>CM051528.1:45087451-55087451 GCA_028017165.1 Herpetospermum pedunculosum | reverse complement strand
ATGTATTTTATCAATTATCTTTAAATTTGTGTTTCCATTACATGTTGATTTCAAAATAAATCTTTCAATTGAACTCTATTTTGTTTTAAACCCGAGTGAAATGCTAATTTATCTTTAATTTTAATCTATTATTTAAATTTCAATTTAGTTTTAAGTCTGACTTATTTTAATTGAGGATTGAGTAATACAATTTCATGAAGTCTCGACTTTGTGAATGTACAAAAATCCTCACGATCTCATTAAATCGAGGGCTGAGTAATGTTGCTTCCATGGAATTTCGATTCTCGTGTAAGTGCATGAAAATCCTCGTAATCACATTTAAAAATAAGCATATTTAGTTTTTAAATATATTATATAAAATCTTATGACGGAGTTGAAATATTTTTTTCTCAAATTCTTGAGGTGATAATTTACTTTAAATAAAAAGAAATTAAAACATGATAATTAATTAAAGGTTACAATCCTACTCAGTATATCAATTTTTTACTTTATCTTTAAAGTTAAATTGATTAAACGAGACATTGTTTTAAAATTAAAACTATTTTATTTGTCTCAAAATAAATACATTTTTATTAAATTAAATTGGATAATATAAGATAAAACAAGGCTACCGTGTTTAATGGGTGTTGTAGGTTGCTAATACCTTCTCTATATTCAAACAACCCCCGAACTTAATTTTTGAAATCGTAGACCAGTTTCATTTTAAAGGTGACCAATCACACCTAGTATGACGGTGACGACTCCAAACTCTTTTATTTTTAAAATAAAACCCTTAAAAGAGGACGTCGGTCGCTCCGCGTCGCGAAGACGTTGCAACAACATGGCGACTCTACTGAGGTCATTTTTGTAGAGGGTCAAGGCCATTGCATTTTTTTCTTTTATTATCCAATTTTTAATTTTTGGTTTTTTGTTTTTTTTTGTTTATTTATTTTATTGTTAGGTATTTTTTTAGCTTGTTTTATTTATTATCACTATTATAATATATTATTTGCAATTTACATTTTGCATTGTCATGCATCTCACATACATTCACAAGCCTCATACCCGGGCTCTACCTTTTAGGACTAGATTCGGAGACTAAGTAGTGTGACCTTCATGGAATTTCGATTCCGGTGCAGACGCATGAAATTCTCCACTCAGGCTAACTACGATGTTTAATCGGTTGGAATGCTTGGGGACCGTTTCCCTCTAGGTATGATTAGAGCCTAAATTACACTCATATACATCCTAGAACCGACCAACTGTTATCCAAACTTCGAACCTTGGGTTACACCTATTTTGTTACATGTTTGATTTTAATGTTTATTATATTACATATTGCTTATTTTATTCATGTATTTCAATTTGCATATATATGGAAGTTCAGTGTATATAGTTTTTGTTTTTTGAAAAGGGTTTAAAATCCCAAAATATCAATCACAACTCTATACTCGAACTTGACCCTTTAAGATTAGAATTGAGAATGTAGTAATGTCGACGTTCGAGGGGATTTAATTGCCCCCAGGTAGGTGCACGAAAAATTCTCGCTCAGATTAATTCATTTGTTATTTTGTAACATTGAAATTAATTTGGGGACTTTTATTCTTTAGAATTAGAGTGTTATCCTTACATCATTTTTCGTTTTTTTTACTTCTCAAGTAATTTCATTGTTATATGACATTGAAATTAATTTGATATCTGTTTTTTTCTTTCTTCTCAAGAAAACAATAAAATAAAAAATTAAAGAATCCACGTTTCTTTTTTGGGAAAAAAAAGAAAGGAAACTATTAGAGATTTATCTATCTTAGGAAGTTATGTTTATGCATTTATTTTATTACATGTGTATTTTAGGAAATTAGGGTTAGTTTAGGTTGTATATAAACATCATAATCTAATGAGAAAATCAAAAGGAAAAGAGGAAAATCATTGTGTTTTGTCATGGTATCAGAGCGAAGACCTTGAGAAGCTCGATCAAACAAAAACGCTAGGAAGATGGCGATTCCGTCGCGCCCAATGTTGTTCCTCTCCGATGTTGAAGTGAGTTTGTCTACACTTCTCTTCCAGAGAACAAGATAAAGATGAAAAAAAAATCTAAGGCAAGGTATCTTCAAGCCCCGTCGATGCATACCCACATGCATTTCTTTGTCTTTCCAATCAGACAATGTGCTCAATCTGAAGAAGCTTCGTCGATATCGCCGAGATCCAGTCGCCACCGTCGGAGATCTGAAGGTTGGGTACCGTCGCCGCCGGCGAGATCTGCTTGAAGATTCGAAGGAGCCACCAGTCTTCGCCGGTCGAGATCCAGTTGCTGCCGTCGAAGATATGAAGCTTCTATTTGGTTAGCCATTTCTTTAACCCTCTTGCCCGTTATTTAGATTTGAGTTATGCTAAATCTAATGAAGAAGAAGAGGAGGACGGGGAAGAAAAAGAGTTTGCGGTATGAGAAGGTCTTGATGATATTGATTTAAAAATAAATAAATGTCTGACTTTGCGTGTGAGTTGGAGTTGAGGTTGATTTTACTGGTGTCACCTTCGATTTGATTTGATACGAGAAAGAAATAAAAAATTAATGGAAATATTTTGGGCGAGCAATCTTTCGCCTGAATGAAAAAAAAAAAGGTTTTTGGACTCAAACTGTCCTCTTCTTCGAAGATGATGACTGAAGGGAACACTGAGGCGAAAATCTCTCATTCGAATTACCAAAGAATGAATATGTTCTCTCGACGGTTTAAGTAAACCGTCGAGATAGATACTTCTCTCGACGGATCCTGTTTCTCTCGACGGTTCAACTAAACCGTCGGGAGAATATCCTCTCTCGACGGTTGGTCAAACCGTCGAGGGAAGCCTATCTCTCTCGACGGTTTACGGTTTACTAAACCGTCGAGAGAAATGATAGTACTCTCGACGGTTTGGTTTCACAAAACCGTCGAGAGAGTGTATAGGTTATCTCGACGGTTTGATTTAACCAAATCGTCGAGAAAGCATGATCTTTCTCTCGACGGTTTATCTAAACCGTCGAGAAAAATATATGTTCTCTCGACGGTTTAATTAAACCAAACTGTCGAGAGAAATGTATGTTTGGGTTTTTGGTATATTATTTTTATTCCATAATTTTTTTTTAATTAAAATACCTGATAATATCTAAATAAATTGGAACATTACTTTGTAAAAAAAAGTATCTTCATTAAAATATAAAGTAATTGGTACAAAGTTCGGTTACAAGCAAAACTAAGCCTACATATATAATCTTCGAGACTTCTTCGAGGCTTTGTGAATAACATCAACCCAAAATATACCTGAAAAAAGAAAAATGATGGAATTATAACTTAAAACATAAACTCAAAAGATAACTTCAACTAAACTAAAATTAACTTACACTACACTTACCTAAACTTTAAACAACCAAAATAATTAACTTAAACTAACTTTAAACAATCAAATTCAATAAACTTAAACTAAAACAACCAAAATCTACTTCCACCAAACTAAAACAACCCACATATATATAGTTTTCTTACACTAAACTCAACACATATACTTCAACTAAAGTTTAAACAATACAAAACAACCAAAATCTAATTCAACTAAAGAAAAACAACAAAATGAACTTAAACTAAACTTACCTAAACTTAAACTAACCCTAAACAATGAAATTCAATAAACTTAAACTAAAACAACCAAAGTCTACTTCCACTAAACTAAAACAACCCACATATATATAGTTTTTTTTACACTAAACTCAACACATATACTTCAACTAAAGTTTAAACAATACAAAACAACCCAAATCTAATTCAACTAAAGAAAAACAACAAATTGAACTTAAACTAAACTTACCTAAACTTAAACTAACCCTAAACAATGAAATTCAATAAACTTAAACTAAAACAATCAAAGTCTACTTCCACTAAACTAAAACAACCCACATATATATAGTTTTTTTACACTAAACTCAACACATATACTTCAACTAAAGTTTAAACAATACAAAACAACCCAAATCTAATTCAACTAAAGAAAAACAACAAAATGAACTTAAACTAAACTTACCTAAACTTAAACTAACCCTAAACAACGAAATTCAATAAACTTAAACTAAAACAACCAAAGTCTACTTCCACTAAACTAAAACAACCCACATATATATAGTTTTTTTACACTAAACTCAACACATATACTTCAACTAAAGTTTAAACAATACAAAACAACTCAAATCTAATTCAACTAAAGAAAAACAACAAAATGAACTTAAACTACACTTACCTAAACTTAAACTAACCCTAAACAACAAAATTCACTAAACTTAAACTAAAACAACCGAAATCTACTTCAACTAAACTACGAAATTGACGTACTGACTTCATTAGCTAAACTAAACACACATATTGTTCTTCTCCTTTTCATCCATGTACTGACTCCATTAGCTAAACTTAACTTTAAACAACACCAAACTGAACACACATATACTCAAAATCATATTGGCTACCATAACTGCAGGATAGCCAAAAACTCAGCACACATATATACTCAAAATTATATTGGCTACCATAACTGCAGGATAGCTAAACTCAACACACATATACTCAAAATTATATTGGCTACCATAACTGCAGGATAGCCAAACTCAACAAGTTTTCCTAAACTATAAATAATTTTATTACAAGAGGATATAGTTCATACCTATTTCGATGTTCCGCCTTGTGAATGCACGAGTTTGTTAAGCATTTCCCTAAGGCTAGCTAATTCGGCTGCATTTTTCGCTCGTTCAGATGTATTTTCAGTCATCATTTGCCTCAACTCTTGTTGAGTATCATTCAGTCGTTCCACGGTCTCATTCAATTGTTGTTTGGTGCTACTCAACTCTTCTTGCGTCTGAGTCACAACAAGACTTAGTTCATGCTCTCTCTGCGATGGATAGGTTGAGCTACGCTTTCTTGCTTTTGATGGCCTTGGTCCATAACCAGCACCTTTAACGTGACATGATCTACTGCCCAATACTTCTTCACGTATTTCTTCCTCAGAAATTGGTTGGGTCCCTTCTGGAGTGGGGCGACATTGCAACTCTTTCATTTTTTCCTGCGATAATAAATTGATATAAGAATGTTGATACCAACTTAACTAAAATTAAATATCTTTAGGAAGTAGGAAACTTACAAAACTTTCACGAGCAGCATCATTCACCCACTCATTTTCACCTTCTTTATGAGTTCTTGTTGCACGAAATAACTCAATAGGTCCTAAATGCACACCTTTTGCTTTCTACAAAAAAGTTTTTTACCATATCAATAATCATCAAATAAAAAAACATAAACCATAAATCGTTTTTCCAACATACCATTGATTCGTGTACGTAAAGGAATGACTTAGTTCCAGTGCAATGATTGAAAGGCATCATGTCTCGATTTTGTTTATTGGTGTCCGCATTTTTCTAAGAAAATAAGAGATTATTAGTGTGAAAAATTAATGTAAATTGCGTCATATGTCATCTCTAACAAATGTAAGTAATGTACCTTAAATTCCGGGTTATCCCACCTATCGCATAGGTGAAGCCAATCCTCTATATCAGGTACTCGATTATGCGGGCGTGTACGTCCTTCCTCAGGGGTGGCTGCTTTTTTATAGTGTCTGAGCAATTCCGCTCTGAACTCCTTAAAAGAATTCTTTGAATTGTTCTCAATACATTCATGGACCACGGGATTCAACAAATCAATCACAAAATGGTTCTGCAAAAAAAGAAAAACATAAGTAAAGTATTTTTAGATAATATTCACAAACAACTAAACAATAAACTTACCATAAGTCGATGTTTAACGTGGTCCCTTACGTCTTGTGACACTTGTTTCCATGATTTGTATCTGACTGAAAAACTTTCTCTCACGATAGTACCAATGGCTAAGCTGAACGTTGAGGCAAACTCACACGTTGGCTTCCGGATTTCATCAGATATGTGTATTGGAATTTTCCCGTGTTTTCGAACATATCTGTCCAAATTCAGATTTCTACCATATCCCCTAACCTTACGTATTATCATATCTGAAATAAATAATGAACATACAGTTTAATATCAATATCATATCGAAAAATAGATATCTATTGAAACTAACTAACCTGAAGACTCATCTTCCGCAGAAGATGGTGTGCCCGTCATCCGCAATCCTTCCAAATAAATATTAGCTGCATCTCCGGAATTATTACGATCAGATGCCATCGTCTACCTAGAAGCGCAGTCATGAAATGTATAAATGATACGAATACAAGAATAAAGATAAATGACTTCTAAAATAAGAAATGAAACACATAGTTACAAATATGTACATACAGATTTCAATCCAAATTTTCATCACATGAACCAATGTCAGAATATACTTGTACATCCTCATCTTCATCTTCCTCTTCTTCCTCCACCTCATCTTCCTCTTCCTCTTCCTCTTCCTCTTCCTCTTCATCATTTATGAAATCTTTATTGTTTGACGATACATTTCTACTCTGTGATTGAATAATTTGACCGTCCACAATTGTAGGAGGAACATCATCTCTGCATAATGTGATGTCATCATCTATGGATGTGTTCTCATCGACTCTCGTACCACCATCTACTTCCAACAAATCAAGTTGGTCATTTCCAAGATCTTCTACCTCCGGAATGTCCCATAAGCGTTTATTTTGGACCAATTGCACTACTTTCCAATGATTACCATATTTTGGGTCATTGAGGTAGAATACTTGTTGTGCTTGATTAGCATAGATGAAAGGATCATCAACATACCAATAATGAGACGTATTAATTGATGTAAACCCTAAATCCACGTGTGGATTATTCTTCTTAGTGTCAAACCATTTACATTTAAAAACAATAGTACGTCTTCTCATGACATACTCCAAGTCCAAAATGTCAATCACTACACCATAGAATTTCGACTCAACACCTTGACTGTCTGTCTCTCCAGGCACCATCACTCCACTATTCTGCGTTGTCCGACGATTATCACGCGCTACCGTGTGAAAACGTATTCCATTAACATTGCATCCAGTATAAGAGCGCACTAAAGAAGTGGGACCCATTGCTAGAGAATACACGTCATCAGACACATTTTCTCTCTTACGCAATGAGAGAACCTGTGAATTCGTACATATATCTTAGAAATGCATAACATTACTCATAACATTACTCGTAACTATATACTTACATGATATTTGAACCAATCGGGAAATTGTTCCTTATGTCTTTTTTCTAAGTCAGATATGCTTTGTGATTGAGAACGAATTAGTCTCAAATGTTGCCTATTAAACACAAAAAACAAGAATTATGACTCATATATATTTCACTTGCACCCTAAAAGTGAAAATTAGAATATAGATACATACGTACCTACGATAAGGTTTTATCTCATCACAATTGTTCAGAATATACCATTGTGCTATCCGTTTCTCCTCAATTGATAAGGTCCATGAAGTTGAACCCCCAAACGGTCGTGCCCTTTGTCTAAACAATTCAAATTCGCCACAAGTATCGTTCTCGAGAATTTGATCATCATTGCGTTCGTCTCTATTGAATCGCGTTTCAATTCCAGTTAGGTACATTGAACAAAAATTCATCGATTCATTCATTACATACTCTTCTGCTATAGATCCCTCGGGACACGCTTTATTTCGAACATATTGTTTTAATGTTCGTAAACTTCTTTCAATAGGGTACATCCAACTGTAGCTAACAGGACCCGCAATTCTGGTCTCATATGGCAAATGAACGGCAAGATGCACCATTACATCAAAAAATGCCGGTGGGAAATTGTTTTCCAACTTACAAAGTATAACTATAATATCTGACTGTAATCGATCCAAATCAGTTGTGGTAATCGTTTTCGCACATAGATCACGAAAAAATGTACATAGCTCAACAATAGTAGTGGACACATTCTTATGTAAATATGCTCGAACACCAATAGGGAGAAGCCTCTGCAGCAGAACATGACAATCGTGAGTCTTCAACCCATGAATTTTTCCATCGTTCACACTCACACATCGTGATATATTCGAGACAAATCCATCAGGAAATTTCACTGATTTCAAGAACTTACAGAATTCCACCCTTTCACTCTTAGTGAATGTGTACGCAGCATGTGGTTTTTCAAACTTATCGTTTCCTAAAGGTATCAAGTGTAATTCATTTCGTATACCCCGATCTTGTAGATCATTTCGAGCCTTTTCTGTGTCCTTTGTTTTTCCATGAATGTTTAACAATGTGCCAACCAAGTTATCACAAATATTTTTTTCAATATGCATTATATCCAACTTATGTCTCAATATAAGTTTTGACCAGTAGGGGAGTTCAAAAAAAATACTTTTTTTCTTCTAATAAGAATCATCTCGTTTCCTTTTCTTGCCTTGCTTCTTTGGATGTTTACTAAGCACTGAAAAGTTTAGCATACTTAGTTCTTGTAAAATCTCGTCTCCATCCATTACGACTGGAGGTGGTCTAGGTTCTCGATAACCGTCGTGTTTCTTATTCCTACGCCAACTGTGTGTCGCCGGAAGGTAACGTCGATGTCCCATGTAAGACATTTTATCCCTTATCCAAAGCGATGATGTATCTTCCTTACAAATTGGACATGCCTTGTAGCCCTTGTTATGCCACCCAGATAAGTCACCGTACGCAGGGAAATCATTAATCGTCCACAACAAATTTGCGTGTAGTTAGAAGTATTCGCCACTAACACAATCATAGGTGCGCACACCATTATTCCACAACTCTTTCAACTCTTCAATCAATGGTTGCAAGAAAACATCAATTTCATTTCCAGGAGACTTTGGCCCGGGAATAAGTAAAGAAAGAAAGAAATTGGTTTCTTTCATGCATTTCCAAGGTGGCAAATTGTACGGAATTAGCATCACTGGCCACATACTATACGAATTGCTCATATTCCCGAACGGATTGAATCCATCTGAAGCTAATCCCAAACGAACATTTCGTGGTTCCGAAGCGAACTCTAGAAATTTACTATCAAAATGCTTCCACCCTTCCGCATCAGCAGGATGTCGTAACACACCATCAACGACACGCTTATCTTTATGCCAACTCATTTCAGAAGCAACGTGCTTAGATGAAAACATCCTTTTTCAATCTGGGTATCAAATGAAAGTGACGTAAAATCTTATGTGGAATCTTCTTCCCTCCTTCCTCGGCAACTTTATATCGAGATTCACCACATATTGGACATTCTTGCAAATCGGCATTTTCTTTCCAATATAAGATGCAATCATACTTGCAAGCATCAATGTTCTGATAGCCGAACCCCAAGTCACGCAACTTCCTCTTAGCTTCGTAGAATGAACTAGGTATACATGCACCAATTGGAAATGCGTCTTTTAACAATTCTAACAACATATCCAATGATTTATTACTCCAATTGTTAATAACCTTAATATGCATTAACTTCACTAAAAAATTTAATGAAGATAACGTACAACCAGGGTAGAGTTCATTACATGCTTCAGCCATTAAATCCTCAAATCGGTTTGAACTATCACTTTCTGGGACATTAGTGGGAATCTCGTTTGCAAAATCTTCTTGGTGAACACTCGTTTCTACGTTTGGGGCTTGTAAGTCATTCAGAAGGTCCAAAATGTCATTCTCTTCATCAAAAAAATTAGATGTTGCACGTAGTCCCTCATCGGGTATTGAATTAGTTGATTGATTTTCGAACCTAGATAAGTTGCTTGGTTCTCCATGATATACCCATTGACCATAAGAGGGAGATATTCCATTTGTGAATAGATGTCGTTCTACCCCATCCAAAGACTGCCACATTGCATTCATACAATGTTTACATGGACATCTTGTTTTCCCCAAATGATTAACGTGTGACTTCGCCATTTCCATAAACTGAGCAACCCCTTCTACGTACTCGGTAGAGAACATATCTCTAAGTTTAATCCAATCTTTATTCATTCTTAATTCTACAATTTTCAAACCCACCCGTGAATCGTGAATAATTAAGTCCGGTAGGGATTGAATAAAAATTTAAACATATCAATTTCAGTTTCAATTAGCCTAACCATATTTAAACATATCAATTAGCTTAATCATATATATACGACAAATGAAACAATGAAATCAGCAAAAAGTAACCTAAATTAGCCTAATTCAGAAACCATTAATCATTAGGTGCAAAAGTAAACCATGATACCTAGAGGCGAACGGTCGAGCTGTTTGAAGTAGCGTGGAGCGGGGAACGACTGTTGTCTTGCGGGCGAGCGACCGGCGAATGGTGGTTGTGTATCATAAATTGAAAGCAAATTATATACAATAACAAAATTGAAAAACAAAATTAGAGACGGTTTGAATTAAAAAAATACCTACAAGCGGCAGCAGGCGGCGGCGGGCGGCGGCGGGAGCGAAGGTAGGATGCAGCAGGCGAGGGCGAAGGCGGCGAGGGCGAGGGCGAGGGCGAGGGAGATAAGGCAACGACGGCGAGGGCGAGGGCGAGGGCGAGAGAGAAGGCGATGGCGGGGAGGCGGAGAAAATGAAGAAGACGATGTATTTTTAGGTTATTAAGCTCTCTCTCGACGGTTTTTAAAAATCGTCGAGAGAGGCATCCAGTTCTCTCGACGGTTAGTTGAAACCGTCGAGAGAGCATACCGGTTCTCTCGACGGTTTCAATTAACCGTCGAGAGAGGCTACCGGTTCTCTCGACGATTAATTGAAACCGTCGAGCGAGGCTACCGGTTCTCTCGACGACATATATATCGTCGAGAGAAATGGCCGGTTCTCTAGACGGCTGGGTCAAACCGTCGATATAACCATAATTTGTCTCGACGGTTTGTAAAAACCGTCGAGATAAGTGGAATTTATCTCGACGAATTGTAACAGTCGTCGAGAAAACCTTACCTTATCCCGACGGTTTTCAAAAACCGTCGGGAGAGTATGTACTGTCTCGACGGTTGTGATAAACCGTCGAGATAGATCAATGATCTCTCGACGGTTTTGACGAACCGTCGAGAGAGGCATATGTTCTCTCGACGGTTTTGAATAACCGTCGAGAGAGGCATATATTCTCTCGACGAAATGATATTTCGTCGAGAGAAGACGATACTCTCTCGAGGGTTTTAGAAACCGTCGAGAGAACATTGTTCTTTCGACGAAAACGAAACCGTCGAGAGAACATCCGTCGAGAGAATATAAAATTCTTGTAGTGAGAACACTGAGGTGGAAATTAATTTGTCCTCTCCTTCAACAACCATGGAGTTTAATCTGCAATGAAGAGAACCAACCCGTGTCCGGAGGCTCGCATATTTTTTATATTGCGTGGTCAAAGCAATGATGCGAACCCCGCAGAAATAAAAGATGTCATGTGGACATCGACCTGAAGATTGGAGCACCAACCCGCCTTTGGAGGATCTCAGAAAATTTAAAGATGCAATGTGGAGCATCGACCTGAAGTTTGCAACACCGACCCGCGTTCGGAGGCTGCAAATTTTTTTACCATCACATTTTACCATATCCTCACCTTATTTTCAAGTTGGGCATTTGTGATCCTTTATGCTCTAACTTGAGGGAGGGTATTCGGGATTTATCTATCTTAGGAAGTTATGTTTATGCATTTATTTTATTACATGTGTATTTTAGGAAATTAGGGTTAGTTTAGGTTGTATATAAACATCCTATTCTAATGAGAAGATCAAAAGGAAAAGAGGAAAATCATTGTGTTTTGTCAACGAAATCTAAATACTTGGTTCCTAACATCAAAACACAATGATTTTCCTCTTTTCTTTTTTATTTTCTCATTAGAATAGAAACAGATCTCTATATAAATTCTTCCTTAACATAAAAAAAATGAATTTTTTTTATTAGCTTTTCTATTGACTTAAAAAAAAAAGGCAAACTACATATCAAATCATTCACATACATCTCATCAATACTCTTTATATACCCTCAGACATACATAAAATTGCTTTCTCATATCGATCCATTCATTATAGGAAATCCAAAACAGTTCATCGTATTCTGGCATACCCTAGAATAAAAAGGATCATGCATTTCATGTCCATATTCATGTAGAGTCATGAGACATTGATTTTCATGCAAACACATAAAATATTTAAGTCATGATTATGATTAGAAGACAATTCATTTTTTTTCTTCTTAAGAGGCATTTATAGTCGAGCATTACATATCCACATGCATAATTTATTTTTACCAATGATTGCCTAAATATTAAATTTAAGGACGCAACATATCATTTGGGGCAATCTAACCGTTTTTTTTTTATTAAAAACATAACAAACGAAAAAATGTTCATGCATCATTATATCACGTCACATGTCAAGTCATAAAATTTTAAAAAAAAGTCTCAAAATCTCATCACTTCCATATTAAAAAAAATGGTGAATCATCACTTTGATCATTTTTTTCATCATATTTTTTATCTTTCTTATTAGTTGAAACCTTAGCAAAAATTAGGAGCAAACATGGTGAATCATCACATGGAGGAAATGTAAAAAAAAAAAAAAAAAAAAAAAAGTGTTTTCACTACTCTTCTATGAAAAATTGTCAAGTCTCAACCATTTTATGCCTTTTTTGAAAATACTTTTCTCGAGCTTCAATAGGGGGTTGAACAGTTAATAAAGGCAACTTTTTTTTACCTTAAAATTCCTCATGTGCTAAACATTATACTACCATACACCAGTTGAACAAGGTTTAAATCTTCACACTGGGGCAAACGCTCTTTTGGAGTGAGAGTCTAAAATTACTCACCGTAAAACCTTGAACTTGCATGCCACATAAACCTTGAGGCAATTTATCTTGATTTTTTGATCCACCAAAAAATCTTGGACTAAACTCACCATCTACATTTATATGGTGCCTCTCTACATTTATCTACTCACCTAGCCTTTTGCTAAACCTGCCACATTTAATTAGATGGCAAACATGCCAAATTATTCACCAAGAGAGCTTCAAATGAAATGAAATAGTATTTAACTCTTGTGATCTACTATTTCATAACTAAGACTTGTAATTTCTCATATATTCTTCGTATTCAACTTCATTTGATCTAAATCCTCCTTTATTTCCATTCATATCAATTTTTATCTCTCTTTCCTCGATTTGAAAGTGATTCCAAGACTAAAGATAATAGTTTTGAGAACTCGTGAGTCCGTAACTGCGAAAATCATCGTGAATTCCCAATTTCATTCAATGAGTTTTGCTTGCGGGACATCCTCGTCACGATACCAAAGATCATGGACAAAGAAACGACAAGGAAGGACTACATAAATTGTAAATGAGTAACTAGATATTATCAATCTTTTCTATGTGATTGCACAATTTCTTGTTAAATAAAAGAAACAATGTTTGACAAAAAAAAACTGCAAGATTTGTGCAATCAGTAGATCAAGAAACTACATCTCGAAATGCTTGGAAAATCTCCTTTGCAAATCAACCAAATGGGGCAAAGCCTTTGTCTTCGCCAAACTGGGACAAAGCTTTCACCTTTACACTGGGGCAAAACTTTCAGCTTTGCCACACTAGAGCAAAACTATCATCGTCAGACTGAGCCAAAGCCTTCATCTTCGTCACGCCCGAGTAAAACCATATTCATCAAATTGGGGCAAAGCCTTTATCTTTGTCACACTAGGGTAAAGTTGACATCAACAAGTTGGAGCAAATGGTTGTACAATTCCTTGCTAAATCATAGAAAAATATGTTTGGCAAAGAAAAATAAAAGATTTTAAGTTACAAGATTGACGCAATCAATGTAGACCAAAGAAGCTAAATTTAGTATAATTCATGTATGGATTTGAAGGGTTGAAAGCTGAATTTAGTCTACATAGGTGAAAGGTTGTGTCCTTTCATTGTGTTATTTCAATTAGTATGAATATGGTTGTAATTCTCATTTGAACAACAAGCTGAATGATATGTCATATTGAGTCTAGTCTCTCTCGTTTTATGTTTTCTTTGTATTTTTGTGTTTAGAATGCATGTTTAGAACTTTCAATATAGGCTGATCAACTAAATTGTGGAGAGTTGGAAATCTTGAATATAGAAACAAGTTCTCATTTTTTTCTTGATCATTGATAGCTTTTTCAAGTAAATTTTGTTAACTTTATTAGGGTTATCTTATTAGTGTGTTGTGGGAGTTCACATGGAACAAGAGAGTTCTCATGCATGAGGTAATTTCTCAATCACCCTTACTAATAAATTATTAAACACTATGTTCGGTATATCCATACGCAATTCAGTTTTTGTTTTCAGTTTCATTTTATCAATATCTATATTGTGGATTTTTTTAGTACATTTTGGATTTTGTGATATAAATCAGGTATTTATATTCCGTTGACATTTTCACATGATCGTGATTTTGACATCGATATAGAAGGTGAATCAACAGTTTAATTATGGAAAATTACATTTTTAGACCCTGAGTTGTTAGGTTTGGGTTCATTTAGTCTCTGGAGTTTCAAATTGTGGTTTTTTAGTTCCCGAAGTTTGAGAAATATGTTTAGAAGGTCTCTAGCGTTACATTTTTGTTTGCTACGGAATAGACTAATTTGTTTTTTTATTATTATTTTGAATGATGATGTGAAAAATTATAAAATAAAATAATAATCGACACAAAAAGTAGTTTTTCTCATCTCCCTTGTAGACACCTTTGGTCCGACCATTTGTGTTTATTATTTCTATTTTTTACCTTATTTTTTATTATTTTTTTCATATTTTATTCAGTCATTTTTAACTTTTTAAATTCACTTTTTTATTTATCTATTTAATTAATTATGACAATTGAAGAAAAATAATAAAATAAAAATTGTGGTTAAAATTTTATATTCATTTATTTACATTAACGAGTAGAAAATTCTTAATCTATTTTATGGTTAAAATTTGGTATTCATTTATGAGTATAAAATACTTTTTAATTTTATGGTTAAAATCTGTTTTAATTGAGGAAAATCTCGATTGAATCATGAATTTACTTAGATTTTTTTAGCTTTGATGAAGTTTTAAATGATCTATACCGACGAGATAGAAAGAACTAGTGGGACGAATAGAATATCAAAGCAAAAGGCTCGTAGGAAAAAATAGAATATCCGAGCAAAAAGGCTCGTAGAATAATGAGAGAAAAATGAAATAGGAGCAAACACTAGCAAAAATACTAGAGGAAAATGTTATTTTTTTGAGGTCGAAGTCCTAATTTGACCAATAAAAATAATCTCTCTCTCCCCCAAACTCTACATTCTCTTTCCTCCTCCATCCATCTCACGTGTACCCAACTCCACTCCACCTTCATCCTCAACCCATTACTTACAACGATGGTTCACGACGACACTATGCTCCAACCGGCGACGGTGAGACTCAAACGACGTCGACGAGCTTCAGAACTGCTTTCACCATTTAAACTCGATATGTGAAAACAAATTGTGATATCAATGATTTTCATGTGTAAGGAGAGTGATCATTATTGTCTACTTTCATCATTTTTATCAGCCAATATTTAACAATAATAAAAAAAGAACAAAAATATTGTCATTATTGGAAGTTTATTTTTTATTTTTGCTTTCACTCGGAAAGGATTATGCATGTCAATCATAGATCACTCAACCATATTGGTGTAGGATCGGTTGACAACATTAGATGGGGTGAATAGGGTTGCTTAACAATTTTAAAACTTTTTCGAGAAATTAAGCTAAATTAGTACAAAGCAAACTAATTGAATTAGCACCCTAAAATTGCTAGAAATATGTAACAATTTTACTAAGCATGCACTCTACTCAAATAAGTAAATAGACAACGAAAATTTAAAGAGTAGAGAGTAAGAGATTACCGGTAATTTTTATAGTGGTTCAAAAATTCCTACTTCACTCCCCAAGCTCCTCTTCGGTATTTTACTGCAGTGATTCTCTTACGGGTGAGAATCAAACCGAACGATCACTCTTTTTGCGGGTTCAAGAGGAAAACCACTACGAATATTTTTGCAGGTTCAGGACCAAACCAATACCGATCTTTTTCGCGGGTTCAATATCAAACCACAATGGTTCTTTTCACGAGTTCGAGATCAAACCACTACAAATCCTTTTTCGGGTTCAGGATTAAACTGCTCATTCAATTCCCAAGGTGCAGCCACACCTTATTACAAATCTCAATTGAAGTAATGATAAAAAGTTCCCACAAAAATAAACTCTCACAAGAGTTGATACACAAATTGAGCACTAATAAACACTATAATCTCTTAAACAAATCTCTCACAATATAGAATAAAATTAAGCTTAGAAGAGATCAACCATGGTGGCTTAGGAGAGAAAAATTCAGCAAAATGATTGGGTTATTTGGAGGAGGAAGGTGGCTAAATTTAAAGGGAATTTTTGTCTAAAATGATATTAAAGATAATTTAAAAGTGGCCATTAGATCTAGGTTATAAGACCCAATGGTGGGGTTTAATGGTAAAAGAAAAAAATCATAAATGGTGATTTTTCAATTAAGGGTAAAAATAAGAGGGGTTGGCCTTGGGGTGTTGTGCACGTGCCCTGTCGTCTTCTCAATCGTCCACGTCATCATCGTGTTGAGTAATTCTTTTCAATCTTCTTTTGGTCATAACTTCTTTGTTTGATTTTTGATTTAAGCGATTTAAAATGCGTTTGAATCGTCTTTCCGAGCTCTACGTTATGAATACAATGAGAGCCACGTTACCTGTCATGTCAGATTCCACGTCAGCAAAGTGCCACGTGCCAACGCCACATTGGATTTTGCCTCCAATCTTCTTTTGTCAATATCTTTCTCGTCTGAAGTCGGATTCAAATGATTCAAGATGCATTAGAATCTTATTCCTAAGAAATATGCTATGAATACTTTAAAACACTAAAATCATTAGTAAATTAGAGGTTTGTTATCATCAAAACAAATGGTATGATTGAAGCTTATAAAGCTAACAATTGGGCATGGTGAATTTTTGGTGATTGTCTCATGTGCTAGTTTAGGGAACTATCAAAGGTAGTTCATAGTATCTTACTTGATTAACTGCTTCATAACTTTAGTCTTGTAATAGACAACAAGTTTGAATACAAGAAAATGAATTTAACTTCGAAATAAATATGAAATGATAATCAGTACATGTTTTTTTCAAAACACGTTGTCATACATTGTTAAAGAGCAAGTTCCACCTGTAACGTTGGGCAAAATTACATTGACAAATTCATCCACATGATTTAGTCCATTTGCATTTTGCATTTGCATGTCATCACATTCTCTTTTGAGAGCCAGTCATCAATTCATACTAGTTTTCACGTCTTGTGACAAACTCCCATTTCATAACTCATGCATTTAAGTCTTCTTCATATTCGTGAGAAGACAACATTTTCCAAAGAACGTTTTTTCAAAAATTCGATATTGGCAACGAAATTTTGAAATAAAAATCGTTGTCCTTTTAAAGCCAATTTCTGAAATGCGAAGTCCCTATTTCAAAAGTGTCTTTCATTTTGACAACTAAATTTTGAAATAAAAATCGTTGTCCTTTAAATTTGTGTTGGTTAAATCGAACATTAATCGAAGATTAGCGGTCGAAGCCCGGGAGATAACCTAGGTCTGTTTTTAAATTTCTGTTGGTTAAATCGAATATTAATCCAAGATTAGTGGCTGAAGCCCAGGTTCGTTTTAAATTTTTGTTGGTTAATTCAAACCCTAATCCATGATTAACGGTCGAAGCCCAGGAGATAACCCAGGTCCGTTTTAAAAAAATTGTTGGTTAAATCGAACCTCAATCCAAGATTAGCGGTTGAAGCCCGGGAGATAGCCCAAGTTTGTTTAAATTTTTGTTGGTTAAATCGAACCCTAATTCAAGATTAGCGGTCGAAGTCCGAGAGATAGCCAGGGTCGTTTTAAATTCTTGTTGGTTAAATCGAACCCTAATCTAAGATTAGCGGTCAAAGCCCGGGATATAGCCCTGGTCCGTTTTAAATTCCTTGTTGGTTAAATTGAACCTTAGGTGTGTGATTTCATCCTGATAGCGGTCGAAACCTTGGTAAAACCTAGGTCCGTTTTATTTTTAATAATTAACAAAACTCCGCCTCCCCAATACTTTGTCTTCGCCATTTGCCTACGTTTTCACTTCTTCAAAGAAACACAAAATGGGGCAAGTTGTAGACAACGTATTTGGTCCGACCATTTGTTTATTATTAATGTTTTTTACCTTATTTTTTTCATATTTTATTTAGTCATTTTTTAATTTTTAAATTCACTTTTTTTATTTATGTATTCAATTAGTTCCGAAAAATAATAAAATAGAACGCTTTAATTGTTTTGACAGATTTTTTACCTAATTTGACAAAAAAAAAATCAACATTTAATGAGTATAAAATTTCGAAAAATCTGTATTAATTGAGAAAAATCTCGAGTCATGAATTTACTTAGATTTTTACCTTTGATGGAGTTTTCAATGATCAATAAATACCGACTAGAGAGAAAGAACTAGAGGGACGAATAAAATATCAAAGCAAAGGGATCACATGACAAATTAGAATATTCGAGCAGGCTTGTAGAATAGAGAGAGACAAATGAAATAGAAGCAAAGACTAGCACAAATACTAGAAGAAAATGTTAACTTTTTTAGGTAAAAGTCATAATTTGACCAGGAAAAATAATATTTCTCTCTCCTCCAAATTCCACATTCTCTCTCCTCCTCCATTCATCTCACGTGTACACAACTCCACTCCACCTTCATCTTCAACCTATTACCTCCGACGGTGGATCATGAAGACACTACGCTCCAACCGGCGACGCCGAGACTCAAACGATGTCGGCGAGATTCAAAACATTAGTGGCGATCTTCATTCACCACAACGGCGCCGAATTCACTACAGCGCACTCTTCATAGCACCTTATCTGGCAGCTCTACATGAACGACGTAATAGAACACTGTGCTGCGACGACGTAGCAGTGCGGCGAACCGCGATGGCGTACTTGAAGGGCGACGAACTCACGACGGTAGAGCTCGAACCAGCAGCGACCATCAATTTCGCGAGTAGATCTGACGGCTCTGCACGAACGACGTATTAGAACACGGTGCTGCGACGCCGTAGCAGAGCGGCGAACCACGGTGTTGCGAGGGCGAACAATGGTCTTCAAACGACGGCGAGAAGCGAGCTCAAGGTGGCGCAGTGGAGTTCGAGCGAATGCCGGTGAGCTTAGGCGACGACTGAAATTCTTGTGTGGGTGAGGAAACGATATTTTTTAAGATTTTGAATATTTACAATTTTGTCATTAGTTTATGTAATTTACAAGTTTGCCATCATCTTTGTTTAAACTCTGTCCATTTATTCTCCTACTATCTCATCGCTCTTTTGCGTTTTGATTAGGGGAGAGTTTGAGGCTTTGATTTAAAGATTTTGTTTTTGGATTACATAACAAGGATTTTGTTTTGAATTTCAAAACAACCCTTTTTTTGTAGGGATCTGTTTGAATTGGGCCGAATTTGAAAATCCCCGATTTATAGGACCCATGTGTACAACTTTTCTGTTATGCAGTCCTTACGGGTGTTTGAAATATATTTGAATTTTTGTTTCTAGGGTTGGGGAAGTCAAGGTAACAATGTGCATATTTCTTTCAAATGGCCATATCAAAACTCTCGTGTGTATATACCATGTCGATATAAGTAATCAAAATTAGAGACAGTATACATGTGTGTATACATATCAAAACGTGTGGAATGCATACTCACTCGAATCGTATATAGAAATACATATAACTATGTAAATTTAACGATAGATTACTTCTCATCTCATGTCGTGGAGTAAAAATTCTTGAAACTTTTGGTTACGAATTTATTTGAAGTAGTGGAAAGAAAATGAGTGGTATCATTGACATCCCTAAATGTTGAGACTACAACACACTGACGGACATCCTCCAATCCGAACTAAGCCCAAGCAAGGAAGCCAAACTCCAATCCGAACTAAGCCCGAGCAAGGAAGCCAAACAGGTCTTACATCCTTGAATCCCAATTAAGCCCGAGCAAAGAAGCCAAGCAAGTCCAGTAAGCCCATAAATAGTGTAATTTTTTCCAATAGCCCATAAATAGTGTACTTTTTTCAAAACTTTGAATTAAAGGGGGAGCGCTTGGCCTAGGCAAGCTCTCGTGGTGGGCCTCGCCCTAAAAAAATTAATTTAATATCATGTGAGTCGATGACCCACGTATCAGATATTAAACTGATAAGAACTGATACTACACTTGATCTTAGCCAAAAGGCCGAGAAAGGTATACTTTTCACAATTATAATGCTTCCCCTTTTATACTCTCTTCTTTGCCCCTTCATCCTGAGCCTTGTCGATGTGGGACAAAATGAATGTTTTGGGTTTTACTAAATGATAGCTCTGATTTAGAGTTATTATTTCTACTTAATTATAGCTAAATACCGTGCTTAATGTTGATTAAATGACCTTGTTGCAGGTGTTTCACGGTTGGGAGTTCGAGAAGTCCAATGACATGTTTTGATCCTAAAATGAGCGTTTTAAGGCTTCGGGGATGAACCGAGCAAAGAAGAGGGCAAAAAGACTCAAGTTGTGGCAATCAAGTAAAGAGAAGGTGCAAAAATTGGAAAAAAAACCCGAGAGCAAACGCTGCAAACTGATGCACAGCACCATGTCCGACATTAAAAGTCAAATGTCCGACATTAAAAGTAGCAGACACCATGTCCGTCATTAAAGGTCAGAATTGCCTGACAGTAAAGGTTCAAAAGAAATGTTCGTCATTAAAAGTCCAAAAAGGCGCGTTTTCTCCGTTTTTTGGTCTGTCCGACCCTACGACAAGTATAAAAAGCATTTTTTTCCCGATTTTAGGGCATTCCTTCTTCGCTAGGGGTATGCGTTGGTTATTCGCTTCATGGTGGACTCAAAGTTAGAAGATAAATCGAATTAGTCTTAAGAATAATTCGTCGCGTTGTTACCCGTTACTGTTCTCTGATTAATTTAGGACTTCTCACCTTAGATTAATTAAGAGGCATGCTTAATTGGAATTGTCTGTTTCTAATTAATTCATTGGAATGTTTGTTACGGGTTCAACAAACATTTCGCGTGCATGAACATCTTGGCTAATTTCTATGTTTATCGATGAACCGAAATACAATAGATCAATCCCGATACTTTGTAATTAAGCATTCTTGTCAAATTCGTATTTCTCCAATTTATTTTCCGTTAGCGCAATTCTTACATGTTCAATGATTTTTCAAACAAAAACCCCCTTTGTTTTATTTCATTACAAATTCAATTCAATTAAGTTAAGATTATAGTTCGCTCTCTATGGATCGACCCGATTACCACTAAGTACAAGTTAGCTTAGTTGTATCGGTTTTTATAAATTTCATTTTGGCGGGACTCAACACCCCGAAAAATAGTGAACATTCAAAAGTCCACCTACCACTAAACATTTTACAAACCTATTTTTTTTATTTCACTGGTAAATATTCTCCTCACCCTACCCAATTAAAAACCTAAGTGAGATTGGGTTAGATTTTGATTAAAATTCCACTACCAATTACATTATTTGGGATGGATTTACCTATGAATCTTCCAGCAATCAACCCTGTGTTTTAGCTAGATTTGATTGAGATGCCAATTTTAATTGAAGCCAATGAATGAACCTTAGTATGGGTCTTAGAGCTGCAAACATTTGAAGAATAAAAACCTCTCAATAAAGCCCCCGTTTGGTACCCGTTTGAATTTAGATTTTTTATTTTTGAAAATTATGCTTATAAACATTACTTTCACCTATGAGTTTTTTTTGCTTTGTTATATACTTTCTAACAATGTTTTCAAAATTCAAGTAAGTTTTAAAAACTAAAAATAAAAAGTAGTTTTTTGTTTTTGGAATTCGACGAAGAATTTGAACGTTTCTGTACGAGATGTGAAAACCAAAACCACAGTAAAGAAATTGAGAGGAAATAAGCATAAATTTCAAAAACATAAAACTAAAAACAAAATTGCTATCAAATAGATCATAAAAATAAAAATAAAATTGCTATCAAACGGAAGCTTAGTAATTAAACCACCGTTCAAAGTACCTTCAAATGTTCATAAACGACAATAATTCTTCACTAAAAATTCAATCTCCGCTTAGGTGGTGATTTAATCAAAATAGTATTTTAAATAATTGCACTGTTATGTGATGTGTGAGTGAGCAAATTAATGTTAAAAGAAGGGTTAGAGATCCCACAAGACCAAAAAGTCATACAACTTTTTGGAACCAGAAGTAAAACCACACAAGGCTAAAACATCAAACAACATAACATATTGCAAATTACTATAACATTACACACAAAGAAGTCCAACAAGGCACAAATGGTGTAATATGTTTTGAACTAAGAATTGGAGGGGTACGCCAAGCCTTGGTTGTAGTGCAACACCTAGGCGACGCCCGAGAGCCCAAGCAGCAAGCTGCTGTGAGTGGGCCCTCACCCTTAAAAAATAAATTTAATATCGTGTAGGCCGATGGCCTACATATCAGATATTAAACTGATAAGAACAGATACTACACTTGATCTTAGCCAAAAGGCCGAGAAAGGTATGCTTTTTATTGTCATAGTAGTTCCCTTATTATACTCTCTTCTCTAGCCCTTCATCTTGAACTTTGTCGATGTGGGACAAAATGGATATTTTGATTTTACTCTCTTCCTTGCGCTTGCTTGTGCCTCTCCAATCTCCATACAATATTTCCAATAAACTCAAGTACGTAAACAAAGAGAAAATATTCACCTCAATTAAAACCCACTGAAATTTCACTTCATAGAAATACAACTCATCTTTTGGAATAGATGATGTGTACCCCTACACTAGAAACCTACACTAGAAACAATGGAAATTAAAATGTCAATGGCCACAACATTCTCATGAGATACAACCTGCTCTCCTATAAATATTACATTTTCAAAGTGTTTGTTTGTTTAAAGAAAAACAACCATTTTTAATAAGATTCGTCAACCACTCAAAATTTTCATGATATATATGAAAATAATCGGAATATTCTCACACTATCCCCTCCCAAATCTCTCTCATCTAATTTCCCTTTCATCTCCACCTTCACTTGTACCATAGTCATTGGCAGTTATGGTGGAAGAAAATGGAAAGAGATAGTGAAAAAGAGAATAGAAGAACCACAAAAAAAAAATATTCTCTGTTAAATACAAATTTGAATTTAATTAGTTCATAGTGTTTAATAGTCATCATCTATGATAATTTGACATTAGTAGAACCATTTTTAGTGTATAACAAACCAAACAAACTTGTATATAAAAATACTATTGAAAAATGTAACCAAACATACGAATTTTGTAATACTAAAGAGTACTACATGAAAGTTGTCTTTTTTCAAAGGTCACAACCTTCGAAAAAAGACTAAATGAACTTTCGATAAATCTTTTTTTGAAAGTTTACTCGACCTTCAAAAACTGTCGAAATAAATTTCGTCGGGAAAAACTTTTCAAAGATTCATTAACCATCGAAAATTAGTTTTTTTTCGAGGGTTAATTAATCTTTGAAAATTAGTTTTTATTAAAAAAAAATTACATTTTTGAAAATCAGTAAAACTAAAAGGCATTACAAACAAAACCCTTTTATAAGATAATAAGTGACGAATCAACTCAATCAACGCTTAAGCGAAGTTTATGCTCAAAGTCAATGAAATTCAACTCAATCGAAGTTCAGTCATTGAGCTAAAATATTTCAAGAAGCATTAAGGG
Source organism: Herpetospermum pedunculosum (assembly GCA_028017165.1). Lineage (NCBI taxonomy): Eukaryota > Viridiplantae > Streptophyta > Magnoliopsida > Cucurbitales > Cucurbitaceae > Herpetospermum > Herpetospermum pedunculosum. The sequence goes on along the minus strand of CM051528.1, from coordinate 55,063,760 downwards.
GTGGTTTTGAGTTGGGGTGGTTTCGCAAGGGGTTGGGTACCCCAAGTTTGGGAAGTCAAACTCATGGGTTACTCCTTCCATAAACCCCCTTCAAACTCATGATCTCTAGAAATTACAACATCTGGTGGGGTTCATCATTCTCTTTTCACTCTTCTCACTACAACAAATTTGACCTACGATGGCAGTTCTGAACTGCCATCTTAGGTATATGAGGGCGGTTTTACAACCGCCCTCTAAGGTGGTGCCATCTTATGGGTATAAGGGCGGTTACCTTTTAAGGGCGGTTCACAACCGCCATTAAAGGTGACCGCCATCGTAAGCCTAAGATTTTTATATGAATCATATGCTTACCTTTAAATGTTGCTCAGTCTGAACGTCAAGATTTTTACCTAAATGAACACCTTTATTCTTTGATTTTCTTTCAACCACGTCTTGGGTAGATTTAGTTTTTGGGGTTTTTGAAGGATAAACCACGTCAGCTGATTTATTTTCTTCCTTCGACTTGGGCCTTACAATGTTAAAATATGTAGAAGGCGTCACGAAACCTCCAACTCCTCTTACCCGTCCAGAATGTTCGGGTGTACCCAATGCTTGTGATAGAATGTCTTCTCCTCCACATTCTTCCTCCAACTCATCCTATCCCAAAGTGATAAAATTTTATTGAATATACATAATTACATAACATACACTAGCATTGAAAATTAAACTTACAATTTTGAATGCCACTTTACGTGTGTCATCATCATCGTAATCATTTGTTTTCTTATTCAATCTTGCACTTTTCCATAGACTCGACCGATGTGTCGATTTCCCAGCATGTTTCTGAACCCAAATTTAAAAAGATATTAAGTACATCATCTAAGTACTAGAACGCTTAAACACTAACGACATTAAGACTTACCAACTCCTCGGCCAAATTCGCATACCCCTTACGCGAAATGTGATGATTGTATTTAAGACTAGCTCTTCGATCTTGCTGTTCATCACTATGTTTCTAGAAAGAATTCAAAAAATGTATATTACAAAAGTTACACTATATACAAATACATTTTCCTTATAGGTTATGTAAAATTATATAAATTACCTGAAATTCTTTAGATAATCTCGCTCGAACAAATGCATCCCAATCAGCTTGTTCGATGAAACTATATTTTTATGGAGGATGGGCCAGACAAGATGGTTGATCTTTGAACGGGATGACATACTTCTGGGTCAACGTGCTTTTAAATGATCTATACTTTTTCCCAGCAGATTGAATGATATTGTAGTGCGAACGAGGGTCCACCTCAAATGACATCTACAACCATATACGAATTAAACCAAAAAATCAAAACGATATAATATACATTATAAACGATGTAATAAAAAACATACCTGAATACATTCAAAAATTCTTTCCTTTAAGTCACGCGGCACGTGGTTCCAGTGGTCGTATGTAATGGGGATTTGGGTCCTCACACAAACCCCAATATAACTCTGCAATTTAATTGCATTCTCTCCAACTGGATGCCCTTCATCATTATATCTAATAATCACTTTATCCCCCACATCCCTAATTCGCGCTAAGTCGCTCATGGTAGTGATACCTCTAACTCTCATATGCCTCTCACATGCTTCATCTTCACCACTACTACTACTACTAGGTGCATCCATGATAAAAAAACCTGCACATAAGAAAAAAGAAATGAGTTTAGTAGTATGAAAATGAACTGAATAATTAAAAAATAAAAACAAAAAATAAAACCTTATATAGTTTTGACCACATACATGCATTGAAAATGAGTTACTTGTTGTCAATCCATGTACCGTCACAATCAGTTCTAGTATAAACAGACGAGTCTTCATTCATATCATTGAGTTTAACAATATTAGGCATGGATTTCAATAACCCATAACAATCAAGATCTGTGTCTCCCAATTCATCATCATTAGACTCATCTTCGTGGTCTAGTTCCGGTGGGGAAAGAACCACATGCAAACTAGGATTCATAGGGTCATTTACATAAAACACTTGAGTTGCTTGATTTGCTAAAATGAATGGATCAGATTTATTTCCCAATCGATTAAGATCCACTGTTGTAAATCCAAGATCATCTATCTTAACACCCTTGTTGTCCACCCAATCACATTTGAATAAAACAAACGTGAAACTATAATAGTCTAGTTCCCATATCTCCTGAATTACTCCATAGAAAATCATGTCTGTGACAATTGGTTTTTTGTCTTTAGCACTAGAAACTTGCATAGTGTTTGCAACGATGCTAACACCACTGTTTTGGACACTTCTTACACGATCACGTTCTTTTGTGTGATATCGACAACCATTCACCATATATCCAGCATATGTCGATACATTCGGTCGAGGGCGATTAGCTAACCACCTCAAAGTGGATGATATATGGTTGTTCGGGATCTCAAGTGCAAGCTTAACCTGTATTTTATCCTACAATTAGAAAATCATCTTAATAGAAACTTTGCAAAATATTTTAATTAAGAAATGTTACCCTTTCCCATAACCAACTTATGAAGGTACGATTGTGCTCATCCTGCAACCACTTTGGATTTTTTGATTGTTTCGGATTGACTACTTTCAAATATTTCTTGTGTTGCCTGTTGCAAATGATTGTTCACACATGTTACTCTACTACATATGTAAAACTCTAAAGTTGTAAAAGTAGGGTGTATACGTACTCTATGAATGGAAGCACGTCGTCAGTGTTTTCAAGAACATAAAGGTGAGCTTGATCTAATTGTTGTTTAGCTGGTCTGATACAAGAAGTCGTTGATATTGGTCTAGTAGTACCTAACTTTTCTTCTTTTAAACTTGATCCCAACCCAATCGGATCCATGCCAGAGAGAAATTCAGAACAAAATTCCACAGCTTCTTCAACAATGTAACATTCACCAATACAACCTTCTGGTCTATTTTTGTTCCGAACATACCCTTTTAATACTTTCATGTACCTCTCAAAAGGATACATCCATCTTAAATAAACCGGCCCACACAATTCTACTTCTCTCACTAGATGCACGGTAAGGTGCACCATAATGGTGAAAAATGATGGTGGAAAATATTTTTCCAACAAACATAGAGTGACGACTATTTCCTTTTGCAACTCATCAAGCTTCGCCGAATCCACCACTTTTTTACATAGTGAATTGAAAAAAAAACAAAACCTAATAATGGCATACCTCACATGCTTTGGTAGAATTCCACGAATTGCCACTGGTAGCAACTGTTGCATGAGAACATGATTGTCATGAGATTTAAGACCATAAAGCTTTAGGTCTTTGAGTGACACAAGACTTCTTATATTGGATGAATATCCATCAGGCACCTTAACTTCTGCAAGTGTTTTACATAGACTTATCTTTTCCTTTCGTGACAGTGTATAACATGCTGGAGGTATGAAAGTTCGGTTTCCCTTTTTTACCGGGGCCAATTCTAACCTAATATCTAAATCAACCAAATCCTCCCGGGTCTCTACTCCATCTCTTGTTTTTCCAGGAATATCAAGTAAGGTACCAATGATATTTGTGCACACGTTTTTTTCAATGTGCATTACATCCAGACAATGTCTTACATGCAACTTCTTCCAATAGTCTAACTCAAAAAAAATAGACTTTTTCTTCCAGTAACTACTTGAAAGTTCATCTAAGTTTTGTTTTCCAGTCTGTTTACCCAATATAGTGTGAATGTGACTGATTGTAGCATAGATTTCATCTCCAGACAATGGATTTGGTGCTAACTCAAACTCTTGATGTCCATTAAAAGTCTTTTTCTCCCTTCGGTAAGGATGATAACGAGGTAAATATCGTCGATGTCCAAGGTATGCCATTTGTTTTCCGTTTACCAATCGAATGCAGGACGTCTGTTCCCCACAAATTGGACATGCACGATAACCTTTTACAGTACAACCACATAGATTTCCATATGCTGGAAAGTCGTTTATGGTCCACAATAACACAGCTTTCAAGATGAATGTTTGATCTCGAAATGCATCAAAACAAGCAACCCCATCAATCCACAGTTTCTTCAAGTCATCAATTAATGGACCCAAGTATACATCAATGTCATTTCCAGGTTGTTTCGGACCAGATATTAATGTAGTCAGCATCATAAACTTTCGTTTCATGCACAACCAGGGTGGAAGGTTATAAATAACTATTATAACTGGCCAACAACTATATCTACTACTCAGGTTGCCATGAGGGTTAATTCCATCAGTTGAGATAGCTAAACGAAGATTTCTTGACTCAGAACCAAAATTTGGCCACAGGTTGTCTATTAATTTCCAAGATGGCGTGTCTGCAGGATGTCGCAAAAACCCATCATTTTTCCTTCCTCCAACATGCCAAGTTAACAACTTTGATGTCTCTGCACTTCGAAACATTCGTTGGAATCGAGGGATTGGGGAAAAGTACCACATAACCTTTGCTGGAACACCTTTCTTAATTTCATCTGAATTCTTACGAAGCTTCCATCTAGATGTGTTACAAATTGGGCATGAATTTGCATCCGAAAGTTCCTTCCTAAACAAAACACAATCATTGACACATGCATGAATCTTCTTATAATCCATTCCCAGAGTACACAGTGTCTTTTTTGCTTCATATAAAGAAGTTGGAATCTCATTCGGATTTGGTAGTAGGTCATGTACTAATGTTAATAACTCTGTGAAACTTTTATCACTCCATCCGTATTTGGCTTTCAAGTTATATAATTTCAATAATGCAGAAATCTTAGTAAAACATTTACAACCCAAGTACAATGGCTTTTGTGCATCACCCAATAATTTGTCAAATTTTGTACCTTCAGTTGTAAAATAGTCTTGTGCAGCTTCAAACAAGTCAGTTGTGTTTCTTATATCATTTTCATCACAAGCTCCTTTACCAAAATTATGAACACTTTCGTCTTCATCCTTAATAGGTACTTCTTCACCATGCAAAAACCATGTCTTATAACTCTTATCAATGCCATGGACAAACAAATGGTCTCTAACTGTGTTAGCATCTTGTTTAAGTGCGTTTGCACACTTTAAGCATGGACACCACATGAAATTTGACCCTTTGAAATGACGTAATCCATGTTCAATGAAGTTTTCAACACCTAAGTTGTACTCATTTGACAACCTATCATTGTCCATCCATGACTTATCCATATTGGGAAAATTTATAACAAGATATAATCTACAAAAAAAAAAAAAAAAAAAAAAAAAAAAATACTTAGTATATTATTTAGTCAATCTATTACTTCCATTCTTTCTTCAATAAAAAATATGAACAAAATATCACTAATATGAACATAATATTAATAATAGAAATTTTTTATTTTTTTATTCAATTTTAATATTGACAAATTTTCATAAATAATGTCCTCAAAACAAAAACAAAGTCCCCACTTACTAAATCAAGACCAAACATCATGATATTGGTTTATGAGTTTGGTTTATGAGTTTATAATCTTGTTTGTTTGACCCACACCAACCTCTAAACTTGTTAATTAGTTCATTAATTTTGAATAGTTAGTTTAGTTATTATGTTTATAATTTCTCTCTAAATTTAATTTGTAAGTTCATATTTTTCCGTCAATCTTTAGTTTAGTTTTGAAAATATAGTTTACTTTAGTGATTATGTTTATAAGTTTGGATAAGTTGATTAGTTAAGTTAGTGCTCTACTTTAATTTAATGAAAGTACCAACTTTATTAAAGTTCCAAATATGAGAAATTTGGACATCAACCGTACTCATCTCTTAAGTTGATTAGTTTGGAAGGCAATGGTGGGCCATTTAGAGAGAGACACACCACCAAACCCACCCAAAAATTAAAAAAAAAAAAAAAAAAAAAAGAAAAAAAAAAGAGTGTGATTAATTAAAGGGAGGTGTGCACCATTAGTCTCATTCAATTTAATTCTCCCATTAACCCTTTAATACCTTTTCTTAATTCAATGTTTAATTATCTTTCTTCTTCTTCCTTCACTCACAATATACTCACTCTAGTCTCTAATATAATGTTACTAATTATTTTCAATATAAGTACATTTCTATCCTTTTCTATTTTTTTGAATTTTGAATTTAGTTCATTGAGTTAATTCAAAATCTCTATTTATTGAGGTCAACCCCTCACCATAACTCCACTTTTACATACACCAACTTCATATCTTTACATTTAACTAAAATTCAATATACATTTAACTAATATAAGTATATGTATTTGCCAAAGCGAGCATGGCTCAGCGGGCATATGTATGTGTTAACGACCACGAGGTCTGTGGTTCGAATCCCCCCACCCCCAATGTACTCAAAAAAAAAAAAAAAAAAAATTCAATAAGATCTACTGTAAAAAAAAAAAAAAAAAAAAACTCATTAATTAGGAAGGAAATTAGTATATAGAAATTTTGTGACATAAACAATAAATTTTATTAATTTCGTGTACCATTAATTTTAGGTAAAAAATCTTAGAAATATAATCACATTCAAAGAACAAAAAAAAATTGAGATTTAAAGAACAAAAAAAAAAAAAATCCAACTAAATATCTTCATCAATCTCAACCAAAATACAACCAAAATGATTATTCAATAAAAATTCAACAAAAAGTCTAACCTTGTCGTTTGCGCCGGGACCACCAAATTTTTTTTCGTTTAAGCCGGGACCACCAAACAATTTTTGTCGTTTGCGCAGGGACCACAAACGACAACCGCCGTCTCAAGAACCACCGTCGTCACCGTCAGCTTCCTCACGCCGTCGTCACCGTCAGCTCCGTCAACAACGTCGTCACCGTCAGCTCCGTCAACAACCACCGTCAACACAGTCGTCACCGTCCGCCGTCGCCAACGTCAGCCGTCGTCAACCACCGCCGTCGAAGCCGCCGTCGTCAACCTCAACCTCTCTTTATCGAAGCTGAAGCGGCTGAGCAGAAGACACGAAACTGAGGTAAAATCGGGGCTGAGGTTAGTTTTAGGGCTGAATCAAAACGACGTCGTTTTGATTCAGACTTAAGATGGCGGTTGGCATCAAAACGACGTCGTTTTGAACCTAACTTAAGATGGCGGTTAAACGTAAAACGACGTCGTTTAGAGTTTAAAATCAAAACGACGTCGTATTAAAGTCCCAGATCTGATATTTAGGTTTGAATCAAAACGGCGTCGTTTTGATTTCGACTTAAGATGGCGGTTTGAATCAAAACGACGTCGTTTTGAAGTAGACTTACGATGGCGGTTCAAACAAAAACGACGTCGTTTTGATGAATTAATGAAACGACGTCGTTTTAGAATCCTCGGTTTGTCGTTTTCCTGGATTCGATGACGGTGTAAAACCGCCATTAAAACATAACCTATAAGGGCGGTTCAGAACAGCCCTTGTATGTTTTATTTCGGAAAAAAAAAAAAAAAAACGTGAATTTGAGCGCGGATTTTTAAAAACCGCCCTTGTATGTTGTAGATCTTTTCACAACTGTCATCTTAGCCCCAATTTGTTGTAGTGTCTCATCATTATTGTAACGACTTGACTTCCTATGACATCACTCTAAGGTCGTTACTACAAGCATGACGTCATAAACCTCAACAAACGCTTAAAACATTATTTTAGGGATAATGAAATCAAAATATAAATGTTTAAAGATAGCAAATACATTTAATTCGAGATCCCAGTGAAAACATAAAAATTGTTCAACGAGTTCATTTAAGACAAAAGTTTAAATCAATGTTCTTGGTGCTAATCCTTAGCAAAATTGTTGGACTGACTCAAATAAATAACGAAATAATTAATGAAAGCATAAATAGCTGTCAGGAACTAGTTTCCTTAAAAGAAGAACAAACACGATTAGTGGTACCTGAATCAAGTATTCAGGACAAACTATCATGTTTACAACAAGTAAATCATATTTACCTGTTTTTTCTTTCTCAGCTTTTTTCTTAGCAAGGTACTTCGGGCAATTTCGTTTCCAGTGTCCGTCTTCGCCACAAAAGAAACATTTTCCTTTGTCTGCAGCTTTAACCTTATGCTTGCCAGTGTCTGGAGCAATCCCCTTCCCTTTATCCTTCTTTTTCTTTTGAATACGCTTATTCTTAGAAAAAATAGGTTCAGACTTAGTTCTTGAGGACGATCCTCTCGGGAACTTCTTCGAAGTGACAACATTTGCCTCTTTCTCAGTTTTCTTGGATTTCATCAGGGACTCATAAGTCTGAAGCTCGTTGGGGAGAGAAGTCAGGTTATACTTTATCTTGTTCATTACCATGTTGGTTCTGAACTGGAGAAAACTCTTCGGAAGAGACTCCATAATAAAGGTAACCTGACTTTTCTCATCAATGACAACTCCGTTTACCTCGACCACATTGAAGTGAACCATCATGTTAAGGACATGCTCCCTAACAGATGTTCCCTCCTTCATGTGGGAGTTGTAAACGAACTTGAGGGCTTCATGACAGAGTGATGAGAACGGTTGTCCAAACATCGCCTGTAATGAAGACATGATTTCCTTAGCTTAAATCATAACCTCATGCTTCTTGGCTAACACATCAGATATGTTGGCCAAGATGTAGACTCCGGCTTTATCATTATCCTTTGTCCATCTATCAAATGCAGCTCGAACATTTTGAGTTGCAGACGAGCTCGGAGGGGGAGGACTATCCTCTGTTAAGACGAACCTTAGATCATTGAGAACGAGAATCTTATTCACGTTCGATTTTTAGGTCGCATAATTATCACCGTTCAATTTGTCTGAAGCGAGTAATTGAATGAAAGAGCTAGACATGCTGAAAAAGAATAAATTCTATTAGTGAATTGATCTTAACCTATATTATTAAAACCAATCAAGAGTTAGCAAAAAGTAATAATGTGCCCATGAACTCATTATTAATTTGCAACGATACTTCAGTGAGTCAGAATGATTGCTACCGTGGGGCAGTCAACCACTCCTTCACTGAACCAAGACAATCTTGACTAAATGCTAATGCCAGAATAACTCATATTCCTATAGCATCTTAGTTATCGTTCTTTGGTCAAGAATTTACTAACTCCTTAACAAATCTTGTAAGTGTGACCCGCCATTTTTAGATTTCTTAAGGCGGCCCCAACAGTGCAATCGTATGGAATGTCAGTGTTGGTAATGGCTCTAAGTAATCTTTATCCATTTCTGGTGACTGAGATGTTCCGATTCCCATGAAACGGCCCTCCGTATGGACGATGCCTCTAAGAGCAACCAACAAGCGGAACATGGAAATCTCACGGTTCAATCCAATGGAGGAGACCGCATGATGTATTGACATACTTCCTTCTCCCACTTACAAAAAATACTTTCTCCATTCACCTTGATATTGATTTATGCAAACACCACCCGTCTAGAGATGCCCTATTGACATCATGAGGCTGATCATAAATCTCATGGTGTGAACTTCAGGAAGAGCGTAGGAGGAGATTGATATATCATATATACCTTCTCAACACCACTACTAAGCATTTTAGACGGTTTGGGTATATCTTACTTAGGCATTATCCGGCTAAGACAATAAAACCTAAGTCTAGGTAAAACAGACTTTTACCTATGATGTCTATGTGATAAACACTTTAAAACCTTACACCACTCACGTGCATGCTCATAAAGCCGGGTTAACTTAACTCAAGTACTGGATCGATCCCCAGGTAGGAGGTGTTCCGTAAACCGTCAGCTTAAATACCCCCAACCTTCGACAGGATTTCACCGGGTGAGTTCTCTTGTAACCTTAGCTTTACAAGATATCGTCCTATTTTAACTATTAAAACCGAACGATACTAAAATCCTATTTCCAATGGATTTTCTTTAACCCTTAGTGAACATGCATTTATCTTTGTTATATATTTTAAATGTCTATTTCATTTTACAACGCTTATAAAACAAACATTTTATAACAAACTTCATGCTCCCTAAACATGTATATAACGATTATATAAACTAAGGCAAACTATGTTGGATGTTTAATTTCATAATTAATTAAACATTTATATCAATTATTCTATTAAACTAGGAACATCTAATTCATAAATTAATATAACTCTTATATCAATTCTCATGAATTTCTAAACATGCAGACTATATATTATAAGATTTATAATATACTTTCAATGCATGGAGCATTCTTCCTATGGTGGGATTTTAAATCTATATGACATACTTTATGCACATACAATTATGGATTTTAATTAAAACATACATTCACAATGCATAATTAATTAAACACACTAAAGTGGATTGGTTTTGGCATCACGGTCAAGCAAACAACTAGATTATTACAAGAATAATTCATTGAGACGCTTCTGAACCCTTAGAACCGCCCTGATCCGGGTTAAATTTGCTTGAACCGGCCAAAAAACAGCAACTACAACCTTCAAATAAGCTGAATCGGTCCAAAACAGTTGTCCAGACTTCAACAGCCCGAAACCAGACCAATAACAACCCGAACCGGACCAAACGAGGGCTGAACCGGACCGCCAGAGGGTGAAAAACAAGGAACCGGTCTGACTTTCAGTAAACCGGACCGCCCGAGGACCGAACCGAACTGTTTCTTCCACCTTGCGTTGAACCGGTTTTGTGCTTTTTTTAAAAAAAAAAAACAGCATGCTGTTTTTCCGGACACCCGAGCTTCTGTCTTCAAAATGAAAACCTATATGAACTCTAATGACTCCGAAGTTTTTACAGACTCTTCTGCACACATTAAAGCCCATACACGCTCAGGCATATACAAAACGAAGTACAAATCAAAGCTCAAATAATTATGCCAAAACCGGAAAAACACTTTAGACATCGAGAAAATTAAATTTCTAAATGATACCCACTGAGCTCAAATTGATGAAAAAACACTCTGGTATCAATTGATGGAGCGCATGTAGTGCAGTGGAAGCGAGTTGGATCATTGACACTCTAATTTCATCAATTTAGCTAAACTAGAAACATGCTCAAAACTTGGTAATAAAAGAAATTAGAACACATACCTCTTGTAGTTCTAAAATCTTCTAATCCCGATGCTCGAATCTCCTCACGAACACTTCGAGGACCACCTCCGGTAGTCTCGCTATCCTCGGGCCGAGCAACGAAGTGGTGGGACTCCTTTACAAGAGAAAAAATTGGAAGAGATGGAGGAGAAGTTGATCTATGTAATTGAGAAAAGTTTGAGAAAAATGAATGAATCTCATTCAACTAAGTTCATCAAAATCTCAACCTTCATCAATCTTCAAACCATTTGAACTCCATCCAATTTATAGGTCATTCACATGCAACAAACTCTTTGCTTAGCATGACACCTAAAAATGGATGAATTAGTCTTCACACAAGTGTTCAACAATTGATGAGTTTATGCATGTAGTTAGTGATTCACAATCCACTTACTTAACTTGGATAAACCCACTCAATTTGGATAAATCCACTCAACTTGGATAATCTCACTTGTATTATTTTGTCATTTTAAAATTAATTCATAATTAATTTTAATAAACAAAATAAATTTTAATTAATTAAACTTTTTAATTAATTAAACTTTTTAATTAATTAATATTATTATTTAATTCAATTTCAAATATTAATTAAATAATAAGACTAATCCCAGTTTCTTAAAGCGAATCATCACACATAGATCCCTATTCATGTTTTAGACCGATCTCATATTTAAATCATATTTAAATATGTCCATCATTCTTCCAAAAACGAATTTGAAATAAATTCAAATTCTTTTTCTCTCATATTGTTAAAAGGCTTACTCAAAGCTAGGCAGGAGAACCTAAAGAACCTACAGATCATGAGCTCCAACGATACGAGATTAACTAGCTAAATTCTTTAGCCTAGCTAACCAACATTCGTTAACCCCCGGAGACTCCACTAAAGTCCAAAGATTGCACTCTCCTCACTGTAGACATGTTATGTCTTCTTGATATAACCATCATCAGTAAGTCAATCCTTCACAGGTCGTTCGTAATTCACGACCGGGTCATATAAATCGTTTAACCCCCGTAATTACATCTTGTTCCTTAAGTCCCACTGACACCTCTAATGAACAATTGATTTGTGGTCCAACCACTAAACTAGATCCCTCTCAGGACAAGGAGAGGGTGAGTACTCTTGTTCAAGACCCGGAGTCAGCATTTAAGGGAACAACCTCTCCACTAAACCCTAAAGGCGGGTAGGAGTGAATTCCATCTCGTAGTACTATGTTCCCAGCTCCCTACTCGGTATTGTCTCCAAGATTGTAGACTTATTGAGCGGCTAACTCGAGCCACTCTCACTCGTACAAGTCAAAGGATAACCCCGAATAAACAGGAGTTCATAACATGCTCAGGATTGAGATCGAGTTGCCTAGGTCATCATATGAAAAAGTAGGTCTTTACAGTAAACGAAGTTATAAAGAAAGAGCGACTTGATTTAGCGGTTCAATCTTATGCAAACTCATTGCACATGACGCCCTCACTCACATGTCTCCACATGAACGATTTCAGACCACATCGTTTGTACTATACAAAGTGAGCCGCATCCATAGTGTCCCCAAGATAAGGTACCCATCCTTATCCTTGTACTATAGACCGTTCTGGCTATTACTTGAACTTGATCCACATTTATGTCACACATGAAGTTCAAGTATATACAAACTATAGCCATGGGTTCTTAGTTTACTGGAATAGGTTTATTAAGAACACACTTCACTTTATTGAATAATAACTTGAATAAAACTCAATGACAGCTTTTGCTAAATATAATATACATTTAGTTTACAAACCACGAGTTTTAGGACATAAAACCCAACAACAACCCAATCCATCCCCTTCCAAATCGTCGAATGCAAACGGGTGGATCCTCTTTCATCATTTGGAGGACATTGCTCGATGAACTGACCATAAAAAAAATAAAAATAAACTCCCAGTTTTTTAAACAACTCTCTCATTCGCTTGGCTGTTTGTAGAAGGCGTTGAAGTGAATCAAACCAGACCATGCTTCAATCTCTCTATCCTCTCCATCGACAAAGAGAGCGAGAAGATGCCTAACCAGATTTTGAACCTTGTTTCTAGTCTCCCTCCTCATTGAAAAAAAAATCTAATGATTTAAATGGTTAAACTTAAATTAATCTATTCAAACAAAATATTTAAAGAATTGAAAAAAAAATTCAAACAAGATTCTATCTTAACTAAATTAATTTGGAATAAGTTGGAGTAATTTTAGGAAAACTTGATGAATACACATCCTTAAAAATAGAAAACTATTGCGTACTAATCAATTCAGGGAGATTTGATTTTTTTAAGTTAGCATAATTATAGGGCAATCATCGAGATACACTATTTCTAACATTAGAAAGGTTATGCATATGACTTATATGGGAGGGGCAAAATGGTCAGTCAAGTGATATAGTTAGCTCATGTGACAACCAATTGTGGACATTATTACGATAGATTTGTTTTTGGACATATTTCAAAACTCAACCCTCAAAAGTTATTTAGAAGGATTTCTGCTTTATCTTTAGTTGTTATCACCATTTTTAGTCCAAGATCACCAATACTTGTTTAGCTCAGCAAACATATTTTTTGAGCATGCATCAATGATGTAATTTTGAAGTTGATTGTCAAGAACAAGAAGTTCGGTAGTTGAAAAATCCCTAGAATAAAATTGGGTAGGACAAATAAGTTTTAGTCTATTAAAAGTAGCAAATGAGTTGTTTGGATTGAGGCATGCCACACAAAGAAGCAGTTCAATACTTATTTTAGTAAAATGATTATTTAACTCGAAAAATTGTGCATATTTGTAATTTGTTGAGATTTTCGCCTTTTTCCTCTCTCGAATAAAAAGCACATGGTCCATCTTAAGAATTAGAATATCATGCGTATCACAAAATAATGAAATTTCATTCAACAATGAGCCCTAACTCGATTCTCTAGTTGATTGTAATATTTCTATACAATTTTGGACCAAATTCATTGCATTTACAAGAAATTGATATTTTTTTATGTGATCTCAAGATGCTTTCATAATAAACATATGAAAAATAAAGTCAAATACCTGAATTAAATTTATTAGAACTTCACTTAAACATATGAAAAATAAAGTCAAATACTTGAATTAAATTTATTATAACTTCACTTACAAATTGATGAGAATCTTGAAATAAATCTCACTAGAGTAAATGTGAAACCCATTATGTATCTCTTGATCGTTTAATCATTGTTTTCTTACTTAATCATTGCCTACTCGATAGTTCACCATTATTCAAATTTGACTATCCCATTCCAGCTCCTGGGTTTGAAACTATTTTAATTTTTAATACATTAGAACCCGTTAGAAATTTGAAAATATAATTTTTGCTCACTAAAACATGCATTTAATCTAGAATCACTCGAGAGATGACTGTTGCGTGCTCAATGTTTAAAAGAAATAAGCAATAAGAGAGAGAGCACTCAGAACATGCAAGCATACATGATCTTGTAGCAAGTAGTAAGTATTTTTTCATTCGTTTTCCCACAGAGATTTATTATTAGTTACTCGCGAAGTGTGTTGTTAAGTAAGAAAGGGTGGATTTAATGGGGTAGATTTGGTTTTAAAGTTCCTATTTACTAATGAATATATAAAGGATAGCAACATGAACAAGTGCAAGTCAATGAAAAACTCAAATGTAAAAAGAAGAGATTAATAAACGAAGAGGAAAATGGCTAAGGCAGAATTTTTAACTTAACAGAATTGCGAGAACAGCAATTTTACCGCAATGTTACTAACAGCGAAAGTGTGTAAAATGGAGAAACAAGGGCTACTAACGACTCCTCTATAGGCATTTTTACACGATTCTCAAGCATTGGATCAACTCACTATGCATCAAACTAACTCATTCTCATGTATCTTCCGATTTCATGCATTAGATTCTTTAGTTTACTCATGTCCAAGTAAGGTCTTAAGCATCTTGTTAAAGCAGTAAGTTATGATTTGTACTAGGAAAACGCCTATTCCTAGGTCGTTTTCTGGTTACCTTGAGAGGCTAGCATGAGTGTATGACTCTGAACTCTTACTCCTTCCAGAGGTTAGGAGTTCTTTGGACAAAATGGATGGCCAATCGAAATTGCCCGTGGGATGAAGCTTACATACAATCAATGCATTCGAGAGCTATCCTACATGCTTGGTTCACGTGTTTTATCCTATAGTATTGTCATTAGCATGCCCCTATGTGACTTAGCTACTTATGGATGTAGAGAGAACAGAAAGAATAGATGAAGTAGACATGCTTAGAAGGAAATTAAAGGCAAAACAGCAAGGAAAAACAGTGGGCAGAGAAGGTAAAGACAAAGTGTGAAATGATGAATTGTGCTTTGATTAGTCAATTGTTTGAATGAACAAATGAAAACTTAAAGTGATTAACATAAAGAAAGAAAGCAACGAAATGG
The DNA here is from genome assembly GCA_028017165.1 of Herpetospermum pedunculosum. Taxonomy (NCBI): domain Eukaryota; kingdom Viridiplantae; phylum Streptophyta; class Magnoliopsida; order Cucurbitales; family Cucurbitaceae; genus Herpetospermum; species Herpetospermum pedunculosum. Next base: position 55,048,382 of record CM051528.1, on the reverse strand, counting down.
AATGGATTGACTAATGGAAAAGAAATAACAACAAAACGGTGCTGGAAATGAAAAGTAAAGACAGAAAGCAGTAAAATGAGCTTGATCGCCTCATCGCAAACGCCTCGGCTGAAGGGAGAGAAAGGTAAGCCTTGCTTGGATGAATCCAATCAGGAGAGAAGATGAAACTTCTCTCCTTCCTATCAGATTGTCGACTCCAACAGCTGAACCTCTCAAACCAACAGACGGAGAAGAGAATGAATGGGAAAGACTGCGCTGCGAAGAGACTTCTACGCTTTCGGATGATGCTTAAACCCTCCTCTTTGACCTCCTTTTATAGTATTCTGCAGGTGCGATTGGGCCAAGTAGAACCATCCATCCTCAACGTCGTACTTCAAAATGGATGGAGGAGAAAGAACGAATCCCTGAAATATCGGATCACAACAGAAAAAGGTTAGCCAACTTACGGATTTCACTTGAAACATTGCGGTTTTAGCAATATTTCCGCAATGCCTCCGCAATGCACAGTTTTCATTCTTCTAACTTCGTTTTTCATTCTTTTTCTCTCCTTTTGCATACAAGTCCTAATTTAGCTTCCCTCTTCTAATTCTCATATATAAGCATAGGTTTAAGCTAAATCCTATCAAAAACACTCACAAATGCACAACTTCCTAACACAAATAAGTCCCAAAATACTCACTTTTGGAGACGTAACAATGACATTGCAGATCAAATTTGGGTAACATTTCAAGGTTAAAAACAATTTTATTATTGTTGTTAAATATTTTGCATCATCGCTTACTAGTATTTGATAAGGTAACTTTTGATAATTATTTTATTTTTTAATTTTGCAGTATTATTTATATATTATTTTAATTTAATTTGAAATTTTGAAATTTTGAAATATGTATATTTATCGCTTCAAAAAAAAAATGTATATTTATATATTATTTTAATTTTTAGTACACTTAACCCCGTTCAAATTTTGCCCACTAAAACATGCATTTAGTCTCACTTTAATATTTTACCACCATGACATTTACAGAACTATATATAATTGAGTTGGATCCAAGTCGGCATCATTTAAGATAGAATGACTGAGAGATGTCATTGCATATAAAATTTGGACAACATTTGAAGGATAAATACAATTTTATTGATGTTTTTTTATTTTGCATCGAGACTGATTTGAATTAGATTGTGTAAACTTTGGGTCATTGCTTTTTAGATTATGTAAACTAAATTCTATTTAAACTATAAAAAAAGAAAAAAACATAGAGAAAAAAAGAAAAAAAATAAACAAGAAACAAAAAATAGTTATAAAACAAGTTGTTTCTGTTTCTTTGTTTGAACGTTATCAAACAGGTACTTAGTGTTTCCCTAAGAGAATAGGGTTAGAGATCCCACAAGACCCAAAAGTCATGCAACTTTTTGGAATGTGATGTGTGAGTGAGCAAATTAATGTTCAAAGAAGAAGGGTTAGAGATCCCACAAGACCCAAAAGACTTTTTGGAACCAGAAGTAAAACCACACAAGGCTGAAACATCAAACAACATAACATATTGCAAATTACTATAACATTACACACAAAGAAGCCCAACAAGGCACAAATGGTGTAATATGTTTTGAACTAAGAATTGGAGGGGTACGCCAAGCCTTGGCTGTAGTGCAACACCTAGGCAACGCCCGAGAGCCCCAACAGCAAGCTGCTGTGAGTGGGCCCTCACCCTTAAAAAATAAATTTAATATCGTGTAGGCCGATGGCCTACATATCAGATATTAAACTGATAAGAACAAATACTACACTTGATCTTAGCCAAAAGGCCGAGAAAGGTATGCTTTTTATTGCCATAGTAGTTCCCTTATTATACTCTCTTCTCTAGCCCTTCATCTTGAACTTTGTCGTGGGACAAAATGGATATTTTGATTTTACTCTCTTCCTTGCGCTTGCTTGTGCCTCTCCCATCTCCATACAATATTTCCAATAAACTCAAGTACGTAAACAAAGAGCAAATATTCACCTCAATTAAAAGCCACTGAAATTTCACTTCATAGAAATACAACTCATCTTTTGGAATAGATGATGTGTACCCCTACACTAGAAACCTACACTAAGAAACAATGGAAATTAAAATTTCAATGGCCACAACATTCTCATGAGATACAGCCTGCTCTCCTATAAATATTACCTTTTCAAAGTGTTTGTTTGTTTAAAAAAAAACAACCATTTTTAATAAGATTCGTCAACCACTCAAAATTTTCATGATATATATGAAAATAATCGGAATATTCTCACACTATCCCCTCCCAAATCTCTCTCATCTAATTTCCCTTTCATCTCCACCTTCACTTGTACCATAGTCATTGGCGGTTATGGTGGAAGAAAATGGAAAAAGATAGTGAAAAAGAGAATAGAAGAACCACAAAAAAAAATATTCTCTCTTAAATACAAATTTGAATTTAATTAGTTCATAGTGTTTAATAGTCACCATCTATGATAATTTGACATTAGTAGAACCATTTTTAGTGTATAACAAACCAAACAAACTTGTATATAAATACTATTGAAAAATGTAACCAAACATACGAGTTTTGTAATACTAAAGAGTACTACATGAAAGTTGACTTTTTTCGAAGGTCACAACCTTCGAAAAAAGACTAAATGAACTTTCGATAAATCTTTTTTTGAAAGTTTACTCGACCTTCAAAAACTGTCGAAATAAATTTCCCCGGGAAAAACTTTTCAAAGATTCATTAACCATCGAAAATTAGTTTTTTTTCGAGGGTTCATTAATCTTTGAAAATTAGTTTTTATTAAAAAAAAAATTACTTTTTTGAAAAGCATTAAAACTAAAAGGCATTACAAACAAAACTCCTTGATAAGATAATAAGTGACGAATCTACTCAATCAACGCTTAAGCGAAGTTTATGCTCAAAGTCAATGAAATTCAACTCAAACTCAACTCAATCGAAATCCAGTCATTGAGCTAAAATAATTCAAGAAGCATTAAGGGGTGGTTTTGAGTTAAGGTGGTTTCGCAAGGGGTTGGGTACCCCGAGTTTGAGAAGTCAAACTCATGGGTTACTTCTTCCATAAACCCCCTCTAAACTCATGATTTCTCTAGAAATTACAACATCTCGTGGGATTCATCATTCTCTTTTTACTCTTCTCATAATTATTGTAACGACCTGACTTTCTATGACATCACTCTAAGGTCGTTACTACAAGCATGACGTCATAAACCTCAACAAGCGCTTAAAACTTTATTTTCGGGATAATGAAATCAAAATATAAATGTTTAAAGAGAGCAAATACATTTAATTCGGGATCACAGTGAAAACATAAAAATAGTTCAACGAGTTCATTTAAGACAAAAGTTTAAATCAATGTTGTTGGTGTTAATCCTTAGCAAACCCGTTGGACTGACTCAAATAAATAACGAAATAATTAATGAAAGCGTAAACTCTGACTCCACATGTCCCATGACATCATCAACCGATCACCTCGTCAAGCGCCCTGTACGTTCCTACTATTACCTGAAAAAAAAAAGGTTTTAAGAAAGAATGAGTATTTTAAATAAAATAATCAGTAAGTAACCTCACTACTGGGGTAAGGCTATGCAATCACATGCAACCTGAACTGATTGAAACTTTAACTAGTGGGACCTAAACTTGATTGTTTTGTAATTTTCTTTTATGGTCATCTAAGTGAACAATTAACCCAGTCTCGTTTGGAGAGAGAATAGATGAGGGAGAGGGCGGCTGGCGTTCGGAGGGGTGAGTGAGTGAGATAGAGGCGACAATTTGCGGTGAGTAGAGGGGCGACGACGACGTGCTAGGGATCAGAGAGGGAGAGACGAAGGGGGGCGACGACTTGACTGCGAATGAAGAAGATGAAGAAGTCTTTCTTCTTTTGTTATTTATTTATTTTAATTTACTTTATTTTATTTAATTAATTACTTAATTTCTTTTTTATTTCTATTCAAAACATACTAACCCTAGTTGACTTGGTCAACCACCTAAGCCCAATCTATTTTTAAGCCCAAATTTCATAACATCAACCCACCGTCGAGCCCGATAATAATAATAATTAAATAAATTTCTCTTATCTAGAGTTCGGGTCATTACCATTATGGTAGGTCCAATAATTTTTCTTTTCATTTTTTTCATAATTATAGTGCGTCCCACTATTTTACCTCATCTCTGATTATTATTATATAAGTTTCTAATTATATTTATCTAAATAAAATTATTCTCTTCATTCATCTTTATTTAATCTAATTAGGGGTGTAAATGGGCCGGATCGGTTCGGTTTTCATTAAAACCGAACCGAACCGAACCAGTTCGGTTTTGTAGAGAAAAAACCCAAACCGAACCGAACCGGTTTTCACTTTACCTAAACCGGTCTTGTCCGGTCCGGTCCATTGGCGGTTATTTTTTTTTTATTATTATTTTTTTTTGGGCTTGGGCTTCCAAACTATATCTTGATAACACTCCTACAATTATATTTTCTAAATAAGTCATTTTAGCCACATTTATATTTTCAACTTAACCTAGTCACACCTTAAAAATAAAAAGTCTTGTACTCCGATAGGTTAGTCTTCAATCGCGCCTCTCCCGGTAAAACACTCACATCCCACGGCAAATAAAACAATCTTAATACAATTTACATTCATGATTCTAAAAAATTAAAATTAATATTTTATAGAATAATATTTAATTTTTAAATTAACATATTAAAATAAAAAAATAATAATGATTAACAATAGTTAATCAAAATGTTATTTTCATGGTAACTTTTATTTACCCAGAAAAAATATTTCAAAATAGGATGTGGTCTTCCTCGAATTACAAAATTATAATTTTTTTTCATTTCCAATTTTTTTAAATTCGTTTTTACAAACGATATTTTCCTTCTTCGTTTATAATTCAAGAGAAGCTCCAATTTTATGAAATGTTTGAATTTATAAACATCTGTTTGCATTTAGGGAAACCCATACTCGGAAAACTTTATAAAAATACAATAGTAGGTTGTTGTTTCATTCTTATTTTCATGGTTCTCTTTGAATGTTAAGTTTTTTTTTTAATTCATTATCCAATTATGTATGTATTTAAAAAAAAAAAAAACAAATCGCTTTACATGTTATGTTTTCTGTTTGTTAATGGTAAACAATATTTTGATTGTTGGAAACAATTTTCTTATTCTTAGACTATAACATAAATTAAATGTTTCATTTAAAAGTCTCCAAAACAAATTGTCCCGTGTTGCATAAAAGGTTCTAGAATTCACAAAACATATATACTAGCAAATAAGAAGAAAAAACACGAAGTAGCCAAAAAGAAAAAAGAAAAAAAAATTGTCCAAACCCGAGTTTCAGAACACTGTACCCCAAACATTGTTTTAAGATTCCCAGGGTTCAGAACCCGAGACAAATCCCCCAAGATTCTAATTTTTAGGGTTCTAAACCCAAAACCACGTTTCAAATGTCCCATAAATGATCATTTCCATGCTTAAGGTGTTCACACATGGTGAAGAGTTGCATCAATTCTAGATTGATAAGGATCTTGTTCACCAAGAGTCATAATGAATCTAGAAACCTAAATTCATTCACATGATTAATTCATTATGTATCTTTTAAATTCATGTATTTTTATTTAGTATGGTTCATGTATGGATTTGAAGGGTTGAAAATTGAATTTAGTCTACATAGGTGAAGGGTTGTGTCCTTTCATTGTGTTCTTTCAATTAGTATGAATACGGTTGTAATTCTTATTTAAACAACAAGCTGAATGATATGTCATATTGAGTTCAGTCTCTCTCAAATTTTATGTTTTCTTTGTATTCTTGTGTTTAGAATGCATGTTTAGAACTTTCAATATAGGTTGATCAACTAGATTTGTGGAGAGTTCGAAATCTTGAATATAGGAACAAGTTCTCATGTTTTCTTGATCGTCATTGATAGATTTTTCAAGTAAATTTTGTTTTCTTTATTAGGGTTATCTTATTATTGTGTTGTGGGAGTTCAGATGGAACAAGGGAGTTCTTATACATGAGGTAGTTCGTGTATATCCATATGCAATTCAGTTTTTTTTTTAGTTTCATTTTATCAATATCTATATTGTGGATTTTTTTAGTACATTTTGGATTTGATTTTTTAAAATAGTTTTTGAATTTTGTGATATAAACCGGGTATTTAGATTTCGTTGACATTTTCACATGATCATGAGTTTAACATCGATATAGAAGGTGAATCAACATTTTCATTATTGGAAATTAAAATTTTAGACCCTAAGTTTTCAAGATTGGGTTCATTTAGTGTCTGGAGTTTCAAAGTATGCCTTTTTAGTTCCTCAAATTTGAGAAATTCGTTTAGAAAGTCTCTAGCGTTACATTTTGGTTTGCTACGGTAATAGAGTAATTTTTTTTTTTTTTTTTAAGTTGAATGATGATGTGAAAATTTATAAAATAAAATAATAATTGACACAAAAAGTATTTTCTCTCATCTACCTTGTAGACACCTTTGTCTGCCATTTGTGTTTATTATTTATGTTTTTTACCTTATGTTTTTTATTATTTTTTTTTCATATTTTATTCAATCATTTTAAACTTTTTAAATTCACTCTTTTATTTATCTATTTAATTAATTCGGAAAATTGAAGAAAAATAATAAAAAAAAAAAGAACGTTTTAATTTTTTTGACAAAAAAAATTTATGGTTAAAATTTTATATTCATTTATTTACATTAATGATTATAAAATCCTTAATCTATTTTATGGTTAAAATTTCGTATTCATTTATGAGTATAAAATATTTGTTCATTTTATGGTTAAAATCTGTTTTAATTGAGGAAAATCTCAGTTATAAATGAACTATAAATACCGACAAGATAGAAAGAACTAGGGGATGAATAAAATATCAAAGCAAAAGGCTCGTAGGAAAAAATAGAATATCCGAGCAAAAAGGCTCGTAGAATAGCGAGAGACAAATGAAATAGGAGCAAAAATACAAATTCAAATTTCATTTACACGTGTCGAATTTCCATTCGTCGTTCGAAATCTCGTGTGAACAGATTGGCACGCCCAGTGGGACAACTCTACCTCTCATCTCTCCCTCTCTCAACTAAAAGTTAACAATGACATCGAAGAAAACAACATCCAGGTCTCTCATTTCCAACAACCCTTACAAGGGACCTGTCACCCGCAACCGCTTCATTAAAGAAGTCTCGCAGACGGACGAACACACTCCTGTCATCGTGAGTAAAATTTACAAACGACTGACGGAGTCTGCGCAGGGTGGGATAATCATCAAGGAAAATCCCTTGTACGATGAATATGTTCCTTCCTCTGATCAGTCGGAGAAGGTGTCTGATTCCAACGTAATGTCTGTAATGATGGCAGACGCATGTTAAGTCTCTGAAAGTGACTTATTTAGGACCCATTTAGCTTAGGAAGATGTACACTTTTAGGTGTTTTTGATAGCATTTAGCCTAAACCTATGCTTTAATATGAGAATTAGAAGAAGGTAGCTAATTTAGGACTTATGCACAATAGGTAGAAAAAGGGTTGAAAACCGAAGGAAAAGAATGAAAAAATGAGCATTGCGAATGAATTGCGAAAACATTGCGGTGACCGCAATTATTCAAGTTAAAACCGTAAGTTGGCTGATCTTTTTCTGTTTAGATCCGACTTTTCAGGGATTCGTTCTTTCTCCTCCATCCATTCTGATATATGACGTTGAAGATTGATGGTTCTCCTTGGCCCAAACGCACCTGCAAACTACTATAAAAGGGGGTCAAAGTCGGAGGTTCAGTCATCACTCGAAGCGCAGAAGTCTTCTCGCAGTCCACCATTTCCATCTGTTTTCCTTTGCCGTCTGTTGGAGTGAGAGTCTCAGCTTTTGGAGTCGATAATCTGATAAGAAGGAGAGAAGATTCTTCTTCTCTCTCGATTGGATTCATCCAAGCAAGGCTGACTTTTCATCACCTTCATTCGAGGCGACTGCCACGAAGTTTTCAGCAACCCTTTACTGCTTTTCTGTTCTGTTCTTCTTATTTCCATTTCTGATTATTGTTGTTCTTAGTTTAGTATTTTACTTACTGCATTTCGTTGTTGTCTGTCTTGGATTCATTTCTAGAAAGCTTTCCTTTGTCATTCAAACACTCAAAGTAATCAAAGTACAAGTCTGCATTTTACAGTTTCTATCTTTGTCTGCTACGGTTTTGTCTTGCTGTTTTAAGTACATTTCCCTTCTAAGCATGTCTATCTTATCTGCCATTTCTGTTCTCTATATATCCATGAGTAGCTAAGTCACTTAGGGGCATGCTAATGACAGAACTATAGGCTAAAAAGACGTGAATCAAGTAGGCAGATTAACACTCGAACATTGATTGTATGTAAGCTTCATCCCACGGGCAATTTCGATTGGCCATCCATTTTGTCCAAAGAACTCCTAACCTCTGGAAGGAGTAAGAGTTCAGAGTCATATAATCATGCTAGCCTTTCATGGTAATCAGGAAACGGCCTAGGAATAGGAGTTTCCCTAGTACAAACTAAACACTCCTGTTTTAACAAGATGCTTAAGACCTTACTTTGAAGTCGAGTAAACTTAAGTCTCTAATGCATGGAATCGGACGATACTTGAGATAGAGTGAGTTTGATGTATAGAGAGTTGATCCAAAGCTTGAGAATCGTAATAAACTGCCTATAGGATAGTCATTAGTAGCCCTTAATTCGCCCATTTGCACACTTTTTCTGTTGAGTTAATTGCGGATTAATTGCGGTTCTCGCAATTCTGCTAAGTTGCATTCTGTCTAGCTGTTTTCTTCCTCGCTTATTAATTCCATCTCTTGTCCTTTGCATCTAATTTCAACTTGCATTTGTTCATGTTATATCCCTTTATACATTCAGCAAAAATTAGATAATTAAAAACCAATTTTACCCCCTCAAATCCACCCCATCTTTCTTAACAAAAACACTTCGAGAATAGCTAAAAACAAGTCTCTGTGGGAAAACGAATGAAATATACTTACTACTTGCTATAAGATCATGTATGCTTGCATGTTCTGAGTGCTCTCTCTCTCTTATTTATCATTTTTATTAACACATTGAGCACGCAACAAGTTTTTGGCGCCGCTGCCGGGGACTTATTTTAAGTGAAAACGAAGTTTGTTAAGTCTGAAACATCAAAGTATTTTCCATTGAATTTGATCCATCTTCATTTCTTTTTCAGGTACCATTTAGGGTAGTTTATGAATGAGACTCCAAGTAGTGATCTAGAGTTCAACCCTGAGCCCGAGAGATTACTTAGAGCTAGGAATAGAGCCAAGAAACGTCTTTTTAAACAAACCCTTTTACCTCCAATCATTGCAGAGACTACAATTCCTCCGCAACTACCTCAAGAAGAAATGGCTGGAGTAAATCAAAACCTGGTGCCTGTCACTCGCAATCCCATTGAAATAGCGAATGACAAGGATAGCGCCATCCTTTCATATTTAGTACCTATGCCTGGGGAGCTGAACCCCAGCATAATCCGTCCTGAAATCACTGCCAACTCATTCGAGTTAAAGCCAGTGATGTTCCAAATGTTGTCCACTGTGGGACAATTCTTTGGAATAGAAAATGAGGACCCCCATAATCACCTTAGGAACTTCCTAGGAGTTAGTGACACCTTCCTAATCCCTGGAGTTTCCCAAGAAGCCCTGAGGCTATATCTTTTCCCTTACTCTTTGAGGGACAAAGCCAAAACATGGTTAAATTCTTTACCCTCAGGATCTGTCCGCAATTGGACAGATTTAGCAGAAAAATTCCTAGTCAAATACTTCCCACCTGATAGGAATTCGACCTTTCGTGATGATATCATAAAGTTCAAACAAGCTCCAAGTGAGTCTCTTCACGAAGCTTGGACCAGATTCAAAGACCTTCTCATTAAATGTCCACACCATGGCATTCCATGGTGTATCCAAATAGAAGTCTTCTTTAAAGGATGCAACCCCAGCACCAGACAAGTTCTAAATTCATCTGCTGGTGGTTCCATGTTGTCCAAGAGTTACAACGAAGCTTATGAGATCTTGGAGAAGATCTCAACGTCTCATTGTAGGTGGTCAGACGATCCAGTAGAGCCAACTAGGGCTCAAGACAAGGATGCTCTAAGCGCCATGAGCACCCAAATAAATGCCCTGACCAACTTAGTCAAGCAAATGGCTCAGGCCAATCTCCAAACCAGTGCCAATACCGCCACAGCCATGTCAATGGGCACCCAACCAAGTCAAGGCGAGGCACCAATCTGTGGATTCTGTGGGGAAGGGTGTTAAGTCTCTGAAAGTGACTTATTTAGGACCCATTTAGCTTAAGAAGATGTACACATTTAGGTGTTTTTGTTAGCAATTAGCTTAAACCTATGCTTTAATATGAGAATTAGAAGAAGGTAGCTAATATAGGACTTGTGTACAATAGGTAGAAAAAGGGTTGAAAACCGAAGAAAAGAATGAAAAAATAACCATTGCAAATGAATTGCGGAATAATTGCGGTGACCGCAATTATTCAAGTTAAAACCGTAAGTTGGCTGATCATTTTCTGTTTAGATCCGACTTTTCAGGGATTCGTTCTTTCTCCTCCATCCATTCTGATATATGACGTTGAAGGTTGATTGTTCTCCTTGGCCCAAACGCACCTGCAAACTACTATAAAAGGGGGTCAAAGTCGGAGGTTCAGTGATCAATTCGAAGCGCAGAAGTCTTCCTGCAGTCCATCATTTCTCTCTAAATTCCTTTGCCGTCTGTTGGAGTGAGGTTCTCAGCTTTTGGAGTCGATAATCTGATAGGAAGGAGAGAAGATTCTTCTTCTCTCTCGATTGGATTCATCCAAGCACAGCTGAATTCTCATCACCATCATTCGAGGCGACTGCCACGAAGTGTTCAGCAAGCCTCTACTGTTTTCTGTTCTTTTCTTCTCAATTCCATTTCTATTCACTGTTGCTCTTAGTTTAACATTTCAAGTACTGCATTTCGTTGTTGTCTGTCCTGGATTCAGTTCTTTTAAAGCTTTCTTTTGTCATTCAACACTTAAAGTAATCAAAGTAAATTTCTGCACTTCACAGTTTCTACCTTGCTCTGCTACGGTTTGTCTTGCTGTTTTACACGCATTTCTCTTCTAAGCATGTCTTCCTTATCTACCTTTTCTGTTCTCCACATATCCATGAGTAACTAAAGTCACTTAGGGGCATGCTAATGACAGAACTATAGGCTAAAAAAACGTGAGTCAAGTAGTCAGTTCAACACTCGAACATTGATTGTATGTAAGCTTCATCCCACGGGCAATTTCGATTGGCCATCCATTTTGTCCAAAGAACTCCTAACCTCTGGAAGGAGTAAGAGTTCAGAGTCATATAATCATGCTAGCCTTTCATGGTAATCAGGAACGGCCTAGGAATAGGCGTTTCCCTAGTACAAACTAAACACTCCTGTTTTAACAAGATGCTTAAGTCCTTACTTTGAAGTCGAGTAAACTTGAGTCTCTAACGCATGGAATCGGACGATACTTGAGATAGAGTGAGTTTGATGTATAGAGAGTTGATCCAAAGCTTGATAATCGTAATAAAATACCTATAGGACAGTCATTAGTAGCCCTTAATTCCCCGTTTTAATCAGATTCGCTGCTAATTAATTGCGGAAACATTGCGGTCCTCGCAATTCTGCCTTTTTATCATTCTGTTTAGCTGTTTTCTTCCTCGATTATTAATTCCATCTCTTGTCCTTTAGGTCTAGCTTTAACTTTAATTTGTTTATGTTATATCCCTCTACACATTCAGCAAAAAGTAGTTAATTAAAAACCAATTTTACCCCATCAAATTCATCCCATCTTTCTTAACATTCACACTTCGCGAATAGCTAAAAATGAGTCTCTGTGGAAAAAACGAATGAAATATACTTACTACTTGCTGTGAGACCATGTATGCTTGCATGTTCTAAGTGCTCTCTCTACCCTTTTGCATATTTATCTTACACATTGAGCACGCAACAAGTTTTTGGCGCCGCTGCCGGGGACTTATTTTAAGTGAAAACGAAGTTGTTAAGTTTGAAAAATTAAGTTTATCATTGAGTGAAACTAATCTGTTTCATTTCTTTTGCAGGTGCCATTAAGGTAGTTTATGAGTGAGCGTTCACATAGTAATTTAGAGTTCGATCCTGAACCTGAAAGATCACTTCGAGCTAGGAATAAGGCAAAGAAACGTCTCTTTAAACAACCTCCTATACCTCAACCCACACCTGAAACTAAAGAAATGGGCGATCTAGTTCCAAATCCGGCACAAGCCATTCGCAACCCCATCGAAATAGCGAATGACAAGAATAGTGCCATTCTGTCATATCTAGTACCTATGCCTGGGGAGCTGAACCCCAGCATAATCCGTCCTGAAATCACTGCCCACTCATTCGAGTTAAAGCCAGTGATGTTCCAAATGTTGTCCACTGTGGGACAATTCTTTGGAATAGAAAATGAGGACCCCCATAACCACCTTAGGAACTTCCTAGGAGTTAGTGACACCTTCCTAATCCCTGGAGTTTCCCAAGAAGCCCTGAGGCTATATCTTTTCCCTTACTCTTTGAGGGACAAAGCCAAAACATGGTTAAATTCATTGCCCTCAGGATCTGTCCGCAATTGGACAGATTTAGCAGAAAAATTCCTAGTCAAATACTTCCCACCTGATAGGAATTCAACCTTTCGTGATGATATCATAAAGTTTAAACAAGCTGATAATGAGTCTCTTCACGAAGCTTGGACTAGATTCAAAGACCTTCTCATTAAATGCCCACACCATGGCATTCCATGGTGTATCCAAATAGAAGTTTTCTTTAAAGGATGCAACTCCAGCACCAGACAAGTCTTAAATTCATCTGCTGGAGGTTCCATGTTGTCCAAGAGTTACAACGAAGCTTATGAGATCTTGGAGAAGATCTCAGCATCTCACTGTAGATGGTCAGACGATCCAGTAGAGCCAACTAGGGCTCAAGACAAGGATGCTCTAAGCGCCATGAGCACCCAAATAAATGCCCTGACCAACTTAGTCAAGCAAATGGCTCAGGCCAATCTCCAAACCAGTGCCAATACCGCCACAGCCATGTCAATGGGCACCCAACCAAGTCAAGGCGAGGCACCAATCTGTGGATTCTGTGGGGAAGGGCACCCTTATGAATACTGCCCTGGGAATCCATCCTCAGTCTGCTATGTAGGAAGTCAGCAGCAGCCTAGGAATAACCCCTACTCCAACACCTATAACCCTGGTTGGAGAAACCACCCTAACCTGTCATGGGGTGGCCAACAAAACACTAACCAAAATCCCAACCAACCAAGGCCGAGTGGAACACCTGGTTTCACTCCCCAACATAACCAGTCAATGTACCAAAAACCTTACAATCAACCTGTAGGATCTTCTGTAGAAAACCTACTCAAGGAATATATAGCTAAGAATGATGCTACTCTTCAGAGCCAGCAAGCTACTCTTAGGAGCCTGGAAAACCAAATAGGCCAATTAGCCAATGAACTTAAAAGTAGGCCCCAAGGTAGACTCCCTGCTGATACCGAGGTACCAAGGAGAGATGGCAAAGAACAAGTTCAAGCCATTGAACTTAGGAGTGGAAGACCATTGGTGAGCATTACAAAGGACACACCAAAGAGAGTAGAGAACACTGAGTCTAGTGCTCCACTGGAGTCTCTGCCAAGCCAAGGTCCACCACCAACTAGCACATCAGGAGCCAGGCTAGAGCCAATTGTAGAGGACGTAGAAGAAATTCCAAGGCCTCCACCTATCTTAAGGCGTCCTGACGTGCCTGCATATGTGCCACCACCTCCATACCCTCGAAGGCTTAAGAAGAAACAGGAACAGGAAGTTCATTTTAATAAATTTCTAGAAATACTTAAGCAAGTGCATGTGAATATTCCTTTTGTAGAAGTTTTACAGTCTATGCCTTCATATGTAAAGTTTTTGAAGGACATTATTACTAACAAAAGAATAATTGGTGAGTTTGAAACAGTAAACCTCACCGAGGAGTGCAGTGCCATCCTCCAAAACAAGCTGCCCAAGAAGGAGAAGGATCCTGGTTCCTTCACCCTACCTGTAGAACTTGGAGGCAAGCATGTGGGCAGAGCGCTTTGTGACCTGGGCGCCAGCATAAATCTCATGCCCCTGTCCCTATTCCGCCAGTTGGGAATGGGAGAAGCACGTCCAACCACAGTCACTTTACAACTAGCAGACAGATCCATCGCATATCCAGAAGGTAAGATTGAGGATATTCTAGTTAAAGTTGACAAGTTTATTTTCCTTGCAGATTTCATTGTCCTGGACTATGAGGCAGACAAGGAGGTTCCCATCCTGCTAGGTAGACCATTTCTAGCCACAGGTAGGGCACTAATAGACGTGCAAAAAGGTGAGTTAACTATGAGGGTTCATGATGAAGAGGTAAAATTTAGTGTTTACAAAGCTTTAAGGTATCCCTCTGATTCTGAGTCTTGTGCTAGCATTGATGTTGTTGACTCACTAATGGAAGAACAATTAGAGCATGTATTATTAACCAAGCATGCTAACGAATATGTAGGATTAGATGTAGATGATCTGAATGTATCTGACATAATGAATATGCCTGTAGATAGACCTCAGCATGTATGTATGACTATAGATTTAACTGATAGAACTGTAAATCCGTTAAAGCCCTCCATTGAGCATCCACCTGTTTTAGAACTAAAACCACTACCAACTCACCTCAAATACGCATATCTAGGAGATAATGATACGCTGCCTGTAATTATTTCTTCTAAGCTTAGTGAACAGCATGAGGTTGATTTAATTCTACTGCTTAAGCAACATAGGAAGGCTATAGCATGGACTATTGCTGATATTCGAGGCATTAGCCCTTCTTATTGCATGCATAAAATCATACTAGAGGAAGAACACACACCTAGGGTAGATCACCAGCGTAGGTTAAACCCCTCTATGAAAGAGGTAGTGAAGAAAGAAATAATAAAGTGGTTAGATGCAGGAGTAATTTTCCCCATAGCTAGTAGCCAGTGGGTGAGCCCCATCCAATGTGTACCTAAAAAGGGGGGAATAACTGTGGTAGTCAATGAGAACAACGAACTGATTCCAACTAGGACTGTCACAGGGTGGAGAGTATGTATGGATTACAGAAAACTGAATAAAGAAACTAAAAAAGACCATTTCCCTCTACCATTCATTGACCAGATGCTAGATAGAATAGCTGGTAGAGCCTACTATTGTTTTTTAGATGGGTACTCGGGCTATAATCAAATTACTATAGACCCTAAGGATCAAGAGAAGACTACCTTCACTTGCCCTTTTGGAACGTTTGCCTTCCGCAGAATGCCTTTTGGCTTATGCAATGCACCGGCAACTTTCCAAAGGTGCATGATGGCAATCTTCTCTGAGTTGGATGAGTCCATAATAGAAATATTCATGGATGACTTCTCAGTCTTTGGGGACTCATTTAAAACCTGTCTAGAGAACCTAGGACAAGTCCTGGCTAGGTGTGAAGAGACCAACCTAGTCCTAAATTGGGAAAAATGCCATTTCATGGTAGATGAAGGGATTGTCTTAGGGCATCGAGTGTCAAGGGCAGGTGTAGAAGTGGATAGGGCAAAAATAGAGGTCATAGAGAAGTTGGTAGAGCCCCAGAATGTCAAAGCTATTAGGAGTTTCCTAGGACATGCTGGCTTCTATAGAAGGTTCATCAAGGACTTTTCTAAGATAGCCAAGCCTCTATGTGAGCTTCTAGAGCTAGGTAGGCCATTCATCTTTTCTAAAGAATGTGTAGTAGCTTGGAAAACCCTTAAAGAAGCATTGGTCACAGCACCAATCATAGTAGGACCAAATTGGGATCTCCCATTTGAGATGCTATGTGATGCTAGTGACTATGCTGTAGGCGTCATGTTAGGACAGAAGATTGACAAGCTCACACATCCTGTCTATTATGCTAGTAAGACCTTGAATGAGGCCCAATGTAACTATACAACTACAGAGAAAGAGATGCTTGCTGTAGTATTTGCTTGTGAAAAATTTAGAAACTATATTGTAGGAACTAGGACCATTGTATACACTGACCATTCTGCTTTGAAATATCTTATGAGGAAGGCTGATGCTAAGCCTAGATTGATTAGATGGGTGTTATTGCTGCAGGAATTCGATTTGGACATTCGGGACAAGAAGGGATGTGAAAACGTGGTTGCAGATCACCTGTCTCGATTGCAGCACAATTGCGGAAAAATTGCGGACCCCGCAATTTCTGATGCTTTTATAGATGAACATATCTTTGCTTTGACTCATCGTGAAAACGATGAGGAACCTTGGTTTGCTGACATTGCTAACTTCCGTGCATCACAGGTATTACCAGTGTTCAAGGGAGGACAAGAGAAGAAGAGGTTCCTCCATGAAGCAAGGAAATTCATCTGGGATGACCCCATACTTTACAGGACCTGTGCTGATGGGTTGTTGAGGAAGTGTGTTACAGCTGCTGAAGCGAAGTCTGTGCTGCAGCACTGTCACTCATCTCCTTACGGTGGGCACTTTGGTGGTCAAAGAACAGCTGCTAAGGTATTTCAGAGTGGCTACTACTGGCCAACAATCTTCAAGGACGCCCACAATTATGCCCACAACTGTGATGAATGCCAAAGGACAGGTAACCTCAGTCGTAAGGATGAGATGCCTCTCACCTACATCTTAGAGTTGGAGCTCTTTGATGTGTGGGGCATTGATTTCATGGGACCATTCCCTCCATCATCAGGTAACCTGTACATTTTAGTAGCAGTAGACTACGTGTCAAAGTGGGTAGAAGCTAAGGCATGTCCTAATAATGATGCTAAAACAGTCACTAACTTCTTGCATAGACACATTTTCACTAGATTTGGGACTCCTCGTGCTATCATTAGTGATGAGGGGTCACATTTCATTAATAAGGCTATGGAGAAAGTATTGGCTAAATATAACATTAGACATAGGGTAGCTACTCCCTACCACCCACACTCAAATGGCCAAGCTGAGATTTCCAATAGGGAGATAAAGAACATCCTAGAAAAGGTAGTCAAACCTAATAGGAAAGACTGGTCTTTCAAGCTTGAGGATGCACTTTGGGCTTACAGAACAGCATATAAGACACCTCTAGGAATGTCTCCCTATAGGTTGGTGTATGGCAAGGCTTGCCACTTGCCACTTGAGTTGGAAAACAAGGCATTTTGGGCCATGAAAGAATTAAATTTTTGTGTGAAGGATGCAGGGACATTAAGATCTTTACAGCTACATGAACTTGATGAGCTTAGGCACATGGCCTATGAGAATGCCAAGATGTACAAAGAAAAGACAAAAATATGGCATGACAGTAGACTCAGGATCAAAGACTTTAAAAAGGGCCAACTTGTATTATTATTTAACTCACGATTAAAGCTATTTCCAGGCAAATTAAAGTCTAGATGGTCAGGTCCATTTATTATTACTAATGTCTTTGTTCATGGTGCCATAGAGATTAAAAACTTGCAGCAAGGACAGCCATTTATGGTCAATGGTGCTAGGTTGAAGCACTACTATGAGGAGGGGGATGTGAAGACTCTCTCGGCCTTCCTCCTACATGAAGCATGAAGTTAGAAACGAGAGAGAACGAGTGGTTACTGTGCTCGTTTAGTCAAGGCCAATGCCTTAGTTTATTTTTTCTGTTTTTTTTTTCGATGATCGTTTGTATGTTTTGTGATGCATTTTTAATTGCGTAGTTAATGTTGTTTTATTTGTTTTTGTAGGGAATCGAAAGAGGGGATCAAGGGGAGTAAATCCCACTTTAAAAATCAAGAAACGGTTGAGCCAAATGAAAGATACGGGCGATCAAAGTTTGGATTTGTTATGAAATATTGTCCCTAGGATTGCGCAAAAATTGCTGGATCCGCAAAAAGAGCCGTTGGGATTTTTCCGTTGCTTTTATAGCCGTTAGAAGGCGCCCGATTGATACGATCCTCTCATTCTTTGCTCTCCAAGATTTCTGCGATTCTCTCTACCTTTGATCTCTCTCTCCAAACCTCCAAGATTCGACAATGGTTTCCACTAGGGCTGAGAGATCCGCCGCCAAGAAGAAGGCCGACGACGCAGCTGAAGCGGCTGCAAGGGAAGCGCTTCTCGCCCTTGCTGATGAGGGTGCTGTACGCACTGGCCGTCTCTCCAAGCTTCCTATTCGTAGGAAGAAGTGGAGGGTGGTCACTGAGATCCCTGCTGGGCCATCTGAGCCAGTAGGCACGCCCAAGAAACGACGGTGGACTGTCAAGACTGCCGCCGAACGAACCATCGCCAAGACTCCCTCTGTGGAGAGTCAAGAACCTGATCGTGCATCTCACGAGTCAGCAAAGGAAGGTTCGTCGCCGTCTGTGTCACCTGTGCGCAGCCCTCTCCCATCTGAACCGGTGCAAAGCACAGAATCATCACCGCCTGCGCAGCGCGCCGAGTCATCTCCAGCGCTTCAGAGTTCTGATCTACCACCTGCGGCTGTGCAGAGTCCTGAACTGCCGTCTTCGCCATGGAGTTCTGCGCATACACCATCAGCAGAGCACAACTCTCCACGGCCTGATCCTGAATTCCCTTATGGGGATTATCAGGAGTCCACGCAAGGCAGTGGAGATGCTGGGGAAGAAGAAGTCTTCTCTCCTATGAGGGAAGACAGCCCTGATGTTCCTGCACAGCAGGACGATTCTATGGAAGAAACGTTGGGGGCTTGCCTCCAACAGATCAACATGGAGAAAGAGAAGAAGAAGGCCAAGAAGGAGGCCAAGAAAGCCAAGAAACTGAAGAAGAAGAAGGCCAAGCGAGTGCCTTCAGCAGACAAAGACAGTACTGAGCCTTCGCTCAAACGCCTCAAGGTGGAGGCTGCTGAATCTTCCAAGCCAGCCGATAAGGGGAAGGCTAAACTCTACCCTGAAGATGAACCTCCGTCAGTGAGGTATGTCTCGTCTGATGCTGAATCCAGGGGCGTGGAGCTGAGGAAAAGGGACCTGTTGCACGAGAAGGGGTTCCTTGATCGACTTGCTGACCTGCCGCAGTTCTTGCGCGCAGGGGTGATCAACCATGGCTGGGAGGAATTCTGCCGACCTCCCAATCCAGCATACACGAGCATGGTGTATGACTTTTATGCTAACGTGCTCAGCCCTGAGGATGGCCTATCTGTGGTCAGAGGGGTGGAAGTTGATTTCTCAGCCAAAGCCATTAATGAAGCATTCGGTCTCAGGGGCCAACCTCACACGGATTATGCACGGATAGTTGATGAGCCGACCGAGGCTGTGCTGGAAGAAGCCATTCGCACAATTGGCCAGCCTGAGGCTTCCTGGACAGTCTCACGCAATGGGCGGCACACTCTCATGAGTGCCAACCTCACGGCTAAAGCAGCTGTGTGGTTTTCATTCGTGAGAAGAAGACTCTCCCCAGTGACTCATGAGACTACAATTAACCAGAGCCGTTCGCTGCTGGTTTATGCTATAATGAGGGGTCTCACGATCAACGTGGGAGAAGTCATCACTGCTGCCATAGCTGAGTGTGCAAAAAAGGGTAAGGGGCCGTTATTTTTCCCCAACATCATAACAAAGTTATGCTTGCTTGCAGGAGTTCCCACCGAGCGCTTGGAGCAGCAGCTGCCCTACACAGGCCATCTGGAGTTGCCTGCACACCTAAGGCTGAGAAGAAAGGGCAACATGGAATTTGAGTTGGATAGGCTGGCGGCTGAACAGTCCCTATCCATGGCCTGCTTGATGGACATGCAGAGGAGAATGGCTCAATGGGCCAACTATGCGCAGGCGAGGGACAGAGAAGTTGCAGACCAGTTGGGGTGCATCTTCCCAGACTTCCCCACCAACCTCCTAACTCCATGGGTGCCCCCACGACCAAGGCGACCAGATGAGGATGATGAGAATTGAGTGCTGGTTTGAAGAGCACTAGAGGGAGTATTACTGATCCCTTCAGAAACAAAAGACAATTTTCCTGCTTTTTGATAGAATAATGTATAATATGCTGTTTTGGATTCAGTTTTTGATCTGTTTTTAATGTTTAGTTTTCTGCTTTTTCTTTTGCTTAGTCTAGTTTGATGTTAGTTGACTAGGTAGGATAGTTTAGTTTTATTTTTAGGATGCATGAGTAACGGGAAAAAGCATGCTAGGGGCCTGAGTTAATATTATATCTGCCCGGATTGGATTGCGAAATAATTGCGGTTCCCGCAATTTTTGTGACTAATAGCATGTTTTGGACTGTCTGTTTAGTTAGGCTGTGATCTGTTAAATTCTATCTTTTGCTGCTCGCATGACTACCTTATATAGCTGATCTTGAAGCATGCTGGATGAGTGTCATAGGATACCTTTTGATAGTTTAAATTTGCCTCTGAATAGTGCTCAGCATGCATAAACCATAAGTCCTGAAACCTGTCTGTTATGTTCAAATTTTCTGCTGCTGGGATAGTTGCTTCTAGAATGTTTTGCCTATGCCTAGGATGTTTAGATTCTCTTTGTTTTACTTTAGACTAGATGCTTCTAGGATAAGTTTGGGGGTGTGCCACCTCAAACACTCATTGGGGACAATGAGTAGTTGAAGTTTGGGGGAGGCCACCCTAGGCCTAGGAACATTCCTCTCTTCCTTAGGACATAAGCATTCTTCTTCTCCTAAAAAAAAAAAATTTTTTTTTTTTGTGATAAATAGAAAAAGTGAAAAATAGAATAAAGAGGGGAGTCTTTCTCAAGTTGCTGAGTAATCAGTGCCAAGTGTGTAAACCATAAGTGGCATTGCATCAAAAGGCAAACCAAGGGGAGACTCTACCTAAGAAAAAAAAAAAGAAAGAAAAAGGAGAAATAGGGGAAGAAGAATGTATGCTTGGGAGTTATAATCTTGTGGCTTAGATGTCCTATGAAAGAAGAACTCTGATCCTTAATGAGCTAAGCACAAGGTTGTAGCTTTTAGGTTTGTCTAGGGAGATGAATGTATATCCAATATAGTGATGCCAGGGTTTAGGTTGTTCTCTAAAAGTACCACTGTCACCGTTAAAACTAAGACTGGCATGACTCTAAGGAATCCTAGACACATTAAAAATAAGCTAGAAGCATGTACTGAGTCTAGAGTAAAGCTTGGTAGAATTTGAAACCTTAGGGATAATAGCATGATATCATACAAGTAGTTAGATCAGTAGTAGGGGGTTAACAAAAGCAGTGGGTATAGTAGGCAGGTGAAGTCAGAAGAAGCTAGACAAGAGGTTAGTTCTAAACTTGGAAGTGTGTCACAGGACAGCATTGCTATAGACAAGAATATAAGGGAGTTAGTGAGTAGTTAAAGAAGAAGAAACAGCAGCCTAGGTAAGTCCTTAGTATGCTTGAGGACAAGCAAAGCCTTAAGTTTGGGGGTGTGTTAAGTCTCTGAAAGTGACTTATTTAGGACCCATTTAGCTTAAGAAGATGTACACATTTAGGTGTTTTTGTTAGCAATTAGCTTAAACCTATGCTTTAATATGAGAATTAGAAGAAGGTAGCTAATATAGGACTTGTGTACAATAGGTAGAAAAAGGGTTGAAAACCGAAGAAAAGAATGAAAAAATAACCATTGCAAATGAATTGCGGAATAATTGCGGTGACCGCAATTATTCAAGTTAAAACCGTAAGTTGGCTGATCATTTTCTGTTTAGATCCGACTTTTCAGGGATTCGTTCTTTCTCCTCCATCCATTCTGATATATGACGTTGAAGGTTGATGGTTCTCCTTGGCCCAAACGCACCTGCAAACTACTATAAAAGGGGGTCAAAGTCGGAGGTTCAGTGATCAATTCGAAGCGCAGAAGTCTTCCTGCAGTCCATCATTTCTCTCTAAATTCCTTTGCCGTCTGTTGGAGTGAGGTTCTCAGCTTTTGGAGTCGATAATCTGATAGGAAGGAGAGAAGATTCTTCTTCTCTCTCGATTGGATTCATCCAAGCACAGCTGAATTCTCATCACCATCATTCGAGGCGACTGCCACGAAGTGTTCAGCAAGCCTCTACTGTTTTCTGTTCTTTTCTTCTCAATTCCATTTCTATTCACTGTTGCTCTTAGTTTAACATTTCAAGTACTGCATTTCGTTGTTGTCTGTCCTGGATTCAGTTCTTTTAAAGCTTTCTTTTGTCATTCAACACTTAAAGTAATCAAAGTAAATTTCTGCACTTCACAGTTTCTACCTTGCTCTGCTACGGTTTGTCTTGCTGTTTTACACGCATTTCTCTTCTAAGCATGTCTTCCTTATCTACCTTTTCTGTTCTCCACATATCCATGAGTAACTAAAGTCACTTAGGGGCATGCTAATGACAGAACTATAGGCTAAAAAAACGTGAGTCAAGTAGTCAGTTCAACACTCGAACATTGATTGTATGTAAGCTTCATCCCACGGGCAATTTCGATTGGCCATCCATTTTGTCCAAAGAACTCCTAACCTCTGGAAGGAGTAAGAGTTCAGAGTCATATAATCATGCTAGCCTTTCATGGTAATCAGGAACGGCCTAGGAATAGGCGTTTCCCTAGTACAAACTAAACACTCCTGTTTTAACAAGATGCTTAAGTCCTTACTTTGAAGTCGAGTAAACTTGAGTCTCTAACGCATGGAATCGGACGATACTTGAGATAGAGTGAGTTTGATGTATAGAGAGTTGATCCAAAGCTTGATAATCGTAATAAAATACCTATAGGACAGTCATTAGTAGCCCTTAATTCCCCGTTTTAATCAGATTCGCTGCTAATTAATTGCGGAAACATTGCGGTCCTCGCAATTCTGCCTTTTTATCATTCTGTTTAGCTGTTTTCTTCCTCGATTATTAATTCCATCTCTTGTCCTTTAGGTCTAGCTTTAACTTTAATTTGTTTATGTTATATCCCTCTACACATTCAGCAAAAAGTAGTTAATTAAAAACCAATTTTACCCCATCAAATTCATCCCATCTTTCTTAACATTCACACTTCGCGAATAGCTAAAAATGAGTCTCTGTGGAAAAAACGAATGAAATATACTTACTACTTGCTGTGAGACCATGTATGCTTGCATGTTCTAAGTGCTCTCTCTACCCTTTTGCATATTTATCTTACACATTGAGCACGCAACAAAGGGCACCCTTATGAATATTGCCCTGGGAATCCATCCTCGGTCTGCTATGTAGGAAGCCAGCAGCAGCCAAGGAATAACCCCTACTCCAACACCTATAACCCTGGTTGGAGAAACCACCCTAACCTGTCATGGGGTGGCCAACAAAACACTAACCAAAATCCTAACCAACCAAGGCCGAGTGGAACACCTGGTTTCACTCCCCAACATAACCAGTCAATGTACCAAAAGCCTTACAATCAACCTGTAGGATCTTCTGTAGAAAACCTACTCAAGGAATATATAGCTAAGAATGATGCTACTCTTCAGAGCCAGCAAGCTACTCTTAGGAGCCTGGAAAACCAAGTAGGCCAATTAGCCAATGAACTTAAAAGTAGGCCCCAAGGTAGACTCCCTGCTGATACCGAGGTACCAAGGAGAGATGGCAAGGAACAAGTTCAAGCAATTGAACTTAGGAGTGGAAGACCCTTGGTGAACAATACAAAGGACACACCAAAGAGAGTAGAGAACACTGAGTCTAGTGCTCCACTGGAGTCTCTGCCAAGCCAAGGTCCACCACCAACTAGCACATCAGGAGCCAGGCTAGAGCCAATTGTTGAGGACGTAGAAGAAATTCCAAGGCCTCCACCTATCGTAAGGCGTCCTGACGTGCCTGCATATGTGCCACCACCTCCATACCCTCGAAGGCTTAAAAAGAAGCAGGAACAGGAAGTTCATTTTAATAAATTTTTAGAAATACTTAAGCAAGTGCATGTTAACATTCCTTTTGTAGAGGTTTTACAGTCTATGCCTTCATATGTAAAGTTTTTGAAGGACATTATTACTAACAAAAAAATAATTGGTGAGTTTGAAACAGTAAACCTCACCGAGGAGTGCAGTGCCATCCTCCAGAACAAGCTGCCCAAGAAGGAGAAGGATCCTGGTTCCTTCACCTTACCTGTAGAACTTGGAGGCAAGCACGTGGGCAGAGCGCTTTGTGACCTGGGCGCCAGCATAAATCTCATGCCCCTGTCCCTATTCCGCCAGTTGGGAATGGGAGAAGCACGTCCAACCACAGTCACTTTACAACTAGCAGACAGATCCATCGCATATCCAGAAGGTAAGATTGAGGATATTCTAGTTAAAGTTGACAAATTCATTTTCCTTGCAGATTTCATTGTCCTGGACTATGAGGCAGACAAGGAGGTTCCCATCCTGCTAGGTAGACCATTTCTAGCCACAGGTAGGGCACTAATAGATGTGCAAAAAGGTGAGTTAACTATGAGGGTTCATGATGAAGAGGTAAAATTTAGTGTTTATAAAGCTTTAAAGTATCCCTCTGACCTTGAATCATGTGCTAGCATGGATGTTGTTGACTCACTAATGGAAGAACAATTAGAGCATGTACTGTTAACCAAGCATGCTAGTGAATATGTACAAGTAGACATAGCTGACTTAAATGTATCTGACATAATGGATATGCCTGTAAATAAACCACAGCATGTATGTATGAATATAGATTTAACTGATAGAACTATAAACCCGTTAAAACCCTCCATTGAGCATCCACCTATTTTAGAACTGAAACCACTACCTACTCACCTCAAATATGCATATTTAGGAGATAATGACACGCTGCCTGTAATTATTTCTTCTAAGCTAAGTGAACAGCATGAGGTTGATTTAATTTTACTGCTTAAGCAACATAGGAAGGCTATAGCATGGTCTATTGCTGATATTCGAGGCATTAGCCCTTCTTATTGCATGCACAAAATTATACTAGAGGAAGAGCACACACCTAGGGTAGATCACCAGCGTAGGTTAAACCCCTCTATGAAAGAGGCAGTGAAGAAAGAAATAATAAAGTGGTTAGATGCAGGAGTGATTTTCCCCATAGCTAGTAGCCAGTGGGTTAGCCCCATCCAATGTGTACCTAAAAAGAGGGGAATAACTGTGGTAGTCAATGAGAACAACGAACTGATTCCAACAAGGACTGTCACAGGGTGGAGGGTATGTATGGATTACAGAAAACTAAATAAAGAAACAAAAAAAGACCATTTCCCTATACCGTTTATTGACCAGATGCTAGACAGAATAGCTGGTAGAGCCTACTATTGTTTCTTAGATGGGTACTCTTGCTATAATCAAATTACTATAGACCCTAAGGATCAAGAGAAGACTACCTTCACTTGCCCTTTTGGAACGTTTGCCTTCCGCAGAATGCCTTTTGGCTTATGCAATGCACCGGCAACTTTCCAAAGATGCATGATGGCAATCTTCTCTGAGTTGGATGAGTCCATGATAGAAATATTCATGGATGACTTCTCAGTCTTTGGGGACTCATTTAAAACCTGTCTAGAGAACCTAGGACAAGTCCTGGCTAGGTGTGAGGAGACCAACCTAGTCCTAAATTGAGAAAAGTGCCATTTTATGGTAGATGAAGGGATTGTCTTAGGACATAGAGTGTCAAAGGCAGGTGTAGAAGTGGATAGGGCAAAAATAGAGATCATAGAGAAGTTGGTAGAGCCCCAGAATGTCAAGGCTATTAGGAGCTTCTTAGGGCATGCTGGCTTCTACAGAAGGTTCATTAAGGACTTTTCTAAGATAGCCAAGCCTCTGTGCGAGCTTCTAGAGCTAAATAGACCATTCATCTTCTCTAAGGAATGTGTAGTAGCTTGGAAAACCCTTAAGGAAGCACTGGTCACAGCACCAATCATAGTCGGACCAAATTGGGATCTCCCATTTGAGATGCTATGTGATGCCAGTGACTATGCTGTAGGAGTCATGTTAGGACAGAAGATTGACAAGCTCACACACCCTGTCTATTATGCTAGTAAGACCTTGAATGAGGCCCAATGTAATTATACAACTACAGAGAAAGAGATGCTTGCTGTAGTATTTGCTTGTGAAAAATTTAGAAACTATATTGTAGGAACTAGGACCATTGTATATACTGACCATTCTGCTTTAAAATATCTTATGAGAAAGGCTGATGCTAAGCCTAGATTGATTAGATGGGTGTTATTGCTGCAAGAATTTGATTTGGACATTCGGGACAAGAAAGGTTGTGAAAATGTGGTTGCAGATCACCTGTCTCGTTTGCAGCATAATTGCGAAAAAATTGCGGAGACCGCAATTTCTGATGCTTTTATAGATGAACATGTATTTGCTCTGGCTCATCGTGATAACGATGAGGAACCGTGGTTTGCTGATATTGCTAACTTCCGTGCATCACAGGTATTACCAGTGTTCAAGGGAGGACAAGAAAAGAAGCGGTTCCTGCATGAAGCAAGGAAATTCATCTGGGATGACCCCACACTTTACAGAACCTGTGCTGATGGCTTACTAAGGAAGTGTGTTTCAGCTGCTGAAGCGAAGTCTGTGCTGCAGCACTGTCACTCATCTCCTTATGATGGACATTTTGGTGGCCAAAGGACAGCTGCGAAGGTATTTCAGAGTGGCTACTATTGGCCAACAATCTTCAAGGACGCACACGACTATGCCCACAACTGTGACGAGTGCCAAAGGACAGGTAATCTCAGTCGCAAGGATGAGATGCCCCTCACCTACATCTTAGAGTTGGAGCTCTTTGATGTATGGGGCATTGATTTCATGGGACCATTCCCTCCATCATCAGGTAACCTGTACATTTTAGTAGCAGTAGACTACGTGTCCAAGTGGGTAGAAGCCAAAGCATGTCCTAATAATGATGCTAAAACAGTCACTAGCTTCTTGCATAGGCACATTTTCACTAGATTTGGGACTCCTCGTGCTATCATTAGTGATGAGGGGTCACATTTCATTAATAAGGCTATGGAGAAAGTATTGGCTAAATATAACATTAGACATAGGGTAGCTACTCCCTATCACCCACACTCGAATGGCCAAGCTGAAATTTCCAATAGGGAGATAAAGAACATCCTAGAAAAGGTAGTCAAACCAAATAGGAAAGACTGGTCATTTAAGCTTGAGGATGCACTTTGGGCTTATAGAACAGCATATAAGACACCTCTAGGCATGTCTCCCTATAGGTTGGTATATGGCAAGGCCTGCCACTTGCCACTTGAGTTGGAAAACAAGGCATTTTGGGCCATGAAAGAATTGAATTTTTGTGTAAAGGATGCGGGGACACTAAGGTCTTTACAGCTACATGAACTTGATGAGCTTAGGCATATGGCCTATGAGAATGCCAAAATGTATAAAGAAAAGACCAAAATATGGCACGACAGTAGACTTAGGATCAAAGACTTTAGGAAAGGCCAACTTGTCCTATTATTTAACTCACGTTTAAAGATATTTCCAGGCAAACTAAAGTCTAGATGGTCGGGTCCATTTGTTATTACTAATGTCTTTGTTCATGGTGCAATAGAGATAAAGAACTTGCAGCAAGGCCAGCCATTTATGGTCAATGGTGCTAGATTGAAGCACTACTATGAGGAAGGAGATGTGAAGACTCTCTCGGCCTTCCTCTTGACTGAAGCATGACAAAAAGAAAGAGAGAAAACGAGTGGTTACTGTGCTCGTTTAGTCAAGGCCAATGCCTTAGTTTATTTTTTCTGTTTTTTCCGATTATCGTTTGTATGTTTTGTGGTGTGTTTTTAATTATGTATTTAATGTTTGTTTGATTTGTTTTTGTAGGGAATCGAAAGAGGGGATCAAGGAGAGTAAATCCCACTTTAAAAATCAAGAAACGGTTGGGCCAAATAAAAGATACGGACGGGCAAAGTTGGAGTTTTCAATGAAATAATATCCCTGGAATTGCGTTAAAATTGCTGGATCCGCAAAAAGAGCCGTTGGGATTTTATCCGTTGCCTTTATATCCGTTGGAAGCCGCTTGATCGTTACGATTATCTCTCTCTTTGCTCTCCAAGAATTCAGCGATTCTCTCCATCTTTGATTCCTCTCCCAAGATCTTCAAGAATCAGCAATGGTGGCCACACGTGCTGAACGATCCGCAGCCAAGAAGAAGGCTGATGACGCAGCTGAGGCGGCTGCGAGGGAAGCGCTTCTCGCCCTTGCAGACGATGGTGCCGTTCGCACCGGTCCTCTTCCCAAGCTTCCTATTCGTAGGAAGAAGTGGAGGGTGGTCACTGAGATCCCCGCTGGGCCATCTGAACCAATGGGCACGCCCAAGAAACGCCGGTGGAGTGTCAAGACAGCCGCCGAACCAAGCACCGCAAGGACTCCCTCTGTGGAGAGTCAAGAACCTGATCGTGCATCCCACGAGTCAGCCAAAGAAGGTTCGTCGCCGTCTGTGTCACCTGCGCGCAGCCCTCTCCCATCTGCACCAGTGCCAAGCGCAGAGTCGTCACCACCTGCACCGAGCCCTGAGTTGTCTCCAGCACCTCAGAGTTCTGATCCGACGCCTGTAGCAGCGCAGAGCCCTGAGCTGCAGTCTTCGCCACTGAGTTCTGCGCCGACACCATCAGCAGCGCACAATTCTCCACGGCCTGATCCTGAATTCCCTTATGGGGATTATCAGGAGTCTACGCAAGGCAGTGGAGATGCTGGGGAGGAAGAGGTCTTCTCTCCTATGAGGGAAGACAGCCCTGCCGAGCCTGCACAGCAGGACGATTCTATGGAAGAAACGTTGGGGGCATGCCTCCAGCAGATCAATATCAAGGCCAGGCTCAGGAAGAAGAAGAAGGCCACGATTGGCAAGGCCAAGAAGTTGAAGAAAAAGAAGGCCAAGAAGGTGCCATCGACGGACAAAGAGAGTGCTGAGCCTTCGCTCAAACGCCTCAAGGTGGAGGCTGCTGCATCATCCAAACCAGCAGACAAGGGGAAGGCTAAACTCTACCCTGAAGACGAACCTCCGTCAGTGAGGTATGTCTCATCTGATGCGGAATCCAGGGGTGTTGAGCTCAGGAAGCGGAACCTATTGCACGAGAAGGGATTCCTTGATCGACTTGCTGACCTGCCGCAGTTCTTGCGCGCAGGGGTGATCAACCATGGCTGGGAAGAATTCTGCAGACCGCCTAATCCAGCATACACGAGCATGGTGTATGATTTCTACGCTAATGTGCTCAGCCCTGAGGATGGCCTGTCCGTGGTCAGAGGGGTGGAAGTTGATTTCTCAGCCAAGGCCATCAATGAAGCCTTTGGTCTCAAGGGCCAAGCGCACACCGATTATGCACGGATAGTTGATGAACCGACTGAGGCCGTGCTGGAAGAGGCCATTCGCACAATTGGCCAGCCTGAAGCAGCGTGGACTGTCTCACGCAATGGTCGGCACACCTTGATGAGTGCCAATCTGACAGCAAAGGCGGCTGTGTGGTTTGCCTTTGTGAGGAGAAAGCTGTCCCCGGTGACTCACGAGACGACAATCAACCAGAGTAGATCACTGCTGGTTTATGCCATCATGCGCGGTCTCACGGTCAATGTGGGGGAGATCATGTCAGCTGCCATTGCTGAATGCGCCAGAAAAGGTAAGGGGCCATTATTTTTCCCCAACACTATAACCAAATTGTGTTTGCTTGCAGGAGTTCCCACCGAGCGCTTGGAGCAGCAGATGCCGTACACAGGCCATTTGGAGCTGCCTGCGAACCTGAGGCTGAGAAGAAAGGGGAATATGGAGTTTGAGTTGGATAGGCTGGCTGCTGAACAGTCCCTATCCATGGCCTGCTTAATGGACATGCAGAAGAGAATGGCTCAATGGGCCAACTATGCGCAGGCGAGGGATAAGGAGGTTGCAGACCAGTTGGGATGCATCTTCCCGGACTTCCCCACCAACCTCCTAACTCCATGGGTGCCCCCACGACCAAGGCAACCAGATGAGGATGATGAGAATTGAGTGCTGGTTTGAAGAGCACTAAAGGGAGTATTGCTGTTCCCTTAAGAAACAAAAGACAATTTTTCTGCTTTCTGATAGATATTGTGAATTATGCTGTTTTGTGTTCAACTTTTGATCTGTTGTTAATGTTTAGTTTTATGTTTTTTCTTTTGCTTAGTCTAGTCTGATGTTAGCTGAATAGGTAGGATAGTTTAGTTTTATTTTTAGGATGCATGAGTAACAGGAAAAAGCATGCTAGGGGCCTGAATCAATGTTAAATCTGCCCGGATTGAATTGCGAAATAATTGCGGTTCCCGCAATTTTTGTGACTGATTGCATGTTTTGGACTGTCTGTTTAGTTAGGCTATGATCTGTTATATTCTATCTTTTGCTGCTAGCATGACTACCTTATATAGCTGATCTTGAAGCATGCTGGATGAGTGTCATAGGACACCCTTTGCTAGTTTAAATTTGCCTCTGAATAGTGCTCAGCATGCATAAACCATAAGTCCTTAAGACTTTCTGTTTTTTCAAATTTTCTGCTGCTGGAATAGTTGCTTTTAGAATGTTTTGCCTATGCCTAGGATTTTTAGATTCTCTTGGTTTTACTTTAGACTAGATGCTTCTAGGACAAGTTTGGGGGTGTGCCACCTCAGACACTCATTGAGGACAATGAGTAGTTGAAGTTTGGGGGAGGCCACCCTAGGCCTAGGAACATTCCTCTCTTCCTTAGGACATAAGCATTCTTCTTCTCCTAAAAATTTTTTTTTGATAAATAGAAAAAGTGAAAAATAGAATAAAGAGGGGAGTCTCTCTCAAGTGTTGAGTAATCAGTGCCAAGTGTGTAAACCACAAGTGGCATTGCATCAAAAGGCAACCCAAGGAGAGACTCCACCTAAGTAAAGAAGAGGAGAAATAGGGGAAGAAGAATGTATGCTTAGGAGTTATAATCTTGTGGCTTAGATGTCCTATTTAAAAAAGAACTCTGATCCTCAATGAGCTAAGCACAAGGTTGTAGCTTTTAGGTTTGTCTAGGGAGATGAATGTATATCCAATGCAGTGATGCCAGGGTTTAGGTTGTTCTCTAAAAGTACCACTGTCACTGTTAATACTAAGACTGGCATGACTCTAAGGAATCCTAGGCACATTAAAAGTTAAGCTAGAAGCATGTACTGAGTCTGGAGTAAAGCTTGGTAGAATTTGAAACCTTAGGGATAGTGGCATGATATTATAAAAGTAGCTAGATCAGTAGTAGGAGGTTAACAAAACCAGCAGGTATAGTAGGCAGGTGAAGTCAGAAGAGGCTTGATAAAGAGGTTAGTTCTAAACTTAGAGGTGTGTCACAGGACAGCACTGCTAGAGATAGGGATATAGGGGAGTCGGTAGGTAGTTAAAGAAGAAAAAACAGCAGCCTAAGTAAGTCCTTAGTATGCTTGAGGACAAGCAAAGCCTTAAGTTTGGGGGTGTGTTAAGTCTCTGAAAGTGACTTATTTAGGACCCATTTAGCTTAGGAAGATGTACACTTTTAGGTGTTTTTGATAGCATTTAGCCTAAACCTATGCTTTAATATGAGAATTAGAAGAAGGTAGCTAATTTAGGACTTATGCACAATAGGTAGAAAAAGGGTTGAAAACCGAAGGAAAAGAATGAAAAAATGAGCATTGCGAATGAATTGCGAAAACATTGCGGTGACCGCAATTATTCAAGTTAAAACCGTAAGTTGGCTGATCTTTTTCTGTTTAGATCCGACTTTTCAGGGATTCGTTCTTTCTCCTCCATCCATTCTGATATATGACGTTGAAGATTGATGGTTCTCCTTGGCCCAAACGCACCTGCAAACTACTATAAAAGGGGGTCAAAGTCGGAGGTTCAGTCATCACTCGAAGCGCAGAAGTCTTCTCGCAGTCCACCATTTCCATCTGTTTTCCTTTGCCGTCTGTTGGAGTGAGAGTCTCAGCTTTTGGAGTCGATAATCTGATAGGAAGGAGAGAAGATTCTTCTTCTCTCTCGATTGGATTCATCCAAGCAAGGCTGACTTTTCATCACCTTCATTCGAGGCGAATGCCACGAAGTTTTCAACAACCCTTTACTGCTTTTCTGTTCTGTTCTTCTTATTTCCATTTCTGATTATTGTTGTTCTTAGTTTAGTATTTTACTTACTGCATTTCGTTGTTGTCTGTCTTGGATTCATTTCTAGAAAGCTTTCCTTTGTCATTCAAACACTCAAAGTAATCAAAGTACAAGTCTGCATTTTACAGTTTCTATCTTTGTCTGCTACGGTTTTGTCTTGCTGTTTTAAGTACATTTCCCTTCTAAGCATGTCTATCTTATCTGCCATTTCTGTTCTCTATATATCCATGAGTAGCTAAGTCACTTAGGGGCATGCTAATGACAGAACTATAGGCTAAAAAGACGTGAATCAAGTAGGCAGATTAACACTCGAACATTGATTGTATGTAAGCTTCATCCCACGGGCAATTTCGATTGGCCATCCATTTTGTCCAAAGAACTCCTAACCTCTGGAAGGAGTAAGAGTTCAGAGTCATATAATCATGCTAGCCTTTCATGGTAATCAGGAAACGGCCTAGGAATAGGAGTTTCCCTAGTACAAACTAAACACTCCTGTTTTAACAAGATGCTTAAGACCTTACTTTGAAGTCGAGTAAACTTAAGTCTCTAATGCATGGAATCGGACGATACTTGAGATAGAGTGAGTTTGATGTATAGAGAGTTGATCCAAAGCTTGAGAATCGTAATAAACTGCCTATAGGATAGTCATTAGTAGCCCTTAATTCGCCCATTTGCACACTTTTTCTGTTGAGTTAATTGCGGATTAATTGCGGTTCTCGCAATTCTGCTAAGTTGCATTCTGTCTAGCTGTTTTCTTCCTCGCTTATTAATTCCATCTCTTGTCCTTTGCATCTAATTTCAACTTGCATTTGTTCATGTTATATCCCTTTATACATTCAGCAAAAATTAGATAATTAAAAACCAATTTTACCCCCTCAAATCCACCCCATCTTTCTTAACAAAAACACTTCGAGAATAGCTAAAAACAAGTCTCTGTGGGAAAACGAATGAAATATACTTACTACTTGCTATAAGATCATGTATGCTTGCATGTTCTGAGTGCTCTCTCTCTCTTATTTATCATTTTTATTAACACATTGAGCACGCAACAACGCACGCACTAACGATGAAGCAATGGCTGAAATGGAAAAGAAATTAAATTTTCTGATGAAACCAGTTGAAGAACGAGACCTCGAGATTGCAAACTTAAGAAATCAGATGCAAAGTCGAGAGGCTGCAGAGTCAAGTTGAACTCCTGCAGTAAGGAGGAATGACAAAGAAAAAAATGTCATCCAAGAAAACCAACCGCAACACTCGACTTCGGTTGCTTCCTTATCTGTCTAACAGCTGCAGGACATGATTACCAACACCATCAGAGCTCAGTACGGTGGGCCCACCCAAAGCTCCATCTTGTATACTAAACCGTATACCAAGAGGATCGACAGCTTGAGAATGCCCATTGGGTACCAACCGCCAAAATTTCAACAGTTCGATGGGAAGGGCAATCCTAAACAACACATTGCCCACTTTGTCGAAACGTGCGAGAATGCTGGAACTCGCGGAGACTTGTTGGTTAGGAAATTCGTCCGGACTCTCAAAGGAAATGCATTTGATTGGTACACTGATTTGGAGCCCGAGACAATTGATAGTTGGGAACAGTTTGAAAGAGACTTCCTGAATCGCTTCTACAGCACGAGGCGAACAGTCAGCATGACCGAACTCTCGCACGCTAACCAAAGGATGGGCGAGCCAGTCATCGATTTCATCAACCATTGGAGATCGTTGAGTCTCGACTGCAAAGATCGACTCACCGAGGTGTCCGCCGTCGAAATGTGCATCAGCGGCATGCATTGGGGACTTCATTACATCCTGCAAGGGATAAAGCCCCACACATTTGAAGAGTTAGCGACTCGCGCCCACGATATGGAGTTGAGTATCGCCAACAGAGGGAGCAAGGACCTCCTAATCCCGGATATCAACAAAGTGAAAAAAGAAATGAAGGACAGTGAGAAGATCACGAAAAATGTCGTGGAAGAATCCATGGTCGTCAGCACGACCCCTGTAAGGTTTTCCTCAAAAGGAAAGGAAAACAGAACAGAAAGAAGAAATGACGGAGGCGAGAGACGTCACCTTACGTTAAAAGAAAGACAAGAAAAAGTCTACTCGTTTCCAGACTCTGACATTCCTGACATGTTAGAGCAACTATTGCAAACACGACTGGTTGAGTTTCCCGTGTGTAGGCGCCCGGAAGAGATGAACAAAGTCGACGATCCCAACTATTGTAAGTATCATCGAGTTATCAGTCATCCGGTGAAAAAATATTTTGTCCTAAAGGAGCTAATTCTAAGGTTAGCTAAAGAAGGAAAAATTGAGCTAGACTTAGATGAAATAGCTCAATCAAACCACGCTGCAGTAACAATGAACTCCGACGCTCAATTATTTCCAGCCTCATTTGATAAGCAAAAGGAAAGCCTGATCCAGTTTGGGACCTTCAAACCAATAATTGTTCGGTTCGGACATGAAACCCCAAAGCAAATTTCTCAGGTAAACGAAACAATAAACTTTCAAAGAAGAAAAGAAGAATCAATTCGAGGAAGCCTAAACACGAGAGAAGAGAAAACAAATATTTTTCTCAACCTCGACGACGGGTGACTTTAAAAGAATTTTTCTCAAGAAGTTTTCTTCCCATCAAGAAAGAGGAAGAAATCTGTGCAAGTTCATGCTACATCAATGCAGAAGAAGTCAACGACTCAAAAGAAGTCGACCAAAGAACCTCTGTCTTCAATCGCATCAAACCTTCAACTACTCGAACTTCGGTCTTCCAAAGGATGAGTATGACCGCGACAAAAGAAGAAAATTCATGTCTAACTTCTACCTCCACTCGAACTTCAGCTTTCCAAAGGTTAAGTGTCTCCACATCAAAGAAATACCGACCTTCAACATCTGTTTTTGATCGCCTCAAAGGGACAAGTGATCAACATGAAGGAAAGATGAAGACCGTAGGGGCAA
This sequence comes from Herpetospermum pedunculosum, assembly GCA_028017165.1. Taxonomy (NCBI): domain Eukaryota; kingdom Viridiplantae; phylum Streptophyta; class Magnoliopsida; order Cucurbitales; family Cucurbitaceae; genus Herpetospermum; species Herpetospermum pedunculosum. The sequence continues at coordinate 55,013,451 of CM051528.1, read as the reverse complement.
GACTCTTCGATGAAGTAAATAGCGACAAGAAGATTCATAGTCGTGTTCCTTCGCGCATGAAGAGGAAATTATTTGTTCTCATAAATACAGAAGGCTCCTTGAACGTGAAGAAAAATATCATCATTCTAACCAATCCTACAAACGAAGGATCTGATCAAGTCCGTAATGATGATAAGATATTTTGAAATGTAATACTCCTTAACGTAAGAGTATAAACTACATGTTGCTCCTGGCCCGCACGAGCTTAAAAGGTGAACGGCCCCAAAAAAAATAATTGATTTGAACTACGTTATGACTTGATTCCTTCCATTCAAGGGTACGTAGGCAACTTAAAGAAAAAAAAATACTTTAAGTTCAGTCACAACAATAAAAAAATCATCATGTATTGAACCAAAAAAATAAAGGAGTAATCGATGTTCCCGTCGCCGCATCTCTATGAAGTTGAATTTATATTTTTTTTTTATTTTTTTGCAAAATATGTATGAAGTTGATTCGAACTCAAAATCAAAGGAAGCAATGGTAGTACCAACTCCACCACGCCAAACAAGCTTCATTATTACTATTTGACTTCAGATTGTAATATTTCATTCGACTTGTTATTAGACCAAATCAAATTTACATCATCTCATCTTCAAGTTCGTTGTTGCGTTGCATCTCCAGTTGCATCTTCAAGTTCGCTGTTGCGCTGCCCATCGCCAAGTTCGCTGCTGCGCTGCATCTTCAAGTTCGCTGCTGCGCTCCATCATCTCCAAGTTCGTTGCTGCGCTGCATCTCCAAGTTTGTTGTTGCGCTGCATCATCGCTGCAGCATCGCCAAGTTCGCTGCTGCGCTAGTCTCCAAGTTTGTTGTTGCACTGCATCTCCAAGTTTGTTTTTGCGCTGCATCATCGCTGCAACATCTCCAAGTTCGCTGCTGCGCTGCATCTCCAAGTTGCGCTGTTGTCTCCAAGTTGCGCTGTTGTCTCCAAGTTTGTTGTTGCACTGCATCATCGCTGCAGCATCTCCAAGTTTGTTGTTGCGCTGCATCATCTCCAAGTTTGTTGTTGCGCTGCATCATCGCTGCAGCATCTCCAAGTTCGCTGCTGCGCTGCATCTCCAAGTTCCCTGCTGCGCTGCATCTCCAAGTTGCGCTGACGCGATCGCATCTCCAAGTTCCGCCGCGCGATCGCGTCTCCAAGTTCTGCCGCGCGATCGCATCTCCAAGTGTCTCCAAGTCCAAGTTTGTTGTTGCGTGTTACGTCTCCAAAAGTGACTATTTTAGGACTTATTTGTGATAGAAAGTTGTGCATTCGTAAGTGTTTTTGGTAGGATTTAGCTTGAACTTGTGCTTATATATGAGAATTAGAAGAATGAAGCTAAATTAGGACTTATATGCAAAAGGAAAGAAAAAGAACCAAAAACGAAGTTAAAGGATTGAAAATTGCACATTGCGGAAGCATTGCGAAAATATTGCTAAAACCGCAGTGTTTTAAGTGAAATCCGTAAGTTGTCTAACCGATTTCTGTTTTGTTCCGATCTTTCAGGGGCCCATTCTTTCTCCTGCTGCCACGTAGAGATACGACGTTTAGAATGGATGGTTCTCCTTGGCCCAATCGTACCTGCACCACACTATAAAAGGAGGTCAAAGTGGAAGGTTGAAACACACTCGAACGGCGTAGTCTTCCAGTTCAAACGCAGTCTTTCCCATTCTTTTTCTTCTCCGTCTGTTGGTTTGAGAGGTTCAGCTGTTGGAGACGACAATCTGATAGGAAGGAGAGAAGATTCATCTTCTCTTCTGATTGGATTCATCCAAGCAAGGCTTGCCTTTCTCTCCCTTCAGCCGAGGCGTTTGCAACGAGGCGATCACGCTTGATTTAATTGCTTTCTGTCTTAGCTTTCCATTTCCATTGCTGTTTGTTGTTATTTCTCTTTTAGATTGCTACTCTATTTCATTTCGTCCCCTTCTGCTTTACTTTAGTTGTTCAAGGCTGTCATTTCTTTAGTTCAAACTTTACTTAATCGAAGCAACATTTCATCACTTTGCAATCTCTTCACTTTTCTGTTTGTCGTTTATATCTTCTGTTTTATCTCTAAACTTCCATTAAGCATGTCAACTTCACCTTTTCTTCCCATTCTATCTGCATCCATGAGTAACTAAATCACATAAGGGCATGCTAATGACAAATCTGTAGGAAGAAACACGTGATTAAAGCATGTAGGATAGCTCTCGAATGCATTGATTGTATGTAAGCTTCATCCCACGGGCAATTTCGATTGGCCATCCATTTTGTCCAAAGAACTCCTAACCTCTGGAAGGAGTAAGAGTTCAGAGTCATACACTCATGCTAGCCTCTCAAGGTAGCCAGAAAATGACCTAGGAATAGGCGTTTTCCTAGTACAAACCACAACTTACTGTTTTAACAAGATGCTTAAGACCTTACTTGGACATGAGTAAACTAAAGAATCTAATGCATGAAATCGGAAGATACATGAGTATGAGTTAGTTTGATGCATAGTGAGTTAATCTACTGCTTAAGAATCGTGTGAAAAAGCCTATAGAGGAGTCGTTAGTAGCCCTTGTTTCTACATTTTACACACATTCGTTGTTAAGAACATTGCGGTATAATTGCCGTTTCCGCAATTCCCTTAGTTAAAAAATTCTGCCTTAGCCATTTTTCTCTTCGTTTATTAATCTCTTCTCTTGCATTTGAGTTTATCATTTACTTGCACTTGTTTATGTATCTATCCTTTACATATTCCTTAGTAATTAGGCAACTTAAAACCAAATCTATCCCATTAAATCCACCCATTCTTGCTTAACAAAACACTTCGTAAGTAACTAAGAATAAATCTCTGTGGGAAATCGAATGAAAAAATACTTATTACTTGCTACAAGATCATGTATGCTTGCATGTTCTGAGTGCTCTATCATTGCATATTTCTTTTAAACATTGAGCACGCAACAAGTTTTTGGCGCCGCTGCCGGGGATTTTGTTTAGTGAACACGAAGTTTGTTAATTTAGAAAAAAAAAACTTAATATCTATTGGAGCTAATCTTCTTTCATTTCCTTTACAGGTACTATCAAGCTAGTTTATGAAAGAGTTTCCAAACCTCAACTCGCAACAAAGAGAAACTTTGCAGGTGGAAGACGTATGTGTACGACAAAGTAAATCAATACACTGCAAAACTTAATTGGAGGACGAGTTTGCCCACAACAGTTTGAAGAATTTTATCAGCCATGTGCTTATTGTGGGGATAATCATAACTTGGAGAATTGCCCAACCTTGAATTATCAAGAGAGGCAATATCAACAAAGCTATGACAACCATTATTCGTACATGTGTGAACATGATCAGTGGCAACTCTCAAATAATCCTTGGGAAGAGCATGTGCAAATTGCTCATTATGAAGAGTTCCCCCAACATGAAGACTATCAACATTATGCCCCAACTCCAAATGAAGAATTATCACCCGCTTTGGAGGCGCTATGGATAGAATTCATGGAAATGAATGATGCATCCATGAGGAGAATGGATGTGCAATTAGCTCAGCTCACAAATGACTTACAAGATCTACTTGCTATAGCAAAATCACTACCACCATGCCCTCAGATGTTCGATTTTTATGATGATGAATCCTTTGTTACCTTCGAATCTGAGAAGAGTGATCCAATGGAATATCCATATGAAATGGTGGAGTTGGTGAAAGGTGAGAAAAATGAAATTGTGCTGGATGAGGCCAAAGAGACTATTGCGCTGCTTGAGGAAAAAGAATTTGAAATGTCTGATGTTGCAGCAAGCTTCTCCACCAATGAAAAAGTTGAGCCACCACCACCACCACAAATGCTCCAGCTGAAGGAGTTAGAAAGAGGTGTGCCCGAAAAAGAAGTCCCATCGCATCAAAGCTATGTTGTAGCAAATGTTGTAGAAACAAAACCAACGCACAGAAAGTACAAACCTTGGGATGTTATAACATGCAGTCTCTTTGAAAGAATCAACAAATTCAAGGTGTGGCAGAATGTCCGACCCCGTAAATCAAGACTTAAGTATCTTACAGGAGCAGAAGTGGTGCCTCGAAACATTGAAGAATATCCATATGAGGCAGATTGACAAGGGAGATTTCTGATCCCTAAACTCTTAAATTAGGATTTTATCATGCTTTGTTTAGATTTCGTATGTTAGGAGTAGTTTATTTTGGGAATGAAATATTTATTATGTGCCAACAATCATAGTCGTTTAGCATGAATTGATGATGCACTGTGGGCCTATAGGATTGCATATAAAACACCCTTAGGTATGTCTCCTTATAGGCTAGTGTATGGAAAAGCATGTCATCTTCCCTTCGAATTGGAAATCAAAGCCTTTTGGGCCTTAAAAGAACTGAATTATTGCGTGACCGATGCTGAAACATTGCGGTCTCTGCAATTACATGAGTTAAATGAGCTAAGACATATGTCCTATGAAAATGCTAAAATGTATAAAGAAAAAACTAAGATTTTGCATGATAGTAGACTTAGGATCAAGGACTTTTAAAAAGGCCAACATGTCTGATTGTTCAATTCACGGTTAAGGTTATTTCCGGGCAAACTTAAGTCTAGGTGGTCAGGTCCGTTTGTTATTACTAACGTCTTTGCTCATGGTGCTATTGAGATTAGAAACCTACAGCACAAGATGGCGCAGTGGGCAGAATATGCACAGGCCCGGGACAAAGACGTGGCTGATCAGTTGGGGTGCATCTTCCCTGCTTTCCCAACTGACTTGTTGAAACCGTGGGCACCTCCTAGGGAAAGGAGAGATGAGGATGAGGAAGATTGAATGCCAGCCCGACGGGCATTCGAGGGAGTTTTCTGATCCCTCTTAAAAAAAAAAAAAAAAAAAAAAAACTTGCTTTTCTGTGACTCGTGACCTCTGTTTTGAATCCAATACATAATCTGTTTTAATTGTTCTTTTGATTGTTTAGAGTAGTGTAGTTAGGTTGATGGTTTCTGAGTAGTTAGCTTCGTTTATTTTACTGTTTTGAGTAGTTGTAGATGACTGGAAATAGCATGCAAAAGGGGCCTTGTTCACTGTTACATATGCCCTGTAGGTTTATTGCGAAATTTTTGCGGATTCCGCAATTTTTGTTAGTTATCGCATGCTATTGTCTGACTGTTTAATAGGCTGGTTCTGTTTCAATTTTGTCCTTCTGCTGCTTGTTTGACTACCGTATATGACCTATCTGTAAGCATGCTGAATGAGTGTCTTAGAACACCTTTGATAGTTTAAATTAGCTCCCTTAAATTGCTCAGCATGCATCTCTTTAAGCCCTACTTGACTGTTTTTATAAGATTCTGCTGCTGTGTTATTTGCTTTAGGAAAGTTCGTTCTATGCCTAGGACTTTTCGATTCTCTTTGTTTTGCCCTAGACTAGATGCTTCTAGGACAAGTTTGGGGGTGTGCCACCTCAGACTCTCATTGGGGACAATGAGAAGTTTTAGTTTGGGGGAGGCAGCCCTAGGCCTAGGAACATTCCTCTCTCCCTTTTAAACATAAGCATTCTTCTTCTCCATGGGAAAAAATGATGAACTAAAAAAAAAAAATGAAAATAGAATAAGGAGGGGCTCCACCAAAGAAAGAAGGGAAAAAGGAAAAAATAAGGAAGAAGAATGTATGCCTATGAGTTTTAGCTCTGTGCTTAGGTGTCCTCAATAAAAGAACTCTGATCCTCAATTAGCTAAGCACGGGGTTATAGCTTATAGGTTTGTTAAAGGGAGATGAATGTATATCCAATGTAGTGATGCCAGGGTTTAGGTTGTTCTATGAATGTACTACTGTCACTGGTTTATACTAAGACTGACATGACTCGAAGGAATCCTAGGTAGCTCAAAAAGAAAAAACATTAGAAGCATGTACTGAGTCTAGGGTAAAGCTAGGCAGAATTTAAAACTGAGGGATAGTTGCACAATGAGCTTAATGACAGAGGCAGATAGATCAGCAGATAGATCAGCAGATAGGGAGTTAATAAAACAGTAGGAGTATAAGGCGAGAGAAGTCAGAAGAAGCAAAATGAGAGGTTGGTTTTAAACTAAGAAATGTGTCAGAGGACAGCATTGCCATAGATAGTGAATTTAAGGGAGTCAGCAAGTGGTTAGGGAGGTTAACAGCAGCCTAAGTAAGTCCTTATATTGCTCGAGGACGAGCAAAACCTTAAGTTTGGGGGTGTGTTACGTCTCCAAAAGTGACTATTTTAGGACTTATTTGTGATAGAAAGTTGTGCATTCGTAAGTGTTTTTGGTAGGATTTAGCTTGAACTTGTGCTTATATATGAGAATTAGAAGAATGAAGCTAAATTAGAACTTATATGCAAAAGGAAAGAAAAAGAACCAAAAACGAAGTTAAAGGATTGAAAATTGCACATTGCGGAAGCATTGCGAAAATATTGCTAAACCGCAATGTTTTAAGTGAAATCCGTAAGTTGTCTAACCGATTTCTGTTTTGTTCCGATCTTTCAGGGGCCCATTCTTTCTCCTGCTGCCACATAGAGATACGACGTTTAGAATGGATGGTTCTCCTTGGCCCAATCGTACCTGCAACACACTATAAAAGGAGGTCAAAGTGGAAGGTTGAAACACACTCGAACGGCGTAGTCTTCCAGTTCAAACACAGTCTTTCCCATTCTTTTTCTTCTCCGTCTGTTGGTTTGAGAGGTCCAGCTGTTGGAGACGACAATCTGATAGGAAAGAGAGAAGATTCATCTTCTCTTCTGATTGGATTCATCCAAGCAAGGCTTGCCTTTCTCTCCCTTCAGCCGAGGCGTTTGAAACGAGGAGATCACGCTTGATTTAATTGCTTTCTGTCTTAGCTTTCCATTTCCATTGCTGTTTGTTGTTATTTATCTTTTAGATTGCTACTCTATTTCATTTCGTCCCCTTCTGCTTTACTTTAGTTGTTCAAGGCTTTCATTTCTTTAGTTCAAACTTTACTTAATCGAAGCAACATTTCATCACTTTGCAATCTCTTCACTTTTCTGTTTGTCGTTTATATCTTCTGTTTTATCTCTAAACTTCCATTAAGCATGTCAACTTCACGTTTTCTTCCCATTCTATCTGCATCCATGAGTAACTAAATCACATAAGGGCATGCTAATGACAAATCTGTAGGAAGAAACACGTGATTAAAGCATGTAGGATAGCTCTCGAATGCATTGATTGTATGTAAGCTTCATCCCACGGGCAATTTCGATTGGCCATCCATTTTGTCCAAAGAACTCCTAACCTCTGGAAGTAGTAAGAGTTCAGAGTCATACACTCATGCTAGCCTCTCAAGGTAGCCAGAAAATGACCTAGGAATAGGCGTTTTCCTAGTACAAACCACAACTTACTGTTTTAACAAGATGCTTAAGACCTTACTTGGACATGAGTAAACTAAAGAATCTAATGCATGAAATCGGAAGATACATGAGTATGAGTTAGTTTGATGCATAGTGAGTTAATCTACTGCTTAAGAATCGTGTGAAAAAGCCTATAGAGGAGTCGTTAGTAGCCCTTGTTTCTACATTTTACACACATTCGCTGTTAAGAACATTGCGGTATAATTGCTGTTTCCGCAATTCCCTTAGTTAAAAAATTCTGCCTTAGGCCTTTTTCTCTTCGTTTATTAATCTCTTCTCTTTGCATTTGAATTTATCATTTACTTGCACTTGTTTATGTATCTATCCTTTACATATTCCTTAGTAATTAGGCAACTTAAAACCAAATCTATCCCATTAAATCCACCCATTCTTGCTTAACAAAACACTTCGTAAGTAACTAAGAATAAATCTCTGTGGGAAATCGAATGAAAAAATACTTATTACTTGCTACAAGATCATGTATGCTTGCATGTTCTGAGTGCTCTATCATTGCATATTTCTTTTAAACATTGAGAACGCAACATTGCGCTGCATCATCGCTGGATCATCTCCAAGTTCGCTGACGCGATCGCATCTCCAAGTGTCTCCAAGTTCGCTGACGCGATCGCATCTCCAAGTGTCTCCAAGTTCCGCCGCGCGATCGCATCTCCAAGTGTCTCTAAGTTCCGCCGCACGATCGCATCTCCAAGTGTCTCCAAGTTCCGCCGCGCGATCGCATCTCCAAGTGTCTCCAAGTTCCGCCGCGCGATCGCATCTCCAAGTGTATCTCCAAGTTCGCTGCTGCGCTGCATCTCCAAGTTGCGCTGACGCGATCGCATCTCCAAGTTCCGCCGCGCGATCGCGTCTCCAAGTTCCGCCGCGAGATCGCATCTCCAAGTGTCTCCAAGTCCAAGTTTGTTGTTGCGCTGCATCATCGCTGCAACATCTCCAAGTTCGCTGACGCGATCGCATCTCCAAGTGTCTCCAAGTTCGCTGACGCGATCGCATCTCCAAGTGTCTCCAAGTTCCGCCGCGCGATCGCATCTCCAAGTATCTCCAAGTTCCGCCGCGCGATCGCATCTCCAAGTGTCTCCAAGTTCCGCCGCGCGATCGCATCTCCAAGTGTCTCCAAGTTCCGCCGCGCGATCGCATCTCCAAGTGTCTCCAAGTTCCGCCGCGCGATCGCATCTCCAAGTTTTCTCCAAGTGTCTCCAAGTTCCGCCGCGCGATCGCATCTTCAAGTGTCTCCAAGTTCCGCCGCGCGATCGCATCTCCAAGTGTCTCCAAGTTCCGCCGCGCGATCGCATCTCCAAGTTTCTCCAAGTTCATCGCATCTCCAAGTGTCTCCAAGTTCCGCCGCGCGATCGCATCTTCAAGTGTCTCCAAGTTCATCGCATCTCCAAGTGTCTCCAAGTTCCGCCGCGCGATCGCATCTCCAAGTTTCTCCAAGTTCATCGCATCTCCAAGTGTCTCCAAGTTCCGCCGCGCGATCGCATCTCCAAGTGTCTCCAAGTTCCGCCGCGCGATCGCATCTCCAAGTTTCTCCAAGTTCCGCCGCGCGCATCTCCAAGTTTCTCCAAGTTCCAAGTTCCGCCAAGTTCGACCGCGCGCATCTCCAAGTTTCTCCAAGTTCCAAGTTCCGCCGCGCGCATCTCCAAGTTTCTCCAAGTTCCGCCGCGCGCATCTTTAATTTTCAAGTTCCAAGTTCCGCCGCGCGCATCTCCAAGTTCCGCCGCGCAAGTTATGAAAATACCATTTGTTTAATAAAATTATCTAAAAATATGTAAAGAGGTGGACTTGAGCCCAAGACCAAAGGAAACAAAGGTTATACATGTTCCACTTTGCAAAACAAGCTTTGTTGTTCTCATTTGTGTTCAGATTGTAATACTTCATTCAACTTGAAATTTAGGCGGGTTCTAAATTTCCTTCCATAATCATGAGCTTAAGTTCAAATTTTCGAACTTTATGTCAATTGATTGGAATCCCAAAATTATACCAAGTCAAATTTCCATTCAAGCTAAATTTCGAGCAAAATCCAAAATTTTCCTAAAATTAAAATTTGGGGCATATTCCAAATTTTATTTTCAAGCATGATTTAGAGTCAAAAGTTATCTAAATCCGAGTCTCAAATCAAATATGCCAAAATAAAATTTTCAACACTCCTACTCCGAATTCAAGCCAAACTTCAAGAAAATCCAAAATTTTCCTAAAAATAAAATTTTGGGCATATTCCAAATTTCATTAGAGATTGTAATCCACTACGCACTGATACATACAATACAAATACAAATTCAAATTCATTTACACGTGTTCGAATCTCTATCCTTCGTCGAAATCTCGTGTGAACAGATTGGCACGCCCAGTGGGACCACTCTACCTCTCATCTCTCCCTCTCTCAACTAAAGTTAACAATGACATCGAAGAAAACAACATCCAGGTCTCTCATTTCCAACAACCCTTACAAGGGACCTGCTCAGATGTACCCAACTCCACCAACTCTAATTTGACCAAAAAAAATACTAGAGGAAAATGTTAATTTTTTTGAGGTCAAAGTTCTAATTTGACCAATAAAAATAATCTTTCTCTCTCCCCAAACTCTACATTTTCTTTCCTCCTCCATCCATCTCACATGTACCCAACTCCACCCCACCTTCATCTTCAACCCATTACTTACAACGGTGGTTCACGACGACACTACGCTCCATCCGGCGGCGGCGAGACTCAAACGACTTCGGCGAGCTTCAAAACATTGGTGGCGGTCTTCATTCACCACGACGACGACAGATTCACGGCAGCGCACTCTTCATAGCATCTGATCTGGCGACTCTACACGAACGACGTAACAGAACACAGTGCTACGACGACGTAGCAGAGCGACGAACGCACGAAGACCATCAACTTCGCGAGTAGATCCAACTGCTCTACACGAAAGACATAATAGAACACGGTGCTGCGGCGGCGTAACAGAGCGACAAACCATGGTGTTGCGACGACAAAAAGTTGTTTTCGAACGGCGACGGGAAGCGAGCTCGAGGTGGCACAGCACGGTTCGAGCGAACCCTTGTGAGCTTAGGCGGTGAATGGTGAGCTTAGGTGAGGAAACGATAATTTTTAGGATTTTGAATATTTACAATTTTGCCATTAGTTTACGTTATTTACAAGTTTGCCATCATCTGCTTATTACAAAATTGTCATCCCTTGTCCTTTATTTACAATTTCACCATTGTAATATTGACCCGACCCTTTTCTATTTTTCCATTCATGTTTGACATTTTTTTTTTATTTTACAAATTTTGAGGATTCAAAAGAACTTCTTCTTTTTATCTTAATTTAGGTTTTATGTATTTTATCAATTATCTTTAAATTTGTGTTTCCATTACATGTTGATTTCAAAATAAATCTTTCAATTGAACTCTATTTTGTTTTAAACCCGAGTGAAATGCTAATTTATCTTTAATTTTAATCTATTATTTAAATTTCAATTTAGTTTTAAGTCCGACTTAATTTAATTGAGGTGATAATTTCCTTTAAATAAAAAGAAATTAAAACATGATAATTAATTAAAGGTTACAATCCTACTCAGTATATCAATTTTTTACTTTATCTTTACAGTTAATTTGATTAAACGAGACATTGTTTTAAAATTAAAACTATTTTATTTGTCTCAAAATAAATACATTTTTATTAAATTAAATTGGATAATATAAGATAAAACAAGGCTACCGTGTTTAATGGGTGTTGTAGGTTGCTAATACCTTCTCTATATTCAAACAACCCCCGAACTTAATTTTTGAAATAGTAGACCAGTTTCATTTTAAAGGTGACCAATCACACCTAGTATGACTGTGACGACTCCAAACTCTTTTATTTTTAAAATAAAACCCTTAAAAGAGGACGTCGGTCGCTCCGCGTCGCGAAGACGTTGCAACAACATGGCGACTCTACTGAGGTCATTTTTGTAGAGGGTCAAGGCCATTGCATTTTTTTCTTTTATTATCCAATTTTTAATTTTTGGTTTTTTGTTTTTTTTTGTTTATTTATTTTATTGTTAGGTATTTTTTTAGCTTGTTTTATTTATTATCACTATTATAATATATTATTTGCAATTTACATTTTGCATTGTCATGCATCTCACATACATTCACAAGCCTCATACCCGGGCTCTACCTTTTAGGACTAGATTCGGAGACTAAGTAGTGTGACCTTCGTGGAATTTCGGTTCCTGGTGGGAGGATTTTTGAATGTCCTCTTAAATCTCAAGTTGTCGAAGCTTGCCAAAATACGATTTATAAGCCTATTCTCAATGGCTTTGCAGCCAGTGGTAACAGGGTCGATCCAAGGAGAAGGTATGACCAAAATTAATATTAAAATTGAGATTAATTAATTGATCGATGTTTCTGTAACGGGGGGAATTTTTCAGCATGCAAGAAAACAAGTAAACGCTAACGGAAGAATAAAAATAGAGAGACGCGTGCACGGTTTGGGGATTTTCGGGATTAATTGTTAGACAACTTTAGTTCATCATTTAATACTAAATTCATGGCAGACAGTTTATAGTACACACGGACGACTACCCGAGAAGCCCCAAGGTAGCCGGCTCCATAGAAATTAATCAGACCACACAGTTCCGATTAAACATTATCCAAAATTGCATTAAGGTGATCAGCCCTAAATTTATCCTAGACAGTCACTAGCTAACCGCGACGAACATTCAAGCATGTAATCAAATTGCTAGCTGATTGCCCGCAAACGCTGTATGCAATCAACAACTATCATACACGACTCGATACTCCGATTTAATTTTATCAATCTGTGTTACTTAGTCGAGCAGTGAGAGGCACGGCATCGCTACTCTTTAACATACACAACATACAAGACAACTCGAGTGTCAATCGTCGAAATCTAACATATGCGTGGGTTTAAGCAAGAGAGACAAATGCATATAAACAGCAACCAAAATATAATCAAAGCATAGATTATCAAAGCTAAAGCATCTAACAAAAATCCCTTAAACAATTCCCAAACCGTTCACTCTTACCTTAGCCGTCCATGGAACGGGTTGTCAATTCCGCTCCAAAGTAAGCCATGGAAGGCGTCATCAACAAATTACAAGAAGAAAGCTCTTAAACATGCCAACAATGCCTGAGCTAAAGGAAATCTAAGAGAAAACGAGAGGAAGAAGAAGAAGAATTGCTAAAAAATGATGATGATCCCTCAAATCCGCGCAGAAAATCGTCATTTATGTTTCTGTAATCGACGTAGCGTCGAGATGCTAGGCCAGCGTCTCGACGCTGCGCCCTAAGTGATCCGCGCGCCTCGCGATGGCGTCGAGACGCTAGGGCAGCGTCTCGACGCTGGCCCGATGATTCCTTGCGCGCGCCTCCTCCGGAGCGTCTCGACGCCTCAGCAGAGTCTCGACGCTTTGGCAGCGTCGAGCTAGCGTCTCGACGCTATCAGTCGACGCTAGCTCTCGGTTTTTGACAGCGTCGAGCTAGCGTCTCGACGCTAGCTCTCGGGTTTGGGGCTGGAAAAATTGCCTCTCCTAGGCAATTTTAGTCCGTTTCTTCTCGGATCGACTTGCCCTTTCCCGATGCACTCCCGGGGCGTTAAAACTCCGCTTTTAGCTCTCGAACGAGTCCAATGGACGCACGAGCTCTTTGCCGCATTTCTCCTACAAACGAGATAGATTAACCAATTAAACGCGGACTTTAGCCATAATAAGGAAGTATTTAATAGCTCCAAAATGGAGTTATCAAACACCCCCAACTTAAACCTTGCTAGTCCTCGAGCAAGTACTACAAAGAAATTGACTCTAAGGACACGCCTACATGCTATTAACTCAAACCTCCATGCATTTTGAAAATTAAAACACAACATAATCATGAAAGCATTTCGTGCATGCATTTACTATGAACATATCAAAAATCAACTATTGCCCCCTAACGTGTGTGTGTGCTAGCCAACCACTCCTAAACTCACGTAAACCCAGAAAAACTACACGCAACACAACATCCCGTTTTCCCCCTACTTCTAGCGTTTAAGAACAGTCTAAACTTGACTTACACGAGAGAGAGAAGCAAATTAAGAGACCTAATTATTTTTCTCATTCTTTTTCTTTTCACGAGTACTTTTTACTCTTTTATTAAGGTTCTTTGAACCAACATTTTATTCACTTTTTCTTCCCACCTCGAGCTGCCTAACACGTCAAACTTTGGCCAAAGCTTCACGTTTTTAAGGACTAACGCTCACTTCTTAAGCGCGCTAATAAGAAGGAGGAGCGCCTCGAGAGAATTTTTCTATCCAACATGCTTTTCTATTTTTTTTTATTAGGCTTAGCATACGCTATCTCAATTAACCAACCACTAACTCTCATGCAACAAGCTACCTAAGAGTGCCTTTCGGGGTGACAACGAGAATTAGTGCAACATGCGATTTACAAAGCCTACGGAATCTAGGACGGGGTTGCTAAGTGCGCGAAAGATGCAAGGGAGCAACAGAAAATTTTTTAAAATTTTTGACATGAACCTAATAAGCACAAAACTCATGCAAAAACTAGATTATGTACGTGCTCAGATTTCCAACATGCATTTCCTAGGTTATCATCATCAGAAAACAGTAAACAGAGTCCCAAGCACTTCAATATCAATATAGCACTTCTCAACAGACTACACATGCATATCCATGAACCACAACTCCACCCCCAACTTCAAAAGGTGGCATTGTCCTCAATGCCACTCAGTCAGATACATAAAGTAAAAGGGAAGAAGAAACTACACTTCCCTGACTCTTTGTGAAGCTGGCGGAGGTAAGGAAGCGACGCGCTCATACATCGAAGCCCAAAATTGTCCTCTCTTCCTTGATTCCTAAAAAAAAACAGCAAGCTAAGTAAGACTAAATTAAACTAAAAAGCAATAAAAAACAACAACTAACTAAAAACAAAAAGAACAGTTCATCGCTCGGGTGCCTCCGAGAAGCGCAGAATTTTTAAAGTCGTTTGCTCGACTGAATTCTCGCCAAAGACTCATCCGTATTCTGAAAGTGCGGGAGACGTTCCAGTCTTGTCCGCATCCACACTTTTCCTGCAATCAACATTTGAAACAATTTGCACTCTTCGTGCTTCGAGCACGTGAATATCAGAGTCATTAGTGCAAAAAACAGCATTCAAATCATTCAAATTCAGATCAGATTTTTTTACTGAGACATGGGAACCATCCCTCAAGCGCGAGGGTAGACTCCCATTCTCGTCATACTCGACCACAAAAATATTCTCAGCAGACTTCCTTTCAAATAATGAAAATTCATGCATTATATCATCAAACTCTAAAGAAACGACGCCCTTAAACACATCGATTTTGACCCTAGCGGTCTTAAGAAAATGGCGTCCTAGCAACATAGAGGACGAAGCATGCAATGATTTTTCATTCATATCGAGAACAAAGAAATCAGCGGGGAACATCATATCACCTACCCTAACAAGAACATCCTCCACTTTCCCTCTAGGACAAACACTCGACCCATTAGCTAACTGGACAGTCACGTTACACTCATGCAATTCATTTAAATTCAGTTCAAGGAATAACGCATAAGACATAACGTTCACAGAAGCTCCTAAGTCTAGCATGGCATTTCTAACTACCTTACTACCTATCATACAAGGAATAGTAAAGGTACCTGGATCGTTGCACTTGGCGGGCAACGTACCTGGGAGGATCGCAGAAACGTTCTCTTTTCTCATCTCAGTCCCTCTGGACTTCCTTTTCTTCGTGCACCAGCTCCTTAAAAATTTGGCGTACTTAGGCACCTGGCTGACTGCCTCTAGGAGCGGGATGTTGACCATCACCTTTTGGAAGGTACGAAGGACCTCCTCATCATCGGATTCCAAAGTAGGCTTCGCAAGCCTACTAGGGAAGGGTGCTCTGGCAACTTCCTCTAGTACACTGACCTTTTCTTCTTTTTTCTCATTCGGACTCTCGGGAGCAGGCGGGGCGGACTCGTTCAGGCTGTCCTTGACTTCCTTCATGGCTCTGGTGGAAAGTGACTTTCCACTCCTTAACTGAATAGCACTCACGTTTTCACATGAGTTGACCGTGGTTTGGGAAGGAAGCTTCCCTGAGCTCTTGCTCTCGATTTTACTAATCGACACCGCCATTTGTGTCAGCTGCTTGTTTAAATTTTGCAGCTCGGCTTTGTGAGAGTTAAGCTCTTCTCGAGCTTCTTTTTGGAACTGGCTGGTGGATGTCACGATGGTCCTGACCATCTCTTCTAGCGAGCTGGAGGAGCTCGAGGCTTGAGCTTGGGTGGAAGAGTTAGGCCTATCGTGAGACTGGCCTTGGAAGCGTGGTTGTCCTTCCATGTTCCCATAGCTAAAGTTGGGGTGATCGCGCCAACCGGGGTTATAGGTATTTGAATATGGGTCATACTTCCTCGGGTTGGAAGCGTACCCCCCGATTGCATTCACCTCCTCCGCCTCGCGGGTTCCTCCAACAATCTTTTTCAGCATATTACCGATCTCGGCCACCTGGGCCCTCATTTCAGTCATTTCATGGCTCTGGGTCACACCATGGACTTGTCCTTGCCCCTGAATACCAAACTGCTGCGAGTTGGTTGCCATATTCGCTATAAGCTGTTTGGCCTCAACTGGGGTCTTGTCGATCAAGGCCCCGCCACTCGCTGCATCAATCATTCGTCGATCGTGGGGCGTCATCCCCTCATAAAATACTGTATTAGCAGTTGATCGACAATCTGATGGTGTGGGAAGCTTGCGCACAGGCGCCCGAAACGTTCCCAGTATTCGTGCAGGGACTCACCCACGTCCTGAGTGATCCCATATATTCTCTTTCTCAACGTCGTGGCCAAGGATGCGGGGAAGTATTTTTCCAGAAATACCCGCTTCATGTCCTGCCACGTTGTGATTGATCCGGAGGGCAAATAGTACAGCCAATCCTTGGCTTTTTCTTTGAGCGTGAAGGGGAATGCCCTCATGTTCAGCTGCTCCTCCGTGACTCCAGCGGGCTTCATCCCCGCGCAGACGCAATGAAATTCCATCAAATGTTTGTTCGCGTCCTCCCCTGCATTACCATGAAAAGAAGGTAACTGGTGAATTAAACCTGACTTTAACTCAAAGTTACCTGCTACCACGGGGTAGTTTATGCACAAAGGCTGCAGGTTCAGATCTGGCGCTGCCAGCTGTTTTAGCGTCCGCGGCGCATCGCCTTGCGCCATTTCTTCAACCAAGAAGGGATTCCCTTCCTCCTCTCCAAACAATCTCTGCCCCTCCCGGGCTTCTTTCCTTAACCGCCGCTCCTCTCTTTCGATTTCCGGGATAAACTGCAATCCACTAATCTCAGAGGAACGGGTCATACACAAACAAAAATTTAAACATACAATCTACAAACAGAAAAAAAATTCAGCAAACCATCAATCAATCATTTTCAAAATCAATCATAATTTCGATCAAATTTGCCTTCTCCCCGGCAATGGCGCCAATTTTGGTGGGAGGATTTTTGAATGTCCTCTTAAATCTCAAGCTGTCGAAGCTTGCCAAAATACGATTTATAAGCCTATTCTCAATGGCTTTGCAGCCAGTGGTAACAGGGTCGATCCAAGGAGAAGGTATGACCAAAATTAATATTAAAATTGAGATTAATTAATTGATCGATGTTTCTGTAACGGGGGGGATTTTTCAGCATGCAAGAAAACAAGTAAACGCTAACGGAAGAATAAAAATAGAGAGACGCGTGCACGGTTTGGGGATTTTCGGGATTAATTGTTAGACAACTTTAGTTCATCATTTAATACTAAATTCATGGCAAACAGTTTATAGTACACACGGACGACTACCCGAGAAGCCCCAAGGTAGCTGGCTCCATAGAAATTAATCAGACCACACAGTTCCGATTAAACATTATCCAAAATTGCATTAAGGTGATCAGCCCTAAATTTATCCTAGACAGTCACTAGCTAACCGCGACGAACATTCAAGCATGTAATCTAATTGCTAGCTGATTGCCCGCAAACGCTGTATGCAATCAACAACTATCATACACGACTCGATACTCCGATTTAATTTTATCAATCTGTGTTACTTAGTCGAGCAGTGAGAGGCACGACATCGCTACTCTTTAACATACACAACATGCAAGACAACTCGAGTGTCAATCGTCGAAATCTAACATATGCGTGGGTTTAAGCAAGAGAGACAAATGCATATAAACAGCAACCAAAATGTAATCAAAGCATAGATTATCAAAGCTAAAGCATCTAACAAAAATCCCTTAAACAATTCCCAAACCGTTCATTCTTACCTTAGCCGTCCATGGAACGGGTTGTCAATTCCGCTCCAAAGTAAGCCATGGAAGGCGTCATCAACAAATTACAAGAAGAAAGCTCTTAAACATGCCAACAATGGCTGAGCTAAAGGAAATCTAAGAGAAAACGAGAGGAAGAAGAAGAAGAATCGCTCAAAAATGATGATGATCCCTCAAATCCGCGCAGAAAATCGTCATTTATGTTTCTGTAATCGACGTAGCGTCGAGACGCTAGGCCAGCGTCGAGACGCTGCGCCCTAAGTGATCCGCGCGCCTCGCGATGGCGTCGAGACGCTAGGGCAGCGTCTCGACGCTGGCCCGATGATTCCTTGCGCGCGCCTCCTCCGGAGCGTCTCGACGCCTCAGCAGAGTCTCGACGCTTTGGCAGCGTCGAGCTAACGTCTCGACGCTATCAGTCGACGCTAGCTCTCGGGTTTTGACAGCGTCGAGCTAGCGTCTCGACGCTATAGCTCGACGCTAGCTCTTGGGTTTGGGGCTGGAAAAATTGCCTCTCCTAGGCAATTTTGGTCTGTTTCTTCTCGGATCGACTTGCCCTTTCCCGATGCACTCCCGGGGCGTTAAAAATCCGCTTTTAGCTCTCGAACGGGTCCAATGGACGCACGAGCTCTTTGCCGCATGTTACGTGCTCAATGTGTTAAAATAAATAAGCAATAAGATAGAGAGAGCACTCAGAACATGCAAGCATACATGATCCTATAGCAAGTAGTAAGTATTTTTTCATTCGTTTTCCCACAGAGATTTATTATAAGCTACTCGTGAAGTGTAAAGTTAAGAAAGAAAGGGTGGATTTGATGGGGTAGAATTGGTTTTAAATTGTCTATTTCTTACTGAATACGAAGAGGATAGTAACATAAACAAGTGCAAGTCAAACTTAAACTCAAATGAGAAGAGACGAAATTACTAAACGAAGACAAAAACAGCTAGACAGAATTGTAACTTTAGCAGAATTGCGGAAACAACAATTCTACCGCAATTTTAATAACAGCGAAAGTGTGTAAAATGGAGAAACAAGGGCTACTAACGACTCCTCTATAGGCTTTTTCATTCGATTCTCAAGCATTGGATCAACTCACTATGCATCAAACTCACTCAATCTCATGTATCTTCCGATTCCATGCATTAGATTCTTTAGTTTACTCATATCCAAGTAAGGTCTTAAGCATCTTGTTAAAACAGAAAGTTACGGTTTGTACTAGGAAAATGCCTATTCCTAGGTCGTTTTCTGGCTACCTTGAAAGGCTAGCATGAGTGTATGACTCTGAACTCTTACTCCTTCCAGAGGTTAGGAGTTCTTTGGACAAAATGGATGGCCAATCGAAATTGCCCGTGGTATGAAGCTTACATACAATCAATGCTTCGAGAGCTATCCTACATGCTTGGTTCACGTTTTTTAGCCTATAGACTTGTCATTAGCATGCCCCTATGTGACTTAGCTACTCATGGATATAGGGAGAACAGAAATAAGAGATAAAGTAGCCATGCTTAGAAGAGAAATACGCTTAAAACAGCAAGGTAAAACAGTAGCAGCAAAAGTTAAGAAACTGTGAAATAACAAATTGTGCTTTGATTACTTGATTGTTTGAATGAACAAAGGGAAGCTTGAAGTAAACAATGTAAAGACAGACAGCAACGAAATTAAATGAACTAACTATCAGAAGAGAAACAACACTCAAACAGAGCTGGAAATTGGAAATGAAAGACAGAAAACAGTAATTAAGCTTGAACGCCTCGTTGCGAATGCCTCGACTGAAGGGAGAGAAAGATCAGCCTTGCTTGGATGAATCCAATCGGGAGAGAAGAGGAATCTTCTCTCCTTCCTATCAGATTGTCGACTCCAACAGCTAAACCTCTCAAACCAACAGACGGATGAGAAAACAGGAGAAAAGATGGAGCTGCGAAGAGGCTTCTACGCTTTCGGATGATGATTGAACCCTCGACTTTGACCCCCTTTTATAGTAGTCTGCAGGTGCGTTTGGGCCAAGGAGAACCATCAATCTTCAACGTCGTCCTTCGAAATGGATGGAGGAGAAAGAACGAATCCCTGAAATAACGGAAATTAACAGAAAAAGATCAGTCAACTTACGGTTTTCACTTGAAACATTGCGGTTTCAGCAATGTTTCCGCAATGCTGTCGCAATGTAGTTTTTTCATTCTTTTACTTCGGTTTTCAATCCTTTTCTTTCCTTTTGAACACAAGTCCTAATTTAGCTACCTTCTTTTAATTCTCACAAATAAGCATAGGTTTAAGCTAAATCCTATCAAAAACACCTAAGAGTGTGCATCTTTCTAAGCTAAATAAGTCCTAAATAAGTCACTTTTGGAGACATAACACCGCATTTCTCCTACAAACGAGATAGATTAACCAATTAAACGCGGACTTTAGCCATAATAAGGAAGTATTTAATAGCTCCAAAATGGAATTATCAGTTCCCGTGCAGACGCATGAAATTCTCCACTCAGGCTAACTACGATGTTTAATCGGTTGGAATGCTTGGGGACCGTTTCCCTCTAGGTATGATTAGAGCCTAAATTACACTCATATACATCCTAGAACCGACCAACTGTTATCCAAACTTTGAACCTTAGGTTACACCTATTTTGTTACATGTTTGATTTTAATGTTTATTATATTACATATTGCTTATTTTATTCATGTATTTCAATTTGCATATATATGGAAGTTCAGTCTATATAGTTTTTGTTTTTTGAAAAGCGTTTAAAATCCCAAAATATCAATCACAACTCTATACTCGAACTTGACTCTTTAAGATTAGAATTGAGAATGTAGTAATGTCGACCTTCGAGGGGATTTAATTGCCCCTAGGTAGGTGCACGAAAAATTCTCGCTCAGATTAATTCATTTGTTATTTTGTAACATTGAAATTAATTTGGGGACTTTTATCCTTTAGAATTAGAGTGTTATCCTTACATCATTTTTCGTTTTTTTTACTTCTCAAGTAATTTCATTGTTATATGACATTGAAATTAATTTGATATCTGTTTTTTTCTTTCTTCTTAAGAAAACAATAAATTAAAAAATTAAAGAATCCATGTTTCTTTTTTGGGAAAAAAAAGAAAGGAAACTATTAGAGATTTATCTATCTTAGGAAGTTATGTTTATGCATTTATTTTATTACATGTGTATTTTAGGAAATTAGGGTTAGTTTTGGTTGTATATAAACATCATAATCTAATGAGAAAATCAAAAGGAAAAGAGGAAAATCATTGTGTTTTGTCATGGTATCAGAGCGAAGACCTTGAGAAGCTCGATCAAACAAAAACGCTAGGAAGACGGCGATTCCGTCGCCGCCGCACAATGTTGTTCCTCTCCGATGTTGAAGTGAGTTTGTCTACACTCCTCTTCCAGAGAACAAGATAAAGATGAAAAAAAAATCTAAGGCAAGGTATCTTCAAGCCTCGTCGATGCATACCCACATGCATTTCTTTGTCTTTCCAATCAGACAATGTGCTCAATCTGAAGAAGCTTCGTCGATATCGCCGAGATCCAGTCGCCACCGTCGAAGATCTGAAGGTTGGGTACCGTCGCCGCCGGCGAGATCTGCTTGAAGATTCGAAGCAGCCACCAGTCTTCGCCGGCCGAGATCCAGTTGCTGCCGTCGAAGATATGAAGCTTCTATTTGGTTAGCCATTTCTTTAACCCTCTTGCCCGTTATTTAGATTTGAGTTATGCTAAATCTGATGAAGAAGAAGAGGAGGAGGGGGAAGAAAAAGAGTTTGCGGTATGAGAAGGTCTTGATGATATTGATTTAAAAAAAAAAAAAAAAGTCTGACTTTGCGTGTGAATTGGAGTTGAGGTTGATTTTACTGGTGTCACCTTCAATTTGATTTGATACGAGAAAGAAATAAAAAATTAATGGAAATATTTTGGGCGAGCAATCTGCCGCCCGAATGAAAAAAAAAAGGTTTTTGGAATCAAACTGTCCTCTTCATCGAAGATGATGACTGAAGGGAACACTGAGGCGAAAATCTCTCATTCGAATTACCAAAGAGAACACTGAGGTGGAAATTAATTTGTCCTCTCCTTCAACAACCATGGAGTTTAATCTGCAATGAAGAGCACCAACCCGTGTCCGGAGGCTCGCAGATTTTTTATATTGCGTGGTCAAAGCAATGATGCGAACCCCGCAGAAATTAAAGATGTCATGTGGACATCGACCTGAAGATTGGAGCACCAACTCGCCTTTGGAGGATCTCAGAAAATTTAAAGATGCAATGTGGAGCATCGACCTGAAGTTTGCAACACCGACCCGCGTTCAGAGGCTGCAAATTTTTTTACCATCACATTTTACCATATCCTCACCTTATTTTCAAGTTGGGCATTTGTGATCCTTTATGCTCTAACTTGAGGGAGGGTATTCGGGATTTATCTATCTTAGGAAGTTATGTTTATGCATTTATTTTATTACATGTGTATTTTAGGAAATTAGGGTTAGTTTAGGTTGTATATAAACATCCTATTCTAATGAGAAGATCAAAAGGAAAAGAGGAAAATCATTGTGTTTTGTCAACTAAATCTAAATACTTGGTTCCTAACATCAAAACACAATGATCTTCCTCTTTTCTTTTTGATTTTCTCATTAGAATAGAAACAAATCTCTGTATAAATTCTTCCTTAACATAAAAAAATGAAATTTTTTTATTAGCTTTTCTATTGACTTAAAAAAAAAAGGGCAAACTACATATCAAATCATTCACATACATCTCATCAATACTCTTTATATACCCTCAAACATACATAAAATTGCTTTCTCATATCGATCCAATCATTATAGGAAATCCAAAACAGTTCATCGTATTCTGGCATACCCTAGAATAAAAAGGATCATGCATTTCATGTCCATATTCTTGTAGAGTCATGAGACATTGATTTTCATGCAAACACATAAAATATTTAAGTTATGATTATGATTAGAAGACAATTCATTTTTTTCCTTCTTAAGATGCATTTATAGTCGAGCATTACATATCCACATGCATAATTTTTTTTTTACCAATGATTGCCTAAATGTTAAATTTAAGGACGCAACATATCATTTGGGGCAATCTAACCGTTTTTTTATTAAAAATATAACAAACGAAAAAATGTTCATGCATCATTATATCACGTCACATGTCAAGTCATAAAATTAAAAAAAAAAACTCAAAATCTCATCACTTCCATATTAAAAAAACATGGTGAATCATCACTTTGATCATTTTTGTCATCATATTTACTTTGATCTTTCTTGTTAGTTGAAACCTTAGCAAAAATTAGGAGTGGTGAATCATCACAAGGAGGAAATGTAAAAAAAAAAAAAAAAAAAAGTGTTTTCACTACTCTTCCATGAAAAATTTTCAAGTCTCAACCATTTTATGCTTTTTTTGAAAATAATTTTCTCGAGCTTCATTGTGTAGTTGAACCGTTAATAAAGGCAACTTTTTTTTACCTTAAAATTTCTCATGTGCTAAACATTATACTACCATACACCAGTTGAACAAGGTTTAAATCTTCACACTGGGGCAAGCGCTCTTTTGGAGTGAGAGTCTAAAATTACTCACTGTAAAACCTTGAACTTGCATGCCACATAAAACTTGAGGCAATTTATCTTGATTTTTTGATCCACCAAAAAATCTCGGACTAAACTCACCATCTACATTTATATGGTTCCTCTCTACATTTATCTACTCACCTAGCTTTTTGCTAAACCTGCCACATTTAATTAGATGGCAAACATGCCAAATTATTCACCAATAGAGCTTCAAATGTAATGAAATAGTATTTAACTCTTGTGATCTACTATTTCATAACTAAGACTTGTAATTTGTCATATATTCTTCGTATTCAACTTCATTTGATCTAAATCCTCCTTTCTTTCCATTCATATCAATTTTTATCTCTCTTTCCTCGATTTGAAAGTGATTTCAAGACTAAAGATAATAGTTTTGAGAACTAGTGAGTCCGTAACTGCGAAAATCATCGTGAATTCCCAATTTCATTTAATGAGTTTTGCTTGCGGGACATCCTCGTCACGATACCAAAGATCATGGACAAAGAAACGACAAGGAAGGACTACATGAATTGTAAATGAGTAACTAGATATTATCAATCTTTTCTATGTGATTGCACAATTTCTTGTTAAATAAAAGAAACAATGTTTGACAAAAAAAAACTGCAAGATTTGTGCAATCAGTAGATCAAGAAACTACATCTCGAAATGCTTGGAAAATCTCCTTTGCAAATCAACCAAATGGGGCAAAGCCTTTGTCTTCGCCAAACTGGGACAAAGCTTCCACCTTTACACTGGGGCAAAACTTTCAGCTTTGCCACACTAGAGCAAAACTATCATCGTCAGACTGAGCCAAAGACTTCATCTTCGTCATGCCCGAGTAAAACCATATTCATCAAATTGGGGCAAAGCCTTTATGTTTGTCACACTAGGGTAAAGTTGACATCAACGAGCTGGAGCAAATGGTTGTACAATTCCTTGCTAAATCATAGAAAAATATGTTTGGCAAAGAAAAATAAAAGATTTTAAGTTACAAGATTGACGCAATCAATGTAGACCAAAGAAGCTAAATTTAGTATAATTTATGTATGGATTTGAAGGGTTGAAAGCTGAATTTAGTCTACATAGGTGAAAGGTTGTGTCCTTTCATTGTGTTATTTCAATTAGTATGAATATGGTTGTAATTCTCATTTGAACAACAAGCTGAATGATATGTCATATTGAGTCTAGTCTCTCTCAAGTTTTATGTTTTCTTTGTATTTTTGTGTTTAGAATGCATGTTTAGAACTTTCAATATAGGTTGATCAACTAAATTGTGGAGATTTCGAAATCTTGAATATAGAAACAAGTTCTCATTTTTTCTTGATCATTGATAGCTTTTTCAAGTAAATTTTGTTAACTTTATTAGGGTTATCTTATTAGTGTGTTGTGGGAGTTCACATGGAACAAGAGAGTTCTCATGCATGAGGTAATTTCTCAATCACCCTTACTAATAAATTATTAAACACTATGTTTGGTATATCCATACGCAATTCAGTTTTTGTTTTCAGTTTCATTTTATCAATATCTATATTGTGGATTTTTTTAGTACATTTTGGATTTTGTGATATAAATCAGGTATTTAGATTCCGTTGACATTTTCACATGATCGTGATTTTGACATCGATATAGAAGGTGAATCAACATATTCATTATGGAAAATTACATTTTTAGACCCTG
The DNA here is from genome assembly GCA_028017165.1 of Herpetospermum pedunculosum. Lineage (NCBI taxonomy): Eukaryota > Viridiplantae > Streptophyta > Magnoliopsida > Cucurbitales > Cucurbitaceae > Herpetospermum > Herpetospermum pedunculosum. The sequence continues at coordinate 54,988,550 of CM051528.1, read as the reverse complement.
AGTTGTCAGGTTTGGGTTCATTTAGTCTCTGGAGTTTCAAAGTGTGGTTTTTTAGTTCCCGAATTTTGAGAAATATGTTTAGAAGGTCTCTAGCGTTACATTTTCGTTTGCTACGGTAATAGACTAATTTGTTTTTTTTTTTATTATTTTGAATGATGATGTGAAAAATTATAAAATAAAATAATAATTGACACAAAAAGTAGTTTTTCTCATCTCCCTTGTAGACACCTTTGGTCCGACCATTTGTGTTTATTATTTCTATTTTTTACCTTATTTTTTATTATTTTTTTCATATTTTATTCAGTCATTTTTAACTTTTTAAATTCACTTTTTTATTTATCTATTTAATTAATTCTGACAATTGAAGAAAAATAATAAAATAAAAATTGTGGTTAAAATTTTATATTCATTTATTTACATTAACAAGTATAAAATCCTTAATCTATTTTAGGGTTAAAATTTGGTATTCATTTATGAGTATAAAATATTTTTTAATTTTATGGTTAAAATTTGTTTTCATTGAGGAAAATCTCGATTGAGTCATGAATTTACTTAGATTTTTTTAGCTTTGATGAAGTTTTAAATGATCTATACCGACGAGATATAAAGAACTAGTGGGACGAATAGAATATCAAAGCAAAAGGCTCGTAGGAAAAAATAGAATATCCGAGCAAAAAGACTCGTAGAATAATGAGAGAAAAATGAAATAGGAGCAAACACTAGCAAAAATACTAGAGGAAAATGTTATTTTTTTGAGGTCGAAGTCCTAATTTGACCAATAAAAATAATCTCTCTCCCCCCCAAACTCTACATTCTCTTTCCTCCTCCATCCATCTCACGTGTACCCAACTCCACTCCACCTTCATCTTCAACCCATTACTTACAACGGTGGTTCACGACGACACTACGCTCCAACCGGCGACGGTGAGACTCAAACGACGTCGACGAGCTTCAGAACTGCTTTCACCATCTAAACTCGATATGTGAAAACAAATTGTGATATCAATGATTTTCATGTGTAAGGAGAGTGATCATTATTGTCTACTTTCATCATTTTTATCAGCCAATATTTACCAAATAATCAAAAAAGTACAAAAATATTGTCATTATTGGAAGTTTATTTTTTTTTTTTTTGCTTTCACTCGGAAAGGATTATGCATGTCAATCATAGATCACTCAACCATATTGGTGTAGGATCGGTTGACAACATTAGATGGGGTGAATAGGGTTGCTTAACAATTTTAAAACTTTTTCGAGAAATTAAGCTAAATTAGTACAAAGCAAACTAATTGAATTAGCACCCTAAAATTTCTAGAAAATATGTAACAATTTTACTAAGCATGCACTCTACTCAAATAAGTAAATAGACAACGAAAATTTAAAGAGTAGAGAGTAAGAGATGACACCGGTAATTTTTATAGTGGTTCGAAAACTCCTACTTCACTCCCCAAGCTCCTCTTCGGTATTTTACTGCAGTGATTCTCTTACGAGTGAGAATCAAACCGAACGATCACTCTATTTGCGGGTTCAAGAGGAAAACCACTACGAATATTTTTGCAGGTTCAGGACCAAACCTATACCGATCTTTTTCGCGGGTTCAATATCAAACCACAATGGTTCTTTTCACGAGTTCGAGATCAAACCACTACAAATCCTTTTTCGGGTTCAGGATTAAACTGCCCACTCAATTCCCAAGGTGCAGCCACACCTTATTACAAATCTCAATTGAAGTGATGATATAAAGTTCCCACAAAAATAAACTCTCACAAGAGGTGATATACAAATTGAGCACTAATAAACACTATAATCTATCAAACAAATCTCTCACAATATAGAATAAAATTAAGCTTAGAAGAGATCAACCATGGTGGCTTAGGAGAGAAAAATTCAGCAAAATGATTGGGTTATTTGGAGGAGGAAGGTGGCTAAATTTAAAGGGAATTTTTGTCTAAAATGATATTAAAGATAATTTAAAAGTGGCCATTAGATCTAGGTTATAAGACCCAATGGTGGGGTTTAATGGTAAAAGAAAAAAATCATAAATGGTGATTTTTCAATTAACGGTAAAAATAAGAGGGGTTGACCTTGGGGTGTTGTGGACGTGCTCTGTCGCCTTCTCAATCGCCCACGTCATCATCGTGTTGAGTAATTCTTTTCAATCTTCTTTTGGTCATAACTTCTTTGTTTAATTTTTTATTTAAGCGATTTAAAATGCGTTTGAATCGCCTTTCCGAGCTCTACGTTATGAATACAATGAGAGCCACGTTAGCTGTAACGTCAGATTCCACGTCAGCAAAGTGCCACGTGCCAACGCCACATTGGATTTTGCCTCCAATCTTCTTTTGTCAATATCTTTCTCGTCTGAAGTCGGATTCAAGATGCATTAGAATCTTATTCCTAAGAAATATGCTATGAATACTTTAAAACACTAAAATAATTAGTAAATTAGAGGTTTGTTATCATCAAAACAAATGGTATGATTGAAGCTCATAAAGCTAACAATTGGGCATGGTGAATTTTTGGTGATTGTGTGCTAGTTTAGGGAACTATCAAAGGTAGTTCATAGTATCTTACTTGATTAACTGCTTCATAACTTTAGTCTTGTAATAGACACACAAGTTTGAATACAAGAAAATGAATTTAACTTCGAAATAAATATGAAATGATAATCAGTACATGTTTTTTTCAAAACACGTTGTCATACATTGTTAAAGAGCAAGTTCCACCTATAACGTTGGGCAAAATTACATTGAAAAATTCATCCACATGATTTAGTCCATTTGCATTTTGCATTTGCATGTCATCACATTCTCTTTTGAGAGCCAGTCATCAATTCATACTAGTTTTCACGTCTTGTGACAAACTCCCATTTCATAACTCATGCATTTAAGTCTTCTTCATATTCGTGAGAAGACATAACGGTTTCGAAAGAACGTTTTTTCAAAAATTCGATATTGGCAACGAAATTTTGAAATAAAAATCGTTGTCCTTTTAAAGTCAATTTCTGAAATACGAAGTCCCTATTTCAAAAGTGTCTTTCATTTTGACAACTAAATTTTGAAATAAAAATCGTTATCCTTTAAATTTGTGTTGGTTAAATCGAACATTAATCGAAGATTAGCGGTCGAAGCCCGGGAGATAACCTAGGTCTGTTTTAAATTTTTGTTGGTTAAATCGAATATTAATCCAAGATTAGCGGTCGAAGCTCAGGTTCGTTTTAAATTTTTGTTGGTTAATTCAAACCCTAATCCATGATTAACGGTTGAAGCCTAGGAGATAACCCAGGTCTGTTTTAAAAAAATTGTTTGTTAAATCGAACCTCAATCCAAGATTAGCGGTTGAAGCCCGGGAGATAGCCCAAGTTTGTTTAAATTTTTGTTGGTTAAATCGAACCCTAATTCAAGATTAGCGGTCGAAGTCCGAGAGATAGCCAGGGTCGTTTTAAATTCGTGTTGGTTAAATCGAACCTTAATCTAAGATTAGCGGTCAAAGCCCGGGATATAGCCCTGGTTCGTTTTAAATTCCTTGTTGGTTAAATCGAACCTTAGGTGTGTGATTTCATCCTGATAGCGGTCGAAACCTTGGTAAAACCTAGGTCCGTTTTATTTTTAATAATTAACAAAACTCCGCCTCCCCAATACTTTGTCTTTGCCATTTGCATACGTTTTCACTTCTTCAAAGACACACAAAATGGGGTAAGTTGTAGACACCGTATTTGGTCCGACCATTTGTTTATTATTAATGTTTTTTATCTTATTTTTTTACATATTTTATTCAGTGATTTTTTAATTTTTAAATTCACTTTTTTTATTTATGTATTCAATTAGTTCCGAAAAATAATAAAAAAGAACGCTTTAATTGTTTTGACAGATTTTTTACCTAATTTGACAAAAGAAAAAATCAACATTTAATGAGTATAAAATTTCGAAAAATCTGTTTTAATTGAGAAAAATCTCGAGTCATGAATTTACTTAGATTTTTACCTTTGATGGAGTGTTCAATGATCTATAAATACCGACTAGAGAGAAAGAACTAGGGGGACGAATAAAATATCAAAGCAAAGGGATCACATGACAAATTAGAATATTCGAGCAGGCTTGTAGAATAGCGAGAGACAAATGAAATAGAAGCAAAGACTAGCACAAATACTAGAAAAAAATGTTAACTTTTTTAGGTAAAAGTCATAATTTGACCAGGAAAAATAATATTTCTCTCTCCTCCAAATTCCACATTCTCTCTCCTCCTCCATCCATCTCACGTGTACACAACTCCACTCCACCTTCATCTTCAACCCATTACCTCCGACGGTGGATCACGACGGCACTACGCTCCAACCGGCGATGCCGAGACTCAAACGATGTCGGCGAGATTCAAAACATTAGTGGCGATCTTCATTCACCACAATGGCGTCGAATTCACGGCAGCGCACTCTTCATAGCACCTGATCTGGCGGCTCTACATGAACGACGTAATAGAACACTGTGCTGCGACGACGTAACAGAGCGGCGAACCGCGATGGCGTACTTGAAGGGCGACGAACTCACGACGGTAGAGCTCGAACCAGCAGCGACCATCAATTTCGCGAGTAGATCTGACGGCTCTGCACGAACGACGTATTAGAACACGGTGCTGCGACGCCGTAGCAGAGCGGCGAACCACGGTGCTCCGAGGGCGAACAATGGTCTTCAAACGACGGCGAGAAGCGAGCTCAAGGTGGCGCAGTGGAGTTCGAGCGAATGCCGGTGAGCTTAGGCGACGACTGAAATTCTTGTGTGGGTGAGGAAACGATATTTTTTAAGATTTTGAATATTTACAATTTTGTCATTAGTTTATGTAATTTACAAGTTTGCCATCATCTTTGTTTAAACTCTGTCCATTTATTCTCCTACTATCTCATCGCTCTTTTGCGTTTTGATTAGGGGAGAGTTTGAGGCTTTGATTTAAAGATTTTGTTTTTGGATTACAAAACAAGGATTTTGTTTTGAATTTCAAAACAACCCTTTTTTTGTAGGGATCTATTTGAATTGGGCCGAATTTGAAAATTCCCGATTTATAGGACCCATGTATACAACTTTTCTGTTATGCAGTCCCTACGGGTGTTTGAAATATATTTGAATTTTTCTTTCTAGGGTTGGGGAAGTCAAGGTAACAATGTGCATATTTCTTTCAAATGGCCATATCAAAACTCTCGTGTTTATATACCATGTCGATATAAGTAATCAAAACTAGAGACAGTATACATGTGTGTGTATACATATCAAAACGTGTGGAATGCATACTCACTCGAATGGTATATAGAAATACATATAACTATGCAAACAAGGGACAACCGAAGACGACAGCACACTGACGGACATCCTCCAATCCGAACTAAGCCCGGCGGACATCCTCCAATCCGAACTAAGCCCGAGCAAGGAAGCCAAACAGGTCTTACATCCTTGAATCCCAATTAAGCCCGAGCAAAGAAGCCAAGAAAGTCCAGTAAGCCAATAAATAGTGTAATTTTTTCCAATAGTCCATAAATAGTGTACATTTTTTAAAACTTTGAATTAAAGGGGGAGTACTTGGCCTAGGCAAGCTCTCGTGGTGGGCCTCCCCCTAAAAAATATAATTTAATATCATGTGAGCCAATGACCCACGTATCAGATATTAAACTGATAAGAACTGATACTACACTTGATCTTAGCCCAAAGACCAAGAAAAGTATGTTTTTGACAACTATAATGCTTCGCCTTTTATACTCTATTCTTTGCCCCTTCATCCCGAGCCTTGTCGATGTGGGACAAAATGAATGTTTTGGGTTTTATTAAATGATAGCTCTAATTTAGAGCTATTATTTCTCCTTAATTATAGCTAAATACCGTGCTTAATGTTGATTAAATGACCTTGTTGCAGGTGTTTCACGGTTGGGAGCTCGAGAAGTCCAATGACGTGTTTTGATCCTAAAATTAGTGTTTTAAGGCTTCGGGGATGAACCGAGCAAAGAAGAGGGCAAAAAGACTCAAGTTGTGGTAATCAAGTAAAGAGAAGGTGCAAAAATTGGCAAAAAAACCCGAGAGCAAACGCTGCAAACTGATGCACAGCACCATGTCCGACATTAAAAGTAGCAGACACCATGTTCGTCATTAAAGGTCAGAATTGCCTGACAGTAAAGGTTCAAAAGAAATGTTCGTCATTAAAAGTCCAAAAAGGCGCATTTTCTCCGTTTTTTGGTCTGTCCGGCCCTACGACAAGTATAAAAAGCATTTTTTCCCGATTTTAGGGCATTCCTTCTTCGTTTTGGGCTGGAGATTGAAGATTTTTCACAATTTTGGAGCTCTTCTTCTTCATTTGGGTTGTATGAACTCTACAACCTCCATGGAAGCTTGGAATACTCCATCTCCCATGGAAAGCTAGAGGTAAGTGCTTAGTTAAGATGTAAAGGGATTGTTAATCTTTTGTATTAGGGGAGAATTAGTGCTTAATGTATGTTTAGCATATTTGTATGAACTCTTGCATCTTCTACCTGTATTAAGAACGAATGACATGCCTTTCTAATTAGGAGTGACACCCATAATTGTTACGCATGTTAGTCGGTTAGCATTAATTCCTGATAAGTCTTATATGCAAGTGGCGAGGGTCTAATTGTGGCTAAGTAACTCGAGCCTAGGTGACAGCTAGGGGTATGCGTTGGTTATTAGCTTCATGTGGACTCAAAGTTAGAAGATAAATCGAATTAGTCTTAAGAATAATTTGCCGCGTTGTTACCCGTTACTGTTCTCTGATTAATTTAGGACTTCTCACCTTAGATTAATTAAGAGGCATGCTTAATTGGAATTGTCTGTTTCTAATTAATTCATTGGGATGATTGTTACGGGTTCAACAAACATTTCGCGTGCATGAACATCTTGGCTAATTTCTATGTTTATCGATGAACCGAAATACAATAGATCAATCCCGATACTTTCTAATTAAGCATTCTTGTCAAATTCGTATTTCTCCAATTTATTTTCCGTTAGCACAATTCTTACATGTTCAGTGATTTTTCAAACAAAAACCCCCTTTGTTTTATTTCATTACAAATTCAATTCAATTAAGTTAAGATTATAGTTCACTCTCTATGGATCGACCCGATTACCACTAGTTACAAGTTTGCTTAGTTGTATCGATTTTTATAAATTTCATTTTGGTGGGACTCGACACCCCGAAAAATAGTGAACATTCAAAAGTCCACCTACCACTAAACATTTTACAAACCTATTTTTTTTATTTCACTGGTAAATATTCTCCTCACCCTACCGAATTAAAAACCTAAGTGAGATTGGGTTAGATTTTGATTAAAATTCCACTACCAATTACATTATTTGGGATGAATTTACCTATGAATCTTCCAGCAATCAACCCTGTGTTTTAGCTAGATTTGATTGAGATGCCAATTTTAATTGAAGCCAATGAATGAACCTTAGTATGGGTCTTAGAGCTGCAAACATTTGAAGAATAAAAACCTCTCAATAGAGCCCCCGTTTGGTACCCGTTTGAATTTTGATTTTTGATTTTTGAAAATTATGCTTATAAACATTACTTTCACCTATGAGTTTTTTTGCTTTGTTATATACTTTCTAACAATGTTTTCAAAATTCAAGTAAGTTTTGAAAACTAAAAATAAAAAGTAGTTTTTTTGTTTTTGGAATTCGACGAAGAATTTGAACGTTTTTGTACGAGATGTGAAAACCAAAACCACAGTAAAGAAATTGAGAGGAAATAAGCATAAATTTCAAAAACATATTGTTACGTCTCCAAAAGTGACCTTTTTAGGACTTAATTATCTTAGAAAGGTGTTCACTCTTAGGTGTTTTTGATAGCATTTAGCCTAAACCTATGCTTAAATATGAGAATTAGAAGAAGGTAGCTAAATTTGGACTTATGTACAATAGGAAAGAAAAGGGTTGAAAACCGAAGGAAAAGAATGAAAAACAAGCATTGCGATAGCATTGCGGAAACATTGCTGAAACCGCAATGTTTCAAGTGAAAACCGTAAGTTGACTGATCTTTTTCTGTTAAATTCCGTTATTTCAGGGATTCGTTCTTTCTCCTCCATCCATTCTGAAGTACGACGTTGAAGATTGATGGTTCTCCTTGGCCCAAATGCACCTGCAGATTACTATAAATAGGGGTCAAAGTCGAGGGTTCAAGCATCATCCGAAAGCGTAGAAGTCTTCTCGCAGTCCATCTTTTCTCCTGTTTTCCTTTGCCGTCTGCTGGTTTGCGAAGCTCAGCTGTTGGAATCGATAATCTGATAGGAAGGAGAGGAGATTCTTCTTCTCTCCCGATTGGATTCATCCAAGCAAGGCTGACCTTTCTCATCCTTCATTCGAGGTGGTTGCGACGAGACATTCAAGCTTGTTTTACTGCTTTCTGCTCTTCATTTCCATTTTCCAGCTTTGTCTTGTTGCTGTTTCTTTTCTAGTAGCTAGATTAGACTATTTCGTTGTGTTCTGTCTTGCTGTTATTTACTTTAAAGCTTTCATTTGTTGAGTCAAACAATCAAGTAATCAAATCTCAATTCTCCATTTCACAGTTTCTTACCTTTGCAATCTACTGTTTTCCCCTTACTGTTTGTCTTCATTTCTCTTCTAAGCATGTCTATTTTAACTCTTATTTCTGTTCTCCCTATATCCATGAGTAACTAAGTCACATAGGGGCATGCTAATGACAACACTATAGGCTAAAAAACGTGAACCAAGCATGTAGGATAGCTCTCGAAGCATTGATTGTATGTAAGCGTCATCCCACGGGCAATTTCGATTGGCCATCCATTTTGTCCAAAGAACTCCTAACCTCTGGAAGGAGTAAGAGTTCAGAGTCATACTATCATGCTAGCCTTTCAAGGTAACCAGGAAACGACCTAGGAATAGGCGTTTCCCTAGTACAAACCATATTTTTCTGCCTTAACAAGATGCTTAAGACCTTACTTGGACATGAGTAAACTAAAGAATCTAATGCATGAAATCGGAAGATACATGAGAATGAGATAGTTTGATGCATAGTGATTTGATCCAGTGCTTGAGAATCGTATGAAAAAGCCTATAGGATAGTCGTTAGTAGCCCTTAATTCATCACTTTACACACTTTCGCTGTTATTTAAATTGCGGTAGAATTGCTGTTTCCGCAATTCTGCCAAAGTTACAATTCTGTCTAGCCATTTTTGTCTCCATTTATTAGTCTCGTCTCTTTTCGTTTGAGTTTAACTTTGACTTGCATTTGTTTATGTTGCTACCCTCTACGTATTCAGTAGGAAATAGACAATTTAAAACCAATTCTACCCCATCAAAACCACCCCTTCTTTCTTAACTTTACACTTCATGAATAGCTTATAATAAATCTCTGTGGGAAAACGAATGAAATATACTTACTACTTGCTATAAGACCATGTATGCTTGCATGTTCTGAGTGCTCTCTCTACCTTATTGCTTATTTATTTTAACACATTGAGCACGCAACAAGTTTTTGGCGCCGCTGCCGGGGATTTATTTAAGTGAAAACGAAGTTTGTTAAGTTTGAAACGCCAAGTTTATTGCCTATTGAAGCTGATCTGTTTCATTTCTTTTGCAGGTACTATTGGGTTAGTTTATGAGTGAGCCTTCAAGTAGTGATCTAGAGTTCAATCCTGAGCCTGAGAGATTACTTAGGGCCAGAAATAGAGCCAAGAAACGTCTCTTTAAACAACCCCCTTTACCTCAAGTAATTGCGGGAACCGCAATTCCTCCGCAATTGTCTCAAGAAGATATGAATGGAATAGTTCCAAATCCGGTGCCTGTCACTCGCAATCCCATCGAAATAGCGAATGACAAGGATAGCGCCATACTTTCGTACCTAGTACCTATGCCTGGGGAGCTGAACCCCAGCATAATCCGTCCTGAAATCACTGCCAACTCATTCGAGTTAAAGCCAGTGATGTTCCAAATGTTGTCCACTGTGGGACAATTCTTTGGAGTGGAAAATGAGGATCCCCACAACCATCTTAGAAACTTCTTAGGAGTTAGTGACACATTCCTCATCCCTGGAGTTTCCCAAGAAGCCTTGAGGCTATACCTTTTCCCTTACTCTTTGAGGGACAAAGCCAAAACATGGTTGAACTCATTACCCTCTGGATCTGTTCGCAACTGGACAGACTTAGTAGAAAAATTCCTAGTCAAATACTTCCCACCTGATAGGAATTCTACCTTTCGTGATGACATAATCAAGTTCAAACAAGCTGACACTGAGTCTCTTCACGAAGCTTGGACAAGGTTTAAAGATCTTCTTCTTAAATGTCCACACCATGGCATCCCATGATGTATCCAAATAGAGGTCTTTTTCAAAGGATGCAACCCCAACACTAGACAAGTCTTAAATTCATCCGCTGGAGGTTCCATGTTGTCCAAGAGTTACAACGAGGCCTATGAGATCTTGGAGAAGATCTCAGCATCTCACTGTAGGTGGTCAGATGATCCAGTTGAGCCAACTAGAGCTCAAGACAAGGATGCTCTAAGTGCAATGAGCAGCCAAATAAATGCCCTGACCAACCTAGTTAAGCAAATGGCTCAAGCCAATCTCCAAACAAGTGTCAACACCGCTACAGCCATGTCAATGGGCACCCAGCCAAGTCAAGGTGAGACACTTATCTGTGGATTCTGTGGGGAAGGGCACCCGTATGAATACTGCCCTGGGAATCCAGCCTCAGTCTGCTATGTTGGAAGCCAACAGCAGCCTAGGAACAACCCCTACTCTAATACTTACAACCCTGGTTGGAGGAACCACCCAAACCTGTCATGGGGTGGACAACAGAATGTTAACCAAAATCCTAACCAACCAAGACCGAGTGGAACACCTGGTTTCACTCCTCAACATAACCAATCAATGTATCAAAAACCATACAACCAACCTGTAGGATCTTCTGTAGAAAACTTACTCAAGGAATACATAGCCAAGAATGATGCCACACTACAGAGTCAGCAAGCCACTCTTAGGAGCCTAGAGAACCAAATAGGGCAACTAGCCAATGAAATCAAAAGTAGGCCCCAAGGTAGGCTTCCTGCTGACACTGAAGTGCCAAGGAGAGATGGTAAAGAACAAGTTCAAGCAATTGAACTTAGAAGTGGTAGACCATTGGTAAGCAACACCAAAGACACACCAAAGAGAGTAGAGAACACTGAGTCTAGTGCTCCACTGGAGTCTCTGCCAAACCAAGGTCCACCATCAACAAGCACATCAGGAGCCAGGCTGGAGCCGATTATTGAGGAGATAGAAGAAATTCCAAGACCTCCACCTATCCTAAGGCGACCTGACGTGCCTGCATATGTGCCACCACCTCCATATCCTCGAAGGCTTAAGAAGAAGCAGGAACAGGAAGTGCACTTTAATAAATTCTTAGAAATTCTTAAGCAAGTGCATGTCAACATTCCTTTTGTAGAAGTTTTACAGTCTATGCCTTCCTATGTAAAGTTTTTGAAAGATATCATTACTAACAAAAAAATAATTGGTGAGTTTGAAACAGTAAACCTCACTGAGGAGTGCAGTGCCATACTCCAAAACAAGCTACCCAAGAAGGAGAAGGATCCTGGTTCCTTCACCTTACCTGTAGAGCTAGGAGGCAAGCACGTGGGCAGAGCGCTTTGTGACCTGGGCGCCAGCATAAACCTCATGCCCCTATCACTATTCCGCCAGTTGGGAATAGGAGAAGCACGGCCAACCACTGTCACTTTACAACTAGCAGACAGATCCATTGCATACCCAGAAGGTAAGATTGAGGATATTCTAGTGAAAGTTGACAAATTTATTTTCCTTGCAGATTTCATTATCCTGGATTATGAAGCAGACAAGGAGGTCCCCATCCTATTAGGCAGACCTTTTCTTGCCACAGGTAGGGCCCTGATCGACGTCCAAAAAGGTGAGCTCACTATGAGGGTTCATGATGAAGAGGTGAAATTTAGTGTGTATAAAGCTTTAAGGTACCCCTCTGACCTTGAATCCTGTGCTAGCATGGACGTTGTAGATTCTTTAATGGAAGAACAACTGGAGCATGTGTTATTAACCAAGCATGCTAATGAATATGTAGGATTAGAACTAACTGACTTAAACATAGCTGAGATAATGGACATACCTGTAAATAACCCTCAGCATGTTTGTATGAACATTGACTTAACTGAAAAATCTTTGAATCCATTAAAACCATCCATTGAGCATCCACCTGTCTTAGAGTTAAAACCTCTCCCCACTCACCTCAAGTATGCATATCTAGGGAATAATGAGACTTTGCCTGTAATTATTTCTTCTAAGCTAAGTGAACAGCATGAGGTTGAATTAATATTACTACTTAAGCAACATAGGAAGGCTATTGCATGGACTATTGCTGATATTAGAGGCATTAGCCCTTCTTATTGCATGCATAAGATTATACTAGAGGAAGAGCACACACCTAGAGTAGATCACCAACGTAGGCTGAACCCCTCTATGAAAGCGGTAGTTAAGAAAGAAATAATTAAATGGTTAGATGCTGGTGTGATCTTTCCCATAGCTAGTAGTCAGTGGGTGAGCCCTATACAGTGTGTACCTAAGAAGGGTGGGATGACTGTGGTAGTCAATGAGAACAATGAACTGATTCCAACTAGGACTGTCACAGGATGGAGAGTTTGCATGGATTATAGGAAGCTAAATAAAGAGACCAAGAAAGACCATTTCCCTCTACCCTTTATTGACCAAATGCTAGACAGGATAGCTGGTAGAGCCTACTACTGTTTCTTAGACGGTTATTCAGGTTATAACCAGATCACTATAGACCCTAAGGATCAAGAGAAGACTACCTTCACTTGCCCTTTTGGAACTTTTGCCTTTCGCAGAATGCCTTTTGGCTTATGCAATGCACCGACAACTTTCCAAAGGTGCATGTTGGCAATCTTCTCTGATTTGGATGAGTCCATGATAGAGATATTCATGGATGATTTCTCAGTCTTTGGGGATTCATTTACAAACTGTCTAGAGAATTTAGGACAGGTATTGGCTAGGTGTGAGGAGACCAACCTAGTCCTAAATTGGGAAAAGTGCCATTTCATGGTGGATGAAGGGATTGTCTTAGGTCACAGAGTGTCAAGGGCAGGTGTAGAAGTTGACAGGGCAAAGATAGAAATCATAGAGAAGTTGGTAGAGCCTCAGAATGTCAAGGCCATTAGAAGTTTCTTAGGGCATGCTGGCTTCTACAGAAGGTTCATTAAGGACTTTTCTAAGATAGCCAAGCCTCTGTGTGAGCTTCTAGAGCTAAATAGGCCATTCGTCTTCTCTAAGGAATGTTTAGTAGCTTGGCAAACCCTTAAGAAAGCACTGGTCACAGCACCTATTATAGTAGGGCCAGATTGGGATCTCCCATTTGAGATGCTATGTGATGCTAGTGACTATGCTGTAGGGGTTATGTTAGGACAGAAGATTGACAAGTTAACACACCCTGTCTATTATGCTAGCAAGACACTTAATGAGGCACAATGCAACTACACAACCACTGAGAAGGAGATGCTAGCTGTAGTGTTTGCTTGTGAGAAATTTAGGAACTATATTGTAGGCACTAGGACAATTGTGTACACTGACCATTCTGCCTTAAAGTATCTCATGAGGAAGGCTGATGCTAAGCCTAGGTTGATTAGGTGGGTATTATTGCTGCAGGAATTTGATTTGGACATTCGGGACAAGAAAGGATGTGAAAATGTGGTTGCGGATCATCTTTCTCGATTGCAGCACAATTGCGAAAAAATTGCGGAACCCGCAATTTCTGATGCTTTTATTGATGAACATGTCTTTGTATTGACTCATCGTGATAACGATGAGGAACCTTGGTTTGCTGACATTGCTAACTTCCTTGCATCACAGGTATTACCAGTTTTCAAGGGAGGACAAGAGAAGAGGAGGTTCCTTCATGAAGCAAGGAAATTCATCTGGGATGATCCCACACTTTACAAAACATGTGCTGACGGCTTGCTGAGGAAGTGTGTTTCAGCTGCTGAGGCGAAGTCTGTGCTGCAGCACTGCCACACAGCTCCTTATGGTGGACACTTTGGTGGTCAAAGAACAGCTGCAAAGGTATTTCAGAGTGGCTACTATTGGCCAACAATCTTCAAGGATGCCCACAACTATGCCCACAGCTGCGATGAATGCCAAAGAACAGGTAACCTCAGTCGCAAGGATGAAATGCCTCTCACCTACATCTTAGAGTTGGAGCTCTTTGATGTGTGGGGCATTGATTTCATGGGACCATTTCCTCCATCTTCAGGTAACCTTTACATATTAGTGGCAGTAGACTATGTATCCAAGTGGGTAGAAGCCATAGCATGTCCCAATAATGATGCCAAAACAGTAATAAAATTCTTGCATAGGCATATTTTTACTAGGTTTGGAACACCTCGTGCTATCATTAGTGATGAGGGGACACATTTCATTAATAAGGCTATGGAGAGAGTGTTGGCTAAGTATAACATTAGACATAGAGTAGCCACTCCTTATCACCCACACTCGAATGGTCAGGCTGAAATTTCAAATAGGGAGATTAAGAACATCTTAGAAAAAATGGTCAAACCTAATAGAAAGGACTGGTCATTTAAACTCGAGGATGCACTTTGGGCGTATAGAACTGCATATAAGACACCCTTAGGTATGTCTCCTTACAGACTTGTGTATGGTAAAGCTTGTCATCTTCCATTCGAGTTAGAAATCAAGGCATTTTGGGCACTAAAAGAGTTGAATTATTGCGTGACCGATGCGGGAACGTTGCGGTCTCTGCAATTACATGAGCTTGATGAGCTTAGACATATGTCTTATGAAAATGCCAAAATGTATAAGGAAAAAACTAAGATTTGGCACGATAGTAGACTTAGGATCAAGGACTTTAAGAAAGGCCAACTTGTTTTATTATTTAACTCACGATTGAGGTTGTTTCCAGGCAAACTAAAGTCCAGATGGTCAGGTCCTTTCATGATTACTAATGTGTTTGTTCATGGTGCCATCGAGATAAAAAACCTGCAGCAAGGTCAACCATTCATGGTTAATGGTGCAAGGTTGAAGCACTACTATGAGGAAGGAGATGTGAAGACTCTCTCGGCCTTCCTCTTGACTGAAGCATGAAATTAAGAACGAGAGAGGACGAGTGATTGCTGTGCTCGTCAACATGAGGCTCATGCCTTAGTTTATTTTTTGCGATTTTCCGGTTATCGTTTGTGTGTCTTTTTGTATGATTTTAATTGCGAATTTGATGTTGATTTTATTTCTTTTTGTAAGGAATCGATAGAGGGAATCAAGGAGAGTAAATCCAGCTTTAAAAATCAAGAAAATATTGGGCCAAATAAAAGATACGGATGAGCAAAGATCGACATTTAGATGAAAAAAAATCTCCAACGGTCACTAAAATTGCGCTGGATTTGCAGGATCCGCAAAAATATAGCCGTTGGGATATTTCCGTTTTCTTTATATCCGTTGAGACGCGTGTTGATCTATACGATTTCCCAAGTATCTGAACTCCAAGAAAGCTCTTTTCTCTTCATCTTTGATTCTTCTCTCCAAATCTCCAAGATTCAACAATGGTGCTAACAAGGGCCGAACGATCTGCGTCCAAGAAAAGGGCCGATGACGCTGAAACGGCTGCGAGAGAAGCACTGCTTGCCTTGGCTGATGCTGAGGCTGCGCGTACCGAGCGCCTGCCGAAACTGCCTGTCCGCAAGAAGAAGTGGAAGGTAGTTACGGAGATACCTGCTGGACCTTCTGAACCAGCAGGCACACCCAAGAAGCGACGATGGAGTATGGCGGTGGCCGAGGAAGAAATTAAGGAAAAGACTCCCTTTGTGGAGAGTCAAGAATTGGGCCAGCCATCTCACGAGTCAGCCGAGCGCAGCCTTTCACCAGCCCCACCGGTGCAAAGCCCTGAGCTCTCCTCATCGCCACCAGCGCAGAGCCCTGAGCAGCCGTCTTCACCACAGAGTTCTGCACAGACACCTACAGCAGAGCAAAGAACCACGCCATCGCACACTTCCCCACGGCCTGACCCTGAATTCCCATATGGGGAGTACCAAGAATCAACGCAGGGCAGTGGGGAAGTTGAGGAAGAAGAGGTTTTCTCTCCTATGAGGGAAGCTAGCCCGGAGAGTCTTGCACAGAAGGATGACTCAATGGAGGAGACACTGGGGGCGTGCCTCCAGCAGATCACCATCGAGGCTAAGCTCAAGAAGAAGAAGAAGGCCAAGCGATCTAAGAAGCTGAAGAAGAAGAAGGCCAAGAGGGCGCCTTCATCAGAGAAGGAAAGCACGGAGCCATCGCTCAAGAAACTCAAGGTTAAGGCTGCGGAGTCAGCCAAACCAACAGACAAAGGGAAGGCCAAGCTTTACCCTGAAGATGAGCCTCAGTCAGTGAGGTATGTGTCCTCTGACGCTGAGTCCAGGGGTATTGAGCTGAGAAAGAGGGAGTTGCTGCATGAGAAGGGCTTCCTCGACAGACCTGCTGACCTGCCGCAATTCTTGCGCACAGGCATTGTGAATCACAGCTGGGAGGAGTTGTGCAGACCACCCAATCCGGCTTACACGAGTATGGTATATGACTTCTACGCCAACCTACGAAACTCTGAGGAGGGGCTGTCTGTGGTTAGGGGAGTAGAAGTGGACTACTCAGCAAAAGCCATCAACGAAGCCTATGGCCTAAAGGGCCAAAAACATACTGACTATGCGAGGATCGTTGATGAGCCTACTGAGGCAGTCCTGGAGGAGGCCATTCGAACCATTGGCCAACCTGAAGCATCCTGGACCGTGTCACGCAATGGGAGGCACACTCTCATGAGTGCCAACCTCACAGCTAAGGCGGCTGTATGGTTTGCCTTTGTAAGGAGGAAGCTGTCCCCCGTGACTCATGAGACCACCATCAACCAGAGCAGATCGCTGCTGGTATATGCGATAATGAGAGGTCTCACGATCAACGTGGGAGAAGTCATTGCTGCCGCCATTGCTGAGTGCGCGAAGAAAGGTAAGGGTCCATTGTTTTTCCCTAATACTATAACTAAACTCTGTTTGCTTGCAGGAGTTCCTATTGAGCGAATGGAGCGCAGATGGCTTACACAGGCCACTTGGAGCTGCCTGCTGGCCTGAGGCTGAAAAGGAAGGGGAACATGGAATTCGAGCTGGATAGGTTGGCTGCTGACCAGTCGCTGTCCATGGCTTGCATGATGGATATGCAGAAGAGGATGGCTCAATGGGCCACATACGCGCAGGCACGGGATAAGGAAGTTGCTGACCAGCTTGGCTGCATCTTCCCTGACTTCCCCACAAATCTTCTGACTCCATGGGTGCCTCCACGACCACGACGACCTGATGAGGATGAAGACATCTGAGTGCTGGTTTGAATTGCACTCGAGGGAGTATTGCTGTTCCCTTTAAAATTAAAAGAAAATTTCTGCTTTCTGATAGACCATGTGAATTATGCTGTTTTTAGTAAGATTTTGATCTGTTTTAGTTGCTTAGTTTTACGTTTTTAAATTGCTTAGTATAGCCTGCTACTAGCTGATTAGGTAGGATAGTTTAGGTTTATTTTTGTCGAGCTTGAATGACTGGATAAAGCATGCTTAGGGGCCTTAGTGACTGATATATCTGCCTTGACTTGATTGCGAAATAATTGCGGTGCCCGCAATTTTTATTACTGAAAGCATGTTTTGGACTGTCTGTTTAGCTAGGCTGTGATCTGTTTAAATTCTATCTTTTGCTGCTTTCATGACTACCTTATATAGCTTATCTAAATGCATGCTGGATGAGTGTCATAGGACACCCTTTGATAGTTTAAATTAGGCTCTAAAAAGCTCAGCATGCATAGCTGTAAGTCCTTGCCTGGCTGTTTTTTTCAATTTTCTGCTGCTATGATATTTTCTTTTACAATGTTCTGCCTATGCCTAGGACTTTTAAATTCTCTTTGTTTTACCTTAGACTAGATGCTTCTAGGATAGTTTGGGGGTGTGCCACCTCAGACACTCATTGAGGACAATGAGTAGTTTTAGTTTGGGGGAGGCCACCCTAGGCCTAGGAACATTCCTCTCTCCCTTTAAGCATAAGCATTCTTCTTCTCCTTTATTAAAATGATGAACTGAAAAAAAAAAATGAAAAATAGAATAAAGGGGGGAGTCTCTCTTAGGTTGCTGAGTAATCAGTGCCAAGTGTGTAACCCACAAGTGGCATTGCATCAAAAGGCAACCAAAGGAAGGGCTCCACCTAAGAAAGAAAAAAGGAAAAGAGTGGGGAAGAAGAATGAATACCTAGGAGTTGCAACTTTGTGGCTTAGATGTCCTGTTTAAAAAGAACTCTGATCCTCAATGAACTAAGAGCAAAGTTGTAGCTTGTAGGGTTGTTTAGGGAGATGAGTGTATATCCAATGTAGTGATGCCAGGGCTTAGGTTGTTCTCTAAAAGTACTACTGTCACCATTAAGACTAAGACTGGCATGACTCTAAGGAATCCTAGGTAGCTCATAAGTATAAACTAGAAGCATGTACTGAGTCTGGGGTAAAGCTAGGTAGAATTTGAAACCTTAGGGATAGCGGCATGATATGATAAAAGCATGTAGATCAGTTGTAGGGAGTTAATAAAAACAGTAGGAGTATTAGGCATGTGAAAACAGAAGAAGCTAGATGAGAGGGTAGTTTTAAGCTTAGAAGTGTGTCACAGGACAGCACTGCTATAGATGAGAATATAGGGGAGTTAGGAAGTGGTTAAAGAAGAAGAAACAGCAGCCTAGGAAAGTCCTTAGATTGCTCGAGGACAAGCAAAACCTTAAGTTTGGGGGTGTGTTACGTCTCCAAAAGTGACCTTTTTAGGACTTAATTATCTTAGAAAGGTGTTCACTCTTAGGTGTTTTTGATAGCATTTAGCCTAAACCTATGCTTAAATATGAGAATTAGAAGAAGGTAGCTAAATTTGGACTTATGTACAATAGGAAAGAAAAGGGTTGAAAACCGAAGGAAAAGAATGAAAAACAAGCATTGCGATAGCATTGCGGAAACATTGCTGAAACCGCAATGTTTCAAGTGAAAACCGTAAGTTGACTGATCTTTTTCTGTTAAATTCCGTTATTTCAGGGATTCGTTCTTTCTCCTCCATCCATTCTGAAGTACGACGTTGAAGATTGATGGTTCTCCTTGGCCCAAATGCACCTGCAGATTACTATAAATAGGGGTCAAAGTCGAGGGTTCAAGCATCATCCGAAAGCGTAGAAGTCTTCTCGCAGTCCATCTTTTCTCCTGTTTTCCTTTGCCGTCTGCTGGTTTGCGAAGCTCAGCTGTTGGAATCGATAATCTGATAGGAAGGAGAGGAGATTCTTCTTCTCTCCCGATTGGATTCATCCAAGCAAGGCTGACCTTTCTCATCCTTCATTCGAGGCGGTTGCGACGAGACATTCAAGCTTGTTTTACTGCTTTCTGCTCTTCATTTCCATTTTCCAGCTTTGTCTTGTTGCTGTTTCTTTTCTAGTAGCTAGATTAGACTATTTCGTTGTGTTCTGTCTTGCTGTTATTTACTTTAAAGCTTTCATTTGTTGAGTCAAACAATCAAGTAATCAAATCTCAATTCTCCATTTCACAGTTTCTTACCTTTGCAATCTACTGTTTTCCCCTTACTGTTTGTCTTCATTTCTCTTCTAAGCATGTCTATTTTAACTCTTATTTCTGTTCTCCCTATATCCATGAGTAACTAAGTCACATAGGGGCATGCTAATGACAACACTATAGGCTAAAAAACGTGAACCAAGCATGTAGGATAGCTCTCGAAGCATTGATTGTATGTAAGCGTCATCCCACGGGCAATTTCGATTGGCCATCCATTTTGTCCAAAGAACTCCTAACCTCTGGAAGGAGTAAGAGTTCAGAGTCATACTATCATGCTAGCCTTTCAAGGTAACCAGGAAACGACCTAGGAATAAGCGTTTCCCTAGTACAAACCATATTTTTCTGCCTTAACAAGATGCTTAAGACCTTACTTGGACATGAGTAAACTAAAGAATCTAATGCATGAAATCGGAAGATACATGAGAATGAGATAGTTTGATGCATAGTGAGTTGATCCAGTGCTTGAGAATCGTATGAAAAAGCCTATAGGATAGTCGTTAGTAGCCCTTAATTCATCACTTTACACACTTTCGCTGTTATTTAAATTGCGGTAGAATTGATGTTTCCGCAATTCTGCCAAAGTTACAATTCTGTCTAGCCATTTTTGTCTCCATTTATTAGTCTCGTCTCTTTTCGTTTGAGTTTAACTTTGACTTGCATTTGTTTATGTTGCTACCCTCTACGTATTCAGTAGGAAATAGACAATTTAAAACCAATTCTACCCCATCAAAACCACCCCTTCTTTCTTAACTTTACACTTCATGAATAGCTTATAATAAATCTCTGTGGGAAAACGAATGAAATATACTTACTACTTGCTATAAGACCATGTATGCTTGCATGTTCTGAGTGCTCTCTCTACCTTATTGCTTATTTATTTTAACACATTGAGCACGCAACACATATAACTAAAAACAAAATTACTATCAAATAGATCATAAAAATAAAAAAAAAATTGCTATCAAACGGAAGCTTAGTAATTAATCCACCGTTCAAAGTACCTTCAAATGTTATAAATTTGGTTAAACTACAAGTTTAATCCTTCACTAAAATTTAAATAAAAAAATCATAAACGACAATAATTCTTCACTAAAAATTCAATCTCCGCTTAAGTGGAGATTTAATCAAAATAGTATTTTTGCACTGTTTATGTGATGTGTGAGTGTGCAAATTAATGTTAAAAGAAGAAGGGTTAGAGATCCCACAAGACCCAAAAGTCATACAACTTTTTGGAACCAGAAGTAAAACCACACAAGGCTGAAACATCAAACATAACATATTGCAAATTACTATAACATTACACACAAAGAAGCCCAACAAGGCACAAATGGTGTAATATGTTTTGAACTAAGAATTGGAAGGGTGCGCCAAGCCTTGGCTGTAGTGCAACACCTAGGCGACGCCCAAGAGCCCTAGCAGCAAGCTGCTGTGAGTGGGCCCTCACCCTTAAAAAATAAATTTAATATCGTGTAGGCCAATGGCCTACATATCAGATATTAAACTGATAAGAACAGATACTACACTTGATCTTAGCCAAAAGGCCGAGAAAGGTATGCTTTTTATTGCCATAGTAGTTCCCTTATTATACTCTCTTCTCTAGCCCTTCATCTTGAACTATGTCGATGTGGGACAAAATGGATATTTTGATTTTACTCTTTTTCTTGCGCTTGCTTGTGCCTCTTAAATCTCCATACAATATTTCCAATAAACTCAAGTACGTAAACAAAGAGAAAATATTCACCTCAATTAAAACCCACTGAAATTTCACTTCATAGAAATACAACTCATCTTTTGGAATAGATGATGTGTACCCCTACACTAGAAACCTACACTAGAAACAATGAAAATTAAAATGTCAATGGCCACAACATTCTCATGAGATCTCTCCTATAAATATTACCTTTTTAAAGTGTTTGTTTGTTTAAAAAAAAACAACCTTTTTTAATAAGATTCGTCAACCACTCTAAATTTTCATGATATATATGAAAATAATCGGAATATTCTCACACTATCCCCTCCCAAATCTCTCTCATCTAATTTCCCTTTCATCTCCACCTTCACTTGTACCATAGTCATTGCCGGTTATGGTGGAAGAAAATGGAAAGAGCTAGTGAAAAAGAGAATAGAAGAACCACAAAAAAAAAATATTCTCTCTTAAATACAAATTTGAATTTAATTAGTTCATAGTGTTTAATAGTCATCATATATGATAATTTGACATTAGTAGAACCATTTTTAGTGTATAACAAACCAAACAAACTTGTATATAAAAATACTATTGAAAAATGTAACCAAACATCCGAGTTTTGTAATACTAAAGAGGACTACATGAAAGTAGACTTTTTTTCGAAGGTCACAACCTTCGAAAAAAGACTAAATTAACTTTCGATAAATCTTTTTTTGAAAGTTTACTCGACCTTCAAAAACTGTCGATATAAATTCCGCCGGGAAAAACTTTTCAAAGATTCATTAACCATCAAAAATTAGTTTTTTTCCGAGGGTTCATTAATCTTTGAAAATTAGTTTTTATTAAAAAAAAAATTACATTTTTGAAAAGCATTAAAACTAAAAGGCATTACAAACAAAACTCCTTGATAAGATAATAAGTGACAAATCAACTCAATCAACGCTTAAGCGAAGTTTATGCTCAAAGTCAATGAAATTCAACTCAAACTCAACTCAATCGAAATCCAGTCATTGAGCTAAAATAATTCAAGAAGCATTAAGGGGTGGTTTTGAGTTAAGGTGGTTTCGCAAGGGGTTGGGTACCCCGAGTTTGAGAAGTCAAACTCATGGGTTACTTCTTCCATAAACCCCCTCTAAACTCATGATTTCTCTAGAAATTACAACATCTCGTGGGGTTCATCATTCTCTTTTTACTCTTCTCATAATTACTGTAACGACCTGACTTTCTATGACATCACTCTAAGGTCGTTACTACAAGCATGACGTCATAAACCTCAACAAGCGCTTAAAACTTTATTTTCGGGATAATGAAATCAAAATATAAATGTTTAAAGACAGCAAATACATTTAATTCGGGATCCCAGTGAAAACATAAAAGTAGTTCAACGAGTTCATTTAAGACAAAAGTTTAAATCAATGTTGTTGGTGTTAATCCTTAGCAAACCCGTTGGACTGACTCAAATAAATAACGAAATAATTAATGAAAGCGTAAACTCTGACTCCACATGTCCCATGGCATCATCAACCGATCACCTCGTCAAGCGCCCTATACGTTCCTAGTATTACCGGAAAAAAAAAAAAGGTTTTAAGAAAGAATGAGTATTTTAAATAAAATAATCCGTAAGTAACCTCACTACTGAGGTAAGGCTATGCAATCACATGCAACTTGAACTGATTGAAACTTTAACTAGTGGGACCTAAACTTGATTGTTATGTAATTTTCTTTTATGGTCATCTAAGTGAACAATTAACCCAGTCTCGTTTGGAGAGACAGGAGATGAGGGAGAGGGCGACTGGCGTTCGGAGGGGTGAGTGAGTGAGATAGAGGCGACAATTTGCGGTGAGTAGAGGGGCGACGACGACGTGCTAGGGATCAGAGAGGGAGAGGGGGGGGGGACGACTTGACTGCGAATGAAGAAGATGAAGAAGTCTTTCTTCTTTTGTTATTTATTTATTTTAATTTACTTTATTTTATTTAATTAATTACTTAATTTCTTTTTTATTTCTTTTCAAAACAAACTAACCCTAGTTGACTTGGTCAACCACCTAAGCCCAATCTATTTTTAAGCTCAATTTTCATAACATCAACCCACCGTCGAGCCCGATAATAATAATAATTAAATAAATTTCTCTTACCTAGAGTTCGGGTCGTTACCATTATGGTAGGTCCAATAATTTTTCTTTTCATTTTTGTCATAATTATAGTGCGTCCCACTATTTTACCTTATCTCTGATTATTATTATATAATTTTCACATTATATTTATCTAAATAAAATTATTCTCTTCATTCATCTTTATTTAATCTAATTAACAATAGCTTAAAATATGTATAATTTTCTAGTCCTAAGATAAGAAAAAAATATTTTAGGTGACTTACTTATATTAATATTTTAAAGAATAATATTTAATTTTTAAATTAACATATTAAAATAAAAAAAATAATAATGATTAACAATAGTTAATCAAAATGTTATTTTCATGGTAACTTTTATTTACCGAGAAAAAATATTTCAAAATAGGATGTGGTCTTCCTCGAATTACAAAATTATAATTTTTTTTCATTTCCAATTTTTTTAAATTCGTTTTTACAAACGATATTTTCCTTCTTCGTTTATAATTCAAGAGAAGCTCCAATTTTATGAAATGTTTGAATTTATAAACATATGTTTGCATTTAGGGAAACCCATACTCGACAAACTTTACAAAAATACAATAGTAGGTTGTTGTTTCATTCTTATTTTCATGGTTCTCTTTGAATGTTCAGTTTTTTTTTTTAATTCATTATCCAAATATGTATGTATTTAAAAAAAAAAAAAAAAAAAAAAAAATCGCTTTACATGTTATGTTTTCTGTTTGTTAATGGTAAACAATCTTTTGATTGTTGGAAACAATTTTCTTATTCTTAGACTATAACATAAATTAAATGTTTCATTCAAAAGTCTCCAAAAAAAATTGTCCCTTGTTGCATAAAAGGTTCTACAATTCACAAAACATATATACTAGCAAATAAGAAGAAAAAACACGAAGTAGCCAAAAAGAAAAAAGAAAAAAAAATTGTCCAAACCCGAGTTTCAGAACACTGTACCCCAAACATTGTTTTAAGATTCCCAGGGTTCAGAACCCCAGACAAATCCCCAAGATTCTAATTTTTAGGGTTCTAAACCCAAAACCACGCGTCAAATGCCCCATAAATGATCATTTCCATGCTTAAGGTGTTCACACATGGTGAAGAGTTGCATCAATTCTAGATTGATAAGGATCTTGTTCACCAAGAGTCATAATGAATCTAGAAATCTAAATTCATTGACATGATTAATTCATTATGTATCTTTTAAATTCATGTATTTTTATTTAATATGGTTCATGTATGGATTTGAAGGGTTGAAAATTGAATTTAGTCTACATAGGTGAAGGGTTGTGTCCTTTCATTGTGTTCTTTCAATTAGTATGAATACGGTTGTAATTCTTATTTAAACAACAAGCTGAATGATATGTCATATTGAGTTCAGTCTCTCTCAAATTTTATGTTTTCTTTGTATTCTTGTGTTTAGAATGCATGTTTAGAACTTTCAATATAGGTTGATCAACTAAAATACTAGAGGAAAATGTTAATTTTTTTGAGGTCAAATTTCTAATTTGACCAATAAAAATAATCTTTCTCTCTCCCCAAACTCTACATTTACTTTCCTCCTCCATCCATCTCACATGTACCCAATTCCACCCCACCTTCATCTTCAACCCATTACTTACAACGGTGGTTCACGACGACACTACGCTCCATCTGGCGGCGGCGAGACTCAAACGACTTCGGCGAGCTTCAAAACATTGGTGGCGGTCTTCATTCACCACGACGGCGACAGATTCACGGCAGCGCACTCTTCATAGCATCTGATCTGGCGACTCTACACGAACGACGTAACAGAACACAGTGCTACGACGACGTAGCAGAGCGGCGAACGACAACGGCGCAGTTGAAGAGCGACGAACGCACGACGACCATCAACTTCGCGAGTAGATCCAACTGCTCTACACGAAAGACATAATAGAACACGGTGCTGCAGCGGCGTAACAGAGCGACAAACCATGGTGTTGCGACGACAAAAAGTTGTTTTCGAACGGCGACGGAAAGCGGGCTCGAGGTGGCACAGCACGGTTCGAGCGAACGCTTGTGAGCTTAGGCGGTGAATGGTGAGCTTAGGTGAGGAAACGATAATTTTTAGGATTTTGAATATTTACAATTTTGCCATTAGTTTACGTTATTTACAAGTTTGCCATCATCTGCTTATTACAAAATTGTCATCCCTTGTCCTTTATTTACAATTTCACCATTGTAATATTGACCCGGCCCTTTTCTATTTTTCCATTTATGTTTGACATTTGTTTTTTTTTTTTACAAATTTTGAGGATACAAAAGAACTTCTTCTTTTTATCTTAATTTAGGTTTTATGTATTTTATCAATTATCTTTAAATTTGTGTTTCCATTACATGTTGATTTCAAAATAAATCTTTCAATTGAACTCTATTTTGTTTTAAACCCGAGTGAAATGCTAATTTATCTTTAATTTTAATCTATTATTTAAATTTCAATTTAGTTTTAAGTCCGACTTAATTTAATTGAGGATTGAGTAATACAATTTCATGAAGTCTCGACTTTGTGAATGTATGAAAATCCTCACGATCTCATTAAATCGAGGGCTGAGTAATGTTGCTTCCATGGAATTTCGATTCTCGTGTAAGTGCATGAAAATCCTCGTAATCACATTTAAAAATAAGCATATTTAGTTTTTAAATATATTATATAAAATCTCATAACGGAGTTGAAATGTTTTTTTCTCGAATTCTTGAGGTGATAATTTCCTTTAAATAAAAAGAAATTAAAACATGATAATTAATTAAAGGTTACAATCCTACTCAGTATATCAATTTTTTACTTTATCTTTAAAGTTAAATTGATTAAACGAGACTGTTCACACGAGATTTCGACGAAGTATGGAAATTCGACACGTGTAAATGAAATTTGAATTTGTATTTAATTGTATTGTATATATCAGTGCGTAGTGGATTACAACCTCTAATGTTTATCCTCTGATTCTTTCTCTCTCAAATGTAACTGTACTTGAGGGCTTCGCAGCTTGTTCTCGATGTTGAGTTTGTTTCGAGGGCTTCGCAGCTTGTTCTCGATGTTGTGTTTGTTTCGAGGGCTTCGCAGCTTGTTCTCGATGTTGGGTTTGTTTCGAGGGCTTCGCAGCTTGTTCTCGATGTTGGGTTTGTTTCGAGGGCTTTGCAGCTTGTTCTCGATGTTGGGTTTGTTTCGAGGGCTTCGCAGCTTGTTCTCGATGTTGGATTTGTTTCGAGGGCTCCGCAGCTTGTTCTCGATGTTGGGTTTGTTTCGAGGGCTTCGCAGCTTGTTCTCGATGTTGAATTTGAATCGAGGGCTTCGCAGCTTGTTCTCGATGTTGAATTTGGATCGAGGGCTTCGCAGCTTGTTCTCGATGTTGAATTTGGATCGAGGGCTTCGCAGCTTGTTCTCGATGTTGAAGGATTGTTCAGTCTTCCAAGGATTCAGGGAGTCTTCGTTGTTTGAGAATTCTCTCTGAGCTCTTAGGAGTAGAAATTTTCTGAACCTTGCAAATGAAGAATGAGTTCTCTATTTATAGAGTTCTCATGGGCCTGGTGGGCTTGGGCCTGGATCCAATGGGCTTGGGCTTGGGTCCAATGGACTTTTGGGTCATGGGCCCAATGGATTTTTGGGCTTTGGGCCAAATTGCCATTTAAATAACTTTTTAGCCCGATTCGATTTCGAGCCCAATTGAGCTATGACCGAATTTTCTCGGTTTAAGTTTATTCGATCCGCCGGCCAAGATGAAGACATGTGGCGACCGCTGATTGGCCGAAATTTCTCGGTCAACAAATGCCCCCTTTTTCGAGCGTTATGCACATGTAAGTGTGGGTGAGTCTCGGAAAAGTTAAATTTTGAAATTGAAATGTAGGACACCCCTAATTTCGAATCTGCCTCGACATATCAATCTTATCGAAATATGAAATTTGGTCCATAAATCAATTCTTTTGATTGATACATCTTTCTATGCCAATTGACCAAAAAATATGAATTGGGCTTACAATTTTGATCTTTCTTATTTGGCAGAAGCTTGACTTGAACTTTAGTAGATTCTTTTAATTTGATATCTGTTTTTTTTCTTTCTTCTTAAGAAAACAATAAAATAAAAAATTAAAGAATTCATGTTTCTTTTTTGGGAAAAAAAAGAAAGGAAACTATTAGAGATTTATCTATCTTAGGAAGTTATGTTTATGCATTTATTTTATTACATGTGTATTTTAGGAAATTAGGGTTAGTTTAAGTTGTATATAAACATCATAATCAAATGAGAAAATCAAAAGGAAAAGAGGAAAATCATTGTGTTTTGTCATGGTATTAGAGCGAAGACCTTGAGAAGCTCGATCAAACAAAAACGCTAGGAAGATGGTGATTCCGTCGCCGCCGCCCAATGTTGTTCCTCTCCGATGTTGAAGTGAGTTTGTCTACACTCATCTTCCAGAGAACAAGATAAAGATGAAAAAAAAATCTTAGGCAAGGTATCTTCAAGCCCCGTCGATGCATACCCACATGCATTTCTTTGTCTTTCGAATCAGATAATGTGCTCAATCTGAAGAAGCTTCGTCGATATCGCCGAGATCCAGTCGCCACCGTCGGAGATCTGAAGGTTGGGTACCGTCGCCGCCGGCGAGATCTGCTTGAAGATTCGAAGTAGCCACCAGTCTTAGTCGGCCGAGATCCAGTTGCTGTCGTCGAAGATATGAAGCTTATATTTGGTTAGCCATTTCTTTAACCCTCTTGCCCGTTATTTAGATTTAAGTTATGCTAAATCTGATGAAGAAGAAGAGGAGGAGGGGGAAGAAAAAGAGTTTGCGGTATGAGAAGGTCTTGATGATATTGATTTAAAAAAAACAAAAAAGTCTGACTTTCCGTGTGAGTTGCTGTTGAGGTTGATTTTACTGGTGTCACCTTCGATTTGATTTGATACGAGAAAGAAATAAAAAATTAATGGAAATATTTTGGGCGAGCAATCTGCCGCCCGAATGAAAAAAAAAAAGGTTTTTGGACTGAAATTGTCATCTTCTTCGAAGATGATGACTGAAGGGAACACTGAGGCGAAAATCTCTCATTCGAATTACCAAAGAGAACACTGAGGTGGAAATTAATTTTTCCTCTCCTTCAACGACCATGGAGTTTAATCTGCAATGAAGAGCACCAACCCGTGTCCGGAGGCTCGCAGATTTTTTATATTGCATGGTCAAAGCAATGATGCGAACCCCGCAGAAATTAAAGATGTCATGTGGACATCGACCTGAAGATTGGAGCACCAACCCGCCTTTGGAGGATCTCAGTAAATTTAAAGATGCAATGTGGAGCATCGACCTGAAGTGTGTAACACCGACCCGCGTTCGGAGGCTGCAAATTTTTTTACCATCACATTTTACCATATCCTCACTTTATTTTCAAGTTGGGCATTTGTGATCCTTTATGCTCTAACTTGAGGGAGGGTATTCAGGATTTATCTATCTTAGGAAGTTATGTTTATGCATTTATTTTATTACATGTGTATTTTAGGAAATTAGGGTTAGTTTAGGTTGTATATAAACATCATATTCTAATTAGAAGATCAAAAGGAAAAGAGGAAAATCATTGTGTTTTGTCAACTAAATCTAAATACTTGGTTCCTAACATCAAAACACAATGATCTTCCTCTTTTCTTTTTGATTTTCTCATTAGAATAGAAACAAATCTCTGTATAAATTCTTCCTTAACATAAAAAAAATGAATTTTTTTTATTAGCTTTTCTATTTGTTCACACGAGATTTCGACTAAGGATGAAGATTCGAACACGTGTAAATGAATTTGAATTTTGTATTTGTATTGTATTTATCAGTGCGTAGTGGATTACAATCTCTAATGTATGATCCTCTGATTCTTTCTCTCTCAAATGTAAATGTATCTCGAGGGCTTCGCAGCTTGTTCTCGATGTTGGATTTGTTTCGAGGGCTTTGCAGCTTGTTCTCGACGTTGGATTTGTATCGAGGGCTTTGCAGCTTGTTCTCGATGTTGAATTTGGATCGAGGGCTTCGCAGCTTGTTCTCGATGTTGAATCTGCAGCTTCGCGTAGCGGTGAAGTCTTCAGATGTTTGAACTTGGAGTGGTGTTCAGTCTTCAGGATTCAGGGAGTCTTGTGAATTCTCTCTGAGCTCTTAGGAGAAGAAATTTTCTGAACCTTAAAAATGAAGAATGAGCTCTCTATTTATAGAGTTCTCATGGGCCTGGTGGGCTTGGGCCTGGATCCAATGGGCTTGGGTCCAATGGACTTTTGGGTTCTGGGCCCAATGGTTATTTGGGCTTGGGCCAAATTTACATTTAAATAACTTTTAGCCCGATTCGATTTCGAGCCCAATTGAGCCATGACCGAATTTGCTCGGTTAAGTTTATTCGATCCGCCGGCCGAGATGAAGACATGTGGCGACCGCTAATTGGCCGAAATTTCTCGGTCAACACTATTGACTTAAAAAAAAAATGGCAAACTACATATCAAATCATTCACATACATCTCATCAATACTCTTTATATACCCTCAGACATACATAAAATTGCTTTCTCATATCGATCCATTCATTATAGGAAATCCAAAACAGTTCATCGTATTCTGGCATACCCTAGAATAAAAAGGATCATGCATTTCATGTCCATATTCTTGTAGAGTCATGAGACATTGATTTTCATGCAAACACATAAAATATTTAAGTTATGATTATGATTAGAAGACAATTCATTTTTTTCCTTCTTAAGATGCATTTATAGTCGAGCATTACATATCCACATGCATAATTTTTTTTTTACCAATGATTGCCTAAATGTTAAATTTAAGGACGCAACATATCATTTGGGGCAATCTAACCGTTTTTTTTTATTAAAAAAATAACAAACGAAAAAATGTTCATGCATCATTATATCACGTCACATGTCAAGTCATAAATTTTTTTTAAAAAAAATCTCAAAATCTCATCACTTCCATATTAAAAAAGAATGGTGAATCATCACTTTGATCATTTTTGTCATCATATTTACTTTGATCTTTCTTGTTAGTTGAAACCTTAGCAAAAATTAGGAGTGGTGAATCATCACATGGAGGAAATGTAAAAAAAAAAAAAAGTGTTTTCACTACTCTTCCATGAAAAATTTTCAAGTCTCAACCATTTTATGCCTTTTTTGAAAATACTTTTCTCCAGCTTCATTGTGTAGTTGAACCGTTAATAAAGGCAACTTTTTTTTACCTTAAAATTCCTCATGTGCTAAACATTATACTACCATACACCAGTTGAACAAGGTTTAAATCTTCACACTGGGGCAAGCGCTCTTTTGGAGTGAGAGTCTAAAATTACTCACCGTAAAACCTTGAACTTGCATGCCACATAAACCTTGAGGCAATTTATCTTGATTTTTTGATCCACCAAAAAATCTCGGACTAAACTCACCATCTACATTTATATGGTTCGTCTCTACATTTATCTACTCACCTAGCTTTTTGCTAAACCTGCCACATTTAATTAGATGGCAAACATGCCAAATGCTTTTTGCTAAACCTGCCACATTTAATTAGATGGCAAACATGCCAAATTATTCACCAATAGAGCTTCAAATGTAATGAAATAGTATTTAACTCTTGTGATCTACTATTTCATAACTAAGACTTGTAATTTGTCATATATTCTTCGTATTCAACTTCATTTGATCTAAATCCTCCTTTCTTTCCATTCATATCAATTTTTATCTCTCTTTCCTCGATTTGAAAGTGATTCCAAGACTAAAGATAATAGTTTTGAGAACTAGTGAGTCCGTAACTGCGAAAATCATCGTGAATTCCCAATTTCATTTAATGAGTTTTGCTTGCGGGACATCCTCGTCACGATACCAAAGATCATGGACAAAGAAACGACAAGGAAGGACTACATGAATTGTAAATGAGTAACTAGATATTATCAATCTTTTCTATGTGATTGCACAATTTCTTGTTAAATAAAAGAAACAATATTTGACAAAAAAAAACTGCAAGATTTGTGCAATCAGTAGATCAAGAAACTACATCTCGAAATGCTTGGAAAATCTCCTTTGCAAATCAACCAAATGGGACAAAGCCTTTGTCTTCGCCAAACTGGGACAAAGCTTTCACCTTTACACTGGGGCAAAACTTTCAGCTTTGCCACACTAGAGCAAAACTATCATCGTCAGACTGAGCCAAAGCCTTCATCTTCGTCACGCCCGAGTAAAACCATATTCATCAAATTGGGGCAAAGCCTTTATCTTTGTCACACAAGGGTAAAGTTGACATCAACAAGCTGGAGCAAATGGTTGTACAATTCCTTTCTAAATCATAGAAAAATATGTTTGGCGAAAAAAAAAAATTAAGTTACAAGATTGGCACAATCGATGTAGACCAAAGAACCTACATCTCAAAGAGCTTGGAAAATATCCTTTGCACATCATCAAAAAACTGCGGGAAAATCTCCATCTTATCCACACTAGAGCGAAACCGTCATCATCAAACTGGGGCAAAACTGTCTTCTTTCCTACGCTAGAGCAAAGCTTTCACTTGTGCAACACTGGAGCGAAGACTCCATCTTTGCTGCATTTAAGCAAAGACGACATCAACAAGTTGTGACAATTGATCACACCGTCTCTTTCTGGAAGAAAAAAAATCATAATTAGTTTCGAGATTGGTGCATTCAGTAGATCAAGTAGCTACCTCTCGAAATGCTTGAAAGATCCCCTTTGTAGGAGATAATCACAATTATCGAAGACCTCGAGCTTACTCAAAGAAAGAGAAATATATATAGGAGATGATTTCCTAAGAGACTGCGGTTCTCAAAATTATTGTCCAAAGAATTGGAATCACTTCATTCGTCTTCCATTTGATCATATTCCAATTTCTTACTCGAATATTGAAAATATATCATCAATCTCAATCTCTTATTGTTCAGGAGGTTTGAAACCAACATTCTCCTTTGGTTTGATCAATGAAATTGATTTTGAAGACATGATGTATTGATGCATATGCATGCCAAGGGTAGAAAATTGAACGCAACATGTATGCATGTGTCTGCTACGGGTGAATTAAAAAGTGTCATGAATTCAACATCTATGCATGTGCATGCCAATGGTAAATTAAAAAGTCATAAATGTAGCATGTATGCATGATCTTCATCTGACCCGCTTTCACCATCTAAACTCGATATATGATAATGATTTTTGCTTTGAGAAATAATGATGTAAATGATCTCAAACTGGTCCACGAAATGCAAGGTATGTGAAAACCAATTGTGATATCAATGATTTTCATGTGTAAGGAGAGATCATTATTTTCTACTTTCATCATTCTTATCAGCCAATATTTAGCAAATAATAAAAAAAGAACAAAAATATTATCATTATTAGAAAGTTTGTTTTTTTTTTTTTTTGGTTTCACTCGGAAGGGGTTATGTATGTCAATCATAAATCACTCAACCATATTGGTGTAGGATCGGTTGACAACATTAGATGGGGTGAATAGGGTTGCTTAACAATTTTAAAACTTTTTCGAGAAATTAAGCTAAATTAGTTCAAAGCAAACTAATTGAATTAGCACCCTAAAATTGCTAGAAATATGTAACAATTTTACTAAGCATGCAATCTACTAAAATAAGTAAAAAAACAACGAAAATTTAAAGAGTAGAGAGTAAGAGATGACACCGGTAATTTTTATAGTGGTCCGAAAATTCCTACTCCACTCCCCAAGCTCTTCTTGGGTATTTTACTGCAGTGATTCTTTTACGGGTGAGAATCAAACTGAGCGATCACTCTTTTTTTGGGTTCAAGAGGAAACCACTACGAATCCTTTTCAAGACCAAACCTATACCGATCTTTTTCGCGGGTTCAAGATCAAACCACAATGGTCCTTTTCACGGTTTCAGGATCAAACCACTACAAATTCTTTTTCGGGTTCAAGATTAAACCGCTCACTCAATTCCCAAGGTGCACACATTCCTGATTTCAAATCTCAATTGAAGTAATGAGATAAAGTTCCCACAAAAATAAACTCTCACAAGATACACAATTTGAGCACTAATAAACACTATAATCTCTCAAACAAATCTCTCACAATATAGAATAAAATTAAGCTTAGATGACATCAACAATGGTGGCTTAGGAGAGAAAAATTCAGCAAAATGATTGGGTTATTTGGAGGAGAAAGGTGACTAAATTTAAAGGAAATTTTGGTCTAAAATGATATTAAAAATAATTTAAAAGTGACCATTAGATCTAGGTTATAAGATCAAAAGGTGGGGGTTTAATGGTAAAAGAAAACAATCATAAATGATGATTTTTCAATTATCGGTAAAAATAAGAGGGGTTGGCATGTTGTGCACGTGCCATGTCGTCTTCCCAATCGTCCACGTCATCATCGTGTTGAGTAATTCTTTTCAATCGTCTTTTGATCATAACTTTTTTGTTTGATGTCTGATTTAAGCGATTTAAAATGGGTTAGAACCGTCTTTCCAAGCTCTATGTTATGAATACAATGAGAGTCACGTTAGCTGTCACGTCAGATTCCACGTCAGCAAAGTGCCACATGTCAACGCCACATTTAAATTTGCCTCCAATCTTCTTTTGTCAATATCTTTCTCGTCTGAAATCGGATTCAAATTATTCAAGATGCATTAGAACCTTATTTCTAAAAAATATGCTATGGACACTTTGAAACACTAAAATCATTAGTAAATTAGAGGTTTGTTATCATCAAAACAAATGGTATGATTGAAGCTCATAAAGCTAACAATTGGGCATGGTGGATTTTTGGGGAGTGTCTCATGTGCTAGTTTAGGGAACTATCAAAGGTAGTTCATAGTATCCTACTTGATTAACTGCTTCATGACTTTAGTCTTGTAATAGATACACAAGTTTGAATACAAGAAAATGAATTTAGCTTCGAAATAAATATGAAATGATAGTCAGTCAATTTTTTTTTCAAAACACGGTGTCATACATTGTTAAAGAGCAAGTTCCACCTGTAATGCTGGGCAAAATTACATTGACAAATTCATCCACATGATTTAGTCCATTTGGATTTTGCATTTGCATGTCATCACATTATCTTTTGAGAGTCAGTCATCAATTCATACTAGTTTCACGTCCTGTGACAAACTCACATTTCATAACTCATGCATTTAAGTCTTCTTCATATTCGTGAGAAGTCCTAACGTTTTCGAAAGAACATTTTTTCAAAAATTCGATATTGGCAACTAAATTTTGAAATAAAAATCGTTGTCCTTTTAAAGCAAATTTCTGAAATACAAAGTCCCTATTTTAAAACTGTCTTTCATTTTGGCAACTAAATTTTGAAATAAAAATTGTTGTCCTTTAAATTTTTGTTGGTTAAATCGAACATTAATCGAAGATTAGCGGTCGAAGCTCAGGAGATAACCCAAGTCTGTTTTAAATTTCTGTTGGTTAAATCGAACCTTATTCCAAGATTAGCGGTCGAAGCCCGGGAGATAACTCAAGTCCGTTTTAAAAAAATTGTTGGTTAAATCGAACCTCAATCCAAGATTAGCAGTTGAAGTCCGGAAGATAGCCCAAGTTTGTTTTAAATTTCTGTTTGTTAAATCAAACCTTAATTTAAGATTAGCGGTCGAGATAGCCCAGAGCCGCTTTAAATTCGTGTTGGTTAAATCAAACCCTAATTTAAGATTAGCGGTCGAAGCCCGGGAGATAGCCCTGGTCCGTTTTAAATTCCTTGTTGGTTAAATCGAACCTTATGTGTGTGATTTCATCCTGATAGCGGTCGAAGCCTTGGTAAAACCCAGGTCCGTTTTATTTTTAATAATTAACAAATCCCCCCCCCCCCCCTCGCCCCCCCCCCCCCCCCCCCCCAATTCTTTGTCTTCGTCATTTGCCTACCCTTTCAATTCTTCAAAGATACATAAAATGGGGCAAGTTGTAGACACCATATTTGGTCCGACCATTTGTTTATTATTAATGTTTTTACCTTATTTTATTTTCATATTTTATTCAGTCATTTTTAACTTTTTAAATTCACTTTTTTATTTATCTATTCAATTAATTCCGAAAAATAATAAAAAAGAACGCTGGTGGCGTGGATTTTGGTATAACCACTAATTTTCGGGTTGTCGAGACCCGCCAAAAATAAAATTTATAACCCGTATAGCCCCTAGCTTTGCAACTAGTGGTAACGGGGTCGGTCCACAGGGAGCGTGTCGAAATGGGATTTAATATATGAATTGAAATAAGAATTGATTGATATAAAACAACAAAAGGGGGTTTGTCATGCAAAGAAAATTAAAGGGTGCTAACAGAAAAATAAACCAACAAGTCCAGCGTGATGGATTTGGGAAATTCGGGATTTGCTAAGCGATGTAATTACAATCATTTAACTCTACGACATGACTATGAATGAATTGAGTACATAAACGGTTGCCCGACAACCCTGAAGCAACAGGCCACATGAAAATTAATCAGAGTTGTCAATTATAACTAAAAGCTGCTACTAATTAACTCAGAATGATCAGCTCCAAATTAACTAAAGCAGTAACTAGCAATTTATGACGAACATTCAATTGGAAATTCTAAATGCAAAGCGATCGCCCCGCAACCCTGAAGTCATCAGTCGCTTAGAAAATATAAATTGATACTTCGATTTGTTTTACTCTTCTATGTTACAAAGGCGATTAGGAGAGGCCAACACTTCACTAATCTATAACGGTAGAACACACTAGAATTCAAGATTGTCCGTCAATCATTAAAGCATACTCATAAGTTAAGCAAGAAGAAGTAAATACTACAAGAAATTCATACCAAGACAGAATTCAAAAGCTCTAAGTCATCAAGTTATTACAAAACTTAACAAATCCTTACTAAAATCTCAAATCCCTCACTTACCTTAGCCTACCATGGCCTTGGATGATATCCAAGCTTCCATGGAACCTAGTAGGCTTATACAAGAGATGGAGGAGAAACCCGAGAGGAAATCGGAGAAGAAGACCAAAAACTTGTAGCTTTCTTGCCCTCAAATCAGAAAAAAAAATGGGTTTTAAACCCGTCGTAGCGTCGAGACGCTACGGACGGAAAATTATTGCGCGCGCCTCTTTGGGATAGCGTCTCGACGCCGACTGCTCGACGTTAGCTCTCGGGTTTGAGCTACAAAAAATTGCATTTCATGCTTCTTTTTGGCAATTTCTCCTCTTCTTGAGCTCCTTCAATCCCGATGCGTCCACGAGCTCTTCACCGCGAATCACCTATAATCAAGGTAAATTAACACATTTAAACACGGTTTTAGCTAGAATTAAGGAGTGAAATATAGCTCCAAAATAGGGCTATCAAACGCTTTAATTGTTTTGAAAGATATTTTACCTATTTTGACAAAAAAAAAAAATCAACATTTAATGAGTATAAAATTTCTAATCCATTTTATGGTTAAAATTTTATATTCATTTATTTACATTAATGAGTATAAAATTCTTAATCCATTTTATGGTTAAAATTTAGTATTAATTTATGAGTATAAAATATTTGTTCATTTTATGGTTAAAATCTATTTTAATTGAGAAAAATCTCGAATCATGAATTTACTTAGATTTGTACCTTTGATGGAGTTTTCAATGATCTATAAATACCAACTAGAGAGAAAGAACTAGGGAGACGAATAGAATATCAAAGCAAAGGGAGGACATGACAAATTAGAATATCCGAGCAGACTTGTAGAATAGCGAGAGACAAATGAAATAGAAGCAAAGACTAGCAAAAATACTGGAGGAAAATGTTAATTTGTTGAGGTAAAAGTCCTAATTTGACCAAGAAAAATAATCTTTCTCTCTCCTCCAAATTCCACATTCTCTCTCCTCCTTCATCCATCTAACGTGTACCCAACTCCACTCCACCTTCATCTTCAACCCATTACCTCCGACGAAGGATCACGGTGGCACTACGCTCCAACCGGCGGCGCCGAGACTCAAACGATGTCGGCGACCTTCAAAACATTAGAGGCGATCTTCATTCACCACGACGACGCCAAATTCACGATAGCGCACTCTTCATAGCACCTGATCCGGCGGCTCTGCATGAACGACCTAACAAAACACGGTGCTGCGATGACATAGAAGAGCGGCGAACCGCGACGACGCACTTGACCGGCGACGAACTCACGACGACAGAGCTCGATTTAGTAGCGGCCATCAACTTTGCGAGTACATCTGACGACTCTGCACAAACGACGTAACAGAACACGATGCTGCGACGCCGTAGCAGAGCGGCGAACCACGATGCTGCGAGGGCGAACAATGGTCTTCAAACGACGACGAGAAGCGAGCTCAAGGTGGCGCAGTGGAGTTCGAGCGAATGCCGGTGAGCTTAGGCGACGACTGGAATTCTCTCGTGGGTGAGGAAACGATATATTTTAGGGTTTTGAATATTTACAATTTTGCCATTAGTTTATGTTATTTACAAGTTTGCCATCATCTTTGTTTAAACCCCGTCCATTTATTCTCCTACTATGTCATCGCTCTTTTGCGTTTTGATTAGGGGAGAGTTTGAGGCTTTGATTTAAAGATTTTGTTTTGGATTACAAAACAATGATTTTGTTTTGAATTACAAAACAACCTTTTTTTTGTAGGGATCTATTTGAATTGGGCTGAATTTGAAAATCCCAGATTTATAGGACCCATGCAACTTTTCTGTTATGCAGTCCCTACTTTTAGGGTGTTTGAAATATATTTGAATTTTTCTTCTAGGTTTGGGGAAGTCAAGGCAATAATGTGCATATTTCTTTCAAATGGCCATATCAACACTCTCGTGTGTTTATACCATGTCGATATAAATAATCAAAATTAGAGACGGTATACATGCGTGTATACATATCAAAACGTATGGAATGCATACTCACTCAAACCGTATATAGAAATACATACAACTATATCAATTTAACGATAGATTACTTCTCATCTCATGTCATGGAGTACAAATTTCTGAAACTTTTGGTTACGAATTTCTTGGAAGTAGTGGAAAGAGAATGAGATGTATCATTGACATCCCTAATTGTTACCCGGACTCTTCCTTAGAATAAGTGCAAATAATTTCAAAATTTTCAATCTGAAGTGCAAATAATTTCAAAATTTTCAATCTAATTTCCCCTTTGCAAACAATGGACAGCCGAAGACGACGGAACACAATGGACAGACGACAACCACTGACGGACATCCTCTAACCCCAACTAAGCCCGAGCAAGGAAGCCAACATCCTCCAAACATCCTCCAATCCCAACTAAGCCAAAGCAAAGAAGCCAAGCAAGAACATCAGAACATCCTCCAATCCCAACTAAGCCCGAGCAAAAGTCTAGTAAGCCCATAAATAGTGTAATATTTTTAAAACTATGAATTGGACGGGTGCGCCAGGAAATGTATGTTTTTCACAACTATCATGCTTCCCTTTTTATACTCTCTTCTCTGCCCCTTCAAGCCTTGTCGATGTGGGACAAAATGAATGTTTTGGGTTTTGCTAAACATTTTACAAACCTATTTTTTTTCTTTCACGGGTAAATATTCTCCTCACCCTACCCAATTAAAAACCTAAGTGAGATTGAGTTAGATTTTGATTAAAATTCCACTGCCAATTACATTATTTGGGATGGATTTACCTATGAATCTTCCAGATTCAACCCTGTGTTTTAGCTAGATTTGATTGGGATGCCAATTTTTAATTGAAGCCAATGAATGAACCCTGGTATGGGACTTAGAGATTCAAACATTTGAAGAATAAAAACCTCCCAATAAAGCCCCCGTTCGGTACCCGTTTGAATTTTGGTTTTTGATTTTTGAAAATTATGCTTATAAACATTACTTTCACCTATGAATTTCTTTGCTTTGTTATATACTTTCTAACAATGTTTTCAAAATTCAAGTAAGTTTTGAAAACTAAAAATAAAAAGTAGTTTTTTGTTTTTGGAATTCGACGAAGAATTTGAACGTTTCCGTAAGAGATGTGAAAACCAAAACCACAGTAAAGAAATTGAGAGGAAATAAGCATAAATTTCAAAAACATAAAACTAAAAACAAAATTGCTATCAAATAGATCATAAAAATAAAAATAAAATTGCTATCAAACGGAAGCTTAGTAATTAATCCACCGTTCAAAGTACCTTCAAATGTTATAAATTTGGTTAAACTACAAGTTTAATCCTTCACTAAAAATTAAATAAAAAAATCATAAACGGCAATAATTCTTCACTAAAAATTCAATCTCCGCGTAGGTGGAGATTTAATCAAAATAGTATTTTAAATAATTGCACTGTTATGTGAGTGGGCAAATTAATGTTTAAAGAAGAAGGGTTAGAGATCCCACAAGACCCAAAAGTCATACAACTTTTTGGAACCATAAGTAAAACCACACAGGGCTGAAACATCAAAAAACATAACATATTGCAAATTACTATAACATTACACACAAAGAAGCCCAACAAGGCACAAATGGTGTAATATGTTTTGAACTAAGAATTGGAGGGGTACGCCTTGCCCTTGCTTGTGCCTCTCCAATCTCCATACAATATTTCCAATAAACTCAAGTACGTAAACAAAGAGCAAATATTCACCTCAATTAAAAGCCACTGAAATTTCACTTCATAGAAATACAACTCATCTGTTGGAATAGATGATGTGTACCCCTACACTAGAAACCTACACTAAGAAACAATGAAAAATAAAATGTCAATGGCCACAACATTCTCATGAGATCACACAGCCTGCTCTCCTATAACATCCTTCTCATTCAGATCTTAGCAGAAAAAATAAACAAGAAACAAAAAATAGTTATCAAACAAGTTGTTTCTGTTTCTTTGTTTCAACAAACAAGAAACAGAAAACGTTATCTGGCAGCCCACGCTCGAATCTTGGTGGGAGCATAAATTTTTTATTTTTGTAAAAGTCAACGCTCTAAGATTTGGTCAACACCTAGCTCCAGCCCAACGCGCGCGGCCCACACCCAGCGCCCGCCTCAGCGACCCGACCCCCTGCACGGCCCAATCGGCCAGATTTTGGCCCAAACCTCTTTTTCCAGCTTTTTAAGCATTTTTGACCTAGTTTTCAGCCATTATTCATCTAGGAGAGAGAATTTTCGATTTTGAGAGTTTTGGCCTCGGGTTTGGTGATATTTTCATCAATTTTCAAGGTTTTGGACAACTTTTGATCGATTTTCAACACGTTTGACTAAGGTAAGTGCTCTAATTTGAGTCAAGGATTTACTTTGATGCTTAGTGAGGGTTTTGTATGAATTTCTAGCATTGTGTTGTTGATTTCTTGCATCTCCAATCTGTATAAAGAACGAATGCCATGCCTTTCTAATTACGATTGACACCCATAATTGTTACGCATTTTAGTAGGCTAAGCGTTAATTCTTGATAAGCTTTAATGCATTGTAGCGAGGGTCTAGCTCGTGGCTAATCAATTCGAGCCCAAGTGAAAATGGGGGTATGAGTTGATTAACGTTTTCACAGTGGGCTAAAGGTTAGGAGAGAAATCGAATTAGTCTTAAGAAATAATTCGTCGCAATTATACCTGTTACTGTTTTCTGATTAATTGATGACTTATCACCTTAGATTAATTAAGAAGCATGTTTAATTAAAATTGACGCCTCTAATTAATTATTTGGGGTGCTTTGGACCCGGTTGGGACAATGCATTTTTCGTGCATGAAATAAAATTACATTGCTAATTAGAATCCCTATGAACTAAGCGCATCAAGTAAATCCCGAGCACTCGAATTAGGAGCACAGGTTACTTTATTTTATTTTACCGTTAGCTATTTTTACTGCTTTCCTTTACTTTTACGTAACCCAATTCTCTCATTTACTTTATTGTTTAATTTTTTTTTTTAATTAAAAAGCAAATACGAATTAATTAAGAGAAAATAATTTAGGTTCCTTTTTTTCAAGAAACAAGAAACATGAGTAATTATCAAACATGTTCCTGTTTCTAGTTCTCAAAATTCAAGAACGTAATTATCAAACATGTTCCTGTCTCTAGTTCTCAAAATACAAGAACGTAATTATCAAACATGTTCCTGTTTCTAGTTCTCAAAATACAAGAACGTTATCAAACAGGTCCTTAATGTTTCACTAAGAGAATAGGGTTAGAGATCCCAAAGACCCAAAAGTCATGCACCTTTTTGGAATGTGATGTGTGAGTGAGCAAATTAATGTTAAAAGAAGAAGGGTTAGTGATCCCACAAGACCCAAAAGACTTTTTGGAACCAGAAGTAAAACCACACAAGGCTGAAACATCAAACAACATAACATATTGCAAATTACTATAACATTACACACAAAGAAGCCCAACAAGGCACAAATGGTGTAATATGTTTTGAACTAAGAATTGGAGGGGTACGCCAAGCCTTGGCTATAGTGCAACACCTAGGCGACGCCCGAGAGCCCCAGCAGCCAGCAAGCTGCTGTGAATGGGCCCTCACCCTTAAAAAAATAAATTTAATATCGTGTAGGCCGATGGCCTACATATCAGATATTAAACTGATAAGAACAGATACTACACTTGATCTTAGCCAAAAGGCCGAGAAAGATATGCTTTTTATTGCCATAGTAGTTCCCTTATTATACACTCTTCTCTAGCCCTTCATCTTGAACTTTGTCGATGTGGAACAAAATGAATATTTTTATTTTACTCTCTTCCTTGCGCTTGCTTGTGCCTCTCCAATCTCCATACAATATTTCCAATAAACTCAAGTACGTAAACAAAGATCAAATATTCACCTCAATTAAAAGCCACTGAAATTTCACCTCAGAGAAATACAACTCATCTTTTGGAATAAATGATGTGTACCCCTACACTAGAAACCTACACTAAGAGACAATGAAAAATAATATGTCAATGGCCACAACATTCTCATGAGATCACACACCCTGCTCTCCTATAACATCCTTCTCATTCAGATCTTAGCATAAAATATAAACAAGAAACAAAAAATAGTTATCAAATAAGTTGTTTCTGTTTCTTTGTTTCAACAAATAAGAAACAGAAAACGTTATCAAACAAATTTATATTTTTGTTTGTTTTTTTCAAGAAACAAGAAACATGAAACATGAGTAATTATCAAACATGTTCCTGTTTCTAGTTCTCAAAATACAAGAAACAAGAACGTTATCAAACAGGTCCTTAGTGTTTCCCTAAGAGAATAGGGTTAGAGATTCCACACGACCCAAAAGTCATGCAACGTTTTGGAATGTGATGTGTGAGTGAGCAAATTAATGTTAAAAGAAGAAGGGTTAGAGATCCCACAAGACCCAAAAGTCATACAACTTTTTAGAACCAGAAGTAAAACCACACAGGGCTGAACATCAAACAACATAACATATTGCAAATTACTATAACATTACACACAAAGAAGCCCAACAAGGCACAAATGGTGTAATATGTTTTGAATTAAGAATTGGAGGGGTACGCCAAGCCTTGGCTGTAGTTGCGTGCTCAAATGTTTAAAAGAAATATGCAATGATAGAGCACTCAGAACATGCAAGCATACATGATCTTGTAGCAAGTAATAAGTATTTTTTCATTCGATTTCCCACAGAGATTTATTCTTAGTTACTAGCGAAGTGTTATGTTAAGTGAGATTGGGTAGATTAAATGAGGTAGATTTGGTTTTAATGTGCCTAATTACTAAGGAATGTGTAAAGGATGGAAGCATAAACAAGTGCAAGTAAACAATAAACTTGAATGTAAAGAGAAGAGAACACAAATGAAGAGAAAAAATAACTAAGGCAAAATTTCAACTAATGGAATTGCGGAAACAACAATTATTTAGCAATGTTCCTAACAGCGAAATGTGTGTAAAGTGCGGAAACAAGGGCTACTAACGACTCCTCTATAGGCTTTTTCACACGATTCTCAAGCAGTAGATCAACTCATCATGCATCAAACTAACTCATTCTCATGTATCTTCCGATTTCATGCATTAGATCCTTTAGTTTACTCATGTCCAAGTA
Organism: Herpetospermum pedunculosum; assembly: GCA_028017165.1. NCBI lineage: Eukaryota > Viridiplantae > Streptophyta > Magnoliopsida > Cucurbitales > Cucurbitaceae > Herpetospermum > Herpetospermum pedunculosum. Next base: position 54,945,137 of record CM051528.1, on the reverse strand, counting down.
AGGTCTTAAGCATCTTTTTATAACAGCAAGTATAGGTTTGTACTAGGAAAACGCCTATTTCTAGGTCGTTTTCTGGCTACCTTGAGAGGCTAGCATGAGTGTATGACTCTGAACTCTTACTCCTTCCAGAGGTTAGGAGTTCTTTGGACAAAATGGATGGCCAATCGAAATTGCCCGTGGGATGAAGCTTACATACATTCAATGCATTCGAGAGCTATCCTACATGCTTGATTCACGTGTTTCTTCCTATAGATTTGTCATTAGCATACCCTTATGTGATTTAGTTACTCATGGATGAAGGTGGAATGGGAGAAGAAGATGAAGATGACATGCTTAAAAGAATATTAAAGACAAAACAGAAGGCAGAAACGATAAACAGAGAAGGTAAAGAGCTTGCGAAGTGATGGAATTGTGCTTTGATTAACCAACGTTTGAACTAAACAAATGACGACTTTGAATGACTAAAGTAAAACAGAAAGCAACGAAATTGAATAGCGTAGCAAATAGAAAGGAAATAACAACAAACAATAATGGAAATGGAAAGCTAAAACAGGAAGCAGTAAAGTTGTGCATGATCTTCTCGTTGCGAACGCCTCGGCTGAAGGGTGAAAGGAAGCCTTGCTTGGATGAATCTAATCAGAAGAGAAGATAAATCTTCTCTCCTTCCTATCAGATTGTCGACTCCAACAGCTGAACCTTTCAAACCAACAGACGGAAGAGAGAAAAAGAGTGGAAGAAGCTGCGTTGAACTGGAAGTCTACGCCGTTCGAGTGTGTTTCAACCTTCCATCTTGACCCCCTTTTATAGTGTTCTGCAGGTACGATTGGGCCAAGGAGAACCATCCATTCTCAACGTCGTACTTCTACGTGGCTGCAGGAGAAAGAATGGATCCCTGAAAGGTCGAAACAAAACAGAAAATAGTTAGACAACTTACGGATTTCACTTAAAACATTGCGGTTTTAGCAATGTTTCCGCAATGCTTCCGCAATGCACAATTTTCATTCCTTTAACTTCGTTTTTGGTTCTTTTTTCTTCCTTTTGTATATAAGTCCTAATTTAGCTTCATTCTTCTAATTCTCATATATAAGCACAAGTTCAAGCTAAATCCTACCAAAAACACTTACAAATGCACAACTTTCTATCACAAATAAGTCCTAAAATAGTCACTTTTGGAGACGTAACACACCCCCAAACTTAAGGTTTTGCTCGTCCTCGAGCAATCTAGGACTTACTTAGGCTGCTGTTTTAACTTCTCTAACCACTTGCTGACTCCCCTAAGTTCCTATCTATGGCAATACTGTCCTGTGACACCTTTCTAAGTTTAAAACTAAACTTCTCATTATGCTTCTTCTGACTTCGCTCGCCTTATGACCCTACTGTTTCATTAACTCCCCACAACTGATCTATTTGCTTTGGTCATTAAGTTCATTGTGCAACTATCCCTAGGGTTTCAAATTCTACCTAACTTTACCCTAGACTCAGTACATGCTTCTACTGCTTTAGCTTTTGAGCTGCCTAGGATTCCTTAGAGTCATGCCAGTCTTAGTACAAACCAGTGACAGTAGTACATTCATAGAACAAACTAAACCCTGGCATCACTACATTGGATATACATTCATCTCCCTAGACAAACCTAAAAGCTACAACCTTGTGCTTAGCTAATTTCAGATCAGAGTTCTTTTTATTCAAGACATCTAAGCCACAAAGCTGCAACTCCTAGGCATACACTCTTCTTCCTTAGTTTTTCCTTTTTCTTTCTTTCTTTGGGGGCCTCTCCTTTGGTTGCCTTTTGATGCAGTGCCACTTGTGGGTTACACACATGGCACTGATTACTCAGCAACTTTAAGAGAGACACCCCTCTTTATTCTTTTTTCATTTTTTTTTTCAGTTCATCATTTTTTTGCAAAGGAGAAGAAGAATGCTTATGTCTAAAAGGAGAGAGGAATGTTCCTAGGCCTAGGGTGGCCTCCCCCAAACTTAAACTTCTCATTGTCCCCAATGAGAGTCTGAGGTGGCACACCCCCAAACTTGTCCTAGAAGCATCTAGTCTAGGGCAAAACAAAGAGAATCTAAATATCCTAGGCATAGACAGAACATTCTTAAAGGAAATAACTCAGTAGTAGAAATTTGTAAAAACAGTATGGCAAGGACTTAAAGACATGCATGCTGAGCAACTTAAGAGAGCTAATTCAAACTATCAAAGGTGTCTTAAGACACTCATCCAACATGCTCACAGATAGGCTATATAAGGTAGTCAAGCAAGCAACAAAAGAACAAAATTGAAACAGAACCAGCCTAGCTAAACAGTCAGTCAAAAGCATGCGATAACTAACAAAAATTGCGGAAATCGCAATAATTTCGCAATGAATACACAGGGCAGATATATCAGTAAGCAGCCCCTTTTGCATGCTATTCCCAGTTGTCACAGCTAAACTAAAAGGAAAACTAAAACAACCTACTTAATCAGATACCATCTATCTATCCTAAACTATCCTAAACAACCAAAATACAAAACTAAACACAGATCAAATATTGACTCAAAATAGCAGAATTCACACAGTTTAACGAAAAGCAGTTTGATTTTTTTTTTTTTAAAAGGGAACAGAAGTACTCCCTCGAGTGCCCTTCAGACTGGCACTCAGACATCCTCATCATCATCCCTCCGTGCTCTTGGAGGCGTCCATGGCTTCAGAAGATCAGTGGGGAAGGCAGGGAAGATACAACCCAACTGATCTGCCACATCTTTGTCCCTCGCTTGAGCGTACTCAGCCCATTGCGCCATCTTCTTCTGAAGGTCCATCAGGCAGGCCATAGAGAGAGATTGAGCTGCAGCCAGGCCGTCTAGCTCAAATTCCATATTCCTCTTTCTGCGCATCCTCAGGCCTGTAGGCAACTCCAGATGCCCTGTGTAGGCCAACTGCCTCTCCATCCTCTCGATTGGAACACTTGCACGTAAACATAGCTTAGTTATGGTGTTTGGAAAGAAAAGAGGGCCCTTACCTTTCTTGGCACAGTCTGCTATGGAGGCTGCAATAACCTCCCCAACATTGATATTGAGGCCCCTCATGATCGCATATACCAGCAGCGATCTCCCCTGATTAATGGTGGTCTCGTGGGTCACTGGGGACAAACGCCTTCGCACGAAGGAGAACCAGACAGCTGCCTTGGCCGTGAGGGTAGCACTCATCAGAGTGTGCTTCCCATTGCGTGAGATCGTCCAAGCTGCCTCATGCTGACCTATGATGCGCAGTGCTTCTTCCAGGACAGCCTCAGTTGGTGCGTCGGTGATTCTTGCATAGTCAGTATGCTTCTGCCCCTTGAGACCATAGGCCTCATTAATAGCCTTGGCTGAAAAGTCAACCTCAAGCCCCCTCACCGTAGACAGGCCATCCTCAGGGTGCATCAGATTGGCATAGAAGTCGTACACCATGCTGGAGTAGGCGGGGATGGGCGGTCTGCACAGCTCTTCCCAACCGTGGTTGGTGATCCCTGCGCGCAAGAATTGCGGCAGGTCTGCCAATGCATCAAGGAACCCCTTCTCATGGAGTAGGTCTCTCTTCCTCAGTTCAGTGCCCCTTGATTCGGCGTCTGAAGACACATACCTCACAGATTGAGGTTCATCTTCGGGGTATAACTTGGCTTTCCCCTTTTCCCTTGCCTTGGCTGACTCAGCCGCCTCGATCTTTAGCTTCTTCAAAGAAGGCTCGCTACTTACCTTCCTCTTCTTGGATTTCTTTGAAGCTTTTGGCCGTTTGGCCTTGACAACCTTGGGGGCTTTCTTCCTCAACCGTGCCCTGGTGGTGATCTGTTGAAGGCAATCCCCCAACGTCTCATCCATTGAGTCGTCCCCTTTTGCTGGGCTATCGGGGCAGACTTCCCTCAAAGGAGAGAAGACCTCATCTTCTTCAGCCGTTTCGTCGCCCGGTGCTGATTCTTGCTGTTCTTCAATTGGAATTTCAGGCTCGGGCGACGGCGATGAGGATGCCTCAGGGCTCTGTGGAGGTGGAGAGAGCTCAGGGCTCTGTGGAGATGGAGATGGCTCGGGGCTTTGTCTGGCCGTCTCGTAAGAAGGACGACCACTCCCTTGACTCTCCACAGTGGGAGTCTTTTCCTTGATCGGTGCGTCTTCGACAGCCATCTTCCACTTTCTCTTCTTGGGCGTTCCTGCTGGTTCAGATGGACCAGCAGGGATTTCGATCACCACCTTCCACTTCTTCTTGCGGATAGGAAGCTTGGAAGGTCGTTCGGGTCGCGCAGCTTCGGCATCTGCCAAGGCAAGTAGTGCCTCTCTCGCAGCTGCCTCAGCGTCGGACGCCTTCTTCTTGGAAGCAGATCTCTCAGCCCGTGTAAGCACCATGGTCGAATCGGAGAAATCTGAAAAGAGGAATTGCAGAGGAAGAAGAAGATAGTTTTCTTGAAGTTCAATGAATGAAGAAAGCGTACGGGCCACAGCTGTTCTAACGGCTATTTGTAATCAAGTGAATCCCAACGGCTATTTCTGTTGCGGTTTCAGCAAATCTACCGCAATTAAATGGCCGTTGGAGATTTTCTTGATTTAAATGCCAAGATTCTCATAACTTAATCTTTGATTCGGCCCGATATCTTCCCCGATTCTTTACCCTTGATTTATCTCCTTGATTTCCTCTTTTGATCCCCTATAAAAACGTACAAAATTAACAACAAATTCATAATATAAATCACAACTAAACACACCAAAAAAACCGAAAAAACATGCGAAAGAAAAAAAACTAAGGCATAGCCTTTATATGAACGAGCACAATAATCACTCGTCCTCTCTCGATTTGGCTCTCAAGTTTCAGATAAGAGGAAGGCCGAGAGAGTCTTCACATCTCCTTCCTCGTAGTAATGCTTCAAACGTGCACCATTGACCATGAACGGTTGCCCGTGCTGCAGGTTCCTAATCTCTATTGCACCATGAACAAACACATTAGTTATAACGAAAGGACCTGACCATCTGGACTTAAGTTTGCCTGGAAATAATCTCAACCTTGAGTTAAATAACAAGACATGCTGGCCTTTCTTAAAGTCCTTAATCCTAAGTCTACTGTCATGCCAAATTTTAGTTTTTTCCTTATACATTTTAGCATTTTCATAGGACATATGTCTCAGCTCATCAAGCTCATGTAATTGCAGAGACCGCAATGTTCCCGCATCGGTCACGCAATAATTCAGCTCTTTTAGGGCCCAAAATGCTTTGATTTCCAATTCGAATGGTAAGTGACATGCTTTGCCATACACAAGTCTATCAGGAGACATACCTAGGGGTGTCTTATATGCAGTCCTATATGCCCACAGTGCATCCTCTAACTTAAACGACCAATCTTTTCTATTGGGTTTGACCACTTTTTCGAGTATGTTTTTAATCTCCCTATTTGATATTTCAGCTTGTCCATTCGAATGTGGATGATAAGGGGTGGCTACTCTATGTCTAACATTGTACTTAGCCAACACTTTTTCCATAGCTTTATTAATAAAGTGAGTCCCTTCATCACTAATTATCGCACGGGGTGTACCAAACCTAGTAAAGATATGTCTATTAAGGAACTTAATGACTGTTTTGGCATCATTTGTTGGACATGCTATGGCTTCTACCCATTTAGATACATAGTCTACAGCTACAAGTATGTAAAGGTTACCTGCTGATGGGAGAAATGGTCCCATGAAGTCAATGCCCCACACATCAAAGAGCTCCAACTCTAAGATGTAAGTGAGAGGCATCTCATCCTTCCGACACAGGTTACCTGTTCTCTGGCATTCATTGCAGCTGTGTGCATGGTCGTGGGCGTCCTTGAAGATCGTGGGCCAATAGTAGCCACTTTGGAACACCTTTGCAGCTGTTCTTTGGCCACCAAAGTGTCCACCATAGGGAGATGTATGGCAGTGCTGCAGCACAGACTTCGCTTCAGCAGCTGACACACACTTCCTTAGCAAACCATCAGCACATGTCTTGTAGAGTGTAGGATCGTCCGATATGAATTTCCTAGTTTCATGTAGGAACCTCTTCTTTTCTTGTCCTCCCTTGAAAGTTGGTAGTACCTGCGAGGCAAGGAAGTTAGCAATATCAGCAAACTAAGGTTCCTCATCGTTATCACGATGTGCTAACACAAAGACATGCTCATCGATAAAGGCATCAGAAATTGCGGTTTCCGCATTTTTTCCACAATTATGCTGCAATCTAGAAAGATGATCCGCAACCACATTTTCACATCCTTTCTTATCTCTAATGTCTAGATCAAACTCTTGCAGCAACAATACCCATCTAATTAACCTAGGCTTAGCATCAGCCTTCCTCATAAGGTATTTTAGTGCAGAGTGATCAGTGTACACGATTGTCCTAGTGCCTACAATGTAATTCCTAAATTTCTCACAAGCAAATACTACAGCTAGCATTTCCTTCTCCGTGGTTGTGTAATTACATTGTGCCTCATTCAGTGTCTTACTAGCATAGTATAGAGGATGTGTTAGTTTGTCAATCTTTTGTCCTAGCATAACCCCTACTGCATAGTCACTCGCATCACATAACATCTCAAATGGGAGGTCCCAATTTGGCCCTACTATAATAGGTGCTTTGACTAATGCTTCCTTCAGGGTTGTCCAGGCTAAGAAACATTCTTTTGAGAAGATGAATGGCTTATTCAGCTCTAGAAGCTCACACAGAGGTTTAGAAATCTTTGAAAAGTTCTTAATGAACCTTCTATAGAAACCTGCGTGTCCTAGGAAACTTCTAATAGCCTTAACATTATGAGGTTCCACTAGCTTCTCTATTATTTAAATCTTGGCCCTATCGACCTCTACTCCTGCTCTAGACACTCTATGACCTAGGACTATCCCTTCTTCCACCATAAAGTGGCATTTTTCCCAATTAAGGACTAGGTTGGTCTCCTCACACCTCGCTAGGACTTGTCCTAAGTTCTCTAAACAATTTGTAAATGAATCTCCAAAGACTGAGAAGTCATCCATAAATATCTCTATCATGGATTCATCTAAGTCAGAGAAGATGGCCAACATGCACCTTTGGAATGTTGTTGGTGCATTGCATAAGCCAAAAGGCATTCTGCGAAAAGCAAACGTTCCAAAGGGACATGTGAAGGTTGTTTTCTCCTGGTCCACAGGGTCTATGGTGATTTGGTTATATCCAGAATAACCATCTAGAAAGCAGTAGTAGGCTCGGCCAGCTATCTTATCTAACATCTGGTCTATAAATGGTAAGGGAAAGTGATCTTTTTTTGTTTCTTTATTCAATTTTCTATAGTCCATACAGACTCTCCATCCTGTAATAGTTCTAGTTGGAATCAGTTCATTGCTCTCATTTACTACTACAGTCATCCCCCCCTTCTTAGGTACACATTGTATTGGACTTACCCACTGACTACTAGCTATAGGGAAGATTACACCTGCGTCTAACCACTTTATTATTTCTTTTTTAACTACCTCCTTCATAGAGGGGTTCAACCTACGTTGGTGATCTACTCGGGGTGTATGCTCTTCTTCCAATATTATCTTATACATGCAGTAAGAAGGGCTAATACCTCTAATGTCAGCAATCGTCCATGCAATAGCCTTTTTATGTTGCTTAAGCAATAATATCAACTCAATTTCATGCTTTTCACTTAGTTTGGACGAAATAATAACAGGCAAAGTATCATCACTCCCTAGATATGCATACTTAAGATGTTCAGGCAGTGGTTTTAATTCTAAGATAGGTGGATGCTCAATGGATGGTTTCAATGGATTCATGGATCTTTCAGTCAAGTCACTAGTCATACAAACATGCTGAGGTTTATCCACATGTATATCCATTATTTCAGAAATATTTAAATCAGTTACATCTAATTGTACATAATCATTGGCATGCTTAATCAATAATTCATGCTCAAGTTGTTCTTCCATTAGTGAATCTACTATGTCCATACTTGCACAAGATTCAGAGTCGGAAGGTGTTGCGTGCTCAATGTGTTAAAATAAATAAGCAATAAGATAGAAAGAGCACTCAGAACATGCAAGCATACATGATCTTATAGCAAGTAATAAGTATTTTTTCATTCGTTTTCCCACAGAGATTTATTATAAGCTAATCGTGAAGTGTAAAGTTAAGAAAGAAAGGGTGGATTTGATGGGGTAGAATTGGTTTTAAATTGTCTATTTCCTACTGAATACGTAGAGGGTAGCAACATAAACAAGAGCAAGTCAAAGCTAAACTCAAATGAAAAGAAACGAGATTAATAAACGAAGGCAAAAACAGCTAGTTAGAGTTGTAACTTAAGCAGAATTGCGGAAACAGCAATTCTACCGCAATTTTAATAACAGCGAAAGTGTGTAAAATGATGAATTAAGGGCTACTAACGACTATCCTATAGGCTTTTTCTTACGATCCTCAAGCATTGGATCAACTCTCTATGCATCAAACTATCTCAATCTCATGTATCGTCCGATTCCATGCATTAGATTCTTTAGTTCACTCATATCAAAGTAAGGTCTTAAGCATCTTGTTAAAGCAGAAGATGTGGTTTGTACTAGGAAAACGCCTATTCCTAGGTCGTTTTCTGGCTACCTTGAAAGGCTAGCATGAGTGTACGACTCTGAACTCTTACTCCTTCCAGAGGTTAGGAGTTCTTTGGACAAAATGGATGGCCAATCGAAATTGCCCGTGGGATGAAGCTTACATACAATCAATGCTTCGAGAGCTATCCTACATGCTTGGTTCACGTTTTTTAGCCTATAGTGTTGTCATTAGCATGCCCCTATGTGACTTAGTTACTCATGGATATAGGGAGAACATAAAGAAGAAATAAAATAGACATGCTTAGAAGAGAAATGAAGACAAACAGTAAGGGAAAAATAGTAACAGCAAAGCGAAGAAACTGTGAAATGGAGAATTGTGCTTTGATTACTTGATTGTTTGAGTGAACAAAAAGGGAAGCTTAAAGTAAATAATGTAAAGACAGACAGCAACGAAATGAAATGATCTAGCTATTAGAAGAGAAACAGCAACTAAACAGAACTGAAATTTAGAATTGAAAGACAGAAAGCAGTAAATGATGCTTGAAAGCCTCGTCGCAACCGCCTCGGCTGAAGGGAATGAAAGAATAGCTTTGCTTGGATGAATCCAATCGGGAGAGAAGATGAATCTTCTCTCCTTCCTATCAGATTGTCGATTCCAACAGCTGAGACTCTCACACCAACAGACGGCAAAGGAAAACACGAAGAAAGATGGAGCTGCGAGAAGACTTCTACGCTTTCGGATGATGCTTGAACCCTCGACTTTGACCCCCTTTTATAGCAATCTGCAGGTGTATTTGGGCCAAGGAGAACCATCAATCTTCAACGTCGTACTTCAGAATGGATGGAGGAGAAAGAACGAATCCCTGAAATAACGGAAATTAACAGAAAAAGATCAGTCAACTTACGGTTTTCACTTGAAACATTGCGGTTTCAGCAATGTTTCCGCAATGCTGTCGCAATGCTTGTTTTTCATTCTTTTCCTTCGGTTTTCAACCCTTTTCTTTCCTAATGTACATAAGTCCTAATTTAGCTACGTTCTTCTAAATCTCATATTTAAGGATAGGTTTAGGCTAAATGCTATCAAAAACACCTAAGAGTGAACATCTTTCTAAGATAATTAAGTCCTAAAAAGGTCACTTTTGGAGACGTAACACACCCCCAAACTTAAGGTTTTACTTGTCCTCGAGCAATCTAAGGACTTTCCTAGGCTGCTGTTTCTTCTTCTTTAACCACTTACTAACTCCCCTATATTCTTATCCATAGCAGTGTTGTCCTGTGACACACTTCTAAGCTTAAAACTACCCTCTCATCTAGCTTCTTCTGATTTCACATGCCTAATACTCCTACTGTCTTTATTAACTCCCTACCCTGATCTACCTGCTTTTGTCATATCCTGCCACTATCCCTAAGGTTTCAAATTCTACCTAGCTTTACCCCAGACTCAGTACATGCTTCTAGTTTATACTTATGAGCTACCTAGGATTCCTTAGAGTCATGCCAGTCTTAGTATTAATGGTGACAGTAGTACTTTTAGAGAACAACCTAAACCCTGGCATCACTACATTGGATATACACTCATCTCCCTAAACAACCCTACAAGCTACAACTTTGCTCTTAGCTAATTGAGGATCAGAGTTCTTTTTCAACAGGACATCTAAGCCACAAAGTTGCAACTCCTAGGTATACATTCTTCTTCCCTACTTTTTCCTTTTTTTTTTTTTTCTTTCTCAGGTGGAGCCTTTCCTTTGGTTGCCTTTTGATGCAATGCCACTTGTGGGTTACACACTTGGCACTGATTACTCAGCAACCTAAGAGAGACTCCCCTCTTTATTCTATTTTTCATTTTTTTTTTCAGTTCATTATTTTTGTCAAGGAGAAGAAGAATGCTTATGTTTTAAGGGAGAGAGGAATGTTCCTATGCCTAGGGTGGCCTCCCCCAAACTTCAACTACTCATTGTCCTCAATGAGTGTCTGAGGTGGCACACCCCCAAACTTGTCCTAGAAGCATCTAGTCTAAGGTAAAGCAAAGAGAATCTAAAAGCCCTAGGCATAGACAGAACATTCTAAAAGAAAATATCACAGCAGCAGGAATTTGAAAAAAAACAGACAGGCAAGGACTTACAGTTATGCATGCTGAGCTATTTAGAGGTTAATTTAAACTATCAAAGGGTGTCCTATGACACTCATCCAGCATGCTTTAAGATAAGCTATATAAGGTAGTCATGATAGCAGCAAAAGATAGAATTTAAACAGAGCACAACCTAGCTAAACAGACAGTCCAAAACATGCATTCAGTAATAAAAATTGCGGATCCCGCAATTATTTCGCAATCAAGTCAGGGCAGATATATCAATGTTTAAGGCCCCTGCGCATGCTTTTTTTCCGTCACTCGAGCTCTACAAAAATAAAACTAAACTAACCTACCTACTCAGCTATCATCAGACTACACTAAACAATTAAAAAAAACTTAAAACTAAGCAACTAAAACAGATCAAAATATTCACTAAAAACAGCATACTTCACATGGTCTAATCAGAAAGCAGATTTTGTTTTTTTTTGTTTTTTTTTTTTATATTTTTCTAAGGGAACAACAATACTCCCTTTGAGTGCAATGCAAACCAGCACTCAGATGTCTTCATCCTCATCAGGCCGTCGTGGTCGTGGAGGCACCCATGGATTCAGGAGATTCGTGGGAAAATCAGGGAAGATGCATCCAAGTTGGTCAGCAACTTCCTTGTCCCGTGCCTGCGCGTAAGTGGCCTATTGAGCCATCCTCTTCTGCATATCCATCAGGCAAGCCATGGACAGCGACTGATCAGCAGCCAACCTATCCAGCTCGAATTCCATGTTCCCCTTCCTTTTTAGCCTCAAGCCAGCAGGTAGCTCCAAGTGGCCCGTGTAAGCCATCTGCTGCTCCATTCGCTCAATAGGGACTCCTGCAAGCAAACATAGTTTAGTTATAGTATTAGGGAAAAACAATGGACCCTTACCTTTCTTCGCGCACTCAGCAATGGCGGCTGACATGACTTCACCCACGTTGACCGTGAGACCTCGCATGATTGCATAGACCAGCAACGATCTGCTCTGGTTGATGGTGGTCTCATGAGTCACGGGGGACAGCTTCCTCCTTACAAAGGCAAACCATACAGCCGCCTTAGCTGTGAGGTTGGCACTCATGAGAGTGTGCCTCCCATTGCGTGACACGGTCCAGAATGCTTCAGGCTGGCCAATGGTCCGAATGGCCTCTTCCAGGACTGCCTCAGTAGGCTCATCAACAATCCGTGCATAGTCAGTATGTTTTTGGCCCTTGAGGCCATAGGCTTCGTTGATGGCTGTTGCTGAGAAGTACACTTCTACCCCCCTGACCACAGACAACCCCTCCTCAGAATTTCTCAGGTTGGCGTAGAAGTCATACACCATGCTTGTGTAAGCCGGATTGGGTGGTCTGCACAACTCCTCCCATCCATGATTTGTAATTCCTGCACGCAAGAACTGCGGCAGGTCAGCAGGTCTGTCGAGGAAGCCCTTTTCGTGCAGCAACTCCCTCTTCCTTAGCGCAACGCCTCTGGACTCAGCGTCAGACGACACGTACCTCACTGAGTGAGGCTCATCTTCAGGGTAAAGCTTGGCCTTCCCTTTGTCCTTTGGCTTGGCTGACTCAGCAGCTTTAATCTTGAGCTTCTTGAGCGATGGTTCAGCACTCTCTCCCTCTGATGCCAGCGCCCTTTTGGCCTTCTTTTTCTTTAATTTCTTGGACCGTTTGGCTTTGATATTCTTGGCAGCCTTCTTCTTCTTCAGCTTTGCCTTGGTTGTGATCGTATGGAGGCAAGCCCCCAATGTTTCTTCCATAGAGTCATCCTTCTGCGCAGGATTCTCAAGGCTGGCTTCCCTCAACGGAGAGAAGACCTCTTCTTCCTCACCTTCCCCACTGCCCTGGGTCGATTCTTGGTACTCCCCATATGGGAATTCAGGGTCAGGTCGTGGAGAAGTGTGCGAAGGAGTGGTGCTGTGTGCTGCTGTAGGGGTCTGTGCAGAACTCTGTGGTGATGAAGGCAGCTCAGGGCTCTGTGCTGGCGGCGATGAAGAGAGCTCAGGGCTTTGAACCGGTGGAGATGGTGAAGGGCTGCTCTCAGCTGTCTCGTGGGATGGCTGGCCTCGTTCTTGACTCTCCACAGAGGGAGTCTTGTTCTTGATTCCTTCCTCGGCCACAGCCATACTCCACTTACGCTTCTTGGGTGTGCCTGCTGGTTCAGAGGGTCCAGCAGGTATCTCTGTGACGACCTTCCACTTCTTCTTGCGAATCGGAAGTTTGGGAAGGCGTTCGGTGCGCGCAGCATCAGCCTCAGCCAAGGCAAGCAGTGCGTCTCTCGCAGCCGTTTCAGCTTCGTCAGCCTTCTTCTTGGCCGCAGATCTTTCAGCCCTCGTGAGTACCATTGTTGAATCGTGGAGGTTTGGAGAGAAGAATCACAGATGAAGAGAATCGCAGCTTTCTTGGATTTCAGATACTTGGGCAATCGTATAGATCAACGCGCGTCTCAACGGATATAAAGAAAACGGAAAAATCCCAACGGCTATATTTTTGCGGATCCTGCAAATCCAGCGCAATTCTAGTGACCGTTGGAGATTTTTTCCATTTAAATGTCAATCTTTGCTCAACCGTATCTTTGATTTGGCCCAATATTTTCTTGATTTCTAAAGCTGGATTTAATCTCCTTGATTCCCTCTATTGATTCCCTACAAAAAGAAATAAAATCAACATCAAATTCGCAATTAAAATCATACAAACTTATACACAAATGATAACCGGAAAATCGCAAAAAATAAACTAAGACATAAGCCTTATGTTGACGAGCACAGCAATCACTCGTCCTCTCTCGTTCTTAATTTCACGCTTCAGTCAAGAGGAAGGCCGAGAGAGTCTTCACATCCCCTTCCTCATAGTAGTGCTTCAATCTTGCACCATTAACCATGAATGGTTGTCCTTGCTGCAGGTTCTTTATCTCGATGGCACCATGAACAAACACATTAGTAATTACAAACGGACCTGACCATCTAGACTTAAGTTTGCCTGGAAATAATTTCAATCGTGAGTTAAATAATAAAACAAGTTGGCCTTTCTTAAAGTCCTTGATCCTAAGTCTACTGTCGTGCCAAATCTTGGTCTTTTCCTTATACATTTTGGCATTTTCATAAGACATATGTCTAAGCTCGTCAAGCTCATGTAATTGCAGAGACCGCAACGTTCCCGCATCGGTCACGCAATAATTCAACTCTTTTAGTGCCCAAAATGCCTTAATCTCTAACTCGAATGGAAGATGACAAGCTTTACCATACACAAGTCTGTAAGGAGACATACCTAGGGGTGTCTTATATGCAGTCCTATATGCCCAAAGTGCATCCTCGAGTTTAAATGACCAGTCCTTTCTATTAGGTTTGACCACTTTTTCTAGGATGTTCTTAATCTCCCTATTTGAAATTTCAGCCTGACCATTCGAGTGTGGGTGATAAGGAGTGGCTACTCTATGTCTAATGTTATACTTAGCCAACACTCTCTCCATAGCCTTATTAATGAAATGTGTCCCCTCATCACTAATGATAGCACGAGGTGTTCCAAACCTAGTAAAAATGTGCCTATGTAAGAATTTTATTACTGTTTTGGCATCATTATTGGGACATGCTATGGCCTCTACCCACTTGGATACATAATCTACTGCCACTAGTATGTAAAGGTTACCTGAGGATGGGGGAAATGGTCCCATGAAGTCAATGCCCCATACATCAAAGAGCTCCAACTCTAAGATGTAGGTGAGAGGCATTTCATCCTTGCGACTGAGGTTACCTGTTCTTTGGCATTCATCAAAGCTGTGGGCATAGTTGTGGGCATCCTTGAAGATCGTTGGCCAATAGTAGCCACTCTGAAATACCTTTGCAGCTGTTCTTTGGCCACCAAAGTGTCCACCATAAGGAGCTGTGTGGCAGTGCTGCAGCACAGACTTTGCCTCAGCAGCTGAAACACACTTCCTTAGCAAGCCGTCAGCACATGTTTTCTAAAGTGTGGGGTCATCCCATATGAATTTCCTTGCCTCATGAAGGAACCTCTTCTTCTCTTGTCCTCCCTTGAAAGCTGGTAGTACCTGTGATGCAAGGAAGTTAGCAATGTCAGCAAACCAAGGTTCCTCATCGTTATCACGATGAGTCAATACAAAGACATGTTCATCAATAAAGGCATCAGAAATTGCGGGTTCCGCAATTTTTTCGCAATTATGCTGCAATCTAGAAAGATGATCCGCAACCACATTTTCACTTCCTTTCTTATCTCTAATGTCTAGATCAAACTCTTGCAGCAGCAGTACCCACCTAATCAACCTAGGCTTTGCATCAGCCTTCCTCATAAGGTATTTTAAAGCAGAATGGTCAGTGTACACAATTGTTCGGGTGCCTACAATATAGTTCCTAAATTTCTCACAAGCAAACACTACAGCTAGCATCTCCTTTTCAGTGGTTGTGTAGTTGCATTGTGCCTCATTAAGTGTCTTACTAGCATAATAGACAGGGTGTGTTAACTTCTCAATCTTCTGTCCTAACATAACCCCTACAGCATAGTCACTAGCATCACATAACATCTCAAATGGGAGGTCCCAATTTGGTCCTACTATAATAGGTGCTGTGACTAGTGCTTTCTTAAGGGTTTTCCAAGCTAGGACACACTCTTTAGAGAAAATGAATGGTTTGTTTAGCTCTAGAAGCTCACATAGAGGCTTGGAGATCTTAGAAAAGTCCTTAATGAACCTCCTATAGAAACCAGCATGCCCTAAGAAACTTCTAATGGCCTTGACATTCTGGGGCTCTACCAATTTCTCTATTATTTCAATTTTTGCCCTGTCAACTTCTACACCTGCCCTTGACACTCTATGACCTAAGACAATCCCCTCATCCACCATGAAATGGCACTTTTCCCAATTCAGGACTAGGTTGGTCTCCTCACACCTAGCCAGGACTTGTCCTAGGTTCTCTAGACAGTTTGTAAATGAATCCCCAAAGACTGAGAAATCATCCATGAATATCTCTATCATGGACTCATCCAAATCAGAAAAGATTGCCAACATGCACCTTTGGAAAGTTGCCGGTGCATTGCATAAGCCAAAAGGCATTCTGCGAAAGGCAAAAGTTCCAAAAGAGCAAGTGAAGGTAGTCTTCTCTTGGTCCTTAGGGTCTATAGTAATCTGGTTATACCCTGAATAACCGTCTAAGAAACAGTAGTAGGCTCTACCAGCTATTCTGTCTAACATTTGGTCAATGAATGGTAGAGGGAAATGGTCTTTTTTGGTCTCTTTATTTAGTTTCCTATAATCCATGCAAACTCTCCATCCTGTGATAGTCCTTGTTGGAATCAGTTCATTGTTCTCATTGACTACCACAGTCATCCCCCCCTTCTTAGGTACACATTGTATAGGGCTCACCCACTGGCTACTAGCTATGGGGAAGATCACACCAGCATCTAACCACTTAATTATTTCTTTCTTAACTACCTCTTTCATAGAGGGATTCAGCCTACGTTGGTGATCTACTCTAGGTGTATGCTCTTCCTCTAGTATAATCTTATGCATGCAATAAGAAGGGCTAATGCCTCTAATGTCAGCAATAGTCCATGCAATAGCCTTCCTATGTTGCTTAAGTAGTAAAATCAGTTCAACCTCATGCTTTTCACTTAATTTAGAAGAAATAATTACAGGCAAGGTATCATTACTTCCTAAATATGCATACTTGAGGTGAGTGGGGAGAGGTTTTAATTCTAAGACAGGTGGATGCTCAATGGATGGTTTTAGTGGATTCAAAGATTTTTCAGTTAAGTCAATATTCATACAAACATGCTGAGGGTTATTTACAGGTATGTCCATTATCTCAGCTATGTTTAAGTCCGTTAATTCTAATCCTACATAGTTATTAGCATGCTTAGTCAACAATTCATGCTCCAATTGTTCTTCCATTAATGAATCTACAATGTCCATGCTAGCACAGGATTCAGAGTCAGAGGGGTACCTTAAGGCTTTATAAACACTAAATTTCACCTCTTCATCATGAACCCTCATAGTGAGCTCACCTTTTTGGACATCTATTAGTGCCCTACCTGTGGCTAGAAATGGTCTGCCTAACAGGATGGGGACCTTCTTGTCTGCTTCATAATCCAGGATAATGAAATCTGCAAGGAAAATAAACTTGTCAACCTTTACTAAAATATCCTCAATCTTACCTTCAGGGTATGCAATGGATCTGTCTGCTAGTTGTAAAGTGACAGTGGTGGGACGTGCTTCTCCTATTCCAAGCTGGCGGAATAGTGATAGGGGCATGAGGTTTATGCTGGCTCCCAGGTCACAAAGAGCTCTGCCCACGTGCTTGCCTCCTAGCTCTACAGGTAAGGTGAAGGAACCAGGATCCTTCTCCTTCTTGGGTAGCTTGTTTTGGAGTATGGCACTGCACTCCTCAGTGAGATTGACTGTTTCAAACTCACCAATTATTCTCTTATTAGTTATAATATCTTTCAAAAACTTTACATAAGAGGGCATAGACTGTAAAACTTCTACAAAAGGAATATTAACATGCACTTGCTTAAGAATTTCTAGAAATTTATTAAAGTGCACTTCCTGTTCCTGCTTCTTCTTAAGCCTTCGAGGATATGGAGGTGGTGGCACATATGCAGGCACTTCAGGTCGCCTTAGGATTGGAGGAGGCCTTGGAATTTCTTCTATCTCCTCAATAATTGGCTCTAGCCTTGTTCCTGATGTGCTTGTTGGTGGTGGACCTTGGTTTGGCAGAGACTCCATTGGAGCACTAGACTCAGTGTTCTCTACTCTCTTTGGTGTGTCCTTGGTGTTGCTTACCAATGGTCTACCACTTCTAAGTTCAATTGCTTGAACTTGTTCTTTACCATCTCTCCTTGGCACTTCAGTGTCAGCAGGGAGTCTACCTTGGGGCCTACTTTTGATTTCATTGGCCAGTTGCCCTATTTGGTTCTCTAGGCTCCTAAGAGTAGCTTGCTGGCTCTGTAGAGTGGCATCATTCTTGGCTATGTATTCCTTAAGTAAGTTTTCTACAGAAGATCCTACAGGTTGGTTGTATGGTTTTTGATACATTGACTGGTTATGTTGGGGAGTGAAACCAGGTGTTCCACTCGGTCTTGGTTGGTTAGGAGCTTGGTTAACATTTTGTTGGCCACCCCATGACAGGTTTGGGTGGTTCCTCCAACCAGGGTTGTAAGTATTGGAATAGGGGTTGTTCCTAGGCTGCTGTTGGCTTCCAATATAGCAGACTGAGGCTGGATTCCCAGGGCAGTATTCATACAGGTGCCCTTCCCCACAGAATCCACAGACAAGTGTCTCACCTTGACTTGGTTGGGTGCCCATTGACATGGCTGTGGCGGTGTTGACACTTGTTTGGAGATTGGCTTGAGCCATTTGCTTAACTAGGTTGGTCAGGGCATTTATTTGGCTGCTCATTGCACTTAGAGCATCCTTGTCTTGAGCTCTAGTTGGCTCAACTGGATCATCTGACCACCTACAGTGAGATGCTGAGATCTTCTCCAAGATCTCATAGGCCTCGTTGTAACTCTTGGACAACATGGAACCACCAGCAGATGAGTTTAAGACTTGTCTAGTGTTGGGGTTGCATCCTTTGAAAAAGACCTCTATTTGGATACACCATGGGATGCCATGGTGTGGACATTTAAGAAGGAGATCTTTAAACCTTGTCCAAGCTTCGTGAAGAGACTCAGTGTCAGCTTGTTTAAACTTGATTATGTCATCACGAAAGGTCGAATTCCTATCAGGTGGGAAGTATTTGACTAAGAATTTTTCTGCTAAGTCTGTCCAATTGCGAACAGATCCAGAGGGTAATGAGTTCAACCATGTTTTGGCTTTGTCCCTCAAAGAGTAAGGGAAAAGGTATAGCCTCAAGGCTTCTTGGGAAACTCCAGGGATGATGAATGTATCACTAACTCCTAAGAAGTTTCTAAGATGGTTGTGGGGATCCTCATTTTCCACTCCAAAGAATTGTCCCACAGTGGACAACATTTGGAACATCACTGGCTTTAACTCGAATGAATTGGCAGTGATTTCAGGACGGATTATGCTGCGGTTCAGCTCCCCAGGCATAGGTACTAGGTACGAAAGTATGGCGTTATCCTTGTCATTCGCTATTTCGATGGGATTGCGAGTGACAGGCACCGGATTTGGAACTATTCCATCCATTTCTTCTTGAGACAATTGCGGAGGAATTGCGGTTCCCGCAATTACTTGAGGTAAAGGGAGTTGCTTAAAGAGACGTTTCTTGGCTCTATTTCTGGCCCTAAGTAATCTCTCAGGCTCAGGATTGAACTCTAGATCACTACTTGAAGGCTCACTTATAAACTAACCCAATAGTACCTGCAAAAGAAATGAAACAGATCAGCTTCAATAGGCAATAAACACTGTGTTTCAAACTTAACAAACTTCGTTTTCACTTAAATAAATCCCCGGCAGCGGCGCCAAAAACTTGTTGCGTGCTCAATGTGTTAAAATAAATAAGCAATAAGATAGAAAGAGCACTCAGAACATGCAAGCATACATGATCTTATAGCAAGTAAATAGTATTTTTTCATTCGTTTTCCCACAGAGATTTATTATAAGCTAATCGTGAAGTGTAAAGTTAAGAAAGAAAGGGTGGATTTGATGGGGTAGAATTGGTTTTAAATTGTCTATTTCCTACTGAATACGTAGAGGGTAGCAACATAAACAAGAGCAAGTCAAAGCTAAACTCAAATGAAAAGAAACGAGATTAATAAACGAAGGCAAAAACAGCTAGTCAGAGTTGTAACTTAAGCAGAATTGCGGAAACAGCAATTCTACCGCAATTTTAATAACAGCGAAAGTGTGTAAAATGATGAATTAAGGGCTACTAACGACTATCCTATAGGCTTTTTCTTACGATCCTCAAGCATTGGATCAACTCTCTATGCATCAAACTATCTCAATCTCATGTATCGTCCGATTCCATGCATTAGATTCTTTAGTTCACTCATATCAAAGTAAGGTCTTAAGCATCTTGTTAAAGCAGAAGATGTGGTTTGTACTAGGAAAACGCCTATTCCTAGGTCGTTTTCTGGCTACCTTGAAAGGCTAGCATGAGTGTACGACTCTGAACTCTTACTCCTTCCAGAGGTTAGGAGTTCTTTGGACAAAATGGATGGCCAATCGAAATTGCCCGTGGGATGAAGCTTACATACAATCAATGCTTCGAGAGCTATCCTACATGCTTGGTTCACGTTTTTTAGCCTATAGTGTTGTCATTAGCATGCCCCTATGTGACTTAGTTACTCATGGATATAGGGAGAACATAAAGAAGAAATAAAATAGACATGCTTAGAAGAGAAATGAAGACAAACAGTAAGGGAAAAATAGTAACAGCAAAGCGAAGAAACTGTGAAATGGAGAATTGTGCTTTGATTACTTGATTGTTTGAGTGAACAAAAAGGGAAGCTTAAAGTAAATAATGTAAAGACAGACAGCAACGAAATGAAATGATCTAGCTATTAGAAGAGAAACAGCAACTAAACAGAACTGAAATTTAGAATTGAAAGACAGAAAGCAGTAAATGATGCTTGAAAGCCTCGTCGCAACCGCCTCGGCTGAAGGGAATGAAAGAATAGCTTTGCTTGGATGAATCCAATCGGGAGAGAAGATGAATCTTCTCTCCTTCCTATCAGATTGTCGATTCCAACAGCTGAGACTCTCACACCAACAGACGGCAAAGGAAAACACGAAGAAAGATGGAGCTGCGAGAAGACTTCTACGCTTTCGGATGATGCTTGAACCCTCGACTTTGACCCCCTTTTATAGCAATCTGCAGGTGTATTTGGGCCAAGGAGAACCATCAATCTTCAACGTCGTACTTCAGAATGGATGGAGGAGAAAGAACGAATCCCTGAAATAACGGAAATTAACAGAAAAAGATCAGTCAACTTACGGTTTTCACTTGAAACATTGCGGTTTCAGCAATGTTTCCGCAATGCTGTCGCAATGCTTGTTTTTCATTCTTTTCCTTCGGTTTTCAACCCTTTTCTTTCCTAATGTACATAAGTCCTAATTTAGCTACATTCTTCTAAATCTCATATTTAAGCATAGGTTTAGGCTAAATGCTATCAAAAACACCTAAGAGTGAACATCTTTCTAAGATAATTAAGTCCTAAAAAGGTCACTTTTGGAGACGTAACAGAAGGATACCTTAGTGCTTTAAAGACACTAAACTTAACCTCCTCATCATGAACCCTCATGGTGAGCTCACCTTTCTGGACATCAATCAAGGCCCTACCTGTGGCTAGAAATGGTCTGCCCAATAGGATGGGGACCTCTTTGTCTGCTTCATAATCCAGAATGATGAAGTCTGCAAGAAAAATGAACTTGTCAACCTTGACAAGAATATCCTCTATCTTACCCTCAGGGTAGGCTATGGATCTGTCTGCCAACTGCAAGGTGACAGTGGTAGGACGTGCTTCCCCTATTCCAAGCTGACGGAATAGTGATAGGGGCATGAGGTTTATGTTGGCTCCCAGGTCACAAAGAGCTCTGCCCACGTGCTTGCCTCCCAACTCCACTGGTAAGGTGAAGGAACCAGGATCCTTCTCCTTCTTTGGTAGCTTATTTTGGAGTATAGCACTGCACTCCTCAGTGAGATTCACTGTTTCAAATTCACCAATAATTTTCTTGTTAGTAATTATATCCTTCAAAAACTTAACATAAGAAGGCATAGATTGCAAAACCTCTACAAAAGGAATATTAACATGCACTTGTTTAAGAATTTCTAAAAATTTGTTAAAGTGCACTTCCTGTTCTTGTTTTTTCTTTAGCCTTCGAGGGAATGGAGGTGGTGGCACATATGTAGGCACTTCAGGACGCCTCAGGACAGGTGGAGGCCTTGGAATTTCTTCTAGTTCCTCTATGGTAGGTTCCAGCCTCACCCTTGATGTGCTTGTTGGTGGTTGACCTTGGTTTGGCAGAGAATCAAGTGGAGCACTAGACTCTTCATTCTCTACTCTCTTTGGTGTTTCTCTAGTGTTGTTCACCAATGGTCTTCCACTGCGAAGTTCAATTGCTTGAACTTGCTCTTTACCATCCCTTCTAGGCACCTTAGTGTCAGCAGGCAGTCTACCTTGGGGCCTACTTTTGAGTTCATTGGCTAATTGCCCTATTTGGTTCTCTAGGCTCCTAAGGGTAGCTTGCTGACTTTGTAGAGTAGCATCATTCTTTGCAATGTACTCCTTAAGTAGATTTTCTACAGATGACCCTATTGGTTGGTTATATGGTTTTTGATACATGGATTGGTTATTTTGGGGAGTGAAACCAGGTGTTCCACTCGGTCTTGGTTGGTTTGGAGCTTGGTTAGTATTCTGTTGGCCACCCCAAGAAAGATTTGGGTGGTTCCTCCAACCAGGATTGTAAGTGTTAGAGTAAGGGTTGTTTCTAGGCTGCTGTTGGCTTCCAACATAGCAGACTGAGGCTGGATTCCCAGGGCAGTATTCATACAGGTGCCCTTCCCCACATAATCCACAAATCAGTGTCTCACCTTGACTTGTTTGTGCCCCCATTGAGATGGTTGCTGCGGTGTTGACACTGGATTGGAGATTGGTTTGAGCCATTTGCTTGACTAGGTTGGTCAGGGCGTTTATTTGGTTGCTCATTGCACTCAGAGCATCCTTGTCTTGAGCTCTCCTAGGCTCAACTGGATCATCTGACCACCTACAGTGAGATGCTGAGATCTTCTCCAGGATCTCATAGGCTTCATTATAGCTTTTCGAAAGCATGGAACCACCAGCTGACGAATTCAGCACTTGCCTTGTGCTGGGGTTGCATCCTTTGAAAAAGACTTCTATTTGAATACACCATGGGATGCCATGGTGTGGACATTTAAGCAGAAGGTCCTTGAACCTTGTCCAAGCTTCGTGAAGAGACTCATTTTCAGCTTGTTTGAACTTAATAATGTCATCACGAAAGTTTGAATTCCTATCAGGTGGAAAGTATTTGACTAGGAATTTCTCAGCCAGATCTGTCCAATTGACAACTGATCCGGAAGGTAATGAGTTCAACCATGTTTTGGCTTTATCTCTTAACGAGTAAGGGAAGAGGTAAAGCCTCAAAGCTTCTTGGGAAACTCCAGGGATAAGGAAGGTATCACTAACTCCTAGGAAGTTTCTTAGATGGTTGTGGGGGTCCTCATTTTCCACTCCAAAGAATTGTCCCACAGTGGACAACATTTGGAACATTACTGGCTTTAACTCGAATGAGTTGGCAGTAATTTCAGGGCGTATGATGCTTGGGTTTAGCTCCCCAGGCATGGGAACTAGGTAGGAGAGGATGGCACTATCCTTATCATTCGCTATTTCGATGGGGTTGCGAGTGGTAGGTACCGGATTTGGGACTGGTCTATCCATTTCGGTTTGTAGGAATTGCGAAGACTCTGCGGAATCAGCAAAGTTTTGATTTATAGAGGGTTGTTTGAAGAGGCGTTTCTTAGCTCTATTTCTGGCCCTAAGTAATCTTTCAGGCTCAGGATTGAACTCTAGATCGCTACTTGACTGCTCATTCATAAACTAACCCAATGGTACCTGCAAAAGAAATGAAAATAGATCAACTCCAATAGATATTAAGAGTTGTGTATCTAACTTAACAAACTTCGTTTTCACTAAACTAAATCCCCGGCAGCGGCGCCAAAAACTTGTTGCGTGCTCAAATGTTTAAAAGAAATATGCAATGATAGAGCACTCAGAACATGCAAGCATACATGATCTTGTAGCAAGTAATAAGTATTTTTTCATTCGATTTCCCACAGAGATTTATTCTTAGTTACTAGCGAAGTGTTATGTTAAGTGAGATTGGGTGGATTAAATGAGGTAGATTTGGTTTTAATGTGCCTAATTACTAAGGAATGTGTAAAGGATGGAAGCATAAACAAGTGCAAGTAAACAATAAACTTGAATGTAAAGAGAAGAGAACACAAATGAAGAGAAAAAATGACTAAGGCAAAATTTCAACTAATAGAATTGCGGAAACAACAATTATTTAGCAATGTTCCTAACAGCGAAATGTGTGTAAGTGCGGAAACAAGGGCTACTAACGACTCCTCTATAGGCTTTTTCACACGATTCTCAAGCAGTAGATCAACTCATCATGCATAAAACTAACTCATTCTCATGTATCTTCCGTTTTCATGCATTAGATCCTTTAGTTTACTCATGTCCAAGTAAGGTCTTAAGCATCTTTTTATAACAGCAAGTATAGGTTTGTACTAGGAAAACGCCTATTCCTAGGTCGTTTTCTGGCTACCTTGAGAGGCTAGCATGAGTGTATGACTCTGAACTCTTACTCCTTCCAGAGGTTAGGAGTTCTTTGGACAAAATGGATGGCCAATCGAAATTGCCCGTGGGATGAAGCTTACATACATTCAATGCATTCAAGAGCTATCCTACATGCTTCATTCACGTGTTTCTACATATAGATTTGTCATTAGCATACCCTTATCTGATTTAGTTACTCATGGATGAAGGTGGAATGGGAGAAGAAGATGAAGATGACATGCTTAAAAGAATATTAAAGACAAAACAGAAGGCAGAAACGATAAACAGAGAAGGTAAAGAGCTTGCGAAGTGATGGAATTGTGCTTTGATTAACCAACGTTTGAACTAAACAAATGACGACTTTGAATGACTAAAGTAAAACAGAAAGCAACGAAATTGAATAGCGTAGCAAATAGAAAGGAAATAACAACAAACAATAATGGAAATGGAAAGCTAAAACAGGAAGTAGTAAAGTTGTGCGTGATCTTCTCGTTGCGAACGCCTCGGCTGAAGGGTGAAAGGAAGCCTTGCTTGGATGAATCTAATCAGAAGAGAAGATAAATCTTCTCTCCTTCCTATCAGATTGTCGACTCCAACAGCTGAACATTTCAAACCAACAGACGGAAGAGAGAAAAAGAGTGGAAGAAGCTGCGTTGAACTGGAAGTCTACGCCGTTCGAGTGTGTTTCAACCTTCCATCTTGACCCCTTTTTATAGTGTTCTGCAGGTACGATTGGGCCAAGGAGAACCATCCATTCTCAACGTCGTACTTCTACGTGGCTGCAGGAGAAAGAATGGATCCATGAAAGGTCGGAACAAAACAGAAAATAGTTAGACAACTTACGGATTTCACTTAAAACATTGCGGTTTTGGTTTTAGCAATGCACAATTTTCATTCCTTTAACTTCGTTTTTGGTTCTTTTTCTTTCCTTTTGTATATAAGTCCTAATTTAGCTTCATTCTTCTAATTCTCATATATAAGCACAAGTTCAAGCTAAATCCTACCAAAAACACTTACAAATGCACAACTTTCTATCACAAATAAGTTCTAAAATAGTCACTTTTGGAGACGTAACACCCACCAGCTGTGAGTGGGCCCTCACCCTTAAAAAATAAATTTAATATCGTGTAGGCCGATGGCCTACATATCAGATATTAAACTGATAAGAACAGATACTACACTTGATCTTAGCCAAAAGGCCGAGAAAAGTATGCTTTTTATTGCCATAGTAGTTCCCTTATTATACACTCTTCTCTAGCCCTTCATCTTGAACTTTGTCGATGTGGAACAAAATGAATATTTTTATTTTACTCTCTTCCTTGCGCTTTCTTGTGCCTCTCTAATCTCCATACAATATTTCCAATAAACTCAAGTACGTAAACAAAGAGCAAATATTCACCTCAATTAAAAGCCACTGAAATTTCACTTCATAGAAATACAACTCATCTTTTGGAATAGATGATGTGTACGCCTACACTAGAAACCTACACTAAGAAACAATGAAAAATAAAATGTGAATGGCCACATCATTCTCATGAGATCACACAACCTGCTCTCCTATAACATCCTTCTCATTCAGATCTTAACCAAAAAAATAAACAAGAAACAAAAAATAGTTATCAAACAAAATGTTTCTGTTTTTTTGTTTCAACAAACAAGAAACAGAAAACGTTATCAAACAAATTTATATTTTTGTCCCTTTTCTTTAAGAAAAAAGAAACATGAGTAATTATCAAACATGTTCCTGTTTCTAGTTCTCAAAATACAAGAAACAAGAACGTTATCAAACAGGTCCTTAGTGTTTCCCTAAGAGAATAGGATTAGAGATTCCACACGACCCAAAAGTCATGCAACGTTTTGGAATGTGATGTGTGAGTGAGCAAATTAATGTTAAAAGAAGAAGGGTTAGAGATCCCACAAGACCCAAAAGTCATACAACTTTTTAGAACAAGAAGTAAAACCACACACGGCTGAAACATAAAACAACATAACATGTTGCAAATTACTATAACATTACACACAAAGAAGCCCAACAAGGCACAAATGGTGTAATATGTTTTGAACTAAGAATTGGAGGGGTACGCCAAGCCTTGGCTGTAGTGCAACACCTAGGCGACGCCCGAGAGCCGCAGCAGCAAGCTGCTGTGAGTGGGCCCTCACCCTTAAAAAATAAATTTAATATCGTGTAGGCCGATGGCCTACATATCAGATATTAAACTGATAAGAACAGATACTACACTTGATCTTAGCCAAAAGGCCGAGAAAGGTATGCTTTTTATTGCCATAGTAGTTCCCTATTATACACTCTTCTCTAGCCTTTCATCTTGAACTTTGTCGATGTGAAACAAAATGAATATTTTTATTTTACTCTCTTCCTTGCGCTTGCTTGTGCCTCTCCAATCTCCATACAATATTTCCAATAAACTCAAGTACGTAAACAAAGAGCAAATATTCACCTCAATTAAAAGCCACTGAAATTTCACTTCATAGAAATACAACTCATCTTTTGGAATAGATGATGTGTACCCCTACACTAGAAACCTACACTAAGAAACAATGAAAAATAAAATGTGAATGGCCACATTATTCTCATGAGATCACACAGCCTGCTCTCCTATAACATCTCTCTCATTCAGATCTTAGCATAAAATATAAACAAGAAACAAAAAATAGTTATCAAACAAGTTGTTTCTGTTTTTTTGTTTCAACAAAAAAGAAACAGAAAACGTTATCAAACAAATTTATATTTTTGTTTGTTTTTTTCAAGAAACAATAAACATGAGTAATTATCAAACATGTTCCTGTTTCTAGTTCTCAATATACAAGAAACAAGAACGTTAACAAACAGGTCCTGAGTAAGCAAATTAATGTTAAAAGAAGAATGGTTAGAGATCCCACAAGACCTAAAAGTCATACAACTTTTTAGAACCAGAAGTAAAACCACACAGGGCTGAAACATCAAACAACATAACATATTGCAAATTACTATAACATTACACACAAAGAAGCCCAACAAGGCACAAATGGTGTAATATGTTTTGAACTAAGAATTGGAGGGGTACGCCAAGCGTTGGTTGTAGTGCAACACCTAGGCGACGCCCGAGAGCCCAGCAGCTTGCTGCTGTGAGAGTGGGCCCTCACCCTTAAAAAATAAATTTAATATCGTGTAGGCTGATGGCCTACATATCAGATATTAAACTGATAAGAACAGATCCTACACTTGATCTTAGCCAAAAGGCCGAGAAAGGTATGCTTTTTATTGCCATAGTAGTTCCCTTATTATACACTCTTCTCTAGCCCTTCATCTTGAACTTTGTCGATATGGAACAAAATAAATATTTTTATTTTACTCTATTCCTTGCGCTTGTTTGTGCCTCTCCAATCTCCATACTATATTTCCAATAAACTCAAGTACGTAAACAAAGATCAAATATTCACCTCAATTAATAGCCACTGAAATTTCACTACAAAGAAATACAACTCATCTTTTGGAATAGATGATGTGTACCCCTACAATAGAAACCTACACTAAGAAACAATGAAAAATAAAATGTGAATGGTCACATTATTCTCATGAGATCCACAACCTGCTCTCCTATAACATCCTTCTCTTTCAGATCTTAGCATAAAAAATAAACAAGAAACAAAAAATTGTTATCAAACAAGTTGTTTCTGTTTTTTTGTTTCAACAAAAAAGAAACAGAAAACGTTATCAAACAAATTTATATTTTTGTTTGTTTTTTTAAAGAAACAATAAACATGAGTAATTATCAAACATGTTCCTGTTTCTAGTTCTCAAAATACAAGAAACAAGATAGTTATCAAACAGGTCCTTAGTGTTTCCCTAAGAGAATAGGGTTAGAGATTCACGACCCAAAAGTCATACAATGTTTTGGAATGTGATGTGTGAGTGAGCAAATTAATGTTAAAAAAAGAAGGGTTAGAGATCCCACAAGACCCAAAAGTCATACAACTTTTTAGAACCAAAAGTAAAACCACACAGGGCTGAAACATCAAACAACATAACATATTGCAAATTACTATAACATTACACACAAAGAAGCCCAACAAGGCACAAATGGTGTAAAATGTTTTGAACTAAGAATTGAAGGGGTACGGCAAGCCTTGGCTGTAGTGCAACACCTAGGCGACGCCCGAGAGCCCCAGCAGCAAGCTGCTGTGAGTGGGCCCTCACCCTTAAAAAATAAATTTAATATCGTGTAGGCCGATGGCCTACATATCAGATATTAAACTGATAAGAACAGATACTACACTTGATCTTAGCCAAAAGGCCGAGAAAGGTATGCTTTTTATTGCCATAGTAGTTCCCTATTATACACTCTTCTCTAGCCTTTCATCTTGAACTTTGTCGATGTGGAACAAAATGAATATTTTTATTTTACTCTCTTCCTTGCGCTTGCTTGTGCCTCTCCAATCTCCATACAATATTTTCAATAAACTCAAGTACGTAAACAAAGAGCAAATATTCACCTCAATTAAAAGCCACTGAAATTTCACTTCATAGAAATACAACTCATCTTTTGGAATAGATGATGTGTACCCCTACACTAGAAACCTACACTAAGAAACAATGAAAAATTAAATGTGAATGGCCACATTATTCTCATGAGATCACACAACCTGCTCTCCTCTAACATCCTTCTCATTCAGATCTTAGCATAAAATATAAACAAGAAACAAAAAATATTTATCAAATAAGTTGTTTCTATTTCTTTGTTTCAACAAATAAGAAACAGAAAACGTTATCAAACAAATTTATCTTTTTGTTTGTTTTTTTCAAGAAACAAGAAACATGAGTAATTATCAAACATGTTCCTGTTTCTAGTTCTCAAAATACAAGAAACAAGAACGTTATCAAACAGGTCCTTAGTGTTTCCCTAAGAGAATAGGGTTAGAGATTCCACACGGCCCAAAAGTCATGCAACGTTTTGGAATGTGATGTGTGAGTGAGCAAATTAATGTTAAAAGAAGAAGGGTTAGAGATCCCACAAGACCCAAAAGTCATACAATTTGTTAGAACCAGAAGGAAAACCACACAAGGCTGAACATCAAACAACATAACATATTGCAAATTACTATAACATTACACACAAAGAAGCCCAACAAGGCACAAATGGTGTAATATGTTTTGAACTAAGAATTGGAGGGGTACGCCAAGCCTTGGCTGTAGTGCAACACCTTGGCGACGCCCGAGAGCCCCAGCAGCTTGCTGCTGTGAGTGCACCCTCACCCTTAAAAAATAAATTTAATATCGTGTAGGTCGATGGCCTACATATCAGATATTAAACTGATAAGAACAGATACTACACTTGATCTTAGCCAAAAGGCCGAGAAAGGTATGCTTTTTATTGCCATAGTAGTTCCCTTATAATACACTATTCTCTAGCCCTTCATCTTGAACTTTGTCGATGTGGAACAAAATGAATATTTTTATTTTACTCTTTTCCTTGCGTTTGCTTATGCCTCTCCAATCTCCATACAATATTTCCAATAAACTCAAGTACGTAAACAAAGATCAAATATTCACCTCAATTAAAAGCCACTGAAATTTCACTTCATAGAAATACAACTCATCTTTTGGAATAGATGATGTGTACCCCTACACTAGAAACGTACACTAAGAAACAATGAAAAATAAAATGTGAATGGCCACACTATTCTCATGAGATCCACAACCTGCTCTCCTATAACATCCTTCTCATTCACATCTTAGCATAAAAAATAAACAAGAAACAAAAAACTGTTATCAAACAAGTTGTTTCTGTTTTTTTTTGTTTCAACAAAAAAGAAACAGAAAACGTTATCAAACAAATTTATATTTTTGTTTGTTTTTTTCAAGAAACAAGAAACATGAGTAATTATCAAACATGTTCCTATTTCTAGTTCTCAAAATACAAGAAACAAGAACGTTATCAAACAAGTCCTTAGTTTTTCCCTAAGAGAATAGGGTTAGAGATTCCACACGACCCAAAAGTCATGCAACGTTTTGGAATGTGATGTGTGAGTGAGCAAATTAATGTTAAAAGAAGAAGGGTTAGAGATCCCACAAGACCCAAAAGTCATACAACTTTTTAGAACCAGAAGGAAAACCACACAGGGCTGAACATCAAACAACATAACATATTGCAAATTACTATAACATTACACACAAAGAAGCCCAACAAGGCACCTTTGGTGTAATATGTTTTGAACTAAAAATTGGAGGGGTACGCCAAGCCTTGGCTGTAGTGCAACACCTAGGGGACGCCCGAGAGCCCCAGCACTGTGAGTGGGCCCTCACCCTTAAAAAATAAATTTATTATCGTGTAGGCCGATGGCCTACATATCAGATATTAAACTGATAAGAACAGATACTACACTTGATCTTAGCCAAAAGGCCGAGAAAGGTATGCTTTTTATTGCCATAGTAGTTCCCTTATTATACACTCTTCTCTAGCCCTTCATCTTGAACTTTGTCGATGTGGAACAAAATGAATATTTTTATTTTACTCTTTTCCTTGCGTTTGCTTGTGCCTCTCCAATCTCCATACAATATTTCCAATAAACTCAAGTACGTAAACAAAGATCAAATATTCACCTCAATTAAAAGCCACTGAAATTTCACTTCATAGAAATACAACTCATCTTTTGGAATAGATGATGTGTACCCCTACACTAGAAACGTACACTAAGAAACAATGAAAAATAAAATGTGAATGGCCACACTATTCTCATGAGATCCACAACCTGCTCTCCTATAACATCCTTCTCATTCACATCTTAGCATAAAAAATAAACAAGAAACAAAAAATTGTTATCAAACAAGTTGTTTCTGTTTTTTTTTGTTTCAACAAAAAAGAAACATAAAACGTTATCAAACAAATATATATTTTTGTTTGTTTTTTTCAAGAAACAAGAAACATGAGTAATTATCAAACATGTTCCTATTTCTAGTTCTCAAAATACAAGAAACAAGAACGTTATCAAACAAGTCCTTAGTTTTTCCCTAAGAGAATAGGGTTAGAGATTCCACACGACCCAAAAGTCATGCAACGTTCTGGAATGTGATGTGTGAGTGAGCAAATTAATGTTAAAAGAAGAAGGGTTAGAGATCCCACAAGACCCAAAAGTCATACAACTTTTTAGAACCAGAAGGAAAACCACACAGGGCTGAACATCAAACAACATAACATATTGCAAATTACTATAACATTACACACAAAGAAGCCCAACAAGGCACCTATGGTGTAATATGTCTTGAACTAAGAATTGGAGGGGTACGCCAAGCCTTGGCTGTAGTGCAACACCTAGGGGACGCCCGAGAGCCCCAGCACTGTGAGTGGGCCCTCACCCTTAAAAAATAAATTTAATATCGTGTAGGCCGATGGCCTACATATCAGATATTAAACTGATAAGAACAGATACTACACTTGATCTTAGCCAAAAGGCCGAGAAAGGTATGCTTTTTATTGCCATAGTAGTTCCCTTATTATACACTCTTCTCTAGCCCTTCATCTTGAACTTTGTCGATGTGGAACAAAATGAATATTTTTATTTTACTCTCTTCCTTGCGCTTGCTTCTGCCTCTCTAATCTCCATACAATATCTCCAATAAACTCAAGTACGTAAACAAAGATCAAATATTCTCCTCAATTAAAAGCCACTGAAATTTTACTTCATAGAAATACAACTCATCTTTTGGAATAGATGATGTGTACCCCTACACTAGAAACGTACACTAAGAAACAATGAAAAATAAAATGTGAATGGCCACATTATTCTCATGAGATCCACAACCTGCTCTCCTATAACATCCTTCTCATTCAGATCTTAGCATAAAAAATAAACAAGAAACAAAAAATTGTTATCAAACAAGTTGTTTCTGTTTTTTTGTTTCAACAAAAAAGAAACAGAAAACGTTATCAAACAAATTTATATTTTTGTTTGTTTTTTTTCAAGAAACAAGAAACATGAGTAATTATCAAACATGTTCTTGTTTCTAGTTCTCAAAATACAAGAAATAAGAATGTTATCAAACAGGTCCTTAGTGTTTCCCTAAGAGAATAGGATTAGAGATTCCACACGACCCAAAAGTCATGCAATGTTTTGGAATGTGATGTGTGAGTGAGCAAATTAATATTAAAAGAAGAAGGGTTAGAGATCCCACAAGACCCAAAAGTCATACAACTTTTTAGAACCAAAAGTAAAACCACACAGGGCTGAAACATCAAAAAACATAACATATTGCAAATTACTATAACATTACACACAAAGAAGCCCAACAAGGCACAAATGGTGTAATATGTTTTGAACTAAGAATTGGAGGGGTACGCCAAGCCTTGGCTGTAGTGCAACACCTAGGCGACGCCCGAGAGCCCCAGCAGCAAGCTGCTGTGAGTGGGCCCTCACCCTTAAAAAATAAATTTAATATCGTGTAGGCCGATGGCCTACATATCAGATATTAAACTGACAAGAACAGATACTACACTTGATCTTAGCCAAAAGGCCGAGAAAGGTATGCTTTTTTATTGCCATAGTAGTTCCCTTATTATACACTCTTCTCTAGCCCTTCATCTTGAACTTTGTCGATGTGGAACAAAATGAATATTTTTATTTTACTCTCTTCCTTGCGCTTGCTTGTGCCTCTCCAATCTCCATACAATATTTCCAATAAACTCAAGTACGTAAACAAAGAGCAAATATTCACCTCAATTAAAAGCCACTGAAATTTCACTTCATAGAAATACAACTCATCTTTTGGAATAGATGATGTGTACCCCTACACTAGAAACCTACACTAAGAAACAATGAAAAATAAAATGTGAATGGCCACATTATTCTCATGAGATCACACAACCGGCTCTCCTCTAACATCCTTCTCATTCAGATCTTAGCATAAAATATAAACAAGAAACAAAAAATATTTATCAAATAAGTTGTTTCTGTTTCTTTGTTTCAACAAATAAGAAACAGAAAACGTTATCAAACAAATTTATATTTTTGTTTGTTTTTTTCAAGAAACAAGAAACATGAGTAATTATCAAACATGTTCCTGTTTCTAGTTCTCAAAATACAAGAAACAAGAAGGTTATCAAACAGGTCCTTAGTGTTTCCCTAAGAGAATAGGGTTAGAGATTCCACACGACCCAAAAGTCATGCACTGTTTTGGAATGTGATGTGTGAGTGAGCAAATTAATGTTAAAAGAAGAAGGGTTAGAGATCCCACAAGACCCAAAAGTCATACAATTTTTTAGAAACCAGAAGGAAAACCACACAAGGCTGAACATCAAACAACATAACATATTGCAAATTACTATAACATTACACACAAAGAAGCCCAACAAGGCACCTATGGTGTAATATGTTTTGAACTAAGAATTGGAGGGGTACGCCAAGCCTTGGCTGTAGTGCAACACCTAGGCGACGCCCGAGAG
This sequence comes from Herpetospermum pedunculosum, assembly GCA_028017165.1. NCBI lineage: Eukaryota > Viridiplantae > Streptophyta > Magnoliopsida > Cucurbitales > Cucurbitaceae > Herpetospermum > Herpetospermum pedunculosum. The sequence goes on along the minus strand of CM051528.1, from coordinate 54,911,819 downwards.
CCCCAGCAGCAAGCTTGTTGCGCACTTTTAATGCAGTGCAAAACCGCAAGTGTACGGGTCAAGTAATAAAGTGTATGTAAATACGAGTATCGTCCTCAGGATTGGTTTTCTAGTTCACTTAAGTACCGCGAATACAGTCACCCAATTTTATTTAGAGAAAGAAAGCGATAAAAGATAGGATTAAAACAAAATAAAAACATAAAATAAAAGATGGAGAACAACAAGGAGAGAGATATCTTAGGGAGTTGATTTCGCCAATTAGATTGACGCTTCAATCAATCAAATACCTAGATTATTCATGCAAATTTCCATAAGTCTTGAAGGACACAAATAACAATTGCCTCTTCCGAGCGCAATTGGTCTCATGCAATGTAATAAAACTAATTTTTCAATCTAGTTTTTAAAGACATGCAAGGCATTAAGAACTCTTCTTTAAAACAACTTCTAAGATAGCCTAATCATTCCCATGTTAGAACTATTCTTAGTCATGCAATTAAGATCTAGTCTAAATCATTCTCTTCCAAGCATAATTTAAACCATGACGACATACAACCCTTGACCAAAAGATTATAAGCATTGAGAGAGTAAAAGCATGAATGGGTAATAAACAATCAATCTAAGCATTCAATTAATTAAAACATCAAAACTAAAAGACTACATCAATCCCCAAGATAAATGAGTTTAGCCAAACATATTCAATATTATAAAATCTAAACTCAAAATTAAACTCATAACGAAACTACAAATTAAAAGGGAAGAAGAAATAAAACTAGTGTCGATTCCACGTTCCCGCTGTAATCGCCACGATCCCGAACATGTAATTGCCTTCTTTTTGCTCCCAAAAATCTCCTCTAACTCTTAAAATTATGTATTTTCGAAATTGGGAATAACTCTCCAAATTGGCTCCCTGAAAACTCCTCAAGAATATGTATTTATAAGATAATTTAGGGTCAAAATCGTTCAATAAGGCAAATTTGGGGCTACAATCAGCTGAGGCGCACCACCATGGACTCTGATGTAGGTGCGGAGGTTGAAATTCCATCAGAATTGGGCTGGGCTTTATTGAATATATAATATATCGCTGGTATAATCATCAAGTTACATTGCTGGCTGAGTTGGTTGAGTGTTGGAGGGAAACCAATTTAGCGCGCGTCATGGCCTGAGTTCGATTCCGAATAACTGTAAGTTTTCCTTTTATTTTAATTTCAAGGGTCTAGACGCTGCCCCCTCGGGAATTTTGGCTTGTTTCTTCTTTTCTCTTGACTTGGGACTTTATATTTGCATCCAATTAGCTCAGTTTTCATCATAAATCTTCTAAAAGCCCCAGTTTGCTCCAAATGTTCGATATCTGTAAAATAATCAAATATAAATGTGAGATTAATCATGTAACTCTGTAAATTAGCATAAAATAGGTCATAAAGATAGCTCATTTTGTGAGCTATCAGGCCCTCACCCTTAAAAAATAAATTTAATATCGTGTAGGCCGATGGCCTACATATCAGATATTAAACTGACAAGAACAGATACTACACTTGATCTTAGCCAAAAGGGCGAGAAAGGTATGCTTTTTATTGCCATAGTAGTTCCCTTATTATACACTCTTCTCTAGCCCTTCATCTTGAACTTTGTCGATGTGGAACAAAATAAATATTTTTATTTTACTCTCTTCCTTGCGCTTGCTTGTGCCTCTCCAATCTCCATACAATATTTCCAATAAACTCAAGTACGTAAACAAAGAGCAAATATTCACCTCAATTAAAAGCCACTGAAATTTCACTTCATAGAAATACAACTCATCTTTTGGAATAGATGATGTGTACCCCTACACTAGAAACCTACACTAAGAAACAATGAAAAATAAAATGTGAATGGCCACATTATTCTCATGAGATCACACACCGGCTCTCCTCTAACATCCTTCTCATTCAGATCTTAGCATAAAATATAAACAAGAAACAAAAAATATTTATCAAATAAGTTGTTTCTGTTTCTTTGTTTCAACAAATAAGAAACAGAAAACGTTATCAAACAAATTTATATTTTTGTTTGTTTTTTTCAAGAAACAAGAAACATGAGTAATTATCAAACATGTTCCTGTTTCTAGTTCTCAAAATACAAGAAACAAGAAGGTTATCAAACAGGTCCTTAGTGTTTCCCTAAGAGAATAGGGTTAGAGATTCCACACGACCCAAAAGTCATGCACTGTTTTGGAATGTGATGTGTGAGTGAGCAAATTAATGTTAAAAGAAGAAGGGTTAGAGATCCCACAAGACCCAAAAGTCATACAATTTTTTAGAACCAGAAGGAAAACCACACAAGGCTGAACATCAAACAACATAACATATTGCAAATTACTATAACATTACACACAAAGAAGCCCAACAAGGCACCTATGGTGTAATATGTTTTGAACTAAGAATTGGAGGGGTACGCCAAGCCTTGGCTGTAGTGCAACACCTAGGCGACGCCCGAGAGCCCCAGCAGCAAGCTGCTGTGAGTGGGCTCTCACCCTTAAAAAATAAATTTAATATCGTGTAGGCCGATGGCCTACATATCAGATATTAAACTGACAAGAACAGATACTACACTTGATCTTAGCCAAAAGGCCGAGAAAGGTATGCTTTTTATTGCCATAGTAGTTCCCTTATTATACACTCTTCTCTAGCCCTTCATCTTGAACTTTGTCGATGTGGAACAAAATGAATATTTTTATTTTACTCTCTTCCTTGCGCTTGCTTGTGCCTCTCCAATCTCCATACAATATTTCCAATAAACTCAAGTACGTAAACAAAGAGCAAATATTCACCTCAATTAAAAGCCACTGAAATTTCACTTCATAGAAATACAACTCATCTTTTGGAATAGATGATGTGTACCCCTACACTAGAAACCTACACTAAGAAACAATGAAAAATAAAATGTGAATGGTCACATTATTCTCATGAGATCACACAACCTGCTCTCCTCTAACATCCTTCTCATTCAGATCTTAGCATAAAATATAAACAAGAAACAAAAAATATTTATCAAATAAGTTGTTTCCGTTTCTTTGTTTCAACAAATAAGAAACATAAAACGTTATCAAACAAATTTATATTTTTGTTTGTTTTTTTCAAGAAACAAGAAACATGAGTAATTATCAAACATGTTCCTGTTTCTAGTTCTCAAAATACAAGAAACAAGAAGGTTATCAAACAGGTCCTTAGTGTTTCCCTAAGAGAATAGGGTTAGAGATTCCACACGACCCAAAAGTCATGCACTGTTTTGGAATGTGATGTAAGAGTGAGCAAATTAATGTTAAAAGAAGAAGGGTTAGAGATCCCACAAGACCCAAAAGTCATACAATTTTTTAGAACCAGAAGGAAAACCACACAAGGCTGAACATCAAACAACATAACATAGTGCAAATTACTATAACATTACACACAAAGAAGCCCAACAAGGCACAAATGGTGTAATATGTTTTGAACTAAGAATTGGAGGGGTACGCCAAGCCTTGGCTGTAGTGCAACACCTAGTCGACGCCCGAGAGCCCCAGCAGCAAGCTGCTGTGAGTGGGCCCTCACCCTTAAAAAATAAATTTAATATCGTGTAAGCCGATGGCCTACATATCAGATATTAAACTGATAAGAACAGATACTACACTTGATCTTAGCCAAAAGGCCGAGAAAGGTATGCTTTTTATTGCCATAGTAGTTCCCTTATTATACACTCTTCTCTAGCCCTTCATCTTGAACTTTGTCGATGTGGAACAAAATGAATATTTTTATTTTACTCTCTTCCTTGCGCTTGCTTGTGCCTCTCCAATCTCCATACAATATTTCCAATAAACTCAAGTACGTAAACAAAGAGCAAATATTCACCTCAATTAAAAGCCACTGAAATTTCACTTCATAGAAATACAACTCATCTTTTGGAATAGATGATGTGTACCCCTACACTAGAAACCTACACTAAGAAACATTGAAAAATAAAATGTGAATGGCCACATTATTCTCATGAGATCACACAACCTGCTCTCCTATAACATCCTTCTCATTCAGATCTTAACAGAAAAAATAAACAAGAAACAAAAAATAGTTATCAAACAAGTTGTTTCTGTTTTTTTGTTTCAACAAACAAGAAACAGAAAACGTTATCAAACAAATTTATATTTTTGTCTCTTTTCTTCAAGAAAAAAGAAACATGAGTAATTATCAAACATGTTCCTGTTTCTAGTTCTCAAAATACAAGAAATAAGAACGTTATCAAACAGGTCCTTAGTGTTTCCCTAAGAGCATAGGGTTAGAGATTCCACACGACCCAAAAGTCATGCAACGTTTTGGAATGTGATGTGTGAGTGAGCAAATTAATGTTAAAAGAAGAAGGGTTAGTGTTACGTCTCCAAAAGTGCATAAATTAGGGACTTATTTACCATGGAATTAAGTAAACTCTTAAGCGTTTTTGTTAGAATTTAGTTTAATACATGCTTAAATATGAGAAATCAAGAAATGAAGCTAAATTATGACTTATTTGTAAAAGGAACAAAAAGGAATAAAAAACGAAGTTAAAAGAGTTGAAATTTTGCATTGCAGGAAAATTGCTGAAACATTGCTGTCTCCGCAATGTTTAAGCTGCAAATGATAAGTTGTTCTAACCGTCCGCCGTTTTGTTGCGATTTTTCAGCCCCCCAATTTCTCCCCTGCTGCCACGTGGTGAGACGTCGTTCAGAATGGATGGTTCTCCTTGACTGAAGAGTACCTGCAAAGAGCTATAAAAGGAGGTCAAGGGGGAAAGAGAACAACAAGCTTGGAAGCGTAGAACTCTCCATCTCAACGCAGTTTCTCCCTACTTTCTCTTCCGTTTGTTGGCGTGAAGGAGTCAGCTGTTGGAATCGATAATCTGAGAGGAAGAAGAGAAGATCCTTCTTCTCTTCTGATTGGATTCATCCCCAAACAAAGCTCACTTTCTCCCTTCATCCGAGGCGCTTGCGACGAGGAGTTTCACGCACACATTTATACGCTTTCTTCTGCTTTCTGTCTTTCCTTTTCGTTTCTGTTTGCTGCCATTTACTTCTGTTAGCTACATTGGTTCAATTTGTTTCCATTTTCTTAGTCGTTACTGCTTTGTAGTCATTGTACTTTAAGTTTTGAATCGTATTTCAATAGAGGAATTATTTGACAACTTCGCAAAGCTTCTTATCACTTTCTGTTTTCCCTTTACTTTCAGTTTGCTTTGAATCATGTTTAATCCATCTAAACTTTCCACTTCCATCTCATCCATGAGTAACTAAACACACAAGGGTCTGCTAATGATGAATCTATAGGTAGAAATACGTGAATTCAGCATGTAGGATCGCATTTAATGTATGTATGCTTCATCCCACGGGCAATTTCGATTGGCCATCCATTTTGTCCAAAGAACTCCTAACCTCCGGAAAGAGTAAGAGTTCAGAGTCGTTCATTCATGCTAGCCTTTCATGGTAGCCAGAAAACGACATAGGAATAGACATTTTCCTAGCACAATTCATTAACTTGCTTATATAAATAGATGCTTAAGTCTTACTTGGATATGAGTGAACTAAAGGATCTAATGCATGTAATCGAGAGATGCATGAGAATGAGTTAAATTGATGCATGATAAGTTGAGCTACTGCTGAATAATCGTATGAAAAAGCCTATAGAGGAGTCGTTAGTTGACCTTGTTTACCCATCTCACCCTTAAAACGTTGCTAAATTTATTGCTATACAATTGCTGTCTCCGCAATTCCTTAAGTTAGTTTTTGCCTTAGCCATTTTTTCAATCTTTTCCTTTTGCGATTTTATTGCTATACAATTGCTTTCTCCGCAATACTTTTTCCTCTACATTCAAGTTACTCTCTTTACTTGCTTTCGTTTATGCTTGCATATCTCTTATATTCTTCATTAGTTAGGCACATTAATCTCCGATTCAGCCCATTCATACCCCCCCTTTCTAATTTAACATCTCACTTCGTTAGTCACTAAGAATAAATCTCTGTGGGAAATCGAATGAAAAAATACTTATTACTTGCTACAAGATCATGTATGCTTGCATGTTCTGAGTGCTCTCACATTGCATCTTTATTTAAACACTGAGCACGCAACAGTTAGAGATCCCACAAGACCCAAAAGTCATACAACTTTTTAGAACCAGAAGTAAAACCACACAGGGCTGAAACATCAAAGAACATAACATATTGCAAATTACTATAACATTACACACAAAGAAGCCCAACAAGGCACAAATGGTGTAATATGTTTTGAACTAAGAATTGGAGGGGTACGCCAAGCCTTGGCTGTAGTGCAACACCTAGGCGACGCCCGAGAGCCGCAGCAGCAAGCTGCTGCGAGTGGGCCCTCACCCTTAAAAAATAAATTTAATATCGTGTAGGCCGATGGCCTACATATCAGATATTAAACTGATAAGAACAGATACTACACTTGATCTTAGCCAAAAGGCCGAGAAAGGTATGTTTTTTATTGCCATAGTAGTTCCCTTATTATACACTCTTCTCTAGCCCTTCATCTTGAACTATGTTGATGTGGAACAAAATGAATATTTTTATTTTACTCTCTTCCTTGCGCTTGCTTGTGCCTCTCCAATCTCCATACAATATTTCCGATAAACTCAAGTACGTAAACAAAGATCAAATATTCACCTCAATTAAAAGCCACTGAAATTTCACTTCATAGAAATACAACTCATCTTTTGGAATAGATGATGTGTACCCCTACACTAGAAACCTACACTAAGAAACAATGAAAAATAAAATGTGAATGGCCACATTATTCTGATGAGATCCACAACCTGCTCTTCTATAACATCCTTCTCATTCTGATCTTAGCAGAAAAAATAAACAAGAAACAAAAAATTGTTATCAAACAAGTTGTTTCTGTTTTTTTGTTTCAACGAAAAAGAAACAGAAAACGTTATCAAACAAAATTTATATTTTTGTCTCTTTTCTTCAAGAAAATAGAAACATGAGTAATTATCAAACATGTTCCTGTTTCTAGTTATCAAAAATAGAAACATGAGTAATTATCAAACATGTTCCTGTTTCTAGTTATCAAAATACAAGAAACAAGAACGTTATCAAACAGGTCCTTAGTGTTTCCCTAAGAGAATAGGATTAGAGATTCCACACGACCCAAAAGTCATGCAACATTTTGGAAGTGATGTGTGAGTGAGCAAATTAATGTTAAAAGAAGAAGGGTTAGAGATCCCACAAGACCCAAAAGTCATACAAATTTTTGGAACCAGAAGTAAAACCACACAGGGCTGAAACATCAAACAACATAACATATTGCAAATTACTATAACATTACACACAAAGAAGCCCAACAAGGCACAAATGGTGTAATATGTTTTGAACTAAGAATTGGAGGGGTACGCCAAGCCTTGGCTGTAGTGCAACACCTAGGCGACGCCCGAGAGCCCCAGCAGCAAGCTGCTGTGAGTTGGCCCTCACCTTTAAAAAATAAATTTAATATCGTGTAGGCCGATGGCCTACATATCAGATATTAAACTGATAAGAACAGATACTACACTTGATCTTAGCCAAAAGGCCGAGAAAGGTATGCTTTTTATTTCCATAGTAGTTCCCTTATTATACACACTTCTCTAGCCCTTCATCTTGAACTTTGTCGATGTGGAACAAAATGAATATTTTTATTTTACTCTCTTCCTTGCGCTTGCTTGTGCCTCTCCAATCTCCATACAATATTTCCAATAAACTCAAGTACGCAAACAAAGAGCAAATATTCACCTCAATTAAAAGCCACTAAAATTTCACTTCATAGAAATACAACTCATCTTTTGGAATAGATGATGTGTACCCCTACACTAGAAACCTACACTAAGAAACAATGAAAAATAAAATGTGAATGACCACATTATTCTCATGAGATCACACAACCTGCTCTCCTATAACATCCTTCTCATTCAGATCTTAACAGAAAAAATAAACAAGAAACAAAAAATAGTTATCAAACAAGTTATTTCTGTTTTTTTGTTTCAACAAACAAGAAACAGAAAACGTTATCAAACAAATTTATATTTTTGTCTCTTTTCTTCAAGAAAAAAGAAACATGAGTAATTATCAAACATGTTCCTGTTTCTAGTTCTCAAAATACAAGAAACAAGAACGTTATCAAACAGGTCCTTAGTGTTTCCCTAAGAGAATAGGGTTAGAGATTCCACACGACCCAAAAGTCATGCAACGTTTTGGAATGTGATGTGTGAGTGAGCAAATTAATGTTAAAAGAAGAAGGGTTAGAGATCCCACAAGACCCAAAAGTCATATAACTTTTTAGAACCAGAAGTAAAATCGGGCTGAAACATCAAAGAACATAACATATTGCAAATTACTATAACATTACACACAAAGAAGCCCAACAAGGCACAAATGGTGTAATATGTTTTGAACTAAGAATTGGAGGGGTACGCCAAGCCTTGGTTGTAGTGCAACACCTAGGCGACGCCCGAGAGCCGCAGCAGCAAGCTGCTGTGAGTGGGCCCTCACCCTTAAAAAATAAATTTAATATCGTGTAGGCCGATGGCCTACATATCAGATATTAAACTGATAAGAACAGATACTACACTTGATCTTAGCCAAAAGGCCGAGAAAGGTATGCTTTTTATTGCCATAGTAGTTCCCTTATTATACACTCTTCTCTAGCCCTTCATCTTGAACTATGTCGATGTGGAACAAAATGAATATTTTTATTTTACTCTCTTCCTTGCGCTTGCTTGTGCCTCTCCAATCTCCATACAATATTTCCGATAAACTCAAGTACGTAAACAAAGATCAAATATTCACCTCAATTAAAAGCCACTGAAATTTCACTTCATAGAAATACAACTCATCTTTTGGAATAGATGATGTGTACCCCTACACTAGAAACCTACACTAAGAAACAATGAAAAATAAAATGTGAATGGCCACATTATTCTGATGAGATCCACAACCTGCTCTTCTATAACATCCTTCTCATTCTGATCTTAGCAGAAAAAATAAACAAGAAACAAAAAATTGTTATCAAACAAGTTGTTTCTGTTTTTTTGTTTCAACGAAAAAGAAACAGAAAACGTTATCAAACAAAATTTATATTTTTGTCTCTTTTCTTCAAGAAAATAGAAACATGAGTAATTATCAAACATGTTCCTGTTTCTAGTTATCAAAAATAGAAACATGAGTAATTATCAAACATGTTCCTGTTTCTAGTTATCAAAATACAAGAAACAAGAACGTTATCAAACAGGTCCAAACAGGTCCTTAGTGTTTCCCTAAGAGAATAGGATTAGAGATTCCACACGACCCAAAAGTCATGCAACGTTTTGGAAGTGATGTGTGAGTGAGCAAATTAATGTTAAAAGAAGAAGGGTTAGAGATCCCACAAGACCCAAAAGTCATACAAATTTTTGGAACCAGAAGTAAAACCACACAGGGCTGAAACATCAAACAACATAACATATTGCAAATTACTATAACATTACACACAAAGAAGCCCAACAAGGCACAAATGGTGTAATATGTTTTGAACTAAGAATTGGAGGGGTACGCCAAGCCTTGGCTGTAGTGCAACACCTAGGCGACGCCCGAGAGCCGCAGCAGCAAGCTGCTGTGAGTGGGCCCTCACCCTTAAAAAATAAATTTAATATCGTGTAGGCCGATGGCCTACATATCAGATATTAAACTGATAAGAACAGATACTACACTTGATCTTAGCCAAAAGGCCGAGAAAGGTATGCTTTTTATTGCCATAGTAGTTCCCTTATTATACACTCTTCTCTAGCCCTTCATCTTGAACTATGTCGATGTGGAACAAAATGAATATTTTTATTTTACTCTCTTCCTTGCGCTTGCTTGTGCCTCTCCAATCTCCATACAATATTTCCAATAAACTCAAGTACGTAAACAAAGAGCAAATATTCACCTCAATTAAAAGCCACTGAAATTTCACTTCATAGAAATACAACTCATCTTTTGGAATAGATGATGTGTACCCCTACACTAGAAACCTACACTAAGAAACAACGAAAAATAAAATGTGAATGGCCACATTATTCTCATGAGATCACACAACCTGCTCTCCTATAACATCCTTCTCATTCAGATCTTAACAGAAAAAATAAACAAGAAACAAAAAATAGTTATCAAACAAGTTATTTCTGTTTTTTTGTTTCAACAAACAAGAAACAAAAAACGTTATCAAACAAATTTATATTTTTGTCTCTTTTCTTCAAGAAAAAAGAAACATGAGTAATTATCAAACATGTTCCTGTTTCTAGTTCTCAAAATACAAGAAACAAGAACGTTATCAAACAGGTCCTTAGTGTTTCCCTAAGAGAATAGGGTTAGAGATTCCACACGACCCAAAAGTCATGCAACGTTTTGGAATGTGATGTGTGAGTGAGCAAATTAATGTTTAAAGAAGAAGGGTTAGAGATCCCACAAGACCCAAAAGTCATATAACTTTTTAGAACCAGAAGTAAAATCGGGCTGAAACATCAAAGAACATAACATATTGCAAATTACTATAACATTACACACAAAGAAGCCCAACAAGGCACAAATGGTGTAATATGTTTTGAACTAAGAATTGGAGGGGTACGCCAAGCCTTGGCTGTAGTGCAACACCTAGGCGACGCCCGAGAGCCGCAGCAGCAAGCTGCCGTGAGTGGGCCCTCACCCTTAAAAAATAAATTTAATATCGTGTAGGCCGATGGCCTACATATCAGATATTAAACTGATAAGAACAGATACTACACTTGATCTTAGCCAAAAGGCCGAGAAAGGTATGCTTTTTATTGCCATAGTAGTTCCCTTATTATACACTCTTCTCTAGCCCTTCAACTTGAACTATGTCGATGTGGAACAAAATGAATATTTTTATTTTACTCTCTTCCTTGCGCTTGCTTGTGCCTCTCCAATCTCCATACAATATTTCCAATAAACTCAAGTACGTAAACAAAGAGCAAATATTCACCTCAATTAAAAGCCAACTAAATTTCACTTCATAGAAATACAACTCATCTTTTGGAATAGATGATGTGTACCCCTACACTAGAAACCTACACTAAGAAACAACGAAAAATAAAATGTGAATGGCCACATTATTCTCATGAGATCACACAACCTGCTCTCCTATAACATCCTTCTCATTCAGATCTTAACAGAAAAAATAAACAAGAAACAAAAAATAGTTATCAAACAAGTTATTTCTGTTTTTTTGTTTCAACAAACAAGAAACAGAAAACGTTATCAAACAAATTTATATTTTTGTCTCTTTTCTTCAAGAAAAAAGAAACATGAGTAATTATCAAACATGTTCCTGTTTCTAGTTCTCAAAATACAAGAAACAAGAACGTTATCAAACAGGTCCTTAGTGTTTCCCTAAGAGAATAGGGTTAGAGATTCCACACGACCCAAAAGTCATGCAACGTTTTGGAATGTGATGTGTGAGTGAGCAAATTAATGTTAAAAGAAGAAGGGTTAGAGATCCCACAAGACCCAAAAGTCATATAACTTTTTAGAACCAGAAGTAAAATCGGGCTGAAACATCAAAGAACATAACATATTGCAAATTACTATAACATTACACACAAAGAAGCCCAACAAGGCACAAATGGTGTAATATGTTTTGAACTAAGAATTGGAGGGGTACGCCAAGCCTTTGGCTGTAGTGCAACACCTAGGCGACGCCCGAGAGCCGCAGCAGCAAGCTGCTGTGAGTGGGCCCTCACCCTTAAAAAATAAATTTAATATCGTGTAGGCCGATGGCCTACATATCAGATATTAAACTGATAAGAACAGATACTACACTTGATCTTAGCCAAAAGGCCGAGAAAGGTATGCTTTTTATTGCCATAGTAGTTCCCTTATTATACACTCTTCTCTAGCCCTTCATCTTGAACTATGTCGATGTGGAACAAAATGAATATTTTTATTTTACTCTCTTCCTTGCGCTTGCTTGTGCCTCTCCATTCTCCATACAATATTTCCGATAAACTCAAGTACGTAAACAAAGATCAAATATTCACCTCAATTAAAAGCCACTGAAATTTCACTTCATAGAAATACAACTCATCTTTTGGAATAGATGATGTGTACCCCTACACTAGAAACCTACACTACGAAACAATGAAAAATAAAATGTGAATGGCCACATTATTCTGATGAGATCCACAACCTGCTCTTCTATAACATCCTTCTCATTCTGATCTTAGCAGAAAAAATAAACAAGAAACAAAAAATTGTTATCAAACAAGTTGTTTCTGTTTTTTTGTTTCAACGAAAAAGAAACAGAAAACGTTATCAAACAAAATTTATATTTTTGTCTCTTTTCTTCAAGAAAATAGAAACATGAGTAATTATCAAACATGTTCCTGTTTCTAGTTATCAAAAATAGAAACATGAGTAATTATCAAACATGTTCCTGTTTCTAGTTATCAAAATACAAGAAACAAGAACGTTATCAAACAGGTCCTTAGTGTTTCCCTAAGAGAATAGGATTAGAGATTCCACACGACCCAAAAGTCATGCAACGTTTTGGAAGTGATGTGTGAGTGAGCAAATTAATGTTAAAAGAAGAAGGGTTAGAGATCCCACAAGACCCAAAAGTCATACAAATTTTTGGAACCAGAAGTAAAACCACACAGGGCTGAAACATCAAACAACATAACATATTGCAAATTACTATAACATTACACACAAAGAAGCCCAACAAGGCACAAATGGTGTAATATATTTTGAACTAAGAATTGGAGGGGTACGCCAAGCCTTGGCTGTAGTGCAACACCTAGGCGACGCCCGAGAGCCCCAGCAGCAAGCTGCTGTGAGTTGGCCCTCACCTTTAAAAAATAAGTTTAATATCGTGTAGGCCGATGGCCTACATATCAGATATTAAACTGATAAGAACAGATACTACACTTGATCTTAGCCAAAAGGCCGAGAAAGGTATGCTTTTTATTGCCATAGTAGTTCCCTTATTATACACTTTTCTCTAGCCCTTCATCTTGAACTTTGTCGATGTGGAACAAAATGAATATTTTTATTTTACTCTCTTCCTTGCGCTTGCTTGTGCCTCTCCAATCTCCATACAATATTTCCAATAAACTCAAGTCCGTAAACAAAGAGCAAATATTCACCTCAATTAAAAGCCACTGAAATTTCACTTCATAGAAATACAACTCATCTTTTGGAATAGATGATGTGTACCCCTACACTAGAAACCTACACTAAGAAACAATGAAAAATAAAATGTGAATGGCCACATTATTCTCATGAGATCACACAACCTGCTCTCCTATAACATCCTTCTCATTCAGATCTTAACAGAAAAAATAAACAAGAAACAAAAAATAGTTATCAAACAAGTTATTTCTGTTTTTTTGTTTCAACAAACAAGAAACAGAAAACGTTATCAAACAAATTTATATTTTTGTCTCTTTTCTTCAAGAAAAAAGAAACATGAGTATTTATCAAACATGTTCCTGTTTCTAGTTCTCAAAATACAAGAAACAAGAACGTTATCAAACAGGTCCTTAGTGTTTCCCTAAGAGAATAGGGTTAGAGATTCCACACGACCCAAAAGTCATGCAACGTTTTGGAATGTGATGTGTGAGTGAGCAAATTAATGTTAAAAGAAGAAGGGTTAGAGATCCCACAAGACCCAAAAGTCATATAACTTTTTAGAACCAGAAGTAAAATCGGGCTGAAACATCAAAGAACATAACATATTGCAAATTACTATAACATTACACACAAAGAAGCCCAACAAGGCACAAATGGTGTAATATGTTTTGAACTAAGAATTGGAGGGGTACGCCAAGCCTTGGCTGTAGTGCAACACCTAGGCGACGCCCGAGAGCCGCAGCAGCAAGCTGCTGTGAGTGTGCCCTCACCCTTAAAAAATAAATTTAATATCGTGTAGGCCGATGGCCTACATATCAGATATTAAACTGATAAGAACAGATACTACACTTGATCTTAGCCAAAAGGCCGAGAAAGGTATGCTTTTTATTGCCATAGTAGTTCCCTTATTATACACTCTTCTCTAGCCCTTCATCTTGAACTATGTCGATGTGGAACAAAATGAATATTTTTATTTTACTCTCTTCCTTGCGCTTGCTTGTGCCTCTCCAATCTCCATACAATATTTCCGATAAACTCAAGTACGTAAACAAAGATCAAATATTCACCTCAATTAAAAGCCACTGAAATTTCACTTCATAGAAATACAACTCATCTTTTGGAATAGATGATGTGTACCCCTACACTAGAAACCTACACTAAGAAACAATGAAAAATAAAATGTGAATGGCCACATTATTCTGATGAGATCCACAACCTGCTCTTCTATAACATCCTTCTCATTCTGATCTTAGCAGAAAAAATAAACAAGAAACAAAAAATTGTTATCAAACAAGTTGTTTCTGTTTTTTTGTTTCAACGAAAAAGAAACAGAAAACGTTATCAAACAAAATTTATATTTTTGTCTCTTTTCTTCAAGAAAATAGAAACATGAGTAATTATCAAACATGTTCCTGTTTCTAGTTATCAAAAATAGAAACATGAGTAATTATCAAACATGTTCCTGTTTCTAGTTATCAAAATACAAGAAACAAGAACGTTATCAAACAGGTCCTTAGTGTTTCCCTAAGAGAATAGGATTAGAGATTCCACACGACCCAAAAGTCATGCAACGTTTTGGAAGTGATGTGTGAGTGAGCAAATTAATGTTAAAAGAAGAAGGGTTAGAGATCCCACAAGACCCAAAAGTCATACAAATTTTTGGAACCAGAAGTAAAACCACACAGGGCTGAAACATCAAACAACATAACATATTGCAAATTACTATAACATTACACACAAAGAAGCCCAACAAGGCACAAATGGTGTAATATATTTTGAACTAAGAATTGGAGGGGTACGCCAAGCCTTGGCTGTAGTGCAACACCTAGGCGACGCCCGAGAGCCCCAGCAGCAAGCTGCTATGAGTTGGCCCTCACCTTTAAAAAATAAATTTAATATCGTGTAGGCCGATGGCCTACATATCAGATATTAAACTGATAAGAACAGATACTACACTTGATCTTAGCCAAAAGGCCGAGAAAGGTATGCTTTTTATTGCCATAGTAGTTCCCTTATTATACACTTTTCTCTAGCCCTTCATCTTGAACTTTGTCGATGTGGAACAAAATGAATATTTTTATTTTACTCTCTTCCTTGCGCTTGCTTGTGCCTCTCCAATCTCCATACAATATTTCCAATAAACTCAAGTCCGTAAACAAAGAGCAAATATTCACCTCAATTAAAAGCCACTGAAATTTCACTTCATAGAAATACAACTCATCTTTTGGAATAGATGATGTGTACCCCTACACTAGAAACCTACACTAAGAAACAATGAAAAATAAAATGTGAATGGCCACATTATTCTCATGAGATCACACAACCTGCTCTCCTATAACATCCTTCTCATTCAGATCTTAACAGAAAAAATAAACAAGAAACAAAAAATAGTTATCAAACAAGTTATTTCTGTTTTTTTGTTTCAACAAACAAGAAACAGAAAACGTTATCAAACAAATTTATATTTTTGTCTCTTTTCTTCAAGAAAAAAGAAACATGAGTATTTATCAAACATGTTCCTGTTTCTAGTTCTCAAAATACAAGAAACAAGAACGTTATCAAACAGGTCCTTAGTGTTTCCCTAAGAGAATAGGGTTAGAGATTCCACACGACCCAAAAGTCATGCAACGTTTTGGAATGTGATGTGTGAGTGAGCAAATTAATGTTAAAAGAAGAAGGGTTAGAGATCCCACAAGACCCAAAAGTCATATAACTTTTTAGAACCAGAAGTAAAATCGGGCTGAAACATCAAAGAACATAACATATTGCAAATTACTATAACATTACACACAAAGAAGCCCAACAAGGCACAAATGGTGTAATATGTTTTGAACTAAGAATTGGAGGGGTACGCCAAGCCTTGGCTGTAGTGCAACACCTAGGCGACGCCCGAGAGCCGCAGCAGCAAGCTGCTGTGAGTGTGCCCTCACCCTTAAAAAATAAATTTAATATCGTGTAGGCCGATGGCCTACATATCAGATATTAAACTGATAAGAACAGATACTACACTTGATCTTAGCCAAAAGGCCGAGAAAGGTATGCTTTTTATTGCCATAGTAGTTCCCTTATTATACACTCTTCTCTAGCCCTTCATCTTGAACTATGTCGATGTGGAACAAAATGAATATTTTTATTTTACTCTCTTCCTTGCGCTTGCTTGTGCCTCTCCAATCTCCATACAATATTTCCAATAAACTCAAGTACGTAAACAAAGAGCAAATATTCACCTCAATTAAAAGCCAACTAAATTTCACTTCATAGAAATACAACTCATCTTTTGGAATAGATGATGTGTACCCCTACACTAGAAACCTACACTAAGAAACAACGAAAAATAAAATGTGAATGGCCACATTATTCTCATGAGATCACACAACCTGCTCTCCTATAACATCCTTCTCATTCAGATCTTAACAGAAAAAATAAACAAGAAACAAAAAATAGTTATCAAACAAGTTATTTCTGTTTTTTTGTTTCAACAAACAAGAAACAGAAAACGTTATCAAACAAATTTATATTTTTGTCTCTTTTCTTCAAGAAAAAAGAAACATGAGTAATTATCAAACATGTTCCTGTTTCTAGTTCTCAAAATACAAGAAACAAGAACGTTATCAAACAGGTCCTTAGTGTTTCCCTAAGAGAATAGGGTTAGAGATTCCACACGACCCAAAAGTCATGCAACGTTTTGGAATGTGATGTGTGAGTGAGCAAATTAATGTTAAAAGAAGAAGGGTTAGAGATCCCACAAGACCCAAAAGTCATATAACTTTTTAGAACCAGAAGTAAAATCGGGCTGAAACATCAAAGAACATAACATATTGCAAATTACTATAACATTACACACAAAGAAGCCCAACAAGGCACAAATGGTGTAATATGTTTTGAACTAAGAATTGGAGGGGTACGCCAAGCCTTTGGCTGTAGTGCAACACCTAGGCGACGCCCGAGAGCCGCAGCAGCAAGCTGCTGTGAGTGGGCCCTCACCCTTAAAAAATAAATTTAATATCGTGTAGGCCGATGGCCTACATATCAGATATTAAACTGATAAGAACAGATACTACACTTGATCTTAGCCAAAAGGCCGAGAAAGGTATGCTTTTTATTGCCATAGTAGTTCCCTTATTATACACTCTTCTCTAGCCCTTCATCTTGAACTATGTCGATGTGGAACAAAATGAATATTTTTATTTTACTCTCTTCCTTGCGCTTGCTTGTGCCTCTCCAATCTCCATACAATATTTCCGATAAACTCAAGTACGTAAACAAAGATCAAATATTCACCTCAATTAAAAGCCACTGAAATTTCACTTCATAGAAATACAACTCATCTTTTGGAATAGATGATGTGTACCCCTACACTAGAAACCTACACTAAGAAACAATGAAAAATAAAATGTGAATGGCCACATTATTCTGATGAGATCCACAACCTGCTCTTCTATAACATCCTTCTTATTCTGATCTTAGCAGAAAAAATAAACAAGAAACAAAAAATTGTTATCAAACAAGTTGTTTCTGTTTTTTTGTTTCAACGAAAAAGAAACAGAAAACGTTATCAAACAAAATTTATATTTTTGTCTCTTTTCTTCTAGAAAATAGAAACATGAGTAATTATCAAACATGTTCCTGTTTCTAGTTATCAAAAATAGAAACATGAGTAATTATCAAACATGTTCCTGTTTCTAGTTATCAAAATACAAGAAACAAGAACGTTATCAAACAGGTCCTTAGTGTTTCCCTAAGAGAATAGGATTAGAGATTCCACACGACCCAAAAGTCATGCAACGTTTTTGAAGTGATGTGTGAGTGAGCAAATTAATGTTAAAAGAAGAAGGGTTAGAGATCCCACAAGACCCAAAAGTCATACAAATTTTTGGAACCAGAAGTAAAACCACACAGGGCTGAAACATCAAACAACATAACATATTGCAAATTACTATAACATTACACACAAAGAAGCCCAACAAGGCACAAATGGTGTAATATGTTTTGAACTAAGAATTGGAGGGGTACGCCAAGCCTTGGCTGTAGTGCAACACCTAGGCGACGCCCGAGAGCCCCAACAGCAAGCTGCTGTGAGTTGGCCCTCACCTTTAAAAAATAAATTTAATATCGTGTAGGCCGGTGGCCTACATATCAGATATTAAACTGATAAAAACAGATACTACACTTGATCTTAGCCAAAAGGCCGAGAAAGGTATGCTTTTTATTGCCATAGTAGTTCCCTTATTATACACTCTTCTCTAGCCCTTCATCTTGAACTTTGTCGATGTGGAACAAAATGAATATTTTTATTTTACTCTCTTCCTTGCGCTTGCTTGTGCCTCTCCAATCTCCATACAATATTTCCAATAAACTCAAGTACGTAAACAAAGATCAAATATTCACCTCAATTAAAAACCACTGAAATTTCACTTCATAGAAATACAACTCATCTTTTGGAATAGATGATGTGTACCCCTACACTAGAAATCTACACTAAGAAACAATGAAAAATAAAATATAAATGGCCACATTATTCTGATGAGATCCACAACCTGCTCTCCTATAACATCATTCTCATTCAGATCTTAGCAGAAAAAATAAACAAGAAACAAAAAATTGTTATCAAACAAGTTGTTTCTGTTTTTTTGTTTCAACAAAAAAGAAACAGAAAACGTTATCAAACAAAATTTATATTTTTGTCTCTTTTCTTCAAGAAAATAGAAACATGAGTAATTATCAAACATGTTCCTGTTTCTAGTTCTCAAAATACAAGAAACAAGAACGTTATCAAACAGGTCCTTAGTGTTTCCCTAAGAGAATAGGGTTAGAGATCCCACACGACCCAAAAGTCATGCAACGTTTTGGAATGTGATGTGTGAGTGAGCAAATTAATGTTAAAAGAAGAAGGGTTAGAGATCCCACGAGACCCAAAAGTCATACAAATTTTTAGAACCAGAAGTAAAACAACATAGGGCTGAAACATCAAACAACATAACATATTGCAAATTACTATAACATTACACACAAAGAACCCAACAAGGCACAAATGGTGTAATATGTTTTGAACTAAGAATTGGAGGGGTACGCCAAGCCTTGGCTGTAGTGCAACACCTAGGCGACGCCCGAGAGCCCAGTAGCAAGCTGCTGTGAGTGAGCCCTCACCCTTAAAAAATAAATTTAATATCGTGTAGGCCGATGGCCTATATATCAGATATTAAACTGATAATAACAGATACTACACTTGATCTTAGCCAAAAGGCCGAGAAAGATATGCTTTCTATTGCCATAGTAGTTCCCTTATTATACACTTTTCTCTAGCCCTTCATCTTGAACTTTGTCAATGTGGAACAAAATGAATATTTTTATTTTACTCTCTTCCTTGCGCTTGTTTGTGCCTCTCCAATCTCCATACAACATTTCCAATAAACTCAAAGTACATAAACAAAGAGCAAATATTCACCTCAATTAAAAGCCACTGAAATTTCACTTCATCGAAATACAACTCATCTTTTGGAATAGATGATGTGTACCCCTACACTAGAAACCCGCACTAAGAAACAATGAAAAATAAAATGTGAATGGCCACATTATTCTCATGAGATCACACAACCTGCTCTCCTATAACATCCTTCTCATTCAGATCTTAACAGAAAAAATAAACAAAAAACAAAAAATAGTTATCAAACAAGTTGTTTCTATTTTTTTGTTTCAACAAACAAGAAACAGAAAACGTTATCAAACAAATTTATATTTTTGTCTCTTTTATTCAAGAAAAAAGAAACATGAGTAATTATCAAACATGTTCCTGTTTTTAGTTCTCAAAATACAAGAAACAAGAACGTTATCAAACAGGCCCTTAGTGTTTCCCTAAGAGAATAGAGTTAGAGATCCCACACGACCCAAAAGTCATGCAACGTTTTGGAATGTGATGTGTGAGTGAGCAAATTAATGTTAAAAGAAGAAGGGTTAGAGATCCCACAAGACCCAAAAGTCATACAACTTTTTAGAACCAGAAGTAAAACCACACAGGGCTGAAACACCAAACAACATAACGTATTGCAAATTACTATAACATTACACACAAAGAAGCCCAACAAGGCACAAATGGTGTAATATGTTTTGAACTAAGAATTGAAGGGGTACGCCAAGCCTTGGCTGTAGTGCAACACCTAGGCGACGCCCGAGAGACCCAGCAGCAAGCTGCTGTGAGTGGGCCCTCACCCTTAAAAAATAAATTTAATATCGTGTAGGCCGATGGCCTACATATCAAATATTAAACTGATAAGAACAGATACTACACTTGATCTTAGCCAAAAGGCCGAGAAAGGTATGCTTTTTATTGTCATAGTAGTTCCCTTATTATACACTCTTCTCTAGCCCTTCATCTTGAACTTTGTCGATGTGGAACAAAATGAATATTTTTATTTTACTCTCTTCCTTGCGCTTGCTTGTGCCTCTCCAATCTCCATACAATATTTCCAATAAACTCAAAGTACATAAACAAAGAGCAAATATTCACCTCAATTAAAAGCCACTGAAATTTCACTTCATAGAAATACAAATCATCTTTTGGAATAGATGATGTGTACCCCTACACTAGAAACCTACACTAGAAACAATGAAAATTAAAATGTCAATGGCCACAACATTCTCATGAGATCTCTCCTATAAATGTTACCTTTTCAAAGTGTTTGTTTGTTTAAAAAAAAACAACCATTTTTAATAAGATACGTCAACCACTCAAAATTTTCATGATATATATGAAAATAATCGGAATATTCTCACACTATCCCCTCCCAAATCTCTCTCATCTAATTTCCCTTTTACCTCCACCTTCACTTGTACCATAGTCATTGGCGGTTATGGTGGAAGGAAATGAAAAGAGATGAGTGAAAAAGAGTAGAAGAAAGGAGAAGGAAGAAGAAGACAAAAGAAGAACTGTACAAAAATATTCTCTCTTAAATACAAATTGGAAAAATGGTCAAAAAAAAAAATACAAATTTGAATTTAAATAGTACATAGTGTTTAATAGTCATCATTTATGGTAATTTGACATTAGTAGAAGCATTTTAGTGTATAGCAAACCAAACAAACTTGTATATAAAAATACTATTGAAAAAATGTAACCAAACATACGAGTTTTGTAATACTAAAGAATACTACAAGAAAGTTGACTTTTTTCGAAGGTCACAACCTTCGAAAAAAAGACTAAATGAACTTTCGATAAATCTTTTTTCGAAGATTTACTTGACTTTCAAAAAGTGTCGAAATAAACTTCGCCGGGAAAAAGTTTTCAAAGATTCATTAACCTTCAAAAATTAGTTTTTTTTCGAGGGTTCATGAATCTTCAAAAATTAGTTTTTATTAAAAAATAATTACATTTTTGAAAATCAGTAAAACTAAAAGGCATTACAAACAAAACCCTTTGATAAGATAATAAGTGACGAATCAACTCATTCAACGCTTAAGCAAAGTTTATGCTCAAAGTCAATGGAATTCAACTCAAATTCAACTCAATCGAAGTCCAGTCATTGAGCTAAAATAATTAAGAAGCATTAAGGGGTGGTTTTGAGTTAGGGTGGTTTCGCAAGGGGTTGGGTACCCCAAGTTTGAGAAGTCAAACTCATGGGTTACTCCTTCCATAAACCCCTCCAAACTCATGATTTCCCTAGAAATTACAACATTTGGTGGGGTTCATCATTCTCTTTTCACTCTTCTCATACTTATTGTAACAACCTGACTTCCTATGACATCACTCTAAGGTCGTTACTACAAGCATGACGTCATAAACCTCAACAAACACTTAAAACTTTATTTTACGAATATGAAATCAAAATATAATGTTTAAAGACGACAACAAACACATTTAATTTGGGATCCTAGTGAAAACATAAAATTAGTTCAACGAGTTCATTTAAGACAAAAGTTTAAATCAATGTTCTTGGTGCTACTCCTTAGCAAAACCGTTGGACATACTCAAATAAATAACGAAATAATTAATGAAAGTGAAAACTCTGACTCCACATGTCCCATGGCATCATCAACCAATCACCTCGTCAAGCGCCCTGTACGTTCTTAGTATTACCTGAAAAAAAAAGATTTTAAGAAAGAAGGAGTATTTTAAACAAAATAGTCAGTAAGTAATCTCACTACTAGGGTCAGGCTATGCAATCACATGCAACATGAACTGACTGAGACTTTAACTAGTGGGACCTAAGATTGACTGTTTTGTAATTTTCTTTTATGGTCATCTAAGTGAACAATTAACTCAGTCTCGTTTGGAGAGATGGGAGATGAGGGAGAGGGCGGCTGGCGTTCGGAGGGGAGAGCGAGTGAGATAGAGGCGGCGGTTTGCTGCGGGCAGAGAGGCGACGACGGCGTGGTAGAGATCGGAGAGGTAGAGACGAAGGGGGGCGACGACTTGAGTGCGAACAACGATAAAGAAGAACAAGTCTTTCTTCTTTTGTTATTTATTTATTTTAATTTACTTTATTTTATTTAATTAATTACTTAATTTCTTTTTAATTTCTTTTCAAAACAAACTAGGGAAAATCAGAGGAATGTCTACAATTAAGCCACCCAACATGAAAAATGGCTAATCACTTTTTTAGTTTGAATTATGTCTAAAGCCTATATTTAGTAGGGGATTTTAGTACCAAATGGACTTGTTTACCCTTCGTCAATTTCTCCTAATGTTGAGAATTAAAAATAGAATATTTTAAAATATAAAAGGTTAGGAAGTGAGAGAAAACATAATTTAACGTGGATTTAACAGAGATGATTAATTAAATAGACAGAAGATGTTAAAAATGATAAAAGACACTTATCCCTATTTCCATACATGGTTATACCCCACCCCCAATAATCTAGATAACTTAAAAAATGATAAATGAGTCTATATACCGGAGGAAGTAATACATCCATCAATGGCGGTGTGTGTATGTCTGCAGAAAAAGTAAAAAAAAATACCCACCGGGGATGTGTATACCTACAGAAACTGTTCTAGCCACCTTCACCCAATGAAGGTGTGTGTGACTGCACACAGACTAATACTGGGCAGAGACAAAGTAAAAAAAATACCCACCGGGGATGTGTATACCTACAGAAACTGTTCTAGCCACCTTCACGCAATGAAGGTGTGTGTATGACTGCACACAGACTAATACGGGGGGCAGCCTGTGCCGTTTGTGCAGCTGCAAACAGTAGAAAATTTCATCAACAGTGTGGGTGTGTGCATCCGTGCACGCATAATAAAGATGGGGCGTAAAGGAGTTTGAGAGTTGTTTGCATTACTAAGGACGCCAACAACTTAAGAAGAGGGAATTGGTTTTTTTTTTTAAAATAAGGTATCGCTTCCCAAGGAATGGGTATGATTTGTTTTATGGGGTAGATGGAAAATTGATGGAAAATTCGGAACACGCTACCTTGAATTAAATCATCCGCAAAAGGAATCGGCAAACTCCAAATCGGGAACTCCAATATTCAAAACTCAGAAGCGAACAAAACTCAGAAGGCGCATACGTTCACCCTAGAAGCAACAAAAACGCAGTTGCTCTTCCGTTTCTCCATAACCTACTTCGACATCCTTCAAAGTAGAACACAACGCATTCGACGGCTACGTTCGACCTACACTCGCCATTTCTTTCTCGCAATTCTTCTCCATCCATGTTTACGTTCGACCTACACTCGCCATTTCTTTCTCGCAATTCTTCTCCATCCATGTTTTACCACCATGTTTTACTAACGAAAGACTTGAAGAGATTTGTTTATATTAAAACCAACGGAAAACTCCAAGATTTCAAAAAAACTATATAATAGCTGGTGATTCCTTTTTTTAAGGGATTTGGTTGATCTCCAAATTTTTAACGGATTTCTTTATATTAAAACCAACGTAAAACTACAAGATTTAAAAAAAACTAAATAATAGCTAGTGATTCCTTTTTTTAAGGAATTTGGTTGATCTTCAAATTTTTTTAAGGGATTGGGTTGAATTCCGCCTGTTGAATTTGAGGGGACAACAACTGTGCAACTTTTGAAATTATTGTATTGGCTCATCTCGTCCCAAATACCATAAAAAAAAATACTATAATAGAAAGGGAGGACATGGTTGGTTGTTGTGTGGTTGAAGGTTGTTGATTGTTGTGTGGTTGTTTTGTTTTTGCAGAATGACGGAAAATGATGCTCGAATTTTTTCTCCTAGATGGTGGTGGCAAATGGAAAAACGAAAAAGAAAGGGTTCAAGAATCAAATCTGGAAAATGCAAGACTTTACCTAAATGTAGGGGTATTTGTTGGGACATAAATTAGTTTTTGACCGGTGTATGTGTGGATCCTTAATTTTAGGAAAGAAATAACAAAATTAAATTCACCCCCTATTTACACACGTCAGATCTAACCCTAACATTAAATATGTGTGACGCAATGACTATATACCCCCACTAGTGTGCCCACGGTATCTCCGCCGTGTGTGTGGGATATACCCATCCGATCACACAAAAGATAACGGAAAAAACAATCGTTTATTTTTAACCTGTAATGTTCCACGTCATTCAAACTAATTAATCCTGCAAAAATAAATAAACAAATTTCAAATATAATATTATTTAACAAACCAAATTTTAGGAGGGTGTAATAGACAATAAACACAAACAAATCTTCTCCTAAACAAACTCTAGCCATGAGTTACAACCTAAACCCAGATTTAGACAAATTTCATTAACCGTATTTTTCTATAGACATTCGTCTGATTATCCCAACAAACTAACCCTAGTTGACTTGGTCAACAACCTAAGCCCAGTCTATTTTTAAGCCCAAATTTAAGATCAACCCACTATCGAGCCCAATAATAATAATAATTAAATAAATTTCTCTTACCTCGAGTTCGGGTCGTTACCATTATGGTAGGTCCAATCATTTTTCTCATAATTATAGTGGGTCCCACTATTATCCTTCTACTTTTTTTCATAAATATGTTGGGTCACGTCATCTCTAATTATTATTATATAGTTTTCTAATTATATTTATCTTAATAAAATTATTCTCTTCAGTCATCTCTATTTAATCTAATTAACAATAGCTTAAAATATGTATAATTTTTTGGTAGAAAAATAGGAAAAATATATTTTAGGTGACTTACTCATATTAATATTTTGGAAAATAATATTTAGTTTTTAAATTAACATATTAAAATAAAAAAATAATAATGATTAACAATATTCATTCAAAATGTTATTTTCATGATAACTTTTATTTACTCAGAAAAGTTATTTCAAAATAGGATGTGGTTTTTCTCGAATTACAAAATTATATTTTTTTTTCATTTCCAATTTTTTTAAATTCGTTTTTACAAACGGTATTTTCCTTCTTCGTTTATAATTCAAGAGAAGCTCCAATTTTATGAAATGTTTGAATTTATAAACATCAGTTTGCATTTAGGGAAACCCATACTCGACAAACTTTATAAAAATACAATAGTAGGTTGTTGTTTCATTCTTGCTTTCATGGCTCTCTTTGAATTTTCAGTTTTTTTTTAATTCATTATCCAAATATGTATGTATTTTTTTTTTAAAAAAAAAACAAATCGATGGACATGTTATGTTTTCTGTTTGTTTATGGTAAACAATCTTTTGATTGTTGGAAACAATTTTCTTACACTTAGACTATAACATAAATTAAATGTTTCATTCAAAAGTCTCCAAAAAAAATTGTTCTGTGTTACATAAAAGGTTCTACAATTCATAAAACATCTACTAGCAAATAAGAAGAAAAATGAAGTAACAAAAGGAAAAAAGAAAAAAAACATTGTCCAAACCCGAGTTTGAGAACATTGTACCTCAAACACTGTTTTATGATACCCAGAGTTCAGAACCCCAGAAAAATCCCCAAGATTCTAATTTTCAGGGTTCTGAACCCAAAACAGCGCATCAAAAGCCCCATAAATGATCATTTCCATGCTTAAGATGCTTAAGGTGTTCACACATGGTGAAGAGTTGCATCAATTCTAGATTGATAAGGATCTTGTTCACCTAGAGTCATAATGAATCTAGAAATCTAAATTCATTCACATCATTAATTCATTATGTATCTTTTAAATTCATGTATTTTTATTTAATATGGTTCATGTATGGATTTGAAGGGTTAAAAACTGAATTTAGTCTACATATAGGTGAAGGGTTGTGTCCTTTCATTGTGTTCTTTCAATTAGTATGAATATGGTTGTAATTCTCATTTGAACAACAAGCTGAATGATATGTCATAATGAGTTTAGTCTCTCCCAAGTTTTATGTTTTCTTTGTATTTTTGTGTTTAGAATGCATGTTTAGAACTTTCAATATAGGTTGATCAACTAGATTGTGGAGGCCAAAGCGAGCATAGCTCAGCTGGCATATGTATGACTTGATGACCAAGAGGTCTGTGGTTCGAATCCCCCCACTATTAGGGTTATCTTATTACTGTTGTGAATATCTTTTTTAAGTAAGATTTGTTAATTTTATTAGGGTTATCTTATTACTGTTGTGGGGGTTCACGTGGAACATGAGAGTTCTCATGCATGAGGTAGTTCCTCAATCACCCTTACTAATAAATTATTAAACACCCTTACTAATAAATTATTAAACACTATGTTTGGTATATCCATATGAAATTCAGTTTTTGTTTTCAGTTTCAGTTTATCCATATCGATATTGTGGATTGTTTTAGTACATTTTGGATTTGACTTTTAAAAATAGTGTTTGGCTTTTGTGATATAAATTGGGTATTTAGATTTCGTTGAAATTTTCACATGATCATGAGTTCAACATCGATATAGAAGGTGAATCGACATTTTCTTTATGGAAAATTACATTTTTAGACCCTGAGTTTTCAGGATTGGGTTCATTTGGCCTCCATCTTCGCCAAACCGGGACAAAACTTTCATCTTTACAGTGAGACAAACTTTCATCTTTGTACACTAGAGCAAAACTATCATCGTCAGACTGAGCCAAAGCCTTCATCTTCGTCACGCCCGAGTAAAACCATATTCATCAAATTGGGGCAAAACCTCCATCTTTGTCACACTAGGGTAAAGTTGACATCAACAAGCTGAAGCAAATGGTTGCACAATTTCTTGCTAAATCATAGAAAAATATGTTTGGCGAAAAAAAAAACTAAGTTACAAGATTGGCGCAATCGATGTAGACCAAAGAAGCTACATCTCAAAGAGCTGGGAAAATATCCTTTGCACATCATCAAAAAACTGCGGGAAAATCTCCATCTTATCCACACTAGAGCGAAACCGTCATCATCAAACTGGGGCAAAACCTTCTTCTTTGCTACGCTAGAGCAAAGCTTTCACTTGTGCAACACTGGAGCAAAGACTCCATCTTTGCTACATTTAAGCAAAGACGACATCAACAAGCTGTGACAATTGATCACACCATCTCTTTCTGGAAGAAAAAAAATCATAATTAGTTGCGAGATTGGTGCATTCAGTAGATCAAGAAGCTACCTCTCGAAATGCTTGAAAGATCCCCTTTGCAGGAGATAATCACAATTATCGAAGACCTCGAGCTTACTCAAAGAAAGATAAATATATACATGAGATGATTTCCTAAGAGACTGCGGTTCTCAAAATTATTGTCCAAAGAATTGGAATCACTTCATTCGTCTTCCATCTGATCATATTCCAATTTCTTACTCGAATATCTAAAATATATCATCAATCTCAATCTCTTATTGTTCAGGAGGTTTGAAACCCACATTCTCCTTTGGTTTGATCAATGAAATTGATTTTGAAGACATGATGTATTGATGCATATGCATGCCAAGGGTAGAAAATTGAACGCAACATGTATGCATGTGCCTGCTACGGTTGGATTAAAAAGTATCATGAATTCAACATCTATGCATGTGCATGCCAATGGTAAATTAAAAAGTCATAAATGTAGCATGTATGCATGATCTTCATATGACCTGCTTTCACCATGTAAACTCGATATATGATAATGATTTTTGCTTTGAGAAATAATGATGTAAATGATCTCAAACTGGTCCACGAAATGCAAGGTATGTGAAAACAAATTGTGATATCAATGATTTTCATGTGTAAGGAGAGATCATTATTTTCTACTTTCATCATTCTTATCAGCCAATATTTAACAAATAATAAAAAAAGAACAAAAATATTGTCATTCTGAGAATTTTTTTTTTTTTTTTTTGGTATCACTCGGAAGGGGTTATGTATGTCGATCATAAATCACTCAAGCATATTGGTGTAGGATCGGTTGACAACATTAGATGGGGTGAATAGGGTTGCTTGACAATTTTAAAACTTTTTCCAGAAATTAAGCTAAATTAGTTCAAAGCCAACTAATTGAATTAGCACCCTAAAATTGCTAGAAATATGTAACAATTTTACTAAGCATGCAATCTACTCAAATAAGTAAATAGACAACAAAAATTTAAAGAGTAGAGAGTAAGAGATGACACCGGTAATTTTTATAGTGGTTCGAAAATTCCTACTCCACTCCCCAAGCTCCTTTTGAGTATTTTACTGCAGTGATTCTTTTACGGGTGAGAATCAAACCGAACGATCACTCTTTTTGTGGGTTCAAGAGGAAACCACTACGAATCCTTTTGCAGGTTCAGGACCAAACCTATACCGATCTTTTTTGCGGGTTCAATATGAAACCACAATGGTCATTTTCACGGTTTCAGGATCAAACCACTACAAATCCTTTTTCGGGTTCAAGATTAAACCGCTCACTCAATTCCCAAGGTGCACTCATTCCTTATTACAAATCTCAATTGAAGTAATTAGATAAAGTTCCCACAAAAATAAACTCTCACAAGAGTTGATACACAAATTGAGCACTAATAAACACTATAATCTCTCAAACAAATCTCTCACGATATAGAATAAAATTAAGCTTAGAAGACATCAACAATGGTGGCTTAGGAGAGAAAAATTCAGCAAAATGATTGGGTTATTTGGAGGAGAAAGGTGACTAAATTTAAAGGAAATTTTGGTCTAAAATGATATTAAAAATAATTTAAAAGTGACCATTAGATCTAGGTTATAAGATCAAATGGTGGGGTTTAATGGTAAAAGAAAAAAAATCATAAATGATGATTTTTCAATTACCGGTAAAAATAAAAGGGGTTGGCCTTGGAGTGTTGTGCACTGTCATGTCGTCTTCCCAATCGTCCACGTCATCATCGTGTTGAGTAATTCTTTTCAATCGTCTTTTGGTCATAACTTCTTTGTTTGATGTCTGATTTAAGCGATTTAAAATGCGTTAGAATCTTCTTTCCGAGCTCTACGTTATGAATACAGTGAGAGCCACGTTAGCTGTCACGTCAGATTCCACGTCAGCAAAGTGCCACATGTCAATGCCACATTGGATTTTGCCTCCAATCTTCTTTTCTCAATATCTTTCTCGTCTGAAGTCGGATTCGAATGATTCAAGATGCTTTAGAACCTTCTTTCTAAGAAATATGCTATGGACACTTTGAAACACTAAAATCATTAGTAAATTAGAGGTTTGTTATCATCAAAACAAATGGTATGATTGAAGCTCATAAAGCTAACAATTGGGCATGGTGGATTTTTGGGAGTGTCTCATGTGCTAGTTTAGGGAACTATCAAAGGTAGTTCATAGTATCCTACTTGATTAACTGTTTCATGACTTTAGTCTTGTAATAGATACACAAGTTTTGAATACAAGAAAATGAATTTAGGTTCGAATTAAATATGAAATGATCGTCAGTACATGTTTTATTCAAAACACGTTGTCATACATTGTTAAAGAGCAAGTTCCACCTGTAACGCTGGGAAAAATTACATTGACAAATTCATCCACATGATTTAGTCCATTTGGATTTTGCATTTGCATGTCATCATATTATCTTTTGAAAGTCAGTCATCAATTCATACTAGTTTCACGTCCTGTGACAAACTCACATTTCATAACTCATGCATTTAAGTCTTCTTCATATTCGTGAGAAGTCCTAACGTTTTCGAAAGAACGTTGTTTCAAAAATTCGATATTGGCAACTAAATTTTGAAATAAAAATCGTTGTCCTTTTAAAGCGAATTTCTGAAATACGAAGTCCCTATTTTAAAAGTGTCTTTCATTTTGGCAACTAAATTTTGAAATAAAAATTGTTGTCCTTTAAATTTTTGTTGGTTAAATCGAACATTAATCGAAGATTAGCGGTCGAAGCCCAGGAGATAACCCAGGTCTATTTTAAATTTCAGTTGGTTAAATCGAACCTTAATCCAAGATTAGCGGTCGAAGCCTAGGTCCGTTTTAAATTTATGTTGGTTAAATCGAACCCTAATCCATGATTAACGATCGAATCCCGGGAGATAACTCAGGTCCGTTTTAAAAAAATTGTTGGTTAAATCGAACCTCAATCCAAGATTAGCAGTTGAAGCCCGGGAGATAGCCCAAGTTTGTTTGAAATTTTTGTTGGTTAAATCGAACCCTAATTTAAGATTAACGGTCGAGATAGCCCAGAGCCGTTTTAAATTCGTGTTGGCTAAATCGAACCCTAATCTAAGATTAGCGGTCGAAGCCCGGGAGATAGCCCTGGTCCGTTTTAAATTCCTTGTTGGTTAAATCGAACCTTATGTGTGTGATTTGATCCTGATAGCGGTCGAAGCCTTGGTAAAACCCAAGTCCGTTTTATT
The DNA here is from genome assembly GCA_028017165.1 of Herpetospermum pedunculosum. Taxonomy (NCBI): domain Eukaryota; kingdom Viridiplantae; phylum Streptophyta; class Magnoliopsida; order Cucurbitales; family Cucurbitaceae; genus Herpetospermum; species Herpetospermum pedunculosum. The sequence goes on along the minus strand of CM051528.1, from coordinate 54,881,029 downwards.
TTTAATAATTAACAAATACCCCCCCCCCCCCTCCCATTCTTTGTCTTCGTCATTTGCCTACCCTTTCAAATCTTCAAAGATACATAAAATGGGGCAAGTTGTCGTATTTGGTCCGACCATTTGTTTATTATTAATGTTTTTACCTTATTTTATTTTCATATTTTAACTTTTTAAATTCACTTTTTTATTTATCTATTCAATTAATTCCGAAAAATAATAAAAAAGAACGCTGGTGGCATGGATTTTGGTATATCCACTAATTTTCGGGTTGTCGATACCCGCCAAAAATAAAATTTATAACCCGTATAGCCCTTAGCTTTGCAGCTAGTGGTAACAAGGTCGGTCCACAGGGAGCGTGTCGAAATGGGATTTAATAAATGAATTGAATTAAGAATTGATTGATATAAAACAACAAAAAGGGGGTTTGTCATGCAAAGAAAATTAAAGGGTGCTAACGGAAAAATAAACCAACAAGTCGAGCGTGATGGATTTGGGAAATTCGGGATTTGCGAAGCGATGTAATTACAATCATTTAACTCTACGACATGACTATGAATGAATTGAGTACATAAACGGTTGCCCGACAACCCTGAAGCAACCGGCCACATAAAAATTAATAAGAGTTGTCAATTCTAACTAAAAGACGCTACTAATTAACTCAGAATGATCAACTCCAAATTAACTAAAGCAGTAACTAGCAATTTATGACGAACATTCAATTTAAAATTCTAAATGCAAAGCGATCGCCCTGCAACCCTGAAGCAATCAGTCACTTAGAAAATCTAAATTGATACTTCGATTTGATTTACTCTTCTGTGTTACAAAGGCGATTAGGAGAGGTCAACACACTTCACTAATCTATAACGGTAGAACACGCTAGAATTCAAGATTGTCCGTCAATCATTAAAGCATACTCATAAGTTAAGCAAGAAGAAGTAAATACTACAAGAAATTCATACCAAGACAGAATTCAAAAGCTCTAAGTCATCAAGTTATTACAAAACTTAACAAATCCTTACTAAAATCACAAATCCCTCACTTACCTTAGCCTACCATGGCCTTGGATGATATCCAAGCTTCCATGGAAGCTAGTAGGCTCATACAAGAGGTGGAGGAGAAGAATGAAGCTCCAAGGGGGCTCCAATGGTGTCAAAATGGAGAAAACCGAGAGGAAATCGGAGAAGAAGACCAAAAACTTGTAGCTTCCTTGCCCTAAAATCGGACAAAATGGGTTTTAAACCCGTCGTAGCGTCGAGACGCTACGGACGGAAAATTCTTGCGCGCGCCTCTTCGGGATAGCGTCTCGATGCTGAGTAGCATCTCGACGCCGACTGCTCGACGTTAGCTCTCGAGTTTGAGCTACAAACAATTGCATTTCATGCTTCTTTTTGGCAATTTCTCCTTTTCTTGAGCTTCTTCAATCCCGATGCGTCCACGAAGCTCTAAAATGACTTCTTTAGCCCCGAAACACGCCTAATGGACTCCACGAGCTATTCACCGCGACACACCTATAGTCAAGGTAAATTAACACATTTAAACACGGTTTTAGCTAGAATTAAAGAGTGAAATATAGCTCCAAAATAGGGCTATCAAACGCTTTAATTGTTTTGAAAGATATTTTACCTATTTTGACAAAAAAAAATCAACATTTAATGAGTATAAAATTTCTAATCCATTTTATGGTTAAAATTTTATATTCATTTATTTACATTAATGAGTATAAAATTCTTAATCCATTTTATGGTTAAAATTTGGTATTCATTTATGTGTATAAAATATTTGTTCATTTTATGGTTAAAATCTATTTTAATTGAGAAAAATCTCGAGTCATGAATTTACTTAGATTTGTACGTTTGATGGAGTTTTCAATGATCTATAAATACCGACTAGATAGAAAGAACTAGGGAGACGAATAGAATATCAAAGCAAAGGGATGACATGACATATTAGAATATCCGAGCAGACTTGTAGAATAGCGAGAGACAAATGAAATAGAAGCAAAGACTAGCAAACATATTGGAGGAAAATGTTAATTTTTTGAGGTAAAAGTCCTAATTTGACCAAGAAAAATAATCTTTCTCTCTCCTCCAAATTCCACATTCTCTCTCCTCCTTCATCCATCTAACGTGTACCCAACTCCACTCCACCTTCATCTTCAACCCATTACCTCCGACGATGGATCACGGCGGCACTACGCTCCAACCGGCAGCGCCGAGACTCAAACGATGTCGGCGAGCTTCAAAACATTAGAGGCAATCTTCATTTACCACGACGGCACCAAATTCACGGCAGCGCACTCTTCATAGCACCTGATCCGGCGACTCTGCATGATTGACCTAACAAAACACGGTGCTGCGACGACGTAGAAGAGCGGCGAACCGCGACGGCGCACTTGACGGGCGACGAACTCACGACGGCAGAGCTCGAACTAGCAGCGACCATCAACTTTGTGAGTAGATCTGACGGCTCTGCACGAACAACGTAACAGAACACGATGCTGCGACGCCGTAGCAGAGCGGCGAACCACGATGCTGCGAGGGCGAACAATGGTCTTCAAACGATGGCGAGAAGCGAGCTCAAGGTGGCGTAGTGGAGTTCGAGCGAATGCCGGTGAGCTTAGACGACGACAAAAATTCTTGCGTGGGTGAGGAAACGATATATTTTAGGGTTTTGAATATTATATTTTAGGGTTTTGAATATTTACAATTTTACCATTAGTTTATGTTATTTACAAGTTTGTCATCATCTTTGTTTAAACCCCGTCCATTTATTCTCCTACTATGTCATCGCTCTTTTGCGTTTTGATTAGGGGAGAGTTTGAGGTTTGAGTTAAAGATTTTGTTTTGAATTACAAAACAAGGATTTTGTTTTGAATTACAATTTGTTTTGAATTACAAAACAACCCTTTTTTGTAGGGATCTATTTGAATTGGGCTGAATTTGAAAATCCCAGATTTATAGGACCTTTTCTGTTATGCAGTCCCGACTTTTAGGGTGTTCGAAATATATTTGAATTTTTCTTCTAGGGTTGGGGAAGTCAAGGCAACAATGTGCATATTTCTTTCAAATGGTCATATCAACACTCTCGTGTGTTTATACCATGTCGATATAAATAATCAAAATTAGAGACGGTATCAAAACGTGTGGAATGCAAACTCACTCGAACCGTATATAGAAATACATACAACTATATAAATTTAACGATAGATTACTTCTCATGTCATGGAGTACAAATTCTTGAAACTTTTGGTTACAAATTTCCCCTTTGCAAACAATGGACAGCCGAAGACGAGACGTTGGGCAACCGAAGACGAGGAACACAATGGACAGACGACAACACACTGACGGACATCCTCTAATCCCAACTAAGCCCGAGCAAGGAAGCCAACATCCTCCAATCCCAGAAGCCAAACATCCTCCAATCCCAACCAAGCCCAAGCAAAGAAGCCAAGCAAAAACATCAGAACATCCTCCAATCCCAACTAAGCCCAAGCAAAAAGTCTAGTAAGCCCACAAATAGTGTAATATGTTTAAAACTATGAATTGAAAGGGTGCGCCAGGCCTAGGTTGTAGTGTAAGGACTAGGCGACGAGTGAGAGCTCCAAAAGCAAGCTTTTGTTGTGGGCCTTCCCCTAAAAAAAGTAATTTAATATCATGTGAGCCAATGGCCCACGTATCAGATATTAAACTGATAAGAACAGATACTACACTTGATCTTAGCCAAAAGGCCGAGAAAGGTATGCTTTTTATTGCCATAGTAGTTCCCTTATTATACTCTCTTCTCTAGCCCTTCATCTTGAACTTTGTCGATGTGGGACAAAATGGATATTTTGATTTTACTCTCTTCCTTGCGCTTGCTTGTGTCTGCTTGTGCCTCTCCAATCTCCATACAATATTTCCAATAAACTCAAGTACGTAAACAAAGAGCAAATATTCACCTCAATTAAAAGCCACTTAAATTTCACTTCATAGAAATACAACTCATCTTTTGGAATAGATGATGTGTACCCCTACACTAGAAACCTACACTAGAAACAATGGAAATTAAAATGTCAATGGCCACAACATTCTCATGAGATACAGCCTGCTCTCCTATAAATATTACTTTTTCAAAGTGTTTGTTTGTTTAAAAAAAAACAACCATTTTTAATAAGATTTGTATTGCGAACTACTCAAAATAACCTTTTTAAAAAAATTAGTTTAAGAAATAAGCTATTTTGAGTTAAACACTTCAACCAAATTTTAGAAAATGGGTTTTCAAGTGTTTAACGAGGAATCCCTCCAAAAATTTCATGTTATATGAAAATAATCGGAATATTTTCACACTATCCCTTCCAAATCTCTCTCATCTAATTTCCCTTTCATCTCAAACTTCACTTGTACCATAGTCATTGGTGGTTATGGTGGAAGGAAATGGAAAGAGATGAGTGAAAAAGAGCATAAGATAGGAGAAGGAAGAAGAAGAGAAAAGAAGAACTACACAAAAATATTCTCTCTTAAATACAAATTTGAATTAAATAGTTCATAGTGTTTAATAGTCATCATTTATGGCCAACAAGAGCATAGCTCAACAACATGATGTATCGTCTAGTGACCATGAAGTCTTAGGTTCAATCCCCTACCCCAACATGTTGTCAAAAAAAAAAAAAAAAAAAATAGTCATCATTTATGGTAATTTGACATTAGTAGAAGCATTTTTAGAGTATAGCAAACCAAACAAACTTGTATATAAAAATACTATTGAAAAAATGTAACCAAACATAGGAGTTTTGTAATACTAAAGAGTACTACAAGAAAGTTGACTTTTTTCGAAGGTCACAACATTTCGAAAAAAAGACAATCAACTTTTGATAAATCTTTTTTCGAAGGTTCACTCGACCTTAAAAAAGTGTCGAAATAAATTTCGTCGGGAAAAGCTTTTCAAAGATTCATTAACCTTCGAAAATTAGTATTTTTTCGAGGGTTCATTAATCTTCGAAAATTAGTTTTTATTAAAAAAAATTACATTTTTGAAAATCAGTAAAACTAAAAGGCATTACAAACAAAACCCTTTTATAAGATAATAAGTGACGAATCAACTCAATCAACGCTTAAGCGAAGTTTATGCTCAAAGTCAATGAAATTCAACTCAATCGAAGTCAAGCCATTGAGCTAAAATAATTTAAGAAGCATTAAGAGGTGGTTTTGAGTTGGGGTGGTTTCGCAAGGGGTTGGGTACCCCGAGTTTGGAAAGTCAAACTCATGGGTTACTCCTTCCATAAACCCCCTTCAAACTCATGATCTCTAGAAATTACAACATCTGGTGGGGTTCATCATTCTCTTTTCACTCTTCTCATCATTATTGTAACGCCTTGACTTCCTATGACATCACTCTAAGGTCGTTACTACAAGCATGCCGTCATAAACCTCAACAAACGCTTAAAACTTTATTTTAGGGATAATGAAATCAAAATATAAATGTTTAAAGATAGCAAATACATTTAATTTGAGATCCCAGTGAAAACATAAAAATAGTTCAACGAGTTCATTTAAGACAAAAGTTTAAATCAATGTTCTTGGTGCTAATCCTTAGCAAAATCGTTGGACTGACTCAAATAAATAACGAAATAGTTAATGCAAGCGGAAGTAGCTGTCAGGAACTAGTTTCCGGAAAAGAAGAACAAACACGGTTAGTGGTACCTGAATCAAGTATTCAAGACAAACTATCATGTTTACAACAAGTAAATCATATTTACCTGTTTTTTCTTTCTCAACTTTTTTCTTTGCAAGGTACTTCGGGCAATTCCGTTTCCAGTGCCCGTCTTCGCCACAAAAGAAACATTTTTCCTTTGTCTGCAGCTTTAACCTTATGCTTGCCAGTGTCTGGAGCAATCCCCTTCCCTTTATCCTTCTTTTTCTTTTGAATACGCTTATTCTTAGAAAAAATAGGTTCAGACTTAGTTCTTGAGGACAATTGTCTCGGGAGCTTCTTCGAAGTGACAACATTTGCCTTCTTCTCAGTTTCCTTGGATTTAATCAGGGACTCATAAGTCTGAAGCTCGTTGAGGAGAGAAGTTAGGTTATACTTTATCTTGTTCATTACCATGTTGGTTCTTAACTGGAGAAAACTCTTCGGAAGAGACTCCATAATAAAGGTAACCTGACTTTTCTCATCAATGACAACTCCGTTTACCTCGGCCACATTGAAGTGAACCATCATGTTAAGGACATGCTCCCTAACAGATGTTTCCTTCTTCATGCGGGAGTTGTAAACGAACTTGAGGGCTTCATGACGGAGTGATGAGAACGGTTGTCCAAACATCGCCTGTAATGATAACATGATTTCCTTAGCTTAAATCATAACCTCATGCTTCTTGGCTAACACATCAGATATGTTGGCCAAGATGTAGACTCCGGCTTTATCATTATCCCTTGTCCATCTATCAAATGCAGCTCGAACATTTTGAGTTGCAGACGAGTTCAGAGGGGGAGGACTATTCTCTGTTAAGACGAACCTTAGATCATCGAGAACGATAATCGTATTCACGTTCGATTTTCAGGTCGCATAATTATCACTGTTCAATTTGTCTGAAGCGAGTAATTGAATGAAAGAGCTAGACATGCTGAAAAAGAATGAATTCTATTAGTGAATTGATCTTAACCTATATTATAAAAACCAATCAAGAGTTAGCAAAAAGTAATAATGTGCCCATGAACTCATTATTAATTTGCAACGATACTTCAGTGAGTCAGAATGATTGCTACCGTGGGGCAGTCAACCACTCCTTCACTGAACCAAGACAATCTTGACTAAATGCTAATGCCAGAATAACTCATACTCCTATAGAATCTTAGTTATCGTTGTTTGGTCAAGAAATTACTAACTCCTTAACAAATCTTGTAAGTGTGACCCGCCATTTTTAGATTTCTTAAGGCGGCCTTAACAGTGCAACCGTATGGAATGTCAGTGTTGGTAATGGCTTTAAGTAATATTTATCCATTTCTGGTGAAGAGATGTTCTGAATCCCATGAAACGGCCCTCCGTATGGACGATGCCTCTAAGAGCAACCAGCAAGCGGAACATGGGAATCTCACGGTTCAATCCAATGGAGGAGACCGCAGGATGTATTGACATACTTCATTCTCCCACTTACAATAAATACTTTCTCCATTCACCTTGATATTGATTTATGCAAACACCACCCGTCTGGAGATGCCCTATTGACATCATGAGGTCGAACATAAATCTCATGGTGTGAACTTCAGGAAGAGCGTAGGAGGAGATTGATATATCATATATACCTTCTCAACACCACTACTAAGTATTTTAGACGGTTTGGGTATATCTTACTTAGGCATTATCCGGCTAAGACAATAAAACCTAAGTCTAGGTAAAACAGACTTTTACCTATGATGTCTAGGTGATAAACACTTTAAAGCCTTACACCACTCACGTGCATGCTCATAAAGCCGGGTTAACTTAACTCAAGTACCGGATCGATCCCCAGGTAGGAGGTGTTCCGTAAACCGTCAGCTTAAATACCCCCAACCTTCGACAGGATTTCACCGGGTGAATTCTCTTGTAACCTTAGCTTTACAAGATATCGTCCTATTTTAACTATTAAAATCGAACGATACTAAAATCCTATTTGCAATGGATTTTCTTTAACCCTTAGTGAACATGCATTTATCTTTGTTATATATTTTAAATGTCTATTTCATTTTACAACGCTTATAAAACAGACATTTTATAACAAACTTCATGCTTCCTAAACATGTATATAACGATTATATAAACTAAGGCAAACTATGTTGGATGTTTAATTTCATAATTAATATAACATTTATATTAATTATGAAATTAAACATCCAACATCTAATTCATGAATTAATATAACTCTTATATCAATTCTCATGAATTCCTAAACATGCATACTATATATTATAAGATTTATAACATACTTTCAATGCATGGAGCATTCTTCCTATGGTGGGATTTTAAATCTATATGACATACTTTATGCACATGCAATTAGGGATTTTAATTAAAACATACATTCACAATGCATAATTAATTAAACACACTAAAGTGGACTGGTTTTGGCATCACGGTCAAGCAAGCAACTAGATTATTACAAGAATAATTCATTGAGACGCTTCCGAACCCTTCGAACCGCCCTGATCCGGGTTAAATTTGCTTGAACCGGCCAAAAAACAGCAACTACAAGCTTCAAATCAGTTGAACCGGTCCAAAACAGTTGTCCCGACTTCAACAGCCCGGAAACAGACCAATAACAACTCGAACCGGACCAAACGAGGGCTGAACCGGACCGCCAGAGGGTGAATAACAAGGAACCGGTCTGACTTTCAGTAAACCGGACCGCCCGAGGACCGAACCGAACCATTTCTTCCACCTTGCCGTGAACCGGTTTTGTGCTATTTTGTTTCTAAAAAAAAACAGCATGCTGTTTTTCTGGACACCCGATCTTCTGTCTTCGAAATGAAAACCTATATGAACTCTAATGACTCCGAATTTTTTACAGACTCTTCTGCACACATTAAAGCCCATACACGCTCAGGCATATACAAAACGAAGTACAAATCGAAGCTCAAATAATTATGCCAAACCGGAAAAACACTTTAGACATCGAGAAAATTAAATTTCTAAATGATACCCACTCAGCTCAAATTGATGCATATTGAGTGATACAAAAAACACTCTGATATCAATTGATGGAGCGCATGTAGCGAAGTGGAAGCGAGTCGGATCATTGACACTCTAATTTCATCAATTTAGCCAAACTAGAAACATGCTCAAAACTTGGTAATAAAAGAAATTAGAACACATACCTCTTGTAGTTCTAAAATCTTCTAATCCCGATGCTCAAATCTCCTCACGAACACTTCGAGGACCACCTCCGGTAGTCTCGCTATCCTCGGGCCGAGCAACGGAGTGGTGGGACTCCTTTACAAGAGAAAAAATTGGAAGAGATGGAGGAGAAGTTGATCTATGTAAATGAGAAAGGTTTGAGAAAAAAATGAATGAATCTCATTCAACTAAGTTCATCAAAACCTCAACCTTCATCAATCTTCAAACCATTTGAACTCCATCCAATTTATAGGTCATTCACATGCAATAAACTCTTTGCTTAGCATGACATCTCAAAATGGATGAATTAGTCTTCACACAAGTGTTCAACAATTGGTGAGTTTATGCATGTAGTTAGTGATTCACAATCCACTTACTTAACTTGGATAAACCCACTCAATTTGGATAAATGCACTCAACTTGGATAATCTCACTTGTATTATTTTGTCATTTTAAAATTAATTCATAATTAATTTTAATAAACAAATTTTTTTAATTAATTAATATTATTATTTAATTCAATATCAAAAATTAATTAAATAATAAGACTAATCTCAGTTTCTTAAAGCGAATCATCACACATGGATCCCTATTCATGTTTTAGACCGATCTCATATTTAAATCATATTTAAATATGTCCATCATTCTTCCAAAAACGAATTTGAAATAAATTCAAATTCTTTTTCTCTTATATTGTTACAAGGCTTAATCCAAGCTAGGCAGGAGAACCTAAAGGACCTACAGATCATGAGCTCCAACGTTACGAGATTAACTAGCTAAACTCTTTAGCCTAGCTAACCAACATTCGTTAACCCCCGGAGACTCCACTAAAGTCCAAGGGTTGCATTCTCCTCACTGTCGACATGTTATGTCCTCTTGATATAATCATCATCAATAAGTCAATCCTTCACAAGTCGTTCGTAATTCTCGGCCGGGTCATATAAATCGTTTAACCCCCGTAATTACATCTTGTTCCTTAAGTCCCACTGACACCTCTAATGAACAATTGGTTTGTGGTCCAACCACTAAACCAGATCCCTCTCAGGACAAGAAGAGGGTGATACTCTTGTTCAAGACCCAGAGTCGGCACTTAAGGGAACAACCTCTCTACTAAACCCTAAAGGTGGGTAGGAGTGAATTCCATCTCGCAGTACTATGTTCCCAGCTCCCTACTCGGTATTGTCCCCAAGATTGTAGGCTTATTGAGCGGCTAACTCGGGCCACTCTCACTCGTACAAGTCAAAGGATAACCCCGAATAAACAGGAGTTCATAGCATGCTCAGGATTGAGATCGAGTTGCCTAGGTCATCATATGAAAAAGTAGATATTTACAGTAAACGAAGTTATAAAGAAAGAGCGACTTGATTTCGCGGTTCAATCTTATGCAAACTTATTGCACATGACGGCCCCACTCGCATGTCTCCACATGAACGATTTCGGATCACATCGTTTGTACTATACAAAGTGGGCCGCATCCATAGTGTCCCCAAGATAAGGTACCCAACCTTATCCTTGTATTATAGACCGTTCTGGCTATTACTTGAACTTGATCCACATTTATGTCACACATGAAGTTTAAGTATATACAAACTATAGTCATGGGTTCTTAGTTTATTGGAATAGGTTTATTAAGAACACACTTCACTTTATTGAATAATAACTTGAATAAAACTCAATGACAGCTTTTGCTAAATAGAGTATACATTTAGTTTACAAACCACGCGTTTTAGGACATAAAACCCAACAACAACCCAATCCATCCCCTTCCAAATCGTCGAATGTAAACGGGTGGATCCTCTTTCATCAATTGGAGGGCATTGCTCGATGAACTGACCATAAAAATAAAAAAAATAAAAAACTCCCAGTTTTTTAAACAACTCTCTCATTCGCTTGGTTGTTTGTAGAAGGCGTTGAAGTGAATCAAACCAGACTATGCTTCAATCTCTCTATCCTCTCCATCGACAAAGAGAGCGAGAAGATGCCTAACCAGATTTTGAACCTTGTTTCTAGTCTCCCTCCTCATTGAAAAAAAAAATCAAACAAGATTCTATCTTAACTAAATTAATTTGGAATAAGTTGGAGTAATTTTAGGGAAACTTGATGAATACTACACATCCTTAAAAATAGAAAATTATTGCGTAGTAATCAATTCAGAGAGAGATTTGATATTTTTAAGTTAGCATAATTTTAGGGCAATCATCGAGATACACTATTTATAACATTAGAAAGGTTATGCATATGACTTATATGAGAGGGGCAAAATGGTCAGTCAGGTGATATAGTTAGCTCATGTGACAACAAATTGTGGACATTATTATGATAGATTTGTTTTTGGACATATTTCAAAACTCAACCCTCAAAAGTTATTTAGAAGGATTTCTGCTTTATCCTTAGTTGTTATCACCATTTTTAGTCTGATCACCAATACTTGTTTAGCTCAGCAAACATATTTTTTGGACATGCATCAATGATGTAATTTTAAAGTTGATTGTCAAGAACAAGAAGTTCGGTAGTTGAAAAATCCCTAGAATAAAATTGGGTAGGACAAATAAGTTTTAGTCTATTAAAAGTAGCAAATGAGTTGTTGGATTGAGGCATGCCACACAAAGAAGCAGTTCAATACTTATTTTAGTAAAATGATTATTTAACTCGAAAAATTGTGCATATTTGTAATTTGTTGAGACTTTCGCCTTTTTTCCTCCCTCCAATAAAAAGCACATGGTCCATCTTAAGCATTAGAATATCATGCGTATCACAAAATAATGAAATTTCATTCAACAATGAACCCTAACTCGATTCTCTAGTCGATTGTAATATTTCTATACAATTTTGGACCAAATTCATTGCATTTACAAGAAATTGATATTTTTTTTATGTGATCTCAAGATGATTTCATAATAAACATATGAAAAATAAAGTCAAATACCTGAATTAAATTTATTAGAACTTCACTTAAACATATGAAAAATAAAGTCAAATACCTGAATTAAATTTATTAGAACTTCACTTACAAATTGATGAGAATCGTGAAATAAATCTCACTAGAGTAATGTAATGTGAAACCCATTATGTATATCTTGATCGTTTAGTCATTGTTTTCTTACTTAATCATTGCCTACTCGATAGTTCACCATTATTCAAAATTTCAAAAGTTATAACACTATGTTTTTCTTTTAAAATATTTTGATGTTGTGTTGATGCTCCAATAACATTTTCCATCGTTAAAGTTAACAAGAGCATAGCTCAACTGACATGATGGATCGACTAGTGACTAAGAGGTTCTAGGTTCAATCTCTCCCCCCACATGTTGTTAAAAAAAATCCCCACATTTGCAACTAAAAAAATAGACCAGTGACCTCGAGAATTGACATTAAGTTCAAGATGAAAATTGACCTAACTTGTAAGTTTAGGGGTAAAAATTTACTTTTCCCTCAACTTTTTTATTCCCAAAATTATTTTTTCTCCTAATTTTTTTATTGCTAAACATTTAACCCTAAACAAGAAAATAACAACAATTGAATATTTAGGGTCTGTTTGATAACATTCCCGTTTACTGTTTCCTGTTTCCGTTTCTCATTTTTTAAAAAACAGACTTGTTTGATAACTGTTCCCGTTTATTGTTTCTAAATTTTGAGAAACGTTTCCAAAAAAGGGGGCAAATTTTGAGAAACTACAAAATGTTGTTTCTCTTTGTTCCGTTTATTTTATATGAATTATGTTCTTAGAAAATTCAAATATTTGAGGTTTCCTCGTTGGTCAAATGAATGCCCAAATTTGACTATCCCATTCCAGCTCCTGGGTTTGAAACTATTTTTATTTTTAATACACTCGAACCCGTTAGAAATTTGAAAATATAAGTTTTTTATAAATTTTGCTCACTAAAACATGCATTTAATCTAGAATCACTCGATTGAGAGGTGACATTGCAGATCAGATTTGGGTAACATTTCAAGGTTAAAAACAATTTTATTATTGTTGTTAAATATTTTGCATCAACGCTTACTAGTATTTGATAAGGTAACTTTTGATAATTATTTTATTTTTTAATTTTGCAGTATTATTTATATATTATTTTAATTTAATTTAAAATTTTAAAATTTTAAAATATGTATATTTATATATTATTTTAATTTTTAGTACACTTAACCCCGTTCAAATTTTGCTCACTAAAACATGCATTTAGTCTCACTTTAATATTTTACCACCATGACATTTACAGAACTATATATAATTGAGTTGGATCTAAGTCGGCATCATTTAAGATAGAATGACTGAGAGATGTCATTGCATATCAAATTTGGACAACATTTGAAGGATACATACAATTTTATCGATGTTTTTTATTTTGCATCGAGACTTATTTGAATTAGATTGTGTAAACTTTGGGTCCTTTCTTTTTAGATTATGTAAACTAAATTCTATTTAAACTATAAAAAAAGAAAAAACATAGAGAAAAAAAGAAAAAATAAACAAGAAACAAAAATAGTTATCAAACAAGTTGTTTCTGTTTCTTTGTTTCAACAAACAAGAAACAGAAAACGTTATCAAACAAATTTATATTTTTGTTTGTTTTTTTCAAGAAAAAAGAAACATGAGTAATTATCAAACATGTTCTTGTTTCTAGTTCTCAAAATACAAGAACGTTATCAAACAGGTCCTTAGTGTTTCCCAGAGAATAGGGTTAGAGATCCCACAAGACCCAAAAGTCATGCAACTTTTTGGAATGTGATGTGTGAGTGAGCAAATTAATGTTAAAAGAATTAAGGGTTAGAGATGCCACAAGACCCAAAAGTCATACAACCTTTTTGAACCGAAAGTAAAAGCACACAAGGCTGAACATCAAACAACATAACATATTGCAAATTACTATAACATTATGCAAAAAGAAGCCCAACAAGGCACAAATGGTGTAATATGTTTTAAACTAAGAATTGGAGGGGTAAGCCAAGCCTTGGCTGTAGTGCAACACCTAGGGGACGCCCGAGAGCCCCAGCAACAAGCTGCTGCGAGTGGGCCCTCACCCTTAAAATATAAATTTAATACCGTGTAGGCCGATGGCCTACATATCAGATATTAAACTGATAAGAACAGATACTACACTTGATCTTAGTCAAAAGGCCGAAAAAAGTATGGTTTTTATTGCCATAGTAGTTCCCTTATTATACTCTCTTCTCTAGCCCTTCATCTTGAACTTTGTCGATGTGGGACAAAATGGATATTTTGATTTTACTCTCTTCCTTGCGTTTGCTTGTGCCTCTCCAATCTCCATACAATATTTCCAATAAACTCAAGTACGTAAACAAAGAGCAAATATTCACCTCAATTAAAAGCCACTGAAATTTCACTTCATAGAAATACAACTCATCTTTTGGAATAGATGATGTGTACCCCTACACCAGAAACCTACACTACAAACAATGAAAATTAAAATGTCAATGGCCACAACATTCTCATGAGATACAGCCTGCTCTCCTATAATTATTACCTTTTCAAAGTGTTTGTTTGTTTAAAAAAAAAACAACCATTTTTAATAAGATTCGTCAACCACTCAAATTTTTCATGATATATATGAAAATAATCGGAATATTCTCACACTATCACCTCCCAAATCTCTCTCATCTAATTTCCCTTTCATCTCCACCTTCACTTGTACCATAGTCATTGGCGGTTATCGTGGAAGAAAATGGAAAGAGATGAGTGAAAAAGAGAATAGAAGAACCACAAAAAAAAATATTCTCTCTTAAATACAAATTTGAATTTAATTAGTTCATAGTGTTTAATAGTCATCATCTATGATAATTTGACATTAGTAGAACCTTTTTTAGTGTATAACAAACCAAACAAACTTGTATATAAAAATACTATTGAAAAAATGTAACCAAACATACGAGTTTTATAATACTAAAGAGTACTACATGAAAGTTGACTTTTTTCGAAGGTCACAACCTTCGAAAAAAGACTAAATGAACTTTCGATAAAAAAAATTTCGAAACTTTACTCGACCTTCAAAAGCTGTCGAAATAAATTTCGTTGGGAAAAGCTTTTCAAAGATTCATTAACCTTCGAAAATTAGTTTTTTTCGAGGGTTCATTAATCTTTGAAAATTAGTTTTTATTAAAAAAAAAATTACATTTTTGAAAAGCATTAAAACTAAAAGGCATTACAAACAAAACTCCTTGATAAGATAATAAGTGACGAATCAACTCAATCAACGCTTAAGCGAAGTTTATGCTCAAAGTCAATGAAATTCAACTCAAACTCAACTCAATCGAAATCCAGTCATTGAGCTAAAATAATTCAAGAAGCATTAAGGGGTGGTTTTGAGTTGAGGTGGTTTCGCAAGGGGTTGGGTACCCCGAATTTGGGAAGTCAAACTCATGGGTTACTTCTTCCATAAACCCCCTCCAAACTCATGATTTCTCTAGAAATTACAACATCTCATGGTGTTCATCATTCTCTTTTTACTCTTCTCATAATTCTTGTAACGACCTGACTTTCTATGACATCACTCTAAGGTCGTTACTACAAGCATGACGTCATAAACCTCAACAAACGCTTAAAACTTTATTTTAGGGATAATGAAATCAAAATATAAATGTTTAAAGACAGCAAATACATTTAATTCGGGATCCCAGTGAAAACATAAAAATAGTTCAACGAGTTCATTTAAGAAAAAAGTTTAAATCAATGTTGTTGGTGTACACATTGATTCAAATAAATAACGAAATAATTAATGAAAGCGGAAACTCTGACTCCACATGTCCCATGGCATCATCAACCGATCACCTCGTCAAGCGCCCTGTACGTTCCTAGTATTACCTGAATAAAAAAGGTTTTAAGAAAGAATGAGTATTTTAAATAAAATACTCAGTAAGTAACCTCACTACTGGGGTAAGGCTATGCAATCACATATAACCTGAACTGACTGAAACTTTAACTAGTGGGACCTAAACTTGATTGTTTTGTAATTTTCTTTTATGGTAATCTAAGTGAACAATTAACCCAGTCTCGTTTGGAGAGACAGGAGATGAGGGAGAGGGCGGCTGACGTTCGGAGGGGTGAGTGAGTGAGATAGAGGCGACGATTTGCGGTGAGTAGAGGGGCGACGACGACGTGCTAGGGATCAGAGAGGGAGAGACGAAGGTGGGCGACGACTTGACTGCGAATGATATGTCATATTGAGTTCAGTCAAAAGTCTCCAAAAAAAATTGTCCCGTGTTGCATAAAAGGTTCTACAATTCACAAAACATATACTAGCAAATAAAAAGAAAAAACACGAAGTAGCCAAAAAGAAAAAAGAAAAAAAAATTGTCCCGTGTTGCATAAAAGGTTATACAATTCACAAAACATATACTAGCAAATAAGAAGAAAAAACACGAAGTAGCCAAAAAGAAAAAAGAAAAAAAAAATTGTCCAAACCGGAGTTTCAGAACACTGTACTCCAAACATTGTTTTAAGATTCCCAGGGTTAAGAACCCCAAACAAATCCCCCAAGATTCTAATTTTTAGGGTTCTAAACCCAAAACCACGCATCAAATGCCCCATAAATGATCATTTCCATGCTTAAGGTGTTCACACATGGTGAAGAGTTGCATCAATTCTAGATTGATAAGGATCTTGTTCACCAAGAGTCATAATGAATCTAGAAATCTAAATTCATTCACATGATTAATTCATTATGTATCTTTTAAATTCATGTATTTTTATTGAATATGGTTCATGTATGGATTTGAAGGGTTGAAAATTGAATTTAGTCTACATAGGTGAAGGGTTGTGTCCTTTCATTGTGTTCTTTCAATTAGTATGAATACGGTTGTAATTCTTATTTAAACAACAAGCTGAATGATATGTCATATTGAGTTCAGTCTCTCTCAAATTTTATGTTTTCTTTGTATTCTTGTGTTTAGAATGCATGTTTAGAACTTTCAATATAGGTTGATCAACTAGATTTGTGGAGAGTTCGAAATCTTGAATATAGGAACAAGTTCTCATGTTTTCTTGATCGTCATTGATAGATTTTTCAAGTAAAATTTGTTAACTTTATTAGGGTTATCTTATTATTGTGTTGTGGGAGTTCAGATGGAACAAGGGAGTTCTTATACATGAGGTAGTTCCTCTATATCCATATGCAATTCAGTTTTTTTTTCAGTTTCATTTTATCAATATCTATATTGTGGATTTTTTTAGTACATTTTGGATTTGATTTTTTAAAATAGTTTTTGAATTTTGTGATATAAACCGGGTATTTAGATTTCGTTGACATTTTCACATGATCATGAGTTCAACATTGATATAGAAGGTGAATCAACATTTTCATTATGGGAAATTAAAATTTTAGACCCTGAGTTTCCAAGATTGGGTTCATTTAGTTTCTGGAGTTTCAAAGTATGCCTTTTTAGTTCCCGAAATTTGAGAAATATGTTTAGAAAGTCTCTAGGGTTACATTTTCGTTTGGTAGGTAATAGAGTAATTTTTTTTTTAAAATTAATTTGAATGATGATGTGAAAAATTATAAAATAAAATAATAATTGACACAAAAAGTATTTTTTTCTCATCTACCTTGTAGACACCTTTGGTCTGGCCATTTGTGTTTATTATTTATGTTTTTTACCTTAGTTTTTATTATTTTTTTTTTCATATTTTATTCAATCATTTTAAACTTTTTAAATTCACTTTTTTATTTATATATTTAATTAATTCCGAAAATTGAAGAAAAATAATAATGAAAAAAAAATGTTCTAATTTGTTTTGACAAAAAAAAATTTATGGTTAAAATTTTATATTCATTTATTTACATTAATGAGTATAACATCCTTAATCTATTTTATGGTTAAAATTTCGTATTCATTTATGAGTATAAAATATTTGTTCATTTTATGGTTAAAATATGTTTTAATTGAGGAAAATCTCGATCGAGTCATGAATTTACTTAGATTTCTTTTTACCTTTGATGGAGTTTTGAATGAACTATAAATACCGACAAGATAGAAAGAACTAGGGGGATGAATAAAATATCAAAGCAAAAGGCTCGAAGGAAAAAAATAGAATATCCGAGCAAAAAGGCTCGTAGAATAGCGAGAGACAAATGAAATGGGACCAAACACTAGCAAAAATACTAGAGGAAAATGTTAATTTTTTTGAGGTCAAAGTCCTAATTTGACCAATAAAAAAAATCTTTCTCTCTCCCCAAACTCTACATTTTATTTCCTTCTCCATCCATCTCACATGTACCCAACTCCACTCCACCTTCATCTTCAACCCATTACTTTCATCTTCAACCCATTACTTACAACGGTGGTTCACGACGACACTACGCTCCATTTGGCGGCGGCGAGACTCAAACGACTTCGGCGAGCTTCAGAACATTGGTGGCGGTCTTCATTCACCACGGCGACGACAGATTCACGGCAGCGCACTCTTCATAGCATCGGATCTGGCAAATCTTCACGAACGACGTAACAGAACACAGTGCTACGACGAGGTAGCAGAGCGGCGAACGACAGCGACGCAGTTGAAGAGCGACGAACGCACGACGACCATCAACTTCGCGAGTAGATCCAACTGTTCTACACGAAAGACATAATAGAACACGATGCTGCGGCGGCATAACAGAGCGGCAAACCATGGTGTTGCGACGACAAAAAGTTGTTTTTGAACGACGACGGGAAGTGAGCTCGAGGTGGCACAACACGGTTCGAGCGAACGCTTGTGAGCTTAGGCGGTGAATTGTGAGCTTAGGTGAGGAAACAATAATTTTTAGGATTTTGAATATTTACAATTTTGCCATTAGTTTACGTTATTTACAAGTTTGCCATCATCTGCTTATTACAAAATTGTCATCCCTCGTCCTTTATTTACAATTTCACCATTGTAATATTGACCGGGCCCTTTTCTATTTTTCCATTTGTGTTTGACATTTTTTTTTTATTTTACAAATTTTGAGGATTCAAAAGAACAACTTCTTTTTATCTTAATTTAGGTTTTATGTATTTTATCAATTATCTTTAAATTTTTGTTTCCATTACATGTTGATGTCAAAATAAATCTTTCAATTGAACTCTATTTTGTTTTAAACCGGAGTGAAATGTTAATTTATCTTTAATTTGAATCTATTATTTAAATTTCAATTTAGTTTTAAGTCCGACTTAATTTAATTGAGGATTGAGTAATACAATTTCATGAAGTCTCGACTTTGTGAATGTACGAAAATCCTCACGATCTCATTAAATCGAGGGCTGAGTAATGTTGCTTCCATGAAATTTTGATTCTTGTGTAAGTGCATGAAAATCCTCGAAATCACATTTAAAAATTAGCATATTTAGTTTTTAAATATATTATATAAAATCTTATGACGGAGTTGAAATGTTTTTTTTCTGAAATTCTTGAGGTGATAATTTCCTTTAAATAAAAAAAAATAAAACATGATAATTAATTAAAGGTTACAATCCTACTCAGTATATCAATTTTTTACTTTATCTTTAAAGTTAAATTGATTAAACGAGACATTGTTTTAAAATTAAAACTATTTTATTTGTCTCAAAATAAATACATTTTTATTAAATTAAATTGGATAATATAAGATAAAACAAGGCTACCGTGTTTAATGGGTGTTGTAGGTTGCTAATACCTTCTCTATATTCAAACAAGCCCCGAACTTAATTTTTTAAATCGTAGACCAGTTTCATTTTAAAGGTGACCAATCACACCTGGTATGACTGTGACGACTTCAAACTCTTTTATTTTTAAAATAAAACCCTTAAAAGAGGACGTCTGTCGCTTCGCGTCGTGAAGACGTTGCAACAACATGGCGACTCTACTGAGGTCATTTTTTTTAGAGGGTCAAGGCCATTGCAATTTTTTCTTTTATTATCCAATTTTTAATTTTTGGTTTTTTGTTTTTTTTTTTTTATTTATTTGATTGTTAGGTATTTTTTTAGCTTGTTTTATTTATTATCACTATAATAATATATTATTTGCAATTTACATTTTGCATTGTCATGCATCTCACATACATTCACAAGCCTCATACCCGTGCTCTACCTTTTAGGACTAGATTCGGAGACTAAGTATTGTGACCTTCGTGGAATTTCGGTTCCCGTGCAGACGCATAAAATTCTCCACTCAGGCTAACTACGATGTTTAATCGGTTGGAATGCTTGGGGACCGTTTCCCTCTAGGTATGATTAGAGCCTAAATTACACTCATATACATCCTAGAATCGACCAACTGTTATCCAAACTTTGAACCTTAGGTTACACCTATTTTGTTACATGTTTGATTTTCATGTTTATTATATTACATATTGCTTATTTTATTCATGTATTTCAATTTACATATATATGGAAGTTCAATGTATATAGTTTTTGTTTTTTGAAAAGGGTTTAAAATCCCAAAATATCAATCACAACTCTATACCCGAACTTGACCCTCTAAGATTAGAATTGAGAATGTAGTAATGTCGACCTTCAAGGGATTTAATTGCCCCCAGGTAGGTGCACGAAAAATTCTCGCTCAGATTAATTCATTTGTTGTTTTGTAACATTGGAATTAATTTGGGGACTTTTATCCTTTAGAATTAGAGTGTTATCCTTACATCATTTTTCGTTTTTATTTTTACTTCTCAAGTAATTTCATTGTTATATGACATTGAAATTAATTTGATATCAGTTTTTTTCTTTCTTTTTAAGAAAACAATAAAATAAAAAATTAAAGAATCCATGTTTCTTTTTTGGGAAAAAAAAGAAATGAAACTATTAGAGATTTATCTATCTTAGGAAGTTATGTTTATGCATTTATTTTATTACATGTGTATTTTAGGAAATTAGGGTTAGTTTAGGTTGTATATAAACATCATAATCTAATGAGAAAATCAAAAGGAAAAGAGGAAAATCATTGTGTTTTGTCATGGTATCAGAGCGAAGACCTTGAGAAGCTCGATCAAACAAAAACGCTAGGAAGACGGCGATTCCGTCGCCGCCGCCCAATGTTGTTCCTCTCCGATGTTGAAGTGAGTTTGTCTACACTCCTCTTCCAGAGAAGAAGATAAAGATGAAAAAAAAATCTAAGGCAAGGTATCTTCAAGCCCCGCTGATGCATACCCACATGCATTTCTTTGTCTTTCCAATCAGACAATCTGCTCAATTTGAAGAAGCTTCGTCGATATCGCCGAGATCCATTCGCCGACGTCGGAGATCTGAAGGTTGGGTACCGTCGCCGCCAGCGAGATCTGCTTGAAGATCCGAAGCAGCCACCAGTCGTCGCCGGCTGAGATCCAGTTGTTATCGTCGAAGATATGAAGCTTCTATTTGGTTAGCCATTTCTTTAACCCTCTTGCCCGTTATTTAGATTTGAGTTATGCTAAATCTGATGAAGAAGAAGAGGAGGAGGGGAAGAAAAAGAGTTTGCGGTATGAGAAGGTCTTGATGATATTAATTTTTTTTAAAAAAAAAGTATGACTTTGCGTGTGAGTTGGAGTTGAGGTTGATTTGACTGGAGTCACCTTCGATTTGATTTGATACGAGAAAGAAATAAAAAATTAATGGAAATATTTTGGGCGAGCAATCTGCCGCCCGAATGAAAAAAAAAAAGGTTTTTGGACTCAAACTGTCCTCTTCTTCGAAGCTGATGACTGAACTGAACACTGAGGCGAAAATCTCTCATTCGAATTATTAAAGAGAACATTGAGGTGGAAATTAATTTGTCCTCCCCTTCAACAACCATGGAGTTTAATCTGCAATGAAGAGCACCAACCCGTGTTCGGAGGCTCGCATATTTTTTATATTGCTTGGTCAAAGCAATGATGCGAACCCCGCAGAAATTAAAGATGTCATGTGGACATTGTTACGTCTCCAAAAGTGACTATTTTAGGACTTATTTGATAGAGAAAGATGTACACTCTTAAGCGTTTTTGGTAGGATTTGGATTAAACTTGTGCTTATATATGAGAATTAGTAGAATGAAGCTAAATTAGGACTTATATGTAAAAGGAAAGGAAAAGAACCGAAAACAAAGCTAAAGAGTGAAAATTGCACATTGCTGAAGTATTGCGAAAACATTGCGGTCTCAGCAATGTTTTAAGTGAAAGTTGTTACTCGTTTAACTGATTTCTATTTTGTTGCGATCTTTCAGCCGCTCGTTTTTTCTCCTGCTGCCATGTGGAAAAACGACATTCAGAATGGATGGTTCTCCTTGGCCCAATCGTACCTGCAGAACACTATAAAAGGAGGTCAAAGGGGAAGGTTGAAGACACACTCGAAAGGCGTAGAACTCCCATCTCAGCGCAGTCTTTTCTCCCTGTTTTCTCATCCGTTTGTTGGCTTGAAGGACTCAGCTGATTGGAGTCGATAATCTGAGAGGAAGAAGAGAAGATTTGTCTTCTCTTCTGATTGGATTCATCCAAACAAAGCTCTCCTTCTCCCTTCAACCGAGGTGTTCGCGACGAGGGGCTTACGCACGCATCTACTTGCTTTTATTGCTTTCTGTTTCTGTTTTCATTGCTGTCTGCTGTAATTCGTTTATGTTTACTACTCTACATCATTTCGTTCACTTCTGTTTAGTTTCTATCACTTCAAAGCTGTTATTTGTTTAGTTCAAACTTCGGTTTATCAAAGCATTATTTCATCACTTCGCAAGCTCTCTATCTCTTCTGTTTGCTGCCGTTTCTTCTAGAACACTGTCGAGCATGTCTAAACACTTAAATATTTTCACTCCATCTTCATCCATGAGTAACTAATCCACATAAGGGTATGCTAATGACAAGTCTATAGGTAGAAATACGTGAATCAAGCATGTAGGATAGCTTCCAAATGCATTGAATGTATGTAAGCTTCATCCCAAGGGCAATTTCGATTGGCCATCCATTTTGTCTAAAGAACTCCTAACCTCTGGAAGGAGTAAGAGTTCAGAGTCGTACATTCATGCTAGCCTTTCATGGTAGCCAGAAAACGACCTAGGAATAGGCGTTTTCCTAGTACAAATCACTAAACTTGCTTTTATAAATAGATGCTTAAGGCCTTACTTGGACATGAGTAAACTAAAGGATCTAATGCATGAAATCGAAAGATACATGAGAATGAGTTAGTTTGATGCATGATGAGTTGATCTACTGCTTGAGAATCGTATGAAAAAGCCTATAGAGGAGTCGTTAGTAGCCCTTGTTTCCCTACTTTACCCTTAATTCGTTGTTAGTAACATTGCTAGAAAATTGTTGTTTCCGCAATTCTCTTAGTTCCAAATTTTGCCTTAGCCATTTCTTTCTTAGTTTGCTGTTCTCTTCCCTTTACATTCGAATTTAATTATTTACTTGCACTTGTTTATGCTTCATATCTTGCACGTTCCTTAATAGTTAGGCACCTTAAACCCAAATCTACCCCACTTAAACCACCCATTCTCACTTAACATCTCACTTCGTTAGTAACTAAGAATAAATCTCTGTGGGAAATCGAATGAAAAAATACTTATTACTTGCTACAGGACCATGTATGCTTGCATGTTCTGAGTGCTCTCCCATTGCATCTTTATTTTAAACATTGAGCACGCAACAAGTTTTTGGCGCCGCTGCCGGGGATTTTGTTTAGTAAAAACGAAGTTTGTTAAGTTAGAATCACGCATCTTAATATCAATTGGAGCTGATCTATTTTCATTTCTTTTGTAGGTACCATTGGGTTAGTTTATGAATGAGCATTCAAGTAGCGATCTAGAGTTCAATCCTGAGCCTGAAAGATTACTTAGGGCCAGAAACAAAGCTAAGAAACGCCTCTTCAAACAACCCCCTATACCTCAAAACACTGCTGACTCTGCGGAGTCATCACAATTCTATCAAGTAGAAATGGATAGACCAAACCCAAAACCAGCACCTACCATTCGCAACCCCATCGAAATAGCGAATGACAAGGATAGTGCCATCCTCTCCTACTTAGTTCCCATGCCTGGGGAGCTAAACCCAAGCATTATACGCCCTGAAATTACTGCCAACTCATTCGAGTTAAAGCCAGTAATGTTCCAAATGTTGTCCACTGTGGGACAATTCTTTGGAGTGGAAAATGAGGACCCCCACAACCATCTAAGAAACTTCCTAGGAGTTAGTGATACCTTCCTTATCCCTGGAGTTTCCCAAGAAGCTTTGAGGCTTTACCTCTTTCCCTACTCATTAAGAGATAAAGCCAAAACATGGTTAAACTCATTACCCTCCGGATCAATTGTCAATTGGACAGATCTGGCTGAGAAATTCCTAGTTAAATATTTTCCACCTGATAGGAATTCAAACTTTCGTGATGACATAATTAAGTTCAAGCAAGCTGAAAACGAATCCTTCACGAAGCTTGGACAAGGTTCAAGGATCTTTTGCTTAAATGTCCACACCATGACATTCCATGGTGTATTCAAATAGAAGTATTCTTTAAAGGATGCAACCCCAGCACAAGGCAAGTGCTAAATTCTTCAGCTGGTGGTTCCATGCTTTCAAAGAGTTACAATGAAGCCTATGAGATTTTGGAGAAAATCTCAACTTCCCATTGTAGATGGTCAGATGATCCTGTAGAGCCTAGGAGAGCTCAAGACAAGGATGCTCTCAGTGCAATGAGCAACCAAATAAATGCCCTGACCAATCTAGTCAAACAAATGGCTCAAACCAATCTCCAACCTAGTGTCAACACCGCAGCAGCCATCTCAATGGGCGCACAAACAAGTCAAGGTGAGACACTGATCTGTGGATTCTGTGGGGAAGGGCACTTGTATGAATACTGCCCTGGGAATCCAGCCTCAGTCTGCTATGTTGGAAGCCAACAGCAGCCTAGGAACAACCCCTACTCTAACACTTACAATCCTGGTTGGAGAAACCACCCAAATCTTTCTTGGGGTGGCCAACAGAACACTAACCAAAGTCAAAACTAACCAAGACCAAGTGGAACACCTGGTTTCACTCCCCAAAATAACCAATCCATGTACCAAAAGCCATATAACCAACCAATAGGGTCATCAGTAGAAAATCTACTTAAGGAGTACATTGCAAAGAATGATGCCACTCTACAAAGTCAGCAAGCTACCCTTAGAAGCCTAGAAAACCAAATAGGGCAGTTAGCCAATGAACTAAAGAGTAGGCCCCAAGGTAGACTGTCTGCTGACACTGAAGTGCCTAGAAGGGATGAAAAAGAGCAAGTTCAAGCGATTGAACTTCGAAGTGGGAGACCATTGGTGAGCAACACTAGAGAAACACCAAAGCGAGTAGAGAATGGAAGAGTCTAGTGCTCCACTGGATTCTCTGCCAAACCAAGGTCAACCACCAACAAGCACATCAAGGGTGAGGCTGGAACCTATCATCGAGGAACCAGAAGAAATCTCAAGGCCTCCACCTGTCCTAAGGCGACCTGAAGTGCCTACATATGTGCCACCACCTCCATTCCCTAGAAGGCTGAAGAAAAAACCAGAACAGGAAGTGCACTTTAATAAATTTTTAGAAATTTTAAAGCAAGTGCATGTTAATATTCCGTTTGTAGAGGTTTTGCAATCTATGCCTTCTTATGTTAAGTTTTTGAAGGATATTATCACTAACAAGAAAATTATTGGTGAATTTGAAACAGTGAATCTCACTGAGGAGTGCAATGCTATACTCCAGAACAAGCTACCGAAGAAGGAGAAGGATCCTGGTTCCTTCACCTTACCAGTCGAGTTAGGAGGCAAGCACGTGGGCAGAGCTCTTTGTGACCTGGGAGCCAGCATAAATCTCATGCCTTTATCACTATTCCGTCAACTTGGAATAGGAGAAACACGTCCTACCACTGTCACCTTGCAGCTGGCAGACAGATCCATAGCCTACCCTGAGGGTAAGATAGAGGATATTCTTGTCAAGGTTGACAAGTTCATTTTTCTTGCAGACTTCATCATTCTGGATTATGAAGCAGACAAGGAGGTCCCCATCCTATTAGGCAGACCATTTCTAGCCACAGATAGGGCCTTGATCGATGTCCAGAAAGGTGAGCTCACCATGAGGGTTCATGATGAGGAGGTTAAGTTTAGTGTCTTTAAAGCTCTAAGGTATCCTTCTGACTCTGAATCTTGTGCAAGTGTAGATATAGTAGATTCACTAATGGAAGAACAACTTGAGCATGAACTACTAATTAAGCATGCCAATGAGTATGTACAAATAGATGTAACTGACTTAAATATTTCTGAAATAATGGATATACATGTGGATAAACCTCAGCATGTTTGTATGACTAATGACTTGACTGGAAGATCCATGAATCCATTGAAACCATCCATTGAGCATCCACCTCTCTTAGAATTGAAACCATTGTCTGATCATCTTAAGTATGCATACCTAGGAGAGCATGATACCTTGCCTGTTATTATTTCATCCAAATTGAGTGAAAAGCATGAAATTGCGTTGACATTGCTGCTTAAGCAACATAAAAAGGCTATTGCATGGACGATTGCTGACATAAGAGGTATTAGTCATTCCTACTGCATGCATAAGATATTATTGGAAGAGGAACATACACCCCGAGTAGATCACCAACGTAGGTTGAACCCCTCCATGAAGGAGGTAGTAAAAAAAGAGATAATCAAATGGTTAGATGCAGGTGTAATCTTCCCTATAGCCAATAGTCAGTGGGTGAGTCCAATTCAATGTGTGCCTAAGAAGGGTGGGATGACTGTAGTAGTGAATGAGAGTAATGAACTAATTCCAACTAGAACTATTACAGGATGGAGAATCTGTATGGACTATAGAAAATTGAATAAAGAAACAAAAAAAGATCACTTCCCTTTACCATTTATAGATCAGATGTTAGATAGAATAGCTGGCCGAGCCTACTACTGCTTCCTAGATTGTTATTCTGGATATAACCAAATCACCATAGACCCTGTGGACCAGGAGAAAACAACCTTTACATGTCCCTTTGGAACATTTGCTTTTCCCAGAATGCCTTTTGGCTTATGCAATGCACGAGCAACGTTTCAAAGGTGTATGTTGGCCATTTTCTCAGACTTAGATGAATCCATGATAGAAATATTTATGGATGACTTCTCAGTCTTTGGTGATTCTTTTACAAATTGCTTAGAGAACTTAGGACAAGTCCTAGCTAGGTGTGAGGAGACCAACCTAGTCCTTAATTGGGAGAAATGCCACTTTATGGTGGAAGAAGGAATAGTTCTAGGTCATAGAGTGTCTAGAGCAGGAGTAGAGGTCGATAGGGCCAAGATAGATGTGTTTTTTTTTTTTTTTTTAATTTAACAATATATACGGGTGGGGATATGGATGTCATTTTTTTCTCACAGGGACCACCCCTAACAGAGCAAACAATCCTCGTTTAGATGGAGAATGAGGGAGGGAGCGGAGACAAAAAAATGTTAACTAAGGAAGAAAGTTATTTCAAAATCGAATGTGGTTTTCTTCGAATTACAAAATTATGCTCGATTTTTTAAATTTGTTTTTACAAAATATTTTTATTTCTTTGTTTATAATTCATGAGAAGCTCAAACTATATGTAATGTTTGAATTTATAAACCCCAGTTTGTATTTAGGAGAACAAATACTTGAGAAACTTTATCTAAATACAATTAGGTTTGTTGTTGCATTCTTGTTTTTTAGGATTTCCTTTGGATTTTCAATTTTTTTTTTAATTCCTTATCCAAATATGTATGTATTTTTTTTAAAAAAAAATACCAAACCTATTTACATGTTATGTTTTATGTTTGTTAATGGTAAACAATCTTTTGATTGTTGGAAATAATTTTCTTATTCTTAGACTAACATAAATTAAATGTTTCATCCAAAAGTCTCCCAAAACAAGTTGCCTTGTGTTGCATAAAAGGTTATACAATTCACAAAACATCCACTAGAAAATAAGAAGAAGAAAAAACGAAGTAACAAAAGGAAAAAAAGAAAAAAATTGTTCTAACCCGGATTTTAGAACACTGCATCCCAAACACCGTGTTTTTATTCTCAGGGTTCAGAACCCCAGGCAAACCCCTCAAGATTCTAAATTTCAAGGTTCTTAACTCAAAACAGCGAGTCAAACAACCCCTAAATTATCATTTACATGTTTAACGTGTTCACACATGGTGAAGAGTTGCATCAATTCTAGATTGATAAGACACTATTTCACCAAGAGTCCTAATGAATCTAGAAATCCAAATTCATCCACATAATTAATTCATTATGTATCTTGTAAATTCATGAATTTTTATTTAATATGGTTCATGTATGGATTTGAACTGTTGAAAGCTAAATTTAGTCTACATAGGTGAAAAGTTGTGTACTTTCATTGTGTCCTTTCAATTAGTATAAATATGGATGTAATTCTCATTTGAACAATAAGTTTAATGATATGTCATATTGAGTTTAGTCACTCTCAAGCTTTATGCTTTCTTTGTATTCTTGTGTTTAGAATGCATGTTTAGGACTTTCAATATAGTTTGATCAACTAGATTGTGGAGAGTTCGAAATCTTGAATGTAGGATCAAGTTCTCATTTCTTCTTGATCATTGATATCTTTTACAAGTAAAATTTGTTAACCTTATTGGGGTTGTCTTATTACAGTTGTGGGGGGTCACAAGAAATAGGGGAGTTCTCATGCGTAATTTCAGGAGTTCCTCTATCACCCTTACTAAGAAATTATTAAACACTATGTTTGGTATATCCATAAGCAATTCAGTTTTTGTTTTTCAGTTTCATTTTATCAATATCTATTTTGTGGATTTTATTTTAGTATTTGTGGATTTGATTTTTAAAAATAGCTTTTGGATTTTGTGATATACACCGGGTATTTAGTTTTCGTATACATTTCCACATGATCATGAGTTTGACATCGACATAGAAGGTGAATCAACATTTCCATTATGAAAAATTACATTTTTAGACCCTGAGTTTTCAGGACTGGGTTCATTTGGTCTCTAAAGTTTCAAAATGTGTATTTTTAGTCCTCGAATTTTGAGAAATATGTTTAAAATATCTCTAGCGTTACTTTTCCGTTTGTTACGGTAATAGAGTAATTTTTTTATTAAGGATTTGAACTGTGGTTCAGGGTCGTCGGGTTAAACCATATACTATTACACATATTTCATCAATTTCTACATAGATTCCTTCTACTGATCTGCTTCGAATTTCCATCTCCCTCTCCAATTGGCTCATTTGAACAAACGTATAACCTCAAGAAAAATAAATTCAACACATATACATACTGTTGTAAAACCGTTGCTGCAGAAATAAAATGGAACAAGGTTGCTGATAAAAACTTATGGGTTGAGTCGCGGACTAGGTCGCTCTCTTTAAGACGTTTTGTGGCTCTGCCTAATGTTGTGCATAGCAGTCTATCAACCACGTCGTCTCCAGGATAAAACAGCCCAATTATCGATCACCTTTTCACTGTAGAAATGACCGTTCAATCATACACCCTTAATACACCATTAGTACACAAGCTCGAAATCAAGAGTTAACCAATAACTTGAAGAAAACAATTTTGTAAAACAATTTTGTGGAGGATTTCTATGAGAGGACAGAGATGAGAGAACTATTGAGGAATGTTGTTGCTTCATAATGGAATGATTTCTCAAATAAAATGAGGATGGTTTATATAGGAAATGAAAAAGCAAAAATGTGGCAAGGAATAATCCACAAATGTGTGGCCAAGAATCATCCAGAGAGCATATGGACAGAAATGATCCAAAACATGTGGCCAAGAATTAACCACAGAACTTGTGGTCAGGATTCATTCTACTCTTTTTACTAATTCAATAAAAACAAAAACCAACAATCCTCCACTTTGAATTTTTAAAAATTATTTTCGAGCAGTGTCATAATCTATAGATTGTGCATAAACAAATGTATTTTTCTATTTGAACATTTGCGTAGTGAGTAGATTTAGAGTTTATTAGGGTGACTCGTAGTCTTGAACTCTATCTCTAACATCGTACCACGCATCAACCTTTCAAGGGTATCGAAAAAAGCTCATGCTATAATGGCCATGCACGTCTATCCCAGTCTAGTGAACGCTCTAGCAATTTTGCCCAAAATTCCATAAGAAGCGGCAACTTCCACATTTGCATAGGTGAGTCTATCAAGAGTACTCATGTAGCTTGGTACTTCACTCCCCATGGAGTATAGATCTCATTAAGAGTTTCTATTATCTCATCATCTCAAAGCTTTAGGAATCCATGCTTCGACATTATACAGTAAAATAGCATGATCTATCTCATATCTTTTCATAACTTGTTATTATCTGTTGAACCTAGTTCTTGGGATCTCCAGTCTTTTAGGTTGGGTTACCATTAAGAGTAACTCATCGTTCTATGGACAATAGTCCCATTCATTTAGAGGTATTATGGACTTTCTCTCTAGCTAATCCGTTCATCAAAGGATCTGCTAAGTTATCATCAGTGCGTACGTGATCCACTCTTACAGCTCCTGTTGAGAGAAACTCTCTAACTGTACAGTTTTTACGACGTATTTGTCGCCTCTTACCGTTATAATAATGGTTCTGGATTTTTGCAATAGTCGCGGTACTATCGCAGTGGATCAACACAGCTAGTATCGATCTTTCCCATAAAGAGATCTCAACGAGTAGGCTTCTCAATCATCCTGCTTCTTCACTAGTTGTCGCTAGTGCTATCATCTCAAATTCCATAGTGGATTGAGCCAAAATAGTTTGTTTCTTTGACTTTCAAGAAACGGCACCACCAGCTATACTAAAGATATAGCCACTAGTTGCCTTGGAGTCATCTGATAAAGTATTCCAGTCTGCATCACTGTAACCTTCTAATACAGTTGGAAACTTCTGATAATGTAATCCTAAGCTCATGGTTCTTTTCAGGTATCTCATGACCCTTTCAATAGCGTGTCAATGCTCTAGACTAGGTCTGCTCGTAAATATGCATAATAATCCTACGACATAGGCAATGTCGGGTCTAGTACAATCAGTGGCATATCGAAGACTGCCAATGATGTTCGCATATTCTGATTGTCTTACACTGTCACCAGTGTTCTTAAATAGTTTTACACTAGAATCATATGGTGTACTAGCAGGTTTTTTACAGTCATAGTAATCGTATTTCTTTAAGATCTTCTCAACGTAGTGAGATTGATCTAGAGAAATTCCATTTTCAGACCTAGTCATCTTTATACCAAGGATTACACTCGCTTCTCTGAGGTCTTTCATATCAAAGTTGGAACCCAACATTGATTTCACTTTATTCACAGCGTGAATATTTGAACCAAAAATCAGCAAGTCATTTACATACAAGTATAAAATAGCTCAAATGTAGTCTATTGATTTATAATAGATGCATTTGTCACTTTTATTGACATGAAAACAATATGAGATGATCAAGTTGTCAAACTTTTCATGCCATTGTTTTGGCGCTTGCTTAAGACCATACAAAGATTTATCTAGCTTGTAGACCTTCTGATCCTGACCATGGACAACGAAACCTTCAGGTTGATCCATGTAGATTTCCTCTTCTAATTCACCATTTAGAAATGTTGTCTTTACATTCACTTGATGCACAACTAGATTGTGCACGACCGCTAGAGAAATTAAAACTCTAATGGATGTTATCCTAGTGACGGGTGAGTAAGTGTCAAAGAAGTCTACATTCTCTCTTTGTCTAAATCCTTACTAGGTGTGCCTTGTACTTGTCAACAGTAACATTGGGTTTTAGTTTCTTCTTTAGGATCCACTTACATCCTATGGGTTTACAGCCAAGAGGTAGGTCTACTAAGATCTTATTAGACTAAAGAGAGTCCATTTCGTCATTTATGCCTTCTTGCCATAAATCAGCATCTAAGGAAGACAAGGCTTCTTTGAGATTGGTAGGATATTCTTCTAGGGTATAGGTAACGAAATCAGAACCAAAGTCTTTAGCTGTTCTAGCTCTTTTACTTCTCCTAGGTTCAGATTATATATCCTCAAAGGATTCACTACTTTTAATCACAGGAACATTGCTAGACAATGTGCCCCCACTATTCTTAGAAAATGGAAATTTATTCTCATAGAAGTCAGCATCATTTGATTCTATGATTTTCGCATTTATATCATAGAATCTATATGCTTTGCTATTTACTGCATACCCGATGAATACACATTCATAGGCTCTACTTTCTAGCTTAACCCTCTTAGGATCAGGTATTCTAACATAGGCCAAACAACCCCATGTTCTAAGGTAAGAAAGATTAGGTTTCCTATTTTTCAAGATCTCATAGGGAGAAGTCTTGCTCCTAGACTTAGGAATTCTATTTAGTATATAACATACATTTAACAAAATTTCCCTCACCAATAAGATGTTGCACCAGAGTTTAATAAAATAGAAACTATAGCCTCAATAAATGTTCTATTTTTTCTTTCAGCTTTACCATTCATTTCAGGTGAATATGGTGCAGTCTTTTCATGAATAATGCCAATAGATTTATAAAAATCAATAAACGTGCTCGAATCATATTCAGTACCTCTATCACTACGAAGTTTCTTAATCCTTTTATTGAATTGATTTTCAACTTCAGCTACAAATGATTTAAACATGTCAAGCTCATCACTTTTACTTTTCATTAGATATACATATGTGTAATCAGAAAAATCATCAATAAAAGTAATGAAATATCATTTACCATTTCTGGTCAATGTTTCATCTAACTCACATATATCAGAATGAATTAAATCTAGAGGCTCAAATATCCTATCAACTGATTTATGTGAGGTCTTAGTTATTTTTGCTTGACTACAATAACTACATTTGTCAAAATCATTCATAGACATTTTAGGAATTAAACCTAGATCACTCATATTTTTAATCACACGTTTATTAACATGACAAAGTCTAGCATGTCAAATATTAAAATCACACAACATATAAGCAGAAGAAGATGCTTTATTCAAATCAATGTTTAATTCAAACATGCCATCAGTAGCATACCATTTCCCCCCAAAAGTATCATTCTTAGTGATGATATACAAATCATCCCCTATCGATTGAGTAAACCCAACCTTCTTGAGCAGAAAGACAGAAACTAGATTCTTCCTAATCTCAGGAGTGTGCATAACCTCTTTCAGAGTAAGAGTCTTTCCTGGGGTGAACTTTAGTTCCACAGTTCCAATTCCAGCAACTTTAGTGGTGTGAGAATCTCCCAACAACACATTCATATCATCAACAGCTATGTATGTCTTGAACATAACGCGATCATAACAGACATGGCGAGAAGCACCGGTGTCTACCCACCACCCATCAGATCTACCAAGTAGGTTGATCTCAGTAATCATGGCTATATAAGCCTTTTTCAGTCAAGTTAGCCTGCAAAGCAGAACTTGGCTTGTTCCTACACTTGCGTGCTATATGACCTGGTTTATCACAGTTGTAACATACAAACTATCCAAGTCATTCTGTCTGGGTGGTTGTTGTCTACCAGGTTGGTTCCTTGAATGGTTCCACTTCTGGTCAGAATTTCTAACACTATTGCGTTTGGAATTCAAGTTCGAATTGCGATTCTGATTCTTAAAACTTTTGTCGTTAGGCTTCAGAACCACATCCGTCGATCTTTTGGAGTTGCTGTTGGAAAAAACAAGCACCTCCTCACTCTGATCTTGTTTTCAGGCTTCCTCCTCAATACGTAGACGGGTAATTAAACTCTCTAAAGAAAACTCTTTAGTTTTATGTCTAAGAAGATTTTTAAAGTCCTTCTAGGAAAGGGGCAATTTGTCTATCATTACAGCTACTTGTAATTGTTCATCTATGGTCATACCTTCGTTGACGATTCCGTGAACAATCTTTAGAAGCTCGTGAGTTTGGGCTTCCACTGATTTATCATCCACCATCTGAAACTTCAAGTACCGGTTGACGACATACTTCTTTGTTCCAGCTTCTTTCGTGTCATATTTATTTTTCAATGCATCCCATATCTCCTTTGCAGACTAGTTACCCATAAAAACTTATGGGTTGAGTCGCGGACTAGGTCGCTCTCTTTAAGACGTTTCGCGGCTCTTCCCAGTGTTGTGCACAACAGTCTATCAACCACGTCATCTCTAGGATAAAATAACCCATATATCAACTCAAAGAAAACAATTTTGTAGAGGATTTCTATGAGGGGACGAAGATGAGAGAACTATTGAGGAATGTTGTTGCTTCTCAATGGATTGATTTGTCAAATGAAATGAGGTTGATTTATATAAGGAATGAAAAAGCAAACATGTGGCCACGAATCATCCACAAACGTGTGGCCATGAATCATCCAGAGAACTCATAAATCATCCAAAACACGTGGCCAGGAATTAACCACAGAACTTGTGGACAGGATTCATTCCACTCTTTTTACTAATTCAACCAAAACAAAAACCAACACATACTACTCTCTGAATTTTACGTCCATGCCTATGGGGACCACTGCAGCCCTGCCGCACCACCGCTGCTGTCCTTCGTGGATGATTTCTCCAAGCCATCGGGTTGCATATAGATATGCAATTATATTTTTGAGTTTGGTAGCATTTCGGTCCTTATTTGGTCCCTGCCGTCAGTTTTATTATGTTACTTACGGTAGCTAACAGACTGTTGACATTACATTTTTTATATTATTTTTTTTCTCTCTCTCTTCTTTCTCCCCGACATATTTTTTTTTTCTTTTTCTGATTCTTTTTTTCTCTCCTTCCTTTATACCTCTTTAATTTTAAAAGAAGTCATTTTGGGTGGTTGTCAAACACCGCAATTTTTGTTAATGTGGGATGAGAGATCGAACTTCTGACTTCTTGGTGATTAGTTCACACTTATGCCAGTTGAGCTAAAAATATTTTTTATAAACATATTGAATCAATCAAAATTTTATTGATGTAAGATGAAATAGACGTGAAAGAAAAAAAATATATAAAAAGATAAGATTGTAATTTAAAACAATTAGTTAGAAAATATGACAATTTTTAGGAAAGTTGGTAAATACGTGATTTTCAAAGGAGAAATTGAAAAGTGATTTAAAATAAATTAAGGAATAATATGTTTAACCAAACCTGCGCTTAAAATTTTCCAAAAAAAAATTATGTTGACCCTTCCAAAAGCAATCTGAAACGGAGCCTAAGTTATTGGAGTGATAAATTGATTTGTTTTTATGAGCGTTTTAAGAAGATTACAATTGGATGAAAATTACACTTTTGAATTTAAAATTGAGTAAGATTGATTTTCACCTTCGTTTTTTCTTTCCTTTATTGTCTAATTTGAGTTTTCAATTCCATAGAACAAAGTCCCCTTCTATTTTATATTTTCATGAATCAATAATTATTTTATAGTTTGGAAGGAATTCGAGAACCCGAACAAGTATCCATAAGTTAAGAGAATGTATATTTAAAATAGAGATAATTATACAAATGACATTTTTATTAATCATGTTTTTACAAATGTCTTCCGTAACTTTATTTATTGTTTGCATTTTTTTTTATTATTTTATGCATTTATTGTCAATTTTTGTTACCAAATTGCCCTGAATTTATTACCAAAACAAAAACATATATTATTTTGTTTTTTTATTTTTTAATATTCAAAATAAATTATTTTTGTAGTATATTTGTTTATCACATTTATAAATCAAAATTAATGTCATTAGTTTATTTATGGCATTTAGTATATCATAATGTTGGTTTGTTTTTATTTTCCTTTAATTTCAAAATGGCTTTTGAAAATAAACATGATTTCCTCCATCATTTTTTCTTCATTTCCTCCATCCATTTTTCGTCGTAACCACTATCGCCACAACGTTGCCTCATCGTTACCGGACAACAAAATGAATTTTCAGTCGTTGGTCTCTAACCATTGTCGTATCATCGCCGTCCCAACGCTGTCAGCCTCTAACCATCGTCGCCGATCTTTTTTCGGCCATCGTTATTTACAACTTTCCTCCACTTTGTTGAACATCAAAAAGACTTTTTTAATCATCTTTCAATGTCTACCGCAAATATACGATGTATGCTACTGTATATATATCGCAAATATATGATATATGATACTGTATATATATATATATATATATATATATATATATAATTATAGATGATATTGAAGATTGCTCATACTGTACATATATGACACTGACATAACATTTACCGCAAATATATGATATACGATCTGACAC
Source organism: Herpetospermum pedunculosum (assembly GCA_028017165.1). Lineage (NCBI taxonomy): Eukaryota > Viridiplantae > Streptophyta > Magnoliopsida > Cucurbitales > Cucurbitaceae > Herpetospermum > Herpetospermum pedunculosum. The sequence goes on along the minus strand of CM051528.1, from coordinate 54,845,088 downwards.
TGACATAACATTTACCGCAAATATATGATATACGATCCTATATATATATATATAGCAAAACAACAAGTATCAGAGCGGCGGTGTAAAATTTTCGGCGGACGGCGGTGCAAACCCTAACTAAATTATATGAACTTATTTTTTGCAAAATACCTCATATTTATATGGTATTCGTGCGGCAGACAAAGGTGATCAAAACAAAGCTGCAACGCAAGCGAACTAGAGATGATAACTCGACGTTAGCGAAAAAGTATCGTAGATGAACAAGGCGACCCTCAGAGTACAGGATAAACGAATAGAAAATTCACGGCGGCGATGGGGGTTACCATTGGCGATTTTGGTGCTCGTTTGAAACCAAAGAAAAAAACGAGGAAGAAGATGATTCCAAAAATCGTTTTTGCTTCAAAATCAAGAAGATCTTTGATATTAAATAGCATGTTGTTTAAGAAAATAATTTCAAATCACTCATTATAACTAATTTTTTGTTATATATATATATATATCATATATATACCCATGGTATGTATATATCATATATATACCTATGGTATATATACCCATGGTATGTATATATCATATAACCTATGGTATATATACCCATGGTATATAGATATCATATATATACCTATGGTATATAGATATCCATAATCATTCAACTCCCTCATTTTAGCTAGTATTCCCCATGACTCACTCTCCCTAAGTATAACATTGAGACTATCAAAATTGGTTATCAATTACCTAAGTTTAGCCATCAAATACTTGTATAAATAGAGCTTGTGTGAAGCCTTTAAAACACACCTCAAATCAATTGAATACAATTTGATTTCTCTCTACTTTCATTTCTAATTTATTCTTCTATTTAGTATTACTTTTGTTGTTTCTGTTCTCTTTTTACAACACGTTATCAGCACGAGCTTCTACCATTTTTCTTTGTTAAATGTAGGTTTTATTTTTGTTATGAACGTTCTATGCATACAGTGTATATGGATGAAATATCTCATATATACCTTATATATATTTTGAATGTTGACTATCTATTATTTTGGGCACAATGCATGTCAGTTGTAATTTTATACATGTTATGCTCATGATTCATATTAATCTATATGTTAAGCTTGATATTTAATTCAATTTATAGAATTCAAATTATTGTACCATTTTATTTAATTGTTATTAATGTCTTGATATATTTCAATCTTTGATGAGCATGTATAGTTTGATTTGTTCAATTCATTTTTAGAATTGATTTTTTTTGTATAACATGTATACAATATTGCAATTTACATGTTTCTTTCAACCATCAATATATGTGAAGAGAATACATGTTAAAATTCTCAAGGTATATCGAGTTATGTATGATATGCATATACATACAAATACTTTGTATATAATCTAATTATGCATTGTACATGTGTCATTTGGAATTTCTTATTTTTCTATTATATATAGATTTTTTGTGTTATGTACATTTATGTTCATGTTTGTTTAAGTATCATGTATACTGTTTATATAGCATAGCATGTACATTATCAAGTTAATATACTTTTTACATATTTCATATAAATATAATATGTTATATATACTTGAATATCTTATGACAAGGTTTGAATAATATATGTAGTAATTTATTATTCTTTCTACAACTCGTTTTGATTAGATGCACTGAAAGTTACATAATTTTAAATCAATAATTGCTCACTTTAATTAGATGCACTTGAAGTTGCATAATAATTTTAAAATCAAAAGTGTTTTTGTTTGATTAGATGCACATGTAGTTGCATGATTTTAAAACAATAAGTGATTTAAACTAACAAACATGTGAGAGAAGACATTTCATTCTTCTCATATTTAGAATATGTTCATGCAGTAGCAATTCGAGAGAGAAATTTTGAAATATTGTGATGAGCAAAAATCATGTCTTCTTGAAATTGAATAAAATAAATGAAGATTTCCTGAAAGTGTATGAATTTATGAGTAGTCAACATTTTCAATATCATTCCTTGAAGTGAATGTTATAATATATTCAACAATTGTTGTTAAAGTCGAGATCATGATTATAGAAGAGGAAGAATTAATTACTCATTTTATAGTGGTTATATATCATTCAATTTTCAAGAAAATCACATATTATGATAAAAAGAAAAGTTTCACAGATTAAATGTGATACATAAAGAGGCATTATTTTGTACCTGTCGTACATTTAAGTTTTTTGTAAATTTTAAAATGTCTCAATAAATGAAAATGGGAACAATCGGTAGAAGTAAACTTTGTAAATTTGTTTGAATATCCTAAAGAGATAGTTAATCTTTTTTTAGCCCCCTAAATATGACATATTTGAATGTTATAAGTTTATTTGAAGCTCCTAAAGAGATGATTATTATTTTTTACCCTATTAAGTATAACATATTTAAATATTGCAAAAGTTTCTAAATCTACTTGAAAGAAAATGAATGATAAATGATTATATTGACAAATAGTGCAATTATACACACTATACTTAAAAGAATAAAATATTTTTCAAAATTGACAATGGTGGAAGCAAAAGTCAATATAATGCAAAGTCCTGTGGACATCATTGGAGATTTCGAAAAGACAAATATTATTTGCCTAGAAAAGCAAAATTTACAGTTGATATGCTCTATTCTTTGATAAATCAAAGAAAACTCTACTAAGTTTTAAATATATACATTGTAATAGTTTTCATATAGAGACTAATAGTAAGAATAATATAGAATATATATTGTCTCATATGAAAAATGTATATTTAAAGAGTTGCATGTCGTTTTCTTATGTATAATATTACACACATATTTGTGTAATTGAAATTTATTCAACATTGAACCTGAAGTTCATCGATCCAAAAAAATTTACTATTTGAAATTATTGATTGCGTCATCATGGGTCAATAATATTGATGTGAGAATAATTATTGAGAATGCACAAAGACATTCATTGAGAACAAGAAGATTCTTCAACCTATTAAATTGTCATGAGTTGTAGGGGTGTTCAAAAAACCCGCAACCCACGAAACCCAACCCAACCCAAGGGTTGGGTTGGGTTTTTTTTTAATATGGGTTGGGTTGGGTCTGTTTTTCAAAAACCCGAATTTTCGGGTCGGTTCGCGGGTTGAACCAAATTTGGCTCGGTTCAACCCAAACTGACCCGGATTGACTGAATTAAAAAAAAAAAAAAATTATATATATATATAATTACAAATTCTAGGGTTCCAGTGTTTCACATTCACTTCCCAATTCGATTCATCGCAAATCGCACGCCTCCTCTCGCCTTCGTGTTCGCAGCTCTCTCACTTCCCAATCGCAACTCTCTCACTTCCCAATCGCAACTCTCTCACTTCCCAATCGCAACTCTCTCACTTTCCAATCGCAGCTCTCTCACTTCCTAACTTCTCTCAGCAACTCTCTCACTCTCTCTCGCCGTTCTCTTCTCTCAGCAGCTCTTTCACCCTCTCACTCTCAATCTCAGCAGTCATTCCCACCCTCTTTCGGTCGTCATTCCCTCTCGCTTTCGAGCTCCCCTCCGGCCGTCTCTGCCGAGCTCCCCCTCCGGCTCCAGCTCCGTTCGCCATCTCTCTGCCTTGGCTCTCCGGCTCCGACCGTTGATCCATCAATCGCCGAGGTATTCCAGACAACCTATTCTTAATTTTTTAAAAGTTGTAGTTCATTTTACTTTTATGTTTGATAGAATAATAATAATAAAAAAAAAGTTAAGAACATTTTTTCAGAATTTTTTACAGAAATATTTCGAGTCTTCGACGCCGACTTGCCGAGTTATTCTGATTTCCGACAAGGTGTTCAATGTTCGCTGAGGTATTCTAACTTGGCCTCTGTTTTTTTTTTCATAATCAATTGATTTCAAGTTATATATTATTTTTTAACAAAAACATACAAATCTGTATTTTGATTGGCATGGAGCCATGGTAGTTTATTTTATAATTGCAAGCAAATATTTTGATTGGTATGAAGCCATGATCGTTGAATTTCTAATTGCAAGCAAATATTTTGATTGGCATGAAGCCATGATCGTTGAATTTGTAATTGCAAGCAAATATTTTGATTGGCATGAAGCCATGATCGTTGAATTTGTAATTGCAAGCCAATGTTTTGATTGGCATGAAGCCATGATCTGTTTTTTTTTTCTTAGAAATTTGTTGAGTTTAGTTTTATTTTACTTTGTATAGATGGAAAGCGGTAGTAATGCAAGTGATAGTGGAACTCCGGTCTCCAATAATCCAATTGATGGTCGGAGTGCATGTAAACCACCCTTACCTTCGAAATCTAGTAGGAAAAGACCTTATAAACCAACTTCTACGGTATGGGATCATTTCACAAGATTGGAAAACAACAATGATAGGTGCAAGTGTAATTATTGTGATACAAAATATGCTTGTGAAACTAGCAGTTGTGGAACTAGCACATTATGGAAGCACCTAAAAAAACTATGTAAAAAGTATCCCTATAAGGAGGAAGTGAAAGGACAAATGTTGCGTGCTCAATGTGTTAAAATAAATAAGCAATACGATAGAGAGAGCACTTAGAACATGCAAGCATACATGATCTTATAGCAAGTAGTAAGTATTTTTTCATTCGTTTTTCCCACAGAGATTTATTATAAGCTACTCGTGAAGTGTAAAGTTAAGAAAGAAAGGGTGGATTTGATGGGGTAGAATTGGTTTTAAATTGTCTATTTCCTACTGAATACGTAGAGGGTAGCAACATAAACAAGTGCAAGTCAAAGTTAAACTCAACTGAAAAGAGACGAGATTAATAAATGAAGAAGAAAACAGCTAAACAGAATTGTGAACTTAGCAGAATTGCGGAAACAACAATTCTACCGCAATGTTGTTAACAGCGAAAGTGTGTAAAATGGAGAAACAAGGGCGACTAACGACTCCTCTATAGGTTTTTTCATACGATTCCCAAGCATTGGATCAACTCACTATGCATCAAACTCACTCAATCTCATGTATCTTCCGATTCCATGCATTAGATTCTTTAGTTTACTCATATCCAAGTAAGGTCTTAAGCATCTTGTTACAGCAGAAAGTTACGGTTTGTACTAGGAAAACGCCTATTCCTAGGTCGTTTTCTGGCTACCTTGAAAGGCTAGCATGAGTGTATGACTCTGAACTCTTACTCCTTCCAGAGGTTAGGAGTTCTTTGGACAAAATGGATGGCCAATCGAAATTGCCCGTGGGATGAAGCTTACATACAATCAATGCTTCAAGAGCTATCCTACATGCTTGGTTCACGTTTTTTAGCCTATAGTCTTGTCCTTAGCATGCCCCTATGTGACTTAGTTACTCATGGATGTGGAGAGAACAGAAATAAGGGTTGAAACAGACATGCTTAGAAGGAATTTAAAGACAAAACAGTGAGGAAAAGCAGTAGATCGCAAAGGCAAGAACTGTGAAATGAAGAATTGTGATTTGATTACTTGATTGTTTAAATGAACAAAGGAAAGCTTAAAGTAAATAACTTAAAGACAGACAGCAACGCAATGAAATGAACTAGTCACTAGAACAGAAACAACAACTAAACAATGCTAGAAATTAGAAAGGAAAGACAGAAAGCATGTAAATGAGCTTGGACGCCTCGTCGCAACCGCCTCGGCTGAAGGATGAGAAAGATCAGCTCTGCTTGGATGAATCCAATCGGGAGAGAAGATGAATCTTCTCTCCTTCCTATCAGATTGTCGATTCCAACAGCTAACCCTCGCAAACCAACATACGGCAACGGAAAACAGGAGAAAAGATGGAGCTGCGAGAAGACTTCTACGCTTTCGGATGATGATTGAACCCTCGACTTTGACCCCCTTTTATAGTAATCTGCAGGTGCGTTTGGGCCAAGGAGAACCATCAATCTTCAACGTCGTACTTCAAAATGGATGGAGGAGAAAGAACGAATCCCTGAAATAACGGAAATTAACAGAAAAAGGTCAGTCAACTTACGGTTTTCACTTGAAACATTGCGGTTTCAGCAATGTTTCCGCAATGCTATCGCAATGTGCATTTTTCATTCTTTTCCTTCGGTTTTCATTCCTTTTCTTTCCTTTTCGCACACAAGTCCTAATTTAGCTACCTTCTCTTAATTCTCATATATAAGCATAGGTTTAAGCTAAATCCTCTCAAAAACACCTAAGAGTGTGCATCTTTCTAAGCTAAATAAGTCCTAAATAAGTCACTTTTGGAGACGTAACACACCCCCAAACTTAAGGTTTTGCTCTTCCTCGAGCAATCTAAGGACTTGCTTAGGCTGCTGTTTCATCTTTTTTAACCACTTCCTGACTCCCCTACATTCCTATCTATAGCAGTGCTGTCCTGTGACACAGTTCTAAGTTTAAACTATCCTCTCATCTAGCTTCTTCTGACTTCGCATGCCTAATACTCCTACTGTTTCATTAACTCCCTACAACTGATCTACTTGCTTTTGTCATATCATGCCACTATCCCTAAGGTTTCAAATTCTACCTAGCTTTACCCCAGACTCAGTACATGCTTCTAGTTTTTATTTTTGAGCTACCTAGGATTCCTTAGAGTCATGCCAGTCTTAGTATTAACAGTGACAGTAGTACTTTAAGAGAACAACCTAAACCCTGGCATCACTACATTGTTCAGACATTCATCTCCCTAAACAACCCTACAAGTTACAACTTTGTGCTCAGCTAATTGAGGATCAGAGTTCTTTTTTTTTTTTTTTTTTAAACAGGACATCTAAGCCACAAAGTTGCAACTCCTAGGTATACATTCTTCTTCCCTACTTTTTCCTTTTTACTTTCTTAGGTGGAGCCTTTCCCTTGGTTGCCTTTTGACGCAATGCCACTTGTGGATTACACACTTGGCACTGATTACTCAGCAACCTAAGAGAGACTCCCCTCTTTATTCTGTTTTTCATTTTTTTTTTTTTTTTCAGTTCATCATTTTTTTTTGTAAAGGACAAGAAGAATGCTTATGTTTTTAAGGGAGAGAGGAATGTTCCTAGGCCTAGGGTGGCCTCCCCCAAACTTAAACTACTCATTGTCCCCAATGAGTGTCTGAGGTGGCACACCCCCAAACTTGTCCTAGAAGCATCTAGTCTAAGATAAAACAAAGAGAATCTAAAAGCCCTAGGCATAGACAGAACATTCTAAAAGTAAATATCACAGCAGCAGAAATTTGAAAAAAAAACAGACAGATAAGGACTTAAAGCTATGCATGCTGAGCTTTTTAGAGGTTAATTTAAACTATCAAAGGGTGTCCTATGACACTCATCCAGCATGCTTTAAGATAAGGTATATAAGGTAGTCATGATAGCAGCAAAAGATAGAATTTAAACAGATCACAGCCTAGCTAAACAGATAGTCAAAAACATGCATTCAGTAATAAAAATTGCGGTTTCCGCAATTATTTCGCAATAAAGACAGGGCAGATATATCAGTGATTAAGGCCCCTACGCATGCTTTTTCCAGTCATTCAAGCTCTCTAAAAATGAAACTAAACTTATCTACCTAATCAGCTAGCATCAGACTACACTAAACAATTTAAAATCGTAAAACTAAGCAACTAAAACAGATCAAAATATTAACTAAAAACAGCATAATTCACACGGTTCACAAAAAGCAGTTTGATTTTTTTTTTTTTTTTGTAAGGGAACAGCAATACTCCCTTGAGTGCAATTCAAACTAGCACTCAGATGTCTTCATCCTCATCAGGCCTTCGTGGTCTTGGAGGCGCCCATGGAGTCGGCAGGTCCGTGGGGAATTCAGGGAAAAGGCAACCCAGCTGGTCAACTACCTCTTTGTCTCTCGCCTGTGCATATGTGGCCCATTGAGCCACCTTCTTCTGTAAATCCATCAGGCAAGTCATGGTCAGGGACTGAGCAGCAGCTGGACCATCCAGCTCGAACTCCATGTTGCCCTTCCTTCGCAACCTCAAGGCAGTGGGCAACTCTATGTAGCCCGTGTAGGCCATCTGCCTTTCCAGTCGCTCAATAGGAACCCCTGCACGTAAGCAGAGCTTAGTAATTGTATTAGGAAAGAAAAGAGGCCCCTTACCCTTCTTGGCGCAGTCAGCAATTGAAGCTGCAATGACCTCGCCCACGTTGATCGTGAGACCTCGCATGATTGCGTAGACCAGCAGTGACCTGCTCTGGTTGATGGTGGTCTCATGAGTCACTGGGGACAGCTTCCTTCTAACGAAGGAAAACCAGACAGCCGCCTTGGCTGTAAGGGTGGCACTCATCAGGGTGTGCCTTCCATTGCGCGAGACTGTCCATGATGCCTCAGGCTGGCCAATTATCCGTATGGTCTCTTCCAGGACGGCTTCAGTAGGCTCATCAACAATCCTCGCATAGTCAGTATGTTTTTGGCCCTTGAGGCCATAAGCTTCGTTGATTGCCCTTGCTGAGAAGTCCACTTCAACCCCTCTGACCACAGATAGGCCATCCTCAGGATTCGTCAGATTGGCGTAGAAGTCATACACCATGCTGGAGTAGGCTGGATTGGGTGGCCTGCACAACTCCTCCCAACCATGATTCGTGATCCCTGCGCGCAAGAATTGCGGCAGGTCAGCAGGTGCATCGAGGAATCCCTTCTCGTGCAGCAACTCCCTCTTCCTCAGCTCAGCGCCTCTGGACTCAGCGTCAGAAGACACGTACCTCACTGACTGAGGCTCATCTTCAGGGTACAGTTTGGCCTTCCCCTTGTCTTTCAGTTTGGCTGACTCAGCAGCCTCAATCTTGAGCTTCTTTGGGGAAGGCTCGTCACTCCCCTTCTTGGATGAAGGCGCAGCCCTGGACTTCTTCTTCTTCTTGGACTTCTTTTTTATTCTTGGCCGTTTGGCCTTGACAACCTTGGCTTCCTTCTTCCTCAACCGTGCCCTCGTTGTCATCTGCTGGAGGCAGTCCCCCAGTGTCTCGTCCATCGAGTCATCCTTCTGTGCAGGGCTCTCAGGGCTGGCTTCCCTCAAAGGAGAGAAGACCTCTTCTTCCTCAGCTTCCCCACTGCCCTGCGTCGATTCTTGATACTCGCCATATGGGAATTCAGGGTCAGGTTGTGGGGAAGTGGGCGATGCCTCCGGGCTCTCTGCTGGTGGGGTACACTCAGAGCTCTGCGGTGATGAAGGCAGCTCAGGGCTCTGCGCTGGTGGTGATGAGGAGAGCTCAGGGCTTCTAACCGGTGGAGATGGTGAAGGGCTGTGCTCGGCTGTCTCGTGGGATGGCTGGCCTAGTTCTTGACTCTCCATAGAGGGAGTCTTTTTCTTGATTTCTTCTTCGGCCACAGCCATACTCCATTTGCGCTTCTTGGGTGTGCCTGCTGGTTTAGAGGGTCCAGCAGGTATCTCTGTGACGACCTTCCACTTCTTCTTGCGGATCGGTAGTTTGGGAAGTCGTTCAGTTCGCGCAGCATCAGCGTCTGCAAGGGCAAGAAGTGCTTCCCTCGCAGCCGTTTCAGCCTCATCAGCCCTCATCTTGGACGCCGACCGTTCAGCTCTTGTTAGCACCATCGTCGAACTGTGGAGATTTGAAAAGAGGAATCACAGATGAAGAGAAAAGCAGATTTCTTGGAGTTCAGATAATGGGAGAGTCGTATAGATCAACGCGCGTCTCAACGGATATAAGTAATGATGAAATCCCAACGGCTCTATTTTTGCGGATTCTGCAAATCCAGCGCAATTCTAGTGACCGTTGGAGATTTTCTGCATTTAAATGTCAATCTTTGCTCAACCGTATCTTTGATTTGGCCCAATATCTCCTTGATCTTTTTAGCTGGATTTAATCTCCTTGATTCCCTCTATTGATTCCATACAAAAAGAAATAAAATTAACATCAAATTCGTAATTAAAATAATACAAACATATACACAAACGATAACCGGAAAAATGAAAAAAATTAAACTAAGGCATGAGCCTCATATTGACGAGCACAGCAATCACTCGTCCTCTCTCGTTCTTGTTTTCACGTTTCAGACAAAAGGAAGGCCGAGAGAGTCTTCACATCTCCTTCCTCATAGTAGTGCTTCAACCTTGCACCATTAACCATGAAAGGTTGCCCGTGCTGCAGGTTCTTAATCTCTATGGCACCATGAACAAACACATTAGTTATTATAAAAGGACCTGACCATCTGGACTTAAGTTTACCTGGAAATAATTTCAGTCGTGAGTTAAACAATAAGACAAGCTGGCCTTTCTTGAAGTCCTTAATCCTAAGTCTACTGTCGTGCCAAATCTTGGTCTTTTCCTTATACATTTTGGCATTTTCATAAGACATATGTCTAAGCTCATCAAGCTCATGTAATTGCAAAGACCGCAACGTTCCCGCATCGGTCACGCAATAATTCAACTCTTTTAGTGCCCAAAATGCCTTAATTTCTAACTCGAATGGAAGATGACAAGCTTTACCATACACAAGTCTGTAAGGAGACATACCTAGGGGTGTCTTATATGCAGTCCTATATGCCCAAAGTGCATCCTCGAGTTTAAACGCCCAATCCTTTCTGTTGGGTTTGACCACTTTTTCTAGGATGTTCTTAATCTCCCTATTGGAAATTTCAGCCTGACCATTCGAGTGTGGGTGATAAGGAGTGGCTACTCTATGTCTAATGTTATACTTAGCCAACACTCTCTCCATAGCCTTATTAATGAAATGTGTCCCTTCATCGCTAATGATAGCACGTGGTGTTCCAAACCTAGTAAAAATGTGCCTATGCAAGAATTTTATGACTGTTTTGGCATCATTATTGGGACATGCTATGGCCTCTACCCACTTGGATACATAATCTACTGCCACTAATATGTAAAGGTTACCTGATGATGGGGGAAATGGTCCCATGAAGTCAATGCCCCACACATCAAAGAGTTCCAACTCTAAGATGTAGGTGAGAGGCATCTCATCCTTTCGACTGAGGTTACCTGTTCTTTGGCATTCATCACAGCTGTGGGCATAGTTGTGGGCATCCTTGAAGATTGTTGGCCAATAGTAGCCGCTCTGAAATACCTTTGCAGCTGTTCTTTGGCCACCAAAGTGCCCACCATAAGGAGCTGTGTGGCAGTGCTGCAGCACAGACTTCGCCTCAGCAGCTGAAACACACTTCCTTAGCAAGCCGTCAGCACATGTTTTGTAAAGTGTTGGGTCATCCCATATGAATTTCCTTGCTTCATGAAGGAACCTCTTCTTCTCTTGTCCTCCCTTGAAAGTTGGTAGTACCTGCGATGCAAGGAAGTTAGCAATGTCAGCAAACCAAGGTTCCTCATCGTTATCACAATGAGTCAATACAAAGACATGTTCATCAATAAAAGCATCAGAAATTGCGGTTTCCGCAATTTTTTCGCAATTATGCTGCAATCTAGAAAGATGATCCGCAATCACATTTTCACATCCTTTCTTATCTCTAATGTCTAGATCAAACTCTTGCAGCAGCAAAACCCATCTAATCAACCTAGGCTTAGCATCAGCCTTCCTCATAAGGTACTTCAAAGCAGAATGGTCAGTGTACACGATTGTCCTAGTGCCTACAATATAGTTCCTAAATTTCTCACAAGCAAACACTACAGGTAGCATCTCCTTCTCAGTGGTTGTGTAGTTGCATTGTGCCTCATTAAGTGTCTTACTAGCATAATATACAGGGTGTGTTAACTTGTCAATCTTCTGTCCTAACATGACCCCTACAGCATAGTCACTAGCATCACATAACATCTCAAATGGGAGATCCCAATTTGGTCCTACTATAATAGGGGCTGTGACTAGTGCTTCCTTAAGGGTCTTCCATGCTAGGAAACACTCTTTAGAGAAAATGAACGGTTTGTTTAGCTCTAGAAGCTCACATAGAGGCTTGGAGATCTTAGAAAAGTCCTTAATGAACCTTCTATAGAAACCAGCATGCCCTAAGAAACTTCTAATGGCCTTGACATTTTGGGGTTCTACCAATTTCTCTATTATTTCAATTTTTTGCCCTGTCAACTTCTACACCTGCCCTTGACACTCTATGACCTAAGACAATCCCTTCATCCACCATGAAGTGGCACTTTTCCCAATTTAGGACTAGGTTGGTCTCCTCACACCTAGCCAGGACTTGTCCTAGGTTCTCTAGACAGTTTGTAAATGAATCCCCAAAGACTGAGAAATCATCCATGAATATCTCTATCATGGACTCATCCAAATCAGAGAAGATTGCCAACATGCACCTTTGGAAAGTTGCCGGTGCATTGCATAAGCCAAAAGGCATTCTGCGGAAGGCAAAAGTTCCAAAAGGGCAAGTGAAGGTAGTCTTCTCTTGGTCCTTAGGGTCTATAGTAATCTGGTTATATCCTGAATAACCGTCTAAGAAGCAGTAGTAGGCTCTACCACCTATCCTGTCTAACATCTGGTCAATGAATGGTAGAGGGAAGTGGTCTTTTTTGGTTTCTTTATTTAGTTTCCTATAATCCATGCAAACTCTCCACCCTGTGACAGTCCTAGTTGGAATCAGTTCATTGTTCTCATTGACTACCACAGTCATCCCCCCCTTCTTAGGTACACATTGTATAGGGCTCACCCACTGGCTACTAGCTATGGGGAAGATCACACCAGCATCTAACCATTTTATTATTTCCTTTTTAACTACCTCTTTCATAGAGGGATTCAGCCTACGTTGGTGATCTACTCTAGGTGTATGCTCTTCCTCTAATATAATCTTATGCATGCAATAAGAAGGGCTAATGCCTCTAATATCAGCAATAGTCCATGCAATAGCCTTCCTATGCTGCTTAAGTAGTAAAATCAGTTCAACCTCATGCTTTTCACTTAATTTAGAAGAAATAATCACAGGCAAAGTATCATTACTTCCTAGATATGCATACTTGAGGTGAGTGGGGAGAGGCTTCAATTCTAAGACAGGTGGATGCTCAATGGATGGTTTTAATGGATTCAAAGATTTTTCAGTTAAGTCAATATTCATACAAACATGCTGAGGGCTATTTACAGATATGTCCATTATCTCAGCTATGTTTAAGTCAGTTAATTCTAATCCTACATATTCATGAGCATGCTTAGTCAACAATTCATGCTCTAATTGTTCTTCCATTAATGAATCTATAATGTCCATTGTTGCGTGCTCAATGTGTTAAGATAAATAAGCAATGAGATAGAGAGAGCACTCAGAACATGCAAGCATACATGATCCTATAGCAAGTAGTAAGTATTTTTTCATTCGTTTTCCCACAGAGATTTATTATAAGCTACTCGTGAAGTGTAAAGTTAAGAAAGAATGGGTGGATTTGATGGGGTCAAATTGGTTTTAAATTGTCTATTTCCTACTGAATACGTAGAGGGTAGCAACATAAACAAGTGCAAGTCAAAGCTAAACTCAAATGTAAAGAGACGAGATTAATAAATGAAGAAGAAAACAGCTAAACAGAATTGTGAACTTAGCAGAATTGCGGAAACAGCAATTCTACCGCAATTTTCCTAACAGCGAAAGTGTGTAAAATGGAGAAACAAGGGCTACTAACGACTCCTCTATAGGCATTTTATCACGATTCTCAAGCATTGGATCAACTCTCTATGCATCAAACTCACTCAATCTCATGTATCGTCCGATTCCATGCATTAGATACTTTAGTTTACTCATGTCTAAGTAAGGTCTTAAGCATCTTGTTAAAGCAGAAAGTTATGGTTTGTACTAGGAAAACGCCTATTCCTAGGTCGTTTTCTGGCTACCGTGAAAGGCTAGCATGAGTGTATGACTCTGAACTCTTACTCCTTCCAGAGGTTAGGAGTTCTTTGGACAAAATGGATGGCCAATTGAAATTGCCCGTGGGATGAAGCTTACATACAATCAATGCTTCGAGAGCTATCCTACATGCTTGGTTCACGTTTTTTAGCCTATAGTATTGTCATTAGCATGCCCCTATGTGACTTAGTTACTCATGGATATAGGGAGAACAGAAAGAAGAGAGAAAACAGACATGCTTAGAAGAGAAATAAACTGAAAACAGCAAGGTAAGACAGTGAGTTGCAAAGATAGGAAATTGAGAAATGAAGAACTATGCTTTAATTACTTGATTGTTTGAATGAACAGAAGAGCAACTTAAAGTGAATAACAGAAGACAGAACACAACGAAATGAACTGATCTAGCTACTAGAAAAGAAACAACAACAATACAAAGCTGGAAAATGGAAATAAAGACAGAAAGCAGGTAAGTGAGCTTGAACGCCTTGTCGCAACTGCCTCGGCTGAAGGATGAGAAAGATCAGCCTTGCTTGGATGAATCCAATCGAGAGAGAAGATAAATCTCCTCTCCTTCCTATCAGATTATCGATTCCAACAGCTGAGCTTCGCAAACCAACAGACGGCAAAGGGAAACAGGAGAAAAGATGGAGCTGCGAGAAGACTTCTACGCTTTCGGATGATGATTGAACCCTCGACTTTGACCCCCTTTTATAGCAATCTGCAGGCGCATTTGGGCCAAGGAGAACCATCAATCTTCAACGTCGTACTTCAGAATGGATGGAGGAGAAAGAACGAATCCCTGAAATAACGGAAATTAACAGAAAAAGATCAGTCAACTTATGGTTTTCACTTGAAACATTGCGGTTTCAGCAATGTTTCCGCAATGCTGTCGCAATGTAGTTTTTTCATTCTTTTACTTCGGTTTTCAATCCTTTTCTTTCCTTTTGCACACAAGTCCTAATTTAGCTACCTTCTTTTAATTCTCACAAATAAGCATAGGTTTAAGCTAAATCCTATCAAAAACACCTAAGAGTGTGCATCTTTCTAAGCTAAATAAGTCCTAAATAAGTCACTTTTGGAGACATAACACACCCCCAAACTTAAGGTTTTGCTTGTCCTCAAGCAATCTAAGGACTACTTAGGCTGCTGTTTCATCTTCTTTAACCTCTTATGACTCCCCTATATCCCTATCTATAGCAGTGCTGTCCTGTGACACACTTCTAAGTTCAGAACTATCCTCTTATCTAGCTTCTTCTGACTTCGCCTGCCTAATACTCCTACTGTTTTCATTAACTCCCTACAACTGATCTACTTGCTTTTGTCATATCATGCCACTATCCCCAAGGTTTCAAATTCTACCTAGCTTTACCCCAGACTAAGTACATGCTTCTAGTTTTTACTTATGAGCTACCTAGGATTCCTTAGAGTCATGCCAGTCTTAGTATTAACAGTGACAGTAGTGCTTTAAGAGAACAACCTAAACCCTGGCATCACTACATTGGACATACATTCATCTCCCTAAACAACCCTACAAGTTACAACTTTGTGCTCAGCTAATTGAGGATCAGAGTTCTTTTTATCAGGACATCTAAGCCACAAAGCTGCAACTCCTAGGTATACATTCTTCTTCCCTACTCTTTTCCTTTTTTCTTACTTAGGTGGTGCCTATCCTTTGGTTGCCTTTTGATGCAATGCCACTTGTGGGTTACACACTTGGCACTGATTACTTAGCAACCTAAGAGAGACTCCCCTCTTTATTCTATTTTTCATTTTTTTTTCAGTTCATCATTTTTGTCAAGGAGAAGAAGAATGCTTATGCTTTTAAGGGAGAGAGGAATGTTCCTAGGCCTAGGGTGGCCTCCCCCAAACTAAAACTACTCATTGTCCCCAATGAGTGTCTGAGGTTGCACACCCCCAAACTGTCCTAGAAGCATCTAGTCTAAGGTAAAACAAAGAGAATCTAAAAGTCCTAGGCATAGGCAGAACATTCTAAAAGTAAATATCACAGCAGCAGACATTTGAAAAAAACAGACAGGTAAGGACTTAAAGCTATGCAGGCTGAGCTTTTTAGAGGTTAATTTAAACTATCAAAGGGTGTCCTATGACACTCATCCAACATGCTTGAAGATAAGCTATACAAGGTAGTCATGATAGCAGCAAAAGATAGAATTTAACAGATCACAGCCTAGCTAAACAGACAGTCCAAAACATGCATTCAGTAATAAAAATTGCGGTTTCCGCAATTATTTCGCAATAAAGCCAGGGCAGATATAACAGTGATTCAGGCCCCTAAGCATGCTTTTTTCCCGTCACTCAAGCTCTACAAAAATAAAACCAAACTAACCTACCTATTCAGCTATCATCAGACTACACCAAACAATTTAAAAACTTAAAACTAAGCAACTAAAACAGATCAAAATATTAACTAAAAACAGCATAATTCACATGGTTCACAAAAAGCAGTTTGATTTATTTTTTTTTCTTGTTTATTCTAAGGGAACAGCAATACTCCCTTTAGTGCAATTCAAACCAGCACTCAGATGTCTTCATCCTCATCATCAGTCCCTCGTGGTCGTGGGGGCACCCATGGAGACAGTAGGTTCGTGGGAAAGTCAGGGAAGATGCATCCCAGTTGGTCAGCAACTTCCTTGTCCCTCGCCTGTGCGTATGTGGCCCATTGAGCCATCCTCTTCTGTAAATCCAGCAGGCACGCCATGGACAATGACTGAGCAGCAGCCAATCTATCCAGCTCGAACTCCATGTTCCCCTTCCTTTTCAGCCTCAAGCCTGTAGGCAACTCCAAGTGGCCTGTGTAAGCCATCTGTTGTTCCATCCGTTCAATGGGGACTCCTGCACGCAAGCATAGTTTAGTAATAGTATTAGGGAAGAACAATGGACCCTTACCCTTCTTGGCGCAGTCAGCCATGGCGGCTGACATGACTTCACCCACATTGATCGTGAGACCTCGCATGATTGCATAAACCAGCGGCGACCTGCTCTGGTTGATGGTGGTCTCATGAGTCACTGGGGATAGTTTCCTTCTCACGAAAGAAAACCATACAGCCGCCTTAGCTGTGAGGTTGGCACTCATGAGAGTGTGCCTCCCATTGCGTGACACGGTCCAGGATGCTTCAGGCTGGCCAATGGTCCGAATGGCCTCTTCCAGGACGGCTTCAGTAGGCTCATCAACAATCCTCGCATAGTCAGTATGTTTTTGGCCCTTGAGGCCATAGGCTTCGTTGATGGCTTTTGCTGAGAAGTCCACTTCTACTCCCATGACCACAGACAACCCCTCCTCAGAATTCCTCAGGTTGGCGTAGAAGTCATACACCATGCTTGTGTAAGCTCGATTGGGTGGTCTGCACAACTCCTCCCAGCCGTGATTCGTAATTCCTGCGCGCAAGAATTGCGGCAGGTCAGCAGGTCTGTCGAGGAAGCCCTTCTCGTGCAGTAGCTCTCGTTTCCTTAGCTCCATGCCTCTAGACTCAGCGTCAGAAGACACGTACCTCACTGACTGAGGCTCATCTTCAGGGTAAAGCTTGGCCTTCCCTTTGTCTTTTGGTTTGGCTGACTCAGCAGCCTCAATCTTGAGCTTCTTGAGCGATGGCTCAGCACTCTTCTCCTCTGATGCAAACGCCCTCTTGGCTTTCTTTTTCTTTGATTTCTTGGACCGTTTGGCCTTGATAATCTTGGCAGCCTTCTTCTTCTTCAGCTTCGCCTTGGTTGTGATCGCATGGAGGCAATCCCCCAGTGTTTCTTCCATAGAATCATCCTTCTGCGCAGGACTCTCAGGGCTGGCTTCCCTCAACGGAGAGAAGACCTCTTCTTCCTCAGCCCCCCCACTGCCCTGCGTTGATTCTTGGTACTCCCCATATGGGAATTCAGGGTCAGGTGTTGCGTGCTCAATGTGTTAATAAGAATAAGCAATAAGAGAGAGAGAGAGCACTCAGAACATGCAAGCATACATGATCTTATAGCAAGTAGTAAGTATATTTCATTTGTTTTCCCACAGAGACTTATTTTAGCTATTCGCGAAGTGTTTTGTTAAGAAAGAAGGGGTGGATTTGATGGGGTAAAATTGGTTTTTAATTGTCTAATTTTTGCTGAATGTATAAAGGAATGTAACATAAACAAATGCAAGTTGAAATTAGACTCAAAGGACAAGAGATGGAATTAATAAACGAAGAAGAAAACAGCTAAACAGAATGGTAACTTAGCAGAATTGCGGATACCGCAATGTTATCGCAATTGTAAAAACAGTAAAAGTGTGTGAAATGGAGAATTAAGGGCTACTAATGACTATCCTATAGGCATTTTTATACGATTCTCAAGCACTGGATCTACTCTCTATGCATCAAAATATCTTAATCTCATGTATCGTCCGATTCCATGCATTAGATTCTTTAGTTTACTCAACTCAAAGTAAGGTCTTAAGCATCTTGTTAAGGCAGAAAGATATGGTTTGTACTAGGGAAACGCCTATTCCTAGGCCGTTTCCTGGTTACCTTGAAAGGCTAGCATGATTATACGACTCTGAACTCTTACTTCTTCCAGAGGTTAGGAGTTCTTTGGACAAAATGGATGGCCAATCGAAATTGCCCGTGGGATGAAGCTTACATACAATCAATGGTTCGAGGGCTATCCTACATGCTTGGTTCACGTTTTTTAGCCTATAGTTCTGTCATTAGCATGCCCCTAAGTGACTTAGCTACTCATGGATATATAGAGAACAGGAATATAAGATAAAACAGACATGCTTAGAAGGAATTTAAAGACAAAGCAGTAAGGGAAAGCAGTAGCAGCAGAAGATGGAAACTGTGAAATGAAGACTTGTAATTTGATTACTTTGAATGTTTGAACGAACAAAGGGAAACTTAAAGTAAATAATCCAAAGACAGAAAGCAACGAAATGAAGTAGACTAATCACTAAACCAGAAGCGATAACTAAACAATGCTGGAAATGAGAAAGGAAAGACAAAAGCAGTAAATGGTGCTTGAAAGCCTCGTTGCAGTCGCCTCGAATGAAGGGGATGAAAGGTCAGCCTTGCTTGGATGAATCCAATCGAGAGAGAAGAAGAATCTCCTCTCCTTCCTATCAGATTATCGATTCCAACAGCTGAGACTCTCACTCCAACAGACGGCAAAGGAAAACAGGGAGAAAAGATGGACTGCGAGAAGACTCCTACGCTTTCGGATGATCCTTGAACCTCCGACTTTGACCCCCTTTTATAGTAGTTTGCAGGTGCGTTTGGGCCAAGGAGAACCATCAATCTTCAACGTCGTATATCAGAATGGATGGAGGAGAAAGAACGAATCCCTGAAATCACGGAAATTAACAGAAAAAGATCAGTCAACTTACGGTTTTCACTTGAATAATTGCGGCTTCAGCAATGTTTTCGCAATGCTGTCGCAATGCAGTTTTTTTCATTCTTTTCCTTCGGTTTTCAACCCTTTTCTTTCCTATTGTGCATAAGTCCTAATTTAGCTACCTTCTTCTCATTCTCATATTTAAGCATAGGTTTAGGCTAAATGCTATCAAAAACACCTAAAAGTGTACATCTTCTTAAGCTAAATTGGTCCTAAATAAGTCACTTTCAGAGACTTAACACACCCCCAAACTTAAGGTTTTGCTTGTCCTCAAGCATACTAAGGACTTACCTAAGCTGCTGTTTCACCTTCTTTAACCACCTACTGACTCTCTCATATCCCAATCTATAGCACTGCTGTCCTGTGACACACTTCTAAGCTTAAAACCACCCTCTTATCAAGCTTCCTCTGACTTTGCCTGCCTAACACTCCTTCTGTTTTCATTAACTTCCTACAACTGATCTATTTACTTTTGTCATATCATGCCACTATCCCTAAGGTTTCAAACTCTGCCTAGCTTTACCTCAGACTCAGTACATGCTTCTAGCTTTATTTTTAATGTGTCTAGGATTCCTTAGAGTCATGCCAGTCTTAGTATTAACGGTGACAGTAGTACTTTTAAAGAACAACCTAAACCCTGGCATCACTACATTGGATAAACACTCATCTCCCTAAACAACCCTACGAGTTACAACTTTGTGCTTAGCTAATTGAGGATCAGAGTTCTTTTTAAATAGGACATCTAAGCCACAAAGTTATAACTCCTAGGTATACATTCTTCTTCCCTATTCTTTTCCCTTTTTCTTACTTAGGTGGGGCCTCTCCTTTGGTTGCCTTTTGATGCAATGCCACTTGTGGGTCACACACTTGGCACTGATTACTTAGCAACCTCAGAGAGACCCCCCTCTTTATTCTATTTTTCATTTTTTTTCAGTTCATCATTTTTTGTAAAGGAGAAGAAGAATGCTTATGTTTCTAAGGGAGAGAGGAATGTTCC
Source organism: Herpetospermum pedunculosum (assembly GCA_028017165.1). Lineage (NCBI taxonomy): Eukaryota > Viridiplantae > Streptophyta > Magnoliopsida > Cucurbitales > Cucurbitaceae > Herpetospermum > Herpetospermum pedunculosum. The sequence continues at coordinate 54,825,026 of CM051528.1, read as the reverse complement.
TAGGCCTAGGGTGGCCTCCCCCAAACTTCAACTACTCATTGTCCCCAATGAGTGTCTGAGGTGGCACACCCCCAAACTATCCTAGAAGCATCTAATCTAAGGTAAAACAAAGAGAATCTAAAGCCCTAGGCATAGACAGAACATTTAAAAGAAAATATCACAGCAGCAGTAATTTTAAAAAAAACCAGACAGTTAAGGGCTTAAAGCTGTGCATGCTGAGCTTTTTAGAGGTTGATTTAAACTAGCAAAGGGTGTCCTATGACACTCATCCAGCATGCTTTTAGATAAGCTATATGAGGTAGTCATGATAGCAGCAAAAGATGGAATTTAAACAGATCACAGCCTAGCTAAACAGACAGTCCAAAACATGCTTTCAGTCATGAAAATTGCGGGTACCGCAATTATTTCGCAATCAGGTCAGGGCAGATATAACAGTGATTAAGGCCCCTAAGCATGCTCTTTCCAGTCATTCAAGCTCTTCTAAAAATAAAACAAAACTAACCTACCTAGGCTCCTATCATCAGACTATACTAAACAAAAGAAAAAACATCAAACTAAGCATTTAAAACAGATCAAAAGTGTACTAAAAAACAGCATAATTCACATAGTCTATCAGAAAACAGAAAATTGTTTTTTTTTCTAAGGGAACAGCAATACTCCCTTCAGTGCAATTCAAACCAGCACTCAAACATCTTCATCCTCATCAGGTTGTCGTGGTCGTGGAGGCACCCATGGAGTCAGGAGGTTTGTGGGGAAGTCAGGGAAGATGCACCCAAGTTGGTCTGCAACTTCCTTGTCCCTTGCCTGCGCATAAGTGGCCCATTGAGCCATTCTCCTCTGCATATCCATCAGGCAGGCCATGGATAGGGACTGATCAGCAGCCAGCCTATCCAGTTCAAACTCCATATTCCCCTTTCTCTTCAGCCTCAGGCTAGCAGGCAGCTCCAAGTGGCCTGTGTAAGCCATCTGCTGCTCCAATCGCTCAGTGGGGACTCCTGCAAGCAAACATAGTTTGGTTATGGTGTTAGGGAAAAACAGTGGTCCCTTACCTTTCTTGGCGCACTCAGCAATGGCGGCAGTGATGACTTCTCCCACGTTGATCGTGAGACCTCTCATTATCGCATATACCAGCAGCGATCGGCTCTGGTTGATTGTAGTCTCGTGAGTCACTGGGGACAATCTCCTTCTCACGAACGAAAACCAAACAGCCGCCTTAGCCGTGAGGTTGGCACTCATGAGAGTGTGCCTCCCATTGCGCGACACGGTCCAGGAAGCTTCAGGCTGGCCAATGGTCCGAATGACCTCTTCCAGAACTGCCTCAGTAGGCTCATCAACAATCCGTGCATAATCTGTATGTGTTTGGCCCTTGAGACCATAGGCTTCGTTGATGGCCTTGGCTGAGAAATCCACTTCTACCCCTCTGACCACAGACAGGCCATCCTCAGGGCTGAGCACATTGGCGTAGAAATCATACACCATGCTCGTGTAGGCTGGATTGGGCGGTCTGCAAAATTCCTCCCAGCCGTGGTTTATAACTCCTGCGCGCAAGAACTGCGGCAGGTCAGCAGGTCTATCGAGGAAGCCTTTCTCGTGCAGCAACTCCCTCTTCCTCAGCTCAACGCCCCTGGACTCAGCATCAGATGAAACATACCTCACTGACTGAGGCTCATCTTCAGGGTAAAGCTTGGCCTTCCCTTTATCTGCTGGCTTGGCTGACTCGGCAGCCTCAACCTTGAGTCTTTTGAGCGATGGCTCAGTGCTCTCTTTGTCTGCTGACGGCACCCTCTTGGCCTTCTTCCTTTTCAGCTTCTTGGATCGCTTGGCCTTGACAATCTTGGCCTTCTTCTTCTTCTTGAGCCTTGCCTTGATGTTGATCTGCTGGAGGCATGCCCCCAGCGTCTCTTCCATGGAATCATCCTGCTGTGCAGGACTCTCTGGGCTAGCTTCCCTCGCAGGCGAGAAGACCTCGTCTTCCCCAACTTCCCCACTGCCCTGCGTTGATTCTTGATAATCCCCATATGGGAATTCAGGGTCAGGCCGTGGGGAAGTGTGCGACGGCGTGGTTGGTTGCTCTGCTGAAGGTGTCTGTGCAGAACTCAGTGGTGAAGACGGCAACTCAGGGCTCTGTGCAGGCGGCGATGAAGAGAGCTCTGGGCTGTGCACTGGTTCAGATGGTGAAGGGCTGTGCGCAGGTGATGCAGATGGCGATGAACCCTTCTTGGTCGACTCGTGGGATGCGCGATCCGTTTCTTGACTCTCCACAGAGGGAGTCTTTTCTCTGCTTGGTTCGGCGGCCATCTCGACACTCCACCGGCGCTTCTTGGGCGTGCCCGCTGGTTCAGAAGGTCCAGCAGGGATTTCTGTGACAACCCTCCACTTCTTCCTACGGATCGGAAGCTTGGGAAGACGTTCGGTGCGTGCAGCGTCAGCCGTAGCCAAGGCAAGTAGTGCATCTCTCGCAGCTGTTTCAGCAGCGTCTTCAGCCCTCTTCTTGGCTGCAGATCTTTCAGCCCGTGTGAACACCATTGTTGAGTCTTGGCGGTTTGGAGAGAAGAATCAAAGATGAAGAGAATCTCAGTTTTCTTGGAAATCAGAGAATGGGAGAATCGTATCGATCGAGCGCCTTCTAACGGATATAAAGAAAACGGCTAAATCCCAACGGCTATATTTTGCGGATCCTGCAATTCCAGCGCAATTTTAGGGATTTTTTTCATCTAAATGGCAAACTTTGCTCGTCCGTATCTTTTATTTGGCTCGATCGTTTCTTGATTTTTAAAGCTGGAATTACTCTCCTTGATTCCCTCTTTCGATTCCCTACAAAAAGAAATAAAAACAATATCAAATCCGTAATTAAAATCACACAACAAAACACACAAATGATAACCGGAAAATCGCAAAAAATAAACTAAGGCATGAGCCTTATGTTGACGAGCACAGTAATCAGTCGTCCTCTCTCGTTCTTTTTGTTATGCTTCAGTCAAGAGGAAGGCCGAGAGAGTCTTCACATCTCCTTCCTCATAGTAGTGCTTCAATCTTGCACCATTAACCATGAATGGTTGGCCTTGCTGCAAGTTTTTTATCTCTATGGCACCATGAACAAACACATTAGTAATCACAAATGGACCTGACCACCTAGACTTGAGTTTCCCTGGAAATAGTTTCAACCGTGAGTTAAACAACAAAACAAGTTGACCCTTCTTAAAGTCCTTAACTCTAAGTCTACTATCGTGCCAAATCTTGGTCTTTTCCTTGTACATCTTAGCATTTTCATAGGCCATATGTCTAAGCTCATCAAGCTCATGTAATTGCAAAGACCTCAGTGTTCCTGCATCCTTTACACAAAAATTCAATTCCTTCATGGCCCAAAATGCTTTGTTTTCTAACTCAAGTGGAAGATGACAAGCCTTGCCATATACCAGCCTATAAGGGGACATACCTAGGGGTGTCTTATATGCTGTCCTATAAGCCCAAAGTGCATCCTCAAGCTTGAAGGACCAGTCTTTCCTATTAGGCTTGACCACTTTTTCTAGGATGTTCTTAATTTCCCTATTTGAAATTTCAGCCTGTCCATTCGAGTGTGGGTGATAGGGAGTGGCTACTCTATGTCTAATGTTATACTTAGCCAATACTCTCTCCATAGCCTTGTTAATGAAATGTGACCCCTCATCACTAATGATGGCACGAGGTGTCCCAAACCTAGTGAAAATGTGCCTATGCAAGAAGTTGGTGACTGTTTTAGCATCATTATTAGGACATGCTTTGGCTTCTACCCACTTAGACACATAGTCCACTGCTACTAATATGTAAAGGTTACCTGATGATGGAGGGAATGGCCCCATGAAGTCAATGCCCCACACATCAAAGAGCTCCAACTCTAAGATGTAAGTGAGGGGCATCTCATCCTTTCGACTGAGGTTACCTGTTCTTTGGCATTCATCACAGCTGTGGGCATAGTTGTGGGCATCCTTGAAGATTGTTGGCCAATAATAGCCACTCTGAAATACCTTTGCAGCTGTTCTTTGGCCACCAAAGTGTCCACCATAAGGAGCTGTGTGGCAGTGCTGCAGCACAGACTTCGCTTCAGCAGCTGAAACACACTTCCTTAGCAAGCCGTCAGCACATGTTCTGTAAAGTGTGGGGTCATCCCATATGAATTTCCTTGCTTCATGAAGGAACCTCTTCTTCTCTTGTCCTCCCTTGAAAACTGGTAAAACCTGTGATGCACGGAAGTTAGCAATGTCAGCAAACCAAGGTTCCTCATCGTTATCACGATGAGTCAAAACAAAGACATGTTCATCAATAAAAGCATCAGAAATTGCGGGCTCCGCAATTTTTTCGCAATTGTGCTGCAATCGAGAAAGGTGATCTGCAACCACATTTTCACAACCTTTCTTGTCTCGAATATCCAGATCAAATTCTTGCAGCAATAACACCCACCTAATCAACCTAGGCTTAGCATCAGCCTTCCTCATAAGATACTTCAAGGCAGAATGGTCAGTGTACACAATTGTCCTAGTGCCTACAATATAGTTTCTAAATTTTTCGCAAGCAAACACTACAGCAAGCATCTCTTTCTCAGTAGTTGTATAATTACATTGAGCCTCATTCAAGGTTTTACTAGCATAATAGACAGGGTGTGTTAGCTTGTCAATCTTCTGTCCTAACATCACTCCTACAGCATAGTCACTGGCATCACATAACATCTCAAAGGGAAGATCCCAATTTGGTCCTACTATGATAGGGGCTGTGACTAGTGCTCTCTTAAGGGTGGTCCAAGCTACTACACATTCCTTAGAGAAGATGAATGGCCTATTTAATTCTAGAAGCTCACACAGAGGCTTGGCTATCTTAGAAAAGTCCTTAATGAACCTTCTGTAGAAGCCAGCATGCCCTAAGAAACTTCTAATGGCCTTGACATTCTGAGGCTCTACCAACTTCTCTATGATCTCAATTTTGGCTCGGTCAACTTCTACACCTGCCCTCGACACTCTATGACCTAAGACAATCCCCTCATCTACCATGAAGTGACACTTTTCCCAATTGAGTACTAAGTTAGTCTCTTCACATCTAGCCAAGACTTGTCTTAAATTATCTAGACAGTTGGTGAATGAATCCCCAAAGACTGAGAAGTCATCCATGAATATTTCTATCATGGACTCATCCAACTCAGAGAAGATTGCCATCATGCACCTTTGGAAAGTTGCCGGTGCATTGCATAAGCCAAAAGGCATTCTGCGAAAGGCAAAAGTTCCAAAAGGGCAAGTGAAGGTAGTCTTCTCTTGGTCCTTAGGGTCTATAGTAATCTGATTATAGCCAGAATACCCATCTAAGAAACAATAGTAGGCTCTACCAGCTATTCTGTCTAACATCTGGTCAATGAACGGTAGAGGGAAGTGGTCTTTTTTAGTTTCTTTATTTAATTTCCTGTAATCCATGCACACTCTCCATCCTGTGACAGTCCTAGTTGGAATCAGTTCGTTGTTCTCATTGACTACCACAGTCATCCCACCCTTTTTAGGTACACACTGTATAGGGCTCACCCACTGACTACTAGCTATGGGGAAGATCACACCAGCATCTAACCATTTTATTATTTCTTTCTTAACTACCTCTTTCATAGAGGGATTCAGCCTACGTTGGTGATCTACTCTAGGTGTGTGCTCTTCCTCTAGTATAATCTTATGCATACAATAAGAAGGGCTAATGCCTCTAATATCAGCAATAGTCCATGCAATAGCCTTCCTATGTTGCTTAAGCAGTAAAATCAGTTCAACCTCATGCTTTTCACTTAATTTAGAAGAAATGATAACAGGCAGAGTTTCATTACTTCCTAGATATGCATACTTGAGGTGAGTGGGTAGTGGTTTCAGTTCTAAAACAGGTGGATGCTCAATGGATGGCTTTAAAGGATTCACAGATCTATCAGTTAGGTCTATATTCATACATACATGTTGTGGTTTATCTACAGGCATATCCATTATGTCAGATACATTCAAGTCAGCTATATCTAATTGTACATATTCATTAGCATGCTTAGTTAATAATACATGCTCCAATTGTTCCTCCATTAAGGAGTCTACTACGTCCATGCTAGCACAGGATTCAAGATCAGAGGGGTACCTTAAAGCTTTATATACACTAAACTTCACCTCCTCATCATGAACCCTCATAGTGAGCTCACCTTTTTGGACGTCTATCAGTGCCCTACCTGTGGCTAGAAACGGTCTGCCTAACAGGATGGGGACCTCCTTGTCTGCTTCATAATCCAGGATAATGAAATCTGCAAGGAAAATAAACTTGTCAACCTTTACTAAAATATCTTCAATTTTACCTTCTGGATATGCAATGGATCTGTCTGCTAATTGTAAGGTGACAGTGGTTGGACGTGCTTCTCCTATTCCCAACTGGCGGAATAGTGATAGGGGCATGAGGTTTATGCTGGCGCCCAGGTCACAAAGCGCTCTGCCCACGTGCTTGCCTCCAAGTTCTACAGGTAAGGTGAAGGACCCAGGATCCTTCTCCTTCTTAGGCAGCTTGTTTTGGAGTATGGCACTGCACTCCTCAGTGAGATTTACTGTTTCAAACTCACCAATTATTTTTTTGTTAGTAATAATATCTTTTAAAAACTTTACATAGGAAGGCATAGACTGTAAAACTTCTACAAAAGGAATGTTGACATGCACTTGCTTAAGAATCTCTAAGAATTTATTAAAATGCACTTCTTGTTCCTGCTTCTTCTTAAGCCTTCGAGGATATGGAGGTGGTGGCACATATGCAGGTACGTCAGGGCGCTTTAGGATAGGTGGAGGCCTTGGAATTTCTTCTATCTCCTCAATAATTGGCTCTAGCCTGGCTCCTGATGTGCTTGTTGGTGGTGGACCTTGGTTTGGCAGAGACTCCAGTGGAGCACTAGACTCAGTGTTCTCTACTCTCTTTGGTGTTTCCTTTGTGTTGCTCACCAAAGGTCTACCACTCCTGAGTTCAATTGCTTGAACTTGCTCTTTACCATCTCTCCTTGGCACCTCGGTGTCAGCAGGTAGTCTACCTTGGGGCCTACTCTTAAGTTCATTGGCCAATTGGCCTATTTGGTTCTCTAGGCTCCTAAGAGTTGCTTGCTGGCTTTGAAGAGTAGCATCATTCTTAGCTATGTATTCCTTGAGTAAGTTTTCTACAGACGATCCTACAGGTTGGTTGTATGGTTTTTGATACATTGATTGGTTATGTTGGGGAGTGAAACCAGGTGTTCCACTCGGTCTAGGCTGGTTAGGATTTTGGTTAGTATTTTGTTGGCCACCCCATGACAGATTTGGGTGGTTCCTCCAACCAGGGTTGTAAGTATTGGAATAGGGATTGTTCCTAGGCTGCTGTTGGCTTCCTACATAGCAGACTGAGGATGGATTCCCAGGGCAGTATTCATATGGGTGCCCTTCCCCACAGAATCCACAGATGAGTGCCTCGCCTTGACTTGGTTGGGTGCCCATTGACATGGCTGTGGCGGTATTGGCACCGGTTTGGAGATTGGCCTGAGCCATTTGCTTAACTAGGTTGGTCAGGGCGTTTATTTGGGTGCTCATGGCGCTAAGAGCATCCTTGTCTTGAGCTCTAGTTGGCTCGACTGGATCATCTGACCACCTACAGTGAGATGTTGAGATCTTCTCCAGGATCTCATAAGCTTCGTTGTAACTCTTGGACAACATGGAACCACCAGCAGATGAATTTAGAACTTGTCTGGTGCTGGGGTTGCATCCTTTGAAAAAGACCTCTATTTGGATACACCATGGGATGCCATGGTGAGGACATTTAATGAGAAGATCTTTGAATCTTGTCCAAGCTTCGTGAAGAGACTCACTTGGAGCTTGTTTGAATTTGATGATATCATCACGAAAGGTAGAGTTCCTATCTGGTGGGAAATATTTGACTAGGAATTTTTCTGCTAAGTCTGTCCAATTGAGGACATATCCAGAGGGTAATGAGTTTAACCACGTTTTGGCTTTGTCCCTCAAAGAGTAAGGGAACAAGTATAGCCTCAAGGCTTCTTGGGAAACTCCAGGGATGATAAAGGTATCACTAACTCCTAAGAAGTTCCTAAGATGGTTGTGGGGGTCCTCATTTTCCATTCCAAAGAATGGTCCCACAGTGGACAACATTTGGAACATCACTGGCTTTAACTCGAATGAGTTGGCAGTGATCTCAGGACGGATTATGCTGGGGTTCAGCTCCCCAGGCATAGGTACTAGGTAAGAAAGTATGGCGCTATCCTTATCATTCGCTATTTCGATGGGATTGCGAGTGACAGGCACCAGGTTTTGATCTCTTCTATCCATTTCTTCTTGAGGAGATTGCGGTAACCTTGCGGTTTCAGCAATTAATGGAGGTAATGAAGGTTGTTTAAAGAGGCGTTTCTTGGCTCTATTCCTAGCTCTAAGTAATCTCTCGGGCTCAGGGTTGAACTCTAGATCACTACTTGGAGGTTCATTCATAAACTAACCTAAACGGTACCTGAAAAAGAAATGAAAATGGATCAGTTTCAATGGAAAATAACTTGGTGTTTCAAACTTAACTAACTTCGTTTTCACTTAAATAAATCCCCGGCAGCGGCGCCAAAAACTTGTTGCGTGCTCAATGAGTTAATAAGAATAAGCAATAAGAGAGAGAGAGAGCACTCAGAACATGCAAGCATACATGATCTTATAGCAAGTAGTAAGTATATTTCATTCGTTTTCCCACAGAGACTTATTTTAGCTATTCGCGAAGTGTTTTGTTAAGAAAGAAGGGGTGGATTTGATGGGGTAAAATTGGTTTTTAATTGTCTAATTTTTGCTGAATGTATAAAGGAATGTAACATAAACAAATGCAAGTTGAAATTAGACTCAAAGGACAAGAGATGGAATTAATAAACGAAGAAGAAAACAGCTAAACAGAATGGTAACTTAGCAGAATTGCGGATACCGCAATGTTATCGCAATTGTAAAAACAGTAAAAGTGTGTGAAATGGAGAATTAAGGGCTACTAATGACTATCCTATAGGCATTTTTATACGATTCTCAAGCACTGGATCTACTCTCTATGCATCAAAATATCTTAATCTCATGTATCGTCCGATTCCATGCATTAGATTCTTTAGTTTACTCAACTCAAAGTAAGGTCTTAAGCATCTTGTTAAGGCAGAAAGATATGGTTTGTACTAGGGAAACGCCTATTCCTAGGCCGTTTCCTGGTTACCTTGAAAGGCTAGCATGATTATACGACTCTGAACTCTTACTCCTTCCAGAGGTTAGGAGTTCTTTGGACAAAATGGATGGCCAATCGAAATTGCCCGTGGGATGAAGCTTACATACAATCAATGGTTCGAGGGCTATCCTACATGCTTGGTTCACGTTTTTTAGCCTATAGTTCTGTCATTAGCATGCTCCTAAGTGACTTAGCTACTCATGGATATATAGAGAACAGGAATATAAGATAAAACAGACATGCTTAGAAGGAATTTAAAGACAAAGCAGTAAGGGAAAGCAGTAGCAGCAGAAGATGGAAACTGTGAAATGAAGACTTGTAATTTGATTACTTTGAATGTTTGAACGAACAAAGGGAAACTTAAAGTAAATAATCCAAAGACAGAAAGCAACGAAATGAAGTAGACTAATCACTAAACCAGAAGCGATAACTAAACAATGCTGGAAATGAGAAAGGAAAGACAAAAGCAGTAAATGGTGCTTGAAAGCCTCGTTGCAGTCGCCTCGAATGAAGGGGATGAAAGGTCAGCCTTGCTTGGATGAATCCAATCGAGAGAGAAGAAGAATCTCCTCTCCTTCCTATCAGATTATCGATTCCAACAGCTGAGACTCTCACTCCAACAGACGGCAAAGGAAAACAGGGAGAAAAGATGGACTGCGAGAAGACTCCTACGCTTTCGGATGATCCTTGAACCTCCGACTTTGACCCCCTTTTATAGTAGTTTGCAGGTGCGTTTGGGCCAAGGAGAACCATCAATCTTCAACGTCGTATATCAGAATGGATGGAGGAGAAAGAACGAATCCCTGAAATCACGGAAATTAACAGAAAAAGATCAGTCAACTTACGGTTTTCACTTGAATAATTGCGGCTTCAGCAATGTTTTCGCAATGCTGTCGCAATGCAGTTTTTTTCATTCTTTTCCTTCGGTTTTCAACCCTTTTCTTTCCTATTGTGCATAAGTCCTAATTTAGCTACCTTCTTCTCATTCTCATATTTAAGCATAGGTTTAGGCTAAATGCTATCAAAAACACCTAAAAGTGTACATCTTCTTAAGCTAAATTGGTCCTAAATAAGTCACTTTCAGAGACTTAACATCAGGCCGTGGAGAAGTGGGCGACGGAGTGGTGCTTTGTGCTGCTGTAGGGGTCTGTGCAGAACTCTGCGGTGATGAAGGCAGGTCAGGGCTCTGCGCTGGCGGCGATGAGGAGAGCTCAGGGCTGTGAACCGGTGGAGATGGTGAAGGGCTGCGCTCGGCTGTCTCGTGGGATGGCTGGCCCAATTCTTGACTCTCCACAGAGGGAGTCTTTTTCTTGATTTCTTCTTCGGCCACAGCCATACTCCATTTGCGCTTCTTAGGGGTGCCTGCTGGTTCAGAGGGTCCAGCAGGTATCTCTGTGACGACCTTCCACTTCTTCTTGCGGATCGGAAGTTTGGGAATTCGTTCAGTTCGCGCAGCCTCAGCATCAGCCAAGGCAAGCAGTGCTTCCCTCGCAGCCGTTTCAGCTTCATCAGCCCTTTTCTTGGACGCAGTTCGTTCGGCTCTTGTTAGCACCATTGTTGAATTGTGGAGATTTGGAGAGAGGAATCACAGATGAAGAGAAACGCAGCTTTCTTGGAGTTCAGATAATGGGGGAATCGTGCGGATCAACGCGCCTTCTAACGGATATAAAGAAACCCAAAAAATCCCAACGGCTATATTTTTGCGGATTCTGCAAATCCAGCGCAATTCTAGTGACCGTTGGAGATTTTCTGCATTTAAATGTCAATCTTTGCTCAACCGTATCTTTGATTTGGCTCAATATCTTTTTGATCTTTTTGGCTGGATTTAATCTCCTTGATTCCCTCTATTGATTCCCTACAAAAAGAAATAAAATCAACATCAAATTCGTAATTAAAATCATACAAACATATACACAAACGATAACCGGAAAATCGCAAAAAATAAACTAAGGCATGAGCCTCATATTGACGAGCACAGCAATCACTCGTCCTCTCTCGTTCTTAATTTCACGCTTCAGTCAAGAGGAAGGCCGAGAGAGTCTGCACATCCCCTTCCTCATAGTAGTGCTTCAATCTTGCACCATTAACCATGAATGGTTGTCCTTGCTGCAGGTTCTTTATCTCGATGGCACCATGAACCAACACATTAGTAATTACAAATGGACCTGACCATCTAGACTTAAGTTTGCCCGGAAATAATTTCAATCGTGAGTTAAATAATAAGACAAGCTGGCCTTTCTTGAAGTCCTTAATCCTAAGTCTACTGTCGTGCCAAATCTTGGTCTTTTCCTTATACATTTTGGCATTCTCATAAGACATATGTCTAAGCTCATCAAGCTCATGTAATTGCAAAGACCGCAACGTTCCCGCATCGGTCACGCAATAATTCAACTCTTTTAGTGCCCAAAATGCCTTAATTTCTAACTCAAATGGAAGATGACAAGCTTTACCATACACAAGTCTGTAAGGAGACATACCTAGGGGTGTCTTATATGCAGTCCTATACGCCCAAAGTGCATCCTCGAGTTTAAATGACCAGTCCTTTCTATTAGGTTTGACCACTTTTTCTAGGATGTTCTTAATCTCCCTATTTGAAATTTCAGCCTGACCATTCGAGTGTGGGTGATAGGGGGTGGCTACTCTATGTCTAATGTTATACTTAGCCAACACTCTCTCCATAGCCTTATTAATGAAATGTGTCCCCTCATCACTAATGATAGCACGAGGTGTTCCAAACCTAGTAAAAATGTGCCTATGCAAGAATTTTATGACTGTTTTGGCATCATTATTGGGACATGCTATGGCCTCTACCCACTTGGATACATAGTCTACTGCCACTAATATGTAAAGGTTACCTGAGGATGGGGGAAATGGTCCCATGAAGTCAATGCCCCACACATCAAAGAGCTCCAACTCTAAGATGTAGGTGAGAGGCATTTCATCCTTGCGACTGAGGTTACCTGTTCTTTGGCATTCATCACAGCTGTGGGCATAGTTGTGAGCATCCTTGAAGATCGTTGGCCAATAGTAGCCACTCTGAAATACCTTTGCAGCTGTTCTTTGGCCACCAAAGTGTCCACCATAAGGAGCTGTGTGGCAGTGCTGCAGCACAGACTTCGCCTCAGCAGCTGAAACACACTTCCTTAGCAAGCCGTCAGCACATGTTTTGTAAAGGGTGGGGTCATCCCATATGAATTTCCTTGCCTCATGAAGGAACCTCTTCTTCTCTTGTCCTCCCTTGAAAGTTGGTAGTACCTGCGATGCAAGGAAGTTAGCAATGTCAGCAAACCAAGGTTCTTCATCGTTATCACGATGAGTCAATACAAAGACATGTTCATCAATAAAAGCATCAGAAATTGCGGTTTCCGCAATTTTTTCGCAATTATGCTGCAATCTAGAAAGGTGATCCGCAACCACATTTTCACACCCTTTCTTATCTCTAATGTCTAGATCAAACTCTTGCAGCAACAGTACCCACCTAATCAACCTAGGCTTAGCATCAGCCTTCCTCATAAGGTACTTTAAAGCAGAATGGTCAGTGTACACAATCGTTCTGGTGCCTACAATATAGTTCCTAAATTTCTCACAAGCAAACACTACAGCTAGCATCTCCTTCTCAGTGGTTGTGTAGTTGCATTGTGCCTCATTAAGTGTCTTACTAGCATAGTATACAGGGTGTGTTAACTTGTCAATCTTCTGTCCTAACATGACCCCTACAGCATAGTCACTGGCATCACATAACATCTCAAAGGGAAGATCCCAATTAGGCCCTACTATAATAGGTGTTGTGACTAGTGCTTCCTTAAGGGTCTTCCAAGCTAGGACACACTCCTTAGAGAAAATGAATGGTTTGTTTAGCTCTAGAAGTTCACATAAAGGCTTGGAGATCTTAGAAAAGTCCTTAATGAACCTTCTATAGAAACCAGTATGCCCTAAGAAACTTCTAATGGCCTTGACATTTTGGGGTTCTACCAATTTCTCTATTACTTCAATTTTTGCCCTGTCAACTTCTACCCCTGCCCTTGACACTCTATGACCTAAGACAATCCCTTCATCCACCATGAAATGGCACTTTTCCCAATTTAGGACTAGGTTGGTCTCCTCACACCTAGCCAGGACTTGTCCTAGGTTCTCTAGACAGTTTGTAAATGAATCCCCAAAGAATGAGAAATCATCCATGAATATCTCTATCATGGACTCATCCAAATCAGAGAAGATTGCCAACATGCACCTTTGGAAAGTTGCCGGTGCATTGCATAAGCCAAAAGGCATTCTGCGAAAGGCAAAAGTTCCAAAAGGGCAAGTGAAGGTAGTCTTTTCTTGGTCCTTAGGGTCTATAGTAATCAGGTTATATCCCGAATAACCGTCTAAGAAGCAGTAGTAGGCTCTACCAGCTATTCTATCTAGCATCTGGTCAATGAATGGTAGAGGGAAATGGTCTTTTTTGGTTTCTTTATTTAGTTTCCTATAATCCATGCAAACTCTCCACCCTGTGATAGTCCTTGTTGGAATCAGTTCATTGTTCTCATTGACTACCACAGTCATCCCCTCCTTCTTAGGTACACATTGTATAGGGCTCACCCACTGACTACTAGCTATGGGGAAGATCACACCAGCATCTAACCATTTAATTATTTCTTTCTTAACTACCTCTTTCATAGAGGGATTCAGCCTACGTTGGTGATCTACTCTAGGTGTATGCTCTTCCTCTAGTATAATCTTATGCATGCAATAAGAAGGGCTAATGCCTCTAATATCAGCAATAGTCCATGCAATAGCCTTCCTATGTTGCTTAAGTAGTAAAATCAGTTCAACCTCATGCTTTTTACTTAATTTAGAAGAAATAATCACAGGAAAAGTATCATTACTTCCTAGATATGCATACTTGAGGTGAGTGGGGAGAGGTTTTAATTCTAAGACAGGTGGATGCTCAATGGATGGTTTTAATGGATTCACAGATTTTTCAGTTAAGTCAATATTCATACAAACATGCTGAGGGTTATTTACAGGTATGTCCATTATCTCAGCTATGTTTAAGTCAGTTAATTCTAATCCTACATAGTTATTAGCATGCTTAGTCAACAATTCATGCTCCAATTGTTCTTCCATTAGTGAATCAACAATGTCCATGCTAGCACAAGATTCAGAGTTAGAGGGGTACCTTAAGGCTTTATAAACACTAAATTTCACCTCTTCATCATGAACCCTCATAGTGAGCTCACCTTTTTGGACATCTATTAGTGCCCTACCTGTGGCTAGAAATGGTCTGCCTAACAGGATGGGGACCTCCTTGTCTGCTTCATAATCCAGGATAATGAAATCTGCAAGGAAAATAAACTTGTCAACCTTTACTAGAATATCCTCAATCTTACCTTCAGGGTATGCAATGGATCTGTCTGCTAGTTGCAAAGTGACAGTGGTTGGACGTGCTTCTCCTATTCCAAGCTGGCGGAATAGTGATAGGGGCATGAGGTTTATGCTGGCTCCCAGGTCACAAAGAGCTCTGCCCACGTGCTTGCCTCCTAGCTCTACAGGTAAGGTGAAGGAACCAGGATCCTTCTCCTTCTTGGGTAGCTTGTTTTGGAGTATAGCACTGCACTCCTCAGTGAGATTGACTGTTTGAAACTCACCAATTATTCTCTTGTTAGTTATAATATCCTTCAAAAACTTTACATAAGAAGGCATAGACTGTAAAACTTCTACAAAAGGAATATTAACATGCACTTGCTTAAGAATTTCTAGAAATTTATTAAAGTGCACTTCCTGTTCTTGTTTTTTCTTTAGCCTTCTAGGAAATGGAGGTGGTGGCACATATGCAGGCACATCAGGTCGCCTCAGGATAGGTGGAGGCCTTGGAATTTCTTCTATCTCCTCTATGATTGGCTCCAGCCTTGCTCCTGCTGTGCTTGTTGGTGGTGGACCTTGGTTTGGCAGAGACTCCAGTGGAGCACTAGACTCAGTGTTCTCTACTCTCTTTGGTGTGTCCTTGGTGTTGCTTACCAATGGTCTACCACTTCTAAGTTCAATTGCTTGAACTTGTTCTTTACCATCTCTCCTTGGCACTTCAGTGTCAGCAGGGAGTCTACCTTGGGGCCTACTTTTGATTTCATTGGCTAGTTGCCCTATTTGGTTCTCTAGGCTCCTAAGAGTAGCTTGCTGGCTCTGTAGAGTGGCATCATTCTTGGCTATGTATTCCTTAAGTAAGTTTTCTACAGAAGATCCTACAGGTTGGTTGTACGGTTTTTGATACATGGATTGGTTATGTTGGGGAGTGAAACCAGGTGTTCCACTCGGTCTTGGTTGGTTAGGAGCTTGGTTAGCATTTTGTTGGCCACCCCATGACAGGTTTGGGTGGTTCCTCCAACCAGGATTGTAAGTATTAGAGTAGGGGTTGTTCCTAGGCTACTGTTGGCTTCCAATATAGCAGACTGAGGCTGGATTCCCAGGGCAGTATTCATACAGGTGCCCTTCCCCACAGAATCCACAGATAAGTGTCTCACCTTGACTTGGTTGGGTGCCCATTGACATGGTTGTGGCGGTGTTGACACTTGTTTGGAGATTGGCCTGAGCCATTTGCTTAACTAGGTTGGTCAGGGCATTTATTTGGCTGCTCATTGCACTTAGAGCATCCTTGTCTTGAGCTCTAGTTGGCTCAACTGGATCATCTGACCACCTACAGTGAGATGCTGAGATCTTTTCCAAGATCTCATAGGCCTCGTTGTAACTCTTGGACAACATGGAACCACCAGCAGATGAATTCAAGACTTGTCTAGTGCTGGGGTTGCATCCTTTGAAAAAGACCTCTATTTGGATACACCATGGGATGCCATGGTGTGGACATTTAAGAAGAAGATCTTTAAACCTTGTCCAAGCTTCGTGAAGAGACTCAGTGTCAGCTTGTTTGAACTTGATTATGTCATCACGAAAGGTAGAATTCCTATCAGGTGGGAAGTATTTGACTAGGAATTTTTCTGCTAAGTCTGTCCAATTGCGGACAGATCCAGAGGGTAATGAGTTCAACCATGTTTTGGCTTTGTCCCTCAAAGAGTAAGGGAAAAGGTATAGCCTCCAAGCTTCTTGGGAAACTCCAGGGATGATGAAGGTATCACTGACTCCTAAGAAGTTTCTAAGATGGTTGTGGGGATCCTCATTTTCCACTCCAAAGAATTGTCCCACAGTGGACAACATTTGGAACATCACTGGCTTTAACTCGAAAGAGTTGGCAGTGATTTCAGGACGGATTATGCTGGGGTTCAGCTCCCCAGGCATAGGTACTAGGTAAGAGAGTATGGCGCTATCCTTGTCATTCGCTATTTCGATGGGATTGCGAGTGACAGGCACC
Source organism: Herpetospermum pedunculosum (assembly GCA_028017165.1). Taxonomy (NCBI): domain Eukaryota; kingdom Viridiplantae; phylum Streptophyta; class Magnoliopsida; order Cucurbitales; family Cucurbitaceae; genus Herpetospermum; species Herpetospermum pedunculosum. The sequence continues at coordinate 54,808,453 of CM051528.1, read as the reverse complement.
GGATTTGGAACTATTCCATCCATTTCTTCTTGAGACAATTGCGGAGGAATTGCGGTTCCCGCAATTACTTGAGGTAAAGAAGGTTGGTTAAAGAGACGTTTCTTGGCTCTATTTCTGGCCCTAAGTAATCTCTCAGGCTCAGGATTGAACTCTAGATCACTACTTGAAGGCTCACTCATAAACTAACCCAATAGTACCTGCAAAAGAAATGAAACAGATCAGCTTCAATAGGCAATAAACTTGGTGTTTCAAACTTAACAAACTTCGTTTTCACTTAAATAAATCCCCGGCAGCGGCGCCAAAAACTTGTTGCGTGCTCAATGTGTTAAGATAAATAAGCAATGAGATAGAGAGAGCACTCAGAACATGCAAGCATACATGATCCTATAGCAAGTAGTAAGTATTTTTTCATTTGTTTTCCCACAGAGATTTATTATAAGCTACTCGTGAAGTGTAAAGTTAAGAAAGAATGGGTGGATTTGATGGGGTCAAATTGGTTTTAAATTGTCTATTTCCTACTGAATACGTAGAGGGTAGCAACATAAACAAGTGCAAGTCAAAGCTAAACTCAAATGTAAAGAGACGAGATTAATAAATGAAGAAGAAAACAGCTAAACAGAATTGTGAACTTAGCAGAATTGCGGAAACAGCAATTCTACCGCAATTTTCCTAACAGCGAAAGTGTGTAAAATGGAGAAACAAGGGCTACTAACGACTCCTCTATAGGCATTTTCTCACGATTCTCAAGCATTGGATCAACTCTCTATGCATCAAACTCACTCAATCTCATGTATCGTCCGATTCCATGCATTAGATACTTTAGTTTACTCATGTCCAAGTAAGGTCTTAAGCATCTTGTTAAAGCAGAAAGTTATGGTTTGTACTAGGAAAACGCCTATTCCTAGGTCGTTTTCTGGCTACCGTGAAAGGCTAGCATGAGTGTATGACTCTGAACTCTTACTCCTTCCAGAGGTTAGGAGTTCTTTGGACAAAATGGATGGCCAATCGAAATTGCCCGTGGGATGAAGCTTACATACAATCAATGCTTCGAGAGCTATCCTACATGCTTGGTTCACGTTTTTTAGCCTATAGTAATATCATTAGCATGCCCCTATGTGACTTAGTTACTCATGGATATAGGGAGAACAGAAAGAAGAGAGAAAACAGACATGCTTAGAAGAGAAATAAACTGAAAACAGCAAGGTAAGACAGTGAGTTGCAAAGATAGGAAATTGAGAAATGAAGAACTATGCTTTAATTACTTGATTGTTTGAATGAACAGAAGAGCAACTTAAAGTGAATAACAGAAGACAGAACACAACGAAATGAACTGATCTAGCTACTAGAAAAGAAACAACAACAATACAAAGCTGGAAAATGGAAATAAAGACAGAAAGCAGGTAAGTGAGCTTGAACGCCTCGTCGCAACTACCTCGGCTGAAGGATGAGAAAGATCAGCCTTGCTTGGATGAATCCAATCGAGAGAGAAGATAAATCTCCTCTCCTTCCTATCAGATTATCGATTCCAACAGCTGAGCTTTGCAAACCAACAGACGGCAAAGGGAAACAGGAGAAAAGATGGAGCTGCGAGAAGACTTCTACGCTTTCGGATGATGATTGAACCCTCGACTTTGACCCCCTTTTATAGCAATCTGCAGGCGCATTTGGGCCAAGGAGAACCATCAATCTTCAACGTCGTACTTCAGAATGGATGGAGGAGAAAGAACGAATCCCTGAAATAACGGAAATTAACAGAAAAAGATCAGTCAACTTATGGTTTTCACTTGAAACATTGCGGTTTCAGCAATGTTTCCGCAATGCTGTCGCAATGTAGTTTTTTCATTCTTTTACTTCGGTTTTCAATCCTTTTCTTTCCTTTTGCACACAAGTCCTAATTTAGCTACCTTCTTTTAATTCTCACAAATAAGCATAGGTTTAAGCTAAATCCTATCAAAAACACCTAAGAGTGTGCATCTTTCTAAGCTAAATAAGTCCTAAATAAGTCACTTTTGGAGACATAACATCCATGCTAGCACAAGATTCAGAGTCAGAAGGATACCTCAGTGCTTTAAAAACACTAAACTTAACCTCTTCGTCATGAACCCTCATAGTGAGCTCACCTTTTTGGACATCTATCAGGGCCCTACCTGTGGCTAGAAATGGTCTACCTAACAGGATGGGGACCTCCTTGTCTGCTTCATAATCCAGGATAATGAAATCTGCAAGGAAAATAAACTTGTCAACCTTTACAAGAATATCCTCAATCTTACCTTCAGGGTATGCTATGGATCTGTCTGCTAGTTGTAAAGTGACAGTGGTTGGACGTGCTTCTCCTATTCCCAACTGGCGGAATAGAGATAGGGGCATGAGGTTTATGCTGGCTCCCAGGTCACAAAGAGCTCTGCCCACGTGCTTGCCTCCTAGCTCTACAGGTAAGGTGAAGGAACCAGGATCCTTCTCCTTCTTGGGTAGCTTGTTTTGGAGTATAGCACTGCACTCCTCAGTGAGATTTACTGTTTCAAACTCACCAATTATTTTCTTGTTAGTTATAATATCCTTCAAAAACTTTACATAAGAAGGCATAGACTGTAAAACTTCTACAAAAGGAATATTAACATGCACTTGCTTAAGAATTTCAAGAATTTATTAAAGTGCACTTCATGTTCTTGTTTTTTCTTTAGCCTTCTAGGAAATGGAGGTGGTGGCACATATGCAGGCACTTCCGGTCGCCTTAGGATAGGTGGAGGCCTTGGAATTTCTTCTATCTCCTCTATGATTGGCTCCAGCCTTTGTCCTGATGTGCTTGGTGAAGGTTGACCTTGGTTTGGCAGAGACTCCAATGGAGCACTAGACTCAGTGTTCTCTACTCTCTTTGGTGTGTCCTTGGTGTTGCTCACCAATGGTCTCCCACTTCTGAGTTCAATTGCTTGAACTTGCTCTTTACCATCTCTCCTTGGCACTTCAGTGTCAGCAGGTAGCCTACCTTGGGGCCTACTCTTGAGTTCATTGGCTAGTTGCCCTATTTGGTTCTCTAGGCTCCTAAGAGTAGCTTGCTGACTCTGTAGAGTAGTGGCATCATTCTTGGCTATGTATTCCTTAAGTAAGTTTTCTACAGAAGATCCTACAGGTTGGTTGTATGGTTTTTGATACATGGATTGGTTATGTTGGGGAGTGAAACCAGGTGTTCCACTCGGTCTTGGTTGGTTAGGATTCTGGTTAGCATTCTGTTGGCCACCCCATGACAGGTTTGGGTGGTTCCTCCAACCAGGATTGTAAGTGTTAGAGTAGGGGTTGTTCCTAGGCTGCTGTTGGCTTCCCACATAGCAGACTGAGGCTGGATTCCCAGGGCAGTATTCATACGGGTGCCCTTCCCCACAGAATCCACAGATAAGTGTCTCACCTTGACTTGGTTGGGTGCCCATTGACATGGCTGTGGCGGTGTTGACACTTGTTTGGAGATTGGCTTGAGCCATTTGCTTAACTAGGTTGGTCAGGGCATTTATTTGGCTGCTCATTGCACTTAGAGCATCCTTGTCTTGAGCTCTAGTCGGCTCAACTGGATCATCTGACCACCTACAGTGAGATGCTGAGATCTTCTCCAAGATCTCATAGGCTTCGTTGTAACTCTTGGACAACATGGAACCTCCAGCAGATGAATTTAAGACTTGTCTAGTGCTGGGGTTGCATCCTTTGAAAAAGACCTCTATTTGGATACACCATGGGATGCCATGGTGTGGACATTTAAGGAGAAGATCTTTAAACCTTGTCCAAGCTTCGTGAAGAGACTCAGTGTCAGCTTGTTTGAACTTGATTATGTCATCACGAAAGGTAGAATTCCTATCAGGTGGGAAGTATTTGACTAGGAATTTCTCTGCTAAGTCTGTCCAATTACGGACAGATCCAGAGGGTAATGAGTTCAACCATGTTTTGGCTTTGTCCCTCAAAGAGTAAGGGAAAAGGTATAGCCTCAAGGCTTCTTGGGAAACTCCAGGGATGATGAATGTATCACTAACTCCTAAGAAGTTTCTAAGATGGTTGTGGGGGTCCTCATTTTCTACTCCAAAGAACTGTCCCACAGTGGACAACATTTGGAACATCACTGGCTTTAACTCGAATGAGTTAGCAGTGATTTCAGGGCGGATTATGCTGGGGTTCAGCTCCCCAGGCATAGGTACTAGGTAAGAGAGTATGGCGCTATCCTTATCATTCGCTATTTCGATGGGATTGCGAGTGACAGGCACCGGATTTGGAACTATTCCATCCATTTCTTCTTGAGACAATTGCGGAGGAATTGCGGTTCCCGCAATTATTGGAGGTATAGAGGGTTGGTTAAAGAGACGTTTCTTGGCTCTATTTCTGGCCCTAAGTAATCTCTCAGGCTCAGGATTGAACTCTAGATCACTACTTGAAGGCTCACTCATAAACTAACCCAACTAGTACCTGCAAAAGAAATGAAACAGATCAGCTTCAATAGACAATAAACTTGGTGTTTCAAACTTAACAAACTTCGTTTTCACTTAGATAAATCCCCAGCAGCGGCGCCAAAAACTTGTTGCGTGCTCAATGTGTTAAAATAAATAAGCAATACGATAGAGAGAGCACTTAGAACATGCAAGCATACATGATCTTATAGCAAGTAGTAAGTATTTTTTCATTCGTTTTTCCCACAGAGATTTATTATAAGCTACTCGTGAAGTGTAAAGTTAAGAAAGAAAGGGTGGATTTGATGGGGTAGAATTGGTTTTAAATTGTCTATTTCCTACTGAATACGTAGAGGGTAGCAACATAAACAAGTGTAAGTCAAAGTTAAACTCAACTGAAAAGAGACGAGATTAATAAATGAAGAAGAAAACAGCTAAACAGAATTGTGAACTTAGCAGAATTGCGGAAACAGCAATTCTACCGCAATGTTGTTAACAGCGAAAGTGTGTAAAATGGAGAAACAAGGGCGACTAACGACTCCTCTATAGGTTTTTTCATACGATTCCCAAGCATTGGATCAACTCACTATGCATCAAACTCACTCAATCTCATGTATCTTCCGATTCCATGCATTAGATTCTTTAGTTTACTCATATCCAAGTAAGGTCTTAAGCATCTTGTTACAGCAGAAAGTTACAGTTTGTACTAGGAAAACGTCTATTCCTAGGTCGTTTTCTGGCTACCTTGAAAGGCTAGCATGAATGTATGACTCTGAACTCTTACTCCTTCCAGAGGTTAGGAGTTCTTTGGACAAAATGGATGGCCAATCGAAATTGCCCGTGGGATGAAGCTTACATACAATCAATGCTTCGAGAGCTATCCTACATGCTTGGTTCACGTTTTTTAGCCTATAGTCTTGTCCTTAGCATGCCCCTATGTGACTTAGTTACTCATGGATGTGGAGAGAACAGAAATAAGGGTTGAAACAGACATGCTTAGAAGGAATTTAAAGACAAAACAGTGAGGAAAAGCAGTAGATCGCAAAGGCATGAACTGTGAAATGAAGAATTGTGATTTGATTACTTGATTGTTTAAATGAACAAAGGAAAGCTTAAAGTAAATAACTTAAAGACAGACAGCAACGCAATGAAATGAACTAGTCACTAGAACAGAAACAACAACTAAACAATGCTAGAAATTAGAAAGGAAAGACAGAAAGCATGTAAATGAGCTTGGACGCCTCGTCGCAACCGCCTCGGCTGAAGGATGAGAAAGATCAGCTCTGCTTGGATGAATCCAATCGGGAGAGAAGATGAATCTTCTCTCCTTCCTATCAGATTGTCGATTCCAACAGCTAACCCTCGCAAACCAACAGACGGCAACGGAAAACAGGAGAAAAGATGGAGCTGCGAGAAGACTTCTACGCTTTCGGATGATGATTGAACCCTCGACTTTGACCCCCTTTTATAGTAATCTGCAGGTGCGTTTGGGCCAAGGAGAACCATCAATCTTCAACGTCGTACTTCAAAATGGATGGAGGAGAAAGAACGAATCCCTGAAATAACGGAAATTAACAGAAAAAGGTCAGTCAACTTACGGTTTTCACTTGAAACATTGCGGTTTCAGCAATGTTTCCGCAATGCTATCGCAATGTGCATTTTTCATTCTTTTCCTTCGGTTTTCATTCCTTTTCTTTCCTTTTCGCACACAAGTCCTAATTTAGCTACCTTCTCTTAAATCTCATATATAAGCATAGGTTTAAGCTAAATCCTCTCAAAAACACCTAAGAGTGTGCATCTTTCTAAGCTAAATAAGTCCTAAATAAGTCACTTTTGGAGACGTAACAACAAACATCGCTAAGTTTTCAACCTTTGTTAGATGGAAGTGGGGGTAGTAATTTTGTGAGTTCAATATTTAGTCAACAAGCTTGTAGAGCGGCATGTGTTCAGATGATAGTAATTGATGAGTTACCATTCAGATTTGTAGAGAATGAGGGTTTTAGATTTTTTTGCAGTATTTCATGTCCAAAGTTTGACCCTCCCTCAAGAATAACAATTGGTAGAGATGTATTGCAACTCTTTCTTGATGAGAAAAAAAAGTTGAAATCTCTCCTAGTAAAAAATTATATGAGGGTTTGTCTTACAACTGACACATGGACTTCTCTGTAAAATATTAACTACATGGTACTCACTGCCCACTTTATTGATTCATAATGGAATTTGCATAAAAAAATCTTGAACTTTTGTCAAGTTGCTGATCACAAAGAAGAGACTATTGGAAAGGTCATTGAGAAATGTTTATTGGAATGGGGGATTGATAAGGTTTTTTCCATCACTGTTGATAATGCAAGTTCGAATGACATTGCTATTTCATATATTAAGAAAAGACTTGGAAGTTGGAAATCATTTATCTTAGATGGAGAATTATTACACATGAGATGTGCTCACATAATAAATTTGATTGTGAATGATGGGTTGAAGGACATGCATGATTCGATTGCTAGGGTTCGTAAGGCTGTAAGGTATGTTAGATCCTCCCCTAGTAGATTGACCAGATTTAAAGTTTGTGTGGAACGAGAGAAAATCGAATGCAAAGCACTTGTTTGTTTAGATGTGGCAACTAGATGGAATTCTACTTATTTAATGCTTGATCATGCACTGAAATTTGAGAATGCTTTTAAAATTTTACAAGACGAAGTGCCAGAATTTGTTGACTACTTCAAAGAGGATAAGGATAATCATGAAATTGTAAATCCAAATCGAGGGCCACCAACTCCTAAGGATTGGAGAAATGTTGAAGTGTTTGTTCAGTTTTTGAAGGTGTTCTACGATGTCACTACAAAAATAAGTGGTTCTTTATATGTGACTTCTAATTCTTATTTTCATGAACTTTGGGGTATTCAAGAACTCTTAATTAGTTGGAGCATGAATTCGAGCTCTATTTTGAGTAAGATGGCTACAAATATGAAAAAAAAGTTTGACAAGTATTGGGGTTCAGTTGAGAAGATCAATAAGTTGATATTTATAGCTGTCGTGTTTGATCCTCGTTACAAGTTGGATTATGTTGCCTTTTGCTTTTCGAATGTTTATGAAGAAGTTCTGATGAAAGAGATGATTGATGGTATAAAGATGTATTTGGTTCGTATGTATGATTTTTACAAATCAGTTGATAGCGCTCATAGTACCCAAGGCCAAAGTTGTAGTGGTAATACTGGTCATCAACCATCAGAATCAAGTGCTGCTTCCTCGAGTTCGGAAATTAGCGGTGGAACAAACTCGAGTGGTTCATTATTAGTGTCACGGTACAAAAAAAGAAGACTGGAGGAAAGTTCTTTAGAAGTGAAGAATGACGTGGATCGTTATTTATCTGATCCTAATGAGGAACTTCATGATAATTTTGATGTTCTTGCTTGGTGGAGACTGAATAACTTTAAATACCCAATTCTATCACAAATTGCCCAAGATGTTTTGGCAGTTCCAGTGTCTACCGTTGCTTCTGAATCAGCATTTAGTACAGGGGGAGGATTCTTGATTCCTTTAGAAGTTCTTTGACACCTCAATCCGTGGAAGCTTTGATATGTACACAAAATTGGATTCGCGGCAAATCGCGATCGGTATTATTAGATCTTTCCCCAGAGCTTAAAGATTTGGAGACGTGTGTTAAAATTGAGACAGGTAACGCTAACTCATTTATTGTTTATTTCTTGTCATTTACAATGTATTGTTTTCAAATGTTTAGAAATTCTCATGTTTTTCAGAGACTTTAAATTTGATCAATGTCGGGCATGCTGGAATCCCCTCAGAATGACAAATTTCATGTAAGTAAATTATTTTTTATTAGTTTAGTTATGGTCCCCCAATTTCTTTAACTAACTATTTGTATTATTTTTTAATTTTTCAGGACATAGCCTAATGCTCGTGAGGCCGATGTCTCTCAATGTTCGATGTTCGATGTTCGATGTTTTGGCTTGATGCCAATTTATGGACTATTATTTTTTGAACTTTACTTTAAATATTAAAGTACTTTTTAGTATGTTTTTTATTCGTTAGATAACTATTATTATTTTGTTTGAATGCTTGAAAAGAACTTTTAATATGTATTTTTGTAGAACTTTTTAATATTTGATATTTGAGCTTGATGAAATTTTAATTATTAGTGTAATTATAATTATATGTTGCATTTGTGTGATGTGAATAAGGTTTAGTGTAATTAAATGTTGTATTTGGGATGTGAGTAAGCATTATAGTGTAATTATATGTTGTATTTGTGTGATTGGAATAAACATAAGATTTTAATTAACTAAAAAATTAAATAAAAAAATCAATTTAAAAAAGATGTCAACCCGCCAACCCGACCCGAAATTGAAGGGTTGGGTTGGGTTGGGTTGACTGGAATGTTGGGTTGGGTTGGGTTGAGAATTCTCCAACCCGAAATTTTCGGGTTGGGTTGGAAAACCCCAAAACCCAACCCAACCCAACCCATGAACACCCCTAATGAGTTGTTTGCTCTCTAGGAAATTAAAGATTAGACTCTAACTGTAACGCCCCGCGTTTCCGTTTCGAAATTAAACAATTATCGGAGATTGATCATTTGAATTAAGTGAGTTAATTAAGTTTTGTTGGGTTCCTAAACTAGGAAAAAGAAAAGGGATTAAAAAGAAATGAGTATATTTGGAATTCTCATTTCTTTTTAGAAGAAAAAAAAAGATTAAATGAAAGACAAAAGGGAATATCCCTAAAAACTCATTTCTTCTTCTCCAACCGCACGCCCAGCCGCCCTCATCTCCCTCTCTCTGTCTCTCTCGTTCGTTCTTCATTGCCGACCTCCTTCATCGACAATGAATCAGCGACGGCAAGTGACACAATTCCTCCGGCCAACCTTGGGCGCGAACCATCTGCGACGTTTGCAAACCATCAACGATGTTCACGATCCATCTGCGATAGTCATCAGCGGCGAACGACGACCTCCCCTCTCCTTCGGTGTTCGCAGACAGCGGTGTTGCACACTTTTAATGCAGTGCAAAACCCCAAGTGCACGGGTCAAGTAATAAATAGTGTAAATGAATACGAGTATCGTTCTCAGGATTGAATTTCTAGTTCAGTTAAATATCACGAATAGTAATGCTCGATTTTATCTAGAGAAATAAATCGCAAGGAGGGGTTTGTAACAAGTCTAAGAAATTAAACAATAAAATAAAAGTAACGAATGAGACAAATCAGGAGAAGGGTATCTTAAGGGTGTGATTTCACCGATTAGATTGGCGTTTCAATCAATCTTATAGCCTAGATTATTCATGCAAATTTCCATAAGTCTAGAAGGACAAGAATAACAATTGACTCTAACGAGGACAATTGGTCTCATGCAATGTAATAAAACTAATATATCAATCTAGTTTTTAAAAACATGCAAGGCATTAAAAACTTTTCTTTAAAACAACCTCTACAAGAGCCTTAATCATTCTCATGTTAGAACTACCCTTGGTCATGCAATCAAGATCTAGTCTAAACTACCCTTTCACAAGCCTAAATTTAAACCATGAAAAAATACAATATTTGATCAGGAGATTATAAGCATTAAGAAAGTAAATGCACGAACGGAAGATAAGCAATCAATCTAAACATTCAATTAATCAAAACATCAAAACTAAAAGGCTACATCAATTCCCAAGATAGGAAAATTAGCTACTCATGTTCAACAATAAATAAGTCTTAAACAATGAAAAACCCATTAAAAAGTTCTAAGGGAAGAAGAATAAAACTCAATCACGTGCAGTTCTTCGTTCCCGTAGCGTAATCCATGATCTTCAGCTTCAAAATCTCTTCCTCAGCTTCAATAGTCGTCTTCTTCTCTCCAAAGTATGATGAATCTCGAAAATTGGGGTTTTTCTCTCTAAATTTGGCTTCTCTTTCGGCTGGAAAAAAGAGGGATTTATACCAAAATCCGTCGCAGCGTCGAGACCCTAGGGGCAGCGTCTCGACGCTGTCCCAAAATAACCTAATCTTCTATTTTGGAAGGCCAGCGTCAAGACGCTAGGCACAGCGTCGAGACGCTACGGACGGATTTGACGCTGAATGGCTTTTCGTAGCGTCTCGACGCTACGTCCTGACGTCTCGACGCTACTGTTGCGGGATCTTTGGCTTGTAGACGAAATTTGAGCGTCTCGACGCTATGCCCTCGGGATTTTGGCTCGAACTTCTTTTCCGTTGGCTTGGCTTATTCAAAATCACTCAATTGGTTCATCTTTTCATTATAAACCTCCATAACGCTCCATTTAGCTCCAATTGCTCAATTTCTACAACATAGAAGAAAATCAACGTAAAAGTACTCGTTTAAACGGCAAACTAGCGATAAAAATGCTATAAAGATAGCACACTTTGTGAGCTATCAAGCGGCGGCGCGATCCATCTGCGGCGAACGAGGACCGCAATGCACCTCCCTCCTCCGGCCTTCGATCTTAGATCTGCGAGCGGTGCTGATATGTGACGACGAACCGAGCACTCTTGAGCGGCATGTTGGCGTCGAATCCAACGGTTGGGAGTGACAGCCTTCAGCGGTGAGTTTCTTCTCATCGGTTCATCCTTTCTTTAAGATCCGAAAGCATTTGAATCCCTCTGTTTGTTGTAGGTGCAATCTAAACCAAGCGTTTTTTGTCAAAACAATGGCGATTAACATCTCGTCAGTAAGTTCGCCAATGACCCAAGCCTAATTGTCGTTAGATTTGAATTACCCATTCTCTAACGGCTTCAAATTTGCAGTTTTAGGCCTTGTCGATCGAGATCCAGCACACTTTCGAGACCTTTTTGGGTAAGAAAGTAGGTAATACTCCTTTTTAAGCCTTTCATTTCATTTATAAGTGTTGTAATTTAGTTTCTAAATGCTTGGGAACCTCCTGGTTCCAGCTCCTGAACCGTTCAGAATATCTCTGAATAACCACCTACAAGGGATTGGGTTATTTGAGTAAAACTTAAGCGGTAAGGCTTCTTTTAAGCACATTTAAGTGTAGTTTAAGCTGCTGGAAAATATTTGCTAATTGTTGGAAATTTATGTTTGTAGCTAAGGATTGGATTTAGAGTGTCGAGTCAAGCATTAAGGAATTTTAGGAACCTTTGTGTTGTTTTAGGAGTTCTTTATGTAAGTAGTTCTTACTTGTTAAGTTTGTATGTGATATGTTGTGTGTTAGCATGATGTTTGCTTTAATAACGACTTTTATATTATGAGTGTTGACTTACAATATGGTATGGTTACATTTATGATAAGTGGCAGTGAACGATTTTGTTGAACAATCGCTATAAATCTCGGGTTGTCGAGACCCGCCAAAATAAATTTATAATTCCTATTAACCAAAGCTTTGCAGCTAGTGGTAACAGGGTCGATCCACAGAGAAGGATTTGATTGAAATTAAAGTTCGAAACACCGATTGAGTTTTGTAACAAAGGGGGAGTTTTAGCATGCGATAAAAAGAATTAAACGCTAACGGAAGAATTAAAGAGAAAGAGAATGAAGAGTGTACGGTTCGGGGATTTTCGGGATTTCTTTGTTAGACATTCTACCACTTATCATTTAATACAATCCTAAGGCTAACAGCTTGTCATACACGCGGTCGGTTACCCAGGGGACCCTAAAGTAACCGGCTCCATAGTAATTAGTTAAATCTAACGATCTAATTAAACATTGTTTAAAGCTTCATTAGAGTGATCAGCCCCAAATCGACTCTAAACAGTCACTAGCATACCGCGACGAACATTCGAATATGCATTCTAATTGCTAATTGGCTACCCGGCAACCCTGAAGTACCCAACAATCAGCATACATACATCGATACTCCGATTTATTCTATTGTTCTGTGTTACTAGGCGAATAGTGAGAGACACGGCATCGCTACTCTTTAACTCTAACATATGCTAGAAAACTCGATTGTCCGTCGGCGAAATCTAACACATGCATGGTATGAAGTAAGAACAATAAATGCATACAAATCAGAAACCAAATTGGAATTTAAAGCATGGATTATCAAAGTATAAAAGTCTAACAAGAAATCCCTTAAATTACCCCAAACCGTTCACAATACCTTAGCCAACCATGGGGCGGATCGTCACAAACGCTCCAAGAGCGGCCATGGATGTCATCTCTATCCCTATTACAAGTAAGAGCTCCAAACTATGCCACAAATGGCGGAGCTAAGCTAAAAGAAGAGGAAAAAACCGAGAGGAAGAAGATGAAATTTGGAAAAATCGTCAAAAGTTGGCTGCAAAATCGTCTTCAGCCCATTTAAATCCGTCGGAGCGTCGAGACGCTGGGACAGCGTCGCGACGCTGCGACCTAATTAATACGCGCGCGCCTCACGATGGCGTCGAGACGCTAGGCGAGCGTCTCGACGCTGGCCCGATAACTTCTTGCGCGCGCCTCCCTAGGAGCGTCTCGACGCCACGGCAGGGTCTCGACGCTCGGCAGCGTTGAGCAAGCGTCTCGACGCTGTCTGCTCGACGCTTGCTCTCGGGTTTGGGCTGGAAAATTGCCTCTCCTAGGCAATTTTGGTCCGGTTCTTCTTGGATCAACTTGCCCTTTTCCCGATGCACTCCCGGGGCGTTAAAACACCGCTCTTAGCTCCGAAACGGGTCCAATGGACGCACGAGCTCTTCTCCGCAATTCTCCTATAAACGAGATAAATTAGACAATTAAATGCGGAATTTAGCTATAATTAGGGAATGAATAATAGCTCCAAATTGGAGTTATCAAACACCCCCAACTTGAATCTTGCTAGTCCTCGAGCAAGGCTAATAAAGAAATTGACTCTAAGGACAAGCTTACATGCATCTAATTCAAACCTCGATGCATTTTGCAAATTTAAACACAACATAATCATGAAAGTAATCCGCGCATGCATTTACTACGAACATATCAAAAATCAACTATCGCTCCTTAACGTGTGTGTGTGCTAGCCAACCTATCCTAAACCCACCATAAGCCCGGAAAAACCACATGCACAAATCATCCTGTTTTCCCCCTACTTCTAGCGTTTAAGAACAGTCTACACTTGACTTACACGAGAGAGAGTAGCAAACTAAGAGACCTAAATATTTTCTCATTCTTTTTCTTTCACGAGTACTTTGTACCCTTGGTTTAGGTTCTTTGAACCCAACTTTTTATTTTTTTTTTCTTTCCAACCTCGAGTTGCCTAACACGTCAAATTCATGCATAAACTTCACGTTTTTAAGGACTAACGCTCACTTCTTAGGTGCACCGATAAGAAGGAGGAGCGCCTCGAGAGATTTTTCTTGCTAACATGCTTTTCTATTTTTTTTTATTTTAGGCTTAGCGCGAGCTAACTCAATTAATCGACCGCTAACTCTCATGCAACAAGCTACCTAAGGGTGCCTTTCGGGGTGACAACAATAATTAAAGCTACATGCGATCAAACTAAGCTTACGGAGTCTAAGAGAAGGTTGCCTAAGTGCTCGATAGATGCAAAGGAGCAACAGAAAAAATTTTAAAATTTTTGACATGAACCTAATAAATGCAAAACGACTCATGCAAAAACTAGATTATGTACATGTTCAGATTTCCAATATGCATTTCCTAGATTATCATAATTAGAAAGCAGTAAACAGAGTCCCAAGCACTTCAATATTCAAAATTAGCACTGCTCAACCAACTACACATGCAAGTCCACGACATCCACCCCCAACTTCAAAAGTTGGCATTGTCCTCAATGCCACTTAATCAGATATACAACGAAGAAATAGGGAATGAAAAACAATACTCCCCTGATTCTTAGCGAGGTTGGCGAGGGAAAGGACGCACCGCGTTCATCATCGAAGCCCAAAATTTTCCTCAACTTCCTCGATTCCTAAAAAAAAAAACAGCAAGCTACGTTAGCTAAATTAAACTAAAAACAACAAAAAACAGCAATGAAATTAAAAACAGAAAAGACAGTTCAACACTCGGGTGCCTCCGAGAAGCGCAGAATTTTTAAAGTCGTTTGCTCGACTGAATTCTCTCCAATGACTCATCCATATTCTGATAGTGCGGGGGACGTTCCAGACATGTCCTCATCCACACTGCACCTGCAAACACTATTCAAAATTTTTTGTTCTCTTCGTGCCTCAAGCACGTGAATATCTCTTTGATTAGTACAAAAACCAGCACTCACATTCAACACATTTAAATCAGATTCTTTTACTGAGACATGAGAATCATCCCTCAAGCGCGAGGTAAGACTCTCATTCTCGACATACTCAACACAAGATACATGCTCCACAGACTTCTTCTCAAATAAAGAAAACTCATGCACTGTATCATCAAACTCTAAGGAAATTACACCCTTGAACACATCAATTTTGACCTTCGCGGTCTTAAGAAAAAGGCGTCCTAACAACATAGAGGACGAAGCATGTAGAGAATTTCCATTCATATCAAGCACAAGAAAATCAGCGGGGAACATCATCTCACCCACTCTCACGAGAACATCCTCAACCTTCCCTCTAGGAAATATGCTTGACCCGTTAGCTAACTGGACAACCACGTCACACTCATGCAATTCGTTTAAGTTCAATTCAAGAAATAAAGCATAAGACATGACATTCACAGAAGCTCCTAGATCAAGCATGGCATTTTTGACAATTTTACTACCTATCATGCATGAGATAGTAAATGTACCTGGGTCGTTGCACTTGGCGGGCAACGTACCTGGGAGGATCGCAGAAACATTCTCCTTTTTCTTTTCAGTCCCTCTGGACTTTCTTTTCTTTGTGCACCAGCTCCTAAGGAATTTGGCATATTTTGGCACTTGGCTCACTGCCTCAAGGAGCGGTATGTTCACCATCACCTTCTGGAAGGTTCTCAAGACCTCCTCGTCTTCGTTCACTAGAGTAGGCTTCGCAAGCCTACTAGGGAAGGGTGTTGTGGCGACATTCTCTTGCACAATCTTCTATTCTTTCTCAACATTCAGCTCATCAAGAACAACTGGGACGGGCTCATTCAAACTGCCCTTAGCTTCCTTCACGGCTCTGGAGAGAACTGATTTCCCACTCCTTAGCTGGATTGCACTCACGTTCTCACATGAGTTTACCGTGGTTTGGGAAGGAAGCTTCCCAGAGCTCTTGCTCTCAATTTTGCTTATCGACACCGCCATTTGTATCAGCTGCTTGTTCAGATTTTGCAGCTCTGCTTTGTGTGAGTTTAGCTCTTCTCGAGCTTCTTTCTGAAATTGGCTTGTCGATGTCACGATGGTCCGAACCATCTCTTCCAATGAGCTGGAGGAGCTCGAGGCTTGAGCTTGGGAGGAAGTGTTAGGCCTATCGTAAGACTGGCCTTGGAAGCATTGTTGTCCTTCCCTATTCCCATGACTCAAATTGGGATGGTCACGCCAACCGGGGTTGTATGTGTTCGAGTAAGGATCATACTTCCTTGGGTTGGAAGCATATCCCCCGATTGCGTTGACCTCCTCTTCTCGGCTACCTCCGACAAACTTCTTCAATAAATTTCCAATCTCGGCCACCTGGGCCTTCATTTCCATCATCTCATGACTCTGGGCCACGCTGTGAACTTGCCCCTGCCCGCGAATACCGAACTGCTGCGAGTTGGCCGCCATGTTTGCAATCAACTGTTTGGCCTCCACCGGGGTCTTATCAATCAACGCCCCACCACTCGCGGCATCAATCATCTGTCGATCATGAGGCGTCATACCCTCATAAAAATACTGGATCAGGAGCTGATCGGCAATTTGATGATGCGGGAAGCTTGCGCACAGGCGCCCAAAGCGTTCCCAGTACTCGTGCAGGGATTCACCAACATCCTGGGTGATCCCATAAATTCTTTTCCTCAGTGTTGTGGCAAGGGACGCAGGGAAAAATTTCTCCAAAAAGACCCTCTTCATGTCCTGCCACGTCGTAATCGATCCGGAGGGCAAATAATAAAGCTAGTCCTTGGCTTTGTCCTTTAAGTGTGAAGGGGAATGCCCTTAAATTCAGCTGCTCCTCCGTTACTCCTGCGGGCTTCATCCCCGCACAGACGCAATGAAACTCCATCAAATGCTTGTTTGCATCCTCACCTGCATTACCATGGAAAGAAGGCAATTGGTGAATTAAACCGGATTTTAATTCAAAGTTACATGCTACCACGGGGTAGTTGATGCACAGGGGTTGCAAATTCAAATCTGGCGCTGCCAGCTGTTTCAACGTCCTTGGCGCTTCTCCTTGCGCCATCTCCTCAACAAAGAAGGGATTGCCTTCTTCTTCAAACAACCTTTGCCCCTCGCGGGCTTCTCTTCTCAACCGCCGCTCTTCTCTTTCGATTTCAGGTATAAACTGTAATCCACTAATCTCAGAAGAACGGGTCATACACAAACACAATTTTAAACATACAAAAACAAACAGAAAAAAAATTCAGCACACCATCAATCAACCAAAATCAAAGTCAAACATAATTTCAATCAATTTTTGCCTTCCCCGGCAACGGCGCCAATTTTGGTAGTGAACGATTTTGTTGAACAATCGCTATAAATCTCGGGTTGTCGAGACCCGCCAAAATAAATTTATAATTCCTATTAACCAAAGCTTTGCAGCTAGTGGTAACAAGGTCGATCCACAGAAAAGGATTTGATTGAAATTAAAGTTCGAAACTGAATTTAATTGACCGATTGAGTTTTGTAACAAAGGGGGAGTTTTAGCATGCGATAAAAAGAATTAAACGCTAACGGAAGAATTAAAGAGAAAGAGAATGAAGAGTGTACGGTTCGGGAATTTTCGGGATTTCTTTGTTAGACATTCTACCACTTATCATTTAATACTAAGGCTAACAACTTATCATACACGCGGTCGGTTACCCAGGGGACCCTAAAGTAACCGGCTCCATAGTAATTAGTTAAATCTAACGATCTAATTAAACATTGTTTAAAGCTTCATTAGAGTGATCAGCCCCAAATCGACTCTAAACAGTCACTAGCATACTGCGACGAACATTCGAATATGCATTCTAATTGCTAATTGGCTACCCGGCAACCCTGAAGTACCCAACAATCAGCATACATACATCGATACTCCGATTTATTCTATTGTTCTGTGTTACTAGGCGAATAGTGAGAGGCACGGCATCGCTACTCTTTAACTCTAACATATGCTATAAAACTCGATTGTCCATCGGCGAAATCTAACACATGCATGGTATGAAGTAAGAACAATAAATGCATACAAATCAGAAACCAAATTGGAATTTAAAGCATGGATTATCAAAGTATAAAAGTCTAACAAGAAATCCCTTAAATTACCCCAAACCGTTCACAATACCTTAGCCAACCATGGGGCAGATCGTCACAAACGCTCCAAGAGCGGCCATGGATGTCATCTCTATCCCTATTACAAGTAAGAGCTCCAAACTATGCCACAAATGGCGGAGCTAAGCTAAAAGAAGAGGAAAAAACCGAGAGGAAGAAGATGAAATTTGGAAAAATCGTCAAAAGTTGGCTGCAAAATCGTCTTCAACCCATTTAAATCCGTCGGAGCGTCGAGACGCTGGGACAGCGTCGCGACGCTGCGACCTAATTAATACGCACGCGCCTCGCGATGGCGTCGAGACGCTAGGCGAGCGTCTCGACGCTGGCCCGATAACTTCTTGCGCGCGCCTCACTCGGAGCGTCTCAACGCCACAGCAGGGTCTCGACGCTCGGCAGCGTTGAGCAAGCGTCTCGACGCTTGCTCTCGGGTTTGGGCTGGAAAATTGCCTCTCCTAGGCAATTTTGGTCCGGTTCTTCTTGGATCAACTTGCCCTTTTCCCGATGCACTCCCGGGGCGTTAAAACACCGCTCTTAGCTCCAAAACGGGTCCAATGGACGCACGAGCTCTTCTCTGCAATTCTCCTATAAACGAGATAAATTAGACAATTAAATGCAGAATTTAGCTATAATTAGGGAATGAATAATAGCTCCAAATTGGAGTTATCAATAAGACTAAGCACATTTGAGTGCTTAACAATCGTTATATTGATATTGATAAACCTTCTGATAGGACTAAGCACATTTGAGTGCTTAGCAATCGTTATACTGATATTGATAAACCTTCTTATAAGACTAAGCACATGTGAGTGCTTAGCAATTGTTATACTGTTATTGATAAATCTTCTGATAAGACTAGGCACATTTGAGTGCTTAGAATGATTGTATGTTGTTATGTGTGTAATCTCTGTTAAGACTAAGCACACCTGAGTGTTTAGCATTGTTGTGTGATGTTAAATATATTTTCTCTGATAGGGCTTAGCACTACTGAGTGCTTAGTATATTTGACTTATGTTCTGAATGATCGATTTTATGGTTGTGTGCTGAAAATGTATGTTGTTGGTGAATGACATGTGGCTTAGAGGATATGGTATAAAACATGTTGAACTAGTGTGTATTGAATTGTTAAGCTTGTTGAATGGTTGAGGTTGCCCGGGTTGGCATGTTCTATGTGTGGTGAGCATGTTGTGATAATTTTGACCTGAAACATAGTCTAGGTTGCATGACGTGTGAGAGGCATGCATTGTAGTTAGACTGTGAGGATGGAGGTCTGTGTCTTGTGAGCTGACAGGGACGATGGGTGAATACTAGTGTACCTCGGGTACAAATGGTCGAGGGGTGGTATGACATCGTCGGTTAGTCAGTGTTAAAGAAATTAAGGTGAATGTTAGTGCCCTTCGGGTACAAATGGTCGAGGGGTGATATGTCACCGTCGATTGAGCACGTGTTGGGCGCCGCGGGAAGGGCCAACACGTTGCAAAGTCATCGGTGCACCTTGGGTACAAATGGCCAAGGGGCGATGCAACAGTTTGAGGCATTAGGTATAAATGGTCAAGGGTCGAACACTGAGCGATGTAGAGAAGTATCGAGGCTCTAAGTACAAATGGTCAGGGCCCGGCGTGACTCGAAGGAGTTAGTCTTAGAGGGCTTGTGAGGGCCATGATTGGATGGGGTACGTTGCTAAGTCATCGATGTGCCTTGGGTACAAATGGCCAAGGGGCGATGCAACAGTTCGAGGCCTTGGGTACAAATGGTCAAGGGTCGAACGTTGAGTGCCATAGAGAAGTGTCGAGGCCCTAGATATGAATGGTCAGGGGTCGATGTGACTCGAAGGGGTTAGTCTCAGAGGGCTTGTGAGGGCCATGAGAGTTGAGTTGAGATAACTCAGTGGAGTCCGAGAGTGAGCTTAGAAAACTCAGTAGAGTCTGAGGAGAGCTTGTGAAGTTAGAGATGAGATTGAGGGAGCTCAGAGGAGCCCGAACGTGGATTATGTAAACTCAGTAGAGTCTGAGGAGAGCTTGTGAAGCTAGAGATGAGATTGAGGGAGCTTAGAGGAGCCCGAACGTGAATTATGTGAACTCAGTGAAGTCGAGGGAAGCAAGAGCGGAAATGCGTGATTTGATTGCGTTATGAGGATATGTGTTTCCTAATATTGTATTATGTGGATAAATGTTTCTTAATTGTAGCATGTTGTGTTGCGTGTATGACATGTTGTGTATGAGTTGATGTGGATAGTATCTGGTTGCTTTGAGTGTTGTATGTTGAGTGGTAGCTTCTCAGGTGGGAGTTACTTACTCAGTATGCGTTATGTACTGACCCACCTACAGGTTTTGCTGGTGGAGTGAGGTACCACGATCCTGGTGATGCCGATGAGGAGATGCGAGAGAACAGACCATTAGCTAGTATTCTGTTTTGAGTTTTATTAGCTAGAGTTTGATTACTTGATTAGTTGAGAATCTTGAGATTAGTTCGAATCCATTCATTTATTCGTTATCATTTTTATTAGAATGAGTTGCTAGCTAAATCGTCCTAGGTTAGGACTTCATGTTTTCGTCTGGTTGCATTGAATGTTGTAATAAAACTTGAACTAGTCTTTTTATGACTCTGAGTTGGATGGTTTTGTATATTTCATTAATAGGTGTGTTGTTCCTGTTTTCGGTTTGGTTAAACACTTTTCGTTATAATTTTTTTGTTGGACGGGCTGGTGTTGTTCCTTAAATTGAAGTGGGTAAAATTCTAGCTTTAACAGATGTTAAATAAATGGGTAGTTGTTGCAGTTATGCCGTTATGCTGCCGAAATTCTCGGAGCATAGCTTTTATTGTCAAATAAACTTAAAGGTACGTTATAGTAACATGCTCGTGGTTAGTCTGAAATTACGGGTCATTATACTCACAAACTAAAATTGGGATTGGATTCCTACATATTTAAGAACAAATTTATGGTGTATATGTAGACCTCTTAATCTACGAAGTGGAGAATTTATATATTTTATGGTCTTAGTTGACGCATCTAGTAGATGGTCATTTTCTCAATTAATTAAATTACGAGCATAATTTTTTTTATTGTGGAATTAAGAAAATTCGTTTTGATAATATTGATGAATTTACATCTCAACTGTCTAATGATATTGGGATAAGTGTTGAACATCTTGAAGTTCATGTTCATGCACAAAATGCTTTAATGAAATCATTTATGAAGGCATAACTTATAATATTTGTATGGAATCATTATATTTTGCATGCAGCGTCACTTATACTCTTTAAGCTAGTAGCATGGTCAGAAGCCAAATATATTTCATCTGCAATTTTTAGAATGTGCAGTTGTTCAAATTGCTCCACCACAACTTACAAAGATGCACTACAAGAAAACATGGTTATTGCAGCGGTTGTTTTGAGCTATTGCAACGGTTATGAAGATGAGTCCTCAAAGAATGTTAAAATATATGTTGAATTTGATTCCCATCAATTATTAGACATCTTGAATCTCTAATGAATGATATATTTACTACATATTTGCTAATTGTCATTAATGAGGTAAATTTTCCAACATTAGGGGGAGGAATTAAGAAAAAGTTGGAAAAATAAATTACATGAAATGCAATGTTATTGTCTCATTTGAGTTTTCCGTACAAATCAATGTGAACTAGAAGTTCAAAAGATAATTCATTTACAAAATATAGCAAACCAAATGCCAGATAAATTTACATATGCTAAGAAAGTGACGAAGTCATATATATCAGTTGCAATGCTCCATCCAAAATTGAAATCCCAACACAACCATTTCTTTCAGCTAATGAGTCTACGACACGCTTGAAGCGTGGTAGACTAGTGGGTTCCAAAGATAAAAATCCTCGGAAAAAAAAATAGTAGTCAATATTAGAAATGTCTCAATCTATAATGTGGATATTCCAAAAAAAAACCTAAACATGACTGTGTTAGAAAATTATGTGAAGCCAAAACAACTCGAGGCTTTATTTGGGCCCAAAAAGACTTGACTAAGCAAAGAAATTAATTGGCTATAAATTGGTGAATTTTAATTGGTCAATCAAAATGAATGGGGCGGTCAATTTTCTTTATAAAAGGATGAAGCTCATAAGTTAAATGGTGTGCCAAACTTTTTCAAAACAAATTAGAGAGAAATGAGTGGGTGGAACCTGAAACATTTTTTACTTTTCTTTCCTCTAAGGTGAGCTTGTGAGAGAAAAGAATGGAGTATTTTCTTTTGTGGGTCTTAAGTGGTTTCTCTTTGTTGTTGATCTCAAGTTATAGGGTTGTGATACTTGGAAGTCAATAGTCATTGTTGGGCTATTGAGGGTAGTTTGTAGCACTGAGTTGAGACTTCTTGTAATCTTCATTATAGTTCACCTGCAGTTGCAGAAGACTAGACGTAGTCCCGAGATCGAGGCAAACCAGTATAATTTACGGTGTCGTTCTCTTTTCCCTTATCTTTATTATTATATTTTGTGATCGATAACTTATTTGCTTCTAACCTGTGAAGTGGGAACGTGGGTAGGGATGGCAAAATTCCCCGCGGGTCGGGAATCCCCGATTTGACCGGATACGGGGTTAAATCGGGGATTTTATTCGGGTCCCCAGCCTCGAACCCGCCCAAATAGTTTTTATTAATTTTTTAAAAAAGTATATATATAATATATATTATATTTATATAAAATAGTAATATTTTATATATTATTTTAAAAAAAATTAAGTTATTGTGAGTTTATATATATTTTATTTTAATTTAATTAATTTCATAATATAATAATTTTTTTACTAAATTTATAATAACTGTTAAATATTTTTTTTTATAATTCGTTTTAAATAAATAAATCAAAAAATGATACACAATTTTAATATATTTATTGATATTTATTTATTTTTTCTTAAAAAAAAAAAATTAAAAAAAAAACGGGGATTTTTTCCCTGCATGGACCTGATCCCCGAACGGGGAATCCCCGACCCCGACTTCTTGAAATGGGGAACGGGGAAGGGATGGGGAGTGCATCCCCAACCTCGCCTGGCCCCGTTGCCAACCCTAAACGTGGGATATAATTTAGTTTGTTATTATGCATTATTATTTATATCTTGTATTTTTCCCAACAAACTGATCATAAGAATATTGAAGAAGGTGAAACACCTGATGATAATAATGAGATTTCGATAAATTATGTCATGACATGAAAAAGATGGAACCGGGTTGATATAGTTGTTGTCTTGTTGACAACATTTTTGCTTACAATGTTGTTCACGACATTATTCATGAAAGTGAGGATTCTGAACCTAGATCTGTCAAAGAATGTCGACATAGAAAAAATTGGCTTAAATGGAAAGAAACAATCCAAGATGAACTAAACTAACTTTCAAAATGTGAAGTTTTTGGACCCATAGTCCGTACACTTGAAGGTGTAAAACCTGTGAGATACAATGGGTATTTGTATGTAAAATGAATAAAAAGAATGAGGTCACAAGATATAGAGCGACACTTGTTGCACAATGATTCTCGCAAAGGCCTAATATTGATTATGACGAGACATATTCTCCTGTGGTGAATATCTAATTAGGATGAGTGTGTATGAAAAGTTTGACATGCATCTTATGGATGTAGTGACAACATATTTATATGCATCTCTCAATAATGATATCTATATCAAAATCCCTAAAGGATTAAAGATACCAAATTCTCAATTGATATTATTCATATAATTTGGGGTAGTTCTTTTTACCCTGAGTAGCCCATGTATGTTATATTGTGAGTGAGGTCCCTTCATCTTTCCGATGTGGGATCCTCAACATGCCCCTTCAAGATGGTGCCTTTTTGGATTCACCATGGTCGGATCCCATTTTTGGACCGAATACCCGTTTGGGCTTCATGGGCTCTGATACCATATTAGACATCATGGGGTTTCATCCTAAAACCAATTGGTGATAGGAGAAGTAGCCCATGTATGTTATATTGTGAGTGAGATCCCTTCATCTTTCCGATGTGGGATCCTCAACAATTACAAACTATCATGCAAGATAACTTTATAATTAGTTCTCGGGGCATTTCGAGGTGACAATAAGCATATAGGCCAAATAATACAATCCTAAGCCTTTAAAACCAAAGATGGGAATACTATGTGCTCAATAGTTATAAGGGAATCTAGAGAAAAAAATTTAATTTGACTCGAAATCATACATGCATTCTCATGCTTTGCAAGAAAAAGTGAAAAAACATAATGAATAGAAAATGTCTAAGACACATCACAGATTGTCATCATCACATAATATGCAACCAACTAATCATCATACATTTCAAGCTCAAGATTTTCATAATTTAAAACTTCGACTCTCAATCACATGCTTTGCAAATATATCTCCACCCCCCACCTAAAACAATACATTGTCCCAATGTATAATTAAGTAGAATGCTCCCAAAAGAAATGAGAAAAACATTTTTTTTAATTAAAGAGAAAAAAAAAATTGAAGAATAAAAATCTCTCCCATACCTAAACTTCTCATTTCAGTTCCCAGTTAGAGGTGTTCCCTTTCGGTCAGCTTAAGTACCTCAGTCTAGACAGAACTATCCATAGGTAGATTTATCCTTAATGGATAACTAAGTAGATTACTCACAGAAGAAACAATAAAGAGAAGAAAAATCCCCTGAAATTTCTCTTGCATGGGTCTAAGGGCGGTGGTGGCGCTTTCGCTTCTAACATGTTCATATTTTTATTCAAGGCCAAAAGCAACGCCTACAAAAACATAAACAAACTAAGAAGATAGACAAATGAAAAACAATAAAGAAAATGGTAAAAAATTTAAAGCTCGACTGCCTCCGAGAAGCGCAAATTTTTAGAGTCGATTGCTCGACTTGTGGAACCCCCAAAACATCAAGGTACATAAAAATTCTCGTATTTCTTCCGTCCCTTCTTCCTAGAATCGATATAACATGCTAAGAGAAGCAAGCTCATTAATTTTTCATGGGAAACGGACAAAGAATTATTTTTGGTATTTTTGATGTATGAAATAAAATAATACGCAATTGACTCAACAAAAATGAAAGACTCAGCGAACTTAGGAGAAAAAGAAAAAATAAATTCATAAGTAAGAGTGAATTTATGAGATAAAACAGATAAAGGCTCATCAGTCCCAAACTCTATCACCTGAATCTCCTTCTTGGACTTAGGCTCATATTCTTCCTTAATCTCACAAACCTGGTCTTCAGATGACACAAAATTCTTAAACTTTTCATCGTTAAGTTGCTTTTCGGGCTGAAAAGAAACTCTGCTAGCAGTTAAATATTGTTGAGAAAGTTCTGACATATTAGAACAAGTACACAAAACAAAAACAAACTAAAAGAAATACTTTTAGGATTTTTTTTTTTTTTTATAACAAAGAGAATTTAATTGTGAAGTCTAACATAACAAAGAGAATTTAATTATATGAATAATATGGAACTCATGACTTTTTTTTTAATTAAAGAGAAAAACATTTGTTATGTTGTTCTAAAAAGAAAGAAGAAAAGAAAGTGTGAAATGTGCTCTCCTTTTATACTTAAGGAATAGAGAATTTACTAAAAATAAAATAAATGAAAAATAAAAAATAAAATAAAAACTCATAATTATGTAGTTTGAACGAGGAGTGAGGGAGGTAATGACACGTGCAGAATGAATGGGAGATGACTTCTTTGGTTGAATGAGATGACACGTGTGGGAGATGAGACTTCTTCGTGGTTGAATGATATGAGGAAATGACTTCTTCTGGTACACGTGTTGTGTTGTTGGTTGAGGGTTGAAAAGTAAAAATATAATAAATAAATACATTCTTCAGGATTCAAACTCGATATCAAAGTCTAACATAATAAACCCTTCACAATCACACCAAACTTCCAACTTTGAACATTAAATGATTTTTATCTCTATAGTACTATATGTCGGTTCGATTCGTTGATATTATACTTTAAAACTCTTCATTTAAGCTCTTATTTAATGTAATTGTCTCGTTCACCTCTGAACGCTTGATTCCTGCAAAACATATTATTAAACACATTAATTTCAATCAACTAACAAGAATTAAAGATTATAAAATAGCACTTTTGGAGTGCTATCAAATTACCCCACACCTAAATCTTGCTAGTCCTCGAGCAAGAAGTAATTTAAACATTAAAATGAATCATTGGCTGCAAATTCATGACTCTAACCTCTGTATATTAAACAATAAAAATATTCACAACTCACAACATTCAAATGCATTCAATCAACGAGAAATTTAAAATTAGTTCTTTCATCCCTTATGTGTGTGTGTGCGCATAACCATTCCTATCTCGATCCTTATAAGCCCGGGAAGACTTTATTCAACCCTCAACTCGTTTTTCCCCTACTTCTGGTCATTAAGAACAAACTATCAAGCATCAATACATTCAAGTAAGTAATATTTCTATTAAGGTGACTGAAAACAACTTTGGGGATACCCTAAACTTGCATCATTTTAACTCAAGGATACTAGCTTTCACACCCAACTGCAGGGCCTCTTACCTAGAGCACTCGCTCAATGGGCGACTGTTGCGTGCTCAGTGTGTATGTAAAATGTAAATGCGAAGAGCGCGAAGATCATGCAAGTATACATGGTCTGCAGCAAGTGATAAGTATAATTTAATTCGTTTTCCCACAGAGATTAATTTTAGTGACTAACGATTTGGTGTGTTAGATTAGATAAGGTAACTAAAATTGGATAGATTTTGGGTTGAGGTATAGGAATATAAAAGATGCAAGAAGAATGTAGACATAAATGCAAAGCTAGCAAAGAGGTAAAGTTATAATGTGGAAAAGTAGAATTGCGGTTCTCGCAATTTTTTCGCAATAAATTCGCAAAGGATTTAAATGTAAAGTAAGGAAGCAAGGTCGACTTAAGAATCATCTATAGGCATTTAACGACGATCATTCAACAGTAGATTCACATATCATGCATCGTCTTAGCTAGTTCTCATGCATCTTCCGATTACATGCATTAGTTTCTTAGATTACTTCTGTCCAAGTAAAGCTAACAACCTATTCATAAACACATGCTAATAAACGTGCTAGGAGAATGCCTATTCCTAGGTCACTCTCTATTTACCATAAAAGGCTAACATGAATGGATGACTCTGAATTCCTACTCCTTCCAGAGGTTAGGAATTCTTTAGACAAAATGGATGGCCAGTCGAAATCGCCCATGAGATGAAGCTCACATACATTCAATGCATTCATGCTATTCTACATGTTGAGTTCTCATATTTCTAGCCTACAGATTTATCTTTAGCAGACCTCTCTTAGATTAGTTACTCATGGTTTTCGAAGAACTGAGGGAGATGGATTGATTAAACATGAATTGAAGAACTCAGTAAAATTAATTGATGAAGAAATGATAAGATGAAGAACTCAACAAAACTATTGATTAAGGAATGACAGAATGAAGAATTCATTAAAACCAATTGATTACTCTTGTAAGAAAGCAATTCACATAAACATTTGTAAACAAACATATGTCAATCCAAAAGCAACAATGAAAGGGAAAAGCAGTAAATGATTCAGAACAACATTTAGAGGAAAGCAGAAATTAAGTTGGAAAGCGATAAAGGAAAACAGTAAAGGGAAGCAGTAAGGAAAGCAGTAAAGGAAAGCAGTAAGGTGCGTAAGGATCCTTCCAAGTCGTGAATCGCCTCGGATGAAGGGGAAGATTAGTTGATCTTGGGGATAATTTCAATCAGAAGAGAAGAAGGATCTTCTCTTCTTCCTCTCGAATTATCAACGCCAAGGGCTTGTTTCTTCGATCCAACAACCGGGGGAAGAGGTTTCGTCTTCGGGATTCTTCACGATCGGGTTCTCCTCACTTTCAGATTGTGTTTGAATTGAGGGGAATTCCATTCTATTTTCAATTGCTTTGATTCTTCATTTCACTCTCTTTATATAGCTTTAGGTGGTTGCCAAAGGCTGCTCATTAATCGTGGATCACCATCCAACTTTGTGAGGTAGTCAAGCTTGACATGTGGCAGCAGCAGGGAGAGTTGATGGCTGGAAAATCGCAGTCAACAAAGACTGACGGCTGGAAAAATTCAGCAGCAAAGACTGTTTTATTGCGAGCTCCGCAATTTTTCCGCAATGTTCCTGCAATGTACATTTTAGCTCTTTTTACATCAATTTGCATCCTTTTTCTTTCCTTTTCCAAATAAGCCTTAATTTAGCATCATTTCTCAAATTCTCACATTTAAGCACACATTAAGCTAACTCTTAACAAAAACACTCAAGAATTTCCATGATTTCTAGGTAAATATGACCTTAAATAATGTACTTTTGGAGAGGTAACACACCCTCAAACTTGAGTTATTGCTCGTCCTCGAGCAATATAAAGGCTTACTTTCTCTCTAATTAGCTGCTAACTCTTGTCTTTTAAACTCTACCTAACTGATTTGTTGACTTCCCTAGATTTACTGTCAAAGGCATTGTTGTCCTGTGACACTGTCCTAGGCTAAAACTAACTTCATACTTTGTCTATTCTGATTACCCTTGCCTTTAAAACCTTATGTTTTTACTAACTTCCTGTCTTTTGGTTTATCTGCCTATATCATTGAGCACATTGTGCAAACATCCCTAAGCCTTCAAACTCTCCCTAGTTTTAACTCAGACTCAGTACATGCTTCTAAGGTTTTTATTTTTGAACTACCTAGGAATCCTTAGAGTCATGCCAGGCTTAGAACAACACAAGTATCAGAGTACAGTCCATAGAACAAACTAAGCCCTGGCATCACTATTTGGATAGACACTCATCTCCCTCAACAAGCTTTCTAGTTACAGCCCTGTGCTTAGCTAACTTAGGATCAAAGTTCATTACATAGGACATCTAAGCACCCAAGGCTGTACCCTTTTGGCATACATCATCCTTTTTTGTTTTCCATATTTTTTTCTTTCTTTGCACCTCTTTCTTTCCCTTAAGTATGCATTTTGATGCAGTGCCCCTTGTGGGTTACACAAGTGGCCCTGATTACTCAGCAATTTAAAAGAAAAGACAATGCTTCTTTTTCATTTTTTTTTTTTAAAGAAGGATGATGCATATCTTACTAAGGAAGAGAGGAGTGTTCCTAGGACTAGAGGTTGCCTCCCCCAAACTTAAACTTCTCATTGTCCCCAATGAGAGTCTGAGATGGCACACCCCCAAACTTATCTTAGAAGCATCTAGTCTAAATAAAAACCAGACAGAATTTAAAACTCCTAGGGATGGAACGGCCCTCACAGTCCAGATAACACATCAACAGCAATTTATTAAAATCAAATATGGTAAGGTCTCACAGAGGCACATGCTGAACATTTTATGAAGCTAATTAAACCTAACAAGAGTGTACTCGACACTCATCCAGCACGCTCAATAGACAGACTACCTATGGACATCAGAAATGCAGTCAAATATTGAGAATTAAAGACAGACAGACCAGCAGAAAGTCATATAACAGCATGCTACAAAGAACAAAACATTGCGTTGTCCGCAAAGAAATCGCAATGATACTAACAGAGCAGATTTAACCGTGATCAAAGCTCCTAACATGCACTATTCCATTTGTAAACAACTACAGGCAACAGAAAAAACTATCTAAGCTAACTAATCATACGAAGTTAAACTAAACTAAGCTACTCTAACTCTACCTAATTAAGGAAATCACAACATAACAACAATTGATATTGGGGGGGTAACTGGTTACAGAAAAGCAGGTTTTTGAGAGGGATAAGAAATACTCCCTCGAATGTCCGTCAGTCTGTGGCATTCCTTCATTCGTCCTTGTCCTCTTGATCGTTCACCCTTTATTGTCGTTAAGATCTCCAACTACCACGCTTCTAACCACATTAAAAACAAACTTAATTAATATTATGAAATTAAAAATACTCTAAAAAAAATAAATAAACAGTAAATAAAAATATTTATTCCATAATCCTTTGATGGTTGAGCATGAAGATAATTCCATTAAATGCCCTTGCTCATCCTCTCTTTCTCTGCTCTTAGGCTTCGGATAGAAGGAATGCCGAGAGTGTTTTCACATCTCCTTCCTCATAGTAGTGTTTTAATCTAGCCCCATTCACCATGAACGGCTGACCTTGTTCCAGATTTCGAATTTCAATTGCACCATGAACAAACACATTAGTAATCACAAAAGGACCTGACCAACGAGACTTAAGTTTGCCAGGAAATAATCTAAGTCGTGAGTTAAACAATAGAACATGCTGGCCCTTTTTGAAGTCCTTAATCCTAAGTCTACTATCATGCCAGATTTTAGTCTTTTCCTTATACATTTTAGCATTTTCATATGCCATGTGTCTTAGTTCATCCAACTCATGCAATTGCAGAGACCGCAATGTCCCCGCATCGGTTACGCAAAAAGTTCAATTCTTTTAAAGCCCCAAAAGGCTTTGTTTTTTAATTCAAAGGGAAGATGACATGTTTTTCCATAAACTAGCCTATAGGGGGACATTCCTAAAGGTGTTTTATATGCAGTTCTATATGCCCACATTGCATCATCAATTCATGCTAAACGACTATGATTGTTGGTACATAATAAATATTTCATTTCCAAAATAAACTACTCCTAACATACGAAATCTAAGCAAAGCATGATAAAATTCTAATTTAAGAGTTTTAGGGATCAGAAATCTCCCTTGTCAATCTGCCTCATATGGATATTCTTCAATGTTTCTGATGGAGCGACATGCGCAGCGGAACGCGATTTCGGACCGATGATACTCTAATTTCATCAATTTAAAAAATAGAAAACATGCTCAAAGCGACGAAATTAAGAAATTAGAATACATACCCTTGTAGTTCCAATTTCTTCAAGCACCGCCGGACGTTCCTCGTCACGAACTCTTCCGGCCTGTTCTCACGAACGCCTCGAGGACCACCTCCGGTAGTCCCGCTATCCTCGGCACCGAGCAACGGAGTTGTGGGACTCCGAAAGAAGAAGAAAAGAAAAAGGAAAGGAAGAGAAAGAAGTTGAAGAACCAAAGGCAGAGGACACTCCGAAGAAGTTCATGAAAATGAATTCACAATTCCATATTTTCAAGAACCCCAAAGTCCACTTCCAAATACTTCTCAATTCTCAGCCCAAAGTGTTGATTGTTTAGCTTACACCTATATAGATATACATAACTTAAATATATATATGTGTCTTGCTGCATGCAAGACACATATATATATTTAATTATTATTATTATTAAAAAAAATAATAATAATTTTATTTATTAAACTTTTAATAAATAAATATATATATATAATTATTAATTAAACTTTTTAATTAATAATTATTATTTAATTCAATATCAAATATTAATTAAATAATATGACTAAACCCGGTTTTCCGAAAATCGACTTTTTTCCACATGAATCCTATTCATGTTTTAGGCCAAACTCATATTTAAATCATATTTAAATATGTCCATCATTCTTCCACAAGACGAATTTGAACAATTCAAATTCTTTTTCTTTTTAATTTCTCTTATACTGTTGCACGACGTTATCCGAGCTAGCCAGGAGAACCTAAAGGACCTACAGATCATGAGCTCCAACGATACGAGATTATCCGGTCAAAACTCTTTTAACCGAACTAATCAACATTCGTTAACCCTCGGAGACTCCACTATAGTCCGAGGGTTGCACTCTCCTCACTGTAGATATATTATGTCCCCTGATATAACCGTCATGGGTAAGTCGATCCTTCACAGGTGTCCGTTATCACAGCTAGGTCTTTTAAACCGTTTAACCTCTGTGATACCTCTTGTTCCTTAAGTACCACTGACACCTCTAATGAACATTTGATATGTGATCCAATCATCAGATCAGAATCCTCTTCACACAGAAGAGGATGAGGCCTCAATGTTCAAGCCCCGGAGTCAGCTATTAAGGGAACACCTATCTACTAGACCCTAAAGAGGGTAGGAGTGAATTCCATCTTGCTACACTATGTCCCCAGCTACCTATTCGAGTTTATCCCCAAGTTGGTAGGCTTATTGAGCGGGCAACCTGCCACTCTCACCCATACAAGTCTAAGGATACTCTCGAATAAGCAGGAGTTCATAGTAAGCTCAGGATTAAGAACGAGTTACCTTAGGTCATCAAAAGTGATAAAGTCGGTCTCACCAGTAAACGGTGTTATAAAGAGAAAGCGACTTTATCGTGGTTCTGTCTAATGCAAACTCTTTGCATAGGACGCCCCCGCTCGCACATCTCCATGTGAAACGATTCGGATCACATCGTTTTGTACAATACAAAGCGAGCCGCATCCAATAGTGTTACCAGAATAAGGTACCCGACCTTATCCGTATACTATAGACCATTTTGACTGACTACTTGAGCTTGACCCACAATCATGTCATACATGAAGCTCAAGTACTCATATTCAGCCAAGGATGTTGTTATTGGTACAGGTTAATGCAAACACGTTTCACTATATTCAATAAACACCTTTACTGAATAAACCTCAATAACTCTTTATTGCGTTAATAGACATATTACATTTACAACGCTTACAAACCACGAGTGTTAGGACATAAAAGCCAACAAACTCCCACTTGGACTAACATGTCTGTGGGACGAATGCTGGTCAGGAATACAAAGTATCTCCCACTGTCCTATTTAGCAGCTCGCAACCCCAGACTCTCCAGGTGTCTCTCAAACACTTTAGCCGTTAGAGACTTTGTAAACGGATCAGCAACATTGTGCTCCGAGGCAATCTGTGTGACGATCACATCTCCTCGTTGCACTATCTCCCTGATAAGGTGATATTTCCGCTCGATATGCTTCCCGCGCTTATGACTTCGAGGTTCTTTAGAATTTGCCACGGCACCACTGTTATCACAATAAAGTGTGATGGGAAAATTCATATTTGGAACAACTTCCAAATCTGTCAAGAACTTCCTGAGCCATACTGCTTCCTTCGCTGCTTCACAAGCTGCGACGTATTCAGCTTCCATGGTGGAGTCAGCAATACAACCTTACTTGATACTTCTCCACACTATAGCCCCTCCGTTAAGAGTGAACACTGATCCTGATGTAGATTTCCGTGAATCTATATCAGTCTGAAAATCAGAGTCAGTGTATCCTGCCAGGATCATATCCTTAGGCCCATACACGAGCACATAGTTCCTCGTTCTCCTAAGATACTTGAGGATATGTTTAACGGCGGTCCAGTGATCATATCCTGGATTAGACTGGTACCTACTGACAATTCCGACTGCAAAACAGATGTCAGGTCTAGTGCATAACATAGCATACATCAGACTGCCAACTGCAGATGCATACGGAATCCGTCTCATGTCCTCAACCTCTTGAGGTGTCTTAGGAGACTGTTCCTTAGACAAATGAATTTCATGCCTAAACGGCAGCGAACCTTTCTTGGAATTCTGCATCGAATATCTAGATAACACCTTATCTATATATGATGCCTGAGATAGTGTTAGCGTTCTGTTCTTGCGATTCCTTACGATCTGAATCCCAAGAACAAACTGAGCCTCTCCCAAATCTTTCATTTGGAATTGGGTTGCTAGCCACAATTTTACATCAGTAAGAACCCCTACATCATTCCCAATGAGTAGTATGTCGTCTACATACAAGACTAAGAAAGCTACAGCCTTATTGACAATCTTCTTGTAAACACAAGGCTCGTCAATATTCTGTTCAAAGCCATAAGATTTGATCGCAGTATCAAACCTTATATTCCAGGATCTAGATGCCTGCTTCAACCCATAAATGGATCGATTCAGCTTGCAAACCTTTTGCTCTTGACCCTGAATTATGAACCCCTCTGGTTGGACCATATAGATACTCTCTTCAAGATTGTCATTCAGAAAGGCAGTCTTGACATCCATTTGCCAGATTTCATAATCATAAAATGCGGCAATGGACAAGAGTATTCTAATCGACTTTAACATGGCAACGGGAGAAAAGGTTTCTTCATAGTCCACCCCCTCTCGCTGGGTAAAACCCTTTGCCACAAGTCGGGCCTTAAAGGTTTGCACCTTACCGGCCTGGTCTCGTTTCCTCTTGTAGATCCACTTGCAACCGATGGGTCTTTCACCATCTGGTTGATCTACAAGACTCCAGACCGAATTGAAGTACATAGACTCCATTTCGAGGCCCATGGCTTTGAGCCACTGATCCTTGTCTACATCTGTCATTACCTGTTTAAAGGTCAATGGATCCTCAATTCCATCATCAGGTATGACGAATTGAGTCTCAGACAAGCCAATGTAGCGGTCGGGTTGTCTCACATCCCTCCCACTACGTCGAGGCTCTCTCAACTCTTGAGAAGGACCAGCCTGATCAACAACTCTTGTTGATCCCTCTGTAGCTTCCCTGGATAATTCAGACAAAACTATTTTGCTCGAAGGTTGATGATCTCTCATGTGGTCCTCCTCTAAGAACGTGGCATTAGTCGACACTAATACCTTGTCCTCCCGAGGATCGTAAAAAAAGACCACCCAACGTTTCTTTGGGATAGCCTACAAATAGGCATAATTTTGAACGATGTTCCAGTTTCTTTGGACCGGATACCAGCACGTGTGCTGGACATCCCCAAATTCTGAAGTGACGAAAATTACTTTTACGCCCACTCCAGAGCTCATAGGGTGTTTCTGAAACACTCTTAGAGGGAACATTGTTTAAAATATAAACTGCAGTCTCTACTGCATATCCCCAAAACGAACTAGGCAAACGAGCATAGCTCATCATAGAGCGAACCATGTCCAACAGGGTTCTATTTCTCCTTTCGGATACACCGTTCTGCTGCGGTGTTCCGGGCGCTGAGAGTTGAGATACGATTCCATGTTCTATCATATAGTCATGGAATCTAGTATCCATATACTCTCCACCACGATCACATCGGAGTGTTTTTATCGATTTACCTAATATGTTCTCAACCTCTGCCTTATACTCAATGAACTTTTCAAGAGTTTCGGACTTACGTTGTATTAGGTAAAGATAGCCGTACCTTGAATAATCGTCAATAAAACTGACGAAATATTCATACCCTCCTCGTGCTTTGACATTCAAAGGACCGCAGAGATCCGAATGCACGATTTCTAGAGGTTCTTTTGACCTATAACCTTGTCCAGTAAAAGGTCGTTTAGTCATCTTGCCCTCAAGACATGACTCACATGGCGGTAAAGAGTTGTCCTCTAAACGATTTAGGAGACCACTCTTAACCAACCTCCCAATCCTATTGAGATTAATGTGGCCTAGTCTCAAGTGCCAAAGATAGGTACTAGGAGAAAGCTTCTGCCTTTTAGTTTGAGTTTCAGCTGTTTTAAACATTTCGGTGTTCAAAATAGCTTGAACCTCTGTCGGTCTTAACACATATAAGTTGTTCTCAAGTTTAGCAGAACAAATTTGTACACCTCTTTTGCTAATGATAGCTTCATTATCAGCAAAAGATACTTTATACATTTGTTCTAATAAACAAGCTACAGAGACTAGGTTCCTCTTAAAACTAGGAACCAATAGCACATTTTCAAGTAAAATGTAACTATCTCTATAAGACAACTTAACAGTTCCCACTGCTTTAGCTGAGACAACCTCTCCAGTACCAACTCTGAGAGTTATCTCACCTATAGCTAGTGGCTGCCAGGAACTAGTTTCCTGAAACGAAGAACAAACGTGATTAGTGGCTCCTGAATCGAGGATCCAGGCATGACTATCATTTTCCGCTAAACACGTTTCTACAACAAGCAAATCACATTTACTTTGTTGTTTCTTCTCAGCACGACTCATTATTGAGTTTGGAAGAAGACAATCCTCCGTTAAGACAGACATAAGATCATCACGAACAAGAATCATATTCGAGTTCGTTTTCCAGGTCTCGTATTTTTCGCCAGTTAACTTAACCGAAGCTAATACGTTTTTAAACGAGCTAGACATGCTGAAAAGAAATGTAAATCTATTAGTGGAACAGTTTTAACCTATTTAAACCAATCAAATAAATTCAGCAGTAAATAAAGTACCCAAACTCTTTATTTACATGCAACGATACTTTAGTGAGTCGGAATGGTCGCTACCGAATGGTAGTCAAGCATTCTTTCACTAAACCAAGACATTCTTGACTAAATGCTACTACCAGAATAACTCTTATTCATGTAGCATCTTAGTTATCGTTCTTTGGTCAAGATTTACTAACTCCTTAGCAAATCCTGTAAGTGTGACCCTCCATTTTTAGAACGCACAGAACGGCCCCAACATAGCAACCGAATGGAATGTCAGTGTTGGGAATGGCCCTATGTTTCACTATCCATAAATGGTGACTGAGATGTTCGATCTCTCATGCCCTGCCCTCCGAATGGATGGTGCCACTAAGAGCAACCTGCAGGCGGAACATGGGAATCTTACGGTTCAATCCAATGGAGGAGACCATAGGATGTACTGACGTACTTCCTTCTCCCACTTACTATAGATACTTACTTCATTCACCTTGCTATTGAAAGTTGCAAATACCATCCGAATGGGGTTGCCCTATTGACAACACGAGGCCGAGCAAAATTCTCACGTTGTGAACTTTAGAGAGTGCGTAGCAGGAGAGGGATATATCATATATTCCTTCTCAACACTTCTACTAAGTATCGTGGACGGTTTTTAGGGTAAAATACTCAGGTTTTATCCGGCTAAGAAATTAAAACCTTAAGTCTAGGTAAACTTTTTACCTGAGATGTCTAGGTTATTAACAAATTTAATTATCCTCACACCTCTCGCGCACGCTCATAAAACTAGGTTAACTTTACTCAAGTACCGGATCGTCCCCAGGTAGGAGGTGTTCCGTAAACCGTCAACTTAAATACCTCCAACCTCGAACAGGATTTCACCGGGTGAGTTTCTCATAACCTTAGTATTTACGAGATAACGACCTATTCATCTAATGAACCGGACGTCTCATTTAACCCTAAATGAATATGCGTTTCTTTGTTATAGATTTTAAAAGTCTACCCAATTTTACAACGCTTTGCAAAACTTAGACTTACTATACCAACTCTACATGCTTCTCAAACATGCATCACTAAGGCATGGAAAATTGAATGTTTAACTTCATAATTAATATAACACTTATACTAATTATGCTCTTAAACATACAACTCTTAATTCATGAATTAATATAACACTTATATCAATTATTATGAATTAAGCATGCATCCTATACATTATAACACTTATAACCTATAAACAATGCATGGAGCATGCTTCCTACGGTGGGATTTTAAATCTATATGGCATACGATATGCACATACAAACATGGAATTTAATTAAAACATACATTCACAATGCATAATTAATTAAACACACTAAAGTGGATCGATTTTGGCATTTAGCAAGCAATAACTAATTTATTACAAGCTTGAACAACAAGCTACGTCTTGAGCGGACTTCGAACTCTTCGCACCGTCTTTGACCAGCTTGCTTCCTCCGAACGCTTCGGCCAATTTCTCTTCGAATTTCTCTTCGTATTGCCTAGAACGAGTTGAACTTATACCGAACAATTCGGCGAGGTCCATACTCGAGCTTCTTTCACAAAGAAACCTATATGGACTCTAATGACTCTAAAAATACAGACTCTTCTGCACGCATTAAAGCCCATACATTCTCGGGCAATTACAAATAATGAAATTCAAAAAGAAACTATGCCAAAATCGATATTCACTTTAGACGCCAATTCAGAAACAATTTCTAAATTAAAATACCCACCAACTTAAATTGATGCAAATTGAGTTAATCACAAAATCGCTCTGATACCAATTGATGGAGCGACATGCGCAGCGGAACGCGATTTCGGACCGATGATACTCTAATTTCATCAATTTAACAAATAGAAAACATGCTCAAAGCGACGAAATTAAGAAATTAGAATACATACCCTTGTAGTTCCAATTTCTTCAAGCACCGCCGCACGTTCCTCGTCACGAACTCTTCCGGCCTGTTCTCACGAACGCCTCGAGGACCACCTCCGGTAGTCCCGCTATCCTCGGCACCGAGCAACGGAGTTGTGGGACTCCGAAAGAAGAAGAAAAGAAAAAGAAAAGGAAGAGAAAGAAGTTGAAGAACCAAAGGCAGAGGACACTCTGAAGAAGTTCATGAAAATGAATTCACAATTCCATATTTTCAAGAACCCCAAAGTCCACTTCCAAATACTTCTCAATTCTCAGCCCAAAGTGTTGATTGTTTAGCTTACACCTATATAGATATACATAACTTAAATATATATATGTGTCTTGCTGCATGCAAGACACATATATATATTTAATTATTATTATTATTAAAAAAAATAATAATAATTTTATTTATTAAACTTTTAATAAATAAAAATATATATATATAATTATTAATTAAACTTTTTAATTAATAATTATTATTTAATTCAATATCAAATATTAATTAAATAATATGACTAAACCCGGTTTTCCGAAAACCGACTTTTTTCCACATGAATCCTATTCATGTTTTAGGCCAAACTCATATTTAAATCATATTTAAATATGTCCATCATTCTTCCACAAGACGAATTTGAACAATTCAAATTCTTTTTCTTTTTAATTTCTCTTATACTGTTGCACGACGTTATCCGAGCTAGCCAGGAGAACCTAAAGAACCTACAGATCATGAGCTCCAACGATACGAGATTATCCGGTCAAAACTCTTTTAACCGAACTAATCAACATTCGTTAACCCTCGGAGACTCCACTATAGTCCGAGGGTTGCACTCTCCTCACTGTAGATATATTATGTCCTCTGATATAACCGTCATGGGTAAGTCGATCCTTCACAGGTGTCCGTTATCACAGCTAGGTCTTTTAAACCGTTTAACCTCTGTGATACCTCTTGTTCCTTAAGTACCACTGACACCTCTAATGAACATTTGATCTGTGATCCAATCATCAGATCAGAATCCTCTTCACACAGAAGAGGATGAGGCCTCAATGTTCAAGCCCCGGAGTCAGCTATTAAGGGAACACCTATCTACTAGACCCTAAAGAGGGTAGGAGTGAATTCCATCTTGCTACACTATGTCCCCAGCTACCTATTCGAGTTTATCCCCAAGTTGGTAGGCTTATTGAGCGGGCAACCTGCCACTCTCACCCATACAAGTCTAAGGATACTCTCGAATAAGCAGGAGTTCATAGTAAGCTCAGGATTAAGAACGAGTTACCTTAGGTCATCAAAAGTGATAAAGTCGGTCTCGCCAGTAAACGGTGTTATAAAGAGAAAGCGACTTTATCGTGGTTCTGTCTAATGCAAACTCTTTGCATAGGACGCCCCCGCTCGCACATCTCCATGTGAAACGATTCGGATCACATCGTTTTGTACAATACAAAGCGAGCCGCATCCAATAGTGTTACCAGAATAAGGTACCCGAGCTTATCCGTATACTATAGACCATTTTGACTGACTACTTGAGCTTGACCCACAATCATGTCATACATGAAGCTCAAGTACTCATATTCAGCCAAGGATGTTGTTATTGGTACAGGTTAATGCAAACACGTTTCACTATATTCAATAAACACCTTTACTGAATAAACCTCAATAACTCTTTATTGCGTTAATAGACATATTACATTTACAACGCTTACAAACCACGAGTGTTAGGACATAAAACCCAACAGTTTCGAGGCATCACTTCTGCTCCTTTAAGATACTTAAGTCTTGATTTACGGAGTCAGACATTCTGCCACACCTTGAAATTGTTGATTCTTTCAAAGAGACTGCATGTTATAACATCCCAAGGTTTGTACTTTATGTGCGTTGGTACAACATAGGGTTGGTGTGATGGGACTTCTTTTTCTGGCACATCTCTTTCTAACTCCTTCAACTGGAGCATTTGTGGTGGTGGTGGCTCAACTCTTTCATTGGTGGAGAAGCTTGCATCAAACATTTCAAATTCTTGTTCCTCCAGCAGCGCATTATTCTCTTTGGCCTCATCCCGCACAATTTCATTTTTCTCAACTTTCACCAACTCCCCCAATTCATATGGAGATCCATTGGTTCACTCTTCTTAGATTCGAAGGTAACAAAGGAGTCATCATCATAAAAATCAAACATTTGAGGGTATGGTGGTGGTGACACATAGGTAGGCAAATCAGGTTGCCTAGGGGGAGGCCTAGAAATTTCTTCTGGTTCCTCAATGATAGGTTCCAGCCTCACCCTTGTTGTGCTTGGTTGTATTTGATCAAGGTTAGGCAGAGAATCCAGTGGAGCACTAGACTCTTCATTCTCTACTCTCTTTGGTGTTTCTCTGCTACTCATCACCAATGGCCTTCCACTCCGTAGTTCAATAGCTTGAACTTGTTCCTTACCATCCCTTCTTAGAGTTTCAGTGTCTGCAGGCAGTCTGCCTTGGGGCCTATTCTTCAACTCGTCTGCCAACTGCCCGATTTGAGTCTCTAAGCTTCTCAAGGTTGCTTGTTGGCTCTGCAAAGTTGCATCATTCCTTGCTATGTATTCCTTCAGCAAGTTCTCCACTGATGTTCACATCGGTTGATTGTTGACATATTGTTCCTGATATGGGGGTTGACTAGTTTGTTGGTGTTGAGTGAAACCAGGTGGTCCACTCGATCTTGATTGATTTTGTGTTTGGCTTGTGCTTTGTTGTCCACCCCAAGAGAGATTTGGGTGGTTTGTCCAACCAGGGTTATATGTATTTGAATAGGGGTTGTTCCTTGGTTGTTGTTGACTTCCAACATAGCACACCGAAGATGGATTAGCAGGGCAATAGTCATACATATGCCCTTTGTTGCGTGCTCAATGTGTAAAGATAAATATGCAAAAGAAAAGAGAGAGCACTTAGAACATGCAAGCATACATGGTCTCACAGCAAGTAGTAAGTATATTTAATTCGTTTTTTCCACAGAGACTCATTTTTAGCTATTCGCGAAGTGTGAATGTTAAGAAAGATGGGATGAATTTGATGGGGTAAAGTTGGTTTTTAATTAACTACTTTTTGCTGAATGTGTAGAGGGATATAACATAAACAAATTAAAGTTAAAAATAGACCTAAAGGACAAGAGATGGAATTAATAATCGAGGAAGAAAACAGCTAAACAGAATGATAAACAGGCAGAATTGCGAGGACCGCAATGTTTCCGCAATTTAATGGCAGCGAATCTGATTGGAATGAGGAATTAAGGGCTACTAATGACTATCCTATAGGCATTTTATTACGATTATCAAGCTTTGGATCAACTCTCTATACATCAAACTCACTCTATCTCAAGTATCGTCCGATTCCATGCATTAGAGACTCAAGTTTACTCGACTTCAAAGTAAGGACTTAAGCATCTTGTTTAAACAGGAGTGTTCAGTTTGTACTAGGGAAACGCCTATTCCTAGGCCGTTTCCTGATTACCATGAAAGGCTAGCATGATTATATGACTCTGAACTCTTACTCCTTCCAGAGGTTAGGAGTTCTTTGGACAAAATGGATGGCCAATCGAAATTGCCCGTGGGATGAAGCTTACATACAATCAATGTTCGAGTGTTGAACTGACTACTTGACTCACGTTTTTTAGCCTATAGTTCTGTCATTAGCATGCCCCTAAGTGATTTTAGTTACTCATGGATATGTGGAGAACAGAAAAGGTAGATAAGAAAGACATGCTTAGAAGAGAAATGCGTGTAAAACGGCAAGACAAACCGTAGCAGAACAAGGTAGAAACTGTGAAGTGCAGAAATTTACTTGGATTACTTTAAGTGTTTAATGACAAAGGAAAGCTTAAAAAGAACTGAATCTAAGACAGACAACAACGAAATGCAGTAATTGAAATGACTAAACTAAGAACAACAATGATCAGTAATGGAAATGAGAAGAAAAGGACAGAAAACAGTAAAGGCTTGCTGAAAACTTCGTGGCAGTCGCCTCGAATGATGGCGATGAGAATTCAGCCGTGCTTGGATGAATCCAATCGAGAGAGAAGAAGAATCTTCTCTCCTTCCTATCAGATTTTCGACTCCAAAAGCTGAGAACCTCACTCCAACAGACGGCAAAGGAATTTAGAGAGGAATGATGGACTGCAGGAAGACTTCTGCGCTTCGAATTGATTACTGAACCTCCGACTTTGACCCCCTTTTATAGTAGTTTGTAGGTGCGTTTGGGCCAAGGAGAACCATCAACCTTCAACGTCATATATCAGAATGGATGGAGGAGAAAGAACGAATCCCTGAAAAGTCGGATCTAAACAGAAAATGATCAGCCAACTTACGGTTTTAACTTGAATAATTGCGGTCACCGCAATTATTCCGCAATTCATTTGCAATGGTTATTTTTTCATTCTTTTCTTCGGTTTTCAACCCTTTTTCTACCTATTGTGCATAAGTCCTAAATTAGCTACCTTCTTCTAATTCTCATATTAAAGCATAGGTTTAAGCTAAATGCTAACAAAAACACCTAAATGTGTACATCTTCTTAAGCTAAATGGGTCCTAAATAAGTCACTTTCAGAGACTTAACACACCCCCAAACTTAAGGCTTTGCTTGTCCTCAAGCATACTAAGGACTTACCTAGGTTGCTGTTTCTTCTTCTTTAACCACTCACTAACTCCCTTATAACCCTATCTCTAGCAATGCTGTCCTGTGACACACTTCTAAGTTTAGAACTAACCTCTTGTCTAGCTTCTTCTGACTTCACCTGCCTACTATACCTACTGTCTTTGTTAACCCCCTACTACTGATCTAACTACTTTTGTGATATCATGCCACTATCCCTAAGGTTTCAAATTCTACCAAGCTTTACTCTAGACTCAGTACATGCTTCTAGCTTATTTTTAATGTGTCTAGGATTCCTTAGAGTCATGCCAGTCTTAGTTTTAACGGTGACAGTGGTACTTTTAGAGAACAACCTAAACCCTGGCATCACTACATTGGATATACATTCATCTCCCTAGACAAACCTAAAAGCTACAACCTTGTGCTTAGCTCATTAAGGATCAGAGTTCTTTTTTTTCATAGGACATCTAAGCCACAAGATTATAACTCCCAAGCATACATTCTTCTTCCCCTATTTCTCCTTTTTTCTTTACTTAGGTGGAGTCTCCCCTTGGTTTGCCTTTTGATGCAATGCCACTTGTGGTTTACACACTTGGCACTGATTACTCAGCCACTTGAGAAAGACTCCCCTCTTTATTATATTTTTTTTCACTTTTTCTATTTATCACAAAACATTTTTTAGGAGAAGAAGAATGCTTATGTCCTAAGGAAGAGAGGAATGTTCCTAGGCCTAGGGTGGCCTCCCCCAAACTTCAACTACTCATTGTCCCCAATGAGTGTTTGAGGTGGCACACCCCCAAACTTATCCTAGAAGCATCTAGTCTAAAGTAAAACAAAGAGAATCTAAACATCCTAGGCATAGGCAAAACATTCTAGAAGCAATTATCCCAGCAGCAGAAAATTTGAACATAACAGACAGGTTTCAGGACTTATGGTTTATGCATGCTGAGCACTATTCAGAGGCAAATTTAAACTATCAAAAGGTGTCCTATGACACTCATCCAGCATGCTTCAAGATCAGCTATATAAGGTAGTCATGCGAGCAGCAAAAGATAGAATTTAACAGATCACAGCCTAACTAAACAGACAGTCCAAAACATGCTATTAGTCACAAAAATTGCGGGAACCGCAATTATTTCGCAATCCAATCCGGGCAGATATAACATTAACTCAGGCCCCTAGCATGCTTTTTCCCGTTACTCATGCATCCTAAAAATAAAACTAAATTATCCTACCTATTCAGCTAACATCAAACTAGACTAAGCAAAAGAAAAAGCATAAAACTAAACATTAAAAACAGATCAAAAACTGAATCCAAAACAGCATATTATACATTATTCTATCAAAAAGCAGGAAAATTGTCTTTTGTTTCTGAAGGGATCAGTAATACTCCCTCTAGTGCTCTTCAAACCAGCACTCAATTCTCATCATCCTCATCTGGTCGCCTTGGTCGTGGGGGCACCCATGGAGTTAGGAGGTTGGTGGGGAAGTCTGGGAAGATGCACCCCAACTGGTCTGCAACTTCTCTGTCCCTCGCCTGCGCATAGTTGGCCCATTGAGCCATTCTCCTCTGCATGTCCATCAAGCAGGCCATGGATAGGGACTGTTCAGCCGCCAGCCTATCCAACTCAAATTCCATGTTGCCCTTTCTTCTCAGCCTTAGGTGTGCAGGCAACTCCAGATGGCCTGTGTAGGGCAGCTGCTGCTCCAAGCGCTCGGTGGGAACTCCTGCAAGCAAGCATAACTTTGTTATGATGT
This sequence comes from Herpetospermum pedunculosum, assembly GCA_028017165.1. Classification (NCBI taxonomy): domain Eukaryota; kingdom Viridiplantae; phylum Streptophyta; class Magnoliopsida; order Cucurbitales; family Cucurbitaceae; genus Herpetospermum; species Herpetospermum pedunculosum. The sequence continues at coordinate 54,764,498 of CM051528.1, read as the reverse complement.
TGGGGAAAAATAACGGCCCCTTACCCTTTTTTGCACACTCAGCTATGGCAGCAGTGATGACTTCTCCCACGTTGATCGTGAGACCTCTCATTATAGCATAAACCAGCAGCGAACGGCTCTGGTTAATTGTAGTCTCATGAGTTACTGGGGAGAGTCTTCTTCTTACGAATGAAAACCACACAGCTGCCTTAGCCGTGAGGTTGGCACTCATGAGCGTGTGCCGCCCATTGCGTGAGACTGTCCAGGAGGCCTCAGGCTGGCCAATGGTGCGGATGGCTTCTTCCAGCACAGCCTCGGTCGGCTCATCAACTATCCGTGCATAATCTGTGTGAGGCTGGCCCCTTAGACCAAATGCTTCATTAATGGCTTTGGCTGAGAAATCAACCTCCACCCCTCTGACCACAGATAGGCCATCCTCAGGGCTGAGCACGTTAGCATAAAAGTCATACACCATGCTCGTGTATGCTGGATTGGGAGGTCGGCAGAATTCCTCCCAGCCATGGTTGATCACCCCTGCGCGCAAGAACTGCGGCAGGTCAGCAAGTCGATCAAGGAACCCCTTCTCGTGCAACAGGTCCCTTTTCCGCAGCTCCACGCCCCTGGATTCAGCATCAGACGAGACATACCTCACTGACGGAGGTTCGTCTTCAGGGTAGAGTTTAGCCTTCCCCTTATCGGCTGGCTTGGAAGATTCAGCAGCCTCCACCTTGAGGCGTTTGAGCGAAGGCTCAGTACTGTCCTTGTCTGCTGAAGGCACTCGCTTGGCCTTCTTCTTCTTCAGTTTCTTGGCTTTCTTGGCCTCCTTCTTGGCCTTCTTCTTCTCTTTCTCCATGTTGATCTGTTGGAGGCAAGCCCCCAACGTTTCTTCCATAGAATCGTCCTGCTGTGCAGGAACATCAGGGCTGTCTTCCCTCATAGGAGAGAAGACTTCTTCTTCCCCAGCATCTCCACTGCCTTGCGTGGACTCCTGATAATCCCCATAAGGGAATTCAGGATCAGGCCGTGGAGAATTGTGCTCTGCTGATGGTGTATGTGCAGAACTCCATGGCGAAGACGGCAGTTCAGGACTCTGCACAGCCGCAGGTGGTAGATCAGAACTCTGAAGCGCTGGAGATGACTCGACGCGCTGCGCAGGCGGTGATGATTCTGTGCTTTGCACCGGTTCAGATGGGAGAGGGCTGCGCACAGGTGACACAGACGGCGACGAACCTTCCTTTGCTGACTCGTGAGATGCACGATCAGGTTCTTGACTCTCCACAGAGGGAGTCTTGGCGATGGTTCGTTCGGCGGCAGTCTTGACAGTCCACCGGCGCTTCTTTGGCGTGCCCACTGGCTCAGATGGCCCAGCAGGGATCTCAGTGACCACCCTCCACTTCTTCCTACGAACAGGTAGCTTGGAGAGACGGCCAGTGCGTACAGCACCCTCATCAGCAAGGGCGAGAAGCGCTTCCCTTGCAGCCGCTTCAGCTGCGTCGTCGGCCTTCTTCTTGGCGGCGGATCTCTCAGCCCTAGTGGAAACCATTGTCGAATCTTGGAGGTTTGGAGAGAGAGATCAAAGGTGGAAAGAATCGCAGAAATCTTGGAGAGCAAAGAATGAGAGGATCGTATCAATCGGGCGCCTTCTAACGGCTATAAAAGCAACGGAAAAAATCCCAACGGCTCTTTTTGCGGATCCAGCAATTTTTGCGCAATTCTAGGGACAATATTTCATAACAAATCCAAACTTTGATCGCCCGTATCTTTCATTTGGCTCAACCGTTTCTTGATTTTTAAAGTGGGATTTACTCCCCTTGATCCCCTCTTTCGATTCCCTACAAAAACAAATAAAACAAACATTAACTACGCAATTAAAAATACCTCACAAAACATACAAACAATCATCGAAAAAACAGAAAAAATAAACTAAGGCATTGGCCTTGACTAAACGAGCACAGTAACCACTCGTTCTCTCTCGTTTCTGACTTCATGCTTCATGTAGGAGGAAGGCCGAGAGAGTCTTCACATCCCCCTCCTCATAGTAGTGCTTCAACCTAGCACCATTGACCATAAATGGCTGTCCTTGCTGCAATTTTTTAATCTCTATGGCACCATGAACAAAGACATTAGTAATAATAAATGGACCTGACCATCTAGACTTTAATTTGCCTGGAAATAGCTTTAATCGTGAGTTAAATAATAATACAAGTTGGCCCTTTTTAAAGTCTTTGATCCTGAGTCTACTGTCATGCCATATTTTTGTCTTTTCTTTGTACATCTTGGCATTCTCATAGGCCATGTGCCTAAGCTCATCAAGTTCATGTAGCTGTAAAGATCTTAATGTCCCTGCATCCTTCACACAAAAATTTAATTCTTTCATGGCCCAAAATGCCTTGTTTTCCAACTCAAGTGGCAAGTGGCAAGCCTTGCCATACACCAACCTATAGGGAGACATTCCTAGAGGTGTCTTATATGCTGTTCTGTAAGCCCAAAGTGCATCCTCAAGCTTGAAAGACCAGTCTTTCCTATTAGGTTTGACTACCTTTTCTAGGATGTTCTTTATCTCCCTATTGGAAATCTCAGCTTGGCCATTTGAGTGTGGGTGGTAGGGAGTAGCTACCCTATGTCTAATGTTATATTTAGCCAATATTTTCTCCATAGCCTTATTAATGAAATGTGACCCCTCATCACTAATGATAGCACGAGGAGTCCCAAATCTAGTGAAAATGTGTCTATGCAAGAAGTTAGTGACTGTTTTAGCATCATTATTAGGACATGCCTTAGCTTCTACCCACTTTGACACGTAGTCTACTGCTACTAAAATGTACAGGTTACCTGATGATGGAGGGAATGGTCCCATGAAATCAATGCCCCACACATCAAAGAGCTCCAACTCTAAGATGTAGGTGAGAGGCATCTCATCCTTACGACTGAGGTTACCTGTCCTTTGGCATTCATCACAGTTGTGGGCATAATTGTGGGCGTCCTTGAAGATTGTTGGCCAGTAGTAGCCACTCTGAAATACCTTAGCAGCTGTTCTTTGACCACCAAAGTGCCCACCGTAAGGAGATGAGTGACAGTGCTGCAGCACAGACTTCGCTTCAGCAGCTGTAACACACTTCCTCAACAACCCATCAGCACAGGTCCTGTAAAGTATGGGGTCATCCCAGATGAATTTCCTTGCTTCATGGAGGAACCTCTTCTTCTCTTGTCCTCCCTTGAACACTGGTAATACCTGTGATGCACGGAAGTTAGCAATGTCAGCAAACCACGGTTCCTCATCGTTTTCACGATGAGTCAAAGCAAAGATATGTTCATCTATAAAAGCATCAGAAATTGCGGGGTCCGCAATTTTTTCGCAATTGTGCTGCAATCGAGACAGGTGATCTGCAACCACGTTTTCACATCCCTTCTTGTCCCGAATGTCCAAATCGAATTCCTGCAGCAATAACACCCATCTAATCAATCTAGGCTTAGCATCAGCCTTCCTCATAAGATATTTCAAAGCAGAATGGTCAGTGTATACAATGGTCCTAGTTCCTACAATATAGTTTCTAAATTTTTCACAAGCAAATACTACAGCAAGCATCTCCTTCTCTGTAGTTGTATAGTTACATTGAGCCTCGTTCAAGGTCTTACTAGCATAATAGACAGGATGTGTGAGCTTGTCAATCTTCTGTCCTAACATGACGCCTACAGCATAGTCACTAGCATCACATAGCATCTCAAATGGGAGATCCCAATTTGGTCCTACTATGATTGGTGCTGTGACCAATGCTTCTTTAAGGGTTTTCCAAGCTACTACACATTCTTTAGAAAAGATGAATGGCCTACCTAGCTCTAGAAGCTCACATAGAGGCTTGGCTATCTTAGAAAAGTCCTTGATGAACCTTCTATAGAAGCCAGCATGTCCTAGGAAACTCCTAATAGCTTTGACATTCTGGGGCTCTACCAACTTCTCTATGACCTCTATTTTTGCCCTATCCACTTCTACACCTGCCCTTGACACTCGATGCCCTAAGACAATCCCTTCATCTACCATGAAATGGCATTTCTCCCAATTTAGGACTAGGTTGGTCTCTTCACACCTAGCCAGGACTTGTCCTAGGTTCTCTAGACAGGTTTTAAATGAGTCCCCAAAGACTGAGAAGTCATCCATGAATATTTCTATTATGGACTCATCCAACTCAGAGAAGATTGCCATCATGCACCTTTGGAAAGTTGCCGGTGCATTGCATAAGCCAAAAGGCATTCTGCGGAAGGCAAACGTTCCAAAAGGGCAAGTGAAGGTAGTCTTCTCTTGATCCTTAGGGTCTATAGTAATTTGATTGTAACCAGAGTACCCATCTAGAAAACAATAGTAGGCTCTACCAGCTATTCTGTCTAGCATCTGGTCAATAAATGGTAGGGGGAAATGGTCTTTTTTAGTTTCTTTATTCAGTTTTCTGTAATCCATACACACTCTCCACCCTGTGACAGTCCTTGTTGGAATCAGTTCGTTGTTCTCATTGACTACCACAGTTATTCCCCCCTTTTTAGGTACACATTGGATGGGGCTCACCCACTGGCTACTAGCTATGGGGAAAATTACTCCTGCATCTAACCACTTTATTATTTCCTTTTTCACTACCTCTTTCATAGAGGGGTTTAACCTACGCTGGTGATCTACCCTAGGTGTGTGCTCTTCCTCTAGAATAATTTTGTGCATACAATAAGAAGGGCTAATGCCTCGAATATCAGCAATAGTCCATGCTATAGCCTTCCTATGTTGCTTAAGCAGTAAAATTAAATCAACCTCATGCTGTTCACTTAGCTTAGAAGAAATAATTACCGGCAGCGTATCATTATCTCCTAGATATGCATATTTGAGGTGAGTTGGTAGTGGTTTCAGTTCTAAAACAGGTGGATGCTCAATGGAGGGCTTTAACGGATTTACAGTTCTATCAGTTAAATCTATAGTCATACATACATGCTGAGGTCTATCTACAGGCATATTCATTATGTCAGATACATTCAGATCATCTACATCTAATCCTACATATTCGTTAGCATGCTTGGTTAATAATACATGCTCTAATTGTTCTTCCATTAGTGAGTCAACAACATCAATGCTAGCACAAGACTCAGAATCAGAGGGATACCTTAAAGCTTTGTAAACACTAAATTTTACCTCTTCATCATGAACCCTCATAGTTAACTCACCTTTTTGCACGTCTATTAGTGCCCTACCTGTGGCTAGAAATGGTCTACCTAGCAGGATGGGAACCTCCTTGTCTGCCTCATAGTCCAGGACAATGAAATCTGCAAGGAAAATAAACTTGTCAACTTTAACTAGAATATCCTCAATCTTACCTTCTGGATATGCGATGGATCTGTCTGCTAGTTGTAAAGTGACTGTGGTTGGACGTGCTTCTCCCATTCCCAACTGGCGGAATAGGGACAGGGGCATGAGATTTATGCTGGCGCCCAGGTCACAAAGCGCTCTGCCCACATGCTTGCCTCCAAGTTCTACAGGTAGGGTGAAGGAACCAGGATCCTTCTCCTTCTTGGGCAGCTTGTTTTGGAGGATGGCACTGCACTCCTCGGTGAGGTTTACTGTTTCAAACTCACCAATTATTCTTTTGTTAGTAATAATGTCCTTCAAAAACTTTACATATGAAGGCATAGACTGTAAAACTTCTACAAAAGGAATATTCACATGCACTTGCTTAAGTATTTCTAGAAATTTATTAAAGTGAACTTCCTGTTCCTGTTTCTTCTTAAGCCTTCGAGGGTATGGAGGTGGTGGCACATATGCAGGCACGTCAGGACGCCTTAAGATAGGTGGAGGCCTTGGAATTTCTTCTACGTCCTCTACAATTGGCTCTAGCCTGGCTCCTGATGTGCTAGTTGGTGGTGGACCTTGGCTTGGCAGAGATTCCAGTGGAGCACTAGACTCAGTGTTCTCTACTCTCTTTGGTGTGTCCTTTGTAATGCTCACCAATGGTCTTCCACTCCTAAGTTCAATGGCTTGAACTTGTTCTTTGCCATCTCTCCTTGGTACCTCGGTATCAGCAGGGAGTCTACCTTGGGGCCTACTTTTAAGTTCATTGGCTAATTGGCCTATTTGGTTTTCCAGGCTCCTAAGAGTAGCTTGCTGGCTCTGAAGAGTAGCATCATTCTTAGCTATATATTCCTTGAGTAGGTTTTCTACAGAAGATCCTACAGGTTGATTGTAAGGTTTTTGGTACATTGACTGGTTATGTTGGGGAGTGAAACCAGGTGTTCCACTCGGCCTTGGTTGGTTGGGATTTTGGTTAGTGTTTTGTTGGCCACCCCATGACAGGTTAGGGTGGTTTCTCCAACCAGGATTGTAAGTGTTGGAGTAGGGGTTATTCCTAGGCTGCTGCTGACTTCCTACATAGCAGACTGAGGATGGATTCCCAGGGCAGTATTCATAAGGGTGCCCTTCCCCACAGAATCCACAGATTGGTGCCTCGCCTTGACTTGGTTGGGTGCCCATTGACATGGCTGTGGCGGTATTGGCACTGGTTTGGAGATTGGCCTGAGCCATTTGCTTGACTAAGTTGGTCAGGGCATTTATTTGGGTGCTCATGGCGCTTAGAGCATCCTTGTCTTGAGCCCTAGTTGGCTCTACTGGATCGTCTGACCATCTACAGTGAGATGCTGAGATCTTCTCCAAGATCTCATAAGCTTCGTTGTAACTCTTGGACAACATGGAACCTCCAGCAGATGAATTTAAGACTTGTCTGGTGCTGGAGTTGCATCCTTTAAAGAAAACTTCTATTTGGATACACCATGGAATGCCATGGTGTGGACATTTAATGAGAAGGTCTTTGAATCTAGTCCAAGCTTCGTGAAGAGACTCATTATCAGCTTGTTTAAACTTTATGATATCATCACGAAAGGTTGAATTCCTATCAGGTGGGAAGTATTTGACTAGGAATTTTTCTGCTAAATCTGTCCAATTGCGGACAGATCCTGAGGGCAATGAATTTAACCATGTTTTGGCTTTGTCCCTCAAAGAGTAAGGGAAAAGATATAGCCTCAGGGCTTCTTGGGAAACTCCAGGGATTAGGAAGGTGTCACTAACTCCTAGGAAGTTCCTAAGGTGGTTATGGGGGTCCTCATTTTCTATTCCAAAGAATTGTCCCACAGTGGACAACATTTGGAACATCACTGGCTTTAACTCGAATGAGTGGGCAGTGATTTCAGGACGGATTATGCTGGGGTTCAGCTCCCCAGGCATAGGTACTAGATATGACAGAATGGCACTATTCTTGTCATTCGCTATTTCGATGGGGTTGCGAATGGCTTGTGCCGGATTTGGAACTAGATCGCCCATTTCTTTAGTTTCAGGTGTGGGTTGAGGTATAGGAGGTTGTTTAAAGAGACGTTTCTTTGCCTTATTCCTAGCTCGAAGTGATCTTTCAGGTTCAGGATCGAACTCTAAATTACTATGTGAACGCTCACTCATAAACTACCTTAATGGCACCTGCAAAAGAAATGAAACAGATTAGTTTCACTCAATGATAAACTTAATTTTTCAAACTTAACAACTTCGTTTTTACTTAAAATAAGTCCCCGGCAGCGGCGCCAAAAACTTGTTGCGTGCTCAATGTGTAAAGATAAATATGCAAAAGAAAAGAGAGAGCACTTAGAACATGCAAGCATACATGGTCTCACAGCAAGTAGTAAGTATATTTAATTCGTTTTTTCCACAGAGACTCATTTTTAGCTATTCGCGAAGTGTGAATGTTAAGAAAGATGGGATGAATTTGATGGGGTAAAGTTGGTTTTTAATTAACTACTTTTTGCTGAATGTGTAGAGGGATATAACATAAACAAATTAAAGTTAAAAATAGACCTAAAGGACAAGAGATGGAATTAATAATCGAGGAAGAAAACAGCTAAACAGAATGATAAACAGGCAGAATTGCGAGGACCGCAATGTTTCCGCAATTTAATGGCAGCGAATCTGATTGGAATGAGGAATTAAGGGCTACTAATGACTATCCTATAGGCATTTTATTACGATTATCAAGCTTTGGATCAACTCTCTATACATCAAACTCACTCTATCTCAAGTATCGTCCGATTCCATGCATTAGAGACTCAAGTTTACTCGACTTCAAAGTAAGGACTTAAGCATCTTGTTTAAACAGGAGTGTTCAGTTTGTACTAGGGAAACGCCTATTCCTAGGCCGTTTCCTGATTACCATGAAAGGCTAGCATGATTATATGACTCTGAACTCTTACTCCTTCCAGAGGTTAGGAGTTCTTTGGACAAAATGGATGGCCAATCGAAATTGCCCGTGGGATGAAGCTTACATACAATCAATGTTCGAGTGTTGAACTGACTACTTGACTCACGTTTTTTAGCCTATAGTTCTGTCATTAGCATGCCCCTAAGTGATTTTAGTTACTCATGGATATGTGGAGAACAGAAAAGGTAGATAAGAAAGACATGCTTAGAAGAGAAATGCGTGTAAAACGGCAAGACAAACCGTAGCAGAACAAGGTAGAAACTGTGAAGTGCAGAAATTTACTTGGATTACTTTAAGTGTTTAATGACAAAGGAAAGCTTAAAAAGAACTGAATCTAAGACAGACAACAACGAAATGCAGTAATTGAAATGACTAAACTAAGAACAACAATGATCAGTAATGGAAATGAGAAGAAAAGGACAGAAAACAGTAAAGGCTTGCTGAAAACTTCGTGGCAGTCGCCTCGAATGATGGCGATGAGAATTCAGCCGTGCTTGGATGAATCCAATCGAGAGAGAAGAAGAATCTTCTCTCCTTCCTATCAGATTTTCGACTCCAAAAGCTGAGAACCTCACTCCAACAGACGGCAAAGGAATTTAGAGAGGAATGATGGACTGCAGGAAGACTTCTGCGCTTCGAATTGATTACTGAACCTCCGACTTTGACCCCCTTTTATAGTAGTTTGCAGGTGCGTTTGGGCCAAGGAGAACCATCAACCTTCAACGTCATATATCAGAATGGATGGAGGAGAAAGAACGAATCCCTGAAAAGTCGGATCTAAACAGAAAATGATCAGCCAACTTACGGTTTTAACTTGAATAATTGCGGTCACCGCAATTATTCCGCAATTCATTTGCAATGGTTATTTTTTCATTCTTTTCTTCGGTTTTCAACCCTTTTTCTACCTATTGTGCATAAGTCCTAAATTAGCTACCTTCTTCTAATTCTCATATTAAAGCATAGGTTTAAGCTAAATGCTAACAAAAACACCTAAATGTGTACATCTTCTTAAGCTAAATGGGTCCTAAATAAGTCACTTTCAGAGACTTAACACCCTTCCCCACAGAATCCACAAACTAGTGCCTCACCTTGGTTGGCTATTGTTGTGCTTGTTGAAACAGCTGCCACTGTGTTGACACTTTGTTGAATATTGGGTTGAGTCATTTGCTTCACCAGGTTGGTCAGAGCATTGATCTGTCTGCTCATTACGCTGAGTGCATCCATGTCTTGAGCCTTCCTTCTGTTTGGCTCCACAGGATCGTCTGACCATTGACAATGTGATGTTGAGATTTTCTCCAAAATCTCATAGGCTTTGTTTTAGCTCTTTGATAGCATCGAACCTCCGGCTGAGGAATTCAAGACTTGCCTCGTGCTGGGGTTGCATCCTTTGAAGAATACTTCAATCTGGATACACCATGGAATGCCATGGCGTGGACATTTGAGTAGAAGATCTTTGAATCTGGTCCAAGCTTCATGTAGAGATTCATTCTCAGCTTGCTTGAACTTGATGATGTCAACACGAAAGTTAGAGTTCCTATCTGGAGGGAAATACTTTACCAGGAACTTCTCAGCTAGGTCTGTCCAATTGACAATTGATCTAGAGGGGAAGGAATTCAACCATGTCTTGGCTTTGTCTCTCAATGAATAAGGAAACAGGTACAATCGCAAAGCCTCTTGAGATACTCCTGGAATGACAAAGGTGTCACTCACTCCCAGGAAGTTCCTCAAGTGATTGTGGGGGTCTTCATTCCCCACTCCGAAGAATTGTCCAACTGTGGACAGCATCTGAAACATGACGAGTTTCAACTCGAATGAGTGAGCTGTAATATCGGGGCGTATGATGCTCGGATTAAGCTCCTCAGGCATTGGTACAAGGTATGATAGAATAGCACTATCCTTATCATTCGTAATTTCAATGGGGTTGCGAATGATAGGTGCTTGATTTGGTGCTTCTTCTGCTCTTTCCATTTCAGCTTGTTGTGGTTCAAATTGTACTGACTCTGCGTGGTCGACAATGTGCTGAAGTACAGGTTGCTTTTGCTGTTTAAAAAGGCGTTTCTTAATTTTATTTCTGGTCCTTAGAGTTCTTTCAGGCTCAGGATCAAATTCTAGATTGTGATTTGGCAACTCATTCATAAACCAGCTTTGTTGGTACCTGTAAATGCAAAAGATTAGCTCCAATATATTAAGTTCTTCTAAAATAACACAAATCGTGTTTACTAAACAAAATCCCCGACAGCGGCGCCAAAAACTTGTTGCGTGCTCAGTGTGTATGTAAAATGTAAATGTGAAGAGCGCGAAGATCATGCAAGTATACATGGTCTGCAGCAAGTGATAAGTATAATTTAATTCGTTTTCCCACAGAGATTAAGTTTACTGACTAACGATTTGGTGTGTTAGATTAGATAAGGTAACTAAAATTGGATAGATTTTGGGTTGAGGAACAGGAATATAAAAGATGCAAGAAGAATGTAGACATAAATGCAAAGCTAGCAAAGAGGTAAAGTTATAATGTGAAAAAGTAGAATTGCGGTTCTCGCAATAAATTCGCAAAGGATTTAAATGTAAAGTAAGGCAGCAAGGTCGACTTAAGAATCATCTATAGGCATTTAACTACGATCATTCAACAGTAGATTCACATATCATGCATCGTCTTAGCTAGTTCTCATGCATCTTCCGATTACATGCATTAGTTTCTTAGATTACTTCTGTCCAAGTAAAACTAACAACCTATTCATAAACACATGCTAATAAACGTGCTAGGAGAATGCATATTCCTAGGTCACTCTCTATTTACCATAAAAGGCTAACATGAATGGATGACTCTGAATTCTTACTCCTTCCAGAGGTTAGGAATTCTTTAGACAAAATGGATGGCTAGTCGAAATCGCCCATGGGATAAAGCTCACATACATTCAATGCATTCATGTTATTCTACATGCTGAGTTCTCATATTTCTAGCCTACAGATTTATCTTTAGCAGACCTCTCTTAGATTAGTTACTCATGGTTTTCGAAGAACTGAGGGAGATGGATTGATTGAACATGAATTGAAGAACTTAGTAAAATTAATTGATGAAGAAATGATAAGATGAAGAACTCAACAAAACTATTGATTAAGGAATGACAGAATGAAGAATTCAATAAAACCAATTGATTACTCTTGTAAGAAAGCAATTCACATAAACATTTGTAAACAAACATATGTCAATCCAAAAGCAACAATGAAAGGGAAAAGCAGTAAATGATTCAGAACAACATTTAGAGGAAAGCAGAAATTAAGTTGGAAAGCGATAAAGGAAAACAGTAAAGGGAAGCAGTAAGGAAAGCAGTAAGGTGCGTAAGGATCCTTCCAAGTCGTGAATCGCCTCGGATGAAGGGGAAGATTAGCTGATCTTGGGGATAATTTCAATCAGAAGAGAAGAAGGATCGTCTCTTCTTCCTCTCGAATTATCAACGCCAAGGGCTTGTTTCTTCGATCCAACAACCGGGGGAAGAGGTTTCGTCTTCGGGATTCTTCACGATCGGGCTCTCCTCACTTTCAGATTGTGTTTGAATTGAAGGGAATTTCATTCCATTTTCAATTGCTTTGATCCTTCATTTCACTCTCTTTATATAGCTTTAGGTGGTTGCCAAAGGCTGCTCATTAATCGTGGATCACCATCCAACTTTGTGAGGTAGTCAAGCTTGACATGTGGCAGCAGCAGGGAGAGTTGATGGCTGGAAAATCGCAGTCAACAAAGACTGACGGCTGGAAAAATTCAGCAGCAAAGACTGTTTTATTGCGAGCTCCGCAATTTTTCCGCAATGTTCCTGCAATGTACATTTTAGCTCTTTTTACATCATTTTGCATCCTTTTTCTTTCCTTTTCCAAATAAGCCTTAAATTAGCATCATTTCTCAAATTCTCACATTTAAGCACACATTAAGCTAACTCTTAACAAAAACACTCAAGAATTTCCATGATTTCTAGGTAAATATGGCCTTAAATAATGTACTTTTGGAGAGGTAACAGCGACCTAACTACTCATATTTGGGGCAGCTCTTTTTACCCCTGGTTGTTTTACTATTACAAGTTGATTTTCACTTCTTTTCTTGCTGAGCTCAAGCAATATTTTATTTTTTTCATTCTTTTTTTCTCTTTTCTTTTCACAAGGCAGATAGACATGCTATACCTCCTCAATATCTCATTACAAACTATCATGCAAGATAACTTTCTAATTAGTTTTAGGGGCCTTTCGAGGTGACAACAAGCATATAGGTCAAATAATACAATCCTAAGCTTTTACAACCATAGATGAGAAGACTATGTGCTCAATAGTTATAAGAGAATCCAGAGAAAAATTTTAAATTTGACTCAAGATCATGCATACATATTCTCAATATTTGCAAGAAAAAGTGAAAAAACATAATGAACAGAAAATGTCTAAGACACATCATAGATTGTCATCATCATATAATATGCAACCAACTAATCCATTCATTTCAAGCTCAAGATTTTCATAATTTAAAAGTCTGGCGCTCAATCACATGCTTTGCAAATATATCTCCACCCCCCACCTAAAACAATATATTGTCCCCAATGTATAATTAAGTAGATTGTTCCAAAAGAAATGAGAAAGACATTATTTTTTTTGAATTAAAGAAGAAAAAAATGAAGAACAAAAATCTTCCTCATACCTAAACTTCCCATGTCAGTTCCCAGTTAGAGGTGTTCCCTTTCGGTCAACTTAAGTACCTCAGTCTAGACAGAACTATCCATAGGTAGATTTATCCTTAATGGATAACTAAGTAGATTACTCACAAAAGAAACAAGAGAAGAAAACTCCCCTAAATTTTCTCCTGCATGGGTCTAAGAGCGATGGTGGTGCTCTCGCATCTTTTTCTTCAATGCTAAAAGCAACATAAAGGTGCTTTGCAGATGAGGACATGTTTCAGAGAAGTGTCCTTGTAACAGGAAAATCCTACATGTCTCTGTTACTTGCAATTCACTAAAACCAACTGGCGAACAACAGAAGTTAGCTCAAAAATTTGACTCTTAAGTTCATTAACATCATCGTCGTTAAGTTGCTTTTTCAGACTGAAAAACAACTTTGCTAGCAGTTATCGCCCAATATTTTTGAGAAAATTATGACATATTAGAACAAATACACACAACAAAAACAAACTAAAAAAAATATTTTTAGGATTTTTTTTTTTTTTTAATAAAACAAATTTAACAAAGAGATTTTAATTGACTTCCCGGCAACGACGCCAATTTGAAGCGAGCTTGTCGAGGCCCGTCAAATACAATTTATATTTACCGATCAACGGCTTGTAGTAAACTACAGCGGACCGGGTCGAACTCAGGAAACCGAAATTTAAATTCTCTAAATTAATATTTATGTAAAAACAATAAATGGGGGGTTTATTGATTGCATGTTAATCTAATAAATTAAAAAAAAAATTAAAGATAAATGTGAGAGAATTAAAGAAATAGACAAGAGATTACCTTGCCGATTCAGAGATTGTCGGGCTACTTAATGGATTTTGCTCATCGATTACTCCAATAAAAATACAATTTCTTAATTGAAAGTCTAATTGACTTAATGGAACAGCCATAAGAAGTCTCCAAGGTCCTCTCATGCAATTAATCCGACAAAGCATCGTAATTAACTCTAAACTAGTCAATTAGCTAGGCACGAGAACGTTCCATGCTAACCAGCTAGCAGCTCTAAGCACATGGATTGATTAGAACGTTAATTAAATTGATCAGATTCAATTAAACATTTTTTCTATTCCTAAGGTTTGTTATACGCACCATGTTAACTATGAAAAAGTCATAATATTAACACTAGTCATAACCTGACCCATCTTGCTACTACAATTAAGCATGTAATTTATGGCAATTACGGATCACAAATTACAAACATAACATAATGAACAATTAATATTTAATTGATTAAGCTGTCACATTAACCAATACTAATTGCACATAAATAAACAAAGAATAGAAAACAATTAACCAAGAAATTAGATTGCAATTTAATACCAAAAATCTCATAAAAACGTTTAGACCGACAAACCTCTAAATCAGCATCACAAGCCTAGTCGAACATCGCCAAGACGATCCCGACACCAAATATTTAATTACAAAGGAAAAGAGAGAAAAGGGGAATGTTATGTTGGTGTTCTGAGAAGAAAGAAGAAAAGAAACTGTGAAATGTGTAGTGTGTTTTTTTCTTCTGAAGCTCTCTCCTTTTTAGGAAGATATACATTTGCTATTTTTAAATAAAAAAAATAAATTAAATAAATAAACTAAATTTGTTTATGGCGTTTTTGTGATCTGTTGTGTTGAATGAGTTTATTGTTGCATTGGGTTGAATGAATTTTTGAATCAATGAGGAGCTGACACGTGTGCGAGCGGATGGCTGGAGTAAAAAATATAATTAATAATCACATTCTTCAAAATTCGAACAAACTTCCAATTTTGAACATTAAATGATTTTTATCTCTATAGTACTATTTGTCGGCTCGGTTCGTTGAAATTATACTTTAAAACTCTTCCTTTAAGCTCTTATTTGATGTAATTATCTCGTTCACCTCTGAACGCTCGATTCCTGCAAAACATATGATTAAACACATTAATTTCAATCAACTAACAAGAATTAAAGATTATAAAATAGCACTTTTGGAGTGCTATCATAATTCAAATGCTAGAGAATTATATTCGATCAAATTATAGAGATCCTTATATGGATTAAAACAATCCGGACGAATGTGGTATAATCGTCTTAGTGAATATTTATTGAAAAACTGGTATAAAAATAACATTATTTGTCCATGTGTTTTTGTAAAGAAATCACAATCGAGATTTGTTATTATTGTTGTATATGTTGATGATTTGAATATAATTGGAACTCCAAAAGAGTTTTCAAAGACAATAGAATATCTTAAGAAAGAATTTGAGATGAAAGATCTCGGAAAAACAAAGTTTTGTCTTGGTCTACAAATTGAGAATTTAGCAGATGGAATATTCATTCATCAATCAACTTATATAGAAAAAGTTTTTAAAAGGTTTTGCATGGATAAAGCGCACCCATTGAACATTCCAATGGTAGTTCGATCACTAGATGTGAAAAATGACATATTTCGACGTCAAAAAGATAATGAGGAACTACTTGGTCCTGAAGTATCATATCTTAGTGCAATAGGTGCACTTATGTACCTTGCTAATAATACACGACCTGATATAATATTTTCGGTCAATTTATTAGCTAGATATAGTTCTTCTCCAACAAAAAAACATTGGAACGGAGTTAAGCATGTACTCGTTAACTTCGAGGAACCATTGATATGGGTTTATTCTATTCAAATAAATCAAATTTTGATCTAGTTGATTATGCATATGTGGGATATTTATCAGATCCACACAAAACTGTATCTCAAACTGTTATCTGTTTACATGTGGAGGAACTGTTATATCATAGCGGTCTGTAAAACAGACTATTACAGCTACTTCTTCAAATCATGTCGAAGTTCTTGCAATTCATGAGGCTAGTCGAGAATGTGTATGGTTGAGATCAATGACTCAACACATTCGTGGAACATACGACTTGTCTTCTGACAAAAATCTTCCAACAGTATTATACGAAGACAATACAACATGTATAACACAAATCAAATGAGGATTCATTTAAGGAGATAAAACAAAAAATATATCACCGAAGCTTTTTTACACTCATGATCTTGAAGAAAATGGCGGTATCACCGTTCAACAAATTTCTTCAAAGGAGAACTTGGCAGACTTATTTACGAAGGCGTTATCAACCGCAACATTCGAGAAGTTGGTGCATCACATTGGAATGTGACGACTCAGAGATCTCAAGTGATGTTTCTATGAGGGGAGTAAAATTATTGCACTTTTGTTTCCTTGACTATGGTTTTTCCCACTGCGTTTCCTAGCAAAGTTTTTAATGAGGCAATTGTTAAAGCATACGAATATAATGTACTCTTTTTCGTTCACTAGGATTTTTCTAGTAAGGTTTTAACGAGGCATATATATTACATATATCTAAGGGGGAGTGTTATATATATATATATACATATATACTTATGGTATATAGATATCCATAATCATTCAACTCCCTCATTTTAGCTAGTCTTCCCCATGACCCACTCTTCTTATGAATATCATTGATACTCTCAAAATTGGTCTTCAACCTAAGTTTAACCATCAAATACTTGTATAAATAGAGCTTGTGTGAAGCGTCTTTCAAACACACCTCAAATCAATTGAATACAATTTGATTTCTCTCTACTTTCCTATCTGATTTCTTCTTCTCTCTGGTATTACTTTTGTTGTTTTTGTTCTCTTGTTATAACATTTTTTCCTTTTTGGTTTATTTTATTTTTTTGAAAGAAAAACGTAAAAGCTATTGTATTAGGGTTAGAAAGGTAAATCTACTAATTATCTCATTTTCTATTTTTGTACAATCCAATATAAATATAATGAAAAGTTATGTTAAACATTTTTTAAAAATCTTATATCTTTGGCCCATTTATGTTTAAACCCCCTTAAAATAAGGGGCAACAAGACATAGGACTCTTTTTTATTCCCCATCACTATTAGAAATCGGGGCTATGATGACAAATAAAAACTGTGGACTTTAGATGACAATTTTTTTCAGTCGTTATAGCCCCTGCCTTCTTTACTCTATAGATGACACAAACCGAAAACTGTCATCATTGATGGTTTCGTGACAAATTTTTTCTGTCTTCATAATTCGATTAATGACAATTATTTTATGTCAATAGATCTTATTTTATGACATTTAAACAATGTCACTGAATGACCACTCGTATCATATTTTGTCATCTAATCACAATTGACGACATGAAATTTTTGTCATCTAATGACATGTCTAATACTAATTTCATTAATAAATCTTTGGGAGAGTGAGGGCAAGTGTTTTGAATTACACCACTCGTATAAAGTGGGGAAACAAGACCTAAGGAGAATAGATAAGGAATTGCAAAGGGAGAGAAATATTAGACTTAAAAAAATATTAAAAAGTAACATATATCAAACTTTTAAAAATTGTACATGTATCAAAATAAAGTCCCAAGAAAGAGTCATTTAAAACCATTTTCCTTCAAATAATGGGAAATCATAGTAAATGAACATAAAGTCCCAAGAGAGAGTCATTTAAAACCATTTTAAAGTCCCAAGAGAGAGTCATTTAAAACCATTTTCCTTCAAATAATGGGAAATCATAGTAAATGAACATTTTTTAGATCTCGTTTCAATTGATGTCTTTTTTTTTTTAAAGTGTGATATATGTCCTTTTTTTATTTTATCTTTATCTCTTCCCTCTTTTTTATTCCCATTTTATCCTTATTATTTTAATTTCAATTAAATCTTCAAATTTTAATAAAAGAAACTATGGGAGAATTGTACGACTGACCCCTATTTTAGCTCATTTGTCAAACTGGCCTGGATCTGAAAAATAAGTCAAATTGACCCCTGCTGACATCATCATTTTTTAAAAAAAAATATTATTTTCTAGTTCTAGCTGCGGGCGCGGGCTGATCTCGCTGTAGCTCGGGCCTGGTCTCGAATCTGAAAAAACTTCAGATCTTGAAATTTTTAGATCTTAAATGAAGCTAAAGCTAGAGCGACACCAACCCGCAGCTAGAGCGACACCAGCCTGCGCCCGTAGCTAGAGCGAGATCAAGTCGCGCTCGCAGCTAGAGCTAGAAAATAATATAAAAAAAAAAAATGATGATGTCAGCAGAAGGTCAGTTTGCCATTTTTTTCAGATTCGGGTCATTTTGACAATCCTCTTAAAATAACAAATCAATCGTACAATTCTACCAGAAACTATCTCCATAAATCTCTCCAAATATTCCAAAATACAATCTAAACTTACCCCTTAAAATCATCCCATCACGATCTCTTCTCTCTCAACCCCTCATTTTTTGCGCACAAACCCCCCTTCGTTGTTCTCCCTTCTCCGGCTACGGGACGAGCCACAATCAACGGGGACGTCTTAAACCCCTGGTGACCACCCACGAGGGGCGGTGCTTCCCTCTGAATCAGTGCGTTCGTACCCAGTGCGACATCCATGCTTCTAGGCAGCAACCAACGCCGACGGTCCTGGGCCGCAATGGCGATGACCTGTAGCAATGTGGGTCTCCTCTTCTAAGAATGCAATATTCTTTGTATTTGACCAAAAAAATATAAGGTTGAAATTGTTCATTTTTTTGTTTTGAGATTGTTCAATGAATTTGGACGGAGGGACTAAAAACGCACCAAATACAAAGCTAAAGGGTAAAATTGTTGGATTTGAAACCTTGGGGACCCAAATGCTACCAAACTCAAACTTCAGGGACCATTAAGGTAATTTTCCGTATATAATAGATATCATACTCAAATGTAGCAATAAAATAAAATTGCTAAATTATCAAAAATAATAAGAATTTGAAATATATATTTTCTCTAAGTTGAATAACTAGTTTGAAAGATTCTCCTCAAGAATTCAATCTAATTATTTGCAATAGATTGATTCAAACAATTTTAGCCTATAAGGAATAATATATAGAGAACTAAAATTATATTGAATTCAGTCAAATATTGACTAACAAAAATTCATAAATATTCTATTAACAAGATATTATATTTTTGTTGCAAAAGATATTTTAATTTTGTTTTATGAATAAAACAAGATATTATATTGTCATAAGTAAACCACAACCCGTTAGTCATATATTTAATATAATAAAACCAACTACTCATTTGCATTTGAATCCAGAAATGAAATAAGAAAATCTCAAGAATTAAGATCGCTAATAAACTGGGTAGATAACTTTAGATATTTTAGACTATGAACCTTATTACTGTGCAATATTGCAGGTTTTAGTCATTCGCTTCCTTACGGGAGAGCCTCCATAAATCTTGTTAGGAATTACAAGCATCAAATTTTGTTCATTTCCTTCCCAATCAAAATTGATATGTAAAATATCAAATTTAACAAACAAAGTAAAATTGGATGTATCTAAACAACTCAAGTCAAATATCTACTAAAAATATAACAAGAGCCCACAAAATATAATTAAATCCAGAGACTTTCCAACCACCACCATTCAATTTAACTCAATGAAATCTGCAGCATTAACCATTTAAGTGGTTTTTCCAAATTAAATCTTTGGGGTTCGATTGTCAAAAAAGTCATGAGATTGGTATAAAATAGAATATTTACTCACAATGCCCTATTTATTCGGGAGGCCTTTAAATCTTTAAGCAATTCGCAAGCAATCCAACGAAGATCTTCAACTTCCACTCCTTTATATTCGTCTGTTGCAAATAAAATTTATTTTGAGATTGAAAACTCAAATCAAAATTAAGTCAATTGAATTATGGAACTCTGAGATTCAATTTCAGAACAACACCACCATGTTTATCGCGAACATGGAACAAGCCAGATCCCACCAGTCAAGACTCTCGCGAACATGGAACAAGCAAGATCCCGCCAGTCAAGACTCTGGCAGTGAAAGGATGGCAATTTCAACTTCAGATATATACAAGCATGATCAATATAATTCATATTTTTGAGAAAAATTAAACCTTAAGAAAATTAAAGAAAAAGAATTGAGCCCAACAAGATGCAAAATTTCATAATTTTCCACCCACATCAAAATAAACTCAATGCTTAAAGTTTCTCCAGCCTCAATTTGAGAAAATCCAAACCAACACATAGATTATATAAATGTGCAGTAGCAATAATCACAATAAAAATTAACTACTGGCTATCTTTATGTAGTGTGTTGTTAGACTTATCCACATACTAAAGATCATCACAAAGTTTCAGAAATTTCATGTCTCATCTTCTTTATAATTGTTGGAAATAATTTGAGGGAATAGAAATTTCAAAAATAATCAAACCACTAGTTAAGTGATAAGAATAGTCGGTATTTTGTGGATTGAGGCATGTTGATAAACGTTGTCCATAGAGAAGATGTGCCCCACTACATTGAGTTATCTGGCACTCCACTCCGAAGATACAACAATCTTTTAAGAGATCTTGTGTGTAGCTAAGCTCTCTTATGAATCACTGATTGCTTGTATGCTCAAAATAAAAAACTTAAACACTAGAGAACTTTTGTAAAACGGAGAAGTTAGAGAGTTAAAGGAACTATTCATTTCTTGTCTGATCTCTCTTGGTCTCCTCTATGTACGGTAGAACTACTCCCCTTTTATTAGGGAGACATCCCTCTTATCAAGGGAAACTTTGTTGGCAAGTCTTGCAACCATTCTCTCCTATTTATTAGGAAGAGTGGATTGACTCAAACACAAATAATAATAATAGTAAATAAATAAATAAAATATTAAAAAATTACAGCAGTAATTTCATATAGAGTATTTGGGTACTTGTTGTATTTGCAGTTCACTAAATTTTAAATACACTGTATTTTTATTTATAATTATTTTTCTCTTGATATTATTATATTTTGCTATATCATTCTTTGTTTTGGTCTGTAATTTCGTTTCTCAACTTTTTTTATTGGTTTTGTTTTGGGATACCTGTTTTCTATCTTTTCTCCTAATATTACTATTTTTTGCTATATCATTCTTTGTTTTGTTTTGGGATTTCGTTTCTCAACTTTTTTTTATTAGTTTTGTGTTGGGATACATGTTTCCTATCTTGAGAATTTTTTTTTCTCCTTTGAAGTATTTGATTAAACATTTTTTTTTCATGAATTCAAAATTTCATCAATTGCAGACCTCTTTATCAATTGGTCTCATCTTTAATTTAGTTGGCAGGAATTGTATATACGTGACATCTACTTTCAAATGTAAGTACACTGTATTTTTTTTTTCTTTAGTTTATTTGTCATTCACTAAATTTCAAATTTAGTGTATTTTGAAAGTGAATTGCAAATATTTTCAATTAGTGAATTTTGAATACATTGTATTTGCAATTCACTTATTTAAAATTTAGCGATTCACTTATTGGAAATTGAGTGAATTTACAAATATAGTGTATTTGCAATTCATAGAATTGAATGTTTTCGTAAACAATGGTCACAAAAGTTAGAGAAAGGGTTAGAAAGAGAAAGAGAGAGGACTGATTTCAAAGTTTATATATTTATTTATATTGAGAGAGATTACGGGTGAGAGGAGGGAGATGGAAATATTTATTTTTGGTTTTTGAGAGATTATGGGTGAGAGGAGAGAGATGAAAACATTGGAGAAAATATTGAAAGAGAGAGGATATGTTTTTTGAAATAGAGAATCTTAGTGAGGGTAAATAAGGAATGAAAAAAATAAGGGAGAGATAGGTTAAACTAAAAAGGGACATATATTCAACCTTTAAAAAAAGAGGTTTCTATCAATTTTTAGAATAAAAAAAGGGTCATATGTCTCATTGGCTCTTTAATTTATTGGGATAACTAGACAAACAACCATTTTTAATTGTCAGTTTTGAAAATAGGTCAAACATATTTTTATGGGATAACTAGAGAAATGTCCAAAATGTTTTTTATTGGGAAAATGTCTAAAAGTTATATTTAGCGTGTGTCAGCTGAAGCAATAAAGACTAAATTACCCTTGATAAACCAATTTTGAATTACTCCTACAAATGTGCATTGAATTAAAGCTAAACAATCAAATTCAAAAATATAAACCGTTCTTAAAACAACCCCTAAAATAAAGGAACAAATAAGAACAAATCATATTCATGTGAAAAATCATACCCGTGATCAATTTCAATTTAAAAAATCTAAACACTTGTTCAAGAATTTTAAAACAACTCTACCACAAATTAAAAAACAAAAAGTATTTCAGAAAACAAAATTATAATTCATGTGATAGTTCTCGTGACAATAGATTAATGTGGGCAAGAAATATTGTAGTGTATTCGAAAAAAATAAAAAGTTAATGCATTATTGGGGCGAAAAAATACGGTGTATTTAAAAAATAAATAATCATAATTCACTTGCATATATACATTGTATATGTTGATTCAAATAAAAGGTGAAAGTAAATACAATGTATAATGTTGATATCAATAAAAAAAAAACATCAAATAGAAAACCCTGACCTTATTGATCAAGAACTAATAGAGTTGAAAACTACAAAAATGAGGATTGAGTTAAGAGAGCATCTGCTCATAGTCGATGGTAGTGTTCTCGCCGACGAATTTCAAGGAGGGGTTGGAATGTGTTGTGTGTTTGGTTTGAAGCTTTCGGCTGTGACTTTTTTCTGGAGCAAAGGTTATGGATATTCCGACCATTTCAAATGAGTATCAACTGCAGCTACAGTTTCTTCACAGTAACTGGATCTCTTAAAACTCATATCCCATAATACGTTCTAATTTCAAATTGTACGATACCAAAATTCAATATAATACAAATAAATAAATAAACGCACCACAACACGAGTGTCCATAATGTTTGATATAAGCGGTGACGTCAGGGGCATTGACGACATCATAGAGATGTAGTACATAAACCAGATGATTTATCTTCATCAACATCGCAAGGGCTGACGCCCCAAGTATTGCGACTTTGAACTTGGGGGCAAAATTCTTTTTGGGGAAACTAGAGGATTTTGTTTTGTTATGTTTTGTACTTACAATTTCTGGAGCAAAATTCATCTCGTGGTTACCCATGGTTGATACAAATTGATCCCATGTACAGAACATAACAAGAATTTTGTTGATGAAAAAGAGATTTGGGTTAAAGATTTTGATCGTATATATGTACGGAAAAAAAGAATTTTTTTTTAGAAAGATTTGGATTGTATTTTTTTAAAACAAAATTAAATCGTTTATATTAAATGGTTAAATTGAATTTCAAATATTTATACCGAATATCTAAACTTTTGGAAGAAATATATGAAAAAAAAAAATCTGGTTTTGGAAGTTGGAGTATTTCCAGGGACAGGCTGCGGATACACTATCCTTCAAAATATGAAGGTTACGTGTTTGACTTATCTAAAAGAGCAAAATTATCTGTCGAGTGGTATAGTTAGGTCACGTGACAACCACGTGTGGACATTATTCTATGAATTTTTTTTTTTGCATTTTTTCAAAATCGACTTCTTAAAAAAGACATTTAGAAGGATATCTCTATTTTTATTTGAAAACTGGTCAAATACTAGAATCTAAAACGATGCATTGGACTAAAATATGTATTTGAGTCAAACCCAATTCTTTTAAGAGGCAAAGAAACAGCTTTTTTTATTCTCAAAATCGATAGATGTCCCTATTTTTAAAAGTTTAATTTATGTCCATTTTTAGTTTAATCTCTCTCCCCTATCTGTTTTATTTCTTATTTACCCTCCCTAAAATCTCAATTTTTTTCCTCATTTCTAAGATTTAGTAATTAAAAAAAAACTAAATTTATCTCTCCCAAGATTTTCTCTCTTCTCTCTCCCTCTCACCCTTAATCTCACAACAGGACAAAAATATCACATATCGCTCGCTAAAAAATATCACTCATCTCTCTCCCCATCCCTAAATTTATCTCTCCCAATATTTATGTCTAAAAACTCGACCTCAAAAATCAAAATATGAAGAATAGAGAGAAAAAAGACCAGAAAAATTGCAGGTATTTGCAATTTGCATGGAATTATCTACTTTCAATTATAATAAAAATAAAAATAAACGTAATATATAGTAAATAATGACAAAAAAAAAAAATTGGAGGAAAATATGTTATGGAATTACCGTGTATATAACATAACATGTGTATATAACTATTAGAGATACCACTCAAGCCTCCAACATCCAATAACTTCATTCAACAACTTCTGTTAAGAGATAACTATTTGTGTGCTTATGCTTATGTATATTTCCCTACAATCTCTACTATCATGATCTTTTTTGTTATTGTTGTTATCATGAACCCTAAATAGGTGTTCCATTGGTGTATAAATACAGGGTATTGAAACCCAATTAAACATTGAAATATTATACAGAGAAGTTCTCTCTATTGCCCATTGTTTTGAGAACCTTGACTTGGTATCAGAGCACAAGATGACCAACGTCACTTCCTCGATCACCTCCACTTCTGTTGCATTACCGTCGGTAACGACGACCTTCACTAGACCCCCACTAAACCAACTCCTCAACCAAATTACCACAATTAAGCTAGAGCGGGGAAACTTCTTACTCTGGAAAAATCTTGCTCTCCCCATTCTGCGAAGCTACAAATTGGAAGGGCACTTGACTGGAGAGGAGTCTTGCCTACCGAAGCTCATCTGACAAGTCGCAAACGTCACACCAGAGAAGATAACAATCTTAGATGGTGAGGCGAGCAGCACTGAAACGTCTAGTGTAACCTCAACAACAAACTCAATGTTTGAAGCATGGGTGACCACAGACCAGTTACTTCTTGGATGGTTGTACAACTCAATGACCGCCGAAGTTGCCACGCAAGTGATGGGATATGAAAGCACTCGAGATTTGTGGGAGGCAGTATTGGAGCTCTTCGGTTTGCAATCTAGAGCCGAGGAAGACTTCCTCCGACAGGTATTTCAGCAGTCTCGAAAAGGGTCTTTAAAAATGGGTGAATATTTACGCCTAATGAAATCCCATGCTAACAATCTAAGTCAAGCTGGGAGTCCGGTTGCACCAAGAAGTTTGATTTCGCAGGTTTTGTTAGGTCTGGATGAAGAGTTCAATCCTGTGGTAGCAATGATCCAAGGGAGACTGAGAATCACCTGGGCTCAAGTACAATCAGAGTTGTTGGTATTTGAAAAAAGAATCGAATATCAAAATACTCAAAAGAGCGCTAGCTCGTTTAGTCACAATGCCACTGCAAACATGGCAGCAACAAAAAACACAAACAACCATAGGCCACAAGGTGATTTCAATAACAACAACCGTCAAGGTAACAACTATAGTCAGAGAGGCTACGACAATAATCAAAGAGGATACAATCAGCCAGGTGGTGGTAGAGGTCGAGGTCGAAATCGCAACTACAACAATGCCAATAACAAACCCACGTGTCAAATATGTGGAAAATATGGTCACTCGGCCCGAGTATGCTCTCAGAGAAATGAGACCCAAAGCACTGGGTCGGGGCAAAATCAAAACAGAGGTATGTACAATGGTGGACAACGACACCAACACCAACAAAGTGGAGGTAATCCTTTCACCAATTCCGCTGCTTACGTTATACCTCAAGGCAATAATCCGTTTATCGCCAATCCTGAGACTGTAATGGACCCAAATTGGTATGCTGATAGTGGAGCGTCGAATCATGTGACAGCTGACCACTCACATATGTACGGGTCGTCTGAATATGGAGGTAATTCCACAGTTACTGTAGGTAATGGCAATGAATTATCAATCTCTCATGTTGGTAGGTCTCATTTGATGACTAAGACTGGCTCGTTAAATCTGGAAAATGTGTTGTGTGTCCCTGAGATAGCTAAAAATTTAGTCAGTGTTTCTAAACTTGCTCGTGACAATAATATGTTTATCGAATTTAATGCTGATTTTTGCCTTGTTAAGGACAAATGTACGGGCAAGCAAGTGCTGAAGGGCACAATCAGTGATGGCCTATACAAGTTTGACCCAGAAGGAGCAACACATGCCTTATGGACCAAAGAGAAGAGAAAGTTGTGTCCACCCCCCGGTTTTGGAACTAGTGTTGCACATTCAGCCTTTGTTTCATCTAGTCTATCTACTTTTGTCAATGTAGCCGTGTCTAGAGCTGTGTGGCATAGACGTTTAGGACATCCGTCAATAAAAGTACTTGATCATGTAGTTTCGAAGTGCAAGCTGCCAGTTAAGGCTAATGAAGTATTTTCCTGTTGTGAAGCCTGTCAATTTGGGAAGTCACATGCTTTACCTTATTCTAATTCCAATTCCAGAGCGTCTCGCCCATTTGCCTTAGTTCATACTGACTTATGGGGTCCCGCCTCAGTTGCATCTTCGGATGGTATTCACTATTATGTTCACTTTCTCGATGACTTCAATAGGTTTGTGTGGATATATCCGTTGAAACAGAAAAGTGACACGTTGACAACTTTTCATCACTTTCTCTCCATGGTTCGCACTTAGTTTAATGCTTCCCTTCAGGTGTTACAATCGGATAACGGCACAGAGTATAAACGGGTACATCAGGTATGTGCTCAAATGGGCATCGAATCTCGATTTTCCTGTCCCTACACATCTTCTCAAAATGGACGGGCTGAACGGAAGCATCGACACATAGTTGAAACGGGGTTGACACTGTTAGCCCAAGCCTCTATGCCGCTTTGCTACTGGTGGGACGCGTTTCTGAGTGCAACGCTTCTTGTCAATAGCCTTCCTTCTTCGATTCTTGAAGGTAAATCTCCCATGGAAATTTTGATTGATAAAAGTGTTGACTATAATGCTCTGAAGACATTTGGTTGTGCGTGTTATCCATGTCTTCGCCCATATCAAAACCATAAGTTTCAGTTTCATACAGAACGATGTGTTTATGTTGGCCCGAGTCCCTCTCACAAAGGGTACAAATGCATGAACTCTGCTGGACGTGTGTTTGTTTCACGACATGTTAAGTTTGAAGAGAATACGTTTTCATTTAGCCATGGTTTTGGTCGATCGTCTGCCGATGTCACCCAAACAGAGTCTCCTTCCCCAAGTATATGGACATGGTTTCCCCTTCCCAACCAAACGCCACTCTCCCCACCACTCTCAATTCACCCTGGACTAACCTCTACCCCTACACCTGGACGAATGTCCATCCCTACACCTATCAATCCCTCAGATTCACCCTTTCTCTCTGCAACTTCTTTACCCTCACCCGCCACGCCTAGCCCCGAGATGTCTGACTCTCCCAACCTCTCTTCTTCTCCGTTGTCATTACCGTCGATCTCGGCTGCTCCACCCTCAACACAACACCCTATGATCACTCGCGCACGAGCTGGCGTGTTTCGACCAAAGGTCTGGGTTGCTCAAACTAGCAGAGACTGGTCTCAGACTGAGCCCACACGGGTTGATGTTTCCTTGTCCACACCTCAGTGGAGGGAAGCTATGAATCTTGAGTACAAAGCCTTGGTAGAGAATGGTACATGAAGCCTAGTTCCCAACTCATCGTCTTTAAATGTGGTTGGCAACAAGTGGATTTTTCGCATCAAAAGAAATCCCGACGGGTCGATTCAACGTTATAAAGCCCGTCTGGTAGCCAAGGGGTTCCATCAAACCCCCGAAATTGATTTTTTTGAAACGTTTAGCCCAGTTGTTAAGGCCTCTACGATTCGGGTCGTCCTCACCCTCGCTGTCTCTCATGGGTGGGTTTTGCGGCAACTCGACTTCAACAATGCTTTTCTTAATGGGACTCTTGAAGAAGATGTCTACATGTGTCAACCTCCTGGTTATGTTGACCCTGACCGTCCGGAGTTTGTTTGCAAGCTCAAAAACGCCATTTACGGTTTGAAACAAGCACCTCGAGCTTGGACCAACACGTTAAAGTCTGCGTTGTTGTCATGGGGGTTCTCTAATGCGCACTCAGAAACGTCCTTGTTTGTTCGTCGAGCTGGTAGATCTCTCACTTTATTGCTTGTGTACGTTGATGATGTTATTGTTACTGGCACCGATCCTCTATTCATTGATCAGTTAATTCGCAAACTGGATAGTCGGTTTGCTCTTAAAGACTTAGGTGTGTTAAATTATTTCCTTGGAATCCAAGTTCATTACTTGCCCACTGGCATTATGTTGAACCAGTCCAAATATGTGGATGATTTACTGGGCAAGCTTCACCTTCAGCATCTTAAACCAGCACCGTCTCCTTGTGTGCTTGGGAAACGTCTGTCTATTTCTTATGGGACTTCACTTACAGAGCCGTTTGTTTATCGCAGCACCATCGGTGCCTTGCAGTACTTGACGACCACTCGGTCTGATATTGCCTATGTGGTCAATCATCTCAGTCAGTTTCTTAAATGTCCCACCGATGTTCATTGGCAGGCCGTAAAGCGTGTGCCTCGATATATCAGTGGCACCAAGTCATATGGTCTTCATCTCCAGCCTAGTGATGATTTACGCCTTGTTGCATACTCCGATGTCGATTGGGCATCTAACATCGATGACCGGAAATTCGTTGTTGCGTACTGCGTCTTTTTGGGGAACAATCTTGTCTCTTGGGCGTCTAAAAAGCAGACAGCAGTGGCTCGTTCTAGTACCGAGTCGGAGTATCGAGCGTTAGCTCATGCATCTGCTGAAATTGTCTGGCTTCAGCAACTTTTGTCTGACATCGGGTGTTTGTCGTCCTCTACACCGATTCTCTAGTGTGACAACATGAGTGCAAGTGCTTTAGCAGCCAACCCCGTGTTTCATGCCCGCACAAAACACATTGAGATCGATGTTGACTTTGTTCGTGATCAAGTGCTCAAAGGACTTCTTGACGTTCGATATGTTCCTTCTGCGGATCAGTTGGCTGACTGCTTAACTAAACCTCTTACCCATTCACAGTTTCACTACTTACGGTCCAAACTCGGACTCGCTGAACTCCCCTCTCGTTTGAGGGAGGATATTAGAGATACCACTCAAGCCTCCAACATCCAATAACTTCATTCAACAACTTCTATTAAGAGATAACTATTTGTGTGCTTATGGTTATGTATATTTCCCTACAATCTCTACTATCATGATCTTTTTTGTTATTGTTGTTATCATGAACCCTAAATAGGTGTTCCATTGGTGTATAAATACAGGGTATTGAAACCCAATTAAACATTGAAATATTATACAGAGAAGTTCTCTCTATTGCCCATTGTTTTGAGAACCTTGACTATAACATAACATGTAGAAAAAATTATTAGTTTGCAAATTGAAATTACATTGTACTTGCAATTGTGCGGTACTTGCAAATTGCAAAATATGCTGTGAAATTACAGTGTATAAGACATAACATGTAGAAAAAATTATAAGTTTGCAAATTGAAATTACATTGTACTTGCAATTGTGCGGTACTTGCAAATTGCAATTACAGTGTATTGCAATTACAGTGTATTTACAATGCACTAGAAGATACTTGCAAAATCTATAAAAAAGAAAGTGTAAACTAAAAACATACAACAATCTAATAACCTAAAAAAAAAAAAAAAAAAAATGCACTTGCAATGGCAGGATACAAAATTACATACTTGCAAATTCAAAATTAAAAAATTACCAACTACTTAGGTTGTAAACTAAAAACCTAAAAAATATAATAACCTACAAAAATGTCAATTAGAGGGTACACATACATGATTATTGCAAACAATTACACTGTAATTGCGATTACATATCTTTCATTCGAGATCAGCGCCTGATTTGTCGAACAAAATCTCTAGTCTCATGCCTTTGCACCAAACTCTCGGACACACAAAAGAATTTCAGAGAAAAAACCTCTGGTGTCATGCCTACGCCTAGAAAATCGAATCACGCCTATTTAGTTTTTTATCTCAAAAAAGAAAATTCAAAGCTCACCCACTGCCTGATGTTGTCGGACTCACGCAAGAAAACTCACGCAAGTTTTTGGCTCGTTGAAAGAAAACCCATGCATCAGACCACTTCATGCAAAAAGACCCACGCTTATTCTACTGTCGAAAAAATGTAATTCACGCTACCGAACTTTTGACAAAATGGGTTCTTCAAAATTTTCAAATCAGAACCATAGAAAACTCTTAGCTTTCTCATTTTTCTTTGAGAAGTGGAATGTGAGAGTGAGGAAGGAGCAAATTTGTACACGACGGTGGATGGATTGGGGAGGTTCGGTGGCGGATGGATTACAAGGTAGAGAGAGGGGAAAGATGGGTTTAGGGCGTAGAAGAAAATTTGGTAGATTTGGATTTTATTTATGTTTTGGGAGGAGAGAGAGAGAGAGGTACTTTGAATTTTATTTCAAAGATGTCAAAAAAAAAAAAAAAATTATTTGAGGAGGGGAGAAGGGAGAAGATGTAACGAAATCTCAATAGTCGTTTACTATGATTTCCCTTACTTTAATGACTTTAGCATAAATTGGACTTTTGGCCTAATTATCACTCCATCTTGGGCTTAATAATAGTGAGATTTGGTCATGACCTATTGTTGTGATCAGATGATCACAGGAAAGACTTGTGACATATTTGGATTTGTCTCTAAATTTTAATTTAGGGTACATATTAATTATTTAATTGTCTCTAAATCTGTATTTATACTATATTAAAAGGTAAGGATAGTTGTAAAACATTTTTAGACCATTTTTTTTCTTTTAGTTTTGAAGATATCATTTGATTTAAAATCAAATTAAATTAGGATTTGAATCTAAATTCACTCTATAAACTTGAATTACATTTCCAATTGCCTCAGAAGTAACATGTAGTCCAATTTTTCATTGTTTCAGGTATATCTCCTTTTTTTCTTCTTAAATTTCATTAATTCCTCCTCCTCCAAAATTAAATTATATTAAATTATGTTATAATCATATGAAAAATTATATTATAATAGAAAAACATGATATAATATTAAAATTAGTCAAATTACAAAAACATAAAATCATAATAGAAATAGAAAAACAAAACTAATATAGGAAGGTATATGAAACTAATATCAATTAATTTTGATTATTTTAAATTCATTTTTCTTTTACTCAAATTTTTACATGCAACTTAGTAAAAAAGCTAGTTTTTAATAAAGTGACCTCGTTTTGTCGTAAAGACGTGGCTAGTTTTACTTGGCCGAAAATTTCTCTTACAACATTATCAAATAGTTCTATGAACTTTAAAAAGTATCAAATAAATCCCTTAACTTTAATTTTGTGTCTAATAAGTCTCTAAATTTTCGATTTTGTGTCTAATAAGTGTTCTTAGAGCTTTCAATTTTGTGTCTATGAACTTTAAAAAGTATCAAATAAATCCCTTCTCCGTCGAACACAACCACCATCTCCGTCAAGCACAGCCACCATCTTCGTCGAGCACAGCCACCATCTCCGTCGAGCACAGCCATTGTCAATCTTCCATCGCCCAAACGTTCACAACAAAGGCTTCTGTCTGATCTAATCTTTAGGTACCTAGAGTCTAACTAATTTTGTTGGGATATATTTTATTAAATATTTAGTTAGGATCCCTTTTTTTAAGGTATTTTATTTATTCAAGTCTTTCTTTAAAACAAATTGTTGTTAACACATAAAACTCGGGTTCCTATATAAGTTTAAATATGGTTCCTGTAACATTTTAGTTCATCCAGAGATGGCAAGGGCTAGCGAACGTTTGAAGGCCGCCGGTGTAATGTCTACCAAGAAATCAAAGAAGCAAACGTCTCCAATACGCGTAGGTGAAGAGGATGAGGTAATCCCAATTAGATACCTACCATATTATATGTAAATCTTACTACATACATCTAGGTTGTCACCCAAAATTTCGCAAATATAATTTGGTGTATTACCATACTATATGTAAATCTTACTACATCCAATACGCGTAGGTGAAGAGGATGAGGTAATCCCAATTAGATACCTACCATACTATATGTAAATCTTACTACATACATCTAAGTTGTCACCCAAAATTTCGCAATTTAATTTGGTGTATCACCATACTATATGTAAATCTTACTACATACATCTAGGTTGTCACCCAAAATTGCGCAATATAATTTTGTGTATCAATGATCAGGGTTCGGAACATGAAGTAACGAGTGAATTAAACCGAGAGACAACTGATCCTAAGACAAAAGGGAAAGGGCTGAAAAGACAAAGAGAAACTGGTGGCAATATACAAAAGATGAAGGTATCTCCGAAGAAGAAGGAGAAGGGAAAGGAAAAAGAGTATACAAACTGTGTTGAATGCAGTGATGTAATTGCCTCTATTCACTGCTTTACAATTGTCGTTATGCTTATCTATGTAATGACATATTATCTTGGTTTATATACAGCATCTGGACTTGCAAAAAGAGGTGATTAGTGGGGAGAACTCAAGATCACAAGGAAAAAAAGTAAAAGGGAGACGAGATAAGAAAGATAATACTGTCGGAGTAAGCAAGGAAAAAAATAAGGGGACGAGAAAATCGAAAGACATGGCTCAAGAGGCTGCGAAAAGGCACTCCGACGATAGTAATGTAATACAACTTATTTGTTATTTGTTATGGTGACATTGTGATTTAAAGCTAACTTGTGAGTTGTCTACTTGTGATGTTGTTCAGAGCGAAGAGAGTTCTGATGGAAATGGGGAGGAAGACTCAATTACTAAATGTTATTCAGACACATCAAGTGATATTGATGCCCTTACGAAAAAGAGATCAAAAAATGACAAGATTAAGAAGGTGTGTACGAAAGGAAATAAATGTGTTTTCCTTTAATCTAATGAACCATGTGACTTTAAAATCGGTGATGCAGGAGATTGTTAAAAAAGACAATACGATGAAGGATAAAGGGAAGGGAAAAGCAAATGACGAAGAAAATTCTTGGAAGGTATAAATGTCAGAGGAGTACATGGAAAATAAGGTAATGTTAAGTAAATATGCAGTTATTAAATTATGACATATAGACAGTAGTGTGTATACACATATAACCTGTTGTCCACATTGCGAGTTTATGAAGCGTATGCCCTTGTAGTTTGTGGTAAAATAATTTTGTTGTCATTTGCATGGCTGTAATATTTATGATACATATGCCTTTGTCTTCTACCCGGACATCGTTGTCATGGTTACCTCAAATGCATTTATAGACGTATAGTATATGTTGTGTCTTTGTTTATGTATTGCATAACTCTACTTCAAACAGTATATTTATGATACCTATGCTCTTGTATATACTATATGAATGTCAATACTCTTATCTCCCATGTGAACGCATGTGCGTACTTCTGTATACCGGTGTATATACAACTGTAATTTTTTTGTCTTACAGGATGAGGACTATTTAATGTCATATACTAAAAGGAATAGGCCATTGAAAATTAATTTGTGTTCAAAGAGTGGCGTTATGGAGTTGGTGCGCAAGACTTTGGAAGAAAAGTGTGAAGAAAAGTTCAGATCAACGTGCTTTGGTCATTTCTGGGATTTTTCATTCAAGAAAAAATCCTCTCAGTTGCTACTCCACTTAATTCAGAACCAATGCAAACCAAAAAAAACGTCGGAACTCAACTTCAAGATTGGAGGGAAGGTACTGAAATTTGGTTTAAGAGAATTTGCATTAGTGACCGGATTAAATTGTGGTCCAATCCCGGAAATAGATCAAGATACAATTAAGGGGAAAGGGAAATTGAAGAATGACTACTTCGAGTTTGAAGAAAGTGTGACAAGGAACTGTTTAAACATAGCTTTCAAGTTCAGCAAAATGGTCTGTGAGAACGATAGGGTGAAGATGGCGCAACTTTACTGCCTAGAGAGCTTCTTGTTGCCGAGGCAGGAGAAAGTACACATTGAAATGGAGCACCTACTAATGGTCGACGACGACCAATTGTTCAATACTTATCCGTGGGGGCGTGTCGCATTTAATTTGTTGTTGAGGTATATGAAGAATGCCCTTGACAGTCAGGGAAATAGTGGGATCGGTATGGGAGGGTTCATACATGCACTTCTAGCTTGGGCGTACGAGGTGATACCGGCTCTAAGTTCACAACCTACTTACTATGCAAAGAGAATAAGAAATACGGTCCCCAGGATGATAAATTGGGAGGCGGATACTCAACCAGAGTGGCGAGAGTTGCAGGCGAATGTATTCAAGTCTCCATCGGTATTTATTTGTTTTATGATTGTTATTGTTTATATTAATATATGTGTGATGGGTCCTCACTAACGAAGATTCTCATTTTTTAGTTGGAAGTGCTTGACCTAGAACCAAGAACAGAGGAGCTGCAAATGCCATATTTCAAACCTTTCTTGCAGGATGAGCTAACAAAGCGTGGATTGGTGGACAATAGGCTGATAATGGAAGGAGGCCGTAAAGAGACTGACAAATTCTTTGTGGGGTCGTCATCAATGGAATCACAAATGAGAATCTTGTTTAAGAAACAAGACGAAACAAACGAGAAACTGGATGGCCTAGTCAATGCAATAAACAACTTGATAGCTTACTTGAAGAACGATGATGAAGACGCGGTGAAGGTGAGCTCGACGTTTATGATGCAAGGGGATGTTGGCGATGCATTGCAAGTTCAAGTTGTGCACAAGGTAGATACGAATACATACACCATATATATAGGGATGTGCATAATTATCAACTAAATAATAATAAATACTTTACTAACACTATGATTTTACGTATGTAAGTATTGAACAATAGTTTGGTGCAATGTTTCAGGATGGTGCCACTCTTGCTTTTGAAGTTGACAAGGTCGATGTTGAAACACGAAAAACTAATATCGCGCATGTGGATGACCATGGACTGGAGAAGCAACCACCACCGTTCCATAGGGACGACGATGATGGTCCCTCAGGTCCACATAAAGGAGACCCTAATGTACATGCCGCTGTGCAACATGTGACAATCGCAACCGGGGGAGCGAGTGGTGGCAGTGGGGGGACGAACGAAACCGAGGGCAGTGTCCAGGTATTACAGTGGTGTATCCCTAGAAATGTGTTTAACTATTCTTATATAAATCAAGTGTTCTTATGTAAATGCTATTGTATTTATAGGAATGTGATAGTATAGATGAAACAATCAACAAAGTCATTTTATCCATAGATGAGTCAAAAATTATGGAGGAACTGAAAAGAGACAAAAAAGCAAAAATGTTGATGACGGTATGGGTTGTGAAGTTATTCTAGATTTTGTTAACATGTTAGTAAATATAATGTGACCCCAAATTTGTCAAAACAGACAACATCTATGAACATTCCCAAAGTCCAGCCGACACTTGTTGCACCGATCGTGACTTGCAAGGTATGTACCTAAGTTCGTATATTTATGGTGAACCTACCTTTTATACTATAACTACCTTAACTTTGATTGATGTATTTCATATTAAAGACGAGAGGGGTAAAGATAAGTGATACATTGCCGAAGTAGGTGAAAAAGAGGTCCGCCCTTGTAGAGGTGAGTGTACTTTATTTTTCAGATTTATTAATCATGTGTATATATGAGGTCCGACTAAAGTTGATGTTTGCTTTATACTGTCTGTACATGTAGATCAATAGGAATTTGGCAGAAAATGGAAAGGGGCGTGCCCACGTGTATGTGGAGGAAGGTTACGTGGGCGGAATGAGAGGTTCGTACAAGAAAGATGCAACGGATGACCTGCCTGTTGAATTCTGTAATCCATCGTTCGATTTGAAACTCAGTCAATCACATGATTGAGTCATTTAACAGCTTTGGTCACCCCTTATGATTTAATCTTGAACTGGACATTATATTTTGATACTTTTGGTTGGACATCGTTTCATTTGTTTCAATTGAAGGCTGTTCTGAAATACTTTATTTCCTTTCAAATATTTGTTTTGATCAATGATGTTTTGTTATTCTATGAAAGGAACTCTCATTATAGCAAAATTTCATATATGTTTTGATAGATGATATTTTGTTATTGTATGAATGAACAACATTTATAGACATCCAAATGAATGTATATACCCATATGTGGTTGTCGGTATGACCATAGCATTGTGGTTGGATGAGAGATGGCCTACTTACAAATGTACTGTGCGTCCCTGTATATACCCAGAAGTATACCCTTGTTTGCATCCAGGGTCATTAATACATACATGCTCGTGCGTACTGAACAATAATATTATGATTGATACAAAATTGCGTACTGAACAATAGATGATATTTTGTTATTCTATGAATGAAACTCATTTGTATACAGAAAAATGATTGTATATATTAGGATGTATCTCCCTGTATAAAGATATATTTGTAGTTGAGTGCGATATAATTGATGCGAGATGGTCTTTTCAAAAATTCCACTTATCATAGTTCATGCTAGTACATAATGACAAAAATCTCACTTAGATATAAGCCTATTATTGTTGGAAGGTTATACCCATAAGTATAAACATTCTTTTAGTTCATGCTAGTACATAATGAACAAAAAGATACTCAAATTGAACCATTGTTGAAAGATGAATTGTGATACATACATTCACATTTATGATGCGAGTCCATTGCAGTGGGTAGACTCAAAATAAAAGGTCTCATTATTCAAATATAAAAACATAAAATAAAGGCAATATAATTTAATTGGAGATTGGGTTGTTGCAGCGTCTTCGATTGTGACCTAGTTGTCCACACCTACCACACTTAAGGGGTGCGGCCCTTTCTCGGTGAGAAGTTATCCGTTTCTTTTTTGGTCTACCAGCAGGGCGCCTGGCAATCGGAGGGTGCACTGTTGTATCGCCTGGATTGGTGGTCACTTCGGCGTTGTAAGAAAGAGCAACGGGGTATACATCGCCGCTGTATAGCTTTTGAAGGGTGGAAGTACGGTAAAAGTCGTGGACATAGTTCTCAAGGGTAAACCCTTTACGACATATCGCTAAACACGCATGAGGACATGGGATTAGATCTTGGTCCCATCGTCTACACGTGCAGCTTCGATCATTGATGTTAACT
The DNA here is from genome assembly GCA_028017165.1 of Herpetospermum pedunculosum. Taxonomy (NCBI): domain Eukaryota; kingdom Viridiplantae; phylum Streptophyta; class Magnoliopsida; order Cucurbitales; family Cucurbitaceae; genus Herpetospermum; species Herpetospermum pedunculosum. The sequence continues at coordinate 54,727,775 of CM051528.1, read as the reverse complement.
ACAAACTCCTTGCGGTCATCATGTACTTCGTGTAGATAGTCGTTTACAGGGTATATCTAAATATTTAGGGGTAGATATAAGAATGTAAATGTGCGAACAAAATATACTCCAAACAGACAATCGAAATACAAAAATAAATACTTACATCCATGGTACGACTAGCGTTTAGGGAGTCTCGTAGCTGACCCTCGGCATATTGTGTTAGATGTTGACGTCGGAAGTTTGAAGTGGTCCTACGTTTGAAGAACCATTCTTGCAAGATATCTCTTACTTCCTCTAATAGAGAAATAATTGGTAGCTCGCGAGCACTACTAAGGCGAGAGTTGAAGCTCTCGGATATATTTGTTGTCATCATTACGTACCTTTTTTTTGTAGAGAAGGCACGACTCCATCTAGGAAACCCTATTACCTCCAATTCACTCCTAATGGAAGGTACCAAATGTTCCATTTGCCTCATGTAGTACTCAAAAACAGTCGGAGTATATGATTTAGCACACTTATTAAACAAATCTTCAATTGGTTTCCCCCTATGATCAGATTTAAGGTTTTTTACCAAATGGTAAATACAAATCTCGTGGTGGGCAGAAGTATATACCGCTCTAAATCCATTGGATATACTTTTGTGGCGGTCTGACACAATGACTAGGTCATTTGGCTCACCAAATACTGCTTTTAGGTTCCGAAAAAACCAACACCATGAAGAGTCATTCTCATAATCGACGATAGAAAATGCCAATGGGTATGTCTGTGAATTACCATCGAAGGTGCAGGCGGTGAGTAGTGTCCCCTTGAACCTGTTCTTCAACGCCGTGCCGTCAACGGATATGACTGGTAGGCAATGCTCCCATCCTTTTATCGATGCTGCTAAGCTCATGAAGAATAATTTGAACCTATTACCCTCCCCCACCTCTTGTGCTGTGTACGTACCTGCGAAATGAATGTGTGTATTTCTGAGAATTCCTCCTTAAGAGAATTCCTAGCTATTTATTCCTAGCTTTTTCAATCCAACTATTTATTCCTAACTATTTATTCGTAGCTATTTATTCCTAGCTATTTTTCAATGAATGTGTGTATATCTGTATATACCACCCTAGACATCGGTAACATAGTTGTATGTACAAATATATACCTGGGTTTTGTTCAATCAATCGTGCAGCAAAAGTTGGGATACGAGCATAAGAGTCTTCGGCTGAACCTCTGATAGAGGCAAATGCCTTCTCTCGCGCCCTCCAAGCCTTATTGTAGCTTATGCAAACCCCGTGCTTCTTCCGAGCATACCCGATGATGTCGCCTGGTGTGCAATGTTTTTTGCTGTTGGTTGACATTATGGTCTTCGCATACTCACTAACGACGGTTGCAGTTGCTTGTCGATGGTCGTTCTTAACAATGTCTATAACGCAATTATGTAAATTATTGAATTTTCTAACCATCCATAGTTTCCCGCTACCATAGACAGACGCGTAGAGGGACCAATCGCATGAGTCTTCAATGCATTGTACTGTGAATTGCTTTGTGTTAGACCTAGTGGTCTTGAACTGAAAATTTCATTTTACCGCTAATCTAGAAACTGTTGGGTTTTATGTCCTAAAACTCGTGGTTTGTAAACTGAATGTATATTCTATTTTGGAATAAAGTTGTTATTGAGATTTATTAAGTAAAGTTGTTATTGAATAAAATGAATTGTTTTTACTTTTAACCTAACTCCAATAAACAAAGAACCCATGGCTATAGGTTGTATACTTGAACTTCATGTATGACATGATTGTGGATCAAGTTCAAGTAATAGCCAGAACGGTCTATAGTATAGGGATAAGGCTGGGTACCTTATCCTGGGGACACTATTGGACGCGGCCCACTTTGTATAGTACAAACGATGTGATCCGAAATCGTTCATGTGGAGACATGTGAGTGGGGGCGTCCTATGCAATGAGTTTGCATAAGATTGAACCGCGAAACAAGTCGCTCTTTCTTTATAACTCCGTTTACTGTAAAGACCGACTTTTTCATATGATGACCTAGGTAACTCGATCTGAATCCTGAGCACGCTATGAACTCCTGTTTATTCGGGCTTATTCTTTGACTTGTATGGGTGAGAGTGGCCCGAGATCGCCGACTCAATAAGCCTACCATCTTGGGGATAAGACCGGGTAGGTAGCTGGGAACATAGTCCTGCGAGACGGAATTCACTCCTACCCGCTCTGAGGGATTAGTAGAGAGGTTGTTCCCTTAAGTGCTGACTCCGGATCTTGAACTAGGGATCCCACCCTCTCATTGGCCCGAGAGGGACTTGGTATAGTGATGAGATCACATACCAATCGGTTTGGTGGTTGGACCACAAACCAATAGTTCATTAGAGGATCAGTGGGACTTAAGGAACAAGATGTAATTACGGGGGTAAAACGGTTATTTTGACCCAGCTGTAATTACGAACGACTTGTGAAGGATCGACTTACTGATGATGGTTATATCAAGAGGACAGAAATATATCTACGGTGAGGAGAGTGCAACCCTTGGACTTTAATGGAGTCTCCGGGGGTTAACGAATGTTGGTTAGCTTGGTTAAAGAGTTTGACCGGTTAATCTCGTATCGTTGGAGCTCATGATCTGTAGGTCCTTTAGGTTCTCCTGGCTAGCTCGGATTAAGCCGTGTAACAATATGAGAGAAAAAAAATTTGAATTTATTGAAATTCGGTTTTGGAAGAATGATGAACATATTTAAATATGATTTAAATATGGGATCGGTGTAAAACATGAATAGGGATTCATGTGTGATGATTCGGTTTAAGAAACCGGGATTAGTCTTATTATTTAATTAATATTTGATATTGAATTAAATAATAATATTAATTAATTAAAAAGTTTAATTAATTATAATTTATTTTGCTTATTAAAATTAATTATGAATTAATTTTAAAATGACAAAATATTACAAGTGTGATTATAAGTCAAAGTGGAATTATCCATGTTGAGTGGATTTATCCAAGTTGAGTGGGTTTATCCAAGTTGTGAAGTGGATTGTGAATCACCAACAACATGCATAGTAAACTCATCAATTTTGGAACACTTGGTTGAAGACTAATCCATCCAATTTGAGGTGTCATGCTAAGCAAAGACTTTGTTGCATGTGAATTGCCTATAAATTGGATGAAGTTCAAATGGTTTGAAGTTGATGAATTTTCAAAGAGTTTGAATATTTGGATGAGCATGAAGAGTTCATGTTACTTGAGAAATTAGAAAGCTAAGTGTTAGATTTCTTCTCACAAAATCCTCATCACTTTCATCTTCTCATCTTCTTCTTCCAAACTTTTTTCTTTCATAAAGGAGTCCCACCACTCCGTTGCTCGGCCCGAGGATAGCGGGACTACCGGAGGTGGTTCTCGGTGAGTTCGAGAGAAGATTTGAAGGGTTCGTGAGGAGATTCGAGCATTGGAAGAGAAGTCTTTAGAACTACAAGAGGTATGTGTTCTAATTCCTTTTATTTCAAAGCTTTGTGCATGTTTCTTATTTAGCTAAATTGATGAAATTAGAGTGCCATTGATCCGTCTCGCTTCCGCTGCGTTACATGCGCTCCATCAGAAACAACCTTCTTTAGGTCAACTTTGCTGTAAAAAATACAGTTTTCAATAATGAGTAGGTTCTCAGCAAGTTCATCAATACGATCTGGATCGACCAAGTGTAAATTCTTTTTCTTCAAACATGACATCCTTCGTTGGTTACTACTTGCGCTGCCACTGTATGTGCTTGTATCTACAGAGGGGATATCGACAACCAAACAACAATCGTCGTACATACCCTCCGAATATCCTGCTAGCACCCACACAAGGTCTCTATCTTCAGAGAGCCTAGTGATTATGGATTTCTCCTCACCGTTCCTAATTAGTGACAACTGTGAGATCTTTTCCGGGCCATGTAGTGAAAGTAGGTGAGCAATGGACTTGTGGAGTTCATGAAGAGTTGAATCAGAGGGTACATCCAGGGTGAGAACCTTGAAGTTGGTGTAGACGTTCTTGTCACCCCATACCCCATCGAAAGCAAGAGTAATATGGTGAGGAGCCATTCAATTGGTGGTGGAAATAAACAGAAGGTTGTTCCAGGGATAAAAAGAAATAAATTGGTGATGGAAACACGTGATTTGACAGTGAATGAGAAATAATAAATGGGTTGATGAAACCCATAATTCTAGGATAGTTGTTGAATATAATGAGGGGTTGGAGATTTGAAAATAAGTTGTGAGATTTGAAAATAATATAATCTAAAACAGAAAAAATAACAAAAATCTGTTATATGAGATCAAAAAATGAGGGAAAACATCTGGATGTAGATTTGAAAATAAATAAAACTTATACAAAATTTGTTTTTTAAAATGATTTATGGGGTAGTACAAAAATACGTGTATACACAAAGGGGTAAAGATGAAATGGTGGTGTTGACTCCCTAGCCTAAAACTAAGGGATACGAAACTACCAATGGGAATTGTTTTAAACAAAACAAAAAGGATAAATAAAATAAAATAACGGTTAGGTGGGGTAAGAGTAAAAAACCATATATACAAGGGGTAAAAAGGGGATGAAAACTATAAACTTGACACCCTATAATATTGGTAGCTATTGGATGAGAATATGAAACAATCTTAGCTATTTTTCAATCCAACTATTTATTCTTAGCTATTTCTGAGAATTCCCCTTACTTTAATGACTTTAGCATAAATTGGACTTTTGGCCCAATTATCACCCAATCTTGGGCTTAATAATAGTGAGATTTGGTCATGACCTATTGTTGTGATCAGATGATCACAGGAAAGACTTGTGACATATTTGGATTTGTCTCTAAATTTTAATTTAGGGTACATATTAATTATTTAATTGTCTCTAAATCTGTATTTATACTATATTAAAAGGTAAGGATAGTTGTAAAACATTTTTAGACCATTTTTTTCTTTTAGTTTTGAAGATATCATTTGATTTAAAATCAAATTAAATTAGGATTTGAATCTAAATTCACTCTATAAACTTGAATTACATTTCCAATTGCCTCAGAAGTAACATGTAGTCCAATTTTTCATTGTTTCAGGTATATCTCCTTTTTTTCTTCTTAAATTTCATTAATTCCTCCTCCTCCAAAATTAAATTATATTAAATTATGTTATAATCATATGAAAAATTATATTATAATAGAAAAACATGATATAATATTAAAATTAGTAAAATTACAAAACATAAAATCATAATAGAAATAGAAAAACAAAACTAATATAGGAAGGTATATGAAAGTAATATCAATTAATTTTGATTATTTTAAATTCATTTTCTTTTACTCAAATTTTTACATGCAACTTAGTAAAAAAGCTAGTTTAATAAAGTGACCTCGTTTTGTCGTAAAGACATGGCGAGTTTTACTTGGCCGAAAATTTCTCTTACAACATTATCAAATAGGTCTATAAACTTTAAAAAGTATCAAATAAATCCCTTAACTTTAATTTTGTGTCTAATAAGTCTCTAAATTTTCGATTTTGTGTCTAATAAGTGTTCTTAGAGCTTTCAATTTTGTGTCTAAATAGATTCTTGACATATTCGACATTTAAAAGAAAAAAAAAACACGAACTTATTGGACAGAAAATTTAAAGTTTAAGGTTCTATTACGACACAAAAATTCAATATTAGGTCTAACAATAATAGATTCGTTAATTTTAAAAAATGACAAATATGTCAAAGTTCTATTAGACACAAAATTAAAAATTTATAGACTATTATTAAGATACATACATGGACCTATTAAACATAAATATTGAAAGTGCAATGACTCATTAATACTTTTTAAGATTCAGGTCGGACACAAACACGAACTTAACTTATAATTTAACCTTCAAACTATTGTTTTCAAATTTATGTTTTCATATCACTAATCACACGCGCTTAAAACACTAATCACAGTGGTGGGTTAAAGCAGGGCGAAGTCGGAATCGCACTTAGGGATTTCTGAAATCCCTAAATCGAAATCCCTAATTGTGTTGAACGAAGATGAAAAATGAAGGATGAATCGGGTTTTTAATTTCAGACTTGCGACGAACAGGATTTTCATCGCAGGGGGTTTGCGGCGGATTTATGGTTTCGTCGCAATGTTTGCGACGATATAGGGTATCGCCGCATAAACTTGCGACGATTTAGGGTTTCGTCGCAACTCTATGCGACGATATACGTGTTCGTCGCAATTGACTGCGACGATTTATCATTTTGTCGCAATGCCTTTCTGTGTTTTCTGAGCTGTTTTTTTTTTTTTTGTTTGGCTTCATCCATGCAATTACAGGCACTATAGAGAGAGAGCTCGAACTAACAGAACAGCATGGGGCAAAGAAATTGAGAAGGACGAATCCTTTTTATTTTTTCTCAGCTTTTGGGAGCCTTCGAATCCACGGCATTCGATGCGTTCCTCTTACAATAATTTCCAGACAAATTCGTTTCTGTGGTATGACAGAAATTTTTTTAATTCTAAACATAATTATATGATGATTTTTTTTTTTTTTTTTTTTTGTTCTTTTTGTTGAAAAAATGTGCATGTCTAATTCTATCTTTCATTTTAATCTCATGTGAAAAATTCATTTTTAATCTATAAACTAATATTCGTTCCTTTTGTAAAGGTTGCGAGGACAAGATAATGACAAATATAGCAAAACATAAAACATTTTGTAAATATGACAAAAAAAAACACAGTGATAATCACTAATAGACTGCTGTCGCTAATAGTCATTGATAAAATAGACAACTATTAGGGATAATCGCTGACAAAATTCTATAAGAAAAAAATATAAGTGTATCAGTAGCTATCAATAATAGTCATTGATCCTGTTATCACTCACTATATCATTGATAGAATTCTTTCAGTGACTATCACTAATAAAAAATTGTCATATTTATAAAAAAAGTTCAAAAAATGTTATATTTACAATTATTTTACCCTAAATTGACACTAAAACGAAGTTTAAAGACAATAGAAATAAAACTATTTCTTTTCACATTTACATTTTTAAATTTGTAACAATTTAATTTCGTGAAATTAAGCTTAGCTCATTTGGCATAAGATTATGCCTTTAACTAAGAGGTTGGGGATTCAATCCCTCCATCTCAAATAACGTTCACCGCATTTGAAATGGAAAACAATTATTGGCATAAGGTTGTGCCCGTGACTATGAGGTCATGAATTCAATCCTCGCTTTAATTAAAATACCACCGTTGCAAAAAAAAATAATTTAATTTTGTGTCAAATGGAGTCTAGTTCAATTGCCTTCTACTTTGGTAAGCAATTTAATTTTCCACCCCACATTAATTATCTTTGGAAAAAAAATCCCTCGAAGATAAAATCTTGTTAAGATTTATTGGTTTTATTTATTTATTTACATAAGTGAGATAAATAGATTGGTAAACAACTCAAGGATGAAAAGTATTTATAAACTATAAAAACTAATTCATTCCACTATATAGAAATTGATATTTTTATTTTACCTTAATGAGTCTTTTCACAATAAGGTTTTTTATTTTTTTTATTTTTAAAATCTACTCATTTCTTCTATAAGAAGTTTAATAGTCTCAACATTTTTTTATGACCACTAAGCGATGGTTAAATAAATATTAAATCTTTATAAATTTGTTTTTTTTTTCTTTTAGTGAAAGTGAGTAGATTATTACTTCAATAAAAATAGAGAAAATTTAGTTCAAATTTTAATTCCTAAACTTAGATGGTTGTAGCAATTTTAACCCTGAACTTTTAATTTCATCAAATTGAACCACAAACTTACGTAGATGTTGCAATATAGACCCTGAACTTTCAGTTTCATCAATTTGTGAACTCCAAACTTGCATAAGTGTTGCAATGTATAGACCCTAAGTTAACTTTTCGTATGAATATGTTAAAGGCACGTGATAATCCACATGAGTCTCCGACAAATAGACTTCAATTCTCTCGAACAAATCTTTCAAACCGCTGTTTGTTTGATCGTCTTCTTCACCGGGAACCACACTTTCTTCAACGCTTACATTTTATCTGAATCGAGCCTCTTCATTTACTCTCGTTCTCTCACTATTTCCTAAACTGAATTTCAAAGCACAGTCTCTTGGGATTTCGATATCTTGGAGTACTTCCTCGATTTACTACTTATTGTGACAGTGTGCACTTGTGTTAGGACTACCTTTTACAAACCAATTTCCACATGCACACACTTTCTGTCCACCACTAAACTCCTTACTTATTGAGATTCATTGTTCTATCTCTAAACCACACTTATACTATGGTGTGATATAACTTGGGTGTGATTCATGCATGTTGAGTTGTATATGGGTGTGATTCATCTGAGTGCCAATCCTATTTTACATTCTTAGACAAAGCATGTTGAGTTGTATATATATTTCGTCCGGGATCTTGTTCTTCAACAGAAGCTTCATGTTTTTCATCTCTCAAGCTTCTACACAAGTTGTAGATATTTTTACCAAGCCTCTCTCTTGCGGCTTCCTTTATTCCTCTTTGTTCCAAGCTTCGGGTTCTTGATGCAGCAACCTTTGGGTTGATAGGGGATATTAAGATAGCTCTATTAAGGACAACGAAGCTCCACGTATTTCTTTATTGGTATGATATTGTCCACTTTGAACATAACACTCATGGCTTTGTTTTTGGTTCCACCCAAAAAGTCATCATATTGTAGATAATTGTCATCCCTTATATATTTCATGATTTTTTCATTATCTATTAGGAAATATTTCCTTTACATTCTTTTCCTTTCTTGGTATATAGTTTGCTTAGCTAGTTTATGTTGTCTTTAGCTTTTAACCCACAAATAGATTGGAGATTTGTATTAATTGAATTCTAAATGAAGAGAGAGAAAGAGAAAATCAATTGGAATTTTCATGGTATCAGAGCAGCCAAACAAATAACCCTAGAAATAGGTCTCCCCTGTCGTCGTCGCACGCCTGCTCGCCGTCGTCAGAGTCTGTCGGACAACGTCGTGGAGCGGCCGGAGTTGAGACCCGAAAACGTGCAGCAGCTGAAGTCGTCCACCGCCGTGAAGCTCGCCCTCGCCTGCGAAGATCAGACGCCGCCGTGAAGCTCGCCCTCGCCTGCGAAGCTGCGCCGTCGTCAACGCTCCCCTCGCCATCGCCTGCGAAGCTGCGCCGTCGTCGACGCTCCCCTCGCCTTCGCCTGCGAAGCTGCGACGCTGCCCTCGCTGTTAAGCTGCCACCTTCCACCGTCGAGATCTGACACCGTCGTCGAGATCTGAAGGTGTTGAAGCTTGAGTTGAGGGAGATCTGAAAGTGTTGAAGCTTGAGTTGAGGGAAATCTGAAGCTGCCATGGTGGGAGATTTGACGCTGACGTCCAGATCTGAAGTTTGAGTTGAGTCGCAGCCATCGCCGTCGTAGTCGCCGCTGCCGCCGCTGCAATCTGAAGCTGAGTGAGTTCCGATCATTTTGAAATAGTTTTTTTTCCTTCCCTCCTCTGCCATTTAATTTCAAATCTAATGGTGAAGAGAACTTTGGAAGTGAAAAAATTGACCCACACTCCCCGTACTATCTTGGTTCTGGCGATCAACCGGGAAATTTAATCAGTCATGTGTCCTTGACATCTAAAAATTATATTGCGTGGTCAAGAGCAATGATGCTCTTGTTGAAGGCTCGTAGAAAATTTGTGTTTGTAGACGGAACGATCTCCAAACCCAAAGAAAACAAGAAGATGCTTGATTGGGACACTGTAAATTCAATGCTTGTTTCCTGGATCATGAGGATCATTGACTCGAAGATTGCATCATCAATTCCTTATCACGATGAGGCAAAGAAACTTTGGGATTATCTAGAGAAGAGGTTTTGCGTTGCTAACGGTCCACGCCTTCAGCAGTTGAGATCGGCCATTATGAATTGTAAGCAAACCAAATCTATGACTATTGATGATTACTACAATAAATTGATGGGCCTATTTGATGATCTTGCTCGTCTTAAACCATTACCTTCTTGCCAATGTGGTTTATGCTCTTGTGATATGTCTGGTAAATTCGCGAAGGATCGCGATGAAGACAAATTTCATCAATTTTTGATTGGGATTGACGATGCTTTATATTCTACTGTGAGGACTAATCTTTTGTCTCAGAATCCGTTACCATCCTTAGATGGTGCCTATCAGACTTTAATTCAAGAGGAATTCGCGAGAATTCTCCTCTTGAATTAAAGTTTGATAGGCACCATCTAAGGATGGTAACGGATTCTGAGACAAAAGATTAGTCCTCACAGTAGAATATAAAGCATCGTCAATCCAAGCATATACTATTTAACCCAAGCATATACTATTCTTTCAAGTCTTGTCAGTTTACCAAATGGGAATACAACATTCGCCACCATGGAAGGGAGAGTTGTTCTCGCCGGTGGACTCAACCTTGAACATGTTCTATTTGTACCTACTTTACAATGCAATTTAATATCGGTGTCGCAATTAATCAATGATGCTAATTATTTTGTCTGATTCACTCCTTCTTTATGTGCTATACAGGACCAACACTCGGGGAGCCTGATTGACGCCGGTGAACGGAAGGATGGACTCTATTATTTTCGGGGACTTCCAGTAGTGCATGTAGTGAAAGTTCAACATTTATCCGTTTTTTAGTTGTGACATAGAAGACTGGGGCATCCGTCAGATAGAGTGGTAAATTTAGTCCCTGCAATTAGTTTTAGTTCTGTTAGAAAGAAACTGAATCATGCTTGTGTAACATGCCCTCAGGCTAAACAAACTCGTGATAGTTTTCATGTTAGTGATAGCAAGACTAGTCGTATTTTTGAACTTATCCATGTTGATCTATGGGATCCAAATACCAACACACCCTCGTCATGTAGTGCTTATTATTTTTTGACAATAGTAGATGATTTTTCACGAGTTGTTTGGGTATATTTGTTGAGTAGTAAAACTGAAGTTTCTACAGCATTTCACTCTTTCTTTGCTATGGTTGACCGTCAATTTGAGACATCGGTTAAAACAGTGAGAAGTGACAATGGCACAAAATTTAAATGCATGCTTGCCTATTTTGATAAGAATGGTATTCTTTTTCAAACTTCATGTGTTGGCACTCCACAGCAAAATGGGAGAGTAGAGCGCAAGCATCGACACATACTTAATGTGGCTCGTGCTCAAATGTTTCAAGGCAATCTTCCTATTGCTTTTTGGGGAGAATGTATCTTGGGTGCAGTTTATCTGATCAATCGTACTCCGTCTAGTGTCTTGCAAAATAAAACACCGTATGAGATTTTATTTGGCACCGCCCCAAACTTTGATGTGTTACGTGTGTTGGGATGTCTGTGCTTTGCTCATAATCAACGATCAAAAGGGCATAAATTCGCTCCACGTAGTCGAAAGTGTGTGTTTGTTGGTTATCCGCATGGTAAGAAAGGGTGGAAGCTTTATGATCTCGAAACTGGCGAACTGTTTGTTTCTCGTGATGTTCAATTTCACGAGAATGAATTTCCCTATGCTGAAACTAGCACTTTTGTCTCTTCGGATGAAAATGTGGTGAATGTTCATCCTATTTTGGATGATATGGAAAGCTCTTCTGAGGAATTAGTTTCCCCTAGCACTGTCGATCACGTAGATGACATTATACGATCTTCTAGTGTTGTTAATGATATACGGGCAGTTCAGGATGAGGGTGCAGCTTCTGATCACACAACCACCACCATCGCTCCTCTAGAGGCAACCCACAATGAAAATGGGTCAACAAATGACGTGGTTGGTTTGGGCCGAGGTTTGCGAACCAAACGCACATCAGTTCTTCTTCGTGATTTTGTTACTGAACCTACAAGAATCGAGAGTCCATCCCCAAGTTCATCGGCATCCACGAGCTCCTCAGGTACTCATTACCCTATAGCACACTTTGTGAATTGTGACAAATTTTATGCATGCCATCGTATATTTCTTCCAGCAGTAACTACAGGATATGAGCCTCGTAATTTTAATGAGGCTATGAAAGATGTTGGTTGGAGAGAAGCCATGGAGAAGGAAATAGGAGCATTGGAAGGTAATCAAACTTGGGTCATGGAAGTATTGCCCCCAGGAAAGAAAGCCCTTGAATGCAAATGGGTTTATAAAATAAAATATCATGCAAATGGAGCGATCGAACGACTCAAGGCTCGCCTTGTCATTTTTGGCAATCACCAAGTTGAGGGTATTGATTATAACGAGACTTTTGCCCCCGTGGCAAAAATGGTAACTGTTCGCACCTTTCTAGCAGTTGCCGCTGCAAAGGATTGAGAATTACATCAAATGGATGTTCACAATGCATTCCTCCACGGTGATCTTGATGAGGAAGTTTACATGAAAGTGCCACCTGGTTTTACTGGCAATACGTCAGGTATGGTATGTCGCCTCAAGAAATCTCTTTATGGCTTACGTCAAGCTCCGAGGTGTTGGTTCTCTAAGTTGGCTGCCTCATTGAAGAAATATAGATTCACCCAGTCATATTCAGATTACTCGCTCTTTACTTTTCATCAGGGACACGTTCAACTTAACGTCCTCGTATATGTTGATGATTTGATTATATCTGGTAATAATTCTTCTGTTGTTGCTTTATTTAAGAAATATTTGGGTGGAATGCTTTCACATGAAGGATTTGGGTACTTTGAAATATTTCAGAAATGGGCTTATTAGGAGCAAAGCCTGCAGGGTTTCCAATCGAGCAAAATCATCATCTAGCTCTTGCCACTGGTGCTATGTTGGAGGATCCTGAAAGATATCGACGCCTTGTAGGACGCCTAATATATTTGTCTTTCACGCGACCAGATTTGACATATGTGGTGCACATTTTGGCACAATTTATGCAGGTACCACGACAAGACCATTGGGACGCTGCAATCCGTACTGTTCGTTACTTGAAAGGTTGTCCAGGTCAAGGAATTCTTCTTCGCTCAGACTGTGATCTCTCTCTATCAGGCTGGTGTGACTCGGATTGGGCGAGTTGTCCCTTGACTCGTCGCTCTCTTACTGGTTGGCTTGTGTTTCTTGGTGGTTCTCCTATCTCTTGGAAAACCAAGAAGCAGCACACGGTGTCTCGCTCGTCGACAGAGGCGGAGTACCGCTACATGGCTTCTGTTACGTCTGAACTCAAGTGGCTTAAAGCGCTACTTAGGAGCCTTGGGGTAGATCACGCTCGCGCCATCCCTTTATTTTGTGATAGTCAGTCTGCTTTGCACATTGCTCAAAATCCTGTGTTTCATGAACGCACAAAACACGTTGAGGTGGATTGTCATTATGTCCGCGATGCTATTCAGGATGAGGTCATTGCTACAAGTCATGTCTCTACCAATGAGCAACTTGCAGACATCTTTACGAAGGCCTTAGGGAAACGTCAATATCTATAGCTCCTTCACAAGTTGGGCATTTGCAATCCCCACGCTCCAACTTGAGGGGGGTATTAGGAAATATTTCCTTTACATTCTTTTCCTTTCTTGGTATATAGTTTGCTTAGCTAGTTTATGTTGTCTTTAGCTTTTAACCCACAAATAGATTGGAGATTTGTATTAATTGAATTCTAAATGAAGAGAGAAAGAGGAAATCAATTGGAATTTTCATTATCTAACCAGGTATTGTTTTGTACTCCTAACAAACCCACTAAGATTGGTTGTATTATATTATTGTAATTACAGTTTCTCTTGTTGTGGGGTTTTGATTATTGAGTTTGTGCAGCCTCTGATCCTATAAATGGGGCAGTCTTGTTTGATGATTAATGAATTGAGTTGATATTTTCTATCTGTCTCATTATGTTTATGTTTTGAGATGGGGATGGGAAAGTCATCTTCATTCCAAAGTTTGTAGCAACATTATTTGAGAGAGAAAACAAAGAGACGAAGCAGGAGAAGCTAATTGTAGATTGATACTCCTCTCTCTATGTTTTCTATTTGGAATCCGAGAAAGTAAGACTTGCTGAATCTTTTATTAGGCTATTTAAAACTAAAAGTCAGAGACGCCATTGGGAAATCAAAAAAGGGAACAATCCAAAACTCTACATTTTGGTCATTTTGTTGCAAATAAAGCCCTTAGTCGGTGAGTCTCTCTCGCCCAGTTTTTGCGGGCTCTTTTCTGAGTCACCCACAACTTTTAGTTAGCCGTTGGAACCAACTTGGACCCACTCCTTTTAATAAATTTGAAATATAATGTTTTATTATTATTATTACAAATAAAATTTATTCACCTCACATATTGACATGGAATTAAATAAAATAAAACATAGAAATTAATGACAAATTTCTAAAGTTATTTTGGAGAACAAATTGGATTTTTTTTAAGATATTCAATTATTTTGCACATTTTATTTTAATAAAAGACAATGCAAGATGGGGTTAATTTTGCCACTTTATTCATTCCTAGCTTGGATGAAAAGTGATTGAAATGCAAGTTGACAAATTATTGTATATATGTAATGGATTGTCGTGCTAGACGCTACAAGTATTTAGAAATTTGGGTTGAAGAATACTTGTCATGGATGAATTTTTTATCCTTCGAAATTTATCAATTTCTTAATTCTTTTGTTTACTATGTTTCTTGTGTATTAAAAAAATGTAATTGATTAGTTTAATGACGTTATTACTCAAAAAAAAAAATATGAATTAGAGTCGAATTTCTAAATATTGTTTAGATTGAAAAGTATAAGTTAATGTATTATTTCATAGTAATCAATAAAATTTGTTAGTAGAGGAGGAAGTTGGAGAAGAAGAGAAAAATGAAAATGATTCATCGTCGATCAGGGACACTCAACCTCGTCGGAGGAAGCTTACGCCGCCGCAGTTGGTGAAGAAGAGAAAAATCATGAAGACGCTACCGCCGAAAAAAGAGAAGAAGAAGATGTTGTCGTCGCAACCTCATCGGAGGAGAGCTTTCTCGTCGTCGATGAATCAGAAGAAATTATCCTGGCGGCATTAAAATGGAAAGAAAAGTGAAAAAGGAAGGGGTAATTTTGAAATATTTTACAACCCTAATTTCTAATCGCATGGGCGAATTATTTTTCTTTTGTCCTTCCTTTTCCTTTTCCTTAATTACAACCCAAATATCTAAAAAATGTTTTTTTTTTTGTTTTTTAAAACCACGATAAGGGAAAAAATGGGAGATGAATGTGAGAGAGGGAGAGAAAAATGAGGAAATGAAAACGAAAAAAAGAAGAAAAAAAAAATATATTGGTCGGCGTATTATTGTCCACGACAGCCATGAAGAAAATGGAGGGAGGAGGAAGAGGAAGAAAAATAAAAAAATATATATTTTTAAAGAATGTTAATAATTAAAAATAGAGTCACTCTGCTAAAATTTAACCAAAAAATTTGACGGGTACACTCAAATCCAAATATCACGGTTATAATTGTTGAGTTTGAAACTTGGGACACTCAAATACTACCCAACTCAAACATGAGCGACCATTAATCTATTTTTTTTTTTTTTTAATTACAAACGTAAATACCTATAGTGAATTTTAAGCACAGGGTACTTGAAACTTGCAATTACAGGTACTTACAACTTGTAATTAGAGGGTACCTACAACTTGCAATTCCAATATGTTAGCTGCAAACTTGCAATTATATGGTATCTTCAACTACAAGTACAAGATACTTACAATTACAGATTATTTGCAATTCATCAAAAAATAAAATTGATACAATTACCGGTATTGTAATTTGTTGGCGCAAGATTTCGGACTTCCCTGAACTTCCGCGTGTTCCGCCGCCGACGATGGAGTAGGATACCTGCGTGAGGAAGGAAAGGGTAAACTTGCACCGATGTGGGGCTAGGCCCACAAGGCTCCGATGCTTAGTCTGAACATAAGTAGGAGTGATAGAGAGAGATTGCGTAGAGTTACGCGTCACCTCTCCTCCTTGAACAGGGAGGGGTATTTATAGGCGATGAGGAGGGAGTGTTCCCTGAGCGGTTCTGCTGGCCCGTTACCATGGTGAGTCCTCGGATCGGGGTGAGAAGGTCCAGGTCGACCGGAGTCGACCCACGTCCTTCGCCATGATGAGGGTAACCGCCGTTCTCCGATTCTCAAAGGAATTGGGTCGGGCGCTACTGTACCGCCGTTCCGTCAGGCGAGTCAGAGTGTCTTGTCGATCACTTCTCACGTTCATCGAGAGACAGCTTGGCAACAACGGATCCTCAGGTGAGTTGTTAAGTCCGGACCCTCGAAGTCTTGGGATCGGTCCCAAGTCGTTGACTCGTCCGATGCTGGTGTCGTGGCCCCGACTTCCTGGAGAAGCGGGTCGTGACAGCTGATATCAAGTTGAGATAGCCCGTAACACAATTCATCGAAAAGAAAATTTGATAGCCAAAATAAACACAGGTAAACCCGTACCTCCAATCTGAACAGAAACACCTTCATATCCCTACATTCTATATCTACAATCTGCAGCAAAACCCATAAAACAAAATTGCCCAGAGAACTCACTTCTCCTCCCCAAGAATATATAAATGCATGCAGCTAAACCCATGAAACAAAATTGCCCACTTCTTCTCCCAAAAATAGAATTGTAAGCCTCTTGGGGTTGTTCTTACAAAAATAGAAAACTCACTGAAAAACTCAAGAGAGGGCAAAAATGGAGATGAACTACAGAGTAAGAAGAAGGAGAAAAAACCACAAGGTGTGTAACATAATCTCTTTGAAGCAAAATATTGTGTTCCTCCATTTTGTCTAATTATCCACTTCATTTAATAATTCTATGTAAGGCACGTTTGGCCAAAAAAAAAAACATAGTTTAATCGAAGATTCTAGATTCGATCTCCTACTTCAAAATTATTGTTAAAAAAAAAAAAAAAAAACACTAGGTTAAAGGTATATCATGTTATCATTTAGTTAATAATGATATAAAATAGAGTAAAAAATTACCTTTGATCATAAATTAAAGTAGATGAATGTAATTAGAAATTTTAAAAGTTTATTGACTATGTAACTACTATATTTAATTTAGGCAAATTGTAAAAGATGTCAATTTAGAATAAAATAATTAAAAATATAACATTTTTTTTAAAAAAAATGTAAATATGACAATTTCTATCTCTGATAGTAGTCTATCACCTCAGTTTTTTTTATAGAATTTTGTCAGTGACTATCACTCATAGCAGTATCAGTGATAGTCACTGATTTTTTGTCATATTTGTAAAATGTTTTAAATTTTGTTATATTTGTCATTACTTTAGGCCGGATTGTTTTTTAAGCTACTTTAATAATAGTTTTTGAAGAAAAATCTTACAATAGTCATGCCATCTCTATATTTAACAATACTCTTAACAAGTTCATCTAAAATTATAAAGTAAGAACTTTTAATTTTTGAAAATGTAATTATAAAAACATAAAATGGATTATGATTAATGATTATGCATGGCTTCTCTATACAAGTGCGCGAAAACGCGGCGTTGAAATTTAATGTTTAAATGATGAAAAAGAAAAAAATGTTAATTGAAGAAATCCATAATTACTTTACTAATGATATTGTCACTAAATTAATTAGTAGAAGGGTGTCTAAAGACGATATTACCCTTTTCAAATTATTGATTCTGCTATTGTCGTTTTTTCATACCTTTCATTGATTCTTTGTAATTCAATTTTAATCGTCCTCAGTGCGCTTTTTTTATTTTACAAAATATTTCGCACTTTTTAGAGATATTTAATTAATTTATTATAATTAAGAATTTGTGTGTTTTTTTTTTAAATAAAAGTATAGGGAATGGTTGCTGATTGAAGAGAACGTTGGAATATTGAAATATAAAACAAACAAGTTGAAAAAGAAAAAGGAGATGAATAAAATGTGTGTAGTCTTTTTCTTTTTAATTTTAAATTGCATGCTTAATGTTTTTTATAATGCGCATGAATATTGAGTGAATTTTAGAAAGGGTATCGATATATTAGTGATATCAAATTTTGGTATCAACGGTAAATTTGTATCTTAGCTGAACGAGCTAGAACATGAAGAATAAATAAGAGATGAGTGTCTTGCACTGGTGTGGTACTAACCCGTTAGAGGCTTCGATGATAAGTTAATTTGGGAAGAAATATCGCAAATATGAAATTAATCTCCAAGAATGACAGAAGATTTAGCTTACCCTCCTCCTCATCCTCTTCCCTCTTTTATAGATCTTCTTTATAGTCGTTATTGGTCGTTTCAACATTAATAAAGTATTAATGATCGACATAACTCCTGGACGTTAATGATCTCGTAACCATCTTCATAAGAGGCAGTTTTCCTTTGACTCGGTCGACCCCTCAAGGTCGACGACTTCCCTCTTGGTAGCATCTTGGGCCGATCCCATAAGGGATCGACCATCATTTTCAAGGATGACCCTTCTTCGGGGTCGACCACCTTATATTGTCGATGAACCGACCCGTCGCGGGTCGGTTCTCACTACATTCAATCGATCCCTTTATGGGATCGACCACTCCTTCTTAGGTCGATCCCTTAGGGTCAACTCTTTGTATGTTTCGGCCGACCTCCTTCGAAGGGTCGACACTTGCTCATTTCGACCTCCCCTCAAGGAGGTCGACGATTTTTTCCGTTTTGCTCGGTTCTTCTTAGTGGGCTTGACCTCTAACTCTTTTTCGGCCTTTGGACTAGAGTGTAATGATTGAACCCATAACAAATTCAATATTTTTTGTTTGGATAAGTACATGAAAAACCTTCAATTTATTATAATTTTTCATTTATATACAAAGTTTCTATTTTTTTCACAAAATGTCGAACTATATTAAAGATTTTTCATAAAAGTTAAGATTCAATTATTTTTAAGTCGCTCTAACATTTTAATAAAATAAAAGAAGTAAAACAAACTTATTTAAAGAAAAAATTAAAATTTTAAAATTCACAACACTCTCTCCTCATTCAAATCGTATTTTCTCTTTCCATTAAAATCGTCTTTTCTTTCCCTCATTAAAATTGTCCCCTCCTTCCTCATAATCAAACCTAAAAAAATCTTCTCCCAGTATATAATTTATAATGGTGGGGGACTTAATAGATTTATTTCTCAAATTTAGAGGATTTGATTGTCTGATTTTGAAACTTAAGAATGTATTTTACCCATATATATTTTACCCATACATTAATGAAATCGACATAATCCTCAAACTCGAGGGACTAAAAATGTATTTTACCCATATATATATATATTATGTTTTACATGTACTTATAGAAGATATTAGAGATATCCATTAATTCTTAATATTTATGTCCAACATTTCGATTTACGAATATATGGACAAACGAATATTTTCAACATTCTTTGTGTGAAAAAAAAAAGAAAAAAAAAAAGAGGTTAACCAATGAGTGTTAATTTTACAACTTAATTAAATTTTAGATTTAATTTGACTAATTAGATTTATTATACACTAAAAAGAAAAATAAAGAATGAAAGAGAAAACCACAATTGCTATGATTTCTTAAAATTCAAATTGGTAATGCAATTTTTTTTTATCAATAACGAGCCACAATAATTTCCCCCAAAAAAAAAGACACATGGACCAGATAAATTAAATGCCTTAATCGTACTATGCTATAAATGCTATCCAATGTTTTTTTCTTTAAATATAATTTAGTATTGAATGAAAAATACGTATATCCCATAAAACATATTTATTTAACACAAATACCTAATTAAGTATAATTTATTTACCAACTTTCGTTGTCAAATATTAGAAATTCGAATATCTCATTACACATGGTTATGTTTTTTTTAACTCAAATAGAGAAAAATAAAACACAACCTGAATATTTAAGAATAATAATCATAGCCGTGACCAGAATGTCAAACGTTTTAATAGCCACCACTACATAGTTAAAAAAAAAAAAAAAAAGTGAAGAGATAACTTAGCGTTGTTGATTTGAATTGCAAAATTAATACATAAACTTTTATGATAAACGTTAAAAAGTTTTAAATATGTTAATAAACTTTTAATTATTTATAAGAATGAATTTTTAAGTGACCGTCTATAAGATCGACTATTTTTTTAACTCAATAATTAAGGAATGTAAGATCAAATTATTGATTTTTGAGATGATAATATATATTTTCTATGCTCAAATTAATATCTATAGTCTAGATTTGGCGTTGTACATTTTCAAATGAATAGAAGTTTATAATTTTTTTTTAAAAATAGAAGATATAAAATAAAAATAATTATTTTTTAGTTCATACAAAATAAAAAACATTAATAAATGGAGAGTAAGATTTTAAATAAAATATTTAAATCTTATATTAGTTTCTCAAATTTTATATTTATTTTCATCACTAAATTTTCAAACATTCTATTTTACTTAACCAAACTAGGTAAAAATACAATTTTAGTCCTTATTAAATTTCTTTTTGAAAAAATGTTTAATAAAATTCTTTTTTTTTTAAGTATATTGTTTAATAGAATTCTTAACAATATAAATACATGTTTGCCCATTTACCTAAGTTGCGGGGGAGGCGTTATCCACTAAAATAATTTGACATATATATATATATATATATATATATATATTTGCAAACCTAGTATTATGGACAACGACCGAGACATCTCCACAATGGTATGATATTGTCCACTTAGACCTAAACCCTGGTGACTTTGCCTCATACCATTGGAGATAATTGTCCCCCCTTATATACCAATGATCTTATTTATAAGATACCACTTTATTTTGTTTCAAAAAAAAAAAAAAAATCATTTATTAAGGACAAGGAATCAAACATCTCCATAA
Source organism: Herpetospermum pedunculosum (assembly GCA_028017165.1). Lineage (NCBI taxonomy): Eukaryota > Viridiplantae > Streptophyta > Magnoliopsida > Cucurbitales > Cucurbitaceae > Herpetospermum > Herpetospermum pedunculosum. The sequence continues at coordinate 54,707,057 of CM051528.1, read as the reverse complement.
GGGTATGATATTGTTCACTTTGGGCCTAAACCCTCGTGACTTTGTTTTTTGTTTCACCCAAAAGGCCTCGTACCATTGAAGATAATTGTCCCCCTTATGTACCTATGATCTTTCCCTTTTGTAGCCAATGTGGGATATTGTTTGTATCTTAACCCCGAACATAACTCAATTAGTATAAGGTTGTGTCCTTGACTAAGAGGTAATGAGTTCAATCCTGCATTAATTAAAATACCTTTGAAAAAAAAAAGTTAGCACAAAAATAAATATTAGAGTTAAAGCTAGTATAACTCAGTGATAATTTACATATATATTCTTTTCTTTGATGTTAGATATTTAATTCTCTTATCTCATATTTGATGTACTAATTTTTTTTTTTTTTTTTTTTAATTTAAATTCTCTTATCTAACCTTTGATGTACTAAAAGAAATATATTTTTAAAACAGAGTAAGAAGAAGACGAATATATAATAAGAATAATTATAGTGTCACAAGGTGACGAAGACAATTAATATATATAAAAACAAATATTTGAAACCATATGTACTAGGTCAAGGTAATTTCAAAGTCCATTAACATATCGAAAAAATAAGCACAATAACAATAATAGTTGTAGTGTTCAAAGTGTTTTCTCACTTTAACTCCATAATGTTCTAAAAGCTTTCAATCATCTCTTTTTGGTCAATGTTAAAATTCACTAATAATAAATCATAAAATTTGGTGAGTTGGTAAAAAATAGTGATTGAATTAGAACACTTATATGGATGGAGAAGTCTCTAATTCCAATTTCTTCATAAAAAAAAATTAAGTCTCTAATTCCAATTTCTTTCATAAAAAAAAAATTCATTTTTCATAAAGTATGAATTCAAGGAATATTTATACGGATGATCCTCCTTTCGAGAGGCGTGAGATTTTTTTTGACATTAGCTTTAAAATTTATGTTTTTTTTTTTTTTTTTTTTTTAACTTTCTCTCGTGATAAGCAAGTGCCCTCCCCGTGTGAAAAGACATTTGTATACCCTTCGCTTAACACGATGGTACTATAGTTGTCTCCTCGTGATTGTACTCAATGAAGGGTACTACAAACTTTGTGCATTTGCTTGTCACCAGAGAATGTCAAAAAACACAAGTTTACAAAAATTGAGTTATAAAATCTCACGCCCTCGAGGGGAGGGTCATCCGTACAAATACTCCGTGAATTCAAACAAAATTTCAAAAATAAAAACATATATTTTTTTTAGTTTTCAAAACTTGGTTTGAGTTTCGAAAACATGAGTAGAAAATAGATAACAAAACAAAAGAACTTTGAGGTGATAGAGATGTTTATAAGCTTTAATTTTCCAAAATAAAAAATAAAATAGTTATCGAACCTAAAAAATTTATATAAAATTTCAAAATTTTCTCTTGAATAATCTAATTCATCATTAAAAAATTGTCAATCACTTAGTACCATTTAATATAAGACGAAAATAATGTTTTTTAGATAAGTTATACATTATGTCAATTTAGCTAATCCGACCAGTTAAAATATATATCTAAACTAAAATAAAATAGAATAATACACAGAAGTGAAAAAAAAAAAGTAATATAAAAGATAGATTACGTAATAGAAATGTTGAAAGGTTGACGTGAGAAAAAATTTAGGTTGAAACTTGAAATTGCATAAAAACGTGAGAATAAAAGTAAAGGATCTTAAACCAGTAGCAATAAAGTCGAATAAACAAAGCAGAGTAATAGAGTAAGAAGAAAAATACTCATACGTTGCTTGCCTTGGCCTACCATACAAAAACTCACCTTTCTTCTCTACTGTACTCTTTTTCGCTAATTTCCAGAATTTTAATCCCTCCTTCCCTTTTTCGCCGACACACTCTTACTCCATTTTCCTCCCAATTCTCTCTCTTCATTACTTACTCTTCAATAACCCTTCGAATCTCTCTCTCTCTCTATAGCTGTCACTTTCTTTTATGGCGATGTTTCTTCCCACTCCCCCCACCGATCTCTCCTTCAACTACTACTACTTCAACCCTTTTCCCTTTTCTCCTTCTTCCTTCTTTCTTTCTTCTGCATGCTCTAAATCCATACACAAGAGGGTAACAGAGCACTGCTGAATGTGTTTCGGGCTCTAATGGCTTTGTGGGACTTCTTTCTATTGGGGTTTTTCTTCTTCATCTTTGGTTCTTTTTCACTTGCTCGTGCTCTCACTGATGCTTCTGATGGTGGGTAATGGGTTGATTTCTTTTTCTTTCATCGGATTGTTTTTCTCCCCCTTCTCTGCTCTGTTTTTTGGAATCTGGGATTGGGATTTTGGGGATTTGGGTTGTTTGTTTCAACTGTGATTAGTGTATGTTCTGTAGGGATTTTGATTTGTTTGTTGTTTTTTTGTCGATTGGAGAAAACCCAGTTGAGTGAATGATACTGGAAATGAGATATGCTGTTGTGTTGTGTTCCTAAATGTTGTTTTGAGAAGATTTAGCTTAGTTACTGAGATTTCAGCTGTTCTTGTTCGAGTTATCATGATCTTTAAATAGTGAAAACTCTTGTTGTTTGACAATTGGTTGTTTGAGTAATGCTTCTGAGTGTTGTTTTGTACTGTTGTAGTTCAAGCTTTGCAAGTTATATACACCTCATTGAATAGTCCTCCTCAGCTGACTGGTTGGATTAGTAGTGGCGGCGATCCATGTGCAGGGTCATGGAAAGGGGTGACTTGTGATGGCTCTAAAGTTGTTTCCATGTGAGTGATAATGATGATTCTTTTTTGGCATTCTATTGCTTGATTGCTTTAACTAAACTGATTTACTGCTTAATTGCAATAGTGAGATTTCTGGGTTAGGGCTGAATGGCACAATGGGTTATGCGCTCTCGAGTCTCTTGTCATTGAAAAATCTGTGAGTAAACTACTATACGATGCCATTTTCTTATCATGCTCTTGTGGGGTTCCCAAATTTTACTATTCTTGTGTGCGTTTGACTTGTTGATTTGTGATCATCTATGTTTTTCAGTGATATGAGCGACAACGATATTCATGACACGATTCCTTACCAATTACCGCCGAACCTCATGAGCCTGTATGCTTAATCATATCTTGACTTTTTTGTTTGTTTGTTCTTGTTTAGTTGCTTACTTCTAATCAATCATCTGTGCAGAAATATGGCAAAAAACAACTTAAGTGGTAATCTTCCTTATTCCATTTCCACCATGGCTTCTCTCAATTATCTGTGAGTGATTTTACAGTTGTATATATCTGTCAACATTTTTCATGCAATTAAATTAGAATCGGATGCCCCTGACTATGTTTCTCTCTCAAAACCCCGGTTTAGGAATATGAGCCGTAATATGCTATCTCAGGCGATAGGAGATGTTTTCACCAATATTACTACCCTGGGGACCTTGTAAGATTCTTCTTTGAATCCTCCTTTTCATTTCTCTTTTTATGTAATAATTTGTTTGTTTCCTATGCTTCCATTTTCGTGAATTTTAATGATGCCGATTTCCTATCATGTTTGGATCTATGACTTCTACATGCATTTTTGAATCCTGGGTAATCAAATAACAAGAATATCCCTTCAAGTATTTCAATCTGAAACCATAATAGACCTCCATGGTTCTGACAGAGTGGGGAAGAAGTAAGGTGCTTCTCAACCTTTGAAGACTTCCTTAATGAGCACTTTAGGCTCTTGATATCTCACCAGGTCGTCGAAATTTATGCTTGAACCTAATTGGCTTGATTATATACCTTCTGGGTTTTGATAGTGGACAGAAGTTGGATTTCTCTGTCTCACTTTAGAATAAATTTGTTTTTTAATTCTCAACACTTCTTATTAAGTCATTATAATTCCAAACCTTTAATAGTTGATTCAAGTATAAAAAACTAAGGAAGATTTATTTATGGCAACGAATGAAAAGCTAGCTGTTTTTTAAGTTTTGAGAACTTCACTAATGCCCATTCATATATCCTCAGTGTTAGTGTACATTCCATGAGAGAAACAACAACTGGATCTTATTCTCAACTCAATTGATTTATGTACCCAAATCTGTGTTTGTTCTTTCAGGGACCTTTCTTTCAACAACTTTACTGGGGATCTTCCTAAATCCTTGAGCTCATTATCCAACGTTTCTTCCCTGTAAGTTTTTGAAACTGCTGCATGCCTCTCAAAAGACTATTGAAAAACTGGAACTGACATTTTAATTCCATTGGTTCTGCACTGTGTAGCTTTTTGCAGAACAACCAATTGACTGGTTCTCTCAACAATCTTATCAGTTTGCCTCTGACCACTCTGTAAGTTCTTATGTAATGTGGCTCCAAATCCTGTTGGCTGTTATCTCTCTTTCTTTTCTTATTTCTTTTTTCTCTTTGCCTTACAGAAATGTAGCAAATAATCATTTCAGTGGATGGATACCTCAAGAACTGAAGTCAATTGAAAATTTCATGTCAGTGATTGCTCATTATTCTGTTTGCATATTTATCTCGATATATTAAACTGAAGTCAATTGCATAGTGTCTTTAAATATATCTTCTCCATAAAACAGATCCGATGGAAATTCATTTGACAATAGTCCTGCACCTCCTCCACCAGCTTTTACTCCACCTCCTCCTGGTAGATCTCGTAACAGCCCCAAACATCCTGGGTCTGGCGGTGGCACCCATACTCCCCCAAGTTCTGATGGAAGCTCATCCCACTCGAACAAAGGCTTGCCAGTTTTGGCTATAGTGGGGATAATTTTGGGTGCTATAATTTTTGTCCTCATTGTGTTAGTTGCTTTTGCTGTATGCATCCAGAAGAGAAAACGGAAGAACATTGGTCTAAGAGCTTCCAGTGGAAGGCTGTCTATTGGCACTAGTGGTAGGTTCTATGCCATTTGATTTTGTTGGATAAATGACATAAGTCATGATTCAATTGGACTATGATGATCTTGTTATTCAGTTTTTATCAGCTGAATATCTTACTCGTAACATTTATTTCAGTGAATGCTGAGGTGCAAGAGCCTCGGGTAAAAAGCATTGCTGCTGTTGCAGACATTAAGCCTCTTCCTGCAGAGAAAATGAATCCGGAGAGATTACAAGCGAAAAATGGATCAGTGAAAAGAATAAAGTCCCCTATTACTGCTACTTCTTACACTGTTGCTTCTCTTCAAAGTGCAACAAATAGCTTTAGCCAAGAATGCATAGTTGGTGAAGGTTCTCTCGGCCGTGTTTACAAAGCTGAGTTTCAAAACGGGAAGGTAACTTCATCTCATTATCAATCGTAAATTCACCAAAAATAAGTTCCAAAGAGTGAACTTATACACCAAAAAATAGTTTCTACTTTCATCCCCCTATCAGAAAATCCTGAATTTTTAGAGTTCAACAACATGTGGGCTGGGGGGATCTAACCTCTGACCTCTTGAAGAGGTATATGCCTTAACTTGTTGAGTTATGCTTAGGTTGGCCAGAAAACCTTGAACTTATGCATGGTTCTTCTTGGAAACACCATGCTAGTTGATCTATCCATTAGTTTTCTGTTGTATTAGTAATTATGACCAATTGGGCTGAAGTAGTAGTATTCTTACAAAGTAGTTGCTTCCTATAATTAGGGCACATTTGGGAGTAATTTTAAAATGGTTAAAATCACTTTTGTCATGTTCAAAATCATTCCCAAATATGTCTTTAATCATTCAAAATCTATTTAGTGTTTGGTTTTACACTTTTAAATGTGATTTTCATAAAATCAAAATCGATTTTGAGTGATTTAAGGCATATTTGGGAGTGATTTTCAACATGACAAAAGTGATTTTAACCAGTTCAAAATTACTCCCAAACATTTCCTTAATTAGCAACATGGAGTAAAAACAGCATTTGGGTTGGGTAGTTAGATGATCAGGATAGCTACAAAGTACTTGATGAATCTTGTAGTAGTATAGGCATGTTTCAGAAGGTAGTTTGTCATTGAGTATGGCCGTTTATTACACATGTTCTTCATCAGATGTATAAAGTGAATCAGCAATAAAATATAGTCAAAGGTTCTCTGATGTTGACCTGATTTGTTTACTAATATCTTGTTTCTATATACGTTGAGCAGCCTTTCCTTTTATTGGTAAATTTTCTCCATAACAATGTGAGTTAATTTCTCATTCTTTTTTGCAATGTAGACAATGGCAATTAAGAAAATCGACAATGCAGCATTGTCACTACAGGAAGAAGACAATTTTCTTGAAGCGGTTTCAAACATGTCAAGATTAAGGCATACAAACATTGTCACACTAAATGGTTATTGTGCAGAGCATGGTCAGCGTCTTCTAGTTTATGAGTTCATTGGAAATGGAAGTTTACATGACATGCTCCATTTTGTTGAAGATAGTTGTAAGACACTGACTTGGAATGCACGTGTCCGGGTAGCACTTGGAACCGCTAGAGCTTTAGAGTATGTTTGAGTTTATTACAACTTCACCAGTCTCTCCTGCAGTGTGTTGGGAGCAAACAGTAAATCCAATTTTCTTCTGATTTGGAACTTTTGTATTGTAGATACTTGCATGAGGTTTGCTTGCCTTCTGTTGTACATAGAAATTTGAAGACTGCAAACATATTACTTGATGAAGAACTCAACCCCCATTTGTCAGATTGTGGCTTGGCTGCTTTAACACCCAACACAGAGCGGCAGGTTAACACTTGAGCATTGTTATATATTCAGCTCGTAAACGTGTTCCCATATCTTTCTGAGCACCAAATTCATGATTGTTATTATATAATTTCTAACCAGATGTACTATACATAAATGATTCTTGCAGGTTTCTACTCAGATGGTTGGTTCCTTTGGCTATAGTGCTCCGGAATTCGCCTTGTCAGGAATATACACGGTCAAAAGTGACGTGTACAGCTTTGGGGTGGTGATGTTGGAGCTCTTGACTGGCCGAAAGCCGCTTGACAGGTAAACTATTTTCCCTTGCACTAAGTTAGATACATGGGATTTAACATATCCATTTCTTGCTGATTTATCTGTGTAATTTCTCCCATCCCCTTCATTTTGTTCAGTTCCAGGGCGAGATCAGAGCAGTCACTAGTGAGATGGGCTACTCCCCAACTTCATGATATCGACGCCTTAGCAAAAATGGTAGATCCTACTTTGAACGGAATGTACCCTGCAAAGTCTCTGTCGCGCTTTGCCGATATCATTGCTCTCTGTGTTCAGGTAAACTTCTTTCATAGCTGAGGAATCTAATAGCGGTAATCGAAAGAAATGCATAGGTTTATTAAAATCAAACCCATTTCCCTTCAATTTTGTGAGATCTGTACTCTCTCTAGTTATTCAAAAGTGTTAGTTCATAATATTTGAGCCTTTTGCAGCCTGAGCCCGAGTTTCGACCTCCGATGTCTGAAGTAGTACAAGCATTGGTGCGTTTAGTGCAAAGAGCCAGTGTGGTAAAAAGGCATTCGAGCGACGAGTCGGGTTTCTCTTACAAAACGCCCGACCACGATGCAGTTGAGTTGCCATTTTGAGGTTGCCAGCCAAATTCAACTGTGGAGAGAGAGCTTGCAATTTTGAGTAAAAACACCCAGGAGTCAGACAGAGACTCCTCAGGGATGAGACAAAGCTCTCAATCAGGTGCAAAAAATCAAGCCAACTTGTATTTAAATCAGTAATGCAAAGCTACTGTAATTAAAATATTTATTATTGTTGCAAGTTTTTATAACTTATGGCCATATTTTCCCATCCAAAAAACTTATGGTCATATTAGAGTGTATAGCAGGGAAATGGTTTCTATATAAAGCTTCTGTCTTTCCTTCAATAATTTGATGTGAAGTGGAGACCTTTTTGAGGGCATAATAAAATTCTCTTTGTTTTTGAGTTTTTGATGTGTAATCTTTGACTTCTAGAGCATCAAGTAGGACCCTTTCATATAGAATTTGGTTTTAGTTCTACCTCAAGTTAAATTACTTTAATTTGGTGATTTTGTCATTTGAGTTCTTCATTTAAAAAAAAAAAAAATCAATTAAATCCCTCAACTTTGATTTTAACAAGTTTTGTCATTAGGTTATCTAAATTATAATTTTAATCCCCGAACTTTTCTGTCTATTTGATTCTTGAACTTTTAAAGGTGTCTAATAGGCAATGATGAAAATATCCGTGGATATGTCGATATATCCGTAAATCGAAAGGTTGGATATAGATATTAAGGATAAATGGATATCTTCAATATCTTTTATAAATACCCGTAAAACATAAAAAATATCATTTATTAATCTCAATATGGATATAGATACTAATAACAATATTTATAACTTAATTTGAGAGTAAAATGAACTTAATTATTAATTTAAATAATTTTTTTAAAAAAATTGATTTACAGAATTTTTCGTGGATATCGATATTTCACCGATATATCCATGGATATATCCGTAAAATTGAACTACCGATATGGATATCGATATCGATATTTTCGCCATTGCTAATAGGTTTCTAAACTTTAAATTTTATGTTCAATAGATCCAATGGCGAAAATATCGATATCGATATCCATATCGGTAAATATCGATATCCACGAAAAATTCAGTAAATCAATTTTTTAAAAAAATTTATTTAAATTAATAATTAAGTTCATTTTACTTTCAAATTAAGTTATAGATATCCATATTGAGATTAATAAATGATATTTTTTTTTATGTTCTACGGGTATTTATAAAAGATATTGGAGATATCCATTTATCCTTAATATCTATATCCAACCTTTCGATTTACGGTTATATCGACATATCCACGGATATTTTTATCCTTGAATAGATCCTTGAGTTTTTTTTTTTTATTTTGTGTCAAATAACTTCTTGATAAATTTGAAAGTTTTAAAAATTAATTCATCTATTAGATATAAATTTGAATTTCTAATAAATTTGAATTTTATGTCAAATTAAATCTTAAAATTTTAATTGTGTTTAGCAGATTCATTAATTTTAAAAAATTTGTAAGTTAATGGCTAAATTTATAATTTAACATTGTCATTAATAATTAGTTAAACGTCGACAGATCCAACATCTACGAATATAATAATTTGTCTCATCATGTTTTCACATTTTTTTTTGGTTATATTGTATGAAATCATTTTAGTAATAGGAACATAATAAAAAAAAAATCATAAATTATAATTTTAATTAGACCTTTTAAAAGTCATATTTGTTAACTACAATTTTGTAATATACATTTTAGAGTCCTTACACGTGCCCTAAGTTATGTTTGGGATAAATACAATCTATAATGTTTAAATTTATCATTTAGCCGACCCGAACCTAATTCAACTGACTAAGAGGTGAGATCTTGAATCCTTCACTCACATATTATTAAACTATTTATTTATTTTGATCTATTTTGAAGATTTGAAATGGGGAGTTAAAGTGTACACGTGAAGGTTGCTTGTAGAAAGAGAGAAAAAAAATAAAAGTTAAATCAGAAAATGACAAATCTGATATATGATTCTATTATCTTTCACCACTTTTGCAGTGGCCTAAGTTCCAACTCATATTTGCTTTCTAGTTTTATAAACTCATGGATTGGTTAAACCTAGTTTTGTTATTTTATTTATATCTTATTTTACTCTTCAACTTTGCTTTAGTATATTCTCCGCCAAAAATCAATTTATACTATTAAATTTTGAATTTTCGAAAGTGTATCAATTTACACTAACACATTTTGTTAGATTTTATTTGAAAAATATCAATTTAAACTTATGAAAACTTATAATTTTAGCAACTTTTAGGGGTGTGATAAAAAGATAACAAGAACAACAAAAGTGATACTTAAGAGAAGAAGAAATTAGAGAGGAAAGTAGAGAGAAATCAAATTGTATTTCTTTGATTTGAGGTGTTTTTGAAAGGCTTCACACAAGTTCTATTTATACAAGTATTTGATACTTAAACTTAGGTCATTGATGACCAACTTTGAGAGTCTCAATGTTATTCAGAAGGAGAGTGAGTCATGGGGTAGACTAGCTAAAATGATGGAGTTGAATGATTATGGATATCTATATATATAACACTCCACATAAATATTCATTGTATATAATATATATGCCTCGTTAAAACCTTATTAGAAAAAATTCAATGGGAAAAAATCCTAGGGAAGGAAAAAAAGTACATTTGTAACGACCCGACTTTTCCTAACTTAAACTACTAAGGGGCGCTACTAAATGCATGTTCATAACATTATTTGAAAAACTCTTGAGAAAAGATATAGAAATCAATATTTCTATTTAAATAAACTAAAAATATAATTATTTGGGATCCCATTGAAAATATTGAAATCATCATATAAAACAATTTGATAAACTGATTTAAATCGTTTCAAAATATAGCCAAAAATAAAATATTTATACAAAAATATCATAATAGCGACAAAATATGAAATCACAGCGACAAAATATTAGGCGTCGCACGGATTGCGACGAAATATGAAATCGTCGCTCGGGAAAGCGACGAACGGATATGTCGTCGCAAGGCCGTGCGACGATTTATTAATTCGTCGCACCGCTTGCGGCGATTTATGATTTCGTCGCAAGTACATGCGGCGAATTAGTAAATCGTCGCAAGGCCACGCGACGAAAATTTAAATCGTCGCACGACCTTGCGACAAAAATGTAGATCGTCGCACGACCTTGCAACGAAAATTTTAATCGTCGCATGACCTTGCGACGAACATTTAAATCGTCGCACGATCTTGCGACGAATTATTTGTTCGTCGCATGACCTTGCGACGATATAAACAATTCGTCGCAAGACTGAAATTAAAAACCCAGTTGGCTTCGCATTTCATCTTCGCTCATTTAGGGATTTCAGTGTGCCCTACCGCTCTGCCTCGCTTCCCCTCCGATTCCAACTCCGCCCCGCTCCGCCTCGCTCCGCCGCTCTGCCGCTCCGCTGCGCCTCGCTCCGCCTCATTCCGCCGCTCCCTCGCTCCACCTCGCCGCCTCGCTCCGCCGCTCTGCCTCGCTGCGCCGCTCCGACCCGTCTCTCCGACTCCACCGACGCAGCGAAGAACTCCACCGCTCCGTTCCACTGCCACCGCCTTGCCACGCCACCGTATGTAGGGTATATTTATATTTCCGAGCTTTTTTCTCTTCTTTTCAATTTTTAATTTTCAATTCGTTGTCACCAACCAGATTTCTAGTTTGTTACGAACTCGGCGGTCTTGCTTCCAATCTGCTCTGCTCCGATCAACCAACTACTATTTTTTCAAGGTAAGAGAATGAATTTTGGATTAATGTTTTCGTATTTGACTTTTTCATGTGAATATGTTTGGTTGTAGTTCTATTTTGGCTGAATGGAAGCTTCGACTTACTGTATATGTAGGAAAAAACAGTGACTGACTGATTTTGACTAACATATATATTACACTTGTAGGGGCTTACTGTATATGTAGGGGCTATATGAATTTTTTAGTTATTCAACTTTTTCATGTGAATATGTTTGGTTGAACTCCATTTTTGGTTGAATCGTGAAGCTTTGACTGACTCTATGTAGGGTATATATGAATTTATAAATTGTTCCCCGAAACTTTCTTTATTTATCTTTTGGATTTTCATGTACTTGTGTGAACTTTCCTATTCCAAAACAACATGCATATTATTTTATTAGTTTTCTTAGTTATATATAGATGTTTATGATCTCACATGTTTATTGATTATCCTAATGATTATGGAATGCTGAAAATTAGTTATATACACATTATACCCTTCGTTTTTGTTTAATTAGATTCATGATAGATTGTCCTTTGATGTTTCCTAGGGTAAAATATATATGGATAAAAGTTGGACAAAACTTCAGAATAGATTATGCAAAGAATTTTCTCATGGAGTAAAATCATTTATCACCTTGGCAAAGGAACATGTCGATGCGAGAGAGTTTACACATTGTCCATGTAAACATTGTCAAAATGCCATAATGAAACCAATTGGTCATGTCGAAGGTGATTTATACCAATATGGAATGACTTTCACTTATGATAGATGGATATTTCATGGAGAAACCCCTGATTTGTCAGCTTTTTTGAAACCCAAAGAGACCGTTGAAAAACATAAGGAACCCGCCAAGAATTCTCCAAATATCGATCCGAAAAATGAAATGCTTGAATTCTTGAATGATTTGACAGGTGTGAGAGACACTGGAAATCGCGGTGAAGATAACTCAATTGAGGTTGAAACAAGTGATAATTTGAGAGGTAGAAATAATAAGTTTGAATCAATGTTTGATGAAGTCAACGAAGAATTATACATTGGATGTACTAAGATTTCATCTTTTACTTTTTTGGTAAAATTAATGCATATCAAAGTACTTAATCATTGGAGCAATAAGTCATTTGATATGTTATTGAAATTGCTTAAAGAAGCCTTACCTGATGGTACCAAAATTCCAGAATCATATTATGCTGCAAAAAGGAAATTGCGTGACTTGGGTTTAAGTTATGAATCCATACATGCTTGTAAGAATGATTGTATGTTATTTTGGAAAGAAAATGAGAAAGCAGAAGTTTGTCCACAATGTAATGAATCTCGTTACAAAATAGACAACAAGAAAGGAAAAAAGGTACCACACAAGATTTTAAGGCACTTTCCCTTGAAACCAAGACTGGAAAGATTATTTCATTCAAAACATACTGCTAGTGACATGAGATGGCATAAGGAAAAAAGAATGAACATCGATGGGGTATTAAGTCATCCGGCAGATGGTGAGGCATGGAAACACTTTGATAGACAATATTCCTGGTTTGCAAAAGATCCAAGAAATGTAAGATTAACATTAGCTACCGATGGTTTCAATCCATTTGGAAACATGAGTTCAATATACAGTACGTGGCCAGTAATATTAATTCGATATAATTTGCCACCATGGAAATGCATGAAAGAATCACTTTTCTTCATGACGTTGCTTATACCGGGGCCAAAATCTCCAAGAAATGACATAGATATTTATTTACAACACCTAATAGACGAATTGAAAGATTTATGGAGTCATGGCAGTGAGACTTATGATGCTTATAGTGGTCAAAACTTTCGTCTTCATGCAGCTTTGATGTGGACAATTAATGACTTTCCAGCATATGCCAATTTGTCAGGATGGAGTACTAAAGGATATAAGGCGTGTCCAGTTTGTAATAAAGACATCACATCTGAGGGATTGCACAGTAAGATATGCTACATGAGACATCGTCGTTATTTACCTTTGAAACATCATTGGCGCAAAAGCAAACAGTTTAATGGTCAATCAGAAAAAAGAGCTGCACCACGATATTTTTCTGGATTAGATGTTGTTCATCAGTTAGAAGCAATAAATTTTCCACCACTTGGAAAAACTACAGATATATCGGGATGGAAAAGGAAGAGACTTAATGATGAAGTGAATTGGTTGAAGAAAAGTATATTTTTTGAGTTACCATATTGGTCAAGTCTTAAGATTCGACACAAACTCGATGTCATGCATATTGAGAAAAATATTTGTGACAATGTCTTGGGTACAGTATTGAATATTGAAGGAAAAACAAAGGACACTGCTAAGGCACGTGAGGATTTACAGAAATTAGGAATCCGAGAAGAACTGTATCTTATAGATCTTGGAAACAAAAAGTTCTTGAAGCCACATGCTAGTTACACGTTAACAACTGATGAAAGAAAGCAATTTTGTGCTTTCTTAAAAACAGTCAAGTTCCCTGATAGTTTTGCATCAAACATATCAAGATGTGTTAAAGATGGAAAGATACATGGACTAAAAAGTCACGACTCACATGTGTTACTCCAAAGACTTTTACCATTGGGAGTCCGTCCTTTTTTACCGAATGATGTCACTAGTGCAATTGCTGAATTGTCGAATTTTTTCAAAGAATTGACTGCGAAGACATTAAAAGTTGAGACTTTGAATAAACTACAAGATTCGATTGTGATAATCCTTTGTAAGTTTGAAAGAATATTCCCTCCAGCATTCTTTGATGTTATGGTTCATTTAGCTGTTCATTTATCAGAAGAAGCCAAACTTGTTGGACCTGTCAATTATAGCTGGATGTATCCAATTGAGAGGTACATTTCTTTTTTAGACTCTTATTTTAAAATTAGACGCATTTTTCTAAGACATGCAATGTATAGGAATTTGAGAACACTGAAGCAATATGTAAGAAATAAACTCGCCCCGAGGGTTAAATAGCAGAAGCATACATAGCAAACGAAGTATTGTCATTTTGTTCAATGTACTTGCATGGAATTAAAACGAAGTTCAATAGGACAATTCAGAATGATGATTCAACAAACTTGAGTACCTCGAACAACGATAGTCATCTACCTATATTTTCACAAAAAGCACGTCCAACTGGTTGTTCAACAACGAAATTGTTATCAAATGTTGAGTTACAAAAAAGCTCATTGGTATGTACTAAACAATTGTGAAGCAGTAGATCCATATAGAAGGTATGAAAAATTATCTACATTAACGCAAAAGTTTACTAAAAATCATTATTTACTAATGATTTTAATTGTAGAGAACACGAGATTGAGCTAGAAAATAGTGGTGAAGCTAATATTGTCCGAGTGCAGGAAACCCAATTTCCAGAATGATTTAAAAAGAAAGTGAGTCTTTAGCATTTTATCGCATTGATTGTCACTATTGTATAATGATTGTTATTTTGTTAATTTTCTGTTTTAGATTCGATCACAAATTCAATCAACGTCTAATGAGGTTATGCGTGAGTTGTATGCACTTTCAACTGGCCCTGATATGCGAGTTAGTTCGTATAGTGGGTGTAATATCAATGGTGTTAAATTTACGTCAAAAGATCGAGATGATCGTTGCACAACTCAAAATAGTGAAGTTTGTGTTTTCAGAGGACATGATAGTGATGGGGTCGACTTCTATGGTGTTCTCAAAGAAGTGATTGAATTGAAGTATGTTCATATGAAACGGGTTGTTTTATTCCAATGTGATTGGTATAATACAAATTCTAAAAAGAATGGAGTTCGCGAGGATCATCATTTTACAAGTATAGATACTCGAAAGTTTTGGTACCAGACCGAACCATTTATTCCTGCCTCCCAAGCACAACAAGTATTTTATGTTGATGATATTCGGTTAGGTAATGGGTGAAGAATAGTTCAAAAAATTCACCATAGACATTTATGGGATGTGCCTGAAATAGAAGAAAATGATCTACACGAGGTAGATATACATCAATATTTAGTTGAAGATCTGGATGTTGAAAGACAAACATTTCATAGAGTTGATGTCAATCCAAGTATAGTTTGTGAAAGTGAAGATGAGGAAGACGATGAAAATGAGGAAGACGATGAAGATGAGGAAGACAATGAAGATGAGGAAGACAATGAAGATGAGGATGACGATGAAGATGAGGAAGACAATGAAGATGAGGATGACGATGAAGATGACGAAGAATAGGATGAAAAGGAAGATGCGGAACGAAATCTTAACTAAAGTGGACGTGGACACGTGTAGTTAGTATAATATGTTTATTCTTTATGTTTATATTTGAAATATAATTTATAATCTTAACTGAAGTGGACGATGACTTTTTTTTTTGTTTTTTGTTTGTTTTACAGGAAACAATATTTCGTAATCATGATGAAGACACGATGTAGAAATGAATGATGCACCCCCAAATATCGGGGTTCGTGGTGCTTCACGCGGGCTGGGCGTTGATCGGGCGATTGAGGCAACGGGACAAAGACTCCCAGTTAATTGGGATTTACAATACAAAACACCGGTTGGGGTTAATGCATCTAGCTTTTGTAGTGAGATTGGAACTTTGGTGATGATGTATGTTCCCTTGCAATATTCCACTAAAAAAAAACTTCCAAATGAAGTATTTACAGGCATAGCGGAACGATTACTAGTAAGTGAAATAAAATGTTTGTTTTTTATTATAGTTTTCTCAATGATTTAGACTGTTATCTTACTAAATGATATTTTATTGATTTTTTAGAATATATTTGATGTGGACTACTCAGAAGATCATGTCAAGTGATTCATTTATCACGAGATTGGCAATCGATATAAGGATTACAGATCGAGGCTGTACAAACACTACCAAAAAATGGGTGGTTCAAGAGGAGGTTCTGAACACCCATATAAAAATGTTTCTCTTGAAGATTGGAGAATTTTGTGTGAAAGATGGGAAACACCAGAATGGCAGGTAAATATTAATTGAATTTTAAATTAGAATTGAATGTTTTTATAATGATACATTATTCTAATGTAGGAAAAGTCCGAAAAAACTAAGAAAAGTAGAAGTCTGCTCCCTTACAACCATTGTGCTGGAACAAAATCATTTTTGTGTCATCGAGAAGAGAAGGTAATATGTACTTTATTTGTAGTTTTTTATATTAATTTATTAATCATATTATTTAACAAAGTTGTAAATTATATTGTACCAGAAACTCGACGATGGAACTTATTTAAGCAATATTGACATCTTCAAGCACACTCATTGGTCCTTTGAAAATGGTTGGATAGATCCTTTAGCAAGTGAACAACATGTAAGTATTTAATTTTTTATTTTTAATGGGTAATAGTAGTTTATAATGTTTTCTATATTTAATTTATTGTGTATAGGAAAAAATGGTAGCCTTAAAAGAAGAGCAAGTTGACTCCAGTACACCAATGAGTGACGATGAAATTATGGCTGCTATTCTTGGAGAAAGAAAATCATATGTTAGAGGGATGGGATATGGAGCAAAACCCCCAAGTAAGAAAAAATCACCTTACTCACATGACTATGTCCAATCTTTGGAGACTCAACTTGCAAATATGAAAGAGCAAATGGAAACACAACGCTCGACTATGGAGATGCGAGACCAAGAGAATGAAAGGAGGTTTACACAATTGAATGAAGAGAATGAAAGAAGGTTTACACAAGTGAATGAAGAGAATGAAAGGAGGTTAACACAACTGAATGATGTTTTAGCAAGACTTGGTGCGGCAAATTCATCCCAAACTAAGGTATTATATATTTTATAACTTTGAAATTATGTTCATATTGGATAATAAAATGAATTTTGAGAATTAGTTATGTGCATGCTCGGTAAAACTAGTTGAGATTGAGATTCTGATTGTGGTTTGTTGGTAACGATATTTTGGAATTACCGCCAAACATCGGGTTGTCGAGACCCGCCAAAATGAATTTGTAATTACCCGAATACAGTGAACTATTAGCAGCTTAGTGGTAACGGGGTCGATCCACAGGGAATTATGCGAATTTGACTTAATTCTAATTAAATTTGCAAACTATGAAAATAAATAAAATGGGGATGTTGGTCTTCAATTAGCTAATGGAAAACAACACAAAATAAGGAAAACTTAACTAACAGAGCGTTCGACTCGGGACGATCGGGATTAAAATTAGCCAGCTTTTGGATCACAGGTTGACGATAATAATGGCTAAATATGTGAACGAATACGTAGCCCGTCTCAAATCAATAAATTAATTCAGACATGCTCCATGGATATTAATTAGACATAATAAATCATGCTAATTAGGCATATCGATTGGACATTGGCGGCCAACGCTCTCCCAAGACCAATCGATAGCAACGAGCTAACTACGACGATTATCTAATTTGGACGCCAAATTAGTGTATCGATTTCAGATTCTATTTCGAGAAGAACGAACACCAAGAACGCAAGGAAGCCTATGCGCTCAATGGCATCGTTAATGTTTGTTACTTGACGATTAAGAGAGGCACGACATCAAAACCTTTAACAAATGAAGCGTGCTCGAAATCAAGGTTGTCTAGTCCTATCAATCAAGCACATTCATGGAATAAGCAAGGAAATAGAAGCTAATTCAATCAAATGCTATAGCCAAATCAGAAATTTAGTTCAACAACCTCACAAAAAATTCAAACTACATTATTCCCTACAATCCCGAGTAAAAAACGCTTTACACTACTCACTCATGATGGATGTGATGTGGGATGGCTCCAATCCAAGCTCCTTAGCCTCTCCCATGGTGGAAATGACTTGAAAAACGTCCAATCTGGTGCGGAGCCCGAGGTTGAAGATGAAGATGACGGCTAAAAATCAGACAAAAACTTAAATATTCCGTCGGAGCGTCGAGACGCTAGGGCAGCGTCTCGACGCTGCGCCCTAAAGTTTCAGCGCGCGAAGTCGGGGCGGCGTCGAGACGCTTGCGCAGCGTTGAGCGAGCGTCGAGACGCTGACCACTCAACGCTTGCTCTCGGGTGGAAACTCCAAATGACGCTTCAGGCTTCGGAGCGTCGAGACGCTCTGGCAACGTCGAGCTAGCGTCGAGACGCTGTCTGCTGAACGCTAGCTCTCGGGTTTTTGCATGGTATTTTGCCTTGAAAACTTCCCAAAACGCCAAATCTCTATGTTTTTGCATGGTTCTTCCCCGGAAGTGTTCCTAGGTCCTTAAAATACGACTTTAAGCCTCGAACGACGTCGAAACGCACCCGAGGATGAATTCTCCGAGAACACCTATAATAAACATAGGTAAGCAAGATTAAGCATGTAATAGTCATAAATTAGGGACATAAATATAACTCCGAAATGGAGCTATCAAACACCCCCAACTTAAATCTTGCTAGTCCTCGAGCAAGGTGGAATTCTGACTAATCGAAATAAAACGACACACATGCTAGGGACTCAATTCTCAGTACTAGAAGTGACAAGGCATTTATATTCGACAGAAATAGCTGCATGCATGCATTGGCTAAGAACAATTCAAGAAATTTAAAGATGCTTCCCTATTTATGCTTCGCACATGGCTCCTCCATTTTAGATTTTTACAGGCTTAGAACGGCTCTACCTGACCCAAAACTTCGCCTTCCCCTACTTATGGCTAAGGGAACAGTCTAAGGGCTTTTCATCGTCGATGCAAGTAATGGATCGCAAGGCTTCTATTCTTCCCTTTTTTTTTTTTTTTATCTCCATGAGCGCCTAACATGTCAATTTTACTTTCGTTTCAGCTTGCCTGTGATGGAGCGCATGGCACGCAGCGGAAGCGATTTGGATCATAGACACTCTAATTTCATCAATTTAAACAAACGGAAACATGCAAAAGCAATGAAAAAGAGAAAATAGAA
Organism: Herpetospermum pedunculosum; assembly: GCA_028017165.1. Lineage (NCBI taxonomy): Eukaryota > Viridiplantae > Streptophyta > Magnoliopsida > Cucurbitales > Cucurbitaceae > Herpetospermum > Herpetospermum pedunculosum. The sequence goes on along the minus strand of CM051528.1, from coordinate 54,688,006 downwards.
CACATACCCTTGTCGTTCGAATTACTTCAAATTTCACCGCCAGAAGCTCCTCAAGAGCTCAACGAGCCTTCTCACGAAAACTTCGTGGACCACCTCCGGTAGTCCCGCTATCCTCGGGCCGAGAAACGGAATAGTGGGACTCCTTTTACAAGAGAAAAGAAGGAAGAAGCTCACTGAAGAAAATAAAAATTTTCTTTACCGAGAGCTGAGGAAGAAGACGGGAGGAATTCAAATTGAAATCAGATTTCAATTTTACAATTGAATACCCAAAAGAGCACTAACCTTTTTTTTTTTTTTTTTTTTTTTTTGAATTGATCTGACGTTTCACATATATATACCTTGTATATATTACATGTGTCTTACATCTTGCATGTAAGACACATGTATATATATATATTTATATATTATTATTATTAAAAATAATAATAATTATTTTATTAATTAAACTTTTTAATTAATAAAAAATATATATATTAATTAATATTATTTAATTCAATATCAAATATTAATTAAATAATATAATTAAACCCGATTTTCCGAAAACCGACTTTTTGCATATGAATCCAATTCATATTGTAGACCAATCTCATATTTAAATCATATTTAAATATGTCCATATTCTTCCACAAACCCGAATTTAAACGATTCAAATTCTTTTCTTTTCTTTTATATTGTTTCACGGCTTTATCCGAGCTAGCCAGGAGAACCGTAAGGACCTACAGATCATGAGCTCCAACGATACGAGATTATCCGGTCAAAACTCTTTCAACCGAACTAACCAACATTCGTTAACCCCCGGAGACTCCACTAAAGTCCAAGGGCTGCACTCTCCTCACTGTAGATATATTGTGTCCTCTTGATATAACTATTATCAGCAAGTCGATCCTTTACAGGTCGTTCGTAATCACAACGGGTCATTTATACCGTTTAACCCTTGTATTATATCTTGTTCCTTAAGTACCACTGACACCTCTAATGAACAATTGATTTGTGGTCCAACCATCAAATCAGATTCCTCCCTGATCAGGAGAGGATGGGCCCATTGTTCAAGACCTGGAGTCAGCACTTAAGGGAACAACCTCTCTACTAACCCTTAAAACGGGTAGGAGTGAATTCCATCTCGCACAACTATGTCCCCAGCCACTTATTCGATCTTATCCCCAAGATGTTAGGCTTATTGAGTCGGCGATCTGGCCACTCTCACCCGTACAAGTCAAAGGATAAGGTCGAATAAACAAGAGTTCATAGTGAGCTCAGGATTGAGATCGAGTTACCTAAGTCATCAAATGAAATAAAAACGGTCTTTACAGTAAACGGTGTTATAAAGAAAGAGCGATTTTAATTTTTGGTTCGGTCTTGTGCAAACTCATTGCACAGGACGCCCTCACTCACATGTCTCTACATGAAACGATTCGAATCACATCGTTTTGTACTATACAAAGTGAGCCGCGTCCAATAGTGTCCCCAGGATAAGGTACCCAACCTTATCCCTATACTATAGACCATTTTGGCTGTCTACTTGAACTTGATTCACATTCATGTCACACATGAAGTTCAAGTACTCACACTATCGCCATGGGTGTTAGTTATTGGTATAGGTTAATACAAACACAAATCACTAAAATTCAATAACAACTTTATTGAAATAGAATATATACATTCCAACAGTTTACAAACTACGAGTTTTAGGACATAAAACCCAACAACCTGCAATTTCATTGCACAATGCATCTGACTACGGGCAAAATTCACATTTTTAAGGACTAGCGTTCACTTCTTTGTGCTCCCTTTTCATGCAGTGGCGACCGTGGGTTACACGACCGCCCCTGGCTACTAAGGCAACTCAAGAAGGAGGAACACCTCAGGAGATTACTATCTTTTTAGAAATTTTTGCATTCTTTTCTTTTTAGCCTATGAACTATGTCAAAATATTGAGCGCATGAATTACGAACATAAACGAATCTTAACCCATCCTAAGGATGTCTTTCGAGGTGACAACGAATTTCAAAACAAGCAGAATTACCCTAAACCCACAGATCCAAGATAGAGTGCTAACATGCGAAGCTTAAACAGGGAAATAACTAGATTTTTTTTTCAAAATGGCCCTAACAAATGCAACCATGCTGAATTTCACAACGGATACAAATACAAAGACCCCAACAGTACATCACAGAATTTCATAGTCAAGCTAGCATGCATACATCACAACAAAACACGTTCATCAGAATTCCACAACTAAACTCGACAAACACTGTAAGGCACAACCCACCACCCCCAACTTAGAAATGGACAATGTCCTCATTGGACTAAATAGGCACAATCAAAATTCTAAGGGAAGAAAACCTTCCCTGAATTGTGACTTAGAGGGTTGGAGAGTGCGCTTGATCCTTTGCAATCAAACCTCAAGGACGAGCCATCGTTTCTCCTGAAAACTCACAACATGAGAGTAAGAACCTAAGCTAATCCTAAAAATAGTAAAGTAAACAAAAAGCATGTACAGTTCAAGCTCGGGTGCCTCCGAGAAGCGCAAATTTTTAGATTCGATTGCTCGACTTTACCAAAACTCGTTTCATCCTTTCTCATACTCGGGCTCTCTCAAGTAGGCATGCTCGTCGAAGTCCTCGGACATCCCCTCATGGAAAATCTTCAGTCGCTGGCCATTCACCGTGGAGTCCTTTCCTGTTTCTAGGCTCTGAATCTTGACTGCACCATAGTGATGGACATGAGTTATAATAAAAGGACCAATCCAACGGGAACGAAGTTTACCTGGCATGAACTTCAGGCGGGAGTTGAACAAGAGGACCTTCTGACCAACTTCGAAGTGTTTTCGAATGACTCGTCTGTCGTGGAACAACTTGGTCTTCTCCTTGTAGATCCTCGAGCTCTCATATGCGTCCAGACGAAGCTCCTCTAGTTCTTGCAATTTGAGGAGTCTTTCTTCGCCAGCCTGATCGAAGTGCATATTACACTTCTTCACTGCCCAGTAAGCTTTGTGCTCGATCTCCACTGGGAGATGACAGGCTTTCCCAAAAACCATCCGGTAGGGAGACATCCCTATGGGGGTTTTGTAAGCCGTGCGATAGGCCCACAAAGCATCGTCCAGCCTGAGACTCCAATCTTTTCTCCCAGGACTTACTGTCTTTTCAAGGATGGACTTCACCTCTCGGTTAGAGACCTCTGCTTGACCATTGGTTTGGGGGTGGTATGGGGTAGATATTTTATGATTGACCCCATACCTCCTCATCAACGCTTGAATCGTCTTGTTGCAGAAGTGACTCCCTTGATCGCTTATAATGGCTCGTGGAACTCCATACCTGCTAAAAATGTTAGATTTGACAAAACTGGAAACAACATTAGCAGTGTCAACCTTGGTGGCCTTGGCCTCCACCCACTTAGACACGTAGTCCACAACCAACAATATATAGACAAAACCAAATGAATGGGGGAAAGGTCCCATAAAGTCCATACCCCAAACCTAAAAAATTTCACAAGTTAAAATAGAGGTTTGGAGCATTTCATTCCTACTTGAGATGGACCCTTTTCTCTGACACTGATCACATGATTTACAAAATTCATAACAGTCTTTAAACAGTGATAGCTAGAAAAACCCACAATCTAATATTTTCCTCGCTGTCCTAGTTGGCCCAAAGTGTCCCCCACATGCAAATTCATGGCAAAATTCAAGAATGGACTTATGCTCAGATTTAGGGACACACTTCCTAATTATTTGGTCAGCACAAAATTTCCATAAAGCAGGCTCTTCCCAGACATAATTCTTGGCTTCGCTTCTCAGCTTAGCTCTCTTATTATATGAAAAGTCGAATGAGAACGTACCTGTGACCAAGTAATTGACAATGTCGGCATACCATGGTATCTCCACACTCACCTGAAAGAGGACTTCATCAGGGAATTCGTCATTCAGAGGCAAGTCATCCTCACTACGCACAATGCGGCTCAAGTGGTCAGCAACTGTATTTTCTGATCCTTTCCTATCCTGGACTGAGACATCGAACTCCTGGAGTAGTAGTACCCACCTGAGCATCCCAGGCTTCGAGTCTTTCTTGTTCATCAAGTAACGAACTGCTACATGATCAGAAAAAACGACTACTTTAGATCCAAGTATATAAGGCTGAAATTTATCAAGAGCGAAAACAATGGAAAGCAGCTCCTTCTCTGTAGTGGTGTAACCGATCTGCGCAGATTTGAGCGTCCTGGAGGCATAGTAAATTACGTGGCTTTTCTTGTCTATCCTCTGACCCAGCACAGCGCCAACGGCATAATTGCTTGCATCGCACATAATCTCGAAGGGAGTCCCCCACTGCGGTGGATGAATGATGGGTGCATTGGTCAAACACTTCTTCAACACATCAAAGGCAAGCTTGCATTCCTTGTCAAAACAGAATGGGACATCTTTTTTCAGCAAGCTCGTCATCGGTGTCACTATCTTCGAAAAGTCCTTGATGAACCTGCGGAAGAAACCTGAATGACCAAGAAAAGAACGCACTTCCCGAAGATTCGTGGGGTAAGGTAAATCAGATATAACATCGACTTTAGCTTTATCCACCTCTATACCCTTAGCTGACACGACGTGACCTAAGACTATGCCCTGACTGGCCATGAAATGACACTTTTCGAAATTTAAAACAAGATTAGTTTCAATGCATCTTTCCATGACTCTAGACAAGTTAATCAGGCAATCCTCAAATGAACTCCCATATACTGTGAAATCAACCATAAAGACTTCGATGCATTTTTCTACGAATTTAGTAAATATGCTCATCATGCATCGCTGAAAAGTCCCTGAAGCATTACAAAGCCCGAAGGGCATTCTCCTATATGCGTAAGTTCCGAACGGACATGTAAAAGTAGTCTTTTCTTGGTCTTCCTGGGCTATGGGAATTTGGTAAAACCCAGAAAAACCATCTAGAAAACAAAAATATGGCTTCCCAGCTAAACGCTCCACCATTTGATCTATGAAGGGAATAGGGAAGTGATCCTTCTTAGTCACATCGTTCAATTTTCTAAAATCTATACACATCCTCCACCCATTTTGCACTCGCTTAGGCACTAACTCACCCTTCTCATTTCTAATAACAGTTATGCCTGTCTTTTTAGGTACAACATGAATTGGGCTAACCCACTGACTATCAGAAATGGGATGGATGATACCTGCATCGAGGAGTTTGTGTATCTCAGACAACACTACTTCTTTCATGGCTGGGTTCAGTCTCCTCTGAGGTTCTCGGGATGGCTTCGCTCCCTCGTCCAGCCTGATCTTATGCATGCAAAGAACTGGACTCAACCCATGCAAGTCCGCCAAGGTCCATCCTATCGCTCTTCTATTCTTCTTCAAAATCTCAATCAACCTATTCTCTTGTTCTGATGTGAGCTCCTTAGAAATGATTACCGGGAGGGTCTCCACCTCGCCCAAGTATACGTACTTGAGGTGACCCGGCAACTCTTTAAGTTCCAACTTGGGAGCTTGCAAAAGAGATGGTATCATTTTAGTTGGTTTTTCGCATGTCTCTAAAGCAAGAGTAGCTTGCTCACATGAATCAGAAAATATGGGCGCACTACTTTCAACCTCGCCAACAGTTTCAGTAAAAACGAATGGGTCATCCCCATCAACAACAGTCATGCATTCTTCTTGTTCTAAAGTATCAATCAGATCAATTTTACAGACAGAATGCACATCCGCATGGTGTTTCATGGCATCAAAGACATTAAATTCAAACACATCTCCTTCATACTCTACTGACAAAGTACCATCATGCATATTAATTTTAGTCCTAGCAGTTTTCATGAATGGTCTACCTAACAGGACTGAAGCAGTAGACGAGCGTTATCTTCCATTTTTATCACGTAAAAATCAGCAGGAAAGATGAGATCCTTAACCTTAACCAACACATCCTCAATTACCCCTAAAGGATAAATAGAGGACCTATTAGCTAACTGGATAATTATACTAGTTTCCTGCATACCTTCTAAATCAAGACTCTTGTAGACTGAGTATGGCATAACATTAATTGAGGCTCCTAAGTCTAGCATGGCATGCTCAATTTCTCTATCTCCTATTGTACATGGTAAGAGGAACATACCTGGGTCCTGGCATGTGTCTGGCATGTTTTGTGTTATCAGGGCAGAAACATTCTTACTTACCACTACTCTCTCAGCGCCCTTAGCTTTCCTCTTATTGGTGCACATCTCCTTGAGAAATTTCGCGTACCTTGGAATTTGCTGAATGGCGTCAAGCAGCGGCATATTGATTCCAACTTTCTTCAGCGTATCAAGGATGTCCGCGTACTTGTCTTCCTTGGGCGGCCTCACCAGCCTACTAGGAAAAGGAGCAACGAGAGTGTAAGACTTCATAGAGATAGAAGGAGAAACTATTACCGTTTCAGAGGGTGTTTGGTGACACTTATCTTGAGATATGTCTGTATCCTTGCTAAAGTCCTCAGGAGTGGGCCGCGATGGTACCTCCTTACCACTTCTGAGAGCGATGGCACTAACGCTTTCCGCCTTGGACTCCAGTTTACTTATCCTGTCCTTAATCTCTGTGAACCCCTCACTTAGCGACCGCATCTGCGAACTGGTCTCCTTGCTAGATTCCATAAACGATTTGAACATGCCTTCAAGGTTTTGACCTGAAATAGAAGGAATAGCTTGCGATGAGTTTTCTTGCAACGTAAGAACAACGCCACATACCTGAGTCACTTGCGCCTTAAGCTCTTCCATGTCTGTCAACAAATTAGCTTGCTCATTTCTTCCCCCGTATTGCCGAAGGTTCTCAGCCATGTTGGAGATCAACTGTCTAGCTTCCGCAAGCGTTTTTTCCCAAAGGGCTCCTCCGCTCGAAGCATCGAGCATCTGACAGTCGTACGGTTGCAAACCTTCGTAGAAAAATTGAATAAGCGCAGCTTCTGCTATCTGATGGTTCGGGCAACTCTCGCAGAGCTTAATGAATCTCTCCCAACACTCGTGAAATGCCTCTTTCTTTGACTGTTTGAAACCATAAATCTCTTTTTTCAGGGCTCTGACTCTTGAAGCTGGGAAATATCTTTCCAGGAACATGCTCTTCAACTTGCCCCAAGTGGAGATGGTTTCCGATGGTAAGTAATGTAGCCATTCTTGAGCTTCTCCTCTCAAGGTGAATGGAAAAGCTCTCAGGCTAAGCTGATCTTCAGTTATGTCGCTTGGTTTCATCGCAGAACTTACCATTTGAAAAGCCTTGAGATGTTTGAAGGGATCTTCATATGTTTCACCACAAAAAGAAGACAGATGGTCAATTAAGCCAAATTTAAGCTCAAACTCACCTGAGATTTCCGGGTAGGAAATGCAAGAAGGTTGGTGGTCCATATCAACCGACGCCAACTGCCTGAGCGTTTTTGGGACTCCAGCCTCATCGTCCTCTATAGGAACTTCCATCCTCTTAATAAAAAATTTGGCACTCTAGCACACTTAAACAAACAAATTAAATCTTGCAAACAATAAAAGAATAAGCGAATTTAAGGTAAAATTCAAAAGTCTACAAATTAAATCTAAATTAGGCCGAATTAAACTTAATTCCCCGGCAACGGCGCCAATTTTGGTAACGATATTTTGGAATTACCGCCAAACATCGGGTTGTCGAGACCCGCCAAAATGAATTTGTAATTACCCGAATACACTGAACTATTAGCAGCTTAGTGGTAACGGGGTCGATCCACAGGGAATTATGCGAATTTGACTTAATTCTAATTAAATTTGCAAACTATGAAAATAAACAAAATGGGGATGTTGGTCTTCAATTAGCTAATGGAAAACAACACAAAATAGGGAAAACTTAACTAACGGAGCGTTCGACTCGGGACGATCGGGATTAAAATTAGCAAGCTTTTGGATCACAGGTTGACGATAATAATGGCTAAATATTTGAACGAATACGTAGCCCGTCTCAAATCAATAAATTAATTCAGACATGCTCCATGGATATTAATTAGACATAATAAATCATGCTAATTAGGCATATCGATTGGACATTGGCGGCCAACGCTCTCCCAAGACCAATCGATAGCAACGAGCTAACTACGACGATTATCTAATTTGGACGCCAAATTAGTGTATCGATTTCAGATTCTATTTCGAGAAGAACGAACACCAAGAACGCAAGGAAGCCTATGCGCTCAATGACATCGTTAATCTTTGTTACTTGGTGATTAAGAGGCACAACATCAAAACCTTTAACAAATGAAGCGTGCTCGAAATCAAGGTTGTCTAGTCCTATCAATCAAGCACATTCATGGAATAAGCAAGGAAATAGAAGCTAATTCAATCAAATGCTATAGCCAAATCAGAAATTTAGTTCAACAACCTCACCAAAAATTCAAACTACATTATTCCCTACAATCCCGAGTCAAAAATGCTTTACACTACTCACTCATGATGGATGTGATGTGGGATGACTCCAATCCAAGCTCCTTAGCCTCTCCCATGGTGAAAATGGCTTGAAAAACGTCCAATCTGGTGCGGAGCCCGAGGTTGAAGATGAAGATGACGGCTAAAAATCGGACAAAAACTTAAATATTCCGTCGGAGCGTCGAGACGCTAGGGCAGCGTCTCGACGCTGCGCCCTAAAGTTTCAGCGCGCGAAGTCGGGGCGGCGTCGAGACGCTTGCGCAGCGTTGAGACGCTGACCACTCGACGCTTGCTCTCGGGTGGAAACTCCAAATGACGCTTCAGGCTTCGGAGCATCGAGACGCTCTGGCAGCGTCGAGCTAGCGTCGAGACGCTGTCTGCTCAATGCTAGCTCTCGGGTTTTTGCATGGTATTTTACCTTGAAAACTTCCCAAAACGCCAAATCTCTATGTTTTTGCATGGTTCTTCCCCGGAAGTGTTCCTAGGTCCTTAAAATACAACTTTAAGCCTCGAACGACGTCGAAACGCACCCGAGGACGAATTCCCCGAGAACACCTATAATAAACACAAGTAAGCAAGATTAAGCATGTAATAGTCATAAATTAGGGACATAAATATAGCTCCGAAATGGAGCTATCATTTGTTTTCAGAATGCCTTAAATATTGAAGTGTGATGCATAATGTCTATGGATTATGTTTATTCTGAAGAAATTTCTGGAGTTTGGAAATGTTACTTTGAAGTGTGTGTCTTTATTTCAGGTGTGGTATATCTAATTTTTAGGGGAAACTCTGCCCAAATTTTCTAAAGCATGTATGAAAATGAAGTGTGAATGTCATGAAAGGATTGTTTTATGTAGCATTATAGAATAATTTTTTTTTTTTGGATATGGTTAGAGTCGTTTTAGTTATCGTAGTGATTTAGAATTGATATATTGATGAGTCCATATGTAGTTATTTTGCTAGTCTTCTAGTTGAGGTTGTCTTGTTAGCTATTTCTATTTGGAAGGATTGTGAATGAAATAGTTGGTTGAATGATAAACACAATTGTTTTATATCATTTGTGACTTTATTTAGGTTATTTTGTTAAAGTTTGAGATATCATATAAATACTTATATTTAACGATTAATATTTTGATATTTGATATGCAGGATTAAACGATATTTGCTGACTACAGAAGAAGTGAATGATCGACGTCTTTCTGAAAAGTACTTTTGTAATCTATTATCTTTCTGATAATAGATTTTGTAATTTTGTTCAAGATACCGTATAACAACTTTCATGAATATATATGTTAATTTATAGATTTTGCGACGAACTTTGAAAACGTCTCTACATTTTTCAAATCTAGTGTTGTATTTAGAGTTTTGTGAAATTATTATAATTTGTGTGGAATTGCAAAAACGTGATGTTTTGCGACCAAAAAAACACGAACGTCGCATTTTGCGACGTTATGGAGGTTCGTCGCATTCTGCGACGTTACACGGGTTCGTCGCATCCTGCGACGTTACACGTGTTCGTCGCATCCTGCGACGTTTTTCCCTTCGTCGTATATTTCGACGTTATTTTCTATCCGCCGCATATCGTGCGACGCCTGAAGAAGAACGTCGCTAATTGTCAAGTGCGACGAAGCATTAGCGACGAAATTTGCGACGTTTAAATTTCGTCGCTAATAGTCTTTAGCGACGCATTATTCTTGTTAGCGACGTGTTTTTTTCGTCGCTAAATGTATCATTTCTGGTAGTGTTAGGTCATTGATGACCAACTTTGAGAGTCTCAATGTTATTCAGAAGGAGAGTGAGTCATGGGGAAGATTAGCTAAAATGATGGAGTTGAATGATTATGGATATCTATATATACCATATGTATATATATAACACTCCACATAAATATCCATTGTATATAATATATATGCCTCGTTAAAACCTTATTAGAAAAAATTCAATGGGAAAAAATCCTAGGGAAGGAAAAATAGTACATTTGTAACGACCCGACTTTTCCTAACTTAAACTACTAAGGGGCGCTACTAAATGCATGTTCATAACATTATTTGAAAAACTCTTGAGAAAAGATATAGAAATCAATATTTCCATTTAAATAAACTAAAAATATAATTATTTGGGATCCCATTGAAAATATTGAAATCATCATATAAAATAATTTGATAAACTGATTTAAATCGTTTCAAAATATAGCCAAAAATAAAATATTTATACAAAAATATCATAGATGCGAAAGTCATGACGTTGACCCCATGACACAACCAACAAACAATCTTGTCACTCGCCTCATACGCTTTTACCGTTTCCTGAAAAATAGATTTTGGAAAATATTGAGTATTTAAAAATACCGAGTAAGTAACCCACTAATGGGGTCAAACATGCATACACAAGCATAATATGAACCTAGTGATGCAAACATGTAGGACCTGAAACATTTAAGTCAAAACCTTTTGATTGGCCAAAGTGGACAATTAAACCATATCATTAAACTATACCAACTCACTGGTGGTGCATAAGCGGGAGTCCTGAAAGACTTTACCCCAGCTGATGGTAGTTGGCACCCAGTCAGCGAAGCCAAGCCTCACCCGTCGAAGCACCTCATTCTAAGATGTACATAAAACATTAAGTTGTCAGCTGACTGGTGGTGCATAGGTGGGTTTCATGTGGGACTGTACCCAACAGATGGTAACTGACCCCCAGTCTGTGGAGCCAAGACCCACCCACCTAGCTCCTCATTCATTGTACATCAACATAATAAAGATGGATAATTGCTACATTCTTTTCATGAAAGCATGTATCAATCACAATTATGCATGAGGTCTCATATATGAACGTTCTCTAATGTTACATAGCAATTCCACATCTTTGACATACAACATGCATCATCAAAGTCATTCAGACTACATTTATGTCACTTTCTTCAAAACACTCAATTCGATCATCAATCAAGTCACATAATTCAGACACCCAAATCAGCAACATTCATCCATGCCACATAATTCAAAACACTCAAATCGTACAACATAAAAATATCCAACCTAGCCAACATGCATTCCATTAGTAAGATTACTTACCTTAAAGCGAAAACTAACGGATTACTAATTTGCTTACGAAAGTTCTTGGTCCCAACCTAAAACAAATTCTAACAATTAATTCCAACTTTAGAGACCTAAAATAAAACGTGTAGTAAAAACTGCCCAAAAGTGAATTAGAGGTTACCTACGCAATCCTGGATCGTCGTCACTTCTATGCTAATTTGATTCCGTTTGAAATAGAACTCGACACTAAACATAAAGATTTTTCCATGGTTAAGGACTAATTTGGAAAATTTGGATAAAAAATCAAGGGTTTAGAACCAACATTACCCACTGAATATTCTTACCCAAAACAATTATGGGTCCTTACTAGTTTGACTTCGAATAGGTCCAATCTTGCAGGTTTGAAGTTTTTGGGTCGTCGTGGGTTTTCAAATCGAGTCGATCACGAGTGTTCATTGCTGCTAGATTTGCACCACCACTATAGAGAAAGAGCATCGTCGAATTGCGCATCTGTGGATGGAGAAGGGACACCGCTAGTCGCAGATTCGTAGGCCACCGTCGATCTTGCTCATTTTTCTCCCTTGCGCTGATGCCCGTCGTGGATTGTGGCCAATGACACCGTTGTTGTTTTTGAAGCGCAAAAATATGGCTGAAGAAGATAACGAAGAAGACATAGACAATGATTCAAACATGAGGGAAAGAGAATGATAGAGAAAAAGATTAGAGCTTTGGATTCTTTAGTATATAATTTTCTTTTTTCCCCTTTTACCCATTTCTTAATCTTTTTCCTTTTAATATATATATTTTTTTTGTCATTTTTCTTTAACTTACAACTCCAAATAAATTCAAATTAAGTTTAATCTAGGAAGTTGTTAAAGGAAAAACTTGCCCCTTCTAAATCTTAAAAATAGAAATTCCATGAATAATTAAATTTTCAAAATAATGAGTTTGAGACTTAAATTATAAATTTCTCCTCAAGAATTTTGAAAACTTAATTATCTTAATTTAATTCCCTGATTTCGAGCAATAATTCAAATTAACGCAAACTAATTTTGAAAAGAATAGAATAACATTTCTTGAAATTGTGGGATGTTACAACATTATATTCATATACTTTAACAATTGGCTCATTAAAAACCTTGTTACGAAAATCCAGTGGGAAAAACCATAGTCAAGGGAAAAAGAGTGCAATAATTTTACTCCCCTCATAGAAACATCACTTGAGATCTCTGAGTTGACGCATTCCGATGTGGTGCATCAACTTATCGAATATTGCAGTTGGTAACGCCTTCGTAAATAAGTCTGCCAAGTTCTCCTCTAAAGAAATTTGTTGAACGGTGATGTCTCCATTTTCTTCAAGATCATGAGTGTAAAAGAACTTCGGTGATATATGTTTTGTTCTATCTCCTTTAATGAATTCTCATTTGATTTGTGTTATACATGTTGTATCGTCTTCGTATAATACTGTTGGAAGATTTTTGTCAGAAGACAAGCCGCATGTTCCACGAATGTGTTGAGTCATTGATCTCAACCATACACATTCTCGACTAGCCTCATGAATTGCAAGAACTTCCGCACATGATTTGAAGAAGTGACTGTAATAGTCTGTTTTACATATCGCCATGATATAACAGTTCCTCCACATGTAAACAAATAACCTGTTTGAGATCTAGCTTTGTGTGAATCTGATAAATATCATGCATCTACATAACCCACTAGATCAAAATTTGATTTGTTTGAATAGAATAAACTCATATCAATGGTTCCTCGAAGATAACGGAGTACATGCTTAACTCCGTTCCAATGTCTTTATGTTGGAGAAGAACTATATCTAGCTAATAAATTGACTGAAAAGGGTATATCAGGTCGTGTATTATTAGCAAGATACATAAGTGCACCTATTGCACTAAGATATGGTAATTTAGGACCAAGTAGTTCTTCATTATCTTCTCGAGGTCGAAATATGTCATTTTTCATATCTAGTGATCGAACTACCATTGGAATGTTCAATGGGTGCTGTTGCGTGCTCAGTGTGTAAATAAAAATGTGATGTGAGAGCACTCAGAACATGCAAGCATACATGGTCTTGTAGCAAGTAATAAGTATTTTTTCATTCGATTTCCCACAGAGATTTATTCTTAGTTACTAACGAAGTGAGATGCTAAATTAGAAAGGGTGGTTTAAATGGGGTGAATTGGAGATCAATGTGCCTAACTAATGAAGAATATATGAGATATGCAAGCATAAATAAAAGCAAGTGAAGAGATTAACTTGAATGTAGAGGAAAAAGAATTGCGGAGAAAGCAATTGTATAGCAATAAAATCGCAAAAGTAAAAGACTGGAAAAATGGCTAAGGCAAAAACTGACTTAAGGAATTGCGGAGACAACAATTGTATAGCAATTAATTTAGCAATGTTTTAAGGGTGAGATGGGGAAACAAGGTCAACTAACGACTCCTCTATAGGCTTTTTCATACGATTATTCAGCAGTAGCTCAACTTATCATGCATCAATTTAACTCATTCTCATGCATCTCTCGATTACATGCATTAGATCCTTTAGTTCACTCATATCCAAGTAAGACTTAAGCATCTATTTATATAGGCAAGTTAATGAATTGTGCTAGGAAAATGCCTATTCCTAGGTCGTTTTCTGGCTACCATGAAAGGCTAGCATGAATGAACGACTCTGAAATCTTACTCCTTCCGGAGGTTAGGAGTTCTTTAGACAAAATGGATGGCCAATCGAAATTACCCGTGGGATGAAGTACACATACATTCAATGCATTCGAAGCTATCCTACATGCTGAATTCACGTATTTCTACCTATAGATTCATCATTAGCAGACCCTTGGGTGATTAGTTACTCATGGATGATGTGGAAGTGGTAAGACTAAGTTGATTAAACATGATTGACAGTATTTAAACGAAAGCTAAGAAAGACAGAAGGCGAAATCAAAGCTTGCAAAGTTGTAAATGGTTCCTCTATTAAGCAAGATTCAAAGCGTAATGTGCAGAGATTGTAAAACAGTAAAGACTAACGAATGAAAGCGAATTGAAATAATGTAGCAAACAGAAGCAAATGGCAACAAACAGTAGAGCAAATGAAAGACAGAAAGCAGTAGAAAGCAGTGTAAATGTGTGCGTGAACTCCTCGCCGCAAGCGCCTCGGATGAAGGGGAAGGTTAGCGTTGTTTGGGGATGAATCCAATCAGAAGAGAAGAAATATCTTCTCTTCTTCCTCTCAGATTATCGATGCCAAAAGCTGATTCCTTCACTCCAACAAACGGGATAGAAAATGGGGAGAAACTGCGTTGAGATGGAGAGTTCTACGCTTCCAAGCTTGTTGTTCTCCTTCCCCCTTGACCTCCTTTTATAGCTCTTTGCAGGTACTCTTCAGTCAAGGAGAACCATCCATTCTGAACGACGTCCCACCACGTGGTAGCAGGGGAGAAATTGGGCGGCTGAAAGATCGCAACAGAACGGTGGACGATTGGAACAACTTTAACATTTGCAGCTTAAACATTGCGGAGACAACAATGTTTTAGCAATTTTCCTGCAATGCACAATTTCAACTCTTTTAACTTCGTTTTTTATTCTTTTTTGTTCCTTTTACAAATAAGTCCTAATTTAGCTTCATTCCTTGATTTCTCATATTTAAGCACGTATTAAACTAAATTCTAACAAAAATGCTTAAGAGTTTACTCAATTCCGTGGTAAATAAGTCCCTAATTTATGCACTTTTGGAGACGTAACACACCCCCAAACTTAAGTTATTGCTCGTCCTCGAGCAATTATAAGGGCTTACTTGGGCTGCTATTACTCTATCTGACTAGTTGCTGACTTCCTTAAGCTTACTATCCAAAACATGGCTGTCCTGTGATACTCTTCTAAGTTCAAACTAACTCCACATTTTGCTTATTCTGGTTTCTCTTGCCTTTAAAACCTATTGCCTTTTGTAAATTCCCTACAACTAATTTACCTGCCTATGTCATTAGGTACATTGTGCAACTATCCCTAAGTTTTCAAATTCTTCCTAGTTTTATCCCAGACTCAGTACATGCTTCTAAAGTATTTCTTTTAAGCTACCTAGGATTCCTTAGAGTCATGCCAGTCTTAGTACACACGAGTAACAGTAGTACATTTCATAGAACAACCTAAACCCTGGCATCACTACATTAGATATACACTCATCTCCCCTAACATACCTTCAAGCTACAGCCCTGTGCTTAGCAAACTAAGGATCAGAGTTCATTCATACAGGACACGTAAGCACTTAGGCTGTAACTTGTAGGCATACATTCTTCTTCCTTGGGATTTCCTTTTTCTTTTCTTTTTCGGGTAGAGTCTCTCCTTATGGTTTGCCTTTTGATGCAGTGCTACTTTTGGGTTACACAAATGGCCCTGATTACTCAGCATTCTCAAGAGAGACACTACTCTTTATTCTTTCATTTTTTTTTTTTCATTTTTTCATTTTTTTTTTCAAAGAAGAAGAATGCTTATGTTTAAAAAGGGAGAGAGGAATGTTCCTAGGCCTAGAGGTAGCCTCCCCCAAACTTAAACTTCTCATTGTCCCCAATGAGAGTCTGAGGTGGCACACCCCCAAACTTGTCCTAGAAGCATTTAGTCTAAGGCAAAACAAGCAGAACTCAAAACTCCTAGGCATAGAACGACCTTCTTAAAGCAGATACTCAGATGCAGAAGTTTTGTAAAAACAACATGGTAAGGACTGACAGAGGTGCATGCTTAGCAATAAATGAAGCTAAATTTAAACTAACAAAGGTGTACTATGACACTCATCCAACATGCTCAGCAGATAGCTTACATATTGAAGTCAGTAAGGCAGCCATATATCGAAATTTAAACAGAAACAGCCCATCAAAAATTCATTGAACAGCATGCGAAAACTAACAAAAATTGCGGTCACCGCAAAGAATTCGCAATAAACCTACAGAGCAAATTTAGCTGAGATCAAAGCTCCTAGCATGCTATATTCAGACCTCAACAACTACACAAAACAGCAAAAACTAACTAAGCTAACTACTCAGATAACATCAATCTAATCTAAACTACTCTAAGCACACAGATTAACAATTAATAGACCATTGATTGAATTAACAATAAGGGTAACAATTCACAGAAAAGCAGGTATTTTTTTTTCTTAAGAGGGATCAGAAAACTCCCTCGAATGTCGTCAAGCTGGCACTCAATCATCCCTGTCCTCGTCTCTCCTCTCCTTTGGAGGCGCCCATGGCTTCAGCAGATCAACAGGGAAGGTAGGGAATATGCATCCCAGCTGCTCAGCCACATCCTTATCCCTCGCTTGCGCATACTCAGCCCACTGAGCCATCTTATGCTGCAGGTCCATCAGGCATGCCATGGACAGTGACTGTGCAGCAACCAAGCCGTCCATCTCAAATTCCATATTGCCTCGCTTTCTCATCCTCAAGATTGTGGGCAGCTCCAGATGGCCCGTGTAAGCCATTTGCCTCTCATTCTTCTCCATAGGCACACTTGCACGTAAACAGAGTTTAGTAATAGTATTAGGAAAGAATAATTGGCCCTTACCTTTCTTGGAGCAGTCAATGATGGAGGCGGCAATGACTTCACCAACATCAATGGTGAGTCCCCGCATGATGGCATAAAGCAGCAACGATCGCCCCTGGTTGATAGTCGTTTCGTGCGTCACGGGGGAGATGCGTCTGCGCACAAGAGAGAACCAGACGGTCGCCTTGTCTCGAAGGGTTGCACTCATCAGGGTGTGCTTCCCAGTCCGTGAGACCGCCCAGGCTGCCTCAGGTTTGCCGATTGTGTGCAAGGCCTCTTCTAAGACTGCCTCAGATGGCGAGTCAAGGATCTTGGCATACTCAGAATATGTATGCACTTTGAGAGCGTAGGCCTCATTGATGGCGTTGATAGAAAAGTCAATTTCTACCCCCCTCACTGTTGATAGGCACGCTTCAGGGTGTGTGAGGTTGGCGTAGAAATCGTACACCATATCAGGATATGCTGGGATTGGAGGCCTGCAGAGTTCCTCCCAGCCGTGGTTGATGATCCCTGCGCGCAAGAATTGCGGCAGGTCCGCCAATGCATCAAGGAATCCTCGCTCGTGGAGGAGTTCCTTCTTCATCAATTCTAGGCCCTTGGCCTCTGCTTCTTGGGAGACATACCTCGCAGCTCGAGGTTCGTTCTCTGGGTACATCTTCCTTTTCCCCTTTTCTTTTGCTTTGGCCGACTCAGAGGCCTCAATCTTCATCTTCATTAAAGAAGGTTCAGCTCCAACCTTCTTCTTCTTGGCTCGTTTGGAAGACTTCGGCCGCTTGCCCTTGACAATCACTGGGGCCTTCTTCTTGTGTCGTGCCTTGGTGGCCAGATGTTGGAGGCAATCCCCCAGTGTCTCGTCCATGGAGTCCTTGCTTCCCCCCTCCACAGGGCTGTCAAGACTGACATCCCTTAAGGGGGAAAACACTTCTTCTTCCTCTGCCGGCTCGTCGCTTGGCACCAAATCTTGGTGCTCTTCAGGTGGGGCTTCAGGCTCCGGCGTCTGTGGAGAAGGCTCGGGGCTCTGCCTGGCCGTCTCATATGATGGGCGGCCACTCCCTCGATTATCCTCGCTGGGAGTCTTTTCTTTGATCGGTGAGTCCTCCACCGCAACCTTTCACTTTCTTTTCTTCGGAGTACCGACTGGATCAGAGGGACCAACAGGTACCTCAGTCGCCACCTTTCATTTCTTTCTTCGCACTGGTAGCTTCGGAGGCCGTGAGGGCTGCGCAGTGTCGGCGTCTGCTAAGGAAAGTAGCGCCTCCCTCGCAGCTTCTTCTGCGCTAGGCGACGCTTTCTTGGGCGTGGAACGATCTGCTCGTGTTGACACCATTGTTGGTTCTTCGAGGTCTGAGTGTGGGAGATACAGAGGGAGAAGAAGGCTGAGTGTTTGAAGCTCCAACGGTCTGAGAAAACGGAGAGGGCAAGGATCCCAACGACGGCTATTTGTACTCAAGTACTCTCCAACGGCTCTTTTCTGTTGCGTACTCCGCAATTCCTCCGCAATTAATCTGCATAGCCGTTAGGATTTTCTTGATTTAAGTTGCAAGATTTAGCAACCAAATCTCTGAATTAGCCAGATCTTCTTCGTGGATCTTCTCCCCTCGATACATCTCCTTCATTGCTGCTTAAAGATCTCCCATTAATATCCTTTTAATCCAAACAAAAAATCCGTAATTAAAACAAAAAATAAACAAACAAAACACAATCTAAAAATACTTGAAGAAAAATCTAAGGCATAGCCTTTTGATGGATGAGCTCAGTGGTAACTCATCCCCACTCGATTCGATCCTTAGGCTTCAGATAGGAGGAAGGCCGAGAATGTCTGCACATCTCCTTCCTCATAGTAATGCTTTAGCCTCGCGCCATTCACCATGAATGGTTGCCCTTGGTGTAGGTTCCGAATCTCAATAGCACCATGAACAAAAACGTTAGTAATCACAAAAGGACCTGACCATCTAGACTTGAGTTTGCCTGGAAATAACCTTAACCGTGAGTTGAATAATAAGACATGCTGCCCCTTTTTAAAGTCCTTGAACCTAAGTCTACTATTATGCCAAATCTTAGTTTTTTTCTTTATACATTTTAGCATTTTCGTAGGACATATGTCTTAGCTCGTCTAACTCATGTAATTGCAGAGACCGCAATGTTCCAGCATCGGTCACGCAATAATTCAGCTCTTTTAAGGCCCAAAAGGCTTTGATTTCTAATTCGAAGGGAAGATGACATGCTTTTCCATATACTAGCCTATAAGGAGACATACCTAAGGGTGTTTTATATGCAGTCCTATATGCCCACAGTGCATCATCAATTCATGCTAAACGACTATGATTGTTGGTACATAATAAATATTCATTCCCAAAATAAACTACTCCTAACATACGAAATCTAAGCAAAGCATGATAAAATCCTAATTTAAGAGTTTAGGGATCAGAAATCTCCCTTGTCAATCTGCCTCATATGGATGTTCTTCAATGTTTCGAGGCATCACTTCTGCTCGTTTAAGACACTTAAGTCTTGATTTACGGGGTCGGACATTCTGCCACACCTTGAAATTGTTGATTCTTTCCAAGAGACTGCATGTTATAACATCCCAAGGTTTGTACTTTATGTGCATTGGTACAACATAGGGTTGATGCGATGGGACTTCTTTTTCTGGCACATCTCTTTCTAACTCCTTCAGCTGGAGCATTTGTGGTGGTGGTGGCTCAGCTCTTTCATTGGTGGAGAAGCTTGTTGCAATCTCAAACATTTCAAATTCTTGTTCCTCAAGCAGCGCATTAGTCTCTTTGGCCTCATCCAGCACAATTTCATTTTTCTCAACTTTCACCAACTCCACCATTTCATATGGAGATTCCATTGGATCACTCTTCTCAGATTCGAAGGTAACAAAGGATTCATCATCATAAAAATCAAACATCTTAGGGCATGGGGGTGGTGATTTTTCTATAGCAAGTAGATCTTGTAAGTTATTTGTGAGCTGGGCTAATTGCACATCAATTCTCCTCATGGATGCATCATTCCTTTCCATGAATTCTATCCATAGCGCCTCCAAAGTGGGTGATAATTCTTCATTTGGAGTTGGGGCATAATGTTGATAGTCTTCATGTTGGGGGAACTCTTCATAATGAGCAATTTGCACATGCTCTTCCCAAGGATTATTTGAGAGTTGCCACTGATCATGTTCACACATGTACGAATAATGGTTGTCATAACTTTGTTGATATTGTCTCTCTTGATAATTCAATGTTGGGCAATTCTCCAAGTTATGATTATCCCCATAATAAGCACATGGCTGATAAAATTCTTCAAACTGTTGTGGGCAAACTCTTCCTCCAATTAAGTTCTGCAGCGTATTCATTTACTTTGTCGTACACATATGTTTTCCACCTGCAAAGTTTCTCTCTGTGCGAGTTGAGGTTTGAAAACTCATTCATAAACTAGCTTGATAGTACCTGTAAAGGAAATGAAAGAAGATTAGCTCCAATAGATATTAAGTTTTTTTTTTTCTAAATTAACAAACTTCATGTTTACTAAACAAAATCCCCGGCAGCGGCGCCAAAAACTTGTTGCGTGCTCAGTGTGTAAATAAAAATGTGATGTGAGAGCACTCAGAACATGCAAGCATACATGGTCTTGTAGCAAGTAATAAGTATTTTTTCATTCGATTTCCCACAAAGATTTATTCTTAGTTACTAACGAAGTGAGGTGCTAAATTAGAAAGGGTGGTTTAAATGGGGTGAATTGGAGATCAATGTGCCTAACTAATGAAGAATATATGAGATATGCAAGCATAAACAAAAGCAAGTGAAGAGATTAACTTGAATGTAGAGGAAAAAGAATTGCGGAGAAAGTAATTGTATAGCAATAAAATCGCAAAAGTAAAAGACTGGAAAAATGGCTAAGGCAAAAACTGACTTAAGGAATTGCGGAGACAACAATTGTATAGCAATTAATTTAGCAATGTTTTAAGGGTGAGATGGGGAAACAAGGTCAACTAACGACTCCTCTATAGGCTTTTTCATACGATTATTCAGCAGTAGCTCAACTTATCATGCATCAATTTAACTCATTCTCATGCATCTCTCGATTACATGCATTAGATCCTTTAGTTCACTCATATCCAAGTAAGACTTAAGCATCTATTTATATAGGCAAGTTAATGAATTGTGCTAGGAAAACGCCTATTCCTAGGTCGTTTTCTGGCTACCATGAAAGGCTAGCATGAATGGACGACTCTGAACTCTTACTCCTTCCAGAGGTTAGGAGTTCTTTAGACAAAATGGATGGCCAATCGAAATTGCCCGTGGGATGAAGTACACATACATTCAATGCATTCGAAGCTATCCTACATGCTGAATTCACGTATTTCTACCTATAGATTCATCATTAACAGACCCTTGGGTGATTAGTTACTCATGGATGATGTGGAAGTGGTAAGACTAAGTTGATTAAACATGATTGACAGTATTTAAACGAAAGCAAAGAAAGACAGAAAGCGAAATCAAAGCTTGCAAAGTTGTAAATGGTTCCTCTATTAAGCAAGATTCAAAGCGTAATGTGCAGAGATTGTAAAACAGTAAAGACTAAACAAATGAAAGCAAATTGAAATAATGTAGCAAACAGAAGCAAATGGCAACAAACAATAGAGCAAATGAAAAACAGAAAACAGTAGAAAGCAGTGTAAATGTGTGCGTGAACTCCTCGTCGCAAGCGCCTCGGATGAAGGGGAAGGTTAGCGTTGTTTGGGGATGAATCCAATAAGAAGAGAAGAAAGATCTTCTCTTCTTCCTCTCAGATTATCGGTGCCAAAAGCTGATTCCTTCACTCCAACAAACGGGATAGAAAATGGGGAGAAACTGCGTTGAGATGGAGAGTTCTACGCTTCCAAGCTTGTTGTTCTCCTTCCCCCTAGACCTTCCTTTATAGCTCTTTGCAGGTACTCTTCAGTCAAGGAGAACCATCCATTCTGAACGACGTCCCACCACGTGGCAGCAGGGGAGAAATTGGGCGGCTGAAAGATCGCAACAGAACGGCGGACGGTTGGAACAACTTTAACATTTGCAGCTTAAACATTGCGGAGACAGCAATGTTTCAGCAATTTTTCTGCAATGCACAATTTCAACTCTTTTAACTTCGTTTTTTATTCTTTTTTGTTCCTTTTACAAATAAGTCCTAATTTAGCTTCATTCCTTGATTTCTCATATTTAAGCACGTATTAAACTAAATTCTAACAAAAACGCTTAAGAGTTTATTCAATTCCGTGGTAAATAAGTCTCTAATTTATGCACTTTTGGAGACGTAACAGGTGCGCTTTATCCATGTAAAACATTTTCTATATAAGTTGACTAGTGAATGAATATCACATCTGCTAAATGCTCAATTTGCAGACCAAGGCAAAACTTTGTTTTTCCGAGATCTTTCATCTCAAATTCTTTCTTAAGATATTCTATTGCCTTTGAAAGCTCTTCAAGAGTTCCAATTATATTCAAATCATCAATATATACAACAATAATAGCAAATCCCGATTGTGATTTCTTTATAAAAACACATGAAACAAATAGAGTTATTTTTATACCATTCTTTCAACAAATATTCACTCAGACGATTATACCACATTCGCCCGGATTGTTTTAATTCATATAAAGATCTTTGTAATTTGATCGAATTTAATTCTCTAGCATTTGAATTATATGAATTTGGTAGCTTTAATCCTTCAAGGATTTTCATATAAATATCATTATCGAGTGATTCATATAAATATGTTGTGACTACATCCATAAGATGCATGTCAAGCTTTTCATACACACCCATGCTAATTAAATATCTCAATGTTATTCAATCCACCATAGGAGAATATGTCTCGTCACAATCAATATCAGGCCTTTGCGAGAATCATTGCGCAACAAGTCTCGCTTTATATCTTGTGACCTCATTCTTTTTATTCCTTTTACATACAAATGCTCATTTGTATCCCACAGGTTTTACACCTTCAGGTGTACGGACTACGAGTCCAAAAACTTCACGTTTTGAAAGTGAGTTTAATTCTGCTTGGATTGCTTCTTTCCATTTAAGCCAATCTTTTCTATGTCGACATTCTTCGAAAAAATCAGGTTCAGAATCCTCATTTTCATGAATAATGTCGTGAGCAACATTGTAAGCAAAAATGTTGTCAACAATTATATCATCCCGGTTCCATCTTTTCTTTGTCATGACATAATTTATCAAAATCTCATTGTTATCCCCAAGTACTTGACTTCTTCGATATTATCATGATTAGTCATGTTTAGAGTTTCTTCTAGAATATCCACATTCTCAATTGAGTCATTTTGATTGTTGACTACCACTAGCAGAAATCGGGGCTATGATGACAAATAAAAACTGTCATCAGAACTTTAGATGACAATTTTTTTTCAGTCGTTATAGCCCGTGCCTTCTTTACTCTATAGATGACAAAAACCGAAAACTATCGCCAATGTTGGTTTGGTGACAGTTTTCTTCTGTCTTCATAATACGGTTAATGTCAATTATTTTCAGTCAAGAGACCTTATTTTATAACACCTAAACATTGTCACTGAATGACCACTCATATCATATTTTGTCATTTAAACACAATTGACGACATGTAATTTTTGTCATCGAATCGGAATGGATGACAGTAAATTTTGTACGCTTTGATGACTTAATTTTTCTGTCACTAATAGCTTGAAGACCACAACTATTGTGAGTCAACAAAACGAATTCAATGACGTGATTTTTTTGTCAAAAAATCAATAATAGATTTTTTTTTGTATCAAATCTAAATATATTAATATTTATATTTTTAATTTTCATTATTATTATTATTATTATTAATTAATAATAATGAAAATTACAAAGCAAAATAAATAAATCTAAGTTTGACATAATTCAATATCATTGAAATAAGATCTATATATCAATATATCATTCAAATACTAAAGTTCATCAACTTTTACATAAACTAATTCATATGTATACAATATTGAAACTAACTACGATGCCCCTAAATTGTTGCAACATTAATAGTAAAATGTTGCATAACATGATGAAATATTCATTTAACCCAACAAAAAAGTTCATCATTTGTTGCAATATGACTTCTTGCTTGAAGAAAATATCTTCACTTCGCTTTGTAGTTCCTGCAATAAAAATTCAACAAGACATAATAATTTTTTACTTTTAAAGTAGAACAAGAAATCATTTCAACAAATATCCAGAATCCTCCCAAATAGTTATAAGCTATATATACTTAGCGTAGGTGAAAAACAATTGAGCAAGTGACTAAAATGGACCTAAAATTACAAGTAGTCAAAAAGTACCTAAAATTACAATGTAACAACTAAACTTAAGAAGTGTCTAAATCTACAAAGTATCGAAAACATGCAATAAAGTTTAGAAAAGAATAACAAAAACAAAAGTGGCTACCATAACTGCAGGATAACCATTAACAAGTGTCTAAATCTACAAAGTACCGAAGACATCCAATAAAATCTAGTGTCAAATCAAGAAATGTAATCCATATTTAAGTTACATGACATACCTCTTTAAAACTAAAGATATTTGATTCAAAGCTCCTTCATAAGTGTGCATCAACAAACTCCATTTAGAACGCAGTCGTTGTTCAAAAATTTGCTCTTATAAGCTCCTCCTACAATAAATTTTGAATTGCCACATTAGTATACTATGTAAGTCACTAATATATATATTACCAGCCATAGACCATTGAATCTGCACTTTCGTTAAGTTTATCACATGACCAACCAATGTTCTATATATCATTGAAATAAGAGGTTGTATATATCATTCAAATACCAAAGTTCATCAACTTTTACACAAATTAACTCATGTGTACATTATTGACACTAACTACAATGCCCAACAATTATTGCAACATTAGCACTAAAATGTTGCATAACATGATGAAATCTACATCTAACCTAACCAAAAAGTCAATCATTTATTGCAATATGACTTCTAGCTTTAAGAAAATGTCTTCACTTCTAACTTAAACAAAAAGTCAATCATACTAGACATGATACATGTAATGGTTGAACTAAAAAAATAAAAATAAAAAATAACTAATAAAGTTTAGAAAAGAATAATAAAAGCAAACGGGCTACCATAACGGCATGATAGCCATTGAAAACCGTCTAAATCTACAAAGTACTGAATACATCCAATAAAGTTTAGAAAAAAAAATAACAAAAGCAAAAGTGGCTACCATAACTGTAGGATAGCCATTAACAAGTGTCTAAATCTACAAAGTACCGAAGACATCCAATAAAATCTAGTGTCAAATCAAGAAATGTAATCCATATTTAAGTTACATGACATACCTCTTTAACAATGAAGATATTTGATTCAAAGCTCCTTCATAAGTGTGCAGCAACAAACTCCATTTAGAACGCATCGATGTCATCTTGAGTGTACGTAGACGGTGCATCTCTCATCTGTAAAGAATAAAATAAACATTAGCGATTGAGTATTAGATTTAAATGTTCTGTATAACATTTTACGTTGTAAACATACTAGATCTATGATTGAAGTGTCCGGTTGATATATTATCTCACGCATAAATCGCATGACGTAGTACCCGCATTCAACCGAACCTGCTTGCTTAGGGCACTGTGCATACAATATAGAACCAATTATTGAATATTTTAGACATTGATTTATTAACAGACCTCGAAGATGAAATCATTTACCTTCAGAATTTGCCATTTTGGCTGAATCTTCTTCATCACCTTGAAGGCCCTAGAGATGCAAATGATATCAGAGATAATCACTAGTCGTAGAAGCTAACTATGTTTAATTTTACATACTTGCCAACCACTTCAGCAATATCATTGTAACGACCCGACTTTTTCTATGACATCACTATAGGGCCGTTACTAAGAGCATGACGTCAAAACTCAATAAATGATTTGAAACTCTATTTTAGAAATAATAAAAGCAAAATACAAATGTTTAAAGTCAACAAATGCTTTTAGTTTGGGATCCCAATGAAAACAAAAATTCATAACATCCACATAAAATCGAATCAACATATCAACCACATATATTCAACATCTCAACAGACAACTATTCAGCAAACTGTAACATTCAATTAAATCTCAACAAACAATTAGAAATTTCCCAACCAAGCCCGAAGGCGTGCCAGTAGTAAGGTCACTTACCTGAAACTGATTTGAGCAACCTTAGTCCTCCAAATCGACTTGTAAAGGCTTAACTTCAATCCCAAACTACTAACTACTCCAAAACCTCGCTTTCGATCCCAACGATGCCCAAAGGGTAAAATTACTCAAATCGAGACTAAGGACTCGATCCCTTGTTGGACAGTGGCCAAACGCCCATGAATCTGCAAATCTAAAGTCTAAAACAAGCGGGTAACTAAGTTTGGAGTTAACTAACTTCGTGGGTAACGGAACAGAAGAAGAACGGAAGGAACTCATTTGTTCGTTGCGGCTACCGGCGCGACGAGGCTGAGCGACGATCGAAGACGGCGACGTGCGACTGAGAACTGACTGAAGGCGGCGACGTGCAGCGGTGTGACAGCAAACGGAGGAGTGACAGGGCGCAGCGCGGCTGAGCAAAGGGAGAGAGCGGCGGCGGCGTGCGACGAGCGGAGTGAAGGGGGGAGAGAGAGCGAGCGACGACGGCGGGGTGCGGAGGTCAGAGAGGGAGATGGGAGCTGAGGGGGAGGGAGATGGGAGATGGGAGTTGAGGGGGGAGGGGCGGCGTGTTGTGGGTTTGGGTCTTCTTCGCTGGAGAAGACCCAGCTTTACCTTTATATATATATATATATATATATATTTTTTTTTTTTTTAATAAATAATAATATAATATAATATTAATAATAATATTCAATAATAATATTCCATAGCCAAAGCGAGCATAGCTCAGCTGGCATATGTATGAGTTGACGACCACGAGGTCTGTGGTTCGAATCCTCCACCCCCAATGTACTAAAAAAAAATAATAATATTCAATAATAATAAAAATATTATATTATTATTATTATTATTAATTACTTTTCAAATCAAATAAACCTATTTGACTTAGTCAACCTTAACTCCAATTTCTTTTAAGCCCCATTCCAAATTAGCGAAACACTTAACCCACTAACGAGCCCGGTACAAGACGAAGGCGGCGCTCGGCGTCGAAGCTCGGAGAAGGAGGAGAGATGTCGGAGCAGGGCTGAGATGGCGTCGGACCTGGCAGCAGACGACAACGGAGCTAGGCGGCCCCAAAACTCGTACAAGACGAAGGCGGCGGTCGGCAGCGGAGCTCGGAGAAGACGGAGGTGACGTCGACGGCGAATCTAAGTGGAGATTGAGAGAGGCGCGCGGTAGGGATGGGTTTTGCAAATGAAAAATTAGGGATTTCAATGTTTTATATAATATATATATATATATATATATATATATAAAATAAAATACTTAATATATAACAGTTCAGATTTCCCTCATTTTTTCATTATTTTTTTTTAAATAATTTAAGTGGTTAAGTAATTATAATTCTTTTATAAACAAATGAATGATAAATAAATCTAAACAATTTACGACATTTTAAAATAGTCATTCATTAATGACATTATAAAACTGTCATTAAGTTTCGAAAATTTGAAAAACTCCGTTTTTTCCCGCCAAAAACGCGCCCCAAACTGAAGATGACACCTTTTTTTTCCTCCCCATTGGATTTTCTTGATTCACATGTCATCTATTCCTCTATTTCTAGCAGTGTACTCTTCTTTTTCGAGGATTTTTATCTTTGGAACCTACTGGTCTACCACGCTTCAGGCGTGCCGCAGACTCATTAGCTGAAACAACTTGCTGTGTTGAGATTTCAATTATTGATGGAACATTTGCAGCTGATATATACGACTTGGTCACTTTCTTAGCATCGATAAATGTATCTGGCATTTGATTTGCTATATTTTGTAAATTAATTATCTTTTGAACTTTTAGTTCACATTGATTTGTACGAGGATCGAAATGAGACAATAATGATGCATTTCATGCAATTTCATTTTCCAACTTCTTAATTCCTCCCCTTAATGTTGGAAATTTTGTCTCATTAAAATGATAATCAGCAAATCGTGCAGTAAATACATCATCAGTCAGGGGTTCAAGATATCTAATAATTGATGGGGGAATAAAATCCAACATATATTCCTAGCCTCCTTTGAGGAGCCATCTTAGTACGTTGTGGTGGAGCAATTGGAACATATACCGTACATCCAAAAAATCGTAGATGAGAAATACTTGGCTCCTAGCCATAAGCTAATTGTATTAGAGAGTACTTATGATAAGCTGTTGGCCTAATGCGTATAAGTGACGCTACATGCAAAATCGCATGACCCCATACAAATATTGAAAGTTTTGGTCTCATAATCATTGGTCTAGCAATTAATTGCAAACGTTTTATAAATGATTATGCCAAACCATTTTGTGTATGAACATGAGCTACAAGATTTCCAACACTTATCCCAATTGACATACAATAATTAGTAAATGCTTGAGATGTAAATTCACCAGCATTATCAAGACGAATTTTCTGAATTCCATTATCAGGAAATTGTGCTCTTAATTTAATTATTTGAGCAATTAATCTTGCGAAAGCAAGATTTCGACTTGATAATAAACAAACATGTGACCATCTACTGGATGCGTCAATTAAGACCATAAAATATCTAAATGGTTCACTTGATGAATTAATAGGTTCACATATATCACCATGAATTCGTTATAAAAATGTAGGAGACTCAATCCCCACTTTAGCTGGTGATGGTCTAATAATTAATTTTCCTTGAGAGCAAGCAACACATGACAATTCATTAGATTGAAAAAATTTCTCGTTCTTTAATGTATGTCCATGTAAATTCTCAATAATTCTTCTCATCATTATTGACTCAGGATGACCCAATCGGTTATGCAAAATAATAAATATATATGGATTAATGAACTTCAGGTTATTGTTGCATATGTTTCAATAACACTAATATGTGTATAATACAATTCAGAAGAAAATGCAGGCAACTTTTATAATATACGTTTTTCATGTGAGACAATAGATATAATATAAAGATACTCTATATTATTCTTATTATCAGTCTCTATATGATAACCATTACAATGTATATATTTAAAATTTAGTAGAATTTTCTTTGATTTATCAAATAATAGAGTATATTGATTGTAAATTTTACTCTTCTAGGCAAATAAAATTTGTCTTTTCCAAATCTTCAATGAAGTCTACAAGAGTTTGCATTACATTGACTTTTGCTTCCAGCATTGTCAATTTTAAAAAATATTTTCTACTTTTAAAGTAGAGTGTGTAGTTGCATTATTTGTCAAGATAAACTTTTATCATTCATATTCTCTTTAGAGATTCAGAAACTTTTACAACATCCAAATATGTTATACTTAATCGGGTAAAAAATAATAATCATCTCTTCAGGAGATTTAAGGAAACCGGTAACATCCAAATATGTCATATTTAGGAGCTAAAAAAATCAACTATCTCTTCAGGAGATTCAAACAAATTTACAAGTTTGTTTCCACACATTGTTCTCATTTTCATTTATTGAATCATTTTAAAATTCACAAAGAACTTAAATGTACGACAAATACAAATTAATGTCTTATTATGTATCACATTTAAACTGTGAAACTTTCATTTTTATCATAATGTGTGGTTTTCTTGAAAAATTGAATGATATATAACCACTATAAAATGATTAATTACTTCTTCCTCTTTTATGATCTTGATCTCGACTTCAACAATAATGATTGAATATATTATAGCATTCACTACAAGGAATGATATTAAAATTGTTGGCCGAGACTCAAAAGTTCATACACTTTCAGGAAATCCTCATTTATTTTATTCAATTTCAAGAAGACATGATTTTTACTCATCACAATATTTCAATTTTTTTTTCTCGAATTGCTACTGCAAGAGCATATTCTAAATATGAGAAGAATGAAATGTAATGTCCCACATTACCATTAAGGGTATTTTCGTAATTTTCTATTGTTGTTTGTTTATTATGATTGTTATAATTGGAGAAATTCATTTCATATATTAATAACTTATTGAATTTGTATTTAGTTATTTATCCATTAGGAGAGTCAAATATTTATGCATAAAAGGTTAATTAACAAAGAATGTAACTTTAAATTGGAAGTATGATGTGGTTACTTATAAGTATAGTGAATTGTAACTTTTACCATAAGTTATATTATTTTATAAACTATTTTACTACAAGGTAATAAAAGAAGTAAACTATAATTCTTGACATTTACATTTCATAATTTATCCTAGTCAAATTAAGTAGACAAAAGAGGAGGAAAATAGTCATCTTACTTATTAAGTTCTTTAATCTTAGTTAGACTTTCTTAAGACATCTTTTAGACTTTCACCCAAGGGTCATTAGAAATTTATGAAGGTGAGTTGAAGAGCCAAATGACATGTTGTAAGACCTCTTGGATGTTCATACAAAGAGAAGAGGAAACACTTGGTTGCTTCAAATTCCAATGAACTTTACTCTTAAGTTCTATGTGTCCTTTCATTGTCATTCCAAAATTGTCTAAAGAAATCTCCAAGGTTTTCTCTCTAGCACCTATTCTAATTCTGTAAATCTCATCTTGAGAAAGTATCACTTGTTTTTCAAGTTGTTTCAAGTGTTGTTCTTGGATTTTACAAGATCGTTCATCGGTTGCACCAAATCGGTAAGAAATGAGTTGTTTTCCATCTAGTTTCGTAGTGGTTCTTTCTTGATATTTTTCATAGATCCTAAACATGTTCATACCTATCTTTTCTAAGGTATTCCAGCATCATTTGAATCTAATTAGTTGCTGGAAAGTTTCCTCCATTCATCGTTTACGGTAGAGAGGAAAAACACACCATCGGTAAGCCTCTTTTTCTCTATTGTTTGAAATCGTTTAGGGGTTCTCATGGAAAATTTTAGGTGTTGTTTTAGATCTAAAAAGTGTTAATTTTGGGGCTGAAAATCAGAATTAAAATGCTTAAAAAACAATCTTTAAAATTGCTCTAAAATGGTGTTTATCGGTTTACACTATTTCCTAGTTCTAGCTCGAAATTGATTGATATAGAAGTTTAATTACATTTGTTTTGAATTTTTTTTATCATGTCCAGTAGCATAAAGTAAGCTTAAATATATTTTCAAGGAGTTCAAATTAACTTTCATGATCATATTTTCATAGGGCTTAAAATCGGTAAAAACTAGTATAATTTGTGTTTTCAATTTTTAATGAATTCTATGAAGTAGTAAATTATTTTAATGTATTTCTTATCTATAAATCAGAGCTTAATATGTTCACAAAAAGTATCTTATGAGTTTTGAATATTAATTTTATGACTAATTATAACTATGGGAATTAATATGCAAATTAGGTTAGCTAGTAAAGTTAGTGTGTTTTAGCTAGTGGATGAAGTTTCTTTAGCAAAACTAAATTTAAGTTAGACCTAATTTAATTTGTGTCATATGTTATTTAGGAAGCTTTAAAGGATTTAGATTTGAAGCTTGAGGTAAGTGGATTCTATCATAAGTAGCCAAATTGTTTGTTGTATTGTATAGTTGTGATGTTTGATTAATCTTTTTATTGTGGTATTGATTGTAAGTGAGTTATATTATATTGTTTTAATATATACTTGATTGATTTGTTGTTTTATGATATTTGACGTTTTGCAAAGTATGTTATGTCATGTTATTTTTGTATGGTTCTACACTTCACATGATCTATGTTACTTTGATTGGTTAGTGAAGCATGCTTAGGTTAAGTATGACATATATGTGTGTTACATTACATTCATGGAGTCAAGTAAGTAGAGTCATGGAGTTAGGGAAGAATATGTTAGGCATGAAATACCCAAATTAAGCAGTTATGTTATGCAGCTAGATGTATGATATGACAAATATGGTTTCTGCTAACGGGCTGGGCCCTAGGAAACAAAATTAGTTCATGTTAATGATAATTATAAGGGGCAATTACCTTATAAATATTACATGCGGAATTGACGGTCATGGTATGGGGTATTTCTGCTTAGCATGGCGCCAAATCAAGGATATAAGTATGTATGTAAGAATATGTAAGCAAGTACAAGTATGTTAAGGTAGATTGTTTCATAGTCTACATGTTAGGATGTGATATGCAAGCATGTAAGCATGTTGTGTGTGTTTGAGCATGAAGGTTCCTTATGATAGGAACCACTTACAAGGTATTTTTATACTACCTCTCGTGGTTTTATATTTTTCAGATAGCCCTGTAGATGATGGTGAATTCATCGGGGATGATCTTGGCATTGAAGAGGAAGAACCATGAGATGTGCCCGAAATTTTAAGTTTAATGATTTATGATCACAACTTTAGTTTATGTTTATTTTATTTATAGACACTGTTTTATAATTTCCGCTGCTACAGATAAACTTTAAGTTTTATTTAAGTTGTTAAGTCTTATGATTATGGAATTTATATTTTTATTTAAAAAGAAAATTATGCGTTATAAGTAATTATCCCATTTTAAGTTAATTAATTATATATAAAATTTGGGGTCATTACAGTTGGTATCAGAGCAATAAAATCATGTAGACTAGCTTATAATATAAGCTGTAAAATAAGTAGATGTTTAGGCAAAGTGAATCAAATAGTACTTAGAATAAAGTAGGGCTTGTCTCATGCTTCGACTTCGACAATGCCAGGTATTATCTCTACATATTCTTTTGTAGATTTACTTTCTTTATTTCATGATATATTTGTAATTTATTTTTTGTATATATATCTTTGAACTTGGTATAGCATGATCCTTTAGAAATTAGCTAGGCGTAGAAAATGTTTGACTTTATACGACTCGATATTAGTTCTTAGGTTTATGATACTTTTAATTAATAGAAAAACATCGATACTTTGAATTTAGTCTAAAAAAAAAAAGTACTTATAAGGTACCATTATAGATATGCCTCCAAGGAATCAAGGTGGTCGTTTGAACCCTACTGAACCTGATGCACCGAACATTCCTGAAATACCAGCAGATCAACATATGGTCAATCAACCAGTGCAACAGCTGATTTTGACCCCTGAAGCTCTTCAAACTTTGTTTGATAACATGACTCGAAGGGCTGAACCAAGGCAAGATAATGTCAGAGGAGATAGAGTTGGACAAGATGAGGCTCATTTTATAAGAGATTTCAAACGAAATGATCCACCGAAATTCGATGGAAAGTCAGAAAGACCCTCTGCAGCTGAGGAGTGGATTAAAGCATTGGAGAAGTTATTCGAGTACATGAGATGTGGTGATGATCTAAAGGTTAGGGCGGCTGTTTTCATGCTTCAAGATGAAGCTGTCTATTGGTGGGAGTCAACAAAGACTGTTGAGGATCATGATAACCATCCCATTACTTGGATTAGTTTTAAAGAGTTATTGTATGACCACTATTTTTCTGACACAGTCAAAGATGAGAAGGAAGCCGAATTTTTCAAGCTCGTCCAAGGAAGTATGACTGTAGCTCAATATGAACGAAAATTTGCTGAATTGGCCCGGTTTGCCACTGATCTGGTCGACACTGAAGTGAAAAGGGTCAAAAGATTTATTAAAAGGCTTAACAAGAACATTAAGGGTTCAGTTGCTTTAAAGGAACCTACTACCTACTCAGCAGCTTTGAGGTTTGCTCTTATTATGGAGAAAAGTCTAGATGAACCCTCACCAAACACCAAAAGTAGTGGGCTAGTCTTTGGTTTTAAAAGGAAGGTTTCTCCCATTGTCACTCAACCTATCCGGGCTCAACCTATTAGATCTCAGCCCATGCAAAAGCAACTACAATATAGCTATCCTGAGTGTCCAACATGCAACAAACACCATAAGGGACCCTGTATGAGAAATAGCTTGGTATGCTTTAAGTGTGGCACTGAAGGCCACTATGCAAGAGACTGCCAAGTTTCTGGTAATGTTGAAAGTGATAAATCTACCCAATTAACTCTTGCTCGAGATGTTAAGCAGAAGGGTAAAGTTTTTGCCATTACTCGTGGTGAGGCTGAGGATGCTGAGGCAGTTGTCACAGGTACTTCATTTTTACCCTGCTTTTTCATTAGTTGACTTAGGAACTAGCTATTCATTTTTATATGTTAAACTTGTCACAGGTACATTATTGGTTTTAGGTTACCCTACTTGTACACTATTTGACTCTGGGTCTAGTCATTCATTCATATCTACAGAATTTGTTAAACAAGCTGGGTTGAACCTCGAGCCGTTAGGGTATGAGTTAGTGGTATCTACTCCTTCCGGAGCTACTTTGTATGCTACCCAAGTTGTTAAGGCCTGCAAAGTAACTTTAGCAAACCAACTCTTGGATGCAAAATTAATTAAGTTAGACATGTGTGACTTTGATGTAATTTTGGGGATGAATTGGTTAGCTAGAAATCAAGCTATTATTGATTGTAGCAAGAAGGAAATGTACTTGAAACTACCGACTGGTCAACCTTTCAAGTTTAGAGGAATCAAGACTAAAACCATTCCAAAGGTCATATCTGCATTGAAGGCAAATAAGTTATTACAACGGGGGGCGTGGGCCTATTTGTTGAACATTGTGGATATAAGTCTAGAGACTCCTAAGGTTGACTTAGTACCAGTGGTCAGAGACTTCGCCGATGTATTTCCAGAGGATTTACCTGGATTGCCTTTGAATAGAGATGTCAATTTTTTTATTGACTTGTTGCCTGGGACATGCCCGATATCTAAGGCCCCATATCGTATGGCTCCAACCGAGCTTAAAGAGTTGAAGACCCAAATTCAAGAACTCTTGGACAAAGGTTTTATTCACCCTAGTGTCTCACCTTGGGGAGCCCCTGTTCTATTTGTAAAAAAGAAGGATGGCTCTATGAGGCTATGCGTTGATTACCGAGAACTCAACAAGGTGACTATTAAGAATAAATACCCGCTTCCTCGGATTGATGATTTGTTCGACCAACTCCAAGGAGCAAAGGTGTTTTCGAAGATTGACTTGAGATCTGGTTACCATCAGTTGAGAATTAGTGACGAAGATATACCTAAAACTGCATTTAGAACTAGATATGGACACTATGAATTTGTGGTAATGTCATTTGGACTCACTAATGCCCCTGCAGTATTTATGCAGTTAATGAATAGTGATTTCAAAGATTACCTTGATTCATTTGTTATAGTCTTTATTGATGATATCTTGGTCTACTCCAACTCAAGGGAGAAGCATGAAGAACACCTCAAGAAGGTTTTAGCAACTCTAAGGCAAAATAAACTCTTTGTCAAATTCTCTAAGTGTGAGTTTTGGTTGAATAGAGTATGTTTCCTTGGTCATGTTATCTCTGAAGATGGAGTTTTTGTGGATCCATCGAAGGTTGAAGCTGTGAGTAATTGGCCTAGACCTACCAATGTAATAGAGATACGCAACTTTTTGGGTCTTGCAGGCTACTATCGACGATTTGTACAAGATTTCTCGAAGTTAAAAACACCTTTGACTCAACTCACCCGTAAGAATGCTACTTATACTTGGAATGAAGATTGTGAGACAAGTTTCCAAGAGCTAAAGAAGAGGTTGGTGACAGCACCAGTTCTAACAATACCTGATGGTACAAAAGGGATGGTAATCTATAGTGATGCTTCCAAGAAAGGCTTAGGTTGTGTTCTTATGCAACATGGTAAGGTAATAGCCTATGCCTCACGTCAATTAAAAAAACATGAGTTGAATTATCCCACACGTGATATGGAGTTAGCAGCTGTTGTTTTCGCATTGAAAATTTGGCGGCACTATCTTTATGGAGAAAAGATTCAAATATTTACCGACCATAAAAACCTTAAGTATTTATTTACTCAAAATGATCTAAATTTAAGGCAAAGACGATGGTTAGAACTCGTGAAAGATTATGATTGCGAGATAAATTATCATCCAGGAAAGGCGGATGTTGTAGCTGATGCCTTGAGTAGAAATACATCTCATATGCCATCTTTTGACGTCACGTCAAAGGAACTTGCAAATGAATTAGAAGAATTTGAGGTTGAGTTAGTTTCTAAAGATACCAAAGCATTGTTAACACATCTTACAGTAAAATCATCCCTACGACAGAAGATTATTGACGCTCAGCAAGGTGATATAAAGCTAATGGAGTTGCGAAAGTCGGTTGGCAAAGGCGAGTTTACAATATCCTCACACCGTTTGCCTTATTGTTCCGAGGTAAGCTATGCGTTCCTTCAAGTCCTACCATTAGAAGGGAAGTGTTGGAAGAAGCACATAACACACCATTCTCTGTACATCCTGGTAGTACAAGAATGTATCGAGGGTTGAAACAACACTACTGGTGGCACAATATGAGGAAAGATGTGGCAAATTTTGTTAGTCAATGTTTGACTTGTCAACAAGTGAAAGCCTTGAAGCAGAAACCATCAGGTTTATTGCAACCCTTGAGTGTTCCTTTATGGAAATGAGAGAATATCTCGATGGATTTTATAGCTGGTCTTCCAAGGACTCCTAAGGGTTATACTACGATTTGGGTTATTGTGGATAGACTCACAAAATCTGCTCACTTCTTACATGGTCAAGCTACTTATACGGTAGAAAAGTGGGCACAATTGTATATCAAAGAGATTGTGAGACTTCATGGAGTTCCAATTTCCATCGTGTCTGATAGAGATGCCAGGTTCACATCTACTTTTTGGAAAAGTTTGCAAAAGGCTATGGGTACTAAGTTGGAATTTAGTACGGCCTTCTATCCTCAGACAGACGGGCAGACAGAACGGGTAAATCAAATTCTAGAAGATATGCTTAGAGCCTGCGTTTTAGATTTCAAAGGTAGTTGGGATACACATCTACCTCTCGTGGAGTTTGCATATAATAATAGTTTCCAGACTACAATTGGGATGGCACCATTTGAAGCTCTTTATGGAAAGAAATGTAGATCACCGGTCCATTGGGACGAAGTGGGGGAGCGAAGTTTACTGGGACCAGAGTTAATTCGAACTACTAATGAAGCTATTCAATTGATTCGTAAGAGAATGCAAACAGCACAAAGTAGACAAAAAAGTTATGCTGATAGTAGAAGAAAGGATTTGGAGTTCGAAGTAGGAGATCATGTGTTCCTTAAAATAGCTCCAATGAAGCGTGTTTTTCGGTTTGGTAAGAAAGGGAAATTGAGTCCTCGATATATCGGACCATATGATATTTTGGAACGCATTGGTCTAGTGGCGTATCGACTAGCATTGCCACCAAACTTGTCGACAGTACATAATGTGTTTCATGGTGTCAATGCTACGAAAGTATGTATCTTCCCCTTTCAATGTGTTGGATTCTGAGCCGCTTCAGTTGAATGAAGATCTTTCTTATGAAGAGAAACCTATATGTATTATTGCTAAAGAGACAAGGAAGCTAAGAAATAGGGAAATTCCTATGGTGAAAGTCTTGTGGAGGAATCACTCAGTAGCTGCTGCGACTTGGGAATTTGAGAAGGATATTATAGAAAAATACCCGGACCTACATTACGAGGATTAGGTAATTTTCGAGGACGAAAGTTCTTTTAAGGGGGGTAGTTTGTAATGTCCCACATTACCATTAAGGGTATTTTCGTAATTTTCTATTGTTGTTTGTTTATTATGATTGTTATAATTGGAGAAATTCATTTCATATATTAATAACTTATTGAATTTGTATTTAGTTATTTATCCATTAGGAGAGTCAAATATTTATGCATAAAAGGTTAATTAACAAAGAATGTAACTTTAAATTGGAAGTATGATGTGGTTACTTATAAGTATAGTGAATTGTAACTTTTACCATAAGTTATATTATTTTATAAACTATTTTACTACAAGGTAATAAAAGAAGTAAACTATAATTCTTGACATTTACATTTCATAATTTATCCTAGTCAAATTAAGTAGACAAAAGAGGAGGAAAATAGTCATCTTACTTATTAAGTTCTTTAATCTTAGTTAGGCTTTCTTAAGACATCTTTTAGACTTTCACCCTAGGGTCATTAGAAATTTATGAAGGTGAGTTGAAGAGCCAAAGGACATGTTGTAAGACCTCTTGGATGTTCATACAAAGAGAAGAGGAAACACTTGGTTGCTTCAAATTCCAATGAACTTTACTCTTAAGTTCTATGTGTCCTTTCATTGTCATTCCAAAATTGTCTAAAGAAATCTCCAAGGTTTTCTCTCTAGCACCTATTCTAATTCTGTAAATCTCATCTTGAGAAAGTATCACTTGTTTTTCAAGTTGTTTCAAGTGTTGTTCTTGGATTTTACAAGATCGTTCATCGGTTGCACCAAATCGGTAAGAAATGAGTTGTTTTCCATCTAGTTTCGTAGTGGTTCTTTCTTGATATTTTTCATAGATCCTAAACATGTTCATACCTATCTTTTCTAAGGTATTCCAGCATCATTTGAATCTAATTAGTTGCTGGAAAGTTTCCTCCATTCATCGTTTACGGTAGAGAGGAAAAACACACCATCGGTAAGCCTCTTTTTCTTTATTGTTTGAAATCGTTTAGGGGTTCTCATGGAAAATTTTAGGTGTTGTTTTAGATCTAAAAAGTGTTAATTTTGGGGCTGAAAATCAGAATTAAAATGCTTAAAAAACAATCTTTAAAATTGCTCTAAAATGGTGTTTATCGGTTTACACTATTTCCTAGTTCTAGCTCGAAATTGATTGATATAGAAGTTTAATTACATTTGTTTTGAATTTTTTTTATCATGTCCAGTAGCATAAAGTAAGCTTAAATATATTTTCAAGGATTTCAAATTAACTTTCATGATCATATTTTCATAGGGCTTAAAATCGGTAAAAACTAGTATAATTTGTGTTTTCAATTTTTAATGAATTCTATGAAGTAGTAAATTATTTTAATGTATTTCTTATCTATAAATCAGAGCTTAATATGTTCACAAAAAGTATCTTATGAGTTTTGAATATTAATTTTATGATTAATTATAACTATGGGAATTAATATGCAAATTAGGTTAGCTAGTAAAGTTAGTGTGTTTTAGCTAGTGGATGAAGTTTCTTTAGCAAAACTAAATTTAAGTTAGACCTAATTTAATTTGTGTCATATGTTATTTAGGAAGCTTTAAAGGATTTAGATTTGAAGCTTGAGGTAAGTGGATTCTATCATAAGTAGCCAAATTGTTTGTTGTATTGTATAGTTGTGATGTTTGATTAATCTTTTTATTGTGGTATTGATTGTAAGTGAGTTATATTATATTGTTTTAATATATACTTGATTGATTT
The DNA here is from genome assembly GCA_028017165.1 of Herpetospermum pedunculosum. Lineage (NCBI taxonomy): Eukaryota > Viridiplantae > Streptophyta > Magnoliopsida > Cucurbitales > Cucurbitaceae > Herpetospermum > Herpetospermum pedunculosum. The sequence continues at coordinate 54,648,741 of CM051528.1, read as the reverse complement.
GTTGTTTTATGATATTTGACGTTTTGCAAAGTATGTTATGTCATGTTATTTTTGTATGGTTCTACACTTCACATGATCTATGTTATTTTGATTGGTTAGTGAAGCATGCTTAGGTTGAGTATGACATATATGTGTGTTACATTACATTCATGGAGTCAAGTAAGTAGAGTCATGGAGTTAGGGAAGAATATGTTAGGCATGAAATACCCAAATTAAGCAGTTATGTTATGCAGCTAGATGTATGATATGACAAGTATGGTTTCTGCTAACGGGCTGGGCCCTAGGAAACAAAATTAGTTCATGTTAATGATAATTATAAGGGGCAATTACCTTATAAATATTACATGCGGAATTGACGGTCATGGTATGGGGTATTTCTGCTTAGCATGGCGCCAAATCAAGGATATAAGTATGTATGTAAGAATATGTAAGCAAGTACAAGTATGTTAAGGTAGATTGTTTCATAGTCTACATGTTAGGATGTGATATGCAAGCATGTAAGCATGTTGTGTGTGTTTGAGCATGAAGGTTCCTTATGATAGATTGTCATTTAATGTATATTTATTTTTATTAAATAAAATTTGGGGTTTAGGGTTTAGGGTTTATTTATTATATTTATTTATATATATATATATTGCTTTAATTGACTTTTTTCATATTTATCTTATTCATTATTTTTCGAAAATTTCAATCAAAATTTAAAATAGTATGACAAATTTCATATTCCATGTTTTAATGTATACTAATTTTTTTGGCTGTTTTTTTATTAATATAGTAGTTTCTGAAACTTATTATTAAAATATTACACTTTTCAAACTATTTATAAAAATATAGTAGTTTTAATTCGAGGTCGTCTTTTGAAAAGACGACCTCGACACTGAGGCAAAGGTCGTCTTTTGAAAAGACAATCTCTGTTTTTCGTGGAATCAGGTCGTCTTTTCAAAAGAGGACCTGGGTGATGTGGACGTGGACATGCGATGAAGAACCACCAACTTCTTGCGTTTGAGTCGTATAAGGCATGTCTTCAAAGTTGTGGTGAATCTCGTCAGCATGTACGTCTTCAACCTCCTCTATCTGTTCTCGAGCACGTTCTCTACGCCTAGGAGCACGAGAAGCTGCAATAGGTGTGTTATACATGTAATGCAATTGCTCCATGTTTGTTTCACCTTTGTCGCATAAATTAAGGATCTCCAAATCTAGTGGGAGATCACGAATACGACCGAAGCACGACCTCTTCAATGATAAAACAAGTTAGATGATATTTAAAATTTATTAATACTTGAAATTGAAGCAATGTAATTTTGAATCAAAATGCGTACCGCTTCACCGTAAGCGGCTCCTTCACGAGTGATGTAGCACCTAGTAATGTTATGATACCAAAACATATATTCAGGAAAAGTTTCTTGAGAATCATTCACTGGACTACCGACTGCAACACATTCTCTATATAAATTCCAGCGCGCTACATAAGGTGCAATCTTGCTCGACCATTCTTGATTTCGAAGATCTATGCTATGTAGGTCTGATTCCGTATTACATTGATCCGGGACAATTTGTACCATGCCGAACTGTCTCATGACTCTGTTAGGCAGTTGCCACTCAGCAATATAAAAACATATGAGGGGGCTTATTGTGCGCCAGATGTCATGACCATTTCTATAGTAATCGGGTAATGTGGCCATGAAGCTGTTATATGGCTCTCAAATGACCTCAAACACAACATTATAAAACATTAGTGAAGATTAGATTAACAATATTATAATATTTGTATTTGTGTATGCATGTACTTGGTCTGGATGGAGGAGATCAAACATATATCTGTATTGGGAAATAACATCCGTAGGTGAGCCAGTCACGTTGAATTGATCTTTCCACCTACATTAAAAATTAATCGTTAAATTAATTATATTTATAGTACACAAAATACATTAAATCTGAAAGCAGTTGACGTACCGTGAACTACCAGCTCGTCCAACTAATTCATGAGCATGTATGTTGCGGCGTGGAGGAGCCATCATTGGAAATCTTTCCCAACCCCAAATTTGAAGTAGAAGTAATGGGCCAACAATGTCACGAGCCTCTAATGTTGTTGCCTTGCAAAACTGTTTATACATTCATGCTAGGCATGCTCCACCCCAGGAATATCGTCCTGCAGCTTCGAAATCTTCTAATAGTGGCAGGAACATCAAGTAAACCAAGTTGTTTGACTTGTCACTTAACAACTGCCCACCAAGAAGCTATAAAATGTACGCTCTAGAATATCTTGCTATGACTACCTCATCAGCATCGTCAGTCAGTAGTTGAAATTGAGATGCTAACCATGGTAGACTCAATATACATTCCCTAATGTTGTTGTTCCCTGGAGTCACTCCTAGTAGTTGTTGACACAATTGTATCCAATCGTAATTCATCGATCCTGTGACAGGGTGGCCATCAACTGGTAACCCAAGTAACACTGATATGTCTTGTAGAGTGATAGTACACTCTCCACCAGACACGTGAAAAGTATGTGGTTTCGGTCTCCATCTCTCCACGAGTGCGGTGATGAAATGTCAATCTAGTGAAATGAATCCCAACGTAGGCACCCCATAAAAACAAGAAGAACGAAGTGCAGAGAATATAAGAGGATGAAGTGAGATGGTGCATTCAACGACAGCCGCACGACGTCTACAATGTAACTCTCCTAGCGTTTGATCCTCCCAAACAAGTTGTGAACGATGAGACTGCTGAGTGTGTAATACACATGGATCTATTGGTCCTGGAATTTGATCCATTATCTAAAAAATAACATAATCAATAATAGAATCAATAATACAACATAAAATGAACATAATCAATAACACAATCACATTAATAAAATAGTGTCATAAAATATTGAATTACAACATCGAATGAACATACACCCTAAAACACAAATATTTGGATTATCTATCCTTGTCTAGAAGGACACCTCCTTCGATTGTGACCCAATTGATTACAAATCCCACATTTTTGTTAATCAATAACACAATCACATTAATAAAATAGTGTCATAAAATATTGAATTACAACATCGAATGAACATACACCCTAAAACACAAATATTTGGCTTATCTATCCTTGTCTAGAAGGACACCTCCTTCGATTGTGACCCAATTGATTACAAATCCCACATTTTTGTTGACTACTAGACTCTCCCCAATCCATCTCGTTATGGTAGCGAGTACTTTTTGGTCTACCAGGTTCTCTCAACAACCTTGAATCAGCGTATAAGATAGGATGGTTAGGAGGGGCAATCCAATAATCTTCATGTGGGATTGGATAAAACTGAGGATCGTAAAATGTAGAATATGTTGAAAGCTTGTAGTAGTCCTCAATGAAATTTTCGTACTGCAAATTTATTTTTGAGCAGACAGCCATAAAATGAGAGCAAGGAATGCCAAAGCTTTGCCACCTGTTGCATGAACAATACCCCTTCCCATCAATTAAGGTCAACGTTTGGATATTTCCACCTTTGACATTGAAATAATGGAGCCCAGTCTTCACATGAAACACATCAGTGGATCGATCATATGACACGACATCGTGCTTAGTTGATCTTCTCGCCCATTTAACAATCTTTTCATAAGCGTACCTAATATATATTTGAATTGGTATGATTAGTATGATCTTTTCGCCCATTTAACAAAGATGAGTTGACAAATTTAGAAAATACGCTGATTCATTACCCGGTATATTTGCGCCGTTGTGTCATAACTTCTCTTTTGGCTACTCTTCGTTTCTCAAAATATCCCACACATTTGCAAAATGTGTGTTGAACGAGTGCAATGATTGGCAACATACGAGCCTTTTTTAGAACTCCATTAATGCACTCTGCCATGTTAGTGGTCATCCACTCATATCTATACCCCCCATCATGTGACAGGGTCCATCTCTCAGCATCGATGTTGTTGAAAAAGTTCATTCAACTGCTATTGATTGTTTTAATCTCTTCAACAACCTTGTTGTACTTACGAACTTGGAATTCACTCCCAGCACGTTGAACTAAGTTTCTCAATTGTTTATTCTTATATTTGGTATTGAAGTTGCTAACGATGTGCCGTAAGCAAAATCTGTACTGAGTATCAATATCAATACCATATACTCTCCAATCGCTGGCTTCATTGTTGACTGCAGAAATGATACCAGCATGTCGATCTGAAATCAAACATATATTTTTCTGTGTAACAATCGATCTTAGGTGTTTCAAAAACCATCCCCATGTTTCACGTCGTTCCGAGTCTACAACGGCAAACACAAGTGGAAACAACTTTCCATCACCATCGATTGATGTTGCAATCAGTAACGTTCCTTTATATTTTCCATATAAATGAGTACCGTCTATTTGAATGATGGGTCGACATTTCTTGAAAGCCTCAATACAAGGACCGAAAGCCCAAAAAATAGAAGTAAGGATGACATGACTTGCACTCGATAAAGTATTTATTTTCCATTCTATACATGTACCAGGATTACTCTGCTTCATCATGTACATCCATTGAGGCAAAAGTTTATATGATTCGTCCCAATCACCATACACTTTGGTCAATGATTTTTTTTTTCCTTTCCAAGTCCTCTAATAAGGAACATGGTGGCCAAACTTTTCTAATATGTTACCTTGTAGTTTTGACACTGTGATGGAAGGATCATCTTTAACAGCTTGTAGAAATTCCATGACGATCACTGATGAATCCAGTTGAACATGACTTTGATTTAATTATGAATAAAAACAGTTGTGTTCACCATCATATACAGTGATCTCAAAAAGTCCATGTGATTTTTTCTTAATGCCACGAAGCCTCCATGGGCATCCTTCCCCCCACTTCAAACATTTTACTGCCCATTTTGTTGGTGTTGACTCCACCACCTCGAATGATGCATGACACTAAACAACAAAACTTTTTACTACATGTTGAAGGATTTCTTTGTCTTGACAAATTAGCCCCCTTATATAACATGTTATTTCGAACGACGTTTGGTTTGTCAACAGGGTCGTGTTCTCTAATGCTATCTACAACAACCATGTCTAGACTAGTGAATGTTTCTGAAGGGATAACATATTCACGACCATCGAAGTCCAAAATTTCAAATTTGTCGTCTGTTTCAGTCCTAAACTCTTTAAAAGTATTATTTGCCACCATATCTCCATCATCCCACGACGACGCAGTCTCTGGGTCTGATTCATCGTCTGATTCACGCCCAGAGTCGAGACTAATTTGATTATGATCCATACATTGACGACTTTCTAGAAAGTTTAATTGAACATTTGTGTCTGCCCTTACCACAGTGACATATAAATGCACCAAATTTGGGATAGGCAAGGCAATTGAAAACATAAAATCCATGCCTTGTTTGTCAGATATTGATATTGGCATATATTTTATTGATCAATCTCTTGTTAGCTCAGGGTGTCTGTATACAATCTCTAAATGATTTTCCCTCACATCTACACCGAGAGACAACCCTATCATTTCAACAAATTGTTGAAATACAACCCCGTTATTCACATTAAAACTAAAACCTCCGCAAGCAGGTTTATCATATTCAACTCCATCGACACCATCAATCATAAACCCATTCGTATATAAAACAAATGCCAAAGACTTGTCTCCCATTTTCTAATAAGAAATAAAAGTATATCATAAAATTATACATAATCTTAAACGTGCAATTATCTAATTAAACTAGAAATAACTTACTTTACTTTTCTAAGAAACAAATTAAAACATACTTTCAAAAAAATAAAATAAATTATAAATACTATGAATTTATAAAACTAATTAAAATTACTAATCGAAATAAAATCATATAAGCAAATTAAACAAAAAATAACATACTCTACTTTTTATTTACACAATTATCTATTAAATCTAAAAAAAATCATATAGGCAAATTAAACAAAAAAAAAAAATAACGTACTCTACTTTTTAATTACACAATTATCTATTCAATCTAAAAAAAATATATAGGAAAATTAAACAAAAAAAATAACATACTCTATTTTTTTTTTTTTAATAAAATTAAAGTAACAATAAACAAATTAAAACATACTTTCAAAAAAAATAAAATAAATTATAAATATTATGAATTTATAAAACTAATTAAAATTACTAATCGATATAAAATCATATAGGCAAATTAAACAAAAAATAACATATTCTACTTTTTAATTACACAATTATCTATTAAATCTAAAAAAATGAAATAGGCAAATTAAACAAAAAAAAAAATAACATACTCTACTTCTTTTTTTTTTTAATAAAATTAAAGTAACAATAAACAAATTAAAACATACTTTCAAAAAAATAAAATAAATTATAAATATTATGAATTTATAAAACTAATTAAAATTACTAATCGATATAAAATCATATAGGCAAATTAAACAAAAAATAACATACTCTACTTTTTAATTACACAATTATCTATTAAATCTAAAAAAATGAAATAGGCAAATTAAACAAAAAAAAATAACATACTCTACTTCTTTTTTTTTTTAATAAAATTAAAGTAACAATAAACAAATTAAAACATACTTTCAAAAAAATAAAATAAATTATAAATATTATGAATTTATAAAACTAATTAAAATTACTAATCGATATAAAATCATATAGCCAAATTAAACAAAAAATAACATACTCTACTTTTTAATTACACAATTATCTATTAAATCTAAAAAAATGAAATAGGCAAATTAAACAAAAAAAAAAATAACATACTCTACTTTTTAATTACACAATTATCTATTAAATCTAATAAAATCATATAGGCAAATTAAACAAAAAAAAATAGCATACTCTACTTTTTTTTTTTTTTAATAAAATTAAAGTAACAATAAACAAATTAAAACATACTTTCAAAAAAATGAAATAAATTATAAATACTATGAATTTATAAAACTAATTTAAAATTACTAATCGAAATAAAATCATATAGGAAAATTAAACAAAAAATAACATACTCTACTTTTTAATTACACAATTATCTATTAAATCTAAAAAAATAAAATAACATACTCTTTTTTTTTTTTAATAAAATTAAAGTAACAATAAACAAATTAAAACATATTTTAATAAATAAATAAATAAATTATAAATACTATGAATTTATAAAACTAATTAAAATTACTAATCGAAATAAAATCATATAGGCAAATTAAACAAAAAAAAAAAAAAACATACTCTACTTTTTAATTACACAATTATCTATTAAATCTACAAAAATCATATAGGCAAATTAAACAAAAAAAAAATAACATACTACTTTTTAAATACACAATTATCTATTAAATCTAAAAAAATCATATAGCCAAATTAAACAAAAAAAAAATAACATACTCTACTTTTTAAGTACACAATTATCTATTAAATCTAAAAAAATAATATAGGCAAATTATACTAAAAATAACCTACTTTAGTTTTTTTCTAAAATAAAATTAAAGTAACAATAAACAAATTAAAACATACTTTCAAAAAAATAAAATAAATTATAAATACTATGAATTTATAAAACTAATCAAAATTACTAATCAAAATAAAATCATATATGAAAATTAAACAAAAAACAATAAAATACTCTACTTTTTAATTACACAATTATATATTAAATATAAAACATTAGGCAAATTAAAAAAAAAAAATAACATACTCTACTTTTTAATTACAAAATTATCTATTTAATCTAAAAAAAATCATATAGGCAAATTATATACACAATTATACAACAAATCTAAAAATAAATCATATAAGAAAAATTAAACTACAAATAATCTAAAAAACTAACAAATGCGTGTGGCCTCCGGTATCTCCTCTATATATTTGAATGGATAAACTTGGCACTTCCCTATCAAGAAATACAATAATATCATAAACATTCCTTCTAAAAACAAAGAAAAAATCAAACAAAATAAATAATATTTAAGAAAAAAAAAACTTACAAGATTGTTTGTATGAAAAAAACAGAATCGGATTAAAAAGATGAGAAAAAATTCTGAAAAACAGAGAGTTTGGAGAGATGAAGGAGCCGAAGATCTCGGGTTAAAAGATTTTTTTTAGGGATGAGGGATGAGGGAGTATAAAATATCAGATTAAAAGAGATGTTTGAAGGATGAAGATTGATAGAGCATAAAATCTTGGATTCAAAGAGATTTTTGAGGAATGAAGAATAAAGGAAGAGAGAAATCATATGAAAAAAAGGAATGAGGGATGAAAGATGGAAAGAAATCGGATGAAAGATGGAAAGAAATTAGATGAAAGAAGGAATGGAGGGAAAGGCAAGGGTTTAAAAAAAAAAAAAGACGACCTTGGGTCTAGAAAATTGAAAAGGAATTAATTCCTTTTCCTTTTCAGTTTGGCAGGTGAAAGCGGCGGATTGAAGACTACACAAGGAGATCGTTGTTTGAAAAGACGACATCGCCACGTGTCGATTCCCTAGTGTAGGTCGGACGACCTACCACCTGGGAAATTTAAAAGGAATAAATTCATTTACCAATTGGCAGGTGGGGCAGGTGCGGCAGATTTAATATATGGAGGTCGTCTTTTCAAAAGACGACCTTCAGATGTGTAGGTCGTCCTTTGAAAAGACACCTGCCTTTGTGGCGCCACATCACCTAGGTCGTCTTTTGAAAAGACGACCTCGAATTAAAACTGCTATATTTTTATAAATAGTTTGAAAAGTGTATTATTTTTATAATAAGTTTCAGAAACTACAATATTAATAAAAAACAACTAATTTTTTTTCCTTATTTACATTTTGTCGTGAGTCAACATATTTTCCGCCCAACTCTATATTTTGAAATATTTCAGCATTTTCAACATATATACTTCGTTTATATACTATAATTTAACATATATACTTCGTTTATATATTATAACTCAATATATATACTTCGTTTATATATTATAACTCAATATATATACTTCGTTTATATACAATAATCTAACATATATACTCTGTTTATATACTATATTCCAACAAATCTTGAAATATTTCGCCTAAAAAAAAAAATCTAACATATATACTCTGTTTATATGGGGTTTTTGTACGGATGACCCACCCCTCGGGGGCCGCGAGGTTTTTTAACCCTCGTCGCGAAAACTTATGTTTTTTGACCTTCTCTCGTGATAAAAAAGTGCAAAAAGTCATTCGTACCCTTCGCTTATCACGATCACGAGGAGACAATTGTGATCTCCTCGTGATCGTGATAAGCGAAGGGTACGAATGACTTTTTGCACTTCCTTATCACGAGAGAAGGTCAAAAAACATAAGTTTTCAAAAACTAGGTTAAAAAACCTCGCGGCCCCCGAGGGGTGGGTCATCCGTAATTTGAGAAAAAACGGTAGCCAAAACGTTTTATTCTACTTATCCAACTAAACTTTAAAAGGGTCCATAATTTGAGAAAAAAATAAAATAAACAAAAATTGAATTAAAATAAATGTCTCAACTAATCATGCCCTGATTTTAAGATAAAATAGGGACTTGATTTGTGAGTGAGATTGTTAATTTTGTCATTGGTTGCCTTAATCCCATTACCGGGATCATACGACAAAAATAAGAATTTTAAAATAATTTAAGAAAATTCTTTTATGTTTCAAACCAAAACATTTTTTAAATTCAATTTAAAACTCAATTTTAAATCAACAATTCCGTTTGTTTTGAAATCAAACCAAATTTTGAAATTTAATTTAACTCAAATAGAAAATCAACTTTTTTTTGTTTTGCGATCGAAATAACTTTGAAATTTGATTTAAAGCTCAATTTGAAAATTCAACGAAAGCTTAAAAGATGGTAATTTTGTAATTAACGTGTAATGGCATTGTTTTAAAAAAAGAATAACAACGAATCCACCAAATAGAAAAACCCCTATTTATCCCGGAATTAATAGTTTAGAACAACGAAACTTGATGACATCCTCAAGGTGGGAGGAAAGATCCTCCACCTATCCCGGGATTTAAACTAAAATAAAGCGACAAACTCATAAATAGCCTCAAGGTGGGAGGAATAATCCTCCACCTATCCCGGGATTGAAATTTAAAAAACTAATTGAACAAACTAGGAAAATAATGAAACTGCGCTTAAAAATTAAACGACATGCATCAAAATTAAAAAAGAGAAGTAAGAATACCCAATTAGAGGGTATATATAAGACACTCAACAAATCAGAGGTATATGTCTTAAATAAATAAATGCAGGGGCAAAATCGTAATTTCAATAAAACTTAAAAAAACTCCCATTACCCACGCATTCTCAGTCACCCGACCTTCTTCTTCACGATGCCGCTGGTTCGGAGCTCCGCCGTTGAAGATCCGAGCCCGCCACCGTCTACTTGCCTCATCGTCGTTGAAGATCACCGTGGAGAAAGAAGCCGCCGCCGCCGCTGTGAGATCTGAAATCGCCGTCTGAAATGAAAAATGGTGTGATCTGCTTCGAGCTTGGAGTTCGTGCGCTGCCGTGAGCCACCGTCATCGCTGAAGGAGGAAGATGAAGTTGCCATCTCCGATTTGAGTCTGAGCTTCGAGCTCCGCCGCCGTTCGTCTGCTTGAGTTAGGTTGAAGATGATGGAGAAGATGAAAGAGATGATGAATAGTAGGAGAGAGTGGAGAGAGTGGAGAGAGAAAATGATTTTTTTTAATCCAACTTTGGAAAACCCACCCATTTCGTCTTATTCTCCCCCAAACCACTCCCTCTTTTCTCCCCTTTTTTTGTCTTATTTATCTTTCTATTTATAGCAAACAAATTAGGTCAAACAACCAAATGACCTTAAACCCTAAACTTGAAAACCCTAACCCAAAAAACGAGAAACTTAAACTCACAATCAATCATACTTTTAAACTCCGAACAAATATGAAATGTACTCAACCTAATATATCTCATAGATCAACATCACAAAGTTTACAAAAACTCACCTACTAATCAAACTTAACCACTTGTATTAATTAGAACATATAAATTCATCCAACAAATAAATTTGAACACAAATGACAATTCATACCACAACATTGACAAAAATTCACTTAGTTTGATCAAAGAAACATAAACTAATCCCCACATACTAGAAATATTGATAAGAACTAAAGTTCATCCACCCCAAGAAAACTAATTAACCATATTTCATACAAATAATAAAAAATCTCACAAATCTCAACGAAATAATCACAAATGACATTCACCACCACAAAATTCACAAAGTGCACAAACATCATTCAATTTAACACAAATTGCATCCTTTATAAATTCGAAATCAATACAATATTTTGCTACTATATAACTGCAGGACAGTCATACGATATTTATCATTAAACTACAAATAATATTAATCCATACAATATTTTGTTACCATAGCTGCAGAAAAGCAAAATTTATTCGGTTTTATTACGAGAGGGAGATAGTTCATACCACGTTTGATGCTTATCTTCTTGGTGTGTTTGACTCAATTGTTCGAGCATTTTCTTCATGACCTCCATATCTTCTTGTTGTTTTTGATATTTTTCATCGATTTTGTTACGTCTCCAAAAGTGCATATTTTAGGGACTTATTTGCTATAGAATGGTGTGCACTCTTAAGCGTTTTTTATGGAATTGAGTCTAAACATGTGCTTATATATGAGAATTTATAGATTGAAGCTAAATTAGGACTTATGTGTAAAAGGAAGGAAAAAGAATAAAAAACAAAGCTAAAGAGTTGAAATTTCCATATTGCAGGAACATTGCGAAAACATTGCTGTCTCAGCAATGTTTTAAATCAAAATTGTTAAGTTGTCTAACCGTTTGCCATTTTGTTACGATCTTTCAGCCGCCCATTTTTTCTCCTGCTGCCACGTGGAAGGTCACCGTTCAGAATGGATGGTTCTCCTTGGCTGAAGACTACCTGCAGAACACTATAAAAGGAGGTCAAGGGGGAAGGATAACAACAGACTCGGAAGCGTAGATCTCCCATCTCAACGCAGTTTCTCATTGTTTTCTCTTCCGGTTGTTGGTGTGAAGGTTTCAGCTGGTGGAATCGATAATCTGAGAGGAAGAAGAGAGGATCCTTCATCTCTTCTGATTGGATTCATCCACGATCAAGCTCACTTTTGCTCTTCATCCGAGGCGTTTGCGGCGAGGAGTTCACACGCACACGTTACTTGCTTTCTACTGCTTTTTGCTTCCCTTTTCGTTTCTGTCTACTATTCTTTCATTTCTGTTTGCTACTCCCATTCATTTCGTTCTTTTCTGTTTAGTCCTCGTTGTTTTAAAGTTGTTACTTGTTTAGTTCGAATCTTGGTTAATCAAAGAATTATTTCATTACTTCGCAAAGTTCTTCATTGCTTCTGTTTTCTGTCGTTTCTATTTAAATACTGTCGAGCATGTTTAAATACTAAAATCTTTCCACCCCATCTTCATCCATGAGTAACTAAACCACATAAGGGTCTGCTAATGATGAATCTGTAGGTAGGAATATGTGAATTCAGCATGTAGGATAGCTTCAAGTGCATTGAATGTATGTGTGCTTCATCCCACAGACAATTTCGATTGACCATCCATTTTGTCTAAAGAACTCCTAACCTCTGGAAGGAGTAAGAGTTCAGAGTCGTCCATTCATGCTAGTCTTTCATGGTAGCCAGAAAACGACCTAGGAATAGGCGTTTTCCTAGCACAAATCATTAACTTGCTTGTATAAATAGATGCTTAAGCCTTACTTGGACATGAGTAAACTAAAGGATCTAATGCATGAAATCGAGAGATACATGAGAATGAGTTAATTTGATGCATGATAAGTTGATCTACCGCTGAAGAATCGTATGAAAAAGCCTATAGAGGAGTCGTTAGTAGCCCTTGTTTCCACACTTCACCCTTAAAACGCTGTTAGTACAATTGCTAGAAAATTGTTGTCTGCACAATTTTCTTAGTTTAATTTTTGCCTTAGCCATTTTTCTTAGTTTTCTGTTTTGCGATTTTATTGCTAGATAATTGCTTTCTCCGCAATTCTTTTTTTTCTTCATTCAAGTTAACCTCGTTACTTGTCTTTGTTTATGCTTGCATATCTCGCACGTTCTTCATTAGTTAGGCACATTACTCTTCAATTCACCTCATTTACACCACCCTTTCTAATTTAACATCTCACTTCGTTAGTAACTAAGAATAAATCTCTGTGGGAAATCGAATGAAAAAATACTTATTACTTGCTACAAGACCATGTATGCTTGCATGTTCTGAGTGCTCTCACTTTGCATTTTAATTTACACATTGAGCACGCAACAGATTTCTTTCTTCATGACCTCCATATCCATTTTGTTTCTTAGTTTCTCCTATTCGAGTTCCTCTTTTAACCCTCTTATCTCTATTGAATGCTCATATTGCATTTGGGTGACAGATGCACTTGATGAGCTATTGCCACTTCTTGATTTAACAGGCTTTGTTCCTAAACCCATTCTTTTAACGTGTCCGGATCGAGTGCCCAACACTGCCTTAGCTATCTCTGGTGCAAGTATTGGTTGAGACCCTTCTGGAGTCGGGGTAGATCGCATCTCTTTCATTCGTTTCTACAGTTGTAATTACTATAAGTAATAGTGTGACAAATTTACAAATGAAGTATCGAATGGAGGAAAAAACTTACATGCGCGCCCTCAGCGACCGAGTTGACCCACTTCCCGTCAGTTCTAGATGTGTTCGTCCGCTCAAATAACTCTATTGGTCCATATTCGGCGCTACCATCTTTCACTTTCTACAACTCAAAATCACATAAAAAATATTATTATTATTTTTAGACTAATAACTAGAGAGAGGGATATTTTAGCAACACACCTCTTCTTCTAGTATTTGAACAATTGAGTTCGAACCAGCTTTATGATTGAAAGATAATTCAACCCGACTTTTCCAGTTCGCCTCCGAAGTTTTCTAACAAAGCGAATGATTATGTAATGAATATGAATTATATATGTAACATGTTATTTGTAAAAAAAGTAGTTATTATACCTGTCAAACGGAGTTCTCAAACTTATTGCATACAACGTGCCAGTCTTCAATGGCGTTCTTAAGTCTCGGAGGTGGGTTCGCACGTGCCATTTCAGGACTGTAATTTTTTTTGTAGTGTTTGTGAAATTCTCTCCTGTACTCTTTAAACACAGTACCCATTCGTTTATTGAAGACGTTATTGACAGCTGGATCCGTCAAGTCAAATGTGAAATGTTCCTACATAGAAATTAGTAAGATATTATATATTATATATAATAAAAAAAATTCAATGAATGAACTTACCTTTAGTCGATTTTTTATTAGGATCATCAATTCCTTCGGTACATCTTTCATTTGTGGGCACCGTACTGGAAAACACTCCTTCACATAGCTACCAATACAAGTGCTTAATCTTGTGGCCTCAGTACCTACGTACTTGTTCGATATAGGGTCGATAGTGATGAAATTTTTTCCATTGGTAGCCACAAACTTATCCAACTCGATATTACGCGTGAACCCGTGATGATTCCTAGTATTCATACTTTAATTTGCATAAATACAAAATACTAATTAAATTGATCTAATACCAAAATGTATAACCCCCCTACAAAATATGTGTATCCGAATAATAATAACCTGAAGTATCTCCAAGTGAAGAATACTATGTGGGGCTTCTCGTTGGGTTCTTCAAATTCTTTATCTATCTCGTTATTCACAATATCCACCTTTCGGTTCCCTCTACAAACACACAAGAAGAACATTAATGTGAAATAATGGCCAATACATAGGAAATAAAATAATGAAATACACATACAGATTTGTAGGGTCAATGTCATTCACTATCGTTTATGAAATCATCATCGTGTTCAATATTTAGGCCTTCACAAATTGTAGGTTCGATGTCATCTCGACATAATGTGACAACCTCTCTTGGAAGACTATCTTCCACTCTGATTCCCCTTCTAGGTTATAATAAATCAACTTATCATTCTCTATATCTTCTACTTCTGGCACGTCCCATAAACGTTTATTTTGGACTACTTGCACCACTTTCAAATAAGCACCATAATTTGGGTCGTCGATGTAAAAAACTTGTTGCCCTTGATTGACAAGAATGAAAGGGTCGTCAACACACCAATATCGTTATGTCGAACCATGTACACTTAAACATAATAACACGTCTTATATTGACATACTGGAAATCCAAGAATTCATTCACGACCCCATATAAATTACTCTCATTACCTCCACTTTGACTTACTATAGGCACCATGACACCATTGTTTTGTGTTTTTCGGTGATTATCATGCTCTATATTGTGGAACCGTACTCCATTAACAATGCACCCACTGTAAGAACCTGCCGCAAAAGCAGGTCCCATCGCTAGTGAATACATATCACCATACCCTTTTTTGACTCAGGCAAAGACAAAACCTAAGATTTGAACCAATTAGAAAAATGTTCTTGATGTATTTTGGGAAAATTACCCCAATGATCCCTCAGGTTTGAGTTTGGTAGCACTTGGGTCCCCAAAGTTTGAAATTCAACAATTATACCCTTGACGTTTGAATTTGGTTCGTTTTTGGTCCTTCCGTCAAAATTTCTCTTAAGTCCTAAGAGAATGCTGACGTGGTGCCTATTTTTAATTAAAAATATTTTTTTTCCTTTCTCCTTCTCCTTCTCCATCTCCATGGTCTATCTTCTTATTCTTCCTCCCATGGCCGTCGTTGGTACGCCGACGACTATTTTTTTCTTCCTCTCCCTTTCTCTTTCTCTTTCTCCTCCCTCTTCCCTCCATCTTTTCCCTTCCATGGCCGTCGCCGGCGACTATTTTTTTTTCCCGTTTTCCTCTTCCTCTTTTCTTCTCCCTCTCCGTCTCTCCCCTTCTTCCCCTCCCTACATTTTCAAAAAAATAAAAAATAAATAAAATAACAGATATGTATTAAAAAAATTGAGAGCGGACAAATTAAAAAAATAGGAGAGGAGAAAAGGGTAGACGGAGAGGGAGAAGAAAATTGTTATGTGGTCAATAATTTTTTATTTTTTTTAAATACAGATCTGTAATTTTTTTTTAATTTTTTTTTTGAAAACGAGGGGAGAGGAAGATGGGGGAGAAAGGGAGAGAGGGGAAGAGGAAAACGAAAAAAAAAAATCTATCGCCGACGACGGCCATGGTTGGGAGAAGATGGAGGGAGGAGGAAGGAGGGACGAGGGAGGAAGAGGAGAAAGAGAGGGAAAGGGAGAGGAAAAGGAACGGGAAAAAAAACCCAGTCGTCGGCGTATCGCCGCCGACGACCATGGGAGGAAGAAGAGGACGATGGAGATGGAGATGGAGATGGAAGAGGAATGAGGGAAGAAAAAGAAAAAGAAAAAGGAAAAATAAAAAATAATAAAAAATAAAATTTTAAAATAATTTTAATAATTAATTTTTTTTTAATTAAAAATAGGTGTCACGTTAGCATTCTGTTAGGACTTAACAGAAAATTTGACGGAAGGACAAAAAATGAACCAAATCCAAACTTCAGGGGTATAATTGTTGGATTTGAAACTTTGGGGACCCAAGTGCTACCAAACTCAAACCTGATGGACCATCAGGGTAATTTTCCCATGTATTTTAGATAAGTCAGTGTTGCGTGCTCAATGTGTTAAAATAAATAAGCAATAAGATAGAAAGAGCACTCAGAACATGCAAGCATACATGATCTTATAGCAAGTAGTAAGTATTTTTTCATTCGTTTTCCCACAGAGATTTATTATAAGCTATTCATGAAGTGTTTTGTTAAGAAAGAATGGATGGGTTGATGGGGTAGAATTGGTTTTAAATTGTCTATTTTCTAAGGAATGTGTAGAGGGTAGCAACATAAACAAGTGCAAATCAAAGTTAAACTCAAAGGAAAAGAGATGAGATTAATAAACGAATAAGAAAACAGCTAAACAGAATTGTGAACTTAGCAGAATTGCGGAAACAGCAATTCTACCGCAATTTTCCTAACAGCGAAAGTGTGTAAAATGGAGAAACAGGGGCTACTAACGACTCCTCTATAGGCATTTTCTCACGATTCTCAAGCATTGGATCAGCTCTCTATGCATCAAACTCACTCAATCTCATGTATCGTCCGATTCCATGCATTAGATTCTTTAGTTTACTCATGTCCAAGTAAGGTCTTAAGCATCTTGTTAAAGCAGAAAGTTATGGTTTGTACTAGGAAAACGCCTATTCCTAGGTCGTTTTCTGGCTACCTTGAAAGGCTAGCATGAGTGTATGACTCTGAACTCTTACTCCTTCCAAAGGTTAGGAGTTCTTTGGACAAAATGGATGGCCAATCGAAATTGCCCGTGGGATGAAGCTTACATACAATCAATGCTTCGAGAGCTATCCTACATGCTTGGTTCACGTTTTTTAGCCTACAGTATTGTCATTAGCATGCCCCTATGTGACTTAGTTACTCATGGATATAGGGAGAACAGAAAGAAGAGATAAAATAGACATGCTTAGAAGATAAATAAGCTGAAAACAGCAAGGTAAGACAGTGAGTTGCAAAGATAGGAAATTGAGAAATGAAGAATTGTGCTTTAATTACTTGATTGTTTGAATGAACAAAAGAGAAACTTAAAGTGAATAACAGAAAGACAGAACACAACGAAATGAACTGATCTAGCTACTAGAAAAGAATCAACAACAATACAAAGCTGGAAAATGGAAATAAAGAGCAGAAAGTCGTAAAACAAGCTCGAACGCCTCGTCGCAACCGCCTCGGCTGAAGGACGAGAAAGATCAGCCTTGTTTGGATGAATCCAATCGAGAGAGAAGACGAATCTTCTCTCCTTCCTATCAGATTATCGACTCCAAGCAGCTAAGCTTCGCAAACCAACAGACGGCAAAGAAAAACAGGAGAAAAGATGGAGCTGCGAGAAGACTTCTACGCTTTCGGATGATGATCAAACCCTCGACTTTGACCCCTATTTATAGTAATATGCAGATGCATTTGGGCCAAGGAGAACCATCCATCTTCAACGTCATACTTCAGAATGGATGGAGGAGAAAGAACGAATCCCTGAAATAACGGAAATTAACAGAAAAAGATCAGTCAACTTACGGTTTTCACTTGAAACATTGCGGTTTCAGCAATGTTTCCGCAATGCTATCGCAATGTAGTTTTTTCTTTCTTTTACTTCGGTTTTCAATCCTTTTCTTTCCTTTTGCACACAAGTCCTAATTTAGCTACCTTCTTTTAATTCTCACAAATAAGCATAGGTTTAAGCTAAATCCTATCAAAAACACCTAAGAGTGTGCATCTTTCTAAGCTAAATAAGTCCTAAATAAGTCACTTTTGGAGACATAACACACCCCCAAACTTAAGGTTTTGCTTGTCCTCAAGCAACTAAGGGCTTATTTAGGCTGCTGTTTCATCTTCTTTAACCACTTACTGACTCCCCTATATCCCTATCTATAGCAGTGCTGTCCTGTGACACACTTCTAAGCTTAAAACTACCCTCTTATCTAGCTTCTTCTGACTTCGCATGCCTAATACTCCTGCTGTTTTTATTAACTCCCTACAACTGATCTACCTGCTTTTGTCATATCATGCCACTATCCCTAAGGTTTCAAATTCTACCAAGCTTTACCTCAGACTCAGTACATGCTTCTAGTTTATACTTACGAGCTACCTAGGACTCCTTAGAGTCATGCCAGTCTTAGTATTAACGGTGACAGTAGTACTTTTAGAGAACAACCTAAACCCTGGCATCACTACATTGGATATACACTCATCTCCCTAAACAACCCTACAAGCTACAACTTTGCTCTTAGCTAATTGAGGATCAGAGTTCTTTTTAAACAGGACATCTAAGCCACAAAGTTGCAACTCCTAGGTATACATTCTTCTTCCCTATTTCTTCTTTTTCTTTCTTTCTTACTTTGGTGGAGCCTCTCCTTTGGTTGCCTTTTGATGCAACGCCACTTGTGGGTTACACACTTGGCACTGATTACTCAGCAACCTAAGAGAGACTCCCCCCTTTATTCTTTTTTCATTTTCTCTTTTCAGCTCTTTTTTTTTTTAAAGGAGAAGAAGAATGCTTATGTTTTAAGGGAGAGAGGAATGTTCCTAGGCCTAGGGTGGCCTCCCCCAAACTTCAACTACTCATTGTCCCCAATGAGTGTCTGAGGTGGCACACCCCCAAACTTCTCCTAGAAGCATCTAGTCTAAAGTAAAACAAAGAGAATCTAAAAGCCCTAGGCATAGACATAATATTCTAAAAGTAAATATCACAGCAGCAGAAACTTTGAAAAAAAAACAGTCAGGTAAGGACTTAAAGCTATGCATGCTGAGCTTTTTAGAGGTTAATTTAAACTATCAAAAGGTGTCCTATGACACTCATCCAGCATGCTTTAAGATAAGCTATATAAGGTAGTCATGAAAGCAGCAAAAGACAGAATTTAAACAGAACCAACCTAGCTAAACAGACAGTCAAAAACATGCATTCAGTAATAAAAATTGCGATATCCGCAATTATTTCGCAATAAGAACAGGGCAGATATATCATTGATTAATGTCCTTATGCATGCTTTTTCTAGTCATTCAAGCTCTCTACAAATGAAACTAAACTAATCTACCTAATTAGCTAGAATCAGACTACACTAAACAATTTAAAAACTTAAAACTAAGCAACTAAAACAGATCAAAATATTAACTAAAAACAGCATAATTCACACGGTTCACAAAAAGCAGTTTGATTTTTTTTTTTTTCTTGTTTATTCTAAGGGAACAACAATACTCCCTTTAGTGCAATTCAAACCAGCACTCAGATGTCTTCATCCTCATCATCAGTCCCTCGTGGTCGTGGGGGCACCCATGGAGATAGTAGGTTCGTGGGGAAGTCAGGGAAAAGGCACCCCAGCTGGTCAGCAACCTCTTTGTCTCTTGCCTGTGCATATGTGGCCCACTGAGCCATCCTCTTTTGTAGATCCATCAGGCACGCCATGGACAATGACTGAGCAGCAGCCAATCTATCCAGCTCGAACTCCATGTTCCCCTTCCTTTTCAGCCTCAAGCCTGTAGGCAGCTCCAAGTGGCCTGTGTAAGCCATCTGCTGTTCCATCCGCTCAATGGGGACTCCTGCACGCAAGCATAGTTTAGTAATAGTATTAGGGAAGAACAATGGACCCTTACCCTTCTTGGCGCAGTCAGCAATGGCGGCTGACATGACTTCACCCACGTTGATCGTGAGACCTCGCATGATTGCATAGACCAACAGCGATCTGCTCTGGTTGATGGTGGTCTCATGAGTCACTGGGGATAGTTTCCTTCTCACGAAAGAAAACCATACAGCCGCCTTAGCTGTGAGGTTGACACTCATGAGAGTGTGCCTCCCATTGCGTGACACGGTCCAGGATGCTTCAGGCTGGCCAATGGTCCGAATGGCCTCTTCCAGGACGGCTTCAGTAGGCTCATCAACAATCCTCGCATAGTCAGTATGTTTTTGGCCCTTGAGGCCATAGGCTTCGTTGATGGCTTTTGCTGAGAAGTCCACTTCTACTCCCCTGACCACAGACAACCCCTCCTCAGAATTCCTCAAATTGGCGTAGAAGTCATACACCATGCTTGTGTAAGCTGGATTGGGTGGTCTGCACAACTCCTCCCAGCCGTGATTCGTAATTCCTGCGCGCAAGAATTGCGGCAGGTCAGCAGGTCTGTCGAGGAAGCCCTTCTCGTGCAGCAGCTCTCGTTTCCTCAGCTCCATGCCTCTAGACTCAGCGTCAGAAGACACGTACCTCACTGACTGAGGCTCATCTTCAGGGTAAAGCTTGGCCTTCCCTTTGTCTTTTGGTTTGGCTGACTCAGCAGCCTCAATCTTGAGCTTCTTGAGCGATGACTCAGCACTCTTCTCCTCTGATGCAAACGCCCTCTTGGCTTTCTTTTTCTTTGATTTCTTGGACCGTTTGGCCTTGATAATCTTGGCAGCCTTCTTCTTCTTCAGCTTCGCCTTGTTTGTGATCGCATGGAGGCAAGCCCCCAGTGTTTCTTCCATAGAATCATCCTTCTGCGCAGGACTCTCAGGGCTGGCTTCCCTCAACGGAGAGAAGACCTCTTCTTCCTCAGCCCCCCACTGCCCTGCGTCGATTCTTGGTACTCCCCATATGGGAATTCAGGGTGAGGCCGTGGAGAAGTGGGCGACGGAGTGGTGCTTTGTGCGGCTGTAGGGGTCTGTGCAGAACTCTGCGGTGACGAAGGCAGCTCAGGGCTCTGCGCTGGTGGCGATGAGGAGAGCTCAGGGCTTTGAACCGGTGGAGATGGTGAAGGGCTGCGCTCGGCTGTCTCGTGAGATGGCTGGCCCAATTCTTGACTCTCCACAGAGGGAGTCTTTTTCTTGATTTCTTCTTCGGCCATAGCCATACTCCATTTGCGCTTCTTGGGCGTGTCTGCTGGTTCAGAGGGTCCAGCAGGTATCTCCGTGACAACCTTCCACTTCTTCTTGCGGATAGGCAGTTTGGGCAGGCGTTCAGTGCGCGCAGCCTCAGCATCAGCCAAGGCAAGCAGTGCTTCCCTCGCAGCCGTTTCAGCTTCATCAGCCCTTTTCTTGGACGCAGATCGTTCGGCTCTTGTTAGCACCATTGTTGAATTGTGGAGATTTGGAGAGAGGAATCACAGATGAAGAGAAAAGCAGCTTTCTTGGAGTTCAGATAATGGGAGAATCGTACAGATCAACGCGCCTTCTAACGGATATAAAGAAACCCAAAAAATCCCAACGACTATATTTTTGCGGATTCTGCAAATCCAGCGCAATTCTAGTGACCGTTGGAGATTTTCTGCATTTAAATGTCACTCTTTGCTCAACCGTATCTTTGATTTGGCCCAATATCTTCTTGATTTTTTTAGCTGGATTTAATCTCCTTGATTCCCTCTATTGATTCCCTACAAAAAGAAATAAAATTAACATCAACATCGTAATTAAAATCATACAAACATATACACAAACGATAACCGGAAAAAATGGAAAAAAAAATAAACTAAGGCATGAGCCTCATATTGACGAGCACAGCAATCACTCGTCCTCTCTCGTTCTTAATTTCACGCTTCAGTCAAGAGGAAGGCCGAGAGAGTCTTCACATCTCCTTCCTCATAGTAGTCCTTCAACCTTGCACCATTAACCATGAATGGTTGACCTTGCTGCAGGTTCTTTATCTCGATGGCACCATGAACAAACACATTAGTAATTACAAACAGACCTGACCATCTAGACTTAAGTTTGCCTGGAAATAATTTCAATCGTGAGTTAAATAATAAAACAAGTTGGCCTTTCTTAAAGTCCTTGATCCTAAGTCTACTGTCGTGCCAAATCTTGGTCTTTTCCTTATACATTTTGGCATTTTCATAAGACATATGTCTAAGCTCATCAAGCTCATGTAATTGCAGAGACCGCAACGTTCCTGCATCGGTCACGCAATAATTCAACTCTTTTAGTGCCCAAAATGCCTTGATTTCTAACTCAAATGGAAGATGACAAGCTTTACCATACACAAGTCTGTAAGGAGACATACCTAGGGGTGTCTTATATGCAGTCCTATATGCCCAAAGTGCATCCTCGAGTTTAAATGACCAGTCCTTTCTATTAGGTTTGACCACTTTTTCTAGGATGTTCTTAATCTCCCTATTTGAAATTTCAGCCTGACCATTCGAGTGTGGGTGATAAGGAGTGGCTACTCTATGTCTAATGTTATACTTAGCCAACACTCTCTGCATAGCCTTATTAATGAAATGTGTCCCCTCATCACTAATGATAGCACGAGGTGTTCCAAACCTAGTAAAAATGTGCCTATGCAAGAATTTTATGACTGTTTTGGCATCATTATTGGGACATGCTATGGCCTCTACCCACTTGGATACATAGTCTACTGCCACTAATATGTAAAGGTTACCTGAGGATGGGGGAAATGGTCCCATGAAGTCAATGCCCCACACATCAAAGAGCTCCAACTCTAAGATGTAAGTGAGAGGCATTTCATCCTTGCGACTAAGGTTACCTGTTCTTTGGCATTCATCACAGCTGTGGGCATAGTTGTGGGCATCCTTGAAGATCGTTGGCCAATAGTAGCCACTCTGAAATACCTTTGCAGCTGTTCTTTGGCCACCAAAGTGTCCACCATAAGGAGCTGTGTGGCAATGCTGCAGCACAGACTTCGCCTCAGCAGCTGAAACACACTTCCTTAGCAAACCGTCAGCACATGTTTTGTAAACTGTGGGATCATCCCATATGAATTTCCTTGCTTCATGAAGGAACCTCTTCTTCTCTTGTCCTCCCTTGAAAGTTGGTAGTACCTGTGATGCAAGGAAGTTAGCAATGTCAGCAAACCAAGGTTCCTCATCGTTATCACGATGAGTCAATACAAAGACATGTTCATCAATAAAAGCATCAGAAATTGCGGGTTCCGCAATTTTTTCGCAATTATGCTGCAATCTAGAAAGATGATCCGCAACCACATTTTCACTTCCTTTCTTATCTCTAATGTCTAGATCAAACTCTTGCAGCAGCAGTACCCACCTAATCAACCTAGGCTTAGCATCAGCCTTCCTCATAAGGTACTTTAAAGCAGAATGGTCAGTGTACACAATTGTTCTGGTGCCTACAATATAGTTCCTAAATTTCTCACAAGCAAACACTACAGCTAGCATCTCCTTCTCAGTGGTTGTGTAGTTGCATTGTGCCTCATTAAGTGTCTTACTAGCATAATAGACAGGGTGTGTTAACTTGTCAATCTTCTGTCCTAACATAACCCCTACAGCATAGTCACTAGCATCACATAACATCTCAAATGGGAGATCCCAATTTGGCCCTATTATAATAGGTGCTGTGACTAGTGCTTTCTTAAGGGTTTTCCAAGCTAGGACACACTCTTTAGAGAAAATGAATGGCTTGTTTAGCTCTAGAAGCTCACATAGAGGCTTGGAGATCTTAGAAAAGTCCTTAATGAACCTTCTATAGAAACCAGCATGCCCTAAGAAACTTCTAATGGCCTTGACATTTTGGGGTTCTACCAATTTCTCTATTATTTCAATTTTTGCCCTGTCAACTTCTACACCTGCCCTTGACACTCTATGACCTAAGACAATCCCTTCATCCACCATGAAGTGGCACTTTTCCCAATTTAGGACTAGGTTGGTCTCCTCACACCTAGCCAAGACTTATCCTAGGTTCTCTAGACAGTTTGTAAATGAATCCCCAAAGACTGAGAAATCATCCATGAATATCTCTATCATGGACTCATCCAAATCAGAGAAGATTGCCAACATGCACCTTTGGAAAGTTGCCGGTGCATTGCATAAGCCAAAAGGCATTCTGCGAAAGGCAAAAGTTCCAAAAGGGCAAGTGAAGGTAGTCTTCTCTTGATCCTTAGGGTCTATAGTGATCTGGTTATAACCTGAGTAACCGTCTAAGAAGCAGTAGTAGGCTCTACCAGCTATTCTGTCTAACATTTGGTCAATGAATGGTAGAGGGAAATGGTCTTTTTTGGTCTCTTTATTTAGTTTCCTATAATCCATGCAAACTCTCCACCCTGTGATAGTCCTAGTTGGAATCAGTTCATTGTTCTCATTGACTACCACAGTCATCCCCCCCTTCTTAGGTACACATTGTATAGGGCTCACCCACTGACTACTAGCTATGGGGAAGATCACACCAGCATCTAACCATTTAATTATTTCTTTCTTAACTACCTCTTTCATAGAGGGATTCAGCCTACGTTGGTGATCTACTCTAGGTGTATGCTCTTCCTCTAGTATAATCTTATGCATGCAATAAGAAGGGCTAATGCCTCTAATATCAGCAATAGTCCATGCAATAGCCTTCCTATGTTGCTTAAGTAGTAAAATCAGTTCAACCTCATGCTTTTCACTTAATTTAGAAGAAATAATCACAGGCAAAGTATCATTACTTCCTAGATATGCATACTTGAGGTGAGTGGGGAGAGGTTTTAATTCTAAGACAGGTGGATGCTCAATGGATGGTTTTAATGGATTCAAAGATTTTTCAGTTAAGTCAATATTCATACAAACATGCTGAGGGTTATTTACAGGTATGTCCATTATCTCAGCTATGTTTAAATCAGTTAATTCTAATCCTACATAGTTATTAGCATGCTTAGTCAACAATTCATGCTCCAATTGTTCTTCCATTAATGAGTCAACAATGTCCATGCTAGCACAAGATTCAGAGTCAGAGGGGTACCTTAAGGCTTTATAAACACTAAATTTCACCTCTTCATCATGAACCCTCATAGTGAGCTCACCTTTTTGGACATCTATTAGTGCCCTACCTGTGGCTAGAAATGGTCTGCCTAACAGGATGGGGACCTCCTTGTCTGCTTCATAATCCAGGATAATGAAATCTGCAAGGAAAATAAACTTGTCAACCTTTACAAGAATATCCTCAATCTTACCTTCAGGGTATGCAATGGATCTGTCTGCTAGTTGTAAAGTGACAGTGGTTGGACGTGCTTCTCCTATTCCTAGCTGGCGGAATAGTGATAGGGGCATGAGGTTTATGCTGGCTCCCAGGTCACAAAGAGATCTGCCCACGTGCTTGCCTCCTAGCTCTACAGGTAAGGTGAAGGAACCAGGGTCCTTCTCCTTCTTGGGTAGCTTGTTCTGGAGTATGGCACTGCACTCCTCAGTGAGGTTGACTGTTTCAAACTCACCAATTATTTTCTTGTTAGTTATAATATCCTTCAAAAACTTTACATAAGAAGGCATAGACTGTAAAACTTCTACAAAAGGAATATTAACATGCACTTGCTTAAGAATTTCTAGAAATTTATTAAAGTGCACTTCCTGTTCTTGTTTTTTCTTTAGCCTTCTAGGAAATGGAGGTGGTGGCACATATGCAGGCACTTCAGGTCGCCTTAGGATAGGTGGAGGCCTTGGAATTTCTTCTATCTCCTCTATGATTGGCTCTAGCCTTGTTCCTGATGTGCTTGTTGGTGGTGGACCTTGGTCTGGCAGAGACTCCAGTGGAGCACTAGACTCAGTGTTCTCTACTCTCTTTGGTGTGTCCTTGGTGCTGCTCACCAATGGTCTCCCACTTCTAAGTTCAATTGCTTGAACTTGCTCTTTACCATCTCTCCTTGGCACTTCAGTGTCAGCAGGAAGTCTACCTTGGGGCCTACTTTTGAGTTCATTGGCTAGTTGCCCTATTTGGTTCTCTAGGCTTCTAAGAGTAGCTTGCTGGCTCTGTAGAGTGGCATCATTCTTGGCTATGTATTCCTTGAGTAAGTTTTCTATGGAAGATCCTACAGGTTGGTTGTATGGTTTTTGATACATTGACTGGTTATGTTGGGGAGTGAAACCAGGTGTTCCACTCGGTCTTGGTTGGTTAGGAGCTTGGTTAGCATTTTGTTGGCCACCCCATGACAGGTTTGGGTGGTTCCTCCAACCAGGGTTGTAAGTATTGGAATAAGGGTTGTCCCTAGGCTGCTGTTGGCTTCCAACGTAGCAGACTGAAGCTGGATTCCCAGGGCAGTATTCATACAGGTGCCCTTCCCCACAGAATCCACATACAAGTGTCTCACCTTGACTTGGCTGGGTGCCCATTGACATGGCTGTAGCGGTGTTGACACTTGTTTGGAGATTGGTTTGAGCCATTTGCTTAACTAGGTTGGTCAGGGCATTTATTTGGCTGCTCATTGCACTTAGAGCATCCTTGTCTTGAGCTCTAGTTGGCTCAACTGGATCATCCGACCACCTACAGTGAGATGCTGAGATCTTCTCCAAGATCTCATAGGCCTCGTTGTAACTCTTGGACAACATGGAACCACCAGCAGATGAATTTAAGACTTGTCTAGTGCTGGGGTTGCATCCTTTGAAAAAGACCTCTATTTGGATACACCATGGGATGCCATGGTGTGGACATTTAAGAAGAAGATCTTTGAACCTAGTCCAAGCTTCGTGAAGAGACTCATTCTCAGATTGTTTGAATTTAACTATGTCATCACGAAAGGTAGAATTCCTATCAGGTGGGAAGTATTTGACTAGGAATTTCTCTGCTAAGTCTGTCCAATTAAGGACAGATCCAGAGGGTAATGAGTTTAACCATGTTTTGGCTTTGTCCCTCAATGAGTAAGGGAACAGGTATAGCCTCAAGGCTTCTTGGGAAACTCCAGGGATGATAAAGGTATCACTGACTCCTAAGAAGTTCCTAAGATGGTTGTGGGGATCCTCATTTTCCACTCCAAAGAATTGTCCCACAGTGGACAACATTTGGAACATCACTGGCTTTAACTCGAATGAGTTGGCAGTGATTTCAGGACGAATTATGCTGGGGTTCAGCTCCCCAGGCATAGGTACTAGGTATGAAAGAATGGCACTATTCTTGTCATTCGCTATTTCGATGGGATTGCGAGTGACAGGTACCGGATTTGGAACTATTCCAGCCATTTCTTCTTGAGACAATTGCGGAGGAATTGTGGTTCCCGCAATTATTTGAGGTAAATGGGGTTGTTTAAAGAGACGTTTCTTGGCTCTATTTCTGGCCCTAAGTAACCTCTCAGGCTCAGGATTGAACTCTAGATCACTACTTGAAGGCTCACTCATAAACTAACCCGATGGTACCTGTAAAAGAAATGAACTAGATTAGTTACAACAGACAATAAACTCGATGTTTCAAACTTAACAAACTTCGTTTTCACTTAAATAAATCCCCGGCAGCGGCGCCAAAAACTTGTTGCGTGCTCAATGTGTTAAAATAAATAAGCAATAAGATAGAAAGAGCACTCAGAACATGCAAGCATACATGATCTTATAGCAAGTAGTAAGTATTTTTTCATTCGTTTTCCCACAGAGATTTATTATAAGCTATTCATGAAGTGTTTTGTTAAGAAAGAATGGATGGGTTGATGGGGTAGAATTGGTTTTAAATTGTCTATTTTCTAAGGAATGTGTAGAGGGTAGCAACATAAACAAGTGCAAATCAAAGTTAAACTCAAAGGAAAAGAGATGAGATTAATAAACGAATAAGAAAACAGCTAAACAGAATTGTGAACTTAGCAGAATTGCGGAAACAGCAATTCTACCGCAATTTTCCTAACAGCGAAAGTGTGTAAAATGGAGAAACAAGGGCTACTAACGACTCCTCTATAGGCATTTTCTCACGATTCTCAAGCATTGGATCAGCTCTCTATGCATCAAACTCACTCAATCTCATGTATCGTCCGATTCCATGCATTAGATTCTTTAGTTTACTCATGTCCAAGTAAGGTCTTAAGCATCTTGTTAAAGCAGAAAGTTATGGTTTGTACTAGGAAAACGCCTATTCCTAGGTCGTTTTCTGGCTACCTTGAAAGGCTAGCATGAGTGTATGACTCTGAACTCTTACTCCTTCCAGAGGTTAGGAGTTCTTTGGACAAAATGGATGGCCAATCGAAATTGCCCGTGGGATGAAGCTTACATACAATCAATGCTTCGAGAGTTATCCTACATGCTTGGTTCACGTTTTTTAGCCTACAGTATTGTCATTAGCATGCCCCTATGTGACTTAGTTACTCATGGATATAGGGAGAACAGAAAGAAGAGATAAAATAGACATGCTTAGAAGATAAATAAGCTGAAAACAGCAAGGTAAGACAGTGAGTTGCAAAGATAGGAAATTGAGAAATGAAGAATTGTGCTTTAATTACTTGATTGTTTGAATGAACAAAAGAGAAACTTAAAGTGAATAACAGAAAGACAGAACACAACGAAATGAACTGATCTAGCTACTAGAAAAGAATCAACAACAATACAAAGCTGGAAAATGGAAATAAAGAGCAGAAAGTCGTAAAACAAGCTCGAACGCCTCGTCGCAACCGCCTCGGCTGAAGGATGAGAAAGATCAGCCTTGTTTGGATGAATCCAATCGAGAGAGAAGACGAATCTTCTCTCCTTCCTATCAGATTATCGACTCCAAGCAGCTAAGCTTCGCAAACCAACAGACGGCAAAGAAAAACAGGAGAAAAGATGGAGCTGCGAGAAGACTTCTACGCTTTCGGATGATGATCAAACCCTCGACTTTGACCCCTATTTATAGTAATCTGCAGCTGCATTTGGGCCAAGGAGAACCATCCATCTTCAACGTCATACTTCAGAATGGATGGAGGAGAAAGAACGAATCCCTGAAATAACGGAAATTAACAGAAAAAGATCAGTCAACTTACGGTTTTCACTTGAAACATTGCGGTTTCAGCAATGTTTCCGCAATGCTATCGCAATGTAGTTTTTTCTTTCTTTTACTTCGGTTTTCAATCCTTTTCTTTCCTTTTGCACACAAGTCCTAATTTAGCTACCTTCTTTTAATTCTCACAAATAAGCATAGGTTTAAGCTAAATCCTATCAAAAACACCTAAGAGTGTGCATCTTTCTAAGCTAAATAAGTCCTAAATAAGTCACTTTTGGAGACATAACAGTCAGACTGCATTCGTGCTTCATGCCGACGTAATCTCAAATGTTGTCTGTGATATTGTTCAATTTTAGCACAATTGTTCAAGACAAACCAATGTGCAATACGTTTCGCCTCTATTGTTAATGTTCTTAAAGTTGAGCTACCCAATGGCCGTGCACTCTATCTAAACACTTCAAAATCACCACATATTTCATTCTCGTGAATTGTATCATCATTTCTATTGAATCTCGTTTCAATTCCACTTAGGTATAAGGAACAAAATATCACTGATTCATTCATTACAAAGGCTTCCGCTATAGAACCTTCAGGACGTGCTTTGTTCCGTACGTACTGTTTCAATGTTCTTAATCATGAAAAACATGTTTGAGAAGCATGTAGTTTTTTTTTTTTTTTTTATAGTAAGTCTTTGTTTTATAAGCGTTTTAAATCGACTTAGACTTTTAAAATCTATAACAAAGATAAATGCATGCTCACTAGGGTTAAAGAAATCCAGTGCGATTAGGATTTTAGATTCGATCCGCTTTAATAGTTAAAATTGGTCGATATCTTGTAATGTTAAGGTTACAAGAATACTCACCCGGTGAAATCATGTCGAAGGTTGAATGTATTTAAGTTGACGCTTTAAGGAACACTTCCTACCTGGAGATTGACCTGGTACTTGAGTTAAAGTTAACCCGACTTTATGAGCGTGCACGTGAATGGTGTGAGGTATTAAAGTGTTTATTACCTAGACATCATAAGTAAAAGTTTGTTTCACCTAGACTTAGGTTTTATTGCCTTAGCCGGATAATGCCTAAGTAAGATATACCCAAACCGTCTAAAATACTTAGTAGTATTGTTGAGAAGGTATATATGATATATCAATCTCCTCCTATGTTCTCCGCGAAGTTCACACCGTGAGATTTATGCTCGGCCTCGTGATGTCAATAGGGCATCCCCATTCAGATGGTGTTTGCATAAATCAAGAGCAAGGTGAATGGAGAAAATATTTATAGTAAGTGGGAGAAGGAAGTATGTCAATACATCCTACGATCTCCTCCATTAGGTTGAACCGTGAGATTTCTATGTTCCACCTGCTGGTTGCTCTTAGAGGCACCGTTCATTCGAAGGGCTGTTTCATAGGAGTCGAAACAACTCAATCTCCAGAAATGGATAAAGAAACATAGGTCCATTCCCAACGCTGACATTTCTATTCGGTTGCACTTTTGGGGCCGACCTCTGAATTCTGAAAATGACGGGTCACACTTACAAACAACGATAACTAAGATGCTATAGGAATATGAGTTATTATGATATTAGCATTTAGTCAAGAATGTCTTGGTTCAATAAATGATCGAGTGCTTGACCACCCCTCGATATCAACCATTCTGACTCACTAAAGTATCGTTGCAAATTAATAATGTGTTTTGGGTACATTATTACTTTCTGCTAAATCTTGATTGATTGTTTAATATAGGTTAAGATCAATTCATTAATAGAGTTCATTCTTTTCAGCATGTCTAGCTCTTTTATCCATTTACTCACTTCCGATAAATTGAACGACAATAACTACGCGACCTGGAAATTGAACTTGAATACGATTCTTGTTCTTGATGATCTAAGGTTCGTCTAAGGTTCGTCTTAACACAGGATTGTCCTCTTCCTCCTAGCTCGTCTGCAAATCGAATTGTTCGAGATGCATTTGACAGGTGGACTAGGGCTAATGATAAAGCCCGAGTCTACGTCTTAGCCAACATATCTTATGTGTTAGCTAATAAGCATGAGATAATGATCACCGTTAAGGAGATCATGAGTTCATTACAGGCGATGCTTGGACAACCGTCCTCATCAGTCCGTTATGAAGTCCTCTAATTCGTTTACAACTTCTGTTAGGGAACGTGTCCCTAACATGATGGTCCACTTCAACGTGGGACAGATGAACGGAGATGTCACTTGCTCAACCTTGATCTTCCCTTCCTTTCTTCTTGAACAACTCATTTGCCACTTGTCATGCCAAAATTTACTTTAATTTGGCCCAATTCTTTTTTCTTTCTTTCTTTGAATCTTGTTCTTTCCGTCATAACTATAATCCATGGGCTTTTCTTCTTTTCCATTTTCGGCCCATCATAATGGGCATATAGTTGCATCTATTTTCTATCTTTCACACAAAGGAGAATTGGTCCTCTTAAAATCTTACGCTCCAAAACAGAGACAAATAAAACTGAAATTAATCAAAATGAAATACAATACTAAAAAAATGATTCCTAATTTAATTTAACAAGAAACTCGCTAAATTCAAGATAAAAACATGCATTTCACTCAACTTTGACCGATAAAAAGTGACAAAAGATGCTAAATTTAATCACATTCACGGGATTATCAAAGCGTTTGTCGCGTCCTTTGTTTTTCCATCGATATTTAATAATGTGCCAATCAAGTTGTCACAAACGTTCTTTTCAATATGCATTACATCCAATTTATGTCGTAACAAAAGTCTTGCCCAATATGGAAGTTGAAAAAAAATACTCTTTTTCTTCCAAGTAGGACTAGTTCGTTTTATTTTCTTATCTTGTTTTGTTGGATTCTTACTAAGCACAAAAAATTCGCGCATGCTTACTTCCCGTAAGATCTGTTCTTCATTGCTTACAATTGGAGGAGGTCTAAGTTCTACATGTCCGTCATGTAGCTTACTCCCACGCCACCGATTATCCAATGAAAGATAACGTCGATGACCCATGTAACATCTTTTTCCAATTAACCCACGCGATGACGTATCTTCTTAACAAATAAGACATGCATTGTATCCCTTAGTACACCACCCAGATAAGTCCCCGTACGCTGGAAAATCATTTATAGTCCATAACAAACTGGCATGGAGTTGAAAGTACTCACGTTTATCACAATCATATGTTTGCACACCATTATTTCATAACTATTTCAACTCTTCTATCAATGGTTGCAAATACACGTCAATTTCTCTACCAGGAGATTTCGGCTCAGGTATGAGCAAGGACATCAAGAAATTTGTCTCCTTCATGCATTTCCAAGGTGACAAATTATAAGGAACTAATTATGTAACGACCCGAACTCCACGTAAGATAAATTCTTTTAATTATTACTATTTCCTAGCTCAATAGTGGGTTTAAGTGGAAGAGTCGTGTAAAATTTGGGCTTAAAAGAGGCTAGGCTAGTTGTTCGACTAAGTCAAACAATAGGTCAATGAGTTATTAATGATAATAATAATATTATTATTATTTAATATAATATAATAATAATATTAGTTTATTTAAATATATATATATATATATATATAAAAGGAAAAGTTGGGTCTTCTTCGCGTGAAGAAGACCCTAACCCACCTACAGACGCAGCCGACCCCACCCCCTCTCTCCCTCTCTGACCTCCACGCCGCCGCTCCACACGGTGTTCGTCGCACAAGTCCCCGACGTTCTCTCCCCCTCCGACGCCGCCGACCTTCGCTTCCCCTTCCACGCTGCCGCACGTAAACGTCAATCCCTTGCAACCCAGCCGAACGTCGTCGCTCTCTCTCCCCTCCGCACGCCGCCGTCGCTCTCTACCTCTCAGCCGCACGTCGCCGTTCCTCGACTCGGGATTTATTTGTAATCTTCAAACCCTTGTTCTTTGATTTATATTTTTCCAGATTCGTTTTAATCGTTGAAAAATCCTCACTGTTTTAATGTAGGTTCGATTTCATTTTCGGACCGGTTCAAGTTAGCTTAGGTGTGACATCGAGCTAGAATTTCGTAGGTTGAGGCCAAAAGCGTTCGTAAACAATCCAGTATCTGTGAGTTTCGCTTTAAGGTAAGTGACCTTACTGCTGGTCCGCCTTCAGGCTCGGTTGGGAACTTTTATGTTATTGTTGAATCGTATGTTGAAGTTTAATTGAATGTGGAGAGGTTGAATAGTTGTTTGTGAGGTGTTGAATATATGTAGTTGAGATGTGCTGATTTGATTCTATGTTAATGTTGAATTGAATTTTTGTATGTGGCTTTGAGAGTTTATGTTATGTTGATGAAAGTACTTTGATGATGCTGGATGTTAGATGCATGATGTATGATGTTAGAAGAGAGGATTATGATGGAAGTTATGAGATTTTCATGTTCTTTTTTATCGTGTTGAACATGTTTGTTGTGGGACCCCATTATTGCATGCCACATTTTTCAGTACAATTACACCCATCCCTCTAGTCATGTTGGTACCTAGTAGAATGAGGCTTTGCTCCACTGACTGGATGCCTACTAACCATCAGTAGGGGTGAGTCTCCAGATGAGTCTACTATACCGAGTAGTTGTGAGAGTTTATTGCGGGATTGGGTTAATTGTTCACTTAGATGACCATCACAAAAATTTCAAAACAGTCAGGTTTATGTCCCACTAGTAGAAGTCTCAGTCAGATCATGTTGCATGTGGTTGCATAGCCTGACCCCAGTAGTTCGGTTACTTATTGAGTATTTTAAATAAAATACTCATTCTTTTCTAAAACTTTTTTTTTCCAGGTATTACTAGGGACGTACCAGGTGCTTTTCGAGGTGATCGGTTGATGATGTCATGGGACACGTGGAGTCAGAGCTTCCGCTTTCATTGTTTATTTTGTTAATTATTTGAGTTAGTCAACGATTTTGCTAAGGATTAGAACGAATAGTTTTGGTTTTAAATTTTATTTTGAAGGAACTTATTTAATTGTTTTTTATGTTTTCATTGGGATCCC
The DNA here is from genome assembly GCA_028017165.1 of Herpetospermum pedunculosum. Taxonomy (NCBI): domain Eukaryota; kingdom Viridiplantae; phylum Streptophyta; class Magnoliopsida; order Cucurbitales; family Cucurbitaceae; genus Herpetospermum; species Herpetospermum pedunculosum. Next base: position 54,614,656 of record CM051528.1, on the reverse strand, counting down.
AAATTAAATGTACTTGCGATCTTTGGACTTTATATTTTGATTTCATTATTTATAAAATAGAGTTTTAATTATTTATTGAGTTTTTTTGACGTCATGCTCTTAGTAACGGCCCTAGAGTGATGTCATAAAAAGTCGGGTCGTTACATAATACTACGAGCTACATACTGTATATGGTACTCATATTGTCGAATGGATTGAACCCATCTGAAGCTAATCCTAAACGAACATTACGTGGATTGTATCGATAATTACTTGGATTATATTGTTGTAATATATCGAAGAGTTTATTATCAACTTTTTTGTAATGAGATTTACATGTGAGTTTATACAAAATGTATGAAAGTAAATAAGGAAATAACAACTAAATTACAACCCTAATTACGTAAATGTAATTGCTTAATTTACGCTGACACCCTCCCTCAAACTTAAGGTGGTAGAGTGAAAACCAAATTGAGTTTGTTAAGTAACTGAGTGCGGGCTGTTCTTCAGTAGAGATAGATTGTAAGCAAAGAGTGTTGCTCTGGAGATGGTGACGAACAAAATGACAGTCATTTTTTAGGTGCTTGGTGCGTTCATGAAATACATCATTATGTGCAATTTGGATAGCATTGTGATTGTCACAATGAAGTGTAGTAGTAGATTGTTGAGGAACGCCCATATCTGCAATTTGCTAGCGTAGCCATAATAACTCGGAAGTAACATCAGCAAGTGCTCGATATTCAGACTCGGTGCTGGAACGAGAGACAACAATTTGTTTCTTACTACGCCAAGAGATAAGAGAATCTTCTAAGTAGAAGCAGTAACTTGTGGTGGATCGTCGATCAGTGGGATCAACAGCCCAATCAACATCAGAATAGCCAGAAAACACCAAAGATGACTATGAAAAAAACTGAAGTCCATGGATGAGAGTGCCCTTAACATAACGTAAGATACGAAGTACTGTAGTGAAATGTATAGTTCGAGGAGCAGCCATGAACTGACTAACAATATGAACTACGTAGTCAATATCAAGGCGAGTCATAGTCAAATAAATAAGGCTGGTACCGAGTTGTCGATACAGAGTATGATCCTGGAGAGGAACACCATCGAAAGGAGTTAAACGAACGTTTGGAACCAGTGACGTTGATGAAGTAGCAGAATCAATAATACCAGATCGAGTCAGAAGATCATAAGTATATTTTGCTTGAGATAAGTACATCATCGTAGCAAGGGGATACTTCAAGGCCAAGAAAATAGCCGAGTGAGCCCAAATCTTTCATCTCAAAGTGTTTCCCCAAATAATGTTGCAAGTCAAATATAGCCTGAAGATCATCACCTGTAATGATCATGTCATCAATGTAAAGAAGAAAAAGAACAATACCATGAGGGGTTGTGACGAGTAAATAATGTTGTATCATGAAGACTTGAAGTAAAGCCAAGTTAGGTGATGGTGGAGGTGCATGTGGCAAACTAGGCACCTGAAGCTTGTTTCAGGCCATATAAGGCACAACGAAGAAGACACACTTTCTGAGGTGGAGGAGAAGTGTCCGATGGTGGTTTCATAAATACCTCTTCAGGAAAGCCTTTTTGACATCCATTTGAAGAAGGGGTCACTGTTTGGACGCTTCAACAACTAAGACATTGCGAACATATGTCATTCGAGCAAATGTATCTTTGTAGTCAATGTCATACTCCTGAGAATAATCTTTCACAACTAGACGAGTTTTGTAACATTCGATAGATCCATCAGAATGCGTTTTGATCTTATAAATTCACTTAAACCAATAAGTCTTTTACCAGGGGTAGATCGACATAATCCCAAGTTTGAGTCTTTTCTAAAGTCTGGAGTTCCTAATTCATTGCTTGTTGCCATAGAGAGTTAGTACTGTTGGGATTTATGCCCTAAAGCCTCATAATTAATTAATAATTATTTGATATATTTATTTTATTATTATTTTTTGTAATTTCTAATATTCATTATATATAAAAATCCAAGGTTATTAGTGTAATCTTGAACAATATGTAGTTGACATACAAGTGGATCGTGTTCAAGAAATAAACCTAAATTGTCTATAGGATATGGATAAGGTTGGGTGCCTTATCCTGGTAAGGCTCTTAATACGACCCACTTTTTTATTGTTACAAATGATTTGATCTAAATCATTCATGTAGAGACATGTGAGTGAGGGTATCCTATACATTGTTTGTATAAGACTGGATCGCGAAACATATAATCTCTCTTTATAAATCCGTTAGTTGAGAAGATTTATATTTGACAAGATGATCATCATATGTGACTCGGTCTTAATCAAGAGTGGGTTATGAACTCCTGCCTGTGAGGGCTCGTCCTTTGATTTGTATGATTGAGAATTACTTTTATAGTTGGTTCAATAAGCCTACCATTTTGGGGACTTGACCAAATAGGGAGTTGGGAACATAAGTTTCACAAGATGAAATTCACTCCTTCCCATATAGAGAAAGTAGATGAGTAGTTCTCTTAAGTGCTGATTTTGGGACTTGAACACTGGGGCCCCACTCTCTCATTGGCCCGAGAGGGACTTGATTTATGGTTGGATCATAAACACATTGTTCATTAGAGGATCAGTGGTACTTAAGGCGTAAGATGTAATTACGGGATAAAACAAACTTTTGACCAACTATAATTATGAACAACTCGTGAAGGATCGACTTGCATGTAATGATTATATCCATGAACACAACTTGTCCTACAGTGCATAAGAGTGCAACTCTAGACCTATAGTAGAGTGACCTAGAGTTAATGAATTAAATTTAATTTATTAATGAGTTTAATCAATTAATTTTGTATTATTAAAGCTTATAAGCTGTAGGTCCATAAGGTCCCCTTGCTAGCTCATAGTAACACTAAAATGATCAATTTAGTTGAAAGAAAAATTTAAAATATTCAAATTAATATTTAATATATTTGATATATTAAATGTAAAAGAGAAAAAATATATTTATTGTATTTGATACACTAAATATTAGAGGAAATTATTTATGTATTAGATACATTAATATTAAAAACTATTTATACATATGAAATTTGAATGAGATTTAAATGAGATTTAAATTGATTAAATGTATATTATAAAAGAATAATTTTATGATATTTGAATGAGATTCAAATAAATATAAAATACATAGATATTAAAATGTATTTTATCAAATAAAATTAATTCCTAAAGGCCCTATAAATAGAACATTTAGGTTTAGCCAAAAGGTGGGCCAAAAACACTCTTCACTCCTTCAGAGAATTGTTCTCTCAAATCACTTCTTTCTTTCAAGGAGGCTCCCACAAGCTCTTAGTCTCGTGTTCGAGTCATAACGATGAAGATCTCGTAGAAAAGGAATACATGAAGATTATTGTTCTTCAAAGGTAAATTTTGCTCAATCTTGTATTTTAATTTAATTCTAAATAAAACAAAGGACGCTTTCAACGCTTTCGTTGTGAGTTTGAAGTGTTCATTCCATTCAATTGGTATCTGAGCAATCTTTGACTTTTATTTAGGATTAAAAATCTTGTATGGTGGATATTTTAATTTTATGTACATGTGATATATGAAGGTTTGCAAATTGATTGTTTGGGCTATTTCGCATTAGGATAACTACACAAATAATCACCTTATGCCTATGATATTATATTAATATCCACACTTCCTATTTTTATAAAAAAAATGTCCAACTACTTTAAGATTTTTCATAAAAGTTGGGCTGCAATTACTTTCAAACCTTTAAACCTCTCTAACACTTTATATTGAATTTCCTCTAACATTTTAATAAAATAAAATAAAAAGTAAAACAAGCTCTGTAGAAACTGAATGTTGTTATACTTTAAAACAGAATAATGTCCTTTAAAACAGAATAATGTCCTTGTAAATGTCCATATAAATATTACAAATTATGGACTGGAAAAGGGGTGAGATAGGTAGAATCATACAGAGAGAGGAAAAATCATTCTGAGAGATAAAAGGAGAAACTTATCTTAGTAAACAAAAGAAAGAAACTCTCTGTAAAACTCCTTGAATAGCTTGAATAAAAATGAAGATCTCCAAGACTATGTGATATAGTTGTTGATTTTCTTCTTCTTCATCCGCTTCATTTTTCTTCTTCTTTTGAAACAAAGATGGAACTCACAGAGGAGATTTTGACCAAGGCTTCGCCAAGCTCTCACGCTTCTCTTTCATTTTGTTATTCTGACGAAAGGTTAGGGTTTAGGAATTGTTTTGTTGCATGAAGCAAGCTACGTGGAAGATTCTCCTTCACACACACCTAAACTGAAGTGTAAGGCTGTGGAGTTTTGGGCCTTAATCCATTATTCAGCCCAACAAATTGGTATCAGAGGCTGCAGAAGAAGAAAGATTCAAGTTCTTGATAATCAAGAAAAACAAGAAGATCAAAGATTCAATCAAATATGTCAATTGCAAGATATGACATTGAGAAGTTTGATGGCAAGTCAGATTTCGAATTATGGAAAGCCAAGATCAAGGCTGTTCTTGGACAGCAGAAGGCATTGAAGGCTATCCAAGATCCTACTAAACTTCCTAAATCTATCACAGAAGAAGAGATGGAAACAATGGAAGTAACAGCCCATGGAACATTGGTTTTAAATTTACATGACTGTGTTCTAAGACAAGTTATTGATCAAGAAACAGCATATGTAATGTGGACCAAGCTTGATGAGTTATATCTCTCAAAAGATTTACCTAACAAGACCTATGTAAGAGAAAGGTTTTTTACATACAAGATGGATGCAAACAAATCCATGATGGAAAATCTAAATGAGTTTAAAAGAATAACATCAGAGTTCAAGCACATGGGAGATAAAGTGGGAGATGAGAATGAAGCTTTCATTTTATTAAACTCTTTACCAGAAAGTTACAAAGAGGTAAAAACAGCTTTGAAATATGGTAGAGATAAACTAACTACTGATATTATCATTTCTGCAGTTAGATCAAAAGAAATGGAACTTCAATCACAAAAGAAGCAATCTTCAAATTCAGAAGGTTTATTCATAAAAGGGAAGAACAAGAAAGGTTGGAAGAACAACAAGAACCAAAGTGAAACTCATCAAGACAAAACTAAGCTGAAATGCAATTTTTGTCACAAACCAGGGCACTTTGCAAAAGACTGCTATTCTTTAAAAAAACAGCAAAGTCAAAACAAACAGAAAGGTAAAGTACCAGCTGAAGCCGCAGTTGGGGATAGTTCTTTTACCTATTCTGATGCCCTAGCTACCTCAGATCACTCCTCCAAACAGAATGAGACAGTCCAAGTTCAAGATTGGGTTCTAGACAGTGGATGCTCATTCCATATGACTCCATCAAAGGGTTGGTTTTCAACCTATAGAGAATGGGATGGAGGAGAAGTGTACATGGGTGATAACCATGTTTGCAAGGTAGTTGGAATTGGGTCAGTGTCTATGAAGTTTCAAGATGGTTCAGTGAAGCTTCTAAGGAATGTAAGACATGTTCCTAAGCTAAAAAGAAACCTAATTTCCCTAGGAATGTTGGACTCCATTGGATGCACATATGGAGGTTCAGGGGGAACTTTTGAAGTCAAGAAAGATTCAAAAACAGTGCTGATTGGTGTTAAAATGAATGGTTTATATGTGATTAGAGATGTGCAAATGGTACAATCTGCCCTAGTTGTAACCAATGAAAACATGGATGAGGGAGTTCTTTGGCATAAGAGACTCTCACACATAAGCAACAAAGGACTAGAAGCTCTATCTAAGCAGGGCATATTGCCTCAAAAGATAAGCATTGGAGTCAAAGCTTGTGACCATTGCATATTGGGAAAGTCTACAAGACATAGCTTCATTAAAGCACAACATACAACTAAGGGAATTATAGACTACATTCATTCAGACCTATGGGGGCCATCACCTACACCATCAATCAGTGGATCAAGGTATTTCCTATCCCTCACTGATGATTACTCAAGAAGAAGTTGGGTATATTTCCTTAAGACTAAGGATCAAGCATTCAACAAGTTTAAAGAATGGAAGTTGCTTGTTGAAAATCAATCCTCCAGGCATGTGAAATGCTTGAGAACTGATAATGGCCTGGAGTTTTGCAATGAAGAGTTTGATAATTTTTGCAAAGAACAAGGAATTTTAAGACACCGAACAGTGAGGTATACACCTCAACAAAATGGTGTAGCAGAGAGGCTAAACAGAACAATTATGGAGAGAGTTAGATGTCTATTGTCTGATGCAATGTTACATGAGAAGTTTTGGGCTGAAACTACATCTTATACGGTGTACACCTTAAATAGGTGCCCACACAGCTCCCTAAATCTCCTAACACCAGAAGAAAAGTGGACCAAATACCTTCCAAACCTAGACCATTTAAGAGTCTTTGGTTGTGTGGGGTTTGTCCATCAAAGTCAAGGTAAACTAAAGCCTAGAGCTACAAGATGTATGTTTGTTGGTTTTACAGATGGTGTTAAAGGATTTAGGCTTTGGCATCCCACTGAAAGAAGTGAAGGGAATGAACTCTTCATTCCCCGCAGCGGAAGCGTTTGGAATCGATCTTTGTTTTATTTAGAATTAAACAAAAAATAAGAGTTAAGCATATATACAATTACCTTTGATGAATCATCTTCTTGTGTTCCTTTTTCCACGAGATCTTCCTCGCTATGACTCGAACACGGAATAAAGGCTTGTGGGAGCTCTTTGAAAGAATGAGAGACTAATTCTCTCTGCAGAGGTGAGTAGTGTGTTTGGCCAACACTTTGGCTAAACCTAAATGTCTTATTTATAATAAGGCTTTTAGGAATTAATTTTATTTTATAAAATACATTTTAATATCTAATATATTAAAATATGCATTTTATATTTATTTGAAGCTTATTCAAATATTATAAAATTAATCTTTTATAATATACTTTAAACCAATTTGAATCTCATTCAAATAACATATGTATATAGTTTTTAATATTACTGTATCATATACATAAAATATTTCCTCTAATATTTAATGTATCAAATACAATAAATATATTTTACTCTTCTACATTTAATATATCAAATATATTAAATAATAATTTGAATATTTCAAATTTTTCTTTCAACTAAATTGATCCTTTTAGTGTTACTATGAGCTAGCAAGGGGACCTTATGGACCTACAGATTTATAAGCTCCCATGATACAAAATTAATTAATTAAACTCTTTAATTAATTAACTTTCATTCATTAACTCTAGGTCACTCCACTATAGGCCTAGAGTTGCACTCTTATGCACTGTAGGACAAGTTGTGTCCATGGATATAACCATTACATGCAAGTCGATCCTTCACGAGTTGTTCGTAATTACAGCTGGGTCAAAAGTCCGTTTTACCCCTGTAATTACATCTTACACCTTAAGTACCACTGATTCTCTAATGAACAACCTGTTTATGATCCAACCATAAACGAAGTCCCTCTCAGGCCAGTGAGAGGGTGGGGCCCCATTGTTCAAGTCCCAAAATCAGCACTTAAGGGAACTACTCACCTACTTTCCCTATAGGGAAGAAGTGAATTCCATCTTGTGAAACTTATGTTCCCAACTCCCTATTTGGTCAAGTCCCCAAAATGGTAGGCTTATTGAATCGGCTATAATGGTCATTCTCACCCATACAAATCAAAGGACGAGCCCTCACAGGCAGGAGTTCATAACTCACTCAGGATTAAGATCGAGTCACATATGATCATCCTGTGAAATATTAATCTTCTCAAATAACGGATTTATAAAGAGAGATTATATATTTCGTGGTCCAGTCTTATACAAACTCATTGTATAGGATACCTCCACTCACATGTCTCTACATGAATGATTTGGATCAAATCATTTGTAACAATTACAAAGTGGGCCGTATCAATAGTGTTACCAGGATAAGGCACCCAACCTTATCCATATACTATAGACCCTTTAGGTTATTACTTGAACATGATCCTCCCGTATGTCAACTACATACAGTTCAAGATTACACTAATAACCTTGGATTTTATTTATATAATGAATATTATAAATTGCAAATATTAATAATAAAATAATTATCAAATAATTATTAATTAATTACGAGGCTTTAGGGCATAAATCCCAACAATCTCCCACTTGCACTAAAGCCGGTGAGACATGTATCCTAGGGCATACTCTACACCCAACATGTTCTCCCACTTGCCCTAGTGAAGACTAGACATGTCTCATAATCCTAGACATTCTAGGTGGCTTTCAAACACTTTAGCCTGGAAAGTCTTTTTATATAGATCAAAACGACTGTCAATTAAAAGTCATCTTGGTCCTACCACGATTCTTTCTCTCTCAGGATACCCTATGTATTGATGTTATCTAAGTTTCTTAAGTTTAGCCATTACATAAAACGTTTTAGGCTTAACTATATCTGAAACATCTTTCAGACCAATAAGAAATTATTTGAGTTATGCAAGTTCTTTACTTCATAAGTAAGAACATTGAACTTGCATACCATACTCCATCATCTAGGGTAAACATAGATTTCCATAAATCTTTGTTAAAACCAGTGCATCTCGTAAAGATCAAATCTTTAACCTCATACACAAAAATATAATTTCTCAATTTATCCATAGATATTTTGAGAAAAGTTTTTATGTTTTCGTGCAATGGTCATACCATTGGGTTAACTAATAGATGCTAACCAATTTTACTGTCAAATGTCATGTCTCAAGTGTACATTAGATTTTCTCCCACTCAAACGTAGATAGTCAATCTTATGTTCTCAACATTTTGAAATGTCTTAGGACACTATTCCTTAGACAATCTAAACTTCATGTAAGAATGATACATTATCATTTTTTGAAGTACTACATCATATACTTGACAACAAATTTGTCAATATAAGATGTGTGAGACATAAATAACATTTTGTCCTCGAAAACTCTATTTTAGGACATACCCAGTAATTTAAATCATTCATTTGGAATTGGTTAGGTAGTCAACATTTTATGTTGGATTCAAATATTACAGCATTTACAATGGGTAATAAGTCATCCACATAAAATATGAGAAAATTCCACTAAGTAATTAATGATTTTCTTGTCTATACAATATCATTAATATTTATTCAAAGTCATAGTTTTTGATACTTTTATCAAACCTTACATTCAAAAATCTAGTGATCAAATTCATTTCATAAATGAATCTTTACTGCTTGCAAACCTTTTGCTTTTGATTTTTGAAATTGAACTCATGTAATGGATTTGTAAATGCATTCTTTAAGATTTCTTTTCAAAAAAGATTTCTTAAACCTTCACTTGACATATCTCATATGCAACAATGAATTAGAAAATGCTTATATACTCTAATATGACAACAAATGAGAAAGTTTATCCATAGTTTACTTTCTCCATCTATATTTGTCATTAGTCTTATTTTGAAGGTCTGTACCTTCTTATTTACAAATCTTTTACTTTAGTAGATATATTCAAAACCTATGGGTTTTACCCCATCACGAATATCTACAAGTTCTAGATAAAGATGAGTACATCTACTCTACCTCGAGATTTATGACTTTGGTCTACTAGTCTTTGTCATTGACCCTCATTTCAACTTTGAGGTCAAGAAGCCCTACATTTTGTCATCTAATACGACAACTTAGGCTTCATATAAGCTCTTGTAACGGTTGGGTCATCTCATAACTCTCCCACTACGATGAGGCTTATCCAATTCATGACTAGGATCCATTTGACTATTAAATGTAATTAAATTGTTAACAACTTTTGTTAACTATTTAGTGGCTTCACTTGGAACCAACTTTTCAACACTATTGAACATATTCAAGTTTCAGCATGTATGCTTAAAACTCTCAAAACTCGAAGGGTTGTAAACTAACTTTACTACTCTTCTATAATCTCAAAGTTGTCTCATGGACACCTTTTAGATATAATGATGTTCACTATACAATCTATATTGTATATCCTAACAAGAGTCTGATAATGACGTGTAATTCTTTATTGTTCTGACCATGTCTAACAAGGTCTTGTTTCTCCTCTTACAGCACAATTTCACACAATTGTACTTTGTGCTAGAGTTGAGACAAAATCTCATTTTCTATCAATTAGTCTTAGTACATAACGTTCCTGTACTTTTCACTGTGATTTGATCATAGTGTTTTGATAGATTTACCTAATTGACCTTCAACTTGAGTCTTATATTCCTCGAACTTTTCAAAATATTCAGACTTATGTTGCATTAGGTTACGATACTTATTTCTTGAATAATCATCAGCTAGAGTGATATGAAATATTCATCAGTGTTCTTTGGCCTGTAGGCTTTTCCAACAAAAACCTATTAATTATCTTGCATGAAAGGCAAGATCTTAAGACATATAAAGTAATTAACTCTAACATTTAGAGAATCACTTCGTAGTAGTCTTTTTATTCAAATTGATCAGAATCAATCTTGAATGCCAAAGACAAGTATCATATTTTAGGAGAATATAAATTGTCTTTATATTCTGGATTCTATAATCCTGAATATCTGTAGTATTTTATATGTTAACAATTTAACACATACAAATTATTCTTATTTTTCGGCTGAACTTTTCAAACAATTTTGAAAATAAAAATTTAGTACTAAAATATTCATACTATATGAACATTTTATTAGTAATAAAGTTAGAGAAATTGAATTTCTCCTATGGTACTAAAAACACCATATTCAGCATTAAATAACAATTATTTCTTATGGACATCTTAATGTCTCCCACTACATTAATTGAGATGGGTTTTCTGGTGCCAACAAGTAGAGATCATTCTACATAATTAAGTATTTTCCAAGAATTATATAAAATGTAATGAAGAACAAATCTTAATAGTGGATCTGAATCTACTATATAGGTGGTAATGAAACAATCTAGTAAATCAAATTTACTTTTATCCATGTTCTTCTTATAGAGGTATTTCATAAATTCCTCTTATTATGACTACTTTGCTAATTTAGAAACTATTTTCTTTTAGCTACAGTCATATGGTTTCGTTTCTTGGATTTTGGTAATACTTAATTTTTGAGATTATTTAGATAAATATCTAAACCTAGCTTTTATTGACTTCAACAATATCTCATATGTTGTTGACATCTTCTTTATCTTCTTAGCTTGACATCTAATATGTCAAATAGAAAATTTGTATAAACCATCTCGTTATCTTGATTTATTAATCATGTGCTTCACGAACAATTCGATTAGTATTGCCAACAGATTTTTGAGAACATTTCTCAATAAAGACAAATTAAAGAATAAAATTTACACGGTCATTATATAGTGTTAACATTATTTTTCCAAGTGATATTATTTTCTCAATTTGACAAATTAGTAACGAAAATTAAAATTGAGAGAAATAGACATAATATTGAAATATATAAAAAAATATATATATTTATCTAATAACATGCAATCAATATTCATTCAATTTCAGCATAAAAAACAAACAATTTGATAAATGAACCCTGGAACATTAATTTCTAATGCTATGATACTTTAGTGAGTTAGAACAAGTGCCGCCGTAGGGTAGGTCAAATGCTCCTTCACTAAACCGAGACAATCTCAACCAAGTGTTATCCCAAAATAACTCTTATTTCTATAACATTTAGTTACCATTAGTTTGGTCAAGAAAATCATTAACAACCTTAATGATATCTTTGTAAGTGTAACCCATCATTTTAGATTCTATAATTTTATCCCAACAAGTGCCGCCGTAGGGTAGGTCAAGTATTGGAAATAAAATTACAATCCTATCCTTCTCAGGAGATTCACCCTGATATTGACCCATGTAAACACCTTCCGTAGGGGGACGGTCCAAAAGCCGCCGCGAGGCCCCACATGAATCTCACGTTGTGAACCAATGAAAGAGACCGTAGGATATGTTGACACATTTCCTTCTCCCACTTACTATTTAAAAATACTTTCTCAAGAGATTCACCCTGATATTGACCCATGTAAACACCTTCCGTAGGGGGACGGTCCAAAGCCGCCTCGAGGCCTCACATGAATCTCACGTTGTGAATCTATGGTAGAGACTGTAGGGTGATTTTGACATATGTCTTTCTCCCACTAAGTATTTTGAAATAGGGTTTTCTATTACTTAGACAAATTAGGCTAATCTCATTTATCTATGTTTTTCAATCTACCCTTTCATAACCCTTATGTTGGTTAGATTGATTTTAATGTGAATTATCAAGTATATTAAACTATTTAAAACTAATCACATTATGAGCCTGCTTAATGAAATAAAATAAAATTTGACTAATTCAACCCCCAGGTCAGTTCTTAGGTAGAGGTGTTCCTTTTCAGTCAACTTAAGTACCTCACCCGAGTAACCTTTCTTAGACAGGGCTCCCTTATAGTCAATTTTTATTTTAAATTCATTAATCTTTAATTAACTATTAATTACTAGATCAATGAACTTCAGTTGATTTTAAGCAATGTTTTTAATCCTATTAAAAACCAATTCACCTTATGGATAATCTTGAATTTTTAACAATTTTAAACCCTTTAAAACAAAATTAAAGATTATCATATATTCTAATCTTATTAGAATAAAATATAAACTAAATTCAAATATTTAAACTATTTAAAGAATGAATTAAATTATCTTTTAAATAAGAAAAGAAAAAATCTAATCTCATAGGAAAATATTCTAAGCTCATTTGGAAAATATCCTAACTTATGGAAAATATTTCACAATTAGGAAAAGATTTCCCAATTTTTCCAATCTTATTAGAAAAAGATTTCCCAATTTTCGAAAAAAAATCACTCTAGGAAAAGATATCCTAATTCTTATTAGAAAAATATGGATTCCTATTATGAAAGGAAGTATCCTAATTTAAAATTTCCAAATATAACAATTATATTAAAGATATGGAAATTCTAATCAAATTAGAAAGCATTTTAATCATAATATTCCAAATATAACACTTATATTAAAAATAATTAAAATGCATGATCATGCTTAACCTATGGTGGGATTTTAATCTAGATGGCATACTCTATGCAATCAATTAAAATTTAAAACATACATCAACATGCATAATTAAATAAAAAATACAGCAAAATTGACCGGCATATTTGGCATCCTAAGAAATTGAAAACAACTTAAATTACAATAATTTAAATCCAAGACATATCTTGGTCTTCAATTCCCTTTACTTTTTGAATCCATCAAAATTAGAGTTTAGAAACCCTAAATTTTGTCTTTTGAATTTCAGCAGCCATCTTCACGTTTCCAATCGCAAATAAAAAAAAATGGTTTGATCAACATTACACCAATCTCCCACCTTGTCAGCTTCATCGCGTTTCCATATGATAATTAAATTTGAAGACAATTTACAAATTTATTTCATACGCGGTCTGTCTACTTTGAAATTCAACTCAATTTGAAAATTTGAAATTGTCGCAATCGTATGCAGCAAGCGATATTCCAGCGGACTATAACTTTTCAAATTACAACAATCCTAACCTTTATAGGTTTTACAATTTGATCTAATCAAAGCAATAAACCTAATGCCATAAATATGCCTAAACAGTCAATTCGCAAACCACATACATCACATATATGAAACACGATTAAAACACCCACCATACATGAACTTTTAATTCTAAACAAAACTCAAAGACTGCTCTGATACCAATTGAAGGGAATGAACTCTTCATTCCCCGCAGCGGAAGCGGTTGGAATCGATCTTTGTTTTATTTAGAATTAAACAAAAAATAAGAGTTAAGCATATATACAATTACCTTTGATGAATCATCTTCTTGTGTTCCTTTTTCCACGAGATCTTCCTCGCTATGACTCGAACACGGGATAAAGGCTTGTGGGAGCTCTTTGAAAGAATGAGAGACTAATTCTCTCTGCAGAGGTGAGTAGTGTGTTTGGCCAACACTTTGGCTAAACCTAAATGTCTTATTTATAATAAGGCTTTTAGGAATTAATTTTATTTTATAAAATACATTTTAATATCTAATATATTAAAATATGCATTTTATATTTATTTGAAGCTTATTCAAATATTATAAAATTAATCTTTTATAATATACTTTAAACCAATTTGAATCTCATTCAAATAACATATGTATATAGTTTTTAATATTACTGTATCATATACATAAAATATTTCCTCTAATATTTAATGTATCAAATACAATAAATATATTTTACTCTTCTACATTTAATATATCAAATATATTAAATAATAATTTGAATATTTCAAATTTTTCTTTCAACTAAATTGATCTTTTTAGTGTTACTATGAGCTAGCAAGGGGACCTTATGGACCTACAGATTTATAAGCTCCCATGATACAAAATTAATTAATTAAACTCTTTAATTAATTAACTTTCATTCATTAACTCTAGGTCACTCCACTATAGGCCTAGAGTTGCACTCTTATGCACTGTAGGACAAGTTGTGTTCATGGATATAACCATTACATGCAAGTCGATCCTTCACGAGTTGTTCGTAATTACAGCTGGGTCAAAAGTCCGTTTTATCCCTGTAATTACATCTTACACCTTAAGTACCATTGATTCTCTAATGAACAACCTGTTTATGATCCAACCATAAACGAAGTCCCTCTCAGGCCAGTGAGAGGGTGGGGCCTCATTGTTCAAGTCCCAAAATCAGCACTTAAGGGAACTACTCATCTACTTTCCCTATAGGGAAGAAGTGAATTCCATCTTGTGAAACTTATGTTCCCAACTCCCTATTTGGTCAAGTCCCCAAAATGGTAGGCTTATTGAATCGGCTATAAAGGCCATTCTCACCCATACAAATCAAAGGACGAGCCCTCACAGGCAGGAGTTCATAACTCACTCAGGATTAAGATCGAGTCACATATGATCATCCTGTGAAATATTAATCTTCTCAAATAACGGATTTATAAAGAGAGATTATATATTTCGTGGTCCAGTCTTATACAAACTCATTGTATAGGATACCTCCACTCACATGTCTCTACATGAATGATTTGGATCAAATCATTTGTAACAATTACAAAGTGGGCCGTATCAATAGTGTTACCAGGATAAGGCACCCAACCTTATCCATATACTATAGACCCTTTAGGTTATTACTTGAACATGATCCTCCCGTATGTCAACTACATACAGTTCAAGATTACACTAATAACCTTGGATTTTATTTATATAATGAATATTATAAATTGCAAATATTAATAATAAAATAATTATCAAATAATTATTAATTAATTACGAGGCTTTAGGGCATAAATCCCAACAATCTCCCACTTGCACTAAAGCCGGTGAGACATGTAT
Source organism: Herpetospermum pedunculosum (assembly GCA_028017165.1). Classification (NCBI taxonomy): domain Eukaryota; kingdom Viridiplantae; phylum Streptophyta; class Magnoliopsida; order Cucurbitales; family Cucurbitaceae; genus Herpetospermum; species Herpetospermum pedunculosum. The sequence goes on along the minus strand of CM051528.1, from coordinate 54,599,370 downwards.
CCTAGGGCATACTCTACACCCAACATGTTCTCCCACTTGCCCTAGTGAAGACTAGACATGTCTCATAATCCTAGACATTCTAGGTGGCTTTCAAACACTTTAGCCTGGAAAGTCTTTTTATATAGATCAAAACGACTGTCAATTAAAAGTCATCTTGGTCCTACCACGATTCTTTCTCTCTCAGGATACCCTATGTATTGATGTTATCTAAGTTTCTTAAGTTTAGCCATTACATAAAACGTTTTAGGCTTAACTATATCTGAAACATCTTTCAGACCAATAAGAAATTATTTGAGTTATGCAAGTTCTTTACTTCATAAGTAAGAACATTGAACTTGCATACCATACTCCATCATCTAGGGTAAACATAGATTTCCATAAATCTTTGTTAAAACCAGTGCATCTCGTAAAGATCAAATCTTTAACCTCATACACAAAAATATAATTTCTCAATTTATCCATAGATATTTTGAGAAAAGTTTTTATGTTTTCGTGCAATGGTCATACCATTGGGTTAACTAATAGATGCTAACCAATTTTACTGTCAAATGTCATGTCTCAAGTGTACATTAGATTTTCTCCCACTCAAACGTAGATAGTCAATCTTATGTTCTCAACATTTTGAAATGTCTTAGGACACTATTCCTTAGACAATCTAAACTTCATGTAAGAATGATACATTATCATTTTTTGAAGTACTACATCATATACTTGACAACAAATTTGTCAATATAAGATGTGTGAGACATAAATAACATTTTGTCCTCGAAAACTCTATTTTAGGACATACCCAGTAATTTAAATCATTCATTTGGAATTGGTTAGGTAGTCAACATTTTATGTTGGATTCAAATCTTACAGCATTTACAATGGGTAATAAGTCATCCACATAAAATATGAGAAAATTCCACTAAGTAATTAATGATTTTCTTGTCTATACAATATCATTAATATTTATTCAAAGTCATAGTTTTTGATACTTTTATCAAACCTTACATTCAAAAATCTAGTGATCAAATTCATTTCATAAATGAATCTTTACTGCTTGCAAACCTTTTGCTTTTGATTTTTGAAATTGAACTCATGTAATGGATTTGTAAATGCATTCTTTAAGATTTCTTTTCAAAAAAGATTTCTTAAACCTTCACTTGACATATCTCATATGCAACAATGAATTAGAAAATGCTTATATACTCTAATATGACAACAAATGAGAAAGTTTATCCATAGTTTACTTTCTCCATCTATATTTGTCATTAGTCTTATTTTGAAGGTCTGTACCTTCTTATTTACAAATCTTTTACTTTAGTAGATATATTCAAAACCTATGGGTTTTACCCCATCACGAATATCTACAAGTTCTAGATAAAGATGAGTACATCTACTCTACCTCGAGATTTATGACTTTGGTCTACTAGTCTTTGTCATTGACCCTCATTTCAACTTTGAGGTCAAGAAGCCCTACATTTTGTCATCTAATACGACAACTTAGGCTTCATATAAGCTCTTGTAACGGTTGGGTCATCTCATAACTCTCCCACTACGATGAGGCTTATCCAATTCATGACTAGGATCCATTTGACTATTAAATGTAATTAAATTGTTAACAACTTTTGTTAACTATTTAGTGGCTTCACTTGGAACCAACTTTTCAACACTATTGAACATATTCAAGTTTCAGCATGTATGCTTAAAACTCTCAAAACTCGAAGGGTTGTAAACTAACTTTACTACTCTTCTATAATCTCAAAGTTGTCTCATGGACACCTTTTAGATATAATGATGTTCACTATACAATCTATATTGTATATCCTAACAAGAGTCTGATAATGACGTGTAATTCTTTATTGTTCTGACCATGTCTAACAAGGTCTTGTTTCTCCTCTTACAGCACAATTTCACACAATTGTACTTTGTGCTAGAGTTGAGACAAAATCTCATTTTCTATCAATTAGTCTTAGTACATAACGTTCCTGTACTTTTCACTGTGATTTGATCATAGTGTTTTGATAGATTTACCTAATTGACCTTCAACTTGAGTCTTATATTCCTCGAACTTTTCAAAATATTCAGACTTATGTTGCATTAGGTTACGATACTTATTTCTTGAATAATCATCAGCTAGAGTGATATGAAATATTCATCAGTGTTCTTTGGCCTGTAGGCTTTTCCAACAAAAACCTATTAATTATCTTGCATGAAAGGCAAGATCTTAAGACATATAAAGTAATTAACTCTAACATTTAGAGAATCACTTCGTAGTAGTCTTTTTATTCAAATTGATCAGAATCAATCTTGAATGCCAAAGACAAGTATCATATTTTAGGAGAATATAAATTGTCTTTATATTCTGGATTCTATAATCCTGAATATCTGTAGTATTTTATATGTTAACAATTTAACACATACAAATTATTCTTATTTTTCGGCTGAACTTTTCAAACAATTTTGAAAATAAAAATTTAGTACTAAAATATTCATACTATATGAACATTTTATTAGTAATAAAGTTAGAGAAATTGAATTTCTCCTATGGTACTAAAAACACCATATTCAGCATTAAATAACAATTATTTCTTATGGACATCTTAATGTCTCCCACTACATTAATTGAGATGGGTTTTCTGGTGCCAACAAGTAGAGATCATTCTACATAATTAAGTATTTTCCAAGAATTATATAAAATGTAATGAAGAACAAATCTTAATAGTGGATCTGAATCTACTATATAGGTGGTAATGAAACAATCTAGTAAATCAAATTTACTTTTATCCATGTTCTTCTTATAGAGGTATTTCATAAATTCCTCTTATTATGACTACTTTGCTAATTTAGAAACTATTTTCTTTTAGCTACAGTCATATGGTTTCGTTTCTTGGATTTTGGTAATACTTAATTTTTGAGATTATTTGGATAAATATCTAAACCTAGCTTTTATTGACTTCAACAATATCTCATATGTTGTTGACATCTTCTTTATCTTCTTAGCTTGACATCTAATATGTCAAATAGAAAATTTGTATAAGCCATCTCGTTATCTTGATTTATTAATCATGTGCTTCACGAACAATTCGATTAGTATTGCCAACAGATTTTTGAGAACATTTCTCAATAAAGACAAATTAAAGAATAAAATTTACACGGTCATTATATAGTGTTAACATTATTTTTCCAAGTGATATTATTTTCTCAATTTGACAAATTAGTAACGAAAATTAAAATTGAGAGAAATAGACATAATATTGAAATATATAAAAAAATATATATATTTATCTAATAACATGCAATCAATATTCATTCAATTTCAGCATAAAAAACAAACAATTTGATAAATGAACCCTGAAACATTAATTTCTAATGCTATGATACTTTAGTGAGTTAGAACAAGTGCCGCCGTAGGGTAGGTCAAATGCTCCTTCACTAAACCGAGACAATCTCAACCAAGTGTTATCCCAAAATAACTCTTATTTCTATAACATTTAGTTACCATTAGTTTGGTCAAGAAAATCATTAACAACCTTAATGATATCTTTGTAAGTGTGACCCATCATTTTAGATTCTATAATTTTATCCCAACAAGTGCCGCCGTAGGGTAGGTCAAGTATTGGAAATAAAATTACAATCCTATCCTTCTCAGGAGATTCACCCTGATATTGACCCATGTAAACACCTTCCGTAGGGGGACGGTCCAAAAGCCGCCACGAGGCCCCACATGAATCTCACGTTGTGAACCAATGAAAGAGACCGTAGGATATGTTGACACATTTCCTTCTCCCACTTACTATTTAAAAATACTTTCTCAAGAGATTCACCCTGATATTGACCCATGTAAACACCTTCCGTAGGGGGACGGTCCAAAGCCGCCTCGAGGCCTCACATGAATCTCACGTTGTGAATCTATGGTAGAGACTGTAGGGTGATTTTGACATATGTCTTTCTCCCACTAAGTATTTTGAAATAGGGTTTTCTATTACTTAGACAAATTAGGCTAATCTCATTTATCTATGTTTTTCAATCTACCCTTTCATAACCCTTATGTTGGTTAGATTGATTTTAATGTGAATTATCAAGTATATTAAACTATTTAAAACTAATCACATTATGAGCCTGCTTAATGAAATAAAATAAAATTTGACTAATTCAACCCCCAGGTCAGTTCTTAGGTAGAGGTGTTCCTTTTCAGTCAACTTAAGTACCTCACCCGAGTAACCTTTCTTAGACAGGGCTCCCTTATAGTCAATTTTTATTTTAAATTCATTAATCTTTAATTAACTATTAATTACTAGATCAATGAACTTCAGTTGATTTTAAGCAATGTTTTTAATCCTATTAAAAACCAATTCACCTTATGGATAATCTTGAATTTTTAACAATTTTAAACCCTTTAAAACAAAATTAAAGATTATCATATATTCTAATCTTATTAGAATAAAATATAAACTAAATTCAAATATTTAAACTATTTAAAGAATGAATTAAATTATCTTTTAAATAAGAAAAGAAAAAATCTAATCTCATAGGAAAATATTCTAAGCTCATTTGGAAAATATCCTAACTTATGGAAAATATTTCACAATTAGGAAAAGATTTCCCAATTTTTCCAATCTTATTAGAAAAAGATTTCCCAATTTTCGAAAAAAAATCACTCTAGGAAAAGATATCCTAATTCTTATTAGAAAAATATGGATTCCTATTATGAAAGGAAGTATCCTAATTTAAAATTTCCAAATATAACAATTATATTAAAGATATGGAAATATAAACATATTAGGAAATATCTAATCAAATTAGAAAGCATTTTAATCATAATATTCCAAATATAACACTTATATTAAAAATAATTAAAATGCATGATCATGCTTAACCTATGGTGGGATTTTAATCTAGATGGCATACTCTATGCAATCAATTAAAATTTAAAACATACATCAACATGCATAATTAAATAAAAAATACAGCAAAATTGACCGGCATATTTGGCATCCTAAGAAATTGAAAACAACTTAAATTACAATAATTTAAATCCAAGACATATCTTGGTCTTCAATTCCCTTTACTTTTTGAATCCATCAAAATTAGAGTTTAGAAACCCTAAATTTTGTCTTTTGAATTTCAGCAGCCATCTTCACGTTTCCAATCGCAAATAAAAAAAAATGGTTTGATCAACATTACACCAATCTCCCACCTTGTCAGCTTCATCGCGTTTCCATATGATAATTAAATTTGAAGACAATTTACAAATTTATTTCATACGCGGTCTGTCTACTTTGAAATTCAACTCAATTTGAAAATTTGAAATTGTCGCAATCGTATGCAGCAAGCGATATTCCAGCGGACTATAACTTTTCAAATTACAACAATCCTAACCTTTATAGGTTTTACAATTTGATCTAATCAAAGCAATAAACCTAATGCCATAAATATGCCTAAACAGTCAATTCGCAAACCACATACATCACATATATGAAACACGATTAAAACACCCACCATACATGAACTTTTAATTCTAAACAAAACTCAAAGACTGCTCTGATACCAATTGAAGGGAATGAACTCTTCATTCCCCGCAGCGGAAGCGGTTGGAATCGATCTTTGTTTTATTTAGAATTAAACAAAAAATAAGAGTTAAGCATATATACAATTACCTTTGATGAATCATCTTCTTGTGTTCCTTTTTCCACGAGATCTTCCTCGCTATGACTCGAACACGGGATAAAGGCTTGTGGGAGCTCTTTGAAAGAATGAGAGACTAATTCTCTCTGCAGAGGTGAGTAGTGTGTTTGGCCAACACTTTGGCTAAACCTAAATGTCTTATTTATAATAAGGCTTTTAGGAATTAATTTTATTTTATAAAATACATTTTAATATCTAATATATTAAAATATGCATTTTATATTTATTTGAAGCTTATTCAAATATTATAAAATTAATCTTTTATAATATACTTTAAACCAATTTGAATCTCATTCAAATAACATATGTATATAGTTTTTAATATTACTGTATCATATACATAAAATATTTCCTCTAATATTTAATGTATCAAATACAATAAATATATTTTACTCTTCTACATTTAATATATCAAATATATTAAATAATAATTTGAATATTTCAAATTTTTCTTTCAACTAAATTGATCTTTTTAGTGTTACTATGAGCTAGCAAGGGGACCTTATGGACCTACAGATTTATAAGCTCCCATGATACAAAATTAATTAATTAAACTCTTTAATTAATTAACTTTCATTCATTAACTCTAGGTCACTCCACTATAGGCCTAGAGTTGCACTCTTATGCACTGTAGGACAAGTTGTGTTCATGGATATAACCATTACATGCAAGTCGATCCTTCACGAGTTGTTCGTAATTACAGCTGGGTCAAAAGTCCGTTTTATCCCTGTAATTACATCTTACACCTTAAGTACCATTGATTCTCTAATGAACAACCTGTTTATGATCCAACCATAAACGAAGTCCCTCTCAGGCCAGTGAGAGGGTGGGGCCTCATTGTTCAAGTCCCAAAATCAGCACTTAAGGGAACTACTCATCTACTTTCCCTATAGGGAAGAAGTGAATTCCATCTTGTGAAACTTATGTTCCCAACTCCCTATTTGGTCAAGTCCCCAAAATGGTAGGCTTATTGAATCGGCTATAAAGGCCATTCTCACCCATACAAATCAAAGGACGAGCCCTCACAGGCAGGAGTTCATAACTCACTCAGGATTAAGATCGAGTCACATATGATCATCCTGTGAAATATTAATCTTCTCAAATAACGGATTTATAAAGAGAGATTATATATTTCGTGGTCCAGTCTTATACAAACTCATTGTATAGGATACCTCCACTCACATGTCTCTACATGAATGATTTGGATCAAATCATTTGTAACAATTACAAAGTGGGCCGTATCAATAGTGTTACCAGGATAAGGCACCCAACCTTATCCATATACTATAGACCCTTTAGGTTATTACTTGAACATGATCCTCCCGTATGTCAACTACATACAGTTCAAGATTACACTAATAACCTTGGATTTTATTTATATAATGAATATTATAAATTGCAAATATTAATAATAAAATAATTATCAAATAATTATTAATTAATTACGAGGCTTTAGGGCATAAATCCCAACAAGAAGATGCATCAATAGCCGAGATGTGACATTCAGAGAAGATGAGATGTTCATGGAAAGAGAGACACAAACTAAAAGCACAAACAAAACCTCTAAACTAGAAATTGAGGTGGAGCAACCTAATTTGACATCATCCATCCCTCATCTATCAGATTCTGAAGATGAAGGAGAAAGCTCTCAAGTTAAACTAGAGGAATCTCTAGTAAAACATGAAGAACATGATGTTATGCAAGAACAATCAAATCTAGAAAATTATCAACTTGCAAGAGATAGGCAGAGAAGAATCATTATGCCACCAACAAGGTTTGATGAGGCAGATTGTGTTAATATGGCATTAAATGTAAGTGGTTTCCTAAATGAAACTGAGCCTAACACTTTTGATGAAGCTACAAGTTGTCCTAATGCAAATAAATGGATTGAAGCAATGAATGAAGAGATGGACTCTTTAAATCAGAATCATACATGGACACTTAGCCTATTACCTAAAGGTTTTAAGCCAATTGCATGCAAATGGATTTACAAATACAAGGAAGGCATTCAAGATGTTCAACAACCAAGATACAAAGCAAGGTTAGTAGCTAAAGGCTATACACAAAAACATGGAATAGATTACAATGAAATATTTTCCCCAGTTGTTAAACAAACATCTATTCGCATGCTACTTGCTTTGGTTGTTCAAAATAATCTAGAATTAGATCAACTAGATGTTAAAACAGCCTTCCTACATGGTGAGCTATCAGAGACCATATACATGAAGCAACCTCAAGGGTATGAAAAACAAAACATGGAAAATTATGTCTGTTTATTAAAGAAGTCAATATATGGTTTAAAGCAATCTCCTAGATGTTGGTATCAAAGATTTGATGATTACATGACAACAATAGGATTTCAAAGAAGCTCATATGATAGTTGTGTCTATATTAATAGCAAATCATACTCTACAATAGTATATTTGTTATTATATGTGGATGACATGCTACTTGCAAGTAAATCAAAGCAAGCAATGGAAAAAGTGAAACAGTCACTTAAAAAAGAGTTTGACATGAAGAACCTAGGTGAATCTAAAAGAATTCTAGGTGTTGAAATTACAAGAAAAAGATTAGAGGGAGTTCTTCAAATCAGCCAAACTACCTACTGTGGCAAGACTTTAAAGAAATACAACATGGAGAATTCAAGAGTTGTCTCAACTCCTTTGGCTCAACATTTTAAACTATCTGCTCAAAACTCACCCAAACTAGATGAAAAAGAACACTTGGACTTTATGTCTAACATTCCTTATTCACAAGTTGTGGGGAGCCTAATGTATCTCATGGTATCTACAAGGCCGGACATAGCCTATGCTACAAGTCTAATTAGCAGATATATGGCTAATCCGGGGAAGAGACATTGGGAGGCAGCTAAATGGGTATTAAGATACCTACAAGGAACCTCAGAAGCTAAACTCACTTATACAAGCTGCAGTGATAAACATAATCAATTATTTGGTTATGTGGATTCAGATTATGCTGGGGATTTGGATAGAAGAAGGTCCTTAACTGGTTACTTATTCCTAATTTGGGGAAATCTCCTAAGTTGGAGAGCTACCCTTCAACCAGTGGTAGCTCTCTCATCAACTGAAGCGGAATTTATAGCCCTATCAGAAGCAATTAAAGAGGCATTATGGCTCAAAGGTTTGCTAAAGGACTATGGAATTATGCAAACAACAGTCAAGATATACTGTGACAATCAAAGTGCTATACATCTATCCAAAAATCAACAATTCCACAACAGAACAAAACATATTGACATCAAATATCATTTTGTTCGTGAACAGATAGAGAAAGGAGAAATAGAGGTGTTGAAGGTTCATACCTCAGATAATGTCTCAGACATGCTAACGAAGCCTCTTCCACAACTAAAGTTTAATCATTGTCTCGAGCTCGTTGGTTTCGACTTACCTGAAAAAGGTTAGACATATGAGTGTGAGTGATAAAATCAAGCTATATCGAAGAACATTTATTCGTTTTAAGGTGGAGATTTGTAGAAACTGAATGTTGTTATACTTTAAAACAGAATAATGTCCTTTAAAACAGAATAATGTCCTTGTAAATGTCCATATAAATATTACAAATTATGGACTGGAAAAGGGGTGAGATAGGTAGAATCATACAGAGAGAGGAAAAATCATTCTGAGAGATAAAATGAGAAACTTATCTTAGTAAACAAAAGAAAGAAACTCTCTGTAAAACTCCTTGAATAGCTTGAATAAAAATGAAGATCTCCAAGACTATGTGATATAGTTGTTGATTTTCTTCTTCTTCATCCGCTTCATTTTTCTTCTTCTTTTGAAACAAAGATGGAACTCACAGAGGAGATTTTGACCAAGGCTTCGCCAAGCTCTCACGCTTCTCTTTCATTTTGTTATTCTGACGAAAGGTTAGGGTTTAGGAATTGTTTTGTTGCATGAAGCAAGCTACGTGGAAGATTCTCCTTCACACACACCTAAACTGAAGTGTAAGGCTGTGGAGTTTTGGGCCTTAATCCATTATTCAGCCCAACAAGCTCATTTAAAGGGAACAAAAAAGGAAATTATAAAACTCGCATTAATCACGTCTCTATCTCCTCATTAAAATCGTCTTATCTCTCCTCATTTAAATTGTCTTCTCTCTCCTCGTATCCAGACCTAAACAATTTTCCCTCCGCAATATATATTTTCATATATGAAATATATAATGTGGGTATATATAAAGAAATACATATATTTTATTTAAAAAAAATAAATAATATTCATAAGTATATATGAAGTATATAACCATATATACCTATATATAAAGTATATATCAGTATATATGATGGGTATATATAAAGATTACATATATTTTATATAAAAAAATACATATTATCTATAAGTATATATACAGTATATATGAGTATATAGTCATAGATGAAGTATATATGGTTGGGTATATATATAAAAATACATATGTTATAAGAATTTATTATAAATTAAAATTTAATACACAAAATGTGGAGATAAATTGAATAATATTATGAAGATGACACATTAAAGAGGGGCATAATGATAATCAAAATTAATCAAAAATAGAAATGAAAATTTTAAGATTTTAGGACATATTTGAAATATCTCCCTTAAAGGTGATCATTTGAGAGAATTTCTCTAGAATTAATTGCTTTTGTTTAAATAATTTGCAAGACCCTTACGGGTTTTAGGGTATTTTGTAATTTGATTCATCAAAGTAGTTGTTGTATTGGTGAATTTTCAATATGTGTACACTAAATACATATAAATTTTCAATTGAAAATTGATTGTCGGCATCTTGCGAAGATGTGTATTGAGTGTTGCATTTGAAATTCAAATGAAGTCTACGTCGACTGGTGATGCTAGAAGAAGAAATTTAGAGTTTTGTTAACCTAAATTGTGTGGATCCAAAAAAGAGAAGATTTTGAAGACCAAGATATGTCTTGGATTTAAATTAATTTAATTTAAATTGCTTTCAATTTCTTAGAATATGTCAAATATGTCGATCAATTTTGCTAGTTTTAATTCAATTTTGCATGTTGACGTATGATTTAATTTTATTGATTTGTTGCATAAAGTATGTCATTTAGATTAAAATCTCACCATAGGTTAAGCACGATCATGCATTTTAATTATTTTGTAATATAATTGTTATATTTGGAATAATATAATTAAGATGATTTCATTATATGATTAGATCTTTTCCCAATATGATTATATTTTCCATATCTTTGAATATAATTTTTATATTTGGAAAATTGAATTAGGATATTTCCTTTCCAATAGAAATTCATAATTTCTATTCCCATTGAGATTGAGATTATGATATTTTGTTAATGGGATTAAGATATTTTCTCAATGAGATTAGGTTGTTTCGCAAGTTTGCAATTTAAACCGTCAAAATAAATCAAATTTGGAAACATTATTAAGAATTCCAATAGAAACTAATGTCGCAACGTCATCGTGACGCGGAGCGGCCAACGTCCTCTTTTAGGGTTTTGTTTTAAAATAAAAGAGATGGAGTCGCCACCAATCATTTTGGGTGTGATTGGTCACCTTAAAAAGAAATCTGGTCTACGAAATCAGAAATTAAGTTCAAAGGTCGTTTGAGTGCAGGGAAGTTACTAGCATCCTACAACACCCGTTAAAAACGGTAGACATTGTTGACCGAGAAATTTCGGTCAATCGGCGGTTGCCACGTGTCTTCATCAGGACCGTTGGATCAAATAAACTTAACCGATCAATTTGGGTCATAATCGCAATTGGGCTCAAAATCGAATCGGGCCAAAAAGACTATTTAAATAGAAATTTGGCCCAAAGCCCAAAAGCTCATTGGGCCCAAGCCCATTGGATCCAAGCCCAAGCCCATTAAGCCCATGAGAAACTCTATAAATAGAGAGTTCATCCTTCATTTGCAAGGTTCAGAAAATTTCTTCTCCTAAGAACTCAAAGAGAATTCCCAAGCAACGAAAGACTCTTTGAATCCTGAAGACTGAACGTCACTTAAAGATCAAACACCTGAAGACTTCACCGCTACGCGAAGCTGAAGATTCAACCTCGAGAACAAGCTGCGAAGCCCTCGAGTACGGTTACATTTAAGAGAGAGAATCAGAGGATCAAACATTAGAGGTTGTAATCCACTACGCACTGATACAGATACATACAATACAAATACAAATTCAAATTTCATTTACACGTGTCGAATTTTCATCCTTCGTTCGAAATCTCTTGTGAACAGATTGGCACGCCCAGTGGGACCTCTCTACCTCTCATCTCTTTCCTTCATCTCAAAAGACAAGTGAAGATTATGTCGTTCCGAACTCCTTCAACGACCGTTGTCATGAACAACCCCTACACGGGTTCTACTCCCCACGATTGTCCACATGATTTTTTCACAATTGTGAGCAGAGTAATGACATCGTCAGGAGCATCTACGAACGACAAATTTCTTATTAGGTGTAACCCTCTGTTCGAGCTCGATTCTTACGTAGCATCCGTCATAACGACTGAAACAAATACTATGGAAGAAAGAATGACATTGTCTGAGGCACCTACAAGTGACGAATTTGTTGTCAGGTGTAACCCTTTATTTGAGCTAGATTCTGACGTAGCATTCGCCATGATGACTGAAATAAATGTTATGGAGGAAAGAATGGCAGAGTCTGCGCGTGAGGGGATAATCATTCAGGAAAATTTCTTGTATGATGAATTTGTTCCCTCATCTGATCAACCAAATAAGGGGCATGACCCAAACATGATGTTTGTAATGATGGCAGACGCACGCATAGACGACGAAGCGATCGCTGAAATGGAAAAGAAACTAAACTTTCTGATGAAAGTAGTTGAAGAACGAGACCTCGAGATTGCAAACTTGAGAAATCAGATGTGTCGCAACGTTTTTGCGACGCGGAGCGGCCGACGTCCTCTTTCAAAGGGTTTTGAAAAAATAAAAGAGATGGAGTCGCCACCAATCATTTTGGGTGTGATTGGTCACCTTTAAAAGAAAACTGGTCTACGAAAAGAGAAATTAGGTTCGAGGGTCGTTTGAGTGTAGGGAAGGTACTAGCACCCTACAACACCCGTTAAAAACGGTACGCCATATTTTATCTTATATTATCTAGTTAATTTTAAAACGTCCTTAATTTGAGAAGAAAAAATAAAAAAAATAAAAATACACATATTTTAAATTTAAACTAAATGTCTCAACTGATCCTGTCTTGGCTTTAAGATAAAGCAAGGACTCGATCTATGAGTGAAATAATTCATCAATGTTGCCATTTATCGCTTAATCCCATTACCAGGATTATACAACAAAACAAAGGTTTTAGAAGTCATTTAAGAAAATCAATTTTTAAAAATTTGAATTTAAAACCTGTTTTAAAATCAAATGCGATTCTTTGAAAATAAATTTAAAGTAGAATAAAAAAAATCAATGTAAACATTTAATTTAATTAAAAGATTTGAAATAAATAAATCAATTAAAATTAAATTGAAATAAATCAATAGATCAATTAAAAGATTTGAAATAGATAATATTTGAAATCACACTCAAACGAAAACCTTAATTTTTTTTTAGAGAAAATACCATTTGACCATTTATTTTAGAGACAATTGGGAAATAAGAGGTTTTAAGGGAAACAAAACGGCGGGAAGTTTTGAAAATTCAAATTCAATAGAAAATTATTTGGTCGTTTATTTCAGAGACAATTGGAGAATAAAAGATTTTAAGAGAAATAAAACGGTTGGAAGTTTTGAAAATTCAAATTCAATAGAAAATTATTTGGCCGTTTATTTCAGATACAATTGGAAAATAAAAGATTTTAAGAGAAATAAAACGGTTGGAAGCTTTGAAAATTAAACTTTCAATAGAAAATTATTCAGAAAAACTTGAAGATAGCATATAATGGCGTAAGAAGGGAAGAATAGAATAAAATTTAGGAGTTTAAGCTTAATCCTCAAGATAAGGGAAAACTCCTTATTCCATCCTAGGATTTCAAAAAGGAACGAAAACGAAATATATCCTCAAGGTTGAAGGAAGAATCCTTCACCTATCCTGGGATTTACATCTTTGGTAGGATAATAAGAACATCGAATTACATGTGCAGGGATGTTTGCAGGAAATAATAAATTTAGGAGTCAAAGCCCAATCCTCAAGATAAGGAAAATATCCTTATTCCATCCTAGGATTTCAAAAAAGAAACGTATTTGCAGGAAATAATAAATTTAGGAGTTAAAGCCCAATCCTCGAGATAAGGAAAATATCCTTATTCCATCCTAGGATTTAAAAAAAAACGTAAAAAAAAACGTATTTGCAGGAAATAATAAATTTAGGAGTTAAAGCCCGATCCTCGAGATAAGGAAAATATCCTTATTCCATCCTAGGATTTAAAAAAAAACGTATTTGCAGGAAATAATAAATTTAGGAGTTAAAGCCCAATCCTCAAGATAAGGAAAATATCCTTATTCCATCCTAGGATTTCAAAAAAAGAAACGTATTTGCATGAAATAATAAATTTAGGAGTTAAAGCCCAATCCTCAAGATAAGGAAAATATCCTTATTCCATCCTAGGATTTAAAAAAAAAACGAAAACGAAGTATATCCTCAAGGTTGAAGGAAGAATCCTTCACCTATCCTGGGATTTAAATTTTTGTAGGATAGTAAGAACGAATCCCATTTTTATTAGAATAACCATCTAAAACAAAACTTTTTAAAAAATAGTAAACAAAACAGAGTGAACATGGCATTATATGTACAGGGGTATTTGCAGGAAATAATTAATTTTCTCACCCGTTGTTCTCCTTCCTCCTCACACGCAATGCTTACAGCACAATCACTGTCAGAGTTTGCGAAGGTGATACGCCGCCGTACGGAGGTGGTGGGAGGTGATTCGTCGTCACCCGCCGTTGTGAAGGTTGCCACGAAGAGGGTATTTTAGCTTTTGTATTTCGTTTGTATTTCGTTTTCCCTATTCTCCCAAAAAGAATTCAGACTTTCTCTCCAAGAAAATTCTCTTCTCTATAACTTTTTCCTTCCCAAAATCAGTCCCCTTAGAACCTCCTAATCACCTCTATTTATAGTGGTGATCTCATCTCTTTTTCCATTTTATATTCTTAATAAATCTAAATTCAAAATCCTAATCAAATCTAAAACTAACCAATCTAAACCAAATTAAAACCTCAAATCAAATTTTAAAATTAGATGTTTTTCCCTATTTCTTTTTCCACAAATTTAAAATCAAATCTAAAACTAATCAATCTAAACCAAGTCAAATTTTTAAAATTAAATGTCTTTCCTTATTTCTTTTTCCATTTTATATTCTTAATAAATCTAAATTCAAAATCCTAATCAAATCTAAAACTAACCAATCTAAACCAAATTAAAACCTCAAATCAAATTTTAAAATTAAATGTCTTTCCCTATTTCTTTTTCCACAAATTTAAAATCAAATCTAAAACTAATCAATCTAAACCAAGTCAAATTTTTAAAATTAAATGTCTTTCCTTATTTCTTTTTCCATTTTATATTCTTAATAAATCTAAATTCAAAATCCTAATCAAATCTAAAACTAACCAATCTAAACAAAATTAAAACCTCAAATCAAATTTTAAAATTAAATGTCTTTCCCTATTTCTTTTTCCACAAATTTAAAATCAAATCTAAAACTAATCAATCTAAACCAAGCCAAATTTTTAAAATTAAATGTCTTTCCTTATTTCTTTTTCCATTTTATATTCTAGATAAAATTAAATTCAAAATCAAATTTAAAACTAACCAATCTATACCAAATTAAAAAGTGAAATTAAATGTCTTTCCATCATCTTTTCCATTTTATATTCTAGATAAAACTTAACTCAAAACAAATCTAAACTAAATTAAAATCTAAAGTCAAAGTGAAATGAAATGTCCTTCCATTCTCTTTTCCATTTTATATTCTAGATAAATCAAAAATTCAAAATCCTAATCAAATCAAAAATTAACCAATCTAAACCAAATTAAAACCTCAAATCAAATTTTAAAATTAAATGTCTCTGAAAATTCCTTTAAACAAATCTATTTGAGAGATTAAGTTTACAATCAATTTGAATTTATCCTAGCCAAATATAAAATATAAAATCGAATTCTAAAATTAAATGTTTTTTTTATCAAATTTATCTCTTAAACAAATTCATTCATAAGATTTAATTTTAAAAACAAATTGAATTTATCTTGACCCAATTAAAATATAAAATCGAAATCCAAAAAATAAATGTTTTCTAATAAATTTAAAAACCTGAATAGAAACCATAAAACTAAACCCTTAAAATAGAATGTTTTTTTCAAAAGTTCTTAAACGGGAGAAATTATTTTGTGCATTTTCCCCAAAATCTCAAAAATAACAAGGAAAATAGGGAAGTAGGAGATTAAATGATTTTAATAATCCATTGAGCGAAACACAAGGAAAAACCCTCCAACGAGGAAAACCTAGCAATAATGATAAACAAGACCGGACAAAATACGGTGTCTACAAGATGCAAACTAGAGAGGCTGCAGAGTCAAGTCAAACTCCTGCAGCAAGAAGAAATAACAAAGAAAAAATTGTCATCCAAGAAAACCAACCGCAACACTCGACTTCGGTTGCTTCTTTATCTATCCAACAGCTGCAGGACATGATTACCAACACCATCAAAGCTCAGTACGGTGGGCCCACCCAAAGCTCCCTCTTGTATACCAAACCGTATACCAAGAGGATCGACAGCTTGAGAATGCCCATTGGGTACCAGCCGCCAAAATTTCAACAGTTCGATGGGAAGGGCAATCCTAAACAACAACACATTGCCCACTTCGTCGAAACGTGCGAGAATGCTGGAACTCGCGGAGACTTGCTGGTTAGGCAATTCGTCCGGACTCTGAAAGGAAATTCCTTTGATTGGTACACTGATTTGGAGCCCGAGACAATTGATAGTTGGGAACAGTTTGAAAGAGACTTCCTGAATCGCTTCTATAGTACGAGGCGAACAGTCAGCATGACCGAACTTTCGAGCGCCAACCAAAGGATGGGTGAGCCAGTCATCGATTTCATCAACCGTTGGAGATCGTTGAGTCTCGACTGCAAGGACAGACTCACTGAGGAGTCTGCCGTCGAAATGTGCATCAGCGGCATGCATTGGGGACTTCATTACATCCTGCAAGGGATAAAACCCCACACATTTGAAGAGTTAGCAACTCGCGCCCACGATATGGAGCTGAGTATTGCTAATAGAGGGACCAGGGACCTCTTAATGCCATATATAAAGAAAATAAAGAAAGAAGTAAACGACATTGAGAAAATTACGAAGAGTGTCGTGGAAGAATCCATGGTCGTCAGCACGACCCCTTTCAGGTTTTCCTCAAAAGGAAAGGAAAACAAGACAGAAAGAAGAAATGACGGAGGCGAGAAACGTTGCCTTACTTTAAAATAAAAACAAGAAAAAGTCTACCCATTTCCAAACTCTGACATTGCTGACATGTTAGAGCAACTACTGGAAACAAGACTGATTGAGTTTCCCGAGTGTAGGCATCCGGAAGAAATGAACAAAGTCGATGATCCCAACTATTGTAAGTATCATCGAGTTATCAGCCACCTAGTGGAGAAATGTTTTGTCCTAAAAGAGTTCATTCTAAAGTTAGCTAATGAGGGAAAAATTGAGCTAGACCTTGATGAAATAGCTCAATCAAACCACGCTGCGGTAACAATGAACTTCAGCGCTCAATTATCTCCGACCTCATTTGAGAAGCAAAAGGAAAGTCTCATTCAGTTTGGGACCTTCGAACCAATAATTGTTCGGTTCGGACATGAAACTCCAAAGCCAATTTCTCAGGTAAAACCTGAGCCCATCGGAAATGAGGATGAAGGTTGGACCGTCGTGGCTCGTCAGAAAATACGGCGACAAAGACCTGTCCAGAAAGAAGATTGCATACTTCGAGATGATAAACAAAACAATAAACTTTCAAAGAAGAAAAGAAGAATCAATTCGAGGAAGCCTAAACACGAGAGAAGAGAAAACAAATATTTTTCTCAACCTCGACGACGGGTGACCTTAAAAGAATTCTTCTCAAGAAGTTTCCTTCCAATAAAAAAAGAGGAAGAAATCTTTGCAACTTCATGCTACATCAACGCAGAAGAAGTCGACGACTCAAAAGAAGTCGACGAAAGAACTTTTGTCTTCAATCGCATCATTCCACTACTCGATCTTCGGTCTTCCAAAGGATGAGTATGGCCGCGACAAAAGAAGAAAATCCCTGTCTAACTTATACCTCCACTCGAACTTCGGCTTTCCAAAGGTTAAGTATTTCTACATCAAAGAAAGACAGACCTTCAACATCTGTTTTTGATCGCCTTAAAGGGACAAGTGATCAACAGGAAAGAAAGATGAAGACCGTTGGGGCAAGACTCTTCGATGAAGTAAATAAAGACAAGAAGATTCACAGTCGTGTTCCTTCGCGCATGAAGAGGAAATTATCTGTTCTCATAAATACAGAAGGCTCCTTGAAGGTGAAGAAAACTATCATCATTCTAACCAATCCTACAAACGAAGGATCTGATCAAGACCGTGATGAAGATAAGATCTTTTGAAATGTAATACTCCTTAACGTAAGAGTATAAACTACATGTTGCTCCTGGCCCGCATGAGCTTAAAAGGTGAACGACCCAAAGAAAAAAAAAATCACTCATCATGTAATCTGAACTACGTTATGACTTGATCCCTTCCATCTAAGGGTACGTAGGCAACTTAAAGAAAAAAATATATATATATACTTTAAGTTCAGTCACAATAAAAAAAAATTATTCATTCCATTCGAACTACGTTCAAACAAGTGATCTCTTACTTTCAAGGATACGTAGGCAACAAAAAAGTTAAGTTCAATAAAGCAATAAAGGAAAATTATTATTCCAAAATGAAGGAGGCAAGCCAAATGGTCATAAAAAAAATAGGAAGTTCTTTTACATAAGAGAAATCTAGAAGAAGATACATGGACAAAGTAAAAAATATATATATACATATATATATATATATATATGCGTAAATCAAGTCGCCCACTGAAACTCTATCAGCTCCGCGCGTGAACTCTCTAGAAGCTCGCGAACTGCAGCAACGACTCGAGCATCATCCTCATCAATAATGGGGGCACATTCGAGGACACTAATCTCTTCGCGTACACGCGAGACTTCAAGTGTCCCACGACTAAGACTTGCTCCTGAGCGGAGACAAAAGTGGAAAGCCTCTCAAGCTCGATCTTTGCAGCTTTTATCTTCGTTTTCGTCTCTGTAACCTCTAAGAGGGATCGTTCTAGATAATTCTTCTTTTCTTCTAGTTGACGATCCCTACTGTCGGAGTTTAGGTGCGTCTAAATTGAAAATTGCATCTGGTTGTAGTCTTCTACCCTCTTACAGTAGTCTTCTACAAATTCTTGCAGAGGTGCCAGGTTGTTTGCCCGAGTGTCCGAGATGCTTTAAAAATCTTACGCATCTCTGGCTCAAGTTTGGGAACATCCTCAAAAGGGGTACACGCCATTTTATCTCGCAGACTTTGCCACATAGACATGGCCGCCTTTCGTTGAAGGCTGGATACTATATTATCAACACAATAAACAGAAGTTTCAGGAGCTTGCGAAACTACATTTAATGGAACACGTTGAGGACGCTCCTTGATAGTAAGCAGAGGCAAATTGGTACTTCGCTCTTCCAGTGGGGCAGAAGAGCTCCCAGGTCGCCTATCAATAGAAACCGAATCCTCTGAACTCTCCGACGATTGGTCGCTATGTTGCTCTCCCTCGGCTTGAACATAGTCATCCATGTGAAGCTGTAACAATAGAAGAATTTCAAAAAAAGTTATTTGCTAATATATATATATATTTCAAAATTTGTTTTCGAAAACAAGAATGGAGTAGAAAATGAAAATAAATTTCTTATTTTCATTTTTTTTTTTTACATTATTTTCACTATATTTGAAAACATGTTTGGTTCCAATTTTAAAAAAAAAATCGAATATAAAATATAAAAATGTGTTTGGTTGTGAATTTGAAATTGTTTTGATTGGCGAGAAAAAAAAAATAATCGAGAAAGAGAATATCAGAACAAAAAATTTAATTTTAAAAACCACAATAACACCTTCAGTAACCTGTCACTCAACTAAACCAAGGCTACTTAAAATGAATGTGAATGAGGAATGAAGAATGAGAGATGATTGAAAATCACAATTAAAAGGAGGTCGAATGTTTTCTAATTTTAAGCTTCCAAATCAAAAAACAATCAAAACGACTAAAATTTGTTTTATGATTTGGTGCTAAAAGGGATTCGATTTTTAAAAAACAATTTCCAAATTAAAAAAAGGGATATATATATATATATATATATATATATATTTCAAAAAAAGGGATATAAAAAAAATTTAATTAAAAAAAAAGGGGAGAAAGCTACTGAACTAAGGCTCCGACATTATTGGGTATTTCACAAGCGATAGGAACGTTGGCGAAGAATCCGTCACCGAGATTAGGGGTCTGTTTGGGCCTCTTATCCTTCCTCCAATAGACGTCTCTATCATCGCCTTGACTATCTTCAGCTTGATCTGAGGCGCTGCATGACGGTTTATCTTTGAGCAAGTGGATTTTTTTTCCTCCAAGGTTAGCTTTGACCTTCCTTGGTTTTGAACGATTTGAGTGAGGAAGAGCGTTGTCAATCAATTTATCTACACCTTTTCTCAAATAATCACCATGCTTGATCGACCACCAATTCCTGTAATACGAAGTGACATGGTCTTGAGGATTCAACATACGAGCTGGAAGAAACATCTCCCACCCTACGTCGGCACAAATACAAACTCGCCAATGATGTAAAATGTTACACAAATTGATTGAAGGAGAATCTTCCCCTATATCATTTGGAACATCTTGGTAGAACCCAAACTGACGACCAAATCGATATGGACTGTATGATTCGATGACAAACGATTCTCCACATCGCGCTGATAGATAGCACGATCGGAGACTCGAAAAGTATGAAGAATCTTCAGAGTTGTTAATGGTTTCATTCTTTAAGATTTCATGTTTATTCCTATTTTGGAGATTCACATGCCATGCTATCGATGCGCCCTCATGGATCAATTCATGAGCTTCGAATTTATCCAGATATCTAGCCCCACCTTCGCCGGAAAAGTCAACCATCCCTGAACCTTGGACCTCGTTAGGAGTCTTATGATGGGTATTAAAATAATGAGCTAACCAGCCAATAATGTAGTGCACCGGGAGACAAGTTTTCATACGGCCGACCGAATTAGAAGCCATTAAGATTTTGCCTAACCCATGGTAAAGGTTAGCTAAAACAGGAATGGCAAGACTAAAAGTTTCTCCCTCGGCCATCAGACAAGCAATTTTGAAAACACCTGGCGAATGTGGTGAGCACTGACCTGAGGAAATACGAAGGCGCAGAGCCAGCAACATAAAAAAGTGGCCAAGTATGTTTTATCATTCCATCCTTCTTCAATATTGAGACTATAGAACATGTTGCGCTCATCGTCTGACCATTCATGATACTTAACTTTCGTGCCGTCGGGGTTATGAGTCACACCAGAACGAAAATTAGCCTTAGAAGCAGTTCTCTTCTTTGACCTCCGCGCCGATATTTTACCATATCGTTGGGCACCCTTAAACCATAGTGAAATCCAATCACTAATGGCAACATGAGAATGATCTGTCTTTTTAGCAGTTAGTATATAATACGCGCGAAATAAATGCTCGCAGCTTTTTGGGAGATGTCTGCCATTCCACCCCGATCCAGTCAACTCTTTCAGACACGGAATGACTTCCTCGTAAAATTTTCCCTCGATAGGAAGACCCCCAAATTTCCAAAGGTCCCACAAAGAGATGGAAAGTTCCCCAGCCTGGGTGTGAAGAGTATTGGTTGTAGGGCACCATGCTTCACAAAAGGCTCGTACCACGTCTTTATTGCGATCGTAAGTATAGAGCGAAGCCATCACAGCATCTAGCAGACAAGCATGACGAAGTATTTTCTTACTACGACCGACGACAAGCTCCAACCACTCCCAATATTGAAGGATAAAAAGGAATTCTCTAGGAATCTTTAATACAGAACCTCAACGAGTGGTACCCTCGATAATTCGGCGTCCCAATGTTAGCTCGTGGGTTTGACTGGGATTTTGGTGGTGGAACGCAGAACCTAACGTCCACACCATAGACGGGGAACCCTGACCCAAAGGTTTTTCTGAGGACCAATTTGACAAACGACTTGGTTTTCCTAGTGACGGCCACTTGTTAGAGTAAGCGCCGATCTTTGGTTCTTCTACTAGGAGGCTAACTCCGCGTTTTAAAGACTGATGTTCATCTTGTAAAAGAACGAGGTGTTTCTCTCCAGAAACGATTTGCTCTGCAAAATACACCATGTTCTTGCAAAACAAATTCAAAAGAGTTAATAAATTCAAAACAACGAGATAATTGTGGCGACGACATTAAATGAGCTAAAAAAAAAAAACTGCGAGCATGAAGTGATTACCAAGAAAAAACAACAAACAACAAACGACAAAAAAAAAAAAACATGTAACCTTCCTAAAAAAACAAAAACAAAAAATATATAACCTTTTCTAAAAATCAATAAGTACGGGGCTGAACATTTAAAAAAAAAAAAAAAAAAAAGGAAAGAATGTTATAGTGGAAGCACACCAACAAGGACGGAGTACGTTCCCTAAGCAGACGCGCCCAATTCACATAAAGTGGAAATGCCAAACTGGCGCATCTACGAAGGAGAACTAACGTCCTTAAGTCGGCGTATCATCCTTAAGTCAGTGCACCAACCAGGACGGAGTACGTTTCCCTAAGCAGACGCGCTCATTTCACGTAAAGTGGAAATGCCCAAACTTACGCATCTACAAAGGAGAAGTAACGTCCTTAAGTCGGCGCGCCGATCTCATAGTAACAGAACACGACGATCCGACGCACCAACAAGGACGGAGTACGTTCCCTAAGTAGACGTGCATCTACAAAGGAGAAGTAACGTCCTTAAGTCGGCGCGCCGATCTCACAGAAACGAAAGACGGTGATCTGACGCACCAACAAGGACGGAGTACGTTCCCTAAGCAGACGTGCATCTACAAAGGAGAAGTAACGCCCTTAAGTCGGCACGCCGATCTCATAGAAACGGAACACGGCGATCCGACGCACCAACAAGGACGGAGTACGTTCCCTAAGCAGACGTGCATCTACAAAGGAGAAGTAACGCCCTTAAGTCGGCGCGTCGATCTCATAGAAACTGAACACGACGATCCGACACACCAACAAGGACGGAGTACGTTCCCTAAGCAGACGTGCATCTACAAAGGAGAAGTAACGTCCTTAAGTCGGCGCGCCGATCTCATAGAAACGGAACACGGCGATCCGACGCACCAACAAGGATGAAGTACGTTCCCTAAGTAGACATGCATCCACAAAGGAGAAGTAACACCCTTAAGTCGGCGCGCCGATCTCATAGAACCGGAACACGGCGATCCGAAGCACCAACAAAGACGAAGTACGTTCCCTAAGTAGACGTGCATCTACAAAGGAGAAGTAACGTCCTTAAGTCAGCGCGTCGATCACATAGAAACGAAACACGACGATCCGACGCACCAACAATGACGGAGTACGTTTCCTAAGCAGACGTGCATCTACAAAGGAGAAGTAACGTCCTTAAGTCGGCGCGCCGATCTCATAGAAACGGAACACGGCGATCTGACGCAACAACAAGGACGAAGTACGTTCCCTAAGCAGACGTGCATCCACAAAGGAGAAGTAACGTCCTTAAGTCGGCGCGTCGATCTCAGAGAAACGGAACACGACGATCCGATGCACCAACAAGGACGGAGTATGTTCCCTAAGCAGACGTGCATCTGCAAAGGAGAAGTAACGTTCTTAAATTGTTACGTCGAGGCCACAGGAGCTGAACATGACGATTCGGCGCACCAACAAGGACGGAGTACGTTCCCCAAGCAAACACACCGATCTCACACAAAGTAAGAATCGAAGCGTCCACAAAGAAGAAGTAACGCCCTTAAATCAGTACGCCAATTCCTGAATTGGCGGTAAAAAAAATGACGCACCTACAAAAAAAATAATGTCGCAACAATCACCCATTTGCTTGTTCCAAGTTAAAAATGAAAAATGAAAAAATTTCAGAATATATATATATATATATATTCATATATATATATATAATAATAATAATAATAATAAAATAATATATATATATATATATATAGTTAAACAAAATCCCAATTCCAAATTTTACAAGTTGAAAATTACATCAAAATTACATTAAAAATTAGGGGTAATTTCTAATTTTCAATTCTAATTCTTCGTGTAATTTCTAAATCTTAAATCCAAATTCCAAATTCCAAATCATAAATTCCTAATTACAAATTCCACAAATAGAAAATTATTTACTAATTTTAAATTCCAAAATTACAAGTCCCAACAATCAAAATTAATTTGTAATTCCCACTAAAACACCTAAATTACAACTACCACCAAAATTACTAAATTAAAATTTAAATACAATAAAAAAGTAAGGTAACCAAATTATCCAAATTACTAAATTAAAATACAATAAAAATTAAGGTAAACAAATTAAAGTAACAATAACCCAATTAAAAATTATAGTGTCCAAATGATAAAGTCTCAATAATCCAAATAATACAGTCCAAATAATCCAAATAATAAAGTCCCAATAATCCAAATAATAAAGTAATCCAAATGATAAAATCTCAATAATCCAAATAATACCGTCCAAATAATAATAATAAAGTAATCCAAAGGATGAAGTCTCAATAATCTAAGTAATACCGTCCAAATATTCCAAATATTCCAAATAATACAAATAATACAATCAAAATCACCAAATTACAAACTAAATCACCAAATTACAAACCAAATCAACAAATTAAAGTCCAAATCAAAGATAATAAAATTTTTTACCCAAATCACGATCTGCAGAACACGAGATTGGTGGGGTGGCTGTAAAAAAAAAGAGATATATATTAAGAGTTGTAAAAAACAAATATACACAATATAAAAAAAAACGAAAAATCCGAAGAAAAAAAAAAGAACTTCTGTAACAAAAAAAACAAAGAAAAAAACTTCTGTAAAAAAAAAAACGCTTCAAAGAAAAAAAAAACAAAAAATATATATTACCTTCTTCAAGGACGGAGACCCGCGGTGACAGCGGCGGATCGCTGCGGAGGCTCGCAGCGGCAGCAGTAGAAGCTCGCGGCGGCAGCGGCGGAAGCTCGTGGCGGAGCGCTGTAGAGGCTCGCGGCGGCAGCGAGGCGTGCAGGCAGGTGGCTGAGCTAGCGGCGGCGGCGAGCGGACTTCCTCTGCTGAAGATTGAAGAAAAGTAAAAAAAAAAAAAAAAAAAAAAGGAGGAAGAAGAAAGTTCCTTTGTCTGCTGAAACATGAATAAGGAAAGTAAAAATAAAAAAAAAAGAAAGTGGGGGTGTACTTCTTAGAAACCTAAAGGGATAAAGAGAAAGTGGGGGCGTACTTCTTAGAAGCCTAAAGGGATAAAGAATTAGGGTTTTGTTATGATTGTGAAAATACAGAAATACCCTTCATTTAAAGGGTTAAGAAAATCTATCTAAAATATTTGCAAAGTTAGGTCTCGAACTCAAGACCAAAGTAAGCCAAGGTCATCTAGGTTCCACTTTGCCAAACAAGCTTCTACATTATCAATTGGCTTCAGAATTTAATATTTCGTTCAACTTGGATGAATTTTTTTAATTCATTTGTTGAATTGAGATTTAGGGCGTGTTCTAAATTTCGTTCCATGAGCACCAGTTGAGTTCAAATTTCATCTCAAAATTCAAGCTTCAGATCCGTCAAATATCCATCAATTTTACTTCACGTTCCAGCAAATTTTTGAACGTAAACCAAATTTACTTGGACTTGAAGGAAGGAAGGACATATTCCAAATTTCACTCCCGACCAAGATTTAGAGTCAAAATTTATCCAAATTCAAGTCTCAAATCGAAATTGGTGGTTTGAGTATACTCCAATTTTATCCCGCGTCGAAATTGGGGTAAAAATTCAAAGTCAAACCTTATTCAAAATTAAATTGGGTAGACACAAAACTCTACTCTACATCAAAAAATAGAATTAAAGTAGAACATAAAAATCTACTAAAATTCAAGTCAAATTTCTGCCAAATAAGAAAGATCAAAATTACGAGCAAAATTCATATTTTTGATCGATTGGCATGGAAATATTTAAATAGCAATTTGCCCAAAGCCCAAAAGTTCATTGAGCCCAAGCCCATTGGATCCAAGCCCAAGCCCAAGCCCATTAGGCTCATGAGAAACTCTATAAATAGAGAGCTCATTCTTCATTTGCAAGGTTCAGAAAATTTCTTCTCCTAAGAACTCAGAGAGAATTCCCAAGCAACGAAAGACTCTTTGAATCCTGAAGACTAAACGTCACTTAAAGATCAAACACCTGAAGACTTCACCGCTACGCGAAGCTGAAGATTCAACCTCGAGAACAAGCTGCGAAGCCCTCGAGTACGGTTACATTTAAGAGAGAGAATCAGAGGATCAAACATTAGAGGTTGTAATCCACTACGCACTGATACAATACATACAATACAAATACAAATTCAAATTTCATTTACACGTGTCGAATTTTCATCCTTCGTTCGAAATCTCGTGTGAACAACCATATTTTATCTTATATTATCCAGTTAATTTTAAAAGAGTCCTTAATAAAAAAAAATAAATAAATAATAGTTTGTTAAAAAAAGCAATGTCTCATTCAATCAAATCTTAACTTTAAAAATAAAGTAAGAGGTTGATGTATTGAGTGAGGTTTATCATTAATTATCATATTAAATTTTATTTTATTTAAAGGAGATTGTTTACCTCAAGAATTTGAGAAAATTCATTTCAACTCGGTCATAAGATTTATATGATAATATTTAGTTTTTTAAAACATGTTGATTTAACATTTTTTTTTTTTTTTTATGATTGGGAGAATTTTCGTGTGCACGCACGAGAGTCGAAACTCTACGAAAGTTACATTACTCAGCCCTCAAATAAAGTTTTAAAATAAAATTAATCTAAGTTGAACAGAAATTAAAAAAAAATCAATTGAAAATGTAAGTTTTTTAAGCAAATTATAATTAAATTGAAAGTTTGAATTTTAAAATCGAAATTCATTTGGAATTATAATTTTAAGATGTTTGACCAAGAATTATGAATATTTTTTGAAGTTCTAAATCAATTTTTGTAAAGTAAAGCATACAACAAGGAAATGATTAACTATTAAATTAAAAGTCAATTATCAAATTCATAAGTTAAAGATGGGATGGTAATTGTTAAGTCTCTGAAAGTGACTTATTTAGGACCCATTTAGCTTAAGAAGATGTGCGCATTTAGGTGTTTTTGTGAGCATTTAGCCTAAACCTATGCTTTAATATGAGAATTAGAAGAAGGTAGCTAATATAGGACTTATGCACAATAGGTAGAAAAAGGGGTGAAAACCGAAGAAAAGAATGAAAAAAATAACCCTTGCGAATGCATTGCGGAATAATTGCGGTGGCCGCAATTATTCAAGTTAAAACCGTAAGTTGGCTGACATTTTTCTGTTTAGATCCGACTTTTCAGGGATTCGTTCTTTCTCCTCCACCCATTCTGATATACGACGTTGAAGATTGATGGTTCTCCTTGGCCCAATCGCACCTGCAAACTACTATAAAAGGGGGCCAAAGTCGGAGGTTCAGTCATCACTCGAAGCGTAGAAGTCTTTCTGCAGTCCACCCTTTCCACTGTTTTTCCTTTGCCGTCTGTTGGAGTGAGAGTCTAGGCTTTTGGAATCGATAATCTGACAGGAAGGAGAGAAGATTCTTCTTCTCTCTCGATTGGATTCATCCAAGCACGGCTGAGTTCTCATCACCTTCATTCGAGGCGACTGCCACGAAGATTTCCAGCAACCTTTACTGTTTTCTGCTCTTTTCTTCTCATTTCCATTACTGATCATTGTTGTCTTAGTTTAGTCATTTCAATTATTGTATTTCGTTGTTGTCTGCCGTGAATTCATTCTGTTTAAGCTTTCCTTTGTCATTCAAACACTTGAAGTAATCAAAGTACGTTTTTGCATTTCACAGTTCTTCCTTGTTCTGCTACGAGTTTCACTCACTGTTTTAAGCACTTTTTCCTTCTAAGCATGTCTACTTTATCTTATATTTCTGTTCTACATAAATCCATGAGTAACTAAATTCATTTAGGGGCATGCTAATGACAGAACTATAGGCTAAAAAACGTAAGTCAAGTAGGTAGATCAACACTCGAACATTGATTATATGTAAGCTTCATCCCACGGGCAATTTCGATTGGCCATCCATTTTGTCCAAAGAACTCCTAACCTCTGGAAGGAGTAAGAGTTCAGAGTCGTATAATCATGCTAGCCTTCCATGGTAATCAGGAAACGGCCTAGGAATAGGCGTTTCCCTAGTATAAACTGAACACTCCTGTTTTAACAAGATGCTTAAGACCTTACTTTGAAGTCGAGTAAACTTGAGTCTCTCATGCATGGAATCGGACGATACTTGAGATAGAGTGAGTTTAATGTATAGAGAGTTGATCCAAAGCTTGATAATCGTAATAAAATGCTTATAGGACAGTCATTAGTAGCCCTTAATTCACCTATCTAACCAGTTTCGCTGCCATTTAATTGCGGATTAATTGCGGTTCTCGCAATTCTGCCAAATTGTCTTCTGTCTAGCTGTTTTCTTCTGTGTTTATTGATTTCATCTCTTGACCTTTAAGCCTGATTTTCACTTTAATTTGTTTATGGCATGTTCCTTTATACATTCAGCAAAAAGTAGTTAATTAAAAACCAATTTTACCCCATCAAATCCATCCCATCTTTCTTAACAAACACACTTCGCGAATAGCTAAAATTAAGTCTCTGTGGAAAAAACGAATTAAATATACTTACTACTTGCTGTGAGACCATGTATGCTTGCATGTTCTAAGTGCTCTCTCCATCCTTTTGCTTCTTTATCTTTACACATTGAGCACGCAACAAGTTTTTGGCGCCGCTGCCGGGGACTTATTTTTAAGTGAAAACGAAGTTGTTAAGTTTAAGAAAACCAAGTTTATCATTGAGTGAAACTAATCTGTTTCATTTCTTTTGCAGGTACTGTTAAGGTAGTTTATGAGTGAGCGTTCACATAGTAATTTAGAGTTCGATCCTGAACCTGAAAGATCACTTCGAGCTAGAAATAAAGCAAAGAAACGCCTCTTTAAACAACCTCCTATACCTCAAATCTTACCTGAAAACAAAGAAATGGGCGATTTAGTTCCAAATCCAGCACCTGCCGTTCGCAACCCCATAGAAATAGCGAATGACAAGAATAGTGCCATTCTTTCATATCTAGTACCTATGCCTGGGGAGCTGAACCCCAGCATAATCCGTCCTGAAATCACTGCCCACTCTTTCGAGTTAAAGCCAGTGATGTTCCAAATGTTGTCCACTGTGGGACAATTCTTTGGAATAGAAAATGAGGACCCCCATAATCACCTTAGGAACTTCCTAGGAGTTAGTGACACCTTCCTAATCCCTGGAGTTTCCCAAGAGGCCCTTAGGCTATATCTTTTCCCTTATTCTTTGAGGGACAAAGCCAAAACGTGGCTAAATTCTTTACCCTCAGGATCTGTTCGCAATTGGACAGATCTAGCAGAAAAATTCCTAGTCAAATACTTCCCACCTGATAGGAATTCTACTTTCCGTGATGACATAGTCAAATTCAAACAAGCTCCAAGTGAGTCTCTTCACGAAGCTTGGACTAGATTTAAAGATCTTCTCGTTAAATGTCCACACCATGGCATTCCATGGTGTATTCAAATAGAAGTTTTCTTTAAAGGATGCAACCCCAGCACCAGACAAGTCTTAAATTCATCTGCTGGAGGTTCCATGTTGTCCAAGAGTTACAACGAAGCTTATGAGATCTTGGAGAAGATCTCAGCATCTCACTGCAGATGGTCAGACGATCCAGTAGAGCCAACTAGGGCTCAAGACAAGGATGCTCTAAGCGCCATGAGCACCCAAATAAATGCCCTGACCAACTTAGTCAAGCAAATGGCTCAGGCCAATCTCCAAACCAGTGCCAATACCGCCACAGCCATGTCAATGGGCGTACAACCAAATCAAGGCGAGGCACCTATCTGTGGATTCTGTGGGGAAGGGCACCCTTATGAATACTGCCCTGGGAATCCATCCTCAGTCTGCTATGTAGGTAGTCAGCAGCAGCCTAGGAACAACCCCTACTCCAACACCTATAACCCTGGTTGGAGAAACCACCCTAACCTGTCATGGGGTGGCCAGCAAAACACTAACCAAAATCCTAACCAACCAAGGCCGAGTGGAACACCTGGTTTCACTCCCCAACATAACCAGTCAATGTACCAAAAACCTTATAATCAACCTGTAGGATCTTCTGTAGAAAACCTACTCAAGGAGTATATAGCTAAAAATGATGCTACTCTTCAGAGCCAGCAAGCTACCCTTAGGAGCCTGGAAAACCAAATAGGCCAGTTAGCCAATGAACTTAAAAGCAGGCCCCAAGGTAGACTCCCTGCTGACACCGAGATACCAAGGAGAGATGGCAAGGAACAAGTCCAAGCCATTGAACTTAGGAGTGGAAGACCATTGGTGAGCATTACAAAAGACACACCAAAGAGAGTAGAGAACACTGAGTCTAGTGCTCCACTGGAGTCTTTGCCAAGCCAAGGTCCACCACCAACTAGCACATCAGGAGCCAGGTTAGAGCCAATTGTAGAGGACGTAGAAGAAATTCCAAGGCCTCCACCTATCTTAAGGCGTCCTGACGTGCCTGTTTATGTGCCACCACCTCCTTATCCTCGAAGGCTGAAGAAGAAGCAGGAACAGGAAGTTCATTTTAATAAATTCTTAGAAATACTTAAGCAAGTGCATGTGAACATTCCTTTTGTAGAGGTTTTACAGTCTATGCCTTCATATGTAAAGTTTTTGAAGGATATCATTACTAACAAAAAGATAATTGGTGAGTTTGAAACAGTAAACCTCACCGAGGAGTGCAGTGCCATCCTCCAGAACAAGCTGCCCAAGAAGGAGAAGGATCCTGGTTCCTTCACCTTACCTGTAGAACTTGGAGGCAAGCACGTGGGCAGAGCGCTTTGTGACCTGGGCGCCAGCATAAATCTCATGCCCCTGTCCCTATTCCGCCAGTTGGGAATAGGAGAAGCACGTCCAACTACTGTCACTTTACAACTAGCAGACAGATCCATCGCATATCCAGAAGGTAAGATTGAGGATATTCTAGTTAAAGTTGACAAATTTATTTTCCTTGCAGATTTCATTGTCCTGGACTATGAGGCAGACAAGGAGGTACCCATCCTGCTAGGTAGACCATTTCTAGCCACAGGTAGGGCACTAATAGATGTGCAAAAAGGTGAGTTAACTATGAGAGTTCATGATGAAGAGGTAAAATTTAGTGTTTACAAAGCTTTAAAATACCCCTCTGATTCTGAGTCTTGTGCTAGCATGGATGTTATTGACTCACTAATGGAAGAACAATTAGAGCATGTATTATTGACCAAGCATGCTAGTGAATATGTACAAATAGATGTAGATGATCTAAATGTAGCTGACATAATGAACATGCCTGTAAATAACCCTCAGCATGTATGTATGAATATAGATTTAACTGATAGAATTATTAACCCTCTGAAGCCCTCCATTGAGCATCCACCTGTTTTAGAACTAAAACCACTACCAACTCACCTCAAATATGCATATCTAGGAGATAATGACACACTTCCTGTAATTATTTCTTCTAAGCTAAGTGAACAGCATGAGGTTGATTTAATTTTACTGCTTAAGCAACATAGGAAGGCTATAGCATGGTCTATTGCTGATATTCGAGGCATTAGCCCTTCTTATTGTATGCACAAAATTATTCTAGAGGAAGAACACATACCTAGGGTAGATCACCAGCGTAGGTTAAACCCCTCTATGAAAGAGGTAGTGAAGAAAGAAATAATAAAGTGGTTAGATGCAGGAGTGATTTTCCCCATAGCTAGTAGCCAGTGGGTGAGCCCCATCCAGTGTGTACCTAAAAAGGGGGGAATAACTGTGGTAGTCAATGAGAATAACGAACTAATTCCAACAAGGACTGTCACAGGGTGGAGGGTATGTATGGATTACAGAAAATTAAATAAAGAGACTAAAAAGGATCACTTCCCCATACCGTTTATTGACCAGATGCTAGACAGAATAGCTGGTAGAGCCTACTACTGTTTCCTAGATGGCTATTCAGGCTACAATCAAATAACTATAGACCCTAAGGATCAAGAGAAGACCACCTTTACTTGCCCTTTTGGAACGTTTGCCTTCCGCAGAATGCCTTTTGGCTTATGCAATGCACCGGCAACTTTCCAGAGGTGCATGATGGCAATCTTTTCTGAGTTGGATGAGTCCATGATAGAAATATTCATGGATGACTTCTCAGTCTTTGGGGACTCATTTAAAACCTGTCTAGAAAACCTAGGACAAGTCCTGACTAGGTGTGAGGAGACTAACCTAGTCCTGAATTGGGAAAAGTGCCATTTTATGGTAGATGAAGGGATTGTCTTAGGACATCGAGTGTCAAGGGCGGGTGTAGAAGTGGATAGAGCAAAAATAGAGGTCATAGAGAAGTTGGTAGAGCCCCAGAATGTCAAAGCTATTAGGAGTTTCCTAGGTCATGCTGGCTTCTATAGAAGGTTCATCAAGGACTTCTCTAAGATAGCCAAGCCCCTGTGCGAGCTTCTAGAGCTAGGTAGACCATTTATCTTCTCTAAGGAATGTGTAGTAGCTTGGAAAGCCCTTAAGGAAGCACTGGTCACAGCACCAATCATAGTAGGACCAAATTGGGATCTCCCATTTGAGATGCTATGTGATGCCAGTGACTATGCTGTAGGAGTCATGTTAGGACAGAAGATTGACAAGCTCACACATCCTGTCTATTATGCGAGTAAGACCTTGAATGAGGCTCAATGTCACTATACAACTACAGAGAAAGAGATGCTTGCTGTAGTATTTGCTTGTGAAAAATTTAGGAACTATATTGTAGGAACTAGGACCATTGTATATACTGACCATTCTGCTTTAAAATATCTTATGAGAAAGGCTGATGCTAAGCCTAGACTGATTAGATGGGTGTTATTGCTGCAGGAATTTGATTTAGACATTCGGGACAAGAAGGGTTGTGAAAATGTGGTTGCTGATCACCTGTCTCGATTGCAGCACAATTGCGAAAAAATTGCGGAGTCCGCAATTTCTGATGCTTTCATAGATGAACATGTTTTTGCTTTGGCTCATCGTGATAACGATGAGGAACCGTGGTTTGCTGATATTGCTAACTTCCGTGCATCACAGGTATTACCAGTGTTCAAGGGAGGACAAGAGAAGAAGCGGTTCCTGCATGAAGCAAGGAAATTCATCTGGGATGACCCCATACTTTACAGAACCTGTGCTGATGGCTTACTGAGGAAATGTGTTTCAGCTGCTGAAGCAAAGTCTGTGCTTCAGCACTGTCACTCCTCTCCTTATGGTGGTCACTTTGGTGGCCAAAGGACAGCTGCGAAGGTATTTCAGAGTGGCTACTATTGGCCAACAATCTTCAAGGACGCACACGCCTTTGCCCACAGCTGTGATGAGTGCCAAAGGACAGGTAACCTCAGTCGTAAGGATGAGATGCCCCTCACCTACATCTTAGAGTTGGAGCTCTTTGATGTATGGGGCATTGATTTCATGGGACCATTCCCTCCATCATCAGGTAATCTATACATTCTAGTAGCAGTAGACTACGTGTCAAAGTGGGTAGAAGCTAAGGCATGTCCTAATAATGATGCTAAGACAGTTACTAATTTCTTGCATAGACACATTTTCACTAGATTTGGGACTCCTCGTGCTATCATTAGTGATGAGGGGTCACATTTCATTAATAAAGCTATGGAGAAGATATTGGCTAAATATAACATTAGGCATAGAGTAGCTACTCCCTATCACCCACACTCAAATGGTCAAGCTGAAATTTCAAATAGGGAAATTAAGAACATCTTAGAGAAGGTAGTCAAACCAAATAGACAAGACTGGTCTTTCAAGCTTGAGGATGCACTTTGGGCTTATAGAACAGCATATAAGACACCTCTAGGCATGTCTCCCTATAGGTTGGTATATGGCAAGGCTTGTCACTTGCCACTTGAGTTAGAAAACAAGGCATTTTGGGCCATGAAAGAATTAAATTTTTGTGTGAAGGATGCAGGGACACTAAGATCTTTACAGCTACATGAACTTGATGAGCTTAGGCACATGGCCTATGAGAATGCCAAGATGTATAAAGAAAAGACAAAAATATGGCATGACAGTAGACTTAGGATCAAAGACTTTAAGAAGGGCCAACTTGTATTGCTATTTAATTCACGATTAAAGCTATTTCCAGGCAAATTAAAGTCTAGATGGTCAGGTCCCTTTATTATTACTAATGTCTTTGTTCATGGTGCCATAGAGATTAAAAACTTGCAGCAAGGACAGCCGTTTATGGTCAATGGTGCTAGGTTGAAGCACTACTATGAGGAAGGGGATGTAAAGACTCTCTCGGCCTTCCTCTTGACTGAAGCATGACAAAGAGAACGAGAGAGAACGAGTGGTTACTGTGCTCGTTTAGTCAAGGCCAATGCCTTAGTTTATTTTTACTGTTTTTTCGATTATCGTTTGTATGTTTTGTGGTGTGATTTTAATTGCGTATTTGATATTTGTTTTATTTGTTTTTGTAGGGAATTAAAAGAGGAGATCAAGGGGAGTAAATCTCACTTTAAAAATCAAGAATCGGTTGGGCCAATTGAAAGATACGGGCGATCAAAGTTTGGATTTTGTATGAAATCTTGTCCCTAGAATTGCGAAAATATTGCTGACTCCGCAAAAAGAGCCGTTGGGATTTCATCCGTTGCTTTTATAGCCGTTAGAAGGCGCCCGTTTGATACGATCTTCTCATTCTTTGCTCTCCAAGATTTCTGCGATTCTCTCCACCTTTGATCTCTCTCTCCAAACCTCCAAGATTCGACCATGGTTTCCACTAGGGCTGAGAGATCCGCCGCCAAGAAGAAGGCCGACGACGCAGCTGAAGCGGCTGCGAGGGAAGCGCTTCTCACCCTTGCTGATCAGGGTGCTGTACGCACTGGCCGTCTTGGCAAGCTTCCTATTCGTAGGAAGAAGTGGAGGGTGGTAACTGAAATCCCTGCTGGCCCATCTGAGCCAATGGGCACGCCCACGAAGCGCCGGTGGACTGTCAAGACTGCCGCCGGACCAAGCAAATCCAAGACTCCCTCTGTGGCGAGTCAAGAATCTGATCGTGCATCCCACGAGTCAGCTAAAGAAGGTGCGACGCCGTCTGCATCACCTGTGCGCAGCCCTCTGCCGTCTGAATCACCTGTGCGCAGCCCCCTGCCATCTGAACCAGTGCCAAGCACCGAATCAGCACCGCCTGCGCAGAGCGCCGAGTCATCTCCAGCACCTCAGAGTGCTGATCTACCACCTGCGGATGTGCAGAGTCCTGAGCTGCCGTCTTCACCATGGAGTTCTGCACATACCCCATCAGCAGAGCACAATTCTCCACGGCTTGATCCGGAATTCCCTTATGGGGATTACCAAGAATCCACGCAAGGCAGTGGAGAGGCAGAAGAAGAAGAAGTCTTCTCTCCCATGAGAGAAGACAGCCCTGATGAGCCTGCACAGCAAACGCCTGCTGATGATTCTATGGATGAGACGTTGGGGGCCTGTTTTCCACAACTCCAGGCGAGGCTGAAAAAGAAGAAGAAGGCCAAGAAATCCAAGAAACTCAAGAAGAAGAAGGCCAAGCGAGTGCCTTCAGCAGACAAAGACAGTGCTGAGCCTTCGCTCAAACGCCTCAAGGTGGAGGCTGCTGAATCTTCCAAGCCAGCCGATAAGGGGAAGGCTAAGCTCTACCCTGAAGACGAACCTCCATCAGTGAGGTATGTCTCATCCGATGCCGAATCCAGGGGTGTGGAGCTGAGAAAAAGGGACCTGTTGCACGAGAAGGGGTTCCTTGATCGACTTGCTGACCTGCCGCAGTTCTTGCGCGCAGGGGTGATCAACCATGGCTGGGAGGAATTCTGTCGACCTCCCAATCCAGCATACACAAGCATGGTGTATGACTTCTATGCGAACGTGCTCAGCCCTGAGGATGGCCTGTCTGTGGTCAGAGGGGTAGAAGTGGACTTCTCTGCTAAGGCCATCAATGAAGCATTCGGTCTAAGGGGCCAGCCTCACACAGACTATGCACGGATAGTGGATGAGCCGACTGAGGCTGTGCTAGAAGAAGCCATCCGCACCATTGGCCAGCCTGAGGCCTCCTGGACAGTCTCACGCAATGGGCGGCACACGCTCATGAGTGCCAACCTCACGGCTAAGGCAGCTGTGTGGTTCTCTTTCGTCAGAAGAAGACTCTCCCCAGTGACTCATGAGACTACAATTAACCAGAGCCGTTCGCTGCTGGTTTATGCTATCATGAGAGGTCTCACGATCAACGTGGGAGAAGTCATCAATGCTGCCATAGCCGAGTGTGCTAAAAAGGGTAAGGGGCCATTATTTTTCCCCAACATCATAACAAAGTTATGCTTGCTTGCAGGAGTTCCTACCGAGCGCTTGGAGCAGCAGCTGCCCTACACAGGCCATCTGGAGTTGCCTGCACACCTGAGGCTGAGAAGAAAGGGCAACATGGAATTTGAGTTGGATAGGCTGGCGGCTGAACAGTCCCTCTCCATGGCCTGCTTGATGGACATGCAGCGGAGAATGGCTCAATGGGCCAACTATGCGCAGGCGAGGGACAGAGAAGTTGCAGACCAATTGGGGTGCATCTTCCCAGACTTCCCCACCAACCTCCTAACTCCATGGGTGCCCCCACGACCAAGGCGACCAGATGAGGATGATGAGAATTGAGTGCTGGTTTGAAGAGCACTAGAGGGAGTATTACTGATCCCTAAAGAAACAAAAGACAATTTTCCTGCTTTTTGATAGAGTAATGTATATTATGCTGTTTTTTTTGGTTAAGTTTTGATCTGTTTTGGATGTTTAGTTTTATGTTTTTCCTTTTGCTTAGGATAGTCTGATGTTAGTTGATTAGGTAGGATAGTTTAGTTTTATTTTTAGGGTGCATAAGTCACGGGAAAAAGCATGCTAGGGGCCTGCATCAATGTTAAATCTGCCCAGATTGTATTGCGAAATAATTGCGGTTCCCGCAATTTTTGTGACTGATTGCATGTTTTTGACTGCCCGTTTAGTTAGGCTGTGATCTGTTAAATTCTATCTTTTGCTGCTAGCATGACTACCTTATAGAGCTGATCTTGAAGCATGCTGGATGAGTGTCATAGGACACCTTTTGATAGTTGAAATTTGCCTCTGAATAGTGCTCAGCATGCATAAACCATAAGTCCTTAAACCTGTCTGTTATGTTCAAATTTTCTGCTGCTGGGATAGTTGCTTCTAGAATGTTTTGCCTATGCCTAGGATGTTTAGATTCTCTTTGTTTTACTTTAGACTAGATGCTTCTAGGATAAGTTTGGGGGTGTGCCACCTCAAACACTCATTGGGGACAATGAGTAGTTGAAGTTTGGGGGAGGCCACCCTAGGCCTAGGAAC
Source organism: Herpetospermum pedunculosum (assembly GCA_028017165.1). Classification (NCBI taxonomy): domain Eukaryota; kingdom Viridiplantae; phylum Streptophyta; class Magnoliopsida; order Cucurbitales; family Cucurbitaceae; genus Herpetospermum; species Herpetospermum pedunculosum. Next base: position 54,561,975 of record CM051528.1, on the reverse strand, counting down.
ATTCCTCTCTTCCTTAAGACATAAGCATTCTTCTTCTCCTAAAAAATTTTTGTGATAAATAGAAAAAGTGAAAAATAGAATAAAGAGGGGAGTCTTTCTCAAGTTGCTGAGTAATCAGTACCAAGTGTGTAAACCACAAGTGGCATTGCATCAAAAGGCAAACCAAGGGGAGACTCCACCTAAGTAAAAAAAGAAAGAAAAAAGAGAAATAGGGGAAGAAGAATGTGTGCTTGGGAGTTATAATCTTGTGGCTTAGATGTCCTATGAAAAAAGAACTCTGATCCTTAAATGAGCTAAGCACAAGGTTGTAGCTTTTAGGTTTGTCTAGGGAGATGAATGTATATCCAATGTAGTGATGCCAGGGTTTAGGTTGTTCTCTATAAAGTACCACTGTCACTGTTAATACTAAGACTGGCATGACTCTAAGGAATCCTAGACACATTAAAAATAAACTAGAAGCATGTACTGAGTCTGGAGTAAAGCTTGGTAGAATTTGAAACCTTAGGGATAGTAGCATGATATCATAGAAGTAGTTAGATCAGTAGTAGGGGGTCAACAAAAGCAGTGGGTATAGTAGGCAGGTGAAGTCAGAAGAGGCTAGACAAGAGGTTAGTTCTAAACTTGGAAGTGTGTCACAGGACAGCACTGCTAGAGACAAGAATATAAGGGAGTTAGTGAGTAGTTAAAAGAAGAAGAAACAGCAGCCTAAGTAAGTCCTTAGTATGCTTGAGGACAAGCAAAGCCTTAAGTTTGGGGGTGTGTTAAGTCTCTGAAAGTGACTTATTTAGGACCCATTTAGCTTAAGAAGATGTGCGCATTTAGGTGTTTTTGTGAGCATTTAGCCTAAACCTATGCTTTAATATGAGAATTAGAAGAAGGTAGCTAATATAGGACTTATGCACAATAGGTAGAAAAAGGGGTGAAAACCGAAGAAAAGAATGAAAAAAATAACCCTTGCGAATGCATTGCGGAATAATTGCGGTGGCCGCAATTATTCAAGTTAAAACCGTAAGTTGGCTGACATTTTTCTGTTTAGATCCGACTTTTCAGGGATTCGTTCTTTCTCCTCCACCCATTCTGATATACGACGTTGAAGATTGATGGTTCTCCTTGGCCCAATCGCACCTGCAAACTACTATAAAAGGGGGCCAAAGTCGGAGGTTCAGTCATCACTCGAAGCGTAGAAGTCTTTCTGCAGTCCACCCTTTCCACTGTTTTTCCTTTGCCGTCTGTTGGAGTGAGAGTCTAGGCTTTTGGAATCGATAATCTGACAGGAAGGAGAGAAGATTCTTCTTCTCTCTCGATTGGATTCATCCAAGCACGGCTGAGTTCTCATCACCTTCATTCGAGGCGACTGCCACGAAGATTTCCAGCAACCTTTACTGTTTTCTGCTCTTTTCTTCTCATTTCCATTACTGATCATTGTTGTCTTAGTTTAGTCATTTCAATTATTGTATTTCGTTGTTGTCTGCCGTGAATTCATTCTGTTTAAGCTTTCCTTTGTCATTCAAACACTTGAAGTAATCAAAGTACGTTTTTGCATTTCACAGTTCTTCCTTGTTCTGCTACGAGTTTCACTCACTGTTTTAAGCACTTTTTCCTTCTAAGCATGTCTACTTTATCTTATATTTCTGTTCTACATAAATCCATGAGTAACTAAATTCATTTAGGGGCATGCTAATGACAGAACTATAGGCTAAAAAACGTAAGTCAAGTAGGTAGATCAACACTCGAACATTGATTATATGTAAGCTTCATCCCACGGGCAATTTCGATTGGCCATCCATTTTGTCCAAAGAACTCCTAACCTCTGGAAGGAGTAAGAGTTCAGAGTCGTATAATCATGCTAGCCTTCCATGGTAATCAGGAAACGGCCTAGGAATAGGCGTTTCCCTAGTATAAACTGAACACTCCTGTTTTAACAAGATGCTTAAGACCTTACTTTGAAGTCGAGTAAACTTGAGTCTCTCATGCATGGAATCGGACGATACTTGAGATAGAGTGAGTTTAATGTATAGAGAGTTGATCCAAAGCTTGATAATCGTAATAAAATGCTTATAGGACAGTCATTAGTAGCCCTTAATTCACCTATCTAACCAGTTTCGCTGCCATTTAATTGCGGATTAATTGCGGTTCTCGCAATTCTGCCAAATTGTCTTCTGTCTAGCTGTTTTCTTCTGTGTTTATTGATTTCATCTCTTGACCTTTAAGCCTGATTTTCACTTTAATTTGTTTATGGCATGTTCCTTTATACATTCAGCAAAAAGTAGTTAATTAAAAACCAATTTTACCCCATCAAATCCATCCCATCTTTCTTAACAAACACACTTCGCGAATAGCTAAAATTAAGTCTCTGTGGAAAAAACGAATTAAATATACTTACTACTTGCTGTGAGACCATGTATGCTTGCATGTTCTAAGTGCTCTCTCCATCCTTTTGCTTCTTTATCTTTACACATTGAGCACGCAACAGTAATTTATAAATAGGCGTGGCTAGCAAAAATTATAATTAACATGTAAACAAAGAAAATTTCATCAATAAGCATGAATGGTAAAATTATAATTAACATATAAGTGAGAAATTTCGTAAATGAGCATAAACGGTAAAATTGCAATTAACATATAAATTGAGGACAATTTCGTAAATGAACATAAATGGTAAAATTATAATTAACATATAAGTTGAGGACAATTTCGTAAATGAGCATGAATAGTAAAATTGCAATTAACATATAAGTTGAAGGGAAATTTTGTAAATGAGCATAGAATGGTAAAATTGCAATTAACATATAAGTTGAAGGGTAATTTCGTAAATAAACATTAGGCAAAATTATAATTAAATATACATTAATGGCAAAACTGTAAATAATATGAAAAAAACTAAATCATACCTCCTTCTTCACAATGTTCCTGTCGTCCATTCGTCGTTTGGTGAGTCGCGCTGTCGAGCTCAATCACCTGCGAATTTTGTCGCCGAAGATGCGAGGTCCTCCACCAGAGTTTGAGCGTCGTGAAGATGGAGAAGATGAAGGTGATGAAGATGAGGTGGGGGATTGGAGAGGATGGAGGGTGTGAGGACCCTGACCTTTGAGAGGGGTTGACGCGGTTGGGGGCGGGCCTGACACCAACCAGAGGCGTGAGAGTGTGCGTGGGCGGCACACTGGTGAAGAGGAAGGCAGGCGGCATGACTAAACCAACACGCGTGGTGTCTTTGGTACTCGCGAGCTGGCGACATGCTTGGCGCGCGCGTCGTGCACGATCGGCGTGCGTGTGCGCCCAACGGGCTATAATAACGCTCAGGGCGATCAACAAGGGTGGGCGAACGAGTGACATGCGTGAGCAGCACCAACAAGCGGCGCGTCGTAGGGGAGTGTGGACCATGCAGGTAGACGCGCGCGAGCCGTTGCGCCTGTTGGCAGAGAGCAATGGCGTGTGCGCCCATTGGCAGAAAACCTTTGGCAGGCTGAAGCATGTGCGAACTTGGGCCGTTTGGTTCAAGGATTGGCGATGGGGCACCTAGATATTCAGATGAAGGCATAATCAAATGTTGAGACTTGGCAAGAGTTTTGAGAGGTGATTATTTATAGGAAACTATGGATGATCATGCTTTCACAAATCAATGAAGACAAGGACGCTTGGAAGCATATGATTGGTCACTACAAATTGATCATGTGAGCATGGATTTCAGATTAGGTGGCATGATGAAGAGTGGGCGGTTACCCGAGATCATGGGTAGTTGCTTGACAAAACGTGGAGCTACATTCAAGGAAGTGGACCATGATTCCCTAGATGAGCGGTTCCAACCATGATCATGTGCAGTTCACACGGAAGTGGGAAGTTGATCATGATCATGGAGCATTCCTACAAACGTGGAGCACTCCTGAAAACGTGGGGATGATTGTTCTAAAAATAGAAAGTAGTGGTCTAGTTAGTGGGAAGTTTCCTTGAAATGTGGAAGATAGTGGGGAATGTCCCACTAGCCTCCTTTCACGCCCCACTCTTACCTCCTTGCCTATATAATGAGCTTGGATTGTCAATTCTAGACAAGTGAGTTCCTTTGTAGAGAAACTTTGTAATAGTTCGGTTACGGTAATTGTCAATACCATGTAACGCGAAGAATATTACAACCAACGAGTCTCTATTTCTTCTAAGTGCATACGAAAGCAAAATAGCGTGAGAGAAAGTTTATTTACTGAGCGAGTGTTACCTCTCCAAAAAAGAGTTATTTAAGGCTATAATTACTTGATATTTATGGAATCTCTTAAGCATTTTAGTTAGAAGTAAGCAAAATATGTGTTTAAAAGTGACATTTTGGGAATTGAGGTTAATTTAAGGCTTTTGTGAAAAAGCTACGAATAAGTGTACAAATTGGTGAAAATATGTCTAATTAATGCTTTGCAGATGTATTGCTGAAGTTTTGCGAGGAGCGCAATCGGATCAGAAGAAGCACAACATTGCAATCGCAACTCAATCGCAATACTGGTCTTTGTTGCTGCATTTTTCCAGCCGCCGACCTTCCTATAGCTGCCACGTGTGAGGTTGTTACCTCAAATTTGGATGGTGATCCATGATTAAAGGGCCAACTATGGAACCACTAAAGGCTATATAAAGAGAGCTAGATGAAGGATCAAAGCATTGAATTGAAGGGAATTCAATCCATAAACCACTCGACGGTGAAGAAAATCAAAAACCCTCTCCCGATTGTTGGATCGAAGAACCAACGATCCCTTGGCGTCGATAATTCAAAATGAGGAAGAGAAGATTCATCTCTCTTCTGATTGAATTCCTTCCCAGGATCGACCATTCTTCTCCTTCATCCGAGGCGAATCGTGGACAAGAGGATCTTCATCTGATCTACTGCTTTCTTTTATTGCTTTTTTAATTAGATATTGTTCCTCTTAGTTCTTGTTCGGTTCATCTACTATTTTTCTTTAATATCGCTTTCGGATTGACGTATGTATGCTTTACGAATTGTTATTTGATTTGCCTTTTAAGAGTAATCAATTAGTTTTGTTGAGTTCTTCATTCCATGAGTAGTCAATTAATTTTATTGAGTTCTAAAGTCATGAGTAGCTAAGTTCATAGAGGTTTGCTAGAGATGAATCTATAGGTTAAGCGTATGTGAATTCAGCATGTAAAGTAGCATGAATGCATTGAATGAATGTGATCTTCATCCCATGGACAATTTCGACCGGCCATCCATTTTGTCTAAAGAATTCCTAACCTCTAGAAGGAGTAAGAATTCAGAGTCGTTCATTCATGCTAGCCTTTCATGGTAATAAAGAGAGTGGCCTAGGAATAGGCATTCTCCTAGCACGTTTGTTAGCATGCATTTATAAATAGGTTTTTAGCCTTACTTGGACATGAGTAATCTAAGAATCTAATGCATATAATCGGAAGATGTATGAGATCTAGCTAAGACGATGCATGAGATGTTAATTTGCTGCTGAATGATCATAGTTAAATGCCTATAGAGGACTCTTAAGCCAACCTTGCTGTCTTCATTTTAGATTTTAATCGTTGCTAGTTTATTGCGAGAACCGCAATATCACTTTCTGCCTTTACCTTAGTATTTTATCAGTTTGGTAATCCATTGTGAATCCATTGCGAAAGTATTGCCAGACCCGCAATACTATTTTTCAACATCATAGTTTCCTTTAGCTTATTTTGTTTGGTGTTAACTTTGCATTTCCCTTGCATCCTTTATAATTTCATGCCTCAACCCAAAATCCATTCATTCCTGGTTACCTTACCTAATTTAACACGCATCAAATCGTTATTTCAGCAACCCAACCAACAACATTTTGTCACCGGTTACATTTTCCTTCAATCAATCTGTACTTAGCATAAACTTAATCAAATCTCTGTGGGAAAACGATATAAAATATATTTATCACTTGCTGCAGACCATGTATACTTGCATGATCTAAGTGCTCTTCGCATCTAATTTACACACACTGAGCACGCAACAAGTTTTTGGCGCCGCTGCCGGGGATTTGCATTACTTTTGTGTTAAGTTGATTGATTGTAAGATCTGTGCTGAATACGTGAGCTTAATTTGTTTACTATCATTTTCAGGCACAAAGAGAAACTATGCAGGTGAACAACGTATGTGTACGGCAAAGTAAATGAATACGCTGCAGAACTTAATTGGAGGAAGAGTTTGCCCACAACAGTTTGAAGAATTTTATCAGTCATGTGCTTATTGTGGGGATAATCATAACTTGGAGAATTGCCCAACATTGAATTATCAAGAGAGGCAATATAAACAAAGCTATGACAACCATTATTCGTACTTGTGTGCACATGATCAGTGGCAACTCTCAAATAATCCTTGGGAAGAGCATGTGCAAGTTGCTCATTATGAAGAGTTCCACCAACATGAAGAATTTCAACATTATGTGCCAACTCAAAATGAAGAATTATCACCCGCTTTGGAGGCGCTATGGATAGAATTCATGGAAAGGAATGATGCATCCATGAGGAGAATTGATGTGCAATTAGCCCAGCTCACAAATGACTTACAAAATTTACTTGCTATAGTAAAATCACCACCACCATGCCCTCAGATGTTTGATTTTTATGATGATGACTCCTTTGTTACCTTCGATTCTGAGAAGAGTAATCCAATGGAATCTCCATATGAAAGGGTGGAGTTGGTGAAAGTTGAGAAAAATGAAATTGTGTTGGATGAGGCCAAAGAGACTAATGCGCTGCTTGAGGAACAAGAATTTGAAATGTTTGATGTTGCAGCAAGCTTCTCCACCAATGAAAGAGCTGAGCCACCACCACCACAAATGCTCCAATTGAAGGAGTTAGAAAGAGATGTGCCAGAAAAAGAAGTCCCATCGCATCAAACCTATGTTGTACCAACGCACAGAAAGTACAAACCTTGGGATGTTATAACATGCAGTCTCTTTGAAAGAATCAACAATTTCAAGGTGTGGCAGAATGTCCGACCCCGTAAATCAAGACTTAAGTATCTTTAAGGAGCAGAAGTGATGCCTCGAAACATTGAAGAATATCCATATGAGGCAGATTGACAAGGGAGATTTCTGATCCCTAAACTCTTAAATTAGGTTTTTATCATGCTTTGCTTAGATTTTGTATGTTAGGAATGGTTTATTTTAGGAATGAAATATTTATCATGTGCCAACAATCATAGTGTACTGGGAGACAATTCTGAAATTAGTTTGATGCTTCTGCTATCATTCTTGAAATCTTTGTTAATGCGCTTACCATAGTCGTTTAGCATGAATTGATGATGCACTATGGGCATATAGAACTGCATATAAAAACACCTTTAGGAATGTCCCCCTATAGGTTAGTTTATGGAAAAGCATGCCATCTTCCCCTTGAATTAGAAAACAAAGCCTTTTGGGCTTTAAAGGAGTTAAACTTTTGCGTGACCGATGCGGGAACATTGCGGTCTCTACAATTACATGAATTAGATGAATTAAGGCACATGTCATACGAAAATGCTAAGATGTATAAAGAAAAAACTAAAATTTGGCATGATAGTAGACTTAGGCTAAAAGATTTCAAAAAGGGCCAACATGTTTTATTATTTAATTCACGATTGAAGATGTTCCTGGAAAACTCAAGTCTCGTTGGTCTGGTCCCTTTGTCATTACTAATGTGTTTGTGCATGGTGCAATTGAGATCCGAAATTTGGAACAGGGCCAACCGTTTATGGTGAATGGTGCAAGATTAAAGCACTACTACGAGGAATGAGACGTAGGAACGCTCTCGGCATTCCTCTTGTCCGAAGCTTGAAGTCAATCTAAAAGGGATGAGCATGGACGTTATTGGAAATCTCTTTGTGCTCAAAATATTATTTTTTATGTTTATTTTTATTTAATGGTTTTGTTATTAAATTCTTAATTACTGAAATTAATTAATTTGGTTTAATGTTGATTGAAATTAGGAGGCAATATTTGAAATTTAAAATGACAAGATCAGTGGATCAATCAAAAGGAAGAGAAGAAGTTGGCCTATGCAGGCCACTTAGAGCTGCCAAGCGACCTGAAGCTGAAGAGGAAGGGCAATATGCAGATTGAGCTTGATAGCCTTGCCTCTGCTCAGGCTGTTTCTATGTCATGCCTGCTGGACATGCAGCAAAAGCTAGCCCAATGGGCTGAGTACTCTCAAGCAAGAGACATAGAATTGGCTGAGCACCTGAGGTGCAAGTTCCCTGTTTTCCCTGCTGCCTTGTTGGAGCCTTGGATGCCTCCAAGTGTGGAGAAGAGTGATGAAGAAGAAGGAGATGGAAATGAATGAATGCCATGGATTGACGGCATTCGAGGGAGTAATTCTTACTTCCCTAAAAACCTGCTTTTCTGTTAACCGGATATACCCCCCCCCCCCCCAAAAAAAAAAAAAAAAAAAAATATCAACTGTTGTTCTGTTTTCAATTTCAGTAGAGTAACTTAGTTTAGAGTAGCATAAATTAGTTTAGTCTAGGGTAGCTAGTGTAGATAGTTCTGTGCTGTTGTCTTTAAATTTCCACAAGCCCCATGGGCCACAATAGAGTTAGCATAGTTAGGAGCTTTGATCAATGCGATATCTGCTCTGTTAATGTCATTGCGTACTCAGCATAACCCTCTCAAGCATGTTTTGTCTAAAGCAGCATGTCTCAGTAGACATATCCAAGCATGCTGTTGTTGAGTACTGTTCTTCTGCTATTTTGTTTTGTTCCCATCTCTTAATAGCTGCATTGCGTTTTCTCTTTGTGGTCTGTTTGTTGCGTCTGCTGGATGAGTGTCGAGTACATTCTTTAAAAGATAAAAAAAATTAGCTTCATGAGTTGACAAGCATGTGACCCTGTAAGCCCCTACCTTTTGTTTGTCATAAACTTTTGCTTGATGTGTTATCCAACCTAGGAGAGCCATTCCAACCCTTAGATTTTTAAAGTCTACTTGTTTTTAAGTTAGAACTAGATGCTTCTAATTAAGTTTGGGGGTGTGCCACCCAATCCTCTCATTGAGGACAATGAGAAGTTCAAGTTTGGGGGAGAGGCAACCTTCTAGTCCTAGGAACACTCTTCTCTCCCTTAGTAGATATACATTGTTCTTCTTTGGAAAAAAAAATATATACAACAAGAGAAAAAAAGGTTGTCTTTTCTCTAGGAATGCTGAGTAATCAGGGCCACTTGTGTAACCCACAAGGGGCACTGCATCAAAAGGCAAACCTAGGAAAGAAGAGAGCATTGCAAGAGAAAGAAAAAGGAAAAAAATAAAAATAGAAAACAAAGAAGAATGATGTATGCCAGAAGGTTGCAGCCTTAAGTGCTTAGATGTCCTATGTACTGAAATCTGATCCTAAGTTAGCTAAGCAAGGGGCTGTAACTAGAAGGCTTATCTAGGGAAATGAGTGTTTGTCCTGACAAGAGTGATGCCATGGCTTAGATTGTTCTATGGATTCTATACTCTGTCACTTTGTTTTTGTTCTAAGAATGACATGACTCTAAGGATTCCTAGGAAATAAAAGAATAAAAATTTAGAAGCATGTACTGAGTTTTAAGTTAAGAGTAGGAAGATTTTAAAGTTAAGGGATGACTGCACAATGTGCTTGATGATATAGGCGGATAAACCAGAAGGTAAGGGGTTATTAAAAACTGAAGGTTTTAAAGGCAAAGGAATTAGAATGTCAAAACATGAAGTTGGTTTTAGCTTGAAGTGTGTCACAAGACAGCAATACCTTCGACAGTAGGCCAAGAGATTAAGCAATTTGGTTAGTTAGAGATAGAGACAAGAGTTAGCAGCTAGACAGCTAGAAAAAGAGAGGGAAAGTGAGTCTTTGTATTGCTCGAGGACTAGCAATAACTCAAGTTTGGGGGTGTGTGTTGCGTGCTCAATGTTTAAAATAAAGAAGCAATGATAGAGCACTCAGAACATGCAAGCATACATGATCTTGTAGCAAGTAATAAGTATTTTTTCATTCGATTTCCCACAGAGATTTATTCTTAGTTACTAGCGAAGTGTTTTGTTAAGTGAGAATGGGTGGATTAAATGGGGTTGATTTGGTTTTAATGTGCCTAATTACTAAGGAATGTGTAAAGGATGAGAGCATAAACAAGTGCAAGTAGGTAATAAACTTGAATGTAAAGAGAAGAGAATAACAAATGAAGAGAGAAATGGCTAATGCAAAATTTGAACTAAAGGAATTGCGGAAACAACAATTATCTAGCAATGTGCTTAACAGTGAATTATGTGTAAAGTGTGGAAACAAGGGCTACTAACGACTCCTCTATAGGCTTTCTCTCACGATTCTCAAGCAGTAGATCAACTCATCATGCATCAAACTAACTCATTCTCATGTATCTTCCGATTTCATGCATTAGATCCTTTAGTTTACTCATGTCCAAGTAAGGTCTTAAGCATCTTTTTATAACAGCAAGTATTGGTTTGTACTAGGAAAACGCTTATTCCTAGGTCGTTTTCTGGCTACCTTGAGAGGCTAGCATGAATGTACGACTCTGAACTCTTACTCCTTCCAGAGGTTAGGAGTTCTATGGACAAAATGGATGGCCAATCGAAATTGCCCGTGGGATGAAGCTTACATACATTCAATGCATTCGAGAGCTATCCTACATGCTTGATTCACGTGTTTTTACCTATAAACTTGTCATTAGCATGCCCTTATGTGATTTAGTTACTCATGGATGAAGATAGAATGGGAAGAAGATATGGAGACGACATGCTTAGTGGAATAATAAAGACAAGACAGAAGCTAAAGATAGTAAACAGAGAAGTGAAGAGATTGCAAAGTGATGAAGTAATGCTTCGATTAACTAAAGTTTGGACTAAACAAATGACAGCCTTGAATAACTAAAGGAAAACAGAAAGCAACGAAATGAAGTAGAGTAGCTAACGGAAAAGAAATGACAACAAACAGCAATGAAAATAGAAAGCTAAAGCAGAAAAACAAGTAGATCCGTGCGTGATCGCCTCGTCGCAGACGCCTCGGCTGAAGGAGGAAGAAGGCAAGCTTTGCTTGGATGAATCCAATCAGAAGAGAAGACAAAACTTCTCTTCTTCGTCTCAGATTATCGACTCCAATAGCTGAGACCTTCAATCCAACAACCGGATGAGAAAAACAGGAGAAAAGACTGCGCTGAGAAGAGAGTTCTACGCCTTTCGAGTGTGTTTCAACCTTCCATCTTGACCTCCTTTTATAGTGTTCTGCAGGTACGATTGGGTCAAGGAGAACCATCCATTCTCAACGTCGTTCTTCCATGTGGCAGCAGGAGAAAGAATGGGGCCCTGAAAGATCGGAACAAAACAGAAATTGGTTAGACAACTTACGGATTTCACTTAAAACATTGCGGTTTTAGCAATGTTTTCGCAATGCTTCCGCAATGTGCAATTTTCATTCCTTTAACTTCGTTTTTGGTTCTTTTTCTTTCCTTTTGCATATAAGTCCTAATTTAGCTTCATTCTTCTAATTCTCATATATAAGCACGAGTTTAAGCTAAATCCTACCAAAAACACCTAAGAGTGTACATCTTTCTATAGCAAACAAGTCCCAAAATAGTCACTTTTCGAGACGTAACAGTGTGTTACCTCTCCAAAAGAGAGTTATTTAGGGCTATAATTACTTGATATTTATGGAATCTCTTAAGCATTTTAGTTAGAAGTAAGCATAATATGTGTTTAAAAGAGACATTTTGGGAATTGAGGTTAATTTAAGGCTTTTGTGAAAAAGCTACGAATAAGTGTACAAATTGGTGAAAATATGTCTAATTAATGCTTTGCAGATGTATTGTTGAAGTTTTGCGAGGAGCGCAATGGGATCAGAAGAAGCACAACATTGCAATCGCAACACAGTAGCAATACTGGTCTTTGTTGCTGCGTTTTTCCAGCCGTCGGCCTTCCTATAGCTGTCACGTGTGAGGTTGTTACCTCAAATTTGGATGGTGATCCATGATTAAAGGGTCAACTATGGAACCACTAAAGACTATATAAAGAGAGCTAGATGAAGGATCAAAGCAATGAATTGAAGGGAATTCAATCCATAAACCACTCGACGGTGAAGAAAATCAAAAACCCTCTCCCGATTGTTGGATCGAAGAACCAACGATCCTTTGACGTCGATAATTTAAAAGGAGGAAGAGAAGATTCATCTCTCTTCTGATTGAATTTCTTCTCAAGATCGACCATTCTTCTCCTGCATCCGAGGCGAATCGTGGACAAGAGGATCTTCATCTGATCTACTGCTTTCTTTTATTGCTTTTCGAATTAGATACTGTTCCTCTTAGTTCTTGTTCGGTTCATCTACTATTTTTCTTTAATATCGCTTTCGGATTGACGTATGTATGCTTTACGAATTGTTATTTGATTTGCCTTTTAAGAGTAATCAATTAGTTTTGTTGAGTTCTTCAATCCATGAGTAGTCAATTAATTTTATTGAGTTCTAAAGTCATGAGTAGCTAAGTTCATAGAGGTTTGCTAGAGATGAATCTATAGGTTAAGCGTATGTGAATTCATCATGTAAAGTAGCATGAATGCATTGAATGAATGTGATCTTCATCCCATGGACAATTTCGACCGACCATCCATTTTGTCTAAAGAATTCCTAACCTCTGGAAGGAGTAAGAATTCAGAGTCGTTCATTCATGCTAGCCTTTCATGGTAATAAAGAGAGTGGCCTAGGAATATGTTGGGTTTTATGTCCTAATTTAGCTTCATTCTTCTAATTCTCATATATAAGCACGAGTTTAAGCTAAAGCCTACCAAAAACACCTAAGAGTGTACATCTTTCTATAGCAAACAAGTCCCAAAATAGTCACTTTTGGAGACGTAACACACCCCCAAACTTAAGGTTTTGCTCGTCCTCGAGCAATCTAAGGACTTTATCTAGGCTGCTGTTAACCTCTCTAACTACTTGCTGACTCCCCTAAGTTCACTATCTATGGCAAAGCTGTCCTGTGACACGCTTCTAAGCTTAAAACTAACTTCTCATTTTGCTTCTTCTGCCTTCTCCTGCCTTATGATCCTACTGTTTCATAAACTCCCCACAACTGACCTATTTGCTTCTGTCATTAAGTTCATTGTGCAACTATCCCTAAGGTTTCAAATTCTACCTAGCTTTACCCTAGACTCAGTACATGCTTCTAATGTTTTACTTTTGAGCTACCTAGGATTCCTTAGAGTCATGCCAGTCTTAGTATAAACCAGTGACAGTAGTACATTCATAGAACAACCTAAACCCTGACATCACTACATTGGATATACATTCTTCTTCCCTAGTTTTTCCTTTTTCTTTCTTACTTTGGTGGAGCCTCTCCTTTGGTTGCCTTTTGATGCAATGCCACTTGTGGGTTACACACATGGCACTGATTACTCAGCAACTCCAAGAGAGACACCCGTCCTTATTCTATTTTCATTTTTTTTTTCAGTTCATCATTTTTTCAAAAGGAGAAGAAGAATGCTTATGCTTAAAAGGAGAGAGGAATGTTCCTAGGCCTAGGGTGACCTCCCCCAAACTTAAACTTCTCATTGTCCCCAATGAGAGTCTGAGGTGGCACGCCCCCAAACTTGTCCTAGAAGCATCTAGTCTAGTGCAAAACAAAGAGAATCCAAAAATCCTAGGCATAGAAAGAACATTCTTAAAGCAAATAACATAGCAGCAGAAATTTGTAAAACAGTATGGTAAGGACTTAAAGACATGCATGTCGAGCAACTTAAGAGAGCTAATTCAAACTATCAAAGGTGTCTTAAGACACTCATCCAGCATGCTTACAGATAGGTCATATATGGCAGTCAAGAAAGCAGCAAAAGAACAAAATTGAAACAGAACCAGCCTAGCTAATCAGTCAGTCAAAAGCATGCGATAACTAACAAAAATTGCGGAGTCCGCAATAATTTCGCAATGAACCCGCAGGGTATATATATCAGTAAGCAGCCCCTTTTGCATGCTATTTCCAGTCATCACAGCTATACCAAAAGGAAACTAAAACAACCTACTTAATCAGATACCATCTATCTATACTAAACTATCCTAAACAACCAAAAGAAAGAACTAAAAACAGATCAAATATTGATTCAAAATAACAGAATTCACACAGTTTAACGAAAAGCAGTTTGATTTTTTTATCTTTAAGAGGGAACAGAAATACTCCCTCGAGTGCCCTTCAGGCTGGCACTCAAACATCCTCATCATCGTCCTTCCTCTCCCTTGGAGGTGCCCATGGCGTCAGTAGGTCAGTGGGGAACTCAGGGAAAATGCATCCCAATTGATCTGCCACATCTTTGTCCCTCGCTTGAGCGTATTCAGCCCATTGCGCCATCTTCTTCTGAAGGTCCATCAGGCAGGCCATAGAGAGAGATTGAGCTGCAGCCAGGCCGTCTAGCTCAAATTCCATATTCCCTTTTCGTCGCATCCGCAAGGCTGTGGGCAACTCCAGATGCCCTGTGTAGGCAAGCTGCCTGTCCTTCCTCTCGATGGGTACACCTGCACGTAGACAGAGTTTAGTAATGGTGTTTGGGAAGAAGAGAGGGCCCTTACCTTTCTTCGCGCACTCGGCGATGGAGGCTGCAATAACCTCACCAACATTGATAGTGAGACCCCTCATGATCGCATATACCAGCAACGATCTTCCCTGATTTATGGTGGTTTCGTGGGTCACTGGGGACAGACGCCTTCGCACGAAGGAGAACCAGACAGCTGCCTTGGCCGTGAGGGTAGCACTCATCAGAGTATGCTTCCCATTGCGTGAGATCGTCCAAGCCGCCTCAGGTTGGCCTATGATGCGCAATGCTTCTTCCAGGACAGCCTCAGTTGGAGCGTCGATGATCCTTGCATAGTCAGTATGTTTCTGCCCCTTGAGGCCATAGGCTTCATTAATAGCCTTGGCTGTAAAATCCACCTCAATTCCCCTAACCATGGACAGACCATCCTCGGGGTGCGTTAGATTTGCATAGAAGTCGTACACCATGCTGTAGTAGGCAGGGATGGGCGGTCTGCACAGCTCTTCCCAGCCGTGGTTGGTGATCCCTGCGCAAGAATTGCGGCAGGTCTGCCAATGCATCAAGAAACCCTTTCTCATGGAGTAGGTCTCTTTTTCTCAGTTCAGTGCCCCGTGATTCAGCATTTGAAGATACATACCTCACAGCTTGAGGTTCGTCTTCGGGGTACAATTTGGCTTTCCCCTTATCCCGTGCCTTGGCCGACTCAGCAGCCTCGACCTTCAGCCTCTTCAAAGAAGGCTCACTACTGACCTTCTTCTTCTTGGATCTTTTTGAAGCTTTCGGTCGTTTGGCCTTTACAACCTTGGGCGCTTTCTTCCTCAGCCGTGCCCTGGTGGTGATCTGCTGGAGGCAGTCCCCCAACGTCTCATCCATTGAGTCTCCCCCCTCTGCTGGGCTATCGGGGCTGACTTCCCTCAAAGGAGAGAAGACTTCATCTTCCTCAGCCGTCTCTTCGCCCGGCCCTGATTCTTGATGTTCTTTACTCGGGGCGTCAGGCTCTGGTGTCTGCGAAGATGGCGATGCCTCAGGTCTTTGTGTAGGTGGAGATAGCGCAGGGCTCTGTGGAGATGGAGATGGCTCGGGGCTTTGTCTGGTCGTCTCGTAGGATGGACGACCACTCCCTTGACTCTCCACAGTGGGAGTCTTTTCCTTGATCGGTGCGTCTTCGACAGCCATCTTCCACTTTCTCTTCTTGGGCGTACCTACTGGTTCAGATGGACCAGCAGGGATTTCGGTCACCACCTTCCACTTCTTCTTGCGGACAGGAAGCTTAGAAGGTCGTTCGGGTCGCGCAGCTTCGGCATCTGCCAAGGCAAGTAGTGCCTCTCTCGCAGCTGCCTCTGCGTCAGTTGCCTTCTTCTTGGAAGCAGATCTCTCAGCCCGTGTAAGCACCATTGTCGAATCGGAGAGATCTGAAAATAGGAATTGTAGAGGAAGAAGAAGATAGATTTCTTGAAGTCCAACGAATGAAGGAAGCGTACGGGCCACAACTGTTCTAACGGCTATTTGTAATCAAGTGAATCCCAACGGCTATTTCTGTTGCGGTTTCAGCAAATCCACCGCAATTAAATGGTCGTTGGAGATTTTCTTGATTTAAATCCCAAGATTCTCACAACTCAATCTTTGATTCGGCCCGATTTCTTTCCCGATTCTTTACCCTTGATTCATCTCCTTGATTTCCTCTTTTGATCCCCTATTAAAACATACAAAATTAACATCAAATTCGTAATAAAAATCATACCTAAACATACAAAAATAACAACCGAAGAAATTCAAAACAACAAAAAAAACTAAGGCATAGCCTCGTATGGACGAGCACA
Organism: Herpetospermum pedunculosum; assembly: GCA_028017165.1. Classification (NCBI taxonomy): domain Eukaryota; kingdom Viridiplantae; phylum Streptophyta; class Magnoliopsida; order Cucurbitales; family Cucurbitaceae; genus Herpetospermum; species Herpetospermum pedunculosum. Next base: position 54,545,684 of record CM051528.1, on the reverse strand, counting down.
GTAATCACTCGTCCTCTCTCGGTTTTATTTTCAAGCTTCAGATAAGAGGAAGGCCGAGAGAGTCTTCACATCTCCTTCCTCGTAGTAATGCTTCAAACGTGCACCATTGACCATAAACGGTTGCCCATTCTGCAGGTTCCTAATCTCAATTGCACCATGAACAAACACATTAGTTATAACAAAAGGACCTGACCATCTGGACTTAAGTTTGCCTGAAAATAATCTCAACCTTGAGTTAAATAACAAGACATGCTGGCCTTTCTTAAAGTCCTTAATCCTGAGTCTACTATCATGCCAAATTTTAGTTTTTTCCTTATACATTTTGGCATTTTCATAGGACATATGTCTCAACTCATCAAGCTCATGTAATTGCAGAGACCGCAATGTTCCCGCATCGGTCACGCAATAATTCAGCTCTTTTAGGGCCCAAAATGCTTTGATTTCCAATTCGAATGGTAAGTGACATGCTTTGCCATACACAAGTCTATAAGGAGACATACCTAGGGGTGTCTTATATGCAGTCCTATATGCCCAAAGTGCATCCTCTAATTTAAACGACCAATCTTTTCTATTGGGTTTGACCACTTTTTCGAGTATGTTTTTAATCTCCCTATTTGATATTTCAGCTTGTCCATTCGAATGGGGTGATAAGGGGTGGCTACTCTATGTCTAACATTGTATTTAGCCAACACTTTTTCCATAGCTTTATTAATAAAGTGAGTCCCTTCATCACTAATTATAGCACGAGGTGTACCAAACCTAGTAAAGATATGTCTATTAAGGAACTTAATGACTGTTTTGGCATCATTTGTTGGACATGCTATGGCTTCTACCCATTTAGATACATAGTCTACAGCTACAAGTATGTAAAGGTTACCTGCTGATGGGGGAAATGGTCTCATGAAGTCAATGCCCCACACATCAAAGAGCTCCAACTCTAAGATGTAAGTGAGAGGCATCTCATCCTTCCGATTAAGGTTACCTGTTCTCTGGCATTCATTGCAGCTGTGTGCATGGTCGTGGGCATCCTTGAAGATCGTGGGCCAGTAGTAGCCACTCTGGAACACCTTTGCAGCTGTTCTTTGGCCACCAAAGTGTCCACCATAGGGAGATGTATGGCAGTGCTGCAGCACAGACTTCGCTTCAGCAGCTGACACACACTTCCTCAGCAACCCATCTGCACATGTCTTGTAGAGTGTAGGATCGTCCCAGATGAACTTCCTAGCTTCATGTAGAAACCTCTTCTTTTCTTGTCCTCCCTTGAAAGTTGGTAGTACCTGCGAGGCAAGGAAGTTAGCAATATCAGCAAACCACGGTTCCTCATCGTTATCACGATGTGCTAACACAAAGACATGCTCATCGATAAAGGCATCAGAAATTGCGGTTTCCGCAATTTTATCGCAATTATGCTGCAATCTAGAAAGATGATCCGCAACTACATTTTCGCATCCTTTCTTATCTCTAATGTCTAGATCAAACTCTTGCAGCAACAATACCCATCTAATTAACCTAGGCTTAGCATCAGCCTTCCTCATAAGGTATTTCAGTGCAGAATGATCAGTGTACACGATTGTCCTAGTGCCTACAATGTAATTCCTAAACTTCTCACAGGCAAACACTACAACTAGCATTTCCTTCTCCGTGGTTGTGTAATTACATTGTGCCTCATTTAGTGTCTTACTAGCATAGTATACAGGATGTGTTAGTTTGTCAATTTTTTGTCCTAGCATAACCCCTACTGCATAGTCACTCGCATCACACAACATTTCAAATGGGAGGTCCCAATTTGGCCCTACTATAATAGGTGCTTTGACTAATGCTTCCTTAAGGGTTGTCCAGGCTAAGAAACATTCTTTTGAGAAGATGAATGACTTATTAAGCTCTAGAAGCTCACACAAAGGTTTGGAGATCTTTGAAAAGTTCTTAATGAACCTTCTATAGAAACCTGCGTGTCCTAAGAAACTTCTAATAGCTTTCACATTCTGAGGTTCCACTAGCTTCTCTATTATTTCAATCTTGGCCCTATCGACCTCTACTCCTGCTCTAGACACTCTATGACCTAGGACTATCCCTTCTTCCACCATAAAGTGGCATTTTTCCCAATTAAGGACTAGGTTGGTCTCCTCACACCTAGCTAGGACTTGTCCTAAGTTCTCTAAGCAATTTGTAAAAGAATCACCAAAGACTGAGAAGTCATCCATAAATATTTCTATCATGGATTCATCCAAGTCAGAGAAAATGGCCAACATGCACCTTTGGAAAGTTGTTGGTGCATTGCATAAGCCAAAAGGCATTCTGCGAAAAGCAAACGTTCCAAAGGGACATGTAAAGGTTGTTTTCTCCTGGTCCATAGGGTCTATGGTGATTTGGTTATATCCAGAATAACCATCTAGAAAGCAGTAGTAGGCTCGGCCAGCTATCCTATCTAACATCTGGTCTATAAACGGTAAGGGAAAGTGATCTTTTTTTGTTTCCTTATTTAATTTTCTATAGTCCATACAGACTCTCCATCCTGTAATAGTTCTAGTTGGAATCAGTTCATTGCTCTCATTCACTACTACAGTCATCCCCCCCTTCTTAGGTACACATTGTATTGGACTCACCCACTGACTACTAACTATAGGGAAGATTACACCTGCGTCTAACCACTTTATTATCTCTTTTTTAACTACCTCCTTCATGGAGGGGTTCAACCTACGTTGGTGATCTACTCGGGGTGTATGTTCTTCTTCCAATATTATCTTAGGCATGCAGTAGGAAGGGCTAATACCTCTAATGTCAGCAATCGTCCATGCAATAGCCTTTTTATGTTGCTTAAGCAACAATATCAACTCAATTTCATGCTTTTCACTCAATTTGGACGAAATAATAACAGGCAAAGTATCATCATTTCCTAGATATGCATACTTAAGATGTTCAGGCAGTGGTTTTAATTCTAAGATAGGTGGATGCTCAATGGATGGTTTCAATGGATTCATGGATCTTTCAGTCAAGTCACTAGTCATACAAACATGCTGAGGTTTATCCACATGTATATCCATTATTTCATAAATATTTAAGTCAGTTACATCTAATTGTACATAATCATTGGCATGCTTAATTAATAATTCATGCTCAAGCTGTTCTTCCATCAGTGAATCTACTATGTCCATACTTGCACAAAATTCAGAGTCAAAAGGATACCTTAGGGCCTTAAAGACACTAAACTTAACCTCCTCATCATGAACCCTCATGGTGAGCTCACCTTTCTGGACATCAATCAAGGCCCTACCTGTGGCTAGAAATGGTCTGCCTAATAGGATGGGGACTTCCTTGTCTGCTTCATAATCCAGGATGATGAAGTCTGCAAGAAAAATGAACTTGTCAACCTTGACAAGAATATCCTCTATCTTACCCTCAGGGTAGGCTATGGATCTGTCTGCCAACTGCAAGGTGACAGTGGTAGGGCATGCTTCCCCTATTCCAAGCTGACGGAATAGTGATAGGGGCATGAGATTTATGCTGGCTCCCAGGTCACAAAGAGCTCTGCCCACGTGCTTGCCTCCCAACTCCACTGGTAAGGTGAAGGAACCAGGATCCTTCTCCTTCTTTGGTAGCTTGTTTTGGAGTATAGCACTACACTCCTTAGTGAGATTCACTGTTTCAAATTCACCAATAATTTTCTTGTTAGTAATAATATCCTTCAAAAACTTAACATAAGAAGGCATGGATTGCAAAACCTCTACAAAAGGAATATTAACATGCACTTGCTTTAGAATTTCTAAAAATTTATTAAAGTGCACTTCCTGTTCTTGTTTTTTCTTCAGCCTTCTAGGGAATGGAGGTGGTGGCACATATGTAGGCACTTCAGGTCGCCTCAGGATAGGTGGAGGCCTTGGAATTTCTTATGGTTCCTCTATGATAGGTTCTAGCCTCACCCTTGATGTGCTTGTTGGTGGTTGACCTTGGTTTGGCAGAGAATCCAGTGGAGCACTAGACTCTTCATTCTCTACTCTCTTTGGTGTTTCTCTAGTGTTGCTCACCAATGGTCTCCCACTTCGAAGTTCAATTGCTTGAACCTGCTCTTTTCCATCCCTTCTAGGCACCTCAGTGTCAGCAGGCAATCTACCTTGGGGCCTACTTTTGAGTTCATTGGCTAATTGCCCTATTTGGTTCTCTAGGCTCCTAAGGGTAGCTTGCTGACTTTGTAGAGTGGCATCATTCTTTGCAATGTACTCCTTAAGTAGATTTTCTACAGATGACCCTATTGGTTGGTTATATGGTTTTTGATACATGGATTGGTTATTTTGGGGAGTGAAACCAGGTGTTCCACTCGGCCTTGGTTGGTTTTGACTTTGGTTAGTGTTTTGTTGGCCACCCCAAGAAAGATTTGGGTGGTTCCTCCAACCAGGATTGTAAGTGTTAGAGTAGGGGTTGTTCCTAGGCTGTTGTTGGCTTCCAACATAGCAGACTGAGGCTGGATTCCCAGGGCAGTATTCATACAGGTGCCCTTCCCCACAGAATCCACAGATCAGTGTCTCACCTTGACTTGTTTGTGCCCCCATTGAGATGGCTGCTGCGGTGTTGACACTGGATTGGAGATTGGTTTGACCCATTTGTTTGACTAGGTTGGTCAGGGCGTTTATTTGGTTGCTCATTGCACTGAGTGCATCCTTGTCTTGAGCTCTCCTAGGCTCTACTGGATCATCTGACCACCTACAGTGAGAGGCTGAGATCTTCTCCAGGATCTCATAGGCTTCATTATAGCTTTTAGAAAGCATGAAACCACCAGCTGACGAATTCAGCACTTGCCTAGTGCTGGGGTTGCATCCTTTGAAAAAGACTTCTATTTGGATACACCATGGGATGCCATGGTGTGGACATTTAAGCAGAAGGTCCTTGAACCTTGTCCAAGCTTCGTGAAGAGACTCATTTTCAGCTTGTTTGAATTTAATAATGTCATCACGAAAGTTTGAATTCCTATCAGGTGGGAAATATTTGACTAGGAATTTCTCAGCCAGATCTGTCCAATTGACAACTGATCCGGAAGGTAATGAGCTTAACCACGTTTTGGCTTTATCTCTTAATGAGTAAGGGAAGAGGTAAAGCCTCAAGGCTTCTTGGGAAACTCAAGGGATAAAGAAGGTATTGATGGAGCGTTGATGGAACGCAGCGGAAGCGATTTGGATCATAGACACTCTAATTTCATCAATTTAAACAAATGGAAACATGCAAAAGCAATGAAAAAGAGAAATTAGAACACATACCCTTGTCGTTCGTATTTCTTCAAATTCACCGCCAGAAACTCCTCACGAGCTCACCGAGCCTTCTCACGAAACGTTCGTGGACCACCCACGGTAGTCCCGCTATCCTCAGGCCGAGAAACGGAGTGGTGGGACTCCTTTTACAAAAGAAAAGAAGGAAGAAGCTTCAACTGAAAAACTATTTTTCAGAAAGCAGAGGAAGAAGACAGACGTAGAGATAGAGAGAGAGAAACTCAATTTGAAATCTTCATTTCAAATGTGAGACCCAAAGTCCACTATCTTTCTTTTTCTTCTTTTTTTTTTTTTTTTTTTTTTTTTTTTTTTTTTTTTTAATTAGTCTGATGAGTCAAAAATATATACCTTGTATATATTTACATGTGTCTTACATTGCATGTAAGACACATGTAAATATATATATATATATATATATATATATTTATAAATTATTATTATTAAAAATAATAATAATTATTTTATTAATTAAACTTTTTAATTAATAAAAAATATATATATTTTAATTAATATTATTTAATTCAATATCAAATATTAATTAAATAATATAATTAAACCCGGTTTTCCGAAAACCGACTTTTTCACATGAATCCTATTCATGTTTTCAGACCAATCTCATATTTAAATCATATTTAAATATGTCCATATTTAAATCATATTTAAATATGTCCATATTTAAATCATATTTAAATATGTTTATCCTTCTTCCACAAACCCGAATTTGAACGATTCAAATTCTTTTCTTTTCTTTTATACTGTTTCACGGCTTTATCCGAGCTAGCCAGGAGAACCGTAAGGACCTACAGATCATGAGCTCCAACGATACGAGATTATCCGGTCAAAACTCTTTCAACCGAACTAACCAACATTCGTTAACCCCCGGAGACTCCACTAAAGTCCAAGGGCTGCACTCTCCACACTGTAGATATATTGTGTCCTGTTGATATAACTATCATCAGTAAGTCGATCTTTCACAGGTCGTTCATAATCACAACGGGTCATATAAACCGTTTAACCCTTGTATTATATCTTGTTCCTTAAGTATCACTGACACCTCTAATGAACAATTGATTTGTGGTCCAACCATCAAATCAGATTCCTCCCTGATCAGGAGAGGATGGGCCCATTGTTCAAGACCTGGAGTCAGCACTTAAGGGAACAACCTCTCTACTAACCCTTAAAGCGGGTAGGAGTGAATTCCAATCTTGCTACAACTATGTCCCCAGCCACTTATTCAATCTTATCCCCAAGATGGTAGGCATATTGAGTCGGCAATCTGGCCACTCTCACCCGTACAAGTCAAAGGATAAGGTCAAATAAACAGGAGTCCATAGTAAGCTCAGGATTGGGATCGAGTTACCTAAGTCATCATATGAAAAACCGGTCTTTACAGTAAACGGTGTTATAAAGAAAGAGCGATTTTATTTCTTGGTTCGGTCTTGTGCAAACTCATTGCACAGGACGCCCTCACTCACATGTCTCTACATGAAACGATTCGAATCACATTGTTTTGTACTATACAAAGTGAGCTGCGTCCAATAGTGTCCCCAGGACAAGGTACCCAGCCTTATCCATATACTATAGACCATTTTGGCTGTCTACTTGAACTTGATCCACATTCATGTCATACATGAAGTTCAAGTACTCACACTATCGCCATGGGTGTTAGTTATTGGTATAGGTTAATACAAACACAATTCACTAAAAATCAATAACAACTTTATTGAAATATAATATTTACATTCATACAGTTTACAAACTACGAGTTTTAGGACATAAAACCCAACAAACTCCCACTTGGACTAAAACGTCAGTGAAGTACATGCTGGTCGAGAGAACTAGAATATCAAATATCTAAAGTTTCTCCCACTTTCCTACTGAGCAGCTCGCAGCCCTAAACTTTTTAGGTGTCTCTCAAACACTTTAGCCGTGAGAGACTTAGTAAACGGCTCAGCAATGTTGTGCTCCGAGGCTACCTGTGTGACGATCACATCTCCTCGTTGCACTATCTCCCTGATGAGATGATACTTTCGCTCAATATGCTTTCCACGCTTATGGCTTCTAGGTTCTTTAGAATTTGCCACTGCACCGCTGTTATCACAATAAAGGGTGATTGGCAAGTTCATATTTGGAACAACTTCCAAATCTGTCAAGAACTTCCTAAGCCATACAGCTTCCTTCGCTGCTTCGCAAGCTGCGACATACTCAGCTTCCATGGTGGAGTCAGCAATACAACCTTGCTTTATACTCCTCCATACTATTGCTCCTCCGTTAAGAGTGAACACTGATCCCGATGTAGATTTCCTGGAATCTATATCAGTCTGAAAATCAGAGTCAGTGTATCCTGCAAGGATCAAATCCTTCGCGCCATACACAAGCACATAGTCTCTCGTTCTCCTAAAATACTTGAGGACGTGTTTAACGGCTGTCCAGTGATCATATCCTGGATTGGACTGGAACCTACTGACAATTCCTACTGCATAGCAGATGTCGGGTCTTGTACACAACATAGCGTACATGAGACTACCAACTGCAGATGCATAGGGAATTCGTCTCATATTCTCAACCTCTTGAGGTGTCTTAGGAGACTGTTCCTTAGACAAGTGAATTCCATGCCTAAAAGGCAGCGAACCTTTCTTGGAATTCTGCATCGAATATCTTGACAACACCTTGTCAATATAAGATGCTTGAGACAGCGCTAGCACTTTGTTCTTACGATTCCTTATAATCTGAATCCCTAGAACAAACTGAGCCTCTCCCAAATCTTTCATTTGGAATTGGGTCGCTAGCCAATTCTTAACGTCAGTTAGGAACCCTACATCATTCCCAATGAGTAGTATATCGTCTACGTACAAGACTAAGAAAGCTACAACAATATTGACTACTTTCTTGTAGACACAAGGTTCGTCAATATTTTGTTCAAAGCCATAAGATTTGATCGCCGTATCAAACCTTATATTCCAGGATCTAGATGCTTGCTTCAACCCATAAATGGATCGATTAAGCTTGCAAACCTTTTGCTCTTGACCCTGAAGTATGAATCCCTCTGGTTGAGCCATATAGATACTCTCCTCAAGATTACCATTCAGAAAGGCAGTCTTGACATCCATTTGCCAGATTTCATAATCATAAAATGTAGCAATGGATAAGAATATTCTAATCGACTTTAACATGGCAACAGGAGAAAAGGTTTCTTCATAGTACACCCCTTCTCTTTGGGAATAACCTTTTGCCACAAGTCGAGCCTTAAAGGTTTGCACCTTACCGGCTTGGTCTCGTTTTCTCTTGTAGATCCACTTGCAACCGATAGGTCTTTCACTATCTGGTTGGTCTACAAGATCCCAGACCTAATTGAAGTACATAGACTCCATTTCGAGATCCATGGCTTTAAGCCACTGGTCCTTGTCTATGTCATTCATTGCCTGTTTAAAGGTCAATGGATCCTCAACGCCATCATCAGGTATGACGACTTGAGTTTCAGACAAGACGATGTAGCGGTCGGGCTGTCTTACATCCCTCCCACTGCGTCGAGGCTTTCTCAACTCTTGAGAAGGACCAGTCTGATCAACAACCTTTGTTGATCCGTCTGTAGCTTTCCTGGAAAATTCGGACAAAAGAATTTTGCTCGACGGTTGATGATCTCTCATGTGGTCTTCCTCTAAGAACGTGACATTAGTCGATACTAGTACCTTGTTCTCATGAGGATCGTAAAATAGACCACCTTTCGTTTCCTTGGGGTAACCTACAAATAGGCACAATTTTGAACGATGTTCCAACTTCTTTGGATTGGGTACTAGCACATGTGCCGGACACCCCCAAATCCTGAAGTGACGTAAACTACCTTTACGCCCTCTCCATAACTCATAAGGTGTTTCAGAAACACTCTTAGAGGGAACCATGTTCAAAATATATACTGCAGTCTCTACTGCATATCCCCAAAACGAACTAGGCAAATGAGCATAACTCATCATAGATCGAACCATGTCTAACAGTGTTCTATTTCTCCTCTCGGACACACCATTCTGCTGTGGTGTTCCTGGCGCTGAGAGTTGAGATACTATTCCATGTTCTATCATATAGTCCTGGAATCTTAAATCCATATACTCTCCACCTCGATCTGATCGGAGTGTTTTTATCGATTTACCTAATGTGTTCTCAACCTCTGCCTTATACTCTTTGAACTTTTCAAGAGCTTCGGACTTATGATGCATTAGATAAAGATAACCGTACCTAGAATAATCATCAATGAAACTGATGAAATATTCATACCCTCCTCGTGCTTTGACATTCAAAGGACCGCAGAGATCCGAATGCACGATTTCTAGAGGTTCTTTGGACCTATGACCTTTTTCAGAAAAAGATCGTTTGGTCATTTTTCCCTCAAGACAAGACTCACATGGCGGTAAAGAGTTGTCCTCTAAACGATTTAGCAGACCACTCTTAACCAATTTCCCAATCCTATTGAGATTAATGTGACCTAGTCTTAAGTGCCAAAGATAAGTACTTGGAGAAAGTTTCTGCCTTTTAGTTTGAGTCTCAGCTGTTTTAAACATTTCAGTGTTCAAAATAGCTTTGGCTTCGGTTGGTCTTAACACATACAAGTTGTTTTCAAGTTTCGCAGAACAAATACGTACACCTCTTTTGCTAATGACCGCTTCATTATGAACAAAAGATACTTTATACAACTGTTCTAACAAACAAGATATAGATACAAGATTCCTCTGGAAGGTAGGAACCAGGAGTACATTTTCTAGTAAAATGAAACTATCTCTATACAACAACTTTACAGCTCCCACTGCTTCAGCTGAGACAACCTCTCCAGTTCCAACTCTGAGAGTTATCTCACCGCGAGAAAGTGGCTGCCAAGAACTAGTTTCCTGAAAAGAAGAACAAACATGGTTAGTAGCTCCTGAATCAAGTATCCAGGTATGACAATCATGTTCTACTAAACATGTTTCAACAACAAGTAAATCATATTTACCTTGTCTTTCCTTCTCAGCCTTTTTCTCTGCAAGATACTTTGGGCAATTCCGTTTCCAGTGCCCATTTACACCACAATGGAAACATTTTCCTTTGTCTGCAGATCTAGTCTTGCTCTTAGCAGTAGCAGGTGCTTTTCCCTTCCTTTTATCTTTCTTCTTCTTTTGAATACTCTTATTCTTAATAGAAGAAAGTTCAGACTTACTCCCAGAAGAGGACCCCTTTTGGAATTTCCTAGAAGTGACAACGTTTGCCTCCTTCTCTTTTCCTTTAGAAGTGTGTAGGGACTGATAAGTCTGTAGCTCGCTGAGGAGAGAAGTCAAATTATACTTTATCTTGTTCATTACCAAATTGGTTCTGAACTGAAGGAAACTCTTCGAAAGAGATTCCAAGATAAAGCTCACTTGACTTGACTCATCAATAGTAGCTCCGTTTACTTCCGCCACATTGAAGTGGACCATCATGTTAAGGACATGCTCCCTAACAGATGTACCCTCTTTCATGTGAGAGTTGTAAACGAATTTGAGGGCTTCATGACAGACCGATGAGGACGGAAGTCCAAACATCTCCTGTAATGAAGACATGATTTCTTTAGCAGAAACCATATCCTCGTGCTTCTTAGCTAACACATCAGATATGCTGGCTAAGATATAGACTCGGGCTTTATCATTAGCCCTTGTCCATCTATCATATGCTTCTCGAACAGTTCGAGTCGCATCCGAGCTAGGAGGGGGAGGACAATCCTCTGATAAGACGAACCTTAGATCATCTAGAACGAGAATCGTATTCAAGTTCGATTTCCAGGTCGCGTAGTTATCGCCGGTTAACTTATCGGAAGCTAGTAAGTGAATAAAAGAGCTAGTCATGCTGAAAAGAGAATGAATAAATAATATTAGTGAAAAGGTTTTAACCTAATTTACACACCAATCAAGAATTTAGCAAAGAATAATAATGTACCCAAAACTCATTATTAAACTGCAACGATACTTCAATGGGTCAGAATGGTCGCTACCGAGGGGCAGTCAAGCATTCCTTCACTGAATCAAGACATTCTTGACTAAATGCTAATACCAGAATATCTCATATTCCTATAGCATCTTAGTTATCGCTGTTTGGTCAAGATTTACTAACTCCTTAGCAAATCTCGTAAGTGTGACCCTCCATTTTTAGAATTCATAGGGCGGCCCCAACGATGCAACCGAATGGAAATGTCAAAGTTGGGAATGGCTCTATGTTTCTTTATCCATAAATGGTGATTGACATGTTCCGATTCCTATGAAACGGCCCTCCGAATGGATCGGTACCACTTGTGGGCACCTAGCAGACAGAACATAGGAATCTCACGGTTCAATCCAATGGAGGAGACCGCAGGATGTATTGACATACTTCCTTCTCCCACTTACTATAAATACTTTCTCCATTCACCTTGCTCTTGAATTATGCAAATACCATCCGAATGGGGATGCCCTATTGACATCACGTGGCCGAGCATAATTCTCACGGTGTGAACTTGACAGAGAACGTAGGAGGAGAGGGACATATCATATATACCTTCTCAACACCTCTACTAAGTATTTTAAGACGGAATGGGTAAATTAATCAGGCATTATCCGGCTAAGACAATAAGGCCTAAGTCTAGGTAAAACAAACTTTTACCTATGATGTCTAGGTGATAAACACTTTATTACCTCACACCACTCACGCATGCTCATAAAGCCGGGTTAACTTTACTCAAGTACCGGATGGTCCCCAGGTAGGAGGTGTTCCGTAAACCGTCAGCTTAAATACCTCCAACCTCGAACAGGATGTCCCCGGGTGAGTTTCTTGTAACCTTAGCATTTACAAGATATCGACCTATTCATCTAATGAAACGGAACGATACATTCAACCCTAAGTGAGCATGCCTTTGTCTTTGTTATAGATTTTAAAAGTCTATGCCAATTTTACAACACTTTGCAAAACTAAGACTTACTACAACAAACTTCTACATGCTTCTCAAACATGCAACACTAAGGCATGAAAAGTTGAATATTTAATTTCATAATTAATATAAGAATTATATCGATTATGTTTTTAAATATACAACTCCTAATTCATAAATTAATATAACACTTATATCAATTCTCATGAATTAAGCATGCATCCTATACATTATAACACTTATAACAAACAAAATGCATCTAATGTTGGATGTTTAATTTCATAATTAATATAACACTTATATCAATTATTCTATTAAGCAAACAACATCTAATTCATGAATTAATATAACTCTTATATTAATACTCATGAATAAACATGCATCTATACATTATAACACTTATAATATACCATGTGCATAAAATTAGGGCAACCTATGTTGTATATTTAATTTCATAATTAATATAACACTTATATCAATTATTCTATTAAATTAACAACAACTAATTCATGAATTAATATAACTTTTATATCAAAACTCATGAATTGCCAAATATGCATACGATATATTATAATACTTATAACATATTTTCAATGCATGAAGCATGCTTCCTACGGTGGGATTTTAAATCTATATGGCATACGTTATGCACATACAAACATGGATTTTAATTAAAACATACATTCACAATGCATAATTAATTAAACACACTAAAGTGGATCGATTTTGGCATTTAGCAAGCAATAACTAATTTATTACAAGCTTGATCAACAAGCTACGCCTTGAGCGGACTTCGAACTCTTCGCACCGCCTTTGACCAACTTGCTTCCTCCGAACGCTTTGGCCAAAAACTCTTTGAATTTCTCCTCGTAATGCCCAGAACGAGTTTGAACTTACACCGAACATTTCGGCGAGTTTCAAACTCAAACTTCTTTCACAAAGAAACCTATATGGACTCTAATGACTCTAAAAATACAGACTCTTTAGCATACATTAAAGCCCATACATTCTCGGGCAATTACAAATAATGAAATTCAAAAAGAAACTATGCCAAAATCGATATTCACTTTAGAATCCATTCAGAAACAATTTCTAAATAAAACCCACCATAACTTAAATTGATAGAAATTGAGTGGCCAAAAACGCTCTGATACCAATTGATGGAGCGTTGATGGAACGCAGCGGAAGCGATTTGGATCATAGACACTCTAATTTCATCAATTTAAACAAATGGAAACATGCAAAAGCAATGAAAAAGAGAAATTAGAACACATACCCTTGTCGTTCGTATTTCTTCAAATTCACCGCCAGAAACTCCTCACGAGCTCACCGAGCCTTCTCACGAAACGTTCGTGGACCACCCACGGTAGTCCCGCTATCCTCAGGCCGAGAAACGGAGTGGTAGGACTCCTTTTACAAAAGAAAAGAAGGAAGAAGCTTCAACTGAAAAACTATTTTTCAGAAAGCAGAGGAAGAAGACAGACGTAGAGATAGAGAGAGAAACTCAATTTGAAATCTTCATTTCAAATGTGAGACCCAAAGTCCACTATCTTTCTTTTTCTTTTTTTTCTTTTTTTTTTTTTTTTTAATTAGTCTGATGAGTCAAAAATATATACCTTGTATATATTTACATGTGTCTTACATTGCATGTAAGACACATGTAAATATATATATATATATATATTTATAAATTATTATTATTAAAAATAATAATAATTATTTTATTAATTAAACTTTTTAATTAATAAAAAATATATATATTTTAATTAATATTATTTAATTCAATATCAAATATTAATTAAATAATATAATTAAACCCGGTTTTCCGAAAACCGACTTTTTCACATGAATCCTATTCATGTTTTCAGACCAATCTCATATTTAAATCATATTTAAATATGTCCATATTTAAATCATATTTAAATATGTTTATCCTTCTTCCACAAACCCGAATTTGAACGATTCAAATTCTTTTCTTTTCTTTTATACTGTTTCACGGCTTTATCCGAGCTAGCCAGGAGAACCGTAAGGACCTACAGATCATGAGCTCCAACGATACGAGATTATCCGGTCAAAACTCTTTCAACCGAACTAACCAACATTCGTTAACCCCCGGAGACTCCACTAAAGTCCAAGGGCTGCACTCTCCTCACTGTAGATATATTGTGTCCTGTTGATATAACTATCATCAGTAAGTCGATCCTTCACAGGTCGTTCATAATCACAACGGGTCATATAAACCGTTTAACCCTTGTATTATATCTTGTTCCTTAAGTACCACTGACACCTCTAATGAACAATTGATTTGTGGTCCAACCATCAAATCAGATTCCTCCCTGATCAGGAGAGGATGGGCCCATTGTTCAAGACCTGGAGTCAACACTTAAGGGAACAACCTCTCTACTAACCCTTAAAGCGGGTAGGAGTGAATTCCAATCTTGCTACAACTATGTCCCCAACCACTTATTCAATCTTATCCCCAAGATGGTAGGCATATTGAGTCGGCAATCTGGCCACTCTCACCCGTACAAGTCAAAGGATAAGGTCAAATAAACAGGAGTCCATAGTAAGCTCAGGATTGAGATCGAGTTACCTAAGTCATCATATGAAAAAACCGGTCTTTACAGTAAACGGTGTTATAAAGAAAGAGCGATTTTATTTCTTGGTTCGGTCTTGTGCAAACTCATTGCACAGGACGCCCTCACTCACATGTCTCTACATGAAACGATTCGAATCACATCGTTTTGTACTATACAAAGTGAGTCGCGTCCAATAGTGTCCTCAGGATAAGGTACCCAGCCTTATCCATATACTATAGACCATTTTGGCTGTCTACTTGAACTTGATCCACATTCATGTCACACATGAAGTTCAAGTACTCACACTATCGCCATGGGTGTTAGTTATTGGTATAGGTTAATACAAACACAATTCACTAAAAATCAATAACAACTTTATTGAAATATAATATTTACATTCATACAGTTTACAAACTACGAGTTTTAGGACATAAAACCCAACAGGTATCACTAACTCCTAGGAAGTTTCTTAGATGATTGTGGGGGTCCTCATTTTCCACTCCAAAGAATTGTCCCACAGTGGACAACATTTGGAACATTACTGGCTTTAACTCGAATGAGTTGGCAGTAATTTCAGGGCGTATGATGCTTGGGTTTAGCTCCCCAGACATGGGAACTAAGTACGAGAGAATGACACTATCCTTGTCATTCGCTATTTCGATGGGGTTGCGAATGGTAGGTGCTGGATTTGGGTTTGTTCTATCCATTTCTATTTGAGAGAATTGTGAAGACTCTGCTGAGTCAGCAACGTTTGGAGGTATAAGGGGTTGGTTGAAGAGACGTTTCTTAGCTCTGTTTTTGGCCCTAAGTAATCTCTCAGGCTCAGGATTGAACTCTAGATCGCTACTTGAATGCTCATTCATAAACTAACCCAATGGTATCTGCAAAAGAAATGAAAATAGATCAGCTCTAATAGATATTAAGATTTGTGTTTCTAACTTAACAAACTTCGTTTTCACTAAACTAAATCCCCGGCAGCGGCGCCAAAAACTTGTTGCGTGCTCAATGTTTAAAATAAAGAAGCAATGATAGAGCACTCAGAACATGCAAGCATACATGATCTTGTAGCAAGTAATAAGTATTTTTTCATTCGATTTCCCACAGAGATTTATTCTTAGTTACTAGCGAAGTGTTTTGTTAAGTGAGAATGGGTGGATTAAATGGGGTTGATTTGGTTTTAATGTGCCTAATTACTAAGGAATGTGTAAAGGATGGGAGCATAAACAAGTGCAAGTAGGTAATAAACTTGAATGTAAAGAGAAGAGAATAACAAATGAAGAGAGAAATGGCTAATGCAAAATTTGAACTAAAGGAATTGCGGAAACAGCAATTATCTAGCAATGTGCTTAACAGTGAATTATGTGTAAAGTGTGGAAACAAGGGCTACTAACGACTCCTCTATAGGCTTTCTCTCACGATTCTCAAGCAGTAGATCAACTCATCATGCATCAAACTAACTCATTCTCATGTATCTTCCGATTTCATGCATTAGATCCTTTAGTTTACTCATGTCCAAGTAAGGTCTTAAGCATCTTTTTATAACAGCAAGTATTGGTTTGTACTAGGAAAACGCCTATTCCTAGGTCGTTTTCTGGCTACCTTGAGAGGCTAGCATGAATGTACGACTCTGAACTCTTACTCCTTCCAGAGGTTAGGAGTTCTATGGACAAAATGGATGGCCAATCGAAATTGCCCGTGGGATGAAGCTTACATACATTCAATGCATTCGAGAGCTATCCTACATGTTTGATTCACGTGTTTTTACCTATAAACTTGTCATTAGCATGCCCTTATGTGATTTAGTTACTCATGGATGAAGATAGAATGAGAAGAAGATATGGAGACGACATGCTTAGTGGAATAATAAAGACAAGACAGAAGCTAAAGATAGTAAACAGAGAAGTGAAGAGATTGCAAAGTGATGAAGTAATGCTTCGATTAACTAAGTTTGGACTAAACAAATGACAACCTTGAATAACTAAAGGAAAACAGAAAGCAACGAAATGAAGTAGAGTAGCTAACGGAAAAGAAATGACAACAAACAGCAATGAAAATAGAAAGCTAAAGCAGAAAAACAAGTAGATCAGTGCGTGATCGCCTCGTCGCAGACGCCTCGGCTGAAGGGGGAAGAAGGCAAGCTTTGCTTAGATGAATCCAATCAGAAGAGAAGACAAAACTTCTCTTCTTCCTCTCAGATTATCGACTCCAATAGCTGAGACCTTCAATCCAACAACCGGATGAGAAAAACAGGAGAAAAGACTGCGCTGAGAAGAGAGTTCTACGCCTTTCGAGTGTGTTTCAACCTTCCATCTTGACCTCCTTTTATAGTGTTCTGCAGGTACGATTGGGTCAAGGAGAACCATCCATTCTCAACGTCGTTCTTCCATGTGGCAGCAGGAGAAAGAATGGGCCCCTGAAAGATCGGAACAAAACAGAAATTGGTTAGACAACTTACGGATTTCACTTAAAACATTGCGGTTTTAGCAATGTTTTCGCAATGCTTCCGCAATGTGCAATTTTCATTCCTTTAACTTCGTTTTTGGTTCTTTTTCTTTCCTTTTGCATATAAGTCCTAATTTAGCTTCATTCTTCTAATTCTCATATATAAGCACGAGTTTAAGCTAAATCCTACCAAAAACACCTAAGAGTGTACATCTTTCTATAGCAAACAAGTCCCAAAATAGTCACTTTTGGAGACGTAACAGTGTGTTACCTCTCCAAAAGAGAGTTATTTAGGGCTATAATTACTTGATATTTATGGAATCTCTTAAGCATTTTAGTTAGAAGTAAGCATAATATGTGTTTAAAAGTGACATTTTGGGAATTGAGGTTAATTTAAGGCTTTTGTGAAAAAGCTACGAATAAGTGTACAAATTGGTGAAAATATGTCTAATTAATGCTTTGCAGATGTATTGTTGAAGTTTTGCGAGGACCGCAATGGGATCAGAAGAAGCACAACATTGCAATCGCAACACAATCGCAATACTGGTCTTTGTTGCTGCGTTTTTCCAGCCGTCGGCCTTCCTATAGCTGCCACGTGTGAGGTTGTTACCTCAAATTTGGATGGTGATCCATGATTAAAGGGTCAACTATGGAACCACTAAAGACTATATAAAGAGAGCTAGATGAAGGATCAAAGCAATGAATTGAAGGGAATTCAATCCATAAACCACTCGACGGTGAAGAAAATCAAAAACCCTCTCCCGATTGTTGGATCGAAGAACCAACGATCCTTTGACGTCGATAATTTAAAAGGAGGAAGAGAAGATTCATCTCTCTTCTGATTGAATTTCTTCCCAAGATTGGCCATTCTTCTCCTGCATCCGAGGCGAATCGTGGACAAGAGGATCTTCATCTGATCTACTGCTTTCTTTTATTGCTTTTCGAATTAGATACTGTTCCTCTTAGTTCTTGTTCGGTTCATCTACTGTTTTTCTTTAATATCGCTTTCGGATTGACGTATGTATGCTTTACGAATTGTTATTTGATTTGCCTTTTAAGAGTAATCAATTAGTTTTGTTGAGTTCTTCATTCCATGAGTAGTCAATTAATTTTATTGAGTTCTAAAGTCATGAGTAGCTAAGTTCATAGAGGTTTGCTAGAGATGAATCTATAGGTTAAGCGTATGTGAATTCAGAATGTAAAGTAGCATGAATGCATTGAATGAATGTGATCTTCATCCCATGGACAATTTCGACCGACCATCCATTTTGTCTAAAGAATTCCTAACCTCTGGAAGGAGTAAGAATTCAGAGTCGTTCATTCATGCTAGCCTTTCATGGTAATAAAGAGAGTGGCCTAGGAATATGTTGGGTTTTATGTCCTAAAACTCGTGGTTTGTAAACTGTTATGTTTGTAAATATTCTATTTAGAATAAAGACTTATTAGTTTTATTCAGTAAAGGAGTTTACTGGAATAAAGTGAAACGTGTTTGGTTTAACCTATACCAATGACCAACACCCTTGGCTGAATATGAGTACTTAAGCCTCATGTATGACATGATTGTGGATCAGGCTCAAATAGTCAGTCAAAACGGTCTATAGTATACGGATAAGGCTGGGTACCTTATCCTGGTAACACTATTGGATGCGGCTCACTTTGTATTGTACAAAACGATGTGATCCGAATCGTTTTACATGGAGATGTGCGAGTGAGGGCGTCCTGTGTAAAGAGTTTACACAAGATCGAACCGTGTATTAAGGCATTCTCTCTTTATAACTCCGTTTACTGATTGAGACTGACTTATACATTTTGATGGCCTAGGTAACTCGATCTCAATCATGAGCTCGCTATGAACTCCCTCTTATTCGATAGTATCCTTTGACTTGCACGGGTGAGAGTGGCCCATAAGCGCTGACTCAATAAGCCTACCATCTTGGGGATAAAGTCGAATAGGTAGCTGGGGACATAGTACAGCAAGATTGAAGTTCACTCCTAACCCGCTCTTCAGGGTTAGTAGATAGGTTGTTCCCTTAATAGCTGACTCCGGGGCTTGAACAATTGGTGCGCACACTCTCATGAGATGAGAGGGTTAATTGATCTGTTGGTTGGACCACAGATCTATTGTTCATTAGAGGTGTCAGTGGTACTTAAGGAACAAGACGTAATGTAGGGGTTAAACGGTTTAAAATGACCCAGCTGTGATTACGAACAACCTGTGAAGGGTCGACTTGCCCGTGACGGTTATATTAGAGGACATAATATATCTACAGTGAGGAGAGTGCAACCCTTGGACTATAGTGGAGTCTCCGGGGGTTAACGAAAGTTGATTGATTCGGGTTAAAAGAGTTTTGACCGAATAATCTCGTATCGTTGGAGCTCATGATCTGTAGGTCCTTTAGGTTCTCCTGGCTAGCTCGGATAACGCCGTGCAATAGTATAAAAGAAAAGAAAAAGAATTTGAATTTGAATTGTTCAAATTCGGTTTATGGAAGGAGGATGGACATATTTAAATATGATTTAAGTATGGAAATGGCCTATAACATGAATAGGATTCATGTGTAAAAAAGTCGGTTTTCGAAAAACCGGGTTTAGTCATATTATTTAATTAATATTTGATATTGAATTAAATAATAATTATTAATTAAAAAGTTTAATTAATAATTATATATATATATATATTAAGTAACATATATATATATGTACTTGGGCCATAAAAAGAGAAGTGAGAATTGAGATTTTTGCAATTCATTTTTTGAATTGCAGAGAAGATAGGCACAGGGTACACGAAAGTAAAAAAAAAAAAAAAAAAATCTAAGTTTTTTTTCTTTCAGCCTCTGTCCTAAGTTCTTCTTCTTCCTCTTTCTTCTTCTTCTTTTCTTTTCCTTTCTTTTCAATTGTTTCGGAGTCCCACAACTCCGTTGCTCGGCGCCGAGGATAGCGGGACTACCTGGGGTGGTCCTCGAGGCGTTCGTGAGAAGAGGTCGGAAGAGTTCGTGACGAGGAACGGTCGGCGGACTTGAAGAAATTGGAACTACAAGGGTATGTGTTTCTAATTTCTTATTTCCGTCTTTTGAGCATGTTTTCTATTTGTTAAATTGATAAAATTAGAGTATCATCGGTCCGAAATCGCTTTCCGCTGCGCAAGTCGCTCCATCAATTGGTATCAGAGCGATTTTGTGATTAACTCAATTTGCATCAATTTAAGTTGGTGGGTATTTTAATTTAGAAATTGTTTCTGAATTGGCGTCTAAAGTGAATATCGATTTTGGCATAGTTTCTTTTTGAATTTCATTATTTGTAATTGCCCGAGAATGTATGGGCTTTAATGTGTGCTTAAAAAAGTCTGTATTTTTAGAGTCATTAGAGTCCATATAGGTTTCTTTGTGAAAGAAGCTCGAGTTTGGAGCTGACCGAAATGTTCGGTATAATTTCAAACTCGTTCTAGGCAATACGAGGAGAAATTCGAAGAGAAATTGGCCGAAGCGTTAGGAGGAAGCAAGCTGGTCAAAGGCGGTGCGAAGAGTTCGAAGTCCGCTCAAGACGTAGCCTGTTGTTCAAGCTTGTAATAAATTAGTTATTGCTTGCTAAATGCCAAAATCGATCCACTTTAGTGTGTTTAATTAATTATGCATTACGAATGTATGTTTTAATTAAATTCCATGTTTGTATGTGCATATCGTATGCCATATAGATTTAAAATCCCACCGTAGGAAGCATGCTCCATGCATTGAAAATATGTTATAAGTGTTATAATATATAGTATGCATATTTGAGAATTCATGAGTATTAATATAAGAGTTATATTAATTCATGAATTAGATGTTGCCAATTTAATAGAATAATTGATATAAGTGTTATATTAATTATGAAATTAAATTTACAACATAGCTTGCCCTGATTTTATGCATATTGTAGGTTATAAGTGTTATAATGTATTAAATGCATGTTTAATTCATGAGTATTAATATAAGAGTTATATTAATTCATGAATTAGTTGTTGTTTGCTTAATAGAATAATTAATATAAGTGTTATATTAATTATGAAATTAAACATCCAACTAAGTTGCATATTGTATGTTATAATTGTTATAATGTATAGGATGCATGCTTAATTCATAATAATTGATATAAGTGTTATATTAATTTATGAATTAGGAGTTGTGTATTTAAGAGCATAACCGATATAAGTGTTATATTGATTATGAAGTTAAATATTCAACTTGTCATGCCTTAGCAATTGTATGTTTGAGAAGCATATAGATTTTGTTATAGAAAGTCTAGTTTTTGCAATTGTTGTAAAAATGACTTAGACTTTTAAAATCTATAACAAAGAAAAGCTTGTTCATTTAGGGTTAAATGAGTCGATCTAGTTCATTAGATGAATAGATCGAAATCTCGTAAATGCTAAGGTTATGAGAAACTCACCCGGTGAAATCTTGTCTAAGGTTGGAGGAAAATGAATTGACGGATCACCTCCTACCTGGGGACTAACCGATACTTGAGTAAAGTTAACCAGGCTTTATGAGCGTGCGTGAGAGGTGTGAGGTTAATAAAGTGTTTATAACCTAGACATCAAAGGTAAATAGTTTGCCTAGACTTAAGGTTTTATTTTCTTAGTCGGATAAAACCTGAGTAGTTTACCCTAAAAACCGTCTACGATGCTTAGTAGAAGTGTTGAGAAGGAATATATGATATATCCCTCTCCTGCTACGCACTCCCTATAGTTCACAACGTGAGAATTTTGCTTGGCCTCATGATGCCATATGGGGCATCTCCAGACGGGTGGTGTTTGCAACTTTCAATAGCAAGGTGAATGGAGTAAGTGTCTATAATAAGTGGGAGAAGGAAGTACGTCAGTACATCCTACGGTCTCCTCTATTGGATTGAACCGTGAGATTCCCATGTTCCGCCTGCAGGCTGCCCTTGGGGCACCATCCAAACGGAGGGCTGGGCATGGGAGATCGAACACCTCAGTCACCATTTATGGATAAAGAAACATAGGGCCATTCCCAACACTGACATTCCATACGGTTGCTATGTTGGGGTCGTTCTGTGCGTTCTAAAAATGGAGGGTCACACTTACGGGATTTGCTAAGAAGTTAGTAAATTCAGACCAAAAACGATAACTAAGATGCTATAGGAATATGAGTTATTCTGGTAATAGCATTTAGTCAAGATTGTCTTGATTTAGTAAAGGAGTGCTCGACTGCCCTACGGTAGCGACCATTCTGACTTACTAAAGTATCGTTGCGAGTAAATAAAGAGTTTGGGTACTTTATTTACTGCTAAACCTCTTAATTGGTTTAAATAGGTTAAAACCGTTTCACTAATAGTTTTACATTCTTTTTCAGCATGTCGAGCTCTTTTATTCAGTTGTTAGCTCACAACAAGTTAACTGGAGAGAATTACGGAACTTGGAAGTCGAACCTGAATACGATTCTGGTTCTGGACGACCTGAGGTTTGTCTTAACGGAGGAATGTCCTTCAGCTCCTGGCTCGAGTACTTCTCGAAGTGTTCGAGAGGCACACGATGGATGGATTAGGGCTATTGATAAATCCCAAATTTATATCTTGGCAAGCATATTTGATGCCTTGTGCAAGTAGTATGAGGTTATGGTTTCCTTGAGGGAAATCATGTCTTCTTTACAAGCGATATTGGACAGTCGTCCTCATCACTTCGTAATGAAGTCCTCAAGTTCGTTTATAACTCTCGCATAGTGGAGGATACCTCTGTTAGGGAGCTTGTCCTTAACATGATGGTCCACTTTAATGCGGCAGAAGTAAACGTTGCTACCATCGTCTTTTCAGACTTATCAGACTCTGTACACTTCCAAAGGAATAGAGAGTGAGGCAAGTGTTGTCACTTCGAAGAAATTCCTTAAGAGGTTGGCATCAGGGAGTAAGCCTAAGTCTGCTTCTCTGAGTAATGAGATTATTCAGAAGAAGAAGAGTAACAGGAGAAATGGCAAAGCCCCTACTGTTCGCAAGGTAATGTCTTCAAACATAGGAAAATGTTTCCATTGTACTGAAGATGGGTATTGGAAGCGTAACTGCTCCAAATACTCTGCTGAGAAACAGGCTGAGAAAGAACGACAAGATAAATGTGATTTATTTGTCAAAACAAGTTTAGTGGATATGAATGTCATACCTGGATGTCTTCAGGAACCACTATTCATGTTTGTTTTTCTACAGGAAACTAGTTCGTGACAGTCGTTTTCTCGCTGTGAGATATGGAGATATCGTTGCAGCTGAACTAGTGGGAGACTTTGTAGTTGTTGTATAGACATAATAACATTTGTTATATGTAATTATTGTCTATATTTTTGGTTTAAACTGAACACTTGTATATTATATCTTTTGGTTTTATAATGAACAGTTCATTTGGCAAAAGATATATACTGATGTGTTCTATTAAACTTGAAAACAACTAGCGTGTTAAGACTCACAGTGTTAACGAAAGCTATAGTAGATATCAACAAAGGTTGTTGATCAAACTAGAGTTTTTCAACCGTTGAGAAAGCTTCAATGCAGTGGGAGGGTTGTGGGACAACCCGATCCGCTGCACTGGCTTGTCTTTAACTCAAAGTTCTCATACTTGATGATAACATTGAGGGTTCGATGTCTTTAATTAGGCAATGAATCACATAGACAAGGCCAAATGGCTCAAAGTCACAAATCTATGGATGGTTTTGAGACCAAGCCACTAAGGTGAAAACCTTTATGGCTTGACTTTCTGGTAATGGGATTGTCCCGAAGAGAAAGGGTTTATTGTGTATACTCTCTTTCTATTGTTGCCAGACGTAAGTTAAATAGATGACTATTATCCAATGTCATGTTCTATCTTCATAGAATAAGGCAAGTGGATGTCAAGTTAGCTTTCCTGCAGAATAGCTATCTTGATCAGAGTATCTATAAGTCTCAACCAGATAGATTCATAATTCGAGGACAAAGAGCAAATGGTTTGCGAGCCTATTCGATTCATTTATGAATTAGAATAAACATCTTTATCCTGGATTGTAAGGTTTGATATGGTGATCAAACCTTATGGCTTTGAACAGAAGTTTGAACGAAAGTTTGATAAACCTTGTTTGACAAGAGTTTAGTCAATGATGTAGCTTTCATAACATATTCCCGTAATTTTGGTCCTAATCATTGAGAATGGTTAAGATTCATTTCTGACTTTTAGCTTAAACTAGCGACCCACACCCAAATAGTTGATTTGGAGGAGGGCTTAGTTTGTTCTAAGGATTCAGTTTGATCTGAGTCGTAAGAACAAATCGCTAGTGCTGTCTCTAAAATTTTATATTGACAAAGTGTTGTCAATATTCGATGGTTTATGGAAATGGTTTCCTAAGACACCTCAAGTGTTGAGGATACGAGATGCACCAAAGTGCATTTACATATTGAAGGTTAGGTGTATCTTTTGAGATACATGACCCGATATGTGCTATGCAGTGGGAGCTGTCAGTAATATTAGTCCAATTGGATTAGATTCCGGTTAAAGTTTTGTCTTTGTACTTAGAGGAGTAGAATAAAAGAGTTGTATTGTTGATTCCTCGTTGGTAGCTAAGTCTATTTGCAGCTTGTCAAGCAGCAATAGGTTTATAAGTTGAGCTCACAGATAGTGCTATGACGAGATGTGATGGTCACATGGAAAGCCTCGTAGTACTTCATGCTGATTAGTTTACTAAGTCTCTCATGGCTAAAGTGTTTGAGAGACACCTAGAAGAGTCTAGGGCTCCGAGTTGCTGGAGAGGACAGTGGGAGAAAACTTTTGATATATGATATATTAGTTTTCTCCACCTAACATGTACACCACGGACGTTTAAGTCCAAGTGGGAGTTTGTTGGGTTTTATGTCCTAAAACTCGTGGTTTGTAAACTGTTATGTTTGTAAATATTCTATTTAGAATAAAGAGTTATTAGTTTTATTCAGTAAAGGAGTTTACTAGAATAAAGTGAAACGTGTTTGGTTTAACCTATACCAATGACCAACACCCTTGGCTGAATATGAGTACTTAAGCCTCATGTATGACATGATTGTGGATCAGGCTCAAATAGTCAGTCAAAACGGTCTATAGTATACGGATAAGGCTGGGTACCTTATCCTGGTAACACTATTGGATGCGGCTCACTTTGTATTGTACAAAACGATGTGATCCGAATCGTTTCACATGGAGATGTGCGAGTGAGGGCGTCATGTGTAAAGAGTTTACACAAGATCGAACCGCGTATTAAGTCACTCTCTCTTTATAACTCCGTTTACTGATTAAGACTGACTTATACACTTTGATGGCCTAGGTAACTCAATCTCAATCCTGAGCTTGCTATGAACTCCTGCTTATTCGATAGTATCCTTTTACTTGCACGGGTGAGAGTGGCCCATAAGCGCCGACTCAATAAGCCTACCATCTTGGGGATAAAGTCGAATCGGTAGCTGGGGACATAGTACAGCAAGATTGGAGTTCACTCCTAACCCGCTCTTTAGGGTTAGTAGATAGGTTGTTCCCTTAATAGCTGACTCCGGGGCTTGAACAATTGGTGCGCACACTCTCATGAGATGAGAGGGTTAATTGATCTGTTGGTTGGACCACAGATCTATTGTTCATTAGAGGTGTCAGTGGTACTTAAGGAACAAGACGTAATGCAGGGGTTAAACGGTTTAAAATGACCCAGCTGTGATTACGAACAACCTGTGAAGGGTCGACTTGCCCGTGACGGTTATATCAGAGGACATAATATATCTACAGTGAGAAGAGTGCAACCCTCGGACTAGAGTGGAGTCTCCGGGGGTTAACAAAAGTTGATTGATTCGGGTTAAAAGAGTTTTGACCGAATAATCTCGTATCGTTGGAGCTCATGATCTGTAGGTCCTTTAGGTTCTCCTGGCTAGCTCGGATAACGCCGTGCAACAGTATAAAAGAAAAGAAAAAGAAAAAGAATTTGAATTGTTCAAATTCGGTTTATGAAAGGAGGATGGACATATTTAAATATGATTTAAATATGGACATATCTAAATATGATTCAAGTATGGAAATGGCCTATAACATGAATAGGATTCATGCGTAAAAAAGTCAGTTTTCGAAAAATCGGGTTTAGTCATATTATTTAATTAATATTTGATATTGAATTAAATAATAATTATTAATTAAAAAGTTTAATTAATAATTTTATATATATATATATATATTTATTTATTAAAAAGTTTAATAAATAAAATTATTATTATTATTTTTAGGGAAATTGTAGTAAATGACAATTTAAGACTTATTGTTTGCAAATATAGCATGTTTTTAAAAATTTTGCGGATATAGCAATTTTTATCGCTGATATCTTATGACTGATAGAAGTCTATCGCTGATCACCTCAGCTTTTTATAGATTTTTGTCAGTGATAATAGTCTATCAGAGATAATAGTCTATCAGTGATATAATAAAGTCTATCAGTGATAGAAACGGGTTTTTTTGCCATATTTGCAAAACATTTTAAAGTTTGCTAAATTTGCAATTAGTTTGGGCCTGATTGCTATTTGTGCAACCAGCCCTTATTTTTAATAATAATAATAATAATTATATATATATATATATATATATTACTTAATATATATATATGTGTGTCTTGCATGCAGCAAGACATATATATATATATGTTAAGTAATATATATATATATATATATATATGTACTTGGGCCATAAAAAGATAAAAAGAGAAGTGAGAATTGAGATTTTTGCAATTCATTTTTTGAATTACAGAGAAGATAGGCAAAAAAATCTAAGTTTTTTTTCTTTCAGCCTCTGTCTTAAGTTCTTCTTCTTCCTCTTTCTTCTTCTTCTTTTCTTTTCCTTTCTTTTCTCTTGTTTTGGAGTCCCACAACTCCGTTGCTCGGCGCCGAGGATAGCGGGACTACCTGGGGCGGTCCTCGGGGCGTTCGTGAGAAGAGGTCGGAAGAGTTCGTGACGAGGAACGGCCGGCGGACTTGAAGAAATTGGAACTACAAGGGTATGTATTTCTAATTTCTTATTTCCGTCTTTTGAGCATGTTTTCTATTTGTTAAATTGATAAAATTAGAGTATCATCGGTCCGAAATCGCTTTCCGCTGCGCAAGTCGCTCCATCAGAATAGGCATTCTCCTAGCACGTTTGTTAGCATGCATTTATAAATAGGTTTTTAGCCTTACTTGGACATGAGTAATCTAAGAATCTAATGCATATAATCGGAAGATGTATGAGATCTAGCTAAGACGATGCATGAGATGTTAATTTGCTGCTGAATGATCATAAATAAATGCCTATAGAGGACTCTTAAGCCAACTTTGTTGTCTTCATTTTAGATTTTAATCGTTGCTAGTTTATTGCGAGAATATTGCGAGAACCGCAATATCACTTTCTGCCTTTACCTTAGTATTTTATCAGTCTGGTAATCCATTGCGAAAGTATTGCGAGACCCGCAATACTATTTTTCAACATCATAGTTTCCTTCAGTTTATTTTGCTTGGTGTTAACTTTGCATTTCCCTTGCATCCTTTATAATTTCGCGCCTCAACCCAAAATCCATTAATTCCTGGTTACCTTACCTAATTTAACACGCATCAAATCGTTATTTCAGCAACCCAACCAACAACATTTTGTCACCGGTTACATTTTCCTTCAATCAATCTGTACTTAGCATAAACTTAATCAAATCTCTGTGGGAAAACGATATAAAATATACTTATCACTTGCTGCAGACCATGTATACTTGCATGATCTGAGTGCTCTTCGCATCTAATTTACACACGCACTGAGCACGCAACAGCAAGAGTGCAAACTTCGATCGGGAAAGAAAAAAGAAAGTCAAGGTTGTACTAAGGTGTTCCTTAGGCCGCACGAGATTGATACAAAAATTCAAAAATTCTGCATCGTAGATCGACCCCGTGACAAGTGGTATCAGAGCCCCAGGTTTGCAAAGTGTTCTAGAATTTTGTTGTTCACTCACCTTCTTTTCAAACACTAGAGGAGTACTCGAAGACTGTTACCATGGGAGAACCAATGAGAGATCGAATCAGCCGATTGGAGGACTATGTAGGTGTGCTGCCCGAAGGGGAAACCACACCCTTGGCCGGGACAGTTGCATTACATGTCGAGCGCATTCAAACCCTTGAAAGCGCAATGGAACGCTACATGGCCCGTTCCAATGACTGATTGGATCGTTTCAATTCAGATATGGAGAATCTGACCTCCAAAATAACCCTCAAGGTAAGCTCACTTGAAGTCGAGCTCGAAAATACTGGTAACGAGATTTCCTTGGTTAAGAAGGCCCTTGCGGGCACTAAATGTTAGGAAACAACTACTTCGAGAGTCAAGATCCCCGAACCTTCGACCTTTAACGGTTCGAAGGATGCCAAAGAGATCAAGAACTTTCTTTGGGACATGGAGGAATAATTCAAGGCCGCAAGGATCCAGGATGAGGCGCAAGTTGGGATAGCAAGTAAGTAACTCGCTGGAGACGCCAATCTATGGTGGCGTACCCGCACCCTTGATGAAATAAGTACGGGAAGACCAAAGATCATTACGTGGGAGTCCATGAAAAAGGAACTCAAAGATCAATTCCTTTCTGGCAACACCGCATGGGTTGCTTGGGAAGCTCTCAAGAAACTTAAGCATACGGGAACTATCCGTGAATATGTCAAGAACTTCAGTTTTGGTTCAGGATTATAAGCGTGGGCCCAGGCCGAGTTACGTAGACACGGGGCGAAGGACCTTCCTTCGGCCTTTGCTGCTGCAGATACCCTTGCTGACTTTAACATTGTTGGGTTTTATGTCCTAAAACTCGTGGTTTGTAAACGATAAACATATTTTATTACCAATAAAGTGTTATTGAGGTTTATTCAATAAACTTATTATTGAATATGTGAATTACTTATGTCATTTTAGAAAACCCTAAATCCAATAAACTAAGATCCATGGCTATAACATGAATGCTTGAACTTTATGTGGAGACATAAAAGTGGATCAAGTTCGAGTAAATAGCCAAAACGGTCTATAGTATACGGATAAGGCTGGATACCTTATCTTGGGGACACTATTGGATGCGGCCCATTTTGTATTTAGTACAAACGATGTGATCCTGAATCGTTCATGTGGAGACATGTGAATGGGGGCGTCCTATGCAAAGAGTTTGCATTAGACCGGACCGCGAAATAAGTCACTCTTACTTTATAACGCTGTTTACTGTTTTAAAGACTGACTATTTCAAAACGATGACCTAGGTAACTTGACCTTAATCCTGAGCTAACTATGAACTCCTGTTTATTCGGGATTATCCTTAGATCTGCATGGGTGAGAGTGGCTCAACAGCGCCGACTCAATATGCCTCCCATTTCAGGGGTAAGACCGGATAGATAGCTGGGGACATAGGGTGCAAGATGGAATTCACTCCTACCCGTCTCTAGGGATAGTAGATAGGTTGTTCCCTTAAGTGCTGACTCCAGGTCTTGAACAAGGGGCCCCACCTTCTCATTGGCCCGAGAGGGACTCGGTATAGTGATTAGATCACATACCAATTGGTTTAGTGATTGGATCACAAACCAATTGTTCATTAGAGGATCAGTGGGACTTAAGGAGCAAGATGTAATTACGGGGGTAAAACAGATATTTGACCCGACCGTAAATTACGAACAACCTGTGAAGGGTCAACTTACTAATCATGGTTATATCGAGTGGACATAAATATATCTACAGTGAGGAGAATGCAACTACTAGGCTATAGTGGAATGTCCTGATAGTTAACGAATGTTGATTAACTAGGTTAAAGAGTTTAATCAGTTAATCTCGGATCGTTGGAGCTCATGATCTGTAGGTCCATGAGGTCCCCCTGCTAGCTCATATCGGACTAAACCTTAGAACAGTGTGACGAGTGAATTCGAAGTGTTCGAATTCGAATTAGGGAATTAACGTTAAATATATGTGATATATTTAACGACATAACGTTCAATTGCGAATTGAACAATAGAGAGAGATGGTGATATTTAAATAAGATTTAATTATCGAAAATATGAATATGGATTCATAATCATGTATATCGGGAATGATCGGGATTAGTGTTGGATTTATTGGATATTAAATTTGAATTAATTAAATTATTTAATTAATTATTTAATATTAATTTAATTTGATTTAAAATTAATTATTTGAATTAATTTTTAAATTGAATTAATTTGATCAAAGTTAGTCAAAAGTCAAATTTAAGACAATTGACTACAACTTTGAAAGTCAAAAGTCAAATGTTTACTCCACTAAACCTTGAAAGTCAAGAGTCATTTTGATGACTAAAGTGAGTGGAAAAATCCAATTCTTAAGTTAGTGGAAAAATCCAATTCTTGAGTTAGTGGGAAAAACCATTTGTTGGTGGTTTTATGAGTCAAACTTTTTTGCTAAGTGTTCATCCCACATCAAGCCACTAATCCCACTAAATTGAGTGGATTCTACATGGCATCCTATTGTTAACTCAATTTTGCATGTTTTTGCATGTAGTCTTCTATATATACAAAGGGTTAATGAGATTGACTTCTTCTTGGAATTTTGATGAACTTTGAGAAATTGTAAAGACAATTTCTCTACCATTCTCTCCAATTCCATCTTCAATTCTCTTTTAAATTAGTCACTCAAAGGATCCCACAATCCCGTTCTAAGGCCGGAGAATAGTCGGGAAGACTCTCGTGGTGGTTCGTGACCGTTACGTTCGAAGATCGAGTTTGGAATCAAGAAGAATTTGAACTTCAAAGGTAACTTCTAAATTATTGTCTTTGATTTTCAAATTACATGCTTTTTCTTTTTAAATTAACAAAATAAGAGTACTTAGATCCAACGATGCTTCCGCTATGCATGCCGAAATTCTTTCAAACATGACATCATCTCCTCCCACTGAGAAGAAGATGGAGGAAGGGAGGAAATTTAGAGACAAGAAGAGAAAGTCCAAGTTTATCAATGACAATGGCAACAAAGACAAGAAACCAGGTAAACCTTTCAGCCATTCGTCTAGTAACTATCATGACTCTAGATGGTTTTGATGTAATTTTAGGTATGGAATTATTCATTAATGCAAAGATTGTTGGGTTTTATGTCCTAAAACTCGTGGTTTGTAAACTGAATGTATATTCTATTTTGCGTTAAAGTTGTTATTGGGATTTATTCAATAAAGTTGTTATTGAATAAAATGAATTGTGTTTACTTTTAACCTAACTCCAATAAACAAAGAACCCATGACTATAGGTTGTATACTTGAACTTCACATGTGACATGATTGTGGATCAAGTTCAAGTAATAGCCAGAACGGTCTATAGTATAAGGATAAGGTTGGGTATCTTATCCTGGGGACACTATTGGACGCGGCCCACTTTGTATAGTACAAACAATGTGATCCGAAATCGTTCATGCGGAGACATGTGAGTGGGGGCGTCCTATGCAATGAGTTTGCATAAGACTGAACCGCGAAACAAGTCGCTCTTTCTTTATAACTCCGTTTACTGTAAAGACCGATTTTTTCATATGATGACCTTGGTAACTCGATCTGAATCCTGAGCACACTATGAACTCCTGTTTATTCGGGCTTATCATTTGACTTGTATGGGTGAGAGTGGCCCGAGATCGCCGACTCAATAAGCCTACCATCTTGGGGATAAGACCGGGTAGGTAGCTGGGAACATAGTCCTGCGAGACGGAATTCACTCCTACCCGCCTTGAAGAATTAGTAGATAGGTTGTTCCCTTAAGTGCTGACTCCGGGTCTTGAACTAGGGATCCCACCCTTTCATTTGCCCGAGAGAGACTTGGTATAGTTCACATACCAATCGGTTTGGTGGTTGGATCACAAACCAATAGTTCATTAGAGGATCAGTGGGACTTAAGGAACAAGATGTAATTACGGGGGTAAAACGGTTATTTTGACCCATCTATAATTACGAACAACCTGTGAAGGATTGACTTACTGATGATGGTTATATCAAGAGGACAGAAATATATCTACGGTGAGGAGAGTGCAACCCTTGGACTTTAGTGGAGTCTCCGGGGATTAACGAATGTTGGTTAGCTTGGCTAAAGAGTTTGGTCGATTAATCTCGTATCGTTGGAGCTCATGATCTGTAGGTCCTTTAGGTTCTTCTAGCTAGCTCGGATTAAGCCGTGTAACAATATGAGAGAAAAAGAATTTGAATTTATTCAAATTCATTTTTGGAAGAATGATGGACATATTTAAATATGATTTAAATATGGGATCGGTCTAAAACATGAATAGTGATTCATGTGTGATGATTCAGTTTAAGAAACCGGGATTACTCTTATTATTTAATTAATATTTGATATTGAATTAAATAATAATATTAATTAATTAAAAAGTTTAATTAATTAAAATTTATTTTGTTTATTAAAATTAATTATGAATTAATTTTAAAATGACAAAATATTACAAGTGGGATTATCCAAGTCAAAGTTGATTTATCCAAGTTGAGTGGATTTATCCAAGTTGTGAAGTGTATTGTGAATCACCAACAACATGCATAAACTCATCAATTTTGGAACACTTGGTTGAAGACTAATCCACCCAATTTGAGGTGTCATGCTAAGCAAAGAGTTTGTTGCATGTGAATTGCCTATAAATTGGATGAAGTTAAAATGGTTTGAAGTTGATGAATTTTCAAAGAGTTTGAATATTTGGATGAGCATGAAGAGTTCATGTTACTTGAGAAATTAGAAAGCTAAGTGTTAGATATTTCTCACAAAATCCTCATCACTTTCATCTTCCCATCTTCTTCTTCCAAACTCTTTCTTTCATAAAGGAGTCCCACCACTCCGTTGCTCGACCCGAGGATAGCGGGACTACCGGAGGTGGTTCTCGGAGAGTTCGAGAGAATCTTTGAAGGGTTCGTGAAGAGATTCGAGCATCGGAATAGAAGTCCTTAGAACTACAAGAGGTGAATGATAAAATTGCAATTAACATATAAGTTGATAGGGTAATTTCGTAAATGATCATGAATAGTAAAATTGCAATTAACATATAAGTTGAAGGGTAATTTCGTAAATAAACATTGCGAAAAATTATAATTAAATATACATTAATGGCAAAACTGTAAATAATATGAAAAAAACTAAATCATACCTCCTTCTTCACAATGTTCAACCGTTGTCGTGAGACTTCGCCTGCCATCTGTTCGTCGTCTGGTGAGTCGCGTCGTCGAGCTTCATCACCTGCGTATTCCGCCGCCGAAGATGCGAGGTCCTCTGCCGGAGTTTGAGCATCGTCGAGCTCCGTCATCTGCGAATTTCGTCGCCAGAGATGCGACGTCCTCCGCCGGAGTTTGAGCGCCGTGAAGATAGAGAAGATGAAGATGGGGGATTGGAGACGGTGAAGGTGATGAAGATGAGGTGGGGGATTGGAGAGGATGAAGGGGATAGTAAGGAAAAGAGTACAGTGGGAAAAACCAGAAATAAAGGAAAACAAAAAAAAGCGGGGTCGGGTGTGAAATTTTGTGGAGGTGAGTCAATAAAAATAATTTGTTTCCAAAAAAACTGACCCTTTTCTTTTAATTTTTTTTTTCTTATATAAACCCAATTTTTAAACACAAGGGAAAAAATAAAATCTAATGAATATGAATGATTCAAAATTTTATTTTATTTTATTTTCTCAAACATTATGAATATTTGTTTTCCATAAACCACATTTTCGTCAATGTAAATTTTATTTTCATTTTAAATACCAACCAAAGGATCTCATTTTTTTTACTATAATGGAAGAGATATATTATTTACACCTTAAATACCAATTTTTATTTTATCACAAATATATTTTTTTGCAATAATAGATAAAATAATTTATTTTCGTCTTAAATATAAAAATTTGAGTCAGACTTAGGGCAAAATCTTTATGTCACAATTATGACAAAAATTCTTCCTAGAAAATAAAGTCATTAAAGACTATCACTCATTTTTTTTATATATTTTGAATTTTCGGAATTTATTTAAATAAGAAAAATAAAAAATAAATTTAAGAGGCTAAAAATGGTTTAAAGAATGATAACAAAAATACAGAAAATACAGAAAATTAAATTTTAATAATAAATGAATGGTCGGACAAATACAATGTCTACAACTAACTTGCAAAGCTTTTTAGAGGAAGCATGACCAAGACGGAGGTGTCACTGATGTATAGCAAAAACAGTGACATAAGCAGAAATATGTGGAAAAACTGGGAGCTAAAGAGAAGTGAGATCAAACAATCGTCCCACTTTGCGACTCGTACCACCTATCTATTTCGTTTGCGGATCCTGAACCTAAAAATCATTGAGAGAAAAACAAACAGTTAGGCCAACATCACATAATTGACCAACATATGCGAGATTAAAGTTCAGATTAGGGACACAGTAGGTATTGGAAAGAATTAAGGTGGGTGTGACAACATTGCCAATATGAGAAATAGACATGTTATTGCCATCAACAACATGGATAAGGGGGAAAAAAATTTGCACGGGTGGAAGAGTTCAATTGCGAAATATCAGAGATCATGTGATTGCAACAACTAGAATCAAGAAGCCAAGATTTAACTGGGGTGACAACAAGAGCAAAGGAATTG
The DNA here is from genome assembly GCA_028017165.1 of Herpetospermum pedunculosum. Classification (NCBI taxonomy): domain Eukaryota; kingdom Viridiplantae; phylum Streptophyta; class Magnoliopsida; order Cucurbitales; family Cucurbitaceae; genus Herpetospermum; species Herpetospermum pedunculosum. The sequence continues at coordinate 54,510,908 of CM051528.1, read as the reverse complement.
GAGGATAACACTTGTTTCAATAGAACCAGAAGATCACTGATCGAAAGAGTGGGGTCATCGGGGAAGGTAGCAGCAACAACAAATGAGGAAATCGTTTTAGATAAGTTCCTTGGTTTTGTGGAGTATAACGGAGGCGATGTGGTTGAGTAGGACAATTGTCCGAAATATGGCCAAGTTTATGGCAATACTTGCACTCAATTGGCACAACATTTTCCTGAATAGCTTTTTTCATGATAAAAACAAATAAAATAATTAGAATGAACAAAACCGACTAGAATAAACAGAGTTGAACCAAAATAAACCAAAAACTAGGTTGAACGGTTTTGATTCTTCACGATGGAATAGGCGTTAGTGTGTGGGCAGATCTGGAAGCCTTGAAGAATAGGGGCGATTTGAACTTCACAATGGGTTTCGCGAAGTGGCAATCCGGATCTGACAGGATCTGTGCGTGAGGGACAGCAGATTGGAATGACCGCGAAGAAGGGCGGCGACTCGAAGTGGTGGGTTTCGCGACGGATCTATGTTAATTGAGAAGAAGGGCGGTGGATCTATGCGAAGATAGAAGACGTGAACGACGCGAATAGAGAGCGACGACAGGCGACGGTTGTGTGCAGCGATAGTTGCTGAACTGAAATGAGAGGTAGGGCGGAGGGAGCGACGACTACAAATCTGGGCATAGGGGAGCTGACAACGGTGCGCGGAGGAGACGACGGCTGGCAGTGGTGGGTGAACGGAAAACAGGACAAAGTTTCCTAAAAATAATATAGGTATGAGGCTCTGATACCATGTTGTAATATATGGAATAATATATTATTAATTTTTTTTGTAATGTAATTTACATGTGAGTTTATACAAAATGTATGAAAGTAAATAAAGAAATAACAACTAAATTACAACCCTAACTATGTAAATGTAATTGCTTAATTTACGCTAACATATATATTGATAATTTTTAATACCTTCGATAAAAATTAGACGGGCAAACTACTTTGTTATCCAATGTTTTCATGTAATGAAAAAGTGAAGCCACTGAATTTACTTTAAAAAAATTTGTTGATGGAACCATATATGGTTACCTGAAACTAGTACCATTTAGACTCGGTTTGTAGTTTTAATGTGTAACATTGCATTTATTTATGTATATATATAAACAAACTTTTGAGGTAATTACATAAATGAACAATTTTTTAAATCATATTTTCACAAATGTCTAATATATATATATATATATTTTATTTCTATATTTTTCATAGGTTTTTTTTGGTTATTTAATATATTTATTGTTAAATTATCTTACCAAATTACCTTTCATTTAAAACCAAAAAATAACATTTATTATTTTGTCTTTAATTTTTTAATCCTAAAAATGAATTTGTAGTTATGAAAATTATAAACCACAATTAATGACTTTTTTTTTTATTTACTTTTTTCCTTTATTTTCAAAACGTTTTTGTTTCCCTCCATCCACTTCTCTTCATTTCTTCTTCTTTATTCACCACCCTATTTTTGTCTTACCATCGTCGCTGGTCCATTTTCGCCTTCGAACATCTCCAAGTCACCGACCATATATTATATATATATATGGTATACTCTATCATATATTTGTGGTATATATGATGTAAAATATTGCAGATTGTCAGAACGTAATAATATATATGTAATATTGAATGTTGCTCATAATGTCGCATCATATAATTTATTTTTCATTTGTATGTGTTGGTGCAGAATTAAAAATGGAACGAAATTACCAATAAAACTTTTGGGGTTGAGTTGCGGACTAGGTCGCTCTCTTTAAGACTTTTCGCGGCTCTACCTAGTGTTGTGCACAACAGTCTATCAACCACGCCGCCTCCAAGATAAAACAGCTCATCTATCGATCACCTATGCACTGTAGGAATGACCGTTCAATCATACACCCTTAAGACACCAGCTAGGAATCAAGAGTTAAACAATAACTCAATGAAAACGGTCCATTTTATGGAGGATTTCTATGAGGGGACGAAGATGAGAGAACTATTGAGGTGATTTTCTTTTCACTGGAATGATTTCTCAAATGAAATGTAGATGGTTTATATAGGAAATGAAAAGACAAACATGTGGTCAGGAATCATCCACAAACATATGGCCATGAATCATCCAAAAAAACATGTGGCCAGAAATGATCTAAAACATGTGATCAGGAATTAACCAGAGAACATGTGGCCTGCAATCATCCACAAATGTGTAGTCATAATCGATTCACAAATATGTGGTTATAATCGATCCTCAAATTAAAACCATAATAACATTTATAAAATAAATGTCCTAAGATTTAAAAATACATTTTAAAAACTTCAAAAAAGCCAACAATCCCCCACTTTGAATTTTTAAAAACATTTCCGAGCAGTGTCATAATCAAAAGATTGTGCATAAACAAATTTATCTTTCGATTTGAACATTGTTTTTTTAGATTTAGATTTTACTAGGGTGACTCAAAGTTTTGAACCCTATCTCTAACATCGTACCATGCATCAACCTTTCAAGGATGTCAAAAAAAGCCCGTGCTATAATGACCCTGCACGTCTATCCTGGTCTAATGAACGTCTAGCAATTTTGCCCAAAATTCCATAGGAAGCGGCCCCACTTCCACATTCACATAGGTGAGTCTATCAAGAGTACTTTTGTAGCCTTGGTACTCCACTCCACATGGAGTATAGATCTCATTATCTCATCCTCTCAAAGCTTCAGGAATTCATGCTTCGGCTATACGAAGTAAATTGCATGATCTAACTCATATCATTTTATAACTTGTTATTACCCGTTGAACCTATTTCTTGGGATCTCCAGTCATTTAGGTTGGGTTACCATTACGAGTGACTCATCGTTCTATGGGCAATAGTCACATTCCCTTAGGGGTCTTGTGGACTTTCTTTATAGCTAATTCTTTCGTCAAAGGATCTGCTAAGTTATCATCAGTGCGTACGTGATCCACTCTTACAGCTTCTGTTGAGAGAAACTCTCTAACTGTACAGTGCTTACAATGTATTTGTCGTCTTTTATCGTTATAATAACGATTCTTAATTTTAGCAATAGTCGCGGTACTATCGCTATGGATCAACACAACTGGTATCGGTATTTCCCATAAAGGGATCTCAGCTAGCAGGTTTCTCAACCATCCTACTTCTTTAATAGTTATCGTTAATGCTATCATCGCATACCATAGTGGATCAAGTCAAAATGGTTTGTTTCTTTGACTTCCAAGAAACAGCATCACAGACTATACTAAAAATATAGCCACTAGTTTCCTTGGAGTCATCTAGCCAAGTATTCCAATGTGCATCACTGTAACCTTCTAATACAGTTGGAAACTTTTAATAATGCAATCCTAAGTTCATGATTCTTTTCAAGGACCTCATGACCCTTTCAATAGCATGTCAATGCTCTAAACTAGGTCTGTTTGTAAACTTGCATAGTAACCCAACGACATGACATAGGCAATGCCAAGTCTAATACAATCAGTGACATACCGAAGACTGCCAATGATGCTCACATATTTCGATTGTCTTACACTGTCACCAATGTTCTTAAATAATTTTACACCTAAATCATAAGGTATACATGCAGGTTTACAATTAAAGTAATTGTATTTCTTTAATATCTTCTCAACGTAATGAGATTGATTTAGAGAAATTCTATTCTCAGACCTAGTAATCTTTATACCAAGGATCACACTGGTTTCTCTGAGGTTTTTCATATCAAAGTTGAAATCCAACATTGATTTCCCCTTATTCACAAGGTGAATACTTTAACCAAAATTAGCAAGTCATTTATGTAAAAACATAAAATAGTGTAAATGTCATCTACTAAGTAATAGTAGATACATTTGTCACTTTCATTGACATGAAAATCATATGAGATGATTAAGTTGTCATGTCATTGCTTTTGGTTCTTGCTTTTGACCATATAGAGATCTATCTAACTTGCAGATCTTCTGCTCTGACCATGGACAACAACATGTTCAAGTTGATCCATGTAGATTTCCTCCTTTAATTCACCATTAAGAAAAGTTGTCTTAAGATCCATTCGATGCACAACTAGATAGTGCACGGTCTCTAGGAAAATTAAGACCCTAAATGGATGTTATTCTAGTGGCAAAGAAGTCTACATTATCTTTGTCTAAAACCTTTAGCTACTATGCGTGCTTTGTACTTGTCAACTGTACCATCGGATTTTAGCTTTTTCTTTAGGATCCAATTAAAACTTGAAGATTTATTAGCAAGAGGGTCTACTAAATGTCAAGTCTCCTTCATCGTTTAAAGCTTCTTGCTAGAAAATTAGCATCTAAAGAAGACAATGCTTCATTGAGGTTGGTCGGATCTTCCTCTAGGATATAGGCAAAGAAATCAGAACCATAGTGTAACGCTCCGTACCCTTATTTATAATTTTAGTACTTCTATGTTGCTCGGGGATATTGAAGCATGAAATTGTTATTTCAGGTTTGGAATTCTTTTAAAGTATTGTTTGAAATGGAAAAGAAAATAGAAAAGGAAAAAGAAAAAAAACAAGTTTGGTCAAAGCCGGTTTTAGAAAAGGAAAAGAAATAATAATTTAAGATATTAATAATTTAATAATAATAATAATAGTGAGTTAAAAGTTTCAGTTTTTAAAAAAAAAAAACAAAACAAAACAAAAGGGTTTCTTCTTCTTTTTAACGCGTGAGGCAGCCTTCTCCGATCAGTTTTATTTTTCCCCTTTTGCAAATCTTCTGTCGTGGTTTCACTTTCACCAAAAAAAAAATTGGTCATCATCAATCGTTTCCATCCGACGTCGCCGTCATTTGTGCGCCAACGTGAGAGACCACGAGTCGAAGTCTGCCGCAGCCCGAACCTCGTTCCAGATCTGTGCTTGCGTCGCCACCTCGATTATTCTTCGTCATCGGTCATCGTTGCTCCTCCACTTGTGACTGAATGTAATATTTTCGAACTCTTGTGATATGAGTCATTCGTTTTTCAGATTAGTCCTAACCATGGAAAAAACTCTATTTTTTTTCATTGTCGAAATCAGTCTTGAGTCGGAATCGATTTTGGCATAGAAGCGTCGATTGGCAGGGACTGTTTAGGTACCCTATAGTTACATTATTTTTTTTTAGACATTCTTTTACAACACCCATTTTGGTCAATCTAATTGTTGGAATTATTTAGGTTGGGGACCAAGATCTTTCGTAAGCATTTAGTAGTTCGTTGGGTTTCGCCTCAAGTAAGTGACCTTACTAATGGAAAGTCCTTGACGAGGTCGGACATTTTAAGCGCGTTGTTTATATTGCCTTATATTAAAGTGATTTTTATGTTGTGAATTGTTCATGTGCTAAGTATGAGTTGATGGTAGCAATGAAATTTTGGTGTTGTTTGTATGGTATTACTGGACTGAATATATGTATTCTGAAGGAGTTTGTGATCTGGAATATGTGTGATGGAACCATGTGGCTTGATGTGTCTGGCTTGTATGTATTTTTGAGTGGGATGTTGATGTATGTGGTTTGTGACTGAGAGATCTTGATGAATTGTGTGTCATTCTAGAATGTTCAGTTAGGGGCCTCATGCATAAATGTGCTTGATACATGTTTTAAATGAAAAGTGTGGTGGCAATTAACCATCCTTGTATGTACATTGACTGAGGAGCTAGGTGGGTGAGTCTTGGCTCCACAGGTTAGGTGTCAACTACTGTTTGTCGGGGTAAAGCCTCACATGAACCCACCTATGCCCCACTAGAGAGTTGGTAGCTAATTATTTTAGTACATCTTAAGACCGAGGTGCTTTGACGGGTGAGGCTCGGCTCGGCTGAATGGGTGCCAACTACCATCAGTTGGAGCAGAGTCTCCCAGGACTCTCGCTTATACACCACCAGTGAGTTGGTACAGATTATGGATATGGTTTAATTTTCCACTTGGTCAAAATAAAGGGTTGATTGAAATGTTGTAGGCCCCACATGATTTCGTCATTGAGTTCATGTCTTCCTTGTGTATGCATGTTTGACCCCATTAGTGGGGTTACTTACTGAGTATTTTTAATACTCAACCTTTTCCAAACTTTATATTTTTTTTCAGATAATGGCAAGAACGTGTGAGGCGAGTGACAGGCTGTTTGCTGGTTGTGCCATGGAGTCCGTGTCATCATTTTATTTTCTTTCGCATTAGGGTCGTTTACATGATTCTTAGGACATACTACATATTTGTCTTGAACAGTCACTTCAGTCAACTCTTTTATTTGTCTATTCTTTTAACTTGTTAAAGTTAGCTATGTTTTGTGGGATCCCAAAGCAAGCATTGGCTTATGGCTATTCTTAAAATAAATGCTACATTTACTTCATCTTTTAAATGGTTTCCCAAAGTATGGGTTTTAAAAGCTAGCATGCATGAGGTAGCCCCCCGGGTCAGTTAGATCCAAAAAGTCGGGTCGTTATAGTTGGTATCAGAGCCCAAGGTTATGGGTTCTGTAGACTTGATTACATCGTAAGCGTTAAGTGTCACCATGGCCAAAAAAAAAAAACAACTTGTCACCGCTAGGTACGTTACTTGTTGTAAATATTGCTTCTATTTTATGCTTCTATTGTATTTTATTTAAGGAATATTTGGAAGTGAAATGTTCATGATATGATGTGTCTATGGTGTTGTGGCGAGTGGTAATTTGATGTTTGACGTCACTAGCTCGTATCTTAGTTGTTTCTCGTCGTGATTCTAGAATATGTCGGCACGTGGAAGGAGGATCGTCAGGAGGAACGTTAGGCGCGATAGAGGTCAGACAGACCCACAGTTAGAAGAACCACAAGTAGACTTAGTCAATGACCAAATGGTGAATCCACAAGTGGGACAACCGGAGCCTACGACAACATCCTTAGTGTTGGAGACTCTTCCGACTCTAGTTCAAACTATGGTCTCCAATCAAATTGCTCAGTTGACCCAAGACCATGGGAGTATGTCGCTAGAGGCTAAGTATTTGCGGGACTTTAAAAAATACGACCCCCGCCCTTTCGATGGGGCTTCTGTGGACCCAACAATGGCGAAGATTTGGCTGTCGTCCATGGAGACAATTTTTCGGTACATGAGGTGCCCGGAAGACCAGAAGATGCAGTGCGCAGTGTTCATGTTGAGAGACGAAACCCTCCTATGGTGAGAGTCTGCGGAAAGAACTATTGATATTAGTGAAGGCCCAGTTTCATGGGTGCAATTTAAGGAGATCTTCTTCCGGCAATATTACCCGACAGTCACTCGATTTAGGAAGCAAGCAGAGTTCCTAAACCTGAAGCAAGGAAGTCAGTCTGTGCAAGAGTATGAGAGGGAGTTCACGAAGTTGTCTCGTTTTGCTCCTGACCTAGTGGACACCGAGGCTAAGAAGACAGAACGATTTATTATGGGCTTGAAGGAGGGAATCCAGGGATTCGTGGCAGCTCTTTTTCCACCTGACTATGCCACGACTCTCCGTGCAGCTGACTTGATCGATGTTCGTCCATCTACTGGGTCTCAAGCGCCTGCGGGGCAAGGGTCTTCTTCGAATCAGAAAAAGAAGTTCGACCAATCATTCTCTAACCCACAACGGTCTCAACGTAACTTCACTAGGACGAACCAGACTCAGGACCAAAGACAACAGTCACATGGTACTCAAGGCCCTAGTTACGACAGGTCGTTATGTAGCACGTGTGGGAAACATCATTGGGGGCGTTGCTTGTTGGGGACCAGGGTATGCTTTAAATGCGGTCAGGGAGGGCACATAGCTATGAATTGCCCTCAGAAGCACATTGTGAGTCGTACTAATCAGCCCTTGAATCCAAACCCGACATCGGGGGCGAAACCAATACAGCAGAAGGGTAGGGTGTTCGCCACTACGCGATCGGAGGCTGAAAACTTGAATGTTGTGGTGACAGGTACGCTACCTATTCTTGGACACTATGCATTAGTATTGTTTGATTCAGGTTCTACACATTCATTTATATCTGCCTCGTTCGTTAATCAATCCCAACTGGAACTTGAACCATTGGGGTTTGTTTTTTCAGTTTCCACCCCAGTCGGGGTGACGTTGTTAGCTAGCGAAATGGTAAAAGCTTGTCAGGTATTGGTGTCTGATCGGTTACTAGATGTGACACTAATAGCTCTAGACATGAGTGATTTTGACGTCATTCTTGGTATGGAGTGGTTTGCTTCAAATCATGCCAGCATTGACTATTATCGAAAGGAAATCATTTTCAACCCACCGTCGGGGGTAAGTTTCAAGTTTAAAGGAACACATACCAAGACCGTCCCTAAAATGGTCTCTGCAATAAAAGCAAGGGAGTTGATCAATAAGGGAGCATGGGGCTTAATGGCTAGTGTGGTCGACACTAGGTGTACAAAGGTTTCGGTGGCTTCAGTACCTGTTGTTAGAGAATTCACAGATGTGTTCCATGAGGATCTTCCGGGGTTACCACCAACTTGAGAGGTGGATTTCAGTATTGAGCTCGAGCCAGGAATGACTCCAATCTCCAAGGCTCTTTATAGAATGGCCCCAGCGAAGTTGAAGGAACTTAAGACACAAATACAAGAGTTGTTGGATATAGGCTTTATACGCCCCAATGTTTCGGCTTGGGGTGCCTCAATCCTGTTCATGAAGAAAAAAGATGGGTTGATGCATCTATGCATCGACTATCGAGAGTTGAACAAAGTGACGGTAAAGAACAAGTACCCTTTGCATAAGATTGATGATCTCTTCGACCAGTTGCAGGGGCAGTCGTGTTTTCCAAGATTGATTTGCGGTCGGGGTACCATCAATTAAGGATAAGGGATGAGGACATCCCTAAAATGGCTTTCAGGTCCAGGTATGGGTACTACGAATTTACCATAATGTCCTTCGGACTAACTAATGCACCAGCGGTATTCATGGCCCTAATGAATAAAGTGTTTAAGGAATTCTTGGACACATTCGTGATTGTTTTCATTGATGATATTTTGGTCTACTCCAAGTCAGAGGAGGAACACGAGGATCACCTTAGGAGAGTTTTAAGAACCTTACGTGTGAACAAGCTATATGCCAAATTCTCTAAGTGCGAGTTATGGCTCCAACAAGTGTCTTTCTTAGGACACTTGGTGTCAAGAGGTGGAGTCACTGTAGACTGAGCGAAAGTGGAGGTCGTGACCAATTGGCCTCGACCCTCTACGGTCAGAGAAGTACATAGTTTCTTGGGGTTGGAAGGTTATTACCGTCGTTTCGTGCAAAACTTCTCCAGCATAGCCACGCCCCTGACCCAGTTGACTCGCAAGGGTAACTCGTTCGTTTGGAGTCAAGCCTGTGAGTCGAGCTTTCAGGAACTTAAACAGAGGTTGGTTTCAGCCTCAGTGCTCACAGTACCCGACGAGTCAGGAGACTTTGTTATTTACAGTGACGCCTCTAAAAAATGGGTTAGGTTGTGTACTCATGCAACACGGTAAGGCCATTGCATACGCTTCCCGACAGTTGAAGAGTTATGAGCAAAATTACCCAACCCACGGTTTGGAGTTGGCAGCGGTGGTCTTTGCCTTGAAGATTTGGAGGCACTACTTGTACGGGGAGAAGATCCAAATCTTCACAGACCACAAGAGTCTTAAGTATTTCTTCACCCAAAAAGAGTTGAACATGAGGCAACGAAGGTGGTTGAAGTTGGTAAAAGATTATGATTGCGAGATTCTTTACCATTCGGGTAAGGCGAACGTGGTCGCAGATGCCCTTAGCAAGAAATCAGCACACACGTCAGCCTTAATCACCACTCAGGCCCACATAATCAATGATTTGCAACGCGCGGAGATAGTAGTGGCAGTGGGTGAGGTCACCTCACAATTGGCCCAGTTGACAGTTAAGCCAAACATGAGGATAAGAATCATAAGCACCCAACAACAAGATCCCGACCTTGTTAACAAGTTGCGACAGGTAGAGATAGGTCAGATGGATGAGTTCTCCATGTCTTCGGATCGTGATTTCTGTTTCCAAGGTCGTTTGTGCGTACCTAGAGATGTCGACCTCAAGCATGAGTTGTTGGTCGAGGCGCACAACTCGCCGTTCTCAGTTCATCCGGGCAGCACAAAGATGTATCAAGATCAGAGACAGTATTATTGGTGGCAAAACATGAAGAGAGACATAACAGACTTTGTTAGTAAGTGTCTAGTTTGCCAACAAGTGAAGGCTCCGAGACAAAAGCCTGCGGGCTTGTTGCTACCGTTGAGTGTGCCTGAATGGAAATGGGAACATGTATCCATGGATTTCATTACATGATTGTCGAGAACAGCTAAGGGTTACACAGTAATATGGGTTATCGTTGACAGACTCACCAAGTCAGCACATTTCCTCCCTAGGAAGCCCACTTATTCCGTAGAAAGGTGGGCACAACTATACATGGAGGAGGTGGTCAGACTTCATGGGATACCTGTTTCGATTGTTTCGGACCGAAACCCTCGGTTCACGTCCAACTTCTGGCGGAGCTTGCAACGGGCTTTCGGCACTCAGTTAGATTTCAGTACGACCTTTCATCCGCAGACAGATGGTCAAACTGAACATTTGAACCAAACCTTAGAGGATATGTTACGAGCTTATGTGCAGACTTTACAAGAAGTTAGGATGCTCATTTGCATCTCATAGAGTTTGCTTATAACAATAGTTATCAAGCAACTATCGGCATGACACCTTTTGAAGCTCTCTATGGGAAGAAGTGTAGGTCCCCTGTTTATTGGGACGAGGTAGGGGAACGACAACTGTTGGGACCCGAGCTGGTCCAAGTCACAAATGAGACCATTCAGAAGATCAGGGCAAGGATGTTAACAACGCAAAGTAGACAGAAAAGTTATGTCGATACTCGGAGGAGAGTCTTGGAGTTTGCAGTGGGGGACCATGTTTTTCTAAAGGTAGCACCAATGAAGGGGGTCATGAGGTTCGAAAAGGGAAGCTTAGCCCACGTTTCATCGGTCCATTTGAAGTTTTGGACCGGGTTGGCCCGATGGCTTACCGGTTGGCCTTACCGCCTTCTCTGTCGGTGGTCCACAATGTCTTTCACGTCTCTATGCTACGAAGTATTTGGCGAACTCATCCCACATAATTGACTTTGAACCCTTACATTTTAGCGAGAACCTGAGCTATGAGGAGAAGCCAAAGCAAATTCTTGCAAGAGATGTGAAGACTCTTCGCAACCGGGATATAACGCTTGTGAAGGTTCTTTGGCAAAACCACCAGTTTAAGAAGGCTACGTGGGAAAGAGAAGATGATATGAGGGGCAAGTACCCTGAACTTTTTCAAGACTAGCCACTTTCGAGGACGAAAGTTCTTAAGGTGAGGAGAATGTAATGCCCTATACCCTTATTTATAATTTTAGTATTTCTATGTTGCTCGGGGATATCGAAGCATGAAATTGTTATTTCAAGTTTGGAATTCTTTTAAATTATTGTTTGAAATGGAAAAGAAAATAGAAAAGGAAAAAGAAAAGAAAAAAAAACAAGCTTGGTCAAAGCCGGTTTTAGAAAAGGAAAAGAAATAATAATTTAAGATATTAATAATTTAATAATAATAATAATAGTAATTTAAAAGTTTCAGTTTAAAAAAAAAACAAAACAAAACAAAAGGGTTTCTTCTTCTTTTTAAATCAGTTTTATTTTTCCTCTTTTGCAAATCTTCTGTCGTGGTTTCACTTTCGCCAAAAAAAATTGGTCATCATCAATCGTTTCCATCCGTCGTTGCCTTCATTTGTGCGCCAACGTGAGAGACCACGAGCCGAAGGTTGCCGCAGCCCGAACCTCGTTCCAGATCTATGCTTGCGTCGCCGCCTCGATTATTCTTCGTCATCGGTCACCGCCGCTCCTCCACTCGTGACTGAATGTAATATTTTTCGAACTCTTGTGATATGGGTCATTCATTTTTCAGATTAGTCCTAACCATGGAAAAAACTCTATTTTTTTTCATTGTCGAAATCAGTCTTGAGTCAGAATCGATTTTGGCATAGAAGCGTCGATTGGCAGGGACTGTTTAGGTACCCTATAGTTACTTTATTTTTTTTTAGACATTCTTTTACAACACCCATTTTGGTCAATCTGATTGTTGGAATTATTTAGGTTGGGGACCAAGATCTTTCGTAAGCATTTAGTAGTTCGTTGGGTTTCGCCTCAAGTAAGTGACCTTACTAACGGAAAGTCCTTGACGAGGTCGGACGTTTTAAGCGCGTTGTTTATATTGTCTTATATTAAACTGATTTTTATGTTGTGAATTGTTCATGTGCTAAGTATGAGTTGATGGTAGCGATGAAATTATGGTGTTGTTGTATGGTATTACTGGACTGAATATATGTATTCTGAAGGAGTTTGTGATCTGGAATATGTGTGGTAGAACCATGTGGCTTGATGTGTCTGGCTTGTATGTATTTTGGAGTGGGGTGTTGATGTATGTGGTTTGTGACTGAGAGATCTTGATGAATTGTGTGTCATTCCAGAATGTTCAGTTAAGGGCCTCATGCATAAATGTGCTTGATACATGTTTTAAATGAAAAGTGTGGTGACAATTAACCATCCTTGTATGTACATCGATTGAGGAGCTAGGTGGGTGAGTCTTGGCTCCACAGACTAGGTGACAACTACTATCTGTCGGGGTAAAGCCTCACATGAACCCACCTAAGCCCCACCAGAGAGTTGGTAGCTAATTATTTTAGTACATCTTAAGACCGAGGTGCTTTGACGGGTGATGCTCGACTCGGCTGAATGGGTGTCAACTACCATCAGTTGGAGTAGAGTCTCCCAGGACTCCCGCTTATGCACCACGAGTGAGTTGGTACAGATCATGGAAATGGTTTAATTGTCCACTTGGTCAAAATAAAGGGTTGATTGAAATGTTTTAGGCTCACATGATTTCATCATTAAGTTCATGTCTTGCTTGTGTATGCATGTTTGACCCCATTAGTGGGGTTACTTACTGGGTATTTTTAATACTCAACCTTTTCCAATCTTAATATTTTTTTCAGGTAATGGCAAGAACGTGTGAGGCGAGTGATAGGCTGTTTGCTGGTTGTGCCATGGAGTCTTTGTCATCATTTTATTTTCTTCCGCATTAGGGTCGTTTACATGATTCTTAGGACAAACTACATATTTGTCTTGAACAGTCACTTCAGTCAATTCTTATTACTTGTTAAAGTTAGCTATGTTTTGTGGGATCCCAAAACAAGCATTGGCTTATGGCTATTCTCTAAATAAATGCTACATTTACTTCATCTTTTAAATGGTTTCCCAAAGAATGGGTTTTAAAAGCTAGCATGCATGAGGTAGCCACCTGGGTCAGTTAGATCCAAAAAGTCGGGTCGTTACACATAGTCTTTAACTATTCTAGCTCTTTTACTTCTCAGAAGGTCATATTCAATATCCTCAGAGGTTCAGGTTTTATATCCCGAGAATGTTCAGGTTCTATCTTCTGAAAGTCCAGGTTCTATCTCAGAGAGTTCACTATTCTTAATCACTGGAATATTGCTAGACGATGTGTGCCCCCACTATTTCTAGTAAAGGGGAATATTATCATAGATGTCAGCATCGTTTGATTCTATAATAAACTTTGCATTTAGATCATAAAATCTATATGCTTTGTTATTTATTGCATATCATATGAATACACATTCATAAGATTTTACTTCCTAGCTCAACTCTTTAAGATCATGTATTCTTGTCAAACAACCTCAGAACAATTATACATTATTTAATGTCTAATTTTTGTTTTCCTTTTTCGTGAACACGGACAATAAATATTCAAAAATAAATAATTTTATATTTTCAATTAAATAAAAATTATCTTGCTCAATAAATATTCAAAAATAAATAATTTCATATTTTCAATCAAATAAAAATTCACATGCTTAATAGATATTCAAAATGAATAACTTTATATTTTCAATAAAATGAAAATTCATATGCTCTCGTAAAATGAATAATTTCATATTTTCAATAAAAATATCTTAGTAAATAAGATCTTAAAAGCTCTTATAAAATGTCACACATTTTATACATAGCTTTAATCAACAACATCTTAAGTTACTACCAAGATCAACTAGTTCCAAATGTAATTGGAGCATGTAATAATAAGCAAATAGTTTTATGGCCAAACTAACTTAATAGATAATAATAATTTTCAATTCCATAAAAATTCAAGGCCAAATAAAATATTCACTAACCTTAATCTGGTTCACAACCTTAGCAAACCATCTCCGGAATATTTCAATACATATTAATTTTTAAATTCTTTTGAAAATTAAAGTACAAATAGAATATTCACTAACCTTTATTTACTTCATAATTTTAGGTTTCATCACCAATCAATTTCAGCAAACTCCAAAATTTTTAAATCAGTTATTAAACATAACTGTCAACAATAATAAAAACATAAAGAATATCATTTACATACATGATAAAATGATAATTTCGACTTGGCTAGCTTGAGGTGTGCAAAGTATACCATAATAACAACATTATTATTGTTATTTTCTTTACTCATTTCATAAAATAAAACAATCATGATACAGTGAGTTTCTACCAACGTATATATACTCAGTAAATATATATTAAAACATGATCACATATAACAACACAATGAAATATTATTTCTATATCCACATGAGATATTTGAAATATCTTTTAACATGCTCACATATAGCATCATAATGGAATATTATTTCCAAATCCACATATAGCAGCAAAGTATATGAAATTCAACATGTATGAAATTCATTTTAATTCAATCTATATGAAACTCGACATGTATGAAATTCATTCAACGTCAACTAGCAGAAGCTTAAACTTTAAGCTATATTTATGGAACAAACCATAATTTAAATATCTTCAAATGAATGAATTTAATTAACTTAAAAGATGAGTTTCATAATCTTTGCCACATAACATTATGACTCTCGTAACAAAAATAAGATTTAAGTAAATATTAATTATATTAACAAAATACTTAAATCAACTTCAATTGCACTCAAGCAATCATATTCTACAGTTTAATAAAATATGTTAAAGCTTATTCGAGGAGATCAAAATAATCAACAACATATTCTCTAAAATAACCATCAAACATATTCATGTTGACAAAATTCAATCTAATTGAGATTGAACAACTTAGCCTACATATATATTTAAATATAAATACGGCTAATTAGATTTCGTATGTCGCAAGAAAAAGGTTTACTGAACAAGTGTCTGAAATCACCCTTTAATTCCTCCACAATATATACTTCTAAAGTTATAAAAATAAAATTAATAAAGTATACTCATAAACACAATGCCAGAAGTTTAATTGAATTCCAATTTACTAATTGAGAATTCACAGATTTATTCACATGCAAAATATTATCAATAATACGAGCATGATTTCAACATTACATAATTCCAGAATAATTCTACTATCGTCTTAAAATTGTTGGTGCAGAATTAAAAATGGAACGAAATTACCAATAAAACTTCTAGGTTGAGTCGCGGACTAGGTCGCTCTTTTTAAGACGTTCAGCGGCTCTGCCTAGTGTTGTGCACAATAGTCTATCAACCACGCCGCCTTCAGGATAAAACAACCCATCTATCGATCACCTATGCACTATAGGAATGATCGTTCAATCATACACCCTTAAGACACCAGCTCGGAATCAAGAGTTAAACAATAACTCAAAGAAAATGGTCGATTTTATGGAGGATTTCTATGAGGGGACGAAGATGAGAGAACTATTGAGGTGATTTGCTTTTCAATGGAATGATTTCTCAAATGAAATGTAGATGGTTTATATATGAAATGAAAAGACAAACATGTGGTCAGGAATCATCCACAAACATGTGGCCATGAATCATCCAAAAAACATGTGGCCATAAATGATCCAAAACATGTGGTCAGGAATTAACCAGAGAACATGTGACATGCAATCATCCACAAATGTGTAGTCATAATCGATTCACAAATATGTGGTTATAATCGATCCTCAAATTAAAACCATAATAACATTTATAAAATAAATGTCCTAAGATTTAAAAATACATTTTAAAAACTTCAAAAAAGCCAACAGTATGTTTCATAATCGTGAGATATATTTAAAAATATGAGATACATTCTAGGGATATATTTAATAATATGTGGTATATAATTCAAATTGAAAAAGAAAACTTAGTATATATGTTGGATTAATATATATAAACTTAGCATAGATGTTGGAATAATATATATATATTGAAGGTTGTTCATAATGTCACAGCATATGATTTTTGTTTTCATTTGTATGTTTCATAATCGTGAGATATATTTAAAAATATGAGGTATATTATGGGTATATATTTAATAATATGTGGTATATAATTCAAATTGAAAAAGAAAACTTAGTATATATGTTGGATTAATATATATAAACGGGTATATATAGATAGATAGATATATATATATATATATCTGTGTGTGTGTGTAATATTGAAGGTTACTCATAATGTCGTATCATATGATTTTTTTTTCATTTGTATGTTTCATAATCGTGAGATATATTTAAAAATATGAGGTATATGTTGGGTATATATTTAATAATATGCGTGATATATTTAATAATATGTTGTATATAATTCAAATTGAAGAAGAAAACTTAGTATATATGTTGGACTAATATATATAAATGGAGTATATATGTTGAATTAATATATATAAATGGGGTATATATGTTGAATTATAATATATAAACGTAGTATATATGAAGGAAAAATGGTGAAGCCCGACGACAAGAAGAGAAATGAAAATTGAGGTGAAAATTGAAAAATAAGGAAACAAAAAGAAAGAAAAATAAGAAGAAAAAAAATTAAATGTCATAAATTAAATAACCAAATTGGGAATATATGATTGAGATATGCCATAAATCAAATAACCAATTTGTGAATTTCATAAAGTCAATCAATCATAGTGCGTGCAAGAGTGTTTCGTATCCTCTTCCACATCTCTGACACCTCTCAAGAACCTCCGAAAATTTGGCGTTGTAGTCAATAAATAGATTATGACAAGCTCTCCAACATAATTTTTTTATTTTGTGCCATCTGATTGTCACTAGAATTGGAGCCCTATTGTAGCTCATTGCAAGCAAGCTTGTACACACTCTTAATACCAGATATATAATCAAGTTTCTATATGTTTCTCATCGTCTCAAGAACAATGTTAAAAAACTCGTTCCCTATTCCACCCACCAATGTATTTGAAAAGGTTTGCTACGAAGTTCACTCCCTCTTGCCTTAAGAGATGGATAAGCTTAAAAAGAGATGGTCTAGGAATTCATCTATCTTTAGTAATTTGATTTGTGTTGTATCCCCTACTCTCTATCTTACACCATTTTTTAGAAGTTCCCCTGCCCAATAAAACGTTTTTCCATACAAAAGAAACATTTGATTTCGCCACCGCCTCTAATATTCTACACTATTTAAAGTATTTTCCTTTCAGAACAGTTACTAAGAACGAATCTGGATTTTCCAATATCCTCCAACATTGTTTAGCAAGAAAAGTTTGATTAAAGAGTTCAAGGTCCTTAAAGCCAAGACCTCCTCAAATTTTTGAAATACGCAACTTCTCTCATTTTGCCCAATAAATCTTCCTTTTTTCCCCCGCTCTGCTACCAGAATTTAGCCATAATTCGATTACAATCAAACAATAAAGTTATTGGTTGTTTAAAACAACCCATAGCGTAAGTAGAAATTTATTGCTTGAGCCACCGCTTTGATAATCACTTCCTTCCTGAAGATAAAAAAAAGAAAAATGATTCTTCTATTTATGAAGAACCTTCCAAATCTTATCCTTATTATAAGAAAAAAAAATCGCTACTAAAAATCTGGAATTAAATGACAAATAAAAGTTCTCATCAACTAATTGATGAGAGTTTTTTTTAGACTTCATATCCGCTGTCGTCTTTAGTCTATAGATGACAGAAATAAAAAAATTGTCATTATTCATTGTTTGTTGATAATTTTATTCCGTCTTCATTATACGATTAATGTCTTTTTTTTATCGTCAAATGACATTTATTTTATGACAGTTTAACATCTAAATAACTCACACATATCATATTTTTGTCAACATTACCATATTAATGATAGTAATTGATTGTCAACAAAATATCAATAATGACATATATTCAAAGTCACTAATACGATGATAACGTCATTTTTTCCTGCCAACAACAATACATCAAAGATGACAACTTCTTTATGTGAACAAATTTATTTGAATGACAGGATTTTTGTTTCAAAAAATGAGTTTTTATGATAATTTTTGTGTGTCGTAAATTTGCATGAAATGATGTTTCTAGTCATTATTATTAAACTTCATGACTTTGATGAACCTTCATTTCTCTTAATGATGGTTCGCCAAAGTTATACAACTAACGGATGGACATATTTGTGAATACACATGTAACCAAAATAAATCACTCCAAGTTGGACACAAAATGAAATATCATTGAAATAAGAAGTTCTAGATATTATTCAAATACCAAAATTCATCAATTTTTACCCAAACTAAGTCGTATGTATCATAACTACAATGTCCATCATTTGTTGCAATATGTCTTCTAGTTTGAAGAAAATATATTGACTTCGCTTTGTAGTTCATGCAGTAAATACTCAAGAAGACAACCACTATTTTAGGACTAAACTCAATACTTCTTACATCGAAAAACAATGAGCAGCTGAAAAACATAAGAAACATAAACTTAAAGTTGTTCACGTGGCTTCAGAACATTCCAATTAACAGTCTAAACATGAAAACAATTGTGGACAAAATTCTTAAACCATATATAGGAGCTCAATAATACCACATATATAACCAAGTTTCCATATGCCAAATAACAGTCAAAACACCAAAACAATTGTTCGCAAAACATCCAGAATTCTCCCAAAAAGTATTCAAGTGTCATTTTCAACCTCAAAGCAACTTATCAAGTGTCTAAAGTGAACTTACAAGAACAAAATAGCAACAAAAAAATGCCGAAAAAGTGTGTAGACACCGTATTTGGTCCGGCCATTTGTTTATTATTAATATTTTTTTACCTTATTTTTATTAATTTTTGTCACCTTTTATTTGGCCACTTTTAACTTTTAGATTCATTTTTTTATTTTAGTATTTAATTAATTCCGAAAATTAGAAAGAAAAACAAAAAAATAGAACGTTTTAATTATATGGAAATAATTTTTGCTTAATTAGACATTTGATATCGAGCTTTAAATGAGTATAAATTTTTTAATCCTCTTATGGCTAAGATTTTATATTCATTCATTAAATTGAATGAGTATAAAATTTTAATCCATTTTTGGATCAAAATTTGATATTCATTTAATATTAAAATTTGATTTTTATTTCATTTTTGGTCAGAAATCCGTTTTCATTTAAGAGCGAAATTTCGAGACATTAATGTTTTATTCTAACCATAGTCGACAATTTATCGTCTATAAATATCGAGGAAAATCATATTGAATAGGAGGATTTTTTGGAAAAGGATTGATATTTTTGGGAGAAATTTTTGACCAAAATTTAACTATTTTTTTCCTCTTTCAAAAGAAAAAAACAAAACTTCACGCAAATCGAGATCATTTTTCTTTCTCACTATTCATCTTCTTCCCCAAAAGTTCATCATCTCCACCATCATTCAATCACTATCTCACGACCTCGATGGCGGGTTTCCCGACTGCAACCACGACCTCGACGGCGGCGGCTTTCTCGACAGCAGCGACAACTCTGCAGCGGCGGCGACCTCACGACCTCGACGACGGGCTTCCCGACTGCAGCAACGACCTCGACGGCGGCAGATTTCTCGACTACGGCAGCTCCACAGCGGCGGCGACCCCTCGACAGCAGCGGCAACGACGGACTTCACGAGCATCGACGGATTTCACGACTGCAGCGGCGACGGTTTCCCGACTGCAGAAACCCCTCGACAGCGGCGACCTCGACGGCGGCAACCCCTCGACAGCGGCGAAGCTCCTCCTCAGCGGACGACTCCATCCCTCAGACGAAGACAACGGTCGAGGTAAGTTTTTTCCTTTTCTTTTTTTATATTTTTTAAATGTTTTGTTTAAATTATAAAATTGTCATTATTACTTAATTTCCAAATATATTCCTAGTATATATGAAGTTTCAAATATATTCCTGGTATATATAAAATCTCAAATATATTTCCTATTTATATGAAGTTTAGAATATATTCCAGGTATATGTGAAGTCTCAAATATACTTTGGTCGATATTCGTTTAAAATATGCTTTGACTTTTATATGATATTTCAAATATATCCCGGTTTATATGAGATTCCGTTTATACTCTTGTTTCTAATTTCTAATTACCTTTATAACCTTGCATGTTCAATTACATTTTTGCTATGGGTTTTAAATTACAAGCATGCCATTGTACCATTTGCAAATTATTTATTTCCTCTTCCAATTGGTTTTATTTGAACTTTTATTTTTAGTTATAATGTATTTTCCTTTTCAAACTTAGGATTTTTAAGGTATCCTTAAATCTTACCTTAATTTAAGTGTGTAAATAAATTTTAATTATTTTTTGTAAATATATATTTCAAACAAATTTCAACTTTATCTTTAAATTGAATTTTCCTAAATCTCGATTTGATTTTATAATCAAAGTCATATTTTCATTTAAAAATAACGTTTTGTAAAAATAAAATAATATTTGTTTTGAGGGCTGAGTAATGTGACTTTCGTAGAGTTTCGACTCTCGTGCAAGCACACGAAAATCCTCCTAATCACTTCTAAAAAATAACAAATCAATATGTTTTTTTAAAATAAAATATTATCATATAAATCCTATGACGAAGTTGGGATGAATTTCTCAAATTCTTGAGGTAAATAATTTCCTTTAAATAAAAGGAAATTTAGATATGATAATTAATTAAGAGTAAATTTACCTCAATACATCAAACTCTTACTTTATTTTTAAAGTTAAGAATTGATTAAATGAGACATTATTTTCTTAATAAACTTTATTTCTCAAATTAAGGACGTTTTAAAATTAATTGGATAATATAAGATAAAACATGGCTACCGTTTTTAACGGGTGTTGTAGGGTGCTAATACCTTCCCTACACTCAACCGACCCTCGAACTTAATTTTTGTTTTCATAGACCAGTTTTCGTTTTAAGGTGACCAATCACACCCTAAATGGTTGGTGGCGACTCCATCTCTTTTTATTTTTAAAACAAAACCCTTAAAAGATGACGTCGGCCGCTCCGCGTCGCAATGACGTTGCGACAGCATGGCGACTCCACTGGGGACTTTTTTTTTAGAGGGTCAGGCCATTGCATTTTTTTAGGTTATCCAATTTTTTATTTTTTTTTGGTCCTTTGTTTTTTTTTTTTTTTTTTCTTTATTTTATTATTGGTTTTTTTATTTAACATGCTTTTAATTCTCAGTTTTCAATTTTTTATCTTGTTTATTTATTGTTAGTTTTTTTTTAATTATTATTTAATATGTTTTATTTATTATCATTGTTATAATATATTTACTGCAATTTATATTTGGCATTGTCATGCATTGCACACACCTGCACAGGCCTCCTACCCGGGCTTTACCTTTAAGATTAGATTCGGAGACTGAGTAGTGTGACCTTCGTGGAATTTCGGTTCCCGTGCAGGCGCATGAAATTCTCCAATCAAGCTAACTACGCTGTTTAATCAGATAGGAGGTTTGAGGACCGTTTCCTTCTAGGATACATTAGAGCTTAACTCCACACCCACATTCTCTATTAGCATTAACCTATGAATTTAATTTATGAGGTGTTGTCATGTTGTATAGTTTTTTTTAGGTGGTTTGATCTTTAAGGTTATTTTATTATTATATTTTTCCTCTGTTTTTTTTTTTTTTTTTTTTTTTTAAAAAAAACATTTTCTCGTTTAGTTCGTTGAGTCATAAAGAAAACTTTTCTTAATTTTTTGGAATTTCATTTGTTTGCAAAAGGAAGTGGTTGCTTCCTCTTCTCTCTTTCTTCATACATTTTTTTTCTTTTCCATATTTATTGTTTTTCTACTTTACTTTTGGAAATTTTTTTCAAAAAATATATATAATCTTTGAAATAATTACGAGAATTGTGCAAGTATAGATTTGACAAAATATTCGATCATTGATTTTGACAGCAAATAAACATGAGTTTCATGAAATTGTCTCTCATGGTTCCTACCCCACTAGAATTGAATGTGGTAGTCAAGCTATGGTGCGTCAGTGGTCAGAGAATATACAACACACCTAGGGGAACTGCCTATCAACTCCTGTGATAATTCCATTTAAAAGTATAAACTTTCCAGAAAACCAATTGGATTCTTTGAAGCAAACATGGGAGGGTTTAAGTGCAGACAGGAAAACTAGGTTCATAAGCAAGTATGGTCACATAGCTCAACTCATGTACGTACAAGTCAACCCGTCAGTAATGGTCACATAACTCAACTCATGTACGTACAAGTCAACCCGTCAGTATTGAGAGCATTGGCGCAACATTGGGATCCAGTTTACCAGTGTTTTACATTCGAGTCCTCAGACATGACTCCCACCATCGAAGAATATCAATCCCTATTGCGTATGCCATCACCAGCAGAAATTAAGGTTTACTCCTATGATGAAGGGCTCACAATGAAGAGAGCGCTATCCACACTTCTAGGTAAAATTCGCACTGGTGAAATTGAAAAACAGATAAAGAGGAAAAAGAGGAATTTATGCTTGCCATTAGAATATATATTTACCCTCCAAAAAAGATTTGCAAATGAGGATAAGGAATTAATGCTGCTAGCTTTATGTATCTTCAATACAGTTTTATTTCCAAGAGTATGTGGACACATTGAAGAACGTATAGTCAAGTTATTTTTTAAGGTGGAAGCAGGAGTCGACCCTGTTTTACCCATATTGGCAGAAACTTTTCGAACTCTGAATTATTGCAGGATGAAGGGTACAGGGACTTTCGTCGGATGCGCTCCATTGTTGTATATTTGGATCATCAGTCATGTAAAATGTCCACCAAAATTCAAATGTCCTCAAGTCAAGTTTTCAAATTCATGGAATAGGTTGCAAAATCCTATCTGGGAGTTCGTGCAGTCAAATTGGAGTCCCATTTTCCCTGAGAAATGCGTTTGGGAAGCTCTCTTTGCTGAATTAAAAGTAGAAGATATAGTGTGGAAAGCCCCTTGGATGTCGACAAAGCCTATGATGTATAGATGTGGTAAGTTTCAAAATCTACCTCTCTTAGGACCATGGGGATGTATAGCCTACGCTCTCCTGTTAGTATTACGACAGATTTGGGTACGACAATTCGTCCCCGCTACGCACGAATTGGAAGACACAGAATTTAGCTATGATGATGGTTTCTGCAAAGATAAAATCCAAGAAATAGTAAAGGCATGGAAGTTTGTCACTAAAATTCAAAGCGGTCAACACCATGATGACACCTTAGAGGCATACAGGATGTGGCATTCGAACAAGGCTAAAACCATGGCTACACCGCTAAGAATCAAAACCAAGGAAGAAGTAATTTCAAAAGTAATGACAACTCAACTGACAGAGCAAGAAACGCATGAAACATAATGTGGCAAGTTACAGATGATGAATTCTTCACTAGCCCAAGAAAATAGAAGACTGCAGGTAGAGGTAGAACAGGGATTGCGGCGCAATTTTGAGTTGGAAAAAGAATTAAATCAGATAAGAGGTGACCTAAACAAACAGGGAAAATTAGAAAAAGAGATATCCTCTTTAGACGCAGAAGCTCGTGACTTAAACAGAAGATGGTATCGTTCGAGGAAGGACAACGAGGCCCTACAAGCTACGATAAGGTCGCGAAACGAACAAATTTCTAGACAGTAATCCGAGATCACCACACTCCATGAGTTGGTAAGGACTTTTGAAGAATGTATTAGTTTGAAGAACGAAGTGATTGTAGAAATAGAGAAAAAGAACAGATCATTATACCAAACAGTTGACGACTTACAACTGTTACTCAATACAAAAGAAGAGCAATTAAACAGGGTCAGCCAGGAAAACACAGCTCTAAGAGAATCTACCCAGTTACTCAGTACTCGTCTCAGTAAGTATCAAAATGTTGCTGAAAATTTAATGAAAGAGCACACTTACATAAAGGAGCAGTATGGCATATTAGAGAAGGACTATGAGTTTTTGAAATGTAGCAATATAACGTTGCATGACAAATCAAAAAGCATGATCACTCAGATTACGAAGGTCACTAAAAGGGCAGATGAGTTGGCAGAAGACGCACGCACCCTCACAAGAGCCATCGCACCCACTGATGCGAGCTTGTCGAGGCCCGTCAAATACAATTTATATTTACCGATCAACGGCTTGCAGTAAACTACAGCGGACCGGGTCGAACTCAGGGAACCGAAATTTAAATTCTCTAAATTAAACTTTATGTAAAAAAAATAAATGGGGGTTTTTGTATTGCAGGTTAATGTAATGAATTAAAATAACAATTAAAGATAAAGTTTAAAGAATTAAAGAATTAAAAAAATAAACAAGAAATTACCTTGCTGATTCAGAGATTGTCGGGACTTAATGGATTTTGCTCATCGATTACTCCAATAAAAATACAATTTCTTAATTAAAAGCCTAATTGACTTAACTGGAACAGCCATGAAAAGTCTCTAAGATCCTATCATGCAATTAATCCGACAGAGCATCGTAATTAACTCTAAACTAGTCAATTAGTTGGGCACGATAGCGTTCCATGCTAACTACCTAGCAGCTCTAAGCACATGGATCGATTAGAATGTTAATTAAATTGATCAGATTCAATTAAACATTTTTCTATTCCTAAGGTCTATTATACGCACCATGTTAACTATGAAAAACCCATAATATTAACACTAGTCATAACCTGACTCATCTTGCTATTACAATTAAGCATGCAATTTCTGACAATTACAGATCACAAATTACAAACATAGCATACATGAACAATTAATATTTAATTGATTAAGCTGTCACATTAACCAATACTAAATGCACATGAAATAAACAAAGAATAGAAAACAATTAATCAAGAAATTAGATTGCAATTTAATATCAAAAATCTCACAAAAACGTTAAGCCCGACAAACCTCTAAATCAGCATTACAAGCTTAGCCGAACATAAAAATAAATAAAAAACTGTAAACAGAAGGAAAGGAAGAATAGTGATGGTGTGTGTTGGTGTGTTTTTTCTTGTGGGGACTCTCCCCTTTTTATACTAAAAGAGAAATAACATTTACTATTTTTAAAATAAAAATAAATAAATAAAACTTAAAAACTTGTGGTTGAGGAGGTGGTTTCTTCTTAGTGGGATGACACGTTGAGGTGGAGATGTTGGAATGACACGTTGAGATGACTTCTTCAGATGTTGGAAGAGTAGATGTTGATGTTGGAATGACACGTTGAGATGACTTCTTCAGATGTTGGAAAAGGAGATGTTGATGTTGGAATGACACGTTGAGATGACTTCTTCAGATGTTGGAAGATGAGATGACTTCTTCAGAGATGTTGAATGAGTTCAAATGTGTGAGGAGCTGACACGTGTCGTGAGTTGATATTGAAGTAAAAATATAAAAAATAATTCCATTCTTCAAGAATCGAACTCAAAATCAAAGTCTAACATATTCAACCCTTCACCATCAGACCAAGCTTCCAACTTTAAATATTAAATGATTTTTATCTTTATAGTATCATCTGCGGCTCGGTTTGTTGATATTATACTCTAAAACTCCTCTTTTGAGTTCTTATTTAACATAAGTGTCTCATTCACCTCTGAATGCTCGATTCCTGCAAAACATATGATTAAACACATTAATTTGAATCAACTAACAATAATTAAAGGTTATAAAATAGACCCCATACCTAAATCTTGCTAGTCCTCGAGCAAGAAATAATTTAAACATTAAAATGAATTGTTGGCTGCAAATTAATGACTCTAACCTCTGTATCTTAAACAATAAAAATATTCACAACTCACAACATTTAAATGCATTCAATCAACGATAAATTTAAAATTAGTTCTTTCATCCCTTATGTGTCTGTGTGCGTAGCCTTTTCTATCTCGATTTTTATAAGTCCGAGAATATTTTATTCAACCCTCAACTCGTTTTCCCCCTACTTCTGGTCATTTAGAACAAATTATCAAGCATAAATACATTCAAGTAAGCAATATTGCTATTAAGGTGCCTGGAAACAACTTTGAGGATCCCCTAAACTTGCAACATTTTAACTCAAGGGCACTAGCTTTCACACCCAACTGCAGGGCCTCTCACCCAGAGCACTCGCTCAATGGGCGGCCTAACTACTCACATTTGGGGCAGCTCTTTTTACCCCTTATCGTTTTACTCATTACAAGCTGATTTTCGCTTATTTTCTTGTCGAGCTCAAACAATAATTTATTTTTCATTCTTTTTTCTTTTCACAAGGCAGATAGACATGCTATACCTCCTCAATATCCCATTACAAACTATCATGTAAGATAACTTTCTAATCAGTTCTAGAGGCCTTTCGAGGTGACAACAAACATATAGGTCAAATAATACAATCCTAAACCTTTCAAACCATAGATGAGAAGACTATGTGCACAATAGTTATAAGAGAATCCAGAGAAAAAAATTTAAATTTGACTCAAAATCATGCATGCATTCTCATGCTTTGCAAGAAAAAATGTAAAAACATAATGAACATAAAATGTCTAAGACACATCATAGATTGTCATCATCATATAATATGCAACCAACTAATCACCAACTAATCATATTACATTTCAAGCTCAAGATTTTCATTTTTCTTGAGCTTGACCATTATTTTATTTTTTTAACAAAGAGAATTTAATTGGCTCCCCGGCAACGGCGCCAATTTGATGCGAGCTTTCTTTGGTTAAGAAAGACATTTTATTTAAAGAAAAAAAAATAAAACAAATTTAACAAAGGGAATTTAATTGGCTCCCCGGGAACGGCGCCAATTTGATGCGAGCTTGTCGAGGCCCGTCAAATACAATTTATATTTACCGATCAACGGCTTGTAGTAAACTACAGCGGACCGGGTCGAACTCAGGGAACCGAAATTTAAATTCTCTAAATTAAACTTTATGTAAAAACAATAAATGGAAGTTTTTGGATTGCAGGTTAATGTAATGAATTAAAATAACAATTAAAGATAAAGTTTAAAGAATTAAAGAATTAAAAAAATAAACAAGAAATTACCTTGCTGATTCAGAGATTGTCGGGGCTTAATGGATTTTGCTCATCGATTACTCCAATAAAAATACAATTTCTTAATTAAAAGCATAATCGACTTAACTGGAACAACCATGAAAAGTCTCTAAGATCCTATCATGCAATTAATCCGACAGAGCATCGTAATTAACTCTAAACTAGTCAATTAGTTGGGCACGATAACGTTCCATGCTAACTACCTAGCAGCTCTAAGAACATGGATTGATTAGAACGTTAATTAAATTGATCAGATTCAATTAAACATTTTTCTATTCCTAGGGTCTATTATACGCACCATGTTAACTATTGAAAAGCGATAATATTAACACTAGTCATAACCTGACCCATCTTGCTACTACAATTAAGCATGCAATTTCTAACAATTACGGATCACAAATTACAAACATAGCATACATGAACAATTAATATTTAATTGATTAAGCTGTCACATTAACCAATACTAAATGCACATGAAATAAACAAAGAATAGAAAACAATTAATCAAGAAATTAGATTGCAATTTAATACCAAAAATCTCACAAAAACGTTAAGCCCGACAAACCTCTAAATCAGCATTACAAGCTTAGCCGAACATACAAATAAATAAAAAAACTCTAAACAGAAGAAAAGGGAGAAAGGGAGATTAGTGATGGTGTGTTGGTGTGTGTTGGTGTAAAGTGTAAGGTGTGTTTTTTCCTGTGGGGACTCTCCCCTTTTTATACTAAAAGAGAAATAACCTTTACTATTTTTAAAATAAAAATAAATAAATAAAACTTAAAAACTTGTGGTTGAGGAGGTGGTTTATTCTTCTAAAAAATAATTACATTCTTCAAGAATCAAACTCAAGATCAAAGTCTAACATATTCAACCCTTCACCATCAGACCAAGCTTCCAACTTTAAATATTAAATGATTTTTATCTTCATAGTATCATCTGCGGCTCGGTTTGTTGATATTATACTATAAAACTCCTCTTTTGAGTTCTTATTTAATATAAGTGTCTCATTCACCTCTGAATGCTCGATTCCTGCAAAACATATGATTAAACACATTAATTTGAATCAACTAACAATAATTAAAGGTTATAAAATAGCACTTTTGGAGTTCTATCACCCACACAACCAAACAGCAGGAATATGCTCAGATTCTTGGGGAAGCTCCTTACAAGTTTAGAATATTGGGGACAATTTTATTAAAATTCTGTTTAAGTTATGTCATTTCAATTTTTCGCATATCTTGTACTTCAAATTGCATAATTTAAGTTCCTTTTATTTTCTATTTATGAAAAGCAAGTCGCAAGTTCTTTTTATTTTCTCACCACATTCATCCACATGTTCGTTATTATATACATATCAGACTTCCCACTAAAGTTTACTTAATTAAAAACATAATAAAAAAAATAGCTCAACCACCACCAACTCGTCGCATTCACGCGGTACTAGGCAAGCAACAAGAATCATGGAAGAACAACAAGTGGAAATAGAAAAAACAAGAAAAGAAATGAACGAGCTGCGGGAGAAGGTAGAATCAATCCTCAGTTTGTTAGAAAAGGGGAAAGCGGTGGCTGATCTCGCACAACCCAACAATACCGCTAGTGACTCCTTCGAATTCAATCCCTCTATGCACACCCAAACTGAAGGGTTCATCCCTCCGCCATACACATCGTGTGACCCGATGTACCATTCGTCAGCAGGACAATACCCTTTCCAGTTCTTCAAATGCGAAGGAGTCTCCATGAATGATCAGGTTTGGTTTGTACACCCTAAAGAAGAACCATCCAGGGTAACTATCACAGTTCCTAATCTGGAAAACCCTGAGGTCAAGAAGGATTCAACAAAAGGGGAATGCAAAACCCCTATCAATGGAACACTCGAAATCTTTGAGGAAAGATTAAGAGCAATTGAAGGGACATATGTTTTTGGGAATATTGACGCCTCCAAGTTATGCCTTGTTCCTGATGTTGTAATTCCACCAAAGTTCAAGGTGTCGGAATTCGAAAAGTATGAGGGGACATCATGTCAAAGGAGCCATCTCATCATGTATTGCAGGAAAATGGCTGCACATGTTCAGAATGAAAAATTGTTAATCCACTGTTTCCAAGACTGTTTGACTGGTCCAGCGTCTCGTTGGTACATGCAGTTAGACAATACTCATATCTACTCGTGAAAGAACTTAGCCGATTCTTTCCTAAAGCAATACAAGCATAAGATAGACATGGCCCCTAATCGAAGGGATTTGCAAATAATGGAAAAGAAGAGCGCATAAAGTTTCAAGGATAACGCACAAAGGTGGAGAGATGCCGTCGCACAAATACAGCCTCCTCTAACTGATAAAGAGTTATCAGCCATGTTCACGAACACTCTCAAATCTCCTTTCTACGATAAGATGATTGGGAGCGCTTCAACCAATTTTTCCGACATAATGACGATCGGAGAGAGGATTGAATATGGAATCAAGCATGGTAGGATAACCGACGCATCTGAGTGGTCAGTCACAAAGAAGGGAAGTTTTCCAAAGAAGGGAGAAGTTCAAATGGTGAGCAATGCAAATCAGCCCAATTGGAGCCAGCAACCGTACTCCAACTCCAGGATGCCGCAATATCATCCGAATTACTACACGACTCATCAGCCGTATGTTAACAACACAACAACACAATACCCTTCGACTTTTCCTCAAAACCCACGACCTCAAGGTAATCAAGGCTACCAGCCTAGGAATCAAAAAACACCTGTCTATGCTCAGGGGCAACAAAGTAATAGAGGAGCTTATAAGTAGACTCAGTTTGACCCGATACCAATGACATACGCTGAGTTGTTACCCCAGTTATTTCAAAATAATCAATTATCACCTGTACCTACAGTACCTATGCAACCTCCTTATCCAAAGTGGTACGACGCAAATGCCCACTGTGACTATCATGCAGGGCCAGCAGGACACTCGACAGAAAATTGTATCACACCGAAATATAGGGTACAAGAGCTGGTCAAAGCAGGATGGTTGAACTGCAAGAAGGGAAATGAGCCCAATATCAACAACAATCCTCTACCAAATCACCAGAATCCTCGGGTGAACGCAATAGAAGTTCATGAACCAAACATGACGAAAGATGTCAAGGGAATGAAGATCTCTATGGAAGAACTGTTTGAGATTTTATTCAGCAACGGGTACATTGAGGTAGAATATCTTCGACCTAATTCGGCTCATGATAAATATGAAGATAATTTGACGTGTTCGTACCATGCTGGAGCAAAGGGTCATTCCATTGACCAATGCCATCATTTTCGCCAAAAGGTCCAAGGGTTGCTAGATTCACATATCCTAGCAGTATTGCAGAAAACAATCTCTCAATCATCACAAGAAGGCGAAGTAAATGCGGCAGAAGTGTTCTCTCCCAATGGAAGTTCAAGGGTTCCGAAGCCTTTAACCATTTTTTATCAAGAGAAGATGGGCACCTCCATTACCAATCCAAGGCCAATTACTATCCAAATATCGTCTCCCTTTGATTATAAAAGTTCTAAAGCAGTGCCCTGGAAATACGGATATGAGGTCATTGTTGGTAGTGACTCACTTCTAGTGGAGAACATCACAGGAGTGGGAAGCCTGACACAAAGTGGGAGGTGTTATACACCCCAGGAACTACTGAAGGACAAAAACAAGGAAAAAGGGAAGGCCAAAGTCTACGAGGATATCAATAACGAGGCAGAAGAATCCGTCATAGTGAAAAACTCGGAGGCTAAGTAGCCAGCAGCTGAGGAGGACATCCAAGAATTTTTAAAGCTGGTCAAACAGAGCGATTACAAAGTGATAGAGCAATTAAGCCGAACACCTGCAAAAATTTCTATATTAACCTTGATGCTGTCTTCGGAGGCGCATTGCAGGACTTTGCTAAATATACTAAACCAGGCTTATGTCCCGCAAGACATCACGGTGAACAATTTAGATAATATCATCGGAAACATTAATGCAGCAAGTTCTGTGACATTCACAGACGATGAACTACCACCGGAAGAAACAGGTCACACTAAGGCCCTTCATATTACAGTCAAATGCAGAAGGTTTGTTGTGGCAAAAGTTCTTGTTGATAACGGTTCCTCTCTGAATATAATGCCTAAATCCACATTGGAAAGGTTGCCAGTCGACATGTCTCACATTAGGCCAAGCACTATGATAGTAAGAGCTTTTGATGGGGCAGGCAGTGAAGTGATCGGAGACATAGATGTTCTTATTCAAATAGAACTTTGCACTTTTAACATAACATTTCAGGTCATGAATATTAATTCAGCCTACAGTTTCCTATTGGGACGCCCTTGGATTCATTCTGCTGGGGTGGTCCCATCGTCACTACACCAGAAGCTTAAATTCGTTGTTGATCACAAACTAGTAATCATATCCGGACAGGAAGACATTTTAATCTCAAAACCTTCATCAATGCCTTACATAGAAGCAGCAGAAGAGGCCTTTGAATCCTCATTTAAATCGTTCGAGGATGCAAATACAACAACTCTACCTAGAGAGATAGAAAAGGTGCATATGCGACTGAACAAGCTTTCTCTGAACGGGAGCAGTAAAAGTTTAGACGATCTGTTAAATATGCAAAAAAATATGAGGAGGTTCGGATTGGGATATAAACCGAGCAAAGGGGACATGATCAATGCGAATGGATATAAAAGGAGAAATCGTTTAACAAAGTCTGAGGATCACGAGTCTGAACATCGGATGAATTTTATTCCTCATCTTTATGATTCATTCAAATCTGCGGGTGTAATTTATCCCGAAGGCCAAGACTTTGTGGTTATGGCAATAATTGAAGAGATGGAAGAAGCAGATCCTCTAGTATACCTATGCCCGGAGGATTTTGAACTCAACAATTGGACTATTTTCGAGCTACCTTCTGTTACTAATGAAATATCAAAGTAATTGTTTAACTATTTTGTTTACTTTAGATGTTTTGGTATTTTAAATTCCTATGTCAACATTTCAATATTTCAGTAAAAGAATCAGCATTTTGTTTCAACTCTTTGTCAATTTCTCTACTATATCCCAGTTTCTTAAATTTATTTGGTTCCTCTACATTTTTCATTTTTTTTTCATCATACCAAATAATTGTTCTTTTAAATAGTGATAATGAGATTGAGAGCGCCATTGGTTATAAACATGAACTGGACACCCCTACATGCAACGTTGAATCTGATAATGAAATAAGTGACGATGAAGAGGATGTTGAGTTTACCCCTGAGTTATTAAGAATGATTGATGAAGAGGAAAAAATGTTAGGACCGCATGAGGAGTTGATAGAGACAATCAATCTAGGGTCCCAAACAGAGGTCAAAGACGTTAAAATTGGGACGAGCATGTCTACTGAAAGTCGTCGGATGTTGATAAGTTTACTCCACGAATATGCTGATGTTTTTGCTTGGGCTTATCAAGACATGCCGGGTTTAGACACAAACATAGTAGCACATCACATACCACTTAAATCCGAATGTAAACCAGTAAGACAAAAATTGCGTAAAATGAAGTCGGATATGTTGATTAAAATAAAAGAATAAGTTAGCAAACAGATGAATGCAGGATTCTTGACAGTGGCAAACTATCCTGAATGGGTAGCAAATATTGTACCTGTACCGAAAAAGAATGGGCAAGTGCGGATGTGCGTCGATTACAGAGATTTGAATCGAGCAAGCCCTAAATACAATTTCCCTCTTCCTCATATAGATGTGCTAGTAGATAATACCACATGATTTTCCACTTTTTCCTTCATGGATGGGTTCTCTGGCTATAACCAAATAAAAATGGCACAAGAGGATTAAGAGAAGACTACGTTCATTACACTGTGGGGAACCTTCTGCTATAAGGTCATGCCATTTGGATTGAGAAATGCTGGGGAAACCTATCAGCGGGCCATGGTCGCTCTCTTCCATGATATGATGCATAAAGAAATTGAAGTGTATGTAGATGACATGATTGCTAAGTCAAGACAAGGGGATGAGCATACAACTATTCTCCGGAAGATGTTCGAGCGGTTGAGGAAGTTTAAATTAAAGTTGAATCCAAATAAATGCACGTTTGGAGTAACTTCTGAGAAATTATTAGGCTTTGTTGTAAGCCAGGAAGGAATCAAGGTCGATCCTGATAAAGTCAAAGCTATTATAGAGATGTCACCACCGCATACCTAAAAGGAAGTTAGAGGATTCCTAGGAAGACTGAATTATATTGCAAGATTCATATCACATCTAACAGCAACATGTGAACCGATCTTCAAGCTACTTCGTAAGAATGATGCAGGAGTATGGGACGAAAATTGTCAAAAAGCATTTGAAAAGATAAAACAATACTTACAGAATCCTCCCATTCTTGTACCGCCAACTCCAGGTCGCCCACTTATTTTATATATCACTGTGATGGAAAAATCAATGGGGTGTGTACTAGGACAACATGATGAATCAGGAAGAAGAGAGAAAGCCATATATTACTTGAGCAAGAAATTTACTAGTTGTGAAGCTAAATACACCATGTTAGAAAAGACATGTTGTGCACTAGCCTGAGCCGCCCGCCGTCTCAAACCGTACATGCTATACTACACGACTTGGCTCATCTCGAAAATGGATCCCATTAAATACATTTGCGAGAAACCATTCCTTTCTGGCAGAATTGCGAGATGGCAAGTTCTTCTATTCGAGTATGATATCGTTTATGTCACTCGGAAGTCAATAAAAGGAAGTGCACTGGCTGATTATTTTGCCGAACAACCCGTAGATGATTATGAACCAATGAAGTTTGACTTTTCAGATGAATTTATATCTACCGTGATGAAAGAAGAGGAAATCCCGAAATCAGAAGAATGGACCATGTTATTTGACGGGGCTTCTAATGAGTTTGGTAACAGAATAAGAGCCATCTTAATATCACCTAAAGGGAAACTATTTCCTCTCACTGCAAAATTAAGCTTTGACTGTACTCATAATATGGCTGAATATGAGGCGTGCTCTATGGGGATTCAGTTTGCCTTAGATATGAGAATTAAGAAACTCCGGGTCCTGGGAGATTCAATGTTAGTGATTCATCAATTAAGAGGTGAATGAGAGACAAGAGACTCCAAATTGTTGCCATATAAGAAACTTATAACATAATTGGCTCAAAACTTCGAAGAAATCACATTTGACTATTTACCGAGGGAAAGCAACCAAATAGCAGATGCTCTGGCCACATTGGCAGTCATGCTGAACATAGATCCCGATCAGGAGATTGAACCCATAAAAATCGAAAAACGGGATATTCCAGTGTCTTCCATGAATATCGAACAGGAACCTGATGGCAAGCCTTGGTGCCATGATATAAAGCGTTATATCAAGCATGGAGAATATCCACATGATACTTTAGGAAATGACAAGCGCACCCTCAGGAAACTAGCGATGAAGTTCTTCCTAAATGGAGAATTACTCTACAAAAAGGAATCAAGACATAGTACTTCTAAGATGTGTGGATACAAATGAAGCCAACACAATCATGGAAGAAATTCATGAGGGAATCTATGGCACACATGCAAATGGACATATGATGGCTAAACAAGCACTAAGAGCTGGGTATTACTGGTTAACCATGGAATCTGATTGTATCAAATATGCGAGAGAATGCCATAAATGTCAGATTTACGCAGACATAGTCCATACCCCTTCATCTCATTTGCACGTCATGACAGCCCCTTGGCCATTCTCTATGTGGGGAATGGACGTTATAGGTCCTATTGAACCTAAAGCTTCAAATGGGCATCGATTCATTTTAGTGGTCATAGATTATTTTACTAAGTGGGTGGAGGCAATGACATATCGAGAGGTGACAAAGGGAGTTGTGATCAAGTTCATAAGAAAGGAGAACATATGTCGTTATGGTCTTCCAGAGGTTATAATATCTGATAATGCAAAGAATTTGAACAACAAATTGATGCACGAACTATGCGAACAATTTAAAATCAAGCATTTGAACTCAACTCCGTACAGACCGAAGATGAATGGAGCAGTAGAAGCAGTCAATAAGAATATAAAGAAGATCATACAGAAAATGACCACGACGTACAAAGATTGGCACGACATGCTCCCTTTTGCATTGCATGGATACCGTACATCGGTTCGCACTTCGACTGGAGCAACGCCATTTTCATTAGTCTACGGTATGAAAGTTGTTCTTCCTATTGAAGTAGAAATTTCATCATTAAGGATCCTCATGGAAACTAATTTAGAAGAAACTGAATGGATCTAGAATCGTTACGAACAACTCAATTTCGTGGAAGAGAGGAGGTTGACTGCACTGTGTAGAGGGCAACTCTACCAACGACGGATGATGAAAGCCTACGACAAGAAGGTGCGTCCTAAAGTATTCAAAAAAGGAGATTTAGTTTTGAAGCGAATTCTCCCATGCCAGAAAGATCATCGAGGAAAATGGACTCCCAATTACGAAGGACCTTTCGTCGTAAAAAAGGCTTTCTCAGGAGGAGCTTTGGTTTTGACCAATATGGATGGGAATGAGCTACCAAATCCGACTAGCTCAGACTACGTTCGAAAGTATTATGCATGACTCATCAATACCCTAGAAGACTCGTTTGTGTCACTAGATTTCAACGTTGTAGTTGGGAAGATAGCATTCCAAATTCATTATCATGTTTAAAAGAACTACTTCGTCTTTCAAGCTTTCGAATATCTCTCCTCACATCTTAGCATGAAGACATGTACTCTTATTCTTTTGACCATAAATTGAAATCTATTTAGCGTATCACATGCTGCTCATCCTTTTAAATGTTGATATAGTTCTTTGTTATCTTTGCATTTAATAGAAAACAAAAAGGTGCAAGTACTGGATATTTTCAAATTAACATTAGTAGTTCAAAAGAAATTCATATGAGTTCAAATAGTCAACCTTCATTGGAAAAGGTCATCATTGGTACGCTTTATCTGTGGTGCAAGGTCAGTATCCAACCAAGATTTTTGGCAAAGTCCTAGTGCGAAAGTGGTGTTTGAGCTATATAAAAACAAAAAAACAAAAAAAATATTATATCCCACATATTTCACAAAGTAATTACCTCATTTATCACATCACTTGCATATTTCAAAATTTTACATCTTAGATAGGCATGTTTTCACAAAATAATTGCATCATATCATCTCATACATATAAAAAAAAAACAACAAAAATCATTTGTTATCATACACATGCATACATCACAAAAAAAATTAAATTTTATTTTCATCTCACACATGATAAAAATGCTTATGCATCATTATCACATTTCACATCTAAAAAAAAAAAAAAAAAAAATCATTTTTATTTTTCAAATTCAAAATATCGTCTCATGCATGTTTCACAAAATATTCTCGAATTTTATCATATCTTTCATTACATCATTGAAAAAAGAAAAAATATAGTTTTTATGTTTATTTTGATTATCCTTGTGCTTACTTTGGTCGTTCTTGTTAGCTGAAAACTTAGCAAGAATTTTTTAGCAAAAATGTTGAATCATCACTTGAAAAAAAAAAAAGTGCTTTCACTACTCTCATATAAAAAATTGTCAAAGTCTCAACCATTTTAGGACTTCTCGAAAATACCTTTCTCAAGCTTCACTTTGACCTTCATTATTTTCTCATGTGCTAAACATCACACCACCATACACCAGTAGAACAAAGTTTTAATCCTCACACTGGGGCAAACACCCTTTTGCAGTGAATGTTTCTAATTACTCACTGCAAAACCTTGAACTTGCATACCACATAAATTTTGAGGCAATTTACCCTGATTTGTGGATTCACCATTAAATTCTGAACCAACTCACCATCTACAGGGTGCACCTCTACATTTATATACTCACCTAGACTTTTGCTAAACCTGCCACATTTAGTAAGATGACAAACATCCCAAATTATTCGAGAGAACTTCAAATGTAATGAAATAGTATTGAACTCTTGTGACCTACTGCTTCATAATTAAGACTTGTAATTTCTCATATATTTCTCATATTCGACTTCATTTGATCCAAATTCTAATTGCTTTCCATTCTTATCATTTGTCATTTCTCTTTCCTCGATTAGAAAGTGATTCAAATTTCTAAGATAATAGTTTTGAGAACTAATGAGTCGGTAACTGTGAAAATCATCTCGAAGTCTCAATTTCTTTCAATGAGTTTTGCTCGCGGGACATCTTCATCATGATGCCAAGGATTATGGACGAAGAAACAATCTGAGAAGACAATTGGAATTTGCAAAGAAGAGAATAGATTATCAGTTTTTTCTATACGATTGCACAAATTCTTGCTAAATAAAAGAAACTATGTTAAAAAAAAATGCTGCAAGATTTGTGCAATCAGTAGATCAAGGAACTACATCCGGAATGCTTGGAAAATCTCATTTGCAAAGCAACCAATTGGGGCAAAGCCTCCATCTTTGCCAAACTTGGACAAAAATTTCAACTTTGCCACACAGGAGCAAAGCTTTCATCGTTGCCACACTGGAGCAAGGTCATCATATCTAAACTGGAGCAAAGTCTTCATCTTTGCAACACTGGAGCAAGGTCATCATATCTAAACTGGAGCAAAGTCTTCATCTTTGCCACACTAGAGCAAGGCCATCATATCTAAACTGGAGCAAAGCCTTCATCTTTGTCATACTGGAGCAAGGTCATCATCTCTAAACTGGAGCAAAACTACCATCAACAAAATGGAGCAAAGTCTTCATCTTTACTACACTGGAGCAAGACCTCTATCAACAAACTAGAGCAAGGTCACTATCCACACAGGGAAAAAATCAACAAGCTGGAACATTTATTGCGTCATTAAAAAAAAAAAATTGGTGCAATCAGCAGATCAAAGAGTCATCACGAAATGTTTAAAAACAAACTGGAGCAAAGCCTTCGTCTTTGTCATACTGGAGCAAGACCACCATAAACGCACTGGAACAAAGGCGTCGCATTTGCCACATTTGGGCAAAACCATTCATCTTTGTCACACCAGACCAAGTCAAGATGAAGATATTATCACATTTATCGAAGACCTCGAGCTTACTCAAAGAAAGGAGAATAAATACATGAGATGATTTCTCAAGGGGCTGCTTCAAGTTCTCAAAACTATTGTCCAAAGAATTGAAATCACTTCATTCGTCTTCCATTGGATCATATTCCAATCTCTTACTCGAACATTAAAAATTTATAATCAATCTCTTATTGTTCAGGAGATTTGAAGACCACATTATTCTATGTTTTTCTTCCTTATGAAGAAAACATGTATTGTTTACCATTTCATGCTTAATTCGAACTCAAATTCATTTTCTTGCATTCAAACTATTGTGTCAATTACAAGACTAAATTATGAAGCAGTTAATCAAGTAAGATATTCAATTCTACAAATTACTTTTGAAAGTTCTCTAACCTAGCACATGAGACACTTCCAAAATATTTACCATGCCTAATATGGTTGAGTACTCTATGATTGACATACATAATCTCTTTCGAGTGAAAGCATTTAAAAAAAAAAAAAAAAAAAAAACCCTCTCTAATGATGATGACATATTTTCTTTTAATTCTTTGTTAAATGCCAGGTAACAAGAACGAAGAGAGTAGAAAAATGTAATCATTTTTCCTTAAAACATGAAAATCATTTTAAAGGTCATAATTTTCACACATCTTGCAATTCGTTTACCAGTTGAAACAATTTACATCATTATTTTAAAAAATATATATAAAAAAATATAAAATAAAAAAATCATTTGTTATCATACACATGCATACATGTTGCATTCATTGATCACATGCATAACATTATCAAAAGAGCGTTTTAGAGACATTTCCATAACATTATCAAAAGAGCGTTTCAAGTAAGATATTCAATTCTACAAATTACTTTTGAAAGTTCTCTAACCTAGCACATGAGACACTTCCAAAATATTTACCATGCCTAATATGGTTGAGTACTCTATGATTGACATACATAATCTCTTTCGAGTGAAAGCATTTAAAAAAAAAAAAAAAAAAAAAAAAAAAAAAAAAACCTCTCTGATGATGATGACATATTTTCTTTTAATTCTTTGTTAAATGCCAGCTAACAAGAACGAAGAGAGTAGAAAAATGTAATCATTTTTCCTTAGAACATGAAAATCATTTTAAAGGTCATAATTTTCACACATCTTGCAATTCGTTTACCAGTTGAAACAATTTACATCATTATTTTAAAAAATATATATAAAAAAATATAAAAATAAAAAAATCATTTGTTATCATACACATGCATACATGTTGCATTCATTGATCACATGCATAACATTATCAAAAGAGCGTTTCAGAGAATTTAGAGTTGGCAACTAAGTTTTGAAATAAAAACCGTTATTTTTCAAAAATTAAAAAAAATATATGTTGGTTAAATCGAACCATAATCCAAGATTAGCGGTCGAAGCCTGTGGACATAACCCAGGTCCGTTTCATTTACTTTCTTGGTTAAATCGAACCATAATCCAGGTCCGTTTCATTTACTTTCTTGGTTAAATCGAACCATAATCCAAGATTAGCGGTCGAAGCCTGTGGACATAACCCAAGTCCGTTTCATTTGCTTTGTTGGTTAAATCAAAGCATAATCCAGGTCCGTTTCATTTACTTTCTTGGTTAAATCGAACCATAATCCAAGATTAGCGGTCGAAACCTGTGGACATAACCCAGGTCCGTTTCATTTGTTTTGTTGGTTAAATCAAAGCATAATCTAAGATTAGCGGTCGGAGCCTATTAGACAACATGGGGTTCCCTCCTAAAACCAATTGGTGATAGGAGGAGTAGCCCATATGTATGTTATATTGTGAGTGAGGTCCTTCATCCTTCCGATGTGGGATCCTCAACATGCTCTCTCAAGATGGTGCCTCTTTGGGTTCACCATCTTGGGTCGGATCCCATTTTTGGACCGAATACCCGTTTGAGCTTCATGGGCTCTGATACCATATTAGACAACATGGGGTTCCCTCCTAAAACCAATTGGTGATAGGAGGAGTAGCCCATATGTATGTTATATTGTGAGTGAGGTCCTTCATCCTTCCAATGTGGGATCCTCAACAAAGTCTGTGGACATAACCCAGGTCCGTTTCATTTACTTTGTTGTTTAAAAAAAAAAAAAAAAAAAAATCCTTTGTTTATTAAATCGAACCCTAATCCAAGATTAGCGGTCGAAGCCTGTGGACATAACCCAGGTCCGTTCAATTCCTTTGTTGGTTCAAAAAAAAAAAAAAATTCTTTGTTGGTTAAATCGATCCATAATCCAAGATTAGCGATCGAAGCCTGTGGACATAACCCAGGTCCGTTTCATTTCCTTTGTTGTTTCAAAAAAGAAAAAAAATCTTTGTTGGTTAAATCGAACCCTAATCCAAGATTAGCGGTCGAAGCCTGTGGACATAACCTAGGTCCGTTCAATTCCTTTGTTGGTTAAAAAAAAAAATAAAAAAAAAAACATTGTTGGTTAAATCGAACCCTAATTCAAGATTAGCGGTCGAAGCTTGTGGACATAACCCAGGTCCGTTCAATTCCCTTGTTGATTAAAAACGAACTCTAATCAAGATTAGAGTTTGTAGCCTGTGTGAAACCAGTTTCGTTTTAATCTTAATAATAAACAAATTTAAACCTTCCCAATACTCTGTCTTCGTCCTTTGTCTACCCTCTCAATTCTTCAAAGATACACAAAGGGGAGCAAGCTGTAGACACCGTATTTGGTCCGGCTATTTGTTTATTATTAATATTTTTTTACCTTATTTTTATTTATTTTTTGTCACCTTTTGTTTGGCCACTTTTAACTTTTAAATTCATTTTTTTTATTTTAGTATTTAATTAATTCCGAAAATTAGAAAGAAAAACAAAAAAAGAGAACGTTTTAATTATATGGAAATAATTTTTGCTTAATTAGACATTTGATATCGAGCTTTAAATGAGTATAAATTTTTTAATCCTCTTATGGCTAAGATTTGATATTCATTCATTAAATTGAATGAGTATAAAATTTTAATCCATTTTTGGACCAAAATTTGATATTCATTTAATATTAAAATTTGATTTTTATTTCATGTTTGGTCAGAAATCCGTTTTCATTTAAGAGCGAAATTTCGAGACATTAATGTTTTATTCTAACCATAGTCGACAATTTATCGTCTATAAATATCGAGGAAAATCATATTGAATAGGAGGATTTTTTGGAAAAGGATTGATATTTTTGGGAGAAAACTTTGACCAAAATTTAACTATTTTTTTCCTCTTTCAAAAGCAAAAAAACAAAACTTCACACAAATCGAGATCATTTTTCTTTCTCACTATTCATCTTCTTCCCCAAAAGTTCATCATCTCCACCATCATTCAATCACTATCTCACGACCTCGACGGCGGGCTTCCCGATTGCAGCAACGACCTCGACGGCGGCGACTTTCTCGACAGCAGCGGCAACTCTGCAGCGGCGACGACCTCACGACCTCGACGAAGGGCTTCCCGACTGCAGCAACGACCTCGACGGCGGCAGATTTCTCGACAGCGGCAACTCCACAGCGGCGGCGACCCCTCGACAGTAGCGGCAGCGACGGACTTCACGAGCATCGACGGATTTCACGACTGCAGCGGCGGCGGTTTCCCGACTGCAGAAACCCCTCGACAGCGGCGACCTCGACGGCGGCAACCCCTCGACTTCAGCAACCCCTTGACAGCGGCGAAGCTCCTCCTCAGCGGCCGAGGTAAGTTTTTTCCTTTTCTTTTTTTATATTTTTTAAATGTTTTGTTTAAATTATAAAATTGCCATTATTACTTAATTTCCAAATATATTCCTGGTATATATGAAGTTTCAAATATATTCCTGGTATATATAAAATCTCAAATATATTTCCTATTATATATGAAGTTTCGAATATATTTCAGATATATGTGAAGTCTCAAATATACTTTGGTCGATATTCGTTTCAAATATGCTTTGACTTTTATATGAGATTTCAAATATATCCCGGTTTATATGAGATTCCGTTTATACTCTTGTTTCTAATTTCTAATTACCTTTATACCCTTGCATGTTCAATTACATTTTTGCTATGGGTTTTAAATTACAAGCATGCCATTGTATCATTTGCAAATTATTTTTTTCCTCTTCCAATTGGTTTTATTTGAACTTTTATTTTTAGTTATAATGTATTTTCCTTTTCAAACTTAGGATTTTTAAGGTATCCTTAAATCTTACCTTAATTTAAGTGTGTAAATAAATTTTAATTATTTTTTGTAAATATATATTTCAAACAAATTTCAACTTTATCTTTAAATTGAATTTTCCTAAATCTCAATTTGATTTTATAATCAAAGTCATATTTTCATTTAAAAATAACGTTTTGTAAAAATAAAATAATATTTGTTTTGAGGGCTGAGTAATGCGACTTTCGTAGAGTTTCGACTCTCGTGCAAGCACACGAAAATCCTCCTAATCACTTCTAAAAAATAACAAATCAATATGTTTTTTTAAAATAAAATATTATCATATAAATCCTATGACGGAGTTGGGATGAATTTCTCAAATTCTTGAGGTAAATAATTTCCTTTAAATAAAATGAAATTTAGATATGATAATTAATTAAGAGTAAATTTCCCTCAATACATCAAACTCTTACTTTATTTTTAAAGTTAAGAATTGATTAAATGAGACATTATTTTCTTAATAATCTTTATTTCTCAAATTAAGGACGTTTTAAAATTAATTGGATAATATAAGATAAAAATATGGCTACCGTTTTTAATGGGTGTTGTAGGGTGCTAATACCTTCCCTACACTCAACCGACCCCCGAACTTAATTTCTGTTTTCATAAACCAGTTTTCGTTTTAAGGTGACCAATCACACCCTAAATGGTTGGTGGCGACTCCATCTCTTTTTATTTTTAAAACAAAACCCTTAAAAGAGGACGTCGGCCGCTCTGCGTCGCAATGACGTTGCGA
Source organism: Herpetospermum pedunculosum (assembly GCA_028017165.1). Lineage (NCBI taxonomy): Eukaryota > Viridiplantae > Streptophyta > Magnoliopsida > Cucurbitales > Cucurbitaceae > Herpetospermum > Herpetospermum pedunculosum. The sequence goes on along the minus strand of CM051528.1, from coordinate 54,467,724 downwards.
CATGTCTAAGTGTCATTTTTAAGCCCCAAACCAACTTAACAAATGCCTAAAGTGAACATAAAAGTACGAAGTAGCCAAAAGCTACACAAACAGTGTCTAAGTGTCATTTTCAACCTCAAACCAACTTAACAAGTGCTTAGAGTGAACCTAAAAGAACAAAATAGTAAAAAAAAAAAGTGTTGAATAAGTGTACTAAGTATCCAAAAATAATAAAACTTTAGAGAGAAGATAACAAAACAAAAAATGTCTAAACATCATTTTTCAGCCCCAAACAAACTTAACAAGTGCATGTATACAAAAAGGCAAAAACAAATGTCTAAGTGTCATTTTTAACCTCAAACAAACTTAACAAATGTCTAAAGTGAATCTAAAAGAAAAAAATAGCCAAAAATGCATAAAAAGTGTCATTAGCCCCAAACCAACTTACAAGTTCCTAAAGTGAACCTAACAATACAAAGTAGCAAAAAAAAATGCAAAAACAAGTGTTCAAGGTTCATTTTCAACCTCAAAGCCACTTAACAAGTTCCATTTTTGCTGACCTCATCAACGCATGAAAAATCCAGCCTACCTTCCCCCCACTTCATCCCTCTTATCACGACGATTCTCTCCCCTCTTCCATCCCTTTTTTCACGATTTTCATCTCTATCTTTTCACGAAGATTCTCTTCTCTCCTTCTCGATTTTCTTTCTTCATTTCTCTGTCCCCTGCAGTTTTTTGTCCTCTCTGATAACACCCATGCGACAACGAAAGGAGTAGCAACGATGAAACCATAGTTGGGATGGGGAGCGGTGAATCTGACAGACTTTTCGGCAATGAAATCGAATTGAAACCCACAAAAAAAAATTCAAAATGTTCACCACTCTCTATCCTCTTTTTCTCTCTCTAAACACATGAGAGAGAAAAGGCCTCTTTTTCGCCAACTTTCTCGCTCCACAACCATCGCCGACGGTCGTTGGTTGCCGCTGATTCTTCTGATTCGAGTTCAATTTCTTCGCCGCCACTGTCTCAAATGCTTCTAGGAATTAGCAATGATCTCGCAGAGATTGACGACGACTTGAGAACCGACTCCTTTGAAGAATGTAGCCCCGACAATGACATTTCTTTCTTCTCTAGTCGAAGGACGAAAAACGGTAGGGGAGAGGGAGATGAAGAAAGAAAATCGAGAATGAGAGAGTGATAATCGTGATAAGAGAGAGATGAAAATCGCGATAAGAGGGATGGAGTGAGGGGAGTGTAGGCTGGACTTTTCACGCGTTGATGGTGTCAACAAAAGGCAATAAAACATGTGTTTTAAAGCGTTTAGTCAATTGACATTACGACCCCCGAGAGGGGGGGGGGGGGGGGGTCATCTGTGATGGAGTGCATATCACAAAATTGGAAGCAATTTAGATAAAAAAATACTCTAATTTCATAAATTTAGCCATACAAAAAATATGCTCAAAGCTGGAAAATTGCAAAGAAGTATGAACACATACCTTTGTTGCTCAAATTCTCCAAACTCGTTGCTTGTTTCTCCTCACGAACGCTTCGTGGACCACCTCTAATGTCTTCCCTGCTATCCTCAAGCCTTGGAACGAGTTGTGGGACCCTTCAATTAGTGAGTTCTTGGGAGAGAAAAGAGAAAGGTCTAAGTGAGAAAGTTTGGAAAAACTTCCAACAAAACATTAACCTCAAACTCTTTGAGTTTCATCCCCTTTATAGGCAACATGCTTCTACAAACATGCTTATCATGACACCACAATTGGATAGGATTAGTCATTAATGAGGTGTCTAAAATTTGGGTAATAATAAGCATGAAATAGGTTAGTCACATAACCACTTCAAAATCTCAAAAGTTGGCAAATCCCACTTAACTATTTTGTTTAAAATTAATTCAAAATTATTTTTAAACAAAATAATTCTTTAATTAATTAACTTTATTATTTAATTTAATATCAAATATTAATTAAATAATTAGACCAATCCTGATTTCTAAAACCGACCTCTCGAACATGAATCATTATTCATGTATTAGACTGAACCCATATTTAAACACATTTAAATATGTTCATCTCTCTTCCTTATTGTTTAATTCATAATTAAACTATGATACGTTAAGTATATCGCATATATTTAACGTTTACTCCCAAAACCGAATTTGAACAATTCTTTTCTCTCATTCTGTTACAAGGCTTATTCTGAGCTAGCAAGGAGGACCTACAGATCATGAGCTCCAACGATACGAGATTAACCGGTCAAACTCTTTAGCCTAACTAATCAACATTCGTTAACCGTCGGGTCACTCCACTAAAGCCCAACGGTTGCACTCTCCTCACCGTAGATATATTTATATCCACTTGATATAACCATAATTAGTAAGTCGATCATTGACATGTCGTTCATAATTACGGTTGGGTCTAATAAACCGTTTTACCCCTGTAATTACTTCTTGTTCCTTAAGTCCCGCTGATCCTCTAATGAAAAATTGGTTTGTGGTCCAACCACCAAAACGAATCCCTATCGGGCCAATGAGAGGGTGAGGCCTCTTGTTCAAGACCCGAAGTCAGCACTTAAGGGAGCAACCTTTCTACTAAACCATAAAAGCGGTAGGAGTGAATTTCATCTCGCAGGATTATGTTCCCAGCTCCCTACCCGGTCTTATCCCCAAAATGGTAGGCTTATTGAGTCGGTGATCTCGGGCCACTCTCACCCATGCAAATCAAAGGATAATCCCGAATAAACAGGAGTTCATAGCGTGCTCATGATTCAGATCGAGTTACCTAGGTCATCATATGAAAAAATCAGTCTTAACAATAAACGAGGTTATAAAGTAAGAGTGACTTATTTCGCGGTCCGGTCTTATGCAAATTCATTGCACAGGACGCCCCCACTCGCATGTCTCCAGATGAACGATTTAGGATCACATTGTTTGTACTATAAAAAGTGGGTCGCGTCCATAGTGTCCTCAGGATAAGATACCCAACCTTATCCCTATATTATAGACCATTTTGGGTATTACTCGAACTTGATCCACATTCATGTCTCCACATGAAGTTCAAGTATACATCTTATAGCCAAGGGTTCTTAGTTTATTGGATTTGGGTTAAAAGAACGCAATTCACTTTATTTAATAACACATTTACTAAATAAACCTCAATAACATCTTTATTGCAAAATAGAATATATATCCAGTTTACAAACCACGAGTTTTAGGACATAAACCCAACAATTTGTGCAAAAACCCGTATGTTAGTGACTTGTTGTCTCAAACTAAAATGGATTCTTACAAGTCTTTATTTATACACCAATTAATCTTTGCTGGTTCACCAATCTCATTACATGATATTGGTGAGTCGTAGTTGGATCTAACTAAGTATCGCAGTCTTGTTGGTGCCTTACAATAGTACACCTTAACAAGACTCAATATCATTTTTGTAGGGTTTTTAGCAATGTATAAGAAGAATAGTTGTCCCACATCGGAAAGATTTAAGAAAGTCATGGACTCCAAGTACTATAAAAGAAGCCTATGACTTTGGTTTCTAATTATCCTAGTTAGAAACACTAAGCTTGGTGTACCAACTCTAGTTAAATTCTCTATTGTATTCTCTAGTTTTAGAGTAAGCAAAAGGGTGTGAGTGGTGCAAGCTTTGTGAGAGTGTTTTTGTAATTAGGGTCGGGGAGAGAATTTTGTGTGATTGTAACATATTTTCACATAGTGGAGTTTTTTTCTGGTGAGCCATGGTTTTTCTTCAGTTTTGGAGTTTTTGGTTTGTCTTCAGTTTTGGAGTTTTCCTCGTAAATTCTCGTGTTTCTTATTTTATTTTATTGTTTTCTTTTAATTTCTCGGTTATTTTTTGCTTATTCTTGCTGTAGAAGAGGGAAGTTTTTTTCTTCCAACAAGTGGTATCAAAACCATGCCCCTAAAATTAGTCGTGTCGGCAGAATCCTCGAGTGTCGAACAAAGATATGATGAGCCTAAAAGACGTAGTCATTGGTGGAGATATGTGGTTGAGCTCTGTACTCCAGTAAAGGAGTTGATCTGTATAAGAGCTAGACAGATAAATGACTATTTGAGAGGAGGCTCAGTGGTACTTCGTTCGAGGGGAGGATTATTGGGACTGCGATCAAAGTCTCATATTATTTAGAAAATGGGAAGATCATGAGTATAGAAAATGGGAAGATTATGGGTATATAAGTGAGGGACAACATCTCCATTGATATAAAGCCGAAAATGGGAAGATCATGAGTACATAAGTGAGGGACAGCATCTTCATTGATATAAAGCCAAAAATAGGAAGATCATGGGTATATAAGTGAAAGACAACATCTCCATGCATCACTCACACCCTTTTGCCCACTCTAAAACTAAATAATACAATAGGGAATAGGGAATTTTAGAGTTAGTACACCAAGCTAAAGTGTTTGTAACTAGGATAATTAGAAACCAAAGTCATAAACTTCTTTTATAGTACTTGGAGTCTATGACTTTCTTGAATCTTTCCGATGTGGGACAATTATTCTTTTTATATATTGCCAAAAACCCAGCAAATTCCGCCTTGGCAAGATATTTGAAGAATCAACAACTTCTGATATATCCATTATCTTTACCGACAATCATAATCCTCACAGAGAACTATAACCCACACCACCATAAAGAGTAGACCACTTGAAACGTCACATTCTAAGACTTTTACTTCTTCGTCACCATGTTGATAAACCTTGCTGAAATTTATGGTGCAACTTTCACCTACTTGGCTCACCCAAAAGTTCTTCAACCATCGACATAACGTCCACTATACACACCTTACATAACCGTCAAGTCAATGCTCGTGTCCAAACTATGGAACCACTAACATCACATCCTCTATTATGGTAAAGTGGACATACCCATGATGATGAATTATGTCTCTTTCAGTAGAAGTCAACAACATCTCCCCTAACGAGATAGACAATGCCAACATTCGACCAGAGCCCTTTGACGAACCTGCTCTGTTAGGACAACCACGTTTCATGTGCCCAAATTGTCCACATTCCCAACAACCTTTCTTTTGCACGAAGTTTTTTTTCTTCTTCTAATTGCTAGCTACCAACACTGAATCCTCATGTGAAGTACACGCTCCACTCTTAAGCCTTCTTTCTTTTAAAATAAGTTTACTAGTAGCCTCAACAAAATCTAAAGACTCATTCCCGTACATAACAATTGGCTTCGTGTGTTCATAAGAAGATGAAAGTGACAATATGATTCCGAGTGTCTTATTCTCATCATCTATCTTCACTTCAATCACCTCCAGCTCTGAAACGATGTCATTGAGAACACTCAGATGATTTGAGATTTTCGTACCTTCCTCCATTCGCAACGTGTGAAATTGCTCTTTAGGTACAAAGGATTCAAAATTTCATGCACATTTGCAAGAACATTCTTAGCCAAATTTAGTCATCACTCATGCTTGACTTCTTAGTTCCTAATCTTCATCAATCATGCTTGACTTCTCTAAAAAAATCTTCATCACTCATGTTGGATTTCTTAGAACCTCTACTAGAATCACTTTAACTTTTCAGAAGCACCACCACTCGGTCTTCCCTTCAAAGCCTTGTGTAACCCTAATATCACTTGTTAGGGACAAGTAACTCCACATGACTTTTCTTTTGGTTCCACCCAAAATGCCTCATACCAATGAAGATGTTGTCTTTGACCTATATACCCATGATTTTTCCATTTTCTAACCAATGTGGGACTTTGGTCGCACTCCCAACAATTTTTATCGTAAATCTCTTGTGTGTTCAATTCCTTCATGCCCCTACAACAACTCATCTCTAGGTTGTTAAACGCTTGCATAGCTCAATTGACCTAAGGTTGTGCCCTTGACTAAGAGGTCATGGTTCAATCCCCGCACTAATTAAAATACCTTTGCAAAAAAAAATAAAAAAAGTTGTATGTTACGGTATATGAAAGACACCATTTCCCTCGACAATATCTTCACAAAAGCTTGGTAATCTTTTGGATATTTTTCATATTTTTCTTATTCGATATTGTCCCATGAACATTCATCATTTGACTATAAGCCTTTTTTTAGATGACAATTTTTTATTCTCTTCTCTAATTTTGGCTTGCCCTATGTGTCATCTATTCCCAAATTTCTAGTAGCTAGACTCAATGCTTATTTTTCATCAAATTTCTTCTTGTTAGCTCTTTTCTATACACTTAATAAATAACACCCCGATTTTGCTAAGAGAGATTGATTAAAAGAGTTATAAGATTTGTAAGTAGAGCTTAATTTATATGGGCAAAAGAAGAAACCAAGAAAAAGAAAAAAAATATCATTAAAAAAAAGTAAAAAAAAAATATTAATTATAATATTGAAATTTATAGCTTCGAGCGGTTTGAGTTTTTTTTTGGTTTGAAAAATAATAATTTAGACCATAAACTTAGCAAGTTGTAGAAATTTTAACCCTGAAGTTTCAATTTAATCGAATTGAACTCAAAGTTGCGTACATGTTGCAATGTAGACCTTAAGTTAAATTTTTGTTTGAATGTGTTAAAAGCATGTGATCATCCACATGGGTCTTCGACAAATCGACTCAAATTTCCTCAAACAAGTCCTCTGAATTATCGATTGCTCGATCGTCTTCTTAATCCGGAATCACTTCTTTGACGCTTATATTTTATCCAAATCGAGCCTCCTCATTTACCCAATAAAAATCATCATAAAAAACCTTGAAACCATCAAACTCCTCAAATTTTAAAAATTAGAATACATAATGTGAGGGGAGATTTGAAGGAATAACGGAGGCTTTCTGGTAATGGAGATTTTTGGGGATTGATTCTTCTAAGTAGAAGAGTTCTTTTTTGAAGATCGAAGAGGAAAATGTTGAGATTTGAGGAAAATGAAATTTCCTATGTGTAACAGCAAGAACAGAGTTGAGGCCAAGATTAAGATTGCGAGCTTGATTAAGGAGAGAAAAATTGATTCTATGAGCTTAGTGGTTCCACTAATTTTGATGATAATTTTTTTTCGGTAAATGAGGAGGCTCAATTCAGATAAATGTAAGCGTCGAAGAAGTAGTTCTCGATGGAGGAGACGATCGAGCAATTATGAAGATTTGTTTGAGAGAATTAGAGTCGATTTGTAAAAAATCTATGTGGATGATCATGTGCTTTTAACAAATTCAAACGAAAAATTAACCTATCTATATTGCAATATTTATATATGTTTGAAAATCAATCGTATGAAATTGAAAGTTCTAGTTAAAATTGCTAAATTTAAGGTCTAAATGTTTTTGTTCCTATTTTTTTTTTTAGCTTTCGATTGAAATAAAAAGAAAAAAGAAAATTATTCTCTCTCTTATTTTGGTTAGACGTTAGTGGCCTAGTGGGTGCAATTAGCAATTCTTTTTGTTCTTATAAAAGCCGACCTCTCTTCTTCTCAGTTCGTTTTCTCGGATCCAACTCGGATCCGTAATCATCTTCGAGAAATGGCCTCCATGGATGACCTTCCAATCTCTGTAGTGACCGGAGAAGAAGACTCCGATTCGCCGGTATCCAGAGTCGGCATCAATAATGTGTGTTCTGGCTCGACCACGCCGAGGAATCGTCAAGCCTCACCGAGCCATTCTCCCCGACTCGGTCCGAGTCGATTCGGGAGCTTCGACCAATCCTCCGGTGACGTTCAACACGCCTCTTCGTTTTCAGGGCTCAAGTTTTTCGGGTTTTCGTCAAATCAGAGCTTGCACAAATTGAAAGTCGATAAGCGGGTAAGGAAGAAGGCGGGGACAATGTGGTACCAGAGAAAGCGAGTCAAAGGGCTTTTGTTTTTGATTTTGTTGGTCGGCTTGTTTTTCTTTGTGAATTGGATCATGCTTTTGAGACTACAAGAACAAGATGTTCGACTTCAAGAACGAGATGATAACGTGGTCAATTCCGATTCTGGATTTTCTGGGAATGTGTCTTCCCCGATGATTCCAGTTCAGGCATGTATTGTTAATTCTAAATTGCACTCAATTTCTTTAAAGGAATTCATCGTCGCATTTCACATCGCAGTCCGGTTAGTCATTATTGGTTATGCTAGCAGGGAAAACCGAAGGCTAGTCGAAAGAAATGGCCAAAGGGAAATTATGGTAGATTGTTGGCTTTGGCCGCCCACGCACTGGCCGAGGTACATTTGAAGATCATTTTTTCGTTCTATGATTCTATCTACTGTCATTTCTTTGTGATTTTTTTTTTTGGAATTCGTCAATGATTTTGTTATTGGCAGGGAGAAAACAAACCTGAGCCGAAGGACTTATGGCAGGAGCCAATGGTTGCTTCGTCTGCTTGGAAGCCATGTGCTGACCAACGTAATTTGGAGCCGAGCGGTGAGTTTCTTTTTCTCAGTTTATGGGCATTTTTTAATGCGTTTCAGTTCATGTATTTGAATTTTAATGGAATTAATTCTTATTCTAATTTTAGCAATAAAACTCTTGACATGGTAATAGAGAGAAAGATTGGATACATTATGGTTACTGCAAACGGGGGAATAAATCAACAGCGAGTAGCTGTGAGTGACACCCTTTACTTGAACCTTATTTGTTATTTTCTTTATCCCCATTTATGATATTACACTAATATTTAAGATTATCTTAACTTTTAGTAGTTCCATTCTGATTATGGTTCATTTTCCTGCATGAACTAGGTTTGCAATGCTGTTGTCGTGGCACGGCTTCTTAATTCAACTTTGGTTCTACCCAGATTTTTGTATAGTAGCGTTTGGAAAGATGTGAGGTGATTTTCCTCTTCCCTTTTCCTGTTTTACTAGTTTGTATATAATTGTATTATGTAATTCTTGATTCTATGCTGTTATGGTTCTTGTTCACTTAAAAAGTTCATGCTCTGTTGCTGGATTTATGGGTTGAGTTCCTTTTGGTGGCTGATTGATTGTTAATAAGGGTCTTGCAGTAACTCTTTCAGACGTACATTTTTTAGTTCAATGGTTTTACTCTCTTTAGGGGAAAATTGTGAAACAGCTCCTAATTTGAAAGTTAATATGGCTGTTGTGAGCTTATAAAACATGGCTGCGGCAGGTTGGTCTTTTTTTTTCTTTCTTTTTCTGAGACCACACAACAAATTGTTGGAATCTAATTTTGGATGGACTAGGAAAGAAATTTATGTTTTCATTAGCTACTAAAATGTTATGTTAAAGTTTAAAATTCCCTTTTCTCTTGTGATGTTTTAGTGATTATACAAACCAACTTAATATAAAATTTTCTGATGTTGCTCTTTAACAACATTGCTTTATCCTCATTGTATTTTATCATGCTATGCATTAGTCAGTCAATAAGAATCATTTTCTGTTATATATTTTTTGGATGGAAAATTGATGGTACAAGATTCTGTAATATCATAGTCAATTCAGCGATATCTACCAGGAGGAACATTTTATTAACTACATGACTCCTGACATCCATATAGTGAAAGAACTTCCAGATAATTTACAGTCCTTAGATTTGGAGGCGATTGGAAGTGTGGTAAGTTTTCAGTACATCCATTTCCTATGTTCCTTACGTGTGTGTTTTCACTTGTACTGATAATAGTAATGGGTCTGCAGGTAACGGATGCTGACATTATCAAAGAGGCCTGGCCAAGTTTTTACAGGAAAAACATTCTTCCTATTCTAACTAAGAATAAGGTTGTGCATTTCCTGGGTTTTGGTAATCGCTTGGCATTTGACCCTTTATCATTTGAGTTACAGGTAATTTGACCTGGACATCCTTGTTCTTATATACTTCTTGTGTTTTACATGCAATAGATTTTGGAATCTCCTCTCCTTTTGTATTCCTTAGTTATGTAGCTATTCTCCTTATTTCATATTCCTTATTTGGGAATTCCATCTAGAGACTTCGATGCAGATGCAATTTTCATGCGCTGAGGTTTGTTCCTAAAATTCAAGAAACTGGTGCTTTGCTTCTTCAAAGGCTACGTCAACAAGAAGGCTACCGAGGACCATTGGACAAACACCTTGTTGGTCCATTTGCAAAATCAACAATGAAGGGAAACAAAGCTCGCTCTCCAAAAGCTTCCAGATACCTATCTTTACATTTGAGGTTTGAAATTGACATGGTAGCTCATTCTCTCTGTGAATTTGGTGGAGGTGAAGAAGAAAGAAAAGAGTTGGAAGCATATCGGGCAATCCACTTCCCTGCATTGTCTCTTCTCCAGAAAACCACTAAGTATGTATTGTGATTTGTTCCAGTCATCTTTTTGACATTTCATATGTGCACATGTCTTGCATATGACAACCATTTCAATCATTATTTACCTATTGTTAATGTAGTTTTCATCGGTTATTTCGACAACATGGCTTACTCTTGAGGCCTACACATTTCAGTCGGACTTCTGAACTCCATCACTAGCTTTACCTATTGTTAATGTAGTTTTCATCGGTTATTTCGACAACATGGCTTACTCTTGAGGCCTACACATTTCAGTCGGACTTCTGAACTCCATCACTAGCTTTACTTTAGACGGGAGATTTAGATTTTGTTTCTTCCACTTTTTACTTATTCCTCATTAGAGCTTAACTGTTCGTCTTGTTCGCTGTAAATTTATTTTCCATGCTTGTCATGCCAAGAAAGAGAAAAGAAAATCATTCTTCATTTATCAAGGTTTTAATAGTTTCATACCTAGTGAAGAGATTCAAATTCATTGTATTGATCTGTTACATTTAATGAGGGACCTATTTTGGACCTAGTGGGGGCAGTGATTGTCCCTTTCTGTTTTTATCTTTTATCATGTAATTTTCAGTGACTGCATTTTAAATTTTGGCATTTTGATTATACTTGTAGTTAATCTCTCTCCCTCTGTTTTCCAGTGGCACTCTAACTGGTTTTATCGTAGACAACATATATATTTTTGGATATAGTCGTTGTAACAACCTTACTGTTGAGGATTGCCAATGCCTAGACCATAAATTTACCTTATCCATAAAGTTGTTTTCTTATCAATATTCTATCAACATTTCTTTTCTTTTTTCCGTATTCTTTTTATCCGGACACTGCAAAAAAAATAATCATAATTGCACAAATGGTAAAACTTATCCTCTTTTCTTCTCCAATGCCCATTAGTTTCACAAAAATGTCTCTGAGGGTGCAGGTCCCGGTTCATTGAAGCCAAATATAGCATTTGTTATTTATATATTGGCATATGATCTAACTAAAATCTGGTTTCTTGTTGTAGATTACCTTCTCCTGTAGAACTTCGGTCAGAAGGTCTTTGCCCTTTGACACCTGAGGAAGCAGTACTTATGCTTGCTGCTCTTGGTTTCAAACGCAAGACAAAGATATTTGTGGCAGGCTCACAGATATATGGAGGGAGTTCAAGGTTAATGGCTCTAACTAGCTTGTATCCTAGTTTGGTTACAAAGGAGAAGTTGCTTTCAACAATGGAGCTCGAACCTTTTATGAACTTTTCTTCTCAGGTAATTACATGCTTTTGTCACTATCAGTTGGGTAGGGTATTATTATAATTTATAATAGTGTTTCTTGATATGGAAATTAAACTAGGGCGTTATTTTTTTTGGTTAAAATACCATTTTGGTCTCTGTATTTTAGGACTTGTTCTATTTTAGTCCATGTACTTTCAAATAACCAAATTTAGTCCTCGTACTTTCCATAAATCTTAAAAATAGTCCATACTGTGAGTTCATTGTTAACTTTTTCAAAAATGATTTAGTCTCTATTAGTCTTCCCTCTATAAATTTTGTAAACATATACACATGGTGTCTTTTCTTGCATGGAAATTATTATTATTATTTAACCAAGTTTGATAAAAAATAACTTCAAACTAACAATAAGGACTAATTCTAAGATTTGTTGAAAGTACAAGTACTAAATTTGTCCATTTAAAAGTAGAAGGAAGGACTAAAATGGAATGATACCCAAATTACAGGAACCAAAATAGTATTTTAACCTTATTCTTATTTTTATGTTCGTGTTCCTACAAGTTCTGTAAGTAATCCCTTTTGAGTAATTTCTCCAACAAGAATACACTGGAAAAAATTCTCTTCTCGTGTCCTTGCATCCGTTTGACAACTCTCTCTACTGAAGTTGTTGTCCATCCGTTCACTACCTGGAATAACGCAGATGAAAAATTGCTGTACAAACTTGTTTTTCATATTTGCAATGCTTCCTTAGTCCTCGAGCAAGTTCTAATTTATGTTGCTTGATAATTATCTTGCCTCTATGTCCTTTCATCAATTTAATGTCTGTGAAATGTTCTTGTCTCCTTGTATGGAAGGGTTTCCAATTACTTTCCAGTCTTATTGTCACATACTAGTTGAATGATGATATTTTGTTCTTTTAGTTGGCAGCACTGGATTTCATAGGCTCCACAGCTGCCGATGCATTTGCAATGACAGACTCTGGTAGTCAGTTATCGTCTCTTGTGTCCGGTTATCGGATATACTATGGTGGTGGAAGGATGCCTACGATTCGACCAAACAAGCGAAGGCTTGCAAGCATATTTTCAAGGAACAACTCTATAGAATGGCGGATATTTGAGATCAGAGTTAGAAAGGCAGTTAGGCAAACCAAGCACGTCTTACAAAGGCCTAAAGGAAGGAGTGTTTATCGATATCCACGGTGTAAAGAGTGTATGTGCTGGACGGGGTAACTTGCTTTATCACCTTCTGATTTGAATGTATTTCTTTTCATTGTAGTTTAAATTCATTTGTTTTTGTAAAATTATGAAAGAAATATCACATATTGTTAATTGATTGGATTAAAGGAGTCGAGGACCCATTTATATTAAGATTGACAGTGTTAATGGAAGATTTATGTCATTAGAATTGATCATGACATGTTTTATGCAAACTTTCTTTCTTCTTGATGTTTTCTATTTTCGAAGGTTTGTTCTTTTCCTTGTAAGAAGACGTGTTGGGATTTGGTAGAATACAGACCAAAAATAAACGAGTACTACTCTTTAAGTATTGGAAAATTGTACAAAAGCTATCATGAATTTTGTTTACTGAAACTTTATCTTATAAGAAAGTTTTTTGTTTCTTGAAAACAGAGATATTGGTTAGTTGAAATTTGAAGGGTTGCAGATTTTCTTCCACAAAAAACGACAAAAGATAAATTGTAAAAGAAGTCAAAGTAAAAAGAGAAATCAGGCGCAAATTTATGTGGGTTGACCCTCTAAATCAGCTACGGCTGATCGATGCAGTAAAAAGGTAAAGTTGTATCTCACTTTAAGAATAGGCCAAACTTCTTTTAATACCTTTTTTTAGCAGAAGATAAATATATTTTTTTAGCAGAAGTTAAAGTAGCTCTGAGTAGTACTATTATTATGCTTATCTAAACTATTAGTATTAGATTCATGGTTATTAGAATAGTAGGAAGCTGAATGAAGAAAAATTCTTGTTGCTACTGTTCTAGGAATATGTTTGAGTTGAAATGAGTAGGTCTGTCCATGTCCATGTCAGAAAAGCGACAACTCAAAATTCTCCCCAAGTAGGATTTGAACCTACGACCAGTCAGTTAAAAGCCGACTGCTCTACCACTGAGCTACTGAAGAACAACAGACTTAAGGAAGTCCACTCTTGTTCTTTGGACCAACTTCTGACCGAACAAAAAAGGGTGAGTAACTCTTTTTCACATACATCGGAAGAAAAGGTTACGATAGCAAGAAAGCTCCAAAACACCTTACAAAATGATCTCAATTTGCCCCAAACATGAATGCCTCACAATTTTTCATCAAGTGCACAAAAGAATTTGCTAAAAGATTCTATTTTGAGACCGGAGTTCAAATGAGTTTTAACTTGAACTTTGGTCCAGCATATTTGATGATTAGACTTCAAGTTCATAACGGTACCTGACTTTGCATGATTTGGTGAAATGAATATTTGAACTCAACTCGCATTAACATTATTCTTTCTTTCTTTCAAAGTCAGTCATACCATTATAACAACTAACTCCAACTCAATTCTTATTTGAACTATCTTTTTAGTACATAGAGACGAACAATCTACCATTTTAACGATATCAATTCTGATTCCAACTATCACACTTGAAATCTTAAATCAACCATATCTTTCTAAATCAGTAACATTCAATCTTCGAGCTTATCTTCAATAATTGCACTAGCACACCAGTTTCAACACACATTACAATCTTTCGAAAAGTTTGTCTCCCTTTTCAAATAAGTAAAAAGGAACATATAGAGATAAAATCATGATAGACAAAAGACAAACTTCCAAAGAAAACAAACAAATTCCTAACCTTTAGGATACAGAAACAGCCAAAACTGACAAAGGGATCCTTGCAATATGGTTTAAACTTCCTGTCAAAACAATCTCCCCAAAGCTAAAGCGATCCCTTCTGTGTGTGACATTGATCTGTATTTCCAAGCTTTGGACCTCTTCTGGTGCAATGGTGAACCATGGTGGATTGATGTTGACCACTGTCCCATTTGGTGGGATCACTGACCACACATATGTCTCCACTTTGCCTCCTACATTCTTCACTCTTCTCTGCACCACTTGATGCCCAACCAGTGATGATATTGTGACTGAAGGAAGGTTCAGATCTGCTGGTTGTGGCTGTGGGAGAGTGGCATTGCATTGTCCTCCAGTGGTGTTTTTTATGACAGCAGGATCAATCCCAGGTAAAGAGCACAAGAACTTTATGTAGTCTTCATGTTCTGTTTCAAGAAAATGGTTAGTTTTCTTTATGTTTGAATTGGGTTTGTCTGAATCTGTTGGTAAAGAAAATTTGACATCTTGGGTGCTCTAGTTTAGAGTAGTTAGGCTTAGGACATGTTTGAGAGTGATTTTGAAATAGTTAAAATCACTCCCAAGCGTGTATTTAATCATTCAAAATCAATTTAGAATATTGTATGAAAATCGCGTTTAAAAGTGTAAAATCAAACATTAAAATAATTATATGAAAATCACTTATAAACAAATTATTTTCACTAAAATCACTCCAAAACATTTGCTTTAAGTTATAATTCTAGTTGATGTTGTTTGTTACTTTTGAAGTTTTGATATCTATCCTTTTGTGTCATTTTGGGTTCAGTTACTTTTATAAATGTGTTAGTTTAGTTTAGTTCTTGGCATTGATTATTTGGTTGAATAGGAAGGAAAAGTTGATGTGGTACGACATGGAGGAGAGGAGGATGATGTTTTCTTCTTATGTTGTGTAGTTGCCTATTATTAGGCTAGGAATAAAAGAAACAAATGTAGCTGCTGCAAAATGCTTCAAATATTAGTGACTAGAATTGCCATCAAATCTTTAAGGGGGCGTTTGGAGCTCCAACTTGGAGTTGGGTGGACTAAGTTATTATAACTCAATCTACGTTTGGCCTACCGACTATTATAACCCACAGTCAATAAAGTAATTACCGACTTCAATAGTATTTACTATTCACAACTATTATAACCCACAAACCATCAAGGGTTGACCTAGTGGTCATAAAGAGCCTTGGGACTTCAATGCCCTCTAAGAGGGAATGGGTTCAATCCTTGGTGGCCACCCCTACCTAGGAATTAATTTCCTACGGGTTTCCTTGGCAGACAAATGTTGTAGGGTCAGGCGGTCTGTCCCGTGAGAATAGTCGAGGTGCGCGTAAGCTTGCCCGGACACTCACGTATATCAAAAAAAAAAAAAAAACTATTATAACCCACATACTATTATAACCACCGATTATAATAACTCACTCAGTGCACCAAACAATACCTATGAATACTTATTGAATTGTGACATGGTTTGTTTGTTTTAAGGGTATGTGTAGATACATTTACGGAATAGTGTTTTCTTTTTAAAAAGTCCGCACCTGATCCAAGGTCCAGACTTTAGAGAAGAGTTTTCCTTATTAAGCTCACCCGAAAATTTGAACATGCAACCCCTGCGTAGGTGTTACTCAAGGGACTAGTATTTTTTGAGTCAAACTGTAAAGAGGTTAAAAAAATGTGTATTATATTTTTGTTCCCAAAAGCACTTAAAGAGTGTTTTCAAGTATTTTTTAGATATTCAAAGACTCATTTTACCATATAGTAAAAAGGTAGAGTGTGTATCATCGGAGTTTACCTGACGGGAAGACCAGTCCCGGGTCCAAAGCGTTGGTCGGTGAGACGAGGCCGGCACCCAAATCAAAGGGAGTAGAAGGATATAAACTATGAATGTTGAATCTCTCTGACTGAATAAGATCTCCATTCATATCATACTTTGTAGCAGTTGTGGACATTGCAGAAGCTATCATGGAAGGACTCCAAGAAGGATTCTTTTGCTTGATAAGTGCTGCTATTCCCACAATATGAGGTGCTGCCATACTTGTTCCAGACAACAGTGCAAATTGGTATCCTATTTAATTCAGCAGCTATGTTTCAATCAACTTGTTGTGCCCTTTTTATATGACATAAATATGACTCTCTTCATTGCTTTTGGTTCATCAACTTTTAGAAAAAAATTGATTTTGGTTCTTGAGCTTTTATCTACTTTTTGTTTTTGTTTTTGTCCTTTCACTTTTAAAAATTTCAAGTTTAATGCTACAACTTTCATTGAATTCCACAATTAGTCCCTTGTGTAAAACTTCATTGGTTGGTTGGGACTTGAAACGTGAAATTTAATGAAAGTTGAGGCCCACTAGATAATCATTTAGTTTTTGAAAATTAAGCTTATAAATATTACTTCCACCTATAAATTCATTTGTTTTGTTATCTACTTTTTAAAACCGTTTTCAAAATTCCAACCCAAATTTTGAAAACTAAAAGTAGTTTTTAAAAACTTTTTTTTTTGTTTTTAGAATTTGGCTAAGAATCAAGTGTTTCTCTTTAAGAAAAGTGTGGAAACAAATACAATTTTTAAAAACACAAAACACAAAACAAAATCTTTAGGGCCTGTTTGATAACATTCTCATTTCTTATTTTCTGTTCCCGTTTCCCGTTTTTTAAGAAACATACTTGTTTGATAATTATTCCCGTTTCTTGTTTCCAAATTTTGAGAAACGTTTCCAAAAAATGGACAAAATTTAAGAAAGATTAGCATTGATAACGTTATGAAACGGGCCCTTATCAAAACAGAGAACAAGAACGTTATGAAATGAACTCTTATCAAATAGAGCAAGGAAGATTAGCATTGAGATTTTAAAAGCTAAAAGGACCGAGACAAAAAAAAAAAGTGATTAAAATTTAAGGACCGAAATCAAAAGTCTAAAAGTTGAGAGACTAAAAGGGAAAATAGATAAAATTGAGAGATGGAAGAACAGTAAGTTACCCTTTAAAAGTGGCTCTGAGGCACTGAGGGGGCTCCAAGCAGCCCAAATTTGGTGACCAGGAGCAAGAATATCTGGCTTTAGCACATCAGCTAAAGTCCTATTTATGTTCATGTAATTTGGTCCTCTTGATGAAAATCTGCTAACTGTTGCTGCTTGCCTTCCAAATGAAGCAACTCTTCCTTCTCCTATGCCTGCTTTCCCTTTAAATTCACTAACCTTTCCCCTTCCATCCTTGCAGGTATTTGCTTCATAGTACTTCAGTATCACCTGTTTTTTTGGTGTGCAATTCAAAATTCTCAGCCTCTCTTCAATAACAACTTTGTTTTTCTTTTGTTGTCCACTTTTCAATCTTATCCGATAAGCTTAAGCTGATGGGTTACGATTAATTGTATCTTATACAATACTTTAACACTCTCCCTCACTTTGTGGACAGGAAAATTTGTAGAAGACCCAACGAGTGGAAAACAATATTAATTGGGGAAGAAATGACATTAGAGGGTTCAAACACAGAACCTCCTGCTTTGATACCATGTTAAATCACCACTGAACCTAAAAAATTAAGTTCTGTTTGATAACCATTTGGTGTTTGGTCGTTTTTGGCTTTTGGCTTTTGAAAATTAAGTTTATAAACACTACTTCCACTTATGGAGTTATGAGTTTCTTTTTTCTGTTATCTACTTTTTTACAATTTTTTCATAATCTAAGTCAAGTTTTTCAAACTAAAAAATGTAGTTTCTAAAAACTTGTTTTTGGAATTTGGAATTGGGTTAAGGATTGAAATATTTCCTTAAGAAAGATGAAAACCATTGTAAAGAAATTGTGAGAAAACAAGCACAATTTTCAAAACCAAATGGTTATCAAACGGGGCTTAAGTTGATGGGTTATGCTAAATTTAATCTTATATCAATACTTGGCATTTCAAAAACAAAAAACATGTTTTTGATTCAAATGAGCATTTTACTTGCTTATAAATTTCTATAGATATACCTGAGAATCCGACGCGTTCGGGACGAGAATGCCAGGACCTCTGAAAGGGATGGGCTCTGCAATGAAATCACCATAGTTTGGATTTGCAATGAGAACAAAGCCCATGAATCTGAGTGTTGTTGCAGTGTGAATGATGGCTGTGAGGGTGGAGGTTCCATTGAGGAATCCTTGAGAGAAAGTGCAGATGACTATGCTGTTTTGGACAACATTTGGGTCAAAATCTTCAGGATTTTGGCACTCTTCACTATAATTTGGTATGTTGGGATTTATCTCATTTTGCTTCATTGCATCCTTGGCTAATACCAGCTTATGTAGAAAAAACTCACTCCCTAAAGTGGGTCCTGGGAAGATGATAGGAAGATGAAAATCAAGCACAATTTTCAAAAGCCAAATATCAAATAGTTATCAAACATACCTAAGAAATTGACGTCCAAATTAGCAGTAAAATGTTTATTAGAATTCTCAAATTTAGCTATAAATATTTTGAAAATAAAAGTTCAGCTAATCGATAGTGTAAGCTTTTTATTGAAGTCAAAAGATTGAATAAAGTGGATCCAACACTTGAGAGTCAAATTTGCTTCTCATTCAAGTTTGAGGTTGAATAAAGTGAATTTGATTCATCTATCAATCTAAGTAGATGAATGACTTGTTTGGAATGACTTTCTAAACTTAAAAGTACTTTTGTAAGCATTTGAAAAGTCATTTCAAACAATCTCGAAGTAAAAAGAAAAAATTTCTATCGAAGTAATATGGATGTCCTCTAAACATAGAACTACTTGTTAATTACAACTTATATAAATCTTTTTATGAGGCAAATATCCTACGTTTTGAACAATATAAACAAACTTTATTCTTCGAGTTTTGCTTACAATTTGTGAGAATATTTGTTCATACTTCTATCTATTTAATTTACACCAAAGTTAAAAAAAATGCTTTGAAGTAGATGCACATAGTTTTAATGTGACAGCTCAACTGATTAAGACATATATAATCGACCAAGAGATTAGAGGTTCAAATCTTCTACCCTGCACATTCTTGAATTAAATAAAAAACTATTGTGACACATACCAGATAGTCCAAGTCCTCCAACCTTTTGGCCATTGCCAAGGAGAAGTGAGGCCGGATAAACTCTGTCGGTCCCGGAAGCTGCCACACCGATGGCCCAAGGGCTGTAAGAGACGACGGTTGCCAAGGCCGGGCCGTTATTTCCGGCAGCCTGAACGACAAGGACACCAGCTCGTGTAGCAGATAATATGGCAATGTCATATATGCTTAGGAAGGTAAATCCTTCTTCTGGTGGTTCATTTGGTCCAACTGATAATGCCAATATATCAACTCCATCAACAACTGCCTGCACTTATTCAAAATAAACTTCCACATGAAAGTTATACATTGAATTTGATTTGACGTAATCTTATTTTGATCCTTGAACTTTCAATTTTGATGTAGAGTCGTTCTAGGCATTTCCGTCAAATTTTAGTATTTCACTTTCTTTTAGCATAAATCTTAAGCTACCCATTTGAAACTCGATATAGATGGACATCGATGAATCACTTAAATGAAGAAATTAGTTTGAATCTCCATATTTTATAGATGGATTGATTGTAATATTAGAAATAGAATTGTATGAAAAGAGCTTACTTGATCTATTGCTGAAACTACATCTGTTAGAGTAGCCACAGTTGGATACACTGCCTTATATACAGCAATTCTGTCACACAGAAAAGAAGAAAAGAAAATATATGCACAAAAAGAATTAGATAATTCTAGCACAATAATTTACCTTTTCTAAGAAACTTATTGAGCTCAAACTATAATTTTCATGTATTGATTTTCTCCATTATGTGTCAAGTTTATTCTAATAATTTTACAAGTTTGAACTTTATCACAATAATTTAATTTATTATCCCAACACATGTCTATATATACTATTAATGACCACTTGAAAAATGTCAAAGTTACAATCCATACTCATTAGGTCAAACCAAGCGTAACTCAATTGACATAAAATTGTGCTTTTGACTCAGAAGTCATGAGGACCAAGCGTAACTCAATTGACATAAAATTGTGCTTTTGACTCAGAAGTCATGAGTTCATTCCTCGCATTAATTAAATATATTTGTAAAAAAAAAAAAAAGATTATCGAGGTACCTATGAGTATTAAAGCTATGGCTAAAGTTAAATATTTTCAATTTAATTTCTTATGTTTTAATATTTTTTAATTATAGACTCTCACAGTTGAGAAATGTTAAAATTAGTTTTTGATAAATGTACATAACATTAGTGAGTTGTTAAAAATTTAGAGGAGGAATTATGTTTCTTAAAAGATGAAAATTAAAAGAAAATTGCCAGCTTTTTAAAAATTTGGAGGAGAAATCAGAAAATTTGCTTGCTTAGTATATTTCTTAATAATGAAGATATAATTGAAAAGTATTAAAAGCTAAATTGTTTTATTTATTTTGCAAAAGTATTTAATTAATGTGAGGCGAGAATTCAACCTCTGACTTTTTAGTGAAATGCACCACTTTATATCAATTGAATTATGCTCCTGATGAATTGAAACTTTTTAAATATTAGAGATGAAATTGAAACGAAACTTAAACATTCCGGACTAAAACCTATATAATATTATTATATTTATAGATAAATTATATAATAACATATATGTATGAATGAATTTGTATATACCGTGCACGTGGCGCCATCCCACTTGCCCATCCATAGAAGAAACCATTGACAATAACTGGAACTCTTGCATTCCCAGCAGCTATGGATGCCACATGGCTGCTCAGATCATATAACCCAAATCCAAAATATAAGAACTTCAAATTATAAAGACAACCCAAACTTTTTATTTTATCATTTTTTTTTAAATAATATTTTATCATTTTTATTGATTAGTTGCTTAATGATAATTTTTATGTAAAGACATATAGAATAGAAAAATTCTTTTTTTTTTCTAAAGATATTTTAAGCGAGGTTTGAACCCGAACCTCTTAGTCAAGACACAGTCTTAAGCCAATTGAGTTCGAAAAAAAAAAAAAACTATTTGATCTCTTTTAATAGAATTTTAACTCTTTTGAGCGTAGTTTTCCTAAGAATGTGGTGAATTTACTAACTTCCTTATTCTCCCATCATATTCAGCATCAATCTTCATTTTTTTTATTTTAAATTTATTTAGTTGCTTCTATATTATTTTATTCAATTGATTTTTTTTTCTTTTTATTTAAATTAAAATAGCATTTTTTTTTGGGCTGGTTGCACAAATAGCAATTAGGCCCAAACTAATTGCAAATTTAGCAAACTTTAAAATGTTTTGCAAATATGGCAAAAAAACTCGTTTCTATCACTGATAGACTTTATTATATCACTGATAGACTATTATCTCTGATAGACTATTATCACTGACAAAAATCTATAAAAAGCTGAGGTGATCAGCGATAGACTTCTATCAGTCATAAGATATCAGCGATAGAAATTGTTATATCCGCAAAATTTTTAAAAACATGCTATATTTGCAAACAATAAGTCTTAAATTGTCATTTACTACAATTTTCCATTTTTTTTAATATGATTTTTTATAACAACTATTTTTCTAAAAAAAATATATAAATATCTAGACTAAACATAATATTGTATTTTATATCATATAAAATTTAAATTAATTATTTTATAGAAACTTTGAAATTAAATATCATTATGCATTATTGAATATTATACATAATATTATACGTATTTTTGTTATTATAGTTAAGTTGTAATAATTTAATATTAATTTACCAAACACTTTAACTTATTTTTTCAACTTTAAAGTTGAAACTTACTAAACACTAATGTATCTTTAAAAACACCAACTATTATTTTAAAAGCTACGACAATCTCAAACTAAATTTTAATCCATAAAACTTAAATTTGGTCTCTACTATAAGTTTGAAGTTAACTTTGATCAAAATTAGTCAAATAATAATAATTTTCAAGTAAGAAAAGACACCGTGTAAACATATTTTCAAAATTTATATTGAAAGGGCTAATAGAAACTAATTTGTTTTAGAAAATCTAACAATAAACTATTAAAGATCAATTTTAAGTTCATTGAAAGTACATGGACTGGCAACACCGACATAATGTATAAACTATGAATAAAAGATCTCAAGTTCGAGTTTGAATTTCCCTTCCCAACATATTAAAAAAAAAAAAAAAAAAAAATTGACATTTGAAAGTACAATAACTCGAATGAAATGAAATCTTTTTTTTTTTAAATTTCGATAACTTGAAAACATATAAGTAGTGCTGTTTTTTTTTCTTCGAAATTTTTACTATTTGAATCACAGAAATTCAATAACACATTTTTTAAACGGGTAATATTCCGTGAATCCATTTATCTGAAAACATGAAACATAATTAATATTGCATACCAAACCGAGCGTAATATAATAGGAAGAATGTACCTTCCATGGCCTTCAGCATCAAATGGGGAGAGAAAGTCTTGAGAAGAGTTGAGTTTTGCCACAGCCTGAGCCCCAGCTGAGAAGAATCTAGCACTAACTATTTTCCCATTGCAAGAGCTTGTAGGGAAAAAAGGACCCTCTTCACAAACTCCACAACACAAATTAATATCTTCTTCTGAAACATTATTATTATTATTACTACCAACAAAACCAAAACTTGGGTGTGTTGGGTCAATCCCAGAGTCCACAAACCCAATCACAACCCCCTCCCCATCATATAATCCTTCTCTCTCCCAATCCCATACCCTTGATTTGGAGGGCACCCCTAGAAACTTAGGGGTGTAAGTTGTCATCTTTTTTACTCCTCTGTCTCTCTCCACTGCTTTTACTCCATCAGCTTCTCTCAGCTTTGTGGCCTCTGATGCAGTTGTGTGAACTGCAAATCCATTCATAATGTGCTTGAAGCTGTGGAGCTTTCTGTAGCTCTTTACTGTCTTTTTTAGAAGCTGCTCATGTGAAGCCTCCATTTCTCTTGCCTTTGAATCTGACCTGTTTTTAATTAACCAAAAACAAAATCAAATTTAAGTTAGAGGGACAGAAAGAGTTTGAGTTTTTTGTTTAGTACTAGATAGCAGACCGAAGAAGGAATGAAGAAACAATTGCCCTAACTCTTGGAGTTGGGTGAACTAGGTTATTATAACCTGATCTACGTTTGACCCACCGATTATTATAACTCACAGTATTATACTGACTTGAATAGTATTTACTATTTACAACTATTATAACTCATAGATTATTATAACCACCGGCTATAATAATCCACTCAGCGCCCCAAACAACCTCTAAGTTCACTCTCCTCATTTGTTCTCTCGAACGAAACTATATATATAAAAAAAAAAGTTAGAATATAAAATTTTAGCAGTTTTCTTATAAATTCCTTTTGCTCCGATTCTGATAATCATCAGGAAGTAAAAGGTTTTCGTGTAGCCAGTAAGAGCATAGTTCAACGGCATGATGTATCGTCTAGTGACCAAGATGTCCTAGGTTCAATCCCCCACCCCAACATGTTGTAAAAAAAAAAAAAAAATGTTTTTGTGTAAAAATTTAGGAATAAATTAGAAGATTTTATTTTTAAAGCCCTTCTTCTTCCTTCTTTGACTTGGTGATGGTGAGAAAGATACTCAACTTGAAAGTGGGAAGTGGGTGATGATGATCTTCCATTAAAACCAAGTATATTTGTCTCTCTTCTGCAAAACTAGAAATAAGAAGAAGAAAACTACTTCCAAACAACAAAAATAGTATTAATATTATTGAAGAAAACTCCATGATTAAATTGTATGATCACCTTCTCTATTTTTCTCTCTATATATAGAGAGAGATATAGAGGAAGAAGGCAAGGTTAATGTGAAGAAAGTAGGGTTGAGAGTAAAAGAAGAAATTAAAGCAAAAATGGCAGTAAAGTTGATGTTTAAACGTATAAAAGTTGTTCATAAATTGCTCAACTGGTTGCCTTTTTTGAGCTAAAACCCCACGCCAAACACCAAATCCTAATTAACTCTTATTTCTTTAAATGCACTTCTTTGATTTGTTTTCTTTGTTGTTCGTCTTTGTATAATCGTCGATTATTTAATTTAAATGGTAAAAATTAACTAAAATATGGCGTGATCGAGTAACGTAAAAGTTAATTAATAATATGATATCTTAATATGTATATGTTAAACGATTTCATATTTAGAATTGTGCCATATCAACTTGCATGGGTTGCCCACATCAACATCTTAGCGGTAATTGGTATCTACACATTCTCTTAAAGTCGGATAACGCTCATACATTTATTGTACTAAAGAAAAAAACCTTGCATAGGTTGCCGTATTGTCTTTGTATAACTATTTATTTTAATAATTAAAGGTAGAAGACTTTTGTTATTTTTATAAAACTAGAGGGACTAAAATGAAAGTTTGAAGACTAAATGTTAATTAGAGGCGAGGCACATGATTGTAGTCTTTCACATTTTAAATCTATGACAACTTTTATCAAATATTCTATTTAATCACTAAGATAAAATTGATTTTTTTTTTAAACATGTCGGGTGAGAGATTGAACCTCTTACTTCCCCAACCTCTTACTTCTCTTGGGGAAATTTTTAAAAATAACTAAGAATAAAAAATTGAATTGAAAAATAGTTAAGAAAGTTTCATATTTCCATCTCATGACTATCACAATTTTAGGGAATGAAGTTCACAATTACCATTCCAATTATACCCCTGGTATATACACTTATTTACGGACCACCGACATAACTAATTTTAATTTTTTTTTATATTTATTTAAATTTCTAACCATCAGATCCATTCCTCTGTTTTTTAAGAAAAAGTTTCTAACAACTAGATCCATGAATTTTAAAGAAAAGAAAAAATCTCAACAACTTAGATTTGAAAAGTTTTAACAAAAAAAAAATACAAATTAGATTACCCTCCTAGATTCATGCATTTTGAAAAGAGGGGTTGATTATTTTTTTTTTCCAAAGTTGAAACGAGGACAATGTACAGAAACGAGAGTCCTTACTCACTTCGAAAATACGTAATTTTGGGATTCAAAATTTTCAGCCCAATTCAAGCGTTCAACGATATAAAAGGTTGACGTAGATAGTTTTTTTTCAAGGCAGAGAGTTTCAAATGTGAGAATCGATGGCTGTTTCAAATCGATTTGAAGGAGGGAAGATTTGCAAATCTACTAATTCAATGTTGCAGGTAATGATACAATTGATTGAACGTTTTCTCGGGTAAACTCAACATGCATATCAATTTTAATGTTTTTTAGTATCATTTGTTCAATGCTCACGAATTAATGGTTTAGGGTGTATATACACGCATATACTTCATATGATATACTTACATGTACATTGTTATAGATGTAACTACGAATATATATACCCACACTCGAAGTTATCGAGGACCCTCATTTTTATAATTTTCTTACAACCGTCTAGGAACATTTTAAATTTTTTAGTATCATTTGTTTAATGCTCACAGAGTAATGGTTTATGGTGTATATACACGCATATACTTCATATGATATACTTACATGTACGTTGTTATAGATGTAACTACGAATAAATACTCACACTAGAAGTTATCGAGGACCCTCATTTTTATAATTTTCTTACAACCGTCTATGAACATTTTAGTTTTTATAAACATCAATATGCTGAAAATTTAATTCCTTATATGCCTAAAGGGTAGTTTCGTCCAACTACATTCTAAAGGAGTTTCTAATTATAGGAATTAGCTATTTTTCAACACAATAATTAGTTTAGCTATTTTTCATCTTGCATACTCTCATTTCAGCTATTCTTGTAGTTGCCCCTACTTCTTGCTCACTCAGTTCTTAGATTATGTCAATTGGGCTATGTTCATATTGGGCAGGAGCGGGCCGTACGAGAGACTAGGGGCCCCAAAATTTTTAATTTTTTTTTTATATATGTAGGTAAAAATATTACCTTAAAATATTTTGTTTTAAATATCATATATATTGGCCCCCAACTTAAAGAAACTTCATTGTGCCTTGGTGGTTGGAGGACAAGTTTTAAACCATGAGATGGGTTCAAAACCTATGGGATTCATATTAATTATTTTTATCAATAATTAGTTTCATTTACATTTTAATATTTGTATTTCAAGTTTCATTTTCATTTTAATATTTGTACTCTAAGAATTGTATTATTTTAGTTGTAATTTCAAATGTTCAAATTTAGTCTTTATACTTCGAAAAAAAAATTAAATTTAATTCTTACTATTACTTTATTTATTAATTTTTTCAAATGTAACTTAATTTATATTAACATTCTCTATAAATTTTAGAAACATATATTCATATTATATTATGTGTTTTTTTTAATAATTTTTTTTCTTTTCAAAATGTCTAATAAGTCTTTGAACATTTAATTTTGTGCTAATAGATCCACAACTTTAAAAAATGTTCACTATATTTTTCAACTTTCAATTTTGTATCTAATAAGTTCTCGATTTTTTAAGTTTAAGACTAATATATCTGTATCATATTCAACATTTTTTAAAATTCAGGGATTCATTATAAATCTATTGTTTATATTTAAAGTTTAGAAACTTGTAAAATAAAATATTGAAAATTTAGGGATTCAAAGAGAGTTTTTAAAGTTTAGGGATCTAATAGACTCAAGCTTTAAAGTTCATGGACTAAATTCGTAATTTAATTATTTTTTTTTCTAATTAATAAGACATCGAGATAAGCTAAATTTTATGATGGTATTAAGTTTATTTGAACTTAGTCCACTTTTGATTCACGTGTGAGTGTGAATTCAAAGGATTTTTTTTGTGATAATTTTTTTATATATATATTTACATAAAAAAAAATAATTTTCCCCCAACATGAATGTCTGGATCCGTCCATGATATTGGGGCTTGACTAATATAAAATTGATAATGTAACCATGCATGACACATATAGATAGTGAAATAAAGTATGTCACATGTTTAATTAATTAGACATACCATTTTATAGTAAGAACGAGAATATGAAGTTGGATGAAAATTAAATTATTTTTTTAAAAGAAGTTAAAAGGATTGAAAAAATGGATCAACATACTTTATGAATTTCTTTTCTTGGAGGAAAATTTCACAAATACTCTGCATGACAAAAGAATATTGAACATCAGTGTGGTGGTAAAGCACGTACACTCTGCGACGCTCAAGTTAGAATCAAATTTGTAAGAATGGTTTCACAAAACAAGTTCAGGTAGATTTTTCAGCGTAAGTGTAACTTTGACAAATGATGTCATTCATTTGTATAATATGTTGATGGGTCCATTCAATGACACAAAGCTCGCGCTTGTGGCAAGGGGTTTCACCAACATCACAGGGTTGATTTCTTTTATGACTTTCAGTCCCGTTGTCAAGTCATCCACCATTCGCATTGTTTTGTTTCTTGTTGTTTCGAATGGTTGGTCCAACGTCTTTCTCAATGGGACTTTGAAAGAGGCTGTGTATATAGCTCAAACCCCAGGGTTATGTGTATTCTATTCGCCCATCTCATGTGTGCAAGCTCAATGGTAGACGATATTTTTGAACTATCGCTATAAACTCAAGCTGTCGAGGCTTGCCAAAATAAATTTATAATGCCTATTGCCAAGGCTTTGCAGCCAGTGGTAACAGGGTCGATCCAAGGAATAGGAGAATGAATTTACTAGTGAAATTGGGATTTAATTGATTGATTGGTAACGGGGGGGTTTTAATCATGCAGAGGTAAAACAATAAGAAAGCTAACGGAAGAAAGGAATAATATGTAGAGAACGTGTGCACGGTTTGGGGAGTCTCGGGATCAATTGTTAGACTAATTCGGTTTATCCTTTAATGCTAAAATCATGGTATTCAGTTCATTATACACGCGGACGACTACCAGAGATGCCCCAAAGTAGCCGACTCCATGGATTTTAATTAGACCACACAGTTCTAATTACACGTTATCTAAGCTTACATCAAGGTGATCAGCCCTAAGGTAAATCTAAACAGTCACTAGCTAACCGCGACGAACATTTAAGCGTGAATTCAAATTGCTAGTAGATTGCCCGCAAACGCTGTATGCAATCAACAACTATCCTACACGGCTTAATACTTCGATTTAATTTCATCTACCTGTGTTACTTAGTCGAGCAGTGAGAGGCACGGCATCGCTACTCTTTAACATACACAACATGCATAATTACTCGAGTGTCAATCGTCGAAATTAAACATGCGCGTTGGATTAAGCAAAGTAGACAAATGCAAATAAACAGAACCCAATATGCATAAATCAAAACTCAGATTATCAAAACCAGTTCGTCTAACAAAATCCTCCTAAACCATTCCCAAACCGTTCACCCTTACCTTAGCCGCTCATGGCGCGGATCGTCAATCCCGCTCCACCAACGACCATGGAAGAGTTCATCTACGTATTACAAATGAAAGTGGAGCTCACTCGCATGCCAACAATGGCGGAGCTCCACGGAAAGTAGAGAGAAAATGGGGAAGAAGGGAAGAAGAATCGCCGGATTCCGTTGAGAGATGAAGGAGAAAAAGCTTGGAGAAGATTTGCCAAAAAAGTGCAGAAAAATCGTCTTTTAGCTACTGCCTTCGTCGTAGCGTCGAGACGCTAGGCCAGCGTCTCGACGCTGTGCCCTAAGTGATCCGCGCGCGCGCGCGCTGGCGTCGCGACGCAAGGCCAGCGTCGCGACGCTGCCCCGATGAATTTCCTGCGCGCGCCTCCTCCGGAGCGTCTCGACGCCAAGCAGGGTCTCGACGCCAGGGCAGCGTCGAGCTAGCGTCTCGACGCTATCACTCGACGCTTGCTCTCGGGTTTTTCCAGCGTCGAGCCAGCGTCTCGACGCTATAGCTCGACGCTGGCTCTCGGGTTTGGGGCTGATGCAATGCCTCTTCAAGGCTGTTTTGGCCCGTTTCTTCACGGAACAAATTCCCCTCTTCCCGATGCATTCCCGGGGCGCTAAAACTCTGCTTTAAGCGCTCGAACATGCCCAATGGACGCACGAGCTCTTTGCCGCTTTTCTCCTACAAAAGAGATATATTTAATCAATTGAAAGCGGACTTTAGCTATGATTAGGACGTATTTAATAGCTCCAAAATGGAGTTATCACTCAACAAAACTATTTATGGCCTCAAACAAGCACCACGTGCTTTGAATGATAGTTGAAATTCTTCCTTCAACAAGTAGTTTCTCCGTAAGCAGGTGTGACGCTTCTCTCTACTTTCCAAATTTTTGGTTTGTCGTTGTCTTGCTGCTTATTTATGTTGACGATGTGATTATCACTGGGAAT
Source organism: Herpetospermum pedunculosum (assembly GCA_028017165.1). NCBI lineage: Eukaryota > Viridiplantae > Streptophyta > Magnoliopsida > Cucurbitales > Cucurbitaceae > Herpetospermum > Herpetospermum pedunculosum. The sequence goes on along the minus strand of CM051528.1, from coordinate 54,438,221 downwards.
GACATGGATTCTGTGTGACTGGTATTCCTATTCTCTAGTGTGATAATATTGGTGTCGGGGTTCTTGTCGCGAATCCATTGTTCCATGCTCGCACAAAGCACACATTGAAATTGATGTGCATTATGTTCGTGACCAAGTTCTCCACAAGTGCCTAGATGTTGATATATTCCTTCGTATGAACAACTTGCAGATTGCCTTACCAAGCCCATCACGCACTCTCACAGTTTGTTTATCTTCGGTCCGAACTCGGCCTTGTTAAGTTGTCAGTAGATGGAGCCTCAGCGTAATGTTGTGTAGTGTGGAGTAAACTTCCAAAGCCTTTTATATCTCTATTTAGTTGTTGTGGCTACAATGGTCTACAATTGTATAGTCTTCTAGGGTTTGTTATACTTTTGTGTATAAATAGAAGCATTAGGGCTGAGTCCCTTCTCATTTGGTATTTTCCCAATTTATCAAATGTACAGAATACCCAAAGGTTTTGTGTCTATTTCTTCCGCTGAATTCACAAAGTCAATCTGAGAGGAAGGAGAGAGACCAAAAGTAGATTTTTTTTTTTTTTTTTTTCCACTTTTCACCTTAATTTTAGAGTAAAAAACTTTATATTTTGTATGTTGTTTTTTTATATATTCCTTTCATTTCATGTTTATATTTTATAAAGTGAAGTATATTTAATAATACGAACTATATATTATTGTTTTATTTCATGTTTATATTTCATAAATGTGGTGTATATTTATAATGTGAGGTTAATATATTCTTGTTTCATTCAATGTTTATAATTTCATAAACGTGGGGCTTAATAATAGGCGTTTTTTTTTAATATTGCAATTTTCGAAACTATTTATAAAAATATTGCATAAACCAAAGTATTTTTAAAAATATTGTTGTTTTAATTGAAGATTGTATTTTAAAAAGACAATTTTCTCACACGAGCAAACATCGTTTTTTCAAAAGATGATGTACTCCTCGTGGAAGAACATCATCTTTGTTTTATTTTTTAATTATTATTTTCATTGTTTTTTATATTTTTTTTAGGATTTAGTTCCATATATCATTTTTTCTATTATTTTTCAACTTGAAAAAAATGTCAATATTTTTAATTAAAAACTAAGTAAGGGTTTATGGTGGTTCTTGTTATGATATTGTAAATGAGAAATATGAATAGTAAACAAAGTTAGTTTCATAGATAAGAAAATAAAATATCATAGTGTATCTAATAGTATCTCCAAACAATGCGAGCTAGTAAGGTACATTATAAAAGGCGGGACACTCCAAGTACGAGGTGGTTGTCGACGATGACGAAAAGTTGGTTCCTCTTGTTTATTGTGTTCCTCTTGTTCGTGAACATGTGATGATGAGTTACCAACGTGAAACCGTGAATCAGGGGATGACATCATCATCCCCATTTGCGTGGAAGCACTACAAGAAAAGAGGGCTTTAGCGACGTACAGATTGCGGCGAAAACCAAATCGTCGCATTCCTTGCGATGAAATCATAAACGTCGCAGTAATTGCGAAGATAATGTATATCGTCGCATAATATTACGACGAAAACGTACAACGTCACAATGGGCTATGACGTTTTAGGGTTTCGTCGCTGCCCTTTGCGACGTTTTAGGTTTTCTTCGCTGCTCTTTGCGACGAAAACGTACAACGTCGCAATGGTCTGCGACGAAACCCTAAAACGTCGCAAAGGGCTGCGGCGAAACCCTAAAACGTCGCAAAGGGTTGCGACGAAAACCTAAAACGTCGCAAAAGGTTGCGACGAAAACCTAAAACGTCGCAAAGATGAAGGGACCTTACTCACAATATAATATACAACTTGCATGGGTTGTCCACATGAACATCTTAGCGGTAATTGGTATCTACTCATTCTCTTAAAGTCGGATAACGCTAATACCCCACATTTATTATTGTACTAAAGAAAAGAAAAACCTTGCATGGGTTTCCATATTGTCTTTGTATAACTATTTATTTTAATAATTAAAGGTAGAGGACTATTGTTATTTTTATAAAACTAGAGGGATTAAAATGAATGTTTGAGGACTAAATGTTAAATAGAGGGGAGGCCCATATCATTGTAGTCTTTCACATTTTAAATCTATGACAACTTTTATCAAATATCCTATTTAATCACTAATATAAAATTGATTTTTTTTTAAACATGTTGGGTGGAAGATTGAACCTCTTACTTCTTGCTCACTTAGTCCTTACATTATGTCTATTGAGCTATGCTCATATTGAGGCTAATATAAAATTGATAATGTAACCATGCATGACATATATAGATAGTGAAATAAAGTACCGTCACATGTTTAGTTAATTAGACATACCATTTTATAGTAAGAACGAGAATATGAAGTTAAATGAAAATTAAATTATTTTTTTAAAAGAAGTTAAAAGGATCGGAAAAATGGATCAACGTACTTTGTGAATTTGTTTTCTTGGAGGAAAAATTCACAAATACCCTGCATAACAAAAGAATATTGAACATCAGTGTGGTGGTAAACCACGTACACTCTCCGACGCTCAAGTTAGAATCGGGTTTGTAAGAATGGTTTCACAAAAAAAGTTCAGGTAGATTTTTGAGCGTAAGTGTAACTTTGGCAAATGATGTCATTCGTTTGTATAATATGTTGATGGGTCCATTCAATGACACAAAGCTCTTGTGGCAACACTACAGGAATTTAGGTTTTTCTCGACGGAATACTTTTTCGACGACAAAAAGTCATTTATCGACGGTTTGTTGAATCGTCGAGAAAAAAGTTGGGTTCTTTCGACGGTTTTAAAAACCGTCAAGACAGCTACAGGGCTTTCTCAACGGTTTTTAAAATTCGTCTAGAAAACTCGATTTTTTTAGGTTTTCTCGACGATTAATTAAACCGTCGAGAAAAAAAATATGGTTCTCTCAATGGTTTTATAAAACCGTCAAGAAAGCCCTGTAGCTGTCTCGACGATTTTAAAAACCGTCGAGAAAAAAATTTGGTTCTCTCGATGGTTTTGTAAAACCGTCGAGAAAGCCCTGTAGCTGTCTCGCGGATTTTAAAAGCCCTGTAGTTCTCTCGATGGTTTTTGAATCGATTCTTGTAAAAACTCACACCAATATTAATATGGGATCTCCATTAACAATTGTTTTTTTGTGCGATTGGTATAATTTATTGTTATTGAAAGAGTATAACTTTAATCCTTTATGAAATAACTTCAAACTCTATGCTCAAAATCATTGGTTGGATAATTTTAATCCTTTTCCAAGGGCCCTAAGGATGAATTTGTTCAAACTTACAATGAAAATTCTTAAAAATCTGTTCAAATTAGGCAAAGGAAGAACAATTACATAATGCTTTTGTTATCTTGAGAGTTGATCTTCTATGGTTACAAGATATCATTTGGTTTTTAAACCTAACTTATATGAAGTCGTATTTGACTTACTAAATTCATTTCGATCATAATTTCGATTAGTAGTGCTTATTCATTCAAGTTCATTTATACTTGGGCGTTGATCTGCTAATCTCCACTTTCTTGTATAAAAGCACTTGAATAATACTTGAACATTATTATCTTGTGAATTCCTACAATCTTATTTGGCGAGGAAATATTTATTTGTGAATTCCTACAATCTTATTTGGTGAGGAAATATTTATGTTAGTTTGGTGTGTTTTACAGGTTTTGATGTATGACGTTGGTGGAATTAACAAAGTTGTAGTTTGAATGAATTAATGTATGTTTTGTTTATGTGATTGTGATTTGTAAGAGTTAGAATATAGTTTGGTTGGTTTTAAAGGTTTTGATGTATGAAGTTGGTAGAATTAACAAAGTTGTAGTTTTATGAATTAATGTATGTTTTGTTTATGTGATTGTGATTTGTAAGGGTTGGAGTATAGTTTGGTTGGTTTTAAAGGTGTCGGTGTATGAAGTTGGTAGAATTAACAAAGTGCTAGTTTGGATGAATTAGTGTATGTTTTGTTTATGTGATTGTGATTTGTAAGGGTCGGGGTAAGTTTTGTTGGTTTAAAAAGTTTGGGTGTATGGGGTTGGTAGAATTAACAAAGTTGTAGTTTGAATGAATTAATCAATGTTTTGTTTATGTGATTTTGATTTGTAAGGGTTATTGTATAGTTTGGTGGGTTTTAAAGGTTTTGGTGTATAGAGTTGTAGAATTAACAAACTTGCAGTTTTGGATGAATAAAAATATAAATGCTTTGAATCTTTTTGTAATGACCCCAAATTTTATATATAATTAATTAACTTAAAATGGGATAATTACTCATAACGCATAATTTTCTTTTTAAATAAAAATCTAAATTCCATAATCATAAGTCTTACCAACTTAAATAAAACTTAAAGTTTATCTGTAGCAGCGGAAATTATAAAACAGTGTCTATAAATAAAATAAACATAAACTAAAGTTGTGATCATAAATCATTAAACTTCAAATTTCGGGCACATCTCATGGTTCTTCCTCTTCAATGTCAAGATCATCCTCGATGAATTCACCATCATCTACAGGGCTATCTGAAAAATATAAAACCACGAGAGGTAGTATAAAAATACCTTGTAAGTGGTTCCTATCATAAGGAACCTTCATGCTCAAACACACACAACATGCTTACATGCTTGCATATCACATCCTAACATGTAGACTATGAAACAATCTACCTTAACATACTTGTACTTGCTTACATATTCTTACATACATACTTATATCCTTGATTTGGCGCCATGCTAACCAGAAATACCCCATACCATGACCGTCAATTCCGCATGTAATATTTATAAGGTAATTGCCCCTTATAATTATCATTAACATGAACTAATTTTGTTTTCTAGGGCCCAGCCTGTTAGCAGAAACCATACTTGTCATATCATACATATAGCTGCATAACATAACTGCTTAATTTGGGTATTTCATGCCTAACATATTCTTCCCTAACTCCATGACTCTACTTACTTTACTCCATGAATGTAATGTAACACACATATATGTCATACTTAACCTAAGCATGCTTCACTAACCAATCAAAGTAACATAGATCATGTGAAGTGTAGAACCATACAAAAATAACATGACATAACATACTTTGCAAAACATCAAATATCATAAAACAACAAATCAATCAAGTATATATTAAAACAATATAATATAACTCACTTACAATCAATACCACAATAAAAAGATTAATCAAACATCACAACTATACAATACAACAATCAATTCGGCTACTTATGATAGAATCCACTTACCTCAAGCTTCAAATCTAAATCCTTTAAAGCTTCCTAAATAAAATATGATACAAATTAAATTAGGTCTAACTTAAATTTAGTTTTGCTAAAGAAACTTCATCCACTAGCTAAAACACACTAACTTTACTAGCTAACCTAATTTGCATATTAATTCACATAGTTAATATTAATCATAAAATTAATATTCAAAACTCATAAGATACTTTTTGTGAACATATTAAGCTCTAATTTATAGATAAAAAATACATTAAAATAATTTACTACTTCATAGAATTCATTAAAAAAATTGAAAACACAAATTGTACTAGTTTTTACCGATTTTAAGCCCTATGAAAATATGATCATGAAAGTTAATTTGAACTCCTTGAAAATATATTTAAGCTTACTTTATGCTACTGTACATGATAAAAAAATTTCAAAACAAATGTAATTAAACTTCTATATCAATCAATTTCGAGCTAGAACTAGGAAATATCGTAAACCGATAAACACCATTTTAGAGCAATTTTAAGGATTGTTTTTTAAGCATTTTAATTCTGATTTTCAGCCCCAAAATCAACACTTTTTAGATCTAAAGCAACACCTAAAATGTTCCATGAGAACCCCTAAACGATTTCAAACAATAGAGAAAAAGAGGCTTACCGGTGGTGTGTTTTTCCTCCCTACCATAAACGATGAATGGAGGAAAATTTCCAGCAACTAATTAGATTCAAATGATGCTGGAATACCTTAGAAAAAGATAGGTATGAACATGTTTAGGATCTATGAAAAATATCAAGAAAGATTCACTACGAAACTAGATGGAAAACAACTCATTTCTTACCGATTTGGTGCAACCGATGAACGATCTTGTAAAATGCAAGAACAACACTTGAAACAACTTGGAAAATAAGTGATCCTTTCTCAAGATGAGATTTACAGGATTAGAATAGGTGCTAGAGAGAAAACCTTGGAGATTTCTTTAGACAATTTTGGAATGACAATGAAAGGACACATAGAACTTAAGAGTAAAATTCATTGGAATTTGAAGCAACCAAGTGTTTCCCCTTCTCTTTGTATGAACATCCAAGAGGTCTTACAACATGTCCTTTGGCTCTTCAACTCACCCACATAAATTTCTAATGACCCTTGGGTGAAAGTCTAAAAGATGTCTTAAGAAAAATTTACTAAGATTAAAGAACTTAATAACTAAGATGACTATTTTCCTCCTCTTTTGTCTACTTATTTTGACTAGGATAAATTATGGAATGTAAATGTCAAGAATTATAGTTTACTTCTTTTATTACCTTGTAGTAATATAGTTTATAAAATAATAAAACTTATGGTAAAAGTTACAATTCACTATACTTATAAGTAACCACATCATACTTCCAATTTTACATTCTTTGTTAATTAACCTTTTATGCATAAACATTTGACTCTCCTAATGGATAAATAACTAAATACAAATTCAATAAGTTATTAATATATGAAATGAACTTCTCTAATTATAACAATCATAATAACAAACAACAATAGAAAATTACGAAAATACCCTTAATGGTAATGTGGGACATTATACTTTTAAACTCTTAGAATTAACAAACTTGTAGTTTGGATGACCCAAACTTATTTGAAGCTTTTCATTTTTTTCTCTATGGCTTCTGTTTGACTTTTCTCTATTTGAATATCTTCTTTTTTACTTCGTATGATAGTTGAGTTTTAAATAAAACTTATGTGCTTAAGTTTTAAGTAAGTTTTTTTTTTTTTTTTTTTTGTGTTATGTTTTAATGAGTTATTGATTTTTTTTCCAGATGATTTGGATCAGTGGTATTCTCGAAAGCTTGCTACTTTCGAAGATTATATGTAGTTGACGAGATTGAGTGACAATTTCTTTAATATTAATTAGTGTAAGCTTAATTTTAAACTTTCTAGAAACAAATTGTATGAACAATTTTGATTTATTATAAATGTGTACTTTTTATAATTTTGTGTCTATTTTCTATAGTTATAATAAGCTTCCAATTATAGGGTATGCATTCAAAGAATAAAAAAAAAAAAGTGAAAAAAAAAAATCAAATTTGAAGCACTTCTCTCGACGGTTTCGAAACAACTGTCGAGAGAAGTGTTTCTCTAGACAAAATTGAAAAATCGTCGAGAGAAACACTTCTCCCGACGATTTCAGAAAAACCGTCGAGAGAAGTATTTCTCTCGCCGAATTCACTGAACCGTCGAGAGAAGCGACGATCGTGACAAACCGTCGAGAGAAGTCTCACTTCTCTCGACGGGCACAAAAAACCGCTGAGAGAGGTTCTCCCAACGAGGTTCTATCGACGGTTTTTTTTCCGTCGAGAAAGCTTCTCTCGACAAATTTTGTGCGTCGAGAGAAACCAAAATTCTTGTAGTGCAAGGGGTTTCACCAACATCACGGGGTTGATTTCTTTATGACTTCCAGTCCCGTTGTCAAGTCATCCACCATTCAAATTGTTTTGTTTCTTGTTGTTTTGAATGGTTGGTCACTACGCTAGCTTGATTTCAACAACGTCTTTCTCAATGGGACCTTGAAAGAGGTTGTGTATATAGCTCAACCCCCAGGGTTATGTGTATTCTATTCGCCCATCTCATGTGTGCAAGCTCAACAAAACTATTTATGGCCTCAAACAAGCACCGCTTGCTTTGAATGATGAGTTGAAATTCTTCCTTCAAGCAAGTAGTTTCTCCGTAAGCAGGTCTGATGCTTCTCTCTACTTTCTAAATTTTTGGTTTGTCGTTGTCTTGCTGCTTATTTATGTTGACGATGTGATTATCACTCGGAATGACTTGCCCTATATTTAAATTTCTAACCGCGCGGAATCTCCATGGTCAATTTTCCATTTTTGATTATGAAATCATAGGGTGCCTTTGGTACGACTCTTATTTCACACGATCCAGGAACTTCCATAACGTTGGCGTGATTCAATTTGAGCAACGGATCCTGACGTGATACATCTTCGTAATGAAAATCGAGTGAAAACATGAGTTAACTTTTTTACACAGTATCTATAGAATGAGCACTGTGAACTATCTGCTTCAAAAAGATAGTTGGTCTTCATCTTAACCAGTCTAAGTACATACATGATCTTTTGATGAAGTTTAATCTTTCAGAGGTTAAACCCTGTCCCTCCCCGACCGTTATTGGCAAACAAATCTCAATTACTGATGGCATTTTACTCTGAACCCTGTTATATAGGAGTGTGTGAGGGGTGCACTTCAGCGTACCTTACCAACACTTGACCCAACATTGCATTCATTGTCAACAAACTAAGCCAGTGTTTTTTAAATCCCCCATTGATGTTCATTAGCAAGTCGTGAAGCGCGTCTTTTGATATTTGAAAGTACTTCGTTATTTGGCCTTTTTATACAGCCTAGTGATCGTCTGGGTATTACTGGGTTTTCAGATGATGATTGGACTGCTACTGTGGATGGCAGAAAGTCTGTTGGTGACTATTGTGTTTTTCTTGGCACGTCGTTGGTTTCAAGGACGTCTAAGAAACAGGTTGTTGTCGCACGCTCTAGTACAAATAATCTCTTAATATTTGCTTTTTTTACTTTGAAGAAGAGTTGTCCTCAACAAATTATATCTAGGAGGCAGATATCCCGACAACAAATTATTTGCAGCATAAGAAAATGTACCTACAAAATGTGGGTTCCTTGCTAAATGGAAAGGCAACCCTGAAGAGTAAAACATCCTAGCAATAAGTGCATGTAGTTGGTCCCTTCATTTCATGTTAAAAGATCTTTCTATTGAACTTTGAGGACCAATCTTCATTTTCTCTTGCTCAAACATTCCTAAAGTGATGGGATTACTCACACTAACTCCACCAATAGATATGGACCTTGAAGGTGGTGGAGGAACGTTTTTAGGAGTCTTTTTAGCCGCATGATTTTTTGTCGCTTCCTCCAATTTTTGCATATCAGCGGTATCTTGAGGAGTAACATCCAGACATGCTATTATTTCATTCCCACATATCTTCAATAAATGAACTCTAACCCTTGTGTAAGAGCTTTTTTGTATGATATGACAAAAAATGCATTGTCATGTATAATTTCCTCTTCCCTCACTCAATTTTTCATGTTTGACTACATATTGCCAAAGTGGCTTTAAATCATCCTCAGTACGGATTGAAGTAGGGGAAAATTTTGAACGAGTGGTTGATTGACTACTATTGCTAGAAAAGGAAGATGTCATCTAATATTAAAAAAAATAAAATCCCACAATTTAGTTTAGGGTTGTTCATGTTCTGTTTTCCTCAAGTCAGTAGCTAAAAAAAAAAAAAAAAAAAAAAAAAAAAAAAAAAAAAACTTAGTCGGAGATTGGCGGCGGCGGGGAAGCTTCGTCGGAGGGAGGTAACTCAGAAATAAAAACTTAGGGTTTTACTTTTTTGGGGGCAAAGAGACAGATGACCCTTTTTATTATCAAAATCGATAGATGTTCATTCTTTTAAAAGTTTGATTTATGTCTCTTTTTAATTTAATCTCTCTCTCATCTATCTTTTTCATTCCTTATTTATCCTCCCTAAGATCTCAATCTCTTTCCTCATTTATAAGATTTAATAATTAAAATAAAATAACTCTTTCTCCCAAGATTTTCTCCCTTCTCTCTTTCCTCCTACTAATCTCACAACACTCTCTCCCCATTCTATCTTTCTACCTGTAATCTCCCAACAAAAATTCAATAAATATTTATGTCTAAAAAATCGACTTAAAAAATTAAAATATGAAAAAATATATTTCTACCCGTAATCTCCCAACAAAAATCCAATAAATATTTCTGTCTAAAAAATTGACTTAAGAAATCAAAATATGAAAAAAAAAAAAAAAAAAAAAGATAAGCCTGAAATTACAGGTATTTGCAATTTTACAATTTTGCAAATTGGAATTACACGATACTTGCAAATAACAATCACAGTGTATTTGCACTTGTGCAAATTGTAATTACAAGTGTATTTTCAATTTACAAAATTGTAATTACAATTGTATTTTCAATTTTGCAAATTGGAATTAAACTATATTTTCAATTTTGCAAATTGGAATTACAGTGTAATTTCAATTTTGTAAATTGGAATACAGTGTATTTGCAATTTTGCAAATTGGAATACAATGTATTTGCAATTTGCACGAAATTACTACTTTCAATTAGAATAAAAATAAAAATAAAAACATAACATATCGTAAATAATGATGACAAACAATTGGAGGAAAATATGTTATGGAATTACAGTGTATATAACATAACATGTAGAAAAAATTATAAGTTTGCAAATTGAAATTACATTATACTTACAGTACTTGCAAATTGCAAAATATGCTATGGAATTACAGTGTATATAACATGATAGGTAGAAAAAATTATAAGTTTGCAAATTGAAATTACACTGTACTTGCAATTGTGCGGTATTTGCAAATTTCAAATTGCAAATTGCAATTACAGTGTATAATTAGCGTGTATTTACAATGCACTAGAATGTACTGGCAAAATCTATAAAAGAGTGTAATTACATATTACAAAATTACATATTTGTAAAATCAAAATTACAAGATTATCATGTATTTATAAACTAACAACCTAAAAAAAATAATAACCTACAAAAATGTCAATTAGAGGGTACACAATTACATGTAATTGCGACTACATACCTTTCATTCGAGATCAACGCCTGATCTGCCGAACAAAACCTCTAGTCTGGCGCCTCTACACCAAACTCTCGGACACACAAAAGAATCTCGGAACTCTTGACAAAATGGGTTCTTCAAAATTCTCAAATTAGAACCCTTGAAAACTACATACCATTGAAAACTCTTAGCTTACTCATTTTTCTTTGAGTAGTGAAATGTGAATGGATTTCAACCAAAGAGGAAGCTTGAGGAAGACCCATCTGAGAAGCCATTGAAAGAAAATCTAATTTCACAAATCACAAGAAAAATAATTGTGAGCTTGACCTCTGCAATTCCCTTGCAATTCCCTTTGACAGGAAAATATTTCACAGATCCTAAAAATAATTAAATGACAGGAAAAAAATTCCCTTTGCAATTTGTGAGCTTAACCTCTGCTGGAATGTTCGGGGAATTTGAAGGCAGAAGCATGGTGACCCAAGGTAGAGAGAGAGAGGGAAGATGAGTTTGGGTCATACGAAGAAGAAGATTTTGCAGCTTTGGATTTTATTGATGTTTTGGAGAGAAAATAAAATAATTTTTAAACCCTATTTTTTTAAAAAAAATCGGTTAGTATCAAAATACAATTAGAATAAAATCTAATATTTTTTTTTTAATTATTTTTAAGATCTAGGATAGAGAATAAAAATATGGGAGAAAAAGATGGAATGATTTTTTAGAAATCATTGTTACGAGGTAAAATGGGGAAGAAAATGTTATGAGAGAGAAAGAGTACACCAAAAAGGGAAACCAAACTTAATTTTAAAAAAAGGACATCGATTGAAATTAGGTCCTAAAAAGGGCATTTATCATGATTTTCCTACTTTTTTTTTTTGTTTGTTATTTTAATTTAAAAGTTGGGCTAACTTGGGCTATTGAGCTTTAGTTACAAATTTAGGATTTTTTTGAGCTAACTTGGGGTATGGGCTTTAGTTACAAATTTAAGAGAAAAAGTCCTTGAAATGTTCACCCTAAAAATAATAATTAAATAACCGCACACTAATTTTGGCGTGCAGACACGTGTCCAGACGAATCAGTGTCTGACACGTGTCTAAAACGGACAGACCACCTATAATGGAGTGTTTGTGCTTCTAGCAAAGAAGAATAAGTATAATTACAATTTGGTTTGCATAATCAGAAAAACTCGCGACATGGTTGATATCTGGGTTGTTTTATCCTTGGGGCGACATGGTTGATAGACTACTATGAACAAACCAGGCAGAGCCGCGAAACGTCTTAAAGAGAGTGACCTAGTCCGCGACTCATCCTAGAAGTTCTATCGATAATTTCGTTCCAATTTAAATTCTACAACAACAATCATAATTAAAGATAAACTCGTAAATTTTAGAAATTAAATTATACAAATAAAGAGATAAAACTTTTCATATTCTAACATCTTCATATCTCAACTATTTATATTAGGTATTTACTACAAGAATATTGTAGGTATATGTTATATATGGATGTGAGTTAAAAGAAGTTAAACAATTAAGGTTAGTTTTATTGTATATTTACCACCTATGGGTGCGTAGAACCTGTCTTTTTTAGTAATCGATATTTTAATTTTAAAAAAATTTAATAAGGACAATTTATGTATTATCTTAAAAAATAAGGTTAATATTGTCCAAAACTTTTCATATTCTAGCTTTTTTAAATGGTAGTTTTTTAATTATTAGTGACATGTTTGTAAATTTAAGATTTGATAAAGAGGTAAAATAGTCCAAAAATGATTCTTCTCCTCAGCCAAGATTAAGATAATAAGATATGATGTAGATCTTCTAACCTCCCTGTAAATCCTATAAATAGTTGTTTTGAAAGAAACAACTTCAACTTTCTTCTCCTCTTTACTTTGCAATCTATTTGTTCTTTAGTTCATGTTTGATAATAATTGTTATCAACGTGAGTCTCAACCAATTTGTTTAGGTAAAGGTAGGTTTTGTTTTTATTCTCATCATTTGTGGCAAATTTCTTATGTATGTTTCACATATACAGTATATATGTATTATATACCTCGTATATACACGTGTATTGAACTTTACAACAAATCTTTTATGCAAGATCAACATGTTAGATATATAATATTATGTTTGAATTTATTTTATTGTTCATGATTCTATATTTGAGCACAATATTTGTTTCAATTCACATAGTTCAAATAGTTCTTTATTGTTTATCATTATATATAATTTTTATTAACTATTTGATTTATTTCATGTATTGCATTGACATGTTGAGTTTAAAATGCTTACTAGTTTAAGCATCTATATTGTTAACTAAATATTGTTATTGATGTCTTGTATAACGTGGTGATTTTGTTCAAATAATTAAGTTGTTGAGAGTTTGTTTAAATTCTTATTGTTTTTTAATGATCTAAAATGTTTAATATATCTTTGATAAACACGTGCATACTTTTCCTCTTTTAAGGGTTTTGTTAAAAATAAAAGAGTTTGGAGTCGCCACCAATCATATCGGGTGTGATTGGTTACCTTAAAAATAAAATTTGTGTACGATTTTAGAAATTAGATCTGGTAAAATTTGTGTACGATTTTAGAAATTAGATCTGGGAGTCGTTTTGAGTGTAGGAAAAATATTAACATCCTAACACCCGTTAAAAACGGTAGTCATAATTTATCTTTAATTATTCAGTTAATTTATTAAAAGAGTCCTTATTTATCTTTAATTATTCAGTTAATTTAGTAAAAGAGTCCTTATTTTTAGAAGAAAAAAAAAACATCTCACTTAATCATATCTTAACTTTAAGAAAAAACAAGAATTGTTGATATAATGGGTGATATTACCAATCAATTAATTATTATGTTTTAAATTCTTTTTTTAAAAAGAAATTATTATTTCAAGAATTTGAGAAATTATCTCAACTACATAATAATATTTATTTTTTTTAAAACCATTTTGAAATACTTTTTAAAAAACTACTTTTTAAATCAAATGCAAAAAATCTAATTTTGAAATAAATTCATTTGGAAATACTAATTTAAAATCAATTGAAAAACTAATTTTAAAATAAATTTTAAAATCAATGTAAAATGTAAATAAATGAAGGTAAAATTAAAAGTTGCCTTTTTTTTTTGCAACGGTATTTTAATAAATGTGAGGATTGAACACATGACTTCTTAGTCACGGGTACAACCTTATGCCAATGAAGGTCAAATTAAAAATTGCCTTTTTTGATGTTTGAATTTGTAAACATGACAAAATCATATAACTAAAAAAAAAGGAATAAAAACCCAATGGATAAAGTTAAATGGTAAATTTGTGATTTTAGTTTAATGGAAAACTTGTAAATAAATAAATTAAAAAAAAACTAAAAACGATTTCATGGAATTTTTGTACGGATAACCCTACATTTTAATATGGTTGACAAAATGACCCGAAATATAGAAATTAGTCAAACTGGTCTTTTGCGTGTGTCAGTGTAGAAATTTCTAATCCTCTCGTTATGTTGAATTTAAAATATTTGTCGGTTATTCAAATATGGATATTGTGACTTAGTTAAAATTTCTCAAAATACCAAATTCAAACCCCGCCTGAGATTTTCTATTCTCCTTCTTCCAACATTTCGTATGTTGGGCAAATTACAACTTTCATTCACTCTGTCGTCTTCTCTCAGCGTGGCCTGCTTTTGAAGTTAGACCCCCATTGTTTTCGTTCAACCTTGGACCAACCATAGAAGTATTGAAGTTGGTTTTCAATCTCTAGTTAGTCAATGACAATTTTGTAGTGCTCTTTACTGATTTTATGTCCGATCTTGAAATTTTTTAGTTCATTTACAAACCTTCGTAGTCGTGTTTTCGCTTCTCTGTGTTGTGAAAGTGGACGATACTGAATGGTGGTGTGGAGGGATTTAGTTATTGAGCGTTTCTATGGGTTTAACTTGAAGGCCTTCGGTGTTGAACTGATATCTGCAAGCAATTTTTGTGTTTTTCGGTCTATTTAATTCATTGTAGATCTGATAGAAGTGATTATTTTGCAGGACTGCAGGAGAGATGGTTAGATAGAGCCCATTAGCTATAACAAGAGCTCTTGGCGGAGTAGAGCAGTAACGAGAGGGGCATATAGCAGTAGGGAAGGAGATAGGAGAGGTAGCGAGATGTGTATCTAGCAATGGCCTAAGAGAGTGGGTTTAGCGAGAGCGAGTGGAGAGGATTCAAATTCTTTAGTTAATGCTCAAACTTTTAATTGATTTCGGAGTAGTAATCTTTACCATTGTTTTGTGTCATATTTGCAGAATACAATTCAAAATATGGCACATGTTTTTAAAATCAGTGAAGGAGATCGCTTCCCTGCCCAAGTAACCAGTCTATTGCACATTGGGGCAGCGAACAAAATCATGAAGAAGAAGTTTTCACCTAAACAACTCGATATGTTAAGGGGCACACTATTTGGGCGGTTAGTGGACGTGGATTTGGTTTTCAACAGTTAAATAGTTCATTATATTCAATTGAGGGAGGTGACAAGCGAGAGACTGGATTTGATGTCCTTCGATCTTAATTGCACTATAGTCACTTTTTCCAAGGATGAGTTCCTGCTAAAAACCTGACTGTGGCCTTCCCCTAAAGTATTTCAGAAGGGTGGGTCGTATTCACGACTGCGTTAGTAGTACTTTAGTCAGTTTAAGAAGAAAGATATATGCCTTCTTACAGACTTTGAAGAGCATTATATTAAGTTGGAGTTTGAAAATGATGAGGATGTTGTGAAGATTTTCCTTGTATATTTTACTGAGATGGCCATGATGGGCAAAGAGAAAAGTAAAAATGTTGTTGACTTTACATGGTTGGATACGCTGGACGACTTATAGTACTTTAATTCTATTGGGGGAACCATTGTGTGAAAGCTGACACTCAGAAGTCTTTAGAGCGCCATGTTGAATAAAGTAGAACTTTACAAGAAGAAATTTGTTAACCAACCGTCTTATATCGTGAAATATTGTCTGACCAAGCTTCCCCATGCCTTTCAAGTACTTTTTTTTTTTTATTTATGTACCGCTTTGTGTTGGGTACGTTGTTTGAATTGTGATAAACCAATTTTTTGGTTGGTCACAGGTTTGGGCATACAAGACCTTAGATGGTCGTTGTAAGAATGA
Organism: Herpetospermum pedunculosum; assembly: GCA_028017165.1. Classification (NCBI taxonomy): domain Eukaryota; kingdom Viridiplantae; phylum Streptophyta; class Magnoliopsida; order Cucurbitales; family Cucurbitaceae; genus Herpetospermum; species Herpetospermum pedunculosum. The sequence continues at coordinate 54,422,210 of CM051528.1, read as the reverse complement.
ACGAGGATGCAATTCCTCTTATTCTTAGATGGTCGTGTACAAAATCATTTTCACGCACACTCGTGGAACGAGATGGCTTCAACTCCCCTCTGGTTTGTATTACATTTATTTTATTAGCATAGTTAAGACGATCGATCCGTCCAATAATGATCGTGGTTACTCCAATACTCCAGTTTTCTAATGTATAGGTGGTATTTTAAGAACACCATGTTGGCCAGTAGACCAATTTTCGTTCCATCAGTTTCCATTGCAGACCAATGTCCAGTCAGATCGGTTGGGAGCATGGTGAAGGAAATATGAAGATAAAATGTAGGTCACACAACATTGTTGATGGTGACATACATATACAACCTCTAGGGATTGCAATCAATGACAACCGAGGTCAGTTGGACGAAGTGAGGGCGGAGCTGCATCGCTTAACAATGCATGTTGAAAGGGTCGAGATACACGTCCATGGTATTCATGATCAGTTGAAGGGCATGCAACTAGTGAAGGGAATGAACTCTTCATTCCCCGCAGCGGAAGCGATTGGAATCGTTACTTTGGTTTATTTAGAATTAAACTAAAAACAAGTTTAAGCATATTACCTTTGAAGACTACAAAGCTCTTCTTGTGTTCCTTTTTCCAAGAGATCTTCCTCGCTATGACTCGAACACGGGATCAAGCTTGTGGGAGCTCTTTGAAAGAATGAGAGAACAATTCTCTGCAGAAAGAAGTGAGTAGTGTGTTTGGCCATCCCTTTGGCTAAACCTAAATGTCTTATTTATAATAAGGCTTTTAGGAATTAATTTTATTTTACAAAATACATTTTAATATCTAATATATTAAAATATGCATTTTATATTTATTTGAATCTTATTCAAATATTATAAAATTAATCTTTTATAATATACTTTAAACCAATTTGAATCTCATTCAAATAACATATGTATATAGTTTTTAATATTAATGTATCATATACATAAACTATTTCCTCTAATATTTAATGTATCAAATACAATAAATATATTTTACTCTTCTACATTTAATATATCAAATATATTAAATATTAATTTGAATATTTCAAATTTTTCTTTCAACTAAATTGATCCTTTTAGTGTTACTATGAGCTAGCAAGGGGACCTTATGGACCTACAGATTTATAAGCTTCAATGATACAAAATTAATTAATTAAACTCATTAATTAATTGACTTTCATTCATTAACTCTAGGTCACTCCACTATAGGCCTAGAGTTGCACTCTTATGCACTGTAAGACAAGTTGTGTCCATGGATATAACCATTACATGCAAGTCGATCCTTCACGAGTGGTTCGTAATTACAGCTGGGTCAAAAGTCCGTTTTACCCCTGTAATTACATCTTACACCTTAAGTACCACTGATTCTCTAATGAACAACTTGTTTATGATCAAACCATAAACCAAGTCCTTCTCGGGCCAGTGAGAGGGTGGGGCCCCATTGTTCAAGTCCCGAAATCAACACTTAAGGGAACTACTCATCTACTTTCCCTATATGGGAAGAAGTGAATTCCATCTTGTGAAACTTATGTTCCCAACTCCCTATTTGGTCAAGTCCCCAAAATGGTAGGCTTATTGAATCGGCTATAAAGGTCATTCTCACCCATATAAATCAAAGGACGAGCCCTCACAGGCAGGAGTTCATAACTCACTCAGGATTAAGATCGAGTCACATATGATCATCCTGTGAAATACTAATCTTCTCAAATAACGGATTTATAAAGAGAGATTATATATTTCGTGGTCCAGTCTTATACAAACTCATTGTATAGGATACCCCCACTCACATGTCTCTACATGAATGATTTGGATCAAATCATTTGTAACAATTACAAACTGGGCCGTATCAATAGTGTTACCAGGATAAGGCACCCAACCTTATCCATATACTATAGACCCTTTAGGTTATTACTTGAACATAATCCTCCCGTATGTCAACTACATACATTTCAAGATTACACTAATAACCTTGGATTTTATTTATATAATGCATATTATAAATTGCAAATATTAATAATAAAATAATTATCAAATAATTATTAATTAATTACGAGGCTTTAGGGCATAAATCCCAACAATCTCCCACTTGCACTAAAGCCGGTGAGACATGTATCCTAGGGCATACTCTACACCCAACATGTTCTCCCACTTGCCCTAGTGAAGATGAGACATGGCTCATAATCCTAGACATTCTAGGTGGCTTTCAAACACTTTAGCCTGGAAAGTCTTTTTATATAGATCAAAACGACTGTCAATTAAAAGTCATCTTGGTCCTACCACGATTCTTTCTCTCTCAGGATACCCTATATATTGATGTTATCTAAGTTCCTTAAGTTTAGCCATTACATAAAACGTTTTAGGCTTAACTATATCTGAAACATCTTTCAGACCAATAAGAAATTATTGGAGTTATGCAAGTTCTTTACTTCATAAGCAAGAACATTTAACTTGCATACCATGCTCCACCATCTAGGGTAAACATAGATTTCCATAAATCTTTGTTAAAACCAGTGCATCTCGTAAAGATCAAATCTTTAACCTCATACACAAAAATATAATTTCTCATTTTATCAATAGATATTTTGAGAAAAGTTTTTATTTTTCCGCGCAATGGTCATACCATTGGGTTAACTAATAAATGCTAACCAATTTTACTGTCAAATGTCATGTCTCAAGTGTACATTAGATTTTCTCCCACTCAAACGTAGATAGTCAATCTTATGTTCTCAACATTTTGAAATGTCTGAGGACACTATTCCTTAGATAATCTAAACTTCATGTAAGAATGATACATTATCATTTTTGAAGTACTACATCATATACTTGACAACAAATTTGTCAATATAAGATGTGTGAGACATAAATAACATTTTGTCCTCGAAAACTCTATTTTAGGACATACCTAGTAATTTAAATCATTCATTTGGAATTGGTTAAATAGTCAACAATTTATGTTGGATTGAAATCTTACATCATTCACAATGAGTAGTAAGTCATCCACATGAAATATGAGAAAATTCCACTAAGTAATTAATGATTTTCTTGTCTATACAATATCATTAATATTTATTCAAAGTCATAGTTTTTGATACTTTTATCAAACCTTACATTCAAAAATCTAGCGATCAAATTCATTTCATAAATGAACCTTTACTGCTTGCAAACCTTTTGCTTTTGATTTTTGAAATTGAACTCATGTAATTGATTTGTAAATGCATTCTTTAAGACTTCTTTTCAAAAAAGATTTCTTAAACCTTCACTTGACATATTTCATATGCAACAATGAATTAGGAAATGCTTATATACTCTAATATGACAACAAATGAGAAAGTTTATCCATGATTTACTTTCTCCCACTATATTTGTCATTAGTCTTATTTTGAAGGTCTGTACCTTCTTATTTACAAATCTTTTACTTTTGTAGATATATTCAAAACCTATGGGTTTTACCCCATCACGAATATCTACAAGTTCTAGATAAAGATGAGTACATCTACTCTATCTCGAGATTTATGACTTTGGTCTACTAGTCTTTGTCATTGACCATCATTTCAACTTTGAGGTCAAGAAGCCCTACATTTTGTCATCTAATACGACAACTTAGGCTTCATATAAGCTCTTGTAACGGTCGGGTCATCTCATAACTCTCCCACTACGATGAGGCTTATCCAATTCATGACTAGGATCCATTTGACTATCAAATGTAATTAAATTGTTAACAACTTTTGTTAACTATTTAGTGGCCTCACTTGGAACCAACTTTTCAACACTATTGAACATATTCAAGTTTCAGCATGTATGCTTAAAACTCCCAAAACTCGAAGGGTTGTAAACTAACTTTACTACTCTTCTATAATCTCAAAGTTGTCTCATGGACACCTTTTAGATAGAATCATGTTCACTATACAATCTATATTGCATATCCTAACAAGAGTCTGATAATGACGTGTAATTCTTTATTGTTTTGACCATGTCTAACAAGGTCTTGTTTCTCCTCTTACAGCACAATTTCACACAATTGTACTTTGTGCTAGAGTTGAGATAAAATCTCACTTTCTATCAATTAGTCTTAGTACATAAGGTTCATATACTTTTTCACTGTGATCTGATCATAGTATCTTGATAGATTTACCTAAGTTACCTTCAACTTGAGTCTGTGCATTAGGTTACGATACTTATTTCTTGAATAGTCATCAGCTAGAGTGATGAAATATTCATAAGTGTTCTTTGGCCTGTAGGCTTTTCCAACAAAAACCTATTGATTATCTTGCATGAAAGGCAAGAAATTAAGACATATAAAGTAATTAACTCTAACATTTAGAGAATCACTTCGTAGTAGTCTTTTTATTCAAATTGATCATAATCAATCTTGAATGCCAAAGACAAGTATCATATTCTAGGAGAATATAAATTGTCTTTATATTCTGGATTCTATAATCCTGAATATCTCACTGTGTAGTATTTTATATGTTAATAATTTAACACATAGAAATTATTCTTATTTTTCAACTGAATTTTTCAAACAATTTTGAAAATAAAAATTTAGTACTAAAATATTCATACTATATGAACATTTTATTAGTAATAAAGTTAGAGAAATTGAATTTCTCCTATGGTACTAAAAACACCATATTCAGCATTAAATAACAATTATTTTTTCTGGACATCTTAATGTCTCCCACTACATTAATTGAGATGGGTTTTCTGGTGCCAACAAGTAGAGATCATTCTACATCATTAAGTATTTTCCAAGAACTATATAAAGTGTAATGAAGAACAAATCTAAATAGTGGATCTGAATCTACTATATAGGTGGTAATGATTATTTTCCACAAAAAAATCTAGTAAATCAAATTTACTTTTATCCATGTTCTTCTCATAGAGGTATTTCATAAATTCCTCTCATTATGACTACTTTGCTAATTTAGAAACTATTTTCTTTTAGCTACAGTCATATGGTTTCTTTTCTTGGATTTTGGTAATACTTAATTTTTGAGATTATTTAGATAAATATCTAAATCTAGCTTTTATTGACTTCAACAATATCTCATATGTTGTTGTCATCTTCTTTATCTTCTTAGCTTGACATCTAATATGTCAAATATAAAATTTGTATAATCCATCTCGTTATATTGATTTATTAATCATGTGCCAATTCGATTAGCATTGGCAACAGGTTTTTGAGAACGTTTCTCAATAAAGACAAATTAAAGAAAAAGTTTACACTGTCATTATATAGTGTTAACATTATTTTTCCAAGTGATATTATTTTCTCAATTTGACAAATTAGCAACGAAAATTAAAATTGAGAGAAATAGACATAATATTGAAATATATATATAAATTATTTAATAACATGCAATCAATATTCATTCAATTTCAGCATAGAAAACAAATAATTTGATAAATGAACCCTAAAACATTAATTTCTAATGCTATTATACTTTAGTGAGTTAGAACAAGTGCCGCCGTAGGGTAGGTCAAATGCTCGTTCACTAAACCGAGACAATCTCAACCAAGTGTTATCCCAAAATAACTCTTATTTCTATAACATTTAGTTACCATTAGTTTGGTCAAGAAAATCATTAACAATCTTAATGATATCTTTGTAAGTGTAACCCATCATTTTAGATTCTATAATTTTATCCCAACAAGTGTCGCCGTAGGGTAGGTCAAGTATTGGAAATAAAATTACAATCCTATTCTTCTCAGGAGATTTACCCTGATATTGACCCATGTAAACACCTTCCGTAGGGGGACGGTCCAAAAGCCGCAGCGAGGCCCCACATGAATCTCACGTTGTGAACCAATGATAGAGACCGTAGGATATGTTGACACATTTCCTTTCCCACTTACTATTTAAAAATACTTTCTCAAGAGATTCACCCTGATATTGACCCATGTAAACACCTTCCGTAGGGGGACGGTCCAAAGCCGCCTCGAGGCCTCACATGAATCTCACGTTGTGAATCTATGGTAGAGACCGTAGGGTGATTTTGACATATGTCTTTCTCCCACTAAGTATTATGAAATAGGGTTTTTTATTACTTAGACAAATTAGGCTAATCTCATTTATCTAAGTTTTTCAATCTACCCTTTCATAACCCTTATGTTGGTTGGATTGATTTTAATGTGAATTATCAAGTATATTAAACTATTTAAAACTAATCACATTATGAGCCTGCTTAATGAAATAAAATAAAATTTGACTAATTCAACCCCCAGGCCAGTTCTTAGGTAGAGGTGTTCCTTTTCAGTCAACTTAAGTACCTCACCCGAGTAACCTTTCTTAGACAGGGTTCCCTTATAGTCAATTTTTATTTCAAATTCATTAATCTTTAATTAACTATTAATTACTAGATCAATGAACTTAAGTTTATTTTAAGCAATGTTTTTAATCCTATTAAAAACTAATTCACCTTATGGATAATCTTGAATTTTTAACAATTTTAAACCCTTTAAAACAAAATTAAAGATTATCATATATTCTAATCTTATTAGAATAAAAGATAAACTAAATTCAAATATTTAAACTATTTAAAGAATGAATTAAATTATCTTTTAAATAAGGAAAGAAAAAATCTAATCTCAGGAAAATATCCTAAGCTCATTGGAAAAATATCCTAATACTTATGGGAAAAGATATCTCAAGATTTCTCAATCTTATTAGGAAAAGATTTCCCAATAAAATATCTCAATAAAGATTTTCCAATCTTATTAGGAAAAGATTTCCCAATAAAATTAGGAAAAGATTTCCCAATAAGGATTTCCCAATCTTATTAGGAAGGATTTCCCTGATATCACTATATCTAGGAAAATATATCCTAATCAATATTAGAAAAAAATGGATTCCTATTATAAAAGGAAGTATCCTAATTTAAAATTTCCAAATATAACAATTATATTAAAAGATATGGAAATATAAACATATTAAGAAATCATCTAATCAAATTAGAAAGCATTTTAATCATAATATTCCAAATATAACACTTATATTAAAAATAATTAAAATGCATGATCATGCTTAACCAGGGGCGGAGCTACATGGGGGCCAGGGGCACGTGCCCCCCTCAAATTATTAGTTTTATATGTTTATATATAAATTTTCGAAAAATATAACTATAGTTTGCCTATATGTATACACGAAATCGAAAAATGTTGTAATAGTACTGTCTGGTTAATTGGTAAGAGGGCACGAATTTCAACTAGAGTCCCTGATTCGCCTTGAGTTCGACTCCCAAACGGCCAAATTTTTTTTTTCCTTTTCTTTTCTTTCTTCAGTTTGTTAAATTATTTTTCGATTTTTATTAAAAAAAAAACATAATACTATTTTAAGATTTTATTACTCAATATATATTTAAGTTGAGAATTCTAAAATGATTTATTATTATTTTTGAATTAATATTACTTTATATAAATATTTTATCTTCTAAAAAAAATTATATATAAATATTTAAAATTATATTTATATGAATAGAGAATTACAAGTTTAGTCTTTAAATTTTTAATTTGTGTTTAATAGATTCGTAAAGTTTAAACCAATTAGATTTATTAACTTTAATTTTGTATCTAATAGGTCTTAGTCTTTCCAGTAAAAATAAACTATTGAGGACTCAATTACACTTAAAAATTTTAATTTTGTATCTAATAAATATGTTATTATTGTTAAATCGAGCATAGGACATAAAATTGTGTCATTGACTAAGAGGTCAGGAGTTCAACTCCTGCTTTAATTAAATATTTTTTTGTAAAAAAAAATACTTTATTTTTTTCTATTATGTCTTTATTAGATACAAAATTGAAAATTTTAGAGTGTTTTACTCCAAATCGAAAGTTTTAGAGTGTTTTACATGCATTTTAAAGTTCAAGGACTACATAGACATAAATCAAAAATTTCAAAGACTAAACTTGTTGTTAACCCTATTGAAATTGTGCCCCTCCTGACAAAAATTTCTGGATCCGCCCCTGTGCTTAACCTATGGTGGGATTTTAATTTAGATGGCATACTCTATGCAATCAATTAAAATTTAAAACATACATCAACATGCATAATTAAATTAAAAACAACATGCATAATTAAATTAAAAACACAGCAAAATTGACCGGCATATTTGGTATAAAATTGAAAGCAATTTTGAATTACATTAATTTAAATCCAAGACATATCTTGGTCTTCAAAATTCTGCTTGAGCCTTCCAAATTTGAATCCAATTTCCATAACTCAATTTGGACATTCCAAATCAAATCAATAGACATTCCAAATCTGAATCTCAGATTTTATGTTGGACATTCCAAACATTCCAAATCTGAAATTCGGTAGGATTCACACAAATTGAATCTTCAATTTCGTAATGGCTTCAATTCCACCTTCGTTTGACACATCTTCAATTCCGTAATGGCTTCAAATCCACCAATTTCAATTGGTTTCAAAAAATTATACAGAGAATTCCTATCTCTTTCGAGTTCTTTCGAGTTTCACATTTGATCTAATCAAAGCAATAAAACTAATACCAAAATATGCCTAAACAGTCAATTTGCAAACCACATATATCACATATATGAAAAACAAATTAAAATACCCACCATGAACTTTTAATTCTAAACAAAAGCAAAGTTGCTCTGATACCAATTGAAGGGAATGAACTCTTCATTCCGCGCGCGATTGGAATCGTTACTTTGGTTTATTTAGAATTAAACTAAAAACAAGTTTAAGCATGTTACCTTTGAAGACTACAAAGCTCTTCTTGTGTTCCTTTTTCCACGAGATCTTCCTCGCTATGACTCGAAACACGAGATCAAGCTTGTGGGAGCTCTTTGAAAGAATGAGACAACAATTCTCTGCAGAAAGAAGTGAGTAGTGTGTTTGGCAACCTTTTGGCTAAACCTAAATGTCTTATTTATAATAAGGTAGGAATTAATTTTATTTTACAAAATACATTTTAATATCTAATATATTAAAATATGCATTTTATATTTATTTGAATCTTATTCAAATATTATAAAATTAATCTTTTATAATATACTTTAAACCAATTTGAATCTCATTCAAATAACATATGTATATAGTTTTTAATATTAATGTATCATATACATAAACTATTTCCTCTAATATTTAATGTATCAAATACAATAAATATATTTTACTCTTCTACATTTAATATATCAAATATATTAAATATTAATTTGAATATTTCAAATTTTTCTTTCAACTAAATTGATCCTTTTAGTGTTACTATGAGCTAGCAAGGGGACCTTATGGACCTACAGATTTATAAGCTTCAATGATACAAAATTAATTAATTAAACTCATTAATTAATTGACTTTCATTCATTAACTCAGGGTCACTCCACTATAGGCCTAGAGTTGCACTCTTATGCACTGTAAGACAAGTTGTGTCCATGGATATAACCATTACATGCAAGTCGATCCTTCACGAGTTGTTCGTAATTACAGCTGGGTCAAAAGTCCGTTTTACCCCTGTAATTACATCTTACACCTTAAGTACCACTGATTCTCTAATGAACAACTTGTTTATGATCCAACCATAAACCAAGTCCCTCTCGGGCCAGTGAGAGGGTGGGGCCCCATTGTTCAAGTCCCGAAATCAGCACTTAAGGGAACTACTCATCTACTTTCCCTATATGGGAAGAAGTGAATTCCATCTTGTGAAACTTATGTTCCCAACTCCCTATTTGGTCAAGTCCCCAAAATGGTAGGCTTATTGAATCGGCTATAAAGGCCATTCTCACCCATACAAATCAAATGACGAGCCCTCACAGGCAGGAGTTCATAACTCACTCAGGATTAAGATCGAGTCACATATGATCATCCTGTGAAATACTAATCTTCTCAAATAACGGATTTATAAAGAGAGAGATTATATATTTCGTGGTCCAGTCTTATACAAACTCATTGTATAGGATACCCTCACTCACATGTCTCTACATGAATGATTTGGATCAAATCATTTGTAACAATTACAAAGTGGGTCGTATCAATAGTGTTACCAGGATAAGGCACCCAACCTTATCCATATACTATAGACCCTTTAGGTTATTACTTGAACATGATCCTCCCGTATGTCAACTACATACAGTTCAAGATTACACTAATAACCTTGGATTTTATTTATATAATGAATATTATAAATTGCAAATATTAATAATAAAATAATTATCAAATAATTATTAATTAATTACGAGGCTTTAGGGCATAAATCCCAACAACTAGATATGAAAATGATGATTTTGTTGATATGAAGGATGTGCAAGGTGTGTATGTAAAGTTCATAATTTCAGTGTATAGTATTTTCGTACCAAAAACCTCACATTGTGCAGAAAAAGCGCGTAGTAAATGATGGTTTCGTTGGTACGGAGGATGTGATTGAGGATGAGAAGGATGACGATGACAACGACTTCCATCGGACCTTTAGCACAAAAAACATTTGATGGAGCAATGCCAATACAAACTTACGATAATGTTGAGGTGCCTTTTACCTGGAATGGTCATGATGATAAAGAGGCCATTCTGGGACTGTGGAAATGTGGAGATTGATGCATAAAATGTTGGTTGTGTCCGAGATACGTTAAATTTTAACGGAAACCCAGCTAAAAGAGTAACTCAAGGCGATTAAAATCATTTACCTTTAAAAGTTGTTCAAAAATATCATAACCCCATATTCTCTCTTTGGCCTTCCACACTACGTTTTCATCTTCAGAGCTCTACTACTTCAGTTTAGAGCTCTTCACACTCCAAAGTCCGTTCTCATTCTGCTGAGTAGAATTAATGAGCATACATGGAAGAAAAAAAAAATTAGAGTGAGCTTAGCGTTTACATTTGCAAATGATGGCTTATTTTATTTTATTTTTCGGTGAGCATCATATTTTGCTCGTTGTACGAGAATTTAAATTTGTGGGAAAGAATCATTTTGGTTACATCTCTAATGTAGGTATCATTGTACATAATTGAAGTTTTGTTCCAAATGCGTTGAAGATCCTTTCATACAACAAATGTATTTACTCTGATTGTGATTTTGATCTTTGAAAGTCCAGAATATTTATTTGAGATTGTTTTTAGTTTTAGAGAATCACAGCCCATGTTTTGAAAATTTAAACATTCGAAGACATAATTTCTATCGAAGTTATAATGGTGCCATCATGGATTCATTTTTAATCCACCATTTATTTGCTCCATGCCAAAGTCATGCATGGATATGGGTACCTTGTTTATAAAGCTTAGTTGTAACCTATTAAAAGGTCATCCATCGAGAAAAAATGAATCAATTTCTTGTACATCATTTTTAGCTCGCTGAGCAAATCTATTAGGAAATATTTACATTATAATTTTGTATATATTTTCTTTATTTAATTTGGGATGTATTTGGGTTTAACACAAAATAGGATGTATGCATATCTTCATCTTATTCAAAATGAAAAAGGTAAGGAAACAACTTTCCTTGGTATGACATCAGAGACATAGTCCTAACAAAAACTTAAACCTAAAACTAAATGCCTAGTTGACTTCTATCACTGACGTTACAGTTTCCAACTGTCTCAGATCCGTGGGCAAGTCTATTTCTCTTTTTTTTGCAACGGTGTTTTAATAAATGTGAGGATTGAACCTATGACCTCTTAGTCACGAGCACAACTTTATGTCAATTGGGCTATGCTCAGTTTTGGCAAATTAAATCAAGTCTCTTTCTCCCAACTGCGTGGTCAAGTTCTCGGTTCAACCTGCTGTCTCCATCTGATTTTGCTTTGTTTTGATCCACTTTCGGTTTAAAAGCACAGTTTGGCATCACATATTAGAAACACGCACGTTCGACATGACTTCAGTAAAAAAATTCCAATGGCAGATGACGAAGGAAATTTTGAAGGAGGAAAATTGTATTATTCCTCTCCTTATTATCTTGGTTACGGTGATCAACGGAGAAATTTAATCAGTCATGAGTTACTAACATCTGAAAATTATATTGCATGGTCAAGAGCAATGAAGGCCCTCATAAAATTTGTGTTTGTAGATCGGACGATCTCCAAACCCAAAGAAAAAAAAAAGGCTTGATTGGGAAACGGTAAACTCCATGCTTTTTTCATGGATCATGAGGAGCATTGACGTGAAGATTGCATCATCGATTACCTATCACGATGAGGCAAAAAAACTCTGGGATTATCTTAAGAAGAGGTTTTGCGTTGCTAAGGGTCCACGCCTTCAGCAATTAAGGTCGACAATTATGAACTGTAAACAAACCAAAACTATGACTATTAGGGGTGATAGTGAAAATCGGAAAACCGACGAACCGAACTGAATCGAACCGAACCGATCCACTGGATGGATTCGGTTATTTAGGAAAAAAATGGACATCTCGGTTATAATTTATTAAAAACTGATTTTTTTCGGTTTGGTTTGGTTTGTATCTGGAAAAACTAGTTAAAACCGAACCGAGATATTTAATATATATATATATATATATATATATTACTTTATAACATAAAAATAAAAACTCAAAAAAGTAACCCTAGAATTTTTAGCGACTTTTTGCTTTCCCATCGAAACTCAAAGAAGTTCTTCGACTGTTTGCATTCTCATTTTTCTGCAAGCTACGATACGAAACGTTCAATCTTCTGCTTCTTCTCCTCTCATTTAGATTTTTAAAATTAATCACTTCTTACACCATGACCATACCATTTTGTTCGAGTGTTTGTCACATTTCTCCATCGGACCACTTTCTTTGTTACTGTTTCTTCATCGTCGCAGTTCTCCACAAGACCAGTACCCTATTAATGTTCGTCGTTGCAGTTCACACAACCCATCAACTGCATAGCTCATTGTTTGTGTTGAGGTACTCTTTAATTTTTTTTTTGTTGGAAAAATTACAGAACTGAAAATTTGAGAGGTTTTTTTTTTCCATTTTGTTGAAAAGATAAACAAGTAATATGGATTATGTCTTCTCATTCATATATTGTTCTTCTTCAACTTGTTTTTCGATTTTTCAAGCTTAGGTTTTCGTAGCAAAATTTCTACGGTAGCAAAATGCTACTGTTTTTTTACTGCTATAGCAAAACTTCTGTTGTAACATTACTCTATGGAAACTAATATCAGTTTAAGAACTAATATCTTAAATCCACTCTTGATTCTATTTGTATGCTTCAGTCATGCCATGGTTGAAAAATACTACTTTTTTTCGGAGTAAGCATTCCAAAGTGATTATTGAACTGAAATTGTGTACTTTGTTGTACTTCCATTATTTAGCCTTGGACGGAATTTACCGCCCGATTGGGGCTGCATTCTCAAACAACTCGACTCGTCGACAGCGCCTCGTGGTGTGACAGGGTTCGAGCGCAACGGGGCTCTCACCCTCTCCGGCGCCCCCTTCCAGGGGACTTGTGCCCGGTCCGCCGCTGAGGACGCTTCTCCAGACTAGAATTCGGACGTCGAGGGTGCCCGATTCTCAAGCTGGGCTATTCCCGGTTCGCTCGCCGTTACCAAGGGAATCCTTGTAAGTTTCTTTTCCTCCGCTTATTGATATGCTTAAATTCAGCGGGTAGTCCCGCCTGACCTGGGGTCGCGTCGAGAGCATCGTCTTTTTAGGACGATGTTCGGAGGGTCGTGTAGGAGTCCTTTATTAGTGTTGGAGGTCGCGACGCGGTACCGAGGTTGAATCAACCACCGTAGTGTCACGATGACAGGCGCCGAGGACTCGAATTTAAACCATCCGCGTGACGGTGCGCACGGGAGGCCAGCGTGTTCCCCGCCAGCGCAAATAACCCACCCGAAGAGGGGGTTGCGCGGGGGGAAGCGATGCGTGACGCCCAGGCAGGCGTGCCTTCGGCCAGAAGGCTACGGGCGCAACTTGCGTTCAAAGACTCGGTGGTTCGCGGGATCCTGCAATTCACACCAAGTATCGCATTTCGCTACGTTCTTCATCGATGCGAGAGCCGAGATATCCGTTGCCGAGAGTCGTTGTGAATAATACAACAAGAATGCTCTGCCCCCCGCTCGCCGAGACCGGGGCAAGGGGCATGCGAATTCGTTTGAGTTCCTTGGCGCGACTTGCGCTGGGGTTTGGTTTAAACGCGTCGGGGCGGGGAGGGGCATCGAGGATGCTTCCCCCCTGCCGCGACACGAAAGTTTTGTGAACGCGTTCGCGGGTCGTTTGATGTTTAGGCATCGACAATGATCCTTCTGCAGGTTCACCTACGGAAACCTTGTTACGACTTCTCCTTCCTCTAAATGATAAGGTTCAGTGGACTTCTCGCGACGTCGCGGGCAGCGAACCGCCCACGTCGCCGCGATCCGAACACTTCACCGGACCATTCAATCGGTAGGAGCGACGGGCGGTGTGTACAAAGGGCAGGGACGTAGTCAACGCGAGCTGATGACTCGCGATAAACTTCTATCAGCGATAGACCATACTATCAATGATAGAAATTGTCATATCCGCAAAAAATTTTAAAAAAGTGCTACATTTTTAATTCTTTCTCTAAATTGACATTTGTTACAATTTCCCTATTTTTTAACGGTTTATTTTTTAAATATCAAGGGTATTAATGAAACTTTTTAAAATTCAGGAGTATTATTGAAACAAAGTTCAAAATTATTTTCTATAATTTAGCCTAAAATTTATTAGTTAAAGCATATCTACTTCTTTTTAAGGAGATTATATTGTCAAATCCACACCTTTGTATTCATGGTGTAATATATATATATATATATATATATATATATATATATATATATAATACAATTTTAATATTAAAATTGACGGTGTACATGTTTATAAAAATAAAGGGAAATATTGAGTTTTGTGTAGCATGTTTAACCTATAAAATGCACATCCAGTGAATATTGTAATATAAATTATAATATAGTAAATATAGTAAAAAAAATCTTCATCTTTAAAAAATAACAACATAATTTATTTATTTTGTGACAGTCAACCGGGATTGCACATTGTTCAAAATCTCGTGTTTCATGAACGAACAAAACACATTCTGGTAGATTGTCATTATGTTCATCAAATTGGAAATAAATCTCATGCAAGATTAAAATTACGAAATATCCACAAAATATCTACGAATATCCGCATTTTTCTTTCCAAATTTTCAATATATCTCGCCGATATATAAACAATAAATAGGTAAAAACAATCCTCAACCCTCAAAATCTATATCGCCGATTTTTTCATCATTGATTCTAATTCATTGAAAGCATATGACAATGTTTTTTTTTAACAAATTTTCAAATGAAAACTTGGAGTAAAAATTTGTAACACTTTTTCAAGTTTAAAGTTAAGATTACAATACTTGTCTAGGTTTGGAGAGCAGTTTAATGAAATTAAAAGTTTATGGTAAAAATTGATACAACTTGACAAAGTTAGTGGTAAAAAAATGATTTTTTTTCTCCAAAAATAAATTACAGATGCCCATCATTTGGGCTATTTTCACATGTAGACTTGGAATTGACCATTTTCAGCAACCTCTAAAATTTATGTTTACACTTTACAGTGTCCAATCACATTAAAAGTTCCAAAGACAAACAGAAGAGATAATTTACCAAAAGGATACAACAACAAGACCAGCCTGAACTGTTCTGGAGAAACTCCCTAAGCTCCTACTACTACATAGACACATATAACTTCAGTCAGTAAACAAAAGTTCTACACAGCAAAGTCCAAGCTATGCTATACACAACCCCTACATAAATAACAATTGAACTCTCCATATCTGCCATGGTTGAATCCAACAAAGAATGCCACTTGCCGTGCTCATCGCTTCCGTCGCTTTGACTCGAGCTGCAAACAATAATGAACTTTATGTTAATCGTTTTACACAACACATCAGATAAGAAGACATTAAAGAAATGGAATCTTAAAGCAACTGATGAGATTGTTATCTTCCTCAAACAGGCGGGACTCGTAGTATTGTCGATGAGGGAAGTTGGTTCCTTCGATCTTTCATTGATTCTTAGCCTGACACAGAGATAACCAGTATACTTATAGCTTGACAAAGTTCAGAGCCAAAATGGATGTGTATTGGAGGTGGGGTTTTCCAATAATACTGAGAAATCCCAGCTAATGAAGTTGGTTTTGAAATGGACAAACTTCCAATGACCATGAAACTATAACAAAAGCTTTTACTATGCTGAATAAAAACTGAGGCATGTCTTTTCCACACAGAGGTATTGCAGGCCTTATATCAGAAGGCAGGCAAAAAGGAAGCAATTAATAATGTATCAAAAAAGGAATTATTGAAAAATACAGATTACTCAAGCAGTCAAAAGGAAAGGTGGAAGTATGAACCCATACAAGTTTCATCCATTTTTTTTAACATACGAAACTTTTCATTGAAAAAATGAAAAGAGACTAATGCTCAAACACAAGGGAGAATAACATAAAAACATAGCAAAAAAGGAAAATACAAGAAATAGAAGCATATAAAGTTACAGAAAAGCTTTCCAGTTATTGCAAATAGATTGGAAAGAGTAACCCTCCAAGACTTTGATAAAAAACACCAACGAGATGCTTTGATCTTGATAAGCGCAGTGTTTTAAAAGGCGCAAAGACCCTCTGGAGCCTAGGCGCAAGGCACACAATAAAGCGCGGGCTTTATTTTGCAAGGCGCACTATATATAAAAAAAATATACATGTATATATACACAATTTAAAGACCTTCATGGAAAGAAATGAGTGGCTAACAAAAAAAAAAAATTAGAAGAGGGCGCCGTAGAGGCGACATCCGACGGCGAGGGGGACGGAGAGGCGATGACGACGGCAAGTTGATGGCAGCCGGCAGTGGGAGAAATCGATAGAAGGGTTGGGCGTAAGAAAAAATCGAAGAAGACGGCAGTGGGAGAAATCGATTTTTTAAAAAAGAACTTGAAAGGAACCCAAAACGCAGATAACCCTTGCGTTTTGGGTTTTTTTTTTTGGTTTTTTTATTTAAAAAAAAAAAACACGAATGGACGCGCGCCTTAGGGCTTTCCAATAGACGCGGCTGAGGCGCGCGCCTGGGAGGGCTTTTTAAAACACTGGATAAGCGCAAAACAGTCTGACCAAGAAAGAGATTTTTCCTCGAAAATTCTTTGGTTACGCTCGAACCAAATATTATAGAGGAGAGCTATAGAGGCATTAATCCAAATGAGCTTCATCCATTTATTTCAAAGGTAAAATTTAGGTTAAATTACAAGTTCACTCCTTCCAAGTCTCTAAAATTCTAATTTTGTGAAGTCCCCTATCTTGTCTGAAACTTTTAAAATTTACAGGTCTATCTATTAGACTTAAAATTGAAAGGTTATGGTCATGTAAGAGTTTTGTGTTGTATGTCTGTCAATTTTTTAAAAAAATGTCGAAAATAAGCTAGACCTATCAAAATTTCAGGGATCAATTAAACATTTGCAAACTGTGGGACTTACAAAAACATGAAATTTCAGGGACTAGTTGAATTTTTTCAATGTTTAGCACATATTAGAGACAAGCTTGATAATTAAGTGACTAAACTTGTAATTTAATCTTTGAAGCAAAATAAACATGCCTTATAATTGTTTGATGATGATAGATGACTTTTCAGCTACGATGAAGGAAATATCGATCAATTTTAAGAAATAGCATTTGATGCAATGACCTTGATGTGTTAGGAATGCAAATAACAATCAACTTTAGATGAAATTGAAGATTTAATTTAAACATGGTATTATTATGAAAGATAATTCATCAATACGTTTTCTTTTAAGTGGATAAGCAACAGGAACAAAAGATAAAAGAGTAATGTAACACGACTTGAAAAGCTTTACCGTTTTGGCTGACTCTTGACACTCTTGTAGAATGGTTAAATAAAAGATAAGGCAAACGCAGAGGTTTTTTTTAAAAAAAAAAAAAAAAAAAATCGAACTTTCATTGAGAAAAAATGAAAGAATACAAGGGTATACAAAAACTCCACAAAAGAGAGCCAAACTACAAAAATGAGCTCTAATCCAGTAAAATAAGACTTAGAGGGTAATTACAAAAAGACTTCATCACCGGAGCCCATAGAGAAACATAGAATCTAACAAGGGACCAAACATCGCTAGAAGAACTCTCTCGACCCTTAAAGATTCTATTGTTCCTCTCTCCCTAAAGAGCCCACAAAATAACACACCCCAGCTTGCCACAAAAACAACCCTTTCTCACGGAAAAGCGAATGGAGAAGAAGCTCCTCTATCGTCTCTCTACAACCCTGAAAGCTGGCAAAGCAAAAGTCGAACGCCTCAAAGAAACAACTCCAAACAGCACCTGCAAAATTGCATCTCCAGAGGATATGATCGAGATCCTCCGCTACCCTCCTGCAAAGGATAACAAAGCAGCCCAGCCCAACCAAGATGAACCCCTTGCCTAAGATCCGATCCAAGGTGAAAAATCTTTCGTGCAAAACCTACCATACAAAGAACTTAACCTTTTTGGGAATCTTCACCTTCCACACAGAGGAAAAACAGAACCACTTAACGGGGAGGAACTGACCAAACATCGAAAAAAGGAACCGCAGGAAAAGCCTTTGGATGGACAAGGACTCCAAATGCGAACATTCCCCTGCCAGTGTTAAAGCAAAACTAACCAAGTAATGATAACAAAGCCAGAACATTCGTCGTTTCCCTGTCGGTCAACGGACGACGAAACCCCAAAGAGGGAGAAGGAGAGTTCTCAAAATGAGAAAAGATTGAGGTCACCAAATGATTCCTCAAAGAGGATTGTTGATATAAAGGGAGAAACAATGGAGCAGAGGGGTCTATCCCCCAACCAATTATCCTCCCAAGGGTAAGTATCACTCCCCCAACCAATTATCCTCCCAAGGGTAAGTATCACTCCCATCTCCCACAATACACTGAACAAACTGGGAAAGAAAAGGAAGCTCAACCGAAGTAGCTTTCTACAAGTTTCTGGAAGAACCTCCAACCCCACCAATGATTCATTCAAAATGCAGAGAATTAAATTCAAATCCAAAAAACATCTCTTTTCAGACCATTGAAAGCAAATTACATTTATCACTATATCAATAACAATATTCCCATGCACTCAAGTCCAAAAATCAAAAAACCGCAAGGAGTATTGATTTTTCCAAATAAACAACCTCCTTGAGCTTAGAAGGAACTGTAAAGTTACTGGAAAAGCTTGTTTATACAATACAGCTCAAATCTAGAATGATAAGATTGATAAAGGGTGTCATGATAATGATCTACTTGCATTGACAAATAAGAAAGCATTGGTTTTGTCCAAAGGGGGTGGGGGGGAGGGGAGATTCAAGTACTTTTAATATTTTGATCCTTAACTTTCGGGAAGGTGGCCTCCCAATGAATGATGTCCTCCTTAGTTGGATCAAAGGGTCTTTTGCCACAATTATACCCAAATCTTCGGCTAGAAAGTTGAAAAAATATATAGAAACAACTAAGAAATTGACCAATATGACATGGGAAAGCCTAAAAAAGACAACATTTGAAACTAAGGAGCTCATTTTTCATAATTAATATGAAAAAATAATTTGTTCATTGATGAATCAAACTGACAGAAGAGCTTTCAACTTTTTTTACCATACACAGCAGACAAGTTTTAGGTAGCTATCAGAATTTTCTTGAGCTAAGAGGAATATTTGGCGGATACAGAAAACAAAACTATATATTCTGGGTTCTGGCATATAATCATTTCCTGTGAATGAATCTAATTTAAACAAATGCTACAATAAAAGTAAAAGGCATTAAAAGGCATTCCATAAACCATTTTGGATAAACTCACCAAACACATAACATAATGGCACCTGGTTATTCATTAGACATGTGAAAGTGGACAATAATCTGAAATTCATTATCAGCAAAAGGAAGCCCAACGGCTGGCATTTAAGAATCATAAGACTGGTTTTTGGAAAACAAATAGCAAGTGAATCAAAAGAAAAATCTTCAAAGATAATTAATTAAAAACACGACTGCAGTGATTGGAAAGGAACTAAACTTATGGTCTGCACATCTAGCACAAACTAATGCCAAACATTGTGTGTATTTAATTTGTCTTCTTGTCTGTACTTGTGCTTCTGAGTTAATCTTTAAATTCACCAGAAAATAAAAAGAGACATCTGACATGAATAGAAATAGAAATGCATAAAGGCTAATACGCTGACAAAGATGATTGATATCCAACTACACCATTGTACGCAGGAAGCAACATATAACAGTTACTAACCTTGCCATCGGCCACCGGTGACACTGAAAAGGTATTCTCATTTTTCTTGACGTCGGCATCAGATGCACATTCAGAACACACAAAATGGTCCAATTTTTTTGCTTCCTCGATAGTCATGTTTACGCAAGCAGGATGATACCTAAAGACCAAAGGAAACATAAGAGTTTTGTGCTTTCAGAAAGCAACAAATTGTCGAGGCTGAACTCTTGAGTTTGAGACTCTCTAAGAAGTTCCAGTATCAAACAAAATGGTATAATATAACCACTCCCATCAGAACTAAGTTATGGAGTTCTAATAGAGTTCAAGTGAATATTCTATTTCTAGCAACATGTTACATTACAATCCATAAGAGACAGTACATCACATTGCACTTTGAGGGTTAGCCTCTCCACCTATGGATATAACAATGGTCAATTAACCGATTAAGATGATCGAGGAGTTCCTTCTCCATCTGCCTTTTCGGGAGAAGGGAGAGTTTTTATGGCAGGCTGGGATCTGTTTTATGGGGTTATGGGGTGAAAGAAATAATAGGATCTTTAGAGGGACTGGAAGAGAGTGGTGTTGTTTGGTCCCTTGTTAGGTTCCATGTTTTCTTGTGGGCGTCGGTGACGCGGTTATATTGTAATTACTCTTTAGGCGTTATTTTTGCTTGATTGGAGTCCCTTCTTTTAGTGGGATTCCCTTTTGTGGGCTTGATTCTTTTTTTGTATGTCCTCGTGTTCTTACATTTTTTTCTCAATGAAAGCTCTGTACCTTAACACAAAAAAAAAAAAAAAAAAAAAAAAAAAAAAAACCATTGTATGTGGTTGCAAAACTCTAGCTTTGATTAAACATTTTTCAATTGTTAATTCATACAAACTTAAAAGTGAGTTTCGCAAAGCTGACTTTTAACCAATTAAAAGTAGTTTTCAAAATTTTCATGATGTTTGGTCACATAACAGAAAGTGATTTTGAAAAATACAAAAACACTCAAAAAGAACTTTTAAAGTGAGAAGCACTTAACTAGTGCTTCTTTCAAAAAGTTCTTATAAAAAATGTGCACCACTCTAAAGCACTAACGTAAAAGTTATCCTAAATTCACTCTTAGTTGATTATGCCATGCATAGTCTCTTTACAAACAAATTAGACTATTCAATTGCTTATGTAAACACTTCAACTCTGGAAAGTACAAATACGCCAGAGAAGTCAGGGATTCAGTACACAAAAAAAGTAAACATTAGTTCCCAGAATTAACATGGAGATTTACCAGTCCTTGCAGCCCTCACACTGCACCATGAGGTCGTCTGGGTTGTAAGGCATCTCACATTTGCAATAGCTGCAAGGAAAAACAAAAAATATTTGAAACCCATTCAAGCAATTTGGACCAGAATTACACATATTAGACAACAAAAACAGAAAACTCACACAGCAACTCGGTCTGGCGTGAAAGCTCCAGTAGCAGCCTTGTACTCAAATCTACAATAATAATCCTCAGCACCAACATTCTCAAGCTTAGTGTAGTTCTTAAACGAATGAACAATGCACTTCCCTTCAATGGTGTGAGCACTCTGGACGTCGAAATGGTCCGACAAGAAGAGCTCCTTAGCTCCATGGAACTGCCTCCGGCCCCCAATCGACTCCTCTGGCCTGTAGTACCATCTCACTCGAACTTTAAAGTTGTTCCGAATATCGGCTTCGATCTTCTCGATGCGCGCTACATACGGGAGCTTACTCGTTTCCGATGGGCGCATCAGTACACAATCTCCAACTGCAAAATCCATCGAAGCAGCACTGAAGAGAAAGCGATAGAGAGAGCATTTTGAAGTAGAATGAAACGATTTTTCATACCTCTAACGAGCTTGTTGGTGCCTCTGATGGTGTAGGAGTCCAAGTCTTTCTTGCCTGGTCTGGTTTTGGCCATCAGTGAGGGAGCAATGCCAGAGTGATGAAAATGGCACGGAATTGAGAGAAATGACAGTAGAAATGAAGAACGAAGGAGAAATGGATCGTATCTACGCCTATGGAAAAACCCTAGAAATTGGGGAGAAGAAGAGAAACCCTAGCTCCTCATCGTTAATCTCATCATCGTTGAAAATGAAGATGAACAATATCCAGACTGACGCCTTCTTTGGAGCGCAATCGCGACCTTTTACATTCACACGTACGTTGGAAGTTTGTATGTTTTATTTCTTTTCTTTTTCTTTTTCTTTTTTTCTGTCTTTTTTATTTTCAAGAAAGGAATTTTTGGAGAAAAATTGAAAGAATATATCGGTCACTAATTTATACATTATATCTAAATCTTCTTGGCTTCTAGATTTATATTTTATTCCTACTATACTTTTAGGACTTATCTATTTTCGTTTCAATAATTCTACGATGTTTATTTTTTTTAGAAAGATATTTAATTAATTCCGGATGAGATATTGAACCTCTGACCTTTTAATCAATGAAACAACTTTATGTCAATAGAACTATGTTTTTTTTTTTTTTTAGTACAGAGCTATGTTCAGTTTTGTATGATGTATTTTTTTTTTACAAAAGTATTTAATTAATACAGGATTAAATTTTTGACCTTTTAGTCAGAAGCACAACTTTATGTCAATTGAGCTATGTTCGGTTTGACATGATGTATATTTTAATCATTGTACTTTCGATTTATTGTCTATTTCATTATTTTGTATCAACAAAATGTTTATTTTAATTGATGTATTTTTGAAAAATGATTGTTTTGGTGGAGTCCTTAAGTATGATGGATCATTCCAATAGTCAAACTTCTTTCTTGACCTTGTTCACCTGTCTTTGATGTTGGAAGGTCCTTCTCAAAAAAGAATATTGGAGCCCGTCAAGATATATTGAAAAGTTTGAAGTGGGCATGTGATTGTTGATGGAGGGGTGGTTATGTAATTACATTAGATGTTCTATACTTCCAAAACCTTTGGATGCAAAAAAAAAAAAAAAAAAAAAAAAAAAAAATCAATTTATTATAAAGGTAATGTTGGGTTGAAATTGTGATAGAAAAAATGAGATAGAAATACAAAATGGTCAATGTTATCACTTTTTAAAATAACTAAAATGAACAAAGCTTAAAGTATAGTATATTGACTTAAATTATATACAATAAACGATTTTAAAGTGTAACATGTTGGATTTTGTTACCTTATATGAAAGAAAGTTAACAAATTTAATATATGAAAAATAAATTTGTTGTTTTTTTTATTTTTGAGATAATTAAAATTTTTTTTTTTTATATAAATAATTAAATTTATTGTTACTTCTAAAGTGTTAGTTCAAATAGATTGAAGTTTAATGTACAAATTTAACATATAAAAGTTAAATTTTGTTGTTAATTTTTTATCAGTTTGATAAAATTTTGACAAGTTAGGTAAGTTTTGAGTTTTTGCAAGTAATTGAGAATTACTTAATTATGTTGCATATGACCTTTGTTTTAATATTCTTTTTTATTTTGTTTTATTTTATTTTATAGAGTTTGTTTTCCTATAAATAACAACTTGTTTTCTTCATTTGGATCATCTAATTTTGAAGAGTTCTCCTCTATTTCTTCTTTTGTTCTTGAGTTGAGAGCAAGTATCCACGAGTTCTGTCAGATCCGTGTAGTTCGAGGTTATTGTTCTACCAGAGTTAGTCGTTGTATTCTGCTAAGACAATCGTTGTAGTCTGCTAGCAAACTCGTGCATAACAAATAATTGTCTTCAGGTCAATGCTCTTGAAGCGTGCCTCGACTACCAATCTTTTCTCGCTTTGTTATTCGGGTTCTGTTATTTTGATGTTGTTGTTGTTGTCTGTTTGATCAACTACAACCATTGGAGCTTCTGATTTGGTTTATTTACGCTTTTGTATCCTTTTATTATATAATGGAGTTTGTAGTTATATTTACTCTATAATTGTTGATGTAGTCAGTTGCATTATAATCTATTTGCTACTGTGCAATAGTTTCTATATACAACGTATTTCCAGCATTCAGAAGACAATTACTTGAACTGATGGTTGCAAGCTCTTCCATTAATGTTGTTGCTCCTACCATGCTAGAATCGACCATTCTCAAAACTCATGTTGAAAAACCAGTTGAGAAGTTTAATGGATAAATCTCCAAAGATAGCAACAAATAATTTGAATGATACCATGATGGGATCTGTTAAGCAAACATAAATGCATTTAGACGTATTTTGTCTATAATATTTCAAAGTAATTGTGGGAGACATTAGACAAGAAGTACAAGCTGAAATATGTTATCCTAAGAATTTCCTCTTTGAAAAATTCTTGGATTGATACCAATTTGGTAATCAATTAGATGAAACTGCAAATTATCTTTAGTGATTTGCAAAGTGAGGAAATTGTCATTAATGAACAATTTCAAGTTGTGGTTGTGATTGAAAAGTTGTCTCCTTTGTGGAAGAACTTTAAGAACAATCTCAAACACAAACGAAAGATGTTATCCATGAAGGATCTTGTTGTAAGACATTGAATTAAAAAAGGACAACAGAAAGGGAGACAAGGCTCCGCTAAGATTGAAATCTAAGCTCACATTGTTGTAGTTTCAAGGAATGACAGTGTAATTGTTGTCATTGATGGGGTATTTATGGCCTCTGACACCAAAGGTTGGTAGATTAATATTGATGCTTTTAGGCATGTTTGTGAGGATAATTCTTTGTTCACTACATATGAGAAGCTAGATGACAGTGATAAGGTGTACATGAAAAATGCTTCAACTGCCTCTATGGAAAACAAAGGGAAGGTCCTGCTAAAATGGACTTGTAGAAATATACTTACCCCAATGGTATATGGCACATGCCAAGATTCGAAAGAATCTAGTGTCAGATTTCAAGTTTGTATTTGAATCATATAACAATGGGGTATGTATGTGGGAAAAAGGCTATTTAAATGATGGCATGTTAAAATTTAAATATACCCACACAAGTGCATAAGAATAAAAATTACAACAACTTTTTTCTTCTTATGTTGTTGAGTTGTGTGATGTATGACATTTAGGTTGGGGCACGTCAATTATTATTCTTTATAGAGAATAATAAGTGGAGGACTATTCTCTAAGTTTGACATTGATAATAGACACAAATGCAAAGTTTGTGTTGAATCAAGGATTGTTAGAAAATCGTTTTCATATAGGAAAAGAAGTAATTGAGTTACTTGATTTAATCTACAATGATGTATGTGACATGAAAAGTACCCCACAAGAGGTGGTAAGAGATGAGTTGTCACATTCATTGATGTTTGTAGTAAATTTGTTATGTAGAATTATTACATAGTAAATATGAGACCTTATATTTTTTAAAACATATAAGTCAAAAGTTGAAAATCAACTTGAGAGGAAATGAAATATGTTTCGATCAGATAGAGGTGGTGAATATGATTCATCATCACTTTATGATTTTTGTGAAGTTAATGATATAATCCATCAAACTACACGGCCTTATACACCACAACAAAATGTTGTAGCTGAAAGAAATAATCGGACTTTGAAGGACATGGTTGCAAGTTAAATAATTCAGTTTTACCTCATGTGGGGGGAGGCTTTGCTTACAAGAAATTTTATACTAAATAGAATTATGTCGTCTTATGAAGGGTGGAATAGTCAGTTGCCCTCATATAAAATGCTGAAAATTTGGGGGTGTTTGGCAATGGTACAAGTTCCTTTAGCAAAAAGAATCAAGCTCAGATAAAAAAAAATAGTTGATTGTGTTCTTGTAGTGCAATTAATGCATAATGTTGCTCATAGATTCATGATGGTTAAATCAGAAATATTTTGTATTAATGTTAATACTATCATGAAATCTATTGAAGTTAAGTCAATTAAGGATGTGTTTTCTTTGTAAGAAGAAAGACACAAAGGTAGTGGTGCCAAAAGGAATTATGAGGCTAGCTCTTCGAAAGTTAAAAGATGATCATAAAACTGAGTCTGGACCTAGAAGAAACAAAAGATTTAACAGAGTTACTTCCTTTGGACCTGATTTCATAATTGATATGATAGAAGATAAGCCTCAAACTTTACAAGAAGTTGTGTCATCTCCGGATGCACCTTATTGGAAGAAAGCTATCAATAGTGATATGGAATCCATTTAAAAGAACAATGTCGGTGTTGGTGAATTTACCTTTTGGAAGTAAGTCAATTGAAAGTAAATGGATTATCAAAAAAAGGTATATGTTGATGACACTATTGTTATATACAAAGCTTGTGTAGTAGCTAGAGGCTATCATAAACAAGAAATGTTTAGATTTCTTTGATATCTATTTAGAAATACACCAAATGGATGTAAAAAAGTTCATTTTGTAAATGGAGGTTTCGTTGATGCAATTTATATGGAACAACCTGAAGGGTTTGTTGTAAAGGGACTTAAAGATAAATGTTGTAAGCTTATCAAGTCTCTTTATGTGAGTTGAAACAAATACTCAAACAATGAAATGAAAAGTTTGATCACACTATGTTATCGATTTGATAAATGAGTGTGATAAATATGTCTATGTTAAAACCATAGATCAAGATTGTCATTGTTTGCTTGTATGATGATAATGAACACAATAGAAGTGTCATTGATTTCATTGACAATATGTTGAAATCCAACTTTCATGTGAAAGATTTGGTCTTGCTAATGTTATTGTTGGAATTCAAATCCAATTGGATACATATTTTTCCAATCTCATTATATAGAGGAAGTGGTGAGAAAATTTTACCACTTTGAGAGTAAATTTGTAGTTACTTCATTTGATCCAAATTGTAAGTTGGAAAATAATAATGATGAAGGAGTATCTTCTCTAGAGTTCTCTAGAGTTGTACGTAGTTTAACGTACATGATGTTGTGTGAGACCTGAAATTACTAACATGCGTTAGACAAGGTAACAGAACAATATAATGGTTGTTGGTTTGATGGTTCATGCAGTAGAGTAAATAAGCGGTAGAAAAGAAGTAAAGAAAGCATTCAAGACATTGATCGTGACAACCCTACTGAAGTTCACATGTTCATGCAGTAGCATAGACTTTAGCAATTTATCTTTATAAATCTAAGCGAAGAGAGATCTTCAAGCGACTCCTTGTTAGTACTACACTACGCAAGCAAACCTTTGTATTTCTAGGCTCTAGCTTGCTCAGTACCATATTATCCTAAGGCTTATAAGCAGTAACAATATGTCTATTCACGACATGTATAATTTACTACCAACATGCTCTTTCTTAAGTAATTCGTTGCAAGGTCTCATTTCAGACATTTTTATGCAAACCTACTTTTATCAGATGATCAGTAAGACAAAAGTGTATTGAAGGAAAAACTCTTAAGAAGAAAATTCAAAGATGCTTGCTAAAATATACACTTACATAAGCATGCTCACAACAGTTGGGGTCAGTGGCTAAGTCTTGAATAGAATGGTTAGTTACTCATGAAAGCGGTAAAGGAAATACAATAGATGAAAGCAATAAAGGAAAGCAATTAAATGAAAGTTGTAAATCTAAAACGCAAAGGGAAGAATAAAAAGAATGGCACCACTGGGTTAGTCGACTGCTTGAGGCCAAGCTTCTCCTCTTTCAGCTACAATGGAAGGTTGCCACTTCTTCCCCTTATAGTAGCCTCAGATGTTGTAACTCCTTATGCAACTTGTGCAACAATGGCGGTCTTCGTCTTTCTTCTTCTCTCAGGGAACTTGGTCGAACTTCTAAGGAAAATAATACGCATACATCCAAGTTCTCTCTTCATCAGGAAAATTGGGGTTTAAATAGGCAGAATTTGCCCTAGTAGTGGTTTTCATGCGCTCCAAACAAAAGTAGTTTTTGGCAGAAGCGTCTGGCGTATCGTCGCCGTCTCTTGCTTTTTGGTCGACTCTGAATTGTACAACGTATGCTCCATGATTTCTACACCATGATCCTCTGTGCCTTGCTTTCTGCAGCACGGTCCTCTGGCAGGGGATTTCTTGTACGAATATTCCTTTTTGATGTTGTAGACTCTTGCATTAACAATTTCCTGAGAAAACAAACTTTAATAAATTCTAGCGCATAAGTATATGTTTTAGATAGATTTTCAATAAAAAAAATACTCTAAGGCATGGTATGTGATGGACCAAAACGTTGGTGTGTAGTTTGGTTCAATAACCTGCAATGAAGTTTATGGTCACGTGCAAGTATACATTGTCAATCAAGTAATAATATGGAAAAGTAGTCCAAGTATCGAATCCCAAGAGACTGTTGTGGAATTTTAGTTTTAGAAAGAATTATTTTTCGAATGCAAAAAGTAACAAAAATAAATTGATAATATGTTGGGTTGGTTTTGGTTTGAAAAGAATAATAAAAACAGGGATTCAATCATGTTTCAGCCCTAAGTTGAGTTTACTTGACAGCCTGTGACCATAGAGTCACCACATAGTACCTTATGCTTTTGGATCAGATTCATCTCCTATCCAGCCTCTTTGCAAGTACCTTTAGGAGTCTAAGCCATTATACTCACGGTCCAGTGGATAATGTGATCTTAGATGGTTAAGAATGCAATCCTATTGATCCTATAGTCTTTTGCCCCAATCATCAAGGACAATCGACGAAATCCTATTCCTAGGTTTTTCTGCTATATCACCTTTACGAGAGCCGTTAATTGCCCGACCTGTCCAGAATCGACATTAACATTTCATGCTAATTAAGTGATCAAATTAATATAACATTTTTGCATATATTCAGTAAAGGACGAACCACACAAGACATAAAGGGTAAAAACGTAATTTACAGCTTTCAAGCTAGCTCATTTCTAAATGGGAATTCACATAATTGAATCCCTTAGGAAAACTTAGCTCATAATGATAAATAAACTAAAATATTTCATTGATAAATAATGCATAAGTACAAAAATTGCTAAAAGGGTAAAATGGTAGTTTTACTCGAAAATTAAGAATAAAACGAAAATAGAATAAAAAAAGAATAAATAAAGGATAGAATAAAAATAAAGAAGGTTCTAAAGTGAAAATGAAATTATAAATGCGAAAACTAGCTAAAGGGTAAAATGGTAATTTTGCATGAAAAATTAAGAACGGAAAGAAATGCGAAATAAAAACATAATGTAAATAGAAAATGTGCAGAATAAAATAGAAAATAAATATGGAAATTTTCCAACTTTCTCTTTCTCGAACTCGTGAACAATGGATGAAGGGTCTCTACTCGCTCGATTCACGTCGTCAATGCGAATCGAATCCTCGCAGCACCTTCCTTTCGGAGCTGGCTGAAGTAGAACTTTTCCAGAGGAGTGGTCCGCTCTTGTTGGAGTTTCGGGATTTGGGTGAGTTCTTCGAGAGAGAAAAGAGGTTGATCGACTATGTGGAGATTGATTGTTGTAAAGAATGATCGATGCTTTGAATGAAGACTTGAGGTGCCTTTTATAGGCTTTAGGGTTTGTTTGGAGGTTGCTAAAATGAGGGAGAGATCTTTGGGAAGGGTTGTTAGGTCAAATGGAGATTTGGTTTGCTGAATCTTTGGAAGATCTTTGACAAAATATCTCAACAAATTCGTTTGACCAGTCAACTGCACTTTGTGGCCTCTTATGTGGCCACAAGCTGGATTCTGCACTCTGTGACTCCTCTGTGGCCACAAGCTGAAACTTTGTGGCCACAAGCTGTAGCAGAATACAGTTTTCCTGAAAATAATTAAAACAACATTAATTCTAATAAAAATGACTCTTTTACCCTCCTAATTGCTTCATAATGACAAAACGACCTTGAGCATGTGACTTTCCTATTTTTATTCTTTTCTTATCAATTACATGCACAATTACCTTTAATTTAACTCAAAAAGTCCATTAATGAGTAGGCTTTAAAGAGTAAAAACACGACATAAATGACGTTCATTAGTCTGCAGCTAGCACATGTAACGTAATAGAATAAAGGCTATAAATGATCAATTATTGGTGCTCTTACTACGTTTTAAGGATAGAAATAGCCCAATTTTAGGTGCTAAATAGTGATCATTAGACGCGTTATCATTGTGCGCTCTTACTACGTTTTAAGGAATAGAAATAACCCAATTTTAGGTGATAAATAGTGATCATTAGACGCGTTATCATTGTGGTCAAAGCGTGTATGTGCAATATGTATTTATTGTGATTGTTAAGCGGCCTCTCTGAGGGCCAAGAATAATGTCTAAAATGGGAAGTCGCGTTATATAAGACGTGAACATAATTTCACAAGGCAATTGCTCTTTAATGGAATAATTTTCATTGATTAAGTGAAATTGAAAAAAAAATATTACGAATCCTTTGACGAAAGGATTGTTAAAAGAGAAAGTGACATATACATCAAGGGAAATTGGGCTGAAGCCTATGAAATGAATTATCTAGTGGTAACCTTACCTAGTTGACTGGAGATCCCAAGATCAAACTGGCTAAATAATTCATAGTTGACACACTAAGAAACTTATAGTTTCTTCCTGTTTCTATGATATTGTAGAGTGTATGATACTTGGAGGGCCGTGAGAACCTCAGATTACATCCACGAATTAGTGACTTGGGCTAAAGAAGGAGAACTCCCTGCATTGTACCAACTTCAGCTTCTTATAACTTTCTTATTTCTTAATGACACATAGTCAAATGGATACCATTTTAAAGATCTTTGTAAGATCTTTCCAACCATATAAAGTAAACTCCAATCCAAGTATTGAGGAAGAAGTTATTGCCAAAATACCAAAGGGCGTCCAATCTGGAAACTTTCCTTTTATGATTCTCCTCACTTTTATAGAATGTAATCTTTTTACTTTTTGGAGTGTTTTGTCCGAAAATTATCAACTTTTATGTTTAGGAAAACCTTTGAATTATTTTAATTTAATTATTAGAATAGGATTTATTTTCCCTAATTGTTTTGGGATGTTTTTACCTTAATAGTTCTAGGGTTTTTGTCTTGCTCAAGTAGACAACCATAAGGCTATACATATGCCTTCATTCTCATTTGTAAGGACCTTTTTGGCCATACAATTTTATCAATAGAGAAATTAGTTTCTTGTTAATCCGTGAGCTTGTTTCTTGTGCATTGCACCCTTCGTGGAATCATTCTAGGTTGGTTGGTCACCAAACTTGTGGAGTGTTTCCCACCTTGGATTGGATTAATCAATAGTCCAACTCCTTGGTCTTTCACCAAACAAAAGGTAACCTGGTATTGATTTGCTTTTCTAAACCTTTAAGCATATCGTTTGTGCGACACAAGATTCAGTTTTTGGTAGATTACTTGAGGATCTTTCCCTTTGTGGATTGCCTAGGCTCCAAACCTACTTGTCGTCTATATCAACACATCTTACAAATAAAGTTTATTGAATTAAATATATATAATATTAATCAACTTAAAAAATAAGAAAACTTAAAAAAAATGGATAAGAATAAATTAAAAAGTAAATTATTCGCGAGGAAAATTACCCGCGGGGAATACCCGTTACCCGCGAATTCCCCGCCAGGAATACCCGCCCCGTCCCCGCGAAATTAAACGGAGAATTTCGCGGGGACGGGTAATGAAATGGGGGACGGGGACGGGGGCAGGGAAGGCATTACCCGGCCCCGCCTCGCCCCATGGACATCTTTATCCATAGCGTTAAAATATAGCTATCGAAAGTCAAGAACTTTCGAGAATAGAGGTTACCACAATTTGTCTAAAAACGCTATTAAAAGTATTCATAGCGTCACAATTACGCAATCGAAAATTATTATACAACAACGCTTCCTATTGCCTTGAAACATCGCTATGGAAAGTGAAGGACTTTCGATAACAGGACCTATCACCGCGTTCCTAAACACGCTATCAAAATGTTTCCATAGCAGGATTTTCACGTTATTAAAAACGATATTAAAACGCTATAATAACGTTTCATTACACCGCTATAAAAACTTTTCATAACGTGTTTTTAACGTTATTAAAAAGTCTATTATAACAGTTCATCATACCGCTATAAAAAGTTTTCATAGCCTGAAATATTTGTGATCGAAATTGGGTTCTCTATAGCGATTTCCATAGTGCTGAAAAAACCGCTATGAAAAGTCAAGGACTTTCAATAATGGGGGCTATGACCGCGTTTCAAAAACGCTATGGAAAGCCTACGATAGCGTTTTCTGACGCTGTGGTATGTGATATTTGTTGTAGTGATTGTTGAGTTTCTTATACGTTGCAACACTTGAGTAAGCATGAAAAAAACATTGCTTTTCGTATTTGATAAATTTGATGAAGTAGACAATACAACAAACGACTCCTTGCTACTCTAGTTGTTATGCAGTTTTTTAATTGTTATGCCATAGAACAATCGTTACGCCAACTGTTCTCCTTTCACCGTGCCCACTCATGCTTGAGTTGGAAACTTTATGCTTCAATGATATGTTGGCGGGACAACTTTTAGCTTATGGATTGTAGGTCTGCCAAGTATTGCGTTGTAGATTGACTTACAATCCACAACCATAAAATCCACCATGATCGTTGAACAGGACGCGACATCGCTGAATGTCACAAGTAGTTCGATACTACCCTCTGACACTACTTGTTCTCCAGCGAATCCCATCAATGGGTTGGAGCTGCTTCGTAGGCGGTTGGGCTCAATTCCCATGGTCCTGAAAGCAGCGAAGGATAACACGTATGAGTAGCTTCCACCGTCTACCAAGATTCAGTGTATCTTCACATTGGCCACCATAACTGCTACTACCAGCGCGTCGTTGTGGGGTTGATAGAGACATCTGACTTTGGCTTCCGTGAAGTTGACGATGTGCTCATCTGCACGGTCGAACACACATCTCATGTGAATTGAGGGTTATGGGTTTCTCGAGCATGTTTTTTTCTTTTCTTTTCCGACTCTCCACCACTAGGTCCTCCAACGTTTCATACCGCTGGTCAGTTCTCACCTCTGGGATGACAACTGGGATGACAACTGGATTTTGTCCTATCTCTATGGCCAGCGGCGTTGTGACCGGGCAATGATCGCCTTTTTTAGCATTCTTTTTGTACCGACGTGCTCTAGTTGACAGCCAGTGGGACTTCAGTATGTTGACTGGGGTTGGTCGATCTATTTTTCAATCCACCAGTGTTGATGTTTCTCGCATTGCAGCTCATAACTTCAAGTGGTATTGCAAGGGTGCTGGCAATGGCTTACTCATTGCCACAAACGACACCAACTGTTGACACCAAAATTTGGTATCAATGTAAACTTGATTTGATTGGTGGAATGAGCTTGATCTTGCAATACCTGAAAATAAAGAAAATAAGCTAAGACCGGTGTAACAATCCGAGAATGAAAGAATATTTGTGTATTTCTTTCAATGAGAATCAGTGGGTATAAATACCCATACAATATATTTACATAAGGAAACCTTAATTAATCTAATGCTAGTAATTAGGTCTTAATCAAAGGGAAAGGATATGAGAATATATATACAGTTGTAACACTCCCCCTCAAGTTGGAGCATAGATATTTATCATGCCCAACTTGTTACAAAGATAGTCAACCCAAGACCCATTTAGAGCCTTGGTAAAAATATCACCTAGTTGTTCTCTCGTTCCCACATATCCTGTAGAGATCAATCCTTGTTGCAGCTTTTCACGAACAAAGTGACAATCGATCTCGATGTGTTTAGTTCGTTCATGGAATACAAGATTCGATGCAATGTGAAGGGTTGCTTGGTTGTCACACCACAACTTAGCAGGCATTGAAAGTTCCAAACCCACTTCAGTGAGGAGATTGTAGATCCATACTATTTCACACACAGATTTTGCCATTACTCTATATTCTGACTCAGCACTCGATCGAGACACTACATTTTGTTTCTTGCTTTTCCAAGAGACCAAATTTCCCCCAACAAAGACACAATAACCGGTAGTAGATCTTCGATCTTCCTTAGACCCAGCCCAATCAGCATCCGAGAAACATTCAATCTTACTGTGGCCTTTATTGTTATACAGAATTCCTCGTCCATGAGCACCTTTTAGGTAACACAAGATTTGCTCAACAGCTTTCCAATGCTCAACA
The DNA here is from genome assembly GCA_028017165.1 of Herpetospermum pedunculosum. Lineage (NCBI taxonomy): Eukaryota > Viridiplantae > Streptophyta > Magnoliopsida > Cucurbitales > Cucurbitaceae > Herpetospermum > Herpetospermum pedunculosum. The sequence goes on along the minus strand of CM051528.1, from coordinate 54,388,035 downwards.
GTAGGAGAGGACAAATATTGACTCAATATACTAACCGAGTATGCAATGTCTGGGTGAGTTACCGTAAGGTAATTTAGTTTCCCAACCAATCTCCAGTATCTTTCAGGTTCTGCAAATAATTCACCATCCTTAGTGTGCTGAGAATTAGGAACCATCGGAGTGCTACACGGCTTAGCCCCCAACTTTCCTGTTTCTAACAATAAATCCAGCACATATTTCCTTTGAGATAAATAAATACCTTTACTGCTTCTTTGTATGAAATTGACTATGGAGGAAAGCTTTGAGAGATGCGATACCAACAACATCATTACTTGTAATGACAATGTCATCCACATACACAACTAACAGAGTAATACCAGCTGCAGACTTTCGATGAAAGAACAACGAACAAAAAACCCTAACCCGGAAATCAACTCTAAAAAAAATGATTTAAGAATTTTGGTGCTCTGATACCATGTAATAATCAGAGAATGAGAGAATGTTTGTGTATTTCTTTCAATGAGAATCAGTGGGTATAAATACCCATACAATGTATTTACGTAAGGAAACCTTAATTAATCTAATGCTAGTAATTAGGCCTTAATTAAAGGGAAAGGATATGCGAATATATATACAGCTGTAACAACCAGTGAGGAGCTTTCCACACCGGCTCTGACGCTCAAGTTAGCTCTAGAGAGAGAAACGGAGAAAGAGGAAATAAGCTAAATGTGAAAAGTCTATGAATTATGGAATTTGAATAAAATCAAATTGCTTACCAAATCTGCTATGAATTCTTTCCTTATATAGGAATCCTTATATGACCGTTAGAGGGCTATTAAAGGGTCATTAGGAGGGGTCAGTTTTCACGGTTGGTCGAGCTGAGTTGCTCGAGGGGCTCGACTCCTTCGTTTAAAGATGTCCATGGGCGGGTAATGTCTTCCCTACCCCTGTCTCCGTCCCCATTCCAATACTCGTCCCCGCTAAATTCCCCATTTAGTTTTGAGGGGACGGGGTGGGTATTCCCCGTAGGGAATTCGCGGGGATCGGGTATTCCCGCAAGTAATTTTCCTTTTAATTTATTCTTAACCAAATTGTTTTTAAGTTTTGTTATTTGTTAAGTTAATTAATATTATATATATTTAATTCAATAAACTTCATTTGCAAGATGTCATTTTTTTAAACGGGATGAAGAGAGATAATATAATATATATATATATATATATATATATATATATATTATCCGTCTTCGTCCCATTTAGCTAACCGGACAAAAAACAATTTTCTGCTCCCTGTCCCATTACCCGTGTAAACAGTGATTCCCTCTCTTCTCCTCGTGAGTCGGGCTTTATTCTTAAATAGATATTTGTGTCAGGGTCATGGGATTTTACCAATAACTACAATCTTTACAAAACTTCAAAATTACCATTTATAAAAAAAAATTAAAAGATCAAAACACATATCAAAATTGATATTACATTATCATCATTCTAAACATTTCAAAATTATGTTTTTTGTTTTATGTTTTTAAATACAATGTCTATTTATTAATATATTTTATCTTTAATATCAAAAATATTTCTGACAGCAAGATCCTCTTTTGTTTTAAAAACTTTTTTCTTTCCCTCCCCAATATCAGCCGAAATCACTCCACATTCTTCTCAACTCACACTCTCTCAACTCTCACTTTTCCACCTACCTCGTTGTGTCTGATTTTTTTTTTTTTTTTTTTTTTTTAATTTTTTTAATTTTTTTTTTTTTTTATCTTCGTTTGGATAGGGAGAAACGATTGACTGTTGTATACAAGCATGATTTTATCTATTTTGTTTGATTTTTTCTTTATTTTAAATGTTAATATTTTTTTATATTTTTGTTTGATTCTTATTAGGGAGAGACCGTATTTTATCTATTTGAATATAGAAAGGAAAAATCGAAGACCACAAGCATTTATAAGTTTTTTTTTCTCCATTTTGTTTGATTTTTTTTCGTCAATGTTACATATTTTATTTTGATTTTTTTTCATACTTATTTTTTTTTAATTTTTACCATTGTTTATTTTAGTTAGTTTAATGATTAGTTATTATTATATGACTTTAATTTTAAAAAATCAAAGTAGGTTACTTTTAGTTTAATATTTAGATATGATATTTAATTATATTTATTGTCTAATTATGTAATTTCAATTACTTTTCTAAATTGAAAGTAAAAAATGTTTATAGTATAAATGATAGTATTTTCTTAAAGTATATTTTAAATGGATTGTTGTTACTTTAATTTTAAAAAGTCAAAGTAGTTTACTTTTAGTTTAACTAGAAAAGAAACACATGAAATTTTATAGTTCTAATTTAAAGGACAAAAAGTTTATGAATTTTATAGTTCTAATCTAAAGTACACCAAGTTTAGTTTGATTTAGAATGAATACAAAATTGACAAATGTATAATATGTTGGAAGTGTATTAGAATCAAAAGAATAAAATTGTGTAAAAAATAAAAAATAAGCACGTTATAAATAAGATAAAACAATAAACAATGACACGCAATTGCTTAGTGACAAAGATGTAATATATTGGGAATGTATTATAATCAAAATGAAAATTTGTATAAAATGAATAAAAATAAACAACCGGAGCTCCAAACTCGTGTGATCATGTCGACCTTAAAGGAAAACAATGGATCTGTGTTAACTGATCGGTCACTACCCGTTGTCGATCTTCACCTCGAATCTAAGTTGGAACAACATTCCGTCAAAGAAAAGAAAAATCAAGAGGAGGGGAAAAATATGAGAGGGGACCAAACTTCACTTAAAGATATGAAAGAAAAAAATGGAGTTAAATAGTCAACATCTACTATGTCTTTCTCTCTTCCATTGTGAAACTCTTTCTTTCTCTCTTCTAGGTTTACATTTAATGTAACAATAATAAATGGAAGGAATTAAAATAGAAGATGAAGAGAAGGATTTTCACTTATAGGTTTATATGTAATGTAAAAATAATAAATGAAAAAAACCCTACAAAATGAATTTCAAAAGAAAAACGGTTGGCTTTTCACGAAGATGGAGGACAAAGACAATTTTTTTTTTTTTTTTAAAACGAAAATCTTAAAAATAAAAATTTAGACTTAATGAAACAACAACACATTAAAAGAAAGAAGAAGAAAATGATAATTTTTTCATTTAATTTCCCATAAAATAATTATTTCTCTAATTAATCATGAAAAAATTAAATTGAAAATGAATTCATAGTTAAATGATATAATTGTCACTCAAATAAAAATAAGAATGGTTGAAATAAAAGGGGCAAAACGGGAAGAAAAAGTTTCTCCCCTTAAGCCCCTTTTAGATATAGTATATGTTTAGATATGATATTTAATTATATTTATTGTCTAATTATGTAATTTCAATTACTTTGTAATTTAAAACTTAAAAAATGTTTAAAGTATAAATCATAGTATTTTTTAATTATTTTATTTTCTTAAAGTATGTTTTAATTGGTTTGTTGTTACTTTAATTTTTAAAAATAAAAAGTAGGTTACTTTTAGTTTAATGTTTAGATGTGATATTTAATTAGATTTATTGTATAATTATGTAATTTCAATTACACATTCAACAGTCCCATCGTTCACAACTTGTTTGGCAAGATCAGATGCTAGGAGAGATACAATGTAGACGTCATGTGGCCGTCGTTGAACGCACCATCCCACTTTATCTTCTTATATTCTCAACACTTCATTCTTCTGGTTTTTATGGGGTGGCTACGTTAGGATTCATTTCATTAGATTGACATTTCATCACCGCACTCACGGAGAGATGGAGACCAGAAACACATACATCCCATGTGCCTCGCGGGGAGTGTACTATCACTCTACAGGACGTATCAATGTTACTTGGGTTACCAGTGGATGACCACCTTGTCACAAGAATGATGAATTACGATTGGAAACAATTGTATCAACAACTAATTGGAGCGACTTCAGCGAACAACAACATGAAGGGTTGTAGATTGAGTTTACCCTGGTTAGCATCTCAATTTCAAATGTTAGCTGGCGATGTTGATGAGGTAACTATAACAATGTATGCTAAAGCATACATTTTACAACATTTTACAACTTGGTGTACTTGATGTTTCTGCCACTATTAGAAGACTTCGAAACTGCAGGACGATATTTTTGGGGTGGAGCATGTCTAACATGGATGTATAGATAACTTTGCAAGGCGACAACAGTAGATGCCCGCGACATTGCTGAGTCCCTAATTCTACTTCAAATTTGGGGTTGGGAAAGATTTCCAACGATGGCTCCTCAACGCCGCCACACATATGATCGTGAATTACCTGGACGACCTGGTGGTTCTCAGTACGTCAATTGCTTTCAGATTTAATATATTTAATGTATTATAAATATAAATATAATTGTTTTGACAATTAATGTTTAATGTAGGTGGAAAGATAAATTAAATGTGATCGGCACACCTACGCATGTTATTTCCCAATATAGATACATGTTTGATCTTCTTCATCCCAACCAGGTACGTGTTTCTACAAATAGAAATATTGTAATATTGTTAATCTAATATTCATTAATCTTCACTAATCTTTTATATTGTTGTGTTTTAGGTCATTTGGGAGCCATATAACAACGTCATGACCACATTACCCGATTACGGTAGAAATGGTCATGACATCTGGCGCACAGTAAGTCCCCTCATATGTTTTTATATTATTGAGTGACATATTCCTAACAGAGTCATGAGACAGTTTGACATGAAACAAATTGTCCTGGATCTATGTAATACGGAGTCAGAGCTATATAACATAGATCTTCGAAATCAAGAATGGTCGGTTAAGCTTACACCTTATGTAGTGCGCTGGAATTTACGCTGATACTTTTTGCAGTCGGTAGTCCAGTGGATGGTGATGAAGAAACTTCTACTAAATACATGTTTTGGTATCATAACATTACTAGGCGCTGCATCGCTCGTGAAGGAGCCACTTACAGTGAAGTTGTACGAATTTCGATTCAAAATTACATTACTTCAATTTCAAGTATAAATAAATTTTAAATATCGTCTAACTTTTCTTATCACTGAAGAGGTCGTGCTTCGGTCTTATTCGTGACATCTCACTAGATTTGGAGATCTTTAATTTATGCGACAGAGGTGACACGAACATGGATCAACTGCATTACATGTATAAAATACTTGTTGCACCTTCTCGTGCTCCTAGGCGTAGAGGACGTGCTTGAGAACAGAGAGAGGGTGAAGATGTACCTACTAAGAGATTCACCACAACTTTGAAGACATGCCTCATACGACTCAAACGCAGGAAGTTGGTGATTCTTCCACGCAAATGAGGATGGTGATGCCATCTCATGATTCACGGTTTCACGTTGGTAGCTCATCATCACATGTTCAGGAACAAGAGGAATCAACTCCTCATCGTTGTCGACAACCACCTCGTACTTGGAGACGTCCGCCTTATGGTACACATTCAAATTTATAATGTACCTTACTAGCATTGTTTATAGATATTATTAGATACAAATATGACATTTTATTTTTCTAATATATAGAACTAACTTTTTTTTACTAATTCATACTTCTCATTTACAATATCATAACAAGAACCACCCTAAACCTTTAGTTTTTACTTAAAGATATTGACATTTTTTTCAATTTGAAAAATAATAGAAAAAATGATATATGGAAATATATGTCAAAGAGTTATGTCCAAGGTTTCAATCGACATATTTGATCACCTAATGACCAATTTGTTTTTTTTTTTTTTTTTATAAAAAACAATGAACAAAATAATTAAAAAAAAATCTGGTCAAAGATCATATTTTCAAGAGACGATCTGATTCCACGATGATGCAAATCGTCTTTTCAAAATCGTCTTTTCAAAAGACGATATGCATCCTCGTGGAACAAAGACGATCTTTGTTCGCGTGGGAAGATCGTCTTTTCAAAATACGATCTTGAATAAAAACTTCAATATTAAAAAAAAAAAAAAAAACCCTACTATTATGCCCCTCATTAATGTGCTCTCCCAATAATAGTATTCATTTTATTTTTCTGTTTTGTGTCTTAAATTACAATTGTATAATAAATATCAATTTTCTCTCTACATTTACGTAACAATATTTTATACGGTTTTTTTCATTTTAATTTGATTTCCACCGTTTTGGGGATTTCTTCCAACATTGCTTCGATTGTCATTCATCCTCTCTATTTTCTTCATTGTACAACAAAATCCTTTCACAATACGTAATTTTCATAATTGTTGCACACGGTTTATCCCACAATTTTAGCGTTTTATCATTTTGTTTCAGACATCAATTTTAACATTGTAATTTCATCCCACAAAAATATATGTATATATATACTCATATATAGTGTATATACAGTTAGAGATAATATTGTTCACACGAGAATTCGAACGACGAATGGAAATTCGACACGTGTAAATGAATTTGAATTTGATTGATGTATTGTGTTTGTATGTATCAGTGCGTAGTGGATTACAATCTCTAGTGTTTATCCTCTGATTCTTTCTCTCTCAAATGTAAATGTTTCTCGAGGGCTTCGCAGCTTGTTCTCGATGTTGAATTTGGATCGAGGGCTTCGCAGCTTGTTCTCGATGTTGGATTTGTTTCGAGGGCTTTGCAGCTTGTTCTCGTTGTTGGATTTGGATCGAGGGCTTCGCAGCTTGTTCTCGATGTTGAATCTTCAGCTTCACGTAGCGGTGAAGTCTTCAGATGTTTGATTTTCAAGTGACGTTCAGTCTTCAGGATTCAAAGAGTCTTCGCTGTTTTGGAATTCTCTCTGAGTTCTTAGGAGAAGAAATTTTCTGAACCTTGAAAATGAAGAATGAACTCTCTATTTATAGAGTTCTCATGGGCCTGGTGGGCTTGGGCCTGGATCTAATGGGCTTGGGCTTGGATCCAATGGGCTTTTGGGCTTTGGGCCAAATTGCCATTTAAATAGTTTTCTGGCCCGATTTGATTTCGAGCCCAATTGAGCTATGACCGAATTTGCTCGGCTAAGTTTATTCGATCCGCCGACCATGATGAAGACACGTGGCGACCGCTGATTGGCCGAAATTTCTCGGTCAACAAATGCCCCCTTTTTCGAGAGTTATGCACATGTACGTGTGGGTGAGTCTCGGAAAAGTTAAATTTTGAAATCGAAATGTAGGACACCCCTAATTTCGAATCCGGCTCGACATATCAATTTTATCGAAATATGAAATTTGGTTCATAAATCAATTATTTTGAATGATACATCTTTCTATGCCAATCGATCAAAAATATGAATTTGGCTCGTAATATTGATCTTTCTTATTTGACAGAAATTTGATTTAAACTTCGGTAGATTTTTTTGTTCTACCTTAGTTTATCTTGGGATGTAGAGTAGAGACTTGTGTCTGCCCAATTGAATTTTGAATAGGGTTTGACTTTGAACTTTACTCTAATTCCGACGTGGATAAAATATACCCAAACCGCCAATTTTGATTTGAGACCTGGATTTAGATAACTTTTGACTCTAAATCATGCTTGGAAATAAAATTTGGAATATGGCCAAAATTTTAATTTCAGGAAAAATTATGGTAATCTTTTAAAGTTTGGCTTGAATTCGGAATAGGAGTGTTGAATTTTTTTTATTTTTATTTTTTTTATTTTGGCATAAATAATTGGTCGAATGCAATAGTAGAATGTGAAGACAAATGATAATAAAGAAGCTTGTTTGGTAGAGTAGAACTTGGATGACTTTAGTTATCCTTGGTCTTGTGCTCGAGTCTTACTTTGTACATTTTTTTTGCAAAATTTCTTAACTTAAATGAAGGACATTTAAGTAACTTTACCCTACAAAACCTAACTTTTTTAGGTTTTCTAGTCCTTATAAATAGAATAAGATGGCCTCCATCTCATTTGTTTGAGAAGTTGAAGAGTTGGGAAAAGAAGAGAGAGCTCCACCGCCGCCAGCTCCGCAGCCGCCTCCGCCGCACGCCGTAGCCGCCTCCGCCGCGCGCCGCTGTTGCTCTGCTGCAGCCTGTGTTGCCGCCGCCAGTCCCGCCGCCAGATCGTGTCGCCAGCCGCACGCCGCAGCCGCAGCCGCCTCCGCCGCACGCCGTAGCCGCAGCCGCCTCCGCCGCTCCGCTGCAGCCTGTGTTGCCGCCGCCATCAACGGTAATGTTCATTTGAGATTTCGTATTTTTTTTTTGTTTGTTGTACAGATGCATTTTTTCCTTTTTGTACTTCTTAAGCTTTGTGTTTTTTTTTTTTATAAAATATAGTTTTGTTTAAGCTTTTTTTTTACAGAAGAAGAAAAAAGTTATTCCCGCAGCCCGCGTCGCCGCGTCTACATCTTGAACTAGCGTCTGTTCCGCCGCACATCAACAATAATGTTCATTTGAGATTTCGTATTTTATTTTATTTTTTTTTTTTTTTTTTGTTGTACAGAATGTTTTTTGTTTTTAATATGCATTGCTTTTCTTTTGTTTTTTTTTTCATTTGTTTTTTTTTTATTTACTTTTTTTATATATATATTTTTATAATTCTTGATATATATCCTTTTTTTTTTGCAGCCGTTAACACTTAATCGATTTGGTCGATTTGGGTTAATCTCCACTTGATTGATTTGGGTAATAATCTTCTTATATTATCCTTTGATTTGTACATATTTTGATTTGTCCATTTTTTATTATCTTTTGGGGACTGTATTTGGTGTATTTGGTTGTTTATTATCTTTTGGGGTTGTATTTAGATTATTTGGTTGTATTTAGGTTATTTGGTTGTATTGGGTTGTTGGAATGTATTTTTAATTTGGTTCGTTATTGGGATTATTCGGTGTATTGGGTTGTATTGGGTTATTTGGATGTATTTTTAATTTGGTTCGTTATTGTGACTATTCAGTGTATTGGGTTATTCGGGTTATTTGGTTGTGTATTTGTAAGTGTACTTCTAGTTTGGTCTTCACATTGTAAAACCTTTTATAATTTGGACTTTTTTTTTATTCTAATTTGGACTGTGATTTTTTTTTTAATTTAGCGTGTGATTTAATTAATATTTTGGACTTTGATTTAATTTTGGACTTTAAATTGGGAATGTAATAAGTTTGGCTGTGATTTTAATTTGAACTAATTTGCACTAATTTGGAATTACGAACTTGGAAGGTGATTTTAGAATTTAGGGAATTAGGGAATTAGGGAATTTCAACTTCAACTTACTTTGATTCTTTGTTAAGCAAGGGTCTCCTGAAATCTAAGCTCACCTTTTGAGGAAATTTCAAATATGATGAAGCTCAGAGGTTAATTCTTCAAGCATCTAGAAATCTAGTATGAATCCTAGAAACTTCTGAGTACATATCCATAGACAACAATTTTGCATTTTAAATTTTGAGTAAGGCATTTAAAATGTGATTTAGGATGCAATTTTGCAACTTTAAATTTGTAACTCTAGATTTGCTACTTTAGATTACATATAACTTGGAACTAGTAAATTATATTAAATTTAAATTTTGGCTGATAATTCGGAGAACGTATTTTGGAAATATTTTTTTTTTTTACTTTGATTTTTTTTTTCTTTGTGATTTTGAAATTTTGGAACTTAGAAATTTAAGATCTAGGATTTAGGATTTATGATTTAATTTTGGAATGGAATTTGGGATGTAATTTGTTGATTGTGTATTTGGTTCTTGTCTTATAATTGCTTTTTAAAAAAAAAAAAAAAAAAAAAAATGTCCAATCTTCAAAATCAAAACCAAACATGCATCTCCGTGTTTTGCTCCGCTTTAAATTCAAAAATTTCATTTGGAATGCAGACATGGATTTCCAAATAAAAACTTGGATTTCTTTGTTTTGCTCTGCTTCAAATCAAAAATTTCATCTGGAATCTAGACATGAATTTCCAAATAAAAACTTGGATTTCTTTGTTTTGTTCCGCTTCAACTTTTTTTTCTGGAATATGGACATGAATTTCCAAATAAAAACTTGGATTTCTTTGTTTTGTTCCGCTTCAAATCAAAAAATAATTTCATCTGGAATATAGACATGAATTTCCAAATAAAAACTTGGATTTCTTTGTTTTGCTCCGCTTCAATTTTTTTGGAATATGAACATGGATTTCCAAAAAAAACTTGGATTTCTGTGTTTTGTTCCGCTTCAAATCAAAAAATTTCATCTGGAATATAGACATGGATTTCAAAATAAAAACTTGGATTTCTTTGTTTTGCTCCGCTTCAATTTTTTCTGGAATATGGACATGGATTTCCAAAAAAAACTTGGATTCTTGTGTTTTATTCCGCTCCAAATCAAAAAATAATTTCATCTGGAATATAGACATGGATTTCCAAATAAAAACTTGGATTTCTTTGTTTTGCTCCGCTTCAATTTTTTTGGAATATGGACATGGATTTCCAAAAAAAACTTGGATTTCTGTGTTTTGTTCCGCTTCAAATCAAAAATTTTCATCTGGAATATAGACATGGATTTCCAAATAAAAACTTGGATTTCTTTGTTTTGCTCTGCTTCAAATCAAAAATTTCATCTAGAATATAGACATGGATTTCCAAATAAAAACTTGGATTTCTTTGTTTTGCTCCGCTTCAATTTTTTCTGGAATATGGACATGGATTTCCAAAAAAAACTTGGATTCTTGTGTTTTATTCCGCTCCAAATCAAAAAATAATTTCATCTGGAATATAGACATGGATTTCCAAATAAAAACTTGGATTTCTTTGTTTTGCTCCGCTTCAATTTTTTTGGAATATGGACATGGATTTCCAAAAAAAACTTGGATTTCTGTGTTTTGTTCCGCTTCAAATCAAAAAATTTCATCTGGAATATAGACATGGATTTCCAAATAAAAACTTGGATTTCTTTGTTTTGCTCTGCTTCAATTTTTTTCTGGAATATGGACATGGATTTCCAAAAAAAACTTGGATTCTTGTGTTTTATTCCGCTCCAAATCAAAAAATAATTTCATCTGGAATATAGACATGGATTTCCAAATAAAAACTTGGATTTCTTTGTTTTGCTTCGCTTCAATTTTTTTCTGGAATATGGACATGGATTTCCAAAAAAAACTTGGATTCTTGTGTTTTATTCCGCTCCAAATCAAAAAATAATTTCATCTGGAATATAGACATGGATTTCCAAATAAAAACTTGGATTTCTTTGTTTTGCCCCAAGTCTCAAAAAATTTCTTTATAAATCTGATGCAACACTGGTATTGGGTTGTCGCTTGTGAGGCCTACACCATAAATTCGAAATGGTGTGTGTCTCTTAGGGTTCCAATTTTTTTGTGGAGCGAGTTTACTTTTTTTTAATGAACCTTGATATTACGACGAATTAACTCTTTAGTGTTGCCCTTTTTTTAGTATTCTTTAGTGTTGTTTTTTTTAGTATTCGTAGCTTCGTGTCCGTAAGAAATCTTGAAGTTGAATTTTTTTTTTTGCAGAATCATGGTGTATTTTATGGAACGGATTGTCTCCGACCAGAAATACCTCGTACTCTTGAAAGATCATAAACAAACTACGAGGAGCGGAGTCAATTTGTTAGTAGAAGACCCGAAGGCCAGTCGGCTTTCAAGTGCATGGCCTCCGTTGGACAATCCAACATATTTGTCAGCGTGGTCAGTGGAGAGGCCTTTGAATCCGGGTAGTTCGTCTAAAGTGTGGTTTTTGGACTCCTCCATCCATAATCAAGACCCAAACCTTGATCCAGAATTGACATTGGGTCGTCGCATAATAAACGACGAGGTTTGCTGGGAGAACATACTCAAATTCCCGGGAGAATTTATTTTCCTTCCCTGTTATTGGGAGTGGCTGGAGCTCGTAGTTGCTCGAAGCGCGACTATTCTTGACAATGCTTGTTTGTACGATGTTGTAATGGCTTCGCTTTATACCTATGACCGTAACACAGACGTAGTTCGGGCTTTATGTGAGGCGTGGTGCCCTGCGACGAACACTTTTCATACCCAGGCTGGAGAGGTTTCCATTTCTCTATGGGATCTATGGAAATTTGGTGGCCTTCCAATCAAAGGGCGATTCTACGAGGAGGTCATTCCCAGTCTTAAAGAATTGACCGGGTCAGGTAAGCACGACAGGTTCCTCCCAAAAACATGCGAGTATCTTTTTCGTGCTTACTACCTCTTGTCTGCTTCGAAAGCCGATCACGCTCACGTAGCAACCCATTCTTGGATTTCCTTCTGGTTTAAGGATGAGCAAAGGTATGAGAAACCACCTCGCAAGAAGCAAAGGAAGACCTCTCGCTCCGACTTGACTCACAATCCCGATGGTATTCTCTCCAAATCTCGTGAATGGTCAAGTGAGGAGAATCTGTTATTTCGTACTCTTAACGTTGGGGAGGACTGGAAGGAGAAAACCTACCTGACCGCCTTTCTATCTTGTTGGCTTTGTGCCTTTGTGTTTCCGTGCAAGAGTGCGGCTCATGTCCGTCCTGATGTTTTCAGAGTTGCCAGCTTAATGGCTGATGGCATAGCCTTTAGCCTTGCCATCCCGGTCTTGGCCAATATTTACTCCGGGTTAAGAAAAATATCGGAAGCATTGCCTCCGATGGGGCGTATGGAGGCGTGCTTCCCTATGCAATATGTTTATGGCTGGTCAGCCCATTATTTTGCCACTCATTACAAGACTCCTGTGAGGGTTCGCGGTCCAATGATGGTTGACTTTTCAGGCGAGGGCGGGGTCAGACTTTTTGAAGAGTTCGCGGCTCGTGAACTAATTCATACGGGTGCCTCCATAGCATGGCACGTGAACCTTCAGCATAGAAATAAACACGAAACTCTAAGGGATCACAAAGATTTGAATTTTGAGGATTCCTCATATTTTTTGAGTCTCCGCTCGGGTTGTGTATCCTCACGATGTGGGGGTTCCCTAGTTATTGAGACCTACAGTCCTTATCGATTTGGCCGTCAATTTGGATTTTATCAGGACATACCAAATGACTTGGGGCAAGCTCTTCCTCTAGTTGACCTAGACAATGTCCTGAGTCACTGGCGAATTTGTGTTCGGTGTACCCCGCCATCACGAATATTTCTTCCGGCTCGTGTATTAAGTCTGCACGATCAGGTCACTGAGCGTTTTAAAAGTTGGTGGTCAAGTAAGCATGGAAACTATCTGGAAGAGGGCGCGCGCAAATTGGTGAACAAAGCCGTGGTTATCAAGTCTCGATCTAAATTTCCGAAGAAGGTCGAAAATAATTTTGGGGGAAAAAAAATTCGCTTACTTGAAAACACAACGGCACCAGATGATTCTGAACAAACTGACGAGAGTCACTCCAGTAATCGAGATCGTTATTTTAAACAAGACAGGAGGTCTAGGAAGACTTCAAATCCTGATGATCATTTTTTTTTACGGTGTTCCCAGCGCCTCCCAGATTCCTGACAACGTCGAGGAACTAGTTTAGTAATCTTTCGCTCTAATCTTTTTTTTTTTAATCTTTGTAGACCATTTTTTCTTTATTTACTTAACTATCTTTTATTGTTGCAGCTTCCCTTGAATGATTTCATTCAAAGAGATAAGGAGCAACCTGGTGACCAGTCTGTGGCAGATTCTGCCACTTCGATCTCCCTCGAAAAGGCCGTGGGAAATTCTCATGTGTCACCTGTTAAGCGAGCTGCCATTGCGCCTCCCATCGTTATCACGTATCATACTCCTCAAGTTCGAAACCAAGTGGCCCCGTTAGCTCCCGAGGTTTCCCATTACTGTGCCGACCAAGTAATATCCAGACTTCAACAACAAGCTGCCGTGTCTATGTGGCAAAGCCTACAAGGGAAGCTCGTGCGCACCCCTTTTGAGGACGTCACCAAACTTGAGCCAGAGGTGCATAAGATTCTTAAAGGCATTTCGGAAACTCGAACAAAAAACTTGATAGTCCTACAAGACTTCGTAGAAGGTTACTGTAAGAGGGTGAAGACTACAACCAGATGCAATCTTCACTTTCCACCCAACTAACCTCAAACAATAAGGATCGTCAACTGGAGGAAAATAAGCTTAAATTGGAACGAGGCCTTCTAACGATCACAGAAATGCAAACAGATTTACAAGCTGCGAAGACCGAGCTTGAGAGGCTTTCCACTTTAGTTTCCAAGAAGGAGAAGGCCTTAGATCAAGAGACACTTGAGGTTTCGCATGTGCGCGAGAAGATTAATACCCTCGAATGTACCCCCGTTATCGACGATGCCGATGCTCGAGCCGTGGCCGCAGTTCGCGAGCTTCTAGAGAGTTCGCGCGAGGAGCTGAAAGAGTTTCAGTGGATACCTTGATTTATGCATTTTTTTGTTATATTCCCTGTATCTTATTCTAGAATTCTCTTATGTAAAGATTTTTTCCTTTGTTTCATTGTTTCTTAACTACTGATTCTGTTCAGCACAATCATTTGACTCACCTCATTCATTTTGGAATAAATTTTTTTTTATATATATATTGTCGTGACTGAACTTAAAGTATATATTTTTTTCTTTAAGTTGCCTACGTACCCTTAGATGGAAGGGATCAAGTCATAACGTAGTTCAAATGCATGATTTTGATTTTTTTGATTATTGTGGGGGCCGTTCACCTTTTAAGCTCGTGCGGGCCAGGAGCAACATGTAGTTTATACTCTTACGTTAAGGAGTATTACATTTTTTTTTTATGCATAAAATTTCTTAAGAAATTTTCCGTTGATTGGGCCAATCCTTAATCCATCTTGATCCACAATTTTGTATGCCCCATTTGTGTAGACTTCTTTGACAACATAGGGTCCGTCCCATTTAAGGGTGAATTTGCTCCCCGTGTGTCGCGTTGTGATAATGGGTCTTCGAACTGCAAGTACTAGATCACCAACTTGAAATGATCGAGGCTTCAATTTTTTGTTGAAGGCCTTAGTCATTCGTGCTTGGTAGCATTCCAAGGCTTGTTGAGCATCTAATCTTCTTTCATCAAGTGCTTCCAATTCTTGGAGACGCAATCTTGCATTCTCTTCCGTAGTTAACCCCTCTTGTACCGCCATCCTTAAGGATGAGATTTCTCTTTCCAAAGGGAGTACGGCTTCAACCCCATAGACTAGGGAATAAGGTGTGACTCCCGTAGGAGTGCGGTGGGTAGTTCGGTAAGCCCATAATGCTTCCCCAATCTTTTCTTGCCAGTCTCTTTTTGACTTGGAGACTACTTTCTTCAACAAGTTGCACAATGTCTTGTTGAATGCCTCTGCCAATCCGTTTGCTGGAGCGTTGTACATGGATGACTTGCATTGCTTGAACTTGAATTTCTCACATAAATTGTCCATTAGACTATTGGAAAATTGTCTTCCGTTATCGGTCACGATGCGGTGGGGGATGCCGTAACGGTAAATGATGTGGGTTCGGATGAAATTCACAACAGTTTCCTTCTTTGCCTCCTTTAGCGCAACTGCCTCGGCCCACCTTGAAAAATAATCTGTCCCAGCGAGGATATAAGAATGTCCCGCTGAGGACTTAGGTGTTATTGGACCGACGAGATCAAGCCCCCAGGCTTCAAAGGGTCATGAAGCTATGGTTGGGTGAAGGGGTTCTGGCGGTTGATGTATGAAGTTTGCATGAAATTGACAAGCCTCACATTTCTTTGCATACTCCATCGAGTCTTGAATCATTGTTGGCCAGTGATAACCCATTCTCTTTAACTGAAAATGAAGTTTTGGTCCCGATTGATGAGCACCACAGACCCCTGAGTGCGCTTCCTCTAATGCCTTTATCGATTCTTCTTTTCCTAGGCATCGAAGAAAAAGCCCGTCATAGGAGCGCCGATAAAGGGTTTCCTTGTAGTAGATGAATCGGGCACTTCTTCTTCGTATATCGGCCTTGCGCCGGGACTCTGTGGGAAGCTTTCCATGTTGTAGATAATCTACAATCGGTTGTCGCCAATCCTCTTCCTCAATCACATAGACTGATATTACGTTTGCTTCTTGACTTTCAATTTCAGTTGGCGGTACAACCCATTTTTGACAAATCGGGACGTTCAATACTTCACTTTCTGAGACAGTCAGGGCTGTGGCCAAGTTTGCTAATGCATCTGCCTTTGCATTTTTAGCTCTTGGAATATGCTCTATCGTCATATTGTCAAAGCTCTCTATGAGTTGTCTTGCATAATTAAAGTAAGGTATTAAATCTTGATGCTTCACCTCATATTGGAGCAATAACTGATTAATTATCAGCTTTGAATCTCCGTAGATCTCAATGTAGTTCACTCCCATTTCTATTGCTATTTGAAGACCCATAATGAGTGCTTGATATTCAGCAACATTATTCGAACATACCTCTTCAAATGTGAAGCTATACGGCAACATGTGTTTTTCAGGGGTAATAAATACTATCCCCGCTCCTGCGCCATATCTTCGAGCTGCACCGTCGAAATACATAATCCAAGGTTCAGCAATTTCAACGTAGAAGATTTCTTCGTCGGGCAGGTCGTCAGATAATTTCCAATCTGACGGCACTGGATGGTCTGCCAAGAAATCAGCCAAGGCTTGTCCCTTCACCGCCTTTTGCGGAACATAAACAATATCATACTGTTGCAGTAAGATTGCCCACTTTGCCAACCGACCTGAGATAATTGGTGTAGACAGAACATACTTGATTGGGTCAGCCTTAGCCACCAAATGCACTGTGAATGCCTGCATATAATGCCTCAACTTGTCAATGGCGAAGAAGAGCGATAGACACATTTTCTCAATGGGTGAATAATTCAGCTCTGCCCCATTGAGAGTTCTACTTAAGTAGTAGAGGGCACATTCTTTACCCTTCTCGCTTTCTTGTGCAAGCAATGCCCCAAGCGACCTTTCTTGCGCTGTAATATAAAGTATCAGTGGTTTTCCTGCTACGGGGGCGCCCAAGACAGGAGGGTTAAGCAAATATTGCTTTTATGTTGTTAAAGGCATTTTGACATGCTTCATCCCACTCAAAGGTCGTGTCTTTCCTCATCAACCTCTGAAATGGTTGGCATCGGCCTGCTAGATTGGAGATGAACCTCCTGATATAAGCAAGTCGTCCTTGGAGACTTCTTAGTTCATGCAAGTTTCGCGGCTCTGGCATTTTTTGAATGGCGTCTATCTTGGATTGATCAATCTCGATCCCTCGATGCTTGACGACGAAACCAAGGAACTTCCCTGAAGTTACGCCGAATGCACATTTGAGAGGGTTCATCTTCAACTGGTATTTCCTCAAACGCTCAAAAACCACCTTAAGATCCTCCAAGTGATTTTGTCTCTTTTTAGTCTTGACCACGAGATCGTCGACGTAGCACTCGACATGTTTATGCAGCATATCATCGAAGATTTTCTGCATGGCACGTTGATAAGTAGCGCCGACGTTCTTTAATCCGAAGGGCATTACCTTGTAACAGTATATCCCTTTTGGAGTCCGGAACGCTGTCATCTCCTCATCATTGAGGTCCATTCGAATCTGGTTGTACCCCGATGATCCATCCATGAAAGACAAAGCTTCATGCCCGGTGGTAGCATCAACCATGAGTTCAGTGATGGGCAATGGAAAGTCATCCTTCGGACATGCATTATTCAGATCGCGAAAGTCAACGCATACCCGGAGTTGCCCGTTCTTCTTTCTGACGGGGACAATGTTTGAAATCCACGTCGGGTACTTCACTTCGCGAATGAAGCTTGCTTCAATTAACTTATTGACTTCGTTTTCAATTTGAGGAATGAGTTCTAGCCTGAAGCGTCGTTGAGCCTGTTTTATTGGTCGATACCCATCTTCAATAGCGAGACGATGTACTGCTACTTTTGGATCAAGGCCCGGCATCTCCTTATACGACCAAGCAAAGACGTCCTTGTACGCGATGAGCAAACTCAAGTACTCGCATTCCTCTTCATCGGACAGTGATGCACTTATAAAGATTGGACGTGGTTCTTCCGTCGTACCAAGATTAACCTCTTTTAGTTCATCAACTGTTGGTTGACTTCCATCTTCGAGTGGCAGCGGTGCCTCTTCAACATCCTCTTCAGATATTTCGGCCTCCGTTTCTTCCTCGGCAGTAATATGGTAACAAGAGGCTTCACCCTCATTCTCCACTGCACATTTGCTTGCAGGGTTTGTGATGATGACATTGCACCGTTTAACCTTCAGTGCACCATCCGTATTCACGGTAACAAAAGTTTTTCTTTTCATTCGTGAGGGAACGATACTGCGGATCTCTTCATTGCTTTTTGTTTTGCTAGACTCTTTATTGTTCAAAGTCTCTCGAGGCTCTTCGTGTATGAGGCGATCGAAAATGGAAGTGGATGAAAGTTTCTTGTCTCTCTTTGTGGTCACGCTTAATCTTTGCAACACTGACGTTCGTGAGAGAGATTTATCGGGCAACGTATTTTCTTTCTCCTCTGTCGGCTTACTCAACCTTTGAAATGCTGCCTTCCGTAAGAGGGGTTTAGCGGACGGTGTGTTTTCCTTCTCATCTGCTGGCTTACTCAACCTTTGAAATGCTGATTGCCGTGAGAGAGGTTCAGTGGACGACGTGTTTTCTTTTTTATCTGCTGACTTACTCAGCCTTTGAAATGCAGATTGCCGTGAGAGAGGTTCAGTGGACGGCGTGTCTTCTTTCTTATCTGCCGACTTACTCAACCTTTGAAAGACGGAAGATCTGATGGGATTAGGTGTTGAGTGCGAACTGTCTTCTTCCGTCACAGCCGCTTTCAATCGCTGAAAGGCTGAAGCGCGCGTAGCCGGCGACTTGATGCGCTTAAAGATAGAGATCCTTGGTTTGACAGCTTCCTCTTCTTTTGAGTTGTGTGCCTCTTTGGTCGTTATGTTATTACTGTTGGCCAGTTTCTCTTTCCCTTTTCGGGTTATCCGGACTGGTTCAGGCGACTTATATCCAAGCCCTTTTCTTGATGCCGGTATAGGATATCCCTCTTTTAGGAGTTTCTTCTGTGTCGAAGAAAGCTCTGACCTGCACTCGAGGATTTTCAGGCCCTTGAACTCAGTGTGAGTTGTGAAGTCATATCCTGCCTTTGCTAGCAGTTTATATGCCTTGGGATCGTATCCTTCTTTCGTTCGTTTCTCAGGTAGAACCATCCATTTCTGAGTCTCTTTGGACTTCGTGACCTCTTGTTTCGTTATCTTCGTAAGAGGGGTGACAAAGTTTTCTTTCAGGATCTTAATGTCACCGACTTTCAAACTTTTAGTACATTCTGCGAATGGTGATTCACCTTTCTTACGTCGGGACAAGGGAACGTAGCGGAGAACAGAAGGGTTCAAACTTTTCTCGTCTTTCAAAGCCTTAGCCTTCGTAGGACTGACGGATGTCTTGCTTTCGCAAAACCTGGGAACATTTTCTTCTTTGATTGATTCTTTCCCTGCGCAAGTCTTCTGCTCCCCGCTGATCAAAGGGATTTCTTTTGGCATTATTTCTTCTACGTTGCTGTTATTTATATAAAACTTGGCATCCGCGAAATGAGACTCGGCCTCTGAAAATGGCTTAGTGTCTGCCTCAACCTTTTTGACGCCGTTCTGGTAAAACTTGAAGCACTGATGCAAGGTGGAAGTTATTACCTCATTTCCATGAATCCAAGGGCGACCCAACAATATTTTATAGGTAGTCCTGGAGTCTATGACATGAAATAAGGTATGTGCTTCTAAGTCTCCGATGATGAGCTGTAGGCGAATCATGCCGATCGCTCGTTGTCCTCCCTGATTGAAACCCTGGATTACCAGCTTGCTACTTGATAGCTCTTCCATCAGGATGCCAATCTCCTTCATGACTGATTTCGGCATTATGTTGACGGTCGATCCATCATCAATGAGGATTCGACCGACCTTCTTTTCTCGAATGTATCCTGAGACAAACAAAGGTCTATTGTGAGGTTTTGACCCCAACATCAAATCATCATCGGTGAAGCTTATGGACATGCAATCAGACTCGCATGCATGTGCTGTAGAGGTTGAAGGTTCTGAATCATTAGAGTCCTTCAACGTGTTGATGTGAGTAGTTTTGTCCATTTGAGGCAAATCTACTACATTGAGGGAAGGTGTATCATCCAGCTTTATTACCAACTCCGTTGAACTTGGAGTGGCGCTGTCATCCTCGATTGCCACAACGACATGGCACGTAGCAGCTTCAACTATTTCTTCCTGCTTCTTATTAAAGAATCCCTTGGGGAAAAATTCCCGTAGGGTCATAGGCTGCTGGGGCCGAGGGAGGTCTTTGTTTTCCTCCACGACAAGTTTAGGCCTTCTCATACTCTTTCTTCCTTTTCTCTTTGGAAGTTTGCTTTTTCGCCTATACTCTCGGAGTAGGCGGGCTTCTTTCTGGACAGGTCTCTGTCGCCGCATTTTTCGACGAGTTACGACGGTCCATCCTTCATCCTCATCCCCAACGGGTTCGGGCTTCACCCGCGAAGTCTCCTGTAGGATTTCATGTTCGTATCGAACGATTACAGGTTCGCAAGTCCCGAACTGGATCAAACTCTCCTCTGTCTTCTGAGGAGAGACAGGAGACAATTGAACGCCGGAGTTCAATGTTACAGCGGCGTGATTTGCTTGAGCTATTTCGTCGAGATCCAGCTCAATCTTCTTTTCACTAGCTAACTTCATGATTAGCTCTTTCAAGACAAAGCATTTGCCTACAGGATGACTGACGACCCGGTGGTATTTGCAGTAGTTAGGATCATTTACCTTTCCTAACTTCTCCGGTCGTTTGCACTCTGGCAGTTGGATGAGTTGCGTTTCCAGCAATTGCTCTAACATATCAGGGATGTCAGAGTCTGGAAACGGGTAGATCTTTTCTTGTCTTTCTTTCAACGTAAGGCGACGTCTTTCGCCTTTGTCATTTCTTGCTTCCGTTTTGTTTTCCTTTGTTTTGGAGGAAAACCTTAAAGGGGCCGTGGTGACGACCATGGATTCTTTCACGACATTCTTCGTGATCTTCCCAACGCTCTTCACTTCTGTCTTTGTTTTCTTTACGTCAGGGATTAAGAGGTCTTTGTTTCCTCTATTGGCAATACTCAACTCCATATCATGGGCGCGAGTTGCCAACTCCTCGAATGTTTGGGGCTTTATCCCTTGCAGGATGTAGTGAAGTCCCCAATGCATGTCGCCGATGCACATCTCGACAGCAGACACTTCCGTGAGTCGGTCCTTGCAGTCAAGACTCAACGATCTCCAGCGGTTAATGAAGTCGACGACAGGCTCGCCCATTCTTTGGCTAGCATGCGAGAGTTCAGACATGCTGACTGTTCGCCTCGTGCTGTAGAAGCGATTCAGGAAGTCTCTTTCAAACTGCTCCCAACTGTCGATCGTCTCGGGTTCCAAGTCGGTGTACCAGTCAAAGGCGTTTCCTTTCAAAGTTCGGACGAATTGCCTAACCAGCAAGTCTCCGCGAGTTCCAGCATTCTCGCATGTTTCGACGAAGTGGGCAATGTGTTGTTTAGGATTGCCCTTCCCATCGAATTGTTGAAACTTTGGCGGCTGATACCCAATGGGCATTCTTAAGCTGTCGATCCTCTTGGAATACGGTTTGGTATACAAGAGGGTGCTTTGGGCTGGTCCACCGTACTGGACTCGGATGGTGTTGGTAATCATGTCCTGCAGTTGTTGGACAGATAAGGAAGCGACTGACGTCGAGTGTTGCGCTTGGTCTTCCTGGATGACCATTTTTTCTTTGCCATTCTTTCTGGCGGCAGGAGTTAGGCTTCACTCCGCGACCTCACGACTCTGCATCTGACTCCTTAGTTGGGCAATCTGGAAGTCTTTGTCCTCGACTGCTTTCATCAAGAAGCTGATTTTCTTTTCCATTTCAGCCATCGCTTCGTCGTTAGTACGCGCATCTGCCATCATTACAGATACGCTGGAGTCAGACACCCTCTCCGGCTGATCAAAGGAGGGAACAACCTCATCGAACAAAGGATTGTCCTTGATGATTATCCCAACCCGCTCGGACTCCGTCAGTCGTTTGTATATTTTGCGCACGATGGCAGGAGTGTGTTCGCCCGTCTGCGAGACTTCTTTGATGACGCGGCTGCGGGTGGTAGGTCCCCTGTAAGGGCTGTTGGAACTGGCAGCCTGAAACGTTGTCTTCTTTGATGCCATTGTTAATTTTTTTGTTGAGAGAGAGAGATGAAAGGTAGAGAGGTCCCACTGGGCGTGCCAATTTGTTCACACGAGAATTCGAACGACGAATGGAAATTCGACACGTGTAAATGAATTTGATTGATGTATTGTGTTTGTATGTATCAGTGCGTAGTGGATTACAATCTCTAGTGTTTATCCTCTGATTCTTTCTCTCTCAAATGTAAATGTTTCTCGAGGGCTTCGCAGCTTGTTCTCGATGTTGAATTTGGATCGAGGGCTTCGCAGCTTGTTCTCGATGTTGGATTTGTTTCGAGGGCTTTGCAGCTTGTTCTCGTTGTTGGATTTGGATCGAGGGCTTCGCAGCTTGTTCTCGATGTTGAATCTTCAGCTTCACGTAGCGGTGAAGTCTTCAGATGTTTGATTTTCAAGTGACGTTCAGTCTTCAGGATTCAAAGAGTCTTCGCTGTTTTGGAATTCTCTCTGAGTTCTTAGGAGAAGAAATTTTCTGAACCTTGAAAATGAAGAATGAACTCTCTATTTATAGAGTTCTCATGGGCCTGGTGGGCTTGGGCCTGGATCCAATGGGCTTGGGCTTGGATCCAATGGGTTTTTGGGCTTTGGGCCAAATTGCCATTTAAATAGCTTTCTGGCCCGATTTGATTTCGAGCCCAATTGAGCTATGACCGAATTTGCTCGGCTAAGTTTATTCGATCCGCCGACCATGATGAAGACACGTGGCGACCGCTGATTGGCCGAAATTTCTCGGTCAACAAATATGTACTTATTTTTTAGAAAATATGTATTTTTAATTATATATACTCACCATATATACTTCATATATGAGTATATATTCATATATATTATATATATGTTTATAGATAATATGTATTTTTTTTTTTTTTTTTTTTGTAGAAAATGTGTATTTTTTATATATACTCATCTTATATACGGATATATACTTCATATATGTGTATATGGATATACTTCATATATACTTATAGATATTATGTATTTTATTTTAAAGAAAATATATGTATCTCATATATGAATATATATTGCAGAGCAAATATTTTTTAAGTATGATTATGAGGAGGGAGAAGACAAGTTTAATGAGGAAAAAGAAGACGATTTTAATGTGGAGAGAGAAACGTGATTAATGTGAGTTTTATGATTTGAATATTTTTTCCTTAAATAAGTTTGTTTTTCCTTAAACAAGTTTAATGAAGAGTTTGAAAGTAATTGCAGCTCAACTTTTTTGAAAAATCTTAAAGTACTTGGACATTTTTTATAAAAATAAAAACCGTGGACATTAATATAAAATCATAGGCATAAGATGGTTATTTGTGTGTACTTATCTCTAAGTAATATTTACATGTCAACATGATCATAGCTCAACGGACATAGGAGGTTAGAGTTTCAAATCCTCGCCTTGACATATGGATGTAATACTAGAGTTTTTTTTTTTTTTTTTTTTTTTTTTTTTTTTTAATTTTAAATTTTAATTAATCTTTAATAATGGTTAGATTAATTTTCAAATTCCTATTGACTTAATTTTGGTTCATTGTTATTTTCTCTATAATTTGATTAAAATTTGTCCTAATCTCTCCGTTGCCCATGAAAATAACAATAAAATCAATGTGATAAGTTAATTTAAAAATATTTAAAATTAGTTATATATGATATGACATTTTATGAAAACGTGGCAAAGTTACATTAATTATTTTGAATTGAATTTTAAGACATAATTTTGGTTGAAAAACACTATAGTGTTAGGACTAGTAGGATTAATACTATTTGAGAATGCAATCAAAATCTTGTTTAATGTTTGATCATATGTAAATGCCAATGATTGTATTTTGAGCAACCATTTTTATATTTTTTTTGGAATATGAACAATATACTTTTGTTGCTCTCTCTTTTCAATATTATAAATTAAATTAAATTAACTATTTTTTGTTTCAATTAACACTTTATAATATTTAATTAAATAATTATTAAGATTAATACTAACCCCACTCTCCCTACTTACTTATACATCCAATTTTTTTGTATTATATATTAAAGATTAAAGAAATGAGAAATTAACTAACCCCACTCTCCCTACTTACTTATACATCCATTTTTTTCCCTATATACTATTAGAAAATTATAATTAAAAAAAATAGAGAAAAAGTAAAATAAAAACCTGACCCAACAATTCAGTCCAAAATTTAAAAAGAAAATATATAATAATAAAAATCTCAATCCCTAAAACTAACCCTTATCACATCTTTTTATCCCATTTTCTCTCTTCCTCCCTTTTCCTAAAAGTAGGCACAACTTCAAATTTCATCAACTCCATCAATTTCCTACGTTGACACCAACTTATGACTCTGGCAAGATCCCCACACCGCATGCATGGAGTGACGACGCATCTATTGTCGCCAACGAACTTGAAGTTCAATCATGACGTTTGAAGACCCACCCGTGTTGATGAAGTCGCTACAATCATCTCCACCAGCCTTTAGGGAGGACGACAACCACGGACCTTCATTGGCGCGCTCCATGAACAGACGACAACGAGACTCCAACAAGACTCTGACGCGATCTTATTCTTCGACGAACGACGACTTTCCTCTTGCACGACTCCAACTTTTTTCTACTAGTATCGAGAGATTTTGCGAATAAGTCAACGCATGATATTTCTTTTCATCTTCTTATTTTATTTATTCAATGTTAAATTCACTATAACATATTTTCATATTCTCATTTATTTCTCACTTTCAATGACAAAATTGAAGGGTTGACACTTATTTTTTCTCTGGCATTGAAGGTGGAAGATGAAAAATTGAAGGGTAACATTGAAAAGACTTTCTTGAAATGTTTCTACGAGGAAGATGAATGCACAAGTCTTGCGGGCCTCCACCACTGTTTGGGTCGGGCTTGGGTCAACCCAACGACCCCTAAAACATAGATCCATAGGCCTAACTTAATGGGCCAAAATTGATACATTTCTTTATTATTTTTTGTTTTCATTTTAGGTCTTCATCGCCTTCACTATTTTTAGCATTCTTCGTGTTTAGTTGTTAACCCAAAATGTTTGGTTATATGTATTTATTATATAATATATATCATGCATATATAATATTCACCACGTTCAAATCAAAGGGAGTTATGTTCGAAAACTATGTTAACAACGAT
This sequence comes from Herpetospermum pedunculosum, assembly GCA_028017165.1. NCBI lineage: Eukaryota > Viridiplantae > Streptophyta > Magnoliopsida > Cucurbitales > Cucurbitaceae > Herpetospermum > Herpetospermum pedunculosum. The sequence goes on along the minus strand of CM051528.1, from coordinate 54,362,829 downwards.
TCCTCTTCCTCTTTTATGCATGTTTCTTGTTTATAATGTATTTATTGTATAATATATATCAAGTATAAACAATCTTCATTATATTATAACCCTTCATCCATTTAAAACAACAAGCTTAAATATATAATATATATATACATCATTGTACATTACATATCATATATATTATATAAATAATAACGTCTAACATAGTACATTATATACAACATTCTTTTGTTCTACTTTAGTAGTATTTATTTTTATATATTATTAGATTGTATTTCAACGAAAAATGATTTCTATTTTTCATTCATTCGTCCTATTTTTCTAGTATTTATTTTTATATATATTATTAAATTGTATTTCAAAGGAAAACAAATGGTTTCTATTTAAATTATACGTACCTAAAAATATGAAACTGTTGTAAAACACTAGAACATTAACCACGATGGGAGAAGAAGAAAGTAGAGAGGATGTCTTCTCTATTCAATTGTGTTCTTCAAAAGTTACAATAACCAATATTTATAGGGTTTACAAGACCTAAAGAAGGAAGAGAAAGGGAGAAATTAAAGGAGAAGATACAGGAGAAATAAAGAGGGAAGTTAATAGGAGAAGATACATGTTATCTTAGGAACATCTTAAAATATTCATAACACTCCCCCTTAGATGTCCATAGTATATATAATATATGCCTCGTTAAAACCTTATTAGGAAAAACCCAATGGGACAAAATCCTAGTGAAGGAAAAAGAGTACATTATTCATATACTTTAACAATTGCCTCATTAAAAACCTTGCTAGGAAAACCCAGTTGGATAAAACCATAGTCAAGGGAAAAAGAGTGCAACACGTTTTCTCCCCTCATGTAAACATTATTTGAGATCTTTGAATCGTCGCATTCCAATGTTGTGTATCAACTTCTCAAATGTTGCAATAGGTAATGCCTTTGTAAATAAGTCTGCCAAGTTATCTTTTGAAGAAATTTGTTGAACATCGATGTCTCTTTTTGCTTCAAGGTCATGAGTGTCGAAGAGCTTTGGCGAGATATGCTTCATTCTATCTCCTTTGATATATCCCCCTTTAATTTGAGCTATACATGCTGTATTGTCTTCATATAATGCCGTGGGACAATCTTTGTTAGAAGGCAAACCACATGTTTCACAAATATTTTGAGTCATTGATCTTAGCCATACGCATTCTCGACTAGCTTCATGGATGGCCAGGATTTCAGCATGGTTCGAGGAAGTAGCTGTTATTGTTTGCTTCATAGATCGCCATGATATGGCAGTTCCTCCATATGTAAATACATAGCCTGTTTGAGATCTACCTTTATGTGGATCAGATAAATAACCTGCATCTGCATAACTAACTAGTCCAAAATTTGATTTATTAGAGTAAAGTAAACCCATATCAATTGTCCCTCGAAGATAACGAAGGATGTTCTTAACTTCATTCCAATGTCTTTTTGTTGGAGAAGAACTGTATCTAGCTAATAAATTGACTGGAAACACTATATCTGGTCTTGTGTTATTAGCAAGGTACATTAGTGCACTTATTGTACTAAGGTATGGTACTTCAGGACCAAGAAGCTCTTCATTATCTTCTCGTGGTCGAAATATATCTTTCTTCACATCAAGTGAACGAACTACCATTGAAATGTTTAATGGATGTGCTTTGTCCATGTAGAATCTTTCTAAGATCTTTTCTGTATACGTTGATTGATGAATAAATATTTCATTGGCTAAACGCTCAATTTGCAACCCAAGGCAAAACTTTGTTTTTCCGAGATCTTTCATCTCAAATTCTTTCTTAAGATATTTTATTGCCTTTGGAAGCTCTTCGGGAGTTCCAATGATATTCAAATCATCAACATATACAGCAATAATAACAAATCCTGATTGTGATTTTTTTATAAAAACACATGGACAAATAGGATTATTTTTATACCCTTATTTCAACAAATATCCACTAAGACGATTATACCACATTCGTCCAAATTGTTTTAGTCCATATAAAGATCTCTGTAATTTAATGAAATATAATTCTCTAGTATTTGAATTATATGATTCTGGTATTTTTAATCCTTCAGGGATTTTCATATAAATATCATTATCAAGAGATCCATATAAATATGCTGTGACTACATCCATAAGATGCATGTCAAGGTTTTCATGCACAACCATACCAATTAGATATCTTAATGTTATTGCATCCACCACAGGTGAATATGTCTCCTCGTAGTCAATACCAGGCCTTTGTGAGAATCCTTGTGCAACAAGTCTCGCTTTATATCTTGTAACCTCATTATTTTCATTTCTTTTTCTTACAAATACCCATTTGTATCCCACAGGCTTTACACCTTTTGGTGTCTGAACTACTGGTCCAAAAACCTCACGTTTTGAGAGTGAATTTAATTCTGTTTGGATTGCTTCTTTCCACTTGATCCAATCTTTCCTGTGTCGACATTCTTCGATAGATTTTGGTTCAAAATCCTCATTTTCGTTAATAATATCGTGAGCAACATTGTGAGCAAAAGTGTTGTCAACAACTATATCAGACCGATTCCATCTTTTTCCTGTCATGACATAATTTATCGAGATCTCATTATTATCCCCTGGTATTTGATTTTCTTGAGTACTCATATTCAGGATTTCTTCTGGAATATCCACATTCTCAATTGAGTCATTTTCATTATTGATTATTCTTCTTTTCCGAGGATTTTTATTTTTGGAACCCGTTGGTCTTCCACGCTTTTGGCGTGTCTCAGACTTATTAGTTGTGACTTCTTGCTGTGTTGGGATGTCAATTTTAGATGGTGCATTTGCAGCTGGTATATATGACTTAGTTACTTTCTTGATATTTGTTAATGCATCTGGCATTTGTTTTGCAATATTTTGCAAGTGAATTATCTTTTGAACTTCTAGTTCACATTGGTTATTACGGGGATCTAAATGAGATAATAACGATGCATTCCATGCAACTTCATTTTTCAACTTCTTAATTTCTCCCCCTAATGTTAAAAAATTCGTCTCATTAAAATGACAATCAGCAAAACGTACAGTAAATACATCACCCGGGGTTCAAGATATCTAATAATTAATGGTGAATCAAATCCAACATATATTCCTAGTCTCCTTAGAGGACCCATCTTAGTACGTTGTGGTGGAGCAATTGGAATGTATACTGCACATCCAAAAATTCGTAGATGAGAAACATTTGGCTCCTGACCATAACCTAATTGTATTGGAGAGTATTTATGGTAGGCTGCTGGCCTAAAGCGTATAAGCGATGCTGCATGCAAAATCGCGTGACCCCACACCGATATTGGGAGTTATGCTCTCATAATCATTTTGATAGGCAAAGTTTGCTTCCACTTCTTTCCCCTTTACCTTCAGTGAGGCTTGATAAAGATCAACTAAGTGCTTAGACGTACGACAAATACGAGACCAATGTCCTTGCATTCCACATCGAAAACATTGATTTTCAATGCTTTTAGAACTCTTATTTCGTGAAGTTTTTCCTTTATGATCATCATTATTTGTGGTTCTCTTGAAATTTGAATGATTATGGTGACCACCACGGAATGAATAATTATTCCTTCCTCTTCCATGGTCACGACCTCGACCTCGACTTCGACCTTGACCACGATGATTAGAAGACACTGCATTCGCTTTCGGGAATGGTGTTGTTCCAGTTGGTCGAGATTATGATTCTTCATCAATAACTCATTATTTTGTTCAGCCACGAGAATATATGATATAAGTTTAGAATATTTTTTAAAACCTCTCTCTCGATATTGCTGCTGCAGGAGCATATTCGAGACATGAAAAGTAGAAAATGTTTTCTCTAACATATCTCCATCAGTAATTTTTTCTCCGCATAATAACAATTTCAAACTAATTTTGAATAATGCGGAATTGTAATCACTTACTGATTTAAAATCCTGCAACCTTAGGTGCGTCCACTCATAACGAGCTTTTGGAAGAATGATAGTTTTTTGATGATCATACCTTTCTTTCAGACTTTGCCATAAAATTTGAGGATCTTTTACCGTAAGGTATTCAATTTTTAATCCCTCGTGAAGATGATGGCGAAGGAAAATCATGGCTTTTGCCTTTTCTTGATTAGAAAATGTATTTCCCGTTTTAATTGTTTCTCCAAGGTTCATGACATCCAAATGAATTTCAGCATCAAGCACCCATGACAAATAATTATTTCCATCGATATTTAGAGCTACAAACTCTAATTTCGTAAGATTTGTCATGGAAAAAAAAACTATATATATAAAGAAAATGTTCTGATATTAGAAAATATAATAATTATATCAAACATGCATGATAATAATTAAATGTATGCATGTCCTAAGAAATTGAAAAGAAGTGAAATCACAAAAATTAAATCCACAATATAATTTTGCCTTCAGAATATTCTTTATTTTTTTTTTTTGTATTATTATTTTGTTTGTACCAATCAAATTTAGGGTTAAGAAAACTTAAGTCTTTAATGAAATTAAATAAAATTTGACTAATTCAACCCCCAGATCAGTTCTCGGATAGAGGTGTTCCTTTTCAGTCAACTTAAGTACCTCACCCGAGTAACCTTTCTTAGACAGGGTTCCCTTATAGTCAATTTTTTTTTTTTTTAAATTCATTAATCTTTAATTAACTATTAATTACTAGATTAATTCATCATATATCACATTAGAGGAAAGGTTTAGTAATTTGCAAACCAACCTATATCATATCACATATATGCAATACCAACTTATATCATATCACATATATGAAATACCAACCTATATCATATCACATATATGAAATTAAAATATTCATCTAAATTTAGCTTTAGTTATAAATACCTCAAAGAAGGGAATGAACCAATTGAAGGGAATGAACTCCTTGGCAAACAATAACCTTCTCGTGTTCCTATTCCACGAGATCTTCCTCACTATGACTTGAACCCGGGATCGAGACTTGTGGGAGCCTCCTCAAAGAATATGGAGATAATTCTGGTGGTCTTTAGCGTTCTTCGTGTTCCAGTAGATCAGTGGATAGAGACTCGTGCTGATAACGTGTTGTAACACTAGAACATTAACCACGATGGGAGAAGAAGAAAGTAGAGAGGATGTCTTCTTTATTCAGTTGTGTTCTTCAAAAGTTACAATAACCAATATTTATAGGGTTTACAAGACCTAAAGAAGGAAGAGAAAGGGAGAAATTAAAGGAGAAGATACAGGAGAAATAAAGGGGGAAGTTAATGGGAGAAGATACATGCTATCTTAGGAACATCTTAAAATATTCATAACAGAAACAATATTAAAATATATAATACTATTTTCAAACAATAATACTATAATTTTAATTTAAATCTCTTAGACTATTTTTTTTAAATTACGTAATATTTTTTTAAGAAAAAAACAAAATTCTTACAAAAAAAAAAAAAAAATCGAAAGTTACATTATATTTCTAGTATATCTTACTATATATAAAAGCCGCTTAGAGTGGGAATCTTTCTATGCCCACTTTTGCCCTTTCATTATAACTATTCTCACTACTATTTTGGTGAGTTTTTTGTCATTTAAATTTTCATTATTTTCTTGCTCATTATTATCTAATTTAGGTTGAAATTAATTAATTGTTAGATTGAACATTGAAGGAATTAAGTTGTATAGCAATTATGCCCCTTCGTATTTCACTTTCCTCTACCACAACCTTTTATTTTCATTTATGTTCATTTTCATTTATGTTCGTCTCATTTTCATTAATCTTGAATTGAAGTTACAAAAAACACTTCATCATCTCAAATGACCGTTTCATTTTCATTAATCTTGAATTGAAATTACAAAAATCATTTCATCATATCATACGGTAAAACTTTTCCTTTCATTTATGATAGTAGTTGATGTTATGTTACTCTTGTGCCCTTCCACTTACTTAGTTGAATAAATATACATGTATGTTCTTATTAAAATGGGCTTAAGGGAAGAAACTTTTTCTCCCCATTTTTCCTTTTATTGCAAGGATTTTTATTGTTAATTTTATGCCAATTTGATAATTTCCTTAAATTAGTTTAGTTTTTTTTTTTTTTTTAAGAATGAAACGAGCTGGGAATTAAATGAGGTTCAAAATGATTTTTGGAAAATAAGTTACAAATTTTTTGACCTTTCATAGATTTTCAGTTTTATTTTCCTTTTCAATCCATCATCAATCACATTAACTAAGCTACTAAATTTGCAATTCACATTAATCAAGATACTAAATTTGTAATTCTCCTCATTCCCTCATCAATTTCAAACGTTTCAAACAAAATTTACAAAATAAAATCAATATTTTCTTAAATAATTTCCCTCATCATCCTCATTCCTTCGTGGAGGGCTGCTTCTAACATAATGTTTTTTAGAAAAAATAATTTCTCCATAAACTTTTCAACTTCATTTTTTTGAGTTTAATCCGCCATAAACTACAATAATTAAGATTTCTTTCTATTCCAGCATTCTTTCTCTATATATAACTCACCCATCATGTTGGAATCTATGGTCATCTTTGAGGCATGCGGCTATCGATTTGGGAGGTGAACTATAGAGAAATCTAAGAATAATGTTTGAAACCTCTTTGATGCATCAACATAAAGACACATCTCAAGTAGCAGCGAAAACCTGTGGATGTTCTTTTACGACAGAGGCATGAGTAAGAGATAGATGGGGGCAGCGGCACGGGCAGAAGAGAGGCGACCGACAAAGAGTTGTTGAAAGGAAAGATGAGTCGACCTGGAAACGTGATATGAAGATGAAATAGTGGTCATAAGACTTTTTCTTCTATTAGATGAAGAAAATTGAGGGACTGAGATTGTGAGGAGGAGACGACCATAAAAAGACGATGAAAACGAAGTGCGTAGAGATGATGAATGATACATTTTATTTTGCAAAATAATTTAGGGAGATTTTGTTTTGCAAAATGGTGGTTTCTCTTTCTTTTACTCTTTTTAATTTTATTTTATAAAGTTGGGTTCAATTTTGTTTGTCTTAATAAGAATGTAGACCGAGTTTTTTCCATAAAGGAAGAAAAAAGTTGTTCAATTTATTGAAGTACTCTAGGTTTGATTTTTTTTTTCTTTTAATATTTTATAATTTGTATTTTTTTTTTGTAAGTACATATAAACTTCTAATATATATTAACTTTCAATAATATATTTAAATTTACTCATATTAATTTAATTATGTTTGAAAGTTAATTTTGTTGGTAGGAAATCATTATCTTTCCAATTTCGTCATTTAAAAAAAATCATTTGTAATTATTTTCTTCTCCATTTATTATTTTAACTTTTTTAAATTTTGTTCATTTATATCTCGATAGTAGTATGAACCAACAATATATGTGCTAATATGAGATTCAACTACATTTTAAAATACAAATTTAATTTATGTTATCGATATAAATGTCTCTTTATTTATATGGTAAAATAAATGATAACTTTTACGTGCATCGCACGTGCTATTGACTAGTATATTTAAATGAGGTTGATTTAGAAATTTAATTACTCAACTTTCAGGTTTGTGTCTAATAAGTCTTTGAAAACTTCAAAAGTTTAAATTTTTTAGAATTAATTGATCTAATATATATAAATTTGAATTTTATGTCTAATGAAATTGTTCACACAAAGATTTCGACGAGAGAAATGTAACACGTGCAAATGAATTTGATTTGATTTGAATTTGTATATGTATCAGTGCGTAGTGGATTACAATCTTTAATGTTTATCCTCTGATTTTTTCTCTCTCAAATGTAAATGTGTTTCGAGGACTTTGCACCTTGTTCTTGATGTTGGATTTGTTTCGAGGGCTTTGCAGCTTGTTCTCGCGAGGGCTTTGCAGCTTGTTTTCGATGTTGGATTTGTTTAGAGGGCTTCGCAGCTTGTTCTCGATGTTGAATTTGGATCGAGGGCTTCACAGCTTGTTCTCGATGTTGAAGGATTGTTCAGTCTTCCAAGGATTCAGGGAGTCTTTGTTGTTTGAGAATTCTCTCTGAGTTCTTAGGAGTAGAAATTTTTTGAACCTTGAAAATGAAGAATGAGCTCTCTATTTATAGTTCTCATGAGCCTAATGGGTTTGGGCCCAATGGGCTTGAGTCTAATGAACTTTTGGGTTTTGGCCCAATGAGCCTTTTTAAATAGCTTTCTGGGTCGATTTGATTTTGAGCCCAATTGCGATATGACCCAATTTGATCGGTTAAATTTATTTGCTCCAACGGTCATGATGAAGACACGTGGTAACCGCTGATTGACCGAAATTTCTCGGTCAACAGATGCCCCCTTTTTTCGAGAGTTATGCACAAGTATGTGTGGGTGAGTCTCGAAAAAAGTTAAATTTTGAAATCGAAATGTAGGACACCCCTAATTTTGAATCCGCCTTGACATGTCAATTTTATCGAAATATGAACTTTGGTTCATAAATCAATTATTTTAATTGATACATCCTTCTATGCCACTTGACCAAAAACATGAATCTGGCTCACAATCTTGATATTTCTTACTTGGCAGAAACTTGAGCTGAACTTTAGTAGATTTTGTGTTCTACTTAGTTCTATTTTGAATGTAGAGTAGAGTTTTGCGTCTACCCAATTAAATTTTGAATAGGGTTTGACTTTGAACTTTACTCCAATTTTGATGTGGAATAAAATTTGGAGTGCACCCAAACTATCAATTTCGATTTAAGACTTGGATTTAGATAATTTATGAATCTAAATCTTGCTCGGGAATAAAATTAGGAATATGCCCAAATTTGAATTCAAGGAAAATTTTGGATTTTGCTCGAAATTTGGCTTGAACTCGAAGTAGGAGTGATGAAAATTTGACTTGGTATAATTTTGGGATTCCAATCAATTTTGACATGAAGATAAAAAATTTGAACTTAAGCTAATGATTATGGAAGGAGATTTAGAACCCGCCTAAATTTCAAGTTGAATGAAGTATTATAATCTGAAGACAAATGGTAACAACAAAGTTTGTTTGGCAAAGTGATGTACAACCTTTGCTTCCCTTGGTCTTCGGTTCAAGTCCACCTCTATACACATTTTTTAGATAATTTTGTTAAACAAATGGTAGCAGCAGCGAACTTGGAGATGTGCAGAGCGACGCAGGAGCGAACTTGGAGATGTGCAGAGCGACGCAGTAGCGAACTTGGAGATGCGCAGCAGCGGCGCAACAGCGAACTTGAAGATGTGCAGAGCGGCGCAATAGCGAACTTGGAGATGATGCAGCGCAACAACGAACTTGGAGATGCGCAGCGTAGCAGCGAACTTGGAGATGATGCAGCGCAGCAGCGAACTTGGAGATGATGCAGCGCAACAACGAACTTGGAGATGATGCAGCGCAACGGCGAACTTGGAGAAGCGATGATGCAGCGCAACAACGAACTTGGAGATGCGCAGAGCGACGCAACAACGAACTTGGGGATGCGCAGCAGCGACACAACAGCGAACTTGGAGATGTGCAGAGCGACGCAGCAGCGAACTTGGAGATGCGCAGAGCGGCGCAACAGCGAACTTGGAGATGCGTAGAACGGCGCAGTAGCGAACTTGGAGATGCGCAGCAGTGAACTTGGAGATGCGCAGAACGGTGCAGCAGCGAACTTGGAGATGCGCAGATGAGCGACACAGCAGTGAACTTGGAGATGATGCAGCAGCAAACTTGGAGATGCAGCGCAACAACGAACCTGGGGATGTGCAGCGCAACAACGACAAAATCGATCGGGTTTTAGAGTCATTCCCAATCAGTCACGGGTATTTTATCAATTTGGAGATTACATGTATATTTTTTACTCCTTTATTTTATCGTCAATCTAGACTGTAATTATTTGGACTGTCACTGTAATTTTTTTGGACTGTCGCTGTAACTTTTTTTTGGAATTTGCGGTGATTTGGAATTTGTTGTGATTTGAAATTTGCTATAATTTGCTGTGATTTAGACGTGATTTGGACTTTGTTGTACTTTAGACTTGTTGTACTTTGAACTTGTTGTACTTTGGGGAATGTAATTTGGATGGTAACTTGGGAATGTAATTTGGAACTTGCAATTTGGATGTAAATTTGGAACTTGGAATTTAGATGTAAATTTGGATGGCACTTTGTTGAATTTATGCTTGATTCCCAATGTAGCATTGCTTGACGAATTGGTTGCAAATCCAAACTTCCTCTTTTTTGTTTGTACATGTGTGTTCGAGCTTGAAGCATGCTTTCAAACTTTATCCCAAAGTTTAATTTATTTATTTATTTGTTTTACTAAGCACAAAATAATCAATCATTTTATTTTTTAGTTCAATACATAATGATTTTTTTATTGTTGTGACTGAACTTAAAGTATTTTTTTTTTCTTTAAGTTGCCTACGTACCCTTGAATGGAAGGGATCAAGTCATAACGCAGTTCAAATGAATGATTTTTTTTTGTGGGTCGTTCACCTTTTAAGCTCGTGCGGGCAAGAAGCAACATGTAGTTTATACTCTTACGTTAAGGAATATTACATTTCAAAAGATCTTATCTTCATCACGGTCTTGATCAGATCCTTCGCTTGTAGGATTGGTTAGAATGATGATATTTTTCTTCACTTTCAAGGAGCCTTCTGTATTTATGAGAACAGATAATTTTCTCTTCATGCGCGAAGAAACACGACTGTGAATCTTCTTGTCGCTATTTACTTCATCGAAGAGTCTTGCCCCTACTGTCTCCATCTTTCTTTTCTGTTGATCACTTGTCCCTTTGAGGCGATAAAAAACAGATGTTGAAGCTCAGTCTTTCTTTGATGTAGAGACACTTAACCTTTGGAAATGTGAAGTTCGAGTTGAGGTATAAGTTAGACATGGATTTTCTTCTTTTCTCGCGGCCATACTCATCCTTTGGAAGACCGAATTTCGAGTAGTTGAAGACTTGATGCGATCCAAGACAGAAGTTCTTTGGTCGACTTCTTTTGAGTTGTCGATTTCTTCGGCGCTGATGTAGCATGAACTTGCAAAGATTTCTTCCTCTTTCTTGATGGAAAGAAAACTTCTCGAGAATAAATTTTTTAAGGTCACCGGTCGTCGAGGTTGAGAAAAATATTTATTTTCTCTTCTCTCATGTTTAGGCTCCCTTGGGTTCTCTTTTCTTTCATGTTTCACGACAAAATGTTGTTTCTGTTTCTTCCGACGGGTCATAACAATCCATCATTTATCTTCATCATTGATAGGTTTTACTTCGTCTGGATCTTCATTTCCTGGTACATCATGTTGAAACCACACAGACACAAGTTCCAAGGTTCCAAATTGGACTAGGCGCACTCCTTGATCATGGAGATGACTGAAGTGCATTTGGCTGCGCATACTTGTCGTCACCGCAGCGTGGTTTGATTGAGCTATTTCATCAAGGTCTAGCTCAATTTTTCCTTCTTTAGCTAAGCTTAGAATGAGCTCTTTTAAGACGAAACATTTTCCCACTGGATGACTGATAACTCGATGATACTTACAATAGTTGGGATCATCGACTTTGTCCATCTCTTTCTGGCGCCTACACTCAAGAAACAGAATCAGTCGTGTTTTCAGTAGTTGCTCTAACACGTCAGAGACGTTAGAGTCTGGAAATGGGTAGACTTTTTCTTCTCTTTCTTTTAAAGTAAGGCGACGTCTCTCGCCTCTATCATTTCTTATTTCTGTCCTGTTTTCCTTTCCTTTTGAGGAAAACCTTTCAAGGGTCGTGCTGACGACTATGGATTCTTTCACGACATTTTCCGTGATTTTCTCAGTGTCCTTCATTTCTTTTTTCATTTTGTTTATATCTGAGATTAAGAGGTCTCTGCTCCCTCTGTTAGCGATGCTCACCTCCATGTCATGAGCTCGAGTTGCTAACTCTTTAAAGGTATGAGGCTTTATCCCTTGCATGATGTAATGTAATCCCTAATGCATGCCGCTGATGCACATTTCGACGGCAGACACTTCAGTGAGTCGATCTTTGCAGTCAAGACTCAATGATCTCCAACGGTTGATGAAATTTATGACCGACTCGTCCATCCTTTGTTTCGCGGTCGAGAGTTCGGTCATGCTGACTGTTTGTCTCGTGCTGTAGAAGCGATTTAGGAAGTCTCTTTCGAATTGTTCCCAACTATCAATTGTCTCGGGTTCCAAGTCAGTTTACCAATCGAAGGCATTTCCTTTCAGAGTCTGGACAAACTGCCTAACCAGCAGGTCTGCCCGAGTTCCAGCGTTCTCGTACGTCTCAACAAAGTGGGCAATGTGTTGTTTAAGATTGCCCTTGTCGTCAAATTGTTGAAACTTTGGCGGCTGATACCCGGTGGGCATTCTCAAGTTGTCGATCTTCTTTGTATACGATTTGGTATACAAGAGGGAGCTTTGGGTGGGTCCACCGTATTGAGCTCTGATAGTGTTCGTGATCATGTCCTGCAGTTGTTGGACAGACAGAGAAGTGACCGACGTTGAGTGTTGTGGTTGGTCTTCTTGGATGGCAATTTTTTCTTTGTCATTCCTCCTTGTTGCAGGAGTTAGACTTGACTCTGCAGCCTCTCAGCTTTGCATCTGATTTCTCAAGTGGGCAATCTCGAGGTCTCGTTCTTCAACTGCTTTCATCAGAAAATTTATTTTCTTTTCCATTTCAGCCATTGCTTCATCGTTCGTGCGTGCGTCCGCCATCATTACAGACATTACGTTGGAATCAGGGCACCTTCTCCGCCATCATTACATACATTACGTTGGAATTTTCCTTGATGATTATCCCACCCTACGCTGACTCCGTCAGTCGTTTGTAAATTTTGCTCACGATGACAGGAGTGTGTTCGTTCGTCTGCGAGACTTATTTGATGAAGCGGTTGCGGGTGACAGGTCCCTTGTAAGGGCTATTGGAAATGAGAGACCTGGATGTTATTTTCTTCGATGCCATTGTTAACTTTATTTGAGAGAGGGCAAGATGAGAGGTAGAGTTGTCCCACTGGGCGTACCAATCTGTTCACACGAAGATTTTGACGAGAGAAATGTAACACGTGCAAATGAATTTGATTTGATTTGAATTTGTATCTGTATCAGTGCGTAGTGGATTACAATCTCTAATGTTTATCCTCTAGTTCTTTCTCTCTCAAATGTAAATGTGTTTTGAGGGCTTTGCAGCTTGTTCTCGATGTTGGATTTGGATTGAGAGCTTCGCAGCTTGTTCTCAATGTTGACTTTGGATCGAGGGCTTCACAACTTGTTCTCGATGTTGAAGGATTGTTCAGTCTTCCAAGGATTCAAGGAGTCTTCGTTGTTTGTGAATTCTCTATAAGCTCTTAGGAGTATAAATTTTCTGAACCTTGAAAATGAAGAATGAGTTATCTATTTATAGAGTTCTCATGAGCATAATGGGCTTGAGTCCAATGAACTTTTAATCAATGGGTCTTTTTAAATAGCTTTCTGGGCCGATTTGATTTTGAGCCCAATTGCGAAATGACCCAATTTGATCGGTTAAATTTATTTGCTCCAACGGTTATGATGAAGACACGTGGCAACCGCTGATTGACCGAAATTTCTCGGTCAACAGGAATCCTAAAATTTCAATTTTGTTGTTAGTAGATCTGTGGATTTTAAAAAAGTCTAAAATTCAGAGACTCAATTTGTAATTTTGAAAGTTAAGAGATCAAATAAACACAAACATATCAATTAATATATATATATAATTATATTAATGCCTTCGAAATTATTTTTATACGAATTTTTGGTCGTGACATAAAGTTTTGAATTTTTTGTAGTACAACTTTGGGATTAATCCTTCGACCTCATGTGGGGCAGCACCTGCCAATTACAGCTGAGCTATCTCAGCAGTTTTGAATACTCTTACTATAAATCAATGTGCTCAAAATTATCTTCATATATACGAATTAAGCCCCCTTAACTTTAAATCCTGAATTCGCCACGGGTTATGAAAATACTAGGAATGAACGATAATGACGACTTCCCTAATATATTTGCTAGTGTTGGTCCTCCCACGTTTAAAGCAAGGGGTATTAAATTGATAGACGACAAGAATGTTGATAGATTCTTCAATATGTTATGTAATGTTTCATCAAATCTTTGTTCATTAGTAATATATGATAGAAACACTCTCTCGGTTATAGTAGACAATATGCTAGTTGTTGCCTCCACCGTCAATGAATTACCATTTCAGGGTCGCTTTCATCACAACATTGATATGTCAAGAATTAAGGAGGATTTCCACATTAGTTTGAACAACATGTTTAATGGGAAGGTTAATTTACAGAGTGCATTACGGTCCATTGCTTTGAGAGACAATTTCCAGTACAAGACTGTAAAATAAAATCAGTACAAGTTGTTGATTGTTAAATGTATATTCGACGGCTGCCAATGTTTGTATGTGCCGGTCGATATGGAGATGATAGAAGTCAAACATGGATTCTAAGGAAGATGATTAGTAAACAAACATGTTCTTCTAATGTTGTTATGAACGACCATTGCAATGAACGACCACAAACATACATGTTCCTCTGTATCAATCGCCATTTTCCTCTATATCAATCGCCATTTTTGTTGGCATGATTGCATTTAACATCCTATCCATATTCTCAATTATCCTTGTCGCAACGTTTTTGCGACGCGGAGCGGCCGACAACCTTCTGTTAAACAGGGGTTTTCACAAAAAAATGGAGTCGCCACCAATCATTTCGGGTGTGATTGGTCACCTTAAAAATACGGTCTACGAAGTAAAAAGACGAGGTTCGGGGGTCGGTTGAGTGTAGGGAAGGTGCTAGCACCCTACAACATCCCATTTAAAAACGGTAGCCAAAACGTTTTATCCTAATTATAGCTAATTTCAAATGGTCCTTAACAAATAAAATAAACGATTAAAAATAATGCAATGTCTCAACTAATCATACCCTATCTTTAAAATGAAGTAGGGTTTTGATTTTGTGAGTGAGTTTATTGATTTCACCATTAACGCCTTAATCCCGATACCGAGATCATAGAACTTTAAAAATCATTTAATAAAATCGTTTTGTTTCAAATTCAATTTGAAATTCGATTAAAACTTGAATTAAAATTAAAACAATTTTTGCTTTGAAAACAAACCATTTGAAATTTAATTTAAAACATGATTTGAACTCAAATGTATTTTTGTTTTGAAATAGTAACAAAATTCAATTTAAAAATCAAATGAAAACTCCTTTTTGAAAACAATGGCGTTCTTGTAATTAACGCATAATGGCGGTAACCTTAATCCTCAAAAATAGGGAAACCCTATTTATCTCGGAATTTCAATTAAAATACCCTCGAGATGAGAGGAACAGTCCTTCATCTCTCCCGGGGTTACAAATTAATTTTAAAATACCCTCGAGATGAAAGGAACAGTCCTTCATCTCTCCCGGGGTTGAAATTTAATATTAAAATACCCTCGAGATGAAAGGAACATTCCTTCATCTCTCCCGGGGTGGCAACTTAAATTTAAAATACCCTCGAGATGATAGGAACAGTCCTTCATCTCTCCTGGGGTGGCAACTTAAATTTAAAATACCCTCGAGATGATAGGAACAGTCATTCATCTCTCCCGGGGTTGTAAAATTAAACTTAATTTAACCAAATAAAAAAATAATGAACTTATGTTTTGCAATTAAGTAACATGCATCGAGATTAAAGATTAAAATAAGAAGATAAAACAGGGGGTATATATGAAATAAACAGGGGTATATCATGCTCAAAACAGTGGGGATATATACATATAAACAAGGGTATATATCATGCTCAAAATAGGGGATATATGCATATAAACAGGGGTATATATCATGCTCAAAACAGGGGGTATATATCATGTAGGCAGGGGTATATATGGACCAAACAGAGGAGTATATATCATACAAGTAGGGGTATATATGGTCAAAATAAATCAACCAACCTTCAATACAAAGACAGGCGCATTATCGTAATTAACCCAAAATTTAAAGGGAGCGTTACCCACGTCGTCTGGATATCCTTCGTCTCCACGCTGCCACCGTCGTAGTTCGAGGGTTGTAGCTCGTTCGCCGGAGTTAGCTCGCCGTGAAATCGAGGTCCGCCGCGAAGTGAGGTCGCGCCGCCGTCTGGAGGTTGAGGAGATGAACTTCGCCGCTGTCTGGGTTCGCTCGAGCTCGCCGCACGCCGTCGATCGTCTGGGTTCGGAGCTTGGCGTCTGGGAGCTCCGCCGTCATCGTCTGAAGAAGATGAAGTCGCTGGTTCATTGCCCGCAGCTTCGCCGTTGAAGATCCGCCACCGCAGCCCTGACGATCTGCAGCTTGTTCGAGTCAAAACTCCGTCGTCGTCTGCTGGAGCTTGGAGTGGTTCGCCGCCGGTTCGAAGGCTGAGGATCTGGGCTGTTGAGGAGCCGCCGCCTGGTTCGTGAGGGAGTGGAGCTCGTCGCCGCTGATTCGAGCTGCGCCGCCGCACATCTGAAAGATGAGGAGCCCGCTGGCGTCTGGTTCGCCGCCGCCTGGTTCGTGAGGGAGTGGAGCTCGCCGCCGTGCGCCGCCGTGGCCTTGGGTTCGAGGGGATGCCGCCGGATTTTGGAGTGAAGTGATGAGTTCGTGGTTGCGCCTCCGCAGCTGGTTTAAGGAGTTGGCGTCGCCGCAAAATCGTTGTACCGCCGCCGTGGATCACCGGAGCTCTGCGCCGTGCCGCCGCGCGCCGCCTTGGGTCTTGCCGGAGTAAGGTAGGGGAGGTAAGATGAGGGGAGAGGTTGAAGATGATGAATAGTGTTTGGAGAGAGATGAATTTTTTTGAGCTTTTTTGGGATCCACACCCAATTTGTCTTTTTTTTAGCCAAATGTCCCATCCTTAGCCATTTATAGCCAATTATTAGGTCTAAACCAAATTGGCCTATTTAGGCTCTTCCCACATTGACTACCCTAGAAAATTAACCCTAAAACCCTAAACTAAACCCCAAATTGGAACCTTAAACCCAAAACTTAAAATAAAACGCTAAATTGGAGTCCCGAGATCGAGACACCAAAATTGGAAACCCTAAAAAATGGAACCCTAAATTGGAAACCCTAAATTAGAAACGTTGAGCTGGGATCCCGAGACACCAAACTCTAAAACAATAAACCCTAAGCCGGAATCCCGAGACTGAGACACCTAAACTGAAAACCCTAACATAAGAGCTGGACGCCTGAACGATCCATTAACGGAAGACAAATCTTGTGATTTTCTTGAAAACTTCGAAAATAACGGAAAAACACGAAATTAAAGAAAAACTCCCAAAATACTTAAAAAGTGAAAAAAAACATAAAATGATGTGAAAAACCCAAAATGATGATAAATAAGGCCGGACGAAATACGGTGTCAACAATCCTATTTAATATATTGGATTGTGTCATTTTACCCACATCCATTTTCACTGTTTACTCAACACTTCCGTTAGATGTATCATCCTGAAATTATTTATGATTAAATACATAATACCTATTCATTTCAATAAATTTAATATCATTATATACAAAGTATATATAGTATACCTCATAAACAACCACCACCTCCTTATCTTTGTTATTCTTTCTTTTAGCACCTTTTGAACATCCTAAAAGTCTTTGACTCTTCATTCTTTCGTGTTCTTCAATTTGTTTTATCCTCACCATTATCTAAAAAAAATGAATCATATATATTAACAACCATAACCAACACTAACCAAAATATCATACCCTACTATATCAAACTTTATATATAGAATACTTTGATATATACCCTCAATATATCTCAAACAAATATATACACTGTTATATATACCCATAATCTACGACCATTAATATTACCTCGATATATACCCCTAATATATACAATGTTATATATATACACCCTCATTTTAGTTTGATATATACTCGAATTTATACTTTGTATATATCTGAAACATTCACATATACTATAACCATTAATAATACCCTGATATATACAATATAAACCATAGTATATATACCATGTTTATATCAGAAAACACCAACCATTAAAAAATTACATGATATATGTCCGGTGTATATAAGTCATGTTATATAAAAATAAAACTCCCAAACTAAAAAAACTAAATAGTGCGATAAATCTACCACGACCTATGGTGATCGGCGTAAACCAACAACGACCTGTGGGTACCGGCGGCGATGTTGGTGGTTTACCGGCGTCGACGACGATGTAGATGAAATTGGAGAGTCAACGACACCACGTTGATATTTTAGAAAAAGGTGGGCTTGGGCACAAGCTCAACTTCTTCGATTAGGCTACCACCCGGGGCTTGGTTTAGTTGAGGATGGGATTTGCTACCTGATGAGTCTCCCTATGCTATTAGGCACCAAGGTGTGAAAATCTACGAATATATACCCTCAATATATTTGAAACAACGGCGAATGACGTGTTGTACTGGTGGAAAAACCTTAGAAGGTATCGATGAATATATACCCTCAATATATCCGAAACGGCGGTAAATGGTGTGGTGTACCAGCGGGGTACTTTCAACCGGTGAACTGGCGACAATGTTCGATTTTTTACCAGTGGAGGCAAGGGGGTGACTCTGTAGAATAATAGGGTTTGGATACCAAAAAAAAGAAGAAAAAAAACTTTAAAACTTGTTTTGAAAATCTAAAACGTAAAAGATGAGTTTTGCTTTAGAAAAAAAATAAAATATTGATATTTACTTTAAATATCACTATTACTAATTCCAAATCAGTCATCATTATTACTAATTTTTACCTTTTGTGGTTTTGAGTTTTGTTTTTGTTTTTTTTTAAAGAAAAACGTAATACAAAACTTTAAAACTGGTTTTGAAAATCTAAAACGTATAATGACTTTTGCTTTTAGAAAAAAAAAAAAAATTGATATTTACTAAATATCATTATTGCAAATTCCAAATCAATCAAATTAATCATCATTATTACATTTTGTGTATTTTTTTTTAATTTTTTTTATTTAAGAAAAATGTAATACATTGTATAGGGATAAAATAGTAAAACTATAAATTATATTATTTACTATTTTTGTACTAAATAGACATGAATGTAATAAAAAAAAATTATGTTAGACATTTTTGTAATATTCTATATCTTAATGACTAAATCCTAAACCCTAGACCTTATTTATAGAGAATGAACCTCTCCAAAATTCCAATGTAGAATAATAAAATAAAATGATAGATTTTGGATGGTTTCTACTTTTTCAATTCTCTCCTAATTTCTCTTCCTCATAGTCATACTATAAGTCTACAGTTCTTTTGCAACTCAATTTTTCTTCTTCACAATCTCATTGAACACATGAGACAATTTATACAAATTGTATAAATTTAATTAAAAACAATAGATAATTAGAATGAAAATGAAAATAAATAATACATTAAACACATTTAATACGAATACAATTACTTTACAATAATCAATAAGAATGTGTGTCAATTAAACAAAAATCATTAAAAATGACATAAAATACAAATGGTAGTATCTCATAGAAAAAGGCAATGTAACAAGGGGCCAAGCGTAGAGCCAAAATCTGTCCCACTAACTTGGCCAATCTCTCGGGTGAACGTGGAGCCTTTCTTTCTCGGTCGTCTGTTTATTTGAAACATATCTAAACAAAGTTAAAAAAATAATAACATAAAATAGAATTTATGATCTAATTCTATTTTAAAAATTATTGCATCATTACAATATAATGACACAACTCTTCCACTTCTCAAATACCATGTCATAAACTCTTTCACTTCTCCAAGACCATGTCATGCATGATTATGACTATGAGTTGTCATTTGTCAATTGCATTCATAATTTTTTTTTATTTTTTTTAAATCTCATTAATAGTTAATTTTCCCTTACCATAATGATTATGGTTTCAAGTACTTGTAGCATATAAGTGTAGTGTACTTAGGCATGAATAGTTTTTTTGTTCTTTTTTTTCTTCAAATTATTATTAATATTGCAAATTGCAAACTACAAATTACAAATCATATATACATATAATATTATTGTTGGGTTTTATGTCCTAAAACTCGTAGTTTGTAAACATGTGTTTGTAATCGTTCTATTTAGCAATAAATAGTTATTGAGTTTTATTCAGTAAAAGTGTTTATTGAATAAAGTGAAATGTGTTTGCATTAACCTGTACCAATAACAAACACCCATGACGATGTATGAGTACTTGAGCTTCATGTATGACATGAATGTGGATCAGGCTCAAGTAGACAGCCAAAACGGTCTATAATATATGGATAAGATTGGGTACCTTATCCTGGTAACATTATTGGATGCAGCTCGCTTGATATTGTACAACACGATGTGATCCTAATCGTTTCACATGGTGATGTGCGAGCGAGGGCGTCCTGTGCAATGAGTTTGCATAAGACTGAACCGCCAAATCAAGTCGCTCTCTCTTTATAACACCGTTTACTGAAGAGACCGACTTTTTCATATGATGACCTAGGTAACTCGATCTCAATCCTGAGCTCGCTATGAACTCCTATTTATTCGAGATCATCCTTTGACTTGCATGGGTGACAGTGGCTTATTAGCGCCGACTCAATAAGACTACCATCTTGGGGATAAGCTCGAATAGGTGGCTGGGGACATAGTATAGCAAGAAAGAATTCACTCCTAACCCGCCTTAAGGGTTAGTAGATATGTTGTTCCCTTAATAGCTGACTCCAGGTCTTGAACAAGGGCTCACCCTGTCCTGATCAGAAAGGGATCTGATCTGCTGGTTGGACCACAGATCAATTGTTCATTAGAGGTGTCAGTGATACTTAAGGAACAAGATGTAATGCAAGGGTTAAACGGTATAAAAGACCTGTTGTGATTACGAACGACCTGTGAAGGATCGACTTGCTAGTGATGGTTATATCAAGAGGACATAATATATCTACAGTGAGGAGAGTGCAACCCTCGGACTATAGTGGAGTCTCTGGGGGTTAACGAATGTTGATTAGTTCGGTTAAAATAGTTTAACCGGATAATCTCGTATCGTTGAAGCTCATGATCTGTAGGTCCTTTAGGTTATCCTAATTAGCTCGGACAAAGCGGTGTAACAATGTTAAAGGGAAGAATTTGGAGAAATTCAAATTTGGGTTTGTAGATCGAGGTTGGACATATTTAAATATGATTTAAATATGTGTTCGGAGGAAAATATGAATAGAGATTCATAAGCGAAAATGCGGTTTTCGGAAAACCGAGATTAATTTTATTATTTAATTAATATTTGATATTAAATTAAATAATAAAAGAAATAATTAATTATAAATATTTATTTATTAATAAAATTAATTTTGAATTAATTTTTATAATAAATAATTTATAATAATTTATTTATGAATACCCATTAAGCCTTGAGATAAGGATGAAGAAATGTCTTCATTTTTTGTCTAGCTGATGAAAAGTTAGACTTTTCTCTCTCGTTTTTCTTCAAAGGTTGAAAGAAAAAGCTTGAAGAAAAGCTTGAAGCTTGAAGCTTGTTGATGGTTGCTGAAATTTTGAGGAAATTCTTATGAAGAATTGAAAGGTTTGAAGAGTTCATCGCTTTCTCACTATCTTGTATTTCAATTATTGAAATTTCATGAGAATTGGCAAGATGGAGTGTTGAAATTGGATGAAGTGTTCATTAATTTCAAACCCAATCTTCAACTTCATTCTCAAGCACCATCACCTTCATCTTCTTACTCTCACTCCTCTCAACAAACCCCCTTAGCTCAAAGGAGTCTCACAACTCCGCTATTAAGCCCGTGAATAGCTGGAACTCCTCTATGGATGGTCCTCGCCTTGCTGCGTTCGTGATCAAACTGAGCTTCAGAGGATTTTGCAGAGGAGGTTGTTGCGGAGACGAGAAGACAAATCCAAGAAAAGGTATGTTTTTCCCCGTTTTCGAGCTCTCTAGTAAATTTACCGGTGGAACTTACCGGTCGGTATACCGGTGAAGTTTACCGAAGTGGAATTTGCCGGTGGCTCAATCAACGTTATTTTTAACGTTTTGGTGAGGAATTCGGTCGAGCTTATCAATCTATCCTTTACCGATGCCTTTATCGGTAATAGTTACCGGTCCACCGGTTTACCGGTGTAAACTTGTGAAGTTTACGCGATCGGTTTACCGGTCCAAGCTTACAGGTATCGATTTACCGGTGGTAACTTACCAGTCGGTTTTACCGGCGTGATTTTTACCGATATCGGTTTATCGATATAGGTTTATCTCACGTAGTTTACCGGTCAAGGTCTTCGGTAAGTGTTTACCAGTTCACTTTTACTGGTCGGTAATTTACCAATCGGGAAGAAAAATAGAATTTCAGCTATTTGATAGTTGTTCATCTGTTTTATTCTTTGTTTCTTATTGATTGTTGAAGATTCTCAGCCAGCTTAGACTTCTTTCCGCTGTGCCTCTGGTTGTTTAGGACCTTAGTTTCATCAGTTATTATATTGGATCGGGCATTTGGGCCGACTCAACGGGCAGATCGAAATACGGCTCAAACGGGCTAGTCCACGGGTCGATCAAGTTAAAAAAAAAAAAGATCTATATCCAATCCAATTCATGAAAGGATTGGGTCGGTCAACCATATTGACCATGAGTTGAGCTTGGATCGAACTTGGGCTGGGCTTGGGCCGACTTTTGGACTTTGCGTCCGATGATGAGGCTGAAGGAAGATGAATAAAAACTTAATATTTTTTTCCTTTTTTGAAAAATGAAATGCATTAAAATTGGAACAATCTTAAATGCTGAAAGAGACAAATGACATTAAAGAGTAAATCAAAATGGAAAAAAAAATGGTAAAATTGAGTGAGAAAGTTTATCCTCTTAAGCAATTTTTAGATATAATAATAAGATAAGATATAGATTTATTAGTTATAAACTTGATATTAAATTAAAAAAATTTAATGTTTTTGAAAAAATATATTTATACATTATATTTGAAAAGAAGTCACACTATAAAACAATATTTTATATTTTATATTTGTAGCTATTTTATTATATATTATTAATTTTGCTAGCAGCCTATTGGGAAAATAATGCAAAAAACAAAAGCGCAAAAGAAGATCGACATAGATCTACATGGTTCACTAACGTCGTGTTAGCTACCCCCACGAGCAGAAAGGAGAGAACAATATTATTACGAATAGGAAAGAATTACAAATGATAGACTAGGGGGCAACGAGACCCTCGTATCGACATACATCGTTAGTTGTAGGACCCCTAAGCTTAAAACTTGATTTCTTCTTATTACCCGAATTTCTATGTCCTCTACTACTTGTAGCAACTAACCTGTTTGTCTATGTTTTTGTACCTGGAGCAGATGCCTTATAGCGATCCTCTCTGGTATGAAGAGCATATTTAACTTCATTTAGAGGGTTTTTTTCCAGCAATAAAAGAGTCCACAAAATTGTCATATGACGGGGGCAAAGAAACTAACAGAATTAAGGCAGCATCCTCATCATCTATTTTAACCTCAACATTTCGCAGTTCTAGCAAAATCGTATTTAGTTTATCTAGATGTTCCCTAAGAGGCGTACCTTCGTGTATATTCAAAGTAAACAAACGTCGCTTCAAAAGCAACTTACTGGTTAAAGACTTCGTCATGTAGAGACTTTCGAGCTTCAACCAGAGACCAGCGGTAGTCTCTTCATCTATGATCTCAGTGATGACGTCATCAACTAAACATAGCAAGATTGTTGAATGAGCCTTCTCCTACAGGTTGTTCCACTCAACGTCATATGCGCCCGCTTTCTTTGTTTTCTTAGACAGCGATGCCCACAAACCCTTGTTCTTAAACAAGGCTTGCATCTTGATATGCCATAAATTAAAATTGTTTCTCCATTGAACTTGTCGATTTTCATGCTTAAACCAAACATCTTTGTTATCGAAAAAATTGCGGAATTTCAAAAACTAACGAAGAGGCTCTGATACCAATTTATTACGATAAAATCGAATAACAAAGAAAAAAAGCGCAAAAGAAGATCGACACATATTTACGTTCACTAATGTCGTGTTAGCTACGTACGTTGTTCCGCACTTTCAATGCAGTGCAAAACGCAAGTGTACGGGTCAAGTAATAAAGTGTAAATAATTACGAATATTGTCCTCAAGATTGGATTTCTAGCTCACTTAAGTACCCCGAATAATAATGTTTAATTTTCTCTAGAGAAATAAAATGCGAAGAGGGTTGTGACAAAAACTACGAAAACAAACAATAAAATAAAAGTAACAGTTGAGACAATTCAAGAGACAAGTATCTCAAGGATATGATTTCACCAATTAGATTGACATTCTAATTAATTAAAAGTTTAGATTATTCATGCGAACTTCCATAAGTTTAGAAGGACAAAAATAACAACTGCCTCCAACGAGGACAATTGGTCTCATGCAATGAAATAAAACTAATTGTTCAATCTAATTTTTAAAAACATGCAAGACATTAAAACTTCTTCTTTAAAACAACTTCTAAAAGAACCCTAATCATTCTCATGTTAGAATTACCCTCAGTCATGCATTCAAGATCTAGTCTAAACTACCTTTTTACAAGCATAAGATTAAACCAAGAAAACATACAATCTTTGATCAGGAGATTATAAGCAATAAGCACGTAAATGCACGAAAGGAAAATAAGCAATCTATCTAGACATTCAATTTAACTAAAACATCAAAACTAACGGCTACATCAATCCCCAAGATAATAAATTTAGCTACACATGTTCAATACTAAAAAAGTCTTAAACAATGAGAAATCCATAAACAAAGTTCTAATAAAAGGAGAATAAAACTCAATGTCGTGCCGTTCTCCGTTCCCGGCGTGTGGTCTACGATCCTTTGCTTCGAAATCTCTTCCTCCGCTTCAATCGTCGTTTCCTCTTCTCTCAAGTGTGATAATCTCGAAAATATGGCTTTTTCCTCTCTAAACTCGGATCCCTAGGTCAGCTGGAAAAAGATGAATTTATAGCAAAATTCGCCACAGCGTCACTACAAGGATTTATAATTTTCCAGACGAACTCTAACCCGACGCCTGGACCGGGCGTCGGGTAAGATATGTCTATACCGACGCTTGGACCAGGCGTCGGGTTAGATATATTTTACCCGACGCCAAGTCCAGGCGTCGGGTTAGATATATTTTACCCGACGCCAAGTCCAGGCGTCGGGTTAGAGTTCATTTGGCAAAATAGACTAATCTTCGCATTTTTCTCAAATCGATCAGAGCCCTTACCCCTTCGCCCTTCGCCCTTCGCCGTTCGTCCTCCGCTGCCCTTCGCCCTTCGCCGTTCGTCCTCCGCCGCTCGCCTTTGGCCCTTCGCCCTCCGCCGGTCGCCTTTCGCCCTTCGCCCTCCGCCGGTCGCCTTTCGCCGTTCGCCCTCCGTCGCAACACCCATTTTAACTTCCATCCCCAAGGTATGTTCTAACTGCGATTCCTCTCCTTTTATTTTGTTTAATTTCGTGATTTGTATATATATGTGTGCGATTTGATGAAATGGGTCATGTACTGTCTATTAGGGTTTAATATGGTCGAAATTCATACAACAGCTCAGGGATTTCATTTGACATGTTGAAATTGTTTCAGAGGAATCAACGGCGACGATTTTGGTTCTTTTGACAACGTTCTATCTTTCCGAATCAAAAAGCATCTTGGGCATCCTAAGCTGGTCCCAGAACGCAAGATTCTTGGCGACATTTTTTCTTAAGGTACCTTGCCTCTTTTCTTTGAGTTATATTTCGTCGTTTAAAGAGGCTGGAAAGTGCACTTACTATACTGTATCTAAGCCCCCGTCTCCATCCCCGCCCCGCCCCGCCCGGAAAAAAGAAATGGAAAGAAAAGAAAGTTGAGAGAGAAGAAACTATTGCTTAAGATCATTCATGAGACTAGTGTGGTTTTGGTACTCTTGAGAATGCCCACTAGAACCTCTTCTTTTTGACCAGTTAGCTACTGTATTTGTCAAATTATTTCTGTTTAATAAGCTGGTGTAGCTTCTTTTAAGACGTTTCTCTTTCTTTATGTCTTTTCTATTTGCTATGTGCTTAAAAATGATATTGAAGTTTGGGTTTGGGCGTTCGTTGCCTTTGATTTTGATTTTGTGACCTAGAAGATTTGTTAGTTTTCAGTTTGGGTTTGGGCATTCGCAGGTACTCTCTCCTTCTTCTTCTTCGCTGCGATTTTCAGCCTTCAATCACTCGACGATACTTACTTTCTTAGGTATTTTCTCTCCTTCTTCCAAACGCTCTGGATTCTTTTTTTTTTTATTTGGTTGTTTATATATGAGATTGTTGGATAATATGGTTGTCGATTGCTGAAATAAATGTGTTTGGATTGTGTTTTGGTGCTGAATATGTTGTGAAATTGTTTGGATTGTGTTTATATATGAGATTGTTGAATCTATGCCTTCTTTTTGAGCAATGGAAAATATCTGCATTATAAAGTCACAGCAACCAAACAACTGCATTAGGTTTTGATACCACCTATTAGAAAAAGCTGATATTTTTTTTAATAATCTATATATATATATAAAATTGATATTTTCTTAAGGCATTAACCTATTAAAATTTAATCAATTATGCAACGGCTCTCAGGTTAATGTTTTATTATCTTTGAAATGATGACCCAAGAGGAGTTGATTAAGAAGCAAATAAGTGTTTGGATCGGCATTTGCTAAGATGTTACGAGAAATGCCTTAGACCAATGGAGTTACAATACACGAGTTTAAAGTTTGGATTAAGACAAATGTCTTCGCAAATCTTGATCCAAACTCACGTATTGTGTAACTTCATTGGTTTAAGGTTTTTTTTGCATATTGTAATGTCTTCGCAAATCTTGATCCAAACCCTTATTTACTTCTTAATCAATTCCTCTTGGGCCTATCTTCTCAAAGATAATATGGAGATTGCCTGGAAGAACATATGCGATTTTTTTTTTTGTGTGGTCGATATAGATCGAAAGAAATCAGAGGACTTTTGAATCCTCGTAAATTGTACATTCTACATATGTCCTTGTAAGTTCTTTCCTTTGCCTCAATGAAAGCTTTATTTCTCACCAAAAAAAGGGAGAAAAAATGTGGGTTTCATAGAATTGTTCTAACATGTATAAAATTGTTCTAACATTTTCTTTTTCCTTTTATCTTGTCATTCTTCTTCGTTTCTATATGCAAAAAAGTGAGTTTTTTTTTCCATCTCTATTGTTAGGTAGATGAGTGTAACCTATGCTTCATACGTGCTTTGTATACATTGACTACATCAAAGATTTGGCAACATTTATGAAGTAATGTAAGTCATTTTTAATGTGTCATAAGTTGACTGATGTTGCCTGGTTGGAGACTAAAATGGGAAAGTACACTAAATGATTCAGTTTGTCTCAGGCAGTCATGGGTATTATTAACAAATACCAACAATTCTTATGTATACAACATTTACACAGGACTTGTTTTGTTTGTATATCGACTCATTATTTGATGTGTTTTGATGGTGGTTGGAAGCTTTAGGGCCGGATTACCTGCTGAAAAAAATGTGTTTTTAAGAACATTTTAGAATTTGGTTACTTTTTCTCAAACATGTTTTATATATACGTACTATGAAGTAATAAGTTCAAATTTGTATTTAAAACACTATGACCGGCTGTTGACTATCGTTGATGGGTGAGGGCATTGGGTGGCGGTGGTCGCCGGAGTTGGGCAGTGAAAGTGGAGAGATTTGAGAGGGGTTAGTGAGGGAAGTTTGCAGTTTGCAGCCTCTAAGAATCATTTAAGTTTCAACTTCTAGAATTCAAATAGTTAATTTTTAATTTTAGATTTGATTTGAGAGGGTGTGTTTTTATTCTTAAATCTTGTTTCCTTGTTTCATTGCTTTGCTATGAATTTTTCTTTGTTCATCCTTCATAATTCTTTGAATTTAGAATCTTAGACTTTAGATATCTTACTTTCATTGTTTCTTGTCAAGATTTTTGTGTCTTGAACATTAAGTTCTTGATTCTTAATTTTCTTAATTTTGGGTTTATTCTACTTGTTTCTTTGTTTGAGTGTCAATACTTCACATCAATCTTGTTTTTGGGTTCGAGGCTTGCTCCTTAAGTACATGATATTGCAAACTCTTGGCTACTTGTTGTTTCTTATTTTATGAGAGTTACATATAATTGAAAAATGTTGGAAGAGGGAATATCTTTAAGATTTTGGTAATTTCTTGATGGTTGCATTCATAATGAACAAACTTTTGGTATTATCTCTTCTTGTATTGTTATATTGAACATGTTAAATCTTTGATGTAGGAGTTTCAAGGAAGGGCTATGAAACAAGAATTTTTGAAGTCGATGGGCAGATGGTCGCTTTTTTAGGTGGTTTTGATGGTAGGACTATGTATTTTGATGTATGAAGAACAAGGGTAACTTAATTCTGATTGTAGAATTTTGGAGTGTAACTTAATTTTAGCTTAACTGATTTTGGAGTGTAACTTTTATGAAGAACAAGTGTAACTTAACTTGATTTTAGAGAGTTTTATGTCAATTTTAAAAGTTTAAAATCATTGTTTAAATTCTGTAATTATTTTATGTCAATTAAAAAAAAAAAAAAAAAAAAAAAAAAAAGAGCTAACCCGACGCGTTAATGACGCGTCGGATTAGATAGACTACCCGACGCATACATAACGCGTCGGGTTAGTCTAACCCGACGCTCAGTCAAAGCGTCGGGTTAGACCAAAAAAACCGACGCGTTGCGTCGGATGTTAATCTTCCGACTGGTCTATTGCGACTCTCTATCCCGACGCATTGGTGCGTCGGGACAGAGTTTACCCGACGCAAAAGGTATCTATTCCGACGCTTGATGGCGTCGGGTAAAGTGTAAATTCTTGTAGTGCGTCGAGACCCTAGGGGCAGCGTCTCGACGCTGTCCCGAAAATAAATCTTCTGTTTTTTGGAAAGCCAACGTCGAGACGCCAGGCACAGCGTCTCGACGCTTCGGACGGAGTTGACGCTGGATGAATTTTCGTAGTGTCTCGACGCTACTGCTGCGGGATTCTTGGCTTGTAGACAAAATTTGAGCGTCTCGACGCTTCAGGTGGCGTCTCGACGCTCTGCCCTCGGGATTGTTGGCTTGAACTTCTTTTCCAATCACCCAATTGGTTCAACTTTTCATTATAATCCTCAATAATGCTCCATTTAGCTCCAATGCCTCAATTCCTACAACATAAAAGAGAATCAACGTAAAAGTGCTCGTTTAAACGGTAAACTAGCGATAAAAAGGCTATAAAGATAACACACTTTGTGAGCTATCAAACACCCCCAAATTTAAGTTTTTGCTAGTCCTCGAGCAAAATAAAACAAGACCATAAAACAAATCAATAAATGTATGCATGTGACTCCAACCTCAATATTCTCAATAAGGACAATCCACAATTGAAGAATTAATTCAACCATAGCCTATTGATTTTCCTTTGTATCGAAAACTACCCATAAAACTAAGCATTCATATATGGTTTGAGCCATGGTGACAATCGAGAGAACAAACAATCATAGGCTACCATTTTATGATAAAGCTTAAGTACCTCATTAAATTACCACAATCGAATGCACAAGATTTAATACCTCACACAATTTCACTCAATCTTCTCACTAATCATGATATATATAGGATAAACACTCAACCCAATGCATAAAATAATTTTACCATAAGCTTGCTAAAACATCAAATCTTTATCATCAATGAATCAAATGAATGTCAAATTTTCGGGTCTCGCTTTGGTTGTAATTGGGCTTAGGTAAAGGTGGATGGATGGACATTTTAAGCTACTCAATTGGAAGAATTATTGTTTATATCACATGAAGCTCGAAAGATTTGTTGACTCTTGGTAAAGTTCCTCTCGGCGGCTTTTGTTCACAATTCTTCTCTTTCCTTATTTCTTTATTTATTTCTTTTCTTTTCTTTTCTTTTCTGTTCTATTTTTTTCTTATAACAACAAAGCCACTACAAGGAATGTTTCATGCATTGTGTAATACTTCAATTTTCTCCTTTGGATTGATTGAAGCATCATGTGGTATACATCTTTATTCTTCAATTCAAGGTTCAAATGGAGGAAATCAACAATAGAATGGATATAATGCTTGTAATGTGGCAAATTTCCAACAAAAAGGTCTAAGGCTCAAAAGTAGCTTTCTAAAGATAATGTCAAGGTTGGCCTTTTGAGAAAGCTAAAAAATGGTTTAACCTAATTGCCCTTGTGAAAATAAAACATTCAAATTGAGTTCAGAGATTCCAGACATGCATATTAAAGCAAGTTCTAGAAAAGCCAGTCATGCATGGAATGCTCAATTTAAGAGAAAAGAGCACTGTGTAAAGATAGTGCTGAATGGCTCAAAATCTCACAGACAGGCAGGATATAATTGCATTAAACCTTATGCATTCATCAATCAATAAAGCAATGAGATACTATCTGAATTTTTTTTCAAATAAAAGCCAAATCATGTTGTCTCTCTCATGCATGAAAACTCAACACAAAGATGCATTCTTAGCTTACAAGGTAATCAAGCATACAAAAGGGAAACAAAAGTTGAAAAAAATTCAACTTTTCAGATATGGTCTCATAGTTCACCAATTCAGATCATCAAAATTCAGAATATCTCGTATGTTATCCTAATCACATGCAATGCATCACAAATCAGCTCAACATTCTATTTTATGAAACATAATCAGGGCCTTTAACATGCTAGTCCCACCCCCAAATTTCAAAACATGCATTGTCCTCAATGTATAAAATTCCAGCATGCATAAAACAATAATAAAAAGAGATAGGGGTAACGAAACTGCCCTGAAATGTATGCGCCCACTGCTCCTCATCGGATGATACGTATGGAGGCATCGAAGGAGGGATTCACTGATCGGTGCTAGGCTCATACTGATAGCGCAGACACTCGTACATGTGAGTGAACTGCTCCTCAGAATGCATGTGATGGCGCTGAACTCGCAGCGACAGATGCTGGAGTTGCTCGTCGATAGATCGTGGGGCATGAGCTGGCTGAGGAGGAACATGCATATCTGGAACAGGTCCCTCGAGATATATATCGTCCTCATCCTGGCTACCTGAACCGGCAACCGCATTATCCCTTCCACGCACCCTCATGATAAAAAAATTCTCCATGAGCGCTAGAGGGTGGATCACCTCCTCGTGTCCATCCCATTCAACACCTGTTCGCCGACAGAGCTCCGTGATAAGAGACGAGTGCCCAAGTCCGCCAGTGGTGGCACCTCGTCGAGTGCGTCGCATCGAGTGATGGATAATTTTACCCACATCCACCGATCGACCTGTGGCAATAACATACAGAAGAATTGCCCTTTCTTTCGTCACATCGCTCAGACGAGCTATAGGGAGCAGCTTGACACAAATAAAACTATGCCATACCCTGTTGGTGACAGTGAGGTCGGTTGCTCTGAATCGAATGACCTCACCTTGCTTGGTGACCCACTGAGCACCCGACTGACAAAGCTCTCTAATGACTTGATACACGTTGAGCTGCTCGCTAGCATAGATGTTGTACTCATCCCGATCAAAGTCAGGCAGAGAGAAGCAAGTGTTTATACTGGCTTAGTCAAACGGGATGCGACGACCTCTCACAAAGGATCTGGTGTCCCCCTCAACCATGTTGGCATAGAATTCTCGCACAAGGGATACTACTGCAGTGTCAGGCTGCTGCACAAATGCTGACCAACCTCGTTGTATGATATTTTAAAAAAGGAGATGTTGGTGCACTTCATCTGGAGTCAGGCCCCGTTCAGGTAGGACATTTCTTTCTATTATATTACGTTGAAAATTCTCAAAGGCAACAAAACTAATGAACCGATTGGAATCAAACTGAGCCCTCAATGAAGATGAAGAAGCTTTTGATCGTTTAGATCCTGCCATTTTTTTTTCTCAAGAACACGAAGAACAGAAACCCAACAAACCCCCAAATTTCTATGCTCAAAACAACAAAAAAAAACTCTCACAATACACTCAAATCATCTCAAAATTTCTCTACACAACAAAAAAATAATGTAAAAGAGTAAGAAAGTGTAGAAATTACCCTTGAAGAAAACCTTGAGTTGGAACTTGAATGCTAAAAAATGGTGAAAACCATCTTCAATCGAACATTAAACGGCCAAAGAACTCAAGATCGGGAGTTATGAAGTGGAGATTTGAAGAAAAAATGAAAAATTTGTGGGAAGATTTGGGTGCTTTGGGCTGAGAATCGAGAGAGGAGAAGGGAGAGAGGCTAGAGTTTGTAAAGGGGGAAAATAAGTTTGAAGCCTCTATTTTAGAAATCTACAATTTTAATTCCAGATTTCGTGATGGCGTCGAGACGCTAGGGCAGCGTCTCGACGCTGTCCTCTCGGGTTTTGACGCTGCAACAAACATCGTAGTGTCGAGACGCTAGGGTAGAGTCTCGACGTTGTGCTCTCGGGTTCTGACGCTGCAGGAAAGTTCGGAGAGTCTCGACCTAGGGCAACGTCTCGATGCTGTCCTCTCAGTTTCTGACGCTGCAGAAAAAGTTCGTAGCGTTGAGACCCTTGACCAGAGTCTCGACGCTGTCCTCTCGGGTTTCATGCCTGCAGTTTTTTTTTTTTTTTTTTTTTTTTTTTTTTACCTACAAAACAAACAAAACAAAAATTAGAGTAAAAAGAAAACATCTAACAAACAAAACAAAACAACAACGAAAGAAAATACAAATGAAATTGGGTTGCCTCCCAACAAGCGCTTTAGTTAATGTCTTTAGCTAGACGAGACGATGCATCATTCAGGTTCGTCCAAGTAAAGGCTCTCTAGACGTCGTTCCTCAGTGCCACAATAGTGTTTGACTCTTTGTCCATTGACCTTGAATGACTGCTCATCAGTGGCTTGCAGCTCAATTGCTCCATGTGGGAACACTTCTTTAATAGTAAAGGGACCCGACCACCTAGTTTTTAATTTACCTGGAAACAAACGTAAACGAGAGTTAAAAAGAAGTACTGGTTGTCCCGGTGTAAATGATCATTGTTGAATTCTTTGATCATGCCATCTCGTTATGCGTTCCTTGTATAGCTTGGCATTCTCATAAGGTTGGCCTCGAAACTCCTCCAACTCATTAAGTTGTAGCAGTCGTTCTTCGCCAGCTTTCTGAGAGTCAAAGTTCAACTTCCTGGTGGCCCAGAATGCTTTATGTTCCAATTCCACAGGTAAGTGACATGCCTTCCTAAACACCAATCGATACGGGGATGTACCAATTGATGTTTTAAAGGTTGTACGGTAGGCCCACAGAGCTTCATCCAATTTGAGAGCCCAATCCTTCCTGGTGGTGCGAACGGTCTTCTCCAATATCTGTTTTATTTCCCTGTTAGAAACCTCAACTAGACCGTTAGTTTGGGGATGATAAGCAGTTGAAACTTTATGTCTAACTCCATATTTGACAAGTAAAGCATTAAACAATTTATTGCAAAAATGAGATCCATCATCACTAATGATAGGTCGTGGAGTGCCAAACCTGGTAAAGATGTTCTTGTGAAGGAACGGTAAGACAATACGAGCATCATTTTTCTTAGTGGCAATTGCCTCAACCCACTTAGACACATAATCTACTGCAACTAAAATATATAGATAACCATGGGAAGAGGGAAAGGGACCTATAAAATCAATTCCCCAAACATCAAACAACTCAACTTCAAGAATAGGAGTTAAAGGCAATTCATGGTGTCTCGAGATATTACTTGTTCTTTGGCACCTATCACACGTCTTAACAAAAGTATAACAATCCCTAAACATAGTAGGCCAATAGAAACCATATTGCAATACCTTGGCAGCAGTACGTGTGGGTGGTCCAAAATGACCACCATAAGGAGAGGAATGACAATCATGCACAATCTTAGTTACCTCGTCATGTGTAACACACCGTCTGATTAATTGGTCTGAACAAACCTTAAAGAGCAAAGGGTCGTCCCACAAGTAAGACTTGACATCATGGAGAAATTTCTTCTTTTGGTGAGACTTCAAGTCTGGTGGCATCACCTTTCCTGCAAGAAAATTAACATAATCAGTAAACCATGGAATAATAGATTTTACCTGGTATAATCTATGATCAGGAAAGTCCTCTGTGATAGGAAAGGTCTCGTGGTGGTTCTCATGCTCAATGCGAGACAAATGATCTGCAACAATATTATCACATCCTTTCCTATCCCGTATGTCAAAATCAAACTCCTACAAAAGAAGAACCCATCGAATCAAACGAGGTTTAACATCTTTTTTATCAAATAAATAACGAAGAGCTGCATGGTCAGTATGAAAAATGACTTTAGTTCCTAACAGATAGGACCTAAATTTATCAAAAGAAAATACAACAACAAGCATTTCTTTTTCAGTGGTGGTGTAATTTTGTTGTGCATTGTCCAAAGTTCTACTAGCATAATAAATGGCCCTAAACAGCTTATCACGACGTTGGCCTAAAACTGCTCCTACAGCAAAATCACTAGCATCACACATAATCTCAAAAGGTTGACTCCAATCAGGCACAACAATTATAGGTGCACTAGTCAACTTTTCCTTTGACAAATTAAATGTTAGCAGACATTCATCAGAAAATACAAAAGCAGACTCTTTTTCAAGAAGATTGCACAAGGGTTTTACTACTTTAGAAAAATCTTTAATAAAACGACGATAAAACCCTACATGCCCAAGAAAACTCCGAACTCCCTTCACATTTATTGGAGGAGGTAGTTGCTCAATAGCTAAAATCTTCGCTCGATCTACCTCCAAGCCTTTTTCAGAGACTTTATGACCCAACATTATACCTTCATTAACCATAAAATGACATTTTTCCCAATTTAAAACAAGGTTAATCTCCTCACAACGCTGTAAGACAAGAGAAAGGTTAGCTAAACATGAGTCAAATGAAGATCCAAAAACTGAAAAATCATCCATGAAAACCTCCATAATGTTCTCCACCATGTCATGAAATATGGACATCATGCAACGCTGAAAAGTGGCTGGAGCATTACACAGTCTAAATGGCATTCGCCTGAAAGCAAAAGTACCATAGGGACATGTGAATGTAGTCTTTTCTTGATCCTCAGGAGCAATGGCAATCTGATTATAACCTGAATATCCATCAAGAAAACAATAGTAAGGATAACAAGCAAGTCTATCAAGCATTTGATCAATAAAGGGAAGAGGGAAGTGATCATTTCTAGTGGCCTTGTTCAATTCTTTACAACTGTCATCCCCCCTTTCTTAGGAACAACCTGCACAAGACTCACCCATGAACTATCAGATATGACATAAATAATACCTGCATTAAGTAATTTCAATACCTCAGCCTTTACCACCTCTTTCATGGCGGGATTGAGTCTTCTCTGGTGCTCAATTGATGGACTAAAAGTGTCATCCATTAAAATCTTATGCATGACAACAGTTGGGCTAATTCCCTTAATATCACTAATAAACCATCCTATAGCAGAACGATGAGCACGTAATATCCTCAATAATTTTTCTTCTTCTACTTTACTCAAGACAACAGATATAATAACAGGAAAAGTAGAAGAATCATCTGAGAAAGCATAGCGAAGATGTGCAGGCAATTGCTTTAATTCAGGCTCAGGAGGTTTTACTGTAGCTATTTCATTCACAGACAATTGAAATATCTTTTCTTTTCTAAACTCTCCTATGGATAAATGATCTAAAGCATCAGAATAGAAAGCAATTTCTTCATCTAAGATTGCTAGATTTTCAAATGTCAAATCCAACATGCATTTCTCAAGAGGATCAGCAGGCAACACTAAGTCCCTATACTCATTAACAGTGTGATCAACTATATCAATCATGTGACATGTACTAACCTCATTTGGATATTTCATAGTTCGAAATATATTGAAGACTACTTCTTCATCATTTACCCTCAGAGTTAGCTTTCCTTGCTGCACATCGATCAATGCCCTCCCAGTGGCCAAGAAAAGTCTCCCCAGAATGATAGGGACCTCAGCATCTTCCTCCATATCTAAGACCACAAAATCTGCAGGGAAAAAGAATTTATCAACCTTTACTATAACATCCTCTACAATACCTCTAGGATATGTGACGGAGCGGTCAGCTAACTGCAATGATATTGTAGTGGGTTGCACTTCTCCAAGGCCAAGTTTCCTGAAAACAGACAAAGACATCAAATTAATACTTGCACCTAAATCACATAAGGCCTTTTGAAAGAAAGAACTACCAATATGACAAGGAATAGTAAAACTCCCTAGATCTTTCAATTTCTGTGGTAACTTATGAAGTATGGCGTTGCATTCCTCAGTCAGGTTTACAGTCTCATAAGCCTTCAGCCTCCTTTTCTTAGACATAATCTCTTTCATGAACTTCACATAATTTGGCATTTGTTCAAGTGCATCTGCAAAAGGAATGTTAATGTGAAGTTTCTTGAAAATATCTAAAAACTTAGAAAATTGAGAATCAATCTTTTTCTTTTGAAAACGTTGAGGATAAGGAATAGAGTTAGGAATAGTTGGAAGAGTAGAACTAGAAGGCCTGTCAATTTTTTGAATGTGTGTGGCCTTCTCTGGAACTTCCTCAATGATTTTCTCATCCTCAATTGTGACTGGTGCTTTACTTTTTACTTTCACTGGTTCAGCTAACTGCTTTCCACTTCTCAAGGCTACTGCCTTGCATGATTCTTTTGGATTCACCTCAGTGTCACTTCGAAACTTCCCTTTTTGCAATGTATGCAAGGAAGATGCTATCTGACTCAGTTGAACCTCTATGTTCTTGATAGCAGATCCATGGGTGTGCATTGTGCTGCAAACATTTTCCATTGTCTTCTCAAGCTTGCTCGTTCTATTATGAGACTCAACAAACATAGATTTTGTCTCAGAAAGGAAAGCTCTCAGCATATCTTCAATAGATTTTTTCTTTTCTTCTTGTGGTGGAGGTGCAAATCTAGGAGGATTCAATACATTCATGTTGTTGGCATATGAAAAATTTTCATGATTCCTCAATCCAGGATGATAATGAGTAGGGAGTTGATAGCACTCAAAAAGTGCTAATATTTATCTCCCAAGTCTTGTAAATTAAGGAATTAATTATGCTTAATTGATATATTTTGTTGAATTTAATTGTTTAGGGTTAAATTGGACCATTACATTAAATTAGAGCTTAAAATAATATTTTAGTGGATAATAATGATTAATCGTTTTAAGCGTTTATACCATATAAATTAATTAATCAAATATTATCCCAATTGTGATTAGTGGTCTGGTGGTGCAGGGAATCTTGGTAGAACGATTGGCTAGAGTTTGAAACCAGGGGAATGTAGAATTTTGGTTATTTTTCCTTAGGCACAGACCCTAGCGTCGAGACGCTGCCTGTGTAGGGTCTCGACGCTCCGACTGTATAAAACCCAATTTTTAGGGCATTCACTCTCGGGTTTGGCTTGTTTTTTTACGATTTCTCTCTCAAATTCTTGGGATTTTCTCCCCTTTTCTTCTATATCAAAGCAAAGACTTAGTTTATTAAGCTTGATTTTCATCCCGAG
Source organism: Herpetospermum pedunculosum (assembly GCA_028017165.1). Taxonomy (NCBI): domain Eukaryota; kingdom Viridiplantae; phylum Streptophyta; class Magnoliopsida; order Cucurbitales; family Cucurbitaceae; genus Herpetospermum; species Herpetospermum pedunculosum. Next base: position 54,325,372 of record CM051528.1, on the reverse strand, counting down.
CAAGGTAAGTGCTCTAATTTGAGGTTAGGGGTTAAATTTGATGCGAGGGTTTAGATCTTTACTTTCGAGCTTAGCATGACTGATTGGGCATTTACTCTTTCTTGCTTAATCCATGACTGTGTTAGATTTCTAGACAGACAATCTCGTTTTCTAGCATGCTCTATTGTTATAGATTAGCGATGTCGTGCCTCTCCTAATCGACTTAGTAACACAGAGGAGTAGAACAAATCTAAGTATTATATTAAACGTTGTGAATGTTGATTACTTCAGGGTTGTCGGGTAATCAATTAACATTTAGGATGTTTAATTGAATGTTCGTCATAAAATGCTAGTTACTGCTTTATTTAATTTAGAACTGATCACTCCGAGTTAATTAATAGCATCGTTTAATTAAAATTAAAAATTCTGATTAATATATATGTGGTTGGTTGCTTCAGGGTTGTCGGGCAACCGTTTATGTGTTTAATTATGCTTTTGCTAAGTATGTTTGAATCTCAATGAATCGAGTCGCATCAAGGTTAACCCCGACCTTTAAAATTAGGAGCACATGTAATTAATTTTAATTTTCCGTTAGCTACTTTATGCATGTTTTCCTTTAATTTTACCGTTAGCAAATTCCCCCTTTACTTTAATGTTTTACTTTATCGTTTTTGTTTTATTTAATTAAAAAGAAAATATAATTTAATTAGGAGGAAATAATTTAGGTTCCCTGCGGATCGACCCGACTACCACTAGCTGCAAAGCTCAGTTGTAGCGGTTTTATAAATATTATTTTGGCGGGACTCGACACCCCGAAATTTATAGGATATTCAAAAATCTTATTACCCAAATTGGCGCTGTTGCCGGGGAACCATTTAGTTTCTCTTAGTTGAATTTTATTTTCTTAGAAAAACCAAAAAAAAATTGTTGTATTTCTTTTTCCTTTTTTTTTTGTTGTTTGCTTTCTTTTGTAGGGGTTTGGCCTAAAGAACAATATAATGGGCAAAGACCGCGCCGCTCCAACCACCGACCTCGCGAAATTCAGGGTAGGTTTTCTGTTCCCTTTAATTTTGTAATTTTAATTGCTTTATCTGATGGATGGATACATAGAAGACTATGTATCTCTCGAAGGTTGGGGGTGGAGATAATTGTCTGTTGGATTAAATTTCTGTAGTTGTTGAGTTGTGGAGATTCTGAATTATAAGTGTTTTGATCTGCTGTTGCATGTTGTTCGATGAGGACAATCTAGGAAATGCTTTTAAAATCTTAGTATTTGCATATCTAGAAAAGCATGAGATTGTATGCACTGTTGAGCTTCGTTTCAAAAAATTTAATTTTTTTCTGTTGCTCCCTTGCATCTATCGAGCACATAGCAACTTGTCCTTAGACTCTATAGGTTTAGATTGGTCTTTTGTTGCATGAAATCTTGTTGTCACCCTGAAAGACACCCCTAGGGAAAGCTTGATGCATAAGAGTTTGTAATAGGTTAATCGAGTATAGCAAAGCTATTAGCCTAATAATAAAAAAAAGGAAGAAAAAGCATGTTAGAAAAATCCTCCTAAGGCGCTCCTCCTTCTTAAGTGCGCATTAAAGAAGTGAGCGTTAGTCCTTAAAAATGTGAAGCTTAGGCATAAGCTTGACATGTTAGGCTTCTCGGAGAAGAAAAAGAAAATTAAAAAAAAAAATGTTGGGTTCAAAGAACCAAATAAAGAGTACAAATTACTCAAAAGAAAAAGAAAGAGAAAAAATTTTAGGCCTCTTAATTTGTTACTCTCTCTAATGTGGAAAAGTTATAGATTGTTCTTAACTGCTAGAAGTAGGGGAAAAATGAGATGTAGTGTTGCATGAGGTTTTTCCGAGTCTATAAGAGTTAGGACAAGTTGGCTAATCACACACACACACACACGTAGGGGGTAATAGTTAATTTTTGAAATATTCTCAATTCATGCATGCAATTGATTGTTCTCTTTTGTTGTAAATGCTTTGCTTTTAAAAGTATCGAGGTTAGAGTTGATTGCATGCAACTTCATTCTTAGGAGATAATTCAGAGTTTTTATTGCTCGAGGACTAGCAAGATTTAGGTTGGGGGTTTTGACAGCACTCCAAAAGTGCTAATATTTATCTCCTAAGTCTTGTAAATTAAGGAATTAATTATGCTTAATTGATATATTTTGTTGAATTTAATTGTTTAGGGTTAAATTGGACCATTACATTAGATTAGAGCTTAAAATAATATTTTAGTGGAAAATAATGATTAATCATTTTAAGTGTTTATACCATATAAATTAATTAATCAAATATTATTTTAATTGTGATAAGTGGTCTGGTGGTGTAGGGAACCTTGGTAGAACGATTGGCCCTAGTTTGAAACTAGGGGATGTAGAATTTTGGTTATTTTTCCCCAGGCACAAACCCTAGCGTCCTGCTTGTAAGGTCTCGACGCTACCACGACATCAGGCGCTGGACTGTAGGGTCTCGACGCTCCGACTGTATAAAACCCATTTTTTAGCGTTTTTTAGGGCATTCACTCTTGGGTTTGGCTTGTTTTTTTACGACTTCTCTCTCAAATTCTTGGGGTTTTCTCCTCTTTTCTTCTATATCAAAGCAAAGACTTGGTTTATTTAGCTTGATTTTCATCCCGAGCAAGGTAAGTGCTCTAATTTGAGGTTAGGGGTTAAATTTGATGCGATTCATGAGGGTTTAGATCTTTAATTTCGAGCTTAGCATGACTGATTGGACATTTACTCTTTCTTGCTTAATCCATGACTGTGTTAGATTTCTAGACGGACAATCTCGTTTTCTAGCATGCTCTATTGTTATAGATTAGCGATGTCGTGCCTCTCCTAATCGACTTAGTAACACAGAGGAGTAGAACAAATCGAAGTATCATATTAAACGTTGTGAATGTTGATTACTTCAGGGTTGCCGGGTAATCAATTAGCATTTAGGATGTTTAATTGAATGTTCGTCATAAAATGCTAGTTACTGCTTTATTTAATTTAGAACTGATCAATCCGAGTTAATTAATAGCATCGTTTAATTAGAATTGAAAATTCTGATTAATATATATGTGGTCGGTTGCTTCAGGGTTGCCGGGCAACCGTTTATGTGTTTAATTATGCTTTTGCTAAGTATGTTTGAATCCCAATGAATCGAGTCGCATCAAGGTCAACTCCGACCCTTAAAATTAGGAGCACATGTAATTAGTTTTAATTTTCCGTTAGCTACTTTATGCATGTATTCCTTTAATTTTACCGTTAGCAAATTCCCTCTTTACTTTAATGTTTTACTTTATCGTTTTTGTTTTAGTTAATTAAAAATCAAATAGAATTTAATTAGGAGGAAATAATTTAGGTTCCCTGCGGATCGACCCGACTACCACTAGCTGCAAAGCTCAGTTGTAGCGGTTTTATAAATGTTATTTTGGCTGGACTCGACACCCCGAAATTTATAGGGTATTCAAAAATCTTATTACCAGGAGTGAATTCTGCATCTGATTTCCCCTATAGCCAAAATTCCTGTTGCTGACATATTGAACTTGCTCAACATTTGGCTCCTCATAATGTGGTGTAGCAATGGCAGCTGCTATGGATTCCATGGACTGAGTTGCACCTGGCCCTGTAAGTCTAGTCCAAGCATGAGTTAATGTAGTCATTTGAGACTTTAGAGCACTAACCTCATCGACCTCATATAACCAAGCAACTATCTTATGAGAAGATCGTTCAGTGGGCCATTGGTAACTGTTGGATGCCATATCTTCCAATAAAGTGAGTGCACTTTCAACAGTTCTTGAAAATAAAGTGCCACCAGCTGCAGCATCCAAAATGGTCTTTGTGTTACCATTCAACCCATTATAAAACAATTGATTTTGTAGTGGTCCGTCATAACCATGTTGTGGGCACTTTTGCAGAAGATTCTTGTAACGGTCCCAGACCTCATAAAGCTGCTCATAATCATGTTGTCTGAATGTCCCAATTTCAGTCCTCAGCTGGATTGTCTTGGCAATTGGGAAGAATTTTATCAAGAATACCTGAACCAGCTGATCCCATGAAGTAATGCTCCCAGGTGTCGCAGAATCTAGCCAATTCTTCGCTTTATCCTGCAAAGAAAAAGGAAATAAACGTAAGCGTATAGCCTCAGGAGTAACACCATTAATCTTAACTGTACTGCAAAGTTCAAGAAAAGATTTAAGATGAGAATTTGGGTCTTCAGAAGGAAATCCTTTAAAAGATCTATTTTGAGCCATCTGGATAAGTCCTGTTTTGAGCTCAAAATTGTTGGCATTGATGGGTGCGTAGGCTATTCCTGAATGTTCAGCAGGAAAGACAGGTTGGAAATAGTCCCTAATGGCTCTTTGATCCTGCTACACAACTTGATGCAAAGGTGCATTTAGTTGTACTTGTTGCTCAATTGGCAACTGGTTCATCGGTTGATTTTGAATATTCATGACTTCAGTCTTGTCCTTTTTCACCCTTCTATTTTTTTTGCAAGTCTTTTCAATTTCATGATCAAAAGGAACTAAAACTGTCTCTTTATCCTTTCGCATGCACAACCAATGATTCTCTGGACAACAAGAAAATACACATGTCAATAAAATACTACTTAAAAAAAATAAACTCTAAAGTAAGACCAAACAGGTTCTCCACGGTATTAAGCGAAACTAAATATTTTCCAATCCCCGGCAACGGCGCCAAAAACTTGTTACGCACTTTCAATGCAGTGCAAACCTGCAAGTGTACGGGTCAAGTAATAAAGTGTAAATAATTACGAATATCGTCCTCAGGATTGGATTTCTAGCTCACTTAAGTACCCCGAATAATAATGTTTAATTTTATCTAGAGAAATAAAATGCGAAGAGGGTTGTGACAAAAACTACGAAAACAAACAATAAAATAAAAGTAACAATTGAGACAATTCAAGAGACAAGTATCTCAGGGATATGATTTCACCAATTAGATTGACATTCTAATTAATTAAAAGCCTAGATTATTCATGCAAACTTCCATAAGTTTAGAAGGACAAAAATAACAACTGCCTCCAACGAGGACAATTGGTCTCATCCAATGAAATAAAACTAATTGTTCAATCTAGTTTTTAAAAACATGGAAGACATTAAAACTTTTCTTTAAAACAACTTCTAAAAGAACCCTGATCATTCTCATGTTAGAATTACCCTTAGTCATGCATTCAAGATCTAGTCTAAACTACCCTTTTACAAGCATAAGATTAAACCAAGAAAACATACAATCTTTGATCAGGAGATTATAAGCAATAAGCACGTAAATGCACGAAAGGAAAATAAACAATCTATCTAGACATTCAATTTAATTAAAACATCAAAACTAACGGCTACATCAATCCCCAAGATAATAAATTTAGCTACACATGTTCAATACTAAAAAAGTCTTAAACAATGAGAAATCCATAAACAAAGTTCTAAGAAAAGGAGAATAAAACTCATTGTCGTGTCGTTCTCCGTTCCCGGCGTGTGGTCTACGATCCTTTGCTTCGAAATCTCTTCCCCTGCTTCAATCGTCGTTTCCTCCTCTCCCAAGTGTGATAATCTCGAAAATATGGCTTTTTTCTCTCTAAAATCGGATCCCTAGGTCGGCTGAAAAAAGATGAATTTATAGCAAAATCTGCCACAGCGTCGAGACCCTAGGGGCAGCGTCTCGACGCTGTCCCGAAAATAAAATCTTCTGCTTTTTGGAAAGCCAGCGTCGAGACGCTAGGCATAGCGTCTCGACGCTTCGGACGTAGTTGACGCTGGATGACTTTCCGTAGCGTCTCGACGCTACTGCTGCGGGATTCTTGGCTTGTAGACAAAATTTGAGAGTCTCGACGCTCTGCCCTCGGGATTTTTGGCTTAAACTTCTTTTCCAATCACCCAATTGGTTCAACTTTTCATTATAATCCTCAATAATGCTCCATTTAGCTCCAATGGCTCAATTCCTACAACATAAAAGAGAATCAACGTAAAAGTGCTCGTTTAAACAGTAAACTAGCGATAAAAAGGCTATAAAGATAGAACACTTTGTGAGCTATCATACGTCTACGGGTAGAAGGGAGAGAACAATATTATTACCAATATGAGAGAATTACAAATGACAGACTAGGGGCAGTTGAAGTCATTAAAATGTTTATATATGGCACCCTTCTGATGACCTAATACAAAATGAGCCAAAGCCCAAAACAAATAATAAAACCCAATTCGTATCGAACCAGTCGTAAAGGGTCATGACCGATTCAAGGCATTCCAACAATATGAGTCTATTTATACTTGTAAAATCCCAAGACTATAACACAAAAGCCCATTCAAGAATAAACCTCGGCCCACAAGAAGAGTTCGAGAGAGAGGGAAGTGATGCCAACCCGAGAAAGTTAGCGCAAAGGAGTAGGGTCGACTCCATAAACAAAGAAGTCAAACCCCTAGAGGAGGTTAACTCGACCCCGACTTCTCAAATAACGAAGTAGTTGAGCCCCTCGTGGGGTCAACTTGGTCGAAGGAAAGAAGACGTCAACCCCCTCCCCGGGGTCGGCTCAACCTCGTCAGCTGAAGAAAATGCCTTCGTAGGTCCATTACACAACCTTTGTAACAGTCGAGAGTTACAAGAGTCATGAAGACCCCTCCTAATGGCCCTTTATGGTTCCAAAACGGTCATAAATGGTTCCTATTTAAGAAAATGGACCCAAGCATAATTGGTAAGCAAAATATATTATTCAAATTTCATAACCTACAGACTTGCAAATATATAGCTCTTTCTCTCTCTAGAAACTGACTTGAGCGTCGGAGTCGGTGTGGAAAGCCCCCCACCGATCCTAGCGTACTCTCCTTTCTTTCAGGTATTGCAAGGTCAAGCTCGTTCCACCAATCCTATCAAGTGTACAGTTGTTACCAAATTTGGCCAACAACAATACTAATTTTTAATATAATTTATTTAAAAAAATATATCAGAGCCTACTTGTTAATAATTAATAATTTTGTTACTCTGCATAATTTAATTTTTAAAATGATTACAAAAAAATATAATTTTCAATCATTTAAATTTATAAAATTATTTCTTTTTGTCATTTCCACTATAACTTTTCCTCTCTTTTTGTGCTTCAACTCGAGAAACGTGACTAACAAATGTTGGTCATAAATAAATCAAGAAATTTGAACACAGATGAGTCATTAAGATATAAGATATTACAAAAATGTCTAACATATTTTTTTTTTATTACATTCATGTCTATCTAGTAAAAAAATAAGAAAGAAGATAATTTGTAGTTTTACTATTTTATCCGTATATAATATATTACGTTTTTCTTAAAAAAAATCACAAAAGGTAAAAATAAGTAATGATGATTGCTTTAGAATGAATTAGTAATCATATATAAAATATCCACTATTTTTTTTTTCTAAAGCAAAACTCATCTTTACGTTTTAGATTTTCAAAACAACTTTTCAAGTCTTTTTTTTTTGTATTCAAACCCTACTCTATAGAGTTGCCGTCATCGCCTCCGTCGGTAACCCACAACCATTCGCCGCCTATACCCCACGCCATTCGCCGTTGGCACCCCAGTTGAAAGTTCTTCGTCGGTACACCACGTCATTCACTGTCGTTTCAGATATATTAAGGGTATATATTCGCCGATACCTTATAAGGTTTCTGATTTTCACACCCTTTTCACAAAAAAATCAAAGGTCGTGGTTTCTTTTGTGGTTTCGTCACCGACTCTCCAACTTAATCTACACCATCGTCGACGCTGGTACCCATAAGTCGTTGTTGCTTTACGTCGGTCACCATAGGTCATGGTAGATTTACCGCACTATTTTGTTTTTTTAGTTTGGGGGTTTAATTTTTATATAACATGGTCTATATACACCAGGTATATATCATGAATTTTTTAATGGTTGGTGTTTTCTGATATAAATTAGAGTATATATCAGGGTTTATATATGTATTAGGGTGTATATACTACGGTATATATCGTATATATCAGGGTATTATTAATGGTTGTAGTTTATGTGAGTGTTTTAAATATATACAGGGTATAAATCTGGGTATATATCAAAGTAAAATGAGGGTGTATATATATATATAATAGTGTATATATTAGGGCAATATATCAAGGTAATATTAATGAGGGTGTATATATATAACAGTGTATATATAAATCCGGTTATATATCAAACTAAAATGAGGGTGTATATATATAACAATGTATATATTAAGGATATATATGTAGCTGAAAGAAAATAGACTTTTTTAGAAAGGTACTCCCTTATGTACTGGCGTGAATCATGAGAATCTTAGAAGGGGTGAGCAGTGAGTTATAATACCCTCCAAAATCATGAGATCGACATTAACTTTTGGTAACAAATGACATACAAAATAATAGTGGTTATAGAGAAGAAGATAAATAGATGAAAGAAATCAATTTTGGTAACAAATGACATACAAAATAAAACCATATTAATAACAAAATTTAATTAATGATAATTGATAATTGCCATAAGTAAAATCACCTAATTAATATTGTAAAATTACAACAGTAATAAAATACATAATTAAAAAGGCAATTTGATTTTATAGATCCCAAAGCAAAACCATTGGGGCTTTTAGACCCCAAAGTTTTAAACTTAATGTTCTAGACCCCTGAGTATGAATTGTCTAAAATACCCTATAGATCCCTCTTTCACTGCACAAGAAAAAAACGTTCCAACTGCGATTTTTCCATCTTCTTCCTTGACTTTTCAAACTTGGAATTCTCATTGCCCAATTTCTTCTTCCTTCTTCACCTATTCAATCAGTTGGCAAACGACTATTCCCTTCCCTTCGTTTCTTCGAGATATTAGAATTTCAACATTTAGATTTTTAATTTCCAATCGATAATTTTGTTAATCGCTAAGATTTTGAAGATTTTCGGCATGTTCTGTTATTTTTTCTTGGAAAAAGAAAAAAAATTCACGAGTTTCTTGGCTTAAAAAACGGCGTTGGCTGAGAACGAAGACGAAGGAAGAAGATGAATTTCAGACTGGTAAATTTACCAGTGTGTTTTACCCGACTGGTAAATATACAGATGAGGGAATATTTTCCCTCATCCGTAAATTTACCAGTCGAGAAAAACCCACCGGTAAATTTACCGGTCTGGAATTCCCACCTGTAAAAAAACAGAAGGCTTATTTTCAGCCATGTTGAAGTATTTTACTATTTTTGTTTTTCATTTAAACCAAATACATTTATTTACTGTTTTTATATCAAGAATCTTTCGAGTGATTTTAGGGTGGGATATTTTTTTTATAACTTAAAATAGGATGATAGATTTTCAAATCCTATTTTGGATTTTTGAGATTAAAATGGTAAAAAGTTGTAAGATTTCATAGAATTGTAAACTAAATTTATTCTATTTGCCATATTTTCATATTAACAAATTGTAGGAGTAAACTTCTTTTTTTCCTAAATCTACTTCAACAGAGCTGAAAATAAGCCTTGAAAATAAAATCTATTTTTGATTCAAGTTGATTAACAAAAGTTGTTAAGAATATATTTTAGATTTAACTTCTAATTTTTTTTCAACAGGGCTGAAAAATAAGCCTTTTTTTTTTTACCGGTGGAATTCTAGACCGGTAAATTTACTGTTGGATTTTTCCCGACAGGTAAATTCACAAATGAGGGAAAATAAATTTCTTCATCTGTAAATTTACCAGTCGGGAAAAACCCACCGGTAAATTTATCGGTCTGGAATTCATCTTCTTCCTTCGTCTTTGTTCTCAGCCAACGTCGTTTTTAACCCAAAAAACTCGTGAAAATTATTTTTTCCAAGAAACAACCAACAGAACATGTCGAAGATCTTCAAAAAATCTTAGCGATTAACAAAATTATCGATTGAAAATTAAAAATATGTTGAAACCTTAATATCTCGAAGTAATGAAGGGAAGAGGAGGAAGAAAGAAAGAAGAATGAAGCAATCAGAATTTCAAGTCTGAAACGTCCAAGGAAGAAGGAAAAATCGCGAGTTTCAAACGTTTCTTGAGGGGTCTATACACTAGTAACAGTATTTAGAGATCTGAGAGCAAAATTGTAACTTCAAGTGCTAAAAATAAGGGTATTTTAGACCATTCACACTCGAAGGTCTAGAATATTTAGTTTAAAACTTTGGGGTCCAAAAGTCCCAATAGTTTTGTTTTGGGGTCTATAAAATCAAATTGCCCTAATTAAAAGACCTAATTAATATTGTAAAATTAAAAAAGTAATAAAATATCTTTATTTTTCGAATTTTAAATGAAGGGTAAAATTGTAAGATCAAATTAGAACAAATTCATTAAATGACACCATAAATACTCGAAAAATATAGAAATGATAAATAACAATTCTAGTAGACATTTGTGAAAATATGGGTTAAAGAATAACTCATTTGTAAAAATATCTCATAAATAAAACTATAAACAAACCCACATTATTAACAAGTGATTAAAATATAACTATATTTAAAAATTGAACCATTTAGTTTAGAAAGATATTTGAGACAATTTAAAAATATTTGAAATAAATTGAAAATTGTTCATATATATATAGAAGTACAATTGTTGCTGCAAATTAAAACATAACACCACACATTACACATCTATGTAAAAAACATACGAATATTATATGAATATTCATACCCACACATTCTAAGTATTAAGGAAAATATTGGATAATATATTTCTTGTATTTATCTTTTCTATTATTGGCTTGTGCCACGTGTATATTTGTCTAATTAGATAGAAACCCTAACTCTGTTAGGGTTTTTCATAATTCCGTAGGACTAACGGGCTGATATCTAATCAGTAGGCCACACCACTGTATAGGAAGTCTTGGGCCCATAATCAAGATCACACAAATGTCTATTAAATAGCCCAAATATAATTCTTATTGAATTTGTTACCCACATATGAATTAATTATTAAATTAATTCCAACAATCTCCCACTTGGTCAACAAATTTCTTATTAGCAATTATTAATTTATTCTTTAATGCACAACTTAATGCTATTTTAAAAATAACTTCCGTTTAATCACAATCTGGTCCATTTTGTATACCAATGAAGAACCAAAGCGATTTTTGTCACATATATGGTCGCAACTTAACCTTCAATGATCACCACACCAAATATACTCAATGACATGGATCAAGTGTGGAAGAGCAGCATGAAAATTACATGTAATGTGATCTAAACATGTTCATCTCCAACTGGTCAACTTTACTCTTTTATTGAGAGCAAACATAAATCTTTCTAGCCTTAATGTTAAACTACTGTGAGAAAGAAACTGATTCAGAGTAACAAAAGATAATCTCTCTCTCCCTTATTCTGCAGAAAATACAATTTTGTGTCTACTTTATGAAAACACAAACTTCCACTCAACTGACGTACAATAAGTTTCACACCTATATGAGCATTATGCTCCCAAAAAAACTTTTGTGTGAAAGTTCTTAATGAACGTATCTGTAATGAAGGAGTTGTATTCATTTAGACACAATAAAAACTCTGAATTTTCTTTATCAACTAAAGCTTGTGATTTTCATAAAGCTTTTGTTGCTATAAATTGAAAAGAATTAAAATTCTTGTCAAAACAACTTAGTGGAAAGATTTAAAATTTATGAGTTTGTTGCCACACAAAGTGCTATGACCATAAACCTCAATGGTAAAAGAAACTACTCCAAATGACTATTTTTCACTTTTATTTACAGTAGTAGTTTTTACCCATTTAGTGAACATAGCCTGGAAGGTGGATCTTGTTGGCAACTCTTATTATCAAAATCAAATTACCTCATGAACTCTACTTTATTTGATTTTGATAAGTTAGCATGTATCCTTTTGTTAATTACCTTAAAACTCTTTAGATTCAATTAAGAGTTATAAAAATATTGCCTTTTGTTATTGATATGAATACGAAAGCGGAAGCGTTTAAACTTCAAGCATGAAATTCTTCATTTCTTTATTCAATGGACCTTTATTGAGACTAAACTTGTCGTCTTTAATCATTTAATATTTCTTAGTGCATACAACTTTATGCTAGAAAACTTGGAAGACTTTCCGACATAACCTCTTTTGTGAAATCTCAATGTTACTTGAGATTGATCTCACGATATCATTTCACAATATAAAAGAGATGTTCATACAAGTTTTTATCTTATAGCGTAGTCTTATCATGTCATAGACATATTACACTAGAAAAATAAATTTACTCCCATTAAGCTTGTAATTCATAATTATCACTCGTGTTTACCTTAGACCTTAAATGTGATAATTAATTAATGAAACTTATGAAATTACAAACAATAACCTTATTGAGATCGCAAATGAAATTAGACATTTGAAACCTTGTGTTACTGGAGCAAGAGTTTCTAAACTATACAAGCTTTAATTTCATAAATCACAAAATTGAGAAATTAATCTTTATATCCATTTGACATAACTAGTTTTAAAGTGTTAACACAAGTCTCTTAATAATTAATGCCACCCATAATAATTGAAACATAATAACTAGACAAACCTTATATCTTTCAACACATATTACCTCTTAAAGGCAATATGAAAAGATGTCAAATATTTTCATTATTTATTGTTTCACCTAATTTCTTATGACATTAATTTTCTCTTTTAAGAGATAAGTCATTGTTTGACTTTAGGGGAAGATAATTGAATCATCTTCCTTTTACTTTTAAGTCAAACTTAAATATTTATACTCGGATTTCTCATATCTCTTGTGATTACTTTAATAACACTTTTAATAATGTTGAGTCTGTCTTACTTAAATGAGGGAACCTGTACTAATATTGTCACATAGAGAAAATAACTCAAGTTTTCTTTTCATAAGGATAACATTCCTCATTTCATCTTTCCCCTCAAACTCAACATCCTTAAGAAACTAAAGATATAACTAAAGATATCTAGCAAATGAATTGTTAAGTGAGAATTAATTTTAGAAAACATGAAAATGACTAGTGTACCTAGAGTAACAACTTATAATCTTTAAGTCCAAATTTTCCTTATTGGTCTTTCATGACCGATCATTAGTTGGACGTTCTTAAATTCAAACATAATGTCAAGCATTTTCCTAGCCTTGAATTGCAAGAGATTTAGTTGTTGTTTTATATGGTACACCACTTGAACTTTATGTTGCAATCTTAAGTGCTTTTCCCAAAGAAATTGAGTTCAAAGAAGAATTTATATGATCATGGCGACCACTACAGTGACTCAAGAACCAAAGACAAGATAAAGAGACAAATCACTTGGAGAAACCATGAGAACAAGCATGTCCACGGATTAGTGACACTCTACTGTATTATACCAACTTCGGATGCTTATAACTTTGTTATTTATTAAGGAAACATAGCCGAATTAGATACAATTTTAAAGATCTTTCCAACCATATAAAGTACACTTCAATCCGAGCACTGAGGAAGAAGTTATTGCCAAAATACCAAAGGGTGTCCAATCTAGAAACTTTCCTTTTATGATTCTCCTCACTTTTATAGAATGTAATATTTTTACTTTTTGGAGTGTTTTGTCCGAAAATTATCAACTTTTATGTTTAGGAAAACCTTTAATTATTTTAATTTAATTATTAGAATATGATTTATTTTCCCTAATTGTTTTGGGATGTTTTTACCTTAATAGTTCTAGGGTTTTTGTCTTGCTCAAGTAGACAACCATAAGGCTATATATATGCCTTCATTCTCATTTGTAAGGACCTTTTTAGCCATACAATTTTATCAATAGAGAAATTAGTTTCTTGTTAAGACGTGAGCTTGTTTCTTGAGCATTGCACCCTTCGTGGAATCATTCAAGGTTGGTTGGTCACCAAACTTGTGGAGTGTTTCTCACCTTGGACTGGATTAATCAATAGTCCAACTCCTTGGTCTTTCACCAAACAAAAGGTAACCTGATATTGATTTACTTTTCTAAACCTTTAAGCATATCGTTTGTGCGACACAAGATTCGGTTTTTGGTAGATTACTTGAGGATCTTTCCCTTTGTGAATTGCCTAGGCTCCAAACCTACTTGTCGTATATATCAAGAATGATTTTTCATACTTCTAACCTTGTATTTACGAGTTTTGAATCATTCTATAAGCAACACACTTTGCTCAGGTCGGCCTAAAAATATGTCTTACTTAATGGCTCTATAAATTCTTAAAGGAGTTTAGCAAAATTCCCTAGACATTCTTTACCTAATCCATAGTGTTTCATCACTAAAAAATAACCATATGACTTTTAAGATATCCAGAACTAAAGACCTCTCTGACATCAATCATAAGTGACTTCACTAAGAATATATTTCTGGAAATATTAAACAATGTTGTTAAGCATTTTAAGAAGTCATATGGAATAGATTATTTCATTATTTTTCCCTTGATTCTACCTAATACATACTCAAAGATTTGTTAAATCAAAAGAACCAATCATCAATGAATAGAAGTACTAGAGTCTATTCAACACATGGAAGTCTCAACATGCAGGCTAAATTAACTTTGTTTAAATCCTAAGTGAGAAGTCAAATTTTCTTTATACATTATGAAAATAAGTACTAAGAACACATTTCCTACATGTCCAAATTTTCTAAGAAAAAAAAAACAAAAATTAGGAGAAGTCTGAATCCTAACTTTTAGTGATTTGAACTAATATGTATCAAATGCAGCTTTGTGTCAACATTAATTTCTCCCTTGAGGAAATAGTTAATTGAGTACATTTTGTTCTTTATACTTAAAGCAATTTTCTTCAAACTTAACATCGAAGATTCGCTCATTAAGGGTTCATCTACCCTTTCAAGCAACATTATGTTGCTTTGTTCTTCATTAAGACACATTTAACCAAAAAATTAAATGTCTCTTACTCTATGTTCATCTCAGAACAATCTTTATCTTTATCTGTTAAATAAACTTCCTAATTATTTCCTCATCAAACATGATTCCCTTGAATAATAAAATCCATCGTCATAAAACTTATGAAGTTGGAATTATTCCATTTTTTGAAAAAATATGAATCTCAATTAATCTGAAAGGGATGTTGCTAAGTAAAAAAAACAAAATGGAAGTGTTTCTTTATTTATCATGAATAAAAAAAAATATTCTCAAAGTCAAACAAGACAATAGTATTTAAAATTTTGAAAATCAACTCAAACATGCTCTTAAATAACTTAGTATTTATAAAAATACTTTGAAATTAAACTTTATGAGGACAATAAGATACCAAACACAACATTGACAATCTTCATTTGGGCCGACTGACAACATTGACGAGTTTGATTCCAAGCAATATTATTTACATCTTATTCTCAAACATTTTGTCTTCCAATAATCTTTGATTCCAAGCAATATTATTTACATCTTATTCTCAAACATTTTGTCTTCCAATGATCTTTGATTCCAAGCAATATTATTTACATTTTATTCTCAAACATTTTGGCTTCCAATAATCTTTGATTCCAAGCAATATTATTTACATCTTATTCTCAAACATTTTGTCTTCTGTTGCATGCTCAGTGTGCATGTAAAATTAAATGCGAAGAGCACTCAGATCATGCAAGTATACATGGTCTGCAGCAAGTGATAAGTATAATTTAATTCGTTTTCCCACAGAGATTAAGTTTAGTGACTAGCGATTTGGTGTGTTAGATTAGATAAGGTAACTTAAATTGGATAGATTTTGGGTTGAAGGACGAAAGTAGAAAAGATGCAAGAAGAATGTAAACATAAATGCAAAGCAAGCAAAGAGATAAAGTTATAATGTGGAAAAGTAGGATTGCGGATCTCGCAATCTTGTCGCAATGATTTCGCAATGGATTAAAAAACTACTGAAAAAGACTAAGGCAAAGGCAGAAATGGTTATTGCAGCTCTCGCAATAATCTCGCAATAAATTCGCAACGATTTAAAAACTAAAGTAAGACAGCAAGGTCGGCTTAAGAGTCCTCTATAGGCATTTAACTATGATCAATCAACAACAAATTAACAATTCATGCATCGTTTTAACTAGGTCTCATGCATCTTTCGATTACATGCATTAGATCTTGAGTTTACTCATATCCAAGTAAGACTGAAGAACCTATTTATACACACATGCTAACAAACGTGCTAGGAGAATGCCTATTCCTAGGTCATTCTCTGGTTACCATAAAAGGCTAACATGAATGGATGACTCTGAATTCTTACTCCTTCCAGAGGTTAGGAATTCTTTAGACAAAATGGATGGTCAGTCGAAATTGCCCATGGGATGAAGATCACATACATTCAATGCATTCATGCTACTTTACATGTTGAATTCACATACTTCTAGCCTATAGATTCATCTGTTGCAGACCTCTATTGAGTTAGTTACTCGTGGTTTTCGAAGAACTAAAGGAAATGAATTGATTAAACATAGAATGGAGAACTCAACAAAATTAATTGATTACTCTTAAAAGGGCAAAGTACATAACAATCGTAAACAAAGCGTGCGTTGATCCGAAAGCAATGAACAACGTAGACAGTAGTAAATGATTCAGAACAGTATGTCAAATAGACAGCAAGTAGTTTAGAAAGCAGTAAAGAAAGCAGTAAGGAAAGCAGTAAGGAAAGCAGTAAGATGTGTAAGGATCCTCTAAGTCGCAAGACGCCTCGGATGAAGGGGAAGATTATCTGATCTTGGGGATAATTTCAATCAGAAGAGAAGAGGGATCTTCTCTTCTTCCTCTCGAATTATCGACGCCAAGGGCTTGTTTCTTCGATCCAACAAACGGGGGAGAAGTTTTGTCTGCAGGTTTCTTCACGATCGGGCACTCCTCACTTCCAGATTGATTGTGTTTTCCATCGTCATTCGGCTCCTTTTATAGCCTCTACAGGTACCTTCAGCTGCGGATCTTCATCCATTCTGGAGTAACAACCTCCCACGCGGCAGCAGTAGAGAAGTTTGGCGGCTGGAAAATCGCAACAACGAAGACTGACGGCTGAAAAAAATGCAGCAGCAAAGACTGGCGTTGCGGTTTCATTGCGAGGGCCGCAATATTTCCGCAATGCACCTGCAATGTACAATTTAGCTATTTTTTCACCATTTTGCATCCTTTTTCGTTCCTTTTCCAAATAAGCCTTAAATTAGCATCATTTCTCAAATTCTCACTTTTAAGCACATATTAAGCTAACTTCTAACAAAAACACTCAAGAACTTTCATGATTTTTAGGTAATTAAGGCCCTAAATAATGCACTTTTGGAGAGGTAACATCTTCCATGAACATCTTTTTTTTAGTACAATTAATGTAGGAGTGGGGTTGAACCATCAACCATTGGGAGAGTAATTGGTGCCTTATAAACTATGAGCTATGCTCGGATTGGTGTTTTTCAAGAGCATATAAAGAAACCTTAGAGATTTAGAACAAATAATTTTAATTCAAACTTGAAAAAATGACGTAACATTTAGTCTTCAAACTTTTTAGAATTGTGTTTAATAAAAATCTTTCAACTTTATAATAAGTGCGCCAACTTTTAATTGTGTCAATAGGTCCCTAAAATTTAGATGTCTAATAAATTTTTGAACTTTCAATTTTGTGTTTAATATGTTAAATTTTTTTAAAAAAAATTATTGAATAAGCCTAGAACCTATATGCAAAATTAAAATTTTAAAAAACCAGATCTATTAAATTCTTTTAAACTTCGAAAACCTATTAGACGTCAAATTGAAAGTTTAGAGATCGATCAAACATATTTTAAGATTCATAAACCTATCTGACAAAGATCTGAAAGTTAAGTATTAACTTCTTCATGCCAACAAGAGCATAGTTCAACGACATGATGTATCACCTAGGAGCTCACGATGTATCGCCTAGTGACCATGAGGTCCTAGGTTCAATCCACCACCCCAACATGTTGTAAAAAAAATATATATATTAACTTCTTCATGCCCAACTCACTACTCTAGTTGCCTTTGTTTTTGCCCTAACAGTCAAACTCCTTTCAGTTTATGATGGAGAGAAAAGGCCAACCAATCTAACTAAATTTGTCAAGCTGCACCTAACACTCCCTTCTAAGGCCCCTCCTTCATTTGGAGGGAAGACTTATCCCCACTCTCTCTCTCCTAGGTTGTCTTCTAGGTAGGTTGCTTTGCCATGTGCATAGGTCTAACATTTCTAATGATTGTGTATTAACAATATTCATGGATGACTCTCTAACTCTCTCTTGAGAAAGAAATTAATCGAGAAAGCCACCACAATATGACCTGCAGATTTGCACCATTGAATGTAATGAGAGCAATATTATAAAAATACTTTGAATTTGCCTCTAGTGGTTGTTAAGGGATGCACAACGATTATTATCAATAGACTTTGACAACTCTCACGCCTCATAATGTAAGAAACTTATCATCTAATGATGGATGATAATAAGTGGATGAGTTTGACTTAGAAAGTGAAATAGTAAATCTTTTTATGGCCAATTCATGACAAAAAAGCTTCACCATTCTTGGTGCATGGTAAGACTCTTGTCATGCAACGATGGACATGAGATTTAGGGGTATACAAATAATTCGGACAACCGGAACTACCCAACTCAAACCGTAAGGGTTAGGTTAAAAAAAATCGATTTGATTTAGATTAATTTTTTACAAAACCAAAAACTCAATTCAATTGGTGGGTTGAAATTTTTTGGCTCGGTTCAATTCGAACCAAACCGAATTCATATATTAAAACAAATATATATTCAATATAAAATTCAGACTTTATTTCAATCTTCTTCAAAAAGCCCCAAGACTTTATTTCACTCTTCTTCAAAAAGCCCTAAAACATATGGATTGTCAATACGGCGTCTCACTCACATTCTTTCGTCGATTAAGCCTCTCATCGTCGCTCTCATCCCCTCGCCATCACTCTCATCCCCTCACCATCGCTCTCATCCCTGACGCCCACCCATGCTTTTAGCTCCGACGACTAACATCGCAACTCCCTCTGATTTGTTGGTTTAGTTTTCCGTCTTCCTCACCTCCGACGACTAACATCGCAACTCCCTCTGATTTGTTGGTTTAGTTTTCAATTATTGAATAATATACCCATTCTGATAATCTGATCTGAATTTTTTGATAGTTAACTTTTGATATGCTGTTGTTTTTTTATTTTTATGACCCAATGACCCAACCCGAAAATAGAAAGATTGGGTTGACTAGTATGATTGGTTCACTCAGGTTGTTGTCCCTACCAACCTCCGAAGACTAGCACCACCGCAACTCCCTCCGATTTGTTGGTTTAGTTTTCAATTATTGAATAATATAAACATTCTCATCTGAATCTTTTAATAGAATATTTTTGTATAGTTGATTTTTGATATGTTGTTTTTAATTTTTATGACCTGATGATCCAACCCAACCCGAAAATACAAGGGTTGGGTTGACTAGTATGATTGGTTCACTCAGGTTGCTGACCCTCCCATCCCGAAATTCCGAGTTAGGCCCAAAAACCCCCCAAACCCAACCCATCTACACTCCAAATGAGATTACTAGTTCACCTCCAAATCCGACTATAAGTATTGAACTTCTCTCTTCCAAACCCATCAAGGATGAGATATAAAAGAGCAATTTTTGGGGGTATAAAAACAAGCTGAAAATTTATAGTTGTAAAAGAGGAATTTTTGCAGTAACTTATAGCAGCAAATGTCTTCTGACCGAACATGAACAAAATAGACACTAAGCATCCTCTCTCCAAGGAGACTGATGAGATTCAAAAGACCTGGACTATTTCGAATATACATCACAAATTTTCCGAATCTGAGAACCATTTCAATGCATAAATAGCTTGTTTTTTGGTATTGGCGTCGAAGAAAACTTATCTTAGTTGCTAAAACTTCTGGATGACAACAGAATTGGCAAGACCAGCCTGCTCGATTGTCTGAGCCACGTCGCTAAGAACCTTGGGAGGGAAACCCATCAACTGCAGCTGATAGTTCCTGGCACTCCCTGGCCTAGATGCATCGATGAAAGCACGGACATCACTGACTGTATGATGGTAATTGAAATGAGCTATCATGCGTGTTCCATCTGCCAACCTAAGTTGAATCGAGGTTGATGGCAACGATTCATCCACGACCAGGCCTGCAGAAGGGCTTGGACTGCTATTGACATCATTGGGAGTAGCAGTTGGCTCATTTCCTGCTTGAGTCGGCACGCTACCACCAAGAGTTCTTCCTACACCTTGAAAAGGAAGACGTGGCTTCTCTGGTTCCTGCAAGATGCAAAATACAGAGCGTAATATTAATACACTCCAGACTACAAACTTTAAAATGTATAGGAACATTACTTAAAGATTAACTATTGACTGGAAAGCCTCCAAACATAGTCAATTTCAAACAGTTTCTTGACCGTTACAAGAATAAGTTTCTATTGTCTACTCTGGTATATTTATGTTAGTACAACAAATGGGAATATGGAGAGTTTAACCTCCAACCTCAAGGGAAGGAAGGAAGGAGTACATGTCAATTACTGCTGAGTTACATGTCAATTACTGCTGAGTCAAGCTCACTTGGACTCCTGGTACATATATGTTAAGAATTGTAGAACCAACAAGTGAAATCTTAATAAGAATACTTACACGGTACTCCTCCATCCTCCTAATCAAATTCACATGAACGGAGGACCTCCTATCTGCAGGTTCAAGCTCTCTGGGGCACTCGGACTTTTTGATGCTCTGGAGTGAAATAACACAGTAAACACAATCCGACGGTAATCATTAATTCGAAGAAAGAAATTTATCTAATGGAGCTAAAGAAACAAGAACGCATACTGCAACCTTTCTTCAAGCAATCAACAAACTTACAAACATTGATCAAGTATTTCCCATAAATTGCATTTCATGTTGTTCCCCACTCTTATTATATCCATGGATACATGCATCTTGCACGCACATAAATATTTGGTTAAATTACAAATTTGGTCCCTATGATTTGATAAAACCTCATAAATAGTCTCTACCGTTAGAAGCTACTAACGGTAGAGACTGGCTGCGTGAGTTGAGTAGTTGACTGGATAAAAAACAAGTTGCCAATAAGCCCTATATATTTCAACATTAGAACATTATGAGTACCGTATTCCACTTACTTCCAAAAATGATGCATTTTCAGGATCATCCAACCTCCTCAAAGGGCCATCGTTTACAGTAAAGCCATTACTCCAGAATACAATATTGTGAATAGTGATTTCAGGCTGATCAGGAGCAGCAGAACGTACAGTTTCTCCTGTGAGTAACCTACCAGTTCCAGTAAAGCTGCTTGAGCTTGAAGATGAACGGGCTTGATCAATAGGGCCTTCCACAGCTCCCATTTGCCTAGCTTGATTGAAAAGTGAATCCACATCATTACCCTTTGTAGGATCTTGGACAAGCATCCCGCTGAAAGTTGTTAATAGTGTTAGCATCCAATAACTACCAAAATTCTTGCTTAGATCAGAAAAAATGAATACATTAAAACAAAAAACTACGTTCAGGAGGCGATGGAGGAAAATAATACATTATCTCCCACTAAATACCAATTTCGATTACAAAAAGAAATATAATTACTCGATAATTTTTTTTTTGATAAGGTCCCTCGATAATAAAAGAAGAAGAATTCTGTAGAGGTAGAAAATAATATCAAATTCACACTCTTGCCTTCACTCCAAAATTCTTCAAGAGCCAAGTCACCCAAAAGGAAACCATAACTGCATTAACCATCAAGATCTTTATCCTTACCCCTGGGCCCATGACCCACCAATAATTGAATCATAAAACCATAAATGTTTAAAGGACACCAGCTCTGAAATTAAATACATACATGCATATACACAAACTCACATACATACATATACACACTCACGCATGCGCACACGCACACCCACAAGCAGCCCATTCTTTTGAAATTCAGATTTTACTCAAGTTTCACCTATGTTCCAAGCTTCCCTGATACTTTTGAGATGATTGGTCTGGTAGTAAAATATAATCGGAAAACTGATGCTTTTGTAATCCAAGGGCTTTGGCTTTCTGCCAACCAGTGCCCCATAGTTTAACTGCATAGTCATTTGACTGCTAACTGTTTTTCTATCTTCAAAATCACAAGCAAAGTGGCATTAATGTTGGGAAAAAGTTTAGAAAAATAATTTGGGAATTGTGTTCTCAAAGAGGGAGGAGTTGTCTCTTGCATTGGAGTTTGGCAATTGGGAACTCTGTAATAATGTCTAGTGCAATACATGTTTATCAGTCAAATGACTATGCAGTTTCTCCCTTGAAAGTCGAACCAGATGCTTTATGGCAGAAGGTGGTTGCTAGTAAATATATGATGTTGACCAGGGGCAGGGTTGTTAAAATTAATTTGAGGGGTGTTCTTCCTTTCCTAAGCTGAAACCTACCTTAAAGCTCACCTAAACATAGATTTGGGGATCAAAGAGTAAACAAATTGTGGGAGAGCATGTGAATTTCCCACCTATCTCTCTGAACATTGTTACCTGACATTTATTGTTACAAGATCAAACTAATTGGCTTACCATAACTGCTGGGTTGAGGAGCTTCAAGATTAGTGGTTTATTCCATTGAGATGAAATCAAAGTAATCTAAAAGTTAATTCCTTGGAGGTGGTTAATGTAAGGTAACCCCTTACTCAAGGTATTTTATTAGACAAATGAAGAGCCCTTAGGCAAGTACAAGTACTCCTACACTCTGTAGGATACCCTCTAATCTCCTAGAGATTTTACTCAATCCAAAGCTATCCCCTAATGCCAAGTAAAGAGATATTTATATACAAGGTTCCTAACCAAAAGTAAAGAAGAAACTGAAAGCAAACAAACTAACTGCCCCCCTTCCCAACTGTTTATTTAGTTAGTTTCTTTCTCCTAGTATAGTATTTCAATGGGGGAGGTTTAGGTGATCTTACAATACCCTCGGCCTCAAAATCGACCTTGTCCTCAAGGTCGAAAGTAGGGAACTGTCTGCGAAGATCTTGTACATTCTCCCAGGTCGCCTCGTGTGCCGGCAGACCTTGCCAACTAATGAGTGCCTCTGTTGCACCCGTTGCTTCATTTTTTTTGATAGGCGAACACCTCCGCTGGAATTGCAATCCAAGCAAACTCCTCCGTTAGGATGGGAGGTCCCACTTGCACTTCTTGATGTTGTCCCAATGCTCTTTTAAGTTGAGAGATATGAAAAGTCGGATGTATACGAGCTTCGAGAGGTAGCTGTAGCTTGTAGGCAACATTGCCATATCGCTCAATAACTTTGTAGGGCCCAAAATACTTTGGGGATAATTTTTCATTCTTCCTTCGAGCCAAGGTGACTTGTCGATAAGGACGAATCTTGATAAAGACTAATTCCCCCACGGTTAATTCTTTATCACTTCTCTTTGTATCGGCATACTTCTTCATCCGATCCTGGGCAAACAACAAGGTCGCCTTCAACTGTTGGATTGCCCGGTCGCGTTCTATAAGTGTCTGATCCAATGTAGCATTCGGAGTACGGACCCCGTCATAGGCTAAGAGAGGAGGTGGTGTGCGGCCATAAACTGCTTGAAAGGGTGTAATGTCGATCGAGATGTTGTAAGTGGTATTGTACCAATACTCCGCCCAGTGAAGCCAAGATGTCCATTGTGTAGGTCTTTCACTACAAAAACAACGTAAATATGTTTCCAGCCCCTTGTTAACTATCTCCGTTTGACCATCCGTTTGAGGATGATATGAAGTGCTATGCCGGAGTTGGGTTCCTGCTGATCGAAAAAGTTCACGCCAAAAATGGCTGAGAAAAACTTTGTCCCGATCAGAGATGATCGTTTGGGGAAAACCGTGTAGCCGTACAATCTCCCGGATAAAAACATCACTGACTGTTTTAGCAGAGTAGGGGTGTTTGAGTGCCAAGAAGTGTGCATATTTACTAAGTCTATCCACCACAACAAAGATGGAATTATTTCCTCCAGATCGAGGTAGCCCCTCAATAAAGTCCATACTCAAATCTTCCCATATTCGAGTTGGTATTTCCAACGGTTGCAGCAATCCCGCCGGTGAAGTAGCCAATGACTTGTTACGCTGGCAAACTAGGCATTCCTCAACATATTTCTTTACGTCTTTCTTCATTCCCGCCCAATACAGTTCTCCCATCAATCTTTTATAAGTTCTCAAAAATCCCGAATGACCTCCAAGGACCGAGTCATGAAAAGTATGGAGAAGAGAGGGGATGAGTGAAGACGAGGAGGATAGTACTAACCTTCCTTCGTAGAGTAGGTTCCCCTGGCGAATGCCATACTGCTCAGAAGAACTAGGATCTTGAGTAAGCTGATGAACAATGGCTTGCAACTTTGAATCTGCTAACACTTCAGCTTTAATAGTACTAATATCAATCAAAGTTGGTACCATTAAATGTGATAGTTCGGCTTCTTGTGGTAGTCGAGACAAGGCATCAGCCGCTTTATTCTCTAATCCAGGTCTGTATTGTACAACAAAATTGTATCCCAATAGCTTGGATATCCATCCCTGATATTGGGGTTGAATGACCCTTTGTTCTGAGAGAAATTTAAGTGCTCTTTGATCCGTTTGCACAATGAAGTGCTGGCCTAACAAGTATGGACGCCAACGTTGTACCGCCATGACAATTGCCATGAGTTCACGCTCATATATAGACTTCGCTTGAGCCCTGGCTGACAAAGTATGGCTATAGAAAGCAATCGGTTTTTTCTCTTGGGACAAAACAGCTCCCAACCCCGTACCTGAGGCATCTGTTTCAACTACGAAAGGTCGCTCAAAATCGGGTAATGCTAACACAGGTATCGATACCATTGCTTGCTTGAGTTGATTGAACGCTTCGGTAGCCTGATCATTCCAAGAAAATGATCTTTTCTGTAATTGCTTGGTTAAAGGAGCTGCAATCGATCCATAGTCTTTTACAAACCTTCTGTAATACCCCGTCAATCCGAGGAATCCCCTGAGTTCTCTCACATTCCGCGGTATGGGCCAATCCGTCATAGCCCTCACTTTTTCAAAGTCAGCCTCAACTCCATCTGCCGAAACCCAATGCCCTAAGTACTCAATTCTCTTCTGAGCAAACTTGCATTTCCCTTTGTTAGCAACCAACTCATGTTGTTGTAACAGTGTAAAAATTAGGAAGAGATGCTGTAAGTGCTCCTTCAAATCACGGCTGTAAACTAGAATGTCATAAAAAAAAACCAATACAAACTTCCTTAAGTAGGGTCTTAACACCGTATTCATCAATGATTGAAACGTTGAGGGAGCGTTTGTCAACCCAAAAGGCATGACTACGAATTCATAGTGCCCCTCATGAGTTCTAAAGGCAGTCTTGGCAATGTCCTTGTCTTGAACTCGGATTTGATAATAACCGGCTCGGAGATCAATCTTCGAAAAGATTCGTGATCCGTTCAACTCATCAAATAACTCTTCGACCACCGGAATAGGAAATTTGTCCGGTATCGTCACATTGTTCAGTGCCCGATAATCGACACAAAACCTCCATCCCCCATCCTTCTTTTTCACTAACAGCACTGGACTTGAAAAGGGGCTTACACTGGGTCGAATTACCCCGGATTGCAACATTTCATCTACCATTCTCTCAATCTCTATTTTCTGTACATACCCATACCGATATGGTCGTACATTTACAGCCGTTGTTCCTTCTTGCAAATAAATTCGATGATCCACCAACCTTCGTGGAGGAAGCTTGTCCGGTATTCGGAACAACTGATCAAACTCTTCGATCAACTTACTTATCTCCCCTGGTAACTCATCATCTTGCTCTGTGGTTCCACCAAACTCTTCATCGCTCACAGCCTCAAAGGCCCTGAGTTCAACTAAAAACCCCTGATCCTCGGGTTCCCAAGACTTGGCCATACTTTTCAGCGAGACCTTAGACTTAGTAAGGCTTGGATCTCCCTTCAACACAATTTGTTCCTTGCCCTTCCCAATTCGGATAGATAACTGCTTCCAATCTACCTCTGTAACCCCCAGTGTGTTCAACCATTTCATTCCCAACACAACTTCTACTCCTCCGAGCGCCAAGGGAAGGAAATCCTCCGAAATAGTCATCGCTCCGATGGTTAATTCGACTGCCTTGCAAACGCCTTTTCCTCTCACCGCTCCTCCCGTCCCCATAATGACGCCGTAGTTGGCTGTTTCTGATAATGGCAACGCTAGTTCATCCACTACCCGCTGACTGATGAAGTTGTGAGTCGCACCACAGTCAATCAAGACAACGACCTCCCGCTCAGCAATTTTTCCCATCATTTTAATCGTTCCTGGGGAAGAGATACCTACCACTGAATTCAAAGATAATTCAACCGCGTCTCCCACTTCAATCTTCCTCAAGGCGTCATTCTCGACTTCAAAACTCTTCATAGTAACTTCTTCCTCTGCTTCACCAACTTCTTCCTCTTTCAACTCCGATTCTTCAGCGTTCTCATGCACGACCAGTACCCGTAACTCCTTTATCTTGCAACGATGCCCCGGGGTAAATGGTTCTTCACAACGAAAGCATAAGCCCTTCTCTCTTCTTTGGCGGAATTCAACTTCAGACAAACGTCGCACCGGAACGTCCCTTCGAGGTGCAGCCCCTGCTGAATTGACCAAGGTAATCGTACGAATGGGGGTAGAATTCCCACTGCGATCCTTGCTAGTCATACCTGAGATTTGGGACGCGGTTTTGGGGTTTGCCAAACCTGAAAAAGGCGCGGGTTTGGGGTTTGAGTAACCCGTCTCCCCTTTATAACCCGACCCGCTGGGACGATGGGCCTCTATCCGGGTCATTTCCATATCCTCCACCAGTTGCGCGATGCTCATGATTTCCTTCAATCCGACAGGCTTCCAACACCTTACCTCCGCCCTGATCACGGGATCCAATCCATTCAAGAAGGTATTCTCCTTCACCTCTGCCTGCAATCGGGAAAGCGGAGCCGCGAGCCGATCGAACTCATTCCGATATTCTTCCACGGTCGAGGTTTGTTTGATAGCCAAAAACTGGGCACAAAGACTCCCCTTGCGTGTGGATCGGAAGCGTTCAAGCAGTTGTTCTTTCAAGTCCTTCCAATCAACGAAGGAATTCAACTCATCTTCTCCTCTGAACCAGTTGAGTGCGATGCCCGAAAAGCTAATGATAGCCACAGTCATCTTCTCTTCATTAGTCAACTTGTGAATTTTGAAATACCTCTCTGCTCGGAATAGCCAAGAATCCGGATCAACGCCATCAAAAACCGGCATCTCCACTTTCTTGAACTTACTTCGATCAGTCGATGTCTCCTCGGTTCTCTGTTGCGTTCTTTCTTGATCGTCTTGGTTGACATTGTCTTCAACCTGCGTCCCCTGTGCTTCCAGCGCTCCAGACTTCTCCTTTGTGAGGAAATCGATCTTTGCCGACATCTGTTCCATGGCCTTCATCATCACCGAAAAATTATCCTCTAAAGCCGGAATTTTATCCACGTTTCGACGGATTCCTCCCATCTCTGCGTCTACCAAATCCAGACGTTCTTCTATCTTCTTTTGTCCCATTTCCACAAGATGTACCAGAAAGAACTTGCTCTGATACCAATTGTAAGGTAACCCCTTACTCAAGGTATTTTATTAGACAAATGAAGAGCCCTTAGGCAAGTACAAGTACTCCTACACTCTGTAGGATACCCTCTAATCTCCTAGAGATTTTACTCAATCCAAAGCTATCCCCTAATGCCAAGTAAAGAGATATTTATATACAAGGTTCCTAACCAAAAGTAAAGAAGAAACTGAAAGCAAACAAACTAACTGCCCCCCTTCCCAACTGTTTATTTAGTTAGTTTCTTTCTCCTAGTATAGTATTTCAATGGGGGAGGTTTAGGTGATCTTACAGTTAAATTTAATCCAAAACACCTAGCCGAACAAGATTGAAGATCTTTTCAATGAAATTTCTTGTTTCTTGTTAAAAGAAAAAGAGAGCGGAACCTGTTGTCTTCATAAACATTTTCTGGCAAATCTTTGTTTTCTCTCTTGATAGCCACTTAAAAAAGAGATGCCTTTCAGCCAAACAAGGTTAGTTGGAAATTGGAAAAACCAAAATAGAAAAGTAAAAAAAAAAAAAAATTGTTTGCGTGGAGTTTGCTGCTACTTGGGGGGCTTACATACAGCAGAGTTCAGAAGAGAGGTTACTATTAGGATACCACCTCACGAGAAATCACAATAAACACAAAGATAGAACTATATTGCAATCTCATAAGACGTTACAATATGAATAGCCATTGGAGAGAGTTATATCTCTCCCTAGAGTCCCACTTGGACAATACACAAAAATCATTCACACCCTCTAAGGTCCCTAACTCCCACTATTTATAGCCAAGACACTCCTAACTAATTACCACTATGTCTTTACTAATAACATACACTCCTACCCATATACCCCTAACTAGTACTCTCACAGTTACCTTCTCTGGATTTATTCAAGTTTTCTTTGAAAAGGTACCGAACTTTCTTTGAGAAAAAAATGAAAAAATACAAGGACATACAAAAAAAAGTCCAGAAAGAGGAACCCCTAATCAAAGGAAGGGGCTCCAATCAAGCAAAATAATGTTGTTAGTCTGTTGTTACTGGTTGTGTAGGAGTGATGAGAATGCCTATTTGTTTTCCAGTGCCCCATTTAACCAAAACTTATGGAACAATTTTTTTTTACTGAATCTGGGATCAAATGGGTTGTCCATAACCCTTCTCCTTGGTGCGCAGAGCATTTTCTGTGTGGCCAAAGATTAGCTATCAAAATGGAAGAAGACCATTATCTTAAAGGGTAAAATTGACTTTAGCTCAATCATTCTCTAAGCCCTAAGGAACTTCTTGAGGAAGGAGCCCCAAAGTGGCAGCCATATGATGAACTGGAAAAATGTTACTTTACTTATTCCTTGTGGTAGCCTTGGTCACACTAACATTAGAAGTTTAGAATGAAGGATTTAGAAGTCCTTTCTATGTGGCTCTGGTGTTGAAATATATAAAACTTAGCTTACAAAATAGAAGAAGATCCCTATTCGATTAATACTTTGAAATCTTCCAAGTTCCAGCTATTTTTTTTTTATTCCAAGCAAGCTATTACAATAGAAAGCTTATGAAGAACAGCTTCTGAGAAGGAGTCTAATGGAATCACCTGGTGGACTATAAGGATGTTTCTTTACCTATTTCTAGCGGTGGCCTTAGTCTCCATAGCATTAGTGTGAGTGTGAAGAATTCAGCACCTCTTTATATATGGCTTTGGAAGTCCCTTTGGAGCTTTCTTCCTTGTGGCATAGAGATATTTCTTTTTTTTTTTTTGCAACGATATTTTAATTAAAGCGAGGGTTGAACCCATGACCTCATAGTCACGGGCACAACCTTATGCCAATTGAGCTATGCTCGGTTTGGCCATAGAGATATTTCTAGTGAGTACAGTAAAGAAAAGTTTGGATAACTGTGTAATTGGGGCCAGTTCACAAATAGAAACTAATGCCAAGGGAGTCCCATAATTAGTGGTTAACCTAGGAGACAATTCAAGGTTCTTCCATCGCTACCACTAGTACCAAGTTACAGAACAGCGTCCCCAAATTGGAATTATCAACCATCACTCACCTGATATTTAATATAATCATTCACTGCAATGGCTAAACAAATTCGACCAAAGGGTTTTAAGGCTTCTACCAAGATAAAACTTCCAACCTGCTTTCCTCCTCTCTACATATGATATTCCGCAACTTAACATTGCAAATCACTTATCCTAAAATAACAAACGAAAATTGACAGAATTTCTTCTCCTCCATTTCATCTTTAATCCACCACACATCTTCAGGACCTCAACTACACATTGCAGTAATGAATTGAGTGATGGGAAATGCCCCTTCACCCCAGGAAAACCATATGCACGCACATTGAACTTCAATTAATATTAGAAAGTAAAAAAAAAAAAAAGAGGATAAATTCAATCCCACAATCACTTACTTAGAAACAGAGTCCAAATGAAAAGGAATGAAAAATTGAGGAATGAAACCAAAATGAAGAACAAATAGAAGGGGAAATTAGGGTTGAAAAAGGACCTCTTCTCACCACCGGTGTAATACTCTTGAGGAGCATCGGGGTCGGCGGGGGAATCAGGTGACCGTCGGTTCAGATCGGAAAGGGTTCGAATGCCACCGGTCCGACTGCTCGAGGGCTTCGATGGCTTCTCGTCTCGTGACGCCATTGGAAAGAGGAGAGAATCTTGAGGAAGGTCGCGTAGTTTTTATGCAGATTGAAGTATTCAGATGAACTGCTATGTATGCCGCCTAATCCTACGCAAACGACTCTTCCTTGCTACGAATATTTGTTTTTAACTTAAAAAAAGGTAATATATATATACATACATGTATGTACGTACATACATGTATGTATATTCGTTTTTAACTTAAAAAAACATAATATATATATACATATATATTTATTATGTATGTATATATGTATGTATATAGGGCTGGTTGCACAAATAGCAATCAGGCCCAAACTAATTGCAAATTTAGCAAACTTTAAAATGTTTTGCAAATATGGTAAAAAAAACCGTTTCTATCACTGATAGACTTTATTATATCACTGATAGACTTCTATCAGTGATAGACTATTATCTCTGATAGATTATTATCACTGACAAAAATCTATAAAAAGCTGAGGTGATCAGCGATAGACTTCTATCAGTCGTAAGATATCAACGATAGAAATTGCTATATCCGCAAAATTTTTAAAAACATGCTATATTTGCAAACAATAAGTCTTAAATTGTCATTTACTACAATTTCCCATGTATATATGTATATATGCCTATACGTGTATATATATATTATATTAATATTAAATCAAATTAATGTTGTGATGTGTCTTCTATAGCCCGATTTGATCTTATAGAGCGTGACCCAAAGAGTTAGGGGAGTTGAAATTGTTTAGTCTGTAGTTATGAAGTATGTGTGATTGGGGTAGAGAGTTGTTGAACAAATTATGAAGTCTTAGTTTATTTTAGTTGTTTTATCTGCACAATCTTTTTCTATCAACTTTCAAAATATCATTATTTAGTACTTTTTCAATTTCCAATAAATTTTAAAAATAAATTTTTTTTATTTTTATTTTATCTATCATATTTACAAATTTCTTTGAAGACAAAAAAAAAAAAAAATTGAGTCTAATACCTCACATTATTTTTTTACATTGATTATAAATAAATAAATAAATATATATATATATATATATATATATGTGTGGGCGGATCCAGACATTGATATTTGGGGGCCAAAAAATTAGAGTATATAAATATTAAAAAAAGATCGTTCTTTCTCTCTCAAATAAAACTGTACTCGAGGGCTTCGCAGCTTGTTCTCAATGTTGGGTTTGTTTCGAGGGTTTTGCAGCTAGTTCTTTCTCTCTCAAATGTAACTGTACTCGAGGGCTTCGCAGCTTGTTCTCCAGCTTGTTCTCAATGTTCGAGGGTTTTGCAGCTTGTTCTCGATGTTGGGTTTGTTTCGAGGGCTTTTCAGCATTTGGATCAAGGGCTTTGCAGCTTGTTCTCGATGTTGAATTTGGATCGAGGGTTTCGAGGGCTTTTCAGCATTTGGATCGAGGGCTTTGCAGCTTGTTCTCGATGTTGAATTTGGATCGAGGAGGGCTTCGCAGCTTGTTCTCGATGTTGAAGGATTGTTCAGTCTTCCAAGGATTCAGGGAGTTTTCGTTGTTTGGGAATTCTCTAAGCTCTTAGGAGTAGAAATTTTCTGAACCTTGAAAATGAAGAATGAACTCTCTATTTATAGAGTTTTCATGGGCCTAATGGGCTTGGGTCCAATGGCATTTTGGGTTCAATGAGATTTTGGGCTTTGGGCCAAATTGCCATTTAAATAGCTATCTGGTCCGATTCGATTTCGAGCCCAATTGAGTTATGGCCGAATTTGCTCGGCTAATTTTATTCGATCCGCCGACCATGATGAAGACACGTGGCGACCGCTGATTGGCCAAAATTTCTCGGTCAACAAATGCCCTCTTTTTCGAGAGTTATGCACAAGTATGTGTGGGTGAGTCTCGGAAAAGTTAAATAGATAAATCGAAACGTAGGACAACCCTAATTTCGACTCCGCCTTGACATATCAATTTTATCGAAATATGAAATTTGATCCATAAATCAATTATTTTGATTGATACACCATTTTATGCCAATTGACCAAAAATATGAATTTAGCTCACAATTTTGATCTTTCTTATTTGGCAGAAACTTGATTTGAACTTCGGTAGATTTTTTTTTTGTTCTACCTTAGTTCTATTTTGGGATGTAGAGTAGAGTTTTGCGTCTGTTGAATTGAATTTTGAATAGGGTTTGACTTTGAACTTTACTCCAATTTCGACGTGGGTAAAATTTGAAGTATACCCAAACTTGCCAATTTTGATTTGAGACTCGGATTTAGATAAATTTTGACTCTAAATCTTGCTTGGGAATAAAATTTGGAATATGCCCAAAATTTTAATTCTACTAAAAACTATGATATTTTCTTGAAATTTGGCTTGAATTTGGAGTAGGAATGTTGAAAATTTGACTTGGTATAATTTTGGAATTCCAATCAACTTTGACATGAAGGTTCAAAAATTTAGAACCCTCATAAATTTCAAGTTGAATGAAGTATTACTAACTGAAGACAGATGGTAACAATAAAGTTTGTTTAGTAAAGTGGAACATATACAACATTTGTTTCCTTTGGTCTTGGGTTCAAATCCACCTTTATACATAACTTGGAGACGCGACGTGGAGATCTAAAGTCAAATACTAACTAACAATAGTAACAATGAAGCTTGTTTGGCGTAGTGAAACTACCATTGCTTCATTTGATCTTAAGTTTGAATCCGTAATCCCTTTTTTTTTTTTATTGTTGTGACTGAACTTAAAGTATATATATATTTTTTTCTTTAAGTTGCCTACGTACCCTTGAATGGAAGGGATCAAGTCATAACTGTTGGGTTTTATGTCCTAAAACTCGTGGTTTGTAAACGATAAACATATTTGATTACCAATAAAGTGTTATTGAGGTTTATTCAATAAAGTTATTATTGAATATGTGAATTGCTTATTTCATTTTAGAAAACCCTAAATCCAATAAACTAAGATCCATGGCTATAACATGAATACTTGAACTTTATGTGGAGACATAAAAGTGGATCAAGTTCGAGTAAATAGCCAAAACGGTCTATAGTATACGGATAAGGCTGGATACCTTATCTTGGGGACACTATTGGATGCGGCCCATTTTGTATTTAGTACAAACGATGTGATCCTAAATCGTTCATGTGGAGACATGTGAATGGGGGCGTCCTATGCAAAGAGTTTGCATTAGACCGGACCGCGAAATAAGTCACTCTTACTTTATAACGCTGTTTACTGTTTTAAAGACTGACTATTTCAAAACGATGACCTAGGTAACTTGACCTTAATCCTGAGCTAACTATGAACTCCTGTTTATTCGGGATTATCCTTAGATCTGCATGGGTGAGAGTGGCTCAACAGCGCCGACTCAATATGCCTCCCATTTCAGGGGTAAGACCGGATAGATAGCTGGGGACATAGGGTGCAAGATGGAATTCACTCCTACCCGTCTCTAGGGATAGTAGATAGGTTGTTCCCTTAAGTGCTGACTCCAGGTCTTGAACAAGGGGCCCCACCTTCTCATTGGCCCGAGAGGGACTCGGTATAGTGATTAGATCACATACCAATTGGTTTAGTGATTGGATCACAAACCAATTGTTCATTAGAGGATCAGTGGGACTTAAGGAGCAAGATGTAATTACGGGGTTAAAACAGATATTTGACCCGACCGTAAATTACGAACAACCTGTGAAGGGTCAACTTACTAATCATGGTTATATCGAGTGGACATAAATATATCTACAGTGAGGAGAATGCAACTACTAGGCTATAGTGGAATGTCCTGATAGTTAACGAATGTTGATTAACTAGGTTAAAGAGTTTAATCAGTTAATCTCGGATCGTTGGAGCTCATGATCTGTAGGTCCATGAGGTCCCCCTGCTAGCTCATATCGGACTAAACCTTAGAACAGTGTGACGAGTGAATTCGAAGTGTTCGAATTCGAATTAGGGAATTAACGTTAAATATATGTGATATATTTAACGACATAACGTTCAATTGCGAATTGAACAATAGAGAGAGATGGTGATATTTAAATAAGATTTAATTATCGAAAATATGAATATGGATTCATAATCATGTATATCGGGAATGATCGGGATTAGTGTTGGATTTATTGGATATTAAATTTGAATTAATTAAATTGTTTAATTAATTATTTAATATTAATTTAATTTGATTTAAAATTAATTATTTGAATTAATTTTTAAATTGAATTAATTTGATCAAAGTTAGTCAAAAGTCAAATTTAAGACAATTGACTACAACTTTGAAAGTCAAAAGTCAAATGTTGACTCCACTAAACCTTGAAAGTCAAGAGTCATTTTGATGACTAAAGTGAGTGGAAAAATCCAATTCTTAAGTTAGTGGAAAAATCCAATTCTTGAGTTAGTGGGAAAAACCATTTGTTGGTGGTTTTATGAGTCAAACTTTTTTGCTAAGTGTTCAACCCACATCAAGCCACTAATCCCACTAAATTGAGTGGATTCTACATGGCATCCTATTGTTAACTCAATTTTGCATGTTTTTGCATGTAGTCTTCTATATATACAAAGGGTTAATGAGATTGACTTCTTCTTAGAATTTTGATGAACTTTGAGAAATTGTAAAGACAATTTCTCTACCATTCTCTCCAATTCCATCTTCAATTCTCTTTTAAATTAGTCACTCAAAGGATCCCACAATCCCGTTCTAAGGCCGGAGAATAGTCGGGAAGACTCTCGTGGTGGTTCGTGACTGTTACGTTCGAAGATCGAGTTTGGAATCAAGAAGAATTTGAACTTCAAAGGTAACTTCTAAATTATTGTCTTTGATTTTCAAATTACATGCTTTTTCTTTTTAAATTAACAAAATAAGAGTACTTAGATCCAACGATGCTTCCGCTATGCATGCCGAAATTCTTTCAAATGGTATCAGAGCATGCTTTAAGTACTCTTTTTTGGTTAATTTAGAGTTGGTGGGTAGTAATTCATGTGATGAATGTATGTGTGCTAAAATGGAAATTTTTGGTCTTTGGCATCCATTTCTTTTCCAATTTGTAATAATTATTGTAATTGCCTTGTAATGGGCTTTAATGTGTTACAAAGAGTATGTAATTTTTGTAGAGTCATTAGAGTCCATTTTAGGATGTAATTTATCAAAATTGGAAGAGGCGTCAAGTGGCGGTTCGGTTCGGTTCGGCGGCGGTTCGTGCAATTCCACAACTTACAAGCGGTTCGAGCCGATTCGAAGTGTTCGGGGGCGGTTCAAGACTTTTTCCTATTTTATTATTGTAATAATTTAGGTAAATGCTTGTTTAGGATGCCAAAACCAATCCATTTTTAGTGTGGTTTATTTATTTATGCATTGTGAATGTATAGTTTAAATAAACATAATCTTGTGTGCATATTGTATGCCATGTAGATTTAAAATCCCACCATAGGATAAGCATTAAACATGCATTGAAAGTATGTTATAAGTGTTATAATATAAGTATGCATGTTTAGGATTCCATGAGATTTCATATAAGTTGTTATATTTTTGCATGGAATGATTTTATATAATTGTTATATAAAAGCATGTTAGATGTATGTTATAAGTTTTTTTTATAAGTGTTATAAAATGAATTAGACATTAAAACTTATAACAAAGATAAATGCATGCTCATTTAGGGTTAACTACCAAGCAATCTCCTATTTTAATAGTTAAAATAGGTCGATATCTTGTAAAACTTCGGTTACAAGAAAAACTCACCCGGTAAGATGCTGTCTCAGCTTGGGGGTATTTAAGTTGACGGTTTACGGAACACCTCCTACCTGGGCATCGAACTGGCGTTTGAGTTTAGCTAACCCGGTTTTATGAGCATGCGTGAGTGATGTGAGGTTTTAAAAAGTTTTATCACCTAGACATCATAGGTTAAAATCCAGTATAAACGTTATACTCGGAAAGATTACCTAGACTTAGGATATGTTTTAGTTAGCCAAAATATATGCCTAAGTAAAATCATACCCAACCGTCTAGAACACTTCAGTGGGAGGAAAAATGTTTTCAGCTCCTACGTCCCTAAGAGTTCACACCGTGAGATTCATGCTCGGCTTCGAGTCGCCCTGGGAGCGACCTCCAGTAGGAAAGTATTTGCATGAGTCAATAACAAGGTGAATAGGGGAAGTCGTTCATAGTAAGTGGGCGAAGGTTGTGTGTCAACACATCCTACGGTCTCCTCCATTAGGTTGCACCGTGAGATTCCCATGATGCGCCTGCGAGTCTGCCCTGGGAGCGACCACCCCTTAGGAGGGCTGTATCATGGGATTCGGAACACCGCGAACTCCAGAAATGGATAGGGTCTCATAGGTCCGTTTTCAGCATTGTCTTTCCAACTTCGGGAGCTTGTTGATTCCGATCTCTGAGGTCTGAAAATGGAGGGTCACACTTACAAGAATTACTAAGTGTTAGTAACTTCTTGACCAAAGTAAACGATAGCTAAAAGATCTATTGGAATATGAGTTATTCTGGTAATAGTGATTAGCTGAGATTGTCTCAATTCAAAGGAGGAGTGATAGACTGCCCCTAGGTGGATGTTGCTTTAAACCTTTGTAGTATCGTTGCAATAAAGAATAAATGATGGGTACATTATTACTTTTGCTAAAACTTGATTGGATAATATAAAAGGGTAATAACAATTTCAATAAATACGATATGTTTATATTTTTCAGCATGTCCAACTCAATAGTACAGTTACTAGCTTCTGAGAAACTTAACGGGGATAATTACGCAACGTGGAAATCAAATTTAAACACAATACTGGTAATTGATGATCTAAGGTTCGTTTTAACTGAGGAGTGTCCTCAAAACCCCGGCACAAATGCAAACCGAAATGTTCGGGATGCATATGACAGATGGACAAGGGCAAATGATAAAGCCCGCGTCTACATTCTGGCCAGCATATCTGATGTATTGGCTAAGAAACACGATGGTATGGGTGCTGCCAAAGAGATTATGGAATCTCTGAAGGGGATGTTTGGACAACCGTCCTTCTCCCTTAGGCATGATGCCATCAAGTACGTTTATAACTGTCGCATGAGAGAAGGGACCTCTGTTAGAGAACATGTCCTGGACATGATGGTCCATTTCAATGTGGCAGAAGTAAATGGAGCTGTCATAGATGAGAAGAGTCAGGTCAGTTTTATTCTGGAGTCTCTTCCGAAGAGCTTCCTACAGTTCCGCACAAATGCGATGATGAACAAAATTGAATATAACTTGACTACTCTTCTGAATGAGCTTCAGACTTATCAGTCCCTCCTGAAAACTAAGGGACATGAAGTGGAGGCAAATGTTGCTACCACTAAAAAGTTCTATAGAGGATCGTCCTCTGGAACGAAGTCTGGCCCTTCTTCTTCTAAAAATAAGAGTATTTCGATGAAAAAGAAAGGGAAGGGGAAAAGTAAAACTCCTAATGACCGTAAAAGCAAGGCTCAAGTTGCAGATAAAGGAAAATGTTTCCACTGCAACGAGAATGGGCATTGGAAAAGAAACTGCCCAAAGTACCTTGCTGAGAAGAAAGCTGAAAAGGCAAAACAAGGTAAATATGATTTACTAGTTGTTGAAACATGTTTAGTGGAGAGTGATGACTCTTCCTGGATACTGGATTCAGGGGCCACTAATCATATTTGCTCTTCTTTTCAGGAAACTAGTTCCTGGAGAACGCTTGCGGAAGGCGAGATAACTCTCAGGGTTGGAACAGGAGAGGTTGTCTCAGCAAAATCAGTGGGAGATTTAAAGTTGTTTTTTGGAGATAGATTCATTATATTAGATAATGTGTATCTTGTTCCTGGAATGAAAAGGAATCTTGTATCTATCTCTTGTTTGTTAGAACAATTGTATAAAGTATCTTTTGAAATTAATGAAGTGTTCATTACCAAAAGAGGTATTCCTATTTGTACTGCAAAACTAGAAAACAACTTATATAAGTTAAAACCGACCAGAGCGAAAGCTATTTTAAATATCGAGATGTTTAAAACGGCTGAGACGCGAAACAAAAGGCAAAAAGTTTCTTCAAGTACATATCTTTGGCACTTAAGACTTGGCCACATTAATCTCAATAGGATTGAGAGATTGGTTAAGAATGGTCATCTAAGCCAGTTAGAAGACAACTCTTTACCAGCATGTGAGTCTTGTCTTGAGGGGAAAATGACGAAAAAATCTTTT
Organism: Herpetospermum pedunculosum; assembly: GCA_028017165.1. Taxonomy (NCBI): domain Eukaryota; kingdom Viridiplantae; phylum Streptophyta; class Magnoliopsida; order Cucurbitales; family Cucurbitaceae; genus Herpetospermum; species Herpetospermum pedunculosum. Next base: position 54,287,092 of record CM051528.1, on the reverse strand, counting down.
ACTGGAAAAGGTCTTAGAGCCAAAGAATCCTTAGAACTCGTGCATTCGGACCTTTGTGGACCAATGAATGTCAAAGCACGAGGAGGATATGAATATTTCATCAGTTTCATAGATGACTATTCAAGGTACGGTTATGTTTACCTAATACATCATAAGTCCGAAGCTCTTGAAAAGTTCAAGGAGTATAAGGCAGAAGTTGAAAACTTATTAGGTAAAACAATTAAGACACTTCGATCAGATCGAGGTGGAGAGTACATGGACCTAAGATTCCAGGACTATTTGATAGAACATGGAATCCAGTCACAACTCTCTGCACCTAGTACGCCACAGCAAAACGGTGTATCGGAGAGAAGAAACAGAACCTTGTTAGACATGGTTCGATCGATGATGAGCTATGCTCATTTGCCTGATTCGTTTTGGGGATATGCAGTAGAGACTGCTGCCTACATTTTGAACAATGTTCCCTCTAAAAGTGTTACTGGAACACCTTATGAGTTATGGAGAGGGCGTAAAACTAGTTTACGTCACTTCAGGATCTGGGGATGCCCGACACATGTGTTGGTGCAAAACCCTAAGAAATTGGAACGTCGTTCAAAAGTATGTTTATTCATAGGCTACCCAAAAGAATCGAAAGCTGGATACTTCTTTGATCCAGAAGAAAATAAAGTATTTGTATCGACAAATGCTACTTTTCTCGAAGAAGATCACATGAGAGATCATCAACCTCGCAGTAAACTAGTATTGCGTGAAATTTCTAAAGAAGCTACAGATAGATCAACAAGAGTTGTTGATGAGATTGGACCCTCAACAAGAGTTGTTGATGGAGCTAATACTTCTGATTACTCACATCCATCTCAAGAGTTGAGAATGCCTCGACGTAGTGGGAGAGTTGTGCAACAACCTGACCGTTACATGGGTTTAGTAGAAACTCAAATCATCATACCAGATGATGGAATAGAGGATCCATTGACCTATAAACAGGCAATGAATGATGTTGACAAAGATCAATGGATCAAAGCCATGGACCTCGAAATGGAGTCGATGTACTTCAATTCCGTCTGGGAACTTGTAGATCAACCAGATGGGGTAAAACCTATTGGTTGTAAATGGATCTACAAAAGGAAACGAGACCAAGCTGGTAAGGTACAGACCTTTAAAGCTCGATTAGTGACAAAGGGTTATACCCAGAGAGAGGGGGTAGACTATGATGAAACCTTCTCTCCTGTTGTCATGTTAAAATCAATTAGAATACTCTTGTCCATTGCCACATATTATGACTATGAGATTTGGCAAATGGATGTCAAGACAGCCTTTCTGAATGGCAATCTTGAAGAGAGTATCTATATGTCTCAACCAGAGGGGTTTATAATACAACATCAAGAACAAAAAGTTTGTAAGCTTAAACGATCCATTTATGGGTTGAAACAAGCATCTAGATGCTGGAATATAAGGTTTGATACTGCGATCAAATCTTATGGTTTTGAACAAAACATTGACGAACCTTGTGTTTACAAGAAGATTGTCAAAACATCTGTAGCATTCCTCGTATTATATGTCGATGATATCTTACTCATTGGGAATGATGTAAGATGCCTGACTGACGTCAAGAAATGGCTAGCAACTCAATTCCAAATGAAAGATTTGGGAGAAGCTCAATATATTCTTGGGATCCAAATAGTTCGGAACCGCAAGAATAGAACATTAGCCATGTCTCAAGCATCCTATATTGACAAGATGTTGTCAAGATATAAAATGCAGAATTCCAAGAGGGGTTTGCTACCCTTCAGGCATGGAATTCACTTGTCGAAGGAACAATGTCCTAAGACACCTCAAGAAGTTGAGGATATGAGACGCATTCCCTATGCATCGGCAGTTGGAAGTCTGATGTATGCTATGTTGTGTACACGACCCGACATATGCTATGTAGTAGGTGTTGTCAGCAGGTTTCAGTCCAATCTTGGACTTATACATTGGACAACCGTTAAGAATATCCTCAAGTATCTTAGGAGAACGAGGGATTACATGCTCGTGTATAAAGGTAAGGATCTGATTCTTACAGGATACACTGATTCTGATTTCCAGTCGGATAAAGATTCGAGAAAATCAACATCGGGATCAGTGTTCACTCTGAATGGAGGAGCTGTAGTATGGCGGAGTATCAAGCAAAGTTGTGTTGCTGACTCCACTATGGAAGCAGAATACGTAGCTGCCTGTGAAGCAGCAAAAGAAGCTGTGTGGCTTAGAAAGTTTTTGAACGATTTGGAAGTTGTTCCAAATATGCATTTGCCTATCACTCTCTTTTGTGATAACAGTGGAGCAGTTGCAAATTCAAAAGAGCCAAGGAGCCATAAACGCGGGAAACATATTGAGCGAAAATATCATCTCATTCGAGAGATCGTCCAACGAGGAGACGTTATTGTGAAACAAATAGCCTCTGAGGACAACATTGCTGATCCATTTACAAAGGCTCTCACGGCTAAAGTGTTTGAGGGTCACCTAGTGAGACTAGGACTACAGGATGTATAATCTAGGGCAAGTGGGAGAAAACTATGGGTATGTGATGCCCTAGTTTATTGTATTTATTTCTCATTTTGAAAAACTCAACATTATGTATATATATGGATATATATTTATTACCACTGGAGTTTTAGTCCAAGTGGGAGTTTGTTGGGTTTTATGTCCTAAAACTCGTGGTTTGTAAACGATAAACATATTTGATTACCAATAAAGTGTTATTGAGGTTTATTCAATAAAGTTATTATTGAATATGTGAATTGCTTATTTCATTTTAGAAAACCCTAAATCCAATAAACTAAGATCCATGGCTATAACATGAATACTTGAACTTTATGTGGAGACATAAAAGTGGATCAAGTTCGAGTAAATAGCCAAAACGGTCTATAGTATACGGATAAGGCTGGATACCTTATCTTGGGGACACTATTGGATGCGGCCCATTTTGTATTTAGTACAAACGATGTGATCCTGAATCGTTCATGTGGAGACATGTGAATGGGGGCGTCCTATGCAAAGAGTTTGCATTAGACCGGACCGCGAAATAAGTCACTCTTACTTTATAACGCTGTTTACTGTTTTAAAGACTGACTATTTCAAAACGATGACCTAGGTAACTTGACCTTAATCCTGAGCTAACTATGAACTCCTGTTTATTCGGGATTATCCTTAGATCTGCATGGGTGAGAGTGGCTCAACAGCGCCGACTCAATATGCCTCCCATTTCAGGGGTAAGACCGGATAGATAGCTGGGGACATAGGGTGCAAGATGGAATTCACTCCTACCCGTCTCTAGGGATAGTAGATAGGTTGTTCCCTTAAGTGCTGACTCCAGGTCTTGAACAAGGGGCCCCACCTTCTCATTGGCCCGAGAGGGACTCGGTATAGTGATTAGATCACATACCAATTGGTTTAGTGATTGGATCACAAACCAATTGTTCATTAGAGGATCAGTGGGACTTAAGGAGCAAGATGTAATTACGGGGTTAAAACAGATATTTGACCCGACCGTAAATTACGAACAACCTGTGAAGGGTCAACTTACTAATCATGGTTATATCGAGTGGACATAAATATATCTACAGTGAGGAGAATGCAACTACTAGGCTATAGTGGAATGTCCTGATAGTTAACGAATGTTGATTAACTAGGTTAAAGAGTTTAATCAGTTAATCTCGGATCGTTGGAGCTCATGATCTGTAGGTCCATGAGGTCCCCCTGCTAGCTCATATCGGACTAAACCTTAGAACAGTGTGACGAGTGAATTCGAAGTGTTCGAATTCGAATTAGGGAATTAACGTTAAATATATGTGATATATTTAACGACATAACGTTCAATTGCGAATTGAACAATAGAGAGAGATGGTGATATTTAAATAAGATTTAATTATCGAAAATATGAATATGGATTCATAATCATGTATATCGGGAATGATCGGGATTAGTGTTGGATTTATTGGATATTAAATTTGAATTAATTAAATTGTTTAATTAATTATTTAATATTAATTTAATTTGATTTAAAATTAATTATTTGAATTAATTTTTAAATTGAATTAATTTGATCAAAGTTAGTCAAAAGTCAAATTTAAGACAATTGACTACAACTTTGAAAGTCAAAAGTCAAATGTTGACTCCACTAAACCTTGAAAGTCAAGAGTCATTTTGATGACTAAAGTGAGTGGAAAAATCCAATTCTTAAGTTAGTGGAAAAATCCAATTCTTGAGTTAGTGGGAAAAACCATTTGTTGGTGGTTTTATGAGTCAAACTTTTTTGCTAAGTGTTCAACCCACATCAAGCCACTAATCCCACTAAATTGAGTGGATTCTACATGGCATCCTATTGTTAACTCAATTTTGCATGTTTTTGCATGTAGTCTTCTATATATACAAAGGGTTAATGAGATTGACTTCTTCTTAGAATTTTGATGAACTTTGAGAAATTGTAAAGACAATTTCTCTACCATTCTCTCCAATTCCATCTTCAATTCTCTTTTAAATTAGTCACTCAAAGGATCCCACAATCCCGTTCTAAGGCCGGAGAATAGTCGGGAAGACTCTCGTGGTGGTTCGTGACTGTTACGTTCGAAGATCGAGTTTGGAATCAAGAAGAATTTGAACTTCAAAGGTAACTTCTAAATTATTGTCTTTGATTTTCAAATTACATGCTTTTTCTTTTTAAATTAACAAAATAAGAGTACTTAGATCCAACGATGCTTCCGCTATGCATGCCGAAATTCTTTCAATAACGTAGTTCAAATGGAATGCAATCCCCTTTTTTTTATTGTTGTGACTGAACTTAAAGTATATATATATTTTTTTCTTTAAGTTGCCTACGTACCCTTAGATGGAAGGGATCAAGTCATAACGTAGTTCAGATTACATGATGAGTGATTTTTTTTTAATTACTCGGGCCGTTCACCTTTTAAGCTCGTGCGGGCCAGGAGCAACATGTAGTTTATACTCTTACGTTAAGGAGTATTACATTTCAAAAGATCTTATCTTCATCACGGTCTTGATCAGATCCTTCGTTTGTAGGATTGGTTAGAATGATGATATTTTTCTTCACCTTCAAGGAACCCTCTGTGTTTATGTGGACAGAAAATTTTCTCTTCATGCGTGAAGTTACACGACTGTGAATCTTCTTGTCGCTACTTTCTTCATCGAAGAGTCTTGCCCCTACAGTCTTCATCTTTCCTTGTTGTTGATCACTCGTCACTTTGAGGCGATCAAAAACAGATGTTGAAGATCCGTCTTTCTTTGATGTAGAAACACTTAACCTTTGGAAAGCTGATGTTCGAGTGGAGGTAGAAGTTAGATAGGGATTTTCTTCTTTTGTCGCAACCATACTCATCCTTTGGAAGACCGAAATTCGAGTAGTTGAAGGATTGATGCGATTAAAGACAAAAGTTCTTTGGTCGACTTCTTTTGAGTCGTCGACTTCTTCTGCGTTGATGTAACATGAAGTTGCAAAGATTTCTTCCTCTTTCTTGATGGGAAGGAAACTTCTTGAGAATAATTCTTTTAAGGTCACTGGTTGTCGAGGTTGAGAAAAATATTTGTTTTCTCTTCTCTCGTGTTTAGGCTTCCTCGAATTGATTCTTATTTTCTTCTTTGAAATTTTATTGTTTCGTTTATCATCTCGAAGTATGCAATCTTCTTTCTGGACAGGTCTTTGTCGTCGTATTTTCTGATGAGCCACAACGGTCCAACCTTTATCCTCATTTCCGACGGCCTCAGGTTTTACCTGAGAAATTTGCTTTGGGGTTTCATGTCCGAACCGGACAATTATTGGTTCGAAGGTCCCAAACTAGATCAGGCTTTCCTTTTTCTTATCAAATGAGGCTGGAAATAATTGAGCGCTGGAGTTCATTGTTACTGCAACGTGGTTTGATTGAGCTATTTCATCAAGGTCTAGCTCAATTTTTCCTTCTTTAGTTAACCTTAGAATTAACTCCTTTAGACAAAATATTTTTTCACCGGATGACTGATAACTCGATGATACTTACAATAGTTGGGATCATCGACTTTGTCCATTTCTTTCGGGTGTCTACACTCGGGAAACTCAATCAGCCGTGTTTTCAGTAGTTGCTCTAACATGTCAGGAATGTCCGAGTCTGGGAACGGATAGACTTTTTCTTGTCTTTTTTTTAAAGTCAGGCGATGTTTCTCGCCTCCGTCATTTCTTCTCTCTGTCTTGTTTTCCTTTCCTTTTGAGGAAAACCTGAAAGGGGTCGTGCTGACGACCATGGATTCTTCCATGACATTTTTCGTGATCTTCTCACTGTCCTTCATTTCTTTTTTCACTATGTTGATATCCGGGATTAGGAGGTCCTTGCTCCCTCTGTTGGCGATACTCAGCTCCATATCGTGGGCGCGAGTCGCTAACTCTTCAAATGTGTGGGGTTTTATCCGTTGCAGGATGTAATGAAGTCCCCAATTCATGCCGCTGATGCACATTTCAACGGCAGACACCTCAGTAAGTCGGTCTTTGCAATCAAGACTTAATGATCTCCAACGGTTGATGAAATCGATGACCGACTCATCCAACCTTTGTTTCGCGGTCGAGAGTTCGGTCATGCTGACTGTTCGCCTCGTGCTGTAGAAGCGATTCAGGAAGTCTCGTTCGAACTGTTCCCAACTATCAATTGTCTCGGGCTCCAAATTAGTGTACCAATCAAATGCATTTCCTTTCAGAGTCCGGACGAATTGCCTAACCAGCAAGTCTCCGCGAGTTCCAGCATTCTCGCACGTTTCGACGAAGTGGGCAATGTGTTGTTTAGGATTGTTGGGTTTTATGTCCTAAAACTCGTGGTTTGTAAACGATAAACATATTTTATTACTAATAAAGTGTTATTGAGGTTTATTCAATAAAGTTATTATTGAATATGTGAATTGCTTATTTCATTTTAGAAAACCCTAAATCCAATAAACTAAGATCCATGGCTATAACATGAGTACTTGAACTTTATGTGGAGACATAAAAGTGGATCAAGTTCGAGTAAATAGCCAAAACGGTCTATAGTATACGGATAAGGCTGGATACCTTATCCTGGGGACACTATTGGATGCGGCCCATTTTGTATTTAGTACAAACGATGTGATTCTGAATCGTTCATGTGGAGACATGTGAATGGGGGCGTCCTATGCAAAGAGTTTGCATTAGACCGGACCGCGAAATAAGTCACTCTTGCTTTATAACACTGTTTACTAGAGATGTCCATGGGGCGGGGCGGGGTCGGGTAATGCCTTCCCCGCTCCTGTCCCCGTCCCCCATTTCATTACCCGTCCCCGCGAAATTACCCGTTTAATTTCGCGGGGACGGGGCGGGTATTCCCCGCGGGGAATTCGCGGGTAACGGGTATTCCCCGCGGGTAATTTTACCCGCGAATAATTTTCTTTTTTAATTTATTCTTATCCATTTTTTAAAAATTTTGTTATTTGTTAAGTTGATTAATATTATATATATTTAATTTCATAAACTTTATTTGTAAGATGTGTGTTTTTGTGGAACTTTATTGGTAAGATGTGTATTTTTTTAGATAAAAAAAAGAGTGTATAGTTAATTTTTTGATGAATAATATATATATATATATAAGTATACGGGGCGGGGCGGGTAAACGGGGCAAAAAAAAATCTCCGCTCCCTACCTCATTCCCCGTGTAATCGGGGATTCCCCGTCCCATTCGGGGCGGGGCGGGGCAAATGGACATCTCTACTGTTTACTGTTTTAAAGACTGACTATTTCAAAACGATGACCTAGGTAACTTGACCTTAATCCTAAGCTAACTATGAACTCCTGTTTATTCGGGATTATCCTTAGATCTGCATGGGTGAGAGTGGCTCAGCAGTGCCGACTCAATAAGCCTCCCATTTCAGGGGTAAGACCGGATAGATAGTTGGGGACATAGGGTGCAAGATGGAATTCATTCCTACCCGTCTGTAGGGATAGTAGATAGGTTGTTCCCTTAAGTGCTGACTCCAGGTCTTGAACAAGGGGCCCCACCTTCTCATTGGCCCGAGAGGGACTCAGTATAGTGATTAGATCACATACCAATTGGTTTAGTGATCGGATCACAAACCAATTGTTCATTAGAGGATCAATGAGACTTAAGGAGCAATATGTAATTACGGGGGTAAAACAGATATTTGACCCGACCGTAAATTACGAACAAACTGTGAAGGGTCAACTTACTAATCATGGTTATATCGAGTGGACATAATATATCTACAGTGAGGAGAGTGCAACTACTAGGCTATAGTGGAATGTCCTGGTACTTAACGAATGTTGATTAACTGGGTTAAAGAGTTTAATCAGTTAATCTCGGATCGTTGGAGCTCATGATCTGTAGGTCCATGAGGTCCCCCTACTAGCTCATATCGGACTAAACCTTAGAACAGTGTGTCGAGTGAATTCGAAGTGTTCGAATTCGAATTACGGAATTAGCGTTAAATATATATGAGATTTAAATATCGAAAATATGAATATGAATTCATAATCATGTATATCGGGAATGATCGGGATTAGTGTTGGATTTATTGGATATTAAATTTGAATTAATTAAATTGTTTAATTAATTATTTAATATTAATTTAATTTAATTTAAAATTAATTATTTGAATTAATTTTTAAATTGAATTAATTTGATGAAAATTAGTCAAAAGTCAAATTAAAGACAATGACTAAAACTTTGAAACTCAAAAGTCAAATGTTGACTCCACTAAACCTTGAAAGTCAAGAGTCATTTTGATGACTAAAGTTAGTGGAAAAATCTAATTCTTGAGTTAGTGGAAAAAACCATTTGTTGGTGGTTTTATGAGTCAAACTTTTTTTGCTAAGTGTTCATCTCACATCAAGCCACTAATCCCACTAAATTGAGTGGATTCTACATGGCATCCTATTGTTAACTCAATTTTGCATGTTTTTGCATGTAGTCTTCTATATATACAAAGGGTTAATTAGATTGACTTCTTCTTGGAATTTTGATGAACTTTGAGAATTGTAAAGACAATTTCTCTACCATTCTCTCCAATTCCATCTTCAATTCTCTTTTAAATTAGTCACTCAAAGGATCCCACAATCCCGTTCTAAGGCCGGAGAATAGTCGGGAAGACTCTCGTGGTGGTTCGTGACCGTTACGTTCGAAGATCGAGTTTGGAATCGAGAAGAATTTGAACTTCAAAGGTAACTTCTAAATTATTGTCTTTGATTTTCAAATTACATGTTTCTTCATTTTAAATTAACAAAACAAGAGTACTTAGATCCAACGTTGCTTCCGCTATGCATGCCGAAACTCTTTCAAGGATTGCCCTTCCCATCGAACTGTTGAAATTTTGGCGGCTGGTACCCAATGGGCATTCTCAGGTTGTCGATCCTCTTGGTATACGGTTTAGTATACAAGAGGGAGCTTTGGGTGGGCCCACCGTACTGAGCTCTGATGGTGTTGGTAATCATGTCCTGCAACTGTTGGACAGATAAGGAAGCAACCGAAGTCGAGTGTTACGGTTGGTTTTCTTGGATGACAATTTTTTCTTTGTAATTTTTTCTTGCTGCAGGAGTTTGACTTGACTCTGCACCCTCTCTACTTTGCATCTGATTTCTCAAGTTTGCAATCTCGAGGTCTCGTTCTTCAACTACTTTCATCATAAAGTTTAGTTTCTTTTCCATTTCAGCGAACGCTTCGTCGCTTATGCGTGCGTCTGCCATCATTACAGACATCATATTTGGATCAGACCCCTTATTTGGTTGATCAGATGAGGGAACAAATTCATCATACAAGAAATTTTCCTGAATTATTATCCTCTCACGCGCATACTCTGTCATTCTTTCCTCCATAACATTTATTTCAGTCATCATGGCGGATGCTACGTCAGAATCGAGCTCAAATAAAGGTTTACACCTGACAACAAATTCGTCACTTGTAGGTGCCTCAGACAATGTCATTCTTTCTTCCATAGTATTTGTTTCAGTCGTTGTGACGGATGCTACGTCAGAATCGAGCTCGAACAGAGGGTTACACCTAATAAGAAATTTGTCGCTCATAGATGCCCCTAACGATGTCATTACTCTGCTCACAATTGTGACAAAATCATGTGGACAATCGTGGGGAGTAGAACCCGTGTAGGGGTTGTTCATGACAACGGTTGTTGAAGGAGTTCTGAACGACATAACTTCACTTGTCTTTGAGATGAGGGAAAGAGATGAGAGGTAGAGAGGTCCCACCGGGTGTGCCAATCTGTTCACACGAGATTTCGAACGAAGGATGGAAATTTGACACGTGTAAATGAAATTTGAATTTGTATTTATGTATTTGTATGTATCTGTATCAGTGCGTAGTGGATTACAACCTCTAATGTTTATCCTCTAATTCTTTCTCTCTCAAATGTAACTGTACTCGAGGGCTTCGTAGCTTGTTCTCGATGTTGGGTTTGTTTCGAGGGTTTTGCAGCTTGTTCTCGATGTTCGGTTTGTTTCGAAGGCTTTGCAGCTTGTTCTCGATGTTGAATTTGGATCGAGGGCTTTGCAGCTTGTTCTCGATGTTGAATTTTGATCGAGGGCTTCGCAGCTTGTTCTCGATGTTGAAGGATTGTTCCGTCTTCCAAGGATTCAGGGAGCCTTCGTTGTTTGGGAATTCTCTCTGAGCTCTTAGGAGTAGAAATTTTCTGAACCTTGAAAATGAAGAATGAGCTCTCTATTTATAGAGTTCTCATGGGCCTAATGGGCTTGGGCCTGGATCCAATGGGCTTGGGCTTGGGCCTGGATCCAATGGGCTTGGGCTTGGATCCAATGGGCTTGGGTCCAATGACATTTTGGGTTCAATGAGATTTTGGGCTTTGGGCCAAATTGCCATTTAAATAGCTATCTGACCCGATTCGATTTCGAGCCCAATTGAGCTATGACCGAATTTGCTCGGCTAATTTTATTCGTCGTCGACCATGATGAAGACACGTGGCGACCACTGATTGGCCGAAATTTCTCGATCAACAATAGTCTAAATTACTTTTGAAAATGTTAATAAATAAACTAATACTAAGAGTTAATAGATTTTTTTAAAGTATGAAGAATACTAAATTTAGATATTTGAAATTACAATGACTAAAATAATATAACTCTAAAGTAGAGATACAATGACATTTCAATTAAAAAAAAATCTAGCTATAAAAAAAAAATCTTATAGAAGTAAATATTAAAAAAAAAAAATAATCTTATTTTTAAGAATGAAATTTATATATTTTTAAATATATATAAACAAAATATTAAAAGAGAACAAATTGTTTTTAAAAAATATACATATATGGAAGGAAATGTAAAGCAAATAAATTATTGTTATGGTTGAGTTTCGAGGCACAACAAAATATAAACCATGCACAATGACCAGAAAAATGAAATTTTGTTAATTGGGGGCCAAAATGTATTTAAAAACAATAGTATATATTTAAGGCATTATTTTTGCCTACGAGTATAAGAAAATCAAAAATTTTGGGTGGGCCGTGACCCCCCTAGTCTCTTCAGAGGTCCGCCCCTGTACTTTTAAAACTGTATCAATTAAAACCCTAAACTATTGATTGTATCAATTTAAACCCTGAACTTTTAAAACTGTATCAATTTACACCTTCTATTAAAAATTTATTTTAAAAACATTAATTTAAACACGTGAAGACTTATAATTTTAGCAATTAAACTCCTAAACTTTCATAAATGAATCAATTACATGAAAGTTTAGGGGTTTAATTGATAAATTATAAGTCTCCACACGTGTGAAAACTAACATTTTTTCTAAGAGAGGGTGTAAATTGATACACTTATGAAAGTTTAGAGTTTAAATTGATACAATCATTAGTTTAGGGTTTTAATTGATACAACCTCCAAAGTTTAAGGATATAAAGTGATTTTTACCCTAATTTTTTTATACAATATTTATATTAATTAAAATTATATACTATTTTTTTTATAAAATAATTTGTTTAACCGTTACTCACTCAATACAGTACAAAATATATAAGTTAGTATGAATAGTATAAAGTACATTATAAATTTTAATTAAAAAAAATGTTATTGTAAATGAAAAAACTACTATATTAATTAAAAAAAAACAGCCAATATTAATAGTAAACAAATTAGGAAAAATAAAATGTCAAATTTACATCTAATAATAGTAAACGAGTAAGGTAAATTATATATTTAATGTATGCCACAATGCAGACGTCTCCGAGTACGAGGTGGTTGTCGACGACGGCGAGGAGCTCGTTCCTCTTGTTCCTCTTGTTCGTGAACATGCGATGAAGAACCACCAACTTCCTGTGTTTGAGTCGTATAAGGCATGTCTTCAAAGTTGTGGTGAATCTCGACAGCATGTACATCTTCAACCTCCTCTATCTGTTTTCGAGCACGTTCTCTACGCCTAGGAGCACGAGGAGCTGCAACATGTGTGTTATACATGTAATGCAATTGCTCCATGTTTGTTTCACCTTTGTCGCATAAATTAAGGATCTCCAAATCTAGTGAGAGATCACGAATACGACCGAAGCACGACCTCTTCAATGATAAGACAAGTTAGATGATATTTAAAATTTATTAATACTTGAAATTGAAGCAATGTAATTTTGAATCAAAATGCGTACCGCTTCACCGTAAGCGGCTCCTTCACGAGTGATGTAGCGTCTAGTAATGTTATGATACCAAAAAATATATTCAAGAGAAGTTTCTTGAGGATCATTCACTGGACTACCGACTGCAACACATTCTCTACGTAAACTCCAGCGCGCTACATAAGGTGCAATCTTGCTCGACCATTCTTGATTTCGAAAATATATGCTATGTAGGTCTGATTCCGTATTACATTGGGACAAGTTGTACCATGTCGAACTGTCTCGTGACTCTGTTAGGCAGATGCCACTCAATAATATAAAAACATATGAGGGGGCTTATTGTGCGCCAGATGTCATGACCATTTCTACAGTAATCGGGTAATGTGGCCATGAAGCTGTTATATGACTCCCAAATGACCTAAAACACAACATTATAAAATATTAGTGAAGATTAGATTAACACAACATTATAAAATATTAGTGAAGATTAGATTAACAATATTATAATATTTGTATTTGTGTATGCATGTACTTGGTCTGGATGGAGGAGATCAAACATATATCTGTATTGGGAAATAACATGCATAGGTGAGCCAGTCATGTTGAATTGATCTTTCCACCTTCATTAAAAAATAATCGTTAAATCAATTATATTTATAGTACACAAAATACATTAATTCTGAAAGTAATTGACGTACCGTGAACCACCAGCTCGTCCAGCTAATTCATGAGCATGTATGTTGCGGCATTGAGGAGCCATCATTGAAAATCTTTCTCAACCCCAAATTTGAAGTAGAAGTAATGGGCCAACAATGTCACGAGCATCTAATGTTGTTGCCTTGCAAAGCTGTCTATACATCCATGCTAGGCATGCTCCACCCCAGGAATATCGTCCTGCAGCTTCAAAATCTTCTAATAGTGGCAGGAACATCAAGTACACCAAGTTGTTTGACTTGTTACTTAACAATTGTCCACCAAGAAGCTGTAAAATGTACGCTCTAGCATATCTTGCTATGACTACCTCATCAGCATCGTCAGCCAATAGTTGAAATTGAGATACTAACCATGGTAGACTCAATCTACATCCCTTAATGTTGTTGTTCCCTAAAGTCACTCCTAGTAGTTGTTGACACAATTGTATCCAACCGTAATTCATCGATCCTGTGACAGGGTGACCATCAACTGGTAACTCAAGTAACACTGATACGTCCTGTAGAGTGATAATACACTCTCCACCAGGCACGTGAAAAGTATGTGTTTACAGTCTTCATCTCTCCACGAGTGCGGTGATGAAATGTCAATCTAGTGAAATGAATCCCAACGTAGCACCCCATAAAAACCAGAAGAACGAAGTGCAGAGAATATAAGAGGATGAAGTGGGATGGTGCGTTCAACGACAGCCGCACGACGTCTACAGTGTAACTCTCCTAGCGTTCGATCCTCCCAAACAAGTTGTGAACGATGAGACTGCTGAGTGTGTAACACGGATGAATCTATTAGTCCTGAAATTTGATCCATTATCTAAAAAATAACATAATCAATAACACAATCAATAATACAACATCAAATGAATATAATCAATAACACAATCACATTAATAAAATAGTGTCATAAAATATTGAATTACTACATCGAATGAACATACATCGTAAAACACAAATATTTGGATTATCTATCCTTGTCTAGAAGGACACCTCCTTCGATTGTGACCCAATTGATTACAAATCCCACATTTTTGTTGACTATTAGACTCTCCCAACCCATCTCGTTATGGTAGCGAGTAGTTTTTGGTCTATCAGGTTCTCTCAACAACCTTGGATCAGCATATAAGATAGGATAGTTAGGAGGGGTGATCCAATAATATTCATGTGGGATCGGATAAAACTGAGGATCGTAAAATGTAGAATATGTTGAAAGCTTATAGTAGTCCTCAATCAAATTTTCGTACTGCAGATTTATTTTTGAGCAGACAGCCATAAAATGAGAGCAAAGAATGACAAAATTTTGCCACTTGTTGCATGAACAATACCCCTTCCCATAAATTAAGGTCAACGTTTGGATATTACCACCTTTGGCATTGAAATAATCGTGCTTAGTTGATCTTCTCGCCCATTTAACAATCTTTTCATGAGCGTACCACCTAATATATATTTGAATTGGTATGATTAGTATGATGTTTTCACCCATTTAACAAAGATGAGTTGACAAATTTAGAAAATAAATTGATTGATTACCCGGTCTATTTGCGTCGTTGTGTCATAGCCTCTCTTATGGCTACTCTTCGTTTCTCAAAATATCCCACACATTTGCAAAAGGTGTGTTGAATGAGTGCAGTGATTGACAACATACGAGCCTTTTTTAAAACTCCATTAATGCACTCTGCCATGTTAGTGATCATCCACCCATATCTATACCCTTCATCATGTGACAGGGCTCATCTCTCAGCATCGATGTTGTTGAAAAAGTTCATACAACTGCTATTGATTGTTTTAATCTCTTCAACAACCTTGTTGTACTTACGAACTTGGAATTCACTCCCAGCACGTTGGACTAAGTTTCTCAATTGTTTATTCTTATATTTGGTATTGAAGTTGCTAACGATGTGTCGTAAGCAAAATATGTACTGAGTATCAATATCAGTATCAGGTACTCTCCAACTGTTGTCTTCATTGTTGACTGCAGAAATGATACCAGCATGTCGATCTGAAATCAAACATATCTTTTTCTGTGTAACAATCAATCTCATGTGTTTCAAAAACCATCCCCATGTTTCACGTCGTTCCGAGTCTACAACAGCAAACGCAAATGGAAACAATTTTCCATCGCCATCGACTTTGGTCAATGCTTTTTTTTTTCCTTTCCAAGTCCTATGATAAGGAACGTGGTAGCCAAACTTTTATAATATGTTATTTTGTAGTTTTGACACTGTGATGGAAGGATCATCTTTAACAGCTTGTAGAAATTCTATGGCGATTATTGATGAATTCAGTTGAACATGACTTTGATTTAATTCTGAATAAAAACAGTTGTGTTCACCATCATATACAGTGATCTCAAAAAGTCCATGTGATTTTTTCTTAGTGCCACGAAGCCTCCATGGGCATCCTTCCCCCCACTTCAAACATTTTACTGCCCATTTTGTTGGTGTTGACTCCACCACCTCGGATGGTGCATGACACTGAACATCAAAACTTTTTACTACATGTTGAAAGATTTCTTTGTCTTGACAAATTAGCCCCTTATATAACATGTTATTTCGAACGACGTTTGGTTCGTCAACAGGGTCGTGTTCTCTAATGCTATCTACAGCAACCATGTCTAGACTAGTGAATGTTTCTGAAGGGATAACATATTCACGACCACCGAAGTCCAAATTTTCAAATTCGTCGTCTGTTTCAGTCCTAAACTCTTTAAAAGTATTATTTGCCACCATATCTCCATCATCCCACGGCAGCGCAGTCTTTGGGTCTGATTCATCGTTTGATTCACGCCCAGAGTCGAGACTAATTTGATTATGATCCATACATTGACGACTTTCTGGAAAGTTTAATTGAACATTTGTGTCTGCCCTTCCCACAGTGACATATAAATGCACCAAATTTGGGATAGGCAAGGCAATTGAAAACATAAAATTCATGCCTTGTTTGTTAGATATTGATATTGACATATACTTTATTGATCCATCTCTTGTTAGCTCAGGGTGTCTATATACAATCTCTAACTGATTTTCCCTCACATCTACACCGAGAGAGAACCCTATCATTTCAACAAATTGTTGAAATACAGCCCCGTTGTTCACATTAAAACTAAAACCTCCGCAAATAGGTTTATCATATTCAACTCCATCGACACCACCAATCATAGACTCATTCGTATATAAAACAAATGCCAAAGACTTGTCTCCCATTTTCTAATAAGAAATAAAAGTATATCATAAAATTATACATAATCTTAAACGTGCAATTATCTAATTAAACTAGAAATAACTTATTTTACTTTTCTAATAAAATTAAGGTAACAATAAACAAATTAAAACATAATTTCAAAAAATAAAATAAATTATGAATACTATGAATTTATAAAACTAATTCAAATTACTAATCGAAATAAAATCATATAGGCAAATTAAACAAAAAATAACATACTCTACTTTTTAATTACACAATTATCTATTAAATCTAAAAAAATCATATAGGCAAATTAAACTAAAAATAACCTACTTTACTTTTTTTTGAAATAAAATTAAAGTAACAATAAACAACTTAAAACATACTTTCAAAAAAAATAAAATAAATTATAAATACTATAAATTTATAAAACTAATTAAAATTATTAATCGAAATAAAATCATATAGGCAAATTAAACAAAAAAAAAAAAATAACATTCTCTACTTTTTAATTACACAATTATCTATTAAATCTAAAAAAATCATATAGGCAAATTAAACAAAAAAATAACACTCTACTTTTTCGACGCACATTTGGGATCATCCCCGTCCGCTATTTGGAGGAGTCTACTATGGGGACGAGAGTTACTGGCATCTGGAGTTCGATGGCGGATTGGTAACAGAGAGAGGGTGGGGGTATATAGGCAGAATTGGGTGCCAATGGCATCTTGCTTACGTATTACTTCGCTGGCTACTTTACCTGTCCATACGAGAGTTTGTGAGCTGTTCACCTCTTCTGGAGGTTGGGATGAGTCCAGACTTAGACAACATTTCCATCGGATGGAAGTTCAGGCCATTTTGACGATTTCGTCCAATCGTCGGCATACAGGGGATTAGTCAGTTTGGCATTTTGAGGACTCAGGGATGTATACAGTGAAGAGTGGGTATCGGTTGGCGCAGTCACAGGCCCTGCATTACGAGGCCTCTGTATCATCGGTTGAGTCCTTGACGCGATGGTGGAGGGGGTGTGGGGAATGGGTATTCCGAGTAAGATCCAAGTGTTTCTATGGCGACTTTGTCTTGACAGGCTCCCAACTCTAGATAATATGGGACAGAGAGAGATCGATATTCTTAATACTTATGTTTTGTGTGGGAAGGGGGGAGAGTCCAGCCTTCATTTGTTTTGGCACTGCAAATTCTTTCGAATGGTGTTGACGGCTTCCAAATTCGACTTCTTTCGAATGGGAAGGGGAACATCACATCTCTTTTGTGGTTTCTGCAGGAGAAGTTGGGGTGGCATGAGTTTGAGGAGCTCTGTATTCCGTGGTGGTCGGTGTGGAACATTCGTAATCGGGCTCGTTTTATAGGGCATCGATCTACGACTGATATTGGGGGTTGGGTTGCCAGTTACTTGAATTCTTTCCGTGAAGCTAATCGGAGGGGTATGGTAGAGGGAGCTACGAGGAGGGCGGACCGTGAGCACGTTATGTGGTTGCCTTCTCCGGGAGGAGGGCCGTGAACACAACCCTGCCTTTAAATGAATGATACGTGGCAAACAACCATTAAAAAATAATATATTTAATAGGGTGGATCATATATTATTTTGCCACGTGTATTCATTTAAAGGCAGCGATATGGAAAAACTTCATAACACCATAACACCGATGTACTAGAACTTCTCCCCTTGTTACGGAACAAAAACAAGTTTTATGATTCTAATATAATATTGATTCCAAAGGATCTTATTTCACTGATTTGTTATTCTGTTTCAATTCAGTAAACACTCGAAATAGAAATCTCATAGAGAGAGGGCAAAAAATAAAAAGTTTCAATAAGAATCATGATAACATCAAATTGAAACATTCAAGACAGTTCTTTCTTCGTTTTCTCGAGGGGGAGTTGTGATGGAAAATTGTTACGAATCAAGAAATATGATCATGCTTGAGCCTCAAGTTCCAATAACAAAGTGTGATTGATCACATTCGAAGCAGGACCAACAAATTGAATTGGACCTACAAGGAGATCAAAACCCAGATAGAATAAGTAAAGATATTTGAAGGTTCAATTTCTGAAGTAAACTCAGAGAAAATGCAGGAAAGCAACAAAAAGAAGATGGTGTTTTTCTTCTAAAAACCAGCAACAAGCAAGATATGAAGTAGATGGGAGAATGATGTGAGAGGTTAACGTTCGAGGGTGAATACCGACCTGGACTGATGTAGCGGTTCTCGACTGCCCACTGGTCTCTTGACAATGCAAATTTCTTGAAAGGTGCACCTGACCATTATTGAATTTTAGTATGATGCTTTATTATCTGGCGTGCAGAAAAATGATATATTGAAATTCTGAACTTGTGAGCGAAGAATGTAGTAATAGTAACAATGTTCTTTCCAGAAATATTACCATCAAGTTCTACCATTGCCTTCTTGATCACAGGCTTGAATTTACCTGCCAAATGAATTCTACCTTTAGAAAGAGATCAAATGATAAAATATTAAAACTAGACCTCGTGAAAATGTTTGAACAAGCAGTCCGAAGCCTTTTGAAGTTTTTTTTTTTTTTTTTTTGAGGATAAGCCTTTTGAAGTTGTTGAGAGAAAAGAAAACTGTCCCTAGACAGAATACATGATGATACTCTACTTCTATTCTTATTTTTCTAATCTTATAAAGAAGTCCCGAGTCCCGACCAGCTTACAAACTCCTTGACTACCTTACACTATATAGTGTTAGTAACTAGTAAGATATTTTATACCTAGGGTTAGATTGTTGTCTTATGAGAATAGTCGAGGTATGTTCAAGCTCGCTCGGATATTCACAAATATATATATATAAAAAAAAAAAAGGAAAAATAAATTTTATAACAAACGTAAATAGACACCATAGTTTAAACTTATTGTCAACCTGAACTGTTCAGACATATGCCCTCCACCATGACGTCAGAGGTTCAAATTCATGCACTCCATTTGTTGATTAACTCAAAAAAAATAAGAAAAAAGTTTAAACTTTTTAAAGGCATCTAAGTTTGTAGCTTGTTTCTTCGAGCCACAACCCACGATGTATCCTCCCTCTTTCTTGTTTTTTTTTTCCCTTTTTAATTCATCAACTAGAAAACTTTCTTTCTGTAATCTTTATCACTCACGTAAGGGTGAAATTGATTTAATATCGATTAGAAAGTATTTTTTTCCCTAGTAAACTCCATTGATATCATTTTGGGTGGATTCTTTACACCCTGTCATTTCGTTTCTTATTCACCCAAAAAAAGTATTCAAGAGAGAAAAAGGATTTGCGTGCTATACAAGAAAATGCAAGAGAAATGTAATGCATGTTTTCATGAAGAAAGCTTACCATGTCTCCTCTCCACGTCCATTAATGAAGTTAATGCAGTTCCGCCAGCCGTCCAATCTTCAACTGGAGCAGCCAAATTTCCTACCTGGTAGGCATAATTAACATATAAACAATAGAAACAAGGGGAAAAAATCTATGCAGGAAACTGATAAAAAGAAAGAAAAATGAAAGGTGAAAAGGTTAGAGACTAAAACGATCAGAAGTTACAGGAAGTGGGAAAGACAGACCGATGATATTAGTCCAGTTTTTCCACTCTGGAGGAGAGCTCCAGCAGTGTAACCCAAAGCATAGCAATATGCTGAATCGAAGTTTGTGGGTAAACCACACCTCCCTTCATACCTATAAATCAAAAGAAGAATTAAACAGGGACAAATTACACACAAGGCACTAATCTGACAGATATAACCTTTTCATATCATCTTGAACCAACAACGAATCAAGTGGCCATATACAAGTGCTTCGCATCAACCATCGTATATCACATTTAAAAGTTTTATATTTTGGTAAGAAACCAAGCCTTCAATGAGAAAAATGAAAGAACATACAAGGGCATACAAAAAACAAGCATGACAAAAGTCTCAAACAAACTACAAAAATGGACTCCAATCCAACAAGATCAAAATTACAAAAAGGCCTAGTGACCGACAACCACAAAGAGGCATTAAACCTAGCCACCTCCCAGACCTCGTCACAAGACCTCTCCTCTCTAAAGATCCTATTGTTTCTCTCAATCCAAAACCCCCACAAAATGGCAAAGAAACTAGTCTGCCACAAAACAGTAAGCCTAACCCACCACTTGATTGGCCCTTTGCTTTATGAAATCATAATGGAAGCTTAGAATACTTGGTGTCCTAATTATGAAATACCGATTTAAATGATCTTAATATATTTACCAACATGCAAGTTTTCGAGTTCCAAACTGCCTTAGTCTAATATAGACTAAGCCTACTACCCAAGTTAGACCTGTGTAGAGCTAAACACAATATGTGTTATCACTAAATTATTAAACAGGGGCGTCTAATTAAAACAGCAAAACTTCAAGCACAAATAGAATGAGTACCCAAAGAAATGTGACTGCCCCTTGAATTGGCCGCCATTATATGCACCTTCTTGCCTCCTCTTTTCCAATTCAGTTTCAACCATTTGAATAAGCATTTTCTCAGTTTCTATTTTGGCAACCTGATATGTAAGATAAATATAATATAGTTAATCCAACTAGGGAATCTACGGAAAGAAAACTATAAAACAACTTTTTTTTTTTTTTTTTTATAGGAAACAGAAACAATTTCATTGATAATATGAAAAGAGTTACAAAAGAGTCAACTATAAAACAAAAACAAAAACAAAAAGTACTTACCTGGACATTGCCATGTGGATCTCTTTCAAGCAACAATTGTTCTTGGATTGCTGGTGGGAAAAAATCAAAAAGGTGATGAGATTGAGTTGTAAGTTTCTTTTTCCATAGCCCATCCTCATCTATAATATCATGAGCAAGAATTTCATTGAGTTCCGCAATAAGCTGCTGCACCTGTAGAAAGCAGATTATAAATGAGTACCAGTTTAAGAATATGTTGATATCCAGTATCTTGGATTAATAGATTATGAGCATACTAGCTAAAGAAAGAAACAAAATTAATTATAATAACATGAGCAATACCTCAGGAATAAAGTCAATCAGACCTTCGGGAATAAGTATGACACCATAATTATAACCAAGTTTGGAACGTTTGCTAATTACATCTACAATGTAGTCTGTAACGTTTTTCAAGGTAAGCTTCTTAGCCGCAACCTGCAAAACCCATCTAAATTAGGTCTACCCTATAAACAAAAAACTTTATAAAAACACAATACATAACGTCCAAAATGTAAATGTTTTTGCCTGCATACGTTCAAAACCAATCAATTCATTAAGTTAAATCTCCATCAGTCAACTAAGTCAACCAATGGAAATGCCATGAAACTTTTATTTATCACAGATTTTCATTTATACGCTCAAGTTTTGTTTGATGTTACCATACCATGCAAATATGCAAGAAGATGAACTTTTGAAACAGGATATCTATTCTTAACTGACCCAACAATTTCATAGTAACATCAGTGTATCTGTTGCAAATATTATTTGTTGCTATTGATGCACAAAATCTAGTTCTCAAAGAGAACAAACAACCGTAGGGTAAAGCATATGGTGGTAAAAGCCCTCCTTGACAAAGATTTCTATCTTAAGTAGTTTAAGTAAAACAGTTACCTCTTCTCCAATAATAGTAATGTTTGGATGAGTTTGCAAAGCACACTCCAGTGTGATGTGAGAAGCAGCACGACCCATAAGCCGGACAACTGTGGATGAATGTATACTGTTAATGCCATATGATAATATGGTTGAAACTTGAAAGAGATAGAACAAGGTATCAAAAGACATTAACAACATCAGAACAATGAAATGGAACAGAGAGAAGTGCTCTGTTTTCTGAGGCAAGATAGATTTTTTATTTTTTAAATAATTTTAATTTTAATTTACTATTATTTTAATTTTTTTGCAACGGACAAGATAGGAATTTAGGAATTTTAAGATCCACATAACGGTATAGAAAATGACATAGCTTTTGCTAGAGTAGGGAACCAGTCAACAGGGATAATGATGGATAGAAATGTGGACTAACGACAAATCTGAACTCAAAATACTGATAATTGAAGTCCTCAAGAATTTAGTTATTATGAAAATGTCAGCAGATTTGATCTATTTCTAGTTACATCAAAGACCAATTGCATCAAGGAAAATGCTTACAGTGGTAATATTTTCCTGTTGATCGAGCATCAACCATCACATTACCAATCATCTCTGCATATATCTGCATAAACATCAGCAGAGCCTATTAAGAACCTCATCTCATGTATGCAATATTCCCTTTTTACTTGAATTCTTGAAGAAACTACTTCAACTTTGCAATATTGATCAAACGTCTACAAGAAAATATGAATTCTAAAGCAGTTCCGAGGAGAAATGAATACCTTGCAAGCAGTATCAAATCCAAAACTTGTGGGGACCTCTTTGCACTTGAGATCACCATCAATGGTTTTTGGGCAACCAATTACTCTGGTTTTCAAATTTTTACTCCTAATTTGAAAACAACAGAATAGAAGGGAAAAATCAATAACAGAGTTGTTGCGCCCCACCCCAAAAAAAAATATAATCATAGATTTCCAAAGTACCTGAAGTTTTCAGCAAGGAGGCAGGCATTTGTGTTGGAGTCATCTCCACCAATTACAACAACCCCATCCAGATCAAGCTTCTGAGCAGTTTCTTCAGCTTGCTTAAACTGAAAATTGAACCAAACAATCAATCTCTGCATTGACTATTATACGTAAGGAATCTCATAAGGCAAATTCTGGAAAGAAAGAATTTCACCTGTTCTGGAGTTTCAATCTTGTCCCTCCCACTGCATATCATATCAAAACCACCCTGATAAAAAAAAATGCATTTAGATCAAGAATTGCATTAAAATGGCAACCACTTCGCCTCAAGACTACGCACACAATCACACTAACAATTCCTAACAAATGAAAACTAGTAATCCCTTTAAGAAAATCAACCTGATTACGATATGGATGGATAAATTCTGCAGTCAGTTCAACATATTTGCATTTCATGATCCCTGCAGGACCACCCTTGAAACCATACAACGTGCTTCCTTTTGCATGATCCTGTAGGTAATCTTCACCAAAAACCGTAGATGTCAATTAGCAACAGCTTCAACAGAAAAACAAACATTTATTCTTGATTTATAAATGTGGACAAAGTAAGAACTTACCAAATATTCCAGAAATCACATTATGCCCTCCGGGTGCTTGGCCTCCAGACAATACAACTCCGATCTTCAATTTCTTATCCAGCTGCACCGCACTGGAATCACTTGGAGTTGGCAGCAACAATGCCGACGGTTGGCCGAAGACACTAGGAAACAGCTTCGCGATCTCATCTGCATGCGCATAACAGACAACTCAAACACTCTAAAATCGTACACTCCGAAAACCCATTCAGTAGAAAGAACCCAAATTGAAAACAATCGGAACCCCATGAATCAAGTTATCACAATCCAAGGCTTAAAAAACAGTTAAGGGGAATTGGAGAAGTAAATGATCGAACCATAATTACCTGGATTGCCGGCGGCAGAGCTAGGAGGTCCATCGAGGATTTGGAAGGGGTTTTTGAGAACAGAGGGAAAGGGGAGAGGTTGATCGATACGGTGGGATTGGACGTCGCTGTAGACAGAAGAAACACGGCCGATGAGCGGCGGAGAAGTAGGTGCATTGTTGAGGGAGGAAACATCGGCATTAGCGATGAAAGGGGGAGACATTGCTTGGTTGGTTGCAGATCAGAAAGAGATGGAAATGAAAGAGTGGAAATTTGAGTGTCGATAAAGGTTGAAGAAGAAGAAGAAGGTCTTTCAGACTTTGAAATTTCCGCCAAGAGGAAGGTAGGTTGGTGAAGAGTAAGCGTCCTTAGGTTACTTCTTTTTTTTTGGTTTTTCACTCAACATCTTTGTTTTCTACAATTTTCAACTATTCAAATATCCATCTTTTTTTTTTCTTTGAATATCCATCTATATGTGTATAAATTATAAAATTTGGCCAATATATTTTTCCCCTCTCACAACAAAAAAAAAAAAATAATAATAATAATTGACAATATATTTTTCCCCTCTCACAAAAAAAAAAAAATAATAATAATAATAATAATAATTGACATTTATATTGATGTTAAAATATTTTACCTATAAAACACGAAAACAAGATAATTATCAATATCATTATAGCTCAATTGGCATAAAAGTGTCATTAACTAAGAGGTCATGAGTTGAATCTTCGCATTAATTAAAATACATTTTTTTAAAAAAATATATAATTATCAATATTCATAAGTTTATTTATTAATTTAAATATTTTTTTAATAATTGAAATTGAAATTTTAATATTTTAGTTATTATTATTATAATATAGTGGTGTATTTTTATTTTATTTCTATAATTTTTCTAATCCTTGTTATAGAGGTATATTTTTTTTATTTTGCTTTTCGATTCATTCTTTTGATTCTTTGAATTGACAAACCACCTTGCAAAGCTTAATACTCCTCAAAAGCATGAGCTACATGGAATAGCAAGGACCACCCTATCCTATAAAGCTAAATATTCCTAGGGTAAGGAAAATGAATATAACCTTGAGATTGAAGTAAACTCATTTCGCGTATATATTTTATCCTTAGAAAAATTATATTTTTAGTTTTTATTCTAAGAAAAACTATATTTTCGGTCCATCACATTTGAGTTAGGTTGCATTTGGGTCTAATATTTTCAAACTCAACGATTTTAGTTTGAGGTTTGCATTTTGCAGCATTTTGGTCCCTCCGTCGTTCTTTCGTTAATGACTGACGGAAAGCTGACGTGGTATTTACATTTTATTAAAACTGTAGTTTTCCGGTAGTTGTCTCGACGATTTTAAAAAACGTCGAGAGAGCCCTTTTAACCTAATTAAAACTTTTCACTTTTGTTCTTTCATCAGTTTTCATCCGCGCCGTCGTTCGTCTCTCTCTTCTACTCAGTCAATCGTTTCTCCCTCTACTATCGGTGTTCCCCTCTCCCTCGCCCGCAGTCGTTCGCCTCGCCGTTCCTCGCCAGCGTTGCCCTCGCCCGCAGTCATTCGCTTCACCCTTCCTCGCCAGCGTTGCCTTCGCCCTCGCCCGCCGCCATTCGAATCATCCATTTAAGAAAAGGTCAGGTTATTTAGTATTTGACTTGGAGTTTCTTCACTTTGTTGTGTTTAACCGTGGATGAGAATCGATATTCATTTTTATTGATCAACAGTTTGATTGTTTTGAATGATTTTGAATCATGTTCATTTTAACGTTCTCCACATTTTTTGTGCTTAGAATTTTTTTGAATCGGTTCTTGTAAAAACTCACACCAATATTAATATGGGATCTTCACACCAATATTAATATGGGATCTCCATTAACAATTATTTTTTGTGCGATTGGTATAATTTATTGTTGTTAAGAGTATAACTTTAATCCTTTATGAAATAACTTCAAACTCTATGCTCAAAATCATTGGTTGGATAATTTTAATCCTTTTCCAAGGGCCCCGATGAATTTGTTCAAACTTGCAATGAAAATTCTTAAAAATTTGTTCAAATTAGGCAAAGCAAGATGCTTTTGTTATCTTGAGAGTTGATCTACTATGGTTACAAGGATATCATTTGGTTTTTAAACCTAACTTATATGACGTCGTATTTGACTTACTAAATTCATTGCGATCATAATTTCGATTGGTAGTGCTTATTCATTCAAGTTCATTTATACTTGGGCGTTGATATGCTAATCTCCACTTTCTTGTATAAAAGCACTTGAATAATACTTGAACATTATTATCTTGTGGATTCCTACAATCTTATTTGGTGAGAAAATATTTATTTGTGAATTCCTACAATCTTATTTAATGAGAAAATATTTGTGAATTCCTACAATCTTATTTGATGAGGAAATATTTATGTAAGTTTAGTGTATAGTTTGGTGGGTTTTACAGGTTTTGATGTATGAAGTTGGTAGAATTAACAAAGTTGTAGTTTTATGAATTAATGTATGTTTTGTTTATGTGATTGTGATTTGTAAAAGTTGGAGTATAGTTTGGTTGGTTTTAAAGGTTTTGATGTATGAAGTTGGTAGAATTAACAAAGTTGTAGTTTTATGAATTAATGTATGTTTTGTTTATGTGATTGTGATTTGTAAGGGTTGGAGTATAGTTTGATTGGTTTTAAAGGTTTCGGTGTATGAAGTTGGTAGAATTAACAAAGTGCTAGTTTTGATGAATTAGTGTATGTTTTGTTTATGTGATTGTGATTTGTAAGGGTCAGAGTATAGTTTTGTTGGTTTAAAAGGTTTGGGTGTATGAGATTGGTAGAATAAACAAAGTTGTAGTTTGAATGAATTAATCAATGTGTTTGTTTATGTGATTTTGATTTGTAAGCGTTATTGTATAGTTTGGTGGGTTTTAAAGGTTTTAGTGTATAGAATTGTAGAATTAACAAACTTGCAGTTTTGGATGAATAAAAATATAAATGCTTTGAATCTTTTAAACTTTTAGAATTAACAAACTTGTAGTTTGGATGACCCTACTTATTTGAAGTTTTTCATTTTTTCTCTATGACTTTTCTCTATTTGAATACCTTCTTTTTTACTTATGATAGTTGAGTTTTAAATAAAACTTATGTGCTTAAGTTTTAAGTAAGTTCTTTTTTTTTGTGTTATGTTTTAATGAGTTATTGGTTTTTTTTTTTCAGATGATTTGGATCAGTGGTATTTTCGAAAGCTTGCTACTTTCGAAGATTATATGAAGTTGACGAGATTGAGTGACAATTTCTTTAATATTAATTAGTGTAAGCTTAATTTTAAACTTTCTAGAAACAAATTGTATGAACAGTTTTAATTTATTATAAATGTGTACTTTTTATGATTTTGTGTCTTTTTTCTATAGTTATAATAAGCTTCCAATTATAAGGGTATGCATTCAAAGAATAAAAAAATAATATATATATGGAAAAAAAATAATCAAATTTGAAACACTTCTCTAGATGGAATTGAAAAACCGTCGAGAGAAGCGTTTCTCTCGACGAAATTGAAAAATCGTCGAGAGAAACACTTCTCCCGACGATTTCAGAAAAACTGTCGAGAGAAGTATTTCTCTCGTCGAATTTACTAAATCGTCGAGATAAGCGACGATCGCGACAAACCGTCGAGAGAAGTCTCACTTCTCTCGACGGGCACAAAAAATCGTTGAGAGAGGTTCTCCTGACGGGGTTCTCTCAACGATTTTTTTCGTCGAGAAAGCTTCTCTCGACAATTTTTGTGCGTCAGAGAAACCAAAATTCTTGTAGTATCCCTCCTCCTTCCAACTTCTTCTTCCCCCATGGCCATCGTCATGCCGTCATGCCGCCGCTGACGATTGTATTTTTTTTTCGTTTTCGTCCTCGCCTTTCAGTTATGTTTTTTTTTTATTAAAAAAAATAAAATACAAAGAAGGAGGACGGAAGTAAGTCCACCTCAAATTCAGAAATCGTTTGTAATTTACGGTGGAATTTCAGCTAACCCACAAGCAGGGAATAAAGGTCAAAACTAAAAAAATGGTGGTTCTCCATTTTAGAAGAAGATGTCTCATCATGCTAGCTCTCTCTAGCTGTAAACCCCAATGAATGAGTGAAATGTATAGTTCAATTTTTTTGTCTTCATATTTTCAATTTATTGTCTCCTTGCAATTAATTGGCTGACCCAATTTGTAGAACACAGGGGAGAGGTCAGAGGGAGAAAGAAGGGGAAAAATTTCTATTTATGCCTTCTTGAATGATCAGCTCTCGAAGAGGACCTCCATTTTCGATTTGCATTTGTGAGTCGCTAGCATGGGCGAAGTGAGGCCCACCGGAGAGAATAACAACTTGTGAGTTGAGATTAGTGATGGTCTTGAGCGGGGAAATTCTGGAAATATCAAAGAGAAAAAACAGAGAAGTTTCGAATCCGATGAGTGATGAGATCAGTGTACTGTGAATTGAAGTCGAGAATCAAGATCAAGTCAGACTTGACTTCTTGGGGGTCCATTGGTGAGAGCTAAAACAAAAGAGGATTCCCCTTTCATTTTTTAAGAACATAATTATTGAAAGGAGGGGAAGAAAAATGAAGAAAAAAAAAACAGTCGACGACGGTGACCATAGGAGGAAGAAGAAATGGAAGGAGGAGGGAAAAGAAAAAATGGAGGGGAGAAAGAAGGTAGAAAAAGTAAAATATATTTTTAATAATTAAAAAAATTAGAAGAACATTTTTTTAATAAAAAAAAAATGTGTCACGTCAACCTTACGTTAGAATTTAATAGAAAATTGACGAGGGACCAAAAAACGTATCAAATGCAAACCTTAGAGATACGTATCAAATGCAAACCTTAGAGATAAAAATTTTGAGTTTGAAATCTCTAGAGACTCAAACGCACCAAATACAAACCTCAAGTCTAATTTACCCAAAAAAAAAAAAAAAAAAAAAAATATAGAAAAAATCAAATCAAATAAGATCTTTTTCAATAAATAAAAAAAAAAAACAAAATGTCACGTCAACTGTGAAGACCGTTTTTCATTTCGTTCTTTTTTTCAAAGGAAAAAAAGAAAAAAGAAAGAAAGAAATTGTTTTAGTTTTGAAAAAGAGGCTAGAGTTTGTTATGGAAAAGAAAAGAAAAGAAAAAAAGAAAGTGCTGAGTTTTTAGCAATGCAATTTTTAGACACTGTAATTTGTATGTGTGTGGACAAGAGAGTTCAATGATTTCAAATTTTAAATTAATGCTGGAATTTGATAGCTTATGAATCAAGCCAAGGTGAAATTTGGTAAGTAAAGTATAGTTGAGATTAAGCAAAATCATAATAATAATAATAATAATAATAATAATAATAATAATAATAAGAGTTAAATAAAGGAGAAGGATTTTACATTTGATTCGGTCTTCATGAGGGAATTTGGTTGAATTTTGATGATTTTAGAGAAAATTGGGAGAAGAAAATGATGGTTTTGTTTTGGAAGAAGGAGATAATGAATTAAAGAAAATAAAAGTTAAATTTGTTGGGTAATTTTAAGGAAGTTAAATGAGGAGAGAGTATTTATGTGCAAATGATATGTTGGAATAAATGAAATACCTTTTGTTAAGGAAATCAATGGTTTACGAGGAGAGAGATGAAAATGTTATTTAATTGGAACCAGAAATAAACTGTACTTTTGATATTAATAGATTAGAGAGAATGTGTAATTTGTAGTTTGGATTAAAGGAAGAAGTTGGAAATTGGAATAATTTGTGTAATGGTCTTTAATTTCTTGGTTTAGAAAATTACTATTTGTTTGGTTATTGAAATTTCAGGATTTCCACATAAATTGATATCGCTTATGATTCGAGGGTTAGCGACAATGGTTCTGTGAGTGGTTCTTTTTGTGAAATATTTTCATTACTTGATTTTATTGGAATAGCAAGAGATTTATTTATAATTTTAGAGGAATTGATTTGAGATTTCCTGGAATTGTTAGGAGTTCTCCAATGATTTTATGTTCTCAATTGGAATTATCGGTCGAGGAATATGTGAGGTATTTGAGATATTTGATGAATATTTAAGAATTTATAAATATTTTATGTTACGTGAGAAACCAAAGATATTTTATGTTATCTGAGAAATCATAGATGTTTTATGAAACGTTGTTTTAGAGAAAATATGATTCTGTAAATGGTTTAAAGTTTCTGAAATGTTGTTTCATAAAAAGAATGATTTTAGAGTGTTTTGAGAACTTACGAGTTATATGCAGAGAGTGACTTTCAAACCACTAGATTTATGTACCCATGATGATTACCCGTATGCTATGTGGATGTGTTTCCATAACATACCAGAGATAGAGAGGTCTATGAGACCCACTCTAGCATACCCGAGATAGAGAGTTTTGCATGCACATATGATAGAGGCTCTACTATGTACCAAGAGATTACTCGGTGCATAGTATGACTGAGATTGTCCTGCTGAGCGTATTGAGATTACTCTATGTCAGTATGACCAAAGATTGGGTACATATTCGGTGATGTATTTTACACACTTGTGTATACGTTTTCAAGAGTTTGTAAAGAGATTTGATCTTTATGATTTTACTAGCATGTGTTGGCGATTTAAAGATGTTTATAAGAGATTTTTCGATGTTTTAATCATCCAAGGGTTTATTAAATTATTCACGATTTACGCTGGTTTTTAGGGTTATGAATTACTCTTGTTTATAAAAAGAGTATTTCAAAGTTAATTTATTATGAATGTACCCGGGCTTTTTAACACATATTTATTTTTCCACCAGGGTTGCTTTTGAGTTTCAACTAGAGATAGTTGAGATCAAGTCAATGCATATCATTTACTGTATGTAAAAAGCGTAATTTTTGCTACGTGATTTTTATTTGGATAGGGTTTATGTTATTAACTAGAGAAAGACTTGACAAGCAATGCATATCATTTATTGTATGTAAAGAGCGTAATTTTTGCTGCGTGGTTTTTATTTGGACGAGGTTTAAGTTAATAACTAGAGAAAGACTTGACAATGGATTTCATTGCACTCTCGGGGTCTGTTGTCGTCACAACTCGTCCTAGGTTTGGTAGGATAATCTGGGACGGGGGGTGACATAAGCATTTCCTTAATAATTAACGAAAAAATTGAATGAGGGACCAAAATGCTACCAAATGCAAACCTCAAGAGTAAAAATGTGAGTTTGGAAACCTAGTGATTCAAATGTGTACGGGTCAAGTTTTAATATAGTGTATGAGTGTCAAAATATCTTTCTCGGGATTGATGTTCTAGTTCACTCAATATTTTGAATACAATCCTCCAATTTTATTTAGACAATGGAATCGAAAGATGGATAGGATCAAAGAAAAATAAAAACATAAAATAAAAGATGGAGAAAATATCAGGAGAGAAAAATATTAGAGGGAGTTGGTTTCACCAATTAGACCAACGATTCAATTAATTAGAAAAATCAAGATTGATCATGCAAGTATTATATATGTAACGACACCGAATTTTAGACCTAATAGGGGAACGTTACTATAACCGACCTTTTAATTTGTTTCATACTAAAAGCAATGCTCCGAAAATTTTGGCAGCATAACGACGTATTTACAATAATCATTCATTTACATACTACCTGAAAGAGCTGCATACATGCAATAACACACATAATTAATTAAAGAAAATAACCTAGAGCTTTCCACGCAACAAACACACGAGAATACATCCAAGCTTATTAACCCTTCCAGTTCAATTTCGTTTTCAAACAAAACTAACATACTCTTATTAACAACATCAATGCTAACCAACCTCAATTAAAAAAATATGAGGAACTTTATTAACTTTAGCCTGAATTCACAATGCCAAAAGAATAACGAATAAAAGAATGAAAGAACGATGACCGACAACTCTATAAATTCCAAATCAACTTGACACGACAATTAAGCTCAACTAAACCCAAACAAATGAAACTAGCTAGTCAAATACAAAGTACAAAATCTAGCTAATGGTATCCCTTTCTCATGTCTCCTCGTCAGCATCACCACGTTCATAATACTCTTCTCCACCTACAAAATTTGTTAGTGGGTCAGTACTTAACGCGTACTGAGTAAGTAGCTCCCACTTGAGGAGCCACCAACCAACATGCTTAAAGAAGGTAACAACATATAATTCGCAACAAGCTCATTAAAAAGTCATTCACACATACATCATTCCACAAAATAAGAACGCATAAACAACGCCTAAACAACACGATGCAATAACAACTCTGGTCGTGCCCATGCACCCAAACTCTCATTTCACAGGCTCTCTCAGACTCTACTGAGGTCTCTAGATCCACTCTCAGACTCCACTGGATTCTATAAGTCCACTATCGAACTCCACTGGATCTGAACTGAACTCTAGCTTCACAAGCTCACTCAGACTCTACTAAGTTCTCTAAGTCCACACTCGGACTCCACTGAGTTCTCTCAACTCAACTCAACTCGTGGCTCTCACAAACCCTCTGAGACTAACTTCTTCAAGTCATATCGACCCCTGACCATTTATACCCAGGGCCTCGACACTTCTCTACGACGCTCAACGTTCGATCCTTGACCATTTATACCCAAGGCCTCGAACTGTTGCATCGCCTCTTGACCATTTTTATCCAGGGCGCAACGATGACTTTACAACTTCTTCAAACCACTCATGGTCGTCACAAGCCCTCTAAGACTAACTTCTTCGAGTCACATCGAGCCCTGACTATTTATACCCAAAGTCTCGACACTTCTTTACGACGCTCAACGTTCGATCCTTGACAATTTATACCCAAAATCTCAAATTGTTGCATCGCCCCTTGGCCATTTTTACCCAAGGCGCACCGATGACTTTGCGATGTATTGGCCCTTCCCTCACCGTTCAATACTTGCTTTCCAATAACAGTGAAATATCACCCTCGACCATTCTTACCCGAGGCGCACTGATATTCACCCACCTTTCTTGTAACCACAAATTACACTATTTTCTCATAATATCGCTAGACTACATGAAACTGAATATATATTCTATTTAGGGTTTATGTCCTAAAACTCGTGGTTTGTAAACTGAATATATATTCTATTTTGCAATAAAGATGTTATTGAGGTTTATTCAATAAAGGTATTATTGAATAAAGTGACCTACGTTCTTTTAACCCAAATCCAATAAACTAAGAACCTTTAGCTATAGGATGTATACTTGAACTTCATGTGGATACATGAATGTGGATCAAGTTTGAGTGATAGCCAGAATGGTCTATAGTATAGAGATAGGGTTGGGGTACCTTATCTTGAGGACACTATGGATGCAGCCCACTTTGTATAGTACAAACGATGTGATCCTAAATCGTTCATGTGGAGACATGCGAGTGCGAGGGTGTCCTGTGCAATGAGTTTGCATAAGACAGGACCGCGAAATAAGTATGGGTGTTGTGGCTCGCCGAACCATTGTCGCTGATGGGGTTGGTCGGAAATGGGAATCGAACGAGATGGAAGGGAGATGGTGCGGTTGAGCTTGAAGAAAGAGAGGGATGAATACTTTAGGGCTTTTCTTTTTCTTTAATTAACCCTTAATGACAAATTAAAATGTCATTTTCTCCTAATTTCCTTTTTCTCTAATTTTCCAAACAAACTCAACCCATCATTCCAACCATGGGCCAACGTTGTGTAAATCCAAATTTAAATAATCGTCTTAGTAAAAGAATATCAAAATTAAACTCTCAAATTTGTGTCCCACCAGCAATTCTAGTTAATCCAATAACCAACATCCAAACTTGTGTAAATTTCGAAACGCGGGGAGTTACAATATAAGTCAAGAAGACATAGATGTAAAAACGATAGAGAACAATTAAATCTCATGCAAATTATAAATAATCAACATCCCTGTATAACTTTTAATAACATGCAAGACATTAAGACTTAGTTTGGAATTGTTGTAGCTTTTAAAATAATTGTTGACTAAGACACTTTTACAAAAATCAGCTCTAATATGAAGCAAATAAGTGTTGGTAGATTTCAAACTTAAACATGGAAAAATATGATTTTTTAAGAGTTAGTCAGAAGAGGTACGAGATTTTAGGGGTGGACACAAATAAACCGAAAATCGACCCGACTGACCGAACTGACGTCGGGTAATCGGTTTTCTAACTATGGCGGTCGGAGAGCCAAAAATAGTGCAAACCGACCGATCAATTTTACACATTAAAAAAAATTAATAATGGTCGCCGCCCCGGAGATCTGGAGCTTCCTTGGGAGGAGGAAGACCACCGAAGGAGTAATTTATTTAAAAAAAAAAAAAACTAAATTGATTTTTCTTTTCTTTCTTTACTCTTCCACTCTCGGTAATACTCAACTCTTCATCTTCTCCCCATTTTGTTCTTTAGAGAAAAAATGATTTTTTTTCTTCTCTTTTCTTCATTTTTTTTTTCTTTCTCACTTCGCTATATCTTTCTTTTTCATTTTTTTTCTTTCTTTTTCCCTATTTTTCTCACCTTTTGGATGATGTATTTCTCTCTTCTTCACCTCTTTTCTTTTTTCCTTTCTCATTGATTTTTTTTTGTTAAGTAACATAAATCGACCAAAACCGACCGACCGACCGACCCACAGATTAGTGTCTCACCTTGACTATTTGATGTGCCCATTGAAATGGCTGCTGCGGTGTTGACACTGGGTTGGAGATTGGTTTGAGCCATTTGTTTGACTAGATTGGTCAGGGCATTTATTTGGCTACTCATTGCACTAAGTGCATCCTTGTCTTGAGCTCTCCTAGGCTCTACAGGATCGTCTGACCATCTACAATGGGAAGTTGAGATTTTCTCCAAAATCTCATAGGCTTCATTGTAGCTCTTAGAAAGCATGGAACCACCAGCTGAAGAATTTAGCACTTGCCTTGTGCTGGGGTTTCATCCTTTAAAGAACACTTCTATTTGGATACACCATGGGATGCCATGGTGTGGACATTTAAGCAAAAGGTCCTTGAACCTTGTCCAAGCTTCGTGAAGAGATTCGTTTTCGGCTTGTTTGAACTTAATTATGTCATCACGAAAGTTGGAATTCCTATCAGGTGGGAAGTATTTGACTAGGAATTTCTCAGCCAGATCTGTCCAATTGACAATTGATCCAGAGGGTAAGGAATTTAACTACGTTTTGGCTTTATCTCTTAATGAGTAAGGAAAGAGGTAAAGCCTCAAAGCTTCTTGGGAAACTCCTGGGATCAGGAAGGTATCACTAACTCCTAGGAAGTTTCTTAGATGATTGTGGGGATCTTCGTTTTCCACTCCAAAGAATTGTCCCACAGTGGACAGCATTTGGAACATTACTGGCTTTAACTCGAATGAGTTGGCAGTAATTTCAGGGCGTATAATGCTTGGGTTAAGCTCCCCAGGCATAGGAACTAAGTAGGAGAGGATGGCACAATCCTTTTCATTCGCTATTTCGATGGGGTTGCGAATGGTAGGTGCTGGATTTGGGACTGGTCTATCCATTTCGGTTTGTAGGAATTGCGGAGACTCCGCGGAGTCAGCAATGTTTTGAGTTACAGGGGGTTGTTTGAAGATGCGTTTCTTAGCTCTGTTTCTGGCCCTAAGTAATCTTTCAGGCTCAGGATTGAACTCTAGATCGCTACTTGAATGCTCATTCATAAACTAACCCAATGGTACCTGTAAAAAGAAAATGGGAAGAGATCAGCTCCAATAAATATTAAGAATTGGTTTTTTCTAACTTAACAAACTTCGTATTCACTAAACAAAATCCCCGGCAACGGCGCCAAAAACTTGTTGCGTGCTCAATGTGTAAATTAAAAGGCAATGGTAGAGCACTCAGAACATGCAAGCATACATGGTCCTGTAGCAAGTAATAAGTATTTTTTCATTCGATTTTTCACAGAGATTTATTCTTAGTTACTAGCGAAGTGAGATGTTTAAGTTAGAAAGGGTGGTTTAAATGGGGTAGAATTGGGATTAATGTGCCTAACTATTAAGGAACGTGCGATGTATGAAAGCATAAACAAGTACAAGTGAATAGGTAAACTCGAATGTAGAAGGAAAAGAATTGCAGAGAAAGCAATTATCTAGCAACAAAAACGCAAAACAGAAAGTTGAAAAAAAATGGCTAAGGCAAAATTCAAACTAAGAAAATTGCGCAGACAGCAATTTTCTAGCAATGTCACTAACAGCGAATTAGGGGTAAAGTGTGGAAACAAGGGCTACTAACGACTTCTCTATAGGTTTTTTCATACGATTCTTCAGCAGTAGATCAACTCATCATGCATCAAACTAACTCATTCTCATGTATCTCTCGATTTCATGCATTAGATCCTTTAGTTTACTCATGTCCAAGTAAGGCTTAAGCATCTATTTGTATAAGCAAGTTAATGATTTGTACTAGGAAAACGCCTATTCCTAGGTCGTTTTCTGGCTACCATGAAAGGCTAGCATGAATGTACGACTCTGAACTCTTACTCCTTCCAGAGGTTAGGAGTTCTTTAGACAAAATGGATGGCCAATCGAAATTGTCCGTGGAATGAAGCACACATACATTCAATGCATTTGAAGCTAACCTACATGC
This sequence comes from Herpetospermum pedunculosum, assembly GCA_028017165.1. Taxonomy (NCBI): domain Eukaryota; kingdom Viridiplantae; phylum Streptophyta; class Magnoliopsida; order Cucurbitales; family Cucurbitaceae; genus Herpetospermum; species Herpetospermum pedunculosum. The sequence goes on along the minus strand of CM051528.1, from coordinate 54,250,575 downwards.
TTGATTCACGTATTTCTACCTATAGACTTGTCATTAGCATACCCTTATGTGGTTTAGTTACTCATGGATGAAGATGGAATGGAAAGAATAGATGGTGTAGACATGCTTAACAGTAATGAAGTGGAAATAAAAGAAAACATAAACGATAAAAGCAGCAAGGAATTCGTGAACTAATCAAAACACTTCTTCGATTTACCGAGGTTCAAAACTTACAAAGCAACAACTCTAAACTGATGAAAACTAAACAGAAGAAGACGAAATGAACTAAGGTAGCAAACTTAAACAAATAGCAGAAAGCAGTAGCAAAAACAAACGACAAACAAATGGCAGAAAGCAGTAAATGTGTGCGTGAACCCTCGCCGCAAACGCCTCGGATGAAGGGAGAAGGAGAGCTCTGTTTGGATGAATCCAATCAGAAGAGAAGAGAGATCTTCTCTTCTTCCTCTCAGATTATCGACTCCAACAGCTGAGTCCTTCAAACCAACAAACAGAAGAGAGAAAACAGGGAGAAAAGACGGCGTTGAGATGGGAGTTCTACGCTTCCAGCTTGTGTTTGTCCATCCACCTTGACCTCCCTTTTATAGTGTTCTTCAGGTACGATTCGGCCAAGGAGAACCATCCATTCTGAACGACGACCTTCCACGTGGCAGCAGGAGAAAGAATGGGCGGCTGAAAGGTCGTAACAAAATGGCAAACGGTTAGACAATTTAACAAATTTCACTTAAAACATTGCTGAGACAGCAATGTTTTCGCAATGTTTCAGCAATATGGAAATTTCAACTCTTTAGCTTTGTTTTTGGTTCTTTTTCCTTCCTTTTACACATAAGTCCTAATTTAGCTTCATTCTACAAATTCTCATATATAAGCACATGTTTAGGCTAAATTCTACCAAAAACGCTTAAGAGTGTACATCTTTCTATAGCAAATAAGTCCCTAAAATAGTCACTTTTGGAGACGTAACAACCGCGTAGCCGGACGGTCGGCGTTATTAAGTTCTCCAAAACCGTAAAAAATTGACATGTCGGTAGTCGGCGCCGGTTCCGGCCCAAAACCAACTCCGACCGATCGATGTCCACTCCTATGAGATTTTTTAGAAAGTTAATCTCAAAAGCTACATTTACTAAATTTTACAAACCAAGTAATTGATGAGGGAATGCACACCCTTAGTCTTAAGAGTATTGATGAACGTCCTATATAGTTAGCATTTTTCCTATGATTCCAACTTGTTTCTTGTAAAGAATGAGGTTGTTTCAAGTAAATATTGCAATCAATTGGGTTGAATTAGGCTTAAAGTAAGAAAGACACGTGCTATAATTTCTCTTATGAATATTGGGTGAAATTAGGGGTTAAAAGATGATTTTTGGTGATATTTAACTCATTTTTGCCTTGTGCATGAACTACCAAAATTGCAAAGCAGCAACTGATGCGACTGCATCACATATCGAAAGCCCTAGATCAAGTCAACGTGACTTCGTAAAACAACTTTGACCAAGCTTATTTCTCAACAACTTGGAGTTATTGACTTTGAGAGTCGGGAAGTTGTTAACACTATTTTTGGAGTTCTCCAACCTACTTTGAGCCTATAAAAGAAGTCACAACTCACCAATTCAAGGCATTCGAATCTTCGAGGGAATCCTACTTTCCTTCGAGGGGATTATATTCTCTCTGGGAGGAAGACTTAACCATTTCATCCCCACCACTCAAGAACACCTCCATCCTTCACGCTCGCCAATCTCTCTAACGATCGACCTCTATACTCACTCTTGCACCCTAAAGTGAGAATTGTAAGCTGCATTCACCTTGGAAAAGGCTGAATTCAACTAAAGAGAGAACACCTTGAACGATTACGCAACTATCTAGGTGAAAGGAATGAACGCTTCAAACCCACGGCGGAAACGTTATTTGATTTATTTAGAATTAAACAAAAAATACAAGTTAAGCAATATTACTTTTGAAGAACTACAATCTTCTTGTGTTCCTTCTATTCCTCAGTATGACTCCAACACATAATCAAGGCTTGTGGGAGCTCCTTGAAAGAATGATTACAGAGACATCTCTGTAATCTTTGGGAGGAAAACGTGCTAGTATTTTTTGCCAACCTATTGGCTAAACCTAAAGGTTATTTATAGGGCTTTTAGGAAGTAATTTTATTTGTATATTTTTTTTGGTTACTTTAAATTATGGAAAATTGTAACAGAGGTCAATTTAGAGTAAAATAATTAAAAATATAACATTTTTTTAAATTTTTTGCAGATATGACAATTTCTATCACTGATATAGTATGGTCTATCACCGATAGAAGTCATCGTTGATAGTAGTCTATCACCTCAATTTTTTTTAATAGAATTTTAGTCTATCAGTGATAGCATATATCAACGATAGCTTCTATCAGTGATAACATATATCAACGATAGCTTCTATCAGTGATAGCCACTAGTTTTTTGTCATATTTGCAAAATATTTTAAATTTTGCTAAATTTGCAATTATTTTGGGTCTGGTTGCTGTTTGTGCAACCAACCCTTAAATTATACAATAAACTTTTAGGGAAATAATTGTTTATAAAATTGTAATGGAGTTTTCTGTAGTGTTTTCGATTCATAACCTATTTCAAAACTCAATATCCCCTATTATCCTTTCCTTCATTTCAAAGCTTATTCATTCTTGATTACAAAATCTAATATCGAGGTAATTCTACATGATATAATTCAACTACATTTTAAAAACAAACCGATCAAACAAGAAAAAAAAATTAGAGAAGAAAAAAATCACAAAAACTACGTGAATTTAAAAATATTTTGATTCAATATTTTGAAATCTTTGAGATGTAGTACAAAAAAAAATATATATATATATATAGGAAATTGATATATATATATATATATATATATATATATATATATATATATGGAAGGGTATAGTGGCCATTTTGAAAAAAAATGTTAAAAAAAGCACCTGATTATTCCGAAATCTAAAATCGATTTTGAAAATTAAAGAATTTAAAAAGTGATTTTATATAAAGTTTAGAAAGAAACGTATCACAAAACACCAAAAACAGTTAGAATTTGTTCAAAATCACTTTGTTTGTTTCCATGAGAATCTCAAACGCACTTTTAGTGTTATTATGAGTTAGCAAAGAGACCTTATGAACCTACAAATTTATAAGCTCCAATAATAAAAAAATTAATTAACTAAACTCATTAATCAATTAACGTTAATTCATTATCTCTAGGTCACTCCAGTATAGACCTATTTGGTTTTAGTCTAGGTTCTATCACATGTTGTCTTTGATGCTCCTCTACCTCTTCCTCTTGGACTATTTCATGTGTAGGTTCTAAAATAAATGGTGTAGGATCACTTTCTACAATAGATTCATCCACTTGATTAGTTTGGAAAATAGCCAAGGGAGGTGTTAAAACTATTTCATATTGTTGCTAGTTGGATTTATAGGGTTAGACTCAACTTTATCTTCTACATACCCCCATTTTATTTTCATCAAAGACAACATCTCTACTTATTAGGATTTTGATACTATTTGGTTCTAGGCATCATAACTTGTATCCCTTAACACCTTCGGGATACCCTAGAAAGATACATTTCTTAGCCCTTGAATCTAGCTTTCCCTCTTTTGAATAAGCATAAGCTAAACATCTAAAGACTTTCATGTGTGATACATCAAGAAGACTACCTTGCCAAAGTTCTTGTGGTGTTTTTAGATTAATTGCAGTGGAGGAACACCTATTGATAATGTAGCATGTAGTTGCTACAACTTCCCCCAAAAAACTTTGTGGAAGGTGAGAATGAGACAACATACACTTTACTCTTTCCATTAAGGTTTGGTTCATTCTCTCACCAACCCCATTTTGTTGAGGTGTTCCTATAACGGTCAAGTGTCTATCTATGCTTAGACTTACAATAGTTTTTAAATTCATGCTTACAAAATTCAAGCCCATTGTCAGTTCTAAGCGTCTTTACTCTAAGACTAGTTTGATTTTCCACATAAGCAACCAATTCAACGAATTTACTAAAAGTGTCAGATTTATTTTTAAGAAGATAGACCCACGCCTTTCTAGTACAATCGTCTATGATGGATAAGAAATATCTAGCCATCCTAGTAGCTACACTCGATGGACACCATAAGTCGGCATGCACATACTCTAGTTTTCTCTTAGCGGAGTGACCACCCTTCCAAAATTTAACTCTCTCGTGTTTACCATAAATGCAATGCTCACACATATCTAGATCTACATCTTTGGTTTTGGGAATAATTTGTTGTTTAACCAACTTCTTAATCCCTTGTTCACTAATGTGACCTAAACATTTATGTCAAAGAGAAGTTTTGGAATTTTCACTCTCTTTAACTAGATCATTTGATCCTACAACTGTTGAACCATCTAAGGAGCATAAAGTTTCCTTAAGGTACCCTTTCATTGTCACTAAAACGCCCTTCGTGACTTTAAGCACACCATTATCTAACTTAATGGTGTAATCTTGCTTATCTAACATACTTAGGGAATTATGTTCCTTTTAACCTCCGGTACGTACCTAACTTCTGTTAGAAGGTTAATGTTCCCACCATGAAGTCGAAGTCTAATTGTCTTTTGACCTTCTACCACACAAAAGTGTCGGTTCCCTAACATGACTTTGCCTCCTACACTAGTTTGGAAGTCTTCTAGTCAATCTCTATCAAGGGTCATATGGAAAAGAACAATAACCTGAATCTAATATCCAAGTATCATCTTCACTAGTGAAACTAACCATAAAGGGATTGATTGTACTTCTCACTTAGATTTACCACACTAGTCTTTTTTTTTTCCCTCACCCGACGACTTTTTATTCGTAAGGTCCGGACAAAATCTCCTAATATGGTCTTCTTTTTTATAATGATAACACTTCCTATTATTAGCCTCCTTAGACTTTGATCTACCCCTAGTTTCACCCCATGACTCTTTCGATTCTTATTTCTTCCTCTCACAAACAAAGACTCACCATTAGTCTTTTAATTTTCTTTTAATTTTTGTTCTTTAACTCTAACAACGACAAACACAATTTCAGTAGTTAAGTTATCCCTACCATACTTTATAGCAGATTTCACATCATTATAAACATCAAACAAAGAATTAACTAGCACAACAACATGGTTCTCATCAGAACAAATTTCACCATTATTTTCCATTTCAGAAATTACTCTATGAAATTCATCTCAATTTTCTTTCATACTTTTGCTATAATCAATTCTAAAACTAAAGAACCTAGACTTTAGAAATATTTTGCTAGTAATTGATGCAGATTGATAAGTAGTTTGTAGCTTACCCCAAAGCTTACTTGCGTGGTCTTCGCTTCTCATTTGTCGAAGTATTGTGCCAGACAAATGGAAAATGATAAGGCTATGAGCCACCTTATCCATTTACTTCCGTTAATCTTTCGTTATCCTCGTCGGAATATCCTTGGTTCCATGACTGCATAATCAACTTTTTGTTGTCGGAGGACCGCCGACATCTTTATCTTCCAAAGACCGAAGTCTCATTTCCCGTCGAAATGCTCCACCTCGAACTTAGTACTCTACTTGCAATTTAATAAAGAACAAAACACAACAAACGTTCCAAGAAAAAAAATTAAAGAATAAAAAAAGAAAAGAAATAAATTTCAAGGTTCTTTTTAACAAACCAATTTGCAATACACTGAATTACTCAAGGTAAGACTCTGATATCAACTGTTATAAACTAACACACCTTTACCCTTATATTTGTAGACTTTATTAATGCTAAGCAAATGATTTTATGAGCGATTTAGAGGAAAAATAGTGTGCTGGACAAAATCGTTTAAAGAACACAAGAAACACAGAGAAACAGGGAGAACGACCCAATGATTTAGAGTGGTTCGGTCTAACGATCTACTCCACTTGCAAAGGTTCAAGAACCTTTGCTAGCCACTTTTATTAGATGATTTCAACACATACAAGATAGGGCATACAAATTCAATAGATCATTCAAAGAAACAACAAGAATTAGAAAAAAGAACAATACAACCTTTCACTACAAGAAAAGTAGTCTATTGCGACAATTTTTTTACAACGGTTTAGAAAGTGCTGCAAAATTTAATAAAATCGCAACAATTTCTGGAAACAAATAAAAAACTGTTGCAAAATATATGTATTGCAACGATTTTCTTGCTGCGATTTTAAAATGTGTTGCAAATAGGGTGTTCATTTTTTTTAGACAATTATTGGCGAAGCCCAAATAAAAAAAAATCTTTAAAAAATTTAAAGCCCAAACAAATAAGAAAGTGTTGCAATAGGATGAGTGCTATTGCAACGGTTGTGAGAAGTCATTCCAGCACTTTAAAAAGTGTTGCTAGATCCCTTACAACACTGGTTTAGCTAGGGGTTTCTCAAGCGTTACAAAAAGTGTTGCAGCAGTTTAAAATCGCTGCTATAGCTAAAAAAAAACCTCTGCAATAGTCCTGTTTTTTTGTAGTGTTTGTTGAATAAAAAAGAGAAGTCGGGCTTTAGCCCGAACCAATTTCCTTATCTCTCTTTCTCGGATCTGGCCGACGAAAACCACCACGCACATGCGACGGTGACGCTCCTTCAGACAACAACGACAAACCTCTTATTGTCGACGGTGGAATCTTCTTCTTCAGCCGAACACTACACAATGCTTCTTCTTTTTCGACGGCAGCGACGAACACACGACGGAGAGCGGCGATGATCTTCTTCATCTTCCCTCCCCTCTGATTTTGCATTTTTGCCTGAAGAAGATGACCGCACCAAAAAAAATATTCTCTCTATTACTTTAATTTCTCATTCAAATAGCCATTTTCTCTCACTTAGAATAAATGCCCAAATGAATGTGTACTACCTCCAAAGCCCATAAGGCTTAACCTCTATTTATAACAACATTAACTAAATGCAAAGGAGGATTAAATGATAAATTAACTAGGATGAAATAAGTAAGGGTGTGTTTACCTCTCCGTAATGAATTTTTCTCAACAATCGTAATAAATCAATTGTAATGGATTAAGACTTCAATTGTAATTGAGTTACCTTTGATAGTGTTTACTTAAGGCTAATTCAAACGTAATTTGAATTTCATTGATGGTGTTTACTTGCACGTAATCATTCGTGAATTTACCATAATACCCTTTCACTTTAATCGTGTTCAGAATCGTGTGTTGACTCGTTTTCCAGGCGTTACTCGTGTGGATACTCGTGGAATCATGTGTTGACTCGTTTTCCAAGCGTTACTTGTGTGCAGGCTCGTGTGGAGACTCGTATGGATACTCGTGAACCCATTTTTCAACATGAATCTTCACTTTCCTCCGTTTATTCTCTCTTCTTTCTTCGTTTTTCGCCATTGTAGCTTCAATCTTTTCCCTCTTTCATTAACTCATTTATGTTTCTTACTCACAAAAGAAAAGCAACCCCCTATTTTCAAGGGTTTCAACATTAAAGTAATGAGTTTCTCTCTTTTCTCCACAATTTGTTCATCTTTTATCCAATACTAACACTTTGTTCATATTTTTATCAAAATGAGTTTATCTTTTTTCTCTACAAATTTTGGATTAAAAAACTTGTGGAGAAAAAAGAGAAATGAGATTAGCAATGAGTCGTGAAGGGATTTGTTGAAAGTAAAATAAAACTCACTTCTTGGGAGAGAAAGAAAAAGAAAACTCATTTCTTGAAAGAGAAAGAAAAAAGAAACTCATTGCTTGAAAGAGAAAGAATAAGAAAACCCATTTTTTTCAAAGAAAAAGAAAAGGAAACTCTAAAACCGGAGTGAGGTGGGTGGCGATGGAGAAATTGGTCGGAGTGAGGTGGCCGAAGGAGGGAAGAAGAAGAGAGGAAAAAGGTGGAAGGAAGAAGGTGAAAAGAAGAAGAAAGTGAAGAAGATGATAATGAAAATTTCAAGGAAGAGAGAGAAATGACCAAACATGTAAAAAATAAACAAAAAAAAAAATGGTGAGACCCATGTAATCTTCAATGGTAATCCCATTAAGCACGCCCAAGGTGGTAGAGAAAGAGTGTAATGAGATTAGTCAATTCGAGGTGGGACCCATAGTTTCATTACATTTACAGATTTTGGTAAACGCCCAAGCATAATAAATGTGGGTCCCAATGTCAGAATTAACATTGATTCATTACGTTTGGAGGGAAGTAAACATGCCCTTAAATTGTAATATCAACTTAAATAATTTTAAAATATATATATATAAATCCAAACTTTTGACTTTAAAAAAAACTTTATAGACTTAATAAAAGGGGAAACTAGAGAAATGTCTACAAAAAAATACCGTTAATGAGAAATGTCTAAATACGTGTTTAGTTTGTAATATATGTCTAGAGTTTTTTTAGGAGCAAATCTATTTGTCTTGATTCTCGATTATAACCTTTTAGGATTTGTTTTGTTTAAAAATATCATTTCACGTTAAAAGAAACCGATTTTTTTTTTCGTTAGCTAATGTATGTCATTATGTATCTCTATGTGGTCCTGTGAGTAGATCCGACACACATATCCTCTGTCGAGTATACGCTTGGACACACCCATGGAGATATACAACCATTGCGTCACACATACATTCGATAGGGGTATACAGCTGGAGCCTGTCGTGTGTAATTACGAGCTCCATCCAATTTGTGAATGTTTCCCTAAAAATAGGGATAACCAATACACTCCTCACCCTACAAATGAGGAGATATCAGTCAAAATTATACGGTTAAACAACAAATACCCCTACTACAATTAGAGAAAGTATAACATTTTTCAGAATCTGAATCTTCAACTTTTTGTTTTTATTTTTCCTTTTCCTTTTCCTTTTCCATCGCGAAATTTTTTTCCCCTCATCCTTTTTCAGTTCATCTGCAAGAACAAAAAATCGTTCCACCGAATCCCTCAAAAAATCGTTCCACCGATTCTTTATAATCTGGAGGTTCAACCGAATCCCTCAAAAAAGTGGATCACCACCTATTATTCAAATTTTAAGAAATCTTGGAGCTAACCGTGCACTTTTAATTCAAAAAAAATCACCTGTTTCAAAAAAAAAAAATGTCCAGCTACCGCAAGGTAAACCCCTAGATTATTAACCCAAAACCCCCTACCTAAACTAACATTACCATTTTAGTTGTTCGTTCGAAAAACAGAGATGAAGAAGAATTGCGAGAGAAGGAAATGCTTACCAAATTTGGTAAATCTGCCGGTAAGACTCTAGGTCGAATGCGTGGTGTTTACAGTGAAGGATGTCGAAGAAGGTAATGCATGTAAGCCACTTCTATGCGTTTCTGAGGAAGGATTCCTTCTGCCTATAGGTCGAATGGAATGCCTGTAAGCCGCTCCTTTGTATGGGTTTTTTCGGTGAAGAATGTGTGCCGAATCAAATGCCAAAAACCCTTCCTAATCACCTACTAAACACACAATTTCCGAGGAGAAATTTATTTTAGGTTGCGTGTTGCAGGTTTGTCCCTCTAACCCATAAATTATATCATTTCGAATTATAGGGAATCATTAATTAATTTTAAAAAATAGCATTCCCTATTTTATTACTCTGTGTTGCAGGTTAGAAGTTGTTGGTCGACCGATGCTTGACTCTTTATTACTCTGCGTGCAGTCATGCACACACCTCCAGTGATGGTTTATTCGTTGGCTGTATAACTTCCTTAGGGTATACATATCCGGTCATAAATTCTGAGAAGCAATTCCTTTTCGGTTGCATGTTACAGGTTTTTTTCCCTCGAAGCCATAAATGATATTATTTCAAATTATTCGCGTTCACGAATTTAAAAAACCAGCATTCTCTCTTTTAAGTTGTTAGTCGACCATCTGCCGACCTCTTTATTGCTCTATGTGCAGTCATGCACACACCTCCAGTGATGGATTCTTCGTTGGATGTATCACTTCCTCTGAGTATACATATTTGGTCCCTCAGTGTTGTGTATGTCCCATTTTTTACTTTGTGTGGGGCATGCACACACCGCCGCTATTGAGATTCTTTTTACTATGTGTGCAGGCACGCACACACCGACCGCCACTGATGGATTCGTTGTGGCTGCATTACTTCCTCAGGTATATAGACACATTTCTAAATTATTTGGGGCAGGAGGTATAACCATGTAACTCTCCTGAGATAAGTATCTTTTATCATTTTTAACGTCTTCTATCGGTTAAATCCTCTCGGTTAAATCCACGTCTAAAACTGTTTTCTCTCTCTTCCCAACATTTTATATTTTTAAATATTATATTTTTCATTATTCTCAAAATTATGAGAAATTATGGAAGGGTAAACTTGTCCATTTGGTTGTAAATTCTCTTACTAAATATAGGTTTTAGACATAATTCAAAAGAAAAAAGTGATACATTTTTAACGTTGGCTTACTTTATTTTAGACATTCTTCTGGTTTCCCCTTAATAAAAGGGGCAACTAGAAAAATAGCTATAATCAAATAATGTGAGTTGAAAAATAGCTAACACAAAATAAGTAATGAAAAATAGCTAACCGCTATATTTAGTATAATCTTTATAATGTTTTGAGACTAAAATACCCTCATTGGAATTTACCTGTTAGAAAAATTTAATCACCTACAAAAAAAAGAGGAATGATTTAACGAGAGAGAAATATATAGGAAAAAAATCATAATAATACAAGTAAACGTTAGAATAACAAGCAAGCAGCTTGATTTGATGAAAGAGAAATAATGCAGAAAAAAAATATATAGGAAAAAATCATAACAATACAAGTAAACGTTAGAATAACAAGCCAGCAGTTTGATTTGATGAAAGAGAAATAATTCAGAAAATTCAAAAAAACTCGAATGGTGATTTGATGAGAGAGAAATGATGCATAACTCGAATGGTGATTTAATGAGAGAGAAATGATGCATAAAATTCAAACAAAATCTCGGACCAAACATTGTATTTCAATGTATACACTATCACAAAAACTCACAAAACACTGTATTGTCAGATATACACTATCACGAAGATCTTTTTAATTACTTTATTTTTTGTAACACCTTAATTTCAAATAAAATTCTAAGCAACTAAAAAATTACAATTTGTGCATTCAACTATGGTAATACTCTAGAGAATAAGTCTAAAACTTAAAATTTGTTTCCAATTTTTTTAAAAATAAAAAAACTAGCTTAGTAAAAACCAACTGACTGTAGTATATACGGAAAATACACCTAGATAAGTAACCGTTAACCGATATAAGTAGTATAAATTGATAAATACACCTAATAATTAGTATATATATATCGGAAAATACATTAACTCTAGATAAATTATATATTGAGAATTGAACCCAGAAAGAAAAAATATATTGGAAAGTACAAGGCAAAACGATAAATACTAAAGATAAAAAACAAGGAAGAATGGTAAATAAAATTATTTACACACCTGGTCCTCAAAAACGATTTCAAGACTCTTTTTTTTCTCTCGATGGTTAAGCTTCCCTGAGTTAAATCGCTCAACGATAGGTTAGCATTATCAACAACTTGTCGCTCGCTATCTACCTCACTTGTTTAATCAACTCATGCCTCGAAATCTTCTTGATCTCATATACCCCTTAAGCAATCGCCATAAATCTCCCTTTCTTCACCACCACTTCCAGCATTATCACCACCTCCTCCGGCATATTGTTCATCAAATTGCTCACCGTCTCTAGTATTCCACCTTCGAGTAACCTCCCAACGGTCTCCCGATCGCTGGCCAAATATCAAAATCGTCACCAGATCATCCTGATTGTTGGGTCCCTCACGTTCGTACAGTGGCAACTGGTAGTGAACGAAAAAGTTACCCGGAGACGACGAGATTTAGGGATGGGTTGCAGGCGACGTGGAAAAAAGATGAACGGTCTTGTGCGAGCAAGAGAAGAGATGAAAATGAGGGTTGAGAAGTGTTGTGATAAGACTGATCTCTTCTAAAGAATAATTTAATAATATTAATAGGTTTAAAGAGTCTAAAATCAATTCCATATTTAAAGAGATTTGTATTGGATTATAAAATAAAACCAGTCCCATATTTTTAGGGTTTAAAAAGTCTAAAATCAATCCATATTTATGATTATAAATATATATATATATATATATATATATATATTCAGTTGTGTGGGCAGATCATAGATATTCATATTTACCTGGGGTATTATTGGAATTCAAAATGTTCACTCCCCTCTCCTATAATTCTAGATATTCTTAAAAATTTCTCTTAAAACTAGTATAGGTAATTAAGAAAAGAGTCCTGGGCTACAAGTATTTTGTAGCCCAATACTTATCACGATTTGATTGACTGAATATTTATATTATTTTTTAAATAAAAAAAACTTTTCACGCTGTTTACTTAGATTTCTTTCTTCAGTAACTTTTCTTTCTTCTTCCTCAGATAAATAACTTCTCCTATTTTCTCTCTCTTTCCTCCACTCCCATCTGTCATGACCTTTGTTTTCAATTTCATCTCTCACTCTCTCTTTTCTCTAAATCAAGTATTTTTTTTCTTTTTTTTTGTTAACTATTTTTTAACGCAATAAGATTTGCAATACTCTAAAGAATATCTCTAGACAAATAAAATCATTTTTGTTATCATTTTTTTTAATTTAAAAAAAAAAAAAAATCAATCGTTCTTTTCCTTTACCAACCTCAAATGAATCCAATCGTGAAATTTATCGCTCTTTCCTTCACTTCCTCTAAAATCTCACTTGAAAATTTATGTCTATATAACACACAATCAACCTTGCAAATTTCAAATAACCCCAATTGAAATTTCATGGCCTTGAAGTTTGGAGTGCATAGAAATGAAGAGGGAGAAAGTAGGAGAAGTTGTTAATTTGTTGGAATAAGAAAATGAAAGTTAAGGAAAAAAACCAAGTAAACGGCGTGAAAGATTTTATTATTATTTAAAAATGGTTTAAATATTAGTCAATCAAATCATGAGAGGTAGCTGGACTATAATTGTAGCCCAGGCAGCAAGTAAGTTTTACTCTTAAGAAAATTAACTTCTCTATTATGAATCCAGCTGCAAAGCAAACGCCAAGTCCATACATGAAAATCAAGCAAATTTCTTCCATAAAATTTTCGAAGGAACCTTAAAAAATAGGGTGACGAAGCCCATCGGAAGGAACTCCAAAAGAATGTGGCGATAACTCCAAATATTCTTCACCAGTTCCACATACAACGGCAGCTGGATTATTATAAACATGGTAACTGGAAAAAATGTCGCCAAATACAAAAAACTCACTGCCCACTTCATCTCGGTCGATTTCATCATCAGCACGATCGCTAGAGCGAATGCCATCATCGTGCTCGCCACCGAGAAGAACAACAACTGAAATCCCAAGGACAATTTTATTGGCAATGTGTGTCGGAAATCATCCATCTTAAAAGACGACGTCAATATCGAGAGAAACATAACCACCGAAGCGAGCGACGTGGTGAGGGCGACGATGTCCATGACCGTGAACACCATGTAGATTGGCTCGGTGAGGAGGACCGGGGTGCCAGTTTTGCTATTGAGGCCGCCTGGGACGGTAAAGGCAGCCGCGAAGACGACGGTGGCGATGAGGACCGCGACGGCAGAGCAAGACTCGGAGGTTTTCTTGAGCCATTCTTTGCCACTCTCAAGCATTTCCTTGTGCGTTTCATCGAAGTACTCGCGCGGTTTCCATCGCGCATTGTTGTGGTGCATGGCGTAGAGGGGAGGGACCACATTGTGGACGCGCTCGAACCATTTGAGCTCTTCTTGAAGCTGTAGAGCCGGGCCGTGTGTGGGTTGGTGGATGAGTTTAGTGATCCCAACATGGTGCAGTACTGTGAACCCCATCGTGTCGATTCTCTTAACCAGTCTGGCCATGCTTAGTTTTCGATCCTGGATCCAATCAAAGATCTTCCTTTGTCGGTGCGCGATGGCCACGTGCAGAATGTTTCTGTCGTGCGCCGTCACGTAGTCGACGGCCTGCGGGTGGGCTTCGATGATCTTTTCGACCATCTCGATTATTCCCCTGGCGGCGGCCAGTAGCAGTGGCGTCTCATGGTGGTCCTTGTATTTAATATTTTTATCCTCTGCCTTCTGGTCTTCTGCTTGTTGGAATTTGTTGATTGGAAGCACTTGGGTATTCTCAGGCTTCTGTGTGGACTGGAACCATGAGCAATCTATGTCGGCTAGCATCTCAGTGATGGTTAAAGCTGATTCATGTTTTTGCTTTTTCTCGTACAACTTTTTCCATTGTGGCCATCCTGTGTAGAGATCTCAACATTTAATTAATAAACTAATTCTTTTTTTTAAAATAATTCTGTAAATATGGCAAGTAGCTATATCACTGATAGACTTTATATATATAACTCTGAGGTAATCATCGATACTTCTATAAACGATAGACCATACTATCAGGGAGTGAGAAGAGAGACCTAGCATGACGAATCTCCAAAAGAAGCACTTCAACCCATGTACAAAATATAGCCCTGCCATGCAGAAAAGAGTCCTTCAATAGTTGTTTTTGTTTTCTTTTTAAGTAGTATAATACAAGGGGTAAAGATGAAATAGAAAGAAGTGGGTTATTGGCGAATATAGCTCGACGGTTATTTGTATATATTTTTTCTCTTGAGGCTCAAAGTTTGATCCCCATTCCGAAAAGAAGTAGGTTGGTCTATTAGACATCATAGGGTTCTATCTTAAATCCACGAGTAACCCATGTATGTTATATTGTGAGTGAGGTATCTTCATCTTTTCGATGTGGGATCCTCAACATGGCCAAGTTGAGTATAGCTCAACGGTTATTAATATATACTCCTTCCTTTGAGATTGAAGGTTCGATCTCCCACTCCAAAAAGCGGGTTACTCGACAAAATAGATTGGTATGACGATGTCGTGCCATTTGTCTCATTGTATCAAATTGATAAAGTTTAGTTTGTAAAATTAAAAAAACTTACAGCAATTTGAACGACGACAACGTCTAGGGTTACATCCTGCTTCCAAATCTCCATTCTTCTTGTGTTTCGTACTGGAACTTTTTGAGTCATTGTTGTCAAAAGATCCGAAATTACAAAATTTAAATTGGTAAATGTTTTCTTCGGGAAGCACTGTGATTGGCAAAAAAAAATTAAAAAGGAAAAAGAAAAATTATAATAATTATGAGCTCTCTAATTAAAAATAATACATAAATTAATAAATATAAATTTTCGCCCACATGAACCTAACTCAAACTAATTAAAAACTTATATATTTGACGAAAATATTAGAATTTCGAATTTCTATTTCTAAATGTTAAGTGTTAATGCAATGTAATTTGAAAACTTTTTAAGGTAGAAAGTTTGAGAAAATACAAGAAGAAAGAATACAAATTTAACATTGTTTTAAATACTAGGAATGGTCCTTATAATGTAGTTTCAAAATTATCTTATTTTAATTGGTATACTTTTAAATTGTTCAAATAAAATTGTTATTATATTAAATTTATATTAGATTCAACTTATCACTCTAAGAAATATACCTCACCTCTCACTTTAAGAAAATGAGTAGATGTCAATTACGGGGCGTATTTATTCATGTGGGCCTCTAAGACACGACTTAATAACACAAGTTTGTATATGATATATCTCATTTTTTTTTTTTTTTATTAAATATCGTAAAATGAAAACTCATTCACAATGACAATAAAAGACTCCGAACTAAAGTTTCAAACCTAAAACAAAATATTTAAAACTAGAATAGAATATATATAAGAGAAAAATAGGATTCAAGTCTTTAGCCTAAGATATCTCACCGAGTTAGTTGATTCCTAAAACGACATTATTTTTTCATAAACTTTATATAGAAAAGGGAAAGAAAAATATATAGGGGTGTTTGGTTCCAAGGAGTCGTTGGACAAGGAGTTGGGGGAGAAGTTTTATCCCCGTTTGGCCCACGGACTTGTTGAACCCGGATAAAAAATATCAACTCCCCAACTTCAACCGTAATTACTATTCAACTCCCCAAACTTCTACCGTAATTACTATTCAAGTCTAACCCGTTTTTCAAGACAGCACATTTCTCTCCCTTCTTCCCACGACATTTTCAATTATTTAAAAAAAAAGTAATTTAAACAATATGTGTGTAAAATGACTAAAAATGCAATTAAATCTATTTTTATTATTTTAAATATAAATTAGGTTGTTCAATCAAAAATTGTACTTAAACCAAATTCAAAAGGTAGTATTCTTACAATGGAGAGAAATAAAAACATCAGTTTATTTGGATTCGTTTAAATTAATGGATTAAAATCTTTCAAATTCACATGTAATATAATATTTAACACACTATTGTACAAGACTCTTTTTATTTCAAAACTATCCAAATAAAATGAATAATTAATGTGAGTGATATTGAAAAAAGAATGTGAAGTATTGTGGTCAAAATTATTTTTGTTATCTTCAAAGAAATTTGTGAAGGATGCATAAAATAAAAAGCAAAAATCGCATTCTTAAAATAAATCATCATTGTTGAGATGTTGATTTCCGGATACGATGGATTAAGATGGAATGAGGAGTTTAAGAGGGTGGAGGCGGAGAAAGATGTGTTTGACACATGAGTCAGGTAAGACTATACTTATGTGTTGTCATTTTTTTTTTAAAAGGTTTGTAAAATATACCTACATTAATAAAAACAAAAAAAAATCTCAATCTTATAATTCATAAAATTAAAGATTAGTCCTAAAAAAATGGATATATATATATATTTATAATCAATATAACAAATATATATATTTAGTAATGTGAGCTATTGTGTTCAAATTTTTTTTTGTCTTCAAAGAAATTTGTAAATGATACATAAAATAAAAAATAAAAATTTTATTTTTTAAATTTTTTTAAATTTTTTTAGAATTGAAAATTTGAAAGTTTGTAGAAAAAAAATTGTGCAGAAGAAAGCAATTAAAATAAACTCAGACTTCAAATTTCAAGTTCAACAACTCCCTGCCCCAAATACACCACAAACTTCATAACTTCCCGACTAAACAACTCCAGACTAAACAAGTCTAACTCTCCCAACTCTTTGGGCCAAACTTAATAAGAATTGGATCTTATATTTTCAATTTAAATCATTTAAACCTTTAATTTATTTATTTTTTTATAAAAAAAGAGAAAAAACCTTAAGTTTAAATTAAGTTGTAAAATAAATGTATTCTAAAAAACAAAAACTAAATCAACTAGTAAATTGCTCAAAAAAAATAATAATTGCCTATACATGGTTGATTCGTAAAAGCTTCTACAAACTTTCTAATATGCTTTATTTGTGTACGCAAGTACTATTCTTACTTAAAAAAAAAAAAAAAAAAATTATAGATTACCGTGGTAGATTTTTATTACGGATAAATTGTGCCTTATTTACAAATATTTTTAGATTGGGCTAGATTTGATATCATTTTGTGTTAGATTATCATATATGCAATTGTTCCTATATATATATATATAAAAACTAATTAAATTCAACTATAGTTTCATTATGAAAAAGGAATTCTTACAAGGATAGATGATTCGTTCCCAAAATGTCATAGAGTATCCACTTTCGAAAACGTGCGGCATGTTCGCTAACACATGTAGAGCCGTCTCATCGGCTGAATTCTTCATCTCCAACAATGATTTGTCGAAATCCACCAACTTCAAAACCACATCTACAATAATAATTACATCAACTGTCAACCGCTTTTTAAAAAATTTCTAGTACTACGAGAGTATAGATATAAAAATAGTAGAAATAGAGCTAACCAAAATTCTCGCTTTGAATGGCTGCATGAATGATAGGAGTATCATCCGACCCCGCAGTCCAATTCAAGGAGGATCGAGAGAAGAAATCTTGACAATCATCTAACAAAAACTCAAGGACATGAAGTTGTCCATATTTGGCGGCTCTATAAAGAGGCGTTTCGTCATAAATGTTCTTCTCCAACAAATCCTCGTGGTTGAATTCAACCAAAAGCTTAACAGCCGCCAAATTCCCGACAGTGGCAGCTTCATGCAACGGCGTGTTTCCAACGTTGTTCTTCCAAAATTCTTGTTCCATTCCTAATTTCGTCGCGAGAAAAGTTCTCGTCGGCTCTTCTTCGCCGCTGTACACCGCCAGATGCAACGCCGTGTCGTTGCTGCTCGTCATCGGAAACGTTAACTTCGTCTCGTCCTCCTTAAATTCCTCGGCTAGATTCTTCCATTCTTCTCTCATTACTGCTTTGTAACACTTTCTCATCTTGTTGAAAAAATCCATTTGATCTTCCATTTTTTTTCTGTTGAAGAAGAGGTCAGATTAGAGGTATTTATATAACTTTAACTTTGCAATGGCTTAATTTAATTAGAACATCTTTTTTTTCTCTTTTCTTTTCTTCTTCGAGTGATAAAGTTAACAGTTGCTTCTAATTTTTTAAAAGTATTTTCTTCATTCTCTTCTTCCACACACTAAACCCTACCGCTTTTACTTTCTTCTATGTGCTATGCTACCACTTCTATTATCTCCCCTAAATATATAGGTTTTAGTTTATAATGTAACCTTTTTTAATTTAGTCTCTATCGTTTGATAAATATTAAAATTGGCTGATGATTTAGGACATGTTTGGAAGTGATTGTTGAATTAGTGATTTAAGTATAATTAATTTTGTAAAAATGATTTTCATGCCATCATTTTCATGTTTGGTTGAAGTGATTTTTATAGAATGATGAATGATTTTGAATTATTAATGTTTGGTTTCAAAATTGATTTTAGAATTGCTAAATTACAAGAAGGCATTAATTAAAGACATTATTTAACTATTGACTAACCAATTTATCTTCTCATATAATATTTAAATGAAAACATTTTCCAAAAATATAATTAATAAAAACTTTATCTTTTATCTTAATTGAGATAGAAATCATATTTGGTTTAGGATTCAGTTAAAAAAAACTGAATAACTCTGTCCATGAGAGTTTACATCAATGACGGGAAATGACCGTCATCTATAGTGTACATTTTTTTATTACATTTTTTTTCTCTATGTTTATTTTAAAATCGAAGGGTAAATGTGTATTTTCACATTTGAATAGAATGAGGGCAAATTTGAGTGGTGATCCCGGTCCATCACCTCAACCAAAATCACCTATCAACTAATGTTTTAATAATTAATTTTAAATGATTTTAAATTTAGGTCAAATCAATTTTGTCTTTTGCCAAACATATTTATTTTAAAGGGAAATGATTTTGACAATTGAAAAATTGATTTTGATCATGTCAAAATCACTCCCAAACATGCCCTTAATTACTCGGTATAATGCTTAGTGAATTGACAAAAATTTAAAAGAAGAAGAATTGTGTGATGAGAGGATATTTATTTTTAGTTCAACCATATATGTGGGGTGAGAGATTTAAATTCTTAAAGTTTTGGTTACATGTTTTATGTCATTTGAATTATATGGTCGGTTCACAGTTTTTTTTCCCTCTTTTAATTACTTTTTTTTTCCCTCTTTTAATTACCTTTGTTCTCTTCTAAATTTCATGATTATTTTATGAAACAATAACCCGAAAACTCGCTCTCTTACCATTAGGGTGCCAAAGACTGGGCTAAATATATACAAGATCATTTCCCACGTTTTTTGTTTTGTTTTTCATTAATTTTGTATAATTATCAAATTTACCTTTATAAATTCTTAATTAGGCGGTTTCATAAAAAAATTGTTAAAATTTGTAAACAAAATATTAACTTATCATAAATTTATTATTTATTAACATATGTAAACACTTAAACAAGTCAATTATTAACTTATCATAAATTTATTATTTATTAACATATGTAAACACTTAAACAAGTCATTTAGACGTGCTTTACACATGAAACTCAACTCACCCATAAATAATGCAAAATGGGGTGCACCCAATTGGGACCACCGATCAACAAATTCATTTTTTTCAAGTGACAATACCATGTGTGTCTAAATATGAATAATTATACAATAAATATTTAATGACACATTAATTTTATGTTAACAATTCTTTACGATTTTTTTTTTACCAAATGTGACATAATTTAGAATTTGTAAGGCATTAAAGATAAAGTTGAAAACTTTAAAACATTAAGAATCAAATTGATACTTTTTTTTTAAGATTAGGGACCAATATATTTAGGACAAAGACTGCAACCCAATACTCAAAAAATAATAATAATAATAATAATAATAATAAAAAAAAAAAAGACCAAGCATATATATATATACATAATATGCGGGAAGAGATTCGAACTTATGACCTCGACCAATAGTTTATATATTTTATGTCGGTTGAGTTATGTTCATGTTGACAACTAGGACATTAACTTATTAAGCCACAAACACGTAACAAAATTGTCCATAATAAACGTAAATAAATTAAACATAGAAATAACTACGGGTTAAATTACAAGTTTAGTCCCTGAACTTTCAAGTTTATGTCAAATAGGTCACTGAACCATCAAGTTTGCGTCGGATTAGATCACTAAACTTTAAAATGTGTGTAATAAATTTCTAAATTTTCGATTTTGTATCTAATAAGTTGGTGAACTTTTAATTTTATGTCTAAATACTAAATAGGTCGTTGACCTATTCTACATTTTTTAAAATTCACTAACCTATTGGACACAATAAAATTGAATGTTTAATGTCCCTATTAGACTCAAAATTCAATTGTATGTCTAATAGATTCGTTAATTAAAAAAAAAAAAAAAAAAAAAAAAAAAAAAAAAAAAATTGTTGAATATTTCGGGGCCCTATCAGATACAAAATTGAAAGTTCAGGAACTTATTTGACATTTTTAAATTTCAAGGACTTATTAGGTACAAAATTGAAAGTTTGTGGACGATACTTATTAAAGTTTATGACATATTATATAGACACAAACATGATAATTTATGGACTAGATTTGTAACTTAACTTAAACTAATTTAAATTTGATGCATTAAGTTTGTCAAATGGCCACGTGCTAGTTCACCCTCCATATATCCTAAATTCAGAATATGTATTTTATAAAAAAAAAATTTAGTACAACAAATGTGAGATATGAGGATTTGAACCATTGACCTCAAAGAAATGAGTACATATCATGTCAATTACCGATGAGTTGACATTACCGATATTGTTTACATTTGATACTATATTGAACATCATTAACAAACTTATACTTAAACTTAAACTTTAATTTAAAAAAATTAATTTAAATACTATTTTGATCTAAACACTTTCTAATTTTTTTTTTCTTCTTCTTCTTCATTCTTTAGGTCTCTATACTTTTAGAACAATCATTTTTGTCCTTATACTTTTAACTTATCATTTTAGTTCCTACATAACTATAGTTTTGAAACTTTGGTTTAATTTTTATATTTTCAAAAAGTGACAATTTCAGTACCTTCATTTTTTTTTTCTTTTATTTTAAATTTCACAATTTTAGCACAACATTACACTTAATAGATTTTTTTAAATGTAACCATACCTTTGTATTAAAGAGATTTGATTGTATATAAAATTTGTGTTAAAATGTTGCAAATAGGGACAAAAATGATCACTTTTTTTAAAGTACAAAATTTCCTC
The DNA here is from genome assembly GCA_028017165.1 of Herpetospermum pedunculosum. Taxonomy (NCBI): domain Eukaryota; kingdom Viridiplantae; phylum Streptophyta; class Magnoliopsida; order Cucurbitales; family Cucurbitaceae; genus Herpetospermum; species Herpetospermum pedunculosum. Next base: position 54,229,039 of record CM051528.1, on the reverse strand, counting down.
ATCAAAACTGATTTCGGAAAAGAAGCTTCAAAATTATGTGGCAATAACTCCAAATATTCCAGTTCTACACACAAAGGCAATTGAATTGTAATAAACATTGTCACTTGGAAAACGTCGTCATAGACTCATATACAACAAACTCACCAACCATTTCATCGCCTCGAACTTCACCGTTACCACAATCGTCATAGCAAACACCATCATTGTGGTTGACATTCACGTAACTTCAACCATAGAATTTGTAGACTTCGAGAAACAAAGTTACCTGAAAGACAAAAATTAGAAAACAAGTATGGTGTCTGTCACGGTGGTTCTGATGCTTAAGTCAATATCATAATAGTAGCAAGCTTGGGGTCGACCTCATTTTTGTTTGTCGAACTCCTTAGGGTTGACCTCTACAAGTTAAGTTGACATTCGTAACAATATTTTGTCGTTAATTTAGACTTTGGGCTTAATTAGTCTTTAACGGGCTTCGTGACTATCAATAATTTCACCCACTACAATAGTCATTTTAAAAACAAAATCATCCATAATCACTTAACAAAAATCACGTGGGAATCACCTTTTTGGGTTCTTCCAAAATCATTTATTAATTGTTGAACATCACAATTTGAAGAGAAGGAAAAAAACGATTTTGAACATTGCAAAATAATAAGAAGAATGTCTACACAAAAATACGGATAATGAAATTTGTCTAAATTTGAGTTTACATTGTAATGTATGGGTAGAGTGTTTTTAGGAGTAAATATCTGTGTGTATAATCTCTATTACACCCTTTGAACATGTTTTTTTTTCACAATATTATATTGGTAAAATTTGTTTATTTATTTTAATGGATTAATTAGTTTGTTTAGTTTATTTAATGAGGTGGCTTAAGTGCACGTTAAGATAGACGGTTGTTTTTTCCGTTTACTTTTGTATTATGCATCTTTGGTTGGCCGTAGGGTAGATCCCACGCACACAAGGGGAGGGCCGGGAGCACACTCGTCGGGCATATATTACGTGGGGGGTTACACCTGTACCTGCCGGGGGTAAGGAGGAGGTCCATTTTTGGTTGTTATTAATTTCCGGAAATTGTGGATCTCCACATACACCAGTCAAAATTCATTTTTTGTCACAACTAATCCGCCCACAACTACTTAAAGGTTTCAAATTGTCTGGTTGCATTCTTTCTTTAATATTTGCGTATTGCAGAACCCAATTAAGACCACCATCTAGGGAAAATAATCCAACCATCCTTTTCCAGTCACTCTGCAAAACTCGAAAAACCCTCAACCACACAACAACCATCCATGTCGTCCCTTCATATTTTTATACGGTTATTTTATAAATACCCTATTCCACAAACAAATACGAAGTTGTTATATTTAACAACGTGTACATCCCCAATAACCGTCTTTTTTTAAAAAAATTGGAGAACAACCGAATCGCTTAAAAAAAGGAATCACCGGCTATTTTTTAGTTTTTTTTGAAATGTTGGAGTTTCCTTTAGTTTTAATAAACGAAATCATATGTTAAACTAAACAAAACATCTACACCTTCCTAAACTTCAAACCCTAGAATACTAACCTACTAACGGAAATCAGGTAGCCCTACAGTAGCATTACAATGAAACTCGTTCGTTGGTAAACACATGGAGGGAAAAAAAATGCGAGAGAGGGGAATGCTTACCAAGTAGGTTATGGAGGAACGACTTTGCGAGAGAGGAATGCCGAGTCTAGGTCGGACGTACTCGCCTAATGCGTCGGTGGTTCAGTTGCTCTCAGGGTTAACGTAGGGGCGTTTCGTTTGCCTACGCTTCTGATTTTTGAAGAATGGAGTTCACGATTCGGCGTTGGCGATCTTTGAAGAAGGCGTCCGTGGTTGAGGTAGCGTGTTCCCAGATTGCCGATTTTTCATCTACCCATAAATGAATGGAGTAACCGCGTGTTCATAAATGAATTTCCATCTACCCATAAAACACATCATTCCCATTATTGGGAAGCGATACCTTTTTTTTAAAAAAAAAACAATCACCTGTTGTTGGCTTCCTTTATTATTGAGTAATACTCCGAACTTCCAAACTCATTTCCACCCCCCTTGTTATTGGGTGTGCACGGACGCACACACCCCCACTGTCAATGTTATTTTTTACTGTCTGCAGCTGCACAAACGGAAAATTCCGCCCCAGCATTACTTTGTGTGCAGTCACACACACACAAACGGAAAATTCCGCCCCTAACTATAGGTATATACAGCTCTTTGTGGGTATTCTTTTTCCTTGGTATGCAAACATTCACACACCGCCCACTGATGGATGCAATCTGCCTGTATTACTTACTCCAGTATATAGGCTCATTTTCATTCATTTTCATTTTTAACGTTATTTACACTATTGGGGGTGGGGTATACCCATATATGCAAATTTGGATAGGTTTCATCCCTCTGCCTGTATTACTTACTCCAGTATATAGGCTCATTTTCATTTTTTAACGTTATTTACACTATTGGGGGTGGGGTATACCCATGTATGCAAATTTGGATAAGTTTCATCCCTCTGGTTTTTAACGGCTTTTCTCTACTTAATTAACCCTCTCTGTTAAATCCACGTCAAACTCTGTTTTCTCTCTCTTCCTAAACTTTGATATTTTAAAATATTCTATTTTTAATTGTCAAAATTAGTAGCAATTGACGAAGGGTAAACAAGTCCATTTGGTTCTAAAATCTCATACTAAATTTAGGATTTAGACATAATTCAAAAGAAAAAAGTGATTGGCCATTTTTCATGTTGGGTGGCTTAATTGTAGACATTCCTCTGGTTTCCCCAAATTAATTTTGGTCATTCCAAAATAGCTTTTATAGGTGCCCACTAAGATGAATGTGTGCAAAAAGTCGACAAATATAGGCCCATGGTAATTTGTAGGTTATTAAAAGAATCCCAAATGATCATGTCTATCGCTCAAATTTGTCAAATCGAGCATAACTCAATTGACATAAAGTTGTGCCCTTGATTAAGAGATTAAGGGTTCAATCCCCACCCCACATTAATTAAATACTTTCTCATGTGTCGAGACTGTGAGATGGAACATGGTCTCTTAACTCTTTTTATTTTTGAGAAAAGAAAATAAATAAATATACAAATAAACTTGCATGCTCCATATTGCAATTGAAGAACATCTAAACAAACAACATCTTTCTTTTCTTCTTCAAGTTATAAAGGTTGTATTCTTTTCCCTTTTCATCATCAGCAGATCATATAGAAAACATTTGCTTCAATTTTTTTAAAAGAATTTGTTCCTTCTTCAAACCATATGTTCTTTATAGTCTACATACACCACTTTTGCTTTACAAAAAGGGTAAAAGGGTATTGTGTCATTTGGAATGGTTATATTATAAATTTTAGTACCCTACTTTTTTAAATTGTTTTATTTTAGGTTATGTTCAATAACATTTTCTTTTTCATTTTGAACATATAAGATATGGACTAATTTATTAGCCTAGTTTCAATTTTATAATCTATTTCCCCCATATTTCCATATTTTAATTCATTTGTAATTGCATCTTGCATTGAATTTTGGCTAAATATATCAAATAGTCTCTGAGTACACAAAAAAAAAATGTGATGGGTGTGAGTATTCAAAACTTCGACCTAAAATGAATGAGTAAATGTCAATTATCACTAAGTTATATGCTCATGTTGAGCCAAAGCGAGCATACCTCAGCTAGCATATGTATGACTTGATGACCAAGAGGTCTGTGGTTCGAATCCCCCACTCCAATATACTAAAAAAAACATGCTCATGTTGACATATGTTAATTATAATTTCATTCTAACCCTAAACTTTTAATTATAAAAATTAAACCCTCAAACTTTCCAAACTGAAAAAATTCTAAGCCTAACCTCCTTTCAAATGGTTAAATTTAACCCTCAAACTATCATCAATGTAAAAATTGGATCCATGTTTTTTTTTTCATCCTCGTCTCTTTCTCATATTTCATTGCACCCCTAAAGTTTTGCGAATCATATTCATCTCTCTAACTACCCTAAACTATTTCATGCGATTCGAAATTTGTATATTGGAATTTTTGAAATCTTAAACTCTAAGGAGGCGTTTGGCTCAAGAGTTGGGGGAGTTGGAGGTTGTTTAGTCGGGAGTTATTTAGTGTGGGAGAGTTGTTTAGTCTGAAGACTTCTGAAGTATGTATGTTTGGGGCAGAAAGTTGTTTAGTTTGGAGTTCTGAAGTCTGTGGTGTGTTTGGGACAGAGAGTTGTTAAACATAGAATTCTGAAGTCTGAGTTTATTTTAACTGTTTTCTTCACAATTATGTTCTACAAACTTTCAAAATTTCATTATTTCTTCCAATTCCAAAAAATCCTAAAAATGAATTATTATTTATTTTATTTTATTTTATCTATCATTTACAAATTTATTTGAAGAGAACAAAAATAATTTTGAACATAATACCTCACATTATAAATAGGAAAATTGTAACAGATGTCAATTTAGAGTAAAATAATTCAAATTATAGCACTTTTTTAAAAAATTTGCGGATATGACAATTTCTATCACTGATAGTATGGTCTATCGCTGATAGAAGTTTATCGCTGATAGTAGTTTTTTTTTATAAAATTTTGTCAGTGATAATAGTCTATTAGTGATAGAAGTCTATCAGTAATAGTCATAAAGTCTATCCGTGATAGCCACTGATTTTTTGCCATATTTGCAAAAGGTTTTCAACTTTGCTAAATTTGCAAAAGGTTTTCAACTTTGCTAAATTTGCAATTATTTTGGGCTTGATTGTTGTTTGTGCAACCAGCCCTTATAAATATGTATATATATATATATATATATATATATATATATATATATATATATATATATATATATTTTTTTTTTTTTGTTAGGACTCGTCTATAATTTTATGAATTATAAGATTTAGATTTTTTTTATTTTATTAATGTAGGTATATTTCACGAACTTTTTTAAAGAAAAAGAAAAAAAACTACACATAAGTATAGTCTTACGCTGACCCATGTGTCAAACACATATTTCTCTCCCTCCACCCTCTTAAACTCGTCATTCCATCTGAATCCACTGAAATCAACATCTCAGCAATGATGATTTATTTTAGCTATTTTTTTGTACAGTTTTTTCTATAATCTTCTATATTTTCATTGTTAAGGACTTATTTCAATAAATTATAAGAATGCGATTTTTGCTTTTTATTTTATGCATCATTCACAAATTTCTTTGAAAATAACCAAAATAATTTTGACCACAATACTACTTCACGTTCTTTTTTCAATATCACTCACATTAGTTATTCATTTTTTTTTAAATAGTTTTGAAATAAAAGAAATTCGTACAATAGTGTTAAATATTACATGCGAATTTGAAAGATTTTAATTCATTAATTTAAACGGTTTCAAATAAGCTGATGTTTTTATTTCTCTCCATTGTAAAATTACTACATCTTGAATTTGGTTTAAGTACCAATTTTGATTGAACAACCTAATTTATATTTAAAATAATAAAATAGGTTGAATTTTATTTTTAGTTCTTTTACACATTTTGTTTAAATTACGTTTTTTTTAAATAATAAAAAATATTGTGGGAGGGAGGGAGAGAGAGGAAGAGAGAAGGTGAATTGCAAAATCTGACGCTAAATCGAAAAAGTTGGTCAAAATTGACCTCTAATTGAAATTTTATCATTTCTGACCTAAATTTGACAGCGGGTGACACGGTTCATTTCTGACCGGTTGTGAAATTCTTATTTTGCCCCTCGCCTCAAAAAATGCCTCTCCTCCATTTTTCTCTCTGCTGCACTAAATCTTCTATTTTTCTCCATTTTTCTCTCTGCTGCACTACTTTCTCCTCCACTTTTCTCTCGGTTGTACTCTCTCCCCCATTTTTCTCTCGGTTGCACTCTCTCCTCCATTTTTCTGTATGTTGCACTCTCTCCACCATTTTTCTCTCACTCTCTCCTCCATTTTTCTCTCTGCTGCACTCTCTCCTCCCTCTCACCTTCTCAAATTCGTCTAAGCGCAGAAAAAATGTCCGTGCTAAAAAAGATTAGATTTGAGATTAGTATCGTGGAGAGAGAAAAAAATACTCGTGTAAAAAAATCTAAAAAAATATCGTGTAAACGATCGTCTAATCGTGTAAATCTCACGTGTAAAAAAATTCCTAAATCCCACGATCGTGTAAAAAAATCCACGTGTAAAAAAATCTAAAAAAATTAAATCCCACGATCGTCTAAACCAATACCACGATCTTCTAAAAAAAATTCAAAATTCCACGATTGTTTCAACAAATTACAGGATCGTCTAAACAAATACCACGATCGTCTAAACAAATACCTCGAAAAAAAATCAAATCGTGAAAAAAAAATTGAGATCTTGTAAAATATTCAATTGCAAAAAATATTCATATCGCAGCCACGACCCCAGACGGATTATTTTTTGTGCACAATCGTTGTCTCCCTCGCAATTTTTTTCTGGTAAATCTTTCATTCTCTCCATTGATTTGCAAATGATACTTCAACTCTAATCAAATGATGCAAGCACGTTGGAATAATTTTTTAAGGTCACTTGTTTATGTTTTGGAAGACTGAAGTCCAAAGAAGAAGAGGAGAAGATAAAAGGATCGAGGAAGAATAGAGGAAGAATAGAGGAGAGAGAAGAAAATGAGAGAGGAGGCTTTTTTTTGAGGGGTAAAAGAGGAATTTCACCACCTTTTAAAAATGAATAGTTAAATTTGAAGCCAGAAAGGATAAAATTTCAAATTGACGTTTTGACAAACCTTTTGGAATCCAAGTAAGATTTTGCAATTCCCCAAGAGAGAAATGTGATGCCTCAAAAAATGGGACAAACTTGAATAGTAATTAAGGTAGAAGTCTGAGGAGTTCAATAGTAATTAGTGTTGAAGTCTGGGAAGTTGATATTTTTTATCCGAGTTCAATAAGTCTATGGGCCAAACGGGAAGTTAACTTCTCCTCCCAACTCCTTCTCCAACAACTCTGTGGGCCAAACACCCCCTAAATGTTTATACATGAATCACCCCGAACAAAAGAACCTCGAACCTCCTACTTTTCGGTCTAAAACCAGAGGACGAAACGAAACGCGAGACATGACAGTCACTTACCAAAGTTTTGGAACCTGACGGATCGAGGAAGGGAGGACAAACCAATGTTGAGTTTGGAAGCGTCACTCTGACGAACACTTGGATGGAGGAAGGTCACAACGCAGCGTACAAATGTCCTGGTGTTCTCGCGACGGATGTCTGTGTACGCGTTTTCGGAGAGACAAATCGCCTAGGTTAGCCGATTGTATACAACCTCTAGCAGAAGTGGTGGAGTGTTGAAGGGGGTTACAGATTTCGAACGCCTAAATTCATCATGAAAATGGCCTTGGGGAAAGATCACGCAGTCATCGCTTACACATGCAACATTTACTCATACCATCACACCAATGACCTATGGTGGTTGGTCAAACCTCTTACAATTGTATACAACTAGACGGGGGCAGACACATATGTATAGCAACAAAATTTCATCAGGTATACAGTGTCGTCCAATTTAGTTTCTTAGAGTTAATGTATAACCATGTAATTGTCACTGAGTTGTAGCCCAGCGCAAGCAAGTTTTGCTCTATTATTAAACCCAACTATCTCTATTGTAAATTCAATTGCTGAACAAACTTGGAAGAATTAAAAAAGATTCCCATTCAATTAAATTAATGGTTTGAACTTGAAATAACAAAGGGTAATTAAGTTGGAAATTAGAATGAGAATCAAACAAATTTTCTCATCAAAATTTTGGAAGGAAGGTTCCAAAAAAGGGCAAGAAAACCCATAGGAAGGAACTTGGAAATATTGTAGCGATAACTCCAAATATTCTTCACCAATTCCACATACAACGGCAACTGAATTATTATAAACATGGTCACCGGAAAAAACGTGGCCATATACAGCAAACTCACCGTCCACTTCATCTCCTCCGACTTCACCGTCAGCACGATTGTCAGCGCAAATGCCATCATCGTGGTCGCCACCGAGAAGAACAACAGCTGAAATCCAATCGACAATTTCAATGGCAGCGTGTGTAGAAAATCATCCATCTTAAAGGATGACGTTAGAATGGATAGAAACAGAACCACCGATGTGAGGGCGGTCGCTAGGGCGACGATGTCCATCACCGTGAACACCATGTAAATCGGTTCGGTGAGGAGGACCGGAGACCCGGTCTTGCTGTTGAGGCCACCCGGGACAGTGTAGGCGGCGGCGAAGACGACGGTGGCGATGAGGACGGCAACGGCAGAACACGACTCCGAGGTTTTCTTCAGCCATTCTTTCCCTTCGTCCAGCATTTTCGTGTGCGTCTTCTCGAAGAACTCTCGAGCCGTCCATTTCATCTTGCTATGGTGCATGGTGTAGAGCGCAGGGATCTGACTTTGGACGCGCTCATACCATTTGAGCTCTTGCTGAAGTTGCAAAGCCGGACCATGGGTTCCGCCGCGGTAGAATTTGGTGATTCCGACATGGTGTAGTGCCGTGAATCCCAAGGCGTCGATTCTCGTTACCAGCCTCGCCATGATTAGTCTTTGATTCTGGATCCAATCGAAGATGTTTCTTCGCCGGTGAGCGATGGCTACGTGCAGGACGTTTCTCTGCTGCACCGTCACGTAATCGATGGCCTGAGGGTGCGCTTCGACGATCTGATCAACGATCTCGATGATCCCATTGGCGGCGGCAAGGAGGAGAGGGGTTTCATGGTGGTCGTCATATTCGATGTCTGTGATTTCAGTATTGAAATTGTCCGACCAGGGTTGGATTTTTAAGATATCAAGGTCTTCGCCTTCGCCGGGACGGTGGATTCCGGTGGAGTCGATTTCGGTGTTCTCGGGTGTCAGTTTGGTTTCGCGCCATGAATAATCTATGTGAGCAAGCATCTTAGTGATGGTTAGGGCTAATTTGTGGTGCTTCTTTTGTTGGTACATCTCTTTCCATTGCGGCCATCCTATAAAGATATGTCAGAGTTTAGTTAATTGAGGAGAGAGAGAATGAGAAACATAGTGTGAGTGTGAGAGAGACCTAGAAAGATGAATCTCCAAAACAAGCATGCCAAACAGTGTACAAAATTTTGCCCTGCCAACAACATACAAAAACAAAACCATCAATATGCATGCTTCTTATTGGAGTTGAGCTACAAATTTGGTTTAGTAATAATTATTGTAGGTGTATTTGTTGGGGACGTAGCTACGATTTTCGTCGGCAATTTTTCCACTAAAGACCGCCATTTTCTTTTGTCAAAATATTCCCAACGTATGATGTTACGTCGGTGTAGACCATATCTATTTAGACATAAATGAGTTACGTCGGCATAAACGAAGTTATGCCGACGTAAATAGGTTTCGGCATAGATATTGTCGGCGTTGCCAAAATTTTTTGTAGTGGGAGTTCGACCAAAGTCTCACATCCATTAGACGAAGGGAAGATCATAGGCAGGGCGGATCCAAGAATTTATGTCAGAGGGCACAATTCAAATAAGGTTAAATTACAAGTTTAGTCTTCAATTTCTTATTTGTGTATATATGATCCATAAACTTTAAAACCTATGTAATGGGTCTCTAAACTTTCAATTTTGTATCTAATAAATCTAAGAATCTAGCCGACATTTAAACTTCAAGGATCTACACGGTGGCTTGGGATCAAACTCGAGCCCAAAGAGCACAGAGATTTCAGGGCATGCCCTATGACCATTGTTCCATCAACTAGACATTATGTAAATCTACATTTGTTTATATAAATATACAAACCAATTCTATTTAATTCTGCATTTTTACATACAAATATACAAACTAAATAATTCAAGGGGCATGTGCCCCGGGCCCCTACATGCATCCGCCCCTGATCATAGGTATATAAGAAGATACAACATTCTCCACTGATATGAGGCTTTTTTAGTGACTAAAAGCAAAGTTGTGCGACTTTAGGTCTAAAGTGGATAATATCGGACTCATATACTCACAATGTGAGTAAAACTTGGAGACTACTCTTAATCACAACTAAATTTATAATTTATCATCTATGTTAATCACACCTAAATTTATAATTTATCATCTATGTTATTTGAAAATATATATATAAATTGTTTTAAATAAGAAAGGTGATTGGTGAATACTAAAAAATTACGAAGCTTACTCTATTTAGAATAGAATAACTTACAACAATTTGAATGGCAAAAACTACGGCGACTATTAGAGTTACGTCCGGCTTCTAAATCTTCATTCTTCTTATTTTCAATATCAGAACGTTCAGAACCATGGTTCATGGAACACCCAAAATTTGAATAGTTATACTTGTAAATGTCATCGATAGGAAGCACTGTAAAAAAACAAAAAAAATTATAACCCTAATTCACATATGACCCTCTTGAATTCCGTAATATTTTTGGATCCCGCGTTTCAGAAAAAGTCTGCAATACCTTTTGCTGAGCACACGATGATACTATAGTCGCCCCTCGCAATCGTGCTCAGCAAAGGGTATTACAGACTTCTTTCTCTTGCGATCGTTCTCAGTAAACGCGTACTCGTGCTCAATAAGGATAAAAAAAAAACATGTGTCAAGGAAAATAATGTTAAGCATATATGTGAAAGATAAAAAGTGAGAATGTTTACGAGTATAGACAATTGATTCAAAGAATTTCATGGAGTATCCACTTTGGAAAGCGAGTGGCATGTTGGCCAACACATGAAGAGCCGTTTTGCCTTCTGGATCCGTCATCGCTAACAGCGATTTGTCAAATTCAACCAGTTTCAAAACCACCTCTGTAATTAAACCACATTAATAATGTAATAATGGCGGATTAAAAAACTTATAGACAAAAAAATATATATATAACTTTGAGATAATTTTTTATTTTTTATTTTTCACAATATGTTGATGTGTGAGGTTGAACATAAGACCTCATAATCACTAAATGATACATCATATCAGTTAAACTATGCTCGACATATATCTTTAAAACATGTTATAAACTAGTTTATAATATTTTGAGTTCAATTATTATAATGTATATGTTGTATACTAATACTAATCATCAACCGACATATGCATGGTATAATTAAAAACAAAATGGTAAAAGGACAAAAGGATTAAATTGTTTTTTTAAAACAATAAGTACTATTTTTTTAAGCTTTTAACACTACCGTCCCTAAACTTTAGTTGGGATATTTGTACGGATCACTTTCTATTTTATTGTTTTTTGACCTCTATTCGAAAATGCATATATTTTATTCTTTTATTGACGTCATTACCACTACGCTAAGTACGATCGCAAGAGAAAAAAATATGTAATACCATTTGCTGAGCACGAGAGCACCATCATAGTTTCCCTTGTTATTTTTTATCACGAGAAAAGGACAAAAAAACATGCGTTTTAAAAAATTGGATAATTTGACATTAAGACCCGAGGGGTCATCTATACAAAATTCCAAACTTTAGTTTCTAACGATTTTAGTCCAAATACTTTCAAATTTATAATGGTTTAGTTTCTATACTTTCAAATTTGTAACAATTTAGTTCCTATCATGAAAATTAAGTGTTTTTAAAAATAAAAATAAATATCTATAACAATGCATTATTTGTAGTTTATATAGTTTATAAACGCATTTCATTTTCTAACTAGTTTATCTATCTACATAGGTAAAAAAAATTATTGCATTTCATTTCCCAACTAGTTTATCTATCTACATAGTAAAAAAAATTATGAGTAAAACTTAGTTGCAGGTTGGGCTACAACTATCGGCCTAGCCACATGTCACAATTTTATTGGCCAAATATTTATGCTATTTTAAAATTAAAAAAAAGTCCTTATTAGTTTTTCACGCCGTTTATTGCTCTTTTTTTTTGGTTCGTTTATTGCTTTTTTTTTTTTTCCTTTACTTTGTGACTTTCATTTTTCCATCCGTCATGAAAATTAAACTTCAACTTTCAATAGATTAATCGCAGAATAAAAAAGTTATAAGAAGGGGAGCCATAAACGGCGTGAAAAATTAATAAGATTTTTTTTTATTTAAAAATTAACATAAATATTTGGTCATTAAAATTGTGACACGTGGCTGCAACAGATAGTTGTAGCCCATCCTGCAACTAAGTTTTACTTAAAAATTATTTAATCTTAATAATATTTTTCAAGACGGACTAAAGTATAGAGAATAAATGATTGTCGAATATTATGTAGTAAAGTTTAAAACAATGTAAAAAGGAGGAGAAGAAAAAAGACGAACCAAATTTGTGGCTCTGAATGGCGGCATGAATGAGCGGATTATCCTTCCTTGTGGTCCAATTTCTAGGCGATCGAGAGAAGAAATCTTCACAATCCTCCAAAAAGTAGTCAACAATGTCAATATGTCCACATCTAGCCGCTCTAAACAGAGGAGTTTCACCATAGATATTCTCCCCCAACAGATCCTCTTTGTTGTACACAACCAGAAGCTTGACGGCGGCCAGATTCCCGACAGTTGCAGCTTCATGCAGCGGCGTGTTTCCGGCACTGTTCCTCCAGAACTCCTCGTGTTCGCTTATTTCCGATATCGCCGCCAGCAAACCCCTCAGCGGCTCCTCTTCTCCGCTGTACACCGCCAGATGCACCGCCGTGTCCTTGCTCGTCGTCATCGGAAACACGATCTTTGTCTTGTCTTTTAATTCTTCAACTAGGGTTTTCCATTCCTCTTTTATCACTGCCCTGTAAGGGCTTCGCATTGTGTCCAAGAAATCCATTGTTTTCTCTCTCTTTTAATTATATTCATCAACAACACCACAAGCCTGATATCTATATATCATTTACAAAGATTCAGAATATTTTCCTTTGCTTCTTCAAGCAATAAAGCTTGTATTCTCTCTCCTCAAAGTGAAAGTACGTACCATAAAATATTATTTCTCTTCCTTTTTCTTTTCTCTTTCTTTCCCCCACACAATTCTTAAAAAAGCGATTTTTTACTAGGGTTAAAAATACTTTTCATTAAACTATACTACAAGAATTGAGAGTTTTCTTGCGTCCGGAGAAACTAGAAATGTGCACGAAAAGTCGCCAGTATTGTCGTCGAGGTTGCATGGTCGACAGACGAGAGGCAACGCCGAAATGGTCCGTCGGGAGATGGCCTCTCTCTCGACGCCATAACATTCGTGGAAGTATTTTCTAGATCCAGATATCGTGTCAGAAAAGATAGTGTCGGCAGAAATTTTCTCTCTCGACGCCGGAGAAAGACCATCCGCCAACGCCGTGTAACTGGGCGTTGACGGGTGATGTTTTTTTTTTTTTTTTTTAATTTCAATTTTTTTCCTCAATTATATTATAGGTAAAGTCTTTTGGAAAATTGTAACAGATGTTCATTTAGAGTAAAATAATTAAAAAAAAATAGCACTTTTTAAAAAAAAAAAATTGCGGTAATTTCTATCACTGATAGTATGGTCAATCGCTGATAGAAGTTTATCGTTGTTGATAGTAGTCTTTTTTATAGAATTTTGTCTGCGATAATAGTCTATCACGGATAGAAATCTATCAATAATAGTCATAAAGTCTATCAGTGATAGCCACAGATGTTGTTTTTGTCATATTTGCAAAAAGTTTTAAACTTTGTTAAATTTAGAATTATTTTGGGCCTAATCGTTGTTTGTGCAACCCACTCAAGTCTTTTTGTACTTAAAAATAATTGTGTAAAAAATGAAATATATACCAATTTCATTCCATGCAAGTTTGTTCTTGCAATTTTGGTGGTTTATATAAAGTTGGAGAAAAAAAAATTACAAACCACTTGGGAAAACACATTTTTTTTTTTTTTTTTTTTTTTTTTTTTTTTTTTTTTTGACAACAAACACAAAAGTTGTTGGATCGTGCATGTGTATCTTAATTTTGGTGGGCATAATCTTCCTTGTACATTGATTCCGAAACACCTAAGAAAAACATAATTTAATTACGTATAATTTAGTATCGCAAGTTTGTAACAAGTTTCGTCTCTATAATTTGAGATGGTAACAATTTAGTCACTCTACTTTAATATGCAACAATTTAGTCTCTATATTTCAAAATTTGTAACAATTTAATCCATGTTGTGAAACGTTCCATTCCATGGAAGACAAGTGTTAATCATTGTAGTTTATAAACACATTTAGGGTCTAATAATCAGTTAAGATAAGTAAATTAATTTTTTTTATCAAATCTTAACAATATTAAATCGTTACAAATTTTGAATTATATAAATAGACTAAATAGTTATATATTAAAGTTTTAAGACTAAATTGTTACCACATTAAAAGTAATTGAAACTAAATCATTACAAACTAAATTGTTATTGTTTGGAAAAGAAAAATCTTTTTTTATAAGATTTTGTTCTTCAAACCATATGTTCTCCGGTTACCTCCACACTACAACTTCTACTTTTTTTTTTTTTTTTTTTTTACATATATATGTGAAATTGATCACTTTTGTATTGTATTTAAATTGTACAAATAATTTTTAATCAAATAAAAGTGAATTATTAGAAGAAAGAATTATTCCTTCCCAATATAGAGGTTAAAATATAAAAATTACTTTAGGATATTAAACTCCTACTTTTTCTATATTCTATATTCTCCTCTCAAATATTTATTTGTGGGAGATCTCTTTTAGAATTACTTACTTGGACATTGCCATGTGAATCTCTTTCAACCAGCAATTGTTCTTGGATTGCTTGTGGGGGAAACTAAAATAAAGATGAGTTTGATTTCTTGCCTAAGAACTATCTACATGTTGCATGCCTACTTACTTTACGGATAGTATAGTAACTTCAAGTGAACCAAGAACCAACTTCCACTTCTTCCTACTATTGTATATTTATTTACTTTACGCACATCACCATCGCAAACAACAACAACAATTATTACTCACGATAGTACGTTGCGCATGTTTTGTGGTTTGTGAGTTAGTAAACACTTATTCCCTCTTGTGGTTCGATCTCAGAATACTCATTCCACTTATTACTTGTTGGAGCATAGTGTATACTTGTGTTATTGCTCTGGGTAACAACTTTGTGTGTTATATTAGTTTTATGCGCTTTTTCACCTTATGCATTCTTTGTGCCTACTTCACCATATCATTCTCGCATAGCAAACAAACACACATTGTATTCTTTTATCCCTCTCATCAAGTCAAGTTTTTGGTACCGTTTTGGGGATAAGCAAAGTTTCGCAAACAACCGTTGTTGGGGATAAGCAAGTTTCGCAAACAAAACATATCAAACTGACATCATATCAGTAAGCGTGAGTCCTTAGTCTTAAAAGTATTCATTGTAGTTGCTTAAGTCTATATGATCAGTCGATTTAAGTAGGAGTATGCGTTTTGTACAAGTCTATATGATATTTAAGTAGGAGTATGCGTTTTGTACTGAGGGTGCGAAAATCTTGGCTCTATTTCTAGCTCTAAGTAACCTCTCGGGCTCAGGGTTGAACTCTAGATCACTACTTGGAGTCTCATTCATAAACTACCCTAATTGGTACCTGAAAAAGAAATGAAGATGGATCAAATTCAATGGAAAATAACTTGGTGTTTCAGACTTAACAAACTTCGTTTTCACTTAAAATAAGTCCCCGGCAGCGG
Organism: Herpetospermum pedunculosum; assembly: GCA_028017165.1. Classification (NCBI taxonomy): domain Eukaryota; kingdom Viridiplantae; phylum Streptophyta; class Magnoliopsida; order Cucurbitales; family Cucurbitaceae; genus Herpetospermum; species Herpetospermum pedunculosum. The sequence goes on along the minus strand of CM051528.1, from coordinate 54,213,424 downwards.
CGCCAAAAACTTGTTGCGTGCTCAATGTGTAAAGATAAATAAGCAAGAAAGTAGAGAGAGCACTCAGAACATGCAAGCATACATGGTCTCACAGCAAGTAGTAAGTATATTTCATTCGTTTTTTCCACAGAGACTTATGTTTAGCTATTCGCGAAGTGTATTTGTTAAGAAAGATGGGGTGGATTTGATGGGGTAAAATTGGTTTTTAATTATCTAATTTTTGCTGAATGTGTAAAGGGATATAACATAAACAAATGCAAGTTGAAATTAGACTCAAAGGACAAGAGATGGAATTGATAAACGAAGAAGAAAACAGCTAAACAGAATGAAAATTTAGCAGAATTGCGGGGACCGCAATGTTTCCGCAATTAAACAGCAGCGAAAGTGTGTAAATGGGTGAGTTAAGGGCTACTAATGACTATCCTATAGGCATTATTATACGATTCTCAAGCACTGGATCTACTCTCTATGCATCAAACTCACTCTATCTCATGTATCGTCCGATTCCATGCATTAGATTCCTAAGTTTACTCGACTTCAAAGTAAGGTCTTAATCATCTTGTTAAAACAGAAGTGTTTAGTTTGTACTAGGGAAACGCCTATTCCTAGGCCGTTTCCTGATTACCATGAAAGGCTAGCATGATTATATGACTCTGAACTCTTACTCCTTCCAGAGGTTAGGAGTTCTTTGGACAAAATGGATGGCCAATCGAAATTGCCCGTGGGATGAAGCTTACATACAATCAATGTTTCGAAGGCTATCCTACATGCTTGGTTCACGTTTTTTAGCCTATAGTTCTGTCATTAGCATGCCCCTAAGTGACTTAGCTACTCATGGATATATAGAGAACAGAAATGTAAGATGAAACAGACATGCTTAGAAGGGAAATAAACTTAAAACAGCAAGACAAAACCGTAGCAGCAGAAGAAGGAAACCGTGAAATGAAACTTGCACTCTGATTACTTTGAATGTTGAACGAACAAGGGAAACTTAAAGGCAGTAATTCAAAGACAGACAACAACGAAATGCAGTAACTAAAACACTAAACTAGGAACAACAATGATCAAAACTGGAAATTAGAAGAAGAACGACAGAAAACAGTAAAATGGCGCTTGAAAGCTTCGTTGCAGTCGCCTCGAATGAAGGGGATGAAAGGTCAGCCTTGCTTGGATGAATCCAATCGAGAGAGAAGAAGAATCTCCTCTCCTTCCTATCAGATTATCGATTCCAACAGCTGAGACTCTCACTCCAACAGACGGCAAAGGAAAACAGGGAGAAAAAGTGGACTGTGAGAAGGCTTCTACGCTTTCGGATGATGATCAAACCTCCGACTTTGGCCCCCTTTTATAGTAGTTTGCAGGTGCGTTTGGGCTAAGGAGAACCATCAATCTTCAACGTCATATATCAGAATGGATGGAGGAGAAAGAACGAATCCCTGAAATTACGGAAATTAACAGAAAAGGATCAGTCAACTTACGGTTTTCACTTGAATAATTGCGGCCTCAGCAATGTTTTCGCAATGCTGTCGCAATGCAGTTTTTTCATTCTTTTCCTTCGGTTTTGAACCCTTTTCTTTCCTATTGTGCATAAGTCCTAATTTAGCTACCTTCTTCTCATTCTCATATTTAAGCATAGGTCTAGGCTAAATGCTATCAAAAACACCTAAAAGTGCATATCTTCTTAAGCTAAATGGGTCCTAAATAAGTCACTTTCAGAGACTTAACACACCCCCAAACTTAAGGCTTTGCTTGTCCTCAAGCATACTAAGGACTTCCCTAGGCTGCTGTTTCTCCTTCTTTAACCACCTACTGACTCCCTTATACCCCTATCTATAGCACTGCTGTCCTGTGACACACCTCCAAGCTTAAAACTACCCTCTTATCTAGCTTCTTCTGAACTTGCCTGCCTAACACTTATCTGTTTTCATTAACTCCCTACAACTGATCTATTTGCTTTTGTCATATCATGCCACTATCCCTAAGGTTTCAAATTCTGCCTAGCTTTACCTCAGACTCAGTACATGCTTCTAGCTTTATTTTTAATGTGTCTAGGATTCCTTAGAGTCATGCCAGTCTTAGTATTAACGGTGACAGTAGTACTTTTAAAGAACAACCTAAACCCTGGCATCACTACATTGGATAAACACTCATCTCCCTACACAACCCTACAAGTTACAACTTTGTGCTTAGCTAATTGAGGATCAGAGTTCTTTTTAAATAGGACACCTAAGCCACAAAGTTATAACTCCTAGGTCTACATTCTTCTTCCCTATTCTTTTCCCTTTTTTCTTACTTAGGTGGGGCCTCTCCTTTGGTTGCCTTTTGATGCAATGCCACTTGTGGGTCACACACTTGGCACTGATTACTTAGCAACCTCAGAGAGACCCCCCTCTTTATTCTATTTTCATTTTTTTTTTTTTTCAGTTCATCATTTTTTATAAAGGAGAAGAAGAATGCTTATGTTTCTACGGGAGAGAGGAATGTTCCTAGGCCTAGGGTGGCCTCCCCCAAACTTCAACTACTCATTGTCCCCAATGAGTGTCTGAGGTGGCACACCCCCAAACTTGTCCTAGAAGCATATAGTCTAAAGTAAAACAAAGAGAATCTAAAAGCCCTAGGTATAGACAGAACATTTAAAAGAAAATATCACAGCAGCAGTAATTAAAAAAACAGACAGTTAAGGGCTTAAAGCTGTGCATGCTGAGCTTTTTAGAGGTCGATTTAAACTATCAAAGGGTGTCCTATGACACTCATCCAACATGCATTTAGATAAGCTATATAAGGCAGTCATGTTAGCAGGAAAAGATAGAATTTAAACAGATCACAGCCTAGCTAAACAGACAGTCCAAAACATGCTTTTAGTCATGAAAATTGCGGGTACCGCAATTATTTCGCAATTAGATCAGGGCAGATATAACATTGATTAAGGCCCCTAAGCATGCTTTTTCCAGTCACTCAAGCTTCCTAAAAATAAAACTAAACTATCCTACCTAGTCAGCTAACATCAGACTATACTAAGCAAAAGGAAAAACATAAAACTAAACATCTAAAACAGATCAAAATTGAACCAAAAACAACATAATTCACATGGTCCTATCAGAAAGCAGAAAATTGTTTTTTTTTCCTAAGGGAACAGCAATACTCCCTTTAGTGCACTTCAAACCAGCACTTAAACTTCTTCATCCTCATCTGGTTGCCGTGGTCGTGGGGGCACCCATGGAGTCAGGAGATTTGTGGGGAAGTCAGGGAAGATGCACCCCAGTTGGTCTGCAACTTCCTTGTCCCTCGCCTGCGCATAAGTGGCCCATTGAGCCATTCTCCTCTGCATATCCATCAGGCAGGCCATGGATAGGGACTGTTCAGCAGCCAGCCTATCCAGTTCAAACTCCATATTCCCCTTCCTTCTCAGCCTCAGGTTAGCAGGCAGCTCCAAGTGGCCCGTGTAGGCCATCTGCTGCTCCAGGCGCTCGGTGGGGACTCCTGCAAGCAAACATAGCTTGGTTATGGTATTAGGAAAAAACAGTGGTCCCTTACCTTTCTTGGCGCATTCAGCAATGGCCGCAGTGATGACTTCTCCCACATTGATCGTGAGACCTCTCATTATCGCATACACCAGCAGCGATCGGCTCTGGTTGATTGTAGTCTCGTGAGTCACAGGGGACAATCTCCTTCGCACGAACGAAAACCAAACAGCTGCCTTAGCCGTGAGGTTGGCACTCATGAGAGTGTGCCTCCCATTGCGTGACACGGTCCAGGAAGCTTCAGGCTGGCCAATGGTGCGAATGGCCTCTTCCAGCACTGCCTCAGTAGGCTCATCAACGATCCGTGCATAATTTGTATGTGTTTGGCCTTTGAGACCATAGGCTTCGTTGATGGCCTTGGCTGAGAAATCCACCTCTACCCCTCTGACCACAGACAGGCCATCCTCAGGGCTGAGCACATTGGCGTAGAAATCATACACCATGCTCGTGTAGGCTGGATTGGGCGGTCTGCAGAATTCCTCCCAGCCATGGTTGATCACTCCTGCGCGCAAGAACTGCGGCAGGTCAGCAGGTCGGTCGAGGAAGCCTTTCTCGTGCAGCAACTCCCTCTTCCTTAACTCAACGCCCCTGGATTCAGCGTCAGATGAAACATACCTCACTGACTGAGGTTCGTCTTCAGGGTAGAGTTTGGCCTTCCCCTTATCTGCTGGCTTGGCTGACTCGGCAGCCTCAACCTTGAGTCGTTTGAGCGAAGGCTCAGTGCTCTCTTTGTCTGCTGAAGGCACCCTCTTGGCCTTCTTCTTCTTCAGTTTCTTGGATCGCTTGGCCTTGACAATCTTGGCCTTCTTCTTCTTCTTGAGCTTAGCCTTGATATTGATCTGCTGGAGGCATGCCCCCAACGTCTCTTCCATGGAATCATCCTGCCGTGCAGGACTCTCGGCACTAGCTTCCCTTGCAGGCGAGAAGACCTCGTCTTCACCACCTTCCCCACTGCCCTGAGTGGATTCCTGGTACTCCCCATAGGGGAATTCAGGATCAGGCTGTGGAGGCGTGTGCGAAGGTGTGGCACTCTGCTCTGCTGTAGGCGTCTGCACGGAATTCAGTGGTGAAGACGGCGTCGCAGGGCTCTGTGCAGGCGGCGATGATGATAGCTCTGGGCTGTGCACTGGTTCAGATGGTGAAGGGCTGTGCGCAGGTGATGCAGATGGCGACGAACCCCTCTTGGTCGACTCGTGGGACGCACGATCTGATTCTTGACTCTCCACAGAGGGAGTCTTTGCGCTGCTTGGTTCGGCGGCCATCTCGACACTCCACCGGCGCTTCTTGGGCGTACCTGCTGGTTCAGAAGGGCCAGCAGGGATCTCAGTGACGACCCTCCACTTCTTCCTACGAACCGGAAGCTTGGAAAGAGGGCCGGTGCGAACAGCACCATCATCTGCAAGGGTAAGCAGTGCTTCCCTCGCAGCTGCTTCAGCTGCGTCATCAGCCTTCTTCTTGGCTGCGGATCTTTCAGCCCTTGTGGACACCATTGTCGAATCTTGGAGGTTTGGAGAGAAGGATCAAAGATGAAGAGAATCTCAGTTTTCTTGGAAATCAGAGAATGAGAGAATCGTATCGATCGAGCGCCTTCTAACGGATATAAAGGCAACGGCTAAATCCCAACGGCTCTATTTTGCGGATCCTGCAATTCCAGCGCAATTCTAGGGATATTTTTTCATCAAAATCTCAAACTTTGCTCGTCCGTATCTTTTATTTGGCTCGATCGTTTTTTGATTTTTAAAGCTGGGATTACTCTCCTTGATTCCCTCTTTCGATTCCCTACAAAAAGAAATAAAAACAATATCAAATACGTAATTAAAATCACACAACAAAACACACAAATGACAACCGGAAAATCGCAAAAAAATAAACTAAGGCATGAGCCTTATGTTGACGAGCACAGTAACCACTCGTCCTCTCTCGTTCTCATTGTCACGCTTCAGTCAAGAGGAAGGCCGAGAGAGTCTTCACATCTCCTTCCTCATAGTAATGCTTCAACCTCGCCCCATTGACCATAAATGGCTGACCTTGCTGCAAGTTCTTTATCTCTATGGCACCATGAACAAACACATTAGTAATCACAAATGGACCCGACCATCTAGACTTAAGTTTCCCTGGAAATAATTTCAACCGTGAGTTAAACAACAACACAAGTTGACCCTTCTTAAAGTCCTTAACTCTAAGTCTACTATCGTGCCAAATCTTGGTCTTTTCCTTGTACATCTTAGCATTTTCATAGGCCATATGTCTAAGCTCATCAAGCTCATGTAATTGTAAAGACCTTAGTGTTCCTGCATCTTTTACACAAAAATTCAATTCCTTCATGGCCCAAAATGCTTTGTTTTCTAACTCAAGTGGTAAGTGACAAGTCTTGCCATAAACCAGCCTATAAGGAGACATTCCTAGAGGTGTCTTATATGCTGTCCTATAAGCCCAAAGTGCATCCTCAAGCTTGAAGGACCAGTCCTTCCTATTAGGTTTGACTACTTTCTCTAGGATGTTCTTTATTTCCCTATTTGAAATTTCAGCCTGTCCATTTGAGTGTGGGTGATAGGGAGTGGCTACTCTATGTCTAATGTTATACTTAGCCAATACTTTCTCCATAGCCTTGTTAATAAAATGTGACCCCTCATCACTAATGATGGCACGAGGTGTCCCAAACCTAGTAAAAATGTGCCTATGCAAGAAGTTGGTGACTGTTTTAGCATCATTATTAGGACATGCTTTGGCCTCTACCCACTTGGACACATAATCCACTGCCACTAATATGTAGAGGTTACCTGATGATGGAGGGAATGGTCCCATGAAGTCAATGCCCCATACATCAAAGAGCTCCAACTCTAAGATGTAGGTGAGGGGCATCTCATCCTTCCGACTGAGGTTACCTGTTCTTTGGCATTCATCACAGCTGTGGGCGTAATTGTGGGCATCCTTGAAGATTGTTGGCCAATAGTAGCCACTCTGAAATACCTTTGCAGCTGTTCTTTGGCCACCAAAGTGTCCACCATAAGGAGATGCGTGACAGTGCTGCAGCACAGACTTCGCTTCAGCAGCTGAAACACACTTCCTTAGCAAGCCATCAGCACAGGTTCTGTAAAGTGTGGGGTCATCCCAGATGAATTTCCTTGCTTCATGAAGGAACCTCTTCTTCTCTTGTCCTCCCTTGAAAACTGGTAATACCTGTGATGCACGGAAGTTAGCAATGTCAGCAAACCAAGGTTCCTCATCGTTATCACGATGAGTCAAAACAAAGACATGTTCATCAATAAAAGCATCAGAAATTGCGGGCTCCGTAATTTTTTCGCAATTGTGCTGCAATCGAGACAGGTGATCTGCAACCACGTTTTCACATCCTTTCTTGTCCCGAATGTCCAAATCAAATTCCTGCAGCAATAACACCCACCTAATCAACCTAGGCTTGGCATCAGCCTTCCTCATAAGATATTTCAAGGCAGAATGGTCAGTGTATACAATTGTCCTAGTGCCTACAATATAGTTTCTGAATTTTTCGCAAGCAAACACTACAGCAAGCATCTCTTTTTCAGTAGTGGTATAATTACATTGAGCCTCATTCAAGGTCTTACTAGCATAATAGACAGGGTGTGTTAGCTTGTCAATCTTCTGGCCTAACATCACTCCTACAGCATAGTCACTGGCATCACATAACATTTCAAAGGGAAGATCCCAATTTGGTCCTACTATGATAGGGGCTGTGACTAGTGCTTTCTTAAGGGTGGTCCAAGCTACTACACATTCCTTAGAGAAGATGAATGGCCTATTTAATTCTAGAAGCTCACACAGAGGCTTGGCTATCTTAAAGAAGTCCTTAATGAACCTTCTGTAGAAGCCCGCATGCCCTAAGAAGCTTCTAATGGCTTTGACATTCTGGGGCTCTACCAACTTCTCTATGACCTCAATCTTTGCCCTATCAACTTCTACACCTGCCCTTGACACTCTATGTCCTAAGACAATCCCCTCATCCACCATAAAATGGCATTTTTCTCAATTTAGGACTAGGTTGGTCTCTTCACACCTAGCCAGGACTTGTCCTAGGTTTTCTAGACAGTTTGAAAATGAGTCCCCAAAGACTGAGAAGTCATCCATGAATATTTCTATCATGGACTCATCCAACTCAGAGAAGATTGCCATCATGCACCTTTGGAAAGTTGCCGGTGCATTGCATAAGCCAAAAGGCATTCTGCGAAAGGCAAACGTTCCAAAAGGGCAAGTGAAGGTGGTCTTCTCTTGATCCTTAGGGTCTATAGTTATTTGATTATAGCCTGAATAGCCATCTAAGAAACAATAGTAGGCTCTACCAGCTATTCTGTCTAACATCTGGTCAATGAACGGAAGAGGAAAATGGTCTTTTTTGGTTTCTTTATTTAATTTTCTGTAATCCATACACACTCTCCACCCTGTGACAGTCCTTGTTGGAATCAGTTCGTTGTTCTCATTGACTACCACAGTTATTCCCCCCTTTTTAGGTACACATTGGATGGGGCTCACCCACTGGCTACTAGCTATTGGGAAGATCACTCCTGCATCTAACCATTTTATTATTTCCTTCTTTACTACCTCTTTCATAGAGGGGTTTAGCCTACGCTGGTGATCTACCCTAGGTGTGTGCTCTTCCTCTAGTATAATTTTGTGCATGCAATAAGAAGGGCTAATGCCTCGAATATCAGCAATAGTCCATGCTATAGCCTTCCTATGTTGCTTAAGCAGTAAAATCAGTTCAACCTCATGCTTTTCACTTAATTTAGAAGAAATGATAACAGGCAGAGTTTCATTACTTCCTAGATATGCATACTTGAGGTGAGTAGGTAGTGGTTTCAGTTCTAAAACAGGTGGATGCTCAATGGAGGGCTTTAAAGGATTCACAGATCTATCAGTTAAATCTATATTCATACATACATGTTGTGGTTTATCTGCAGGCATATCCATTATGTCAGATACATTCAAGTCAGCTATATCTAATTGTACATATTCATTAGCATGCTTGGTTAATAGTACATGCTCTAATTGTTCCTCCATCAAGGAGTCTACTACGTCCATGCTAGCACAGGATTCAAGGTCAGAGGGGTACCTTAAAGCTTTATATACGCTAAACTTCACCTCTTCATCATGAACCCTCATAGTGAGCTCACCTTTTTGGACGTCTATAAGTGCCCTACCTGTGGCTAGAAATGGTCTGCCTAGCAGGATGGGGACCTCCTTGTCTGCCTCATAGTCCAAGACAATGAAATCTGCAAGGAAAATAAATTTGTCAACTTTAACTAGAATATCCTCAATCTTACCTTCAGGGTATGCGATGGATCTGTCTGCTAGTTGTAAAGTGACAGTGGTCGGACGTGCTTCTCCTATTCCCAACTGGCGGAATAGGGACAGGGGCATGAGATTTATGCTGGCGCCCAGGTCACAAAGCGCTCTGCCCACGTGCTTGCCTCCAAGTTCTACAGGTAAGGTGAAGGAACCAGGATCCTTCGCCTTCTTGGGCAGCTTGTTCTGGAGGATGGCACTGCACTCCTCGGTGAGGTTTACTGTTTCAAACTCACCAATTATTTTTTTGTTAGTAATAATGTCCTTCAAAAACTTTACATAAGAAGGCATAGATTGTAAAACTTCTACAAAAGGAATGTTAACATGCACTTGCTTAAGAATTTCTAAGAATTTATTAAAATGCACTTCCTGTTCCTGCTTCTTCTTTAGCCTTCGAGGGTATGGAGGTGGTGGCACATATGCAGGCACGTCAGGGCGCCTTAGGATAGGTGGAGGCCTTGGAATTTCTTCTACCTCCTCAATAATTGGCTCTAGCCTGGCTCCTGATGTGCTGGTTGGTGGTGGACCTTGGTTTGGCAGAGACTCCAGTGGATCACTAGACTCAGTGTTCTCTACTCTCTTTGGTGTGTCCTTTGTGTTGCTCACCAATGGTCTTCCACTCCTAAGTTCAATTGCTTGAACTTGTTCTTTACCATCTCTCCTTGGTACCTCGGTGTCAGCAGGGAGTCTACCTTGGGGCCTACTCTTAAGTTCATTGGCTAATTGGCCTATTTGGTTTTCTAGGCTCCTAAGAGTAGCTTGCTGGCTTTGAAGCGTAGCATCATTCTTAGCGATGTATTCCTTGAGTAGGTTTTCTACAGAAGATCCTACAGGTTGATTGTATGGTTTTTGGTACATTGACTGGTTATGTTGAGGAGTGAAACCAGGTGTTCCACTCGGCCTTGGTTGGTTAGAATTTTGGTTAGTGTTTTGTTGGCCACCCCATGACAGGTTAGGGTGGTTTCTCCAACCAGGGTTATAGGTGTTGGAGTAGGGGTTATTCCTAGGCTGCTGCTGGCTTCCAATGTAGCAGACTGAGGATGGATTCCCAGGGCAGTATTCATATGGGTGCCCTTCCCCACAGAATCCACAGACAAGTGCCTCACCTTGACTTGGTTGGGTGCCCATTGACATGGCTGTGGCGGTGTTGGCACTGGTTTGGAGATTGGCCTGAGCCATTTGCTTAACTAGGTTGGTCAGGGCGTTGATTTGGGTGCTCATTGCACTTAAAGCATCCTTGTCTTGAGCCCTAGTTGGCTCATCTGGATCATCTGACCACCTACAGTGAGATGCTGAGATCTTCTCCAAGATCTCATAGGCCTCGTTGTAACTCTTGGACAACATGGAACCACCAGCAGATGAATTTAGAACTTGTCTGGTGCTGGGGTTGCATCCTTTAAAGAAGACTTCTATTTGGATACACCATGGAATGCCATGGTGCGGACATTTAATGAGAAGGTCTTTGAATCTTGTCCAAGCTTCGTGAAGAGACTCACTCGGAGCTTGTTTGAATTTGATGATATCATCACGAAAGGTCGAATTCCTATCTGGTGGGAAATATTTGACTAGGAATTTCTCTGCTAAGTCTGTCCAATTGAGGACAGATCCTGAGGGTAATGAATTTAACCATGTTTTGGCTTTGTCCCTCAAAGAGTAAGGGAACAGATATAGCCTCAAGGCTTCTTGGGAAACTCCAGGAATCAGGAATGTGTCGCTAACTCCTAGGAAGTTCCTAAGGTGGTTATGGGGGTCCTCATTTTCTATTCCAAAGAATTGTCCCACAGTGGACAACATTTGGAACATCACTGGTTTTAACTCGAATGAGTTGGCAGTGATTTCAGGACGGATTATGCTGGGGTTCAGCTCCCCAGGCATAGGTACTAGGTACGAAAGGATGGCGCTATCCTTGTCATTCGCTATTTCAATGGGATTGCGAGTGACAGGCACCAGGTTTTGATCTATTCCAGCCATTTCTTCTTGAGTGGATTGCGGAGACTCTGCGGTTTCAGCAATTAATTGAGGTAAAAGGGGTTGTTTAAAGAGACGTTTCTTGGCTCTATTTCTAGCTCTAAGTAACCTCTCGGGCTCAGGGTTGAACTCTAGATCACTACTTGGAGTCTCATTCATAAACTACCCTAATTGGTACCTGAAAAAGAAATGAAGATGGATCAAATTCAATGGAAAATAACTTGGTGTTTCAGACTTAACAAACTTCGTTTTCACTTAAAATAAGTCCCCGGCAGCGGCGCCAAAAACTTGTTGCGTGCTCAATGTGTAAAGATAAATAAGCAAGAAAGTAGAGAGAGCACTCAGAACATGCAAGCATACATGGTCTCACAGCAAGTAGTAAGTATATTTCATTCGTTTTTTCCACAGAGACTTATGTTTAGCTATTCGCGAAGTGTATTTGTTAAGAAAGATGGGGTGGATTTGATGGGGTAAAATTGGTTTTTAATTATCTAATTTTTGCTGAATGTGTAAAGGGATATAACATAAACAAATGCAAGTTGAAATTAGACTCAAAGGACAAGAGATGGAATTGATAAACGAAGAAGAAAACAGCTAAACAGAATGAAAATTTAGCAGAATTGCGGGGACCGCAATGTTTCCGCAATTAAACAGCAGCGAAAGTGTGTAAATGGGTGAGTTAAGGGCTACTAATGACTATCCTATAGGCATTATTATACGATTCTCAAGCACTGGATCTACTCTCTATGCATCAAACTCACTCTATCTCATGTATCGTCCGATTCCATGCATTAGATTCCTAAGTTTACTCGACTTCAAAGTAAGGTCTTAATCATCTTGTTAAAACAGAAGTGTTTAGTTTGTACTAGGGAAACGCCTATTCCTAGGCCGTTTCCTGATTACCATGAAAGGCTAGCATGATTATATGACTCTGAACTCTTACTCCTTCCAGAGGTTAGGAGTTCTTTGGACAAAATGGATGGCCAATCGAAATTGCCCGTGGGATGAAGCTTACATACAATCAATGTTTCGAAGGCTATCCTACATGCTTGGTTCACGTTTTTTAGCCTATAGTTCTGTCATTAGCATGCCCCTAAGTGACTTAGCTACTCATGGATATATAGAGAACAGAAATGTAAGATGAAACAGACATGCTTAGAAGGGAAATAAACTTAAAACAGCAAGACAAAACCGTAGCAGCAGAAGAAGGAAACCGTGAAATGAAACTTGCACTCTGATTACTTTGAATGTTGAACGAACAAGGGAAACTTAAAGGCAGTAATTCAAAGACAGACAACAACGAAATGCAGTAACTAAAACACTAAACTAGGAACAACAATGATCAAAACTGGAAATTAGAAGAAGAACGACAGAAAACAGTAAAATGGCGCTTGAAAGCTTCGTTGCAGTCGCCTCGAATGAAGGGGATGAAAGGTCAGCCTTGCTTGGATGAATCCAATCGAGAGAGAAGAAGAATCTCCTCTCCTTCCTATCAGATTATCGATTCCAACAGCTGAGACTCTCACTCCAACAGACGGCAAAGGAAAACAGGGAGAAAAAGTGGACTGTGAGAAGGCTTCTACGCTTTCGGATGATGATCAAACCTCCGACTTTGGCCCCCTTTTATAGTAGTTTGCAGGTGCGTTTGGGCCAAGGAGAACCATCAATCTTCAACGTCATATATCAGAATGGATGGAGGAGAAAGAACGAATCCCTGAAATTACGGAAATTAACGGAAAAGGATCAGTCAACTTACGGTTTTCACTTGAATAATTGCGGCCTCAGCAATGTTTTCGCAATGCTGTCGCAATGCAGTTTTTTCATTCTTTTCCTTCGGTTTTGAACCCTTTTCTTTCCTATTGTGCATAAGTCCTAATTTAGCTACCTTCTTCTCATTCTCATATTTAAGCATAGGTCTAGGCTAAATGCTATCAAAAACACCTAAAAGTGCACATCTTCTTAAGCTAAATGGGTCCTAAATAAGTCACTTTCAGAGACTTAACACCCCTCAAGATGGTGCCTCTTCGGGTTCACCATCTTGGGTCGGATCCCAATTTTGGACCGAATACCCGTTTGGACTTGGTGGACTCTGATACCATATTAGACATCATGGGGTTCCCATCCTAAAACCAATTGGTGATAGGGATGGAACCACATGATGAGAATGTTTTACATTCTCTTATTCTCCAAATTCTCACTTGGTATCAGAGCTTCATTGGCCAACGCCGCTCAACCCTTCTTCCTAAAAAAAAATAGCCATGACTTCTAATAACTCTAACACAACCTGTAACACCCCGTACCATATTTTATCACATTGAATCGTTATTTCAGATTTAGAACTTATTTAAAGTAATATTTTAAAATACAAAAAAAAATTAAAAGAAAATAAAACAAAATAAAAGAAAGGACTGAAGTGGGAAATAAATAAATTTATTTTTTTAAGTAATAATATTAATAATATTAATATTATAAAAATCTTTTTATAATATTAATATTAATATTATTAAACTTATCTTTAGGGTTAAACCCTAAAGGGTTTCTTCGTTTGTTTTTCTTCATCCGTTTCACATTCTCATTTTCCTTTTCTTTACATTCACAAGTAAAAAATTGGCCATCTTCGTTCGTAAAAATTGGCCATCGTCGTTCGATCCACGCCCAACCCTCACCGTCAATCGATTCCTCCACCATTGTCACACCAATCCAACCAACACCCGTTCATCGACATCGACACTTCAGCGCGGCGGTCTAAGGTTTTGCGCAGCAGTAATCCATGATAAGGGGCCGATCGGCGAAGGTTGGGTAATTCTCATTTTGACAACGCTCAATAGGTAACAATCCGTTTTGGAACCTTTAGACTTTATTTCAAGATTTCAGATTTTTCATAACTTGTAAAAGCCTCTCTGTTTCAGTTTCGAAAACAGTCTGGGATTGAAATTTAATGTAGTGTAGGAGTGACGTCAAGTAGAGACTACGTAGGTAACCTATGGTTTTTGTTTAGGCATTTTTGCAGTACTGTTTTTATCTTAGAAATGAGTTTTAATTGTTGGAATTTGTTTAGGTTGGGACCAAGACCTTCTGTAACCAATTTAGAGATTGTTTGGGTTTTCGATTCAAGGTAAGTTTCCTTAGTGATGGAAAGCCTTTGGCTTGGTGGGAAAGTTTGTTTGTTTGTTTGTTACTGTATTATATGTATGTTTGTTTCTGGTTGTTCTGGATGAGTGATGTTGTGGAAAAATTAATATGTGTATTGTTTCTCATTCTTGGAATTAATTTATAAGTTGGAACTGTCCATATTTTCTTGGTGAATGCTTCAGGATATGGTGTAGTTGGTTTGTTTGACTATTGATTGGGTCAACGAACTTATTGTCATGTCATTATAGAATATTCAGCTAGGGGGCCTCATGCATAATGGTGAATGATTCATGTTTTAATGTAGAAGTTGTGGCAATTATCCATCCATGTATGTTGATGTACTATGACTAGGAGCTAGGTGGGTGGATCTTGGCTCCACAGACTTGGGGTCAGTTACCATCTGTTGGGGTAGAGGTCCACGTTTTAAAAAAAAAACTCACCTACGTTCCACCAGTGAGCTGACAAACTTAATGCAGTTTGTGTACATCTCAGAATGAGGCGCTCTAACGGGTGAGGCTTGACTCCGCTGATTGGGAGCCAACTACCATCAGCTGGGGTAGAGTCTCTCAAGTTGCCCGCTTAAGCGCCACCAGTTAGTTGGTATAGTTTTGATGGGTTAATTGTCCACAGGTCGATTTGAAAGTTTTGACAGAAAATAAAGGCCCCACATGATTAAACTATTTAGTGCATGTTTTGCTTGTGTATGCATGTCTAACCCATTTGGGGGTTACTTACGGAGTAATTTTATACTCATCCTTTTCCAATTATTATTTTTCAGGAAATAGCAAAAACGTACGAGGCGAGTGACGGGATCGTTTGCTGTTTGTGCCATGGGGTCATTGTCAGCATGGCTTCCGCATATTTGATATTTAAGTTTAAATGTTTTATTCTAGGTTATGCTAGAAAACAATTTTAAAGCAGTTTATCGAAGAGTTTTATTTGATGTTTTCAATATTTTAAATGGGATCCCAAATAATTATATTTTAGTTTATTTAAATGAAAATATTTATTTCTATATCTTTTCTCAAGAGTTTTATTCAAATGTTATCAGCATGCATTTAGTAGCGTCCCTTAGTAGTTTAAGTTAGGAAAATTCGGGTCGTTACAGTTGGTATCAGAGCCCAAGGTTATGGGTTCTGTAGACTTGCTTACAATGTAAGCATTAAGTGTCATCATGGCCAAGCAGCAAACATCTTGTCACCGCCAGGTACGTTAGTTATTACGAATTGTTTTATTTTATTATATATATTTGTTAATTTAGTTTTTTAAAGAAGGAAAGAAAGATAAAGAAAAGAAATTCTTTAATAGACCAAATTGGTGCGTTGCACTCAATGATATGTTTGATAACGATGTTTGTAGCATGTTTGATTTAGACAAAAAAAAGAATACTTTGTGGTTATTAGATTTTTTACTCCATTAAAGGTAGGCCACGTGACACTAGTTTTTAGCTCTTGAAGAACTCTGTTAAGAGGAACAAATGCTTATTTCAAATATCTTGGAGCATAAAAAAAAATCTATAGAGTTAGGACGATTAAGATGGACAAAAGTGTACACACTAAAGGTAGGAAATAAGTTTGTCCATTTGAGAATGCACTAAGGAATGATGTTAGAGTCGAGTAAGTTAGTTAAATTGGAGTGAGGGAATGATCTAGTAATAAGCAACTATTTGATGAAGGAATAATCCAAGACGTCTGTTTTTTCGTTGGGCTTAAAAGTTTTAAAGTATAATTCGACATGAAGTTGTTGGAATATGAAGGTATATTGTAATCTTTAGAGTTCAAGGTTTGATGGACTAAGCAGGATATTCTGGTTTTTCTTGTGTCGTGCTAAGAAAAAAAAAAGACAAAGTAACGAGATTGAGTTAAGTGATAATTTGATGATCTTTAAAATACCGAACTTAGTTGGTGTGGTTAACAAAGAAGGTCAAAGTAGCGAAAGAAGACTTGAGTTGTAATGTAAAAAAAAAAAAAAAAAGTTGTTAGTTTTGAACTAAAAGAGTCATTTTCAAAGTTGTTAGTTTTGAACTAAAAGAGTCATTTTCAAAGCACCTCAACCTACTTGGATTTGATCCATGACATGGTTACGAAGAAAGATTAATTTAATTGGTGTAAGAGGAAGTTTTTGGGTCCTTAAATGCAAGACCATAAAGTAAGCATAAAATCTTTTCAGGGAATCAATTTGGAAACCCCAAATCTAAGATCTATGGAATAATTATAAGTAGAGACATATTTACATATGGTTCAGGATAAGCCCGACTTGGAAAATGAAAATTGTCATTTGGAGTATAAAGACTTCAATAAAGAAAAGTATAAGAAGGGGAAAGGTAATATGAGGAAGTTTTGCTATCTCGAAAGATGTAGGAAATAATCATGTTGAAACTCCAAGTACGCTTGGGCACAACCTTCTATGGTATGAGTTCTGTTTGGATGTAAATTGGAATTGGTGGAGGAATTCTTGTTATTAATTTAGGACTTTGAACTTGGTATGTATTGGTCTATATATATATATATATATATATGTATATGTATATATGTATATGTATATATGTATATGTATATGTATTTCCTGAACCGAGGATTTAAGCAGGGACAATACGGATGTTGGAAGAGTGCTTTAGCGAGCTTCAGTCCTAGATTTCATAGGAATTGAAGAAAATAACCTTTTTTTTTTATTAGAAATGACTATCGTCAACGGTTGTCAAAGAGCTATGAAAAAAAAAAATGAAACTTTGTGGCTTTATTGGTGAAAAGGTAGGTGGTGATCAAGTTAATACCCAAAACTAATGAAGCTGTCATTTCGATTGAAATAAGAAAGTAAGCCAACTTTGAATGGAAAAGTTGTGTTGGTAAAGTAAGTTGGACTTTCCAAGTTTTCCACCCGCACGAGAGGTAGATATCGGCATGGAGCTCAAACTGAAAAATAACTCTCATTTCTAAAGCTTCATATAGAATGGCCCCAACAGAATTGAAAGAACTTAAGACACAAATACAAGAGTTATGGGATATAGGCTTTATTCGCCCCACTGTTTCGCCTTGGGGTGCCACAATCTTGTTCTTGAAGAAAAAAGATGGGTTCATGCGCCTATGCATCGATTATCGGGGGTTGAACAAAGTGACAGTAAAGAACAAGTACCCTTGCCTATGATTGATGATCTCTTCAACCAGTTGCGGGGGAAATCGTGTTTTCCAAGATTTATCTATGGTCGAGTACCATTAATTAAGGATAAGAGATGAGAACATTCCTAAAACGGCTTTCCGGTTCAGGTATGGACACTACAAATTTACTGTAATGTCTTTTGGACTGACTAATTCACCAGCAGTATTCATGGCCTATTCATGGCCATGATGAATAAGGTGTTTAAGGAATTTCTGGACACATTCGTGATTGTTTTCATTAACGATATTTTGGTCTACTCCAAGTCAGAGGAGGAACACGAGGATCACCTCAAGAGGATTTTAATGACCTTACGTGTGAACAAGCTTTTTGCCAAATTCTCTAAGTGTGAGTTATGGCTTTAGCAAGTATTTTTTTTTTTTTGGACACCTAGTGTCAAAAGATGGGGTCACTATAGACTCAGCGAAAGTGGAGGTCGTGACTAATTGGCCTCGACCCTCTACAGTCAAGGAGGTACGTAGTTTCTTGGGGTTGGCAGGCTATTATCGTCGCTTTGTACAGAACTTCTCCAGCATAGCCACATCTTTAACCCTGTTGACCCGAAAGGGCAATTCTTTCGTTTGGAATCAATCTTGTGAGACGAGCTTTCAGGAACTTAAGCAAAGACTGGTTTCAGCTCCGATGCTCGCAGTAGCCGACGAGTCAGGAGATTTTATTTTATTTACAGTGACGCCCCTAAAAAGGGGTTAGGTTGTGTATTCATGCAACAAGGTAAGGTAATTGCATATGCTTCTCGACAGTTGAAGAATTATGAGCAAAATTACCCAACCCACGATTTGGAGTTGGAAACGGTGGTCTTTGCCTTGAAGATTTGGACACACTACTTGTACGGGGAGAAAATCCAAATCCTCACAGACCACAAGAGTCTTAAGTATTTCTTCACTAAAAAAGAGTTGAACATGGGGCAGCGAAAGTGGTTGGGGTTGGTAAAATATTATGATTGTAAGATCTTGTAACATCTGGGTGAGGCAAATGTGGTCGCGTATGCCCTTAGTAGGGAATCAGCACACACGTCAACCTTAATCGCCACTCAGGCACACATACTTAATGACCTGCAACGAGCAGAGATAATGGTTGCAGTGGGTGAGGTTACCGCACAATTGGTCTAGTTGACAGTTAAGTCAAGCATGAGACAAAGCCTTTCATCCGCAGACAGATGGTCAAACTGAACGTTTGAACCAAACCTTAGAGGATATGTTACGAGCTTGTGTGCTAGACTTCACAAGAAGTTGGGATGTTCATTTGCATCTCATAGAGTTTGCTTATAACACATGACACCTTTTGAAGCTCTCTATGGGAAGGGGAGTAGGTCCCTAGTTTATTGGGACTAGGTAGGAGAGCGACAACTGTTGGGACCCGAGCTGGTCCAAGTCACAAATGAGGCAATTCAGAAGATCAGGGCAAAGATGTTAATAGCGCAAGGTAGACAGAAAAGTAATGTTGATACCAGGAGGAGAGACTTGGAGTTTGCAGTGGGTGATCATGTTTTCCTGAAGGTAGCACCAATGAAGGGGGTTATGAGGTTTGGACGGGAGGGGAAACTTAGCCCACATTTCATCGGTCTAGTTGAAGTGTTGGACCGGGTTGGCCCGATGGCTTACCAGGTGGCCTTACCGCCTTCTCTATCGACGATCCACAATGTCTTTCACGTCTCTATGCTACGAAATTATTTGGCTTACTCATCCCACATAATTGACTTCTAACCCTTACGGTTTAGTGAGAACCTGAGCTATGAGGAGAAGCCGAAGCAAATTCTTGCAAGAGATGTGAAGACCCTTCGCAATCGAGAAATAACGCTTATTAAGGTCCTTTGACAAAACCACCAGTTTGAGGAAGCTACGTGGGAAATAGAAGACGATATGAGGAGCATGTACTTTTTCAAAACTAGCCACTCTCGAGGACGAAAGTTTTAAGGTGGGGAGAATGTAACACCCCGTACCCTATTTCAAGAGATGTGAAGACCCTTCGCAATCGAGAAATAACGCTTATTAAAGTCCTTTGACAAAACCACCAGTTTGAGGAAGCTACGTGGGAAATAGAAGACGATATGAGGAGCATGTACTTTTTCAAAACTAGCCACTCTCGAGGACGAAAGTTTTAAGGTGGGGAGAATGTAACACCCCGTACCCTATTTTATCACATTGAATCGTTATTTCAGATTTAGAACTTATTTAAAGTAATATTTTAAAATAAAATAAAAATTAAAAGAAAATAAAAGAAAGGGACTGAAGTGGGAAATAAATAAATTTATTTTTTTAAGTAATAATATTAATAATATTAATATTATAAAAATCTTTTTATAATATTAATATTAATATTATTAAACTTATCTTTAGGGTTAAACCCTAAAGGGTTTCTTCGTTTGTTTTTCTCCATCCGTTTCACATTCTCATTTCCCTTTTCTTTACATTCACAAGTAAAAAATTGGCCATCTTCGTTCGTAAAAATTGGCCATCGTCGTTCGATCCACGCCCAACCCTCACCGTCAATCGATTCCTCCACCATTGTCACACCAATCCAACCAACACCCGCTCATCGACATCGACACTTCAGCGCGGCGGTCTAAGGTTTTGCGCAGCAGCAATCCATGATAAGGGGTCGATCGGCGAAGGTTGGGTAATTCTCATTTTGACAACGCTCAATAGGTAACAATCCGTTTTGGAACCTTTAGACTTTATTTCAAGATTTCAGATTTTTCATAACTTGTAAAAGCCTCTCTGTTTCAGTTTCGAAAACAGTCTGGGATTGAAATTTAATGTAGTGTAGGAGTGACGTCATGTAGAGACTACGTAGGTAACCTATGGTTTTTGTTTAGGCATTTTTGTAGCACTGTTTTTATCTTAGAAATGAGTTTTAATTGTTGGAATTTGTTTAGGTTGGGACCAAGACCTTCTGTAACCAATTTAGAGATTGTTTGGGTTTTCGATTCAAGGTAGCCTTTGGCTTGGCGGGAAAGTTTGTTTGTTTGTTTGTTACTGTATTATATGTATGTTTGTTTCTGGTTGTTCTGGATGAGTGATGTTGTGGAAATTAATATGTGTATTGTTTCTCATTCTTGGAATTAATTTATAAGTTGGAACTGTCCATATTTTCTTGGTGAATGCTTCAGGATATGGTGTAGTTGGTTTGTTTGACTATTGATTGGGTCAACGAACTTATTGTCATGTCATTATAGAATATTCAGCTAGGGGGCCTCATGCATAATGGTGAATGATTCATGTTTTAATGTAGAAGTTGTGGCAATTATCCATCCATGTATGTTGATGTACTATGACTAGGAGCTAGGTGGGTGGATCTTGGCTCCACAGACTGGGGGTCAGTTACCATCTGTTGGGGTAGAGGTCCACGTTTTAAAAAAAAAACCCACCTACGTTCCACCAGTGAGCTGACAAACTTAATGCAGTTTGTGTACATCTCAGAATGAGGCGCTCTGACGGGTGAGACTTGGTTCCGCTGATTGGGAGCCAACTACCATCAGCTGGGGTAGAGTCTCTCAAGTTGCCCACTTAAGCGCCACCAGTTAGTTGGTATAGTTTTGATGGGTTAATTGTCCACATGTCGATTTGAAAGTTTTGACAGAAAATAAAGGCCCCACATGATTAAACTATTTAGTGCATGTTTTGCTTGTGTATGCATGTCTAACCCATTTGGGGTTACTTACGGAGTAATTTTATACTCATCCTTTTCCAATTATTATTTTTCAGGAAATAGCAAAAACGTACGAGGCGAGTGACGGGATCGTTTGCTGTTTGTGCCATGGGGTCATTGTCAGCATGGCTTCCGCATATTTGATATTTAAGTTTAAATGTTTTATTCTAGGTTATGCTAGAAAACAATTTTAAAGCAGTTTATCGAAGAGTTTTATTTGATGTTTTCAATATTTTAAATGGGATCCCAAATAATTATATTTTAGTTTATTTAAATAGAAATATTTATTTCTATATCTTTTCTCAAGAGTTTTATTCAAATGTTATCAGCATGCATTTAGTAGCGTCCCTTAAGTGAGGAAAAGTCGGGTCGTTACACAACCGCTGTTGCTGTCAATACCCAAAATTTTCAAGTCACTTCCTTTTCAAACCCTTTGCATTTGGCACTGTCTATCAAGCTTGATGAAAACAATTTTTTGCTATGGAAATTCATGGCGATTGTCGTGTTACGAGGCCAAAGATTGCATGGTTACATTCTTGGAACCAAGGTCTGTCCATCAGAACCTGAACCTGTATCAACGACCGAAGAAGACAACACAGTGACACTTCAAGCAAACAAAGATTTTGAAGAATGGGTGACCGTTGATCAAGCACTGCTTGGCTGGCTCTATGGATCAATTACTCCAAATGTGGCATCTGAGGTAATCAATTACAAAACTTCCAAAGACGTGTGGAAGGCCTTGGAGCAATTGTATGGCTCAACAAACAAATCTAGAGTCAATCAACTAAAAAAAGCATTGCAAACCACAAGGAAAAATGGAACAAAGATGTCCGAATATTTGAGCATCATGAAGCAGATAGGAGAAAATCTCTCTTTGGCCGGAGAACCTATCTCTGTAAGTTCCCTGGAATATATGAACTCTTTACAAAATGGTGGAGAGATGTTGAATCCATCAGCTAACTATGTTGCAAAAAGTGGTGAGTTCAATAGAAATTTGTCCGGGAAAACGCTATGGAGCTTTGTTCCATCCCAGCTTCACTAAGTTGATGGGCTCTGATACCATATTAGACATCATGGGGTTCCATCCTTAAAACCAATTGGTAATAGGAGAAGTAGCCCATGTATGTTATATTGTGAGTGAGGTCCCTTCATCTTTCTGATGTGGGATCCTCAACAGAGCTTAGCACAGCCTTGTGTAGATGTCCATCAAACTTATCAAACTTACATATAGATTGTTTACTCAACCTCATCGAGAGAGTAGTTGTTCGAAGCTTCTTGCTTAGGACTAGTGCACTTTGCATCATCATTAATACTACTTGCACATCGCATTGGCATAATCAAGCGTAACACGAACCAACCCCCACTTTCACAAAACCGCAAAACCTTCACGACACTATAACATCACATCATCAACTTTCATCATTAAATTGATCCTTATCCGTAGTTATTTATTGTGTGTGCTTTGCTGATCTGAAATTAATTATTATGACACTCATTCGGCCTTATGGTTCGATCTCAGAATACCTATTACATTTATTACTTCTCAGTGTACACTTGCACTAAGTTCTTGGGTGACACTTTTAGGTTGCATCATTACATACCTTGCGGAAACGCATAGTACTTGCATCCACTGTCGCACACCTTTGCATATCACAAAATATAAGTATCACATACTCCAACTATTGTGGACTCGGGTATTTGACTCATGATTATTCTTCGGGCAGTATTGACCCCGGTGTGGGCCAGATGTTAGTGTCCTCTACTAACCCTATTTCTCATAGTTAGTTAGTGTTTGAGGAATGTGCGAGAGTTAGGCGTCCCCGCGAAGGGTCTTGTTTGTGAGATCCTTCCTTCAGTCTGCTCGTATTGGCTCTTGCCTCTATTAGTGTTTGAGAACTTTTTTCTTGAGATGTTTTCTTTATTCTTCTTGTTAACTTTTTTAGTGCTCTGACCCCGATCTATGGGCCGCCCAATTTTTGGTTAAGTTATATATTATGGTTGCAAAAAAAAAGTGGGACTTAGAGACAAAGGAAAAAGGCGAAAAACTTAAAAGACCAATAATTTTTCTTTTAAAATAGAAAATCAAAGTTTAAAAATTAAAAACAGAATAAAGATTTAAATCTCATTTTAGTCCTTAAAGTTTTAACATGTTCATTTTTTTGTTTATGATATTTCAATTTTGTTCTATTTTGTAATACTATTTGATAAGTAAATATTGAGTGGCAAAATAATATATAATCGGGACCAAAATAATTATTGTTTTTCTTTTCTATAACAAAAAAAAAAGGTTAAAGATTTAAAATGAAACAAACTCGAGAGTTCGAAAACTAAAAAGATATTAAACATATAATAGTTCATGAGACCAACCTTATTTTTGTGGCAACATTGGGACTAAAGATTGCAAATGATCAAATAAAAAAGATTCGGCGAACATGAATATAGTTCAACTGACATAAGTGTAATTTAATGACCAATATGTCGGTTGAATCTTCCATTAAAAAAAAAAAAAAAAGTATGTAAACTAGATAAATAGATTTGCAAATCAGTGAAATCACAATTAGTAAACTGATTTTTTTTGGAAAACCATATATTAGTCACCAAAAATAAAGCCATTGGAGTTGGATATTTCTTTATGATTTTTAATTAATCAGAAATTAAATTAACAAAATATAGTGTAATTAGGCAATAAAAAAAAAGAAAAAAAAAAAAAATTGGGTTATAGATCCACCAGAGGTGGGTAGCCTTAACCGGATGTGTTAACAGGGAAGCTCGAAAGCTGTTCCCGACCCTGTCAGGGGAGATGCCAACCATCTCTCCTTTAATCGAACACAAATGTTAAATTGTTGACGTCTCTTTATATAGATTCGTTTGGTTGGTTGATCTTTCGATGTGGGATTTTGGTGGCTTCCTTTTTTATTTTTATTCTTTGTCAGAGGATTTTATTTTTAAAACAAAATGAAATCTCTCTAGTCAATAATGATTTCACTAAAAATTGAATACCAAATGGCTGGTAACTTGATATTAAAATGAAAATTATTTAAAATGTATTATTTTTTTTATGAACTAAATCATGAGTTTGATGAACTAGATTTTGAGGGTCATGAATATTTTTTTTGCAACGGTATTTTAATTAATGTGAGGATTGAACCCATGATTTCTTAGTCAATGGCCCAACCTTATGTCAATTGAGCTATGCTCGGTTTGGCGAGGGTCATGAACATGATATCCCTTCAGACACATTCATTAACTTGAAAATTAATGTCATAAATACTACTACAGAATATAATCTTGTTGTAACACGAAAGATTGTTGAACATGATCAATTATATAAATAAAGGGGTTAATTTGTCAAAATAAAGATAATCTCAACATATTGTGGAACAATTTGTTTTTAAGAATTACGCACCTTTTAAATTTCTCGAGTCAACATCAGCAATATAGACAATAAGATGTAGAAGTTGGAAGATGGGTGTAAATGTTAGCAACTTCGTGCTATTAAAATAAAATCTCATAAGATTTGGGGGACTACTTAGCATGTTGATCCACACTCTTGTTTTAATTTTAAATTAAATCAGAGTCATGTCCAATTAGATTCTTCTATGATAAGTATAGAAGATTCTTCTATGATAAGTATAGAATTTTGTGAAGTTGTTAAATCTAAGTCTTCTATCATTATGTTAACATTGCAAAAATTCAATAAAAGAAAAGTTTGGATATCATGTTCTTTATAGAAAGGTGTGGGAAGGGAAATAAAAACACTGGTTAGAGTGTTTCGTGATTGGAGTAAGTCGTATAAACTTATGTCCATGTGAATGTATATTGGTGAAACATATACAAATTCGAGAATACGTGTAGAATAGAAGATTAAGATCGTAGAGGGGTCATAACATTCTTCATTTTGTTCTTGTAACGCTATCGTAGGTGATATTTGTTGTAATGCATTCAAATATATGGTACTCACCTTCACAACAGGTACAAAGAAAAGTTAATGATTGCAACATCACCGATTATTCTAACATTTAAAAGAAGTCAAACATGTGTGAAAATCATGCATTAGTTCAAATAGATTCCTAACAAATTTGAGATTTAAATTGATACAAGAGATTTAAATCGATATAATTATTAATTTAGAATTTTAATTAACCTAAAAAAATTATTCGATAAACTGATATTTTTCTTCCTTTCTTCTATTACTTAGAATTCTTCCTTTCTTCTATTACTTAGAATTCTACCATTTTTCTCTAAGTATGGTCACAAATAGACTGAAAATTGACTCGACAGAACGGACATCAGTCAATTTTTTAACATTGGCAGACGGAGTCAGTTTGCCCATTAGCAAAACCGAACAGGCGATGAGCTCAATAAGAGCCCAAATCGACCGACCGATTTCTAACAAAAATAAATAAATAATAATAATAATAATAATAAAAAAAAATTGTTTTTCAGCCACCCTTTCCTTGAAAATAACAACTCTGTGGAAGACCAACTTCCCGAACTGAACTATTAGAAAAGAAAAAAAAAAAAAAAAAAAATTACCCCTCTTTTGCCATTCCTCCATTCATTCTTCTGACATTTTTTCTTCCCCATCTCTTCTTAACTTCTTATTTTTCCACTTCATATTTTTCCTCTTTTTTTTTTTTTTCTTTTTCTTTTTTCACAGTTTTTTCTTGTTTAGTTTCGCCAAAGTTAAAAAATCGATCAAAACTGACGTGGTTGGTCGGTCGGCGTCACCAACTACCCCCAAACCGTAGGTTTACACAACCGACAAAAACTTACATGTCGGTGGTCAACACCAGTTTCTGCAAACTGACGACAACCAACCGATGCCACCCCTAGTTTTTCTCATCAAAGAAAACAATTCTACATTTTTAATTGTAGATAAGAGAAAAAGCTAGAAACTATGATTCTGACATTTCAAATCCAAAAACTACTTTTCCTAGAAAAAAAAATACATAATTAATAGTATGCTTCACTATAAGAATCCATTTACCAAGAATCTGCCGGCAGTTCCAAGGAAATTTCAACTTCATGCCTAGGAAAACAGTCCTCATCTCAACTAAAAGAACTACCTTACTAAATGTGGAGGGTACAGTACATTCCTTCATTTCATGTCAATTAGCCATTAAAACAACAGCAATTGAATCGTACTTTCAAGAGTGTTGTGATGCAAAAAAATAAAAAAAACTAGAGGAGAAGCTCTTACATATTCTGTTATGAAAAGCCTAATAAAATAACCAAAACCCTCCTCCTCCCAGTTCTAACCACAATTGTTATGATATTACATGACATGCTCATTAAGAATATGGGAGAAAATATATATGCAACAACAAAATCTGACGACAATATGGAAAAAGTTACGAGGCAAAACCAGAATCAGTTCGTTTCTTCAAGATAAAAATCATCAATCTGGCAGACAAATTATTTTGATTACTTGTGAAATGATGAAGAAAGTTACCACTCAGAATTCATAACTTGCTCCAATGAAATCTTCTACACGGCTGCTAAGTGTGTCGGGCACCCAATGCATCGGTTGAAAGGAGTCATCATAATGCCCGGCTGGAACAATGTGATTTCTTTTCTTTGGTTCGTTGTAATAAATTTTAGAAATCGGTTTGGGGTGAGTTTAAACGCTGTGGGATCATATAATATGATGGTAGAATCATTTCTGTCAGCTACCCAGATGCTTGATCGACCTCCTTAATGATATCTTCCTTTTCTCGATTCACGTTACCGTTTATGTTTAGACTCTTCTTCTCATCGCCTTCCACAGCACTTTCATTAGAACAATGATTCTTCAAAACAACTGAAATGTCAGCCTCGGAGGCTCCAGCAAGTCCGAAGCGCTCTACAGCAGCATCGAGGTTCTTCTTCCAATCTCCTGTCCCTATTTTACATTCAACTTGGGATCTCTCAAAGAGCATGTTGCCCCAGAATAGATGGATCTGAGACTTCATCAGTGCTGCTTGCTCTGCAGCTTCATTCCCCGAAACCTCAAGCTGACCACCTATTCCCTGCATTTCACTGTCTGCACTGCCTGCCTGTTTCTTTCGTCGCTTCGATAATTCTTCCCTCTTGCTTGAAGTTGGATCTTTTAGCTCATTTGCCCTCTGCTCCTCCAATTTTTCCCACATCTCAGTCGCTACTTTCATTTTCTCCTCTGCACTGTCAAATAGCTCAAGTGTTTCTGTAAAATCCCAACTTGAGAGATCTATTTTCTTAGCTAGTGCAAAAGACCAGTGAAGTTTAGCCATTTCAAACTGCTGTTGGCCAAGGGCCAATAGACCTTCATAAAAGTCAGGCTTGATCAAAAGTGCCTCTTCATATTTCTCTCTAGCTAGGGTGTACTTCTCCTTCACCCATTCATAAGCAGTTTGAAGCTGCTCCACCACAATATCCTTTCCAGACGACTCATCTAGAGGAATGCGTTTCCTTGCAGCACACATATGAACATTACCCCAGTTGAAGAAAGCTAAAGCAGCAACCTCTTGGAATTTTGATGCTGCCTTGTTGAAAAGATTCTGAGCTTCTTCACTAGTTACCGTCTCCTCAAGAGCCTCGGAGCAGAGCTCCATTCCAAGCTCATGCAAATCTATATGAGCATCTGGATCAATACCAACATGGGTACGGAAAAGTTGAGCAAATTCAAATAACCAATCGTCCATCTCAACTTCCTTGCACTCGGGATCTTCTGGAGCTCCTGGTTTCTCCTTCAAAACTTCCTTCTCTATCTTATCATTTTCAGAATCAGTAGCTTCTGTGACAGACTCCCCAAGCGGTGAAACGTGCCCGCTGTCATCTCCCTTAGATTCTTCACTCTCGACGGGTTTCTCATCCTCTTCTTCCAACAAAGGTGGCTCTTGCTCAGGACTCACCTCTACAACATGCAATCTAAGCATTCCAATTGAAGCGGGTTTATCTACTTCAGGGTCCTTTGGAACAAGGCTATCAGCACAAAGCTCCGCCAATCTAAGTTCACTTGTACAGGTTATTGTTACCAGATCACCATCTACATCCTTATACTTGATCAAAACAGATTTTGATGAAGGAAAGCGTTTGCTCACAATCTCTCTAAGGACTTTGAATCTGCAATTCACTGGCATCATAGCAAGCCTAATGTCATGGCCATAGACAAGCTTCAAAGGCCTCAACTGAACCTTGGGTAATTGGTGTTGACTATGAGCATGTGATGACAATGAACAAAGCGAATCTTCCTTCAGTTTATCCTCGCTTACATTCGGAACCTTTGAAGGTCCACTTAAAGGCTTCAAGACTACTTTCGGAAATTGCAATTTGGGTTCACTTGGGCCATTTTCAGTAGGAAGAACCCCTTGATGTTTCTCCAATTTACTATTTAGCAGTACTGTAGCACCCCCAATGGAGGTAGCCGCCTTCTTCTGAACCGGTCGGGCAGGCAAACATGGACCTAAGCCTGCAATGGGAGCGCCAACAGCCGAGGCACCTAGAGCAGCAGGCGATGGGCGGCTCTGAAGGTCCTGTTGAGCCTCCTGGCGAGGTCCCACAGCAGCCCTCAACCGCTGGGCAATGTCAAGAGCATCTCGATGGTTGGGATCGACGACCAACAAGACCTGCACGTCCTGCATCGCCATTTCATACTTCCCAATGGCCTCAAACGCACGAGCCCTCCGAAGGAGGGCACGAACAAATTGGGGCTGGACCTGGAGGGCCATGGTACACTCAGCAATAACAGTATCATAATCAATTGGCTTCATTTGCATCAAACAAGCAGCTCTATTGCTATGAAACACAGCTCGATCAGGGTGGGTTTTGGGGGTAAGACGAAGAGCACTTTCATACTGCTCAAGAGCACCAACATAATCCTTATTCTGAAACCTTTTATTCCCCTCTTCTTTCAACTCATGGGCTCGTTTCAAAAAGATAGAAGAATCCAAATCAACAACCCCATTAGAATTTGGAGTCGAATTAACAGCGGAAGAAGCATGATTCGAACCACCCTTCTTCTTTCGAGTCCCAGATTTCCCCATATGTAAATAAAAAACGAAAATACAACCCTCTAGGCTCTATCCCACTTCCCCACACGCAGAAGATTGAAATGCCAAACAAAAAATTACAAAAATGAAAATCAAAGTTCAGAAAATGCAAAAATTCTCGCGGAAAACTTCAGCCAGAGCAAGGAAGAAGAAGAAGAAGAAAGAGGCAAGCAAACTTACAAAACCAGAATCGGAAAGTAGAGAAAGTTGGATTGTTTTGAGAAGCAGCAGGAAGCGAATCGGAGAGGAAGAAGGTCCAAAATCAAGTTAGAAAGCGAGGTGTTTCGAAGAAGAGAAAATTCTTGGCGAAAACCCTAGATAGAAGAGAAGAGGAGGATGGGTTTGGATACAGGTGAGGTTTAACCATCAAATTGTGGGTCCTTACTCCTTTACGTGATCCTGGCCGTCGGATCCTACCAACTCACTTCAATCAATCTTGATGAATCCATCAATGTCTTTGATTTCAATTGGGTCCCAAAATTCAAACCTCTAACTCGCTCGGTTGAGTTTGGTTAGTTGTTATATTTCCAATCATATTTCTATCTACATTTTCATACGTTGTAGATGTTGTAGATTTGATATATTTTTATTATGTTAGTCTTAAGATATTTTAGTTTATAAATAAGGTTGAATGTGGTATCTTCATTCTTATACATTAAACTAAAAATTAGCATGTGTATAATTCAACTGGTTAACACATATGCACTCGAGGATAAAGATTCAAATTTTCACCAAATATATCGTTGAACTAAAAAAAAATTATAATAATATAAAATATATATTAAAAATATATATATATCAGTATCACTAATATATTTTATAAACATTTTTAATAATAAAAAAAAATTAACAACTTTTATTTATTAATTTAAATATTCTTTTACAAATTTATTGGTTTGGTTGATATTTTATTTCATAAACATCCATTGACTTCAATATTCTATTGATATTTTTACAACAATTTATATAATTGAGATTTTGACATCTCCGTTGATATGAATATCTAAAATCTTACTTGTGGAGATTGCGATCAAAACAAATATTTAAAATTGGATGGAAATTTGGTATGTGAAAAATATATATATATATATATATATATATTTCCTCATAAGATTTGGGTTTAATAATATTGGAATCTATAAATTTTCAAATTCAATAATTTTCTCTCTAATTTTTGTATTTAACAGTATTTTTTTTTTTTTTTTTTTGTCTTTTTTAGTTAATTACTAACCAAAAGTATTTTTTTTTTCTTTTTTTAGTTAATTACTAACCAAAAGGTCACTTGAGACATTTACTTTTTATTAAAAAATATATTTTTTATTTTCCTATTTTTTTAAATTTATTAAATAAAAAAAATTAATTCTTTTCTTTTTCTTTTTTTCCTCTTCCCTATCCAAATATTAATTTTCATTTCTTCTCTTATCGTCGGACTGTTTTTCTTTCATATGTACTATGTTTACCACGTTTTTATATATTAATCAAATTTGAATCATCATCACTCACTTACCCAAGTTTACGGTTTATTTTAAACATACCATTAAATCTTCTTTTTATGTTTATATATTATAACTCAACATCACTACTAGAAATCGGGGATATGATGACAAATAAACACTGTCATCAGGACTTTAGATGACAATTTTTTTCAGTCGTTATAGCCCCTGCCTTCTTTATTCTATAGATGACACAAACCGAAAACTGCCATCATTCAGGATTTCGTGACAATTTTTTTTTTTTTGTCTTTATAATACGATTAATGACAATTATTTTATGTCAAAAGACGTTATTTTATGACACTTAAACATCGTCACTGAATGACCACCCGTATCATATTTTGTCATCTAATCGAAATTAACGACATGAAATTTTTGTCATCTTATAGCAATTGATGACATGAAATATTTGTCATCTAATCTGAATTGATGACAATAAATATTTGTCAACTAATGCGAGTTGATGACAGTAAATTTTATACGCTTTGATGACATATATTTCTTGTCACTAATAGGTTGAAGACAACAACTATTGTGAGTGAACAGACAACTACTGTGAGTGAACAAAATGAATTCAATGACATGATTTTTTTGTCAAAAATTATGTTTTTATGACAAATTTATTTTTGCCTAAAATCTAAATATATTTATATTTGTAATTATCATTATTATTATTATTCTTATTTAATAAAAATGACAATTATAAATATAAATATACATATCGATATACCTGTGAATACAAAGCAAAATAAATAACTATAAGTTTGACACAATGAAATATCATTGAAATAAAATCTATATATCAAAATAAAATACTTCAAACATGACACAAAACGTAATATCATTGAAATAAATTGTATATATCATTGAAATATCATTCACTTTTACACAAACTAATTCAAATGTATCATAACTACAATATTCATCAATTTTTTTTTTTTTTGAAGAGGTATATAAACTAAAAGCAAGCAGGGGACCCCACAGCCCGGGGACAAGGCACACAAGAACACGAAAAGGAAAACCAAGAAATCACATCAAGGAAACAAATCCCAAGGGGGAACACTAATAGACACTGGGGCCATTGGCACCCTTAACCAAGAGGCACACCTATAAGCCAAATCAACTTGGGTACTATTAAGCACAGCCTGAGAAGACCTAGGATTAGCACCATGAACACGACAGTTACGCTCTCTCCAGATATGGTAGATAGCAGCACACCAAGCAAGCCTCCAGACATGACGCCTACGAGAGACTCCCCGACCCATGCAACAAATCCAAGACAACTCCGTAGGCCAAACGGCTACACGATGAGAAGAGCGCCCCCACCGAAGAAGCCCCGACCATAGTTGCTTACTGAAAGGACATTCGAAGAAAAGATGATCTCTCGTCTCTAAGGCATCAGCGCACAAAACGCAACCAGCTGGAATCGAAGAATCCCAGGAATGGAGCCGGACCCTAGTATATAACCGGTCCCGGACCGCCAGCCACGCAATAAAAGAATGGCGCGGAATGTTACCTTCGAACCATAATAAATACGCCCACCTCACCACATCCCGACGGGGACGAAGGGTCTCCCAGGCACTAGCCACTGAGAAGACGTCAGACCTACCAGGGTCTCAAATAACTCGATCAGGTTGATCCAAATTGGGGACGACTGCAAGTACCAGAGGAAGCAATTCTTCCATTTCCCAAGTCATACAAGGCCACTGCCAAGATCCATCTGGGAGGAGGAAATCAGACACAAGAGCAGCATTACTGCTCCCCACCACAGTAGCCAACCCCTCCTCAAACTGTAAAGCAATAGGGCCCCCTGGAAGCCAAGAGTCATCCCAAACGTGACAACGGCGGCCATCCCCGATGGCCATCCGAACAAGAGGACGAAACTGCTCTCGGAGATGTAAGATGGCCCGAGTACACCACGACCACCTAGCTGACACTCGAACAGACCAAAGAGAGCCACCATGAAGGACATAAGCATCAATCCAGGCAACCCATAAGGATCCAGAGCGAGTAAAGAGAAGCCAAAGCAGCTTCATAACAGCTGCCACATTCCAAGAACGAACATGACGAATACCCAGGCCACCCTCACTTCTAGGGACACAGACATCCTCCCAGGCCACCTTAGCTCCACCACCACCAGAAGAGCTGCCCCGCCATAAATAAGCCCGGAGAATGCGATCAATCTCATTCGTTACACGAGCTGGCAGAATAAACACACTCGCCCAGTAAACCTGGAAGCTCTGCAACACAGACCGAATAAGCTGCAGCCGACCAGCATAAGAGAGGGCACGTGCAGCCCAACTCTTGACTCGCTCCAACTTTTTCTCCAAGAGAAGCTTACAATCCGCATAAGTTAGTCGACCCGACACGAGCGGGAGGCCTAAATAACGAACTGGCAAGGTCCCAAGAGAAAAGTTCATCAACCCAGCCAACACTACAGTCTCAGGAGGGGAGACCCCAGCACAGAACAACGAGCTCTTAGCTGAATTAGCACAGAGACCAGATAACCCCTGAAACTCGAGAAGAGTAGACTGAACAAAAGCAAGAGATGCACAGTCACCTCCGCAAAAAATCATCAAGTCATCAGCAAAACAGAGGTGAGTAAGGCGAATCTTAGCACACCGATGATGAAACGAGAAATCTCTAGGCGGAGTATTCAACAACCGGGACAACACCTCCATAGCCATCACAAACAGGTAAGGAGACAAGGGGTCACCTTGACGAAGACCACACCGGCCCGGGAAAAACCCTTCCAGAGAACCATTTATAAGGAAAGAGAACGTAGGGGACGTAATACAGGCCCGAATCCAACTCACGAACTGGAGAGGGGTCCCAACGGCCAACAGAAGGCTGAACAAGAAATCCCAATGGACAGAGTCATAAGCCTTCTGGAGATCAACCTTCAAAACACACCGAGGAGGCCCCTTATTAAGGTGGTACCCACCTACCAACTCTTGGCACAAGAGGATATTATCCACAATACTCCGACCTTTAACAAAAGCAGACTGATTAGGGCCTACAAAAGCAGGTAGAAAGGTACCTAAGCGATTGGCTAGAATCTTCGAGATGCACTTGTATACCACATTACAACACGAGATGGGACGAAAATCACCAGGCCCCGTAGGGAGCTCCTTCTTCTTCACCAGAGTAATCGTTGTATCATTCACACCAGGAGGAAGGTAGCAAGAGTCAAAAAAGTGCAGGACCGCAGCACAAAAGTCATCTCCAATAACACTCCAAGCAGATTTGAAGAACCCAACCGAGAAGCCATCAGGACCAGGAGCCTTACTACTACTCATGGCAAACAAAGCTTGCTTGACCTTCTCACACGAGATAGGTCTAATCATATCCATTCCACTCTCCACCGGCCAGCGAAAATCAACAATCGACGCCAGCTGGTTAGTAAGATCCCTATAACCAATCGACTGGGTGCCAAAGATATTGCGAAAATAGCCTACCACTTCCTGAGCAATATCAGCCTGAGAAGAAAGGCTACGCCCGTCCCCACTAGTCAGAGAATGAATGCCATTGCAGAAAAGACGGGCCTTGACACTACGATGGAAGAAATTAGAATTTCGGTCCCCAAGAGCCAGCCATTGCACCCTGGATTTCTGTCTGAGAGAAGACTCCTCCTTTCGAGCACAAGCCCAGAAATCCTGAGACGCGCTACTCACTCGGGCCTGAAGAGTAGGGGAAAGAGGATTCTCAGCATAAGCTAACTGGACTTCCTCCATACGAACACGAGACGTAGAAACCTGCAAGCTAAGAGACGATAGAGAGCATCCAAACGTTTGACGAAGGACAAGCTTAAGAGCCTTAAGGTTCCTCGTTAAGCTAACCAAAGAAGAAACCTCAGAATACTTAACCCAACTGCCAGCAACAATGTCCAAGAAACGGGGGTCCTCCGCCCAATGGCAAAAGAACCAGAAAGGGGGCGGCCGTCGAGGGACGTGTAACCCGACATTAAACACCAACGGTGAATGATCTGAAATACCCCAGCTATGGGCTCGCACCTCGCAAACCGGCTGAGAGGACATCCACTCAGAGTTGACTAACATCCTATCCAAACGCTTCATAATGTCAGCCGGCCCCTGAGGCGAATTAGTCCAAGTGTACCAACTGCTCGTAACGGGAAGCTCTACCAGATCCGCTTGGGAAATCATACCATCAAAAGCATTCATTTCCGAATCAAGCAATATACCCCCAAAGCTCTCAGAAGAAGCCCGAATCGCGTTGAAATCACCCATCACTACCCCAGGGAGGGTCCAAGACTGGCACATAGAGATAATCTCATTCCACACCAATCTTCTCTCAACCTCAGAATTAGCTGCATACACACACGCAACATGGAATGACTGCTGGGAAGAGCGATCCACCAGAGTACCCCAGATCATCTGGGGACCAATAACAGTAGGGATAAAGGAGAACTGAGAAGAGCGCCACAACACCCAAATACGACTCAACCCATTAACTCCATAACCACAAACACACTGCCAGTCTTCACCAAATCTACGAAAAACTGACTGAAACTGGGGCACTTTAACCTTAGTTTCCAAAAGACCACAAAAGCCCACTTTAGCCGACTTAAGGAAGGATCGCACAACACGACCCTTTACAGGGCTCCCCAAACCCCGCACGTTCCAAGAACACCACCTATTCATAAAACACAGGGTTAGAAGGCAAGCCAATACCCTGATCCATTAAGGGATCACCACACACCTCATTCACCACAACAGCTGAACCGTTCGAGAACATACCATTCGAACCATCCTGCACAATAGCCACATTACCCCCTCTGTTCTCCCCACACAAAGGCAACAAAAGCACCATGATGGACCAAAATGTGGTTGTGTAAATTGGTTCAATAACCTGCAATAGATATATGGTCAAGTGCAAGTATACACTGTCAATCAAGTAATAAAATGGAAAGTATTCCAAGTATCGTATCCCAAGAGACTGTTGAAGAATTTAGTTTTAGAAAGAATTTGTTTTTCGAATGCAATGAAAAGTAACAAAAATAAATTGATAATGTTTGGTTGGTTTTGGGTTGAAAAGAAATAATAAAAACAGGGATCCAATCATGTTTCAGCCCTAAGTTGAGTTTACTTGACAGCCTGTGACCACAGAGTCACCACATAGTACCTTATGCTTTTGGATCGGATTCGTCTCCTATTCAGCCTCTTTGCAAGTACCTTTAGGAGTCTAAGCCATTATACTCACGGTCCAGTGGATAATGTGATCTTAGATGGTTAAGAATGCAATCCTATTGATCCTATAGTCTTTTGCCCCAATCATCAAGGACAATCGACGAAATCCTATTCCTAGGTTTTTCTGCTATATCACCTTTACGAGAGCCGTTAATTGCCCGACCTGTCCAGTATCGACATTAACATTTCATGCTAATTAAGTGATCAAATTAATATAACATTTTTGCATATATTCAGTAAAGGACGAACCACATAAGGCATAAGGGGTAAAACCGTAATTTACAGCTGTCAAGCTAGCTCATTTCTTAACGGGAATTCACATAATTGAATCCCTTAGGAAAACTTAGCTCATAATGAGAACTAGACTAAAATATTTCATTGAAAAATAATGCATAAGTACAAAAATTGCTAAAAGGGTAAAATGGTAATTTTACTCGAAAATTAAAGATAAAATGAAAATGGAACAAAAACAGAATGTAAATAATAAATAAATGACAGAATTGGAATAACAAAGGTTTTGAACTGAAAATTAAATTATAAATGTGAAAGTTGCTAAAAGGGTAAAATGGTAATTTTGCATGTAAAGTTGAGAACGAAAATAAATGCGAAATAAAAACAGAATGTAAATAGAAAATGTGCAGAATAAAATAGAAAGTAAATCTGGAAATTTTCCAACTTTCTCTCTCTCGAACTCGTGGACAACGGATGAAGGGTCTCTACTCGCTCGATTCACGTCGTCAATGCAAATCGAATCCTCGCAGCACCTTCCTTTCGGAGCTGGCTGAAGTAGAACTATTACAGAGGAGTGGTCCGCTCTTGTTTGGAGTTTCGGGAATTTGGGTGAGTTCTTCGAGAGAGGAAGAAGGTTGATCGACTATGTGGAGTTTAATTGTTGTAAAGAATGATCGATGATTTGAATGAAGGTTTGAGGTGCCTTTTATAGGCCTTGGGGTTTGTTTGGAGGTTGCTAAAATGAGGGAGAAATCTTTGGGAATGTTTGTTAGGTCAAATAGGGAGTAGGTTGGCTGAATCTTTGGAAGATCTTTGACAAAATATCTCAACCAATTCGTTTGACCAGTCAACTGCACTCTGTGGCCTCTTATGTGGCCACAAGCTGGATTCTGCACTCTGTGACTCCTCTGTGGCCACAAGCTGAATTTTTCACTCTGTGACTCCTTTGTGGCCACAAGCTGAAGCAGAATACAATTTTCCTGAAAATAATTAAAACAACATTAATTCTTATAAAAAATGACTCTTTTACTCTATTAATTGCTTCATAATGACAAAACGACCTTGAGCATGTGACTTTCCTATTTTTATTCTTTTCTTATCAATTACATGCACAATTATCTTTAATTCAACTCAAAAAGTCAATTAATGAGTATGCTTTAAAGGGTAAAAACATGACATAAATGACGTTCATCACACCCCCAAACTTAGCTTATTACTTGTCCTCAAGCAATTCAACACATAATAACAACAAACATGTACAATTATGCAAATGTTTAACATGCTTTCAAACAAAGTTCGCTTATAAACAACCTTTCAGGAGAGGTCTCATACTCTAGTGCCAGTCATAATCCCATAAGTAATTTCTCACATAAGTTTCTACTACTTCATTTTGTAAACAAAGCTTTTTCTAGTCTATCCTAACCATATGCTTAATCTATCTAACCTTTAGTCACTGAGTCTAGGATAGTTCCTTTCGTGAAATAAACTAAGCTTAGACTTTTCCTTCCTTATGTGAACTTTTTAACACTTTCTCCCCCAAACTTGTGCTGCTGCTAGGCTTCTCATTTTTTTTCTTTTCTTTACCAGTCTCTAGAGAATCTTTATTGCTAGACTCACCTTCGTTCCAGCTTGCCTGCAATTTCATTGCACAGTGCATCTAGCTACGAGCAAGCCTCACAAACTAAGATAAATACTCACTTCCTAGTTACCCTTTCATGCAGTGACAACCATGGGGCCCATGATCGCCCCTGGTTACTCAGCTAACTTAAGAAGGAGGAGTACCTCTAGAAATAAGACACTGACGGGCCCCTTACATAGGGAAGCACTAGACGAGGAGCAGACACTCGAGGGGAGCTAGACGAGGCCGCAACCCGACCCACTCTGCGGTTTTTAGCAACTCTCGAAAACACACCCCCATCCACCGGATCCCGAGCCACACCCGCCTCAGGCACAAACGGGGAGGCAACAGAATTGCCGACGAGGGTAACACAAGGGACACCATCATGGACCACAGATGGGAGCTCACACACCTTTTGAGCCACCTGGCTACTACAATTAGAACTAGAATGACCAAAAACTTGGCAATGAACACACCGCTTCGGCTTCCAAGCGTACTCAAGTCTAACCACAACAACCCCCGCATCCAACTTAACAGGAACCGACGAAAGCAGCTCATTATTCACTCCGACCTCCACCAGTACTCTGGCAAAGGACAGATGGGAGCAATCTGCAGTAGCCCGATCCAAACAAACAGGTTTACCAGCAGCTGAGGCAATAGTGCCCAACCCTTTACGGGACCATAACTCAAACGGCACATTAAAAAGCTTAACCCAGACAGGAACAGAATCGAACACAAAATTTTCGGGAGCAATACTTGGTGACCATTGACGAAGTAAAATGGGTCGACCTCCTATATGCCACGGCCCGTTAGCCAGCACCCAGTCGCGGGACGCCGCAGAACGAAACCGAAACATAATAAGACCATTATCCAACATAGAAATGATCGGTTCCTCAATTCGACCCCAAATGCGGCTAACTAACCGAGAGAGAACAGCATACGGCATACGCCCTTCCACAAACTGCCCCACTACCGAATACTGCCAGAACGCAATGCCTTCTTCACAGACACCAGCTGGGGGAACGACAACACGCACCCCATCAATAACCTGCAGGGGAGTGTAGACCATAGGTTCCTCAGAAGCATTTGCAGAGCCAAAAAGCGACACCCACGAGGGATTACTCGAACCCCTTACTGAACCATCTCCACCTCCCACAGAACCGTTGGGTCCAATGGGCCCCAACACGCTACCACGAGGCTGGCCAACACCAAGCAACATATTATCAGTTCTCGAAGGACTAGACACACCAATACCCGAGTAAGGCATAATAGTACATCATGTCCGCCCATCCATAGCACACGATTGGTCAGCTCGGATTGCCCCAATATCGGCCTGAAGTGACCGCTCGACAGATGGCCCGGTTCGGACCAACGGTACAACAGATGGATCAGCTAGGTCCAAAGCGGTTTGCCTGATCTTCGCACCCGCTGGTCCGGCTTGGTCCAGCCGCATCCCCCCCGCAACATCACAGCACGACGACCCGCTACCTTCCACCACCTTCACCAAACCACCACCCACATTCCTCAACTGACTGGCAACAAAATCCCCACCACCCATCCCATCTAGCACCACCGTGCCCCCCTCCCCCCCACCACCACCGGCGAACCCCTCACTCCCGCCCCCTCCCTCCGAGCCCACCCCCCACACCTCCGGCTGCACCTCCTCCACAGACGCACCACCGACAGCGGAACCCCCCTGTCGCCTCCTCCCTCCGAGACCGCGCCCCACCCCTCCGTCTGCACCCCCCGCCTACCGCCGTGCTCTGGGAACCCATCTAATCCCAGATCAGCGCCGCCCCGAACCCTCCGATGGTTCTTCACTTCCGTCAGCTGTTTACCAGGGGCAACCTTCTTTGATAGACCACCCGAAATAGCTTCATGAATCCCCTCCAACGGCCGATCCTTGAACCTTCCCTTCTTCCCCATCAGATTCGACTCCACCCTCACCTACGACCCACCGGACAACCAGCCCTAGAGGACACCCCCCCCACCCCCCCCCCCCCCCCCCCCCCCCCCCCCCCCGCCGGCGACGCTGCTGCCCAGCCAATCCACACGAAGAAGACGAAGATCTCCCCCTGGCGGCGCTGAGAGAAAAGAAAGCGTTTAGGTTTTAATTTACTTGTAAGTTCCTCATCAATTATTGCAATATTAACACTAAAACGTTGCATAACATAATAAAATATACATTATCTAACCCAACAGAAAAGCTTATCATTTGTTGGAATATGACTTCTAGTTTGAGAAAATATCTTGATATCTCTTCGTAGTTCCTTCTTTGTAGTTCCTTCTTTGTAGTTCCTGCAATAAATATTCAATAAGACATATTATTGTAGGAATAATCTCAACCAAACTGCGGTCTTCCCTTATTCCCTCTTTTCCCCAAGTATAAAAGTACAAAAAGGGTCTATCAAAAGAAGTCAATATTTGGACTATAATACTAACTTCATCAGCAAGCAATTAGAAACTCTACATATATCCTTGACAATTAGAAACTCTTCATCAACCAGCAATTGTTTAAATGCCTACAAAGTTACCAAGTGTTATTTTAATCTCAAACGAACCTAACAAGTGCCTAAAAAGTTAACAAGGGTCATTCTTAATCTCAAACGAACCTAGCAAGTGCCTACAAAGTTACTAAGTGTTATTTTAATTAAGATGTGAAAGGCTTTTCTCAAACACCATCTTGGCAGGCCACTTAAAATGTTAGGTGGAAGATGTTTTTCGCCATAGAAATCAAATGAAAGAAGATATTATATAACTCCAAAGAAATTTTAATGTAGATTAACTCATTCAGATGTCAAGTTATCATTAGCAATCAAATTTTTCCCTGTTGTAGTAATGTCAAACTTTTTCATGGCAGTTTTATAAATAAAGCTTCAGAACATTTCCAATTTCCAGTTTCTATAATCATTCTCCATTTTATAAATGAAAGAAATACAGACTTAAAAATGTTCATCTCATATCAATTCACTATAAAGATACTACGACTTTCCTTCAAGTTCAGTGTTCAGTGATAAAGATAGTATCTACAAAACCATATCCCTCAACCAAATCTTTAGTCTCAAACTTAACCAAAACTTAGAAACCTATAACAAAACACTTACTAACTTAACCAAAACATAACCAACTATTATGCAAAAAAACATCTCAAAATATGAAGCTCAAGATACTTAAACTCAAAGCAGTGATCAAGAAAAGAAAATAGAAATACCATGCCAATGCCAACAAACCCAATTTTCTTTAATCAGTTAAGAATACTTCTTAGTAGGTTTTTCATTTTCATCTAAGCCACATCTTCTCCACAAATGTATACACACCTCTGAATCCTCAACAATCCAGCAATCAATTTCAGATTCAGCACCATAACACATTCGAACACATGTATTTCAGCAATCAACAATCATAAACATTATATTCGACGATTCATATATAAACAAATAAAGCATTATATTCAAGAGTCATAATATTCATAAAAGACAAACATTTCGAACAATTTCAAGTCAATATTAGGCTATACAAAACAAATAACACTCCACAAATGAGAAACCACTTACTAAACGTCCCAAAGCACTACTAAACTATTTGATAGGCTCCTAAAACAACAAAGACAATGTCTCAAGGTTAGAACATAATTCGAAAACCTTAATTTAAACTCATTTTTTCTTAAAACCATTTATTTTAAGCACTATCAAACACACATCTAGTCCTCAATCATGTACTCTAAACTTACATACAAAATAAGAGGAAGTAATGACTCAAAGATAGAATAAGAACCCAAACTTCATATTACAATATTTTCCCACTCTAAAATAACAGAGTGAAAAACAAAATCCAAATGAAGTGTTTCAGAGTGGGATGTCAAGTTTCTTAAGAAATGTTCAAAGTTATTATATTCTTTAAGAAATGTTCAAGGTTGGAAAAAAAATCCAAATGAAGTATGACACTTTCAGCAAATCAAGATGTGATAAAATCCAGTGAGAAGTGAGGTTAGGATACTAACAACCAAGAAATACTACACTCATACTAATTTTAATTGGTTACATAATGACATTTGTAAAGAATAAATAGAAAGGGTTACATAATGGCATTTGCAAAGAATAAAAAGAAAGAGCGAGAAACACCAATTTCCAAGTCTAATGGGATAATTTAGAGCTTCTCTAAAATGAAAAAAAAAAAAAAAAAAATCAACCTCAGTTCAATCAAGCAAGCAGCACAAAAGAATACTAATCAGATAATTAGAACAAGAATATAGAAATCGAATGTTAGAGATCATATCAGCACACAAAAAGAAAGAAAAAAATAAACAACTAAATAGTACTCAATAGCTTCATTTTCATTTTAATTTCTCAATACTTCAGCATTAGTCTAACACATCAAACACAAGCAAAATTTGAAGTTATAATCCCTACAACTTTCAATACTACAAGCGATCAAATAGAATCAATCATCAAGTCTAGAAAGACAGAACATGTAAATTAGAAGGAAGCTTAAAGTACCAGAAGAGAGGATCCTACACGAACATGTTGAGAGGAACTTTTCTATGGCACAAAACGAAGTCGATGACACCGAGACGATAATACTTGGTCCGAGAGTAGGAGTTCTTGTCCTTAGCGAGGACTTTGCGACTTGTCTCTATGCACTTGATAAACTAGAAAAATACAGGAAACACAACAAAACAAAAACAAGAAATTCTAAAATTCTATGCTAAAATAGTAAAATTTATTGTGAAGTTAAAAAAAAAATGAACATAGATTCAAAACTATCTACTCTCAGTCTCTCATCTTCAATCAAATGTCTGATCTTTGAAATCTCTTCACTCTTAAAAAACAAATGATAGAATAGAGATGAAAGATTTCAGATCTTGTTTCAGACTTCTCACTTCGTAGATCTGAAGCTACACAGTGTGTTTTTTTTGTTTTGATTTCTTTTCAGATCTGAAGATTTCGGGTTCCCTTCACTTTCGCAGATTTGTTTTTAGTAAAAATATATATATATATATATATATATATATATATATATATATATATATATTATCTTCATGGCGAGGCGAAGGGCGACGAAGACGGCAGTGATAGAGGCGAAGGCAAAAGCGAAGAGAGAAAGAGACGAGGGTGAGGGAGGCAAAGGCGAAAGCGAAGAGAAAGAGAGACGAGGGTGAGGGAGGCCGAGGCGTAGGGGAGGAGATTCAATTGCGTTGTCTTGCGAGAGAGATGAGAGAAAGATGCGGTTGAATGTAATTCGGTTCGGGTTGAACCGAGCCAAAAGTGGTTCAACTCGCGAACCGACCCGAAAATTCAGTTGTTTAAAATTGCAACCCAACCCATATTTAAAAAAAAAAAATCAACCCAACCCGAAAAGTTGGGTTGGGTCGGGTTGGGTTTTTTCGGGTTGCAGGTTTTTTGTACACCCATACTGTTTATAATAGGTTTTATTCAATTTGAAATATATACCACATATTATGAAACATATCTCACATTTATAAAATATAAACACGATATAAAAACAAGAATATATACCTCATATTATTAAATATATACCACAAAACATACAAGTGGAATGAAAATAAAATAAAAAACAACCCTAAACTTCATCCTAAACAACACAAATTCAACCACCAAAATTCAACCACCATCGACTTGCTTCAGAATCCGCCGATTGATAGAACTTCAAAAGTGCTATTTTATAACCTTTAATTCTTGTTAGTTGATTCAAATTAATGTGTTTAATCATGTGTTTTGCAGGAATCGAGCATTCAGAGGTGAATGAGACACTTATATTAAATAAGAACTCAAAAGAGGAGTTTTAGAGTATAATATCAACAAACCGAGCCGCAGATGATACTATGAAGATAAAAATCATTTAATGTTCAAAGTTGGAAGCTTGGTCTGGTGGTGAAAGCTCCTGATTAATCCAGGAAGAAGTCATCTCCCACGAAGAGGAAGAAGTCATCTCCCACGAAGAAGTCATCTCAACGCGTCATCTCCTCTTCCAACATCTGCTTCCTCCACTGAACGTGAACGTGTCCCTGCGTTTTGACCACAACTTTTATTTTTTTTATTTTTAGCAATTTTTCTCTTCCTTCAAGTATAAAAGGAGAGTTTGTCTTGATTGTAAAACACACCTTACACTTTACACCTTACACCTTTCCCCTTACACCTTACACCTTACACCAACACACCAACACATATCATCACCATTCTCTCCCTTTTCCTCTGTTTAGAGTTTTTTATTTATTTTTATGTTCGGCTAAGCATGTGATGCTGATTTAGAGGTTTGTCGGGCTTAACGTTTTTGTGAGATTTTTGGTATTAAATTGCAATCTAATTTCTTGATTAATTGTTTTCTATTCTTTGTTTATTTCATGTGCATTTAGTATTGGTTAATGTGACAACTTAATCAATTAAATATTAATTGTTCATGTATGCTATGTTTGTAATTTGTGATCCGTAATTGTCATAAATTGCATGCTTAATTGTAGTAGCAAGATGGGACAGATTATGACTAGTGTTAATATTATGGTTTTTTCATAGCTAACATGGTGCGTATAAAAGACCTTAGGAATAGAAAAATGTTTAATTGAATCTGATCAATTTAATTAACGTTCTAATCAATCCATGTGCTTAGAGCTGCTAGGTAGTTAGCATGGAACGCTACCGTGTCCAACTAATTGACTAGTTTAGAGTTAATTACGATGCTTTGTCGGATTAATTGCATGATAGGATCTTAGAGACTTTTCATGACTATTCCAGTTAAGTCGATTAGGCTTTTAATTAAGAAATTATATTTTTATTTGAGTAATCGATGAGCAAAATCCATTAAGTCCCGACAATCTTTGAACCAGCAAGGTAATCTCTTGTTATTTCTTTAATTCTTTAACCTTTATCTTTAATTGTTATTTTAATTCATTAGATTAATATGCAATCCAAAAACCCCTCATTTATTGTTTTTACATAAAATTTAATTTAGAGAATTTAAATTTTGGTTCCCTGAGTTCGACCCGGTCCGCTAGAGTTTACTACAAACCGTTGATCGGTAAATATAAATTGTATTTGACGGACCTCGACAACCGCACATCAAATTGGCGCCGTTGCCGGGGAGCCAATTAAATTCTCTTTGTTAAA
The DNA here is from genome assembly GCA_028017165.1 of Herpetospermum pedunculosum. Lineage (NCBI taxonomy): Eukaryota > Viridiplantae > Streptophyta > Magnoliopsida > Cucurbitales > Cucurbitaceae > Herpetospermum > Herpetospermum pedunculosum. The sequence goes on along the minus strand of CM051528.1, from coordinate 54,168,983 downwards.
TTTATTAATTTTTTTTCTTTAAAAAAAAAATGTCTTTCTTTACCAAAAGAAGCGTGCATCAAATTGGCGCCGTTGCCGGGGAGCCAATTAAATTCTCTTTGTTAAATTTATTTATTATTTTTTTTTTCCTAAAAAAAATACAAAAGTTACAAAAATCACAAAAATATTTCTTTTAGTTTGTTTTTGTTTTTTTTTTTAATTATTCTAACATGTCAGAACTTTCTCAACAATATTTAATTGCTAACAGAGTTGCTTTTCAGTCCGAAAAGCAACTTAACGATGAAAAGTTTGAGAATTTTGTGTCATGTGAAGACCAGGTTTGTGAGATTAAGGAAGAGGTTGAGCCTAATCCTGAGAAGGAGATTCGGGTTGCTTTTGGACTTGAAGAAAAAGATGATCTTGTTAGATGCGAGAGCGCCACCACCGCCCTTAGAACCATACCTGAGAAATTTCAGGGGAGTTTTCTTCTCTTTATTGTTTCTTCTGTGAGTAATCTACTTAGTTATCTATTAAGGATAAATCTACCTATGGATAGTTCTGTCTAGACTGAGGTACTTAAGTTGACCGAAAGGGAACATCTCTAACTGGGAACTAACATGGGAAGATTTTTGTTATTCAATTTTTTTTTTCTTTAATTCAAAAAAAAAAAAAAAAACTCTTTCTCATTTCTTTTGGGAGCATTCTACTTAATTATACATTGGGGACAATGTATTGTTTTAGGTGGGGGGTGGAGATATATTTGTAAAGCATGTGATTGAGTCCTGAGCATGAAAATCTTGAGCTTGAAATGTATGGATTAGTTGGTTGCATATTATGTGATGATGACAATCTGTGATGTGTCTTATACATTTTTTGTTCATTATGTTTTTTCACTTTTTCTTGCAAAGCATGAGAATGCATGCATGATTTTGAGCAAAATTTAATTTTTTTTAACTAGATTCTCTTATAACTATTGTGCACATAGTCTTTTCATCTATGGTTTTAAAGGCTTGAGATTGTATTATTTGGTCTATATGCTTGTTGTCACCTTGAAAGGCCCTTAGAACTAATTAGAAAGTTATCTTGCATGATAGTTTGTAATGAGATATTAAGGAGGTATAGCATGTCTATCTGCCTTGTGAAAAGAAGAAAAAATGAAAAAAATAAAATATTGCTCGAGCTCAAGAAAAGTGAAAATCAGCTTGTAATGAGTAAAACGATAAGGGGTAAAAAGAGTTGCCCCAAATGTGAGTAGTTAGGCCGCCCATTGAGCGAGTGCTCTGGGTGAGAGGCCCTGCAGTTGGGTGTGAAAGCTAGTACCCTTGAGTTAAAATGTTGCAAGTTTATGGGATCCCCAAAGTTGTTTTTAGGCACCTTAATAGAAATATTACTTACTTGAATGTATTGATGCTTGATAGTTTGTTCTAAATGACCAGAAGTAGGGGGAAAACGAGTTGAAGGTTGAATAAAATATTTCTGGACTTATAAAAATCGAGATAGTAAAGGCTACGCACACACACACATAAGGGATGAAAGAACTAATTTAAAATTTCTCGTTCATTGAATGCATTTGAATGTTGTGAGTTGTGAATATTTTTATTGTTTAAGATACAGAGGTTAGAGTCATGAATTTGCAGCCAACGATTCATTTTAATGTTTAAATTATTTCTTGCTCGAGGACTAACAAGATTTAGGTGTGGGGTATTTGATAGAACTCCAAAAGTGCTATTTTTATAACCTTTAATTCTTGTTAGTTGATTCAAATTAATGTGTTTAATCATGTGTTTTGCAGGAATCGAGCATTCAGAGGTGAATGAGACACTTATATTAAATAAGAACTCAAAAGAGGAGTTTTAGAGTATAATATCAACAAACCGAGCCGCAAATGATACTATGAAGATAAAAATCATTTAATGTTCAAAGTTGAAAGCTTGGTCTGGTGGTGAAAGCTCCTGATTGCTCCAGGAAGAAGTCATCTCCCACGAAGAGGAAGAAGTCATCTCCCACGAAGAAGTCATCTCAACGTGTCATCTCCTCTTCCAACATCTGCTTCCTCCACTGAACCTGAACGTGTCCCTGTGTTTTGACCAGAACTTTTTTTTTTTTTTTTTTAGCAATTTTTCTCTTCCTTCAAGTATAAAAGGAGAGTTTGTCTTGATTGTAAAACACCCTTTACACTTTACACCTTACACCTTTCCCCTTATACCTTACACCAACACACCAACACACATCATCACCATTCTCTTCATTTTCCTCTGTTTAGAGTTTTTTTATTTATTTTTATGTTCGGCTAAGCATTTGATGCTGATTTAGAGGTTTGTCAGGCTTAACGTTTTTGTGAGATTTTTGGTATTAAATTGCAATCTAATTTCTTGATTAATTGTTTTCTATTCTATGTTTATTTCATGTACATTTAGTATTGGTTAATGTAACAACTTAATCAATTAAATATTAATTGTTCTTGTATGCTATGTTTGTAATTTGTGATCCGTAATTGTCATAAATTGCATGCTTAATTGTAGTAGCAAGATGGGTCAGGTTATGACTAGTGTTAATATTATGGCTTTTTCATAGTTAACATGGTGCGTATAACAGACCTTAGGAATAGAAAGATGTTTAATTGAATCTGATCAATTTAATTAACGTTTTAATCAATCCATGTGCTTAGAGCTGCTAACTAGTTAGCATGGAACGCTATCGTGCCCAACTAATTGACTAGTTTAGAGTTAATTACGATGCTTTGTCGGATTAATTGCATGATAGGACCTTAGAAACTTTTCATGGCTGTTCCAGTTAAATCGATTAGGCTTTTAATTAAGAAATTGTATTTTTATTGGAGTAATCGATGAGCAAAATTCATTAAGTTCCGACAATCTCTGAATCAACAAGGTAATCTCTTGTTTATTTCTTTAATTATTTAACCTTTAACCTTTATCTTTAATTGTTATTTTAATTCATTAGATTAATATGCAATCCAAAAACCCCTCATTTATTGTTTTTACATCAAGTTTAATTTAGAGAATTTAAATTTCGGTTCCCTGAGTTCGACCCGGTCCGCTGTAGTTTACTGCAAGCCGTTGATCGATAAATATAAATTGTATTTGACGGGCCTCGACAAGCTCGCATCACTGACAACAACCCAATCGAACACCACAGATGATAACAGCAACCATTGTCGTTTGTACAGATGCAGACGGCGGCGGTGAAGCAATGAACAAGATCCTAACAATGACCCAACTCGACGTTCGACAACTTGGATGGATCGCCGCAACAACGAACGGCTAGACGACAACTTGGATAGGTCGTGGCAACGATGAACGACCGAGCTCGACGGGCGACAACAACTTGGACGATTCGTAGCTTCACCAAACGGTCTTGATAGCTTGCTGGTTGTTGTTCGATGGTGTCCGAAAATGTAGATCTAGGATCCATCTTTGGGAGGAAGAAACCCACGGCAGCGAGGGAGAGAAAGGGAGGAAGAATACCCATGACATTTTACGTATTAATGTGTTGTTTAGGGTTTTTGGGGAGAGGGAGGAATTTTAGGGAGAAATTTTAGGGTTTTTAAAAAAAGTAAACTACAATTTATTAAATGAAGCGTATTTTGGTAAGATTTTTTTTAATTAAATAGCAAAAAACCTATAAATATTTAAAATTATATTGAACATTTGTGAAAATATGTCATATAGAACCGTCCATTTTTCACATTATCTCAAAGAAAAAAGAAATAAAAAATTCACCCACTTTATTGAGAAAATAAAAGAAACAAAAAACCCTAAATCCACACTTTCATCTTCCTCTCAAGGTGACGTCGACTTCCCTTCCTTCTCAATTCTCATCTCTTTCTTCACGCACGTTCCTCCTCCTTCCTCCCACGGCTCGTTGAGTCCCTTGCGTTCGTGCAACCATCGCCTTCACCACCCTTCTAGCATTCGTTTAACCGTCGTCATCGCCACCGTCCTAATGTTTTTGTTGTGTCATTTATCGCTTCTAACTCGTTCACTATTGTCGTCGCCGTTATCTTTCTTCCTCTCGTGTCGCCGCCACCATCGTCTTTCTTCCATTCGCCGTCATCTTTCTTCCTCTCGTGTCACAAATCACAACTTGTCCAATTGCAATTATACAGAGTGAAGAATAGTGTAGGAATTCAAAGAATTATGACCTAACTGAATTTCAGTTACAGTCCCTCGATGGATTTTGAGAAGAAAAAAAGGGTTCATTTTCTCTTTCAATTATTTGAGTTTCCATGGATTGTTTGGGTAATTGTGAAAAACAAAATGTGAAGAGTTTGTGTTGAATGAAATCTAGGGATATTTGTATGGATGACCTGAATTTTTTAGTGGTTTGACAAAATGACTCGGATTCTAAAAACAATGTCTATTGACCTTCTACTGACATCATCAACAATTTTTTTAATATTATTTTGCTCATTCTTGCTCACCCTCATGGAAGGGGTTTCAATCGCTCTCGTGCGCGTTGGGCTCACTCGAGCTCGAGCTCCACTTCAGATCTGAAAATTTATGATCTTGTAGATTTGTAAGATTTTCTAAATCTATTTTTTTTTTCAGTCGTCAAGTTACTGTTGATGAGAGTCGTCGACGCTGGGAGGGTATGAAGAAGAAAAAATGTGATAGAGGAAAGAGAGAGAGATGGAGAAGAAATGTAGGAAGAAGAAAATAAGTTCAGAGAAGAGGGGGAACCAAAAAACAAGAAAAAAAAAAATAGTAAAAACATTGTTGATGATATCAGGAGAAGGTCAATTATGGCCTCATTTGTTAAGTCCAAGTCATTTTGTCAAACCGCTGAAAAAGAATTTGGGTCATCAGCCCAAATATCCCATGAAATCTATGGAAGGTGAATAGTTTTGTGTGGTAATTATAAGTTAGAAAATATATAATTAATATTTAAAAATGTATAATTACTTATTTGAATGAAAAATTGTCGTCAAATTAAGAGTAAAAAGTCTTTATAAAAAAAAAATAGTAAAAAGTCATATATTGAATATGAAAAAATTGGCATAAAAAGTTTCTCCTCTTTGAGTCTTTCACTTTATAGACTCTAGTTTCACAAATGTCAACATTCTAATTAAATTTCAGCTTTGTTATCAACCAAGCTGACATTTAGAGCAATTATATGGTTGAAATTACTTGAATGGCCATAGATTAGTCGTAATTACAATTAATTTATTAAAAACTATTTTTAAATAATATATTATTTAGGAAAGTTTTTGTTGAAAAGATCTTCTCCTATTATAACAAATAGACCTCTCGAATACCCCTTTTGATAACTCCATTTGGTCCTATAATTTACTCCCTAATTCCAGCTAAATATTGTACTTAATTATGTTAATTTGCCTTGATTATAGGTGTTTCACGGTTAGAGAGCTCGAGGAGTCCAAGGACATATTTCGGGGCTAAGGTCAGTTTAAGGCCTCGGGATCGCTTCGGGAAAATAGGAGCTTCAATCATGAAGAATTTGCCAAAAGGGATCATCCAAAGGCAAATTAAATTGCTCAAACCCGAGAGCAAGCGTCGAGACGCTGCCCCGAAGCGTCTCGACGCTCCGAACGCGGGCATTCTGAACTTTTCATCCGTAGCGTCTCGACGCTACGACAATTATATATGCTCCCTTCTCCGATTTTTAGGCCATCTTCTCCATTTTTCCCTTTCCTTCATTGTTGTAAGCTCGATTTTTGGAGCTAGAACTCCATTTTTCTTCCCTTTTCTTGTACATAAAGCTCAAACATTGTGGATTTCGCTTGATTCTCACAACGGGCAACTAAGGTAAGTGCTCTAATTTGAGTTAGAGACTTACTTTGATGCTTAGGGAGAGTTTATGTTAATTTCTAGCTTAGTTTTGATAATTGCTTGCATCTTCTACCTGTATAAAGAACGAATAGCATGCCTTTCCAATTAGGGAGTGACGTCCATAATTTGTTACGCATGTTAGTGGGTTAGCGTTAATTCTTGATAAGTTTTAATGCATGTAGCGAGGGTCTAGCTCGTGGCTAATCAATTCGAGCCTATGTGACAGATGATGGTATGAGTTGATTAACGTTTTCACGGTGGGCTAAAGGTTAGGAGAGAAATCAAATTAGGCTTTAGACTAATTCTTCGCGACGTTACTCGTTACTGTTTTCTGATTAATTGATGGCTTATCACCTTAGATTAATTAAGAAGCATGTTTAATTAGAATTTTCGCCTCTAATTAATTCTTTGGGGTGTTTGTATCGGAGACGAGCAAACATTTCGCGTGCATGAAATGAAATAACTTTACATATTAGAATCCTTATGAACAAAGCACATCAAGTAAATCTCAAGCACTCAAATTAGGAGCACAAATTACTTTATTTTATTTTTCCGTTAGCTACTTTCTCTACTTTCCTTTATTTTTTCGTAACCAATCCCCCCGTTTTATCGCTTTCATTTACCGTTTTAGTTAAAAGACAAATAGAAATTAGTTAAGAGAAGTTAAATTAGGTTCCCTGCGGATCAACCCGTTACCACTAGCTACAAGTTAGTTTAGTTGTATCGGTATTATAAATTTTATTTTGGTGAGCCTCGACAGCTTGAAAATGGAGCACACCATAAAGTGCTCTACCACCTTTCTTCATTTTTTTTCCAAAATTGTGAAAGTCATAAATATTCTGGCTATTGAACGGAGGCATGACTAAGATAGTGTTGAAGGCGGAAGCGCTGAAATAGAAGTCTGCGAAGACTTGACTATGACTGCGAAGGACTGATAGATGTTGTCCGATTTCACAAGCGTACGAATCGTTCCAAGTATATAGTAGTGCAAGTACTAATTATCGTTCTCCACAGGGAATGAAAGCTACTAATTACTAAATTCTAAGCTTCAGTTTTATCTGATCAACAATTAATCAATGATGAATTAATATAAAACTGCTTGAATTAAAGTATTTAAAACACTAAAACTATCAAGAATAAACAAGATAATTAAATTCAGTTGATTAAAACTCCAGGGCAATAACTTCATCGTTATCTCTTCATATTCTTCGATCATTAAAAGCATGAAATTATTTAATTTCTAGATTGTTGACAAGTTCTATCCTATAGACTTGTTATTCTCTCTCGAGCAGTAACAATATTTTTTGAAAAGTAAATTGACTATATTTCTATGACAATTCAGACAATCCAAAGATGAAGAACGTAAAACTACAACTGACACAAAACCTACAAGCCTATGTTCATCTCATGTATAAATTAGAGAAAACAGTTCAAGATCACCAATGATAACCTCTCTAAAAAAGGAATTGGTTCATAATGAAAATATCAGCAATCAACATTAGAGTCATAACAAGTGCGAAAAGAGAAGGGAAAAGTGAAGAAAAACAAATCCCAGCGATTCCACGAAATTCCTAACGCCACCCTCGCTCGTATGGGTGCTTGAATCTTCAAAATCAGTGCTCAACCGTTCTCTATGTCTTTTCGTCAATCTCCCTCTGATTTCCCTTTTAAAAGATAACAAATCACATTTATACTTAGGGAAAAAGTCGTCGCAATGCCTAGGCACCATAAAACCATGAAAAAATTAGCCTCAGTAGTCGTAGCACCTAGGCACCCCTGTACATTTTTTTTTGTTTTTTGAATCGTTGCGTTCTTGGACTTTGGCTTGAAACATCTATTTTCTTCAACTTTCTTCAACTTTTCTTCTACAATTAAAAGAAACAATAAACTATTAAATTAGTTAATAAAATATCCAAGTAAATCAATAAAACAACTAAAAAATAACCTACTTTACTATGCCTAAAATAAACTCATCAATAGACGTCGGCATAGCAAAGACACTGATAACAACTACGATGGAACGGAGCCTGAGTACAGAAGGACTACGACGGAACAAAATGACGACGACATCATTGATATCGACGCTGCAACGCTGATATAGGTGACGACGGCGAGGGAGAGAGAGAAAGAGAGAAATTAGGGTTTATATTTTATAAACATGATGTATATTTAATAATATGAGTATATTCTTGCTCCATTTCAGCTTATATTTCATAAAAACAAAATATAAACGAAGTATATATGTTAGATTATAATTATATAAACGAAGTATATATGTTGGATTATAACTAATATATAAACGAAGTATATATGTTGGATTATAGTATATAAACGAAGTATAATGTTGGAAAAGTTGAAATATTTCAAGATATGGAGTTGAGCGGGAAAGAATATTAACTCACGACACAATGTAATTAAGGAAAAAATTAGTTACATTAAAATATGAAATATAAAATTTGCCATAATATTTTAAATTTTGATTGAAAATTTCAGAAAAATGGTGAATAAGATAAATATGGAAAAAGTCAATTAAAACAATAAATATTAATGAACCATATAAAAACAATATAAATAATTCTTTTTTTTTTTTTTTTCTAAATACATCAAATGGCAATCTAACACATAGAATATAAAATACACAAAAATATGTAAAATTGTTCGAAAATTTCGAAAATTAGAGGGCATTTTAGAAATTAAAAAAAAATAAAAGCCAAGTCGTGCTAAGCCTAGTGACATTTATGAAATATAAAGTGAAAATAATGAATTTTACTATAATTTCTCTTTGATAGATAACATAGATTGACATGATACAACAATGGTAGAACTAATAGTAAAAAAAAAAAAAAAAAAAAAGCATGTTAACTGCCACCAAAATGATTTTTTATTTTGACCCTTCACGGTAAAAATTCATGTTTTATTATCAAAATATGAATTAATACACTTGAGAAATTCATAATAAAACACGAATTATTTTTTCTTTGGACAAAAATTAATACAATAAGTTAAGAAACAAAATTTCGATAGCCATGTTTCTAAATAATAGACATTCATAGGGGTGCAAACATCTTCCTTACACTCCCCACACTCAATCCACTCCCAAACTGAATATTTTGTTTTTCTAGACCAACTTTTTTCTAAACTAAATGGTAGCAAGTTCAACCTCTCATTTTCAAAGAGACTCCTAAAGGACTCCACTCCTCGATTCAATTTCTAATTTATTAGTTTTATTTTTTACTAGTTCAACTTTAATATTAGATGAATATAAGATTAAAAAAAAAAATCATGGGATAATTAAAATGACAAAAATACAACAAAATATCAGATTTAAAAAAAAAAGATATTAACAATTATATTTACAACGTAATAAAAACACATAGGAGGATTTAGAGAATTGCAAAATCTGAACTGATTTCGAAAAGATTTGTTAAAATTGACCTGAAACTGAAATTTTAACATTTCTGGCCTAATTTTGACAGTTGTCTCACCTTTTCAATCTCATTGGTTGTGAAATTTTGTAAGTGCCCCTCATTAAAAAAAATCTCCTCCCTCTTCTCTCCTAACTCTCCCTCTTCTCTCCTAACAAAGTTAACTGGCCTTTCCCTCTTAAAAAAATCTCCTCCTCTAATAAGTAGCAAAAAAGGAAAAAAACCAAAAAACTCATTGACAGAAATACAGAGACTCAAAACCTACATTAAAAAAAAACTCATTAAAATCTCAACTTTTCCTACTCTTCCTTTTATATCCAATTTTTTTAAGCTCTCAACTTCATTATTTCCTTCTTCAACCACAAAAATGGCTTTCATCTCAACGACAACGATACACTTGACGAAAATTTGACTACTTAACACGATACACAATCGGGTGGTTTGTTTTTAATCATGAAGGAAAAATTACACGATCGTGCTCATAAATCACACGATACACGATCGTGTGATTTTTTTTTTAATCATTAAGGAAAAAGTTACACAATCCTGTTGATAAGTTACACAATCCTGTTTTTAAGGAATAAGTTACACGATCGGGTTGATAATCTGCACGATCGTGTTGATATGTTTTTTTTTAATCATGAAGGGATAATTTACACGTGTTGATAAGTTGCACACTCCTGTTTTTAAGGAATAAGTTGCATGATCGTGTTGATTTTTTTTCTTTTATTTTTTATTTAAATCATGAAGAAAAAATTAATAAAAAAATAATCACAATTTTCATATAAATCTTTAATTAAATTTTTTTATCAAAATAAAATTTTAGTTTAATTGTTAAGGAAAAAAAAAATCTTAAGATCAAAATTAGAGAGGATTTGTTGGGTATTAGATATGTGATTAGGAATGATTTGTTGGTGGATGAAATCAGATTAAGAATGATTTGTTCAACCAAATCTGTAATAAGGGAGTTTGATTGGTGAAATTTGTTGGAGGGAGGAGGTTGGAGGGAAGAGGGTCCTTGATAGAGATGTCCATTTAGACCGCCCACCCCGAACTGGGAGGTGACTCCCCGATTACACGGAGAATGGGGCACGGAGCGCGGATTTTTTTTTGCCCCGTTAGCTAAACGGGACGGGGACAGGTAATAACATACCCGCCCCGTATAATTATATATATATAAATATATATATAAATATATACATATATATATACATATATATTGATAAAAATATATATATATATATATATATATATATATATATATATAATATTCATAAAAAATGACCACATCCTCGTTCATCGGTCTAAAAAAATCACATCTTGCAAATGAAGTTTATTGAATTAAATATATATAATATTAATTAACTTAACAAATAACAAAACTTAAAAAATATTGGTTAAAAATAAATTAAAAAGAAAATTACTTGCGAGGAATATTCGATCCCAAGGAATTCCCCGCGTGGAATACCCACCCCATCCCCGCGAAATTAAACATGAAATTTCGCGGGGACGGGGACAGAGGCGAGGAAGGCATTACTCGGCCCCACCCCGCCCCATGGACATCTCTAGTCCTTAATTCGTTTCCTTAATTCGTTTGAAGGGAGGAGAGAGATTTTTTCTTAACTTTGAATTTCTTTAAGGAAGGGTAGAAACATAATTTCACATTTCAAAAAAGTTGAAAAGGTGAGCCCGCCATCAAAATTAGGTTAGAAACGTTAAAATTTCAATTTCAAGTCAATTTTGGCAAACCTTTTCTAAATTAGTTCAGATTTTGCAATTCCCAAGGATTTATACTTTGCTACACACTTAAGTTAAGTTAAGATCAATTTAATTCAATTACCGATTTTGTAGTCCTTTTTATAAAGTTCAGATATTGATTTTACAAAGTCACATTTCTCCCCTTCTACTCTTACTACAACCATTCATTATCTTACTATATCTAAGAGGAGCTTAAGGGGATAAACTTTCTCTCTCAATTTTGCCCCATTAATTTTTAAATTTTCATTTCTTATCTATTTTTAAAATTTTCTCTCCCCATTTGAGGCAATAAATAACATCTAAATCTCTACACACTCTCGACTCTTCATTATCTCCTAACTTCAATGCAAAATTCAAAATTCACAATACTTGACATCTAAATCTCTAAAAAAAAAAAAAAAAAAAAAAAAAAAAAAAAAAAAAAAACCTCTTAATTTTTTTTAGTACTACAAAGACTCTTCATTACCCTAACTTCAATGCAAAATTAAATTGGAAATAATGCATGAATGCAAAAAACACTACAACCTCTAAAAATACTATTTATTACCCTAATTTTTTTTTTTTAAAACTAACCTTAATTTACCTCTATCAATTTGCTAAAGTTGTTGAGAAGATCCAAACAAAAACAAATCCTCCATCATGTTATAGAATTTCCAACAAATGTCAATTTTTCTTGGAAAAAAATAAAAGCGTCCTCTAGATGAAATCTCACTTTCTTCCTCTCCTCATTGCAGATGCGTTTAAATCTTGAAATTGATTTATCGTAGAGGGTGAACTTTGGTCCATGAGAGTGCCAGATTTCTTGGCTTCAGTTCTTCGGCTTATAGGTTAGATCACAAGTGAGTTCTTTTTATTTGATGGATGTTACCATTGCAATTTGGATGAAGTTTTTTTTATTTTATTTACAATCTTTTTTTTAATCTGTTATTAATATCATTTCAGTAAAGAAAATATTACAAATTGAAAACATCACTCCAATGGAAACGACTACCAAGGAATGAATATGAACTTCAACGATGAACATCTGTAAAAGAGGTGAGGTTGCAAAGAGAAGGAGATTAAAATTCAAGAGAGGAGAAAAGAAATAAGGTGTTTGAACACAAATGAGCCAATAAGATATATGATATTTCAAAAATGTTTAACATAACTTTTTATTCCTATATAATATTGTACACACGATATTTCTTGCAGAAATTTAATACGTGGAAAATAATTTGATTTTATTGATTTCGTATAAGTGTTACCGTCTCTAATTTTTATTCTGTGATGCTTTCTCTCGAACGTAGACGTTTGCTTTTGGCTGGTTGATTTCTTGGATCGGCCTGTCGGCTTGTTGATCTTTGGAGCGGTCTGTTGACTTATTGATCTTGTTGTTGATCTTTGGAGCAGCATGTTGACTTGTTGATCTTGGGAGCGACCTGTCGACTTGAAGTCTTATAGTCTTCGAATCTTTTGAGCCTTTGAATCTTCTGAATTCTGAGTCTTTGTTGAATCTTCTGAATTCTGAGTCTTTGTTGCTTCTGAATTCTCTAGATTCCGACTCTCTGATTGCTGAAGTTTTCGACTTCTCTAGATTTTGGCTCAATGTTGAATGCCCAAAATGAATGGTGGCCTCCTCTATTTATAGAGCTTGATGGAGTATGGGCTTGGGTCGAATTGACTTTTGGCCCAACTTTTGGGCTTTTATTTATTTGGGTTTAATCCATTCGTTTTTAATAGCTTGAATTATTTAAATTTGGCCCAATATTTTTTTAGCGATCTCGAGCTTAGGTTCGGGTCCAACTGCCATGTGAAAAGATTTGATTGGACTAGCTTGAGTCGGGATCAATACTAGACATGTGGCATGATTTGATTTGCCAATTTTACATGTCTTTTAATTTAATTTGAGGACACGTGTAAATTTGTAATTGATCGAAATTTATTATTCAACCAATGCCCCTTTTTCAATCTTGGATTTTTTTTTCTTACAAAGGTATTTTAATTAATGTGGGGATTGAACCCATAACCTCTTAGTCAAGGGCACAACTTTATGCCAATTAAGTTATGCTCAGTTTGGCAACATACAAGATAGTTGCATTTTACTTAAGTCGTCGATCAATAAAGACAATCTTGAAAATACTTCTTTTCGTAGTCCATGCATGTTATTGTTGCCATCAATCACCTTTTTTTCTTATTCAAAGCTATTGTTTCTTTTTTTTCTTCTTCAGATACTGTCGGTTTTTTTTTTTTTTTTGCGTAAACCTCAACTCGTATAGACTCTGTAGAATGCCTTCAGTGCCTAAAACAAAATGATGCTTAGTGTCACAGGGTCGATCTACGATGCAAATTTTTTGAATTTTTGTATCGATCTCGTGCGACCTAAGGAACACCTTTGTACAACCTTTGTTTTCTTTCCGCCTTTCCCAATCGAAGTTTGCACTCTCGTTTAGTAAATAAGCTCTCTCTCACAGTATTTTCCTTTCACTTGCAGTTAGAAGAAATATAGACACGTTGGTAGTAATATTCTCCGCGTTACTTGGTATTGACAATTACCGTAACCGAACTATTACAAATTTGCTCTACAGAAGGAACTCACTTGTCTAGAATTGACAATCCAAGCTCATTATATAGGCAAGGGGGAAAGAGTGGGGCGTGAAAGGAGGGTAGTGGGACATTCCCCACTATGCTCCACATTTCAAGGAAACTTCCCACTAACTAGACCACTACTTTCTATTTTTAGGACGATCATCCCCACGTTTTCAGGAGTGCTCCACGTTTGTAGGAATTCTCCATGATCTTGATCAACTCCCCACTTACGTGTGAATTTCCCATGATCATGGTTGGAACCGCTCATCTAGGGAATCATGGTCCACTTCCTTGGATGTAGCTCCACGTTTTGTCAAGCAACTACCCATGATCGCGGGTAACCGCCCACTCTTCCTCGTGCTACCTAATCTGAAATCCATGCTCACATGATCAATTTGTAGTGACCAATCATATGCTTCCAAGCGTCATTGTCTTCATTGATTTGGGCAAACATGATCATCCATAGTTTCCTATAAATAATCACCTCTCAAAACTCTTGCCAAGTCTCAACATTTGATTCTGCCTTCATCCGAATATCCAGGTGCCCATCCGCCAATCCTTGAACCAAACGGCCCAAGTTCGCACATGCTTAAGACCGCCAGAGGTTTTCTGCCAAAGAGCGCACGCGTCATTGCTCTCTGCCAACAGGCGCAACGGCTCGCGTGCGTCTGCCTGCATGGTGCGTACAAGCGCGCGCACACTGCATTACGCTGCGCCCTTGTCGCTCGCCCTGAGCGTTATTGTAGCCCGCCGGGTGCACGCGCACACCGATCGTGCACGACGTGCGTGCCAAGTGGTAACAAGATTTTGGAATATCCTGCTTAAATTCGGGTTGTCGAGACCCGCCAAAATACAATTTATAAGCCTATTATCAAGCTTTGCAGCTAGTGGTAACAGGGTCGATCCACGGAGAAGGTTATGATTGAGATTAAATCGAACTTGAAATTAATTAATCAATTGGGTTTTTGTAACGGGGGGATGTTTAAGCATGCAAGTAAGAGAATTAAACGCTAACGGAGAAATAAAAGAGAGAGAGACGAGTGCACGGTTTGGGGATTTTCGAGATTTATTTGTTAGACATTCTACACTTATCATTTAATACAATCCTAAGGCTAGCAGTTTGTAATACACACGGTCAGTTACCCGGGATGCCCCAAGTGTAACCGGCTCCATAGAAATTAATTAGACCACAAAGTTCTAATTAAACATTATCTAAAGTTGCATTAGGGTGATCAGCCCCAAATTGACTCTAAATAGTCACTAGCATACCGCGACAGACATTCGATCACATAATCTAATTGATAACTGGCTACCCGCCAACGCTGTATGTAACCAACAATTATCATGCATGAATCGATACTCCGGTTTAATTTTATTATTCTGTGTTACTAGTCGAATAGTGAGAGGCACGTCATCGCTACTCTTTAACGCTAACATATGCTAGAAAACACGAGTGTCAATCGGCGAAATCTAACATATGCATAGGATGAAGCAAGAATAATAAATGCATACAAATCAGCAACCAAGTTGGAAATTAAAGTATGGATTATCAAAGCATAAAAATCTAACAAATTATCCCTCAAATTATCCCAAACCGCTCACTTTACCTTAGCCGTCCATGGGACGGATTGTCACTACCGCTCCAAGGAAAGCCATGGAAGTCATCTCTATCCTATTACAACTTACAAGCTCCAAAACATGCCACAAATGGCGGAGCTAAGGTGAAAAATAGGGAAAAGCCGAGAGGAAGAAGATGAAGTTCGGAAAAGATGGTGAAAGAATGCTGCAAAAATCGTCTTGCAGCCGATTTAAATCGTCGTAGCGTCGAGATGCTAGGGCAGCGTCGCGACGCTGCGACCTAATTAATCCGCGCGCGCCTCGCGATGGCGTCGAGACGCTAGGGCAGCGTCTCGACGCTGGCCCGATAACTTCTTGCGCGTGCCTCCTCCGGAGCGTCTCGACGCCGCAGCAGGGTCTCGACGCTTCGGCAGCATCGAGCAAGCGTCTCGACGCTGATGCTCGACGCTTGCTCTCGGGTTTGGGCTGGAAAATTGCCTCTCCTAGGCAATTTTGGTCCGTTTCTTCTTGGATTGACTTGCCCTTTTCCCGATGCACTTCCGGGGCGTTAAAACTCCGCTATTAGATTCGAAATGGGTCCAATGGACGCACGAGCTCTTCGCCGCATTTCTCCTATAAACGAGATTAATTAAACAATAAAATGCGGAATTTAGCCATAATTAGGAAGTGAATAATAACTCCAAAATGGAGTTATCACCAAGCGTGCCACTAGCTCGCGAGTGCCGAAGACACCATGCGTGCTAGTTTAGTCACGTCGTCTATCTTCCTCTTCACCAGTGTGCCGCCCATGCACACCCTCACGCCTCTTGTTGGTGCCAGGCCTGCCCCCAACCGCGTCAACCCCTCTCACGGGTCAGGGTCCTAACAAACCTCCCCCGCTTGAGCTCGACGACGTCCTCGTCGAGTCGGTCATCTTCCAATATTCATCTATACTGGATTCGAATTGCCACAAAGTCACATCTCTTTCCCAAAAGTTTTCTTCCTCACCGGCTCCTTTCCACTTCACAAGAAAGTCAATTCTTCTATTTTTCTTACTCATCCCGAGGGTTCTGTGTTCTAGAGTCCTCTCCACCTGTCTATCGAATTGCTTCTGAATGACGGCTGGAGCCCGCTTCAGCTGTTTACGGTTCGGGTCAAGTAAGTCCTGTGAGAAAGGTTTGAGGAAACTTACGTGAAAGCTCGGATGAATCTTCAACCGCTCTGGAAATTTCAAACGATAGGCCACCTTGCCTATGCGTTTGATGACTTTGAATGAACCATCGTATCTGGGCACCAAGCCCTTGTGAACTCCTTTTCCTCTTAGCTTCTTCCACATCTGAGAAGTGAGCTTCAATAATACGAGGTCTCCCACTTCGAATTCCAAAGGCCTCTTGCCTTTGTTTGCGTATTTCTTCATTCTACGCGCAACCTTCTCAAGACTGTCTCTGGCCATGTCTATCATTTCTTGCTTGTCTAGAGTGAAACGATAGGCGGCAGGGCACTTCCCTCTGGTGCGCTGCCTCAACACCTCTTGAGGACACAAAGGTTGCTGTCCAGTTGCCAATTCTGCCGGACTCTAGCCAGTTGATGAAAACTTCTGTAAATTGTAACAAAATTGTGCGACATCTAAAAGACTCACACAATTTTTCTGACTTGCCGTAGCATAGTGCCTCAAGTACTCTTCCACTAGTGCATTTGTTCGTTCTGTTTGGCCATCAACTTGGGGATGGTTAGCTGTTGAAAATTTCAGTTCTGAGCCTAGCATATTAAAGAGGCTAGTCCAGAATCTTTCGGTGAATCTCGCATCCCGGTCACTGATGACATTGTTACGCCTCCAAAAGTATACTTTTTAGGGACTTATTTGCTATAGAATGGTGTAAACTCTTAAGCGTTTTTGATAGAATTTAGTCTAAACATGTGCTTATATATGAGAATTTATAGAATGAAGCTAAATCAAGACTTATGTGTAAAAGAAAGGAAAAAAAATAAAAAACAAAACTAAAGAGTTGAATTTTCTGTATTGTAGGAACATTGCGGAAACATTGCTGTCTCCGCAATGTTTTAAGTGAAAATGTTAAGTTGTTCTAACCGTCTTCTGTTTTGTAGCGATCTTTCAGCCGTCCAATTTCTCTCATGCTGCCACGTGAAAGGTCGTCGTTCAGAATGGATGGTTCTCCTTGGCCGAATCGTACCTGCAAAACACTATAAAAGGAAGTCAAGGGGGAAGGAGAACAACAAGCTTGGAAGCGTAGAACTCCCATCTCAACGCAGTTTCTCCCTGTTTTCTCTTCCGTTTGTTGGCGTGAAGGAGTCAGCTGTTGGCATCGATAATCTAAGAGGAAGAAGAGAAGATCCTTCTTCTCTTCTGATTGGATTCATCCCCAAACAAAGCTCACCTTCTCCCTTCATCCGAGGCGCTTGCGACGAGGAGCTTTACGCACACATTTATACGTTTTTTCTGCTTTCTGCCGTCTGTTGTCTCTACTGCTTTCTGCTATCTACTTCTGTTTGCTAGCTACATTGTTTCATTTCGTCTTTGTCTGATTAGTCTTTATCGTTTTAAATTTGTTGCTTGTTAAGCTTTGAATTTTGTTTAATCGAAGAATTGTTTGACTACTACTTCGCAAGTTCTCCATTGCTTTCTGTTTTCGGTTGTTTCTATTTGAATACTGCCAAACATGTTTAATCAATCAAGTCTTTCCACTCCATCATCATCCATGAGTAACTAAACCACATAAGGGTCTGCTAATGATGAATCTATAGGTAGAAATACGTGAATTCAGCATGTAGGTTAACTTCAAATGCATTGAATGTATGTGTGCTTCATCCCACGGGCAATTTCGATTGGCCATCCATTTTGTCCAAAGAACTCCTAACCTCCGGAAGGATTAAGAGTTCAGAGTCATCCATTCATGCTAGCCTTTCATGGTAGCCAGAAAACGACCTAGGAATAGGCATTTTCCTAGCACAAATCATTAACTTGCTTATATAAATAGATGCTTAAGTCTTACTTGGACATGAGTGAACTAAAGGATCTAACGCATGAAATCGAGAGATACATGAGAATGAGTTAATTTGATGCATGATAAGTTGATCTACTGCTGAAGAATCGTATGAAAAAGCCTATAGAGGAGTCGTTAGTAGCCCTTGTTTCCACACTTCACCCTTAAAACGTTGTTAGTACAATTGCTAGAAAATTGCTGTCTGCGCAATTTTCTTAGTTTAAATTTTTGCCTTAGCCATTTTTTCAGTTTTCTGTTTTGCGATTTTATTGCTAGATAATTGCTTTCTCCGCAATTCTTTTTCTTCTACATTCAAGTTAACCTCTTTACTTGTCTTTGTTTATGCTTGCATATCTCGCACGTTCTTTATTAGTTAGGCACATTAATCCCAATTCTACCCCATTCAAACCATCCTTTCTAATTTAACATCTCACTTCGCTAGTAACTAAGAATAAATCTCTGTGGGAAATCGAATGAAAAAATACTTATTACTTGCTACAAGACCATGTATGCTTGCATGTTCTGAGTGCTCTCACATTGCATTTTAATTTACACATTGAGCACGCAACAAGTTTTTGGCGCCGCTGCCGGGGATTTTGTTTAGTAAACACGAAGTTTGTTATTTTAGAAAAAAAAATATTAATATCTATTGGAGCTAATCTTCTTTCATTTCTTTTACAGGTACCATTGGGTTAGTTTATGAATGAGCATTCAAGTAGCGATCTAGAGTACAATCCTGAGCCTGAAAGATTACTTAGGGCCAGAAACAAAGCTAAGAAACGCCTCTTCAAACAACCCCCTGTAACTCAAAACATTACTGACTCCGCGGAGTCATCGCAATTCCATCAAATCGAAATGGATAGACCAGTTCCAAACCAAGCACCTACCATTCACAACCCCATCGAAATAGCGAATGACAAGGATAGTGCCATCCTCTCATACTTAGTTCCCATGCCTGGGGAGCTTAACCCAAGCATTATACGTCCTGAGATTACTGCCAACTCATTCGAGTTAAAGCCAGTAATGTTCCAAATGCTGTCCACTGTGGGACAATTCTTTGGAGTGGAAAACGAAGATCCCCACAATCATCTGAGAAACTTCTTAGGAGTTAGTGATACCTTCCTTATCCCTGGAGTTTCCCAAGAAGCTTTGAGGCTTTACCTCTTTCCTTACTCATTAAGAGATAAAGCCAAAACGTGGTTAAATTCCTTACCCTCTGGATCGATTGTCAATTGGACAGATCTGGCTGAAAAATTCCTAGTCAAATACTTCCCACCTGATAGGAATTCCAATTTTCGTGATGATATAATCAAGTTCAAACAAGCCGAAAACGAATCCCTTCACGAAGCTTGGACAAGGTTCAAGGACCTTTTGCTTAAATGTCCACACCATGGCATTCCATGGTGTATCCAAATAGAAGTGTTCTTTAAAGGATGCAACCCCAGCACAAGGCAAGTGTTGAATTCGTCAGCTGGTGGTTCCATGCTTTCAAAGAGCTACAATGATGCCTATGAGATCTTGGAGAAAAACTCAACTTCCCATTGTAGATGGTCAGACGATCCTGTAGAGCCTAGGAGAGCTCAAGACAAGGATGCACTTAGTGCAATGAGTAGCCAAATAAACGCCCTGACCAATCTAGTTAAACAAATGGCTCAAACCAATCTCCAACCTAGTGTCAACACTGCAGCAGCCATTTCAATGGGCGCATCAAATAGTCAAGGTGAGACACTAATTTGTGGATTCTGTGGGGAAGGGCACTTGTATGATTTCTGCCCTGGGAATCCAGCCTCAGTCTGCTATGTTGGAAGTCAACAGCAGCCTAGGAACAACCCCTATTCTAACACCTATAATCCTGGTTGGAGGAACCACCCAAATCTTTCTTGGGGTGGACAACAAAACACTAACCAAGCACCAAACCAACTAAGACCGAGTGGAACACCTGGTTTCACTCAACAAAATAACCAATTCATGTACCAAAAGCCATATAACCAACCAATAGGGTCATCAGTAGAGAATTTGCTCAAGGAGTACATTGCAAAAAATGATGCAACCCTACAAAGTCAGCAAGCCACCCTTAAGAGCTTAGAAAACCAAATAGGGCAGTTAGCCAATGAATTGAAAAATAGGCCCCAAGGTAGATTGCCTGCAGACACTGAAGTGCCAAGAAGGGATGGAAAAGAGCAAGTTCAAGCAATTGAACTTCGTAGTGGAAGACCATTGGTGAGTGTTAAGTCTCTGAAAGTGACTTATTTAGGACCCATTTAGCTTAAGAAGATGTACACTTTTAGGTGTTTTTGATAGCATTTAGCCTAAACCTATGCTTAAATATGAGAATGAGAAGAAGGTAGCTAAATTAGGACTTATGCACAATAGGAAAGAAAAGGGTTGAAAACCGAAGGAAAAGAATGAAAAAAACTGCATTGCGACAACATTGCTAAAACATTGCTGAAGCCGCAATTATTCAAGTAAAAACCGTAAGTTGACTGATCTTTTTCTGTTAATTTCCGTGATTTCAGGGATTCGTTCTTTCTCCTCCATCCATTCTGATATACGACGTTGAAGATTGATGGTTCTCCTTGGCCCAAACGCACCTGCAAACTACTATAAAAGGGGGTCAAAGTCGGAGGTTCAAGCATCATCCGAAAGCGTAGAAGTCTTCTCGCAGTCCATCTTTTCTCCTGTTTTCCTTTGCCGTCTGCTGGTTTGCGAAGCTCAGCTGTTGGAATCGATAATCTGATAGGAAGGAGAGGAGATTCTTCTTCTCTCCCGATTGGATTCATCCAAGCAAGGCTGTCCTTTCTCATCCTTCATTCGAGGCGACTGCAACGAGTCATTCGAGCTATTTATTGCTTTCTGTTCTTCATTTCTATTTTTCCAACTCTGCCTTGTTGTTGTTTCTGTTCTAATAGCTAGATTAAGATACTTCGTTGTGTTCTGTCTCTCTGTCATTTTGCTTTAAGCTTTCTTTTGTCTATTCAAACGATCAATCAATCAAGTTTCAGTTCCGTATTTCACAGTTTCTGCCTTTTCATTCTACTGCCTTCCCTTACTGTTTTAAGCACATTTCCCTTCGAAGCATGTCTGTTTTATCTTTTAGTTCTGTTCTCCGTATATCCATGAGTAACTAAATCACTTAGGGGCATGCTAATGATAACTCCATAGGCTAAAAAACGTGAATCAAGCATGTAGGATAGCTCTCGAACATTGATTGTATGTAAGCTTCATCCCACGGGCAATTTCGATTGGCCATCCATTTTGTCCAAAGAACTCCTAACCTCTGGAAGGAGTAAGAGTTCAGAGTCATATTATCATACTAGCCTTTCAAGGTAACCAGGAAACGTCCTAGGAATAGGCGTTTCCCTAGTACAAACCATATCTTTCTGCCTTAACAAGATGCTTAAGACCTTACTTTGAGTTGAGTAAACTAAAGAATCTAATGCATGGAATCGGACGATACATGAGATTGAGATAGTTTGATGCATAGAGAGTAGATCCAGTGTTTGAGAATCGTATAAAAATGCCTATAGGATAGTCATTAGTAGCCCTTAATTCGCCCATTTACACACTTTCGCTGTTATTGTAATTGCGGTAGAATTGCGGTCTCCGCAATTCCGTCTAAGTTTCCATTCTGTTTCGCTATCTTTGCATTCGTTTATTAATTTCGTTTCTTTTCATTTTAGTTTAGCTTTGACTTGTTCTCGTTTATGTTACTACCCTTTACACATTCAGCAAAAATTAGACAATTAAAAACCAATTTTACCCCATCAAATCCACCCCTTCTTTCTTAACAAAACACTTCGCGAATAGCTAAAAATAAGTCTCTGTGGGAAAACGAATGAAATATACTTACTACTTGCTATAAGATCATGTATGCTTGCATGTTCTGAGTGCTCTCTCTCTCTCTTATTGCTTATTCTTATTAACACATTGAGCACGCAACAAGTTTTTGGCGCCGCTGCCGGGGACTTATTTTAAGTGAAAACGAAGTTTGTTAAGTTTGAAAAAAAAAAACAAGTTTATTGCTTATTGAAGCTGATCTGTTTCATTTCTTTTGCAGGTACTATTGGGTTAGTTTATGAGTGAGCCTTCAAGTAGAGATCTAGAGTTCAATCCTGAGCCCGAGAGACTATTTAAAGCCAGAAATAAAGCCAAGAAACGTCTTTTTAAACAACCCCCTATACCTCAAATCATACCTGAAATCGAAGAAATGGACGAGATAGTTCCAAATCAGGTACCTGTCATTCGCAACCCCATCGAAATAGCGAATGACAAGAATAGTGCCATTCTTTCATATTTAGTACCTATGCCTGGGGAGCTGAACCCCAGCATAATCCGTCCTGAGATCACTGCCAACTCATTCGAGTTAAAGCCAGTGATGTTCCAAATGTTGTCCACTGTGGGACAATTCTTTGGAATAGAAAATGAGGACCCCCACAACCATCTTAGGAACTTCTTAGGAGTTAGTGATACCTTCATCATCCCTGGAGTTTCCCAAGAAGCCTTGAGGCTATACTTGTTCCCTTACTCTTTGAGGGACAAAGCCAAAACATGGTTGAACTCATTACCCTCTGGATCTGTCCTCAATTGGACAGATTTAGCAGAAAAATTCCTAGTCAAATACTTCCCACCTGATAGGAATTCTACCTTTCGTGATGACATAGTTAAATTCAAACAAGCTGATAATGAGTCTCTTCACGAAGCTTGGACAAGATTCAAAGACCTTCTCATTAAATGTCCACACCATGGCATTCCATGGTGTATCCAAATAGAAGTCTTTTTCAAAGGATGCAACCCCAGCACCAGACAAGTTCTAAATTCATCTGCTGGTGGTTCCATGTTGTCCAAGAGTTACAACGAAGCTTATGAGATCCTGGAGAAGATCTCAACATCTCACTGTAGGTGGTCAGATGATCCAGTCGAGCCAACTAGAGCTCAAGACAAGGATGCTCTTAGCGCCATGAGCACCCAAATAAACGCCCTGACCAACCTAGTTAAGCAAATGGCTCAGGCCAATCTCCAAACTAGTGCCAATACCGCCACAGCCATGTCAATGGGCACCCAACCAAGTCAAGGCGAGGCACTTATCTGTGGATTCTGTGGGGAAGGGCACCCATATGAATACTGCCCTGGGAATCCATCCTCAGTCTGCTACATTGGAAGCCAGCAGCAGCCTAGGAATAACCCCTACTCACAAACTTACAACCCTGGTTGGAGAAACCACCCAAACCTGTCATGGGGTGGCCAACAGAATGTTAACCAAAATTCTAACCAGCCTAGACCGAGTGGAACACCTGGTTTCACTCCCCAACATAACCAATCAATGTATCAAAAACCTTACAACCAACCTGTAGGATCTTCTGTAGAAAACTTACTCAAGGAATACATAGCTAAGAATGATGCTACTCTTCAAAGCCAGCAAGCTAGTCTTAGGAGCCTAGAGAACCAAATAGGCCAATTGGCCAATGAACTCAAGAGTAGGCCCCAAGGTAGACTCCCTGCTGACACCGAGGTACCAAGGAGAGATGGTAAAGAACAAGTTCAAGCAATTGAACTTAGAAGTGGTAGACCCTTGGTGAGCAGTGTTAAGTCTCTGAAAGTGACTTATTTAGGACCCATTTAGCTTAAGAAGATGTACACTTTTAGGTGTTTTTGATAGCATTTAGCCTAAACCTATGCTTTAATATGAGAATTAGAAGAAGGTAGCTAATCTAGGACTTATGTACAATAGGTAGAAAAAGGGTTGAAAACCGAAGGAAAAGAATGAAAAAATGAGCATTGCGAATGAATTGCGAAAACATTGCGGTGACCGCAATTATTCAAGTGAAAACCGTAAGTTGACTGATCTTTTTCTGTTAATTTCCGTAATTTCAGGGATTCGTTCTTTCTCCTCCATCCATTCTGATATATGACGTTGAAGGTTGATGGTTCTCCTTGGCCCAAACGCACCTGCAAACTACTATAAAAGGGGGCCAAAGTCGGAGGTTTGATCATCATTCGAAGCGCAGAAGTCTTCTCGCAGTCCATCATTTCTCTCTGTTTTCCTTTACCGTCTGTTGGAGTGGGAGTCTCAGCTGTTGGAATCGATAATCTGATAGGAAGGAGAGGAGATTCTTCTTCTCTCTCGATTGGATTCATCCAAGCAAGGCTGACCTCTCATCTCTTTCATTCGAGGCGACTGCAACGAAGCTTTCAAGCAACCTTTACTGCTTTTCTGTCTTTTTCTTCTCATTTCCAGCTTTGATTAGTTGTTGTTCTAGTTTAGTGTTTTACTTACTGCATTTCGTTCTTGTCTGTCTTGGAATCATTTCTTTCAAAGCTTTCCTTTGTCGTTCAAACACTCAAAGTAATCAAAGTACAATTCTGCATTTCACAGTTTCCACATTTTTCTGCTACGATTTTGTCTGGCTGTTTTAAGCACATTTCTCTTCTAAGCATGTCTGTTTTATCTACCCTTTCTGTTCTCTATATATCCATGAGTAGCTAAGTCACTTAGGGGCATGCTAATGACAGAACTATAGGCTAAAAAACGTGAACCAAGCATGTAGGATCGCCTTCGGAACATTGATTGTATGTAAGCTTCATCCCACGGGCAATTTCGATTGGCCATCCATTTTGTCCAAAGAACTCCTAACCTCTGGAAGGAGTAAGAGTTCAGAGTCATATAATCATGCTAGCCTTTCACGGTAATCAGAAAACGGCTTAGGAATAAGCGTTTTCCTAGTACAAACTAAACACTCCTGTTTTAACAAGATGCTTAAGACCTTACTTTGAAGTCGAGTAAACTTAAGACTCTAATGCATGGAATCGGACGATACTTGAGATAGAGTGAGTTTGATGTATAGAGAGTTGATCCAGTGCTTGAGAATCGTAATAAAATGCCTATAGGATAGTCATTAGTAGCCTTTAATTCACCCATTTACACACTTTCGCTGTTATTCAATTGCGGTAACATTGCGGTCCTCGCAATTCTGCCATTTTATCATTCTGTTTAGCTGTTTTCTTCTTCGTTTATCAATTCCATCTCTTGCCCTTTGAGTCTGATTTCAACTTTAATTTGTTTATGTTGCATCCCTTTACACATTCAGCAAAAATTAGATAATTAAAACCAATTTTACCCCTTCAAATCCACCCCATCTTTCTTAACAAATACACTTCGCGAATAGCTAAACATAAGTCTCTGTGGAAAAAACGAATGAAATATACTTACTACTTGCTGTGAGACCATGTATGCTTGCATGTTCTAAGTGCTCTCTCTACCTTATTGCTTATTTATCTTTTACACTGAGCACGCAACAATTTTTTGGCGCCGCTGCCGGGGACTTAGTTTAGTGAAAACGAAGTTTGTTAAGTTAGAAAACCAACTCTTAATATCTATTGGAGCTAATCTTCTTTCATTTCCTTTACAGGTACTATCAAGCTAGTTTATGAAAGAGTTTCCAAACCTCAACTCGCAACAGAGAGAAACTTTGCAGGTGGAAAACGTATGGGTACGACAAAGTAAATGAATACGCTGCAGAACTTAATTGGAGGACGAGTTTGCCCACAACAGTTTGAAGGATTTTACCAGCCATGTGCTTATTGTGGGGATAATCATAACTTGGAGAATTGCCCAACATTGAATTATCAAGAGAGGCAATATCAACAAAGCTATGACAACCATTATTCGTACATGTGTGAACATGATCAGTTGCAACTCTCAAATAATCCTTGGGAAGAGCATGTGCAAATTGCTCATTATGAAGAGTTCCCCCAACATGAAGACTATCAACATTATGCCCCAACTCCAAATGAAGAATTATCACCCACTTTGGAGGCGCTATGGAGAGAATTCATGGAAAGGAATGATGCATCCATGAGGAGAATGGATGTGCAATTAGCCCAACTCACAAATGACTTACAAGATCTACTTGCTATAGCAAAATCACCACCACCATGCCCTCAGATATTCGATTTTTATGATGATGAATCCTTTGTTACCTTCGAATCTGAGAAGGGTGATCCAATGGAATATCCATATGAAATGGTGGAGTTGGTGAAAGGTGAGAAAAATGAAATTGTGCTGGATGAGGCCAAAGAGACTAATGCGCTGCTTGAGGAACAAGAATTTGAAATGTTTGAGGTTGTAGCAAGTTTCTCCACCAATGAAAGAGTTGAGCCACCACTACCACAAAGGCTCCAGCTGAAGGAGTTAGAAAGAGTTGCGCCAGAAAAAGAAGTCCCATCGCATCAAAGCTATGTTGTAGCAAATATTGTAGAAACAAAACCAACGCACAGAAAGTACAAACCTTGGGATGTTATAACATGCAGTCTCTTTGAAAGAATCAACAAATTCAAGGTGTGGCAGAATGTCCGACCCCGTAAATCAAGACTTAAGTATCTTAAAGGAGCAAAAGTGATGCCTCGAAACATTGAAGAATATCCATATGAGGCAGATTGACAAGGGAGTATTTCTGTTCCTTAAAAGAAAAAAAATATAATAATCAAACTGCTTTTCGTCGAACCATGTGAATTCTGTTGTTTTGAGTTAATATTTGGTCTGTCTTTAATTCTTTATTTTTGCTGTTTAAATTTGTTTAATGTAGTCTGATGGTAGCTGAATAGGCAGATTAGTTTAGTTTCATTTTTGTATAGCTTGAATGACTGGAAAAAGCATGCATAGGGGCCCTGATCACTGATATATCTGCCCTGTATCTATTGCGAAATAATTGCAGAATCCGCAATTTTTATTAGTAAATGCATGTTTTTGACTGACTGTTTAGCTAGGCTGGTTCTGTTTAAATTCTGTCTTTTGCTGCTATCTTGACTACCTTATATAGCTTATCTCAAAGCATGCTGGATGAGTGTCATAGGACACCTTTGATAGTTTAAATTAGCCTCTTAAAAGTGCTCAACATGCATAGCTTTAAGTCCTTACCTGCCTGTCTTTACGAATTTCTGCTGTTGTGATATTTACTTTTAGAATGTTCTGTCTATGCCTAGGGCTTTTAGATTCTCTTTGTTTTACCTTGGACTAGATGCTTCTAGGACAAGTTTGGGGGTGTGCCACCTCAGACACTCATTGGGGACAATGAGTTGTTTAAGTTTGGGGGAGGCCACCCTAGGCCTAGGAACATTCCTCTCTTCCTTAGGACATAAGCATTCTTCTTCTCCTTTACAAAAAAATGAGGAACTGAAAAAAAAATTTGAAAAATAGAATAAAGAGGGGAGTTTCTCTCAAGTTGCTAAGTAATCAGTGCCAAGTGTGTAAACCACAAGTGGCATTGCATTAAAAGGCAACCCAAGAAGAGACCCCACCTAAGTAAAAAAGGAAAAAGGGAGAAATAGGGGAAGAAGAATGTATGCTTAGGAGTTATAATCTTGTGGCTTAGATGTCCTATTCAAAAAAAAAAAAAAGAACTCTGATCCTCAATGAGCTAAGCACAAGGTTGTAGCTTTTAGGTTTGTCCAGGAAGATGAATGTATATCCAATGTAGTGATGCCAGGGTTTAGGTTGTTCTCTAAAAGTACCACTGTCACTGTTAATACTAAAACTGGCATGACTCTAAGGAATCCTAGACACATTAAAAATAAGCTAGAAGCATGTACTGAGTCTGGAGTAAAACTTGGTAGAATTTGAAACTTTAGGGATAGTGGCATGATATTATAAAAGTAGCTAGATCAGTAGTAGGGGGTTAATAAAAACAGCAGGTATAGTAGGCAGGTAAAGTCAGAAGAAGCTTGATAAGAGGTTAGTTCTAAACGTAGAGGTGTGTCACAGGACAGCACTGCTAGAGATAGGGATATAGGGGAGTCAGTAAGTGGTCAAAGAAGATAAAATAACAAGCCTAAGTAAGTCCTTAGTATGCTTGAGGACAAGCAAAACCTTAAGTTTGGGGGTGTGTTAAGTCTCTGAAAGTGACTTATTTAGGACCCATTTAGCTTAAGAAGATGTACACTTTTAGGTGTTTTTGATAGCATTTAGCCTAAACCTATGCTTTAATATGAGAATTAGAAGAAGGTAGCTAATCTAGGACTTATGTACAATAGGTAGAAAAAGGGTTGAAAACCGAAGGAAAAGAATGAAAAAATGAGCATTGCGAATGAATTGCGAAAACATTGCGGTGACCGCAATTATTCAAGTGAAAACCGTAAGTTGACTGATCTTTTTCTGTTAATTTCCGTAATTTCAGGGATTCGTTCTTTCTCCTCCATCCATTCTGATATATGACGTTGAAGGTTGATGGTTCTCCTTGGCCCAAACGCACCTGCAAACTACTATAAAAGGGGGCCAAAGTCGGAGGTTTGATCATCATTCGAAGCGCAGAAGTCTTCTCGCAGTCCATCATTTCTCTCTGTTTTCCTTTACCGTCTGTTGGAGTGGGAGTCTCAGCTGTTGGAATCGATAATCTGATAGGAAGGAGAGGAGATTCTTCTTCTCTCTCGATTGGATTCATCCAAGCAAGGCTGACCTCTCATCCCTTTCATTCGAGGCGACTGCAACGAAGCTTTCAAGCAACCTTTACTGCTTTTCTGTCTTTTTCTTCTCATTTCCAGCTTTGATTAGTTGTTGTTCTAGTTTAGTGTTTTACTTACTGCATTTCGTTGTTGTCTGTCTTGGAATCATTTCTTTCAAAGCTTTCCTTTGTCGTTCAAACACTCAAAGTAATCAAAGTACAATTCTGCATTTCACAGTTTCCACATTTTTCTGCTACGATTTTGTCTGGTTGTTTTAAGCACATTTCTCTTCTAAGCATGTCTGTTTTATCTACCCTTTCTGTTCTCTATATATCCATGAGTAGCTAAGTCACTTAGGGGCATGCTAATGACAGAACTATAGGCTAAAAAACGTGAACCAAGCATGTAGGATCGCCTTCGGAACATTGATTGTATGTAAGCTTCATCCCACGGGCAATTTCGATTGGCCATCCATTTTGTCCAAAGAACTCCTAACCTCTGGAAGGAGTAAGAGTTCAGAGTCATATAATCATGCTAGCCTTTCACGGTAATCAGAAAACGGCTTAGGAATAAGCGTTTTCCTAGTACAAACTAAACACTCCTGTTTTAACAAGATGCTTAAGACCTTACTTTGAAGTCGAGTAAACTTAAGACTCTAATGCATGGAATCGGACGATACTTGAGATAGAGTGAGTTTGATGTATAGAGAGTTGATCCAGTACTTGAGAATCGTAATAAAATGCCTATAGGATAGTCATTAGTAGCCTTTAATTCACCCATTTACACACTTTCGCTGTTATTCAATTGCGGTAACATTGCGGTCCTCGCAATTCTGCCATTTTATCATTCTGTTTAGCTGTTTTCTTCTTCGTTTATCAATTCCATCTCTTGCCCTTTGAGTCTGATTTCAACTTTAATTTGTTTATGTTGCATCCCTTTACACATTCAGCAAAAATTAGATAATTAAAAACCAATTTTACCCCTTCAAATCCACCCCATCTTTCTTAACAAATACACTTCGCGAATAGCTAAACATAAGTCTCTGTGGAAAAAACGAATGAAATATACTTACTACTTGCTGTGAGACCATGTATGCTTGCATGTTCTAAGTGCTCTCTCTACCTTATTGCTTATTTATCTTTTACACTGAGCACGCAACAAGCAGCACAAAGGACACACCAAAGAGAGTAGAGAACACTGAGTCTAGTGCTCCACTGGAGTCTCTGCCAAACCAAGGTCCACCACCAACTAGCACATCAGGAGCCAGGCTAGAGCCAATTATTGAGGAGATAGAAGAAATTCCAAGGCCTCCACCTATCCTAAGGCGCCCTGACGTGTCCGCATATGTGCCACCACCTCCATATCCTCGAAGACTTAAGAAGAAACAAGAACAAGAAGTGCACTTTAACAAATTTCTAGAAATTCTTAAACAAGTGCATGTCAACATTCCTTTTGTAGAAGTTTTACAGTCTATGCCTTCCTATGTAAAGTTTTTAAAAGATATTATTACTAACAAAAAAATAATTGGTGAGTTTGAAACAGTAAACCTCACTGAGGAGTGCAGTGCCATACTCCAAAACAAGTTGCCCAAGAAGGAGAAGGATCCTGGTTCCTTCACCTTACCTGTAGAACTTGGAGGCAAGCACGTGGGCAGAGCGCTTTGTGACCTGGGCGCCTGTTGCGTGCTCAATGTGTAAAGATAAATATGCAAAAGGGTAGAGAGAGCACTTAGAACATGCAAGCATACATGGTCTTACAGCAAGTAGTGAGTATATTTAATTCGTTTTTTCCACAGAGACTTGTTTTTAGCTATTCGCGAAGTGTGAATGTTAAGAAAGATGGGATGAATTTGATGGGTTAAAATTGGTTTTTAATTGACTACTTTTTGCTGAATGTGTAGAGGGATATAACATAAACGAAAGCAAGTTGAAATTAGGTGCAAAAAATAAGAGATGGAATTAATAAACGAGAAAGAAAACAGCTAAACAGAATGGAAATTTGGCAGAATTGCGTGGACCGCAATGTTTCCGCAATTAAATGGCAGCGAAACGGATTAAAAAGGGTGAATTAAGGGCTACTAATGACTATCCTATAGGCAGTTTATTACGATTATCAAGCTTTGGATCAACTCTCTATACATCAAACTCACTCTATCTCAAGTATCGTCCGATTCCATGCATGAGAGACTCAAGTTTACTCGACTTCAAAGTAAGGTCTTAAGCATCTTGTTAAAGCAGGAGTGTTTAGTTTGTACTAGGGAAACGCCTATTCCTAGGCCGTTTCCTGATTACCATGAAAGGCTAGCATGATTATATGACTCTGAACTCTTACTCCTTCCAGAGGTTAGGAGTTCTTTGGACAAAATGGATGGCCAATCGAAATTGCCCGTGGGATGAAGCTTACATACAATCAATGTTCGAGTGTTAATCTACCTACTTGACTCACGTCTTTTAGCCTATAGTTCTGTCATTAACATGCCCCTAAAGGATTTTAGTTACTCATGGATATGTAAAGAACAGAAATATAAGAGAAAGTAGACATGCTTAGAAAAGAAATGAGTGTAAAACAGCAAGCCAAACTCGTAGCAGAACAAGGTAGAACTGTGAAATGCAGAAACTCACTTTGATTACTTTAAGTGTTTGAATGACAAAGGAAAGCTTTCAAAGAACTGAATCCAAGACAGACAACAACGAAATGCAATAATTGAAATGACTAAACTAAGAACATCAATGATCAGTAATGGAAATGAGAAGAAGAGAGCAGAAAACAGTAAAGGCTTGCTGAAGACTTTGTGGCAGTCGCCTCGAATGAAGGTGGTGAGAATTCAGCCGTGCTTGGATGAATCCAATCGAGAGAGAAGAAGAATCTTCTCTCCTTCCTATCAGATTATCGATTCCAAAAGCTTAGACTCTCACTCCAACAGACGGCAAAGGAAGAACAGTGGAAAGGGTGGACTGCAGAAAGACTTCTACGCTTCGAGTGATGATTGAACCTCCGACTTTGACCCCTTTTTATAGTAGTTTGCAGGTGCATTTGGGCCAAGGAGAACCATCAATCTTCAACGTCGTATATCAGAATGGATGGAGGAGAAAGAACGAATCCCTGAAAAGTCGGATCTAAACAGAAAAATGTCAGCCAACTTACGGTTTTAACTTGAATAATTGCGGCCACCGCAATTATTCCGCAATGCAGTCGCAATGGTTCTTTTTTTCATTTTTTTCTTCGGTTTTCACCCCTTTTTCTACCTATTGTGCATAAGTCCTAAATTAGCCACCTTCTTCTAATTCTCATATTAAAGCATAGGTTTAGGCTAAATGCTAACAAAAACACCTAAATGTGTACATCTTCTTAAGCTAAATGGGTCCTAAATAAGTCACTTTCAGAGACTTAACACACCCCCAAACTTAAGGCTTTGCTTGTCCTCAAGCATACTAAGGACTTACTTAGGCTGCTGTTTCTTCTTCTTTTAACTACTCACTAACTCCCTTATATTCTTGTCTCTAGCAGTGCTGTCCTGTGACACACTTCTTAGTTTAGAACTAACCTCTTGTCTAGCTTCTTCTGACTTCACCTGCCTACTATACCTACTGCTTTTGTTAACCCCCTACTACTGATCTAACTACTTCTATGATATCATGCTATTATCCCTAAGGTTTCAAATTCTACCAAGCTTTACTCTAGACTCAGTACATGCTTCTAGCTTATTTTTAATGTGTCTAGGATTCCTTAGAGTCATGCCAGTCTTAGTATTAACAGTGACAGTGGTGCTTTATAGAGAACAACCTAAACCCTGGCATCACTACATTGGATAAACATTCCTCTCCCTAGACAAACCTAAAAGCTACAACCTTGTGCTTAGCTCATTAAGGATCAGAGTTCTTTTTTCATAGGACATCTAAGCCACAAGATTATAACTCCCAAGCATACATTCTTCTTCCCCTATTTCTCCTTTTTCTTTCTTTTTTACTTAGGTGGAGTCTCTCCTCGGTTTGCCTTTTGATGCAATGCCACTTGTGGTTTACACACTTGGCACTGATTACTCAACAACTTGAGAGAGACTCCCCTCTTTATTCTATTTTTCACTTTTTCTATTTATCACAAAAATTTTTTTAGGAGAAGAAGAATGCTTATGTCCTAAGGAAGAGAGGAATGTTCCTAGGCCTAGGGTGGCCTCCCCCAAACTTCAACTACTCATTGTCCCCAATGAGTGTTTGAGGTGGGACACCCCCAAACTTGTCCTAGAAGCATCTAGTCTAAAGTAAAACAAAGAGAATCTAAACATCCTAGGCATAGGCAAAACATTCTAGAAGCAACTATCCCAGCAGCAGAAAATTTGAACATAACAGACAGGGTTAAGGCCTTATGGTTTATGCATGCTGAGCACTATTCAGAGGCAAATTTAAACTATCCAAGGGTGTCTTATGACACTCATCCAGCATGCTTCAAGATCAGCTATATAAGGTAGTCATGCTAGCAGCAAAAGATAGAATTTAACAGATCACAGCCTAACTAAACGGACAGTCAAAAACATGCAATCAGTCACAAAAATTGCGGGAACCGCAATTATTTCGCAATACAATCTGGGCAGATTTAACATTAACTCAGGCCCCTAGCATGCTTTTTCCCGTTACTCATGCATCCTAAAAATAAAACTAAACTATCCTACCTAATCAACTAACATCAGACTATCCTAAGCAAAAGGAAAAACATAAAACTAAACATCCAAAACAGATCAAAACTTAACCACAAAACAGCATAATATACATTACTCTATCAAAAAGCAGGAAAATTGTCTTTTGTTTCTTTAGGGATCAGTAATACTCCCTCTAGTGCTCTTCAAACCAGCACTCAATTCTCATCATCCTCATCTGGTCGCCTTGGTCGTGGGGGCACCCATGGAGTTAGGAGGTTGGTGGGGAAGTCTGGGAAGATGCACCCCAATTGGTCTGCAACTTCTCTGTCCCTCGCCTGCGCATAGTTGGCCCATTGAGCCATTCTCCTCTGCATGTCCATCAAGCAGGCCATGGTTAGGGACTGTTCAGCCGCCAGCCTATCCAACTCAAATTCCATGTTGCCCTTCCTTCTTAGCCTTAGGTGTGCAGGCAACTCCAGATGGCCTGTGTAGGGCAGCTGCTGCTCCAAGCGCTCGGTGGGAACCCCTGCAAGCAAACACAATTTGGTTATAGTGTTTGGAAAAAATAATGGTCCCTTACCCTTCTTAGCACACTCGGCTATGGCAGCAGTGACGACCTCTCCCACGTTGATCGTGAGACCTCTCATTATAGCATAAACCAGCAGCGAACGGCTCTGGTTAATTGTAGTCTCATGAGTCACCGGGGAGAGTCTTCTTCGTACGAATGAAAACCACACAGCTGCCTTAGCCGTGAGGTTGGCACTCATGAGCGTGTGCCGCCCATTGCGTGAGACTGTCCAGGAGGCCTCAGGCTGGCCAATGGTGCGGATTGCTTCTTCCAGCACAGCCTCGGTTGGCTCATCAACTATCCGTGCATAATCTGTGTGAGGCTGGCCCCTTAGACCAAATGCTTCATTAATGGCTTTGGCTGAGAAATCAACCTCCACCCCTCTGACCACAGATAGGCCATCCTCAGGGCTGAGCACGTTGGCATAGAAGTCATACACCATGCTCGTGTATGCTGGATTGGGAGGTCGGCAGAATTCCTCCCAGCCATGGTTGATCACCCCTGCGCGCAAGAACTGCGGCAGGTCAGCAAGTCGATCAAGGAACCCCTTCTCGTGCAACAGGTCCCTTTTTCTCAGCTCCACACCCCTGGATTCGGCATCGGATGAGACATACCTCACTGATGGAGGTTCGTCTTCAGGGTAGAGCTTAGCCTTCCCCTTATCGGCTGGCTTGGAAGATTCAGCAGCCTCCACCTTGAGGCGTTTGAGCGAAGGCTCAGCACTGTCTTTGTCTGCTGAAGGCACTCGCTTGGCCTTCTTCTTCTTGAGTTTCTTGGATTTCTTGGCCTTGACAAGCTTGGCCTTCTTTTTCTTTTTCAGCTTTGCCTGGAGTTGTGAGAAACAGGCCCCCAACGTCTCCTCCATAGAATCATCCTGCTGTGCAGGCTCATCAGGGCTGTCTTCTCTCATGGGAGAGAAGATTTCTTCTTCTTCTGCCTCTCCACTGCCTTGCGTGGATTCTTGGTAATCCCCATAAGGGAATTCCGGATCAGGCCGTGGAGAATTGTGCTCTGCTGATGGGGTATGTGCAGAACTCCATGGTGAAGACGGCAGCTCAGGACTCTGCACATCCGCAGGTGGTAGATCAGCACTCTGAGGTGCTGGAGATGACTCGGCGCTCTGCGCAGGCGGTGATGATTCTGTGCTTGGCACTGGTTCAGATGGGAGAGGACTGCGCGCAGGTGACACAGACGGCGACGACCCTTCCTTGGCTGACTCGTGGGCTGCACGATCAGTTTCTTGACTCGCCACAGAGGGAGTCTTGGATTTGCTTGGTCCGGCGGCAGTCTTGACAGTCCACCGGCGCTTCGTGGGCGTGCCCACTGGCTCAGATGGGCCAGCAGGGATCTCAGTGACCACCCTCCACTTCTTCCTACGAATAGGAAGCTTACCAAGACTGCCAGTGCGTACAGCACCCTGATCAGCAAGGGTGAGAAGCGCTTCCCTCGCAGCCGCTTCAGCTGCGTCGTCGGCCTTCTTCTTGGCGGCGGATCTCTCAGCCCTAGTGGAAACCATAGCTAAATCTTGAAGATCTTGAGAGAAGAATCAGAGATGGAGAGAATCGCTGAAGATTTGGAGAGCAGAGAGAGAGTTAATCGTAACGATCGAGCGGCTTCCAACGGATATAAAAGCAACGGAAAATAAAATCCCAACGGCTCTTTTTGCGGAGTCAGCAATTTTTGCGCAATTCTAGGGACAATATTTCATAATAAATCCCAACTTTGATCGCCCGTATCTTTCATTCGGCCCAACCGATTCTTGATTTTTAAAGTGCGATTTACTCCCCTTGATCCCCTCTTTCGATTCCCTACAAAAACAAACAAAACAAACATTAAATACGCAATTAAAATTACACCACAAAACGTACAAACGATCATCGAAAAAAACAGAAAAAAAATAAACTGAGGCATTGGCCTTGACTAAACGAGCACAGTAACCACTCGTTCTCTCTCGTTTCTAACTTCATGCTTCATGTAGGAGGAAGGTCGAGAGAGTCTTCACATCCCCCTCCTCATAGTAGTGCTTCAACCTAGCACCATTGACCATAAATGGCTGTCCTTGCTGCAAGTTTTTTATCTCTACTGCACCATGAATAAAGACATTAGTAACAACAAATGGACCCGACCATCTAGACTTTAATTTGCCTGGAAATAGCTTTAATCGTGAGTTAAATAACAGTACAAGTTGGCCTTTCTTAAAATCTTTGATCCTGAGTCTACTGTCATGCCATATTTTTGTCTTTTCTTTGTACATCTTGGCATTCTCATAGGCCATGTGCCTAAACTCATCAAGTTCATGCAGCTGTAAAGATCTTAATGTCCCTGCATCCTTCACACAAAAATTTAATTCTTTCATGGCCCAAAATGCCTTGTTCTCCAACTCAAGTGGCAAGTGGCAAGCCTTGCCATATACCAACCTATAGGGAGACATTCCTAGAGGTGTCTTATATGCTGTTCTATAAGCCCAAAGTGCATCCTCAAGCTTGAAAGACCAGTCTTTCCTATTAGGTTTGACTACCTTCTCTAGGATGTTCTTTATCTCCCTATTGGAAATCTCAGCTTGGCCATTTGAGTGTGGGTGGTAGGGAGTAGCTACCCTATGTCTAATGTTATATTTAGCCAATATCTTCTCCATAGCCTTATTAATGAAATGTGACCCCTCATCACTAATGATAGCACGAGGAGTCCCAAATCTAGTGAAAATGTGCCTATGCAAGAAATTAGTGACTGTCTTAGCATCATTATTAGGACATGCCTTAGCTTCTACCCACTTTGACACGTAGTCTACTGCTACTAAGATGTACAGGTTACCTGATGATGGAGGGAATGGTCCCATGAAATCAATGCCCCACACATCAAAGAGTTCTAACTCTAGGATGTAGGTGAGGGGCATCTCATCCTTGCGACTGAGGTTACCTGTCCTTTGGCACTCGTCACAGTTGTGGGCATAGTTGTGGGCGTCCTTAAAGATTGTTGGCCAGTAGTAGCCACTTTGAAATACCTTGGCAGCTGTCCTTTGTCCACCAAAGTGTCCACCATAAGGAGATGAATGACAGTGCTGTAGCACAGACTTCGCCTCAGCAGCTGTAACACACTTCCTCAACAACCCATCAGCACAGGTCCTGTAAAGTATGGGGTCATCCCAGATGAATTTCCTTGCTTCATGGAGGAACCTCTTCTTCTCTTGTCCTCCCTTGAACACTGGTAATACCTGTGCTGCACGGAAGTTAGCAATGTCAGCGAACCAAGGTTCCTCATCGTTATCACGATGAGTTAAAGCAAAGATGTGTTCATCTATAAAAGCATCAGAAATTGCGGGGTCCGCAATTTTTTCGCAATTGTGCTGCAATCGAGACAGGTGATCTGCAACCACATTCTCACATCCCTTCTTGTCCCGAATGTCCAAATCGAATTCCTGCAGCAATAACACCCATCTAATTAGTCTAGGCTTAGCATCAGCCTTTCTCATTAGATATTTTAAAGCAGAATGGTCAGTATATACAACGGTCCTAGTTCCTACAATATAGTTCCTAAATTTTTCACAAGCAAATACTACAGCAAGCATCTCTTTCTCTGTAGTTGTATAGTTACATTGAGCCTCATTCAAGGTCTTACTAGCATAATAGACAGGATGTGTGAGCTTGTCAATCTTCTGTCCTAACATGACTCCGACAGCATAGTCACTGGCATCACATAGCATCTCAAATGGGAGATCCCAATTTGGTCCTACTATGATTGGTGCTGTGACCAGTGCTTCCTTAAGAGCTTTCCAAGCTACTACACATTCTTTAGAAAAGATGAATGGCCTACCTAGCTCTAGAAGCTCGCACAGAGGCTTGGCTATCTTAGAAAAGTCCTTGATGAACCTTCTATAGAAGCCAGCATGCCCTAAGAAGCTTCTAATGGCCTTGACGTTCTGGGGCTCTACCAACTTCTCTATGACCTCTATTTTTGCTCTATCCACTTCTACACCGGCCCTTGACACTCTGTGTCCTAAGACAATCCCTTCATCTACCATAAAATGGCACTTTTCCCAATTCAGGACTAGGTTAGTCTCCTCACACCTAGTCAGGACTTGTCCTAAGTTTTCTAGACAGGTTTTAAATGAGTCCCCAAAGACTGAGAAGTCATCCATGAATATTTCTATCATGGACTCATCCAACTCAGAGAAGATTGCCATCATGCACCTCTGGAAAGTTGCCGGTGCATTGCATAAGCCAAAAGGCATTCTGCGGAAGGCAAACGTTCCAAAAGGGCAAGTGAAAGTGGTCTTCTCTTGATCCTTAGGGTCTATAGTTATTTGATTGTAGCCTGAATAGCCATCTAGGAAACAGTAGTAGGCTCTACCAGCTATTCTGTCTAGCATCTGGTCAATAAACGGTATGGGGAAGTGGTCTTTTTTAGTTTCTTTATTTAGTTTTCTGTAATCCATACATACCCTCCACCCTGTGACAGTCCTTGTTGGAATTAATTCGTTATTCTCATTGACTACCACAGTTATTCCCCCCTTTTTAGGTACACACTGGATGGGGCTTACCCACTGGCTACTAGCTATGGGGAAAATTACTCCTGCATCTAACCACTTTATTATTTCTTTCTTCACTACCTCTTTCATAGAGGGGTTTAACCTACGCTGGTGATCTACCCTAGGTGTGTGTTCTTCCTCTAGAATAATTTTGTGCATACAATAAGAAGGGCTAATGCCTCGAATATCAGCAATAGACCATGCTATAGCCTTCCTATGTTGCTTAAGCAGGAAAATTAAATCAACCTCATGCTGTTCACTTAGCTTAGAAGAAATAATTACAGGCAGTGTGTCATTATCTCCTAGATATGCATATTTGAGGTGAGTAGGTAGTGGTTTCAGTTCTAAAACAGGTGGATGCTCAATGGAGGGCTTCAGAGGGTTAATAGTTCTATCAGTTAAATCTATGTTCATACATACATGCTGAGGGTTATTTACAGGCATGTTCATTATGTCAGCTATATTTAGATCATCTACATCTATTTGTACATATTCACTAGCATGCTTGGTTAACAGTACATGCTCTAATTGTTCTTCCATTAGTGAGTCAACAACATCCATGCTAGCACAAGACTCAGAATCAGAGGGATATTTTAAAGCTTTGTAAACACTAAATTTTACCTCTTCATCATGAACTCTCATAGTTAACTCACCTTTTTGCACATCTATTAGTGCCCTACCTGTGGCTAAAAATGGTCTACCTAGCAGGATGGGTACCTCCTTGTCTGCCTCATAGTCCAGGACAATGAAATCTGCAAGGAAAATGAATTTGTCAACTTTAACTAGAATATCCTCAATCTTACCTTCTGGATATGCGATGGATCTGTCTGCTAGTTGTAAAGTGACAGTAGTTGGACGTGCTTCTCCTATTCCCAACTGGCGGAATAGGGACAAGGGCATGAGATTTATGCTGGCGCCCAGGTCACAAAGCGCTCTGCCCACGTGCTTGCCTCCAAGTTCTACAGGTAAGGTGAAGGAACCAGGATCCTTCTCC
Organism: Herpetospermum pedunculosum; assembly: GCA_028017165.1. NCBI lineage: Eukaryota > Viridiplantae > Streptophyta > Magnoliopsida > Cucurbitales > Cucurbitaceae > Herpetospermum > Herpetospermum pedunculosum. The sequence goes on along the minus strand of CM051528.1, from coordinate 54,129,736 downwards.
TTCTTGGGCAGCTTGTTCTGGAGGATGGCACTGCACTCCTCGGTGAGGTTTACTGTTTCAAACTCCCCAATTATCTTTTTGTTAGTAATGATATCCTTCAAAAATTTTACATAAGAAGGCATAGACTGTAAAACTTCTACAAAAGGAATGTTCACATGCACTTGCTTAAGTATTTCTAAGAATTTATTAAAATGAACTTCCTGTTCCTGCTTCTTCTTCAGCCTTCGAGGGTATGGAGGTGGTGGCACATATGCAGGCACGTCAGGACGCCTTAAGATAGGTGGAGGCCTTGGAATTTCTTCTACGTCCTCTACAATTGGCTCTAGCCTGGCTCCTGATGTGCTAGTTGGTGGTGGACCTTGGCTTGGCAGAGACTCCAGTGGAGCACTAGATTCAGTGTTCTCTACTCTCTTTGGTGTGTCCTTTGTGTTGCTCACCAATGGTCTTCCACTCCTGAGTTCAATTGCTTGAACTTGTTCCTTGCCATCTCTCCTTGGTACCTCGGTATCAGCAGGGAGTCTACCTTGGGGCCTACTTTTAAGTTCATTGGCTAATTGGCCGACTTGGTTTTCCAGGCTCCTAAGGGTAGCTTGCTGGCTCTGAAGAGTAGCATCATTCTTAGCTATATATTCCTTGAGTAGGTTTTCTACAGAAGATCCTACAGGTTGATTGTAAGGCTTTTGGTACATTGACTGGTTATGTTGGGGAGTGAAACCAGGTGTTCCACTCGGCCTTGGTTGGTTAGGATTTTGGTTAGTGTTTTGTTGGCCACCCCATGACAGGTTAGGGTGGTTTCTCCAACCAGGATTGTAAGTTTGTGAGTAGGGGTTATTCCTTGGTTGCTGCTGACTTCCCACATAGCAGACCGAGGATGGATTCCCAGGACAGTATTCATAGGGGTGTCCTTCCCCACAGAATCCACAGATTGGTGCCTCGCCTTGACTTGGTTGAGTGCCCATTGACATGGCTGTGGCGGTATTGGCACTGGTTTGGAGATTGGCCTGAGCCATTTGCTTAACTAAGTTGGTCAGGGCATTTATTTGGGTGCTCATGGCGCTTAGAGCATCCTTGTCTTGAGCTCTAGTTGGCTCTACAGGATCGTCTGACCATCTACAATGAGATGTTGAGATCTTCTCCAAGATCTCATAAGCTTCGTTGTAACTCTTGGACAACATGGAACCTCCAGCAGATGAATTTAAGACTTGTCTGGTGCTGGGGTTGCATCCTTTAAAGAAGACTTCTATTTGGATACACCATGGAATGCCATGGTGTGGACATTTAATGAGAAGGTCTTTGAATCGTGTCCATGCTTCGTGAAGAGACTCACTTGGAGCTTGTTTGAATTTTATGATGTCATCACGAAAAGTTGAATTCCTATCTGGTGGGAAGTATTTGACTAGGAATTTTTCTGCTAGATCTGTCCAATTGCGGACAGATCCTGAGGGTAACGAGTTCAACCATGTTTTGGCTTTGTCCCTCAAAGAGTAAGGGAAAAGATATAGCCTAAGGGCCTCTTGGGAAACTCCAGGGATTAGGAAGGTGTCACTAACTCCTAAAAAGTTCCTAAGATGGTTGTGGGGGTCCTCATTTTCTATTCCAAAGAATTGTCCCACAGTGGACAACATTTGGAACATCACTGGCTTTAACTCGAAGGAGTGGGCAGTGATTTCAGGACGGATTATGCTGGGGTTCAGCTCCCCAGGCATAGGTACTAAATATGAAAGGATGGCGCTATCCTTGTCATTCGCTATTTCGATGGGGTTGCGAATGGCTTGCGCCGGATTTGGAACTACATCGCCCATTTCTCTAGTTTCAGGTGTGGTTTGAGGTATAGGAGGTTGTTTAAAGAGACGTTTCTTTGCCTTATTCCTAGCTCGAAGTGATCTTTCAGGTTCAGGATCGAACTCTGGTAGCGATATTTTTGAACTATCGCTATAAACTCAAGCTGTCGAGGCTTGCCAAAATAAATTTATAATGCCTATTGCCAAGGCTTTGCAGCCAGTGGTAACAGGGTCGATCCAAGGAATAGGAGAATGAATTTACTAGTGAAATTGGGATTTAATTGATTGATTGGTAACGGGGGGGTTTTAATCATGCAGAGGTAAAACAATAAGAAAGCTAACGGAAGAAAGGAATAATATGTAGAGAACGTGTGCACGGTTTGGGGAGTCTCGGGATCAATTGTTAGACTAATTCGGTTTATCCTTTAATGCTAAAATCATGGTATTCAGTTCATTATACACGCGGACGACTACCAGAGATGCCCCAAAGTAGCCGACTCCATGGATTTTAATTAGACCACACAGTTCTAATTACACGTTATCTAAGCTTACATCAAGGTGATCAGCCCTAAGGTAAATCTAAACAGTCACTAGCTAACCGCGACGAACATTTAAGCGTGAATTCAAATTGCTAGTAGATTGCCCGCAAACGCTGTATGCAATCAACAACTATCCTACACGGCTTAATACTTCGATTTAATTTCATCTACCTGTGTTACTTAGTCGAGCAGTGAGAGGCACGGCATCGCTACTCTTTAACATACACAACATGCATAATTACTCGAGTGTCAATCGTCGAAATTAAACATGCGCGTTGGATTAAGCAAAGTAGACAAATGCAAATAAACAGAACCCAATATGCATAAATCAAAACTCAGATTATCAAAACCAGATCGTCTAACAAAATCCTCCTAAACCATTCCCAAACCGTTCACCCTTACCTTAGCCGCTCATGGCGCGGTTTGTCAATCCCGCTCCAACAACGACCACGGAGGAGTTCATCTATCTATTACAAAAGGGAAGTGGAGCTCGCTCGCATGCCAACAATGGCGGAGCTCCACGGAAAGTAGAGAGAAAATGGGGAGGAAGGGGAGAAGAATCGTCCAAATCGGTTCAGAGATGAAGAAGATAGAGCTTGGAGAAGATATGAAAAATGTGCAGAAAAATCGTCCTTAAGCTACTGTCTTCGTCGTAGCGTCGAGACGCTAGGCCAGCGTCTCGACGCTGTGCCCTAAGTGAACCGCGCGCGCGCGCTGGCGTCGCGACGCAAGGCCAGCGTCGCAACGCTGCCCCGATGAAATTCCTGCGCGCGCCTCCTCCGGAGCGTCTCGACGCCAAGCAGGGTCTCGACGCCAGGGCAGCGTCGAGCTAGCGTCTCGACGCTATCACTCGACGCTTGCTCTCGGGTTTTTCCAGCGTCGAGCCAGCGTCTCGACGCTATAGCTCGACGCTGGCTCTCGGGTTTGGGGCTGATGCAATGCCTCTTCAAGGCTGTTTTGGCCCGTTTCTTCACGAGACAAATTCCCCTCTTCCCGATGCATTCCCGGGGCGCTAAAACTCTGCTTTAAGCTCTCGAACATGCCCAATGGACGCACGAGCTCTTTGCCGCTTTTCTCCTACAAAAGAGATATATTTAATCAATTGAAAGCGGACTTTAGCTATGATTAGGACGTATTTAATAGCTCCAAAATGGAGTTATCAAACACCCCCAACTTAAACATTGCTAGTCCTCGAGCAAGCACTACAAAGACATTGACTCTAAGGACGCGTTTACATATATTCTAACTCAAACCTCCATGCAAATTGAAATTTAAACACGAGCATAATCATGGAAGCATTTTGTTCATGTAATAACTAGGACATATCAAAAATTAACTCTTGCCCCCTAACGTGTGTGTGTGCTAGACAACTACCCCTAAACTCACGTAAACCCGGAAAACCAACATGCAACGCACATCTCATTTTCCCCCTACTTCTAGCGTTTAAGAACAGCTACACTTGATTTACACGAGAGAAAGAAGCAAATTAAGAGACCTAATCATTTTCTCATTCTTTTTCTTTCTTTTTCAAAAGTACTTTGTACTTTTTTATTTTGGGTTCTTTGAACCAACCTTTCATTTCTTTTTCTTTCCAACTCGAGCTGCCTAACACGTCAAATTCATGCATAAAACTTCACGTTTTTAAGGACTAACGCTCACTTCTTTTAAGCGCAAATAAGAAGGAGGAGCGCCTCGAGAGGAACTTTTCTACAAAACATGCTTTTCTATTTTTTTTTTTTTTTTTTTTTTTTATTAGGCAAAGCACATGCTTTCTCAATTAATTAGCTACTAAATCTCATGCAACAAGCTACCTAAGGGTGCCTTTCGGGGTGACAACGAGAATTAGCTAAACATGCGATAAACCAAGCTTACGGAATCTAGGGAGAAGTTGCTAAGTGCGCGATGAGTGCAAGGGAGCAACAGAAAAAATTTTAAAATTTTTGACATGAACCTAATAAACACAAAACTCATGCAAAAACTCGATTATGAACATGCTCAGAATTCCAACATGCATTTCCTAGGCTATCACAGTCAGAAAACAGTAAACAGAGTTCCAAGCACTTCAATATCTTTATAGCACTTCTCAACAAACTACACATGCACATCCATCGGACTTACTCCACCCCCAACTTCAAAATTTGGCATTGTCCTCAATGCCAACCAGTCAGATACATCAAAGTAAAAGGGAAGAAGAAGTACACTTCCCTGACTCTTTGTGAAGCTGGCGAGGGCGAGGAAGCGGTGCACGAACGCATCAGAGCCCAAAATTGTCTTCTCTTCCTCGATTCCCCTTAAAAAAAAACAGCAAGCTAAATTAATTCTAAAAAGCAAGAAAACTTAAACTAAAGCATAAAAACAGTTCAACACTCGGGTGCCTCCGAGAAGCGCAGAATTTTTAAAGTCGGTTGCTCGACTGTATTCTCGCCACAGACTCATCCATAGTCTGTAGGTGCGGGGGACGATCCATACTTGTCCAAGGCCACACCTTTTCCACCATCATCCACCTGAAAAATGTTTTGCACTCTTCGTGCCTCGGGCACGTGAATATTAGACATGTTAGTGCAAAAACCAGCAGTATCATCCAAAAAATTCAAATCAGAAATTTTTACTGAGACATGGGAACCATCCCTCAAGCGCGAGGGTAGACTCCCATTCTCATCATGCTCACAAACAACAGAAACATTCGCAACAGATTTCCCATCAAACAAAGAAAACTCATGCAAAGTATCATCAAACTCTAACGAAACGACGCCCTTATACACATCGATTTTGACCCTAGCGGTCTTAAGAAAAGGGCGTCCTAACAGCATAGAGGACGAAGCATGCGACAAATTTTCTTTCATATCTAAAACAAGGAAATCAGCAGGAAACGTCATATTCCCTACTCTAACTAGAACATCCTCTACCTTCCCCCTAGGACAAATGCTCGACCCATTAGCCAACTGAACAGAAACATTACATTCATGCATTTCATTTAAATTCAGTTCACGATACAATGCATAAGACATAACATTTACAGAGGCTCCTAGGTCTAACATGGCATTACGAACAATTTTACTACCTATAGTGCAAGGGATAGTAAAAATACCTGGATCGTTGCACTTTGCAGGCAACGAACCTGGGAGTAAGGCAGAGACGTTCTCTTTCTTTTTCTCAGTCCCTCTGGACTTTCTCTTCGTAGTGCACCAGCTCCTCAGGAATTTTGCATATTTGGGCACTTGACTGACTGCCTCAAGGAGCGGGATATTTACCATCACCTTCTGGAAGGTTCGAAGGACCTCCTCGTCATCTGGTTCCAAAGTAGGCTTCGCAAGCCTACTCGGGAATGGTGCTTTGGCAACATCCACAGGTACACTGACCTTCTCATTTATCTTCTCATTCTGAGTCTCAGGAGCAGTCGGGGCGGACTTGTTCAGGCTGTCCGTGGCTTCCTTCGCAGCTCTGGGGGAAAGTGATTTCCCACTACGCAGCTGAATAGCACTCACGTTTTCACATGAGTTAACTGTAGTTTGGGAAGGAAGCTTCCCCGAGCTCTTGCTCTCGATCTTACTAATAGACACCGCCATTTGTGTCAGCTGCTTGTTCAAATTCTGCAGCTCTGCCTTATGAGAATTAAGCTCCTCGCGAGCCTCTTTCTGGAACTGGCTGGTGCTAGTCACGATGGTCCTTACCATCTCTTCAAGTGAGCTGGAGGAGCTCGAAGCTTGAGCCTGGGTGGAAGAATTAGGCCTATCCTGGGACTGGCCTTGGAAGCGATTTTGTCCTTCCCTGTTCCCATAGCTGAAGTTAGGATGGTCACGCCAACCGGGGTTATAAGTGCTAGCATATGGATCATACTTCCTTGGGTTGGAAGCATATCCCCCGATTGCATTGACCTCCGCCTCTTCGCGGTGTCCTCCAACAATTTTTTTCAACATACTCCCTATCTCGGCCACCTGGGCCCTCATTTCAGACATCTCATGGCTCTGAGCCACGCTGTGCACTTGTCCTTGCCCCCTGATCCCAAACTGCTGCGAGTTTGTAGCCATATTTGCAATGAGCTGCTTGGCCTCAACTGGGGTCTTGTCAATCAGTGCCCCTCCACTCGCTGCATCGATCATCTGCCTGTCGTGGGGCGTCATCCCCTCATAGAAATACTGTATGAGCAGCTGATCGGCGATCTGGTGGTGTGGGAAACTCGCGCACAGGCGCCCAAAGCGTTCCCAATACTCATGCAGGGACTCACCTACATCCTGGGTGATCCCATAAATCCTCTTCCGCAGTGTAGTGGCCAAGGATGCGGGAAAGTATTTCTCCAAAAATACCCGCTTCATATCCTGCCACGTGTTGATCGATCCGGAGGGCAAGTAATACAGCCAGTCTCTGGCTTTGTCCTTGAGCGTGAAGGGGAATGCCCTCATATTCAGTTGCTCCTCCGTGACCCCTGCGGGCTTCATTCCCGCGCAGACGCAATGGAATTCCATCAAATGCTTGTTCGCGTCCTCACCTGCGTTTCCATGGAAAGAAGGTAACTGGTGAATTAAACCAGATTTCAACTCAAAGTTACCTGCTACCACGGGGTAGTTAATGCACAAAGGTTGCAGGTTCAGGTCTGGCGCTGCCAGTTGCTTCAGCGTCCGTGGCGCTTCACCTTGCGCCATCTCGTCAAATAAGAAGGGATTGCCTTCTTCTCTTTCAAACGTTCCTTGCCCCTCCCGGGCTTCTCTACGTAACCTCCGCTCCTCTCTGTCTATCTCAGGAATATACTGCAAACTACCCTCAGAGGAACGGGTCATACACAAACAAAATTCTAAACATACAACATACAAACAGAAAAAATTTTCAGTCAACCATCAATAAATCAAATTCAAACTTCAACCATAAATTCAATCAATTGCCTACTCCCCGGCAACGGCGCCAATTTTGGTAGCGATATTTTTGAACTATCGCTATAAACTCAAGCTGTCGAGGCTTGCCAAAATAAATTTATAATGCCTATTGCCAAGGCTTTGCAGCCAGTGGTAACAGGGTCGATCCAAGGAATAGGAGAATGAATTTACTAGTGAAATTGGGATTTAATTGATTGATTGGTAACGGGGGGGTTTTAATCATGCAGAGGTAAAACAATAAGAAAGCTAACGGAAGAAAGGAATAATATGTAGAGAACGTGTGCACGGTTTGGGGAGTCTCGGGATCAATTGTTAGACTAATTCGGTTTATCCTTTAATGCTAAAATCATGGTATTCAGTTCATTATACACGCGGACGACTACCAGAGATGCCCCAAAGTAGCCGACTCCATGGATTTTAATTAGACCACACAGTTCTAATTACACGTTATCTAAGCTTACATCAAGGTGATCAGCCCTAAGGTAAATCTAAACAGTCACTAGCTAACCGCGACGAACATTTAAGCGTGAATTCAAATTGCTAGTAGATTGCCCGCAAACGCTGTATGCAATCAACAACTATCCTACACGGCTTAATACTTCGATTTAATTTCATCTACCTGTGTTACTTAGTCGAGCAGTGAGAGGCACGGCATCGCTACTCTTTAACATACACAACATGCATAATTACTCGAGTGTCAATCGTCGAAATTAAACATGCGCGTTGGATTAAGCAAAGTAGACAAATGCAAATAAACAGAACCCAATATGCATAAATCAAAACTCAGATTATCAAAACCAGATCGTCTAACAAAATCCTCCTAAACCATTCCCAAACCGTTCACCCTTACCTTAGCCGCTCATGGCGCGGTTTGTCAATCCCGCTCCAACAACGACCACGGAGGAGTTCATCTATCTATTACAAAAGGGAAGTGGAGCTCGCTCGCATGCCAACAATGGCGGAGCTCCACGGAAAGTAGAGAGAAAATGGGGAGGAAGGGGAGAAGAATCGTCCAAATCGGTTCAGAGATGAAGAAGATAGAGCTTGGAGAAGATATGAAAAATGTGCAGAAAAATCGTCCTTAAGCTACTGTCTTCGTCGTAGCGTCGAGACGCTAGGCCAGCGTCTCGACGCTGTGCCCTAAGTGAACCGCGCGCGCGCGCTGGCGTCGCGACGCAAGGCCAGCGTCGCAACGCTGCCCCGATGAAATTCCTGCGCGCGCCTCCTCCGGAGCGTCTCGACGCCAAGCAGGGTCTCGACGCCAGGGCAGCGTCGAGCTAGCGTCTCGACGCTATCACTCGACGCTTGCTCTCGGGTTTTTCCAGCGTCGAGCCAGCGTCTCGACGCTATAGCTCGACGCTGGCTCTCGGGTTTGGGGCTGATGCAATGCCTCTTCAAGGTTGTTTTGGCCCGTTTCTTCACGAGACAAATTCCCCTCTTCCCGATGCATTCCCGGGGCGCTAAAACTCTGCTTTAAGCTCTCGAACATGCCCAATGGACGCACGAGCTCTTTGCCGCTTTTCTCCTACAAAAGAGATATATTTAATCAATTGAAAGCGGACTTTAGCTATGATTAGGACGTATTTAATAGCTCCAAAATGGAGTTATCAAACTCTAAATCACTATGTGAACGCTCACTCATAAACTACCTTAATAGCACCTGCAAAAGAAATGAAACAGATTAGTTTCACTCAATGATAAACTTGACTTCTTAAACTTAACAACTTCGTTTTCACTTAAAATAAGTCCCCGGCAGCGGCGCCAAAAACTTGTTGCGTGCTCAATGTGTAAAGATAAATATGCAAAAGGGTAGAGAGAGCACTTAGAACATGCAAGCATACATGGTCTTACAGCAAGTAGTGAGTATATTTAATTCGTTTTTTCCACAGAGACTTGTTTTTAGCTATTCGCGAAGTGTGAATGTTAAGAAAGATGGGATGAATTTGATGGGTTAAAATTGGTTTTTAATTGACTACTTTTTGCTGAATGTGTAGAGGGATATAACATAAACGAAAGCAAGTTGAAATTAGGTGCAAAAAATAAGAGATGGAATTAATAAACGAGAAAGAAAACAGCTAAACAGAATGGAAATTTGGCAGAATTGCGTGGACCGCAATGTTTCCGCAATTAAATGGCAGCGAAACGGATTAAAAAGGGTGAATTAAGGGCTACTAATGACTATCCTATAGGCAGTTTATTACGATTATCAAGCTTTGGATCAACTCTCTATACATCAAACTCACTCTATCTCAAGTATCGTCCGATTCCATGCATGAGAGACTCAAGTTTACTCGACTTCAAAGTAAGGTCTTAAGCATCTTGTTAAAGCAGGAGTGTTTAGTTTGTACTAGGGAAACGCCTATTCCTAGGCCGTTTCCTGATTACCATGAAAGGCTAGCATGATTATATGACTCTGAACTCTTACTCCTTCCAGAGGTTAGGAGTTCTTTGGACAAAATGGATGGCCAATCGAAATTGCCCGTGGGATGAAGCTTACATACAATCAATGTTCGAGTGTTAATCTACCTACTTGACTCACGTCTTTTAGCCTATAGTTCTGTCATTAACATGCCCCTAAAGGATTTTAGTTACTCATGGATATGTAAAGAACAGAAATATAAGAGAAAGTAGACATGCTTAGAAAAGAAATGAGTGTAAAACAGCAAGCCAAACTCGTAGCAGAACAAGGTAGAACTGTGAAATGCAGAAACTCACTTTGATTACTTTAAGTGTTTGAATGACAAAGGAAAGCTTTCAAAGAACTGAATCCAAGACAGACAACAACGAAATGCAATAATTGAAATGACTAAACTAAGAACATCAATGATCAGTAATGGAAATGAGAAGAAGAGAGCAGAAAACAGTAAAGGCTTGCTGAAGACTTTGTGGCAGTCGCCTCGAATGAAGGTGGTGAGAATTCAGCCGTGCTTGGATGAATCCAATCGAGAGAGAAGAAGAATCTTCTCTCCTTCCTATCAGATTATCGATTCCAAAAGCTTAGACTCTCACTCCAACAGACGGCAAAGGAAGAACAGTGGAAAGGGTGGACTGCAGAAAGACTTCTACGCTTCGAGTGATGATTGAACCTCCGACTTTGACCCCTTTTTATAGTAGTTTGCAGGTGCATTTGGGCCAAGGAGAACCATCAATCTTCAACGTCGTATATCAGAATGGATGGAGGAGAAAGAACGAATCCCTGAAAAGTCGGATCTAAACAGAAAAATGTCAGCCAACTTACGGTTTTAACTTGAATAATTGCGGCCACCGCAATTATTCCGCAATGCAGTCGCAATGGTTCTTTTTTTCATTTTTTTCTTCGGTTTTCACCCCTTTTTCTACCTATTGTGCATAAGTCCTAAATTAGCCACCTTCTTCTAATTCTCATATTAAAGCATAGGTTTAGGCTAAATGCTAACAAAAACACCTAAATGTGTACATCTTCTTAAGCTAAATGGGTCCTAAATAAGTCACTTTCAGAGACTTAACAGCGCCAGCATAAACCTCATGCCCCTATCACTATTCCGCCAGTTGGGAATAGGAGAAGCACGTCCAACCACTGTCACTTTACAACTAGCAGACAGATCCATCGCATACCCTGAAGGTAAGATTGAGGATATTCTAGTAAAAGTTGACAAATTTATTTTCCTTGCAGATTTCATTATCCTGGATTATGAAGCAGACAAGGAGGTCCCCATCCTACTAGGCAGACCATTTCTAGCCACAGGTAGGGCACTTATAGACGTCCAAAAAGGTGAGCTCACTATGAGGGTTCATGATGAAGAGGTGAAATTTAGTGTGTATAAAGCTTTAAGGTATCCCTCTGACCTTGAATCCTGTGCTAGTATGGACGTTGTTGATTCTTTAATGGAAGAACAATTAGAGCATGTACTATTAACTAAGCATGCTAATGAATATGTACAATTAGATGTAGCTGATTTGAATGTATCTGACATAATGGATATGCCTGTAGATAAACCACAACATGTATGTATGAATATAGACCTAACTGATAGATCTGTGAATCCTTTAAAGCCATCCATTGAGCATCCACCTGTTTTAGAACTAAAACCACTACCCACTCACCTCAAGTATGCATATTTAGGGAGTAATGAAACTCTGCCTGTTATCATTTCTTCTAAATTAAGTGAAAAACATGAGGTTCAACTGATTTTATTGCTTAAGCAACATAGGAAGGCTATTGCATGGACTATTGCTGATATTAGAGGCATTAGCCCTTCTTATTGTATGCATAAGATTATACTAGAGGAAGAGCACACACCTAGAGTAGATCACCAACGTAGGCTAAACCCCTCTATGAAAGAGGTAGTAAAGAAGGAAATAATAAAATGGTTAGATGCTGGTGTGATCTTCCCCATAGCTAATAGTCAGTGGGTGAGCCCTATACAGTGTGTACCTAAAAAGGGTGGGATGACTGTGGTAGTCAATGAGAACAACGAACTGATTCCAACTAGGACTGTCACAGGATGGAGAGTGTGGATGGATTACAGGAAATTAAATAAAGAAACTAAAAAAGACCACTTCCCTCTACCGTTCATTGACCAGATGTTAGACAGAATAGCTGGTAGAGCCTACTATTGTTTCTTAGATGGTTATTCTGGCTATAATCAGATTACTATAGACCCTAAGGACCAAGAGAAGACTACCTTCACTTGCCCTTTTGGAACTTTTGCCTTTCGCAGAATGCCTTTTGGCTTATGCAATGCACCGGCAACTTTCCAAAGGTGCATGATGGCAATCTTCTCTGAGTTGGATGAGTCCATGATAGAAATATTCATGGATGACTTCTCAGTCTTTGGGGATTCATTCACAAACTGTCTAGAGAATTTAGGACAAGTCTTGGCTAGATGTGAAGAGACTAACTTAGTCCTTAATTGGGAAAAGTGTCACTTCATGGTAGATGAGGGGATTGTCTTAGGTCATAGAGTGTCGAGGGCAGGTGTAGAGGTCGATAGGGCCAAAATTGAGATCATAGAGAAGTTAGTAGAGCCCCAGAATGTCAAGGCCATTAGAAGTTTCTTAGGGCATGCTGGCTTCTACAGAAGGTTCATTAAGGACTTTTCTAAGATAGCCAAGCCTCTGTGTGAGCTTCTAGAACTAAACAGGCCATTCATCTTCTCTAAGGAATGTGTAGTAGCTTGGACAACCCTTAAGAAAGCACTAGTCACAGCCCCTATCATAGTAGGACCAAATTGGGATCTTCCCTTTGAGATGTTATGTGATGCCAGTGACTATGCTGTAGGAGTGATGTTAGGACAGAAGATTGACAAGCTAACACACCCTGTCTATTATGCTAGTAGAACTTTAAATGAGGCTCAATGTAATTATACAACTACTGAGAAAGAGATGCTTGCTGTAGTGTTTGCTTGCGAAAAATTTAGAAACTATATTGTAGGCACTAGGACAATTGTGTACACTGACCATTCTGCCTTGAAGTATCTTATGAGGAAGGCTGATGCTAAGCCTAGGTTGATTAGGTGGGTACTGCTGCTACAAGAGTTTGATTTGGACATTCGAGACAAGAAGGGATGTGAAAATGTGGTTGCGGATCACCTGTCTCGATTGCAGCACAATTGCGAAAAAATTGCGGACCCCGCAATTTCTGATGCTTTTATTGATGAACATGTCTTTGCTTTGACTCATCGTGATAACGATGAGGAACCTTGGTTTGCTGACATTGCTAACTTCCGTGCATCACAGGTTTTACCAGTTTTCAAGGGAGGACAAGAGAAGAGGAGGTTCCTTCATGAAGCAAGGAAATTCATATGGGATGACCCCACACTTTACAGAACCTGTGCTGACGGCTTGCTAAGGAAGTGTGTTTCAGCTGCTGAAGCGAAGTCTGTGCTGCAGCACTGCCACACAGCTCCTTATGGTGGACACTTTGGTGGCCAAAGAACAGCTGCAAAGGTATTTCAGAGTGGCTACTATTGGCCAACGATCTTCAAAGATGCCCACAACTATGCCCACAGCTGCGATGAATGCCAAAGAACAGGTAACCTCAGTCGAAAGGATGAGATGCCCCTCACCTACATCTTAGAGTTGGAGCTCTTTGATGTGTGGGGCATTGACTTCATGGGGCCATTCCCTCCATCATCAGGTAACCTTTACATTTTAGTAGCAGTAGACTACGTTTCCAAGTGGGTAGAGGCCAAAGCATGTCCCAATAATGATGCTAAAACAGTCACCAAATTCTTGCATAGGCACATTTTTACTAGGTTTGGGACACCTCGTGCCATCATTAGTGATGAGGGGTCACATTTCATTAACAAGGCTATGGAGAGAGTGTTGGCTAAGTATAACATTAGACATAGAGTAGCCACTCCCTATCACCCACACTCGAATGGACAAGCTGAAATTTCAAATAGGGAAATTAAGAACATCCTAGAAAAAGTGGTCAAACCTAATAGGAAAGACTGGTCCTTTAAGCTTGAGGATGCACTTTGGGCTTATAGGACAGCATATAAGACACCCCTAGGTATGTCTCCTTATAGGCTGGTATATGGCAAGGCTTGTCACTTACCACTTGAGTTAGAAAACAAAGTATTTTGGGCCATGAAGGAATTGAATTTTTGTGTAAAGGATGCAGGAACACTGAGGTCTTTGCAATTACATGAGCTTGATGAGCTTAGACATATGGCCTATGAGAATGCTAAGATGTATAAGGAAAAGACCAAGATTTGGCACGATAGTAGACTTAGAGTTAAGGACTTTAAGAAGGGTCAACTTGTTTTGTTGTTTAACTCACGGTTGAAACTATTTCCAGGGAAACTTAAGTCTAGATGGTCAGGTCCATTTGTGATTACTAATGTGTTTGTTCATGGTGCCATAGAGATAAAGAACTTGCAGCAAGGCCAACCGTTTATGGTTAATGGTGCAAGGTTGAAGCACTACTATGAGGAAGGAGATGTGAAGACTCTCTCGGCCTTCCTCTTGAATGAAGCATGAAAACGAGAACGAGAGAGGACGAGTGATTGCTGTGCTCGTCAACATAAGGCTCATGCCTTAGTTTATTTTTTGCGATTTTCCGGTTATCATTTGTGTGTTTTGTTGTGTGATTTTAATTACGAATTTGATGTTGTTTTTATTTCTTTTTTTAGGGAATTGAAAGAGGGGATCAAGGAGAGTAACTCCAGCTTTAAAAATCAAGAAAAGATTGAGCCAAATCAAAGATACGGCCGAGCAAAGATTGACATTTTGATGAAAAAATATCCCTAAAATTGCGCAGGAATTGCGGGATCCGCAAAAATTATAGCCGTTGGGATTTTTCCGTTTCCTTTATATCCGTTGAGACGCGCGTGGATCTATACGATTTCCCAAGTCTCTGAACTCCAAGGAATATCTTTTCTCTTCATCTTTGATTCTTCTTTCCAAATCTCCAAGATCCAACAATGGTACTCACAAGAGCCGAACGATCTGCGGCAAAGAAACGGGCTGACGACGCTGAAACGGCTGCAAGGGAAGCACTTCTTGCCCTCGCAGATGCTGATGCTGCGCGTACCGAACGTCTTCCCAAGCTTCCGGTCCGTAGGAAGAAGTGGAGGGTCGTCACAGAAATCCCTGCTGAACCCTCTGAACCAGCAGGCACACCCACGAAGCGCCGGTGGAGTGTCGAGGTGGCCGCCGAACCAAGCAAAGCAAAGACTCCCTCTGTGGCGAGTCAAGAAACTGATCGTGCGTCCCATGAGTCGACCAAGACGGGTTCGTCGCCATCTGCATCACCAGCGCACAACCCTTCACCATCTGAACCAGTGCAAAGCCCAGAACTCCCTTCATCGCCACCTGCACAGAGCCCTGAGTCGTCTTCACCACTGAGTTCTGCACAGACACCTGCAGCAGCACAGAGCACCACGCCGTCTCACACTTCTCCACGGCCTGATCCTGAATTCCCATATGGGGAGTACCAAGAGTCAACGCAGGGCAGTGGAGATGCTGAAGAAGACGAGGTCTTCTCTCCTATGAGGGAAGACAGCCCGGAGAGTCTTGAACAGAAGACTGACTCAATGGAAGAGACATTGGGGGCGTGTCTCCAGCAGATCACCGTCAAGGCCAAGCTCAAGAAGAAGAAGAAGGCCAAGATTCTAAAAGCCAAACGATCCAAGAAGCTGAAGAAGAAGAAGGTCAAGAGAGCACCTTCATCAGAGAAGGAAAGCTCGGAGCCATCGCTCAAGAAAATCAAGGTTGAGGCTGCCGAGTCAGCCAAGCCAGCAGATAAAGGGAAGGCCAAGCTCTACCCTGAAGATGAGCCTCAACCAGTGAGGTATGTTTCCTCTGATGCTGAGTCCAGGGGTGCTGAGCTGAGGAAGAGGGAGTTGCTGCACGAGAAGGGCTTCCTCGACCGACCTGCTGACCTGCCGCAGTTCTTGCGCGCAGGAGTTATAAACCACGGCTGGGAGGAATTTTGCAGACCGCCCAATCCAGCCTACACGAGCATGGTGTATGATTTCTACGCCAATGTGCTCAGCCCTGAGGATGGCCTGTCTGTGGTCAGAGGGGTAGAAGTGGATTTCTCAGCCAAAGCCATCAACGAAGCCTATGGTCTCAAGGGCCAAACACATACAGATTATGCACGGATTGTTGATGAGCCTACTGAGGCAGTTCTGGAAGAGGCCATTCGGACCATTGGCCAGCCTGAAGCTTCCTGGACCGTGTCACGCAATGGGAGGCACACTCTCATGAGTGCCAACCTCACGGCTAAGGCGGCTGTTTGGTTTTCGTTCGTGAGAAGGAGATTGTCCCCACTGACTCACGAGACTACAATCAACCAGAGCCGATCGCTGCTGGTGTATGCGATAATGAGAGGTCTCACGATCAACGTGGGAGAAGTCATCACTGCTGCTATTGCTGAGTGCGCCAAGAAAGGTAAGGGACCATTGTTTTTCCCTAATACTATAACTAAACTCTGTTTGCTTGCAGGAGTTCCCATCGAGCGCATGGAGCAGCAAATGACTTACACAGGCCACT
The DNA here is from genome assembly GCA_028017165.1 of Herpetospermum pedunculosum. Lineage (NCBI taxonomy): Eukaryota > Viridiplantae > Streptophyta > Magnoliopsida > Cucurbitales > Cucurbitaceae > Herpetospermum > Herpetospermum pedunculosum. The sequence continues at coordinate 54,113,566 of CM051528.1, read as the reverse complement.
TGGAGTTACCTGCTGGCTTACGGCTGAAGAGGAAGGGGAACATGGAATTCGAGCTGGATAGGCTGGCTGCTGATCAGTCACTGTCCATGGCTTGCCTGATGGATATGCAGAAGAGAATGGCTCAATGGGCCACATACGCACAGGCACGGGACAAGGAAGTTGCAGACCAACTTGGCTGTATCTTCCCTGACTTCCCCACAAATCTCCTGACTCCATGGGTGCCTCCACGACCACGACAACCAGATGAGGATGAAGACGTTTGAGTGCTGGTTTGAATTGCACTGAAGGGAGTATTGCTGTTCCCTTAGAAAAAAAAAACAATTTTCTGCTTTCTGATAGACTATGTGAATTATGCTGTTTTTTAGTCCACTTTTGATCTGTTTTAGATGCTTAGTTTTATGTTTTTAATCTTGCTTAGTATAGTCTGATGATAGGTGACTAGGTAGGTTAGTTTTGTTTTATTTTTAGAAGAGCTTGAATGACTGGAAAGAGCATGCTTAGGGGCCTTAATCACTGTTATATCTGCCCTGACTTAATTGCGAAATAATTGCGGTCCCCGCAATTTTTATGACTGAAAGCATGTTTTGGACTGTCTGTTTAGCTAGGCTGTGATCTGTTTAAATTCCATCTTTTGCTGCTATCATGACTACCATATATAGCTTATCTAAAAGCATGCTGGATGAGTGTCATAGGACACCCTTTGCTAGTTTAAATCAACCTCTAAAAAGCTCAGCATGCACAGCTTTAAGCCCTTATCTGTCTGTTTTTTTTATTATTCCTGCTGCTGTGATAGTTGCTGTTTGAGTGTTTTGTCTATGCCTAGGGCTTTAGATTCTCTTTGTTTTACCTTAGACTAGATGCTTCCAGGATAGTTTGGGGGTGTGCCACCTCAGACACTCATTGGGGACAATGAGTAGTTGAAGTTTGGGGGAGGCCACCCTAGGCCTAGGAACATTCCTCTCTCCCTTAGAAACATAAGCATTCTTCTTCTCCTTTACAAAAAATGATGAACTGAAAAAAAAATAAATGAAAAATAGAATAAAGAGGGGGGTCTCTCTTAAGTTGCTAAGTAATCAGTGCCAAGTGTGTGACCCACAAATGGCATTGCATCAAAAGGCAACCAGAGGAGAGGCCCCACCTAAGTAAGAAAAAGGGAAAAGAATAGGGAAGAAGAATGTATACCTAGGAGTCATAACTTTGTGGCTTAGATGTCCTATTTAAAAAGAACTCTGATCCTCAATTAGCTAAGTACAAAGTTGTAACTTGTAGGGTTGTTTAGGGAGATGAGTGTATATCCAATGTAGTGATGCCAGGGTTTAGGTTGTTCTCTAAAAAGTACTACTGTCACCGTTAATACTAAGACTGGCATGACTCTAAGGAATCCTAGGCACATTAAAAATAAAACTAGAAGCATGTACTGAGTCTGAGGTAAAGCTAGGCAGAATTTGAAACTTTAGGGATAGTGGCATGATATGACAAAAGCAAGAAGATCAGTTGTAGGGAGTTAATGGAAACAGATGGAGTGTTAGGCAGGCGAAGTCAGAAGAAGCTAGATAAGAGGGTAGTTTTAAGCTTAGAAGTGTGTCACAGGACAGCAGTGCTATAGATAGGGATATAGGGGAGTTAGTAAGTGGTTAAAGAAGGAGAAACAGCAGCCTAGGTAAGTCCTTAGTGTGCTTGAGGACAAGCAAAACCTTAAGTTTGGGGGTGTGTTAAGTCTCTGAAAGTGACTTATTTAGGACCCATTTAGCTTAAGAAGAAGCTAGATAAGTCCTTAGTGTGCTTGAGTTAATGGAAACAGATGGAGTGTTAGGCAGGCGAAGTCAGAAGAAGCTAGATAAGAGGGTAGTTTTAAGCTTAGAAGTGTGTCACAGGACAGCAGTGCTATAGATAGGGATATAGGGGAGTTAGTAAGTGGTTAAAGAAGGAGAAACAGCAGCCTAGGTAAGTCCTTAGTGTGCTTGAGGACAAGCAAAACCTTAAGTTTGGGGGTGTGTTAAGTCTCTGAAAGTGACTTATTTAGGACCCATTTAGCTTAAGAAGATGTACACTTTTAGGTGTTTTTGATAGCATTTAGCCTAAACCTATGCTTAAATATGAGAATGAGAAGAAGGTAGCTAAATTAGGACTTATGCACAATAGGAAAGAAAAGGGTTGAAAACCGAAGGAAAAGAATGAAAAAAACTGCATTGCGACAGCATTGCTAAAACATTGCTGAAGCCGCAATTATTCAAGTAAAAACCGTAAGTTGACTGATCTTTTTCTGTTAATTTCCGTGATTTCAGGGATTCGTTCTTTCTCCTCCATCCATTCTGATATACGACGTTGAAGATTGATGGTTCTCCTTGGCCCAAACGCACCTGCAAACTACTATAAAAGGGGGTCAAAGTCGGAGGTTCAAGCATCATCCGAAAGCGTAGAAGTCTTCTCGCAGTCCATCTTTTCTCCTGTTTTCCTTTGCCGTCTGCTGGTTTGCGAAGCTCAGCTGTTGGAATCGATAATCTGATAGGAAGGAGAGGAGATTCTTCTTCTCTCCCGATTGGATTCATCCAAGCAAGGCTGTCCTTTCTCATCCTTCATTCGAGGCGACTGCAACGAGTCATTCGAGCTATTTATTGCTTTCTGTTCTTCATTTCTATTTTTCCAACTCTGCCTTGTTGTTGTTTCTGTTCTAATAGCTAGATTAAGATACTTCGTTGTGTTCTGTCTCTCTGTCATTTTGCTTTAAGCTTTCTTTTGTCTATTCAAACGATCAATCAATCAAGTTTTAGTTCCGTATTTCACAGTTTCTGCCTTTTCATTCTACTGCCTTCCCTTACTGTTTTAAGCACATTTCCCTTCGAAGCATGTCTGTTTTATCTTTTAGTTCTGTTCTCCGTATATCCATGAGTAACTAAATCACTTAGGGGCATGCTAATGATAACTCCATAGGCTAAAAAACGTGAATCAAGCATGTAGGATAGCTCTCGAACATTGATTGTATGTAAGCTTCATCCCACGGGCAATTTCGATTGGCCATCCATTTTGTCCAAAGAACTCCTAACCTCTGGAAGGAGTAAGAGTTCAGAGTCATATTATCATACTAGCCTTTCAAGGTAACCAGGAAACGTCCTAGGAATAGGCGTTTCCCTAGTACAAACCATATCTTTCTGCCTTAACAAGATGCTTAAGACCTTACTTTGAGTTGAGTAAACTAAAGAATCTAATGCATGGAATCGGACGATACATGAGATTGAGATAGTTTGATGCATAGAGAGTAGATCCAGTGTTTGAGAATCGTATAAAAATGCCTATAGGATAGTCATTAGTAGCCCTTAATTCGCCCATTTACACACTTTCGCTGTTATTGTAATTGCGGTAGAATTGCGGTCTCCGCAATTCCGTCTAAGTTTCCATTCTGTTTCGCTATCTTTGCATTCGTTTATTAATTTCGTTTCTTTTCATTTTAGTTTAGCTTTGACTTGTTCTCGTTTATGTTACTACCCTTTACACATTCAGCAAAAATTAGACAATTAAAAACCAATTTTACCCCATCAAATCCACCCCTTCTTTCTTAACAAAACACTTCGCGAATAGCTAAAAATAAGTCTCTGTGGGAAAACGAATGAAATATACTTACTACTTGCTATAAGATCATGTATGCTTGCATGTTCTGAGTGCTCTCTCTCTCTCTTATTGCTTATTCTTATTAACACATTGAGCACGCAACAGTGAGCAACAGTAGAGAAGCACCAAAGCGAGTAGAGAATGAAGAGTCTAGTGCTCCACTAGAATCTCTGCCAAACCATGATCAACCACCACCAAGCACAACAACGGTAAGGCTGGAACCTATCATAGAGGAACCAGAAGAAATTCCAAGAGCTCCACCTGTCCTTAGGCGAACTGAATTGCCTACATATGTGCCACCACCTCCATTCCCTAGAAGGCTGAGGAAAAAACAAGAACAGGAAGTGCACTTTAATAAGTTTTTAGAAATTTTAAAGCAAGTGCATGTGAATATTCCATTTGTAGAGGTTTTGCAATCTATGCCTTCTTATGTTAAATTTTTGAAAGATATAATTACTAACAAAAAGATCATTGGTGAATTTGAAACAGTGAATCTCACCGAGGAGTGCAGTGCCATACTCCAAAACAAGCTACCAAAGAAGGAGAAGGATCCTGGTTCCTTCACCTTACCAGTCGAGTTGGGAGGCAAGCACGTGGGCAGAGCTCTTTGTGATCTGGGAGCCAGCATGAATCTCATGCCCCTATCTCTATTTCGTCAGCTGGGAATAGGAGAAGCACGTCCTACCACTGTCACCTTGCAGCTTGCAGACAGATCCATAGCATACCCTGAGGGTAAGATTGAGGATATTCTTGTCAAGGTTGACAAATTCATTTTTCTTGCAGATTTCATCATTCTGGATTATGAGGCAGACAAGGAGGTACCAATCTTATTGGGCAGACCATTTCTAGCCACAGGTAGGGCCTTGATCGATGTCCAGAAAGGTGAGCTCACCATGAGAGTTCATGATGAGGAGGTTAAATTCAATGTTTTTAAAGCTCTAAGGTATCCCTCTGATTCTGAATCTTGTGCAAGTATGGATGTAGTAGATTCACTAATGGAAGAACAACTTGAGCATGAACTGTTAACTAAGCATGCTACTGACTATGTACAAATAGATGTAACTGACTTAAACATTTCTGAAATAATGGATATACCTGTGGACAACCCTCAACATGTTTGTATGACTAATGACTTGTCTGAAAGATCCACGAGTCCATTGAAACCATCAATTGAGCATCCACCTCTATTAGAATTAAAACCATTGCCTGATCATCTTAAGTATGCATATCTAGGAGAGCATGATACTTTGCCTGTTATCATTTCGTCCAAATTGAGTGAAAAGCATGAAATTGCGCTAATATTGCTGCTCAAGCAACATAAAAAGGCTATTGCATGGACGATTGCTGATATAAGAGGTATTAGTCCTTCCTATTGCATGCATAAGATATTGTTGGAAGAGGAACATACACCTAGAGTAGATCACCAACGTAGGTTGAATCCCTCCATGAAGGAGGTAGTAAAAAAAGAAATCATCAAATGGTTAGATGCAGGTGTAATTTTTCCTATAGCCAATAGTCAATGGGTGAGTCCGATCCAATGTGTGCCTAAGAAGGGTGGGATGACTGTAATAGTTAATGAGAATAATGAACTAATTCCAACTAGAACTGTTACAGGATGGAGAGTCTGTATGGACTATAGAAAATTAAACAAAGAAACAAAAAAAGATCATTTTCCTTTACCATTTATAGATCAAATGTTAGATAGGATAGCTGGCCGAGCCTACTACTGTTTTTTAGATGGTTATTCTGGATATAACCAAATTACTATAGACCCTGTGGACCAGGAGAAAACAACCTTTACATGTCCCTTTGGAACATTTGCCTTTCGCAGGATGCCTTTTGGCTTATGCAATGCACCAGCAACATTCCAAAGGTGTATGTTGGCCATTTTCTCTGACTTAGATGAATCCATGAGAGAAATATTTATGGATGACTTCTCAGTCTTTGGTGATTCTTTTAATAATTGCTTAGAGAACTTAGGACAAGTCCTAGCTAGGTGTGAGGAGACCAACCTAGTCCTAAATTGGGAGAAATGCCACTTTATGGTGGAAGAAGGAATAGTCCTAGGTCATAGAGTGTCTAGAGCAGGAGTAGAGGTCGATAGGGCCAAGATAGAGATAATAGAGAAGCTAGTGGAACCTAAAAATGTAAAAGCTGTTAGAAGTTTTTTAGGCCATGCAGGTTTCTATAGGAGATTCATTAAAAACTTTTCAAAAATCTCTAAACCTTTATGTGAGCTTCTAGAGCTAAACAAACCATTTGTCTTCTCAAAAGAATGTTTCTTAGCATGGACAACACTTAAGGAAGCATTAGTCAAAGCACCAATTATAGTAGGTCCAAATTGGGACTTACCATTTGAGATGATGTGTGATGCTAGTGACTATGCAGTAGGGGTCATGCTAGGACAAAAAATTGATAAACTAACACATCCTGTATACTATGCAAGTAAGACTCTGAATGAAGCACAATGTAATTACACAACCACGAAGAAGGAAATGCTAGCCGTAGTGTTTGCTTGTGAGAAGTTTAGGAATTACATTTAAGGAACTAGAACCATTGTGTACACCGATCACTCTGCACTAAAATATCTAATGAGGAAGACTGATGCTAAGCCTAGGTTAATTAGGTGGGTATTGTTGTTGCAAGAGTTTGATTTAGACATTAGAGATAAGAAAGGAAGCGAGAATGTAGTTGCTGACCATTTATCTAGATTGCGAAGTAATTGCGAAAAAATTGCTGAGCCAACAATTTCTGATGCCTTTGTTGATGAGCATGTCTTTGTGTTAGCACATCGTGATAACGATGAGGAACCTTGGTTTGCGGATATTGCTAACTTCCTTGCCTCGCAGGTACTACCAACTTTCAAAGGAAGGCAAGAAAAGAAGAGGTTTCTACATGAAGCTAGGAAGTTCATCTGGGACGATCCTACACTTTACAAGACATGTGCAGACGGATTACTGAGGAAGTGTGTATCGGCTGCTGAGGCGAAGTCAGTGTTGCAGCACTGCCATACGTCTCCCTATGGTGGACATTTTGGTGGCCAGAGGACGGCTGCAAAGGTGTTCCAGAGTGGCTACTACTGGCCCACGATATTCAAGGATGCACACGACCATGCACACAACTGCGATGAATGTCAAAGAACAGGTAACCTTAGTCGGAAGGATGAGATGCCTCTCACCTACATCCTAGAGTTGGAACTCTTTGATGTGTGGGGCATTGACTTCATGAGACCATTCCCCCCATCTGCAGGTAACCTTTATATACTTGTAGCTGTAGATTATGTATCTAAATGGGTAGAAGCCATAACATGTCCATAAAATGATGCCAAGACAGTCATTAAGTTTCTTAATAGACATATTTTTACAAGGTTTGGTACACCACGTGCTATAATTAGTGATGAGGGAACTCACTTTATTAATAAAGCTATGGAAAAGGTATTAGCTAAGTACAATGTTAGACATAGAGTAGCAACCCCTTATCACCCACACTCAAATGGACAAGCTGAAATATCCAATAGGGAGATCAAGAACATACTTGAAAAAGTGGTCAAACCTAATAGAAAAGACTGGTCTTTTAAGTTAGACGATGCACTTTGGGCATATAGGACTGCATATAAAACACCCTTAGGTATGTCTCCTTATAGGCTAGTATATGGAAAAACATGTCATCTTCCCTTCGAGTTGGAAATCAAAGCCTTTTGGGCCTTAAAAGAACTGAATTATTGTGTGACCGATGCTGGAACTTTGCGGTCTCTGCAATTACATGAGTTAGATGAGCTAAGACATATGTCCTACGAAAATGCTAAAATGTACAAGGAAAAAACTAAGATTTGGCATGATAGTAGACTACGGTTTAAGGACTTTAAAAAAGGGCAGCATGTCTTATTATTCAACTCACAGTTAAGGTTATTTTCAGGCAAACTTAAGTCTAGATGGTCAGGTCCTTTTGTGATAACTAACGTTTTTGTTCATGGTGCTATTGAGATTCAGAACTTACATCAAGGGCAACCGTTCATGGTGAATTGTGCGAGGCTGAAACATTACTATGAGGAAGGAGATGTGCAAACACTCTCGGCCTTCCTCTTATCTGAAGCTTGAGAATCGAATCGAGAGGGGATGAGTGACCATTGTGCTCATCCATCAGAAGGCTATGCCTTAGCTTTTTTTTTTTTTTTTTTTTTTTCTTTCTCCTTTGTATTTTCGGTTTGTGTTGTGTGTTTATTTTTTATTTTAATTACGGATTTTTATTTTATTTAGGTGGATTTTAATAGGAGATCTTTAAGAGGAGATCAAGAAGATAAATCAAGGGGAGAAGATCCACGAAGAAGATCGGGCTAAATCAAAGATTTGGTTGCTGAATCTTGCAACTTAAATCAAGAAATATCCCAACGGCTATGCGAATTTATTGCGGAGAAGTTGCTGAGTCCGCAACAGAATAGAGTCGTTGGAATACACTCGAGTACAAATAGCCTTCAGATGATCTGTGCCCTCTACGTCTTTGTTAATCCGTTGGACCTCCAAATTCAGTCTTCTTCTTCCTCTGCATCTCCTACCTTCAGACCCTCAAAGAACGACAACGGTATCCACACGCGCAGATCGTTCCACGCCCAAAAAGAAGTCACCTGACGCAGAAGAAGCTGCGAGAGAGGCGCTGCTTTACTTAGCAGATGCCGATGCTGCGCAGCCCTCACGGCCTCCGAAGCTACCAGTGCGAAAAAAGAAGTGGAAGGTGGTGACTGAGATACCTGCTGGACCTTCTCAACCAGTCGGTACACCTAAGAAACGAAAGGGGACGGTTGCGGTGGAGGATCCACCGGTCCAAGAAAAGAATCCCAGCGAGGAGAGTCGTGGGAGTGGCCGCCCATCCTATGAGACGGCCAGGCAAAACCCTGAACCGTCCCCACAGACGCCGGAGCCTGAAGCTCCACCTGAAGAGCACCAAGACTCGGTGCCAAGTGCAGAGCCGGCGGAGGACGATGAGGTTTTCTCCCCTTTAAGGGAGGTCAGTCTTGACAGCCCTATGGAGGGGGGCAACAGGGATTCGATGGACGAGACGTTGGGGGACTGTCTCCAACAAATGGCCTCCAAGGCTCGTCTCAAGAAAAGGGCCCCGGTGATCGTGAAAGGCAAGCGGCCGAAGGCTTCCAAGCGAGCCAAGAAGAAGAAGGTTGGTGGCGAATCTTCTTTAAAGAAATTGAAGGTTGAGGCTGCTGAATCGGCCAAGGAAAAAGAGAAGGGAAAAAAGAAGATGTACTCCGAGGAAGAACCTTCAGTTGTGCGGTTTGTCTCACAAGAAGCAGAGGCCAAGAGCCTCGAATTAAGGAAGAAGGAACTCCTCCACGAGCGAGGATTCCTTGATGCGTTGGCGGACCTGCCGCAATTCTTGCGCGCAGGAATCATCACCCACGGCTGGGAGGAGTTGTGCAGACCCCCGATCCCTGCCTATCCGGACATGGTGTATGACTTCTACGCCAACCTCACACACCCTGAAGCATGCCTGTCCACGGTGACGGGGGTAGAGGTCGACTTCTCCGCAAATGCCATCAATGAGGCCTATGAGCTCAAGGGGTATCCACACTCTGATTACGCCAAGATGGTTGACCTGCCTTCTGAGGCAGTCTTGGAAGAAGCCTTGCACACGATAGGCAAACCAGAGGCATCTTGGGCGATTTCAAGGAACGGGAAGCACACCCTGATGAGTGCAACCCTGAGAGACAAAGCAGCCGTCTGGTTCTCTTTTGTGCGCAGACGTATCTCCCCTGTGACCCACGAGACGACTATCAACCAGGGGCGATCACTGCTGCTGTATGCCATCATGCGGGGGCTCACCATTGACGTTGGTGAAGTCGTTGCTGCCTCAATTGCTGAATGTTCAAAGAAAGGTAAGGGTCAGCTATTCTTCCCAAATACCATAACTAAATTGTGCCTTCGTGCATGAGTGCCAATGGAGAAGAATGAGAAGCAGTTGGCTCACACGGGCCATCTGGAGCTGTCCACCCTCTTGAGGATGCGTAGGAGGGGCAACATGGAGTTTGAGATGGACAGCTTGGCTGCTGCACAGTCACTGTCCATGGCCTGCCTAATAGATCTACAGCACAAGATGGCTCAGTGGGCCGAGTATGCACAGGCAAGGGACAAGGACGTAGCTGACCAGCTGGGGTGCATTTTCCCTGCCTTCCCTACTGATTTGCTGAAGCTGTTACGTCTCCAAAAGTGACCTTTTTAGGGCTTAATTAGCTTAGAAAGATGTTCACTCTTAGGTGTTTTTGATAGCATTTAGCCTAAACCTATGCTTAAATATGAGAATTAGAAGAAGGTAGCTAAATTAGGACTTATGCACAATAGGAAAGAAAAGAGTTGAAAACCGAAGGAAAAGAATGAAAAACAAGCTTTGCGAACGCATTGCGGAAACATTGCGGTCACCGCAATGTTTCAAGTGAAAACCGTAAGTTGACTGATCTTTTTCTGTTAATTTCCGTTATTTCAGGGATTCGTTCTTTCTCCTCCATCCATTCTGAAGTACGACGTTGAAGATTGATGGTTCTCCTTGGCCCAAATGCACCTGCAGATTACTATAAATAGGGGTCAAAGTCGAGGGTTCAAGCATCATCCGAAAGCGTAGAAGTCTTCTCGCAGTCCACCTTTTCTCCTAGTTTTCCTTTGCCGTCTGCTGGTTTGCGAAGCTCAGCTGTTGGAATCGATAATATGATAGGAAGGAGAGGAGATTCTTCTTCTCTCCCGATTGGATTCATCCAAGCAAGGCTGACCTTTCTCATCCTTCATTCGAGGCGGCTGCAACGAGATTTCGAGCTGTTTTACTGCTTTCTGTTCTTCATTTCTGTTTTCCAATTCTGTCTTGTGTTGTTTCTGTTCTTGTGGCTAGTTTAGATCATTTCGTTGTGTTCTGTCTTGCTGTTCTCTACTTTAAGTATCTCTTATGTTCATTCAAACAATCAATTAATCAAACACAAAATTCAGTATTTCACAGTTTCTGCCTTTGCATTCTACTGCTTTCCCTTGCTGTTTTAAGCACATTTCCCTTCTAAGCATGTCTGTCTTATCTTTTAGTTCTGTTCTCCCTATATCCATGAGTAACTAAGACACTTAGGGGCATGCTAATGACAACTCCATAGGCTAAAAAACGTGAATCAAGCATGTAGGATAGCTCTCGAAGCATTGATTGTATGTAAGCTTCATCCCACGGGCAATTTCGATTGGCCATCCATTTTGTCCAAAGAACTCCTAACCTCTGGAAGGAGTAAGAGTTCAGAGTCATATTATCATGCTAGCCTTTCAAGGTAACCAGGAAACGGCCTAGGAATAGGCGTTTCCCTAGTACAAACCATATCTTTCTGCTTTAACAAGATGCTTAAGACCTTACTTTGAGTTGAGTAAACTAAAGAATCTAATGCATGGAATCGGACGATACATGAGATTGAGATAGTTTGATGCATAGAGAGTAGATCCAGTGCTTGAGAATCGTATAAAAATGCCTATAGGATAGTCATTAGTAGCCCTTAATTCACCCATTCACACACTTTCGCTGTTATTTAATTGCGGTAGAATTGATGTCTCCGCAATCCTGCTTAAGTTAAAATTCTGTTTAGCCGTCTTTGCCTTCATTTATTAATTTCGTTTCTTTTCATTTGAGCTTAAATTTCACTTGTTCTCATTGATGTTACTACCCTTTACACATTCAGCAAAAATTAGATAATTAAAAACCAATTTTACCCCATCAAATCCACCCCTTCTTTCTTAACAAAACACTTCGCGAATAGCTAAAAATAAATCTCTGTGGGAAAACGAATGAAATATACTTACTACTTGCTATAAGATCATGTATGCTTGCATGTTCTGAGTGCTCTATCTCTTTTATTGCCTAATTATTTTAACACATTGAGCACGCAAAAAGTTTTTGGCGCCGCTGCCGGGGATTTATTTAAGTGAAAACGAAGTTTGTTAAGTTTGAAACACCAAGTTTATTGCCTATTGAAGCTGATCTGTTTCATTTCTTTTGCAGGTACTATTGGGGTAGTTTATGAGTGAGCCTTCAAGTAGAGATCTAGAGTTCAATCCTGAGCCCGAGAGACTATTTAAAGCCAGAAATAAAGCCAAGAAACGTCTTTTTAAACAACCCTCTATACCTCAAATCATACCTGAAATCGAAGAAATGGACGAGATAGTTCCAAATCAGGTACCTGTCATTCGCAACCCCATCGAAATAGCGAATGACAAGAATAGTGCCATTCTTTCATATTTAGTACCTATGCCTGGGGAGCTGAACCCCAGCATAATCCGTCCTGAAATCACTGCCAACTCATTCGAGTTAAAGCCAGTGATGTTCCAAATGTTGTCCACTGTGGGACAATTCTTTGGAGTGGAAAATGAGGACCCCCACAACCATCTTAGGAACTTCTTAGGAGTTAGTGATACCTTCATCATCCCTGGAGTGTCCCAAGAAGCTTTGAGGCTATACTTGTTCCCTTATTCTTTGAGGGACAAAGCCAAAACATGGTTAAACTCATTACCTTCTGGATCTGTCCGCAACTGGACAAACTTAGCAGAGAAATTCCTAGTCAAATACTTCCCACCTGATAGGAATTCTACCTTTCGTGATGACATAGTTAAATTCAAACAAGCTGATAATGAATCTCTTCACGAAGCTTGGACAAGGTTCAAGGACCTTCTTCTCAAATGTCCACATCATGGCATCCCATGGTGTATCCAAATTGAGGTCTTTTTCAAAGGATGCAACCCCAGCACTAGGCAAGTCTTAAATTCATCTGCTGGTGGTTCCATGTTGTCCAAGAGTTACAACGAGGCCTATGAGATCTTGGAGAAGATCTCAGCATCTCACTGTAGGTGGTCAGATGATCCAGTTGAGCCAACTAGAGCTCAAGACAAGGATGCTCTAAGTGCGATGAGCAGCCAAATAAATGCCCTGACCAACCTAGTTAAGCAAATGGCTCAAGCCAATCTCCAAACAAGTGTCAACACCGCTACCGCCATGTCAATGGGCACCCAACCAAGTCAAGGTGAGACACTTGTATGTGGATTCTGTGGGGAAGGGCACCTGTATGAATACTGCCCTGGGAATCCAGCCTCAGTCTGCTACATTGGAAGTCAGCAGCAGCCTAGGAACAACCCCTATTCCAATACTTACAACCCTGGTTGGAGGAACCACCCAAACCTGTCATGGGGTGGCCAACAAAATGCTAACCAAAATCCTAACCAACCTAGACCGAGTGGAACACCTGGTTTCACTCCCCAACATAACCAATCAATGTATCAAAAACCTTACAACCAACCTGTAGGATCTTCTGTAGAAAACTTACTCAAGGAATACATAGCTAAGAATGATGCTACTCTTCAAAGCCAGCAAGCTACTCTTAGGAGCCTAGAGAACCAAATAGGCCAATTGGCCAATGAACTCAAGAGTAGGCCCCAAGGTAGACTCCCTGCTGACACCGAGGTACCGAGGAGAGATGGTAAAGAACAAGTTCAAGCAATTGAACTCAGAAGTGGTAGACCCTTGGTGAGCAACGCAAAGGACACACCAAAGTCCACCACCAACTAGTAGAGAACACTGAGTCTAGTGCTCCACTGGAGTCTCTGCCAAACCAAGGTCCACCACCAACTAGCACATCAGGAGCCAGGCTAGAGCCAATTATTGAGGAGATAGAAGAAATTCCAAGGCCTCCACCTATCCTAAGGCGCCCTGACGTGCCTGCATATGTGCCACCACCTCCATATCCTCGAAGGCTTAAGAAGAAGCAGGAACAGGAAGTGCATTTTAATAAATTCTTAGAAATTCTTAAGCAAGTGCATGTCAACATTCCTTTTGTAGAAGTTTTACAGTCTATGCCTTCCTATGTAAAGTTTTTGAAAGATATTATTACTAACAAAAAAATAATTGGTGAGTTTGAAACAGTAAACCTCACTGAGGAGTGCAGTGCCATACTCCAAAACAAGTTGCCCAAGAAGGAGAAGGATCCTGGTTCCTTCACCTTACCTGTAGAACTTGGAGGCAAGCATGTGGGCAGAGCGCTTTGTGACCTGGGCGCCAGCATAAACCTCATGCCCCTATCACTATTCCGCCAGCTAGGAATAGGAGAAGCACGTCCAACCACTGTCACTTTACAATTAGCAGACAGATCCATTGCATACCCAGAAGGTAAGATTGAGGATATTTTAGTAAAGGTTGACAAGTTTATTTTCCTTGCAGATTTCATTATCCTGGATTATGAAGCAGACAAGGAGGTCCCCATCCTGTTAGGCAGACCATTTCTAGCCACAGGTAGGGCACTGATAGACGTCCAAAAAGGTGAGCTTACTATGAGGGTTCATGATGAAGAGGTGAAATTTAGTGTGTATAAAGCTTTAAGGTACCCCTCTGACCTTGAATCTTGTGCTAGCATGGACGTTGTAGACTCTTTAATGGAAGAACAATTGGAGCATGTATTATTAACCAAGCATGCCAATGAATATGTAGGATTAGAATTAACTGACTTAAACGTAGCTGAGATAATGGACATATCTGTAAATAACCCTCATCATGTTTGTATGAAGATTGACTTAACTGATAGAGCCTTAAATCCTTTAAAGCCATCCATTGAGCATCCACCTGTATTAGAATTAAAGCCACTCCCCACTCACCTCAAGTATGCATATTTAGGGAGTAATGAAACTCTGCCTGTTATCATTTCTTCTAAATTAAGTGAAAAGCATGAGGTTGAACTGATATTACTGCTTAAGCAACATAGGAAGGCTATTGCATGGACTATTGCTGATATTAGAGGCATTAGCCCTTCTTATTGCATGCATAAGATTATACTAGAGGAAGAGCACACACCTAGAGTAGATCATCAACGTAGGCTGAATCCCTCTATGAAAGAGGTAGTAAAGAAAGAAATAATAAAATGGTTAGATGCTGGTGTGATCTTCCCCATAGCTAGTAGTCAGTGGGTAAGCCCTATACAGTGTGTACCTAAAAAGGGTGGGATGACTGTGGTAGTCAATGAGAACAACGAACTGATTCCAACTAGGACTGTCACGGGGTGGAGAGTATGTATGGATTATAGGAAGCTCAATAAAGAAACTAAAAAAGACCACTTCCCTCTACCATTCATTGACCAAATGTTAGACAGAATAGCTGGTAGAGCCTATTACTGTTTCCTAGACGGTTATTCAGGGTACAACCAAATCACTATAGACCCCAAGGACCAAGAAAAGACTACCTTTACTTGCCCTTTTGGAACTTTTGCCTTTCGCAGAATGCCTTTTGGCTTATGCAATGCACCGGCAACTTTCCGAAGGTGCATGTTGGCAATCTTTTCTGATTTGGATGAGTCCATGATAGAAATATTCATGGATGATTTCTCAGTCTTTGGGGACTCCTTTACCAACTGTCTAGATAATTTAGGACAAGTCCTGGCGAGATGTGAAGAGACTAACTTAGTCCTTAATTGGGAAAAGTGTCACTTCATGGTAGATGAGGGGATTGTCTTAGGTCATAGAGTGTCAAGGGCAGGTGTAGAAGTTGACAGGGCAAAGATAGAAATCATAGAGAAGTTGGTAGAGCCTCAGAATGTCAAGGCCATTAGAAGTTTCTTAGGGCATGCTGGCTTCTATAGAAGGTTCATTAAGGAATTTTCTAAGATAGCCAAGCCTCTGTGTGAGCTTCTAGAACTAAACAGGCCATTCATCTTCTCTAAGGAATGTGTAGTAGCTTGGACAACCCTTAAGAAAGCACTAGTCACAGCACCTGTTATTATAGGGCCAGATTGGGATCTCCCATTTGAGATGTTATGTGATGCTAGTGACTATGCTGTAGGGGTTATGTTAGGACAGAAGATTGACAAGCTAACACACCCTGTCTATTATGCTAGTAAAACCTTGAATGAGGCTCAATGTAATTATACAACTACTGAGAAAGAGATGCTTGCTGTAGTGTTTGCTTGTGAGAAATTTAGAAACTATATTGTAGGCACTAGGACAATTGTGTACACTGACCATTCTGCCTTGAAATATCTTATGAGGAAGGCTGATGCTAAGCCTAGGTTGATTAGGTGGGTGTTATTGCTGCAGGAATTTGATTTGGACATTCGAGACAAGAAAGGATGTGAAAATGTGGTTGCGGATCACCTTTCTCGATTGCAGCACAATTGCGAAAAAATTGCGGAACCCGCAATTTCTGATGCTTTCATTGATGAACATGTCTTTGTTTTGACTCATTGTGATAACGATGAGGAACCTTGGTTTGCTGACATTGCTAACTTCCTTGCATCACAGGTATTACCAGTTTTCAAGGGAGGTCAAGAGAAGAAGAGGTTCCTTCATGAAGCAAGGAAATTCATATGGGATGACCCCACACTTTACAGAACCTGTGCTGATGGCTTGCTGAGGAAGTGTGTTTCAGCTGCTGAAGCGAAGTCTGTGCTGCAGCACTGCCACACAGCTCCTTATGGTGGACACTTTGGGGGCCAAAGAACAGCTGCAAAGGTATTTCAGAGTGGCTACTATTGGCCAACAATCTTCAAGGATGCCCACAACTATGCCCACAGCTGCGATGAATGCCAAAGAACAGGTAACCTCAGTCGAAAGGATGAGATGCCCCTCACCTACATCTTAGAGTTGGAGCTCTTTGATGTGTGGGGCATTGACTTCATGGGACCATTCCCTCCATCATCAGGTAACCTTTACATTTTGGTAGCAGTAGACTACGTATCCAAGTGGGTAGAGGCCAAAGCATGTCCCAATAATGATGCTAAAACAGTCACCAAATTCTTGCATAGGCATATTTTTACTAGGTTTGGGACACCTCGTGCCATCATTAGTGATGAGGGGTCACATTTCATTAACAAGGCTATGGAGAGAGTGTTGGCTAAGTATAACATTAGACATAGAGTAGCCACTCCCTATCACCCACACTCGAATGGACAGGCTGAAATTTCAAATAGGGAAATTAAGAACATCCTAGAAAAAGTGGTCAAACCTAATAGGAAAGACTGGTCCTTTAAGCGCGAGGATGCACTTTGGGCGTATAGGACAGCATATAAGACACCCCTAGGTATGTCTCCTTATAGGCTGGTATATGGCAAGACTTGTCACTTACCACTTGAGTTAGAAATCAAAGCATTTTGGGCCATGAAAGAATTGAATTTTTGCGTAAATGATGCGGGGACATTGCGGTCCTTACAATTACATGAGCTTGATGAGCTTAGACATATGGCCTATGAAAATGCTAAGATGTATAAGGAAAAGACCAAGATTTGGCACGATAGTAGACTTAGAGTTAAGGACTTTAAGAAGGGTCAACTTGTTTTGTTGTTTAACTCACGGTTGAAACTATTTCCAGGGAAACTTAAGTCTAGGTGGTCAGGTCCATTTGTGATTACTAATGTGTTTGTTCATGGTGCCATAGAGATAAAGAACTTGCAGCAAGGCCAACCGTTTATGGTTAATGGTGCAAGGTTGAAGCACTACTATGAGGAAGGAGATGTGAAGACTCTCTCGGCCTTCCTCTTGACTGAAGCATGAAAACGAGAACGAGAGAGGACGAGTGATTGCTGTGCTCGTCAACATAAGGCTCATGCCTTAGTTTATTTTTTGCGATTTTCCGGTTATCGTTTGTGTGTTTTGTTGTAGGATTTTAATTACGAATTTGATGTTGCTTTTATTTCTTTTTGTAGGGGATCGAAAGAGGGAATCAAGGAGAGTAATTCCAGCTTTAAAAATCAAGAAAAGATTGAGCCAAATAAAAGATACGGACGAGCAAAGATTGACATTTTGATGAAAAAATATCCCTAAAATTGCGCTGGATTTGCAGGATCCGCATAAATATAGCCGTTGGGATTTAGCCGTTTCTTTTTTATCCGTTAGAAGGCGCTTGATCGATACGATTCTCCCACTCTCTGAATTCCAAGAAAGCTGCGATTCTTTTCATCTTTGATTCTTCTCTCCAAATCTCCAAGACTCAACAATGGTGTTCACAAGGGCTGAAAGATCTGCAGCCAAGAAGAGGGCTGACGACGCTGAAACGGCTGCGAGAGATGCATTGCTTGCCTTGGCTGATGCTGAGGCTGCGCGAACGGAACGACTGGATAAGCTGCCGATTCGCAAGAAGAAGTGGAAGGTTGTCTCTGAGATACCTGCTGGACCCTCTGAACCAGCAGGCACACCCAAGAAGCGTAGGTGGAGTTTAACGGTGGCCGCTGAACCGAGCAAAGAAAAGACTCCCTCTGTGGAGAGTCAAGAAACTGATCGTGTGTCCCACGATTCAGCCAAGAGGAGTGTCTCGCCACCTGCACCACCAGCGCACAGCTCTTCCCCATCACCGCCAGCGCAGAGCCCTGAGCAGCCGTCGTCACCACTGAGTTCTGCACAGACACCTTCAGCAGAGCAAACAACCACGCCGTCGCACACTTCCCCACGGCCTGACCCTGAATTCCCATATGGGGAGTACCAAGAATCAACGCAGGGCAGTGGGGAAGGTGAGGACGAGGAGGTTTTCTCGCCTGTGAGGGAAGCTAGCCCGGAGAGTCTTGAACAGAAGACTGACTCAATGGAAGAGACGTTGGGGGCGTGCCTGCAGCAGATCACCATTGAGGCAAAGCTCAAGAAGAAGAAGAAGGCCAAGATTCTTAAGGCCAAGCGATCCAAGAAGCTGAAGAAGAAGAAGGCCAAGAAGGTTGAGGCTGCCGAGTCAGCCAAGGAGAGCACTGAGCCTTCGCTCAAACGACTTAAGGTTGAGGCTGCCGAGTCAGCCAAGCCAGCAGATAAAGGGAAGGCCAAGCTCTACCCTGAAGATGAGCCTCAGTCAGTGAGGTATGTTTCCTCTGATGCTGAGTCCAGGGGTGCTGAGCTGAGGAAGAGGGAGTTGCTGCACGAGAAAGGCTTCCTCGACAGACCTGCTGACCTGCCGCAGTTCTTGCGCGCAGGAATCATAAATCATGGCTGGGAGGAGTTGTGCAGGCCGCCCAATCCAGCTTACACGAGCATGGTTTACGACTTCTACGCCAACCTGCGAAACTCTGAGGAAGGGCTTTCTGTGGTGAGGGGAGTAGAGGTGGATTACTCAGCAAAAGCCATCAACGAAGCTTATGGCCTCAAGGGCCAAAGACACACTGATTATGCAAGGATCGTTGATGAGCCTACTGAGGCAGTGCTGGAGGAGGCCATTCGAACCATTGGCCAGCCTGAAGCAGCGTGGACTGTCTCACGCAATGGGAGGCACACCCTCATGAGTGCCAACCTGACAGCAAAGGCAGCTGTATGGTTTGCCTTTGTAAGGAGAAAGCTGTCCCCTGTGACCCATGAGACGACCATCAACCAGAGCAGATCGCTGCTGGTCTATGCCATTATGCGAGGTCTCACGGTCAATGTGGGGGAAATCATGTCAGCCGCCATTGCTGAGTGCGCCAAGAAAGGTAAGGGACCATTGTTTTTCCCTAACACCATAACCAAATTATGTTTGCTTGCAGGAGTCCCCATTGAGCGAATGGAGCAGCAGATGGCTTACACGGGCCACTTGGAGCTGCCTGCTAGCTTGAGGCTGAAAAGGAAGAGGAATATGGAGTTTGAACTGGATAGGCTGGCTGCTGATCAGTCACTATCCATGGCATGCCTGATGGATATGCAGAGGAGGATGGCTCAATGGGCCACTTACGCGCAGGCACGGGACAAGGAAGTTGCAGACCAACTTGGCTGTATCTTCCCTGACTTCCCCACAAACCTTCTGACTCCATGGGTGCCTCCACGACCACGACAACCAGATGAGGATGAAGACGTTTGAGTGCTGGTTTGAATTGCACTGAAGGGAGTATTGCTGTTCCCTTAGAAAAAAAAAACAACAATTTTCTGCTTTCAGATAGACCATGTGAATTATGCTGTTTTTCGTACACTTTTGATCTGTTTTAGATGCTTAGTTTTATGTTTTTAATCTTGCTTAGTATAGTCTGATGATAGTTGACTAGGTAGGTTAGTTTTGTTTTATTTTTAGAGAGCTCGAATGACTGGAAAAAGCATGCTTAGGGGCCTTAATCACTGTTATATCTGCCCTGACTTGATTGCGAAATAATTGCGGTACCCGCAATTTTTATTACTGAAAGCATGTTTTGGACTGTCTGTTTAGCTAGGCTGTGATCTGTTTAAATTCCATCTTTTGCTGCTATCATGACTACCATATATAGCTTATCTAAAAGCATGCTGGATGAGTGTCATAGGACACCCTTTGCTAGTTTAAATCAACCTCTAAAAAGCTCAGCATGCACAGCTTTAAGCCCTTATCTGTCTGTTTTTTTAAAATTACTGCTGCTGTGATATTTGCCGTTCGAATGTTTTGTCTATGCCTAGGGCTTTAGATTCTCTTTGTTTTACCTTAGACTAGATGCTTCTAGGATAGTTTGGGGGGTGTGCCACCTCAGACACTCATTGGGGACAATGAGTAGTTGAAGTTTGGGGGAGGCCACCCTAGGCCTAGGAACATTCCTCTCTCCCTTAGAAACATAAGCAGTCTTCTTCTCCTTTACAAAAAATGATGAACTAAAAAAAAAAAAATGAAAAATAGAATAAAGAGGGGGGTCTCTCTTAGGTTGCTAAGTAATCAGTGCCAAGTGTGTGACCCACAAGTGGCATTGCATCAAAAGGCAACCAGAGGAGAGGCCCCACCTAAGTAAGAAAAAGGGAAAAGAATAGGGAAGAAGAATGTATACCTAGGAGTTATAACTTTGTGGCTTAGATGTCCTATTTAAAAAGCACTCTGATCCTCAATTAGCTAAGCACAAAGTTGTAACTTGTAGGGTTGTTTAGGGAGATGAGTGTTTATCCAATGTAGTGATGCCAGGGTTTAGGTTGTTCTTTAAAAGTACTACTGTCACCGTTAATACTAAGACTGGCATGACTCTAAGGAATCCTAGACACATTAAAAATAAAGCTAGAAGCATGTACTGAGTCTGAGGTAAAGCTAGGCAGAATTTGAAACCTTAGGGATAGTGGCATGATATGACAAAAGCAAGAAGATCAGTTGTAGGGAGTTAATGGAAACAGATGGAGTGTTAGGCAGGCGAAGTCAGAAGAAGCTAGATAAGAGGGTAGTTTTAAGCTTAGAAGTGTGTCACAGGACAGCAGTGCTAGATAGGGATATAGGGGAGTTAGTAAGTGGTTAAAGAAGAAGAAACAGCAGCTTAGGAAAGTCCTTAGATTGCTTGAGGACAAGCAAAACCTTAAGTTTGGGGGTGTGTTACGTCTCCAAAAGTGACCTTTTTAGGGCTTAATTAGCTTAGAAAGATGTTCACTCTTAGGTGTTTTTGATAGCATTTAGCCTAAACCTATGCTTAAATATGAGAATTAGAAGAAGGTAGCTAAATTAGGACTTATGCACAATAGGAAAGAAAAGAGTTGAAAACCGAAGGAAAAGAATGAAAAACAAGCTTTGCGAACGCATTGCGGAAACATTGCGGTCACCGCAATGTTTCAAGTGAAAACCGTAAGTTGACTGATCTTTTTCTGTTAATTTCCGTTATTTCAGGGATTCGTTCTTTCTCCTCCATCCATTCTGAAGTACGACGTTGAAGATTGATGGTTCTCCTTGGCCCAAATGCACCTGCAGATTACTATAAATAGGGGTCAAAGTCGAGGGTTCAAGCATCATCCGAAAGCGTAGAAGTCTTCTCGCAGTCCACCTTTTCTCCTAGTTTTCCTTTGCCGTCTGCTGGTTTGCGAAGCTCAGCTGTTGGAATCGATAATCTGATAGGAAGGAGAGGAGATTCTTCTTCTCTCCCGATTGGATTCATCCAAGCAAGGCTGACCTTTCTCATCCTTCATTCGAGGCGGCTGCAACGAGATTTCGAGCTGTTTTACTGCTTTCTGTTCTTCATTTCTGTTTTCCAATTCTGTCTTGTGTTGTTTCTGTTCTTGTGGCTAGTTTAGATCATTTCGTTGTGTTCTGTCTTGCTGTTCTCTACTTTAAGTATCTCTTATGTTCATTCAAACAATCAATTAATCAAACACAAAATTCAGTATTTCACAGTTTCTGCCTTTGCATTCTACTGCTTTCCCTTGCTGTTTTAAGCACATTTCCCTTCTAAGCATGTCTGTCTTATCTTTTAGTTCTGTTCTCCCTATATCCATGAGTAACTAAGACACTTAGGGGCATGCTAATGACAACTCCATAGGCTAAAAAA
The DNA here is from genome assembly GCA_028017165.1 of Herpetospermum pedunculosum. NCBI lineage: Eukaryota > Viridiplantae > Streptophyta > Magnoliopsida > Cucurbitales > Cucurbitaceae > Herpetospermum > Herpetospermum pedunculosum. The sequence continues at coordinate 54,091,779 of CM051528.1, read as the reverse complement.
CGTGAATCAAGCATGTAGGATAGCTCTCGAAGCATTGATTGTATGTAAGCTTCATCCCACGGGCAATTTCGATTGGCCATCCATTTTGTCCAAAGAACTCCTAACCTCTGGAAGGAGTAAGAGTTCAGAGTCATATTATCATGCTAGCCTTTCAAGGTAACCAGGAAACGGCCTAGGAATAGGCGTTTCCCTAGTACAAACCATATCTTTCTGCTTTAACAAGATGCTTAAGACCTTACTTTGAGTTGAGTAAACTAAAGAATCTAATGCATGGAATCGGACGATACATGAGATTGAGATAGTTTGATGCATAGAGAGTAGATCCAGTGCTTGAGAATCGTATAAAAATGCCTATAGGATAGTCATTAGTAGCCCTTAATTCACCCATTCACACACTTTCGCTGTTATTTAATTGCGGTAGAATTGTTGTCTCCGCAATCCTGCTTAAGTTAAAATTCTGTTTAGCCGTCTTTGCCTTCATTTATTAATTTCGTTTCTTTTCATTTGAGCTTAAATTTCACTTGTTCTCGTTGATGTTACTACCCTTTACACATTCAGCAAAAATTAGATAATTAAAAACCAATTTTACCCCATCAAATCCACCCCTTCTTTCTTAACAAAACACTTCGCGAATAGCTAAAAATAAATCTCTGTGGGAAAACGAATGAAATATACTTACTACTTGCTATAAGATCATGTATGCTTGCATGTTCTGAGTGCTCTATCTCTTTTATTGCCTAATTATTTTAACACATTGAGCACGCAACAGAAGCCATGGGCGCTTCCTAGAGAAAGGAGAGATGAGGATGAAGATTTATGAATGCCTATCTGAACGGCATTCGAGGGAGTTTTTCTGATCCCTCTTGAAAATAAAAAAATAAAAAAAACTGCTGCTTTTCTGTGACTTGTGACCCCTGTTATTAATCGAATTCTTGATCTGTTTTATTTGTTCTTTTGTTTGTTTAGGATAGTTTACTTTTGTTTGATGGTATCTGAGTAGTTAGTCTAGTTAGTTTTAATGCTTAGGATAGTTTTGGATGTCTGGAATAGCATGCTAGGAGCTTTGATCAATGTTAAAAATGCTCTGTCGGTTTATTGCGAATTTTTTGTGGAGTCCGCAATTTTTGTTAGTTTTCGCATGCTATTGGACGATTGTTGGATGGGCTGTTTCTGTTTAAATTTTGATATCTTGCTGTTTTATTGACTTCATTATGTGATCTATCTGCTCAGCATGCTGGATGAGTGTCTTAGTACACCTTTGATAGTTTAAATTAGCTTCCTTTAGTGCTGAGCATGAACCTCTATAAGCCCTTGACATGCTGTCTTTTACACAGTGTCTGCATCTGAGTTATCTGCTTTAGGAAGGTCTTTTTATGCCTAGGAGTTTTAAATTTTACTTGTTTTGCCTTAGACTAGATGCTTCTAGGACAAGTTTGGGGGTGTGCCACCTCAGACTCTCATTGGGGACAGTGAGTAGTTTAAGTTTGGGGGAGGTAGCCCTAGGCCTAGGAACATTCCTCTCTCCCTTTTAAACATAAGCATTCTTCTTCTTTGAAAAAAAATGAACTGAAAAAAATGAAAACAAAAGAATAAAGAGTAGTGTCTCTCTTGAGGTTGCTGAGTAATCAGGGCCATTTGTGCAACCCACAAGTGGCACTGCATCAAAAGGCAAACCAAAAGAAGAGACTCTACTAGGAAAAGAAAAGAAGAAAAAGGAAAAAACCAAGGAAGAAGAGTGTATGCCTGTGAGTTATAGCTTATGTGCTTAGGTGTCCTGCATGAATGAACTCTGATCCTCAATTAGCTAAGCACAGGGTTGTAGCTTGTAGGTTTGTTAAGGGAGATGAATGTATATCCAATGTAGTGATGCCAGGGTTTAGGTTGTTCTATGAAATGTACTACTGTTACTTGTGTATACTAAGACTGGCATGACTCTAAGGAATCCTAGGTAGCTGTTGCGTGCTCAATGTGTAAAAGAAATAAGCAATAAGAGAGAGAGAGCACTCAGAACATGCAAGCATACATGATCTTGTAGCAAGTAGTAAGTATTTTTTCATTCGTTTTCCCACAGAGATTTATTATTAGCTACTCGTGAAGTGTATTGTTAAGCAAGAATGGGTGGATTTGATGGGGTAGATTTGGTTTAAAAATGCCTAATTACTAATGAATCAATAAAGGATAGCAACATGAACAAGTGCAAGTCAATGATAAACTCAACCGTAAAGAGAAGAGATTAATAAACGAAGAGAAAAATAGCTAAGCAGAATTTTTAACTTAGTAGAATTGCGAGAACAGCAATTTTACCGCAATGTTACTAACAGCGAAAGTGTGTAAAATGGAGAAACAAGGGCTACTAACGACTCCTCTATAGGCATTTTCACACGATTCTCAAGCATTGGATCAACTCACTATGCATCAAACTAACTCATTCTCATGTATCTTCCGATTTCATGCATTAGATTCTTTAGTTTACTCATGTCCAAGTAAGGTCTTAAGCATCTTGTTAAAGCAGCAAGTTATGATTTGTACTAGGAAAACGCCTATTCCTAGGTCGTTTTCTGGTTACCTTGAGAGGCTAGCATGAGTGTATGACTCTGAACTCTTACTCCTTCCAGAGGTTAGGAGTTCTTTGGACAAAATGGATGGCCAATCGAAATTGCCCGTGGGATGAAGCTTACATACAATCAATGCATTCGAGAGCTATCCTACATGCTTGGTTCACGTGTTTTAGCCTATAGTATTGTCATTAGCATGCCCCTATGTGACTTAGTTACTCATGGATGTAGAGAGAACAGAAATAATAGATGAAGTAGACATGCTTAGAAGAAAATGAAAGACAAAACAGCAAGGAAAAACAGTAGGCAGAGAAGGTAAAGACAAAGTGTGAAATGATGAATTATGCTTTGATTAATCAATTGTTTGAACTAAACAAATGAAAACTTAAAGTGATTAACATAAAGACAGAAAGCAAAGAAATGGAATGGATGAACTAATGGAAAAGAAATAACAACAAAACGGTGCTGGAAATGAAAAGTAAAGACAGAAAGCAGTAAAATGAGCTTGAACGCCTCGTCGCAAACGCCTCGGCTGAAGGGAGAGAAAGGTAAGCCTTGCTTGGATGAATCCAATCAGGAGATCTTCTCTCCTTCCTATCAGATTGTCGACTCCAACAGCTGAACCTCTCAAACCAACAGACGGAGAAGAGAATGAATGGGAAAGACTGCGCTGCGAAGAGACTTCTACGCTTTCGGATGATGATTAAACCTTCCTCTTTGACCTCCTTTTATAGTGTTCTGCAGGTGCGATTGGGCCAAGGAGAACCATCCATCCTCAACGTCGTACTTCAAAATGGATGGAGGAGAAAGAACGAATCCCTGAAATATCGGATTACAACAGAAAAAGGTTAGCCAACTTACGGATTTCACTTAAAACATTGCGGTTTTAGCAATGTTTCCGCAATGCTTCCGCAATGCACAATTTTTATTCTTTTAACTTCCTTTTTCATTCTTTTTCTTTCCTTTTGCATACAAGTCCTAATTTAGCTTCCCTCTTCTACTTCTCATATATAAGCATAGGTTCAAGCTAAATCCTATCAAAAACACTCACAAATGCACAACTTCCTAACACAAATAAGTCCTAAAATAGTCACTTTTGGAGACGTAACACACCCTCAAACTTAAGGTTTTGCTCGTCCTCGAGCAAACTAAGGACTTACTTAGGCTGCTGTTTTATCCTCTCTAACCACTTGCTGACTCCCCTACATTCCTATCTATAGCAGTGTTGTCCTGTGACACACTTCTAAGTTTACAACTATCCTCTTATTTTGCTTCTTCTGACTTTGCACGCCTAATACTCCTGCTGTTTCATTAACTCCCTACGACTGATCTACTTGCTTCTGTCATATCGTGCAGCTATCCCTAAGGTTTCAAATTCTACCTAGCTTTACCCCAGACTCAGTACATGCTTCGAGTTCTTACTTTTGAGCTACCTAGGATTCCTTAGAGTCATGCCAGTCTTAGTATTAATAGTGACAGTAGTACTTTTAGAGAAGAACCTAAACCCTGGCATCACTACATTGGACATACATTCATCTCCCTAAACAACCCTACAAGCTACAACTTTGTGCTCAGCTACTTGAGGATCAGAGTTCTTATTCAGGACATCTGAGCCACAAAGTTGCAACTCCTAGGTATACATTCTTCTTCCCTATTTCTTCCTTTTTTCTTTCTTACTTAGGTGGAGCCTCTCCTTTGGTTGCCTTTTGATGCAATGCCACTTGTGGGTTACACACTTGGCACTGATTACTCAGCAACCTAAGAGAGACACCCCTCTTTATCTATTTTTCATTTTTTTTTTTTTTTTTCAGCTCATCATTTTTTGTAAAGGAGAAGAAGAATGCTTATGCTTTAAGGGATAGAGGAATGTTCCTAGGCCTAGGGTGGCCTCCCCCAAACTTAAACTACTCATTGTCCCCAATGAGTGTCTGAGGTGGCACACCCCCAAACTTATCCTAGAAGCATCTAGTCTAAGGTAAAACAAAGAGAATCTAAAAGCCCTAGGGATAGACAGAACATTCTAAAAGCAAACATTACAGCAGCAGAAATTTATAAAAACAGGCAGAGAAGGACTTAAAGCTACGCATGCTGAGCACTTTTAAGAGGCTAATTTAAACTATCAAAGGTGTCTTATGACACTCATCCAACATGCATGTAGATAAGCTATATAAGGTAGTCAAGATAGCAGCAAAAGACAAAATTTAAACAGAACCAGCCTAGCTAAACAGTCAGTCAAAAACATGCATTTACTAGTAAAAAATTGCGGATTCCGCAATTATTTCGCAATGGATACAGGGCAGATATATCAGTGATCAAGGCCCCTATGCATGCTCTTTCCAGTCATTTAAGCTATACAAAAAAGGAAACTAAACTAATCTACCTATTCAGCTACCATCAGACTACACTAAACAAATTTAAACAACAAAAATAAAGAACTAAAAACAGATCAAAATTTAACTCAAAACAGCAGAATTCACATGGTTCAACAAAAAGCAGTTTGATTATTATTTTTTCTTTCTTTTAGGGAACAGAAATACTCCCTTGAGTGCTTCTCAATCTAGCACTCAGATGTCCTCATCATCATCATCCTTCCGTGGTCTTGGAGGCGCCCATGGAGCCATTAGGTCCGTGGGGAACTCAGGGAAGATGCAGCCTAATTGGTCAGCGACATCTTTATCCCTTGCCTGCGCATATGTGGCCCATTGCGCCATCTTCTTTTGCAGATCCATCAGACAGGCCATTGACAGAGACTGAGTAGCAGCCAGGCCATCTAGCTCGAACTCCATGTTCCCCTTCCTTCGCATCCTCAAGGCAGTAGGCACCTCCAGGTGCCCCGTGTAGGCCAGCTGCCTCTCCATCCTCTCGATTGGAACCCCTGCACGTAAGCAGAGCTTAGTAATTGTATTAGGAAAGAAAAGTGGACCCTTACCCTTTTTGGCGCAGTCAGCGATTGAGGCTGCAATGACCTTGCCCACATTGATTGTGAGGCCCCTCATGATCGCATAGATCAGCAGCGATCTGCCTTGGTTGATGGTGGTCTCGTGGGTTACTGGGGACAGCTTCCTCCGCACGAAGGAAAACCAGACAGCTGCCTTGGCTGTGAGGGTAGCACTCATCAGGGTGTGCTTCCCATTGCGTGAAACTGTCCACGCTGCCTCAGGTTGGCCAATGATCCGAATTTCTTCCTCCAGGACAGCTTCTGTTGGCTCATCAACGATCTTGGCATAGTCAGTGTGCTTTTGCCCCTTGAGGCCATAGGCTTCATTGATTGCCTTCGCTGAGAAATCCACCTCGATTCCTCTGACCACGGATAGGCCATCCTCAGGGTTCATCAGGTTGGCGTAGAAATCATACACCATGCTGGAGTAGGCGGGGACGGGTGGTCTGCACAGCTCCTCCCAGCCATGATTGGTGATCCCTGCTGTTAAGTCTCTGAAAGTGACTTATTTAGGACCCATTTAGCTTAAGAAGATGTACACATTTAGGTGTTTTTGTGAGCATTTAGCCTAAACCTATGCTTTAATATGAGAATTAGAAGAAGGTAGCTAATATAGGACTTATGCATAATAGGTAGGAAAAGGGGTGAAAACCGAAGAAAAGAATGAAAAAATAACCCTTGCGAATGCATTGCGGAATAATTGCGGTGGCCGCAATTATTCAAGTTAAAACCGTAAGTTGGCTGACATTTTTCTGTTTAGATCCGACTTTTCAGGGATTCGTTCTTTCTCCTCCACCCATTCTGATATACGACGTTGAAGATTGATGGTTCTCCTTGGCCCAATCGCACCTGCAAACTACTATAAAAGGGGGCCAAAGTCGGAGGTTCAGTGACAACTCGAAGCGTAGAAGTCTTTCTGCAGTCCACCCTTTCCACTGTTCTTTCTTTGCCGTCTGTTGGAGTGAGAGTCTAAGCTTTTGGAATCGATAATCTGATAGGAAGGAGAGAAGATTCTTCTTCTCTCTCGATTGGATTCATCCAAGCACGGCTGAATTCTCATCACCTTCATTCGAGGCGACTGCCACGAAGATTTCCAGCAACCTTTACTGTTTTCTGCTCTTTTCTTCTCAATTCCATTTCTGTTCAATGTTGTTCTTAGCTTAGTCATTTACTTATTGCATTTCGTTGTTGTCTGCCTTGAATTCATTCTGTTTAAGCTTTCCTTTGTCATTCAAACACTTGAAGTAATCAAAGTAAGTTTCTGCATTTCACAGTTATTCCTTATTCTGCTACGAGTTTGGCTTGCTGTTTTAAGCACTTTTTCCTTCTAAGCATGTCTACTTTATCTTATATTTCTGTTCTACATATATCCATGAGTAACTAAATTCATTTAGGGGCATGCTAATGACAGAACTATAGGCTAAAAAACGTAAGTCAAGTAGGTAGATCAACACTCAAACATTGATTATATGTAAGCTTCATCCCACGGGCAATTTCGATTGGCCATCCATTTTGTCCAAAGAACTCCTAACCTCTGGAAGGAGTAAGAGTTCAGAGTCGTATAATCATGCTAGCCTTTCATGGTAATCAGGAAACGGCCTAGGAATAGGCGTTTCCCTAGTATAAACTGAACACTCCTGTTTTAACAAGATGCTTAAGACCTTACTTTGAAGGCGAGTAAACTTGAGTCTCTCATGCATGGAATCGGACGATACTTGAGATAGAGTGAGTTTAATGTGTAGAGAGTTGATCCAAAGTTTGATAATCGTAATAAAATGCCTATAGGACAGTCATTAGTAGCCCTTAATTCACCCATCTAACCAGTTTTTCGCTGCCAATTAATTGCGGATTAATTGCGGTTCTCGCAATTCTGCTAAATTGCTTTCTGTCTAGCTGTTTTCTTCTTCGTTTATTGAGTCCATCTCTTGTCTTTTAAGCCTGATTTTAACTTTAAGTTGTTTATGGTATATTCCTTTAGACATTCAGCAGAAAGTAGTTAATTCAAAACCAATTTTACCCCATCAAATCCATCCCATCTTTCTTAACAAACACACTTCGCGAATAGCTAAAATTAAGTCTCTGTGGAAAAAACGAATTAAATATACTTACTACTTGCTGTGAGACCATGTATGCTTGCATGTTCTAAGTGCTCTCTCCATCCTTTTGCTTCTTTATCTTTACACATTGAGCACGCAACAAGTTTTTGGCGCCGCTGCCGGGGACTTATTTTAAGTGAAAACGAAGTTGTTAAGTTTAAGAAGTCAAGTTTATCATTGAGTGAAACTAATCTGTTTCATTTCTTTTGCAGGTGCTATTAAGGTAGTTTATGAGTGAGCGTTCACATAGTGATTTAGAGTTCGATCCTGAACCTGAAAGATCACTTCGAGCTAGGAATAAGGCAAAGAAACGTCTCTTTAAACAACCTCCTATACCTCAAACCACACCTGAAACTAGAGAAATGGGCGATGTAGTTCCAAATCCGGCGCAAGCCATTCGCAACCCCATCGAAATAGCGAATGACAAGGATAGCGCCATTCTTTCATATCTAGTACCTATGCCTGGGGAGCTGAACCCCAGCATAATCCGTCCTGAAATCACTGCCCACTCTTTCGAGTTAAAGCCAGTGATGTTCCAAATGTTGTCCACTGTGGGACAATTCTTTGGAATAGAAAATGAGGACCCCCATAATCACCTTAGGAACTTCCTAGGAGTTAGTGACACCTTCCTAATCCCTGGAGTTTCCCAAGAGGCCCTTAGGCTATATCTTTTCCCTTATTCTTTGAGGGACAAAGCCAAAACGTGGCTAAATTCTTTACCCTCAGGATCTGTTCGCAATTGGACAGATCTAGCAGAAAAATTCCTAGTCAAATACTTCCCACCAGATAGGAATTCAACTTTTCGTGATGACATCATAAAATTCAAACAAGCTCCAAGTGAGTCTCTTCACGAAGCTTGGACTAGATTTAAAGATCTTCTCGTTAAATGTCCACACCATGGCATTCCATGGTGTATCCAAATAGAAGTCTTCTTTAAAGGATGCAACCCCAGCACCAGACAAGTCTTAAATTCATCTGCTGGAGGTTCCATGTTGTCCAAGAGTTACAACGAAGCTTATGAGATCTTGGAGAAGATCTCAACATCTCATTGTAGATGGTCAGACGATCCTGTAGAGCCAACTAGAGCTCAAGACAAGGATGCTCTAAGCGCCATGAGCACCCAAATAAACGCCCTGACCAACTTAGTTAAGCAAATGGCTCAGGCCAATCTCCAAACCAGTGCCAATACCGCCACAGCCATGTCAATGGGCACTCAACCAAGTCAAGGCGAGGCACCAATCTGTGGATTCTGTGGGGAAGGACACCCCTATGAATACTGTCCTGGGAATCCATCCTCGGTCTGCTATGTAGGAAGTCAGCAGCAGCCAAGGAATAACCCCTACTCACAAACTTACAATCCTGGTTGGAGAAACCACCCTAACCTGTCATGGGGTGGCCAACAAAACACTAACCAAAATCCTAACCAACCAAGGCCGAGTGGAACACCTGGTTTCACTCCCCAACATAACCAGTCAATGTACCAAAAGCCTTACAATCAACCTGTAGGATCTTCTGTAGAAAACCTACTCAAGGAATATATAGCTAAGAATGATGCTACTCTTCAGAGCCAGCAAGTTACCCTTAGGAGCCTGGAAAACCAAGTCGGCCAATTAGCCAATGAACTTAAAAGTAGGCCCCAAGGTAGACTCCCTGCTGATACCGAGGTACCAAGGAGAGATGGCAAAGAACAAGTTCAAGCCATTGAACTTAGGAGTGGAAGACCATTGGTGAGCATTACAAAGGACACACCAAAAAGAGTAGAGAACACTGAGTCTAGTGCTCCACTGGAGTCTCTGCCAAGCCAAGGTCCACCACCAACTAGCACATCAGGAGCCAGGCTGGAGCCAATCAGTGAGGAGGTAGAAGAAATTCCAAGACCTCCACCTATCTTAAGGCGTCCTGACGTGCCTGCATATGTGCCACCACCTCCATACCCTCGAAGACTGAAGAAGAAGCAGGAACAGGAAGTTCATTTTAATAAATTCTTAGAAATACTTAAGCAAGTGCATGTGAACATTCCTTTTGTAGAGGTTTTACAGTCTATGCCTTCATATGTAAAATTTTTGAAGGATATCATTACTAACAAAAAGATAATTGGTGAGTTTGAAACAGTAAACCTCACCGAGGAATGCAGTGCCATCCTCCAGAACAAGCTGCCCAAGAAGGAGAAGGATCCTGGTTCCTTCACCTTACCTGTAGAACTTGGAGGCAAGCATGTGGGCAGAGCGCTTTGTGACCTGGGCGCCAGCATAAATCTCATGCCCCTGTCCCTATTCCGTCAGTTGGGAATAGGAGAAGCACGTCCAACTACTGTCACTTTACAACTAGCAGACAGATCCATCGCATATCCAGAAGGTAAGATTGAGGATATTCTAGTTAAAGTTGACAAATTCATTTTCCTTGCAGATTTCATTGTCCTGGACTATGAAGCAGACAAGGAGGTACCCATCCTGCTAGGTAGGCCATTTCTAGCCACAGGTAGGGCACTAATAGATGTGCAAAAAGGTGAGTTAACTATGAGAGTTCATGATGAAGAGGTAAAATTTAGTGTTTACAAAGCTTTAAAATACCCCTCTGATTCTGAGTCTTGTGCTAGCATGGATGTTATTGACTCACTTATGGAAGAACAATTAGAGCATGTATTATTAACCAAGCATGCTAGTGAATATGTACAAATAGATGTAGATGATCTAAATATAGCTGACATAATGAACATGCCTGTAAATAACCCTCAGCATGTATGTATGACTATAGATTTAACTGATAGAATTATTAACCCTCTGAAGCCCTCCATTGAGCATCCACCTGTTTTAGAACTGAAACCACTACCAACTCACCTCAAATATGCATATCTAGGAGAGAATGATACGCTGCCTGTAATTATTTCTTCTAAGCTAAGTGAACAGCATGAGGTTGATTTAATTCTACTGCTTAAGCAACATAGGAAGGCTATAGCATGGTCTATTGCTGATATTCGAGGCATTAGCCCTTCTTATTGTATGCACAAAATTATTCTAGAGGAAGAACACACACCTAGGGTAGATCACCAGCGTAGGTTAAACCCCTCTATGAAAGAGGTAGTGAAGAAAGAAATAATAAAGTGGTTAGATGCAGGAGTAATTTTCCCCATAGCTAGTAGTCAGTGGGTGAGCCCCATCCAATGTGTACCTAAAAAGGGGGGAATAACTGTGGTAGTCAATGAGAATAACGAACTAATTCCAACAAGGACTGTCACAGGGTGGAGGGTATGTATGGATTACAGAAAACTAAATAAAGAAACTAAAAAAGACCACTTCCCCATACCGTTTATTGACCAGATGCTAGACAGAATAGCTGGTAGAGCCTACTACTGTTTCCTAGATGGCTATTCAGGCTACAATCAAATAACTATAGACCCTAAGGATCAAGAGAAGACCACCTTCACTTGCCCTTTTGGAACGTTTGCCTTCCGCAGAATGCCTTTTGGCTTATGCAATGCACCGGCAACTTTCCAGAGGTGCATGATGGCCATCTTCTCTGAGTTGGATGAGTCCATGATAGAAATATTCATGGATGACTTCTCAGTCTTTGGGGACTCCTTTAAAACCTGTCTAGAAAACCTAGGACAAGTCCTGACTAGGTGTGAGGAGACTAACCTAGTCCTGAATTGGGAAAAGTGCCATTTTATGGTAGATGAAGGGATTGTCTTAGGACATCGAGTGTCAAGGGCGGGTGTAGAAGTGGATAGAGCGAAAATTGAGGTCATAGAGAAGTTGGTAGAGCCCCAGAATGTCAAGGCTATTAGGAGTTTCTTAGGGCATGCTGGCTTCTATAGAAGGTTCATCAAGGACTTTTCTAAGATAGCCAAGCCTCTATGTGAGCTACTAGAGCTAGGTAGGCCATTCATCTTCTCTAAGGAATGTGTAGTAGCTTGGAAAACTCTTAAGGAAGCACTGGTCACAGCACCAATCATAGTAGGACCAAATTGGGATCTCCCATTTGAGATGCTATGTGATGCCAGTGACTATGCTGTAGGAGTCATGTTAGGACAGAAGATTGACAAGCTCACACATCCTGTTTATTATGCTAGTAAGACCTTGAATGAGGCCCAATGTAACTATACAACTACAGAGAAAGAGATGCTTGCTGTAGTATTTGCTTGTGAAAAATTTAGGAACTATATTGTAGGAACTAGGACCATTGTATATACTGACCATTCTGCTTTAAAATATCTAATGAGAAAGGCTGATGCTAAGCCTAGACTAATTAGATGGGTGTTATTGCTGCAGGAATTCGATTTGGACATTCGGGACAAGAAGGGATGTGAAAATGTGGTTGCAGATCACCTGTCTCGATTGCAGCACAATTGCGAAAAAATTGCGGACCCCGCAATTTCTGATGCTTTTATAGATGAACATATCTTTGTTTTGACTCATCGTGATAACGATGAGGAACCTTGGTTCGCTGACATTGCTAACTTCCGTGCAGCACAGGTATTACCAGTGTTCAAGGGAGGACAAGAGAAGAAGAGGTTCCTCCATGAAGCAAGGAAATTCATCTGGGATGACCCCATACTTTACAGGACCTGTGCTGATGGGTTGTTGAGGAAATGTGTTTCAGCTGCTGAAGCGAAGTCTGTGCTGCAGCACTGTCATTCATCTCCTTACGGTGGGCACTTTGGTGGACAAAGGACAGCTGCCAAGGTATTTCAAAGTGGCTACTACTGGCCAACAATTTTTAAGGACGCCCACAACTATGCCCACAACTGTGACGAGTGCCAAAGGACAGGTAACCTCAGTCGTAAGGATGAGATGCCCCTCACCTACATCTTAGAGTTGGAGCTCTTTGATGTATGGGGCATTGATTTCATGGGACCCTTCCCTCCATCATCAGGTAACTTGTATATTCTAGTAGCAGTAGACTACGTGTCAAAGTGGGTAGAAGCTAAGGCATGTCCTAATAATGATGCTAAGACAGTCACTAATTTCTTGCATAGACACATTTTCACTAGATTTGGGACTCCTCGTGCTATCATTAGTGATGAGGGGTCACATTTCATTAATAAGGCTATGGAGAAAATATTGGCTAAGTATAACATCAGACATAGGGTAGCTACTCCCTACCATCCACACTCAAATGGCCAAGCTGAGATTTCCAATAGGGAGATAAAGAACATCCTAGAGAAGGTAGTCAAACCTAATAGGAAAGACTGGTCTTTCAAGCTTGAGGATGCACTTTGGGCTTATAGAACAGCATATAAGACACCTCTAGGAATGTCTCCCTATAGGTTGGTATATGGCAAGGCTTGCCACTTGCCACTTGAGTTGGAGAACAAGGCATTTTGGGCCATGAAAGAATTAAATTTTTGTGTGAAGGATGCAGGGACATTAAGATCTTTACAGCTGCATGAACTTGATGAGCTTAGGCACATGGCCTATGAGAATGCCAAGATGTACAAAGAAAAGACAAAAATATGGCATGACAGTAGACTCAGGATCAAAGATTTTAAGAAAGGCCAACTTGTACTATTATTTAACTCACGATTAAAGCTATTTCCAGGCAAATTAAAGTCTAGATGGTCGGGTCCATTTGTTGTTACTAATGTCTTTATTCATGGTGCAGTAGAGATAAAAAACTTGCAGCAAGGACAACCATTTATGGTCAATGGTGCTAGGTTGAAGCACTACTATGAGGAGGGGGATGTGAAGACTCTCTCGACCTTCCTCCTACATGAAGCATGAAGTTAGAAACGAGAGAGAACGAGTGGTTACTGTGCTCGTTTAGTCAAGGCCAATGCCTTAGTTTATTTTTTCTGGTTTTTTCGATGATCGTTTGTACGTTTTGTGGTGTAATTTTAATTGCGTATTTAATGTTTGTTTTGTTTGTTTTTGTAGGGAATCGAAAGAGGGGATCAAGGGGAGTAAATCGCACTTTAAAAATCAAGAATCGGTTGGGCCAAATGAAAGATACGGGCGATCAAAGTTGGGATTTATTATGAAATATTGTCCCTAGAATTGCGCAGAAATTGCTGACTCCGCAAAAAGAGCCGTTGGGATTTCATCCGTTGCTTTTATAGCCGTTAGAAGGCGCCCGTTTGATACGATCTTCTCATTCTTTGCTCTCCAAGATTTCTGCGATTCTCTCCACCTTTGATCTCTCTCTCCAAACCTCCAAGATTCGACCATGGTTTCCACTAGGGCTGAGAGATCCGCCGCCAAGAAGAAGGCCGACGACGCAGCTGAAGCGGCTGCGAGGGAAGCGCTTCTCACCCTTGCTGATCAGGGTGCTGTACGCACTGGCAGTCTTGGTAAGCTTCCTATTCGTAGGAAGAAGTGGAGAGTGGTCACTGAGATCCCTGCTGGCCCATCTGAGCCAGTGGGCACGCCCACGAAGCGCCGGTGGACTGTCAAGACTGCCGCCGGACCGAGCAAATCCAAGACTCCCTCTGTGGCGAGTCAAGAATCTGATCGTGCATCCCACGAGTCAGCTAAAGAAGGTGCGACGCCGTCTGCATCACCTGTGCGCAGCCCTCTGCCGTCTGAATCACCTGTGCGCAGCCCCCTGCCATCTGAACCAGTGCCAAGCACCGAATCATCACCACCTGCGCAGAGCGCCGAGTCATCTCCAGCGCCTCAGAGTGCTGATCTACCACCTGCGGCTGTGCAGAGTCCTGAGCTGCCGTCTTCGCCATGGAGTTCTGCGCATACCCCATCAGCAGAGCACAACTCTCCACGGCCTGATCCGGAATTCCCTTATGGGGATTACCAAGAATCCACGCAAGGCAGTGGAGAGGCAGAAGAAGAAGAAATCTTCTCTCCCATGAGAGAAGACAGCCCTGATGAGCCTGCACAGCAGGATGATTCTATGGAGGAGACGTTGGGGGCCTGTTTCCCACAACTCCAGGCAAAGCTGAAAAAGAAAAAGAAGGCCAAGCTTGTCAAGGCCAAGAAATCCAAGAAACTCAAGAAGAAGAAGGCCAAGCGAGTGTCTTCAGCAGACAAAGACAGTGCTGAGCCCTCGCTCAAACGCCTCAAGGTGGAGGCTGCTGAATCTTCCAAGCCAGCCGATAAGGGGAAGGCTAAGCTCTACCCTGAAGACGAACCTCCATCAGTGAGGTATGTCTCATCCGATGCCGAATCCAGGGGCGTGGAGCTGAGGAAAAGGGACCTGTTGCACGAGAAGGGGTTCCTTGATCGCCTAGCTGACCTGCCGCAGTTCTTGCGCGCAGGGGTGATCAACCATGGCTGGGAGGAATTCTGTCGACCTCCCAATCCAGCATACACAAGCATGGTGTATGACTTCTATGCGAACGTGCTCAGCCCTGAGGATGGCCTGTCTGTGGTCAGAGGGGTAGAAGTGGACTTCTCTGCTAAGGCCATCAATGAAGCATTCGGTCTAAGGGGCCAGCCTCACACAGACTATGCACGGATAGTGGATGAGCCGACTGAGGCTGTGCTAGAAGAAGCCATCCGCACCATTGGCCAGCCTGAGGCCTCCTGGACAGTCTCACGCAATGGGCGGCACACGCTCATGAGTGCCAACCTCACGGCAAAGGCAGCTGTGTGGTTTTCATTCGTGAGAAGACGACTCTCCCCGGTGACGCATGAGACTACCATTAACCAGAGCCGTTCGCTGCTGGTTTATGCTATCATGAGAGGTCTCACGATCAACGTGGGAGAAGTCATCAATGCTGCCATCGCCGAGTGTGCTCAAAAGGGTAAGGGGCCATTATTTTTCCCCAACATCATAACAAAGTTATGTTTGCTTGCAGGAGTTCCTACCGAGCGCTTGGAGCAGCAGCTGCCCTACACAGGCCATCTGGAGTTGCCTGCACACCTACGGCTGAGAAGGAAGGGCAATATGGAGTTTGAGTTGGATAGGTTGGCTGCTGAGCAGTCCCTATCCATGGCCTGTTTGATGGACCTGCAGAGAAGAATGGCTCAATGGGCCAACTATGCGCAGGCGAGGGACAGAGAAGTTGCAGACCAATTGGGGTGCATCTTCCCAGACTTCCCCACCAACCTCCTAACTCCATGGGTGCCCCCACGACCAAGGCGACCAGATGAGGATAATGAGAATTGAGTGCTGGTTTGAAGAGCACTAGAGGGAGTATTACTGATCCCTAAAGAAACAAAAGACAATTTTCCTGCTTTTTGATAGAGTAATGTATATTCTGCTGTTTTTTGGTTAAGTTTTGATCTGTTTTGGATGTTTAGTTTTATGTTTTTCCTTTTGCTTAGGATAGTCTGATGTTAGTTGATTAAGTAGGATAGTTTAGTTTTATTTTTTTGGATGCATGAGTAACGGGAAAAAGCATGCTAGGGGCCTGAGTTAATGTTAAATCTGCCCAGATTGTATTGCGAAATAATTGCGGTTCCCGCAATTTTTGTGACTGATTGCATGTCTTTGACTGCCCGTTTAGTTAGGCTGTGATCTGTTAAATTCTATCTTTTGCTGCTAGCATGACTACCTTATATAGCTGATCTTGAAGCATGCTGGATGAGTGTCATAGGACACCTTTTGATAGTTTAAATTTGCCTCTGAATAGTGCTCAGCATGCATAAACCATAAGTCCTTAAACCTGTCTGTTATGTTCAAATTTTCTGCTGCTGGGATAGTTGCTTCTAGAATGTTTTGCCTATGCCTAGGATGTTTAGATTCTCTTTGTTTTACTTTAGACTAGATGCTTCTAGGACAAGTTTGGGGGTGTGCCACCTCAAACACTCATTGGGGACAATGAGTAGTTGAAGTTTGGGGGAGGCCACCCTAGGCCTAGGAACATTCCTCTCTTCCTTAAGACATAAGCATTCTTCTTCTCCTAAAAAAAATTTTTGTGATAAATAGAAAAAGTGAAAAATAGAATAAAGAGGGGAGTCTTTCTCAAGTTACTGAGTAATCAGTGCCAAGTGTGTAAACCACAAGTGGCATTGCATCAAAAGGCAAACCAAGGGGAGACTCCACCTAAGTAAAAAAGAAAGAAAAAAGAGAAATAGGGGAAGAAGAATGTGTGCTTGGGAGTTATAATCTTGTGGCTTAGATGTCCTATGAAAAAGAACTCTGATCCTTAATGAGCTAAGCACAAGGTTGTAGCTTTTAGGTTTGTCTAGGAAGATGAATGTTTATCCAATGTAGTGATGCCAGGGTTTAGGTTGTTCTCTATAAAGTACCACTGTCACTGTTAATACTAAGACTGGCATGACTCTAAGGAATCCTAGACACATTAAAAATAAGCTAGAAGCATGTACTGAGTCTAGAGTAAAGCTTGGTAGAATTTGAAACCTTAGGGATAATAGCATGATATCATAGAAGTAGTTAGATCAGTAGTAGGGGGTTAACAAAAGCAGTAGGTATAGTAGGCAGGTGAAGTCAGAAGAAGCTAGACAAGAGGTTAGTTCTAAACTAAGAAGTGTGTCACAGGACAGCATTGCTATAGACAAGAATATAAGGGAGTTAGTGAGTAGTTAAAGAAGAAGAAACAGCAGCCTAAGTAAGTCCTTAGTATGCTTGAGGACAAGCAAAGCCTTAAGTTTGGGGGTGTGTTAAGTCTCTGAAAGTGACTTATTTAGGACCCATTTAGCTTAAGAAGATGTACACATTTAGGTGTTTTTGTGAGCATTTAGCCTAAACCTATGCTTTAATATGAGAATTAGAAGAAGGTAGCTAATATAGGACTTATGCATAATAGGTAGGAAAAGGGGTGAAAACCGAAGAAAAGAATGAAAAAATAACCCTTGCGAATGCATTGCGGAATAATTGCGGTGGCTGCAATTATTCAAGTTAAAACCGTAAGTTGGCTGACATTTTTCTGTTTAGATCCGACTTTTCAGGGATTCGTTCTTTCTCCTCCACCCATTCTGATATACGACGTTGAAGATTGATGGTTCTCCTTGGCCCAATCGCACCTGCAAACTACTATAAAAGGGGGCCAAAGTCGGAGGTTCAGTGACAACTCGAAGCGTAGAAGTCTTTCTGCAGTCCACCCTTTCCACTGTTCTTTCTTTGCCGTCTGTTGGAGTGAGAGTCTAAGCTTTTGGAATCGATAATCTGATAGGAAGGAGAGAAGATTCTTCTTCTCTCTCGATTGGATTCATCCAAGCACGGCTGAATTCTCATCACCTTCATTCGAGGCGACTGCCACGAAGATTTCCAGCAACCTTTACTGTTTTCTGCTCTTTTCTTCTCAATTCCATTTCTGTTCAATGTTGTTCTTAGCTTAGTCATTTACTTATTGCATTTCGTTGTTGTCTGCCTTGAATTCATTCTGTTTAAGCTTTCCTTTGTCATTCAAACACTTGAAGTAATCAAAGTAAGTTTTTGCATTTCACAGTTATTCCTTATTCTGCTACGAGTTTGGCTTGCTGTTTTAAGCACTTTTTCCTTCTAAGCATGTCTACTTTATCTTATATTTCTGTTCTACATATATCCATGAGTAACTAAATTCATTTAGGGGCATGCTAATGACAGAACTATAGGCTAAAAAACGTAAGTCAAGTAGGTAGATCAACACTCAAACATTGATTATATGTAAGCTTCATCCCACGGGCAATTTCGATTGGCCATCCATTTTGTCCAAAGAACTCCTAACCTCTGGAAGGAGTAAGAGTTCAGAGTCGTATAATCATGCTAGCCTTTCATGGTAATCAGGAAACGGCCTAGGAATAGGCGTTTCCCTAGTATAAACTGAACACTCCTGTTTTAACAAGATGCTTAAGACCTTACTTTGAAGGCGAGTAAACTTGAGTCTCTCATGCATGGAATCGGACGATACTTGAGATAGTGTGAGTTTAATGTGTAGAGAGTTGATCCAAAGTTTGATAATCGTAATAAAATGCCTATAGGACAGTCATTAGTAGCCCTTAATTCACCCATCTAACCAGTTTTTCGCTGCCAATTAATTGCGGATTAATTGCGGTTCTCGCAATTCTGCTAAATTGCTTTCTGTCTAGCTGTTTTCTTCTTCGTTTATTGAGTCCATCTCTTGTCTTTTAAGCCTGATTTTAACTTTAAGTTGTTTATGGTATATTCCTTTAGACATTCAGCAGAAAGTAGTTAATTCAAAACCAATTTTACCCCATCAAATCCATCCCATCTTTCTTAACAAACACACTTCGCGAATAGCTAAAATTAAGTCTCTGTGGAAAAAACGAATTAAATATACTTACTACTTGCTGTGAGACCATGTATGCTTGCATGTTCTAAGTGCTCTCTCCATCCTTTTGCTTCTTTATCTTTACACATTGAGCACGCAACACCTGCGCGCAAGAATTGCGGCAGGTCTGCTAGCGCGTCGAGGAACCCTTTCTCGTGCAGCAGGTCCCTCTTCCTTAACTCAGTGCCCCTGGACTCAGCATCAGAGGACACATACCTCACAGATTGAGGCTCATCTTCAGGGTACAGCTTGGCTTTCCCCTTGTCCTTTGGCCTGGCTGATTCAGCAGCCTCGATCTTGAGCTTCTTCGGGGAGGGCTCACTACTAACCTTCTTCGATGAAGGCTCACCCCTGGCTTTCTTTTTCTTGGACTTCTTCGAAGCCTTTGGCCGTTTGGCCTTGACAACCTTGGTGGCTTTCTTTCTCAACCTCGCCTTGGTTGTGATCTGTTGGAGGCAATCCCCCAATGTCTCATCCATGGAATCATCCCCCTGTGCTGGGCTCTCGGGGCTGACTTCCCTCAACGGCGAGAAGACCTCTTCTTCCTCATCTTCTTCACCGCCCTGCGCCAATTCTTGATGCTCTGCATCTGGGATTTCAAGTTCAGGCGTCTGGGAGATGGGTGATGCTTCAGGGCTCTGCGCTGGTGGAGTTTGTTCAGAGCTCTGTGGAGATGGAGAAGGTTCAGGGCTTCGCGCTGGTGGAGATGGGGAATGGCTTTGCCTGGCCGTCGCGTGGGATGGACGGCCACTCTCTCGACTCTCCACAGAGGGAGTCTTCTTCTTGATATCTGCGTCAGCCACAGCCATACTCCACTTCCTCTTCTTGGGCGTTCCTGATGGTTCAGATGGTCCAGCAGGGATCTCCGTCACTACCTTCCACTTCTTCGTGCGGCTTCAGCATCCGCCAAGGCAAGGAGTGCCTCTCTCGCAGCAATCTCAGCGTCGTCGGCCTTCTTCTTGGATGCAGATCTCTCAGCTCTCGTTAGCACCATGGTGGAATCGTAAGAATCTGGAAAGAGGGATTGCAGAGGAAGAAGGAGAGAGCTTTCTTGGAGTTCAGGGAATGAGGGAAACGTACGGATCAGAGCGCTTCTAACGGCTATAAGTAATGATGGAAATCCCAACGGCTATTTCTGTTGCGGATTTCGCAAATCTACCGCAATTAAATGGCCGTTGGAGATTTCCTTCGTTTCAACTGCCCATATTTCCTCATCTTAATCTTCGATTTGGCCCAATATCTTCCCCGATTTTTTATCCTGGATTCATCTCCTTGATTCCCTCTATCGATCTCCTATTAAAAGAAATAAAATCAACATCAAATTCGTAATTAAAATCACACAAAAATATACGCAAATCGTAACCGAAAGAATAGCAAAAAATAAACTAAGGCATAGCCTCGCATGGACGAGCACAGTGATCACTCGTCCTCTCTCGTTCTTATTTTCACGTTTCAGTCAAGAGGAAGGCCGAGAGAGTCTTCACATCTCCTTCCTCATAATAATGCTTCAATCGTGCACCATTAACCATGAACGGTTGCCCTTGCTGCAGGTTCCTAATCTCGATTGCACCATGAACAAACACGTTAGTTATCACAAAAGGACCTGACCATCTGGACTTAAGTTTGCCTGGAAATAATCTCAATCGTGAGTTAAATAACAAGACAAGCTGACCTTTCTTAAAGTCCTTAATCCTAAGTCTACTATCATGCCAAATCTTAGTCTTTTCCTTATACATTTTAGCATTTTCATAGGACATATGTCTAAGCTCATCAAGCTCATGTAATTGCAGAGACCGCAATGTTCCCGCATCGGTCACGCAATAATTCAGTTCTTTCAAGGCCCAAAACGCTTTAATTTCCAATTCGAATGGTAAGTGACATGCTTTGCCATACACAAGTCTATAAGGAGACATACCTAGGGGTGTCTTATATGCAGTCCTATATGCCCAAAGTGCATCCTCGAGTTTAAACGACCAATCCTTTCTATTGGGTTTGACCACTTTTTCGAGTATGTTCTTAATCTCCCTATTTGATATTTCAGCTTGGCCATTCGAATGTGGGTGATAAGGGGTGGCTACTCTATGTCTAACATTGTATTTAGCCAACACTTTCTCCATAGCTTTATTAATGAAGTGTGTTCCTTCATCACTAATTATAGCACGAGGTGTACCAAACCTAGTAAAAATATGTCTATTAAGGAATTTAATGACTGTTTTGGCATCATTGTTTGGACATGCTATGGCCTCTACCCACTTAGACACATAGTCTACAACTACAAGTATGTAAAGGTTACCTGATGATGGAGGAAATGGTCCCATGAAGTCAATGCCCCACACATCAAAGAGCTCCAACTCTAGGATGTAAGTGAGAGGCATCTCATCCTTTCGACTAAGGTTACCTGTTCTCTGGCATTCATCACAGCTGTGTGCGTATTCGTGGGCATCTTTGAAGATCGTGGGCCAATAGTAGCCACTTTGGAACACCTTTGCAGCTGTCCTTTGGCCACCAAAATGTCCACCATAGGGGGCTGTATGGCAGTGCTGCAGCACAGACTTCGCCTCAGCAGCTGACACACATTTCCTCAGCAAACCATCTGCACATGTCTTGTAAAGTGTAGGATCATCCCATATGAACTTCCTAGCTTCATGCAGGAACCTCTTCTTTTCTTGGCCTCCCTTGAAAGTTGGTAGTACCTGCGATGCAAGGAAGTTAGCAATGTCAGCAAACCAAGGTTCCTCATCGTTATCACGATGTG
This sequence comes from Herpetospermum pedunculosum, assembly GCA_028017165.1. NCBI lineage: Eukaryota > Viridiplantae > Streptophyta > Magnoliopsida > Cucurbitales > Cucurbitaceae > Herpetospermum > Herpetospermum pedunculosum. The sequence goes on along the minus strand of CM051528.1, from coordinate 54,070,307 downwards.
CTAATACAAAGACATGCTCATCGATAAAAGCATCAGAAATTGCGGTTTCCGCAATGTTATCGCAATTATGTTGCAATCTGGAAAGATGATCCGCAACCACATTCTCGCATCCTTTCTTATCTCTAATGTCCAGATCAAACTCTTGCAGCAACAATACCCACCTAATCAATCTAGGCTTAGCATCAGCCTTCCTCATGAGGTATTTTAAGGCAGAATGGTCAGTATACACGATTGTTCTAGTGCCTACAATGTAATTCCTAAACTTCTCACAGGCAAACACTACAGCTAGCATCTCCTTCTCAGTGGTTGTGTAATTACATTGTGCCTCATTAAGTGTCTTACTAGCATAGTATACAGGGTGTGTTAGCTTGTCAATCTTTTGTCCTAGCATATTCCCTACAGCATAGTCCCTTGCATCACATAACATCTCAAATGGGAGGTCCCAATTTGGTCCTACTATAATAGGTGCTTTGACTAGTGCTTCCTTAAGGGTTTTCCAGGCTAAGAAACATTCTTTAGAGAAGATGAATGGTTTGTTCAGCTCTAGAAGCTCACACAAGGGCTTGAAGATCTTTGAAAAGTTCTTAATGAACCTTCTATAGAAGCCTGCATGTCCTAAGAAACTTCTAATGGCTTTCACATTCTGAGGTTCCACCAACTTCTCTATTATTTCAATCTTGGCCCTATCGACCTCCACTCCTGCTCTAGACACTCTATGACCTAGGACTATCCCCTCTTCCACCATGAAGTGGCACTTTTCCCAATTAAGGACTAGGTTAGTCTCCTCACACCTAGCCAGGACTTGTCCTAAGTTCTCTAAACAGTTTGTAAATGAATCACCAAAGACTGAGAAGTCATCCATAAATATTTCTATCATGGATTCATCTAAGTCAGAGAAGATTGCCAACATGCACCTTTGGAACGTTGCCGGTGCATTGCATAAGCCAAAAGGCATTCTGCGAAAGGCAAATGTTCCAAAAGGGCAAGTGAAGGCAGTCTTCTCCTGGTCCTTAGGGTCTATAGTGATTTGGTTATATCCAGAATAATCGTCTAGAAAGCAGTAATAAGCTCTACCAACTATCCTGTCTAACATCTGATCAATGAATGGTAGAGGGAAGTGATCTTTTTTTGTTTCTTTATTCAATTTCCTATAATCCATGCAAACTCTCCATCCTGTAATAGTTCTAGTTGGAATCAGTTCATTGCTCTCATTCACTACTACAGTCATCCCCCCTTCTTAGGTACACATTGTATAGGACTCACCCACTGACTACTAGCTATAGGGAAGATTACACCTGCATCTAACCACTTTATGATTTCCTTTTTTACTACCTCTTTCATAGAGGGGTTCAACCTACGTTGGTGATCTACTCGGGGTGTATGTTCTTCCTCTAAGATTATCTTATGCATGCAGTAAGAAGGGCTAATGCCTCTAATGTCAGCAATAGTCCATGCAATAGCCTTTTTATGCTGCTTAAGTAATAATATCAGTTCAACCTCATGCTTTTCACTCAATTTAGAAGAAATAATCACAAGCAGAGTATCATTACTTCCTAGATATGCATACTTCAGATGAGTGGGTAAGGGTTTCAATTCTAAGACAGGTGGATGCTCAATGGATGGCTTTAATGGATTCAAGGATCTGTCAGTTAAATCTTTATTTATACAAACATGCTGTGGTTTATCTACAGGTATATCCATTATCTCAGAAACATTCAAATCAGTTAAATCTAATTGTACATATTCATTAGCATGCTTAGTTAATAATTCATGCTCCAGCTGTTCTTCCATCAGTGAATCTACAATGTTCATGCTAGCACAAGATTCAGAGTCAGAGGGGTACCTTAAGGCTTTATAAACACTAAATTTAACCTCCTCATCATGAACCCTCATAGTGAGCTCACCTTTCTGGACATCTATCAGGGCCCTACCTGTGGCTAGAAATGGTCTGCCTAATAGGATGGGGACCTCCTTGTCTGCTTCATAATCCAGGATGATGAAATCTGCAAGGAAAATAAACTTGTCAACCTTTACAAGAATATCCTCAATCTTACCCTCAGGGTATGCTATGGATCTGTCTGCAAGTTGTAAAGTGACAGTGGTTGGACGTGCTTCTCCTATTCCTAGCTGGCGGAATAGTGAAAGGGGCATGAGGTTTATGCTGGCTCCCAGGTCACAAAGAGCTCTGCCCACGTGCTTGCCTCCTAGATCTACTGGTAAGGTGAAGGAACCAGGATCCTTCTCCTTCTTGGGTAGCTTGTTCTGGAGTATGGCACTGCACTCCTCAGTGAGATTCACTGTTTCAAATTCGCCAATAATTTTTTTGTTAGTGATTATATCTTTTAAAAACTTTACATAAGAGGGCATAGACTATAGAACTTCTACAAAAGGAATATTCACATGCACTTGTTTAAGAATTTCTAAAAATTTGTTAAAGTGCACTTCCTGTTCTTGTTTTTTCTTTAGCCTTCGAGGGAATGGAGGTGGTGGCACATATGCAGGCACTTCAGGTCGCCTCAGGATAGGTGATGGTTGACCATGGTTTGGCAGAGATTCCAGTGGAGCATTAGACTCTTTGTTCTCTACTCTCTTTGGGGTTTCTTTTATGTTGCTCACCAATGGTCTACCACTTCTAAGTTCAATTGCTTGAACTTGCTCTTTTCCATCTCTCCTTGGCACCTCAGTGTCAGCAGGAAGTCTACCTTGGGGCCTACTTTTGAGTTCATTGGCTAGTTGCCCTATTTGGTTTTCTAGGCTCCTGAGGGTAGCTTGCTGGCTTTGTAGAGTAGCATCATTCTTGGCGATGTACTCTTTGAGTAGATTTTCTACAGATGACCCTACTGGTTGGTTGTATGGTTTTTGATACATGGATTGGGTATGTTGGGGAGTGAAACCAGGTGTTCCACTCGGTCTTGGTTGGTTAGGAGCTTGGTTAGCATTCTGTTGGCCACCCCATGAAAGATTTGAGTGGTTCCTCCAACCAGGATTGTAAGTGTTGGAATAGGGGTTGTTCCTAGGCTGCTGTTGGCTTCCAACATAGCAGACTGAGGCTGAATTCCCAGGGCAGTATTCATACAGGTGCCCTTCCCCACAGAATCCACAGATAAGTGTCTCACCTTGACTTGGTTGTGTGCCCATTGACATGGCTGTGGCGGTGTTGACACTAGTTTGGAGATTGGCTTGAGCCATTTGTTTAACTAGGTTGGTCAGGGCGCTTATTTGGCTACTCATGGCATTGAGTGCGTCCTTATTTTGAGCTCTACTTGGCTCGATTGGATCATCTGACCACCTACAGTGAGATGCTGAGATCTTCTCCAAGATCTCATAGGCTTCGTTATAACTCTTGGACAGCATGGAACCTCCAGCAGATGAATTTAACACTTGTCTGGTGCTGGGGTTGCATCCTTTGAAAAAGATCTCTATTTGGATACACGATGGAATGCCATGGTGTGGACATTTAAGTAGAAGGTCCTTGAACCTTGTCCAAGCTTCGTGAAGAGACTCATTTTCAGCTTGTTTGAACTTGACTATGTCATCACGAAAGGTAGAATTCCTATCAGGTGGGAAGTATTTCACTAGGAATTTCTCCGCCAAGTCTGTCCAATTGAGGACTGATCCAGAGGGTAATGAGTTTAACCACGTCTTTGCTTTGTCCCTTAATGAGTAGGGGAAGAGGTAAAGCCTCAAGGCTTCTTGGGAAACTCCAGGGATGAGAAAGGTATCACTAACTCCTAGGAAGTTTCTAAGATGGTTGTGGGGATCCTCATTTTCCACTCCAAAGAATTGTCCCACAGTGGACAACATTTGGAACATTACTGGCTTTAACTCGAATGAGTTGGCAGTAATTTCAGGGCGGATTATGCTTGAGTTTAGCTCCCCAGGCATAGGTACTAGGTAGGAAAGAATGGCACTATTCTTATCATTCGCTATTTCGATGGGATTGCGAGTGGTAGGTACCGGATTTGGGACTGGTATATCCATTTCTTCTTGATAGAATTGCGGAGACTCTGCGGTTTCAGCAATTATTGGAGGTATAGAGGGTTGGTTAAAGAGACGTTTCTTGGCTCTATTTCTGGCCCTAAGTAATCTCTCAGGCTCAGGATTGAACTCTAGATCGCTACTTGAATGTTCATTCATAAACTAACCCAATGGTACCTGCAAAAGAAATGAAAATAGATCAGCTCCAATAGATATTAAACTTTGTGTTTCAAACTTAACAAACTTCGTTTTCACTAAACTAAATCCCCGGCAGCGGCGCCAAAAACTTGTTGCGTGCTCAATGTGTAAAAGAAATAAGCAATAAGAGAGAGAGAGCACTCAGAACATGCAAGCATACATGATCTTGTAGCAAGTAGTAAGTATTTTTTCATTCGTTTTCCCACAGAGATTTATTATTAGCTACTCGTGAAGTGTATTGTTAAGCAAGAATGGGTGGATTTGATGGGGTAGATTTGGTTTAAAAATGCCTAATTACTAATGAATCAATAAAGGATAGCAACATGAACAAGTGCAAGTCAATGATAAACTCAACCGTAAAGAGAAGAGATTAATAAACGAAGAGAAAAATAGCTAAGCAGAATTTTTAACTTAGTAGAATTGCGAGAACAGCAATTTTACCGCAATGTTACTAACAGCGAAAGTGTGTAAAATGGAGAAACAAGGGCTACTAACGACTTCTCTATAGGCATTTTCACACGATTCTCAAGCATTGGATCAACTCACTATGCATCAAACTAACTCATTCTCATGTATCTTCCGATTTCATGCATTAGATTCTTTAGTTTACTCATGTCCAAGTAAGGTCTTAAGCATCTTGTTAAAGCAGCAAGTTATGATTTGTACTAGGAAAACGCCTATTCCTAGGTCGTTTTCTGGTTACCTTGAGAGGCTAGCATGAGTGTATGACTCTGAACTCTTACTCCTTCCAGAGGTTAGGAGTTCTTTGGACAAAATGGATGGCCAATCGAAATTGCCCGTGGGATGAAGCTTACATACAATCAATGCATTCGAGAGCTATCCTACATGCTTGGTTCACGTGTTTTAGCCTATAGTATTGTCATTAGCATGCCCCTATGTGACTTAGTTACTCATGGATGTAGAGAGAACATAAATAATAGATGAAGTAGACATGCTTAGAAGAAAATGAAAGACAAAACAGCAAGGAAAAACAGTAGGCAGAGAAGGTAAAGACAAAGTGTGAAATGATGAATTATGCTTTGATTAATCAATTGTTTGAACTAAACAAATGAAAACTTAAAGTGATTAACATAAAGACAGAAAGCAACGAAATGGAATGGATCAACTAATCGAAAAGAAATAACAACAAAACGGTGCTGGAAATGAAAAGTAAAGACAGAAAGCAGTAAAATGAGCTTGAACGCCTCGTCGCAAACGCCTCGGCTGAAGGGAGAGAAAGGTAAGCCTTGCTTGGATGAATCCAATCAGGAGAGAAGATGAATCTTCTCTCCTTCCTATCAGATTGTCGACTCCAACAGCTGAACCTCTCAAACCAACAGACGGAGAAGAGAATGAATAGGAAAGACTGCGCTGCGAAGAGACTTCTACGCTTTCGGATGATGATTAAACCTTCCTCTTTGACCTCCTTTTATAGTGTTCTGCAGGTGCGATTGGGCCAAGGAGAACCATCCATCCTCAACGTCGTACTTCAAAATGGATGGAGGAGAAAGAACGAATCCCTGAAATATCGGATTACAACAGAAAAATGTTAGCCAACTTACGGATTTCACTTAAAACATTGCGGTTTTAGCAATGTTTCCGCAATGCTTCCGCAATGCACAATTTTCATTCTTTTAACTTCCTTTTTCATTCTTTATCTTTCCTTTTGCATACAAGTCCTAATTTAGCTTCCCTCTTCTACTTCTCATATATAAGCATAGGTTCAAGCTAAATCCTATCAAAAACACTCACAAATGCACAACTTCCTAACACAAATAAGTCCTAAAATAGTCACTTTTGGAGACGTAACAGTAGCTCAAAAGAAAAAAGACATTAGAAGCATGTACTGAGTCTGGGGTAAAGCAAGGGAGAATTTGAAAACTTAGGGATAGCTGCACAATGAACCTAAGGACATAAGGCAGATAGATCAGTCGTAGGAAGTTTATAAAGACAGTAGGTTTTGCAAGGCAAGAGAAATCAGAAGAAGCAAAATGGGTAGTTAGTTTAAACTTAGAAGAGTGTCACAGGACAGCCATGCGATGGATAGTGAATTTAGGGAAGTCATCAAGTAGTCAAATAGAGTGATAACAGCCCAAGTAAGCCCTTATATTGCTCGAGGACGAGCAATAACTTAAGTTTGGGGGTGTGTTACGCCTCCAAAAGTATACATTTTAGGGACTTATTTGCTATAGAATGGTGTAAACTCTTAAGCGTTTTTGATAGAATTTAGTCTAAACATGTGCTTATATATGAGAATTTATAGAATGAAGCTAAATCAGGACTTATGTGTAAAAGAAAGGAAAAAGAATCAAAAACAAAACTAAAGAGTTGAATTTTCTGTATTGCAGGAACATTGCGGAAACATTGCTGTCTCCGCAATGTTTTAAGTGAAAATGTTAAGTTGTTCTAACCGTCTTCTGTTTTGTAGCGATCTTTCAGCCGTCCAATTTCTCTCATGCTGCAACGTGAAAGGTCGTCGTTCAGAATGGATGGTTCTCCTTGGCCGAATCGTACCTGCAAAACACTATAAAAGGAGGTCAAGGGGGAAGGAGAACAACAAGCTTGGAAGCGTAGAACTCCCATCTCAACGCAGTTTCTCCCTGTTTTCTCTTCCGTTTGTTGGCGTGAAGGAGTCAACGGTTGGCATCGATAATCTAAGAGGAAGAAGAGAAGATCCTTCTTCTCTTCTGATTGGATTCATCCCCAAACAAAGCTCACCTTCTCCCTTCATCCGAGGCGCTTGCGACGAGGAGCTTTACGCACACATTTATACGTTTTTTCTGCTTTCTGCCGTCTGTTGTCTCTACTGCTTTCTGCTATCTACTTCTGTTTGCTAGCTACATTGTTTCATTTCGTCTTTGTCTGTTTAGTTTTTATCGTTTTAAAGTTGTTGCTTGTTAAGCTTTGAATTTTGTTTAATTGAAGAATTGTTTGACTACTACTTCGCAAGTTCTCCATTGCTTTCTGTTTTCTGTTGTTTCTATTTGAATACTGCCAAGCATGTTTAATCAATCAAGTCTTTCCACTCCATCATCATCCATGAGTAACTAAACCACATAAGGGTCTGCTAATGATGAATCTATAGGTAGAAATACGTGAATTCAGCATGTAGGTTAACTTCAAATGCATTGAATGTATGTGGGCTTCATCCCACGGGCAATTTCGATTGGCCATCCATTTTGTCCAAAGAACTCCTAACCTCCGGAAGGAGTAAGAGTTCAGAGTCATCCATTCATGGTAGCCTTTCATGGTAGCTAGAAAACGACCTAGGAATAGGCGTTTTCCTAGCACAAATCATTAACTTTCTTATATAAATAGATTCTTAAGTCTTACTTGGACATGAGTGAACTAAAGGATCTAACGCATGAAATCGAGAGATACATGAGAATGAGTTAATTTGATGCATGATAAGTTGATCTATTGTTGAAGAATCGTATGAAAAAGCCTATAGAGGAGTCGTTAGTAGCCCTTGTTTCCACACTTCACCCTTAAAACGCTGTTAGTACAATTGCTAGAAAATTGCTGTCTGCGCAATTTTCTTAGTTTAAATTTTTGCCTTAGCCATTTTTTCAGTTTTCTGTTTTGCGATTTTATTTCTAGATAATTGCTTTCTCCGCAATTCTTTTTCTTCGACATTCAAGTTAACCTCTTTACTTGTCTTTGTTTATGCTTGCATATCTCGCACGTTCTTTATTAGTTAGGCACATTAATCCCAATTCTACCCCATTCAAACCATCCTTTCTAATTTAACATCTCACTTCGCTAGTAACTAAGAATAAATCTCTGTGGGAAATCGAATGAGAAAATACTTATTACTTGCTACAAGACCATGTATGCTTGCATGTTCTGAGTGCTCTCACATTGCATTTTAATTTACATATTGAGCACGCAACAGACATCTCTTGGAAGGCCGAAGTATTTTACTACGTGTTTAAAGAAGAGTTTTGCTGCCACTTTGGCAGTACATGCATTCAGTGCTGGCATAAACACGACATACTTCAAAAACTTGTCAACAACAACAAACATAGAGGCCAAACCATCTACTCTCGACAATTCCACAATAAAGTCCATCAACAAGGAAACCCACAGCTTATCAGAAATGGGAAGGGGCTGTAGCAAGCCTATCGCCTTCTTTTTCTCCGTCTTGTCTAGCTAGCAAAATAAACAGGTTTTGACGTACGCCTCCACGTCTTCGTACATTTTAGGCCAGTAGTAAGAACGTGATAGAAGGGCCATCATGCGTTCTACTCCCGGGTGTCCTGCCCACTGAGGGTCGTGAGTTTCCCTCAACAGTTCTCTACGTAGTCCCCCTCCGCTGGGAACATGCATCTTGTTTCCTTTTGCATGTATGAGTTCATTCTCAAGCCAATATCTTATCACTGTCTCTTCTTCAATTTCTTTTAAGAGTTTCACGTAGACAGTGTTTGTCTTGGCTTGATCACGTAATCTGTCAAGAAAGTTAGTCTCTACTGACGTAAGGGCAGCAACATACTCACTTACTTCTTTTCGGCTCAAAGCGTCTGTACGGAGTTTTTCTTTCCTGGTTTTTGTATCCAGGTGAAATCGAATTCCTCCAGGAACTCTTGTCATCTCGCCTGTTTGGGAGTCAGCTTCTTCTGTGTTGTGAAGTAGGTGTTAGCAACATTGTCCGTCATTACAACAAACTTGGTACCAAGGAGATAGTGTCTCTAAACGTCTAGGCAATGCACAACCGCTGTCATCTCCTTCTCATGGGTGGAGTACCTTTGCTCAACCTCTTTAAGCTTTCGACTTTCAAAGGCCATAGGATGTCCAGATTGGACAAGTACTCCCGCAATAGCTCGATCTGAGGCATCAGTATGTACTTCAAATGGTAAGCCAAAGTCCGAAAGTTTCAAGATAGGCTCTAACGCAATGACTACTTTAACATCGTCAAAGGCCTTCTGACATTGTTCTGTCCATGCCCATTTCACGTCTTTCTTGAGCAAATCAGTCAGCGAACTCATCTTTCTCGAGTATTGTTAAGTCTCTGAAAGTGACTTATTTAGGACCCATTTAGCTTAAGAAGATGTACACTTTTAGGTGTTTTTGATAGCATTTAGCCTAAACCTATGCTTTAATATGAGAATTAGAAGAAGGTAGCTAATTTAGGACTTATGTACAATAGGTAGAAAAAGGGTTGAAAACCGAAGGAAAAGAATGAAAAAATGAGCATTGCGAATGAATTGCGAAAACATTGCGGTGACCGCAATTATTCAAGTGAAAACCGTAAGTTGACTGATCTTTTTCTGTTAATTTCCGTAATTTCAGGGATTCGTTCTTTCTCCTCCATCCATTCTGATATATGACGTTGAAGGTTGATGGTTCTCCTTGGCCCAAACGCACCTGCAAACTACTATAAAAGGGGGCCAAAGTCGGAGGTTTGATCATCATTCGAAGCGCAGAAGTCTTCTCGCAGTCCATCATTTCTCTCTGTTTTCCTTTACCGTCTGTTGGAGTGGGAGTCTCAGCTGTTGGAATCGATAATCTGATAGGAAGGAGAGGAGATTCTTCTTCTCTCTCGATTGGATTCATCCAAGCAAGGCTGACCTCTCATCCCCTTCATTCGAGGCGACTGCAACGGAGCTTTCAAGCAACCTTTACTGCTTTTCTGTCTTTTTCTTCTCATTTCTAGCTTTGATTAGTTGTTGTTCTAGTTTAGTGTTTTACTTACTGCATTTCGTTGTTGTCTGTCTTGGAATCATTTCTTTCAAAGCTTTCCTTTGTCGTTCAAACACTCAAAGTAATCAAAGTACAATTCTGCATTTCACAGTTTCCACCTTTTTCTGCTACGATTTTGTCTTGCTGTTTTAAGCACATTTCTCTTCTAAGCATGTCTGTTTTATCTACCCTTTCTGTTCTCTATATATCCATGAGTAGCTAAGTCACTTAGGGGCATGCTAATGACAGAACTATAGGCTAAAAAAACGTGAACCAAGCATGTAGGATCGCCTTCGAAACATTGATTGTATGTAAGCTTCATCCCACGGGCAATTTCGATTGGCCATCCATTTTGTCCAAAGAACTCCTAACCTCTGGAAGGAGTAAGAGTTCAGAGTCATATAATCATGCTAGCCTTTCACGGTTATCAGAAAACGGCTTAGGAATAAGCGTTTTCCTAGTACAAACTAAACACTCCTGTTTTAACAAGATGCTTAAGACCTTACTTTGAAGTCGAGTAAACTTAAGACTCTAATGCATGGAATCGGACGATACTTGAGATAGAGTGAGTTTGATGTATAGAGAGTTGATCCAGTGCTTGAGAATCGTAATAAAATGCCTATAGGATAGTCATTAGTAGCCTTTAATTCACCCATTTACACACTTTCGCTGTTATTCAATTGCGGTAACATTGCGGTCCTCGCAATTCTGCCATTTTATCATTCTGTTTAGTTGTTTTCTTCTCCGTTTATCAATTCCATCTCTTGTCCTTTGAGTCTGATTTCAACTTTAATTTGTTTATGTTGCATCCCTTTACACATTCAGCAAAAATTAGATAATTAGAAACCAATTTTACCCCTTCAAATCCACCCCATCTTTCTTAACAAATACACTTCGCGAATAGCTAAACATAAGTCTCTGTGGAAAAAACGAATGAAATATACTTACTACTTGCTGTGAGACCATGTATGCTTGCATGTTCTAAGTGCTCTCTCTACCTTATTGCTTATTTATCTTTTACACTGAGCACGCAACAAGTTTTTGGCGCCGCTGCCGGGGACTTATTTTAAGTGAAAACGAAGTTTGTTAAGTTTGAAACATCAAGTTATTTTCCATTGAATTTGATCCATCTTCATTTCTTTTTCAGGTACCATTTAGGGTAGTTTATGAATGAGACTCCATCTAGTGATCTAGAGTTCAACCCTGAGCCCGAGAGATTATTTAAAGCTAGAAATAGAGCCAAGAAACGTCTCTTTAAACAAACCCTTTTACCTCCAATCATTGCGGGAACTACAATTCCTCCGCAATTACCTCAAGAAGAAATGGCTGGAGTAAATCAAAACCTGGTGCCTGTCACTCGCAATCCCATTGAAATAGCGAATGACAAGGATAGCGCCATCCTTTCATATTTAGTACCTATGCCTGGGGAGCTGAACCCCAGCATAATCCGTCCTGAAATCACTGCCAACTCATTCGAGTTAAAGCCAGTGATGTTCCAAATGTTGTCCACTGTGGGACAATTCTTTGGAATAGAAAATGAGGACCCCCATAACCACCTTAGGAACTTCTTAGGAGTTAGTGACACATTCCTAATCCCTGGAGTTTCCCAAGAAGCCCTGAGGTTATATCTTTTCCCTTACTCTTTAAGGGACAAAGCCAAAACATGGTTAAATTCTTTACCCTCAGGATCTGTCCTCAATTGGACAGATTTAGCAGAAAAATTCCTAGTCAAATATTTCCCACCGGATAGGAATTCAACCTTTCGTGATGATATCATAAAGTTCAAACAAGCTCCAAGTGAGTCCCTTCACGAAGCTTGGACAAGATTCAAAGACCTTCTCATTAAATGTCCACACCATGGCATTCCATGGTGTATCCAAATAGAAGTCTTCTTTAAAGGATGCAACCCCAGCACCAGACAAGTTCTAAATTCATCTGCTGGTGGTTCCATGTTGTCCAAGAGTTACAACGAAGCTTATGAGATCTTGGAGAAGATCTCAACATCTCATTGTAGGTGGTCAGACGATCCAGTAGAGCCAACTAGGGCTCAAGACAAGGATGCTCTAAGCGCCATGAGCACCCAAATAAACGCCCTGACCAACCTAGTTAAGCAAATGGCTCAGGCCAATCTCCAAACCAGTGCCAATACCGCCACAGCCATGTCAATGGGCACCCAACCAAGTCAAGGCGAGGCACCTATCTGTGGATTCTGTGGGGAAGGGCACCCTTATGAATACTGCCCTGGGAATCCATCCTCAGTCTGCTACATTGGAAGCCAGCAGCAGCCTAGGAATAACCCCTACTCCAACACCTATAACCCTGGTTGGAGAAACCACCCTAACCTGTCATGGGGTGGCCGAGTGGAACACCTGGTTTCACTCCTCAACATAACCAGTCAATGTACCAAAAACCTTACAATCAACCTGTAGGATCTTCTGTAGAAAGCCTACTCAAGGAATACATAGCTAAGAATGATGCTACTCTTCAGAGCCAGCAAGCTACTCTTAGGAGCCTGGAAAACCAAATAGGCCAATTAGCCAATGAACTTAAAAGTAGGCCCCAAGGTAGACTCCCTGCTGACACCGAGGTACCAAGGAGAGATGGCAAAGAGCAAGTTCAAGCAATTGAACTTAGGAGTGGAAGACCATTGGTGAGCAACACAAAGGACAAACCAAAGAGAGTAGAGAACACTGAGTCTAGTGCTCCACTGGAGTCTCTGCCAAACCAAGGTCCACCACCAACTAGCACATCAGAAGTCAGGCTAGAACCAATTATGGAGGAGGTAGAAGAAATTCCAAGGCCTCCACCTATCCTAAAGCGCCCTGACATACCTGCATATGTGCCACCACCTCCATACCCTCGAAGGCTTAAGAAGAAGCAAGAACAGGAAGTTCATTTTAATAAATTCTTAGAAATACTTAAGCAAGTGCATGTTAACATTCCTTTTGTTGAAGTTTTACAGTCGATGCCTTCTTATGTAAAGTTTTTGAAGGACATTATTACTAACAAAAAAATAATTGGTGAGTTTGAAACAGTAAACCTCACCGAGGAGTGCAGTGCCATCCTCCAGAACAAGCTGCCCAAGAAGGAGAAGGATCCTGGTTCCTTCACCTTACCTGTAGAACTTGGAGGCAAGCACGTGGGCAGAGCGCTTTGTGACCTGGGCGCCAGCATAAATCTCATGCCCCTGTCCCTATTCCGCCAGTTGGGAATGGGAGAAGCACGTCCAACCACAGTCACTTTACAACTAGCAGACAGATCCATCGCATATCCAGAAGGTAAGATTGAGGATATTCTAGTTAAAGTTGACAAATTTATTTTCCTTGCAGATTTCATTGTCCTGGACTATGAGGCAGACAAGGAAGTCCCCATCCTGCTAGGTAGACCATTTCTAGCCACAGGTAGGGCACTTATAGACGTCCAAAAAGGTGAGCTTACTATGAGGGTTCATGATGAAGAGGTAAAGTTTAGTGTATATAAAGCTTTAAGGTACCCCTCTGACCTTGAATCCTGTGCTAGTATGGACGTTATTGATTCTTTAATGGAAGAACAATTAGAGCATGTATTATTAACCAAACATGCCAATGAATATGTAGGATTAGATATAGCTGACTTAAATATATCTGACATAATGGATATGCCTGTAGATAACCCACAGCATGTATGTATGAATATAGATTTAACTGATAGAACTGTAAATCCGTTAAAGCCCTCCATCGAGCATCCACCTGTTTTAGAACTTAAACCACTACCCACTCACCTCAAATATGCATATTTAGGAAATAATGATACACTGCCAGTAATTATTTCTTCTAAACTAAGTGAACAGCATGAGGGTGAATTAATTTTACTGCTTAAACAACATAGGAAGGCTATAGCATGGACTATTGCTGATATTCGAGGCATTAGCCCTTCTTATTGCATGCACAAAATTATACTAGAGGAAGAGCACACACCTAGAGTAGATCACCAGCGTAGGTTAAACCCCTCTATGAAAGAGGTAGTGAAGAAAGAAATAATAAAATGGTTAGATGCAGGAGTGATCTTCCCAATAGCTAGTAGCCAGTGGGTGAGCCCCATCCAATGTGTACCTAAAAAGGGGGGCATAACTGTGGTAGTCAATGAGAACAACGAACTGATTCCAACAAGGACTGTCACAGGGTGGAGAGTGTGTATGGATTACAGAAAATTAAATAAAGAGACTAAAAAAGACCATTTCCCTATACCGTTCATTGACCAGATGCTAGACAGAATAGCTGGTAGAGCCTATTATTGTTTCTTAGATGGCTATTCAGGCTATAATCAAATTACTATAGACCCTAAGGATCAAGAGAAGACCACCTTCACTTGCCCTTTTGGAACGTTTGCCTTCCGCAGAATGCCTTTTGGCTTATGCAATGCACCGGCAACTTTCCAAAGGTGCATGATGGCAATCTTCTCCGAGTTGGATGAGTCCATGATAGAAATATTCATGGATGACTTCTCAGTTTTTGGGGATTCATTTAAAACCTGTCTAGAAAACTTAGGACAAGTCCTGGCTAGGTGTGAGGAGACCAACCTAGTCCTAAATTGGGAAAAATGCCATTTTATGGTAGATGAGGGGATTGTCTTAGGACACAGAGTGTCAAGGGCAGGTGTAGAAGTTGATCGGGCCAAGATAGAGATCATAGAGAAGTTGGTAGAGCCCCAGAATGTCAAAGCCATTAGAAGCTTCTTAGGGCATGCTGGCTTCTACAGAAGGTTCATTAAGGACTTTTCTAAGATAGCCAAGCCTCTGTGTGAGCTATTAGAGCTAAATAGACCCTTCATCTTCTCTAAGGAATGTGTAGTAGCTTGGACCACCCTTAAGAAAGCACTAGTCACAGCCCCTATCATAGTAGGACCAAATTGGGATCTTCCCTTTGAGATGTTATGTGATGCTAGTGACTATGCTGTAGGAGTGATGTTAGGCCAGAAGATTGACAAGCTAACACACCCTGTCTATTATGCTAGTAAGACCTTGAATGAGGCTCAATGTAATTATACAACTACTGAAAAAGAGATGCTTGCTGTAGTGTTTGCTTGCGAAAAATTCAGAAACTATATTGTAGGCACTAGGACAATTGTATACACTGACCATTCTGCCTTGAAATATCTTATGAGGAAGGCTGATGCCAAGCCTAGATTGATTAGATGGGTGTTATTGCTGCAGGAATTTGATTTGGACATTCGGGACAAGAAAGGATGTGAAAATGTGGTTGCAGATCACCTGTCTCGATTGCAGCACAATTGCGAAAAAATTGCGGAGACCGCAATTTCTGATGCTTTTATTGATGAACATGTCTTTGCTTTGGCTCATCGTGATAACGATGAGGAACCTTGGTTTGCTGACATTGCTAACTTCCGTGCATCACAGGTATTACCAGTGTTCAAGGGAGGACAAGAGAAGAAGAGGTTCCTTCATGAAGCAAGGAAATTCATCTGGGATGACCACACACTTTACAGAACCTGTGCTGATGGCTTGCTAAGGAAATGTGTTTCAGCTGCTGAAGCGAAGTCTGTGCTGCAGCACTGTCACTCATCTCCTTATGGTGGACACTTTGGTGGTCAAAGAACAGCTGCGAAGGTATTTCAGAGTGGCTACTATTGGCCAACAATCTTCAAGGATGCCCACAACTATGCCCACAGCTGTGATGAGTGCCAAAGGACAGGTAACCTCAGTCGCAAGGATGAGATGCCCCTCACCTACATCTTAGAGTTGGAGCTCTTTGATGTGTGGGGCATTGACTTCATGGGACCATTCCCTCCATCATCAGGTAACCTCTACATATTAGTAGCAGTGGACTATGTGTCCAAGTGGGTAGAAGCCAAAGCATGTCCTAATAATGATGCTAAAACAGTCACCAACTTCTTGCATAGGCACATTTTCACTAGATTTGGGACTCCTCGTGCTATCATTAGTGATGAGGGGTCACATTTCATTAATAAGGCTATGGAGAAAGTATTGGCTAAATATAACATTAGACATAGAGTAGCCACTCCCTACCACCCACACTCAAATGGTCAGGCTGAAATTTCAAATAGGGAAATTAAGAACATCCTAGAAAAGGTAGTCAAACCTAATAGGAAAGACTGGTCCTTTAAGCTTGAGGATGCACTTTGGGCTTATAGGACAGCATATAAGACACCTCTAGGTATGTCTCCTTATAGGCTGGTATATGGCAAGGCTTGTCACTTACCACTTGAGTTAGAAAACAAAGCATTTTGGGCCATGAAGGAATTGAATTTTTGTGTAAAGGATGCGGGGACACTGAGGTCTTTGCAGCTACATGAACTAGATGAGCTTAGGCATATGGCCTATGAGAATGCCAAAATGTATAAAGAAAAGACCAAAATATGGCACGACAGTAGACTTAGGATCAAAGACTTTAGGAAAGGCCAACTTGTCCTATTATTTAACTCACGTTTAAAGATATTTCCAGGCAAACTAAAGTCCAGATGGTCGGGTCCATTTGTTATTACTAATGTCTTTGTTCATGGTGCGATAGAGATAAAAAACTTGCAGCAAGGACAGCCTTTTATGGTAAATGGTGCTAGATTGAAGCACTATTATGAGGAAGGAGATGTGAAGACTCTCTCGGCCTTCCTCTTGCATGAAGCATGAAGTTACAAACGAGAGGGAACGAGTGGTTACTGTGCTCGTTTAGTCAAGGCCAATGCCTTAGTTTATTTTTTCTGTTTTTCCGATTATCGTTTGTATGTTTTGTGGTGTGATTTTAATTGCGTATTTAATGTTTTCTTTATTTGTTTTTGCAGGGATTCGAAAGAGGGGATCAAGGAGAGTAAATCCAGCTTTTAAAATCAAGAAACGGTTGAGCCAAATAAAAGATACGGACGAGCAAAGTTTGAGATTTTGATGAAAAAATATCCCTGGAATTGCGCTGGAATTGCTGGATTCGCAAAAAAGAGCCGTTGGGATTTTTTCCGTTGCCTTTATATCCGTTGGAAAGCGCTCGATCGATACGATTCTCTCATTCTCTGATTTCCAAGAACTCTGCGATTCTTTTCATCTTTGATTCTACTCTCAAGATCACCAAGATTCGACAATGGTGTCCACACGGGCTGAAAGATCCGCAGCCAAGAAGAAGGCTGATGACGCAGCTGAAGCGGCTGCGAGGGAAGCACTGCTCACCCTTGCAGATGATGGTGCCGTTCGCACCGGACCTCTTCCTAAGCTTCCTATCCGTAGGAAGAAGTGGAGGGTTGTCACTGAGATCCCTGCTGGACCATCTGAGCCAGCGGGCACGCCTAAGAAACGCCGGTGGAGTGTCGAGATGGCCGCCGAACCAAGCACAGCAAAGACTCCCTCTGTGGAGAGTCAAGAAACTGATCGTGCATCCCACGAGTCAGCCAAAGAAGGTTCGTCGCCATCCGCATCACCTGCGCACAGCCCTTCACCATCTGAACCAGGGCCAAGCGCAGAGTCGTCACCGCCTGCACAGAGCTCCGAGTTGTCTCCAGCACCTCAGAGTTCTGAACCGACACCTGCAGCAGCGCAGAGTCCTGAACTGCCGTCTTCGCCACTGAGTTCTGCGCAGACACCATCAGCAGAGCACAATCCCACGCCATTGCACAATTCTCCACGGCCTGATCCTGAATTCCCATACGGGGATTATCAAGAGTCCACGCAGGGCAGTGGCGATGCTGGGGAAGACGAAGTCTTTTCTCCCATGAGGGAAGACAGCCCTGATGTTCCTGCACAGCAGGATGATTCCATGGAGGAGACGTTGGGGGCATGCCTCCAGCAGATCAACATTAAGAAGAAGAAGAAGGCCAAGAGAGTGCCTTCAGCAGACAAAGAAAGCACGGAGCCATCACTCAAAAGGCTCAAGGTTGAGGCTGCCGAGTCAGCCAAGCCAGCAGATAAAGGGAAGGCCAAGCTCTACCCTGAAGACGAGCCTCAGTCAGTGAGGTATGTCTCATCTGATGCTGAATCCAGGGGTGCTGAGCTAAGGAAGAGGGAGTTGCTGCACGAGAAAGGCTTCCTCGACCGACCTGCTGACCTGCCGCAGTTCTTGCGCGCAGGGGTGATCAACCACGGCTGGGAGGAATTCTGCAGACCGCCTAATCCAGCATACACGAGCATGGTGTATGATTTCTACGCCTATGTGCTCAGCCCTGAGGATGGCCTGTCTGTGGTCAGAGGGGTAGAAGTAGATTTCTCAGCCAAGGCCATCAATGAAGCCTTTGGTCTCAAGGGCCAAACTCATACAGATTATGCACGGATTGTCGATGAGCCTACTGAGGCAGTTTTGGAAGAGGCCATTCGGACTATTGGCCAGCCTGAAGCTTCTTGGACCGTGTCACGCAATGGGAGGCACACTCTCATGAGTGCCAACCTCACGGCTAAGGCAGCTGTTTGGTTTTCGTTCGTGCGAAGGAGATTGTCCCCGGTGACTCACGAGACAACAATAAACCAGAGCCGATCGCTGCTGGTGTATGCGATCATGAGAGGTCTCACGATTAACGTGGGAGAAGTCATCACTGCGGCCATTGCTGAATGCGCCAAGAAAGGTAAGGGACCACTGTTTTTCCCTAATACCATAACCAAGCTATGTTTGCTTGCAGGAGTCCCCACCGAGCGTTTGGAGCAGCAAATGGCTTACACAGGCCATTTGGAGCTGCCTGCTAACCTGAGGCTGAGAAGAAAGGGGAATATGGAGTTTGAACTGGATAGGCTGGCTGCTGAACAGTCTCTATCCATGGCTTGCTTAATGGATATACAGAGAAGAATGGCTCAATGGGCCACTTATGCGCAGGCGAGGGACAAGGAAGTTGCAGACCAGCTGGGGTGCCTCTTCCCTGAGTTCCCTACCAATCTTCTAACTCCATGGGTGCCCCCAAGACCAAGACAACCTGATGAGGATGACGAGAATTGAGTGCTGGTTTGAAGTGCACTGAAGGGAGTATTGCTGTTCCCTTAGAAAACAAAAACAATTTTCTGCTTTCTGATAGACAATGTGAATTATGCTCAATTTTTGCTCTGTTTTTTATGTTTAGTTTTATGTTTTTTCTTTTGTTTAGGATAGTCTGATATTAGCTGCCTAGGTAGGTTCATTTAGTTTTATTTTTGTCGAGCTTAAAGTGACTGGAAAAAGCATGTTTAGGGGCCTGAATCGATGTTATATCTGCCCTGATTGAATTGCGAAAAAATTGCGGTTCCCACAATTTTTGTGCCTGATTGCATGTTTTGGACTGTCTGTTTAGTTAGGCTGTGATCTGTTAAAATTCTATCTTTTGCTGCTAGCATGACTACCTTATATAGCTGATCTTAAAGCATGCTGGATGAGTGTCATAGGACACCCTTTGATTGTTTAAATTAGCCTCTGAATAGGGCTCAGCATGCATAAACCATCAGTCCTTAAACTGTCTGTTATGTTCAAATTTTCTACTGCTGGAATAATTGCTCTTAGAATGTTTTGCCTATGCCTAGGATTTTTAGATTCTCTTTGTTTTACCTTAGACTAGATGCTTCTAGGACAAGTTTGGGGGTGTGCCACCTCAGACACTCATTGGGGACAATGAGTTGTTTAAGTTTGGGGGAGGCCACCCTAGGCCTAGGAACATTCCTCTCTTCCTTAGGACATAAGCATTCTTCTTCTCCTTTACAAAAAAATGAGGAACTGAAAAAAAAAAAATTTGAAAAATAGAATAAAGAGGGGAGTTTCTCTCAAGTTGCTAAGTAATCAGTGCCAAGTGTGTAAACCACAAGTGGCATTGCATTAAAAGGCAACCCAAGAAGAGACCCCACCTAAGTAAAAAAGGAAAAAGGGAGAAATAGGGGAAGAAGAATGTATGCTTAGGAGTTATAATCTTGTGGCTTAGATGTCCTATTCAAAAAAAAAAAGAACTCTGATCCTCAATGAGCTAAGCACAAGGTTGTAGCTTTTAGGTTTGTCCAGGGAGATGAATGTATATCCAATGTAGTGATGCCAGGGTTTAGGTTGTTCTCTAAAAGTACCACTGTCACTGTTAATACTAAAACTGGCATGACTCTAAGGAATCCTAGACACATTAAAAATAAGCTAGAAGCATGTACTGAGTCTGGAGTAAAACTTGGTAGAATTTGAAACTTTAGGGATAGTGGCATGATATTATAAAAGTAGCTAGATCAGTAGTAGGGGTTAATAAAAACAGCAGGTATAGTAGGCAGGTAAAGTCAGAAGAAGCTTGATAAGAGGTTAGTTCTAAACGTAGAGGTGTGTCACAGGACAGCACTGCTAGAGATAGGGATATAGGGGAGTCAGTAAGTGGTCAAAGAAGATAAAATAACAAGCCTAAGTAAGTCCTTAGTATGCTTGAGGACAAGCAAAACCTTAAGTTTGGGGGTGTGTTAAGTCTCTGAAAGTGACTTATTTAGGACCCATTTAGCTTAAGAAGATGTACACTTTTAGGTGTTTTTGATAGCATTTAGCCTAAACCTATGCTTTAATATGAGAATTAGAAGAAGGTAGCTAATTTAGGACTTATGTACAATAGGTAGAAAAAGGGTTGAAAACCGAAGGAAAAGAATGAAAAAATGAGCATTGCGAATGAATTGCGAAAACATTGCGGTGACCGCAATTATTCAAGTGAAAACCGTAAGTTGACTGATCTTTTTCTGTTAATTTCCGTAATTTCAGGGATTCGTTCTTTCTCCTCCATCCATTCTGATATATGACGTTGAAGGTTGATGGTTCTCCTTGGCCCAAACGCACCTGCAAACTACTATAAAAGGGGGCCAAAGTCGGAGGTTTGATCATCATTCGAAGCGCAGAAGTCTTCTCGCAGTCCATCATTTCTCTCTGTTTTCCTTTACCGTCTGTTGGAGTGGGAGTCTCAGCTGTTGGAATCGATAATCTGATAGGAAGGAGAGGAGATTCTTCTTCTCTCTCGATTGGATTCATCCAAGCAAGGCTGACCTCTCATCCCCTTCATTCGAGGCGACTGCAACGGAGCTTTCAAGCAACCTTTACTGCTTTTCTGTCTTTTTCTTCTCATTTCCAGCTTTGATTAGTTGTTGTTCTAGTTTAGTGTTTTACTTACTGCATTTCGTTGTTGTCTGTCTTGGAATCATTTCTTTCAAAGCTTTCCTTTGTCGTTCAAACACTCAAAGTAATCAAAGTACAATTCTGCATTTCACAGTTTCCACCTTTTTCTGCTACGATTTTGTCTTGCTGTTTTAAGCACATTTCTCTTCTAAGCATGTCTGTTTTATCTACCCTTTCTGTTCTCTATATATCCATGAGTAGCTAAGTCACTTAGGGGCATGCTAATGACAGAACTATAGGCTAAAAAAACGTGAACCAAGCATGTAGGATCGCCTTCGAAACATTGATTGTATGTAAGCTTCATCCCACGGGCAATTTCGATTGGCCATCCATTTTGTCCAAAGAACTCCTAACCTCTGGAAGGAGTAAGAGTTCAGAGTCATATAATCATGCTAGCCTTTCACGGTAATCAGAAAACGGCTTAGGAATAAGCGTTTTCCTAGTACAAACTAAACACTCCTGTTTTAACAAGATGCTTAAGACCTTACTTTGAAGTCGAGTAAACTTAAGACTCTAATGCATGGAATCGGACGATACTTGAGATAGAGTGAGTTTGATGTATAGAGAGTTGATCCAGTGCTTGAGAATCGTAATAAAATGCCTATAGGATAGTCATTAGTAGCCTTTAATTCACCCATTTACACACTTTCGCTGTTATTCAATTGCGGTAACATTGCGGTCCTCGCAATTCTGCCATTTTATCATTCTGTTTAGTTGTTTTCTTCTCCGTTTATCAATTCCATCTCTTGTCCTTTGAGTCTGATTTCAACTTTAATTTGTTTATGTTGCATCCCTTTACACATTCAGCAAAAATTAGATAATTAAAAACCAATTTTACCCCTTCAAATCCACACCATCTTTCTTAACAAATACACTTCGCGAATAGCTAAACATAAGTCTCTGTGGAAAAAACGAATGAAATATACTTACTACTTGCTGTGAGACCATGTATGCTTGCATGTTCTAAGTGCTCTCTCTACCTTATTGCTTATTTATCTTTTACACTGAGCACACAACAAGTATCCTTCGATGAACCTCCTATAATAGTTAGCCAATCCAAGGAAGGTTCTCAATTCAGGTACTTTGGTCGGAGCGACCCAATCCACGACTGCTTTGATCTTCTGTCCGTCCATCCGAATCTTGCCATGGCTCACCCAATGGCCTAAAAACATCATCTTTTCTTTTCAAAAATCGCACTTTTCTTTCTTGACATACAATTTGTTTTCTCGTAACTTGTAGTACATCTCCCACAAATGTCTCAAATGATCTTCAAGACTAGGACTGTAGATAGCAATGTCATCGAGATACACAACGACAAAGTCATTTAGGAAGTCATACAAAACATCGTTCATCAAATTACAAAAAATAGTCGGGGCATTAGTTAACCCAAATGGCATAACTAGAAACTCATACGAACCGTATCGGGTTACCCAAGTATTTTTACCCTCATCTTCTTCAGAAATTCGTACTTGCCAGTATCTCGACCTAAGGTCCAACTTGGTGAAGAAAGTCGCCTTAGCCAATCTGTCGAACAAGTCCGCGACATTTGGTATTGGATATTTGTTCTTGATTGTTAATTTATTCAGCACACGGTAGTCCACGCACATTCTCATCGAACCATCCTGTTTTTTCTGAAATATTACTGGGCACCATAGGGAGCTTTTGATGGTTGAATGAGGCCTGCGTCAAGCAGTTCATCCAACTGGACCCTTAACTCAATCAGTTCTGAGGGTCCCATCTGGTAGGGTGCTTTAGCCGGTGGCCTGACTCTAGGCTCCAAATCGATCTTGTGGTCGATGGCACGGCGGGGAGGAAGAGCCCTTGGGAGTTCTGGAGGCATCACATCAGTGAATTTCTCAAGGATCGCTGCCACATCATCTGACACTTCCTCGAATCTATTTGGCTTGATTTCAATCAGGGTTGCCGCGTAGGTAGACTCTCCACGCCTAAGTCCCATTCGTAATTGTTGGGCAGACATCAGTCTCGACCCATCGCCATCATCACCACTGATCTTCACAACTTGTACAAAGCACGGGGCCATCTCGTGTGAGACCAGCGCCCCGTTCAAGTAAGGCACAAGGGACACCTTTGCCTTAATGAAGAATTCCATACCTATAATTACATCAAAATCATCTAGAGTCATGATAGTGAACTTACATTGACCACTGATAACTCCATTTTGGAGCTATTAAATACGTCCTAATTATAGCTAAAGACCGCTTCCAATTGATTAAATGTATCTCTTTTGTAGGAGAAAAGCGGCAAAGAGCTCGTGCGTCCATTGGGCGTGTTCGAGAGCTTAAAGCAGAGCTTTAGCGCCCCGGGAATGCATCGGGAAGAGGGGAGTTTGTTCCGTGAAGAAACGGGCCAAAACAGCCTTGGAGAGGCAAAGCATCAGCCCCAAACCCGAGAGCCAGCGTCGAGCTATAGCGTCGAGACGCTGGCTCGACGCTGGAAAAACCCGAGAGCAAGCGTCGAGTGATAGCGTCGAGACGCTAGCTCGACGCTGCCCTGGCGTCGAGACCCTGCTTGGCGTCGAGACGCTCCGGAGGAGGCGCGCGCAGGAAATTCATCGGGGCAGCGTCGCGACGCTGGCCTTGCGTCGCGACGCCAGCGCGCGCGCGCGCGGATCACTTAGGGCACAGCGTCGAGACGCTGGCCTAGCGTCTCGACGCTACGACGAAGGCAGTAGCTAAAAGACGATTTTTCTGCACTTTTTTGGCATTTCTTCTCCGGGCTTCATCTTCTTCATCTCTCAGCCGATTCCGACGATTCTTCTCCCCTTCTTCCCCATTTTCTCTCTATTTTCCGTGGAGCTCCGCCATTGTTGGCATGCGAGTGAGCTCCACTTCCATTTGTAATAGGTAGATGAACTCTTCATTGGTCGTTGGTGGAGCGGGATTGACGATCCGCGCCATGAGCGGCTAAGGTAAGGGTGACGGTTTGGGATTTTGTTTAGGGGAATTTTGTTAGACCTTTATAGCTTTGATAATCTGAATTTAGATTGCAAATTGGTTCTGTTTACGTGCATTTGTTTACCTTGCTTAATCCAACGCGCATGTTAAATTATGTTGATTGACACTCGGATAGTTTCGCATGTTGTGTATGTTAAAGAGTAGCGATGCCGTGCCTCTCACTGCTCGACTAAGTAACACAGGTAAATAGAACTAAATCGAAGTATCGGGTCGGGTAGGATAATTGTTGGTTGCATACGGCGTTTGCGGGCAACCTACTAGCAATTAGAATTCACGCCCGAATGTTCGTCGCGGTTAGCTAGTAACTGTCTAAATTCATCTTAGGACTGATCATCTTAATGTGAGATTAGATAACGTGTAATTAGGACTGTGTGGCCTAATTAAAATCCATGAAGTCGGCTACTTTGCGGCTTCTCTGGTAGTCGTCCGCGTGCATAGTAAACTGAATTCCATGTTATTAGAATTAAATGATAAGTTGTATTTGTCTAACAATTGACCCCGAGACTCCCCAAACCGTACACACGTTTTCTACATATTATTTCTCTCTTCCGTTAGCTTTCGTGTTGATTTCCTATTTGCATGATAAAACCCCCCGTTACCAATTAATCGATCAAATCCCAATTTCATTAGTAAATTCAACTCTCCTATTCCTTGGATCGACCCTGTTACCACTGGCTGCAAAGCCTTGGCAATAGGCATTATAAATTTATTTTGGCAAGCTTCGACAGCTTGAGTTTATAGCGATAGTTCAAAAATATCGTTACCAAAATTGGCGCCGCTGCCGGGGAATAGGCAATTGGTTGAATTTATGATTGGAGTTTGAATTTGATTTATTGATGGTTGACTGAAAAATTTTTCTGTTTGTAGTTTGTATGTTTAGATTTTTGTTTGTGTATGACCCGTTCCTCTGAGGGTAGTTTGCAGTATATCCCTGAGATTGACAGAGAGGAGCGGCGGTTACGTAGAGAGGCCCGTGAGGGGCAAGGACAGTTTGAAAGAGAAGAAGGCAATCCCTTCTTGTTTGACGAAATGGCGCAAGGTGAAGCGCCACGGACGCTGAAGCAACTGGCAGCGCCAGACCTGAACCTGCAGCCTTTGTGCATTAACTACCCCGTGGTAGCAGGTAACTTCGAGTTGAAATCTGGTTTAATTCACCAGTTACCTTCTTTCCATGGAAATGCAGGTGAGGACGCGAACAAGCATTTGATGGAGTTCCATTGCGTCTGCGCGGGGATGAAGCCCGCAGGGGTCACGGAAGAGCAGCTGAACATGAGGGCATTCCCCTTTACGCTCAAGGACAAGGCCAAGGATTGGCTGTATTATTTGCCTTCCGGATCCATCACCACGTGGCAGGACATGAAGCGGGTATTTTTGGAGAAATACTTTCCCGCGTCCTTGGCCACCACTCTGCGAAAGAGGATTTATGGGATCACCCAGGATGTAGGTGAGTCCCTGCATGAGTATTGGGAACGCTTTGGGCGCCTGTGCGCGAGTTTCCCACACCACCAGATCGCCGATCAGCTGCTCATACAGTATTTTTATGAGGGGATGACGCCCCACGATAGGCAGATGATCGATGCAGCGAGTGGAGGGGCACTGATTGACAAGACCCCAGTTGAGGCCAAGCAGCTCATTGCAAATATGGCCACCAATTCGCAGCAGTTTGGGATCAGGGGGCAAGGACAAGTGCACAGCGTGGCTCAGAGCCATGAGATGTCTGAAATGAGGGCCCAGGTGGCCGAGATAGGTAGTATGTTGAAGAAAATTGTTGGAGGACAACGCGAAGAGGCGGAGGTCAATGCAATCGGGGGGTATGCTTCCAACCCAAGGAAGTATGATCCATATGCTAACACTTACAACCCCGGTTGGCGTGACCATCCTAACTTCAGCTATGGGAACAGGGAAGGACAAAATCGCTTCCAAGGCCAGTCCCAGGATAGGCCTAACTCTTCCACCCAAGCTCAAGCCTCGAGCTCCTCCAGCTCACTTGAAGATATGGTCAGGACCATCGTGACTAGCACCAGCCAGTTCCAGAAAGAGGCTCGCGAGGAGCTAAATTCTCATAAGGCAGAGCTGCAGAATTTGAACAAGCAGCTGACACAAATGGCGGTGTCTATTAGTAAGATTGAGAGCAAGAGCTCGGGGAAGCTTCCTTCCCAAACTACAGTTAACTCATGTGAAAATGTGAGTGCCATTCAGCTGCGCAGTGGGAAGTCACTTTCCACCAGAGCTGCGAAGGAAGCCACGGACAGCCTGAATGAGTCCGCCCCGATTGCTCTTGAGACTGAGAATGAGGAAAGAAATGAGAAGGTCAGTGTACCTGTGGATGTTGCCAAAGCACCATTCCCGAGTAGGCTTGCGAAGCCTACTTTGGAATCCGATGACGAGGAGGTCCTTCGAACCTTCCAGAAGGTGATGGTGAATATCCCGCTCCTAGAGGCAGTCAGTCAAGTGCCCAAATATGCAAAATTCTTAAGGAGCTGGTGCACTACGAAGAGGAAGTCCAGAGGGACTGAGAAGAAGAAAGAGAACGTCTCTGCCATACTCCCAGGTACGTTGCCTGCAAAGTGCAACGATCCAGGTACTTTTACTATCCCATGTACTATAGGTAGTAAAATTGTTCATAATGCCATGTTGGACTTAGGAGCCTCTGTAAATGTTATGTCTTATGCATTATATCGTGAACTGAATTTGAATGAAATGCATGAATGTAATGTTTCTGTTCAGTTGGCTAATGGGTCGAGCATCTGTCCTAGGGGGAAGGTAGAGGATGTTTTAGTTAGAGTTGGGAATATGACGTTTCCCGCCGATTTCCTTGTTTTAGATATGAAAGAAAGTTCATTGCATGCTTCGTCCTCTATGCTGTTAGGACGCCCTTTTCTTAAGACCGCTAGGGTCAAAATCGATGTGTATAAGGGCGTCGTGTCGTTAGAGTTTGATGATACTTTGCATGAGTTTTCTTTATTTGATGGGAAATCTGTTGGAAATGTGTCTGTTGTTGAGCATGTTGAGAATGAGAGTCTACCCTCGCGCTTGAGGGATGGTTCCCATGTCTCTGTTAAAATTTCTGATTTGAATTTGATGGATGATACTGCTGGATTTTGCACTAACATGTCTGATATTCACGTGCTCGAGGCACGAAGAGTGCAAAATGTTTTTCAGGTGAATGATGGAAAAGGTGTGGCCATGGACAAGTATGGATCGTCCCCCGCACCTACAGACTATGGATGAGTCTGTTGAGAGAATACAGTCGAGCAACCGACTTTAAAAATTCTGCGCTTCTCGGAGGCACCCGAGTGTTGAACTGTTTTTGTGTTTTAGTTTAGTTTTATTGCTTTTTAGTATTAATTAGCTTGCTGTTTTTTTTTAGGGAATCGAGGATGAGAAGACAATTTTGGGCTCTAATGCGTTCGTGCGCCGTTTCCTCGCCCTCGCCAGCTTCACCAAGAGTCAGGGAAGTGTACTTCTTCTTCTCTTTTACTTTGATGTATCTGACTGGTTGGCATTGAGGACAATGCCAAATTTTGAAGTTGGGGGTGGAGTAGTCCGATGGATGTGCATGTGTAGTTTGTTGAGAAGTGTTATAAAGATATTGAAGTGCTTGGGACTCTGTTTACTGTTTTCTGACTGTGATAGCCTAGGAAATGCATTTTGGAATTCTGAGCATGTTCATAATCGAGTTTTTGCATGAGTTTTGTGTTTATTAGGTTCATGTCAAAAATTTTAAAAATTTTTCTGTTGCTCCCTTGCACTCATCGCGCACTTAGCAACTTCTCCCTAGATTCCGTAAGCTTGGTTTATCGCATGTTTAACTAATTCTCGTTGTCACCCCGAAAGGCACCCTTAGGTAGCTTGTTGCATGAGAGTTAGTAGCTAATTAATTGAGAAAGCATGTGCTTAGCCTAATGTAAAAAAAAATATAGAAAAGCATGTTTTGTAGAAAAGTTCCTCTCGAGGCGCTCCTCCTTCTTATTTGCGCTTAAAAGAAGTGAGCGTTAGTCCTTAAAAACGTGAAGTTTCATGCATGAATTTGACGTGTTAGGCAACTCGAGTAGGAAAGAAAAAGAAATGAAAAGTTGGTTCAAAGAACCCAAATAAAAGAGTACAAAGTACTTTTGAAAAGAAAAAAAAAAAAAAAGAGAAAAAGAATGAGAAAATAATTAGGTCTCTTAATTTGTTTCTCTCTCTCGTGTAAGTCAAGTGTAGCTGTTCTTAAACGCTAGAAGTAGGGGGAAAACGGGATGTGTGTTGCATGTTGGTTTTCCGGGTTTACGTGAGTTTAGGAGTAGTTGTCTAGCACACACACACGTTAGGGGGCAAGAGTTAATTTTTGATATGTCCTAGTTAATGCATGAACAAAATGCTTCCATGATTGTGCTCGTGTTTAAATTTCAATATGCATGGAGGTTTGAGTTAGAATACATGTAAGAGCGTCCTTAGAGTCAATGTCTTTGTAGTGCTTGCTCGAGGACTAGCAATGTTTAAGTTGGGGGTGTTTGATAACTCCATTTTGGAGCTATTAAATACGTCCTAATTATAGCTAAAGATCGCTTCCAATTGATTAAATGTATCTCTTTTGTAGGAGAAAAGCGGCAAAGAGCTCGTGCGTCCATTGGGCGTGTTCGAGAGCTTAAAGCAGAGCTTAAAGCAGAGCTTTAGCGCCCCGGGAATGCATCGGGAAGAGGGGAGTTTGTTCCGTGAAGAAACGGGCCAAAACAGCCTTGGAGAGGCAAAGCATCAGCCCCAAACCCGAGAGCCAGCGTCGAGCTATAGCGTCGAGACGCTGGCTCGACGCTGGAAAAACCCGAGAGCAAGCGTCGAGTGATAGCGTCGAGACGCTAGCTCGACGCTGCCCTGGCGTCGAGACCCTGCTTGGCGTCGAGACGCTCCGGAGGAGGCGCGCGCAGGAAATTCATCGGGGCAGCGTCGCGACGCTGGCCTTGCGTCGCGACGCCAGCGCGCGCGCGCGCGGATCACTTAGGGCACAGCGTCGAGACGCTGGCCTAGCGTCTCGACGCTACGACGAAGGCAGTAGCTAAAAGACGATTTTTCTGCACTTTTTTGGCATTTCTTCTCCGGGCTTCATCTTCTTCATCTCTCAGCCGATTCCGACGATTCTTCTCCCCTTCTTCCCCATTTTCTCTCTATTTTCCGTGGAGCTCCGCCATTGTTGGCATGCGAGTGAGCTCCACTTCCATTTGTAATAGGTAGATGAACTCTTCATTGGTCGTTGGTGGAGCGGGATTGACGATCCGCGCCATGAGCGGCTAAGGTAAGGGTGACGGTTTGGGATTTTGTTTAGGGGAATTTTGTTAGACCTTTATAGCTTTGATAATCTGAATTTAGATTGCAAATTGGTTCTGTTTACGTGCATTTGTTTACCTTGCTTAATCCAACGCGCATGTTAAATTATGTTGATTGACACTCGGATAGTTTCGCATGTTGTGTATGTTAAAGAGTAGCGATGCCGTGCCTCTCACTGCTCGACTAAGTAACACAGGTAAATAGAACTAAATCGAAGTATCGGGTCGGGTAGGATAATTGTTGGTTGCATACGGCGTTTGCGGGCAACCTACTAGCAATTAGAATTCACGCCCGAATGTTCGTCGCGGTTAGCTAGTAACTGTCTAAATTCATCTTAGGACTGATCATCTTAATGTGAGATTAGATAACGTGTAATTAGGACTGTGTGGCCTAATTAAAATCCATGAAGTCGGCTACTTTGGGGCTTCTCTGGTAGTCGTCCGCGTGCATAGTAAACTGAATTCCATGTTATTAGAATTAAATGATAAGTTGTATTTGTCTAACAATTGACCCCGAGACTCCCCAAACCGTACACACGTTTTCTACATATTATTTCTCTCTTCCGTTAGCTTTCGTGTTGATTTCCTATTTGCATGATAAAACCCCCCGTTACCAATTAATCGATCAAATCCCAATTTCATTAGTAAATTCAACTCTCCTATTCCTTGGATCGACCCTGTTACCACTGGCTGCAAAGCCTTGGCAATAGGCATTATAAATTTATTTTGGCAAGCTTCGACAGCTTGAGTTTATAGCGATAGTTCAAAAATATCGTTACCAACCACTTAGCAAGCCAAACTCGATCTGGGCCAACGATACTCCGAGCGTCGGTTGGGCTGCGGAGTTGACTACTTTGATGCGTGTATCGCTTTTGGCCACGGCCAACCCCAACCGTTCGGTCATCCTCGTTACTACAAAATTGTTAGTTGCGCCACTGTCTAGCATGGCCAGCACATCAATCTCATTCACCTTAATTGGTACATACATCAGTCCATGACGGACTGCATCTTTGGTGAGTGTGATTGCATTCAACAACTGTAGGGGGTTGACTCGAAGAGTCTTTCCCGCTTGTTTCTTCCCTCCATCCTCAGCAAACAGAGCATTTAATCTCTCTCGTTTCGTGAAATCTCTAGGTTGGTGTGGCCCTTTACACAAAAAACAACTAAGAGTTATGGAGCTGCTAGACGAAAGGCTGGAAGGTTTACCCGACTTCTTGTCTTTGTTGTCATTGTCCTTGATAAACTTGGACTTTCCCTTTTTGTCTCTAAACTTTCTCCAATCCTCCATGTCGCAACGTCATTGCGACGCGGAGCGGCCGACGTCCTCTTTCAAGGGTTTTGTTTAAAAAATAAAAGAGATGGAGTCGCCACCAATCATTTTGGGTGTGATTGGTCACCTTAAAATAAAAACTGGTCTACGATTTCAGAAATTAAGTTCGGGGGTCGTTCGAGTGTAGGGAAGGTATTAGCACCCTACAACACCCGTTAAAACGGTAACCATATTTTATCTTATATTATCCAATTAATTTTAAAATGTCCTTAATTTGAGAAAATAAATAAATAATAGTTTTGTTAAAAATGAATGTCTCGTTTAATCAAATCTTAACCTTAAAAATAAGGTAAGAGTTTGATATATTGAGTGAATTTAACTTTAATTAATTATCATATCTAAATTTCCTTTTATTTAAAGGAAATTATTTACCTCAAGAATTTGAGAAATTTATCTCAACTCCGTCATAGGATTTATATGATAATATTTTATTTTAAAATAGGTTGATTTATTATTTTTTTAGAAAATGATTGGGAGGATTTTCGTGTGCTTGCACGAGAGTCGAAACTCTACGAAAGTCACATTACTCAGCCCTAAAATAAATTCATAGTTATTTAGTAAACATTTACTTTTAAACAAAAATTATTGATTATGGATTATAAGGCGAAATTGAAATTTATTTGGAAAATTCCAATAAGAGACAAAGTTGAAATTCATTTGAAATAAGTATTTAAAATAAATAATTAAAATTTATTTACAAACTTAAATTAAGGTAAAATTAAAAACCTTAAAATCTTAATTTTAAAAAAAGGAAAATATATATAACTTAATTGAAAAATAAATACTTAAAGTATGTCCAATTTGTAAATAAAAATAAAGTCAAATATGTAATGGTAAATCAAATGTCAAATTTGTAAAATAAAAAAAAAAGAATTATTTGTGTAATTAAATGGATATGGTAAATTTGTAAATAATATAAAGTTAATGACATTTTCGTAAATAACTTAAAATCTAAAAATTGGACCTTCTTCTTCACGATTGTTCAGGGGGGTTTGTTGTCTGCTTCTCCCTGCGTTCAGCCACCGTCGCAATGGAACTTCGTTCGAGATCTGCCGCGACATTTATACCGTTGGTCTGTTCGGATCCCACCGCCTTCGTCCGCCTGAACACCGAGGTTATTTCGCCGAAATTGGTTCGCCGGAGTTTCGTCGCAAGGATTGCTACCGCCGTTGGGCCTTCGTTCGCAGCCGTATTTTTCCATCATTGAGCTGAAGAAGATGAAGCTCCTGGTTCGTGGCGCGCCGTAGATCTGGAGCTTCATTTGGTTCGCGTTGCCGCCTCTCGAGCATTGTACGAATGTCGTTGGTTTGAGGATGGGTTGCGTGGGCAGGGGCTCAAGAGCTTCCACCGTCGTCGTGCGCGAAGATCCGTTCGTGTGGCGTCGCTGTCAAGATCGAAGCCTGCGCGTACCGTTGTCGTGCGCCGTGAGTTTCTTTGCACCGCCGTGCGACACTGTCGTAGAGTTTCGTCGGAGGTGGTGGGTCTCGCCGGAATTTGAATTAAAGATGAAGAGCTTGGAGGTTAGAGGTGAGTGATGATGAATAGTAAGGAAGAGAGACAAAAGTAGAGAAAGTTGGGGTTTTTTTGGAGGAAAGAGGAAAGACAATAGTGGAGAGGATTGGGGTTTTTGGAGGAGAGAGAAAATGGGTTGATTTGTGGTTTGACTCCTCTAAAATCAATATTTCTTCCTAATTATGCTTAGAGTTTTGTTCGGGTCCTTCCTCTCAGCCTTTTTCTCTAATATTTTTATGACCCCCCATTTTACGAGTCTTTCGCTCTGATCTTCTCTTATCGTATCCCCGTTTTCAAATTTTTCTCGATATTTATAAACGATAGATTCTCAAACTAGATTAAAATCAAACAATTAATGACTCGAAAATTTCATTCTTAATTGAAACGGATTTTGACCAAAAATGAACAAATATATTATACTCATAAATGAATATCAAATTTTAACCCAAAAATGAATTAATCAATTTATACTCATAAATGAATATCCAATTTTAACTAAAAAATGAATTAAATATTTTATACTCATAAATGAATATCAAATTTTTAACCAAAAATGAATTAAATAATTTATATTCATAAATGAATATTAAATTTTTAACCCAAAAATGAATTAAATAATTTATATTCATAAATGAATATTAAATTTTTAACCCAAAAATGAATTAAAATCTTATATGAGAGAAATAAATGAATATTAAATTTTAGCCATAAAATGACTTATAAATTTTATACTTATAAAATGTTAATTTTATTTGTCAAATTAGGTAAAGACCTTTCAAAACCGTTAATACTTTATTTTTGTTATTTTTCTCCAATTTTCGAAATTAATTAAATACAAAATAAAATAAAAAAATGAATTTAAAACTTAAAAGACTTAATCAAATATGACAAAAAATAAATAAATAAAAAGGGTAAAAACATTAATAATAAACAAATGATCGGACCAAATACGGTGTCTACACTCCATCTTCTTCTCAGTGGGAGGAGAGGATGTCATGTTAAAGTCAGCAAGGGCATATGCAGCAACAAAGGCCGAAGGAAGGTCCTTCGCC
The DNA here is from genome assembly GCA_028017165.1 of Herpetospermum pedunculosum. Classification (NCBI taxonomy): domain Eukaryota; kingdom Viridiplantae; phylum Streptophyta; class Magnoliopsida; order Cucurbitales; family Cucurbitaceae; genus Herpetospermum; species Herpetospermum pedunculosum. The sequence goes on along the minus strand of CM051528.1, from coordinate 54,037,211 downwards.
CTATGTCTACGTAACTCGGTCTGGGCCCACACTTGTAATCCTGAAACAAAATTGAACAGTTTGTCCGCTTCGGACATGCCCTGGATATCCAACATCAAAGAACTGAAGTTCTTGACATATTCATGGATAGTTCTCGTATGCTTGAGTTTCTTGAGAGCTTCCCGAGCAACCCGTGCGGTGTTGTCAGGAAGGAATTGATCTTTGAGTTCCTTTTTCATGGACTCCCACGTAATGATCTTTGTTATTCCCGCACTTATGTCATCAAGGGTGCGGGTACGCCACCATAGCTTGGCGTCTCCAGCGAGGTACATACTTCCTATTCCAACTTGCGCCTCACCTTGGATCCTTGCGGCCTTGAAGTATTCCTCTGTTGGGTTTTATGTCCTAAAACTCGTGGTTTGTAAACAGTTATGTTTGTAAATACTCTATTTAGTAATAAAGAGTTATTAAGTTTTATTCAGTAAAATAGTTTACTAGAATAAAGTGAAACGTGTTTAGATTAACCTATACCAATGACCAACATCCATGGCAATTCATGAGTACTTGAGCTTCATGTATGTCATGATTGTGGATCAGACTCAAGTAGACAGTCAAAACGGTCTATAGTATATGGATAAGGCTTGGTACCTTATCCTGGTAACACTATTGGATGCGGCTCGCTTTGTATTGTACAAAACGATGTGATCCGAATCGTTTCACATTGAGATGTGCGAGCGAGGGCGTCCTATGCAATGAGTTTGCATAAGACTGAACCGCAAAACAAGTCGGTCTCTCTTTATAACACCGTTTACTGAAGAGACCGACTTTTTCATAGGATGACCTAGGTAACTCGAGCTTAATCCTGAGCTCGCTATGAACTCCTATTTATTCGAGAGTATCCTTTGACTTGTACAAGTGAGAGTGTCCCATTAGCGCCGACTCAATATTCCTACCATCTTGGGGATAAACTCGAATAGGTGGCTGGGGACATAGTACAGCAAGATGAAATTCACTCTTAATCCGCTCTTCAGGGTTAGTAGATAGGTTGTTCCCTTAATAGCTGACTCTGAGGCTTGAACAATGGGCGCTCACCCTCTTCTTTGCAAGAGAGGGTCCCGATCTGCTGGTTGGACCACATATCAATTGTTCATTAGAGGTGTCAGTGGTACTTAAGGAACAAAAAGTAATTCAGGGGTTAAACGGTATAAATGACCCAGCTGCAATTACGAACAACTTGTGAAGGATCGACTTACCGATGACGGTTATATCAAGAGGACATAATATATCTACAGTGAGGAGAGTGCATCCCTCAGACTTTAGTGGAGTCTCCGGGGGTTTGACGAATGTTGATTGATTCGGTTAAAAGAGTTTTGACCGGATAATCTCGTATCGTTGGAGCTCATGATCTGTAGGTCTTTTAGGTTATCCTGGTTAGCTCGGATAAAGTTGTGTAGTAGTGCTATAGGGAAGAATTTGGAGAAATCCGAATTTGGGTCGGTTGATCGAGGTTGGACAGATTTAAATATGATTTAAATATGTGACCGGAGGAAGACGTATTTAAATACGAGACTGGAAGAAAATATGAATACAGATTCATATTGGGAAAATCGGTTTTCGAAAAACTGGGGATAAGTTTATTATTTAATTACTATTTGATATTAAATTAAATAATAAAATAATTAATTAAAAAAGTTTTAATTAATTATAATAATTATAATAATTATTAGTATAATTAGAGCTCCATGTTTTCCTACTATCTCAATTTGGATTGAGATGTGTTTGAGTTTTCATTCTAGACTTTTTGAGTTTGGCTCAAGTTCTTTCTCTCTACTTTTCTTCAATGGTTGAATAACACTCCATGGATGAAGCTTGAAGGTGTTGAAGCTTTGGTGAATTGGTGAAAGAATTGAGGTGTTCTAGTGTAGAATTGAAGGAGATTGAAGAGTTCATTCTCCTCCCTCATCTTATATCTTCAATTGTTGAAGTTATAGAAGAAGGTAGATGATAGTTTGTTGTTGTTGAAGTGTTCAACATACTCAAACAGTAAGTTCATCTTCTTCTTCATTCTTTGTACCAATGGCATCTTCTTCTTCATCTTTTCTTCCCTCTCAACAAACCTCTTTAGCTCAAGGAGTCCCACAACTCCGTTACTAAGCCCGAGGATAGCTGGGACTCCTTAAGGGTGGTCATCGACCTGCTGCGTTCGTGACCGGAGTAGACTTGTAGAAGGGGGTTGCAGAGGAGCTGAGGAGACGAGAAGACAAACTGAAAAAATAGGTATGTTTTGCCTCTCTGGTAAATTTACCGGTCGGTATTACCGGTCAGGATATACCGGCAGGAAATTTACCGGTCGAGGGCTAAACATTGTTTTTCAAGCATTTAATGGTTGTTTCTTCGGTCGTGATTTACCGGTCGTGCATAACAGTGGAATTTTACCAAAGAAGCTGACCGGTAAGTGTTACCGGTCGAGTTTTACCGATATACCAGTGAAAATCTTGTAGAGATTTTCAAAAGATTTTCAACCGGTTTACCGGTTCAAGGCTTACCGATAAGGATTTACCGGTCGGTGCTTACCGGTTCAATCCTTACCAGTGTAAGTTTACCGATTTACCAGTGCGAGTTTAGTGAAACTTGAACCGATTTACCAGTGGTAAACTTACTGGTCCGGTCTTTACCGATGTGTATATACCGGTGCTGTTTATACACACGGTTTTACTGGTCGTGGCTTACCGGTCGAATTCTTGTGAAGCATTTCCCAGTCAAGGCTTACCAGTGTGCCATTTACTGGTCATATCTCGTGATATTTATCGGTGGCACACCGAGGTGCCTTACCGGTGGGTCTTTACTGGTCAACCTTTACTGGTTGACTTTTACCGGTCGGTAAAGACATTTACCGGTGGCTTTTGAGGGTAGAAAAAATGTCAAGTGTTGGTTATTTCTCTCTCTCCTGGTTTGTTGCTTATTGATTGCTGAAGATCCTCAGCCAGTTTAGGCTTTTTCCGCTGCGCCTCTGGTTGTGTCGAGATCTCAGATCCATCATCCTCCATGTCCCAAAGAAAGTTCTCGATATCTTTGGCATCCCTCGAACTCTTAAAGGCCGAAGGTTCGAGAATCTTGACTCTCGAAGTAGTTGTTTCCTTAGATTGAGTGCCCGCAACGGCCTTCTTAACCAAAGAAATCTCGTTACCAGTATTTTCAAGCTCGACTTCAAGTGAGCTTACCTTGAGGGTTATTTTGGAGGTCAGATTCTCCATATCCGAAATGACACGATCCAACCGGTCATTGGAACGAGCCATGTAGTGTTCCATTGCGCTTTCAAGGGTTTGAATGCGCTCGACATGTAATGCAGCTGTCTCGGCCAAGGGTGTGGTTTCTCCTTCGGGCAACACGCCTACATAGTCCTCCAATCGGCTGATTCAGTCTCTCATTGGTTCTCCCATGGTAATAGTCTTCGAGTACTCCTCTAGTGTTTGGAAAGAAGGTGAGTGAACAAAGAAATTCTAGAACACTTTTGCAAACCTGGGGCTCGGATACCACCTGTCACGGGGTCGATCTACGATCCAAAATTTTTAAATTTTTGTATCGATCTCGTGCGGCCTAAGGAACACCTTAGTACAACCTTTGTTTTCTTTTCGCCTTTCCCAATCGAAGTTTGCACTCTCGTTTAGTAAATAAACTCTCTCTCATAGTATTTTCCTTTCATTTTTACTTAGAAGAAATAAAGACACGTTAGTAGTAATATTCTCCGCGTTACTTGGTATTGACAATTACCGTAACCGAACTATTACAAATTTGCTATACACAAGGAACTCACTTGTCTAGAATTGACAATCCAAACTCATTATATAGGCAAGGGGGAGAGAGTGGGGCGTGAAAGGAGGGTAGTGGGACATTCGCCACTATCCTCCACATTTCAAGGAAACTTTCCACTAACTATACCACTACTTTCTATTTTTAGGACGATCATCCCCACGTTTTCAAGAGTGCTCCACATTTGTAGGAATGCTCCATGATCTTGATCAACTTCCCACTTACGTGTGAACTGCCCATGATCATGGTTGGAACCCCTCATCTAGGGAATCATGGTCCACTTCCTTGAATGTAGCTCCACGTTTTGTCAAGCAACTACCCATGATCTCGGGTAACCGCCCACTCTTCCTCGTGCCACCTAATCCGAAATCCATGCTCACATGATCAATTTGTAGTGACCAACCATATGCTTCCAAGCGTCATTGTCTTCATTGATTTGGGAAAGCATGATCATCCATAGTTTGCTATAAATAATCACCTCTCAAAAATATTTCCAAGTCTCAACATTTGATTCTGCCTTCATCCGAATATCTAGGTGCCCCTTCACCAATCTTTGAACCAAACGGCCCAAGTTCGCACATGCTTAAGCCCGCCAAAGGTTTTCTGCCAAAGGGCGCACGCGCAATTGCTCTCTGCCAACAGGCGCAACGGGTCACGCGCGTCTGCCTGCATGGTGCGCACAAGCGCGCACGCACTACACTACGTCGCGCCGCTTGCTGGTGCTGCTCACGTCTGCCACTTGTTCGCACACCCTTATCGCTCGACTTGAGCGTTATTGTAGCCCGCTGAGCGCACGCGCACGCCGATCGTGCACGGCGCGCGCGCCAAGCGTGCCACCAGCTCGCGAGTGCCGAAGACACCACGCGTGTAGGTTTAGTCATGTCGCCTGCCTTCCTCTTCACCAGTGTGCCGCCCACGCACACCCTTAACCCTCTGGTTGGTGTCAGGCCCGCCCTCAACCGCGTCAACCCCTCTCACGGGTCAGGTTCCTAACACTTAGCTTTTATGTGCATGCCTAAAGGTCTATAGATTTCAATTCCACTAGGACATAATAGGTTTTTGATGAATTTAACGACTTTTATTTTACATATATCATCTTATAGGTTTATTTTTATTATTATTATTATTATTAGTGAAATCTACTTTATCATATGCCCAAAAGAAATTTATGTTGCCTTTAACACATACATACAAGCGTGAACATGTGTTTGGCACTTTTATTTTTTAGTTTTAGTTTTTTTTTCTTTATAAATATACATTCTTTCAGAATTGTAGTGAACAATTTTGTTTAACAACTGCTTCCATTACTCAATTGATCTTTGCTCGTCATCAAGAGGTAACACATACTCAAAACTTCTTTTTTTTTTTTTTTGCAATTTTGAATATGCATATGTGTTGTTTAGGCCCTTTGAATATTCATATGTAAACTGTTTCTATTGCACCATAGATCTTCTGTTTGACATCATTGTTATATATATATATATATATATATATATATATATATATTTATGTCATTGTTGCTTTTGATTTGCTAGTAAGACGCCCTCTAGTTAGTGCTCACAAAATTCAACATTGATGTCACTTCTGCCTGGACATGTCACCTGTGGTGATTGTTGTAGCCTGACAGGAGTGCTCACCAGATCCACTTGCAGTGATGTCACTTCTGTCTAGACACATCACATTTGATGATTGTTATATCCTGACATGAGTGCTCACCAGATCCACTCGTAGTGATGTCACTTCTGTCTAGACACTTCACCTTTGGTGATTGTTGTAGCTTGACATGAGTGTTCACTAGATCCATTTGCAGTGATGTCACTATTATCTAGACACTTCACCTTTGGTGATTGTTGTAGCCTAACAGGAGTGCTCACCAGATCCACTTGCAGCGATGTCACTTCTTTCCATACACATCACCTTTGGTGATTGTTGTAGCCTGACAAGAGTGCTCACCAGATTCACTTACACCGATGTCACTTCTGTTTAGACACATCACCTTTGATAATTGTTGTAGCCTGACATGAGTGCTCATCAGATCCCCTTGCATTGTTGACACTTCTGTTGGCAGGAGTGCTCACCAGATACAACAGAGATGTAGAGACAAATTTTTTTTTTTACTTTTATTTTATTTCATGATGTGAGATAATGATGTTTTTTTTTTTTTTTTTTTGGATTGAACTTAAAGTTTTCTTCCAGTTGCCTACGTACGCTTTAACAAAAGGGATCAAGTCATAACGTAGTTCATTGGACACACATTTTTTTTTATTATTTTTTTTGGACCGTTCACATTTTTAACTCGTGCGGGCCAGGAGTACCATGCATTTTAGGCTCTTGCGATAAGGAGTATTACATTTTATGCATAGTATTTCTTCAAAAAATTTCTGTTGATTGGACCGATTCTGAGCCTGTTTTTTTGTCAACTATCTTGTATGCTTCATTCGTGTATACTTCTTTCACAACGTAGGGTCCGTCCCATTTAGGGCTAAACTTGTTCCTTGTATGTCGAGTTGTTATAATAGGTCTTCGAACTGCCAGCATGAGCTCCCCGACTTGGAATGAGCGAGGCCGTATCTTTTTGTTGAAAGCCTTAGACATGCGTGTTTGATAACATTCTAATGTTTGTTGTGCATCCAATCTTTTTTCATCCAACGCCTCTAATTCTTGAAGACGTAACTTAGCATTATCTTCAACGGTGAGCCCTTCTTGAACCGTCATTCACAACGATGGGATTTCTCTCTCTAGAGGGAGAACAACTTCTACTCTATAGACAAGAGAATAAGGTGTGGCTCCTATCGGAGTATGATAGGTAGTTCGATATGCCCATAATGTTTCGTCAATTCTTTCCTGCTAGTCTCTTTTCTTTTTTGATACTACTTTCTTCAACAAGTTGCATAACGTCTTGTTAAACGCTTCAGCTAGGCCATTTGTCGCGACATTGTACATGGAAGAATTATATTGCTTGAAGCTAAACTCTTAGCATAACTTGTCTATTAAGCTGTTAGAAAATTGTCTCCCGTTGTCGGTCACAATGCGATGAGGAATGTCGTATCGATAGATGAGATGATTACGAACAAAATCAACTACATTTGATTTCTTTGCTTCTTTTAATGCAACGAATTTAGCCCATCTTGAGAAATAATATGTTGCTGCAAGGATATAAGAGTGTCTTACTGGTGATTTAGGTTTTATTGGCCCGACAAGGCCAAGTCCCCAAGCTTCACATATATACTTCATTTATATATTTTGTTTCTTTAATTAATTCTTCTGTCGTGATTCAACTTTAATTTTGAATTATATACTGCATATTATAAAGTGTTTTCATAAACATGGAATGAAACAAGAATATATATACTTCTATTATTAAATATACACCACATTTATGAAATATAACGTGAAATGAAACAAATATATAAAAACAACATACAAAATATAACCCTAATGTTGTAAAATTTAGGGGAAAAGAAAAAAAAATCCTAAAGTTGAAATATTTTATCTCTCTTCTTCCCTCTCCCTCACGCTCAAATAGTCGGAGAGGATGCGCCGAAGTTACTGGAACAGAGGGACAACGTCGTCGCACATCTAGGCGTCGTCGAGGAGAAACTCGTCGGTGCAAAGGTGTTGAAGTTTTCAATTTGAGGTGTAGTTGCCAGAGAAGAACTAGAGTATGTGCTCATCAAAATCCACCCACACAAATTCAAAATCTATCTCCAATCTCCAACTAGTTCCTACCAGTCTCGCTTCTCTCTTTGTGCTCATCGAAGAACCTTCTTATGCAACATTATAGACTTGAACGCCAATTATATTTGGCTTGTGCCACGTGGATTACTAGCTTCGCCCTAAGGGATTTAGGTCTCCTGAGCTATTTTCTTGGGATTCAAGTCTCTCATCTTAAATCTGGGTTGTTATTGACCCAAACCAAGTATGTTGATGATCTACTGCATAAGCTTGATATGGTGCACCTCAGACCTAATCCTTCACCTACAGTTATGGGAACACATTTGTTTATCAGTGATGAGACGCCGATGTCTGATCCCTTTCTTTATCGCAATACACTTGGAGCCCTACAGTACCTCACTCATACGCGACCTGACATTGCTTATATTGTCAATCATCTAGAGTCAATTTCTGAAATAACCTACTGATGTTCACTGACAAGCAGTCAAGTGAGTCCTTCGTTATCTCAGTGGTACCCGTCACATGGGTCTTCTCATTCAGCCCAACACTATCTCCTCCGTGGTTGCCTTCTCTGGTGTAGATTGGGCAACCAATGTGAATGATCGAAAGTCAGTTGCAGCCTACTGTGTGTTCCTTGCTAACACACTTATCTTCTAGTCCTCCAGAAAACAGACTGTAGTACAGGGCCTTAGCACATGCTTCTCTTGAGATCATTTGGCTACAACAACTATTGACTGAGCTCCGAGTCACTTCCCTTCCGTTCCTATACTGTGGTGTGATAACCTAAGTGCTGGTGCTTTGGCCACCAATCCTGTCTTTCATGCCCGCACCAAACATATTGAAATTGATGTTCACTTTGTTCGAGATCAGGTTCTTCGTGGCGCCTTGTAAGTCCGCTATGTTTCGTCCGCAGATCAGCTAATATACTGTCTCACCAAGCCACTATCTCACACTCAGTTTGGGTATCTTCGCAGCAAACCCGGAGTAGTAGAACTACCCCTCTCGTTTGAGGGGGGATATTAAGGAAATATAGTATTTACCATATTTTCTGTAATTATTGTCTTCAATATTTGGCTTGTGCCACGTATATTATACATTGATCTAATTAAGTTAAATATTCCAATTAGATCAAAATCCTAACCCTAGGGTTTCAATATAAATAATGTAATCTCTTCATTATTCAATATAGAAAATACAAAGATTTGCCTCCATTCCTTCATCTCTCTTTAGGTCAATTATTTCACTTTCTTCACCCTCCGTTTAATCGACTAATCACATCTTCTTCGACTGTCAATTTCTTGATTTTGCCGGACATGGGGCACCTGAGGGAGAACAATGATTCTACCATTTTGTGAAGCGCTATTGTTGTTGGCCTCTTCTTTGTAATGACTCCGTATTTTGCGGCTAAAGAGGGAGAGAGGAAATGACGGCTAGGCTTTGGTTAAGAAGATGAAAAATGAGAATGATGGTTTAAGATTTTTATGGGCCTTTTTTTAATTTTAGAATTTATAATAATTACAAAAAGACCTAATGGGCAAATAAATAAATTTCATTGTTGTTTTAGCTTCGATCGCTAAGTCATTGACAAAACTAAGATTTTTTTAGCTACTAGACATTTGTGTAATATGAGTTTCTAAAACTCTACTTATGTAGTTAACCCAAATTAGAAACAAAGGGAGATGCAATTTATGTGGGAGGGGAAGCCGGAGGAAAATTTTATTTTTTAAGACTGGAACAAACAAAATAGGTAGAGAAACAAAGAAAACAAAAACTTCTTTATGTAATTTTTGAAATTCCTACCCAGTTTTTAAAACGGGATAAATACATAGATATGCTTCATAATTGACCTGTTTTTCATTTATATTTAAAATTCTCAAATTTACATAATTGTTTGTTGGTTGGTTCTATTTTTTGTTATCACAAAAGTCTTGACACAAGTATATAAACTCTTGCAATTAATATGACATATTAAAAAAAAATCAAATAAGACAAAAATTAATGTGAATTTGTAATGTTATAATCTTTTTAAAATCATCTCATTTATCCTCGTAAGCACGCCTAAAAAAAGAAAACTTATCATTTTCTTAACCTCCAATTCTTTCTAGTTTTCTACCTCCACTAAAAATGTCATACCCTCTTATCCTCATTCTACTTCTCATCGGAATACAAACACGGTTCCAGTGAAGCTATCTAAGGTTGTTGTCGTCATTGAGTATAGGCACAATTTTGACGGAGGAAATATAGAAGATCTGTTAAAAAAATTGTCAATATATTTTTATATTTATTTTGTTGTTGGGTCTTTTTTTGTAAAACAATATATATATATATAAGTATATGAAGAATATACAAGTATGCATAAAAAATACATATTATCTATAAGTATATATGCATTATATATAAAAAAATATATATACGAATGGCAAGTGTATATATTGATGCGAGCTTGTCGAGGCCCGTCAAATACAATTTATATTTACCGATCAATGGTTTATAGTAAACTACAGCGGACCGGGTCGAACTCAGGGAACCGAAATTTAATTCTCTAAATTAAACTTGATGTAAAAACAATAAATGAAGGGTTTTTGGATTGCATATTAATCTAATGAATGAAAATAATAATTAAAGATAAAGGTTAAAGAATTAAATAAATAAATAAGAGATTACCTTGCTGATTCAGAGATTGTAGGGACTTAATGGATTTTGCTCATAGATTACTCCAATAAAAATACAATTTCTTAATTAAAAGCCTAATCGACTTAACTGGAACATCCATGAAAAGTCTCTAAGGTCCTCTCATGCAATTAATCCGACAGAGCATCGTAATTAACTCTAAACTGACAAATTAGCTGGGCACGATAGCGTTCCATGCTAACAAGCTAGCAGCTCTAAGCACATGGATTGATTACAATGTTAATTAAATTGATCAGATTCAATTAAACATTTTTATATTCCTAAGGTCTGTTATACGCACCATGTTAACTATGAAAAAGTCATAATATTAACACTAGTCATAACCTGACCCATCTTGCTACTACAATTAAGTATGCAATTTATGACAATTACGGATCACAAATTACAAACATAGCATACATGAACAATTAATATTTAATTGATTAAGCTGTCACATTAACCAATACTAAATGCACATGAAATAAACAAAGAATAGAAAACAATTAATCAAGAAATTAGATTGCAATTTAATATAAAAAATCTCACAAAAACATTTAGCCCGACCAACCTCTAAATCAGCATCACATGCTTAGCCGAACATAAAAATAAATAAAAAACTCTAAATAGAGGAAAAGAGAGAGAATGGTGATGATGTGTCGGTGTGAAGTGTAAGGGGTAAGGTGTAAGATGTAAGGTGTAAGGTGTGTCTTACAATCAAGACAAACTTTCCTTTTATACTTGAAGGAAGAGAAAAATTGCTAGAAATAAAAAATAAAATTTGTGGTAAGAACACAGGGACACGTTCAGTGGAGGAACCAGATGTTAGAAGAGGAGATGACACGTTCGTGGACGAAGCAGATGCTGGAAGAGAAGATGACACGTTCATAATGAGATGACTTCGTGGGATTCTTGGTACACGTGTTGTGTTGTTGAGGAATGAGATGTTGATCGATCAAGAGCTGACACGTGTGCGAGCAGATGGTTGAAGTAAAAAAATACAATTAATAATCACATTCTTCAAGAATCAAACTTGAGATCAAAGTCTAACATAATCAACCCTTCACCATCGACCAAGCTTCCAACTTTGAACATTAAATGCTTTTTATCTTCATAGTATCATCTGCGGCTCGGTTTGTTGATATAATACTCTAAAACTCCTCTTTTTAGTTCTTATTTAATATAAGTGTCTTATTCACCTCTGAATGCTCGATTCCTGCAAAACATATGATTAAACACATTAATTTGAATCAACTAACAAGAATTAAAGGTTATAAAATAGCACTTTTAGAGTTCTATCAAATACCCCACACCTAAATCTTGCTAGTTCGCAAGAAATAATTTAAACATTAAAATGAATCGTTGGCTGCAAATTAATGACTCTAACCTCTATATCTTAAACAATAAAAATATTCATAACTCATTACATTCAAATGCATTCAATCAACGAGAAATTTAAAATTAGTTCTTTCATCCCTTATGTGGTTGTGTGCGTAGCCTTTCCTATCTAGATTTTTATAAGTCTGGAAATATTTTATTCAACCCTCAACTCGTTTTCCCCTACTTCTGGTCATTAAGAACCAACTATTAAGCATCAACACATTCAGGTAAGCAATATTTCTATTAAGGTGCCTAAAAACAAATTTGGGGATACCCTATACTTGCATCATTTTAACTCAAGGGTACTAGCTTTCACACCCAACTGCATGGCCTCTCACCCAGAGCACTCGCTCAATGGGCGGCCTAACTACTCACATTTGGGGCAGCTCTTTTTACCCCTTATCGTTTTACTCATTACAAGCTGATGTTCACTTCTTTTCTTGCTGAGCTCGAGCAATATTTTTTTTTTCATTTTTTTTTTATTTTCACAAGGCAGATAGACATGCTATACCTCCTCAATATCCCATTACAAACTCTCATGCAAGATAACTTTCTAATCAGTTCTAGGGGCCTTTCGAGGTGACAACAAGCATATAGGCCAAATAATACAATCCTAAGCCTTTAAAACCATTGATGAGAAGACTATATGTGTTCAATAGTTATAAGGGAATCTAGAAAAAAAAAATAATGTGGCTCGAAATCATGCATGCATTCTCAATGTTTGCAAGAAAAAGTGAAAAAAAACATAATGAACAGAAAATGTATAAGACACATAACAGATTGTCATCATCATATAATATGCAACCAACTAATCCATACATTTCAAGCTCAAGATTTTCATGCTCAGGACTCAATCACATGCTTTACAAATATATCTCCACCCCCCACCTAAAACAATACATTGTCCCCAATGTATAATTAAGTAGATTGATCCAAAAGAAATGAGAAAAGACTTTTTTTTTTTAATTAAAGAAAAAAAAAGTGAAGAACAAAAATATTCCCATGTCAGTTCCCAGTTAGAGGTGTTCCCTTTCGGTCAACTTAAGTACCTCAGTCTAGACAGAACTATCCATAGGTAGATTTATCCTTAATTGATAACTAAGTAGATTACTCACAAAAGAAATAATAAAGAGAAGAAAACTCCCCTGAAATTTCTCCTACATGGATCTAAGGGCGGTGGTGGCGCTCTCGCATCTAATAGGTTCATCTTTTTCTTCAAGGCCAAAAAGAATCTGAATCTCCTTCTCGGGATTAGGCTCAGCCTCTTCCTTAATCTCACCAACCTAGTCTTCACATGAAACAAAATTCTCAAACTCATCGTTAAGTTGCTTTTGGAATTGAAAAACAACTCTGTTAGCAGTTAAATATTGTTGAGAAAGTTCTGACATGTTAGAATAATTAAACAAAACAAAAATAAAGTAAAAGAAGTATTTTTGTGATTGTTGTAAATTTTGTGATTTTTTATTTATTTTTTTTAGGAAAAAAAATAATAATAAAAAAAAATAAAACAAATTTAACAAAGAGAATTTAATTGGTTCCCCGGCAACGGCGTCAATTTGATGCGAGCTTGTCGAGGCCCGTCAAGTACAATTTATATTTACCGATCAACGGTTTGTAGTAAACTACAGCGGACCGAGTCGAACTCAGGGAACCGAAATTTAATTCTCTAAATTAAACTTGATGTAAAAACAATAAATGAGAGGTTTTTGGATTGCATATTAATCTAATGAATTAAAATAACAATTAAAGATAAAGGTTAAAGAATTAAAGAAATAAACAAGAGATTACCTTGCTGATTCAGAGATTGTCGGGACTTAATGGATTTTGCTCATCGATTACTCCAATAAAAATACAATTTCTTAATTAAAAGCCTAATCGACTTAACTGGAACAACCATGAAAAGTCTCTAAGGTCCTCTCATGCAATTAATCTGACAGAGCATCGTAATTAACTCTAAACTGACCAATTAGCTGGGCACGATAGCGTTCCATGCTAACTAGCTAGCAACTCTAAGCACATGGATTGATTACAATGTTAATTAAATTGATCAGATTCAATTAAACATTTTTATATTCTTAATGTCTGTTATACGCACCATGTTAACTATGAAAAAGTCATAATATTAACACTAGTCATAACCTGACCCATCTTGCTACTACAATTAAGCATGCAATTTATGACAATTACGGATCACAAATTACAAACATAGCATACATGAACAATTAATATTTAATTGATTAAGGTGTCACATTAACAATACTAAATGCACATGAAATAAACAAAGAATAGAAAACAATGAATCAAGAAACTAGATTGCAATTTAATATAAAAAAATCTCACAAAAACATTTAGCCCGACCAACCTCTAAATCAGCATCTCATGCTTAGCCGAACATAAAAATAAATAAAAAAACTCTAAATAGACGAAAAGGGAGAGAATGGTGATGATGTGTCGGTGTGAAGTGTAAGGGGTAAGGTGTAATTTGTGGTAAGAACACAGGGACACGTTCAGTGGAGGAACCAGATGTTGGAAGAGGAGATGACACGTTCGTGGACGAAGCAGATGTTGGAAGAGAAGATGACACGTTCATAATGAGATGACTTCGTGGGATTCTTGGTACACGTGTTGTGTTGTTGAGTAATGAGATGTTGATCGATCAGGAGCTGACACGTGTGCGAGCGGATGGTTGAAGTAAAAAATACAATTAATAATCACATTCTTCAAGAATCGAACTTGAGATCAAAGTCTAACATAATCAACCTTTCACCATCAAACCAAACTTCCAACTTTGAACATTAAATGCTTTTTATCTGCATAGTATCATATGCGGCTCGGTTTGTTGATATTATACTCTAAAACTCCTATTTTTAGTTCTTATTTAATATAAGTGTCTCATTCACCTCTGAATGCCCGATTCCTGCAAAACATATGATTAAACACATTAATTTGAATCAACTAACAAGAATTAAAGGTTATAAAATAGCACTTTTGGAGTTCTATATCATATATGAAGGTATATATACTATGGCAAGTGTATATATGGAGGTATATATACTATGACAAGTGTATATATGGAGGTATATATACTATGACAAGTGTATATACGGGGGTTTGTATATTATGACAAGTGTATATACTAGTGACAAGTGTATATATATGTGGATATATATTATTGACAAGAGTATATATGGAGTATATATGGAGTATATGCATAGTATAAATTAATTGTTGTGCACAATAATGTAATAAAAAAAGAAAAATGGAGACGATAAACGACAATAAATAAGAGACAAAAATATGATCAAAATTGATAAAAAAAAAAAAAAAAAATTATCCAAAAAAATGTAGACAATACACGACAGTAAATTGGAGACAATAAAATGAAAAAATGGTTGGAAACAAATCTGATAAAAATTGAAAATGAAGAAAACTATCGACAATAAATAAGAGACAAAAATCTGATAAAAATTGATAAAAAAAAAAATAAATATCTAGAAAAATGTAGACGACAAACGACAATATTGGAGACAATAAAATGAAGAAAAAATGGTTGGAAAAAAAAGCGAATGTAAACATAAGAAAATGAAGAAGACTATGAAGGTGTGGAAAATGATTGGAATTGAAAAATGGAGAAGAAATATGTGTTGAATAGAAATGGATGAAAGTTTAAATTGTCAGTGTGAGAAAAAATGAAGATTGATGTGTCGAAGAAAAACATCGTATATTAGTGGAGACAAATTGTGTGACGTAAAATCGCTAAAATCATGGGAATATTCGGATCAAAAAGCATAAAATTGAGGGTAATGTTTTCAAGTAAAAGGAAAACCTATAATTATTATAGGTAATTTAGGAAATTAAATGTAAACGAATTCATTATGGAGAGAGAAACATAAATAAAGAGCATAATGGTAAGATACATGAAATCTAAACCTGATTTTTTTTTTCAAATACTCGTACATTTGTGAAAATATGGTCTTAAATAACTCATTTAGACAATTTCTCTAATTTAGAAAAAAAAAATCTTGCAAAATGAATTTTTTTTAAAATGCATTTTGGAATAAACTGTTGGATGGAGCTTCTTCAAAAAACGTTTTTAAGTGTTTATCCGGGAATTCATCTAATTTTTAACAATATTGTGAAATTACCAAAATGCCCAGAGACTACCCCTCTCCCATCCTCATATTTTTTTTTCTCATTTTGACCTAGCCACCCAAATTTTCCTCTCTTCTCTCTCGATTGAAAAAGTGAGACTCCATGAAAATGTGAGAATATGAGAATCTTCAAAATCGTGAAAGATAATTGAAGCTTCTTTCCTCTCTCCGGCCACTATGCCTTTTGGGTATTGCAATTTCTTCTTTAAATTCCTCTTTTTTTCCTTTTGAAGCTTCATTTATGGTTTGTGATTCTAATTGCAACTTGTTTTTGAGCTGTTCAGATTGTTGTTTTTTTCCCTTTGATTCAACTGGGTATTCACTTTTTGAATTGTTTCAATCTTTTTGTTGCTTTTGCTTGGGAATAATGCAGATCTAGCAACAGTTTATTCCAGAAATCTCAATGGGTTGTGGAGCTGGAGCTTCCATTTCTCTCTTCTCTTCTGTTCTTTCTTTGTGGAAGTTGAAAATGATGTTGTCAGCAAAAGAAGAATGTTTTTGCTTTATCTTCTCATAGAAGCAAAATGTTTTTGTCAAATTTCGTTTATGACACTCTAAACTTTGGTTTTTGTTTTTGTAACTCAACTCATAGTTTAGGCTTTAGAAGCAGATGAATACAATTTTCTTTTATCTTCTCATAGAAGCAATTTATTTAAGGTCTAGTCTAGTTACCATATGTTTTTCCTATCCCCAAATATCAAGGGTAACAAAAGATCTCGTATGAACTAAAAAAAATCCCTTTTAAGAAGGTATGTTTGTTTTAGCCTTCTCTCTTTCTGATTATGAACCTACTGTTTTTTGTTTTTGTTTTTTTTTTTTAATGAAAATTGCATGTGTCATTCTAAGCTTAATGCTAATTGTTCTATTGTGCTTTCCTTTCCTTTCCTTTCCTATGTGCTTGTGTGTGAGAGATTAGGTTTTGATTTTAAAATTTTAGTAGAGGTATGTTGCTGTTAGTCCTAATGCAGAGCTCTTCGATGGTGTTTTTTGAGAAAAAAAATCTACACAAGATCTTTTCAACTCCAATAATGGCTCCTGCAGAAAACAGAAAAATGATTAGCCTTTCATACATACATACTTGTTGAAACTATTAATTTGAATTTTGAACTAGTTTGTTTGCATGAATTTGATGCAATAGTGGAATTATAATATCACACAACATCTTCAATACGTACAAATTTGGTTGTTATCTCTGGTGGTGCAGAGTTGTATTTATTGGCATTAGGCCTTTCTATCTTTCCAATGAATTGTTTTAGAATAGAGCTGTTGCTGCAGGAATTTTCATCTCTGTTTGTAATGGTCTCTGTTACAGATGTGGATAGGGATGATCGCAGTGAAAGCACGGCGCTGAAGCCTGTAGGTGGAATTGGCAAGAAATCCAAAAAGAAATTCAAGATTGGTAAGGTTGGGTTATATCTAAAAGTTTTGAATACACCATAGTATTCAACGAGACTTTTTTTATCTATGTCTCTAACATATTGTATTGTTTGCCTCTGTTTTTTTTTTTTTTTTCTTTTCTTTTCTTTTCTTTCTGTGAAGAAGTGAGATAAGGTATGAACAAGTTGTTTGGGGAGATTTTGATTTCGTCCTTGCTTTGTTTTATTGGATTGTTATGTGTTTGTGAACAATATTAGTAAACTTTGTTTTATATTTTAGAAGTCCTAATATTGATTTTTCATTTTATAGAAATGTCTATGAATATAGTTACAAATAAAGATGGAAAAGAAAAACAATTCAAGGCAATTTGGGATGATATTACAACTGAGATATTTATTCAAAGTTGTGTGGCGGAAACTTTGAAAGGGAATAGGCCAAATGGACATTTAAGTAAATTTGGATGGAAAAATGTGATTGATACATTTAGAGAGAAAACCGGTAGAAGCTATGAGTTCAGACAAATGAAAAATAAATGGAGTTCATTGAAGAAGGACTGGCAAATATGGATAGATTTGGTTGGAAACAAAACAGGCTTAGGATGGGATCCATTGAGGTAAACTATTGATGCAACAAATGAGTGGTGGGAAGATAGATTAAAGGTATATCATTTATCTATATATTTTATTTATTAGGATTAAAAATTATAATTTAATATTTCATTAATTAATCTGATGTAGGTTAAGCCTGAGGCAGCAAAATTTTGTTCAAAGGGTTTACAAAATGCAGACCAGTTAGACATTATTTTTAAAGATATTGCAGTTACTGGAGATGGAGCATGGGCACCTTCTCAAGGATTTGTATTCGAAAATTTTGAGGGTGATCCATCTAGAAATGTAGATGAGGATACAATAGAGGATACAGAGGAAAATGACACCAATGATACTGAATATTCAATACATACTAATGAGGATCATACTCGAGAGAAAGGGAAAAAAAGAAAAATAATAGGATCTAAACGAAACATTGACAGTAAACTTTGTAACCAATTGGAGCGTGTGTGTGATTCAGTAGATGCTAGGAGAAGAGATGTATCAGGTTGTAGCATTCGTGAAGTGATGAATGCGTTACGAGATATACCTGAAATTGTGAAAGGCAGTGAACTCTTCATGAAAGCTGCAGATATCTTTACAAAAAGAGAAAACAAAGAAATGTTTGTAGCATTGGAAGAACCTGAAATTCAAGTTGCGTGGCTGAAGCAGAAGAAAGTATAAGTCTAGATTCTTAAGTTTAAAATATTATCTTTAAAGTGTGACTTTGAATTGTTTAGATAATTATTGTATTTGAACTCTACTTTTGTTATGAATGTTTTATCATTGAAATTTGTTAAGAATGTTTTATCGATGAAATGTGTTAAGAAAGTTTTGCTTCTAATTTGTTTTAAATTTATTTATGCTTTACAAATGTCATATAATTGTTACGATAACGACAACAATGATTCTTCTGATGAAAGCGACATTGAATATGAACTTGATCAATTAGTAAAAGTGGGATGTGGTGTTGTAGTGCATCATTTTGTGATGCATGTTTGTAAAGAACCTTGTAGGACGTCTTTTCATACTGGTTATAAATTTGTTATGGAGATCTTGAATGGGCATGAGGATAGATGTCACCAACAATTTAGAATGGAAAAACATATATTTCAGAAACTGTTAGTAGTACTTCAACAAAAATATGGCTTTAATAAAGTCAAACGTATGCCTTTGGAGGAGGCTCTAGCAATGTTTCTTATTACATTGGGTCATCGTTTATCCAATAGAATGGTTCAAGAGAGATTTCAGCACTCAGGTGAGACTGTATCAAGGTGGTTTAATACTGTGCTAGATGTTATTTGCCGTATGGCTGTGGATGTCATTAAGCCAGTTGATCCACAATTTAGATCTATTTCTGATAAAATTAAAAAGGATACTCGATATTGGCCATATTTCAAAGATTGTATTGGAGCAATTGATGGGACTCATATACCGGTAGTAGCACCCCAAGGAAAGAATATACCGTATATTGGTCGAAAAGATATTAGCACCCAAAATATTAGGGCAGTATGTGATTTTAACATGTGTTTTACGTTTATTTGGGCTGGATGGGAAGGTGCTGCTCATGACGCTCGAATTTTTGTGGAGGCATTGAGAAGACCAAATTTGAGATTTCCTCACCCACCTCGAGGTTAGTATTCAAGATTAGATACATTATTTATTACATTTTGTTAGTATTTATTTTTTTATTGATTGTTGTTTATTTGATTGTTTTTATAGGTAAATATTATCTTGTAGATTCTGGTTATCCACAAATGAAAGGATATTTAGGTCCTTATAGGGGTGAACGATATCATCTTGCTGATTTTCGACGTGGAAGTCAACCAAGAGGCATGAAGGAAGTATTTAATCATAGGCATTCTTCCTTAAGATGCACAATTGAGAGAACATTTGGTGTTTGGAAGAACAGATGGAGAATCGTTCACCAAATGCATAGTTTTCCATTTGACAAACAAGTAAGAATTGTAGTTGCTTCAATGGCTCTACATAATTTTATAAGAGTTAATTCAATGACAGATTTTGAGTTCAAGCCTTATGACGATAATGAAATGTTATTGCCTTCAAATGATGAAATAGAGATGGATGAAGAACGTGAGATTTCAATTCCTGAAATGGAGATGGATGAAGAACGAGATCGAATTGCACAACTTCTTATGAGACATTGATATCATATTGTCTAGAAAAAAAATTACTGTTTTATGAATTTGTTGTTTTTGTTTACCTTTTATTTTTGTTCGGTACTTTTTGTAGTGTTAATTTGAAGTGATGAACATGGATGGTAATTCATATTCCTTTAGATTTGAATTTTTCTTATAGTTTATTGTTCTATGTAGATATATTTTTTTTTAAAATTGAATTGCATAAAAGATTTTTTTTCTTAAATACAAATTTAAAGTTGCTCAATAATTTTTTGTTTGACCTCAAATAATGTCCAAAATTGGTTACTATAATCATAATTATCAATGTGTATTTTTTCTTCTAAAAAAATGTGTATTTTCTATTTTGTAATATTTTATTTTAATTTATCGCTTGTCTTTAATTTTTATTAAGGGACAAAGATCATTGTCTTCGCCAAACCGAGCATAGCTCAATTGGCATAGGGTTGTGCCGGTGACCAAAAGGTCATGGGTTCAATCCCTGCATTAATTAAACTACCGTTGTAAAAAAAAGATCATCGTCTTGGGGTTCAATTTTTTATAGTAGTCAATCCAAACGGACCCTAAGTCTGAGGAATTAGGAAGTCTCAGGAGTTGGGAAGTCTGAGCTTGGGGTGCAGAGTTGTTTAGTTTTGAGTTTTGAAATCTGTATTATGTTTGGGGCAAGAAGTTATTAAACCTGGAGTTCTGACTTCTGAGTTTATTTTAGTTGTTTTTCTGTACAATTTTATTTTTCTACCATTTTTCAAAATTTCATTATGGGATTCTTCCAAAGAATGACATTTTTTTTTTAATTTGATCTATTCTTTACTAATTTATTTGAAAGACAACAAAAATAAATTTGATCGTAATGTCAAACTTTCTTTTTTCAATCCTTCACCTTAATTATTCATTTTAGAAGAAAAAAAAACTAATGGTCCTTCAGGTTTGAGTTAAGTAACATATGGGTCCTCAAAGTTTCAAACTCAACAATTATACTTTTGAGATTTGGATTTGGTACGTTTTTTGTCCATTCGTCAAGTTTCCGGTTAAGTTTTAACAGAATGCTGATGTGACACCTATTTTTAATTATTATTATTATTTTATTTTATTTTATTTTAAATTTTTCTTTCTCATTCTCTTTCTCCTCCTCTCTCCTCTCTCCTCCTTCCTCTCTCCTCCTTCCTCTCTCCTCCCTCCTCATTCTTCTTCTTGTTCCTTCCATGGTCGTAGCCAACGCAATGTCGACGACTATTTTTTTTTTCTCGAAAACGAGGAAAAGAAATTGGGAGATTGAGGTGAAAGGGAAAGGAGAAGAGGAAAACTAAAAAAATTAAATTTACAGATCTGGGTTCCATAGATCAGTAAAAAACGTGATTTGTTTTTTTTTAAAATGAGGGTAGGAAGAGGGAGATGAAGATGAGAGGGAGAGAGAGAGAGAGGGGGGGAGGAGGAAAATGAAAACGAAAACGAAAAAAAGAAAAAAAAATACAGTCACCAGCATTGCGCCGACGACGACCATGAAAGGAAGAAGATGAAGGATGAGAGAGGGAGGAGGGAGGAGGAGAAAGAGAAAGAGAAAGAGAAAGAAAAAGAAAAAGGAAAAGAAAACAATTATTTTTTTAAAAGAATTTTAATAATTAAAAATAGGTGTCACATCAGCATTCGGTTAAAACTTTACCGAAAATTTGACACAGAGACAAAAACCTCAAGGGTATAATTGTTGAGTTTGAAACCATAGACACCGTATTTGGTCCGACCATTTGTTTATTATTAATGTTTTTTTTTCCTTTTTTTATTTATTTTTTTGTCATTTTTTATTGAGTTTTCTTTTTAAGTTTTAAGTTCACTTTTTATTCTGTATTTAATTAATTTTGAAAATTGGAGAAAAATATAAAAAATAATGTTTTAACTATTTAGAAAGATTTTCTGACAATGAAATCAAGTTTTAAATGAGTAATAAATTTTAAATTCTTTTATGGCTAAGATTTGATATTCATCCATTGAATGAGTATAAGATTTTAATCCATTTTTGGGTTAAAATTTGATACTCATTTAAGAATAAAATTTGATTTTAATCCATTTTGGTCAAAATCCGTTTCAATTAAGAATGAAATTTTGAGTCATGAATTGTTTGATTCTAACCTTATTTGACATTCTCATCGTCAATAAATATCGGAGAAATAATCATTCAAGGGGACGAAATAGAATATCATAGAAAAGGCTCGTTGAGAGGAGACTGGTAAAATTAGAGCTTTAGAGAGTTTAAAATAGTGATTTTTAAGTCAAAGTTTTGATTTTGACCAAAAAAATCAGTTTTTCTCACTCCAAAACCCCACTTTCTCTTTTTTCCTTTCCCATTTTGTCAGGCACGCAAATCGAGGTAGATTCCAACTTCATCTCTTCCATCTTCAACCACCACCACCTCGGCCACCTCCGGAGGCGGCTCTAGAGTGAACGGCGAACACCGACAGACCTTGCGAACGACGACGAATCTTCTCAGACGAGCAGCGACGGACCTCGCGTGACGGCGGTGCTTGACCATGGACGAGCAGACGAACACTCACGGCGGCGCGGTGTTGGCTCACGACCATCACGACTGACGACGACTCCCAAGCTCGAACGCCAGCCAACGAACAAACGACGACATGAGTAGAGGACTCCACGAACGGCGAACCCAAACGACGGTGACCCACAAGCTTGAACCGTGGAACGCAGACGACGGGACGCAAGCGACGATGTAGTCATCCACATCAGACGACAACGCATCTAAACCCAGACGACGACGACCTCGACACGGTCAGATCTGCCATGGCTCGAGTTCGAATGACGACGGAGCTCCAACATTGAAACTCCATGAAGACGGCGGTGGAATACACAGACGGCGGGCGAGACCTTGGACGACAGAGGCTTCAATCTTCATCGTGGGTAATGAAAATTGAAATTTCATTTTTTTAGTTTGTGTTAATTACAATTATGCCCCCTAGTTTATATGAAATTTCAAATATTCTATGGTTTTATATGAATTCCAAATATATTCCTGGTTTATATGAGTTTTCATTTATGTTCCTGTTTCTAATTACATTTATGCCTCCTGTCGGTTTAATTATATCTTTGCTATTATTTTAAAGTCATGCCATTATGCGCTATTTACAAAATTACTCTTTTAAAGTTTTCAATTGATTTCCAAATTATTTTAAATCTAAAATTTCAAATGATTTTAATTTAATTTCCAATTATTTTCTAAATGAATTCTCAAATTGATTTTGTAATGATTTTTTTTTTAAACTTTGGTTTTCATTTATTTTTAAATCTAAAATTTAGAGGGAATTCAAAAATTTATTTTTAAAATATTTTCAAATGAATTAGCTTTTTTAAAATTGTTTTAAATTGACTTTTAAGATTGTTTTCACAAATAAAAGTTTATTTGATTTTTAAAACTAGTTTTTAAAGAGATTTCAAGTTAAATTTTAATCAAATGTGTTTAAAAAATATTTTCTAAAATCTTTGTTCGTATTGCGTGATACCCGTTATGGGATTAAGGCAACTAATGACAAAATTAATGGGTAATCTCACTCACAGATCGAGTCCTTACTTTATTTTAAAGTTAAGACAGGATTTGTTGAGACATTTTTTTTAAAATTTAATTTTTTTTCCTCAAATTAAGGACCTTTTCAATAATTATAATTGGATAATAAAGATAAAATTTGCCTACCGTTTTAACAGGTGTTGTAGGGTGCTAATAGCTTCCCTACACTCAACCGACCCCCGAACTTGATTTCTGTTTTCTAGACCAGTTTTTGTTTTAAGGTGACCAATCACACCCAAAATGATTGGTGACGACTCCATCTCTTTTATTTTTAAAACAAAACTCTTAAAAGATGACGTCGGCCGCTCCGCGTCGCGATGATGTTGCGACAGAAACCTTGGGGACGCAAATGCTACCAAACCCAAACCTGAGGGACCATTAGTGTAATTTTCCCTTCATTTTATTTTGATAATTTTGAAATAGAAGAAAACCTTAATTTAAGTCGATCCAAATAAATTTAAAATTTTTGTTGGTGATGCTGCTATTTCTTCTTCTTTGAATTGTTTGATATCATTTTTCCAAAATATGAAAAAATATCAACCAAAAGTAAAAAAGCATCCATAACTTGGTATTGATATCTAAATTATTTTTCTTTTTCTATTTTGAAACTTGGAAGTGAGTAAATAATTGGCTGTTTTTTAATAATATTACATTTTTTAAAACTTATTATAAAAATATTGTAAGTTTGAAACTATATATAAAAATATTGCAGTTTTAAATGGAGGTCGTCTTTTCAAAAGACGACCTCCACATGCAAGCAAAGATTGGTCCACATGGATGGAGGTCGTCTTTTCAAAAGACGACCTCACTCCACATGTATGGAGGTCGTCTTTTGAAAAGACGACCTCGCTCCACATGGATATTGGTATGTTTTTTCCTTATGACATTGAATTGAGACAATTTTTCAAAAATTTTCAAAAAAATTGATATCTTTTTACTCAGATATTCAAAATTTTCAAAAAAGATATGGTTGGGAAGCTAACAACGAGAGCTTCAATTTGATAGGTGGTTTTACTATTTTTTGAGTTGTGTATCAAAAGATAGAGACCATCGAAGTTGGACTATAGTTCTGCAAATTTTAGAACTGAAGATTATTTTGAGGAGTGTATTAAAAAAATGATATCTTTTTATCCAGATATTCAAAAACTTCGAAAAGGGTATTGTTGGAAAGTTAACATAGAGAGCTTCAATTTGATACCTAGTTTCACTATTTTTGGAGTTGTGTATCAAAAGATATATATCGTCAAAGGTATGAAAAGTTCACTAAACCCAGAACTGAAGATACCACCGAAAACTTCAAAACAGTAGCTAAACTTCGACGATCTGTATCTTTTAATACACAACTCTACAAATAGTGAAACCATATATCAAATTGAAGCTCTCTGTGTAAGTTTTTTAACCGTATTTTTTTCGAAATTTTTTAATATCTGGGTAAAAAGATGTCAATTTTTTAATGCACTCCTCAAAGCAATCTTCAGTTCTAAAATTTGAAAAACTATAGTCCAACTTCGATGGTCTCTATCTTTTGATACACAACTCCAAAAATAGTGAAACCACCTATCAAATTGAAGCTCTCGCTGTTAGCTTTCCAACCATACCTTTTTTGAAAATTTTGAATATTTGAGTAGAAAAATATCATTTTTTTAATAAAAGAAGTATATACCAATGGAGATCGTCTTTTGAAAAGACGACCTCCATCCATGTGGAGCGAGGTCGTCTTTTGAAAAGACGATCTCCATCCATGTGGAGCAAGGTCGTCTTCTGAAAAGACGATCTTTGCTTGCATGTGTAGGTCGTGAAGACGACCTCCAATTAAAACTACATTATTTTTATAAATAGTTTCAAACTTACAATATTTTAATAATAAGTTTTAAAAAATGCAATATTATTAAAAAACAGCCTAAATAATTTAGTACAAAATTGAATGTCTGAGTTCCATAAATATAAACATTTAATTAAAAATAAAAAAGAGGTAAAATTTAGAAGGTGTTTTATTCCTTATGACATTGAATTGAGACAATTTTTTTTTCTAGATTTGGGCTTCCCCCTTCTTCTTTTTCTTCAACCATCTTCGCTGCCTCCTTCTTCGATTGTCAAAATGCAAAGCCCAAAAAATAAGAAAATTGAAGAACTTGAAGAATACCCTGAAATTTGGAAACTAAAATGAACTTGAAGAAGTTGAGAATTTGCAAATTTGAGAGAGATGGATCTTTAACAATGAAAAATTTCATTCCTCTCCTCGAAGTTTGTTTGTTTTTCTTCTAGGTCTTCAAATCGTAAAAAGATAAGCATAGAGAAGAGAGAAGAGGGATCAAAGTTTTTTTCGATCAAACAATTGTCGTCTTTAGAACTCGAATCATCAAAGAACGAGAGATTTTGATTCTGAGCCAGTTTGTCCAAACAGTAATCTCCACCACTTCCTAATAATCCGCCATTGCTACAACTTTAGTCATCGGAAGAAATCTCTTCTCCGATTTGGGCGCCGAAGAAAGATGAACACGATAGAAAGAAAAAAACAGGGAAATGTGGGAGAAAGATGAATACGAGAGAAATATTAGCGTGAGAGGAAGAGAGAGAGATTACCTAGAGAAATGTGTGGAGTTCAACCGTAATTGGTTGAACTCTTGGAGTGGATTTTGTTAGGAGAATTGAGAGGAATAACTTGAAACCAAAAAATAGCTAAAACGTTTTCCCATTTGGATTCAATAGCTATCTAAATTTTAGGAGTGGTGAGTGAACAATTTTCTTTTCGATTATATCCCTGGTAGATAATGTTATTTATGGTCAACCCACATGACCATTTTTTTTTTTAAATCTCCCAACAACCAACAAAAAATAAAACTTATCTCTCATCCTAGATTTTGCCCAAAAGATTATTAGATTTATTTTAGACTCTTTAAGAGTGGAATCTTAAAATATTTCTTTACATCATCTTCTTCCTTTCATTCACCCAAAATTCTCGCCTCCCTCTCTCCCACGTATCCTCTCCCCCTGACAAACGACCAGCTGCCACTCATCGTTGTTCTATTTTTACCTAACGCCACCACCATTGTCGTTTTCAACCCATGACAGCGCCACCGACCTGAAGGTTTTGCATTGGAATCATCGGATGCATATATCAAGAACAAGGTCATCTCCGTCAATAACAAAGACAATGATGCCACTGGATATGCCTATGTTGATGGCGATGTTCCTAATGCGAACGTGAGCGCAAGCGAAGTTTATGAATCTGGCCAAATTCCCGAGCTTCAGACAAGATCTAGTGATCTTCATTTTTCTATTTTTTTCAACCCATCAGTGATGAGGTTTATGAATCTGGCCAAATTCATGTATCATATTCGAAATCTCATGTCGAAACTTTCTTTTTTCTATACTTTTTCTTAAAAATGAATCCCCCCATCTTAATCAATGTCAGAGACTCAAAAAATGTTTTAAAATCTCTCTAGATACCCAATTTATACCCAAATTCCCATGCTCACTCGCCACCTCGATCAGAAAATGGCTATTGAGGTTGCCTCTGGTGCACCCGATGTTTTTGGAGTCTGGATGTTTTTCTTTCCCTTTATCTCCTCAACATAAATTTGTTTGAAGTTTCGTTAATTTTTCTTTTGGGTGGTATTTTTTTCTTTTTCTTGCAGGCCCTTTCACTCAGAGGGTTTTGTTAACTTTGGAGGAGAAGAAAGTTCCTTACAAATGACATCTCACAAAGACGATGCCATTTTATTTACTCGGTGTGTAATTAGTTTGAGGATCAGGTGTGTAATTAGTTTTATTTACACGTTTTTCTTATTTTTAAACCTATTAGTATTTATCGTTTTCCCCTGTATTTTCCTATATATACTACTTTCTGGGTGTATTTCTCAGTACACTACTTATCTACATTTTTGTATAGACAAATGTATTTTCCAATACATACTAATTATATATTAAGTGTATTTCTCAATATATATTACTTATCTTAGTTCATTGTTTTAATCAATGGTGTATTTCCCAGTATATACTACTTATCCTAGGTCATTGTTTTAATTGGGTTAGTCTTAACTTTGGATTTCCATTGTTGTGATCGTCGAGATAATGTATACTTAGCACTACAGTGTTTTGCTAGTTCGAGTTTTTGTTTGAATTTTCAGCACCATTTCTCTCTCATTAAATCACCATTACCTCTTGGCTAATTCAAATTATTCCAACGGTTTATTAATTGTTACGATTTTTGCTTCCCACATATTTCTCTCTCATTAAATCATTCCTTTTTTTTTGTAGGTGATTGAATTTTTCAACGAGTAAATTTCGGTGGGGTTATTTTAGTCTCAAAACATTATAAAGATTATACTAAATATAAGAGTTAACTATTTTTCATGATTTAATATGAGTTAGCTATTTTTCAAGTTCTACTATTTCATTCTAGTTATTTATGTGGTTGCCTTTTTTTTTATCAAAGTTTAACAAGTATGTGGGCCAAACATGAATTCTTTTGGGGGAATTGTGAAGAATAGCTAGAATAAAAAAGCCAAAATAAAAATGGCTAAAAGGTTTACATATTCGGATTTCATAGCTACCGTGATTATAGGAGACGAGAGTGAATATTTTTCTTTCCATTTATACCTTGTGTATATACGAATATTTACCGTCAGCCCACCAAACCGAAAGTTGTTTCTAAAAAAATCTTCTAAGCAACCTCTCTCCGAAATTTTCCCAACCTCCTAGATTTATGATTTTTTAATTTCGTCAAACTACTCTCCCATATTTATGGTTCTTTATTTTTAGTTTGATTGACACTTAAAGTTTGAATACATCAATTTTCAAACGCCCCTCCCTTTTTAAATTTATCACAATTGAGTACTGATTTCCACCACTTTTTCGTACCATTAGATTTTTAGAGAATGAAGTAGCACCAGATTATGATCGATGGTTGTTGAAGAACCCAAGAGATAGAGGACATATGAACAACCTCCAACATGAAGCAAACCCTAACAAATATCTTGTGTTGGTCAAATGAAAGAAAACATATATATACAACAAGAAGCAACGGAGAGGGAGAAATCAAATGCCTTAGATTATTAGATGGACAAACCACGGTAGGTGAATGTACATACCTCATAGATGTGGTAGAAATGGCAGAAGAATAGAGAGAGACAAAGAACATAGTGAATCAACGAAATTGAGCGTTCAACAACATGAGAGGTTGAGGGAGACGAAGGTGGAACTTAAGACTGAAGATAATCATAAGGGTCTTGTTGGATGATTTTAAACTGAATGGGAAAATGGAAGAGTTTCAAATCGATTTAATGAATGATGACATGTAATGATACACTTGATTGAATCTTTTTTCCTCATTAAATTCAATCAGTGGTCTGATTAGTGTCTTTCAATTTTCTAATGTTAATGGTACAACACCCACATATTAATGATTTAGGGTATATACACATGGTGAGCGAGATTTTAAATATCCCGTATAACTAGGGTTGTTGAGACCCGCCAAATTTACTATTTATAAACACTGGCCTATATTACCAAACTTGTAGATAATGGAAGTCAGGGTTGATCCACAGGAAATTTAACTAGCTTAATCCAAATTCTAATTTTAGTTGTTGAATTGTAAAAAGATGCTAACGGGGGTTTTGAGAGTTTGAAAATAAGGAATATGCAAGGTAAAGAAAGACTAAAGTAAAAATTGGATATGCGGGAGAAACAGTGAAAAGTGAGTTGACGAACACACTCAATCTAAGGGGTCGGATTTAACAATTGCAATGCGATTCGGATCATAGATAAATGCAAGAAATTCAGCTAACTCGATAACATTCACGCAACTTACATGCTCTAATCAGAAACATGTAACCCAAATAATTAATGAAGAGAAGACAACTCTCAATTAAGCTTTGCAACTAACCCGATTGGGGGCGATCGCTCCATATCGAATTAATAACAAGCAACGGGAAACGATGTGACGAGCAAAATGCAGAAATCTCTAACATCGGACTCGATTTTACTCTTACCCTATAGTCTATCGTACAACCAGAATGAACATTGTCATACCCATTTGGGCAAAATTAAACTACTGTTACTTAAACCATGAGAGGCAATCGCATCACGATTTCTAACCAAGCCAACATACAAGATACCCAATGGGAGTCAATCCAAGAAGTAAATGATGCTGGGAAATAAGTTCGAGAGAAGAGATGAACGCTAATATTAGCTAAACATACATTAAAAGATCCAAACCTCACCAAATCGCAATTACAAAGTTTAACCCATTACCCAAAGATTGAATGTTACCTTTTAGTTACCCATGGGAGAGGAAATCTCCAAAGAATTCATGGATAGCTTCAAGGTCCTCATTAATGGAGGTTACAAGGTCCAAAAATGGCTAAAAAGTGCAGAGAAATCGAAAAGGGGAAGATGAAGATGATGGGATCCGACCTAAATTCGGAAAAGTTCGTATTTATACCCAAATTCGAAGCCAGCGCCTAGGCGCTATGCTCTCGGGTCTGGAGGTAAATTCGCACTACGTAACCGAGGAAACGCGCGCATCGCGACAGCGCCTAGGCGCTATGCTCTCGGGTCTGGAGGTGTATCGGGCGCCTAGGCGCTATGCCTTCTGTCTTGATGCTCTGTTGGGCGCCTAGGCGCCACGAAGGAGCGCCTAGGCGCTGAGCTCTCAGGTTTTGGCCTTCAATTCTTCAACTCTTCAACCAAGGCTCCTCTTTTGCACTCTTCTAGTCCCTAGTACTTCCCGAAGCTCCTAAAATGCCCGATTTAGCTTCAGAACTTGCAATTGGACTTCCAGAGCTCTCTACCGCGAATCACCTATAAAATGGGCAATTAGCAATCATTAAACACGATAATTAGCTGATAATATGGACTTATAAATAGCTCTATTTTAGAGCTATCAAAATACCCCCGACCTGAAACTTGCTAGTCCTCGAGCAAGATATACACATATTTATCTCATGAGAAACGACTTGCATGCTGACAACTCTAATCTCATAACTCGTGAAAACAAGATATTCATGCTAACGGAAAAACAAACAAGTGTATGCATAAGTTAAGAACATTTCAAAATTTTAACTCTTACTCTCTCACGTGTGTGTGTGCTTAGCTCCTCTTAACCTAGCTCTTATAGCCTCGAAATTTCTTTAATCGATCCTAAGACTCATTTTCTCCTTACTTCTGGCGTTGAGAACAGTCTAATGGCTTAACGGGTCGGAAAGAGCAACAAAACAAGAGGCCCAAGTTATTTTCTTATTTTCTTACGGTACTTTGTACCACTTTTTTTTTTCTTTTTTTTTTCTTTCGAGGGAGCCTAACACGTCAAGCTTAATTCACTTCACGTTTTTAAGGACAAGTGCTCACTTCTATTAGCCACTCTTTCATGCAGAGGCAACCGTGGGTTACACGATCGCCCCTGGATACACGGGCAACACAAGAAGGAGGAGCACCTAAAGAAAGAACATCTTTCATGCTTTTACTTCACTGAAAATTGAAAAAATTTAGGCATAAAGCTTTGCTTAAAACAAATGAGTTATTACCAATTATAACACATCAAGCCTCCCTAAGTATGCCTTTCGAGGTGACAACGTGGTTTCAGATCAAATAAAATAACTCTAAGCCTACATAACAAAGAGTAAGAGGACTATGTGCTCGATGAATGTAGGAGAGTATTAAGATTTTTTTTTTTAAAATGAGCTCAAAATATGCATACAACTCATAGTTTAATCAAAATGCAAAAATATGGAGAATTCACGAGTAAATCACAGACAGCCTCATCGAACAACATGCATTCAGATTCTCATACATCTCAAAATCAGAGTATATCATACACGAAAACTATAGAGAAGTCCAAAAACAAAACTCCACCCCCCACCTAAAAGATTGCATTGTCCCCAATGCAACTAATCCATCAGATAATCAATGAGAGCGATAAAATTATAAGGAAAAAAGAAAACCTCCCCTGAATTTTAGCGGGATCGGCGGAAAGGGATGTGCATCCTCGTCTTTAAAATAGATCCGAATTTCTGGTCCTCCTTCACATTCTCCTAAACAAAACAGAACAAACAAGAAAACTTAAACAACGAAAATAGACAAAAGCAACAAACTAATAACAAGCAGAAAATACAGTCCAAGCTCGGGTGCCTCCGAGAAGCGCAAATTTTTAGAGTCGATTGCTCGACTTTACCAACAAACTTTCAACTGACTTCAAATGTGGGCAAGCTCAAGGACAAACACTCCGCATAAGGATCAGCAACCCCTTCGTGGAAAACCTTCAACCGATGACCATTTACCTTGAATGGCTTTTCAGAATCGAACTTTCTGATTTTGAGTGTACCATAAGGTAAAACATTAGTCATAACATAAGGGCCTGACCATTTGGAACTAAGCTTACCTGACATGAGCTTCAAGCGGGAATTGAATAGAAGAACTTTCTGACCCACTTCAAACTGTCTCTTTTCGATCTTTCGGTCATGAAATAGCTTGGACTTTGCTTTGTAATTTTTCTAATTCTCATATGCCTCCAAGCGATGTTCTTCCAACTCCTACAGCTGCAGAAGCCTTGGCTCCCCGTCTTCTTCCAAGCTCATGTTACATTTATTTACTGCCCAAAACGCTTTGTGCTCAATTTCCACTAGCATGTGGCATGCTTTCCCAAAAACCAACCTATAGGGAGACATCTCTATAGGGGTTTTGTATGCGGTTTTGTACGCCCATAAAGCACCTTCTAAGCGCAGGCTCCAATCCTTCCTGCTGGGGTTTACTGTCGTCTCAAGAATGGACTTAACTTCTCTGTTAGAGACTTTGACTTGCCCATTTGCCTAAGGATGGTATGTGGTGGATACTCGATGATTAACACCATACCTCTTCATCAAGGCGGAAACCGATCTGTTATATAAGTGAGTCCCTTGATCACTTATCATAGCTCGTGGCACTCCGAACCTGTTGAAAATATTAGACTTGACAAATTTAACAACAGTGTTAGAGTCATCAGTTTTAGTGGCATTTGCCTCCACCCATTTAGACACGTAGTCCACAGCTAACAAGATATAAGAAAACCCAAAGGAATGAGGGAAAAGGCCCATGAAGTCCATGCCCCAAACATCAAAGATCTCACAGATCAAGATGGGAACTTGGGGCATTTTATTCATTTTTGCAATATTCGTAAGCGTCTTTAAACAATGAAATCCAGAAAGAAAAAAAAAACCACAGTCAAGAATCTTTTTGGCAGTCCTATTGGGTCCAAAATGTCCCCCACATGCAACTTCGTGGCAAAAAGCGAGAATAGATTCATGCTCAGTTTGAGGGACACACCTCCTAACTACTTGGTCAGCACATAATTTCCATAAGTACGGGTCCTCCCACACATAATACTTAGCCTCGTTTTTCAGCTTAGCCTTTTCAGAAGAAGAGAAATAGGTGGGAGTGTTACCTGAGACCAAGTAATTTACCAAATCAGCGTACTAGGGTATGATCTCGCTTATCTGATAAAGACGCTCATCGGGAAATTCGTCGTTGAGGGGCAGATTCTCCTCTTCCCTCACCAGACGACTCAAGTGGTCGGCCACCGAGTTCTCTAATCCTTTCCTCTCCTTTATGGTCAAATTAAATTTCTGGAGAAGTAGAACCCATCGGAGCAGCCTCGACTTTGAGTCCTTCTTCGACATGAGGTACCGCAACGCTACATGGCCAGGAGTAAACAATAACTTCAGAACCAAGAATATAAGGTCGAAACTTATCTAATGCAAAGACAATGGAAAAAAGCTCATTTTTCAGTCGTGGTGTAATTTATCTGTGCTGAGTTTAGAGTCCTGGAGGCATAATATATCACGTGGCTTTTCTTTTCAATCTTCTGCCCAAACACAACTCCCACTGCATAATTGCTTGCATCGCACATTATCTCGAAGGGAAAATCCCACCGAGGTGGGTGTATGATTGGTGCGTTGGTCAAGCATGCTTTGAGTAAATCAAAAGCTCTTTTGCAATCCTCTTCAAAGTCGAATGTAACATCTTTCTGCAATAGGCACGTCATGGGTAGTGCTTCCTTCGAGAAGTCTTTAATGAACCTACGGTAGAAACCTGCATGACCAAGAAAAGAACGCACTTCTCGAACATTCGTGGGGTAGGGAAGGTTAGCGATAACATCAATTTTAGCTTTATCAACTTCAATTCCCCTAACAGACACCACGTGACCTAATACTATGCCCTGACTAGCCATGAAATGACACTTTTCAAAGTTCAGCACTAGATTAGTTTCGATGCACCTTTCCATCACATGAGACAAATTAATCAGACATTCATCAAAGGAGTTACCATACACAGTAAAATCATTCATGAACACTTCGATGCACTTCTCAATAAATTCAGAAAAAATACTCACCATGCATCGTTGAAACGTTCCAGGAGCATTACAAAGCCCAAAAGGCATCCTCCTATATGCATATGTGCCAAAGGGGCACGTGAAAGTGGTCTTTTCCTGGTCCTCTTTCGCAATGGAAATTTGGTAAAAACCAGAAAAACCATCCAGAAAACAGAAATATGGCTTCCCAGCTAAACGCTCCACCATTTGATCAATAAAAGGAATTGGAAAGTGATCTTTTCTTGTCTTTTCATTCAATTTCCTAAAATCGATACACATTCGCCAATCACTTTTAACCCTCATGGGTACCAGTTCATCATCTTTGTTCCTAACTACAGTGATTCCATACTTTTTAGGAACAACATGGATAGGACTAACCCACTCACTATCAGAAATCGGATAAATAATATCTGCTTCGAGTAATTTCTTGATTTCCGAATAGACTACCTCTTTCATGGCGGGGTTTAGTCTCCGCTGGGGCTCGCGAGAGGGCTTTGCTCCCTCCTCCAAAATAATATTGTGCATGCACAATGCTGGGCTTAATCCATGCAAGTCCGCCAATGTCCAACCAATTGCCAACTTGTGCTTCTTCAAGATTTCCACCAATCTCTCTTCTTGCTCCTGCGTTAGTTCCTTCGAGATGATAACTGGCAAGGTGTCCTTATCTCCCAAGTACACGTACCTGAGGTGATCCGGCAACTCCTTTAGTTCAACTTTGGGGGCCTGCATAACAGAAGGTAACAATTTAGCAGATTTCACAGGAGATTCTACAGCTGAAGATGATTCATATGACTCCACTTTATCAAAGACCTCAGTTAAAACCAATGGGTCATCCTCATCCTCAACAGCCATAAACATATCATGTGCAAGTGTATCAATTAAATCAACTTTACACAGAGATTGGGTGTCACCAGGGTACTTCATGGCATCAAAAACATTAAACTCAACAACCTCGCCATCAAACTCCACAGACAATGTTCCCTCATCAACATTAATCTTAGTCTTTTTCAGTTTTCATAAATGGCCTACCCAACAAAATAGAAGCAGCAGAAGTAACATTTTCATCCATACCCATGATGTAAAAATCTACAGGAAACAACAAATCTTTAACTTGCACTAACACGTCTTCTACAACTCCTAGGGGGTGTATAACAGACCTATCAGCAAGTTGGATTACAACGCTAGTCTTTTGAAATTCTTTCAATTTTAGTTCTTGATAAATTGAGTAAGACATTACATTTATGGAAGCACCCAAATCAAGCATAGCATGTTCATTTTCTTACTACCTATCACACAAGGTAGAAAGAACATACTTAGATCGCGACACTTTTCTGGTAAGATTTTCTTAAGCAAAGCAGGCACATTCTTACTTACCACTACTCGGTCGTTCCCCTTCGCTTTCCTCTTGTTGGTACACAATGCCTTAAGAAACTTCGCATACCTCGTGATTTGCTTGACCGCATCCAATAGGGGGAATGTTGATCTCCACCTTTCTAAACACATCCAAGATTTCCTCGTCTCGATTTCCTCTCGAAGGCCTTGCCAACCTACTAGGAAAAGGAACCTTTGGAATATTAGTTTCAAAAGATAAAGGGGGATCACAACGTACCGAACCTCCAAATGTCGTCACATGACTCTCTGGTGCTGGTTTTGCTCGACTCTGATCGTCCTCCACAGGAGAGGAACATGAATGGATTTCCTTTCCACTCCTCAGAGTGATGGCATTCACATTCTCACGGGGATTTACTGTAGTCTGAGCATGTAATTTCCTTGAACCTTGGTTCTCAAGCCTGCTGACTGATACAACTATCTGGGTTAGCTGCTTCCCCATACTCAGAATTTCCGCTGAGTGCTTATCCAGTTCCTCCCTGGTCTTCTTCTACATCTGACTCGTATTCGTAACCAGGGTCTGCACTAAACTTTCTATAGAACTCAAGGAGGATGAATCTTGTGCTTGAGAGGAAGCCCGAGGTCTATCATAAGACTGATTCAGGAACCTCTATTGACCCTCACGGTTTCCATAGCTCAGGTTGGGATGATCCTTCCATCCTGGATTATAAGTGTTGGCATAAGGATCATACCTCCTCCGTTTGAAGGCATAACCTCCAATGGCGTTCACCTCCTTAGGGCCTTGACCTCTGTTACCCATCATTTGCTGGAACATACCTCGAAGCTCAGACATATGACTGTCATTGAAACCTTGAGCTTACTGAACCTGATGCACTTGGCCACCACAGACTCCGAATTGTTGGGAATTTCCAGCCATATTCGAAATCAACTGCCTCGCCTCTGCGGGAGTTTTATCAATCAGGGATCCACCACTGGCAGCGTCGATCATTTGTCTGTCATGGGGCACCATCCCCTCATAGAAGTACTGGATCAAGAGCTGATCTGCGATTTGATGGTGGGGGAAACTGGCACACAACCTCCTGAATCTCTCCCAATATTCATGGAGAGTCTCTCCATGATCTTGGGTAATTCCATAGATGCGCTTCCTGATCGTGGTCGCCAAAGAGGAGGGGAAGTACTTCTCCAAAAATAGCCTCTTCATCTCGTGCCATGTGGTGATCGAACCCGACGGCAGGTAGTATAGCCAATCCTTGGCTTTATCCTTCAGAGTGAAGGGAAAGGCTCTCAAATTTAATTGTTCCTCTGTCACTCCAGGTGGTTTCATCCCGGCGCACACACAGTGGAACTCCATAAGATGTTTTTGGGCATCATCACCTGCATTACCATGAAAAGATGGAAGTTGGTGAATTAAACCAGACTTGAGCTCAAAGTTACCTGCGACAATCGGATACGTTATACACAGGGGTTGCTGGTCCAAGTCTGGCGCTGCCAGCTGCTTTAGAGTTCGCGGGGCCTCATTGTTGGCCATTTCAGCACGTTCAGGTGCAACTGAACCTTCTCCTTCAAACAGTCTTCTTCCTTCCTTAGCTTCTCTCCCCAGTCGTCGTTCCTCTCTGTCAATCTCTGGAATAAACTGCAAGCCACTAAACTCAGAGAAACGGGTCATACAACAAAAGGAAGCTGAACCAAACAGAACCAAAAGTTTTAGAAAATCAACAACAAATAAAATCCTAATTCAGACAAACTAAATTAAATTCCCCGGCAACGGCGCCAAAATTTGGTGAGCGGGATTTTAAATATCCCGTATAGCTCGGGTTGTCGAGACCCGCTAAATTTACTATTTATAAACACTGGCCTATATTACCTAACTTGTAGATAATGGAAGTCAGGTTCGATCCACAGGGAATTTAACTAGCTTAATCCAAATTCTAATTTTAGTTGTTGAATTGTAAAAAGATGCTAACAGGGGTTTTGAGAGTTTGAAAATAAGAAACATGCAAGGTAAAGAAAGACTAAAGTAAAAATTGGATATGCGGGAGAAACGGTGAAAAGTGAGTTGACGAACACACTCAATCTAAGGGGTCAGGATTTAACAATTGCAATGCGATTCAGATCATAGATAAACGCAAGAAATTCAGCTAACTCAATATCATTCACGCAACTTACATGCTCTAATCAGAAACATGTAACCCAAATAATTAATGAAGAGAAGACAACTCTAAATTAAGATGCATAAATCTCTAACACCGGACTCGATTTTACTCTTACCCTATAGTCTATCGTACAACCAGAATGAGCATGGCCATACCCATTTGGGCAAAATTAAACTACTGTTACTTAAACCATGAGAGGTAATCACATCACGATTTCTAACCAAGCCAACATACAAGATACCCAATGGGAGTAAATCCAAGAAGTAAATGATGCTGGGAAATAAGTTCGAGAGAAGAGATGAACGCTAATATTAGCTAAACATACATTAAAAGATCCAAACCTCACCAAATCACAATTACAAAGTTTAACCCATTACCCAAAGATTGAATGTTACCTTTTAGTTACCCATGGGAGAGGAAATCTCCAAAGAATCCATGGATAGCTTGAAGGTCCTCATCAATGGAGGTTTCAAGGTCCAAAATGGCTAAAAAGTGCAGAGAAATCGAAAAGAGGAAGAAGAAGATGATGGGATCCGACCTAAATTCAGAAAAGTTCGTATTTATACCCAAATTCGCGTTAGGCTAGCGCCTAGGCGCTGCGCACTACGTAACCGAGGAAACGCGCGCATCGCGACAGCGCCTAGGCGCTATGCTCTCGGGTCCGGAGGTATATCGGGCGCCTAGGCGCTATGCCTTCTGACTTGATGCTTTGTTGGGCGCCTAGGCACCACGAATGAGCAAGGGAGCAACATAAATTTTTTTAAAACTTTTGACATAGACCTAATAAATGCAAACCTACCTCATGCAAAAACTAGATATGCAAATGCCAAGATTCCAAAAAGCACTTCCTAGATCATCATAATTAGAAAGCAGTAAACAGAGTCCCAAGCACTTCAAATTCTAAATTAACACTGCTCAACAAACTGCACATGGAAATCCAAAACATCCACCCCCAACCTCAGAAGATAGCATTGTCCTCAATGCTTGTAATCATATGCGCAAAAAAAAAAAAAAAAAAGGAAAACGACACTTCCCTGATCTTTGTGAGGTTGGCGAGGGACAAGAGGCGGCGCTTTCTATCCAAGCCCAATTTCCTCAACTTCTCCTCATCCTCCTAAAAAAAGCAGCATGCAAATAAACTAAACTAAACTACGAAACTTAAACTAAAACAACAGAACTAAATACTGAAAAACAATTCAACACTCGGGTGCCTCCGAGAAGCGCATAATTTTTAAAGTCGTTTGCTCGACTGAATTCTCCCCAAGAACTCAACCATAATCCGACAGCGCGGGGGACGTTCCAATCATCTCCTCGTTCACGCTGACCCTGCAAACATCATTCAAAAACATTTTTTCTCTTCGTGCTTCGATCACGTGAATATCATCATTATTAGTTCCATAAAAAACAGCACCATCATCATTCAAATTTAAATCTTTTTTCCTAACAGAGACATAAGAATTATCCCTCAAGCTCGAGGTCAAATTTCTATCCTCCACACATTCTAGACATCAAACAGTTTCCACAGACTTCAATTAAAACATGGAAAATTCATTGATAGTTTCATCATACTCCAAAGAAATGACGCCCTTATACACATCAATTTTGACCCTAGTGGTCTTTAAAAAGGGACGCCCCAACAACATGGAAGATGAGACATTCAGAGATTTTCCATTCATATCTAAAACAAAAAAGTCTGCAGGAAACATCATGCTTCCTACCCTAACAAGAATATCCTCGACCTTACCTCTAGGACAGATACAAGACCCATTGGCCAATTGAACAACCACATCAGTTTCATGCATTTCATTTAATTTGAGATCTTGAAACAATGCATAAGACATAACATTCACAGATGCACCTAGGTCTAGCATGGCATTTTTAACAACTTTACTACCTATCATGCATGGGATAGTAAATGTACTTGGGTCATTGCACTTGGTTGGCAACAAACCTGGAAGAATTGCCGAGACATTCTCTTTCTTCTTCTCATCAGTCACTATTGACTTTCTTTTCTTTGTGCACCAATTCTTGAGAAACTTGGCGTATTTTGGAATTTGACTCATCGCCTCCAAGAGTGAAATGTTCACCATCACCTTCTGGATGGTTTTGAGGACCTCTTCATCTTCGTTCACCATGGTAGGCTTCGCAAGCCTACTTGGGAAGGGTGCTGCGGGAACATTCTCTTGCACAATTTTCTTCTGCTCTTCTTTTTTCTCAACATAAACTAATTGATTACTCTTAAAAGGGAAATCAAATAACAATTCGTAAAGCAAACATACTTCGATCCGAAAGCAACTAAAGGCAAAAACAGTAGATGATTCGATACAGAACTAAGAGAAACAGAAGCTAATTCGGAAAGCAATTAAGGAAAGCAGTAATGGAGTGAAGATCCTCTAAGCCACGAATTGCCTCGGATGAAGGAGAAGAATAGCTGATTCTGGGAAGGAATTCAATCAGAAGAGAAGATGGAACTTCTCTTCTTCCTTTCGAATTATCGACGCTGAGGGGCTTTCGTTCTTTCGATCCAACAAACGGGAGAAAGGAGTTTTCGTCTTCGGGTTTGGCCTTTGCCGATTCTCTTCACTGTCGAGAGATATTTTTTCCTTCTTCATCTAGCTCTTTATATAGCCTCCATAGGTTCCATCAGCTGCGGATCTCCATCCAACTTGAGGTAACAGCCTCACACGTGGCAGCTGCAGGAAGAGGTGGCGGCTGGAAAAACGCAGCAGTGAAGACCAGGATTGCGATTGCGTTGCGATCGCAATGCTCTAATTCCAGCTTTCCTTCTTCTGATCCCATTGCGTTCCTCGCAAAACTTCAGCAATGTATCTACAAGGCATTAATTAGACATTTTTGCATCACTTTGTACACTTATTCGTAGCTTTTTCACAAAAGCCTTAAATTAACCTCAATTCCCAAAATGTCACGATAAAACACATATTATGCTTATTAATAGTTAAAATGCTCGAAAGACTTCATGAAATTCAAGTAATTATAGCCCTAAATAACTCTCTTTTGGAGAGGTAACAATACCCTTAGCAGAAATCACATGACCCAAAACGATTCTCTGACTAGCCATAAAATGACATTTCTCAAAATTCAGAACAAGGTTTGTCTCAATACATCGTTTCATAACATGCGATAAATTTTTCAAACAGTCATCAAAGGAATTGCCATACATAGTAAAATCATCCAACACTTCAATGCATTTTTCTATAAACTCAGAAAAAATACTCATCATGCATCTTTGAAATGTACCGGGTGCGTTACAAAGCCTGAATGAAATCCCTCTAAATGCATATGTGCCAAAAGGGCACGTGAACGTTGTTTTCTCTTGGTTCTCTTTAGCAATCGGGACTTAGTAGAAACTAGAGAAACCATCGAGAAAACAAAAGTATGGCTTTCCATCTAAACGCTTCACCATCTGATCTATAAAATGAATGGAAAATGGTCATTCCTAGTGACCTCATTCAGCTTCCTAAAGTCTATGCACATCCTCCACCCGTTTTGAATTCTTTTGGATACAAAATCATTTTTCTCATTCCTAACTACAGTTATACCTGTTTTCTTATGAACAACATGGATTGGACTAACCCATTTACTATCGGAGATCAGATAGATAATACCTGCTTCGTTGAGCTTGAGG
This sequence comes from Herpetospermum pedunculosum, assembly GCA_028017165.1. NCBI lineage: Eukaryota > Viridiplantae > Streptophyta > Magnoliopsida > Cucurbitales > Cucurbitaceae > Herpetospermum > Herpetospermum pedunculosum. Next base: position 53,996,364 of record CM051528.1, on the reverse strand, counting down.
ATCTCAGACATAACTACCTCCTTCATTGCTGGGTTGAGCCTTCTTTGGGGCTCTCGTGAAGGTTTTGCTCCTTCCTCTAGCAGGATTCTGTGCATGCACAAAGTTGGACTTAGCCCGTGTAATTTACCAACGTCCATCCAATGGCCAGCTTGTGCCCTTTTAAGAACTGCCATCAACTTCCCTTCTTGATCCGATATAAGTTTCTTTGATATAATGATCGGCAACATCTCTTCATCTCCCAAATATGCATATTTCAAGTGATCTGGTAAGTCTTTCAACTCCAATTTAGGTGCCTGCGAAGTAGAAGGGAGCATCTTAACAGGATTCTCAACAGTTGCCAAAGTAGAAATAATTGGTTCACAACATTCAGTCAAGGGTGGCTCATGCAACTCAGATTCATCAAAAAATTCATTTAAAACCAATGGGTCATCCCCATCCTCAACAGACATATGTGTACTTTGTGCGAATGAATCAATTATGTCTACCTAACAAAGAAATTGTACATCCTCAACATGCTCCATCACATTAGATACATTAACCTCAACAATGTTTCCCTCATACTCAACAGATAAAGTGTCATTAACTACATTTATTTTGGTTATAGCAGTTTTCATAAAGGGCCTACCTAATAAGATCGAAGCAGACGAAGAAAAAGAATTTTCATCCATTTTCAGAATATAAAAATCTATATGAAAAATTCATTCATCAACTTGCACTAATACATTTTTCACTACTCCTAAAGGATGCACAAAAGATCTATCAGCAAGTTGGATAACTACTCTTGTTTCCTGTATTTCTTTCAATTTAAGATCCTAATAAATGGAATGAGGCATAAGACGTATTGAGGCTCCTACATCTAGCATTGCTCTTTTGATTTTCATGCCACCAATCTTACAAGGGAGAGAAAACATACTTGGATCGTCGCATTTTTCTGGTAAGTTTTAAAGCAGATACATTCTTACTCACCACAACTCTTTCATTCTCCTTTGTCTTCTTTTTGTTGGTGCATAATTCTTTAAGCAACTTGGCGTACCTCGAGATTAGGGATATTGATCTCTACCTTTTTTAACGTGTTGAGAAACTCTTCCTCATAGGTCTCCTTAAGGTGGTCTTGCTAACCTGCTAGGAAAATGAGCTTTAGGCACATAAACTCTAGTACAAGTAGGATCAAAATGTACCCCTTTCCATGTCGGTTCAGGACTTTCCACCACCGATTCGCTTGGACCTTGATCGATTTCCACTGGGGGAGTACAAGTGGGAAGTTCTTTTCCACTTCTCAACGTGATGACACTCAAGTTTTCTGTTTTCATTTCCATCTTACTCATCTTTTGAGCCATCTGAGACATTTCCTTGCCCAAATCTCGCACTTGAGCTCCAAAGCTATCAAACTTGTCCGAAGTTTCCTTCAAGAAAGATCTCATCATCTCTTCCATAGATTGTCCTGAAACAGAAGATTGAGCCTTTTGTGAGTTTTCAGTTAGTAGGTGGATGGCATTACTTACCTCAGATATTCGGACTTTAAGCTCGTTCACTTTGCTCGAGAGGTGAGTTTGCTCATTTCCTCCGTTTCCATACTGTTCGAGGTTTCCGGCCATGTTAAAGATCAGAACTCTAGATTTTCCAGGAGTTTTATCCATGCTCCACTGGCAGCGTCAATCAACTGTCGGTCATGTGGAAACAAGCCTTCGTAGAAGTACTGAATGAGGATTTGATCGTCTATTTGATGGTTGGGACAACTCTCACACAAACGGCCACCCTTCTCCCAACACTCGTGGAGGGTCTCTCCTTCTTCTTGCTTGATAGCATAAATCTTCTTTCTAATAAAGACGGCCTTGGAAGCAGGAAAATACTTCTCTAAAAATAGTCCTTCTTCAGCTCACTCCATGTGGTGATAGACCCCGACGAAAGGTAATACATCCAGTCCTTTGCCTTATCCTTTAAGGTGAAAGGAAAGGCTCTTAAGCTCAACTGGTCATCAGTGACTTCATCTGGCTTCATCGTCGAACACACTATTTGCAACGCCTTAAGATGTTTGATGGGATCATCATCTGCATTACCACAAAAGAAAGGTAGTAAGTTAATCAAACCAGCTTTAAGTTCAAATTTACCTGTTACTACAGGATACGTTATACATAATGGTTGTCGAGCTAGATCAGATGTTGTGAATTGTTTTAAAGTCTTATGTTGTTCATAATTCGCCATAACCCTCATTCCTTCGCTTCTCTCAATTTTTTTCTAAGAGTAATCTACACTCAACAACTCATAAGGAATAGGTCATACAACATAAGAAAGATAAAAATAAATAAATGAAAAGAAATTTTTTTAAAACAAACAAATAAAATCTAATCAAGTCGAATTAATTTAAGTTCCCCAGCAACGACGCCAATGTTGGTAGTGAACTTTTGAACGTTCACCCTTTGGGTTGTCGAATCCCGCCAAAATGAATTTATAAAGACTAATCTCACTACGCTAACTTGTAGCTAGTGGTAACCAGGTCGATCCATAGGGAACTCGCGTTAATTCAAAGTTAATTAAATTAGATTTGTGATTAAGAAAAAGAGGGATTTTGGTTGGTAAATTGAGAATTAATTCAGAAATAATGCTAACGGAAAAATTAACGGGAATTTAACAAATTAAACGAACATGCTTAATTCCGAGAAATGGGATTGATCACTATTGATATTCAGATCATCGCCAACGGAGAAATTAACCACGATGCTCAAACACGCAATTTGAATGGCCATACTCTGGTCAAACAACCCAATGACATAATTAGATAAGTGCAATTCTAATTATACTTGGCCAATAATCAATTTAAGGTGTTCAATCCCAAATTAATTAAAGGTCAGTGACGGAAACACTGCGACGAATTAAACCGTAGATTTACTTGATTTTTCCCCTACCCAAAGCCTATCATGAAAACAATAACCAACTCCTACTCCCAACTGTCACTTAGGCTCGAGTTACTTAGTCATGCTTAGACCCTTGTTACTTGGCGATTGATGCAATTATACGTCCTAATCTTTAACGATATAGCATGCATAAGAACTCGGGCGCCACTCCTAATCAGTTACACATGCTAATTGAAGATAACCAAAGGAAGAAGATGCAAAGAGCTCAAAATAAGCTAAACATACATTAATGGACAAATCTCCCCTTCAATCAATAGTTTAACAATCTCAAACTCAAAATTAAGCACTAACCTTACTTAGCCTTCCATGGAGAATGAATTTCTCCAAAACTTCATGGAAAAGCTTGAGTTCATATAACAATGGAGGAAAAAGACCCAAATTTGGGTAGAAAAATGCAGCAATCCCTAGAGAATTTCGTAGAAGATGACCTAAAATCGGACATTTTCCCTTTTATAGTCGTCATAGCGTCGAGACGCTACAGACAAAACTTCAGGGCGCGCGCGGCCTCGGAGCGTCGAGACGCTCTGGACAGCATCTCGACGCTTGCTCTCGGATTTTTTTTATAGAAATTTCAATTGGACAGTGTCGAGACGCTAGACCAATTGTGCAACTCGAATTTCTTTCTTCCCTTCTTGGTCCGGTTCCTTCCCGAAACTTCTAAAACCTCCGTCTTAGCACCGAAACATGTCTTTTGACTTCTTTAGCTCCCGACCGTGACTTTACCTATAACAAAGTCATTTAACCAACATTAATCACAGTTCTAGCCGGTATTGAGGAGTAAATAATAGCTCTATTTTAGAGCTATCAAATATATACGCACACTATAAGTTATCGAGAAACCATTTTGATCAGTTTGTCATTTGAAAACTTCCACTCTTGATCCCAGTTATTGTCTTTCACAGGCCTCTATGGAAACTTTAGTTGTTTATAAGCATCATTATCCTCAAGAATTAATATAATCGCAAGGGTCTTCTTGGAGGGTTTCAAATCGATTTATTTAACGTTGTCAGGTAAAGATACACTTGATTAAACCATTTTCCCTTAAACCATTTTCCCTCGATAAATTCAACGGGTAAGTCTATGTCACAGATTAATAGTACTTTAGGGTATATACACACATATACTCTACACGTTAAACTTACTTATACGTAGTTATAGATGTAAGTACGGATATATAAGCACACTATAAATTATTGAGGGCACCTGTTACGTCTCCAAAAGTGCATAAATTAAGGACTTATTTACCATGGAATTGAGTAAACTCTTAAGCGTTTTTGTTAGAATTTAGTTTAATACGTGCTTAAATATGAGAAATCAAGGAATGAAGCTAAATTAGGACTTATTTGTAAAAGGAACAAAAAAAAATAAAAAACGAAGTTAAAAGAGTTGAAATTGTGCATTGCAGGAAAATTGCTGAAACATTGTTGTCTCCGCAATATTTAAGCTGCGAATGTTAAGTTGTTCCAACCGTCCGCCGTTTTGTTGCGATCTTTCAGCCGCCCAATTTCTCCTCTGCTGCCACGTGGTGGGTCGTCGTTCAGAATGGATGGTTCTCCTTGACTGAAGAGTACCTGCAAAGAGCTATAAAAGGAGGTCAAGGGGGAAGGAGAACAACAAGCTTGGAAGCGTAGAACTCTCCATCTCAACGCAGTTTCTCTCCATTTTCTATCCCGTTTGTTGGAGTGAAGGAATCAGCTTTTGGCACCGATAATCTGAGAGGAAGAAGAGAAGATTCTTCTTCTCTTCTGATTGGATTCATCCCCAAACAACGCTAACCTTCCTCTTCATCTGAGGCGCTTGCGGCGAGGAGTTCACGCACACATTTACATCACTTTCTACTGCTTTCTGTCTTTCATTTGCTCTACTGTTTGCTGTCATCTGCTTCTGTTTGCTACATTATTTCAATTCGCCTTCATTTGCTTAGTCTTTACTGTTTTACAGTCTTTGCACATTACGCTTTGGATCTTACTTAATAGAGGAATCATTCACAACTTTGCAAGCTTTTATCTCGTTTTCTGTCTTTCCTTGCTTCCATTTCAGTACTGTCAATCATGCTTAATCAACCTAATCTTCCCAACTCCACATCATCCATGAGTAACTAATCACCCAAGGGTCTGCTAATGATGAATCTATAGGTAAAAATACGTGAATTCAGCATGTAGGATAGTTTCGAATGCATTGAATGTATGTGTACTTCATCCCACGGGCAATTTCGATTGGCCATCCATTTTGTCTAAAGAACTCCTAACCTCCGGAAGGAGTAAGAGTTCAGAGTCGTCCATTCATGCTAGCCTTTCATGGTAGCCAGAAAATGACCTAGGAATAGGCGTTTTCCTAGCACAATTCATTAACTTGCTTATATAAATAGATGCTTAAGTCTTACTTGGATATGAGTGAACTAAAGGATATAATGCATGTAATCGAGAGATGCATGAGAATGAGTTAAATTGATGCATGGTAAGTTGAGCTACTGCTGAATAATCGTATGAAAAAGCCTATAGAGGAGTCGTTAGTTGACCTTGTTTCACCATCTCACCCTTAAAACGCTGCTAATTTCATTGCTAGATAATTGTTGTCTGCGCAATTCTATAAGTCTATTTTTGCCTTAGCCATTTTTCCAGTCTTTTACTTTTTGCGATTTTATTGCTATACAATTGCTTTCTCCGCAATTCTTTTTCCTCTACATTCAAGTTCATCTTTTTACTTGCTTTCGTTTATGTTTGCATATCTCGTATATTCTTCATTAGTTAGGCACATTAATCTTCAATTCACCCCATTTAAGCCACCCTTTCTAATTTAGCATCTCACTTCGTTAGTAACTAAGAATAAATCTCTGTGGGAAATCGAATGAAAAAATACTTATTACTTGCTACAAGACCATGTATGCTTGCATGTTCTGAGTGCTCTCGCATCGCATTTTTATTTACACGCTGAGCACGCAACAGCACCATTCTTATCAGTTCATTTGAAAACTACCACTCATGATCCCAAACGTCGTCTTTCACATACCTCTTTGTGCATTTTATATGTTGATAAGAATCATTAAGCTTGAAAACTATTCAAATTAACGGAGACTACAATTTAATTTGAAATAATTTTACATATCGCAACTTATTATTCAATAGGTAGCCTAATTCATAGATTAATGATTTAGGGTATATACCCACACATACCCCACATGTTATACTTACTTATACGTAGTTATAAGTGTAAATACGAATATACACATACTAAAAGTTATCGAGGACATCATTTTGATCAGTTTTTCATTTGATAACTACCACTCATGATCTCAAATACCGTCTTTCAAAGACCTCTTTGCACATTTTATTATTGGTAAGCATCAATTGACTTACAAATTTATTCAAATTAGTGTTGGAGACTAATGCTTTAATTTGAAATAATTTTACATATATATTATTGTTTGCTACATTTGTTTTATCATATCTTTCCTCCTTAATAGTCTCTTATGTTTTAGCCCATCTTTTAGTTGAGCAAAATATGGAAATCTACATCAAGAGTATTTTAGTCCTATCAAAAATTGAAGATTGTATTAGAAAACACCTTTAGCTATTTTTACAAAATCTATTGCATTTAGACATTTTTCGAGTTGGATCTATTTAAAATTGGAGATTGTGAAGAATGTCTAGGATAAATAACTTAAAATGAAAAATGTCTAATTTTTTTCACTTCATTCCATGTCTAGAGTGTTTTTAGGGAAGATGGTGGATATTTTGTTATGCCCATTATAATTTCACTCTTTAATAACTACTTCTTTTTTTTTTAATTAATTAATCTTAAAATCAAAATATTTTTGTGTAAGTTGAGGTCTTCCCGTTAAGTGTAGGTGGTGTTAACTTCTCATTAGGTGGTGTTAACTTCCCGTTAAGTATAGCTTTTCAGTGGTCGTCCCACAGGTGTTGAGATGTAGACACACATATATACGCGTACTGATTGTTGTATATAGACGTATATACTCCATTAAACTCTGATTTTGTTCTAGATTTGCAATAGAAAAAGATTTTGGGACTTCAACTTCTTCATAAACAACCATTTTGTCGCTGCTTAGGAGTTTCAGCATCCTCTTTCTCACCCCTATCGTAGCTCGACAGCCTCTTAATCGCCGTCCATTTTAGCTCCCCCTCCTCCTCATTTGTCGTCGTCTGATGGCTGCTCCACTCGAACACACTCTTCGACGAACACAACTTTGATTGCTCGTCTCCGATGACAAATAAATAAATGAGCCCTATAATCGGTGTAGACCTCTAAATTTGTCCAACATTTTATTTCTTCATCTTTATTACTAGTAATTTATGTACTTTTTTTCTTCCTAATTTAGAATTTACTAGCTTTTTGAGAAATAAACACAAAAATAAGTATTCGATTAACAAAAAAAAAAAAAAAAAATAATAAATAAAAAAATAAAATAAAATATAAGATTTTCCTCTCGTTACTATTGTTTGAGAGAATAAATTTTGAATTTGGAAAATAAAACATATTTATTTAACCATTTTGGAAGGAGTTGATTAAACAAATTATTTTCCCCGGTTAAATTTAAATTCTCAATCAATTATTGACTCATCCCAATCTTGAGAAATGTTTTACTTCTATAAATTTGAAGTTTAGAAAGACCGAACAAAAAAAAAAAGGGAAGCTCCCAATTTTCCTCCACATATTTATCCGGGAGAATTTCTAGGACATCCATTTTTTCATACTATTATCTTTAAATATGAATGACACGAGGGATTTAATTTTAATAAATTAATTGTTTTGTTGGGATCCACCCTATTAAATATATTATTTTTTCTCTCTAAAACAAAATAAAAAATACATTATTTACTTAAGCTTGAGTAGTTAAAATACATTATTATATTTACTTAAGTTTGAGTAGTTGTTATACTGTTTCCAATATTATTTTCTTTCAGTTATTTAGCTATTAGTTGTTACGTTTGTTATTCAAGAAGTCTCATCGCCTCTGTATATATATATATACGTGTAATCTCTTTGATATATGAGGAAAATATCTCTCACAAATTGTGAAAGATTTCACTTTCTCCTCATTTTTTTTATTATTATTTTGTTTTTTTTACTCTTTGCATTCTCGATTTTTTTTTTTTTTTTTAATATTTTTTCTCTCTTCAATTTTTTTAATATATTTTTTTTTTTTGGTTTGGAAAATTTTAACGAACCATTTATTTTTGTTTCCATTATTTATTTTTAAATTATTTTCTTTTTGGTTGATTATTTGGTTTCTCATTTTTTATCTTCTTTTTCAATTTTCTGTTAACAAATTTTCTAAAATATATTCTAACATTTTTATTTTGTTCAACTTCACTATTATTTTAAGTTTTCTTCTCTATCAAATTTTTAATTATTTTTATTGGTATTTGTAGAAAATTTGTATTCTACTATTTTTCAAAATATGCATTATGTTTAATTATTAATTAATTATTTTTATTTAACTTTACACAAATAAATAATGCAATAATGAATTATAAATAACATAAAATTAAAATAAAATATAAAAGTTGGTATAAATTGTAATCCAAATATTTTCTGCATTTAAAAATGAAAAATAAAGAAAATTATTAGAAAGAAAGAGAAAAACAAAGAAAAAAGAAAAAAAGAAAAGGAAATAAATGGATATAAATTGTAGAAAACAAACATTCTCCAACTGAATCTGAAAATTAACCCAAGGGTGAAGACGAAGAAAAAAAAAGTTTTGACTATGTTTAAAAAAACAAAATAATAATAAAAAAAAATGAGGAAAAAGAACTTATGTAAATAATGTATTTTTTTATTTTGTTTCAATAAAAAAAATGATATATTTAATAGGATGGGTCCCAGCAAAATCAATTAATTTTTTAAAGCTCAACTATCTCGGCCTGTGTCACTCATGTAAAGGCAGTAGTTTCTTCATAACGGATGTACTAGAAATTCTCCTAGTTCGAGTACACCCCACAACTCACCACCGAGAGAATTTCTGGAGTTTCCATACACTGCCTTTAAAAAATGACAAGTGGCAAAATGGTTGTTTAACTGGGACCCACACTATTAAATATATTATTTTTTAAAACAATTTTGTCATGTCATTCATTTAAACGCAGTGGTATGGAAAAACTTCATACCAATGTACTAGAAATTCTCCCCATCCGTATGGAGTTTTTCCATACCACTACGTTTAGATGACTGACACGTGGCGAAGTAGTTTAATTTTAACAAACTAATTGTTTAGGTTGGATTTAATCCTTTCAAATTAACTAGAAACATGCCTTTAATCCTTCCAAATTAATTTTCTGTCTGATTTTATACTTTAAAAATGATTTTCATACCATCAAAATTGATTTCGAAAGGTATGAGAGTGATTTTGAATATAACAAAAGTAATTTTTACAATTTCAAAATCACTCTCAAAGATGCATTAAGTAATGTACAATTTAAAAAATAAACAAAAATATCCGTTGTCGTCCAGCGGTTAGGATATCTGGCTTTCACCCAGGGGACCCGGGTTCGATTCCCGGCAACGGAAATTTTTAATTTTTTCACAAAAACCGCACACCGACCCTTCGCTTGCGGTCTCTTTGCCGATGTCTAACTCCGTCGAAGGATAACTCACACCGGGTTCAATGCTCGTCCCGTGTAGTCATGATCCGACCTGTAGAACAATCCATGGGGCGTGGAGTCTGAGATTGTCATCCTGCTTCATAAATTTTCAAAGTGGAAAGATATTCAGAGGCACCACATGCACAATATTCAGGACCATTTTGTTGTTGCCTTTGTGACTTGGTTTGTGATTATGAAAACTTTTTTTACAAATAAACATATCATGTTTTAAATCTTAATAACTTAATAATGGAAGCAAGTTTAAATTCCATCTTCAAATTCCTATGATAAGAAAATTTGAGTATTTCGTTCTATGTAGTTGTAAAATTTGACTTGTAGATTATAAGTTATAGTCTACTCTAATATTGTTCTCACACTTATTTTCTTTACTAAAGCTTGATTTTGAAGGTGCCAAATTTGGGTAGCTCGCAACTCATGGTTGATGACCTAGTTATTTTTGTCTCCAAAGTAGAAGTAGAATATGCAGCTCAAATTAAAGTCAGGAAACAAGTAGGCGAGAAATAAAATTTGGAATTGGCTCATTTTGCCTGGTGGAGATGACAACTTGCGTATTTTATACTCATGTTACTCAAATTTTGAATACGTGATAATTTTCTTTATTTATTTTTGTAACGTTAGATCAAAAAAAATAATCATTCAACGTAATGCATATTTTGAAAATTAGTAGAATGCAAACTTTCTACAAATATCAATGAAAATATTTAAGAATTTGATAGAAAAGAAAACTTAAAATAATAGTGAAGTTGAATAAAATAAAAATGTTGAATATATTTAGAATATTAATGAAGTTGATAGAAAGACAAAATATTGAAAAAGAAGATAAAAAATGAGAAGCCAAATAACACTACAAGAAAACATGACTATTGCAGAGGTTTTTTTTGAGCTATAGCAGCGGTTTTAAACAGCTGCAACACTTTTTGCCACGCTTGAGAAACCCCTGGCTAAACCAGTGTTGTAAGGGATCTAGCAACACAACTGTTGGAATAACACTCATCCTGTTGCAACATTTTTTAAATAAATAGCAACACTTTCTTATTTGTTTGTTTGGGCTTTAAATTTTTTAAAGAAATTTTTTTATTTGGGCTTCGTCAATTGTCCAAAAAAAAAATGAACACCCTATTGCAACACATTTTAAAATCGTAGCAAGAAAATCGTTGCAATACATATATTTTGCAACAGTTTTTTATTTTTTTTCCAGAAATTGTTACAATTTTATTAAATTTTGCAGGACTTTCTAAACCGTTGTAAAAAAATTGTCGCAATAGACTAATTTTCTTGTAGTGTAATCAACCAAAAAAGAAAATAATTTAAAAACAAATAATGAAAAATAAAAAGAGTAGTACGAATTTAAAGGAGAGAGAATTTAAATAAAAACAAAAAATAAATGATTCGTTAAATTTTTTTGAACAAAATAAAAATAATGAAAAAAATGAAGAGAGACCAAATATTAAAAAAAAAAAATTGAGAATAAAAAAAATAATGTATTTAACAATGGTGGTCACCCAAACAATTAGTTTGTTAAACTTAAACTACATTCTAACGTGTTAGTCATTTAAAGACAGTGGTATGGAGAAATTCAATATCACGGATGTACTAGAAATTCTCCCATATTTATCCCTCATCCACATGTTTTTTTTTACTTTCTTTTGGTTCTCCCACTAGAAATTCTCCCATATTTATTCCTCATCCACGTGTTTTTTTTACTTTCTTTTGGTTCTCCTTTCCCTCCTCACACTAGCAGCCACAACTTCTCCTAGTGATTCCGGCTACTAGCAACACAACGTTCAAACTTGCGACAACGAACTTTCAGTGACGGTGACCTAATCGTAAACTCTAACTTTTTTGTGTGTGGTGGTAAATATTTTCTCTTTAAAAGAACAAAAATCAAATTTATTTAAAATTCAAGTTCTTTTGGTATGTTCTTGTTGATTAAAACCTCGAATTTCGAATTAAGTTGTTTTGTTCAGCATTCTAGCATTTTTATATTATCAGTATTAGGGGTGCAAGCAAAAACTGAAAAACCAAAACAACCGCTCAAATTGACCAAACCTGACCTCGGTTCGGGTTGAAAACGATTCGATTTGACGACTTCGATTTTTAAATATAAAAAACTGACGAGTTCGAAGCCACAATATGCAGAATTTTATATATATTTTTAAACCATTCTTTACCACCAGCTCGTAGGCCCAATTTGGCGGCGACCCAATGGCTCATTCCAAGCTCAAGACCCGCACTTGTTTGATTTAACGTCACAAACGGTGAACTACCCGACCAAGCCGATTAAACTGTCAGTTTATCAGTTCGGTCGATTCGGTTCCATTAGCTTTAGCGATCGGTTTTGAATTTCAACTATTCCTTAAATATTGGTCTGTTTAGTTTCGATTTGACACCCGAACCGAACTGCTTACACCCCTAATCAGTATGAGATGCATTCAAAATTGTGTTTATTAACCACACTAGAATATGTACATATTATGTTTTGTCAAGTTTTCCACATATTTCGTTAGGTTGATTTATTGTCATATTCAATTTATGCTCAATCTCACTTTCTATTATTGATGTTTTTTTGAGGTCTTTGATTCAAAAAATTTGAAAATAATTTTTTCAATGATGAAACCAAGAGTGTTTAAGATGTCATTTATGTTTGAAAGATCATTTTTTGGGATGCCAAGAAAATCATTTTGATATTTCCTTCTAAAAAATTTGTGTCCAGATTTTTGTCAATTTTTGTTTCCTAAACAATTTTTTTAAATATAAAAAAGAAAAAAAAAACTTTTGTTCAACATTTCCTCCCCTTTTAAAATTAAAGAAACAAAAAAAAATCAATTTGCTAAAAGACATGTAAAAAAAAAAGATTTGTAATTTCCTAAAAAAAAAAACTAAGGATATGTTCAAAAATAAATAAAACCTAAATCCAAAATTTTGTTTTCAATAAAACTTCACTCATTTTAAAATAACAATGATGAAGAGTTTTGCTTAAAAAGAATTTCTTTAATCATGCATTTTAAAAAATAATAAACCAACAGTTTTAAAAATAACAAAAACTTTCTTTCCTATGACTTAAATTAGGAATCAAAATAATTGATTTCTCAAATATTCTGATTTTTATTTTGGGATGCCAAATAAAATTCAAGAAATCGATGGTGTAATGTCACTCATGATTTTTGGTATTATCATTCCTAAAAAGAATAATGATCCATAAACCATGAGATATTTAAAAATCTTTAAAATAAAATATTTTTTTTATACAAAAGTCCTTTTCTTTAAAATAACACAAGAAAATTAAATTTTATTTCATTGAAGTGTTGTGGAGTGCTAATACTTTCCTTATACACAAGACCCCGAACTCATTTTCTCTTATTTGCATAACATTTTTGGCATTTTGGATGCTCAGCCACACCCTCTAAATAAAGGCCGGTGGCGACTTAATTTCTATCTTCTTGGAACCAAGTCGGCTGCTCCACGTCGCAACCAGTTGTTGTTTTCAAAATCTAAAATAAAATTCTTAAATCTAAATCTCTAACATTCTCGTAAACACAATGCAGATATGGAGAGCTCTTCAGCCACTGCATGAGCGAATAATCTGTCATGACCACCACACCGAACAGAGTATGCGCGTCGACATGGGGCAGCGAGTAGACTTGCACCGCTCTGGGATGCCGATGTTGATTACATGTTCGCGTGTATACCCCGACAGGGACAGCGCAATGTCATTTACACGTGTATACCCCTTCAGACTAATTGAGTAATTGAGCGCCCCGCAGACTACCATGTGTATACACCTTCAAACTTCAAAATACCAAAAAAAAAAAGATGACATCAACTGTAACTTCAAAATAAGGATGAAAAATATTTAATTAATTAAATATGGTGGACTTTGAAGCGTCGATATTTAAAAGGGTCATTTACATAGATAGACGTTTTATAGACTCTAATTACACAAATATCAATCTTGTAATTAAATTCCAGCTTTGTCATCAACTTGACTAATGTATAGGGATGGCAAAATTTCCCGCGGGTCCCCGATTTGACCGGTTACGGGGTCAAACCAGGGATTTTATTCGGGTCCCCGGTCGGAGACCGGGCGGGGATGGGAATCTCCATCCCCCCGAACCCGCCCCGAATAGTTTTTATTATTTTTTTTTAAAAAAGAATATATAATATATATTATATTTATATAAAATAGTAATATTTTATATATTATTTTAAAAAACAAATTAGTTACTGTCCGTTTATATATATGTTTTTTAATTTTTTTTTAATTAATTCCATAATATAATATATTTTTTTACTAAATTTATAATAAAAATGTTAAATATTTTTTTTATAATTAGTTTTAAATAAATAAAAACAATAATAATACTAATTTTTGATACACAATTTTAATATATTTATTTTTTTCAAAAAAAAAAAAATGGAAATGTTTTCCCTGCGGAGATGGGGAGTGCATCCCCAACTCTGCCCCGTTGCCATCCCTACTAATGTAGACCCAACAAAGAATTGAAATGACCTAAATGTCCATATATTAGATTTAGTTGTAATTAGAATTAATTAATTAAAAATATTAGAAAATATAATTCATTGTTTAGAAAATTTTATATATAAAAAAAAATCCATAATATTTCAAATTTTGATTGAAATTTTCAAAAAATGAAAAATATGGAAAAAGCCGATTAAAGTAAAAAAAAAAAAATATAAATAAAAAATAATAATAATAAAAAAAAAAAAATTAATGAACAATATAAAAGTAATATAAATCATTCAAATTTTATTTAATAAAAAAATATACATTAAATGAAAATCTAAAAATATAAAATACACCAAAAAATTATAAAATTATTTAAAATTTTAAAAAATTGGAGGTCATTTAAAGCTTTAAAAAAAATCAAAATATTTCAAGATTTGTTGGATTATAGTATATAAACGAAGTATATATATATATATATATATATATATATATATGTTAGATTATAGTATATAAACGGAATATATATAGGGCTGGTTGTACAAATAGCAATCAGGCCTAAACTAATCGCAAATTTAGCAAACTTTAAAATGTTTTGCAAATATGGCAAAAAAACCCGTTTATATCACTGATAGACTTTATTATATCCAGACTTTATCAGTGATAGACTATTATCTCTGATAGACTATTATCACTGACAAAAATCTATAAAAAGCTGAGGTGATCAGCGATAGACTTCTATCAGTCATAAGATATCAGCGATAGAAATTGCTATATCCGCAAATTTTTTAAAAACATGCTATATTTGCAAACAATAAGTCTTAAATTGTCATTTACTACAATTTCCCATATATATATTAGATTATAATATATAAACAAAGTATATATATGTTAGATTATAGTATATAAACGAAGTATATATATTAAATTATAATATATAAACGAAGTATATATATGTTAGATTATAGTATACACGAAATGAAAAAATTGAAATATTTCAAGATATAGAATTGGGCGGAAAAAAATGTTGAATCGGGTCAAAATGTAAATAAAGAAAAAAATTAGTATACATTAAAACATGAAATATAAAATTTTTGAAAGAGTGTAAATAAGATAATTATGAAAAAAGTCGAGCAAAAAAAAAAATATATATATATATATATATATTAATGAACAATATAAATAATTTAGATTTTATTTCATATAAATAAATATACATTAAATGAGAATCTTAAACATGAAATATAAAATACATAAAAATTTAACAAAATTGTTTGAAAATTTAAAAAATTGAAGGACGTTTTAGAAATTAAAAAAAAAAAGCAAAAGTCAAAACGTACCAAAGCTATTAGTGACATTTATGAAATATAGGATACAAAATTATCTTTTACCATAATTTCTCTATTTAAAATTTTAAATCATTCCTTGGATTCTTCATTTTGTAAGGACTACCCAATTTGTTTCAAATTTCAACAATTAGAAACTAGGAGGGAAAACAAAACAAATAAAAACAAAGGAAAAAAAATATATATATTGTTTTAAAAATGAAATACCCAAGACAAACTATATTCTTCTTCTCTCTCTTCCTCCCCCTCCCTCTCCCTCTCGTTTTTTCCTCATCCAACCGCTCCCTCTCCAATCGTCACCACCTCACGCCTCCCTTCCTCTCTGACAACGCACCAACATCCAACGACGACTACTTTTTGTTGCATCTCTGACGAGGGCGCGACGCAGCACGGTCTGCGCGACAGCAGCGGGTAAGTCATCTCCTCCTCCGACGATCTCTCGTCTTGGTTGGTTGAGCATTGATTTTAACCCGCAATCCTTTCGATTTCATTTTTTTGTTAGTTTACAAGCGTTCTATTCAATTATTGAAAGTCATCACTCACTCCGTCCAACGCTAAATTTGTGAGATTTAGGCGTATTTGCTCACTGTCTGGCATTGGATTTTGAGCTAGATTCGACATTTTGCAAGTACCCACAACGTGAATGACCTCAAATCTAAACGCCCATAGCCCATAGAGGTTAGACCGACAAGTTCGAATACTTTTGAACTTAAGTTATAAAGTGTTGAATGGGGTTAGACTTGTGAAATCCCTAAGTTCATCATTGTTCGGGCCTTGGAGAAACGATACCTGATGCAAGCATCAGTCCTCGGTTCACTACACATGCAACAGTCACTTAATGATAGTGTCACACAAATGGACTACGATGGTTGGCCAAAAGTTGAGATGCGTATTAATGAATTGTATACAAGTCTACATACAACCTTGGTGGACCTAGACGTGGGAACAAAAGTATGTCTGTAAGTACACAATACCCGTCAAATACAATTTATTATTGTTCCCCCTTTAAGTGTAGTTGTCAATTTCTTTATTTTAACGTTTCCGTTATTTTGTCATCCATTACTTTTCTCTCTCTCATCTCAATCATTCCCTATTTTAAAACATTATTTCATTTAATCGTTAAATTGTAGAATATAGTAAGAGGGTATTTTTGTCCACTTGGTGTAGTTTTTAGATATTTTCACGTGATGTTGAAGGATCGAACCTAATTTCAAGGAGGGCTTTAATAGTCTCAAGGCTCTTCATGACTATGGTCAAGTTGAGTAACTCTATACTCCTAGTAGTAGTAAATGAGAATGTTGCATAATAATAATCAAATTTCGTCATTTCCTTTACATAACTTTTTATGTATTTAACAAATTAACAATGTCCCCATTTGTCTTTCCCGATCAAAGTTCAATGGGAGGTAATAATATACAAACATTTGCAGTTTTCAAACTATGTATGAACATTTAACTCTCCAACAAATAACCACTCTCGCTAAACTTAGACTTGCAAATAATCACATAATTCTACCAATATTCCCACTTCAGACCACCCCCCTACCCTAAAGAAAAAAAAGAAGGAAAAATACCTAAGTGAGGAGATGGAGTCCACATAGCATTGCATAATCCACCCTTTCACAAACGTTGAATGAAAACTAATTTACAAGCTTTAGATTGAAGGCATTCTTTTCTCTGTCTCAAGTCATTTCTAATGTTGTGATTCAGGGTGCAAGTACCAGCACTTTGATTGTTCCTTGGCTGTTTGCTGTTAAAATTGTTGGGCTATCACTCTTCCAACAAACAGCACTTATGAAATATGAACCTGCATCTTCCTCGTTATCAGACGAATCTGAACTAAACCTATGCCAAGCCATTGGTTTTGATATTGCCTGCAAGTAAATCCCGTTTTAATAACTCGTTGTTGATCTCGACTGATCATCTTTATCACAAGCAGCAAATAAGGAGGTGATAGAAAACAAATGATAACCTTGTGGTAAATGAAAACTTCATTAGTTTCACTGCCGCATGCTATGTATTCACTGTTTACTGTTAGACCCACAAAATTCTTCTCGTTCGCGTGTCCTCTATACACACACAGCTGAAATAATAAAGCGACGAATCAGGAGAAAATATATTAGCCCAAGAAAGACTAACGAGTGACAACTGACAAAAACAGAGGGGAAAAAGGAGCACAATTTTCATGAACATATCAAGAAGATAACTCACAGGCAGATTTTCCTTTACATCCCATAATCGCAGAGTGCTGTCAGTGGAAGCAGAAGCGAGTTCATGGTTCGACAAAAATTTCACATAAGAAACAGCTTTCTTATGGCCATTAAAAACATGCAGAGGTTGGCTGACATTTCTCAAGTCGTAGTAGTGGATATTATGATCAGCAGAACCCACCTGAAAATGCTCAAGTATTAGGGAGAGAGAAGGATTTGCCTAACTGTGCAAGCCAAGGTTGATCGTGACAGTTGGAAAATCTTTGGTTAAAAGGAATTATCAAACACACACACACACGGATAATTTCAGTTCAGTGTTTATAACATTTGTTTAAAGAGAGGAAAATAGACATACAGCCACGTATAAGCTAGATCCTGGGTTGTACTTGACAGAGCAAACATTTGCTTTCATTTCAATGTTAAACACACTAGCTTCTTGCCTTGTGCACCAAATTTTGACCTGTTACAAGAAAGAGAAAAATGCACCTGAGAATAGTCTTAAAGAAAACCTACTTAAAGAACCTAGTGTTGTAAGTTGGTGTTAGTAAGCAGGAATATAACTTGTTTCAGCAAAGACCACCCAGAACTGGCCAAACTATTAATCCTTGACCCAGAGCTGAGTGATGCCCCATTGTATTGGGCTATTTCTACAAATCATGTTTACCTGTAACAGTTTCAGTATGGATATAAAATTATAATGGTGGATCGACAGATACGACTTGACACAGGATAGCATTTTCCAAGTGCCACAGTTGATGAGTCAAATATTCTTTGCTATAAAGTTAAGCATTGAAAACGTTGAAAATTGTGCATCACAGAAGTCCAATTTCTTTGATCAATAATTTTCACCAACTCAAAAAGAGCATTTTCTTTAGTCAAATACCTTACAGTCATCACTGCCAGATACAAGCATGGAAGGTTCAGAACGTGAAAAATCAACGCTCCAAGCTCGTTTTTCATGTTCTTCGTACTCCATAACACTCTAAAAGGAAAAGAGCCTGTTAAAAGAGAGAAATATGACCAAATAATGGAGATAATCAACAAGCTAAGAAAATTTTAAATGGATAATGGCCACCACCTGACGAGTATTCACATCCCAGACAGTTACTATTCCTTCATAATCACTACTAGCAATATGACTTTTTGTGTATTTATTCCAGCTCAAGCAGCTAAGTTTTGATCGTGTGGACATCTCCACAACGGGAAAGTGAACATCTGTTGATTCATTAACTACCTGGAAACAGCAGGTACTATCGACAATTTATAAATCATATATATATTTAAAAAAAAAAAAAAAGATACAGGTACATCATGGCTAAAGCCATAAGGCACATAACATGAACATTATTGTGCACTGTATTCAGTCAGGCATTTCCCCTCATGGATATCAATGCAAAGCCAAAATAATTTAAACTTACAGATATAAGTTGCATTAGCATTTAACCAATATTTTTCAGTTGTGCACGACATTCAAACTTTGATATTTTACATGGTATTAACTTCTTTGTTTTTTTTTAATATCACATGTTAACTTACTGATAAAACAATTAAGTTTCAGAATTTATATCAAGAAAAATATAAAACAAACACCATCGATTAATACTATGATCCGATCCGCTAATATCTGATTAAATACTAAGTCATTTAAAGTAATCAAATTAATTTTGAAAACCAGCATAGCAAAAAATAGATTTTTTTTATTTTTTATTGCAGTGTTTTTTCTAATGAGAAATCAAACTTTCATAAAGAAAAATTAAAAGAATACAAGGGCATAAAAAATATAATAATAATAATAATAATAAAACCCACAAAATTACAAAATCAATAAATACTTTTCAAAAAGGTTCATTTCTCTCAATAATCTCCTACAAAACCTCTAATCTTTAAATCTTTTAATACATTCATTATCTTATTATTCATAATACTATATTTTTGCATATATAAAAAAAGGGAAATTGTAACAGATGTCAATTTAGAGTAAAATAATTAAAAATATAGCATTTTTTTAAAAAAATTGCAGATATGGCAATTTCTATCACTGATAGTATGATCTATCGCCGATAGAAGTCTATGGCTGATAGTAGTCTATCACCTCAGTTTTTTTTAGATTTTTAGTCTATCACTGATAGTAGTCTATTAGTGATAGCCATATATCAACGATAGCTTCTATCAGTGATAGCCATTGATTTTTTGCCATATTTGCAAAATGTTTTAAATTTTGCTAAATTTGCAATTATTTTGGGCCTGATTGCTGTTTGTGCAACCAGCCCCAAAAAAAGCATCTATATTTTTCTACTGTGCACTTCGCAAGAAGAGTCTCGCTGAGCAGTGCTTAAACTTCTATCTTTTTGTTCGTTATTTTTTAATTTTTTTATCACATAAATTTAGAAAAGGTTCATTCCTCTCAATAATCTCCTACAAAACTTCTAAACTTTTAAGACAGTTCATTATCTTATTATTCATAATATTATACTTTTGCATATATAAAAAACTTGCCTACAATTTTTCGTTGTGCGCCTCACAGGAAAAACTTATCTACTCACGCTTAAGTCCCGAATAACTATTGTGCTTTCGAACACCTCACAGTTTTAAAACCCCATAAATTACGTATGTTCATTTATTAATTATGCATATGAATTTGGAGTATAAAATAATGAATTATAATCTATGTACGTACGCATTCAAGTTTCATCAATTAATTAAAAAAATTGCATAAGTTTCCATTCCGAGATTTTTGGAATGAGATTTCCATACCATCAGTATGGAGATGTTAACATTTCCGTAGATTAACTCTAAAATATAAATTTTACCAAACGAATGAAAGAAAATATGAACTTTGAAGACAAACAAATGGCTAGCAAAAAATAATTGCAATAATTCTGTAATGTGAAATGAATATTTCAGATATGAATTCACAGTACCACCATCATCTATATACAATTGACAGGTTATCTTACACATGTCTTTCTAGCAATTAATATCATTTAGTTTTCCAATGAATAAACACTAAATGCTTACCGAGCTAAACTCAAAAACCTTGATGCAACGTGAAACACCAGCAGTTGCAAAGAACTCGTCATCACGATCAAACTCTATACTGAAACAACAATGGCATGATTATCATTTCCGAATTTTTACAACTTGGACAAATCCTAAAGAAAATGGATATGCACTTACCTCAGTGAAAGACAGAGATGGTAAAAAATTAAAGTGTATAAAGATTGAATCAAGTTTTAGAATTATCAAGAACGCTGTAAAAGAATCGCTCTAGCAGAATCTCCCAACCCATAGCAGTTTAATGTCAATGTATAATGTGAATAACGATCACTCACCTTGATACAATATTTGCAGAATGAAAAAGATCACCATGTCTAAGTTCCGCAATGACTCTCAATCGGCTAATCCATAGGCCATGAGATAAGACAGAAGTAAATAATTAGAACAGTCAACACTCACAAGAGAAACCAATGCCAAATGTTTAAAATAAGTAAATAAAAATTGTACCTATATCGCATAAAAGAAGTTAGCACAGACTGAAAATCATCAAGAGCTGGATTATAAGTTTCTCCGCTGCTGAACTTTATATCTCTATCTTCTTGTTTATACAATTGCTTCCTCCAATTTCGTCGTTTTTGCAGATAGCAGTCTTGCAATTCATTAAACTATACGAAAAGATAGATCCAAAATGTCAATAATTGAATCAAACACTAAGGTAGGCAGTAGGCACTCCATTTCTCGTTAACAATGCTATTTATTTAACTAAAGATCGGTTGACATAATAGCATCGTTAGATGGATTTAATCAGCACGTAAAAGCTAAAACTTACCGAATTTCACAAAATAGAAAATTAATATGGCTCGATAACAAAACACAAGAAATAGGAAATAAATTAATGTATAGCTGCGCCTGCCTCAAACTAGATGTCTGTTGAGTATTAAATAGATGTCATCAATAAATTATGAAGAATTCTTCCCTAATCCGCTGATCACACTTTTCTTATTGTATACATAGTTTCCTCATTAATTTTCTCTTTGCTCTAGGTGACAAATTCTTTCCTAGTCCCTCTCCCTTTAAAAAAGAACTAAGTGCCCAAATATTTATTTTTTCCCTAACCAGAAGCAATACACATTTTCATTATTGATACAAAAACAGAACACAAATATTAATAAAAAGGTTAAGCAACTAGAAAAGAATCAACAGTACAAGAAAATCTCCAACAATATAAACTTTCAACAGAAGCAGAACCAACAGACTTGACATTCCTGAAACCGAAAAAATGAAAGTGTGCACTTTGGCCTAAGCTGAAATTGGACATATCCTTAAAAAGAATGCTGTTTTCAGGAGTCCTACCTCCAAAATCCAAAAAATAATTATAAAAATAAAGACTCGACTTTAGGAAATGGAGAATCAACTGTAAGTATATTAAAAAAATAAAAAAATAAAAAAAAATAAAAAAGTTTTTTCCACATAAAACAAGGAGGCAAATAGCAATGAGGCCTCTTACTTTGTATGACTGGAAAAATGAAAAGATAAACATAACTTTCGAGAGGGTTCCATTAAGCAATAGAGTGTGCATTCAATGATTGGAATAGAAAGAGAATTAGTTAAGAAATCGAGACTCGTAATGATATTTGCAAAAGTATACACCACTAGAACCAAGAAGACAACATCTACAACCTTCACAATAACCAACAAGATTGTTATTTCAGAGAATACTCATTAAGGAGGTCAAATAATCTATCTCCAAATCACTGAGATTTTGTTTACAGAAAGATGCCAATTTTAGTTTGACTAAGAAGCCAGACTGGAATAAAACCATTGTGATAGCTTTTCCATAGAAATGGAATTTAAATAAAAGCTTTACCTGTGTATGGACCCGCCTTTTATTTGCTACGGCAAGTCCCGATTGAGCAACAGAATGCAAATCTGAACCACAATGAGCATCTTTTCTAAGTGGTCCCTGGGAACCTAATTGAATGTTTGCATCAGCTCTAGGGTTAGGTGAATTCCCAGAACTCATCCAGCCTTGTGACCGTTGGGTGCCACAATTATTTCCATTTCCATGCTTGTCAATTAATGAAGACCGTGATTTTGTAGATACAGTGTCATCAACCAACATTTTCATTTTCCCCGAATACCTTTCTTTAGACCTATATAGTTCCAATCTCTGTTTCTCCACAGAGCTAATATCTTCCTTAATGTAGTGAAGATCAGCTTGTATCTATAATGGGAAACAAATAAGTAATGAAGCAAATTAACAAAAGATATTCTTGATCAATGAGAGATTCTCTGTATCTATAAAGGGAAAATACTTGATGCATGCACCAACACTCAACCGGAACTTCTACCATGCAAGTTATACATTCATAATACCCTTTACATACTCTTATAAAAAAGAAAGTAATACCCTTTACATACATGCAAGCTAAACTTAGCCAGACAAATTTAGTTATGTCCAGACTACATATTTAATCTCAGGCATTAACCAAAGCAGTATGTACTTCTTCTGATAAACTACGATTCATTTCCAACTTGATAAAGTTAAATTTACCCGAATTCTAAACATGATATTACTCAGACCTCTTTATTAGATCTAGACTCTAGTCATTACCATCTTTTACACACTGCAAAGCAGGCCATCAAATTACGGATATGATAACAAATCATGCCTCAGAAAAGACTTCTTTTTATTTACTTAATAAGAACACATAAAGTTGTTCATGTTCATGTACACGATTTTTAATAAGCAAGAAAAAAAATAACAATTCAAGTAAAAGAGACCTCATTAAGCTCCTCAAGCTTTTGCTTTCTCAAGCAATACAAGAAGCCAAGTAAAATTTGCATATTTGTCTCCGCTTCTTCTTGCTCCATTTTTCTTTTCTTCTCAGCAAGGAGGGTTAAAAGTTCATCCAGATCCTTAATAGACATGTCACAGCCCTGATAAAGGTGGCAACGAAAATTCAGCTTGTTGAATGAGGTCAATGAACGCATAGCATAGTAGGGGGATTAATAAGAGGAAGTTTGTACGAAAATCCACACATTAAATAGTAACTGTAGAATTACTAGAATGGCACTCAACTAAGAAAACTATATTATCCTTGAATCCTATGTCAAAGGTAACGATGCACGACTTTATGGTTCATTTTCCATACGGGTGTGATGATGAGTAGTAAATTCTCAAAGAAAAAAAAAATTGTAACAGAAATTGTGCTTGACCTTTTGTAATGTCTGATGAAGATATCCAAATGGGGATGTAGTCTTCTTTATCTGACGAGCAGAAGTTTTCTTTAACAACTGCAAAAGTTGGTACACAAGAAACTATGAAGATGCATTGCAATGTCATAATTCAAGAATCCAATTTCAAATTTCAAATTTCAAATATCACTCAAAGTATCCAATTAGCTCAAGATGTAGAAGATCGTTATTCCAGTAATCCCTTTAAATAATACCGACTCAAACATAGTTTAAGATTGCAGATTTGAATCCCAGCTCCAAAATGGATGATGAGAAATGAAGAGCAAACCTTATCAAGCAAAATATTAGGGAAAATACTGTTGCTCCTGAGGAAATGAGCGCAGCAAGGACAATCACTCTTATTCCGAAGGTGAGTGACAATACACATATAACAAAAGCTATGTCCACAGGTAGTGAGAAAGGCATCCTTAATGATCTGCATGCAAATAGGGCAAAGCATATCCTTATCCAAATCGTCAGTATTGACATCAGAGTTGGTGGCATTGGGTTCTCCGGGTTGGAATTCAGCAGGCATTAGTTCCGGCAGCGACGGGGGAGGAGGAGGAGGAGGAGGAGCGGGAGGCAACGGAGGTGGAGTAGGGGAAGCGGTGGAGTCAACAGCAGAGGGCTCGGGCTTAACAGTAGGAACGAGAGCTCCAATGGAACCCCCACCCATAGCTGATTGGTGAAGGAGGAATAAGAGATATTTTGGGAGGCGGAAGAGCAGAGCCTGGGAAAAATTATGTGGCTGCCATTGAAGGATCGAGAGAGGTTTAAAGAAGGAAGAGGGGAAGAGGAAGATGAAAAAAAATGGGAATCATATCAAATAAAGCAATGGGGTTCGTTTGGAGTGGGAAAAATGGAGGAGTGTTGTTGTGTTGCCTTTTTGGACAGATATTTTCTGAGGGCCAAAACTGCCCACGTTACGCGGGCGATTTCTCTCTCTTTATTTTATTTTATACTTTTTCAAATTTATCTTTTTTTAATTCCTATGCTTTGACTTTCAACCATTTGATTTGTTAGGTCAACATCACCATACTCTAACCCCGTCACACATTTAAATCCAAAGCCACGTTTACTTACCTGCAATCGTAATTAAGAAATGAGATTGAAATTTGTAGGACTCATTTCAATCTCATTCCTTATTACTTTTTGTACTATTTTTTTTTTTCGATTATGCTTTATAAATGATGCCCTAGATTACATTTATATAATCCTCGTAGAGAGATAATCAACACAGAGTTTACGTAGTTCACTAACGTTGTGTTAATTACGTCCACGGACAGAAAGGAGAGAACAGTTTGTATTACAAGAGAAGGAGAGATTACATATTACAAATTAAAGGAGCCGCAGAAGTCATTAGAAGATTTATATATGGCACCCTCCTAATGACCTAATATGTAATAGGTCAAATCTTAATTCAAATACATAATGCAAATAAAAATTTCTTTCGGGGGTGTTGCCCCAATACCTTCACTAGGCGCTTCACCCTTGGACCCTAACTCGTTGACCGGGTCAAACAGATTCAAGCCATTCCAACAAATCTCCACATTGACTTAAATTCTCCCACAGATAACAGATGTATCAAATGCAACACAAAAAATTGTCAGATGTACCCAAACTCTCATTTTGCCTCAGAACGCCCCATAAGGGCCATTAACAGCTTATAACATTAAGCAAGTCCAAACAATGTTGGAACTTGCGATGTAGAACCGACTTGGTGAACATATTAGCAAGATTATCAGCAATACCTACTTTCATCACCTTAACCCTCTTCTCGCTTCTCAAGAAATGATATCTCACATATATGTGCTTAGTTCTCTCATGATGAACTTTATCCTTGGCTAGGCATATTGCACTCAAACTTTCACAATATACAATAGCCTAATCATGATGTAAATCGAGATCACCAAGTAGCTCTTTCAACCATATTCCCTCTTTAGCAGCTTCTGTCAAGGTCATGTACTCTACTTCAGTAGTAGACAAAGTAGTTGCAGGCTGCAAAGTTTCCTTCCAACTAACAACAGAACCACCAAGGGTAAAAACATAATCAGAAATAGACATCCCTACTGTCAATATCTCCAGCATAGTCAGAGTCTGAATAACTAGTAACCTAACACTTTATATCATTTCTATAAGCCAGACCAACATCAGACGTACCTCTAAGGTAGCAAAAAATCTTCTTCACATCTTGTCAATGTTTCTTTCCAGGTTGCCTCATGAACCTGCTGACAACACTAATAACATGTACAAGAAATTTTTCTTCTGGTTTAAAAAAATTCTAGTAGCACCCAAATCCTTCATTTCAAACTTAGCCTCTTAAACTTGGACTTCGCAGCTACGAGCATAACGTCTACATCCAGTACCAAATAAACAATTGAATCGTCATCAACTTTGTTGTGATACACACAACAATCATAAGGACTCCTATTGTAGCCTAGCTCAATCATATAATTGTCAAACTTCTTATATCATTGCCTTGGAGACTGTTTTAGTCCATATAAGAACTTTTTCAGCTTGCAGACATAATCTTCTTTACCAGAAAGTTGAAACCCATCTAGTTGGGCCATATAAATCTCTTCTTCCAGCTCTTCATGTAAGAAAGTGGTATTCACATCTAGTTGCTCAAGTTCCAAATTCTGATGTGTCATCATTACTAGTAACATCCTGATGGAAGTATGTCTGACCACTGGTGAGAAAATCTCATTACAGTCAACCACATTCTCTCTGCGTGAACCCTCTTGCAACTACTCGAGCTTTATACTTGATGAATGTCCAATATATTACATTTTCTCCTCCAAATCTAGTTTATTTAGGCTCAGTTAAGTCAGTGTGGATAAGAAAATTCGTTTAAACGACTCAAAAATAGCAGAAAAGAGGAAACCATGCATCTTAGAACCTAAAATGAGAATTATAGTATTTTGAGGGTAAAAGACTGAAGAATGGCTATTTAACCACGTTTTATGATCTTTTAGAAAAAACATCAATTGCAGCTGCAATGGACAGAAATGCGGTCTCAATACCTCTTGATGAAGCATAATGCGATGTGGCCGCATCTCGGCCGCAATGTGCCCAAAGATCCAGTTAATGGTAGTTCGAGCTGCCAAAGAAGACCAAGTCTCCCCTCACTTGTTTTCGGTTTAAGACCCCGAGATTCTCTAAGGAAGTTTCAACAACCATCTCAACTCCCTCTCACTCCAAGCTACTCCCATAAAAGGTATCACTGGCCTCCATTTGATTCGATCGGAAAAGTCAAGGAAGAATCGAAAATCGATTAACCCTAGGCTGGGGCGGACCGTACAAGGGACTGGGGGGTCATGGCCTCCCCAAAATTTTTAATTTTTTTTTATATATTTCGGTAAAAATATTACCTTAAAATATTATTTTTGAATATTATATACATTGGCCCCCCTAATTAACTAAAATTTTACTCTGCCTTGGTGGTCAGAAGTCGAGTCTTGTATCTATGATAAATGGGTTCAAATCGACATATTTATTTTTTTTGTGTACAATAATTAATTTTTAACATTTAATTTTATAAAAAATGTCATTTTAATATTAACAATTGTATTGTTTTAGTATCTTAATTTTTACTATTAGTTTATTTATTAATTTTTACTATTAGTTTATTTATTAATTTTTTCAAATGTAATTTAATCTTTATTAACACTATCTCTATAAATTTTAGAAACATCTATTCATATTATGTTGTGTTTTATCTTAAATATTTTTTTTTCAAAATGTCTAATAAGTTTAACATTTAATTTTGTGCTTTAAAAATTGTATTATTTTTGTCATTTTGTAATTTCAAAGGTCCAAATTTAACCTTTATACTTTGAAAATAAATCTTAAATTTAATTCTTACTATTAGTTTATTTATTATTTTTTTTCAAATATAATTTAATCTGTATTAACATTATCTCTATAAATTTTAGAAAACATATATTCACATCATATTGTATTTTTTCTTAAATAATTTTATATATATATATATATTTACATTAAAAAAAAAAAAATTAACCCCCCATATGAATGTCTGGATCCGCTCCTGACCCTAGGGAGAGAATAATTCACACCATTTATCTTAATCACGATCCACCTCTCCCTAGATCAGTCGATCATTGAACTTTACTTTGTTTTTACGAATTCTTGTTGCATTTTACATTCTAGTTTAAGTTTCGGTTTTATTGCCACTTTACATTTCGAGTCGAATTTCACTTTTATTCAATGAAGTCTTTGAGTATTTATTTTATTATGAACTAAATTCCTTAAGGGCCTGATTCGGTGGATGCCCTGAGAATGAAGTAAGCTGAAGTCCATAAGGTCAATTTACCCGTTGTCGCTCGTTTTACTATTTTACTCATTGATTATATTCACCTCTTGTTAATTTAAATTAGCTACTTAAGTTAACACGGTAGTTGAGTTAGAGCATTGAGAAGACTTGGGCAATATACAGATCTCATGAGAGGATAAGGGACAAAGAGCCTAGGAATAGCTCATGCATGCATGCACTTAGGAATAAGGCACACAGTATGACTAAAGAATTGTATGCTTGATTTATTTCAGGTGAAAAAGAAAAGCTGACCTGTTATTTATCTTTGATCACTAATCAAGTTCTTATTCATTTCAAGTGAAAGAGATGAAAAAGAAAAGACGAAAAGAAGAAATTTAAAAGGGCAAAATTTAGATAGTGAGAATTGCGGCCGCAATTTCTTACAAGGCCAATGGCAATGTTGCCGCATTCTAACCCTATTTCCGTGAGTGACGCCAAATTAGAAGGACAACTTGGATTTTGGAGGGAAACCTTATAAATAGGCTCAACGATTCTTCTTCTTCTCCACATGCAATTAACATTCACTTGAGAACAAATGAGTTCAGAAAGTTTCAAAGATTCCACTAAAATTTTCAAGAAATCGATGATGGAGCACACCAAGAACATGATCAACGATAGAGCAAGCAAGAAACGACGTCATCTTATTCTAGGGTTCACCGAAAAGTTGAAGACGCACCACTGACGACAGGGGCGATTCCTTTCGAGGAACCAAAGACAAAGGTCGCACTTGACAATTTTTCCATTGCTGCAACACCAACAATGTTCAAGAAAAAAGAGACAACAAAAGCATTAGAGGTAACTTCGATGTTAAATAAGCATGTGGGCGCTTCAGAGCAAACCACATCGATTGCAGCCAAGAAGGGCAGGGAAATTGAGGTATTTGAGCAACCTTCTGTGGGTTCTCAAGTGACTTCCTTAAAATTCAAGACCCATTTAAGTAAAATGAATGTCTATACAAAAATCCCTCGTGCGGAATTGAAAAGGATAAGAACGAGCGAGATCACATTTGAGGCTGCACAAGCAGAGCTAGAGAGGCCTCGACGTTTCTACTGTCTGCCTTGGTAGATAATAGCACTTTAAAAGTGTTATTCTTATAGCCCTAATCTTCATCATATACTTCACTCAATTGTGTTTATTTGATTGATTTGTAGGTTTTGAGTGAAAGAGAGTACAAAGGAGTCCACGACATTAAATGGTGCAAAAATGAGTCATTAACGTTCAAGTTGAGGTTATCATATTAAGAAGAAATCATCCAACCCGAGGGGCAAGCGTCGAGACGCTCAACTGAGCTGAAATTGAATATCAACCTGAGAGCTAGCGTCGAGACGCTGGGCTGTAGCGTCTCAACCGTAGGCCTACAACATCACGACGCTACGATAATAAATTCTGAAGAAGCTCGACCTCAAAAACATGCACGCACCCCATTTTCGGTTCGTAGCTTCGAGACGCTGTCTGTAGTGTCTCGACGCTGCTCTATAGTATAAAAACAGAATGTTCATTTCTTTTAGATCATTCTTTGGTTTGGGTATCCACCAACTCCGATTTTTAGGAGGTTTCTCCTCATTTTCTCTCTAACTTATTGTATTGGAGCTTAACATTTGTAAGCTTGGATAAGATTTTTACCACGAACAGCTAAGGTAAGTGCTCTAATTTAAGGGTAGGGATTATATCTTTGATGCGTATAGTTAGGGTGTGTTCTTAATGTTGGGTTTTATGTCCTAAAACTCGTAGTTTGTAAACTATATGAATGTATATATTATATTTCAATAAAGTTGTTATTGAATTTAGTGAATTGTGTTTGTATTAACCTATACCAATAACTAACACCCATAGCGATAGTGTGAGTACTTGAACTTCATGTGTGACATGAATGTGAATCAAGTTCAAGTAGACAGCCAAAATGGTCTATAGTATAGGGATAAGGCTGGGTACCTTATCCTGGGGACACTATTGGACGCGGCTCACTTTGTATAGTACAAAACGATGTGATTCGAATCGTTTCATGTAGAGACATGTGAGTGAGGGCGTCCTGTGCAATGAGTTTGCACAAGACCGAACCAAGAAATAAAATCGCTCTTTCTTTATAACACCGTTTACTGTAAAGACCGGTTTTTTCATATGATGACTTAGGTAACTCGATCTCAATCCTGAACTTACTATGAACTCCTGTTTATTCAACCTTATCCTTTGATTTGTACGGGTGAGAGTGGCCAGATCGCCGACTCAATATGCCTACCATCTTGGGGATAAGATTGAATAAGTGGCTGGGGACGTAGTTGTGCGAGATGGAATTCACTCCTACCCGCTTTAAGGGTTAGTAGAGAGGTTGTTCCCTTAAGTGCTGACTCCAGGTCTTGAACAATGGGCCCATCCTCTCCTGATCAGGGAGGAATCTGATTTGATGGTTGGACCACAAATCAATTGTTCATTAGAGGTGTCAGTGGTACTTAAGGAACAAGATATAATACAAAGGTTAAACGGTTTAAATGACCCGTTGTGATTATGAACAACCTGTGAAGGATCGACTTACTGATGATAGTTATATCAACAGGACACAATATATCTACAGTGAGGAGAGTGCAGCCCTTGGACTTTAGTGGAGTCTCCGGAGGTTAACGAATGTTGGTTAGTTCGGTTGAAAGAGTTTTGACCGGATAATCTCGTATCGTTGAAGCTCATGATCTGTAGGTCCTTACGGTTCTCCTGGCTAGCTCGGATAAAGCCGTGAAACAATATAAAAGAAAAGAAAAGAATTTGAATCGTTCAAATTCGGATTTGTGGAAGAAGGATAGACATATTTAAATATGATTTAAATATGAGATTGGTCTGAAAACATGAATAGGATTCATGTGCAAAAAGTCGGTTTTCGGAAAACCGGGATTAATTATATTATTTAATTAATATTTGATATTGAATTAAATAATATTAATTAATTTATATATATATATATATATTTTTTATTAATTAAAAAGTTTAATTAATAAAATAATTATTATTATTTTTAATAATAATAATATATAAATATATATATATATATATATATATATATATATATATTTACATGTGTCTTACATGCAATTTAAGACACATGTAAACATAAGGTATATATATATTGACATATCAATTTTAAAAAAAAAAAAAAAAAAAAATCATTTTAAAAGGCTGAGTGCCTTTTGGGCTCTCTTAATTGAATTTAGAATTCAATTTTGTTTTTCTTCTTCTGCTCTCCGTCTTCCTCAATTCTCTGTTTAAAAAAAGGTTTTTATTCAGTGAGTTTCTTCCCTCTTTTCTCTTGTAAAAGGAGTCCCACTACTCCGTTTCTCGGCCCGAGGATAGCGGGACTACCGTGGGTGGTCCACGAAGGTTTCGTGAGAAGGCTCGGTGAGCTCGTGAGGAGCTTCTGGCGGTGAAATTGGAGAAATTCGAACGACAAGGGTATGTGTTCTAATTCCTCTTTTTCATTGCTTTTGCATGTTTCCATTTGTTTAAATTGATGAAATTAGAGTGTCTATGATCCAAATCGCTTCCGCTGCGTTCCATCAACGCTCCATCACTTAATTTATAATTTAACATTTATTATTTCAAGCATCCTCTTCTCATGAGCATATCACATTAACTAGCAACTTTGATTGGATTGACGCTCTAATTGTTTTTTGTCAGTGGAATAGTTTAAGATTAACGACACGAGTGTCTGTCTTAATCGCCAAGTAAAAAGAGTTTAGTTATGTCTAAGTGACATAGGCTATCCATGATCACTTTGTTGGGTTTTAAGTCCTAAAACTCGTGGTTTATAAACTGAATGTATATTCTGTTTAACAATAAAGTTGTTATTGAGATTTATTCAGTGAAGTTGTTATTGAATAAAGTGAATTGTGTTCTTTTAAACCTAATCCAATAAACAAGAACCTGTGGCTATAGGTTGTATACTTGAATTTCATGTGTGACATGATTGTGGATCAAGTTCAAGTAATAGCCAGAACGGTCTATAGTTATAGGGATAAGACTGGATACCTTATCTTGGGGACACTATGGACGCGGCCCACTTTGTATAGTACAAACGATGTGATCTGAAATCGTTCATGTGGAGACATGTGAGTGGGGGCGTCATGTGCAATGAGTTTGCATAAGAGTGAGCCGCGAAATCAAGTCACTTTTTCTTTACAACTCCGTTTTCTGTAAAGACTTATTTTTTCATATGATGACCTAGCTAACTCGATCTAAATCCTGAGCATGCTATGAACTCCTGTTTATTCGGGCTTATCATTTGACATGTACGAGTGAAAGTGGCCCGAGATCGCCGACTCAATAAGCCTACCATATTTGGGGATAAGACAGGGTAGGGAGCTGGGAACATAGTCCTACGAGATGGAATTCACTCTTACCCGCTTTTGGGGATTAACAGAGAGGTTGTTCCCTTAAGTGCTGACTCCGGGTCTTGAACAAAAGGCCTCTCTCTCTTTCTCCTTGGCCCGAGAGGGATTCTAGTTTGGTGATAAGACCACAAACCAATTGTTCATTAGAGGTGTCAGTGGGACTTAAGGAACAAGATGTAATTACGGGGGTTAAACGGTATATATGACCCAACTGTTATTACGAACGACCTGTGAAGGATTGACTTACTAATGATGATTATATAAAGAGGACATAACATGTCTACAGTGACGAGAGTGCATCCCTTGGGCTTTAGTGGAGTCCCCGGGGGTTAACGAATGTTGGTTAGTTTGGCTAAAGAGTTTCGTCGGTTAATCACGTATCGTTGGAGCTCTGATCTGTAGGTCCTTTAGGTTCTCTTGGCTAGCTCGGATAAAGTCGTGTAACAATGTGAGAGAAAAGAATTTGAAGTGATTCAAATTCGATTTTGGAAACGAGGTAGACATATTTAAATATGATTTAAATATGAGATTGGTCTAAAACATGAATAGGGATTCATGTGCGAAAATTTGATTTTTGGAAAACTGTGATTAGTCTTATTATTTAATTGATATTTGATATTGAATTAAATAATATTAATTAATTAAAAAGTTTAATTAATTAAAATATATATTATATTTATTTAAAATTAATTATGAATTAATTTTTAAATAAATAATAAAATAATATATATGTTTTAAGTGGATTGTGCATGTTTGCCACAATCCAACATTACTTAACTTTTAAGTTTTTGGAAACTTCACTTTAGAATTGTGAATCTTTTTTAGTTGCTATGTGATTGAAGTAGCTCATTTGATGAGTTTTTGTAGAATGAAAGATCATTCTCCTTTAAGGCTTCCATCGCATAGATTAAAGATGTGTTCAGTTGTGAAAATGAACTCAAGTGTTGAGTGCTGTTGTGCGATTGAAGCTATGTGATAGCTGATGGTTTGCTCATTTGATGAGTGTCGAGAATGAATGTCGTTCACCCTCTCAAAGCCCCATCGCACAGACCCTCCATTTCCGCCTCCTACCAAAACCTCTCTCTCAAAGAGAACTCACAACTTCGTTGCTCGGCCTGAGGATAACGGGATTACTCTAAAGGCGGTCCTCGAAACGTTCGAGAGCAGATTGCTTCAAAGGATTTTACAGAGGAGGTTGCTGTTGTAGACTGGAGACGAGAAGACAAATCTAAAAAAGGTACGTTTTTTGTTCTGTCTTCCATCGCATAGGCTGTGCGATGGCACAGTGGGCTATGTGATAGGTGTGTGCGATTTCATTGCATAGGCCGCTTATTGATGCTATTGGAATGTCGAAGATCCTTCGTAAAATCGCTTCTGCTGCGCTTTGGGTCCCTCGGTTCCATCACACTCTAGTTTGCATAATGGGCTTCGGGTTAGAGGATAAATCAGGCAATCCGTTTAGGCTATCCAAATTGGTTGTCTGTCGCACCATTTACCGCATTGCTAGTGTTTAGTTAATATGGAACGATCACCCCCAATTATTTAGATGCCAAGTTTAATTAGGATTGCATGGTCTTAATTAATATCTTATTTCAGGTTGTTTGTTATGGGTCCCGAAAAACAAGCGGTGCGTTTGGAGTAAAATTGCTAAGTTCGTTAGAATCCCTGTGATATGAGTTGCATCAAAGTAAATCTTATTCCTTTAAATTACGAGCACCGATTATAATTGATAGAGCGTTTTTCACTGCGGAAGCGATTTTGGATCGTTGAAACTCTAATTTCATCAATTTAACAAATAGAAAATATTCTCAAACAACGGAAATAAGAAATTAGAATTACATACCCTTGTAGTTCCAATTTTCTTCGTGTTCCGTCGGTCGTTCCTCGTCACGAACACTTCGAACTTCTTCTCACGAACGCCCCGAGGACCACTCCAGGTAGTCTCGCTATCCTTGGCGCCGAACAACGGAGTTGTGGGACTCCGTAGATAAGAGAAAAGAAAGAAAAAAAAGAAGAGGAGGAAGGTTGATGGAGGGAAGAAAGGTCACGAAGGCAGAAGCTCAAAAACTCTGAAACAAGTGTTAGACTTTTTTCATCTGAATGAACACCCAAAAATACACATCAGCCAAATATATATATATTAACTAAACATATTGTTAAACATAATATATAGCACAATGCATGTAAGACATATATATATATATACAATTATTATTATTTTAAAAATTAATTAAAACTTAACTAATTTTAAATAATAATAAATTTTTTTATTTATTAAATTTTTTAATAAATGATATATATATATATATATATATATATATTAATTAAACTTTTTAATTAATTAATATTATTTAATTCAATATCAAATATTAATTAAATAATATGGCTAAACCCGATTTTTTGAAAATCGACTTTTCTTTGCACATGAATTTTATTCATGTTTTAGACCATTTCCATATGATTTAAATATGTCCATCATTCTTCCAAAAATCGAATTTGAACTATTCAAATTCTTTTTCCTTTTCTCTTATATTGTTGCACGACGTTATCCGAGCTAGCCAGGAGAACCTAAAGGACCTACAGATCATGAGCTCCAACGATACGAGATTATTCAGTCAAAACTCTTTTAACCCGAATCAATCAACTTTCGTTAACCCCCGGAGACTCCACTATAGTCCGAGGGTTGCACTCTCCTCACTGTAGATATATTGTGTCCTCTTGATATAAGCGTCAAGGGCAAATCGACCCTTCACAGGTTGTTCGTAACCACAGCTAGGTCGTTTAAACCGTTTAACTCCTGCGTTACGTCTTTGTTCCTTAAGTACCACTGACACCTCTAATGAACAATTGATCAGTGGTCCAACCAACATATCAGGCACCCTCTCTTAGGAGAGGGTGGGCGCCCATTGTTCAAGCCTTGAAGTCAGCTATTAAGGGAACAACCTATCTGTTAACCCTGAAAAGCGGGTTAGGAATGAACTCCATCTTACTACACTATGTCCCCAGCTACCTATTGGACTGTATCCCTGAGATGGTAGGCTTATTGAGCGGACATTCTGCCATTCTCACCCATACAAGTCTAAGGATACTGTTTAATAAGCAGGAGTTCATAGTAAGCTCAGGATTGAGATCGAGTTACCTAGGCCATCAGGTGAAATAGTCGGTCTCTTCAGTAAACGGTGTTATAAAGAGAGAGCGACTTTTCATGGTTCAGTCTTACGCAAACTCATCGTGTAGGACGCCCCCGCTCGCACATCTCGATCTGAAACGACTCGGATCACATCGTTTTGTACAATACAAAACATGCAGCATCCAATAGTGTTACTAGGATAAGGTACCCAACCTTATCCATATACTATAGACTGTTTTGACTGTCTACTTGAGCTTGACCCACATTCATGTCATACATGAAACTCAAGTACTCATGATCGTCAAGGATGTTGGTCATTGGTATAGATTAATGCAAACACGTTTCACTTTATTCCAGTAAACACATTTACTGAATAAAACTTAATAACTCATTATTACTAAATAAATAATTTACAAACATAACTGTTCACAAACCACGAGTTTTAGGACATTAAACCCAACAAACTCCCACTTGGACTTAAACTTCCATGGTGTACATGTTGGCGAGGAGAACTATAATATCATATATCTATAATCTTCTCCCACTATCCTATTTAGCAACTCGGAGCCCTAAACTCTTTAGGTATCTCTCAAACAGTTTAGCCGTGAGAGACTTAGTAAACATATCAGCATGAAGTACTATGAGGCTTTCCATGTGACCATCACATTTTCTCATCCGCACTACTTAAGAGCTCAAAACCCACTTTTTTGATGTTGTTATACAAGCTGCAACAAATTTTAGCTTTTATAGAGGAATCAACAATACAACTCTTGTATTCCATTCCTTTATACTATGACAAATTATTAACCGATATAACTGACAGCTCCCACTGCATAAAACATATCGGGTCATCCATCTCAGAAGAGATAAATCTTAACCCAAGATGTGTTAATGCGTAGGGACAACACCTCATAACATCGATTATTAACAACTCTTGTCAATATCAGATGTTAGGAGACTACACTAGCGATTTGTTCTTGCGACTCAGATTAATCTGAATCCTTAGAATAAACTAAGCCTCTCCCAAATCACATATCTGGAAATGGGTCGCTAGTTTATGCTTAAGTGCCAGAAACTACATCCTATAACATTCTCAATGAATATGACATTAATTACGGAAAATATTATGAAAGCTATAGTATTGATAAAACATTTGCCCAACAAAGTTTATCAATAACATGTTTAAGCCATAAGATTTGATTAGAACATCAAACCTTAATCATTCAAGATTAAGTTGCTAGTTCCAATCCATAAAAGAATTGAATAAGCTAACAAAACGATTTTGTTCTTAATCTTGTATATGACTCTTAGAGAGATTATGACTTATAGATACTCTAATCAAGATAGTCAGTCTTGATTTCTATTTATCTTATCCTATCTAGTATAGAACAAGAAAAATAGATGAGAGTAGTCTAACAACTTACGTCTGGTAACAAGTAAGCAAGTTGATACACAATCAACCTCTTCACTTTGGGACAGTCCCATTACCAGAAAGTCAAGCCTTAAAGGTTTTCACCTTAGAGGCTCGGTCATTTAACCTCTCGAAGATCTACAGCTTCAAACCATTGGTTCTTTTCTAAATAATCCATTATCTAATTAAAAACAACAAATCCTCAAGTCATCATCTGGTATGATAACTCGAGTTTTATAGACAAACCAATGAGTTAGGGTTTTCTCAACCATTGAGAATAACCAACTCTACTATCAGCAACCCTTGTTGATTTAGATATAGTTTTCCTCTAATACGCCTAGTCTTAACATCCATGTTGTTTTCTGAATTTAATAGAACATAACAGTATACATCTTTTGTAAAATGAACCGTTCATTTATTTACAACAAAAGATACATGTACACAAATGTTAAAACAAACAGAAATATGTATAACTTAATTACACATATCACATATGTGATTTAGGTTCATACAAAACAACATCAAAAGCACAAAACTCCCACTGTGCAGCTGTATAGACGTCTTCTCAGGTCATCCAACACGGAGAAATCGGCCATCGGGAACTAATTTCCTGAAAAGAAAAACAAACATGATTAGTGGTTCCTGAATAAAATTCAGGTATAACATTCATAAATCCACTATACATGTTTAGACAAATAAAACTCATTTACCTTGTCGTTCTTTCTTGGCATGTTTCTCCGCAAGGTATTTTGGGCAGTTGCGCTTCCAATGCCCTTCTTCGTTACAATGGAAACACTTCCCTTTGTTCGAAGACTTTACCTTGGCCACAACAACAGGGGCTTTGCCCTTTCTCCTGTTCCTCTTCTTCTTACGAATAGTCCTACTACTCGTAGCAGTAGCTTCAGACTTACTACCAAACCCAGCCCCCTTCAGGAATTTCTTCGAAGTGACTACATTAGCCTCCTTCTCTTTTCCTTCAGAGGCATGAAGGGTCTGGTAAATCTGCAACTTGTGCAGAAGAGTGGTCAAGTTGAATTCGATCTTATTCGTGACCATATTTGATCTGAAATTCAGGAAACTCTGCGGGAGAGATTCCAAGATAAAACTTACTTGACTCTTCTCGTCAATCGCGGCTCCGTTCACTTCTGCCGCCATGAAGTGGCCATCACGTTAAGGACATGTTCCCTAACAGAGGTTTCTTCCTTTCATTCGAGCATTATAAACGAATTTGAGGGCTTCATGGCGAAGAGACGAGGACGGTTGTCCAAACATCTCTTGCAATGAAGAAATGATTTCCTTAGCGGAAACCATAACCTCATGCCTCTTGGCCAAGACATCTTGTATGCTTGCCAAGATATAGACTCGGGCTTTATCATTAGCCCTAATCCAGCGATCGTACGCCTCACGAACAGTTCGTGAAGCGTTTGAGCCAGGAGTTGGAGGACAGTCCTCCGTTAAGACAAACCTCAGGTCGTCAAGAACCAGTATCGTATTTAGGTTCGACTTCCAGGTTCCGTAAATCTCTCCGGTTAACTTGTCGTGAGCTAACAACTAGATAAACGAGCTCGACATGCTGAAAAAAAATGTAAACCTATTAGTGAAACGGTTTTAACCTATTTAAACCAATTAAAAAAAACTTTAGCAGTAAATAAAGTACCCAAACTCTTTATTTACTAGGTACGATACTTTAGTAAGTCAGAATGGTCGCTGCCGTAGGGTCAGTCGAGCACTCCTTTACTAAATCAAGACAATCTTGACTAAACGCTAATGCCAGAATAACTTATATTCCATTAACATCTTAGTTATCGTATTTTGGTATGGATTTACTAACTCTTTAGCAAATCCTGTAAGTGTGACCCTCCATTTTTAGAATGCACAGGACGACCCCAACAGTGCAACCGTAGGGAATGTCAGAGTTGGGAATGACCCTGTGTTTCTCTATCCATAAATGGTGACTGAGGTGTTCGATCTCCCATGCCCCGCCCTCCGTAGGGATCGGTTCCTCCAAGGGCCAACTTGCAGGCGAAACATGAGAATCCCACTGTTCAATCCAATGAAGAAGACCATAGGAAGCACCAACGCACTTCCTTCTCCCACTTACTATAAACACTTACCCCATTCACCTTGCTATTGAAAGTTGCAAACACCATCCGAATGGGGATGCCCTATTGACATCACGAGGCCCTGCAAAATTCTCACGTTGTGAACTCCAGGGAGTGCGTAGCAGGAGAGGGATATATCATATATTCCTTCTCTACACATCTACTAAGCATCGTAAGACGATTTTTAGGGTAAATACTCCAGGTTTTATCCAGCTAAGAATATAAAACCTAAAGTCAAGGCAAAATATTTACCTGAGATGCCTAGGTTATTAACAAAATTAATTAACCTCACACCTCTCTCACACGCTCATAAAGCCTGGTTAACTTTACTCAAGTACGGTTAGTCCCCAGGTAGAAGGTGATCCGTCAATTCATTTTCCTCCAACCTTAGACAGGATTTAACCGGGTGAGTTTCTCATAACCTTAGCATTTACGAGATAACGACCTATTAAAACATACATTCGCAATGCATAATTAATTAAACACGCTAAAGTGGATCGATTTTGGCATTTAGAAAGCAATAACTATTTTATTACAATCTTGATCGACAAGCTAAGTCTTGAGCGGACTTCGAACTCTTCGCACCGCCTTTGACAAGCTTGCTCCCCCGAACGCTTCGGTAAAAAATTCTTCGAACTTCTCATTTGTACTGCCTGGAACGAATTTGAACTTAAACCGAACAATTCGGTGAGCTCAAACTCGAGCTTCTTTCACAAAGAAACCTATATGGACTCTAATGACTCTAAAAATACAGACTTTTAAGCACACATTAAAGCCCATACATTCTCGGGCAATTACAAATTATGAAATTAAAAAGAAACGATGCCAAAATCGATTTTCACTTTAGACGTCCATTTAGAAACAATTTCTAAATTAAAATACCCACTAACTTAAATTGATGCAAATTGAGTTAATCACAAAATCGTTCTGATACCAATTGATGGAGCGATATACGCAGCGGAAGCGATTTTGGATCGATGATACTCTAATTTCATCAATTTAACAAATAGAAAACATGCTCAAACGACGAAAAATAAGAAATTAGAATTACATACCCTTGTAGTTCCGAATTTCTTCGTGTTTCGCCGGCCGTTCCTCGTCACGAACTCTTCGAATCTTCTCACGAACGCTTCAGTCCTCTTCTCACGAACGTCTCGAGGACCACCCCAGGTAGTCCCGCTAACCTCGGCACCGTGCAACAAATTGTAGGACTCCGTTACAAGAGAGAAAAGAAATAAAATAAAAGAGGAAGAAGAAGTCTTGAAAATTTTAAACTTCAAAAGAAGTTTAAAACCTTTCAACATTCGTATGCAGAGGCTGAAATTCAAAAAGAGTAATGAAACTTCATTTTTCTCTTCTCAAGCCAAAACAACACCCTTTGCCACATATATGTATATATATATATATATAAACTATACATGTGTCTTACATGCATAATACATGTAAGACACAATAATATAAATTTATATATTATATTATTTTTAAAAATTATTTAAAACTTAATTAATTTTAAATAATAATAAAATATATATATATATATATATATTAATTAAACTTTTTAATTATTAATATTATTTAATTCAATATCAAATATTAATTAAATAATATGGCAAAACTCGGTTTTCCAAAAACTGACTTTTTGCACATGAAACGCATTCATGTTTTAGACCATTCCCATATTTAAATCATATTTAAATATGTTCATCATTCTTCCACAAACGGAATTTGTACAATTCAAATTCTTTTTCTTTTTCTTTTTCTCTTTTACTGTTGCACGACGTTATCCAAGCTAGCCAGGAGAACCTAAAGGACCTACATATCATGAGTTTCAACGATACGAGATTATTTGGTCAAAACTCTTTTAACCTGAATCAGTCAACTTTCGTTAACCCCCGAGACTCCACTATAGTCCGAGGGTTGCACTCTCCTCACTGTAGATATATTGTGTCCTCTTGATATAACCGTCATAGGAAAGTCGACCCTTCACAGGTTGTTTGTAACCACAACTAGGTGGTTTAAACCGTTTAACCCCTGTGTTACATCTTTGTTCCTTAAGTACCACTGACACCTCTAATGAACAATTGATCGGTGGTCCAACCAACAGATCAGGAACCCTCTCTTACCAAGGAGAGGATGAACGCCCATTGTTCAAGCCCTGAAGTCAGCTATTAAGGGAACAACCTATCTACTAACCCTGAAAAGCGGGTTAGGAATGAACTCCATCTTACTACACTATGTCCCCAGCTACCTATTGGACTTTATCCCTGAGATGGTAGGCTTATTGAGCGGACATTCTGCCACTCTCACCCATACAAGTCTAAGGATACTGTCTAATAAGCAAAAGTTCATAGTAAGCTCAGGATTGAGAACGAGTTACTTAGGCTATCAGGTGAAATAGTCGGTCTCTTCAGTAAACGGTGTTATAAAGAGAGAGCGACTTTTCATGGTTCAGCCTTACGCAAACTCATCGCGTAGGATGCCCCCGCTCGAACATCTCGATGTGAAACGACTCGGATCACATCGTCTTGTACAATACAAAACGGGCCGCATCCAATAGTGTTACCAAGATAAGGTACCCAACCTTATCCATATATTATAGACCGTTTTGACTGTCTACTTGAGCTTGACCAACATTCATGTGATACATGAAACTCAAGTACTCATGATCGTCAAGGGTGTTGGCCATTGGTATAGATTAATGCAAACACGTTTCACTTTATTCCAGCAAACACTTTTACTGAATAAAACTTAATAACTCATTATTATTAAATAGATAATTTACAAACATATTTGTTTACAAACCACGAGTTTTAGGACATTAAACCCAACATATGTGACAGTTATGCGTTAGTTGTGCGATCACATAGGCTGCTTAATTGATGCTCTTGAGTGCCGAAGATCCAAACCCGCTTTCGTTGCGTGGTGTGCGACACTCCCATCACTTAAGGTGTAAGATGTAATTACAGGGATAAAACAGATTTTTAACCCATCTGTAATTACGAACAACTCGTGAATGATCGACTTGCATGTAATGGTTATATTCATGGACACAACTTGTTCTACTGTGCATAAGAGTGCAACTCTAGGCCTTTAGTGGAGTGACCTAGAGTTAATGAATGAAAGTTAATTAATTAATTTTGTATCATTGGAGCCGATAAGTTGTAGCTTCATAAGGTTTCCTTGCTAGCTCATAGTAACACTAAAAAGATCAATTTAGTTGAAAGAAAAAATTGAAATATTCATATTAATATTTAATATATTTGATATATTAAATGTAGAAGAGAAAAATATATTTATTGTATTTAATACATTAAATATTAGAAAAAATAATTTATGTATTAGATTCATTAACATTTAAAATTATATATACATATGAAATTTGAATGAGATTCAAATTGGTTAAATGTATATTATAAAATATTAATTTTATGATATTTGAATGAGATTCAAATAAATATAAAATATATATTGTAATATAATAGATACTAAAATGCATTTTTATCAAATAAAATTAATTCTTAAAGGCCCTATAAATATGACCTCTAGGTTTAGCCAAAAGATTAACCAAACACACTGGTCACTCTTCCTTCGCAGAGAATTGTTCTCTCAAACTACCTTTCAAGGAGTTCCCACAAACATTGATCCGTGTTCGAGTCATAGCGAGGAATGTATTGCGGAGATGGAATACAAGAAGGTTATTGTTCTTCAAAGGTATTATTTGTTTAATCATGTATTTTATTTTAATTCTAAATAAATCAAAGTCGATTCCAACGCTTCTGTTGTGGATGTGAAATGTTCAATCCCTTCAGTAGGGTCGCTATGTTCAAGTTCATCCTCTAAGTCGGTAGATTTGAAATTTCAGCACTACTCTTGAATGTATTTGTGGTTTTCTTGCTTAAACCGATTGATGTATCTTCTTGTGGGCATGTTTCTTGTATTGTGTAGAGCTCCATTCTTAAAAATTCTTGTTGAATCTTTTTTAAAGGTTCCCCTTGTAATTAGGCGTGTGATGTTTGACAACGAGCACAACTCACAAAGCTCCATCTTGCGATCAACGTCAACAAAAGTTTCTCAAACTTCACCGGCGACAATCAACGTTGGCCCAGACGATGGTCGCTCCGATACCAATTTGATGTAGCCTAATTTGACTAAAGAGAATTCTCTTTGAGAAATTTAAACTCCATGTATTATTTAATTCCAAAGTTATCAAAAGTTAATGAATACATGAGAGATGTTCCCTATTTATAGAGAATCAAAAGTAAGCTAAATCTTAAAAGAAAACTAAAAAGGATTAACCAAAGATTAATATGAAATTACCCCTAAGTTATTCATAATCTTACCTGCTAACAACGTGCACTTGCGCTTGGACTTATCTTTTCAAAAACCAACTTTTCATACGCACACATTTTGTCCATCAGTTCTCCAAACCAAAGGACAAGAAAAAGATGTGTCATGAAGAACATCGATCTGAAGATTGGAGCACCGACTTGCGTTCAGAGGCTTGCAAAAATTTAAAGATTCTTTTTTGCAGCACTGCCCGCGTTCAAAGGCTTGCAAAGTGTTTTTTTTCTTACCTATTTAATATATCTTATCCTCACCTTATTTTTAAGTTAAACATTTGTGATCTTCATTCTCCAACTCGAGGGAAGGCATTAAAGAATTATCTACCTTAGAAAAATATCTATCTTAAGATTATACATTATTAGAAAAATATATATTTATCTTTATGTTTTTATCTTATTTTCATATGTGAGAATTAAGTTTACTTAGAATGGTGTATATATTCATCCTATGCATCTATTTTGAATAAGAAAAACAACATGAGGAGATACTTTCTTGACACCTTTTTTATTTGTGTTCCAATTTTATCCTTTTCAATTTCACATTACCCTTAAGAAAAGTCCACGTTGATCTTATTATTATAATGAATTTAATATCTAAGATTCATGAATGTGTCATAATAAAAAAGAAGTCCATATTCCAATAAGGGGATTCATATTTCAATGAAATTAATTGTTAAGAGTCATGAATGTTTAAGAATCGTGTCTAGATTCAAGTTTTAACCCATTTTGAATTTGAAACTCCAATGAATTGTAATTGACTAATTTAATTTATTAAGAATTACTTTGTAAAACGTAAAATTATTAAAGAAACTATACAAATGGGAGGATCTACCAACATAAACGGTTAAAACATTAACTAGTTTTCTAACATAGATAATTCTTTAATATTAAGAAAGATCACAAATAACCGATTTGAAAATAAAGTGGGAATAAGATAAAATATTATGGTAAAAAAAATTTGCAGCCCTAATTTAAAAAAAAAAAAAACAATGTTTTCCTCTCGATTTTTCATAAAAAATCCTATGTATTTATACAATTTAAAAACTAAACTTAATTTCCATATCTAAGGAGGAAATAAAATAAAGAGGTAAATATATAACTACCTAATATAAATTTCCTAATACTCTCCCTCAAGTTGGAACTTGAAAATAAGGTGAGAATAAAATAAAGACATAAATATTAAAAAAAAAAAAAATTGCAGCCTCCGAACGCGGGTCGGTGTTGCAAATTTCAGGTCGATGCTCATTGCATATTTAATTTTCCAAGAGCC
Source organism: Herpetospermum pedunculosum (assembly GCA_028017165.1). NCBI lineage: Eukaryota > Viridiplantae > Streptophyta > Magnoliopsida > Cucurbitales > Cucurbitaceae > Herpetospermum > Herpetospermum pedunculosum. Next base: position 53,951,613 of record CM051528.1, on the reverse strand, counting down.
TCCAAACGTGGGTTGGTGCTCCAATCTTCAGGTCGATGTCCACATGACATCTTTAATTTCTTACAGTCTTCCCATCATCGCTTTGGCCACGCAATATAAAAAATCTGCGAGCCTCCGAACACGGGTCGGTGCTCTTCATTACAGATTAAACTCCATGGTTGTTCACAATAAAAGAAGGAGAGGACGAATCAATTACTTCAGTGTTCCCTTCCGTAATTCGAAGGAGAAGAAAAATCGATTCCGCCCTCAGTGTTCCCTTCATATCATCATCGAAGGAGAGGACAATTTCAGCTCTCTCAATGTTCCCTTCAGTAATTCGAAGGAGATGAAGAATCAAACGCTCTCAGTGTAAATAAAGAGACAAACTAATAGAAGCAACATAAGAAATCGAAGAGGGACAAAGTTGGGCGGTGGCGGCGGAATCGCCGCCGTCCGAGCGTGTTTGTCTGTTTTGAACTTTTTAAGATATTCGCTCTAATATCATGTTAAAACAATGTTTTCTTTAAGAATCCTATGTATTTATACAATTTAAAAACTAAACTTAATTTTCATATCTAAGCAGGGAATAAAATAAAGACATAAAAGTAAATATATAACTACCTAATATAAATTCTCTAATATAAACATAGGCATAGCTCGATCACTATATTGTATAGATTAGTGATCTTATGGGTTCGATCCCCACCTTGATATGCCAGTAAAAAAAATAAAAATAAAATGTTTTTGAAATCTCAAAGTGAACAAATTGAAGAACCAAAAATTGAGTAGAGTAATGGAATTGAATGATCCATTCAGGAAATGGAGGATAAGAAATAAAAATGGGAGAGAGAAATGATTACTGATATAACATAAATAAAACAAACTACAGATTTGCCATTTAAGTTATGTCTATTGAAATTCCAATTTTGGAAGAGGAAACATAAAGGATTGTTGCAAATTTCGTATGAGAGAGTTGAGATAAAAAAAAATAAAAAAAATATCGAAAATATGGAGACAAAGCTTATAATTCAGAATAAGAGCATAGCTCAACGGCATGATGTATCAGAATAAGAGCATAGCTCAACGGCATGATGTATCGCCTAGTGACTATGAAGTCCCAAGTTCAATCCCCCACCCCAACATGTTGTCAAAAAAAAATATATATATATATATATAAGAATCTTTTAGCCTTTCTAATTAACTCTAATATTACCTTTCTCTATCCATTCTTTATTAGATTTGTTCCCTTAAAATAAAACCATTTTTTTTCTTTGATAATAGAAAGAAGAAAATTGCCAGTGAGAACTAAAAGGGTCAACATTGAGTAGGAGAGAGAGGTTGAGTGCTTTTACATATCATGTATTATTCTTAAAATGAGTTGTAAATGAGATGTGTACTTAGGTATCTTAGGATGATTGTGAGTTGGGTTCATTTTTGTGATGCCTCAACATGTCCTTAAAGATGGTGTCTCTTTGGATATATCATTCTCGAGTCGGATCCCACCGAATACCCGTTTGAGTTTCATGGACTTTGATACTATCTTAGATATCTTGTGGTTCTATCTTAAAACCACTAGTAATGATGATGTGCTCTAGATAACTTATGGTGTGCGTATGTATTCGTAGTGTTAGAGTATTTAATATTATGAAGTCTTTTAGTCTTGGTATCTTGGTTACTATTTAATGATTGTTCTAGCCTTAGTTTGTTAAAGTCGATGCCCTAATTCTATACAACCTTTTATATTATTCTTCATTCTCTATATTCCCTATTATGGTATTAGAGCTCAACTTGAGCATCTTCTTTCCTTCTTAACAATGGTGTCAGCTCCCGACAAATCGGCATAGGAGAAGAAGAGGCCATAGCCTAGAAAGCCCCAATGGAGAAGAAGCCAAAGACCGATAAGAAGTTGTTGAAGAAATGGGGTGTTGCCACTAGATATTGAGAAGAAAAAGATGATAAAGAAGAGATCGGGACATCAAAATCTCCAATAAGGTCATGCACACCCTTGTGAAGGTACACAATGGGTTGCACATCCATACAATTTCTTATTCTTCTTCCTCTTAAATTTATTTTCTCTAATTAAATTAGTTTTTCTAATACAATGACCAAGTTGACATTTATAAATCGAAGGTCAAATCTCAGCGGAGAGGCTCGGAAATCTAGTCTTCAACCCAACTTCAATTTTCTTATGATTTCATGTCCTGAAAAAAAAATTAGTTGTCCCATTAACTCTATGAATTCCTTTTCTTTTTCTCCCATAAATCACTCCTACATATTCATCCCTCATTTTCTCTCTGCATAAGTAACATTCTTCCTCCCTCTTGATCAAAATCTATTTTTATTTATTTCTTTCTTTTTCTATCATTAGGAAATTTCTTTCATTCCAAACAAAATCCCTAAAATAAATCTTCCCTTCAAAAAAAAAAAAAAAAAAAACCATGAGTTATCCTCTCACCTCTTTCTTAATTTGTAACGCACCGAGTTTTTTTTTTTTTTTTTTTTTTTTTTTTTTTTAACTAGACTTAGACCAGTGAGGTATGCTACAAGTTGAAAACAAGGTCTTCAGCTTAAAAAAAAAAAAATCAGTCTTAGTACAAAGATCTAAACCCTTAAACTTCAAAACTGCGTTGTCACCATAGTCGGGCTAAGAAGAACACCTTTATCCCCCGCCTCGTATGCTTAAGTTAACGCCAGAAAAAGAAACAACCAAAACTGGGTGAGTATATAAAATACTTAGGGGCCGTTTGGCCCACGGAGTTGGGAGGAGTGGAGTTGTGGGGAGTAAACTTACTCCCCGTTTGGCCCAAGGAGTTGTTTAACTCGGACAAAAAATATCAACTCCTCAGACTTCTACAGTAATTACTATTCAACTCCCCAGACTTCTACAGTAATTACTATTCAACTTTCCTTCATTTTCCTCTCTTTCTCTCCCTTCCTTTTACAATATTTTTAATTATTTTAAAAAAAAAACATAATTTAAACAAAAGGGATAAAATGACTAAAAATGCAATTCAAACAATTTTTTATTTTAAATATAAATTAAGTTGTTGAATTAAAATTGACACTTAAACAAAATTTAAAATGTAGTATTAAAGAAGAAATAAAAATATAGCTTATTTGGATTCACTTAGATTAATGGATTAAATTCTTTCAAATCCACACGTAATAGTTAATCGACTATGGTACGACTATTTGTTTTATTTCAAAACGATCCAAATAAAATGAATAATTAATGTGAGTGATATTGAAAAAAGAAGGTGAAGTATCGTAGTCAAAGTTATTTTGGTTATCTTCGAATAAATTTGTAAAGGATACATAAAATAAAAAACACAAAAATTGTATTCTTAAAATTTATTGGAAGAAATTATTGATAATAAAAATATGAAAAATTATAGAAAATAGGTTCTAGGTGTAGTGCATATGAAATTACGAGTTTAAGTGGATGGAAGCGAGGAAGAACGTGTTTGACACATAGATATGTTTATGTGTTGTTTTTTTTTTTCTCTAGAGAAATTTGTAAAATATACTTACACTAAAAAACAAAAAAAAAATCTCACTTCTAAAATTCATAAAATTACAAAAATTAAAGATTGAGTCTTTAAAAAATAATAATAAATATATATTATTGATAATCAAGGTGAGAGAGATTAAAAAATTAATGTGAGGTATTGTGTTCAAAATTATTTTTTGTTATCTCCAAAGAAATTTGGAAAGTAGATAAAATAAAAATAAAAAATTGGATTGTTATAATTTATTAGGAAAAGTCCTTAATAAGGAAAATTAGAAAGTTTGTAGAGAAAAAAAATTGTGTCGAAAAAACTAGTAAAATAAACTCGATTTCAGAACTTGAGGTTCAACAACTCCCGATCAATGGGAGACGGAGAAAGATGTGTTTGACATATGAATAGACTATACTTATGGATAGACAATCTTATAATTCATAAAATTAAAGATGAGTCCTAACAAACAAAAATATATATATATATATATATATATATATATATATATATATATTTTGATAATCAATGTGAAAAATTAATGTCAAATATTGTGCTCAAAATTATTTTTGTTGTCTTTAAAGAAATTTGTCAGGATAGATAAAATATAAATAAAATATTTCTTTTTTAGAATTTATTGGAATTGGAAGAAGTCTTTAATAAGAAAATTTTGAAAGTTTGTAGAAAAAAATTGTGCGAAAGAAAACAGCTAAAATAAACTCAGACTTCACAACTCCAGACTAAACAACTCCCTGCTCCAAACACACCACAGACTTCAGAACTCCAGAGTAAACAACTCCCTGCCCCAAACAGGCATAACTCAGAACTCCTTAGACTAAACAACTCCCCAGACTAAACAACTCCAGACAAAACAACTCCAACTCCCCCCAACTCCTTGGGCCAAACGCCCCCTTAGTAAGTAGTCTAGCTGGAATAATCTCACATGTAAAGTTCATGTCGCTGAAAAAGAATAAGAGGGGTTCTAACTGTTCTAACAAAAGTATATTTTGTCTGAGTGTACAACTAACTTATCTCAAGTTGGGCCTGCTCTGCGTGGTATCTATGTGAGATTGAACTATAGAACAAAACATAACATCTATTGAATTGCTCCATATCTGAATGGTGTGCGTAACTGCTAAACTGCACTATATCTGAATGGTGAACGTACATGCTGAACTATACCATATCTGAATGGTGAGGGAAACTGCGGAACTGCACCATATCTGAATGGTGAGCGTACCTGAAGTTGGTGTAAAGGTATTAAGTTTATCGGTGGTACACGTCTTACCGAGGAAAGTTAATTGTCACTAAATAACTTAATACAATTAGCGCAGTTCACGCCTAGTTGTGACCCCTCTAAACAGAACACTACCCATAAAAAGCACATGTTAAACCTACAATTCTAACTGAATTAACTTGTCAACTAAGATCTCTCTAAACAGAACGTTGCTCACTAAGAGCATATGTTATATTTATTTAACTGAACTAATATGACATGCCTGACTGAATAACCTGCAAACAGAACATTGCTTATCAAGAGCATATGTTATATTATTTAATTGAACTAACATGACAAGCCTGACTGAATAACCTGCATACAGAACATTGCTCATCAACAACATATGTTATATTTATTTAACTGAACTAACATGACATGCCTGACTGAAAAATCTGCAAACTAAACATTGCTCATCAAGAGCGTGTGTTATATTATTTAACTAAACTAACATATATGACTGAATAACCTTCAAACAGAACATTGCTCATCAAGAACATATTCTATATTTATTTAACTGAACTAACGTGACATGTCTGACTGGATAACCCGCATACAGAACATTGTTCATCAAGAGAATATGTTATATTTATTAACTAAGCTAACATGAGATGTCTGACTGAATAAAGAGCAAACAAAACATTTCTCATCAAGAGCACATGTTATATTTATTAAATTTCGCCAATTTTATATAACAAAGTTCTTAGGTATGCTAAGTTGAGGGTTAAACCACTTAATTGATTGCGTAAACTCCTAATAAAACTCTTATCGCGATTCTTGGCTTCACCTGAATAACAGAAACAATTGAATCAATCAACTTGAAGCGCAAATCAACCAATAAAACAACTTGTGAACGTTGTTAACTTACTTTAAGAAAATGCTCAAACGACTAATTCACCACTGCTAACTTCAAACCACGTTGGACAATCTAAAACCTCACGATGAAAAGTTCATAGCTTTATGCCTAAATCTCAGGTACAACCAAGATTCTATAAGAGTTTAAAACGAAGTTCATCCACTGAACCCGCTTAAACGACTTGCAATCTTGATGAAATTTGGACTTTTCGCCCTAATGGACAGCTCACGTCGCTACATGTTGCTGTTGCCGTCACTACCGCCAGAGAGGAAGGGTGGAAAAAGATGAGTTTGAGGCAAGGGCGGATCCATACATTGATGTTGGGGGGGGGCAAAAAATTTATGTTATAAAAATATAAAAAATGGTAAAAATCAATTTATACCCTTAAAGTTTGGATGTTGTATCAATTAAAACCCTAAACTAATGGTTGTATCAATTTAAACCCTGAACTTTCCTAAGTGTATCAATTTACACCCTCTCTTAAAAAAAATGTTAGTTTTCACACTGTGGCGACTTATAATTTATCAATTAAACCCCTAAACTTTCATACAATTGATTCACTTATGAAAGTTTAAGAGTTTGATTGCTAAAATTACAAGTTTTCGTGTGTTTAAATTAACATTTTTAAAATAAAATTCTAACCGATGGTGCAAATTGATACACTTATGAAAGTCCAGGGTTTAAATTGATACAATCATTACTTTAGGGTTTTAATTGATACAACCTCTAAAGTTTAAGGGTATAAATAGATTTTTTTCCAAAAAAAAAATTATCACAAAAAAGTTCGAGATTCGAATTCACGCTCTCACATTATGTTGATCTTAAAAAAAAAAAGGTTATTGGTGATAAGAATATGTAAGGGTACCAAAAACTTCCTAACTAAGTTCAAATAAACTCAGTATCATCATATAATTTCTTTATAATAAATCCCTGAATTTTAAAAAATATCGAATAAAATAAGGATCTATTACACTTAAACTTGAAAATTCGATGGCCTATTAGATACACAATTAAAAGTTGAAAAATATATTGAACACTTTTTCAAGTTCGTGAATCTATTAAACACAAAATTAAAAGTTCAAAAATTTATTAGTTTTCAAAATTTATAGAAGGCTTGTAATATTGACTAAATTACTTTTGGAAAAACTAACCAATAAACTAATAGTAAGAATTAAGTTTAAGATTTGTTTAAACTATGAAGACTAAATTTGGACATTTAAAATTATAAGGACTAAAATAATACAATTTTCAAAGTACAAAGACTAAAACAACATTTCAACATTTTTTAAAATAAATATATAAAAAAGAAAATGAAACTTGAAACTTGAAATTAAAAAAAAAAAAAAAAAAATTGTTTCTTATAGAATTAAAGGAAAATTACCCTAATGGTACATCAAGTTTGAGTTTTGTAGCATTTGGGTCCCCAAGGTTTCAAACTCAACAATTATACCCGAGGTTTGGATTTGGTGCGCTTTTGGTTCTTCCGTCAAATTGTTGGTTAAATTTTAACAGAATGCTGACGTGATACCTATTTTTAATTATTAAAATTATTTTAAAAAAATATTATTATTATTTTTTTATTTTTCCTCGTCCCTCCTCCATCATCCATTTTCTTCCTCCCATGGTCGTCGTCGGCGATACACCGACGACTTTTTTCTTTCTTTCTTTTCGTTATCTTCTCTTTTTCCTCTCCATCTTCCTTTCTCCTCCTCCTTCTTCCCTCCTCCCTCCCCTCCATCATTATTCTTCTTCCCAGGGGCGTCGCCGACGACTGTTTTTTTTCTTTCTTTTCTCCTTCTTTTCCTCTCCCTCTCACCTCTATCTCCTCCTTCTTCCCCTCGTTTAAAAAAAAAATACAGATCTAAAACCTAGATAAAAATGTTTTTTTTTAAATACAGATATGTTCAGATCGGTAAAGAACAGATCTGTAAAAAAAAATAATTTGAAAACGAGGGGAGGAGAAGAAGGGGAGAAAGAGGGAAATGAAGTGAAACAGAGAGTGAGTGAAAAAAAAAAAAAACTGGTGACGACCATGAGAGGGAGAAGATGGAGGGATGATGACCAAAGTGTGGGTGTGTAATTTGGTTCAATAACCTACAATGAAAGATATGGTCAAGTGCAAGTATACACTGTCAATTAAGTAATAATATGGAAAGTATTCCAAGTATCGAATCCCAAGAGACTGTTGTGAAATTTAGATTTAGAAAGAATTTGTTTTTTGAATGCAATGAAAAGTAACAAAATTAAATTGATGATGTTTGGTTGGTTTTGGGTTGAAAATAACAATAAAAACGGGGATCCAATCATGTTACAACCCTAAGTAGAGTTTACTTGACAGTTTGTGACCACAGAGTCACCACATAGTACCTTATGCTTTTGGATCAGATTCATCTCTTATTCAGCCTCTTTGCAAGTACCTTTAGAAGTCTAACCATTATACCTACGGTCTAGTGGATAATGTGATCTTAGATGGTTAAGCATGCAATCTTATTGATCCTATAGTCTTTTGCCTCAATCATCGAGGACAATCGATGAAATCCTATTCCTAGGCTTTTCTGCTATATCACATTTACGAGAGTTGTTAATTGCCCGACCTGTCCAGTATCGACATTAACATTTCATGCTAAATTAAGTGATCAAATTAATCTAACATTTTTGCATATATTTAGTAAAGGACGAACCACACAAGGCATAAGGGTAAAACCGTAGTTTACAGTTGTCAGGCTAGCTCATTTCTTAATGAACATTCACATAATTGAATCCATTAGGAAAATTAGCTCATAATAAGAAATAAACTAAAATACTTCAGCGATAAATAATTCATAAGTACAAAAACTACTAAAAGGGTAAAATGGTAATTTCACTCAAAAATTAAGAACAAAACGAAAATAGAATAAAAACAGAATGTAAATGATAAGTAAAGGACAAAATTTAAATAAACGAGGTTCAAAACTGAAAATTAATTTATAAGTGCAAAAACTAGCGAAAGGGTAAAATGGTAATTTTACTTGGAAATTAAGACCAAAACGAAATGTGCAATAAAAACAGAATGTAAATAGAAAATGTTCAGAATAAAGCAGAAAATAAATATGGAAATTATTTCAAGTTTCTCTCTCTCAAACTCGTGGACAATGGATGAAGGGTCTCTACTCGCTCGATTCACGTCGTCAATGCGAATCGAATCCTCGCAGCACCTTCCTTCCGGAGATGTCACGTCGTCAATGCGAATCGAATCCTCGCAGCACCTTCCTTCCGGAGATGGCTGAAGTAGAACGTTTACAGAGCAGTGGTTAACTATTGTTGGAGTTTCGGAATTTTAATGAGTTATTCGAGAGAGAAAGTAGGTTGATCGATGATGTGGAGATTGATTTGTTGTAAAGATCAATGATTTGAATAAACACTTGAGGTGCCTTTTATAGGCCCTAGGGTTTGTTGGAGGTTTCTAAAAATGGGGGAGAGATTTTCGGCAAAAGTTGTTACGTCAAATGAAGATTTGGTTGCTGAGATTCTCTTAAAGATCTTTGACCAAAATATCCCGACAAATTCATTTTGACTCAGTCAACTTGTGACTTCTATGTCGCCACAAGCTGGAGCAAAAAATACAAATTTCCTGAAAATGATTAAAACAACATTAATTAATATATAAAAAAAAGACACTTTTACCCTCCAAATTGCTTCATATTGAGAAAACGACCTTGAGCATGTGACTTCCTATTTTTTATTTTTTTTTTAAATTAATTACATGCATAATTATATTTAATTTGATTCAAAAAGTCAATTAATGAGTAAGTTTTAAAGGGTAAAAACACGATATAAATGGCGTTCATCAAGGAAGGAGGAAGAGAAAGAGAGAGAGGAAAAGTAGAAGAGAACGAAAAGAAAAACAAAATCGTCGACAATGGTCATGGGAGGAGAAGATGGAAGATGGAGCCGGACGGAGGGAGGAGAAAGAAAAAAGAAAAAGAAAAAGAAAAAAAAAATAAAAATGAAAAATGAAAAAGAAAATAAAAAATAAAAAAAATGTTTTTTTAAAAACAATTTTAATAATTAAAAAAAATATTTTTAATTAAAAATAGGTGTCACATAAGACGAAAAAACGAACCAAATTCAAACCTCATATAATTGTTGAGTTTGAAACTTGGGGACCCAAATGCTACCAAACTCAAACATAAGACCATTACGATAATTTTCCCTAGAATTAAATATTTAAAACTAAATATGAAGTGTTTTTATCATTTATTTGATATATATATATATATATATATATATATATATATATATATATATATATATATATATATTTTGAAAGATAATAAAAAATATATTTAAGAATTTATTATTGTATATAGTTAAAAAAAAAATAAAAAAAAATAAAATGCAGAAATTAAGTGTCGAACTAAAAAATACATGACATGCACACTTGTCATTGCAACAAACTATATTTCGAAATGTATCCATTATTAATATTATATATTTTAAGACATTATTTTATTTATATATATGTAAAAATTTCAAATATTTGGAGGGTCGTGACCCTAGTCTCCAAAGAGAAACGCCCCTGAATTGAGAGAGATGGAGGGTGAAAAGAAAAAATGTGTAAGGGAGAAAGCGTTACGAAAAAAAGGAAAAAAAAAAAATAACATCCATAATTTTATTGTTCTACAAATTTTTTTATGGCAAAAATGTCTAAAAGCTATATTTAGTATTGACCAAACAAATGCACTAAAGACTAAAATAACCTTCCTGACTTTTTTTCAATAACCTTTTAATTATCATGCATAAAATCTGTAAGATCTCCTCTAAAAAAATCGGTAAAGATCAGTTAGTCAACATCGAAAAATATGGAAAATTCTCTAAAACTACGTTGTGCAATCAAGAATATTGAAAATTAAGGGCCCGTTTGGTAACGTTCCTGTTTCTTGTTCCCTGTTTCCCGTTTCTCGTTCTCTGTTTCTTGTTCCATGTTTTTTTAGAACAAGAAACAGAAACATGTTTGATAACTACTCTTGTTTCTTGTTTCTTGAAAAAAAAGAAACAGAAACACATACTTGTTTGATAACGTTTCTTGTTTCTTGTTTCTTGAAAAAAAAATAGAAATATCGTCATGTTTGATAATTTTGTTTTTTGTTAATTGTTTTTATTTTTTATTTTTTATAGTTTAAATAAAATTTAGTATACATAATATAAAAAAGATATAACATGCATTAAAAAATAAATAAATAAAAAAATAAAAAATAAATTGCAATTTGATTTGATTTGGTATATGTTTTTGTGTGTTGATAAGAAGACGTTTATTTAAGAATAGGGAAACGAGTCTCCAACACGTCAAAACAACGTTCAATAACATTTTGCAGTGAAAAAATTTCGATAGTTAAACATTTTTCCCTACCTCGAGGATGATGTCTTCCTTGCTCTAAAATCTCGAAGTCGTTGTCATTCGTCATTGTTTGTTATGGGTCATGTTTTAAATTTTCGTTGACATGTAGACATTTCTACGTGTCAATGAGCTCAATATCGACATGAGAGGTGAATCGACATTTCAATTATATTATAGATAAATTTATCTTATATAACTAAAATATCACTATTTGTGAATCTAATATTTTATAGTGGGAAATTTAAACTGATTTAAAAATATTGAAATGCTAATTTGCAAAGTTTAAAGTGTCGTAACATAAAAAATAATAATAATTTTTTTTTACAATTAATAAATAAATATTTTAATGTATTTAAAAAAAAAGATATAACAAATTTAATAAATAAATATAATAAATATTTTTATGTATTTAAATAAAATAAAAAGTAATTAGTAATGTATCCTAAAAAAAAATAGCAAAATTTAAAATTAAAATAATAGATAAAAAAAAAACATTGCATAATTAAGAAAGAAAAAAAAAAGAAAAAAAAAAGTGTTATAATCAGGATTTGAAGCCAGGACCTCATAGGTGAGGAGTTTATTTGGGTGCTTTTCTTGCCAATGAACCAACACTAATTTATCATTATTTTGGGAACAGATTAATATAAAGAGGAACGGAACTGGGAGAAACACCTTTTTGAAGTTTCTCAAATTTTACCTTTTTTTTAGAAACGTTTCTCAAAATTTAGAAACAAGAAACGAGAATAGTTATCAAACAAGTCCGTTTCTTAAAAAATGAGAAACAGGAACAAGAAACAGGAAACGGGAACGTTACCAAACAAGCCCTAAAATACTAAATTGACATAGAAACTCGATTTTTTTTTATGAACAATTATGAATATTATGCAAGCTTACAAACAAACTTATGAAATACATGTGTGAATTACCATCTAATGCGCCGACAGTTAGTAAAGTACCAAAAAAATTTAACTAATGTGCAGACAGTTAGTTAAGTACCAAAAAAATTATTTTTTAAAGTTGCACTAGGAAACAATGTTTCCATGTGTGAATGGAGAAAAAAAGGGACATGAGAAATACTTGGACCTTCCGTCGTCGTCCAAATGTTGGGTTGTATATGGGGACATGAAGAAGTACTTGACCTTTCACCGTCGTCCAAATGTTGGGTTGTATATATGTCTGCAAAGACATAAGTACAATGTAATTAGTGAGGATACGAAATTTATAGGATAAAATTACAGTGTATCTGTAACACGAACAACGTATAAGAAAATTACCGTGTATTTGTAACACAGACACCGTATTTAGATACAGATGAAATAGTGTAATTAGTGAGAATAAGAAAATTACAATGTATTTGGAACACAGACAACATATTTAAATACAGATGAAAGTATCCTATATGGATTATTATGGATTAAGGCAGCTGAGAATTTCATCAAAAACCCACTTCGCTTTCGTCAAATCACACTGATGAGATTCTTTTTCTACTATCTTGTTTGTGGATTCAAATTTCTCCAATGAAATTTCCACCTCTTTCTTCACAACTTTCACTTCAACTTTCTTAATCGAACTCTCTTCGCTGCTTGGTCGGACTGAGGTGGCATTTCCATCGCCCCGCCGTCTTTCTTCCCTTCCTCCGCCGCATCCTCCTCGTCGGAAATCGAAATCTCACCAAACCCAATAATATTTTCAAGTTTCCTCAAATGGGCAGAATCATTTTCAGATTTCTTCAAATGGGTATCGATCAAATAAGTACTAATCGCATAGCTTCCAGAGAAATTCCTCCCGAAACTGTTCACTGTCTGGAGATTCACAAGTATGAATAAGTTTACTGCAATTGGAGTTCTATTGAAGAAATTATTGAAATGTCGCATCAGAAATGGACTAAAAATCGATGGAAACAACATAGGGACAACGAAAAAAAAATTGTCAAATGGGAATGAATTGAATTTTTTAAAACGGATTTGATTTAATACTTACTGTTACTTATGAATTTATTTGAGTTTTTTTTTTTTTTTTTTTTTTTTTGAATGATTGATTACCAAATGACGGTTGAGGTGGATTTTATTTAGTTTGATTTTGTGTATTAAAGGAAGGTTATCCATTTAAAATTTCAAAAAGAATAATAATAATAAAAAAAAAATTGTATAATATCTAAATCTAGGTGTATAATATCCAAGATTTGAAGTCATCCGTCAAGGTTCATATTTTTAATAAAACTTATGGACAAAGTGTTCAATGATAATTAATTATCTCTTGAATTGTAAAAAAAAACATTTCAAACTTTCGTACCTTATATTTTTTTTTTTTTTGACAACATGTTGAAGTGAGGGATTGAACCTAAGACCTCATGGTCGCTAGGCAATACATTATACCGTTGAGTTATGCTCTTGTTTGCTTCTGTACCTTATATTAAGGTACATACAAGAATTTTAATATTTTCGCTCATTCTATCTCTTCTCTTTTATTGATGTTGTTAGTATTTTACTTTACCACTAAGTTAACTAATAAATCTTCAAACAAAAAAAAATTAATTAATTAATAAGATTACATTATCTTTTAACTTAATCCTTAAACATTTTAAAACAATCATTTTTAATTTTTTTTTTTTTACACCATCAGAACAAAATTGGATTGTTGGAGTAATGTAAGGAGATTTGATGCCTAAACCCTAAACCCCAAATCCTTAAAATCAGGGAGACTATGCCTATAAATTATTGGTAAATTTAATTTTGGACATTTTTAGAACGGATTCTACAAAAACAATATTTAGGAGGAATTTCAAAAAAAAAACGAAAAAAGTTAGATAAGTTTTAATTTTATTTTTCTATTAAAACTTTTTTTTTCATAAAAAAAAACAAAAACTCGAATAAAAGGAATGATGGGTTCTCACGTTACATAATCTTTCCCACCTTAAATTTATTATTCTCCAAAAAAAAACCCTAATTTCTCTCTCATCTTAAGTTTATTCTTTTCTCAATTCCCCAACTTCTCTTCCTCCCGGTCCATTTTTTTTCTTTCCTAAATTCCATTTTTTCTCCTCCCACAAAATTTTCTCTCTCCTTAAATTTATTTTCTTCCATATACGATATACCACAATTCTCTCTCCGAATTTATCATCATTTAAATTCAAATTCCCCAATTTTTTTTTCTTAAACCCAAATCCCTCAAATTTTCTCTATCCTCCTAAATTTATTACTCTCCCTAATAGTTAATACCCAAGTCTCTCTTTTAGCTTCATTCAAACTCAAATAATCTAATTTCTCTCTCGCTTAAATTAATTATTTCTCTCAATACCCAATTTTTGTTTTTCTTTTTTAGAAGAAATACTTTATTAGATGTGTTCAATTCCCAATGGGCTACACTCACAACTAACAAGGGGAAACCAGAAAAATGTTTAAAATAAAGCAAGGCAACATGAAAAATGTCTAATCACTTTTTTCTTTTGAATTATGTCTAAAACCTATACTTAGTAAGAGAATTTACAACTAAATGGACAAGTTTACCCTTCCACAGTTTCTTCTAATTTTGAGAATGAAAAATATAATATTTAAAAATATAAAATGTTGGAAAGAGAGAGAAAACAGTTTTGGACGTGAATTTAAAGAGATGATTTAACAAAGAGGAGACGTTAAAAATGATAAAGACACTTATCCCATGAGAGTTACATGGTTATACCTCCCGCCCCAAATAATTTAGAAATGGGTCAATATACTTGAGGAAATAATACAGCTACAACGAATCCATCTGTGGCAGTCGGTGTGTGCGTGCCTGCACACAGAGTAAAAAGAATCCCAACAGTGGCGGTGTGTGCATGCCTCCACACAGAGTAAAAAATGGGACATACACAACACTGAGGGACCGGATATGTATACCCAGAGGAAGTAATACAACCAACGAAAAATCCATCACTAGAGGTGTGTGCATGACTGCACACAGAGCAATAAAGTGGTCGGCGGATGGTCGACTAACAACTTAAAAGAAGGAATGCTGGTTTTTTAAATCCGTGAACGCGAATAATTCGAAATAATATCATTTATGACTTCAAGGAAAAAACCTGTAACACGCAACCAAAAAGGAATTGCTTCTCAGAATTTGTGACCGGATATGTATACCCTGAGGAAGTTATACAGCCAACGAATAAACCATCAGTGGAGGTGTGTGCATGTCTGCACGCAGAGTAATAAAGAGTCAGACATCGGTCGACCAACAACCTCTAACCTGCAACACAGAGTAATAAAAGAGGGAATGCTATTTTTTAAAATTAGTTAATGATTCCCTATAATTCGAAATGATATAATTTATGAGTTGGAGGGACAAACATACAACACGGAACCTAAAATAAATTTCTCCTCAGAAATTGTGTGTTTAGTATGTGATTAGGAAGGGTTTTTGGCATTTGATTCGACACCATTCTTCACCGAAAAACCCATATAAATGAACGGCTTACAGGCATTCCATTCGACCTAGAGGCAGAAGGAATCCTTCCTCGGAAACGCATAGAAGTGGCTTACATGCATTACCTTCTTCGACATCCTTCACCGTAAACACCACGCATTCGACCTAGAGTCTTACCGGCAGATTTACCTAATTTGGTAAGCCTTTCCCCCTCTCGCAATTCTTCTTCATCTCTGTTTTTCGAACGAACAACTAAAATGGTAATGCCAGTTTAGGTAGAGGGTTTCAGGTTAGTAATCTAGGGTTTTACCTTGCGGTAGCTGAACATTTTTTTTTGAATCAGGTGATTTTTTGAATTAAAAGTGCACGGTTAGCTCCAAGATTTCTTAAAATTTGAATAATAGGTGGTGATTCCCTTTTTTTAGGGATTCGGTTGAACTCCCAAATTATAAAGAATCGGTGGAACGATTTTTTTGAAGGATTCGGTGGAACGATTTTTTGTTCTTGCAGAAGAACTGGAAAATGATGAGGGAAATTTTTTTTTTGCGATGGACAAAAGGGAAAAAAAAAACAAAAGGTTGAAGATTCAGATTCTGAAAAATGCTAGACTTTCCCTAATAGTAGGGGGTATTTGTTGTTTAAGAGTATAATTTTGACCGATATCTCCTCATTTGTAGGGTGTGGACTGTATTGGTTATCCCCCTATTTTTAGGGAAACACTCACAAATTGAATGGAGCTCGTAATTACACACGACAGGCTCCAGCTGTATACCCCTACCGAATGTATGTGTGACGCAATGACTGTATATCTCCACGGGTGTGTCCAAGCGTATACTCCGACAGAGGGTGTGTGTGTCAGATCTACTCACAGGACCACATAGAGATACATAATGGCATACATTAGCTAACGAAAAAAAAATCGATTTCTTTCAACGTGAAATGATCCACCTCACCAAATAAACTATTAAAACTAATTAAATTTTAAAATAAAAATCAACTAATTTCAAAACTAATATTTTTTTAAAAAGAAAATCCTAAAAGGGCATAATAGAGAACCAACACAAAGAGATTTGCTACTAAAAAATCTCTAGACATACATTACAAACTAAACACGTATTTAGACATTTTCCATTAACGGTTATTTATTGCAGACATTCTTCTAGTTTTCCCCAACTAACAAGGCTAAGAAGCCAATTAGAAAACTCAACATACCAAATATTATACCCATTTGATAGAGCCCATCCCGCTAGACAATGAGCTGGTTTGTTTATGACACTTAGATGTACGTAATGAATGTCATTCACACCACATCTTGTTGAAGCCATGCGAATCTCAATTGCCTCCTGCTGTGAGAACCTCAGATCACGGGAGTCAATGACGTTCACCAGACTTTGGGCATCTGATTCAATGCTCAGGTTAGTGATTCCATTTCGTTCCGCCATAAGAATTCCATGGAACAACGCCGTTAATTCTGCCGAGAAAGGGTCCAGTCGGACATCCAGCATTTCAGAATTGGCCACCACGATCCTACCCTCTGCGTCTCGGATGAGAGCTTCAAGCCTCGGTTTGCGAAGAGAGGGGTGGCAAGCCGCATCAACATTTAGCTTGAAAGAATTAGCTATCGGCGGGATCCATCGCAATGTTTGAAATGTTTCCCGATGTCTACTCAATGTGTCAAGCTTAGGCAGATTAATTTCCATGGAATACTTGAGAATCCAATCCTTCTTTGACTCGATCTCCAGGATTGGATTTTGGGCGTTGAGTTGATTTCGGTCGACCTAGATCGCCCAACAACCCGATGTTGAATACTTCCATCTCACCATTGGTTAACACTCTCGACATGTGAAGAAGAATGTCTTGAATTTGTCTCATTCCCACACTCGAATCAATCTTCCCTAGAAGAATCAAAGCCCATATCTTTCTTGCTCGCTTGCACTAAAGAAAGGTGTGTTCCACTATTTCTCTTTTCATCTTGCAACACATACACCAAGGATAGATAGGAATATTTTTTTAGCAAAAATTATTGTTTGTTGGTAGAATGTTGTGAAAGAGTTTCCACATGAAAATCAAAATTTTGTTTGGAATTTTAATTCGCAAGAAACGGTTCCACCACCACTCCAAAGAACTACTATTTGTGCTGGATTTTTCTGATTGCAGGTTGCAAAAGAGTTTATAAGCACTATGTAGAGAAATTACCATCCCTGGTGTAATGCCATAACCACCAATCCGATCTTCTTGTCTTGCAAATGGGAATAGATTCCATAATTTCCACATCTTCCTCCCTCAGAATGCTTCTAAGCTTTTGTCCATGCCACTGATCATTGGTCGCAATTAACTCCCCAACAACCAATTCCTTCTGCTGGTCCTCGTGGTGTGTAAGAATCTTGAAAGAATTCTCTCTTGGAACCCAAGATGTCTCAAAGACCAAGGTATCCTCCCCATTACCTATATTCTTCTGAATTCCCTTTTTTAATAACTCTCGACCCCATAAAATGCTTCGCCAAGTGAAAAAGGGATTGCTCCCCAAATCTGCCTTCAGTATGTTTGAGTTGGGAAAATATCTTCCCCAAAACACACGGGCTGCCAGAGACTGAGGCTGTTGGAGTAGTCGACATGCCTGTTTTGCAACAAGAGCTTGGTTAAACCCCTCGAGATTACGAAAACCAAGTCCTCCTTTTTCTTTTGGGATGCACAAACGATCCCATCTCATCCAATGGAGTTTGGATTTTTGTTTGGTTGATCCCCACCCGAATTTTGCAAAGTATCTTGTGATATCTTCACAAAATATTTTGGGGAGTTGGACACAAGACATCACGTAGGTGGCAATAGCTTGGGCCACTGCTTTGATGATAATCTCCTTACCTCCACTAGAAAAATAGTTCTCTTTCCAGCTAGCCATGACATTGTGCACTCTTTCTTTCAGATATCAAGATCTTTCGGCTTATTCCTAGAGAAATGAGAGGGCATCCCCAAATATTTCCCTAGATTCGATACCATATATTCATAATTTGTTCCAATTTTACCTTTATCTTCCCAAAAACATTTGGTTTAAAAATGATTGCAGACTTCGAGAAATCTACACATTGACCTGAGGCTTTGTCGTAAATGTGTAGAATTTTCTCGATTGCTTCGAATTCAGACTTTGCAGCCCGACAAAAAAAGAGGCTATCATTAGCGAAAAATAGATGTGAGTTAACCGAGCTATTCTTTGATATCTGGCAACCCCTTATATCCTTTCGTTGTTGTGCCTGAAATAGAAGACTCGAAATATTTTCCGCACAAAAAAGAAATAAATGGGGGATAAAGGATCACCTTGTCTAAGGCATCTCTGAGGGTGAATCATTCCTTTAGGGCGACCGTTAATTAGTACTCGGAAACTGACTGTAGAGATACACTCCATCACCAAATTTACTCAATCCTTCTTGAAGCCCAACCAAATCATTATACCTCGCAAGAAGGTCCATTCAACCCTGTCGTAAGCCTTGCTAATGTCAAGTTTAATAACTGCTAGACCCAGCTTACTCTGTCTTTTGTTCATGATATGATGTACACATTCGTAGCTCACCATTATATTATCAAAAATTCTTTGAGTCTCAGTAACTAATTCCGGGAGGATCAACTTCAGTGTTTTAGCAAATGCTTTAGTAAGAATCTTATATGAAACATTACATAGACTAATAGGCCGATAGTCAGACACTTCTTTAGACAATTTAATCTTGAGAATCAACATTAAATTAGTATGGTTTAGATCTCTTACCGAAGCTTTGTTATTCAGAATATTGAGGCAGGATTCTACTATGGGATCCTTAATAGTATCCCAATATTTATGGTAAAATAACGTCGGGAAACCATCCGGGCCAGGAGCTTTAGTGGGGGGCATTTGGAACAAAGCCCTATGAATCTCCTCTTCGGTGAAAGGAGCCATTAACCCTCTCAATACCTAATTATCTCTCCTCTTAAGTAAAATTCATCTTCTCATTACTCCAATTTCTCTCTCCAAATCTAGAACTATTTCTCCTTTTTAGTTTTGTTTTAATTTCATCTACACCGTTATTCTCTCTACAATTAATAAGTTTGATTAATAAGTTTGTGTATCAAACTTCACATCATGCTTGCAAAGATGTTAGAGTATTTAATATTATGTTATCTACTTTATGTTATTTTCTTTGTACAAGCTCATTGGGTCTTTTAGCCTTTGTATCTTGACTACTATTTAATGATTGTTCTAGCTTTAATTTGTTAAGGTGGATGCCCTAATTCTATACAATCTTCATATTATTCTTCATTTTTTTTTTTTTTTTTTTATATTCTCTATTACGTAGTTACACCTATACATAGTCAATTTTTACATGATATCCATAATTCTTAATTTGTGACCGTTGGACAATTAGCATTAAAAAAATGGAAAGACACTAATTAGGTTGTCGGTTGAATTTATCGAGAAAAATTTGGCATGTAATTTTAGAAAAATTGTTGATAAGAACAAAATTCTAGAAACCCTTATAAAGATAAATATGCATAATTTTATTTGTGATGTTTAAAATTAACTATGCATAATTTCATATGTAATTACACATATAACTATATTGGTAAGTTTATACATGAAAATAATTATAGCAATAATTCTATAGTATTATATACCTCTAAACAACCTAATAATAGTATTATCCACGTGTCTTATATTCATATGTAGCTTAAACACATCAAATCACTATATATGATCATTGTTTTTTTTTTGTTTTATGTTTATTATAATGCAAGATTAAAAAAAATTATTAATACAATTACAGTAGTTTACTATTGTTATGTACGTATATATGTATCTTTAAAATTGATTTTTTTTTTATATATATATTTTATAAATAATGAATTTGTATATGTTTTCATACTCCATGTGTAATTGTGTCGACGGGTGCTCTCCAAACTCATATTATTTGAAATTTAGGAATATGATATCATTCAAACTGATATATTTTTTTTAATGTAAAATGTCTTAGATTCGTTATTAACTATGATTTTCCGTAATTTCTTTTTTAGTACGTAATTTTTATATTTCTTAATTAGTTGTTTTAGTATTTTCTTAATATTAAAAATGTCTTAATGGTAACTTACATATTTAATATAGATTCAAAGGTTTAAAATGTAACCACAAAAATTATATATAAAGAATATTCATTTGGGTAGATTTTATTTAACTTTCTTATAAATTATGTCTTTAATATAGTTATTTTTAGTACAAATTGTAGATGATGATTATAAGTACTCACGGTTGAACTAAGTTGACTTTCGTTAATATAGTTATTTTTTACACTAATATTGTTGTTTATTATTTTAACCAATAAAAAAATTATTAGAATATGATCTTCACAATAATTGTTTTCTAGTTAATATTAAATGCTCATTGTTAGAAACATTTTGTGACTGTGACTCACTGCACTGTGAATGTGACTTCCTTTCTGTCAATATTCCAAGTCATTTTATCTGGCTTCCTTTCCGTGACTGTGACTCACTGCACTCCATCATCTCTTTCTGTCTCTGACCCAAAACCCCTTGACACGGCACGAACCCAGCCTCACTGTTTGAATCACTTGAGTCACAGTCACGTGAAAGAATCAATAGGTATTTTCTCAAATGACCCATTTGGATGTCGTAATGTCAATTGATCCGATTTTTAAAAAACATATGTTTTTTGATCTTTGCTGAGCACGAACGCACATTTTCTGAGAACGATCGCGAGAAAAATGTCTGTAATCAGTGGCGGATCCAGAAGTTTTTGTCAGGAGGGGCACAATTTCAATAGAGTTAACGGAAGTTTAGTCTATGAAAATTTCGATTTATGACTGTTGTTTCTAAGAGAGAAGAGAAATGGGAATGCAACTACTATATTTTCATTCAATAAAATCTGATCTTAAATACACTTTCTAAATGCTAAAAGTAGCTTACTTAACTCCATAAAAACAGTCACTAACTCCACTAACTCTAACTCCACAAAAATAGTCACTTACTCCACTAACTCTAAATATATCAATACTTACCCCACTAACTTCAAATATAGCAATTTACTAAAAATAGACTTTAGCTTTGAGTTAACTAACATACTCCTCCTACGCTGCAAACATCTAGCTTGCTCCTAACATAACTACACTACTTCTCTCATATATCTCACTCAGCAGTCTAGTCCTTTTAACTGGTGCATCATCAACCAGTTCATAAGGATCCAGAGAAACTTCTTGTTTCTTCACCTCTACTTCTTCTGTTCAGTCCCAATCCTCATCCTCCAAGAATTGAACATCCCTACTAATCACCATCTTCTTTTTGTGAGGTTGATAGATCTTGTACGCTTTAGACATCATGGTGTAGCCTACAAAGATTCTTGCTTTTGCCTTTTCACTCAACATGTCTCTCTCCACCTGTAGAACATGAGAAAAGCACAAACAACCAAACACCTTCAAATTTTTCAGTTTTGGTTTAGTACTAAACCAAACTTCATAGGGTGTCTTCTTGTCCAATACCCTTGTAGGTAGTCTATTCAATAAAAACAGGGATGTATTTGCTGCTTCAGCCTGAAACTCCTTTGACAAGTTCTTCTCATGCAACATGCATCTTGTCATCTCCATAATACTCCTGTTCTTCCTCTCACTGACTCCGTTTTGTTGTGGAGTATATGGAGCAGTGAGCTGATGCTCTATTCCAGTTTCTTCACAGAAGAAATTGAACCTCTGTGACGTGTATTCAGTCCCGTTATCGGACCTCACCACCTGAATCTGACAACCACTCTGATTCTCAACCCATCTTTTAAACTTCAGAAACACTTCAGCTACTTCAGACTTATGCTTCATGAAGTAAATCCAACACATTTTGGTATAATCATCAATAAAAATAATGAAATACCTACTACCATTGAGTGAGGGAGTTGGTTGAGGTCCACACTAGTCAGTGTGGATGAGCTGCAACTTCTCTGTTGCTTTCCAAATTGACTTCTTGAATGGCAGTCTCGTTTGCTTCCCTGTCAAACAAGTTTTGCAGTTTGCTTTCAGCTCCTTCAGAACTGGTACTCCAACTGCCATCTTATTCTTCTGCAAATACTGCAACCCCTTCTGATGAAAATGCCCCAACCTCTTGTGCCATAGCTCAGTGTCACTCACTTGACACTTGAAAGCTATTTGTTCCTTCTCGAGTGGATCCAATAAGAAACACTTGTGCTGCATTTTTATTTTGAACAACTTATTCCCATTGGAATCGAGAATAAGACACTTTCCTTCTTCAAATAATACTTTGAATCCCTTCTCTACTAGTTGACCAACACTTAATAAGTTTTGATCAATCTCAGGAACTAGGAGCACTTCAGTAATCAACTTGGTTCCTACACAGCTCTCTATTGACACTGTGCCCTTCCCCTTCACTTCTAGATACTCACCATTTCCTATCTTCACCCTTGACTTGAATGACTTGTCAAGGTCCTTGAACAACTCCTTGTCACCTGTCATGTGATTGGTACACCCACTATCAACCAACCAACTGTCACATTGAGTGACTGATGAGAAACAGGTAGCCACAAAAAGTCGATCTTCTTCTTGTTGTACTGCAACATGTGCTCCTCCTTGCTGTTGAGATCCCTTACAGAATCTCTCAATGTGCCCCATTAAATGACACCTTCTACACTTCACATCTGGCCTTCTCCAACATCTGAAGTGTGGATGATTATGTTTCCCACAGTGCTTGCATGCACTGCCCTTGCTGAAACCTGCACTTCCATCATCCTTTACAACATAATCTGAGTTATTGCTGCCACTTTCCTTTCTCCCTCTCCACTTCTTCTCTCTTCCACCTTCTCCCTGTTGCATTCTGACTTTCAGTGCCCCCTCAATGCTTCCTTCTTGCCTCATCAACCTCCTCTGCTCTTGTGCTTGCAAAGCACTTACTAACTCTATCACCTTGAGTTTAGAGAGGTCTTTGGTATTTTCTAAGGAAGCAATGGTTGCTTCATATTTCTCAGGAACTGAAACCATAATTTTCTGAACCAATCTATTGTCAGATAAATCAGTTCCTAATGCTCTTGCCTTGTCGGCAATCGCAATCAACTTGTCTGAGTATTCTTTAATGGACTCAGAATCCTTCATTTGCATTATCTCGAATTCCCTCACCAAGTTCAACACTTTCATGCCCTTGATCCTCTCATCACCTTCATACTCACCTTTGAGGAAGTCCCAGATCTCCTTTGTTGACTTCAAGGCCATAATTCTGTTGAATATGGATGAAGACACAGCTGCATATAGGCAAGCTCTAGCTTTTGCCTTCCTGGTGACCCTCTCCTTGTGAGTCTTGATCTGGTTGATTGTTGAATTATCGGTAAGTGCAGCAACCTCATAGTCGCTCTCAACTGCTTCCCAATAATCACAAGCCTCCATGTAGGCTTGCATTCTGATAGCCCATGCTTGGTAGTTTTCGCCATCTAACACTGGTGGAGCCAGTGAAGAAAGACCGCTCGATCCTGACTCCATCTCACTCAATTCTTAAAAGTGTATCACTCGGTTTCTCTAAGGGATATCTTACTAACTCTCACTCACAGGCCCCTTAAGAATTCAGCTCTGATACCACTGTTGTTTCTAAGAGAGAAGAGAAATGAGAATGCAACTACTACATTTTCATTCAATAAAATATGATCTTAAATACACTTTCTAAATGCTAAAAGTAGCTTAGTTAACTCCATAAAAACAGCCACTAACTCCACTAACTCTAACTCCACAAAAATAGTCACTTACTCCACTAACTCTAAATATATCAATACTTACCCCACTAACTTCAAATATAGCAATTTACTAAAAATAGACTTTAGCTTTGAGTTAACTAACAATGATTATATATATATAGTCCTTGAACTTTTAAAATGTGGGTAAAACACTCTAAAACTTTCAATTTTGAATTTAATAGATCCTTAAACTCTAGACCTCTTAGTCAGGGACACAACTTTATACCAATTGAGCTATATTTGGTTTTGCAATAATAAGGTTTTTATTAGATACAAAATTAAAAATTTCAAGTGTAATTGAGTTCTCAATAGTTGATTTTTAATGTCAAACCGAGCATAGCTCAATTGGCATAGGGTTGTGCCGGTGACCAAAAGGTCATGGGTTCAATCCCCGCATTAATTAAACTACCGTTGAAAAAATACATTTAGGGAGCAAAAACTTAGGCTGCAGCAGACAACAACCTCGTGCGAGAGAGCGATTATAGTATTTTCGTGCTCAGCAAAAGGTATTACACTTTTTCCTCGTGTGTTCGTGCTCAGTAAAATGAAGTGCTGAAAAATGGAAGATGGGTTGATTCATTCTTTGGTCTTTTTGAAGATTACTATGTTTCTTTCCATCATAAAGTAGACCATTGGTCAAATTTTTCCTCTTGTCTGTCTCCCTTTTAAAAAATAAATGGAAAAGAAACATTTTGATCATTTTGCTTCCTAATAATCCTTTTATTGTCACTTCATCTTAAATGTTTCCTTTATTGATTGATTAAAATTTGTTTGCACCTAGCTATGTGGCCATTGTGAGTATATAAATATTTATATCAATTTTGTTTTTTAAAAAAATTCTTCTTAATTTTCTGACTTCGTTATCTGTATTCTTTTTTGTCCATTTTCTCTCTCTCCTCTCACATTCTCCCTCTTCCTTCAACTGTTCTTCCCTTTTCTTTCTCGTCTTTCAACCCCTCCTCTCGTGACCATGAAAATCGAGCCTCTTCCTCTGGTGACCATGAAAATCGAGCTACAATCTCAATGGATTAAAAAAAATTCTCACTTTCTCTTCAACAGGATGATGACGTAAAATGTTTCCCGATTTCAGACAGGAACTGAGGATGTTAAAAGTTAAAAGAGGTGAAAGTTTCAACAGTTTTTGTGAAGGGGAGGCTGATCGGAGTGGCGGCGACGGTTTTGAAATTGGAGGAGAGGGAAAATTAGAGGTTTTGTTCGATTGGGATCCCGACGGCGTGAAATTTGTGATGTGTGTGGATTGTAATGGAATCTGTAAAGTTTTGGATTGTTGGCTTTTTTGAAGTTTTTAAAATGTATTTTTAAATCTTAGGACATTTATTTTATAAATGTTATTATGGTTTTAATTTGAGGATCGATTATAACCACATATTTGTGAATCGATTATGACCACACGTTTGTGGATGATTGCAGACCACATGTTTTTTGGTTAATTACTGACCACATGTTTTGTATCATTTCTGGCCACATGTTTTCACGATGATTCATGGCCACATGTTTGTGGAAGATTCTTAACCACATGTTTGTCTTTTCATTTCCTATATAAACAATCATCATTTCATTTCAGAAATCATTCCATTGAAAAGAAAAACACCTCAATAGTTCTCCCATCTTCGCCTCCTCATAGAAATCCTCCATAAAACTATTTTCTTTGAGTTATTGTTTAACTCTTGATTTCGAGCTGGTGTCTTAAGGATGTATGATTGAACGATCATTCCTACAGTGCATAGGTGATCGATAGATGGGTTGTTTTATCCTGGAGGCGGCGTGGTTGATAGACTGCTGTGCACAACACTAGGCAGAGCCGCGAAACGTCTTAAAGAGAGCGACCTAGTCCGCGACTCAACCCTAGAAGTTTTATTGGTAATATCGTTCCATTTTTAATTCTGCACCAACAATTTTAAGACGATAGCAGAATTATTCTGGAGTTATATTATGTTGAAATCATGCTCCTATTATTGATAATATTTTGCATGTGAGTAAATCTGTGAATTCTCAATTAGTAAATTGGAATTCAATTAAACTTCTGGCATTGTGTTTATGAGTATACTTTATTAATTTTATTTTTATAAATTTAGAAGTATATATTGTGGAGGAATTAATGATTATTCTAATTAGCCGTACTTATATTTAAATATATTTGTAGGCTAAGTTGTTCAATCTCAATTAGATTGAATTTTGTCAACATGAATATGTTTGATGGTTATTTTAGAGAATATGTTTGGTGATTATTTCGATCCCTCAAATAAGCTTTAACATATTTTATTAAACTATAGAATATGATTGCTCGAGTGACAATTGAAGTTGATTTAAGTATTTTGTTAATATAATTAATATTTACTTAAATCTTATTTTTGTTATGAGAGTCATAATGTTATGTGGCAGAGATTACAAAACTCATTTTGTAAGTTAATTAAATTCATTATTTGAAGATATTTAGATTATGGTTTGTTCCATAAATATAACTTAAAGTTTCAGCTTTTGCTGGTTGACGTGGAATGAATTTTATACATGTCGAGTTTCATATAGTTTGAATTAGAATGAATTTCATACATGTTGAATTTCATATTCTTTATTGCTACATGTGGATTTAGAAATAGTATTTCATTATGATGCTATATGTGAGCATGTTAAAGATATTTCGAATATATCATGTGGATATAGAAATAACATTTCGAATATATCATGTGGATATAGAAATAACATTTCGAATGTATCATGTGATATAGAAATAACATTTCGAATGTATCATGTGATATAGAAATAACATTTCATTGTTTTAATATATATTTACTGAGTATAGATTTGTTTGTAGAAACTCATTGTATCATGATTGTTTTATTTCATGAAATGAGTAAAGAAAATAACAATAATAATGTTGTTATTATGGTATACTTTGCACACCTCAAGCATATATGTAATCATTGTGATCGTTGAGCCTAGTTAAGTCCAAATTATCATTTTATCATGTATGAAAATGATTTTCTTATTATTGTTGACAGTTATGTTGTAATAGCTGATTTAAATATTTTGGAGTTTGCTAAAGTTGTTAAGGTGATGAAGTATTTTGGAGTTTGCTAAAGTTGTTAAGGTGATGAAGCCTAAAATTATGAAGCAAATAAAGGTTAGTGAATATTCTATTTGTACTTTAATTTTCATGAAATTGAAAATTAATATGTATTGAAATATTCTGGAGAATAGTGAATATTCTATTTGTACTTTAATTTTCATGAAATTGAAAATTAATATGTATTGAAATATTCTGAAGAATGTGTGCTAAAGTTGTGAATCAGATTAATATTAGTGAATATTTTATTTGGCCTTGAATTTTCATGGAATTGAAAATTATTATTATCTATTAAGCTAGTTTGGCCATAAAATTATTTACTTATTATGACATGCTCCAATTACATTTGGAACTAGTTGATCTTGATAGTAACTTAAGATCAGGTTGACTAAAGCTATGTATAAAATGTGTGAAATTTTATAAGAGCTTTTAAGATCTTATTGACTAAGATATTTTATTGAAAATATGACGTATTGAGCATGTGAATTTTCATTTAATTGAAAATATGACGTATATTGAGCATGTGAATTTTCATGAGTATGTGAATTTTCATTTAATTGAAATTATGAAGTTATTCATTTTTTAATATGTATTGAATATGCATGTGTTCACGGAAAGAGGAAATACAAATTAGACATTAAATAATGTATAATTGTTCTGAGGTTGTTTGACCAGAATACTTGATCTTAAGAGGGTCAAGCTAGAAAATATAGTCTTATGAATATGAATGTGTATTCATAAGATATACAATAAATTACAAAGCATATAGATTTTATGATCTAAATGTAAAGTTTATTGTAGAATCAAACGATGCTGACATCTATGAGAATAGATTCCCCTTTACTAGAAATAGTGGGGGCACATTGTCTAGCAATATTCCAGTGATTAGGAATAGTGAACCCTCTAAGATAGAACCTGGACTTTCAGAAGATAGAACCTGAACATTATCGGGATATAAAATCTAAACCTCTGAGGATATAGAATATGACCTTCTGAGAGGTAAAAGACCTAGAATAGTTAAAGACTATGGTAGAGGTAAAAGAGCTAGAATAGTTAAAGACTATGGTTATGATTTCTTTGCCTATACCCCAGAGGAAGATTCGATCAACCTCAAAGAAGCTTTGTCTTCTTTCTAAAAAGACCTGACATTTAGAAGATCTACCTCTCGGTAGTAAACCTTCAAGTTTTAAGTGGATCCTAAAGAAAACGCTCGCACGCATAGTAGCTAAAAGTTTTAGACAAAGAAAATGTAGACTTCTTTGCCACTAAGATAACATCCATTTAGGGTCTTAATTTCCCTAGAGATCGTGCACCATCTAGTTGTGCATCGAATGGATCTTAAGACAATTTTTCTTAATGGTGAATTAAATGAGGAAATCTACATGGATCAACTTGAAGATGTTGTGTTCATGGTCAGAGCAGAAGATCTACAAGTTAGATAGATATGGTCAAAAGCAAGAACCAAAAGCAATGACATGACAACTTGATCATCTCATATGATTTTCATGTCAATGAAAGTGACAAATGTATCTACTATTACTTAGTAGATGACATTTACGCTTAGCTGATGACATTTACACCATTTTATGTTTTTACATAAATGATTTGCTAATTTTGGTTAAAGTATTCAACTTGTGAATGGTGAAATCAATGTTGAATTTCAACTTTGATATGAAAAAGCTCTGAGAAGCCAGTGTGATCTTTGGTATAAAGATTACTAGGTCTGATAATGGAATTTCTCTAAATCAATCTCATTACGTTGAAAAGATATTAAAGAAATACAATAACTTTGATTGTAAACCTGCATGTATACCTTATGATTTAGGTGTAAAAATTATTTAAGAACATTGGTGACAGTGTAAGACAATCGGAATATGTGAGTATCATTGACATTTTTCGGTACGTCACTGATTGTATTAGACTTGATATTGCCTATGTCATGTCGTTGGATTACTATGCAAGTTTACATATAGACCTAGTTTAGAGCATTGACATGCTATTGAAAGGATCATGAGGTCCTTGAAAAGAACCATGAACCTAGGATTGTATTATTAAAAGTTTCCAGCTGTATTAGAAGGTTACAGTGATGCAGGCAGACTGGAACACTTGGCCAGATGACTCCAAGGAAACTAGTGGCTATATTTCTAGTATAGTGTGTGATGCTTTTTCTTGGAAGTCAAAGAAACAAACCATTTTGACTCGGTCCACTATGGTATGTTAGATGATAGCATTAACGATAGCTATTGAAGAAGTAGTATGGTTGATAAACCTGCTAACTGAGATCCCTTTACGGGAAAGACCGATACCAGTTGTGTTGATCCATAACGATAGTACCGCGACTATTGCTAAAATTAAGAATCGTTATTATAACGATAAGAGACGACAAATACGTCGTAAGTATTGTACAGTTAGAGAGTTTCTCTCAACAAAAGCTGTAAGAGTGGATCACGTACGCACTGATGATAACTTAGCAGATCCTTTGACGAAAGGATTAGCTATAAAGAAAGTCCACAAGACCCCTAAGGGACTGTGACTATTGCCCATAGAACGATGAGTCACTCATAATGGTAACCCAACCTAAATGACTGGAGATCCCAAGAAATAGGTTCAACGGGTAATAACAAGTTATGAAGTGATATGAGTTAGATCATGCAATTTACTTCGTATAGCCGAAGCATGAATTCCTGAAGCTTTGAGAGGATGAGATAATAAAAACTCTTAATGAGATCTATACTCCATGTGGAGTGAAGTACCAAGGCTACAGGAGTACTCTTGATAGACTCACCTATGTGAATGTGGAAGTGGGGCCGCTTCCTATGGAATTTTGGGCAAAATTGCTAGAGCGTTCACTAGACTGGGATAGACGTGCAGGGCCATTATAGCACGGACCTTTTTCGACATCCTTGAAAGGTTGATGCGTGGTACGATGTTAGAGATAGGGTTCAAAAATTCGAGTTACCCTAGTAAAATCTAAATCTACTCACTACGCAAATGTTCAAATCGAAAGATACATTTGTTTATGCACAATCTATTGATTATGACACTGCTCGGAAATGTTTTTAAAAATTCAAAGTGGGGGATTGTTGGCTTTTTTGAAGTTTTTAAAATGTATTTTTAAATCTTAGGACATTTATTTTATAAATGTTATTATGGTTTTAATTTGAGGATCGATTATAACCACATATTTGTGAATCGATTATGACCACACGTTTGTGGATGATTGCAGACCACATGTTTTTTGGTTAATTACTGACCACATGTTTTGTATCATTTCTGGCCACATGTTTTCACGATGATTCATGGCCACATGTTTGTGGAAGATTCTTAACCACATGTTTGTCTTTTCATTTCCTATATAAACCATCATCATTTCATTTGAGAAATCATTCCATTGAAAAGAAAAGCACCTCAATAGTTCTCCCATCTTCGCCTCCTCATAGAAATCCTCCATAAAACTATTTTCTTTGAGTTATTGTTTAACTCTTGATTTCGAGCTGGTGTCTTAAGGATGTATGATTGAACGATCATTTCTACAGTGCATAGGTGATCGATAGATGTGTTGTTTTATCCTGGAGGCGGCGTGGTTGATAGACTGTTGTGCACAACACTGGGCAGAGCCGCGAAACGTCTTAAAGAGAGCGACCTAGTCCGCGACTCAACCCTAGAAGTTTTATTGGTAATATCGTTTCATTTTTAATTCTGCACCAACAGATTAGAGGAGAAGAAGACAATGTGGGTTGATACAAATTTCAATTTGAAGTTTTTTTAGGGAGTAAAAAAAATAGATTTTCCTTATTTATTTTTTAAATTTAATTTGAGTGTTGGACATAGATTAGTGGGAGGAAGGAAAGAGAAGAAAGATGGAAATCGATTTCCATGTTACAAAGAGGAAGTTGAAGGACATGAGGGAAAAGACCTTCAAAAGAAAAAGGAGGAAGTGAGAGGAGAGAGAAAGTAGAAAAAAAAATCAAAGTAAAGTAATTACATTAGAAAATTAGGGAGAATTTTTTTTATAAAAAAAATATAAAAATTTAGCCAATCACAATGTAGCACTGAGCCGCAAAAGATGGTTATAGCGCGACATGCAAGTAACTTTTACTCTTTATTGATTATGCCCATCACTTTGCACATCATTGTAATTACATATTTTCTCCTTACAAAATTTGGCCATATCTTCATCCCATAATGTCTATCTTATTTCTTAGTCATGCACAAGTCATTACACTTTTCTACAAGGCTTTTTTTTTGGTGAGATAACCAATAGTACACTTTATTTTTCTAGATCTTGTTGGTTATGATATGGCACATTAATCTAATCTCTAAACTTGAAAAAGAATATAAGACAATCTAAGCATAGTTCGAGTGGTCAGCCACCCGCATCCTATTTCTAAGTTTTAAGTTCAAATTATTTCTCCATATGTGTTGTAATATATATATTTTTTTTTAAATATAGATAAAGACTAGTGAATTTCAGCCTTTTCATTTACACATTGATTGTTATGTGTACTCATTTTCATGTATAATTTGATAAAAGAAATTTTTTCATGTAACAAAACGAAGAGAACGAAAGTGTGGAAACGAGAGAGAAATTGCACGAAAGAAAGAATTACTCAAATGAATTCGATATCTGAATTGAAAACATTACAAACATTTTATAGGTAATTAATTAGTAAATTATTAACCCACTAACTACCCCACTAACCTTGTAATTCTCTACCATAATTTCATTATGTCGCATATTCTCCCAAATATAAGCCACACACATGTCACTATCCTAAATACATATGACACTAGCCTAAATAAGTGACACCATAAAATTTAAAAAAAAAAAAAAAAATGGTTGGTTTGCACTCATTTTTAACCTTCCATTATTTTCATATATGTCATTCAGTATATATGTGTACGTGTTGAATTGGTTCAATCAAGCTAAGAAAATAATAAATGGTCAAGCACAAATGCAAACGGTCAACCAGTAGTAGTAAAGATCGGATCATTACTAGAAATATAAGAATAAATGACAAGTGGGGCAAACAAAAAATAGGGAAGAGAAGAAAAACAACTACCATCTACGTTTGGGGCGCGTCTTTTGCCGGAAGAAAACATTGTTTTTAATATTTTCAAAATTTAAGGACAGTTTTTCAAAGTCTTAAATCGTTTACATTTATTAACTATCATTAATTTGTTTATGTTTTTAGCTTATACATTTTTATTTATTTATTTATAAAATAAATTTATAATTAAAATAAAATAGAAACTAAAATGGCTAAAAAAAAAAAAGATTAGAATTAATTAAAAAATAAAATAAATGAAATAAAGAAGGAAAAATGAAAATGTGGGTAAAAGAAACTTTTTTTTTTAAGGATCGGTAAAATAAATCATAATTAAACACACCTCACAAATGTGAGTTTAAAAAAATCAGCCCCTAAAAGGATTTCGTTCCCTACGGGAGCTCCCATTCACCTTCGTCCACCGAGCTCCCCTTCGCTGTTGCCGTCCGTCCATTGTCGTGTCGCTGCCGTCAACTCGTATCTCAATGAACCGTTTGCAAAATTCAGTTTTAAAAAAGAAAATGTTTTCAAATTGAGTTTCTATTGCCACTGTCGCAATGTTTTTTGCGATGCGGACCGGCCGACATCGATCTATTAAACGGAGTTTTTACGAAAAAAAAAATATATAAAAACAAAACGGAGTCGCCACCAATCATTTTGGGTGTGATTGGTAACCAAAAAGAGACAGTCTAAGAAAACAGAAAATGGGCTCGAGGGTCGTTTGATTGTAGGGAAGGTATTAGCACCCTACAACATCCCGTTTAAAACGGTAGCCAAAATCAATTTATCCTAAATATCTAGTTTATTTCAGAAGGGTCCTTAATTTGAGAAACAATAAAATAAACCTAATTAAATTTAAAACAAATGTCTTAACTAATTGTGCCCTAACTTTAAGATAAAGTAGGGACTTGATTCGTGAGCAAGATTATTTGTTAATTTTGCCATTAATTGTCTTGATCCCATTTATGGAGATCATACAACAAAAACAAGAATTTTAAAAATCATTTAAAAAAATCATTTTGTTTCGAAATAAAAATAATTTTAAAATTCAATTTAAAACTCGATTTGAAATAAAAAATTATTTTCGTTTTGAAATCAAAATAAATTTGAAATTCAATTTAAAACTCAATTTGAAAATCAAACGAAAACTTAAAAGAGGGCAATTCTGTAATTAGTGCATAATGACATTTTAGAAAGTAAGAACGAATCCTCCAAATAGGGAAATCCCCATTTATCCCGGGATTAAAAGAACGACAAAACTCGACAACATCCTCAAGGTGGGAAAAAACAATCCTCCACCTATCCTGGGATTCCAAATTTAAAACTAACAAATCCTCGAGGTGAGAGGAAGATTCCTTCACCTCTCCCGGGATTGGAAACTAAAAAATATTTAAACAAAACTAAAAAACATAAGTGTGCGCTGTAATGACATGCATCAAAATTAAAAAGCAAACTAGAAAGATCAAATCAGGGGTATATATGACAAAAACAGGGGATATATGCATTCAAAACAGTGGGGTATATATCATGCTCAAAACAGTGGGGGTATATATCAACTTCAAACGATACATCAACACCCCCAAATACTCCGGTATATACACGAATACACAACACATTTAACAAAACAGTAGCAATATCGACTTCAAACAGTAAGCACATGCGATATAACCTCGGTATATATAAATAAAAAAGCAGGTATATATTGAATATACGGGAGTATATATGCAACTTAGGTATATACATACAAACATATGCTTCTACAAAGACAAGGGCAAACTTGTAATTTCATTAAGCTTAAAAATAATTTCAGTTTGTTACCCCCGAAGAACAACCGCCGTCGCCTGGTTTCCTACTTCACGCAATGTCGTCGTCGGAGTCGAGGTCCGCCGCCTGGGTTGAAGATGTTAGTCGAAGAGGGTTAGAAAAGAATAGTTGCGCCGTGGATTACCACTGCCTTGAAAGCAATTTCGGCACGACCGTGGTGTGAATTGCCTGTCGCCGGTTGCTCCCCAAGGTTAACGCAACACCCCTCACTGACGTCCACTCGTCAGGTAGGGATTGGACTCACAGAATAGAATTTGCTCAGAGAATTTTTTGGTTTGATAAAAGAAGAAAAGAATAGATTTTTGGATGATTTGCTTTTCTCCCAACCTTCCTCTTTTATACAAAACATAAAAGGAGACGTTTAAAAATGAATTTAATATGAAATTAAATTCAGATTTGGGGGTTTCAAATCCGTTTCAAAACCAATTCCGTTTTTATTAATTAAGACAAATCCGTTTAACGCATTTAACCAAAACCGTTTTTTTTCTGAAACAAAACGGTAACAACAAAAAAAACGTTAAAGGAATAAAAACGGAAGAATCAGTTTTAAATAAAAAAGGTGTTCCTTTTTTTCGCGCATAGCGCGGTTTAACCGAACCGGCCGGACGGCGGTGGCGGCGCGCGTGTGGGATGGGGAATAGTTCTCCACACTAACCACTTTTGCAAGTCTAATAAAAGGTTCCCCTATTTATACCCTTTTACCAATTGCAAATCTTTCAATGTGAGATTCTTGGGAGGGAGTTTTCCTTCATTATTGCACATGGGCTAGTCATTCCCAAAAATCCCCCACGAATGACTACCATAATAGAATAAAGGAACAAACGAAACAAGAAGGAAAAGAAACAAAAGGAAAAAATTGAGCAAAGAAGAAACAATAAGCTTAAACAACAATATCTTACGATTTGAATTGTTGTATAGTGGAGTGGGGCAACAACCTAATGGAAGGGAGTGAGTTACCTCTTGAACTTCCATCCATTCGGGCTGAGACCCCCACAACACGCTCCGTTCCTTACGTTTTATCATGAGTCTGCGATACTGATACAACTTCAAGTGCTTTTATGGCCCATGCACATAGAACCTTGGGTCACCGTGAGAGCTCTAGAAAGAGACCCTAAACTCTTTCATAGAAGGCGACCAACCTTCACAATCACGTTAAAATGCTTCATCAAGTCTGTACCAGACCACTCAACAACTGAGCTATGAAGACTTTCAAGAGTTCCATCAAGTCTATATCTAGACCACCCAAATAACGGGCTATGGATACTTCTTTAGTGTTCCATCCATCAAGTCTTACTTAGACCACCCAAATAGAGGGCTATGGATGCACTTGTAAGGGTTTAAGTCCCACACTGTGTGAGGACTCCTGAATTATTCTCCTTGTTAGGCCTTTGGTGAGAGGATCTGCTAAATTTCTCTCTGACCTTACATACTCTAGGGAGATAATTCCACTTTTCAGTAATTGTTTCACAGCTCCATGTCTAAGGCGTAGGTGCCTTCTCTTGCCATTATACACACTATTTTTGGCAATACTTATGGCAGCCTGTGAATGACAATGTACTGATACTGGCATTGACGTCCCCCACAATGACACGTCTCCAAGTAGGCTTCTTAGCCATTCAGCCTCTTGCCCTGCTAACTCAAGAGCTATGAATTCCGACTCCATGGTGGATCGTGCTATGCATGTTTGCTTAGCTGATTTCCATGAAATGGCACCTCCACCTAGTAAGAACACATATCCACTGGTTGAGCTGACCTCGTCGTTATCCGTCACCCAATTTGCATCACAATATCCTTCTAATACTGCAGGAAAATTGTTGAAGTGCAAACACAGATCTATTGTACCTTTCAGGTATCCCAATAATCGACGAAGAGCAGTCCAGTGATCTTTATCAGGATTATGTGTATATCTACTCAATCTACTAACAGCATATGCAATGTCGGGTCTAGTGTAGTTCATAAAAAACGTGACACTACCTATTATTTTTGCATACTCAGATTGAGAAACACTACTTCCTCTAATTTTCTTAAGGTTCATACTAGCATCATAAGGTGTTCTTACTGGGGTTCTATCAAAACAATCAAATCTCTTTAACATTTTTTCAATGTAGTGTGATTGACATAAAGAAAAACCATTTACAGTTTTTCTTATCTTAACTCCTAATATCACATCGGCATCACCTAAATCTTTCATTTCAAAATGCAAGGACAGAAAAGTCTTTGTATCATTGATGATATCTAGATTTGTTCCAAAAATAAGCATATCATCAACATACAAACTAATAATCACACATTCAATTCCAAGCGTTTTTGAGTAAACACATGTATCAGAACAGTTTACTTTAAAGCCGTTGTTTATCAAGGTATTGTTAAACTTTTCATACCATTGCTTAGGTGCTTGTTTTAGACCGTAAAGAGATTTTTTTAAGCTTACAAACTTTATTTTCTTGACCAGGGATAATAAAGCCCTCTGGTTGTGACATGTATATTTCCTCTTCTAAATCACCATTCAGAAAAGCGGTCTTTACATCCATCTGATGTATCATGAGACCACGAATTGCAGCATAGGCGATTAAGGCTCTAATTGTAGCTATTTTGGTTACAGGAGAGTATGTGTCAAAATAGTCTATGCCTTGTTTTTTAGTATATCCCACAACTACTAATCTGGCTTTAAATTTTTCTATTGACCCATCTAGTCTGGTTTTCCTCTTAAAGATCCATTTACTTTTAATGGTTTTATTTCCCTTAGGAAGATCTACTAAGTCCCATGTTTGATTCATGCTCAAAGAATCTAATTCACTCTTAATTGCTTCTTTCCAGAAGCTAGAGTCTACCGTACTTAATGCTTCCTGATAAGTTTTGGGATCTTCATCTATTAGAAACATGCAAGCAAATTGATTATCTATTTTATCTGAATTTTCAACTAAGAAAATAGTTAGGAAGTCTGGTCCAAAATTTTTATTAAATTTTTGTCTCTTACTTCTTCTAGGTTCAGATTCATGCATGCTATTAGAGGTAGTAGGGTGAGACAAGTCAAAGATTTGTTCACTGTGTGAAGTACCAGCTATATTATCATTCGAATTTGTTGTATTATTAAGACCTAACATGCTATCTAACTGATCAACAAATTTAGCCAATGGAAAAATATGCTCAAAGAATTCAGCATCTCTATATTCGCAAATTGAACCATCATTTATGCACATAAACCTATATGCAACACTATTTTGAGCATAACCAATAAAAATGCAGTCAAAAGTTTTAGATCCAACCGTTGGTTTCTTGAATTCTGGATATGCTACTTTTGCTAAGCATCCTCACACTCTCAGATAGCTGAAGTTGAGTGAGTATCCTTTCCACAGCTCGTACGGAGTCTTATCCAATTTTTTGTGCGGTACTCTGTTAAGAATAAAACAGGCAAAAAGCACAGCTTCCCCCCCACATGTTATCTGATAGTCCATAACTTAATAACATGGCATTCATCATTTCTTTTAAAGTTCTATTCTTACGCTCAACTATGCCATTTTGTTGGGGGGAGTAAGGAGCAATAACTTCATGAATGATTCCGTTTAATTCGCAGAATTCCTTTAAAAGGTTGTTACTGTATTCACCACCTCTATCAGATCTTAGCCTTTTAATTTTTCTATCTAATTGATTTTCTACTTCAGCCTTGAATTTAATAAACATGCTGCATGCTTCATCTTTTGAATTCAAGAGGTAAATCCTTGTATATCTAGAGTAATCATCTACGAAAGATATATAATACTTTTTACCACATCTGCTTGCAGTATTTCTAAAGTCAGCTAAGTCTGAGTGAATTAATTCAAGTAATTCTGTGCTCTTTGTTGCAATTGATTTAAAAGGTGTTTTTGTGAATTTTGCTTTTATACACACAGTACATTTGGTATTATCATGCGTATCAAATATTTTAATGAGATGCAAAGTTTTAAGCCTTTTAATCGATGCGACATTCACATGTCCTAATCTACCATGCCATACATCAAGAGACTCAACTATATAGGCAAAATCAGATGTGTTTTCATTCATTAAAGCAGGAAAAGTATTTAGAACGAATAAACCATCAGCTAGGTACCCCTTACCAACAAAGTCACCATTTTTGGTGATGATAACCTTGTTTGCCTCAAACCCAATCCTAAGTCCAGCTTTAATCAACAGACTTCCAGACACCAAATTCCTACGCAGTGAGGGAACATACAAAACATCACTAAACGATAAAGGTTTTTCCAGAAGTAAGTTTTAATAGAACCTTCCCTTTTCCTAGAACTCCAGTAGTGGCCGAATTTCCCATGAACACATGTTCACCATCAGTTGCCTCCTGGAAATCATGAAATAGACTTTGGTTTGAGCAAAAATGTTTTGAGGCTCCAGTGTCCAGAATCCAGTCGAATTTGTTTTCTACCAGGTTTGCTTCCACGACCACAGCAGCTATAATGTCTTCTTCAACAATGTTGGCTTGTGGAGTTGGTTTGATAAAGACATGATTTTGATCTGGTCTTCCTTTTCTCTGGTTGCATTGATAGGATTTGTGTCCTGGTTTTCCACAGACATAGCAAACTAGCTTTAATTTCTCAATTCGTCCTCCAGCAGCCTTGAATTGATGTCCCCTTTTTTGTATTGTTTTGTCTCTTGGGGCATGTTTACCTTTTCCCTTATTTGACATGTCTTTTGCACCAGAAGGTTCAACCAGGTTACCATTAACAGAAAAAGAAGATAGTGAAGACAACTTATCTTTCTGCCTGTTGGCTTCTTCGGTGCACATGTGACTGATCAGTTCTTGGAGTGTCAGATCTTTCTTCTTGTGTTTCAGATGATTTCTGTAGTCGCTCCATGAAGGGGGGAATTTTTCGAGCATCACATTTGCCTGGAGAATTTCACACATCTTCATGCCTTCGGATAGGACACTTGCCACAAGATTTTCGTAAGCATGGACTTGTTCCATGATCGGTTTTTCATCCGTCAGTTGGAATTGTAACCACTTACCAACCACGTATTTTTTCCTTCCTGCGTCGTCACCTCCGTATCTAGACTCTAGAGTGGTCCAGATTTTGTATGCAGATTTCTGGAATACGAACAGATCGAACATGGAGTCTGTCATGTGGTTGAGCAAGTGGTCCCGAACTGTTTTGTTATCCTTGGCGTGTTTTTCAGTTACAGCTGCAGGGACCGATTCAGATCGGAT
This sequence comes from Herpetospermum pedunculosum, assembly GCA_028017165.1. Classification (NCBI taxonomy): domain Eukaryota; kingdom Viridiplantae; phylum Streptophyta; class Magnoliopsida; order Cucurbitales; family Cucurbitaceae; genus Herpetospermum; species Herpetospermum pedunculosum. The sequence continues at coordinate 53,912,330 of CM051528.1, read as the reverse complement.
TTGAGCAGTAGCATCCATTGGTGTTTCTGCTTGTGCGGCAGCAGCAACGTTTGGTCCAACAAGAGTTTCAGAGAGCAAGATATAGTCTACCTCCAGTTGTTCGAAGAAAATGAGTAGCTTTTGGGACCATCGACGATAGTTGGAACCATCGAGAGGCTCTAGTTTGGTCAGATCTGGAAGCGCCTTTCCTGACTTGATCGACATTCGGACAGGAGAAATTGCTTTCAAATTGTTAGTCGAAGAGGGTCAGAAAAGAATAGTTGCGCCGTGGATTACCACTGCGTTGAAAGCAATTTCGGCACGACCGTGGTGTGAATCGCCTGTCGCCGGTTGCTCCCCAAGGTTAACGCAACACCCCTCACTGACGTCCACTCGTCAGGTAGGGATTGGACTCACAGAATAGAATTTGCTCAGAGAATTTTTTGGTTTGATAAAAGAAGAAGAGAATAGATTTTTGGATGATTTTTCTCCCAACCTTCCCCTTTTATACAGAACATAAATAGAGACGTTTAAAAATGAATTTAATATGAAATTAAATTCAGATTTGGGGGTTTCAAATCCGTTTCAAAACTAAATCCGTTTTTTTCTGAAACAAAACGGTAACAACAAAAAAACGTTAAAGGAATAAAAACGGAAGAATAAGTTTTAAATAAAAAAGGTGTTCCTTTTTTTCGCGCATAGCACGGTTTAACCAAACCGACAGGACGACGACGGCGCGTGTGGGATGAGGAATAGTTCTCCACACTAACCACTTTTGCAAGTCTAATAAAAGGTTCCCCTATTTATACCATTTTTCCAATTGCAAATCTTTCAATGTGGGATTCTTGGGAAGGAGTTTTCCTTCATTATTGCACATGGGCTAGTCATTCCCAACAGAAGACAGAGCTCGCCACACGGTTGAAACCCGCCGCGAAGTGAGGTCCCCCGCCTGGGTTGAAGATGGAGCTCGCCGCACGCCGCCGCTCGTCGTCTGCTTGTGGGTGAGGTCGTGCCGCCGCTCGTCGTCCGCTTGTGGGTGAGGTCGTGTCGCCGCTCGTCGGATCTGGAAGAATCTCAGGTGCGATGGTGCGAATTCGTCGTCTGGAGCTCGGAGTGGTTCGCCGTCGTGGGGTTTGCAGCTTCTGCCGGAGCTTGGTTCGTGAATCTTCGTTCGTCGGAGCTCAAGTCCAGTCGTCTGGTTTACGGCTCAACTCGCCATGAAGATGCTTAAGCTCCGTCGTTGTGAACTCGCCTTGTTCAAGGACCGTCGTCTGCTAATCGCGAGGAAGACGAAGCCATCGTTGCAGCTTCAGACCTTCGGATTTTTGCCGAAAATGCGCCGCCGATGGAACTTCAAGCCTCGTTGTCGCCGGTCTGTTCGCCGTCGTTCAAGGAGTTTTGCGCCACCATTGGTGGAGGTGTGTAGACACCGTATTTCGTCCGACCTTGTTTATCATTTTTTAAATTTTGCTTAGTCTTGTTTATTTTCTTGTGTTTTTCCAAATAAATTCTTGAAATCATGTAATCTCGTTTTTCCCGCTGATTTTGAAATTGCAAAAGAAAAAAGAATAAACAAGTTTTTCAAAGTTTTTGAATTAAGGAGATTTGGGGCTTAGTTTAGAGTTTTGATTTTGGATTTTAAGTTAAAAGGATTTGGGGTGTTGATTTCGGAGTTTTAAATTTAAGGAGATTTGGGGTTTCAATTTAGGGTTTCATATTTAAGGAAATTTGGGGTTTCAATTCAGGGTTTTAAGTTGAAGGAAATTTGGTGTTTCAATTTGGAGTGTCAAATTTAAGAAGATTTGGGGCTTCGATTTATGGTTTGAGTTTTTAGGGTTTAAAATTAAAACTTTCAAATTGATTTTTCCCGAATTATGATTTTTTCCAAGACTAATTAAGACTTTTCAAGATAAATTTCCAAAGACATTTAATTTTAGAACTCGATTTTAAGGTTTTAATTTTGGCCAAGATAAATTCAAATTAATTGTAAACTTAAATCTCTCAAATGGATTTGTTTGAAAGAAAATTTCCAAAGACATTTAATTTTAGAACTCGATTTTAAGGTTTTAATTTGGGTCAAGATAAGTTTAAATTGATTTTTCAAATAGATTTGTTTAAAAATAAATTTTCAAAAAAACATTTAGTTTTAGGTTTCGATTTTATATTTTAATTGGGTCAAGATAAATTCAATTTGTTTTTAAAATTAAATCTTACGAATAGGTTTGTTTAAGAGATAAACTTCATAAAAAACATTTAATTTTAGAATTCGAATTTATATTTGGCCAAGATAGATTCAAATTGATTGTAAACTTAAATCTCTCGAATAATTTGTTTAAAAGAAAGTTTTCAAAGACATTTAATTTTAAAATTTGACTTTAGATTTTAATTTGGTTTAGATTGGTTAGTTTTAGATTTGATTAAGATTTTGAATTTAGATTTATCTAGAATATAAAATGGAAAAAGAGGATGGAAAGACATTTAATTTCAAAATTTGACTTTAGATTTTAATTTGGTTTAGATTGGTTAGTTTTAGATTTGATTTTGAATTTAGGTTTATCTAGAATATAAAATGAAAAAGGAAAGATGGAAAGACAAGGATGAAGAATCACAAGGATATCAAAGCTTGTCTAAAGTATGAAGATGAGGATGAAGAATCTGTTTGTCTAATTTAAGAATGTCGTTCAGAATCTGTTTGATTGTTTTACTAGAAGGATATCAAAGCTTGAAGACGAGTTTGAGGACCTGAATGACTTGTTTTAGTGAAGTTGAATCATCGAGAAAAACATAGCCTTGGGTAGAATTTGAGTATCAGGTGTGTAATTAGTTCTATCTACCCGTTTTTTCTTGAGGATCAAATGTGTAATTAGTTTTATCTACCTGTTTGTTTTGAGAATCAGGTGTATAATTAGTTCTATCTACCTGTTTTTCTTGAGAATCAAGTGTGTAATTAGTTTTGTCTACCCGTTTTTCTTGTTTTTAAACGTATGAGTATTGATCTTTTCCCCTGGTATTTTCTTATATATACTTTGTTTGGGTACACTATCTATACTTTTTGACAAATGTATTTTCTGAGTACACTATCTATACTTTTTGACAAATGTATTTTCTTGGTACACTATCTACACTTTTTGACAGATGTATTTTCTTATATATACTAATTAAGGGTGTATTTTCCTATTTCATAATTTCTCAGTACACTATCTACACTTTTTTTATAAATGTTTTCTCAGTACACTATCTACACTTTTTTGATAAATATTTTCTCGGTACACTATCTACACTTTTTGGTAAATGTTTTCTCAGTACACTATCTACACTTTTTTATAAATGTGTTTTACAATATATACTAATTATTATTAGGTGTATGTCTCAATATATACTACTTCCTCAGGTCATTCTTCTAATCAAGGGTGTATTTCACAACGCATACTACTTATCCTAGGTCATTTTTTTAATCCGTCTGAATGAGTTTTTTTTACCACTTTTATTAGTTTTGTACTTTCCATCCATCTTGAATCTTTGTTTCGTTTAAATTTAGTTTATGCACTTTAAATGAAACTTCATGGGAATTGAAATATGTATGTATATATATACATACATATATACTATGTATATGTTTCTTTATTCCTTGTGTTTTGAACCTATTAGGTGTATTTTTCAATATATACTATTTGTTTGGTGATAGCTCACAAAGTGTGCTATATTTATAGCCTTTTTATCGCTAGTTTACCGTTTAAACGAGCACTTTTACGTTGATTATCTTTTATGTTGTAGGAATTGAGCCATTGGAGCTAAAAGGAGCATTATTGAGGATTATAATGAGAAGTTGATCCAATTGGGTGATTGGAAAAGAAGCTCAAGCCAAAAATGCCGAGGGCAGAGCGTCGAGAGACGCTCAAATTTTGTCTACAAGCCAAGAATCCCGCAGCAGTAGCGTCGAGACGCTACAGAAAGTCGTCCAGCGCCAACTCCGTCCGTAGCGTCGAGGCGCTGTGCCTAGCTTCTCGACGCTGGCCTTCCAAAACAGAAAGATTTTATTTTCGGGACAGCGTCGAGACGCTGCCCCTAGGGTCTCGACGCTGTGGCAGATTTCACTATAAATGCATCTTTTTCCAGCCGGCCTAGGGTCTGATTTTTAGAGAGAAAAAGCCATATTTTCGAGATTATCACACTTGGGAGAGGAGGAAACGACGATTGAAGCGGAGGAAGAGATTTTGAAGCAAAGGATCGTAGACCACACGCCGGGAACGGAGAACGGCACGACATTGAGTTTTATTCTTCTTTTCTTAAAACTTTGTTTATGGATTTCTCATTGTTTACGACTTTTTTAGTATTTAACATGTGTAGCTAAATTTATTATCTTGGGGATTGATGTAGCCTTTTAGTTTTGATGTTTTGATTAATTGAATGTTTAGATTGATTGTTTATCTTCCATTCGTGCTTTTACTTTCTTAATGCTTATAATCTTCTGATCAAAGGTTGTATGTTTTCATGGTTTAAATTTATGCTTGAGAGAGGATAATTTAGACTAAATCTTGATTGCATGACTAAGGCTCCGTTTGGCATTGCATTTGAAAGAATTAGAAGTGATTAAAAATAAATCTTAACCGTTTTTTGTGTTTGGTAAAACAAATTATTTTATAATTTGTTAAAATCAATTTTGCATGACACGTTCATTTTGCACAGCTTTCAAAAGTTGTTATTTGTAGCTTTTAGATTCTCTAACAAATCACTTTTTTAACAAATTTTCAAATCTTTTCAAAATTAAAAATTATTTTATATATCTAGTATTTATTTCCCACCCCCAAATCTTATTTTATAATTTTTAAATTAATAAATCAAATGCAAATATCTTTTTAAAAATAATACTTTACTATTTTTTTCTTAAAATAATTTATACAATTTTTTATAATATGTCTATTTTAGTGATTATAGTTAAATTACAATAATTTAATACTTATTTACCAAACACGATAACCAACTTATTTAAGTCTACAACTAAAATTTACCAAACACTAATTTGATTCATCAAACAACTGATTTTTTTAAAAGCAAAGTTGGAAGCAATTATTTTAAAAGCTACCGCAATCCCAAACGGAGCCTAAGAGTAGTTCTAACATGAGAATGATTAGGGCTCTTTTAGAAGTTGTTTTAAAGAAGAGTTTTCAATGCCTTGCATGTCTTTAAAAACTAGATTGAACAATTAGTTTTATTACATTGCATGAGACCAATTGCGCTCGTAAGAGTCAATTGTTATTTTTGTTCTTCTAGACTTATGGAAATTTGCATGAATAATCTAGGCATTTGATTGATTGAAGCGTCAATCTAATTGGTGAAATCATATCCCTAAGATACTTTTCTCGTGATTTGTCTAATTTGTTACCTTTATTTTATTGTTTGTTTTCGTAGTTTTGTCACAACCCTCTTTGCATTTTATTTCTCTAGATAAAATTAAACACTATTATTCGGGGAACTTAAGTGAGCTAGAAATCCAATCCTGAGGACGATATTCGTAATTATTTACACTTTATTACTTGACCCGTACACTTGCGGTTTTGCACCTGCATTAAAAGTGCGCAACAAGTTTTTGGCGCCGCTGCCGGGGATTGGCAAATATTTAGTTTCACTTAATACCGTGGAGAACCTGTTTGGTTTTACTTTAGAGTTTATTTTTTGTTAGTATTTTATTGACTTGTATATTTTTTGTTTTCCAGAGAATCATTGGTTGTGCATGCGAAAGGATAAAGAGACAGTTTTAGTTCCTTTTGATCCTGAAATTGAAAAGACTTGCAAAAAGAATCGAAGGGTGAAAAAGGACGAGACTAAAGTCATGAATCTTCAAAATCAACCGATGAACCAGTTACCAATTGAGCAACAAGTACAACTGAATGCACCTTTACATCAAGTTGTGCAGCAAGATCAGAGAGCCATTAGGGACTATTTCCAACCTGTCTTCCCTGCTGAACATTCAGGAATAGCCTACGCACCCATCAATGCCAACAATTTTGAGCTCAAAATAGGACTCATCTAGATGGCTCAAAATAGATCTTTTAAGGGATTTCCTTCTGAAGACCCAAATTCTCATCTCAAATCTTTTCTTGAACTTTGCAGTACAGTTAAGATTAATGTGTTACTCTTGAGACTATACGCTTACGTTTATTTCCTTTTTCTTTGCAGGATAAAGCGAAGGATTGGCTAGATTCTGTGACACCTGGGAGCATTACTTCATGGGATCATCTAGTTCAGGTATTTTTGATAAAACTCTTCCCAATTGCCAAGACAATCCAGCTGAGGACTGAAATAGAGACATTCAGACAACATGATTATGAACAGCTTTATGAGGCCTGGGACCGTTACAAGAATCTTCTGCAAAAGTGCCCACAACATGGTTATGACGGACCACTACAGATTCAATTATTTTATAATGGGTTGAATGGTAACACAAAGACCATTTTGGATGCTGCAGCTGGTGGCACTTTATTTTCAAGAACCGTTGAAAGTGCACTCACTTTATTGGAAGATATGGCATCCAACAGTTACCAATGGCCCACTGAACGATCTTTTTATTAGACACTTGCCGGCTTATATGAAGTCGATGAGGTTAGTGCTCTAAAGTCTCAAATGGCTACATTAACTCATGCTTTGACTAGACTTACAGGGCCAGGTGCACCTCAGCCCATGGAATCCATAGCAGCCGCTATTGCTACACCACATTATGAGGAGCCAAATGTTGATCAAGCTCAATATGTCAACAACATGAATTTTGGCTATAGAGGAAATCAGATGCAAAATTCACTTCCTACTCATTATCATCCTGAATTGAGGAATCATGAGAATTTTTCATATGCCAACAACAGGAATGTATTGAATCCTCCTGGATTTGCACCTCCACCACAGGAAGAAAAGAAAAATTCTATTGAAGATATGTTGGGAGCTTTACTTTCTGAGACAAAGTCTATGTTTGCTGAGTCTCATAATAGAACGAGCAAGCTTGAGAAGACAGTGAAAAATGTTTGTAGCACAATGCACACCCATGGATCTGCTATCAAGAACATAGAGGTTCAACTGAGTCAGATAGCATCTTCCTTGCATACATTGTAAAAAGGGAAGTTTCCAAGTGACACTGAGGTAAATCCAAGAGAATCATGCAAGGCAGTAGCCTTGAGAAGTGGAAAGCAGTTAGCTGAACCAGTGAAAGTAAAAAGTAAAGCACCAGTCACAATTGAGGATGAGGAAATCATTGAGGAAGCTCCAGAAGAGGCCACACACATTCCAAAAATTGACAGGCCTTCTAGTTCTACCCTTCCTACTATTCCTAACTCTATTCCTTATCCTCAACGTTTTCAAAAGAAAAAGATTGATTCTCAATTTTCTAAGTTTTTAGATATTTTCAAGAAACTTCGCATTAACATTCCTTTTGCAGATGCACTTGAACAAATGCCAAATTATGTGAAGTTCATGAAAGAGATTATGTCTAAGAAAATGAGACTGGAGGCTTATGAGACTGTAAACCTGACTGAGGAATGCAGCGCCATACTTCAGAAGAAGTTACCACATAAATTGAAAGATCCAGAGAGTTTTACTATTCCTTGTCATATTGGTAGTTCTTTCTTTCAAAAGGCCTTATGTGATTTAGGTGCAAGTATTAATTTGATGCCTTTATCTGTTTTCAGGAAACTTGGCCTTGGAGAAGTGCAACCCACTACAATATCATTGCAGTTAGCTGACCGCTCCGTCACATATCCTAGAGGTATTGTAGAGGATGTTACAGTAAAGGTTGATAAATTCTTTTTCCCTGCAGATTTTGTGGTCTTAGATATGGAGGTAGATCTTTCTTGGCCACTGGGAGGGCATTGATCGATGTGCAGCAAGGAAAGCTAACTCTGAGGGTAAATGATGAAGAAGTAGTCTTCAATATCTTTCGAACTATGAAATATCCAAATGAGGTTAGTACATGTCACATGATTGATATAGTTGATCACACTGTTCATGAGTATAGAGACTTAGTGTTGCCTGCTGATCCTCTTGAGAAATGCATGTTGGATTTGACATTTGAAAATCTAGGAATCTTAGATGAAGAAATTGCTTTATATAGGAGAGTTTAGAAAAAAAAAAGATATTTCAATTGTCTGTGAATGAAATAGCTGTAGTGAAACCTCCTGAGCCTGAATTAAAGCAATTGCCTGCACATCTTCGCTATGCTTTCTTAGATGATTCTTCTACTTTTCCTGTTATTATATCTGCTATCTTGAGTAAAGTAGAAGAAGAAAAATTATTGAGGATATTACGTGCTCATCGTTCTGCTATATGATGGTCTATTAGTGATATTAAGGGAATTAGCCCAACTGTTGTTATGCATAAGATTTTAATGGAGGACACTTTTAGTCCATCAATTGAGCACTAGAGAAGACTCAATCCTGACATGAAAGAGGTGGTAAAGGCTCAGGTATTGAAATTACTTAATGCAAGTATTATTTATGCCATATCTGATAGTTCATGGGTGAGTCCTGTGCAGGTTGTTCCTAAGAAAGGAGGGATAACAGTTGTAAAGAATGAAAACAATGAATTCATCTCTACAAGGACGGTAACAGGGTGGCGAATGTGCATAGATTATAGAAAATTGAACAAGGCCACTAGAAATGATCACTTCCCTCTTCCCTTTATCGATCAGATGCTTGATAGACTTGCTGGTTATCCTTACGATTGTTTTCTTGATGGATATTCAGGTTATAATCAGATTGTCATTTCTCCGGAGGATCAAGAAAAGACTACATTCACATGTCCCTATGGTACTTTTTCTTTCAAGCGAATGTCATTTGGACTGTGTAATGCTCCAGCCACTTTTCAGCGTTGCATGATGTTCATATTTCATGACATGGTGGAGGACATTATGGAGGTTTTCATGGATGATTTTTCAGTTTTGGATCTTCCTTTGACTCATGTTTAGCTAACCTTTCTCTTGTCTTGCAGCGTTGCGAGGAGACTAACCTTGTTTTAAATTGGAAAAAATGTCATTTTGTGGTTAAGGAAGGTATAGTGTTGGGCCATAAAGTCTCCGAAAAAGGCTTGGAGGTAGATCGAGCGAAGATTTCAGCTATTGAGCAACTACCTCCCCCAATAAATGTGAAGGGAGTTCAGAGTTTTCTTGGGCATGCAGGGTTTTATGGTCGTTTTATTAAAGATTTTTCTAAAGTAGTAAAACCCTTGTGCAATCTTCTTGAAAAAGAGTCTGCTTTTGTATTTTCTGATGAATGTCTGCTAGCATTTAATTTGTTAAAGGAAAGGTTGACTAGTGCACCTATAATTGTTGTACCTGATTGGAGTCAACCTTTTGAGATTATGTGTGATGCTAGTGATTTTACTATAGGAGCAGTTTTAGGCCAACGTCGTGATAAGCAGTTTAGGGCCATTTATTATGCTAGTAGAACTTCGTTACACCACCACTGAAAAAGAAATGCTTGCTGTTGTATTTTCTTTTGATAAATTTAGGTCCTATCTGTTAGGAACTAAAGTCATTGTTCATACTGACCATGCAGCTCTTCGATATTTATTTGATAAAAAATATGCTAAACCTCGTTTGATTCGATGGGTTCTTCTTTTGCAGGAGTTTGATTTTGACATACGGGATGAGAAAGGATGTGAGAATGTTGTTGCAGATCATTTGTCTCGCTTTGAGCATGAGAACCACCACGAGACCTTTCCTATCACACAGGACTTTCCTGATGAGAGACTATACCAGGTAAAATCTACTATTCCATGGTTTGCTGATTATGTTAATTTTCTTGCAGGAAATGTGATGCCACCAGACTTGAAGTCTCACCAAAAGAAGAAATTTCTCCATGATGTCAAGTCTTACTTGTGGGACCACCCTTTGCTCTTTAAGGTTTGTTCAGACCAATTAATAAGACGGTGTGTTCCACATGAGGAGGTAACTAAAATTATGCATGATTGTCATTCCTCTCCCTATGGTGGTCATTTTTGCTGGAACCCCCACTCAACCAACTGCGAGGGTCCCGACCCCAACCAGAGGCGCAGCGGAAGAAAGACTTAAAATAAAAACCTAAAACTGGTTGTGGATCTATATCAATCAATAAGGAACGAACTAAGAATTGAAGAAACATTTCTAACACTTAGAAAATTCCTTGAATTCGAGTCCACCGGTAAAACCCCTCTCCACCGGTAAACCGACCGGTAAAAGTCAACCGAAAAAGTTGACCGGTATATACCACCGGTAAATATCATATATACACCGGTATATATTATACCGAGGAAATACTGACCGGTATATATCACCGGTATATATCTCTGGTAAATAATATATATACCACCGGTATATATCACCAGTAAAAATTATATATACCACCGGTATATATCATCGGTAAATATTATATATACCACCGGTATATATCACCGGTATATATACCACTGGTATAGATCACCGGTATATATACCACCGGTATAGATCACCGGTATATATACCACCGGTATAGATCACCGGTATATATACCACCGGTATATATCACCGGTATATATATCACCGGTAAATACCATATATACCACCAGTATATTTTCCAGCGAAGAGAACTCTTTGAAAAAGTACCGGTATATATTGACAAAAATACCTTATTTTGACGTTCGTCTTCTCGTCTACCTCAACACCTCTACTGCCCCCACGAACTCTACCTCTCCTCCGGTCACGAACTCAGCACGGGCACCAACGAGGACCACCCTTAGAGTAGTCCCAACTATTCTCGGGCTTAATAGCGGAGTAGTGGGACTCCTTGAGATAAGGGGGTTTGTTGAGAGGGAGGAAGAAGATGAAGCTTGGATGAGTTTGGATATGAGTTTACCAAGAACTTGATGAACAATTCATCAAGAATATGAAGAACTCAAACAACAAACTCATGAATTTCAACAATTGAAATTCAAAATTAGAGGAATAAGTATAAACAACTTTACACTTACTTGGAGTTCTTCCAAAGAACAAACATCTAATATTCAAATGTCCAAAGCTTCAAAACTTCATCAAACTCAAGCAACAATCAAGAACTTCTTCTTCAACCCTTGAAGATGGATGTTCGGTTGAGAGAAAAACAAGAGAGAGGAATTGCTTGAGAGAGAAGTCAAAAATCCATTAACTTGGAAATCTTCCAATTCTCCAAAGATGGAGAATGGAAATGGATAATGGAATCCACATGGAGCCCATGCACAATGCATGGCTCCATAGTGGATTCTTAATAATAATAATAATTATAAATAATTATTAATATTATTAATTATAATTAAAACAATTTTAATTATAATATTTATTATTAATATTAATATTATAATAAACTATCCACTAAGCCCGGTTTCCGAAAACCTACTATTCCAATATATGAATCAAAATTCATATTTTCCACCGGTCGATATTTAAAGCATATTTAAATATGACTTCTTCCGATTATATATTTAAATCATATTTAAATACACAAAACCTCGAACAACAGACCCAAATTCAGATTTCTCCGAGTTCTACCCTATAGCCCTGCTATACCGCTTTATCCGAGCTAGCTAGGAGAACCTAAAGGACCTACAGATCATGAGCTCCAACGATACGAGATCATTTGGTCAAAACTCTTTTAACCCCAAACGATCAACATTCGTTAACTCCCGAAGACTCCACTATAGTCCGAGAGTTGCACTCTTCTCACTATAGATATATTATGTCCTCTTGATATAACCATCATGGGCAAGTCGACCCTTTACAGGTTGTCCGTAATCACGCTGGGTCATATTAACCGCTTAACCCCGGTGTTACATCTTCGTTCCTTAAGTTCCACTGACAACTCTAATGAACAATTGATCAGCGGTCCAACCGACAGATCAGATCATCTCTCAAGCTTGGAGAGAGTGTGCACAGATTGCTCAAGACTAGATGTCAGCTATTAAGGGAACAACCTATCTACTAACCCTGAAGAGCGGGTTAGGAGTAAACTCCTTCTTGCTACACTATGTTCCCAGCTACCTATTCGAGTTTATCCCCAAGTTGGTAGGCTTATTGAGCGGGCGTTCCGCCACTCTCACCCATACAAGTCTAAGGATACTCTCGAATAAGCAGGAGTTCATAGCAAGCTCAGGATTCAGATCGAGTTACCTAGGCCATCACAAAGTGAAATAGTCGGTCTCTTCAGTAAACGGTGTTATAAAGAGAGAGCGACTTTTTCGTGGTTCAGTCTTACACAAACTCATCGCGTAGAACGCCCCCGCCCGCACATCTCAATGTGAAACGATTCAGATCACATCGTTCTGTGTAACACAGAGCAGGCCGCATTCAATAGTGTTACCAGGAATAGGTACCCAACCTAATCCATATACTATAGACCATTTTTTACTATAAATGCTAGAGCTTGATCCACAATCATGTCACACATGAAGCTCCAATATTTGGCATACGTCAAGGGTTTTGTCTGTTGGTATAGATTAATGCAAAACATGTTTCACTTTATTCCGGTAAACGTATTTACCGAATAAAACTAATAACAGATTATTCTAAATAGTATATTTACAAACATAGTTTACAAACCACGAGTTTAAGGACATAAAACCCAACAATTTTGGACCCACACGTAATGCTGCCAAGGTATTGCAATCTGGTTTCTATTGGCTTACTATGTTTAGGGATTGTTATACTTTTGTTAAGACGTGTGATAGGTGCCAAAGAACAGGTAATATCTCGAGACACCATGAATTGCCTTTAACTCCTATTCTTGAGGTTGAGTTGTTTGATGTTTGGGGAATTGATTTTATGAGTTCCTTTCCCTCTTCCCATGATTATCTCTATATTTTAGTTGTAGTAGATTATGTGTCTAAGTGGGTTGAGGCAATTGCCACTAAGAAAAATGATGCTCGTGTTGTCTTACAGTTCCTTCACAAGAACATTTTTACCAGGTTTGGCACTCCACGAGCTATCATTAGTGATGGGGGATCTCATTTTGCAATAAATTGTTTAATGCTTTACTTGTCAAATATGAAGTTAGACATAAAGTTTCAACTGCTTATCATCCCCAAACTAACGGTCTAGCTGAAGTTTCTAACAGGGAAATAAAATAGATATTGGAGAAGACCGTTCGCACCACTAGGAAGGATTGGACTCTTAAATTGGATGAAGCTCTGTGGGCCTACCGTACAGCCTTTAAAACTCCAATTGGTACATCCCCGTATCGATTGGTGTTTGGGAAGGCATGTCACTTACCTGTAGAATTGGAACATAAAGCATTATGGGCCACCAGGAAGTTGAACTTTGACTCTCAGAAAGCTGGCGAAGAACGACTGCTACAACTTAATGAGTTGGAGGATTTTCGAGGCCAAGCTTATGAGAATGCCAATTTTTACAAAGAACGCACTGCGAGATGGCATGATCAAAGAATTCAACACCGCTCGTTTACACCTAGACAACAAGTACTTCTTTTTAACTCTCGCTTACGTTTGTTTCCAGGTAAATTAAAAACTAGGTGGTCGGGTCCCTTTACAATTAAGGAAGTGTCCCCACATGGAGCAATCGAGTTACAAGTCACTGATGGACATTCATTCAAGGTCAATGGACAAAGAGTCAAACACTATTGTGGCACTGAGGAACAACGTCTAGAGAGTCTTTAGCTAAAGACGTTAACTAAAGCGCTCGTTGGGAGGCAACCCAATTTCGTTTTATTTTCTTTTGTTTTGTTTGTTTTGTTTGTTAGATGTTTTCTCTTAACTCTAAATGTTGTTTTGTTTGTTTTGCAGGTAAAAAAAAAAAAAATTTGCAGGCACAAAACCTGTTGCGTGCTCAGTGTGTGTGTAAATTAGATGCGAAGAACACTCAGATCATGCAAGTATACATGGTCTGCAGCAAGTGATAAGTATATTTTATATCGTTTTCCCACAGAGATTTGATTAAGTTTATGCTAAGTACAGATTGATTGAAGGAAAATGTAACCGGTGACAAGATGTTGTTGGTTGGGTTGCTGCATTAACGATTTGATGCGTGTTAAATTAGATAAGGTAACCAGGAATGAAATGGATTTTGATTCGAGACATAAGATTGTAAAGGACGCAAAGAAAACGTAAAGTTACAGCAATGCAAATAAACTAAGGAAACTACAGTCCACAAAAATAGGCTAACTAACTCACATAATAGAAAATAGTATTGCGGGTCTCGCAATACTTTCGCAATGAACTCGCAATGAATAAAGTCTAAAGATAAAACAACAAAGTTGGCTAAGAATCCTCCATAGGCATAAATTATGATCAATCAGTAGTGAACAAATATTACATGCATCGTATTCAGCTAGATCTCATACATCTTTCGATTATATGCATTAGATTCATAAGTTACTCATATCCAAGTAAGGTTAAGAACCTATTTATGACTACATGCGATTAAACGTGCTAGGAGAACACCTATTCCTAGATCGCTCTCTGGTTACCATGAAAGGCTAACATGAATGAATGACTCTGAATTCTTACTCCTTCCAGAGGTTAGGAATTCTTTAGAACAAAATGGATGGCCGGTCGAAAATGTCCATGTGATGAAGCTCACATTCATTCAATGCACTCATGCTTCTTTACATGCTGAAGTCACATAATTACATCCTATAGATTCATCTAAGCAACCTCTATAAAATTAGCTACTCATGGTTTTGGAAGAACTCAACAAAACTAATTGATTACTCATGAAATGAAGAACTCAACAAAACTAATTGATTGAATTATGATTGAGAGAAGAACTCAACAAAATTAATCGATTACTTATAAAAGCAAATCCAATAACAATTCATAAAGCAAACACAACTCAATCATTAAGCGATATTAAAGAAAAACAGTAGATGAACCGAACAAGAACTAAGAGGAACAATATATAATTCGAAAATCAATTAAAGAAAGCAGTAGATCAGATGAAGATCCTCTTGACCACGATTCGCCTCGGATGAAGAAGAAGAATGGCCGATCCTGGGAAGGAATTCAATCAGAAGAGAGATGAATCTTCTCTTCCTCCTTTTGAATTATCGACGCCAAGGGATCGTTGGTTCTTCGATCCAACAATCGGGAGAGGGTTTTTGATTCTCTTCACCGTCGAGTGGTTTATGGATTGAATTCCCTTCAATTCAATGCTTTGATCCTTCGTCTAGCTCTCTTTATATAGCCTTTAGTGGTTCCATAGTTGGCTCCCTAATCATGGATCACCATCCAAATTTGAGGTAACAACCTCACACGTGGCAGCTATAGGAAGGTCGGCGGCTGGAAAAACGCAGCAACAAAGACCAGTATTGCGATTGCGTTGCGATCGCAATGCTCTGTTTTTTGTTGTGCTTCTTCTGATCCCATTGCGCTCCTCGCAAAACTTCAGCAATACATCTGCAAAGCATTAATTAGACATTTTTTCACCAATTTACACACTTATGCACAACTTTTTCACATAAGCCTTAAATTAACCTCATTTCACAAAATGTCACGATAAAACACATATTATGCTCATTAATAGTTAAAATGCTCGAAAGACTTCATGAATATCAAGTAACTATAGCCCTAAATAACTCTCTTTTGGAGAGGTAACACACCCCCAAACTTGAGTTATTGCTAGTCCTCAAGCAATACAAAGACTCACTTTCCCTCTCTTTTTCTACTATCTAACTGCTAACTCTTGTCTTTATCTCTAACTAACCAAATTGCTTAATCTCTTGGCCTACTGTCGAAGATATTGCTGTCATGTGACACACTTCAAGCTAAAACCAACTTCACCAAGAAAAGAAAAGAAAAGAAAAAATAAATAAATAAGGAAAGAGAAGAATTGTGAACAAAAGCTGCCGAGAGGAGTAACTTTACCAAGAGTCAACAAATCTTTCGAGCTTCATGTGGTATAAACAATAATTCTTCCAATTGAGTTGCTTAAAATGTCCATCCATCCACCTTTACCTAAGCCCAATTACAATCAAAGCGAGACCCGAAAATTTGACATTCATTTGATTCATTGATGATGAAGATTTGATGTTTTAGCAAGCTTATGGTAAAATTCTTTTATGCACTGGGTTGAGTGTTTATCCTATATATAGCCTGATTAGTGAGAAGATTGAGCAAAATTGTGTGAGGTATTAAATCTTGTGCATTCGATTGTGGTAATTTAATGAGGTACTTAAGCTTTATCATAAAATGGTAGCCTATGATTGTATGTTCTCTCGATTGTCACCATGGCTCAAACCATAGATGGATGCTTAGTTTTATAGGTAGTTTGGGATACAAAGGAAAAACAATAGGCTATGGTTGAATTTATTCTTCAATTGTGGATTGTCTCTATTGAGAGTAATGAGGTTGGAGTCACATGCATGCATTTATTTATTTGTTTTATGGTCTTGTTTTATTTTGCTCGAGGACTAGCAAAAGCTTAAATTTGGGGGGGTTTGATAGCTCACAAAGTGATATCTTTATAGCCTTTTTATCGCTAGTTTACCGTTTAAACGAGCACTTTTACGTTGATTATCTTTTATGTTGTAGGAATTAAGCCATTGGAGCTAAAGGGAGCATTATTGAGGATTATAATGAGAAGTTGATCCAATTGGGTGATATGAAAAGAAGCTCAAGCCAAAAATCCCAAGGGCAGAGCGTCGAGACGCTCAAATTTTGTCTACAAGCCAAGAATCTCGCAACAGTAGTGTCGAGACGCTACGAAAAGTCTTCTATCTTCATAATACAGTTAATGACAATTATTTTCAGGCAAGAGACCTTATTTTATGACACCTAAACATTGTCACTGAATGACCACTCATATCATATTTTGTCATTTAAACACAATTGACGACATGTAATGTTTGTCATCGAATCAGAATGGATGACAGTAAATTTTGTACGCTTTGATGACTTAATTTTTCTGTCACTAATAGCTTGAAGACCACAACTATTGTGAGACAACAAAACGAATTCAATGACATGATTTTTTTGTCAAAAAATCAATAATAGAATTTTTTTTTTATCAAATCTAAATATATTAATATTTATATTTTTAATTGTCATTATTATTATTATTATTAATTAATAATAATGAAAATTACAAAGCAAAATAAATAAATCTAAGTTTGACACAATTCAATAACATTGAAATAAGATCTATATATCAATATATCATTCAAATACCAAAGTTCATCAACTTTTACATAAACTAATTCATATGTATACAATATTGAAACTAACTACGATGCCCCTAAATTGTTGCAACATTAATAGTAAAATGTTGCATAACATGATGAAATATTCATTTAACCCAACAAAAAAGTTTATCATTTGTTGCAATATGACTTCTAGCTTGAAGAAAATATCTTCACTTCGCTTTGTAGTTCCTGCAATAAAAATTCAAGAAGACACAATAACTTTTTATTTTGAAAGTAGAACAAGAAATCATTTCAACAAATATCCAGAATCCTCCCAAATAGTTATAAGCTATATATACTTAGAAAACAATCCGTAGGTGAAAAACAATTGAGCAAGTGACTAAAATGGACCTAAAATTACAAGTAGTCAAAAAGTACCTAAAATTACAATGTAACAACTAAACTTAAAAAGTGTCTAAATCTACAAAGTACCGAAAACATGCAATAAAGTTTAGAAAAGAATAACAAAAGCAAAAGTGGCTACCATAACTGCAGGATAGCCATTAACAAGTGTCTAAATTTACAAAGTACCGAAGACATCCAATAAAATCTAGTGTCAAATCAAGAAATGTAATCCATATTTAAGTTACATGACATACCTCTTTAACACTGAAGATATTTGATTAAAAGCTCCTTCATAAGTGTGCATCAACAAACTCCATTTAGAATGCAGTCGTTGTTAAAAAAATTGCTCTTATAAGTTCCTCCTACAATAAATTTTGAATTGCCACATTAGTATACTATGTAAGTCACTAATATATTACCAACCATAGACCATTGAATCTGCATTTTCGTTAAGTTTATCACACGACCAACCGATGTTCTATATATCACTGAAATAAGAGGTTGTATATATCATTTAAATACCAACGTACATCAACTTTTACACAAATTAACTCATGTGTACATTATTGACACTCATGTGTACATTATTGACACTAACTACAATGCCCAACAATTTTTGCTAAGTATTTATTATTAGCCCTTTTTAAGCTCTATGAGCTATATTTGAAGGAATAAAATTGAGTAAGAGAAAGTCAAGTTTGGCAGAAGAGACAACAAGGGAGATAAAAAAGTTATCTTAAACAAGGAAACTTTGTTCAGATGCACATCCTCCAATAAGCTAGGATGAAAAGAGAAGCAATAAAAGCACAAGTCAATGTTATCACAGAAGAGCACAATTCAGTAGACAAAAAGCTCAACATCAACATCACATGACAAACCAGTAGACAGTAAGCTCAATATCATATAAGTTCTTTTAGTTTACAAATAACTCCTAAAATTTTCATTTTCAGATGGTTAAAGTTCAACTTCATTTCAAACGAAGGA
This sequence comes from Herpetospermum pedunculosum, assembly GCA_028017165.1. Taxonomy (NCBI): domain Eukaryota; kingdom Viridiplantae; phylum Streptophyta; class Magnoliopsida; order Cucurbitales; family Cucurbitaceae; genus Herpetospermum; species Herpetospermum pedunculosum. The sequence goes on along the minus strand of CM051528.1, from coordinate 53,893,863 downwards.
GCTAAGATGTATAGATGGTTGAAGAAATATAAGAGTGAAAACTTTCTATTCTCGGCATGATAGAATTTGCTAAAAGAGAGTTTTAATCTCACAAGTGTAAATTGCAATTTGCACATGTATGCCCACTCTCATATAAGCACAATTAAAAACTTTAGTATGTTTGATTAAGCTTCAGCTCATGCACTTCAATGACTAGAAGGAAGTTAAAAGAAAGCTCATGATGTGTTAAATAATATTGTCATAAGACCCAACTCAAAAGTTTAGAGTTATATCTTAAAGTTTTATATTTTTTTGATATCCAATGTTTGAAGTCACACTAATACGTTATCTTTTATCTCTATTTATACTGTGTCACCAAACAAAATTGTACGAAAAGTAATATGTAAAAGTAATATGTAAAAAGGACAGATATAGAAAACTTACCAAAAATGTTCTGCTATATATTGAAATCAATTATTTTCTTATTTGTGCTTGACTTGAAAAAACATTGATTTTATTTTTTTAACTAGAAAAAATTCATTTTGGGTATAGTAAAGAGTGAAGGAAAGATAAAGATTTTCCTACCGATGATATTGATGATCCTTGATAAACAAACTCCAATAGAATTATATTTCTCAAATCACATCAAATAAAATAAGTAGAGAAAACTCTAAAAGAGAATTAAAAGATTAATAGATTTTATTTACAACAATATTCAGTGAGAAAGATTCTTCAAAAGCTTCACTTCTTTCTCTAGCTCTCCTATGTGAGCCTACATAGATATGTTAAATAGAAAAATGTGAGAGAATATTCAGTGAATTTGACTATACTTTAGAAAAATAATGAAACTTGTTATTTAATTTCTACTGCAAACTTCAAATTTTTAAACATCTCCACCTGTACACATCATGCTAAAATCATGTTAAAATCCTCACAATTGACATATATCATGAAGTACCCCACTAGATATATACAACAAACTGAAAAAAAAAAAAAAACTACAAGGAAAAAAATAATACAATACAAAGTATATGCGACTTCACAAAATCTATTAACTCAAGAGAGTTGAGAATATATCCTCCAGGCTCGCAAGTTCCTTCGATCTTCCTCTAGTCAAAGAATTACAACCAAAAACCATTAACTGATTAAGTTTTCAAATGGTGAAAAAACATTAGCACTTGGTTTACCTCAATCCTTAATTTGCAAGCACATTGAAAGGTGAGTCTTCGATTGGCTGAGCAAATTGAAGGAATCTTTGGTTTTCTCTTTGCTTTACAAAAGACTTCTACTTCAACATCTTATTTGCATCAAGCAAATGGAAGAATTTTTTAAACCTTTGAGTAGCATTGTCATCGACTTTAGGAACATTTTCTTCTGGTTTGTTCAATGGTTTACGCGATCCTGACGAACTCCCAGTCCGTCCCATTATTAGTTGATAAATAAAAATCTAAAACAATGCAAACGTCAGCTAGAAGGTAGAAACAAAGAGAAGGGAATCAATACAATAACTCCAATTTGTTTCAATGTATAAGTATTTAGGGGTGAGTATCAGTCGGTCGGAGTCGGTTTTGGGCTCAAACCGCCGCCGACCACCGATAAGTCGGTTTACATCGGTCGGTGATGATCGGTTTTAAAGAGCTTAGTGACGTCGGCCGACCGATGATCGGTCGGTCGGTCGGTTTTGGTCGGTTTTTACCTAATTCCGACGAACTATTGAAAAAAAAAATGTGAAAAAAGAGAGAAAGAAGTGGAAGAAAGAAGATGGATCTCGCTTCTTTTGTTGTTGTTTGCCACTGAAAACTAAAAAAAATGAATGAAGGAAGATATGAAAAATGACAAACAAAGAAGGAGAGAAGAAGGAAAAAAATGTAGATAGAAGAAGGAAAAAAATAAAGAAGAAGGAAATAGATGAAGGAGAAAACGTATAAAATAAAAAAAAAAAAACAAAGAAAAAACAAAGAAAAAATAATTTTTAATAATTTTTTAATATATTATATTATTTTTTTAATATTATTATATTATATATGTTGGGAAGACCTTGGTCTTCCCAGTGCACTCAGCAACCATCAGTCTTCAGTCATATCATACGGCCCGTCAGCCGTCAGGCACAAAAGACGAGTTTTTTTTTTTTTTTTTTTTTTTGTAAATGACCATGTCGGTCGGAAAATACGATTTAGTTTCGTCGACCGACCAAAACGTCGGTTCTTCAATGTGTAAAACCGAAGCCGACCGAACCATTGGGCCAACCGACCGACCGACGTCGGTTCGGTCAGTTTTAGTCGGTTTTAGTCGGTCGGATCGGTTTTTCGGTGTTGTTTACTCACCCCTATAAGTATTCCAAAATCCAAACTACAGCAAGCACAAAAGTTATCTAAAAATCTCATTGATTAGCAAATAAAATGTACATAAATATGTTCATTCGAGATTCATAATTTAAATAATACTGCATCGACCCATATATTGAAGGTTGATACATACAAATGAAAAACTTGCCTTCATATAAAATAGAATACTCCCTCAGCACAGATAATCATGATTAATAAGGATGCGACTTTTTTATAATTCAAACAAAAAATGTCGACTTGTAAAGGCTTAACTTCAATCCCAAACTACTAACTACTCCAAAACCTTGCTTTCGATCCCAACGATGCCCAAAGAGTAAAATTGCGCCCATGAATCTACAAATCTAAAGTCTAAAACAAGCGGGTAACTAAGTTTGGAGTTAACTAACTTCGTGGGTAACGAAACAGAAGAAGAACGGAAGGAACTCACTTGTTCGTTGCGGCTACCGCCGCGACGAGGCTGAGCGACGATCGGAGGCGGCGGCGTGCGGCTGAGAACTGACTGAAGGCGGCGGCGTGCAACGGTGACAGCAAACGGAGGAGTGACAGGGCGCAGCGCGGCTGAGCAAAGGGAGAGAGCGGGGGCGGCGTGCGACGAGCGGAGCGAAGGGGGAAAGAGAGCGAGCGACGACGGCGAGGTGCGATGGCGAAGGAGAGAGAGAGAGCGACGACGACGGCAAGCGGAGGTTAGAGAGGGAGATGGGAGATGGGAGTTGAGGGGGGAGGGGCGGCGTGTTGTGGGTTTGGGTATTCTTCGCTGAAGAAGAAGACCCAACTTTACCTTTATATATTATTATTTTTTTAATAAATAATAATATAATATAATATTAATAATAATATTATATAATAAAAAAAATATTATATTATTATTATTAATTACTTTTCAAATAAAATAAACCTATTTGACTTAATCAACCTTAACCCCAATTTCTTTTAAGCCCCATTCCAAATTAGCGAAACACTTAACCCACTAACGAGCCCGGTACAAGACGAAGGCGGCGCTCGGCGTCGGAGCTCGAAGAAGGAGGAGAGATGTCGGAGCAGGGCTGAGATGGCGTCAGACCTGGCAGCAGACGACGGCGGAGCTAGGCGGCCCCAGAACTCGTACAAGACGAAGGCGGCGGAGCTCGGAGAAGACGGAGGCGGTGTCGGCGGCGAATCCAAGGGGAGATTGAGAGAGGCGCGCGGTAGGGATGGGTTTTGTAAATGAGAAATTAGGGATTTCAATGTTTTATATAATATAATATATCTATATATATATATATAATAAAATACTTAATATATAACATTTTAGATTTCCCTCCTTTTTTTCAATTCTTTTTTTTTTAAAAAAAAAAAATAACAATTTAAGTGGTTAATTAATTATAATTATTTTATAAACAAATGAATGATAAATAAATCTAAACAATTTACGACATTTTAAAATAGTCATTCATTAATGACCTTATAAAACTGTCATTAAGTTTCGAAAATCTGAAAAACTCCGTTTTTTCCGCCAAAAACGCGCCCCAAACTGAAGATGACACTTTTTTTTCCTCCCCATTGGATTTTCTTGATTCACATGTCATCTATTCCTATATTTCTAGTAGTGTGTTTTGATTAATTGAATGTTTAGATTGATTGCTTATCTTTCATTCGTGCTTTTACTTTCTTAATGCTTATAATCTTCTGATCAAAGGTTGTATATTTTCATGGTTTAAATTTATGCTTGAGAGAAGATAATTTAGACTAGATCTTGATTGCATGACTAAGAGTAGTTCTAACATGAGAATGATTAGGGCTCTTTTAGAAGTTGTTTTAAAGAAGAGTTTTCAATGTCTTGCATGTCTTTAAAAACTAGATTGAACAATTAATTTTATTAAATTGCATGAGACCAATTGCGCTCGTAAGAGTCAATTGTTATTTTTGTTCTTCTAAACTTATGGAAATTTGCATGAATAATCTAGGCATTTGATTGATTGAAGCGTCAATCTAATTGTTGAAATCATATCCCTAAGATACTTTTCTCGTGATTTGTCTAATTTTGTTACATTTATTTTATTGTTTGTTTTCGTAGTTTTTTCACAACCCTCTTCGCATTTTATTTCTCTAGATAAAATTAAACACTAATATTCGGGGTACTTAAGTGAGCTAGAAATCCAATCCTGAGGACGATATTCGTAATTATTTACACTTTATTACTTGACCCGTACACTTGCGGTTTTGCACCTGCATTAAAAGTGCGCAACAAGTTTTTTAGTTTTGTGCGCAACAAGTCTAAATTATTTACACTTTATTACTTGACCCGTACACTTGCGATTTTACCACTTTTATTAGTTTTGTACTTTCCATCCATCTTGAATCTTTGTTTCGTTTAAATTTAGTTTATGCACTTTAAATGAAACTTGATGGGAATTGAAATATGTCTATATATATATATATACTATGTATATATATATATATATATACTATGCATATACTATGTATATGTTTATTTATTCCTTGTGTTTTGAACCTATTAGGTGTATTTTTCAATATATACTATTTGTTTGGGCGTGTCTGTTTATCTTTTTATGGGGTGTCGTGTTCGTGTTCGTCGAGTTAGTGTATACTGGTCAATACAATGGGTGACAGGTTAGTTTAATTCAAATTATTTCAAATATTTTCAACCGTTTAGTTGTTACGTTTTTCCCTCCCAACTATTTTCTCTCTCATAAAATCAACCCTTTTTTGTAGTTGATTTGATTTTCAAAGGATTAAATCTCATAGGGGTATTTCAGTCTCAATATAGTTTAAAGATTATACTAAATATAGTTGTTAGCTATTTTTCATTAAGTTAATTGTGTTAGCTATTTTTCAGTAACAACTATTTCATTTTAGCTATTGCTCTTGTTGCCCTAAAATAAAACATATAACTAACTAGGCATCCAAAGAATTTTAGTCCATGAGTAAAAACATCTAACCCTAATTCAAGCAAACTATCCTAACCAAACAAATAATGTAAAGAACCAATCAACAACAAAAGCTAGCTTATCTAAAGCAAAAACAAGCTAAACTATTTAAAACAAAACAATCTAACTATGATCAATGTAAATTAACCTAAAAATAAAACAATATATACCTAGAATTAATAGAATGTACAAGGCTACATTGTATTAGAATGACTTAATCACAAATACATACCTAGGGACCTATTTATACTAAAATAGAATAATAATGAAAAAGAACTCTTACATAGGTAAACCCTAAAAGATAACACCTAAACTAACATCTCCTATCAAACTCATAATACTCATATTTGAGTTTTTCAAGGGAGACCAAACAAAAAAAATAAACAAATAAATACATAATGCGAAATTCAAAATGTTGATGCCGCAATTGCCAAACCTCAGCGGAAGATTCCAACCAATGTCAATGTCAATGCTGTCAATTCTCAAATTCTCAAATTCTCAACCAATGCCAATGCCACGAATTCCAATTATCAACCCAATTGCAAATTCCAACTGCAATGTTAGTGCAAATTTCCAATTGCCATGAATCAATTGTCAACCCAATTGCAAAATTTCAGCTGCGGATGTTAGTGCAAATTCCCAAATGCCACGAAATCCAATTGTCAACCCAATTGCAAAATTCCAGCTGCAGATGTTAGGGCAAATTCTGATCGCTGCAAATTCCAACCGCAAGCACAAAGCCCCAAATTCCAGTAACCCAAAACCAAACCAAAAATACTCAAAACCAAATCAAATCACTAAAAACCAAACCAAACCAAAACATAAAAAAAAAAAAAAAAAAACCACATGTGACTGTCAAACGAACCGGACTGATCAAACCCAAATGAACCAGACTGAACCGGTTACCCTAACTCTTCTTTTTTTCTCGCGTGATTTTGCCACACCGCCGGCCTCTTCGCCTTCTTCATTCTTCTCACGGCAGCCACATTTTTTTTCCAGCCATCGTCTCCATCCAACGTTTTCTTCTCCATCGTCGTCGATGAGCTCTAGATGTGGTCGCGCACCACCGCCACTTCAGATCTGCCGCGAACCACGTCTTCTACAGATATGTTCCCGTCCATCTCCTGTCGTCAGCCGAACAACCACGCACCTCCGTCGCTCGCGCACCGCACAAACGCCTCTGTCTGTCGCAAGCCAGACCGTCGATTCGTTCGTCGCTTGCACCACGTCGCCGACACCAGCCCAGACATCTCTTCCTTACGACAAAAAAATAAAAAAACTCCAGACCAAAACCAAACACAAAACAAAATGTCCACACACGGACTCCTCAAAATGACCAACACACAGACTCCTCACTCCTCGCCAACGCTCAAAACAAACACAAAACATAGATCAAAACAAAAATGCCCAATACCTTAGAGAATTGATAGAATGTACAAGGATACATTGTATTAGAATGGCTTAATAAAAAATACATACATAAGGACCTATTTATACTACATAGGCAAGCCCTAAAACATAACACCTAAACTAACACCCTAATCATTGGAAGGAGTGTCATCATCATTGATAAGGACAACAAACCCTCACGTATCTCCACATTGGTATGATATTGTCCACTTTGGGCATAACTCTCATGGCTTTGCTTTTGGTTCAACCTCAAAAGGTCTCATACCAATGGAGAATGTTGTCCCTCCTTAAATACCCATGATCTTCCCCTCTTCTAACCGATGTGGGACTTTGATCGCACTCCCAAGAATCCTCCCCTCCCCTCAAATCGTCATCTCTATCCGTCTAGCTCTTATCTAGGCCAACTCCTTCATCGGAGCACCACTCTTTCACCGGAGCACACACTGCCTTTCCGATAGAGCCCAACCACGGATCTTCACCAATGACTACACCTTTGAGGCTCACTAGGCTCACCATATCTTTGTTCGACACTCGAGGATTCCTCCGACACGGCTAAGTTAGGGGCATGGCTCTCATACCACTTGATATAAACCGAACTGGACAATGCCCAATCAGAACACAAATTTCAGCAACAATATAATCAGAGAAAGAGATAAAGAACACAAGATATATAGTGGTTCAACCTTTCGGTCTACATCCACTTTGAGAACCGACTTATATGATTTTTATTATGGCAATAAGTCACAATATAGAGTACAAACAAATTATAAATTCAATCCCAATATCAATGGAATGAATTACCACGAACAATACCTCAAATATTGACCGATTTGAGCTTGAATCAACAACCCATAGTGACTGACCGGAAACCGCTGTGAAAACCACTTCAACCGCCGCCTGAACCCGCCAGAATACCCACGTCGGATCTCTATACCGAGACCCACACCGACGTGCTATGTTTCTCTTGACCGAGACACACACCGGAGCTCCTCCTCTGAACCGGGAGCAAGGTTGGCGACGTGAATCCCACACCGGCGAAAGTCAGCCTCTAAACCAAGACCACAAAGAACGTTGACTGGCGGTGGGATTTCTCTTTCACGAGCGTCTGCAAGATTTCTCTTTTCCTCTTACTGTGCGTTTTGTTCGTACGATTGCCCCTCCTCTTGCGTATGTTTATATGAACCACACCCTAAATTGGGAAGATTAGGAATATTACAAGTTTTTCATCCCTTATACATTTACTTAAATGCCCTTCTTAATAACCCTTAAGATTTTTGCTATCTTTTGTTGTACCAAAAGTGCCTTAATCTTCTTTCTCCATTCGATCCAAAGAGTTGGAAGATTTGCAGATTGTGGTTTGTGCCTCGTATTTGTATTTGTATTCTTGTTCAGCTTACTTTGTGAGTCTATATGTCTTCAATGTCGACTCGTTTTGAGGTTGCTAGATTTGATGGGAAAGGTGATTTCGGTTATGGAGAAAGAAGATTAAGACACTTTTGGTACAACAAAAGGTAGCAAAAATCTTGGGTGACGAAAAAGACCTTCCGACGACACTCACATAAGCTGAAAAAAAGGATATGGATGAAATTGCATATTCGATAATTATACTTTATCTTTCAGATGGAGTACTTAGGCAAGTGAATGAGGAAAATACTACCGCAAAATTGTGGGCAAAATTAGAGAGTCTTTATCTAACTAAATCTTTACCAAATAAATTATATCTAAAGGAGAATTTTTTTGGGTATAAGATGGATCAGAGTAAAGGCTTGGAAGAGAACTTGGATAATTTTAAAAAGGTTGTGGTTGATCTCAATAACGTCGGTGAGAAGATGTCGGATGAAAATCAAACCGTCATTCTTTTGAATTATTTGCCAAATTCGTTTCGAAAAGTTAAGGCAACTATTAAATATGGTCGGGATTCTTTGACCATGAATATTGTGTTGGATGCCTTGAAAGCTAGAAATCTCGAAATTAAAAAAGGAACGCATGGAAGGAGAGTTGCTTATGGCCAGAGGAAGAATTGAGAAAAAGAATTGGAAAGGAAAGGAATCGAGAACCAGGTCAAAATCCAGAGGGAAAGTCAGAAAGTGTTACTTGTGTCATAAGGAGGGACATTTTAAGAGAAATTGTCCATTGAACAAGAGTAGAGAAGTTTTTGATAGCAACAAAGGTGAATCATCTAGTGTTAATGTAACATATGGGCATGATTCTGCAGAGGTCTTGATGGTGCCTAGTAGAGACATTCAAGATGAATGGATCATGGATTCAGGTTGCACATTTCACATGACTCCTAGACGAGACTATTTGATTGACTTCCAGGAAGTTAGTGGGAGAAAAGTCTTGCTTGGAGATAATGGTGTCTGTAATGTAAATGGAATTGGCTCAATTCGGCTTGCAACACATGATGGTTTGATAAAAACGATTACAAATGTAAGGTACGTGCCAGAACTCAAACGAAATCTAATTTCTCTTGGTGAATTAGATAGAGCAGGTTATTCTTATAAATCTGAGATGGGGGTTCTGAAAGTTTCCAAGGGATCTTTAATTAAATTAAAAGGGAACCTTGGAAAATGGTCTTTATGTGTTGGAAGGTACTGCTATTACAGGAAATGTTGATGTTGCATCTAGCAAAGGGACTGATATGTCTATGCTATGGCATAGGAGGTTGGCTCATGTGAGTGAAAGAGGTCTACAAGCTCTTTCTAAACAAGGCTTACTTGGAGGTGTTAAAGATATTGAACTCCCATTTTGTGATCATTGCAAAATGGGAAAGTCTACCAGGGTGAAGTTTAGAAAAGGGAAGCATTCAACTAAATGTATATTGGATTATTTACACTCAGATTTGTGGGTTCCTACCAAGGTACCTACTATGGGAAGTTCAAGGTACTTCATGTCTATCATTGATGATTTCTCAAGGAAGGTGTGGATTTATCCACTAAAACAGAAGGATGAAGCTTTTGAAAAAAATTCTTGAGTGGAAGAAGCAGACTGAGAACCAAACAGGAAGGAAAGTAAAGTATCTGAGGACAAACAATGGTTTAGAATTTGTGAATCACAAATTCAATAAATTTTGCAAATATGAGGGAATCACGAGACATCATACTGTAACATACACTCCACAACAGAATGACTTAGCTGAGAGGTTCAACAGAACGATTATGGAGCGTACGAGATGTCTCTTGTCAAATATTTCGTTACCTTTGAAGTTTTGGGGAGAAGCCGCCCAAACCGCCTGTTATCTCATTAATAGGAGTTCGTCTTCCGCTATAGATTTTAAGACTCCTCAAGAGGTATGGACAGGAGAAGCTCCAAGTCTTGATCATCTCAGGGTATTCGGTTATTCAGCTTATGCTCATGTGAAGGAAGGAAAGTTGAATAAGAGGGCATTGAAGTGCATGTTTATATGAACCAACCCTAAATTGGGAAGATTAGGAATATTACAAGTTTGTCATCCCTTATACATTTACTTAAATGCCCTTCTTAATAACCCTTAAGATATTTTGTCATTTTTTAACAAATCTCCCTCATGACAAAAATATCTTAAGGCAATAAGTTGATCCTCTGAATTACCCTATCATCCTGGTTTTACATTCAACTCACTTAACAAGTATTTAAACCTGTGAGTTGTAAGTACCTAGGTTAACATATCTGACAAATTTTGATCTGTATGAACTTTGACCAGTTTAACTTCATTCTGAGCAATTGTATCCCTTATGAATTGAAACTTAACATCGATATGTTTACACCGCTCATGATGAGATGGATTCTTCGCAAGATGAATAACACTCTAGCTATCACAACAAATGATAGGTATAAACTCATGCGTCAACAACTCACCAACAATTCGCTTCAACCACACTGCTTTAATATTCGTCGGAGCGTCGAGACGCTAGGCCAGCGTCGCGACGCTGCGACCTAAAATTCTCAGCGCGCGCCTCGCGATGGCGTCGAGACGCTAGGCGAGCGTCTCGACGCTGCCCCGATAATTTCCAGCGCGCGCCTCCTCGGAGCATCTCGACGCCACGGCAGGGTCTCGACGCTTGCTCTTGGGTTTGGGGCTGGAAAATTGCCTTCCCTTGGCAATTTTGCCCAATTCTTCTTGGATGAGCTTCCCCATTTCCCGATGCACTCCCGGGGCGCTAAAACACCTTCCTCCTTAGCCACGAAACGCGTCCAATGGACACCATGAGCTCTATGCCGCAAAACTTCTATAAACGAGACATATTAAACAATTAATTACGGCTTTTAGCTAGAATTAGGGAGTGATAATTAGCTCCAAAATGGAGTTATCAGACACCCCCAACTTAAATCTTGCTAGTCCTCGAGCAAGGCAAATAAAGAATTTGACTCTAAAGGACTATGCATACATGCCTCTAATTCAAACCTCAATACTTTTTACAAATCTAAACATTACATAATCATGAAAGGAAACGGCGCATGCATTTAATCAAGAACACATCAAAAATTAACTCTCGCTCCCTAACGTGTGTGTGTGCTAGTCAACCTATCCTAAACCTACGTAAGCCCGAAAAAAACACATGCAACATATCATCCCGCTTTCCCCCTACTTCTAGCATTTAAGAACAGTCTAAATTTGATCACACAAGAGAGAGTAATGAATTAAGAGACCTAAAAAGATTTTCTCATACTTTTTTTTTCTTTTTGAGTACTTTGTACTCATGGTTAAGGTTCTTTGAACCCAACATTTATTCTCTTTTTCTTTCCAACCTCGAGTTGCCTAACACGTCAAATTCATGCATTAAACTTCACATTTTTAAGGAGTAACGATCAATTCTTAGGTACCAATAAGAAGGAGGAGCGCCTCGAGAGAATTTTCTAGCTAACATGCTTTTCTATTTTATTTATTTTTATTTAGGCTTAGCTTACGCTAACTCGATTAATTGACCACTAACTCTCATGCAACAAGCTACCCTAGGGGTGCCTTTCGGGGTGACAACAAGAATTAACGTGACATGCAATCAAACTAAGCCTACGGAGTCTAAGATGAGGTTGCTAAGTGCTCGATAGATGCAAGGGAGCAACATCAAAAATTTTAAAATTTTTGACATGAACCTAATAAATGCAAAACAACCTATGCAAAAACTAGATTATGCAAATGCTCAGATTCCAAAAAGACACTTCCTAGATCATCATAATTAGAAAGCAGTAAACAGAGTCCCAAGCACTTCAAATTCTAAATTAGCACTGCTCAACAAACTGCACATGGATATCCACAACATCCACCCCCAACTTCAAAAAATAGCATTGTCCTCAATGCTTCTTAATCAGATTCACAAAAGTAAAGGGAAAGGAAAAACGACACTTCCCTGATCTTTGTTAAGTTGGCGAGGGACAAGAGGCGACGCTCTCTATCGAAGCTCGATTTCCTCAACTTCTCCTTATTTCCTAAAAAAACCAGCAAGCTAATTAAGCTAAATTAAACTATGAAACTAAAACTAAAATAACGATAAACTAGAAACAGAAAAACAGTTCAACACTCGGGTGCCTCCGAGAAGCGCAGAATTTTTAAAGTTGTTTGCTCGACTGGATTCTCCCCATGAACTCATCCATATTCTGATAGCGCGGGGGACGTTCCAAACATGTCCTCGTCCACGCCATTCCTGCAAACAACATTCAAAAGTGTCTTTTCTCTTCGTGCCTCAAGCACGTGAATATCAACATGATTAGTGTCAGAAAAAACAGCACCCTCATCAATCAATTCTAAATCTTTCTTTTTCACAGAGACATAAGAGTTATCCCTCAAGCTCGAGGTCAAACTCGCATTCTCAACAGACTCCAAACAAGCAACATTCTCTACAAACTTCTCATCAAATAAAGAAAACTCACGCACAGTTTCATCAAACTCCAAGGAAATTACGCCCTTAAACACATCAATTTTGACCCTCGCGGTCTTTAAAAAGGGACGCTCTAACAACATGGAGGACGATACATTCAGAGATTTTCTACTCATGTCTAACACTAGAAAGTCTGCAGGAAACATCATATCTCCTATTCTAACCAGAACATCCTCGACCTTCCCCCTAGGACATATGCAAGACCCATTTGCTAATTGTACATCCACGTCAGTCTCATGCATTTCATTAAGTTTAAGATCTAAAAATAATGCATACGACATAACATTAACAGATGCACCCAGGTCAAGCATGGAAATTTTAACAGTTTTACTACCTATCATGCACGAGATAGTAAACGTACCTGGGTCGTTGCACTTGGTAGGCAACATACCCGGAAGAATCGCCGAGATATTCTCCTTCTTCTTTTCTTCAGTCCCTCTGGACTTTCGCTTCTTCGTGCACCAGCTCTTGAGGAATTTAGCATATTTGGGGATTTGACTCACCACCTCTAAGAGTGGGATGTTCACCATCACCTTTTGGAAGGTTTCTGGATCTCCTCGTCATCGTTCACCAAAGTAGGCTTCGCAAGCCTACTGGGGAAATGTGCTGCGGGAACACTCTCCTGCACATTCTTTTTCTCTTTTTCTTCAGTCACATCTTCAAGATCACTCGGGAAGGATACATTCCGACCATTCTTCTTTGCTTCCTTCACAGCTCTAGAGGGAACTGATTTCCCACTCCTCAGCTGGATCGAACTCACGTTCTCACATGAATTCACAGTGGTTTGGGAAGGAAGCTTCCCAGAACTCTTGCTCTCTATCTTACTGATCGACACTGCCATCTGAGTCAGCTGCTTGTTCAAATTCTGCAGCTCTGCCTTATGCGAGTTAAGCTCTTCTCGAGCTTCTTTTTGAAACTGGCTCGTCGATGTCACGATGGTTCGTACCATCTCTTCCATAAAACTGAAGGAACTAGAGGCTTGAGCTTGGGTAGAATTCTGAGGTCTGTCATACGACTGACCTTGATAGCACTGTTGTCCATCTCTGTTCCCATAGCTCATGTTGGGATGGTCACGCCAACCGGGGTTGTACGTACTCGAATAAGGATCGTACTTCCTAGTGTTGGAAGCATATCCCCCAATTGCGTTGACCTTTTCCGCCTCGCGGTTACCTCCCACAAACTTCTTCAACAGATTTTCTATCTCGGCCACTTCGGCCTTCATCTCAGACATCTCATTTATCTGGCTCACCTGGTGGACTTGTCCTGCTCCACGAATACCGAATTCCTGCGAGTTGGCTGCCATATTTTCTATCAACTGCTTGGCCTCAACCGGGGTCTTGTCAATCAGTGCCCCTCCACTCGCTGCATCGATCATCTGCCGATCATGAGGTGTCATGCCCTCATAGAAATATTGAATTAGAAGCTGGACGGCTATCTGATGATGCGGAAAGCTCGCGCACAGGCGCCCGAAGCGTTCCCAATATTGGTGTAGGGACTCACCCACGTCTTGGGTAATCCCGTATATCCTCTTCTTTAGCGTGGTGGCAAGAGAGGCAGAAAAATACTTTTCCAGGAATACCCTCTTCATCTCTTGCCACGTCGTGATCGAACCGGAAGACAAATAGTAAAGTCAGTCCTTGGCTTTGTCTTTCAATGTGAAGGGGAATGCCCTTAGATTCAATTCCTCTTCCGTGATACCTGGGGGCTTCATCCCCAAACAAACACAGTGGAATTCCATCAGGTGTTTGTTTGCATCCTCACCTGCATTGCCATGGAAAGAAGGCAATTGGTGAATTAAACCAGATTTTAATTCAAAATTACCTGCTACCACGGGGTAGGTGATGCAGAGCGGTTGCAGGTTCAAATCCGGCGCTACTAACTGCTTCAAAGTCCTGGGCACATCTCCCTGTGCCATCACCTCACGAAAGAAGGGATCCACGCCTTCTTCTTCAAACAACCTTCGCCCCTCCCGGGCTTCTCTTCTCAACCTCCGCTCTTCTCTGTCTATCTCAGGTATAAACTGCAGTCCACTTAGCTCAGAAGAACGGTTCATACAACAACAAAAATTTTAAACATGCAAAAACCAAACATAATTTTTTTTTCAGAAACACAACCAATCAACCTAAGTCAAAATCAAACATAATTCCAATTTTTAATTGCCTTCCCCGGCAGCGGCGCCAATTTTGGTAGAGTTACTTTTGGGGTACTCCAATATCAAGTTGTCGAGGCTTGCCAAAATAAATTTATAATACCTATAACCTTTAGCTTTGCAGCTAGTGGCAACAGGGTCGAACCACAGAGAGGGACTAACAATTGAAATTAATATTTGAGATGCAGATAAATTGATTGGATGGGTTTTTGTTCACAAAACGGGGGTTCTATCATGCAAGTAAGGAAAATTTGCTAACGGAGAAATAAGAAGATTGAGATTAAAAAGTGTTGGATTTGCGGGATTTCGGGATTTTGCTAAGCATTTTAACATTCATCATTTAATTCTAAGGTATGGCTAACAAATTGATATGTACGTGGATGGTTACCTGGGAACCCTAAAGTAACCGGCTTCATATTAATTAATTAGAATTAACAATTCTAACTAAACATTATTCGCAATCGCATCAGAGTGATCAGCCCCAATTCAACTCCGAACAGTTACTAGCTATCCACGACGAACATTCGATTACACACCCCAATTGCTAACTGACTACCCGACAACCCTAAAGTAATCAACAATCAGCATGCATAAAACGATACTTCGATTTGTTCTATTGTTCTGTGTTACTAAGTCGACAAGGAGTGGCACGGCATCGCTAGTCTATAATGTTAACACATGCTAGAAAACAAGATTGTTCGTCAATGAAATCTAACATATGTATGGATTAAGCAAGAACAATAAATACATTCAAGAATTGAAGCCAAAACAGAACCAACATGCTCGATTATCAAAATATTAAAAACTTAACAAAAATCCCTAATCATCCCAAATCCTACACAAATACCTTAGCCGGCCATGGAGAAAATCGTCCCAATAGCTTCCATGGGAGCCTTGGCCATAATCCCAAGCTCAAAACAAATTAAAAGCTCCAAAAATAGCCAACAATGGCGGAGCAAAAGGAAAAATAGCGGAGAAAATCGAGAGGAAGAAGAAGATACAAAAAACTTGCTGCAAAAATCGTCTTTACAGCTTTAATATCCGTCGGAGCGTCGAGACGCTAGGCCAGCGTCGCGACGCTGCGACCTAAAATTCTCAGCGCGCGCCTCGCGATGGCGTCGAGACGCTGCCCCGATAATTTCCAGCGCGCGCCTCCTCGGAGCGTCTCGACGCCACGGCAGGGTCTCGACGCCAGGCAGCGTTTAGCAAGTGTCTCGACGCTTGCTCTCGGGTTTGGGGCTGGAAAATTGCCTTCCCTTGGCAATTTTACCCGGTTCTTCTTGGATGAGCTTCCCCATTTCCCGATGCACTCCTGGGGCGCTAAAACACCTTCCTTAGCCACGAAACGCGTCCAATGGACACCATGAGCTCTATGCCGCAAAACTCATATAAACGAGACATATTAAACAATTAATTACGGCTTTTAGCTAGAATTAAGGAGTGATAATTAGCTCCAAAATGGAGTTATCAATTTCCTCTCCTTGTTTTGCCTTAAGCTTCACTTTTTTGGCAAAGTCGTATGAAAAAGGATGCACACAACTTCCCTGCAATCTTCCTTCTACAAGAAATTATCTCCTCTTCATACAATTGCTTCTTATGTTCTGGTCAAAAATAGATATTGTACAACAAAATCACTTTGTCCAGTTAGAGTCGTGTATCAGCGACATAATTCGATTTTTGATGAAGTACAACAACATCACTCTGGGCCTTAGACCCTTGACCCCTATGCGAGAGAGATTCCACTGAGCTTCCTTACATTCTTTATCACTTCGTTCCTTTCGGATTGTCCCTTGGTGTTAAGTTGTAAATTCTATTGATGTCTAGGGTCTAGAAGCTAACCACCTTATTTCGGACCATAGACATGCTCACGGCTTCATTCCTCATCCTAGCATAGAACTGTGATGCCCCACATTACCATTAACATTATTTTGATAATTTTCTATTGTTATTAGTTTGTTATGATTGTTATTATTATAGAAGTCCATTTCATATATTAGTACCCTTCACGAATTTTTATTTAGTTATTTATACATTAGGAGAGTCAAATGACTATGCATTCCCAATTTAATTAGCTAAGTAAGAATGTAACTTTAAATTGGAAGTATGGTGTGATTACTTATAAGTATAGTGAATTGCAACTTTTACCATAATTTTTATTAATTTAGAAATTATTTTACTACAAGGTAATAAAGGAATATAAACACAATTTTACCTTTAAATTACATCTTTTATCTTAGTCAAAGTAAGTAGATAAAGGAAGACAAAAAAAAGTCATGTTTACCTTACTCATTATGTTCTTTAATCTTAGTTTAGTTAGGTTTTCTTAACACATCTTATGGACTTTCGCCTAAGGCTCATTTAAAATTTATGTGGGTGAGATGAAGAGTCAAATGAAACATACTAAAACCCCTTGGACGTTCAAACAATGAGGAGGAAGAAAGATTGATTGTTTCAAATTCCAATGAACTTTATTCTTAAGTTTCTCATGTGCCCTTTATTCCAAGATAGCCTAAACAAATCTAAAAGTTTTCTCTCTAGCACATATTATAACGTTGTAAATCACATCCTTGAGAAAAGATAATTTGTATTCTAAGTTCTTTTAAGTGGTGTTCTTGGATTTTACAAGATCGTTTCAACGGTTGCACCAAATCAGTAAGAAAAGAGTTATTTTTCATCTAGTTTAGTAGTGAATCTTTTACTAATAATTTCCGTAGATTCTAAACATGTTCATACCCATTTTTCTAAGGTATTTCAGTATCATTTTAATTTCTTTAGTTGCTGAAAATTTTCGTTCATTCATCGTTTACAGTAGAAATGAAAACACACCAACAACAAACATCATTTTCCCTGTTATTTGAAATCGTTGAGGGGTTCTCATGAGAAATTTTAGGCGTTGTTTTAGATCTAAAACATGTTGATTGTGATGCTGAAAAACAGAATTAAAACTCTCCAAAACAATCCTTAAAGTTGCTCTAATAATGTGTATCAGTTTACGCTATTTTCCTAGTTCTAGCTTGAATGATATAGAAATTTAAATGCATTTGTCCTGAATTTTTTTTATCAGGTCCAGTAGCCTAAAGTAAGCTTAAACATATTTTTAAGGAGTTCAAATTAAATTTTATGATTAATATTTCATAGGGATTAAAATCGATAAAAACTACTATAATTTGTGTTTTCAATTTTTTTGTTGTAAATTCTATAAAGTAGTAAATTATTTTAATGTACATTGTAGCTATAAATTAGAGCTTAATATGATCACTAAAAACTACGTAATATAGTTATTAAAAATAATAATAATTATTTTATTAATTAAACTTTTTAATTAATAAAAAAAATATATATTAACTAATATTATTTAATTCAATATCAAATATTAATTAAATAATATAATTAAACCCGGTTTTCCGAAAACCGACTTTTTGCACATGAATCCTATTCATGTTATAAGACCAAATTCATATTTAAATCATATTTAAATATGTCCATATATTAATTAAACTTTTTAATTAATATATTTTAATTAATTAAACTTTTTAATTAATTAATATTATTTAATTCAATATCAAATATTAATTAAATAATATGATTAAGCCTGGTTTTCCGAAAACCGACTTTTCACATAAGAATCCAATTCATATTGTAGACCAATCTCATATTTAAATCATATTTAAATATGTCCATTTTCTTCCACAAACCCGAATTTGAACGATTCAAATTCTTTTCTTTTCTTTTATATTGTTACACGGCTTTATCCGAGCTAGCCAGGAGAACCGTAAGGACCTACAGATCATGAGCTCCAACGATACGAGATTATCCGGTCAAAACTCTTTCAACCGAACTAACCAACATTCGTTAACCCCCGGAGACTCCACTAAAGTCCAAGGGTTGCACTCTCCTCACTGTAGATATATTGTGTCCTCTTGATATAACTATCATCAGTAAGTCGATCCTTCACAGGTCGTTCGTAATCACAACGGGTCATTTATACCGTTTAACCCTTGTATTATATCTTGTTCCTTAAGTACCACTGACACCTCTAATGAACAATTGATTTGTGGTCCAACCATCAAATCAGATTTCTCCCTGATTAGGAGAGGATGGGCCCATTGTTCAAGACCTGGAGTCAGCACTTAAGGGAACAACCTCTCTACTAACCCTTAAAACGGGTAGGAGTGAATTCCATCTCGCACAACTATGTCTCCAGCCACTTATTCGATCTTATCCCCAAGATGGTAGGCTTATTGAGTCGGCGATCTGGCCACTCTCACCCGTACAAGTCAAAGGATAAGGTCGAATAAACAGGAGTTCATAGTGTGCTCAGGATTGAGATCGAGTTACCTAAGTCATCATATGAATAAAAAACGGTCTTTACAGTAAACGGTGTTATAAAGAAAGAGCGACTTTATTTCTTGGTTCGGTCTTGTGCAAACTCATTGCACAAGACGCCCTCACTCACATGTCTCTACATGAAACGATTCGAATCACATCGTTTTGTACTATACAAAGTGAGCCGCGTCCAATAGTGTCCCCAGGATAAGGTACCCAGCCTTATCCCTATACTATAGACCATTTTGGCTGTCTACTTGAATTTGATCCACATTCATGTCACACATGAAGTTCAAGTACTCACACTATCGCCATGGGTGTTAGTTATTGGTATAGGTTAATACAAACACAATTCACTAAAATTCAATAACAACTTTATTGAAAAAGAATATATACATTCAAACAGTTTACAAACTACGAGTTTTAAGACATAAAACCCAACAAACTCCCACTTGGACTAAAACGCGAGTGGAGTACATGCTGGTCGAGAGAACTAGAATATCAAATATCTAAAGATTCTCCCACTGTCCTACTGAGCAGCTCGCAGCCCTAGACTTTTTAGGTGTCTCTCAAACACTTTAGTCGTGAGAGACTTAGTAAACGGATCAGCAATGTTGTGCTCCGAGGCTACCTGTGTGACGATCACATCTCCTCGTTGCACTATCTCCCTGATGAGATGATATTTCCGCTCAATATGCTTTCCACGCTTGTGGCTTCTAGGTTCTTTAGAATTTGTCACTGCACCGCTGTTATCACAATAAAGGGTGATTGGCAAGTTCATATTTGGAACAATTTCCAAATCTGTCAAGAACTTCCTAAGCCATACAGCTTGCTTCGCTGCTTCGCAAGCTGCGACATACTCAGCTTCCATGGTAGAGTCAGCAATACAACCTTGCTTTATACTCCTCCATACTATTGCTCCTCCGTTAAGAGTGAACACTGATCCTGATGTAGATTTCCTAGAATCTATATCAGTCTGAAAATCAGAGTCAGTGTATCCTGCAAGGATCAAATCCTTCGCGCCATACACAAACACATAGTCTCTCGTTCTCCTAAGATACTTGAGGACGTGTTTAACGGCTGTCCAGTGATCATATCCTGGATTTGACTGGAACCTACTGACAATTCCTACTGCATAGCAGATGTCGGGTCTTGTACACAACATAGCGTACATGAGACTACCAACTGCAGATGCATAGGGAATTCGTCTCATATCCTCAACCTCTTGAGGTGTCTTAGGAGACTGTTCCTTAGACAAGTGAATTCCATGCCTAAAAGGCAGCGAACCTTTCTTGGAATTCTGCATCGAATATCTTGACAACACCTTGTCAATATAAGATGCTTGAGACAACGCTAGCACTTTGTTCTTACGATTCCTTACGATCTGAATCCCTAGAACAAACTGAGCCTCTACCAAATCTTTCATTTGGAATTGGGTCGCTAGCCAATTTTTAACGTCAGTTAGGAACCCTACATCATTCCCAATGAGTAGTATATCGTCTACGTACAAGACTAAGAAAGCTACAACAGTATTGACTACTTTCTTGTAAACACAAGGTTCGTCAATATTTTGTTCAAAGCCATAAGATTTGATCGTCGTATCAAACCTTATATTCCAGGATCTAGATGCTTGCTTCAACCCATAAATGGATCGATTAAGCTTGCAAACCTTTTGCTCTTGACCCTGAAGTATGAATCCCTCTGGTTGAGCCATATAAATACTCTCCTCAAGATTACCATTCAGAAAGGCAGTCTTGACATCCATTTGCCAAATTTCATAATCATAAAATGTAGCAATGGATAAGAGTATTCTAATCGACTTTAACATGACAACAGGAGAAAAGGTTTCTTCATAGTCCACCTCTTCTCTTTGGGAATAACCTTTTGCCACAAGTCGAGCCTTAAAGGTTTGCACCTTACCGGCTTGGTCTCGTTTTCTCTTGTAGATCCACTTGCAACCGATAGGTCTTTCACTATCTGGTTGGTCTACAAGATCCCAGACCGAATTGAAGTACATAGACTCCATTTCGAGATCCATGGCTTTAAGCCACTGGTCCTTGTCTATGTCATTCGTTGCCTGTTTAAAGGTCAATGGATCCTCAACGCCATCATCAGGTATGACGACTTGAGCTTCAGACAAGCTGATGTAGCGGTCAGGCTGTCTTACATCCCTCCCACTGCGTCGAGGCTTTCTCAACTCTTAAGAAGGACCAGCCTGATCAACAACCTTTGTTGATCTGTCTGTAGCTTTCCTGGAAAATTCGGACAAAACAATTTTGCTCGACGGTTGATGATCTCTCATGTGGTCTTCCTCTAAGAACGTGGCATTAGTCGATACTAGTACCTTGTTCTCATCAGGATCGTAAAATATACCACCTTTCGTTTCCTTGGGGTAACCTACAAATAGGCACAATTTTGAACGATGTTCCAACTTCTTTGGATTGGGTACTAGCACATGTGCTGGACACCCCCAAATCCTGAAGTGACGTAAACTACCTTTACGCCCTCTCCATAACTCATAAGGTGTTTCAGAAACACTCTTAGAGGGAACCATGTTCAAAATATATACTGCAGTCTCTACTGCATATCCCCAAAACGAACTAGGCAAATGAGCATAACTCATCATAGATCGAACCATGTCTAACAGGGTTCTATTTCTCCTCTCGGACACACCATTCTGCTGTGGTGTTCCTGGCGCTGAGAGTTGAGATACTATTCCATGTTCTATCATATAGTCCTGGAATCTTAAATCCATATACTCTCCACCTCGATCTGATCGGAGTGTTTTTATCGATTTACCTAATGTGTTCTCAACCTCTGCCTTATACTCTTTGAACTTTTCAAGAGCTTCGGACTTATGATGCATTAGATAAAGATAACCGTACCTAGAATAATCATCAATGAAACTGATGAAATATTCATACCCTCCTCGTGCTTTGACATTCAAAGGACCGCAGAGATCCGAATGCACGATTTCTAGAGGTTCTTTGGACCTATGACATTTTTCAGAAAAAGATCGTTTGGTCATTTTGCCCTCAAGACAAGACTCACATGGCGGTAAAGAGTTGTCCTATAAACGATTTAGGAGACCACTCTTAACCAATCTCCCAATCCTATTGAGATTAATGTGACTGTTGCGTGCTCAAATGTTTAAAAGAAATATGCAATGATAGAGCACTCAGAACATGCAAGCATACATGATCTTGTAGCAAGTAATAAGTATTTTTTCATTCGATTTCCCACAGAGATTTATTCTTAGTTACTCGCGAAGTGTGTTGTTAAGTAAGAATGGGTGGATTAAATGGGGTGTATTTGATTTTAAGATGCCTAATTACTAAGGAATATGTAGAGGATGGAAGCATAAACAAGTGCAAGGAAACAATAAACTTGAATGTAAGGAGAAGGGAATAACAAACGAAGAGAAAAATGTCTAAGGCAAAATTTCAATTAAAGGAATTGCGGAAACAGCAATTATTTAGCAATGTTCTTAACAGCGAAATGTGTGTAAAGTGTGGAAACAAGGGCTACTAACAACTCCTCTATAGGCTTTTTCTTACGATTCTCAAGCAGTAGATCAACTCACCATGCATCAAACTAACTCATTCTCATGTATCTTCCGATTTCATGCATTAGATTCTTCAGTTTACTCATGTAAGTAAGGTCTTAAGCATCTTGTTAAAACAGTAAGTTATGATTTGTACTAGGAAAACGCCTATTCCTAGGTCGTTTTCTGGCTACCTTGAGAGGCTAGCATGAATGTACGACTCTGAACTCTTACTCCTTCCAGAGGTTAGGAGTTCTTTGGACAAAATGGATGGCCAATCGAAATTGCCCGTGGGATGAAGCTTACATACATTCAATGCATTCGAGAGCTATCCTACATGCTTGATTCACGTGTTTTAACCTATAGCCTTGTCATTAGCATGCCCTTATGTGATTTAGTTACTCATGGATGCAGATAGATTGGGGAGAATAGATGGAGACGACATACTAAGCAGAAGATTAAAGACAAAACAGAAGCTAAAAGCAGTGAACATACGAGATGAAGAACGTGCGAAGTAATGAAATTATGCTTGGATTAACTAGCAATTGAACTAAACAAGTGATAGCTTTGAATAGCCAAAGTAAAACAGAAAGCAACGAAATGGAATAGAGTAGCTAATGAAAAGGGAAATGACAACAAACAGCAACGAAAACAAAAAGCTAAGGCAGAAAGCAGTAAATCCGAGCGTGTTCTTCTTGTTGCGAACGCCTCGGCTGAAGGAAGAAAGAAAGCCTTGCTTGGATGAATCCAATCGGAAGAGAAGATGAATCTTCTCTCTTTCCTATCAGATTGTCGACTCCAACAGCTGATCCTTTCAAGCCAACAGACGGAAGAGAGAAAGAGTGGGAAAGCTGCGTTGAACTGAGAAGTCTACGCTGTTCAAGTGTGTTTCAACCTTCCATCTTGACCTCCTTTTATAGTGTTCTGCAGGTACGATTGGGCCAAGGAGAACCATCCATTCTCAACGTCGTACTACTACGTGGCTGCAGGAGAAAGAATGGATCCCTGAAAGGTCGGAACAAAACAGAAAATCGTTAGACAACTTACGGATTTCACTTAAAACATTGCGGTTTTAGCAATGTTTCCGCAATGCTTCCGCAATGCACAATTTTCATTCCTTTAACTTCATTTTTGGTTCTTTTTCTTTCCTTTTGTATATAAGTCCTAATTTAGCTTCATTCTTCTAATTCTCATATATAAGTACGAGTTTAAGCCAAATCCTACCAAAAACACCTAAGAGTGTACGTCTTTCTAAGGTAAATAAGTCCTAAAATAATCACTTTTGGAGACGTAACAGTGACCTAGTCTTAAGTGCCAAAGATAAGTACTTGGAGAAAGTTTCTGCCTTTTAGTTTGAGTCTCAGCTGTTTTAAACATTTCAGTGTTCAAAATAGCTTTGGCTTCGGTTGGTCTTAACACATACAAGTTATTTTCAAGTTTCGCAGAACAAATACGTACACCTCTTTTGCTAATGAACGCTTCATTATGAACAAAAGATACTTTATACAACTGTTCTAACAAACAAGATATAGATACAAGATTCCTCTTGAAGGTAGGAACCAGGAGTACATTTTTTAGTAAAATGAAACTATCTCTATACAAAAACTTTACAGCTCTCACTACTTTAGCTGAGACAACCTCTCCAGTTCCAACTCTGAGAGTTATCTCACCTTGAGAAAGTGGCTGCCAAGAACTAGTTTCCTGAAAAGAAGAACAAACATGGTTAGTAGCTCCTGAATCAAGTATCCAGGTATGACAATCATGTTCTACTAAACATGTTTCGACAACAAATAAATCATATTTACCTTGTTTTTCCTTTTCAGCCTTTTTCTCTGCAAGATACTTTGGGCAATTCAGTTTCCAGTGCCCATCTACACCACAATGGAAACATTTTCCTTTGTCTGTAGATCTAGTCTTGCTCTTACCAGCAGCAGGTGCTTTTCCCTTCCTTTTATCTTTCTTCTTCTTTTGAATACTCTTATTCTTAATAGAAGAAAGTTCAGACCTACTCCCTGAAGACGACCCCTTTTGGAATTTCCTAGAAGTGACAACGTTTGCCTCCTTCTCTTTTCCTTTAGAAGTGTGTATGGACTGATAGGTTTGTAGCTCGCTGAGGAGAGAAGTCAAATTATACTTTAACTTGTTCATTACCATATTGGTTCTGAACTGAAGGAAACTCTTCGGAAGAGATTCCATGATAAAGCTTACTTGACTTGACTCATCAATAGTAGCTCCGTTTACTTCCGCCACATTGAAGTGGACCATCATGTTAAGGACATGCTCCCTAACAGAGGTACCCTCCTTCATGCGAGAGTTGTAAACGTATTTGAGGGCTTCATGACAGACCGATGAGGACGGTAGTCCAAACATCGCATGTAATGAAGACATGATTTCTTTAGCAGAAACCATATCCTCGTGCTTCTTAGCTAACACATCAGATATGCTAGCTAAGATATAGACTCGGGCTTTATCATTAGCCCTTGTCCATCTATCATATGCTTCTCGAACAGTTCGAGTCGCATCCGAGCTAGGAGGGGGAGGACAATCCTCTGATAAGACGAACCTTAGATCATCTAGAACGAGAATCGTATTCAAGTTCGATTTCCAGGTCGCGTAGTTATCGCCGGTTAACTTATCGGAAGCTAGTAAGTGAATGAAAGAGCTAGACATGCTGAAAAGAGAATGAAAAAATATTAGTGAAAAGGTTTTAACCTAATTTACACACCAATCAAGAATTTAGCAAAGAATAATAATGTACCCAAAACTCATTATTAAACTGCAACGATACTTCAGTGGGTCAGAATGGTCGCTACCGAGGGGCAGTCAAGCATTCCTTCACTGAATCAAGACATTCTTGACTAAATGCTAATACCAGAATATCTCATATTCCTATAGCATCTTAGTTATCGTTGTTTGGTCAAGATTTACTAACTCCTTAGCAAATCTCGTAAGTGTGACCCTCCATTTTTAGAATTCATAGGGCGGCCCCAACGATGCAACCGAATGGAAATGTCAAAGTTGGGAATGGCTCTATGTTTCTTTATCCATAAATGGTGATTGAGATGTTCCGATTCCTATGAAACAGCCCTCCGAATGGATCGGTACCTCTTGTGGGCACCTAGCAGGCGGAACATAGGAATCTCACGGTTCAATCCAATAGAGGAGACTGCAGGATGTATTGACATACTTCCTTCTCCCACTTACTATAAATACTTTCTCCATTCACCTTGCTCTTGAATTATGCAAATACCATCCGAATGGGGATGCCCTATTGACATCACGAGGCCGAGCATAATTCTCACGGTGTAAATTACTCAGGCATTATCCGGCTAAGACAATAAGACCTAAGTCTAGGTAAAACAAACTTTTACCTATGATGTCTAGGTGATAAACACTTTATTACCTCACACCACTCACGCATGCTCATAAAGTCGGGTTAACTTTACTCAAGTACCGGATGGTCCCCAGGTAGGAGGTGTTCCGTAAACCGTCAGCTTAAATACCTCCAACCTCGAACAGGATGTCCCTGGGTGAGTTTCTTGTAACCTTAGCATTTACAAGATATCGACCTATTCATCTAATGAAACGGAACGATACATTCAACCCTAAGTGATCATGCCTTTGTCTTTGTTATAGATTTTAAAAGTCTATGCCAATTTTACAACGCTTTGCAAAACTAAGACTTACTACAACAAACTTCTACATGCTTCTCAAACATGCAACACTAAGGCATGACAAGTTGAATATTTAATTTCATAATCAATAGAACACTTATATCGATTATGCTCTTAAACATTCAACTCTTAATTCATAATCAATATAACACTTATATCAATACTCTGAATTAAGCATGCATCCTATACATTATAACACTTATAACAAACAAAATGCATCTAATGTTGGATGTTTAATTTCATAATTAATATAACACTTATATCAATTATTCTATTAAGCAAACAACATCTAATTCATGAATTAATATAACTCTTATATTAATACTCATGAATAAACATGCATCCTATACATTATAACACTTATAATATACCATGTGCATAAAACTAGGACAACCTATGTTGTTCATTCAATTTCATAATTAATATAACACTTATATCAATTATTCTATTGAACTAACAACAACTAATTCATGAATTAATATAACTTTTATATCAAAACTCATGAATTGCCAAATATGCATACGATATATTATAATACTTATAACATATTTTCAATGGCCAAACCGAGCATAGCTCAATTGGCATAGGGTTGTGCCAGTGACCAAAAGGTCATGGGTTCAATCCCCGCATTAATTAAACTACTGTTGCAAAAAAAAAAAAATATTTTCAATGCATGAAGTATGCTTCCTACGGTGGGATTTTAAATCTATATGGCATACGTTATGCACATACAAACATGGAATTTAATTAAAACATACATTCGCAATGCATAATTAATTAAACACACTAAAGTGGATCGATTTTGACATTTAACAAGCAATAACTAATTTATTACAAGCTTGAACAACAAGCTACGTCTTGAGCGGACTTCGAACTCTTCGCACCGCCTTTGACCAACTTGCTTCCTCCGAACGCTTCGGCCAAAATCTCTTCGAACTTCTCCTCGTAATGCCTAGAACGAGTTTGAACTTATACCGAACATTTCGGCGAGTTCCAAACTCAAACTTCTTTCACAAAGAAACCTATATGGACTCTAATGACTCTAAAAATACAGACACTTTAGCATGCATTAAAACCCATATATTCTCGGGCAATTACAAATAATGAAATTCAAAAGAAACTATGCCAAAATCGATATTCACTTTAGACGCCAATCAGAAACAATTTCTAAAATAAAACCCACCATAACTTAAATTGATGGAAATTGAGTGGCCAAAAAACGATCTGATACCAATTGATGGAGCGCATGGCACGCAACGGAAGCGATTTGGATCATAGACACTCTAATTTCATCAATTTAAACAAACGGAAACATGCAAAAACAATGAAAAAGAGAAATTAGAACACATACCCTTGTCGTTCGAATTTCTTCAAATTTCACCGCCAGAAGCTCCTCACGAGCTCAACGAGCCTTCTCACGAAATCTTCGTGGACCACCCCCGATAGTCCCGCTATCCTCGGGCCGAGAAACGGAGTAGTGGGACTCCTTTTACAAGAGAAAAGAAGGAAGAAGCTCACTGAAGAAAATATATTTATTCTTTACAGAGGGCTGCGGCCGAGGAAGAAGAAGAAGTTTTTAAATTGAAATCCAATTTCAATTCGTATACCCCAAAAAGCACTCACACTTTTTTATTTTTTTTTATTTGATCTGATCTTATATATATATATATACCTTGTATATATGATACATGTGTCTTACATCTTGCATGTAAGACACATGTATATATATATATATATATATATATATATATATATATATTTATATATTATTATTATTAAAAATAATAATTATTATTTTATTAATTAAACTTTTTAATTAATAAAAAAAATATATATTAATTAATATTATTTAATTCAATATCAAATATTAATTAAATAATATAATTAAACCCGGTTTTCCGAAAACCGACTTTTTGCACATGAATCCTATTCATGTTTTAAGACCAAATTCATATTTAAATCATATTTAAATATGTCCATATATTAATTAAACTTTTTAATTAATATATTTTAATTAATTAATATTATTTAATTCAATATCAAATATTAATTAAATAATATGATTAAGCCTGGTTTTCCGAAAACCGACTTTTCACAGATGAATCCAATTCATATTGTAGACCAATCTCATATTTAAATCATATTTAAATCATATTTAAACATGTCCATTTTCTTCCACAAACCCGAATTTGAACGATTCAAATTCTTTTCTTTTCTTTTTATATTGTTACACGGCTTTATCTGAGCTAGCCAGGAGAACCGTAAGGACCTACAGATCATGAGCTCCAACGATACGAGATTATCCGGTCAAAACTCTTTCAACCGAACTAACCAACATTCGTTAACCCCCGGAGACTCCACTAAAGTCCAAGGGTTGCACTCTCCTCACTGTAGATATATTGTGTCCTCTTGATATAACTATCATCAGTAAGTCGATCCTTCACAGGTCGTTCGTAATCACAACGGGTCATTTATACCGTTTAACCCTTGTATTATATCTTGTTCCTTAAGTACCACGGACACCTCTAATGAACAATTGATTTGTGGTCCAACCATCAAATAAGATTCCTCCCTGATTAGGAGAGGATGGGCCCATTGTTCAAGACCTGGAGTCAGCACTTAAGGGAACAACCTCTCTACTAACCCTTAAAACGGGTAGGAGTGAATTCCATCTCGCACAACTATGTCCCCAGCCACTTATTCGATCATATCCCCAAGATGGTAGGCTTATTGAGTCGGCGATCTGGCCACTCTCACCCGTACAAGTCAAAGGATAAGGTCGAATAAACAGGAGTTCATAGTGAGCTCAGGATTGAGATCGAGTTACCTAAGTCATCATAAGAATAAAAAACGGTCCTTACAGTAAACGGTGTTATAAAGAAAGAGCGACTTTATTTCTTGGTTCGGTCTTGTGCAAACTCATTGCACAGGACGCCCTCACTCACATGTCTCTACATGAAACGATTCGAATCACATCGTTTTGTACTATACAAAGTGAGCCGCGTCCAATAGTGTCCCCAGGATAAGGTACCCAGCCTTATCCCTATACTATAGACCATTTTGGCTGTCTACTTGAACTTGATCCACATTCATGTCACACATGAAGTTCAAGTACTCACACTATCGCCATGGGTGTTAGTTATTGGTATAGGTTAATACAAACACAATTCACTAAAATTCAATAACAACTTTATTGAAAAAGAATATATACATTCAAACAGTTTACAAACTACGAGTTTTATGACATAAAACCCAACAATATGAAGCTCTTAACATCACTTTCAAGCTAATTCTTTTGTGAATTTCTATCTTGAGGTTCTTTTAAAGTGGAATATAGATGATCAAATAACGTGTTTTGATATACTATTAAAAGCCTTACTAAATTTGGAAGTTGAAGATTTCACGATTGATTTGGCTGGTGTGAGCTAATAAAGTTAGGCACACACAATTTCTAAACAATAAAGTATAGTTGTCATCTACAACACCCAAACTGTCATAAAAAAAAATTGTTTAGAACTGCTTGTGTCTTTTATATATATATATATATATATATATATATATTGGTAGCGTAAATTATGGTTGTAATTGAGACTGTCATTTATGATGTTTTCATTATTTACTTTTGTATATTCTGTATAAATTCTCATGTAATTCTTATTACAAAGTATCTGAATAATATACTCTCTACATACAAAACCACATGGTATCAGAGCCAAATACCTAAAAAATTTGGTTTGCTTTTCAGATCTTCTTATCAAATTTGGTTTGCTTTTCAGATCTTCTTATCGCCGCCGTCACCACCATCGCCCGACTCTGTTTGCTCATCTCACCTCTGCCGCTACGTCTACCAGATCGCGCCGCCATCGCCTCTGTTTACCGTTCGCACAGACCCGCTGCTCTCCGAACGCCCATCGCACAAATCTGTTACTCTCTGAACGCCTCTATTTGCTCAGCCGCTCGCATCAGCTCTCCTCCGTCGCTCGCATCAACCGTTCCAGATCTGAGCGATTTATCCTCAACGCCCAGATCTAAAAAGTTGCAACTGCTCCGACGCATGTGCAGTCCGACCGCCTCAGATCTGAGATCCCTCAGCCCTCAAACGTCGTTCAGATCTACACGAACCCGCCTCTGTCGTCCACCTTCGTCTGCCGCTTCAAGTTCTGCGCACTCCGACCGCCCCATCGAAGAAATTTATTTGGGTTTGAAGAATCTGAGATTCTTTAAAATTTGAAGCAATCCGAAATTTTGATTCAAATTTGAAGTAATCTGAAGTAATCAGAATGAAGCAATCTGAATTTTTGGAAATTTGAAGAATCTGAGATTTTTGGGAACCAAAATCAAGTATCAGATTTTGGAAATTTGAAGAATTTGAGATTTTACAGAAAAGAAATTGATTTGGGATTGGTCCAATTAATTCAGCCCGGTTCGGTTCATTCCAATTTGGTTCATTCTGGTTTGACTCATTTTGGTTTGGTTCATTTTGATTTGGTTCATTCTGATTTGGTTTATTCTGGTTATTTTCTTTGTTTTTCCATGTAGAAAGTTATTCAAGAAACTTTTGTGTCAATTGAGTGCAGGTATTGCCATAAACTTGGCCATTTTTTGGACAACTGTCCTACTCGACCACCTCGCCGCCCGAGATATTCCATGAAACCAAGAAACTTATCCAAAGTCGGTTTCTCATCTGTTGTTGCTGCTGCCACCTTCTCCAATGATCCCATTTTTCCAATCAGTGTTCTTCAGGATATACTAAAACAGGTGATATCCTCCAATTCATCTGCTCTTGCTGTCACACCAGGTAAATCTTAGTTGCTTGATTCTGGTTGTTGTAATCACATGACCTTTGATATTTCTCAGTTAACCTCTCCTTCCCCCCGCAAAATTCCTTCCTCCTATCCAAGCTGCTGATGGCAATAACATGTCAATTTCTCATATTGACACTATTGTCACACCCACCTTAAATCTTTCTAACCTATTGTGTCCCTAATCTGAACTTTAATCTTGCATTTGTTGGTCAACTATGTGATATTGGCCTAACTGTTTATTTTTCTCCTAATGGTTGTCAGGTTCAGGATCCGCAAACGGGACAGATAGTTGGTACGAGTCGCAAAGTGGGACGATTGTTTGAGCTCACCTCTCTTCAACTTCCAGTTTCTCCACCTATTTCTGCTTCTGTCACTGATTCCGCTATATATCAGTGGCACCTCCGTCTTGGTCATGCTTCCTCTGAAAAACTTCGCAAGTTAGTTTCTGTTGGAAATCTTACTAATGTTTCCAAATTTGATTCCTTTGATTGTTTAAATTGCAAACTTGAGAAACAATCTGCTTTATCTTTTCCTATTTCACCATCTTCTTGTGATACACCTTTTGGCTTAGTTCATTCTGATATTTGGGGTCCTGCACCTACTACTACTGTCAGTGGATGTCAATATTTTGTTATATTTATTGATGATCATTCTCGATTTACTTGGATATATTTTCTTAAAAAACGGTTTGCCTTATCTCAAGTTTATATTGATTTTGCCACTATGGTACACACACAATTTTCTCGAACCATTAAAATTCTTCGCACAGACAATGCCATGGAGTATAAGGATTCGAGTCTTCTCTCTTTTCTCGCCCACAGGGCACCCTTGTTCAACGATCATGCCCTCACACCTCCCAACAAAATGGACGAGCAGAACGAAAACATCGCCATATTTTGGATTCTGTTCGTGCCCAACTTCTCTCTGCCTCCTGCCCTGAGAATTTTTGGGGGGAGGCTGCTCTCACCTCTGTCTATGTTATCAATCGTCTTCCTTCCTCAATCCTTCAAAACATCTCTCCATTTGAACGTTTATATGGTACTCCTCCTTCTTACTCTTATCTCAAAGTTTTTGGTTCTGCATGCTTTGTTCTTCTTCACCCTCATGAGCATACCAAACTTGAACCTCGTGCTCGTTTATGTTGCTTTCTTGGCTATGGAACTTAGCATAAAGGCTTTCGTTGTTGGGACCCTATCTCTAATCGTTTACGCATTTCACACCATGTTACTTTCTGGGAACACAGTATGTTTTCCAGCCTCTCCTCTTTTCATACCTCTCTCTTTACCCCTCAACCATTCTTCACAGATCTTTCCAATGATCTATTTCCACCGGATGATACTCCACATGTCCCCGAGCTTGATCAATCTGATCTCATCTCTGCTGCTGAACCTGATCCTACACCTGTCACTGTCGCCCGTCGCTCCACTCGTGTAAGGGAAATTCCTCATCATCTCCAAGACTATCATTGTCTTTCCACTATCATATCTTTAGTCGAACCTTCCTCTTATCATGAAGCTAGTACTAACCCTCTCTGGCAGCAAGCAATGGAAGAGCAACTGCAGGCTTTAGAAAAAACTCATACTTGGGATTATGTCGATCTACCTCTTGGTAAAAGACCCATTGGTTGTAAGTGGATTTATAAGATCAAAACGCACTCTGATGGTTCCATTGAACGTTACAAAGCTCGACTAGCTGCGAAATGATATTCTCAGGAATATGGCATTGATTACGAAGAGACGTTTGCTTCGGTGGCTCGAATGACATTTGTTCGCAGTCTCTTAGCAGTTGCAGCTGCCAAACAGTGGCCCCTTCTTCAGATGGATGTCAAAAATGCTTTTCTCAATGGCAACTTATCTGAAGAGGTATTTATGAAACCACCACCGGGCAGTTCTCCTCCGCCTCAGAAGGTGTGTCTTCTCTATCGTGCCTTGTATGGCCTAAAACAAGCTCCACGTGGCTGGTTCGCCACATTCAGTTCCACCATTACTCAGCTTGGATTTACTTCAAGACCTCACGATACAACATTATTTACTCGACAGACTCCTCATGGTATTGTTCTCCCTCTTCTTTATGTGGATGACATGATCATTACAGGTGATGATCCTCAGGCTATATCTGATTTGCAACATTATCTAGGGAAACACTTTGAGGTGAAAGATTTGGGTCCACTCAGTTACTTTCTTGATCTGGAAGTCTCCTCTCGCTCTGATGGGTATTATCTATCTCAAGCAAAATATGCTACTAATCTTCTGACTCGATCTGGTATTACTGATTCTGCTATGTCCTCAACACCACTGGATCCTAATGTTCGTTTAACTCCTTTTGATGGTGTTCCTCTCCAGGATCCTACTCTGTATCGACAGCTTGTTGGCAATCTTATTTATTTAACTGTGATATGCCCTGATATTGCATATGTAGTGCATATTGTTAGTCAGTTCATGGCTGCTTCTCGGACTATACATTTTACTGCGGTACTTCGTATTCTACGTTATATTAAAGGCACTCTTGTCCATGGACTTCAGTTTTCTTCACAGTCATCTCTAGTGTTATCTGGCTACTCTGATGCTGATTGAGCTGGTGATCCCACTGGTCGAAGATCCACCACAGGTTATTGCTTCTACTTAGGAGACTCTCTCATCTCTTGGCGCAGTAAGAAACAAATTGTGGTCTCTCGTTCCAGCACTGAATCTGAATATCGAGCACTTGCTGATGCTACCTCCGAGTTATTGTGGCTACGATGGCTACTTGCTGACATGGGTGTTCCTCAACAATCTGCCACCGTACTTCATTGTGACAATTGAAGTGCTATTCAAATTGCACACAATGGTGTATTTCACGAACGCACCAAACACATAGAAAATGACTTCATTTTGTTCGTCATCACCTTCAGAACAACACTCTTCGCTTATAGTTTGTTTCTACTATAGAACAGCCCGCAGATATCCTCACCAAAACACTACTTCCTGGTCGCTTCACTCAGTTACTTGATAAACTCAATTTGGTTTCCACTATACCACATTGAGTTTGAGGGGGGGTGTTAGCGTAAATTATGGTTGTAATTGAGGTTGTCATTTATGATGTTTTCCTAATTTACTTTTGTATATTCTGTATAAATTCTCATGTAATTCGTATTACAAAGTATCTGAATAATATGCACTCTACATACAAAACTATATATATATGTCAAACCGAGGATAGCTCAATTGGCATAAGGTTGTGTCCGTGACTATGAGGTCATGGGTTCAATCTTCGCTTTAATTAAAATACCGTTGCAAAAAAAAAAAACTATATATATATATAATAGTATTGTTCAGAAATATTGATGTAGGATGAATGTTTAGATTATTAATTTAGTTGTTAATTTAAATTAATTAGTTTTTAATTCATTTTTAGGGTTATTTAGTTAAATGTTTATTTAATAGTATTGTTCAAAAATATTGATGTAGGATGAATGTTCAGATTATTAATTTAGTGGTTAATTTAAATTAATTAGTTTTTAATTCATTTTTAGGTTTATTTAGTTAAATGTTTATTTTATTGTAAGGTTATATATATAGCCCTTTTAGCATTGCAATAGGGATTTTTTTTTTATTATTTGACTAGACCATTGTTTTAAATATTTTATGTTACTTACAAGCCGAGCATTCTTCGGTTTTTCCCATAATAACAAAATAAAAGCAGAGGAGCAAAATTGAATTGGATTGACAGAAATTATTGAAGATTATAGTCATGTTTTACTCAAATACTTACGATTCACATACTTATATGTTTTACTCCAACTTCGATTGCCAATATCAGAAAATCGACCAACCAATCGACATCGGTTCGGTCAATTTTCGATATATTTGTGATTACCCCTATGCATAACTGTTAGTTAACTCAAAGCTACAAGTCTATTTTTAGCCAATTACTATATTTAAAGTTAGTGGGGTAAGTGTTGATATATTTAGAGTTAGTGGAGTAAGTGGCTAGTTTTGTGGAGTTAGAGTTAGTGGAGTTAGTGGCTGTTTTTATGGAGTTAACTAAGCTATTTTAGCATTTAGAAAGTGTATTTAAGATCAGATTTTATTGAATGAAAATGTAGTAGTTGCATTCCCATTTCTCTTCTCTCTTAGAAACAACAGTGGTATCAGAGCTAAATTCTTAAGGGTCTTGTGAGTGAGAGTTAGTAAGATATCCCTTAGAGAAACCGAGTGATACACTTTGAGATTTGAGTGAGATGGAATCAGGATCGAGCAGTCTTTCTTCACTGGCTCCACCAGTGTTTGATGGAGAAAACTACCAAGCATGGGCTATCAGAATGCAAGCCTACATGGAGGCTTGTGATTATTGGGAAGCACTTGAGAGCGACTATGAGGTTGTTGCACTTACCGATAATTCAACAATCAACCAGATCAAGACTCACAAGGAGAGGGTCACCAGGAAGGCAAAAGCTAGAGCTTGCCTATATGCAGCTGTGTCTTCATCCATATTCAACAGAATTATGGCCTTGAAGTCAGCAAAGAAGATCTGGGACTTCCTCAAAGGTGAGTATGAAGGTGATGAGAGGATCAAGGGCATGAAAGTGTTAAACTTGGTGAGGGAATTCGAGAGAATGCAAATGAAGGATTCTGAGTCCATTAAAGAATACTCAGACAAGTTGATTGCGATTGCCGACAAGGCAAGAGCATTAGGAACTGATTTATCTGACAATAGATTGGTTCAGAAAATTCTGGTTTCAGTTCCTGAGAATTATGAAGCAACCATTGTTTCCTTAGAAAATACCAAAGACCTCTCTAAACTCAAGGTGATAGAGTTAGTAAGTGCTTTGCAAGCACAAGAGCAGAGGAGGTTGATGAGGCAAGAATGAAGCATTGAGGGGGCACTGAAAGTCATAATGCAACAAGGAGAAGGTGGAAGAGAGAAGTGGAGAGGGAGAAAGAAAAGTGGCAGCAATAGCTCAGATTATGCTGTAAAGGATGATGGAAGTGCAAGTTTCAGCAAGGGCAGTGCATGCAAGCACTGTGGGAAACATAATCATCCACACTTCAGATGTTGGAGAAGGCCAGATGTGAAGTGTAGAAGGTGTCATTCAATGGGGCACATTGAGAGATTCTGTAAGGGATATCAACAGCAAGGAGGAGCACATGCTGCAATACAACAAGAAGAAGATCGACTTTTTGTGGCTACCTGTTTCTCATCAGTCACTCAATGTGACAGTTGGTTGGTTGATAGTGGGTGTACCAATCACATGACAGGTGACAAGGAGTTGTTCAAGGACCTTGACAAGTCATTCAAGTCAAGGGTGAAGATAGGAAATGGTGAGTATCTAGAAGTGAAGGGGAAAGGCACAGTGTCAATAGAGAGTTGTGCAGGAACCAAGTTGATTACTGAAGTGCTCCTAGTTCCTGAGATTGATCAAAACTTGTTAAGTGTTGGTCAACTAGTAGAAAAGAAATTCAAAGTGTTATTTGAAGAAGAAAAATGTCTTATTTTCGATTCCAGTGGAAATGAGTTGTTCAAAATAAAGATGCAGTACAAGAGCTTCTTATTGGATCCACTCGAGAAGGAACAAATAGCTTTCAAGTGTCAAGTGAGTGACACTGAGCTATGGCACAAGAGGTTAGGGCATTTTCATCAGAAGGGGTTGCAGTATTTGCAGAAGAATGAGATGACAGTTGGAGTACCAGTTCTGGAGGAGATGAAAACAAAAGGCAAAGCTTGTTTGACAGGGAAGCAAATAAGGTTGCCATTCAAGAAGTCAATTTGGAAAGCAACAGAGAAGTTGCAGCTCATCCACACCGACTTGTGTGGACCTCAACCAACTCTCTCACTCAATGGTAGCAGGTATTTCATCATCTTTATTGATGATTATACCAGAATGTGTTGGATTTACTTCATGAAGCATAAGTCTGAAGTAGCTGAAGTGTTTCTGAAGTTTAAAAGATGGGTTGAGAATCAGAGTGGTTGTCAGATTCAGGTGGTGAGGTCCGATAACGGGACTGAATACACGTCACAAAGGTTCAATTCCTTTTGTGAAGAAGCTGGAAGAGAGCATCAACTCACTGTTCCATATACTCCACAACAAAATGGAGTTAGTGAGAGAAAGAACAGGAGTATTATGGAGATGACAAGATGCATGTTGCATGAAAAGAACTTGTCAAAGGAGTTTTGGGCTGAAGCAGCAAACACATCAGGTTTTTTATTGAACAGACTACCTACAAGGGTGAAGAGAGACAAGTTGAGTGAAAAGGCAAAACAAAGAATCTTTGTAGGCTACACCATGATGTCCAACGCATACAAGATCTATCAACCTCACAAAAAGAAGATGGTGATTAGTAGGGATGTTCAATTCTTTGATGATGAGAAGTGGGACTGGACAAAAGAAGAAGAGGTGAAGCAACTAGAAGTTTCTCTGGATACTGATGAACTGGTTGATGATGGACCAGTTAGAAGGACTAGACTGCTGAGTGAGGTATATGAGAGAAGTAGTGTGTAGCTGTGTTAGAAGCAAGCTAAATGTCTGCAGCATTTGAGTTAGGAGGAGTATGTTAGTTAACTCAAAGCTACAAGTTTATTTTTAGCCAATTACTATATTTAAAGTTAGTGGGGTAAGTGTTGATATATTTAGAGTTAGTGGAGTAAGTGGCTAGTTTTGTGGAGTTAGAGTTAGTGGAGTTAGTGGCTGTTTTTATGGAGTTAACTAAGTTATTTTAGCATTTAGAAAGTGTATTTAAGATCAGATTTTATTGAATCAAAATGTAGTAGTTGCATTCTCATTTCTCTTCTCTCTTATAAACAACAATAACTAATCAGTAAAGTTAAAGTCAACATGAGCATAGATTAACTGACATAAAACATGTGTCTTCGACCACGAGGTCAAATGTTTGAATCTTCACTCTTCCAATTGTTGAATTTAAAAAAACCAATCAAATTAAAATAAGTTTTTCAAGAATAATTTGTTTTTATTCACTTATCTTAAATAGCAAATCCCATACCTACATTTTATTTTAACTTGAACATTTCAACTAAAACTCGAATCATACCCTAAACTCTTAAGTCAAATCGCATGTCGAAATGTAAAGGGTAAAAATATTGAGGCAAGCATGAAAGGAGAAGGGGCAAAGCCCGTGAAAGGTAAAGGAGATGAAGACTTTTGCTTTTTGTGACATCTTTGCCTTTGGTCAAACTTTGGACTATGCAATTTTAAATATTTTTTCCTTGCTCTTAAACTCAAATTTTATCTCACTCATGTTCTC
The DNA here is from genome assembly GCA_028017165.1 of Herpetospermum pedunculosum. Lineage (NCBI taxonomy): Eukaryota > Viridiplantae > Streptophyta > Magnoliopsida > Cucurbitales > Cucurbitaceae > Herpetospermum > Herpetospermum pedunculosum. Next base: position 53,855,611 of record CM051528.1, on the reverse strand, counting down.
GCTCTGGTTATCTATATCTTTATCTCGCTCACGCTTTGGCTCCTTATTTTCCCTCCCAACACTCAGATCTGTCAAACTCTTTTTCCTCTTGTTCTGGCTTTGGCTCTAAAGTTGCCCATCAAACCCAAACTCGAAACCCTAAAAAACTGTATTTTCCTCTTTTTCCCTAAACCCTAAAACTTCACCGCTGACAAAAACTCAACAATGCAATTAGCCTCAGAACATAATAATTCAATATGAAATAAGAAACCCATATACGAAAAAGGTCGAACGATGCAAAAAAGAATTATGGAGAATCGAAGAAATGTGATCTAGGCCATAGTCTATAAACTAGAATAACTGAAAAAAAAATCAAAAAAATTGTAAACAATAGGGAGAATTCCTGAAAGTAGAAGGGAGAAGAAAGAAAAGGAAAAATAATAAGAGATTTGTACCTGATGAGATTGTGAGAACACAAAGTACGAAAAAGACGAATGAAAGATTTATACGGGAGGAGAAATTTCATAAATAAATAAATAAAATGTGTAAAAGATGGTATGAGTCCACCATAATAAGGAATGAGAATGATATTGATCACCTTTTTGGGCGCAATCTGAAATGAGATGGGGTTGCATATTTTGGAGTGAGTCTCGCAACTTATTCTCATTCCTGATTTTTGTAAACATCATCAATCGTCATGGAGCGAATCCCACAATTTTGATTCTCATTTATTGATTACAATTGTGAGGAAGTAAACACGTCCTTAGGGCTTAAAGAAGAAGAATTGCTTACGGTTTCTAATAATCCCAGACAAAAATAAGAATTTGCCGACAATTTTTAAAAAATTCGGGAAAACCAAAGGAATTTTGCGAAGGTGGATAAAAACCGTTGGCAAAACCATCAGATTTTCCGTTTCTCGATTATTTTTAACAACCGTCAATATTGAGGCATGTTTGTCGACGGTTGCTAAAAAGCGTCGGGAAAATGTCACTTTTGTCGACACTTGTAGAAAAGCATTGGCATATTTGTTTCTCCCCACTAATTTTTTTTTGTGTCAAGAGAAAAAGAGTTGGGAGAAACAAAGTTTGTGTAGTACTTATTTCTAAGTCTCACGACGAATTATTTCTCCATATTTGTATTGTAATATATATTTTTAAAAAATAAAGATAAAGACCCGTGAATTTCAGCCCTTTCATTTGCACATGGATTGTTATTTGTACCAATTTTCATGTATGGTATGAACTATGATAAAAGAACATTTTTTCATTTTCATATATGTCATTTAGCTGTGTGTACATATTTTCTAGAGAATCTTTTTCAAATAGCCATTATAGTCCAACAAATTTGATGGTACGATTAAACGTATTCAATGAAATGAAAGGGAAGAACTATAACATCTCGTAGCAAGAAAGTCAAATCTGATAACATGGATTTTTTTTTTTTTTTTTTTCACTAATTTCATGATTTTTTCTTTTGGGTAGTTAATTAAAAAACTCTTTTAGTTTCTATTTTCATAGTAACAATTTAGCCCTTGAATTTTAATTTGTAACAATATCGTTTCTGAATTTTCATAGTAACACTTTTAATTTCACAACAATTTAGTCTTTGAATTTTAAAATATATAACAATTTAGTTCTTATCTTAAAAAGGTTGTTAAAATTTTTAATGAGATTTTTTTTTAGGGCACAACTATTGGGTTTTATGTCCTAAAACTCGTAGTTTGTAAACCGTTTGAATGTAATTATTCTACTTTGCAATAAAGTGTTATTGAGATTTATTCAGTAAAGTTGTTATTGAATAAAGTGAAATTGTGTTTGCATTAACCTATACCAATAACAAACACCCTTGGCGATAGTATGAGTACTTGAGCTTCATGTATGACATGAATGTGGATCAAGTTCAAGTAGACAACCAAAACAATCTATAGTATAGGGATACGGTTGGGTACTTTATCCTGTGGACACTATGAATGTGGCTCACTTTGTATAGTACATAATGATGTGATCCGAAATCGTTTCATGTGGAGACATGTGAGTGAGGGCGTCCTGTGTAATGAGTTTGCATAAGACTGAACCGAGAAATCAAGTCGTTATTTCTTTATAACACTGTTTACTGTAAATACCGATTTTTTCATTTGATGACCTAGGTAACTCAATCTCAATCTTGAGCTCGTTATGAACTCCTGTTTATTCGAGCTTAATCTTTGACTTGTACGGGTGAGAGTGGCCAGATCTTCGACTCAATAAGTCTATCATCTTGGGGATAAGACCGAATAAGTAGCTGGGGACATAGTCCAGCAAGACAAAATTCACTCATACCCGCTTTTAGGAATAGTAGAGAGGTTGTTCCCTTAATAGCTGACTCTGGGTCTTGAACAATGGGCCCACCCTCTCCTGGCCCGAGAGGGATCTGATTTGCTGGTTGGACCACAAATCAATTGTTCATTAGAGGTGTCAGTGGTACTTAAGGAACAAGATGTAATGCAGGGGTTAAACGGTATAAATGACCCGTTGTAATTACGAACGACCTGTGAAGGATCGACTCACTGATGATGGTTATATCATGGAGAGGACACAATATATCTACAGTGAGGAGAGTGCAGCTCTTGGACTTTAGTGGAGTCTCCGGGAGTTAACGAATGTTGATTAGGTCGGTTAAAAGTGTTTAACCTGGTAATCTCGTATCATTGGAGCTCATGATCTATATGTCATCTAGGTTCTCCTGATTAGTTCGGATAAAGTCGTGCAACAATATAAGAGAAAAAGAATTTGAATTTATTCAAAATCGATTTTTGGAAGAATGATGGACATATTTAAATATGATTTAAATATGGGAATGGTCTAAAACATGAATAGGGATTCATGTTCGAAAAGTCGATTTTCGGAAAACTGAGATTAGTCATCTTATTTAATTAATATTTGATATTAAATTAAATAATATTAATTAATTAAAAAATATATTATATATCATATTAATTAAAAAAATTAATTAATAAAATATTTATTATTATTTAAAATTAATTTTGAATTAATTTTTTAAATAATTTTTTAAATAATAATAAAATAATATATAAATATAAAAATGCATGTGAAAGTGCATTTGCATGTATAACATGTGTTTTTCAACTAATTCTTTCTAAAATTTAATTCTTTTGTAAAAAAGTAAAAAAAAAAAATTGGAAAAAAATGAGAAATGACAATTGTTGGGCTTTTTCATTTTTTTTTTCTTGGCAAAAGTCTACGGATTGAAAGGATTTCTTTTTGTTTTTCTTTCTTTTACAATCTCAAAAGTTGAGTTTGGTTTAAAAAAAAAAAAGAACTTGTTGAAGACCTCCGTTCTTCCATCTTTTTCCTTTGTTTTTCCTCTTTTAAAGGAGTCTCACTACTCTGTTACTCGGCCCGAGGACAGCGGGACTACCGAAGGTGGTCCTCGAAGAGTTCGAGAGAAGGTTCGAAGAGTTCGTGAGAAGATTCTAACGGCAGATTTGAAGAAATTTAGAACTACAAATGTATGTGTTCTAATTTCTCTTTTTCAAAGTTTCGAGCATGTTTTCATTTAGTTAAATTGATGAAACTAGAGTGTCAATGATCCAAATCGCTTCTGCAGCGTTATGCGCTCCATCAATAACCTTATGCCAATTGAGCTAGATTTGGTTTGGCATTTTTAATGAGATTTCTTACATAATAGATCGATAAATTGATTATACACATCATATGTGTTTATAAACTTTAATAAAAAAGTATTTTTAAACTTCAAAGTCGTTACATAATAAAAGTTATACTTAATTTTGAAGAGATTTTTCACGATAAAAATTAAATTGTTACAAATTTTAAAGTATAAATACTAAATTGTTACATATTAAAGATCAAGAACTAAGCTATTACAAAGTTGAAAGTATAATAACTAAATTGTTTTACCAACAAGAGCATAGCTAAATTGGTATGATCTATGAACTAGTGACTATGAGGTCCTAGGTTTGATTCTCACCCCACATGTTGTTAAAAAAAAAAAACTAAATTATTTAAAAGTTTAGGATGTATATTTTTTTTAAAAAAAAATTGACAACATGTAGAGTTGGAGGATTTAACCTAAGACCGTCACTAATCGATACATCATGTTAATTGATGCTCTTGTTCAAAAAAAAAAAATATATATATATATATTTATATAAATGTATTTAGTTGGGGATTGTATCGAACAATATTAGGAATTTATCTATCTTAGGAAATAATTACTATTAAGTTAGTAGTTAGCATTTATATGTATTTTGAGAAATTAGAATTAGAGTATGTTGTATAAATACATCCTATTCTAATGAGAAATGAAAAGAGAAAAACAAAGTTTATAAACAAAAGAATACATTTTTTTTTAGTATATTAGAGAATTATCTATGTTAGGAAACTAGTTAGTATTCCGTTAGTATTTCTATATGTTTTGGGAGATTATGGTTGTATAAATTCATATCATTTGAATGAGAAATCAAGAGAAAACAAATATTATCAAGAGAAATACATTGTTTTGTCATGGTATCAGAGCATCGATCTTAAGAAGTTTGATTAAACAAAAACATTAGGGCGGCGAGCGCCGCCGCCCAACTTTGTTCCTCTTCGATTTAGCATGCATTTTTCATCTGTTTGACTACATTATTCTTCTAGAGTGGAAGAAGATGAAGATGAAAAAAAAAAAAAAAACGATGTGGGAGCTCCAGCCCTCGATTATTTCAGATCTGAATTTCGCCGCCGCCGGCGAGCTTGGGTTCAGCCGCCGTCTATTTCTTTTCTTTTCTTCGTCGATCTCGTCGAGATCTAAAGCTCAGACTGTTTGTCGGAGTGTGAGTTTGTTTGTTGAGCTCGGTACAGATCTAAAGTCGTCGCCGAGATTGTGCTCGAGTTTCAGATCTGCCAAACACTAAACGATGTCGCTGCTTCTGGTATTTTTTTTCTCCATCTCTAATCTAAAAGTGAGTTCGCTTTTTATTGTGTGATTTTTGGAAAATGAGATCAGAGAAAAAGAAAAGAAGAAAAGAAGAAAGAAGAGTGGGAGATAGAAAAAGAAGAAAGAAGAGTGGGAGATAGAAAAAGAAGAAGAAGAGAGGCGCAATATTGATTTTGAAAAGAAAAAAAAAACTGAGTTCGGACACCAAGCTGTCCGAAATTGAAAAAAAAAATAACTCAGGTACTCACGATATTTCATAGTGTTCTCTTCCGTTGTGTCAGATTATCTATTAGTTATATTTGTATTTTAATTTACTAATAGCATATTTGGATTTTACTCGCTTCCAACATTTTTGTTTTTCGCACACAAGACCGTGTGAAGAAAGAGAACACTGAGGGCAAATTGATTCTTCCTCTCCTTCGATTTACTGAAAGAAACACTGATGGAGTTCAAATTGTCCTAAAGTGAACACTGAGGGCGAAATTGATTCTCTCTCTCCTTCGAATTATTGAAGGAGTGAAGGGAACACTGAGGGTATTTATTCGTCTTCTCCTTCTTTTATGTTCAACAACATGAGATTTAACATGTCAGCACCGACCCGCGTTCGGAGGCTCGCAGAGACTGATATTGCGTGGTCAAAGCGATGATGCGAAGCTCGCAAAAGTTTAAAGATGTCATGTTGGCATCGATCTCAAGATTGGAGCACCAACCCGCGTTTGGAGGCTCTTGAAAAATTGAAGATGCAATGAGAGCATCGACCTGAAGTTTGCAACACTGACCCGCGTTCGGAGGCTGCAATTTTTGTTTTTTTTTACCATCACATTTTATCTTATCCTCACCTTATTTTCAAGTTGGGTATTTGTGATCTTTCATGCTCCAACTTGAGGGAGGGTATTAGGAAATTATTTATGTTAGGAAACTAATTAGTATTTAGTTAGTATTCCTATATTGGTTGGGAGATTAGGGTGATATAAATTCATATCATTTGAATGAGAAATCACGAGAAAACAAAGATTAACGAGAGAAATACATTGTTTTGTAAGACAAAGAGTTGTATGGAGTAGGAGTTAGTAAGTTTTAGAGAGTTAAAAAGTCTGTGTTTGAAGTGGAGAATGGTTTAGTTTGAAGTTATGAAGTCTATGCAGATTTAATTTGTTTGGTCGGTACAATTTTGTTTGTACAACTTTTTAAAATTTCATTATTATAACTTCTTCTAATAAATTCTTATGTATCCTTTAACTAATAAAGATTTGTTTTGAGTACTTCTATTCCTCCCAAATGTCATCATCAAATCAATCCCTTTCAATTTGAAAAATAAGTAATTCAACAATTGCCAAACATCTCCAATCTTAATCCTGAAAGAATTGATATGGCAACTAAACCCCAATTGAATTGTTGAAAAGTCTGATATGCCAACAACCTCAAATTAATCCAAATTGGGAGTAAGTATACTTTCAATTTCCCAAATATATTATTAATTACCTTTTCTTGCTTAAATTCTATTTAATTTTCCCCCCTTCTTTTTTCTACTTTATTTCTTTCTCCTCATTTCCTTCTGCAAAATCCTAATTTTCTACCTCTTGAAAACTTTTCTGTGATCTTTCTGAATTTTTTTTCTTGTATTTTTAGAAATTATTTTTACTGTTTATTATTTATTTTTATTTTTAACAATTTTTGGAGTAGGTGATTTGTTGAATTTTTCCTTTATTGAAGCTTTGTGTAGTAGTCTGTAATGGCCGAGATTTAGGTTCCTGAGAAGAATTTGAGTTGATATTGTAAGATTGAAGCTCTGGTTCTTGATCTCACTTCATTTATTTCACTGTCTTCTTCACTGAGAGCTTATTCGTCGGTGTTTTGGTTTGTTAAAAATTGTCTGTTTTGAAAGAAGAAAACTGGAGAAAACAGACGTGGAGAATGGAGATTACAAATCTGAAGATAAAAAAAACACAAGAGAAAGTGAAGGATTCAAGAGACGAGAACAAAGAGGAGTTCACGTGGGAGGAGTTGAATAGTGTTTATTGTTGAATCCATACGCACTTTAATGCAAAAATGATTTTATGATCGATGGTGTTTCTCGAGTTTTCAACGAACAAACCTTTCACTATGGGCAGAAGATGTGCTTCGATAAGCACATTGATAGCTGCAACACCTGATCGAAGCACATCTTCTGTCCATGGTGAAAGGTTTGTTCGTTGAAAACTCGAGAAACACCATCGATCATAAAACCATTTTTGTTACCCTTTTGTCCCGCCAACCCAACGACTCACGGGCCATAGGCTCACACCCACGCCTGCCTGATTATCCAGGCGACAAACTGCTAAACCGAACTAAATAACTTGTCGGTTAATCGGTTAAGGCAATTAGATTATGAATCTTCTGCAGTTCGTTGCGATTTTCCATTTTCTTTGTATAATTTGGCAGTTCAATTTCGATTTGAACCTCAAAACCAAGCTGAATCGAACTGTTTACACACCTAATTGATGGAATACGGATGCGAGTCAATCAGTAAGAACATGAAAAATACAACGACAGAGGGTGTGATTATTGAGGGAAAGCTTGAAAATACGGCCACCGTTGCAAGTTGATGATCAGTTCTGGAATATAGAGTTCTATTCACAGTTTGCAAAAATGGAAATGATGAAGATTTGCATTTCAAGGGCCTATGAGGGCAGGCGTAAACCAAGGGAGAGTGTGGGATGATATAAAAAAAATACAATTTTAGTTTTATTTTACGAAAGATGGGAAAGTAGCCGTTGGCCAAACCGAGCCTAGCTCAATTGACATAAGGTTGTGCCTTTGACTAAGAGGTCATGGGTTCAATCCTCGCATTAATTAAATACCTTTGGAAAGAAAAAAAAGTAGGCGTTGGTAAAATGGAAAAAAACGGAAGGTGAGTGAGTATTCAATTTTCATTGGGCCATTATTCAAAATATATATATATATATATATTTTTTTTACTAATTTCCATAACTGCTTCAAACTTTATTTTGAATACATTGGGGGTGAGGGGATTCAAACCACAGACCTTTTGGTCATCAACACATACCTATACCAGCTGAGTCATGCTCGCTTTGGCGATATCTACTTCAAACGGGATAACATCATTATGTAAATAAGAAGAAAAGAAATGAGATTGAAGAGAATAAATAGTAACTCAGTCAACATAGCAAATGGCTGGAATGGGCCAAGAGTTGGGTAGGGCCCTTACTTGTTAAGGTACCAGCCAACAAAGATAGTCTTATTCCTGCCTTAATCAGTGAACAAAGCACATGCTTAACTACACATGCACGTGCTTTAGACCCACACTTACAGGGAGGGAGATTCAACATCACCAAATAGTCAGACATGTTATATTGGATCAATAATGTCAAAATGATATACAATTATTCTAACTTCTGGACTGCCTATTGTAAATAAGATATTCACATAATTAGAAACCTACCCTAATAATTTAGTTTCAAGAATATATGGAAGAATTGAAAAGGGTCATCTTCCGAGTTCGAGAAGGATACATACTTAAATTTATTACCGAAGAAGACTCCGAGCTGGCCTTGCTGCAACCCTTCTCCACAAGAAATTCAGCTGTAAGTTTCAGTTAAATCATCCTGATATTGAAAAAATTCAGATGGGAATCAAGGCTATAAATTTGAGTGAGAGATGACATTGTAGATCAAGTTTGGACAATATTTGAAGATAAATACAATTAATTTATTATTGTTTTTAGTTTTGCAGCGAGGCATATTCTTATTTCTAGTTCTTAAAATACAAAAAAAACAAGAAATAAAAAACACGAAACGTTATCAAACGGGAGTTTATTTTCTTCCTTATAAGGAGTATGTATGATAACTACAAACTCTAATATAATAGAGAACAGTTGTTAAAATAATTGGAGGTGTGTCATTTGATTATTGGACAATGAAGTTTGAGTAATGATCACAGAATCAAAATCAAGTTGGGTCATCAAACCTAGATCCTGTCTGTAAAAGTGATCTCCAATCGAATTCAGCTGGCAGAGAACAGAAAAGGTTATTAACTCGTAAACTAAAATCAAGACCCAATAATTAACAAACAAAAACAAAAACAAAAATATACAAACATCTATTGTACATACAGAGATTCATGAATCATGCTTCTGTTTCTATACAACAAACAGTGCTAAGATCTGGCAAAAACACCCCAGATTTTACCACGGCCGAGACTTTCCAACAGCTTCTTTGACCCTTCAACATTCATTTCAACAAGCTTTTGTAGATACAAACCAGCATTAGCAGCAGCCATCTGCTTTCTACACTTGCTTGAAACCACAACCGAGGCTAATAATGAAACAGGGTACTTCTTGTCCAGATTCGAGATCGAAGGATCTAAGAGTTGAACTGCACTTACAATTCCCCTCTCTTCTTTCTGGAAAATCCTTCTGTTACCCGTGTATTGTAATAGAGAAGACAATGCCTTAGCAGCTGCTTCTTTCTCCTCAACAGACTTACCATCCAACATATTAACTAAGGGTGTAATGTATCCAGATTCCCCCATTTCTTTTCTCGTTTTCGTGCAGAATCCAAGCTCGTAAACTGCTCGAGCGGCAGCTGTTCTCACACCTAATACTCCGCAACTCAAAACTTGAAGAAGCCTATCAACAAATCCATGTGAAATAAGAGCTTCTGCGATTGGGGAACAAGAAGCCAAGAGACTCAAAAGCTCCACAGCCACTTCAAGACTAGGAACTGACGAAACCGAATCCCAGAAACTTCTCAAGAACTCAATCCCACCTTCTCTAACGATCAAGAGCTTCAAATTATGATTATCATCATCCTCCAGAACTAAGTTACGCAAACACCCAATTGCATTTTCTTGAGCCAATGGAGTTCCCGAGGCCAAAAGCCCCAAAAGAACTATAACTCCATTCTCTTCCATGAAATTCTCTTTGATTTCACTGAATGAAGCAAGATTTCTCAAAACCATAGCTGCAGAGGCTTGAGAACCGGGAGTACCAGCCTCACAAATCTCCAACAGAGATGAAATCCCTCCTCTAGAACCGATTGACCTAGCATTTTCCTTGGAAATACTCAGAGGTTGAAGTGCTAAACATGCCTTCTCCTTAGCAAAACCGGTACCAGAATCGAGAATTCTCAACAAATGATTCAAAAGCACTAGACCTTCAGCAATCATTACATGCTTAACACCATCCACCATAGAAACAATAGAAATAGCAGCAACAGACCTGTTCTTCAATTCCAAAGAAGTGGAATCCAGTAGGCGAACAAGAACAGGAACAGCACCTTGAGCCGTAGCAATCGTGACATTCTTATCATCCTCATTGAGCAACAACAACAGCGAATCAATAGCCAATACCCTAGATTGAATACTCCCAATCTGCAAGCGCGTAATCAAATTCCTGGACTCCGCCCGCACGGCCTCCCTTCTAGACGACGAAGAGGAACTGGAAAGCGCAGCGTCGTGAAGAATCTCGCTTGAAATCAAGACATGGCCGTCCTTGAGAAGGCAGTCCAACTTGGCGAGAACGGAGTCGATATCGCTCTGAGTCTTGAGTTTACCATCGGAAAGAGGCGGATTCCGGCACTTGTGGGAGAGAGAATCAATCTGGGAGAGAGACTCGAAAACGGAGTGAAGGAAATCTCGAGAGAGGGGATTGGAAGAGGAGTTGGGAAAGTCGGAAACGTGGATCAATTGAGGGAGGAGATCGGAGAGTTTGGCGGTGATGGAAGACCATTTGCCCTTGAAATTGTTGATGAGTGGAATATCGTGGAGAAGAGAAGCAATGAGGTTGCTAGAGAGAAGGAAATGGTCGTTTTCTGGAGGTATTTTCATGGCGGTGGTCAGTGAAGGAAGGAGACGGAGACGGAGACGGAGATTCTGCAAGCCTACAAGGAAGAAACTGCGTAGCTATGAAAAGGCCACCAATTTGCACCTACTTCCACAACAAAATAATAATAATAATAATAATAATAATAATAATAATAACAACAAGCCCCATTTGCATTTTAGGGCGGTGATTCTCACTCTCTATATTCTTTTTATATACTTTTTTTATAATAATTTGACATCTCATATACTATACCTGCTATACAACAAATTGTTTGCTCATTATTTTTTATAATTTAATCAAAGTTAGATTATAAGCTTAATCAACTTTTTAGGGTTGTTGTGTCTAAGGTCACTTTATAAAGTGTTTTGTTTTGAGTCTTAATGGTGATTGTTATAGATTTTAAAAATAATTGTGGGTGGTTTTAGAAAAATCAACAGTAATATTAAATAATTAAGGTCCTCCCGAATAAACATTAGCTTTTTTTTTTTACAATAATTTTCTATTTCAGGTGATTTTTTTTCGAATTCTTAACCAAATTTTAAAAAAATATATATATATATGTATATATATAAATATATATTATTTTTTTACTTTTCAAAACTTAATTTTTATTTTAAAAAACTCATAAAAATTTTGAAAACACTTCTAAAAAAATGTAGATAACAAAATAAAAGAATTCATAGGTGGAAATAATATTTATAAGATTAATTTTTGAAAATTAAAAACCAAAAAAATCAAATAATTATCAGTTATATTTTTTTTTTCTTTGAAAATTAAACCTCTAAACACTATTTTTCACATATGTTTTCATTTGATTTGTTATCTATTTTAGTGTTTTCAAAATTCAAATTAAAAAATAATAATTTTTAAAAATTTGCTTCCTTTAGAAAGATTAAAATAATCGTCAAATCGAGCATAGCTCAATTATCATAAAGTTGTGCCCACTGAAAAAAAATTAAAATAATTGAAAGAAATAATAAAAAATATATGGCACAATTTTCAAAAATATTATCTTAGTTTTTGGTTAATTTCTATTTTAACTTTGAAGAGGGTGTTTGGTAAATTAGTACTCTTTATTTATTTATTTATTTTTGTGATTTTTAGTTGTAATGACTACAATATATATGTGTTTTGCATTACCATAATTTAATAGCTAAGAGGTATTATTATTATTATTTTTTTTTTTTTTTAAGTACATTGGGGTGAGGATTCAAACCACAGACCTCTTGGTCGTCAACGCATACATATGACCGCTGAGCCATGCTCGTTTTGGCATCAATTATTTATTTATTATTATTTTATTTTTTTTAGTACATTGAGGTGGGAAATTCGAACCACCGACCTCTTGGTTGTCAACACATAGATATACCCGTTGAGCTATGCTCGCTTTGACATCAATTAAAATATTGCACTTTCATAAGTGAATCAATTTATACTCTCCTTTAAAAAAAATGAGTTTTCACAGTTATAATGACTTATGATTGTATCAATTAAACTTCTAAACTTTCGTTCAATTGATTCACTTAGGAAAGTTCACAGTTTAATTGTTACAATGAATATAAATAGATACATTTGTGAAAGTTCAGTCGTTTAAGTGATACATCCCAAAAATTATGGATATAACTTTATTTTCGTCCTATTTTTTTAATCTAAATTATTTGATAAAAGATTAGAAAAAAAAATTAAAAAATTGAACCAACGGAAATTTCATTCCAATTTAAATACAAAAGTATTTAAGAAATATATAGAACGAAAATAGATGTAAAAAATATATATGAAATGTAAAATTGAAAATTTTAAAATTTTAAAATTTTGTAAGGGAAGATGATAGGTTTAAAAAAATTAATTTAAAAAACAACTATTTATGTGATTTTGGAAATCAGAGTAAATTGGAATGTAATTTTAGATAAAATAATAAATACTCAGTTTGACCAAAAATGGTAAGAAGGTTTAAATTCTCTCCTAATTACTTTTATCGGTACAAAAACAATTTCAAATCAATCTTAACAAATCTTTAAATTTTCAATTTTGTTTATAATTTATAATTTATTAGAGTTGACTCTCATCCATTCTTAATATTATAGAAGGAGAATAAATATTATTAAAGTTTAGAGACATGATTATTACCAAAGATGAAAATATCGATATCCATGTCGATATCGACATTTCAATTTTACGAATATATTCATGGATATATCGATATCCAGAAATATTTCTGTAAATCAATTTTTTTTAAAATCTATATTTAAATTAATATTTAAGTTATTTTACTTTCAATCTAAACTATAGATCAAGTTAGCAGTATCTAGATTCATATTAAATTTAATATATGATATTTTTTTATGTTTTATGAGTATTTATAAAAGATATTGGATATATCCATTACCCTTTAATATCTATATCGAAGTCTCCGATTTACGGATATATCCACGGATATATCAACATATCCGGATATTTTCATCCTTGATTATTACCGATTTATTTATTTTGAGAAAAAAATTCCTACCAAACTTGTAAAATTCTTTAAAAATATATAAATGTACAAAAATTGTAAAATTCTTTAAAAATATATAAATGTACAAAAAAAAAATAAAAAATAAAAAATAAAAAAAAATAAAAATAAAAATTGTAACTCAATTTAGAGTAAACTAATTAAAAATATAGCATTTTTTTTTAAATTGCGAATATGACAATTTCTATCACTGATAGTATGGTCTATCGTTGATAGAAGTCTATCGCTGATAGTAGTTGATCACCTCAGTTTTTGATAGAATTTTATCAGATAATCATATATCAACGATAGAGTCTATCAGGGATAGTCACTGATTTTTTGCCATATTTACAAAATGTTTTACATTTTACTAAATTTGCAATTATTTTGAGTCTGATTGTTGTTTGTACAACTAACCCTAAATGTAGTATTAAATAAAAGATCAATTTATTTTCCACATTTTATTTTGTTATTGACCCTTTATTTTAATATAAATCACAGTGTATGAGAAAAATATAAAATAATAAGCTAGAGTTTTACATATAAACAACAAAAATAGTTCAAGCATTGCGAATTTCAAACCTCGTTTTCTAAAAAAAGAAAAAAACCAAAAATAATTTGGAGTCCATATATTTCCATTTTCAGACATGAAACTAATAAAAAATCAACATATTTTCTTAATATAGAAAAAAAAAACCATTTTTATTTTTTAGAACGAAATTTGAGCAGAAGGAGAGAGTGAAGGAAGGCGCGTAGAAGAATCAGAAAATGGACGGTGGCTGAGTCAAGTAGCATTGGAAAAGTCAGCCACGGTGGCTTCCGCACGGTGGTGGCCGGAGATCCCTTTTGTACAGCCATTTCTAAATGATTTTTTTGTGGAATACAGCCATTTCTAAATGATTTTTTTTTTTCCACAAAAAAATTGGCTTTCCGCACAACTTCATATTAGATTAAATAAGGTTTTGTCTGTGATTGCGGTAGCTTTTAAAATAATAAAATAATTGCTTTCAAATGTGCTTCTAAGAAAATCAATTGTGATAAGAAACTGATTAGTGTTTGGTAAATTTCAATTTTAAACATAAAAAAACATATCGTTTAGTAAGTTCAAACAAAATTGTTGTGCATTGACGGTAAAGACCAAAATAGACATGTTATTTTAGTTATTTATATGTTTTTTTTTTTTGAAGAATAATTATTTTTTTTTTTTTTTGAGTGCAAGAATAATTATTTAATATGTTAATATTCAATATATGTATGATTATAAGTTAATTATTTATAATTTTTATAGTTTAAATTATAAAAATATATTTTGATATTTCTTTAGATTTATACGAGGCTAAGAAAAATAATTGTTACATCAAATAGTATCTGAAAAAATAACATTTTTTTTAATTAATATCTAAAACAAAATTTGAATGACAATTTTGACAAAAAAAAAAAAAAAAAAATATATATATATATTTTGTTTCTACTTTTCTATCCAAATGTACGCGGAAAGGCACTAAAAAAAAATTAGGACTAAATAACAAAAAAAAAAAAAAAAAATACTAGGAAATAATTTTGATGTTCTTATGTAATTTGCTTTAGTTGATATAAAACTCAACAATTCAATCAATAAAAATTGGTTGCAGGAAAGAAGTAAGGATGTGGAAGGATATAAATGGTCATAAAAAAAATTAATAGAAAAGGCCGCAAATTAATCGAGAAGCTAAAAGCTGAAGTGAGAGATTATCAAAATCAAAGAATTTAAAAAGTGATTTTATATAAATTTTAAAAAAATATATTTTACCAAACAACAAAAACAATTAAGATTTTGTTAAAATAGTTTCTTCATGCTCCCACCCTAATACCAGACGGAGCCTAAGTTTTCGAACTTTTAGATTTGTATTTATATGTTCCTCAAGTTTAAAAAAGTGTTTAATAAAGTCTTTCAATTTTTAATTTTGTGACTATTAGATAAGAAAATTAAATTTTATGTCTAATATAACAATTAATTTTTATTTTTTTTAATATGTCTAAGACACGTTTGATACAAATTTCAAGGTTCATAAATTTATTAGACATTTTTAAAGTTCAATAATTTATTAGACACAAAAATGAATTAAAAAAAAATTGAAAGTTTAAAAACCTATTAGATGTCAACCGAACATAGCTCAATTGTAAGTGTCCTTCACTAAGAGGTCATGGTTCAATTCTCGCATTAAGAAGATTTATTAGACATCAATTTTAAAATTTATGGATTATACTTGTAATTTAATCTTTATATAAATATAATTTTAAATACATTTATATATGATATTTGGTTGATTGCATGGATAACAATCATGCCCAAACTATTTGCAATTATAGCAAATTGTAGAGGGAAAACCATAAAAATGTCTAAGACAAAGGAAGACAACATGAAAAATGTCTAACCACTTTTTTCTTTTGAATTATGTCTAAACCGTGTATATAGAAACGAAATTTATAACCCAATAGCCCTTCCACAATTTCTCTTAGTTTTGAGAATGAAAAAAATAATATTTAAAAATATAAAATGTTGGGAGAAGAGAGAGAAGTTTGGACGTGGATTTAACAGAGAGGATTTAACAGAGACGTTAAAAATGATAAAACTGAATTTAAAATTGAATTGACACTTATCCTATGAGAGTTACATGGTTATACCTCCCCAAATAATTAAGAAATGAATCTATATACCTGAGGAAATAATACAGCCACAACGAATCCATCAGTGGTGGTGTGCGCATGCCACATGCCTACACACAGGATAAAAAACGGAAGGCACATGCATTCACACAGAGTAATAAAGGGAAGACAAATGGTCGACCAACCATTTACACTGAGCATTCCCAATGAATTTGCAATAATTACATTTAGCAGCTGAATGGGGGAAAGTCTGAAACACGGACCCTGTATGTGACTTATTCTAAACCCTCACCGATAAATAGCACAAATTTGCGGGACATTCAAAAAACTGGGGGACCGGATATGTATATCCTAAGGAAGTGATACAACCAACGAAGAATTTATCACTAGAGGTGTGTGCATGGCTGCACACAGAGTAATAAAGAGGCAGACAGATGGTCGACCAACAACTTAAAAGAGGGAATGCTGGCTTTTTAAATTCGTGAACGATTCTCAATAATTCGAAATAATATCATTTATGGCTTCGAGGGGAAAAACCTGCAACACGCAACCAAAAAGGAATTGCTCCTCAGAATTTGTGTGTTGAGTAGGCGAGGTGGTGGTAATTGTCGTACCATGACCGTATGGTCTAATATTTACAACCTGAACATCAACGACAATAAAACAATCATCATACATACGGTTGGTAAACCCCACTAACACCCAAGACATATCTCGATCTTCGGAAAGGATTATAATCAAGGATTTGTCAGTGCCGTTCCGGAAGAGGGTCAGCCGTGAAATCGTGTGGTGGGAATCCAACTCTAGAGCCTTGGAGATTGAATTGGTAAATTCCGCGAGTGTTGAATTCAGGGGGACAACAACTGTGCAAGTTTTGAAATTATTGTATCGGTTCATCTCGTCTCAAATCTCATCAAATGCCACCATAATAGAAAGGGACGACATGGGTTGTTGTTATGTGGTGGAACGTTGAAGTAGGGATATTTTGTTCTTGCAGAAAAATTGGAAAAAATAAGGAAAAAACAAAAATCGCGATGGAAAAGGAAAAAGGAAAAACAAAATCGCCGATGAAGGTTGAAGATTCAGATTCTGAAAAAATGTTAGAAAATGCATAATTGTAGGGGTATGATTTTGACTGATATCTCCTCATTGGTAGGGTGGGGAGTGTATTGATTGTTCCCTATTTTTAGGGGAAGATTCAGAATTTAAATGGAACTAGTAATTACCCACGGCAACCTCCAACTCTATACTCTACCAAATGTATGTGCGACGCAGTGGCTGTATATCTCCACAGGTGTGCCCAAGCGTATACCCGACATATGGTGTGTGCGGCGGCTCTACTCACAGGAACACATAGAGATACAGAATGCCATAAATTACTTAACGAAAAAAAAAATCGGTTTCTTTTAACGGAAAATTATCCACCTCACCAAATAAACTCTCAAAACTAATTAAATTTTAAAATAAAATAAATTAATTTCAAAACTAATAATTTTTAAAATAAGAAATCCTAAAAGGTATAATGGGAACCAACCCAAACAAATTTGTTCCTAAAAAAATCTATAGACATACACTGCAAAGAAAACACGTATTTAGACATTTTCCGTAATTAATTGTAGACATTCTTCTAGTTTCACCAATTGTAAAACATTTTGCAAATATAGCCAAAAAAAAAAAAAAAAAAAGTATGGTGCATATAAAAGACCAAAAAGCCCAAACATCCCAAAATCAGTGATTAAAATCTCAAAACCCAAAACCATAAACCCAAAACCCAAAGGGGAAATCAGAGGAATGTTAAAAGTAAGGAAGGCAACATGAAAAATGTTTAATGTCTTTTTTTCTTTTGAATTATGTCTAAAACCTATATTTAGTAAGTTATTTACAACCAAATGGACAAGTCTACCCTTCCACAATTTATCCTAATTTTGAGAATCAAAAAATTAATATTTAAAAATATAAAATGTTAGGAGGAGAGAGAAAATAGTTCTAGACGTGGATTTAACCGAGGGGACGTTAAAAATCTTAGAACTGAAATGACACTTATCCCATGAGTATTACATAGATATACCTCCTGCCCCAAATAATTAATAAATGGGTCTAGACAGAACGAATCCATAAGTGGCGGTCGGTGTGTAAATGCCTGCAAACAGAGTAAAAAGAATACGAACAGTTGCTGTGTGTGCATGACTGCATACGTAGTAAGAATGAGGCATACACGACACCTGAAATGACACTTATTCCATGAGTATTACATAGATATACCTCCTGCCCCAAATAATTAATAAATGGGTATAGACAGAACGAATCCATAAGTGGCGGTCGGTGTGTGAATGCCTGCAAACAGAGTAAAAAGAATACGAACAGTTGCTGTGTGTGCATGACTGCATACGTAGTAAGAATGAGACATACACGACACTGGGGGGACCGGATATGTTTAACCATAGTAAGTGTGATAGCCAACGAAGCAACACTCAACGTAGGTCTTTGCATGACTGCACACAGGCGCGGATTTACCAAGGGACCAGGGGGGCTCGAGCCCCCCCTCAACTTTGAGACACTGCCGATATATATACAGTACAACATAAATTTTTTTAAAAGTATCACTTGCCTCAGTGGTTAAGGCAATTTTTAGCCCCCCGAGGCCCAGTGGCGTCAGTCCTCCAATTTTTCCTATCTTTTAATTTTATGTCTTAGGTAATTAAAAAATTAATTTATGTAATTTTAATTTTGTGTCTTACCGTGATTAATTTTTTTTAAATTTTGTGTCTAGATCTGTGAATTTTAAAATATTAAAAAATCAGAGATTAAATTTATAATTTTAAAAATTTCGAGGCTAAATTTAGAATTTTATCTATAAATTAATATACATTATATTAATGTGTTTGAAATTATTTAATACGAATTTATGTATTTGACATTAAGTTTTGAATCTTACCTATTATGATTCCAAAAAAAAAAAAATCTTATATATACATATATCTATGTGTTCAAAATTATCCTAAGCCCCTCATGACTTCAGGTTCTGGATATGTCACTGACTGCACACAGAGCAAAAACAAAGTAGGGTGTCGGTGTGTATGTCTGCAAACGGAGTAAAAAGAATATCAACAGTGGCGGTGTGTGCATGCCTGCACACATAGTACGAAATGGGCATAAACGATTTCTGTAGGGGAACCAGAAATATGTATACCCCGAAGAAGTTATACAACCAACGAATGAACCATCACTGGGGGTGTGCATTACTGCATACAGAGTACAACTTAAAAGAGAGAATACTCTATTTTTAAGTAAGGTAACGATTCCCAATATTTTGATATCATGTAGTTTATGGGGTAGAGAGAAACCTGCACCACGCCGCCTAAAATTAAATTCATCCTCAGAAGTTGCTTCGGTTCGACCTAGAGGCAGAAAAGACATACGCATACCTTCTTCGACATCGTTCTTCTTCTTCGACCTAGAGGCAGAGCACACCGAAAACACACACTACCTTCTTCGACATCGTTCGAAGTAAACACCACACATTAGACAGGGAATTTCGACCTACAGTCGTGGTAAACATTTTCCTCATTTTCGTAATCAAAGATTTGTCAGTGCCGTTCCGAAAGAGGGACAACCGTGAAATTGTGTGGTGGGAATCCAGCTCTAGAGCCTTAGAGATTGAATTGGTGAATTCCACAAGTGTAGAATTCGGGGGGACCACAACTCAGCAAGTTTTGTAATTTATGTATTGGTTCATTTCGTTCCAAATCCCATCAAATGCCACCATAATAGAAAGAGACGACATGGTTTGTTGTTGTGTGGTGGAACAATGCAGAAGAACTCGAAAAGGATGAGGGGAAAAACGCAATGGACAAGGGAAACGTAAAAAAAAAACGTAAGGTTGAAGATTTGATTCTCCAAAATGTTAGACATTGCATAATTTTAGGGGTATTGTTGTTTAAAACTAAGAGATTTTGACCGATATCTCCTCATTTGTAGGGGTGGATTGTGTATTGTCTAATCCCTATTTTTAGGGAAAGATTTACAAAAACAATGGAACTAGTAATTACACACGCAGACTCCAGTTGTATACTCCTACCGTTTTTTTCTGGTGCGCAATGGCTGTATATACCCACATGTGTGTCCTAGCGTATACTCCGGCAGAGGGTGTTAGTGTCGGATCTACTCACAACAACATATGGAGATACAAAATGACTGACGTTAGTTAACGGAAAAAGAAAAACGGTTTATTTTTACGTGAAATGATCCAGCTCACCAAATAAACTATTAAAATTAATTTAATTTAAAAATAAATTAAACTAATTTCAAACCTAATATTTTTTTTTAAAAATGAATCCTAAAAGGGTACAATGGAGAAACCACTTAAATAGATTTGTCCTAAAAAATCTGTAGACATTCATTCAAAAGAAAACACGTACTTGTACATTTTTCATTAACCGTTTTTATTGTAGACATTCCTTTGGTTTCCCCAAACTCAAAACCCAAACCTTACACCTTAAACTCAAAACCTAGCAGGACACTTCAATGCATAGTGAACGCCGAAAACTCTCAAATTCTAAACCTTAATTCTCAAACTCTAAACATTAAACTTAACAGGATACTTTAATGCATAGCGAACGCCGAATTGAAGATAATTCATTTTTTTAATTTTTTTTTATTTATTTATTAAGACTAATACAGAAATAAAAAAAATTATTTTAGAAATTTGTCATATTTACCAGTATTTTTAAAAATTGCTATATCTTTAGTTATTTTAGTTTAAATTCAAATTTGGTAGAATTTTCCTAATATTAATTACAAAATTACGAATCATCCTAAGATTTTTTAAAATAAAATTAAGTTTGTGTTATATTTTGTATTTTGGGGGTTCTCTGAATTCTAAATACATATATAAATATATTATAAAATAAAAAAATTGAAACAAAAAGTGGAAAGTCCAAAACTCTTTTTGGTCGTTTTGATTTACCGCGAAATCCTTTTTCCAGATCTCCGAGTCAGACTGTTTGCAGTTTCACTTTAATATCTTACTTTTATTGATTTTTGTTTCAAGAAGAAGAACCACAAAAGGTTAAAAATAAATAAAAAACAATAATGAAATCTTCAATTTCCAAGGTCTTTTAGAAGACGAAGACTTTATGAAACTACTTTTTTTAATCAACACTTTTAATTTGTGTGACAAATGACAATACAATAAATAAGGAATGTACTATGTTTCGGCTTTATGTTAATTAAGAAGATGACCTCTTTTGTTTTTTTTTCTCCCAATTTTCATTTATGCCGGTTGTTTGCTAGCGTTTTTTTTTAGTTAGTTAATTTAAAGTAGAATAAATAGGGTATGTGAATTTGAACATCCGACTCAAAGGAAGAGGTACATGTCAAAATAAATCAGCTTCTCAACTAATCGACGATATTACTTTAGATTATCAAGTAAACGTCCAACGGCTAATGCCAATCGATGGTTCTGCTCCATAGAAAAGTTTGCAGGTTTAGCACCTAGTAGACCGATGTGTGAAATGACGTCCAAAGCATATTTTCGTTGAGAAATGAAAATACCCTCCGCGCTGCGAGCAACTTCTACTCCAAAGAAATATTTCAATGTCCCATATCTTTCATCTTGAAAATCTCCCAATTTAGACCATATAGGGACTTCAAACTAAATTAGGCTGATTTTTCTCAAATCCTAAAGGAATTTTCATATATAAACATCTTCCACTAAATCATCATGTAAGAAGACATTATGTACATCCATCTAAATTTATCACTTCTTTACTATTGCTATCGCAAGAAAAGTACGAACGGTCACCATTTTCGCAACCAGAGCAAAAGTCTCATTGTAGTCAATGCCTTTCTACTTGATGATTGCCAAATATTAGGAGTCGTGCTTTTAATTGCTACAGCTTACCTTGTTCATCGTGCTTTTCAGTATACACTCATTTACTCCCAAGAGCTTTTTTCCCGAGAGGTGTAATTCCTGCACGACTCAGGTACCTGATCTTCTAAGGCTCGTATCTCCTCAGTCATAACTTTTCTCCAACCTTCATGCTTTACTACCTCCTTAAAACTTTTAGGAGGATTGTCTGCATTTACTGTTGCTATATATTTTCTATGGTTATCCGAAAATCTATCACAAGACAAAAAGTGTGAAATAGGATAAGGAGAACTTGGTGAAAATGATAAGTTAGCAGAAGACCTTTTTTTTTTTCACAATTGTATGAGTCATATAGTCATGATAGTGAGAATTAGATAATTTTGACTGATTCTCTCGCCCCAGTTCTGTCTCTGTCACCTCAAAAATACTATCCGTAGGTATAGATAGTTGTTGCCATCTCACATGCAACACATGCAAATTTATCTCCCGAGTGTTTTTTATTATGAGCATAACAGAGGCAACCCAAAATACAAGACTTTATACAGTGTTTTATAATTAAACACTAGAGGGTGTATGGTTTATTAAGTAACATGTCGTCATCACACAATTCTCCCAAATATCAATAGGCAAATGTCCTTGAAAATGCAAAGCCCGGGCACATTCAATATATGTTTATGTTTAAGTTCAACACGACCATTTTGTTGCAGAGCCCCAACACACGAGGTTTAAAAAACAATGTCATGTTTTCACAACGTATTCTTTTAAACATTGAAACTCCGTGTCATATTATCACTTCTAAATCCGTTTAATAATGCTAGCTAAATTGTCTTTCAATAAATGCAACGAAATTCAGAAACACGATGCCAACCTCCAATTTATTGTAAAGAAAATAAACCCAAGAGAAATCGTCCACAATCGTCAAAAAATAATAAGCTCCACAAGTGGAACGAGTTCTATAGGGTCCCCACAAATCACAATGAATAAGTTTAAAAATCCTACTAACTCGACTACTACTACTAGGAAAACTGTCCCGAGATTGTTTTGCACTTTCTTGCGCTCACCCACTCCAATGAACCTCCTCGTGGCTGGGTCTGTATAACACACAATATCAGTGAGTTGAACAATACATTTATGTTCATCTAGGACGAGTTATGTCACAAATATCAAATTTCAGTCCAAGTTGGGGACAAAGAACACATTATTAATTTTCAGATTGACTTCATATTCACTAAATGATTCGAATGTAACTGTGACATGATGTATCAATAATACATAAAACTCACCCGTCAAACAATCTTTAGGTTTAGGAAAATTTAGAAGTTTAAGAATGGACTGTCACTGTGTAAAGGTGTAATGTCGGACAAACCCACCGCTTCGGAGGTCGTTGTCAGTGCCTGAGAAGAACCAATCATGCTTTTGTTTGCCGAACTGTTAGGATACAAACAATATCCCATATTAGCTAGAAAAGGGAAAAATCATGGATATATAAGAGAGACAATTATTTTCAATTGGTACGAGACCTTTTGAGATGTCTAGGATTTCGTTGTCCTTAATAAGTGGTATTAGAGCTATGTCAATGACTATTTGAGGTGGGTCGAGGTGGTACTTTGCCTCCATTTGAATATTTAGCCCTAATCCCTAAATATAAGGAATCAATATATATATATATATATATATATATATATATACAACTTTGTTTATGACTTTTCTCGGACACAGATGAAATCCAATCCATTCTGAGGTTAGAATAGAGTAAAACTTGCTTGCTGCCTCGGCTACAAGTATCTTTTGCTGTCCAGCCACCTTTCATGATTTGATTGGCTAATATTCAAATCATTTTTAAATAATAAAAAAATATTTCACGCCGTTTATTGTCAGTAACTTTCCTTTTCTTATTCGAGGTTAACAACTTTTCTTTCTCTCTCTTCATTTCTCTACACTCCAATTTCAAGGCCATAAAATTTCAATTGGGGTTATTTGAAATTTACCGGACTGATTCTGTGTTATATAGACATAAATTTTCAAGTGGTTTTTAGAGGAAGTGAAGGAAAGAGTGAGAAATTTTACGGTTGGATTCATCTGAGGTTGGTAAAGGGGAGGTAGATTGGATTTTTTTTTAAGAAAACCCCCCAAAAAAAATGATAACAATTTTTTATTTTTTTTACTATCTAGAGATATCGAAAAAAATACTTATTGTAGAGTAAGGAAGATAGAGTGAGAGATGAAATTGAAAACAAAGGTCATGGAAGATAGAAATGAAGGAAAGAGAGAGAAAATATGAGAAGTTTATGTGACGAAGAAGAAAGTAAAAGTTACAAGAAAAAAATCTAAGTAAACGGGCGTGAATGGTTTTTTTTATTTAAAAAATAATATAAATATGCAGCCAATCAAATCGTGACACGTGGTGGACTGCAAAAGATATTTGTAGCCGAGGCTGTAAGCAAGTTTTACTCGTTAGAATATATGAAAATCATAATAAGAGAAGCAACTAAAAATAAGAATAAAAAGTTGATTCCAATATTTCAAACTTTGTAGTAATTAAAAGAGATCCTGAAGTTGACTTTGAATATAAATACGTTCTCGTGTCTAATATTTTCCTCTTTTCTCTCAACAAACAAATTTTTTAAATGGTATTTCTAGTATTCAATTTTAATTCACCTTATTTTATCAACTATCATGCTATTTTTTATTCCAAATATTATATGATCTTATTCATCTTTAAAGCATAATAGTATGACCTGATCTACAAGCCATGCATTTACTAATAATATACAACAATGAATGGAGAATGTACTCAACAGGGAGAGATGAGTTTTTAAAATCTATATTACTAATAAATATAATTTAAAATTTATATAATATTATTTATTTATTTATTTTTTTTTTTTTTTTTTTGGTACCATGTGGGGTACGCAGAATTTGAATCTCCAACCTCGATTGAAAAAGTATGTAACAATTATCGTTGAGGTCAGAAATTTTCATGTACTTCTGCTGAGGTCTAAGAAGTTACGCTCACTTTAACAAATTTATACAATAAACTGATCCATAAAAAAAATATATAATTACAATATAAAAAAAAATATATATATATATATAAAAAAAAAAGCTAAATTGAATTCACTAATCCCACATTTGCATACCAAACATCCCTTTTAAATTATCAATGAAATTAACAAAAGTCGTCGCCAGAGGGGCCTAACAATGAAAATAAATCCTTAAGATCCTTTAAACTATACTATCTATTTTTTTTTGACAACATGTAGGGGTGGAGATTGAACCTAGGACCACTTGATCACTAGTCAGTACATCGTGTCAGTTGAGCTATGCTCTCGTTGGCTAAACTATACTATCTATGATCTATCCGAAGGAGGTTGATAATATCCTAAAAATACTTTAAAAAAAGTTGATTTATTTATTATTATTATTATTATTATTATTATTATTATTTTTTTTTTTTTTTTTTTGACAAAAGTAAGTGAGTGACCTCATCACTAATCACTAGTCCATAAATCATCTCCGATAATATTTAACATTTTAATTATATATGTATATATACTTTTTAACATTTTAATTATATATGTATATATACTTTTGAAAAACCACCAAAGAAGCGTTATTTCCTTCCTTGGCTGAGACGACTTTGGCTTCAATGGCAGAGGCGTTTCGTTCGGAATGTTGTGAGGGAGAAGAGAGCAGAAAGCAGGGTGAATTAAATGAAGAGGAAATTAATGCCCTAATTTTGGCAAATGATGGAGAGAATCAGTGTGGGCCTGGTCTTGAAGAAATGGGCCAACCTAAGAGTTCAGATCTAATTGGGCCTAAAAATGGAGGGGAAGTTGGGCCGAAGACCAAGGGAAATGGGTCCAATACCAAAGAGAATTGTTGTAGCTCAATTTCATTAATGGGTTTGGGTAAAGGAGTTTTTGGGGATTTCAGATAATGGGGCTTTGCCGAGAGTACAAGAGGATGTAGTTACCAAAATAAAAATCTTCTACCTTGACACCGGGTTTAGTTCTGGGTAGTTTAGGACAGAAGACAAAATTTTTGGGGAAAGGGGGCCGGGGCCTATTTTGAAAAAATGGATCAGGACAGAGAGAGAAGTTTCTCAAGGCACGAAAGTTGAAATGTCAGATGCTTCAGCGGGTAAGGGTAAGGTCCTAAAAAGACAAGTCTCAGAGGTATATAATGGGTCTGAATCAACTCCAGAGAGGTCGGCTAAGAGAATGAGTGGTTCACTATTGGAAAAAATTTCTGCAACATCGGTGGAGGCTGCAAGGCAGTCCCGCCGAGCACAATGAAAACACTAGTTTGAAATGTTCGAGGTTTGGGGAACCCTCGGACATTAAGGGCACTATGCAGGATAGTGTCAAAACATCACCCCGATTTAGTTTTCATTATGGAAACTAAATGTAGGTATAACAAAGATGAACAAGTGAAGCGAGAGGTTGGTTTGGAAAATTGTATCAGTGTTCCGAGTAATGGAAATAGTGGGGGCTTTATATTGCTTTCGTCTTCAGATTTGGACGTTCATCTGATGTCCTTTTCAAAAGGACACATCGATGCATATATAGTTGAAGGCCATGATCGTTGGCGTTTTACGAGCTTTTATGGCAATCCAGAGGAAGCTAGACGGGAAGAATTCTGGAAGCTGCTTGAAAGGCTGTTTCAGGTTACTTCTATTCCTTGGATCATTGGAGGGGACTTCAATGAAATAGTATTTGATAATACGAAGCAAGGAGGGGCACCGAGACGACAAATTTTAATGCAGAATTTTTGGGATGTTGTTGACTTTTGTGAACTCCACGATTTAGGGTTCCGTGGAGATGAATTTACTTGGTACAAAAATTCGTTGGATGAGGACTCGACTAGGGAACGTCTGGATCGTTTCTTTGCTAGCACGGAGTTTTTGTCTAGAGCATCACTGGTAACAGTCCATCATTTAAGTTCTTCAGTTTCAGATCATCGACCAATTTTGGCTTCCTGGGAGCCTAAAGAAAAGAGTGGGAGGAACAAATATATTGGAAAGAACGCTCGTTTCGAGCCAGGGTGGGTTAAGTTCGAGGGTTGTTGGGGGTAATTCAGAGGGCTTGGCACTAAGGGGATACAAGGATTGGAATTAACTACCAAGATACCCAAGTTAAGTGTCTTAAGGAGCTACTGAAGTGGAATAAAGAGCAGTTAAAAGGGTCGATTAAGGGGGCGATTGGCAGAAAAGAACAGCAGATAGAGGCCTTTTCCCGCGAGCAGGGACCAAATTGGAGAAAAGAGTCCCGGGCAGCAGAGAAAGGTTTAGAGATTTTTTTGAAGGAAGAGGAATTGTATTGGAAACAAAGAGCGAGAGAAGATTGGCTGGAATGAGGGGACAATAATACCAAATGGTTCCACCTTAGGGCCATCCATCGTCCCCGAACTAACAAGATAAGAGGATTAGAGGATGAAAAAGGCATTTGGATAGAGGAGGAGCCAGCGCTCGCATGATTGGCTAACTCCTATTTTCAGAAGCTTTTCAGTTCAAAAAATCCGGATGAGGGTAACATTCTTGCTACTATCGAGGCAATCCCTTCCTCCATATCGGAGGATCAAAATGTCACTTTGACTAGACCCTTTACTAGATCAGAGGTTGAGGAGGCTCTGAAGCAGATGTCAGCAACTAAGGCTCCAGGCCCATATGGTTTTCATGCTTTGTTTTACCGGAGGTATTGGGACATTGTGGGGGACGAGATTTCAGACCTGTGTCTGAGGATTCTAAATGAACAAGAGGCTCTGGGCTCTCTGAATAAAACTTATCTAGTTCTGATCCCAAAATTAAGGATCTGAAGTGTATGGGCGAGTTTAGACCTATCAGCTTGTGCAATGTGATTTACAAGGTTATTTCTAAGGTCCTCGCAAACAGGCTGAAATCAGTCTTAGATTCTATTATCTCTCAAACTCAGTCAACTTTTGTCCTAGGGAGGTTAATTTCTGAAAACGCTCTGATCGATTTTGAGTGCATCCATTGTTGGGTTTTATGTCCTAAAACTCGTGGTTTGTAAACGATAAACATATTTTATTACTAATAAAGTGTTATTGAGGTTTATTCAATAAAGTTATTATTGAATATGTGAATTGCTTATTTCATTTTAGAAAACCCTAAATCCAATAAACTAAGATCCATGGCTATAACATGAGTACTTGAACTTTATGTGGAGACATAAAAGTGGATCAAGTTCGAGTAAATAGTCAAAACGGTCTATAGTATACGGATAAGGCTGGATACCTTATCCTGGGGACACTATTGGATGCGGCCCATTTTGTATTTAGTACAAACGATGTGATCCTGAATCGTTCATGTGGAGACATGTGAATGGGGGCGTCCTATGCAAAGAGTTTGCATTAGACCGGATCGCGAAATAAGTCCCTCTTGCTTTATAACGCTGTTTACTGTTTTAAAGACTGACTATTTCAAAACGATGACCTAGGTAACTTGACCTTAATCCTGAGCTAACTATGAACTCCTGTTTATTCGGGATTATCCTTAGATCTGCATGGGTGAGGGTGGCTCAACAGCGCCGACTCAATAAGCCTCCCATTTCAAGGGTAAGACCGAATAGATAGCTGGGGACATAGGGTGCAAGATGGAATTCACTCCTACCCGTCTCTAGGGATAGTAGATAGGTTGTTCCCTTAAGTGCTGACTCCAGGTCTTGAACAAGGGGCCCCACCTTCTCATTGGCCCGAGAGGGACTCGGTATAGTGATTAGATCACATACCAATCGGTTTAGTGATTGGATCAAAAACCAATTGTTCATTAGAGGATCAGTGGGACTTAAGGAGCAAGATGTAATTACGGGGGTAAAACAGATATTTGACCCGACCGTAAATTACGAACAACCTGTGAAGGGTCAACTTACTAATCATGGTTATATCGAGTGGACATAAATATATCTACAGTGAGGAGAATGCAACTACTAGGCTATAGTGGAATGTCCTGGTAGTTAACGAATGTTGGTTAACTAGGTTAAAGAGTTTAATCAGTTAATCTCGGATCGTTGGAGCTCATGATCTGTAGGTCCATGAGGTCCCCCTGCTAGCTCATATCGGACTAAACCTTAGAACAGTGTGACGAGTGAATTCGAAGTGTTCGAATTCGAATTAGGGAATTAACGTTAAATATATGTGATATATTTAACGACATAACGTTCAATTGCGAATTGAACAATAGAGAGAGATGGTGATATTTAAATAAGATTTA
The DNA here is from genome assembly GCA_028017165.1 of Herpetospermum pedunculosum. Lineage (NCBI taxonomy): Eukaryota > Viridiplantae > Streptophyta > Magnoliopsida > Cucurbitales > Cucurbitaceae > Herpetospermum > Herpetospermum pedunculosum. The sequence goes on along the minus strand of CM051528.1, from coordinate 53,826,636 downwards.
ATTATCGAAAATATGAATATGGATTCATAATCATGTATATCGGGAATGATCGGGATTAGTGTTGGATTTATTGGATATTAAATTTGAATTAATTAAATTGTTTAATTAATTATTTGAATTAATTTTTAAATTGAATTAATTTGATCAAAGTTAGTCAAAAGTCAATTTTAAGATAATTGACTACAAGTTTGAAAGTCAAAAGTCAAATGTTGACTCCACTAAACCTTGAAAGTCAAGAGTCATTTTGATGACTAAAGTGAGTGGAAAAATCCAATTCTTAAGTTAGTGGAAAAATCCAATTCTTGAGTTAGTGGGAAAAACCATTTGTTGGTGGTTTTATGAGTCAAACTTTTTTGCTAAGTGTTCATCCCACATCAAGCCACTAATCCCACTAAATTGAGTGGATTCTACATGGCATCCTATTGTTAACTCAATTTTGCATGTTTTTGCATGTAGTCTTCTATATATACAAAGGGTTAATTAGATTGACTTCTTCTTGGAATTTTGATGAACTTTGAGAAATTGTAAAGACAATTTCTCTACTTTTCTCTCCAATTCCATCTTCAATTCTCTTTTAAATTAGTCACTCAAAGGATCCCACAATCACGTTCTAAGGCCAGAGAATAGTCGGGAAGACTCTCGTGGTGGTTCGTGACCGTTACGTTCGAAGATCGAGTTTGGAATCAAGAAGAATTTGAACTTCAAAGGTAACTTCTAAATTATTGTCTTTGATTTTCAAATTACATGCTTTTTCTTTTTAAATTAACAAAATAAGAGTACTTAGATCCAACGATGCTTCCGCTATGCATGCCGAAACTCTTACAAATGGTATCAGAGCATGCTTTAAGTACTCTTTTTTGGTTAATTTAGAGTTGGTGGGTAGTAATTCATGTGATGAATGTATGTGTGCTAAAATGGAAATTTTTGGTCTTTGGCATCCATTTCTTTTCCAATTTGTAATAATTATTGTAATTGCCTTGTAATGGGCTTTAATGTGTTACAAAGAGTATGTAATTTTTGTAGAGTCATTAGAGTCCATTTTAGGATGTAATTTATCAAAATTGGAAGAGGCGTCAAGTGGCGGTTCGGTTCGGTTCGGCGGCGGTTCGTGCAATTCCACAACTTACAAGCGGTTCGAGCCGATTCGAAGTGTTCGGGGGCGGTTCAAGACTTTTTCCTATTTTATTATTGTAATAATTTAGGTAAATGCTTGTTTAGGATGCCAAAACCAATCCATTTTTAGTGTGGTTTATTTATTTATGCATTGTGAATGTATAGTTTAAATAAACATAATCTTGTGTGCATATTGTATGCCATGTAGATTTAAAATCCCACCATAGGATAAGCATGAAACATGCATTGAAAGTATGTTATAAGTGTTATAATATAAGTATGCATGTTTAGGATTCCATGAGATTTCATATAAGTTGTTATATTTTTGCATGGAATGATTTTATATAATTGTTATATAAAAGCATGTTAGATGTATGTTATAAGTTTTTTTTTTTATAAGTGTTATAAAATGAATTAGACATTAAAACTTATAACAAAGATAAATGCATGCTCATTTAGGGTTAACTACCAAGCAATCTCCTATTTTAATAGTTAAAATAGGTCGATATCTTGTAAAACTTCGGTTACAAGAAAAACTCACCCGGTAAGATGTTGTCTCAGCTTGGGGGTATTTAAGTTGACGGTTTACGGAACACCTCCTACCTGGGCATCGAACTGGCGTTTGAGTTTAGCTAACCCGGTTTTATGAGCATGTGTGAGTGATGTGAGGTTTTAAAAGTTTTATCACCTAGACATCATAGGTTAAAATCCAGTATAAACGTTATACTCGGAAAAATTACCTAGACTTAGGATATGTTTTAGTTAGCCAAAATATATGCCTAAGTAAAATCATACCCAACCGTCTAGAACACTTTAGTGGGAGGAAAAATGTTTTCAGCTCCTACGTCCCTAAGAGTTCACACCGTGAGATTCATGCTCGGCTTCGAGTCGCCCTGGGAGCGACCTCCAATAGGAAAGTATTTGCATGATTCAATAACAAGGTGAACAGGGGAAGTCGTTCATAGTAAGTGGGCGAAGGTTGTGTGTCAACACATTCTACGGTCTCCTCTATTAGGTTGCACCGTGAGATTCCCATGATGCGCCTGCGAGTCTGCCCTGGGAGCGACCACCCCTTAGGAGGGTTGTATCATGGGATTCGGAACACCGCGAACTCCAGAAATGGATAGGGTCTCATAGGTCCGTTTTCAGCATTGTCTTTCCAATTTCGGGAGCTTGTTGATTCCGATCTCTGAGGTCTGAAAATGGAGGGTCACACTTACAAGAATTACTAAGTGTTAGTAACTTCTTGACCAAAGTAAACGATAGCTAAAAGATCTATTGGAATATGAGTTATTCTGGTAATAGTGATTAGCTGAGATTGTCTCAATTCAAAGAAGGAGTGATAGACTGCCCCTAGGTGGATGTTGCTCTAAACCTTTGTAGTATCGTTGCAATAAAGAATAAATGATGGGTACATTATTACTTTTGCTAAAACTTAATTGGATAATATAAAAGGGTAATAGCAATTTCACTAAATACGATATGTTTATATTTTTCAGCATGTCCAACTCAATAGTACAGTTACTAGCTTCTGAGAAACTTAACGGGGATAATTACGCAACGTGGAAATCAAATTTAAACACAATACTGGTAATTGATGATCTAAGGTTCGTTTTAACTGAGGAGTGTCCTCAAAACCCCGGCACAAATGCAAACCGAAATGTTCGGGATGCATATGACAGATGGACAAGGGCAAATGATAAAGCCCGCGTCTACATTCTGGCCAGCATATCTGATGTATTGGCTAAGAAACACGATGGTATGGGTGCTGCCAAAGAGATTATGGAATCTCTGAAGGGGATGTTTGGACAACCGTCCTTCTCCCTTAGGCATGATGCCATCAAGTACGTTTATAACTGCCGCATGAGAGAAGGGACCTCTGTTAGAGAACATGTCTTAGACATGATGGTCCATTTCAATGTGGCAGAAGTAAATGGAGCTGTCATAGATGAGAAGAGTCAGGTCAGTTTTATTCTGGAGTCTCTCCCGAAGAGCTTCCTATAGTTCCGCACAAATGCGATGATGAACAAAATTGAATATAACTTGACTACTCTTCTGAATGAGCTTCAGACTTATCAGTCCCTCCTGAAAACTAAGGGACATGAAGTGGAGGCAAATGTTGCTACCACTAAAAAGTTCTATAGAGGATCGTTCTCTGGGACGAAGTCTGGCCCTTCTTCTTCTAAAAAAATAAGAGTATTTCGATGAAAAAGAAAGGGAAGGGGAAAATTAAAACTCCTAATGACCGCAAAAGCAAGGCTCAAGTTGCAGTTAAAGGAAAATGTTTCCACTGCAACGAAAATGGGCATTGGAAAAGAAACTGCCCAAAGTACCTTGCAGAGAAGAAAGCTGAAAAGACAAAACAAGGTAAATATGATTTACTAGTTGTTGAAACATGTTTAGTGGAGAGTGATGACTCTTCCTGGATACTGGATTCAGGGGCCACTAATCATATTTGTTCTTCTTTTCAGGAAACTAGTTCCTGGAGAACACTTGCGGAAAGCGAGATAACTCTCAAGGTTGGAACAGGAGAGGTTGTCTCAGCAAAATCAGTGGGAGATTTAAAGTTGTTTTTTGGAGATAGATTCATTATATTAGATAATGTGTATCTTGTTCCTGGAATGAAAAGGAATCTTGTATCTATCTCTTGTTTGTTAGAACAATTGTATAAAGTATCTTTTGAAATTAATGAAGTGTTCATTACCAAAAGAGGTATTCCTATTTGTTCTGCAAAACTAGAAAACAACTTATATAAGTTAAAACCGACCAGAGCGAAAGCTATTTTAAATATCGAGATATTTAAAACGGCTGAGACGCGAAACAAAAGGAAAAAAGTTTCTTCAAGTACATATCTTTGGCACTTAAGACTTGGCCACATTAATCTCAATAGGATTGAGATATTGGTTAAGAATGGTCATCTAAGTCAGTTAGAAGACAACTCTTTACCAGCATGTGAGTCTTGTCTTGAAGGGAAAATGACAAAAAGATCTTTTACTGGAAAAGGTCTTAGAGCCAAAGAATCCTTAGAACTCGTGCATTCGGACCTTTGTGGACCAATGAATGTCAAAGCACGAGGAGGATATGAATATTTCATCAGTTTCATAGATGACTATTCAAGGTACGGTTATGTTTACCTAATACATCATAAGTCCGAAGCTCTTGAAAAGTTCAAGGAGTATAAGGCAGAAATTGAGAACTTATTAGGTAAAACAATTACGACACTTCGATCAGATCGAGGTGGAGAGTACATGGACCTAAGATTCCATGACTATTTGATAGAACATGGAATTCAGTCACAACTCTCTGCACCTAGTACGCCACAACAAAACGGTGTATCGGAGAGAAGAAACAGAACCTTGTTAGACATGGTTCGATCAATGATGAGCTATGCTCATTTGCCTGATTCGTTTTGGGGATATGCAGTAGAGACTGCTGCCTACATTTTGAACAATGTTCCCTCTAAAAGTGTTACTGGAACACCTTATGAGTTATGGAGAGGGCGTAAAACTAGTTTACGTCACTTCAGGATCTGGGGATGCCCGACACATGTGTTGGTGCAAAACCCTAAGAAATTGGAACGTCGTTCAAAAGTATGTTTATTCATAGGCTACCCAAAAGAATCGAAAGCTGGATACTTCTTTGATCCAGAAGAAAATAAAGTATTTGTATCGACAAATGCTACTTTTCTCGAAGAAAATCACATGAGAGATCATCAACCTCGCAGTAAACTAGTATTGCGTGAAATTTCTAAAGAAGCTACAGATAGATCAACAAGAGTTGTTGATGAGATTGGTCCCTCAACAAGAGTTGTTGATGGAGCTAATACTTCTGATTACTCACATCCATCTCAAGAGTTGAGAGTGCCTCGACGTAGTGGGAGGGTTGTACAACAACCTGACCGTTACATGGGTTTAGTAGAAACTCAAATCATCATACCAGATGATGGAATAGAGGATCCATTGACCTATAAAACAGGCAATGAATGATGTTGACAAAGATCAGTGGATCAAAGCCATGGACCTCGAAATGGAGTCGATGTACTTCAATTCGGTCTGGGAACTTGTAGATCAACCAGATGGGGTAAAACCTATTGGTTGTAAATGGATCTACAAAAGAAAACGAGACCAAGCTGGTAAGGTACAGACCTTTAAAGCTCGATTAGTGACAAAGGGTTATACCCAGAGAGAGGGGGTAGACTATGATGAAACCTTCTCTCCTGTTGTCATGTTAAAATCAATTAGAATACTCTTGTCCATTGCCACATATTATGACTATGAGATTTGGCAAATGGATGTCAAGACAGCCTTTCTGAATGGCAATCTTGAAGAGAGTATCTATATGTCTCAACCAGAGGGGTTTATAATACAACATCAAGAACAAAAAGTTTGTAAGCTTAAACGATCCATTTATGGGTTGAAACAAGCATCTAGATGCTGGAATATAAGGTTTGATACTGCGATCAAATCTTATGGTTTTGAACAAAACATTGATGAACCTTGTGTTTACAAGAAGATTGTCAAAACATCTGTAGCATTCCTCGTGTTATATGTCGATGATATCTTACTCATTGGGAATGATGTAAGATGCCTGACTGACGTCAAGAAATGGCTAGCAACTCAATTCCAAATGAAAGATTTGGGAGAAGCTCAATATATTCTTGGGATCCAAATAGTTCGGAACCGCAAGAATAGAACATTAGCCATGTCTCAAGCATCCTATATTGACAAGATGTTGTCAAGATATAAGATGCAGAATTCCAAGAGGGGTTTGCTACCCTTCAGGCATGGAATTCACTTGTCGAAGGAACAATGTCCTAAGACACCTCAAGAAGTTGAGGATATGAGACGCATTCCCTATGCATCGGCAGTTGGAAGTCTGATGTATGCTATGTTGTGTACACGACCCGACATATGCTATGCAGTAGGTGTTGTCAGCAGGTTTCAGTCCAATCCTGGACTTATACATTGGACAACCGTTAAGAATATCCTCAAGTATCTTAGGAGAACGAGGGATTACATGCTCGTGTATAAAGGTAAGGATCTGATTCTTACAGGGATACATTGATTCTGATTTCCAGTCGGATAAAGATTCGAGAAAATCAACATCGGGATCAGTGTTCACTCTGAATGGAGGAGCTGTAGTATGGCGGAGTATCAAGCAAAGTTGTGTTGCTGACTCCACTATGGAAGCAGAATACGTAGCTGCCTGTGAAGCAGCAAAAGAAGCTGTGTGGCTTAGAAAGTTTTTGAACGATTTGGAAGTTGTTCCAAATATGCATCTGCCTATCACTCTCTTTTGTGATAACAGTGGAGCAGTTGCAAATTCAAAAGAGCCAAGGAGCCATAAACGCGGGAAACATATTGAGCGAAAATATCATCTCATTCGAGAGATCGTCCAACGAGGAGACGTTATTGTGAAACAAATAGCCTCTGAGGACAACATTGCTGATCCATTTACAAAGGCTCTCACGGCTAAAGTGTTTGAGGGTCACCTAGTGAGACTAGGACTACAGGATGTATAATCTAGGGCAAGTGGGAGAAAACTATGGGTATGTGATGCCCTAGTTTATTGTATTTATTTCTCATTTTGAAAAACTCAACATTATGTATATATATGGATATATATTTATTACCACTGGAGTTTTAGTCCAAGTGGGAGTTTGTTGGGTTTTATGTCCTAAAACTCGTGGTTTGTAAACGATAAACATATTTTATTACTAATAAAGTGTTATTGAGGTTTATTCAATAAAGTTATTATTGAATATGTGAATTGCTTATTTCATTTTAGAAAACCCTAAATCCAATAAACTAAGATCCATGGCTATAACATGAGTACTTGAACTTTATGTGGAGACATAAAAGTGGATCAAGTTCGAGTAAATAGTCAAAACGGTCTATAGTATACGGATAAGGCTGGATACTGTTACGTCTCCAAAAGTGACCTTTTTAGGACTTAATTGGCTTAGAAAGAGGTTCACTCTTAGGTGTTTTTGATAGCATTTAGCCTAAACCTATGCTTAAATATGAGAATTAGAAGAAGGTAGCTAAATTAGGACTTATGTACAATAGGAAAGAAAAGAGTTGAAAACCGAAGGAAAAGAATGAAAAAACAAGCTTTGCGAACGCATTGCGGAAACATTGCGGTCACCGCAATGTTTCAAGTGAAAACCGTAAGTTGACTGATCTTTTTCTGTTAATTTCCGTTATTTCAGGGATTCGTTCTTTCTCCTCCATCCATTCTGAAGTACGACGTTGAAGATTGATGGTTCTCCTTGGCCCAAATGCACCTGCAGATTACTATAAATAGGGGTCAAAGTCGAGGGTTCAAGCATCATCCGAAAGCGTAGAAGTCTTCTCGCAGTCCATCTTTTCTCCTGTTTTCCTTTGCCGTCTGCTGGTTTGCGAAGCTCAGCTGTTGGAATCGATAATCTGATAGGAAGGAGAGGAGATTCTTCTTCTCTCCCGATTGGATTCATCCAAGCAAGGCTGACCTTTCTCATCCTTCATTCGAGGCGGCTGCAACGAGATTTCGAGCTGTTTTACTGCTTTCTGTCCTTCATTTCTACTTTACAACTTTGTCTTGTGTTGTTTCTGTTCTCGTGGCTAGTTTAGTTCATTTCGTTGTGTTCTGTCTTTCTGTTCTTTACTTTAAGTATCTCTTATGTTCATTCAAACAATCAATTAATCAAACACAAAATTCAGTATTTCACAGTCTCTCGCCTTTGCATTCTACTGCTTTCCCTTGCTGTTTTAAGCACATTTCCCTTCTAAGCATGTCTATCTTATCCTTTAGTTCTGTTCTCCTTATATCCATGAGTAACTAAGTCACTTAGGGGCATGCTAATGACAACTCCATAGGCTAAAAAACGTGAATCAAGCATGTAGGATAGCTCTCGAAGCATTGATTGTATGTAAGCTTCATCCCACGGGCAATTTCGATTGGCCATCCATTTTGTCCAAAGAACTCCTAACCTCTGGAAGGAGTAAGAGTTCAGAGTCATATTATCATGCTAGCCTTTCAAGGTAACCAGGAAACGGCCTAGGAATAGGCGTTTCCCTAGTACAAACCATATCTTTCTGCCTTAACAAGATGCTTAAGACCTTACTTTGAGTTGAGTAAACTAAAGAATCTAATGCATGGAATCGGACGATACATGAGATTGAGATAGTTTGATGCATAGAGAGTAGATCCAGTGCTTGAGAACCGTATAAAAATGCCTATAGGAGAGTCATTAGTAGCCCTTAATTCACCCAATCACACACTTTCGCTGCTATTTAATTGCGATAGAATTGCTGTCTCCGCAATTCTGCTTAAGTTACAATTCTGTCTAGCTGTTTTTATCTTCATTTATTTATTTCGTCTCTTTTCATTCAAGCTTAGCTTTAACTTGTTCTTGTTTATGTTACTACCCTTTACACATTCAGCAAAAATTAGATAATTAAAAACCAATTTTACCCCATCAAATCCACCCCTTCTTTCTTAACAAAACACTTCGCGAATAGCTAAAAATAAGTCTCTGTGGGAAAACGAATGAAATATACTTACTACTTGCTATAAGATCATGTATGCTTGCATGTTCTGAGTGCTCTAACTCTTTTATTGCCTAATTATTTCAACACATTGAGCACGCAACAAGTTTTTGGCGCCGCTGCCGGGGACTTATTTTAAGTGAAAACGAAGTTTGTTAAGTTTGAAAAACCAAGTTTATTGCCTATTGAAGCTGATCTGTTTCATTTCTTTTGCAGGTACTATTGGGGTAGTTTATGAGTGAGCCTTCAAGTAGATATCTAGAGTTCAATCCTGAGCCTGAGAGACTACTTAGAGCTAGAAACAAAGCAAAGAAACGACTTTTTAAACAACCTCCTATACCTCAAATCATACCTGAAATCGAAGAAATGGACGAGATAGTTCCAAATCAGGTACCTGTCATTCGCAACCCCATCGAAATAGCGAATGACAAGAATAGTGCCATTCTTTCATATTTAGTACCTATGCCTGGGGAGCTGAACCCCAGCATAATCCGTCCTGAAATCACTGCCAACTCATTCGAGTTAAAGCCAGTGATGTTCCAAATGTTGTCCACTGTGGGACAATTCTTTGGAATAGAAAATGAGGACCCCCACAACCATCTTAGGAACTTCTTAGGAGTTAGTGATACCTTCATCATCCCTGGAGTGTCCCAAGAAGCTTTGAGGCTATACTTGTTCCCTTACTCTTTGAGGGACAAAGCCAAAACATGGTTGAACTCATTACCCTCTGGATCTGTCCTTAATTGGACAGATTTAGCTGAGAAATTCCTAGTCAAATACTTCCCACCTGATAGGAATTCTACCTTTCGTGATGATATAGTTAAGTTCAAACAAGCTGATAATGAATCTCTTCACGAAGCTTGGACAAGGTTCAAGGACCTTCTTCTCAAATGTCCACATCATGGCATCCCATGGTGTATCCAAATAGAGGTCTTTTTCAAAGGATGCAACCCCAGCACTAGGCAGGTCTTAAATTCATCTGCTGGTGGTTCCATGTTGTCCAAGAGTTACAACGAGGCCTATGAGATCTTGGAGAAGATCTCAGCATCTCACTGTAGGTGGTCAGATGATCCAGTTGAGCCAACTAGAGCTCAAGACAAGGATGCTCTAAGTGCGATGAGCAGCCAAATAAATGCCCTGACCAACCTAGTAAAGCAAATGGCTCAAGCCAATCTCCAAACAAGTGTCAACACCGCTACCGCCATGTCAATGGGCACCCAACCAAGTCAAGGTGACACACTTGTATGTGGATTCTGTGGGGAAGGGCACTTGTATGAATACTGCCCTGGGAATCCAGCCTCAGTCTGCTACATTGGAAGTCAGCAGCAGCCTAGGAACAACCCCTATTCCAATACTTACAACCCTGGTTGGAGGAACCACCCAAACCTGTCATGGGGTGGCCAACAAAATGCTAACCAAAATCCTAACCAACCTAGACCGAGTGGAACACCTGGTTTCACTCCCCAACATAACCAATCAATGTATCAAAAACCATACAATCAACCTGTAGGATCTTCTGTAGAAAACTTACTCAAGGAATACATAGCTAAGAATGATGCTACTCTTCAAAGCCAGCAAGCCACTCTTAGGAGCCTAGAGAACCAAATCGGCCAATTAGCCAATGAACTCAAGAGTAGGCCCCAAGGTAGACTCCCTGCTGACACTGAAGTACCAAGGAGAGATGGTAAAGAGCAAGTTCAAGCAATTGAACTTAGAAGTGGTAGACCATTGGTGAGCAACACAAAGGACACACCAAAGAGAGTAGAGAACACTGAGTCTAGTGCTCCACTGGAGTCTCTGCCAAACCAAGGTCCACCACCAACTAGCACATCAGGAGCCAGGCTAGAGCCAATTATTGAGGAGATAGAAGAAATTCCAAGGCCTCCACCTATCCTAAGGCGCCCTGACGTGCCTGCATATGTGCCACCACCTCCATATCCTCGAAGGCTTAAGAAGAAGCAGGAACAGGAAGTGCATTTTAATAAATTCTTAGAAATTCTTAAGCAAGTGCATGTTAACATTCCTTTTGTAGAAGTTTTACAGTCTATGCCTTCCTATGTAAAGTTTTTGAAAGATATTATTACTAACAAAAAAATAATTGGTGAGTTTGAAACAGTAAACCTCACTGAGGAGTGCAGTGCCATACTCCAAAACAAGTTGCCCAAGAAGGAGAAGGATCCTGGTTCCTTCACCTTACCTGTAGAACTTGGAGGCAAGCACGTGGGCAGAGCGCTTTGTGACCTGGGCGCCAGCATAAACCTCATGCCCCTATCACTATTCCGCCAGTTGGGAATAGGAGAAGCACGTCCAACCACTGTCACTTTACAATTAGCAGACAGATCCATTGCATATCCAGAAGGTAAGATTGAGGATATTTTAGTAAAGGTTGACAAGTTTATTTTTCTTGCAGATTTCATTATCTTGGATTATGAAGCAGACAAGGAGGTCCCCATCCTGTTAGGCAGACCATTTCTAGCCACAGGTAGGGCACTGATAGACGTCCAAAAAGGTGAGCTTACTATGAGGGTTCATGATGAAGAGGTGAAATTTAGTGTGTATAAAGCTCTAAGGTACCCCTCTGACCTTGAATCCTGTGCTAGCATGGACGTTGTAGAATCTTTAATGGAAGAACAATTGGAGCATGTATTATTAACCAAGCATGCCAATGAATATGTAGGACTAGAATTAACTGACTTAAACATAGCTGAGATAATGGACATATCTGTAAATAACCCTCAACATGTATGTATGAATATTGACTTAACTGATAGAGCCTTAAATCCTTTAAAGCCATCCATTGAGCATCCGCCTGTATTAGAATTAAAGCCACTCCCCACTCACCTCAAGTATGCCTATTTAGGGAGTAATGAAACTCTGCCTGTTATCATTTCTTCTAAATTAAGTGAAAAGCATGAGGTTGAACTGATATTACTGCTTAAGCAACATAGGAAGGCTATTGCATGGACTATTGCTGATATTAGAGGCATTATCCCTTCTTATTGCATGCATAAGATTATACTAGAGGAAGAGCACACACCTAGAGTAGATCACCAACGTAGACTAAATCCCTCTATGAAAGAGGTAGTTAAGAAAGAAATAATTAAATGGTTAGAAGCTGGTGTGATCTTTCCAATAGCTAGTAGTCAGTGGGTGAGCCCTATACAGTGTGTACCTAAGAAGGGTGGGATGACTGTGGTAGTCAATGAGAACAATGAACTGATTCCAACTAGGACTGTCACAGGATGGAGAGTTTGCATGGATTATAGGAAACTTAATAAAGAAACTAAAAAAGACCACTTCCCTCTACCATTCATTGACCAAATGTTAGACAGAATAGCTGGTAGAGCCTATTACTGTTTCCTAGACGGTTATTCAGGGTATAACCAGATCACTATAGACCCCAAAGACCAGGAAAAGACCACCTTTACTTGCCCCTTTGGAACATTTGCCTTTCGCAGAATGCCTTTTGGCTTATGCAATGCACCGGCAACATTCCAAAGGTGCATGTTGGCAATCTTTTCTGATTTGGATGAGTCCATGATAGAAATATTCATGGATGATTTCTCAGTTTTTGGGGACTCCTTTACCAACTGTCTAGATAATTTAGGACAAGTCCTGGCGAGATGTGAAGAGACTAACTTAGTCCTTAATTGGGAAAAATGTCACTTCATGGTAGATGAGGGGATTGTCTTAGGTGATAGAGTGTCAAGGGCAGGTGTAGAAGTTGACAGGGCAAAGATAGAAATCATAGAGAAGTTGGTAGAGCCTCAAAATGTCAAGGCCATTAGGAGTTTCTTAGGGCATGCTGGGTTCTACAGAAGGTTCATTAAGGACTTTTCCAAGATAGCCAAGCCTCTGTGTGAGCTGCTAGAACTAAATAGGCCATTCATCTTCTCTAAGGAATGTGTAGTAGCTTGGACCACCCTTAAGAAAGCACTAGTCACCGCACCTGTTATTATAGGGCCAGATTGGGATCTCCCATTTGAGATGTTATGTGATGCTAGTGACTATGTTGTAGGGGTCATGTTAGGACAGAAGATTGACAAGCTAACACACCCTGTCTATTATGCTAGTAAAACCTTGAATGAGGCTCAATGTAATTATACAACTACTGAGAAAGAGATGCTTGCTGTAGTGTTTGCTTGTGAGAAATTCAGAAACTATATTGTAGGCACTAGGACAATTGTGTACACTGACCATTCTGCCTTGAAATATCTTATGAGGAAGGCTGATGCTAAGCCTAGGTTGATTAGGTGGGTGTTATTGCTGCAGGAATTTGATTTGGACATTCGAGACAAGAAAGGATGTGAAAATGTGGTTGCGGATCACCTTTCTCGATTGCAGCACAATTGCGAAAAAATTGCGGAACCCGCAATTTCTGATGCTTTTATTGATGAACATGTCTTTGTTTTGACTCATTGTGATAACGATGAGGAACCTTGGTTTGCTGACATTGCTAACTTCCTTGCATCACAGGTATTACCAGTTTTCAAGGGAGGTCAAGAGAAGAAGAGGTTCCTTCATGAAGCAAGGAAATTCATATGGGATGACCCCACACTTTACAGAACATGTGCTGGCGGCTTGCTAAGGAAGTGTGTTTCAGCTGCTGAAGCGAAGTCTGTGCTACAGCATTGTCACACAGCTCCTTATGGTGGACACTTTGGTGGTCAAAGAACAGCTGCAAAGGTATTTCAGAGTGGCTACTATTGGCCAACGATCTTCAAGGATGCCCACAACTATGCCCACAGCTGCGATGAATGCCAAAGAACAGGTAACCTCAGTCGAAAGGATGAGATGCCCCTCACCTACATCTTAGAGTTGGAGCTCTTTGATGTGTGGGGCATTGACTTCATGGGGCTCTTCCCTCCATCATCAGGTAACCTTTACATATTAGTGGCAGTAGACTATGTATCCAAGTGGGTAGAAGCCAAAGCATGTCCCAATAATGATGCCAAAACAGTCACCAAATTCTTGCATAGGCACATTTTTACTAGGTTTGGGACACCTCGTGCCATCATCAGTGATGAGGGATCACATTTTATTAACAAGGCTATGGAGAGAGTGTTGGCTAAGTATAACATTAGACATAGAGTAGCCACTCCCTATCACCCACACTCGAATGGACAGGCTGAAATTTCAAATAGGGAAATTAAGAACATCCTAGAAAAAGTGGTCAAACCTAATAGGAAAGACTGGTCCTTTAAGCTTGAGGATGCACTTTGGGCTTATAGGACAGCATATAAGACACCCCTAGGTATGTCTCCTTATAGGCTGGTATATGGCAAGACTTGTCACTTACCACTTGAGTTAGAAATCAAAGCATTTTGGGCCATGAAGGAATTGAATTTTTGTGTAAATGATGCGGGAACATTGCGGTCTTTGCAATTACATGAGCTTGATGAGCTTAGACATATGGCCTATGAAAATGCTAAGATGTATAAGGAAAAGACCAAGATTTGGCACGATAGTAGACTTAGAGTTAAGGACTTTAAGAAGGGTCAACTTGTTTTGTTGTTTAACTCACGGTTGAAACTATTTCCAGGGAAACTTAAGTCTAGGTGGTCAGGTCCATTTGTGATTACTAATGTGTTTGTTCATGGTGCCATAGAGATAAAGAACTTGCAGCAAGGCCAACCATTCATGGTTAATGGTGCAAGATTGAAGCACTACTATGAGGAAGGAGATGTGAAGACTCTCTCGGCCTTCCTCTTGACTGAAGCGTGACAATGAGAACGAGAGAGGACGAGTGATTGCTGTGCTCGTCAACACAAGGCTCATGCCTTAGTTTATTTTTTGCGATTTTCCGGTTATCGTTTGTGTGTTTTGTTGTATGATTTTAATTGCGAATTTGATGTTATTTTTATTTCTTTTTGTAGGGAATCGAAAGAGGGAATCAAGGAGAGTAACTCCAGCTTTAAAAATCAAGAAAAGATTGAGCCAAATAAAAGATACGGACGAGCAAAGATAGACATTTTGATGAAAAAATATCCCTAAAATTGCGCTGGATTTGCAGGATCCGCAAAATATAGCCGTTGGGATTTATCCGTTTCTTTTATATCCGTTAGAAGGCGCTCGATCGATACGATTCTCCCACTCTCTGAATTCCAAGAAAACTGCGATTCTCTTCATCTTTGATTCTTCTCTCCAAACCTCCACGATTCAACAATGGTGTTCACGAGGGCTGAAAGATCTGCAGCCAAGAAGAGGGCTGACGACGCTGTTGAAACAGCTGCGAGAGACGCACTGCTTGCTTTGGCTGAGGCTGACGCTGCGCGAACTGAACGCCTTCCCAAGCTTCCGATTCGCAAGAAGAAGTGGAAGGTTGTCACTGAAATCCCTGCTGGACCCTCTGAGCCAGCAGGCACACCCAAGAAGCGTCGATGGAGTATGGCTGTGGCCGATGAGGAAATCAAGAACAAGACTCCCTCTGTGGAGAGTCAAGAACAAAGCCAGCCGTCCCATGAGGCAGCCAAGCGCAGCCCCTCGCCAGTGCGAAGCCCTGAGCTCTCTTCATCGCCGCCAGCGCAGAGCCCTGAGCAGCCGTCTTCACCACTGAGTTATGCACAGACACCTACAGCAGAGCAAAGCACCACGCCGTCGCACACTTCCCCACGGCCTGACCCTGAATTCCCATATGGGGAGTACCAAGAATCAACGCAGGGCAGTGGGGAAGGTGAGGACGAGGAGGTTTTCTCGCCTGTGAGGGAAGCTAGCCCGGAGAGTCTTGAACAGAAGACTGACTCAATGGAGGAGACGCTGGGGGCGTGCCTTCAGCAGATCACCATTGAGGCAAAGCTCAAGAAGAAGAAGAAGGCCAAGATTCTCAAGGCCAAGCGATCCAAGAAGCTGAAAAAGAAGAAGGCCAAGAGGGCGCCTTCATCAGACAAGGAGAGCACTGAGCCGTCGCTCAAAAGACTCAAGGTTGAGGCTGCAGAGTCAGCCAAGCCAGCAGACAAAGGGAAGGCCAAGCTCTACCCTGAAGATGAGCCTCAGTCAGTGAGGTATGTGTCCTCTGACGCTGAGTCCAGGGGCGTTGAGCTGAGGAAGAGGGAGTTGCTGCACGAGAAGGGCTTCCTCGACAGACCTGCTGACCTGCCGCAGTTCTTGCGCGCAGGAATTATAAATCACAGCTGGGAAGAGTTGTGCAGGCCGCCCAATCCAGCTTACACGAGTATGGTTTACGACTTCTACGCCAACCTGCGAAACTCTGAGGAAGGGCTTTCTGTGGTGAGGGGAGTAGAGGTGGACTACTCAGCAAAAGCCATCAACGAAGCTTATGGCCTCAAGGGCCAAAGACACACTGATTATGCGAGGATCGTTGATGAGCCTACTGAGGCAGTGCTGGAGGAGGCCATTCGAACCATTGGCCAGCCTGAAGCAGCGTGGACTGTATCACGCAATGGGAGGCACACCCTCATGAGTGCCAACCTGACAGCAAAGGCAGCTGTATGGTTTGCCTTTGTAAGGAGAAAGCTGTCCCCTGTGACCCATGAGACGACCATCAACCAGAGCAGATCGCTGCTGGTTTATGCCATTATGCGAGGTCTCACGGTCAATGTGGGGGAAATCATGTCAGCCGCCATTGCTGAGTGTGCCAAGAAAGGTAAGGGACCATTTTTTTTCCCTAACACCATAACCAAACTATGTTTGCTTGCAGGAGTCCCCATTGAGCGAATGGAGCAGCAGATGGCTTACACAGGCCACTTGGAGCTGCCTGCTAGCTTGAGGCTGAAGAGGAAGGGGAATATGGAGTTTGAACTGGATAGGCTGGCTGCTGATCAGTCACTATCCATGGCATGCCTGATGGATATGCAGAGGAGGATGGCTCAATGGGCCACTTACGCGCAGGCACGAGACAAGGAAGTTGCAGACCAACTTGGGTGCATCTTCCCTGACTTCCCCACAAATCTCCTGACTCCATGGGTGCCCCCACGACCACAACAACCAGATGAGGATGAAGACATTTGAGTGCTGGTTTGAATTGCACTGAAGGGAGTATTGTTGTTCCCTTAGAAAAAAAAAACAATTTTCTGCTTTCTGATAGACCATGTGAATTATGCTGTTTTTCGTACACTTTTGATCTGTTTTAGATGCTTAGTTTTATGTTTTTAATTTTGCTTAGTATAGTCTGATGATAGTTGACTAGGTAGGTTAGTTTTGTTTTATTTTTAGAAGAGCTTGAATGACTGGAAAGAGCATGCTTAGGGGCCTTAATCACTGTTATATCTGCCCTGACTTGATTGCGAAATAATTGCGGTCCCCGCAATTTTTATTACTGAAAGCATGTTTTGGACTGTCTGTTTAGCTAGGTTGTGATCTGTTTAAATTCCATCTTTTGCTGCTATCATGACTACCGTATATAGCTTATCTAAAAGCATGCTGGATGAGTGTCATAGGACACCCTTTGCTAGTTTAAATCAACCTCTAAAAAGTTCAGCATGCACAGCTTTAAGCCCTTATCTGTCTGTTTTTTTTTAGAATTACTGCTGCTGTGATATTTGCCGTTCGAATGTTTTGTCTATGCCTAGGGCTTTAGATTCTCTTTGTTTTACCTTAGACTAGATGCTTCTAGGATAGTTTGGGGGTGTGCCACCTCAGACACTCATTGGGGACAATGAGTGGTTGAAGTTTGGGGGAGGCCACCCTAGGCCTAGGAACATTCCTCTCTCCCTTAGAAACATAAGCATTCTTCTTCTCCTTTACAAAAAATGATGAACTGAAAAAAAATGAAAAATAGAATAAAGAGGGGGGTCTCTCTTAGGTTGCTAAGTAATCAGTGCCAAGTGTGTGACCCACAAGTGGCAGTGCATCAAAAGGCAACCAAAGGAGAGGCCCCACCTAAGTAAGAAAAAGGGAAAAGAATAGGGAAGAAGAATGTATACCTAGGAGTTATAACTTTGTGGCTTAGATGTCCTATTTAAAAAGAACTCTGATCCTCAATTAGCTAAGCACAAAGTTGTAACTTGTAGGGTTGTTTAGGGAGATGAGTGTTGATCCAATGTAGTGATGCCAGGGTTTAGGTTGTTCTTTAAAAGTACTACTGTTACCGTTAATACTAAGACTGGCATGACTCTAAGGAATCCTAGACACATTAAAAATAAGGCTAGAAGCATGTACTGAGTCTGAGGTAAAGCTAGGCAGAATTTGAAACCTTAGGGATAGTGGCATGATATGACAAAAGCAAATAGATCAGTTGTAGGGAGTTAATGAAAACAGAAGGAGTGTAGGCAGGCGAAGTCAGAAGAAGCTAGATAAGAGGGTAGTTTTAAGCTTAGAAGTGTGTCACAGGACAGCAGTGCTATAGATAGGGATATAGGGGAGTTAGTAAGTAGTTAAAGAAAAAGAAACAGTAGCCTAGGAAAGTCCTTAGATTGCTTGAGGACAAGCAAAACCTTAAGTTTGGGGGTGTGTTACGTCTCCAAAAGTGACCTTTTTAGGACTTAATTGGCTTAGAAAGAGGTTCACTCTTAGGTGTTTTTGATAGCATTTAGCCTAAACCTATGCTTAAATATGAGAATTAGAAGAAGGTAGCTAAATTAGGACTTATGTACAATAGGAAAGAAAAGAGTTGAAAACCGAAGGAAAAGAATGAAAAAACAAGCTTTGCGAACGCATTGCGGAAACATTGCGGTCACCGCAATGTTTCAAGTGAAAACCGTAAGTTGACTGATCTTTTTCTGTTAATTTCCGTTATTTCAGGGATTCGTTCTTTCTCCTCCATCCATTCTGAAGTACGACGTTGAAGATTGATGGTTCTCCTTGGCCCAAATGCACCTGCAGATTACTATAAATAGGGGTCAAAGTCGAGGGTTCAAGCATCATCCGAAAGCGTAGAAGTCTTCTCGCAGTCCATCTTTTCTCCTGTTTTCCTTTGCCGTCTGCTGGTTTGCGAAGCTCAGCTGTTGGAATCGATAATCTGATAGGAAGGAGAGGAGATTCTTCTTCTCTCCCGATTGGATTCATCCAAGCAAGGCCGACCTTTCTCATCCTTCATTCGAGGCGGCTGCAACGAGATTTCGAGCTGTTTTACTGCTTTCTGTCCTTCATTTCTACTTTACAACTTTGTCTTGTGTTGTTTCTGTTCTCGTGGCTAGTTTAGTTCATTTCGTTGTGTTCTGTCTTTCTGTTCTTTACTTTAAGTATCTCTTATGTTCATTCAAACAATCAATTAATCAAACACAAAATTCAGTATTTCACAGTCTCTTGCCTTTGCATTCTACTGCTTTCCCTTGCTGTTTTAAGCACATTTCCCTTCTAAGCATGTCTATCTTATCCTTTAGTTCTGTTCTCCTTATATCCATGAGTAACTAAGTCACTTAGGGGCATGCTAATGACAACTCCATAGGCTAAAAAACGTGAATCAAGCATGTAGGATAGCTCTCGAAGCATTGATTGTATGTAAGCTTCATCCCACGGGCAATTTCGATTGGCCATCCATTTTGTCCAAAGAACTCCTAACCTCTGGAAGGAGTAAGAGTTCAGAGTCATATTATCATGCTAGCCTTTCAAGGTAACCAGGAAACGGCCTAGGAATAGGCGTTTCCCTAGTACAAACCATATCTTTCTGCCTTAACAAGATGCTTAAGACCTTACTTTGAGTTGAGTAAACTAAAGAATCTAATGCATGGAATCGGACGATACATGAGATTGAGATAGTTTGATGCATAGAGAGTAGATCCAGTGCTTGAGAACCGTATAAAAATGCCTATAGGAGAGTCATTAGTAGCCCTTAATTCACCCAATCACACACTTTCGCTGCTATTTAATTGCGATAGAATTGCTGTCTCCGCAATTCTGCTTAAGTTACAATTCTGTCTAGCTGTTTTTATCTTCATTTATTTATTTCGTCTCTTTTCATTCGAGCTTAGCTTTAACTTGTTCTTGTTTATGTTACTACCCTTTACACATTCAGCAAAAATTAGATAATTAAAAACCAATTTTACCCCATCAAATCCACCCCTTCTTTCTTAACAAAACACTTCGCGAATAGCTAAAAATAAGTCTCTGTGGGAAAACGAATGAAATATACTTACTACTTGCTATAAGATCATGTATGCTTGCATGTTCTGAGTGCTCTAACTCTTTTATTGCCTAATTATTTCAACACATTGAGCACGCAACAGATACCTTATCCTGGGGACACTATTGGATGCGGCCCATTTTGTATTTAGTACAAACGATGTGATCTTGAATCGTTCATGTGGAGACATGTGAATGGGGGCGTCCTATGCAAAGAGTTTGCATTAGACCGGATCGCGAAATAAGTCACTCTTGCTTTATAACGCTGTTTACTGTTTTAAAGACTGACTATTTCAAAACGATGACCTAGGTAACTTGACCTTAATCCTGAGCTAACTATGAACTCCTGTTTATTCGGGATTATCCTTAGATCTGCATGGGTGAGGGTGGCTCAACAGCGCCGACTCAATAAGCCTCCCATTTCAAGGGTAAGACCGAATAGATAGCTGGGGACATAGGGTGCAAGATGGAATTCACTCCTACCCGTCTCTAGGGATAGTAGATAGGTTGTTCCCTTAACTGCTGACTCCAGGTCTTGAACAAGGGGCCCCACCTTCTCATTGGCCCAAGAGGGACTCGGTATAGTGATTAGATCACATACCAATCGGTTTAGTGATTGGATCAAAAACCAATTGTTCATTAGAGGATCAGTGGGACTTAAGGAGCAAGATGTAATTACGGGGGTAAAACAGATATTTGACCCGACCGTAAATTACGAACAACCTGTGAAGGGTCAACTTACTAATCATGGTTATATCGAGTGGACATAAATATATCTACAGTGAGGAGAATGCAACTACTAGGCTATAGTGGAATGTCCTGGTAGTTAACGAATGTTGGTTAACTAGGTTAAAGAGTTTAATCAGTTAATCTCGGATCGTTGGAGCTCATGATCTGTAGGTCCATGAGGTCCCCCTGCTAGCTCATATCGGACTAAACCTTAGAACAGTGTGACGAGTGAATTCGAAGTGTTCGAATTCGAATTAGGGAATTAACGTTAAATATATCACGTTAAATATATGTGATATATTTAACGACATAACGTTCAATTGCGAATTGAACAATAGAGAGAGATGGTGATATTTAAATAAGATTTAATTATCGAAAATATCAATATGGATTCATAATCATGTATATCGGGAATGATCGGGATTAGTGTTGGATTTATTGGATATTAAATTTGAATTAATTAAATTGTTTAATTAATTATTTAATATTAATTTAATTTGATTTAAAATTAATTATTTGAATTAATTTTTAAATTGAATTAATTTGATCAAAGTTAGTCAAAAGTCAAATTTAAGACAATTGACTACAACTTTGAAAGTCAAAAGTCAAATGTCTAATAGATCTTGAACTTACATTTTTGTGTCTAATAAATATTTGAACTTAATGTCAAATAGATCCTTAAATATTTTTTAAAATTAACGGATCTACTAAACATAAAAATAAAATTTGAGGGTCTTATCAGACATAAAATTAAATTTTATATATCATAGAACAATTATCAATTAATTTTTTTTTTTAATATGTCAAGAAGTTATTAGATACTTTTGAAAATTTAGGAATTAAGTAGACACAAACTAAAAAATTCAGGTATTTGTTACACAAATAAAAGTTTGCCTTTAGTTTTCCAATTTGAATCCCTTCTAGTCAAGAATTATATAGCAGGATCCCACATTGACGTATGCTGTTTTCTAATTTCCATGGGTTTATTTTGATTTTTCTCATAAAAATTGTTTAACAACCAATTCTTACTTATGGTTCTCTTTTTATTCTATAGAAAAATTATTTAGACTTAGAAAGTTTTAAATAAAGAGTCAATAAATTCACGTGTAAAATCATTCTAAAAATAAAACATTAAACACTACTATATGGTTTCCTACGCAATTTATGAGGGGGAAAAACACTTAGCACCATGTAAAAACCAGAAAAAAAAAAAAAAAAGTGATGATAGGATATATATTTTTAATATAAATTAAAATTATTAAAAAATCGTCATCAAATGACTCCTACAAACTCTAAAGCCAGCCAATCTGAACATAATTTATAAGACATCAATTATATCATAAAGACCGATGGTTTGATCCACGAATCCTCAGACCCTTTTTCACCCTAAGCAACTCCCAAACGAATGGATGGAAGCTAAAGCTGATAAACGAGAAACGTTATTAAACACCCTAAGTTTTAGATCTCACTACCTCAAAAGCTTCACAAAAATATTTGAATGTGAGAGATTAGAAACCACTCTATATATGATATATGATGTGTAGCAGTCAAAATTAATTCATACTATGATTGTCTTGCCAATGTTTATTCTTCACTATAATTTGGGGTGAATATTCATTCTATAGAACAATATTTGTTAATAATATGTCCCATGGTAACTACCTTAAAACTTTTGTTGTCCACATAGGGGAATAAATAATTTATGGGACTCGGCGCGTTCATGTGCTAGAATTTCTAGTAGAACACGCTCTAGCATGTGGGATCGATTGTAAAAATCATAGAAATCATTAATGCTAAAATTTGGTCAACGGTGAATTTGTGCAAGACAGAATAAAGGTGATGTCTTGCACCAGTGGGATGCTAACCACACAGGCTCCAACGATCAATTTAGAATTGGAAATGATTAGGCAAATATAGAGAGGCATGAAATAACTTATATGAAATGAAATTTAGTAACATTTTCCATCATCCATCTTCTCCTTTTATAGGCTCTTAATATTTTCGTTGTGGGCCATTTTACTTTATTAGATGGGTCATAATGAAAGCATAACCACCCAAACGGGGGCGATTTCGTTTGGTTCGGCCGACCCATAGGAGGGTCGGGCTCCTCGGTCTCAACCAATTTCTCAAGGAATAGGTTCCATTCGTGTCGGTTGACCCCCTCCACGGCTCTACTCGGGCTGACCTCTTTGGGAGTCAATTCCCTTTCTCTTTCTCGATCGGTCGACTTGCCTCGTATCTCCCATCTTCCTTCGAGGCAATGGTCAAGGATTTTGGGCTTCTAACCCTTTGGACCTTTATTTCTTCATGGTTGATTTTACCCATAACAGTTGCCCCCCAATCCTTATTCGACACTATCCCTGGCCCGACAAGTATGTGAAGTTTTCTTTTTATTTTCCCCTAAGGGTTAGTTTCTTGTTTATCTTTTCAGTCCATAGAAGATAAACACCTTTAGTGTTTTAGCCATCCCTGTAGAGATGGGTCTCCCTAGAGCGAGGCTGACCCACTAAGGTCAACGTCCCATTTACCTGACCTATTCCAGAACAACCGACTCCTTTATGGCAGACCTAACTCTACGGGGTCATTTTCTCTTTGCCTGGACAATCCCACTTGGATTGGCACCTTTAATTCAGGTCTGATCCTACTGGGATCGATTTCCTTGGAGCGGGTCTCTGATCCTATCGGGATCAGTTTTCCCATATGCTCGGCAGACTCCATAGGAGTCAGCTCCTTTATATGATCAATCCTTCTTCCACTGATACCTTTAGTTCAGGTTCGATCCTACCGAGATTGATTTCCTTGGAGCAGGTCTGATCCTTCAGGGATCATCTTTCCATGTGCCCGACCGACCCCACAGAGATCAGCTCCTTTATTACATATTCAACTTTACGAAGCCAATCTTCTGTATTGAGCCTGTGTGTTCCCTGTCAAGTTCGACTCTGAGGCTCGATTGGATTACCGTGATTGTAATTTTGAGTTCCTGCACTGCCAATTCAAGGAGCTTCGAGATCTTCCTCCTGGGTTTTAGGATTTTGGAGTTGCTCCTAATGAGGACTTCCTGGATGATGTTCCAGAGTTTCTTAACATTTGATTTAACTTTTTGTTTTTGCTATATAGCTTTTGTATTGCTTCAACAGCAGTGTGTTGGATGAATGGATATTGAATGGATGGATTAATATCGCTTGCCCCCTACATAAGTTTGTTGGTTTCGATCTTTTTATTTTCTTAATACCAATGCACTTGAGTAAAGAACAGCATATTCAATAGAGTCGTTTATTCAATTGGAAACAATAATAGGTTGTGTCTAGTTACTTTGAGGGGTAATCCTTTTTGGTTCCTCCCGAGGGGTCATCCTTTTTCGGTTCCTCCCGAGAGGTCATATTTTTCATCTTGAACCGATCAACTTGTGGTGAACTCGGCGCGCTTTGGCCGACCCCAAGGGGGTCGGTGGTCTTCGGTCTTCAGCAGACCCCTACGGGGGCCGGGGGTCCTTCATTTGGCTGACCCCTATGAGGGTCGGCTTAGTCCTCTCTTTTTTTGGGAGTCTCTTATTTTTCTCGGCTCATCTCCTGTCCGCTATCTCCGAACGATCAAACGTATTGGACTGTTGATAGATGACCTTGCTGAAGGGAATGAACACTTCAAACCCCCGCAAGTGAAGCGTTTAAATCGTTCTTTTATTTATTTAGAATTAAACTAAGATGCAAGTTTAAGCAAATACCTTTGAAGAACTATGAACTTCTTGTATTCCATCTCCACAAAATCTTCCTCACTATGACTCGAACACGGGACCAAGGCTTGTGGGAGCTTTCTTGGAAGAATGAGAGAACAATTCTCTGCAGAGGGTGGGTAGTATTTTTTGCCAACATTTTGGCTAAACCTAAATGTCTTATTTATAGGGCCTTTAGGAATTAATTTTATTTGATAAAATCCAGTTTTAATCACATTCAAATTTCATATGCATATATAGTTTTTAATATTAATGTATCTAATCATAAACTTTTTTATCTAGCTAAACCGAGCATAGCTCAATTGGCATAAGGTTGTGCCTTTGACTAAGAGGTCATGGGCTCTAATGAACAACTTGTTTATGATCCAACCATAAACCAAATCCCTCTCGGGCCCGTGAGAGGGTGGGGCCCCATTGTTCAAGTCCCGAAATCAGCACTTAAGGGAACTACTCATCAACTTTCCTTATATGGGAAGAAGTGAATTTCATCTTGTGAAACTTATGTTTCGAGCTCCTTGTTTGGTCAAGTATACCCAAAATGGCAGACTTATTGAATCAACTATAAAAGTCATTCTCACCCATACAAATCAAAGGACGAGCCCTCACAGGCAGGAGTTCATAACTCACTCAGGATTAAGATCGAGTCACATATGATCATCTTGTGAAATATTAATCTTCTCAAATAACAGATTTATAAAGAGAGATTATATATTTCGTGGTCCAGTCTTATACAAACTCATTGTATAGGATACCCCCACTCACATGTCTCTACATGAATGATTTGGATAAAATCATTTTAACAATTACAATGTGAGCCGTATCAATAGTGTTACCAGGATAAGACACCCAACCTTATCTATATAGTATAGACTGTTTAGGTTATTCCTTGAACATGATCCTCCCGTATGTCAACTACACATTGTTCAAGATTACACTAATAACCTTGGATTTTATATATATAATTAATATTATAAATTGTAAATAATAATAATAATAAAATAATTATTAAATAATTACGAGGCTTTAGGGCATAAATCTCAACACTCGCAGCTGGGTTGATCTGGTCTAACCCCAACTCTCTGTTTGTTCTCCAGCCTTGGCGTACCTTTGGTAGCAATCTGCTCTAAACACTTGAGCTCGACGATCCAATCATTTTTCATTTCCTCTTATCCGTAACTTTCTAACTAGAGGACTTATGAGTTGGGAATTTTCATGCCCTTCGACTGCGGGTCCTCTTCCCTTTGATCGGATCTCACTTTAGATTTGGAACATTTGATTGTTGATCTGGTGTTGGGTCTCCTTTTGGTCTTTCGACTCCAAAGTCCCATTTCGTGTTTTCTGTAGCTGACTTTTTCTTTAGTAGGAGGTCCAGGATGTTGACTACATTCTAGTCTAACCGCTAAATGTTTTCTTCCAGAATTGCATATTGTTCATCAAGTATGAATTCTTAAACTGCAGACGGGTGGTCTTGCCCCCTACGCTGCTGGATCTGACTCTACCAACATCGCTTTTTGCGCTGTTGGCCGATGCAATTCGACCTGACGACAACGTAACATTGAAAGAAAACACTAGAAATACACATTAAAATAATTTTATAACGACAATTTACGGAGTGAGTCCAGGTAAGGAAGCATCTTTCATAGTAAAAGTGTATGGTACTTTGTGATGCCTAGAGTTGTCTAGTGTATGTGTGTGAGTCCAAAAACCTAAACACATGTCTTGCGCCAAACTTGTGTCAAAGACATTGCTTTTTTACCATGTCTTGTCTTTCCTTATTGTTTGATGCAACGAAGGGAAAAAACCAAGAAATGGAAAAGCAAAAAAACACAGATAGAAAGTAAAACATGAGAATGGTTTTTTTTTTTCCTTCGGAATTTTATATATTATAAATTTAAGGTTAAATTATAAGTTTAGAAATTCTGAAGTTTGTGTCTATTTGGTTCCTGAACTTTAAAAGTGTCTAATAAGTTCCTAAACTTTCAATTTTGTATCTAATAGGTCTCCGACAAATTAAAAAAAATTAAAGTTTAATTGATCTATTAGATATAAATTTGAATTTGATGTCTAATAAAACTTTAAAATTTCAATTTTGTGTTTATGAGATTCATGAGTAAAAAAAATTAAAAGGTCAAAAATTAAATTTGTAATTTTTAAAATTCAGAACCAAATAGACATAAACTCCAAAGTTGAGAGACTAAATTTGCAATAACCTAAATTTATTTTATTCTCCAGATTGTTGAATTATCAATTTGGGCCGGCTTGAGAAGCAAGTTTTGTAAAAATATGCGGTGAGCGTGGATCGAACACGCGACCTTCAGATCTTCAGTCTGACGCTCTCCCAACTGAGCTATCCCTGCATTGTTGTACTTTATTTTACTAATGAACTACCAATCACTTTAACAGTAAAAGAAACGTGAATTTTAGATTCATTCTTCTTTAGTTTATTAGTTTTTTTTTTTTTTTTTTTTTTACAATTAACGGCTTTCAATATTTATTGAAATCAAATATATTTTTAATTAAATACACAAATTATTAGTTAAATTGATAATTCATATAACTAATCAAATATATGCGATCTGGAGTAAAGGTTATTGATAATTCATATACTGAAATAGATGCCACCCCCGAATGTAAGAAAAAAAAGAATATTTATTGACATTAGTTTTTTTTTTTTTTTTTTTTTTTTTTTTTTGTATTATAATTTATAAAAAGATGTATTTGTAGGGTAACAATATGTGTTCGATGTTTTCAGATTCATTAAATCCAACGAACATGCATTTGATATGCAATCTAGATTCTGTATTTTAAAATTGTTTCTGAATTTTGTGATCTAAACCGTGAAAATTCTAAAAAAACAACATTTTTTGTTTTTAGTATATTCCGATTTTGAATTTGAAATTTGAAAATGCAGAATTATATTTAAAATGACAAAAAATTAAAAAAATATAGTATTTAATATTATAAACTCAATTATTTTTGTTAAATTTAAATATGTATAATATAATCTATTATAAATTATAAGATATTGTA
Source organism: Herpetospermum pedunculosum (assembly GCA_028017165.1). Classification (NCBI taxonomy): domain Eukaryota; kingdom Viridiplantae; phylum Streptophyta; class Magnoliopsida; order Cucurbitales; family Cucurbitaceae; genus Herpetospermum; species Herpetospermum pedunculosum. Next base: position 53,799,486 of record CM051528.1, on the reverse strand, counting down.
AAATAATAATTATATCAAATTTATAACATAAAATATGTCCATAAATTAATTAATAATAGTTTATATTCAACCTAATATTTCGTTGGTAATTACAAATAGTTGTATGGTTTATAAAAATCTTATCAAACACATTTTTGAAGAATTAGTTAAATTAGATCAAACTTATAAGTCTGCTATTTTGTTTTCATTGAATTTTTTGTTCAAATTTTTGTTTTCAAATCACCAACCAAATAGGTACTTAAGCATCTACATTTTTGGCACACAAAATGGTTCAACTTCTATTGCACTTTGTGTTAGCCTTGATTGATCTTTAATGAAGTGTTGTTGAATATGATCCAAACATTCACTAACTTCACATTTCACCAGTAATAATGTTATGTGTCAGTTTTTTAAATTATTTTGTTGCATCTTTCTCCCTATCCAACTTTGTTTTTTTTTTTTTTTTCAAAGGTATTTTAATTTATGCGATGGGTCAACCCATAACCTGAAGACACAATCTTATGTCAATTGAGCTATGCTCGATTTGACAAATCCAACTTTGTTTTGATAAGCATAACTTAATATACGTTTGTCTTTGTTATTTGAAATTGAAAATTTGACATTTTTTCTAAGTTTAAAACCTTGTTTTGGTTAAGAAAATTGGAAAACTCTTCTATGATAGTTTTCAAATATTAACTCAGTTTAGAAGACATTTTATTATTATTATTTTTTTTTACATTATTCTTTTCATTAAAAAAAAAAATTGAGATATTGATATTTGAGTTCCCAACCAATTATATAGCTCTTAAAACACCAACAAGAGCATAGCTCAACTAGAGATATGACTTATTGATCAAGAGGTTCTAGGTTCAATCCCCTACCCCACATGTTGTCAAAAAAAAAAAAAATATATAACTCTTAAAATTTGTTGGCAACCTACCTAGGAATTAATTTACCCATTACAATTATCCAAAACAAAATGAGGGAGATAGAATTACCAACACCGACACGTATTCATAATAATAATAAATCTCATCTAATTGAAAAGATAACTCTGTCGTTAAGAATTATTTAGTTTGTTTCCAAAGTAAGTTCGCCTAGTTTTAGACGGGAAAAGGACAAAATATGATAACGATCTAATGATGAGGGTAGTATTTTATCATGGTGTCGGATCCTAAGAGCTCAATGGTGAACTATGGTCATTTTTTCATTGGCACCATTGCATATAATCGATAAATGACATTCGGAATTTCAAACTCTATATAATTGGTATAACCACTGTATTATATTGGTAATGTCACCTTTTATAAAACCATCAAATGATCTATATGGACCTTGGATTCTTTCTCCTGTATTGAATTTGAAGGTGAGTGAGAGATATTTGCTATGTGTGAATCTAGTGAAGTTGCATTTTCTTTCTATGTATATACATATATCATAGTTTTTCCTTTACCGGAGGGGAAGAAGTAACGGATTTCTTTATACAGTCTACAATGCCTTCACAATCTGCTTCAGCAAGGTTGCAGAGTGGCTCATCATCTTCAGGCGAGCTCTCTGAATAAGAATGTGGGGACCGGAGATTCCCGTGCGTTTGACAGGCTCTCATGGTCTTGCAATGCTCGGCTTCGTCGTCTCTGATGTTCACAAACACGTCGTACAAGTTCTCTACATAACAAAGGGGTACAGAAATTTCATGAGGTTACCTTATAAATAACATTTCTGTTAAATTCAATTTGTTTGGAGGGGTTAGCTTGAAAATTTTAACCCGAAAAGCAAGGTGAGCCCGTGGGTTAAACATGGTGGTAAAAGGATATGTCACATATTCAGACGTGCAGGAATTAGAACAAATACGTGCTCAATTGAAAATAAATAACAGTATAAAGAAATCAAGGGAGAACATGCATAATGTAAATCAAGAGCTGTCATGTATTATTATACAGTTTCTTTAGAGTAAATTCCTTATGCTTGAAGTCAATCTAGTGACTGCTGTCGTCTGAGATTACAATGATCTGCCGTTGCAAGACAATACCATCTTGCAACTTCGAACACACACACCACCACCACCACCACCGCAACACACATTTAACCTGTACCGATTTAGGGATTTGAACCCGCGACATGTTGGATTGGCTAAATTTTAGCCAACCAAACAAGACAACAAGCTACAAACCATTTCTGTGACTTCCCCAAACTAAACCTGCCTACGTTCTAGGTTCTACCACAGTCCACACAACTTAGAAACACTAATAGCACATGATCTAGAGAAAGAAAAGAAAAGAGAGATCAAGTTGGTGCAGAAAAGAGGTGGAATCAAAACCCTTTTCTATAATTGTGAATAATGGAAGAGTTGTAAAGCTTTTGATGTTTCACAATCAATTCTAATTTAAGGTAAATTCTGGAAATGAGCCATGAAGGTACCAAACTTTTGATACTCTAACTTTTCACATTCCCTTCGTTAATCAGTTTCATGGGTGCATTCAAATTCATATTCAGTCAAGCGAACTTTCTAACAAAGACAACACAACACATACAATCGAACCGTCTATCACCTACATCAACTATTACGTATTATATGATCACCCAGTAATTTATAGGCCCATTTAATAAACTGAGGGAGCTTAAAACTTCAAATAACAAGAAAAGAAAAATATTCAAGTACACGTGCTTGGCTACTCTTCTCCTCCTATTTTTGCCAACCATATTTTTGGAAAACAAACATTTTCTTGTTTATGGCTGTATTATATTGAATGTTTCCTTGTTTATGGCGTTCATGGCTGTATTATATTATGATATATTGGACTACGAACTACAGTAACTAATCCAGATTTCACAATTTACCTATTTTTGGTCTTCGTGATTTGGGAGCTCTGGAAGTTTGAAATTCATCTGAATGAAATCAATTCGTTAGTCAGTTTGAACAAAAAGAACTGTGCATGTGGTAAGAAAGCTAGAACTTACCAAATAAGTACAAGTCTCCTTCAGTGTAATATTTCACAGCAACCTCGGGAGCAGGCAATGTTTTCAACTCCTCTATAGATATACACACAAGGAATGGAACACATCAGAACGATATCTCATTTGAGATATAATGTTGCCAAGATAAAATAAAGATCATTAACATATAATGCAACCAACATACCTCCTTGGGCCTTTAAAAATTTATCATAAGTTGAAAATGCATGGCTTTCAACACATTCAGACAAGTGATCTGCACAAATAAAATATCAATAGAGAAAAATGTCATTAAAAGTTTACTGCAAAAAACTTGAAGATGTTAAAAACGCAGCAAAGTAGAAAGGTGTCCCAAAGTAACAAGCCACTTCTTATCAAAACTGATGCCAAACTGCAATTTATATTTTAATTCCTTTGTAAGTTTTATTAAGAAGGAAAGCCATGCCAATTTTCTGTTTTCTTGGTAACGTATTACAGTTACAAAAGTGAACTGAACAAGCCCATAAAAGGATGCAAGAAAGAGTGTATAAGCATGTTTAAATTTATCAGCTCCAACGGTACTTACATGCCATTCTTGGGCTAATCAAGTACATAAGTACTGTCATAAAATAATACGCAACGGCGATATGTTGGGCAAGAAAGCGATCGAACCACCAATCATTACCCCCCAATTCCTGCACCCAAGTCAGAAAAGGAGTTCATTTATTCAGTAATTCAATGTCTAGATGGCTACACAAACTTAAACAGTTCACAAAGATGATTTAAAAGGAAAATCTTGTAGGAAATAGTCAATTCTTATGCAGCCGTCGCTATCATGCATACAGTCCTACTCCTACAACATACTCGGACAAATGAACAATCGAATACTTCCAACAATAACCAGGATGGAATCATGGAATTTCCAAGGGGGCACCATAAGGAAAAAGGTATTATCTGCAATTTAAAGGAAGCCCAAGATAATAAGTACCTCCATAATCAGCAAGTGATGCATCTCATTCCAGCTCTCAGCAAAATGAACTTTCAGATAATCAGCTCTTCTCCACCAGCCAAAACTTTCGTACATATGCAGAACTGACAGAAATGCTGCAATTTAAAAGGGAAAAATTAGAAACAATTACAAACTAGATACAACTGTTCTCATCCTCAAATAACATCCACATGAGCTGTAAAATCTGGCTCCAAAATTAAATTAGTTGCAGAACTAATTCTTTGAAATTAAACACCTATCTGCATATTTATTAGAGAACTCAATTTCGTGTGAACGAAAATGATCTTCATTAGGTGTCGTAAAATCGTTTTTAATAACCTGCCAAACTACATTTAGATACCAGACTTTTCCGGCAATAAGAAGAGAAAAAAAGTCCCACCCATCTCAAGATTATTACAGATTAGCTCTGCTTCAAGGAAGAAATAAAAAAAGAAGGTCCTAACAATGTGCTAGGCTTGAAGTAATTAAAAACCCACCAAAATAGGGAACTCTTGCAATAGTTTCCAAGACAAAGAACCTTGGGTAGTGTCTATCGTGGTAGAAAGCGTCAAGAATGCTTATGACTGAATCCTGGAAAGAGTAGTAAAGAGGAGTCATGATTCAACATATCACATAAATGAAGAGCAGTTTGTTAGACGTGATTAGTTTGGACTGAGCTTACCGTGAGAAGAACATTAACAGATTGTTCAAGCTTAATCAACCATTTATCCAAGCCATTGGAGGATGAATTTTCTGGTCTTTCCTTACTGGCCCCTTCCCCTTCCTCGACAGGAGAAGCCTTGGGAGGAAATGATTCCTCCACAACCACTTTTTCCTCATCTTCCTTCAGAACTGTTGCCAGAACCCGACACGATTTTCTAGACAACCACCAATCACAATTGATGACAAAAGGAAGTTGATAAAAATATATTCAGTTCTAAAACCCTTCTTAGCTGATTTAGACATTTATACAAACACTAGATATGCAAATCTAATAATCAGATGAAATCCGTAGCTCCGGGTGTTCAAGTAGCGTTTAGAAGAATCCTTACCTGGAAATTGAAGGGCGTGCAGAGAAGGAAGTGGCGATTCTGAAGGAAGCTATGTTGTTGGTGAAGTTTGGCTTCAATTGGAGAGAAGAGATAGCAAAAACTGCAGAAGAAGAAGAAGAAGACCAGGCAGTCGCCGCCATGGGAGAGAATTGAGAAATCAAAGTTGGAATTGGAATGGTGGAAGAGAAAGTGGGGAAGTGTGAGGATGAAACGCAGAAGAATTGTCAATCGGCAGTTGGCACTTTCCCGTGGCCATTTCCCTTGTTTGCGAACCTCCATCCTGTTTTTATAATTTTGTTCATTCTATAATATTTTTCTTTTTAACAAGTATTAAATTACAAAATTGGTAATGAATTGAATTTCTGGATTTTTTTTTTTTTTTTTTTTTTTTTTTTTTAAGTGAATTTCTGGATATTTCAACCCTACTACTCGATTTTGAAATTGTTTGGAAGAAATTTGGAGTTTTTCTGTTAAATCAATAGTTGAAAATTCATCCGAAATGTGACATTTTGGTCCATAGTTGATACTTTAGGTTAGTTGGACGATGCTCATGTTAACAATATATGTTTTTCTTCTTAAAAGAATCTCGTCGTATTGAACTCGTGACTTCTTAGTCAAGAAGACTATTTTAATTTGTCAAACCGATCATAGCTGAATTGGCTGAGGTTGTAAATTAGGTTGCAACTACAATCTTCATCTTATATGTAGTTGCAATTAAGTTGTAAATTATGTCACATATGTCTTTCAATTTTTACAAAATTCGTTTTTCATTTTAGCAGGTTTTTTCCAAACAATTTTAAAGTTCAAGGGTCAAAATGAAACACTTCAAAGTTAGTAATGTTAGGGACAACAAAACTTCATATATCTCTCACAATGATATGATATTGTTCACTTTGGGCATAAGTCATATTTATTTTATTTTTGGAATCACTCAAAAGGTCTCAAACCCATCACTTATATATTCATGATGTTTTTTTCCTTATCTATCCAATCTGGCACTTTGGTCGTATTCCCAACGATCCTCCCTTCGAATAAAGTACCACAAAGTCTCTCCTCAAATAGTCATCTATTTGTCTAACTCTTATCTGTTAGAAGTCGATAACTGCAAAATTGAATTGTTGCGTCTGCCTTGAAATAAAATTCGACACGACCTCGATGTGAATCGTATTCGCCAGTTGCTTTCCAAAGTTAACGCAACACTCGACTCAGACGTCCACTTGTCGGAGAAGGATTGGAACCAAGATGAACTTTGCTCAGAGATTTTTATAAAACAATGCTGAAAACCAATGAAGAACATGAAGATTGTTCACACCCAAAACCAAAGTCAACACCAATTTTAAGAACATCAAACGTTTTTAAGAACACTTGTTCATGTTCAAGTAAAAATCGTTTTGACATATTAAAAATTGGTTTCGTCTAAAAACAATGAAGAACATGAACATTTCAGATGTCGAAAAACTTATTTTCCAAAAATCCTAAATTCAAGTAAAAATCGTTCAACATTAAATGAAAAAATGGTTATAAAATTAATGATTTTTTGTTTAGGAAAAAGAAATAAAAGGTGTTTCTTTTTTCACCCTAACGCTCCACTGGACAACGACCATTATATCCACTTTGCAAGCACCTCAAAGTACTCTTATATACTATATCCACTTCCCATCTCCTAATCTTTTCATGTGGAACAACTAGAGTCTTCTATGTGAGGACTTGCAATGGGCTAAAGGCTCGAGAGTTTTGTAATCATTCTCAACAATCCCCCACGAATGACTAACAAAAAAAAAAAGAGAGAAAAACAAAAAATCTGAGCAAAGAAAGGAGAATAGGCTTAAACATCAATATCTTACGATTTGAATTGATGCATATGAAGTAGGACAACAACCTAATTGAAGAAAGTGAGTTTCTTCTTGAACTTGCATCAATTATGGTTGAGACCCCCACAATAAGCTTCATTCCTTATGTTTTATATTGATTTCGCAATACAATAATACATCAAGTGTTATTAAGGTCATGCACATAAAACTTCGGATTACTATAAAAGCTCTAGAAAGAGACCATTTAAACTCTTTCATAGAAGGCGGCCACACCTTTACAATTACGTTAAATGCTTCATTAAGTCGGTTAAAATCAGACCACTCAACAATTGAGCTACAAAGACTTTTCAAGTGTTCCATCGAGTCTGTACTCAGATCACCCAAATAAAGGGCTATGAATATCTTTCAAGTGTTTCATCAAGTATGCACACAGACCACCCAAATAAAGGGTTATGAATCCACTATAAGAGTTTAAAGTCCCATACTTGTTGAATACTCTAAAATTACTCTTCTTGTTAGGCCTTTGGTGAGAGGATCCATTAGATTCCTCTCAGACCTCACATACTCCAAAGAGATAATTTCACTATTCAACAACTGTTTCACAATTGCATGTCTAAGGCGTAAATGCATTCTTTTGCCGTTATACACACTGTTTTTTGCAATACACACGACAGTCTGTGAATCGCAATGCATGGAGACTGATATTGACGCCCCCCACAATAATACGTCTCCCAGTATGCTTCTTAGCTATTATGCCTCCTGCGCTGCTAACTCGAGAGCTTTGAACTCATAATTCATGGTGGATTGTGCTATGCACGTTTTCTTTGCTTATTTCCATGAAATAACTCCTCCACCTAGTATGAACACATATTTACTACGGGAGTTCACCTCGTTGTTGTTTTTTATTCAGTTTGCATCACAAATATCCTTTTAGCACTGCTGGAAACTTGTTAAAATGGAAATATAAATTCATTGTACCTTTAAGGTACCTTAATAAGCGACGAAGAACAGTCCAATGGTCTTTTATCAAGATTATGAGTATATCTAATGAATTTACTCACAACATATGCAATATCAGGTCTAATATAATTCATCATAAACATGACACCACCTATAATTATGCATATTCAGATTGAGAACATTATTTCTCTTATTCTTCTTAAGACTCATACTAGCATCATAAGATGTTCTTACAGGAATATCATCAAATGAATCAAATCTCTTTAACAACTTTGGTAGCGCAAGATTTTGGCCTCATCCCTTCAGCCGTCGGACGGTGGTTGTCGGAGATGGTTGGTACCTGCACAGGAAGGAGAAGATCAACTTGCACCGGTGTGGGGCTAGGCCCACGAGACTCCGATGCTTAAGTCAGAGAGATCTGAGCATAAGTAAGAGTGGTAGTGAGTAGAGAGAGTTGCGTAGAGCTACACCTTGTTTCTCTTCTCTTCCCCATCCTTGAACATGAGGGGTATTTATAGGTGGTGTAAAGGGAGAGTTCCCTGGACGGTTCTGCTAGCCCGCCATCATGTGGATCCTCGAACTGGGGTGAGGCGGTGTAGACCTATTGGGATCTGCCTGCACAGTTTGTCATGATGATGGTAATTGTTGTCCCCTGATTCCCAAGGGAATTGGGGGTGCTGCTATACCGTCGTCCCGTCAGGTGAGTCAGAGTGTCTTGTCGATCACCTTTCAAGTTGATCGAGAGGCAGCATGACAACAACGAATCCTAAGGTGAGTTGTTAAGCCCGGACTTTCGGAGCCCTGGGGTCGGCCCAAGGTTGTTGACTTGTCTGGTGCTGGTGTCGTGGCCTCGACTTTCTGGGGAAGCAGGTCGTGATGCCAACGACTGACCTCAGGTTGAGGTAGCCCGTAACATTGGCCTCACCAGCAGGTAGGTCCGCCGAATGTGGGCCATCTCGTTAGTTTGATTCGGTGCGAGATACCGAAGTGCTTCGGGGGAAGCCGATACGTTGCTCGCTGCTTTAGGGAAGCCTCGTGTTGGTTCTGATAGAGTGCATGTAGCGCAGCGGATCATTGACACTCTAATTTCATCAATTTAGCTAAACTAGTAACATGCTCAAAACTTGGAAATTAAAGAAATTAGAACACATACCTCTTGTAGTTCTAAAATCTTATAATCTCGATGCTCGAATCTCCTTACGAACACCTCAAACCTTCTCTTGAACATTTCGAGGACCACCTCCGGTAGTCCCGCTATCCTCGGGCCGAGCAACGGAGTGGTGGGACTCCTTTACAAGAGAAGAACTTTGGAAGAGATGGAGAAAATGGTATATGTGATGAGAGTTTTGAAGGAGAATGTCACACATCCAAAAAATTCCAATAAAACTCAAGCATCATCAAACTCAAACCATTTGAACTCCATCCAATTTATAGGTCATTCACATGCAACAAACTCTTTGTTTAGCATGACACCTCAAAAATGGATGAATTAGTCTTCACACAAGTGTTCAACAATTGATGAGTTTATGCATGTAGTTAGTGATTCACAATCCACTTACTAAACTTGGATAAACCCACTCAACTTGGATAAATCTACTCAACTTGGATAATCCCACTTGTATTATTTTGTCATTTTAAAATTAATTCATAATTAATTTTAATAAACAAAATAAATTTTAATTAATTAATATTATTATTTAATTTAATATCAAATATTAATTAAATAATAAGACTAATCCCGATTTCTTAAACCGAATCATCACACATGAATCCCTATTCATGTTTTAGACCGATCCCATATTTAAATCATATTTAATATGTCCATCATTCTTCCAAAAACAAATTTGAATAAATTCAAATTATTTTTCTCTCATATTGCTACACGATTTAATCCGAGCTAGCCAGGAGAACCTAAAGGACCTACAGATCATGAGCTCGATACGAGATTAACCGGCCAAACTCTTTAGCCAAACTAACCAACATTCGTTAACCCCTGGAGACTCCACTAAAGTCCAAGGGTTGCACTCTCCTCACCGTAAATATATTTCTAACCTCTTGATATAACCATCATTAGTAAGACGATCCTTCACAGGTCGTTCGTAATTACAGCTGGGTCAAAATAACCGTTTTACCCCCGTAATTACATCTTGTTCCTTAAGTCCCAATGACCTTCTAATGAACTATTGGTTTGTGGTCCAACCACCAAATCGAATGATATGTGATCTCATCACAATACCAAGTCCCTCTCGGGGCAATGAGAGGGTGAGATCCCATGTTCAAGACCTGGAGTCAGCACTTAAGGGAACAACCTCTCTATTAATCCCTAACGGCGGGTAGGAGTGAATTTCATCTCGCCGGACTATGTTCCCATCTACCTACCCGGTCTTATCCCCAAGATGGTAGGCTTATTGAGTCGGCGATCTCGGACCACTCTCACCCATCCAGGTTTGAGAAATCATGAAAAATTTTCCTATGCTAATACTAAGAATATTTTGCAGCCTTCACCAGGTTTTGCATCCACTTCTCAACAGCCTAAAAAGAAGACATCCCTTGAAGAATTGGTTGGAGCATTTGTTACCGAATCCAGAAATAGAGCCAACCAAATGGAAAGCACAATGACTAGTCAGGGAGCGGCCATAAATAATTTGGAGGTACAAATGAGTCAGATGGCCACATCTATTAATAGTCTCCATAAAGGTAAATATCCTAGTGACACTGAGGTAAATCCAAGGGAGCAATGCAAAGCTTGCAAGACTATCACATTAAGAAGTGGAATGATGGTGGATGAGATTGCAAGAGAACCTGTTGAGAAGTCTAATGAAAAATAGTTCACTCTAGAGCCATCTACTAATGTGTTTATTCAGGTTGAGGAAGAACAAAAGAATATTACTGCATCACCTGAAGCTGAACAATCTACTAAGTCTTCCGTTCCTTTTGTTCCTAACTCTATTCCTTATCCTCAACGGTTTAAAAAGAAAAAGCTTGAATCTCAATTCTCTAAATTTTTAGACATATTTAAAAATCTTCATATTAATATCCCATTTGCAGATGCTCTTGCTCAAATGCCACACTATGCAAAATTCATGAAAGACATCATGTCCAACAAGAAAAAACTGAAGGCCTACGAGACAATCAACCTTAATGAGGAATGCAGTGCCATAATTCAGAGAAAGTTGCCTCAGAAATTAAAAGATCCAGGAAGTTTTACTATCCCTTGTGCTATGGGAAATTCTTCTTCTCCTTATAAAGCTTTATGTGATTTAGGAGCTAACATTAACTTGATGCCTTTATCTGTATACAAGAAACTAGGTTTGGGGGAGGTGCAACCTACCACCATATCTCTTCAGTTAGTTGATCGATCTATCACATATCCTAGAGGTATTGTAGAAGATGTATTGGTTAAGGTTGACAAGTTTATCTTCCCTGTTGATTTTGTAGTGCTAGACATGGAGGAGAACAATGAAGTCCCAATCATTTTGGGAAGACCTTTCTTAGCCTCTGGACGAGTTTTAATCGATGTACAATAGGGTAAGCTATCTCTAAGATTGAACGACGAAGAAGTAACTTTCAATATATATAACTCTATGAAATTTCATGAAGAAGAAAGTGATTGTTTTCGTGTGGACATGATTGATTCCATTACTAACGAGTTTGAGAAATTTGTGGTAAATTATGATATTTTAGATAAATTGGATTTAGACAATGAGAATGAGCAGGTGAAACAGGTGGAAGTGAAACACATGGGCAAGCGACCACCATGATACATTTAATGAGCCTCGTCTAGCCAAAGACGTTAAACAAAGCGCTTATTGGGAGGCAACCCAAGTTTATTTTTGAGTTTTTGAGTTTGTTTTATTTGTTTTCTTTTGTTTAATTCTTTTGTGGCGTGATGTTGTCCTTATATTCCTTTACTTTTCCTTTAGGAGCCTGATCAACAAATTTTTCTCCACATCTCAGAAGATTGGATTCACTTGCATTTCAGGGAAGTTTTCAAATCCCCTATCTATTTTTTCTTGTCCTTTGCATATTATTGACTATACATTGAGGACAATGTATGTTTTAAGTTTGGGGGTGGAACTATGCATGTTATGCATGTTTTAGGTGAATTTTATATTTTTTTTAGCATGATCTTCATGGTTGAATCTTTGTTGCATCGCTCGTGATTAGGACAATCTAGGAGGTGTTCTAAAGTTTGATATTCTATTTTTGTTGGACTATGAGACCATACCGGTTAACGGAGAAAATTTTATTTCTTTTTAGTCCCTTTTGATATGTTTGAATACCTTGTAAGCTAAAAATGCATCTTTAGTTTCAGTTTTAATGCATAAAGGAGATACGCATGATTAGATTTTTCTTTGAAAAGTTTTTATGATGGTGTCTCATTTTTTGTTGCTAAATGAAAAATGTATAGGATTTGATACCAAAATACCATGCTTCTCTGTGAGTTTTTGAGCCAATAAGCACCTCTTAACACGGTGCTCTATTTTCTTAAATTGAGTGATTCTCATGCATGATTGATATTTCTAGAACTTGCTTTGTTATGCATGTCTGGGATCTCTGAATTTGACTTGAATGTTTAACTTCACAAAGGGCGTTTAGGTAAAACCACTTTTAGCTTTCTTAAATAGCCTACCTTAGTATAATCCTTAGAAAACCAAATTTTGAGCCTTAGGCCTTTTCATTGGAACATTACCACATAACAAGCCTTATACCCATTCTCTTGTTGTTTTCCTTTCTTTGAACCCTTAATGGAAGGTTTATAAGTGCTTACCACAGGATGTGTCAATCCATCCAAATGAGAAAGTTGAATGATGTTAATAGAATATTCAAAAGGAAGCATTCATTTCATTAGCTTCTTTTAGAGACAAAAGAAAAGAGAAAAAGAAAAGAGAAGAAGAAAAGAAAAGAAAAATTGAGAAAAGAAAAAGAAAAAGAAAAGAAAATTTCATGTGGTACAGTCTTATAATTCTTCCAACCTAGTAGCTTAAAATGTTCATCCATCCACCCTTACCTAAGCCCAATTACAACCAAAGCAAGACCCTTGAAGTTTTACATTCAATCTAATTCATCGATGATGAAGATGTGATATATTAGCAAGCTTATGGTAAATGTCTCTTATGTTTTGGTTTGAACGTTTATCTTTCATATGCCCTAAACAGTTGAGTGTTTTGAGTGATTCTATGTGAGGGTATCAAGTCTTATGCATTCGATTTTAGTAATTTTATGAGATGCTTGAGTTTTTTGTTATAAAATTGAAGTCTATGATTGCTTAATCTCTTGATTGTCACTATGACTCAAGTTATTGATGTGTGTTTAGTTTTATTGGTATTCATAGATATTAAGGGAAGAAAAGTGAGCACACATGCAAAAGATAAAATGTTTTGATTTTTTAAAATTTATTGTTGATGGGTCGTGGTCTAATATGTCCTCTTTTGTGGTTTATTTGTCTTTAGAACACTGAGGTTCGAGTCACGAGCATGCATTCATTAATTCATTTAATGGTTTGTTTTATTTTGCTCGAGGACTAGCAAAGGCTTAAGTTTGGGGGTGTTTGATAGCACACTAAATGAGCTATCTTTAGAGTCTTTATTATGCTAGTTTTGGAGTTTAAAAGAATGTTTTAATGATATTATTTATCTAAATTGTAGATTTCGAGCATTTGGAGCAAACCGGAGCTTTTTAGAAGTTATGACATGAAAAAATAGCTTAAAATATGAACTTTTATGACCAAGAGCCAAGAAAAAGAAGAAATCAAGCCAAAAAAGTCGAGGGGATAGCGTCAAGACGCTCCAAAATGAAGTTTTCAAGCCAGAATTCCCAAGGAGTGCCCAAACCACTACGCCACTTTAGCTTTTCTAACGATTTTCCGCACGCCTTTTACATATTCCTGTAGTGTCGAGCTATAGCGTCTTTCACACGTTTTTAAGGGCAGCGTCGAGACGCTACGCCGATTTTTCCTATAAATGCATATTTTTCTCCATTCGACGGGGGAAGCCAATTTTTGGGAGATTTGAACCCTAATTTCGAAATACACTCATTGGAAAGGCGTGAGGGACACTCTAGAGAGCTGAAGAAGAGATTCGGAGGCTCGGGAACGTGCAGAACACATCGGGAACGAGGCTTGGCACGCGACAAGAGTTTTTCTCCTTTTACCTTTGATTTTATTGTTTATTTTATGGATTCTAAACATTGTCTAAGCATGATTTTAGTGATTATGAGTAGTTAGACTTTTACTTAGGGGATTGATGTAATCGTTTTAGTTTTCATGTTTGATTAATCTAATGTTCTTCATATTGCAACAATTGTTCTTGTGTTTGTTTGCTTAATGTTTTTATCTTTTGGCCAAAGTATAAATTGTTGATTTCTTTAATTCTAGCTTGAAAGAGTAGATTTTAGAGTAGAACTCAAACACTTGACTACTTGTAAATTCTTGCATGAAAATGAAGAATTCTCTTAGAGGCCGATAATAGAAGTTGCTTAATGCCTTTCTTTTCTATTAAAACTAGACAGACATGTTGGTTTTATATTAAGGGAAGAGAATTAATAGAGCTCTAGCGAGTCTTTTATGAGTTTTGTACTTCTTGGCTTATAATTGTATGCATGACTATTTTTGGATTAATAGATTAATTAAGCATGAATCTATTCGATGAAATCAATTCCCTAGGTTTTCTCTCCTAAAGATTTCCCATTATTTTCCAGTCATTTATTTTTCACTCACTTCAAAGTCTTTTTAATCTAAATAGAATTTGTGGTTAGTATCTATGGTATTCAATTGATCTAGAAAACCAATCCTGTGGACGATACTCTTTACTTAAATCACTATATTAAAACTTGACCCGTACACTTGCGGTACGCAATAAATCACGCAACATTGAGTCAGCGATCTCGGGTCACTCTCACCCATACAAGTCGAAGGATAAGCCCGAATAAACAGGAGTTCATAGCGTGCTCAGGATTCAAATCGAGTTACCTAGGTCATCATATGAAAAAGTCGGTCTTTACAGTAAACGGAGTTATAAAGAAAGAACGACTTGTTTCGCGGTTCAGTCTTATGCAAACTCATTGCACAAGACGCCCCCACTCGCATGTCTCCACATGAACGATTTCGGATCACATCGTTTGTACTATGCAAAGCGAGCTGCGTCCAATAGTGTCCCCAGGATACGGTACCCAGCCTTATCTCTATACTATAGACCGTTATGGCTATTACTTGAACTTGATCCACAATCATGTCACACATGAAGTTCAAGTATAGAACCTATAGCCATGGGTTCTTTGTTTATTGGAGTTAGGTTAAAAGTAAACACAATTCACTTTATTCAATAACAACTTTACTCAATAAATCTTAATAATAACTTTATTGCAAAATAGAATATACATTCAGTTTACAAACCATGAGTTTTAAGACATAAAACCCAACAGGTTCGTCGTTGGAGGAGCGAGAACGGTTCTGATAGCGTGTCACATAATCTGGGGCATGACGTTCGGTCTGCCCTAGGGGAGATCTGGGTCGTTGGTTTTTGATCGTGCGGGTTGGATTTGTCCCACGTTAGGGTTTAAAGTCGGAGGAGGTGGAAAGGGGTCTGCCAAATTCTCCTTTCGACTTTTCTTTTTCTTTGTCTTCATTTGCGTCGCTCTTACCGATGGCTCGAGGCGAATCTACTTCGTCCGGTGTTCGTGGAGGTACTGTGAGCACTCCCGCGTCTGTGGCCTCACGAAACCTGACAGATGACGACTTGTGGACGTTGAGGTCTAAATATGGCATCCCGTCGTGCGTCAAATTGCTCTGCCTGAACCGGGGGAGACGATTGAGTCACCACCAGTGGGGTGCGTCGACCTTTACCAGAACATGTTTCGGCGAGGGTTCCGTCTTCTCCTTGCCCTAGTGGCGCAACTGTTTCTTAAAGAGGTGGGCCTTGCGCCGACGTAGTTGACGCCAAACGTTTGGTCCTGCCTGTTCTCCTTCTGTGTCTTCTAGAGGAGGTACGGGGATGGCTCTGAGGTGACGGTGGGACAGCTGCTGCATACCCACGCGCTGCATCCCATACCGAGTCACCCGACTCGCTTTTTCATGACGGCGAGGTCGTCGTGGAAGAGGTTCGTGGAGAATCCATCGTCGATGAAGAGATGGCGGGAGCAATGGTTCTACGCTTCCAGGGAGTGGCTGATCACGGGTCTCGAGGACATCCCCATATGTGAGGTCTGGACTGAGTTTCGGGACCTCGGTAAGCCCTGTTTCCGCTCTTCTTTTACCTTTCTTTTGCTTGTGAGGTTGCCTTTTACCAGATTCTCCTCACAATGTTACGGGCCCCTCAGCCTGAGGTCAGCCGCTGACGTCACGATACGCTTCCTTAGGAAGTCGAGGTCACGACACCAGCACCAGACAAGTCAACAACCTGGGGCCGACCCTAGAGCTCCGAAGGCCCGGGCTTAACAGCTCACCTGAGGATTCACTGTTGTCAGGCTGCCTCTCGATCACCGTGAAAGGTGATCGAGAAGACACCCCTGACTCACCTAACGTGACAGCGGTACAACAGCGCCCCCAATTCTCTTGGGAATCAGGGGCCGACCGTTACCATCATCATAGCAAGGTGTGCGGGCAGACCCCAGTCGGTCTAGACCGCCTCACCCCGGTTCGAGGATCCACATGATGGCGGGCTAGCAGAACCGTCCAAGGAACTCTCCCTTCACACCACCTATAAATACCCCTCATGTTCAAGGATGAGGAAGGGAAGAGAAACAAGGCGTAGCTCTACGCAACTCTCTCTACTCACTACCACTTCTATTTATGCTGAAATCTCTCTGACTTAAGCATCGGAGCCTCGTGGACCTAGCCCCACACCGGTGCATGTTGATCTTCTCCTTCCTGTGCAGGTACCAACCATCTCCGGCGACCACCGTCCGACGGCAGAGCGCGACGAAAGGGAGGAGGCCAAAATCTTGCGCCAACAAACTTTTCAATGTAACGTGATTAACATAAAGAAAAGTAATTTTTCATTTTTTCTTATCTTAACCTCTACTATCACATCAGTAAAATCAAATAATTTTTCCCTTTCTTT
This sequence comes from Herpetospermum pedunculosum, assembly GCA_028017165.1. Classification (NCBI taxonomy): domain Eukaryota; kingdom Viridiplantae; phylum Streptophyta; class Magnoliopsida; order Cucurbitales; family Cucurbitaceae; genus Herpetospermum; species Herpetospermum pedunculosum. Next base: position 53,782,706 of record CM051528.1, on the reverse strand, counting down.
TACACTAAATAAAAGCTTTAACCACTTTCTCACCCACATTTTGAGATATTAAAAATATATTTTAATCTCTCAAACATATTTACGTATGAGTACATCAATTATAAACACCACAAAAAATTGATGTACATTATCATCAAAATTGTAAGACGTGAGTGAGAGCATCACAAATTTCTTACTTCCCCAATAATTTATTTAATTTCACATGCCTAATTCAATATATTTCATCAAAGAAATATGTTGCACATGTTCTCCCTCGACAGAGTCATGATATGCACATTTCAAGAAATAATTATTCAAAATATTTCTTCATAAGTTGTTAAATAACAAAATCACATAACAACAATAATCACAACACAAGTGCATCTCTATGTAACAATAAATCAAGCAACTCAATCACATGTATCATTCACAATTTATACATTTAATGCTTTTATCTATGAATCATTAATAAGAAAAGTTAGACAATATTTTTTTTTTCATTTTTACATGATAATAGACATGCTCAATAAAATATTCAAGATGGATAACTCCATATTTTCAAACAAATGAAAATATACCTGCATAATTAGACAAGATCTTGAATAGCCAAAGCGAGTATAGCTCAGCTGGCATATGTATGAATTGACGACCACGAGGTCTGTGGTTCAAATCCCCCCACCCCCAATGTACTCAAAAAAAAAAAAAAAAAAAAAAAAAAAAAAAAAAAATCTTGAATAACCCTATTAAATATCACATATTTTAACATGGCTATCAAGATCTTAAACTACCATAGCTTTTTACGAGTTTCACGTAGACATGAGAGATTTTGCACATTTTCTTACTACCAGCAAGCTAGGTAATAAAGCAAATAATGTTACAAGGTCAAACCAAATTAATATCATTAATAATTTTCAACTTCATGAAAATTTATGGCCAAATACAATGTTTTAAACATAACAATTTATGATATGAATCACATACTTATATATTGTCAATTGAAAATACTCATTACCTTAATCTTCAATTGCTTCACAATATTTCACCATTTTCAAAATTGTTATAACCATCATACATGAACTTTGTCAGTAATAAAATAACACATGTAACATTATTTTTATGCATGCCAACATGACAATTAGACTTGCTCAAATTGGTCACTATAGCTTTCCATAGGATTTACAAAAATAATAGAGCTCATAAAAGAAACAAATATGTTTACATTAATTAATTAATTAAATATTATTATTATTATTATTATGCTCAAATATAAAAATGAAATAAAATTGTTAAATTCTCATAATAGAAATTATATTCGAAATATCTTTAATCTCAAAATATAGGAAACTCAACCAACCTGATTAGAAAAGTTTAACAAAATTTAAGTTATATTTGTGGAACAAATTAATCCACAAAATGTTCCCACTCAAAAAAAAATTGAATGAATTTAAACAAATTTTTGAGATCAAATATTTGCCTATCAAAGTTTAGTTATTTATCCGTGCTACAAAATAACGAGATAGTTAAATACATTAAATTTTAAATCATTAATTCAATTGAATGAATAAACAGGTAACATATATCCTAAACTTCAAAGGCTGAATAGTTATTGCTCCTCTTATTTATTTATTTTTGTTATCTTGAGTCACATCTAAAAGATGAGAAGACTTCACTCACAATAATTATTACTCTTATTTTCAATTAGTGTTAAAGGAATCAAATGTGCATTTTCAACAACAACAAAAAAATAAATTAAAAACTCAAATTGAATTGTTGCAATTCACGGATAAAATTCTTAATCACCCAGGAAGATTATCAAAATTAAATTGAATGGTCAGTGAATAAGAAACCATTGAAGAACATGGTTTCAGATCTCAAAAAAATTGTTTTCCAAAAACCCTAAATTCAAGTAAAAACTGTTTTCCAAAAAACCACTTTCTTTTTTCAGCCAAACAACCAACTGGACAACTACTACTATATCAACTTTGCAAGCACCTCAAAAGTACTCTTATGTATATATCTACTTTTCATTTCCTAATCTTTCCATGTGAGATAATTAGAGTCTTCTACACGAGAACTTGCAGTGAGCTAAAGGCTCAAGAGTTTTGTATTCATTCCCAACATTATATTCATGTCAACTTTTTTTTTCTCCAGAGCACACCGATAGTCCCGTAGAGCTCAACCATAGATTCCCACCATGGCTATATCTTTCAAGACTTACAATTTCTTTGTTCAACCCTCCATATATCTCCACAATGATATGATATTATTCAATTTAGGCATAAGTCGTGTCGTCATGGTCTAGCCGATGTGGGATATGATATTGTCCACTTTAGGCATAAGCCCTCATGGTCTGGCCGATGTCGGATTTTGGTCGCATTCCCAACATTCCTCCCTTTAAACAAAGTACCACCGAGTCTCCTCTCAAATAGTAATCTATCCGTCTAGCTCTTATCCAGGTCAACTTCCTTTCTCCAGAGGACACCGTCAATCCGACAAAGTTGAACAACGAATCTCCACCATGACTATGTCTTCGAGGCTCACAACTTCTTTATTCGGATTCTCCTCACATACAACTAAGTTAGGAGTATAACTCAGATACTTGTTAGTATTAAGGACAAGGAATTCAGACATCTCACAATGGTATGAATTGTCCACTTTGGGCTTAAATCCTCATGAATTTGCTTTTGATTTCACCCAAAAAGGTCTATTGGAGATAATTGTCTTTTATATACAATCTTTCCCTTTTCTAATCGAATATTGTTTGTATCATATCAGTTGGGAAAAACAAACTTTCCACAAATTTCTCATACATCAAACAGTACAAAAGTGCATTTATATATTTTTTAAATGGGGATGAATTCCACATCAATATTAAAAGGATGTTGACGCTAGGGGTGCACATCAAACCAAGAAAATTGTAGTTGGGTTCAATTTAAATCCTGGAAATGGAATTTATTCTGAATCAGCCATCCCCGTCGTTGAAAATCACGCAGCTAAGCGTCACGGGAAATTACGGTGCACCTTCAAGCAGCGGATCAACAACAATAAATAATATAACACGTGGCAACTTCACTGTGGCCTGTGGGCAGTTTCAAATGGGCCCCACTTCTGACTCACCTTTCCTCTCCATCGCCAGATCTCGATTATTTTAAATAAATAAAAAAAACTTAAATATAATTAATAATAACATAAAACATTTTCCCCTCTATTTTCTTACGCATGAAAATCTCCCGCTCCTCCCCTCTTCCGAAGCTATGGAAAACGAGGAGAAGAAATTTCAATCTCAATCTGAATTGGAATTCTACCGATTAACCAATTCCGAAGAAACAGAATCAGAAACATCCGAATTCAGAAAATTCGAATCCTTCCTTAAATGGATGTTTTGCCTAATCGATCACTCCAATCCATATCGCGCATCGCTCTCATGCTTCGTCTTCTTCGTCTTCGCAATCGTCGTCCCTTTCGCATCGCACTTCGCTCTCGCTTGCTCCGATTGCGACGAAGATCACCAAAGGCCTTTCCATGTCGTCGTTCAGCTCTCTCTCTCCGCTGCTGCTACGCTCTCTTTCGCATGTCTTTCTTTCTGGCTCCGTTTTTTCGGTTTGACCCGATTTCTCTTCCTCGATAAGCTTTGTAAAGGTAATCCCAAGATTCGCAATGAGTATTCCAAACAATTACAGGTACGCTTCCGTTTCTTCTTTTCACACAATTTCAATTTCTTCTTCTGTCTAGATGAAACCTAAAAACTAATCATTTTTTTTTTTTTTTGATATAATTATGGTTGCTTTTATGATTCAATATTTTGTGATAAGTAAATTTTAGGGTAAAGTACATATATTCATTCATTTTGATTCAATATTTTGTGATAAGTAAATTTTAGGGTAAGGTGATCCACCTTTTGAATGATAATTTGTGTCTGGTCACTTAACTATGTTTGGATTGATAATTAGTCTTATAATTTTGATCGAATTTCATAAAATAATAATAATAATTTATATTCAAGAAAACACACGGGATGAATATCTTTCCAAAATTTTTGGATAAGTTTTTTGTTTTTGGCTTTTGAAAATAATCCTTATAAACACTACTTTCGGTTAGGAGTTTCTTTGTTTTGTTATCTACCTTCTAAATACTATTTTCAAAATCCAAACATAATTTTAAAAACTAAAAAAAAATGTATTTTTCAAAAACTTTTTCCCTGTTTTTGAAATTTGACCATTAATTCAAATTTTCTTAAAAAAAAAGAGAAAACTATAGTTCAAGAGAAATTGAGAAGCAACAAACCTAGATTTCAAAAATAAAAAATAAAAAATGATCAAAGTCTTTTTTTTTTTTTTTTTTTAGATACAAACGATATTAATTAATTTTAAAATTTATTAAAAATACAATAAAAAATGATCAAAGTCTTTTTTTTTTTTTTAGATACAAACGATATTAATTAATTTTAAAATTTATTAAAAATACAATAATTAAAATATAACGAGTCTCAGCATGTACGACCAAAATGATATTTTAATTTAAAATATTGATGATTTTAACCTAAAATTAGTTTTTTTTTTTTTTTATTTAAATACATTTGGGTGTGGGGTTTGTGTATTTATGTTAGCTGCAAGTTGATGCCAAATTTATGGAAAAATAATAATTAGTGGTGTAACGATGTTGATGTGAAATAAAACAATAGTCCGTAGACTTGCATAGCTTGATTTAATTATTATTGTTATTATTAAATTGGCTTAATGTATTTATAAAAATAGACAGATTTGGACTATTTCAGACTTCGACCGTGTTTTCAACTTCATTTCCATAATACTCGTTAGATATTACTTTTTATTCTAAAAAAAAGTCAGGTGAAAGTTCATGTGCAGCATGTGCCTGTCTTACACTTTTATCTATATACTTTGAAGCTTCCTCTATTTTAGTCATTATTTTCAAGTGTTTAAATTCAATCTTCATACTTTAAGTACTTTTCGGTGGATTTATATCTTGATGTAATGAGTTAGAACCTCCCAAACAAATGAGAAGTGATGTCTTGCACCAACCCAGAGACTCCGACGGTCAAATCAGAATTAAGAGAATTTATCGAATTTATAGAATATGGGGAATGCTTCCTTTGATTAGAATAGCTTACCACTTCCCTTTCCTTCCTTCTCCTTTTATAGCCCCCTTATACATATGACCGTTTTGCCATTAAAGGTACTCATTGATGATAATGTAACACCTGAACACTAATAATCGCGTAACTGCCTAAGCAAAAGGGCGGTTTTCCTTCATCTTAGTCGCTGATAAGGAGAGTCAACAAGGTGCTGACATGGACACAAAAGAATGACCAAGCAGCTGATATGGAGAGGTGACTCAGCTGCAGCCTTGGTGGAATTCGGTTACTCATTACCCAATAGGAAAGCTACACACTACTTTAGAAGTTGTTATATACCAACGATATTTATTTTGTCATTTCTGTTGATTCTTTGATTCGTTTGTGTATTTAAAGGAGGATAGGGCTCCTAGCCTCCATATGAAATATATCTACGGCTCTGCAATACAAAGAGGATCTTATCAAACATTCTTCAGACTTGCTCTTCTTCTTCTTTACGAATCCAAACTTGGTATCAGAGCAGGAATGACCAATCCTCTTTTGCATCCTTCTTCTTCCAGCGCCAATACAGGCAGCTTCTCAGGCCCACCCCTCAACCAGTTACTCAATCAGATCACCTCGATCAAGCTAGATCGATCAAACTTTCTCCTATGGCAAAACCTTGCCTGGTCTATACTTCGAAGCTACCAACTGGAAGGACATCTCACAGGAACAAATCTTTTCCCTGCTACTCACATCTCAACTCCATCCGAAGCAATCCCTGAGGAAACTGATGAGAGCTCCAGTACTCCTACACTGGCCAAAGCTTCTGCTCCAACTAAAACTCCTGAACCACAAAGTATCCCAAATTCGGAATACACCAAGTGGGTTACCGTAGACCAGTTGTTGCTTGGATGACTCTACAACTCCATGTCTCCGGAGATAGCAATGCAGGTAATGGGGTTCTATACGGCCAAAAGCTTGTGGGAGGCTGTTCAAGACCTGTTCGGAATTCACAGCAGGGCTGATACTGATTATCTGAAGAGAATGTTCTAGCAAACAAGGAAAGGTTCCCTAAAAATGAGTGAGTACCTGATCACAATGAAAAAAATACTCTGATGGCTTAATGCTTGCTGGTAGCTCTATGTCTACAGGTGACTTAATATCGCAGGTACGTTCTGGGCTTGATGAAGATTACAACCCCATTGTGATAATGGTTCAAGGGAAATTTGGGGTCAACTTGTCTAAGATGCAAGCAAACCTTCTTTCCTATGAGAAACGCTTAGAATACCAGACTGCCTTCAAGTCTGGTTTATCTGGTCTGTCTCTAAACAATGCCCCATCTACTGTCAATATGGTGCAACAAAGGCCCAATCCTACTTTCAATCCCAATTTGTATCGTTCCTCTGGAAACAGTTCTCCTACCGCGGGTGGACCTTCCAACTCATGGACAAGACGTAATTGAGGTGGTAGGGGCAAAGGACGTGGTAGCAGTGGCTCTGACTTTCGACAAATGCAATGTCAAGTTTGTGGCAAGACAGGTCACAGTGCAACAATCTGCTATTCGCGCTTCCTTCCTGATGTAAACAATCCACACAACACTCACCAAAGGGAAAACCAACACCCCTACAGTCAGTCTTCTTAAGGGCCTGGATCCTCCTCTTCAGCACAAAACCAGCAGCCTCGTGCTTTTCAGTCTACTCTAGTGGCCAACTCAGTAGTGGCTAACCCTGAAACAGTTATTGATCCTCACTGGTACGCAGACAGTGGTGCCTCCAACCATGTCACTGCAAATCCTGGCTTCTTAACCAACAAGGCTGAATACACAGGTAATGAGACTGTTGTGGTAGGCAATGGTGACAAACTCTCAATTTCTCACTTAGGTGACACATCTCTAACAACTACACTTGGATCTTTAAAACTCAATAGTGTTCTGCGTGTGCCCCTGATTGCTAAAAATCTTGTTAGTGTATCCAAGTTAGCAAATGACAATAACATATTTATTGAGTTTTATGTTGATTTCTGCCTGATTAAGGACAAGGATACGGGGGAGGAACTTCTGAAGGGCACGCTTAAGGATGGATTATATCAGATTGAACCGCTGAGGATGTCAATAAATAAAGCTCAAATCTCAGTTCCAGATTTAAAAAGTCTGTTGCTGCTTGTCTACCCTCCTCTCCAATGACTTCAGTGTTTGCTGCCAATTCACCTTCTGAGACCACTACTCACATTAATATTGTACTTACCAAATCTTTGTTACACAAAAGATTGAGACACCCTTCTATCAAAACTTTGGATAATGTTATTAGAGAATGTAAACACCAATTTCAAGTTAATGATGAGTTCAAATTTTGTGAATCCTGTCAGTTTGGAAAAATGCACGCACTGCCTTTCTCCCACTTTCAATCTCATGCTTCAGCTCCATTTGACCTTGTCCACACAGACCTATGGAGACCTGCTCCTGTCCTATCCTCTGATGGCTTCCGCTACTACATATTGTTTGTGGACGACTTCAGCAAGTTCACATGGCTCTTTCCTCTACGACAAAAAAGTGATGCCCACATAGCTTTTAGTGAGTTTCAGTCGTTTGTTTCAACACAATTTCAAAAGAAGATAAAGACACTCCAAATGGACAATGGTGGTGAGTTCCAACCAATAGCTCAAATCTGTCGAAAGGTGGGCATTATAGCTCGTTTCTCTTGTCCTTACACTTTTGCGCAAAATGGCAGAGCCGAGAGGAAACATTGTCATTTAGTTGAGACTAGTCTCACACTCCTTGCACAAGCATCTCTACCTCTCAAGTTTTGGTGGTTTTCCTTCAGGACAGCAGTGTTCCTGATCAATGGCCTCCCATCCCCTGTACTTCAGAATAGCTCACCCATGGAGACATTACTACACAAGACATTAGACTACTCCACCCTCAGAGTATTTGAGTGTGCCTGCTATCCGAACATGAGACCATACCAACAACACAAGTTTGATCATCACTCTGCACAATGTGTCTACCTTGGGCCTGCACCTCAGCATAAGGGGTACGTATGTCTTCTGTCCAATGGAAAGATCATTATCACTCGACATGTCAAGTTTAATGAGGCCCATTTCCCTTGGCAAACCGGCTTTGACTCTAATCCTCAGCCTATCACTGCAACCTCACCTGCCCCCTCCATTCTACAATGGTTTGGCCCATCACAACTACCTGACTCTACTTCTTCCCCAGTTCCTATCATTAAACCTCAAACTCTACTACCTGACCTTTCCTCTTCCCATCTTCCGAGCTCCAGTCCCAAATCACCTATATCACAAATGGCTCCACTACTCTCATCACTCTCATCCCTTGTACCCTTATCACCAACATCCTCCTCTCCAACACCACTGGTGACTAATGCCCATCACATGACCACTCGAGCCAAAGCTGGCATTTTTAGACCCAAGGCCTGGACAGTCTCTTGTTCCACAGACTGGTCTCTCAGAGAACCCTCCAAAGTCTCTACTGCACTTGCCACACCACAATGGACAATGGAGACAAGCCATGAAAGAGGAGATTGGTGCCCTTCACAAGCTCAAACTTGGACGTTAGTACCACCCTCCAATCAGTACAATGTTGTTGGCTCTAATTGGATTTTTCGGTTGAAACAAAATGCAAATGGCTCGATACAGAGGCACACGGCTCGCCTTGTAGCCAAAGGATTCCATCAACATCCAGGAGTTGATTACTTTGAAACATATAGTCTAGTGGTTAAGTCTTCAACCATTCATATTGTTCTGTTCTTAGCACTGTCTAATGGGTGGAAGCTAAGACAACTTGACTTCAACAACGCCTTCCTCAACGACACCCTGCAGGAAACAGTATACATGACTCAGCCACCTGGGTTTGAATGTCACTCACATCTCTCTCATGTATGCAAGCTCCATAAAGCCATCTATGGCCTGAAACAGGCCCCAAGGGCATGGAATGATGAGTTTAAAAGTTTCTTGGTCAGCTATGGATTCTCTGTGAGTCGATCAGATGCCTCTCTGTTCTTTTATAAAAAAGGATTTGTCTCCGTACTCCTTCTCCTATATGTCAATGATGTAATCCTCACAGGTAACTGGTAACAATCTTTTTGAATGATCGCTAAATTTCGGGTTGTCGAGACCCGCCAAAAATATAATTTATAAGCCTATTAACCAAAGCTTTGCAGCTAGTGGTAACAGGGTCGATCCACGGAGAAGGACGTGATTGAAATTAAATTGGAATTGAAATTAATTGATCAGTTGGGTTTTTGTAACGAGGGGGAGTTTAAGCATGCAAATAAAGGAAATAATCGCTAACGGAAAATTAAAAGAGAGAGAGATTGACGAGTGCACGGTTTGGGGATTTTCGGGATTTCTTTGTTAGACATTCTACCACTTATCATTTAACACAATCCTAAGGCTAACAGTTTGTAATACACGCGGTCAGTTACCCGGGAAACCCCTAGTGTAACCGGCTCCATAGTAATTAACCAAATCAGAAGATCCAATTAAACATTATTTAAAGTTTCATTAGGGTGATCAGCCCCAAATTGACTCTAAACAGTCACTAACATACCGCGACGGACATTCGACCACGTAATCAAATTGCTAACTGCTACCCGCCAACGCTGAAGTAACCAACAACTATCATGCATGACTCGATACTCCGATTTATTTTATTGTTCTGTGTTACTAGTCGAATAGTGAGAGGCACGACATCGCTACTCTTTAACGCTAACATATGCTAGAAAACTCGATTGTCCGTCGGCGAAATCTAACACATGCATAGGATGAAGTAAGAACAATAAATGCATACAAATCAGAAACCAAGTTGAAATTTAAAGCATGGATTATCAAAGCATAAAAGTCTAACAAATAATCCCTCAAATTATCCCAAACCGTTCACAATACCTTAGCCGTCCATGGGACGGATTGTCACCACCGCTCCAACGGAGGCCATGGAAGTCATCTCTATCCTATTACAAGTTAAAAGCTCCAAAACATGCCACAAATGGCGGAGCTAAGCTAAAGAGAGAAGAAAAACCGAGAGGAAGAAGATGAAGTTCTAAAAAATGGCAAAAAGTTGGCTGCAAAATCGTCTTGCAGCCCTTTAAAATCGTCGGAGCGTCGAGACGCTAGGGCAGCGTCGCGACGCTGCGACCTAATTAATCTGCGCGCGCCTCGCGATGGCGTCGAGACGCTAGGCGAGCGTCTCGACGCTGGCCCGATGATTTCTTGCGCGCGCCTCCTCCGGAGCGTCTCGACGCCGAGGCAGGGTCTCGACGCTCGGCAGCGTTGAGCAAGCGTCTCGACGCTGTCTGCTCGACGCTTGCTCTCGGGTTTGGGCTGGACGAGGCAATTTTGGTCCGGTTCTTCTTGGATCAACTTGCCATTTTCTCGATGCACTCCCGGGGCGTTAAAACTCCGCTTTTAGCTCCGAAACGAGTCCAATGGACGCATGAACTCTTCGCCGCAATTCTCCTACAAACGAGATAAATTAAACATTTAAATGCGGAATTTAGCTAGAATTAGGAAGTGAATAATAGCTCCAAAATGGAGTTATCAGTAACTCTCCATCATTCCTCACTCAGCTCATATGTGTGCTCAATAACAAGTTTTCCCTGAAAGACAGGCCAACTCAACTACTTTTTGGGCATACAAGTCACATATCTACCCTCAGGACTACATCTGAGTCAGTCCAAGTACATTCATGATCTGCTGGAAAAGGTACAACTCCAACACACCAAATCTTGTCCCTCCCCTGCGGTCACGGGCAAACATTTGTCCATATGTGATGGCACACTCTTGTCGGATCCACTTCAATATCGCAGCACACTCGGAGCCCTACAATATCTCACCAACACCAGACCTGACATAACATTCATAGTCAATAAGCTTAGTTAGTTCCTCAAGGCACCAACAAACATACATTGGATGGCAGTTAAAAGGGTCCTCCGTTACTTAAAAGGTACACCCTCGTATGCAACCCAACTCCCAAATCTCCATCACTGCATTCTCAGATGCAGACTGGGCAGCAAACGTTGATGATCGCAAATCAGTAGCCGCATATTGCGTGTTCTTAGGCCCCACCTTGGTCTCATGGTCTTCAAAGAAACAAGTTTCAGTCGCTAGATCAAGTACAAAATCTGAATATCGTGCCCTCGCACATGCCACGGCTGAAATCACTTGGTTAAGACAATTACTTGGTGAACTCGACATCCCATTATCATCCACCCCTCGCATATGGTGCGATAACATCAGTGCTAGAGCCCTCGCAGCCAACCCAGTATTCCATGCCAGGACCAAACACATTGAGATCGATATTCATTATGTCCGAGATCAAGTTCTGAGCAAACGTCTGGACATACAATATATACCATCCGAAGAACAACTAGCTGACTGCTTAACCAAGTCCCTCACACATTCTCAATTCTCCTACTTAAGATCCAAACTTGGGCTCGTTAACCTCCCCTCTCGTTTGAGGGGGAATGATAAGGAGAGTCAACAAGATGCTGACATGGACACACAAAAGAATGACCAAGCAGCTGATATGGAGAGGTGACTCAGCTGCAACCTTGGTGGAATTCGGTTACTCATTACCCAATAGGAAAGCTACACACTACCTTAGAAGTTGTTATATACCAGCTGTATTTATTTTGTCCTTTCTGCTGATTCTTTGATTCGTTTGTGTATTTAAAGGAGGCTAGGGCTGCTAGCCTCCCTATGAAATATATATACTGTGTATGCAATACAAAGAGGATCTTATCAAACATTCTCCAGACTTGCTCTTCTTCTTATTTACAAATCCAAACTGTCACCCCCTCAGGGTCAGCCTCTCTCTTTCGGAACAGACCCCTATGGGGGTCGAATTTGTTATCTTCAATCGATCCCTTTATGGGATCGGTCTTCCTCTTCTAGGTCGACCCCAAGAGGTTGGCCACTTGTCACCACCCTAGTTGATCCCTCGAGGGGTCGACTTTCACCGCGGTCGGGTCGATCCTTTAGGGATCGACACTTTCACTTTAGGGCGATCCCTTGGGGTTGACTTTTCTTACGGTTGGGGTTGATCCCCTCGAGGGGTCGGCCTTTGCTCCCTCTGGCCGACCCCTAGCTCTTCTGCTCACTCTGTTTCCTTAGTGGGTTGGTCCTTCTATTCTACTAGGAGGTCGTCCTTCGTGTAGTGAGCTTCTTTTTAGAGTTTGGTCTTTTGGTTTCAGAATATTTCACCCATAACACATCTCAAAATTAGTTTGTTAGTTTTATGGTTAACTTTTTTTTAAAAATAATATCTCTATCTTGTTATCCTAAAAAAATTTGAAAACATATTCACTCGTGTCTTTTTTTTAATAGAAATTATTTTTTTACTAAATTAGATAAAAATTAATTTTAAACTAACTAAAATGATTAATTTTATGATTTGTTGAAAGTACATGGACTAAATTTAGACCTTTAAAAGTACATGGACTAACATGAAAAGAGTCAAAATACATAAACCAAAGGATATTTTAACCTAATAACAACTAGTGTATGTATAATTTTTTTTCTTCTTCTAAAGATATTAATTAATGCGAGAATTAAACTCATGACCTCATAGTCAATGGCACAACCTTATGCCAATTGAGCTAGGCTCGGTTTGACTAGTTTTAAAACTTCCTCCCTTATTTGTCCTCTTTATCTTTTAAAATTATAAAAGTATGCCTATAAAATGTTAAATGTTAATATTCATATGGTCTTTAATTTCTATTTTTTTTTTCTTTTTTTTTTTTGTAACATGTGGGTGGGGTGAGGATTGAACTTCTAACCTCTTAGTCCATTAGTTCATACATTATTTCAATTGAATTTAACTTAAATGAATTATGTAAGTGCAGATATCAATGGAGCTGATATCCTTCTTCGTGGTGCCATGTTTCATGGCAGAATCCGCGTACAAAATGTGGTGGTATGTCTCAGCAGCCAACAAAATCCCATATTACGGCAACAACATGTACACCAGCTACATCATCTCCTGCACATTGGAGCTCTGCTCATGGCTCTACAGAACTTCCATCTTCTTCTTCGTCTGCATTCTCTTTCGTCTCGTTTGCCGCCTGCAAATGATCAGAATTGAAGCTTTTGCTTCAGTCTTCCATGGCGAAACCGAGGTCGGCGCCATCTTGACGCAGCATTTGGGACTCAGAAGAACCTTGACCATCATCAGCCATCGTTTCAGAGTCTTCATGTCCCTGTCTTTGATTTTGGTCACTGCCAGTCAGTTTCTCTCTCTCTTGATGGCTACCAGATCTAATGCTCATGTTAACCTCTCCAAGTCTGGACAACTTGCGGTAATATATCTTTCTTCAAACTGTTGAGGATCACACATTGAAAAGATGAAAGGACCTCACTCACAATATAAGATACATAGGTTACTCTTCTCACTACCAATTGATTTTGAGATGAAACCCCATGATATCAAACGTGGTATCAGACCCCACAAAACTCAAATGGGATCCGACCCAAAAATGATGAACCCAAAGAGGCACCATCTTGAAGGAGCATGTTGAGGATCCCACATTGGAAAGATGAAGGGACCTCACTCACAATATAAGATACATGGGTTACTCCTCTCATTACCAGTTGGTTTTGAGATGGAACCCCATGACATCAAACACACACATGCTCCTCAAGATGGTGCCTCTTTAAGTTCACCGTTTTTGGGTCGGACCCCATTTTTGAACGGTACCATGTTTGATATCCTGAGATTTCGAAATCAATTATGGTTATGAGATGAGTAACTCATGTATCTAGTGTGAGGTCCCCTTCATTTTTCTAATGTGGGATCCTCAACACATAGGTATCGTCACATTTCTCTACGATATTTTGGTGTATTGAATGCTATGAGTTTTGAGAATGCAGCTATGCTCCCTCAGCCTTGTGTCAGGCATGTTCATATGCCTCCGCAGTGCTGCAAAGATCACACACAAAGCACAGTCCATCACATGCCTTGCTGCAAAGTGGCACGTCTCCTGCGTCATAAACGACACCTTCAACGACCTCGATGGCGGAACGCCAACAAAAGCTCAGGTTGCGACCATTGAATTGAACTCTGATGACGAAGATGGCGTCGAGGACGACTTGGATGATACAAAACTGATGCCAGTTTTTGCTCGCACAATTTCATTCCAAAAGAGGCAGGCACTAGGTAAGTAAAAAACATATTTATAAAATCCATCAATTGTTTGCCCTCGTTTCCTCAAATTATAAGAAACAAGGATATATTTGTTTTGTTGTGCAGTGACATATTTGAGGAATAACAAAGCAGGAATTACAGTGTATGGATTCGTGGTGGACAGAGCATGGCTGAAATCGGTTTTTGCTATTGAACTTGCACTTGTGTTGTGGTTGCTCAATAAGACTGTTGGTATTTCTTGAAGTTACTTCCGGCATTTGTCCTGTTTATTCATGGCTTTGGTAGAGGAAAATTGTGTCTAGAATTGCAGTTTTGTGTAGCTAAAGGCATGTTCTGTTTAAATTCAGAAGGAAGGAAAATAAGGTATGTTTTTTAGTGATTTTGAAAGTTTAAAATTACTTTTGTGTCCTGCCCAAATAGTGATTCATGGTCAATCACTTAGGAGGTGATTATCAGGTATGACTAGTGATCAAGAGGTCAACTGACCTGATGTTCTTATCTTCTTCCTCCTCTTCCTTATCCTTTTTTTCTTTTTCCTCTTTCTTCTTCTTTCTTCTCTCTATCTTCTTTCTCTCGCTTCTTCCCACCGTCGACACAACCCCCACCTCTGATGCCCCTATTTTGACGCTCATACCAACGATACCAGTTCAAATCGAAGGTGCTAGGAGTGGCTTCGATCCCTACCCGCGACGCCCTCGCTTCAACGCTCCCTCTCCGATATCCTCACATCAAAACACCAATTTGGAAAAAGATCAAGATCTTAAAAAAAATTCAACCAAAACCCAAATGCGGACAAAAAAAAACTCTAGATTTGAAAGAAAAATAAAAAAGAAAAACAACGACCAAAACAAAATTTGGAAAAAAATATCCAAATATGAAATAAGGTGTTGGAGTGTGTTGCATCGCGTGGTGTGTTTAACCATGTGGAGGCTGATGGTGGAGAAGATGGAGAGGGGAGCTAGGGTTGAGAGAAAAAAAAATGAAAAACACACTAGAAACATCGACGGACAACGAGAACGAGTGGTTTGTTTCAACAAGATGACGTGATGTTTACTTTGAGCAATGCCAATTTTTTCAGGAGTGTTGGCATAAAAGGTGTGATGTATATTCCCATCTGAAGCAAGTAAATGAGAAAAGTCATTAGAAGTGTATTCACCTTCAAATCACAACGAAAACACTTTATGATCACAGTCGAATGTTGAGTTTTCATGATAGCTCTAAAGTTGTTGAAAATTGTAAGATAATCATACCGCCTACATTTCATAAGATAAACTCAAGAATAACGAGTTCAATCATCAATAAACGAAACATAGTATCTAGAACTTCCTTTTGTGGGTACATGAGAACGTCCCTACACATTATAATGCACAAAATCAAATGGAGCAGAAGAGAATGAAATGCTTTTATAAAAAAGGTAGGGCTGAAATTTTTTCCAGTTTACAACCACTACAATCGTAGATATCATGAATGCCTAAAATGTCGTAAAGCTCCGGTAGTTGGTAGACACAAAAAATTGTAAACAAGACACATAAACATGAAATAAACGAGAATGCCATAAATGAAAAGCAGATGATGATTGTGATTCAAACGAAAAGACGAAAAAATCCACACTAAAAGCTGCAACATATGATACTTTGAGTTGATCCAAAACATTGAGGCCGCCCCATAGTCTATCCCAATCCCCTTCTGAGATCACGAGTCCGGTACAAAACAAGTGGAAAAAGAAAAGAAAAAAAAGCTAAGTATCACGTTTCACGTAATTGACTAATAGAGACAAGATTTAAAGTAAGACTAAGAATATAATAAACATTATAGAGAGATCGATGAAACCAACACCGCTACGAATGACATAAAAGTGTCATAAACAATCATGAACAATAGACCATTTATGAGTGTAACCTCCACAATAGCTATATTGGGAGGTTATAAAAGAGGGCGATGTATGGTGAAAAAGGTAACTTGATTATTTTCCATATGAGCTATATTCTTACTAAATATGAATATTCTCTTCATATTTTCTAAATCATTCACATATCTGACTTGATCGTCGGAGTCTGTGTGGTTAACACCACACTGGTGCAAGGTATCACCCATCTTTTTTTTTTTTTTTTGCAGGTTTATACTCGTTCTGTCAATATATACAAATTCATCGTTGACTAAATCTCGATACGAACAGTGACCTTAAAAGAGAAAATTACCATGTTTAGAATGACACTATTCTCAAACTACTAGTATTGGAGCTGGTGCACTTAAATAAACTAAAATAATAGATTTGATCGATTATCAAAATGGAATGTTCACAAGTTTATTCCATCACCATGTGTATTATATAAACAATGAAGAAATGTTGAGAAGACCATGGCCAAAATTAACATGCAAAAAGCCAAACATTTTTATTACATTATGACTTAATTATAAACCAAACAATATTATTCTTGCCGTTGCCGGCCTTCAATTTTGTTATCAGTATGTATTTCATCGGTTAAAAAAACTTTGTTGACTGAAAAAAAACAAACAAATAAAGTTTGTGACGGCGGATTCTTTGTTTCACATCTTGAAACTTAATTTTCACAGAAATCCTTGTCAAAGTGAGCATAGCTCAGCTGACATATGTATGATTTAATGACCAAGAGGTCTGTGGTTCGAATCCTCCCACCCCCAATGTACTCAAAAAAAAAAAATTTCACAGAAATCCTTGGTGGATACTTTGGAAAAATTATATGATGATACAAAGAATCGTGTTTATTTTTAATTTTTACAAATTGTACTTTGTTTCCTCCTAGTTTATTTACTATCATTTTCATCTCACTTAAATATTAATTTTTTTTAACAATATTCCAAAAAAATAAAAAATAAAACTACATTTTTTTAATTTTGTAAACACAAACATTTTTAGAAAATAGAGAAGAAAACAAAAGTAAAAAAAATGAGCATAGCTAGACAATAATTTAGTATGTACTCTTTCATTTGAAGTCGGAGGTTCAAATCCGGAGCGAATCCACGTAGGGGTCAGGGGCACGTGCCCCCTCTCAAATTATTTTTCTTTGTATTTTTAATATAAATGATAATGATAATTGTATAATATATATATAGGGTTGCTTGCACAAATAGCAATCAGGCCCAAACTAATTGCAAATTTAGCAAACTTTAAAATGTTTGGCAAATATGACAAAAAAAATCGTTTCTATCAGTGATAGACTTTATCATATCACTGACTTCTATCAGTAATAGATTATTATTACTGACAAAAATTTATAAAAAACTGAGGTGATCAGTGATAGACTTTTATCAGCCACAAGATATCAGCGATAGAAATTGTCATATCCGCAAAATTTTTAAAAACATGCTATATTTTTTATTATCTTATTCTAAATTGACATATGTTACAATTTTCCATATATATATATATATATATATATTTATATAAACAAGTTCATTATAAATATTAAAATTGAACTTGATTAAATATTTGGGGGCATCAAAATATTCTCGTGGTCTTGAGTCTATGTACTATGTAAATTAACTTATGTTATAATCTTTTAGCATCTGAGAAACAAGGAAAAACATAGTAATTTTTTTTTTCCAATTCAAAAAGTTTTCTATTCTCAACAATAAACTATTAATTTTTAAGTTCTATTGTAATTCGTAAAAATATCATTTATTTTTTATTTGCAAATAATTTCTTATATTATATTCACATTATTAATATTGTGGTATATTGTATTTTTTTTTTTTTTTTTTTTGTACCTTTCTCTCTAAAAAAAAGAGAGTTAATACTAAGAGAGAAAAAAAATCTTCACTCACTAGGATATACACAATATACCAAGTAACTTTCGAATTCTTTTAGACATTTATGTTTTATAATTTTTAATCTATATAGTAAACTAGTAGGTCTTAATTATTTAATCATTTATTAATATTTGTGTAGAGTTAACTCGAAATCAAAATGGAAAGATATTATAAAAGAAAAGCAACAACGGAGTCACCATCTCCGGGCAAGAAAAGTAATACTTATTCTGAGAGGTCTTATACACAAGTTAATTTAGGAGAACTACTCGCAGATCCTGGTCTAAGAACTAAAATTTCTAATTACAATCCTAATATTCAAGATCAAGTTCGGAGAGCATATTTACAAAAAAAAAAATGTCAATGTAAGCCTCAAAATCATAATTTTTCATTCAAGAAATTTGGATCAAAGTCAAGACGATTTAATGCATATTGGTTTAAGAAGTATTCTAATTGGTTAGAATACAATATTGCAAAGTATGCTGCATTTTGTTTATGTTGCTATTTGTTCAAACCAAAAGTTGATGAACAATGAGGAGGT
The DNA here is from genome assembly GCA_028017165.1 of Herpetospermum pedunculosum. Classification (NCBI taxonomy): domain Eukaryota; kingdom Viridiplantae; phylum Streptophyta; class Magnoliopsida; order Cucurbitales; family Cucurbitaceae; genus Herpetospermum; species Herpetospermum pedunculosum. Next base: position 53,764,169 of record CM051528.1, on the reverse strand, counting down.
GCATGTTTTGTAAGTGAAGGGTTTTCCAATTGGAAGAAATGTGAAAAATTGGGAAATGATATTGGTGGTACTAATAGTGCACACAATAATCAAGCTTTGGGTAAATGTGAGGTTGTTTTGAAACAAGACCAACATATTGAGACATTTTTTAATCGAATGTCAGACCAAACACGAGTTTAGTATCGAACTCGATTAGGTGCATCAATTGACTGTATTCGATTTTTACTACGCCAAAGGCTTTCATTTTGTGGGCATGACGAGACAGAGGATTCAAAAAATCAAGGTAATTTTCTTAAGCTTTTACGATGGCTATGCAACCGGAACAATGATATTGAAGTTGTGACTTTGAAAATGCTCTGGATAATTTGAAGTTGATTGCTCCCGATATTCAAAAAAATATTGTGAATTCTTTTGCAGTAGAAATTGTTAATGGAGTTATAAGAGATATGAGTGATAAACTAGTTTCTATCTTGATTGATGAATCCAAAGATATATCTTCAAAGGAGCAAATGTCAGTTGTATTGCGATATGTAGATAAAAGTCATGTGATTGAACGATTTGTAGGAATCATACATGTCGCTAATACAAGTGCTCTATCACTTAAGCTATTATTGTTTTTTTTTTTCTCACCATGGATTAAGCACTGTTAGTTTGCGAGGACAAAGATATGATGGAGCTACTAATATGCAAGGTGAATTCAATGGACTCAAAACATTTATTTCGAATTTTACATTCATTTTTTTTCTCACCAACTTCAATTAGCTCTTATGGCAACTGCAAAAAAATCATGTAGAAATTAGTGGCATTTTTTTATTGTTACAAATGTGGTGAAAGTTATTGGGGTATCATCAAAACGTCGAGATATTCTACTAGAGAAACATGCCATGAATTTTTTTGAAAGCTTTAAATAATGGTGAACTATCAAGTGGTCGAGGATTAAATCAAGAGACAATGATTAAACGACCAGGAGATACACGATGGGGATCACACTACAACACTTTAACAATTTTTATTACAATGTTCTCATCAGTAGTTGATGTACTTGAGACAATTGTAGAAGGCGAATCAAATTCAGAACAAAAATATGAAGTAGAAACTCTAACAGTTTGATCCAATCATTTGACTTTGTTTTTCATCTACATTTTATGAAAATTATATTGGGAATCACAAATGAGTTGTCTCGAGCGTTACAAAGGAAAGATCAAGATCTTGTGAATGCAATGAATTTAGTCAAAATTTGTAAAGAAAGACTACAAACTACAAGTGAGTCTAGTCGGGATTCATTGTTGGATGTAGTTTCTAATTTCTGTGATAGCCATGATAATCAAGTTCTTAAGATGAATGTTATGTTTTTGATTTGAGGAAGTCAAAGGAGAAAATCTCAACTAATTACAAATTTGCATCATTATCGTTTTGAAGTGTTTTATATTGTCATTGATATGCAACTTCAAGAGTTGAAGAATCATTTTACTAAAACAAGTACTGAATTGCTTCTTTGTCTGACATGTTTGAATCCGAGTAATTCATTTGCTGCTTTTGATAGACAAAAACTCAGTCGGCTTGCTCAACTTTATCCAAGAGACTTTTCAGTTATTGAACTCTCTGTACTTGAGGATCAACTTCAAATATGGAGTTTGTTGAACTAAAAAACATGAGTGATCTTGCGGTAAAAATAGTCATGACGAATAAAGATAATATTTATCCATTAGTTTACCAGTTGCTCACATTTGCGTTGATTTTACATGTTGCAACAATTATTGTAGAGTGAACATTTTCTGCCATGAATATTGTGAAGACTCGATTGCGTAATCGAATGAGAGATCAATGGATGAATGATTGTCTCATAGCATATATTGAAAAAGATTTATTTCATAAGTTAAGTAATAAAGTTATCATGGATCGATTCCAGAACATGAAAACGTAGAGGATAGTTGTAATGTATTATGTATTAAATTAATTCATTTATGATTTTGTTTCTTAATGAGCCATGTTTTATAAATTTAAACTTGTTTATTAATGACAATTTATTGTTTTTATGATATATGTTTAAAGATATTTTAAGCATCTTGGCCACATAAATTAATAAAATTAAACTACTCTTTATTTTGTAAATTTTGGTTGCATTTTGAAAATATTTCTAAAAACTTGATTATCCAACATAGATGAATAGCAAGTTTGTTTAATTTTTTTTTTTTTTTTTGACCGTAAATTGCTATAGAAGATTTTTTGCCCCTTCTTTTGAATCAAAGGCTGTTTTTTTTTTAATATTGTAATTGTTAAAAATTTTTATAAAAATATTGGAGGTTTGAAAGTATTTTTAAAAATAATGTTATTTTAAAGGGAGGTATTTTTCGATCTCTACACGCTCTTTTGAAAAGACGATCGTTGCTCCACGTGGATGACTCTGCATCTACGAAACAGTTCTTTTCATTAAAAAATTGAAAAAATTTAAACTTATACCTCTTGAAATGCACACGCTGTTGTTGTTTTTTTAATTTTATTTTATGATAAATAAATATTACAACAAATTGCACAAATCATTTGAATATGGTGAATCTGTGATTGTTTCTGTTATGGGTGAAATATTCACACTCGAGGTTTAGAGACCCGATAACGTCAAGGAGAGACCTATTCGGCTGAGGAGCCGACCCCTTGGCACAAGAAGAAGAGGAGTCAACCCCTCAGCGGAAGAAGAAGAGGAGTCAATGCCTCGACGCAAAAATGAGAAGTCGACCTCTCGGGTCGGCTCGACGGCTCAAGAAGGGGGAGCTGACCTCTCGGGTCGGCTCGAAGACTCAAGTAGGAGGAGTTGACCTGTCGAGTCGGCTCGACGACTCAAGAAGGGGGAGTCGACCTCGGGTCGGCTCACCAGCTCATGTAGGAGGAGCTGACCTCTTAGGTCGGCTCGATGACCCAAGAAGGAGGAGCCAACCTCTCGAGTCCTCAACAGCTTGGAAGAGTCGATTTCTCGGGTCGTCTCGGTCAAACATGCAGGTCAGCTAAAGATAACGCCTCCCGGGAGTTACACATTCTTCGTAACTCCACGAGGGTTATGATGTCAGGAATGCCCATGTTAATGACCTTAAATGGTTACCTAAGGATCCCTATATAAGGATGAGATCTTAATTAAGCTAGGTAAGAATTCAGATGATTTGAATTCCATACTTTATAAACTTTTCATATTCAGCTCAACTGGAGACATTTTGCTCATAATTCACAGATGCATGATCAATTCCCACTCTAGATTATCTTAGGCGAACGTTCATCACTGCACCAAGTGATTGTTTGATGTCTGTATTGTTCAATTTATTTTTTTAACTTTTTTTTAAAAAAACAAAATAAAAAAAATCCCTATTAGTCCATATATAATACATTAATCTCGAAAGAAAATATTTTTGCAACATTCCCTTGTTAATATATAATAGAAAAAAAGTGTTTTGACATTCAAAATAATCATAAGAACAAAAGAATAGATTACCAAGCATAGTTGGACATTATTGAATAAGAAAAAAAAAGAAGAAGTTAGATTAGCAGCAATAGAAACAAAAGTAAGTAAAAAGCCAAAAACACAAAAAATACATCGAAACCCAACTTGGAAATTATCGAACTAAAATCTTCTCATCAAACAACTTAATTCAACCTCCTTAATTAACTCCCTTACTCCTCCGTGCTCCTCTCTTCTTTCAAACACATTCTTCCAAATTCCGCTGCCGGCCACCGCCACCGCCGCCGCTAATGGCAGTGAGTTGCCCTCCTTTAAATTCAACAACCATCTCAAATTAATTCACTATTAATATTCTTCTATTATTTGGCAGGGGGCAAAATCGTCATCTCACGTTCCGAAATTCGGCAATTGGGACACCGACGACGTTCCGTACACCATCTGCTTCCAGAACGCCAGCGAACTCCGAGCCGCCGGCGTCACCTTCGACCCCAACGATCCCGACACCTACCCGCCGGAGGTCTTGAAGGCGGCCATCTCACCGCCGGTCGCCGCCGCAAATGACCACAAATCAATTCCAGGCGAGCAGCGGCGAGCGATTGCAAGCTCGGGATCGGAGAAATTGAGCAGCGAGAGAAGCAGTTCGGATTACTCGCTACTGAAGGAGGCGAAGCAGAGTGGGAGGAAGAAGAAGAGTGGTAATGATTATAATGGAGTGGAAGTGGAAGGAATCAGTAGATTTCCTCCGCCGGTGGTACGGCGGAACAAGGAGGGGGAAATGATTGCGTCGTCGGTGCCGAAATTTGGGAGCTGGGATGCGAGGGATCCGAAATCGGGAGATGGGTATACGGCGATTTTCAATAAAGTGAAGATTGAGAAGCAAATTGCAGCTTCGAATCTTCAGACTGTTCCGCCATTGATGAATCAAACCAAGCAGCCTGTCGCCCACGCTACTAATACTCATGGATTCACTTCATTTGCTTCCAAGGTAATTTAATTTTTTTTTTTTTTTTTTTTTTTTTTTTAGCCGTTATTTTTTAAATAAAATAAAATAAAATTGTTTTGAAATAATTTTAAAAAAAAAATGCGAAGAAAGCTGAATCTGACCTATCAATAATAGGATAAATTATGATCGTCACTTAAAAAAAAAATTTACAATATAATTATATTTTTTTCATTCTTAAATATTTTTTTTTATCATCTACGTAATATTATTATTTATTTTCAACTAATTAATTAAAAATTTAAAATAATAATGAAATAAATAAATCAAAACTAATTCTAAATAAACTTTTATAAATTTATATCTAATTATCTCACTTAAAATATTTCAAAATAAACTTAAACAAAAAAAAAAATTGCTCTAAATATCAATCATCATATTATTAGTTGAATTTTGTTACCAAATGCTAAAATTTAAATATATGTATCTTTCTAATGGTCTTCATTCGAATTTGTAAAAAATCGATGATTTTAAGAAGAAAAAAAATTAAGAATAAGTGAACATATTTGCCAAACCGACCATAACTCAATTGACATAAAGTTGTGCTCTTGACAAAGAGGTTATGAGTTCAATCCTTGCATTAATTAAAATACAGTTGCAAAACAAAAGTGAACATATAAAAAAAACAAACATTATTATTATTGGGATGAGAGATTGAACCTAGGATCTCATGATGAAATACACCATGTTAGTTCAGCTATGCTCTCGTTGGCTACAATACTAAAATAATAAGTTAATGAAAAAAAAATTCCAACTCACTTTTTTCCGCTGTTTTTTAATAATATTGTATTTTTTAAAAACTTTTTATAAAAATATTGTAGATTTGAAACTATTTTTTAAAATATTGTTGTTTTAAATGGAGATGGACCGCCTCGTTTATGTATTCAGCGCCTCTCTTGAAGATGCACTCGATATGTTCAGCCTTTGCACAAGCAAGCAAAATCGAAGCTTTGCCAGAAGCAAGACAGACGACCTCTACACTTTTGAAAAGACGATCTTGCTCGATGAAGGTCGTCTTTTAAAAAGACGACCTTCATCGGCAGGTACGTTACTTTTATTAAAAAATCAATATTTTTTTAACAAGATATTCAAAATTTTCAAAAAATGTAGGGTTGGAAAGCTAAGAGAGATAGGTTCAATTTGATACCTGGTTTCACTATTTTTGGAGTTGTGTATCAAAAGATAAAGACCATCGAAGTTGTATTATATAGTTCTACAAATTTCAGAACTGAATATTGTTTTGAGAAGTGCATTCAAAAATTGATATCTTCTTAACCAGATATTCAAAATTTTCAAAAAAGGTACGGTTGAAAATCTAACCCAGAGAGCTTCAATTTGATATCTGGTTTCACTATTTGTAGAGTTGTGTATTAAAAGATACAGATCGTCGAAGTTTAGCTACAGTTTTGAAGTTTTCAGTCATATCTTCAGTTTTGGGTTTAGTGAAGATTTCATAACTTTGACGATATATATCTTTTGATACACAACTCCAAAAATAGTGAAACTAGGTATCAAATTGAAGCTCTTTGTGTTAGCTTTCCAACAGTACCTTTTTCGAAGTTTTTGAATATCTGCTTAAAAAGATATCAATTTTTTAATGCACTCCTCAAAAGAATCTTCAGTTATAAAATTTGGAGAACTATCGTCCAACTTCGATGGTCTTTATAGTTAGATACACAACTCCAAAAATAGTGAAACCAGGTATCAAATTGAAGCTCTCTCTGTAAGCTTTCCAACCATATCTTTTTTGAAAATTTCGAATATCTCGTTAAAAAGATATCTATTTTTTAATAAAATGAACGTATGTGCTAATGAAGGTCCATCCATGTGGAGCAAGATAGTCTTTTCAAAAGACAGACCTTCATCCAGGTGGAGCAAGATTGTGAGGTCATATTTTGAAAAGACAGAACTCCATTTAAAATAACCATATTTTTTAAAATAGTTTCAAACCTACAATATTTTTATAAAAAGTTAAAAAAAAAATAATATTATTAAAAAACAGCCACTTTTTTTCTATCCAACATATTTTTCCTATCAAACATATTTTTGAACACTTATGTAATAAGTTAAATTGAAATGTTATTTCTAAATTTGCTACTCTAACATATCACTAAAAAAAAAAATTGATAAAATATTTAAAAAAATATAAAATGGTGACAAATTATTACAACAACTATGAAAGTCATTTTTTTTTCCTTTTCATTCTTTATTATTAAAAAGAAAAAGTTAATTATTTATTCATTTGTTTATGCAGATATGTTGTTGTTTATGTCCAAAGTGAAGCACATCATCACTACTCCCAGACTGAAAACAGTGCATGTGTTTTGCTGATTTTCCACAAGACCTCAATTTGGTTGTTTTTCCACTTTTAGATATTTGCACCTCTTCTTCTATTTTTATATAAATTTCTCTCAGAGTTTGAATAATTATATTTAAATAATAAAAAATAGGAGAGTTTACTTTTTTTTTTTTATATATATATTTAAATTCATGGATTTATGTTATAAATGTACTTGGTTAAAATTAATTCATGTAATTTTATATTGTTTTATGTAGAATGATTTCTTAATTTATGCCAACTAGAGCTTAGCTCAGGTGACATGATGATGAATTAGTGATCAAGAGATCTTAGGGACCGTTTGGTTTGAGAATTTGTAAAAGACTGAAAATAAAAGATGTCTGGGAATGATATAGGTAGGAATAAGATTGCTAGAAATAAAAGATGTTTGGTTGTACATGGAAATGACATCAGATATTATAAATAAAGCAAAAAAATATTAAACCAATGCATTAAAAAAATAAAATTAATAATTAATTGATCCTTCAGATTTGAGTTTGGTAGCACTTTGGTTCTCAAGGTTTCAAATCCAACAATTATACTCTAAAGTTTGGATTTGGTTCGTTTTTTTGTCGATCCGTCAAATTTTCTGTTAAGTCCGGACCGAAGAACAACTATTTTTAATTAAAAATATTTTTTAAATTATTAAAATTATTTAAATATATATATATATATATATATATATATATATATATATATATATATATATATATATATATACATTTTCTTTTACTTTTACTCTTTCCTTCTCCTCCTCCTTCTCCTTCTTCCTCCTTTCTCCCTCCTCCATCCCCCATCCTCCAACTTCCATCTTCATCTCCCATCTTCTTCTTCTATCTTCTTCCTCCCATGGTCGTCGCCGGCTAATTATTTTTTCTTTGTTCTCTTCTCTTGTTCATCTCCCTCTCTCTTTCTCATCTTCCAACTTCCTTCTCCCTCCATCTTCTCCCTTCCATGACCGTCGCCGGCGACTATTTTTTGTTTTGTTTTTTTTTTTCTTTGTTTTCCTCTTCTCCTTTTCTTCTTCCTCTCCCTCTCTCTCCCCTCATTTTCAATAAATAAATAAATAAATTTACATATCTGTTTTGTACCGATCTGTGTTAAAAAAAAAAAATTAACCAATTATTTTTAAAAATTTGTAACAATTTTTTTTTTTTTTTATGTTTTTTGTTTTTGCTTTTAAAACTAGGGGGAGATGGAGAGGGAAAAGATGGGGGAGAGAGAGGAAGAAGAAGAAGGGAGGAGGAAAACGAAGAAAAAAAAATTTAAAAAACAGTTGTCGGCGATACGCCGACGACGACCATGAAAGGGAGAAGATGGAGAGAGGAGGAAGGAGGAAGGAGGAGGATGAGAAAGAGAGAGAGGGCGATGAACAAGTGAGAGAATGAAGAGGAAAAAAAAAATCGTCGGCGTATCGCCGGCAACGGCCATGGGAGGAAAAAGATGGAAGATGAAAATAGAAGATGGATGAGGGAGGAGGGAGGAGGGAGGAGAAGGAGGAGGAGAAAGAAAAAGAAAAAATAATATTTTTTAAAAATATTTTTAATCAAAAATAGGTGTCACGTCACCATTCTAATTAGGACTTAACAAAAAAATTTGATGGAAGGACCAAAAACGAATCAAATCTATACTTAGGTATAATTGTTGGATTTGAAACCTTGGGACCCAAGTGCTACCAAACCCAAACCTAAGGGACCATTAGGATAATTTTCTATAAAAAAAATGGAAGCCGATTTTTGTCAAAAGTCATGAAAATGAGTGAGCATAGAAAATCACTCAGGGAATAAGTTATTTCCAGACAAAGTGTTAAACTCAGGTACCAAAGTGCTTCATATCCAACCAAACGACCCCTTAAGATAATCTTAAGTTGAGATTTTTTATTTATTTATTATTTTATGTATATTTTACAAATTTCTTTAAGTATCAATTTTAATTAGAATTAACAAAAATAAGTTAGATTAATAAAACTTTCAATCCACATGATCTCAAGCAATTACTGTTATGGTCAAATACTCTCAACATTAAGAAAATGAACCCTCAATTTTAGTTGATTCCAATCTCCTAAGTCCTAAAGAAGGTTAATTACACACGACTATATTTTTTCTAAAATGGAGATCAATATCGATAATCTCTCCCTTAGATTATGTGATTACTATCATTTGTGTAGTTATGTTAGAGGATGAATTCTCCTCTTGTTTTGAATCCGTTTTTAAATTATCTTAATTTTCTTTTTTTAAAGTAAATTATCTTAATTAGGAAAATTATCCTAATGGTCCCTCAAGTTTGGGTTTGGTAGCACTTGAGTCCCTAAGGTTTCAAATCCAACAATTATAGGTTTGGATTTTGTTCGTTTTTGGTCCCTCCCTCAAAATTTCTGTTAATCCTAACAAAATGCTGACGTGTCATCTATTTTTACTTAAAAATATTTTTTTTAATTATTAAAATTATTTTAAATATATATATATATATATATATATTCTTTTCTTTTCTTTTCTCTTTCTCCCCTTCCTTCTCCTTCCTCCCTCCTTCAACTGTCATCTTATTTCTCCCATGGCCGTCGTCAAGAGAACGAAGAAAAAAAAAAAGTTAGCCGTCGGCGATATGCCGACGACTAACTTTTTTTCTTCTTCGTTCTCTTCTCTTATTCATCTCACTCTCTCTTTCTCATCATTCTCCTTCCTCCTCCCTCCATCTTCTCCCTTCCATGGTCGTCGCCGACGACTGTTTTTTTCTTCTTCTTCGTTTTCCTCTTCCCCTTTTCTTCTTCCTCTCCCTCTCTCTCCCCCTTCCTCTCCCTCTCCATCTCCCACATTCTTCCCTCGTTTTCAAAAAAAAAAAAAAATTAACCAATTATTTTTACACAAAAGTTTTTTGAAAAATCTGTTTTGTACACCCAAAAAATTTTGTGTTAAGAAAAATTTCTAACCAATTTTTTTTTAACGTACTGTTCACACGAGATTTCGAACGACGAATGGAAATTTGAACACGTGTAAATGAATTTGAATTTGTATTTGTATTGTATTTGTATCAGTGCGTAGTGGATTACAATCTCTAATGTATGATCCTCTGATTTTTTCTCTCTAAAATGTAAATGTGTTTCGAGGGCTTTGCAGCTTGTTCTCGATGTTGGATTTGTTTCGAGGGCTTTGCAGCTTGTTCTCGGTGTTGAATTTGGATCGAGGGCTTTGCAGCTTGTTCTCGATGTTGAATTTGGATCGAGGGCTTCGCAGCTTGCTCTCAATGTTGGATTTGTTTCGAGGGCTTTGCAGCTTGTTCTCGATGTTGGATTTGTTTCGAGGGCTTTGCAGCTTGTTCTCGATGTTGAATTTGGATCGAGGCTTTGCAGCTTGTTCTCGATGTTGAATTTGGATCGAGGGCTTCGCAGCTTGTTCTCGATGTTGAATTTGGATTGAGGGCTTCGCAGCTTGTTCTCGATGTTGAATTTGGATCGAGGGCTTCGCAGCTTGTTCTCGATGTTGAAGGATTGTTCAGTCTTCCAAGGTTTCAGGGAGTATTCGTTGCTTGGGACTTCTCTTTGAGCTCTTAAGAGTAGAAATTTTCTGAACCTTGAAAATGAAGAATGAGCTCTCTATTTATAGAGTTCTCATGGACCTAATGGACTTGGGCCTGGATCCAATGGGCTTGGGTTTGGATCCAATGGCATTTTGGGTTCAATGGGCTTTTGGGCTTTGGGCCAAATTACCATTTAAATAGCTTTCTGGCCCGATTCGATTTCGAGCCCAATTGAGCTATGACCGAATTTGCTCGGCTAAGTTTATTCGATCCGCCGACCATGATGAAGACACGTGGCGACCGCTGATTGGCCGAAATTTCTCGGTCAACAAATGCCCCTTTTTCGAGAGTTATGCACATGTACGTGTGGGTGAGTCTCGGAAAAGTTAAATTTTGAAATTGAAATGTAGGACACCCCTAATTTCGAATCTGCCTCGACATATCAATCTTATCGAAATATGAAATTTGGTCCATAAATTAATTATTTTGATTGATACATCTTTCTATGCCAATTGACCAAAAAATATGAATTGGGCTTACAATTTTGATCTTTCTTATTTGGCAGAAGCTTGACTTGAACTTTAGTAGATTCTTGTGTTCTACTTTAATTCCATTTTGGATGTAGAGTAGAGTTTTGGAGTTGCCCAATTGAATTTTGAATAGGATTTGACTTTGAACTTTACTCCAATTTCGAAGTGGGATAAAATTTGGAGTATACCCAAACCGTCAATTTCGATTCGAGACTTGGATTTAGATAAATTTTGACTCTAAATCATGCTTGGAAATAAAATTTGGAATATGCCCAAAATTTTATTTTTAGGAAAATTTTGGATTTTCTTGAAGTTTTGCTTGAATTCGGAGTAGGAGTGTTGAAAATTTTATTTTGGCATATTTGATTTGAGACTCGGATTTAGATAACTTTTGACTCTAAATCATGCTTGAAAATAAAATTTGGAATATGCCCCAAATTTTAATTTTAGGAAAATTTTGGATTTTGCTCGAAATTTAACTTGAATGAAAATTTGACTTGGTATAATTTTGGGATTCCAATCAATTGACATAAAGTTCGAAAATTTGAACTTAAGCTCATGATTATGGAAGGAAATTTAGAACCCGCCTAAATTTCAAGTTGAATGAAGTATTACAATCTGAACACAAATGAGAACAACAAAGCTTGTTTGGCAAAGTGGAACATGTATAACCTTTGTTTCCTTTGGTCTTGGGCTCAAGTCCACCTCTATACATATTTTTAGATAATTTTCTTAAACAAATGGTATTTTCATAACTTGCGCGGCGGAACTCGGAGATGCGATCGCACAGCGAACTTGGCAATGATCAACACAGCAGCGAGACAACAGCGAACTTGGCAATGATGCAGCGAGACAACAGCGAACTTGGCAATGATGCAGCGAGACAACAGCGAACTTGGCAATGATGCAGCGAGACAACAGCGAACTTGGCAATGATGCAGCGCATCACTTGGCAATGATGCAGCGCAGCGCAGCACTTGGCAATGATGCAGCGCAGCAGCGAGACAACAGCGAACTAACTTGGAATGATGCAGCGCAGCACTTGGCAATGATGCAGCGCAGCAGCAGCAGCGAGACAACAGCGAACTAACTTGGAATGATGCAGCGCAGCACTTGGCAATGATGCAGCGCAGCAGCGAGACAACAGCGAACTAACTTGGCAATGATGCAGCGCAGCAATTGGCAATGATGCAGCGCAGCAGCGAGACAACAGCGAACTAACTTGGCAATGATGCAGCGCAGCACTTGGCAATGATGCAGCGCAGCAGCGAGACAACAGCGAACTAACTTGGCAATGATGCAGCGCAGCACTTGGCAATGATGCAGCGCAGCAGCGAGACAACAGCGAACTAACTTGGCAATGATGCAGCGCAGCACTTGGCAATGATGCAGCGCAGCAGCGAGACAACAGCGAACTTGGCAATGATGCAGCGCAACAGCGAACTTGGCAATGATGCAGCGCAACAGCGAACTTAGCAATGATCAACAGCGCAGCAGCGAACTTGGCAATGATGCAGCGCAGCAGCGAACTTGGCAATGATGCAGCGCAGCAGCGAACTTGGCAATGTTGCGCTAACTTGGCAATGATGCAGCGCAGCAGCGAACTTGGCGATGATGCAGCGCAGCAGCGAACTTGGCGATGATGCAGCGCAGCAGCGAACTTGGCGATGATGCAGCGCAGCAGCGAACTTGGCAATGATGCAGCGCAGCAGCGAACTTGGCAATGATGCAGCGCAGCAGCGAACTTGGCAATGATGCAGCGCAACAGCGAACTTGGCAATGATCAACAGCGAACTTGGCAATGATGCAGCGCAGCAGCGAACTTGGCAATGATGCAGCGCAGCAGCGAACTTGGCAATGATGCAGCGCAGCAGCGAACTTGGCAATGATCAACAGCGAACTTGGCAATGATCAGCAGCGAACTTGGCAATGATCAACAGCGAACTTGGCAATGATCAACAGCGAACTTGGCAATGATCAACAACGAACTTGGCGAGCAGCGAACTTGGCAATGATGCAGCGCAGCAGCGAACTTGGCAATGATCAACAACGAACTTGGCAATGATGCAGCGCAGCAGCGAATCAACAGCGAACTTGGCAATGATCAACAACGAACTTGGCGAGCAGCGAACTTGGCAATGATGCAGCGCAGCAGCGAACTTGGCAATGATCAACAGCGAACTTGGCAATGATGCAGCGCAGCAGCGAACTTGACAATGATCAACAGCGAACTTGGCGATGCAGCGCAGCAGCGAACTTGACAATGATGCAGCGCAGCAGCGAACTTGGCAATGATCAACAGCGAACTTGGCGATGCAGCGCAGCAGCGAACTTGGCAATGATGCAGCGCAGCAGCGAACTTGGCGATGCAGCGCAGCAGCGAACTTGGCAATGATGCAGCGCAGCAGCGAACTTGGCGATGCAGCGCAGCAGCGAACTTGGCAATGATGCAGCGCACCAGCGAACTTGGCAATGATCAACAGCGAACTTGGCGATGCAGCGCAGCAGCGAACTTGGCAATGATGCAGCGCAGCAGCGAACTTGGCAATGATGCAGCGCAGCAGCGAACTTGGCGATGCAGCGCAGCAGCGAACTTGGCAATGATGCAGCGCAGCAGCGAACTTGGCAATGATCAGCAGCGAACTTGGCAATGATCAGCAGCGAACTTGGCAATGATCAACAGCGAACTTGGCAATGATCAACAGCGAACTTGGCAATGATCAACAGCGAACTTGGCGAGCAGCGAACTTGGCAATGATGCAGCGCAGCAGAGAACTTGGCAATGATCAACAGCGAACTTGGCAATGATCAACAGCGAACTTGGCAATGATCAACAGCGAACTTGGCGAGCAGCGAACTTGGCAATGATGCAGCGCAGCAGCGAACTTGGCAATGATGCAGCGCAGCAGCGAACTTGGCAATGATGCAGCGCAGCAGCGAACTTGGCAATGATGCAGCGCAGCAGCGAACTTGGCAATGATGCAGCGCAACAGCGAACTTGGCAATGATGTGAACTTGGCAATGATGCAGCACAGCAGCGAACTTGGCAATGATGCAGCGCAACAGCGAACTTGGCAATGATGCAGCGCAACAGCGAACTTGGCAATGATGCAACGCAACAACGAACTTGGAGATGCAGCAGCGAACTTGGCGATGATGCAGACTTGGCAATGATGCAGCGCAACAGCTAGGGATGGCAAAATTCCCCGCGGGGTCGGGTCCCCGACCCAATCGGGTCGGGGAATCCCCGGTTTGACCGGGTACGGGGTCAAACCGGGAATTTTATTCGGGTCCCCGGTCGGGGACGGGGCGGGGATGGGGATCCCCATCCCCGGCCCCGAACCCGCCCCGAATAGGTTTTTATTAATTTTTTTAAAAAATATATATATAATATAGTAATATTTTATATATATTATTTTTTTTTAAATTTTAATTTACTTACTGTCCGTTTATATATATATATTTTATTATTTGTTTTTAATTAATTTCATAATATAATAATTTTCTTACTAAAAAAATATTAAATATTTTTTTTATAATTAGTTTTAAATAAATAAAACAATAATAATACTAATTTTAACCAAGAAATGATACACAAATTTAATATATTTATTGATATTTATTTAATTTTTTCAAAAAAAAAAAAATAAACAAACAAAGAGACGGGGATTTTTTCCCCGCGGGGACCCGATCCCCGAACGGGGATTCCCCGACCCCGACCCCGACTTCTCAAAACGGGGAACGGGGCGGGGACGGGGATGGGGAGTGCATCCTCGACCCCGCCCCGCCCCGTTGCCATCCCTAGCAACAGCGCAGCAGCGAACTTGGCAATGATGCAGCGCAGCAGCAAACTTGGCAATGATGCAGCGCAGCAGCGAACTTGGCAATGATGCAGCGCAACAGCGAACTTGGCAATGATGCAATGCAACAGCGAACTTGGAGATGCAGCAGCGAACTTGGCGATGATGCAGCGCAACAACGAACTTGGAGATGCAGCAACGATGATGTAGCGCAACAGCGAACTTGGCGATGATGCAGCGCAACAGCGAACTTTGAGATGCAGTGCAGCAGCGAACTTGGCGATGATGCAGCGCAGCAGCGAACTTGGAAATGCTGCAGCGATGATGCAGCGCAACAACAAACTTGGAGATGATGCAGCGCAACAGCGAACTTGAAGATACAGCGCAACAGCGAACTTGAAGATGCAGCGCAGCAGCGAACTTGGCGATGATGTAGCGCAGCAGCGAACTTGGAGATGCAGCAGCGATGATGTATCGCCGCAGCAGCGAACTTGGTGATGATGCAGCGCAACAGCGAACTTGGAGATGCAACAACGATGATGTAGCGCAACAGCGAACTTGGAGATGATGCAGCGCAGCAGCGAATTTGAAGATGCAGCGCAGCAGCGAACTTGAAGATGCAGCGCAGCAGCGAACTTGGCGATGATGTAGCGCAACAGCGAACTTGGCGATGATGTAGCGCAGCAGCGAACTTGGAGATGCAACTGGAGATGCAGCGCAACAGCGAACTTGAAGATGAGATGATGTAAATTTGATTTGGCCTAATAACAAGTCGAATGAAATATTACAATCTGAAGTCAAATAGTAACAATGAAGCTTATTTGGCGTGGTGGAATTGGTACTACCATTGCTTCCTTTGATTTTGAGTTCGAATCAACTTCATACATATTTTGCAAAAAAAAAAAAAAAAATTAAATTCAACTTCATAGAGATGCGGCGACGGGAACATCGATTACTCATTTATTTTTTTGGTTCAATACATGATGATTTTTTTATTGTTGTGACTGAACTTAAAGTATTTTTTTTTCTTTAAGTTGCCTACGTACCCTTGAATGGAAGGGATCAAGTCATAACGTAGTTCAAATCAATGATTTTTTTTGGGGTCGTTCACCTTTTAAGCTCGTGCGGGCCAGGAGCAACATGTAGTTAATACTCTTACGTTAAGGAGTATTACATTTTATGAGGTCTTATCTTCATCATGGTCTTGATCAAATCCTTTGCTTGTAGGATTGGTTAGAATGATGAGATTTTTCTTCACCTTCAAGGAACCCTCTGTATTTATGTGGACAGAAAATTTCCTCTTCATGCGTGAAGGAACACGACTGTGAATCTTCCTGTCGCTACTTTTATCATCGAAGAGTCTTGCCCCTACAGTCTTCATATTTCCTTCCTGTTGATCGCTTGTCACTTTGAGGCAATAAAAAACAGATGTTGAAGGTCGGTCTTTCTTTGATGTAGAGACACTTAACCTTTGGAAAGCTGAAGTTCGAGTGGAGGTAGAAGTTAGACATGAATTTTCTTCTTTTGTCGCGGCTATACTCATCCTTTGGAAGACCGAAGTTCGAGTAGTTGAAGGCTTGATGCGATTGAAGACAAAAGTTCTTTGGTCGACTTCTTTTGAGTCGTCGACTTCTTCTGCGTTGATGTAGCATGAAGCTGCAAAGATTTCTTCCTCTTTTTTGATGGGAAGGAAACTTCTTGAGAAGAATTCTTTTAAGGTCACCCGTTGTCGAGGTTGAGAAAAATATTTGTTTTCTCTTCTCTCGTGTTTAGGCTTCCTCGAATTGATTCTTCCTTTCTTCTTTGAAAGCTTATTGTTTCGTTTATCATCTCGAAACATGCAATCTTCTTTCTGGACGGGTCTTTGTCGTCGTATTTTCTGACGAGCCACGACGGTCCAGCATTTATCCTCATTTTCGACGACCTCATGTTTTACCTGAGAAATTTGTTTTGGGGTTTCATGTCCGAACCGAACAATTATTGGTTCGAAGGTCCCAAACTGGATCATACTTTCCTTTTGCTTCTCAAATGGGACCGGAGATAATTGAGCGCCGAAGTTCATTGTTACCGCAGCGTGGTTTGATTGAGCTATTTCATCAAGGTCTAGCTCAATTTTTCTCTCCTTAGCTAACTTTAGAATGAACTCTTTTAGTACAAAACATTTCTCCACTGGGTGGCTAATAACTCGATGATACTTACAATAGTTGGGATCATCGACTTTGTCCATTTCTTCTGGGCGCCTACACTCGGGAAGCTCAATCAATCTTGTTTCCAGTAGTTGCCCTAACATGTCAAGAATGTTAGAGTTTGGAAACGGGTAGACTTTTTCTTGTTTTTCTTTTAAAGTAAGGCGACGTTTCTCGCCTCCGTCATTTCTTCTTTCGTTTTCCTTTCATTTTGAGGAAAACCTGAAAGGGGTCGTGCTGACGACCATGGATTCTTCCACGACACTCTTCGTAATTTTTTCAATGTCGTTTACTTCTTTCTTTATTTTCTTTATATCTGGGATTAAGAGGTCCCTGATCCCTCTGTTGGCGATACTCAACTCCATATCGTGGGCGCGAGTAGCTAACTCTTCAAATGTTTGGAGTTTTATCCTTTGTAGGATGTAATGAAGTCCCCAATGCATGCCGTTGATGCACATTTCGACAGCGGACACCTCGGTGAGTCGATCCTTGCAGTCGAGACTCAACGATCTTCAACGGTTGATGAAATCGATGACTGGCTCGCCCATCCTTTGGTTAGCGTGCGAGAGTTCAGACATACTAACTGTTCGCCTCGTACTGTAGAAGCGATTCAAGAAGTCTCTTTCGAACTGTTCCCAACTATCAATTGTCTCGGGCTCCAAGTCCGTGTACCAATCGAAGGCATTTCCTTTCAGAGTCCGGACAAACTGCCTAACTAGCAGGTCTCCCCGAGTTCCAGCGTTCTCGCACGTCTCAACAAAGTGAGCAATGTGTTGTTTAGGATTGCCCTTGCCGTCAAATTGTTGAAACTTTAGCGGCTGATACCCGGTGGACATTCTCAAGTTGTCGATCCTCTTTGTATACGGTTTGGTATACAAGAGGGAGCTTTGGGTGGGTCCACCGTATTGAGCTCTGATAGTGTTCGTGATCATGTCCTGCAGCTGTTGGACAGACAGCGAAGCGACCGACGATGAGTGATGCGGTTGGTCTTCTTGGATGACATTTTTTTTCTTTGTCATTCCTCCTTGCTTCAGGAGTTAGACTTGACTCTGCAGCCTCTCGACTTTGCATATGATTTCTCAAGTTTGCAATCTCGAGGTCTCGTTCTTCAATTGTTTTCATCAAAACATTTAATTTCTTTTCCATTTCAGCCATTGCTTCATCGTTAGTGCGTGCGTCTGCCATCATTACAGACATTACGTTGGAATCAGACACCTTCTCTGACTGATCAGAGGAAGGAACATATTCATCGTACAAGGGATTTTCCTTGATGATTATCCCACCCTGCGCAGACTCCTTCAGTCGTTTGTAAATTTTGCTCACGATAACAGGAGTGTGTTCGTTCGTCCGTCTGCGAGATTTCTTTGATGAAGCGGCTGTAGGTGACAAGTCCCTTGTAAGGGTTGTTGGAAATGAGAGACCTGGATGTTGTTTTCTTCGATGTCATTGTTAACTTTAGTTGAGAGAGGGAGAGATGAGAGGTAGAGTTGTCCCACTGGGCGTGCCAATCTGTTCACACGAGATTTCGAACGAAGGATGGAAATTCGACACGTGTAAATGAAATTTGAATTTGTATTTGTATTTGTATGTATCTGTATCAGTGCGTAGTGGATTACAATCTTTAGTGTTTATCCTCTGATTCTTTCTCTCTCAAATGTAAATGTTTCTCGAGGGCTTCGCAGCTTGTTCTCGATGTTGGGTTTGTTTCGAGGGCTTTACAGCTTGTTCTCGATGTTGGATTTGTTTTGAGGGCTTTGCAGCTTGTTCTCGATGTTGAATCTTCAGCTTCGCGTAGCGGTGAAGTCTTCAGGTGTTTGATTTTCAAGAAGGGTTCAGTCTTCAGGATTAAGGGAGTCTTCGTTGCTTGGGAATTCTCTCTGAGTTCTTAGGAGAAGAAATTTTCTGAACCTTGAAAATGAAGAATGAGCTCTCTATTTATAGAGTTCTCATGGGCCTGGTGGGCTTGGGCTTGGATTCAATGGGCTTGAGTCCAATGGACTTTTGGGTTCTGGGCCCAATGGATTTTTGGGCTTTGGGCCAAATTGCCATTTAAATAACTTTTTAGCCCGATTCGATTTCGAGCCCAATTGAGCTATGACCGAATTTGCTCGGTTAAGTTTATTCGATCCGCCGGCCAAGATGAAGACACGTGGCGACCGCTGATTGGCCGAAATTTCTCGGTCAACACGTACAAAACAGATCTGTATTTTTTTTTTTTTTTTTGAAAATGAGAGGAAGAAAAGGGGAGATGGGAGGGGGAGGAAGGGGGAGAGAGGAGGAAAACGAAGAAGAAAAAAAACAAAAAAACAGTCGTCGGCGATACGCCGCCGACGACCATGGGAGGGAGAAGATGGAGGGAGGAGGAAAGAGGAGGATGATAAAGAGAGAGGGAGATGAACAAGAGAAGAGAATGAAGAAAAAAAAATCAGTCGCCGCTGACGGCCATGGGAGGAAGGAGGGAGGAGGGAGGAGGAAGAAGAAGGAGAAAAAAAAGAAAAAAAAGGGAAAAAAAATTTAAGAATTAAAAATAGGTACACGTCATCATTCTATTAGTGACAAACAACGAACCAAATTCATACCTCATATAATGGTTGGATTTGAAACCTTGGGACCCAAGTGCTACCAAACCCAAACTTGAGGGACCATGTAATTTTCTCATCTTAATTTTTTTTCCTCAACTTTCCAAAGAGTAAAATGAGGAGATTTAAGAAAAATTCTCAAATGTATAATATAAAACCAACTATCCATGATCTTCACATGTTTTTTTTTTATTATTATTACATTATCAAGTTTAGGTCCTTAAAAATTCTAATGAAAAGATCTATTATGTAGTGAAAATGGGTGGGTCAAAATATTTTGGACACTTGCCTTTTTAAAAAGAATGAAAAATGACTTTGACCAAATGGATTTCTTGTATATTGTGATTACAAGATTTACATGCAAACAACTTAATTGAAGAAATCTCTTTGCAATCTTAAACTCTAAACAATCAAAGACAATGAAGAAGGAGAAAAGAATAATCAACACAATTTAGCTTAATTAAGTTTTTTTTTCCCTTTTGATGTGAGATTTGTTCAAGTCTGTGTATAAATTGCTCCAAAATGGCAAGAGTTTCGAAGCTCAAAGCAGGAAAAGAGCACTATTTTCTTTGTTATCCTCGTTCCCCTTATTCTTCTTATTACCTCATCCACGTGAAGGATTTGGAGAAAAAAATTGATGACAAAAATTGCCATTTTGAGCAACCAAGGCAATTGGCATAGCAAAAGATTCATCACGTTTGATCTGTTTATCAATGGATGTTTCCTCAGAAAAAAAAAAAGAACATGAAGCTCTTCGAAGGACGCCAACTGGGAACGAGTGCGCATTGTTGTTCTGAAGAAGTTATATTCAGATGGAAGCCCATTGAGGGCGTATAGACAAAGATCCTCAGCATCAATAGTGATAAATACTGATGGAGCGCTCATGGCACGCAACGGAAGCGATTTGGATCATAGACACTCTAATTTCATCAATTTAAACAAATGGAAACATGCAAACGCAAAGAAAAAGAGAATTTAGAACACATACCCTTGTCGTTCGTAATTCTCCAAATTCACCGCCAGAAGCTCCTCACGAGCTCAACGAACCTTCTCACGAAACCTTCGTGGACCACCCACGGTAGTCCCGCTATCCTCAGGCCGAGAAACGGAGTAATGGGACTCCTCTTACAAAAGAAAAGAGGAAAGAAACTCCAACTGAAAAACTATTTTTCAGAAGGCAGAGGAAGAAGACGAAGCAGACGGGGGCTCTTTTTTGCACAATTCAAAATTGCGAAATGTGTACCCCAATACGCACTATTGAGAATTCCTTTTCTTTTTTTTTTCTTTTTTTTTAATTAGTCTGATGAATCACAAGAAAATATATATGCTGTGTATATATAAAACATACATGTGTCTTACATCTTGCATGTAAGACACATGTATATATATATATATATATATATATATATTTATATATATTATTATTATTAAAAATAATAATAATTATTTTATTAATTAAACTTTTTAATTAATAAAAAATATATATATATATAAATTAATTAATATTATTTAATCCAATATCAAATATTAATTAAATAATATAATTAATCCCGGTTTTCCGAAAACCGGCTTTTTGCACATGAATCCTATTCATGTTTTCAGACCAATCTCATATTTAAATCATATTTAAATATGTCCATATTTAAATCATATTTAAATATGTCTAATCTTCTTCCACAAACCCGAATTTGAACGATTCAAATTCTTTTCTTTTCTTTTATATTGTTTCACGGCTTTATCCGAGCTAGCCAGGAGAACCGTAAGGACCTACAGATCATGAGCTCCAACGATACGAGATTATCCGGTCAAAACTCTTTCAACCGAACTAACCAACATTCGTTAACCCCCGGAGACTCCACTAAAGTCCAAGGGCTGCACTCTCCTCACTGTAGATATATTGTGTCCTGTTGATATAACTATCACCAGTAAGTCGATCCTTCACAGGTTGTTCATAATCACAACGGGTCATTTATACCGTTTAACCCTTGTATTATATCTTGTTCCTTAAGTACCACTGACACCTCTAATGAACAATTGATTTGTGGTCCAACCATCAAATCAGATTCCTCCCTGATCAGGAGAGGATGGGCCCACTGTTCAAGACCTGGAGTCAGCACTTAAGGGAACAACCTCTCTACTAACCCTTAAAGCGGGTAGGAGTGAATTCCAATCTTGCTACAACTATGTCCCCAGCCACTTATTCAATCTTATCCCCAAGATGGTAGGCTTATTGAGTCGGCAATCTGGCCACTCTCACCCGTACAAATCAAAGGATAAGGTTGAATAAACAGGAGTTCATAGTAAGCTCAGGATTGAGATCGAGTTACCTAAGTCATCACATGAAAAAATCGGTCTTTACAGTAAACGGTGTTATAAAGAAAGAGCGATTTTATTTCTTGGTTCGGTCTTGTGCAAACTCATTGCACAGGACGCCCTCACTCACATGTCTCTACATGAAACGATTCGAATCACATCGTTTTGTACTATACAAAGTGAGCCGCGTCCAATAGTGTCCCCAAGATAAGGTACCCAGCCTTATCCCTATACTATAGACCATTTTGGCTGTCTACTTGAACTTGATTCACATTCATGTCACACATGAAGTTCAAGTACTCATACTATCGCCATGGGTGTTAGTTATTGGTATAGGTTAATACAAACACAATTCACTAAAAAATCAATAACAACTTTATTGAAATATAATATATATACATTCATTCAGTTTACAAACTACGAGTTTTAGGACATAAAACCCAACAAACTCACACTTGGACTAAAACGTCAGTGGAGTACATGCTGGTCGAGAGAACTAGAATATCAAATATCTAAAGTTTCTCCCACTGTCCTACTGAGCAGCTCGCAGCCCTATACTTTGTAGGTGTCTCTCAAACACTTTAGCCGTGAGAGACTTAGTAAACGGATCAGCAATGTTGTGCTCCGAGGCTACCTGTGTGACGATCACATCTCCTCGTTGCACTATCTCTCTGATGAGATGATACTTCCGCTCAATATGCTTTCCACGCTTATGGCTTCTAGGTTCTTTAGAATTTGCCACTGCACCGCTGTTATCACAATAAAGGGTGATTGGCAAGTTCATATTTGGAATAACTTCCAAATCTGTCAAGAACTTCCTAAGCCATACAGCTTCCTTCGCTGCTTCGCAAGCTGCGACATACTCAGCTTCCATGGTGGAGTCAGCAATACAACCTTGCTTTATACTCCTCCATACTATTGCTCCTCCGTTAAGAGTGAACACTGATCCTGATGTAGATTTCCTAGAATCTATATCAGTCTGAAAATCAGAGTCAGTGTATCCTGCAAGGATCAAATCCTTCGCGCCATACACAAGCACATAGTCTCTCGTTCTCCTAAGATACTTGAGGACGTTTTTAACGGCTGTCCAGTGATCATATCCTGGATTAGACTGGAACCTACTGACAATTCCTACTGCATAGCAGATGTCGGGTCGTGTACACAACATAGCGTACATGAGACTACCAACTGCAGATGCATAGGGAATTCGTCTCATATCCTCAACCTCTTGAGGTGTCTTAGGAGACTGTTCCTTAGACAAGTGAATTCCATGCCTAAAAGGCAGCGAACCTTTCTTGGAATTCTGCATCGAATATCTTGACAACACCTTGTCAATATAAGATGTTTGAGACAGCGCTAGCACTTTGTTCTTACGATCCCTTACGATCTGAATCCCTAGAACAAACTGAGCCTCTCCCAAATCTTTCATTTGGAATTGGGTCGCTAGCCAATTCTTAACGTCAGTTAGGAACCCTACATCATTCCCAATGAGTAGTATATCGTCTACGTACAAGACTAAGAAAGCTACAACAGTATTGACTACTTTCTTGTAAACACAAGGTTCGTCAATATTTTGTTCAAAGCCATAAGATTTGATCGCCGTATCAAACCTTATATTCCAGGATCTAGATGCTTGCTTCAATCCATAAATGGATCGATTAAGCTTGCAAACCTTTTGCTCTTGACCCTGAAGTATGAATCCCTCTGGTTGAGCCATATAGATACTCTCCTCAAGATTACCATTCAGAAAGGCAGTCTTGACATCCATTTTCCAGATTTCATAATTATAAAATGTAGCAATGGATAAGAGTATTCTAATCGACTTTAACATGGCAACAGGAGAAAAGGTTTCTTCATAGTCCACCCCTTCTCTTTGGGAATAACCTTTTGCCACAAGTCGAGCCTTAAAGGTTTGCACCTTACCGGCTTGGTCTCGTTTTCTCTTGTAGATCCACTTGCAACCGATAGGTCTTTCACTATCTGGTTGGTCTACAAGATCCCAGACCGAATTGAAGTACATAGACTCCATTTCGAGATCCATGGCTTTAAGCCACTGGTCCTTGTCTATGTCATTCATTGCCTGTTTAAAGGTCAATGGATCCTCAATGCCATCATCAGGTATGACGACTTGAGTTTCAGACAAGCCGATGTAGCGGTCGGGCTGTCTTACATCCCTCCCACTGCGTCGAGGCTTTCTCAACTCTTGAGAAGGACCAGCCTGATCAACAACCTTTGTTGATCCGTCTGTAGCTTTCCTGGAAAATTCGGACAAAACAATTTTGCTCGACGGTTGATGATCTCTCATGTGGTCTTCCTCTAAGAACGTGGCATTAGTCGATACTAGTACCTTGTTCTCATGAGGATCATAGAATAGACCACCTTTCGTTTCCTTGGGGTAACCTACAAATAGGCACAATTTTGAACGATGTTCCAACTTCTTTGGATTGGGTACTAGCACATGTGTCAGACACCCCCAAATCCTGAAGTGACGTAAACTACCTTTACGCCCTCTCCATAACTCATAAGGTGTTTCAGAAACACTCTTAGAGGGAACCATGTTCAAAATATATACTGCAGTCTCTACTGCATATCCCCAAAACGAACTAGGCAAATGAGCATAACTCATCATAGATCGAACCATGTCTAACAGGGTTCTATTTCTCCTCTCGGACACACCATTCTGCTGTGGTGTTCCTGGCGCTGAGAGTTGAGATACTATTCCATGTTCTATCATATAGTCCTGGAATCTTAAATCCATATACTCTCCACCTCGATCTGATCGGAGTGTTTTTATCGATTTACCTAATGTGTTCTCAACCTCTGCCTTATACTCTTTGAACTTTTCAAGAGCTTCGGACTTATGATGCATTAGATAAAGATAACCGTACCTAGAATAATCATCAATGAAACTGATGAAATATTCATACCCTCCTCGTGCTTTGACATTCAAAGGACCGCAGAGATCCGAATGCACGATTTCTAGAGGTTCTTTGGACCTATGACCTTTTTCAGAAAAAGATCGTTTGGTCATTTTGCCCTCAAGACAAGACTCACATGGCGGTAAAGAGTTGTCCTCTAAACGATTTAGCAGACCACTCTTAACCAATCTCCCAATCCTATTGAGATTAATGTGACCTAGTCTTAAGTGCCAAAGATAAGTACTTGGAGAAAGTTTCTGCCTTTTAGTTTGAGTCTCAGCTGTTTTAAACATTTCAGTGTTCAAAATAGCTTTGGCTTCGGTTGGTCTTAACACATACAAGTTGTTTTCAAGTTTCGCAGAACAAATACGTACACCTCTTTTGCTAATGAACGCTTCATTATGAACAAAAGATACTTTATACAACTGTTCTAACAAACAAGATATAGATACAAGATTCCTCTGGAAGGTAGGAACCAGGAGTACATTTTCTAGTAAAATGAAACTATCTCTATACAACAACTTTACAGCTCCCACTGCTTCAGCTGAGACAACCTCTCCAGTTCCAACTCTGAGAGTTATCTCACCGCGAGAAAGTGGCTGCCAAGAACTAGTTTCCTGAAAAGAAGAACAAACATGGTTAGTAGC
The DNA here is from genome assembly GCA_028017165.1 of Herpetospermum pedunculosum. NCBI lineage: Eukaryota > Viridiplantae > Streptophyta > Magnoliopsida > Cucurbitales > Cucurbitaceae > Herpetospermum > Herpetospermum pedunculosum. Next base: position 53,738,900 of record CM051528.1, on the reverse strand, counting down.
TCCTGAATCAAGTATCCAGGTATGACAATCATGTTCTACTAAACATGTTTCAACAACAAGTAAATCATATTTACCTTGTCTTTCTTTCTCAGCCTTTTTCTCTGCAAGATACTTTGGGCAATTGCGTTTCCAGTGCCCATCTACACCACAATGGAAACATTTTCCTTTGTCTGCAGATCTACTCTTGCTCTTAGCAGCAGCAGGTGCTTTTCCCTTCCTTTTATCTTTCTTCTTCTTTTGAATACTCTTATTCTTAATAGAAGAAAGTTCAGACTTACTCCCAGAAGACGACCCCTTTTGGAATTTCCTAGAAGTGACAACATTTGCCTCATTCTCTTTTCCTTTAGAAGTGTGCAGGGACTGATAAGTCTGTAGCTCGCTGAGGAGAGAAGTCAAATTATACTTTATCTTATTCATTACCAAATTGGTTCTGAACTGAAGGAAACTCTTCGGAAGAGATTCCAAGATAAAGCTTACTTGACTTGACTCATTTATAATAGCTCCGTTTACTTCCGCCACATTGAAGTGGACCATCATGTTAAGGACATGCTCCCTAACAGAGGTTCCCTCCTTCATGCGAGAGTTGTAAACGAATTTGAGGGCTTCATGACAGACCGATGAGGACGGAAGTCCAAACATCTCCTGTAATGAAGACATGATTTCTTTAGCAGAAACCATATCCTCGTGCTTCTTAGCTAACACATCAGATATGCTGGCTAAGATATAGACTCGGGCTTTATCATTAGCCCTTGTCCATCTATCATATGCTTCTCGAACAGTTCGAGTCGCATCCGAGCTAGGAGGGGGAGGACAATCCTCTGATAAGACGAACCTGAGATCATCTAGAACGAGAATCGTATTCAAGTTCGATTTCCAGGTCGCGTAGTTATCGCCGGTTAACTTATCGGAAGCTAGTAAGTGAATAAAAGAGCTAGTCATGCTGAAAAGAGAATGAATAAATATTAGTGAAAATGTTTTAACCTAATTTACACATCAATCAAGAATTTAGCAAAGAATAATAATGTACCCAAAACTCATTATTAAACTGCAACGATACTTTAGTGGGTCAGAATGGTCGCTACCGAGGGGCAGTCAAGCATTCCTTCACTGAATCAAGACATTCTTGACTAAATGCTAATACCAGAATATCTCATATTCCTATAGCATCTTAGTTATCGCTATTTGGTCAAGATTTACTAACTCCTTAGCAAATCTCGTAAGTGTGACCCTCCATTTTTAGAATTCATAGGGCGGCCCCAACGATGCAACCGAATGGAAATGTCAAAGTTGGGAATGGCTCTATGTTTCTTTATCCATAAATGGTGATTGAGATGTTCCGATTCCTATGAAACGGCCCTCCGAATGGATCGGTACCACTTGTGGGCACCTAGCAGGCAGAACATAGGAATCTCACGGTTCAATCCAACGGAGGAGACCGCAGGATGTATTGACATACTTCCTTCTCCCACTTACTATAAATACTTTCTCCATTCACCTTGCTCTTGAATTATGCAAATACCATCCGAATGGGGATGCCCTATTGACATCACGAGGCCGAGCATAATTCTCACGGTGTGAACTTGACAGAGAACGTAGGAGGAGAGGGACATATCATATATACCTTCTCAACACCTCTACTAAGTATTTTAAGACGGAATGGGTAAATTACTCAGGCATTATCCGGCTAAGACAATAAGACCTAAGTCTAGGTAAAACAAACTTTTACCTATGATGTCTAGGTGATAAACACTTTATTACCTCACACCACTCACGCATGCTCATAAAGCCGGGTTAACTTTACTCAAGTACCGGATGGTCCCCAGGTAGGAGGTGTTCCGTAAACCGTCAGCTTAAATACCTCCAACCTCGAACAGGATGTCCCCGGGTGAGTTTCTTGTAACCTTAGCATTTACAAGATATCGACCTATTCATCTAATGAAACGGAACGATACATTCAACCCTAAGTGAGCATGCCTTTGTCTTTGTTATAGATTTTAAAAGTCTATGCCAATTTTACAACGCTTTGCAAAACTAAGACTTACTACAACAAACTTCTACATGCTTCTCAAACATGCATCACTAAGGCATGACAAGTTGAATATTTAATTTCATAATTAATATAACAATTATATCGATTATGTTTTTAAATATACAACTCCTAATTCATAAATTAATATAACATTTATATCAATTCTCATGAATTAAGCATGCATCCTATACATTATAACACTTATAACAAACAAAATGCATCTTATGTTGGATGTTTAATTTCATAATTAATATAACACTTATATCAATTATTCTATTAAGCAAACAACATCTAATTCATGAATTAATATAACTCTTATATTAATACTCATGAATAAACATGCATCCTATACATTATAACACTTATAACATACCATGTGCATAAAACTATGGCAATCTATGTTGTTGATTTAATTTCATAATTAATATAACACTTATATCAATTATTCTATTAAATTAACAACAACTAATTCATGAATTAATATAACTTTTATATCAAAACTCATGAATTGCCAAATATGCATACGATATATTATAACACTTATAACATATTTTCAATGCATGAAGCATGCTTCCTATGGTGGGATTTTAAATCTATATGGCATACGTTATGCACATACAAACATGGAATTTAATTAAAACATACATTCGCAATGCATAATTAATTAAACACACTAAAGTGGATCGATTTTGGCATTTAGCAAGCAATAACTAATTTATTACAAGCTTGATCAACAAGCCACGTCTTGAGCGGACTTCGAACTCTTCGCACCGCCTTTGACCAACTTGCTTCCTCCGAACGCTTCGGCCAAATTTTCTTCGAATTTCTTCTCGTAATGCCCAGAACGAGTTTGAAATTACACCGAACATTTCGGCGAGTTTCAAACTCAAACTTCTTTCACAAAGAAACCTATATGGACTCTAATGACTCTAAAAAATACAGACTCTTTAGCATACATCAAAGCCCATACAATCTCGGGCAATTACAAATAATGAAATTCAAAAAGAAACTATGCCAAAATCGATATTCACTTTAGAATTCCATTCAGAAACAATTTCTAAAATAAAACCCACCATAACTTAAATTGATAGAAATTGAGTGGCCAAAAACGCTCTGATACCAATTGATGAAGCGCTCATGGCACGCAGCGGAAGCGATTTGGATCATAGACACTCTAATTTCATCAATTTAAACAAATGGAAACATGCAAACGCAAAGAAAAAGAGAATTTAGAACACATACCCTTGTCGTTCGTAATTCTCCAAATTCACCGCCAGAAGCTCCTCACGAGCTCAACGAACCTTCTCACGAAACCTTCGTGGACCACCCACGGTAGTCCGGCTATCCTCAGGCCGAGAAACGGAGTAATGGGACTCCTCTTACAAAAGAAAAGAGGAAAGAAACTCCAACTGAAAAACTATTTTTCAGAAGGCAGAGGAAGAAGACGAAGCAGACGGGGGCTCTTTTTTGCACAATTCAAAATTGCGAAATGTGTACCCCAATACGCACTATTGAAATTCCTTTTTTTTTTTTTTTTTTTTTTTTTTAATTAGTCTGATGAATCACAAAAAAATATATATGCTGTGTATATATAAAACATACATGTGTCTTACATCTTGCATGTAAGACACATGTATATATATATATATTTTTATATATATTATTATTATTAAAAATAATAATAATTATTTTATTAATTAAACTTTTTAATTAATAAAAAATATATATATATAAATTAATTAATATTATTTAATCCAATATCAAATATTAATTAAATAATATAATTAATCCCGGTTTTCCGAAAACCGGCTTTTTGCACATGAATCCTATTCATGTTTTCAGACCAATCTCATATTTAAATCATATTTAAATATGTCCATATTTAAATCATATTTAAATATGCCAAAGCGAGCATAGCTCAACTGGCATATGTATGAGTTAACGACCACGAGGTCTGTGGTTCGAATCCCCCCACCCCCAATGTATTCAAAAAAAAAAATCATATTTAAATATGTCTAATCTTCTTCCACAAACCCGAATTTGAACGATTCAAATTCTTTTCTTTTCTTTTATATTGTTTCACGGCTTTATCCGAGCTAGCCAGGAGAACCGTAAGGACCTACAGATCATGAGCTCCAACGATACGAGATTATCCGGTCAAAACTCTTTCAACCGAACTAACCAACATTCGTTAACCCCCGGAGACTCCACTAAAGTCCAAGGGCTGCACTCTCCTCACTGTAGATATATTGTGTCCTGTTGATATAACTATCACCAGTAAGTCGATCCTTCACAGGTTGTTCATAATCACAACGGGTCATTTATACCGTTTAACCCTTGTATTATATCTTGTTTCTTAAGTACCACTGACACCTCTAATGAACAATTGATTTGTGGTCCAACCATCAAATCAGATTCCTCCCTGATCAGGAGAGGATGGGCCCACTGTTCAAGACCTGGAGTCAGCACTTAAGGGAACAACCTCTCTACTAACCCTTAAAGCGGGTAGGAGTGAATTCCAATCTTGCTACAACTATGTCCCCAGCCACTTATTCAATCTTATCCCCAAGATGGTAGGCTTATTGAGTCGGCAATCTGGCCACTCTCACCCGTACAAATCAAAGGATAAGGTTGAATAAACAGGAGTTCATAGTAAGCTCAGGATTGAGATCGAGTTACCTAAGTCATCACATGAAAAAATCGGTCTTTACAGTAAACGGTGTTATAAAGAAAGAGCGATTTTATTTCTTGGTTCGGTCTTGTGCAAACTCATTGCACAGGACGCCCTCACTCACATGTCTCTACATGAAACGATTCGAATCACATCGTTTTGTACTATACAAAGTGAGCCGCGTCCAATAGTGTCCCCAGGATAAGGTACCCAGCCTTATCCCTATACTATAGACCATTTTGGCTGTCTACTTGAACTTGATTCACATTCATGTCACACATGAAGTTCAAGTACTCATACTATCGCCATGGGTGTTAGTTATTGGTATAGGTTAATACAAACACAATTCACTAAAAAATCAATAACAACTTTATTGAAATATAATATATATACATTCATTCAGTTTACAAACTACGAGTTTTAGGACATAAAACCCAACAAATACATTTGCCAACTTATCTTTCAATTCTTTGATGTGCTGAATGTACTGATTATTCGATTCACCATTCTTTTTAACGATTGTCTAAAGCTCGGACTTCAAACTAACAATATGGGTACGGGAGGTTGAAGAATAATGCTTCTCCAATGTTGTCCACATTTCGTTCTGCAGTATCACAACTGACTACATAAGCAAGCGTTGGAGGTGATAAAGTCGCATTAATCAAAGTCATTAGGGCATGATCCTTGGCGATCCAGTCTTCATACATCGGATTGGCAGATCTTGACGAAGAAGATTTTGTTGCAGAACCAGTAGACGATGGCAATAACTCATCTGGATGGAATAGATCCATCAATAAACCCATAGAGCTTGTGAGCTTTCAAGATTTTGTGAAGTTGAAACTTCCAAAGAACAAAATTGGAAGAATCGAGCCTGATATACATAGTCAACCATTGTTAGAGTCAAAAGATCTTGTGGAGAGAGAGAAGAGAAGAGATAACGCGTGTTTCTTGAACAGGAGCGTGGGGATCAGAACGCAGGACGTGTGTCCAAGAGAGAAACTGATACCGTGAAAGAATTTTGAATATTTGGAAAAAAATCTCCTTCGGTCTTAATTTTCATATATTTCCCTTAAAAATATCAAAAGGAATACAGTGGCATTTAAAGAAGGATATCCAAGAAAAGAATAACAAAATAACAAACTGTAAATTATAAAAGAGAAAATGATAACTACTCTTAACAAAGGGAAAAATAACTAATATCATTAACATTCTCTACCGAAGGAGATGATGAAACTTGTAGGGATTTCTCTCTCCTATTCCATGTTTATGTTTATTGTTAAAACAATAAATAAATAAAAAAAAGAATGGTTAATATCTCTTTACATTCTCTACCGAAGAAGATGGTGACATTTGTGGAAAAATTGGATTTCTCTCTCTTATTTCATGTTTATGTTTAATGTTAAAACAATAAATAAATAAAAAATTGTTGGCTTCATAGGAAGAGGAAGAACACAAAAAAGAAGTGGCAAAAAGAGAAATTTTGGAAAAGTAAAAGGGCAAAATGGGGAGATAAAGTTTCTTCCCTCAAGCCACTTTTAGATATAGTAAGATAAGATAAGTGCACCAATAATCATTGTCAACTACCACCCCACATGTTTTCTTTATAAATAAAGCAAAATTCTGAACAACCTCACCATTCTCTCCAATTGAATTTGTGAGTCTCTTCATCCACCTCCATTATTTATCTTGTTCATTCATTATTTGTTCTAATATTTGTTGTTATATTTTTTTTCCCTTCCTTTATACTTCCTTTATACATTCACAATTTTCTCTTACTAGGGTTCAAATCATTGGAGAAACCGTTGGAAATCGAGCACCTTCGCAACTCCTCCTCTTCCAATATTTCTTCTTTCTAAGGTTCGCATCTTCTTTGTTGTTATATTTTTCCCCCTCTTCCATTTATATGAATGATTTAGTAAATGATATCATATTCTTGGTTCGTACTAAATGTTAGCAACTTCTTAGTTCATACTAAATTTATAATCTATTTGAATGCTAACTTATTCTCATTTTTCTATACTATTCACAGGGTCGAAAGTAAATCATTCATCCTTAGTTCGAGGTTCGTTAATTTAAACATCGTTTTGTTTATGTATATTTATTAACTCTCCAAATGAGAGTTATTTAGAGCCAAAATAGAAGGAATTTAGAGTCTTCATTGAGTAATTGTTGTGATTAAATTGATGTTTCCAAGGAATTAGCATATATTTGAGTGAAAGCTTGCTTTTGAGTCTTTGTGTGATAATTGTACATTTGCATGTCTGATTGTCCATAAATAAACTCATTCGTGCTTATTTCAGGTTTTGCTGAAACGTCGCTAAGGATGCATCAGGACAGAAAGGCTGGATCAGAGATCAAAGGAATTTCGCGGACGTAGCACGACAACAAAGTTGACAACTTTAAGGAACTTTTCGCGAATGCAAAGCAATCGTGAAAAGTGTACCTGATCACGTGAATTAGCAGCGCTTGTCTCCTACCGTACAGGAAATTCTGCTTTATCCGTTGCAACCATCCAATGAGGATCGTTGGATCATTTTTAGGGCAATTTGAGGGTGAAACCCTGAGGGTTTAAATAGAAAAGGGTAAAGAGAAAAGAGGATTCGAGAGAGAACTTTTAGAAGAATAATTTTCGGTTTTTGAGCTTTTGGGGAGAAGAGGAAGACCTCCATTGAAGTATTCTCCAAGAAATCTGCAGCTGTGAAGACGAGCACCTAGAGAAGAGCTAAAGGAGTGTAAATTGCTAAGGAGGAGCAAAGAAGTTGGGTGAAGATTTGAAGGAACCCGATTAGCTTGAAGTGTCTTCATCAACTCTTGTTCATTCTCTAGTTGTCTTGTTCTTCTTTCTTCTTATTTGTGGTTATTGTAGCTGAATATGTTGAGTATGAACTTTGTGGTTGGTATTTTCCTTATTTATAGTATGAGTAGCTAATTTCGTAAAGGGATGGCTAGGATGATTCGGTAGTTAAGAGATCGGGCTTTCAGCGAAAGATTAGCATGACATTCTCAAAGCATGTGTGTTTTTATTCCAATAATGCAATTTCGACCGACCATCCATTTTGTGTTACTGATTTCTGAACCTCCGAGAGGAGTAGGAAGTCTGAGTCATGTGTTTTTACTAGCCTTTCATGGTAGCCAGAGAGAAGGCTAAGCATAGTCACTCTCCTAGTATGCTTGATAACATGTTGATATGAATAGGATGATAGTTTTGTTTGAATATGAATGGAGCTTGATTCTTAATACTCAAGATCGATAGATCTTGTGTGTTTCTGCTAAACGGTTTTTATGTATGCTAAATCTTTGCTGGAATGCCTAATCCATGAGTTACCGCATGGTTCCTAGTCTACCATGTTTGTTAGTATAGATTCTTCGTCGTTGTCGTATTTGCTATTACTTTGTTGTTTACGGGTTATTTCGAGTATTATCCTTGTGTACTGCCAAGTTATTGCTACCTTGCATTTTCTCTGCATTCTTATTTTGGTTGTAGGTAGTTCTTTACATTTCGTTTGCTCTTATTACATTTCTATAGCATTCCCCCTCACACCATTTGTCACTGGTTATATTTTCTCTAAGTTAACGAACAAAATCGTGCATGCTTACTCAAATCACTGTGGGAAAACGATATAAACTATACTTATTACTTGTTGCTGACCATGTATGCTTGCATGAACTGAGCGCTCCTTAATAACATTTTGCACACACATTGAGCGCGCAACAATATTATTTATGTTTTAGTGGACATTCGTCAAATATTATTTTTGTATTTTTTGTTTTGGATTTATTTATGTATGGATTTATTTAGAATACTAATTTTATGTATTTTATATTTCATGAATATTAATTTCGAAATTATTTTCTGTAATATATAGTTTTTTTAACCTAGTGATTTTTATTCAAAAAATTTAACTTTTTTAAACCTTAACAAAAATTTATTCAAAACTTACTTTTTTTTTATTCAAATAATTTATAACCTTAAAAATAAAATACAACATTTTAACCTACTATTTTTTAAAATGCAAAAAATCAGTCACTAAATTAGAAGGAAAAAAAAAGGCAACATTTAAAATGCAAAAATCATCATTTTTAAAATGCCAAAAAAAAGGCAATTTTTTTTTAAATGCAACATTATTTTAAAACTATCTAAATCGAGATTCATAACGTCCCAATTAGAATTATGCTAACGATTTTGCAAAATAAAAAAAACTATAAACCGTTTCAATCAAAACACTTTTTATGATTGTTCACACGAGATTTCGATATAGGAGAAATTTGATACGTGGAAATGAACTTGAATTTTATTGATTTTGATGTATATATGAGTGTTACAGTCTCTAATCTTTATCCTCTGATGCTTTCTCTCCAATGTAGACGTTTGATTTGGGCTGATTGATTTCCTAGATCGGCTTGTCGGCTTATTGATCTTTGGAGCGGCCCGTTGATATTTGGAGCGACCTGTTGACTTGTTGATCTTTTGAAGAGGCCTGCTGACTTGTTGATCTTGATGTTGTTGATATTTGGAGCGGCCTGTTGATTTGTTGTTGAAGACTTTGGAGCGGCCTGTTGATTTGTTGTTGAAGTCTGTAGTCTTTGAATCTTCTGAACTCTGAGTCTTTGATGCCTCTGAATTCTCTGGACTCTGATTGCTGGAGCTTCTGACTTCTCTGGACTCTGGCTCAAGGCTGAATGTCTAGAATGAATGGTGGCCTCCTCTATTTATAGAGTTTGATGGACCTACTATGGGCTTGGGCCTGATTGACTTTTGGCCCAACTTTTGGGCTTTTATTTATTTGGGCTTAATCCATTTATTTTCAATAACTTGGATTATTTAATTTTAGCCCAAAATTATTTTTAGCGATCTCGGGCTAAATAACTTTGGGTCCAACCGCCATGTGGCAATGTTTGATTGGACTAGCTCGGGTCGCGGGTGACATGTGGCATAATTTGATTTGTCAATTTTATATGTCTCTTAATTTAAATTGAGGACATGTGTAACTTTGTAATTCGTCCCAAATTTATAAATATATATTTTTATCATTAACTTGAATTAACTCAAATTAATGATGTGTCAATTTATGATTGGCCGAAATTTATTATTCAACAAATGCCCCCTTTTCGAAATTTATGCACCTATATGCGTGCGTGAATTTCGGAAAGAAAGAAATAATGTCATTTGAAATATATGATATGATATATAAACAAAATTTTAATTTATTGATTTTGATGGGCAACGTGAATTTGATACACGACTCCGAAATATTTTATTTTCAAAGTCAACACTAAATGTTTTGATGTTTCAACTTTTGACATTTTTTTTTTTTTAATGTCAAAAATATTGAAACAAAGTATCCAAAATTTGACTTTCATCAATATTTAGTAATCAAAATAATGAATCAAACAAATTTAATTGGCCAAACTTTTGACATTTGCATTTAGGACAATTTCCCTCCTAATTGAAACATGGATTAAGAATTAGATATTTCCTTAATAAAAAAAAGTAAATTTTTTTTTTTTTTTTTTTTTTTATGTCAAATTTTATTATTTTGGACACATGAATGGGGTAGGATATTTTCCTTAATCAAAAAGTAGGAAACCTCCTTATTTGATTAACCCAAAATTTTGACTTTTTGCATTTAAGAAAAATTCCCTCCTAATTGAAATATGGATTAGGAATTAAATTTTTCCTTAATGAAAAAGTAGATTTTTTTTATGTCAAATTTTATTATTTTGGACACATGAATGAGGTAAGATATTTCACCTTAATCAAAAAGTAGGAAATCTTTTGATTAACCCAAAATTTTGACTTTTTGCATTTAAGAAAATTTTTCTCCTAATTGAAATATGGATTAGGAATTAGAGTTTTTCTTAATGAAAAAGTAGGGATTTTTTTATGTCAAATTTTATTATTTTGGACACATGAATAGGGTAGGATATTTTACTTAATCAAAAAGTAAGAAACTTCTTATTTGATTAACCCAAAATTTTGACTTCTGTATTTAAGAAAAATTCTCTCCTAATTGAAATATGTATTAGGAATTAGATTTTTCCATAATAAAAAAAAAAGTAGAGATTTTTTTTTTTTTTTTTGTCAAATTTTATTATTTTGGACACATGAATAGGGTAGGATATTTTACCTTAATCAAAGAGTATAAAATATTCTTATTTGATTAAGCCAAAATTTTCACCTAAAATAAAGAAATTCTTTGTTGTGACCTAAATCTCCCCTTATAAATAGGAGGCAATTGCATGAACTCATACACAATTCGGTCCATAGAAAGAGCTTTTGGTATGTCCCAAACCTTTTTATTTCTCCAACACACTTTTTTTTTTTTGTTTTACTTGACTTCTAATCTTCATATTTTTTCTTCTTTCTATAGGTCTTGGATTCTTCTTTTGCTCGTAGCAATAAGCCTTATTCAAGCCATTTTATTTGCGTTATCGGTAAGCGAAAAGAATTGTTTGAAACTCTATTTCTTACCTTTAACTGTTGCAAATTTCAACCCATTTGTTTTGATTTTTGGTATTTTTTTTTAATGTTTTTGGTATTTTTTTTGTTTTTGTTTTTGTTTTTTTTTTTTAAAACTGTTTCTTTTTCTTTTTCTGTTTTAAAATAAACTTATTTTTTTTTATGCTGTTTTTTTCTTTTTTAAATCTGTTTTTTTTTTTCTTTCTTTTATAAAACTGTTTTTTATTTTTTATTTTTTTATAAAACTGTTTTTTTTTTTCTGTTTTAAAACAAACTGTTTTTTTTTAAAGCTGATTTAAATTTTTTTTTTCTCTTTTTTAAAACTGTTTTTTTTTTCTTTTCTAAAACTATTTTTTTTTAATTATTTTTTAAAGCTGTTTTTAAATCTTTTTTTTTCTTTTTTTAAAACTATTTTTTTTTTTCCTTTCTAAAACTTTTTTTTTTTTTTTTTTTTTTTTTTTTTTAAAAAAAAAACGGTTTCTTTTTCTTTTTCTGTTTTAAAATAAACTTCTTTTTTTTTTATGCTGTTTTTCTTTTTTAAATCTGTTTTTTTTTTTTCTTTCTTTTATAAAACTGTTTTTTTTTAATTATTTTTTTAAAGCTGTTTTTAAATCTATTTTTTTTTCTTTTTCTTTTTTAAAACTGTTTTTTTTTTCTTTCTAAAACTGTTTTTATTATTTTTTATTTTTTTAAAAGCTGTTATAAATTTTTTTTATTCTTTTTTTAAAACTGTTTTTTTTTTTTTTTTTTTTCTAAAACTGTTTTTTTTTTTTATTATTATTTTTTTAAAGCTGTTTTTAAATCTTTTTTTTCAATTTTTTTTTTTTTTTTTTTTTTTTTTTTTTTTTTTTTTTTTTGGGAACATTTTTGTTTTCCAACTATTTCATAGTTGTACTAGTGGCCTGTGCTCTCAATCTGAAAAGGTACCAATTTCATACTAAACTTTTTTTTTTTTTTTTTTTTTTAACAAGTTAAAGTATGCATTTTTGTTTGATGATGCTCCTATTGAATATGCATTTGCAAATTGTTTTGATTTCTCCGTAGAACTTTTTTTCATTGCTATGGTAAACTGTTTAGATCTTGTGTGCATCACTTTGTCTTGTCATTATTGATCTTGATTTGCTAGTAAAATGTCTTCTACTTAGTGCTCACCAACTTCAACAGTGATGCCACTTATGTCTAGACACTTCACCTTTGGTGATTGTTGTAGCCTGACAGGAGTGTTCGCCAGCTCCATCTACATTGATGTCGCTTCTGTCTAGACACTTCACCTTTGGTGATTGTTGTAACCTGACAGGAGTGCTCGCCAGCTCCACCTACATTGATGTGACTTCTGTCTAGACACTTCACCTTTGGTGATTGTTGTAACCTGACAGGAGTGCTCGCCAGCTCCGCCTGCAGTGATATCTCACTTCTGTCTAGACACTTCACCTTTGGTGATTGTTGTAACCTGACAGGAGTGCTCGCCAGCTCCACCTACATTGATGTCTCACTTCTGTCTAGACACTTCACCTTTGGTGATTGTTGTAACCTGACAGGAGTGCTCGCCAGCTCCACCTACATTGAGGTCTCACTTCTGTCTAGACACTTCACCTTTGGTGATTGTTGTAACCTGACAGGAGTGCTCGCCAGCTCCGCCTGCAGTGATATCACTTCTGTCTAGACACTTCACCTTTGGTGATTGTTGTAACCTGACAGGAGTGCTCGCCAGCTCCACCTACATTGATGTCTCACTTCTGTCTAGACACTTCACCTTTGGTGATTGTTGTAACCTGACAGGAGTGCTCGCCAGCTCCACCTACATTGAGGTCTCACTTCTGTCTAGACACTTCACCTTTGGTGATTGTTGTAACCTGACAGGAGTGCTCGCCAGCTCCGCCTGCAGTGATATCACTTCTGTCTAGACACTTCACCTTTGGTGATTGTTGTAACCTGACAGGAGTGCTCGCCAGCTCCACCTACATTGATGTCTCACTTCTGTCTAGACACTTCACCTTTGGTGATTGTTGTAACCTGACAGGAGTGCTCGCCAGCTCCACCTACATTGAGGTCTCACTTCTGTCTAGACACTTCACCTTTGGTGATTGTTGTAACCTGACAGGAGTGCTCGCCAGCTCCGCCTGTAGTGATATCACTTCTGTCTAGACACTTCACCTTTGGTGATTGTTGTAACCTGACAGGAGTGCTCGCCAGCTCCACCTACATTGATGTCTCACTTCTGTCTAGACACTTCACCTTTGGTGATTGTTGTAACCTGACAGGAGTGCTCGCCAGCTCCACCTACATTGAGGTCTCACTTCTGTCTAGACACTTCACCTTTGGTGATTGTTGTAACCTGACAGGAGTGCTCGCCAGCTCCGCCTGCAGTGATATCACTTCTGTCTAGACACTTCACCTTTGGTGATTGTTGTAACCTGACAGGAGTGCTCGCCAGCTCCGCCTGCAGTGATATCACTTCTGTCTAAACAGTTCACCTTTGGTGATTGTTGTAACCTGACAGAAGTGTCCACCAAATCAAACAGTGATGTCGCGCCACACATTTTTTTTTTATTTTGTTCATGATGTGAGATGATGATGATGATTTTTTTTTTATTCTGGACTGAGCTTAAAGTTTCCTTCAAGTTGCCTACGTACCCTTTAACAAAAGGGATCAAGTCATAACGTAGTTCATTACACATACATTTTTTTTTTCATTACAATTTTTTTTTTTGGAGGCCGTTCGCAATTTTAACTCATGCGGGCTAGGAGTACCATGCAGTTTAGGCTCTTGCGATAAGGAGCGTTACATTTTACGCATAGTATTTCTTCAGAAACTTTCCGTTGATCGGACCAATTCTGAGTCCGTCTTTGTCAACTATCTTGTATGCTCCATTCGTGTAGACTTCTTTCACAACGTAGGGTCCGTCCCATTTAGGAGTGAACTTATTCCCTGTATGTCGAGTTGTTATAATAGGTCTTCGAACTGCTAGCACGAGCTCCCCAACTTGGAATGAGCGAGGTCGTATCTTTTTGTCGAAAGCTTTACACATGCGTGCTTGATAGCATTCTAATGTTTGTTGCGCGTCTAGTCTTTTTTCATCCAACGCCTCTAATTCTTGGAGACGTAACTTGGCATTATCCTCAACAGTGAGTCCTTCTTGAACTGCCATTCGTAACGATGGGATTTCTCTCTCCAAAGGGAGAACAGCTTCTACTCCATAGACAAGAGAATAAGGTGTGGCTCCTGTCGGAGTACGATAGGTAGTTCGATATGCCCATAATGCTTCGCCGATTCTTTCTTGCCAGTCTCTTTTCGTTTTCGATACTACTTTCTTCAACAGGTTGCATAACGTCTTGTTAAATGCTTCAGCTAAGCCATTTGCCGCGGCATTGTACATAGAAGAATTAAATTGCTTGAAGCTAAACTTTTCGCATAACTTGTCCATTAAGCTGTTAGAAAATTGTCTCCCATTGTCGGTCACAATGCGATGAGGAATGCCGTATCGATAGATGAGATGATTACGAACAAAATCAGCTACATTTTCTTTCTTTGCTTCTTTTAATGCAACGGCTTCAGCCCATCTTGAGAAATAATCTGTCGCCGCAAGGATATAAGAATGCCCTGCTGATGATTTAGGTGTTATTGGCCCGACAAGGTCAAGTCCCCAAGCTTCGAATGGCCATGAGGCTACAGTTGGATGAAGTGGCTCCGGAGATTGATGTATGAAGTTGGCATGAAATTGACAAGCTTCACATTTCTTTGCGTACTGCATCGAGTCTTGAACCATCGATGGCCAATAATAACCCATCCTTTTCAGCTGAAAATGAAGTTTTGGCCCGGATTGGTGAGCTCCACAGAGGCCTGAATGAGCTTCTTCTAAGGCTTGTGTTGATTCTTCTTTTCCTAAGCATCGAAGAAAAAGACCCTCATATGACCGGCGATATAGAACATCTTTGTAGTGGATGAATCGAGATGCTCTTCTCCGTATCTCAGTTTTATGTCGCACATCAATGGGAAGCTTTCCATGCTGTAGATAATCTATAATCGACTGTCTCCAATCTTCTTCTTCGATCACATAGACGGATATTACATTGGTTTCTTGACTTTCTTTTTCAGTCGGTGGTACAATCCATCTTTGACAAAGTGGGATGTTTAAAACTTCACTTTCTGAAATTGAAAGAGCCGTGGCCAGATTTGCCAACGCATCCGCCTTTGTATTTTCGATTCTTGGAACATGCTCTATCGTCATACTTTCAAAATTTTCTAATAGTTGCCTGGCATAATTGAAGTAAGGTATTAAATCTTCATGCTTTACCTCGTATTGGAGCAACAATTGATTGATTATCAATTTTGAATCTCCATAGATTTCTATATAACTCACCCCAATTTCTATGGCTATTTGAAGACCCATAATGAGCGCTTGGTATTCGGCAACATTATTCGAACATACTTCTCCGAATGTGAAGCTATATGGTAACATATGTTTTTCAGGCGAGATAAATATTACGCCTGCTCCTGCGCCATTCCTTCGAGCTGCCCCGTCAAAATACATAGTCCAAGGTTCAACAATTTCGACATAGAAGATTTCTTCGTCAGGCAAGTCTTCCGATAATTTCCAGTCTGATGGCACTGGATGATCTGCCAAGAAGTCTGCCAAGGCTTGTCCCTTCACCGCCTTTTGCGGAACATAGACAATATCATATTGCTGAAGTAAGATTGCCCACTTAGCCAATCGTCCTGAGATAATCGGTCGGGATAAGACATATTTGATTGGGTCTGCCTTCGCCACCAAATGCACTGTGAACGCTTGCATATAATGCCTTAGTTTATCGATGGCAAAGAAAAGTGAAAGACACATCTTCTCGATGGGTGAATAATTCAGTTCTGCCCCATTCAAAGTTCTACTTAGGTAGTAAAGGGCACACTCCTTACCTTTCTCCCTTTCTTGTGCTAGCAATGCCCCAAGCGATCTTTCTTGTGCAGTAATATACAATATTAATGGTTTTTCTGCTATGGGAGCGCTTAAAACTGGAGGGTTGAGCAAATATTTCTTTATGCTATCAAAAGCATTTTGACATGCTTTGTCCCACTCAAATGTCGTATCCTTCCTCATCAATCTTTGGAATGGTTGACATCGACCTGCTAGATTAGATATGAACCTTCTGATATAAGCCAGTCGTCCTTGAAGACTTCTTAGTTCGTGTAAGTTTCGCGGCTCTGGCATTTTCTGAATGGCATCGATCTTGGACTGGTCGATTTCAATCCCTCGATGTTTTACTACGAAACCAAGAAACTTTCCTGATGTCACGCCGAATGCACATTTGAGAGGATTCATTTTCAATTGATATTTTCTCAGACGATCGAAAACTATCTTTAGATCTTGTAAATGGTCTTTTCGTTTGTTGGACTTAACCACAAGATCGTCAACATAACATTCAACGCGTTTATGGAGCATGTCATCAAAGATCTTTTGCATAGCACGCTGGTATGTTGCTCCAGCATTCTTCAAACCAAAGGGCATCACTTTGTAACAATATATTCCTTTGGGAGTTCGGAATGCTGTCATCTCTTCATCTTGAAGGGCCATCCGAATTTGATTATATCCTGAAGATCCATCCATGAATGATAAAGCTTCATGTCCTGTGGTAGCATCAACCATGAGTTCAGTGATGGGCAATGGAAAATCATCTTTGGGGCATGCATTATTGAGATCGCGAAAGTCAACACATACGCGGAGTTGTCCATTCTTCTTTTTCACTGGAACAATATTTGATATCCATGTTGGATATTTTACCTCTCTGATGAACCCCGCTTCTATCAATTTATTAACTTCAACTTCAATTTGAGGAACGAGCTCCGGTCGAAAACGTCTTTGACCTTGCTTGATTGGTCGATACCCTTGTTTGGTTGCAAGATGGTGGACTGCTATCTTTGGGTCGAGTCCTGGCATCTCTTTGTACGACCAAGCAAAAACATCTTTGTATAAAGTGAGCAAGTTCAAATATTCTCCTTCCTCTTCACCATTAAGTGATGCACTTATGAAGGTTGGACGTGGATTTTCAGCCGTACCGAAGTTTACCTCTTTGAGCTCATCAATCGTAGATTGACTACCATCTTCTAGTGATGCTGGCGCTTCTTCAGCATCTTCTTCGGAAATTTCAATGTCTGACATTTCTTCAACGATAATATGACAACAGACATCCTGACTTTCTTCATGCTCTTGGTTTACCTGTGCAGGATTAGTCAAAATGGTTAACTGTCGCTTCACTTTCAAAGAACCTTCCATATTTATAAGAACAAACGACTTTCTTTTCATCCGTGAAGGAACAATACTACGAAATTCATTATCGTCATTCATTTCTTCAAGTTGTTCTTTTTCTTGAGTTTTCAACTTTCCTCTGTAATGATTACTCGTTGTTTCAAGGCGATCGAAGACTGATCGCGAAGGTTTGTCTATTTTCTTCGATGCAGACACGCTTAACCTTCGGAATACTGAAAGTCGAGTGGGTATTGAAGCCAGACTTTGATCTTCTCTTTTTGTTGTCGTGAAACTTAAACGTTGGTGAACTGAAAGACGGGTAGTTGGAACTTCAATGCGGTTGAAGACAGAGATCCTCTGATTATTATTGTTCTTTTCTTCTTCTGAGTCGCCAACCTCTTCTGTCGTTATGTGATGGGCATTCACAACTTTTTCTTTTCCCTTTCTTATTATGCGAACTGGCTCTGGTGGGTTATACCCTAGTCCAGCTCTTGAAGTAGGTATGACGTAACCCTCTTTTTGGAGCTTCTTTTGTGTTGGAGAAAGATTAGGCATTTCGTCAAAGATTTTTAGACCTTCGAACTTTGTATGTGTTGTGAAGTCATAGCCTGCCTTTTCTAGGAGTTTGTATGCATTTGGATCAAACCCATCATTCGTTCGTTTGTCAGGTAAAGTCTTTTTTGTGTGGTCATCCTTCGACTCCCAGATCTCTTGTTTGGTAATCGTTGTAAGAGGTGTGACAAAACTTTCTTTTAGAATTTCCACGTCACCGACTTTCAGATTTCCTGAACATTCTGTGAATGGTGATTCCCCTTTCTTACGTCGAGACAAAGGGACATAGCGCAATACAGGAATATTTGGCGGCTTCTCTTCTTTTGGGGCCTTTGACTGTGTCTGATTGACAAAAGTTTTATCCGTTTGAACTTTGCAAACATCTGCTTCTCCGACTTGCTTTTTCTTTGTATTTTTTTGGTGTTCCGTCTTTCCATTTTCAACCAAAGGGATTTCTGCAACAGCTATCTCCACTGCCTCATCGTTCTGTATATAGAATTTTGCGTCTGCGAAGTGAGACTCTGCCTCCGAGAATGGATTGGTATCCGCTTCTACTTTCTTAACACCGTCTTGATAGTATTTGAAACATTGATGTAGTGTAGAAGGTATTACTCCATTCCCATGTATCCATGGACGACCTAACAGTAACTTGTAAGTAGTCTTGGAGTCTATGATGTGGAACAAAGTGTTGGCCTTCAAATCTCCGATAATAAGCTCTAGACGGATCATGCCGATTGCTCGCTGTCCACCTTGGTTAAATCCTTGGATAACCAATCGACTATTTGTTAATTCGTCCGTTGAGATCCCTATTTTTGTCATGGTCGACTTAGGCATTATATTGACAGCTGATCCATCGTCAATGAGAATCCGACCAACTCTTTGCTCTTGGATGTAGCCCGAGACGAATAACGGTCTATTATGAGGCTTTGATCCTAACATCAAGTCTTCATCTGTGAAGCTAATGGACACGCAACATGAGGCACCTACGTGTACTTCAGAGTCGTCGATGTTGAATGAAGGTAGATCTCTTGTCTTTCCTGCCACTTGAGATGAGATTGATAAAGAATCGTCTTCTTCGAACGTGTCAATCGCATGGCATGTGACAGTGTCATGGATGTCTTTATGCTCTTCATTAAGAAAGTTCTTTGGAAAAAATTCTTTTAGCATCAATGGTTGTCGAGATCGAACAAAATCTTCATTCTCTTCTACGACCAACTTATGCTTTCTGGAGCCTATAGTCTTTTTCTTCTTCTTTTGCGACATATTCTTTCTTCTATAGTTTCGAAATACTTGAGGCTCTTTCCGGACAGAGTGTGGTACTTTCTTCTTTCGACGAGTTACCAAAATCCATTCTTCATCTTCGTTTTTAACAGACCCGGATTTGCTATGGGAGATAATTCTTGGAAATTCTTGCTGAAACCAAATAACTACAGGCTCTAAAGTTCCGAATTGAATCAGACTCGCTTCTAGATTATGAACTGTTCTTGAACATGTTTGGTTGTTGAGGTTTGTTGCTATTGTAGCATGGTTTGATTGTGTTACTTCATCAAGCTCCAACTCAATCCTTTTTTCTGTAGCTAACTTCAAAATTAGCTCCTTCAGAACAAAACATTTCTCCACCGGGTGACTGATAACTCGGTGATACTTGCAGTAATTGGGATCATTAACTCGTCCCATCTCTTCTGGTCGCTTACACTCTGGTAATTCGATAAGTTTCTTTTCCAAGAGTTGTTCTAACATGTCTGAGATGTCAGAGTCTGGAAAAGGGTAAACTTTTTCTTGTCTTTCTTTCAGGGTCAAACGTCTTTTTTCGCCTCCATCATGTTGCTTCTCTGTCTTCTTGTCTTTTCCTCTTGCAAAAAATTTGAAGGGAGTTGCATTAACGACCATTGATTCTTTGGTAGGGCCTTTAGAAAACTTTTCAGTAGTCGCCCCTTCTTTCTTTTCTTTCTTGATGTCTAGAGCAAGAAGATCTTTATTTCCTCTGTTAGCGATGCTCAACTCCATGTCATGAGCACGAGTTGCTAGTTCTTCGAACGTGTGAGGCATAATTCCCTGCAAAATATAATGGAGTCCCCAATGCATGCCTTGAATACACATTCCAATTGCAGATATTTCGGTGAGCCGATCTTTGCAGTCGAGACTTAGAGTTCTCCAGCGGTTGATGTAGTCAACAACTGGTTCGCCTTTTCGCTGTTGGGTATTTGTGAGTTCTAACATGCTGACAGTTCGCCTTGTGCTATAAAAGCGGTTGAGGAACTCCTTTTCAAGCTGCTCCCAACTTTCAATAGTCTCAGATTCAAGATCAGTATACCAGTCAAAAGCGTTTCCCTTCAGTGTCCGGACAAATTGTTTGACTAGTAGATCTCCTCGTGTACCGGCATTTTCACATGTTTCGATAAAGTGAGCAATATGTTGCTTGGGATTGCCCTTCCCATCGAACTGTTGAAACTTTGGTGGTTGATATCCACTAGGCATCTTCAGGTTGTCAATCCTCTTGGTATAAGGCTTAGAATAAAAGATGGAACTTTGAGCAGGTCCACCATATTGAGCTCTGATGGAGTTCATAATCATATCTTGGAGCTGCTGGACAGACAAAGAAGCGATTGAAGTAGAATGTTGCGACTGACCTTCTTGTGCAACGTTCTTTCCTTTATTTTTGACGGCAGGGGTCTGACTTGATTCCGCGGCGTCTCGACTTTCAATTTGATTCTTCAGAGAAGCTATTTCATAGTCTTTTTCTTCTACCGCCTTCAGTAACATGCTAATCTTTTTTTCCACTTCAGCCATTCTTTCTTCACTAGTGCCTGCATCAGTCATCATGACGGACATTACATCCAGATTTGATGCTTCTTTTGGTTGAAGAGAAGGAAAAACAAGTTGGTCAAACACAAGGTTTTCTGCGAGGAGGATATCAGCTTGAGCAGATTCTGTCATGCGTCTCAACATTTTGTTCGCGATGACGGGTGTTTGACTTTCTTCATCCTGGATTTCTTTAGAGCGACTGCGCGTAACTGGCCCTCCATAGGAGTCATTTGAAGCAGCAGTCTTTGAAGGAGCTTCTTTGGATGCCATCACTTTTTGGAGAGAGAAAGAGATGAGAGGTAGAAACTGTCCCACCGGGCGTGCCAATTTGTTCACACGAGATTTCGATATAGGAGAAATTTGATACGTGGAAATGAACTTGAATTTTATTGATTTTGATGTATATATGAGTGTTACAGTCTCTAATCTTTATCCTCTGATGCTTTCTCTCCAATGTAGACGTTTGATTTGGGCTGATTGATTTCCTAGATCGGCTTGTCGGCTTATTGATCTTTGGAGCGGCCCGTTGATATTTGGAGCGACCTGTTGACTTGTTGATCTTTTGAAGAGGCCTGCTGACTTGTTGATCTTGATGTTGTTGATATTTGGAGCGGCCTGTTGATTTGTTGTTGAAGACTTTGGAGCGGCCTGTTGATTTGTTGTTGAAGTCTGTAGTCTTTGAATCTTCTGAACTCTGAGTCTTTGATGCCTCTGAATTCTCTGGACTCTGATTGCTGGAGCTTCTGACTTCTCTGGACTCTGGCTCAAGGCTGAATGTCTAGAATGAATGGTGGCCTCCTCTATTTATAGAGTTTGATGGACCTACTATGGGCTTGGGCCTGATTGACTTTTGGCCCAACTTTTGGGCTTTTATTTATTTGGGCTTAATCCATTTATTTTCAATAACTTGGATTATTTAATTTTAGCCCAAAATTATTTTTAGCGATCTCGGGCTAAATAACTTTGGGTCCAACCGCCATGTGGCAATGTTTGATTGGACTAGCTCGGGTCGCGGGTGACATGTGGCATAATTTGATTTGTCAATTTTATATGTCTCTTAATTTAAATTGAGGACATGTGTAACTTTGTAATTCGTCCCAAATTTATAAATATATATTTTTATCATTAACTTGAATTAACTCAAATTAATGATGTGTCAATTTATGATTGGCCGAAATTTATTATTCAACAATGATACAACGATTTTCAAACGAATATAAACAAACTTATATAAATTAGAAAAGAAAAATATAGACAATAATTTCAAAATTGAACCAAATTTGTTGGTGCATTGTTACGATATTGTTTTAAAATCATGTCAAACTAATTATGATAAAACAAGTTAGTATAGATCCCTCATTCAAAACTTAAGCGATTTTTTGTTTAAAATGTCGTGAAATTAGATTAAAATCGATCCATTGAATTTGTGATTTTTGAAAAAAAGAACGTTTTGAGTACAATAAAAATCAACTATGTACAACCATTTGCTTAATTTTTTAAAATTTTCAATCATTTGCTTATTAGGAATACAATTATCTTTTCAATTTTTAATTTTTAGGCAAAAGATTAGGGAAAAGATTCAAATTCCAATATGGACCCACGAGAACTAGTCGCCATCCTAACAGTCTTCACCGCATCTCAAGAGCAGTTACTTATTATAGTAACACAATATATGAACGGACATAGGAGAATAGAACACCATTCACCGTACCTTAGACACCTCATTAGACAAGTAACATTCTTACGACTCATACGGGAGTCTGACTTATGTTGTCACGAGAGTACGAGGATGGATCAAATTTGTATTGTCGTACTATGCAACTTGCTTAAAACAACGGGCGGTTTGGTCGGAACGGAGGTCGTAGATGTAGAGGAGATGGTCGCAATGTTCTTACACATCTTAGCACACGATGTTAAAAACCGAGTAATTCGTAGACTATTCGCCAAGTCCGTTGATACCGTATATAGTCATTTCAACTCTATCCTAAACGCAGTATTGCGGCTCCATGATGTCTTGCTGAAGAAACCGGATCCGATCACAAGCTCCTGTACTGATGAACGATGGAAATTCTTTGAGGTATAGCTATAGTTTTTTCCACCAACGATTACTTAACGCTGGCCGCCATACGTTAGATACCTAAATGATGTTCCTTATATGGTGTGAACACAGAATTATTTGGGTGCATTAGATGACACCTACATCAAGGTCAATGTTCTCACCACTGATCGTCTGAGGTATAGGACGGGGAAGGGTGACATTGCAACCACCGTGCTTGTTGTTTGCGCTACAAACAGGGAATTCATATTCGTCCTGTCAGGATGGAAAGGGTCTGCAGCTGATTCATGAATACTTAGGGATGTGATATCAAGACCGAACAGACTGAAAATACTGAAGGATAAGTAAAGACCTCTCTTATTACTTTATTAACCACGGTGCGGTAAGGTTGGTAATGTAAAAGGTGTCGCTTTGTACAAGATATTATTATCTGTGCGATGCTGGCTACCCTAATGTCGAGGGATTTCTAGCACCGTATAGAGGAGAACGATACCATCTATTCGACTGACGTGGTGGAGGGAATCCCACCGACTACTCCGAGAGAATTCTTTAACATGAAGAATTGCTCTGCAAGGAACGTGATCGAGAGGGAATTCAATTTACTGAAGGGGAGATGGGCCATTCTCCGAGATAAATCATACTACCTGGTCGAAATCCAATGTCGGATCATTACGGCATGTTGCTTCACAACCTTATCAGTAGGAAGATGGGTGAAACGACATCGTTGGATGAATTCGATGAGGTAGACTCATCTTCAGCTTCGATGAATGGGGATAATATCAATTTCATTGGAGGGACGGGTTGACTCAACAAATGTTTTTCGATTGGGAGTTGTGTAATCAGTGATGCCTTTTATTTTTTTAGTTATTTTTTAAAATTCAGTAAGAACATTACATTTACACCTTGTGTATCCTTGTTGAGTTACATGTATGAACTCTGCAGCGTTTCAATTCAAACTTTTTGTTCATATCATTTACCTACGTTTGTACTTTATTCGCAATAGAAGCTAACAAATATAGTACAATAAAATGTTAATCTCATTACAATGTACGCATGCGTACAACATCATGGCAGGTGTTGGAAGTGGTGTTGGAAGAGCCATGAAACATACATGGACCCATAATGAGGAGACGAAATTGGTGGAATGCCTTATGATGTTAGTCCAAACAACCGGCTAGAAATCAGATAACGACACCTTTCTTCCCAGGTACCTGACGAAGTTGGAGCACATGATGGGGGAGAGGATTCCAGCATCTGAAATTAAAGGCACCCTCACAATTGATTGCAGGGTTCAAAACTTGAAAAAATAGTAGAATGTAATTGCAGAGATGTTAGGACCATCTTGCAGCGGATTCAGGTGGAATGATGAATTCAAGTGTGTCGAGGCGGAAAATGAAGTTTTTGATGAGTGGGTAAAGGTAGGTTTCTAGAGCCACCCTTCACTTGATACTTTTCATTGTGTAACATTTGTTTACATGTTCATGCAGAGTCATCCTGGTGTAAGGGGGCTTCGAAACAAATCATTCCCTCACTTTGATAAGTTTGCCTTAGTTTTTGGGAAGGACCGCGCTACCGGGGCAGGGATAGAGACTCCTAGGGATATGACATCCAATGTAGCAGACCAAGTGCATGAGAAAGTGCACCTGAGCGGCTCCCAGGAGTATTACATCCCAACACCTACGATGTCTGTCGCTGGAGTGGACGTGTCCCAGGATGAAATGCAGGAGACACTCACAAGTCAACACGCAACAACAGGGACTTATTCTAGGGGGAGTAAGAGGAAGCGAAATGCGCATCAATTAGAAATGTTGGATATTGTACGAAACGCGATGGACATGCAAGCCGCCAACCTTAGACGATTGCAGAATGACAAAAAGAAACTCGTGCAGTAGGGATAGAGTAGAGCAACGACAAAAAGTTGTGGACCAACTCTACCAGGTTCCATATTTGGACAACGCGAAGATAGTACGCCTTATGAATATCATCTTCACCAATGCCCTAGAGACTGAGAGTTTCTTATCCGTCCCAGTGGGGTTGAAACTGAAATATTGCGCATTTCTTCTAAGCAAACACGACTGATCAACGTTCCTCTCTCTTTTTATTATGCACGCTACAATTTACTTTCGTGAAGTTTGTAATGAATCTTAATTATTTTTTGTGCAATTCTGATTGTGGACCGAAATTGGTAATTAAAACTCCAAAATATTTTGTTTTAGGTAGAATGGAGTTGTCAATTAGTTATCTGATGTACATCTCCGAGTATGGAGATTTAGATGATGCATGTATGCAATGTTATGCCAATTGAGCTATGCTCGGTTTGACATGAATCACAATTATTTTGTGCATCCTAAACAATATTTATTCTTTTAAGTTTTAAGAAATTAATATGTAATATACATTTAACTATACAATACAACCAAAAAAGTTGTAAAAAAACAAAAATAAACTACCATAAACACATACTTCAAAACTTCATGTTAAAGAAAACTGCATCCTAAATCCAGACTTCCTAAACTCAGACTAAACAATTCTGCACCCCAAACACAGACTTACTAAACTCAGACTATACAACTTTGCACCTGAAGCACATACTTACTAAACTCAGACTAAACAAATCTGCACCCCAAACACAAACTATTATAGCTCAGTTTGTGCCCCAAACGCCCATTTAGCTCTCTCTCGATCCTTCTCCCCCTTTTTCTTTTTTTTTTCTTCTCTTTTTGTGGCTGACGTGAAGCCACACCAATTTTATTTAAAAAAAAGACTTATTTTCCAACCTAATACAATTTGTATTCAATTTTAATTTTCTAATTTTCTAATTGTTTCTATTTAAAGTTATCTTCCATCAAAACTTAAAAATAAAACACCCAATACCAATATCAAATATGTCATATATATATATATATATATATTCAAATGCTAGAAGATCAAAAGTAGGGTTTACAAATTATTATCCTTTTTTAAAATTTTGTCCTAGAAATTCAATTAAGAAGTGTATTCGAACTTCACTTTTTCATGCTGCATTTTCACTCCTTGATTTGTTTTTCTAATTGTTGAAAGACAGAAGAGATGTTACACGTAGAGGTTGACACAAGGGTCAATCCTCCGTCGAGCTATGGGCTGACCTGCTGGTCAACCCTTCATTGGCGGTTAGAGGCTGACACGAGGGTCAATCCTCCATTGGGCCATGGACTGACCTGCTGCCCAGCCTTTCATTGATAGTTAGGGGTTGACATGACGATCAATCCTCCATTGGGTCATGGGTTGACCTGTTGGTCATCTCTTCATTGGCAGTTAGGGATTGACACGAGGGTCAATCCTTCATCGGACCATGGGCTGACCTATTGGTCACCCCTTCGATGGCAGTCGTCGGGCCATGGGCTAACTTGCGGGTTAGCCCTTCGTTGGCAGTCGAGGAACCATAGGCTGACCTGCGAGTCTGCCCTTCTTTGTCCTTCATCGTTTCGTAGTTTGACCCATGGGTCGACCTTCTTTTGGGCAAGGGATAACCACGAGTCAACCTTTTTTCGGGAATGGATTGACTCGCGGGTCAACCCTCTCTCTCAGGCATGGGCTGACCTACAGGTCCGCCCTTTACGCTAGTGGGCCAACCCGCGTGTCACCCCGACGTCGTTTCTCTTTTGGGTCGTCTGGGGCCGGGTCTTCTTGACCGTGTGTTGGGCTTTTTAAAAAAAAATTGGCCCTCTACAAGTGTTAACAATTTTCACCCATAACATTAATTATGATGTATTATGAAAAATACAAAGTTGATTTTTCTAAATTGAAAAAAGTTCCCAAGTTTATCCCATCTTAATTATCATGTATTATAAAAAGGAAAAGTAAGAAAAAAAAGCATGGTCTTGGGTTGGGAGAAAGTATCTAAAAATATAAACTTTGTTTAACCATTATTTGACTCATATTTGTTGAACATTTTTTAAAGCATATTTTGAACCAATTTGCAAGTATTGTTTACTCATTTCATAAATAGATTTTTTTACTTCAACCAATCCATTTTGTTGAACATTTTTTAAAACATATTTAGATGATTCGAAGAGGAAGATAGATGAAGAAGATACGTTTTAGTCAAATCGGAGAGGAAGAAGTCGATCTTCAGTCGAATCAAAGAGGAAAAAGAAGCTTATAAGGGTTGGAGTTTCAGTTGAGGAAGATGAGGAGGGAGGAAGAGATGGGGGAAGGGAGAAAAGAATTGATGAAGATTAGGACGAATGCATTAGACCAACAATAGAAGAGAAATGAGAGAAATGTGTGAATGAGTAGCCAAAACCATGGGGTAGACACTATTTTACCCCATGATTTTCATTTAGGAAACTTGGACTAACAAAGTCGACACCCCAAACATGGGCTTGACTTCCAAAGTCAAACTCACAATAAACCAAGTCCATCCCATAATCTCCTTCTCCATGATCTCCCCTCTCTCTATCATCCCTCTACCTCCTCCCTTTCAATCTATCTCTTCCTTCCACACTTTTAGTCTCTCTCAATCCCTTCCCTTCAATTTTTAGCTATCACAGTCACAACAAAATCACGATTGCGATGAAGTGTAATACTCATCACCGCCACAAAGTTGCTCTCATAGTCGAAATCACGGTTGCCGAAGACGAGTCTCCAACGATATAACTTTCATCTCCCACTCTATGTTTCCCAGTGTTCTCACCACCCTTGCCCGACTCTCGATTTCATATACTCTTCAGTTTTCTCAACTTGTTATCGTTTTAGACATGGATGCATAAATCGGTTGAAAACCTAACCAAACTTTCTGATACCGACATCGATTGGTTCAATTTTAACAGAAAATCAAGATAATGTCAGTTTCTTCGGTTTAAAATATTTAAGAACCGGAGTGTTGGTTCGGTCAACGATTTAGGCCAAAATTAGACCGAACCAAACCATGCACACCCCCTAAATTGTATATGATTTACCTAATTCCTCTAAGGATGCATTAATAATTTTAAAGCCCTCAATGGTTGAAAATTCAAAATTTGAAAAACACAAACCTAAAACTTTTTTTTGTCACTAAGCCCACTGCATTTGATCATCCACTAATCAGTGTGTAGACGTGGGGTCCACTGAGCAGACTTGTTCAAACTTCAAACGAGCGCTCTCATTCTCATTCAAAAATATCGGGTGGATAAATCAACAAATAATCCCCTGAAAACCTCCCACCGTAATCTTCCGGGTCTCCTCTACACGTGTCGAAACCAAATCAAATCCGAAAAATCAAACCCCAACAACCTCTATCTAGACCATCCATTTCCGGAGGACTCACTGATTATAATATACACCTCGTCACACAGAA
Organism: Herpetospermum pedunculosum; assembly: GCA_028017165.1. Lineage (NCBI taxonomy): Eukaryota > Viridiplantae > Streptophyta > Magnoliopsida > Cucurbitales > Cucurbitaceae > Herpetospermum > Herpetospermum pedunculosum. The sequence continues at coordinate 53,710,771 of CM051528.1, read as the reverse complement.
ACATAGCTCCGTCACCCAGCCGTTTTCAAAGCCCCAAGAAAAACGAGCCGCAAACGGCGTCCGTTTCAATCTTCTTCATCCCCGAGCGCCAAAACTGAAGAAATTAGAGAGAGTAGAGGTAGTAGATCATTTTTCAAGTTTCGAATTTCATTTCTCTGATTTTCGCTGAAAAATGGAGATTGGATCGGGTTCGATTGGTTCCTGCTCGAAAGAGCAGCTCAAGATCTTTCAACAATGGTTCACTTTGGCCGATTCAGGTATATTTTTCTACTCTCAATCGCCGTTTCTTGTTTTTTTAACAATATGTTCATCGTTTTGTTTTCTGTTTTTCTCTTTTTGTCTAGATGGTGATGGTCGTGTTACTGGAAATGATGCCATACAGTTCTTCTCCATGTCTCATCTTTCTCGCGAAGAGCTCAAACAGGTATCTTGCCTTTTCTTTTTAATGTCCATTGAGTTAATCGCTTAATCTAACTGTGACGCTAGATTGGAGAATTATGATTTGATGTGCTTAGAGGTGGATAATCAATATTTCTGCTGCTACCGTAATTAGAAGAAACTTCCTTATTTGTTTATTTCGTCAAATACTGTGTTTATGTTCAATTGTTTTGTGGTCACAGATTTTCATTTTCTTTATTTTTTAGAAATTTTGTAATTAGTTTTTATAACTTTTCCTCTTAGAAGCATTTTAACAAACAGTATTACTAATTCAAATGTTATGCATTTAAGGCAGGTTTGAGAATGATTTGGAAATGATTAAAATCACTTTTGTCGTCCATAAAAATCACGTTTAAAAGTGTAAAATCAAACATAAAATTAATTTGGAAGGTGGTTTAAAGACATGTTTCGGGTTGATTTTGAACATGGCAAAAATTATTTTAGTCATTTCATAATCATTCCCAAACCTGCATTTATTACTTGACGGTCTGTTTTTCTTTGTATGGCATGGGTCACAGTGAGTAAAGAGTTTTGCTCTGATCATTGCACATTTTTTGTTCTTTCGTTCCTCCGTAGAGCTTGTATTTGCATTATAGTTTTTCGTTCTTCTGTGGAGCTTGTATTATTTACTATTGTTTTTCTTTCCATTTCTCTGTGGAACTTGTACTTTTTGAGCATTAATCTCTTTTCATCTCTTCAAGATGAAAAATTACTTTTCTTGTTTAAAAAAAATATGTATTGGATTCTTAGGGTACATCTTTTACTCTTTTCTACGATGCCACAAGTGAAACCAATGTGATATTTTCATATCCTGTTTAAAGGTTTGGGCTACTGCAGACTCCAAACGACAAGGATATTTAGGGTTCAATGAGTTCGTTACTGCCATGCAGGTTCTATTCTACTCTGTTTCGGTTTTATTACTTTAAGCACCACTACATGGAGCTCTTTCTAATTCTAATTTTTGTTTTGATAACGACCAGCTTGTTTCTTTAGCGCAAGCAGGGTATGACTTGAACTCAGATACCCTAAAAAATGCAGGCAAGTTGAATGATGTGTTTGATGGTTCTGTCTATTACTTTTAACAATTTAAAGTTCTTTTGGCTATTACTCTTGAAGTGTAACAGATGAATTTTCTTTGTTATCAAGTCCATATTATTTTTAAAGTGATTTTTTTTTTTTGCAAAGATATTTTAATTAATGTGGGAATGAACTCATGAACTCTTAGTCAGGGCACAACCTTATGCCAATTGAGCGGTTTGGCGAAAGTGAAAACTTTTGGTCTGACTTAACACATCAAATAATTCAGATATCATATGCCAGAACAAATATCAGTGATATTCAGGTTTATTCATTTATTTTTGTTTTCTCTTCCTCTGATCCTCGAAATGTAACCATGCTCTCTCACTGTAAATAATTCAAAAGGGAATATAGTCTAACCGAATGTCTTTTAGACTGCCCTGCTGATAATATTGTGTGGCCAGTAATTATTTCTGACCAGTTAATCCGTCCTCTAATGCCTGGTTTCTTGCTTCACTTTACTTTATTGCATATTTTTGAACTAGATTATTTGAAAACTCTATTAGTGTCTACTGAAAGGTTTAAAAAAAGAAGTAAAAAAGATAAATCTTTTTCATATCCAGAAAGTGCCTTCTTTGAATCCAAATATTGTGTTCATGTGCTTACATATCACCTTGCAATGCAAAGACAATACTTGGTTACTCTCCATTACACATTGACGTCCTTTTTCTTGCATACAGGCAGGGAGGAAATTAAACTTCCAGTGCTAGAAGGCCTTGACACTTTAGTTAATGTAAGTAACATCACTCGTTTGGCAATGTGGACTTTGCATTGAAATAATGAAAAACATTAATGTAAGATATCATTTTTCCGATCCTCTTTTCAGAAGACCAAGAGGTTAGCAATATCTAGCCAACATGAATCAAATGGTTAGACAATTTCTGATCATTGAATTTCTATAATAAAATTGCCAACTTGGTCTGTGATTTAAATTGGCACTCTCCCAATATAGGAACTCAACCTATGCCACCGGCATCAACTCCATGGTTTGCTTCAAAATCTGGGAGCAAGGTATTATGTGCTCTTTTCTGTTAAGTTTATTTTTTCTACTTTGCCCATCTTTCTTATTTTTGTAAGATTTATTTTTCAATTTTGTTCCAGATCTATTTTTTTCATGGTAAGTAATGAAATGCAATTACAAACGTTGACCTATTCTTCTCTGGTAATGTTTTCTTCTGCATTCTTTCTTGTTCAGATATCCCATACTGCAGTTACATCAATAATTGACGGTTTGAAAAAACTATACAATGAAAAGCTAAAGCCTCTGGAAGCTACTTATCGGTTTAATGATTTTGTGTCCCCACCGCTGGTGAGTAGGTTGGGAAATTTCTTGTCCACTTAAATTTTCTAGTATAGATGGAAAAAGAGTTGTTGCATGGTTAGTGGTTACTGAAATTGTATAAAATGTTCCTTCATTGTGTTTGAAAGTTTTTTTTGACTAATTTCTTGCAGACAAGCAGTGATTTTGATGCTAAGCCAATGATTATGTTGTTGGGCCAATATTCCACTGGAAAGACAACATTTATCAAACATTTGTTAAAATGTAATTATCCAGGTGAGTTGAATTTACTTTATCACCTTTTCAAATCTGCATGTATAAACTTTGAATTATTCATGTTTATTCATGTATTTAATTTTTTTTTCCTCAGGAGCTCACATAGGACCCGAGCCAACAACTGATAGATTTGTAGTAGTTATGGTAAGGGAAACCCTTTATTTTGTTGTTAAGCTCATAAATAATAACTGGTAGCATGCCTTTTGGACTTTTTGTTTTGGACAAGCCAGCGTCTAATTGTTTGTGCAGTTCTATGTTGATTATCCTACAACTATTATGTGTTATAACTTTTGCTAATCACCGCAGATGATCTTTTTCCTCTTTGTATTTTGTTTAAGGAAAGATATGGATTTAATATGTCTAATTGCATATTGTACAATTTTATAAGTTTGGTATCCTTGTTGGCACAAGAAACTTTTCAGTTTTCTTTTATTTTCCATTGTTCAGTTTTCTTTCATATGCTAACATGTTCACCGTTCCTTTGCTTTATTGTGAATTTGTATTCAGTCTGGACCAGATGAGAGAAGTGTTCCAGGAAACACCATTGCTGTTCAAGCAGATATGCCATTCTCTGGTTTGACATCCTTTGGTGGATCATTCTTGTCGAAGTTCGAATGTTCTCAAATGCCGCATCCTGTACGTTGAAGAAGTTTTTAATGGCTTAGTTAAAAATATTTAATGTTGTCAGTTCTTTTTATTGCACTTAATTTTATGCTGTTTCATTTTGCCAAATTGCTATAATGAAGCTAATATTTTTAACCTATACTGTCAGCTCCTTAATCAAATTACATTTGTGGATACTCCTGGGGTTCTATCTGGGGAAAAGCAACGCACACAGAGAAGCTATGATTTCACAGGGGTTATATCATGGTTTGCAGCAAAATGCGATCTCATTCTTCTTTTGTTTGATCCCCATAAATTGGATATCAGCGACGAGTTCAAGCGTGTTATAGGATCTCTTCGTGGTCAAGATGATAAGATTCGAGTTGTTCTCAATAAAGCAGATCAAGTTGATACTCAACAAGTAAGATTGTTAGACCTATCACCTATGCAATTATTTTCTTCTTTGTAGTTTCCTTTATTGGAGGATTATAATGTATACTTTTTTTACTTTCATTCATTCTAGTTAATGAGAGTATATGGAGCATTGATGTGGTCTCTTGGCAAAGTGTTGAATACTCCAGAGGTCGCTCGTGTCTATATTGGGTAGGTTCTTTGATTCATAGACTATTTCTGTATTGTGTTCATATTGTCTACACGACTACACGACTTTTCTCATCCCTGACTTTCATTGATATCAGCATTTTCTTGCATTTTCACTTGGTAATTTTATCATCTGATTTTATCAGGTCATTTAACGACAAGCCTGTTAACGAAGCCTCAGTCGGTCCAATCGGTCGCGATCTTTTTATGAAGGAACAAGATGACCTCTTAGCAGACTTGATTGATATCCCAAAGAAAGCGTGTGACCGTCGGGTATAACTCTAAATACATGTTTTGATTGCATATGCAATAATCATAGTCATAGATACCTTTTCCCGTTTACCATCACCATGTCCTAAATAACGAAGTTTTAATTTTCACATTATCCAGATTAATGAATTTGTAAAACGTGCCCGGGCGGCTAAGATTCATGCCTACATCATCAGCCACCTTAAAAAGGAGATGCCGGCCATGATGGGCAAAGCTAAAGCTCAACAACGGCTTATCGATAATCTTGAAGATGAATTTGGAAAGGTAGCTCTTTCTCTATCTCTTAATCTCAATGAATTTATGTGAGAGTTTGATATAATTGAGAACAACTCTCTGGTTCACAGGTTCAAAGAGAGTACCACCTACCGGCCGGTGACTTCCCGAATGTCGACCATTTTAGGGAGGTATTAAATGGGTACAGTATAGATAAATTTGAGAAATTGAAGCCTAAAATGATTCAAGCTGTGGATGACATGCTTGGTTATGACATCCCAGAACTTCTCAAGAACTTCAAAAATCCGTATGAATGAAATATATAAAATATATATTATTGTAGTTCTGTAGATGCATTGCAACTTGCAATGTATGTTAGAATTCAAAATTTTGGGAACTTTTTTTCATTCTTTCTTTTAGTTGATGATGCTCAAATGTATGTGTATCTTGATTGAGCATTTCATTTTCCATTGAGAGTTTATTGGTAGTTTGTGGCTTGTTGTATTGTTTGATATATGATGTTTAATGCAATTAGTTAGTCCAAATAAATCGTTAAAACCAAGTTGATGGAACTAAACAAGATATATTAATCTAAGCAGAGTTTTATTAATTTATTAGTTAAAATATTTTATATTTGCCTAAGATCTCCCATAACTGGTTATTGCCGTCTAACACGTCTTACATTTTTGTCTTCTTTGTATCAAAACAATATAATAAATTTTGTAGGTTGGATAAATTAAAATGCTAAACTGAATCTAAATTAATTTATTTATAGACCTTTTAGATTTTAATTGATCTAGTTATTGGTTTAAAATTTACAAAGTTTATGAGTATAAATTGAGGACTAATGTTGACTATTATGCTTTTTATATTATATTAATAATAGTTTTTTTTTCAACAAGTGTGGGTGGTACCATTTTCAAGATCCTAATTACTGTCTTATCCATTGGACGTTCGAATTGACTTAAAAATAGTTCACACGTTGGAGTCATAAATCAAATTTGATAATTATTGACTTAATTCACCTGTTGGGTTAATAAATCAAATTATTGTTGGGTTAGATAATATGGGTTCATAAATCAAATTAATATTTTAACTAGTTAAGATAATATGTTCTAAAATTTAGATGTTTGATGATTAGTTAATTTATATCTAGCTCTGCAACTCCTCTGCCAGACGAACGTGTAGCGGCGATGGTCGAGACAACCAAGCGTCGTTCTTCTGCTTCTATGAAACGTTTGTCAACGGTAGAGAGGGTGACTAGGGTCGGTGTCGTGGATCTCTCGATGGTGATGGAATAAGTTAGAGGTTTCGGCGTGAAGGATCTCACTAGTGTTCAAATGGAAGAAGTGTCCGTTGAGATGTCGACATCGACTGGGCAACCGAAGAGGGTAGGTTGTCGGTGTGGTGGACGGGGGTGGGTTGTCGGAGATGCTTCGGGAGGTTGAGGTTTTGACTTGGGCAGGAGTAGTGACTGGGTGTGCGCCAAAGACGTGGACGAATGGAGCGGTGGCGACTGACGGAGGAGCAGTCCATGCGTCAAGTGATCGGCCGTGGGTAGGTGCGGCGACGGTTGGGGGTGGGGAGAAGCCTTGATTGTAGGCGACTGGGAAACGACTTTCTTGTGAGGACGATAGAGTTGCTGCTAGGGATCGAAATCTGTTTATCGGACTGGTCGACGAACCGGTCCCGTTCCCCCGAAGATCAATCGAATCGGAAGCCTAGTCATTGGAACGACTCAACGGGTTTAAGTGGTCTGACCGATCTGGTTCGGCTGGTTCATATTGGTTTTCCACCAATAGACCGTGTATTGGCTTCTAACCCCTCGTGTGGGCTTGAAATCACCTGTAGTTGGTCCATTTGGCCTAGGCCGACTATGGGGAAGTCGGTTGGGTCATCTCCACCTCCCGGGCAGAGCTTTTTGGCTCGCCTGCAGGTGCTTAAGTTTCCCTTGTGTATTCCCCTTCTATGGTTATTAATGGGGAACATGTGTCGTTATTCCGCCAGATGATGTTATTCATGAGAGAATTTTCGTTTGGGAGTGCTCGTTGGTCAACCAATTTGTTGATGGTCGAATGACATATCATGTACTTGATGGAGCGTTGATGGAACGCAGCGGAAGCGATTTGGATCATGGACACTCTAATTTCATCAATTTAAACAAAACGGAAACATGCAAAAGCAATGAAAAAGAGAAATTAGAACACATACCCTTGTCGTTCGTAATTCTCCAATTTCACCGACAGAAGCTCCTCACGAGCTCACCGAGCCTTTTCACGAAACCTTCGTGGACCACCCACGGTAGTCCCGCTATCCTCGGGCCGAGAAACGGAGTAGTGGGACTCCTTTTACAAAAGAAAAGGAAGAAGAAGCTCCACTGAAGAAAACTATTTTCTTCTTTAAAACAGAGAGCCGAGAGAAGAAGAAGAAGAAATTGAAATTCAATTTCAAATCTCAAAATAGTGTACCCAAAGGTGTACTATAACCCTTTTTTTTTTTTTTTTTTTTAATTGATCTGTCAATATATATATACCTTATGTTTACATGTGTCTTACATTGCATGTGAGACACATGTAAATTTATATATATATATATATATATATATATATTTATAAATTATTATTATTAAAAATAATAATAATTATTTTATTAATTAAACTTTTTAATTAATAAAAAATATATATATATTTTAATTAATATTATTTAATTCAATATCAAATATTAATTAAATAATATAATTAAACCCGGTTTTTCGAAAACCGACTTTTTGCACATGAATCCAATTCATATTGTAGACCAATCTCATATTTAAATCATATTTAAATATGTCTATTCTTCTTCCACAAACCCGAATTTGAACGATTCAAATTCTTTTCTTTTCTTTTATATTGTTTCACGGCTTTATCCGAGCTAGCCAGGAGAACCGTAAGGACCTACAGATCATGAGCTCCAACGATACGAGATTATCCGGTCAAAACTCTTTCAACCGAACTAACCAACATTCGTTAACCCCCGGAGACTCCACTAAAGTCCAAGGGCTGCACTCTCCTCACTGTAGATATATTGTGTCCTGTTGATATAACTATCATCAGTAAGTCGATCCTTCACAGGTCGTCCATAATCACAACGGGTCATTTAAACCGTTTAACCCTTGTATTATATCTTGTTCCTTAAGTACCACTGACACCTCTAATGAACAATTGATTTGTGGTCCAACCATCAAATCAGATTCCTCCCTGATCAGGAGAGGATGGGCCCACTGTTCAAGACCTGGAGTCAGCACTTAAGGGAACAACCTCTCTACTAACCCTTAAAGCGGGTAGGAGTGAATTCCATCTCGCACAACTACGTCCCCAACCACTTATTCGATCTTATCCCCAAGATGGTAGGCTTATTGAGTCGGCAATCAGGCCACTCTCACCCGTACAAGTTAAAGGATAAGGTCGAATAAACAGGAGTTCATAGTGAGCTCAAGATTGAGATCGAGTTACCTAAGTCATCAAATGAAAAAAATCGGTCTTTACCGTAAACGGTGTTATAAAGAAAGAGCGACTTTATTTCTTGGTTCGGTCTTGTGCAAACTCATTGCACAGGACGCCCTCACTCACATGTCTCTACATGAAACGATTCGAATCACATCGTTTTGTACTATACAAAGTGAGCCGCGTCCAATAGTGTCCCCAGGATAAGGTACCCAGCCTTATCCCTATACTATAGACCATTTTGGCTGTCTACTTGAACTTGATCCACATTCATGTCACACATGAAGTTCAAGTACTCACACTATCGCCATGGGTGTTAGTTATTGGTATAGGTTAATACAAACACAATTCACTAAAATTCAATAACAACTTTATTGAAATATAATATATTTACATTCAAACAGTTTACAAACTACGAGTTTTAGGACATAAAACCCAACAAACTCCCACTTGGACTAAAACGTCAGTGGAGTACATGCTGGTCGAGAGAACTAGAGTATCAAATATCTAAAGTTTCTCCCACTGTCCTATTGAGCAGCTCGCAGCCCTAAACTTTTTAGGTGTCTCTCAAACACTTTAGCCGTGAGAGACTTAGTAAACGGATCAGCAATGTTGTGCTCCGAGGCTACCTGTGTGACGATCACATCTCCTCGTTGCACTATCTCCCTGATGAGATGATACTTCCGCTCAATATGCTTTCCACGCTTATGGCTTCTAGGTTCTTTAGAATTTGCCACTGCACCGCTGTTATCACAATAAAAGGGTGATTGACAAGTTCATATTTGGAACAATTTCCAAATCTGTCAAGAACTTCCTAAGCCATACAGCTTCCTTCGCTGCTTCGCAAGCTGCGACATACTCAGCTTCCATGGTGGAGTCAGCAATACAACCTTGCTTTATACTCCTCCATACTATTGCTCCTCCGTTAAGAGTGAACACTGATCCTGATGTAGATTTCTTGGAATCTATATCAGTTTGAAAATCAGAGTCAGTGTATCCTGCAAGGATCAAATCCTTCGCGCCATACACAAGCACATAGTCTCTCGTTCTCCTAAGATACTTGAGGACATGTTTAACGGCTGTCCAGTGATTATATCCTGGATTGGACTGGAACCTACTGACAATTCCTACTGCATACCAGATGTCGGGTCGTGTACACAACATAGCGTACATGAGACTACCAACTGCAGATGCATAGGGAATTCGTCTCATATCCTCAACCTCTTGAGGTGTCTTAGGAGACTGTTCCTTAGACAAGTGAATTCCATGCCTAAAAGGCAGCGAACCTTTCTTGGAATTCTGCATCGAATATCTTGACAACACCTTGTCAATATAAGATGCTTGAGACAGCGCTAACACTTTGTTCTTACGATTCCTTATGATCTGAATCCCTAGAACAAACTGAGCCTCTCCCAAATCTTTCATTTGGAATTGGGTCGCTAGCCAATTCTTAACGTCAGTTAGGAACCCTACATCATTCCCAATGAGTAGTATATCGTCTACGTACAAGACTAAGAAAGCTACAACAGTATTGACTACTTTATTGTAAACACAAGGTTCGTCAATATTTTGTTCAAAGCCATAAGATTTGATCGCCGTATCAAACCTTATATTCCAGGATCTAGATGCTTGCTTCAACCCATAAATGGATCGATTAAGCTTGCAAACCTTTTGCTCTTGACCCTGAAGTATGAATCCCTCTGGTTGAGCCATATAGATACTCTTCTCAAGATTACCATTCAGAAAAGCAGTCTTGACATCCATTTGCCAAATTTCATAATCATAAAATATAGCAATGGATAAGAGTATTCTAATCGACTTTAACATGGCAACAGGAGAAAAGGTTTCTTCATAGTCCACCCCTTCTCTTTGGGAATAACCTTTTTGTTGGGTTTTATGTCCTAAAACTCGTAGTTTGTAAACTGTTTGAATGTAAATAAATATTATATTTCAATAAAGTTGTTATTGAATTTTAGTGAATTGTGTTTGTATTAACCTATACCAATAACTAACACCCATGGCGATAGTGTGAGTACTTGAACTTCATGTGTGACATGAATGTGAATCAAGTTCAAGTAGACAGCCAAAATGGTCTATAGTATAGGGATAAGGCTGGGTACCTTATCCTGGGGACACTATTGGACGCGGCTCACTTTGTATAGTACAAAACGATGTGATTCGAATCGTTTCATGTAGAGACATGTGAGTGAGGGCGTCCTGTGCAATGAGTTTGCCCAAGACCGAACCAAGAAATAAAGTCGCTCTTTCTTTATAACACCGTTTACTGTAAAGACCGTTTTTATTTCATGTGATGACTTAGGTAACTCGATCTCAATCTTGAGCTCACTATGAACTCCTGTTTATTCGACCTTATCCTTTGACTTGTACGGGTGAGAGTGGCCTGATCGCCGACTGAATAAGCCTACCATCTTGGGGATAAGATCGAATAAGTGGCTGGGGACGTAGTTGTGCGAGATGGAATTCACTCCTACCGGCTTTAAGGGTTAGTAGAGAGGTTGTTCCCTTAAGTGCTGACTTCAGGTCTTGAACAATGGGCCCATCCTCTCCTGATCAGGGAGGAATCAGATTTGATGGTTGGACCACAAATCAATTGTTCACTAGAGGTGTCAGTGGTACTTAAGGAACAAGATATAATACAAGGGTTAAACGGTATAAATGACCCGTTGTGATTATGAACGACCTGTGAAGGATCGACTTACTGATGATAGTTATATCAACAGGACACAATATATCTACAGTGAGGAGAGTGCAACCCTTGGACTTTAGTGGAGTCTCCGGGGGTTAACGAATGTTGGTTTGTTCGGTTGAAAGAGTTTTGACAGGATAATCTCAAATCGTTGGAGCTCATGATCTGTAGGTCCTTACGGTTCTCCTGGCTAGCTCGGATAAAGCCGTGAAACAATATAAAAGAAAAGAAAAGAATTTGAATCGTTCAAATTCGGGTTTGTGGAAGAAGGATAGACATATTTAAATATGATTTAAATATGGACATATTTAAATATGATTTAAATATGAGATTGGTCTGAAAACATGAATAGGATTCATGTGCAAAAAGTCGGTTTTCGGAAAATCGGGTTTAATTATATTATTTAATTAATATTTGATATTGAATTAAATAATATTAATTAAATATATATATTTATTAATTAAAAAGTTTAATTAATAAAATAATAATAATTATTTTTTAATAATAATAATATATAAATATATATATATATATATTTACATGTGTCTTACATGCAATGTAAGACACATGTAAGATATATACTATGTATATATTTTGCATCGTCAGATCTTTTATAAAAAAAAAAAAAAAAAAAAGGAAATAGAAATTAAAGTGCTTAGTGCACTTTGGGGCTCTCAATTGAATTATAGAATTCAGTTGAACTTCTCTCTCAATCTCTTCCGTCTTCTTCCTTCTGCCTCTGCTCTCTGAAGAAAATTGGTTTTCTTCAGTAAAGCTTCGTCCTTCTTTTCTTTTGTAAAATGAGTCCCACTACTCCGTTTCTCGGCCCGAGGATAGCGGGACTACCGTGGGTGGTCCACGAAGGTTTCGTGAGAAGGCTCGGTGAGCTCGTGAGGAGCTTCTGGCGGTGAAATTGGAGAAATACGAACGACAAGGGTATGTGTTCTAACTTCTCTTTTTCATTGGGTTTGCATGTTTCCATTTGTTTAAATTGATGAAATTAGAGTGTCCATGATCCAAATCGCTTCCGCTGCGTTCCATCAACGCTTCATCAATTGGTATCAGAGCGTTTTTGGCCACTCAATTTCTATCAATTTAAGTTATGGTGGGTTTTATTTAGAATTTGTTTCTGAATGGAATTCTAAAGTGAATATCGATTTTGGCATAGTTTCTTTTTGAATTTCATTATTTGTAATTGCCCGAGATTGTATGGGCTTTAATGCATGCTAAAGAGTCTGTATTTTTAGAGTCATTAGAGTCCATATAGGTTTCTTTGTGAAAGAAGTTTGAGTTTGAAACTCGCCGAAATGTTCGGTGTAAGTTCAAACTCATTCTAGGCAATACGAGAAGAAATTCGAAGAAAATTTGGCCGAAGCGTTCGGAGGAAGCAAGTTGGTCAAAGGCGGTGCGAAGAGTTCGAAGTCCGCTCAAGACGTAGCTTGTTGATCAAGCTTGTAATAAATTAGTTATTGCTTGCTAAATGCCAAAATCGATCCACTTTAGTGTGTTTAATTAATTATGCATTGCGAATGTATGTTTTAATTAAATTCCATGTTTGTATGTGCATAACGTATGCCATATAGATTTAAAATCCCACCGTAGGAAGCATGCTTCATGCATTGAAAATATGTTATAAGTGTTATAATATATCGTATGCATATTTGGCAATTCATGAGTATTAATATAAGAGTTATATTAATTCATGAATTAGATGTTGATAATTTAATAGAATAATTGATATAAGTGTTATATTAATTATGAAATTAAATATACAACATAGGTTGCCATGGTTTTATGCACATGGTATATTATAAGTGTTATAATGTATATGATGCATGTTTATTCATGAGTATTAATATAAGAGTTATATTAATTCATGAATTAGATGTTGTTTGCTTAATAGAATAATTGATATAAGTGTTATATTAATTATGAAATTAAACATCCAACATTAGATGCATTTTGTTTGTTATAAGTGTTATAATGTATAGGATGCATGCTTAATTCATGAGAATTGATATAAGTGTTATATTAATTTATGAATTAGGAGTTGTATATTTAAAAACATAATCGATATAATTGTTATATTAATTATGAAATTAAATATTCAACTTGTCATGCCTTAGTGATGCATGTTTGAGAAGCATGTAGAAGTTTGTTGTAGTATGTCTTAGTTTTGCAAAGCGTTGTAAAATTGGCATAGACTTTTAAAATCTATAACAAAGACAAAGGCATGCTCACTTAGGGTTGAATGTATCGCTCCGTTTCATTAGATGAATAGGTCGATATCTTGTAAATGCTAAGGTTACAAGAAACTCACCCGGGGACATCCTGTTCGAGGTTGGAGGTATTTAAGCTGACGGTTTACGGAACACCTCCTACCTGGGGACCATCCGGTACTTGAGTAAAGTTAACCCGACTTTATGAGCATGCGTGAGTGGTGTGAGGTAATAAAGTGTTTATCACCTAGACATCATAGGTAAAAGTTTGTTTTACCTAGACTTAGGTCTTATTGTCTTAGCCGGATAATGCCTGAGTAATTTACCCATTCCGTCTTAAAAATACTTAGTAGAGGTGTTGAGAAGGTATATATGATATGTCCCTCTCCTCCTACGTTCTCTGTCAAGTTCACACCGTGAGAATTATGCTCGGCCTCGTGATGTCAATAGGGCATCCCCATTCGGATGGTATTTGCATAATTCAAGAGCAAGGTGAATAGAGAAAGTATTTATAGTAAGTGGGAGAAGGAAGTATGTCAATACATCCTGCGGTCTCCTCCATTGGATTGAACCGTGAGATTCCTATGTTCCGCCTGCTAGGTGCCCACAAGTGGTACCGATCCATTCGGAGGGCCGTTTCATAGGAATCGGAACATGTCAATCACCATTTATGGATAAAGAAACATAGAGCCATTCCCAACTTTGACATTTCCATTCGGTTGCATCGTTGGGGCCGCCCTATGAATTCTAAAAATGGAGGGTCACACTTACGAGATTTGCTAAGGAGTTAGTAAATCTTGACCAAACAGCGGTAACTAAGATGCTATAGGAATATGAGATATTCTGATATTAACATTTAGTCAAGAATGTCTTGATTCAGTGAAGGAATGCATGACTGCCCCTCGGTAGCGACCATTCTGACCCACTGAAGTATCGTTGCAGTTTAATAATGAGTTTTGGGTACATTATTATTCTTTGCTAAATTCTTGATTGGTGTGTAAATTAGGTTAAAACCTTTTCACTAATATTTTTTCATTCTCTTTTCAGCATGACTAACTCTTTCATTCACTTACTAGCTTCCGATAAGTTAACCGGCGATAACTACGCGACCTGGAAATCGAACTTGAATACGATTCTCGTTCTAGATGATCTCAGGTTCGTCTTATCAGAGGATTGTCCTCCCCCTCCTAGCTCGGATGCGACTCGAACTGTTCGAGAAGCATATGATAGATGGACAAGGGCTAATGATAAAGCCCGAGTCTATATCTTAGCCAGCATATCTGATGTGTTAGCTAAGAAGCACGAGGATATGGTTTCTGCTAAAGAAATCATGTCTTCATTACAGAAGATGTTTGGACTACCGTCCTCATCGGTCTGTCATGAAGCCCTCAAATACGTTTACAACTCTCGCATGAAAGAGGGTACCTCTGTTAGGGAGCATGTCCTTAACATGATGGTCCACTTCAATGTGGCGGAAGTAAACAAAGCTACTATTGATGAGTCAAGTCAAGTAAGCTTTATCATGGAATCTCTTCCGAAGAGTTTCCTTCAGTTCGGAACCAATATGGTAATGAACAAGATAAAGTATAATTTGACTTCTCTCCTCAGCGAGCTACAGACCTATCAATCCCTTCACACTTCTAAAGGAAAAGAGAAGGAGGCAAACGTTGTCACTTCTAGGAAATTCCAAAAGGGGTCGTCTTCTGGGAGTAAGTCTGAACTTTCTTCTATTAAGAATAAGAGTATTCAAAAGAAGAAGAAAGATAAAAGGAAGGGAAAAGCACCTGCTGCAGGTAAGAGCAAGACTAGATCTACAGACAAAGGAAAATATTTCCATTGTGGTGTAGATGGGCACTGGAAACGAAATTGCCCAAAGTATCTTGCCGAGAAAAAGGCTGAGAAGGAAAGACAAGGTAAATATGATTTATTTGTTGTCGAAACATGTTTAGTAGAACATGATTGTCATACCTGGATACTTGATTCAGGAGCTACTAACCATGTTTGTTCTTCTTTTCCGGAAACTAGTTCTTGGCAGCCACTTTCTCGAGGTGAGATAACTCTCAGAGTTGGAACTGGAGAGGTTGTCTCAGCTGAAGCAGTGGGAGCTATAAAGTTGTTGTATAGAGATAGTTTCATTTTACTAGAAAATGTACTCCTGGTTCCTACCTTCAAGAGGAATCTTGTATCTATATCTTGTTTGTTAGAACAGTTGTATAAAGTATCTTTTGTTCATAATGAAGCGTTCATTAGCAAAAGAGGTGTACGTATTTGTTCTGCGAAACTTGAAAACAACTTGTATGTGTTAAGACCAACCGAAGCCAAAGCTATTTTGAACACTGAAATGTTTAAAACAGCTGAGACTCAAACTAAAAGGCGGAAAATTTCTCCAAGTACTTATCTTTGGCACTTAAGACTAGGTCACATTAATCTCAATAGGATTGGGAGATTGGTTAAGAGTGGTCTGCTAAATCGTTTAGAGGACAACTCTTTACCGCCATGTGAGTCTTGTCTTGAGGGCAAAATGACCAAACGATCTTTTTCTGAAAAAGGTCATAGGTCCAAAGAACCTCTAGAAATCGTGCATTCGGATCTCTGCGGTCCTTTGAATGTCAAAGCACGAGGAGGGTATGAATATTTCATCAGTTTCATTGATGATTATTCTAGGTACGGTTATCTTTATCTAATGCATCATAAGTTCGAAGCTCTTGAAAAGTTCAAAGAGTATAAGGCAGAGGTTGAGAACACATTAGGTAAATCGATAAAAACACTCCGATCAGATCGAGGTGGAGAGTATATGGATTTAAGATTCCAGGACTATATGATAGAACATGGAATAGTATCTCAACTCTCAGCGCCAGGAACACCACAGCAGAATGGTGTGTCCGAGAGGAGAAATAGAACCCTGTTAGACATGGTTCGATCTATGATGAGTTATGCTCATTTGCCTAGTTCGTTTTGGGGATATGCAGTAGAGACTGCAGTATATATTTTGAACATGGTTCCCTCTAAGAGTGTTTCTGAAACACCTTATGAGTTATGGAGAGGGCGTAAAGGTAGTTTACGTCACTTCAGGATTTGGTGGTGTCCGGCACATGTGCTAGTACCCAATCCAAAGAAGTTGAAACATCGTTCAAAATTGTGCCTATTTGTAGGTTACCCCAAGGAAACGAAAGGTGGTCTATTTTACGATCCTCATGAGAACAAGGTACTAGTATCGACTAATGCCACGTTCTTAGAGGAAGACCACATGAGAGATCATCAACCGTCGAGCAAAATTGTTTTGTCCGATTTTTCCAGGAAAGCTACAGTCGGATCAACAAAGGTTGTTGATCAGGCTGGTCCTTCTGAAGAGTTGAGAAAGCCTCGACGCAGTGGGAGGGATGTAAGACAGCCTGACCGCTACATCGGCTTGTCTGAAACTCAAGTCGTCATACCTGATGATGGCGTTGAGGATCCATTGACCTTTAAACAGGCAATGAATGACATAGACAAGGACCAGTGGCTTAAAGCCATGGATCTCGAAATGGAGTCTATGTACTTCAATTCGGTCTGGGATCTTGTAGACCAACCAGATAGTGAAAGACCTATCGGTTGCAAGTGGATCTACAAGAGAAAACGAGACCAAGCCGGTAAGGTGCAAACCTTTAAGGCTCGACTTGTGGCAAAAGGTTATTCCCAAAGAGAAGGGGTGGACTATGAAGAAATCTTTTCTCCTGTTGCCATGTTAAAGTCGATTAGAATACTCTTATCCATTGCTACATTTTATGATTATGAAATCTGGCAAATGGATGTCAAGACTGCTTTTATGAATGGTAATCTTGAGGAGAGTATCTATATGGCTCAACCAGAGGGATTCATACTTCAGGGTCAAGAGCAAAAGGTTTGCAAGCTTAATCGATCCATTTATGGGTTGAAGCAAGCATCTAGATCCTGGAATATAAGGTTTGATACGGCGATCAAATCTTATGGCTTTGAACAAAATATTGACGAACCTTGTGTTTACAAGAAAGTAGTCAATACTGTTGTAGCTTTCTTAGTTAGCTCTTGTACGTAGACGATATACTACTCATTGGGAATGATGTAGGGTTCCTAACTGACGTTAAGAATTGGCTAGCGACCCAATTCCAAATGAAAGATTTGGGAGAGGCTCAGTTTGTTCTAGGGATTCAGATCATAAGGAATCGTAAGAACAAAGTGCTAGCGCTGTCTCAAGCATCTTATATTGACAAGGTGTTGTCAAGATATTCGATGCAGAATTCCAAGAACGGTTCGCTGCCTTTTAGGCATGGAATTCACTTGTCTAAGGAACAGTCTCCTAAGACACCTCAAGAGGTTGAGGATATGAGACGAATTCCCTATGCATCTGCAGTTGGTAGTCTCATGTACGCTATGTTGTGTACAAGACCCGACATCTGCTATGCAGTAGGAATTGTCAGTAGGTTCCAGTCCAATCCAGGATATGATCACTGGACAGCCGTTAAACACGTCCTCAAGTATCTTAGGAGAACGAGAGACTATGTGCTTGTGTATCGCGCGAAGGATTTGATCCTTGCAGGATACACTGACTCTGATTTTCAGACTGATATAGATTCCAGGAAATCTACATCAGGATCAGTGTTCACTCTTAACGGAGGAGCAATAGTATGGAGGAGTATAAAGCAAGGTTGTATTGCTGACTCCACCATGGAAGCTGAGTATGTCGCAGCTTGCGAAGCAGCGAAGGAAGCTGTATGGTTTAGGAAGTTCTTGACAGATTTGGAAGTTGTTCCAAATATGAACTTGCCAATCACCCTTTATTGTGATAACAGCGGTGCAGTGACAAATTCTAAAGAACCTAGAAGCCATAAGCGTGGAAAGCATATTGAGCGGAAGTATCATCTCATCAGGGAGATAGTGCAACGAGGAGATGTGATCGTCACACAGGTAGCCTCGGAGCACAACATTGCTGATCCGTTTACTAAGTCTCTCACGGCTAAAGTGTTTGAGAGACACCTAAAAAGTATAGGGCTGCGAGCTGCTCAATAGGACAGTGGGAGAAACTTTAGATATTTGATATTCTAGTTCTCTCGACCAGCATGTACTCCACTGACGTTTTAGTCCAAGTGGGAGTTTGTTGGGTTTTATGTCCTAAAACTCGTAGTTTGTAAACTGTTTGAATGTAAATAAATATTATATTTCAATAAAGTTATTATTGAATTTTAGTGAATTGTGTTTGTATTAACCTATACCAATAACTAACACCCATGGCGATAGTGTGAGTACTTGAACTTCATGTGTGACATGAATGTGAATCAAGTTCAAGTAGACAGCCAAAATGGTCTATAGTATAGGGATAAGGCTGGGTACCTTATCCTGGGGACACTATTGGACGCGGCTCACTTTGTATAGTACAAAACGATGTGATTCGAATCGTTTCATGTAGATACATGTGAGTGAGGGCGTCCTGTGCAATGAGTTTGCACAAGACCGAACCAAGAAATAAAGTCGCTCTTTCTTTATAACACTGTTTACTGTAAGACCGTTTTTATTTCATGTGATGACTTAGGTAACTCGATCTCAATCTTGAGCTCACTATGAACTCCTGTTTATTCGACCTTATCCTTTGACTTGTACGGGTGAGAGTGGCCTGATCGCCGACTGAATAAGCCTACCATCTTGGGGATAAAATCGAATAAGTGGCTGGGGACGTAGTTGTGCGAGATGGAATTCACTCCTACCCGCTTTAAGGGTTAGTAGAGAGGTTGTTCCCTTAAGTGCTGACTCCAGGTCTTGAACAATGGGCCCATCCTCTCCTGATCAGGGAGGAATCTGATTTGATGGTTGGACCACAAATCAATTGTTCATTAGAGGTGTCAGTGGTACTTAAGGAACAAGATATAATACAAGGGTTAAACGGTATAAATGACCCGTTGTGATTATGAACGACCTGTGAAGGATCGACTTACTGATGATAGTTATATCAACAGGACACAATATATCTACAGTGAGGAGAGTGCAGCCCTTGGACTTTAGTGGAGTCTCCGGGGGTTAACGAATGTTGGTTAGTTCGGTTGAAAGAGTTTTGACCGGATAATCTCGTATCGTTGGAGCTCATGATCTGTAGGTCCTTACGGTTCTCCTGGCTAGCTCGGATAAAGCCGTGAAACAATATAAAAGAAAAGAAAAGAATTTGAATCGTTAAAATTCGGGTTTGTGGAAGAAGGATAGACATATTTAAATATGATTTAAATATGGACATATTTAAATATGATTTAAATATGAGATTGGTCTGAAAACATGAATAGGATTCATGTGCAAAAATTCGGTTTTCGGAAAACCGGGTTTAATTATATTATTTAATTAATATTTGATATTGAATTAAATAATATTAATTAAATATATATATTTTTATTAATTAAAAAGTTTAATTAATAAAATAATTATTATTATTTTTTAATAATAATAATATATAAATATATATATATGTATATATATTTACATGTGTCTTACATGCAATGTAAGACACATGTAAGATATATACTATGTATATATTTTGCATCGTCAGATCTTTTATAAAAAAAAAAAAAAAAAAAAAGGAAATAGAAATTAAAGTGCTTAGTGCACTTTGGGGCTCTCAATTGAATTATAGAATTCAATTGAACTTCTCTCTCTATCTCTTCCGTCTTCTTCCTTCTGCCTCTGCTCTCTGAAGAAAATTGGTTTTCTTCAGTAAAGCTTCATCCTTCTTTTCTTTTGTAAAAAGAGTCCCACTACTCCGTTTCTCGGCCCGAGGATAGCGGGACTACCGTGGGTGGTCCACGAAGGTTTCGTGAGAAGGCTCGGTGAGCTCGTGAGGAGCTTCTGGCGGTGACATTGGAGAAATACGAACGACAAGGGTATGTGTTCTAACTTCTCTTTTTCATTGCGTTTGCATGTTTCCATTTGTTTAAATTGATGAAATTAGAGTGTCCATGATCCAAATCGCTTCCGCTGCGTTCCATCAACGCTCCATCACTTTTGCCACAAGTCGAGCCTTAAAGGTTTGCACCTTACCGGCTTGGTCTCGTTTTCTCTTGTAGATCCACTTGCAACCGATAGGTCTTTCACTATCTGGTTGGTCTACAAGATCCTAGACCGAATTGAAGTACATAGACTCCATTTCGAGATCCATGGCTTTAAGCCACTGGTCCTTGTCTATATCATTCATGATGGAGCGCTCATGGCACGCAGCGGAAGCGATTTGGATCATAGACACTCTAATTTCATCAATTTAAACAAATGGAAACATGCAAAAGCGATGAAAAAGAGGAGTTAGAACACATACCCTTATCGTTCGTAATTCTCCAAATTCACAGCCAGAAGCTCTTCACGAGCTCACCGAGCCTTCTCACGAAACGTTCGTGGACCACCCACGGTAGTCCCGTTATCCTCGGGCCGAGAAACGGAGTAGTGGGACTCCTTTTACAAAAGAAAAGAGGGAAGACGTTTCACTGAAGAAAACGATTTTCTTCAAAGAAAATTGAGGCAGAGAGGAAGACGTGAAGAAAAATGAAATCGAATTTTATTTAGAAATGAGTACCCCAAAAGGCACTAACATTTCTTTTTCCTCTTTTTTTTTTTTTTTTTTTTTTTTTTAAATGATGTGTCAAAATATATATATGCTGTGAATATATAATACATACATGTGTCTTAGACATCTTGCATGTAAGACACATGTATATATATATATATATATATATATATATATATATATATATATATATATATATATATATAAATTATTATTATTAAAAATAATAATAATTATTTTATTAATTAAACTTTTTAATTAATAAAAAATATATATATATATAAATTAATTAATATTATTTAATTCAATATCAAATATTAATTAAATAATATAATTAATCCCGATTTTCCGAAAACCGACTTTTTGCACATGAATCCTATTCATGTTTTCAGACCAATCTCATATTTAAATCATATTTAAATATGTCTATCCTTCTTCCACAAACCCGAATTTGAACGATTCAAATTCTTTTCTTTTCTTTTATACTGTTTCACGGCTTTATCCGAGCTAGCCAGGAGAACCGTAAGGACCTACAGATCATGACTCCAACGATACGAGATTATCCGGTCAAAACTCTTTCAACCGAACTAACCAACATTCGTTAACCCCCGGAGACTCCACTAAAGTCCAAGGGCTGCACTCTCCTCACTGTAGATATATTGTGTCCTGTTGATATAACTATCATCAGTAAGTCAATCCTTCACAGGTCGTTCATAATTACAACGGGTCATTTAAACCGTTTAACCCTTGTATTATATCTTGTTCCTTAAGTACCACTGACACCTCTAATGAACAATTGATTTGTGGTCCAACCATCAAATCAGATTCCTCCCTGATCAGGAGAGGATGGGCCCTTGTTCAAGACCTGGAGTCAGCACTTAAGGGAACAACCTCTCTACTAACCCTTAAAGCGGGTAGGAGTGAATTCCAATCTTGCTACAACTATGTCCCCAGCCACTTACTCAATCTTATCCCCAAGATGGTAGGCATATTGAGTCGGCGAACTGGCCACTCTCACCCGTACAAATCAAAGGATAAGGTTGAATAAACAGGAGTTCATAGTAAGCTCAGGATTGAGATCGAGTTACCTAAGTCATCAAATGGAAAAATCGGTCTTTACAGTAAACGGTGTTATAAAGAAAGAGCGATTTTATTTCTTGGTTCGGTCTTGTGCAAACTCATTGCACAGGACGCCCTCACTCACATGTCTCTACATGAAACGATTCGAATCACATCGTTTTGTACTATACAAAGTGAGTCGCGTCCAATAGTGTCCCCAAGATAAGGTACCCAGCCTTATCCCTATACTATAGACCATTTTGGCTGTCTACTTGAACTTGATTCACATTCATGTCACACATGAAGTCCAAGTACTCATACTATCGCCATGGGTGTTAGTTATTGGTATAGGTTAATACAAACACAATTCACTAAAATTCAATAACAACTTTATTGAAATATAATATATACATTCAAACAGTTTACAAACTCCGAGTTTTAGGACATAAAACCCAACAAACTCCCACTTGGACTAAAACGTCAGTGGAGTACATGCTGGTCGAGAGAACTAGAATATCAAATATCTAAAGTTTCTCCCACTGTCCTACTGAGCAGCTCGCAGCCCTAAACTTTTTAGGTGTCTCTCAAACACTTTAGCCGTGAGAGACTTAGTAAACGGATCAGCAATGTTGTGCTCCGAGGCTACCTGTGTGACGATCACATCTCCTCGTTGCACTATCTCCCTGATGAGATGATACTTCCGCTCAATATGCTTTCCACGCTTATGGCTTCTAGGTTCTTTAGAATTTGCCACTGCACCGCTGTTATCACAATAAAGGGTGATTGGCAAGTTCATATTTGGAACAATTTCCAAATCTGTCAAAAACTTCCTAAGCCATACAGCTTCCTTCGCTGCTTCGCAAGCTGCGACATACTCAGCTTCCATGGTGGAGTCAGCAATACAACCTTGCTTTATACTCCTCCATACTATTGCTCCTCCGTTAAGAGTGAACACTGATCCTGATGTAGATTTCCTAGAATCTATATCAGTCTGAAAATCAGAGTCAGTGTATCCTGCAAGGATCAAATTCTTCGCGCCATACACAAGCACATAGTCTCTCGTTCTCCTAAGATACTTGAGGACGTGTTTAACGGCTGTCCAGTGATCATATCCTGGATTGGACTGGAACCTACTGACAATTCCTACTGCATAGCAGATGTCGGGTCTTGTACACAACATAGCGTACATGAGACTACCAACTGCAGATGCATAGGGAATTCGTCTCATATCCTCAACCTCTTGAGGTGTCTTAGGAGACTGTTCCTTAGACAAGTGAATTCCATGCCTAAAAGGCAGCGAACCTTTCTTGGAATTCTACATCGAATATCTTGACAACACCTTGTCAATATAAGATGCTTGAGACAGCGCTAGCACTTTGTTCTTACGATTCCTTATGATCTGAATCCCTAGAACAAACTGAGCCTCTCCCAAATCTTTCATTTGGAATTGGGTCGCTAGCCAATTCTTAACGTCAGTTAGGAACCCAACATCATTCCCAATGAGTAGTATATCGTCTACGTACAAGACTAAGAAAGCTACAACAGTATTGACTACTTTCTTGTAAACACAAGGTTCGTCAATATTTTGTTCAAAGCCATAAGATTTGATCGCCGTATCAAACCTTATATTCCAGGATCTAGATGCTTGCTTCAACCCATAAATGGATCGATTAAGCTTGCAAACCTTTTGCTCTTGACCCTGAAGTATGAATCCCTCTGGTTGAGCCATATAGATACTCTCCTCAAGATTACCATTCAGAAAAGCAGTCTTGACATCCATTTTCCAGATTTCATAATCATAAAATGTAGCAATGGATAAGAGTATTCTAATCGACTTTAACATGGCAACAGGAGAAAAGGTTTCTTCATAGTCCACCCCTTCTCTTTGGGAATAACCTTTTGCCACAAGTCGAGCCTTAAAGGTTTGCACCTTACCGGCTTGGTCTCGTTTTCTCTTGTAGATCCACTTGCAACCGATAGGTCTTTCACTATCTGGTTGGTCTACAAGATCCCAGACCGAATTGAAGTACATAGACTCCATTTCGAGATCCATGGCTTTAAGCCACTGGTCCTTGTCTATATCATTCATTGCCTGTTTAAAGGTCAATGGATCCTCAACGCCATCATCAGGTATGACGACTTGAGTTTCAGACAAGCCGATGTAGCGGTCGGACTGTCTTACATCCCTCCCACTGCGTCGAGGCTTTCTCAACTCTTGAGAAGGACCAGCCTAATCAACAACCTTTGTTGATCCGTCTGTAGCTTTCCTGGAAAATTCGGACAAAACAATTTTGCTCGACGGTTGATGATCTCTCATGTGGTCTTCCTCTAAGAACGTGGCATTAGTCGATACTAGTACCTTGTTCTCATGAGGATCGTAAAATAGACCACCTTTCGTTTCCTTGGGGTAACCTACAAATAGGCACAATTTTGAACGATGTCCCAACTTCTTTGGATTGGGTACTAGCACATGTGTCGGACACCCCCAAATCCTGAAGTGACGTAAACTACCTTTACGCCCTCTCCATAACTCATAAGGTGTTTCAGAAACACTCTTAGAGGGAACCATGTTCAAAATATATACTGCAGTCTCTACTGCATATCCCCAAAACGAACTAGGCAAATGAGCATAACTCATCATAGATCGAACCATGTCTAACAGGGTTCTATTTCTCCTCTCGGACACACCATTCTGCTGTGGTGTTCCTGGCGCTGAGAGTTGAGATACTATTCCATGTTCTATCATATAGTCCTGGAATCTTAAATCCATATACTCTCCACCTCGATCTGATCGGAGTGTTTTTATCGATTTACCTAATGTGTTCTCAACTTCTGCCTTATACTCTTTGAACTTTTCAAGAGCTTCGGACTTATGATGCATTAGATAAAGATAACCGTACCTAGAATAATCATCAATGAAACTGATGAAATATTCATACCCTCCTCGTGCTTTGACATTCAAAGGACCGCAGAGATCCGAATGCACGATTTCTAGAGGTTCTTTGGACCTATGACCTTTTTCAGAAAAAGATCGTTTGGTCATTTTGCCCTCAAGACAAGACTCACATGGCGGTAAAGAGTTGTCCTCTAAACGATTTAGCAGACCACTCTTAACCAATCTCCCAATCCTATTGAGATTAATGTGACCTAGTCTTAAGTGCCAAAGATAAGTACTTGGAGAAAGTTTCTGCCTTTTAGTTTAAGTCTCAGTTGTTTTAAACATTTCAGTGTTCAAAATAGCTTTGGCTTCGGTTGGTCTTAACACATACAAGTTGTTTTCAAGTTTTGCAGAACAAATACGTACACCTCTTTTGCTAATGAACGCTTCATTATGAACAAAAGATACTTTATACAATTGTTCTAACAAACAAGATATAGATACAAGATTCCTCTGGAAGGTAGGAACCAGGAGTACATTTTCTAGTAAAATGAAACTATCTCTATACAACAACTTTACAGCTCACACTGCTTCAGCTGAGACAACCTCTCCAGTTCCAACTCTGAGAGTTATCTCACCTCGAGAAAGTGGCTGCCAAGAACTAGTTTCCTGAAAAGAAGAACAAACATGGTTAGTAGCTCCTGAATCAAGTATCCAGGTATGACAGTCATGTTCTACTAAACATGTTTCAACAACAAGTAAATCATATTTACCTTGTCTTTCCTTCTCAGCCTTTTTCTCAGCAAGATACTTTGGGCAATTCCGTTTCCAGTGCCCATCTACACCACAATGGAAATATTTTCCTTTGTCTGTAGATCTAGTCTTGCTTTTACCTGCAGCAGGTGCTTTTCCCTTCCTTTTATCTTTCTTCTTCTTTTGAATACTCTTATTCTTAATAGAAGAAAGTTCAGACTTACTCCCAGAAGACGACCCCTTTTGGAGTTTCCTAGAAGTGACAACGTTTGCCTCCTTCTCTTTTCCTTTAGAAGTGTGTAGGGACTGATAGGTCTGTAGCTCGCTGAGGAGAGAAGTCAAATTATACTTTATCTTGTTCATTACCAAATTGGTTCTGAACTGAAGGAAACTCTTCGGAAGAGATTCCAAGATAAAGCTTACTTGACTTGACTCATCAATAGTAGCTTCGTTTACTTCCGCCACATTGAAGTGGACCATCATGTTAAGGACATGCTCCCTAACAGAGGTTCCCTCCTTCATGCGAGAGTTGTAAACGAATTTGAGGGCTTCATGACAGACCGATGAGGACGGAAGTCCAAACATCTTCTGTAATGAAGACATGATTTCTTTAGCAGAAACCATATCCTCGTGCTTCTTAGCTAACACATCAGATATGCTGGCTAAGATATAGACTCGGGCTTTATCATTAGCCCTTGTCCATCTATCATATGCTTCTCGAACAGTTCGAGTCGCATCCGAGCTAGGAGGGGGAGGACAATCCTCTGATAAGACGAACCTTAGATCATCTAGAACGAGAATCGTATTCAAGTTCGATTTCCAGGTCGCGTAGTTATCACCGGTTAACTTATCGGAAGCTAGTAAGTGAATGAAAGAGCTAGACATGCTGAAAAGAGAATGTAAAATATTAGTGAATAGGTTTTAACCTAATTTACACACCAATCAAGAATTTAGCAAAGAATAATAATGTACCCAAAACTCATTATTAAACTGCAACGATACTTCAGTGAGTCAGAATGGTCGCTACCGAGGGGCAGTCAAGCATTCCTTCACTGAATCAAGACATTCTTGACTAAATGCTAATACCAGAATATCTCATATTCCTATAGCATCTTAGTTATCGCTGTTTGGTCAAGATTTACTAACTCCTTAGCAAATCTCGTAAGTGTGACCCTCCATTTTTAGAATTCATAGGGCGGCCCCAACGATGCAACCGAATGGAAATGTCAAAGTTGGGAATGGCTCTATGTTTCTTTATCCATAAATGGTGATTGAGATGTTCCGATTCCTATGAAACGACCCTCCGAATGGATCGGTACCACTTGTGGGCACCTAGCAGGCGGAACATAGGAATCTCACGGTTCAATCCAATGGAGGAGACCGCAGGATGTATTGACATACTTCCTTCTCCCACTTACTATAAATACTTTCTCTATTCACCTTGCTCTTGAATTATGCAAATACCATCCGAATGGGGATGCCCTATTGACATCACGAGGCCGAGCATAATTCTCACGGTGTGAACTTGACAGAGAACGTAGGAGGAGAGGGACATATCATATATACCTTCTCAACACCTCTACTAAGTATTTTTAAGACGGAATGGGTAAATTACTCACGCATGCTCATAAAGTCGGGTTAACTTTACTCAAGTACCGGATGGTCCCCAGGTAGGAGGTGTTCCGTAAACCGCCAGCTTAAATACCTCCAACCTCGAACAGGATGTCCCCGGGTGAGTTTCTTGTAACCTTAGCCTTTACAAGATATCGACCTATTCATCTAATGAAACGGAACGATACATTCAACCCTAAGTGAGCATGCCTTTGTCTTTGTTATAGATTTTAAAAGTCTATGCCAATTTTACAACGCTTTGCAAAACTAAGACTTACTACAACAAACTTCTACATGCTTCTCAAACATGCATCACTAAGGCACGACAAGTTGAATATTTAATTTCATAATTAATATAACAATTATATCGATTATGTTTTTAAATATACAACTCCTAATTCATAAATTAATATAACACTTATATCAATTCTCATGAATTAAGCATGCATCCTATACATTATAACACTTATAACAAACAAAATGCATCTAATGTTGGATGTTTAATTTCATAATTAATATAACACTTATATCAATTATTCTATTAAGCAAACAACATCTAATTCATGAATTAATATAACTCTTATATTAATACTCATGAATAAACATGCATCCTATACATTATAACACTTGTAACATACCATGTGCATAAAATTAGGGCAACCTATGTTGTTCATTCAATTTCATAATTAATATAACACTTATATCAATTATCCTATTGAACTAATCAACAACTAATTCATGAATTAATATAACTCTTATATCAAAATTCATGAATTGCCAAATATGCATACGATATATTATAACACTTATAACATATTTTCAATGCATGAAGCATGCTTCCTACGGTGGGATTTTAAATCTATATGGCATACGTTATGCACATACAAACATGGAATTTAATTAAAACATACATTCGCAATGCATAATTAATTAAACATACTAAAGTGGATCGATTTTGGCATATAACAAGCAATAACTAATTTATTACAAGCTTGATCAACAAGCTACGTCTTGAGCGGACTTCGAACTCTTCGCACCGCCTTTGACCAACTTGCTTCCTCCGAACGCTTCGGCCAAAAATTTCTTCGAATTTCTCCTTGTATTGCCCAGAACGAGTTTGAACTTACACCGAACATTTCGGCGAGTTTCAAACTCAAACTTCTTTCACAAAGAACCCTAGATGGACTCTAATGACTCTAAAAATACAGACTCTTTAGCATGCATTAAAGCCCATACATTCTCGGGCAATTACAAATAAAGAAATTAAAAAAGAAACTATGCCAAAATCGATATTCACTTTAGAATTCCATTCAGAAACAATTTCTAAATAAAACCCACCATAACTTAAATTGATTGAAATTGAGTGGCCAAAAACGCTCTGATACCAATTGATGGAGCGCTCATGGCACGCAGCGGAAGCGATTTGGATCATAGACACTCTAATTTCATCAATTTAAACAAATGGAAACATGCAAAAGCGATGAAAAAGAGGAGTTAGAACACATACCCTTGTCGTTCGTAATTCTCCAAATTCACCGCCAGAAGCTCCTCACGAGCTCACCGAGCCTTCTCACGAAACGTTCGTCGACCACCCACGGTAGTCCCGCTATCCTCGGGCCGAGAAACGGAGTAGTGGGACTCCTTTTACAAAAGAAAAGAGGGAAGACGTTTCACTGAAGAAAACAATTTTCTTCAAAGAAAACTGAGGCAGAGAGGAAGACGTGAAGAAAAATGAAATCGAATTTCATTTAGAAATGAGTACCCCAAAAGGCACTAACATTTCTTTTTTTTTTTTTTTTTTTTTTTTTTTCTTTTTTTTTTTTTTTTCTTTTTTTTTTAAATTATCTGTCAAAATATATATATGCTGTGAATATATAATACATACATGTGTCTTACATCTTGCATGTAAGACACATGTATATATATATATATATATATAAATTATTATTATTAAAAATAATAATAATTATTTTATTAATTAAACTTTTTAATTAATAAAAAATATATATATATATAAATTAATTAATATTATTTAATTCAATATCAAATATTAATTAAATAATATAATTAATCCCGGTTTTCCGAAAACCGACTTTTTGCACATGAATCCTATTCATGTTTTCAGACCAATCTCATATTTAAATCATATTTAAATATGTCCATATTTAAATCATATTTAAATATGTCTATCCTTCTTCCACAAACCCGAATTTGAACGATTCAAATTCTTTTCTTTTCTTTTATACTGTTTCACGGCTTTATCCGAGCTAGCCAGGAGAACCGTAAGGACCTACAGATCATGAGCTCCAAGGATACGAGATTATCCGGTCAAAACCCTTTCAACCGAACTAACCAACATTCGTTAACCCCCGGAGACTCCACTAAAGTCCAAGGGCTGCACTCTCCTCACTGTAGATATATTGTGTCCTGTTGATATAACTATCATCAGTAAGTCAATCCTTCACAGGTCGTTCATAATTACAACGGGTCATTTAAACCGTTTAACCCTTGTATTATATCTTGTTCCTTAAGTACCACTGACACCTCTAATGAACAATTGATTTGTGGTCCAACCATCAAATCAGATTCCTCCCTGATCAGGAGAGGATGGGCCCTTGTTCAAGACCTGGAGTCAGCACTTAAGGGAACAACCTCTCTACTAACCCTTAAAGCGGGTAGGAGTGAATTCCAATCTTGCTACAACTATGTCCCCAGCCACTTATTCAATCTTATCCCCAAGATGGTAGGCATATTGAGTCGGCGAACTGGCCACTCTCACCCGTACAAATCAAAGGATAAGGTTGAATAAACAGGAGTTCATAGTAAGCTCAGGATTGAGATCGAGTTACCTAAGTCATCAAATGGAAAAATCGGTCTTTACAGTAAACGATGTTATAAAGAAAGAGCGATTTTATTTCTTGGTTCGGTCTTGTGCAAACTCATTGCACAGGACGCCCTCACTCACATGTCTCTACATGAAACGATTCGAATCACATCGTTTTGTACTATACAAAGTGAGCCGCGTCCAATAGTGTCCCCAAGATAAGGTACCCAGCCTTATCCCTATACTATAGACCATTTTGGCTGTCTACTTGAACTTGATTCACATTCATGTCACACATGAAGTTCAAGTACTCATACTATCGCCATGGGTGTTAGTTATTGGTATAGGTTAATACAAACACAATTCACTAAAATTCAATAACAACTTTATTGAAATATAATATATACATTCAAACAGTTTACAAACTACGAGTTTTAGGACATAAAACCCAACAATTCATTGCCTGTTTAAAGGTCAATGGATCCTCAATGCCATCATCAGGTATGACGACTTGAGTTTCAGACAAGCCGATGTAGCGGTCGGGCTGTCTTACATCCCTCCCACTACATCGAGGCTTTCTCAACTCTTGAGAAGGACCAGCCTGATCAACAACCTTTGTTGATCCGTCTGTAGCTTTCCTAGAAAATTCGGACAAAACAATTTTGCTCGACGGTTGATGATCTCTCATGTGGTCTTCCTCTAAGAACGTGGCATTAGTCGATACTAGTACCTTGTTCTCATGAGGATCGTAAAATAGACCACCTTTCGTTTCCTTGGGGTAACCTACAAATAGGCACAATTTTGAACGATGTTCCAACTTCTTTGGATTGGGTACTAGCACATGTGTCGGACACCCCCAAATCCTGAAGTGACGTAAACTACCTTTACGCCCTCTCCATAACTCATAAGGTGTTTCAGAAACACTCTTAGAGGGAACCATGTTCAAAATATATACTGCAGTCTCTACTGCATATCCCCAAAACGAACTAGGCAAACGCACCTGCAGATTATTATAAAAGGGGGTCAAAGTAGAGGGTTTGATCATCATCCGAAAGCGTAGAAGTCTCTTCGCAGCTCCATTCTTTCTCCTGTTTTTCTCTTCCGTCTGTTGGGTTGGAAAGCTTAGCTGTTGGAGTCGACAATCTGATAGGAATCTTCTCTCCTGATTGGATTCATCCAAGCAAGGCTACCCTTTTTCTCCCTTCAGCCAAGGCGTTTGCGACGAGGCGTTCAAGCTCACTTACTGCTTTATGTCTTTTACTTCTCATTTCCAGCACTGTTTTGTTGTTGTTTCTTTTCTATTAGTTAGTACATTTCATTTCGTTCCTTTCTGTCTTTATGTTATTCACTTTAAGTTTCCCTTTGTTCATTCAAACAATCGATTAATCAAAGCACAATTCATTATTTCACAGTTTCTTGTCTTTGCTGCCTACTGTTTTACCTTGCTGTTTTAAGTTTATTTTTCTTCTGAGCATGCCTATTTTATCTAATAATTCTGTTCATTCTATATCCATGAGTAACTAAGTCACATAGGGGCATGCTAATGACAATACTATAGGCTAAAAAACGTGAACCAAGCATGTAGGATAGCTCTCGAATGCATTGATTGTATGTAAGCTTCATCCCACGGGCAATTTCGATTGACCATCCATTTTGTCCAAAGAACTCCTAACCTCTGGAAGGAGTAAGAGTTCAGAGTCATACACTCATGCTAGCCTTTCAAGGTAGCCAGAAAACGACCTAGGAATAGGCGTTTTCCTAGTACAAACCATAACTTTCTGCTTTAACAAGATGCTTAAGACCTTACTTGGACATGAGTAAACTAAAGAATCTAATGCATGAAATCGGAAGATACATGAGAATGAGTTAGTTTGATGCATAGTGAGTTGATCCAATGCTTGAGAATCGTGTGAAAATGCCTATAGAGGAGTCGTTAGTAGCCCTTGTTTCTCCATTTTACACACTTTCGCTGTTAGTAACATTGCGGTAGAATTGTTGTTCTCGCAATTCTGCTAAGTTAAAAATTCTGTTTAGCTATTTTCCTCTTCGTTTATTAATCTCTTCTCTTTTCATTTGAGTTTATCATTGACTTGCACTTGTTTAGGTTGCTACCCTTTACATATTCCTTAGAAATTAGACAACTTAAAACCAATTCTACCCCATCAAATCCACCCATTCTTGCTTAACAATACACTTCACGAGTAGCTAATAATAAATCTCTGTGGGAAAACGAATGAAAAAATACTTACTACTTCCTACAAGATCATGTATGCTTGCATGTTCTGAGTGCTCTCTATCTCTTATTGCTTATTTCTTTTACACATTGAGCACGCAACAAGTTTTTGGCGCCGCTGCCGGGGATTTAGTTTAGTGAAAACGAAGTTTGTTAAGTTAGAAAACCAACTCTTAATATCTATTGAAGCTGATCTATTTTCATTTCTTTTGCAGGTACTATTTGGGTTAGTTTATGAATGAGCCTTCAAGTAGTGATCTAGAGTTCAACCCTGAGCCTGAGAGATTACTTAGGGCCAGAAATAGAGCCAATAAACGTCTCTTTAACCAACCCCATTTACCTCAAATAATTGCTGAAACCGCAGAGTCTCCGCAATCCTCTCAAGAAGAAATGGATAGATTAGTTCCAAATCCGGTACCTATCACTCGCAATCCCATCGAAATAGCGAATGATAAGAATAGTGCCATTCTTTCTTACCTAGTACCTATGCCTGGGGAGCTAAACCCAAGCATAATCCGCCCTGAAATTACTGCCAACTCATTCGAGTTAAAGCCAGTAATGTTCCAAATGTTGTCCACTGTGGGACAATTCTTTGGAGTGGAAAATGAGGACCCCCACAATCATGTTAGAAACTTCCTAGGAGTTAGTGATACCTTCATTATCCCTGGAGTTTCCCAAGAAGCCTTGAGGCTCTACCTCTTCCCTTACTCTTTAAGGGATAAAGCAAAGACGTGGTTAAACTCATTACCCTCTGGATCAGTCCTCAATTGGACAGACTTGGCGGAGAAATTCCTAGTTAAATACTTCCCACCTGATAGGAATTCTACCTTTCGTGATGACATAGTCAAGTTCAAACAAGCTGAAAATGAGTCTCTTCACGAAGCTTGGACAAGGTTCAAGGACCTTCTACTTAAATGTCCACACCATGGCATTCCATGGTGTATCCAAATAGAGGTCTTTTTCAAAGGATGCAACCCCAGCACCAGACAAGTGTTAAATTCATCTGCTGGAGGTTCCATGCTGTCCAAGAGTTATAACGAAGCCTATGAGATCTTGGAGAAGATCTCAGCATCTCACTGTAGGTGGTCAGATGATCCAATCGAGCCAAGTAGAGCTCAAGATAAGGACGCACTCAATACTATGAGTAGCCAAATAAGCGCCCTGACCAACCTAGTTAAACAAATGGCTCAAGCCAATCTCCAAACAAGTGTCAACACCGCCACAGCCATGTCAATGGGCACACAACCAAGTCAAGGTGAGACACTTATCTGTGGATTCTGTGGGGAAGGACACCTGTATGAATACTGCCCTGGGAATCCAGCCTCAGTCTGCTATGTTGGAAGTCAGCAGCAGCCTAGGAACAACCCCTATTCCAATACTTACAACCCTGGTTGGAGGAACCACCCAAACCTTTCATGGGGTGGCCAACAGAATGTTAACCAAGCTCCTAACCAGCCAAGACCGAGTGGAACACCTGGTTTCACTCCCCAACATAACCAATCCATGTATCAAAAACCATACAATCAACCAGTAGGGTCTTCTGTAGAAAATCTTCTCAAAGAGTACATCGCCAAGAATGATGCTACTCTACAAAGCCAGCAAGCTACCCTCAGGAGCCTAGAGAACCAAATAGGGCAACTAGCCAATGAACTCAAAAGTAGGCCCCAAGGTAGACTTCCTGCTGACACTGAGGTGCCAAGGAGAGATGGTAAAGAACAAGTTCAAGCAATTGAACTTAGAAGTGGGAGACCATTGGTGAGCAACACTAAAGAAGCCCCAAAGAGAGTAGAGAACAATGAGTCTAGTGCTCCACTGGAGTCTCTGCCAATCCAAGGTCAACCATCAACAAGCACATCAGGACCAAGGCTGGAGCCCATCATAGAAGAGATAGAAGAAATTCCAAGGCCTCCACCTATCCTGAGGCGACCTGAAGTGCCTGCATATGTGCCACCACCTCCATTTCCTCGAAGGCTAAAGAAAAAACAAGAACAGAAAGTGCACTTTAATAAATTCTTAGAAATTCTTAAGCAAGTGCATGTTAATATTCCTTTTGTAGAAGTTTTACAGTCTATGCCCTCTTATGTAAAGTTTTTGAAGGATATTATCACTAACAAGAAAATAATTGGTGAGTTTGAAACAGTAAATCTCACTGAGGAGTGCAGTGCCATACTCCAGAACAAGCTACCCAAGAAGGAGAAGGATCCTGGTTCCTTCACCTTACCAGTAGAGCTAGGAGGCAAGCACGTGGGCAGAGCTCTTTGTGACCTGGGAGCCAGCATAAACCTCATGCCCCTATCACTATTCCGCCAGCTAGGAATAGGAGAAGCACGTCCAACCACTGTCACTTTACAACTTGCAGACAGATCCATAGCATACCCTGAGGGTAAGATTGAGGATATTCTTGTAAAGGTTGACAAGTTTATTTTCTTTGCAGATTTCATCATCCTGGATTATGAAGCAGACAAGGAGGTCCCCATCCTATTAGGCAGACCTTTTCTAGCCACAGGTAGGGCCCTGATAGATGTCCAGAAAGGTGAGCTCACGATGAGGGTTCATGATGAGGAGGTTAAATTTAGTGTTTATAAAGCCTTAAGGTACCCCTCTGACTCTGAATCTTGTGCTAGCATGGACATTGTAGATTCACTGATGGAAGAACAGCTGGAGCAGGAATTATTAACTAAGCATGCTAATGAATATGTACAATTAGATTTAACTGATTTAAATGTTTATGAAATAATGGATATACCTGTAGATAGGATACAACATGTATGTATAAATAAAGACTTGACTGACAGATCCTTGAATCCATTAAAACCATCCATTGAGCATCCACCTGTCTTAGAATTGAAACCCTTACCCACTCACCTTAAGTATGCATATTTAGAAAGTAATGATACTCTGCCTGTGATTATTTCTTCTAAACTGAGTGAGAAGCATGAGGTTGAACTGATATTATTACTTAAGCAGCATAAAAAGGCTATTGCATGGACTATTGCTGATATTAGAGGCATTAGCCCTTCTTACTGCATGCATAAGATTATATTAGAGGAAGAGCATACACCCCGAGTAGATCACCAACATAGGTTGAACCCCTCTATGAAAGAGGTAGTAAAAAAAGAAATCATAAAATGGTTAGATGCAGGTGTGATCTTCCCTATAGATAGTAGTCAGTGGGTGAGTCCTATACAATGTGTACCCAAAAAGGGGGGGATGACTGTAGTAGTCAATGAGAGCAATGAACTGATTCCAACTAGGACTATTACAGGATGGAGAGTTTGCATGGATTATAGGAAGTTGAATAAGGAAACAAAAAAAGACCACTTCCCTCTACCATTCATTGACCAGATGTTAGATAGGATAGCTGGTAGAGCTTATTACTGCTTTCTAGACGGTTACTCAGGATATAATCAGATCACTATAGACCCTAAGGACCAAGAGAAAACAACCTTCACTTGCCCTTTTGTTACATTTGCCTTTCGCAGAATGCCTTTTGGCTTATGCAATGCACCGACAACATTCCAAAGGTGCATGTTGGCAATCTTCTCTGATTTAGATGAGTCCATGATAGAGATATTCATGGATGATTTCTCAGTCTTTGGTGATTCATTCACAAACTGTTTAGAGAACTTAGGACAAGTCCTGGCTAGGTGTGAGGAGACCAACCTCGTCCTTAATTGGGAGAAGTGCCACTTCATGGTGGACGAAGGAATTGTCCTAGGTCATAGAGTGTCTAGAGCAGGAGTGGAGGTCGATAGGGCCAAGATTGAAATAATAGAGAAGTTGGTGGAACCTCAGAATGTAAAAGTCATTAGAAGTTTCTTAGGACATGCAGGCTTCTATAGAAGGTTCATTAAGAACTTTTCTAAGATCTCCAAGCCTTTATGTGAGCTTCTAGAGCTGAACAAACCATTCATCTTCTCTAAAGAATGTTTAATAGCCTGGAAAACCCTTAAGGAAGCACTAGTCAAAGCACCTATTATAGTAGGGCCAAATTGGGACCTCCCATTTGAGATGTTATGTGATGCAAGTGACTATGCTGTAGGGGTTATGCTAGGACAAAAGATTGACAAGTTAACACACCCTGTATACTATGCTAGTAAGACACTTAATGAGGCACAATGTAATTACACAACCACTGAGAAGGAGATGCTAGCTGTAGTGTTTGCCTGTGAGAAGTTTAGGAATTACATTGTAGGCACTAGGACAATCGTGTACACTGACCATTCTGCCTTAAAATACCTCATGAGGAAGGCTGATGCTAAGCCTAGGTTGATTAGATGGGTGTTGTTGCTGCAGGAATTTGATCTAGACATTAGAGATAAGAAAGGTTGTGAAAATGTGGTTGCGGATCATCTTTCCAGATTGCAACATAATTGCGATAACATTGCGGAAACCGCAATTTCTGATGCTTTTATCGATGAGCATGTCTTTGTATTAGCACATCGGGATAACGATGAGGAACCTTGGTTTGCTGACATTGCTAACTTCCTTGCATCGCAGGTACTACCAACTTTCAAGGGAGGACAAGAAAAGAAGAGGTTGCTGCATGAAGCTAGGAAGTTTATATGGGATGATCCTACACTTTACAAGACATGTGCAGATGGTTTGCTGAGGAAGTGTGTGTCAGCTGCTGAAGCGAAGTCTGTGCTGCAGCACTGCCATACAGCACCCTATGGTGGACACTTTGGTGGCCAAAGAACAACTGCAAAGGTGTTCCAGAGTGGCTACTATTGGCCCACAATCTTCAAGGATGCCCACGAGTACGCACATAGCTGTGATGAATGCCAGAGAACAGGTAACCTTAGTCGAAAGGATGAGATGACTCTCACTTACATCTTAGAGTTGGAGCTCTTTGATGTGTGGGGCATTGACTTCATGGGACCATTTCCCCCATCAGCAGGTAACCTTTACATACTCGTAGCTGTAGACTATGTATCTAAATGGGTAGAAGCCATAGCATGTCCAAACAATGATGCCAAAACAGTCGTTAGGTTCCTTCATAGACATATCTTTACTAGGTTTGGAACACCTCGTGCTATAATTAGTGATGAAGGGACACATTTCATTAATAAGGCTATGGAGAGAGTGTTGGCTAAATATAATGTTAGACATAGAGTAGCCACCCCTTATCACCCACATTCGAATGGACAAGCTGAAATATCAAATAGGGAGATTAAAAGTATACTCGAAAAAGTGGTCAAGCCCAATAGAAAATATTGGTCGTTTAAACTCGAGGATGCACTTTGGGCATATAGAACTGCATATAAGACACCCTTAGGTATGTCTCCTTATAGACTTGTGTATGGCAAAGCATGTCACTTACCATTCGAATTAGAAATTAAAGCATTTTGGGCCTTGAAAGAGCTGAATTATTGCGTGACCGATGCGGGAACATTGCGGTCTCTGCAATTACATGAACTTGATGAGCTTAGACATATGTCCTATGAAAATGCTAAAATGTATAAGGAAAAGACTAAGATTTGGCATGATAGTAGACTTCGGATTAAGGACTTTAAGAAAGACCAGCTTGTCTTATTATTTAACTCACGGTTAAGATTATTTCCAGGCAAACTTAAGTCCAGATGGTCAGGTCCATTTGTGATAACTAACGTGTTTGTTCATGGTGCAATCGAGATTAAGAACCTGCAGCAAGGGCAACCGTTCATGGTTAATGGTGCAAGATTGAAGCATTATTATGAGGAAGGAGATGTGAAGACTCTCTCGGCCTTCCTCTTGACTGAAACGTGAAAATAAGAACGAGAGAGAACGAGTGATCACTGTGCTCGTCCATGCGAGGCTAATGCCTTAGTTTATTTTTTGCTATTTTTCCGGTTACTGTTTGTATAGATTTTTGTGTGATTTTAATTACGAATTTGATGTTGATTTTATTTCTTTTAATAGGGAATCGATAGAAGGAATCAAGGAGATGAAATCAAGATAAAAAATCGAGGGAGATATCGGGCCAAATCAAAGATTCAGTTGAGAGAAGATTGGCATTTAAATTCAGGAAAATCTCCAACGGTCACTAAAATTGCGCTGGATTTGCAGAATCCGCAACGGAAATAGCCGTTGGGATTTCCATCATTACTTATAGCCGTTAGGAGCGCGCTGATCCGTACGCTTCCCCCATTCTCTGAACTCCAAGAAATCTCTCTCCCTCTTCATCTGCAATTCCTCTTTCCAGATTCCTACGATTCCACCATGGTGCTAACGAGAGCTGAGAGATCTACGTCCAAGAAGAAGGCTGACGACGCTGCGAGAGAGGCACTCCTTGCCTTGGCAGACGCTGAGGCCGCGCGAACTGAACGCCTTCCCAAGCTTCCTGTTCGCAAGAAGAAGTGGAAGGTAGTGACGGAGATTCCTGCTGGACCTTCTGAACCAGCAGGAACGCCCAAGAAACGCAAGTGGAGTATGGCTGTGGCCGAAGCAGCGGTCAAGAAGAAGACTCCCTCTGTGGAGAGTCAAGAAAGTGGCCGTATGTCACACGAGTCGGCCAGGCAAAGCTCTTCGCCATCTCCACCAGCGCGAAGCCCTGAGCTTTCTCCATCGCCACAGAGCTCTGAACACACTCCACCGGCGTAGAGCCCTGAAGCATCACCCATCTCCCAGAAGCCTGACCCCGAATTTCCATATGGAGAGCATCAATAATCGACGCAGGGTAGTGAGGAAGCTGAAGAAGAAGAGGTCTTCTCTCCTTTGAGGGAAGCCAGCCCCGAGAGTCCAGCGCAGGGGGATGATTCAATGGACGAGACACTGGGGGATTTCCTCCAGCGGATCACAACCAAGGCAAGATTGAAAAAGAAGGCCACCAAGGTTGTCAAGGCCAAACGGGCAAAAGCCTCGAAGAAGTCCAAGAAAAAGAAAGCCAGGGGTGAGCCTTCATCAAAGAAGGGGAGTGATGAGCCGTCTCTGAAGAAGCTCAAGATCGAGGCTGCTGAATCAGCCAAACCAAAGGACAAGGGGAAAGCCAAGCTGTACCCCGAAGATGAGCCTCAATCAGTGAGGTATGTGTCCTCTGATGCACAATCAAGGGGCACTGGGCTGAGGAAGAGGGACCTGCTGCACGAGAAAGGATTCCTCGACGCGCTCGCAGACCTACCGCAATTCTTGCGCGCAGGGATCACAAATCACGGCTGGGAAGAGTTGTGCAGGCCGCCCAACCCCGCCTACTCCAGCATGGTGTATGATTTTTACGCCAATTTGATGAACCCTGAGGATGGCCTGTCTGTGGTCAGAGGAGTCGAGGTGGATTTCTCGGCGAAGGCAATCAACGAAGCCTATGGCCTCAAGGGTCAAAAACACACTCACTATGCAAGGATCGTTGATGAGCCAACAGAAGCTGTCCTGGAGGAAGCAATTCGAGTCATCGGCCAACCTGAGGCAGCGTGGACAGTTTCGCGCAATGGGAAGCACACCCTGATGAGTGCTACCCTCACAGCCAAGGCGGCTGTCTGGTTTTCCTTCGTGCGGAGGAAGCTGTCCCCAGTGACCCACGAGACCACCATCAACCAAGGCAGATCGCTGCTGGTCTATGCGATCATGAGGGGCCTCACAATCAACGTTGGTGAAGTCATTGCAGCCTCAATCGCAGACTGCGCTAAAAAGGGTAAGGGTCCACTTTTCTTTCCTAATACAATTACTAAGCTCTGCTTACGTGCAGGGGTCCCAATCGAGCGAATGGAAAGGCAGCTGGCCTACACGGGGCACCTGGAGTTGCCTACTGCCTTGAGGATGCGCAGGAAGGGGAACATGGAGTTCGAGCTGGATGGCCTGGCTGCTGCTCAGTCTTTGTCCATGGCCTGCCTGATGGATATGCAGAAGAAGATGGCTCAATGGGCCACATATGCGCAGGCAAGGGATAAA
The DNA here is from genome assembly GCA_028017165.1 of Herpetospermum pedunculosum. NCBI lineage: Eukaryota > Viridiplantae > Streptophyta > Magnoliopsida > Cucurbitales > Cucurbitaceae > Herpetospermum > Herpetospermum pedunculosum. The sequence continues at coordinate 53,670,837 of CM051528.1, read as the reverse complement.
GATGTGGCAGACCAATTGGGCTGCATCTTTCCTGAGTTCCCCACGGACCTACTGACACCATGGGCGCCTCCGAGGCCACGAAGGAATGATGATGATGAGGAAGACATCTGAGTGCTTGGCTGATTAGCACTCCAGGGAGTATTGCTGTTCCCTTAAAAGAAAAAAAAAACAAACTGCTTTTCGTTGAACCATGAGAATTTGGTTGTTTTGAGTTAATATTTTGATCTGTTTTAGTTCTTTAGTTTTAGTATTTAAATTTGTTTAGTGTAGTCTGATGGTAGCTGAATAGGTAGATTAGTTTAGTTTCCTTTTTGTATAGCTTAAATGACTGGAAAAAGCATGCATAGGGGCCTTAATCACTGGTATATCTGCCCTGTATCCATTGCGAAATAATTGCGGAATCCGCAATTATTATTAGTAAATGCATGTTTTTGACTGACTGTTTAGCTAGGCTGGGTGTGTTTAAATTTTGTCTTTTGCTGCTATCTTGACTACCTTATATAGCCTATCTAAAAGCATGCTGGATGAGTGTCATAAGACACCTTTGATAGTTTAATTTAACCTCTTAAAAGTGCTCAGCATGCATAGCTTTAAGTCCTTACCTGCCTGTTTTTACGAATTTCTGCTGCTGTGATATTTACTTTTAGAATGTTCTGTCTATGCCTAGGGCTTTTAGATTCTCTTTGTTTTACCTTAGACTAGATGCTTCTAGGACAAGTTTGGGGGTGTGCCACCTCAGACACTCATTGGGGACAATGAGTAGTTTAAGTTTGGGGGAGGCCACCCTAGGCCTAGGAACATTCCTCTCTCCCTTTAAGCATAAGCATTCTTCTTCTCCTTTACAAAAAAACAAAAAAATGATGAGCTGAAAAAAAATGAAAAATAGAATAAAAAGGGGTGTCTCTCTTAAGTTGCTGAGTAATCAGTGCCAAGTGTGTAACCCACAAGTGGCATTGCATCAAAAGGCAACCAAAGGAGAGGCTCCACCAAAGTAAGAAAGAAAAAAAAAAGGGAAGAAGTAGGGAAGAAGAATGTATACCTAGAAGTTGCAGCTTTGTGGCTTAGATGTCCTGAATAAAAAGAACTCTGATCCTCAATTAGCTGAGCACAAAGTTGTAACTTGTAGGGGTGTTTAGGGAGATGAATGTATGTCCAATGTAGTGATGCCAGGGTTTAGGTTGTTCTCTAAAAGTACTACTGTCACTGTTAATACTAAGACTGACATGACTCTAAGGAATCCTAGGTAGCTCAAAAGTAAAACTAGAAGCATGTACTGAGTCTGGGGTAAAGCTAGGTAGAATTTGAAACCTTAGGGATAGTTGCACGATATGACAGAAGCAAGTAGATCAGCTGTAAGGAGTTAATGAAACAGTAGGAGCATTAGGCGTGCGAAGTCAGAAGAAGCTAGATAAGAGGATAATTGTAAACTTAGAAGTGTGTCACAGGACAGCACTGCTATAGCTAGGAAGTTAGGGGAGTCAACAAGTGGTTAAGGAGATAAAACAGCAGCCTAAGTAAGTCCTTAGATTGCTCGAGGACGAGCAAAACCTTAAGTTTGGGGGTGTGTTACGTCTCCAAAAGTGACCTTTTTAGGACTTGTTTTCCATAGAAAGATGTACACTCTTAGGTGTTTTTGGTAGGATTTAGCTTAAACCTATGCTTATTTATGAGAATTAGAAGAAGGAAGCTAAATTAGGATTTGTGTGCAAAAGGAAAGAAAAGGGATGAAAAACGAAGTTAAAAGAATGAAAATTGTGCATTGCGGAAACATTGCTAAAACCGCAATGTTTTAAGTGAAATCCGTAAGTTAGCTGATCTTTTTCTGTTATGTTCCGTTATTTCAGGGATTCGTTCTTTCTCCTCCATCCATTTTGAAGTATGACGTTGAGGATGGATGGTTCTCCTTGGCCCAAACGCACCTGCAGATTATTATAAAAGGGGGTCAAAGTAGAGGGTTTGATCATCATCCGAAAGCGTAGAAGTCTCTTCGCAGCTCCATTCTTTCTCCTGTTTTTCTCTTCCGTCTGTTGGGTTGGAAAGCTTAGCTGTTGGAGTCGACAATCTGATAGGAAGGAGAGAAGATTCATCTTCTCTCCTGATTGGATTCATCCAAGCAAGGCTACCCTTTTTCTCCCTTCAGCCAAGGCGTTTGCGACGAGGCGTTCAAGCTCACTTACTGCTTTCTGTCTTTTACTTCTCATTTCCAGCACTGTTTTGTTGTTGTTTCTTTTCTATTAGTTAGTACATTTCATTTCGTTGCTTTCTGTCTTTATGTTATTCACTTTAAGTTTCCCTTTGTTCATTCAAACAATCGATTAATCAAAGCACAATTCATTATTTCACAGTTTCTTGTCTTTGCTGCCTACTGTTTTACCTTGCTGTTTTAAGTTTATTTTTCTTCTGAGCATGCCTATTTTATCTAATAATTCTGTTCATTCTATATCCATGAGTAACTAAGTCACATAGGGGCATGCTAATGACAATACTATAGGCTAAAAAACGTGAACCAAGCATGTAGGATAGCTCTCGAATGCATTGATTGTATGTAAGCTTCATCCCACGGGCAATTTCGATTGGCCATCCATTTTGTCCAAAGAACTCCTAACCTCTGGAAGGAGTAAGAGTTCAGAGTCATACACTCATGCTAGCCTTTCAAGGTAGCCAGAAAACGACCTAGGAATAGGCGTTTTCCTAGTACAAACCATAACTTTCTGCTTTAACAAGATGCTTAAGACCTTACTTGGACATGAGTAAACTAAAGAATCTAATGCATGAAATCGGAAGATACATGAGAATGAGTTAGTTTGATGCATAGTGAGTTGATCCAATGCTTGAGAATCGTGTGAAAATGCCTATAGAGGAGTCGTTAGTAGCCCTTGTTTCTCCATTTTACACACTTTCGCTGTTAGTAACATTGCGGTAGAATTGCTGTTCTCGCAATTCTGCTAAGTTAAAAATTCTGTTTAGCTATTTTCCTCTTCGTTTATTAATCTCTTCTCTTTTCATTTGAGTTTATCATTGACTTGCACTTGTTTAGGTTGCTACCCTTTACATATTCCTTATAAATTAGACAACTTAAAACCAATTCTACCCCATCAAATCCACCCATTCTTGCTTAACAATACACTTCACGAGTAGCTAATAATAAATCTCTGTGGGAAAACGAATGAAAAAATACTTACTACTTGCTACAAGATCATGTATGCTTGCATGTTCTGAGTGCTCTCTCTCTCTTATTGCTTATTTCTTTTACACATTGAGCACGCAACACTTATTCTTAATAGAAGAAAGTTCAGACTTACTCCCAGAAGACGACCCCTTTTGGAATTTCCTAGAAGTGACAACGTTTGCCTCCTTCTCTTTTCCTTTAGAAGTGTGAAGGGATTGATAGGTCTGTAGCTCGCTGAGGAGAGAAGTCAAATTATACTTTATCTTGTTCATTACCATATTGGTTCTGAACTGAAGGAAACTCTTCGGAAGAGATTCCATGATAAAGCTTACTTGACTTGACTCATCAATAGTAGCACCGTTTACTTCCGCCACATTGAAGTGGACCATCATGTTAAGGACATGCTCCCTAACAGAGGTTCCCTCCTTCATGCGAGAGTTGTAAACGTATTTGAGGGCTTCATGACAGACCGATGAGGACGGTAGTCCAAACATCTCCTGTAATGAAGACATGATTTCTTTAGCAGAAACCATATCCTCGTGCTTCTTAGCTAACACATCAGATATGTTGGCTAAGATATAGACTCGGGCTTTATCATTAGCCCTTGTCCATCTATCATATGCTTCTCGAACAGTTCGAGTCGCATCCGAGCTAGGAGGGGGAGGACAATCCTCTGATAAGACGAACCTTAGATCATCTAGAACAAGAATCGTATTCAAGTTCGATTTCCAGGTCGCGTAGCCGCATCCAAGCTAGACATGTTTTCCATCTCGCACAACTACGTCCCCAACCACTTATTCGATCTTATCCCCAAGATGGTAGGCTTATTGAGTCGGCAATCAGGCCACTCTCACCCGTACAAGTCAAAGGATAAGGTCGAATAAACAGGAGTTCATAGTGAGCTCAAGATTGAGATCGAGTTACCTAAGTCATCAAATGAAAAAAATCGGTCTTTACAGTAAACGGTGTTATAAAGAAAGAGCGACTTTATTTCTTGGTTCGGTCTTGTGCAAACTCATTGCACAGGACGCCCTCACTCACATGTCTCTACATGAAACGATTCGAATCACATCGTTTTGTACTATACAAAGTGAGCCGCGTCCAATAGTGTCCCCAAGATAAGGTACCCAGCCTTATCCCTATACTATAGACCATTTTGGCTGTCTACTTGAACTTGATCCACATTCATGTCACACATGAAGTTCAAGTACTCACACTATCGCCATGGGTGTTAGTTATTGGTATAGGTTAATACAAACACAATTCACTAAAATTCAATAACAACTTTATTGAAATATAATATATTTACATTCAAACAGTTTACAAACTACGAGTTTTAGGACATAAAACCCAACAGTACTCTTTCAGCTCATGCGCAAAATTTGGGAGAAAGTGGAAGAACCAGTGATTACTTTAGGGAATTTTCGTTTGGGAGTGCTCTTTGGTCAACTAATTTGTTGATGGTCGAATGCCCTATCCTGTACTCTCTCAGCTCACGTGCAAAATTTGGGAGAGTGGAAGAACCAGTGATTACTTTGCTAGACAATGGGTTCATCATCTTTCAGTTATGCTTGGCCACGTCTCGTGACTGGGTTTTAGCTAATGGATCGTGGCATATAGGTGACAAACCTATTCTTCTTGTGGCGTTGGACTCCAGGTGTTGTTCTAGAGAGCTCTGTGTTTAACTTTGTTCCTATATGGGTTAAATTATTTAATGTCCCTATGGAATTAGCTCGAGGCTCGAGGCTTGAGTGTTGAGGTGGGTGTGGATGATGTATTGCCTGCCACAATGCCTATTAGGGTATGGGGTGTCGAGAATGTGGTCTGGGTCGAGTACTCGTGGAAGCCGAAGCAGTGTACTCTTTGTAAGGTTTTTCGGTCATTCGAGCAGTAGTTGTAGTAAGCGCGACCTATTGAGAAGCCTAGTGCCTCTCTTCCTAGGGATAGTTTGGGGCCCTCGAGGACGGTAGCCTCGCGACAACCTATTGAAGATCTTGTTGCCCCCTTCCTAAGGTTAATTCTGGATCTTTGGGGTTAGTAGGTTCGCATAATCCTTCCCGTAGGGGTCAGGTTTCTAGTGGGTCAAGTGGTTGGCTCTGTAGTCTCTTTTGTTTCCAATTCCTTCGTCGTCCTCGAAGATGAGGATGTTGAACCATTTGCTCTGAGTTCTCCAACAGCGTTAGACTTTGATCTTGCATCGCTCAGGTGCTAACCTAAAGTAATTTTTCTGTTGGCTCGAATGTCTCAGTTGATTGCCCTGACTGAGTTGGGTTTTTTTTTTTTACAACATATGGGGTGCGGGGAATCAAACCTGTGACATCTTAGTCACTAAGTCGTATATTATGTTGGTTGAGCTATGCTCATATTGGTTGACTGAATTGGATTTCTAGTGCGCTCATCCTGAAGTTCTTTGTTCTTTGTTCCGTATGTGTTTTCCTTTGGAACTTGTTTTTTCTTTGTGGACTTGTTGTTTGTTTCTTTGTGCCTTAACATGTTGCCAGATTTCATTTTGCCTTAAAAAATGATTTATTTCTTCTACTTATTTTTTATTTTGTGTTGTACATTTTATTTTAGAAATAAATTATATGGTAGTGTTCATTGTTAATATGTACATCATTAAAAAGTAAAAGAAAAGAAAGAAAAAAACTCTCATTATAGTTTGATGGGGAGTATTTTTTTTTTTTTTGAGAAATTTTTTGATGGGGAGTATTAAAGTAAAGTAAAGCGATGCATATAATTTATATTCATCTTCATTCCATACATTATTGTAAGTGTAATATCCTATTTTTTGTAATTTTATACAATTATAGAATAGTGAATTTAGTCCCAGCCATTTAAATATTCTTTGAATTAGCTATAACAATCATTTACTATTAAAGTAGTAGTTTAAAAATTAGATAATTAAAAATTAAAAAAAAAGAAATAGATAATTAATTTAAGATTTAGTTTATAAGATAATAACATCATCTATTCAAATATTTTTTAATCAAAAAAGAAAAAAGAAATGATAAATCCTATATTCAAATTTGGAAAATTAACTTTTTTTCTAATTAATTAGGGAAAAAGAAAAATGATGATAAATCCTATTCAAATTTGAAAAAATCAATTTAAGTATGATTCAAATTAGACTCAATATCTACATGGAAGACATTTGAGTTAGACCTAAATCATCTCATCTCAATTTGAAGAGAAAGAAGAGTTCTCCATAATTTTTTCTCTTTCGCTATTAGTGTAAGTATTCTCGATATGTCTTAGGGATAAAGTTTAAAATTTTGTATGATATTTGATTGTACGTTTTGAATTATATACGGTTGAAGTGATTATGTTTTCCATGTTGTATTAGGGGATCGAACCCGTGACCCTCTTAATCACTAGTTTATACAATATATTTATGCTCATGTTGACACCATGATGTGTACTCATTTTTTGCTGGGTTAATTTTTTTTTTTTTTATAAAAATATTTTAATTAATGCGGGATGAAACCCATGACCTCTTAGTCAAGACAGAAGTTAAACTCTCTTTGACCGTTTGACTTAGTTTATCGTATACTCTTTTTATAAATTTCATTGAAATTAATTTTATTAATTTTTTTTTAGTTTAAATCGGGTTGGGGATTCGAACCTCTAATTTTATGGTCGATAACACATCTTTATGTGAATTTAGGTTGGATTTAACCCTTTTATTAATTTACTTAAAATCAATTTAATAAAATTTGAGAATAAGAGCATAAGATACCAAAACTGACTCTTTCCCGGTAAAAAAAAAGAAAAAAAGAAAAATAAAAAAGGCGTCCATCGAAGAGAAGAGCTCGGTCCGAGTTTTGTTGAAGGGAGAGAAAAAGATAATACGAAGATGGCGAAAAGGTTTCAGGGGAAGGTCGCCATTGTCTCTGCTTCCACTCAAGGGATCGGCTTCCGAATCGCCGAACGTCTCGCCTTCGAAGGTGCTTCCGTCGTCATATCTTCCCGCCGACAGGTTCATTTTCATTCCCCAATCCTTTTCTTTAACCTCAATTTTCAATATCATCACTTCATTCTGCTGTTTTTCTATTCAGATTTCTGCAATTAATCACTTCTAATCGTCGTTTTTGCGTTCTTCAAGTCGGACCCAGATCGATTCTCCAACTCATTCTTTTCATCACAATCATATTTTACCTAATCTTCTGTTTTTCTTTTGAATTTTGTATAAACTCAAGAGAAAGAAACCAAGGAATTAGAGCTGGATATATATATATATATATGTATTGGGTTTTTTCCAAGTTGTTTACAACAATAATTTTCTCCTTTTATGAACAAAAATTTACCTGTGTGAAATCTACTCATGTGACTCCATTACCTCTACAAACCAGATTGAATATACTTTTTGCTTTTTATTTGTATGTTTCATGAACTCTTCTTAAACCAAATGTTATTCTAGAAAAACGTCGATGAGGCAGTTGAAAAACTCAAAGCTCAAGGACTTGAAGTATTAGGGATTGTTTGTCATGTATCAAATGCACAGCAAAGGAAGAATCTGGTGGAAAAGACTATCCAGGTGAGACTAATTTAATGCTTTCTTTCTAAGTACTCCTGAACCTAGTGAAAACTGAAAGTTGTTATAATAGATGATTATTTGACATTATGTTATTGGAAAATTCAAGTTCATAAGTGCATATGTGCATATGTTTTTGTTTCTGAAGACGAACAATTTCCACATTTCATCAACTGAAAAACTTGGCCAGGTTTTCTTTATCTTCTTGTTGATAATTAAGGATTAAGTCATATCAAGATCAGAGTCAATGATATACTCCTGCTACAGTATCTCTAACTTGCTGCTTTCATCTAATGTGCTGATATAGATGGTGTATCATGTATGTTACAGTATATGATCACAAGATGATTGCATTTACAACAATTGCCAACTGGAATACTTATCCATATTCTTTCTGTTCTCTCTTTCCCATTGCATATTTCAGTTATTAGTTTGAGTTTAATTGAATTTCATTGGTTTGCTTGCAGAAATATGGAAAAATAGATGTAGTTGTATCGAATGCAGCTGTTAATCCATCAGTCGATTCCCTTTTGCAAACTCAAGAATCTGTCCTTGACAAGCTGTGGGAAATAAATGTTAAAGCTTCGGTCCTCCTTTTGCAGGTATTAATACTGAGGCAGAGTTTTTCAGAATATTGTCATGATTCAGGGCTTTTGGGAATTAAAGAATATTTCGATTTTTGAGATGGTATTCTATTTTGTTTGGAGATTTTGTTTTTTTGTGCTCTTCAAAACGTCTTTTGAACTACTCCTTTCTTAACTTCCCCCCTTAATACGAACACTACCTGGGTAGATATTTAAAATTTCAAGTCATGGGTTGACCTAGTGGTCAATAAAGGGCCATGTGTGCAATAAAAGGTTTAGAGGGAATGAGTTCAAGCCATGATTGCCAGCTGCCTAGAATTTAATATCCTACGAGTTTCCTTGAAAACCAAATGTAGTAAGGTCAGGCGGTTGTCCCGTGATAATAGTCGAGGTGTGCCCAAGTTGGCCCAGACACTCGCAGATATAAAAAAAAAAATATGTATTTAAAATTTTATACATTTCTGCTACAGGAAGTAGCTCCTCACTTGCAGAAAGGCTCTTCAGTTGTTCTCATTTCCTCCATTGAAGGATACCAGCCTTCTGCCTTATTGGCCATGTATGGGGTGACAAAAACAGCTCTTCTTGGACTGACAAAGGTTAAACAATGGCTTTACATGCTTTTTGCTCGACTCTTGTAACTTTTGAATAATAAATCTTTATGTATTTTTCTGCTTATTATTCTTCTTGATTGGATTTCCTTCAGGTTCTTGCTGCAGAGATGGCCCCTGACACACGGGTAAACTGCGTCGCCCCCGGTTTTGTGCCAACGCACTTTGCTGATTTCCTTACAACTAATGAAGCCATTGTAAGTAACTATCTATTTCAATGGATCGACTTTTTGATTGCACTGGTAAATAGTTTTTACAGTTCTTAAGATATCTGTAGCTCAAAATTTGTACTTACTACCATTGGATTTGAACCAAATTCAGAAGAAGGGCGTCGAGTCAAAGACTTTGCTCAACCGGCTCGGGACGACAGAAGACATGGCCGCTGCCACTGCCTTCCTGGCATCGGACGAGGCTTCGTATATTACAGGTGAAACTCTGGTGGTGGCTGGGGGAATGGCTTCCAGACTCTAGTTTCTCTCCACTCTATATCCACTAGTAATGGAGGGAGTTGGTTAGTTTTCCTTCTCAGTTGGGAATTCAGAAATAAATATCAATAAGCTCTTCTGCCTTTTTCCCTTTTTACTTATTATTGGGTTAGCTTTTGCAACAGTAAAAAAGTTTTATTTATGTCAATAAATTTTCAAGTTATATTTATCATAGGCCATTTGGTTTGAGAGGATTTGCAGATGTCTGAGAATAAAATATGTATGAATGACTGTGTTGGCTTGTGTATGAGAATAACGTCAAATATTTATGAAAATAGATGTTAAATCTGTATTTGGTGTGATTATGGGTACGAATATGAATTTTATTACCTTATAAATATGAATTAATAATTAAATGAAATTAATTCAAATAAATAATATAAATTAATTTAAATTATTATTTATTTTATATTAATATTCTAAAAAATACACTTTATATTAACTACGTCTAATTATTAAATTATTTCTATATAATTAAATTTTATAAAATTCAATTTGGTTAACTTTTATTTTTATTTAGTTTTCATTAATTAATGAAAATTAATTTAAATCAATTAAGTTTAATTAGATAAATTGATTCTAAACCTTTCTAAAAAAAACAATAATAAATTTGAACAACGTGATGTAAGTTATTTTTAGTTAATTAATACATTGAATTGATTTTAATTAGTAGTCAATTTTAATGGATTAATTTATATCAAAATAAAATATAGTTAATTAATTAACTATAAAATCACATAAAATTAAATTCAAGTTATACTTTAGCATTTTAGCACAATAATAATTTGAATAATTAATAATAAGTGTTATTTAGCTACAATCAAGATTATATACTTAAATAATATAAATTTTATATATAAAAAAAATATATATGGTACAAACTTTTAATGAAAAATGTAAAAAAAAATAAAAATGTAATTTTTAAATTTTAAATTAAGCTAAATATAAAATAAATAAAAAGAGAGAAGAAAAAAAAAATTGAAAGTCCATGGGCATTTAAACAAAACCATGAAATAAAATGGCATAAAAATGGGCAAAAAATGATGTTTGATAATAAGTTATTCCCGGGCAAGCTGTTGAAGCCCAAAAAATGATGTCGGATAATAAGTTATTCCCGGGCAAGCTGTTGAAGCCCATGTACCAAACATGAGCATGACCATCAGAAAGTCATTTCCACCTCTATGTCCATCTCAATGACTTTGAACCAAACAGTTTCTTTGTGTAAACATGACAACTTCTAGTGTACCTGTTATTCTCCAAGAAAGAAAATAGTGCAGTTTTTGGGTGTGATATTTACAAAGTAGAGTGTTCTTTATGCATCCTGGATATTTGATGGGTCTATTTATTTTTCTATTTGCTTGAATCTATTATATTATTCACTTTGTAAAGTTTTTGGTGAATAACCTTTGAGTTTTCTTTGTTAAGGGGGTGTTTGGTATAAGGGGGTTGAGTATCACAATCTCATTAGTTTGTCCTAGCAAATTATATTAATCTCTTTTTCTCACGATTCGTCTCTCAGAAAGGGACTTCAAATCTAGGCATATTCCCGCAAATATGGGTGATAGTCAAAACCGACAAACCAAACCGAACCGCCGATCCAGTGGTCCAATTCAGTTATTTAGGACAATTGGACATTTCGGTTTGTATTTATGAAAAATAAAAAAAGTTTCAATTTGATTTGATTTTCAATTGAAAAATCTAGTTCAAATCGAATTATATATATCCTCTTTAATAAATCCTAACCTCTTCAGTTTTTTGTTTAGCAACCAACCTCTCTCTAGACTCTCATCGTTGCATCTCCCTCATCTCTCGTCTTCGTTCTAATGCTCGTCGTCTCGTCTTCGTTCTAATGCTCGTCGACTCGTCTTCATCACACAGTTGTTGGTCTGTCTCGACTCGTCTTCATCACACAGTTGTTGGTATGTCTCGACTCGTCTTCATCACACAGTTGTTGGTCTGTCTCGACTCATCTTCATCACACAGTTGTTGGTCTGTCTTCGCGCCGCCGTTGTTGCACACTTCACACCTTTCTTTTGTTTTCATCCCATCAATTGTCGATTTGCGCCCTTCACTTTGTTTTCGTCGCACCTCCATCAATTGTCGATTTGCGCCCTTCACTTTGTTTTCGTCGCACCTCCATCTCCTCTCAATCGCACATCGTTTCACCCACCACCGTCGCACCTGTTCACAAAACCGAAAAATTGAACTAACTAATAACCGACAAATAAAAATCGCTAGAAGGAGGGGTCGAACCTCCGACCTTGTGGTTAACAGCCACACGCTCTAACCAACTGAGCTATTCCAGCTTATTTGATAAAAGAATATATACATCACTATATATTATATAATATTTTTTGACTCTCAAACAGGGGTGTAGCCACGTTGTAGCCCGGGGCACATGCCCCCTCAAATGATTAATTTTATATATTTGTATAGGAGTTCTTTGCAAAGCTTAAAAAATAAAGAAATCAGGACAAACACTAAAATAGACATCTCTAAGTCCAAACACAGAATTTTGTTACCAACAATCTTCTCCCAAACTTTTCACTAGGGGTGTACAAAAAATCCACAACCCGAAAAACCCGAACCAACCCAACCCGAATTTTTCGGTCAGGTTAGGTTGAATTTTTTTATTTTTTGGGTTGGGTTGGGTTGGTTGTTTGCCAACCCGAATTTTCGGATCGGTTCGCGGGTTGAACCAATTTTGATTCAGTTCGACTGAATTCCATATATTAAAAAAAAAAAAATATATATATATATATATATAAAAAGAATTTCTAAACCTAAAACCTAAAACTCAACCCTAACTCAGGCACCTCGTTCCCTCTCGCAAGACGCAATTGCGTGGCCTCCTCCCCCTCCGCCTTCGTCGTCTCCGCCTCGCAGATGCGTCGCCCTCCGCCGTCGCCTTCAACTGCTTAGAATGTGGTGAAGATGGTGCCAAATTTGATATTGGAGAAGTGAATATGTTTATTTGTTGCTCATTTGTCTAATTTCTCATATTTTTCCACTGCCAGAACGTGAAGAGTTTTCTTGGGAGAGTTTTTGTTTGGTTGTGAAAGGAAAATCATAGGATTTTTTCTTGATTTTTTGTTTTTTGTTTTGTTTTTATTTTCTATTTTTTTTATTTTTCATTTTGGGACAAAATAAATTGAAATGTAAACTTCTCTTTGCTTTTGTGTAATGTTAATATGCGTTTTTAAAGTTGTTGGGTGTTGTTAGGGCATGTTCCTATTTCATTGGAACATAAAATTATAAATTTGCCATTTCCTCTACTTTCTCACATTTTCCCCCAAGTTTTATGAGCAACCAAACAGATGGTTGTGGATAAATTCGTTCGGGATCAAGTTTAATTTATGGAAAAAACATCCTTAAAATCAAATAAAAAAAGACCAACCCGCCAACCCAACCCCAAAATTGAAGGGTTGTGTTGGGTTGACTGAAATGTTGGGTTGGGTTGGGTTGAGAATTCAACAACCCGAAATTTTCGGGTTGGGTTGAAAAACCCTCCAACCCAACCTCAATCCAACTCACCCCATGTACACTCCTACTTTTCTTATTTCTAAGCCCAAGCACAGAATTTCGTTCCCAACAATCTTCCTCGGAAAATCCTTGTAAATGTCACTGTTCACACGAGATTTCCACGAAGGAAATTCGACGCGTGTAAATGAACTTTGATTTGTATTTATATGTATGTATGCTTGTGGATTACAATCGTGTGGATTACAATCTCTAATGTTTATCCTCTGATTCTTTCTCTCTCAAGTATAAATGTATCTCGAGGGCTTCACAGCTTGTTCCCGATGTTGAATTTTTTTCGAGGGCTTTTGCAGCTTGTTCTCGATGTTGAATTTGGATCGAGGGCTTCGCAGCTTGTTCTCGATGTTGAAGGATTGTTCAGTCTTCCAAGGATTCAAGGACTTTTCGTTGTTTATGAATTCTCTCTGGGCTCTTAGGAGTAGAAATTTTTTGAACCCTCCAAATGAAGGGTGGTCTTTCTATTTATAGAGTTCCCATGGGAATATAATAGGCTTGAGCCTAATGAAATTTTGGGCCCATCCATATGAATTTGGGCTTTGGGCCAAATTGCCATTTAAATAGCTTTTTGGGCCTATTTGATATTGAGCTCAATTGCAATATGATCCAACTTGATCGGTTAAACTTATCTGATCAAACGGTCATGATGAAAACACGTGACATCTTTTCGAAAATCGCCAATTTTGTCTTCAAATTTAATTTGGGACACGTGTCCTTTTTAGTTCATTTCCACTCTATATCCACTAGTTACTAAACTAGTAATGAAGGGAGTTGGGTAGTTTTCCTTCTCAGTTAGGAATCCAGAAATAAATACCAATAAGCTCTTATGCATTTTTCCCTTTTTACTTATTATGGGTTAGCTTTTGCAACAGTAAAAAAGTCTTATTTAAGTCAATAAATTTTCAAGTTATATATTTATCTTAGTGTGTAAAATATGGCAACTTCTAGTGTGTCTGTTATTCTCCAAGAAAGAAAATAGTGCAGTTTTTGGGTGTCATATACAAAGTAGAGTGTTCTTTATGCATTGGGTTGATTTATTTTTCTATTTGCTTGAATCTATTATATTATTCATCCTTTGTAAAGTTTTTGGTGAATAACTTTTGAGTTTTCTTTGGTAAAGGGGGTGTTTGGTATGTAGCAAGGCAAGGGTTGAGAACTTGAAGGGATTGGGTATCACAATCTCATTCTTTTGCCCTAGCAAATTATATTAATCTCTCTTTTTCTCACATATAAGATTCATCTCTAGAAAGGGACTTCAATTCTAGGCATATTAAATCCATTTCTACGCACTGTGAATAGAGATGTTTATGGGGCGGGGACGGAAAACTTCCATCCCTATTCCCGCCCCCATTTAAATTTTTATCCCCGCAAATATGGGTGATAGTAAAAAACGACAAACCAAATCAAACCGCCGATCCATTGGTTCAATTCGGTTATTTAGGACAATTGGACATGTCGGTTTGTATTTATGAAAAATAAAAAAGTTTCGATTCGGTTTGATTTTCAATTGAAAAATCTAGCCAAAATTGAACTCGAGGTATATATATCTTCTTTAAGAAATCCTAACCTCTTCAGTTTTTTTTAGCAACCAACCTCTCTCTCGACTCTGTCCCTGAATCCCTCTCCATCTGTTTCACATCATCGTCGCACCTCCCTCATTGTCTTCATCACATAGTTGGTTTGTCTTCGCCTCGTCGTTGTTGCACACTGTCACACCTCTCTCTCTCTCTCTCTCGTTTTCATCCCATCAATTGTCGATTTGCAGCCCCTTGCTTTGTTTTCGTCCCACCACCGTCACACCTCCATCTCCTCTCAATCGCATGCCGTTTCGCCCACCACCGTCGCACCTAATAGTTCACAAAATCGAAAATTGAACTAACTAATAACCAAATCGAGTGTAACCGTGTTAGGATTTTGGTGTGGAGCCAAAATAACACTACAATTTTAGGGCCCCAAATTAAGAATCACACAACAAGGATTGTGAGTTGAAGTCAAATAGACTTTGGCCCATTTATGAGTTTAGGTCAATTCAGCCCGCACACATATAAATATGTTTGATTTTGACTAAGTCAAAGCGATGATAAAAGATAACTACACAAACTTATGCTTATGATATTATATTAATGTGGAGAGTTTCTATTTTTTTTATAAAAAATGTTCAACTACTTTCAAATTTTTCATAAAAGTGTTGGGCTACAATTACTTTCGACCTCTCTAACATTTTATATTGAATTTTCTCTAACATTTTAATAAAATAAAATAAAAAGTAAAACAAGTTCATTTAAGGAAAAGAAAATTGAAATCACAAAACTCGCATTAATCACATCTCTCTCATTAAAATCATCTTCTCTCTCCTCATTTAAATTGTCTTCTCTCTCCTCGTATCCAGACCTAAACAATTTTCTCTTCGCAATATATATTTTCATATATGAAATATATAAGGTGGATATATATAAAGAAATACATATATTTTCTTTAAAAAATACATAATATTTATAAGTATATATGAAGTATATAACCCATATATATCCATATATGAAGTATATAGTATATATGATGAATATATATAAAAATTACATATATTTTATTAAAAAAAAACATATTATCTATAAGTATATATACAATATATATGAGTATATAGTCATAGATGAAGTATACATGGTGGTGAGTATATATACAAAAATACATATGTTATAAGTATCCTCATATATGAAGTATATATGGTGGTTATATATTTTTTTTAAAAAAAAAATGAAGACGGTGAATGAAAATGAAGAGGAATAAAAATCTAGAAAAGAAAGAACATTAACGCAAGAGAAATGCTTATATATACATATGTGAAATGTTGTTTTTGTGAAATAAAAATGGAGAGAACGAAAATATGGAAAAAAAAAAAGAACATAGCATAATGCTAAAATCGGAAAAGTTGGAAGAAAATTTAAGATCTTAGTACATATTGATAAAAAAACGCTAGAAGGAGGGGTTGAACCTCCGACCTTGTGGTTAACAGCCACACGCTCTAACCAACTGAGCTATTCCAGCTTATTTGGTAAAAAAATATATACACTACTATATACCATATAATATGTTTTGACTCTCAAACAGGGGAAGAGCCACGTTGGGGCAAGGGGCACGTGTCCCTCAAATTATTAATTCTATATATTTGTATATAAAAATTCGAAAAATATAACCACATTTTATATATTTTTATAGGAGTTCTTTGCGGAGAATTATTCTTAAAAAAAAAAAAAATGAGGACATGCAGTAAAATAGACATCTCTAGTCCAAACACAGAATTTCGTTCCGAACAATCTTCCTCCCAAGCTTTTCTATTTCTACATTTTTCAAGGGCACAAATTTATGTCAATTGAGTTATGCTCGATTTGACGCCTATTTCCACACTTTCATTTTAATAATAGGACACAAATTTCTCCTAAAATGTAAATAATATTGAATATTACTGGATTGTGTATTTTATTGCAGATTGAGGATTTATGTTTGATGAGAATGTTTTTAACTGTTTCAAATGTGTTTTTTAAGTGGTCAAGACTAGAGGACTATTATAACTTGTTTAAGGCTACTATTTAGAGATGTCCATGGGGCGGGGCCGGATAATGCTTTCCCCGCCCCCGTCTCCGTCCCCCATTTCATTACCCGTCCCCGCAAAATTCCCCGTTTAATTTCGCGGGGACGGGGCGGGTATTCCCCGCGGGGAATTCGCGGGTAACGGGTATTTTCCGCGGGTAATTTTCCCTGCGAATAATTTAATTTTTTAATTTATTCTTATCCACTTTTTTAAGTTTTGCTATTTGTTAAGTTGATTAATATTATATATATTTAATTTCATAAACTTTATTGGTAAGATTTGTATTTTTTTGGAACTTTATTGGTAAAATGTGTATTTTTTTAGATAAAAAAAAGAAGTGTGTAGTTAATTTTTTGATGAATAATGTATATATGTATATATATAAAAAGTATACGGGGCGGGGCGGGGCGGGTATGCTATTACCCGCCCCGCCCCGCCCCGTTTAGTTAACGGGACAAAAAAAATTCTCCGCTCCCTGCCCCATTCCCCGTGTAATCGGGGATTTCCCATCCTATTCGGGGCGGGGCGGGGCGGGACAAATGGACATCTCTATAACTATTGAAAGCATTGGAATAAAAAAACATAAACATAAGTACTTGGAAGTACTTTTTTAAAGAAATAATGTAGAGTATGTTTGGAGTGCTTTCACGATAAATACTTTTATCAAAATTGTAATCAATTGAAGGTTCAAGGTTTGAAATCCCACCTTAATGTATTCTAAAAAGAGTCTATTATAAGAAATCTGTTGAAGTAATTTAATGAAGTATTTAAAAATATTATTAACTGTATGTAGTGTGTTTTTTTATAAGAGTAGTATTAGGTTAGTGATAGAATATATAGTATAGATATAATATGGAGAGAAGTTAGCATGAGAAAGGGAGTAAAGAATCTATTACCTTAGTAGGTAATCCTTTCATCATTTTTTATTTGATGATATGTGGGAAAAAATATTTGAATTTCTGACTTCTTAGTCGAAAGGACGTATTTGATTGAGCTATGCCTATGTTGGTAGGTACTTATTTCATAAAAATATTCAGCAATAGAATCAATAAATATATTAATTTATTATATCAGATCCAACACTATTGTGGCATGTATTTTTCTTTTTTTTAACAATTTTTGTTATATTAGTTTAAAATTATGGTATTGTATGTAATGAAATTAATCCAACTCTTAAATATAACATTAAATATAAGTGAAAAACTATCTAAAAAGTTATCTCAATCCCCATAAAGTAAAATTATTTAAATCGATATAAAGTATAAATTATTGATCTGAGATGTTGGAATCTCATATTTGTGTATTGAGATAAAAAAGAAAAGAAAAAAACTATCTAAAAATTATCTCTCAAGCAAGCCTTAAAGTGCAATTAGGTTTTAAAAAATACAATTAAATTTGCTGAATAAGAGGGGAATCTTCACCTAACTTTACTATATTAGTCAACAATTAATTATTTAACAAGATTGAACATTCATTATTAGGGTTGAATTTTAATGAAGCACAAATGTTTGAAAATGAAGGCATTGATCAATGATTAGAACCAAGGAAAGTTTACATTTTACAATCATAAAAATATAGAACTTTTTTTTTTTTTTTTTTAGAGTAAAGACATTTTATTACCATTGCAATTATATATCTTCAATCTACATATGCATATACCTTACAAAATTTTGAATTTTTAAATATTTGATGCGTTGCAAAATAAGAGTAACGATATATAACAAAATAAGAGAACGAGAAAGTTAAGGATACAATGTATTTTCTATTCAATTGTGTCGGTCAAAAGCCCCAACTACCACTATTTAAGGGTTTATAAGGTAATAAGAGAACGAGAAAGTAGGGACGTACACAATGTATTCTCTATTTAATTGTACTTTCCAAAGACCCCAACTACCACTATTTAAGAGTATAAGATATTTTATCTATATAAATATTCATATATAACACACACCTTTAAATGTCCATGTATATAAAATATATGCCTCTTTAAAACCTTACTAGGTAAAATCTAATGGAATAAAATCGCACAAGAGTATATCATTTTCATATATTTTAATAGTTTCCTCATTAAAAATCTTGTTAGGAAAACTCAGTGTGATAAAATCATACTAAGGCAAAAATAGTGCAACGCCTTTTCCCCCTCTCGTAGGAACAAAAACACCACTTGAGATCTCTGAGTCGTCGCTTTCCAATGTTGCAGTAGGTAATGTTCTTTGTAAAAAATATGTCAAGTTGTTTTTTGATGAAATTTTTTGAACACTAATGTCTCATTTTCTTCAAAGATCAAAGACGTAAAAGAGTTTTGACGAGACATGCTTCGTGCTATCTCCTTTCATACATATACTCTTTTGATTTGTGTTGTATTATATTGAAATCCATCAATCCCTTTTGGATTATAAAAATGTTGATGTTGATCCAACTGATTTTCTTAAGCTAAATTGTTTGTGAGCTTGCACAAGATGCTTGTCATGAACAAGTGAAGTGGTAGGGAAGATTCGTGAAACTGCCAAGGTTTGTAAAGATGTTCCAATGGATTTGGAAGGCAGATCGGATACGACATACCGTATGTTGGCAGCAACTTGTGAACGAAAGCAAGTATTCTCTTCTTGCTCTCCCGATCCCGATCCCGATACCGATTTCATCATGATTTAAAAAGTAATTGTTATAGTCTGTTACAAAGACTTCCATAATATACATGTATTAAATAATTTGTCTAAAATCTCACTTTATATGGATTAGATAAATAACATGCATCTTCACATCCAACTAAATCAAAATCAGATTTATAAAATAAATTCATGTAAATTAATCCTCAAATATAACATAATATATGCTTAACTTTATTTCAATATCTTTCTGTTGGAAAGATGATATATCTATATATACTGAAAATTAATGGGAAATTATAGTAAATGACAATTTAAGACTTATTGTTTGCAAATATAGCATGTTTTTAAAATTTTTGCAGATATAGCAATTTCTATCGCTGATATCTTATGACTGATAGAAGTCTATCGCTGATCACCTCAGCTTTTTATATATTTTTGTCAGTGATAATAGTCTATCAGTGATAATAGTCTATCACTGATAGAAGTCTATCAGTGATATAATAAAGTCTATCAGTGATAGAAACGGGTTTTTTTGCCATATTTGCAAAACATTTTAAAGTTTGCTAAATTTGCAATTAGTTTGGGCCTGATTGCTATTTGTGCAACCAGCCCAAAATTAATACTATAGCAGGTAATGTATAATTAGTAAACATACATAAGTGCATTTATTTTCCAAAAGTATGGTTCTTCAAGATCGATAAGTTGCTCATTATCTTTTCGAGATCGGAAGATATATTTTTAACATCAAGTAAACGAAATATCATTGGAATGTTCAATGATGTTCCTAGTTCATGTAAAATCTTTTTTTTTTGTATAAATTGATTGATGGAATTTCATGTTTATATACTTAGTTTGCAAAACTTTGTTTTTTTTCTTCAAAAACTTTCATCTCGATTTCTAGCTATATTGTCTTTGAAATTTCTTCAGAAGTTTCTATTATATTCAAATTACTAATTTATCTCTTCACAAGTTTTCATTATATTCAAACTACTAATTTATACCACAATAATATATAACAAATTTTGACTGATATTTCTTTGTAAAATCATATGGATAAATAAGGTCCTTCTTACAACAAATATTCACTACATTCGTTCGGATTGTTTTAATTCATATAAGGACTCGATCTGTAATTTGATCCAATATGATTCTCTAGCATTTGAATTATATGACTCTGGTATATATCTTTAATCCTCCAATAATTTTCATATAAAAATTTCCATAATATAAATATGTTTTGACTACATCCATAAGACGTACATGTCAATCTTTTTATACATCGTCAAGTCAATTAGATATCGATCTCAATGTTATTGCATCCACCACGCGATAATATGTCTCTTCATAATCTATATAAGACATTTGTGAGAATCGTTGTGCAACAAGTCTCACTTTTATATCTGGTGACCTCATTCTTTTCATGTCTGGACTACTGGTCCAAAATCTCACATTTTGAAAATGAGTTTAATTTTGTTTGGACTACTTCTTTCAACTTAAGTCAATCTTTACGTCAACATTTTTTCTACAAATCTAGGTTCATAATCCTTACTTTTCGTAACTATCGTCAGCAATATTGTCAGCAAAATAATTGTCAATTTATATCAGTTTGATCATCTTTTTTTTGTCATGACAATTTATCAAGATCTCATTATTATCCTCAGGTATTTAACCTTCTTCGATATTATTATAAGTAGTCATATTCCGAATTTTTTTAAGAATATCCACATTCTCAATTGAATCATTTTGATTATTGATTACTCTTCTTCGATGATGATTTTTATCTTTGAAACTAATTGGCTTTTCACGCTTCTAACGTGTCTCAAGCTTGTTAGTTGTGACAACTTACTATGTTCAAATATTAAAATTTAGATGGTGCATTTGCAACTTGTATATATGTCTTAGTCACTTTATTAACATATGTAAATGCATCTGGCATGCAATTGAACTTCTATTTCACATTGATATGTAGAGATCTAAATGAGATAATAATGATGCATTTCATTCAATTTATTTTTCCAACTTCTAATTCCTCCCCCTAATGTTGGAAAATTTGTCTCATTAATGACAATTAACAAACATGCAGTAAATACATCACTCATGGGAAAGAAAATTTAATATATATTTTAACCTCATTTGAGGAACTCATCTTTGTATGTTGGGGTCGAGCAATTTGAACATTTACCGCAGATCCTAAAAATTATAGTTGGAATATATATTTTGGCTTATGGTCATAAACAAATTGTAATAAACTACTAACTTAAAGCATATAAGCAACACTGCATGCGGAATATGATGAACCCCATAAACGTTTATGAAAGATGATTTTTTTTAAATAAATTTGAATAACATAATGTATTAAGAGTTGTTATTGTCTTTATTAATGATTTGATAAAGTAGTTGAATTTTGGTTGGTTATGGCACGTAACAGAGACTTAGTCCGACGATGTTGGTTTGGTAGAGGTCAATCAAGTAATCCACGTAAGAAAGTCTCTAGCAAGCGGGATAAATTTGATAAGAGTCGGTCAAGTAACCAGGTTGACTAAGCCAGGAATCTGGCTCAGTGGCATAATGGGACGATTATAGAGAATTGCAAGGTTAATGGTTTACTATTTATTTACCTATAAATACTTGTAATGTTTTCAATTCAAAGCATAAAGTTCAATTGAAGCACTTGATCTTTCATGCAATTCCTCTATTGTTTCCACACTTTGCCCTCTTCAGTTTTTGTTATATGACATCAGAGCATCCAAGTTCTTTGTTTTGTGTTTGAGTTTAAATACTCGTTGAAGATAAATGGTGGAAACAATATATTTTTAGACAAGCTTGCCAGTGATAATTATAGCTATTGGAAGATATATTTGGAAGCTTTTCTACAGATCTGTAGGATCTTGTTTCCGATGATGATGCATAAATTCCACAAGATACCCTGGAGAATGCTGAGGCACAAAGAAATGAAAGGTCAAGTGTGACAAAACTTTATTTGCTTTGCGAACTTCTATTGGCAAAATGTATATTAAGCATGTTCGTGATGTAAATTCTCCAAAGAAAATGTGAGACACACTTGAAAGGTTGTTTAATCAAAAGAACACGACGAGGTTGCAGTATTTGGAGAACGGACTTCCTGGAAAGACTCAAGGTAATTTGCCGGTTTCATAATATTTTCTGAAAAATTAAAACTTAGTGTTCTGAAATTTCAGAATTGGACAAGCAGGATCCTATTAGTGATGCTCGTGTGCGTCGTTATCTTATTTGTGGACTGAAAAATGAGTTTATGCCATTTATTTCTTCGATACAAGGTTGAGTAAATCAACCTTCTATCACTGAGTTGGAAAACTTGCTCTCAAATCAGGAAGCATTGAGGAAACAAATGTTTGGCAACAACAAACAAATTCATTGTGAAGCGAAAGCAGTTCTTTATGCAAAAGACAAGGAAAAATTTAGTTATTCTCCAAGGTTTTATTCAAATGAATACAAGGATTCCAAGGTTGAAGGGCAATCCAAGGAAAAATCAAAATGATGTTTTAGGTGCAGCAAGTCGAGACACATCAAACATGATTGTCAGGTGAAGGTGGTGTGTCCTCGTTGTGGGAAATTCAGTCATATTAGACAAAATTGTTGGGTGATTCTCAAAGAAATAGAAACAAATGTTGTATAGGAAAGTAACAAACTTGAACAAGTTACTTCGGAACAATGCTTATCAATTGAAGCTATTGATCAACCAAATAATTTGCATGTTAATGCTTCTATAGATTATAATGAGGATTAAATTGTTGATTCTGGTTGTTCTCATCATTCAACTGAAAAATGTTTATCTTCTCTCTGATGTACGTATCAATCAAGGAAGAAGAGTCATTGCGACGACTGATAATTCCATACATCATATTGTTCAAGAAGGGCATGTTAGCGTTAAGGATGGTGCACCAAATGTTGGTGGTATTTCTCTTGAAGATGTTTATTATGTTCCAGTTTTAAAGAAGAGTTTGGTTTCGGTCTCTCAGATTGTCAACTCTGAGAGGTATGTTCTTTTCGGTCCAGATGATATGAAAATTGTTTATAATATATAAAGTTGTTATTGAGATTTATTCAGTAAAGTTGTTATTGAATAAAATGAATTGTTTTTACTTTTAACCTAACTCCAATAAACAAAGAACCCATGGCTATAGGTTGTATACTTGAACTTCATGTATGACATGATTGTGGATCAAGTTCAAGTAATAGCCAGAACGGTCTATAGTATAAGGATAAGGCTGGGTACCTTATCCTGGGGACACTATTGGACGCGGCCCACTTTGTATAGTACAAACGATGTGATCCGAAATCGTTCATGTGGAGACATGTGAGTGGGGGCGTCCTATGTAATGAGTTTGCATAAGATTGAACCGCGAAACAAGTCGCTCTTTCTTTATAACTCCGTTTACTGTAAAGACCGACTTTTTCATATGATGACCTAGGTAACTCGATCTGAATCCTGAGCACGCTATGAACTCCTGTTTATTCGGGCTTATCCTTTGACTTGTATGGGTGAGAGTGGCCCGAGATCGCCGACTCAATAAGCCTACCATCTTGGGGATAAGACCGGGTAGGTAGCTGGGAACATAGTCCTGCGAGATGGAATTCACTCCTACCCGCTCTGAGGGATTAGTAGAGATGTTGTTCCCTTAAGTGCTGACTCCGGGTCTTGAACTAGGGATCCCACCCTCTCATTGGCCCGAGAGGGACTTGGTATAGTGATGAGATCACATACCAATCGGTTTGGTGGTTGGACCACAAACCAATAGTTCATTAGAGGATCAGTGGGACTTAAGGAACAAGATGTAATTACGGGGGTAAAACGGTTATTTTGACCCAGCTGTAATTACGAACGACCTGTGAAGGATCGACTTACTAATGATGGTTATATCAAGAGGACAAAAATATATCTACGGTGAGGAGAGTGCAACCCTTGGACTTTAGTGGAGTCTCCGGGGGTTAACGAATGTTGGTTAGCTTGGTTAAAGAGTTTGACCGGTTAATCTCGTATCGTTGGAGCTCATGATCTGTAGGTCCTTTAGGTTCTCCTGGCTAGCTCGGATTAAGCCGTGTAACAATATGAGAGAAAAAGAATTTGAATTTATTGAAATTCGGTTTTGGAAGAATGATGGACATATTTAAATATGATTTAAATATGGGATCGGTGTAAAACATGAATAGGGATTCATGTGTGATGATTCGGTTTAAGAAACCGGGATTAGTCTTATTATTTAATTAATATTTGATATTGAATTAAATAATAATATTAATTAATTAAAAAGTTTAATTAATTATAATTTATTTTGCTTATTAAAATTAATTATGAATTAATTTTAAAATGACAAAATATTACAAGTGTGATTATAAGTCAAAGTGGAATTATCCATGTTGAGTGGATTTATCCAAGTTGAGTGGGTTTATCCAAGTTGTGAAGTGGATTGTGAATCACCAACAACATGCATATAAACTCATCAATTTTGGAACACTTGATTGAAGACTAATCCATCCAATTTGAGGTGTCATGCTAAGCAAAGACTTTGTTGCATGTGAATTGCCTATAAATTGGATGAAGTTCAAATGGTTTGAGGTTGATGAATTTTCAAAGAGTTTGAATGTTGGATGAGCATGAAGAGTTCATGTTATTTGAGAAATTAGAAAGCTAAGTGTTAGACTTCTTCTCACAAAATCCTCATCACTTTCATCTTCCCATCTTCTTCTTCCAAACTTTTTCTTTCATAAAGGAGTCCCACCACTCCGTTGCTCGGCCTGAGGATAGCGGGACTACCGGAGGTGGTTCTCGAGGAGTTCAAGGGAAGCTTCGAAGGGTTCGTGAGGAGATTCGAGCATTGGAAGAGAAGTCTTTAGAACTACAAGAGGTATGTGTTCTAATTCCTTTTATTTCAAAGCTTTGTGCATGTTTCTTATTTAGCTAAATTGATGAAATTAGAGTGCCAATGATCCGTCTCGCTTCCGCTGCGCTACATGCGCTCCATCAATAAACAATTTAAAGCTGATGTTTTGTTTACCGGAAAGAGGAAATATTTCCTCTATGTTTTGTCTGCAAGTGATGCATATGTTGAAAAGACATGTCAGAATGATAGTGCAACACCTTGACAGACTCGGTTGGACCATGTTTGTTATCAATTGTTGCAAAGAATTTCTATGAAGAACCTTCTTGAGGGTGTTCCCCTCTTTAAAGAAATTTGCCATGATGTGGTTTATCCTGGTTGTCAATTTGGAAAATCACATCGTTTTCCCTTCCCAAATTCAAATAACAGAGTTACTGTTGCATTGCAATTAGTTTATTCAGATTTGGTTGTCGTTATGTCATGGCTATATTAGACGAATTTTTTCGGTTCACTTGGGTGCATTTTTTGGAAGCTAAAAGTGAGACTTTCTCCAAGTTTATCCAGTTCAAGGAGTTAATGGAGAAGAAATTTATGCTGCCGATAAAGTGTGTTCACACAAATAATAGGGGAGAATATATGTCTGATCAATTTCAGAATTATTGCAAAACATATGACATTTAGCGCCAAATGACATGTCCTAACACTGCACAACAAAATGAAGTTGCTGAACGTAAATTAACACATCTTACATCTATGTGCTTGTCTTGGTTGCATGCAAAGAACCTTCCAAGGGAGCTTTGGGCAGCAACTATTCAGTCAGTTTGTCACGTCATAAATCGTCTACCTCCATGGACTGTGTAACGACCCGAATTCAAGGTAAGAGAAATTTAATTAATTAATTTAATTTATCGAGCTCGTTAATGGGTTTAAGTGGAAGGATTGTGTGAAATTTGAGGTTAAAAGAGGTCAAGGCTAGTCGTTTGACTAAGTCAAAGATTGGGTCAATGAATTATAAATAATAATAATATAATATTATTATTATTACTATTATTTAATATAATATAATATTATTGTTATTTAATATAATATAATATTATTATTATAATTATTTAATATAATAATATTATGTTAAAAAAATATATAATATATATATATATAAAAAGAGGATTTTTTTTTCTTCTTCTTCGGTAAAAAGAAAAACACGCAGCCGCCCCTTCCCGATTTTCTCTTCTTCTCCATCCAATCTCTCTCCCTCTTTAATCTCCGTCTGCTGCCCTCACCGAACGTCGTCGCCTGCCCTCGCTGAATGCCTCCGTCAACCGTCTCTTCTCTCTCTCCGATCTCCGCCAGCCACACGTCGTCGCCTCCCCCTCCTCCGAACGCCGCCGCAGCTTCAAGCCTCCTTCGTCGCCGCGTCGTTCCTCCCCGTCGCACACCGTTCGTTGCTCAAACAGAGGCGCACGATTTCTCCCTCCTCTGGCGGCAGCGGCAACGACACCATCCGGACAGCAGCGATTGTAAGTCTTTTCTCTCGACGTTGGTTTTTGGTTGCTTATTGGGCCCAACTCGCTATTCAGTCGATTTCATTTTAGATTGCAAACAATTTGTTTGCCCTTGAATTAATACCCATATCGTTGCAATACTAAGATAACAAGATTTGGGCATTTTAACACGTTGTCCAGCAAGAGGGTCGATCTGTTTTTAGCAATTTTAGTAAGTAAGGAGATTTTAATTCCTTCTTGGATTCTTTGATAAATGTTGGGTTTCGTGTCGTATATTTTTCGTGTTTCTTATGCTTAATGTTGGGTTGTTCGTTGAGATCAAACAACATGTTTTGGAGTGGATAGTAGTTTGGGATTGAAGTTAAGCTTTTACAAGTCAGTTTGGAGGACTAAGGTTGCTGGAATTAGTTTCAGGTAAGTAACCTTACTGTTGGTTAGCCTTCGGGCTAGGTTGGGAACTTTTTCTTATGTTTGTTAGAAATGTGGAATGTATTTCTGTATGCATCTCTGAAACTATTTATAATGGTTTATGAATATGAAAGGTGAGATGTGGAATGTGGAATTATGTCTGCTGACTTTGAGGAAGAGGAAATTATGAATGATGTGATGAAAATGTTAGGCCTTTATGAGCTTTATGTTATGTCCATCTATTGAAATGTGATGAGGTGAGATTGTTGTGAATGATGTCATGAACAAGTTGTGTTATGTTTATGCATGTAATGTGACTGTAAAGTTTGAATGTAGCTGAGTTGAAGTATTCATGAATGAGATGTATGCTGGAAGTTGAGATTTATGCATGAGGGGAAATTACTACATGTTGCATCATTCTAGTATCTAGAATGTTTTAGGTGGGACCTCATGCATCTGTATGTGACATATGAGTCATGAGAGTTTAAGATAACTTTCTGTATGAAAGTGATACTTGTTTAGGGATTCTAATCACATGAAAGTGATGTGCTTAGAGTCGGTGAGTATGAAAGTGATGCTCACCTATGCATGAAAGTGATGCATACCTATGCTAGTTTAGGGGTTCTAATCACATGAAAGTGATGTGCTTAGAGCCGATGGGTATGAAAGTGATGCTCACCTGTGCATGAAAGTGATGCATACCTAGAGGTTGGTGTGCATGAAAGTGATGCATCCCTAGAGAGTTCTCAGTACATGAAATTGATGTATCTGAGACTGATGTGTATGAAATTGATGCACATCTAGAGGAACATGAATGAAGTGGTAAACAGGTTTAGGTCCCACTAGTTAAAGTATTCAGTCAGTTCATGATTGCATAGTCTGACCACGATAATGGAGTTGCTTACTGAGTATTTTTTAAAACACTCATTCTTTTCTTAAAACATTTTTCAGGTAATTCCAGGAACATACAGGGCGCTTGACGAGGTGATCGGTCGATGGAGCCATGAGACATGAGAAGTCAAAGCTTCCGCATTTAGTTATTTATTATGTTGAGTCTCGTTACATTCTTCAACTAAAAATTCGGACCGAAAGTTTAGACTTAAAGTTTGTCTTAAATGAATTTGATTTAAGTATTTAATGTTTTATTGGGATCCCAAAAGTAACTGTATTCGCCTTGATGTTGAGATGTTCTATAAAAAATTATATTTTGATTTCTTCACTTCTAGGATAAAGTTTTAAATTATTATTCAGATATATGATGTCGTGCATGTGTAACGGTCCTAGAGTGAGGTCATAGAAAAGTTGGGTCGTTACAGTTGGTATCAGAGCCTAAGTTTTAGGTTCTGTAGACAGGCTTACATCGTAAGCCCTAAATGTTCTCATGGCTCATCAAAAGGTTCCTCGTCATCGCCAGGTATGTTGTTGTTACAAAATTATTTTATTCTTTATTATTATTATTTTTCTTAAGAAACGAAAAAAATAAATAATTTATGATTGATGTATTGCAATTGATGATATGTATGATATTGCTGGTTGTAGCATGTGGAAGGTTGTTACGTTGAATCGTGGATGTTAGACTATGACTCCATTAAGTGAGGTTGGTAGATCTGAAGTTATGTTTATTTTTTTTTTTTTTTTTTTGCTAATGAAAGGAACTTATAAACGAAGGAATGTTTGGGTTCAACTATCTTAGAGCATAGTAGAACCATTTAGTGGGATGACAATGTAGGTGGCGGTGTGAGAAAGTTTTACCAACACGAAGCATGTGCTTGGAATGACATGGATAGTGTTAAATAAGAAAGGAAAGACCTTAAAAGATTATGAGTTTTTCAAAGGTCACTAGGTATTGAAGTTGATGTCTAATAAGTTAGACTTTTGAGGGAGTGTTTTGTAATGATTACTCTTAGAAGTTTAAAGTTTGGTCTAATTAGTAAGGTATTTGTGGTTATATTTCTTATGCCATGCCAAAAGTTGGAAAAAGTAATAAAGGAAGCATAAAAGATAATATGAAGACTCTTCTTAAAGCATGTGGTTTAGCTGGCGTGCTAAAAGTCAAATCCATTTGGGAAAGGACTTGAGATTTTAGATGGGAAAGTTATGCTATGGTTAAATAAAGTAAGTTGAATCTTCTATGTTACCACCAATGCGAGGGATAAATTTCTGCATCGAGCTCGAGTTGGAGACAACTCTCAATTCTAAAGAATTGGTTATAATTTCCCTAATAGTATTGAAGGAGCTCAAGCCATAAATACATGAACTACTAGGCAAATTCTTTATACGCCTTAGCAAATCGCTATGAGGCGCACCAGTTTTGTTCGAAAAGAAAAAAAATATGGATTCATGTGGTTAGGTATCTATTGTCGAAAGTCGAACATGGTAACAATGAAGAATAAGTACCATCTATTTCGCATTGATAACCTTATTGACCAACTTCAAGGAGCATGAGTTTTCGCTAAGATGGATTTTTTATCGTGATACCATTAGTTAAGGACCGGGGAGGTTAGCCTCTTAAGGAACGCCTTGAGGACTAGGTGTGACCAATATGAGTTTATTTTGTTGTCTTTTGGGATTCACTAGTGTTTTTTTTTTTTTTTTTTTTTTTTTAACTTTCATGAATCTCACGAATCATGCCTTCAAGAGATTCCAGACTCGTTCGTTGTAGTAGTTGTACGACCTATTGGCCCTACGACATATCGCTTAGCTTTGCCACCGACTCTCTCTGCAGTTCACAATGTTCTTCATGTTTCTATGTTGCGAAATTATATGGCAGACTCTTCTCATGTTACTAACTTTGAGTCTTTGCGCTTAGACGAGAATATCATATCGCTTAGCTTTTCACTTAGAAAACCAAATGGCTTTTGTGACTGGAAGGCAAATCATTGATGCTTCCCTTTTGGCAAATGAGATTATTGATGATTGGAACTCCAAAGGTAAAAAAAGGGTGATTATTAAACTGGACTTGGAGAAAGCTTTTGATAAAGTGGATTGGGATTTCCTTGACGCGGTCCTTCAGGCAAAGGGTTTTGGCTCTATTTGGCGAAAATGGATTCGTGGTTGCATTTCAAGTGTGAATTACTCGATTATCATTAATGGTCGTCCTCGCGGCAAGATCATTCCGAGTCGGGGCATTAGACAAGGTGACCCTCTCTCCCCTTTCCTGTTTATCATTGTGGCTGATTGCCTTAGTCGACTTCTCAATCAGGGGCTATGTCTAGAAGAATCGCTTCACATCCCATCGGTAATTCTCCCCTAAATTTGAACCATTTGCAGTTTGCTGACGATACACTTCTATTCTCCATTTTTGATAATGTTGCTCTGAAAAATTTATTCGACATCATTAAGATCTTTGAGTATGCTTCGGGTCTAAATGTGAATTTGGCAAAGAGTGAGTTGTTGGGTGTCCATTTGGGTGTTGAGGAGATGGATTATTTGTTATCTACTTTTGGTTGTAAACAAGGTTTTTGGCCAAATACTTATCTTGGGCTCCCTTTGGGTGGAAAACCTAAGACATATCTTTTTTGGCTCCCTGTCATTGAGAGAATTCAACAAAAAAACTTCACAATTGGAAATATGCCTATATTTCGAAAGGGGGTAGACTGACCCTCATTCAATCAGTATATCCAACATGCCTACCTATTACCTGTCCACTTTCTAATTGCCTTCAAAGGTTGCTAACTCTCTTGATCAGCTTGTTCGTAATTTTTTTTGGGAGGGTTCCCGAGGTGAGGGTGGTTTGCACAATGTTAACTGGCAGCAGACCCAACTTCCTAAACTGATGGGAGGGCTAGGTATTGGTAATTTCAAACAGAGAAATCTAGCTCTCTTAGCAAAGTGGATTTGGAGGTTTGTGCACGAGACTAATGCTCTTTGGCGTAAAGTGATTATGGCTAAATACTATTCTGATGGTTTAATTGGCTGGCCCAGTTTTGTTCAACGAGGTTCTTCTAAATCACCTTGGAAGTTTATCTCAAAAAAAATTCTGATCTTATACACACCAGGGTGCAAAGGAGTTTGGGTAATGGTCTTTCTACTTCTTTCTGGCATGACTCTTGGATTGATTGTGGGCCGCTTGCCTCCGTCTATCCTCGATTATTTCGTCTCACCACTCTGCCCAATTTATTGGTCAGTGAAGCTTGGGTGGTAGACTCTGATGCTTGGAATTTATATCTCCGTTGAAATTTGAATGATTCAGAAGTAGGGGAATGGTCTTCCCTTTCTTTTTTTTTTATCATCGTTTGCTCCTCGTCAATGCAATGATTCGTGGATTTGGCCTTTGGATCCTTCCAATCTTTTCACTGTTAAATCTCTTTTTGAGAGTTTGGTGGTTGTTTCAGATAACATGAACACTGGCCTTTATAAGGTAATTTGGACTGACTTCTATCCCAAAAAAAAATTAAAGTTTTTTTTGTGGGAGCTAAGTCTTGGTGCGATCAACACGGCTGATAGACTTCAACGTCGTATGCCTTACATGAACCTCTCCCCAAATTGGTGTGTTATGTGTTCTGCTCAATCGGAGTGCCCAACACACCTTTTCCTTCATTGTTCCTTTGCCTCTAATTATTGGGCCTATATGCTTAATGCTTTTGGTTGGTCTCTGGTTGTCCCGAATAGCTTGATTGATTTCTTGAATACAATTTTTGTTCATCACCCTTTTCATGGTGAGGCCAAGGTCTTTTGGCTTGCTTTTAACAGGGTGTTCTTTTGGTCTATTTGGAGGGAGAGAAATGCTCGTATTTTTCGGGATGTTTTTTCCTCTTTTGATCGTATCATGGATTTAATTGTCTTCAATGCTTTATATTGGTGTAAATGTAAAAACACCTTTTTCAATTACAGTTTTTCTCTTTTGATTGCTAATTGGAAAGCCTTATTGTAATTCACCTTTGGGTGCCCGAGCTTTAGCTCTTTTTCATTTATTAATGAAATTGTTTCTTATTCAAAAAAAAAGACGAGAATATCAATTATGAGAAAAAGTCTAAACAAATCTTGGCAAAGGAGTCGATGACCGTACGAAATCGAGAAATAGCCCTTGTCATAGTTCTTTGGCGGAACCATCAGTTGATGAAGCAACATGGGAACGAGATGATGAGATGTGGACTAAATATCGAGAGTTCTTCCAAGTTGAGGAACTTTCGGGGACGAAAGTTCTTAAGGAGGGAAGATTGTAACGACCCGAATTCAAGGTAAGAGAAATTTAATTAATTAATTTAATTTATCGAGCTCGTTAATGGGTTTAAGTGGAAGGATTGTGTGAAATTTGAGGTTAAAAGAGGTCAAGGCTAGTCGTTTGACTAAGTCAAAGATTGGGTCAATGAATTATAAATAATAATAATATAATATTATTATTATTACTATTATTTAATATAATATAATATTATTGTTATTTAATATAATATAATATTATTATTATAATTATTTAATATAATAATATTATGTTAAAAAAATATATAATATATATATATATATAAAAAGAGGATTTTTTTTTCTTCTTCTTCGGTAAAAAGAAAAACACGCAGCCGCCCCTTCCCGATTTTCTCTTCTTCTCCATCCAATCTCTCTCCCTCTTTAATCTCCGTCTGCTGCCCTCACCGAACGTCGTCGCCTGCCCTCGCCGAATGCCTCCGTCAACCGTCTCTTCTCTCTCTCCGATCTCCGCCAGCCACACGTCGTCGCCTCCCCCTCCTCCGAACGCCGCCGCAGCTTCAAGCCTCCTTCGTCGCCGCGTCGTTCCTCCCCGTCGCACACCGTTCGTTGCTCAAACAGAGGCGCACGATTTCTCCCTCCTCTGGCGGCAGCGGCAACGACACCATCCGGACAGCAGCGATTGTAAGTCTTTTCTCTCGACGTTGGTTTTTGGTTGCTTATTGGGCCCAACTCGCTATTCAGTCGATTTCATTTTAGATTGCAAACAATTTGTTTGCCCTTGAATTAATACCCATATCGTTGCAATACTAAGATAACAAGATTTGGGCATTTTAACACGTTGTCCAGCAAGAGGGTCGATCTGTTTTTAGCAATTTTAGTAAGTAAGGAGATTTTAATTCCTTCTTGGATTCTTTGATAAATGTTGGGTTTCGTGTCGTATATTTTTCGTGTTTCTTATGCTTAATGTTGGGTTGTTCGTTGAGATCAAACAACATGTTTTGGAGTGGATAGTAGTTTGGGATTGAAGTTAAGCTTTTACAAGTCAGTTTGGAGGACTAAGGTTGCTGGAATTAGTTTCAGGTAAGTAACCTTACTGTTGGTTAGCCTTCGGGCTAGGTTGGGAACTTTTTCTTATGTTTGTTAGAAATGTGGAATGTATTTCTGTATGCATCTCTGAAACTATTTATAATGGTTTATGAATATGAAAGGTGAGATGTGGAATGTGGAATTATGTCTGCTGACTTTGAGGAAGAGGAAATTATGAATGATGTGATGAAAATGTTAGGCCTTTATGAGCTTTATGTTATGTCCATCTATTGAAATGTGATGAGGTGAGATTGTTGTGAATGATGTCATGAACAAGTTGTGTTATGTTTATGCATGTAATGTGACTGTAAAGTTGGAATGTAGCTGAGTTGAAGTATTCATGAATGAGATGTATGCTGGAAGTTGAGATTTATGCATGAGGGGAAATTACTACATGTTGCATCATTCTAGTATCTAGAATGTTTTAGGTGAGACCTCATGCATCTGTATGTGACATATGAGTCATGAGAGTTTAAGATAACTTTCTGTATGAAAGTGATACTTGTTTAGGGATTCTAATCACATGAAAGTGATGTGCTTAGAGTCGGTGAGTATGAAAGTGATGCTCACCTATGCATGAAAGTGATGCATACCTATGCTAGTTTAGGGGTTCTAATCACATGAAAGTGATGTGCTTAGAGCCGATGGGTATGAAAGTGATGCTCACCTGTGCATGAAAGTGATGCATACCTAGAGGTTGGTGTGCATGAAAGTGATGCATCCCTAGAGAGTTCTCAGTACATGAAATTGATGTATCTGAGACTGATGTGTATGAAATTGATGCACATCTAGAGGAACATGAATGAAGTGGTAAACAGGTTTAGGTCCCACTAGTTAAAGTATTCAGTCAGTTCATGATTGCATAGTCTGACCACGATAATGGAGTTGCTTACTGAGTATTTTTTAAAATACTCATTCTTTTCTTAAAACATTTTTCAGGTAATTCCAGGAACATACAGGGCGCTTGACGAGGTGATCGGTCGATGGAGCCATGATACATGAGAAGTCAAAGCTTCCGCATTTAGTTATTTATTATGTTGAGTCTCGTTACATTCTTCTCCTAAAAATTCGGACCGAAAGTTTAGACTTAAAGTTTGTCTTAAATGAATTTGATTTAAGTATTTAATGTTTTATTGGGATCCCAAAAGTAACTGTATTCGCCTTGATGTTGAGATGTTCTATAAAAAATTATATTTTGATTTCTTCACTTCTAGGATAAAGTTTTAAATTATTATTCAGATATATGATGTCGTGCATGTGTAACGGTCCTAGAGTGAGGTCATAGAAAAGTTGGGTCGTTACAGACTGTGTCAAATCTACTCCTTTTGAGGTACTATATATCATCGTAAACTCAATGTGAGTTCTCTTCAAAATTTTGAGTCAGTTTGTCATGTTTATGTTTTAAAGAGTAAGTGTACTAAACTTGACTCTAAGGCTAGACGTTGTATTTTTCTTTGATATGATACTCACAGAAAAAGATGGAGATGTATGGATCCAAATACAATAAAAAAAATTGTTTTTCGAGATGTTATGTCTATCCGTTTTGAAATGAAGAGTTTGGGTGAAGCAAAATGTTTTCTTGTCTTGGAAGTTGAAAGATCAGGTGAATACTTTGTCTCGAAGAAAGAGTATGCAAACAATTTGTTGGATCGTTTTGACATGAAGGAGTCAAAACCAATGACTACTTCTATGGATTCATTCTTGAAGTTGATTAAGGAAGAAGGAAAATGATTGGCGGATGCAACACTTTTTCGACAAATTGTTGGTAGTTTAATTATTTAACTATCACAAGGCCGAACACCTCTTATTCTGTTGGTGTCGTTGCTCAGTTTATGGATAAGTCATGTGAAACTCATTTAATTGCAGCAAAGATGATTTTTCGATATGTGAAGAGCACCCTATGTTTTGGCTTGTTGTATAAACAAGCTACATCTTTTGTGTTAAGTGATTTTGCTAATACAAAATGGGTTGGTAACGTAAATGACAGACGTTCCACAAACCAGATAATGTTTTAATATAGGTTCAGAGGCTATTTTATGGTGTAGTAAGAAGCAAACCTCTATTACTCTTTCTAGTTGTGAAGCAGAATATGTAGCAGCTACTATGACTACTCAAGACTGTATTTGGTTGAAAAGGCTTATGGGAGAAATATTTTCAAGTTTGGATTATCTAGTTTCCATTTTTTGTGACAATGAAAGTGCAATCAAACTTGCAGGGAATCGAGTGTTTCATGCTCGTACAAAACACCTTGAAACACAATTTCACTTTGTTTGAGAGAAAATTATGACGCAAGACATCCAATTGCAAAAGATACATTCTAAGGAGCAAATTGCTGATATATTTACCGAGACGCTTGGTAAATCCAAGATTGAGGATCTCAAGAGTGCACTTGGTATTGTTGACCATATGTTTACACGAAAGAGAAGTGTTAAAATTAATTAGTGCAAATTTATTATGCAAGTTTATTTCACTTAGTTATATTTTACTTATTTGAACTTAAGATAGTGCCACTCATTTAGGATAGTGTCATGTACTTAGGTAGTTAGTGTCTTCTAATTTAAAGGAATGTAGTTTAGTGGTATAGTGAAATTTCGAGATAGTTGATGGGTTAGTGGTTTACTATTTATTTATTTATAAATATTTGTAATGTTTTCAATTAGTTCAATTGAAGTACTTCATCTTTCTTGTTTTCACATTTTTTTATTTTTTTTTTATTTTTACAACTCCACTCCATCTCCAATTTTTTTTAATTAGTTTTTAAAAAAAAAGATAAAAATTAATGGATGTTGTTGTGAAATTAATGATTAAAAATGATCGGTTATTTTTATCTCAAAAAACAAATGATTAGTTGATTTAAAAAAAATCAAATTTCTAAATTTCACTTTTTCATCAATATTTAATTCCTAAACTCATATTGATTAAAAATTAGAAAATGAGAATTGAAATCCCATAGATATTGAGTGGGCAATTGTGTAAAAGGAAAGGGCATTTGGGTAATTTTAATAGTAGGATAGAGAACACATGTGTTTGGGAGCCCATGTTCCCCGTCATTGAAACATTATGCAATAAAAGAAGAAAACGATTCGAGGTGTCTTTTGGAAATATGCTAACTATTCGGGTCCCACACCAATTAAATAATTTAAATTCACAAACATTATTTCATCCAAAAACACAACAGCAAAAGAGGAATGATTGTTTTTTTTTATTTTTTTTATAATTTGAAGTATTAAAATTCAAATAAGAGAAGTCAGAATTTGAATTTACAATCTTTAATATTTTAATAAATTGGGCAAGCTTCAATTCACGAAAATGATTTTAAACATTTATTTATTTATTTATTATTATTATTTTTTTTTTTTTTTTTTTTTTTTAAGTACATTGTGGTGGGGGATTCAAACCACAGACCTCTTGGTCGTCAACATATACATATGCCCGCTGAGCTATGCTCGCTAAACATGAGTTAAATTACACTTCAACTTCCTTAAATTATATATGTTGCATCTCCAAGTTGAAATTCTTTGTTTTCATTTATACTTTTGTAAAAAATAGTGTTAACTAATATTTCTAAATTTATAACTGAATATGAATAAAACTAAAAATTTAAATTTTTTATTTTTAAAAATTGTTTAACTATTTTTTTATAATTGTTTTTATATGTATTAAAGAAACATTAGAATTTTTAGTTAAATTTTAAAAAATAAAATATTTTTTTAATTTTCAAAATTTAATTTGAATTTTGAAACACTTGTAGATAATAAATATATATAGAAAGAGATGGAAGTAGTGTTTATAGACATCTTATAACTTTAAAAGTGTATAATAAAATTGTCCCCTAATCGTATTCTATTTCTTATCCCACAAGGAGAATGTCACTTATTTGGTGTGTTTGGTTGATAAATATTTTGTCTTCTTTATCGTTTCAAGTGTTATACTAACATTAAGCTAAAAATAAAATACAATAGAATATGCATGGGTTTGAAGTTTTATAACTTTTTATATATATAGGGAAATTGTAACAGATGTCAATTTAGAATAAGATAATTAAAAATATAGCATGTTTTTAACAATTTTGCGGATATGACAATTTCTATCGCTGATACCTTATGGCTGATAGAAGTCTATCGCTGATCACCTCAACTTTTTATAGATTTTTTGTCAGTGATAATAGTCTATCGGTGATAATAGTCTATCACTGATAGAAGTCTATCAGTGATATGATAAAGTCTATCGTGATAATAGTCTATCAGTGATAATAGTCTATCACTGATAGAAGTCTATCAATGATATGATAAAGTCTATCAGTGATAGAAACAAATTTTTTTGCCATATTCGCAAAACATTTTAAAGTTTGTTAAATTTGCAATTAGTTTGTGTCTGATTGCTATTTGTACAATCACCCCTATATATATTAGTTTTAAATTTAAATTTTCTAACAAAATAAGTATTAGTAATAATGCAT
The DNA here is from genome assembly GCA_028017165.1 of Herpetospermum pedunculosum. NCBI lineage: Eukaryota > Viridiplantae > Streptophyta > Magnoliopsida > Cucurbitales > Cucurbitaceae > Herpetospermum > Herpetospermum pedunculosum. Next base: position 53,633,273 of record CM051528.1, on the reverse strand, counting down.
TATTCTTATTTCCACATTCACAACAATACAACAATATTGTCCTTAAATTCTACACGAAAGACATTTTTTTTTTAATGAAAATGTTATCCTTATAAACATCAACGTTGTTGTTTTTTTTTTTTTTTTTTTTTTTTTTTTTAAACAATAGTTTTTCTTTCGAGCTTTGATTACATTTCAACAATTTTTCTTTTGGTTAAATTATAAGTTTAGTTCTAAACTTTTAAAAATATTTAATAGGTTAATTAGGTTAAATTATAAATTTAGTTCTAAATTTTTAAAAATATTTAATAGGTTTCTAAACCTTTAATTTTGTGTCTAACGAGTTCCAAAAAAAATTTAAACTTTTTAAAATTTGAATTCTATATCTTTGCATCTAGTAGATTCATGAATTAAAAAAAATGGAAAGTTCAGAAACTAAATTTATAATTTTAAAAGTTGATAGACTAAATAAACACATAAATTTCAAACTTGAGCGACTAAATTAATAATTTAACCTAGTTTGTTGCGGTTGTGAGAAATATTTGCTCAAATTAGTTCCTATTTACTATTTAGTAATTATTTAAAATAAATCAATTGAGAAAAGAATAATAATAATTAGTGAAGAAGTTAATTTAGTCTTTTGTTCCTTTACGAAACATTTTTTTGCAATAAAAAAGACAAATTGAATAATATGAATTGAAAACAATCCAAATTGAATTTGTCCAAGTACTGAGTACTGCTAATCTTGACCAATGGTCCAATCAGATGAAGATTCCTTTCCAACAAAATTACAAAAATATAATCTTTACCACTTCAGACACCATACCTACCAACAATCCTACTGGCCTTCGCCTAATTCCATTTTTCTTAGAATATTTTCTTTATCTTTCAAAAAAAAAAAAAAAATAATAATCTAATTGATTTTTTAATTTTTAGATTTTTTTTTAGTTTGAGTTAAATCTCTTTTTGATTGGTGTTTAAGAGATATTTTTTTTTTATCTTCGAGTTTGAAAAATAGTTTTAAATGGTTCTTGACCATATTTAACTATTAATTTACTAACGAAAGATGAACATAACTCAACTGGTATATTGTATGAATTAGTTGTGAGATTGAAATTTTAAAATATACCAAATCGACATTTAGTTGTCAACATGAACATAACTCAACTGATATATTGTATGAATTGGGAGGTTCAATTCCTCACCCTCGCATGTTGTTAAAAAAAAAATAGACACATAGCTCAAACATTAAAGACCGAAAGAGAGGTCTACTAAGTTGTTAAAGATACACGTCGTAAAATTTATCACATAGAGATTATAATAAGAATAATATATAATATTTATATATTATATCTAGTTTCTCATATGCAAAACTACATTAAAGAAGTTATCTGAAGTACATTGATCCAAATATATTTACTATTTAAAATAATCGATTGGGGTCATTATGGGTCAATATTTATCATTATTGAAAATGCACAACGAGAGCATTTAGATATTTTTTGATCTTAGTTGACGAGATATTTTATGGTCTTAGTTGACGCATCTAGTAGAGCCGTAGAGGGTCACTTACTCAATAATTAAGAGCATAATTTTCTGATTATGAAATTGATAAAATTTGTCTGATAATGCTAGTGAATTTGTATTACAAGTGTGTTCACACGAGATTTCGACTAAGGATGGAGATTCGAACACGTGTAAATGAATTTGAATTTGTATTGATGTATTTATCAGTGCGTAGTGGATTACAATCTCTAATATTTGATCCTCTGATTCTCTCTCTTAAATGTAACGTACTCGAGGGCTTCGCAGCTTGTTCTCGATGTTGGATTTGTTTCGAGGGCTTCTTAGCTTGTTCTCGATGTTGGATTTGTATCGAGGGCTTCGCAGCTTGTTCTCGATGTTGGATTTGTATCGAGGACTTCTTAGCTTGTTCTCGATGTTGGATTTGTATCGAGGGCTACTTAGCTTGTTCTCGATGTTGGATTTGTATCGAGGGCTTCGAAGCTTGTTCTCGATGTTGAATCTGCAGCTTCGCGTAGCGGTGAAGTCTTCAGATGTTTGAACTTGGAGTGGTGTTCAGTCTTCAGGGAGTCTTGTGAATTCTCTCTGAGCTCTTAGGAGAAGAAATTTTCTGAACCTTAAAAATGAAGAATGAGCTCTCTATTTATAGAGTTCTCATGGGCCTGGATCCAATGGGCTTGGGCTTTGGGCCCAATGGGTTTGGGTTTGGACCCAATGGGCTTGGGTTTGAACCCAATGGGCTTTTGGGCTTTGGGCCAAATTGTCATTTAATCTTTCTGGCCCGATTCGACTTCGAGCCCAATTGCAGTTTGGCCGACTTTGCTCGGTCAAGTCTATCTGATCCCCGGTCGTGATGGAGACACGTGGCGACCACTGATTGGCCGAAATTTCTCGGTCAACAAATGCCCCCTTTTTCGAGAGTTATGCACAAGTATGTGTGGGTGAGTCTCGGAAAAGTTGAATAGATAAATCGAAACGTAGGACATCCTAATTTCGACTCCGCTTTGACGTATCAATTTTATCGAAATATGAAGTTCGATTCATAGATCAATTATTTTAATTGACGTCTCTTTCCATGTCAATCGATCAGAAATATGAATTTGGCTCGTAGTTTTGATCTTTCTTATCTGACAGAAATTTGATTTAAACTTCGGTAGAAAGATTTTTTTTCTACCTTAGTTTATCTTGAGATGTAGAGTAAGGACTTGTGTCTGCCCAATTGTATTTTGAATAGGGTTTGACTATGAATTTTACTCTAATTTCGACGTGGATAAAATATACCCAAACCGCCAATTTTGATTTGAGACTTGGATTTAGATAAATTTTGACTCTAAATCATGCTTGGAAATAAAATTTGGAATATGCCCAAAATTTTAATTCTAGGAAAAACTATGATATTTTCTTGAAGTTTGGCTTGAATTCGGAGTAGAAGTGTTGAAAATTTTATTTTGGCATATTTGATTTGAGACTCGGATTTAGATAACTTTTGACTCTAAATCACGCTTGGAAATAAAATTTGGAATATGCCCAAAATTTTAATTTTAGGAAAATTTTGGGTTTTGCTGGAAATTTAGCTTGAATGAAAATTTGACTTGGTATAATTTTGGGATTCCAATCAATTGTGATATGAAGTTCGAAAATTTGAACTTAAGGTCATGATTATGGAAGGAAATTTAGAACCCACCTAAATTTCAAGTTGAATGAAGTATTACAATCTAAAGATAAATGATAACAATAAATCTTGTTTGGCAAAGTGGAACATGTAGAACCTTTGTTTCCTTTGGTCTTGGGTTCAAGTTCACCTTTATACATATTTTTAGATAATTTTCTTAGAACTTGCAGGCGCGCGCGATGATGCAGGCGCGCGCGAACTTGGAGGCGCGCGCGAACTTGGAGGCGCGCGCGAACTTGGAGGCGCGCGCGAACTTGGAGGCGCGCGCGAACTTGGAGGCGCGCGCGAACTTGGAGGCGCGCGCGATGATGCAGGCACGCGAACTTGCAGGCACGCGAACTTGCAGGCGCGCGCGATGATGCAGGCGCGCGAACTTGGAGGCGAGGCGCGCGAACTTGGAGGCGCGCGCGATGATGCAGGCGCGCGCGATGATGCAGGCGCGCGCGATGATGCAGGCGCGCGCGATGATGCAGGCGAGCGCGATGATGCAGGCGCGCGCGATGATGCAGGCGAGCGCGATGATGCAGGCGAACTTGCAGGCGCGCGCGATGATGGAGGCGCGCGAACTTGCAGGCGCGCGCGATGATGGAGGCGCGCGAACTTGCAGGCGCGCGCGAACTTGCAGGCGCGCGAACTTGGAGGCGCGCGCGATGATGGAGGCACGCGAACTTGCAGGCGCGCGCGATGATGGAGGCGCGCACGAACTTGGAGGCGAGGCGCGTGATGATGCAGGCGCGCGAACTTGGAGGCGCGCGCGATGATGGAGGCGCGCGCGATGATGCAGGCGCGCGAACTTGGAGATGATGCAAGATGATGCAAAATGATGCAGCAGCAGCGAACTTGGAGATGATGCAAGATGATGCAGCAACAACGAACTTGGAGATGATGCAGCAACAGCGAACTTGGAGATGATGCAGCAACAGCGAACTTGGAGATGATGCAGCAACAGCGAACTTGGAGATGATGAGATGATGCAGCTACAATGACTGCATCATCAGCGAACTTAGAGATGCTGATGAGGAGATGATGTAGCAGCAGCGAACTTGGAGATGATGCAGCAGCAGCGAACTTGGAGATGATGCAGCAGCAGCGAACTTGGAGATGATGCAGCAGCAGCGAACTTGGAGATGATGCAGCAACAGCGAACTTGGAGCAACAACAAACTTTGAGATGACTGCATCATCGAACTTGGAGATGATGCAGCAGCAGCGAACTTGGAGATGATGCAAGATGATGCGAGATGATGCAAGATGATGCAGCAGCGAACTTGGAGATGATGCAAGATGATGCAGCAACAGCGAGATGATGCAAGATGATGCAGCAGCAGCGAACTTGGAGATGATGCAAGATGATGCAGCAACAGCGAACTTGGAGATGATGCAGTAAAAACAAACTTTGAGATGACTGCATCATCGAACTTGGAGATGATGCAAACTTGCAGCAGAACTTGGAGATGCGCAAACTTGCAGCTGAACTTGGAGATGCGCAAACTTGCAGCAGAACTTGGAGATGCGCAAACTTGCAGCTGAACTTGGAGATGCGCAAACTTGCAGCTGAACTTGGAGATGCGCAAACTTGCAGCAGAACTTGGTGATGCGCAACGCAGCAAAACTTGGAGATGCGCAAACTTGCAACTGAACTTGGTGATGCGCAAACTTGCAACTGAACTTGGTGATGCGCAAACTTGCAACTGAACTTGGATATGAGTAGCGCAGTAATGGAAATTTGATTTGACCTAATAACAAGCTGAATGAAATATTACAATCTGAAGTCAAATAGTAATAATGAAGCTTGTTTGGCGTAGTGGAATTGGTACTATCATTGCTTCTTTTGCTCTTGAGTTCGAACATCGATTACGTACCCTTGAATGGAAGGGATCAAGTCATATCGTAGTTCAAATGGAATGTAATCCTTTTTTTTTTTATTGTTGTGACTGAACTTAAAGTATATATATATTTTTTTCTTTAAGTTGCCTACGTACCCTTAGATGGAAGGGATCAAGTCATAACGTAGTTCAGGTTACATGATGAATGATCGATTTTTTTTTTTTTTTTTTTTTTTTTTTTTTACTTTGGGTCGTTCACCTTTTAAGCTCGTGCGGGCCAGGAGCAACATGTAGTTTATACTCTTACGTTAAGGAGTATTACATTGTTTTTTTTTTTTTTTTACTTGGGTCGTTCACCTTTTAAGCTCGTGCGGGCCAGGAGCAACATGTAGTTTATACTCTTACGTTAAGGAGTATTACATTTTATGAGATCTTATCTTCGTCATGGTCTTTATCAAATCCTTCGCTTGTAGGATTGGTTAGAACGACGAGATTTTTCTTCACCTTCAAGGAACCCTCTGTATTTATGTGGACAGAAAATTTTCTCTTCATGCGTGAAGGAACACGACTGTGAATCTTTTGGTCGCTACTTTCTTCATCAAAGAGTCTTGCCCCTACAGTCTTCATCTTTCCTTCTTGTTGATCGTTTGTCCCTTTGAGGCGATCAAAAATAGATGTTGAAGGTCGGTCTTTCTTTGATGTGGAGACACTTAACCTTTGGAAAGCGGAAGTTCGAGTGGAGGTAGAAGTTAGACATGAATTTTCTTCTTTTGTCGCGGCCATACTCATCCTTTGGAAGACCGAAGTTCGAGTAGTTGAAGGCTTGATGCGATTGAAGACAGAAGTTCTTTGGTCGACTTCTTTTGAGTCGTCGACTTCTTCTGCATTGATGTAGCATGAACTTGCACAGATTTCTTCCTCTTTCTTGATGGGAAGGAAACTTTTTGAGAAAAATTCTTTTAAAGTCACCTGTCGTCGAGGTTGAGAAAAATATTTGTTTTCTCTTCTCTCGTGTTTAGGCTTCCTCGAATTGATTCTTCTTTTCTTCTTTGGAAGTTTATTGTTTCGTTTATCATCTCGAAGTATGTAATCTTCTTTCTGGACAGGTCTTTGTCGTCGTATTTTCTGACGAGCCACAATAGTCCAACCTTTATCCTCATTTCTGACGGCCTCAGGTTTTACCTGAGAAATTTGCTTTGGGGTTTCATGTCCGAACCGAACAACTATTGGTTCGAAGGTCCCAAACTGGATCAGGCTTTCCTTTTTCTTATCAAATGAGGCTGGAAATAATTGAGCGTCGGAGTTCATTGTTACTGCAGCGTGGTTTGATTGAGCTATTTCATCTAAGTCTAGCTCAATTTTTCCTTCTTTAGCTAACCTTAGAATTAGCTCCTTTAGGACGAAACATTTTTTTACCGGATGACTGATAACTCGATGATACTTACAATAGTTGGGATCATCGACTTTGTCCATTTCTTCCGGGCGCCTACACTCGGGAAACTCAATCAGTCTTATTTCCAGTAGTTGCTCTAACATGTCAGGAATGTCAGAGTCTGGGAACGGATAGACTTTTTCTTGTCTTTCTTTTAAAGTTAGGCGATGTTTCTCGCCTCCGTCATTTCTTCTTTCTGTCCTGTTTTCCTTTCCTTTTGAGGAAAACCTTACAGGGGTTGTTGTTAAGTCTCTGAAAGTGACTTATTTAGGACCCATTTAGCTTAGGAAGATGTACACTTTTAGGTGTTTTTGATAGCATTTAGCCTAAACCTATGCTTTAATATGAGAATTAGAAGAAGGTAGCTAATTTAGGACTTATGCACAATAGGTAGAAAAAGGGTTGAAAACCGAAGGAAAAGAATGAAAAATGAGCATTGCAAATGAATTGCGAAAACATTGCGGTGACCGCAATTATTCAAGTTAAAACCGTAAGTTGGCTGATCTTTTTCTGTTTAGATCCGACTTTTCAGGGATTCGTTCTTTCTCCTCCATCCATTCTGATATATGACGTTGAAGATTGATGGTTCTCCTTGGCCCAAACGCACCTGCAAACTACTATAAAAGGGGGTCAAAGTCGGAGGTTCAGTCATCACTCGAAGCGCAGAAGTCTTCTCGCAGTCCACCATTTCCATCTGTTTTCCTTTGCCGTCTGTTGGAGTGAGAGTCTCAGCTGTTGGAATCGATAATCTGATAGGAAGGAGAGAAGATTCTTCTTCTCTCTCGATTGGATTCATCCAAGCAAGGCTGATCTTTCATCCCCTTCATTCGAGGCGACTGCCACGAAGCTTTCCAGCAACTCTTTACTGTTTTTCTGTCTTTCTCTTCTGTTTTACATTCTGCTTCGTGTTGTTATTTTCCTAAGTAGCTAGATTAGTTATTTCGTTGCTTTCTGTCTTGTTGCTATTTACTTTACAGCTTTTATCTGTTCAACAAACAAATTCAGCAATCAAAGTTCATTTCTGCATTTCTCATTTCCCATTTTCTGCTACGGTTTTGTCTTGCTGCTTTAAGCACATTTCTCTTCTAAGCATGTCTGTTTTATCTACCCTTTCTGTTCTCCATATATCCATGAGTAGCTAAGTCACTTAGGGGCATGCTAATGACAGAACTATAGGCTTAAAAAACGTGAACCAAGCATGTAGGATCACCTTCGAACATTGATTGTATGTAAGCTTCATCCCACGGGCAATTTCGATTGGCCATCCATTTTGTCCAAAGAACTCCTAACCTCTGGAAGGAGTAAGAGTTCAGAGTCATATAATCATGCTAGCCTTTCATGGTAATCAGGAAACGGCCTAGGAATAGGAGTTTCCCTAGTACAGACTAAACACTCCTGTTTTAACAAGATGCTTAAGACCTTACTTTGAAGTCGAGTAAACTTAAGTCTCTAATGCATGGAATCGGACGATACTTGAGATAGAGTGAGTTTGATGTATAGAGAGTAGATCCAGTGCTTGAGAATCGTATAAAAAGGCCTATAGGATAGCCATTAGTAGCCCTTAATTCACCCATCTACACACTTTCGCTGCTGTTTAATTGCGGAAACATTGCGGTCCTCGCAATTCTGCCATTTTATCATTCTGTTTAGCTGTGTTCTTCTTCGTTTATCAATTCCATCCCTTGTTCTTTGAGTCTGATTTTTACTTTAACTTGTTTATGTTTCACTCCTTTACACATTCAGCAAAACTTAGGTAATTAAAAACCAATTTTACCCCATCAAATCCACCCCATCTTTCTTAACAAAAACACTTCGAGAATAGCTAAAAACAAGTCTCTGTGGGAAAACGAATGAAATATACTTACTACTTGCTATAAGATCATGTATGCTTGCATGTTCTGAGTGCTCTCTCTCTCTTACTTATCATTTTTATTAACACATTGAGCACGCAACAAGTTTTTGGCGCCGCTGCCGGGGACTTATTTTAAGTGAAAACGAAGTTTGTTAAGTCTGAAACATCAAAGTATTTTTCATTGAATTTGATCCATTTTCATTTCTTTTTCAGGTACCATTTAGGGTAGTTTATGAATGAGACTCCAAGTAGTGATCTAGAGTTCAACCCTGAGCCCGAGAGATTACTTAGAGCTAGGAATAGAGCCAAGAAACGTCTCTTTAAACAAACCCTTCTACCTCCAATCATTGTAGAGACTACAATTCCTCCGCAATTACCTCGAGAAGAAATGGCTGGAGTCAATCAAAACCTGGTGCCTGTCACTCGCAATCCCATTGAAATAGCGAATGACAAGGATAGCGCCATCCTTTCATATTTAGTACCTATGCCTGGGGAGCTGAACCCCAGCATAATCCGTCCTGAAATCACTACCAACTCATTCGAGTTAAAGCCAGTGATGTTCCAAATGTTGTCCACTGTGGGACAATTCTTTGGAATAGAAAATGAGGACCCCCATAACCACCTTAGGAACTTCTTAGGAGTTAGTGACACATTCCTAATCCCTGGAGTTTCCCAAGAAGCCCTGAGGCTATATCTTTTCCCTTACTCTTTGAGGGACAAAGCCAAAACTTGGTTAAATTCTTTACCCTCAGGATCTGTCCGCAATTGGACAGATTTAGCAGAAAAATTCCTAGTCAAATACTTCCCACCTGATAGGAATTCGACCTTTCGTGATGATATCATAAAATTCAAACAAGCTCCAAGTGAGTCTCTTCACGAAGCTTGGACAAGATTCAAAGACCTTCTCATTAAATGTCCACACCATGGCATTCCATGGTGTATCCAAATAGAAGTCTTCTTTAAAGGATGCAACCCCAGCACCAGACAAGTTTTAAATTCATCTGCTGGAGGTTCCATGTTGTCCAAGAGTTACAACGAAGCTTATGAGATCTTGGAGAAGATCTCAACATCTCATTGTAGGTGGTCAGACGATCCAGTAGAGCCAACTAGGGCTCAAGACAAGGATGCTCTAAGCGCCATGAGCACCCAAATAAATGCCCTGACCAACTTAGTCAAGCAAATGGCTCAGGCCAATCTCCAAACCAGTGCCAATACCGCCACAGCCATGTCAATGGGCACCCAACCAAGTCAAGGCGAGGCACCAATCTGTGGATTCTGTGGGGAAGGGCACCCTTATGAATATTGCCCTGGGAATCCATCCTCGGTCTGCTATGTAGGAAGCCAGCAGCAGCCAAGGAACAACCCCTACTCACAAACTTACAATCCTGGTTGGAGAAACCACCCTAACCTGTCATGGGGTGGCCAACAAAGCACTAACCAAAATCCTAACCAACCAAGGCCGAGTGGAACACCTGGTTTCACTCCCCAACATAACCAGTCAATGTACCAAAAACCTTACAATCAACCTGTAGGATCTTCTGTAGAAAACCTACTCAAGGAATATATAGCTAAGAATGATGCTACTCTTCAGAGCCAGCAAGCTACTCTTAGGAGCCTGGAAAACCAAATAGGCCAATTAGCCAATGAACTTAAAAGTAGGCCCCAAGGTAGACTCCCTGCTGATACCGAGGTACCAAGGAGAGATGGCAAGGAACAAGTTCAAGCAATTGAACTCAGGAGTGGAAGACCATTGGTGAGCAACACAAAGGACACACCAAAGAGAGTAGAGAACACTGAGTCTAGTGCTCCACTGGAGTCTCTGCCAAGCCAAGGTCCACCACCAACTAGCACATCAGGAACCAGGCTGGAGCCACTCATTGAGGAAATAGAAGAAATTCCAAGGCCTCCACCTATCTTAAGGCGTTCTGACGTGCCTGCATATGTGCCACCACCTCCATACCCTCGAAGGCTTAAGAAGAAGCAGGAACAGGAAGTTCATTTTAATAAATTTTTAGAAATACTTAAGCAAGTGCATGTTAACATTCCTTTTGTAGAAGTTTTACAGTCTATGCCTTCTTATGTAAAGTTTTTGAAGGACATTATTACTAATAAAAAAATAATTGGTGAGTTTCAAACAGTGAACCTCACCGAGGAGTGCAGTGCCATCCTCCAGAACAAGCTGCCCAAGAAGGAGAAGGATCCTGGTTCCTTCACCTTACCTGTAGAACTTGGAGGCAAGCACGTGGGCAGAGCGCTTTGTGACCTGGGCGCCAGCATAAACCTCATGCCCCTGTCCCTATTCCGCCAGTTGGGAATGGGAGAAGCACGTCCAACCACAGTCACTTTACAACTAGCAGACAGATCCATCGCATATCCAGAAGGTAAGATCGAGGATATTCTAGTTAAAGTTGACAAATTCATTTTTCTTGCAGATTTCATTGTCCTGGACTATGAGGCAGACAAGGAGGTCCCCATCCTGCTAGGTAGACCATTTCTAGCCACAGGTAGGGCACTAATAGATGTGCAAAAAGGTGAGTTAACTATGAGGGTTCATGATGAAGAGGTAAAATTTAGTGTTTATAAAGCTTTAAAGTATCCCTCTGACCTTGAATCCTGTGCTAGCATGGATATTGTTGACTCACTAATGGAAGAACAATTAGAGCATGTACTGTTAACCAAGCATGCTAGTGAATATGTACAAGTAGATGTAGCTGACTTAAATGTATCTGACATAATGAATATGCCTGTAAATAACCCTCAACATGTATGTATGAATATAGATTTAACTGATAGAACTATAAATCCGTTAAAACCCTCCATGGAGCATCCACCTATTTTAGAACTGAAACCACTACCTACTCACCTCAAATATGCATATTTAGGAGATAATGACACGCTGCCTGTAATTATTTCTTCTAAGCTAAGTGAACAGCATGAGGTTGATTTAATTTTACTGCTTAAGCGACATAGGAAGGCTATAGCATGGACTATTGCTGATATTCGAGGCATTAGCCCTTCTTATTGCATGCACAAAATTATATTAGAGGAAGAGCACACACCTAAGGTAGATCACCAGCGTAGGTTAAACCCCTCTATGAAAGAGGTAGTGAAGAAAGAAATAATAAAGTGGTTAGATGCAGGAGTGATTTATAAAGTGGTTAGATGCAGGAGTGATTTTCCCCATAGCTAGTAGCCAGTGGGTGAGCCCCATCCAATGTGTACCTAAGAAGGGGGGAATAACTGTGGTAGTCAATGAGAACAACGAACTGATTCCAACAAGGACTGTCACAGGGTGGAGGGTATGTATGGATTACAGAAAATTAAATAAAGAAACTAAAAAAGACCATTTCCCTATACCGTTTATTGACCAGATGCTAGACAGAATAGCTGGTAGAGCCTACTATTGTTTTTTAGATGGGTACTCTGGCTATAATCAAATTACTATAGACCCTAAGGATCAAGAGAAGACCACCTTCACTTGCCCTTTTGGAACGTTTGCCTTCCGCAGAATGCCTTTTGGCTTATGCAATGCACCGGCAACTTTCCAAAGGTGCATGATGGCAATCTTCTCTGAGTTGGATGAATCCATGATAGAAATATTCATGGATGACTTCTCAGTTTTTGGGGATTCATTTAAAACCTGTCTAGAAAACCTAGGACAAGTCCTGGCTAGGTGTGAAGAGACCAACCTAGTCCTAAATTGGGAAAAATGCCATTTTATGGTAGATGAAGGGATTGTCTTAAGACATAGAGTGTCAAGGGCAGGTGTAGAAGTGGATAGGGCAAAGATAGAGATCATAGAGAAGTTGGTAGAACCCCAGAATGTCAAGGCTATTAGGAGTTTCTTAGGGCATGCTGGCTTCTACAGAAGGTTCATCAAGGACTTTTCTAAGATAGCCAAGCCTCTGTGCGAGCTTCTAGAGCTAAATAGACCATTTATCTTCTCTAAGGAGTGTGTAGTAGCTTGGAAAACCCTTAAGGAAGCACTAGTCACAGCACCAATCATAGTAGGACCAAATTGGGATCTTCCATTTGAGATGCTATGTGATGCCAGTGACTATGCTGTAGGAGTCATGTTAGGACAGAAGATTGACAAGCTAACACACCCTGTCTATTATGCTAGTAAGACCCTGAATGAGGCTCAATGTAATTATACAACTACAGAGAAAGAGATGCTTGCTGTAGTCTTTGCTTGTGAAAAATTTAGAAACTATATTGTAGGAACTAGGACCATTGTATATACTGACCATTCTGCTTTAAAATATCTTATGAGAAAGGCTGATGCTAAGCCTAGACTGATTAGATGGGTGTTATTGCTGCAGGAATTTGATTTGGACATTCGGGACAAGAAAGGTTGTGAAAATGTGGTTGCAGATCACCTGTCTCGATTGCAGCATAATTGCGAAAAAATTGCGGAGACCGCAATTTCTGATGCTTTCATAGATGAACATATTTTTGCGTTGGCTCATCGTGATAACGATGAGGAACCTTGGTTTGCTGACATTGCTAACTTCCGTGCATCACAGGTATTGCCAGTGTTCAAGGGAGGACAAGAGAAGAAGAGGTTCCTTCATGAAGCAAGGAAATTCATCTGGGATGACCCCACACTTTACAGAACCTGTGCTGATGGGTTATTGAGGAAGTGTGTTTCAGCTGCTGAAGCGAAGTCTGTGCTACAGCACTGTCACTCATCTCCTTATGGTGGACACTTTGGTGGCCAAAGGACAGCTGCGAAGGTCTTTCAGAGTGGCTACTATTGGCCAACAATCTTCAAGGACGCACACGACTATGCCCACAGCTGTGATGAGTGCCAAAGGACAGGTAACCTCAGTCGCAAGGATGAGATGCCCCTCACCTACATCTTAGAGTTGGAGCTCTTTGATGTGTGGGGCATTGATTTCATGGGACCATTCCCTCCATCATCAGGTAACCTGTACATTTTAGTAGCAGTAGACTACGTGTCCAAGTGGGTAGAAGCCAAAGCATGTCCTAGTAATGATGCTAAAACAGTCACTAACTTCTTGCATAGGCACATTTTCACTAGATTTGGGACTCCTCGTGCTATCATTAGTGATGAGGGGTCACATTTCATCAATAAGGCTATGGAGAAAGTATTGGCTAAATATAACATTAGACATAGGGTAGCTACTCCCTATCACCCACACTCGAATGGCCAAGCTGAAATTTCCAATAGGGAGATAAAGAACATCCTAGAGAAGGTAGTCAAGCCTAATAGGAAAGACTGGTCATTTAAGCTTGAGGATGCACTTTGGGCTTATAGAACAGCATATAAGACACCCCTAGGCATGTCTCCCTATAGGTTGGTGTATGGCAAGGCTTGCCACTTGCCACTCGAGTTAGAAAACAAAGCATTTTGGGCCATGAAGGAATTAAATTTCTGTGTAAAGGATGCAGGGACATTGAGATCTTTACAGCTACATGAACTTGATGAGCTTAGGCATATGGCCTATGAGAATGCCAAAATGTATAAAGAAAAGACCAAAATATGGCACGACAGTAGACTCAGGATCAAAGACTTTAGGAAAGGCCAACTTGTACTCTTATTTAACTCACGATTAAAGTTATTTCCAGGCAAACTCAAGTCTAGATGGTCGGGTCCATTTGTTGTTACTAATGTCTTTGTTCATGGTGCAATAGAGATAAAGAACTTGCAGCAAGGTCAGCCATTTATGGTCAATGGTGCTAGGTTGAAGCACTACTATGAGGAAGGGGATGTGAAGACTCTCTCGGCCTTCCTCTTGACTGAAGCATGACAAAAAGAACGAGAGAGAACGAGTGGTTACTGTGCTCGTTTAGTCAAGGCCAATGCCTTAGTTTATTTTTTCTGTTTTTCCGGTTATCATTTGTATGTTTTGTGGTGTAATTTTAATTGCGTATTTAATGTTTGTTTTGTTTGTTTTTGCAAGGATTCGAAAGAGGGGATCAAGGAGAGTAAATCCCACTTTAAAAATCAAGAAACGGTTGAGCCAAATAAAAGATACGGACAGGCAAAGTTGGAGATTTCAATGAAATAATGTCCCTGGAATTGCGCTAAAATTGCTGGATCCGCAAAAAGAGCCGTTGGGATTTTATCCGTTGCCTTTATATTCGTTGGAAGCCGCTCGATCGTTACGATTATCTCTCTCTTTGCTCTCCAAGAATTCAGCGATTCTCTCCATCTTTGATTCTTCTCTCAAGATCTTCAAGAATCGGCAATGGTGGCCACACGTGCTGAACGATCCGCAGCCAAGAAGAAGGCTGATGACGCAGTTGAAGCGGCTGCGAGGGAGGCGCTTCTCGCCCTTGCGGACGATGGTGCCGTTCGCACCGGTCCTCTCCCCAAGCTCCCTATTCGTAGGAAGAAGTGGAGGGTGGTCACTGAGATCCCCGCTGGGCCATCTGAGCCAGTGGGCACGCCCAAGAAACGTCGGTGGAGCGTCAAGACGGCCGCCGAACCAAGCACAGCCAAGACTCCCTCTGTGGAGAGTCAAGAAACTGATCGTGCTTCCCACGAGTCAGCCAAAGAAGGTTCGTCGCCGTCTGCCTCACCTGCGCGCGGCCCTCTCCCATCTGAACCAGTGCCAAGCGCAGAGTCGTCACCGCCTGCACAGAGCCCTGAGCTGTCTCCAGCACCTCAGAGTTCTGATCCGACACCTGCAGCAGCGCAGAGCCCTGAGCTGCAGTCTTCGCCACTGAGTTCTGCGCCGATACCATCAGCAGCGCACAATTCTCCACGGCCTGATCCTGAATTCCCTTATGGGGATTATCAGGAGTCCACGCAAGGCAGTGGAGATGCTGGAGAAGAAGAAGTCTTCTCTCCTATGAGGGAAGACAGCCCTGCCGAGCCTGCACAGCAGGACGACTCTATGGAAGAGACGTTGGGGGCATGCTTCCCACAACTCAACACTAAGGCCAGGCTCAAGAAGCAGAAGAAGGCCAGAATTGACAAGGCCAAGAAGTTAAAGAAAAAGAAGGCCAAGAAGGCGCCATCGACGGACAAGGAGAGTGCTGAGCCTTCGCTCAAACGCCTCAAGGTGGAGGCTGCTGCATCATCCAAACCAGCAGATAAGGGGAAGGCTAAACTCTACCCTGAAGACGAACCTCCGTCAGTGAGGTATGTCTCATCTGATGCGGAATCCAGGGGTGTTGAGCTCAGGAAGCGGGACCTGTTGCACGAGAAGGGATTCCTTGATCGCCTCGCTGACCTGCCGCAGTTCTTGCGGGCAGGAGTGCTCAACCATGGCTGGGAGGAATTCTGCAGACCGCCTAATCCAGCCTACACGAGCATGGTGTACGATTTCTACGCCAACGTGCTCAGCCCTGAGGATGGCCTGTCTATGGTCAGAGGGGTGGAAGTGGATTTCTCAGCCAAGGCCATCAATGAAGCCTTTGGTCTCAAGGGCCAAACGCACACAGATTATGCACGGATAGTTGATGAGCCGACTGAGGCCGTGCTGGAAGAGGCCATTCGCACAATTGGCCAGCCTGAAGCAGCGTGGACTGTCTCACGCAATGGTAGGCACACCTTGATGAGTGCCAATCTGACAGCAAAGGCGGCTGTGTGGTTTGCCTTTGTGAGGAGAAAGCTGGCCCCGGTGACTCACGAGACGACAATCAACCAGAGTAGATCACTGCTGGTTTATGCTATCATGCGCGGTCTCACGATCAATGTGGGGGAGATCATGTCAGCTGCCATTGCTGAATGCGCCAGAAAAGGTAAGGGGCCATTATTTTTCCCCAACACTATAACCAAATTGTGTTTGCTTGCAGGAGTTCCCACCGAGCGCTTGGAGCAGCAGCTGCCTTACACAGGCCATTTGGAGCTGCCTGCGAACCTGAGGCTGAGACGAAAGGGGAATATGGAGTTTGAGTTGGATAGGCTGGCTGCTGAACAGTCCTTATCCATGGCCTGCTTAATGGACATGCAGAGGAGAATGGCTCAATGGGCCAATTATGCGCAGGCAAGGGACAAAGAAGTTGCAGACCAGTTGGGATGCATCTTCCCGGACTTCCCCACCAACCTCCTAACTCCATGGGTGCCCCCACGACCAAGGCAACCAGATGAGGATGATGAGAATTGAGTGCTGGTTTGAAGTGCACTAAAGGGAGTATTGCTGTTCCCTTAGAACAAAAAACAATTTTTCTGTTTTCTGATAGGATCATGTATATTATGCTGTTTTGGGATCCACTTTTGATCTGTTTTTAATGTTTAGTTTTATGTTTTTCTTTTGCTTAGTCTAGTCAGATGTTAGCTGAATAGGTAGGATAGTTTAGTTTTATTTTTAGGATGCATGAGTAACAGGAAAAAGCATGCTAGGGGCCTGAATCAATGTTAAATCTGCCCGGATTGAATTGCGAAATAATTGCGGTTCCCGCAATTTTTGTGACTGATTGCATGTTTTGGACTGTCTGTTTAGTTAGGCTGTGATCTGTTAAATTCTATCTTTTGCTGCTAGCATGACTCCCTTATATAGCTGATCTTGAAGCATGCTGGATGAGTGTCATAGGACACCCTTTGATAGTTTAAATTTGCCTCTGAATAGTGCTCAGCATGCATAAACCATAAGTCCTTAAGACTTTCTGTTATGTTCAAATTTTCTGCTGCTGGGATAGTTGCTTTTAGAATGTTTTGCCTATGCCTAGGATTTTTAAATTCTCTTTGTTTTACTTTGGACTAGATGCTTCTAGGATAGTTTGGGGGTGTGCCACCTCAGACACTCATTGGGGACAATGAGTAGTTGAAGTTTGGGGGAGGCCACCCTAGGCCTAGGAACATTCCTCTCTTCCTTAGGACATAAGCATTCTTCTTCTCCTAAAAAAAAATTTTGTGATAAATAGAAAAATTGAAAAATAGAATAAAGAGGGGAGTCTTTCTCAAGTTGCTGAGTAATCAGTGCCAAGTGTGTAAACCACAAGTGGCATTGCATCAAAAGGCAAACCAAGGGGAGACTCCACCTAAGTAAAAAAGGAAAAAGGGAGAAATAGGGAAGAAGAATGTATGCTTGGGAGTTATAATCTTGTGGCTTAGATGTCCTATTTAAAAAGAACTCTGATCCTTAATAAGCTAAGCACAAGGTTGTAGCTTTTAGGTTTGTCTAGGGAGATGAATGTATATCCAATGTAGTGATGCCAGGGTTTAGGTTGTTCTCTAAAAGTACTACTGTCACTGTTTATACTAAGACTGGCATGACTCTAAGGAATCCTAGACACAGTAAAAATAAGCTAGAAGCATGTACTGAGTCTGGAGTAAAGCTTGGTAGAATTTGAAACCCGAGGGATAGGGGCATGACATCATAAAAGTAGCTAGATCAGTAGTAGGGGGTTAACAAAACCAGCAGGTATAGTAGGCAGGTGAAGTCAGAAGAAGCTTGATAAGAGGTTAATTCTAAACTTAGAAGTGTGTCACAGGACAGCACTGCTAGAGATAGGGATATAGGGGAGTCGGTAAGTAGTTAAAGAAGATTAAAAAGCAGCCTAAGTAAGTCCTTAGTATGCTTGAGGACAAGCAAAGCCTTAAGTTTGGGGGTGTGTTAAGTCTCTGAAAGTGACTTATTTAGGACCCATTTAGCTTAGGAAGATGTACACTTTTAGGTGTTTTTGATAGCATTTAGCCTAAACCTATGCTTTAATATGAGAATTAGAAGAAGGTAGCTAATTTAGGACTTATGCACAATAGGTAGAAAAAGGGTTGAAAACCGAAGGAAAAGAATGAAAAATGAGCATTGCAAATGAATTGCGAAAACATTGCGGTGACCGCAATTATTCAAGTTAAAACCGTAAGTTGGCTGATCTTTTTCTGTTTAGATCCGACTTTTCAGGGATTCGTTCTTTCTCCTCCATCCATTCTGATATATGACGTTGAAGATTGATGGTTCTCCTTGGCCCAAACGCACCTGCAAACTACTATAAAAGGGGGTCAAAGTCGGAGGTTCAGTCATCACTCGAAGCGCAGAAGTCTTCTCGCAGTCCACCATTTCCATCTGTTTTCCTTTGCCGTCTGTTGGAGTGAGAGTCTCAGCTGTTGGAATCGATAATCTGATAGGAAGGAGAGAAGATTCTTCTTCTCTCTCGATTGGATTCATCCAAGCAAGGCTGATCTTTCATCCCCTTCATTCGAGGCGACTGCCACGAAGCTTTCCAGCAACTCTTTACTGTTTTTCTGTCTTTCTCTTCTGTTTTACATTCTGCTTCGTGTTGTTCTTTTCCTAAGTAGCTAGATTAGTTATTTCGTTGCTTTCTGTCTTGTTGCTATTTACTTTACAGCTTTTATCTGTTCAACAAACAAATTCAGCAATCAAAGTTCATTTCTGCATTTCTCATTTCCCATTTTCTGCTACGGTTTTGTCTTGCTGCTTTAAGCACATTTCTCTTCTAAGCATGTCTGTTTTATCTACCCTTTCTGTTCTCCATATATCCATGAGTAGCTAAGTCACTTAGGGGCATGCTAATGACAGAACTATAGGCTTAAAAAACGTGAACCAAGCATGTAGGATCACCTTCGAACATTGATTGTATGTAAGCTTCATCCCACGGGCAATTTCGATTGGCCATCCATTTTGTCCAAAGAACTCCTAACCTCTGGAAGGAGTAAGAGTTCAGAGTCATATAATCATGCTAGCCTTTCATGGTAATCAGGAAACGGCCTAGGAATAGGAGTTTCCCTAGTACAGACTAAACACTCCTGTTTTAACAAGATGCTTAAGACCTTACTTTGAAGTCGAGTAAACTTAAGTCTCTAATGCATGGAATCGGACGATACTTGAGATAGAGTGAGTTTGATGTATAGAGAGTAGATCCAGTGCTTGAGAATCGTATAAAAAGGCCTATAGGATAGCCATTAGTAGCCCTTAATTCACCCATCTACACACTTTCGCTGCTGTTTAATTGCGGAAACATTGCGGTCCTCGCAATTCTGCCATTTTATCATTCTGTTTAGCTGTGTTCTTCTTCGTTTATCAATTCCATCCCTTGTTCTTTGAGTCTGATTTTTACTTTAACTTGTTTATGTTACACTCCTTTACACATTCAGCAAAACTTAGGTAATTAAAAACCAATTTTACCCCATCAAATCCACCCCATCTTTCTTAACAAAAACACTTCGAGAATAGCTAAAAACAAGTCTCTGTGGGAAAACGAATGAAATATACTTACTACTTGCTATAAGATCATGTATGCTTGCATGTTCTGAGTGCTCTCTCTCTCTTACTTATCATTTTTATTAACACATTGAGCACGCAACAGTTGTGCTGACGACCATGGATTCTTTCACGACATTTTTCGTGATTTTTTCAATGTCGTTTACTTTATTTATTTTCTTTATATCTGGGATTAAGAGGTCCCTGGTCCCTCTGTTGGCGATACTCAACTCCATATCGTGGGCGCGAGTCGCTAACTCTTCAAATGTTTGGGGCTTTATCCCTTGTAGGATGTAGTGAAGTCCCCAATGCATGCCGCCGATGCACATCTCGACAGCAGACACTTCTGTGAGTCGGTCCTTGCAGTCAAGACTGAATGATCTCCAACGGTTGATGAAATCGATGACTGGCTCGCCCATCCTTTGGTTAGCGTGTGAGAGTTCGGTCATGCTGACTGTTCGCCTCGTGCTGTAGAAGCGATTCAGGAAGTCTCTCTCAAACTGTTCCCAACTGTCAATCGTCTCGGGCTCCAAGTCGGTGTACCAGTCAAAGGCGTTTCCTTTCAAAGTTCGGACGAATTGCCTAACCAACAAGTCTCCGCGAGTTCCAGCGTTCTCGCACGTTTCGACGAAGTGGGCAATGTGTTGTTTAGGATTGCCCTTCCCATCGAACTGTTGAAATTTCGGCGGCTGGTACCCAGTGGGCATTCTCAAGTTGTCGATCCTCTTTGTATACGGTTTGGTATACAAGAGGGAGCTTTGGGTGGGTCCACCGTATTGAGCTCTGATAGTGTTTGTGATCATGTCCTGCAGTTGTTGGACAGACAGCGAAGCGACCGACGTTGAGTGATGCGGTTGGTCTTCTTGGATGACATTTTTTTCTTTGTCATTCCTCCTTGCTGCAGGAGTTAGACTTGACTCCGCGACCTCACGACTTTGCATCTGGCTCCTCAGTTGGGCAATCTCGAAGTCTTTGTCCTCGACTGCTTTCATCAGGAAGCTAATTTTCTTTTCCATTTCAGCCATCGCTTCGTCGTTAGTGCGCGCATCCGCCATCATTACAGATACGTTGGAGTCAGACACCTTCTCCGGCTGATGAGAGGAGGGAACAACCTCATCGAACAAGGGATTATCCTTGATGATTATCCCAACCTGCGCAGACTCCGTCAGTCGCTTGTATATTTTGCTCACGATGGCAGAAGTGTGCTCGCCCGTCTGCGAGACTTCTTTGATGACGCGGCTACGGGTGACAGGTCCCCTGTAAGGGCTGTTGGAACTGACAGCCTGGAATGTTGTTTTCTTTGATGCCATTGTTAATTTTTGTTGAGAGAGAGAGATGAAAGGTAGAGAGGTCCCACTGGGCGTGCCAATCTGTTCACACGAGATTTCGACTAAGGATGGAGATTCGAACACGTGTAAATGAATTTGAATTTGTATTGATGTATTTATCAGTGCGTAGTGGATTACAATCTCTAATATTTGATCCTCTGATTCTCTCTCTTAAATGTAACGTACTCGAGGGCTTCGCAGCTTGTTCTCGATGTTGGATTTGTTTCGAGGGCTTCTTAGCTTGTTCTCGATGTTGGATTTGTATCGAGGGCTTCGCAGCTTGTTCTCGATGTTGGATTTGTATCGAGGACTTCTTAGCTTGTTCTCGATGTTGGATTTGTATCGAGGGCTACTTAGCTTGTTCTCGATGTTGGATTTGTATCGAGGGCTTCGAAGCTTGTTCTCGATGTTGAATCTGCAGCTTCGCGTAGCGGTGAAGTCTTCAGATGTTTGAACTTGGAGTGGTGTTCAGTCTTCAGGGAGTCTTGTGAATTCTCTCTGAGCTCTTAGGAGAAGAAATTTTCTGAACCTTAAAAATGAAGAATGAGCTCTCTATTTATAGAGTTCTCATGGGCCTGGATCCAATGGGCTTGGGCTTTGGGCCCAATGGGTTTGGGTTTGGACCCAATGGGCTTGGGTTTGAACCCAATGGGCTTTTGGGCTTTGGGCCAAATTGTCATTTAATCTTTCTGGCCCGATTCGACTTCGAGCCCAATTGCAGTTTGGCCGACTTTGCTCGGTCAAGTCTATCTGATCCCCGGTCGTGATGGAGACACGTGGCGACCACTGATTGGCCGAAATTTCTCGGTCAACAAAGTGTTTAATGATTATTGGAATAGGTCTTCAACATCTGGAATAGGTCTTCAACATCTTGTAATTCATGTTCATACACAAACTAATTTTAATGAAATCAGGATGAGCCATGGGAACAGTTAGGCTTACGATGCAAGCTAGTCTACAGAATCCTTACACTTGGGCTCTGATACCAATGGTAACGACCTGACTTCCTATGACATCACTCTATCACTGTTACTACATGCATGACGTCATAAATCTCAATAAATAATTTAAAATTTTATTTTAAAAATAAATAAATCAAAACTATAATTTTTCGAGAACATCTCAACATCAAAACAAATACATTTATTTTTGGGATCCCAATAAACATTAAATAATTAAATCAAGTTCATTTAAAACAAACTTTAAGTCAAAACTGTCAGTCTTAATCCTTAGAAGAAGAATGTAACGAGACTCAAATGAATAAATAACTAAATGCGGAAGCTTTGACTTCTCAGATCTTATAGCTTCATCAACCGATCACCTCGTCAAGCGCCATGTATGTTCCTGACATTACCTGAAAAAAGTTTTTAAAAAAGAACGAGTATTTTAAATAAAATACTCAGTAAGTAACTTCACTATCGTGGTCAGACTATGCAATCATAAACTGAGTGAAGACTTTAACTAGTGGGACTTAAATCTATCTCTTCAGCTTACCACCTCATTCATATTCTTCTGGATGTGCATCAATTTCATACACATTAGGAACCCTCTAGGCATGCATCACTTTCATGCACGCCAACTTCTAGGTATGCATCACTTTCATGCATAGGTGAGCATCACTTTCATACCCATCAGCTCTAAGCACATCACTTTTCATGTGATTAGAACCCCTAAACCTGCATCACTTTCATGTAGACAAATCTTGCCGGAAATGGAGGATAGTTATCTTAAAATCTCACGACTCATATGTCGGGCACAAATGGTTGGGTCCCACCTAAAACATTTTAGATATAAAAATGATGCAACATGGAGTAATTTTCTCTCATGCATTAACCATCATATTTCAACATGCATTCCATTCATAAACACTTCATCTTAGCTACATTCAAACTTTATAATCGAAATTCATGCATAACCATAACATAAAGCTCATCACAATAAAACATAATTTTTTCATGACATCAGTCACAAGTCACAACAATCTCACATCATCTTTCATAAATTCCCCAACAACATCACGTGAATAATTTCTTCAACATAAAACAAGCTTTCAGAGCTAATACAGAATTATATTTCAAATTTGAAACAAGAGTTCCCAACCTAGCCCGAAGGCTAGCCAGAAGTAAGGTTACTTACCTTTAAGCGACGCCCAATGAATTACTAAAAATTGCTAACGAACGCTTTTGGTCTCAACCTACAACAATTTCAACACTTAATACTATTCTTAGGCTAAGTGTAGAGTGTTGTAAGTCGGAATAGGGGAAACGAAAATACCTACGAAACCTCAGCACGACGTCACGCCTACTTTTACTTGAACCAGAACGAAATCGATCTCACACTAAAACATAAATGATTTTCAACGATTAAAACGAATCTGGAAAATCTGAATCGAAGGACAAAGGTTCAAAAATTACAACTGATCACGAGTGAAGGAGTTGCGACGTGTGGCTGAGTAATGATCGAAGGCGGTGGCGGCGGAGTGCGACTGGGCGAGAGACGTCGGCGACGACGTGCTGCTGGGCGACAAACGGCGACGATGTTCGAAGGGGAAAAGCGGAGCGACAGTCGGCAAAGCGGCCTTTGGAGACGGCGGCGGCACTTAGTGACTGGGCAGAGCAGCCTCCGGCACGGAGACTCGTCGACGACCGACAAATAAAGACGATGACGATTTGGTTGGCTGACAACGAGGCGCGACGGCATGCAGAAGAGCGGAGAGGTGCGACAATGTGGGAATCGGGGAAGGAGACGGTGGTGTGGGGTTGGTCGGAGCTGAGGGAGAGATGGGCAGAGAAATTTCTTAAGGGGAAGGAGAGGCGTGGATTCGAAGAAAGAAGAAGGAAATTTTCTTCTTTTATTTTGTTTATTTTTTTTTTTTTTTTTATTTTACTTAATTAATTAAATATTTTATTAATATTATTATTATTATTTTTTTAAAATCAAATAAACCTAGTTGACTTAGTCAATCCAAAGTCCAAACCATATTTTAAGTCCAAAATTTCAAATGATTAAACTACTTAAACTCACTCTCGAGCCTGATTACAAAAATGATTAAATAAATTTCTCCCACGTGGAGTTCGGGTAGTTACAGTTTTAGTTGTAATGCATCGTCTTTTCAAAAGACGATGTGCCGACACGTGTTGTAGATCATCTTTTGAATAGACGATCTTGAGCGATTGGTTAGGGTTGCGTGCTACTACGCGTTCGGTTGAATTGAAGAGAATTTATTTCCTTGGGTTTAGAGTTTAAAAAGACGATCTTGCTCCGATTTTTTCTTCCCCCAATCTTTTTAAAAACGCAATCTCACCTTCACCCTCTCCCTCCAAACCATCCAAACTAAAAATCTCACATCTTCTTCTAAACAATCCTCGACCTTAACCTAACTTATATCTCAATTTTTTTTAATTTCTGTTTGAGGAGGGAGAGACGATGGATACACCATTGTTGTATACAAAAGTACAATGAATTTTGTGAGTTGTTTTTTTTTTTTTTCTTTGTTTGATTTTTTTTTGGGTTAATGTTTATGATATTTTTCTTTGTTTCTTAGTAGGGAGATACCGCATTTTCTCCATTAGAATATAAAAGAGAGAGACCGAGGACCACAAATATTTGTGAGTTTTTTTCTATTGTTTGATTTTTTTTTTTTTACATTTTTTTTTTTTTATGTTGATTTTTTCTATACTTATTTGTTTGATTTTTACCCTTATTTATTTTAGTTCATTTAATGATTAGTTATTATTATTTTTTTAACTTGTTTAATGATTAATTATTATATTTAAATTAAATCTATATTGAAAATATTGTTTATAGTATTTTTTTAATTTATAGTATTTTTTTTAAAGTATGATTTAATTGTTTTGTTACTACATTTTATTTTAAATAACCAAAGTATGTTACTTTTCAATTAAATTTACTTTTGTAAATTAAGAATTAGAAAATGTTTAATGTGTAATTCATAGCATTTTTGAACTTATATTTTTTTTAAATATTTTTGAACTTATAATTTTTTTAAAAGTACGTTTTAATTAGTTTGTTACTGCATTTTATTTTAAATAATCAAAGTATGTTATTGTTTTTTTTCAAAGGTATTTAATTAATGTTTTAATTAGTTTGTTACTACATTTTATTTTAAATAATCAAAGTATGTTATTGTTTTTTTTCAAAGGTATTTAATTAATGTGTGGATTGAACCGTGACCTCTTAGTCAAGGGCACAACCTTATATTAGTTGAATTATGCTCAGTTGGGCCAAAATATGTTATTTTACTTAGTCTTAATTTTAGTTTAATGATTAGTTGTTATGTTTAATTAAATTTATTGTTATGTAATTTTAATTACTTTTGCAAATTATGAGTTAGAAAATGTTTAATGTGTAGTTTTCATAGTTTTTTTTTAAAAAATTATAGTTTTTTCAATAGTATTTTTAATTGGTTTGTTACTACATTTTATTTTAAATAACCAATGCTTAATTTTAGTTTAATGATTAGGTGTTATGTTTAATTAAAATTTATTGTTTAATTATGTAATTTTATAATTGCACGTTTAGAATTATGAATTATTTTATGATATACTTTTATTTTTTAATAGAAAATGGGAGACAAGTTTTTGACATTTGTTTTATATACAAATGGTTGTATGATTGATGGTGTCGATGGAGTCAAATTTGTTGAAATAGTAGGTTGTCGCTTGATGTAGATGTGAGAGAAAATCAGTTAGAGATAATATATAGACACTCTGAACTAACAAGAGCGGCATCAATAAAGTATATGTCAATATCAATACCCAACAAAAAAATCATGGATTTTATAATTGTGATGTCTGGCCTAAATTTAGTGCATTTATATGTCACTGTGGGAAGGGTAAACATGAATGTTCAATTAGACTTACCAGAAACTCTTAATCAATGTGTTGACCATAGTCAAAGTCTCGACCCTGAGCCTGAATCTGACGATGAATTAGACCCTGAGCTTGCGTCGTTGTGGGATGGTGGAGACATGGTGGCAAATAATAGTTTTAAAGAGTTCAAGATTGAAACAGACGATGAATTTAAAATTTTGGACTTCAGCGGTCGTAAATATGTTATCCTTTCTAAAAAATTCCCTAGTATAGACATGGATGTTGTAGATAACATTAGAGAACATGGCCCTGTTGACGAACCAAACGTCGTTCGAAATAACATGTTATATAAGGGGTTGATTTTTCCAGACAAAAAATCCTTAAACATATGTAAAATGTTTTGTTGTTCAGTGTCACACATTGTTCGAGGTAGTGGAGTGAACACCAACGAAATGGAAAGTGTGATGTTTAAAGTGGGAAGAATGATGCACATGGAAATTTCGTGACATTAAGAAAAAATCATATGGACTTTAAGAGTTCACAAGGTATGTTGATGAACATAACTGTTTTTATTCAGAATTAAATCAGAGTCATGTTCAGTTGGTTTCATCAATGATCGCCTTGAAATTTCTACAAGTTGTAAAAGATGATTCTTCTATCAAAGTGTCAAAACTACAAACTGACATCACTACAAGAATTTTGGTTTCTCTCGACGCCAAAAATCGTCGAGAGAAGCCAAAAAAACCGTCGAGAGAAGCTTTCTCGACGAAAAAAAAAACCGTCGGCATAAACCGTCGAGAGAACCCCGTCGGGAGAACTTCTCTCGACGGTTTTTTGTGCCCGTCGAGAGAAGTGAGACTTCTCTCGACGGTTTGTCACAATCGTTGCTTCTCTCTACGGTTCGGAGAAATCGTCAAGAGAAGCACTTCTCCCGATTGGAAAAACCGTCGAGAGAAGTGGTGATTTTTTTTTTTTTTTTTTTTTTTTTTAAATCTCAGAATATCCTTTTCATTTGCCTCGTAATTCATAAAGCTTTGAAGCTTATAATACCTAAAGAAATTGGACACGAAATTACACAAAAGTACATTTATTATTATCTAAATTCGTTTTTATAATTAGTTTGTATAAATTTTGAATACACAACTCATTCAGTATATATTAATATAATAGAAATTGTCATTTGAACTCATCAACTTCGGCCCCGTTTGGGGTTGCGTTTGAAGGTGATTAAAGTGATTTTTAAATAATTTTAACCGTTTTTTTGTTTGGTAAATCTGATTTTATATTAATTTAAATCAAATCACTTTTTTAATTCCTTCATTTTCTAAAATCTGATAGAGGGTAGCTTTTGAAATTGGATTCTCAAACAATCTAGTGCCTCTTCCAACTAACTTTCATAATTCCTATTTTATCCCTCCATAACTTTCATCTTCTCCCACGATCCATACGTCAAAAACAAATTCATCCATTTTTTTTTCCCTACTTTCAACTCTATTTTTTTGGAAACTTTTTTCAAATACAATTCTATCTTTTTGTTCTATAATTTTATTGAAATAATATATCAAGTAATTTAAAATGGTGGATAAAATTAAAATTAAAAATAAATTAACATTAATTTATTTTTCTTATATATTTTTTTAATTAAATTTGAAATAATAAAAATTATTTCTCACATCATTTTATCAAAATAAATTTAATTAAAAAAATTATATTTTGTAATTTTAATTATTATATTAAATTTTGTTTTTAATTCTTTGAAATTATATGTCTATTTTGGTCATTATAGTTAAATCTCCTAAATTCGGTATTAGTTTACCAAACATTACCACCTATCTTTTTAGGTTTAAAATTGAAATTTACCAAACACTTATTTACTTCTTAGTACAGCTGATTTTTCTAAAAGCACAGCTAGAAGCAATTATTTTCGAAGTCACCGCAATCCCAAACAGAGCCTTCATCTAATCTTCAAAAACAGTTTTATGATAACATCGACTCAAACTACCTGAAAAATAAGAAAATCAATAATACATTAGAACATAGCATAAACAATATTATATAACTTACGAACATAAACTTAAAAAATATAACTTATAAAGCATAAAGACTAAATTTACTTCATACCTTCAAATACAAACTTGAAGAGCATGCATATCAACATAACTCAAATACAATCTTTAAGAACCTGCATCAACCGGATTAATCCATATACTAATTAATTAACCTAACATTTTGAAAACGTTATGAACAGCATAACATCTAGAACTCAACCATCATGCACTTTATTTATATATACTAAAGAAATCACAAATAATTAAAACTTAAACTAAACTAAAACAACAAAATTAACTTAAACTAAACTTAAGCAACCAAATTAACTTAAATTAAATTAGCTAAACATAAACTAACTTTAAACAACCAAATTGATTAAACTTAAACTAAACCATAAATATAATAAGAAGGTAAAATTATCGAATACAATTCATCTTTTAATTAAACATAAACAACCAAATTAATTAAACTAAATCAATAAAACTAACTTAAATTAAACTTAAGTAATCAAATTAGCTAAACATAAACTAACTTTAAACAATCAACTAAACTTAAACTAAACCAGAAATATAATAAGAGGATAAAATTATCGAATCTAATTCATCTTTTAACTAAACATAAACAACCAAATTAATTAAACTAAATTAAAACAAACTAAGCAACCAAATTAGCTAAACATAAACTAACTTTAAACAACCAAATTGACTAAACTTAAACTAAACCAGAAATATAATAAGAGAGTAAAATTATCGAATCCAATTCATCTTTTAACTAAACATAAACAACAAGATTAATTAAACTAAATTAAAACAACAAAACTAACTTAAACTAAACTTAAACAACAAAATTAATTAAACTAAATTAAAACAACAAAACTAACTTAAACTAAACTTAAACAACCAAATTAACTTAAACCAAATTAGCTAAACATAAACTAACTTTAAACATCCAACTAAACTTAAACTACACCAGAAATATAACTAAATTTAAGCAACCAAATTAACTTAAACCAAATTAGCTAAAGATAAACTAACTTTAAACAAACAAATGGACTAAACTTAAATTAAACCAGAAATATAATAAGAGAGTAAAATTATCGAATTCAATTCATCTTTTAACTAAACATAAACAACAAAATTAATTAAACTAAATTAAAACAACAAAACTAACTTAAACTAAACTTAAGCAACCAAATGAGCTAAACATAAACTGACTTTAAACAACCAAATTGACTAAACTTAAACTAAACCAGAAATATAATAAAAGAGTAAAATGATCGAATCCAATTCATCTTTTAACTAAACATAAACAACAAAATTAATTAAATTAAATTAATACAACAAAACTAACTTAAACAACCAAATTAACTTAAACCAAATTAGCTAAACATAAACTAACTTTAAACAACCAACTAAAGAAATATAACTAAATTTAAGCAACCAAATTAACTTAAACCAAATTAGCTAAAGATAAACTAACTTTAAACAAACAAATTGACTAAACTTAAATTAAACCAGAAATATAATAAAAGGGTAAAATTATCGAATCCAATTCATCTTTTAACTAAACATAAACCAAATTAACTAACCTAAACTAAACTTAAGCACCGAAATTAACTAAAACTAAATTAGCTAAACATAACCTAACTTTAAACAACTAAATTGACTAAACTTAAACTAAACTAGAAATATAATGAAGAGATAAACCTATTGAATCGAATTCATCTTTTAACTAAACATAAACAACTAAATTAATTTAAACTAAAACAACCCAATTAACTTAAAATAAACTTAAACAACTCACTCCTTCAAAATAAAAAATAAAAACCTTAATCAACCCACATTTACTTCAACTAAAACAACAAAATTATTAACCCTAAACTTAAGCAACCAAATTAACTTTAACTTTGATTTTTTTCAAAAACAAGAACAAGACAACAAAATAGGCACAACACACACAACAAAACAACACTAAACTCAACACATATATTCAAAATCATATTGACTACCATAACGGCAGGACAGTCATATCAAAAATTCTTATTACCTACAAATAATTTGATTACAAGAGGATAGAGTTGATACTTATTTCGATGTTTCGCCTTACACATTTATGCACGAAATATATTGTTCAAACTAATCTGAAAAACATTTTGGGACATTAAATAAGCATAACTAAACTAAGAGAACCCATGAGTTGAAGAGAAATATTGACAATCTCATGATTTTTTATATAGAAAAAGGAAAATTAAGGGAACTCATCAATGAACATAGCAACCATAAGACGAATCAAACAATCAAATCAACAAAAACATAAAAATTTGAGCCTAATTCAGAAACCACCATTTGCAAAAGTGAAAAGAATTGAAGCAGAAATGATACCTAGTAATGGAAGAGATCGAGATCAGAGCGAAGGAGTGAGGAGCGGGGGAGAGACTCTGTGTAACCTAAATTGAAAGCAGACAACCTCATTATCTAAAAAAAAAAGAAAGATAAAACTTCATATAAGTTAGAGCTTAAAATACCAAATAGGAGAGGCTAAGGACGAAGAGCGAGGGCGAAGCGAACGACGGTGGACGAGAGTGAGGCAAACGGCGACAGGCAGGGGAGAGGCGAACGACAGGAGAGAGGCGAACGACGACAGGCAGGAGAGAGGGAGAGGCGAACGGCGACAGGCAGGGGAGAGGGAGAGGCGAAAATGAAGGAGGCGCAGTGAAGAACGAAATGAGGGGAGCGAAATAAATGTTAGGTTAAATCTGGTTCTCTCGGCGGTTTATAAAAACCGTCGAGAGAACCCGAATTTTTTTAAAATTTTTTTTAAAGAAAATCGAGTTCTCTCGACGGTTTATAAAAACCGTCGAGAGAAATGAGGGTTCTCTCAACGATTTTATAAACCGTCGAGAGAACCTAATTTTTTTATAAAAAAATTTAAAAGAAAATCAGCGTGTCTCGGCGGTTTTTATAAACCGTCGAGAGAACCCTCTTTTCTCTCGACCGTTATTATAAACCGTCGAGAGAAACCAAGTTATCTCGACGGTTTTTAAAAACCGTCGAGACAGGCCGATTATATCTCGACGATGTAAAAAACCGTTGAAAAAAATGTTTTTGTCGTCGAAAAAAATTTCGTCGAGAGACCTTCCGTCGAGAAAAACCAAAATTCTTGTAGTGCATGTTAGAAAATTTTGGCTACCAGGTTCCTTATTAGAGGGCTTGAGAACAAAAAAGAAAAGTATTGACCAAAGTGTTTGGTGATTGAGAATAATCATAAAAAAAAAATTGCCTTAATGGATGTATATGATGAAACAGAGCAATCCTGGTACACGTATAGAATAGAAAATAAAGATTTTATGGAGTGGAGGAGAAAATTGTAACACCTATTTAAGTTGAAGATAATATTGGGGCATTTTTTTTTAATATTGTAATTTTTTAAACTATTTATAAAAATATACCATAAAGCAAACTATTATAAAAATATAGTTGCGTTGTCAAAAATATATATATATATATATGTTGGGTTTTATGTCCTAAAACTCGTGGTTTGTAAACTGTTATGTTTGTAAATATTCTATTTAGAATAAAGAGTTATTAGTTTTATTCAGTAAAAGAGTTTACTGGAATAAAGTGAAACGTGTTTGGTTTAACCTATACCAATGACCAACACCCTTGGCTGAATATGAATATTTGAGCTTCATGTATGACATGATTGTGGATCAGGCTCAAGTAGTCAGTCAAAACGGTCTATAGTATACGGATAAGGCTGGGTACCTTATCCTGGTAACACTATTGGATGCGGCTCACTTTGTATTGTACAGAACGATGTGATCCGAATCGTTCCACATGGAGATGTGAGAAGTGAGGGCGTCCTGTGTAAAGAGTTTACATAAGATCGAACCGCGTATTAAGTCGCTCTCTCTTTATAACTCCGTTTACTGATGAGACCGACTTATACATATTGATGGCCTAGGTAACTCGATCTCAATCCTGAGCTCACTATGAACTCCTACTTATTCGATAGTATCCTTTGACTTGCACGGGTGAGAGTGGCCCTTTAGCGCCGACTCAATAAGCCTACCATCTTGGGGATAAAGTCGAATAGGTAGTTGGGGACATAGTACAGCAAGATTGGAGTTCACTCCTAACCCGCTCTTCAGGGTTAGTAGATAGGTTGTTCCCTTAATAGCTGACTCCGGGGCTTGAACAATGAGCGCTCACACTCTCATGTGATGAGAGGGTTAACTGATCTGTTGGTTGGACCACAGATCTATTGTTCATTAGAGGTGTCAGTGGTACTTAAGGAACAAGACGTAATGCAGGGGTTAAACGGTTTAAATTTCCCAGCTGTGATTATGAACAACCTGTGAAGGGTCGACTTGCCCGTGACGGTTATATCAGAGGACATAATATATCTACAGTGAGGAGAGTGTAACCCTCGGACTATAGTGGAGTCTCCGAGGGTTAACGAATGTTGGTTAGTTCGGTTGAAAGAGTTTTGACCGGATAATCTCGTATCGTTGGAGCTCATGATCTGTAGGTCCTTTAGGTTCTCCTGGCTAGCTCGGATAACGTCGTGCAACAGTATAAAAGAAAAGAAAAAGAAAAAGAATTTGAATTGTTCAAATTCGGTTTGTTGAAGAAGGATAGACATATTTAAATATGATTTAAATATGGACATATTTAAATGTGATTTAAATATGGGATTGGCCTAAAACATGAATTGGATTCATGTGCAAAAAAGTCGGTTTTCGGAAAACCGGGTTTAGCCATATTATTTAATTAATATTTGATATTTAATTAAATAATATTAATTAATTAAAAAGTTTAATTAATTAATTACTATATATATATTTTATTTATTAAATTGTTTAATAAATAAAAATATTTATTATTATTTAAAATTAATTAAGTTTTAATTAATTTATAAAATAATAATAATTATATATGTGTTACATGCATTTTGCATGTAAGACATGTATTAATGTATATATATATATATATTTTTGGCCATTCAATTAATTAAGTAGGAGGGGTACTCAATTGAGAATTGAGTTTTTGAGACTTCTTCTTCTTTGGTTCACTGCCTTCGGGATGAAGTGTTTCTTCTCCTTCTTCTTCTTCTTTTCTTCTTCTTTTCTTTTCTTTTCGGAGTCCCACAACTCCGTTGCGCGGCGCCGAGGATAGCGGGACTACCTGGGGTGGTCCTCGGGGCGTTCGTGAGAAGAGACCGGAAGCGTTCGTGACTAGGAACGACCGGCGGACTTGAAGAAATTGGAACTACAAGGGTATGTATTTCTAAATTTCTTAATTCCGTCTTTAGAGCATGTTTTCTATTTGTTAAATTGATGAAATTAGAGTATCATTGGTCCGAAATAACGTTCCGCTGCGGTAAAACGCTCCATCAATTGGTATCAGAGCGATTTTGTGATTAACTCATTTTACATCAATCTAAGTTGGTGGGTATTTTAATTTAGAAATTGTTTCTGAATGGATGTCTAAAGTGAATATCGATTTTGGCATAGTTTCTATTTGAATTTCATTATATGTAATTGCCCGAGAATGTATGGGCTTTAATGCGTGCAGAAGAGTCTGTATTTTTAGAGTCATTAGAGTCCATATAGGTTTCTTTGTGAAAGAAGTTTGAGTTTGGAACTCGCCGAAATGTTCGGTATAAGTTCAAACTCGTTCTAGGCAATATGAGGAGAAATTCGAAGATAAATTAGCCGAAGCGTTCGGAGGAAGCAAGCTGGTCAAAAGCGGTGCGAAGAGTTCGAAGTCGGCTCAAGACTTAGCTTGTTGTTCAAGCTTGTAATAAATTAGTTATTGCTTGCTAAATGCCAAAATCGATCCACTTTAGTGTGTTTAATTAATTATGCATTGCGAATGTATGTTTTAATTAAAATCCATGTTTGTATGTGCATATTGTATGCCATATAGATTTAAAATCCCACCATAGGAAGCATGCTCCATGCATTGGTATTATGTTATAAGTGTTATAATATATAGTATGCATATTTGAGAGTTCATGAGTATTAATATAAAAGTTATATTAATTCATGAATTGAATGTTGTTAGTTTAATAGAGAAATTGATATAAGCGTTATATTAATTATGAAATTAAACGTACAACATTGGTTGTCCTGGTTTTATGCATATTATAGGTTATAAGTGTTATAATATATTGGATGCATGTTTAATTCATGAGTATTAATATAAGTGTTATATTAATTCATGAATTAGTTGTTGTTTGCTTAATAGAATAATTAATATAAGTGTTATATTAATTATGAAATTAAACATACAACTTTAGATGCATTATTGTATGTTATAATTGTTATAATGTATAGGATGCATGCTTAATTCATAAATAATTGATATAAGTGTTATATTAATTTATGAATTAGGAATTGTATATTTAAGAGCATAATCGATATAAGTGTTATATTGATTATGAAGTTAAATATTCAATTTGTCATGCCTTAGCGTATGTATGTTTGAGAAGCATATAGAGGTTTGTTATAGAATGTCTAGTTTTTGCAAGTGTTGTAAAAATGACTTAGACTTTTAAAATCTATAACAAAGAAAAGCATGTTCATTTAGGGTTAAATGAGTCGATCAGGTTCATTAGATGAATAGGTCGATATCTCGTAAATGCTAAGGTTATGAGAAACTCACCCGGTGAAATCCTGTTCGAGGTTGGAGGTATTTAAGCTGACGGTTTACGGAACACCTCCTACCTGGGGACGATCCGGTACTTGAGTAAAGTTAACCCGGCTTTATGAGCATGCGCGAGAGGTGTGAGGTTAGTAAAATGTTTATAACCTAGACATCTCAGGTAAAATTGTTTGCCTAGACTTAAGGTTTTATTAACTTAGCCAGATAAAACCTGAGTAGTTTACCCTAAAACCGTCTATGGTGCTTAGTAGATGTGTTGAGAAGGAATAAATGATATATCCCTCTCCTGCTACGCACTCCGTATAGTTCACAACGTGAGAATTTTGCTCGGCCTCGTGTTGCTAATATGGCAACCCCCTTAGGATGGTATTTGCAACTTTCAATAGCAAGGTGAATGGAGTAAGTATCTATAGTAAGTGGGAGAAGGAAGTACGTCAGTACATCCTACGGTCTCCTCCATTGGATTGAACCGTGAGATTCCCATGTTCCGCCTGCAAGGTGCCCTTGGTGGCACCAATCCCTTAGGAGGGCCGTTTCATGGGAGTTGAACAAGTCAGTCACCATTTATGGATAAAGAAACATAAGGCCATTCCCAACTCTGGCATTCCCTTAGGTTGCACTGTTGGGGCCGTCCTGTGCGTTCTAAAAATGGAGGGTCACACTTACGAGATTTGCTAAGGAGTTAGTAAATCTTGACCAAAAACGATAACTAAGATGCTATAGGAATATGAGTTATTCTGGAGTTAGCATATAGTCAAGAATGTCTTGGTTTAGTGAAGGAGTGCTCGTTTACCCTTAGGTAGCGACCATTCTAAATCACTAAAATATCGTTGCATGTAAATAAAGAGTTTGGGTACTTTATTTGCTGCTAAACCTCTTAATTGGTTAAATAGGTTAAAACCGTTTCACTAATAGTTTTACATTCTTTTTCAGCATGTCGAGCTCTTTTATACAGTTGTTAGCTCACGACAAATTAACCGGTGAAAATTTTGGGACGTGGAAGTCGAACCTTAATGCTGTTTTGGTTCTCGACAACCTAAGATTTGTCTTAACGGAGGAGTGTCCTCCGGTTCCTAGTTCAAATGCCTCACGAACTGTTCGTGAAGCATATGACGGTTGGATTCGGGCTAACGATAAAGCTCGAGTTTATATCCTGGCAATCATATCTGATGTTTTGTCAAGGAAGCATGAGGGGATGGTTTCTGCTAAGGAAATCATGGCTTCACTACAAGAGATGTTTGGAAAGCCTTCCTCATCTCTTAGGTATGAAGCCCTCAAGCACATTTACAACTGTCGTATGGCTGAAGAAACCTCTGTTAGGGAACATGTCCTTAACATGATGGTGTACTTCAATACTGCAGAAGTAAATGGAGCAACCGTCGATGAACAAGGTCAGGTTGGATTTATCTTGGAATCTCTTCCGAAGAGTTTCCTGCACTCCAGGACCAATATGGTCATGAACAAGATAGAATACAATCTGACGTCTCTTCTGAACGAGCTTCAGATTTATCAGTCCCTGCATACCTCGAAAGGAAAGGAGAAGGAGGTAAATGTTACCACTTCTGTGAAGTTCCAGAAAGGGTCTGGGTCTGGGACTAAATCTGAACCTCTTACTGTGAGTAATAAGATTATTCACAAAAAGAAGAGAAGTGCCAGGAAGGGCAAAACCCCAGTTGTAGGCAAGGTAAAAGCTTCACACAGTGGAAAGTGTTTTCATTGTGGTGAAGAAGGGCACTGGAAGCGAAACTGCCCTAAATACCTTGCGGAGAAAAAGGCACAGAATGAACGACAAGGTAAATATGATTTATCTTCTGTCTAAACATGTTTTGTGGATTATGATTGTCATACCTGGATGTTGATTCAGGAACCACTAATCATGTTTGTTATTCTATTTCAGGAAACTAGTTCCTGTTTGCCAGTTTCTTGACGAAGATGCCTTATGAAGACGTCTTCGCAGTTTATACAGTGGGAGCTTGCAGTTTGTTTAGTTGTCTGTATAGAAATAATTTCAAGTGTTGTAATTATTGTCTATAAACTCAAGTTTTTGTTGAACACTTTATGTATATAGTATCTTTTGTTTTTATAAATGAATGGTTCATTTCACAAAAGATGTATACAAGTAGTGTTCTATTAAACTTGGTAACAACTAAAGTGTTAAGACTTATCTTGTTTTATTTTGAAAGCTAAATTATAAATTAACAATGGTTGTTAGTTTAGCTGGTTCATCTCAAGTGTTGAGAAAGCTTTGATGCAGTGGGAGAATTATGAGATAATTCGGCCTGCTGTATTAGTTTGTTTTATGACTCTAGTTATCATATTGATGATGACAATGAGTTTATAAACAAGAACCAGTGGCTCAAAGCCATGGATCTTCAAGGGGTTTACAGACCAAGTCTATGAGGTGAAAACCTCTAAGGCTTGACTTTCTGACAAAGGGACTGTCCCGAAGAGAAGAGGTTAATTGTGTATTAACTTCATCTCTTGTTGTCAGATATAAGTTATATAGTATACTCGTATCCATTGCCATGTTCTATCTGATAGAACAAGACATATGGATATCAAGACTAGCTATCTTGATAGAGTATCTATTAGTCTTAACCAGAGAGATACATTTTTTCAGAATTAAGAGCAAATCGTTTGCGAGCTTCTTCAATCCATTTATGAATTGAAATAAGCATCTATATTCTGATTTATAAGGTTTGTTTTTCAAATCTTATGGTTTTGAACATTACATTGATAAAACTTGTTGGACAAGTGTTTAATCAATGTTAAAGCTTTCATAATATATTCCCGTAGTTTTGTCCTAATCATTGAGAATGATGTAGGATTCACTTCTGACATTTTAGCATAAATTAGCGACCCACTCCCAAATAGTTGATCTGGAGGTAGGTTTTGTTTGTTTTAAGGATTCAGCTTGATCTGAGTCGTAAAAACAAATCGCTAGTGTTGTCTCTAAAATCTTTTATTGACAAGTTGTTGTCAATATTCGATGGTCTATGGAAATGGTTTCCTAAGACACCTCAAGTGTTGAGGATACGAGATGCACCCAAGTGCATTTACATATTGGAGGTCAGATGTATCTTTTGAGATACATGACCCGATATGTGCTATGCAGTGGGAGCTGTCAGTAATATTAGTCCAATTAGATTGGATTCCGGTTAAAGTTTTGTCATTGTACTTAGAGGAGTAGAATACAAGAGTTGTATTGCTGATTCCTCGTTGGTAGCTAAGTCTATTTGCAGCTTGTGAAGCAGCAATAGGTTTATATGTTGAGCTCGCAGATAGTGCTATGAGGAGATGTGATGGTCACATGGAAAGCCTCGTAGTACTTCATGCTGATTAGTTTACTAAGTCTCTCATGGCTAAAGTGTTTGAGAGACACCTAGAAGAGTCTAGGGCTCCGAGTTGCTGGAGAGGACAGTGGGAGAAAACTTCTGATATATGATATTTTAGTTTTCTCCACCTAACATGTACACCACAAACGTTTAAGTCCAAGTGGGAGTTTGTTGGGTTTTATGTCCTAAAACTCGTGGTTTGTAAACTGTTATGTTTGTAAATATTCTATTTAGAATAAAGAGTTATTAGTTTTATTCAGTAAAAGAGTTTACTGGAATAAAGTGAAACGTGTTTGGTTTAACCTATACCAATAACCAACACCCTTGGCTGAATATGAGTATTTGAGCTTCATGTATGACATGATTGTGGATCAGGCTCAAGTAGTCAGTCAAAACGGTCTATAGTATACGGATAAGGCTGGGTACCTTATCCTGGTAACACTATTGGATGCGGCTCACTTTGTATTGTACAGAACGATGTGATCCGAATCGTTCCACATGGAGATGTGAGAAGTGAGGGCGTCCTGTGTAAAGAGTTTACATAAGATCGAACCGCGTATTAAGTCGTTCTCTCTTTATAACTCCGTTTACTGATGAGACCGACTTATACATATTGATGGCCTAGGTAACTCGATCTCAATCCTGAGCTCGCTATGAACTCCTACTTATTCGATAGTATCCTTTGACTTGCACGGGTGAGAGTGGCCCTTTAGCGCCGACTCAATAAGCCTACCATCTTGGGGATAAAGTCGAATAGGTAGCTGGGGACATAGTACAGCAAGATTGGAGTTCACTCCTAACCCGCTCTTCAGGGTTAGTAGATAGGTTGTTCCCTTAATAGCTGACTCCGGGGCTTGAACAATGAGCGCTCACACTCTCATGTGATGAGAGGGTTAACTGATCTGTTGGTTGGACCACAGATCTATTGTTCATTAGAGGTGTCAGTGGTACTTAAGGAACAAGACGTAATGCAGGGGTTAAACGGTTTAAATGACCCAGCTGTGATTATGAACAACCTGTGAAGGGTCGACTTGCCCGTGACGGTTATATCAGAGGACATAATATATCTACAGTGAGGAGAGTGCAACCCTCGGACTATAGTGGAGTCTCCGAGGGTTAACGAATGTTGGTTAGTTCGGTTGAAAGAGTTTTGACCGGATAATCTCGTATCGTTGGAGCTCATGATCTGTAGGTCCTTTAGGTTCTCCTGGCTAGCTCGGATAACGTCGTGCAACAGTATAAAAGAAAAGAAAAAGAAAAAGAATTTGAATTGTTCAAATTCGGTTTGTTGAAGAAGGATAGACATATTTAAATATGATTTAAATATGGACATATTTAAATGTGATTTAAATATGGGATTGGCCTAAAACATGAATTGGATTCATGTGCAAAAAAGTCGGTTTTCGGAAAACCGGGTTTAGCCATATTATTTAATTAATATTTGATATTTAATTAAATAATATTAATTAATTAAAAAGTTTAATTAATTAATTACTATATATATATTTTATTTATTAAATTGTTTAATAAATAAAAATATTTATTATTATTTAAAATTAATTAAGTTTTAATTAATTTATAAAATAATAATAATTATATATGTGTTACATGCATTTTGCATGTAAGACATGTATTAGTGTATATATATATATATATATTTTTGGCCATTCAATTAATTAAGTAGGAGGGGTACTCAATTGAGAATTGAGTTTTTGAGACTTCTTCTTCTTTGGTTCACTGCCTTCGGGCTGAAGTGTTTCTTCTCCTTCTTCTTCTTCTTTTCTTCTTCTTTTCTTTTCGGAGTCCCACAACTCCGTTGCGCGGCGCCGAGGATAGCGGGACTACCTGGGGTGGTCCTCGGGGCGTTCGTGAGAAGAGATCGGAAGAGTTCGTGACGAGGAACGACCGACGGACTTGAAGAAATTGGAGCTACAAGGGTATGTATTTCTAAATTTCTTAATTCCGTCTTTAGAGCATGTTTTCTATTTGTTAAATTGATGAAATTAGAGTATCATTGGTCCGAAATCACGTTCCGCTGCGGTAAAACGCTCCATCAATATATATATATATATATATATAGTTGTTTTAAATGAAGACTGTCTTTTAAAAAGACGATGTGCTCATGCGAGCAAACATCGTCTTTTCAAAAGTCGACGTTCTTCCACGAGGATGCACGTCGTCTTTAGCCGTTAACGCATTGCCTTTTCAAAAGATGATGTGTTGACACGTGTTATAGATCGTTTTTTGAAAAGACTATCTTGGAGCGATTGATTAGGGTTGTGTGTTGCTACGCGTTCTGCCGAATTGAAGGAAATTTATTTCCTTGGAAAAACGATCTTGCTCCGATTTTTCTTTCCCCACTCTTTTTAAAAACGCAATCTCACCCACTTCCTCCAAAGCATCCAAACTAAAAATCTCACCATATTCTTCCAAACAATCTTCTCGGCCTTAACCCAATTCATCATCACATGTTCACGAACAAGAGGAACCAACTCCTCCTCATCGTC
Organism: Herpetospermum pedunculosum; assembly: GCA_028017165.1. Taxonomy (NCBI): domain Eukaryota; kingdom Viridiplantae; phylum Streptophyta; class Magnoliopsida; order Cucurbitales; family Cucurbitaceae; genus Herpetospermum; species Herpetospermum pedunculosum. The sequence goes on along the minus strand of CM051528.1, from coordinate 53,593,135 downwards.
GACAACCACCTCGTATTCAGAGACGTCCGCCTTGTAGCACACATTAAATTTTATAATGTACCTTACTCGCATTGTTTCGAGATACTATGAGATAAAAATATGACATTTTATCTTTCTTATATATGTAATTGACTTTGTTTACTATTTCATATTTCTCATTTACCCATAACCAGAACCATCATAAATTCTTAGGGGGGTTTGGCCCAAGAAGTTGTTGGAGAGGGAGTTGAGGGGGAGAAGTTGACTTCCCGTTTTGCCCACGGACTTGTTGAACTCAGATAAAAAATATCAACTCCCAAGACTTCAACTAATTACTGAACTCTTCAGACTTTTACAGTAATTACTACTCATGTCTGTCCCATTTTTCGAGGCAAACACATTTCTCTCTCTTCCTCTCTCTCCCTCCCACAATATTTTTAATTATTTAAAAAAAACGTAATTTAAACAAAATGTGTAAAAGGACTAAAAATGCAATTCAACCTATTTTTATTATTTTAAATATAAATTAGGTTGTTCATTCAAAATTGGTACTTAAACCAAATTCAAAATGTAGTATTCTTACAATGGAGAGAAATAAAAACATCACCTTATTTAGATCCGTTTAAATTAATGGATTAAATTTTTTCAAATTCACATGTAATATTTAACACACTATTATACGACTCTCTTTTATTTCAAAATTATCCAAATACAATCAATAATTAATATGAGTGATATTGAAAAAAAGAATGTGAAGTATTGTGGTCAAAATTATTTTTGTTATCTTCAAAGAAATTTGTGAAGGATACATAAAATAAAAAGCAAAGATCGGATTCTTAAAATTTATGGGAAGAAGTCCTTAACCATGAAAATATGGAAAGTTATAGAAAAAATTGTACAAAAAAATAGCTAAAATAAATCGCCATTGTTGAGATGTTGATTTCCGAGTGGAATGGATTCAGATGGAATGACGAGTTTAAGAGGGGGAAGCAGAGAAAAATGTGTTTGACACATGGGTCAGGGTAACACTATATTTATGTGTTGTTTTTTTTTTCTTTAAAAAGTTGGTAAAATATACCTACATTAATAAAAACAAAAAAATCTCAATCTTATAATTCATAAAATTAAAGATGAGTGCTAACAAAAATGGATATATATATATATATATAATCAATGTGAATGTGAAAAAATAATGTGAGGTATTGTGCTCAAAATTATTTTTATTGTCCTAAAAAAAATTTATAAAAATTTTCATTTTTAGAATTTATTAGAATGGGAAGAAGACCTTAATAATGAAATTTTGAAAGTTTTTTAAAAAAAAAATGGGATATTGTTATAAATAGCTACGTTAAAAAAAACTAAACTGAAATGAAATATAACAAGTTTTCTATTTGCATCCAATAACTAACTAGATTTTAGGAAGGGAGGGAGAATACTTTATATACCAGTTATGCCCCGGGTAGATAACGTTATTTAAAGTCAGACCACATAATCGAAATTTAATTTTTTAATTTATTTTAATTTTTAAATATCTCAACAGCCAACCAAAAAAATCAGTATCTTTCGTCCTAGATTTTTCCCCAAAATAAAATTATCTCTCCTACAAATCCCTAAAAATATGGGACTGGTTTTAGACTCTTTAAAATTGAAATTTTAAAAGATTTTTTTTTCTTCATCTTCTTCATTCCATTCACGGTCAATTGCCACCTCCTTCTCACCGACATCTTTTTTCTCCCTCGCAGTCGACCATACGCCACTCATTCTATATTTTTTTCCAAAAAGTCATCGACAACTCAAGGAACTATTGATGCACATGATGGGCGGGCAAGAAGAAAGCCAACAAATCGAATCAACAACAGACAACGACGAAGTTAAGAATATCGTTCAGAATCAAGAAGACGAGGATGACGAATCAGAAGGATATCAAAGCTTGTCTAAAGTATGAAGATGAGGATGAAAAATCTGTTTGTGTAATTTAAGAATGTCGTTCAGAGTCTGTTTGATTTTTTTACTGGAAGGATATCAAAGCTTGAAGACAAGTTTGAGGACCTGAATGGCTTGTTTTAGTGAAGTTGAACCATCGAGAAAAACAAAGTCTTGGGTCGAGTTTGAGTATCAGGTGTGTAATTAGTTCTATCTACCCGTTTTTTCTTGAGGATTAGGTGTATAATTAGTTTTATCTACCTGTTTTTCTTGAGAATCAAGTGTGTAATTAGTTCTATCTACCTGTTTTTCTTGAGAATCAGGTGTGTAATTAGTTTTGTCTACCCGTTTTTCTTGCTTTTAAACCTATGAGTATTGATCTTTTCTCCTGGTATTCTCTTATATATACTTTGTTTGGGTACACTATCTATACTTTTTGACAAATGTATTTTCTGAGTACATTATCTATACTTTTTGACAAATGTATTTTCTGGGTACACTATCTACACTTTTTGACAAATGTATTTTTTTATATATACTAATTAAGGGTGTATTTTTCTATTTCATAATTTCTTAGTACACTATCTACACTTTTTGATAAATGTTTTCTCAGTACACTATCTACAGTTTTTGATAAATATATTATTATTAGGTGTATGTCTCAATATATACTACTTCCTCAGGTCATTCTTCTAATCTAGGATGTTCCTTAGGTCATTCTTCTAATTAAGGGTGCATTTCACAACGCATGCTACTTATCCTAGGTCATTTTTTTAATCCGTCTGAATGAGTTTTTTTTACCACTTTTATTAGTTTTGTACTTTCCATCCATCTTGAATCTTTGTTTCGTTTAAATTTTGTTTATGCACTTTAAATGAAATTTGATGAGAATTAAAATATGTATGTATATATATATATATAATGAGAATTAAACTTGGTAAAAATTATTATTATTATGGAAAGAAAAATTAGAAAGCAGCGAAGAGTTTGGGAATTGAAAAATGTAAATAAGATATTGTAAAAAGAAAGGACAGAGAGTAGGGTGTAGGGATGGCAAAAAGAGCCTTGGAGATGGAGTCCTTACTTGGGACTGTGGGCCCTTTTTTTAATATTATATTATATTTATTTATTTATGCCTTAGCTTTAAGGACTGTGGCCCCATCCCTTCCGACATGTCCTAATCATTTCTATTTTCTTTTTCTTCTCTCCAATTATCCTTTTTCTTTCCTATTTTTCTTCCAAATTTCTAAACTAAACTTTTAAACTGTCCCTTCTTTTCTTTATATATATTTTTTCACCCAATTCAAATTAGGATGGACCCCTTTTAATTTTATTCTTAAAAAACTAATCAAACTTACAAATATTTAAATCCCAAAATAAACCACACATCTAAATTTAGAAATAGCTTAAATTACAAAATAATGTGCTCAATTTTAATTATGCTCTTAACTTTTAAAAAAAAAAATTTATTTTTATTTTGATTTTTTTTTTCCAAAAATATATATTTGAGAGATTTCGTTAAAATCATATGAAAAAAATTTAAGTGACGGCTAATGTTACAAAATAAAAAAAAAAATATGTTACATCATTGATGATGTAAATGATTTTAACCACATTTTTTAAGATGACATAATTAATGTCAAAAAAAACATTTGAATTATGAATCAAATTTAAAAAACAAAAACTGTTTTTTTATTTCTTTCATTTAATTCTTTTTTTTTATTTTCAAAAAAAAAAAATATATATATATATATATATATATATTAATAAGCATCCTAAAATTAATAATAAGTTCAGTTTGAATTTAAAACTATAGTCACCATCTACCTTAGATTTAATATCTTGCAGTTAACGTAACAACCAAATATAGTAGGATTAAATGGTTGTACTGTGAAATTAGTTGAGATGGGTTCAATCCACACTCACTTCTTTTAAGAAAAAAAAAAAAAAAAAAAAAAAACTTTCAAAATGATTTTTTTTTTTCTTAACAAAGTACGCGGATTCAAAACTCTAATCGTCTCGTGAATGATACATTCTTTATATAGTTATGTTGTTGACAAACTTTTGAAAGGACGATAATATTTTGTATAATTTAATGTTTAGAAATATAAGGAGTTGAGTGAAGTTTGATTTATGGAAGGAGTAAGTTTAAGAAAATATTTAGGTCGAAATTAGATTTCTATAATTCAACTAAAGCTTGTATGACATTTAGGCTTAGCCTTACCCTAATGCTGTTTAATAATTTCTTCACTACCAAATGTTCAAAAGCTTTGGTCCAGTGGAGCTTATGGCATTAATTACTATCTCTTAACTCATCCTAAGTTAATTTGAAAAACTAATTAGAACAAACACATCTTAAATACAAAAACTAGTTTACATATATTGATAAATTTGTACATGCACACACATAAGATTCTATATACAACTAATTAGAAGCAGAACCATAATCAAAACAAGAAGATTAAGAATAAGGTAGCTTAATTAGTTTATCAAATCACCTTTTTCTTCTTCTTCCACTAATTAATTAACACTAATCCACTAATTCCAACCTCCCCAGATTCTTTCCCCTATGAAACTCACAATCCTCCTCACCGACGACCCTTTCTCCGCCTCTTCCTCACCGCCGCCCGCCGCCTCCATCTCCGTCGTCACCCTCGACTCTTTTTCAATTGGGCCCGGCTCGGACCCATTCCCCTCACCCGACCGGAATCCCGACCCGGTACTCCTCTTCTTCCTCTCTTTCTTGTTGTTCTTGCCGGTTCTGGTCTGAGCTAATTTTTCTTCATAAGCGTCGATGATTTCGTGTATCAGTTGCCGATTCGGAGACGAGTCCCACCTGACCCAGTAGCTCGTGTAGCACCGGAAACAGCCGCAGGAGAAAACCGGGGGGTGATCGGAACCTCCCTTTGCGACGGCGGGTTTGCCACTGTGGCCGGAGCAGTTGTTGACGGCGGAGGAGATGAGGTAGGCCAATACCTCTCGGTCCTCCGGAGAGAGCGCCGCCGCGAGGGTGAGGATGGCGGCCGGGAGAAACGAGAGGTGGTCGGAGATGGTCGGCGGCGATGGGTGGACCGTTCCTCTTCTCCGGCAGAGCTTCTTCATCGGAGATAGAAAAAGAATCTAATTAAGAGAGAGAGAGAGAGAGAGAGAGAGCGAAAGTTTTGGAGTGGTAAAGGTTGCAGAGGTTTTAATGGGGGTGTCGGCGCGTGAAAGAGCGTGGGAAAAAGATGCGAGTGGGGGTTTAATTGAAATGATGGTGGTGGAACTGCATGGCGATGGGAAATATTCACGTGAAACGCGGGAATTTGAGTACACATAGTACAGCCCTAATTGATGAACTATCGTACGATGGAGATTATTGATTTGATTGTGGAAGTGGTGGGGCCCACACTCATCACTTTATTATTATTATTTTTTTTTTTTTTTATCTCACTGTTTTTACCACAGTCAATGATGGGTTAAAAGATGTACGATTTTTGTTCTCCGGTTCGGACCCGACCGGGAGTTGTGTGTAAATGAACTTGGACGCATTTTCACCTTTCCGGTTTGCCCAGTCAGCTTTAACGGATGTTTTTTTAATGAAATTTAATTAAATATACTCAAATTGTAATAGTTCAATATTATTATTATTATTATTATTTTTTTTTTTTAAGTAGATTGAAATGGAGGAATTCGAACCATAGACCTCTTGGTTGTCAACACATTCATATGTCAGCTGGATCATACATTCATATGTCAGCTGAATCATGCTCGTTTTATGTAATCAGGGGCGGATTTACCTTAGGCCCAGAGGGGGCTCGAGCCCCTCTCAACTATGACAGCTTACTTAATTTATATATAACCTGTGGTAAATTTTTAAAAAGTATCTTTGAGCTTAGTGGTAAATGCAAGTTTAGCCCCCCTCACCACCCAAGTTCAAGCCTCAGCTTTGTTTTTTTGTGGTTAATTTTGTTTCAGCCCCTCCTGACTTAAATTTCTGGATCCGCCACTGTATGTATACTTCAACCTAATATCATTATGTTTAAATTTTCTCTCCCGATAAATAAAATAAAATAGAATTAGTATGTAAACATTTAGTTTTTTACTCCAATATTTTAAACCATTTAATTCGTCGCATAATTTTTTTTAACAAATTATATTATACCTTAATAAATTTATACATATAAAAAATTAAATCATTACAAATTTGTCAAATCAAACCTAACGTTGTGTCCTTAACTAATGGATTATAGGTTCAATTCTCGCATTAATTAAAAAATTAATATAAATTTGAAATGTTGTTGGAGATTAAATATTACGAAGAAAACTATATTTTAATGAAAGTGTAGGGATGAAAACTATATTTTAATCCAATTTCATTATTTTATAAATAAAAAGTATAATGAATAATTTAGAAATAATTGAAAATGATTGGGTCAAGATTGATGATGTAATTGAGGAAGGCATCAAGTTGGAACTCTGTAGCCTTTGTATACAAAAATTGACATCTTTAATATTGATTAGAATTTTAACTTAGTGTTGTCACTAGCTACACCATAATTGTCAATCCATAATTGCCGATGTTAACCTCATCTACAAAAATTATACCACGTGTTATAAGGGATATACTTGTCTTAAATATTTATTTTATTATTTCAAAAATAATTTATATATATATATTGTTTTTTTTTTACAACATGTTAGAGTGAGGGATTAAACTTAGGACCTCGTGCTCATTAAACGATGAATCATATCGTTGAGCTATGTTCATGTTGACGAAATATATATTATTAATGTCGAGCAAATAGAAATGGATAATGATTTATTTATGTATTATTATTTATTTTAAGTTCAACTCTACATCAGGGAAACTTCGATCTCAAAATAAATAAAAATACTGAATTTTGCTACTCTTCCTACTAAATTATGCTCACTCTTACGTATATCTTACACCATATGATATCAACAGTGTACGGACTTCAAAATTATGATTCATGTTTTATTTATGAATGGATGTAATTGTATTGCTTTTTAATTTTATTCCTTTTAGAGGGATCATTTTTGTCCTTTTTGTTATGGCTAATGTTGTGACATTTAGGATTTAGGTCACGTCCCATAAATTATTAATAATTTTGTAGGACCAACATCGATTACGTCTGATGGCGTGTACCAAAATTTGTAAACTTAATCAAAGTGTGGATCCCACCTCAAAATATGTAATCTCATTGTCTTATTTTTCTACCACCTTGGAGTGCTCAATACGATTACCATTACTTATTACTTTGGTCCCACTCTTTTTTTTTTCTTCGTTGGCCTATTTTCTCTCCCTTTCTTGAAATGACAAGTAAGTCATGGACATCTTCTTCACCTTCTTCTTCCTATCTTCTTCTCCCCTCCCCCAGCTAATTTTGTTGTCGTTCACCTCACTCCCGTCAATCTCTTTGTCGCCGCGCCCGCCCATACTTTCTTTTTCTTTTTCTTTTTTTTTAAAAATGGTTTTTGTGTTTTCTTTAAAAAAAAAAATGTATTTTCTTAGTCTTTTTAATTTTCATTTTTTCACGCCAATCTCATTTCTTTTTTTTCTTCACGAGTTTTGAGTTCCAAAACTTGTGGAGAAAAAAAAGAAACTCATTTTGATAAAAGGAGAAACAAATTGTTGATATTGAGTAAAAGATTAACAAATTGTGGAAAGAGAAACTCATTACTTTAATGTTGAAACCCTTATGAAAATTGAGGGTTGTTTTTCTTTTGAAATGGTTTAATGGAGGAGGGAAGAAATTGAAGCTCCAACGACAAAAAACGATGAAAGAAGAGAGAATAAATCGAGAGAAGTGAAGATTAATGTTGGAAAATGGGTTCACGAGTCTGCACACGAGTAACGGTTGAACAACGAGTCAATACACGATTTTGAACACGGTTAAAGCGAAAGAGTATTATGGTAAACTCACGAATGATTACATGTAAGTAAACATTATCAATGGAATTCAAATTACGTTTGAATTAGCCTTAAGTAAACACCATATCAAAAGTAAACGGATTACGATTGATTCATTACGATTGTTGGGAAAAATCTATTACCGCGTGGTAAACATGGTATTAGATGAAAGGTTATCTAAAGGCCATTAAGTTACAGAACATATCAAGTTTTTTTTTTTTTTTCAAACCAAGCATAGCTCAATTGACATAAAGTTGTGCCCTTGACTAAGAGGTCATGAATTCAATTCTCCCACCCGCATTAATTATCTTTGCAAACTTTTTTTTTTATTATTATTATTATTGTGATAAAAACATATCATATTAGGATGAATTCAATTTTAGCATTTACACTTTTCTTTCAGATTTAGCGGAGAGTTTCTTGAACTTTTGCAATTTTGTGCTGAAACATAAAAGTACTTTGATCTTAGGGGAATCTGTGTCTAGCCTAAACTTTAGGGTTGAAACCAAATCGATTTGAAAATTTTAGCATTTGTGAATTACGCGTTTACATACCCAAAAGTTGATAATTCCAAGTCACTAGGATTTTCATATCACCTTGTAAAATTGTTACAGAAATAGAAAGAAAGTGATTTAAGGAGCAAGCAAGTCAACCATATATAATGCAAGTAGGCCTATAAGAACAATATATAATACAAGAATGCCTATATTTCTCAAGAAGAAGAACTTGTATAACATTCGGCCAAAGCGAGCATAACTCAGCTGACATATGTATGACTTGATGACCAAGAGGTATGTGGTTCGAATCCCCCATCCCAATGTAAAAAAAAAAAAAAAAAAGAAGAAGTAAACATTGAGATAATGATCATGTAGTACAATAGAAAGTGTTGAGGATGTGAATTGGATTCTTTAAACTTCTTTTAAATTTTACAATGAACCAAGCTATTAGATGCTTATTGTGTTAATGAAAAATGTTAGTCATAAACTCTAATAATATGCAAGTGAACAGAGGCATATAACTTACTTGAGAACTGTTAACCTCATGGTGCTATAAAATGGTCATGTAGAGTATTAGCAATGTACTTGTCACATGAGGCTTAATTGAGTGGTTGAAATTGATTAACATATTTTATGAATTGCCCAATTGATATTCTTTATAAAAATATAAGCAACAAATCATAAAGATTTAGGGTCAATGTCACCATATTAACTAATCCATACAAATTTTCAACACAACCAATGCAACATTCTACACTTTCATTTCTTTTGTATTCCTTTACTGAAATATAAATTTTAATAATAGTACTTTTATGTGAAAGCTTTAGAAAAAAAATCACTATACTTGTACTTAACATAATTTCTCGCTTAAATTATCAAAAAAAAAAATAAAAAAATAACCTCAATTATCAGTTTCGTTTCAAAAATATTCCTGAACTTTTAGAAATTTAAAAATATTCTTCAACTATGAAAAAAGTTTAAAAAATATCCATGAACTATGAAAAATGTTTAAAAAATGCACTCGCAATTAACAAAAAAAATTCTAATGTGAACAATTAACACTACAAGAATTTACACTTTACCCGACGCCATCAAGCGTCGGAATAGGAACCCTTTGCGTCGGGTAAACTCTATCCCGACGCACTAATGCGTCGGGATAGAGGGTCGCAATAGACCAGTCGGAAGATCAACATCCGACGCAACGCGTCGGATTTTTTAGTCTAACCCGACACTCAGTCAAAGCGTCTGGTTAGATATCTTTATCCGACGCGTGGACTATACGTTAGATAAAAATTTCTAACCCGACGCGTTAAGTATGCGTCGGGTAGTCTATCTAATCCGACGCGTCATTAACGCGTCGGGTTAGGTGTTTTTTTTTTTTTTTTTTTTTTGGATTGACACGTTGGAATTGGAGCAATCTTGCTTGCCGGCAGTGCCTTGAGGTATGAACGTACTGACTATTAATCAAACCCATTCTTGCAAGTTTCAGTTTCAACTTTTCACCCACTGATTTTGAACAAAAGACAAAAGAAGACAAAAGAAAGTCAAAACAGTTAAGTTACCCTTGTTCTTCATAAAAGTCTCTTATGATCAACTACAATTAGCCAAATAACACTCGCCTAAGAGCCAAATAATTACAGAATTAAGTTACACTTGTTTTTCATACATCAAAATACATAGTCCTACCATCAAAACCACCTAAAAAAGCGACCATCTGCACATCGACTTCAAAAATTCTTGTTGCATAGCCCTTCCTTGAAAGTCCTACATCAAAGATCTCCAAATGAACAAATCTAATGATTTTGAAAATAAAGATTAAATAAGAACATAATCTAAACTTCAAGACATAACTAAAATACTGGGGAGTGAACAATACAAAAGTGACAGAGTGAACAATACAAATTGGAGTTTGTATCGAGGGTCAAGTACAATGGAAACATATCATTATTCTCCCACAATGTTTCATACTCCAGCTTCATATTTCTTGCAGTGTTAGCCAAGAGAGAATTGTGGTATCTTGAATACTATTCAAGCTTTCTTTTGATTAAGAAAATCTCATAAAAAAATCTATCCTCAAAGTAACATCATGAAGGAATTTAAAAAGTTTTAAGAAAGCATGAACACTGTCACAATCTTCAGTAATGGGAGGGTAAATACCAAGTGGCACAACTCCTAATTATCTTCAAAAGTCTTTTGAAAATTTTCAACAAATACCAAAAGTAGCACAGAATCCTGATTATAAACTTCAATGAAATTATCCTGAGCCCTACAACTCTTAATATGCTTGTTTTCTCTTATTCGACTTCATGGATTGGACTCACATTTCTTCACTATGTTAGGGTTCTCCCCAGTATTAATAAGATATTCATGCCAAGTTAAATCAATTTTGTTCCACAGTAAAAAAAAAAAAAAAAAAAAAAAAAAAAAAAAAAAGCTTCATTATTTTAATGGCTATATACCATGTTGGGCCTGGGAAGTATGAACAGATGAGATTTAAATCATTGCAGATGAAGCTAAATTGTCAGTAAAAGTAGGTGAACCAAATTTCAATTTTTAAGCATGGCCAACCATTCCTGATTTCGTGTAGTATAATCTGTCCTAAGCCAACATATCACAAAAAATATAGGCATGTTTGAACGAGTGTGGTTTCATTTAGCCCTCCAAAGATAAGTTTCCAATGAACTGTGAGCTAATGTTTCTAATTCTAATAGTTTGAATATTAATGGCTATACCACATAGTGTTTGGTTTCATTATTTCACCATCTCAATAAAAAATGTCATTCATTTCCCTCCACTCTTTTCCCTTCCTTCTCTCTCTCTGTGGGGACTGAAGAGAGAAAAAGATTCCCTTCTCTCTCCCATTTCCACATTTTTCACAGAGGAAAAAGCTTTGGATTGAAACTGAACTAACCTCCATTTCCCCATTTTTTCCCATTTTTCTTCAGATTAAACCAAAACCCATCTCTCAAATCCCACCCAATCTCCCAATGAACTCCAAATCTCCCCATGATTTGATGCTTTAAACACAAATCCCCAAATGGGTTTTCACTCCAAACCCTTCTTCTTCCTCCTCCTTCCATTTCTCATTTCCCTCTCTGGTTTCGTCCAATCTGGTTCCGAATACGCCACATTGGTCTACAAGGGCTGCGTCAAGCATAGGAACCATAAAGCTCGTGAAAGATAGAAAAAAATGTTTACTTCTACTTCTTCTGATCATTCTTCTTCTTCTCCTTTCTTCCACAACAAATTTCCACCAAATATCTCTCCCTAAACCCTAAACCCTATGGGAAATAAATCCTTGGAAATAGAAATGAATTCATTACATGCATTGGCTACCATAGCTGCAGGATAGCCACACACATACATACACACAATCTATAAAACTTCCAACACAATAATAAGATATTCAATAAAACTTTAAACTTACAACATACTATGTGTTGGAAGGTCCATCCCCGTTCCGCCTTTGAGTACACAAATTCTGCATTTTCGCCTACCTTCCTTCCCACATTGCCATTTGACTATCTGAAGAGATAGAATACCACAAAACAAGTATTGATAACTGATGACAGTTAGTTGGGTTACTGCAATCCAGATACAATTGGGGGAAAACAATTTTTCATGTTGCATTAGGCATCTAGGTTCCTTTCTGTTCTATATATCAAACCCTATGGAAATTGGGAATTCTTTACACATCAAAACCTATCGATCACCACATTTTTTAAAGTCTATCTTAAGGTAAACTTTAAAGGAGCTATGAGATTTTGGATTCAGACTTAATTTTATTTCAGACTAAAAATACTAACAACCAAACAAAATTATTACTATATACTATTAAAAACAAAATCCATTACTATCCAAGATAAGGATCCGAGGAGAAAAAAAAGTGACAAACCAAGAAAGAATGTGAATAAAAATTAAAAAAGTATGATATTAAGTTTGAAAATGACACAACTAAGTTGAAGATATCTCTATCCCTTTCGACTATAGTTCGTTGGTTGGATTCCTCATCACAATTGATGTAAAATTAAAGGGAAAAAAAAGTTTAAAAAGTTATAATTAAAATTTAAGTTTAAAAAGTTATAATTAAAATTTAAGGATATGGAGGAGGTTAAAAAGGAAGAGAAGAACCTTCGACTTCAGCTGAGTATTTTGATCTCGAAGGTCCTGCTCCTGTATGTCTCAAAAAAAACGATGCTTGTCACTTCCCACTCACAAACAAATAAACAACAAACACATAACTTCCTCTTTCATTTCATTTCAATCATACCAAACTTTTGCATGTTTTTACATAATTGTCCATTTCTATGTACATTGAACGTGATGCTTTTCTTCTTCCCTTTTTTTCTTTTTAAATTATATTCATCAATTTACAACCCTTCATTTTTATATCTATCAATACATAAATTTATCTCCCAAAGTGAGCATAGCTCGATGATAATTAACATATACTCTTTATCTTGAGGTTGGATGTTTAAATCTTTATCCCATATTTGTTATACTAAAAAAATACATAAATTTATCCAAACATGATAGTAATTCATCTTGGATCCAAGAAGGGTAATATCAACTTTTAATTTTATCTCTTTGTGCATGTCATGCATAACTCAACGATAATTGACATTTATCTATTCTCTTGAAATTAGAGGTTCAAATCTTCCATCTTAACCTTTGGTAATAAAAAAGAATGATATCTGACATTAAAAAATAAATAAAAACAATAAAAACATTCTATGGTAATGTAGGCTTAACACTGTATATAATAATACATGGCTGATGGTACTATTATTAAACTACAAATCAAAGCAAACACAATAATATACATGGCACTATTATTAAACTTACATAGAACATTCTATGGTAATGTTAGGATTAACACTGTATATAATAATAATACATGGTACAATTATTAAACTAGTCAAAAGAAAACACTTAAAAGCCCCCTTTGATAACATTATTATACATGTACTATTATTAAACTACAATCAAAGCAAACACTTACAAGTCCCATGTGATAACGCTATTTAATTTTTAGTTTTTAATTTTAAAAAATTAAATTTCTAAACACTACTTCACTCTACTCCCAGTTGTTTTGTTATTTAGTTAACAATTACTTTTAAAATTTTAATTTTGTTTTTAAAACTTAACTAAGAATTCAAAATCTTTCATCTCAAAGAAGATGAAATTCATTCTAAAAAAGGTGGGAGAAAACAAGCTCAATTTTCTTTTCAAAAACAAAAAACAAAATGGTTTAACAAAACAGGCTAAAAAATATTGCAATCTAACAAGGAATCCAACATTTTCTACATTAATTTCATATTAAGGATTCACTGTCCAGTTCAAAAGGTAGTTGATGTGAAAGAAACATGTTTGATAATTTTCTTGAAAGAAATAGAAAGTTGTGTCTGATGGATAACATTTGTTTCCGAAATCAAATTCGAGAGAGCAAGGGAGAGATTTCTCACCTACGAACTGAAGCTTCCAAACTCCACTACTCCACTGCACAACAAATCAACCAAGAAAATGCTAGCGGAAATCCAAACTAACTTCGATCTGTTGAGGAATTCAATCGACCACGACGGGTGAGAGGAATGGCCGGAGACTGACAGCAAACTCGTTGGCCGTCAGATCGTCGGAGAGTTTCAAAATCGGCACTGATCGACGGCGAGTGAAAGTAAATCAAGGAAATTAATCAAAAAAAAAAAATTGATGGAATTTATGTTGTAAACCTACTCAAATTCATGTTCAAAGCAGGCAAAGAAAAAGGAAAAATGAATCATACTTTGGAGTTAGAACATACCTTGGGGATGCTAGTTGAAATGGGTGTTGCGACGGAGTTGAAGAGGAAGTTGCGACGGAGGGCGAAGGGCGAAAGGCGAGCGTCGGAGGACGAACGGCGAAATGCGAGCGGCGGAGGACGAACGGCGAAGGGCGAAGGGGTCTGATCGATTTGAGAAAAATGCGAAAATTAGTCTTTAGGGTTTAATATGGTCGAAAGTTCATTTTGCAGACGAACTCTAACCCGACGCCAGGTCCAGGCGTTGGGTAAGATATGTCTAACCCGACGTATGGACTATGCGTCGGGTTAGATATATCTAGCCCGACGCCTGGACCTGGCGTCGGGTAAGATATATCTAACCCGACGCATGGTCCATGCGTCGGGTTAAACATATCTTACCCGACGCCCGGTCCAGGCGTCGGGTTAGAGTTCGTCTGGAAAACAATAAATTCTTGTAGTGTAAATTCTAACTTGTATCTGTGTGACATGAAAAAAACTGAAAACATAAACGCTTAGGTGTTAAAAAATCATGAAAATCATATTTTATCGATTCAAAAGATAGAGTAGAACAAAAATAGGGCAAAATCAATCGAAAATAAATCAGAAGTCTCCATATCAGAATTTTGTGTTGTTAAGGTTGATGGTATTTTTGAAACATTTTTCATAGTTCAAGAGTATTTTGGAAACTTCTATCATAGTCCACGAATATTTTTTAAACTTTTAAAAGCTAAAGAGTATTTTTGAAACGGAAGCCATAGTTCAAGAATATTTTTTAAACTTTTAAAAGTTCAAGAGTTTTTAAAACGAAACTCATAGTTGAAGGGTATTTTTAATAATTTAACCTAATTTTTTTTGTTTTTGTTTGGTCTACTAATGGCGAAAATATCGATATCCATATCCATATCGGTAGTTCAATTTTACAGATATATCGGTGAAATATCGAAAAATTCTGTAAATCAATTTTTTTAAAAAAATTATTTAAATTAATAATTAAGTTCATTTTACTTTCAAATTAAGTTATAGATCTTGTTATTAGTATCTATATCCATATTGAGATTAATATATTTATAAAAGATATTGGAGATATCCATTTGCCCTTAATATCTATATCCAACCTTTCGATTTACGGATATATCGACATATCCACGGATATTTTCATCCTTGGGTCTACATTCCACCAAAAGCTATGAATTAATTTTTAGATAAATATTGTGAATCACTAATTCTTTAAGCATTTCTGAAAGAATATACTAATTAAATATTTCCTCTAAAGATATTATAAGCTACTAATTGTATACATTTTCCTATGTTTTCACACTTTTATAGGAATTTTTCATTAATATTTAAAAGCTTACAAATTTGTAAGAAGATTTCTCCATTTTAGAAGAATACAGAAAACCTCAGATTCAAAAGAAAGAATTACACTTAAACTTTCACCCATATCTTTCCAGTTTGGTTCTTTGAAGCTTGACATGAATAAGCCTCTGAAAAAAAAGATGGCAAACTATTGCAAAGGAGAGAGCAATTCTTGTTCATTGAAATTCGAACAAAATTCTCCAATTCTGAAGCTGAAATTTGATTAATACACTGATGGAAATGACACTGAATCTATATGTCAATACATTTGTCATCTAAGATAACTAAGAAAAAATTAATGATGAATCGAATTCGTAACTCATGTATTTCTAACTATAACCATCCAAAATACAATTTGACCTTGATTGAAATACTCTCAAATTCTTACTCTTTCCTTTCTCCCCTTTTTATACAACAGAATCTCAATCTCTTATATCAAAACAAAGCTTGGCCTCGTCCCAGGGACCATTGATCTCAAACTTAAATTCCTGAATTCGAATGAGCCAATATGGACAAACTATGGTTACGAAAATCAATAGGCTCGCCAACAGTATGAAAAGCAACTGGTGTAAGAAATAAATGTACACCAAGGTAACTGTCATTAAACAGAAAGAAAATAAGAGATGCAAATGAAGAGAATACTTCTTGATAGAGTAAATTACCAGTGGAGCAAAAAGAAAAACTTGTAATGAGAACAACATTATGGCAAACACGTGCAACCGAGATGGAAGACGTGAAGCGATAAGAACAGAGGCCACAATAGAAGCATTTAAAGAAATGCAACTGGTTAAGCTTGGATTCTTAAGATCCCCAGGCGCCCTAACAGTGGAACCTGAGTAGTCATGTAGGAAGAGATGGAGGATAATAAGTGAAACAGTCAATGCCCAAATGGAATCTGAGCTAATGGATCTAGTGAGAGTTTGGTAGATGGGAGCTAAGACATACAACCCAGTTGTGAAATAGGATATATTGAGAAAATAGTGCAAGAGAAGGCTCAATGAGAGTGTGTCTTCAGTGAAAAGAAGAATTAGAAATCCCGAACCAAGAAGACCAACGTCAAGAAATAAGAGGGAATTCTCATCGAGAGTCGATCTAAGTGTGTATGTCCAAACCAGGCCAACAAGGGTGACAATGCACAGATATTCGGAGATGGAAACAGAGTCCAACATCACCTTTAGGATATCTCTCTTGACGACGTTGGCATTCATGACGATATCTTCAAGAAAAGACTCGTCGGTGTGGTTGTCATCAAACCCAGGTTGCATCCCTCCATATGCCACTTTTCTCCACTTGGGCTGTGTGTGATAACTGCCTCCATTAGTGCTAGAATCCATTGCAAACCAAATGACCTGCTAACATTAGAAGTGTTTGAGTTACAGTTTCCAAAAACAAATGAAAGTTAAGCTACGATAAGATATTCAATTGTGTGTACTAGCTAGCCATGTTCCCGCGCAAGTCTGTACTAGAAACCCAAACAATTCCACAAGCAAGTAAAAGCTCGCTCCATATATAATAACTCAAATTCAGACACACATCAAGTTTTCTTCCATCTATTCCAGTTCGAGATGTTTTTTTCTTAACCCTTTTGGCTTTTGTTGGCTCCTTGCCTCATATATTTCATATGATCAAGGGAATATAAAAATAAATCAAGGCCAGTTACCTACTGTCCAGGAACTAAATCCTACATTAACTATCATTTGTGCAACTAGTTTCAAAACACCTCAATGTAGGAAATCAAATCTACAATAACTATCATTTGTGCACCTAGTTTCAAAACACCTCAATGTAGAAAATCAAATCTAAAAGGGTTCCTCCAGGTTGTCAAGCCAAAAGGTCCACCTTAAAATTTCCTTTCCCACGAGTTTCTCAAAGTCCAACTCATTTCATGGACACAGTTGTACAACCTATGTTAGAACAGATCATGTTCAAGTAAGGTCGTTAAAGTCCAACTCCTTTCTAAGCAGTTACAATAGCCACCCTATGCAGATGAAGATATCATATCATTTGATTCCCTCCCCAGGCTAGATGTATTCATGACTGACAGCCAAGGAGACAATAGGCACAAGCCACAAGTCAATCCATGTAAAAACTAAAAGGCCTATTAGTGCTGGAAAACACGAGCTCGTGAGCATTAGTCTTCCTACCTACACATTCAACCCTACAAGATGCTTTACTGGGGCCAATGTGCATAGACCTACTATGAAACAGCACCATGATACTATCACATGAATACAGGCACGCCCAAGTAAAAATGAAGCCTACATTGATGAGATAAGTGAACAAAAGCTTTGGCATTATATTATCATATTAGCTTGTGAACCCATAGACAAGAATCACTCAATCAAAGGAATTGCAAATGTTCACTCCAACTAATCAAATTTATCATTTACTTTGAGTGTATAAGTTTAAATCGAAATATAAGTGTAACGACCCCGATTTTCAGACCTAATAGGGACGCCACTAAAATCGGCCTTTAAGTTTATTTCATACTAAAAGCAACGCTCCGAGAATTTCGGCAACATAACAACGTATTTATAACAACTACCTAATTAACGAACACCTGTTAAAGCTAGAAATTCATAAATTAACACCCACATTTAACCAAAAGAAAACAAACCAAGGTTTACCAACGAAGATTAACTCAGCATGCAACCAAGCATTCAACCTTATTAAGCCTTCCAAAATAATTCCCAAAACTGTAACAAATCTAACATACCCTTATTAACAACATCCATGGTAACCTGCCTCAACCACTCATAAATGAGGAATATTATCAACTTTAGCCAGAATCCACAACGTCAAAAGAATAAAGATTAAAGAATGAAATATTCGACAATCTAAAAACCCAAAGCAACTTAACATGACCGAGCTAAGCTCAACAGAACTAAAAAAATAAGAATGAAATCTAGCAAGTCAAACACTAAGTGCGAAAACTAGCTAATAGTATCCTTTTCTCAAGTCTCCTCGTCAGCATCACCCGGTTCATCATCATCTGCAAAATCTGTTAGTGGGTCAGTACATAACACGTATTGAGTAAGTAGCTCCCATCTGAGGAGCCACCAACTAGCAAACATCATACAAAGAAACATCATGCTTTTTACAACCAAACTCATACACATTTCATTCACATATAACATTCTACCTTTTCCCGAACTCATATACCACATAATGCGAAAATAAACTTTTGTCATGCTCAAGCAAATCGAGTCTAGCCTCACAGGCCCTGTCAAACTCCATTGAGTCCTCTCCGACTCAACTCTAGCTTCACAAGCTCTCTCAGACTCTACTGAGTTCTCTTAAGTCCACATTCGAGCTCCACTGAGTTCTCTCAACCCAACTCAACTTGTGGCCCACTCAAGCCCTCTGAGACTAACTCCTTTGAGTCACATCGACCCCTGACCATTTATACTCAGGGCCTCGACACTTCTCACGACGCTCAGCGTTCGATCCTTGACCATTTATACCCAAAGCCTCGAACTGTTGCATCGCCCTTTGACCATTTTTACCCAAAGCGCACCAATGATTTTACAACGTATTGGCCCTTCCCTCGACGCTCAATACTTGCTTTCCAACAACGGTGACATATCACCCCTCAACCATTTCTACTCGAGGCGCACTGATATTCACCCCACTTTCCGATAATCACAAGTTACCCCATGTGACATATCACCCCTCGACCATTTTTACCTGAGGTGCACCGATATTCACTCACCTTCCCTGTAACCAGAAGTTACACCATTTTCTCATAATCTCGCTAGACTACATGAATCCTACATCATGCATCTAGACCATGTTCACACCTCAGATACATAACCACACACTGCTCGCTCACAACATACATCACATGTTCTTTTACACAACATGTCATACATCAAATCATCCACACGCACGAACATCACAATAACTACCACAACATCCACAACATGCTCATCACACACTTCTACAATACTAAGCACTCAATAGTGCTAAGCCCTATCAGAGAAACCATATTCAACAACACACTATACTCATAGCACATCACCGCAATACATCACACACATCCATAATCACATCACAATCTCAACACTCAGATCAACCCATTCAAAACACAACTCAAACACATCACGCTAAACACTCAGATGTGCTTAGTCTTATCAGAGAATACATAACGACAAAATGTGGATTGCTAAGCACTCAGATGTGCTTAGTCTTATCAGAGAATACATAACGACAAAATGTAAATTGCTGAGCACTGAGCACTCAGATGTGCACGACAAAATGTAGATTGCTAAGCACTCAGATGTGCTTAGTCTTATCAAGAATGCAACAATACCATAATGCAAGTCACATAAGTCATAATATATAAGCAGTTATCAAACACACAACATGCCAACATACAATCAAACAAACTCAACCGGTGGAAGCCACTTACCTAGAGGACTCCTAAAACAGCCCAAGACTTTCAATAACGTTTAACTCTAACTTTGAACGCTCCGAAACGAACTTAAGCGCTTGAGATTCACCCAAAATGACTCAAATAATAGTTGGTGGGTAACCGAGGGTGTTCGGAATGATTTTTCCGCTCTAGACAGAAGGTATCTACTCGGTAGAACCTAAATTACAGCAGCTATACAATAATCGAAAGGACTTAAAGTGAAGTATTACCTACTATCTTACACAAACGGTCCGAATGCGCGCTGGTTATGATCAAGCAAGCCTAAACCTACCAATTTGGAACCATTAAGAGTGTGGGTCATCCAAATCTAAGATCAATCAAGCATGGGTCAATGGCGTACCTTGTGAAGGAAACGCCACTGGTTGGCTGTTGAAACGCAATGACGAAGAAGACAGCACGCTGGTTGAGTTCGAAGAAGCCTAAAACAACAAATCTAGAGCCATTAGGGGACGGGTAATCCAAAACTAAGATCAATAAGGCTCGGGTCATTGGCGAAACTTACGAAAAATGATGGAAACACCACTGATTGGGCTGCTTGCGCGTTGAAGATCTAGCTGGACACAAAGAGAAGCCACTGCCGCCGCTGGCGTCGTCTGCTCTCGTCGCCGAGGCCGTCGCGCCGCCGTCTGTCCCTGCGAACGCCGAAGAAGAGACGTCGTCGATCTGTTCGAGAAGTCGTCGGAGGTCGCTTGCGCCGCTCGAATACGCCACGACCGTTCGCCGAAGGTCGGAGATGGGCGTTGGTGGTCGCCGCCGCTCGTTCACGTCGTTGAACGTCGCTGCACCGCACGCCGAAGATCGTTGATGGAGGCTGATTGCGCGATGAGGAGCTTGGTCGAACGGAATGGTGAGAGGGAAAAGTTGAGGTGTGCGGTTGAAATGAAAGTGAAGGAGCCAGAAATGAAGTTTTAGGTATCGTTAGGGAGTTGGGAGACTTGAAGTTGTTTAAGTTTTGAGGTATGTCTGTTTGGGTCGTGTGTTTGAGTCAGATGGTGTGTTTGAAGCAGAGATTGTTTAGTTCGAAATTGTGAAATCTGAGTTTATTTTAGATGTTTTCTTCCGCACAATTTTTTTCTACAAACTTTCAAAATTTTCTTAGACTTCTTCCAATTCCAATAAATTCTAAAAATGAAATATTTTTATTTTATTTTATATATCTTAACAAATTTTACAACAAAAATAATTTTGAGCACAATACTTCACATTATTTTTTTATTTTGTTTGAGAGGACTCATATTTAATTTTTGTCTACCTATAAGTATATTTTACTCATGTGTCAAACACGTCTTCCTTCCCCCTCCTAAACTTGACATTTCATTTAAATTCACTCCACCTGAACATCAACATCTCAACAAAAAAAATGATTTATTTTAGCTATTTTTTTTTTTTTTTTTACATTTTTTTTTTACATTTTTTTTAATAATTTTTCATATTTTTCAGTAAATTTCAATAAATTTTAAGAATGTGATTTTTACTTTTTATTTTATGTATCCTTCACAAATTTCTTCGAATATAACAAAATAATTTTGACTACAATACTTCACATTCTTTTTTCAATATCACTCACACTAATTATTCATTTTATTTGGATAGTTTTGAAATAAAAAAAAAGTCCTACAATATTATGTTAAATATTACACGTGAATTTGAAAGATTTTAATTCATTAATTTAAACGGGTCAAAATAAGCTGATGTTTTTATTTATCTCATGGTAAGAATACTACATTTTGAATTTGGTATAAGTCAACCTCATCATTGGGCCGGGCCGGGCCGGCCCGGCCCAAAGAATCAAAGGCCCAAGTTTGGCCCAGGCTCAAGCCCTTTGGGCCTAAGCCACTGTTTGGGCCGGGTTTGGGCCGGCCCGACCCCTAAAACATAGGTCCATAGCCCAATCCATGGGCCAAACTCAATGAGCCAAAATTGGATCGGGCCTAGATCGGCCCTTTGGGCCGGGCTTGGGTTGACCCTTTAAATAAAAACTTTATTTTTATATATAAATTTGGCATAGATTAAAGCTTATTTATAGAAAATAAATGTTCTCCAAACTCAAAACTTTCGATGTGGGAAAAAAAAAAAAACTCTAATAATTTTTAAAATATAATAATTAGCTTTGAAAAGTTATTTTTCTTTTAATAATTTTTTTTTTCTCTTTTCCACACTTTTCAAGACCATGCATGCACATTTTTAATAAATTATCATCATTTTTTTCTTTTTTCTATATTATGCATGTAGGCCATAAGTAGTCATGATGATATTTTTCATTTTTTTTCTAGATTATTATTATTATAATTTATATATAATAAATTATTATATTGGATCGGGCCTTTGGGCCGGCCCAACGAGCCGATCCAAATACGGCTCGAACGGGCCGGCCCATGGGCCGATCCAATTAAAAAAAAATAGATCCATATCCAATCCGATGAATGAAAGGGCTGGGCTGGGCCGGGCCGGTCAACCGTTGACCATGGGCCGAGCTTGGATCGAGCTTGGGCTGAGCTTGGGCCGGCCTTTGGGCTTCGAGCCCGATGATGAGGCTGAGGTATAAGTACCAAGTTTGATTGAACAACCTAAATTATATTTAAAATAATAAAAATAGGTTGGATTGCATTTTTAGTCGTTTAAATTGTTTTTTTTTTAAATAATTAAAAATATTGTGGGAGGGAGGAAGAAAGTGAAATGTGTTGCCTCGAAAAATGGGACAAACTTGAATAGTAATTACTGTAGAAGTATGAGGAGTTCAATAGTAATTACTGTAGAAGTTGGAGAGTTGATATTTTTTATCGAAGTTCAACAAGTCCATGGCCATGGAGTCAATTTCTCCTCCCAACTCCTTGTCAAACAACGGGCCAAACACGCCCTTAGGCTTCATTTTTGTTCTTTCTCTTTTGTTTTTCTTTTAATTCTGCTTCTTTTAATTCTCCACAAAATCAATTAAGTCTAAATTAAACCCCTAAACTTTGAAATCAAGGATTTAATTAAAACAAAATAAAAATCTCTTTCTAAAATTTTAATTTAACAAAACTTAAAGATTAACCTGAAATTCTAATTTGAAATTTAGAACTCATGAACAACCCAGTCTAATTAACTTAGAATTAACAGACTAAAAGAGATTAAAGCATAACTCATTCTAAATTAACTAATTTAGGAACACGGAGCGTTACAATAAACGAGTACAAAAATTGACATCACTACTAGGTGAATGGGACGAAGACTAAAAACAAAAATCAAAAAATCAAAATGAAACTTTCTCCTATGGGCACTATGTCGGCGCTGCTCGAAAGACGGAGAGATTGATTCAGATGGAGTGGGGAAAAGAAGGAGAACGACGGGTTTCTGCGTCGTGGCGTGAGGTTGCAAGATTTAGAGAGGACGTTCCGATGAGAAAAAAAGAGTGGTGATGGGATATCTGGCGATCGACGACGGCAACGGCAGAGAGGAAGATAAAAGAGAAGAAAGAAATCAAAGTCGCTTACCGGTAGGGGTGTGCGGCTGCAGCAAAGATGGGAGAGGGAGGTTTTTTTTAGTGTAAAGTTAAATTACAATTTTTGGTCCTTGCATCAGTTCATCCTCAAACTTTCAATTTTGTGTCTACAAATTACATTTCTAAATTTTTTTAAATGGATTCATCGACTAAATACAAAATTAAATTTTATGTTCGAAAAATCTAAACTTTTATTTTTGTGTTAATTAATTCGTGAAATTTAAAGAAATGTCGAATAGAACAATAACTTATTAGACACAAAAAAAAAAAAAAATTTAAAAGGTGTATTAGACACAAAATTAAAAGTTTAAGGATATATATTAAATATTTTTTTTAAGTTCATAACATATTAGAAATAAAATTGAAACTTCAAAAACTTATTCGAAAAAGTTTAATGATTAAATAGACATAAACTTTTATATATATATATATATATATATATTTTGAACATATATTCATATTATTTTTTTTAATAAAAATTATTATTATTATTCTATTGATAAAAAAAAATTAACTTCAAATTAACCATACTAAAAAAAATTGAAAGATAATATTTTTTTTAAAAATTTATTCATGGTCTAAATTTAGACATATCAATCTAGATGAACTACAATATATCGTATCTAAATATGTGAACCCAAATGATATTTTCTTTTCATTTCTTTTAAAGGTTCAAAAACGAAATTTTACTTTGAATTCCATTAAAAAAAAATTGCAAAGGAAACATAAAATTTTGGATTTTTATATTAATAATGTAGTTTAATAAAGTTATTACCTAAATATGGTAGTTTTGAAAGTATTTACAAAACTAAGGTACCTAAATCGTGTTCATGGTCCACGAGTTATAGGATAACTCGTGTACCATGAACACGAGTTATGGGGTAACTCGTGTACCATGTACACGAGTCTTATAAAACTCGTGTCCATGGTACACGAGTTACCCCATAAATCGTGAACCATGGTACACGAATTACCTTCTAAGTCGTGTACATTGGACACGATTACTGAAAATCGTGTCCATGGTACACGATTTAGATACCCTATTTTTATAAATACTTTCAAATCTACCCTATTTCTGTAATAATTTTATTAAACTACATTATTAATATAAAAAAACTTAAAATTCTTCTCAAAATAAAATAAAAATATATTTATGTGGTTGCTGCTAGGATTCAATGTCTGGTCTCCACGGCCGCGAAATTTTCACCACTAAACTACCACCACTACATTTGAATTATCACCACTACATTTGAATTCAAATTCATTTCCTTTTAACTCAAGATATCAAACAAAATATATCAAACAAAATATTTTTAAAGTTGGGGTTCTTGAACCCCGGTTGGTGAGTTATGTTTGTGAACCCTCTAATTTCTGAAACTTGTATTTGGAGTAGAGTTGGGTTGATTCATGTGCATGGTTGAATTTGGTTAGCCTGTTTTATTTAATTTATTTTTTTAGACCATTTTGTTTAATCTCATTTTTTTGTGAACGAGTAAATTGTTTTTATGTATATCAATATTTTGTGTTATTTTTTATATCATAAATGTTTCAACTATATTCAAATTGGAATTATATTATGTGCATTCTTTGTAACTCTAATATATGTCTTTCACTCTATTTACGGTGACGTCAATTTGAATAACATTAGCTAAGGTATATAATGAATAACGGAAAATTGCCAAAAGTAACATGTCAGCCAAAAACTTTAACAAAATCAACCCGTCTCTAGAATTTTTAATGTTTTGACCTGATTGATGTGTGAAGTTCCTTTCTTACCTTTGACTTTTTTTTTTTTATAGCTCTTACCTTTGACTTAAGAAACCCATTTTTTTCTCTTTCTCTTCCCCTCTATGTTTTTTTTTTTCATTCTTCTTATTCTCTCAGATCCCACCATAGTTTGAGTATTCATCACCGATCTTCAATACCATCAGTTACGGACATTTTTCGATGGAAGGATCGAACAAGCTATTTTCTAACTTGTAGAACTCGAAATTTACATAGAATCAAAAAAACAAATCTTTCAATTTGATCAATTGAGCTCAAAATTATGACATTTTAAATTTTAAATTAAATCAATTTAATTCAACTTTACAAAGATTAAAACTCAAGATACTTAAAAAATTTGATCAGTTTATAAGCATGGTTGCAAAGAACACGAAAAATGTATGAAAACAAGTGGTCATTTAGCTTAAACGGAGTTGTATCGAAAGAGATACGTTGTTCGAAAGAATTGATTCAGAATCGCACTATGCGATAGCGTGGTGGCATAGGGCGCTGTGCGATTCTGATCTTGAGTTTTGTTAGGGACAACTAACATCCACATTGTAATGATATTGTCCACTTTGGGCATAGCCCTCATGGCTTTGCTTTTGGTCACCCCAAAAGGCCTCGTTACAATGTAGATGTTGTCCCTTACTTATATACCCAAGATCTTCCTCTTTCCTAACCAATGTGGGACTTTGTTTGCACTTACAACAATCCTCCCCTCAAACGAAGGACCACAAAGCCTCCCCTCAATTAGTCATCTATCCGTGTTTAAACTCGAGCATTATCACCTTTAACCAGGCCACTCTTCATGAGAGCATACCCCTGCCGGATAAGCTCGACCACGAGATCAACCATGACTATGTCATCGAGGCACACCGACATTGGTAGGTAAAGGGCATAGCTCTGATACCACTTGTTAGGGACAACTAACATCCACATTGTAATGATATTGTCCACTTTGGGCATAGCCCTCATGGCTTTGCTTTTGGTCACCCCAAAAGGCCTCGTTACAATGTAGCCCTAGCCCTTTTCTAACCAATGTGGGACTTTGTTTGCACTCACAACAATCCTCCCCTCAAACGAAGGACCACAAAGTCTCATGTTGTCCCTTACTTATGTACCCATGATCTTCCCCTTTCTTAACCAATGTGGGACTTTGTTTGCACTTACAACAATCCTCCCTCAGTCTCATGTTGTCCCTTACTTATATACCCATGATCTTCCCCTTTCTTAACCAATGTGGGACTTTGTTTGCACTTACAACAATCCTCCCCTCAAACGAAGGACCACAAAGCCTCCCCTCAAATAGTCATTTATCCGTGTTTAAACTCGAGCATTATCACCTTTAACCAGGTCACTCTTCATGAGAGCATACCCCTGTCGGATAAGTTCGACCACGAGATCAACCATGACTATGTCAACGAGGCACACCGACATGGTTAGGTAAGGGGCATGGCTCTGATACCACTTGTTAGGGACAACTAACATCTACATTGTTACGATATTGTCCACTTTGGGCATGACCCTCATGGCTTTGCTTTTGGTCACCCCAAAAGGCCTCGTTACAATGTATCCCCTTTCCTAACCAATGTAGGACTTTGTTTGCACTTACAACAATCCTCCCCTCAAACGAAGGACCACAAAGCCTTCTCTCAAATAGTCATCTATCCGTGTTTAAACTCGAGCATTATCACCTTTAACCAGGTCGCTCTTCGTGAGAGCATGCCCCTGCCGGATAAGCTCGACCACGAGATCAACCATGACTATGTCATCGAGGACATGGTTAGGTAAGGGGCATGACTCTGATACCACTTGTTAAGGACAACTAACATCCACATTGTTACGATATTGTCCACTTTGGGCATAGCCCTCATGGCTTTGCTTTTGGTCACCCCAAAAGGCCTCGTTACAATGTAGATGTTGTCCCTTACTTATATACCCAAGATCTTCCCCTTTCCTAACCAATGTGTGACTTTGTTTGCACTTACAACAATCCTCCCCTCAAACGAAGGACCACAAAGCCTCCCCACAATTAGTCATCTATCCGTGTTTAAACTCGAGCATTATCACCTTTAACCAGGCCACTCTTCATGAGAGCATACCCCTGCCGGATAAGCTCGACCACGAGATCAACCATGACTATGTCATCGAGGCACACCGACATTGGTAGGTAAAGGGCATAGCTCTGATACCACTTGTTAAGGACAACTAACATCCACATTGTAACGATATTGTCCACTTTGGGCATGGCCCTCATGGCTTTGCTTTTGGTCACCCCAAAAGGCCTCGTTACAATGTAGATGTTGTCCCTTACTTATATACCCAAGATCTTCCCCTTTCCTAACCAATGTGGGACTTTGTTTGCACTTACAACAAGTTTTAATCTTCGTAATTTGAATTGATTTAATTTAAACTTTAAAATGTCATAACTTTTGAGCTTAGTTGACCAAATTGAAAGTTTTTTTTTTTTTTTAATTTCATGTAATTTTTTGAGTTCTACATGCTAGAAGATAGCTTGTTTGATCCGTCCATCAAAAAATGTCTGTAACCGATTGTAGATGAACGACGACGAAGGCGTTGAAGATTGATGATTAGTGCTCAAAGAGAATAAAAAAACGTAGAAGGAAAGGAGAAAGAGAAAAAAAAATTGGGTTACTTAAGTCAAGGATAAGGAAGGAATTTCACACTTCAAAAAGCTTCAAACAGGTCAAAACATTAAATTTTGGAGAGACGGGTTAGTTTTGGCAAAATTTTTGTCAGGTTAGAAATTGCAATTTCCCATGAAAAACTCCAAAGTAAGAAGCATATTGTTAAATAAAATCCATAGTCCAAACTTGGTTTCCATCTTGTACTTTGAGTCTCATCCCATTTTAGTCCATGCACTTTTAAATTATAAGTCCAAATTTAGTTCCTATATTTTTAGGGCGTGCTTGGGGCACCAACTTAGAGTTTGGTGGACTGGGTTATTATAACGGTCCACCGACTATTATAACTCACAGTCAATAAAAGTAACTATACTGACTTCAATAATATTTACTATTCACGACTATTATAACTCATAGACTATTATAAACACCGACTATAATAACCCACTCAGCGCCCCAAACATCCCCTTAATGAATTATAAAATTAGTCCTTAATGTTGGTTTGAAGTTATTTTAATATTGAACTTAATAAAATTGTAGGGAATGAACACTTCAAACCCCGCAGGGTAAGCGTTGGAATCGTTCTATGTTTTATTTAGAATTAAACTTAAATTACAAGATTAAGCAAATATTACCTTTGAACACCACAATCTTCTTGTATTCTTGTGTTTCTTTTTCCACGAGATCTTTCTCACTTGACTCGAACACAAATCCAAGGCTTGTGGGAGTTTTTTTTTAAAGAATGAGAGAACTATTTGTTGGGAATGACTCACAAAGTCCATGAGTCTTTTAGCCCATTGCAAGTCCTTCATAGAGAAAAACTAAGTTGTCCCACATTGAAATATTTGGAGATGAGAAGTGTGTATAAATACTAGAGTTCTTTGTAAAGCTTGCAAAAGTGGATAGAGTGAGAATATGATCTTTTTAGCCCCAAATACTCTCGTTCAATTCTCCAGATTTGTAGCTCTGGAGATTCTGAGACCTTTTGGTTTTGAGAGCTTTGTGTTCTTAAAAAGGTGTGATTGCCATTTGTGTGCAACAACGATTTGAAACTTCTTTTTCTTAGAAAAATCAGATATGAGCAAAGTTTTATTTTGATTCCAACCCTTCTCAGTGGACTTCTAAGATGGGTGTTACGTTAACCTTGGGAAGCAACCAGCGAATACGATTCACATTGAGGTCGTGTCGAATTTGCTTTCAAGGCAGTGATTTACCACGACGCAACAAATTCATTCTGGTTGTCGATTTCCAACACAATTCTATGTATGGAGAGTGAGTAGTGTGTTTTGTGAACCTTTTGGCTAAACATAAAAGTCTTATTTATAAAGCCTTTAAGAATTAATTTTATTTAATAAAATACATTTTAATATCTATTATACTAAAATATGTATTTTATATTTATTCGAGTCTCATTCAAATATCATAAAATTAATATTTTATAATATACATTTAATCAATTTGAATCTCATTCAAATTTCATATCTATTAGTTTTTAATAATATTAATGTATCTAATACATAAATTATTTTCTCTAATATTTAATGTATCAAATACAATAAATATATTTTCCTCTTCTACATTTAATATATCAAATATATTAAATATTAATTTGAATAATTCAACTAAATTGATCATTTTAGTGTTATTATGAGCTAGCAATGGACCTTATGGACCTACAAATTTATAAGCTCCAATGATACAAAATTAATTAATTAAACTCATTAATCAATTAACTTCAATTATTTAACTCTAGATCACTTCACTATAGGCCTAAGATGCACTCTTATGCAACAAGTTATGTCCATGGATATAACCATTTACATGCAAGTCGATATTTCACGAGTTGTTCGTAATTACAGCTAGGTCAAAAGTTAGTTTTACATCTTACACCTTAAGTACCACTGATTCTCTAATGAATAACATGTTTATGATTCAACCATCCAAGTCCCTCTCGGGCAAGTGAGAGGGTGATGCCCCATTGTTCAAGTCCCAAAATCAACACTTAAGGGAACTACTCGTCTACTTTCCCTATATGGGAAAGAGTGAATTTCATCTTGTGAAACTTATATTCTCAACTCTCTTTTTGGTCAAGTCCCCAAAATGGTAGGCTTATTGAATCAGCTATAAAGGTCATTCTCACCCATACAAATCAAAGGACGAGCCTTCACAGGCAGAAGTTCATAACTCACTCAGGATTAAGATCGAGCCACATATGATCATCTTGTGAAATATTAATCTTCTCAAATAACGGATTTATAAAGAGAGATTATATACTTCGTGGTCTAGTCTTATACAAACTCATTGTATATGATACCCTCACTCACATGTCTCCATATGAATGGTTTTGATCAAATCATTTGTAACAATTACAAAGTGGGTCGTATCAATCGTGTTACTAGGATAAAACACTCAACCTTATCCATATACTATAGACTATTTAGGTTATTCCTTGAACATGATCCTCTTGTATGTCAACTACATACTGAATATTATAAATTACAAATAATAATAAGAAAATAATTATTAATTAATTACGAGGCTTTAGGGCATCCCAACTAGGGGTGTTCAAAAAACCCGCAACCCACGAAACCCATTCCAACCCAACCCAACTTTTCGGGTTGGGTTGGGTTGCTATTTTGAAAAACCGAATTTTTGGGTTGGTTCGCGGGTTGAACCAATTTTGGCTCGGTTCAACCCGAACCAACCCGAATCAACCCGAATTCAATATATTAAAAATATATATATATATATATATATATAATGAATTCAATATATTTTTTTTAAAAACAAAATCATTAGGTGATTTTGAAAGGAAAATCAATGATTAATGATGATTTTGTAAGGAAAATCAAGGATTAAGGAATTTCATTAATGGTAATTTTGAAAGGAAAATAAGGATTAAAGAATTTCACTAAGGGTATTTTTTAAGTTAATTAAAAAAATCAATATGTATTAATTAAAAAAAAAAAGAATAAAAAAAAAGGCCAACCCAACCCAACCCAACCCGAAAATTGAAGGGTTGGGTTGGGTTGGGTTGACAAAAATGTTGGGTTGGGTTGGGTTGAGAATTCACCAACCCGAAATTTTCGGGTTGGGTTGAAAAACCCTTCAACCCAACCCAACCCAACCCATGTACACCCCTAATCCCAACAATCTCCCACTTGCACTAAAGTCGGTGAGACATGTATCCTAGGGCATACTCTACACCCAACATGTTCTCCCACTTTCCCTGGTGACGATGACTATGCCTCGTAATCCTAGATATTTTAGGTGACTCTCAAACACTTTAGCCTTGAAAATCTTTTTATATAGATCAAAACGACTGTCAACTAAAAGCCATCTTGGTCTTACCACGATACTTTCTCTCTCAGTAGGATACCCTATACATTGATGTTATCTAAGTTATTAAGTTTAGTCATTGCATAAAATTTAATAGGCTTAACTATATTTGAAACACTTTTCAGAGCAATAAGAAATTATTTGGGTTATACAAGTGCTTTGCTTCATAAACAAGAAATTATTTGAGTTATTCAAGGGAGGGTTGACCCTCGCTGATCTGTGGCCGACCCGAAGGGGTCAACCTCCTTGATGGCTGAGTCGACCCCTATGGAGGACGACCTTACTTGTTTGGTCTGAGCCGTACGGGGGTCGTCTCCTTCATGTCCTCCTGAAGACGACATTCTTGGTTCACCTTTGGGCCTAACCCAAACACAAAAATGAAAGCTCAACTATTAAAAGTCGAAAAGTCAAAAATATCCTCTCCCTAACACTTCAAAGAAATCAAGTGTTAATCACTAACCTAAAAGATTGCATGTGGATACACCTCTGATATACTTGAAATGATTGTCTACCGATACACATCTGATATAATTGAAATAATTGTCTGCTAATATACCTCTAATATACTTGAAATGATTGTCCGATTATATATCTTTGATATATTTGAAATGATTGTCTGCCCATACACCTCTGAGACCGATATACTTCAAAGTTGAAATATTTGGTGTATCAGTTACAACTCATATACCTTATATTTGGTGTATCGGTCACAATTGTTATAGCTTATATTTGGCATATCAGTTGTATAACTGATACACCAAATATAAGGTATATCAGTAATCAATCAGTTATATAATTGATTTCGTTTTTATCTTGAGTGATTTTAGTTCGATTAAACTGATATGACTTTGGTTTTAACGATAATGTGTTCTATTTACGAATATTTTATTTGATTTTGATGATATATAAATTGCAACTAATATACCCTATATTTGGTGTATCAATCAACTGATATACCAAATATAAGGTATCCGTTGACTGACATACAACATATTAATTATTTTAATAGTTATTCCAAACATGATAAAATAATAATCACCTATATCTCATATACGGTTGATTTACTTTAAAATTTCATAGAAATATACACGTATATCTGATAACATGTTGATTTCCATGATTTCTCTATTGTTATTTGATTGTTATGTAACTAGGTATATCAATTAGTTGTATTTAATTGGTGAATTGGAAAAGTGCACAAAATGAGTGTAAATTTTCACTTGTTGAACAATGATGATTGAGTATATCAAAGATAAATTTGTTATTTGATTCCTTTGCTATGTATCTAGGTATATCTATCAGCAGTAATTAATTAACACTTGTTAATGATTTTGAGGATACATAATTTGTATAACTGATATACCTTAAATTTGATTTATCAGTAGACAGATTCACCACATATACAACGTATATCAATTGACTGATACACCAAATATAAGGTATATCAGTTGAACTGATACACAAAATTTAAGGTATATCAATTGAATTGATATGCCTTATTTTTTTTGTATGTATCAATCAACTGATATATCAAAGAGATATCAATTATGGTCAAATATAAAGTCTAAAGTATGAGACTGTTGCAAATATAACAAAATAGGATATTGCATGTATAACAAAATATTCAAGTACATCGTCAATCAATCAACAATAACAAAAAAAAAATCATCATTAATCAGTCAACATCAAGTTTAAAAACATCTCAACAGAAAGTTCTTTCATTTTGTGAATGATGGAGATCAAAACTAGGTGGGTCAATAGTATTATTTCTTGGTGACGTGTCTTTTTAGGAGAAAATTTTGGTGGTTTTGCGGCCTTTTACCAACCTAAGACTTTTGTGTTGGTTTTGGTTGTCTCTTCGTACCTGGTCCACCTTAACCTTATTTGCATCATTGTTGACATCAACATTTTTTTTTTCTTTTTTTTTTTTTTTATCTTTTCCTTGTTTGCACTTTTTTTTCAGCAACCTGTTTTTTTTTTTTTTTTTTTGTGTTATATTAAAAATAGTAAAAAATATAACTTTACCGGTTTTAGGCTTTTGTCATGTACTTTTTTTGTCCGTCTCTCAGCGTCAATCTTTATCAATATGTGCATTTATCAATACTACAAGACATAAATCCACATTCATTCAAAGGTCTCTCATTCTATTAAAATTTTGACTATATCAGCGAGTTATCAAACAACAATAAGTCTATCAGACAACAACTCCTAGTATATCATATGGGTGTATCGTTCTATCAAAATTTTGAGTATATCAGCAGCAGAAAATATACAGAAATTAGTAGGATATCACACGAGTGTATCAATCTATTAAAAATGTGAGCATATGAACTATGGTGGTCATCGGTCAGTTAGAGTCGGTTTTGGGCGAAAATCAACACCGACCACCAACATGTCGGTTTTGCGTCGGTCGGTGATATTCGATTTTGAAAGGATTTCCAGCGTCGATCGACCAACCATAGTACCGGTCGGTCGGTTTGTGAGAGAAGAGAGTAAGAAGAAATACTTTTTGCGACGACAACGATAGAAGGAATGGAGAGAAAAGAGATTAGAGAAAATTGAGAAGAAAGAATGAGGAGGGGTGTCCAATGTAGTTATGATACATACGAATTAGTTTGTGTAAAAGTGAATGATATTTCAATGATATATAGAACTTCTTATTTCAATGATATTATGTTTTGTGTCCAACTTAGAGTGTTTTATTTTGGTTACATGTGTTCGCAAGTATGTCCATCCATTAGTTTTATGACTTTGGTGAACCATCATTAAGAGAAATAAAGGTTCATCAAGGTCATGCAATTTAATAACAATGACAATTAGAAATATCAATCTATTCAGATTTACAACACAAAAAAATTATCATAAAAATATATTTTTCGACACAAAAATATTGTCATTCAATTAAATTTGTTGACACAAAAAAGTTTTCGTCTTCAAACCTATTAGTGACTATGAATATATGTCATTACTGACATTTTGTTTACAAAAATTTACTGTCATTAATATGAATAAGTTGACAAAAATATGGTATACGTGAGTTATTTAGTGACAATGTTTAAGTGTCATAAAATAACGTCTTTTGAAGATGAACAATAGCCATTAATTGTATTATGAAGACAAAAAAAGAGTGTCAATAAACAATAAATAATGACGGTTTTTTTTCTTCTATCATTTATAGAGTAAAACGACAGCAGTTATAACGACTAAAAAAAACTATCATCGAATGCGTTGATGACAATTTTTATTTGTCATTAGATCTTAGATTTGTAGTAGTGACTGAATATAAAGTATATACTGAACACCAAATTAGGGGTGAGTATCGGTCGGTCGGAGTCGGTTTTGGGCTCAAACCGGCGCCGACCACCGACAAGTCGGTTTTATGTCGGTCGGTTTGATCGGTTTTGGAGAAGTTAGTAACGCCGGCCGACCGACTAGCTGGTCGGTCGGTCGGTTTCAATGGAAGATAGAACTCTGGTGAACTATTGAACAAAATCGTGAAAAAAAAAAAAAAAAAAAAAAAATAGAGAGGAAGATAAAAGAAGAGACGCTTGGGGTTTGAATGTCCTTCGTTGAATGGTTGGTGTTTGTGTTGCTTGACTGTTGTAAGTGAAGAACAAAATGGAGAAGAGTAGTAAAACAAAAAGAGAAAGGAAGTGTCTATAAAAAATAAAAAAGAAGAATGGGAGGGAGAAGTGGAAAACTACGGGAGAAAGAAGTCCTAACAAAGTGTTTGAAAAAATATATTTTTTTAATATTAATATATTACATAATACATTATACATTATATTATATTAATATATAATAAT
Source organism: Herpetospermum pedunculosum (assembly GCA_028017165.1). Lineage (NCBI taxonomy): Eukaryota > Viridiplantae > Streptophyta > Magnoliopsida > Cucurbitales > Cucurbitaceae > Herpetospermum > Herpetospermum pedunculosum. The sequence goes on along the minus strand of CM051528.1, from coordinate 53,558,214 downwards.
TAATAATTATCTTGGAACAAGCAACAAGTCAGCCATCACTCAGCCATCACAGCAGTCTGCATGTGCAGCGTGTCAGCACAGTCGAGGCGCGTCAGTTTTTTTTTTTTTTTTTTTTTTTTTTTTTTCAAAGTGAGTCGGTTTTCTATGTTATAATGTCGCCGACCGACCGATAAGTCGGTTTTGCAATGTGCAAAACCGACGCCGACCGAACCTTTGGGCGAACCGACCGACCGACATCGGTTCAGTCGGTTTTGATCGGTCGGATCGGTTTTTCGGTGTTCTTTGCTCACCCCTACACCAAATATATGGTATATTAGTTGTGACTGATACCTCAAATAAAAGGTATATCGATTGTCAACCGATACACCAAACATATGGTATATGAGTTAAAATTATGAGTATAACAACAACCTAAAATAAACATAAATTAGTAGTATATCACATGAGTGTGTATTAGTCTATTAAATATTTTTAGTATATCAATAATCAATCTATCAGACATCAACTACTAGTATATCACACAAGTGTATCATTCTATCAAAATTTTGAGTATATCAACAACCTAAAATAGACAGAAATTAGTAGTATATCACACGAATGTATCAATCTATTATTTTTTTTTAGTATATCAGTAGGCTATCAGACGTCAATCAACATTCATCTAAGAGTATAGACATCAACTTATATATGGTGTATCAGTCACAACTGATATACATTATATTTGGTGTATTAGTTGTGATCGATACATCAACTATAAGGTATATCAGTTATTCAACTGAGATACCATGAAAAAAAATCGTAAACATAACGAAACATAACGTAAAAACCTAATTCACGATGAACTTGAACTAATCGAACTAAAACCAAAATTTTTAGATCAAAACGAAATCAATTATACAATTGGTTGATTATTTCTATGAATTTGCTTTCCTCTCTCTCAATCAAGAAATCGAACCATAAATCGATCTAGCAACAAAATTGAAATTTTAGAGTACATTTGGATGACGAATCTGAAAATCTGGACCCCAAGGTTGCCAAAATGGTTGCAAAGACCGGTATTGATGTGGAGAAAGTAATAAATGAAGAAGTTATGACGTCTGGCGAAAACTTCTTATCTACCTATTGATAACTCTCAAAATAAGAGTTATTTAGGGTCTTTTAAAGGTTAAAATAAGCCCTTAAGGGAGTAACTGCTTGTTGAAATGCATGAGTAAACCTTTGCTTGTTGTAATTTCCCATGAGAGTCATCTTTGGAGCATTTGCGTGAATTGTTAGTATTTGTGCCTAATTTATGTTGATTTGACACATTTTGTGGATATTCGGGAAGGTTGGGAAAAAAAGGTTTCAGCAATGTGCCAGCAAAGTTGGAATCTTTGTAATTGCAGAGCAACATTTGGGCGAGCAAAACTTTCGCAAAAGTCGTACTTCATCACATTATCACATGGTAAGATAGTTTATGTCCCCCTCCGTACGCACAGAAAAGCAGAATGTTTTTCCTTTCATCCAATGAAAAAGTCTGTCCATTTTAGGGCAATTTTTGGGGGAAACCCTAGATATAAAAGAAAAATGATTAAAAGAATTCAAAAAAATCATTAAGGGAATAGAGAATTTCTAAAAGGAAATGAGAGAAACTTGACAAGACTTCGAGGAGCATTTGGAGGCCTTGGTTTTCAGAGCTACGAAGAGTGTTATTTGATAGCTCCAATTTGAAGCTATGATTAACTCCTTAACTACAGCTAAAACCGTGCTTAATTATTGCTAAATTGCCTTTGTTATAGGTATTTTTCGGTGAAGAACTCATGAAGTCCAAAAGACGTCATTCGGGGCTAAGAAGGTCATATTAAGGCCTCAGGATCGCATCGGGAGAGGAAGAGCACCCAAGTGAAGATTTTGTCTAAGGGGGCAGCGTCGAGACGCTGCCCAAAGACAAAATAAATTGTCAAAACTCGAGAGGAAGCGTCGAGCGAGAGCGTCTCGACGCTGCCCCGAAGCATCTCGACGCTCCCTGAACGCGCACGCGTAGGATTTTCGTTCATAGCGTCTCGACGCTACGACGATTATAAAAGGTCACCTTCTCCGATTTTAGGTCATTCCTACTTCGATTTTCTGATTTATTCTGCCATTGAAGCTCGGTTTGAAGCTCCCTCTTCATCTTCTACCCCTTGTATGAACTCCAAAGCCTCCATAAGAGCTTGGATTAGTCCAAACTCTATGGAAGGCTAAGGTTAGTGTAGGATTTGAGGATTGAATGTAAGGATTTGTGGATTTTTTGTAAATTGCTTAATGATTGTGCTTAATTTTCTGTCTTAATCTGAATGTTGTTGATGTTCTTCTTCTTCTATGCCTATCTTATGATTATGCTTGCATGATAGCTTGACAACCTTGAATGTTTGCATTTTCGATAGTTATTAGAGTAGTGATGCATCATATTCGCCTTAAGTAATAAAGGTTGTGCGAGCCCGTAGGTAGTACATAAGTATGCTGCCTTAGTTAGTGTTAGTCAACCCCGTTGAAGAAGATAAATCGAATTAGTCTTAGGAGTAATTCGTCACAATGCACCCGTCATCGCTTTTAGCAAAGTCTAAGATTGACACCCTTAGATGAGTTAATTGCATGATTTACTGTTTTTAATGAAGTCTAGAATTGACACCCTTAAATGAGTTAATTACAAGTTTAGTTGGAATTGACACCTCTGGCTAATTTTCTCTGTGGGTCAATTATCGTGGGGGTTTCCAAGTAATTGTTTGTGCATATCGATGGGTTCTGATTAAGCATGTATGAGTTCAAATGATAATAGTTACAGAATTTCGTAAATCCTGAAGTTCCCCCAAATCCAACACTACGTATTATTGTGTTTTATATATCCGTTAGCTTTATTTCTCCAATTTGCATGATAAAAACTCCCCTGTTTTGTCACCATAATTAAACAAGCCCAATTCAATTCAACTCTGATTCTCATTGTCTGCTCCCTATGGATCGACCTGGTTACCACTGTCTACTAGTTAGATTAGTGTAATCGGTTTACAAATTTTATTTGACAACTTGAATTTTGAAGCACACCATCTGTAATGACCCCAAATTTTATATATAATTAATTAACTTAAAATGGGATAATTACTCACGCATAATTTTCTTTTTAAATAAAATTTTATCCTTCCATAATCATAAGTCTTAACAACTTAAATAAAATTTAAAGTTTATCTGTAGCAGCGGAAATTATAAAACAGTGTCTATAAATGAAATAAACATAAACTAAATTTGTGATCATAAATAATTAAACTTAAAATTTCGGGCACATCTCATGGTTCTTCCTCTTCAATGCCAAGATCATCCTCGATGAATTCACCATCATCTACAGGGCTATCTGGAAAATATAAAACCACGAGAGGTAGTATAAAAATACCTTGTAAGTGGTTCTATCATAAGGAACCTTCATGCTCAAACACACACATCAACTTACATGTTTGCATATCACATCCTAACATGTAGACTATGAAACAATCTACCTTAACATACTTGTACTTGCTTACATATTCCTACATACATACTTATATCTTTGATTTGACGCCATGCTAAGTAGAAATACCCCATACCATAACCGTCAATTCCGCATGTAATATTTACAAGGTAGTTGCCCCTTATAAATATCATTAACATGAACTAATTTTGTTTCCTAGAGCCCAACCCATTAGCAGAAACCATACTTGTCATATCATACATCTCGCTGCATAACATAAGTGCTTAATTTGGGTATTTCATGCATAACATATTCTTTCCTAACTCCATGACTCTACTTACTTGACTCCGTGAATGTAATGTAACACACATATATGTCATACTCAACCTAAGCATGCTTCACTAACTAATCATAGTAACCATAGATCATGTGTAGCATCAAAACATACAAAAATGACAAACATACTTTGCAAAACATCATATATCATAAAACAACAAATCAATCAAGCATATATTTAACAATATAATAGAACTCACTTACAATCAATACCACAATAAAACAGTTAATCAACATCACAATTATACAATACAACAATCAATTCGGTCACTTATGATAGAGTCCACTTACCTCAAGCTTCAAATCTAAATCCTTTAAAGCTTCATAAATAACATATGACATAAATCAAATTAGGTCTAACTTAAATTTAGTTTTCCTAAAGAAACTTCATCCACTAACTAAAACACACTAACTTTACTAGCTAGCCTAATTTGCATATTAATTCACATAGTTAATATTAATCATAAAATTAAAATTCAAAACTCATAAGATACTTTTTTTGAACATATTAAACTCTCATTTATACATAAAAAAAAAATATATTAAAATAATTTACTACTTCATAGAATTTACAAAAAAATTGAAAACACAAATTGTAGTAGTTTTTACCGATTTTAAGCCCTATGAAAATATAATCATGAATGCTAATTTGTACTCCTTAAAAACATGTTTAAGCTTAATTTATGCTACTGGACATGATTAAAAAAATTCAAAACAAATGCATTTAAACTTCTATATAAATCAATTTCGAGCTAGTACTAGGAAATAACGTAAACCGATAGACACCATTTTAGAGCAATTTTAAAGATTATTTTTTAAGCATTTTAATTCTGATTTTCATCCTCAAAATAAACACTTTTTATATCTAAAACAACACCTAAAATTTTCCATGAGAACCTCTAAACGATTTCAATCAACAGAGAAAAAGAGGCTTACCGATGGTGTGTTTTTCCTCTCTACCGTAAACGATGAAGGGAGGAAAATTTTCAGCAACTAAATAGATTGAAATGATGCTGAAATACCTTAGAAAAATAGGTATGAACATGTTTAGGATCTATGAAAAATATCCAAAAAAGATTCACTACGAAACTGGATGGAAAACAACTCATTTCTTACCGATTTGGTGCAACCGTTGAACGATCTTGTAAATTCAAGAACAACACTTGAAACAACTTGGAAAACAAGTGATCATTTCTCAAAGATGAGATTTACAGCATTAGAATAGGTGATAGAGAGAAAACCTTGGAGATTTATTTAGACTATCTTGGAATGACAATGAAAGGATACATAGAACTTAAGAATAAAGTTCATTAGAATTTGAAACAACCAATTTTTTCCCTTCTATTTGTATGAACATCCAAGAGGTCTTACAACATGTCATTTGGCTCTTCAACTCACCCACATAAATTCCTAATGACCCTTGGGTGAAAGTCTAAAAGATGTCTTAAGAAAACCTTACAAGATTAAAGAACTTAATAAGTAAGATGACTATTTTCCTCCTCTTTTGTCTACTTACTTTGACTAAGATAAAAGATGGAATGTAAAGGTCAAAAATTATATTTTTACTTCTTTTATTACCTTGTAGTAAAATAGTTTATAAAATAATACAACTTATGGTAAAAGTTACAAATCATTATACTTATAAGTAACCCCATCATCCTTCCAATTTAAAGTTACATTTTTAGTTAATTAACCTTTTATGCATAAACATTTGACTCTCCTGGATAAATAACTAAATACAAATTCAATAAGTTATTAATATATGAAATGAACTTCTCTAATTATAACAATCATAACAAACAAACAACAATAGAAAATTACGAAAATACCCTTAATGGTAATGTAGGACATTACACCATCATGTGTGACTCTCACCAAAAATTGGCGCCATTGCCGGGGAGCAACTTAATGAAAATCCGTTTGGTTTGGATTTTGTTTGTTTGATTGTTTTAAAAAAATTCTTTATTTGATTCTGTTTATTTTTAAGCTTTCTTGTGTTGTATGACCCGTTCCTCTTAGGTTAGTGGTTTGCAGTTCATACCAGAGATCGATAGAGAGGAACGAAGATTAAGAAGAGAAGGACGTGAAGGAAGAAGACTGTTCGAGGAGGAAGGACTAGGTCATTTCGTTAGAGAAGAAATGGCGCAGGAGGAAGCGCCAAGAACGTTGAAACAACTGGCAACACCAGACCTGAATCAACAACCTCTATGCATTACCTATCCTATTGTTGCAGGTAATTTTGAATTAAAATCAGGTTTAATTCACAATTGCCTTCTTTTCATGGTAACACAGGGGAAGATGCGAATAAGCACTTAATGGAATTTCATTGCGTCTGTGCGGGGATGAAGCCCCCAGTAGTGACGGAGGAGCAACTGAATTGAGGGCATTCCCCTTTATGTTGAAGGACAAGGCCAAAGATTGACTTTATTATCTACCTTTAGGCTCCATCATCACCTGACACGAGATGAAGAGGCTCTTCCTAGAGAAGTACTTTCCAACATCCCTAGCGACGACACTAAGGAAGAGTATTTATGGCATCACCCAGGATGTTGGTGAGTCGTTGCACGAGTATTGGGAGAGGTTTGGTCAGTTGTATGCAAGTTTTCCACATCATCAAATCGCCGATCAGCTCCTCATCCAATATTTCTACGAAGGTATGACACCTCACGATTGACAGATGATCGACGCGGCTAGCGATGAAGCACTAATTGACACAAGACTCCCGCGGAAGCCAAACAGGTGATTGCAAATATGGCAGCCAATTTCCAGCAGTTCGGAGTCAGAGGGGGAATAGGCCAAATGGACCAAATTAATCAGTCGAGCGAGGTGAATGACATGAAAGCCCATGTGGCTGAAATGAGCAATCTGCTGAAGAAGTTTGTTGGAGGGAGTATTCGAGACTCAAAAGAGGTTAATGCCATCGGTGGTTCTTCTTCCAACCCAAGGAAGTATGACCCATATTCGAATACTTATAATCCCGGGTGGAGAGATCACCCAAACTTGAGCTATGAAAACAGGGAAGGACAACAGAGGTACCCAAATCAATCTTATGAGAGATCTCTCAACACTTCCCACACTCAGTCTTCCACTTCATGAAACTCCATGGAAGAGATGGTGAGGACCATCGTAAATACGACCGACCAGAATCAAAAGGAAGCTCGCGAGATGCTGAATAGTCACAAGACAAAGTTGCAAAGTTTGAACAAGCAACTGAACCAGATGGTCGTGTCAATAAGCAAACTGGAAAGTAAGAGTTCAGGGAAGCTTCCTTCCCAAACGACCATAAACTCATATGAAAATGTGAGTTGGATCAACTTGAGAAGTGGAAGGTCGGTTCCCACTAATGTTGGCATTGAGAAGGAAGAGAAGAAGGAAGAAGAAAATGGTAAACATGTTGCATCCTTCCCGAACTACCTTATGAATGATGAATATGAAAAGAGAAAAAAGTTGAAAGAAGAAGTACCAGTCAATATTCTCATAGCACCATTCCCTAGTAGGCTTGCGAAGCCTAAGGAAGTGAATAAAGACAAGAAAGTCCTGAGGACTTTCCAGAAGGTGATGGTGAATATCCCGCTTCTAGAGGTTGTGAAGCAAATTACCAAATATGCAAAATTCCTGAAGAGCTGGTGTACTGGTAAGAGAAATTCAAAAATGACTAATGAAAAGAGAAAGGAGAATGTTTCGGCAATATTCTCAGGTTCGTTGTCGATCAAATGTGAGGATCCAAGTATATTTACTCTTCCTTGCATGATAGGGAACAAAACGATAAAAAATGTCATGCTAGACCTAGGTGCATCCATTAATGTTATGTCTTATGCCCTGTTCCAAGAACTTAAATTAAATGAAATGCATGAGACAAGTGTAGTGGTGCAATTAGCTGATGGATCTTGCATCAATCCAATAGGGAAAGCCGAGGAAATTCTCGTGAGGGTTACTAATATGCTATTTCCCGCAGATTTCTATATACTGGATATGAATGAAAAATCATTGAATGCTTCTTCTTCCATTTTGTTAGGACGTCTCTTTATGAAGACCGCTAGGGTCAAAATTTATGTGAATAAGGGCGTCATATCTGTGGAATTTGACGAAGCTGTTAATGAATTTTCTATGTTTGATTCGAAATCTGCTGTGTTTGTGAAAAATGATGATCTGAATATGCATATGAATGATGATGGTTCTGTTTATTTTTTATCTACTGATGATGATTGTGTGTTTGTGCATGAGGCACAAGAAGAATTTTTTTGTTTGAAGAATGATTGTAGGTCCCAGAAGAACAGTGGAATGATTGGGCAGTCTCCCGCGATGTTGGAAAATGGTTGATTGGATCACGAGAATACAGTCGAGCAACCGACTTTAAAAATTTTGCGCTTCTCGGAGGCACCCGAGTGTTGAACTGTTTTCATTTATTTTTAGTTTATTGCTTTATTAGTTTAGTTGTTTAAGTTAGTTTGTTTCCTTTTGTCTTCGCTTTTTAGGAGAATAAGAAATGTGCTTGGCATGGTTACCTTTGTTTGGAAGAAGATCGCGCTCTTTTTTCGCCCACCTCGCAAAGATCAGGGAAGTCTTCGTGTTCCCTTAATTTTGCGCGTTTATTGTTTTATCTGATGGTTGATGCATTGAGGACAATGCATTCTTCTGAGGTTGGGGGTGGAGTGTTTGTGGGCTTTATGTGCAGTTGTCGAGCATGTGTAAATTTTAAATTTGAGATGCTTTGGTCTGTGATTGCATGCTGTGTGATGATGACGATCTAGGAAATGTTCTTAAAATCTTCGTAGTTGCATATCTAGATGAGCATGAGATTGTTTGCACTGATTAAGCTTCATTTCAAAAAATTTAAAAACAAATTTATGTTGCTCCCTTGCATCTATCGAGCACTTGGCAACCTGTCTTGGACTCTGTAGGCTTAGATTAGATTTATCTTTTGTCGCATGAACTCTTGTTGTCACCCCGAAAGGCACCCCTAGGGAAAGCTTGCATGAGAGTTTGTAATATGTTAATCGAGTAGCAAAGCTATTAGCCTAATAAAATAAAATAAAAAAAAAGCAAAAGCATGTTGATAAAACCTCCTCAGATGCTCCTCATTCTTAAATGCGCATTGAGAAGTGAGCATTAGTCCTTAAAAATGTGAAGCTAAGGTCAATTTGACATGTTAGGCTCTCTTGGAGAAGAAAAAAAAAAGAAAAAAAATGTATGGTTCAAAGAACCAAAAGAAGAGTACAAAGTACTCAAAAGAAAAGAAAAAAAAAGAAAAAATATTTTAGGCCTCTTAATTTGTTACTCTGTCTAATGTGGAAAAGTTATAGACTGTTCTTTATCACTAGAAGTATGGAGAAAACGAGATGTAGTATTGCATGCGGTTTTTTCGAGTCTACTTAGGCTAGGATAGGTTGACTAATCACACACGCACGCAGGAGAGTAATAGTTAATTTTTGAAGTGTTCTTGATTAACTGCATGCAATCGATTGCTTTCTTATTTTGTGTAAATGCCTTGATTTTAAAAACATCAAGATTAGAGTTAGTAGCATGTAATTGTAGTCCTTAAAGATAATTTGAAGTTTGTCTTGCTCGAGGACTAGCAAGAATTAGGTTGGGGGTGTTTGATAGCTCCAATTTGGAGCTATGATTAACTCCTTAACTACAGCTAAAATCGTGTTTAATTATTTCTAAATTGCCTTTGTTATAGGTATTTGTCAGTGAAGAGCTCATGAAGTCCATAAGACGTAATTCGGGGCTAAGAAGGTCATATTAAGGCCTCGAGATCGCATCGGGAGAGGAATAGCACCCAAGTGAAGATTTTGTCTAAGGAGGCAGCGTCTCGACGCTACCCAAAGAAAAAATAAATTGTCAAAACCCGAGCGAGAGCGTCGAGACGCTACTCAACGCTACTCAGCGTCTCGACTAGGGTTGGCAACGGGGCGGGGCCGGGGGGACTATCCCCATCCCCGCCCCTAATTTATTTTTTAATCCTCATCTTCGGCCCCGTTCCCGCCAATTGGAGGCGGGGACGGGGGCGGGGATTCCCCGATGTCCTCTGTTATTCCCTGCGAGGATTCCCCAATTATTCCCCTCGAGATTCTCCTATTAAATTATTAATTCTTAATTTTATTTGACTCTTTCTTTAAATCTATTTTCTCTTTCTTTAAATTGATTTTATTTTGTAAGGTTAGAAAGAGAAAAAAATGCAAATGTATACAATTTAAAACAAATATAATTCATAAAGTTATATCGTGGATGTTAACAATTCATTTACATAGAATTACAACAAAAGTTTATAACAAAAATGCATAGAATTACAACAAAAGTTCATAACAAAATAAAATCCAAATGATACAATAGTTAATAGCAATTCAATTTGTATTTGTCCATAGACAAATAAATTTCTTGTCTTTTTTCTCCTAACGGACGACCGTCTCTAAAATTCTTGTAGTAAAAAGAAATATATATATATATATTAGTACAATAAAATATTAAATTGCAATAACATAATCAATATAAACGAATCATACCTTGTCGGTGTCTTATCCTTAAATTAGTATATCATGTTCCATCGTCTTCTTTCCCTTCCGGTAGAAATAATAATAATATAACAAAATATGAGTAGACAATAAAAACTAAATATGATTTTCATGATTATAAATGTGCATAAAATCATACCTCATCATTAACATCATCTAAAAAGGTAGTCAAGTTTAACCAATTCTTTTCCAGTGTTAGAACCTTCAATTTTCACACATTGAACATATAAGGGAATATTGATTAATATGTTAAATAACAAAGACAATATTAAAATAACATAAACATACCCGTCATAACTTCAGTTATAATCCAATTTGAGCGCACATCAAAGCTTCTAATATTTTTGGATGAAGTCTATTACGATGTGGGCTAACAATTCTACCACATGTACTGAATGCAGACTCTGATGCAACACTAGATAATGGTATAGCTAATATATCTCTAGCAATTGCTTGTAAAATTGGATGTTTGACCCCATTCAGCTTCCACCAACTTAGAATTTCAAAATCAGATGATCGAGGTAAAACATGTTCCTCTAAATATGCATCAAATTGCAGCTTCTGATTCATTGTATTAGAAGTTGATACAAACAAATCATAATCATTAAAATAATCTTCAAACTCTTCCATACTTCTTTTACCCAATTTTTTGGAATGACTAAGCTTATGAGGAGTACCAACTCTATCACTATACTTCATTTGATATTCCGTCTCCAAATTTGAACAAATTTGTTTTACCCTCTCCACCTCAAGAAGAGAACTATCTCCATAAATCTGAGGGTAGTAAAACTCAATCAATTTCATCTTGTATCGTGGATCTAAGACTGCTGCAATGGCCATTACCCCATGAATTTTCTTCCAATACTTATCAAATTTCAGAACCATTTTTGAAGCCATAACTTTTATCTCCTCAAATGTAGATTCAGTCCATTTAGAAATAACCAAATACATCTGACAAATTTTTTGAAAAAATAGATTTGCAGTAGGATATTTGGTTCCATAAAATGTTTCAGTCACATTATGAAATAATTTCAGTTTTTTACATACCTCTTTTGCCAATATCCAATCTTTATCCAAAGCCAAACATGTGTATTTAGGTTCTCGTTGTTTTAATCGGGGAAAAACAACTTTATATTCCAAAGCGGTGGCTAACATGAAATATGTATAAATCCATCTAGTACAACAATCAAGTGTTAACTTTTTTCCAATAGGAAGATTCAACTGACGAGCAGTTTCCTCAAACTTTTCTATTTTCTTGGGTGTATTTGTCCAAAAAGCAACACTAGCACGAACTCTTTCAATTCCATCTCCTATTACGACAGCTAATCCATCTTTCACAACCAAATTCAAAATATGAGCACAACACCTCATATGAAATAAACTATCATCCAACATTAAATTTTCAGAAAGTCTGTCTAAAAGCATATGGATCATGGAGTCATTAGTAGAACAATTATCTACGGTCATAGAAGACAACTTCCGATCAATATTCCAATCTAATAAGCATTCAACTAACTCTTCACAAAGTGTCTCGGAACTGTGTGGAGTAGGGACATATATAAACCTATCACATGAATGAAAAACTAAAATAAATGCATGTACGAGTAATTCTAATAGTAAAACATTTAAAAAAATCTAAAGAGTTACCTGATTATTTTGTTCTGCAAAACCCAACTAGCATCAATAAAATGTGTAGTGACGACCATATATCCTTTTGTTTGATGGTTGGAAGTCCACATGTCTGTTGTAAGGGCAATTCTACCATTGATCTCTTCCAACAAATTTATGGTTTTGGCCTTCTCAATCTCATAAATGTTTAAGATTTTCTTTTTTATTGTGTTTTTGGACATCATCTTAAACAACGGTTGGATGATGATACAAAAATATCTAAAACCTTCATGTTCAACTAATGAGAGAGGATATTCATGTTTGATAATCATCTTAGCTAATGCTTGTTTTGCAGCATCCAGATCAAAAGTATATCTCCCTAATGTTTTATTCTCTCTGTTAGGATTCAATAGGGATTGTTTTATGTCCTTTTGTCTTCTACGAGGACAAATCTTGATATGGTCATGCAAATGTTTTGTCCCATTTTTACTTTTACCTCCTAATTTTCGATTACAATAATTACACACCGCCTTATCTATGCCATCGATATTTTTCTTCTTAAAATGAGTCCAAACAACAAATGTCAACCTCCTCTTTAAACTTACACACACTCCATCATTAGTAATGACACAATCATCAACATTATTGACATTCAGAGAGGTTGAAATCTCAGGTGAACTAGGAATACCTGAACAAGATGGGGTTGAAGTTGGGGTGGTAGTTGGGGTTGAAATTGAAGTTAAATTTGGAATTGGAATACCCAATTATTTACCATCACCATCGGCATTCGTAGACGACATTGTTTTGTTCCTATCAAATAAACAAATATAAATATTTAACCTACAACTCAACTCAAGAATAGACAAATAAATATATGAACAAAATATACACCTTACAATATGAATTTTTTTTATAAAAAAAAAAAAAAACAAAAAAAAAAAAGTAATATTTTTTTTTGTCCATTCTTTAATCCTTTAAGAGTAATGACCCTCCTTTAATCATTTAAGAGTAATGATCATCTTTTAATCCTTAGTAATGACTAGATAGTTGTGGTGTTATTTTGTTTTTAAAATAAATAAACTATGGATGGAAGAAAGAAGAATCACAAATATATTATTTACTAATTGGTCTTCCCCAAATAAACACCCCATTGATAATTAATTCCCAACAATTATTTATGAGGTCTTCCCCAAATAAACAGTTCTTGGTAATTAATTCCCAACAACCATTCATATTCCAAAACACCATTCACATCCCAACTTCCTCCTAAACATGCCCATAAAGAATTATTTTTTCAAAACAAAGGCTAAATTATAAATAACAAAAATAAAAAAATAAAGTCCTTAGTAACCCATCTCAACCCCATCCCAACATCCTCAAGTTTTACCCATAATTTTCTGTTTGTCAAAGTTATAATTTTTCACGTTTCTTCCTTTACCCATTTTCACCTCCATATTTAGTAGTTATTCCAATACAAAAATTAAGGATTCATCTCGAATTTAGTCCGTTCATTATAATATTCATAAAACCATTGTATTTATTCCATTGGTCATATCATAAAAAATAAAAAAAAAAAGAGCTTGTGTGTTCAAAAGAAGAAAAACATAACTGGAGAACTAAAAAAACAAACAAAAACAAGGGTACATTGGTCTAACATAAACTAGCTACTTTACTCACAAAACTGAAGAAAAAAAAAATGAAAAAAAACAAGAAAAAGCAGGAGATTGTAGCTGAAAAAAGAAAAGACGGAACTGGAAATCTCTCGAGTCTCGACGTCGACATTTCTTAATGATCACCATACCAACAAGGGTGAAAAATGGGTTGTAGCCGCTGCAGGTGACGGCGACAAATAACCGCGTGGTTGTAGCGGCGGCAGACAACGGACGACAGTTTGGAAGTTGACTGTAATTTGGTTGTAGCGGCGGAAGAGCGGCAGACGAGCAGCGGACGAAGAGCGGCAACTTGAACTATCTATGGCTGTAGAAAGAGATGGAGAAAAAAATGAATATTAGAAATGAAGTTACGTCTTTTTTTTAACAATTTCAAGCCTTTAAATACTTCATTATACAAATTAAAAATGAAATTAAAATGAATTGTTTGGTTGGGCTGGGCTAAGTAAAAACTCATTAATTATTTTTGGGAATTTAAGAGGAATGTCTACAAATAATTAGACATAATGAAAAATGTTTAGATACGTGTATTGTTTGCATCACATGTCTAGAGTTTTTTTAGGAAGAAGTTTGTTTGAGTTGGTTCCCCATTATACCCCTTATAGGATTTCATATTTTAAAAATTAATTAGTTTTGAAATTAATTTATTGAATTTTAAAATTTAATTCGTTTTGAAATTAATTAATTTTTGTTTGGTGAGGTGGATGATTTTCCGTTAAAAAAAACTTTGTTATTTTTTCCGTTAAGTAATTTATGTCTTTGTGTATCTCCATGTGTTCCATCTGATATTGACTAATCTCTCCTAGTTCGTAGGGTGAGCAGTGTTTTGGTTGTTCTCTATTATTATGGGAAGCTCTAGGATTACAAGGTGTTAGTAATTAGGGTGTGTCCAAACGTATACCCTGACCGAATGTGTGTGGGACGCTGTCGTTGTATATCTCCACGGTGCGTCAAAAACCAACGAAACGTGTATCAAATTTAAAATTTATTGTATCGTGTAGCGTAAGTTTCAATTGGTAAATAACATTAAAATATAAATATAAATAGCAAAGTTTATCTTAGAGAATTATATATTCAAACATTAAATAACTCCAATGAAAAGATTACATAATTTAAAGATTTAAAATAGTTTAGAAAATACGATATCAACTCTAACAAATGGAAGATATTAAAATTTAAATACATTTAATTAATTAAATAGGGTATAATTAGATGAGTAAATATTTTAAAATCTAAATAATTAAATAATATAAGTTTTAATAAAATTCCTATATACAAGGATATTCATTGATTTAGATTTTTTTTTACAAAATATTTAATTAATTAAATAGAGTAGAATTAGAAAAGTAAATATTTTAAAATTTAAATAACTAAATAAAATAATAATATTATTAATATTTAGTAGAATGAAATCTCTGTATATAATAACCGATTTGAGTTTGATTCAGATTTTTTTCGTTAGTTTAGTTAGGGTTCATCTTCAACCTCACACATCTCTCTCATCTCCCGATCGTTTTCTTTTATTTTTTGTTATCGCTTCGTCACGCAATAACTTCTCCAATTTTTCGTCACGCAATAGCCTCTCCAATTTTTAATCGTCGTGAAGCTGCCAATCGAAGCTTTCTCCGACTACTAACACGGTATTTTTTTTTTTTTTTTTTTTGGATTTATTGAGTTTTTTAATCGTACGTTTTCTTTTCGATATGTTACGATTTGTCCGATTCAAAAGTTGTGGGGTTAATATTGCACTGTATACACTTCAATGGAGGAATGAAGCAACTCATTGGGGAACGGTATACAGTGGTTGTCAATCTGCCATTCGGAGCGACTCATGCATACCATCCATCTGTTGTAAGTGGTTGGTCAATCATATGGTTTCCCTTTATTACTATGTGTACAACCATGTATACACTTGACGTGACGTGGTGAATTTTTCTGCAGCTTCATCACTTCCTTAGGTATACAGAGTTGAAATTCATCCCTTCCTTAGGTATACACAACCGAAATTCATCACTTCCTCAGGATATATAAAGCCGGAATTCATCACTCAGGTATACAGAGCCGAAATTCATCAGATATACAGAGCCGAAATTCATCACTCAGGTATACAGAGCCCAAATTCATCACTTTCTCAAGTATACAGAGCCAAAATTCCTCAGGTATACAGAGCCGAAATTCATCATTTCCTCAGGTATACAGAGCCTTCTATTAAAATTTCGAGTCTTGGGAGTATAACCATGTAACTCTCATGGAATAAATGTAAATTATTTTTTTCCTTTTTAACGTCTTTTTAACTCTCCATTCATAACTTCCCCTCTCTCCTCCCAACAATTTACATTTTTGTAGCCTATTTTTATTTTCAAAATTATTGAAAATGGTAGAAGGGTAGGTTTGTCCAATTGTGTTTAGGTTGCCTTACTAAATATAGGGTTTAGACATTATTCAAAAGAAAAAAGGTGTTGGACATTTTTCATCTTGGCTTTCTAGTTTGTAGACATTCTTCTGGTTACCCCAATTATTTTTTTGGTGTTGGAAAGGCTTGGACTTGGGCTTGGGCTAGGTTGGTTGGGCAACTTGGGCTGAGTAACATAACATAATTATTAAATAGTATGTAAAAAAATAAACGGGGTGGGGTCGGGGACGGCGACGGGGCGGGGATACCCTCCCCCGTCCCAGCTTGGGGACCCGATTATTGTCCCCGATTTGACCCCCATACCCGATCAAACTGGGGATTCCCCGACACGATCGGGTCGGGGACCCGAACCTGCGGGTTTTTTTGCCATCCCTAGTCCCGACGCTACGACGATTATAAAAGGTCATCTTCTCTGATTTTAGGTCATTCCTACTTCGATTTTCTGATTTATTCCGCAATTGGAGCTCGGTTTGGAGCTCCCCTCTTCATCTTCTACCCCTTGTATGAACTCCAAAGCCTCCATGGGAGCTTGGATTAGTCCAAACTCTATGGAAGGCTAAGGTTAGTGTAGGATTTGGGGATTGAATGTAAAAATTTGTGGATTTTTTGTAAATTGTTTGAGGATTGTACTTACTTTTCTGCCTTAATTTGAATGTTGTTGATATTCTTCTTCTTCTATGCCTATCTTATGATTATGCTTGCATGATAGCTTGACAACCTTGAATGTTTGCATTTTCGATAGTTATTAGAGTAGTGATGCATCCTATTCGCCTTAAGTAAAAAAGGTTGTGCGAGCCCGTAGGTAGTACATAAGTATGTTGCCTTAGTTAGTGTTAGTCAACCCCGTTGAAGAAGATAAATCAAATTAGTCTTAGGAGTAATTCGTCACAATGCACTCGTCATCGCCTTTAGCAAAGTATAGGATTGACACCCTTAGATGAGTTAATTACAAGTTTAGTTGGAATTGACACCTCTGGCTAATTTTCTCTGTGGGTCAATTATCGCAGGGGTTTCCGGGTAATTGTTTGTGCATATCGATGGGTTCTGATTAAGCATATGTAGAAGTTCAATGATAGTAGTTACAAAATTTCGCAAATCCTGAAGTTCCCCCAAATCCAACATGTTCGTATTATTGTGTTTTAGTTCTCTGTTAGCTTTATTTCTCCAATTTGCATGATAAAAACTCCCCATATTTTTTCACCATAATTAAACAAGCTCAATTCAATAAAACTCTGATTCTCATTGTTTGCTCCTTGTGGATCGACCTGGTTACCACTGTCTACTAGTTAGATTAGTGTAATCGGTTTACAAATTTTATTTTTGGCAAGCCTCTACAACTTGAAATTTGGAGCACACCATCGTGTGTGACTCTCACCATTATTCAAGAAGGAAGACTCGCCAGAAGGAAGTGAAGTTGCAAGCATTCGCCGGAGGAAGGAAGCATAAGAAGCATCCCTAGTTGAAAGACCACCTTCCGACAGTTTGACTCTCTTTATATTCTTTCTTCTTTTCATCTTATTTTAGTAGAACTTCTTGTTTTCGTTTTCAGCTTAGTTCTAATGTGTGTTTTAAGTTATTATGTTCATTTACCTTGTAGCATGAACTAACTTCCAAAGGGAAGGGTTAGGAGTATGAAGTAGACGTTTCATGAATGTGATAACATTATTCTTGCAAAAGCTTTCGAAGCATGTTTGTTCTAATTCTAACAATACATTTTCGAACGCCCATCCATTATGTATTAATAAGTTTTTGATCTTCGAAAGGAGTAGGGAGCTTTGATTATTCATGTTTCTGTTAGCCTTTCATGGTAACCAGTGAGGAGTTTAGAGATATTCACTCACCTAGCACACTAGTAAACAACATGCGTGTATAAAATAGAAGTACAACGAAAGTTGGTTTCTAATGTGTGGAACATCTAGATGGTCGTTTCTATGTTTGTGTTGTGTGGTTAGCTAATGTGTTTATTTTGCTAAAGTATTTGTGTTGTATTTTGCTTCAACAATATTTCTAACTTGACCCTATGTCCTCCGCGTAGTAACATTCTTTCCTTGTTAGCTTCGTTTTTGTTGTTCTTTCATCTTTGCAAAGTTCTCTAAGTTATTTAGTTGTGAATATTATTCTGTTTGAATATTTTATTGCGCTATCATTTTGTCCTAGCATTTTTTGTTCTGAGCATTTGTTTCGTTCAGTTACTTGTTCCAGCCTTGTATTTGTTTTGTTCTTATTTTCGCGTAAATCCAACCATATTTTGTTACTAGTTACATTGTCTTAAATCAACTCAACTTAACGTAGAAAGCATCAAATCTCTGTGGAATCGATATAAATATACGTATTATTTGCTGCATGGATCATGTATACTTTCATGTTCTTAGTGCTTTACATTAATATTGCCCACGCATTAAGCACGCAAGACCTATCACATGAACATTTGGTTAAAAGCTGGTTATACCGAGGCAAAACTTCTAAAAGTGAGAAAAAAGCTTCGTAAAGGTAAGTCAAATAAGAGCGATAACGAAGATGATAACACAGACGATGGCAATGATGATGATAATACATCTAGTGGAGGAGGTGATACAAATGTGGGAACTTCAAGTGGTTACCAAGCTGGAGAGGGACAATCTAATCAACTAGGATTAAGTCCATCTCCATGTGAGGTTGGATTTGACTATGTCACCCAAGACGACGACCACAAATCTCGGGAGGGCGGTGGGGGGATTGCTCCTATTGGTAAACCTTTCTATCGACATCGAGATGCAAGATATTTTTTTCGACCCAATCAGATGAGAATTCATTGATTTCAAGTATGAAAATAATGAGCATTGACAGCCGTAGTAACATACAACAAGACTATGGTTAAGGAAGTCATTCTTACTCAGATTATGACGACCCTTCAAGATGTGGCTATAGCAACTTCAACCTAAATTTCCACCAAATATCACTTATCAATCAGAAAATGAAGAACCATCGACTACTCAGATGTATCCACCAATAGGGTCCATATGTTGGTCGTACGAGTCATATCGTTTTCATTTAAGTAACTATCTTCAAAATTTCCACTATAGGATGACTTAGGAGCAATATTGTAATTTCTATCAAAGTTATCAAGATTCTGGAATAGATGCTCCAAGGTCATATTTTTTGTATTAGTTAGGTACATTTTCATCTATATTTCAATATAAATCTTATATATATTTTAGATATGATGGTTAAAAACAATCAATTATAGTATAATTAAGTCACAATTAAAGTTTTTAATGAAATAATTCAAACAATTTTAATCAATTTTCATATTATTTTTCAAAATTACTGCCCGCATCGACTTTACATCTAAATAGTGCTTTAGTTTTGTGATTTGATGATTAAAAATTAGGGGTGACCAACATTAAACCGTAAATCGATCCGAACGACCGAAATCGACCGAACCGTTGCAAATCGGTCGGAGTCGATTTTAATATTTAAAAAACCGAAATTCGGTCGGTCGGTTGAACCAACGACCTCAAAACCCGACCGACCGACCGAAATTTCGTTATTTAATTTAATAATTTTTTTTAAGTACGAAATCAGAAATAGAAATAGAATACCCAAACCCTCTCAAACTTCTTCTACACGCCAACGAGTTCGTACTTCCTAAAAAACGAAAAAGTCATTAAAATATGTTTCATCACCTCCATCTTCTATAAAAGCGAAAAGTCATTTCCCTTCATTCCATTCGTTCATCTTCTCCTCCTTTCCATCTGTTCATCGTCTTCTCCATTCCATTATAGGAATCCTTCCTCCATAGTCCATTCCCCAAATACACATCAATCACGGCCGCTCGTCTTCACTCTTCATCTATTCATCGCCACTCTGCCGCCACCGGCTCGTTCGACGTTTGTAACCCTCTTAAATCGAAGCTCAACCGCGTTCGTAAACCTCCACTGTGTCGCCTCTCGTCCTCGTCTAAACTTTGAACTTCGAAGGTAACCCTCTGCTCGCCGCCGCCTCTCGTCCTCGTCTTCATCGCCTATTCATCGTCGCCGCCGCAAACCGAACTTAATTAACCATCTGCTCTTCGCTGCACACTAAAGCTCGTCTTCATCTATTCATCGTCGCAGTTGCAAATCGAACTTCGTTACTCTCCTCTCTTCACCGCAAATCGAAGTTGTCTTCATTTGTTTTTCATTTGAACTATAAATGGGGTCTTCTGACGAGTCTCCTACGGACAAAATGTAAGAAATAAGAATGATTCATTGAGAATTTGCCACTGTTTTTTTCTTAGTTTTAGTTATGTGTAAAGCCTAAATGGCATGAATGCTTGATTTAGGGTTTAGGATATTTTGATTTTAATTTATGAGAAATTGCCACTGTTTTTTTGTTCTTAGTTTTAGTCATGTGTAAAGCCTAAAGGACATGAATTTGAATGCTTGGTTTAGGGTTTAGAGTATTTTGATTTTAATTTTATGAGACTTGTCACTGTTTTTTCTTTTCTTTCTTTCTTACTTCTTAGTTATGTGTAAAGCACCTAAATGTAAAATGTGACAACTTTGGTTAATGATTAATTTAATTTAATTATTGTAATTTGATTTTAATTATATGAGAAATTGAAACTTTGGATGATAAATTCTTGAAAACTTTAAAATGCATGTTTGGCAAAGGCCTTAATTGAATTGAAAGTTATAAATTAATACTTCACTTTGTTTGGTTGCTATTCAATTTATTAAATTAATACTTCAAATTATTGGATTATTTTTCATTTTTGAGTGCTCAAATGAAATGACAAAGTTAGAGACTAAAATGTTTAATTAAAAAAAAAGGGTAAAAAAAAGTGAAGTATAGTTGCTAATAATTAAAAGTGAAGTATGGTTGCCATTCTTTGTTTTTACATGTTTAATAAATTAATTTTCACACGTCTATTATTTATTTACTATTAATTTTATGGAATTCTTTGTTCTATTTTTACATAGAAAATTCACTCGAGACGGTGAATATAAAGAGAGCAAAAAAATCAAAGGCAAAGTGGTTTGTTCGAGTCCAGCCAAAAAGCGTAAGAATACTAAAACCTCTATAGTTTGGAATCATTTTGAGAAATTGAAAAATTGTGATCCTGAAAATCCTTATGCTAAATGTAAATATTGTGAGGTTAAGTATGCATGTCATTCTAAACGTAATGGGACTGGGACATTGAAACACCATGTAGATCATTGTAAGAAATACCTTTACCAAAGGAATAAAGATCCAAGACAAAAACAATTGGTTTTCAAACCTAATGAAGTGATTAATGTTGGTGAAAGTGATGCAAAACTTGTTTGCGAGTCGTTTGATTTGGAGAGTTGTCGAAGAGCTCTCGCTAAGTGCATTGTTATAGATGAATTGTCTTTTAAGTTTGTAGAGGGCATAGGTTTTCAAAGATTTATCAACAAGTTAATAGGTTGCTATGGTCTTAAGTTTCACCTTCCATCTCGAAAAACTATGGCTAGGGATGTGCTTAAGATATATGTTAGTGAGAATAAACATTTGAAGGACATGTTTTAAGACAAAAGGGATATAAAGTTTCCCTCACCACTGATTGTTGAACTTCTGAACAAAATTTGAATTATATGGTATTGACAGCACATTTTATTGACTCTGATTGAAATTTGCAAAAGAAGATTCTTAGTTTTAGTACAATTGAGAATCACAAGGGAGATACCCTTGGTAGGAGCATTGAAAGTAATTTAAGGAGTTGAGGCATTGAGAAAATCACGACTTTGACGGTTGACAATGCAAGTTCGAATGATACTGTAGTTGTTTTTCTAATTAAGAGATTTAGTATTAGGTTGTTATTGGACGGTGATTTCTTGCATGTTAGTTGTTGTGCCCACATATTGAATCTCATTGTATGTGATGCTTTCAAGGAGCATCATGAGTGCATTAGTAATATTCGAAATGTTGTAAAATTTGTGAGGTCTTCGCCTGCACGTCTACAGAAATTTAAAAAGTGTATTGAAATTCAAAAGATTCCTTATAAGAGTTCGGTGTGCCTTGACATTAGCACTAGATGGAACTCTACATATATGATGCTTGAGGTAGCTACAAAGTTCCAATCATCTTTTGAGATATTAGAGTTTGAAGAACCTGCTTTTGTGGATGAAGATAAACCTAGTAAAAAAGATTGGGAGGATGTTAGGATGTTGGTTACGTTCTTGGAAGTGTTTTATAGAGTCACTTTAAAAATTTCAGGGTCTTTATATACTACTTCTAATGTGATTTTCCACCAGATTAGTACAATTCAAAATTGCATACAATTGAGTTCTATGGATGTTGGAAATCAAACTCTTTGCAAAGTGGCTACGAGTATGCAAGCTAAATTTGATAAGTATTGGGGAAATAATGAGAAGACGAATTTGCTGTTGTATGTTTCTGTTGTGTTGGATCCACGATACAAGTTGAAATTTTTATCATATTGTTTCAAAAATTTGTTAGATCCAATTGTTGCTACAAGCATGACTGATAAAGTAGAGAAGATTTTGAGGCGTCTCTTCCATGCATATAGTTCATTTTCTTCTGGTGGTAGTGCAACTGGTAGTGGTAGTGACAATGTCATTACCAATAATAGGGTTCTACCAACAAATGCTGATGTGAATGATAAATGGGGATTTGCATGTTCATTCACAAATGTCGAGACTACCACTTTCGATAAGGAGTCAGAGGTTGATGTGTATTTTCTAGAAACTCTTGCTAAGAATGATGATACTTTTAACATACTTCATTGGTGGAAGCAAAATGGTCATCGATTTGAGGTTCTTAGTGCAATAAGTAGAGATCTTTTGATTTTATGATATTTGTCATTTGATATTAATGTTTTGTTTTATTTTGTAACGAAAACTTATTTAGTTATTTTGTACTAAACTTATCTTAATTAGTTTATTTTGTACTAAACTTATCTTAATTAGTTGTATGTCGTATGAGACTATAATTCATTTCATATGTTTATTGATTATTGTTTGAAATTTAGACTTATATTTTTATGTAATATATATTTTGATTTTGAATATTTGATATTTAAAATTGGACAAAAGTCAAGTATTGAATATTCATAATTACTCAATCTTTAGATGAGTAAAAAAATTAATTAAAAAGATAAATATTTAATATTTTACACATCAAACATTTTACTATATCTAAAAGAGGTTTAAGGGGAGAAACTTTTTCTCCCCATTTTGCCCTTCAGTTTTGTTTTCTTTTTAAAAAACTTGAGGTTATGGTTGTACTTTTGTATTCCAACACCAAAAAAATCGTGTACATCTCTTGGTATTCCATCCATTTTAAATTTATGTAAAATTGAATTTTACATCATTTTTCCTATTAACTCTCAAGATGACTTTTAGTATTCATCCACTTGATTGTCCATTTAACTCTTCAAGATGACTCTTGGCGACCCTCACTTTATGAAACCAACCTTCATTGTCACTATAAATATATTTTCCATCAATCAAACAATTCATTGGTAGAGAAAACGAACGAGACGATTCTTCTCATCTTCGTCTTCAACAACGTGTCGTAGATATATTTTTTGTTTTGTTTTTGTTAGTTCCACAGTTTGGCTATTGTATCGTAGGATATTTCATTTTAGTGTATTCTTTTTTATGTTATGTTATTTTTTAGGGAAAAAATCAATTTATACCCTTAAACTTTGAGGGTTGTATCAATTAAAACCCTAAACTTTCAATTGTATCAATTTAAACCCTGAACTTTCATAAGTGTATCAATTTACACCCTCTATTAGAAAAATGTTAGTTTTCACACGGGTGGAGACTTGTAATTGATCAATTAAACCCCTAAACTTTCATACAATTGATTCAATTATGAAAGTTTATGAGTTTAATTGTTAAAATTATAAGTTTTCACTCGTTTAAATGGATTTTTTTTCAAATAAGTTCTAATAGAAGGTGTAAATTGATACACTTATGAAAGTTTAGGGTTTAAATTGATATGATCGTTAGTTTAGGATTTTAATTGATACAACCCTCGAAGTTTAGGGGTATAAACTGATTTTTCCCTATTTTTTATTACACGATTACGAGGAACTGGAGAAATATGACTGAATTGAGAGGAGAAGATGCTGATTTAATCAAAATAGAACTTTTTTCTTATTTTGTTGTTTATTTTTTATTCTTTTTTGAAAAAAAAAAAAAAACTCATTAAATTTTTTCTCCTCATTTTGCCCTTCATTTTTGTTATGTTATTTTTCTGGTTGTACTTTTGTATTCCAACACCAAAAAAATCGTGCACGTGATCTGTTGGTATTCCATCCATTTTAAATTTACATGAAATTGAATTTTACATTATTTTACGTATTAACTCCCATGACTTTTAGTATTCATCCACTTGATTGTCCATTTAACTTTTCAAGATGACTCTTGGTGACCCTCACTTCATGAAATCAACATTCATTGTTACTATAAATATTTGTTCTATCAATCAAACAATTCATCGGTAGAGAAAACGAGACGATTCTTCTCATCTTCATCTTCAACAACGTGTAGTAGATATATTTTTTTGTTTTTGTTAGTTACATAGTTTGACTATTGTACTGTAGGAGATTTCAATGTCTTATGTATACATATTTTTCTATTCAATCTATAGCTAATAAATTAATTTTCATTTTATTTTTTATTTTTAACTACCATTAATTGTGATTGTATTTGCATTAATTTATTATTATAATCGTTATTTTGAAATCACACAATTCAAATTCTAATAATTTCTACTCGGTTAATTGAAAATTTTAAAAGGAATATAAAAATAGTTATAATGATTCAAACTAAAACAATAAAAGTTATATGTGGTGATTTTGTTTATCCAAATTAAAAATCAAATGAACAATCTTTTTTCTAAAACAAAAAATTGGGCGGGTTCTTCCATTTTAAATTGTGCAATTGAAATATCCAATAGGTTATCATGGTTGTAGTTTTTTTTTCTCTTATTATATATATATATATATATATATATATATATATATATATATATATATTTTTTAGAGAAAAGTAAATATGAAAAGATTATAATTAAACAATTTAGTTATAAATATTATATATGTTTATTCAAAATAACATGTTCTAATTTAAAAAATAAAAAAACTATTTTATTAATTTTATGTTTTAGACTTTAAAATAAAATGAAAAAATTTCACGTGCATCGTGTTATTTACTAGTAATTCTAAAAGGAGTCAAATGACATTTGAGCACATTAAATTTTATGATAATTTGAAAAGAAAAAATAAATTATTAGAAAGCATACATAATTTGGTCGGTAACCAACTAGTCGATTTTTGGGGCCAGTTTTCCTCCAAAATCGACCCCGAGCAACCGATGGTCACCCCTATTTTTTTTTATAACTTGTTGGGGTGGAGGATTGAACCTAGGACCTCATCGTCAGTAAGCGATACATCATGTCGTTGAGTTATGCTCTTGTTGGCCACCCCTATTAAAAATGATCAATTATAGTATGATTAAGCTACAATTAAAGTTTCATGGACGAATTCAAATAATTTCCATCAAAGTTTCTCGAAATTTCCATCGACATTTCTGTAAAATATGGACCTCAACATTTCTATCGACATTGTTATTTCAATCCTTGGTATTATTAATTATAAATTTAATTTAAATAATATAAAGAAAATATATTTTAATAAACAATATACAAAAATATTCTTTTTTTTAATATTGCAAATTTTCAAACTAATTATAAAAATAAAACAAAACCCAAACTTAATTATTATAAAAATATTGTACTTTTAAATACCTCGTCTCTTATACTCACGCAGAAGAGACCATGTGCATCCACACGAACATAAGAGACAATATGCACCCCTGTAACGCATATGTGTTGTTGCATGTCCCACGTCGTCTCTAGAAGAGACGATGTGCGTTCACGTTTGAATTCTAGGTTAGCATGCAGTCTTCGTCCGAATTTAGGAGAATTTATTCCTTTTGGCGGCCGATCGTCTCCTCTGCATCTTTTCTAAAAAAACCTCTCCACCCTCTCGGTTTTCTTCCACCTTTTCATCTGAAAACTACATTTGTTTTCCTTTCTCCAGCAAGTAGTCGTGATCCCACTACCTTCAATTTTTTTTGACATTTTTTTCGACACTTGGGTATGCAAAAGTGTAACACACTCTCTTCAAACTAAGGACCACAAGCTTTGTGAGTTGTTTTTTCTTTATGCTCACTACTTTGCTTGATTTGTTCTTTGTTTTGAAGATTACATGATTTATGTTGATGATTTTGTTTGTTTTTTAGTAGGGCGAGAGGTTTTTGTGGGATAACCAAAAGTGCAACAATCTCTCAAAATCAATGACCACACAAGTATTTGGGAGTTTTTTTCCACTTTTTTTTTTTTTTTTTTTTTTTTTTTTTTTGTGTCAATGTTACATGTTTATATTTATTTTGTTTCATACCTACGTTGTTTGACTTTGACCAATGTTTATTGTAATTAGTTTAATGATTAATTATTATATTTAATTTAATGTTTAATTAGATAATTAAAGTTATGTTGTACTCGTTAGAAAATGATTAAAATGTAGTTTATAGTTTGTTTTAGAGTGTATTTTAATTATTTGACAACATGTTGGGTAGGAGATTGAACGTAGGACCTAATGGTTACTAGGTTATACATCAGCCAGTTGAGCTATACTCTTGTTGGCAATTTTAGTTTAATGATTAGTTTTTTTTTTTTTTAAATGGGGTACTTCATTTAAATGGAAGATAGAAATGCCACATGGGCAACATTAGTGGTTTTGTCATGTTCAAACAAAGACAATAACCAAGCAGGAAAGCTAGAAAGCCACAACATAGAAGATATGGAAAAACCTCGTTTAGCTAACTCGTGGGTCGTTCGGTTTCCCTCCCGACCAACATGGGCGAAGTTCAGGTGGGTGAACTCCGCACTCAACCCCAAAATGTCATCAATCCAGGTGTAAACCTCGGTCCAAACCTCAGTGTCTCCGTTTAGCATGTGGATTAGATTGAGGGAATCAGAATACACCTTTAAATTCTTGAGTCCCATTCTAACTGCAAGGTGCAAGCCTTCAAGCAAAGCCATAGCTTCCGCACAGAGAGGGTTGAACATCATCTCCTTGTACCCATTCATCGCCGCGATCAAACTACCCTCTGACCCACCAATCACAACACCAAAACCAGACCGGTTTATGCCCTCCCGACATGCTGCATCCGTACACAACGTAGACCATCCCCCAAACACCACAGGAGCTGCCAAATGGTTCCTAGTCAATTCCCTTTCCATCAGCGCACTAGACAACAGGAACGACCCAAACAAAAATTCATCCAAGTAGTTCTGAATCCACTGACATCTGAGGGCCACTGGAGAAAGAGGAGAAGAGTGAATAACACTGTTTCTATCATTCCAAATGGCCCAAGTAGCCACACACGCAAGAGCAAAATCCGCATTCAGAAGCTTAAGGGAGATATCAATCCATCGGTCCTGGATGGGCATACTAACCTCAAAGACCGACTAGAAATTTGGTAAAAGAAGACGCCAAATCTCTTTAGCTCTCTTGCAATGAAAAAGAGCGTGGTCGGTTGTTTCTTCTTTTCTCCTGCATAAAAAGACATAAACTTGAGACCATCAGGTGTCTGTTTCGAAGGTTAACGTTGGTTGGGATACACTGTTGGAAAGCCCTCCACACAAAATGATGAATCTTAGAGGGAACTTTCGTCCCCCATAATTTCTTCCACCACCCCTTACACAAATTATCGCTCGAAGCGACCTGAGACTCCTTCGCCCGAAGATCAACCGTGTAACCACTTTTAACATTGTATCGACCTCTTTTGCCATAATGCCACACCCATGTGTCCTCCCTAAGCGACTCACTGAGAGGAATCTGGCAGATGACGTCCCAATCCACCTCCCACAAAATCTGCTTAATTTTAGCCACATCCCATTGGTTAGTCGGGGTAATGAACTCAGATGCAAAAATCTCCTCTCGATGGAGATTCGGTGTAGAAACTCGAAAGGACAAAGGTCGTGGAACCCAAGGGTCAAGAAAAACCTTTGTCGAAGCCCCATCACCAATATTTCTCTGAATCCCCTTAGTTAACAACTCCACGCCCCACACAAACCCCTTCCAGAAGTAGGAACTAGATGGTTGCGCTTGAACTTCCAACACATGAACAGAGGGGAAATATCTCCCCTTAATCAGCTTGGCCACTAAGGAGGAGGGATTTTGGAGGATTCACCAAGCTTGTTTAGCAAGTAAAGCTTGGTTAAAACATTCCAAATCCCTAAAGTTAAGGCCACCGTCCTCCTTTGGCTTGCACATATTCGACCATTTCATCCAATGCATTTTCCGTTTGTCAGCTGTCGAACCCCACCAAAATTGGGCAATCATTCGCATAATATCATCACAAAAACCTTTGGGAAGTCTGAAACATCCCATAACATAAGTTGGATTTGCCTGAACCACGCTTTTAATGAGGACCTCTTTGCCACCTGTTGAAACAAACTTATTTTTCCAGCCCTGAAGCGCTTTCCAGATACGATCCTTGAGGTACCTAAAATCGGCACCCTTGCTTCTAGAGAAGCTAGAAGGCAACCCCAAATAATTGCCCAACTCGGAGACAACGCGAACACTTAGGATTTGCTGAATATAATTCCCTCTCTTCTTATTCACATTTGGGGAGAAAAGAAGAGCAGATTTACTGAAGTTAACACATTGGCTTGAAGCCATCTTATAGTTCGCGAGGATCGATTTCAGCCCTCAAAACTCCTGAACAGATGCGTTTAGAAAAATCAAGCTATCATCAGCGAAAAACAGATGAGAAACAGGGGGACACAACGAGGATAAATCAATTCCGGATAATGCACCTGTGGCACAAGCAGAGTGTAACAGGGCTGAAAAACCTTCGGCACAAAGTAAGAAAAGAAAGAGAGATAGTGGGTCCCCTTGTCTCAGGCCTCGAGAAGGCTTTATAGACCCACAGCCTCCCCGTTAATCAAGATCGAGAATGTGGGAGAAGAAATTCATTCCATGATAAGATCAATCCAACTAGTCTGAAAGCCCAACTGAACCATGACTAGTCTTAGATAACTCCACTCTACTCGATCATACGCCTTACTCATATCCAGCTTCAGAGTTGCTAAGCCATTATTGCC
Source organism: Herpetospermum pedunculosum (assembly GCA_028017165.1). Classification (NCBI taxonomy): domain Eukaryota; kingdom Viridiplantae; phylum Streptophyta; class Magnoliopsida; order Cucurbitales; family Cucurbitaceae; genus Herpetospermum; species Herpetospermum pedunculosum. The sequence continues at coordinate 53,529,084 of CM051528.1, read as the reverse complement.
ATGTTTCCTCCTGCGAATAATGTGAAGGCATTCATGGCCAATAATGACATTATCACAGATTGATCGCCCCGAAATAAAAGCAGATTGCGATTCAAAGACAATAGTATTCATCACACGCTTGAGTCTGTTGGTAATCACCGACACTATCTTGTAGCAGACATTGCAAAGACTAATGGGTCGGAAATCAGACAATTTCCTTGGTATTAACCTTAGGAATAAGGGCAATGTTAGTCAAGTTCCAATCCTGGATCGAAGCCTGACGGTTGAGGATTGCAAGACAACGGTCGACCGTATTTGGACCCACCACATCCCAATATTTCTGGTAGAACACTGCTGGAAAGTCGTCCAGGCCTAGAGCTTTGGATGGGTGGAATTATCTAACAACTTTCTCCACTTCCTCTTTCACAAAGGGTCGTGTCAGCTCAACGTTCATTTCCACCGTAACCTTTCTCTGAATATGCCCAGTAATAGTCTCTAAGATGTCCGAGCTTGGAGAAGAGGACAAGAAGATATTTTGGAAAAAAACTAGTGAAAGTGTCCTGAATAATAAGGGGATCCTCTTGCCACAATCCCCCCTCCCCCCAGCCTCAATGCCTTTGATTTCATTTCGCTTTCGCCTCGCGGAGGCTTGTTTATGAAACCAACGGGTGTTTTTGTATTCCCACTTCAACCAATTTTCCCTTGAACGTTGCTTCCAGTACACCTCTTCTTCTAATAGCAACACATTCAACTGACCTTCCAAATCATGGATGAGTCGAAAGTCCAATGGCAGTGGCCGATCATAAGCATGCTTAGCTAACGTTTTAAGACTTCGGATTTTCTCAAACAATTCTTTGTTCACAACACGACCCCACCTCCCAAGGGCCCGAGCACAAGATATCAAATTCAAATGCAACGACTGACTAGACAAATGGGCATTCCAGCGCCCATTCAGAGCTACTATATCACGACAACCCTGGTGTAAAGACCAGTTTTCATCATACCAGAAATTACCTTCTTCTTCCTCTGTCGAACACCACCAAGATGGGGATCGGTTACTAAACAAAGCTCGATTGGGCGATGGTCAGATTTCACCCAATCCAAATTATTCACCCTGTAACCTAGAAACATGTCTATAAAAGCATCGTTAGCAAGAAAACGATCTAAGCGTAAACTAACCTGGACATGCGGGTCCCTTCGATTGCACCACGTGAATGTTCCCCCGTGGAAACCAAGATCCTGCAGCTTACAATTATCCACAGTCGATCTGAAATTAGAGATCAAATAGCCTTCCCGCAGGTCGCCACCCCACTTTTCATGATCCCATAGAATTTCATTAAGATCTCCACCAACTACCCAGGCTGAATCATCATGATTGTGAAGTCTTCTCAATAAATCCCATGTCTGGGTTCGGAGGTGCGTTTCAGGATGACCATATAAACCCGAAAATCTCCACAATTTTCCTTGCCACTCAATGTCAGCATCAATATGGTGTGGGAAAAAAGTCCTGATAGAGACCCCCACTTCCTCTTTCCACAACAAACACAAACCACCACTAACACCAATACTATTCACCGAAAAACAACCATAATAGTCTGAACGTAACTTAACTACATTCATACGAAAAACATTACATTTAGTTTCCATAAAAAAGCATAAAGAGGAATTAATGCGCGTTAATTCATCGCATACAGTACAAATAACCCGAGGGCTCCCCAACCCACGGACATTCCAACAAAGAGTTTTCATTGCTTCCGGCAGGGCTGGAAACCAGCCTCCATCGATATCTCAACATCCATTTCATCACCAACATATGAGACATGTTCAACATCTTACTTCTGTCCACATCATTTAATTGTGGGTCCTCTTTTCGTTTGGTCAAAATAGTAAGTTGAACTTGAGGAGTAGTCCCCTTGGCACGTGCTCTCTGTTTCCAAGAGAGTATTTTCCTCGCTCCCTCAAGCTTTCTTGACAAAAGTGGCAGGTCTGTGGACCCCACATATCGAGCCTTCATTCCTTCATTAACAACGCTGTCCACCTTGGGTGTGAACTCCACTGACAAAACATTATCATCATCAAATGTACCTGTTTTGGCCATAGACCCCACATAATCCTTTACCCCTCATTTTCTCCAACAACTACTTTAAGAGGCAGATATGCTCTAAGGAATTCGTTTGCAATTAGATGAGTAGAATTGGTAGAATTGGTAGCCTTCACGATTTGGGGATCCTTGATTTTTGGAACAATAATATATTCCTTAACATTAGGAATAATAATATTTTCCAAAATCTCACTCCCTTCCCTCAATTCAGTATTAATAGAAACAACTGGCAATATTTTCTCATTAAAAGCCTCAACATACATTTTTCCCTTTGACAATATTCTCTCATTAAATGCCTCAATATGCGTTTTTTCCTTTTCCTTTTCTGCCTTTTCTGTAACGGTTGCGTGAACAACAGCGAGAAGATCGGCGAGGCTAGCATCATCCACCGGAGTTACAGGCTCCACCGGAGAGACTGTTGCCACCAAAGATGTGGCTACCGGACTGACATTGACCACTGAAAGATTAACAGTCGGGCTGACAACTTCCATCAGAGGGCTGCTAGGCGGATCTACTCGTTTCCTCGCACTTGTAGTCCCCAAACCAACAACTTTAGCAGAGCCCTCAAAGCGTAGGTCCGACCCATATAGATGACGCCTCACGCTAGAGTCCTCTGATTCATAGATCATTGAGCAATCCTTCATATTATGAGTGATTCGTCCACAGTGGAGACAACAATCTGGAAGTCTCTCATACTTGATAGGTATCCAACTCCCCTCCATTGGCCCATCCATGATTAGTTTAATCCCTGGGCGTAAAGGTTTAGAGATATCCAATGAGATTAAAACTCGTAAGCTTGCACCCCAATGTTGTTTCCTAGAACCACAATCAGTTTCTTCAAAAATTCCAATGGCATCACCAAGATCCTTTGCCATAAGAATTGTAAAGCATTCCATGGGTAAATTATAAAAATGTACCCAAAATCTAACTCGCTTAAACTCCAAATCAGAAGGCTTTTGAAAAGGAAGAGGTTTTTCAAGCACCATTAGAAACTTATCAAAATACCAAGGACCTTGCTTCCCCACACGAACTCGACTAGTATTCAACTCAAAGGTAAATAAAAACAGATTCATACCAATATTTTCGACCTCCAAGCCGTTATCCTCCTTCCAAGCAATCTTAAAGGTTGAACGAATCACATCAGCGTAGACTGCACGAGCACATAACAACTTGCCCACTAAACAGTATCCCATGTTTCTTTTCTTCTCCTCAACGACCTTCTGGTTGATGGCAATGGAAGTTTCTTCTTCTTCCATAGTCAACCTCAATCTCTGGCCTCCAACAATCAACTCTTCTGTATCCATTGTGTAAAAGGCCGACCAAAGAGCCTGAAAAGACAGTTGGCGGAACCCGACGACTGAAAGGACTCCCGTACCCGAGGTGGAGAGAAAAAAAAAGAAATTTCTAATCATCTAACTTTTCATTAGAACACATATTTATAGTTTAACGATTAGTTATTATATTTAATTTAATTGTATAATTAAAATTAGGGTTGTACATTAAGTATTAGAAAATGCTTAACATGTATTTTATAGTTATTTTTAGAGTGTTTTTATTACTATATTTAATTATAAATAATTAAAGTATCGTCAAATCCAACATAGTTCAATTGCCATAAGATTGTCTCCTTCATAGCGTTGTACGTGAAATTTCGTAGTTTTAATTTAAAGTAAAAATTGATAATGTTTTTAAAATTATATATTCAAATTTATACTAAAATATTAAAAAATAATTTTGTAATAATAAATTTTAGGGCAGGGATCACATTATAATCCTAAACTTTTGAGTTTTGAGGTTGCATCAATTAAAACTTTAATCAATTTTCTTTCTCGTATCTCATAAGCCATTTTCTAATATTAATAAAAGATTAAAATACTTTAATTTGTAAAATCGAACATAATTCAATTGAAGAGGTCAGGGGTTCGATCCTCCCACCTCGCATTAATTAAATATGTTTGCAAAAATATATATATACTTTAATTTTTAGAAAGGAACCTATATTATATATATTTATATAGTCACATTTTTTAAAAAACTAAAATAATTAGGGAAAAAACAATTTATTCATACAATGAATGAGTGAACTATTAAAAACAGAATGATTGTTCTCTGTAGCCTTCTAAGGTGGAGATTGAACTTAAGACCTCATGTCACGATACATCATGCCGAGCTATGCTCTTATTTAACCCTCTTCTACTTTCTCTCATTACCATTTAATACAAATTCTAATATAAATTTAAAGTTTGATGAATCTGAACCATCTCCATTCTTTAATTTTTGGAAGTTCAGTTTCAGAAAAAAATGAGGAATCAGAACCATCTCCATTCTTAATTATATCGGAAGCATCAAAATAACACTTAATGTACAAATTTAATTTTAATTATCTAATTAAACGTTAAATTAAATTAAATTAAATATAATAGCTAATCATTGTACTGTATCTAAAAGGCGCCTAGAGGGAGAGAATGTTTTTATTTTAATTGTCTCAACTTTGATTAATTCAAATTTAATAATAAACATGAACAAATAATTGTGAGTGGTTTAAAACAGAGAATGAACAAATACTTGTGTGTGATTTAAAACCATAACTCGAGAATATTTGAAGGGTAACCTTTCAATATTCTGTCACAGGAGTTTCACGAGGGTTGATCCTAAGAAATGGTACGCTACAAATTTCAAAGTATTTTATTTTATTTTGAAAAAAATAAATATATTTTGGTAGAATTTTCAAATTAAAAAAAAAAACTCTTGTTTTATTGAATTCTTTATTTTCAAATTTGTGTTTGTTAGATCACCAATCAAACAAACCTTAATATTTTGGAGTTTGGAAGCAATGTGCTAGTAAGTATCTTGCCGACTTTAGACATGGCAGCAAAATGAAATCACCATGCGTCAAGAGACGACAACCTTGTATTTGGGCGAGGCCGACCTTGCCGTGTTTGAATAAAAACAACAATATTTAAATAATAAGTTTGAAAAATTATAATATTAATAAAAATAAAAAATCCCTAAAATTGCACTGTTAATTTTTATAATTTTTACTTTTTTATCTTATTATTGGGTATATATATATATATATTTTCTCCAAGATCTCCCGTTTGAAGGGCCAGGATTTGACGGAAGCATGAGGAAGGTGGTGGATGGAAAAGGAAAACGGGTTCAGAAAAAGGCATCTGTCTGTTAATTTAATAAGACGAAACCAAAAAGCATTTTAGAGGGAAAAGGAGGATAAGAATTTCCCAATTTTAATTTCTCCCCCAAAACGGATCGGACGCCCCTCCGAGAGAGATTGATTCATGGAGGGCGTTGGTGCCCGTCTCGGGCGATCTTCAACTCGCTACGGTCCGGCCACGGTGTTCACTGGCCCGGTGAGGAAGTGGAAGAAGAAATGGATCCACGTTCCGCCCTCTACCCCCGCTTCCAACAACCATTCCCACTCTCAGCGCCACACTAACCCCAATAACCTTGCCACCAATGGCACTGCCAACGCTACTACCAGTAACACTTCGCATCTTTTGCTTTACAAGTGGGCGCCTATTACCCAGAGCCTCAACAATGGCGGCAACAACGATGACAAGAACCCCACCAAAGAAGAGTCCCCGACGCTCACTGAGGAGCCTCCTCGCCGGAAATTTAAATACATTCCGGTACCCGCCCTTTTTTCTGTTTGAATTTGAATTTGAATTATCTGGGTTTGTTGAATTTGAAGTTTTAAATTCATTCCAGTAGCTTAGTTGGTCTAATTTAAATAGATTTACGTGAGTGTCCGAGTATACTTGTGGGTATGAATGTGGACCTTTGTCACGTCGTTAGAATTTTCAAGCAACTCCTTAGCCACATACTAAGTTGCATATGTCCTATTTAGGCCTTCTGTTGGGGCATTACCCTAGGGCTTGCTCCTGTGGTTGTGGAATGTCTAAAATGTCCTTCATCGTGGAAAAAAGCCTTTATTTTTCTAAGTGTGGTGGATTAATATCATCCTCAGAGGGATTCCTGGTTATTTTCTTTATTAAGACAATGGACTTTTCCATATTTACACAATGGTGGGATATTGTGCACTTAGACCTAAGCTCTATGGTTTTGCTTTTAATTTTACCCCAAAGGTATGTACCAATGGAGATCTTGTCACTTCTTACATACCATGGATTTTCCTGTACTCCTAACTAATGCATGACTATGTCCGAATCCTCAACAACCATTCCCTCGAACCAAGGACTCTTGAGCGTCCCCATTCTATTGTTCACTCTTTACCACATCAAGAGTTTAATCTTACCAATGTCTATTCTTTTCCAGAGTTTCTGTTTGTCTGATAGGGCTTAACTACGGATGAAATGGCACCTATGGCTCATTGCGGCACCCTTAATAATACTCCCTTGCAAACAAAAATCTATCGAGTCTCTCTCCAACAATCTTTCTATTAAATTATCATTCATACTTTTTTTTTTAGTATGCAAACTTAAGCAACTCCTTAAGTTTGCATACTTATCTTCATTGCTCTTGTTGTTGCATGGTGCCCACCTTTCTCCAAATTTTGGCAACTGTGGTTCTTGGAACCTCAAACCTTGAGGGACTTCTTGTAGATCTTTTTGTGTTCTCCTTTCTTCGCCAAACTTCCAAAATTCTTAAGAAATAATTTTTTTCTCCTGGCTGATTGGCTCGGGAAGCATCAAAACCATGGATTTCATTATGGTACATGAGGTGCGTCTTCACCTTCCTTTTAATAGTGGCTAATGAAGGCTATTGAGGACTATTGGTAAAGAAAGGAGGAAGGGGTGCTTTTCAAGATTGATTTTGAAAAAGCTTTTGACCATGTGGATTGGAACTTCTTAGACAAAGTTCTTGGAAGGAAGGGTTTGGACTTAAATGGAGAGCTTGGATCTGGAATTGCATAAGGTTTGCTAATTTCTCCATTTTTATTAATGGGAGGCCTAGGGGGAAGATTTTCGCCTCAGGGGGCTTAGGCAAGGGGACCCCTCTTGCCCTTTTTGTTTATCTTGGTGGTAGATGTTTTAAGGGTGTCGCTTGGGGTGGACAATGGAGTGGTTGAGGGGTTTAAGGTGGGAAAGGAGTTAGTTCCCCTTTCCCACCTTTAGTTTGCAGATGATACTCTTTTCGTCTGCTTGGGGAATGAGTCTTCCTTCACGGACCTGAACGGTTTTTTATCCTTCTTCGAAGCAATGTTTGGCCTTAAGATTAATATGGGTAAAAGTTCCATTTTTGGCCTTAATTGTTGCCCATCTAAGCTCAACTCTTGGGTTTCTTTGGTTGGGTGTGAGGTTGGTTTGCTCCCCTCCTCTTACCTTGGGCTCCCACGGGGAGGAAATCCGCAGTCCTCTTTGTTTTGGAATTCGGTTTTGGATAAGATTCAGAAGCGACTGTCTTTTTGGAGAAAGACTTTCTTCTCCAAGGAAGGTAGACTCACTCTTATCCAATCGGTGTTAAGCGGGATTCCCAATTATTTCTTATCTCTCTTTAGAATTTCGGCTTTTGTGAGTAAAAGTATTGAGAGCGTGATAAAGAATTTCTTGTGGGAAGGGGTGGATGAGGGGGGTGAGTCCCATTTGGTGAAATGGGAGATGGATGTTTAGTCGGTGGAGTTAGAAGGACTGAGGACTAGGGATTGGTAGCTTGAGGTTACATAACGAAGCTCTGCTGGCCAAGTGGTTGTGGCGGTTTGCCATGGAGCCTAATGCTATGTGGTGCACGATTATGGTGAGTCGACATGGCCTGCAACCCTTTCGAGTGGGTTTCCGCTGGTGGCACTCGAGGGCCTCCTAAAAATCTCTGGAAAGCGATTGTCATTGGCTTCCATTCTTTCTCTTTGTTTGTTAGATGATGGTTTGTTGGGGAGGGCTCCGATGTTTACTTCTGGGAAGACTGGTAGGTCGGTGAGAGGCCTCTACGTGGGTTGTTCCCACGCTTATATCATCTATCGTGCAAGAAACTTCATTTTGTGGCTTCTTTTTTTCCATCCCTCTGATTCCTTTTCTTCTTTGTCCTTGGGTTTCCAGCGTCATCTTTCTGATAGAGGGACTTTAGATGTGGTGGGTCTTCTTTATATTCTTGTGCAGTGTGTTCTCAGAGGGAGAAGGGATGTGAGGATTTGGTCCCCAGATTCTTCTAGGGACTTCACTTGCAGTTTCTTTTTTCGTTTGTTGTCAATCCCTCCTTACCCCAAACAACCTCTTTTTTTCTCCTCGATTTGGAAGGTTAAAATTCCTAGGAAGGGTGAATTCTTTGTGTGACAAGTTTTACATGGGAGAGTCAACTCTTTGGACCGTGTTCAAATGCATTCTTCTTTGGTTCTACTCCCACAACGGTGCATCAGTTTTTTTTTTTTTTGATAAGAAACAATTTCATTGATGAGTGAAATTACAAGAGAGGGGAAAGAAATCCCGAATCCAAAGGTGTTAAATAAGACTTCTCAAATTGGTAGTAAGAGAAACAAAAAAGTATGATTTAAAGAGAGTTAACAATTTGCACCATGAAATGGCAAGGTAAGTAATGCTATCCTAGAGGTGGACAATATCCCTTTCCTTGTTTCTTAAAATACGATGGTTTCGCTCGTTCCAAGTAACCCAAAAAAATGCTTTGATAAAATTGTGCCATAGGTGTTTTTCCTCTTTTTTGAAAGGATACCCCGACAAAGTTGTTGCTAAAGAAATCTGGGCTTGATGGTTGGAGGCTTTCGATATTTGTTGGGTCTGGAATGATAATTGTGTCGCTTTTGTTGAGGAGGTGCTCCATGTCTCACCTTTTCGGGAGAAAGGGAATATATTGTGGCACGATAGTTTCTTTGCTATTTTGTGGGGGGTTTGATTTTATTTTATTATTAATTTTTTTTTTTATAAGAAGCAATTTCATTGATGTATGAAATTTACAAAAGGGATCATAGACCCATGGTGATTACAAGAAGCTTTCCCCGTTGGTTAATAGAGAAGCACAAGTATATGATGCAAAGAGATTAGAACTTTTACACCAAGATATAGCATAATAAATGATAAGATCAAAGAACACATCAAAAGATTGCTCTTTTTCCAAAAAAAATCTTTGGTTACGTTCTTTCCAAAGAACCCAAAAGAAGGCTCGGGTATTGTGGGGGGTTTGACTTGAGAGAAATAATAGTATCTTTAGAGAGGTGGAGTGTTCTTGTGATGAGATTTGGGAGGCGATTAGGTTTAACGCCTCTTTGTAGACTTTGGTCACTAAACCTTTTTGTAATTATGGTCTTGGTGTGATCTTGTTGGGTTGGAGTCCCTTTTTGTAGCTTGTTGAGACTTTTTGTCGGACTTGTTTTTTGTATGCCCTTGTATATCCTTTCAAATTTTCAGTGAAAGCTCGGTTTCTCACCAAAAAAACTAAAAAAAATGGAGTGCATTTTATGTGACCGTTGGTGTTGTTTGCTATGATCTAGAATATTTGGTTAGAGAGAAACAAGAGAATTCTTAAGGGTACAAAGGTTTCTTTGAGAAGAAGAGGTTTGGGGTGTGGCTCACTTCAATGTCTCTCTTTTGGTATTGTCTTCCAAGAGTTTTTTGTTATTGTACATTATCGTGGACAATTGTAGCCTTTTACTGCAATTATTTTTGTTTCTGTTTTTTTGTTTTGCTCCAGCTCTTTAGCTCTAAAAGAAAAAGTCATAAATAACGCTTGTGATACCAACCCACTCAAACAGCCAGTCATAATTGAAAAGAAGGAAAGTGGAAATTGAGTCTTCTTGCCTAAATATATATACCCTTTGAAGCTTGAATTTTACCTCATGATCTTCTAGTGAAAAAAACAAATTGGTTGTCGATAAACATCCTAATTCCTAGATTCAATTCTTTCATCAAACTTCAAGACCTTTTCCAGTGAAATCCGCATAAAAAAAACCCAATCCACCTTATGCTAGGCTGTCTAAAGTTCTAGCGTAAAAAACACTCTTATATTCTTTATTTTTCCTTCATTCTCTATTGGTTCATTGGAAATTAAAATAAGATCCAAGGTTTGTCAATCCTTGATGAAAACCGGCTGAGGTTCCTTTATAATAGAGCACAAGACCTTTGTAGAGACTTGTATTGAGGCTTATCAAACTATACTTTCCAATCCTGATGGTATTAGTTTTCTTGGGTATATGACATAACTATTTCAAGATGCAAACATAAAAAGGATGTGAAAGAGGCCTTGGAACACCTTTTCCAATTCCATCTTAATGATATTCCAACTCTTGTAGAACTCTAAAACCATTGGGGCTTACTGATATAGCTTGTCGAAGGTTACATATATCTCCTCTTAATTCATCAATGAAATTTGTTTCTCCTCTAAAAAAAAAATAAAAAAAATAATAATATCTCCTCTTAATATGTTCTTTCCAGCTAGCCACTTTCCTCGGGAGACATGGTTCCACTGCATCCACCCAACAAATTGTAGTTGTTCTCTTGGGATTTGGGAATACAACTTTGTGATAAAATTGATGATGTCGTGCATAATGTCTAATTTAGAAGTTCTATAATTATGGACTTCCCTTTAGCTTGCCACTACTTCTTGAAAGAAACTAGATCTTTATCTCTTTTTTTTCCCTCCAAAATCTTTCTCCTCGATAGTGATATTTTGAAGTTTAGTTTTGATGGAATTTCTCATTCCTCAAGTTATCATCAAACCTTTCCTAATCTTTGAAGTCTAGCTTCTGAATTCTCAATTAGTTGTTATCTTTCTACCTGCTGATATACATATACTTCTCTAGTTACACTTTTAATTGCTCATTCAAAATTTTCAACTTATAGATATGCTCAACTCCGATATAGAACTTGTTGAGACTTGCAAAGAATTGGGATAACTTTTAATGAGGAGCAAAAGCTTACTGAAACAAGTACAAGGATCACAATACATATACATGGTTTTATAGGTTGAAAGTTACCAGGGTATCTAATTAAGTGAATACAAATTTTTTGAGGTCTCACAGTTAGAGACTTGAGATTGTGGCCTCTTGATAGATGGGCAGCCTTTTTGATGTTTTTTTTCTTTCTTTCAGTAGACTTAATAGTGGAGAGGGTGTTCTCAATGCTCATGTGTAAGCAATTTGGAAGGCTAGTTACTGATAAGCAGTGTTTTAAAAATCGTTCGAGGCTTACGCCTTGAGGCCCGCCTCGAGGTGAGGCGGTACTATGATGCCTCAAGGCTTACGCCTTGAAGGTATAAAAAGAGGCTTACGCCTCTGTGCAAACGCCTCTTGCATATTGGTGGTCATGGTGGGGTTGGCCATGGGCCCAAATGTCTTTGAAATTCAATCCGTGGCCTTAAAAAAACAAAAAAAATCATACTTATCAAAAAAAATTGCACTGAAAACTGAAAAGCATAAGAAGTTTAATTGGTGGCCTTAAAATAAACATAAAAATATGCACCAACAAGGTGTAAGTGTAACTCTTTCACAACAACACAACGAGGAGGTGAGTTTTATTATTTTTCCTTTCTTTAAACTTGTGTTCTTTTTGTTTTTATTTGTTTCCAATGAGTTTTATTATTCTCTCTTACTTTACTTATGTTTTCATTTGTTCAATTTTTTTTCTTTCTGTTTTCTTTTGAATTTAGATTATTATTTTCCTTTTCCATTCTCTTCTGTTTTTTCTTTTCTTATTCTTTCCATTTTCTTTTTCTTATTTTAATTTTGAATATATAAAGTTGTATGTTTTTTAACTTAAATATATATTTTATTTTAAAATGAGACTTACGCCTCATACCGCCTCAAGGCTTACGCCTCGCCTCTCCATGTGAAAACGCCTCGAGGCCGCCTTAAGCCTTTTAAAACATTGCTGATAAGAATGCACGGTCTACGTATGGCCATTCTTGTTTTAATAGACTATAGACCATGATAAAATTCAGAGCAATTAATAAGATGATTTCCCCCTTTATGGCTAAGACCACCCCATATTGATCTTCTCTTCCAACCTCTTTCTCCAAATAATTAGTCTCACCCTATCAAGGACCTTAAAGAGGGAAAGTAGGTTGGAATGTTTTATAGGACTGCCTGAGGAATACAAATTTTAGAAAGTACGTTTGCTGTTTATTAGCTTTATATTGCTATAATGAACTCTGTTTTTGAACAGATCCTTTGTTAACACTTGCAATGATTGTAGCTTTGTAATGCTGTTAAAAAGGCATGTCCTATTAAAAAAAAGTGTGCTTGTTTTAGTTTAGCAGAGTTTTATTGCTCCAATGAACTCTGTTTTTTTTTTAACAAGAAACAAACCACTTCATTGATAAAATGAATGGAGACTATTGCTCAAGGGAAACAAACTCCACATAGGAGTGAAATAAAATTACAAGGAAAATATAAAAGCATTCCAATTTAAAGAAATTTCTTGCAAAGAATAATCCTCAAAAGAACTAAAAAGAGAGCACCAAAGAGAGACTTTGAGGTGAGCCGAGTCAAAACGAGCATGCCAAGAACTTTGAGAGTCTTCAAAAATCCTCTTGTTCCTTTCCATCCAAATTTTCGAGAGAATGGCCTTAACCCCATTGATCCAAAGTAAGAGAGACCGAGGGGGAAGGAGAGGACCCGAAAGAAGTTGAGTAATGTTATCCTTTATATTTGAGGAAAACACCCATTTCATATTAAAAAGGCTCAACAATCTAAACCAACAGGCTTGCGAATAAGAACACCCAAAAAAAAGATGAAGGAGTGATTCCCCACTATTTCGGCATAGGAAATAAATCGACGACTGCAAATTGGATTTGGGTGATTTTTTCTGAAGAACATCGGTTGTATTGAGGCTGCTATTGAGTAAGTGTTAGACCTCCTATTACTAAGTACTATGTAAGGAGGGGTAAGATAGGAACTCCACATCTGGAGGTTTAGCAATGTAGTTATTAGTTTGTTGAACTCTTTCTTGTAAACTGTTTCTTGAAGTAGTTAGTACTGTTAGTTACTTTAGACTGTTATAGTTTCTCTTTAAATACACTTGTATTGTTCATAAGAAGGATATATAGAATTTGGTTAAAGGAATCTCTTGTAGATTGGGGAAGTTGAGTACCGATTCGGACTTGCTTCAGGTTACAAGTAAATACAAGTACTAGAGTCTTTCCAGTAAGATCCATGGAAGAATGCTGATTCGTTTAGGACATTTTGTCTTCCATAAAGCTGAATATAAGTCCTTTATTAAAGGACAAGAATCGTTAAGCTTGCTCGAGAGAGACTTTACTGAGAAAGAACCAGAAACTTCTAAAATCCAGCTTCGAGTGTCTAATGTGGGGCCTATTTGCACGACCATGAGTGCTTCAAGAAGACTTGTAAAATCTGATATTTCAACTTCTTTAAGATGTCTTCGGAAGGTAATATTCCAAACTCCGTGGAGAGAGTCCCAAAATTCTGAAACTGATCCGTTGGGGAGAGAAGATAATGAACTCTGTTAAATAAACAGATATTTTGTTTACACTTGAAATGATTGTAAGCTGTAGCTTTGTAATGCTGTTATAAACTCGGCAAAAACAAGCACATTTTTTTTAATAGGACATACCTTTTTAAAGCATTGTTTATACGATTGGCAATGTCTGGGGAATATATGTCCCAATGTTATAAAATACTTTTTTTTTTAATCCCAAGACTCAACCTTTCTCCTTGTCACAGTTATCGTTGTCTGTAACCTATTGGTCTATTTGGTAGCTTCACATGTAAGTCTTTGGTTGTTCGGTTTCCTTCCCTCTTTCCTTGATTTCTCTTTTCTTCTCCAAACTTCAGAAGTTGATGTCTCAAAGAAGATTCAGATCTTTTCTTGGCTTGTCCTTGGGACGATCAATTCTTTAGACTTTGTTAAAGGCGCCTCGTTGACCTGAACTAGTGTATCTTGTGTAAATGTATTGCTGAAGATCTGAATCACTTCTTTGTGATTTTCTCTTTTGCTACCACGGTGTGGGGTTATTTGTGGTAGACATTTTAGAATCTCTTTTGCTACCACGGTGTGGGGTTATTTGTGGTACTGCCAAGTAAATATTTTGTTATTTTGTAAATCTTGAATTCTTAAACAAAGAATCTTGTTTCAAATCTTGGATCTTGTTTCAATTCTTGAAGTTAAAGATTTGTTTCAAGAATTATTTCAAGATATCCAAGATTTCCTTTTCCAATTCAAGATTAGTTAGAAGTTGGTTAAAAGGAGTTGAGTTATTTTCTGTTTTTATGAGTTTTAACCCTTGTGTTTACCCAAAGAGTTAGTATATAAACTGCTCTTCTATTCCTTTTTTGGGATGAAAAAGAATAAGAATTTCTCTTAATTGGTTTTCACCAAATTTGGTATCAGAGCCCTCGTGTAAGGGACTCGAATGGTGGGGAAGAAGACTTCCACTTCCAGCAACAACCCAACCGGAATGGAACCCACTCCGGCCCAAACTCTGTCCCCAAACACAACCACTCAACGCTTGCTGTTGGTGGAAGAATCCCTTGGAGGAATCCAGCAAACATTGGCTACTATGGTTGCAAGATTGGAACGGATGGAGCTACGGATGGAGCAACAACTGAACCAAAGAAATGTGGATCAACCACCACAACTGAATCAAGAACGGGCAGATCCACACGCAAGATTGGTTATCAACAACAGAAATCCAATTCGCGAAGAAATAGGAAACATTGTCCATGAGGTTCAACCTTTAAGACAACAACGAGGAAGGAATGCCTTCCAAGATTCAGATTCTTCAAGCGAGGAGGAGGAATTCTTGCTCCAACAAGGTGTACAGGAACACCAACTCATCCAGCGCCAAGGAGGATTTCAACAACAAACGAATTGGCATACGCCTGACTACAAAATGAAGATTGATTTGCCAAGCTTTAATGGCAATCTAGATGTTGAAGACTTTCTTGATTGGATCAAGAACGTGGAGAGTTTCTTTGATTACATGAACACGACGGAAGACAAGAAGGTTAAGTTGGTTACCCTAAAACTAAAAGGGGAGCATCCACGTGGTGGGATCAACTACAAACTAACCGACGTGCCCAAGGAAAAAGAAACATCAAGACTTGGCCAAGAATGATGAAGCTACTCAAAGAAAACTTCTTGCCAATTAACTATGAGCACATCCTCTTCAATCAATATCACCATTGCGTTCAAGGTTCAAGAACAGTGGGAGAATATACAGAAGAATTCAATAGATTGGGAGCTCGGCTCAATCTAGCTGAAGGAGAGCGTTATCGAGTTGCAAGATACGTCTCCGGATTAAAGCAAGATGTCCAAGAAAGGGTGGAACTACAACCTTTGGGAAGATTGACCGAAGCTGTGACATGGGCTAAGAAAATTGAAGGCCAAGTCGATAAAAGAAAAAGTCAATCCGAGAAGAGGATTCCTTGGGAACGATCTCCCACCACTTTCAAACGCAATGATTTTACCCCAGGGAGTACTTCCAACACTTCAAATCCTAAGGGAAGAGAAGAAAGATTTTCCAAGAATGTGTCGAATGGCCGAGGCCAAGACACTATAGCTCGAAAGAATTCAAATCAGTATGCAAGGCCTACATTAGGCAATTGCTTCCGATGTGGACAACAAGGTCACTTATCCAATGAGTGCCATTTGCGGAAAACCGTAGCTATGGTAGAAGATAACGACCAAGGAGGAGAAGAGGACGGAGGTCTAGAAGAAGACTACACTTCTTACGCAGGTCCTGATGATGGTGAACAAGTTAGTTGTATCATACAACGTGTCTTGCTCACTCCCAAGGTTGAAACATACCCTCAAAGGCACTCTCTATTTCGCACAAGGTGTACAATCAATGGCAAGGTTTGTAATGTCATCATCGATGGAGGTAGCAGTGAAAACATCGTTTCTCAAAAACTTGTTACAACCTTAAACCTCCAAGTTGATCCACATCCTAACCCTTATAAGGTAAGCTGGATCAAGAAAGGAGGGGAAGCCCAAGTTAACTCTATTTGCACGGTGCCCCTATCAATTGGGAATCACTACAAGGACCAAATAATTTGTGACATAGTGGACATGGATGTCTGCCATGTTCTTTTGGGCAGACCTTGGCAATATGATCTTCAGGTATTGCACAGGGGAAGGGAAAACACTTATGAGTTCACTTGGATGGGCCGAAAAGTTGTGCTCCTCCCAGCATCGAATAGCCTAGACAAGAAAGGAAGTAAGGAAGAACCCAAGGCAAAAACTATATTCACTATCTTTAAAGGGAAAACCTTTGTTGAACAAGAGGATCTTTATGTTGTGGGCCTTAGTAATTAAAGGTCAAACACATGAGGTTGAAGATCAGCCCAGACATGGAGAAGTACAGAGAATACTTGATGATTTTCCACAATTGATGGATATACCAACCACTTTACCACCATTACGGGAGATTCAACATCATATTGACTTGATTCCAGGTTCTATGCTCCCTAATGTGCAACACTATCGCATGAGCCCTAATGAGTACTCCATTCTCCACGAACAAGTACAAGACTTACTCAACAAAGGGCATATCCAAGCAAGTTTGAGCCCGTGTGCTGTTCCAACACTTTTGACCCCCAAGAAGGACGGATCTTGGCGCATGTGCGTGGATAGTCGAGCTATAAACAAGATCACTATCAAGTATAGGTTTCCAATACCTCGTCTATCGGATCTTTTAGATCAACTAAGTGGGGCAAGTATTTTTTCCAAGATTGATCTACGCAGTGGTTACCACCAGATTCGAATTCGACCGGGAGATGAATGGAAGACAGCATTCAAGACTAATGAGGGTCTTTTTGAATGGCTTGTCATGCCTTTTGGCCTCTCCAACGCTCCTAGCACGTTTATGCGTTTAATGAACCAGGTTTTACAGCCTTATCTTAATGACTTTATGGTAGTCTATTTTGATGACATTCTTGTCTACAGTACAAACAGAGAGGCACATCTCTTTCATCTCCGGACAGTATTCGAGACACTCTCTTCCAACCACCTATATATCAACAGCGCGAAGTGTTCTTTTATGACTGACAAAATCTACTTCCTAGGCTTTATAAAAAGCAAGAATGAGATTTCAGTAGACCCTTACAAGGTTGAGGCAATCCAGAGTTGGCCTTCCCCTAAATCGGTCAAGGATATCCAGAGCTTCTTGGGATTAGCTTCTTTCTACAGGAAGTTTATCAAGAATTTTAGTACATTGGCAGCACCAATGACTGAGTGCCTTAAGAAAGGTAAATTCCAGTGGCAGGACGCACAACAAAACAGCTTTGAGATCCTAAAAGAACGGCTCAGTACGACCCCTGTGCTAGCTCTCCCTGATTTTACACAACCTTTTGAGGTTGCAGTTGATGCCTCCGGTGTGGGCATAGAGGCAATCCTTTCCCAAACTAACCATCCAATTGAGTATTTCAGTGAGAAGCTTAGCGACTCAAGGCAAAAGTGGAGCACCTACGAGCAAGAGCTCTATTCGCTTGTCCGCGCTCTCAAACAGTGGGAGCACTACCTCATTGGTAAGGAGTTTATACTCTTCACCGATCATTACTCGTTGAAGTTCCTACAAACTCAAAAAACCATCAATCGTATGCATGCGAGATGGCTTTCATTTATTCAACGATTTGATTTTTTAATCAAACATAAGGCAGGGGTTACTAACAAGGTGGCAGACGCCCTTAGTAGAAAGGTCAATACCCTCACTCTATTAAAAGGGCAAATTATAGCCTTTGATGACTTACCATTATCTTATGAGGGTGATGAAGACTTTAAAGAAGTTTGGAAACTCTGTTTTGATCATGTGAATTGCCAAGACTTCCATCTTGTCAATGGCTTTCTATTTAAAAATGACCGCTTATGCATACCTCACACTTCCTTAAGGGAATCCTTGATTAAAGATCTTCATGGAGGTGGCCTAGCAGGACATTTTGGTCAAGACAAGACTCTAGATTTGGTGGCCCAAAGGTTCTTTTGGCCTCAATTGAGGAAAGATGTCATCAACTTTGTAAAGCGATGTTACATTTGCCAAATAGCTAAGGGCCAAGGACAAAACACCGGGTTATACTCCCCTTTACCCATTCCTTCCTCCATCTGGGAAGACCTATCAATGGATTTTGTTTTGGGCCTACCTAAAACACAACGAGGCTATAACTCAGTGTTAGTTGTTGTTGATAGATTCAGCAAAATGGCTCATTTCCTTCCATGCAACCTCTGATGCGGTTTATATCGCCAATTAATTTTTTCGTGACATTGTGCGATTACATGGTGTGCCAAAAATCATTGTTTCTGACCGAGACGTTAAATTTTTGAGCTACTTTTGGAAGACACTTTGGAAGAAGTTTGACACAGGGCTACGTTTTAGCACAACCAGCCATCCTCAAACTGATGGCCAGACATAGGTTACCAATCGAACTTTAGGTAACTTGGTTCGATGTTTGGGAGGAGACAAGCCTAAACAGTGGGACCTCACTTTAGCTCAAGCAGAGTTCGCTTTCAACCATATGCGAAATCGATCTACGGGGAAGTGTCCTTTTGAGATTGTGTATACTAAACTTCCACGATTAACATTGGACCTTACCAACATTCCTTCCACCGTTGACTTAAATGAAGAGGCTGAGACTATGGCGGAACGCATTGTAGAACTCCATAAAGAGGTTACTGAGCACTTGCAACAAATGACTTGCTCTTATAAAACACAGGTTGATTCCCACCGGCGATTCAAGGAGTTTAAGGAAGGTGATCTTGTTATGATTCACCTACGAAAGGGGCGATTTCCTGCTAGCACTTTCCATAAATTAAAGCTCGTAAAATGGGACCTTTTCGGATTGTCCAACGGTATGGTGACAATGCTTACCGTCTTGAGCTACCCGGAGAATTACGGATCAGTCCTATATTCAACATTGCTGATATATACGAGTATCATGCCCCTGACTCGTTTGTTCTTTCCAAATAAACTCGAGGACGAGTTTGATTTTGCGGTTGGGCAATTTGATGTACTGCCAAGTAAATATTTTGTTATTTTGTAAATCTTGAATTCTTAAACAAAGAATCTTGTTTCAAATCTTGGATCTTGTTTCAATTCTTGAAGTTAAAGATTTGTTTCAAGAATTATTTCAAGATATCCAAGATTTCCTTTTCCAATTCAAGATTAGTTAGAAGTTGGTTAAAAGGAGTTGGGTTATTTTCTGTTTTTATGAGTTTTAACCCTTGTGTTTACCCAAAGAGTTAGTATATAAACTGCTCTTCTATTCCTTTTTTGGGATGAAAAAGAATAAGAATTTCTCTTAATTGGTTTTCACCGCTTACTGTAGCAAGTCATCCATTTTGCTGTTTTGTGGTTTATTAGAAAGTAACATAAACTTTCACGAGTTTAGATAGGTCATGGGAGGTGTGAAGTTTTGCACATTTTAACATCTCTTTTAGGTTATACTTAAATTCTTTTTTGTCTTGCCCTCTAATATTGATCACTAACAGTCGGGACTCTTTTTTCGTTTTTTCTTTTTTGGCCTGTGCCCCTATTGTATTTCCTCCGTACCTATTATCTTAATGGAAGATGGTTTTCCGAAAGAAGTGTTATAAGAAGCCCCATAATTATGATAGATACACACATCATTGGCTAATTACTATGTGTATCCCTGCCAAGATCTAACAAATAAGTGGAATGTTTGGGGGTTGGAAAATGCATTTATTTCTGCTTCATGTGCAGATTGCTGTGTTAGAGGAACAGAAAAACGAGGCTGCAGAAAATGAAGCTGCTGATAAACTTGAAGATGAAGCTAACAAATCAAATGATGTTGAACCTGGAAGTGCACTGGCAAGTACTAAGAGTGAGCTTCAAGACGAGAAACCAGATATTAATGATTTGCCAATGGAAGAAAGTGAGGTAATTTAAATTTACAGTCTTCTCAAGAATTTTTTCCCTAGCTGCGTTATGCTTGTTCGATTTTTTTAGGGAGTATACCTTTCAAAATTAGTTGCACACAAAGCTACATATGCTCAATCCAAACTGATTGAGCTATAGAACAATACAATTATTAATCATTAACATTGTAACCTGCAACCTTTGACATTAAGTTTCATTTTTCTCTAATGTTCAACGGACACTGTTCGGCCTTTTGATTTCATCAGTCTCAGGATGACGATCTTGCAGTGCGCCAAGATTTGAACGAAAGTACTTTGGATTTAAGTCTGAACTTGAATGCTCTCAACGATGATGGTGAAGTTGGTTCAAAAGCTGATCACATTAGAGATGGCAGGAGGAAGGGCTAATCTTAGAGAATAGAGAGTGTGGATTGCTTGGGCCTGTCTTTCTACACTTTAGATGCAGCTGCAGTTTCGTCCTTACAAATTCAATTCTCTTGTTGGAACTGAGTTACTTGATTGCTTATTTGAGGAAATTTTGATTTGTTCACAGGTAATTCCATATCGATTCTAACAGTAATGAGAGCGGAAGGAATTGTGTATGATTATCCACATGTTGAGGTTTTAGCTTTATTTGATTGTCTAATGGACTCAAGGTTTTCCCTGCTATTTCAATCGACATATGACAGTTTTTTCCCCTTCTCTTCTCCCTGCACTGCTCTCTAATTTCTCCAATTTTGGCTAGCAATTATTACCTACTGTTATCCCATTCCTATGAAGAAATGAACATGTATGCCCTGCTGCAAAATAAAGGAAGCATCAACTTTAACGGTGCTAAGAGTCCGACTTGATACACATTTCAACTAATCCGACGAGATAACCATCTTTGTTGATGACATGGATGTTAAAGAGTATATTCTAATTCGTCATCATTCTTTGGCAACAGCTACTTCCTCCTCGGAGAAATACTCGTGCCTGGTACATTTGCAAATGAAATGTTGAACTAGTCGTCCAAGGATTGTTTTTTATGATAGTAAAATGAATATTATGTAAGAAAAAAAATGGATCAATTCCAAAATATCCAACAAAGAACTCAGCAAAGTTCAAGGTGAAATATAGTTAATCTTTCAAAACTCACTTTTCTAATAACTAATTATGTTTTTTTTAAAAGGGAAACAATTTGATTAAGAGGATAAACTATAGTAAACAAAAAGATGCTTTCCAGTGCAACATAAAAGCAACATAAAAAAAGCATTACGAAAAACAAAATCAAGGAAGTAGTGTCTTGGAAAATCTTTTGTAATAATCTTGGTGTGATGTTTATTTTTATAAGATTATTTTGTTCACATTGAAGAGAAATGTATAATACAATGTAATCTATTTTGTTCACAAAAAAATCACTAGAGGAATTGTTCTAACTCGAGAATCAAACTATAATAGAAAGGAAAAGATACTAAATTGTTCATCTTCCCTCAAGTCAACTCTATTACAAAGAGGATATTTAGCACACAATAATATTACAAGTCAAATAAAAACATGTCTGCCAACAAGAGCATAACACAACTATCACCTAGTGGCTATGAAGTTCTAGGTTCAATCTCCACCCCAACATATCAAAAAAAAAAAAAAAAAAAAAAACAAACAATCCTAATTAGAAAAAAAAGATACCAAACTTGAAAGAGTTATTACAAGCAAGGATGAAAGATATGTCGATATATTCGTAACCTAAAAAATATCATCTATTAATTTTAATATGAATCTAGATACTAATAACAAGATCTATAACTCAGTTTGAAAGTAAAAATGATATATATGAATCTAGATACTAATAACAAGATTTATAACTCAGTTTGAAAGTAAAAATGATATATCCGTAAAATTGAAGTATAGATATAGATATCGTTAATTACAAGAAACCCTACCAATTGAGATTAATAAAATATATCATAATTACAAATAAATTTCTAGTGGTGGGCCAAGCTGTAGAAGGGATCGCGAGACAACCCGAGGCAGAGGGAAAAATCCGAGGTACTTTATTGCTTAGTCTAGCTTTTATGGAAGCTTTAACAATTTATGGACTGGTTGTAGCATTAGCACTTTTATTTGCGAATCCTTTTGTTTAATCCTAAGCACATGAATAATCATCCGCTTCCGGAAGAAATCGAAGAATTTCTTGAGAATCCTACAAGATCCTTTCGTTCTTTTTTCTCTGACAGATGGTCAGAACTTCATATGGATTCGAATCCTATTGAGAGGTCCACTAGAGATCATAAATTGTTGAAGAAAGAACAAGATGTTTCTTTTGTTTGTGGTGCCTGGTGCCGGTGGGAGCCTCACTACCACAGAAGTTAATTGCATTTCTAAAACCTTACATTCCAACCAGAGATTATGCAATAATTTTGTGTCACAATAATTTTTTGGATTATTGTAGTTGTAGGTATTGTACCAAACCCAATTATAAAATCCAGTAGGTAAATCTCCCAATAAGAAACCATTACCATATCATGAGATATTAGTCTAAGCAAGGAAGAAATCTAGTTTTTGTTATTTCTTTATGAATAAGAAACAATGTCATTAACTAAAAAGAAGTATAAAAGGTGTCATTATACAGTGACAAGAAGAATACAGTTCTTTTAATCTAGATTATAAATGAAAATTTATGATTCAAACTTCAGATTAGGTAACCACTTCAACCATTTTAATATTATTGATTGAAAACCACAAAGTAGAAGAACATTTTTTTTTAATAAACATTCCAACTTTCTTTGAGAAGAAGTGAAAGACAAACAAGAACGAATAAAAAGAGAGCCCACAAAAAAAAGAGGCGAACTGAAAAAGGGGTCTCCAAACAAGCAAAAGGAGACCTACCGAGTAGTTACAAAATAACTTAGAGGGCAACGAGACATATGTCATTTTTTATTCCCCAAATCGATAAATGTCCTCATTTTAAAAAGTTTGATATAGATACTTTTTTTTAGTTTAATCTCTTTCCCCTATCTTTTTTTCATCCTTATTTACCCTCCTAGGATCTTAACATTCTTCCCGTTTTTAAAGATTCTGTATTTCAAAAAAATACTCTCTCCTCCGAGATGTTTTTTTTTTCATCCCTCCCATCCCACACGTAATCTCCCAAAAAGAAAAAAAAAATATATATATATAAACTTTGAAATCACTCCTCCCTTGAAATCCCCTCGAAAGAAAAAAAAGAAAAGAAACAAATGAAAATATACATTGTAATTGCAATTTTTCAAATTGCACAATTACACGGTACTTGCAATTTTGCAATTACAGAGTAACACATTACAATGTTTTTTCAATTAAAGTGGAGAGAAAATTGAGATTAAACAACCACCGATATATTTGGATAAAGAAGAGAAAATTAAAGAAGAGAAAGAAGAAAATACACGGTATTTTTTCAATTCACAAGAAGTGAAAATGCATGTTTTTTCAATTTTCTTACTAAGAACATGGGTCTTTGAGTCAATAGTTGATTCAATTTTTATGAAACTTCTAATCACTCCAATTCATGCATGGTTAAAACAGAAATAAAGATGCTCTTCCCAAAAAAAAATTGTGATAGGTTGGTTGGGATGCCAACATAAATGACTTAAATGTAAGTAAATTAATGGACACAAAAAATTGCAAATACAATATAATTGCAATTCAGACCGAATTGTAAATATAGAGTAATTTCAATTCAGACCTAGTTGCAAATATAGTGTAACTGCAATTCAGACCGAATTAAAAATACAATGTATATTGCAATATTCATTGAACAATCTAAAAAAAAAAAAGAAAAAAAAAGGAACAATTTCAACCTTATCTTTTTGGACAAATATAAAGATTGTTGCATGCGCTGCTGCCGCTTAGAAGCATCGATATGCTGCAGTGGGTACGAACGTGCTGCTTCAGAGGGAAGCGTCACTGCTCGCGTGGGTGGTCATGGAGGGTTGAAGACGTCGCATGTCTGCCCTGCGTGATGTGAAGGGAGAGTGATGTGATAGTTTTTAATGTGTAGGTTTAGATTGCATTTTGGAATATTTAGAGAGATTTATGGAGATTTTTCTTTTATTAAAATTTGAAGATTTAAGTGAATTTAAAATATTAAGAATAAAATGTGTATGAAAAAGAGAGGGAGATAGAGAAAACCAAAAAATGGACATATATCATATTTTTTAAAAAAGACCCTCAATTGAAACGAAATTCCAAAAAGGGTCATTTAGTATGATTATAACTAATCAACCGAAGCCTACAATGACACATTGAACCTAGAAAGGGCCCAAACATCACCCATAGACCTTTCCAGTCCTCTAAAACTTATGTTAGTCCTCTCCCCCCAAAGCCCCTCACAAAACACCACAGACCCCAGCTTGCCACAAAAACCTTCATTTCTCCCGAAAATGAGGGTGGAGGAGGAATTTCTCAACCATCTATCTCTCTGCAGCCCCTATGTATGGCTAAACATAACTCAAACTCCTCAAAGAAACAGCTCCAAACCGCATGGGCTAACTCACAGCTCCAGAGAATATGATCTAAGTCTTCAGCCGCCTACACATAATGCAGCACCACGACCCAAAAAAATTGGGCACCTTCCTCAAAACCCGATCTAAGGTATTAACCCTGCCATACAAAAAAACTAACCTTCTTATTCCTAGAGTAAAGTGAAAGACGAGTTGCTAGAGTTTAAAGCCAATCAAGAGAGTAAAATTTGGTTTTGGAAAGATAGATGGGTGGGGGACTCAACTCTTGAGAGAAGATTTCTAGATATCTTCTCCATCGAAACAAGAAGCTTCCATAACTGTCTGCTGGAATTCGATGGCGAATGATTGAGATCTTGGCCTCAGAAGAGGTCTCTTTGATTGGGATATAGAGGGGTGAATTAGGCTAATAGAAACTCTTAGATGTGGTAAGGTTGAGTGAAGGCAAGGACACAATTGTGTGGTTTCTTGAGGTGGGGGTAACTTTTCCACAAAGTATGCTTTTTGAAGATGATAGAAACTCTTGATCTGGTTAGGCCTCAGAAGAGGTCTCTTTGATTGGGATATAATTTTTTTGCTGTTATTTTTTATTTTTTTTGTGAGAAATCGAGCTTTCATTGAGAAAAATGAAAGAATAAACAAGGTCATACAAAAAACAAAGCCCAACAAAAAGTCTCACAAAGCTACAAAAAGGGACTTCATTCCAACAATCAAACCAAGACCATAGTTACAAAAAGGTTTAGTGACCGACGCCCACAAAAAGGTTTATGGTAAACTAACAAAATTTAACAGGTAAGTAAACACCACAAATGGAAATTAGATTACGTTTGAATCAGGTCTTAAGTAAACAACATCAAAGAGAAACTGATTGTGATCAGAGCCTTTTTTATTACGATTGATTTTTGTAGAAATTGAATGTTCTTATACTTTAAAACAGAATAATGTCCTTGTAAATGTCCATATAAATATTACAAATTATGGACTGGAAAAGGAGAGAGAGGTAGAATCATACAGAGAGATAGAAATGAGAAACTTATCTTAAAAACAAAAAGAAACCCTCTGTAAAACTCCTTGAATAGTTTGAATAAAACATGAAGATCTCCAAGGCTATGTGATATAGTTGTTGATCTTCTTCTTCTTCATCCGCTTCATCTTTTTTCTTCTTTTGAAACAAAGATAGAACTCACAGAGGAGATTTTGGCCAAGGCTTCGCCAAGCTCTCACACTTCCTCTTTCATTTTGTTATTTTGACGAAAGGTTAGGGTTTAAGAATTGTTTTGTTGCATGAAGCAAGCTACGTGGAAGATTCTCCTTCACACACACACCTAAGCTGAAGTGTAAGTCTGTGGATTTTTGGGCCTTAATCCATTATTCAGCCCAACAAATTGGTATCCGAGCCTGCAGAAGAAGAAAGATTCAAGTTCTTGATAATCAAGAAAAGCAAGAAGATCAAAGATTCAACCAAATATGTCAATTGCAAGATATGACATTGAGAAGTTTGATGGCAAGTCAGATTTCGAATTATGGAAAGCCAAGATCAAGGCTGTTCTTGGACAGCAGAAGGCATGAAGGCTATCCAAGGTCCTACTAAACTTCCTAAATCTATCACAGAGGAAGAGATGGAAACAATGGAAGTAACAACCCATGAAACATTAATTTTAAATTTACATGACTGTGTTCTAAGACAAGTTATTGATCAAGAAACAACATATGCAATGTGGATCAAGCTTGATGAGTTATATCTCTCAAAAGATTTACCTAACAAGACCTAACGAAGAGAAAGATTCTTTACATACAAGATGGATGCAAACAAATCCATGATGAAAAATCTAAATGAGTTTAAAAGAATAACATCAGAGTTTAAGCACATGAGAATGAAGGGAATGAACTCTTCATTCCCCGCAGCGGAAGCGTTTGGAATCGTTACTTTGGTTTATTTAGAATTAAACTAAAATACATGTTAAACAAATATATTACCTTTGATGAACAATCATCTTCTTGTGTTCCTTTTTCCACGAGATCTTCCTCGCTATGACTCGAACACGGGATCAAGGCTTGTGGGAGCTCCTTGAAAGAATGAGAGAACAATTCTCTCTGCAGAGGGTGAGTAGTGTGTTTGGCCAACCCTTTGGCTAAACCTAAATGTCTTATTTATAATAAGGCTTTTAGGAATTAATTTTATTTTACAAAATACATTTTAATATCTAATATATTAAAATATGCATTTTATATTTATTTGAATCTTATTCAAATATTATAAAATTAATCTTTTATAATATACTTTAAACCAATTTGAATCTCATTCAAATAACATATGTATATAGTTTTTAATATTAATGTATCATATACATAAACTATTTCCTCTAATATTTAATGTATCAAATACAATAAATATATTTTACTCTTCTACATTTAATATATCAAATATATTAAATAATAATTTGAATATTTCAAATTTTTCTTTCAACTAAATTGATCCTTTTAGTGTTACTATGAGCTAGCAAGGGAACCTTATGGACCTACAGATTTATAAGCTCCAATAATACAAAATTAATTAATTAAACTCTTTAATTAATTGACTTTCATTCATTAACTCTAGGTCACTCCACTATAGGCCTAGAGTTGCACTCTTATGCACTGTAGGACAAGTTGTGTCCATGGATATAACCATTACATGCAAGTCGATCCTTCACGAGTTGTTCGTAATTACAGCTGGGTCAAAAGTCCGTTTTACCCCTGTAATTACATCTTACACCTTAAGTACCACTGATTCTCTAATGAACAACTTGTTTATGATCCAACCATAAACCAAGTCCCTCTCGGGCCAGTGAGAGGGTGGGGCCCCATTGTTCAAGTCCCGAAATCAGCACTTAAGGGAACTACTCATCTACTTTCCCTATATGGGAAGAAGTGAATTCCATCTTGTGAAACTTATGTTCCCAACTCCCTATTTGGTCAAGTCCCCAAAATGGTAGGCTTATTGAATCGGCTATAAAGGCCATTCTCACCCATACAAATCAAAGGACGAGCCCTCACAGGCAGGAGTTCATATAACTCACTCAGGATTAAGATCGAGTCACATATGATCATCCTGTGAAATATCTTCTCAAATAACGGATTTATAAAGAGAGATTATATATTTCGTGGTCCAGTCTTATACAAACTCATTGTATAGGATACCCCCACTCACATGTCTCTACATGAATGATTTGGATCAAATCATTTGTAACAATTACAAAGTGGGTCGTATCAATAGTGTTACCAGGATAAGGCACCCAACCTTATCCATATACTATAGACCCTTTAGGTTATTACTTGAACATGATCCTCCCGTATGTCAACTACATACAGTTCAAGATTACACTAATAACCTTGGATTTTATTTATATAATGAATATTATAAATTGCAAATATTAATAATAAAATAATTATCAAATAATTATTAATTAATTACGAGGCTTTAGGGCATAAATCCCAACAATCTCCCACTTGCACTAAAGCCGGTGAGACATGTATCCTAGGGCATACTCTACACCCAACATGTTCTCCCACTTGCCCTAGTGAAGATGAGACATGGCTCATAATCCTAGACATTCTAGGTGGCTTTCAAACACTTTAGCCTGGAAAGTCTTTTTATATAGATCAAAACGACTGTCAATTAAAAGTCATCTTGGTCCTACCACGATTCTTTCACTCTCAGGATACCCTATGTATTGATGTTATCTAAGTTTCTTAAGTTTAGCCATTACATAAAACGTTTTAGGCTTAACTATATCTGAAACATCTTTCAGACCAATAAGAAATTATTTGAGTTATGCAAGTTCTTTACTTCATAAGCAAGAACATTTAACTTGCATACCATGCTCCACCATCTAGGGTTAACATAGATTTCCATAAATCTTTGTTAAAACCAGTGCATCTCGTAAAGATCAAATCTTTAACCTCATACACAAAAATATAATTTCTCATTTTATCCATAGATATTTTGAGAAAAGTTTTTATTTTTCCGCGCAATGGTCATACCATTGGGTTAACTAATAAATGCTAACCAATTTTACTGTCAAATGTCATGTCTCAAGTGTACATTAGATTTTCTCCCACTCAAACGTAGATAGTCAATCTTATGTTCTCAACATTTTGAAATGTCTTAAGACACTATTCCTTAGACAATCTAAACTTCATGTAAGAATGATACATTATCATTTTTGAAGTACTACATCATATACTTGACAACAAATTTGTCAATATAAGATGTGTGAGACATAAATAACATTTTGTCCTCGAAAACTCTATTTTAGGACATACCCAGTAATTTAAATCATTCATTTGGAATTGGTTAGGTAGTCAACATTTTATGTTGGATTCAAATCTTACAGCATTCACAATGGGTAATAAGTCATCCACATAAAATATGAGAAAATTCCACTAAGTAATTAATGATTTTCTTGTCTATACAATATCATTAATATTTATTCAAAGTCATAGTTTTTGATACTTTTATCAAACCTTACATTCAAAAATCTAGTGATCAAATTCATTTCATAAATGAACCTTTACTGCTTGCAAACCTTTTGCTTTTGATTTTTGAAATTGAAATCATGTAATTGATTTGTAAATGCATTCTTTAAGGTTTCTTTTCAAAAAAGATTTCTTCAACCTTCACTTGACATATCTCATATGCAACTATGAATTAGGAAATGCT
Source organism: Herpetospermum pedunculosum (assembly GCA_028017165.1). Taxonomy (NCBI): domain Eukaryota; kingdom Viridiplantae; phylum Streptophyta; class Magnoliopsida; order Cucurbitales; family Cucurbitaceae; genus Herpetospermum; species Herpetospermum pedunculosum. Next base: position 53,500,077 of record CM051528.1, on the reverse strand, counting down.
TATATACTCTAATATGACAACAAATGAGAAAGTTTATCCATGGTTTACTTTCTCCACTATATTTGTCATTAGTCTTATTTTGAAGGTCTGTGCCTTCTTATTTACAAATCTTTTACTTTTGTAGATATATTCAAAACCTATGGGTTTTACCCCATCACGAATATCTATAAGTTCTAGATAAAGATGAGTACATCTACTCTATCTCGAGATTTATGACTTTTGTCTACTAGTCTTTGTCATTGACCCTCATTTCAACTTTGAGGTAAAGAAGCCCTCCATTTTGTCATCTAATACGACAACTTATGCTTCATATAAGCTCTTGTAACGGTCGGGTCATCTCATAACTCTCCCACTACGATGAGGCTTATCAAATTCATGACTAGGATCCATTTGACTATCAAATGTAATTAAATTGTTAACAACTTTTGTTAACTATTTAGTGGCTTCACTTGGAACAAACTTTTCAACACTATTGAACATATTCAAGTTTCAGCATGTATGCTTAAAACTCCCAAAACTCGAAGGGTTGTAAACTAACTTTACTACTCTTCTATAATCTCAAAGTTGTCTCATGGACACCTTTTAGATAGAATCATGTTCACTATACAATCTATATTGTATATCCTAACAAGAGTCTTATAATGGCATGTAATTCTTTAATGTTCTGACCATGTCTAACAAGGTCTTGTTTCTCCTCTTACAGCACAATTTCACACAATTGTACTTTGTGCTAGAGTTGAGATAAAATCTCACTTTCTATCAATTAGTCTTAGTACATAACGTTCCTGTACTTTTCACTGTGATCTGATCATAATGTTTTGATAGATTTACCTAATTGACCTTCAACTTGAGTCTTATATTCCTTGAACTTTTCAAAATATTCAGACTTATGTTGCATTAGGTTACGATACTTATTTCTTGAATAATCATCAGCTAGAGTGATATGAAATATTCATCAGTGTTCTTTGGCCTGTAGGCTTTTCCAACAAAAACCTATTAATTATCTTGCATGAAAGGCAAGATCTTAAGACATATAAAGTAATTAACTCTAACATTTAGAGAATCACTTCGTAGTAGTCTTTTTATTCAAATTGATCAGAATCAATCTTGAATGCCAAAGACGGGTATCATATTTTAGGAGAATATAAATTGTCTTTATATTCTGGATTCTATAATCCTGAATATCTCACTGTGTAGTATTTTATATGTTAACAATTTAACACATACAAATTATTCTTATTTTTCGGCTGAACTTTTCAAACAATTTTGAAAATAAAAATTTAGTACTAAAATATTCATACTATATGAACATTTTATTAGTAATAAAGTTAGAGAAATTGAATTTCTCCTATGGTACTAAAAACACCATATTCAGCATTAAATAACAATTATTTCTTATGGACATCTTAATGTCTCCCACTACATTAATTGAGATGGGTTTTCTGGTGCCAACAAGTAGAGATCATTCTACATAATTAAGTATTTTCCAAGAATTATATAAAATGTAATGAAGAACAAATCTTAATAGTGGATCTGAATCTACTATATAGGTGGTAATGAAAAAATCTAGTAAATCAAATTTACTTTTATCCATGTTCTTCTTATAGAGGTATTTCATAAATTCTTCTTATTATGACTACTATGCTAATTTAGAAACTATTTTCTTTTAGCTACAGTCATATAGTTTCTTTTCTTGGATTTTGGTAATACTTAATTTTTGAGATTATTTAGATAAATATCTAAATCTAGCTTTTATTGACTTCAACAATATCTCATATGTTGTTGTCATCTTCTTTATCTTCATAGCTTAGCCATCTCGTTATATTGATTTATTAATCATGTGCTTTACGAACAATTCGATTAGCATTGGCAACAGGTTTTTGAGAACATTTCTCAATAAAGACAAATTAAAGAAAAAATTTACACGGTCATTATATAGTGTTAACATTATTTTTCCAAGTGATATTATTTTCTCAATTTGACAAATTAGTAACGGAAATTAAAATTGAGAGAAATAGACATAATATTGAAATATATAAAAAATATATATATTTATCTAATAACATGCAATCAATATTCATTCAATTTCAGCATAGAAAACAAACAATTTGATAAATGAACCCTAAAACATTAATTTCTAATGCTATGATACTTTAGTGAGTTAGAACAAGTGCCGCCGTAGGGTAGGTCAAATGCTCCTTCACTAAACCGAGACAATCTCAACCAAGTGTTATCCCAAAATAACTCTTATTTCTATAACATTTAGTTACCATTAGTTTGGTCAAGAAAATTATTAACAATCTTAATGATATCTTTGTAAGTGTAACCCATCATTTTAGATTCTATAATTTTATCCCAACAAGTGCCGCCGTAGGGTAGGTCAAGTATTGGAAATAAAATTACAATCCTATCCTTCTCAGGAGATTCACCCTGATATTGACCCATGTAAACACCTTCCGTAGGGGGACGGTCCAAAAGCCGCCGCGAGGCCCCACATGAATCTCACGTTGTGAACCAATGATAGAGACCGTAGGATATGTTGACACATTTCCTTTCCCACTTACTATTTAAAAATACTTTCTCAAGAGATTCACCCTGATATTGACCCATGTAAACACCTTCCGTAGGGGGACGGTCCAAAGCCGCCTCGAGGCCTCACATGAATCTCACGTTGTGAATCTATGGTAGAGACTGTAGGGTGATTTTGACATATGTCTTTCTCCCACTAAGTATTTTGAAATAGGGTTTTCTATTACTTAGACAAATTAGGCTAATCTCATTTATCTAAGTTTTTCAATCTACCCTTTCATAACCCTTATGTTGGTTAGATTGATTTTAATGTGAATTATCAAGTATATTAAACTATTTAAAACTAATCACATTATGAGCCTGCTTAATGAAATAAAATAAAATTTGACTAATTCAACCCTCAGGCCAGTTCTTAGGTAGAGGTGTTCCTTTTCAGTCAACTTAAGTACCTCACCCGAGTAACCTTTCTTAGACAGGGTTCCCTTATAGTCAATTTTTATTTCAAATTCATTAATCTTTAATTAACTATTAATTACTAGATCAATGAACTTCAGTTGATTTTAAGTAATGTTTTTAATCCTATTAAAAACTAATTCACCTTATGAATAATTTTGAATTTTTAACAATTTTAAACCCTTTAAAATAAAATTAAAGATTATCATATATTCTAATCTTATTAGAATAAAAGATAAACTAAATTCAAATATTTACTATTTAAAGAATGAATTAAATTATCTTTTAAATAGAGAAAGAAAAAATCTAATCTCATAGGAAAATATCCCTCAATTTTATTGGGAAAAGATATCTCAATCTTATTGGGAAAAGATATCTCAATCTTATCAATCTTATTCGGAAAAGATATCTCAAAGATATCTCAATCTTATTCGGAAAAGATTTATCAAGATTTCCCAATCTTATTAGGAAAAGATTTCTCAATCTTATTAGGAAAAGATTTTCCTGATATCACTATATCTAGGAAAAGATATCCTAATCAATATTAGAAAAATATGGATTCCAAGGAAGTATCCTAATTTAAAATTTCCAAATATAACAATTATATTGTAAATATGGAAATATAAACATATTAGGAAATCATCTAATCAAATTAGAAAGCATTTTAATCATAATATTCCAAATATAACACTTATATTAAAAATAATTAAAATGCATGATCATGCTTAACCTATGGTGGGATTTTAATCTAGATGACATACTCTATGCAATCAATTAAAATTTAAAACATACATCAACATGCATAATTAAATTAAAAACAACATGCATAATTAAATTAAAAACACAGCAAAATTGACCGGCATATTTGGCATATCCTAAGAAATTGAAAGCAATTTTGAATTACATTAATTTAAATCCAAGACATATCTTGGTCTTCAAAATTCTCCTTGAGCCTTCCAAATTTGAATCCAATTTTCATAACTCAATTTGGACATTCCAAATCAAATCAATAGACATTCCAAATCTAAATTTAAATTTACAGATTTTATTTTGGACATTCCAAATATTCTAAATCTGAATCTAAATCTCCAGAATTGATTTTGGACATTCCAAATCAAATCTATAGATATCCCAAATCTGAATCTAAATCTCCAGAATTGATTTTGGACATTCCAAATCAAATCTATAGAAATTCCAAATCTAAATCTAAATTTCTAGATTTTATTTTGGACATTCCAAACATTCCAAATCTGAAATTCGGTAGGATTCACAATCTTCAATTTCGTAATGGCTTCATGGCTTCAATTCCACCATCGTTTTACACTATCTTCAATTCCGTAATGGCTTCAAATCCACCAATTTCAATTGGTTTCAATCCGTAATGGCTTCAAAAATGATACAGAGAATTCCTATCTCTTTCGAGTTTCACATTTGATCTAAACAAAGCAATAAAACTAATGCCAAAATACGCCTAAACAATCAATTTGCAAACCACATATATCACATATATGAAAAACAAATTAAAATACCCACCATGAACTTTTAATTCTAAACAAAAGCAAAGTTGCTCTGATACCAATTGAAGGGAATGAACTCTTCATTCCCCGCAGCAGAAGCGTTTGGAATCGTTACTTTGGTTTATTTAGAATTAAACTAAAATACATGTTAAACAAATATATTACCTTTGATGAACAATCATCTTCTTGTGTTCCTTTTTCCACGAGATCTGCCTCGCTATGACTCGAACACGGGATCAAGGCTTGTGGGAGCTCTTTGAAAGAATGAGAGAACAATTCTCTCTGCAGAGGGTGAGTAGTGTGTTTGGCCAACCCTTTGGCTAAACCTAAATGTCTTATTTATAATAAGGCTTTTAGGAATTAATTTTATTTTACAAAATACATTTTAATATCTAATATATTAAAATATGCATTTTATATTTATTTGAATCTTATTCAAATATTATAAAATTAATCTTTTATAATATACTTTAAACCAATTTGAATCTCATTCAAATAACATATGTATATAGTTTTTAATATTAATGTATCATATACATAAACTATTTCCTCTAATATTTAATGTATCAAATACAATAAATATATTTTACTCTTCTACATTTAATATATCAAATATATTAAATAATAATTTGAATATTTCAAATTTTTCTTTCAACTAAATTGATCCTTTTAGTGTTACTATGAGCTAGCAAGGGGACCTTATGGACCTACAGATTTATAAGCTCCAATGATACAAAATTAATTAATTAAACTCTTTAATTAATTGACTTTCATTCATTAACTCTAGGTCACTCCACTATAGGCCTAGAGTTGCACTCTTATGCACTGTAGGACAAGTTGTGTCCATGGATATAACCATTACATGCAAGTCGATCCTTCACGAGTTGTTCGTAATTACAGCTGGGTCAAAAGTCCGTTTTACCCCTGTAATTACATCTTACACCTTAAGTACCACTGATTCTCTAATGAACAACTTGTTTATGATCCAACCATAAACCAAGTCCCTCTCGGGCCAGTGAGAGGGTGGGCCCCCATTGTTCAAGTCCCGAAATCAGCACTTAAGGGAACTACTCATCTACTTTCCCTATATGGGAAGAAGTGAATTCCATCTTGTGAAACTTATGTTCCCAACTCCCTATTTGGTCAAGTCCCCAAAATGGTAGGCTTATTGAATCGGCTATAAAGGCCATTCTCACCCATACAAATCAAAGGACGAGCCCTCACAGGCAGGAGTTCATAACTCACTCAGGATTAAGATCGAGTCACATATGATCATCCTGTGAAATATCTTCTCAAATAACGGATTTATAAAGAGAGATTATATATTTCGTGGTCCAGTCTTATACAAACTCATTGTATAGGATACCCCCACTCACATGTCTCTACATGAATGATTTGGATCAAATCATTTGTAACAATTACAAAGTGAGCCGTATCAATAGTGTTACCAGGATAAGGCACCCAACCTTATCCATATACTATAGACCCTTTAGGTTATTACTTGAACATGATCCTCCCGTATGTCAACTACATACAGTTCAAGATTACACTAATAACCTTGGATTTTATTTATATAATGAATATTATAAATTGCAAATATTAATAATAAAATAATTATCAAATAATTATTAATTAATTACGAGGCTTTAGGGCATAAATCCCAACAGAGAAATAAAGTGGGAGATGAGAATGAAGCTTTCATTTTATTAAACTCTTTACCAGAAAGTTACAAAGAGGTAAAAACAGCTTTGAAATATGGTAGAGATAAACTAACTACTGATATTATCATTTTTGCCGTTATATCAAAAGAAATGGAACTTCAATCACAAAAGAAGCAATCTTCAAATTCAGAAGGTTTATTCATAAAAAGGAAGAACAAGAAAGGTTGAAAGAACAACAAGAACCAAAGTGAAACTCATCAAGACAAAACTAAGCTGAAATGCAATTTTTGTCACAAACCAGGGCACTTTGTAAAAGACTGCTATTCTTTTAAAAAAACAGCAAAGTCAAAACAAACAGAAAGGTAAAACACCAGTTGAAGCCGCAGTTGGGGATAGTTCTTTTACCTATTATGATGCCCTAGCTACCTCAGATCACTCCTCCAAACAGAATGAGACAGTCCAAGTTCAAGATTGGGTTCTAGATAGGGGATGCTCATTCCATATGACTCCATCAAAGGGTTGGTTTTCAACCTATAGAGAATGGGATGGAGGAGAAGTGTACATGGGTGATAACCATGTTTGCAAGGTAGTTGGAATTGGGTCAGTGTCTATGAAGTTTCAAGATGGTTCAGTGAAGCTTCTAAGGAATGTAAGACATGTTCCTAAGCTAAAAAGAAACCTAATTTCCCTAGGAATGTTGGACTCCATTGGATGCACATATGAAGGTTCAGGGGGAACTTTTGAAGTCAAGAAAGATTAAAAAACAGTGCTGGTTGGTGTTAAAATGAATGGTCTATATGTGATTAGAGATGTGCAAATGGTACAATTTGCCCTAGTTGTAAACAATGACAACATGGATGAGGGAGTTCTTTGGCGTAAGAGACTCTCACACATAAGCAACAAATGACTAAAAGCTCTATCTAAGCAGGGCATATTGCCTCAAAAGATAAGCATTGGAGTTAAAGCTTGTGACCATTGCATATTGGGAAAGTATACAAGACATAGCTTCATTAAAGCACAACATACAAGTAAGGGAATTCTAGACTACATTCATTCAGACCTATGGGGGCCAACACCTACACCATCAATCAGTGGATCAAGGTATTTCCTATCCCTCACTGATGATTACTCAAGAAGAAGTTGGGTATATTTCCTTAAGACTAAGGATCAAGCATTCAGTAAGTTTAAAGAATGGAAGTTGCTTGTTGAAAATCAATCCTCTAGGCATGTGAAATGCTTGAGAACTGATAATGGCCTAGAGTTTTGCAATGAAGAGTTTGATAATTTTTGGAAAGAACAAGGAATTTTAAGACACCGAACAGTGAGGTATACACCTCAACAAAATGGTGTAGCAGAGAGGCTAAACAGAACCATTATGGAGAGAGTTAGATGTCTATTGTCTGATGCAATGTTACATGAGAAGTTTTGGGCTGAAGCTACATCTTATACGGTGTACACCTTAAATAGGTGCCCACACAGCTCCCTAAATCTCCTAACACCAAAAGAGAAGTGGGCCAAACACCCTCCAAACCTAGACCATTTAAGAGTCTTTGGTTGTGTGGGGTTTATCCATCAAAGTCAAGGTAAACTAAAGCCTAGAGCTACAAGATGTATGTTTGTTGGTTTTACAGATGGTGTTAAAGGATTTAGGCTTTGGCATCCCACTGAAAGAAGATGCATCAATAGCCGAGATGTGACATTCAGAGAAGATGAGATGTTCATGGAAAGGGAGACACAAACTAAAAGCACAGACAATACCTTTAAACTAGAAATTGAGGTGGAGCAACCTAATTTGACATCATCCATCCCTCATCTATCAGATTCTGAAGATGAAGAAGAAAGCTCTCAAGTTAAACTAGAGGAATCACTAGTAAAACATGAAGAACATGATGTTATGCAAGAATAATCAAATCTAGAAAATTATCAACTTGCAAGAGATAGGCAGAGAAGAATCATTATGCCATCAACAAGGTTTGATGAGGTAGATTGTGTTAATATGGCATTAAATGTAAGTGGTTTCCTAAATGAAACTGAGCCTAACACTTTTGATGAAGCTACAAGTTGTCCTAATGCAAAGAAATGGATTGAAGCAATGAATGAATAGATGTACTCTTTAAATCAGAATCATACATGGACACTTAGCCTATTACCTAAAGGTTTTAAGCCAATTGCATGCAAATGGATTTACAAATACAAGGAAGGCATTCAAGATGTTCAACAACCAAGATACAAAGCAAGGTTAGTAGCTAAAGGCTATACACAAAAACATGGAATAGATTACAATGAAATATTTTCCCCAGTTGTTAAACAAACATCTATTCGCATGCTACTTGCTTTGGTTGTTCAAAATAATCTAGAATTAGATCAACTAGATGTTAAAACAACCTTCCTACATGGTGAGCTATCAGAGACCATATACATGAAGCAACCTCAAGGGTATGAAAAACAAAACATGGAAAATTATGTTTGTTTATTAAAGAAATCAATATATGGTTTAAAGCAATCTCCTAGATGTTGGTATCAAAGGTTTGATGATTACATGACAACAATAGGATTTCAAAGAAGCTCATATGATAGTTGTGTCTATATTAATAGCAAATCATACTCTACAATAGTATATTTGTTATTATATGTGGATGACATGCTACTTGCAAGTAAATCAAAGCAAGCAATGGAAAAAGTGAAACAGTCACTTAAAAAAGAGTTTGACATGAAGGACCGAGGTGAATCTAAAAGGATTCCAGGTGTTGAAATTACAAGAAAAAGATTAGAGGGAGTTCTTCAAATCAGCCAAACTACCTACTGTGGCAAGACTTTAAAGAAATACAACATGGAGAATTCAAGAGTTGTCTCAACTCCTTTGGCTCAACATTTTAAGCTATCTGCTCAAAACTCACCCAAACTAGATGAAAAAGAACACTTCAACTTTATGTCTAACATTCCTTATTCACAAGTTGTGGGGAGCCTAATGTATCTCATAGTATCTACAAGACCGAACATAGCCTATGCTACAAGCCTAATTAGTAGATATATGACTAATCTAGGGAAGAGACATTGAGAGGCAGCTAAATAGGTATTAAGATACCTACAAGGAACCTCAAAAGCTAAACTCACTTATACAAGCTGCAGTGATAAACATAATAAATTATTTGGTTATGTGGATTCAGATTATGCTGGGGATTTGATAGAAGAAGGTTTTTAACTGGTTACTTATTTCTAATTGGGGGAAATCTCCTAAGTTGGAGAGCTACCCTTCAACCAGTGGTAGCTCTCTCATCATCTGAAGCGGAATTTATAGTCCTATCAGAAGCAATTAAAGAGGCATTATGGCTCAAAGGTTTGCTAAAGGACTATGGAATTATGCAAACAACAGTCAAGATATACTGTGACAATCAAAGTGCTATACATCTATCCAAAAATCAACAATTCCACAACAGAACAAAACATATTGACATCAAATATCATTTTGTTCGTGAACAGATAGAGAAAAGAGAAATAGAGGTGTTGAAGGTTCATACCTCAGATAATGTCTCAGACATGCTAACGAAGCCTCTTCCACAGCTAAAGTTTAATCATTCTCTCGAGCTCGTTGGTTTCGACTTACCTGAAAAAGGTTAGACATATGAGTGTGAGTGATAAAATCAAGCTATATCGAAGAACATTTATTCGTTTTAAGGTGGAGATTTGTAGAAACTGAATGTTGTTATACTTTAAAACAAAATAATGTCCTTGTAAATGTCCATATAAAAATTACAAATTATGGACTGGAAAAGGAGAGAGAGGTAGAATCATACAGAGAGATAGAAAAGAGAAACTTATCTTAAAAACAAAAATAAACCCTCTGTAAAACTCCTTGAATAGCTTGAATAAAACATGAAGATCTCCAAGGCTATGTGATATAGTTGTTGATCTTCTTCTTCTTCATCCGCTTCATCTTTTTTCTTGTTTTGAAACAAAGATAGAACTCACAGAGGAGATTTTGGCCAAGGCTTCGCCAAGCTCTCACGCTTCCTCCTTCATTTTTTTATTTTGACGAACTGTTAGGGTTTAGGAATTGTTTTGTTTCATGAAGCAAGCTACGTGGAAGATTCTCCTTCACACACACCTAAACTGAAGTGTAAGTCTGTGGATTTTTGGGCCTTAATCCATTATTCAACCCAACAATTTTCATTACGATTGCAAGTTAGATTACATTACGACGAAGTAAACGAGGCTTAAATCAATCGTAATTAGTTTTTCTTTGATGTTGTTTACTGAAGACATGATTCAAATGAAATCTAATTTCCATTGGGTGTGTTTACTTATGTAATGACCCCAAATTTTATATATAATTAATTAAATTAAAATGGGATAATTACTCAAAACGCATAATTTTCTTTTTAAATAAAACTTTGTCCTTCCATAATCATAAGTCTTAACAACTTAAATAAAACTTAAAGTTTATCTGTAGCAGCGGAAATTATAAAACAGTGTCTATAAATGAAATAAACATAAACTAAAGTTGTGATCATAAATAATTAAACTTAAAATTTCGGGCACATCTCATGGTTCTTCCTCTTCAATGCCTAGATCATCCTCGATGAATTCACCATCATCTACATGGCTATCTGAAAATATAAAACCACGAGAGGTAGTATAAAAATACCTTGTAAGTGGTTCCTATCATAAGGAACCTTCATGCTCAAACACACACATCATGCTTACATGCTTGCATATCACATCCTAACATGTAGACTATGAAACAATCTACCTTAACATACTTGTACTTGCTTACATATTCTTACATACATACTTATATCCTTGATTTGGCGCCATGCTAAGCAGAAATACCTCATACCATGACCGTCAATTCCGCATGTAATATTTACAAGGTAATTGCCCCTTATAAATATCATTAACATGAACTAATTTTGTTTCCTAGGGCCCAACCCGTTAGCAGAAACCATTCTTGTCATATCATACATCTAGCTGCATAACATAACTGCTTAATTTGGGTATTTCATGCATAACATATTCTTCCCGTCAAACCGAGCATAACTCAATTGGCATAAGATTGTGCCCGTGACCAAGAGGTCATGGGTTCAATCATTGCATTAATTAAGATACCTTTGCAAAAAAAAAACATATTCTTCCCTAACTCCATGACTCTACTTACTTAACTCCATGAATGTATTGTAACACACATATATGTCATACTCAACCTAAGCATGCTTCACTAACCAATCAAAGTAACATAGATCATGTGAAGAGTAGAAACATACAAAAATAACATGACATAACATACTTGGCAAAACATCAAATATCATAAAACAACAAATCAATCAAGTATATATTCAAACAATATAATATAAATCACTTACAATCAATACCACAATAAAAAAATTAATCAAACATCACAACTATACAATACAACAATCAATTCAGCTACTTATGATAGAATCCACTTACCTCAAGCTTCAAATCTAAATCCAATAACATATGATACAAATTAAATTAGGTCTAACTTAAATTTAGTTTTGCTAAAGAAACTTTACTAGCTAACCTAATTTGCATATTAATTCACATAGTTAATATAAATCATAAAATTAATATTCAAAACTCATAAGATACTTTTTGTGAACATATTAAGCTCTGATTTATAGATAAAAAATACATTAAAATAATTTACTACTTCATAGAATTCATTAAAACAATTGAAAACACAAATTATACTAGTTTTTACCGATTTTAAGCCCTATGAAAATATGTCATGAAAGTTAATTTGAACTCCTTGAAAATATATTTAAGCTTACTCTATGCTACTGGACATGATAAAAAAATTTCAAAACAAATGTAATTAAACTTCTATATCAATCAATTTCGAGCTATAACTAGGAAATAGCGTAAACCGATAAGCACCATTTTAGAGCAATTTTAAAGATTGTTTTTTTAAGTATTTTAATTCTGATTTTCAGCCCCAAAATCAACACTTTTTAGATCTAAAAGAAAACCTAAAAGTTTCCATGAGAACCCCTAAACGATTTCAAACAATAGAGAAAAATAGGCTTACCGGTGGTGTGTTTTTCCTCTCTACCGTAAACGATGAATGAAGGAAAATTTTCAGCAACTAATTAGATTCAAATGATGCTGGAATACCTTAGAAAAAGATAGGTATGAACATGTTTAGGATCTATGAAAAATATCAAGAAAGATTCACTACGAAACTAGATGGAAAACAACTCATTTCTTACCGATTTGGTGCAACCGATGAACGATCTTGTAAAATCCAAGAACAACACTTGAAACAACTTGGAAAACAAGTGATACTTTCTCAAGATATGAGATTTACAGGATTAGAATAGGTGCTAGAGAGAAAACTTTGGAGATTTCTTTAGACAATTTTGGAATGACAATGAAAGGACACATAAAACTTAAGAGTAAAGTTCATTGGAGTTTGAAGCAACCAAGTGTTTCCCCTTCTCTTTTTATGAACATCCAAGAGGTCATACAAGATGTCCTTTGGCTCTTCAACTCACTCACTTAAATTCCTAATGACTCTTGGGTGAAAGTCTAAAAGATGTCTTAAGAAAAACTTACTAAGATTAAAGAACTTAATAACTAAGATGACTATTTTCCTCCTCTTTTGTCTACTTACTTTGACTAGGATAAATTATGTAATGTAAATGTCAAGAATTATAGTTTACTTCTTTTATTACCTTGTAGTAAAATAGTTTATAAAATAATATAACTTATGATAAAAGTTACAATTCACTATACTTATAAGTAACCACATCATACTTCCAATTTAAAGTTACGTTCTTTGTTAATTAACCTTTTATGCATAAACATTTGACTCTCCTAATGGATAAATAACTAAATACAAATTCAATAAGTTATTAATATATAAAATGAATTTCTCTAATTATAGAAATAACAAACAAATAACAATAGATAATTACGAAAATACCCTTAATGGTAATGTGGGGCATTACAACTTACTTGTTAAATTTTGTAAGTTTATCATAATACCCTTGAATATAATAAAAAAATGAAAGAATTCGAAAAAACCCGTTGCTCCTTTTTTCGTTTTCCCATTTTCGAACGTTCGCTTCTTCTTCTTTCTTCTCCAACCAAGGTCTTTTTGTCTTCTCCGAACAAGGAATCTGAATCGTCCACTTCTTTCACTCCCTCTGCTGTCGACGTATTGAAAAGAGTCAAACCCCATTCGTCTTTTAAAATCTTGGTACGTGTTGTAAACTTGAGTGTTCATTTCATATATTTCGTCCCTCTATTTCTTATATTTCGTAGTTTTCAAAGTGTTTTTCCTACTCTTTTGTTGTGATTCCGATTGGTGTTGATGTTCATTCTAGGGCTGAATGGTTTATTATTATGTCATTTGAGTGTGTGTTGTTTCGTCTGATTCTTGGTTAATCGGACTTTAGAGTTACTTCAGTGTTGATTTTTCTCTTATTATGAATGCATTTGAAATTAAGGGTTGCAATTCTCACGATTAATATGGTAGAAGTTCATCCTCACGCTTTAGAACTAAAAATTACATAGTTGAAATTTGGGTTGAATACTGAAGCTGGCGCAAGAGTACTACCTAGACAAGCACTGGGAGTATTATCTAGACTAGGTCCAACAACGATAGTCACTTTGTAATTTACCTCATTTTTTTTATAAAAAATGTTTGTTTGTCATATGCTATCTTCCTTGTGTTCACCTTTATGCATAATGGAAATGACACGTTATGAAGATAAGCGGAGCTGATCACTTTCTCGGACAAGGCTCGAGCTTGTCACACACATTAAACGTGCGAACATAATGATAAAGAAGAAGCTTAACCGCACTCAACTTGGTATGTTTCAGAGAACTATCTTCAGACATTTAATTGGCCTTTAACAATTTTCTTGTGCATGAAATCCTTCTAAGAGAGGTTGTTGATGAAAGACCAGATATGATGTCATTTAATATTAGGGGCACAGCTGTGACAATGTCCAAGGAAGAATTATTTCTCGTGATAGGATTGTAGTGGCCCCCTGAGCATACATAGTGTAAGAACGTGTGTCCTTCACGTCTACGAGGGAAGTATTTCATGTTGGAATTAATTAAGTAATTAATTCATATGTGGGTAACAAATTCAATAGCAATTATATTTGGGCTATTTAATGGGCATTTGAGTGATCTTAATTATGGGCCCAAGACTTCCATATAGTGGTGTGACCTGAGCAGAAACCTTCCCGTTGGTCCTAGGGGATTATGGGAAACCCTAGAATCAACATATATATAGTTTAGGTTATGGTCCCCAATAAGCTATGCTGCTTTAGCCTCTCCTATTGCCCATCTGATAGAGAGGATTGCCCATGATTGCTCTGAGTTGCATAGATGAGGAAGACCACAAACCACAGAGTGTTGAAGGCTATAGATTCATCACATCCAATGGTTTCAGGTAATTCTAATCCCCTCTAATTTAGTTTTCTTCCATGCTTAGATCCTAAAATTCTGTCATGATTTGTTCTTGGATTAAATGTATTTATTCTTGAATAATCATATATTGGGTTTTTCCCAATAAATATTCCAACAAGTGGTATCAGAGCGGTTTTTGCATGGTAGATTACTAATTTTATCAAACATGTTGTCTTTCCTTTGATTCATAAGATTTCGATTCAATAGGATTTTAGAATTATTTTACAACATGTTGTGTGAATTACTCGAACGATTGAATAGTCAAATTTAATTCGGATGCTTTTGCATATTTGAGTTATATCATTAAGGATTATGAATGTTTTCATATGCATATTTTGGCTCAATGATAAAAAAATGTTTTCATATTCAATCTCTGACTATATGATGGTTGTCATGAAGAAAGATCATTAGAGAAAGAATTAAAGAATGAAAAAAAAAATATAGTGTTCGCAGCAACACTGTTGTTGCGGAAAATGACTTAAAGAAGTGCTAGGGCACTGTAGCCTGAGATTTCCAGTAGGTCTTGGCCCACTGCAAATATACATATAACATAATGAATTTTATGTTATGTTAATATATATAATTTTAAAGATAATACTATTGTTTGTATTTTCCTTTTATAACAATAGTATTTGTTTATAAAATTATATATATGCCTTTGTTATAAATTTGAATTTAGGCATGAAAAAGTGTGGGGAATTATTTAATTTTTCATTTTTGGTGTGCTTAATAAGGTATCAAGAATTAGCACAATTAGTACAATTTATTTTGAATGTTTTGTAAATTAAAACATTTATAAAGTTATTAGATTATTAGATGGAGTGTATTTGTTGCTATGCAGATTGTGATCGGCCCAAAGGAAGGTTACAATTTGGCCAAACAACAAATACCAATAATAAGTATGAATAACATAATGATGTGTCCTTGAAGTTGTTAGTCGGCCCAAAGGAAGACTATCTTCTAAAAGGGATAAGTTATTATATTTTATTATTGGATTCTAAATGTGATGCCCAATGCATATGTTAGGTTGTCATGTGGGTTGAAATCCCAATAAAGTTTTTTTTTTTTGGCATTCTAATTTTTATTTTTGAGGACTTTTCCCTTTATAAATTATGCATGTAAAGATATTACTCTTAATTTTGAAAATAATTTTGGTAATTTCATTTTCATGAAGATAAAATTAATAGTAATTAAAATAAATGTGTTTTGCATAATAATCTGATTTTCTATGTTAGTGTTGATTTGATGGATCATGCTGCCAAAGTAGCCTCTGATTTCTGATATTGACATCTTCATAGTTAATTAGATGTTTGTGAACCTGTTGTTTATGCGTTCTGTTGTCGGCCCAAAGGAAGACGTCAATTTGGCCAAATAGCAGGTACATCTATGGTTAGCTGGTGATAAAACATGAATAATATAAAGTTATGCCATGTGAGTGATTGTCGGCCCAAAGGAAGACTTTCACTTGACCGGATTAGGTATCAGTGTTTCCTCACCACATTGAGAGTACTATTTGCAAGTTGACAGTCGACCCAAAGGAAGGTTGTCGATGTTGTGTTTGGTATCTTGTTGTCCTCACAAAGTTTAATTTGAAGGTATTTTTATAAATACTAAGTTATTTATGGGCATGTTTTAGTTGTTTTTTCAAAATTTTAAATACTATTGCCTTGTTTGATTTTGAGAATATTTTTGTTCACGTTGTAATGAATAAAGAAACACTTTCATTTTTTTTTTTTTTACTTAGCAACATCCCATTCAGATTAATTGAGATTTATATTAAAAAAAAATGGAATAATCTTAATTTCATAAGTTTTATGATGATGAAATTTATTATTCAAGGGAATCATGTTTGATAAGGAAATAATTAGGAAATTATTTTAAAAAGATAAAGATTGTTCTGAAATGAACATAAAGTAAGAGACATTTAAACTTTTGGTTAAATGTGTCTTAATGAAGAACAATGGAACATAAGAAAGTACACTATGATGCTTGTAAGGGTAGATGAACCCTTAATGAGCGAATCTTCGATGGTATGTTGAAGAAAATTGTTTTAAGTATGAAAGAACAAAATGTACTCAATTAACTATTTCCTTAAGGGAGAAATTAAAGTCGACACAAAGCTGCATTTTGAACATATTAGTCCAAATCACTAAAAATTAGGATCCAGATTTCTCCTATTTTTTTTTTTAGAAAATTTGGACATGTAGGAAAATATGTTCTTAGTACTTCTTTTCATAATGTATAAAGAAAATTTGACTTCTCACTTAGGATTTAAACAAAGTTAGTTTAGTTTGCATGTCAGACTTCCATGTGTTGAATAGACTCTAGTATTTCTATTCAGTGATGATTTGTTCTTTTGATTCAACAAATTTTTGAGTCTCTATTAAATAGGATTAAGGGGAAAATAATGAAATAGTCAATAATTAAGTGCATTGAGAGGTTTACTCTCTTTGAACAATCTTTCTATTTTATATGGCTTCTTAAAATGCTTAACAATATTGTTTAATATTTTCATAAATATATTCTCAGTGAAGTCACTTATGTTTGATGTCAAAGAGGTCTTTAGTTCTGGATATCTTGAAAGTCATATGATTAGTTTCTAATGATGAAACCCTATGAATTTGGTAGAGAATGTCTAAGGCCTTTTGTTAAACTTCTTTAAGAATTTATAGAGCCATTAAGTAAGACGTTTTTTAAGGCAAACCTGAGTAAAGTGTGTTGCTTATAGAATGATTCAAAGTTCATAAAGATGAGGTTAGAAGTATAACAAATTATTTCTCTTTGCATTTAACTTCTTTGGGAAAAAACTTAAGATTGCAGCATAAAGTTGAAGTGGTGTACCACATAAAACAACAACTAAATCTCTTGCAATTAAAGGTTAGGCAAATGCTTAACAGTATGTTTGCATTTAGAGATGTCCAACTAATGATTGGTCCTAAAGGTCAATAAGAAAAATTTGGACTTAAAGATTATTTGTTGTTACTCTAGGTACACTAGTCATTTTCATGATTTCTAAAATTAAGTCTCACTTAGGTTCAGTTGCTAGATATCTTTACTTTCTTAAGGATGTTGAGTTTGAGGGGGAAGATAAAATGAGGAATGTTATCCTTATGAAAAGAGAATTTGAGTTATTTTCTATATGTGAAAACATTAGTTAAGATTCTCCTCATTTAAGTAAGACAAACTCAACATTATTAAAAGTGTTATTAAAGTAATGACAAGAGATGGGAGAAATCCAAGTATAAAGATTTAAGTTTGACTTAAACGTAAAAGTAAGATGATTTCATTATCTTCCCCTAAAGTCAAACAAAGATTTAACTCTTAAAATAGAGAATTAATGTCACAAAGAATTAGGTGAAACAACAATGACAATATTTGACATCTTGTCATATTGCCTTTAAGAGGTAATGTGTGTTGAAAGATATAAGGTTTGTCTAGTTATTATGTTTCAATTATTATGGGTGACATTAATTATTTAGAGACTTGTGATAACACTTCAAAACTATTTTTAAAAGTTATGTCAAATAGACATAAAGATTGATAGCCTATATAGTTTAGAAACTCTTGATCTAGTAACACAAGGTTTCAAAGGTTTCATTTCATTTGTGATCTTAATAACGTTCATTCATTAATTATCACATTTAAGGTCTAAGGTATACAAAAGTGATAATTATGAATTACAGACTTAGTAGGAGTAAAATTATTTTCTTAGTGTAATATGACTATGACGTGATAAATACTAAGCTATAGGATGAAAGCTTGTATGAATATCTCTTTTTATATTGTGAGATCAATCTCAAGTAACATTGAGATTTCACAAAAGAGGTTATGTCAGAAAGTCTCCTAAGTTTTCTAGCATAAAGTTGTATGCACTAAGAAATATTCAAATCATTAAAGACACAAATTTAGTCTCAATAAAGGTCCCTTGAATAAAGAAATGAAGAATTTCATGCTTGAAGTTTAGACGCTTCCGCTTCCGTATTCATATCAATAACAAAAGGCAATATTTTTATAACTCTTAATTGGATCTAAATAGTTTTAAGGTAATTAACAAAATGATACATGCTCACTCGTCAAAATCAAATAAAGTAGAGATCATGAGGTAATTTGATTTTGATAATAGTAAGAGTTGCCAACAGGATCCACCTTCCCGGTTATGTTCACTAAATGAGTAAAAGATACTACTGTAAATAAAAGTGACAAATAGTCATTTGTAGTAGTTTCTTTTATCATTAAGGTTTGTGGTCATAACACTTTGTGTGGCAAGAAACTCATAAATTTTAATTCTTGTCACTAAGTTGTCTTGACAAGAATTTGTAATTCTTTTCAATTTATAGCAACAAAAGGTTTATGAGAATCATAAGCTTTAGTTGATAAAGAAAATTCAGAGTTTTTATTGTGTCTAAAGGAATACAACTTCATCATTAAGGATACGTTCATTAAGAAGTTTCACACACAAATGTTTTGGGAGCATAATGCTCATATAGGTGTGAAAATTATGGTACGTCAGTTGAGTGGGAGTTTGTGCTTTTGTAAAGTAGACACTGTTGGGATTAAAAATAGCGAGATATAATTAAATGCGGAATAAACTAAATATATCTCAACCTCCCACTTCACAGGTTAGAATCCAAAAGCCAATCAGTCACAAAATACAATAATAAAAGATAAGGGAAAGAGATAACAACACCGAGAGATATATTGGTTCGCCCCGATCTCGGGACTACGTCCAGTCTTCTGCAACTGCAGGTTCTACTATAATGGAGATTACAATCGGTCCCTCAAGCTCGCGCTACAAAACTCACCCAAATAGCCTAACTAGAACTATTTGCTTCCAAGTACCACAACCCGGTAGCTTGGGATAAACAAAGAGAGAAACACCCAAATCTATTGAAAAATACACACTGTATTTTTCTAATTGCTTACTATCTGCCAGAAAATCAACACTGAACAAAATAAATATGTTCAGCCGCAAAAAAAAACCTACGCCTTTGTTTTTCCTCACACTTGCCAAAGAGAAAACAAAACATATATATATATATATATATATGTTAAATCTGGCAATACCCTAGCCCATAAATGGGCCAAGGCCCACCTTCTTGTCTGCATCAGATCCTTACCATCTTTTTAAAATTCCACCATGTTTTTCAATTTTGACTTTGCTCAAAATTCCTTTATATATATATATATATATATAAACTATTTTCATGAGTTTTGTCACCACATCCTAACAATCTCCCACTTGGAGACAAAACGACGACCTTGTCTCCCACTGCAACAAACTGATCATCTTGGCAAACTCCAAGGCTTTACTCCCACTACAACTGTTATTTCTGATCTTCCTGGCAAACTCCAAGGTTCAACAAAAAAACCTGTAAAACAACAAACTAACAAAACAGGCAACCATCAGAAAAATAATAGTAGCTCATCTGTGCTCGCCCTGAGGTATGGGCTCGCTACGTGGAACTGTCCCCCAGACATAAAGGACAGTCACGTACTCCCACTTCAGCTAAGTGGTAACAACTGACATCTTCTTCGATCCTGAACACCTGTTCCTGAAGAAGATATATTCTGCAAATGACTTGACTCCTTCATTCAAGTCTGCTACCAAGCTAGAGACTAAACCTTTGACCATAACAACTGTCTTGGCCTTACACTTTGATGCCCTTACTCGCCTAGGCGACTTCATCAATTCATTCGAATGTCTGACAATTGGGGATTGACGATAGCCATCATCTTTCTCTCTCGGACTTCCCAATTGTTTCTGAACTGATGGATCTTGATCTAACTGATCGAAATTGGCTATCATTGCTGCTGGCTCAACTGTACCTCTACACCTACCATCTGCAGCTTTAACTGGCATCCACTGTCTCTTTGATCTTTTGACAACACTAAACTGACATCTATATAGTGTGGAATTTCTGTGGCCAACTGCCACTACCTGGGATCCTAACTTGAGTTTACACTGGCGACTGCCAAACTCACAACTGTAACCCTCATCCTCCAACTTTCCAATAGAGATGAGATTAATTTTCATCCTAGGAACAAACCTGACATTACGCAACACCAGAACACTGCCACATACTGACTTCAGACTAACATCCCCAATCCCACATGTCTTGGAGACTCTACCATCACCCATTCTCACTAAACCATGATGTCCATCTATGAATGATGTGAACAAATTTCTATCTGAAACTATGTGAACTGACGCTGCACTGTCTACAACCCATTCAGATGAGTGGTTACTACTCTCTATGCTACTCTCAACACAGACATAGGCATCATCAACTATGTTTACCTCATGATCCTCTTTTAGTTTCCTACACTGGCTTTTATAGTGACCTTTCTTGTGGCAGTAAAAGCATTCTACCTCCTTATTCCTATGACTCCACTTTTTCCTATTGCTATTCAATTTATTATCTTCATAATCAATTTTGTCTTTACCCTTAGTTAAAGCTAAAGCTGATCCTACAGTAGATTCTTTACTACTCCCCTTCCTACGAATTTCCTCAGCTATAGCTAAATCACAAACCCCTGAAAATTTCAGAGTGTTATCTCCAGTCGAATTAGACACTGCTGTCTTCATTGTTTCCCAACTATCAGGTAAAGACATTAATAATTGAATAGCATACACTTCATCAGTAAATGCTATCTTGACAGACTTCAACTGATTAACTAAAGTGGTAACTTCATTAATATAGGAATTAACTGATGAATTTTCAATCATTTGCATGTTGAAAAATTTCTTAAGTAGATATGCTTTACTATTGGCAGACTGTTTCTCATACCTGTTTGTAAGCGATTCCATTAGCTTGATTGCAGTAGTCTCGTTGGCTACAAGACTAGCCACATCCATCGACAGACACATCCTTATATTTGCAACTGCTTGTTCATCCATATCCAACCAATCTCCATCTGACATCCCTTCTGGTCTCTCCTTCAGTGCCTTGTGCACTTTCTTGCAGGTTAGGAAATCTTTGATTTGCATCTTCCAATAACCAAAATTTTCCCCATCAAATTTTGTGACTCCCTCGAAACTTTTTGGATTCGTCGCTCCCATGATTCCTGAACCAAAAGCTCTGATACCACTTGTTGGGATTAAAAATAGCGAGATATAATTAAATGCGGAATAAACTAAATATATCTCAACCTCCCACTTCACAGGTTAGAATCCAAAAGCCAATCAGTCACAAAATACAATAATAAAAGATAAGGGAAAGAGATAACAACACCGAGAGATATATTGGTTCGCCCCGATCTCGGGACTACGTCCAGTCTTCTGCAACTGCAGGTTCTACTATAATGGAGATTACAATCGGTCCCTCAAGCTCGCGCTACAAAACTCACCCAAATAGCCTAACTAGAACTATTTGCTTCCAAGTACCACAACCCGGTAGCTTGGGATAAACAAAGAGAGAAACACCCAAATCTATTGAAAAATACACACTGTATTTTTCTAATTGCTTACTATCTGCCAGAAAATCAACACTGAACAAAATAAATATGTTCAGCCGCAAAAAAAAACCTACGCCTTTGTTTTTCCTCACACTTGCCAAAGAGAAAACAAAACATATATATATATGTTAAATCTGGCAATACCCTAGCCCATAAATGGGCCAAGGCCCACCTTCTTGTCTGCATCAGATCCTTACCATCTTTTTAAAATTCCACCATGTTTTTCAATTTTGACTTTGCTCAAAATTCCTTTATATATATATATATATATATATATATATATATATAAACTATTTTCATGAGTTTTGTCACCACATCCTAACAGACACAAAATTTTGTTTCTGCAGAATAAAGAAGATGAATTATTTTTGTTACTCTGAATCACTTTCTTTCTAACAGTAGTTTAACATAAGGCTAGAAAGAGTTAAGTTTGATCTCTCTAAAGAATAAAGTTGACCAGTTGAAAATAGACATGTTTAGATCACATTACATGTAAATTTCATGCTGCTCTTCCACACTTGATCCATGTCATTGAGTATATTTGGTGTGGTGATCATTGAAGGCTGAGTTGCGACCATACATGTGACAAAAGTCGCTTTGGTTCCTCATTGGTATACAAAATGGACCGGATTGTGATTAAAGGGAAGTTATTTTTAAAATAGCATTAAGTTGTGCACTAAAGAATAAATTAATAATTGCTAATAAGGAAATTGTTGCCCAAGTGGGAGATTGTTGGAATTAATTAAATAATTAATTCATATGTGGGTAACAAATTCAATAGCAATTATATTTGGGCTATTTAATGGGTGATAGAACTCCAAAAGTGCTATTTTATAACCTTTAATTCTTGTTAGTTGATTCAAATTAATGTGTTTAATCATGTGTTTTGCAGGAATCGAGCATTCAGAGGTGAATGAGACACTTATATTAAATAAGAACTCAGAAGAGGAGTTTTAGAGTATAATCAACAAACCAAGCCGCAGATGATACTTTAAAGATAAAAATAATTTAATATTCAAAGTTGGAAGCTTGGTCTGGTGGTGAAAGGTTCATTATGTTATTCTTTGAGCCAAAGTTCGATATGTAATTATTTCTTATATTTTTACTTCAACATCAACTCACGACACGTGGCAGCTCCTGGTTGATCCGAGATTGTCTTGACACCAACAGACACCATCACTAATCTCTCTTTCTCCCTTTTCCTCTGTTTAGAGTTTTTTATTTATTTTTATGTTCGGCTAAGCTTGTAATGCTGAATTAGAGGTTTGTCGGGCTTAACGTTTTTGTGAGATTTTTGGTATTAAATTGCAATCTAATTTATTGATTAATTTTAATTAACGTTCTAATCAATCCATGTGCTTAGAGCTGCTAGGTAGTTAGCATGGAACGCTATCGTGCCCAACTTATTGACTAGTTTAGAGTTAATTACGATGCTTTGTCGGATTAATTGCATGATAGGATCTTAGAGACTTTTCATGGCTGTTCCAGTTAAGTCGATTAGGCTTTTAATTAAGAGATTGTATTTTTATTTAAGTAATCGATGAGCAAAATCCATTAAGTCCCGACAATCTCTGAATCAACAAGGTAATTTCTTGTTTATTTCTTTAATTCTTTAATTTTTTAAATTTTATCTTTAATTGTTATTTTAATTCATTACATTAACATGCAATCCAAACCCCCCCCCCCCCCCATTTATTGTTTTTACATAAAGTTTAATTTAGAGAATTTAAATTTCGGTTCCCTGAGTTTGACCCGGTCCGCTGTAGTTTACTGCAAGCCGTTGATCGGTAAATATAAATTGTATTTGACGGGCCTCGACAAGCTCGCTTCAATGGGCATTTGAGTGATCTTGATTATGGGCCCAAGACTTCCATATAGTGGTGTGGCCTGCTGAGCAGAAACCAGCCCGTTGGTCCTAGGGGATTATGGGAAACCCTAGAATCAACATATATATAGTTTAGGTTATGGTCCCCAATAAGCTATGCTGCTTTAGCATCTCCTATTGCCCATCTGATAGAGAGGATTGCCCATGATTGCTCTGAGTTGCATAGATGAGGAAGACCACAAACCACAGAGTGTTGAAGGCTATAAATTCATCACATCCAATGGTTTCAGGTAATTCTAATCCCCTCTAATTTAGTTTTCTTCCATCCTAAAATTCTGTCATGATTTGTTCTTGGATTAAATGTATTTATTCTTGAATAATCATATATTGGGTTTTTTCCAATAAATATTCCAACATTTCAAGTTCATGGTGATATCAACCTTCCCTTTGGGAAGTTAGTTCAACATGCTCAAAACAACAAACAAAACCATAAAGAAGTTCATTACAACAACTAAACTAAGATGCGGTATAAAAGAGAAGGGTAAAGATGAAGAAAGAAGGGTTGAAGAAGCTTTAGAGAGTTGAAAAAGATGATCTTGAACTCCACGGGTTCCTCTTGGTTTCTTCAAGCAACCACTCTACTTCTCCTCCAAGGATCCTTCATCTAAGAAGCTTTTCTCTAGAAATTTCCTTCTTCACCTTGCGGATGATGGAGCTTTCTTCAATGGAGGTCTCTCTTCCCCCAAAAACCGAGTTCCTAAGGTTATTCTCTATGAATGAACTCCATTTTTTCTCTTTTCATCCTTTTCTATATATACCCCAAGGATTTCACCTCATTTTACCCTAAAATGGATGTTGGAATTCCATTGGCTGGCTAAAAAATGGAAAAAGCAACTTGTTTGTACGCATGGGGACAAATTCTGACATTTCCTGCGCCTAGGTACAGTTTTCGCGAAAATTTTGCTCTTGCAAAAACTCCGCAAAGGTCCCAGCTTTGCTACCAAATTGCACCAGCAAAATACCTGCAATAAAAATCCCAGCTGTGCTGCTAAAATGCTTCAGCGAAATCTTTGCGAAACCTGAATTCGATCACAAAGGAACTTATTAAAGTACAATCAGACATAAATATGTACAATTTTGCACAATGACACTTAAGCAGACTCTTACTCCAATTGCAATACAAAATCCTTTAAAACATAAATCTTTGCTCACCAATACTCAATGAAGACTCTAAAATCCTTCTATTTTAGCCCTAATTAACTCTCACTTGGAGAGTTATCAGGGTGTTAAATGAATAATTTGTAACCTCCAATAACTAGTTCTTTGAGTTCTTGATTGTAACTCCTTGGAATATGTAAGGAGTCTAACAATATGAAAGGTCATGTAACTTCCTAGAGAGTTAATTCTAGGAATCTCTATAGTCTTCTTCCTAGCAATATGAAAGGTCATGTAACTTCCTAGAGAGTTAATTCTAGGAATCTCTAGAGTCTATTTCCTAGCAATATGAAAAGTCATGTAACTTCCTAGAGAGTTAATTCTAGGAATCTCTAGAGTCTTCTTTTGTCACCTATAAATAGAGGTGTTCTTCACCCTGGAAAATAAGCTCCAATTGAGAAAAGTGTCATAACACTCAATACAAGAAAATTTTGCCTATTCTCTCTTCATTCTAAAGGAAAAATTGAGACAAAATCTAGAATGAAGAGAGAATATGGAGAATTTTCTTGTATTGAGTGTTATGGCACTTTTGGAGTTAAGAATGAATCAAAATAATAATAATATAGTTTACTTATCAAACTACGCTCTAACCAATTGAGCTACAAAGCCTGCGGATGAAAATTAGCCTAATTTAAACAATTAAAAGCACAATGAACATGAAAAAGACAAGTTGGAATTTTTGGACCTTGTATATATTACTAAAACGGTGCTATAGCAAAGAGTGTAAACGAGAATCACTAATTTTGGGCCCAACAATCCCTTTATATCTTTGCTTATTAAGAGTAACCTAATTGTTTTTTAATACACATTAAATATGGTATGGGCGAGTTTCAGATGACAATTAAAAGCGAACACGAAAAAAATGTAAATGAGAACCGAAAATTCTTTTCAATTCAAGCTCAACAATCCTTATATCTTTGCTTTTTAAGAAACATAATATTTTTTAGTTCAATTATGTAATATGGTCTCGGTGAGGCTCAAACTCACAACCTACGGCCCATAAGACCAACGCTTTAACCAACTGAGCTACGGGACCTACTAATTACAATTAACATAATTTAAACAATTAAAAGCACAATGAACAAGGAAAAGACAAGTAGGATTTTATGGACCCTATATATATTTTGCCTAGTTACTACAGAAATCAACACAAGAAAACGTAAACGAGAATCACTAATTTTGGGCCAAAAATTCTTTTAAATTCAAGGTTAATGATCCTTATATCTTTGCTTTTTAAGAAACATAATATTTTTTTAGTACAATTATGAAATATGGTCTCGATGAGGCTCGAAGACCTCCGCCTCATAAGACCAACGCTCTAACCGAGCTACGAGACCTACTAAGTACAATTAAAAGCATAATGAACAAGGAAAACGTAATTTATTATATATTTTGACTAGTTACTACAACAAAGAACACAAGAAAACGTAAACAAATTTATTATATATTTTGACTAGTTACTACAACAAAGAGCTCAACACAAGAAAACGTAAACGAGAATCACTAATTTTGGGCCCAAAATTCTTTTGATTTC
This sequence comes from Herpetospermum pedunculosum, assembly GCA_028017165.1. Taxonomy (NCBI): domain Eukaryota; kingdom Viridiplantae; phylum Streptophyta; class Magnoliopsida; order Cucurbitales; family Cucurbitaceae; genus Herpetospermum; species Herpetospermum pedunculosum. The sequence continues at coordinate 53,473,443 of CM051528.1, read as the reverse complement.
AAGGTCAATGATCCTTCCATCTTTGCTTTTTAAGAAACATAATATTTTTTTTAAGACAATTATGAAATATGGTCTCGGCGAGGCTCGAACTCGCGACCTCCGGCTCATAAGACCAGCGCTCTAACCGACTGAGCTACGGGACCTAATGATGATAATTTTCCTGATTTAAACAGTTAAAAGCACAATGAACACAAAAAAGATAAGTTGGAATTTATGGACCCTATATATATTTTTCCTAGTTACTACAACGACGCTATATCAAAGAGCTCAACACAAGAAAACGTAAACGAGAATCACTAATGAGCTACGGGACCTGCTGATGATAATTTTCCTGATTTAAACAGTTAGAAGCACAATGAACACGAAAAAGATAAGTTGGAATTTATGGACCCTATAACAAAGAGCTCAACACAAGAAAACGTAAACGAGAATCACCAATGAGCTACGGGACCTACTGATGATAATTTTCCTGATTTAAACCGTTAAAAGCACAATGAACACGAAAAATATAAGTTGGAATTTATGGACCCTATATATATTTTGCCTAGTTACTACAACGACGCTATAGCAAAGAGCTCAACACAAGAAAACGTTAACGAGAATCACTAATTTTGGGCCGAAAATCGTTTTGAATTCAAGCTCAATGATCCTTATATCTTTGCTTTCAATGAAATATAATATATTGTTTAGTACAATTATGAAATATGGTCTCGGCGAGGCTCGAACTCGCGACCTCCGGCTCATAAGACCAGCGCTCTAACCAACTGAGCTACGAGACCTGCTAATGATAATTACCCTAATTTAAACAATTAAAAGCATAATGAACACGAAAAAGACAAGATGGAATTTATGGACCCTATATATATTTTTTGGGGGAATTGTTGTGGATAGCTAGTTTAAAATAGTCAAAATGAAAAATAACTAACTTATTTTATTAATTGCATCAAATAGCTAACTACAATTTAGGGTGGGGAAGAGAATAATTTTTAACCCAAATATGCCTCTTGTATATAACAATATTTACAAGACTGCCACCCAACCAAATTGTTAGACCCACCACCTGAATCTCTTTATTTCAGCGATTTAAAAATCCTCCTAGCATACAGCCAACCCCCAACAACCAAGTTTATTCCCCCTATTATTTCTAACCATCCTCCAAAATTTAAGACTTCACAAAAACCTACTTAATATTAGCCAAACTGTAATTCTTTGTCTTCTACACTCATTGGTTTCTCCTCCTCCATCTTTTTAACAATCATATTTTGTGTCCTTCACCACTAAATTAATGGCATCTTGTCAGATTAACATTGAACTCGATGGAGTATGGGACAATAATAACATATACATGAACTTTGAGTGTTGCACCGTTCATGTTCCAAGCGTGTCTACCCTCGATGAGTTTCACAACTCGCTCTCTCAATTGCTATCGCTTGATCCTCATCGAAAGATCTCACAACTCTCATTATTTAGGAACGGGGAAGACAAATCGCTGATCATGAGGCTCAACGAAGACAGAGACCTCGTGTGGGTGCTGACGGGTTACTCAGATAATAAGTACAATGATTGTGTTCTGGTCGTTGATACTGCGGCTGTAGATACTGGGTCATACACTAGAGGCCGTAGTATTAGGCTCAAGACGACTGCATCTCGGGAGAGTAGGGTTGTCCATTTTGTCGACCCAAACAGCATTGACACACTTGCTGAGAACATCCAAATTGTTGAGAATTGTGTGTTTGACACCAAAGCTAACCTAAAGAAGTTGGTTTATGGATTAGCTTTGAAAGGTAGTTTTCAATTTAGGACTACTAGGTCTAACGCAAAGCAATTTACGGTCAACTGCATTGAACAATCTTGCAGTTGGTCCCTCTACGCATCTGTGTACGGAACTGGGAGTTTGTGGGTCGTTAGGAGGTTCATAAATGAGCATACTTGCCCGATAGATATTGTTAAAAATGACCACAGACAAGCTACTGCCACTATTGTTAGCAAATATGCAACCACAATAATGTCAACCAACAACAAGAAGCATTGCACACCTAAAGACAATATCCGTTATGCTCAGAAACATCATGGAGTTAGCATAAGCTATGACAAGGCTTGGAGGGGAAGAGAGAAGGCATTTATGTCTATCAGGGGTTCAGCCGAAGAGTCGTATGCTCGGATACCCACCTTTGCAGCTAGGTTGATCGGAAAAAACCCAGGTATGTACGAATATATATCGCGCGATATATTATGTATGCCAACTGTATATACTATAATACACACCATTCGTTTCAGGTACCTACACTGCACAGGAAGTGGGGGAGGACAATAGGTTCAAATTTTTCTTCATGAGTTTAGTCGCATCTATATCAGGATGGAAGCATTGTCTTTCGGTGATAACAGTTGACGGCACCTCGCTGAAGAACAAGTTCAATGGGACACTGGTCTCTGCCTGCACGTTCGATGGCAACTCTCAGACCTACCCGTTGGCCGTTTCAGTTGTCGACTCTGAAAATGACGCTTCGTGGGGGTGGTTTTTCCAGAACCTAAAAGCAGTGTTTGGGGAGCCCAATGACCTAGTTATTGTTTTCGACCGCCACAAGAGTATAGCCAACGGATTCAGGGCTGTATATACATCTGCACATCACGTATACTGTAATTACGATCTAGTACAAAACCTCAAGAGTGATCACAGGGGTAAATCGATTGAGGAATTGTTTCAGAAGTGTGCCAAAGTATATACTTCGTCTGTGTTTGATTATTACATGAGGCAGATGGAACAATTAGTACCATCTATCAGGACCGAAGTGGAGGGAATAGGATTGTTTAGATGGAGTCGGGCATTCTCAACAAAGAAAAGGTACACAATGATGACAACGAACATATCAGAGAGTTTTAACTCTTGTCTGAGTAATGCTCGCGAGCTTCCAATCATCTCATTGTTAGAGGAAGTAAGAGACATCTTGCAGGAATGGTTCTTCGAGCGGAGGACATGTACAACCTTTCGACGTCAAGATATAACACAGTATGCCCAGAGCCAGTTACGGGACGCACTGAATGCTAGTCGTACAATGGATGTAAGTTGTATTTACTTCTCAATCCCCCTGAACATAATGTGTCGCCACTTATCATCTTTCTATATACCTCTAAATACGCAGATAAACCCTGTTAATGATTATCAATTCGAAATTTGCGATGATCGCAAACAATTTGAAGTTAACCTCACGGAGCGTAGCTGCACGTGTAGACGATGGGATGAAGACCTCATCCAATGCGCTCATGCGTGCCGAGCCATATGTCATAAAGGATTCACCTTAGAGAACTATGTACATGACTTCTACCGTACTTCCACACTTCAAAAGCTATATAGCGGTGATATACATCCGATTTCACTTTCGTATGATGATTTTGACGCAAACAATCCATGTGATACAATAGTGCACCCTCCTCTTGCCAGACGCCTTGCGGGGAGACCCAAAAAGAAACGGATAACTTCCCACCAGGAAAGGGCAACAACTCTCAAGTGTGGTAGGTGTGGGCAGGCTGGGCACAATCGAAGACGATGCAACACCCCCCCTCCCTAGTTAACTTAGTTCGTGTTTATTTTGTTCGCATTTGCAATAATATGATCTTTGTGTAATAGATCATTCAATAATTGTTCGCTAGCCCCACCCATTTCCATGTTTTCTCACGATTGATGGTGTATGACTGTATATACCTATCACTCTTGGTCTAACATATTTCTTAATAGGTACCCAAATCGTTTAGTAAACACGAAACATGTGTTTCATGTAAATAACACATAAACCTTTAATTCACACGACCATTGAATAAAATAGGGAAATGCATTATACTTTGAGATTAATATAACATTATATACAGATACCCTTTACGATAATTATGAGAACGTTGAAAACAGTGAGACATAGTATAAACTTTGATATAACTATCGTTTGAGTTTTGTAATTCACATGCATACTAAAACAATAATAGTATATACAATTGGCATAACATTTGTCATATACAATTAGGTCTGTATCCGATCTAATTGACACATGCATTATATTTTTGCAATCTACTATGTTATGCCAATTGGATATACTATAATACACACCCTCCATTTACTAATTATGCATTACACTTTGAGATGAATATAACATTATATACAAATACTCTTTTACCATAATTATGAGTACGTTGAAAATAGTTGGACATAGTATAAAGTGCTATATAACTCTCATTTGAGTTTTGTAATTCGGATGCATACTAAAACAATAATAGTATATACAAGTGGCATAACATAGTTTAGACAATTGGCATATACAATTGGGTTTGTATCTTATCCAATTGGCATATACACTATACTTTGCGGTTTAATATGTTATGCCAATTGTATATACTAGAATACACATTCTCCGTTTATTAATTTTGTATTACACTTGAGATTAATATAATATTATATACAGATACCATTTTACCATAATTATGGCAATGTTGAAAACAATGTAACATAGTATAAACTGCCATTTAACTCTCGTTTGAGTTGTGTAATTGGAATGCATACTAAGACCATAATTCAATGCAAAGATAGTTCATAATCATTCATAATAGAAGTCATTCAAAACATATTTCAAGTTTAAAAATAAAGCATATTATGCAATTCAATCAAAGTTCAACGGTATATAATCAAACATAATGTCTAAATTATCCAAAAATTATAAGTTCTAGAAGATGTAGGTACGATCATTCAACCCTCTTGTTGGCTGAGTTTCAGATCAAAGGTGGGCTCACAGAATTGAACTGGGAGGTCATCAGGGTCTTCTTACTGTGGGATCCTCGCATCGCCCCCACAAACCCCCCTCCAGTAGGAACATCTCCACGTGCCCCTCCATCTCGGGGAAAATTCTTGTTAAACTTCACATGTATACATTTTTTAGTCAAACACATCAGGTGTTGTCTGACTTCAGATATACATATACAACACAGAAAGCCTAAAACAACTAAAGCTCACCTCTACAAGTGGGGGTCTTCTTTTTCCCAACTTCAATGGTTTTATCTTTTTGTCCTTGTTAAATCTCTCCATAATACTAGTCTCGTCTATAGAGGAGATCACTTGGTTGATGGTTGCCTCTATATCATCGTGTTCCTACAAATACAGTCTCATTCAGATAATGTTCGTTTCTTCTATGTCTAAATTAATTACTATCATACCTGGGCACTGCCTTCTGTTACGCTCGACCCCCCTCACTTACCATTGGCGGCCACAGGTGCTACGGTCACGCTATCCACATGCCCAACTAGTAGTGTGTGGGATTGATGTCCACCGAGGGGGCAATCATGAGGGAGTTTCTCAACCCCATGATCATCTACTTTTAATTTATCTGCCTTTTTCTGGTTTTGTAGCATCCGTCTGCACCTCCGCACTTACAGGGGCTCCATCCTGAAACAATTGATCAAATAAGGGCTAGACAGTTACATACTTACAATCCGAGATTAGATTCGAAGTCAAGTTTCGTATATACCACACCAGAATGCATCGCGCGGGAAAATGAGGTGTAATTATTAGTATGTACCTTGAAACTAGATTGATCGTCCATGGCACCACTAATCCCATGTGTGGTCCTTAAGTATGCTACTAATGTGTTCAAGGCACTGACAACCCCCTCGAGCTTCGCATTTGTTTCATCTTGTTTCTTAAATATTTTTCCCATTTGTGCTTCCATGGAGGAAGACCCTACGAAGAACCTTTTGTCAGATGCATTATCTCTTTCAATAGTCATTCCATGTTCCACAACCCTATGTTTTGCCAATTCGTCATTCAAGAAAGGTTCAAAATAGGGCATCTCTAGCTCTTCTGTTGTGGGCTCTAGGTCCACTACTTCCAACTGCAAAAAGTTGAGTAACTCCTTTAGGAGACCCAAGGCTACAAACATGAATATAATGTACGACTAGCATAAAGTAAGTACATACCGAGGGAGACTTGAATATGTTGGCTTGTGATTCCCTCCATTCGGGTTGAGTATCTGCCTCCCAATTGATTAACCTTGGTATTGTATTTCGGATACGCCTTGCGTAGAACGTGGGAGGTGCGCTCAATGCGGGTATCATCTCGTATGCCCAAGCTAGAAGGGCATAGATAAAACCGCCCATCCCCATTCCACAAGCCCCCTAACTGACGAGGGCATTTTTCATATACCTCAACAACAATTGAAAGGAAACACGCCCCCAAGGATATGTGTTGAACAACTCCCCGTCGTCAACCATTAACAGGTATCTGGTTCAACGTAGAATTTTTCCTGTCTTGGGAGCAAGAAGCTTTCTAGGCAGTACAATTGGGCCATCTTCACCTTGTCTTCCTCGCATGCATTTTTGCTGAACTTGAATGCTAGGTTCAGACATGCTCGCATTACATTTTCCTCGTCCTCGAAGTAGTCATTCTTCAGTTTAGCTTTTCCTTTGATCAAGTCTTGGTTTATCTCAGGAAGTGGACCACAGTTCAACCCGGTCACCAATGCAAATTCTCTTAGTCCAAATTTCAGAACTTTCCCTCTGATCTTGAAGTTCAATTCAGAGGTCTTCTTGGGTTTGCATTGGTGTTGGATGAGGTGGAGGAGTAACTGAGAGGATGTTTTCTTGAAGGAAAAATCCCAAAAATGTCTGAAACACGTTGCGCGAAATCTTGCCTCGCAATCGCCCTGTAGTGTTTTGCGCACCATATCCATTATGCCACTTTTCCCGCATAGATTAATTTTCAGTGTCCTACTCATTTTAGACGATGACATGAAGTAGTCTTCATCCTGCAAGATATACATTGGTAGGTATATGAATATATCAATATACACAAATGTCAGTTGATAATACCATTTCATATTGTCAGTACATACTAGGGAACACAACCAGATACGGGCGGGGAACCATCTATTTATTTATTATTTTAATTTGGTAGATTTATAAAGTTAGGTGGATGGGGCATATGTAGTAAGCTAGAGTGCATATATTAACAAAAACAAAACACCACTGATAACATATGGGTATCAACATCCATAGTTTGACGTATATAACAACATACACAACTATCAACTAATTGCGCACATCACATCTTGTCATGTTATGGAACGGTGGTTACACAGCCAGATATACATGGTGAACTATCCATTTACTAATCATTTTGATTTGGTATGAACATACATGTTTAGATTTATATAGCATCATACATACGTATCGACAAACATTCAATGGACATTTATTTTGTATATGCTATGTTGTACAAAGACATGTATACTATATGCGAGGTATATAACAGAATATACGAAATATACCACCCAAACAAATAAATTGCCACAATTAAATGAGTGAGGAATATATCAACAGATACGAAGTATAAAATTCGATTAAATACTAACTAATTCGATTAAATACTAACTAAATACCAGGTATACCACCTCATTAAGATATGACTAGAGGATTAATTCCGCATATTCTTAATGTTGACAATAGAAGTATAGAAGAAATAAATGCACTACAGTTGGGGTATATACTAAGATGTACTACAATTGGTATACTCTTGTGGAGGTATACAAGAACAGATACGGTATATACCACCTATGGCTACAAAATTAATTCACATATTCTTAAATTCGACAATGGAAACACAGAAGATAGAAATGCACTACAATTGGGCCGGATACTAAAAGATGTACTACAATAGGTATACTCTATTAGAGGTATATAAGAGCAGATACGAGTTATATCACCAAATTTTTTATAATTTAATTTTTCAAATGTGTAATGTCTACAATGGAAGTACATATCAAATAAATGCATTACCATTGTTTCCAAAAACTCCTCTGAGTCCTGCACCTTTCCAGTGCTCACCCCGTCCATCCTCTTCGACTTCCCTTTACCTTTGGTCTCGGTTTCTCTCACAAGAACATGTTGTAGAAAAAATTATACCTATCTTAGTACAACATAGTATATACCATGTAATTAACATATCATACATTCCTTTCCTTGGAATACGAACGCTCAAATTCATTTTTCTACATACTTGCTTAACCTCGCCACGCTTTAACTTCTTTTAAAAACCACCACCGCTATCACTGGATTCATCCGAATAATAATGGGCAATTGAGGCGTCCTCCCTGCCCCCACGCAAGCTCTCATCGCTCTTGTCAACATCAGACTTACATAACACATGTGTTAGTGAAGAAATCTAAATATATACATAGCAAACAATATTTAAAGGGTATTACATTACTGTGGTCGGAGTCTTTTGGCTGAACCTGCTTGACCTTCTCTTTGTCCTTCGATCTCGGTGTCCCTCGGTTCTTTTCTTTGCTTCCCTCGGCAGTCATAACCCTATTCTCCACCTTCCTTTTTCGTTTGTTACATGGCGACCATGAAGGTGCATCATCCAGATTCTCCATCTGTGCTTCCTGTAGGACAACAAATTAAGGTGTGTAAATACAGGTATAGGCGGGTGAAATGTCGGTACCAATGACTGTAAATACGGTTATATACCTCACTGAATTCATCGAGTTTCTTAACCTCTCGTGACTTCCCTTTCTCCTTCTTTGTAGGCGATACCTTTGTCTTCGCCCTTCTCCCCTGGATTGTCTTTCATTTTTAACCGCCTTGCTGCGTTGCACATTTTATTTTGTCTCCTTGTTCATTGCACTTGTTACTTCGGGTAGGGAGTCCTGCATGTGTATACTTCAATTTATAAAACCATAATATATACCAATAGAAGATTTATAACTAGCTATTAGGATATAGACATGAACAAGGTAATATTCTAAGGGTCATTACCTCGGCTTCCTTATCTACCCGGATTGGTGACGATTGCTTCTTCGTTTTTTTTGTAGGCATTACACCGACAGCTTTCAATCTTTCACTCGCCCTTGCCATCTACAAAAATGAAGAGGTTGTAGAATAAAAATATTTAAACCCTAGACTCACGCTCAACATTGCGGCAACCGGTCAATTAAATAAATAAAAATGGATAACAAAGAAATCCCTAAAAAATAGGGATTCAAAACTATATGAAATACAGAAAATCTACAGAACATTATATCGTTCGTTCATTCATTCAAGCGTACCGGTAGTCTTGATGTTCGATTTGCACCGTAGCTTTTATAGGCTTTCGCGAACTCACGGTGGTCGCCAAGCGTACCGGCAGTCGACCGGAATCGGAGCTTCAGAGAGGTGAATGGGCTGTTTAGCGAAATAATGTTCGATTTTTCGTCGTAGTTGTGTATAAAGTTTGGCGGATTCACGGTGGTCGCCAAAGTATTCTCTTCCGCGCACAGAGGCGACTCGATCGTTTCAAGCCTCTCGTTCTTTACCTTCCACCGGCGGCCATCGATGCTTGGGGTGAAAAAGTTGACGCCGATTTGCTTGAGGGAGGTGAGTTGTGTTCTCTGATTTGGGAAGGTGAAGAGTTTTCAATTAATGAATGGTGAAGGGTTTTCAATTAATGAATGGTGAAGATGAAAGGTTTTCAATTAATAGATGGTTTTTTCAATTAATGGATGGTGTTTTCAATTCCGTGTGATATTTTAACAAACATCAATGAAGGGGTTTTAAATTTTTATATTTTAACAACATTGGGGTGCTGGAATCGTGGTTGACATGATTGTGTAAGGTGAAGGGGTTCCCATCAATTTATTTTCTCTATGTGAAATTTTTGATGTGACATTTTTATTGGGATGTTGAATGAGAGTGTATATTTTTTGTTTATTATTTTTTTGTCAAACCATTTGTTTACACCATTTTTATGTTCCGTGTATAGCTGATAGATTTTCTGGAGTTCATTGTTGTGTTCTCGAGTCGGTGTATACTGGTAAATACAAGGATTGGTAGTTTCGGTTTACGTTTCATTCAAATTATTTCTAAATTTACAACGATTTACTAATTGTTACGTTTTTTCTCCCAACTAATTTCTCTCTCATAAAATCAACCCTTGTTTTTAGTTGATTTGATTTTTCAACCAGTTAAATCTCATAGGGGTATTTGTGGCGAGGCTCGAATTCGCGACATTCGATGCATAAGACCAGTGCTCTAACCAATTGAGCTACAGGACCTGTTGATAACAATTAGCCTAATTAAACAATTAAAAGCACAATAAATACGAAAAAAACAAGTTGGAATTTATAGAGATCCTATATCTATATATATATATATATATATCTATATATCTATATATCTATATAAAACAAGTTGGAATTTATAGAGATCCTATATCTATATATATATATATTTCGCCTAGTTACTACAACGATGCTATAGCAAAGAGCTCAACACAAGTAAACGTAAATAAGAATCATTAATTTTGGGCCCAACAATATCCTTTTGAATTCAAGCTCAACGATCTTTATATCTTTGCTTTTTTTAAAGTAACCTAATTTTTTTAGTACATTATGAAATATGATCTCGGTGAGGCTCGAACTTTCGACCTACAACTCATTGTTGAGTAATTATATGCAATGCAATACTGCAAGTGTACGAGTCAAATTTTAATATAGTGTATGTAAATACAGATATCGTACTCATGATTAGTTTTCATGATTGGTTTTCTAGAGTACCGCGAATACAATCACCCAATTTTATTTAGAGAAATAAAACGATAAATGGATAAGATAAAATAAAATAAAAACAAAAAATAAAAGAGGGAGAGCAAGAAGAAGAGAGATGTCTTAGGGGGTTGATTTCACCGATTAGACAAATAAATCAATCAATTAACCACTAAGAATCATGCAATAAATCAGAAGTCGGGAAGTTATATGTAAAAACTACATCTTTCAAGTACAATTAAATCTCATGCAAATTATAAAATTAAGATATTTGTTTAGCTTTTAATAACATGCAAGACATTAAGACTCTCCAATTAACAACCTCTAAAGGAGTACTAAACAATTTATTGTTAGAAACTCTTTCAGTCATGCAATTAATTTCTAGTCTAAATTACATATAAACTCAGGCCAATTAAACAAATAATCTGTAGCTAAGAGATTTTAAGCATTAAACACATAAAAACATGAATGAAATTAAAAATAAAAAATAATAAAAGACGTTTAAATTAATCAAAGCATCAGGTCTAATGGGTACATCAATCCCTAAGATAAATGAATTTAGCTAATCACGTTAACATTACAAAATCTAAACCCAAAATTAAAATCATAACAAAACTACAAATTAAAAGGGGAGAAGAAATAAAACTAATGTTGATTCCATGTTTTCGTTGTAATCTCCAAGATCTATGTAATTGTCTTCTTTGTGCTCCAAATCATCTCCTCTAACTCCTAAAATGATGTATTTTCAAAATTGGGTATAACTCTCCAAATTGCCCCCAAAAACTCTTAAAAAAGATGTATTTATATGACAAAATAGGGCAAAAATCGTATAAAAGGAAAATCTAGGGGTTGGATTCACGTGTGGCACGCGTAGAGGAAGTTGATGTAGGCGCATGGCTGAAAATCAGGTGTGGGCACACGCGCATGGAACCTGATGGAGGCGCAAAGATGAAATTTTGGCTTGTTTTCCTTCTTCTCTTCACTTGGGAACGTCAATTTTCATCAAAATAGTTTTTTTTTCATAATAAATCGTTTAAATTCTTCAGTTTGGTCCACATATTCGATATCTATAAAATAATCAAATATAATCGTGAAAACAACTGTTTAAGCCTCTAAAACTAGCATAAAATAGGTCATAAATACAACTCACTTTGTGCGCTATCAAATACCAAAAAAAAAAATCACTTTATCAATCAACAAATGCATGTAAGTGACTAAAACCTTTGTGTTCTCAATTAATTCACAATTAAAGAAAATATTAAACCACAACTCATTATCAAGAAATTTAAATTTAAAAGTTTTTATCCCCTTGCGTGTGTACAACTTATATTCTCTCTACTTCTTTCAGATATCTATATGTATTTGTTCATGACTTCTCTAAGTTATTTAGCCCATGATCTTGTCATTGGTCCTTCAGGCATTGTAACGTTGTTCATGTCATATCAAAACTAATATATGACATCATAAGGTTTAATTTTACTTGTCGCCCCAGTTCATTGACACAGGGTGCAAGGAATGACCTACTAATAACACAAACATTTAGAAGATTACACAAATTTGTTATAAAAGTCATGTTTAGCTTGAATGAGACTCTTTTAAGGAACTATGAGTAGATGACACTACAAGAATTGTGGCTTTTCTCGACACAAAAAGGCGTCGGGAAAAGCCATAAAATTATCGGGAAATATTTTCATGACGCCAAAAAAATGTCGTGTCGACAGATTTACCATTTTCTGACGCCATTTAACCAATGTCGGTATAACATATATGTGTTGACGCCTGTTAGATGGCGTCAGAAGATGGCCCATCTACCGATGCCAACTAATAGGCGTCAGGGGAGGGACCGTCTGCTGACACCATCTAACAGACATCAACATATAGTTGATATGTTGACTTAGCCTCATCATTGCTCCGACCTAACCCTATAAAGTATATAGGCTTAACTTGACATAGGCCCAAGCCCAATGGGCTTAAGACACTGTTTGAGCCTAGGTCGGGTCAACCTAACATCCAATTGTTACACTCATTGTTCAACCGTTGGACTTGACTCATTGGATCAAAGTTTGGGCCGAGCTTGGACTATCCATTATATATTAATTATTTAATTGCTTTTTGATTTTTTTTTTTTTTTTAAAGCAAATTTTATTTAAAACTTATTGAATTTATATTTTATTTTATAGTTTAAGATACTTTTTATTTGTTTTTTACACATTTTTTTTTTATTGACTATAAACTATAATATGTAAAGTATAGAAATATATTTTAGAAAAATAAGAAAAACAAATCACATATCTAAATATATAACATATAATACATAATGAATTATATATAGATTTATATATGAGTCAACCAGAAGAATAGCTAAATCTAAATACCACAACTCGAAAAATAGCTAACCTCACTATTTTTTTTTTTGTAAAATGACTAAATGCATTTTTCAACACAAGGTTGAATTTCATTGAGAAAAAGAATACGATTGGAAGAGTTTTACCTTTTAAACCACCCACAAAAAAATGCTACAATAAAGGAGTGCATCAACGAAGATAAATTCTTGAGTCAAATAAAATACTAAGCAGCTAGAAAATCCATAATTTGTAACGTAACAACTAGAGAAAAAAAATCTAAAACATTAAAGTTGTTTCCAATTTTTTTTAAAAACTAAAATCTAGTTAAGTAAAAATCATGAATAACATTATGACTTGACACAATTAAAACACAGAAATTACATAGATAGATACTAACACACTTTAAGTAACATGTTATAAACTGAACTCTAAGACCCCGTTTAATAACTATTTAAGTTTTTGGTTTTTTACTTTCCATTTTTTAAAAGCAAAAATCATATATGTTTGATAATTGTTTTTTAATTTTGGTTTTTGGAAACAAAAGTTCAGAGTGGTTGGATAATTACTTTTTGTTTTGTATTTTTTTATAAAATGTAAATTAATTTTTCTAAAATAATGTTAATCTATTATAATGTAAAAATTGCAACGTTTATCAAAATCTAATTAATGTCCAATTATTTGATCAATTTGAAAATTTAGAGTAAAAATTGATTTTTTTTTTTAAATAAAAAGAATTTATTGTGTTGATAGTTTAATTTTTTTTTGCAAATATGACAATGTTTATCACTGATAGGCTGATAGTAATCTATCACGGATTGAAAACCATTTTTGGGGGCTTCCGCCTTACACACGGAAGATTGGATTGCCGAAATCACGAGTCAACTATACTGTGTTACGATCACCTCATATTGATAAAAAGTTCAGAGAATAATTTGTAATGGAAATCAAGAAACAATTTATGGTCATAAAAACAGGTTTATCACCTCAGTTTTTTATAGAATTTTGTCAGTGACTATCACGATAGTAGTTTATCAGTGATAGATTACTATCAGCGATAGACTGCTATTATTGATAGACACTGATCTTTTGTCATATTTGCAAAATGTTTTAAATTTTGTTATATTTGCCATTATTTTGGGTCTGATTGTTATTTATGCAATCAACCCTTTAATATATTAGAGAGTTTTTAGTTGATGTTTTTCATCTTAGAGTAAAAAAAATATATATATTTTGATTATGTAAAGTGATTAGGTATATTTGTGTAACATATAACAATAATATTAAAATATAATATATTAGAACTTTTTTATTTGAATAAAACTATAATATAATATATTAATAATATTTTTTTTAAAAAAAAATATACTAATAATATTAATGACAATTTTGATTGAAAAAATATTAATGACAATTTGATTCTAATTTCAATAAATAAATAGATAAATATATAAACATTTGAAGATAATTTCAATAATTATTGAGACAGAGAGACTCAAATTTTGAAATAAAAAACATCTTTTTGAAAACTTTTTTTTTTAATTTTTAAATTTTGTTAATGAACGTAAAAACGTTTTCAAAAATTTAAAAATAAATAACTTAATTGGTTATCAAACAAACCCGTATTTTAAAAATCAAAAATCAAAAACCAAACACATGAATTGAATGCGTTATCAAACGACTCTTAAAATGCTTAAATAAAACGCAATTTTCAGCAACAAATAAACAAAGAAAAACAGAGAACACCAAGAAATATAGTGGTTCAACCTTTCTGTCTACATCCACTTTGAAAAATAGCCTAGGAGTGTTTTATTAAGAGAAACAAGTCACAAATACAAAGTACAAAAAGGAGGATTCAATACAAAGTACAAAAAGGAGGATTCAATCACCCCAATATGAATGAATGAATCACAACGAACAATACTTCAAATCTTGATTGATATGAGCTTCCATCAAAGACTCACTACGACGGACAGGAAATCGCCGTGAAACCCAACCAATACCGCCGCCTGAACTACAAGAATAAATAGTTTATGTATTAGATACATTAATATTAAAAACTATATATACATATGAAATGTAAATGAGATTTAAATTGGTTAAATATATATTATAAAAGATTAATTTTATGATATTTGAATGACATTCAAATAAATGTAAAATACATATTTTAGTATAATAGATATTAAAATAATGTATTTTATCAAATAAAATTAATAAATACCCATATAAATAGAACATTTAGGTTTAGCCGAAGGGTTGGCCAAAAACACTACTCACTCTCCCTTCGAAAATTGTTTTTCATTCTTTCAAGAAAACTCCCACAAGCCTTGGTCATGGAACACAAAAAGATTGTAGTTCGTGGTATGTTTAACCTTCTATTTTTAGTTTAATTCTAAATAAATCAAAGAACGATTCTAATGCTTCCGTTGTGGGTTTGAAGTGTTCATTTCATTCAATTGGTGTCGTAACGTTTTTGCGACGCGGAGCGGCGGATATCATTATGTCAAACAGAGATTTTTACAAGAAATAAAAACAAAAAATGAGTCGCCACTAATCATTTTTGGGTGTGATTGGTCACCTAAAAGACGGTCTACGAAAAAAGAAATTGGGCTCGGGGGTCGTTTGAGTGTAGGGAAGGTTATAGCACCCTACAACACCCTATTAAAAAACGGTAGCCAAAACCTTTTATCCTAATTATCCAACTAATTTCATGAGGGTCCTTAATTTGAGAAAAAAAAAACAACAATTAACTAAGAAATGTCTTATTTAAATCAATCTCTTCTTTGAAATTAAAGTAGGGATTTGATACATGAGTATAGGGCCATTAATTTTCCATTTAGTGCTTTAATCCCATTACCGGGATTATACAACAAAAACAATGATTTTAAAAAAAATCATTGAAAAAATTCTTTTTGTTTCAAATCAATTTTGAAATTCAATTTTAAACTCATTTTAAAATCAAATGCAAATCCTTTTGAAAACAAATTTAAATGACAATTGAAACAACTTTAAAAGTTAACGGCTAAATCATTATTTGAAGAAGACTTGAGAAATTAAATTTTTAGATCATTTTAAATCTTAGATTTAAGAAAACATTTAGAAACTCTAATTTTCAAAAATCATTTGAGATCAATTTTGCAATTCATTTAAAAGATATTTAGAAAATAAAAGATTTTAAGAAAATAAATATTTGAAAGTCTTAAAATTCAAAATCAAAATCAATTTGAAAACTTAATAAAATGTAATTTTGAAGATGACACATAATGACATTAAAAAGTAATTAAGAACTAAAGCATAATTTTCAAGATAAAGGAAAGATCCATATTCCATCCAGTGATTAAAAAATTAGAACAACAAGAACTCATCCTCAAGGTGTAAGGAAGAATTCTCCACCCATCCCGGGACTTCAATTAAAATAAAGCAACATAACTCATCCTCAAGGTGGGAGGAATAATCCTCCACCTATTTCGGGATTTCAATAAAAATAAAGCAACGAACTCACCGTCGTCAAGGTGGGAGGAAGAACCCTCCACCTATCCTGGGATTTCAATTAAAATAAAGCAACGAACTCACCCTCAAGGTGGGAGGAAGAATTCTCCACCTATCCCGGGATTTCAATTAAAATAAAGCAATGAAACTCATCCTCAAGGTGGGAGGAAGAATCCACCACCTATCCCGGGATTGAGACTTTAAAAATAAACTAAGCAAACTAAGGAATAAAAAGTAAAAATGCAATTTAAACTAACCAGACATCCCAAAAATGATTTTAATTTAAACATTGTTTACAACAACTCCATTGGGGATCAAACTCAGGATCTCTGGTTTCGTAGACCAGCGCCTTATCCATTGGGCCATGGAGTCACTATTTTTAATTGTTGCATACAGTATAACATCTAGATTCATTACAAGAAAATAGGGTTATTGCAGAGGTTTTTTGAGCTATAGCAGCGGTTTTAAACTGCTGCAACACTTTTTGCAACGCTTGAGAAACCTCTGGCTAAACCAGTGCTGTAAGGGATCTAGCAACACTTTTTAAAGTGCTGGAATGACTTTTCACAACCGTTGCAATAACACTCATCCTATTGCAACATTTTTGAAATAAATAGCAACACTTTCTTATTTGTTTGGCCTTTAAATTTTTTAAAGAATTTTTTTTATTTGGGCTTCGCCAATTGTCCCAAAACAAAATGAACACCCTATTGCAACACATTTTAAAATTGCAGCAAGAAAATCGTTGCAATACATATATTTTGCAACAGTTTTTTATTTGTTTCCAGAAATTGTTGCGATTTTATTAAATTTTGCAGCACTTTCTAAACCGATGTAAAAAAATTGTCGCAATAGACTAATTTTCTTGTAGTGATTAAAATCGAACCATAACATAATCATGCATTTTAATTATTTTAAATATAATTGTTATATTTAGAATATTGTAATTAAGATGTATTCCTAATATGTTTAGATGTTTTAGGAATACATCTTAATATGTTTAGATGTTTTTCTAATATGATTATATTTTGCCAAAGCGATCATAGCTCAGCTGACATATGTATGACTTGATGACCAAGAGGTCTGTGGTTCGAATCCCCCCAACCCCAATGTACTCAAAAAAAAAATATGATTATATTTTTCTTATGGATGAATATAATTGTTATATTTGGAAAATTCAATTAGGATATTTTCTTTCTAATATGAATCTATGTTCTTCTAATAAGAATCTTTTATTTTAATAAGATTAGAATATAGGATTATCTTGTAATTTTATTTTAAA
The DNA here is from genome assembly GCA_028017165.1 of Herpetospermum pedunculosum. Taxonomy (NCBI): domain Eukaryota; kingdom Viridiplantae; phylum Streptophyta; class Magnoliopsida; order Cucurbitales; family Cucurbitaceae; genus Herpetospermum; species Herpetospermum pedunculosum. The sequence goes on along the minus strand of CM051528.1, from coordinate 53,455,774 downwards.
GGGTTTAAAATTGTAAAAGTTCAAGATTATCCATAAGGTTAGTTTTTAATAAGATTAAAAATATTGCTTAAAATCCACTGAAGTTCATTAATAGTTAATAGTTAATTAAAGATTTGTGAATTTGAAATAAAAATTGACTATAAGAGACCCTGTCTAAGAAATGTTATTAGGGTGAGATACTTGAGTTGACTGAAAAGGAACACCTCTACCTGAAAGTTGGTCTGGGGTTGAATTAGTCAAATTTTATTTAATTTCATTAAGCAGACTCATAATGTGATTAGTTTTTTAAATAGTTTAAAATACTTGGTAATTCACATTAGATCAATCTAGCCAACCTAAGGGTTATTGTTGCGTGTCTACTGCTGAGTCTAACAATTAGCAAACACTCAGAACATGCAAGTGCACATGATCTAATGCAACAAGTAATAAGTATATTTATATCAATTTCGCAGAGATTTGATGCATGTAACGTTAGATTGAAATGACTTAGAGACAAAGTAACCAGTAACCAAAATGTTGACGTGTGACTTTACAAATAAAGGCAACGAATAATAAACTCGAAACAACAATGACAAAATCTTAAAGTAAGAAAATGCGCAGGAAATGCTAACTAGCAAAACTACTAAAAGATACTCCAAAGACCAGAATGCGAGACTAATGCGTAAACGCAAAATAACAGCATTAACAAAATGCGAAGGTTCTTGTGATAACAACTAGGGTAAGGCTAGGAATATCTACGGGTTAACTCATGAAACAGATGTATTTAACACAAGTCAGGAATAAACTCACCACATAGCACAACCTCACGAAACCTCTCGATCTTCGTCATTAGGACTTAACTATCGTTCTCATCCTATTCTTACAAACATGCTATCAAGTATGTTAGGCGAGTGACTATGTCTAGACTCCTCGTTGGTTACCATAAAGGCTAGCAAAAACATGAATATTCAGACTCCCTACTCCCATCGGACGATCAGAAATCATTAGCACAAAATGGATGGTCGGTCGAAATTATGCTATTAGTATAACACCAAACATGCTTTGAGTGTAAAATGCCAGAATCATGCTAAAACATCCATTTCATTCATTAACCCATACTCCTAGCCTTCCCTTCGGGAGGGTAGTTCATCAAGTTGCTAAATACAAATGAAATAGTTAAGAAAGCCATTACAACACTACAAATCTATTGCTCGGTAAAGGAAAGTAAAGATGAAGAGAACGAAGATGAAGAAGCTTTAGAGTGCCATAGGAGACGAGCTTGATCCGCACGGACTCTTCTAGTCCTCCTTCGGTCAGCAACAACCTCTTCTTCCCTCTTGACGATGAAGAAACAAGCAACAACCTCCTCTCCTTCGATGCTTCTTCCCGAAAGAGATTATTCTCTCTGATTTTTTCTTTTCGGCTTTTGGAATTTTGAGCTTTCTCTTCAATGGTGGTCTTCCAATTCTCTTTCACCATTTTCTACTTATTGAAGGGAATGAACTCTTCATTCCCCGCAGCGGAAGCGATTGGAATCGATCTTTTGTTTTGTTTAGAATTAAACTAAAAAATAAGTTAAGCATATATGAAATTACCTTTGAAGAACAATAACCTTCTTGTGTTCCTTTTTCCACGAAGTCTTCCTCGCTATGACTCGAACACGGGATCAAGGCTTGTGGGAGCTCTTTGAAAGAATGAGAGAACAATTCTCTCGGCAGAGGATGAGTAGTATGTTTGGCCAACCCTTTGGCTAAACCTAAATGTCTTATTTATAATAAGGCTTTTAGGAATTAATTTTATTTTATAAACTACATTTTAATATCTAATATATTAAAATATGTATTTTATATTTATTTGAATCTTATTCAAATATTATAAAATTAATCTTTTATAATATACTTTAAACCAATTTGAATCACATTCAAATAACATAAGTATATAGTTTTTAATATTAATGTATCATATACATAAACTATTTCCTCTAATATTTAATGTATCAAATACAATAAATATATTTTACTCTTCTACATTTAATATATCAAATATATTAAATATTAATTTGAATATTTCAAATTTTGTTTCAACTAAATTGATCCTTTTAGTGTTACTATGAGCTAGCAAGGGGACCTTATGGACCTACAGATTTATAAGCTCCAATGATACAAAATTAATTAATTAAACTCATTAATTAATTGACTTTCATTCATTAACTCTAGGTCACTCCACTATAGGCCTAGAGTTGCACTCTTATGCACTGTAAGACAAGTTGTGTCCATGGATATAACCATTACATGCAAGTCGATCCTTCACGAGTTGTTCGTAATTACAACTGGGTCAAAAGTCCGTTTTACCCCTGTAATTACATCTTACACCTTAAGTACCACTGATTCTCTAATGAACAACTTGTTTATGATCCAACCATAAACCAAGTCCCTCTCGGGCTAGTGAGAGGGTGGGGCCCCATTGTTCAAGTCCCGAAATCAGCACTTAAGGGAACTACTCATTTACTTTCCCTATATGGGAAGAAGTGAATTCCATCTTGTGAAACTTATGTTCCCAACTCCCTATTTGGTCAAGTCCCCAAAATGGTAGGCTTATTGAATCGACTATAAAGGCCATTCTCACCCATACAAATCAAAGGACGAGCCCTCACAGGCAGGAGTTCATAACTCACTCAGGATTAAGATCGAGTCACATATGATCATCCTGTGAAATACTAATCTTCTCAAATAACGGATTTATAAAGAGAGATTATATATTTCGTGGTCCAGTCTTATACAAACTCATTGTATAGGATACCCCCACTCACATGTCTCTACATGAATGATTTGGATCAAATCATTTGTAACAATTACAAAGTGGGCCGTATCAATAGTGTTACCAGGATAAGACACCCAACCTTATCCATATACTATAGACCCTTTAGGTTATTACTTGAACATGATCCTCCCGTATGTCAACTACATACAGTTCAAGATTACACTAATAACCTTGGATTTTATTTATATAATCAATATTATAAATTGCAAATATTAATATTAAAATAATTATCAAATAATTATTAATTAATTACGAGGCTTTAGGGCATAAATCCCAACAATCTCCCACTTGCACTAAAGCCGGTGAGACATGTATCCTAGGGCATACTCTACACCCAACATGTTCTCCCACTTGCCCTAGTGAAGATGAGACATGTCTCATAATCCTAGAGACATTCTAGGTGGCTTTCAAACACTTTAGCCTGAAAAGTCTTTTTATATAGATCAAAACGATTGTCAATTAAAAGTCATCTTGGTCCTACCACGATTCTTTCTCTCTCAGGATACCCTATATATTGATGTTATCTAAGTTCCTTAAGTTTAGCCATTACATAAAACGTTTTAGGCTTAACTATATCTGAAACATCTTTCAGACCAATAAGAAATTATTTGAGTTATGCAAGTTCTGTACTTCATAAGTAAGAACATTTAACTTGCATACCATACTCCATCATCTAGGGTAAACATAGATTTCCATAAATTTTTGTCAAAACCAGTGCATCTCGTAAAGATCAAATCTTTAACCTCATACACAAAAATATAATTTCTCAATTTATCCATAGATATTTTGAGAAAAGTTTTTATTTTTCCGCGCAATGGTCATACCATTGGGTTAACTAATAAATGCTAACCAATTTTACTGTCAAATGTCATGTCTCAAGTGTACATTAGATTTTCTCCCACTCAAACGTAGATAGTCAATCTTATGTTCTCAACATTTTGAAATGTCTTAGGACACTATTTCTTAGACAATCTAAACTTCATGTAAGAATGATACATTATCATTTTTTGAAGTACTACATCATATACTTGACAACAAATTTGTCAATATAAGATGTGTGAGACATAAATAACATTTTGTCCTCGAAAACTCTATTTTAGGACATACCCAGTAATTTAAATCATTCATTTGGAATTGGTTAGGTAGTCAACATTTTATGTTGGATTCAAATCTTACAACATTCACAATGGGTAATAAGTCATCCACATAAAATATGAGAAAATTCCACTAAGTAATTAATGATTTTCTTGTCTATACAATATCATTAATATTTATTCAAAGTCATAGTTTTTGATACTTTTATCAAACCTTACATTCAAAAATCTAGTGATCAAATTCATTTCATAAATGAACCTTTACTGCTTGCAAACCTTTTGCTTTTGATTTTTGAAATTGAACTCATGTAATTGATTTGTAAATGCATTCTTTAAGACTTCTTTTCAAAAAAAAGATTTCTTAAACCTTCACTTGACATATCTCATATGCAACTATGAATTAGGAAATGCTTATATACTCTAATATGACAACAAATGAGAAAGTTTATCCATAGTTTACTTTCTCCATCTATATTTGTCATTAGTCTTATTTTGAAGGTCTGTACCTTCTAATTTACAAATCTTTTACTTTTATAGATATATTCAAAACCTATGGGTTTTACCCCATCACGAATATATACAAGTTCTAGATAAAGATGAGTACATCTACTCTATCTCGAGATTTATGACTTTGGTCTACTAGTCTTTGTCATTGACCCTCATTTCAACTTTGAGGTCAAGAAGCCCTACATTTTGTCATCTAATACGACAACTTAGGCTTCATATAAGCTCTTGTAACGGTTGGGTCATCTCATAACTCTCCCACTACGATGAGGCTTATCCAATTCATGACTAGGATCCATTTGACTATCAAATGTAATTAAATTGTTAACAACTTTTGTTAACTATTTAGTGGCTTCACTTGGAACCAACTTTTCAACACTATTGAACATATTCAAGTTTCAGCATGTATGCTTAAAACTCTCAAAACTCGAAGGGTTGTAAACTAACTTTACTACTCTTCTATAATCTCAAAGTTGTCTCATGGACACCTTTTAGATATAATGATGTTCACTATACAATCTATATTGTATATCCTAACAAGAGTCTGATAATGACGTGTAATTCTTTATTGTTCTGACCATGTCTAACAAGGTCTTGTTTCTCCTCTTACAGCACAATTTCACACAATTGTACTTTGTGCTAGAGTTGAGATAAAATCTCACTTTCTATCAATTAGTCTTAGTACATAAGGTTCCTGTACTTTTCACTGTGATCTGATCATAGTGTCTTGATAGATTTACCTAATTGACCTTCAACTTGAGTCTTATATTCCTTGAACTTTTCAAAATATTCAGACTTATGTTGCATTAGGTTACAATACTTATTTCTTGAATAATCATCAGCTAGAGTGATGAAATATTCATCGGTGTTCTTTGGCCTGTAGGCTTTTCCAACAAAAACCTATGGATTATCTTGCATGAAAGGCAAGATCTTAAGACATATAAAGTAATTAACTCTAACATTTAGAGAATCACTTCGTAGTAGTCTTTTTATTCAAATTGATCAGAATCAATCTTGAATGCCAAAGACGGGTATCATATTTTAGGAGAATATAATTTGTCTTTATATTCTGGAATCTATAATCCTGAATATCTCACTGTGTAGTATTTTATATGTTAACAATTTAACACATACAAATTATTCTTATTTTTCGGCTGAACTTTTCAAACAATTTTGAAAATAAAAATTTAGTACTAAAATATTCATACTATATGAACATTTTATTAGTAATAAAGTTAGAGAAATTGAATTTCTCCTATGGTACTAAAAACACCATATTCAGCATTAAATAACAATTATTTTTTATGGACATCTTAATGTCTCCCACTACATTAATTGAGATGGGTTTTCTGGTGCCAACAAGTAGAGATCATTCTACATCATTAAGTATTTTCAAAGAATTATATAAAGTGTAATGAAGAACAAATCTTAATAGTGGATCTGAATCTACTATATAAGTGGTAATGAAAAAATCTAGTAAATCAAATTTACTTTTATCCATGTTCTTCTTATAGAGGTATTTCATAAATTTCTCTTATTATGACTACTTTGCTAATTTAGAAACTATTTTCTTTTAGCTACAGTCATATGGTTTCTTTTCTTGGATTTTGGTAATACTTAATTTTTGAGATTATTTAGATAAATATCTAAATCTAGCTTTTATTGACTTCAACAATATCTCATATGTTGTTGTCATCTTCTTTATCTTCTTAGCTTGACATCTAATATGTCAAATAGAAAATTTGTATAAGCCATCTCGTTATATTGATTTATTAATCATGTGCTTCATGAACAATTCGATTAGCATTGGCAACAGGTTTTTGAGAACGTTTCTCAATAAAGACAAATTAAAGAAAAAATTTACATTGTCATTATATAGTGTTAACATTATTTTTCCAAGTGATATTATTTTCTCAATTTGACAAATTAGCAACGAAAAATAAAATTGAGAGAAATAGACATAATATTGAAATATATAAAAATATATATATATTTATCTAATAACATGCAATCAATATTCATTCAATTTCAGCATAGAAAACAAACAATTTGATAAATGAACCCTGAAACATTATTTTTTAATGCTGATACTTTAGTGAGTTAGAACAAGTGCCGCCGTAGGGTAGGTCAAATGCCCCTTCACTAAACCGAGACAATCTCAACCAAGTGTTATCCCAAAATAACTCTTATTTCTATAACATTTAGTTACCATTAGTTTGGTCAAGAAAATCATTAACAACCTTAATGAGATCTTTGTAAGTGTAACCCATCATTTTAGATTTTATAATTTTATCCCAACAAGTGCCGCCGTAGGGTAGGTCAAGTATTGGAAATAAAATTACAATCTTATTCTTCTTAGGAGATTCACCCTGATATTGACCCATGTAAACACCTTCCGTAGGGGGACGGTCCAAAAGCCGCCGCGAGGCCCCACATGAATCTCACGTTGTGAACCAATGATAGAGACCGTAGGATATGTTGACACATTTCCATCTCCCACTTACTATTTAAAAATACTTTCTCAAGAGATTCACCCTGATATTGACCCATGTAAACACCTTTCGTAGGGGGACGGTCCAAAGCCGCCTCGAGGCCTCACATGAATCTCACGTTGTGAATCTATGGTAGAGACCGTAGGGTGATTTTGACATATGTCTTTCTCCCACTAAGTATTTTGAAATAGGGTTTTCTATTACTTAGACAAATTAGGCTAATCTCATTTATCTAAGTTTTTCAATCTACCCTTTCATAACCCTTATGTTGGTTAGAATGATTTTAATGTGAATTATCAAGTATATTAAACTATTTAAAACTAATCACATTATGAGCCTGCTTAATGAAATAAAATAAAATTTGACTAATTCAACCCCCAGGCCAGTTCTTAGGTAGAGGTGTTCCTTTTCAGTCAACTTAAGTACCTCACCCGAGTAACCTTTCTTAGACATAGTTCCCTTATAGTCAATTTTTATTTCAAATTCATTAATCTTTAATTAACTATTAATTACTAGATCAATGAACTTCAGTTGATTTTAAGCAATGTTTTTAATCCTATTAAAAACCAATTCACCTTATGGATAATCTTGAATTTTTAACAATTTTAAACCCATTAAAATAAAATTAAAGATTATCATATATTCTAATCTTATTAGAATAAAAGATAAACTAAATTCAAATATTTAAACTATTTAAATAATGAATTAAATTATCTTTTAAATAGGGAAAAAAAAAATCTAATCTCATAGGAAAATATCCTAACCTCATTTGGAAAATATCGCTAATACTTATTGAAAATATATCTCAATCTTATTGGGAAAAGATTTATCAAGATTTCCCAATCTTAATAGGAAAAGATTTTCTATATCCTAATTAATATTAGAAAAATATGGATTCCTATTTAAGTATCCTAATTTAAAATTTCCAAATATAACAATTATATTGAAAGATATGGAAATATAAACATATTAGGAAATCATCTAATCAAATTAGAAAGCATTTTAATCATAATATTCCAAATATAACAATTATATTTAAAAATAATTAAAATGCATGATCATGCTTAACCTATGGTGGGATTTTAATCTAGATGACATACTTTATGCAACCAAACATAATTTAAAACATACATCAACATGCATAATTAAATTTAAAAAAAACGCAGCAAAATTGACCGGCATATTTGGCATATCCTAAGAAATTGAAAACTAATTTAAATTACAATAATTTAAATCCAAGACATATCTTGGTCTTCGAATTTCCTTCCTTTGTTGATCCATCAAAATTTAGAAACCCTAAAATTGTCTTGAGTATCCACCCGCCTTTGAAAAAAAATATATGCTTCTCAAACCACCAGATTGGTCAACTCAAACTCTTTCTGCAATGCATAGGCGATGGTGACAGATTGAAGACCCATTGTCCAAACAATTTGAAAAACTCTATTCTCAGTTACTCAATTGAAATTGAGATTTTAATAAGAATTCATCAAATCAATTCAATTCGAGAAGACACTCAATTCCAAATTGAGATTTTAAAAAGAATTCATCAATTCAATTCAAGAATTAATCTTCAGCAGAATCAATGTCTTCACCGCCTAACATTTAAGCTAAATGAGTACACCACTTGCCCTTTGTATTCATCACTTTGACTCACCTCAACAAATAAGTTGCATATGCAAATCAATCCTTCTTTCAAAGAATCTTCACCGCCTAACGAAATCACAGTCGTCCGCCATCTTGTCTCCATCTCTTTGAAGATTAGATTAAATTACAAAAATCCTTAACCCTTATGGGTTTTACAATTTGATCTAATCAAAAGGTTTAAATCTAATGCCAATCAAATATGCCTAAACAATCAATTTTGCAAACCATATATATCACATATATATAAACTTAAAATACCCACCATACACAATTTTAATTCTAAACAAAACTCAAAGAAAGCTCTGATACCAATTGAAGAGAATGAACTCTTCATTCCCCGCAGCGGAAGCGATTGGAATCGATCTTTTGTTTTGTTTAGAATTAAACTAAAAAATAAGTTAAGCATATATGAAATTACCTTTGAAGAACAATAACCTTCTTGTGTTCCTTTTTCCACGAAGTCTTCCTCGCTATGACTCGAACACGGGATCAAGGCTTGTGGGAGCTCTTTGAAAGAATGAGAGAACAATTCTCTCGGCAGAGGATGAGTAGTATGTTTGGCCAACCCTTTGGCTAAACCTAAATGTCTTATTTATAATAAGGCTTTTAGGAATTAATTTTATTTTATAAAATACATTTTAATATCTAATATATTAAAATATGTATTTTATATTTATTTGAATCTTATTCAAATATTATAAAATTAATCTTTTATAATATACTTTAAACCAATTTGAATCACATTCAAATAACATAAGTATATAGTTTTTAATATTAATGTATCATATACATAAACTATTTCCTCTAATATTTAATGTATCAAATACAATAAATATATTTTACTCTTCTACATTTAATATATCAAATATATTAAATATTAATTTGAATATTTCAAATTTTCTTTCAACTAAATTGATCCTTTTAGTGTTACTATGAGCTAGCAAGGGGACCTTATGGACCTACAGATTTATAAGCTCCAATGATACAAAATTAATTAATTAAACTCATTAATTAATTGACTTTCATTCATTAACTCTAGGTCACTCCACTATAGGCCTAGAGTTGCACTCTTATGCACTGTAAGACAAGTTGTGTCCATGGATATAACCATTACATGCAAGTCGATCCTTCACGAGTTGTTCGTAATTACAGCTGGGTCAAAAGTCCGTTTTACCCCTGTAATTACATCTTACACCTTAAGTACCACTGATTCTCTAATGAACAACTTGTTTATGATCCAACCATAAACCAAGTCCCTCTCGGGCCAGTGAGAGGGTGGGGCCCCATTGTTCAAGTCCCGAAATCAGCACTTAAGGGAACTACTCATCTACTTTCCCTATATGGGAAGAAGTGAATTCCATCTTGTGAAACTTATGTTCCCAACTCCCTATTTGGTCAAGTCCCCAAAATGGTAGGCTTATTGAATCGACTATAAAGGCCATTCTCACCCATACAAATCAAAGGACGAGCCCTCACAGGCAGGAGTTCATAACTCACTCAGGATTAAGATCGAGTCACATATGATCATCCTGTGAAATACTAATCTTCTCAAATAACGGATTTATAAAGAGAGATTATATATTTCGTGGTCGAGTCTTATACAAACTCATTGTATAGGATACCCCCACTTACATGTCTCTACATGAATGATTTGGATCAAATCATTTGTAACAATTACAAAGTGGGCCGTATCAATAGTGTTACCAGGATAAGACACCCAACCTTATCCATATACTATAGACCCTTTAGGTTATTACTTGAACATGATCCTCCCGTATGTCAACTACATACAGTTCAAGATTACACTAATAACCTTGGATTTTATTTATATAATGAATATTATAAATTGCAAATATTAATATTAAAATAATTATCAAATAATTATTAATTAATTACGAGGCTTTAGGGCATAAATCCCAACACTTATACCCCAAGGGTTTCTCCTAGTTTTTCCCTAAAATGGATGATGGAATTCTATTGACTACCTGAAAACGAAAAAAGCAGATTGTGTGTACGACAGGGGACAAAAACTGACACCCTACGTGCTTAGGTAAAACTTTTGCGTTGGTTTTGCTCTTCCGAAATGTCTCTAGCAATTTCAAAGATCCCAGTTTTACGCTCATTTTGCTTCTACGAGTTCTTTGCGAAAACTTGATTTTAGACACAAAGATCTTATTTATATGCAAATCAAACTTCAATATTCACAACTTTCGCATAAGTACTCACAAACAGACTCTTACTCTCATGCAATACAAATAACCCTAACTCATAAGTCTTTTCAAGCCATTACTCAATTCTGACTCTAATTCTTTTCTAATTAGCTCTAAATAACTCTCATTTGGAGAGTTATCAGTTATGAAAGGATAGATTGAAAAACTTAGATAAATGAGATTAACCAAAGTTGTTTATGTAATAGAAAACTATATTTCAAAATACTTAGTGGGAGAATTACATATGTCAAGATATCATACCGTCTCTATCATAGATTTACAAGATGAGATTCATGCGAGGCCTCAAGGCTGCTTTTGGATCGTCTCCTACGGAAGATGTTTGCATGAGTCAATATTAGGTTGAATCTCCGGAGAAAGTATTTTTAAAATAGTAAGTGAGAGAAGGAAATGTGCCAACATATCCTACGATCTTTATCATTGGTTCACAACGTGAGATCCATGTGAGGCCTCGAGGAAGCTTTTGGACCGCCCCCCTACGGAAGGTGTTACATGGGTCAATATCAGGGTGAATCTCCTGAGAAGGATAAGGTTGTATTTTTATTTCCAATACTTGACCTACCCGACGACGACACTTGTTGGGATAAAATTATAGAATCTAAAATGATGGGTTACACTTACAAAAAGCTCATTAAGGTTGTTAATGATGTTCTGGAGCAAACTAATGGTTACTAAATGTTATAGAAATAATAGTTATTTTGGAATAACACTTGGTTTAGATTGTCTCAATTTAGTAAAGGAACACTTGACCTACCCTACGACGACACTTGTTCTAACTCACTAAAGTACCATAACATTATAAATTAATGATTTAGGGTTCATTTATCAAATTGTTTGTTCTCTTTGCTGAAATTGAATGAATATTGATTGCATGTTGTTAAATATTTTCTTTCATTTATTTCAATATAATGTTTATTTCTCTCTATTTTAGTTCTCATTACTCATTTGTCAATGATGACCAAAATTTGTGTGTGTAATTTGGTTCAATAACCTACTAAGAAAGATATAGTCAAGTGCAAGTATACACTGTTAATCAAGTAATAATTTGAAAAGTATTCCAAGTATCGAATCTCAAGAGAGTGTTGTGGAATTTAGTTTTCGGAAGAACTTTGTTTTCGAATGCAAGGTAAGGTTACAAAAATAATTTGATGATGGTTGTTTGGTTTTGATTTAAAAATAATACTAAAAGTGGGGATCCAATCATGTTTCAGCCCTAAGAGAAGTTTACTTGACAGCCTGTGACCATAGAGTCACCACATAGTATCTTGTGCTTTTGGATCAAATTTATCTTTTATTCAGCCTTTTTCCAAGTACCTTTAGAAGTCTAAGCCATTAAACCCACATTTATGTGAATAATGTGATCTTAGGTGTTTAAGCGTGCAATCCTATGATCCTAAAATCTTTTGCCCTAATCATCAAGGACAATCGACGAAATTCTATTTCTAGGCATTTCTGCTATATCACCTTTACGAGAGTCGTTAATTGCCCGACTGGTTAAGTATCGACATTAACATTTCATGCTAAATTAAGTGATCAAGTTCATCTAACATTTTTGCATATATTCAGTAAAGGACGAACCACACAAGACATAAGGGTAAAACTATAATTTGCAACTGTCAAGCTAGCTCATTTCTTAATGGGCATTCACATAATTGAACCCCTTAGGAAAATTAGCTCATAATGGAAAATAAATTCAAAGATTTCATTGATAAATAATTCATAAGTACAAAAACTAGGTAAAGGGTAAAATGGTAATTTCACTTGAAAACTAAGAACAAAATGGAAACGAAAACAAGAACATAATGTAAATGTGATTTAAAAACAGAAATCAAATAGCAAATGTTCAAACTAAAACAGAAATCAAATAGCAAATTTTCCAACACTCTCTCTCTCAAACTCGTGGATAATAGATGAAGAGTCTCTACTCGCTCGATTCGGTGTCAAAGTGAATTGAATCCTCTCAGTACCTTCCTTCCGGAAATGACAGAAGTAGAACTTTTTCCAGTGGAGGGTTAGCTCTTGTTGGAGTTTCGAAAATGAGGGAGTTCTTCTAGAGAGAAAACTAGATGATCGAATGTTGTGAAGATCGATGCTTGAAAATTAGAGCTTGCGGCGCCTTTTATAGCCTCTGAGATTGTTGGGGGTTGCCGAAAATGAGGGATTGACCCTTGACCAAGGTTGCTGGAGTCAAATGAAGAGTTGGTTGCTGAGTTTCCTTAAGTTGTTGAACAACCCGAAAATCCCATTTTGACCCAGTCCACTACACTCTGTGGACACTCCAAGGCCACTCTGTGGCCACAATTTTGAGTAAAAGACAGATTTTCTGCATATGACCAAAAACAGTTAATTCTTATTAAAAAAATGGCTCTTTTACCCTCTAAATTGCTTCATATTTAGAAAACGACCTTGAGCATCTGACTTTCCTATTTTTACTCTTTTTTAATCAATTACATTCGTGCTTATATTCAGATTTAATCAAAAAGTTAAGTAATAAACATGATGAAATGGTGAAAAACACTACCTAAAAGACGTTCATCACACCCTCAAAGTGAAAAGTCAAGTAATAAACATGATAAAGATGTTGGGTTTTATGTCCTAAAACTCGTGGTTTGTAAACTGTTATGTTTGTAATTATTCTATTTAGAATAAAGAGTTATTAGTTTTATTCAGTAAAGGAGTTTACTGGAATAAAGTGAAACGTGTTTGGTTTAACCTATACCAATGACCAACACCCTTGGCTGAATATGAGTGCTTGAGCTTCATGTATGACATGATTGTGGATCAGGCCAAGTAGTCAGTCAAAACGGTCTATAGTATACGGATAAGGCTGGGTACCTTATCCTGGTAACACTATTGGATGCGGCTCACTTTGTATTGTACAGAACGATGTGATCCGAATCGTTCCACATGGAGATGTGAGAAGTGAGGGTGTCCTGTGTAAAAAGTTTACATAAGACCGAACCGCGTATTAAGTCGCTCTCTCTTTATAACTCCGTTTACTGATGAGACCGACTTATACATATTGATGGCCTAGGTAACTCGATCTTAATCCTGAGCTCGCTATGAACTCCTACTTATTCGATAGTATCCTTTGACTTGCACGGGTGAGAGTGGCCCATTAGCGCCGACTCAATAAGCCTACCATCTTGAGGATAAAGTCGAATAGGTAGCTGGGGACATAGTACAGCAAGATTGGAGTTCACTCCTAACCCGCTCTTCAGGGTTAGTAGATAGGTTGTTCCCTTAATAGCTGACTCCGGGGCTTGAACAATGAGCGCTCACACTCTCATGTGATGAGAGGGTTAACTGATCTGTTGGTTGGACCACAGATCTATTGTTCATTAGAGGTGTCAGTGGTACTTAAGGAACAAGATGTAATGCAGGGGTTAAACGGTTTAAATGACCCAGCTGTGATTACGAACAACCTGTGAAGGGTCGACTTGCCTGTGACGGTTATATCAAGAGGACACAATATATCTACAGTGAGGGGAGTGCAGCCCTCGGACTTTAGTGGAGTCTCCGGGGATTAACGAAAGTTGATTGATTCGGGTTAAAAGAGTTTTGACCGAATAATCTCGTATCGTTGGAGCTCATGATCTGTAGGTCCTTTAGGTTCTCCTGGCTAGCTTGGATAACGTCGTGCAACAATATAAGAGAAAATAAAAGAAAAAGGAAAAAGAATTTGAATTGTTCAAATTCGGTTTATGGAAAGAGGATGAACATATTTAAATATGATTTAAATATGGAAATGGCCTAAAAACATGAATAGGATTCATGTGTAAAAAAATCGGTTTTCGGAAAACCGAGTTTCGTCATATTATTTAATTAATATTTGATATTGAATTAAATACTATTTATTAATTAAAAAGTTTAATTAATAATTAATAATTATATATATATATTTTTTATTTATTAAAAAGTTTAATAAATAAAATTATTATTATTATTTTTAATAATAATAATAATAATTATTATATATATGTGTCTTGCATGCAGCAAGACACATATATATATATGTAATTTAAGTAATATATATATATATAGGATTTTGTTGAGCCATTTTGAGTGAGTGAAGTGGATGGGGTATACGAATGGTTTTGAAAAGCTAAAAACTTCAATTGTTGGAGTTTTAGAAAGATAACTTTCGTTCTGTCCCCATTTGTTCCTCTGCCTTCAGTTTCTTTCTTCTTCTTCTCCTTCTTTTATTTCTTTTCTTTTCTCTTGTAACGGAGTCCCACCACTCCGTTGCTCGGCGCCGAGGATAGCGGGACTACCTGGGGTGGTCCTCGAGGCGTTCGTGAGAAGAGGCTAGAAGTGTTCGTGACGAAGAACGGCCGACGGAACGTGAAGAAAAATTAGAACTTCAAGGGTATGTTTTCTATTTTTCTTATTTCCGTCTTTTGAGCATGTTTTCTATTTGTTAAATTGATGAAATTAGAGTATCATTGGTCCGAAATCGCGTTCCGCTGCGCATGTCGCTCCATCAATTGGTATCAGAGCGATTTTGTGATTAACTCAATTTGCATCAATTTAAGTTGGTGGGTATTTTAATTTAGAAATTGTTTCTGAATGGATGTCTAAAGTGAATATCGATTTTGGCATAGTTTCTATTTGAATTTCATTATTTGTAATTGCCCGAGAATGTATGGGCTTTAATGCGTGCTAAAAAGTCTGTATTTTTGGAGTCATTAGAGTCCATATAGGTTTCTTTGTGAAAGAAGTTTGAGTTTGGAACTCGCCGAAATGTTCGGTATAAGTTCAAACTCGTTCTGGGCATTACGAGGAGAAATTCGAAGAGAAATTGGCCGAAGCGTTCGGAGGAAGCAAGCTGGTCAAAAGCGGTGCGAAAAGTTCGAAGTTGGCTCAAGACTTAGCTTGTTGTTCAAGCTTGTAATAAATTAGTTATTGCTTGCTAAATGCCAAAATCGATCCACTTTAGTGTGTTTAATTAATTATGCATTGTGAATGTATGTTTTAATTAAAATCCATGTTTGTATGTGCATATCGTATGCCATATAGATTTAAAATCCCACTATAGGAAGCATGCTCCATGCATTGGTATTATGTTATAAGTGTTATAATTTATAGTATGCATATTTTGGACTTCATGAGTATTAATATAAGTGTTATATTAATTCATGAATTAGATGTTGATAATTTAATAGAATAATTGATATAAGTGTTATATTAATTATGAAATTAAATATACAACATAGGTTGCCATAGTTTTATGCATATTATAGGTTATAAGTGTTATAATATATTGGATGCATGTTTAATTCATGAGTATTAATATAAGTGTTATATTAATTCATGAATTAGTTGTTGTTAGCTTAATAGAATAATTAATATAAGTGTTATATTAATTATGAAATTAAACATCCAACCAAGATGCATTATTGTATGTTATAATTGTTATAATGTATAAGATGCATGCTTAATTCATAAATATGTGATATAAGTGTTATATTAATTTATGAATTAGGAGTTGTATATTTAATAGCATAATCGATATAAGTGTTATATTGATTATGAAGTTAAATATTCAATTTGTCATGCCTTAGCGAATGTATGTTTGAGAAGCATATAGAAGTTTGTTGTAGTAAGTCTAGTTTTTGCATGTGTTGTAAAAATGACTTAGACTTTTAAAATCTATAACAAAGAATAGAGCATGTTCATTTAGGGTTAATGGTTCGATCAGGTTCATTAGATGAATAGGTCGAAATCTCGTAAATGCTAAGGTTATGAGAAACTCACCCGGTGAAATCCTGTTCGAGGTTGGAGGTATTTAAGCTGACGGTTTACGGAACACCTCCTACCTGGGGACGATCCGGTACTTGAGTAAAGTTAACCAGGCTTTATGAGCGTGCGGGAGAGGTGTGAGGTTAATAAAGTGTTTATAACCTAGACATCTCAGGTAAATAGTTTGCCTAGACTTAAGGTTTTATTTTCTTAGCCAGATAAAACCTGAGTAGTTTACCCTAAAACCATCTATGATGCTTAGTAGATGTGTTGAGAAGGAATATATGATATATCCCTCTCCTGCTACGCACTCCCTATAGTTCACAACGTGAGAATTTTGCTTGGCCTCATGATGCCATATGGGGCATCTCCAGACGGGTGGTGTTTGCAACTTTCAATAGCAAGGTGAATGGAGTACGTGTCTATAGTAAGTGGGAGAAGGAAGTACGTCAGTACATCCTACGGTCTCCTCCGTTGGATTGAACCGTGAGATTCCCATGTTCCGCCTGCAGGCTGCCCTTGGGGCACCATCCAAACGGAGGGCTGGGCATGGGAGATCGAACACCTCAGTCACCATTTATGGATAAAGAAACATAGGGCCATTCCCAACACTGACATTCCATACGGTTGCTATGTTGGGGCCGTTCTGTGCGTTCTAAAAATGGAGGGTCACACTTACGGGATTTGCTAAGGAGTTAGTAAATCCAGACCAAAAACGATAACTAAGATGCTATAGGAATATGAGTTATTCTGGTGATAGCATTTAGTCAAGAATGTCTTGATTTAGTAAAGGAGTGCTCACCTACCCTACGGTAGGGACCATTCTGACCTACTAAAGTATCGTTGTTAGTAAATAAAGATTTTGGGTACTTTATTTACTGTTAAACCTCTTAATTGGTTTAAATAGGTTAAAACCGTTTCACTAATAGATTTACATTCTTTTTCAGCATGTCGAGCTCTTTTATTCAGTTGTTAGCACACGATAAATTAACCGGTGAAAATTTTGGGACATGGAAATCGAACCTTAATGCAGTTTTGGTTCTCGACAACCTAAGATTTGTCTTAACGGAGGAGTGTCCTCCGGTTCCTAGTTCAAATGCCTCACGAACTGTTCGTGAAGCATATGACGGTTGGATTCAGGCTAACGATAAAGCTCGAGTTTACATCCTGACAAGCATATCTGATGTTTTGTCAAGGAAGCATGAGGGGATGGTTTCCGCTAAGGAAATCATGGCTTCACTACAAGAGATGTTTGGAAAGCCTTCCTCATCTCTTAGGTATGAAGCCCTCAAGCACATTTACAACTGCCGTATGGCTGAAGGAACCTCTGTTAGGGAACATGTCCTTAACATGATGGTGTACTTCAATACAGCCGAAGTAAATGGGGCAACCGTCGACGAACAAGGTCAGGTTGGATTTATCTTGGAATCTCTTCCGAAGAGTTTCCTGCACTTCAGGACCAATATGGTCATGAACAAGATAGAATACAATCTGACGTCTCTTCTGAACGAGCTTCAGATTTATCAGTCCCTGCATACCTCGAAAGGAAAGGAGAAGGAGGTAAATGTTACCACTTCTGTGAAGTTCCAGAAAGGGTCTGGGTCTGGGACTAAATCTGAACCTCTTACTGTGAGTAATAAGATTATTCGCAAGAAGAAGAGAAATGCCAGGAAGGGCAAAACCCCAGCTGTAGGCAAGGTAAAAGCTACACACAGTGGAAAGTGTTTTCATTGTGGTGAAGAAGGGCACTGGAAGCGAAACTGCCCTAAATACCTTGCGGAGAAAAAGGCACAGAATGAACGACAAGGTAAATATGATTTATCTTCTGTCTAAACATGTTTTGTGGATTATGATTGTCATACCTGGATGTTGATTCAGGAACCACTAATCATGTTTGTTATTCTATTTCAGGAAACTAGTTCCTGTCTGCCTGTTTCTTGACGAAGACGACTTATGAAGACGTCTACGCAGTTTATACAGTGGGAGCTTGCTTGTTTGTTTAGTTGTCTGTATAGAAATAATTTCAACTGTTGTAATTATTGTCTATAAACTCAAGTTTGTTGTGAACGCTTTAGATGTATATAGTATCTTTTGTTTTTAATGAAAAGTTCATTTTACAAAAGATGTATACAAGTAGTGCTCTATTAAACTTGGTAACAACTAAAGTGTTAAGACTTATCTTGTTTTATATTGAAAGCTAAATTATAAATTAACAATGGTTGTTAGTTTAGCTGGTTCATCTCAAGTGTTGAGAAAACTTTGATGCAGTGGGAGAATTATGAGATAATTCCGCCTGCTGTATTAGTTTATTTTATGACTCTAGTTATCATATTGATGATGACAGTGAGTTTATAAACAAGAACCAGTGGCTCAAAGCCATGGATCTTCAAGAGGTTTACAGACCTAGTCTATGAGGTGAAAATCTGTAAGGCTTGACTTTCTGACAAAGGGACTGTCCCAAAGAGAAGGGGTTAATTGTGTATTAACTTCATCTCTTGTTGTCAGATGTAAGTTATATAGAATACTCGTATTCGTTGCCCTGTTCTATCTGATAGGATAAGGTAAATGGATATCAAGACTAGCTATCTTGATAGAGTATCTATTAGTCTCAACCAGGGAGATACATTATTCAGGATTAAGAGCAAATCGTTTGCGAGCTTCTTCAATCCATTTATTAATTGAAATAAGCATCTATATTCTGATTTATAAGGTTTGTTTTTCAAATCTTATGGTTTTGAACATTACATTGATAAAACTTGTTGGACAAGTGTTTAATCAATGTTAAAGCTTTCATAATATATTCCGGTAATTTTGTCCTAATCATTGAGAATGATGTATGATTCACTTCTGACATTTTAGCATAAACTAGTGACCCACTCCCAAATAGTTGATCTGGAGGTAGGCTTAGTTTGTTTTAAGGATTCAGGTTGATCTGAGTCGTAAGAACAAATCGCTAGTGTTGTCTCTAAAATCTTTTATTGACAAGTTGTTGTCAATATTTGATGGTCTATGGAAATGGTTTCCTGAGACACCTCAAGCGTTGAGGATACGAGATGCACCCAAGTGTATTTACATATTGGAGGTCAGATGTATCTTTTGAGATACATGGCCCGATATGTGCTATGCAGTGGGAGCTGTCAGTAATATTAGTCCAATTGGATTGGAATCCGGTTAAAGTTTTGTCGTTGTACTTAGAGGAGTAGAATACAAGAGTTGTATTGTTGATTCCTCGTTGGTAGCTAAGTCTATTTGCAGCTTGTGAAGCAGCAATAGGTTTATATGTTGAGCTCGCAGATAGTGCTATGAGGAGATGTGATGGTCACATGGAAAGCCTCGTAGTACTTCATGCTGATTAGTTTACTAAGTCTCTCATGGCTAAAGTGTTTGAGAGACACCTAGAAGAGTCTAGGGCTCCGAGTAGCTGGAGAGGACAGTGGGAGAAAGCTTCTGATATATGATATATTAGTTTTCTCCACCTAACATGTACACCACGGACGTTTAAGTCCAAGTGGGAGTTTGTTGGGTTTTATGTCCTAAAACTCGTGGTTTGTAAACTGTTATGTTTGTAATTATTCTATTTAGAATAAAGAGTTATTAGTTTTATTCAGTAAATGAGTTTACTGGAATAAAGTGAAACGTGTTTGGTTTAACCTATACCAATGACCAACACCCTTGGCTGAATATGAGTGCTTGAGCTTCATGTATGACATGATTGTGGATCAGGCCAAGTAGTTAGTCAAAACGGTCTATAGTATACGGATAAGGCTGGGTACCTTATCCTGGTAACACTATTGGATGCGGCTCACTTTGTATTGTACAGAACGATGTGATCCGAATCGTTCCACATGGAGATGTGAGAAGTGAGGGCGTCCTGTGTAAAGAGTTTACATAAGACCGAACCGCGTATTAAGTCGCTCTCTCTTTATAACTCCGTTTACTGATGAGACCGACTTATACATATTGATGGCCTAGGTAACTCGATCTTAATCCTGAGCTCGCTATGAACTCCTGCTTATTCGATAGTATCCTTTGACTTGCACGGGTGAGAGTGGCCCATTAGCGCCGACTCAATAAGCCTACCATCTTGGGGATAAAGTCGAATAGGTAGCTGGGGACATAGTACAGCAAGATTGGAGTTCACTCCTAACCCGCTCTTCAGGGTTAGTAGATAGGTTGTTCCCTTAATAGCTGACTCCGGGGCTTGAATAATGAGCGCTCACACTCTCATGTGATGAGAGGGTTAACTGATCTGTTGGTTGGACCACAGATCTATTGTTCATTAGAGGTGTCAGTGGTACTTAAGGAACAAGATGTAATGCAGGGGTTAAACGGTTTAAATGACCCAGCTGTGATTACGAACAACCTGTGAAGGGTCGACTTGCCCGTGACGGTTATATCAAGAGGACACAATATATCTACAGTGAGGGGAGTGCAGCCCTCGGACTTTAGTGGAGTCTCCGGGGGTTAACGAAAGTTGATTGATTCAGGTTAAAAGAGTTTTGACCGAATAATCTCGTATCGTTGGAGCTCATGATCTGTAGGTCCTTTAGGTTCTCCTGGCTAGCTTGGATAACGCCGTGCAACAATATAAGAGAAAATAAAAGAAAAAGGAAAAAGAATTTGAATTGTTCAAATTCGATTTATGGAAAGAGGATGAACATATTTAAATATGATTTAAATATGGAAATGGCCTAAAAACATGAATAGGATTCATGTGTAAAAAAATCGATTTTCGGAAAACCGAGTTTCGTCATATTATTTAATTAATATTTGATATTGAATTAAATACTATTTATTAATTAAAAAGTTTAATTAATAATTAATAATTATATATATATATATATTTTTTATTTATTAAAAAGTTTAATAAATAAAATTATTATTATTATTTTTAATAATAATAATAATAATTATTATATATATATATGTGTCTTGCATGCAGCAAGACACATATATATATATATATGTAATTTAAGTAATATATATATATATAGGATTTTGTTGAGCCATTTTGAGTGAGTGAAGTGGATGGGGTATACGAATGGTTTTGAAAAGCTAAAAACTTCAATTGTTGGAGTTTTAGAAAGATAACTTTCGTTTTGTCCCCATTTGTTCCTCTGCCTTCAGTTTCTTTCTTCTTCTTCTCCTTCTTTTATTTCTTTTCTTTTCTCTTGTAACGGAGTTCCACCACTCCGTTGCTCGGCGCCGAGGATAGCGGGACTACCTGTGGTGGTCCTCGAGGCGTTCGTGAGAAGAGGCTAGAAGTGTTCATGACGAAGAACGGTCGGCGGAACGTGAAGAAAAATTAGAACTTCAAGGGTATGTTTTCTATTTTTCTTATTTCCGTCTTTTGAGCATGTTTTCTATTTGTTAAATTGATGAAATTAGAGTATCATTGGTCCGAAATCGCGTTCCGCTGCGCATGTCGCTCCATCAAAAGAGTGAAACTCTATGTTTACCCTAGGTAGTGGAGCATGATATGCAAATTTTATGAAGCAAAAAACTTGTATAGCTCAAATAATTTCTTATTGGTTTGAAAGATATGTTTCGGTGGTGGAGCATGATATGCAAGTTTTATGAAGCAAAAAACTTGTATAGCTCAAATAATTTCTTATTGGTTTGAAAGATATGTTTCAGATATAGTTAAGCCTATCACATTTTATGCACTGACTAAACTTAAGAAACTTAGATAACATCAATGTATGGGGTATCCTGTTGTGAGAGAGAAAGCATCATGGTAGAACCAAGATGACTTTTAGTTGACAATCGTTTTGATCTATATAAAAAAAAAATTCCGGCTAAAGTGTTTGAGAGTCACCTAGAATGTCTAAGATTACGAGACATGTTTCATCTTCACTAGGGCAAGTAGGAGAACATGTTGGGTGTAGAGTATGCCCTAGGATACATGTCTCCCTGACTTTAGTGCAAGAGGGAGATTGTTGGTATATATGCTGTAAAATCTCGTAATTAATTAATAATTTTTTTATTTTATTTTTTGTAATTTATAATATTCGTTATATATAAAAATCTAAGATTATTAGTGTAATCTTGAACAATATGTAGTTGACATATATCTGGATCATGTTCAAGAAATAAACCTAAATAGTCTCTAGTATATGGATAAGGTTGGGTGTCTTATCCTAATAACACTATTGATACGACCAACTTTGTAATTGTTACAAATGATTTGATCCAAATAATTCATGTAGAGACATGTGAGTGAGGGTATCCTATACAATGAGTTTATATAAGATTGGACCACGAAATATATAATTTCTCTTTATAAATCCGTTAATTGAGAAGATTAATATTTCACAGGATGATCATATGTGACTCGATCTTAATCTTGAGTGAGTTATGAACTTCTGCCTGTGAGGGATCGTCCTTTGATTTGTATGAGTGAGAATGACCTTTATAGCCGATTCAATAAGCCTACCATTTTGGGGAATTGACCAAACAGGGTGAGAACATAAGCTTCACAAGATGAAATTCACTCATTCTTATATAGGGAAAGTAAATGAGTAGTACTCTTAAGTGCTGATTTCGGGACTTGAACAATAGAGCCTCACCCTCTCACTAACCTGAGAGGGACTTGGTTTATGGTTGGATCATAAACATGTTGTTTATTAGAGAATGAGTGGTACTTAAGATGTAAAATGTAAGTACGGGAGTAAAATGGACTTTTGACCCAGTTATAATTACGAACAACTCGTGAACGATCAACTTAAGAATAGAGTGATCTAGAGTTAATGAATGAAAGTTAATTAATTAATTTTGTATTATTGGGTCTTATAAATTTGTAGATCCATAAGATCCAAGCTCATAGTAATACTAAAATGATCAATTTAGTTGAAAAAAAAAATTGAAAGAAAAAATTGAAATATTTAAAATAATATTTATTAGATGATGTATTAAATGTAGAAAAAGAAATAATTTATGTATTAGATACATTAATATTAAAAACTATATATACATATGACATTTGAATGAAATTCAAATTGATTAAATGTATATTTTAAAAGATTAATTTTATACTATTTAAATGAGATTCAAATAAACATAAAATACATATTTTAATATAATAGACATTAAAATTTATTTTATCAAATAAAATTAATTCTTAAAGACCCCGTAAATAAAAATTTTAGGTTTAGTCAAAGGGTTGCAAAAAACATATTGATTCTCTCTTCGAGAATTGTTCTATCATTTTTTTAAGAAGATTTTCACAAGCCATGGTCTCATGTTCGAGTCATAGCGAGAAAGATCACGTGGAGATGGAACACACGAAGATTGTAGTTCTTCAAAGGTAATATGTTTAACCTTCTATTTTTAGTTTAATTTTAAATAAATCAAATAACGATTTCAATGCTTCCACTGTGGGGTGGGGTTGAACTGTTCAGATCCAAATATAGCTCAAACGAGTCACCCAGGAGTCAGTTCACTCTTCAAAATCATGATCCATATCTAATCCAATGAATGGTTGAGCTAGGCCGAGTCATACCTGTCAAACTTTGACTTTGGGCTGAACTTGGAATTGGGCCTTGGTCGAGCTTGGGTTGTCCTTTGGGCTATGAGCCCAATGATGAGGCTTAATGTCGTCGTTTGTCAACCAATGAGTATGTTGTTTTGTATTCGTGTATGTTGCTTCTCTTTATGCACATTTTCTTTCATGTAGTGGGCACTCTTTTGATCGAGGGAATACATCATAGAATAGAGTCTAATTCAAAAATATTTTTTAATAACAAAAGCATAGCTCAATTGACATATGTATCGACTTGAGAGGTCCTAGGTTCAATCTCCAACCTCCACATGTTGTCAAAAAAAAAAAAATAATAATAAAATTAAATAAAATCATAAGAATCATATTGTCAAAGAACCCTCCACAAAAATAAATTCCAACAGAGTCATCAATAACCCTCCCATTCAAACATTTATAGAATTTCCCTTTTTCTTTAGACAAAAAAAATGCAAAATGGATGTTAAAAGATTAATAATTACTTGTGGATGCTCAAAAAAGGGAAAAGATTGAGATGTTTACACTTTCTCTTTTAAATGATTTGCATGGAATCACTTCTTCAATATATAATATTCCTTACATATTCCCAAAATCACAAAAAAAGAGCTGTTATAGTGTTCACAAAAAGGAACACACTTTATTATTTTATCATGAAATGGATGAAAATTCTTAACAAATTTTGCTGTGTGGTTTGTTTTTATCTACATTGACCTCAGCAACTGAATAATCAAAGCCATCCCAATTTTGCCCCAAATTTTTTTCCTCTCAAGCCTTACACCAATTACCCCCAGCCCCTTTTTCCCAATCACTTTGAACATAAACCCTAAAATATCATACAATTAAAGACAAAAAAAAAAAATCACCTCTAAGAATAATCAAACCAATAATTGCTTGCAGCTGGCCCTGTATATACAAATTAAGGACACTATATATGATTACATCCCAATGCCCTGGCCATCAAAAGCAGCACTCAAATGACCAACTTTGAGGCCATTTCTTCTACTAAATTCCCCTCTGCAATGGTAAGTTTTGAGAGGCAAAGCTTCAAACCCTATTGATTTCTTTGGTGCCAAAGGGTTTTGAGGTTCCAATAATGGTCTTTTGGTGGGCAGTTCATGTGTTGTTCTCTTGAATGAACCAAACCATTTGGCCTGCATATACCCATTTCTCCTCCATGGTGGGATGTGCATATCTTTGCTTTTCATTGACTCTCTCATGGCTCTCCCCATCACTTTCACTATCTTCTTTAGCTCTTCTACTTTGCCAACATATATTTGAGGGAAAGCTTTTAGAAGCGACGCGTATTGACTCGTCGGCCGAGCAATGTCGAATTCCCCGACGAGAAAAACTTCGACAATGTAGCGATTTTCGTCGACTTTTACGTCCACGTATTCGTAATCTCCAGCTGGGAATTGCCCAAATTTTTCCCATTTGGATTTGCACAGGCCTGTAGTCACCATCAAGAATATCAGGTTTAAAGTTGGAGTTCAAATCAAGCATATAAACAATTTGAAGTCAATTAGTAAGACATAACTTAATTGGTTAAGGTATATACGGTCGCCCAAGATGTCAGAAATTTGAATCGAGTTAAACTCACAGCAAAAATTAAAGTCTAAGCCAAAGCATGAATTTTTCTTAGTATAGATTATGAAAATTTATATTCTATCCCTAAATCCAAAAGTTTTCCTTTCAAAACTGATTCAAGTTGGCAGCTTTGAAATTTCCAATTTCCTAAAGTTCCATAATAAAACCAAAGTGATAAATTTACAACCATGGATCAAAATGAACAGAGAAAACTCACCGGAATCAATACCACTTTGCCGGAAATGAGTCATCAATTTACGTTTGAATCCGGGAGAAGAAGGCTTCTCCCCAATCAACCGGCAAGCCAACTCAGCCTCAGCCTCAATTTTCCGCCGGATTCCCTCACTTTCTCGGCTGCCAAACAGCCTCTCCAGCGTCCCCACAGCGTCTGGCAACGACCACTCGCCGCCGCCGTCCGATACCACGCCGTTTTGCTCTTTCTCCGCCACATCCTCACAATCATGATCTCCACTTTCAAAATAATAATCTCTCTCCATAAACGACTTCACAAGGTCCGACAAGTCGGTGCAACTCTCCGCCGGCGGCGAGTATTCACTGCCGCTGCTCTCCTCAAACGCCGCCGCCACTCTCTGAAATCTCGCCGGAATCTTCATCAACTTTCCGATCTTCAAATACCCTTTTCGAATTTCCACTTTTCCGGCGGACCCTTTTCGATTTGAGTGAAGAAGAAACGGGAAAGGATGGATCTTTTTGGAAAATGTTTTTAGGAATTTTGATGAAAGAAAGAGGAGATCTTGGAGTTTATTTATATGTGTGATGTGGGAAATTGTGGGAGCTTTTGATGAATGTATTTGGGCATCTTTGGGTGAGGAAGAAATGAATGTTGCTCATTTCATGGCTACATTCATTTGTTAAATAGTTTCTGGTTGATGCATTATTAATAGTAGAAGAAAGACAATAAAAAGAAAAGAGAACATTTTTCTTTCTTATTTTGGTTGGGGATTGTCAATTTGTTATAATCATGGAAAGAGATGTCTGATTAAATTTGTTGGACTAACGGTATTGGTTAAAATGTGGACGAATTTGTAATGGGAGTTTGGTGATGGTAAGTTGAATTGTTTATTAGTAAGATATTTTCTTTGCTTTAATCTTATCATCTCGTAACATAACTAAAGATGTATTTGAGTCTTGATTGTTAAAATTATAAGAATGTATTTGACACGACTCTAGAATGACAAAACATGTTTTTAGCTAATTATATATATCATTTTTACAATATTTTTAATACTTTTATTGTGTTTGGTTACCGTTGATGCCAAAATTCGGATAATCGCACCTGACTTTCACGTGCTTTAACGGTAATATTTATAGAATTGAGGACGAGATCACCTGCAAAACAGAAGAGATGAACATCAGTGTGGTATTGGCCACAGACGCTTCACGGTTCTTTATTCTTCGCGCGCGTGCTTCCTTGCCGAGATCACCTGCAAGGCCTTGTGTTTCGTCTGTATAACAACCATCATCAAATTATTTTTGTTACCTTACCTTGCATTCGAAAAGAAATTTCTTTCTAAAACTAAATTCCACAACACTCTCTTGAGATTCGATACTTGGAATACTTTCCAAATTATTACTTGATTAATAGTGTATACTTGCACTTGGCTATATGTTTCTTAGTAGGTTATTGAACCAAATTATACACCCACATTTTGGTCATCATTAACAAGAGTAATGAGAACTAAAATAGAGAGAAATACACATTATATTAAAATAAATAAAAGAAAATATTTAACAACATGCAATCAATATTCATTCAATTTCAGCATAGAGAACAAGCAATTTGATAAATGAACCCTAAATCATTAATTTCTAATAATGTTATGGTACTTTAGTGAGTTAGAACAAGTGTCGTCGTATGGTACGTCAAGTGTTCATTTACTAAATTGAGACAATCTCAACAAGTGTTATTCCAAAATAACTATTATTTCTATAACATTTAGTAACCATTAGTTTGGTCCAGAACATCATTAACAACCTTAACGAGCTCTTTGTAAGTTTAACCCATCATTTTAGATTCTATAATTTTTTTCCAACAAGTGTCGTCGTCGGGTAGGTCAAGTATTGAAAATAAAATTACAACCTTATCCTTCTCAGGAGATTCACCCTGATATTGACCCATGTAACACCTTCCGTAGGGGGACGGTCCAAAAGCTGCCTTGAGGCCTCACATGGATCTCACGTTGTGAACCAATGATAAAGATCGTAAGATATGTTGACACATTTCTTTATCTCGCTTACTATTTTAAAAATACTTTCTCCAGAGATTCAACCTAATATTGACTCATGCAAACATCTTCCGTAGGAGACAGTCCAAAAGTAGCCTTGAGGCCTCGCATGAATCTCACCTTGTGAATCTATGATAGAGACGATATGATATCTTGACATATGTCATTCTCCCACTAAGTATTTTGAAATATAGTTTTCTATTAACATAAAAAAAAATTGGTTAATCTCATTTATCTAAGTTTTTTAATCTACCCTTTCATAACTAATAACTCTCCAAATGAGAGTTATTTAGAGCTAAATTAGAAAAGAATTAGAGTCGGAATTGAGTAATGGCTTGAAAAGACTTATGATTTAGGGTTGTTTGTATTGCATGAGAGTAAGAGTCTGCTTGTGAGTACTTATGCGAAAGTTGTGAATATTGAAGCTTGATTTATACCTACCTAAGATCTTTGTGTCTAAAATCAGGTTTTCGCGAAGAACTCGTAGAAGCAAAAGAAGCGTAAAGCTGAGATCTTTGAAATTGCTAGTGACATTTCAGAAGAGCAAAACCAACGCAAAAGTTGTACCTGACCACGTGGAGTGTGAGTTTTTGTCCCCTGTCGTACACACAATCTGCTTTTTCCGTTTTCAGGCAGCCAATAGTATTCCATCATCCATTTTAGGGCAAAATCAGGAGAAACTTTGGGGGTATAAGTAGAAAATGGTGAAAGAGAATTGGAAGACCACCATTGAAGAGAAAGCTCAAAATTCCAAGAGTCGAAAAGGAAAAATCAGAGAGAATAATCTCTTTCGGGGAGAAGCATCGAAGGAGAGGAGGTTGGTGCTTGTTTCTTCATCGTCAAGAGGGAAGAAGAGGTTGTTGCTGACCGAAAGAGGACTAGAAGAGCCCGTGCAGATCAAGCTCATCTCCTACGGCACTCTGAAGCTTCTTCATCTTCGTTCTCTTCATCTTTACTTTTCCTTTACCGAGCAATAGATTTGTAGTGTTGTAATGGCTTTCTTAACTATTTCATTTGTATTTAGGAACTTGATGAACTAACCTCCCGAAGGGAAGGCTGGGAGTATGGGTTAATGAATGAAATGAATGTTTTAGCATGATTCTGGCATTTTACACTCAAAGCATGTTTGGTGTTATACTAATAGCATCATTTCGACCAACCATCCATTTTGTGCTAGTGATTTCTGATCGTCCGACGGGAGTAGGGATACTGAATATTCATGTTTTTGCTAGCCTTTATGGTAACTAGCGAGGAGTCTAGACATAGTCACTCGCCTAACACACTTGATAGCATGTTTGTAAGAATAGGATGAGAACGATAGTTAAATTCTAATGACGAAGACCGAGAGGTTTCGTGAGGTTGTGCTATATGGTGAGTTTATGCCTGACTTGTGTTAAATATATCTGTTTCGTGAGTTAACCCGTAGATATTCCTAGTTGTACCCTAGTTGTTATCACAAGAACCTTCACATTTTGTTAATGCTGTTATTTTGCGTTTACGCATTAGTCTCACATTCTGGTCTCCGGAGTATCTTTTTAGTAGTTTTGCTAGTTAGCATTTCCTGCGCATTTTCTTACTTTAAGATTTTGTCATTGTTGTTTCGAGTTTATTATTCGTTGCCTTTATTTGTAAAGTCACACGTCAACATTTTGGTTACTGGTTACTTTGTCTCTAAGTCATTTCAATCTGACGTGGCATGCATCAAATCTCTGTGGAATCGATATTAATACACTTATTACTTGCTGCATTAGATCATGTGCACTTGCATGTTCTGAGTGTTTGCTAATTGTTAGACCCCGCAGTAGACACGCAACAATAACCTTAGGTTTGGTAGATTGATTTAATGTGAATTACCAAGTATATTAAACTATTTAAAAAAACTTATCACATTATGAGTCTGCTTAATAAAATTAAATAAAATTTGACTAATTCAACACCAGACCAACTTTCAGGGAGATGTGTTCCTTTTCAGTATCTCACCCTAATAACCTTTCTTAAACATGTGTCCCTTATAGTCCATTTTTATTTTAAATTCATAAATCTTTAATTAACTATTAACTATTAATGAATTTCAGTGGATTTTAAGCAATATTTTTAATCTTATTAAAAACTAACCTTATAGATAATCTTGAACTTTTACAATTTTAAACCCTTTAAAATAAAATTACAAGATAATCCTATATTCTAATCTTATTAAAATAAAAGATAAACTAAATTCAACTATTTAAACTATTTAAAGAATGAATTAAATTATCTTTTAATTAAGACAATATCTTAATTAGGAAAATAGTTTCTCAATCTCATTGGAAAAATATCATGATTCTTAGTAGGGGAACATGGATTCCTATAAGAAATAAAATATTATAATTGAATTTTCCAAATATAACAATTATATTCAACCATAAGAAAAATATAATCATATTAGAAAAACATCTAATCATATTAGAAATACATCTTAATTACAATATTCTAAATATAACAATTATATTTAAAATAAATAAAATGCATGATTATTTTATGGTTCAATTTTAATCTAGATGTCATACTTTATGCAACAATTGAAAACAATGACTCCATGGCCCAATGGATAAGGCGCTGGTCTACGAAACCAGAGACTCTGGGTTCGATCCCCAGTGGAGTCGTAAACAATGTTTAAAATTTCAATTGTTTTTGGTTTACCAAATTATAAGGTGGTTTAGTAACCCTAAAGTATATCATCTTTTGCATCACCTGTTTCAATTGTTTTTGGTTTACCAAATTATAAGGTGGTTTAGTAACCCTAAAGTATATCATCTTTTGCATCACCTGAACACACAAACTTTTACCGAATCACGCTGATTGAAAAATAGCTAAGAAAGTTTCATACCCTAAAGTATATCATCTTTTGCATCACCTGAAGAAAGTTTCATACCCTAAAGTATATCATCTTTTGCATCACCCGAACACAAACTTTTACCGAATCACGCTGATTGAAAAATAGCTAAGAAAGTTTCATACCCTAAAGTATATCATCTTTTGCATCACCCGAACACACAAACTTTTACCGAATCACGCTGATTGAAAAATAGCTAAGAAAGTTTCATACCCTAAGTATATCATCTTTTGCATCACCCGAACACACAAACTTTTACCGAATCACGCTGATTGAAAAATAGCTAAGAAAGTTTCATACCCTAAGTATATCATCTTTTGCATCACCCGAACACACAAACTTTTACCGAATCACGCTGATTGAAAAATAGCTAAGAAAGTTTCATATTTTCATTCAATAGCTGCCACAATTTTAGGGACTCAAATTGACATTTTTTATTCCGATTATACCCCTGGTATATACACTTATTTACAAACAACTGACATAACAAAAAAAAAAAAAATTCAACCACTTAAATTTGAAAATGTTTAACAAAAAAAAAATATATATATATATATATATACAAATTCATCCCACTAACAACCCTCCTAGATTTATGCATTTTGAAGAGGGGTTTATTCTTTTTTTCTTCCAAAGTTGAAACGACGACAATATACAGAGAAGCTGAGGGAGACGAAGATCCTTCCTCACTCCGAAAATACGTCATTGAAGGTTTTAAGAGTCGAAATTTCCAGATCAATTCAAGCGTTTAAGGATGTAGAAGGTTGAGGTTGATAGTTTTTTTCAAGGTAGAGGGTTTCAAAGTTTAGAATCGATGACTGTTTCAAATCGATTTGGAAGATGGCGAATTTCCTAATTCAATATTGTAGGTAATGATACAATTGATTGAACGTTTTCCCGGGTAAGCTCAACATGCATACCAATTTTAATATTTTTTCTAGTATCAGTTGTCCAATGCTCACGGATTAATGGCTTATGGTGTATATACACGCATATACTTCATATGATATACTTACCTCTATATTGTTATAGATGTAACTAGGAATATATACTTACACTAGAAGTTATCGAGAGCACTTATTTTTATAATTTTCCTACAACCGTCTATGAACATTTTAAATTTTTTAGTATCATTTGTCCAATGCTTACATAGTAATGGTTTATGGTATATATACACGTATATACTTCATACGATATACTTACATTGTACGTTGTTATAGATGTAACTACGAATATATACCCACACTAGAAGTTATCGAGAGTGCCATTTTTATAATTTTCTTACAACTGTTATGAACATTTTAGTTTTTACAAACATCAATATGCTGAAAATTTAATTGCTTATATAATTTTCTTACGGCCTATGTTATATTGACATGTAAATTCACCAATTAATGGCTTATGTATATACACATATACATACTTATATGTACATGTAACTTTGAATATATAAATTATCGAGAGCACCATTATTATCACTTTTCACAACTGTCTATGAAAATTTTAGTTAAAAATTAAATTGAATTAATATTCCAGATTAGATTTTATTGAATTTTGTTTACATGTTTCAATTTGATTGGTGGTTGATATCCCTGTTCTCCGAATAAATCTTTATTTTTTAATCATTTTCTCTAATAAATCTCCCTAGATTCTAAAAAAAAGTTTGCTTTGATTATTTTAAATTTTCTAACCGTTCACCATTTTTTGTTTCTCATTTAATTATCTCTCATTAAATCTCTCATTTTTGGTAGGTACTTCAACAATTAAATGCCTGAGGGGTAGTTTCGTCCAACTACATTCTAAAGAAGTTTATAATTATAGATGTTAGCTATTTTTCAACAAAACAATTAGTTTAGCTATTTTTTCAATTTGGATAGTCTCATTTTAGCTATTTTTTGAATGGTTTTATTGTGCTCCATAAATTACAGGAGATGAAAGTGGTAATTACAAAAAAAAAAAAAAAAAAAAAAAAAAAAAAAAAAAAAAAAAAACCCTAGACCTTTATGGGTTTTTACAATTGATCTAATCAAACCAATAAATTTAATAACACGAATATGCCTAAACAGTCAAATTCGCAAATCACATATATCTTATATATGAAATTAAAATACCTACCATACATGAATTTTAATTCTAAATAAAAATCAAAGAAAGCTCGGATACCAATTGAATGGATTGAACACTTCAAACCCAACGGAAGCATTAGAATCGTTCTTTGATTTATTTATAATTAAACTAAAAATAGAAAGTTAAACATACTACCTAAAAATAGAAGGTTGAACATACTACCTTTGAAAACTACAATCTTTTTGGGTTCCATCTCCACGGGATCTTCCTTGCTATGACTCGATCATGGGACCAAGGCTTGTAGGAGTCTTATTGAAAGAATGAAAGAACAATTTTCGAAGAAGAGTGAGTAGTATTTTTGGTCAACCCTTGACTAAACCTAAATGTCCTATTTGCAGGGCCTTTAGAAATTCATTTTATTTGATAAAATACATTTTAATATCTATACTAAAATATGTATTTTATATTTATTTGAATGTTATTCAAATATCATGAAATTAATCTTTTATAATATATATTTAACCAATTTGAATCTCATTCACATTTGATATGTATATATGAGTGAAATGGAAAATCATGAGCATGATTTTTTAATTCATGCTTTTATTTCATAAAAAATAGATGTAATATGTGGGTATCAAAAGAAAGGTACAAGTCATTCCGCTGGTGTTGCAACTATAGTATGACTTATCTATAGATATATTCTATCTAACCTTTTTTGTACTCATTTTCCTCACTAATCTTTGTTTACAAAAACATACTTAATGCCAAATCGAGCATAGCTCAATTGGCATAAGGTTGAGCCTGTGACTAAGAGGTCATGGGTTCAATCCTCGCATTAATTAAAATATCGTTGCAAAAAAAAAAAAATATACTTAATACTAGTTTATCTTTACATATGTTCCCTTACTAACATCTTGGGACTTGCCCATCATTCTAACTTCCATTTATATGCACTTTCTATCATTAATTATCTCATGATACACTTTGGCTTGCTCTTCTACATCTACACATTTCTCTTTGGCTTGCTCTTCTACATCTACACATTTCTTCACTAATAGTCTCTCATCACTTACTTCATCACAATACCACACTTTTTCTCACTGATATATATGCACTTTTTCTCACTAATATATATTTCTACACATATTGCCTCATTTTATCCATACATGGTTTCTGTTGCATTATTAGTTTTATAATTTATTAGGGTAGAATATGCCCTGTTCATACAACATTCAAACAAATAAGGATTTAACAGAAGTATAAATGAATGCTCCTAAGCTTCAAATGCCGCAACATGCATACTCAATCCTAAAATATGACATGCTTTAATGTTAGATTTGGAGTCTTATTCTGTCATGTTATGCTAATTATGCTACTTCTCTTTTGTTTTGTTTTTGGATTCTGAACATGCTAAGTAGTTTTTTTTTTCATTTGTTTTGTTTTGTTTTTGGATTATGAGCATGGTAAGTAGTTGTTTTTCCATTTGTTTTGTTTTGTTATTGGATTCTGAACATACTAAGTAGCGACTAGATCATTTTGATCTTCTGTTTTTCACCATCGACTAGAGATTTTTCTTGCATTATATTTAAACCTTCAATTCTTTAATTGAGTAGGAGATTGGTGATTAGTGAGTCGTCGACTGTAGATAGAGTTTCAGTTTCTTTGATTTCTGACCATTATTTTGCTCGAAATCCAAATGGTATCATAGTACGGGGTGATGTGCTTTCGAATGGAATCTTTTAAAGCTTTCTTCTTCTAAGTGTTGTTATCGTTCTGATTTTTTTAATCTGGTTTTGTCATTTGATGTTTGATCTATATTTCTGAATTTGAATTGGAGTTTGGGGATTTGGACTGAATGTTTCAATGGAGGGAATTGTTTTGGAAAGATCATAGATAAATATTTTCTAAATGAGTGTTGTGTTATCGTCTGTTTTCTAGATCATAGATTTGTTGTTTTATTATTTTGGGTTGTTCACTTTAATTGGAACTCACACAAAACCCTTATTGATGACTTACATTATATCAAATATTGTGTTAAATTTTCATTATTTCAAATATTGTGTTAATTTCAGCAATATCAATAGTTGAAGAACTTGGAGGTCCTTTGTCCAATATAGTTGATCGGTTTGATCATGAACCAATAGAACTTAATATCAGAAGTCTCTTTGTTTAGGTCAGGTTCATCGTGCAAGATTGAAGGGGGAGGAAGTTGTAGTGAAAGTACAAAGGCCAAGTCTAAAGGTACTTTTTGATATTTATCTCAAGAACCTGAGGGTTAGTTTTAACACTACCTGAGTATGCATGAGTTTTAACACTACCTGAGCTTGCATGAGAAAAGTTGTTTGAGTATGCATGAGTTTCCTCAACCACTATGTGATTTTTCAATTTTGTAGAGATCTTCAAATTGGTCTCGTGCTCCCTCTCATGGTTGAAGGGTTAAACAACTTCAATGTCTTTTGCATTCTTCTCCAGTCTCGCTTTTCATTTTGGCACCACCCCCACCTTGACCTCGACCTTGACTCGATTTCATGGGTATTTCGCTCCTTTACTTCCATTATGCTTGGCTCAAAAGTTGATACTTAAGAGACGTGAGGTCGACCTTGACTTGCTAACCTCAACCATTGATGGATAGTTAGGATCTGAGCATGACCAAGTTTTTCTACCATATGTAAGGTAAAGAAGACCAACTCCTTGGCCAAAGAAGGGCCTCTCTGCCTCGGTCTTGACCTTGTGCCTAGGTACAACATGGTTTTAGGCCTCGTTACCTCCCTGCCTCGGCCTCAACCATGGTTTGGGAACTCAACTAAATACAATAAGTACATACCTCTAGTTTCAAGCGTGTTTTAGGTTTTTCATGCTCTAACTTTCCTTTTTAGGTTTGATTGGTATGATTGCGTTGATTGTTTTCTTGCAACCTTGTTCGTTCTTCTTCGATATGGTTTACCGTTATTTGAGATTTTGAGTGTGATTCATCCACACCTTCTCCCAACAGAATTTTGCCCTTTTAGGGTCACGAACAAGTTCTTCTGGTCTTCCTTCATATTTGGTGACCTTGGTATCGACTTATGTGAGGTCGGTTCGGCTTCAGGCTCGGCTTAGGTCAGACTGGCTGGGCCTTTGGTGACCTTGGTATCGACTTATGTGAGGTCGGTTCGGCTTCAGCCTCAACTTAGGTGAGACTGACTGGGCCTCGACCTCAAACTTTTGTTTCCTCTCGATCAAGTGGCACTGGTTCGACTTCCATGCATTTTTTTTTACCTTTAACTAAACTAGTTTACTCAGCCTTAGGAACTCGCCCTTGATATTTTTTTCATCTAAAAACGACGTAAATTTGATGTCAGCTTGTCGAGACCCGTCAAATAAATTTATATTTACCGATCCACGATTTTGTAGTAACCTATAACGGACTGGGTCGAACCAGAAGGAGCCTAAATTAATTTCTCTAAGCTAAATTTGACTGTGATATCGACCATTTTGGAGCGAACTGGAGAATTTAGAGGCATAACGCCTAGGCGTTATTCTCATTGAACTAGCTCAGTATCGGACCGGATCGCCGCTAGAACCGAACCAGGAAGCTCAAAATAAATGAGAAGAAAATAAATTAGCATTTTAGAGTCAAACTCGCGACGCGCGTTCACGTCAAATCCTCAGCCCCAACTCCACCAACGCGGCCAAACACCAACTATGATGCTAAATCCAGCGGACATTAATTTAAGCTTAAACTCAACGTGGCTTTCAACCTCTGCACCTGCATCAAACCTCATGGACATGCGTTGTAGCTGATCCGAGCTCCCACAGAATTGTTATACACGATTTCTTTTACCTAAATTTCTATATAAATACATCTTTTTAGCCTCTTTTTTAGAGCCAATTTGGAGAGTCCTACATAATTTTAGGAGTTAGAGGAGATTTTTGGTTGCATAAAGAAGAGAATTACATGCTCGAGATAGTGAATATTGCAACGGAAACGTGGATCGACACTCCATATTAGTTTTATTCTTCTTTCTCTTTTAATTTATAGTTTTGTTATGGGTTGATCATTGAGTTATATTTTGTAGCATTGAACATGACTAGCTATATACTCTTTTAACTTAGAGTCTTCATGTAATCGTTCATTGAATCTTATTTTTCTTAATTAATAATTGTTATTTTAATTTCATATTGGTTATGAGAACTTTTCTGAGCTTAATGCATGTTAGAATTTGGTCATTATTCGCATGATTTTTATATTAATAATTTGAGGTTGAGAGACGATTATTATTGATGATCTTGAATTGTTTTTCTTGATTTATACATGAGATATACATATCCTTCATATTGAATTGTTTGAATTGTCACAGAGATATAGCCAATTTACTTTTCAAAAAAATATTGTTATTGCTAGAGAGAATAAAAGTCTATAGGGTAGAACTTGTCAATAATCTAGAAATTGATTAATTTTAGTTTTTAATGAATGAAGAATAGGAGTAGATAACGATGAAGTCATTGCTCAAGTCACAGAGATATAGCCAATTTACGTTTCATGCTAATCGACTAGAAGCACCAAGCACATGAATTGATCAGAATGCTAATTAGATTAATCAAATTTAATTGAACGCCTTTTTATTCCTAAGGTTTATTGATAGCTCTCACTTAGAGCTATTATTTGCTCCCTAATTTTAGCTAAATACCGTGTTTATTGTTGATTAATTGCCTCTGTTGTAGGTGTTTCACGGTAAAGAGCTCGTGGAGTCTAAGAGCTCATTTCAAAGCTAAGAAGGTCGTTTTAAGGCTTCGGGAGTGAACTGGGAAAAGAAGAGAAGCAAAAGTGTCTTTTGACACTAGAGGTCTCGCGTCCCGACGCTGGCCAATCCAGATTTTAAGAAGAAAAAAAACCCGAGATTAAGCGTCATCCGACGTTGAGCATCAGCATCGAGACATTGTCCTTAGCATCTCGATGCTCCGAGAGCGCGCGCGCAAAAAAAAATCGTCTGTAGCGTCACGACGCTGCCTGTAGTGTTTCGACACTACGACGAGTTTAAATACCCATCTTCTCCGATTTTAGATCATATTCAATTCGATTTTAGCCTCGAGATTGCAACTTTCAGCCATTCTTTAAGTTTTTCTTCCCTCCTTTGTGTTGTATGAGCTCTAGAGCTCCCATGGCAACTTGGATTACTCCAACTCCCATGGAAGGCTAGAAGTAAGTGCTAAGATTTAGGGATTTTAGGGATTTGTCTTTTGATGTTTTGATGTGAGATTTTGTAACTTTCAATTCTACTTAGCCATTAATGTTCAACATCTATTTCTTCCAAGCTTACTCTTATTAGCATGTTTATTTTATTTGATTAGTGATGTCGTGCCTCTCTTAATCGCCTAGGTAACAAGAGGTTGAGTTGAGCCTTAGGTAGCATTGCATGTTTACCTTTGAGAGCATTCGACTAACCTTGAAGAAGTAGAGAAATCAGAATACTGGCTTAGGTTATCCAAGTCAAACACCCGTCACAATTTGCCCGTCACTGGTTTTGGTTCATTTAGGATTGATCACCTTAACTTAATTTATCGCCAAGTTTAGTTAGAATTGCACCCCTCTAGCTAATTAATTGAGATTGTTTGCTACGACAGTTCCGAGTAAACAATTTGTGTGTTTGAATGACTCTGACTAAATTTATAGAGAATCGATGATTTGATCTACATTAATTGGCAATCCCGACTCCCCAAATCTTGCACGTTCGTTTAATTGTTTGATTTCTATCGTTAGTAATTACTTTCCTTGCATGTTTAACACCTTCAATATTTTATTCTTATTTACAAATTTAATTCAACTAAAGAAGGTTTATAGGTAGCTCTCTGCGGATCAACCTGGTTACCGCTAGCTACAAGTTAGTTTAGCAAGGCCAGTTTTATAAGTTTAATTTGACAAGACTTGACACTCTGAGTTGCGATAATCAAAATATCGTCGCCACCATCTATTATACGCACAATAACTATGGAAAACCCATAATATCAACACTAGTCATAACCTTACTCAGTTTGTTACTCGAATTAAGCATGCAATTTAAGATAATTACGAATCACAAATTACAACATAACATACATGAACAATTAATATTTAATCAATTAAGCTATCACATTAATCAATACTAATTGCAAATGAATAAAACAATGAACAAAGAACAATTAACTAAGGCCCCATTTGATAACGCATTCAGTTTTTTTGTTTTTTGTTTTTGATTTTTCTCATTTTGGTTTTTGGTTTTCTGTTTTTAAAAAATAAAAATCATATATGTTTGATAGCGGTTTTTTTTCTGTTTTTAAAAAATAGAAAACCAAACTTGTTTGATAATTGTTTTCGGTTTTTGGTTTTTGGTTTTTGAAAACATAAAAGTTCAAAGTGGTTAGATAATTGTCATTAATTACTATTTGTTTTGTATTTTTTTATAAAATATATTTTTTTTAATAATGATAATTTAGTAGAAGGTAAAAATTACAACATTTATCAAAATTTAATTAACGTCCAATTATTTGATGAAATTGAATATTTAATTAGGGTAAAAAATAGTTTTCTCTAAAATTAAAAGAATTTATTTTGTCGATAGTTTAATATATTAAACAATCTTTAGTTGACGTTTATCATCCCTAAAGTCGGGAAAATAAAATATGTTAATCGTGTAAAGTGGATAGGTATATTGGTGTAATATCACAATAATATTAAAATATAATATACTAGAAAAAAATTATTTAAATAAAATTATAATATATTATATTAATAATATTTTTATACTAAAAAAATATTAATAATATCTTTTTTTTTTAAGAATATACTAATAATATTAATGACAATTTCCATTGCAAAAAATATTAATAACAATTTAATTCTAATTTCAATAAATAAATAAACATTTTAAGATAATTCATTAATTATATCTAATTTGTTGAAAATTTAAATAAAGTTGAGAGAAAAAAAAAAATAATAACCCTCAAATTTTGAAATAAAAAACATGTTTTTGAAAACCTTCTTTTTTTTGTTTTTAAAATTTGTTAATGAATGTAAAAATATTTTTAAAAACTTAAAAAAAAAAAAACTCAATTGGGTACCAAACAAACTTGTTTTCTAAAAACCAAAAACCAAAAACAAGAATTGAATTTGTTATCAAACAACCCCTAAGAAATTAGATTACAATTTAATTAAAATCTCACAAAACCATAAATTTAGGCCTAACCAACCTCTAAATCCGCATCAGGGCCTGGCCGAACAACAAAATCTAGATCCCGACAACAAATGTTGAATTACAAAGCAAAATGAAAGGAAAACTGAAGAGATTTTTGCCAAAATCGACCAAATTCGTAACTATTCTCTATACAATTCTCCACATTGTACCTATAGTGAAAAATATGATTATATACTCCTAGGCGAGAGCGTCGAGACGTTGTCCATATTGTCACGACGCTACGGACGAACAAACAAATTGGATGAGAGCGCGCACACCTCGCACGTGCATAGGGCTTGCGACATCGTCACATTTATACGAACAAACACATTATTTGATAGCTCGCGAAATGAGCTATCTTTAGAACCTATTTTATGCTAGTTTAAAGACTTACACGGTTATATTCACGTTTATATTTAATTATTTTATAGATATCGAGTATTTGGAGCAAACTGGAGCTTTTAG
Organism: Herpetospermum pedunculosum; assembly: GCA_028017165.1. Classification (NCBI taxonomy): domain Eukaryota; kingdom Viridiplantae; phylum Streptophyta; class Magnoliopsida; order Cucurbitales; family Cucurbitaceae; genus Herpetospermum; species Herpetospermum pedunculosum. The sequence continues at coordinate 53,415,328 of CM051528.1, read as the reverse complement.
AATATATATGATGAAAAGTAAGCTAATAGGATGCAAATATGAGGTCCCATGTGAAGAGAATGATGTAACAGAGGCAAAAACCCGAGGGGACAGCGTCTAAACCTGAGGACGATACTCGTATTTACATACATTATTTATTACTTGAATCGTACACTTGCAGTTTTGCACTGCATTAAAAGTGCGCAACAAGTTTTTGCCGCCGTTGCCGGGGATTGGCAATTATTTAGTTCGCTTAATATTGTGGAGAACTCACTTGATTTTTTTTCTTCAGTTTTTGGCGTCGTCATCACGGAATATCCCCAAGGTGATTCGTTGGGGAGTGAACGAAATTCTTCAAAGGAAGGCTCAAGTGGTACTTTGTTTGAGGGGAGGATTGTTAGGTGCAAACAATGTCTCATATTGGTTAGGGAATGGATAAATTCATGGTATATAAGTGAAGACAATTATCTTCATTGATTTGAGGTATTTTGAGTGAAACCAAAAACAAAACCATGAGAATTTAGGCCCAAAATGGACAATATCATACCAATGTGGTGATATGTGGAGGGTCCGTTGTCCTTATCACTCCAAAAAGTCATTAGACATATAGAAGTAGTCGAAGTTGAAACAATGTAGGGGGATTGGTCTTTGATCCATTGTAATGGTCTTATAGCAGTCATGTTTAACTTGAATGAGAATACTTTTTCGGAATTATGAGGAGATGAACATCAACCAATGAATATATTTTGCATTTTCATATGTTGCTTTCTCAATTTACTCACATTTTTCTTTCATTAGTGTTTACTCTTATGATTGAGGGAATTGATAATTAAAAAAAAAAAAAAAAAAAAAAAAAAAGGTAGAGTGATAATAAAATAAATTATCAACCCGTTCAATCAAACCAAGCTCAAACGAAACTATAGAAATAACCAAATACGGTTATTAGGATGAAACACAGATTCATAGAAGCATCTTTACATTTCTTGTTGGGAATGACTTGGATGAATGAATCATTCTTCCTAAATTGTTGGATGATGGAATGAGTTTGTGGCATGAACTCTTCCTCCCAAATTTGTGGATCATGGAATGAGTTTATGGTATGAACTCTTCCTCCCACATTTGTGGATACATGGAATGAGTTTGTGATATGAAATCTTCATCTTTACTCTATAAATATGAAGTTCATTTGTAGTATTTTAAAACAGAGCATAAGAGTTTTCTATTGATTTCATCCCTTCTTCATCAAGTGCATGATTAAGTTGGGAGTTGTGTTAACCTTCGGGAGCATTCGACTTATCAACGATTAAGCACCACGGTCGTGTCAGATTTGCTTTCAAGGCAGTGGCCTTTTCCACGGCACAACACGTTGTTGTTTATTTTTGTTTCCGAATTTGTCTTACAATTTGAAAGCAAGGCACGATGTCTGTCAAATCCGGAAAACATCTTCCAAATCTGTCCAAGTTGGAACCTCTCGACGGATCCAATTACCGTCGTTGGTCACAGAAGCTGCTAATCTTCTTCGAGCAATTGGAGGTCGATTACGTTCTCACCACTAAGGTCGTCGAATCTTCTGAAAAATCCAAGACGGTGGTTGTTGTTGATCTAGATAACTCAAAAAGTATTGTTGAGGTTGATTCTACCAAATCAGACAAATACGAGAAAGACAACAAGAAGATTCGCGGTCATCTCCTCAATGATATGAACGATTCTCTTTTCGACTTTTTCGTGGTTCAAAAATCGACAAAGGTAATTTGGGACACTCTAGAATCCAGGTATGGCGGTGATGATGCAGGAAGAAAGAAATACGTAGTCGGTAAGTGGCTACAGTTCCAAATGATGGATGATAAATCCGTTATGGATCAGGTTCATGAGTACGAGAATTTGGGGGCGAATGTACTGACCGAAGGCATGAAGATATGTGAGATTCTTCAGGCAAATGTGTTGTTGGAAAAGTTCACTCCTTCCTGGAGTGATTACCGCAATCACTTGAAACACAAGAAGAAGGATTTGACTCTGCAAGAATTGATCAATCACATGCGAACTGAAGAAGTCAATCGACAGAAAGATAAGCTGAATTCGCAGTCTTTAAATTATGTTAATGCTAACCTAATTGAATCTTCTGTTGCAACAAAAGACAAGTTAAAAAACAAAGGAAAACATGTTGTTGGGGGCAAACCATCACAAAAGAAAGGGCATCAATTCAAGGCTACTGGTGGTAGAATTGAAAAGTCCAAACTGGTATGTTATGCTTGTGGGAAATCAGGACACAAATCATATCAGTGCAACCAGAGGAAAGGAAAATCGAACCAAAGGCAAGCTGTCAATGTTGCTCCACAAATCAACCTTACCGAGAAGGAGGACATCATCGTTGTTGTGGTCGTAGAGGCTAATCTAGTGGAGAACAAATCTGACTGGATTCTTGACACTGGAGCCTCGAGACATTTCTGCTCAAATCGAGAGTTATTCCACGATTTCCAAGATTCTGCTGACGACGAGTGTGTCTTCATGGGTAACTCAGCTACTGCTGGAGTACTTGGAAAATGAAAGTGCTTTTTAAAACTCACATCTGGAAAAACTTTATCGCTTAGTGATGTATTATATGTTCCTTCGTTGCGTAGAAACTTGGTCTCAGGGAGTCTACTGAATCGAGCTAGACTTAGGATTGTCTTTGAGGCTGACAAGGCTATCATCACCAAAAATGGCGAGTTTGTGGGTAAAGGTTATCTAGCTGATGGTCTATTTGTTTTAAACACAATTTATGTTTCTACTTCCATGAATGAAAGTTCTTCTCGTTTTACTTACATCGTTGAATCTGTTGATATGTGGCTGTTGGGTTTTATGTCCTAAAACTCGTAGTTTGTAAACTGTTTGAATGTATATATTATATTTCAATAAAGTTGCTATTGAATTTTAGTGAATTGTGTTTGTATTAACCTATACCAATAACTAACACCCATGGCGATAGTGTGAGTACTTGAACTTCATGTGTGACATGAATGTGGATCAAGTTCAATTAGACAGCCAAAAATGGTCTATAGTATAGGGATAAGGCTGGGTACCTTATCCTGGGGACACTATTGGACGCGGCTCACTTTGTATAGTACAAAACGATGTGATTCGAATCGTTTCATGTAGAGACATGTGAGTGAGGGCGTCCTGTGCAATGAGTTTGCACAAGACCGAACCAAGAAATAAAATCGCTCTTTCTTTATAACACCGTTTACTGTAAAGACCGGTTTTTTCATATGATGACTTAGGTAACTCGATCTCAATCCTGAGTTTACTATGAACTCCTGTTTATTCAACCTTATCCTTTGATTTGTACGGGTGAGAGTGGCCAGATCGTCGACTCAATAAGCCTATCATATTGGGGATAAGATTGAATAAGTGGCTGGGGACATAGTTGTGCGAGATGGAATTCACTCCTACCCGCTTTAAGGGTTAGTAGAGAGGTTGTTCCCTTAAGTGCTGACTCCAGGTCTTGAACAATGGGCCCATCCTCTCCTGATCAGGGAGGAATCTGATTTGATGGTTGGACCACAAATCAATTGTTCATTAGAGGTGTCAGTGGTACTTGAGGAACAAGATATAATACAAGGGTTAAACGGTATAAATGATCCGTTGTGATTATGAACGACCTGTGAATGATCGACTTACTGATGATAGTTATATCAACAGGACACAATATATCTACAGTGAGGAGAGTGCAGCCCTTGGACTTTAGTGGAGTCTCCGGGGGTTAACGAATGTTGGTTAGTTCGGTTGAAAGAGTTTTGACCGGATAATCTCGTATCGTTGGAGCTCATGATCTGTAGGTCCTTACGGTTCTCCTGGCTAGCTCGAATAAAGCCGTGAAACAATATAAAAGAAAAGAAAAGAATTTGAATCGTTCAAATCCGGGTTTGTGGAAGAAGGATAGACATATTTAAATATGATTTAAATATGGACATATTTAAATATGATTTAAATATGAGATTGGTCTGAAAACATGAATAGGATTCATGTGCAAAAAGTCGGTTTTCGGAAAACCGGGTTTAATTATATTATTTAATTAATATTTGATATTGAATTAAATAATATTAATTAATATATATATTTTTTTATTAATTAAAAAGTTTAATTAATAAAATAATAATTATTATTTTTATTAATAATAATAATATATATATATATATATATATATATATATATATACATGTGTCTTACATGCAAATGTAAGACAGATGTAAGGTATATATATATACACAGTATATATATGAGTCAGATCAATTAAAATAAAAAAAAAAAAAAAAAAAAAAAAAAATCAAAATAAAAAAGAGATAGTGCTCTTTTGGGTTGTTGTTTTTGAATTGTGAATTCAATTTGGAAATTCTTCCTCCGTCTTCTTCCTCTGCTCTGTAATAAAAAGTTAGTTTTTATTCAGTGAGCTTCTTCCCTCTTTTCTTTTGTAAAAGGAGTCCCACTACTCCGTTTCTCAGCCCGAGGATAGCGGAACTATCGTGGGTGGTCCACGAAGGTTTCGTGAGAAGGCTCGGTGAGCTCGTGAGGAGCTTCTGGCGGTGAAATTTGAAGGAATTCGAACGACAAGGGTATGTGTTCTAATTTCTCTTTTTCATTGCTTTTGCATGTTTCCGTTTGTTTAAATTGATGAAATTAGAGTGTCTATGATCCAAATCGCTTCCGCTGCGTTCCATCAACGCTCCATCAATTGGTATCAGAGCATTTTTGGCCACTCAATTTCTATCAATTTAAGTTATGGTGGGTTTTATTTTAGAAATTGTTTCTGATTGGCGTCTAAAGTGAATATCAATTTTGGCATAGTTTCTTTTTGAATTTCATTATTTGTAATTGCCCGAGAATGTATGGGCTTTAATGCATGCTAAAGAGTCTGTATTTTTTAGAGTCATTAGAGTCCATATAGGTTTCTTTGTGAAAGAAGTATGAGTTTGGAACTCGCCGAAATGTTCGGTGTAAGTTCAAACTCGTTCTAGGCAATATGAGAAGAAATTCGAAGAAAATTTGGCCGAAGCGTTCGGAGGAAGCAAGTTGGTCAAAGGCGGTGCGAAGAGTTCGAAGTCCGCTCACGACGTAGCTTGTTGATCAAGCTTGTAATAAATTAGTTATTGCTTGCTAAATGCCAAAATCGATCCACTTTAGTGTGTTTAATTAATTATGCATTGTGAATGTATGTTTTAATTAAATTTCATGTTTGTATGTGCATAACGTATGCCATATAGATTTAAAATCCCACCGTAGGAAGCATGCTTCATGCATTGAAAATATGTTATAAGTGTTATAATATATCGTATGCATATTTGGCAATTCATGAGTTTTTATATAAAAGTTATATTGATTCATGAATTAGTTGTTGTTAGTTCAATAGAATAATTGATATAAGTGTTATATTAATTATGAAATTGAATGAACAACATAGTTTGTCCTAGTTTTATGCACATGGTATATTATAAGTGTTATAATGTATAGGATGCATGTTTATTCATGAGTATTAATATAAGAGTTATATTAATTCATGAATTAGATGTTGTTTGCTTAATAGAATAATTGATATAAGTGTTATATTAATTATGAAATTAAACATCCAACATTAGATGCATTTTGTTTGTTATAAGTGTTATAATGTATAGGATGCATGCTTAATTCAGAGTATTGATATAAGTGTTATATTGATTATGAATTAAGAGTTGAATGTATAAGAGCATAATCGATATAAGTGTTCTATTGATTATGAAATTAAATATTCAACTTATCATGCCTTAGTGATGCATGTTTGAGAAGCATGTAGAAGTTTGATGTAGTTAGTCTTAGTTTTGCAAAGCGTTGTAAAATTGGCATAGACTTTTAAAATCTATAACAAAGACAAAGGCATGCTCACTTAGGGTTGAATGTATCGTTCCGTTTCATTAGATAAATAGGTCGATATCTTGTAAATGCTAAGGTTACAAGAAACTCACCCGGGGACATCCTGTTCGAGGTTGCAGGTATTTAAGCTGACGGTTTACGGAACACCTCCTACCTGGGGACCATCCGGTACTTGAGTAAAGTTAACCCGGCTTTATGAGCATGCGTGAGTGGTGTGAGGTAATAAAGTGTTTATCACCTAGACATCATAGGTAAAAGTTTGTTTTACCTAGACTTAGGTCTTATTGTCTTAGCCGGATAATGCCTGAGTAATTTACCCATTCCGTCTTAAAATACTTAGTAGAGGTGTTGAGAAGGTATATATGATATATCCCTCTCCTCCTACGTTCTGTTAAGTTCACACCGTGAGAATTATGCTCGGCCTCGTGATGTCAATAGGGCATCTTCATTCGGATGGTATTTGCATAATTCAAGAGCAAGGTGAATGGAGAAAATATTTATAGTAAGTGGGAGAAGGAAGTATGTCAATACATCCTGCGGTCTCCTCCATTGGATTGAACCGTGAGATTCCTATGTTCCGCCTGCTAGGTGCCCACAAGAGGTACCGATCCATTCGGAGGGCCGTTTCATAGGAATCGGAACATCTCAATCACCATTTATGGATAAAGAAACATAGAGCCATTCCCAACTTTGACATTTCCATTCGGTTGCATCGTTGGGGCCGCCCTATGAATTCTAAAAATGGAGGGTCACACTTACGAGATTTGCTAAGGAGTTAGTAAATCTTGACCAAAGAGCGATAACTAAGATGCTATAGGAATATGAGATATTCTGGTATTAGCATTTAGTCAAGAATGTCTTGATTCAGTGAAGGAATGCTTGACTGCCCCTCGGTAGCGACCATTCTGACCCACTGAAGTATCGTTGCAGTTTAATAATGAGTTTTGGGTACATTATTATTCTTTGCTAAATTCTAGATTGGTGTGTAAATTAGGTTAAAACCTTTTCACTAATATTTATTCATTCTCTTTTCAGCATGTCTAGCTCTTTCATTCACTTACTAGCTTCCGATAAGTTAACCGGCGATAACTACGCGACCTGGAAATCGAACTTGAATACGATTCTTGTTCTAGATGATCTAAGGTTCGTCTTATCAGAGGATTGTCCTCCCCCTCCTAGCTCGGATGCGACTCGAACTGTTCGAGAAGCATATGATAGATGGACAAGGGCTAATGATAAAGCCCGAGTCTATATCTTAGCCAGCATATCTGATGTGTTAGCTAAGAAGCACGAGGATATGGTTTCTGCTAAAGAAATCATGTCTTCATTACAGGCGATGTTTGGACTACCGTCCTGATCGGTCTGTCATGAAGCCCTCAAATACGTTTACAACTCTCGCATGAAGGAGGGTACCTCTGTTAGGGAGCATGTCCTTAGCATGATGGTCCACTTCAATGTGGCGGAAGTAAACGGAGCTACTATTGACGAGTCAAGTCAAGTAAGCTTTATCATGGAATCTCTTCCGAAGAGTTTCCTTCAGTTCAGAACCAATATGGTAATGAACAAGATAAAGTATAATTTGACTTCTCTCCTCAGCGAGCTACAGATCTATCAGTCCCTTCACACTTCTAAAGGAAAAGAGAAGGAGGCAAACGTTGTCACTTCAAGGAAATTCCAAAAGGGGTCGTCTTCAGGGAGTAGGTCTGAACTTTCTTCTATTAAGATTAAGAGTATTCAAAAGAAGAAGAAAGATAAAAGGAAGGGAAAAGCACCTGCTGCAGGTAAGAGCAAGACTAAATCTACAGACAAAGGAAAATGTTTCCATTGTGGTGTAGATGGGCACTGGAAACGGAATTGCCCAAAGTATCTTGCAGAGAAAAAGGCTGAGAAGGAAAGACAAGGAAAATATGATTTACTTGTTGTTGAAACATGTTTAGTAGAACATGATTGTCATACCTGGATACTTGATTCAGGAGCTACTAACCATGTTTGTTCTTCTTTTCAGGAAACTAGTTCTTGGCAGCCACTTTCTCGAGGTGAGATAACTCTCAGAGTTGGAACTGGAGAGGTTGTCTCAGCTAAAGCAGTGGGAGATGTAAAGTTGTTGTATAGAGATAGGTTCATTTTACTAGAAAATGTACTCCTGGTTCCTACCTTCAAGAGGAATCTTGTATCTATATCTTGTTTGTTAGAACAGTTGTATAAAGTATCTTTTGTTTTTAATGAAGCGTTCATTAGCAAAAGAGGTGTACGTATTTGTTCTGCAAAACTTGAAAATAACTTGTATGTGTTAAGACCAACCGAAGCCAAAGCTATTTTGAACACTGAAATGTTTAAAACAACTGAGACTCAAACTAAAAGGCAGAAACTTTCTCCAAGTACTTATCTTTGGCACTTAAGACTAGGTCACATTAATCTCAATAGGATTGGGAGATTGGTTAAGAGTGGTCTGCTAAATCGTTTAGAGGACAACTCTTTACCGCCATGTGAGTCTTGTCTTGAGGGCAAAATGACCAAACGATCTTTTTCTGAAAAAGGTCATAGGTCCAAAGAACCTCTAGAAATCGTGCATTCGGATCTCTGCGGTCCTTTGAATGTCAAAGCACGAGGAGGGTATGAATATTTCATCAGTTTTATTGATGATTATTCTAGGTACGGTTATCTTTATCTAATGCATCATAAGTCCGAAGCTCTTGAAAAGTTCAAAGAGTATAAGGCAGAGGTTGAGAACACATTAGGTAAATCGATAAAAACACTCCGATCAGATCGAGGTGGAGAGTATATGGATTTAAGATTCCAGGACTATATGATAGAACATGGAATAGTATCTCAACTCTCAGCGCCAGGAACACCACAGCAGAATGGTGTGTCCGAGAGGAGAAATAGAACCTTGTTAGACATGGTTCGATCTATGATGAGTTATGCTCATTTGCCTAGTTCCTTTTGGGGATATGGAGTAGAGACTGCAGTATATATTTTGAACATGGTTCCCTCTAAGAGTGTTTCTGAAACACCTTATGAGTTATGGAGAGGGCGTAAAGGTAGTTTACGTCACTTCAGGATTTGGGGGGTGTCCGGCACATGTGCTAGTACCCAATCCAAAGAAGTTGGAACATCGTTCAAAATTGTGCCTATTTGTAGGTTACCCCAAGGAGACGAAACGTGGTCTGTTTTACGATCCTCATGAGAACAAGGTACTAGTATCGACTAATGCCACGTTCTTAGAGGAAGATCACATGAGAGATCATCAACCGTCGAGCAAAATTGTTTTGTCCGAATTTTCCAGGAAAGCTACAGACGGATCAACAAAGGTTGTTGATCAGGCTGGTCCTTCTCAAGAGTTGAGAAAGCCTCGACGCAGTGGGAGGGATGTAAGACACCCTGACCGCTACATCGGCTTGTCTGAAACTCAAGTCGTCATACCTGATGATGGCGTTGAGGATCCATTGACCTTTAAACAGGCAATGAATGACATAGACAAGGACCAGTGGCTTAAAGCCATGGATCTCGAAATGGAGTCTATGTACTTCAATTCGGTCTGGGATCTTGTAGACGAACCAGATAGGGAAAGACCTATCGGTTGCAAGTGGATCTACAAGAGAAAACGAGACCAAGCCGGTAAGGTGCAAACCTTTAAGGCTCGACTTGTGGCAAAAGGTTATTCCCAAAGAGAAGGGGTGGACTATGAAGAAAACTTTTCTCCTGTTGCCATGTTAAAGTCGATTAGAATACTCTTATCCATTGCTACATTTTATGATTATGAAATCTGGCAAATGGATGTCAAGACTGCCTTTCTGAATGGTAATCTTGAGGAGAGTATCTATATGGCTCAACTAGAGGGATTCATACTTCAGGGTCAAGAGCAAAAGGTTTGCAAGCTTAATCGATCCATTTATGGGTTGAAGCAAGCATCTAGATCCTGGAATATAAGGTTTGATACGGCGATCAAATCTTATGGCTTTGAACAAAATATTGACGAACCTTGTGTTTACAAGAAAGTAGTCAATACTGTTGTAGCTTTCTTAGTCTTGTACGTAGACGATATACTACTCATTGGGAATGATGTAGGGTTCCTAACTGACGTTAAGAATTGGCTAGCGACCCAATTCCAAATGAAAGATTTGGGAGAGGCTCAGTTTGTTCTAGGGATTCAGTTCATAAGGAATCGTAAGAACAAAGTGCTAGCGCTGTCTCAAGCATCTTATATTGACAAGGTGTTGTCAAGATATTCGATGCAGAATTCCAAGAAAGGTTCGCTGCCTTTTAGGCATGGAATTCACTTGTCTAAGGAACAGTTTCCTAAGACACCTCAAGAGGTTGAGGATATGAGACGAATTCCCTATGCATCTGCAGTTGGTAGTCTCATGTACGCTATGTTGTGTACAAGACCCGACATCTGCTATTGTTACGTCTCCAAAAGTGACTATTTTAGGACTTATTTGCTATAGGAAGTTGTACATCCTTAGGCGTTTTTGGTAGGATTTAGCTTAAATTCGTGCTTATATATGAGATTTAGTAGAATGAAGCTTAATTAGGACTTAGGGGTAAAAGGAAAGAAAAAGAACCAAAAACGAAGTTAAAGACTTGAAAATTGCACATTGCGGAAGCATTGCGAAAACATTGCTAAAACCGCAATGTTTTAAGTGAATTCTGTTAAGTTGGCTAACCGATTTTTATGTTGTTGCGAAATTTCAGCCGCCCATTCTTTCTCCTGCTGCCACGTAGAGATACGACGTTCAAAATGGATGGTTCTCCTTGGCCCAATCGTACCTGCAGAACACTATAAAAGGAGGTCAAAGGAGAAGGTTGAAACAGACTCGAAAGGCGTAGATCTCTCCTTCAACGCAGTTTCTCACTGTTTTCTCTCACGGGTTTTGGCGTGGAGGTTTTAGCTGGTGGAATCGATAATCTAAGAGGAAGAAGAGAGGATCTTCCATCTCTTCTGATTGGATTCATCCACGATCAAGCTTACCTTCGGTTGTCAGCCAAAGCGTTGCAACAAGGAGTACACACGCATTCTTTACTGCTTTCTGCTGTTTTCATTGCCTTTGTTGCTTCTGTCTTTACTATTTCGTTTCTGTCTGCTACTCTATTCTCTTTCGTACTCGTCTGTTTAGCTTTCGTTGTTCAAAGTTGTTATTTGTTCAGTTCAAACCTTGGTTAATCAAAGCACTATTTCATCACTTCGCAAGTTCTCCATCTCGTCTGTTTACTGTTTCCTTCTTCTATTCTGCCATTTATATTTTGTTAAGCATATCGTCTTCATCTATTTTTCTCATTCCATCTTCATCCATGAATAACTAAATCACAAAAGGGCATGCTAATGACGAGACTATAGGTAGAAATACGTGAATCAAGCGTGTAGGTTAGCTTCGATATGCATTGAATGTATGTGTGCTTCATCCTACGGGCAATTTCGATTGGCCATCCATTTTGTCCAAAGAACTCCTAACCTCTGGAAAGAGTAAGAGTTCAGAGTCGTACATTCATGCTAGCCTCTCATGGTAGCCAGAAAACGACCTAGGAATAGGCGTTTTCCTAGTACAAATCATTAAACTCACTGTTATAAAAAGATGCTTAAGACCTTACTTGGACATGAGTAAACTAAAGGATCTAATGCATGAAATCGGAAGATACATGAGAATGAGTTAGTTTGATGCATGATAAGTTGATCTATTGCTTGAGAATCGTATGAAAAAGCCTATAGAGGAGTCGTTAGTAGCCCTTGTTTCCCTACTTTACCCTTAATTCGTTGTTAGTAACATTGCTAGAAAATTGCTGTTTCCGCAATTGTCTTAGTTCAAATTTCTGCCTTAGCCATTTTTCTTAGTCTTTTGCGTTGCGATTTTATTGCTAGAAAATTACGTTCTCCGCAATTCTTTTTCTTCTACATTCGTGTTAACCTCTTTACTTGCACTTGTTTATGCTTTCATATCTTGCACGTTCCTTAATAGTTAGGAACTTTAAACCCAAATCTACCTCATTTAAACCACCCGTTCTCACTTAACCTCTCACTTCGTTAGTAACTAAGAATAAATCTCTGTGGGAAATCGAATGAAAAAATATTTATTACTTGCTACAAGATTATGTATGCTTGCATGTTCTGAGTGCTCTATTCTTGCATCTTTATTTTAAAACATTGAGCACGCAACAACTATGCAGTAGGAATTGTCAGTAGGTTCTAGTCCAATCCAGGATATGATCACTGGACAGCCGTTAAACACGTCCTCAAGTATCTTAGGAGAACGAGAGACTATGTGCTTGTGTATGGCGCGAAGGATTTGATCCTTGCAGGATACACTGACTCTGATTTTCAGACTGATATAGATTCCAGGAAATCTACATCAGGATCAGTGTTCACTCTTAACGGAGGAGAAATAGTATGGAGGAGTATAAAGCAAGGTTGTATTGCTGACTCCACCATGGAAGCTGAGTATGTCGCAGCTTGCGAAGCAGCGAAGGAAGCTGTATGGCTTAGGAAGTTCTTGACAGATTTGGAAATTGTTCCAAATATGAACTTGCCAATCACCCTTTATTGTGATAACAGCGGTGCAGTGGCAAATTCTAAAGAACCTAGAAGCCATAAGCCTGGAAAGCATATTGAGCGGAAGTATCATCTCATCAGGGAGATAGTGCAACGAGGAGATGTGATCGTCACACAGGTAGCCTCGGAGCACAACATTGCTGATCCGTTTACTAAGTCTCTCACGGCTAAAGTGTTTGAGAGACACCTAAAAAGTCTAGGGCTGCGAGCTGCTCAGTAGGACAGTGGGAGAAACTTTAGATATTTGATATTCTAGTTCTCTCGACCAGCATGTACTCCACTGACGTTTTAGTCCAAGTGGGAGTTTGTTGGGTTTTATGTCCTAAAACTCGTAGTTTGTAAACTGTTTGAATGTATATATTATATTTCAATAAAGTTGTTATTGAATTTTAGTGAATTGTGTTTGTATTAACCTATACCAATAACTAACACCCATGGCGATAGTGTGAGTACTTGAACTTCATGTGTGACATGAATGTGGATCAAGTTCAAGTAGACAACCAAAAATGGTCTATAGTACAGGGATAAGGCTGGGTACCTTATCCTGGGGACACTATTGGACGCGGCTCACTTTGTATAGTACAAAACGATGTGATTCGAATCGTTTCATGTAGAGACATGTGAGTGAGGGCGTCCTGTGCAATGAGTTTGCACAAGACCGAACCAAGAAATAAAATCGCTCTTTCTTTATAACACCGTTTACTGTAAAGACCGGTTTTTTCATATGATGACTTAGGTAACTCGATCTCAATCCTGAGCTTACTATGAACTCCTGTTTATTCAACCTTATCCTTTGATTTGTACGGGTGAGAGTGGCCAGATCGCCGACTCAATAAGCCTACCATATTGGGGATAAGATTGAATAAGTGGCTGGGAACATAGTTGTGCGAGATGGAATTCACTCCTACCCGCTTTAAGGGTTAGTAGAGAGGTTGTTCCCTTAAGTGCTAACTCCAGGTCTTGAACAATGGGCCCATCCTCTCCTGATCAGGGAGGAATCTGATTTGATGGTTGGACCACAAATCAATTGTTCATTAGAGGTGTCAGTGGTACTTGAGGAACAAGATATAATACAAGGGTTAAACGGTATAAATGACCCGTTGTGATTATGAACGACCTGTGAAGGATCGACTTACTGATGATAGTTATATCAACAGGACACAATATATCTACAGTGAGGAGAGTGCAGCCCTTGGACTTTAGTGGAGTCTCCGGGGGTTAACGAATGTTGGTTAGTTCGGTTGAAAGAGTTTTGACCGGATAATCTCGTATCGTTGGAGCTCATGATCTGTAGGTCCTTACGGTTCTCCTGGCTAGCTCGGATAAAGCCGTGAAACAATATAAAAGAAAAGAAAAGAATTTGAATCGTTTAAATTCAGGTTTGTGGAAGAAGGATAGACATATTTAAATATGATTTAAATATGATATTTAAATATGATTTAAATATGAGATTGGTCTGAAAACATGAATAGGATTCATGTGCAAAAAGTCGGTTTTCGGAAAACCGGGTTTAATTATATTATTTAATTAATATTTGATATTGAATTAAATAATATTAATTAATATATATATTTTTTTATTAATTAAAAAGTTTAATTAATAAAATAATTATTATTATTTTTATTAATAATATATATATATATATATATATATATATATATATATATATATATACATGTGTCTTACATGCAAATGTAAGACACATGTAAGGTATATATATATACACAGTATATATATGAGTCAGATCAATTAAAATAAAAAAAAAAAAGGAAAATCAAAATAAAAAAGAGATAGTGCTCTTTTGGGTTGTTGTTTTTGAATTGTGAATTCAATTTGGAAATTCTTCCTCCGTCTTCTTTCTCTGCTCTGGAATAAAAAGTTAGTTTTTATTCAGTGAGCTTCTTCCCTCTTTTCTTTTGTAAAAGGAGTCTCACTACTCCGTTTCTCGACCCGAGGATAGCGGGACTACCGTGGGTGGTCCACGAAGGTTTCGTGAGAAGGCTCGGTGAGCTCGTGAGGAGCTTCTGGCGGTAAAATTTGAAGGAATTCGAACGACAAGGGTATGTGTTCTAATTTCTCTTTTTCATTGCTTTTGCATGTTTCCGTTTGTTTAAATTGATGAAATTAGAGTGTCTATGATCCAAATCGCTTCCGCTGCGTTCCATCAACACTCCATCAGTGGCATGGTAGACTAGGACATGTGAATGTTGCAGCAATTAAAAGGCTTAAAACCTTGCATCTTATTAATGTTTCTGAATCGCATGAAAATAGTAGATGTTCTGTGCGTATAGAAGCAAAGCATGTAAAAAAGCCTTTTAAACCTGTCACATCTAGATGTACTGAATTACTTGAAGTAATTCATTATGATCTGGCTGATTTAAAAAACACCAAAAGTAGAGGTGGTAAAAAATACTATATATCTTTTGTAGATGATTATTCTAGATATACAAAAATTTACTTATTAAAATCAAAAGATGAAGCACATGTAGTATGTTTTTGAAGTATAAAGCCGAAGTAGAAAATAAACTGGACAAAAGGATAAAAAGATTAAGATCTGACCGAGGTGGTGAATATGGTGATAAAACTCTTAAAGAATTTTGTGAACTAAATGATATCATTCATGAGTTTACCGCACCCTATTCTCCACAGCAAAATGGCATAGCTGAACGTAAGAATAGATCCTTAAAGAAAATGATGAATGTTATGTTATTGAGTTATGGGTTATCTGATAACTTGTGGGGGGAAGCTGTGCTCTCGGCTTGTTTTATTCTTAACAGGATTCCTCACAAAAGGTTGGATAAGACACCATACGAGCTTTGAAAAAGTTATTCACCTAGCCTCAATTATTTGAGAGTGTGGGGGTGTTTAGCTAAGGTAGCTTATCCAACATTCAAGAAACCTACGATAGGATCTAAAACCTTTAATTGTGTGTTTATTGGTTATGCTCACAATAGCGTTGCCTATAGATTTATGTGTTTAAGTGATAATTCAATTTGTGAATACAGAGATGATGTATTCTTTGAACATATTTTTCCTTTTATTAAGATTGTTGATGACTCACTCAGTACATCAGGTTCTAAACAATTATCTGTGTCTTTTCCATCAACTACTGATGTTAGTCATGATTGTGAACCTAGAAGAAGTAAAAGACAAAAGATTGACAAAACTTTCGGTCATGATTTCTTAACCATTTTTCTAGTTGAAAAATCTGATAAAATAGATGATCAATTTGCATGCATGTATCTGATAGATGAGGATCCTACAACCTACCAAGAGGCCTTAACATCTGCAGGCTCTTGTTTATGGAAAGAAGCAATCAAAAGTGAATTAGATTCTTTAATTTTGAATCAAACATGGGACTTGGTTGATTTGCCTAAGGGAAATAAACCTATAAGGTGCAAATGAATTTTCAAAAGGAAGATTAGACCAGATGGTTCAATTGAAAAATTCAAAGCTAGATTAGTGGTTGTGGGCTATACTAAAAAACAAGGTATTGATTATTTTGATACATATTCCCCTGTGACTAAAATAACTACTATTAGATCTTTGATTGCTTTTTCAGCCATTCGTGGACTGTTAATACATCAAATGGATGTAAAAACAGAATTTCTTAATGGGGATTTAGAAGAGGAAATCTATATGACACAACCTGAGGGATTTGTAGTTGTTAGTCAGGAGAACAAGGTATGCAAGCTTAGAAAATCTCTTTACGGTCTTAAACAATCTCCTAAACAATGGTATGAGAAATTTAATCATACACTAGTTAACAATGGTTTTAAAGTGAATTCTTCTGACACATGTGTTTACTCAAAATTGTTTGTTGCTGATTGCGTGATTATATGTTTGTATGTTGATGACATGCTTATTTTTGGAACGAACTTAGATGTCACTAATAATACCAAGCTATTTTTATCCTCACGCTTTGAAATGAAAGATTTAGGTGAGGCTGATGTGATACTTGGTGTCAAAATAAGGAAAACAAAAAATGGGTTTTCATTATGTCAATCACACTACATTGAAAAATTGTTAAAGAGATTTGATTGTTTCGATGATATTCCTGTACGAACACATTATGATGCTAGTATGAGTCTTAAAAAAAATAAAGGGGATAGTGTTTCTCAATCCGAATATGCAAAAATTATAGGTAGTGTTATGTTTTTGATGAATTATACTAGACCTGATATTGCATATGTTGTGAGTAGATGAAGTAGATATACACATAATCTTGATAAAGATCATTGGATTGCCCTCCGTCGTTTATTGCGATATCTTAAGGGTACATTGGATCTTTGTTTGCACTTTAACAATTTTCCTGCAGTGTTAGAAGGTTATTGTGATGCAAACTGGGTAACAAATAACGATGAAGTGAGCTCTACTAGTGGATATGTGTTCCTATTAGGTGGAGGAGCTATTTCATGGAAATCATCAAAACAGACATGCATAGCACGGTCCACCATAGAATATGAGTTTATAGCTCTTGAGTTGGTAGGGCAGGAAGTAGAATGGTTAAGAAGCTTACTGGGAGACGTACCATTGTAGGGGGCGTCATTTCCAATATCTATGCATTGTGATTCACAAGTTGCCATAGGAATCGCCAAAAATAGTGTGTATAATGGCAAGAGAAGGCATATACGCCTAAGACATGGAGTTGTGAAACAACTGTTGAAAAATGGAATTATCTCTTTGGAGTACGTGAGGTCCGAGAGGAACTTGGCGGATCCACTCACCAAGAGCTTAACAAGGAGAGTAATTCTTGAGTCTTCAACATGTATAGGACTAAAACCCTTAAGATAAATATAATACTTTGGATTCTAGTCATGATGTTTTATATGATTTCATAGTCTTGTATTTGGATGGTCTATGTAAAGACTTGATGGATAAATTGTAAAAATCACCATGGCATAGTTATGTTTCTAGTGTATTATGTGAATCCATAGCCCTTTCTTGGGTGGTCTATGTATAGACTTGATGGATAACTGTGAAAGTATTCATAGCTCAGTTTTGAGGGGTCTATCTCTGGTAGACTTGATGAAGCAATTAACGTGATTGTGGAGGTGTGGCCGCCTTCTATGAAAGATTCTAAAAGGTATCTTTCTAGAGCTTTCACGATGACCCGAGGTTTTATGTGCATGGACATTAATAGCGCAAGTGTACTATTTCTATATCGCAGAATCGAAAAAACCACGAGGATTGAAACGTGTTGTGGGGTCTCAACCATAACAACTGAAAGTTCAAGAGGTAACTCACTTTCTTTAAAATTGGTTGTTGTCTTATTTCACTATGCATTAATTCAAATCGAAAGATATTAATGCTTAAGTTTCGTTTCCTTCTACTAGGGGTGCAAGGGAAACCCGAAAAAATCGAACCGAACCGAAAAACCGACCGAAACCGACATTAATTTCGGTTCGGTTGACGGTTTCGATTTGAATATTAAGAAAACCGAATATATTCGGTCGATTTTCGGTTTTGATGCTTTAAAACCGATGATAACCGAGCCGGCTGATTACTATATATATATAATAAACCGAAAGATAATCAATAAGTGTAAGTGGTCCAGTAGCTTCAGACACGCCTTACAACGATGATGTCTTGAGTTCGAGCTTCACAATAAACATATTTTTTGAACTATTTACTCCTACAAAGTAGAATGGGCCCATAACACATCAGCGGCCCATCATCCAACTTCTTGGAGCCCACTAAACTTAACCCAACTCGGCCCATTGCTCTTTGAATTAACTAATCGGTGAACCTCCAGACCGAACCGATTAAACCGTCAGTTAATCGTCCGGTTCGGTTCACAACCTCCGGCGGTTCGATTCGGTTTCGGTTTCACACTTTCTTCACTATTCTTATCGGTTCGGTTTCGGTTCAGCACTCAAACCGAACCGAACCAATTACACCCCTACCTTCTACTGGATGAATGAATCATTCTTCCTCCCAAATTTGTGGAATGAGTTTATGGCATGAACTCTTCCTCCCACATTTGTGGATCCATGGAATGAGTTTTTGGTATGAAATCTTCATCTTTACTCTATAAATATGAAGTTCATTTGTAGTATTTTAAAACAGAGCATACGAGTTTTCTATTGATTTCATCCCTTCTTCATCAAGTGCATGATTAAGTTGGGAGTTGTGTTAACCTTGGGGAGCATTCGACTTATCAACGATTAAGCACCACGATCGTGTCAGATTTGCTTTCAAGGTAGTGGCATTTTTCCATGGCACAACACGTTGTTGTTTATTTTTGTTTCCGAATTTGTCTTACAATTCTTTGTCTATAAATATTCAATTTGTAACAGAGAGTAGAGAGTTAGAGAAAAGAGAAAAAGACACAAAACTTATCTGGTTTTTGTCTTCAAGAAAGAGTCCTTGTAATCTTGGTTGTTCTCCAATGATACCTTAAATAAACATTGTTCCTTTCCACCGTGGATGTAGGCTAACCCTTAGCTGAACCACGTAGCTTCTGAGTTCTTCTTCTTCCTCACGTTCTTCCCGTGCTTCTTCTTCATCTTCTTTTTCTCACTTCTACAGAGATACGGCAAAGCTTCGCTCTCTCTTCTATCTTCTCATTTCTTCAATTATGAACGAAGATAAGGTAGGGTTTTTCGTTTTGTTGCATGAGACAGAAACGTGGCATCATAGGATCCACCCACCTAATTTCTTAGGTGTTGACTTAGGGTTATTTTGGGCTCTATTTGCCTAAAGCTCAATTTCGACCCAACAAATTGGTATCAGAGCCTGAAAAGAAGAAGCAATATCAAGAATCTTGAAAATTAAGAAATTAAAAAAGAATCAATATTCTAAAATTAAATGTCAATAGCAAGATATGATATCGAAAAGTTTGATGAGAAAACAGATTTTTAACTTTGGAAAGCAAAGATTAAAGTTGTTCTTGGTAGGGGTGCAAGTAAAAACTGAAAAACCGATAAAAAAACAAATCAATAAAAATCAATTATCTTCATTGATTTGAGGTATTTTGAGTGAAACAAAAAAGAAAACCATGAGGATTTAGGCCCAAAATGGACAATATTGTACCAATGTGGAGATATGTGGAGGGTTTGTTGTCCTTATCACTCCAAAAAGCCATTAGACATATAGAAGTAGTCGAAGTTGAAACAATGTAGGGGGATTGGTCTTTGATCCATTGTAATGGTCTTATAGCAGTCATGTTTAACTTGAATGAGAATACTTTTTCGGAATTATGAGGAGATGAACATCAACCAATGAATATATTTTTCATTTTCATATGTTGCTTTCTCGGTTTACTCACATTTTTCTTTCATTAGTGTTTACTCTTCTGATTGGGGGAATTGATAAAAAAAAAAAAAAAAAAAAAAAAAAAAAAAAAGAAGTGTTAAGAAAATAAATTATCAACTCGTTCAATCAAATCAAGCTCAAACGAAACTATAGAAATAACCAAATACCGTTATTAGGATGAAACACAAATTCATAGAAGCATCTTTACATTTCTTGTTGGGAATGACTTGGATGAATGAATCATTCTTCCTAAGTTGTTGGAGGATGGAATGAGTTTGTGGCATGAAGTCTTCCTCCCAAATTTGTGGATCATGGAATGAGTTTATGGCATGAACTCTTCCTCCCACATTTGTGGATCTATGGAATGAGTTTGTGATATGAAATCTTCATATTTACTCTATAAATATGAAGTTCATTTGTAGTATTTTAAAATAGAGCATAAGAGTTTTCTATTGATTTCATCCATTCTTCATCAAGTGCATGATTAAGTTGGGAGTTGTGTTAACCTTGGGGAGCATTCGACTTATCAACGATTAAGCACCACGGTCGTGTCAGATTTGCTTTCAAGGCAGTGGCCTATTCCACGGCACAACACGTTGTTGTTTATTTTTGTTCCCGAATTTTTCTTACAATTTGAAAGCAAGGCACGATGTCTGTCAAATCCGGAAAACATCTTCCAGATCTGTCCAAGTTGGAACCTCTCGACGGATCCAATTACCGTCGTTGGTCACAGAAGCTGCTGATCTTCTTCGAGCAATTGGAGGTCGACTACGTTCTCACCACTAAGGTCGTTGAATCTTCTGAAAAATTCGAGACGGTGGTTATTGTTGATCCAGATAACTCAAAAAGTATTGTTGAGGTTGATTCTACCAAATCAGACAAATACGAGAAAGACAACAAGAAGATTTGCGGTCATCTCCTCAATCATATGAACAATTCTCTTTTCGACTTGTTCGTGGTTCAAAAATTGGCAAAGGTAATTTGGGACACTCTGGAGTCCAGGTATGGCGGTGATGATGCAGGAAGAAAGAAATACGTAGTCGGCAAGTGGCTACAGTTCCAGATGATGGATGATAAATTTGTTATGGATCAGGTTCATGAGTACTAGAATATGGTGGAGAATGTACTGACCGAAGGCATGAAGATGTGTGAGATTCTTCAGGCAAATGTGTTGCTGGAAAATTTCCCTCCTTTCTTGAGTGATTACCGCAATCACTTGAAACACAAGAAGAAGGATTTGACTCTGCAAGAATTGATCAATCACATGCGAACTGAAGAAGCCAATCGACAGAAAGATAAGCTGAATTCGCAGTCTTTAAATTCTGTTAATGCTAACCTAATTGAATCTTCTGTTGCAACAAAAGACAGGTTAAAAAACAAAGGAAAACAGGTTGTTTGGGGCAAACCATCACAAAAGAAAGGGCATCAATTCAAGGCTACTGGTGGTAGAATTGAAAAGTCCAAACTGGTATGTTATGTTTGTGGGAAATCAGGACACAAATCATATCAGTGCAACCAGAGGAAAGGAAAATCGAACCAAAGACAAGCTGTCAATGTTGCTCCACAAATCAACCTTACCGAGAAGGAGGACATCATTGTTGTTGTGGTCGTAGAGGCTAATCTAGTGGAGAAAAAATCTGACTGGATTCTTGACACTGGAGCCTCGAGACATTTCTGCTCAAATCGAGAGTTATTCCACGATTTCCAAGATTCTGCTGACGACGAGTGTGTCTTCATGGGTAACTCAGCTACTGCTAGAGTACTTG
This sequence comes from Herpetospermum pedunculosum, assembly GCA_028017165.1. NCBI lineage: Eukaryota > Viridiplantae > Streptophyta > Magnoliopsida > Cucurbitales > Cucurbitaceae > Herpetospermum > Herpetospermum pedunculosum. Next base: position 53,393,902 of record CM051528.1, on the reverse strand, counting down.
GAAAAGGGAAATGCTTTTTAAAACTCACATCTGGAAAAACTTTATCGCTTAGTGATGTATTATTTCCTTTGTTTCGTAGAAACTTGGTCTCAGGGAGTCTACTGAATCGAGCTGGACTTAGGATTGTCTTTGAGGCTAACAAGGCTATCATCACCAAAAATGGCGAGTTTGTGGGTAAAGGTTATCTAGCTGATGGTCTATTTGTTTTAAACACAATTTATGTTTCTGCTTCCATGAATGAAAGTTCTTCTCGTTTTGCTTACATCGTTGAATCTGTTGATATGTGGCATGGTAGACTAGGACATGTGAATGTTGCAGCAATTAAAAGGATTAAAACCTTGCATCTTATTAATGTTTCTTAATCGCATGAAAATAATAGATGTTCTGTGTGTATAGAAGCAAAGCATGTAAAAAAGCCTTTTAAACCTGTCACATCTAGATGTACTGAATTACTTGAATTAATTCATTCTGATCTGGCTGATTTTAAAAACACCACAAGTAGAGGTGGTAAAAAATACTATATATCTTTTGTAGATGATTATTCTAGATATACAAAAATTTACTTATTAAAATCAAAAGATGAAGCACATGTAGTATGTTTTTGAAGTATAAAGCCGAAGTAGAAAATCAACTAGACAAAAGGATAAAAAGATTAAGATCTGACTGAGGTGGTGAATATGGTGATAAAACTCTTAAAGAATTTTGTGAACTAAATGATATCATTCATTAGTTTACCGCACCATATTCTCCACAGCAAAATGTCATAGTTGAACGTAAGAATAGATCCTTAAAGGAAATGATGAATGTTATGTTATTGAGTTCTAGGTTATCTGATAACTTGTGGGGGGAAGCTGTGCTCTCGGCTTGTTTTATTCTTAACAGGATTCCTAACAAAAGGTTGGATAAGACACCATACGAGCTTTGAAAAGGTTATTCACCTAGCCTCAATTATTTAAGAGTGTGGGGGTGTTTAGCTAAGGTAGCTTATCCAACATTCAATAAACCTACGATAGGATCTAAAACCTTTAATTGTGTGTTTATTGGTTATGCTCACAATGGCGTTGCCTATAGATTTATGTGTTTAAGTGATAATTCAATTTGTGAATACAGAGATGTATACTTTGAACATATTTTTCCTTTTATTAAGATTGTTGATAAGTCAATCAGTACTTCAGGTTCTAAACAATTATCTGTGTCTTTTCCATCAACTACTGATGTTAGTAATGATTGTGAACCTAGAAGAAGTAAAAGATAAGAGATTGACAAAACTTTCGGTCCTGATTTCTTAACCATTTTTCTAGTTGAAAATTCTGATAAAATAGATGATCAATTTGCATGCATGTATCTGATAGATGAAGATCCTAAAACCTACCAAGAGGCCTTAACATCTGTAGACTCTTGTTTATGGAAAGAAGCAATCAAAAGTGAATTAGATTTTTTAATTTTGAATCAAACATGGGATTTGGTTGATTTGCCTAAGGGAAATAAACCTATAAGGTGCAAATGGATTTTCAAAAGGAAGATTAGACCAGATGGTTCAATTGAAAAATTCAAAGCTAGATTAGTGGTTGTGGGCTATACTAAAAAACAAGGTATTGATTATTTTGATACATATTCCCCTATGACTAAAATAACTACTATTAGATCTTTGATTGCCTTTTCAGCCATTCGTGGACTGTTAATACATCAAATGGATGTAAAAACAACATTTCTTAATGGGGATTTAGAAGATGAAATCTATATGACACAACATGAGGGATTTGTAGTTGTTAGTCAGGAGAACAAGGTATGCAAGCTTAGAAAATCTCTTTACGGTCTTAAACAAGCTCCTAAACAATGGTATGATAAATTTAATCATACACTAGTTAACAATGGTTTTAAAGTGAATTCTTCTGACACATGTGTTTACTCAAAATTGTTTGTTGCTGATTGCGTGATTATATGTTTGTATGTTGATGACATGCTTATTTTTGGAACGAATTAGATGTCATTAATAATACCAAGCTATTTTTATCCTCACACTTTGAATTGAAATATTTAGGTGAGGCTGATGTGATACTTGGTGTCAAAATAAGGAAAAACAAAAAATGGGTTTTCATTATGTCAATCACACTACATTGAAAAATTGTTAAAGAGATTTGATTGTTTCGATGATATTCTTGTACGAACACTTTATGATGCTAGTACGAACACATTATGTCAATCACACTATATAGGTGTTATCGGTCGGTTTCGGATTTAGTCCAAAAAATTCTGAAACCGACCGATAACACCTATATATTATTAAAGCGAAATGAATTCCATATCAGGTTAGTGGTCGAGTTGGCTTTGACAGCAGTTTTGATTCAATGAGGGCATGAGTTCGATGTGCTTAAATGTTTATTAATAATTTATATTTTCTTATCTCTTTTTTGCAGCTTAGTTTGGGCCCAATTCATGTCAAGCCCAATTCATCTCGGCCCGGTTGTATGATTTCACAAGATGAAAGAAAAGTTTACATGAGAGATAACATGTTTGCAAGGTTGTTGGAATTGGTTTTGTTTTCTTGAAGTTCCAAGATGGTTCAGTAAAGCTCCGCTAAAAAGAAATCTAGGATTCCATTGGTTGTGAATATGGAGGTTCAGAGGGAGACTTTTTAAGTCAATAATGACTCAAAAACAGTGCTAGTGGGTGTTAGTACATGTCATTAAGGATGTGCAAATGATACAATCAGCTCTAGTTATCACCAATGACATCATGACTGAAGGGGTTTTATGGCATAAAAGACTCCTAGACATATGCAACAAAGAAACTTGAAGGATTATCAAAGTAAGAAATACTACCTCAAAAGATAAGCATTGAAGTCAAAGCTTGTGATAATTGTATTTTGGGAAATGTTATAAGACATAGCTTTATTAAAGCTCAACATACAACAAAAGAAATCCTAGACTGTATCCATTAAGACCTATGGGGTCTAGCATCTAAACCTTCTATAAGTGGATCCAAATATTTTCTCTCTCTCACTGATCACTATTCTAGAAATAATTGAGTCTATTTCCTAAAAACAAATGACCAAGCCTTAAGTAAATTCAAGGAATGGAAAGCCCTTGTTGAAAAATTACAGACATCTGAACATGTGAAATGCTTAAGAACAAATAATGGTCTTGAATTTTTCAATGAAGATTTTGATCATTTTTGCAAAGAACAAGGAATTCTAAGACACCGGACTGTGAGGTACACACCCCAACGGAATGGGGTAGCTGAGAGGCTGAATAGAACAATTATGGAAAAAGTTAGATGTTTGTTGTCAGATGTTATGCTACCTGAGAAATTTTGGGCTGAAGCAACATCTTACACAGTGTATACCTTAAATAGGTGTCCACATAGCTCCCTACAACTCCTTACACCAGAAGAGAAGGGGACTAAACATCTTTCAAACTTAGACAAATTAAGCGTCTTTGGTTGTGTGTAGGCTTCATTCACCAAAGCCAATGTAAGTTGAAGTAAAAAACAACTAGATGTATATTTGTTGGCTTTACATAAAGTGTTAAAGGATTTAGGCTTTGACATACCACAGAAAGAAAGATGCATAAGCAGTCGAGATGTAACATTTAGAGGAAGAAGAAATATTCATGGTAAGGGGAGACTAAGACAACAAGTGATGCTCATGCCTCTAGATTAGAAATTGAGGTGGAACAACCTAGATTGACAAATAATATTCCTCATCTAACATATTCTGAAGATGTCATGTAAAACTAGAAGGATCCCTAGTGAAACCAGAAGGTGATGAATCCATACAAGAAGATCCTAGTCTAGAAAACTATCAACCTGCAAGAGACAGACAAAGAAGAGTCATCACACCTCCTACAAGGTTTGCTGATGAGGTCGATTCAATTAACATGGCTCTTGGTGTGAGTGAGTTCCTAAATAATTTATAGCCTAACACTTTTAGTGATGCTACTAGTGGATCTAATGCTAAAAGATGGATAGAGGCCATGAATAAAGAAATGAGCTCCCTAAAACAGAATAATACATGGATTCTCAAACATTTACCTTAAGGGTTAAAGCCCTATATCATGCAAATGGATCTATAAATATAAAGAAGACATACAAGGAGTACAACAACCACGTTTTAAAGCAAGGTTAGTAGTTAAAGGCTATACACAAAAAGCATGAAATTGATTACACTGAGATTTTTTTGCCTGTTAAACAAACATCAATTTGAATGTTACTTGCACTCGTGGTTCAATTTGATCTAGAATTTGATCAATTAGATGTTAAAACAACATTCCTACATGGTGAGCTAATTGAAACCATATATATGAAGCAACCTCAAGGGTATGAACAATAGGGGATGGAAGACTATTCTTGTTTGATAAACAAGTCAATTTATGGTTTAAATCAATCACCAAGATGCTTGGTATAAGAAATTTGACGACTATATGTCAAAGATAAGGTTTAGAGGGAACTCATATGACAGTTGTGTACATACTCCATTAGTGTGTTTTTGCTAGTATATGTACATGACATGCTACTTGCAAGTAAATCTAAGCAAGTTATGGATAAAGTAAAGCAATCTCTCAAAAGGGAGTTTGACATGAAGGATCTAAGTGAATCTAAAAGGATCTTAGGTGTTGAAATTACAAGAAGAAGATCAGAACGAGTTCTTCAAACAAGTCAACATATCTACTGTGGCAAAACCCTTAAGAAATATAGCATGAAGAGTGTTAAGGTTGTCTCAACGCCCTTAGCTCAACACTTCAAGTTATCTGCCTTAAATTCTCCAAAACCAGATGAAGAAGAACATTTAGAGTATATGTCTAAGGTACCTTATTCACAAGTTGTGGGGAGTCTTATATACCTCATGGTTTCTACAAGGCCATATATATCCTATGATACAAGCCTAATTAGCAGATATATGTCTAATCATGGTAAGAGGCATTGAGAAACAGTTAAATGGGTACTAAGGTATCTTAAAGGTTCTTAATAAGCTAAACTTACTTATTAAAGTTGCAAAGATCATTCAACAGAACTATTTGGCTATGTAGACCTAACTATGCTCGTGATTTGGATAAGAGAAAATCACCTAACTGGCTATAGTTCCTTATTGGGGGGAATCTTCCAAGTTGGAGAGCTATACTTTAATCAGTTGTAGCTTTCTCCTCCATAAAAGCATAATTCACAGCTCTATTAGAAGCAATTAAAGAAGTCTTATGGCTTAAAGGTCTACTCAAGGATTTTAGTGTCACACAAACAACAATTAATATCTACTGTGACAACCAAAGTACAATACATTTATCTAAAAACCAGCAATTCCATAATCGTACTAAACACATTGATATAAAATATCATTTTGTGCGAGAACAGATAGAAAAAGGAGAAATAGAAGTTTTGAAGGTTGATAGCTCCAAAATAGAGCTATTATTATGTCCCTAATATTGGCTAGAACCATGTCAAATATTGATTAAAATGCTTTTTTGTAGGTGATTTCATGGTCGAGAGCTCGAGAAGTTTAAGGACACGTTTCAGGCCTTAAAGCGACATTTTAGAGCTTCATAGATGCATCGGGAGTGAAGGGGCTTGAAGAATTGAAGAAATGACAAAAATTGCCTTGAAAAGGAGAGTTTTTGGCCATCAACCCGAGAGCATGCAAGCATGAGCAGCAGCGTCGAGACACTAGCTCGACGCTGGCCGAGCGTCTCGACGCCGCCCTGACAGCCTTCCGAAGATGAGCGAGCGTCAGCGTCGAGACCCTGCCCGAGCGTCTCGACGCCAGCGCACGCGGCCAACTTAGGGCACAGCGTCGAGACGCTTGCCTAGCGTCTCGACGCTCCGACGATAGAAAGCGTGAAAACGCCCATTTTTTTTTTTTGCCAACTTTCATTCTATCTCTTCTCCATCCTCTTCCTCTCGGGTCTACACCATTTTTGCACCATTTTGAGCTCTTATTCTCCTCTTTTTGTATGGTACCAAGCTCTTCCATGGGGGGTTTGATTTATTCATCCTCCATGGAAGGCTAAACAAGGTTAGTGTTTAATTTTGAGTTTTGGGATTGTAATTATGGATGTTTGGGGAGATTTGCCCCTTTGTAAATGTTGAGCTAATTAATATTTCTTGCATCTCTTTGCTTGTTCTTCATCAATTCTAGCATGTATAGCTTAATTAGGTTGACTCCCTAATTCCTATGCATGATAGAGGGCTAAAGATTGGGACGTATAATTGCCCAAATCGCTAGGTAGCAAGGGCTTAAGCATGGCTAGGTAATTCAACCCAAAGTGACAGTTGGAGATTTGAATTAGTTAACGTTTTCATGTTAGGCTTAGGGTGAGAGAGAAATCGGGTTAGTCTTAGGATTAAACCGTCACAATGTTCTCGTTACTGGCTTATGGTCAATTTAGGGGTCGCTACCTTGAATGGATTATTGGCCAAGAACAATTAGAATTGCACATATCTAATTATATCTTTGGGTCATTTGAGTTAGAAATTAGCCAAATGAATTGTGTGCTGAAGCATGATTAGCTAATTAATTGTATCGATGAACTGAACGTCCATAGCGATCAATCCCATTACTCGAAGTTAAGCACAACCATTTAATTTTGCACTTCGTCATTTAATTTTCCGTTAGCATTACATTCTAGGAGCTCCCTTCCCCCAAACCAAATTACCATTTTTTTACCATATTTGCACATACTTTTTAGAATTAGCAAATTAGACTCAGTTGAATTAAAATTCATAATTCCCTGTGGATCGACCTCGTTACCACTTAGCTGCAAATTGCTCGGTGCATTCGGGTTGATGGCCAAGTCAGTAAGAGGTTGACAGTGATGGAGCATCAGAATGCAGAAAACGCTTGTGCCATCACTCTGAGAAGTGGGAAGCAGCTTCCCACGAGTACCCCGCTGGTGGAAGTAGATCATGGCCACAGCGAGCCACAGACAGAAAATCCCGAACCACGGTGGAAAGGGGTATATTTTGATCCTACATGTACTAGAGTTTATGTGCCTAAGGCTCCTTTTCCTAGCAGGTTAGCAAGACCGCCTAAGGAGAACTACGAGGAGGAGTACCTAGACACATTCAGGAAGGTAGAGATCAATATCCCTCTGTTGGATGTCATCAAACAAATTCCAAGGTACACCAAGTTCCTTAAAGCCTCTTCCCCAGCTGAAGTTCAATCACTGTCTAAAGCTGGTGGGTTACGATCTATCTGAAAATGGATAGACAGAGGCATAAGGAACAACTCGACTCTTCACCGATTTATGTTTCAAGGTTAAGATTTGTAGAAATAACCAAATACGGTTATTAGGATGAAACAAAAATTTAGAGAAGCATCTTTACATTTTTTGTCTATAAATATTCAATTTGTAGCAAAGAGTTAGAGAAAAGATAAAAGGACACAAAACTTATCTCATTTTTTCTTCAAGAAAGAGTCCTTATAATCTTAGTTGTTCTTTGGTGATACCTTGAATAAACAAGGCTCCTTTCACTGTGGATGTAGGCTAACCCTTAGCTGAACCACATAACTCTTGAGTTCTTCATCTGCTTCTTCTTCATATATCTTCTTCTTCTCGCTTCTTGATAGCACACTAAATGGGCTATCTTTAGAGCCTTTATTATGCTAGTTTTGGAGTTTAAAAGAATTTTTTAATGATATTATTTATCTAAATTGTAGATTTCGAGCATTTGAAGCAAACCGGGGCTTTTTAGAAGTTATGGCTTGAAAAATAAGCTTAAAAGATGTATTTTGATGATCTATAGCCAAGAAAAGAAGGAACCAAGCTAAAAAGGCTGAGGGGAGAGCGTCGAGACGCTCCAAAATGAAGTTTTCAAGCCAGAATTCTCACAAAAAAATAAATTAAATAAGTGCACTTGTTCACCTAGCCACGCGCGCGCACACTATTCACACAAGGAACCCCCAGACCACCAGACCATTCAACTAAATTTGTTATACATTATGCATTTATAATACATATACCTGTAGCATCGAGCTATAGCGTCTCGACACTATGCTTGACGTTGGCTTTCCAAATCAGTTTTCACGCGTTTTTAAGGGCAGCGTCGAGACTCTACCCCTAGCGTCGAGACACTATGCCGAATTTTCCTATAAATGCATATTTTTCTCCATTCGACGGGGGAGGCCAATTTTTGGGAGATTTGAACCCTATTTTCGAAAGAGACTCATTGGAAAGGCTAAGGGACACTCTAGATAGCTGTAGAAGAGATTTGGAGGCTCGGGAACATGCAAATCACATCGGGAACGAGGCTTGGCACGCTACAAGAGTTTTTCTCCTTTACCTTTGATTTTATTGTTTTATTTTATGGATTCTAAACTTTGTTTAAGCGTTATTTTAGTGATTATGAGTAGCTAAACTCTTACTTAGGGGATTAATGTAATCGATTTAGTTTTCATGTTTGATTAATCTAAGTTCTTCATATTGCATCAATTATTCGTGTGGTTGTTTGCTTAATGCTTTTATCTTTTTGGCCAAAAGCTTCGTGTAGTTCTTCTGTAGAGATTCGACAAAGCTTCGCTCCCTCTCTTCTCCTCTCTTCTCATTTCTTCAATTTTGAACAAAGAGAAGGTAGGATTTTCTGTTTTGTTGCATGAGAAAGAAACGTAATATCATAGGATCCACCCATCGAATTTCTTAGGTGTTGACTTGGGGTTATTTTGGGCTCTATTTGCTTGAAGCCCAATATCGGCCAACAGAAACTTGTGCTCAAAGTTAATGAGATTCAACTCAAATTCACCCCAATCATTGGAGCTAAAAGACTCAAGAAGCATTGAACTCAATAGCTCAATAGCTTTGAAATGATCATTCATTGCTTGTGGTAATCTTTTTAGTTCCAATCCTTGAGAATTTGAGTTGAATCTCATTGACTTAATTTGAGCATAAGTTTTTGTTGAGATTGATTGAGTCAATTTATCACTTATTTTTTTTTTCATAGAGACTATTTCAAAAAGGTATTTTAAAACGAAGTTTAACAGTCATAAGAATCTTATTGTCAATTAGCATATAAATCAATTCTAGCCGAGTCATCAATAAAATCATCCATTCAACATTTTAGAATTTTCCTTTTTTCTTTAGACGAAAAAATGCAAAAAAATAGATATTGAAAGATTGATAATTATTTTGTGGATGCTTAAAATGGAAAAAGATTGAGATATTAAGAGCTTGTTTGATAACGTTCTCGTTTCCTGTTTCTTGTTCCCGTTTCTCATTTTTTAAGAAACGGACTTGTTTGATAACTATTTCCGTTTCTTGTTTCTAAATTTTGAGAAACCTTTCTAAAAAAGAGGGAAAATTTGAGAAACTTCAAAAAGGTGTTTCTCCCAGTTCTTTTTCTCTCTATATTAATCCGTTCCCAAATTGATCATAAATTAGTGTTGGTTCATTGGCAAGAGAAGCACCCAAATAAGTTCCTTGCATATGAGGTCTTGGCTTCAAATCCTCATTATAATCTTTTTTTTTTCTTAATTATGCAATATTTTTTTTTTATATATTATTTGAAATTTTGAATTTTGCTATTGTTTTTTAGGATACATTACTAATTACTAATATTAATAATAAATCTTTTATTTATAATATTTATTTGATTTAAATACATTAAAATATTTATTTATTAATTGTAAAAAGAAATAAAAATTATTACTATTTTTTATGTTTTTTTAATAAGTATCCATTGACATCCATATTTTCATATTTTCATGACGACACTTTAAACTTTGCAAATTAGCATTTCAATATTTTTAAATTAATTTAAATTTCTCACTATTATAGGTTCACAAATAGTGATACTTTATTTATATAACATAAATTTATCTATAATATAATCTAGAAATGTCTACACGTCAACGAAAATTTAAAACATGACCCATAACAAACAATGACGAATGACAACGACTTCGAGATTTTAGAGCAAGGAAGCCATCATCCTCGAGGTAGGGAAAAGTGTTTATCTATCGAAATTTTTTCACTGCGAAATGTTATTGAACGTTGTTTTGGCTTGTTGGAGACTCACTTCCCTATTCTTAAATAAACGTCTCCTTACCCGGTCAACACACAAAAACATATACCAAATCAAATCAAATTTGGATAACATTTGAAGTATAAATACAATTTTATGGTTGTTTTTAATTTTGCATCGAGACTTATCTGTATTTTATTATGTAAACTTTGGTTTTTTTTTTGTTTTTTTTAATGCATGTTATACCTTTTTTATATTATGTATACTAAATTTTATTTAAAAATAAATAAATAAATAAAATAATAAAAAAAATAATTAACAAAAAAAAATTATCAAACATGACGATATTTCTATTTTGTTTATTTTTTTTCTTCAAGAAACAAGAAACAAGAAATGTTATCAAACAAATATGTGTTTCTGTTTTTTTTTTTTTTCAAGAAATAAGAAACGGGAGTAGTTATCAAACATGTTTCTGTTTCTGGTTCTCAAAAAACAGGGAACAAGAAACAGGGAACGAAAAACGGAAAACAGGGAACAAGAAACGTTATCAAACGGGCCCTAATTAATTTACACGTTCTCTTTTGAATGCTTAGCATTTGCATGGAATCACTAGCTTCTTCAATACATATAATATTCTTTACATATTCCCAAAACTACAAAAGAGCTATTCTAGTGTAGTATTCACAAAAAGGTACACTTTATAATTATTTTATCATGACATTGGATGAAAAGTCAAATTTTTGTTGTGGTTTGTTTTTATCTACATTGACCTCAGCAACTGAATAATCAAAGCCATCCCAATTTTGCCCCCAAACAATTTGCCTCTCAAAGGCCAAAGCCTTACACCAACCTCCCACCCTCTTTGAACAAACCTTAAAATATCTAAAATATTATACAAATTAAAGACCAAAACAATTTCACCTCTAAGAATCAACCATAATTTCTAGCAGCTACTCCTATATAAAGGGAGCTATATATATATATATATATATATATATATATATATATATATATATATATGTGTGTGTGTGATTACATCCCAATGCCCTGGCCATCAAAAGCAGCACTCAAATGACCAACTTTGAGGCCATTTCTTCTACTAAATTCCCCTCTGCAATGGTAAGTTTTGAGAGGCAAAGCTTCAAACCCTATTGATTTCTTTGGTGCCAAAGGGTTTTGAGGTTCCAATAATGGTCTTTTGGTGGGCAGTTCATGTGTTGTTCTCTTGAATGAACCAAACCATTTGGCCTGCATATACCCATTTCTCCTCCATGGTGGGATGTGCATATCTTTGCTTTTCATTGACTCTCTCATGGCTCTCCCCATCACTTTCACTATCTTCTTTAGCTCTTCTACTTTGCCAACATATATTTGAGGGAAAGCTTTTAGAAGCGACGCGTATTGACTCGTCGGCCGAGCAATATCGAATTCCCCGATGAGAAAAACTTCGACAATGTAGCGGTTTTCATCGACTTTTACGTCCACATATTCGTAATCTCCGGCTGGGAATCGTCCACATTTTTCCCATTTGGATTTGCACAAGCCTAAGATCACCATCAAGATTATCAGTTTTAAAGTTGATGGAGTCCAAATCAAGCATATAAACTGAGTTAAGACATATAACCCCACACATGAACTCACAAAAAAAAATTAAAGACAAGCCAAGCATGAATTTAGCTAAGTAGATTATGAAAATTTATAATATATCGCTCAATCCAATAGTTCCTATAAAAATTGAGTGACTATCTAAGTTAAATTAACTAATTAAACTGATACAAACTGACAAAATCTATTCAAATTGAACCAAATAAACTACTTTCAAATTTATGGTTTAAAAAAAAAAAAAAAAAAGTCAACCAAATAAATGTACTTCAAACCAATCAAATAGACTAAGGGTCTGATTTGAATTCAGATCTATCCCAATACTATATTAAACTCCCAATGGGGTTTTTGTACGGATGACCCACTCCTCGGGGGCCGCGAGGTTTTTTAACCCAGTTTTTGAAAACTTACATCTTTTGACCTTCTCTCGTGATAAGGAAGTGCACAAAGTCATTCGTACCTTAGGAGATCACAGTTGTCTCCTCGTGATCGTGATAAGCGAAGGGTACGAATGACGTTTTGCATTTCCTTATCACGAGAAGGTCAAAAAATATAAGTTTTCGCGATGAGGGTTAAAAAACCTCGCGGCTCCCGAGGAGTGGGTCGTACAAAAACCTCATCTTATCATCTATAATAGGTTAACAAAATTCAAGTTGGCAGCTTTTAAATTTCCATTTCCTAAAGTTTCATAAAAAAAACCAAAGTGAAAAATTTTCAACCATGGATCAAAATGAACATAGAAAACTCACCGGAATCAATGCCACTTTGCCGGAAATGACTCATCAATTTACGTTTGAATCCGGGAGAAGAGGGCTTCTCCCCAATCAACCGGCAAGCCAACTCAGCCTCAGCCTCAATTTTCCGCCGGATTCCCTCACTTTCTCGGTTGCCAAACAGCCTCTCCAGCGTCCCCAAAGCCTCCGGCAACAACCACTCCCCGCCGCCGTCCAATACGAGGCCGTCTTGCTCTTTCTCCACCACATCATCACGATGATCTCCACCTTCAAAATAATAATCTCTCTCCATAAACGACTTCACGAGGTCCGACAAGTCGGTGCAACTCTCCGCCGCCGGCGAGTGCTCGCTGCCGCTGCTCTCCTCAAACACCGCCGCCACCCTCTGAAATCTCGCCGGAATCTTCATCTTTTTTCCGATCTCCAAATACCCTTTTCGAATTTCCACTTTTGGGGCGGACCCTTTTGGATAATGTGTTTTGGGAACTTTGATGAAAGAAGAGGAGATTTTGGAGAGTGGAGAAATGAAGGGGGTTTATTTATATGTGATGTGGGGAATTGTGGGTGTTTTAGAGGAATGTATTTGGGCATCTTTGGGTGAGGAAGAAATGAATGTTAATCATTTCATGGCTACATTCATTATAGAGTAGAAAAAGGCAAAAAGAAGGAAAATAAACTTTTTTTTTTTAGGGATAGTGTCAATTTTGTAATAATTATGAAAGAGGAGACCCAATCATTTGGTTTTGTTGGCCAAAGGTATTGGTTAAATTGTTGATGAATTGGAGTTGGGTGAGGCTAATTTCAAATTTTTTTTTTTTTTAGGTTAAATTACAAGTTTAGTGTGTTTTAAGTTTGTGTCTATTTAGTCTATCAACTTTAAAAAGTATTTAATATGTCTTTAAATTTTAATTTTATGTTAAATAGATTTAATAGATCCTTAAATCTTTAATTTTATGTTTAATAGGACTTGAATTTTCAATTTTGTGGCTACTAGGTTCTTGACATATTTAACATTTTTCAAAATTTACAGACCTACTAACCAAATTGAAAGATTAGAATCCCATTAGACATAAAATTTAATTTTATATTTAATAGATTAGTTGATTTTTAAACCTTTCAAATATGTCAGAAACTCATTGGACACAAAATTGAAAATTCAAGAACTTATTAGACATTATACTTTTAAAGTTCAGGGACTTATTGGACACACAACTTAAAATTCAAGGACCTATTAGACACACTTAAAGTTCAGGAACAAAATATACACAAACAAATTTAAGGAACTAAACTTTGTAATTTAATCAATATTCTATTTTGTAAGATATTTTCTTTGGTTTAAATCCTATCGAGGGCGTTTGGGGAGTGGTTTTGGGTTCCAAACCCAAATCACGTTTGGGGCAAGAGGTTGGGTACCTCGAGTTTGGAAAATCAAACTCATGGTTTACTCATTTCAAACCCCGTCAAAACTCATGGTTTTTCTTTAAATTACAACATCTTGGTAGGATCCATCATTCTCTTTCCACTTTTCTAGTAATTAGGATGAGTCTCATCATTTCTCCTTTCATTTTTCTCATAATTACGGTGGGTTCTACCATAATATATTTCTTCAAATTTTCTCATAATTATGGTGGGTTTCACAAGTTCTCTTCCGCTTTTTCTTATAATTATGGTCAGGGGTGCACATGGGTTGGGTTGAGTCGAGTTAGGGGTATTTTTTTGGACCAACCAGAATTTTCGGGTTGGTTCATTCCCTAACTCAAACAACTCAATTAGAGAGGGCAACCCAACCCAACGCAACCCTTATATTATCGGGTTGGGTTGTCAGGTTATTAAAATCAGTAAAAAAAAAACTAAGGAGATGCGAGTGAACGGTGATGTGACGAAGATGAACGACCGACGTTGGACGACCGTGAACGGTGATGCGACGAAGACAAACGACTACTGGTATAAACAATGAGGATGAAGGGTGATGGTAGCTGGAGACGGAGAGAACGAAACGACTCAAGGGCGAGGACTGAGAGAGACAACGAACAATTGTTCTAAAAGATTGCTCGTGCGACGACGGCTGAATCGTCGTCTGAGAGAGAAGGGTTGGTCGGTCGTCGAAGAGAACGAACTGGTGAGAAAATGTTGACCGACAGTTGAAGGTCTAGAATGTGAAGGCTGAAATGAAACCAAATGCAAAAACCCTAAAACTAAATAAATATTATATATATATATATTTATATATATATATTAAAGTCGGTTCAGTTTGTGTTGAATCGAGAATTTTTATTATGAAACCAGCCCAAACTGAGATTTTTTCTAACCCAACCTAACCCTTATAATTCGTGTTGGGTCGGTCGAATTTTTTGAGTTGTCGTTTTTTTTTTAACAACCCTAATTATGGTGGGTCATCATCTCTAATTATAATCATATAGTTTTCTAATTATATTTTATTTAAATAAAATTATTTTTTTCATTCATCTATATTTAATCTAATTAACAATAGTTCAAATTAATATATTTATAGTTTTCTAGTTGTAAGATAAGAAAAATATATTTTAGGCGACTTACTCATAATAATAATAATGACTAACAATATTTAATCACAATGTATTTTAATCCTATCTTTCATTTATTCAAGAAAATTATTTCAAAATGGGACGTGGTTTCCCTCAAATTACAATTTTATTTTCATTTTAATTTTTAAATTCATTTTTACCAAATGTTTTTTACTTCTTCGTGTATAATTCATGAGAAACTCTAACTTTATGAAATGTTTAAAATTATAAACTTCAATTTGTATTTAGGGAACATATACTTGAAAAACTTTATCTAAATACAACAGTGTTGTTTCATTATTGTTTTCATGGTTTCTTTTGGGTTTTCGGTGTTTTTTTTTATTTTATTTTTAATTTCTTATCCAAATATGTATTTTTTTAACAAAAAAAAAAAAAAAAAAAAAAAAAAAAAAAAAAAAAAAAAAATCAAACTGATTGATATGTTATGTTTTTTTTGTTGGTTAATGGTAAGCAATGTTTGATCATGTGAAACAATTTTCTTATTTTTAGACTTCTACAATAATTCACAAAACATCCACTAGAAAATAAGAAAAAAAAAAAAAAAAAACAAAGTAGCAAAAAGAAAAAACAAAAAAAGTTGTCCAAACATGGGTTTCAGAACACTGCATCTCAAACACAAACTTCTGATTTTCAGGCTTTCCAACACTGCACCTCAAATACCGTATTCTGGTTCTCAGAGTTATGAACCCTAGACAAACCCCTCAAGATTCTGATTCTCAAGATTCTAAATCGAAAACAGCGTGTCAAACGCCCCATAATATTTAAAGATGTATTGAGTGTTTGGCTGAAGTTGTTGGTATAGATATGGTTAAAATTATAAAGGTGTGTTTGACCCACTTTAAAATGGCATGACATAATTTTTGTTGAGACGTATATCTTCTATCAAGGAGTAAGAGGTTCAAATCCCTCAAACCAACAAGTTGTTGAACTAAAAAAAAATATGTATTTCTTACAAGTTTTTAATTATTTTTATTGTGTTTGGTTATCATAGTCAAAAGTACTTTAATTTTAGAAAATAATTTCAGGAATTTTGTTTTTGTTTTTGTTTTTTTTTTTTTACAACATGTTGGGGTGGGGATTAAACCTAGGACCTCATGGTCACTAGACGATACATCATACGTTGACCTAGTGGCAAGAATCTTGGTTTTCTTTGCCCTATCTTGGTATATTACATCCTCACGCCATGCGATTATTTGTATATCTATTATTATTTTGAACTACCCGGGATGAAAGAATGAAAAGGGCCTTGTAATTAATATTTGAGCTAAAATTCTAAGTGAGCAAAATTGAATGATGAAATATATTATGGAATGAATTGTTAAGCAATATTATTAAATATTATGTTTTAGGAATAGTTTCCTATTCTCATCCCGAGTAGTTAGCATGGTATCAGAGTCATCAACTCTAATAAAATAAAACCCTAGTCATTGTAAGTTTCACCAGTTAGTCTTCAAACTTCGTTGATTTCAGGTAATCATATTATTGATTTGATACAAAAATTGCTAATTCAGAGTAAATCCATAATTGTATTATTGATTTGATACAAGAATAATGTATTCTTTACCTAAATAAAATAGGAAACTATTCCTAAAACATAACATTTAATAATATTGCTTAACAATTCATTCCATAATACCCTTGAGTTAGAGCATGCAAATTGTAAATGCCCAACTTGCTGAGAAGATAATCAAATTGCTTCTTTCCCAAAACTTTTGTAAATATATTTGCTCGTTGATTTGTAGTAGAAACATACGAAGGAGAAATAAGACCCTCCTGAATAGTGTCACAAATGAAATGACAATTCACCTCAATATGCTTCGTACGTTCGTGATTAATAGGATCACGAGCAATATGCAAAGCAAACTGACTATCACAAAACAAAGCAATAACTTGAAGATGATGCACCCCGAGGCTCAACAGCTCCACTACAAGAATTTTATATTCTCTCGACGGTTTTGTTTTCGTCGAGAGAACAATACTCTCTCGACGGTTTCTGAAACCGTCGGGAGAGTATCGTCTTCTCTCGACGAAATGATATTTCGTCGAGAGAACATACACCTCTCTCGACGGTTTTCAAGAACCGTCGAGGGATCATTGATCTATCTCGACGGTTTATCACAACCGTCGAGAGATCGTTGATCTATCCCGACGGTTTATCATAACGTCGGGATAACGTCAGGAAAATTCCACTTATCTCGACGGTTTTTACAAACCGTCGAGATAATTTACGGTTCTATCGACGGTTTGACCCAGCCGTCTAGAGAACCGGCCATTTCTCTCGACGATATACATTTCGTCGAGAGAACCGGTAGCCTATCTCGACGATTAATTGAAACCGTCGAGAGAACCGGTATGCTCTCTCGACGGTTTTAATTAACCGTCGAGATAGGCTACCGGTTCTCTCGACGAAATGTATATCGTCGAGAGAACCGGCATGCTCTCTCGACGGTTTTAATTAACCGTCGAGAGAACCGGTATGCTCTCTCGACGGTTTTTAAAAACCGTCGAGAGAGAGCTTAATAACCTAAATTCCTATCGTCTTCTTCATTTTCTCCGCCTCGCCTCCATCGCCTTCTCTCTCTCCTTCGCTCCCGCCCTCGTCGTCGTCGCCCTCGCCCTCGCCCTCGCCCTCGCCCTCTCCCTCACCCTCGCTGTCGCCCTCGCCGTGCCGCCCCCCCTGTCGCCCTCGCCCTCGCCCTCAGGTTAACTTAATTGAATTGATACTTATATTTTTCGATATGATATGAATATTAAATTGTATGTTCATTATTTATTTCAGTTAGGATTGTACGTAACGTGAGGGGATATAGTCGAAATCTAAATTTGGATAGATATGTTCGAAAACACGGAAAAATCCCAATACATATTTCTGATGAAATCCGGAAGCCGACGTGTGATTTTGCCTCAACGTTCAGCTTAGCCATTGGTACCATTGTGAGAGAAAGCTTTTCTGTGAGATACAAATCATGGAAACAAGTGCCACAAGACGTCTGAGACCACGTTAAAGATCGACTATTGGTAAGTTTATTTTTTTAGTTGTTTGTGATTATTAGCTAAAAATACTTTACTTATGTTTTTCTTTTTTTGCAGAATCATTTTGTGATCGATTTGTCAAAACCCGTCGTTCATGAATGCATTGAGCACAATTCAAAGAATTCTTTTAAAGAGTTTAGAGCGGAATTGCTCAAACATTATAAAGAATCATCCCCCCCTGAGGAAGGACGTGCATGGCCGCATGAACGAGTACCTGACATGTCAGATTGGCTTCACCTATGCGATAGGTGGGATGACCCTGAATTTAAGGTACATTACTTAAATTTGTTAGAGATGTGATCATATGACGCCATTTAAATTAATTTACACTAATAATCTCTTATTTTCTTAGAAAAATGCGGAAAAAAATAAAAAGAATCGACAAAGTCTTCCTTTCAATCATTGCACTGGAACTAAGTCATTCCTTCACGTACACGAAAAAATGGTAGGTTGGAAAAAACGATTTATGGTTTCAGTTTTTTTTTGTCATGAATAATTATTGATATGGTAAAAAACTTTGTTGTAGAAAGCAAAAGGTGTGAACTTAGGACCTATTGATTTATTTCGTGCCACAAGAACACATAATAAAGGAGGTGAAGATGATCAGTGGGTGAATGAGGCCGCTCGGGATAGTTTTGTAAGTTTCCTACTTCTTAAGGATAATTAATTTGTAAAGTTAGTATCAAAATTCTTATATGAATTAATAATCGCAGCTTAAAATGAAAGAGATGCAAAGTCGACCCACTCCAGAAGGGACCCAACCACTTTCTGAGGAAGAAATACGTGAAGAAGTATTGGGTAGTCGATCATGTCACATTAAAGGTGTAGGTTATGGACCAAGACCGTCGAAATCAAGAAAACATAGTTCAACCTATCAATCACAGAGAGAGCATGAACTAAGTCTTGTTGTGACTCAGACACAGCAAGAGTTGAACAACACAAAAGAACAATTGAATCAGACCGTGGAACGACTGAATGAAACCCAACAAGAGTTGAAACAAATGATGACTGAAAATACATCTGAACGAGCTAGAAATGCAGCTGAATTAGCTAAAAATACAGCTGAAGTAGCTAGCCTCAGAGAAATGGTTAGCCAACTCGTTCGTTCACAAGGCGGAACATCGAAATAGGTATCATCTTTATCCTCTTGTAATCAAATTATTTGTAGGTAATAAGACTTGTTGGTTTGGCTATCCTGCAGTTATGGTAGCCAATATGATTTTGAGTATATGTGTTGAGTTTGATGTTGTTTGAAGTTAAGTTTCGCTAATGATACATGGATGGAAATGGGGTGGATATGATTTTGGTTTGACTATCCTGCAGTTATGGTAGTCAATATGATTTTGAGTTAGTTTAAGTTTAAGTTAATTTTGGGTTGTTTGGTGTTGTTTATAGTTGTTGTTTTGGTTTGTTTGGAGTAGATTTAGGTTGTTTGGTGTTGTTTAGAGTTGTTGTTTTGGTTTGTTTGGAGTAGATTTGAGTTGTTTGGAGTAAATTTGGGTTGTTTGATGTTGTTTGGAGTTGTTGTTTTGGTTTGTTTGGAGTAAATTTGAGTTGTTTGGTGTTGTTTAGAGTTGTTGTTTTGGTTTGTTTGGAATAGATTTGGGTTGTTTGGTGTTGTTTAGAGTTGTTGTTTTGGTTTGTTTGGAGTAGATTTGAGTTGTTTAGTGTTGTTTTAGAGTTAACTTAGTTGAAGTATATATGTTATGACTTATGAGTTTAGTTTTAAGTAAACTATATATATATATGTGAGTTGTTTTAGTTTAGTTGGAGTAGATTTGAGTTGTTTTAAGTTTAAGTTTCGTTAATTTTGTTGTTTAAAGTTAGTTGAAGTAAACTAACTTTAGTAATTTAGTAGTTAGTTTAAGTTAAACTAACTTTAGCTTTGTGTTTTAGTTTAGTTTAAGTTCATATATAGATTTGGGTTGTTTTAAGTAAACTATATATATATATGAGTTTATGTTGATGTTTAGGTAAATTTAGATTTTGCATGTATGTTGAGTTTATGTTGATGTTTAGGTAAATTTAGATTTTGCATGTATGTTGAGTTTAGGTAAATTTAGATTTTGCATGTATGTTGAGTTTATGTAAATTTAGATTTTGCATGTATGTTGAGTTTATGTTGATGTTTAGGTAAATTTAGATTTTGCATGTATGTTGAGTTTATGTTCATGTTTAGGTAAATTTAGTTTTTGCATTTCACTTTATGTTTTAAGTTATAATTTTTTATTTTTTTTGATGCTATGTTAATATGAGATTTATTATTTTATTTTTCAGGTATTTTGGGTTGATGTTGTTCACAAAGCTGCTCTCGAAGTGGACTCGACTGCGTTTAATTTTGAATATTTCTGTAGGTTTAATTTTGTTGTGTAAGCCAACTTTTTAACAATTTTAATTTACATTTCAATGAAAATAACTTTTTACAATCTAATGTTTGAATTTAATTAATTAAATGTGTGTTTCAAACCTATTAGGTATTTTAAATTGAAAAAAAAAAACAGGAATTAAAAATATAAATTAAATAAAACTGACCATCTCTCGACGGTTTTTTTAAAACAAAATCGTCGAGAGAAAGGCTTTCTCTCGACGATTTTCTTTAATCCGTCGAGAGAGAATGACTTCTCTCGACGGATATTGCTAAACAAAATCGTCGAGAGAAAGGCTTTCTCTCGACGGTTTTCTTTAATCCGTCGAGAGAGAGTGACTTCTCTCGACGGATATTGCTAACCAAAATCGTCGAGAGAAAGGGTTTCTCTCGACGATTTTGGTTAATCCGTCGAGAGAGAGTGAATTCTCTCGACGAATTTTGCTAAACAAATCCGTCGAGAGAAATGATACTCTCTCGACGGATTAGAAAACCCTAATCCGTCGAGAAAGAGTATACTCTCTCGACGGATTTTGTTAACAAAATCGTCGAGAGAGAATACTCTTTCTCGACGGATTAGGGTTTTCGAATCCGTCGAGAGAGTATCATTTCTCTCGACGGATTATGGAACCGTAATCCGTCGAGAAAGAGTACTTTCTCGACGACTGGTCTGATCGTCGAGAGAAAATGTTCTCTCGACGGTCGAGCTAAACCGTCGAGAGAGCTGATGGAGCGCCCATGGCGCGCAGCGGAAGCGAATTTGGATCATGGACACTCTAATTTCATCAATTTAAACAAATGGAAACATGCAAAAGCGATGGAAAAGAGAAGTTAGAACACATACCCTTGTCGTTCGTAATTCTCCAATTTCACCGCTAGAAGCTCCTCACGAGCTCACCGAGCCTTCTCACGAAACGTTCGTGGACCATCCACGGTAGTCCCGCTATCCTCAGGCCGAGAAACGGAGTGGTGGGACTCCTTTAATTCAAGAAAAGAGGGAAGAAGCTTCAACTGAAAAAACTATTTTTTCAGCAGCTGAGAGGAAGAAGAGAGAAGCCAGAGAGAGAGAAAATGAAAATCTCATTTTCATTTCGTATACCCTGATGAAAATCTCTCAATTGAATCAAAATTCAATTTTTTCAAACCATTCTTATCTTCTCTCTACTTCAGCCCAATGTTACTTAACATATATATATTGATATATCAACATGTGTCTTGCATGTTGTCATGCTGCATGCAAGACACATGTTATATATATATATATATAATTATTATTATTATTAAAAATAATAATAATAATTTTATTTATTAAACATTTTAATAAATAAAATATATATATAATTATTAATTAAACTTTTTAATTAATAAATATTATTTAATTCAATATCAAATATCGATTAAATAATATAACTAAACTCGGTTTTTCAGAAAAACCGACTTTTTTCACATGAATCTCATTCATGTTTCAGGCCAATGCCATATTTAAATCATATTTAAATATGTCCATATTTAAATCATATTTAAATATGTCTATCCTTCTTCCACAAATCCGAATTTGAACGATTCAAATTATTTTCTTTTCTTTTATATTGTTTCACGGCTTTATCCGAGCTAGCCAGGAGAACCGTAAGGACCTACAGATCATGAGCTCCAACGATACGAGATTATCCGGTCAAAACTCTTTCAACCGAACTAACCAACATTCGTTAACCCCCGGAGACTCCACTAAAGTCCAAGGGCTGCACTCTCCTCACTGTAGATATATTGTGTCCTGTTGATATAACTATCATCAGTAAGTCGATCATTCACAGGTCGTTCATAATCACAACGGGTCATTTAAACCGTTTAACCCTTGTATTATATCTTGTTCCTTAAGTACCACTGACACCTCTAATGAACAATTGATTTGTGGTCCAACCATCAAATCAGATTCCTCCCTGATCAGGAGAGGATGGGCCCATTGTTCAAGACCTGGAGTCAGCACTTAAGGGAACAACCTCTCTACTAACCCTGAAAGCGGGTAGGAGTGAACTCCAATCTTGCTACAACTATGTCCCCAGCCACTTATTCAATCTTATCCCCAAGATGGTAGGCATATTGAGTCGGCGATCTGGCCACTCTCACCCGTACAAGTCAAAGGATAAGGTCAAATAAACAGGAGTCCATAGTAAGCTCAGGATTGAGATCGAGTTACCTAAGTCATCATATGAATAAACCGGTCTTTACAATAAACGGTGTTATAAAGAAAGAGCGATTTTATTTCTTGGTTCGGTCTTGTGCAAACTCATTGCACAGGACGCCCTCACTCACATGTCTCTACATGAAACGATTCGAATCACATCGTTTTGTACTATACAAAGTGAGCCGCGTCCAATAGTGTCCCCAGGATAAGGTACCCAGCCTTATCCCTATACTATAGACCATTTTTGGCTGTCTACTTGAACTTGATTCACATTCATGTCACACATGAAGTTCAAGTACTCATACTATCGCCATGGGTGTTAGTTATTGGTATAGGTTAATACAAACACAATTCACTAAAATTCAATAACAACTTTATTGAAAAATAATATTTACATACATTCATTCAGTTTACAAACTACGAGTTTTAGGACATAAAACCCAACAAACTCCCACTTGGACTAAAACGTCAGTGGAGTATATGCTGGTCGAGAGAACTAGAATATCAAATATCTAAAGTTTCTCCCACTGTCCTACTGAGCAGCTCGCAGCCCTAGACTTTCTAGGTGTCTCTCAAACACTTTAGCCGTGAGAGACTTAGTAAAAGGATCAGCAATGTTGTGCTCCGAGGCTACCTGTGTGACGATCACATCTCCTCGTTGCACTATCTCCCTGATGAGATGATACTTCCGCTCAATATGCTTTCCACGCTTATGGCTTCTAGGTTCTTTAGAATTTGCCACTGCACCGCTGTTATCACAATAAAGGGTGATTGGCAAGTTCATATTTGGAACAACTTCCAAATCTGTCAAGAACTTTCTAAGCCATACAGCTTCCTTCGCTGCTTCGCAAGCTGCGACATACTCAGCTTCCATGGTGGAGTCAGCAATACAACCTTGCTTTATACTCCTCCATACTATTGCTCCTCCGTTAAGAGTGAACACTGATCCTGATGTAGATTTCCTAGAATCTATATCAGTCTGAAAATCAGAGTCAGTGTATCCTGCAAGGATCAAATCCTTCGCGCCATACACAAGCACATAGTCTCTCGTTCTCCTAAGATACTTGAGGACGTGTTTAACGGCTGTCCAGTGATCATATCCTGGATTGGACTGGAACCTACTGACAATTCCTACTGCATAGCAGATGTCGGGTCGTGTACACAACATAGCGTACATGAGACTACCAACTGCAGATGCATAGGGAATTCGTCTCATATCCTCAACCTCTTGAGGTGTCTTAGGAGACTGTTCCTTAGACAAGTGAATTCCATGCCTAAAAGGCAGCGAACCTTTCTTGGAATTCTGCATCGAATATCTTGACAACACCTTGTCAATATAAGATGCTTGAGACAGCGCTAGCACTTTGTTCTTACGATTCCTTATGATCTGAATCCCTAGAACAAACTGAGCCTCTCCCAAATCTTTCATTTGGAATTGGGTCGCTAGCCAATTCTTAACGTCAGTTAGGAACCCTACATCATTCCCAATGAGTAGTATATCGTCTACGTACAAGACTAAGAAAGCTACAACAGTATTGACTACTTTCTTGTAAACACAAGGTTCGTCAATATTTTGTTCAAAGCCATAAGATTTGATCGCCGTATCAAACCTTATATTCCAGGATCTAGATGCTTGCTTCAACCCATAAATGGATCGATTAAGCTTGCAAACCTTTTGCTCTTGACCCTGAAGTATGAATCCCTCTGGTTGAGACATATAGATACTCTCCTCAAGATTACCATTCAGAAAGGCAGTCTTGACATCCATTTGCCAGATTTCATAATCATAAAATGTAGCAATGGATAAGAGTATTCTAATCGACTTTAACATGGCAACAGGAGAAAAGGTTTCTTCATAGTCCACCCCTTCTCTTTGGGAATAACCTTTTGCCACAAGTCGAGCCTTAAAGGTTTGCACCTTACCGGCTTGGTCTCGTTTTCTCTTGTAGATCCACTTGCAACCGATAGGTCTTTCACTATCTGGTTGGTCTACAAGATCCCAGACCGAATTGAAGTACATAGACTCCATTTCGAGATCCATGGCTTTAAGCCACTGGTCCTTGGCTATGTCATTCATTGCCTGTTTAAAGGTCAATGGATCCTCAACGCCATCATCAGGTATGACGACTTGAGTTTCAGACAAGCCGATGTAGCGGTCAGGCTGTCTTACATCCCTCCCACTGCGTCGAGGCTTTCTCAACTCTTGAGAAGGACCAGCCTGATCAACAACCTTTGTTGATCCGTCTGTAGCTTTCCTGGAAAATTCGGACAAAACAATTTTGCTCGACGGTTGATGATCTCTCATGTGGTCTTCCTCTAAGAACGTGGCATTAGTCGATACTAGTACCTTGTTCTCATGAGGATCATAAAATATACCACCTTTCGTTTCCTTGGGGTAACCTACAAATAGGCACAATTTTGAACGATGTTCCAACTTCTTTGGATTGGGTACTAGCACATGTGCCGGACACCCCCAAATCCTGAAGTGACGTAAACTACCTTTACGCCCTCTCCATAACTCATAAGGTGTTTCAGAAACACTCTTAGAGGGAACCATGTTCAAAATATATACTGCAGTCTCTACTGCATATCCCCAAAACGAACTAGGCAAATGAGCATAACTCATCATAGATCGAACCATGTCTAACAGGGTTCTATTTCTCCTCTCGGACACACCATTCTGCTGTGGTGTTCCTGGCGCTGAGAGTTGAGATACTATTCCATGTTCTATCATATAGTCCTGGAATCTTAAATCCATATACTCTCCACCTCGATCTGATCGGAGTGTTTTTATCAATTTACCTAATGTGTTCTCAACCTCTGCCTTATACTCTTTGAACTTTTCAAGAGCTTCGGACTTATGATGCATTAGATAAAGATAACCGTACCTAGAATAATCATCAATGAAACTGATGAAATATTCATACCCTCCTCGTGCTTTGACATTCAAAAGGACCGCAGAGATCCGAATGCACGATTTCTAGAGGTTCTTTGGACCTATGACCTTTTTCAGAAAAAAGATCGTTTGGTCATTTTGCCCTCAAGACAAGACTCACATGGCGGTAAAGAGTTGTCCTCTAAACGATTTAGCAGACCACTCTTAACCAATCTCCCAATCCTATTGAGATTAATGTGACCTAGTCTTAAGTGCCAAAGATAAGTACTTGGAGAAAGTTTCTGCCTTGTAGTTTGAGTCTCAGCTGTTTTAAACATCTCAGTGTTCAAAATAGCTTTGGCTTCGGTTGGTCTTAACACATACAAGTTGTTTTCAAGTTTCGCAGAACAAATACGTACACCTCTTTTGCTAATGAACGCTTCATTATGAACAAAAGATACTTTATACAACTGTTCTAACAAACAAGATATAGATACAAGATTCCTCTGGAAGGTAGGAACCAGGAGTACATTTTCTAGTAAAATGAAACTATCTCTATACAACAACTTTACAGCTCCCACTGCTTCAGCTGAGACAACCTCTCCAGTTCCAACTCTGAGAGTTATCTCACCGCGAGAAAGTGGCTGCCAAGAACTAGTTTCCTGAAAAGAAGAACAAACATGGTTAGTAGCTCCTGAATCAAGTATCCAGGTATGACAATCATGTTCTACTAAACATGTTTCAACAACAAGTAAATCATATTTACCTTGTCTTTCCTTCTCAGCCTTTTTCTCTGCAAGATACTTTGGGCAATTGCGTTTCCAGTGCCCATCTACACCACAATGGAAACATTTTCCTTTGTCTGTAGATTTACTCTTGCTCTTAGCAGTAGCAGGTGCTTTTCCCTTCCTTTTATCTTTCTTCTTCTTTTGAATACTCTTATTCTTAATAGAAGAAAGTTCAGACTTACTCCCAGAAGACGACCCCTTTTGGAATTTCCTAGAAGTGACAACATTTGCCTCCTTCTCTTTTCCTTTAGAAGTGTGTAGGGACTGATAAGTCTGTAGCTCGCTGAGGAGAGAAGTCAAATTATACTTTATCTTGTTCATTACCAAATTGGTTCTGAACTGAAGGAAACTCTTCGGAAGAGATTCCAAGATAAAGCTTACTTGACTTGACTCATTTATAATAGCTCCGTTTACTTCCGCCACATTGAAGTGGACCATCATGTTAAGGACATGCTCCCTAACAGAGGTTCCCTCCTTCATGCGAGAGTTGTAAACGAATTTGAGGGCTTCATGACAGACCGATGAGGACGGAAGTCCAAACATCTCCTGTAATGAAGACATGATTTCTTTAGCAGAAACCATATCCTCGTGCTTCTTAGCTAACACATCAGATATGCTGGCTAAGATATAGACTCGGGCTTTATCATTAGCCCTTGTCCATCTATCATATGCTTCTCGAACAGTTCGAGTCGCATCCGAGCTAGGAGGGGGAGGACAATCCTCTGATAAGACGAACCTTAGATCATCTAGAACAAGAATCGTATTCAAGTTCGATTTCCAGGTCGCGTAGTTATCGCCGGTTAACTTATCGGAAGCTAGTAAGTGAATAAAAGAGCTAGACATGCTGAAAAAGAATGAATAAATATTAGTGAAAAGGTTTTAACCTAATTTAGACACCAATCAAGAATTTAGCAAAGAATAATAATGTACCCATAACTCATTATTAAACTGCAACGATACTTCAGTGGGTCAGAATGGTCGCTACCGAGGGGCAGTCAAGCATTCCTTCACTGAATCAAGACATTCTTGACTAAATGCTAATACCAGAATATCTCATATTCCTATAGCATCTTAGTTATCGCTGTTTGGTCAAGATTTACTAACTCCTTAGCAAATCTCGTAAGTGTGACCCTTCATTTTTAGAATTCATAGGGCGGCCCCAACGATGCAACCGAATGGAAATGTCAAAGTTGGGAATGGCTCTATGTTTCTTTATCCATAAATGGTGATTGAGATGTTCCGATTCCTATGAAACGGCCCTCCGAATGGATCGGTACCACTTGTGGGCACCTAGCAGGCAGAACATAGGAATCTCACGGTTCAATCCAATGGAGGAGACCGCAGGATGTATTGACATACTTCCTTCTCCCACTTACTATAAATACTTTCTCCATTCACCTTGCTCTTGAATTATGCAAATACCATCCGAATGGGGATGCCCTATTGACATCACGAGGCCGAGCATAATTCTCACGGTGTGAACTTAACAGAGAACGTAGGAGGAGAGGGACATATCATATATACCTTCTCAACACCTCTACTAAGTATTTTAAGACGGAATGGGTAAATTACTCAGGCATTATCCGGCTAAGACAATAAGACCTAAGTCTAGGTAAAACAAACTTTTACCTATGATGTCTAGGTGATAAACACTTTATTACCTCACACCACTCACGCATGCTCATAAAGCCGGGTTAACTTTACTCAAGAACCGGATGGTCCCCAGGTAGGAGGTGTTCCGTAAACCGTCAGCTTAAATACCTCCAACCTCGAACAGGATGTCCCCGGGTGAGTTTCTTGTAACCTTAGCATTTACAAGATATCGACCTATTCATCTAATGAAACGGAACGATACATTCAACCCTAAGTGAGCATGCCTTTGTCTTTGTTATAGATTTTAAAAGTCTATGCCAATTTTACAACGCTTTGCAAAACTAAGACTTACTACAACAAACTTCTACATGCTTCTCAAACATGCATCACTAAGGCACGATAAGTTGAATATTTAATTTCATAATTAATATAACAATTATATCAATTATGTTTTTAAATATACAACTCCTAATTCATAAATTAATATAACACTTATATCAATTCTCATGAATTAAGCATGCATCCTATACATTATAACACTTATAACAAACAAAATGCATCTAATGTTGGATGTTTAATTTCATAATTAATATAACACTTATATCAATTATTCTATTAAGCAAACAACATCTAATTCATGAATTAATATAACTCTTATATTAATACTCATGAATTAACATGCATCCTATACATTATAACACTTATAATATACCATGTGCATAAAATTAGGGCAACCTATGTTGTTGATTCAATTTCATAATTAATATAACACTTATATTAATTATCCTATTGAACTAATCAACAACTAATTCATGAATTAATATAACTTTTATATCAAAAATCATGAATTGCCAAATATGCATACGATATATTATAACACTTATAACATATTTTCAATGCATGAAGCATGCTTCCTACGGTGGGATTTTAAATCTATATGGCATACGTTATGCACATACAAACATGGAATTTAATTAAAACATACATTCGCAATGCATAATTAATTAAACATACTAAAGTGGATCGATTTTGGCATTTAGCAAGCAATAACTAATTTATTACAAGCTTGATCAACAAGCCACGTCATGAGCGGACTTCGAACTCTTCGCACCGCCTTTGACCAACTTGCTTCCTCCGAACGCTTCGGCCAAAATTTCTTCGAATTTCTTCTCGTAATGCCCAGAACGAGTTTGAACTTACACCGAA
Organism: Herpetospermum pedunculosum; assembly: GCA_028017165.1. Classification (NCBI taxonomy): domain Eukaryota; kingdom Viridiplantae; phylum Streptophyta; class Magnoliopsida; order Cucurbitales; family Cucurbitaceae; genus Herpetospermum; species Herpetospermum pedunculosum. The sequence goes on along the minus strand of CM051528.1, from coordinate 53,365,015 downwards.
CATTTCGGCGAGTTTCAATCTCAAACTTCTTTCACAAAGAAACCTATATGGACTCTAATGACTCTAAAAATACAGACTCTTTAGCATGCATTAAAGCCCATACATTCTCGGGCAATTACAAATAATGAAATTCAAAAGAAACTATGCCAAAATCGATATTCACTTTAGAATTCCATTCAGAAACAATTTCTAAATAAAACCCACCATAACTTAAATTGATAGAAATTGAGTGGCCAAAAACGCTCTGATACCAATTGATGGAGCGCCCATGGCGCGCAGCGGAAGCGAATTTGGATCATGGACACTCTAATTTCATCAATTTAAACAAATGGAAACATGCAAAAGCGATGGAAAAGAGAAGTTAGAACACATACCCTTGTCGTTCGTAATTCTCCAATTTCACCGCTAGAAGCTCCTCACGAGCTCACCGAGCCTTCTCACGAAACGTTCGTGGACCACCCACGGTAGTCCCGCTATCCTCAGGCCGAGAAACAGAGTGGTGGGACTCCTTTAATTCAAGAAAAGAGGGAAGAAGCTTCAACTGAAAAAACTATTTTTTCAGCAGCTGAGAGGAAGAAGAGAGAAGCCAGAGAGAGAGAAAATGAAAATCTCATTTTCATTTCGTATACCCTGATGAAAATCTCTCAATTGAATCAAAATTCAATTTTTTCAAACCATTCTTATCTTCTCTCTACTTCAGCCCAATGTTACTTAACATATATATATTGATATATCAACATGTGTCTTGCATGTTGTCATGCTGCATGCAAGACACATGTTATATATATATATATATAATTATTATTATTATTAAAAATAATAATAATAATTTTATTTATTAAACATTTTAATAAATAAAATATATATATAATTATTAATTAAACTTTTTAATTAATAAATATTATTTAATTCAATATCAAATATCGATTAAATAATATAACTAAACTCGGTTTTTCAGAAAAACCGACTTTTTTCACATGAATCTCATTCATGTTTCAGGCCAATGCCATATTTAAATCATATTTAAATATGTCCATATTTAAATCATATTTAAATATGTCTATCCTTCTTCCACAAATCCGAATTTGAACGATTCAAATTCTTTTCTTTTCTTTTATATTGTTTCACGGCTTTATCCGAGCTAGCCAGGAGAACCGTAAGGACCTACAGATCATGAGCTCCAACGATACGAGATTATCCGGTCAAAACTCTTTCAACCGAACTAACCAACATTCGTTAACCCCCGGAGACTCCACTAAAGTCCAAGGGCTGCACTCTCCTCACTGTAGATATATTGTGTCCTGTTGATATAACTATCATCAGTAAGTCGATCCTTCACAGGTCGTTCATAATCACAACGGGTCATTTAAACCGTTTAACCCTTGTATTATATCTTGTTCCTTAAGTACCACTGACACCTCTAATGAACAATTGATTTGTGGTCCAACCATCAAATCAGATTCCTCCCTGATCAGGAGAGGATGGGCCCATTGTTCAAGACCTGGAGTCAGCACTTAAGGGAACAACCTCTCTACTAACCCTGAAAGCGGGTAGGAGTGAACTCCAATCTTGCTACAACTATGTCCCCAGCCACTTATTCAATCTTATCCCCAAGATGGTAGGCATATTGAGTCGGCGATCTGGCCACTCTCACCCGTACAAGTCAAAGGATAAGGTCAAATAAACAGGAGTCCATAGTAAGCTCAGGATTGAGATCGAGTTACCTAAGTCATCATATGAATAAACCGGTCTTTACAGTAAACGGTGTTATAAAGAAAGAGCGATTTTATTTCTTGGTTCGGTCTTGTGCAAACTCATTGCACAGGACGCCCTCACTCACATGTCTCTACATGAAACGATTCGAATCACATCGTTTTGTACTATACAAAGTGAGCCGCGTCCAATAGTGTCCCCAGGATAAGGTACCCAGCCTTATCCCTATACTATAGACCATTTTTGGCTGTCTACTTGAACTTGATTCACATTCATGTCACACATGAAGTTCAAGTACTCATACTATCGCCATGGGTGTTAGTTATTGGTATAGGTTAATACAAACACAATTCACTAAAATTCAATAACAACTTTATTGAAAAATAATATTTACATACATTCATTCAGTTTACAAACTACGAGTTTTAGGACATAAAACCCAACAAGAGCAACCTTTCTCGACGAAAGTTTAAAAGCGTCGAGAGAGCCTCTCCCGACGCCCTTGTCTCGACGAAATCTCCCGACGGTTGTTTTTCCGTCGGGAAAACTTCTCTCGACGGATTTAGGGTCTTTCTCGACGGATTTTCTGAGTCGAGAAAACCATAAATTCTTGTAGTGGAGAGCCTTTAGCCTTTTCAACTCACAAGTAACAGATGTCATAGAACAATACTCTGCTTCGGTGGAGGATCGAGAGACAGTGTGTTGTTTCTTAGTTTTCCAGGAAATAGGCAATTGACCAAGAAACACGATCCATCCAGATAAAGATCGTTGAGTGAGAGGACATGCGACCCAATAGGAATCACACCAACCTTGTAAAGTCCAGTGACAATTTGAATTGAGTAAGATACCTTGGCCTTAAGAAAATTTCAAATAACGAACGACACACATGGCTGCATCACAATGCTCCTGCCTAGGATGTTGCATAAATTGAGATAAAACATGCAGAAAGTAGGTCAAATTTGGTCATATGAGGGCCAAATATATCAGACGGTCCATCAATAAGCGATAGGATCCAGGATTTACAATCAATTATTTTGTAGAATGCCCAAGATTGTGGTTTTGTTCAATTGGAAAACCAGTTGGCTTAACTCTCAATAATTTTGCCTCAGAAATAACATCAAGTGCATATTTGCGTTGACACAAGAACAAACATTGAGGATTATGAGTAACCTTAATACCTAAAAAATACTTCAGGACTGCTAGATCCTTCCTATGAAAACAATTACTAACAATCAACACTAGTTGAAGAAAAGGTTCAAGGGTTGGACCAAAATATGACCAACATCTTGGAAACGCTTGTGACAGTAAAAATCAGTCAAGACGTACCTGAAAATGAATAAATAAATGATAAAAAGAAGTCAATTTTGGCAGAAGTTGATCAAACCTCGCAAAAAGGTTGGATCTTGACAGAGATCTGATCAAGCTTTGAAACCAAACCCGACGGGGAACGATCAAGGCACAACGAGGATACGTGACCCCCTTAGGAGGAGTAACCCCTTCGGATAGGAACGAAGATACGTGACTCCGTTGGGAGAAGTAACTCCCTCGGAGAGGAACGAAGATGTGTGACCCCCTTGGGAGGAGTAACCCCTTCAGAGAGGAATGAAGATGCATGACCCCCTTGGGAGGAACAAAAAAAAAAAATCCCCCTCGGGAGGAACTGAAAAGGATGACCCCCTTACGAGGAACCAAATAGGATAACCCCCTCGGTAGGAATCGAAAATGATGACCCCCTCGAGAGGCCAATTAAGATTTCACTCTGATGAGAAACACAAGTACCACCTCAAGTAGACTCTCAACCTGAGTGCAAAAAGTGGTCGTGCAAAGAGCACATCGTTTCACTTACAAAACTCAGCTTGAGAATGAGGCAACTATTATAGGTGAAATAACCAGACCCAAATGGTAAATACTCAGAAGGCTAAACAGTAAGAAAATGTTCACTCCACAAAGGTCAACCCATGAATCGATTGGACGGGCCGACCCCTAAAAGGAATCGGCCGAACAAGATAAACCGACCCCTATGGGGTCGGCCAAATATAGCAAGGTTGACCACTAGGGGTCATCCAAATGTAGCAAGGTCGATCCCCGTAGAGGTCGGCCAAGACAAGTGAAAATCGTCCCCTTTGATGGTTATGAAGCAATCAATATTCAAACGTTACAAACAACTCATGAATACATCAATTAAATGAGTCGTAACGCACCATAACGATCGTCCCAAGTGAATCTATATAAGAATGAGAGTCGAGAAGAAAATGGTAAGTTATTCTAATCCGAAGAGATTATTCTGATATTGTTAGATTCATCTCTAAAACTGTCTTGACCATCGGAGTCCCGATAGTTAGAACCACACCGGTGCAAGAGGTCATGTATTCTTTATTTTGCATGTCTCTACTCATTTGGCCAAAAAAACAAATCTAGAGTTGATCAAATTCTGACATCAACAATTTATATATATAGAGATAAACTTTTTAAATTTTGTATTTTATTATGCAATTCTATAGGGAATAAAAACATTAGCAATATTTACATGTTTTATATTTTTCTCTCCCTAGTTTTTACACAAATAACCTCCTCGAAGCAAAATGGACTCATTGTTTTACATAAAAACGAGTAGGGTCATAATTGAGGCATGGGCGTATGAACAAATAAAATAAAAGAGCAAGGAGACAAATGTCCCTTTTTTATTCTCAAAATTGATAGATGCCCATTTTTTAAAAAGTTTGATAAATGTCTTTTTTTAGTTTAATCTCTCTCCCCTAACTTTTTCATTCCTTATTTACTCTCCTAAAATCTCAATCTCTTACCTCATCTCTAAAATTTAGTAATTCAAAAAAATTAACTATTTTTTCCCTTAAAAAAATTAACTATTTTTTCTCTTTCATCTCTCCTCTTGCTCGTAATCTCCCAACAGAAAAACAAAATATATCACTCCTCTCTCTCATATGCCATTGTTTACCGAAGATGATCAAAATTTAAAAATAACAAAAATCCAATAAATATTTCGGGTAAAAAAACGACCTAAAAAATCAGAAAGAATAAAGAGTAGAAAAAAAAATAAGAGAACTTGAGACAAACTTCCCCTACCATTTTCAATTTATTATTGATACAAAATTGTAAATAAAATGTAATTGAGACAAACTCACTACAAGAAAATTAGTCTATTGCGACAATTCTTTTACAACGGTTTAGAAAGTGCTGCAAAATTTAATAAAATCGCAACAATTTCTGGAAACAAATAAAAAATTGTTGCAAAATAGATGTATTGCAACGATTTTCTTGTTGCGGTTTTAAAATGTGTTGCAATAGGGTGTTCATTTTTTTTTTGGACAATTGGCGAAGCCCAGATAAAAAAATTCTTTAAAAAATTTAAAGCCCAAACAAACAAAAAAGTGTTGATATTTATTTCAAAAATGTTGCAATAGGATGTGTGTTATTGCAACGGTTGTGAGAAGTCATTTCAGAACTTTAAAAAGTGTTGCTAGATCCCTTACAACACTGGTTTAGCCAGAGATTTTTCAAGCGTTGCAAAAATTGTTGCAGCAGTTTAAAATCGTTGCTATAGCTCAAAAAAACCTCTGCAATAGCCCTGTTTTCTTGTAGTGACTTCAACCTATAAGTGCAAAAACAGGGTTGGAGGAAAATATGCTACTATGTGTAATACATTTAGAAAAACAAACAGTTGCATTCTAAATTTGCAAATTGAAATTACAGGTTATTTGCAATTTTGCAAATTGGAATTACATGATACTTGCAAATTACAATTATAGTGTATTTGCAAATTGTAAAATTGGAATTACATGGTTGGTAGAGCACTTTATGGTGTACTCCAATTTCGGGGTGTCGAGTCCCGCCAAAATGAAATTTATAATACCGATACAACTAAGCTAACTTGTAGCTAGTGGTAATCGGGTCGATCCGCAGGGAACCTAAATCAATTTCTTCTAATTAATTTCTATTTGCTTTTAATTAAAAAAGTAAATAAAGCGATAAAATGGGGGATTGAGTTACGGAAAAATAAAGGAAAGCGAAGAAATAGCTAACAGAAGATAAAAATAAAGTAACCTGTGATCCTAATTTGAGTGCTCGAGATTTACTTGATGCGCTTAGTTCATAGGGATTTTAATATGCATAGTTATTCTATTTCATGCACGCGAAATGTTTGCTCGAAACAAGTACAAACACTCCAGAGAATTAATTAGAGGCGTAAATTCTAATTAAACATGCTTCTTAATTAATCTAAGGTGATAAACCATCAATTACTCGTTAATTAATCTAAGGTGATAAACCATCAATTAATCAGAAAACAGTAACGAGTAACGTCGCGACGAATTAGTCTAAAGCCTAATTCGATTTATCTCATAACCTTGAGCCCACTGTGAAAACGTTAATCAACTCATACCCCCATCTGCATTCTTTCTAAAAAAAAAAATATATTAATATTTTTTTAGTAGTAAATTCAAACATCCTAGTATAGCGGGTTAAACATATTTGGAGGATGAATCTGCCCAACTTTCTGAGCAGCCGTAACTGCATTCTCAAACCTGCAACATATCCATTATCCAATTCCCACTCTCTCAAAACCATTTCGCACTCGTACTTTTGAAGCTAAAATTTGAAGAACATACCTTCCTTACGCCATCTCGATTTGGCCATGAATGAAGTGAGAGTAAGCTTCCCAAAAACTTCGTCTGATGAGCCCTCATATAATTGGGATCCAACGGCGGGGGTTTTTAGTCTTGACACCGCTGAGGCCCCGCATTATGCTCCCATGGCTGTAATTTCCCGACCCATAACCCAAAACGTCGGTTTTTTATATCCGATTCGTCCACGGCATGCTCGGCTCTTCAAGATCCTCCCGTAAGAGCAAATATTGCTAGTGGAAGCACATTCGACGGAGAGACCCGACTAGATTAACGGATGATTCGAACTCTATTATGACCCGACTTGAAATTTCTAGGGGTTCCAATGGATCGAACTCTCTCAGCAGCAGTCGGGCGCTCTCTCTAGACCCAGAGAGTCCAGAGTGATTATTAGGATCCGAATCAGATCTCTCTTCCCAACTGGGTTCGGTCCATTTCGGCCACCAAACCCATCAGAACTCGAGAAGGGAGGCGGTCGTGGCATGCTTGGCCGGAGGTGGAGAAGACGAAGAGAGGGAGGAGAGACATTGATAGAATAAGCCACCTCACTAAAAATTAATATTAAAATAATAAAAGACCATTTAAAATTATTTATCAAACTTTGAGATTAAAGGGTTGATTTTGAAATTTGAAGGACGAAATAGACATTGAAACCAAATCTGAGGGACTAAAAAGTATATTTTACCCTACATTTAATTAGTATATGATCCACCACTAGAATTTGTTTGCTAATTCATTGATTAAAGCAACTTGGTAAGAGTTACTTATTTTGTTATTGTTGAAGAGAGCTGGAAATGATCAATCCAACCTCAATTTGATGATTTTCTCTCAACTTAATATTTAATATACTATTACAAAAATTTGTTGACCGAGAAATTTCGGCCAATCAGTCGTCGCCACGTGTCTCCATCACGACCGGGGATCAGATAGACTTGACCGAGCAAAGTCAGCCAAACTGCAATTGGGCTCGAAGTCGAATTGGGCCAGAAAGATTAAATGACAATTTGGCCCAAAGCCCAAAGGCCCATTGGGTCCAGACCCAAGCCCATTGGGTCCAGACCCAAACCCATTGGGTCCAAACCCAAACCCATTGGGTCCAAACCCAAACCCATTGGGCCCAAAGCCCAAGCCCATTGGATCCAGGCCCATGAAAACTCTATAAATAGAGAGTTCATTTTCATTTCTAAGGTTCAGAAAATTTCTTCTCATAAGAACTCAGAGAGAATTCCCAAACAACGAAAGACTCTTTGAAATCCTGAAGACTGAACGTCACTCCAAATTCAAACACCTGAAGACTTCACCGCTACGCGAAGCTGAAGATTCAACCTCGAGAACAAGCTACGAAGCCCTCGAGTACGTTACATTTAAGAGAGAGAATCAGAGGATCAAATATTAGAGATTGTAATCCACTACGCACTGATAAATACAATACAACAACACAAATTCAAATTCATTTACACGTGTCGGATTTCCATTCGTCGTTCGAATTCTCGTGTGAACAGATTGGCACGCCCAGTGGGACAACTCTACCTCTCATCTCTTTCCCTCATCTAAAAAAAAAAACACAAGTGAAGTTATGTCGTTCAGAACTCCTTCAACAACCGTAGTCATGAACAACCGCTACACGAGTTCTACTCCCCACGATTGTCCACATGATTTTGTCACAATTGTGAGCAGAGTAATGACATCGTCAGGGGCATCTACGAGTGACAAATTTATTGTTAGGTGTAACCCTTTGTTCGAGTTCGATTCTGACGTAGCATCCGTCATAACGACTGGAACAAATACTATGGAAGAAAGAATGACATTGGCGGGGGCGTCTACAAGTGACGAATTTGCCGTCAGGTGTAACCCTCTATTTGAGTTCGATTCTGACATAACATCCTCCATGATGACTGAAATAAATGTTATGGAGGAACGAATGACAGAGTCTACGCGTGAGGGGATAATCACTCAGGAAAATTTCTTGTACGATGAATTTGTTCCCTCATCTGATCAACCAAATAAGGGGTCTGATCCAAATGTGATGTCTGTAATGATGGCAGACGCACGCATAAGCGACGAAGTGATCGCTGAAATGGAAAAGAAACTAAACTTTCTGATGAAAGTAGTTGAAGAACGAGACCTCGAGATTGCAAACTTAAGAAATCAGATGCAAAGTAGAGAGGCTGCAGAGTCAAGTCAAACTCCTGCAGCAAGAGAAAATGACAAAGGAAAAATTGTCATCCAGGAAGACCAAGCGCAACACTCAACGTCGGTTGCTTCCTTATCTGTCCAACAGCTGCAGGACATGATTACCAACACCATCAGAGCCCAGTGCGGTGGACCAGCCCAGAGCACCCTCTTATATACCAAACCGTATTCCAAGAGGATCGACAACTTGAGGATGCCCACCGGGTACCAACCGCCAAAGTTTCAACAATTCGATGGGAAAGGCAATCCTAAACAACACATTGCCCACTTCGTCGAAACATGCGAGAATGCTGGAACTCGCGGAGACTTGCTGGTTAGGCAATTCGTCCGAACCTTGAAAGGAAACGCCTTTGATTGGTACACCGACTTGGAACCCGAGACGATCGACAGTTGGGAGCAGTTTGAAAGAGACTTCCTGAATCGCTTCTACAGCACGAGGCGAACAGTCAGCATGTCAGAACTCTCGCATGCTAGCCAAAGAATGGGCGAGCCTGTCGTCGACTTCATTAACCGCTGGAGATCGTTGAGTCTCGACTGCAAGGACCGACTCACGGAAGTGTCTGCTGTCGAGATGTGCATCGGCGGCATGCATTGGGGACTTCATTACATCCTACAAGGGATAAAGCCCCAAACATTCGAGGAGTTAGCAACTCGTGCCCATGATATGGAGTTGAGTATTGCCAACAGAGGAAACAAAGACCTCATAATCCCAGATTTAAAGAAAATAAAGAAAGAAGTAAACGACACTAAAAAAATTACGAAGAGTGTCGTGGAAGAATCCATGGTCGTCGGCACGACCCCTTTCGGGTTTTCCTCAAAAGGAAAGGAAAACAAGACAGAGAGAAGAAATGACGGAGGCGAGAAACGTCGCCTTACTTTAAAAGAGAAACAAGAAAAAGTCTACCCGTTTCCAAACTCTGACATTCCTGACATGTTAGAGCAACTACTGGAAACAAGATTGATTGAGTTTCCCGAGTGTAGGCGCCCGGAAGAAATGGACAAAGTCGATGATCCCAACTATTGTAAGTATCATCGAGTTATCAGTCATCCAGTGGATAAATGTTTCGTCCTAAAGGAGCTAATTCTAAGGTTAGCTAAAGAAGGAAAAATCGAGCTAGACTTAGATGAAATAGCTCAATCAAACCACGCTGCAGTAACAACGAACTCCGGCACTCAATTATGTCAAGCCTCATTTGATAAGCAAAAGGAAAGCCTGATCCAGTTTGGGACCTTCGAACCAATAATTGTTCGGTTCGGACATGAAACCCCAAAACAAATTTCTCAGGTAAAACATGAGGTCATCGAAAATGAGGATAAATGTTGGACCGTCGTGGCTCGTCAGAAAATACGACGACAAAGACCCGTCCAGAAAGAAGATTGCATGTTTCGAGATGATAAACGGAACAATAAGCTTTCAAAGAAGAAAGGAAGAATCAATTCGAGGAAGCCTAAACACGAGAGAAGAGAAAACAAATATTTTTCTCAACCTCGACGACGGGTGACCTTAAAAGAATTCTTTTCAAGAAGTTTCCTTCCTATCAATAAAGAGGAAGAAATCTTTGCAACTTCATGCTACATCAACGCAGAAGAAGTCGACGACTCAAAAGAAGTCGACCAAAGAACTTCTGTCTTCAATCGCATCAAGCCTTCAACTACTCGAACTTCGGTCTTCCAAAGGATGAGTATGGCCGCGACAAAAGAAGAAAATCCATGTCTAACTTCTACCTCCACTCGAACTTCCGCTTTCCAAAGGTTAAGTGTCTCCACATCAAAGAAAGACCGACCTTCAACATCTGTTTTTGATCGCCTCAAAGGGACAGACGATCAACAAAAAGGAAAGATGAAGACTGTAGAGGCAAGACTCTTCGATGAAGAAAGTAGCGACAAGAAAATTCACAGTCGTGTTCCTTCGCGCATGAAGAGGAAATTATCTGTTCTCATAAATACAGAAGGCTCCTTGAAGGTGAAGAAAAATATCATTATTCTAACGAATCCTACAAACGAAGGATCTGATCAAGACCGTGATGCAGATAAGATCGGTTGAAATGTAATACTCCTTAACGTAAGAGTATAAACTACATGTTGCTCCTGGCCCGCACGAGCTTAAAAGGTGAACGGCCCAAAATAAAAAAAAAAAAAAAAATCATTCATTCGAACTACGTTATGACTTGATCCCTTCCATTCAAGGGTACGTAGGCAACTTAAAAAAAAAAAAATCTTTAAGTTCAGTCACAATAAAAAAATCATCATGTGTTGAACTACGTCTCGACTTGATTTCTATTGTTCAAAGAGTACGTAGACAGATTTAAACAAGTTTTAAGTCCAATCTCTTCAAATAAAAATAAACGTCATGACTACAGAACATTGTCGTTGCAAATCAAAGGTTTTCATCCTTATTTAGAGTGATGCCACAAATTGAAGATGTTCAACCCTACTGGCGATGACAACGATACGTTAAATCCTATTGAACATCCCGACGCAAATTGAGGGCTTTCAACATTATCAAATGTAACACAATAATTGAAGTTACAAAATGATATTAAACTTGCAGATGAACGCTACGACAAAAGCGACGTCGTTGGTCGAACGCGCACACTACTGGGATGGTGACACTACAAGCTTAATGTGCAAATCACTTTAAGCGGTGTGTTTCGCCAGCCCAAAGTTTGAGGTTCGCACAACCTAAATTCAGCTGCGCTGCGTGATCGCATCTCCAAGTTTTGCTGCGCTGTGCGATCGCATCTCCAAGGTCTATGGCAGCTTCGTTTCGTCTCAAAGTCGAGGTTGTCGTTTCGTCTTCAAAGTTGAGATGATCTTCAAAGTCGATGTCGTCATTTCATTTTAAAAATTTAGGTGGTCACTTCAGATTCAAAGTTTAGGTGATCGTTTCATCTTCAAAGTTTAGGTGATCTTCAAAGTCGAAGTTGTCGCTCCATCGTCAAAGCTGATATCGTCGCTTCATCTTCAAAATCGAGGTTGTTACTCCATCTTCAAAGTTTAGGTGATTGTTTCATCTTCAAAGTTTAGGTGATCTTTAAAGTGGATGTCGTCTCGTGTCAACTTCAAGTCAGAGATCAAGCGTTACTCGCTTAAAGTTAAAAACCAAGTGTCACTCACTTTAAGTTCAAGGTCGGGTGTTTCACGCTTCAAATTCAAGCTTTATTGTTGGTCGCCTCAAGTTGAACTTCAAATTCAAGCGTTGGTCGTTTCAATTTCAAGACCAAGCGTTGCTCGCTTTAAGTTTAAGGCTGGGTGTTAATCGCTTCAACTTCAAATTAGAGTGTTGGTCGCTTCAAGTTTAAGTTCAAATTCAAGCGTTGGTCGTTTCAAATTCAAGACCAAGCGTTGCTCACTTCAAGTTCAAGATCGAGCGCTGCTCAGTTCAAATTCAAGATCGAGCGTCGCTCGCTTCAAGTTCAAGTTCAAGTTCGAGCCTTGTTCACTTCAAGTTTAAGTTCAAATTCAAGCGTTGGTCGTTTCAAATTCAAGACCAAGCGTTGCTCACTTCAAGTTCAAGATCGAGCGCTGCTCAGTTCAAATTCAAGATCGAGCGTCGCTCGCTTCAAGTTCAAGTTCAAGTTCGAGCCTTGTTCACTTCAAGTTTAAGTTCAAATTCAAGCGTTGGTCGTTTCAAGTTCAAGACCAAGCGTTGCTCGCTTAAAGTTTAAGACTGAGTGTTAATCGCTTAAAATTCAACATTGAGTGTCGCCTGCTTGAAGTACAAGTTAAAAAATCAAGCGTTACTCGCTTCAAGTCGAAGTTCGAATGTTGGTCGCTTCAAGCACGAATTTTGGCATTACTTGTTGCAAGTTTTGAGTTTAAATTCGATTTTGGAGGTCTCGTCGCTTCATCTCTGAATCTAAGGCTTTGTCGCCTCATCTTCAAGTTCAAAAGTCTTAGCTTCACCCAACCATAACTTCATGGCCCTTTGAAGCTTAGGGGCTTGATCTCGTCGGTCCAATAACACCTAAGTCCTCAGCAGGACACTCTTATATCCTCGCTGGGACAGATTATTTTTCAAGGTGGGCCGAGGCAACTGCGTTAAAAGAGGCAAAGAAGGAAACTGTTGTGAATTTCATCCGAACCCACATCATTTACCGTTACGGCATCCCTCACCGCATCGTGACCGATAACGGAAGACAATTCTCCAATAGTCTAATGGACAGTTTATGTGAGAAATTCAAGTTCAAGCAATGCAAGTCATCCATGTACAACGCTCCGGCAAATGGATTGGCAGAAACATTCAACAAGACGTTGTGCAACTTGCTAAAAAAGGTAGTCTCCAAGTCAAAAAGAGACTGGCAGGAAAAGATTGGTGAGGCATTATGGGCTTACCGAACTACCCACCGCACTCCTACAGGGGTCACACCTTATTCCCTAGTCTATGGGGTTGAAGCTGTGCTCCCTTTGGAAAGAGAAATCCCTTCCTTACAAATGGCGGTGCAAGAAGGGTTAACTACCGAAGACAATGCAAGATTGCGCCTCGAAGAATTGGAAGCGCTCGATGAAAGAAGATTGGATGCTCAGCAAGCATTGGAATGTTACCAAGCGCGAATGACCAAAGCTTTCAACAAAAATTTGAAGCCTCGATCATTTCAAGTTGGCGATCTAGTGCTCGCGGTTCGAAGACCTATCATCACAACGAGACATACGGGGAGCAAGTTCACCCCTAAATGGGATGGACCCTATGTTGTTAAGGAAGTCTATACAAATGGGGCATACAAAATTGTGGATCAAGATGGATTAAGGATTGGCCCAATCAACGGCAAATTTCTTAAGAAATTTTATGCATAAAAACAAATGTAATACTCCTTAACGTAAGAGTATAAACTACATGTTGCTTCTGGCCCGCACGAGCTTAAAAGGTGAACGGCCCAAGTAAAAAAAATATATTGTAATTTGAACTACGTTATGACTTGATCCCTTCCATCTAAGGGTACGTAGGCAACTTAAAGAAAAAAATACATATATACTTTAAGTCCAGTCGCGCGCAATAAAAAATTATACATTCATTCCACTCGAGCTACGTTCAAACAAGTGATCTCTTGATTTCGAAAATACGTAAGCAACAAAAAAATTAAGTTCAACAAAGCAACAAAGGAAAATCATTATTCCAAAATGAGGGAGACAAGCCAAGTGTTCATAAAGAAAATATAAAAGTTCTTTTACACGAGAGAAATCTAGAAGAAGATAGATACAAAAAAATATATATGCACATATATGCGTAAATCAAGGCGCCCACTGAAACTCTTTCAACTCCGCGCGCGAGCTCTCTAGAAGCTCACGAACTGCAGCAACGGCTCGAGCATCGTCCTCGTCAATAATGGGGGCACATTCGAGGGCACGAATCTCTTCGCGTACACGCGAGACTTCAAGTGTCCCGCGACTCAAGACTTGCTCCCGGGCGGAGACAAAGGTGGAAAGCCTCTCAAGCTCGATCTTCGCAGCTTCTATTTTCGCTTTCGCCTCTTCTATCTCCGTTTTCGTCTCTGTAACACCTAGGAGGGATCGGTCCAAATAAATCTTCTTTTCTTCCAGTTGACGTTCCTTACTGTTGGAGTTTAGATTGGTTTTCCGAATCGCGGCCACTTATTGGAGTAATCGCCGATATTGGGTCCTTCTACTAGGAGGTTAACTCCGAGTTTTAGGGGTTGATGTTCATCTTGTAAAAGAACGAGATGTTTCTCTCCAGAGAAGATCTGCATCTGCAAAATACACCATGTTCCTGCAAAACAAATTCGAAAGAGTTAATAAATTCAAAACAAAGCGATAAGTATGGCGAAGGAATTAAATGAGCTACACAAACATGCAAGCATGAAGCGACTACCAAGAAAACGCAACAAAAAAAAGGAGCTATATAGACCCTTAAAACAAAACAAACCGAATGACAAAAAAGAAAATGACAACACATATGGCCTTCCAAAAATGGGGAGAAATCTTAAAGCAAAAAAAAGAGGGTGAGAGTGTTATGGGGGAAGCACACCGACAAAGACGGAGTACGTTCTCTAAGTAGACGCGCACATTTCCCGTATAGTGGAAATGCCCAAACTGACGCATCTACAAAAGAGAAGTAACGCCTTTAAGTCGGCACGCTAATCTCATAGGAACGGAACGCGGCGATTCGGCGTACCAACAAAGACGGAGTACGTTCTCTAAGTAGATGCGCTCATTTCACGTAAAATGGAAATGTCCAAACTGACGCATCTACAAAAGAGAAGTAACGCCTTCAAGTCGGCACGCTAATCTCATAGGAACGGAACGCGGCGATTTGGCGTACCAACAAAGACGGAGTACGTTCTCTAAGTAGATGCGCTCATTTCACGTAGAGTGGAAATGCCCAAACTGACGCATCTACAAAAGAGAAGTAACGCCTTTAAGTCGGCACGCTAATCTCATAGGAACGGAACGCGGCGATTCGGCGTACCAACAAAGACGGAGTACGTTCTCTAAGTAGATGCGCTCATTTCACGTAGAGTGGAAATGCCCAAACTGACGCATCTACAAAAGAGAAGTAACGTCTTTAAATCAGTACGTCGATCTCACAGAAACGGAACGCGATGATCCGACGTACCAACAAAGACGGAGTACGTTCTCTAAGTAGATGCGCTCATTTCACGTATATTGGAAATGCCCAAACTGACGCATCTACAAAAGAGAAGCAACGTCTTTAAATCAGTACGTCGACTTCGCAGAAACGGAATGCGACGATCTGACATACCAACAAAGACGGAGTACGTTCTCTAAGTAGACGCGCACATTTCACGTATAGTGGAAATGCCCAAACTGACGCATCTACAAAAGAGAAGTAACGCCTTTAAGTCGGCACGCCGATCTCATAGAAACAGAACAACTCGACGCACAACCTAGGACGGAATACGTTCCCTAAGCAGACGTACATCTGCATAAGAGAAGTAACGCCCGTAGATTGTTACGTCGAGCCCACGGGAACAGAACAGAACCACTCGACGCGCAACCTAGGACGGAATACGTTCCCTAAACAGACGTGCATCTGCATAAGAGAAGTAACGCCCGTAGATTGTTACGCCGAGGCCATGAAAACAGAACAGAACGACTCGACACGCAACCTAGGACGGAGTACGTTCCCTAAACAGACGTGCATCTGCATAAGAGAAGTAACGCCCGTAGATTGTTACGCCGAGGCCACGAGAACAGAGCAGAACAACTCGACGCGCAACCTAGGACGGAATACGTTCCCTAAACAGATGTGCATCTGCATAAGAGAAGTAACGCCCGTAGATTGTTACGCCGAGGCCACGAGAACAGAGCAGAACAACTCGACGCGCAACCTAGGACGGAATACGTTCCCTAAACAGATGTGTGTTAAGTCTCTGAAAGTGACTTATTTAGGACCCATTTAGCTTAAGAAGATGTACACATTTAGGTGTTTTTGTTAGCATTTAGCCTAAACCTATGCTTTAATATGAGAATTAGAAGAAGGTAGCTAATTTAGGACTTATGCACAATAGGTAGAAAAAGGGTTGAAAACCGAAGGAAAAGGATGAAAAAATAAACATTGCGAATGAATTGCGAAATCATTGCGGTGACCGCAATTATTCAAGTTAAAACCGTAAGTTGGCTGACCTTTTTCTGTTTAGATCCGACTTTTCAGGGATTCGTTCTTTCTCCTCCATCCATTCTGATATATGACGTTGAAGACTGATGGTTCTCCTTGGCCCAAACGCACCTGCAAACTACTATAAAAGGGGGTCAAAGTCGGAGGTTCAGTCATCACTCGAAGCGCAGAAGTCTTCTCGCAGTCCACCATTTCCATCTGTTTTCCTTTGCCGTTTGTTGGAGTGAGAGTCTCAGCTTTTGGAGTCGATAATCTGATAGGAAGGAGAGGAGATTCTTCTTCTCTCTCGATTGGATTCATCCAAGCAAGGCTGACTTTTCATCACCTTCATTCGAGGCGACTGCCACGAAGTTTTCCAGCAATCCTTTACTGCTTTCTGTTCTGTTCTTCTTATTTCCATTTCTGATCACTGTTGTTCTTAGTTTAGAGTTTTAATTACTGCATTTCGTTGTTGTCTGTCTTGGATTCATTTCTTTCAAAGCTTTCCTTTGTCATTCAAACACTCAAAGTAATCAAAGTATAATTCTGCATTTTACAGTTTCTATCTTGTTCTGCTACGGTTTTGTCTTGCTGTTTTAAGCACATTTCTCTTCTAAGCATGTCTGTTTTATCTACCCTTTCTGTTCTCCATGTATCCATGAGTAGCTAAATCACTTAGGGGCATGCTAATGACAGAACTATAGGCTAAAGAACGTGCATCAAGTAGGCAGATTAACACTCGAACATTGATTGTATGTAAGCTTCATCCCACGGGCAATTTCGATTGGCCATCCATTTTGTCCAAAGAACTCCTAACCTCTGGAAGGAGTAAGAGTTCAGAGTCATATAATCATGCTAGCCTTTCATGGTAATCAGGAAACGGCCTAGGAATAGGCGTTTCCCTAGTACAAACTAAACACTCCTGCTTAAACAAGATGCTTAAGTCCTTACTTTGAAGTCGAGTAAACTTAAGACTCTAATGCATGGAATCGGACGATACTTGAGATAGAGTGAGTTTGATGTATAGAGAGTTGATCCAATGCTTGAGAATCGTAAGAAAATGCCTATAGGATAGTCATTAGTAGCCCTTAATCCACCCATTTACACACTTTCGTTGCTGTTTAAATTGCGGAAACATTGCGGTCCTCGCAATTCCTGCTAAGTTGTTATTCTGTTAGCTGTTTTCTCCTTTGTTTATCAGTTCCATCTCTTGTCCCTTGAGTTTAATTTCAACTTCCATTTGTTTATGTTATATTCCTTTATACATTCAGCAAAACTTAGGTAATTAAAAACCAATTTTACCCCCTCAAATCCACCCCATCTTTCTTAACAAAAACACTTCGAGAATAGCTAAAAACAAGTCTCTGTGGGAAAACGAATGAAATATACTTACTACTTGCTATAAGACCATGTATGCTTGCATGTTCTGAGTGCTCTCTCCCTCTTATTTATCATTTTTATTAACACATTGAGCACGCAACAAGTTTTTGGCGCCGCTGCCGGGGACTTATTTTAAGTGAAAACGAAGTTTGTTAAGTCTGAAACATCAAAGTATTTTCCATTGAATTTGATCCATCTTCATTTCTTTTTCAGGTACCATTTAGGGTAGTTTATGAATGAGACTCCATCTAGTGATCTAGAGTTCAACCCTGAGCCCGAGAGATTACTTAGAGCTAGGAATAGAGCCAAGAAACGTCTCTTTAAACAACCTCCTATACCTCAAATCATACCTGAAACCAAAGAAATGGGCGATATAGTTCCAAATCAGGTACCTGCCATTCGCAACCCCATCGAAATAGCGAATGACAAGAATAGTGCCATTCTGTCATATCTAGTACCTATGCCTGGGGAGCTGAACCCCAGCATAATCCGTCCTGAAATCACTGCCCACTCATTCGAGTTAAAGCCAGTGATGTTCCAAATGTTGTCCACTGTGGGACAATTCTTTGGAATAGAAAATGAGGATCCCCACAACCATCTTAGGAACTTCTTAGGAGTCAGTGATACCTTTATCATCCCTGGAGTATCCCAAGAAGCTTTAAGGTTGTACTTGTTCCCTTACTCGTTGAGGGACAAAGCCAAAACATGGTTGAATTCATTACCCTCTGGATCTGTCCGCAATTGGACAGATTTAGCAGAGAAATTCCTAGTCAAATACTTCCCACCTGATAGGAATTCTACCTTTCGTGATGACATAGTCAAGTTTAAACAAGCTGATAATGAGTCTCTTCACGAAGCTTGGACTAGATTCAAAGATCTTCTTCTTAAATGTCCACATCATGGCATCCCATGGTGTATCCAAATAGAAGTCTTCTTTAAAGGATGCAACCCCAGCACCAGACAAGTTCTAAATTCATCTGCTGGTGGTTCCATGTTGTCCAAGAGTTACAACGAGGCCTATGAGATCTTGGAGAAGATCTCAGCATCTCACTGTAGGTGGTCAGACGATCCAGTAGAGCCAACTAGAGCTCAAGACAAGGATGCTCTAAGCGCCATGAGCACCCAAATAAATGCCCTGACCAACTTAGTCAAGCAAATGGCTCAGGCCAATCTCCAAACCGGTGCCAATACCGCCACAGCTATGTCAATGGGCACCCAACCAAATCAAGGCGAGGCACCTATCTGTGGATTCTGTGGGGAAGGGCACCCTTATGAATATTGCCCTGGGAATCCATCCTCGGTCTGCTATGTAGGAAGCCAGCAGCAGCCAAGGAACAACCCCTACTCACAAACTTACAATCCTGGTTGGAGAAACCACCCTAACCTGTCATGGGGTGGCCAACAAAACACTAACCAAAATCCTAACCAACCAAGGCCGAGTGGAACACCTGGTTTCACTCCCCAACATAACCAGTCAATGTACCAAAAACCATACAATCAACCTGTAGGATCTTCTGTAGAAAACCTACTCAGGGAATATATAACTAAGAATGATGCTACTCTTCAGAGCCAGCAAGCTACTCTTAGGAGCCTGGAAAACCAGATAGGCCAATTAGCCAATGAACTTAAAAGTAGGCCCCAAGGTAGACTCCCTGCTGATACCGAGGTACCAAGGAGAGATGGCAAGGAACAAGTTCAAGCAATTGAACTCAGGAGTGGAAGACCATTGGTGAGCAACACAAAGGACACACCAAAGAGAGTAGAGAACACTGAGTCTAGTGCTCCACTGGAGTCTCTGCCAAGCCAAGGTCCACCACCAACTAGCACATCAGGAGCCAGGCTAGAGCCAATTGTTGAGGACGTAGAAGAAATTTCAAGGCCTCCACCTATCTTAAGGCGTCCTGACGTGCCTGCTTATGTGCCACCACCTCCTTACCCTCGAAGGCTTAAGAAGAAGCAGGAACAGGAAGTTCATTTTAATAAATTTTTAGAAATACTTAAGCAAGTGCATGTTAACATTCCTTTTGTAGAGGTTTTACAGTCTATGCCTTCATATGTAAAGTTTTTGAAGGACATTATTACTAACAAAAAAATAATTGGTGAGTTTGAAACAGTGAACCTCACCGAGGAGTGCAGTGCCATCCTCCAGAACAAGCTGCCCAAGAAGGAGAAGGATCCTGGTTCCTTCACCTTACCTGTAGAACTTGGAGGCAAGCACGTGGGCAGAGCGCTTTGTGACCTGGGCGCCAGCATAAACCTCATGCCCCTGTCCCTATTCCGCCAGTTGGGAATGGGAGAAGCACGTCCAACTACTGTCACTTTACAGCTAGCAGACAGATCCATCGCATATCCAGAAGGTAAGATTGAGGATATTCTAGTTAAAGTTGACAAATTCATTTTCCTTGCAGATTTCATTGTCCTGGACTATGAGGCAGACAAGGAGGTCCCCATCCTGCTAGGTAGACCATTTCTAGCCACAGGTAGGGCATTAATAGATGTTCAAAAAGGTGAGTTAACTATGAGGGTTCATGATGAAGAGGTAAAATTTAGTGTTTACAAAGCTTTAAGGTATCCCTCTGATTCTGAGTCTTGTGCTAGCATGGATGTTGTTGACTCACTAATGGAAGAACAATTAGAGCATGTACTGTTAACCAAGCATGCTAGTGAATATGTACAAGTAGATGTAGCTGACTTAAATGTATCTGACATAATGAATATGCCTGTAGATAAACCTCAACATGTATGTATGAATATCGATTTAACTGATAGAACTGTAAATCCTTTGAAACCCTCCATTGAGCATCCACCTATTTTAGAACTGAAACCACTGCCTACTCACCTCAAATATGCATATTTAGGAGATAATGACACGCTGCCTGTAATTATTTCTTCTAAGCTAAGTGAACAGCATGAGGTTGATTTAATTTTACTGCTTAAGCAACATAGGAAGGCTATAGCATGGACTATTGCTGATATTCGAGGAATTAGCCCTTCTTATTGCATGCACAAAATTATATTAGAGGAAGAGCACACACCTAAGATAGATCACCAGCGTAGGTTAAACCCCTCTATGAAAGAGGTAGTGAAGAAAGAAATAATAAAGTGGTTAGATGCAGGAGTGATTTTCCCCATAGCTAGTAGCCAGTGGGTGAGCCCCATCCAATGTGTACCTAAAAAGGGGGGAATAACGGTGGTAGTCAATGAGAACAACGAACTGATTCCAACAAGGACTGTCACAGGGTGGAGGGTATGTATGGATTACAGAAAGTTAAATAAAGAAACTAAAAAAGACCATTTCCCTATACCGTTTATTGACCAGATGCTAGACAGAATAGCTGGTAGAGCCTACTATTGTTTTTTAGATGGGTACTCTGGCTATAATCAAATTACTATAGACCCTAAGGATCAAGAGAAGACCACCTTCACTTGCCCTTTTGGAACGTTTGCCTTCCGCAGAATGCCTTTTGGCCTATGCAATGCACCGGCAACTTTCCAAAGGTGCATGATGGCAATCTTCTCTGAGTTGGATGAGTCCATGATAGAAATATTCATGGATGACTTCTCAGTCTTTGGGGACTCATTTAAAACCTGTCTAGAAAACTTAGGACAAGTCCTGACTAGGTGTGAGGAGACCCACCTAGTCCTAAATTGGGAAAAGTGCCATTTTATGGTAGATGAAGGGATTGTCTTAGGACATAGAGTGTCAAGGGCAGGTGTAGAAGTGGATAGGGCAAAAATAGAGGTCATAGAGAAGTTGGTAGAGCCCCAGAACGTCAAAGCCATTAGAAGCTTCTTAGGGCATGCTGGTTTCTACAGAAGGTTCATTAAGGACTTTTCTAAGATAGCCAAGCCTCTGTACGAGCTTCTAGAGCTAAATAGACCATTTATCTTCTCTAAGGAGTGTGTAGTAGCTTGGAAAACCCTTAAGGAAGCACTAGTCACAGCACCAATCATAGTCGGACCAAATTGGGATCTCCCATTTGAGATGCTATGTGATGCCAGTGACTATGCTGTAGGAGTCATGTTAGGACAGAAGATTGACAAGCTCACACACCCTGTCTATTATGCTAGTAAGACCTTGAATGAGGCTCAATGTAATTATACAACTACAGAGAAAGAGATGCTTGCTGTAGTCTTTGCTTGTGAAAAATTTAGAAACTATATTGTAGGAACTAGGACCATTGTATATACTGACCATTCTGCTTTAAAATATCTTATGAGAAAGGCTGATGCTAAGCCTAGATTGATTAGATGGGTGTTATTGCTGCAGGAATTTGATTTGGACATTCGGGACAAGAAAGGTTGTGAAAATGTGGTTGCAGATCACCTGTCTCGATTGCAGCATAATTGCGAAAAAATTGCGGAGACCGCAATTTCTGATGCTTTTATAGATGAACATGTATTTGCTTTGGCTCATCGTGATAACGATGAGGAACCGTGGTTTGCTGATATTGCTAACTTCCGTGCATCACAGGTATTACCAGTGTTCAAGGGAGGACAAGAAAAGAAGCGGTTCCTTCATGAAGCAAGGAAATTCATCTGGGATGACCCCACACTTTACAGAACCTGTGCTGATGGCTTACTAAGGAAGTGTGTTTCAGCTGCTGAAGCGAAGTCTGTGCTACAGCACTGTCACTCATCTCCTTATGGTGGACACTTTGGTGGCCAAAGGACAGCTGCGAAGGTATTTCAGAGTGGCTACTACTGGCCAACAATCTTCAAGGACGCACACGACTATGCCCACAGCTGTGATAAGTGCCAAAGGACAGGTAATCTCAGTCGCAAGGATGAGATGCCCCTCACCTACATCTTAGAGTTGGAGCTCTTCGATGTGTGGGGCATTGATTTCATGGGACCATTCCCTCCATCATCAGGTAACCTGTACATTTTAGTAGCAGTAGACTACGTGTCCAAGTGGGTAGAAGCCAAAGCATGTCCTAATAATGATGCTAAAACAGTCACTAACTTCTTGCATAGGCACATTTTCACTAGATTTGGGACTCCTCGTGCTATCATTAGTGATGAGGGGTCACATTTCATTAATAAGGCTATGGAGAAGATATTGGCTAAGTATAACATTAGACATAGGGTAGCTACTCCCTATCACCCACACTCAAATGGTCAAGCTGAGATTTCCAATAGGGAGATAAAGAACATCCTAGAAAAGGTAGTTAAACCTAATAGAAAAGACTGGTCATTTAAGCTTGAGGATGCACTTTGGGCTTATAGAACAGCATATAAAACACCCCTAGGCATGTCTCCCTATAGGTTGGTGTATGGCAAGGCCTGCCACTTGCCACTTGAGTTGGAAAACAAGGCATTTTGGGCCATGAAAGAATTGAATTTTTGTGTAAAGGATGCAGGGACACTAAGGTCTTTGCAGCTACATGAACTTGATGAGCTTAGGCATATGGCCTATGAGAATGCCAAAATGTATAAAGAAAAGACCAAAATATGGCACGACAGTAGACTCAGGATCAAGGACTTTAGGAAAGGCCAACTTGTACTCTTATTTAACTCACGATTAAAGTTATTTCCAGGCAAACTAAAGTCTAGATGGTCGGGTCCATTTGTTGTTACTAATGTCTTTGTTCATGGTGCAATAGAGATAAAGAACTTGCAGCAAGGTCAGCCATTTATGGTCAATGGTGCTAGGTTGAAGCACTACTATGAGGAAGGAGATGTGAAGACTCTCTCGGCCTTCCTCTTGACTGAAGCATGACAAAAAGAACGAGAGAGAACGAGTGGTTACTGTGCTCGTTTAGTCAAGGCCAATGCCTTAGTTTATTTTTTCTGTTTTTCCGATTATCGTTTGTATGTTTTGTGGTGTGTTTTTTTTGCGTATTTAATGTTTGTTTGATTTGTTTTTGTAGGGAATCGAAAGAGGGAATCAAGGAGAGTAAATCCCACTTTAAAAATCAAGAAACGGTTGAGCCAAATAAAAGATACGGACGGGCAAAGTTGGAGATTTCAATGAAATAATATCCCTGGAATTGCGTTAAAATTGCTGGATCCGCAAAAAGAGCCGTTGGGATTTTATCCGTTGCCTTTATATCCGTTGGAAGCCGCTTGATCGTTACGATTATCTCTCTCTTTGCTCTCCAAGAATTCAGCGATTCTCTCCATCTTTGATTCTTCTCCCAAGATCTTCAAGAATCGGCAATGGTGGCCACACGTGCTGAACGATCTGCAGCCAAGAAGAAGGCTGATGACGCAGCTGAAGCAGCTGCGAGGGAAGCGCTTCTCGCCCTTGCAGACGATGGTGCCGTTCGCACCGGTCCTCTCCCCAAGCTCCCTATTCGTAGGAAGAAGTGGAGGGTGGTCACTGAGATCCCTGCTGGACCATCTGAGCCAGTGGGCACGCCCAAGAAACGCCGGTGGAGCGTCAAGACGGCCGCCGACCCAAGCACAACCAAGACTCCCTCTGTGGAGAGTCAAGAACCTGATCGTGCATCCCACGAGTCAGCCAGAGAAGGATCGTCGCCGTCTGCGTCACCTGTGCGCAGCCCTCTCCCATCTGAACCAGTGCCAAGCGCAGAGTCGTCACCGCCTGCACAGAGCCCCGAGTTGTCTCCAGCACCTCAGAGTTCTGATCCGACACCTGCAGCAGCGCAGAGTCCTGGACCATCATCTTCACCACTGAGTTCTGCGCAGACACCATCAGCAGAGCACAATTTTCCACAGCCTGATCCTGAATTCCCATATGGGGATTATCAAGAGTCCACGCCAGGCAGTGGAGATGCTGGTGAAGCCGAAGTCTTCTCTCCTATGAGAGAAGATAGCCCTGTCGAGCCTGCACAGCAGGACGATTCTATGGAGGAGACGTTGGGGGCATGCTTCCCACAACTCAACATCAAGGCCAGGCTCAAGAAGCAGAAGAAGGCCAGAATTGATAAGGCCAAGAAGTTAAAGAAAAAGAAGGCCAAGAAGGTGCCATCGACGGACAAGGAGAGTGCTGAGCCTTCGCTCAAACGCCTCAAGGTGGAGGCTGCTGCATCATCCAAACCAGCAGATAAGGGGAAGGCTAAACTCTACCCTGAAGACGAACCTCCGTCAGTGAGGTATGTCTCATCTGATGCGGAATCCAGGGGTGTTGAGCTCAGGAAGAGGGACCTGTTGCACGAGAAGGGATTCCTTGATCGACTTGCTGACCTGCCGCAGTTCTTGCGCGCAGGGGTGATCAACCATGGCTGGGAAGAATTCTGCAGACCGCCTAATCCAGCATACACGAGCATGGTGTATGATTTCTACGCTAATGTGCTCAGCCCTGAGGATGGCCTGTCTGTGGTCAGAGGGGTGGAAGTTGATTTCTCAGCCAAGGCCATCAATGAAGCCTTTGGTCTCAAGGGCCAAGCGCACACAGATTATGCACGAATAGTTGATGAGCCGACTGAGGCCGTGCTGGAGGAGGCCATTCGCACAATTGGCCAGCCTGAAGCAGCGTGGACTGTCTCACGCAATGGTCGGCACACCTTGATGAGTGCCAATCTGACAGCAAAGGCAGCTGTTTGGTTTGCCTTTGTGAGGAGAAAGCTGTCCCCTGTGACGCACGAGACAACAATCAACCAGAGTAGATCACTGCTGGTTTATGCCATCATGCGCGGTCTCACGGTCAATGTGGGGGAGATCATGTCAGCTGCCATTGCTGAATGCGCCAGAAAAGGTAAGGGGCCATTATTTTTCCCCAACACTATAACAAAATTGTGTTTGCTTGCAGGAGTTCCCACCGAGCGCTTGGAGCAGCAGATGCCGTACACAGGCCATTTGGAGCTGCCTGCGAACCTGAGGCTGAGAAGAAAGGGGAATATGGAGTTTGAGTTGGATAGGCTGGCTGCTGAACAGTCCCTGTCCATGGCCTGCTTGATGGACATGCAGCGGAGAATGGCTCAATGGGCCAACTATGCGCAGGCAAGGGATAAGGAAGTTGCAGACCAGCTGGGGTGCATCTTCCCGGACTTCCCCACCAACCTCCTAACTCCATGGGTGCCCCCACGACCAAGGCAACCAGATGAGGATGACGAGAATTGAGTGCTGGTTTGAAGAGCACTAAAGGGAGTATTGCTGTTCCCTTAGAAACGAAAAACAATTTTTTTTGCTTTCTGATAGGATCATGTATATTATGCTGTTTTGGGATCAACTTTTGATCTGTTTTTAATGTTTAGTTTTCTGTTTTTTCTTTTGCTTAGTTTAGTCTGATGTTAGCTGCATAGGTAGGATAGTTTAGTTTTATTTTTAGGATGCATGAGTTACAGGAAAAAGCATGCTAGGGGCCTGCATCAATGTTATATCTGCCCGGATTGAATTGCGAAATAATTGCGGTTCCCGCAATTTTTGTGACTGATTGCATGTTTTGGACTGTCTGTTTAGTTAGGCTGTGATCTGTTAAATGCTATCTTTTGCTGCTAGCATGACTACCTTATATAGCTGATCTTGAAGCATGCTGGATGAGTGTCATAGGACACCCTTTGATAGTTTAAATTTGCCTCTGAATAGTGCTCAGCATGCATAAACCATAAGTCCTTCAGACTTTCTGTTATGTTCAAATTTTCTGCTGCTGGGATAGTTGCTTTTAGAATGTTTTGCCTATGCCTAGGATTTTTAGATTCTCTTTGTTTTACTGTAGACTAGATGCTTCTAGGACAAGTTTGGGGGTGTGCCACCTCAAACACTCATTGGGGACAATGAGTAGTTGAAGTTTGGGGGAGGCCACCCTAGGCCTAGGAACATTCCTCTCTTCCTTAGGACATAAGCATTCTTCTTCTCCTAAAAAAAAAAAAAAAAAAAAGTGAAAAATAGAATAAAGAGGGGAGTCTTTCTCAAGTTGCTGAGTAATCAGTGCCAAGTGTGTAAACCACAAGTGGCATTGCATCAAAAGGCAAACCAAGGGGAGACTCCACCTAAGTAAAAAAGGAAAAAGGGAGAAATAGGGAAGAAGAATGTATGCTTGGGAGTTATAATCTTGTGGCTTAGATGTCCTATGTAAAAAGAACTCTGATCCTTAATGAGCTAAGCACAAGGTTGTAGCTTTTAGGTTTGTCTAGGGAGATGAATGAATATCCAATGTAGTGATGCCAGGGCTTAGGTTGTTCTCTAAAAGTACCACTGTCACTGTTAATACTAAGACTGGCATGACTCTAAGGAATCCTAGACACATTAAAAATAAGCTAGAAGCATGTACTGAGTCTGGAGTAAAGCTTGGTAGAATTTGAAACCCGAGGGATAGTGGCATGACATCATAAAAGTAGCTAGATCAGTAGTAGGGGGTTAACAAAACCAGCGGGTATAGTAGGCAGGTGAAGTCAGAAGAAGCTTGATAAGAGGTTAATTCTAAACTTAGAAGTGTGTCACAGGACAGCACTGCTAGAGATAGGGATATAGGGGAGTCGGTAAGTAGTTAAAGAAGATAAAATAACAGCCTAGGTAAGTCCTTAGTATGCTTGAGGACAAGCAAAGCCTTAAGTTTGGGGGTGTGTTAAGTCTCTGAAAGTGACTTATTTAGGACCCATTTAGCTTAAGAAGATGTACACATTTAGGTGTTTTTGTTAGCATTTAGCCTAAACCTATGCTTTAATATGAGAATTAGAAGAAGGTAGCTAATTTAGGACTTATGCACAATAGGTAGAAAAAGGGTTGAAAACCGAAGGAAAAGGATGAAAAAATAAACATTGCGAATGAATTGCGAAATCATTGCGGTGACCGCAATTATTCAAGTTAAAACCGTAAGTTGGCTGACCTTTTTCTGTTTAGATCCGACTTTTCAGGGATTCGTTCTTTCTCCTCCATCCATTCTGATATATGACGTTGAAGACTGATGGTTCTCCTTGGCCCAAACGCACCTGCAAACTACTATAAAAGGGGGTCAAAGTCGGAGGTTCAGTCATCACTCGAAGCGCAGAAGTCTTCTCGCAGTCCACCATTTCCATCTGTTTTCCTTTGCCGTTTGTTGGAGTGAGAGTCTCAGCTTTTGGAGTCGATAATCTGATAGGAAGGAGAGGAGATTCTTCTTCTCTCTCGATTGGATTCATCCAAGCAAGGCTGACTTTTCATCACCTTCATTCGAGGCGACTGCCACGAAGTTTTCCAGCAATCCTTTACTGCTTTCTGTTCTGTTCTTCTTATTTCCATTTCTGATCACTGTTGTTCTTAGTTTAGAGTTTTAATTACTGCATTTCGTTGTTGTCTGTCTTGGATTCATTTCTTTCAAAGCTTTCCTTTGTCATTCAAACACTCAAAGTAATCAAAGTATAATTCTGCATTTTACAGTTTCTATCTTGTTCTGCTACGGTTTTGTCTTGCTGTTTTAAGCACATTTCTCTTCTAAGCATGTCTGTTTTATCTACCCTTTCTGTTCTCCATGTATCCATGAGTAGCTAAATCACTTAGGGGCATGCTAATGACAGAACTATAGGCTAAAGAACGTGCATCAAGTAGGCAGATTAACACTCGAACATTGATTGTATGTAAGCTTCATCCCACGGGCAATTTCGATTGGCCATCCATTTTGTCCAAAGAACTCCTAACCTCTGGAAGGAGTAAGAGTTCAGAGTCATATAATCATGCTAGCCTTTCATGGTAATCAGGAAACGGCCTAGGAATAGGCGTTTCCCTAGTACAAACTAAACACTCCTGCTTAAACAAGATGCTTAAGTCCTTACTTTGAAGTCGAGTAAACTTAAGACTCTAATGCATGGAATCGGACGATACTTGAGATAGAGTGAGTTTGATGTATAGAGAGTTGATCCAATGCTTGAGAATCGTAAGAAAATGCCTATAGGATAGTCATTAGTAGCCCTTAATCCACCCATTTACACACTTTCGTTGCTGTTTAAATTGCGGAAACATTGCGGTCCTCGCAATTCCTGCTAAGTTGTTATTCTGTTAGTTGTTTTCTCCTTTGTTTATCAGTTCCATCTCTTGTCCCTTGAGTTTAATTTCAACTTCCATTTGTTTATGTTATATTCCTTTATACATTCAGCAAAACTTAGGTAATTAAAAACCAATTTTACCCCCTCAAATCCACCCCATCTTTCTTAACAAAAACACTTCGAGAATAGCTAAAAACAAGTCTCTGTGGGAAAACGAATGAAATATACTTACTACTTGCTATAAGACCATGTATGCTTGCATGTTCTGAGTGCTCTCTCCCTCTTATTTATCATTTTTATTAACACATTGAGCACGCAACAATGTGCATCTGCATAAGAGAAGTAACGCCCGTAGATTGTTACGCCGAGGCCACGAGAACAGAACCACTCGACGCGCAACCTAGGACGGAATACGTTCCCTAAACAGACGTGCATCTGCATAAGAGAAGTAACGCCTGTAGATTGTTACGCCGAGACCACGAGAACAGAACAGAACCACTCGACGCGCAACCTAGGACGGAATACGTTCCCTAAACATCTCGACGCGCAACCTAGGACGGAATACGTTCCCTAAACAGACGTGCATCTGCATAAGAGAAGTAACGCCCGTAGATTGTTACGTCGAGACCATGGGAACAGAACAGAACGACTCGACGCACAACCTAGGACGGAATACGTTCCCTAAACAGACGTGCATCTGCATAGGAGAAGTAACGTCCGTAGATTGTTACGTCGAGGCCACGGGAGCTGAACAGAACGACTTGGCGGTAAAAGAAGTGACACACCTACAAAAAAAAGTCGCAACGTTCCCCATTTGGAATAAACAAATTAAAATCGAAAAGTGAATAAATTTCAAGTCAAGGTGTATATATATAAGAAAATAATATATTCATAAAATGTCAAATTCAAAATCATTTAACTAATTTTAAATTTCCTAACCCCCAATTTCAAGTCAAGGTGTATATATATAAGAAAATAATATATTCATAAAATGTCAAATTCAAAATCATTTAACTAATTTTAAATTTCCTAACCCCCAATTCCCAAATTACTTTAATGTATTTATAAAATCTCAATTTCAAAATTAAAATAACTAATTCTAATTCTTAATTTCATTTAAAAAAGAAAAAAACAAAATTAAAATTTTTAAAATCTCAAATCACTTAACTAATTTTAAGAAGCCTTAATTTAAAATTTAAAATTAAAAAAAAAAAAATAAATAAAAAAAAATAATTGCTTTTTAATCACAAAATCCCAAATTACGTAACTAATTTTAAAAAGCCTTAATTTCAAATTAAAATTTATTTTTTATTGGGTTTTTAATCACAAAATCCCAAATCACTTAACTAATTTTAAAAAAGCCCTTAATTTCAAATTAAAATTTAATTTTATTGGTTTTTTTTAATTACAAAATCTCAAATCACTTTAACTAATTTTAAAATGCCTTAATTTCAAATTAAAATTTATTTTCATTGGGTTTTTAATTATAAAATCTCAAATCACTTTAACTAATTTTGAAAAAAAAAAAAAAAAACTTTAATTTCAAATTAACAAATTTCTTATTTGGCTTTTTAATCACAAAATACCAAATTGAAAAATAAAGCCCAATGTTCATAAAATAAATGTCAATCACAACCAACAATAACAAAATGCAAAATAGCAAAATATTAACATAAATCACAACCCATAAATTACAACTCATAATCCATAAATTACAACTCATAACCCATAAATTACAACCCATAATCCATAAATTACAACTCATAACCCATAAATTACAACCCATAAGTAAATTAACATAAATCACAACCCATAAATTACAACCCATAAATTACAACCCATAAGTAAATTACAGTCCATAAATAAATTACATTAAATTACGTAAATAAATTACAACTCATAAGTAATTACAACTCATAAACTAAATTACATACATAAATCACATACATAAATTACACACATTAAAATTGCATACAATGATTAAATTACATACAGTATTTAAAATTGCATACAGTAAATTAAATTACCAAATTAAGGTCGGTACGAAGAACACCGGGAGAATGAAATAGGCACCTGTACATAAAAAAATATATACATATTAAAATATACAGTAAATAATTGATAAAAGAAAAATAAAATTAAAACCAAATATAATAAAACAATTAAAAAAAAAAAAAAAAAAAAAAAAAAAAAAAAAAAAATTTACCTCACGGGTTGCGCAGGGTTGCAGAGCTGTTGGCGGCTGGCGGCGCGACGGTGCGGCTGAAGCGCGCGGCGGCTGCGGCGAGGACGTGCGACGGTTGCGGCTGGCTGCGCGGCACGGGCCGGATCTGGCAGAGACGCGCGGTGGCGAAGGTGGCTGCGGCGGCGGCGACCGGTTCGGCAGAACTGAAGCAGCGGCTGAGGCGATGCAGATCTGAAGCGCGGCTGTTCGTGCGGCGGTGCGGCTGGAGCACGCGGCGGCGTGCGGCTGAGACGCTGCGGCGAGGACGTGCGACGGGGGCGCGGGCTGAGACGAGATGGCGGCGTGCGGCTGAGACGAGATGGCGGCGTGCGGCTGAGACGCTGCGGCGAGGACGTGCGGCTGAGGCGATGCAGATCTGAAGCGCGGCTGTTCGTGCGGCGGTGCGGCTGGAGCACGCGGCGAGGACGTGCGACGGGGGCGCGGGCTGAGACGAGGCGGCGGCGTGCGGCTGAGACGCTGCGGCGAGGACGTGCGGCTGAGACGGAGCTGCGGGCGCGGCTGGCGGTGCGGCTGGCGGAGCGACGCGAGCGCGATGAAGAGGGCTGGCGGCGGTACGGCGGCGGGCTGAAGCGCGGCGGCGGCGTGCGGCGGCGGCTGAAGTTCCTTCTTCCTCTCCAAGCAAACTTTGTCTTTCCTCTCCAAATAAACTTTAAAACCCTATTCTAACTCTTCAAATTCCATCTCATTCTATTTATATGAGTTAGAAAACCTAAATGGGTTAGGGTTTGGAGAATAAAATTACTTAAATGTCCTTCATTTAAGTTAAAAAAGTTGCAAAAATAATGTACGGAGTCAAACTTGGACTCAGGACCTATGACAACTAAGCCGTCCAAGTTCCACTCTACCAAACAAGTTTCTTGGTTATCATTTGTTTTCACATTCTAGTGTTTCATCTGGCCAATTATTTATGCCAAAATAAAAAAAATTCAACACTCTCATTCCGAATTCAAGCCAAAATTTAGAAGCTTACCATTTATTTTGACCGAGAAAATTAAAATTTTGGGCATATTCCAAAATTTATTTTCAGACATGATTTAGAGTCAAAATTTATCTAAATCCAAGTCTCAAATCAAAATTGGCGGTTTGGGTATATTTTATCCACGTCGAAATTAGAGTAAAATTCAAAGTCAAACCCTATTCAAAATACAATTGGGCAGACACAAGTCCTTACTCTACATCTCAAGATAAACTAAGGTAGAAAAAAAAAAATCTCTCTACCGAAGTTTAAATCAAATTTCTGTCAGATAAGAAAGATCAAAACTACGAGCCAAATTCATATTTTTGATCGATTGACATGGAAAGAGACGTCAATTAAAATAATTGATCTATGAATCGAACTTCATATTTCGATAAAATTGATACGTCAAAGCGGAGTCGAAATTAGGATGTCCCACGTTTCGATCTATCTATTCAACTTTTCCGAGACTCACCCACACATACTTGTGCATAACTCTCGAAAAAGGGGGCATTTGTTGACCGAGAAATTTCGGCCAATCAGTCGTCGCCACGTGTCTCCATCACGACCGGGGATCAGATAGACTTGACCGAGCAAAGTCGGCCAAACTGCAATTGGGCTCGAAGTCGAATTGGGCCAGAAAGATTAAATGACAATTTGGCCCAAAGCCCAAAGGCCCATTGGGTCCAGACCCAAGCCCATTGGGTCCAGACCCAAACCCATTGGGTCCAAACCCAAACCCATTGGGCCCAAAGCCCAAGCCCATTGGATCCAGGCCCATGAAAACTCTATAAATAGAGAGTTCATTTTCATTTCTAAGGTTCAGAAAATTTCTTCTCATAAGAACTCAGAGAGAATTCCCAAACAACGAAAGACTCTTTGAAATCCTGAAGACTGAACGTCACTCCAAATTCAAACACCTGAAGACTTCACCGCTACGCGAAGCTGAAGATTCAACCTCGAGAACAAGCTACGAAGCCCTCGAGTACGTTACATTTAAGAGAGAGAATCAGAGGATCAAATATTAGAGATTGTAATCCACTACGCACTGATAAATACAATACAACAACACAAATTCAAATTCATTTACACGTGTCGGATTTCCATTCGTCGTTCGAATTCTCGTGTGAACAAAATTTATAATATTTTAAATAACAAAAAAAATTTATTATTTACAAATTATGAATCACTCAATACAAACTCCCCACAAAAAGACACTACTCCTTTCGTTTTCAAATTTTATATACTATTCAAAAAAAAAATATTCTATAATATTTTTAAATAACGAAATAAAGATTATTGTTTATTATGAATCATTGATATACAAGACGAGACATGAGTCCTTTCGGGTCCGTTTGATAACGTTCCCGTTTCTTGTTTCTTGTTCTCGGTTCCCTGTTTCTTGTTTTTTATTTTTTTAGAATTAGAAACATGAACTTATTTGATAACTACTCCTATTTCTTGTTTCTTGAAAAAACAGAAACTTGTTTGATAACTGTTTCTTATTTTTGTTTCTTGTTTTTTTTTTTAATAGTTTAAATATAATTTAGATGTATGATATAAGAAATATAACACGCGTTAAAATATATATAAAAAAGTACTTATAAAAAAATCTACATTAGCTAATACAAGTAAATCCCGATGCAAAATTATTTTTATCTTTCAAATGTTGTCCAAATTTGATTTGCAATGTTTTCTCTGACTCGAGTCATTATGCTTTAAATGATGTTGACTCGAATCAAACTCAATTATATAGCTCTGTAAATATAGTGGTTTTAAAATAGTGAATTGAGAGTAAATGCATGTTTTAGTGAGCAAAATTTATATTTGCAAAATTCTAATAATTTGATTTAAGGGCTAAAAACTAAAAAAAAAACTATATATATAAATAAATATATATAAATACATATTGAAAATTTTAAAAATTTAAAAAATTCAAATTTAAAATTAAAATAATACATTAAAAAAAAATACTGTAATAAAAAACAAAATACTGTAAAATTAATAAATAATAGGGAAATTGTAGTAAATGACAATTTAAGACTTATTGTTTGCAAATATAGCATGTTTTTAAAAATTTTGCGGATATAGCAATTTCTATCGCTGATATCTTATGACTGATAGAAGTCTATCGCTGATCACCTCAGCTTTTTATAGATTTTTTTCAGTGATAATAGTCTATCAGTGGTATAATAAAGTCTATCAGTGATAGAAACGGGTTTTTTTTGCCATATTTGCAAAACATTTTAAAGTTTGCTAAATTTGCAATTAGTTTGGGCCTGATTGCTATTTGTGCAACCAGCCCTAAATAATATATATTTAAAAATTTAAAATTCAAAATTCAAAATAATACATTAAAAATACTGCAAAGTTAATAGATAAAATATAAAAAACAAAAAAAATGCAATCCTGCAAAATTAATAGATCAAATATAAAAACAAAAACAATGCTTTAGCTATGCTTCGAACCCAAAAATTGTAATGAAAATTACCTTTCCAAGCACCTTTTCATCCATCAAGCCACACTGTACTTTATGTCATCAAAGGAACGAAGGAATGATAATAGAAACGAAACAAAGAGAAACAACCTTTTGTAGTTTCTCAAAATTTGCTCATTTTTTGGAAACGTTTCTCAAAATTTAGAAACAAGAAACGGAAACAGTTATCAAACAAGTCTGTTTCTTAAAAAATGAGAAACAAAAACAGGAAACAGGAAACGGAAACGTTACCAAACAGGCCCTTCATTTTCAAATCTAACTTTTCAATCGAATTATTCTTTCAGATATAAATCAAATTTATTCCAAATTTTTAATATTCATCTCACTGTATGGAAAACTTTTAAATATGTTAAATTTTAGTCTATCAATTTTCAAACATTTTATTTTAATCTCTCAACTTTGCATGAAAAATAAGTTTTTTTTTTTTTTTTTTCATTATTTAGTTCCTTATGTCAATTATATTTTAACCGTAAATTTTTAGTGGTATTAGAATCGACACTAAACTCTAATAAATGGTGAAATTAATATATCTTTTCAAAATCAAATTATATAATTGT
Source organism: Herpetospermum pedunculosum (assembly GCA_028017165.1). Lineage (NCBI taxonomy): Eukaryota > Viridiplantae > Streptophyta > Magnoliopsida > Cucurbitales > Cucurbitaceae > Herpetospermum > Herpetospermum pedunculosum. The sequence goes on along the minus strand of CM051528.1, from coordinate 53,330,397 downwards.
TCATGAACCAATAAATATATGACACAAAATTCAACCAACAAACACATCCAAAATTCCTTTGAAAAAAAAAATCCAAAATTATCCAAAATCATAAGTCATAGAAAATAAAAAAATAAAAATAAAATACTCAAACACAACATTAGGAATAATGTAATTGAACTTAGCAACAAAATCAAATAGGTAAATAATCAAACTAATTAAAATGCTCAAATCCAACTAAAAATCATTCCGCACAACCAAAATAGTCAATACTCAGCACAAATAATTCGTCCTCCAACCATAAAAAAGTTTTCCGGCTAATAACCACATTTTTTTTTTCGCCAACATGAGAAAAGTTCACGATTAGTTTAGATTAAATTATTATTTATTCTAAGGTTTACTTTATAGGGTTGATTAGTCTTTTTGCTTTACTCTATTTAATATAAGGTTCCGTTTCATATAGCGTTAGCTTTTAAAATAATTGTTGTCAGCTTTGCTTTTAGAAAAATCAGTTGTCATATGAAGTTAATTAGCGTTTGGTAAATTTCAATTTAAATAGCATTTGGTAAATTTCAATTTAGAAACACATGAGAACGTTTGGTAAGTTCAAACAAAATTGTTGTGGCTTGATAGTAAGAAGCAAAATAAACATACTATTTTAGTTATTTATATGTTTTTTTTTAGAGAATAATTATTTATATGTTAATATTTAATATATGAATGATTATAATTTAATTATTTATAATTTTTATAGTTTAAATTAGAAATAATATTTTGATATTAAATGTTAGAAAAAAAAATTGTCACATGTATCTAAAACAAATTTTGAGTGACCATTTTTTCTTCCTCTTTCGTTTCTACTTTTCCATCCAAATTAAGAAGAAAATCATGGCAAAAAAAAAAAAAAAAAAAAAAAAAAAAAAAAAAAAAAAAATGGTTTCCAACACCCGTGAACTGAGAGAGTAGAAATTAGTTGCATGAAAAAAAAGAAGGATGTGGAAGGATATAAATGGTCAAGAAAAATATTTTAATAGAAAATGCGCCAGATTAATCGAGAAGCTAAAAAGCTAAAGCTACAATTTAGAGATTCTCAAAATCAAAAAATTTAGAAGGAATTAGAAAGTGATTTTATATAAATTTTAAAAAAATCAGTTTTACCAAACAACAAAAACGGTTAAGATTTTGTTAAAAATGATTTTTGATGTTTCCACCGCAATCCCAAACGGGCCCTAAATAGGTCTCCAGGTCTGTACGGTAGAAAATGAACGCTTCACTCCACATCGGAAGATTATGGTTTCTAAACGATGTAGAAACCAAGTTTGGGATTTTCTCTATTAACTAATTTATGAAGAGAGGTTGAATATTTCGTACTTCAGTCTTATACAAACTCATTGTATATGATACCCTCACTCACATGTCTCCACATGAACGATTTGGATCAAATCATTTGTAACTATTACAAAGTGGGTCGTATCAATAGTGTTATCAGGATAAGACACCAAACAATATCCATATACTATAAACTACTTAGGTTATTTCTTGATTATGATTCTCCCCTATGTCAACTACATATTGTTCAAGATTACACCAATAATTTTAGATTTTCAAATATATAATATCAAATAATTATTAATTAATTAAGAAGAAGCTTCAAGACATAAATTCTAACACATAATTTATTTTAAGTCATTTTCATACAATGTAGTCTCTTTACATTTTGTCAATTTCTCTAAATTTAATATGGTATGAGAGCCAACTTTGGGAGTCCGAGAATTTGCATAGGCGCGACTTTGCAGTTTGCAGTGGCGTGGTCCTTCGGTTTTGCATAGGTGGTGGTTTGAACAGGAGCGAGTTTGTACAAAACATTTTTTGGTCGGCTTCAGTGAGGATTTTTGGAGACGTCAAATGGTTTTGGAGCATTTGGAATTAGACTTTAGTAGTTGGTGGTTTTGGTGTACTGGAGCATCAGAAGGGGGTGCGGTAAGCATCGGTCAACAAATCTGAATTAGGAATTGGAGTGACCGACGAGGAAGAAACGTTCATAGCGCAAGCGATGGGTGTGGTCGTCGATTCGTGTTGGAGAGGTGGAATGTTGATGGTCGTCGATTCGTGTGATGAATGGTATTGGAGCGGTGGGCGTCGATTCGTGTGGTACAATGTTGGCTTTGGTGTGGTCGGCGCAGCAGAAGCGTGGTGGCGTTGAAATGTTGGAATGATGATGGAAGAAACCTTCACGTCAGCGGTTGTTCGGGGGTCTGAGGAAGGCGTGCGGAGGTGCGACAGGGTTGGGCAGAGAAAAGATTGCGATGAAGCTAGCGTTCCGATTGTGTGAACCGTCAGTCCGGTTCGTAGAGGTCTGGTCGGATCGGGTTTCAGCAGCCAACGAGTATGGTTGGATCGATTTAGTTGAATCGGTCGAGTGAGTGGTTTGGTTTGTTTTTGGTGGTCTAATCCTTGTTGGTCTGAATCTGTTTTGTTGGTTTGAATCTGGATATGTTTTGTTGGTCTGAATCTGTTATGTTGGTTTGAATTTGGATATGTTCTGTTGGTCTGAATTTGAATATGTTATGTCTGAATTAGCTGGAATTTGATAATTTGGCAATTGCGCCTGTAGTTGGAATTCGCATCATCATTTTATTTTTCTACTGCTAGAATTTGACAATTGGGCTATTGTGCAAATTCGCAACATTTTTTTTGTCACCGTAATTGAAGCAATCGCGTAATTGAAACAATCATATCAATTAGGGTTGTGTTTTAGATTATATTTTCCTTATTTGTTATAGCAAATTATGTATAAATCCTCATGTAAATTCCTTCACAAATATATTGAATATACACTCTATGGATACAAATTTACATGGTATAGAGCTAAATATCTAAATTTTTTACCAGCTTTTCTTGTTCTGCCGCCTCCACCGCTCACTCAATTGTCGACGCCACTGTTCGCATGCCCAGCCCAACCCTGCTCGCCCTCGTTGCCTCCGTTCGCACCAGCCTCTGAGAAGCTTCGTTCAGATTTGAGGTTGTTCTTTCGATCCCCTTCCGATTTGAGGAGCTTTCTCAACCTCTGTCGCCTTTCAGACCCTTCGCACACCCACTCAGACCTCCAAGAACATCCCACTCCGACCCCGAAGAACAACCCTCTATTCGTACAACGCCCAACCCCGAACGCCTCTGTCTGTGCAACGCACAACCCCGAACGCCTATGTCCGTGCAACCCACTCCGACCGCCTGCGTTCCCAGACCACCTAGCTCCGACCGCCTGAAACTTACAAATCTGTGTTGTTCTTAGTATTTCGACGAAAATTATTTTTGACTATTTTTCAATGGAAAAAGGTGATGTTTTCCGTCCTATTAACATTATTCTTAATGGTACTAATTATATTACTTGGGCTCATCATATGAAGAGTTTCTTAATCGGTTGTAAATTATGGCGTATTGTTACCGGTGACATCTCCAAACCAGTTAAGCACACTGCAAAAGCCTCTGCTAAAGAACCGACTATAAAACTTGCTCAAGAAGTTGTCAACATTGTTAAGGATATTATTGAGGAAGAGTCCAAGTTTATCGAACGTCTAGAAGATTGAGACAACAAAAATCATCAAATTCTCACATGGTTTGGTAACACTTCTATTTCTGTTATTCATGCTCAATTTGATGCTTTTGATAATGCTAAAGATCTTTGGGACTTCTTATCTACCCGTTTTCAAAGTATTGGACTTGCTCACTACTATCAGTTGCACAACACTCTTGTTAGTCTTAATCAAGATATTGGTCAATCTATGAATGAATATCTTGTCACTCTTCAACCTATTTGGATCCAGCTTGCTCAAGCTAAAATTACTCTTGATCATCTCCGACTAATTAAGGTTCTTATGGGTCTTCGTCCGGAATATGAATCTGTTCGTGTTGCTTTACTACATCGCAATCCTTTGCCCTCTTTGGATGCCACTATTCAGAAAATTCTGTTTGAAGAGACAATACTGGGTCTAGTCTCATCTCTGCCATCTGATGTGGTTCTTGCAACCACTCATCCACGTTCTGCCTCTGAATCTCTCTTCTGCAAGAACTGTAAACTTCATGGTCATAAGTTTAATCACTGCCCTACAATTGAGTGCATGTATTGCCATAAACTCAGTCATATTTTGGACAACTGTCCCACTAGACCACCTCGCCCAGCATGTCACTCCACGAAATCAAGGAATTTCTCTAAAATTGGTCTCTCATTTGTTGTTGTTGATGTTACCCCCTCTGATGACCCCCTTCCTTCCACTTTCCAGCTCAGTGATCTTCAAGATCTATTTAAACAGGTGATCTCCTCCAAATCCTCTGCCCTTGTTGTCACTCCATGAAATTCTTGGCTTCTTGATTCAGCTTGTTGTAATCATATGACCTCTGATATTTCGGTATTGACCTCTTCCACTCCTGCTAATTCCCTTCCTCCTATTCATGTTGCTGATGAAAATTGTATGTCTATCTCTCATATTGGTATTGTTGTCACACCCACCTTAAATCTTCAAAACATTTACCGTGTTCCTAATATGGCATTTAATCTAGCATTTATTGATCAATTGTGTGACCTTGATCTTACTATTTGTTTTTATTCTAATGGTTGTCAGGTTCAGGATCTACAGACGGGACAAATAGTTGGTACGGGTCGCAAAGTGAGAAGATTGTTTGAGCTAACCTCTCTTCAGCTGCTTGTCTCTCCATCCATCTCTGCTTCTGTCACTAATTCTGAAATATATCAGTGGCACCTTCGTCTTGGTCATGTTTCTTCTGAAAAACTTCGCAATTTAGTTTTCTGTTGGAAATTTAAATAATGTTTCCAAATTTTTTTCCTTTGATTGTTTGAATTGTAAGTTTCAAAATAGTCTACTTTATCTTTTCCTATTTCGTCATCTTCTTGTGATACACCTTTTGGATTAATTCATTCTGACATTTGGGGTTCTGCTCCTATTTTTACTGTCAATGGATGTCGTTATTTTTTCTTATTTATTGATGATTATTCTTGATTTACTTGGGTATATTTTCTTAAAAATCGCTTTGCCTTATCTCAAATTTACATTGCTTTTGCAACTATGGTCCACAAACAATTCTCTCGCACCATTAAAATTCTTTGCACAGACAATGCAATGGAGTATACGGATTCCAGTCTTATCTCATTTCTCACCCAATAGGGCACTATTGTCCAAAGATCATGGCCTCACACCTCTCAACGAAATGGACGAGTAGAGCGCAAACATCATCATATTTTGGATTATGTTCGTGCCCAACTTCTCTCTGCCCCATGTCCTGAGAAGTTTTGGGGGGAGACTGCGCTCACCTCTGTTTATGTCATCAATCGCCTTCCTTCCTCAAATCTCCAGAACATCTCTCCTTTTGAACGCTTATATGGTACTCCCCTTTCTTATTCTCATCTTAAAGTTTTTGGTTGTGCATGTTTTGTGCTTCTTCACCCTCATGAGCATCCCAAACTTGAACCTCGTGCTTACTTATGCTGCTTTCTTGGCTATGAAACTGAGCATAAAGGTTTTCGTTGTTGGGATCCTATCTCTAAACGATTACGCATCTCACACCATGTTACCTTTTGGGAACACAATATGTTTTTTAGTCTCTCTTCCTTTCATACTTCTCTCTCTAGTCCTCAACCATTTTTTACAAATATTTCCAATGATCTATTTCCACCTGATGATACTTCACATGTCCTAGAGCTTGATCAATCTACTCTCCCGAAAACGACATTTGTCTCTACTATTGAACCTGATCTTGCACCTGTCACCCTCGCTCGTCGCTCCACTCGGGTAAGGGAAATTCCCCATCAGCTTCAAGACTATCATTGTTTTTCCACTATCATGTCTTTATTTGAACCTTCCTCTTATCATGAAGCTAGTATTAACCCTCTCTAACCAGCAAGCAATGAATGAGGAACTTCAGGCTTTAGAAAAGACTCATACTTGGGATTATGTCGATCTCCCTCCCGGTAAAAGACCTATTGGTTGTAAGTGGATTTATAAGAACAAAACGCACTCTGATGGATCTATCAAACGTTACAAAGCTCGTCTAGTTGCGAAAGACTATTCTCAGGAGTATGACATTGATTATGAAGAGACATTTGCCCTGGTTGCTCGAATGACATATGTCCGTAGTCGCTTAGCTGTTGCAGCTGCCAAACAGTGGCCTCTTCTTCAGATGGATGTCAAAAATTCTTTTCTCAATGACACCTTATCTTAAGAGGTATTTATGAAACCACCACCTGACAGTTCTCCTCCATCTAAGAAAATGTGTCTTTTCTGTCGTGCCTTGTATGGTATGGAACAAGCTCCGCGAGCCTGGTTTGCCACATTCAGTTCCACCATCACTCAACTTGGCTTTACGTCAAGTCCTCATGACACACCATTATCCACTCGTTAGACTCCTCATGGTATTGTTCTTCTCTTTCTTTATGTTGATGACATGATCATTACAGGTGATGATCCCCAAGCTATATCTGATTTACAAAATTATTTTGGCAAACACTTTGAGATGAAAGATTTGGGCCCACTCAGCTACTTTCTTGGCCTTGAAGTCTCATCTCGCTCTGATTGGTTACTACTTATCTCAAGCAAAATATGTTTCTAATCTCCTGGCTCGATCTGGTATTATTGATTCTTCTACTTCATCAACATCACTGGATCCTAATGTTCGCCTAACTCCTTTCGATAGTGTTCCTCTCCAAGATCCTACTATTCATCGACAACTTGTTTACAATCTCATTTATTTGACTATGACCCACCCTGATATTGCCTATGCAGTTCATATTGTTAGTCAGTTCATGGATGTTCCTCGAACTATACATTTCACTGCGGTACTTCGTATATTACGTTATGCAAATGGCACTCTCGTCCATGGACTTCAGTTTTCTTCACAGTCATCTTTGGTTCTATTTGACTATTCTGATGCTAACTAGGCTGGTGTTCCCACTAAGACGATCTGATGGAGCACATGGCACGCAGCGGAAGCGATTTGGATCATAGACACTCTAATTTCATCAATTTAAACAAACGGAAACATGCAAAAGCAATGAAAAAGAGAAATTAGAACACATACCCTTGTCGTTCGAATTACTTCAAATTTCACCGCCAGAAGCTCCTCACGAGCTCAACGAGCCTTCTCATGAAAACTTCGTGGACCACCCACGGTAATCCCGCTATCCTCGGGCCGAGAAACGGAGTAGTGGGACTCCTTTTACAAGAGAAAAGAGGGAAGAAGCTCACTGAAAAAATTATTCACAGAGAGCTGAGGAGGAAGAAGACGGAGAGAATTCGAAGAAATGAAATCTCATTTCATTTTCACAATCGAATAACCAAAAGAGCACTAACTCTTTTTGTTTTTTTTTTTTTTTTTGTTTTTTTTTTTTTAATTGATCGGATTGAGCTGATGATTCATATATACTGTGTATATATAAATCATACATGTGTCTTACATCTTGCATGTAAGACACACATATATATATATATATATATATATAGGGAAATTGTAGTAAATGACAATTTAAGACTTATTGTTTGCAAATATAACATGTTTTTAAAAAATTTGCGGATATAGCAATTTCTATCGCTGATATCTTATGACTGATAGAAGTCTATCGCTGATCACCTCAGCTTTTTATAGATTTTTGTCAGTGATAATAGTTTATCACTGATAATAGTCTATCACTGATAGAAGTCTATCAGTGATATAATAAAGTCTATCAGTGATAGAAACGGGTTTTTTTGCCATATTTGCAAAACATTTTAAAGTTTGCTAAATTTGCAATTAGTTTGGGCCTGATTGCTATTTGTGCAACCAGCCCTATATATATATATATATATATATATATATATATTTATATTTATATATTATTATTATTAAAAATAATAATAATTATTTTATTAATTAAACTTTTTAATTAATAAAAAATATATAAATTAATTAATATTATTTAATTTAATATCAAATATTAATTAAATAATATAATTAAACCCGATTTTCCGAAAACCGACTTTTTGCATATGAATCCAATTCATATTGTAGACCAATCTCATATTTAAATCATATTTAAATATGTCCATATTCTTCCACAAACCCGAATTTGAACGATTCAAATTCTTTTCTTTTCTTTTATATTGTTTCACGGCTTTATCCGAGCTAGCCAGGAGAACCGTAAGGACCTACAGATCATGAGCTCCAACGATACGAGATTATCCGGTCAAAACTCTTTCAACCGAACTAACCAACATTCGTTAACCCTTGGAGACTCCACTAAAGTCCAAGGGTTGCACTCTCCTCACTGTAGATATATTGTGTCCTCTTGATATAACTATCATCAGTAAGTCGATCCTTCACAGGTCGTTCGTAATTACAACGGGTCATTGTAGACCAATCTCATATTTAAATCATATTTAAATATGTCCATATTCTTCCACAAACCCGAATTTGAACGATTCAAATTCTTTTCTTTTCTTTTATATTGTTTCACGGCTTTATCCGAGCTAGCCAGGAGAACCGTAAGGACCTACAGATCATGAGCTCCAACGATACGAGATTATCCGGTCAAAACTCTTTCAACCGAACTAACCAACATTCGTTAACCCTTGGAGACTCCACTAAAGTCCAAGGGTTGCACTCTCCTCACTGTAGATATATTGTGTCCTCTTGATATAACTATCATCAGTAAGTCGATCCTTCACAGGTCGTTCGTAATTACAACGGGTCATTTATACCATTTAACCCTTGTATTATATCTTGTTCCTTAAGTACCACTGACACCTCTAATGAACAATTGATTTGTGGTCCAACCATCAAATCAGATTCCTCCCTGATCAGGAGAGGATGGGCCCATTGTTCAAGACCTGGAGTCAGCACTTAAGGGAACAACCTCTCTACTAACCCTTAAAGCGGGTAGGAGTGAATTCCATCTCGCACAACTATGTCCCCAGCCACTTATTCGATCTTATCCCCAAGATGGTAGGCTTATTGAGTCGGCGATCTGGCCACTCTCACCCGTATAAGTCAAAAGATAAGGTCGAATAAACAGGAGTTCATAGTGAGCTCAGGATTGAGATCGAGTTACCTAAGTCATCAAATGAAAAAACCAGTCTTTACAGTAAACGGTGTTATAAAGAAAGAGCGATTTTATTTCTTGGTTCGGTCTTGTGCAAACTCATTGCACAGGACGCCCTCACTCACATGTCTCTACATGAAACGATTCGAATCACATCGTTTTGTACTATACAAAGTGAGCAGCGTCCAATAGTGTCCCCAGGATAAGGTACCCAGCCTTATCCCTATACTATAGACCATTTTGGCTGTCTACTTGAACTTGATCCACATTCATGTCACACATGAAGTTCAAGTACTCATACTATCGCCATGGGTGTTAGTTATTGGTATAGGTTAACACAATTCACTAAAATTCAATAACAACTTTATTGAAATAGAATATATACATTCAAACAGTTTACAAACTACGAGTTTTAGGACATAAAACCCAACACGATCCACCACAGGTTACTTCTTTTATTTAGGAGACTCTCTGATTTCTTGGCATAGTAAGAAACAAACTATTGTCTCTCGTTCAAGCACCGAGTCTGAATATCGAACACTTGCTGATGCTACTTTTGAGTTGTTATGGCTTCGCTGGCTACTTGCAGATATGGGCATTTCTCAGCAGTCTGCTACTATACTTCATTGTGACAATCACAATGCTATCCAGATTGCTCACAATGATGTATTCCATGAACGCACCAAACACATTGAAAATGACTGTCATTTTGTTTGTCATCATCTCCAAGGAAACACTCTCCGTTTGCAGTCTATTTCTACTACAGAACAACCCGCAGATATCGTCAGTAAAACACTATTTACTGGTCACTTTAATCAGTTACTCAACAAACTCAATTTAGTTTCTACTCTACCATCTTGAGTTTGAGGGAGGGTGTCATCGTAATTGAAACAATCGCGTAATTGAAGCAATCATATCAATTAGGGTTGTATTTTAGATTATATTGTCCTAATTATTTGTTACAACAAATTATGTATAAATTCGCATGTAAATTCCTTCACAAATATACTGAATATACACTCTGTGGATACAAATTTACATTTTTATTTTCTTTTTCTGAATCGCTGGAACTTGGAGTTTGCAATTCTGAAGCTATCTGAATCTGAATCGATGGAACTTGACAATAACAATAGTAGTCGGAGTTTGCAACATTTGAATTTACATTTCTTTTTCTTATGTTTCTTGGCAAACTCAAATTTCACATTATTGTGAGTTTGAGAAGGGAGGCTAGTTTAGGTTAAATTATTATTTGTTCTAGGGTTTACTTTGTAGGGTAGATTAGTCTATTTGCTTTACTCTACTTAGTATAAATAGGTATGTAGGTCTTACTTTATTCTAATTCATTTTAATACAATGTAGCCTCTTTACATTCTGTCAATTTCTTTGAATTTCTCTGAATTTAACAATTTAACAACTTCAATTACATAAAGTATTTACCCTCGACTAAGATGTTAGAGGTTCGAACTCTCCATCTCACGTGTTGTCAAAATAAAAATTAAAAATTAAAAAAAGAAAAGAAAAAAATTAACACAAATCTTTTAAAAAGACAAATAGGTAAAATAATGAACTTTCCCAAAACGTCATTTTACTCTTATGCTAGTTTTCATTCATTTAACAAAAAAAAAAAATGTATCCATTTCTAAATCTACACACATGAGCTATTATATGTGACTTCAAAAGACACTAATTCAAGTAGACTATATTACTCATTAGGTTTGCTCAAAAAAAAAAAAAATATTACTCATTAGGTAAATACAGGAAAGACATGTTTATGCCAATTTTTGGCTGAATAGTTTGCAAAAGGCATATTTTAACTTTCTTTTTGTTTTTTTTTTTTAGTACATGTCTATTTTAACTCTCTCTTATACAAATACATCTAATAATGTAAAATCATCGGTTATATTGTTATGCTAGTTCCCTCAAATAATTTTTAGAGAGAAAAAAAAATACATGATCGAGGGACGAAAAGTTTTTAGTACTTCAATCGTATGGAAACAAATCATACTATCTTCATTTATTATATGTCATAATAGAAAAATATTTAAAAAATTATGAGATCTTCAAATAAAATAATATACCATTGACTGACAAGTTAAATTGTGAATAAAAGAAATATGTACTAACGTACTACTAGAAATTTTTTCTGTGACCGAGAAGATAGGACCCAAAACCTCATGTAAAAGTGGGGATTCAAACGGGAGAATTTCTAGTATATCGGTGGTATGAAGTTTTTTCATATCACTGCGTTTAAAAAAATGACACGTGCCGAAATATTGTTTAATTGGAACCGATTCTATTAAATATATTATTTATTTAAACGATCATTCATTTACATGCAGTGATATGGAAAAATACCACCAATGTACTAAAAATTCTACGGGATTCAAACTATCTTCTTGAGTGTGGCCCCACATCTGCCACGTAGGTGAGTTTCCAAAACCAAACCATATTATCTGACAAGATGTGGAAAATGGACGCAGGAGTGTCCCGGTGTTGTTTTATTACAATAAAATTAGCAGGCAACTTTTGGATGTCCAAATTCAATGCATCTATTTACAAACTCAGGTTCAATGAATCTGGTCATTCCTTCTATTAAGCACATGCACTTGTTAATTGCATTTGCAATTTGGGCGCATCAACTTCCACGTCACACAATTATAAGTTAGAATTTAACCATTCATATCAAATTTTTGTATTTTTTTTTTGGTTAATGATAAAGATATTTCTGAAACATTTTTCATAATTCAGAGATATTTTTGAAATATTTTTGAAACTTTTAAAAGTTGGGTATTTTTTTATCATTTAGCCCAAAAAAATATAGGCTAAATTATATAAAATAAAAAAAACAAATGCCCCCAACTATGAATTCAGTTTCAAAAACACCCTTGAACTATGAAAAACGTTTAAAAAATGCCTTCGAACTATGAAAAATGTTTCAGAAATGTCGTCACCATTAACAAAAAAACACAGATTTCTGATATGGACAATTAAACTTTAACTTGTAATTGTGCGACATGAAAAAAATTAAAATGTGGACATCCGAAGTGTTAAAATATCATGAAAAAGTGGACATTTGATCTACTCTCCACCGATTTTGGCCTGGTCTTTTGAATCAATAAAATATGATTTTCATGCTTTTTTTTAACACCTCTGACATCTACATATATTCATTTTTTTCATGTCACACAAGAACAGGTTGCTATCGAATATAATTATAAACGTATGCATTCTTTTTACCCACATATTGCTCTCGAATATAATTATAAACGTATACATTCTTTTTAATGAGAATGATTGGATTTGAAACTTCATAAATTTTGAAGAACTAAAATTAGATTTTAAAAATACATTAGGAACTAAATTAGAAAAACGAAATAAACTTAAATTTTTTCCTCAAAAGACCAACTTTATTAATAGTGATTTTGGGATAATTCTTGAGAAACATACTTTTATAAGTGAAACACATTTAAAAAAACATACTTTTTATAGATGAAACATAAGTTAAGTGTGTTTCTTCATCACACTTAAAAGTATTTTCAAAATTTTCAGAAGTACTATTGATTATTATCAAACATGAAGAAAAATTTGAAATGTGTTTTAAATTGGTTAAATAATTTTTTACAGTTTCCGAAGACATTCCAAACTTAGTTTTGATATCCATTTATGTAAAAGTGTATTGTTAAGTAGGAGTGAAAACGAGTCGGGTTGGGTCAATTTTATGCAAAATCGACCCGTCCTCCCAATTATAGATACGACTTTATAGAGCATAAAATCGCCCCGATCCGAATTTTTTACTTTTATTTTTTTTTAAAAAAAAGAAGAGATAAGCCGAGAGAGATTCTACTCTAATGAAAGAGGGCAGTGACGGACATTTTGGAAGTAGGACGGCGGCAAATGACTGTGAACTGATTTTAAGAGAGAGAAATAGGGCATGTTTGAGAGTGATTTTGGAAGGAACAAAATCACATTTTCATGCCCAAAATCAGTTCTATTTCACAATTGTGATGTTTGACAAAAGTTAATTAGTGATTTTTGAATAATTCAAAATCATTTTGAGCGATTCTCGATCAATCACATAGGTAGTGATTTTTTAGTGATTTCGGTAAGTGATCGTGAGAAATTTATTTTTGAAATGGTTATTAATTTTAATTAAAAATAGACATGTATATATATATATATATCTATTTTTATTGTGATTGTTCTGTTTGTTAAAAATGACTTAGGAGTATGACTAGCGTCCTCTGGAACCTTCAATCCTACAAACATATTTTTTTTTTTTTCAATTTTGCAATATATACATACTTTTAAATTTTTAGTCAATTATTTTTAAAAAAATAAAAAATAATTTGATAAATATTTTACAATTTCATTCTTTTCATTATATATTTTGGTCGTTTTTTTTAAACATTATATTTAGATAGTTAATTCTATATATATATATATATAATATTACCGAGATGCAATATTTTGGAAGTAATTGTTACTTTAATGAGCTTGTCTGGGATGGAGGAACAGTAAAAAATTACAAAAATTTCTTATGTCTCGTTAATGTCTTTATTATATAATTTGTGTTTCAATACATATAACCTGTAGTTTAAGTTTTTATGATATACAAACATTTATAGATGGAATGAGATATATGATTTTTGAAATAAATTAATAAATTAATATATATATATATATATATATATATTTTGTATATAATTACTTATTAAATAGTTAAATAATTTCTCGTATATAATTTCATTTTTAAGAATTTCATTTTTAAGAATTTAGGGCATGTTTAAGAGTGATCGGTGAGTTATTGATTTTAGAAGAAGAGATTTAATTACAATTGATTTTATAAAATTGATTTCCATATAGTCATTTTAATATTTGGATTGAAGTGATTTTTATATGATTTTGAAGTAAACCAAACATTAATAATTCAAAATCACTTCTAATCATATAAAAATCACTTCAATCCAAACATTAAAATGATTATATGAAAATCAATTGTAATTAATTCTCTTATTTTAAAATCAGTAACTTAACCATCACTCCCAAACATGCCCATAGGGCATGGGGAGTGATTTTGGAACATTTAAAAAATGTGATGTTTGGCAATAGTATATTAATGATTTTTGAATAATCCAAAACCACTTTAAATGATTCCGGTCAATCACATAGGAGGTGATTTTCAAGTGATTTTTGGTAAGTGATTGTGAGAAATTTGTTTTTAAAATAGTTATTAATTTACATTTAAAAAATATACCTAATGGATATATATAAACCTTTGTACAATTTGTAATAAATATGATTTTTGTCTTGTTGGTTAAAGTTTCCATAATGTGAAGCATATATAGGGAAATCGTAACATATGTCAATTTAGAGTTCAAAGTTCAATTCGTTTTACACTTGGTGGGTTCAAAATGTTCTACAAATAGATATTGCAGATTATCGATACAAATTGTAGATTGTTGTAGTAGTGGAGTGCACGGTGAAGTACTTGTCATTTTCCCTCTCCAAATCTTTTTTCGTTGCATTAAAATTCGTGCTTGTCAATGTCTCCCACCGCCAAGTAGTTCCCCGTGCACTCTAATGTGCATAATAGGCAGCTTCCATAGTAATAAAAACTTCATATATTTCTCTTTCAATGACACAGTTTTATTTGCCTTGAGATCCTTGTCCGAGAAGGTAATAACTGCAAGAACACTCCTTAGATTGTCCATTGAACTTGAGACTTGGGAGTAAGAATTGTGTAAACTAATTGAAAATATTCATGATAATAAAATTTTGAATTCTCAAATAAGGTCAAAATTTTGAATTCGACATAGGCTGCATTACGTTTCACGATTACCACAATTTACTATCATGCTATCTAATTAACACAACCTAAGACCAAGAAAACCCAGATCAAATTCCCTCTGAGAATCTGCGAAGAACAATGTTATCAATTTCTCGAATCTGATGCTGGTCCAAGAGCGTTCAACGCCTAAATCCCACAAACCTAGAAAACTCAGATCAAAACACTGTCTACTCTCCATTTGATCGTTTCTTCGTGTAAAATTAGTCACGATTTTTCTCCTGATCATCCTCGTCGCCGCCCTCTTTTTCCTCTGCAATGTCGGCGATAACGTCGCCCCTGCCTGCAATCGCAGACTTCCTAAAGTTGATTGAAATTTGATCACGTTGATCCCAACAATATTGTAACTCACACCAATTATTTTGCAATATTAGATATAGGTGATAATATTGCAAAAAAATATTTTCTGCATTGATGTTCTTACAAAGAAGTATGGATGATAAAACGTATTGACATGACTTTTAGTTAGGAAAGAAAAAAAGAAAAAAGTGTGTTAACGTTAACCCAAACAACAATTGCATCTATAATTTCCAAATGCATATCCCCAATCTGCATTGAAATGTCATTCAACATCACATTTGCATTGATATCTACAATGTGCATCAGCAATCTGCAATCCATATCACAAATCTGCAATCTACATCGATAATCAGCAATCTTTATATATAAAGTGTTGTGAATCAAATTATTGAGGGTTCAAAATGTTCTACAAATAGAGATTGTAGATTATCGATGAAAATTACAGAGGTAGTGGAGTGCACGGTGAAGTACTTGTCACTATCCCTCTCGAAATCCTTTCGCTGCATTAAAATACTTTTCGTGCTCGTCAATTTCTCCCACCGCCAAGCACTTCCGTGCATTCTACTACGCACAATAGGTAGCTTTCCTGGATTCCATGATGGCAAGACCTTCAGTCTTATCTAATTGTTCAACTCTCAATGACCAACACAATTTTCTTCGCCCAAAGATCATTGTCTGAGAAGGTAATAATCGCAAGAGCTCTCATTGGATCGTCCATTGAAATTGAGAGTAAAAACTATGTAAACCAATTGAAAATGTTCATGATAATATAATTTTGAATTCACAGACAAGGTCGAAAATTTAGAATTCATCGTAGATCGCGTTACATTTCACAATTACCACAATTTTCTATCGTGTTATCTAAATTAACACAACCCCAAGCCCATAAAACTCAGATAAGATTTCCTCTGAGAATCTGCGACTAACAATTTTTCGCCAAAACCAACGTCGAACCGACCAATTGGAAATCGATTTTTTTTCCAGTTCTTTCAACCGACCAACTGATCGATTCGGTCGGTCGGTTTCAGCGCCAAACTGACAATTACATGGAGGTAGAGGCGACGGATGAAGGCGGTGTGACATTGACAGACGGAGTGAGAGCGAGAGATGTAGACTTCGACGTGAAGAAGGGAGAGAAAGACGAGTGAGGCGAAATTGAGTAGGTTTTTGGTCGTCTTGACATCGACGGTGACGATTCCGACATCGAAACTGTTGAAATAAAAAAGGAAGAGAAAACATAGCAAAAATCTGAACGGAAGAAGAACAGAATAAAGAGAATCAAATTATTGAGGGTCCATGGTTACTAGAGAAGAAGAAAAGAAAGAGAAACAAATTATTGAGGGTTCAAAATGTTCTACAAATAGAGATTGCAGATTATCGATGCAAATTGCAGATTGTTGTGGTAGTGGAGTGCACGGTGAAGTGAAGTACTTGTCACTATCCCTCTCCAAATCCTTTTGGAGCATTAAAATACTTTTTGTGCTTGTCAATGTCTCCCACTGCCAGGCACTTACCCGTGCACTCTACTATGCAAAATAGGTAGCTTTCATAGATTCCATGATTGCAAGACCTTCAGTCTTATCTAACTGTTCAACTATCTAAAAAATTTATAGTAATTTTTCAGTAATAATAACTTCAGATATTTCGCTCTCAAGGACCCGTAAAAACACAGTTTTCTTCGACCTAAGATCCTTGTCTGAGAAGGCAATAACTGCAAGAGCTCTTTTTAGATCGTCCATTGAACTTGAGAGTAAAAACTATGTAAACCAATTGAAAATGTTCATGATAATATAATTTTGAATTCGCAGACAAGGTCGAAAATTTAGAATTCATCGTAGATTGCGTTACATTTCACGATTACCATAATTTTCTATCGTGTTATCTAAATTAACACAACCCCAGGCCCATAAAACCCAGATAAGATTCCCTCTGAGAATCTGCGACTAACAATTTTTCGCCAAAACCAACGTCGAACCGACCAATTGGAAATCGATTTTTTTTCCAGTTCTTTCAACCGACCGACTGATCGATTCGGTCGGTCGGTTTCAACGCCAAACTGACGATTACATGGAGGTAGAGGCGACGGATGAAGGCGGTGTGACATCGACAGACGGAGTGAGAGCGAGAGATGGAGATTTCGACGTGAAGAAGGGAGAGAAAGACAAGTGAGGCGAAATTGAGTAGGTTTTTGGTCGTCTTGACATCGACGGTGACGATTCTGCCATCGAAACTGTTGAAATAAAAAAGGGAAGAGAAAACATATCAGAAATCCGAACGGAAGAAGAACAGAATAAAGAGAATCAAATTATTGAGGGTCCATGATTACTGGAGAAGAAGAAAAGAAAGAAGAAGAAAAGAAAGAGAAACAAATTATTGAGGGTTCAAAATGTTCTACAAATAGAGATTGCAGATTATCGATGCAAATTGCAGATTGTTGTGGTAGTGGAGTGCACGGTGAAGTGAAGTACTTGTCACTATCCCTCTCCAAATCCTTTTGCTGCATTAAAATACTTTTTGTGCTTGTCAATGTCTCCCACTGCCACTTGTCAATGTCTCCCACTGCCACTTGTCAATGTCTCCCACTGCCAGGCACTTACCCGTGCACTCTACTATGCAAAATAGGTAGCTTTCATAGATTCCATGATTGCAAGACCTTCAGTCTTATCTAACTGTTCAACTATCTCAAAAATTTATAGTAATTTTTCAGTAATAATAACTTCAGATATTTCGCTCTCAAGGACCCGTAAAAACACAGTTTTCTTCGCCCTAAGATCCTTGTCTGAGAAGGCAATAACCGCAAGAGCTCTCTTTAGATCGTCCATTGAACTTGGGAGTAAAAACTATGTAAACCAATTGAAAATGTTCATGATAATATAATTTTGAATTCGCAGACAAGGTCGAAAATTTAGAATTCATCGTAGATTGCGTTACATTTCACGATTACCATAATTTTCTATCGTGTTATCTAAATTAACACAACCCCAGGCCCATAAAACCCAGATAAGATTCCCTCTGAGAATCTGCGACTAACAATTTTTCGCCAAAACCAACGTCGAACCGACCAATTGGAAATCGATTTTTTTTCCAGTTCTTTCAACCGACCGACGGATCGATTCGGTCGGTCGGTTTCAGCGCCAAACTGACGATTACATGGAGGTAGAGGCGACGGATGAAGGCGGTGTGACATCGACAGACGGAGTGAGAGCGAGAGATGGAGATTTCGACGTGAAGAAGGGAGAGAAAGACGAGTGAGGCGAAATTGAGTAGGTTTTTGGTCGTCTTGACATCGACGGTGACGATTCCGACATCGGAACTGTTGAAATAAAAAAGGGAAGAGAAAACATAGCAGAAATCCGAACGGAAGAAGAACAGAATAAAGAGAATCAAATTATTGAGAGTCCATGGTTACTAGAGAAGAAGAAAAGAAAGAGAAACAAATTATTGAGGGTTCAAAATGTTCTACAAATAGAGATTGCAGATTATCGATGCAAATT
Organism: Herpetospermum pedunculosum; assembly: GCA_028017165.1. NCBI lineage: Eukaryota > Viridiplantae > Streptophyta > Magnoliopsida > Cucurbitales > Cucurbitaceae > Herpetospermum > Herpetospermum pedunculosum. The sequence continues at coordinate 53,311,694 of CM051528.1, read as the reverse complement.
GCAGATTGTTGTGGTAGTGGAGTGCACGGTGAAGTGAAATACTTGTCACTATCCCTCTCCAAATCCTTTCGCTGCATTAAAATACTTTTTGTGCTTGTCAATGTCTCCCACTGCAAGACACTTACCCGTGCACTCTACTATGCACAATAGGTAGCTTTCATAGATTCCATGATTGCAAGACCTTCAGTCTTATCTAACTGTTCAACTATCTAAAAAATTTATAGTAATTTTTCAGTAATAATAACTTCAGATATTTCGCCCTCAAGGACCCGTAAAAACACAGTTTTCTTCGCCCTAAGATCCTTGTCTGAGAAGGCAATAACCGCAAGAGCTCTCTTTAGATCGTCCATTGAACTTGGGAGTAAAAACTATGTAAACCAATTGAAAATGTTCATGATAATATAATTTTGAATTCGCAGACAAGGTCGAAAATTTAGAATTCATCGTAGATTGCGTTACATTTCACGATTACCATAATTTTCTATCGTGTTATCTAAATTAACACAACCCCAAGCCCATAAAACCAGATAAGATTCCCTATGAGAATCTGCGACTAACAATTTTTTGCCAAAACCAACGTCGAACCGACCAATTGGAAATCGATTTTTTTTCCAGTTCTTTCAACCGACCGACTGATCGATTCGGTCGGTCGGTTTCAGCGCCAAACTGACGATTACATGGAGGTAGAGGCGACGGATGAAGGCGGTGTGACATCGACAGACGGAGTGAGAGCGAGAGATGGAGATTTCGACGTGAAGAAGGGAGAGAAAGACGAGTGAGGCGAAATTGAGTTGGTTTTTGGTCGTCTTGACATCGACGGTGACGATTCCGACATCGGAACTGTTGAAATAAAAAAGGGAAGAGAAAACATAGCAGAAATCCGAACGGAAGAAGAACAGAATAAAGAGAATCAAATTATTGAGGGTCCATGGTTACTAGAGAAGAAGAAAAGAAAGAGAAACAAATTATTGAGGGTTCAAAATGTTCTACAAATAGAGATTGCAGATTATCGATGCAAATTGCAGATTGTTGTGGTAGTGGAGTGCACGGTGAAGTGAAGTACTTGTCACTATCCCTCTCCAAATCCTTTCGCTGCATTAAAATACTTTGTGTGCTTGTCAATGTCTCTCAGTGCCAGGCACTTACACGTGCACTCTACTATGCACAATAGATAGCTTTCATAGATTTCATGATTGCAAGACCTTCAGTCTTATCTAACTGTTCAACTATCTCAAAAATTTATAGTAATTTTTCAGTAATAATAACTTCAGATATTTCGCTCTCAAGGACCCATAAAAACACAGTTTTCTTTGCCCTAAGATCCTTGTCTGAGAAGACATTAACCGCAAGAGCTCTCTTTAGATCGTCCATTGAACTTGGGAGTAAAAACTATGTAAACCAATTGAAAATGTTCATGATAATAAAATTTTGAATTCGGAGACAAGGTCGAAAATTTAGAATTCATCGTAGGCTGCGTTATGTTTCACGATTACCACAATTTTCTATCGTGTTATCTAAATTAATACAACCTCAAACCCATAAAACCCCGATTAGATTCCCTCTGAGAATCTGCGAATAACAATGTTCTCAATTTCTCAAATCCGATGTTGGTCCAAGAGCGTTCAATGCCTAAATCCTCCAAAACCCAGAAAACTCAGATCAGAACACTTCTTATTCTCCATTTGCATGGCTTCTCCGTGTAAAAATAGTCACAATTTTGCTCCTAATCATCTTTGTCGTGATGGAGCGCATGTAGCGCAACGGAAGCGAGTCGGATCATTGGCACTCTACTTTCATCAAATTAGCTAAACTAAAAACATGCTCAAAACTAGAAATAAAAGAAATTAGAATATTTACCTCTTGTAGTTCTAAAAACTTCTATTCCGATGCTCGAATCTCCTCACGAACCCTTCGAAGCTTTCCTCGAACTCCTCTAGAACCACCTCCGGTAGTCCCGCTATCCTCGGGCCGAGCAACGAAGTGGTGGGACTCCTTTATGAAAGAAAAAGTTTGGAAGAAGAAGATGGTAAGATGAAAGTGATGAGGATTTTGTGAGAAATATCTAACACTTAGCTCTCTAATTTCTCAAGTAACATGAACTCTTCATGCTCATTTCAAACTCTTTGAAAATTCATCAACCTCAAACCATTTGAACTTCATCCAATTTATAGGCAATTCACATGCAACAAACTTTTTGCTTTAGCATGACACCTCAAATTGGATGAATTAGTGTTCACACAAGTGTTCAACAATTGATGAATTTATGCATGTTGTTGGTGATTCACAATCCACTTCACAACTTGGATAAACCCACTCAACTTGGATCAATCCACTTGACTTGGATAAATCCACTCAACTTGGATAATCTCACTGGTAATATTTTGTCATTTTAAAATTAATTCATAATTAATTTTAATTAATTAAACTTTTTAATTAATTAATATTATTATTTAATTCAATATCAAATATTAATTAAATAATAAGACTAATCCCGGTTTCTTAAACCGAATCATCACACATAAATCCCTATTCATGTTTTAGACCAATCCCATATTTAATGAGAACCTAAAGGACCTACAGATCATGAGCTCCAACGATACCAGATTAACTGACCAAACTCTTTAGCCAAGCTAACCAACATTCGTTAACCCCCGGAGACTCCACTAAAGTCCAAGGGTTGCACTCTCCTCATCGTAGATATATTTTTGTCCTCTTGATATAACCATCATCAGTAAGTCGATCCTTCACAGGTCGTTCGTAATCACAGTTGGGTCAAAATAATCGTTTTTCCCACTGATCCTCTAATGAACTATTGGTTTGTGGTCCAACCACCAAACTGATTGGTATGTGATCTCATCACTATACCAAGTCTCTCTCGGGCCAATGAGAGGGTGGGATCCCTAGTTCAAGACCTAGAGTCAGCACTTAAGGGAACAACCTCTCTACTAATCCCTCAAGGCGGGTAGGAGTGAATTCCATCTCGCAGGACTATGTTCTCAGCTACCTACCCGGTCTTATCCCCAAGATGGTAGCCTTATTGTGTCGGCGATCTCGGGCCACTCTCACCCATACAAGTCAAAGGATAAGCCCGAAGAAACAGGAGTTCATAGCGTGCTCAGGACTCAGATCGAGTTACCTAGGTCATCATATGAAAAGGTCGGTCTTTACAGTAAACGGAGTTATAAAGAAAGAGCGACTTGTTTCGCGGTTAAGACTTGTGCAAACTCATTGCATATGACGCCCCCAGTCACATGTCTCCACATGAACGATTTCGGATCACATCGTTTGTACTATACAAAGTGGGTCGCGTCCAATAGTGTCCCCAAGATAAGGTACCCAACCTTATCCCTATACTATAGACTATTCTGGCTATCACTCGAACTTGATCCACAATCATGTCACCACATGAAGTTCAAGTATACATCCTATAGTCATGGGTTCTTAGTTTATTGGAGTTAGGTTAAAAGTAAACACAATTCACTTTATTCAATAACAACTTTACTGAATAAAACTCAATAACAACTTTATTGCAAAATAGAATAGATATTCAGTTTACAAACCACGAGTTTTAGGACATAAAACCCAACAAACTCCCACTTGGACTAAAACGTCAGTGGAGTATTACATGCTGGATGAGAAAAACTGAAATATCAAATATATCCATGGCTTTTCTCCCACTATCCTACTGTACAACTCGTAGTCCTAGACTCACTAGGTGCCCCTCGAACACTTTAGTCGTGAGGGACTTTGTAAACGGATCAGCAATATTGTGCTTCGAGGCGATCTGCATAACGATCACGTCTCCTCGATGCACTATCTCCCTGATGAGATGATATTTCCGCTCAATGTGCTTTCCACGCTTATGGCTTCTTGGTTCTCTGGAATTTGCCACAACACCAGTATTAGCACAATAAAGTGTGATAGGCAAATAGTCCCTCGTTCTCCGAAGATAGTTGAGAATGTGTTTAACGGCAGTCCAATGATCATATCTTGGATTGGACTGATACCTACTGACAATTCTCACTGCATAGCATATGTTGGGTGGTGTACATAACATGGCGTACATCAGACTACTGACTGCTCATGCATAAGGAATTCGTCTCATATTCTCAACTTCTTGAGCCGTCTTAGGACACTCTTCCTTTGACAATTGAATTCTGTGCCTGAAAGGTAAAGAACCCTTCTTGGAATTTTGCATCGAATATCGTATCAACACCTTGTCGATATAAGATGCTTGAGACAGCACTAGCGTTTTTTTTTTACGATTCCTTACGATTTGAATCCCTAGAACAAACTGAGTCTTTCCCAAATCTTTCATTTGGAATTGGGTCGCTAGCCATTGCTTAACGTCAGTCAGGAATCCTACATCATTCCCAATGAGTAGGATATCATCTACGTATAAGACTAAGAAAGCTACAACAAAATTGACTATTTTCTTGTAGACACAAGGTTCGTCAACATTCTGTTCAAAGCCATAAGATTTGATCGCAGTATCAAACCTTATATTCCAGGATCTAGACGCTTGCTTCAACCCATAAATTGATCGATTAAGCTTGCAAACATTTTGCTCTTGACCCTGAATTATGAACCCCTCTAGTTGAGCCATATAAATACTCTCTTCAAGATTTCCATTCAGAAAGGTTGTCTTGACATCCATTTGCCAAATTTCATAATCATAAAACGTGGCAATGGACAAGAGTATTCTAATCGAATTTAACATGGCAACAGGGGAGAAGGTTTCTTCATAGTCCACCCCTTCCCTTTGGGAATAACCCTTTGCCACAAGTCGAGCCTTAAAGGTTTGCACCTTACCGGCTTGGTCTCGTTAACTCTTGTAGATCCACTTGCAACCGATAGGTCTTTCACCATCAGGTTGCTCTACAAGATCCCAGACCGAATTGAAGTACATCGACTCCATTTCGAGGTCCATGGCTTTAAGCCACTGGTCCTTGTCTATGTCATTCATTGCCTGTTTAAAGGTCAATGAATCCTCAACGTCGTCATCAGGTATGACGACCTGAGTTTCCGTTAAACCCATGTAGCGGTCGGGTTGTCTCACATCCCTCCCACTACGTCGAGGTATTCTCAACTTTTGAGAAGGACCAGCCTAATCAACAACTCTTGTTGACCCATTTGTAGCTTTCCTGGAAAGTTTGGTCAAAACATTTTTGCTCGATGGTTGATGATCTCTGTTGCGTGCTCAGTGTGTATGTAAAATGAAATGCGAAGAGCACTCAGATCATGCAAGCATACATGGTCTGCAGCAAGTGATAAGTATATTTTATATCGTTTTCCCACAGAGATTTGATTACGTTTATGCTAAGTACAGATTGATTGAAGGATAATGTAACCGGTGACAAAATGTTGTTGGTTGGATGTTGGTTTGAGGTACAGAACTATAAAAGATGCAAGAAGAATGCAAACTTAAACGCAAAGCAAACTAAGTTGATGAAGTTATAATGTGGAAAATTAGTATTGCGGGTCTCGCAATACTTTCACAATGAATTCGCAATGGGTTAAAAGCTAATAAAAAGACTAAGGTAAAGGCAGAAATTGATATTGCGGTTCTCGCAATATTCTCGCAAAACTCTAACAACGATTTAAAATCTAAAGTAAGACAGCAAGGTCGGCTTAAGAGTCCTCTATAGGCATTTAACTATGATCATTCAACAACAAATTAACATCTCATGCATCGTTTTAACTAGGTCTCATGCATCTTTCGATTACATGCATTAGATCTTTAGTTTACTCATATCCAAGTAAGACTTAAAAACCTATTTATACACACATGCTAACAAACGTGCTAGGAGAATGCCTATTCCTAGGCCACTCTCTGGTTACCATGAAAGGCTAACATGAATGGATGACTCTGAATTCTTACTCCTTCCAGAGGTTAGGAACTCTTTAGACAAAATGGATGGCCAGTCGAAATTGCCCATGGGATGAAGATCACATACATTCAATGCATTCATGCTACTTTACATGCTGAATTCACATACTTCTTATCCTATAGATTCATCTTTAGCAAACCTCTATTGAATTAGTTACTCATGGTGTTCGAAGAACTGAAGGATATGAATTGATTACACATGAAATGGAGAACTCAACAAACCTAATTGATTGAAATATAATTAAATGAAGAACTCAACAAAACAAATTGATTAAAGAATGACAGAATGAAGAACTCAAGAAAACCAATTGATTACTCTTTTAAGAAAGCAATTCATATAATAATTCGTAAACAAACATATGTCAATCCGAAAGCAACAATGAAAGGGAAAAGCAGTAAATGATTCAGAACAACATTTAAAGGAAAGCAGAAATTAAATTGAAAAGCGGTAAAGGAAAGCAGTAAAGGAAAGCAGTAAAGTAAAGCTGTAAATAGCGTGAGGATCTTCCAAGTCGTGAATCACCTCGGATGAAGGGGAAGATTAGCTGATCTTGGGGATAAATTCAATCAGAAGAGAAGATGGATCTTCTCTTCTTCCTCTCGAATTATCACGCCAAGGGCTTGTTTCTTCAATCCAACAAACGGGGGAAGAGGTTTCGTCTTCGGGATTCTTCACGATCGGGATATCCTCACTTTCAGATTGTGTTTGAATTGAGTGGAATTCAATTGCTTTGATCCTTCATCTAACTCTCTTTATATAGCTTGCAGAGGTTGCCAAAAGTTGCTCTATATTCGTGGATCACCATCCAACTTTGTGAGGTAGTCAAGCTTGACACGTGGCAGCAGTAGGGAGAGTTGACGGCTGGAAAATCGCAACAACAAAGACTGACGGCTGAAAAAATGCAGCAGAAAAGACTGGCGTTGCGGTTTCATTGCGAGGGCCGCAATGCTCTGTTTTAGCTGATTCCATTGCGAGCTCCGCAATATTTCCGCAATGCACCTGCAATGTACAATTTAGCTATTTTTTCACCATTTTGCATCATTTTTCGTTCCTTTTCCAAATAAGCCTTAAATTAGCATCATTTCTCAAATTCTCACTTTTAAGCACACATTAAGCTAACTTCTAACAAAAATACTCAAGAACTTCCATGAATTTTAGGTAATTAAGACCCTAAATAATGCACTTTTGGAGAGGTAACACACCCCCAAACTTGAGTTATTGCTAGTCCTCGAGCAATATAAAAGCTTACTTTCTCTCTAATTAGCTGCTAACTTTTGTCTTTTAAACTCTACCTAACTGATTTGCTGACTCCCTGTTACGTGCTCAATGTGTTAAAATAAATAAGCAATAAGATAGAGAGAGCACTTAGAACATGCAAGCATACATGATCTTATAGCAAGTAGTAAGTATTTTTTCATTCGTTTTCCCACAGAGATTTATTATAAGCTACTCGTGAAGTGTAAAGTTAAGAAAGAAAGGGTGGATTTGATGGGGTAGAATTGGTTTTAAATTGTCTATTTCCTACTGAATACGTAGAGGGTAGCAACATAAACAAGTGCAAGTCAAAGCTAAACTCAAATGAAAAGAGACGAGATTAATAAATGAAGAAGAAAACAACTAAACAGAATTGTAAACTTAGCAGAATTGCGGAAACAGCAATTCTACCGCAATTTTCCTAACAGCGAAAGTGTGTAAAATGGAGAAACAAGGGCTACTAACGACTCCTCTATAGGCATTTTCTTACGATTCTCAAGCATTGGATCAACTCTCTATGCATCAAACTCACTCAATCTCATGTATCGTCCGATTCCATGCATTAGATTCTTTAGTTTACTCATGTCCAAGTAAGGTCTTAAGCATCTTGTTAAAGCAGAAAGTTATGGTTTGTACTAGGAAAACGCCTATCCCTAGGTCGTTTTCTGGCTACCTTGAAAGGCTAGCATGAGTGTATGACTCTGAACTCTTACTCCTTCCAGAGGTTAGGAGTTCTTTGGACAAAATGGATGGCCAATCGAAATTGCCCGTGGGATGAAGCTTACATACAATCAATGCTTCGAGAGCTATCCTACATGCTTGGTTCACGTTTTTTAGCCTATAGTATTGTCATTAGCATGCCCCTATGTGACTTAGTTACTCATGGATATAGGGAGAACAGAAAGAAGAGAAGAAGTAGACATGCTTAGAAGGAATTTAAAGACAAAACAGTGAGGAAAAGCAGTAGATCGCAAAAGCAAGAAACTGTGAAATAATGAATTTTACTTTCGATTACTTGATTGTTTGAAGGAACAAAAGAAAACTTGAAATGAAGAACACAAAGACAGAACACCACGAAATGCAATAAACTAGCCACTAGAACAGGAACAACAACTAAACAACGCTGGAAAGTAGAAATGAAAGACAGAAAGCAGATAAGTGAGCTTCAACGCCTCGTCGCAACTGCCTCGGCTGAGGGATGAGAAAGATCAGCCTTGCTTGGATGAATCCAATCGAGAGAGAAGATAAATCTCCTCTCCTTCCTATCAGATTATCGATTCCAACAGCTGAGCTTCGCAAACCAGCAGACGGCAAAGGAAAACAGGAGAAAAGATGGAGCTGCGAGAAGACTTCTACGCTTTCGGATGATGATCAAACCCTCGACTTTGACCCCTATTTATAGTAATCTGCAGCTGCATTTGGGCCAAGGAGAACCATCCATCTTCAACGTCATACTTCAGAATGGATGGAGGAGAAAGAACGAATCCCTGAAATAACGGAAATTAACAGAAAAAGATCAGTCAACTTACGGTTTTCACTTGAAACATTGCGGTTTCAGCAATGTTTCCGCAATGCTATCGCAATGTAGTTTTTTTCTTTCTTTTACTTCGGTTTTCAATCCTTTTCTTTCCTTTTGCACACAAGACCTAATTTAGCTACCTTCTTTTAATTCTCACAAATAAGCATAGGTTTAAGCTAAATCCTATCAAAAACACCTAAGAGTGTGCATCTTTCTAAGCTAAATAAGTCCTAAATAAGTCACTTTTGAAGACATAACACACCCCCAAACTTAAGGTTTTGCTTGTCCTCAAGCAACTAAGGGCTTATTTAGGCTGCTGTTTCATCTTCTTTAACCACTTACTGACTCCCCTATATCCTTATCTATAGCAGTGCTGTCCTGTGACATACTTCTAAGCTTAAAACTACCCTCTCATCTAGCTTCTTCTGATTTCGCATGCCTAATACTCCTACTGTTTTTATTAACTCCCTACAACTGATCTACCTGCTTTTGTCATATCATGCCACTATCCCTAAGGTTTCAAATTCTACCTAGCTTTACCCCAGACTCAGTACATGCTTCTAGTTTATACTTATGAGCTACCTAGGATTCCTTAGAGTCATGCCAGTCTTAGTATTAATGGTGACAGTAGTACTTTTAGAGAACAACCTAAACCCTGGCATCACTACATTGGATATACACTCATCTCCCTAAACAACCCTACAAGCTACAACTTTGCTCTTAGCTAATTGAGGATCAGAGTTCTTTTTAAACAGGACATCTAAGCCACAAAGTTGCAACTCCTAGGTATACATTCTTCTTCCCTATTTCTTCTTTTTCTTTCTTTCTTACTTTGATGGAGCCTCTCCTTTGGTTGCCTTTTGATGCAACGCCACTTGTGGGTTACACACTTGGCACTGATTACTCAGCAACCTAAGAGAGACTCCCCCATTTATTCTTTTTTCATTTTCTCTTTTCAGCTCATTTTTTTTTTTTTTTTTAAAGGAGAAGAAGAATGCTTATGTTTTAAGGGAGAGAGGAATGTTCCTAGGCTCTAGGGTGGCCTCCCCCAAACTTCAACTACTCATTGTCCCCAATGAGTGTCTGAGGTGGCACACCCCCAAACTTGTCCTAGAAGCATCTAGTCTAAGGTAAAACAAAGAGAATCTAAAAGCCCTAGGCATAGACAGAACATTCTAAAAGAAAATATCACAGCAGCAGAAAATTGAAAAAAAACAGACAGGCAAGGACTTACAGCTATGCATGCTGAGCTTTTTAGAGGTTAATTTAAACTATCAAAGGGTGTCCTATGACACTCATCCAGCATGCTTTAAGATAAGCTATATAAGGTAGTCATGATAGCAGCAAAAGATAGAATTTAAACAGATCACAGCTTAGCTAAACAGACAGTCCAAAACATGCATTCAGTAATAAAAATTGCGGTTTCCGCAATTATTTCGCAATAGATACAGGGCAGATATAACAGTGATTAAGGCCCCTAAGCATGCTTTTTCCCCGTCACTCAAGCTCTACAAAAATAAAACTAAACTAACCTACCTACTCAGCTATCATCAGACTACACTAAACAATTTAAAAACTTAAAACTAAACAACTAAAATAGAGCAAAATAGTAACTAAAAACAGCATAATTCACATGGTCTAACAGAAAGCAGATTTTTTTCTTTTTGTATTTTTCTAAGGGAACAGCAATACTCCCTTTTGGTGCTCCTCAAACTAGCACTCAAACATCTTCCTCATCATCACTCCTTCTTGGTCTCGGAGGCACCCATGGAGTCAGGAGATTCGTGGGAAAATCAGGGAAGATGCATCCAAGTTGGTCAGCAACTTCCTTGTCCCTTGCCTGTGCGTAAGTGGCCCATTGAGCCATCCTCTTCTGCATATCCATCAGGCGAGCCATGGACAGCGACTGATCAGCAGCCAACCTATCCAGCTCGAATTCCATGTTCCCCTTCCTTTTTAGCCTCAAGCCAGCAGGTAGCTCCAAGTGGCCTGTGTAAGCCATCTGCTGCTCCATTCGCTCAATGGGAACCCCTGCACGCAAGCAGAGTTTAGTTATAGTATTAGGGAAAAACAATGGACCCTTACCCTTCTTGGCGCACTCAGCAATGGCAGCTGCAATGACTTCTGCCACGTTGATTGTGAGACCGCGCATGATTGCATAGACCAGCAGCGATCTGCTCTGGTTGATGGTGGTCTCATGAGTCACTGGAGACAGTTTCCTTCTCACGAAGGAAAACCAGATAGCCGCCTTAGCTGTGAGGTTGGCACTCATGAGAGTGTGCCTCCCATTGCGCGACACGGTCCAGGATGCTTCAGGCTGGCCAATGGTCCGAATGGCCTCTTCCAGGGCGGCCTCAGTAGGCTCATCAACAATCCTCGCATAGTCAGTATGTTTTTGGCCCTTGAGGCCATAGGCTTCGTTGATGGCTTTTGCTGAGAAGTCCACTTCTACCCCTCTAACCACAGACAGGCCATCCTCAGGATTAAGCACATTGGCGTAAAAGTCATACACCATGCTTGTGTAAGCTGGATTGGGTGGTCTGCACAACTCCTCCCATCCATGATTTGTAATTCCTGCGCGCAAGAACTGCGGCAGGTGTTAAGTCTCTGAAAGTGACTTATTTAGGACCCATTTAGCTTAAGAAGATGTACACATTTAGGTGTTTTTGTGAGCATTTAGCCTAAACCTATGCTTTAATATGAGAATTAGAAGAAGGTAGCTAATATAGGACTTATGCACAATAGGTAGGAAAAGGGGTGAAAACCGAAGAAAAGAATGAAAAAATAACCCTTGCGAATGCATTGCGGAATAATTGCGGTGGCCGCAATTATTCAAGTTAAAACCGTAAGTTGGCTGACATTTTTCTGTTTAGATCCGACTTTTCAGGGATTCGTTCTTTCTCCTCCACCCATTCTGATATACGACGTTGAAGATTGATGGTTCTCCTTGGCCCAATCGCACCTGCAAACTACTATAAAAGGGGGCCAAAGTCGGAGGTTCAGTCATCATTCAACGTGCAGAAGTCTTCTCACAGTCCACCATTCCTCTCGATTTTCCCTTGCCGTCTGTTGGAGTGAGGTTCTCAGCTTTTGGAGTCGATAATCTGATAGGAAGGAGAGAAGATTCTTCTTCTCTCTCGATTGGATTCATCCAAGCACGGCTGAATTCTCATCACCATCATTCGAGGCGACTGCCACGAAGATTTCCAGCACACCTTTACTGTTTTCTGCTTTTTCCTTCTCAATTCCATTTCTGTTCAATGTTGTTCTTAGCTTAGTCATTTACTTATTGCATTTCGTTGTTGTCTGCCTTGAATTCATTCTGTTTAAGCTTCCCTTTGTCATTCAAACACTTTAAGTAATCAAAGTAAGTTTCTGCATTTCACAGTTATTCCTTATTCTGCTACGAGTTTGGCTTGCTGTTTTACACACTTTTCCCTTCTAAGCATGTCTACTTTATCTTATATTTATGTTCTTCATATATCCATGAGTAACTAAATTCACTTAGGGGCATGCTAATGACAGAACTATAGGCTAAAAAACGTAAGTCAAGTAGGTAGATCAACACTCGAACATTGATTATATGTAAGCTTCATCCCACGGGCAATTTCGATTGGCCATCCATTTTGTCCAAAGAACTCCTAACCTCTGGAAGGAGTAAGAGTTCAGAGTCGTATAATCATGCTAGCCTTCCATGGTAATCAGGAAACGGCCTAGGAATAGGCGTTTCCCTAGTATAAACTGAACACTCCTGTTTTAACAAGATGCTTAAGACCTTACTTTGAAGTCGAGTAAACTTGAGTCTCTCATGCATGGAATCGGACGATACTTGAGATAGAGTGAGTTTAATGTATAGAGAGTTGATCCAAAGCTTGATAATCGTAATAAACTGCCTATAGGATAGTCATTAGTAGCCCTTAATTCACCCATTTAACCAGTTTCGCTGCCATTTAATTGCGGATTAATTGCGGTTCTCGCAATTCTGCCAAATTGTCTTCTGTCTAGCTGTTTTCTTCTGTGTTTATTGATTTCATCTCTTGACCTTTAAGCCTGATTTTCACTTTAATTTGTTTATGGCATGTTCCTTTATACATTCAGCAAAAAGTAGTTAATTAAAAACCAATTTTACCCCATCGAATCCATCCCATCTTTCTTAACAAACACACTTCGCGAATAGCTAAAATTAAGTCTCTGTGGAAAAAACGAATTAAATATACTTACTACTTGCTGTGAGACCATGTATGCTTGCATGTTCTAAGTGCTCTCTCCATCCTTTTGCTTCTTTATCTTTACACATTGAGCACGCAACAAGTTTTTGGCGCCGCTGCCGGGGACTTATTTTTAAGTGAAAACGAAGTTGTTAAGTTTAAGAAAACCAAGTTTATCATTGAGTGAAACTAATCTGTTTCATTTCTTTTGCAGGTACTGTTAAGGTAGTTTATGAGTGAGCGTTCACATAGTAATTTAGAGTTCGATCCTGAACCTGAAAGATCACTTCGAGCTAGAAATAAAGCAAAGAAACGCCTCTTTAAACAACCTCCTATACCTCAAATCTTACCTGAAACCAAAGAAATGGGCGATTTAGTTCCAAATCCGGCACCTGCCGTTCGCAACCCCATAGAAATAGCGAATGACAAGAATAGTGCCATTCTTTCATATCTAGTACCTATGCCTGGGGAGCTGAACCCCAGCATAATCCGTCCTGAAATCACTGCCCACTCTTTCGAGTTAAAGCCAGTGATGTTCCAAATGTTGTCCACTGTGGGACAATTCTTTGGAATAGAAAATGAGGACCCCCATAATCACCTTAGGAACTTCCTAGGAGTTAGTGACACCTTCCTAATCCCTGGAGTTTCCCAAGAGGCCCTTAGGCTATATCTTTTCCCTTATTCTTTGAGGGACAAAGCCAAAACGTGGCTAAATTCTTTACCCTCAGGATCTGTCCGCAATTGGACAGATCTAGCAGAAAAATTCCTAGTCAAATACTTCCCACCTGATAGGAATTCTACTTTCCGTGATGACATAGTCAAATTCAAACAAGCTCCAAGTGAGTCTCTTCACGAAGCTTGGACTAGATTTAAAGATCTTCTCGTTAAATGTCCACACCATGGCATTCCATGGTGTATTCAAATAGAAGTTTTCTTTAAAGGATGCAACCCCAGCACCAGACAAGTCTTAAATTCATCTGCTGGAGGTTCCATGTTGTCCAAGAGTTACAACGAAGCTTATGAGATCTTGGAGAAGATCTCAGCATCTCACTGCAGATGGTCAGACGATCCAGTAGAGCCAACTAGGGCTCAAGACAAGGATGCTCTAAGCGCCATGAGCACCCAAATAAATGCCCTGACCAACTTAGTCAAGCAAATGGCTCAGGCCAATCTCCAAACCAGTGCCAATACCGCCACAGCCATGTCAATGGGCGTACAACCAAATCAAGGCGAGGCACCTATCTGTGGATTCTGTGGGGAAGGGCACCCTTATGAATACTGCCCTGGGAATCCATCCTCAGTCTGCTATGTAGGTAGTCAGCAGCAGCCTAGGAATAACCCCTACTCACAAACTTACAATCCTGGTTGGAGAAACCACCCTAACCTGTCATGGGGTGGCCAGCAAAACACTAACCAAAATCCTAACCAACCAAGGCCGAGTGGAACACCTGGTTTCACTCCCCAACATAACCAGTCAATGTACCAAAAACCTTATAATCAACCTGTAGGATCTTCTGTAGAAAACCTACTCAAGGAGTATATAGCTAAAAATGATGCTACTCTTCAGAGCCAGCAAGCTACCCTTAGGAGCCTGGAAAACCAAATAGGCCAGTTAGCCAATGAACTTAAAAGTAGGCCCCAAGGTAGACTCCCTGCTGACACCGAGATACCAAGGAGAGATGGCAAGGAACAAGTTCAAGCCATTGAACTTAGGAGTGGAAGACCATTGGTGAGCATTACAAAGGACACACCAAAGCGAGTAGAGAACACTGAGTCTAGTGCTCCACTGGAGTCTCTGCCAAGCCAAGGTCCACCACCAACTAGCATATCAGGAGCCAGGTTGGAACCAATTGTAGAGGACATAGAAGAAATTCCAAGGCCTCCACCGATCCTAAAGCGCCCTGACGTGCCTGCTTATGTGCCACCACCTCCTTATCCTCGAAGGCTTAAGAAGAAGCAGGAACAGGAAGTTCATTTTAATAAATTTTTAGAAATACTTAAGCAAGTGCATGTGAACATTCCTTTTGTAGAGGTTTTACAGTCTATGCCTTCATATGTAAAGTTTTTGAAGGATATCATTACTAACAAAAAGATAATTGGTGAGTTTGAAACAGTAAACCTCACCGAGGAGTGCAGTGCCATCCTCCAAAACAAGCTGCCCAAGAAGGAGAAGGATCCTGGTTCCTTCACCTTACCTGTAGAACTTGGAGGCAAGCATGTGGGCAGAGCGCTTTGTGACCTGGGCGCCAGCATAAATCTCATGCCCCTGTCCCTATTCCGTCAGTTGGGAATAGGAGAAGCACGTCCAACTACTGTCACTTTACAACTAGCAGACAGATCCATCGCATATCCAGAAGGTAAGATTGAGGATATTCTAGTTAAAGTTGACAAATTCATTTTCCTTGCAGATTTCATTGTCCTGGACTATGAGGCAGACAAGGAGGTACCCATCCTGCTAGGTAGACCATTTCTAGCCACAGGTAGGGCACTAATAGATGTGCAAAAAGGTGAGTTAACTATGAGAGTTCATGATGAAGAGGTAAAATTTAGTGTTTACAAAGCTTTAAAATACCCCTCTGATTCTGAGTCTTGTGCTAGCATGGATGTTATTGACTCACTTATGGAAGAACAATTAGAGCATGTATTATTAACCAAGCATGCTAGTGAATATGTACAAATAGATGTAGATGATCTAAATGTAGCTGACATAATGAACATGCCTGTAAATAACCCTCAGCATGTATGTATGACTATAGATTTAACTGATAGAATTATTAACCCTCTGAAGCCCTCCATTGAGCATCCACCTGTTCTAGAACTGAAACCACTACCTACTCACCTCAAATATGCATATCTAGGAGATAATGACACACTGCCTGTAATTATTTCTTCTAAGCTAAGTGAACAGCATGAGGTTGATTTAATTTTACTGCTTAAGCAACATAGGAAGGCTATAGCATGGTCTATTGCTGATATTCGAGGCATTAGCCCTTCTTATTGTATGCACAAAATTATTCTAGAGGAAGAACACACACCTAGGGTAGATCACCAGCGTAGGTTAAACCCCTCTATGAAAGAGGTAGTGAAGAAAGAAATAATAAAGTGGTTAGATGCAGGAGTAATTTTCCCCATAGCTAGTAGTCAGTGGGTGAGCCCCATCCAATGTGTACCTAAAAAGGGGGGAATAACTGTGGTAGTCAATGAGAATAACGAACTAATTCCAACAAGGACTGTCACAGGGTGGAGGGTATGTATGGATTACAGAAAACTAAATAAAGAAACTAAAAAAGACCACTTCCCCATACCGTTTATTGACTAGATGCTAGACAGAATAGCTGGTAGAGCCTACTACTGTTTCCTAGATGGCTATTCAGGCTACAATCAAATAACTATAGACCCTAAGGATCAAGAGAAGACCACCTTCACTTGCCCTTTTGGAACGTTTGCCTTCCGCAGAATGCCTTTTGGCTTATGCAATGCACCGGCAACTTTCCAGAGGTGCATGATGGCAATCTTCTCTGAGTTGGATGAGTCCATGATAGAAATATTCATGGATGACTTCTCAGTCTTTGGGGATTCATTTAAAACCTGTCTAGAAAACCTAGGACAAGTCCTGACTAGGTGTGAGGAGACTAACCTAGTCCTGAATTGGGAAAAGTGCCATTTTATGGTAGATGAAGGGATTGTCTTAGGACATCGAGTGTCAAGGGCGGGTGTAGAAGTGGATAGGGCGAAAATAGAGGTCATAGAGAAGTTGGTAGAGCCCCAAAATGTCAAGGCTATTAGGAGTTTCTTAGGGCATGCTGGCTTCTATAGAAGGTTCATCAAGGACTTTTCTAAGATAGCCAAGCCTCTATGTGAGCTACTAGAGCTAGGTAGGCCATTCATCTTCTCTACGGAATGTGTAGTAGCTTGGAAAACCCTTAAGGAAGCACTGGTCACAGCACCAATCATAGTAGGACCAAATTGGGATCTCCCATTTGAGATGCTATGTGATGCCAGTGACTATGCTGTAGGAGTCATGTTAGGACAGAAGATTGACAAGCTCACACATCCTGTCTATTATGCTAGTAAGACCTTGAATGAGGCCCAATGTAACTATACAACTACAGAGAAAGAGATGCTTGCTGTAGTATTTGCTTGTGAAAAATTTAGGAACTATATTGTAGGAACTAGGACCATTGTATATACTGACCATTCTGCTTTAAAATATCTAATGAGAAAGGCTGATGCTAAGCCTAGACTAATTAGATGGGTGTTATTGCTGCAGGAATTCGATTTGGACATTCGGGACAAGAAGGGATGTGAAAATGTGGTTGCAGATCACCTGTCTCGATTGCAGCACAATTGCGAAAAAATTGCGGACCCCGCAATTTCTGATGCTTTTATAGATGAACATATCTTTGCTTTGACTCATCGTGATAACGATGAGGAACCTTGGTTCGCTGACATTGCTAACTTCCGTGCAGCACAGGTATTACCAGTGTTCAAGGGAGGACAAGAGAAGAAAAGGTTCCTCCATGAAGCAAGGAAATTCATCTGGGATGACCCCATACTTTACAGGACCTGTGCTGATGGGTTGTTGAGGAAGTGTGTTACAGCTGCTGAAGCGAAGTCTGTGCTACAGCACTGTCATTCATCTCCTTACGGTGGGCACTTTGGTGGTCAAAGAACAGCTGCCAAGGTATTTCAGAGTGGCTACTACTGGCCAACAATCTTTAAGGACGCCCACAACTATGCCCACAACTGTGACGAGTGCCAAAGGACAGGTAACCTCAGTCGCAAGGATGAGATGCCCCTCACCTACATCTTAGAGTTAGAGCTCTTTGATGTATGGGGCATTGATTTCATGGGACCCTTCCCTCCATCATCAGGTAACTTGTATATTCTAGTAGCAGTAGACTACGTGTCAAAGTGGGTAGAAGCTAAGGCATGTCCTAATAATGATGCTAAGACAGTCACTAATTTCTTGCATAGACACATTTTCACTAGATTTGGGACTCCTCGTGCTATCATTAGTGATGAGGGGTCACATTTCATTAATAAGGCTATGGAGAAAATATTGGCTAAGTATAACATCAGACATAGGGTAGCTACTCCCTACCACCCACACTCAAATGGCCAAGCTGAGATTTCCAATAGGGAGATAAAGAACATTCTAGAGAAGGTAGTTAAGCCTAATAGGAAGGACTGGTCTTTCAAGCTTGAGGATGCACTTTGGGCTTATAGAACAGCATATAAGACACCTCTAGGCATGTCTCCCTATAGGTTGGTATATGGCAAGGCTTGCCACTTGCCACTTGAGTTGGAAAACAAGGCATTTTGGGCCATGAAAGAATTAAATTTTTGTGTGAAGGATGCAGGGACATTAAGATCTTTACAGCTGCATGAACTTGATGAGCTTAGGCACATGGCCTATGAGAATGCCAAGATGTACAAAGAAAAGACAAAAATATGGCATGACAGTAGACTCAGGATCAAAGATTTTAAGAAAGGCCAACTTGTATTATTATTTAACTCACGCTTAAAGCTCTTTCCAGGCAAATTAAAGTCTAGATGGTCAGGTCCATTTATTATTACTAATGTCTTTGTTCATGGTGCCATAGAGATTAAAAACTTACAGCAAGGACAGCCATTTATGGTCAATGGTGCTAGGTTGAAGCACTACTATGAGGAGGGGGATGTAAAGACTCTCTCAGCCTTCCTCCTACATGAAGCATGAAGTTAGAAACGAGAGAGAACGAGTGGTTCCTGTGCTCGTTTAGTCAAGGCCAATGCCTTAGTTTATTTTTTCTGTTTTTATCGATGATCGTTTGTACGTTTTGTGGTGTAATTTTAATTGCGTATTTAATGTTTGTTTTGTTTGTTTTTGTAGGGAATCGAAAGAGGGAATCAAGGGGAGTAAATCGCACTTTAAAAATCAAGAATCGGTTGGGCCAATTGAAAGATACGGGCGATCAAAGTTTGGATTTTGTATGAAATCTTGTCCCTAGAATTGCGAAAATATTGCTGACTCCGCAAAAAGAGCCGTTGGGATTTCATCCGTTGCTTTTATAGCCGTTCGAAGGCGCCCGTTTGATACGATCTTCTCATTCTTTGCTCTCCAAGATTTCTGCGATTCTCTCCACCTTTGATCTCTCTCTCCAAACCTCCAAGATTCGACCATGGTTTCCACTAGGGCTGAGAGATCCGCCGCCAAGAAGAAGGCCGACGACGCAGCTGAAGCGGCTGCGAGGGAAGCGCTTCTCACCCTTGCTGATCAGGGTGCTGTACGCACTGGCCGTCTTGGCAAGCTTCCTATTCGTAGGAAGAAGTGGAGAGTGGTCACTGAGATTCCTGCTGGCCCATCTGAACCAATGGGCACGCCCACGAAGCGCCGGTGGACTGTCAAGACTGCCGCCGGACCAAGCAAATCCAAGACTCCCTCTGTGGCGAGTCAAGAATCTGATCGTGCATCCCACGAGTCAGCTAAAGAAGGTGCGACGCCGTCTGCATCACCTGTGCGCAGCCCTCTGCCGTCTGAATCACCTGTGCGCAGCCCCCTGCCATCTGAACCAGTGCCGAGCACCGAATCATCACCACCTGCGCAGAGCGCCGAGTCATCTCCAGCGCCTCAGAGTGCTGATCTACCACCTGCGGCTGTGCAGAGTCCTGAGCTGCCGTCTTCGCCATGGAGTTCTGCGCATACCCCGTCAGCAGAGCACAACTCTCCACGGCCTGATCCGGAATTCCCTTATGGGGATTACCAAGAATCCACGCAAGGCAGTGGAGAGGCAGAAGAAGAAGAAGTCTTCTCTCCCATGAGAGAAGACAGCCCTGTTGAGCCTGCACAGCAAACGCCTGCTGATGATTCTATGGAGGAGACGTTGGGGGCCTGTTTCCCACAACTCCAGGCGAGGCAGAAGGCCAAGAAGAAGGCCAACAAGGAGGCCAAGAAAGCCAAGAAAGCCAAGAAACTGAAGAAGAAGAAGGCCAAGCGAGTGCCTTCAGCAGAAGAAGACAGTACTGAGCCTTCGCTCAAACGCCTCAAGGTGGAGGCTGCTGGATCTTCCAAGCCAGCTGATAAGGGGAAGGCTAAACTCTACCCCGAAGATGAACCTCCATCAGTGAGATATGTCTCGTCTGATGCTGAATCAAGGGGCGTGGAGCTGAGGAAAAGGGACCTGTTGCACGAGAAGGGGTTCCTTGATCGCCTAGCTGACCTGCCGCAGTTCTTGCGCGCAGGGGTGATCAACCATGGCTGGGAGGAATTCTGTCGACCTCCCAATCCAGCATACACAAGCATGGTGTATGACTTCTATGCGAACGTGCTCAGCCCTGAGGATGGCCTGTCTGTGGTCAGAGGGGTAGAAGTGGACTTCTCTGCTAAGGCCATCAATGAAGCATTCGGTCTAAGGGGCCAGCCTCACACAGACTATGCACGGATAGTGGATGAGCCGACTGAGGCTGTGCTAGAAGAAGCCATCCGCACCATTGGCCAGCCTGAGGCCTCCTGGACAGTCTCACGCAATGGGCGGCACACGCTCATGAGTGCCAACCTCACGGCAAAGGCAGCTGTGTGGTTTTCATTCGTGAGAAGAAGACTCTCCCCGGTGACGCATGAGACCACCATTAACCAAAGCCGTTCGCTGCTGGTTTATGCTATCATGAGAGGTCTCACGATCAACGTGGGAGAAGTCATCAATGCTGCCATCGCCGAGTGTGCTAAAAAGGGTAAGGGGCCATTATTTTTCCCCAACATCATAACAAAGTTATGTCTGCTTGCAGGAGTTCCTACCGAGCGCTTGGAGCAGCAGCTGCCCTACACAGGCCATCTGGAGTTGCCTGCACACCTGAGGCTGAGAAGGAAGGGCAATATGGAGTTTGAGTTGGATAGGTTGGCTGCTGAGCAGTCCCTATCCATGGCCTGTTTGATGGACCTGCAGAGAAGAATGGCTCAATGGGCCAATTATGCGCAGGCGAGGGACAAAGAGGTTGCAGACCAGTTGGGATGCATCTTCCCGGACTTCCCCACCAACCTCCTAACTCCATGGGTGGCCCCACGACCACGGCAACCAGATGAAGATGATGAGAATTGAGTGCTGGTTTGAAGAGCACTAAAGGGAGTATTACTGATCCCTCAAGAACCAAAAGACAATTTTCCTGCTTTTTGATAGAGTAATGTATATTATGCTGTTTTGGGGTTAAGTTTTGATCTGTTTTGGATGTTTAGTTTTGTGTTTTTCCTTTTGGTTAGGATAGTCTGATGTTAGTTGATTAGGTAGGATAGTTTAGTTTTATTTTTAGGATGCATAAGTAACGGGAAAAAGCATGCTAGGGGCCTGAGTTAATGTTAAATCTGCCCAGATTGTATTGCGAAATAATTGCGGTTCCCGCAATTTTTGTGACTGATTGCATGTTTTTGACTGCCCGTTTAGTTAGGCTGTGATCTGTTAAATTCTATCTTTTGCTGCTAGCATGACTACCTTATATAGCTGATCTTAAAGCATGCTGGATGAGTGTCATAGGACACCTGTTGATAGTTTAAATTTGCCTCTGAATAGTGCTCAGCATGCATAAACCATAAGTCCTTAAACCTGTCTGTTCTGTTCAAATTTTCTGCTGCTGGGATAGTTGCTTCTAGAATGTTTTGCCTATGCCTAGAATGTTTAGATTCTCTTTGTTTTACTTTAGACTAGATGCTTCTAGGACAAGTTTGGGGGTGTGCCACCTCAAACACTCATTGGGGACAATGAGTAGTTGAAGTTTGGGGGAGGCCACCCTAGGCCTAGGAACATTCCTCTCTTCCTTAAGACATAAGCATTCTTCTTCTCCTAAAAAAATTTTTGTGATAAATAGAAAAAGTGAAAAATAGAATAAAGAGGGGAGTCTTTCTCAAGTTGCTGAGTAATCAGTGCCAAGTGTGTAAACCACAAGTGGCATTGCATCAAAAGGCAAACCAAGGGGAGACTCCACCTAAGTAAAAAAAGAAAGAAAAAAGAGAAATAGGGGAAGAAGAATGTGTGCTTGGGAGTTATAATCTTGTGGCTTAGATGTCCTATGAAAAAGAACTCTGATCCTTAATGAGCTAAGCACAAGGTTGTAGCTTTTAGGTTTGTCTAGGGAGATGAATGTTTATCCAATGTAGTGATGCCAGGGTTTAGGTTGTTCTCTATAAAGTACCACTGTCACTGTTAATACTAAGACTGGCATGACTCTAAGGAATCCTAGACACATTAAAAATAAGCTGGAAGCATGTACTGAGTCTGGAGTAAAGCTTGGTAGAATTTGAAACCTTAGGGATAGTAGCATGATATCATAGAAGTAGTTAGATCAGTAGTAGGGGGTCAACAAAAGCAGTGGGTATAGTAGGCAGGTGAAGGCAGAAGAGGCTAGACAAGAGGCTAGTTCTAAACTTGGAAGTGTGTCACAGGACAGCACTGCTAGAGACAAGAATATAAGGGAGTTAGTGAGTAGATAAAAGAAGAAGAAACAGCAGCCTAAGTAAGTCCTTAGTATGCTTGAGGACAAGCAAAGCCTTAAGTTTGGGGGTGTGTTAAGTCTCTGAAAGTGACTTATTTAGGACCCATTTAGCTTAAGAAGATGTACACATTTAGGTGTTTTTGTGAGCATTTAGCCTAAACCTATGCTTTAATATGAGAATTAGAAGAAGGTAGCTAATATAGGACTTATGCACAATAGGTAGGAAAAGGGGTGAAAACCGAAGAAAAGAATGAAAAAATAACCCTTGCGAATGCATTGCGGAATAATTGCGGTGGCCGCAATTATTCAAGTTAAAACCGTAAGTTGGCTGACATTTTTCTGTTTAGATCCGACTTTTCAGGGATTCGTTCTTTCTCCTCCACCCATTCTGATATACGACGTTGAAGATTGATGGTTCTCCTTGGCCCAATCGCACCTGCAAACTACTATAAAAGGGGGCCAAAGTCGGAGGTTCAGTCATCATTCAACGTGCAGAAGTCTTCTCACAGTCCACCATTCCTCTCGATTTTCCCTTGCCGTCTGTTGGAGTGAGGTTCTCAGCTTTTGGAGTCGATAATCTGATAGGAAGGAGAGAAGATTCTTCTTCTCTCTCGATTGGATTCATCCAAGCACGGCTGAATTCTCATCACCATCATTCGAGGCGACTGCCACGAAGA
This sequence comes from Herpetospermum pedunculosum, assembly GCA_028017165.1. NCBI lineage: Eukaryota > Viridiplantae > Streptophyta > Magnoliopsida > Cucurbitales > Cucurbitaceae > Herpetospermum > Herpetospermum pedunculosum. The sequence goes on along the minus strand of CM051528.1, from coordinate 53,288,683 downwards.
TTTCCAGCACACCTTTACTGTTTTCTGCTTTTTCCTTCTCAATTCCATTTCTGTTCAATGTTGTTCTTAGCTTAGTCATTTACTTATTGCATTTCGTTGTTGTCTGCCTTGAATTCATTCTGTTTAAGCTTCCCTTTGTCATTCAAACACTTTAAGTAATCAAAGTAAGTTTCTGCATTTCACAGTTATTCCTTATTCTGCTACGAGTTTGGCTTGCTGTTTTACACACTTTTCCCTTCTAAGCATGTCTACTTTATCTTATATTTCTGTTCTTCATATATCCATGAGTAACTAAATTCACTTAGGGGCATGCTAATGACAGAACTATAGGCTAAAAAACGTAAGTCAAGTAGGTAGATCAACACTCGAACATTGATTATATGTAAGCTTCATCCCACGGGCAATTTCGATTGGCCATCCATTTTGTCCAAAGAACTCCTAACCTCTGGAAGGAGTAAGAGTTCAGAGTCGTATAATCATGCTAGCCTTCCATGGTAATCAGGAAACGGCCTAGGAATAGGCGTTTCCCTAGTATAAACTGAACACTCCTGTTTTAACAAGATGCTTAAGACCTTACTTTGAAGTCGAGTAAACTTGAGTCTCTCATGCATGGAATCGGACGATACTTGAGATAGAGTGAGTTTAATGTATAGAGAGTTGATCCAAAGCTTGATAATCGTAATAAACTGCCTATAGGATAGTCATTAGTAGCCCTTAATTCACCCATTTAACCAGTTTCGCTGCCATTTAATTGCGGATTAATTGCGGTTCTCGCAATTCTGCCAAATTGTCTTCTGTCTAGCTGTTTTCTTCTGTGTTTATTGATTTCATCTCTTGACCTTTAAGCCTGATTTTCACTTTAATTTGTTTATGGCATGTTCCTTTATACATTCAGCAAAAAGTAGTTAATTAAAAACCAATTTTACCCCATCGAATCCATCCCATCTTTCTTAACAAACACACTTCGCGAATAGCTAAAATTAAGTCTCTGTGGAAAAAACGAATTAAATATACTTACTACTTGCTGTGAGACCATGTATGCTTGCATGTTCTAAGTGCTCTCTCCATCCTTTTGCTTCTTTATCTTTACACATTGAGCACGCAACAGCAGGTCAGCAGGTCTGTCGAGGAAGCCCTTCTCGTGCAGCAACTCCCTCTTCCTCAGCTCAATGCCTCTGGACTCAGCGTCAGAGGACACGTACCTCACTGATTGAGGCTCATCTTCAGGGTAAAGCTTGGCCTTCCCTTTGTCCTTTGGTTTGGCTGACTCCGCAGCCTCAATCTTGAGCTTCTTGAGCGATGGCTCAGCACTCTCTCCCTCTAATGCCAGCGCCCTCTTGGCTTTCTTTTTCTTTGATTTCTTGGACCGTTTGGCTTTGATACTCTTGGCAGCCTTCTTCTTCTTCAGCTTTGCCTTGGTTGTGATCGCATGGAGGCAAGCCCCCAATGTTTCTTCCATAGAATCATCCTTCTGCGCAGGACTCTCAGGGCTGGCTTCCCTCAACGGAGAGAAGACCTCTTCTTCCTCAGCCCCCCCACTGCCCTGCGTCGATTCTTGGTACTCCCCATATGGGAATTCAGGGTCAGGTCGTGGAGAAGTGGGTGAAGGAGTGGTGCTTTGCGCTGCTGTAGGGGTCTGTGCAGAACTCTGCGGCGAAGAAAGACTTTCAGGGCTTTGCGCTGGTGGTGCAGATGGCGAAGAGCTCTTCTTGGCCGAATCGTGGGACGCATGATCACTTCCTTGACTCTCCACAGAGGGAGTCTTTTCTTTGCTTGGTTCTTCGGCCACCGCCATGCTCCATCGACGTTTCTTGGGCGTTCCCACTGGCTCAGAGGGTCCAGCAGGTATCTCCGTGACTACCTTCCACTTCTTCTTGCGGATCGGCAGCTTAGGGAGTCTCTCAGTTCGCGCAGCATCAGCCTCTGCAAGGGCCAGAAGTGCTTCCCTCGCAGCCGTTTCAGCGTCGTCAGCCTTCTTCTTGGCCGCAGATCTTTCAGCCCTCGTGAGCACCATTGTTGAATCGTGGAGGTTTGGAGAGAAGAATCACAGATGAAGAGAAACGCAGATTTCTTGGAGTTCAGATACTTGGGAAATCGTATAGATCAACGCGCGTCTCAACGGATATAAAGAAAACGGAAAAATCCCAACGGCTATATTTTTGCGGATTCTGCAAATCCAGCGCAATTCTAGTGACCGTTGGAGATTTTTTTTCATTTAAATGTCAATCTTTGCTCCATCGTATCTTTTATTTGGCCCAATATCTTCTTGATTTTTTAAGCTGGATTTAATCTCCTTGATTCCCTCTATTGATTCCCTACAAAAAGAAATAAAATCAACATCAAATTCGTAATTAAAATCATACAAACATATACACAAACGATAACCGGAAAAATGGGAAAAATAAACTAAGGCATGAGCCTCATATTGACGAGCACAGCAATCACTCGTCCTCTCTCGTTCTTAATTTCACGCTTCAGTCAAGAGGAAGGCCGAGAGAGTCTTCACATCTCCTTCCTCATAGTAGTGCTTCAACCTTGCACCATTAACCATGAATGGTTGACCTTGCTGCAGGTTCTTTATCTCGATGGCACCATGAACAAACACATTAGTAATTACAAACGGACCTGACCATCTAGACTTAAGTTTGCCTGGAAATAATTTCAATCGTGAGTTAAATAATAAAACAAGTTGGCCTTTCTTAAAGTCCTTGATCCTAAGTCTACTGTCGTGCCAAATCTTGGTCTTTTCCTTATACATTTTGGCATTTTCATAAGACATATGTCTAAGCTCATCAAGCTCATGTAATTGCAGAGACCGCAACGTTCCCGCATCGGTCACGCAATAATTCAACTCTTTTAGTGCCCAAAATGCCTTGATTTCTAACTCAAATGGAAGATGACAAGCTTTACCATACACAAGTCTGTAAGGAGACATACCTAGGGGTGTCTTATATGCAGTCCTATATGCCCAAAGTGCATCCTCGAGTTTAAATGACCAGTCCTTTCTATTAGGTTTGACCACTTTTTCTAGGATGTTCTTAATCTCCCTATTTGAAATTGCAGCCTGACCATTCGAGTGTGGGTGATAAGGAGTGGCTACTCTATGTCTAATGTTATACTTAGCCAACACTCTCTCCATAGCCTTATTAATGAAATGTGTCCCCTCATCACTAATGATAGCACGAGGTGTTCCAAACCTAGTAAAAATGTGCCTATGCAAGAGTTTTATGACTGTTTTGGCATCATTATTGGGACATGCTATGGCCTCTACCCACTTGGATACATAGTCTACTGCCACTAATATGTAAAGGTTACCTGAGGATGGGGGAAATGGTCCCATGAAGTCAATGCCCCACACATCAAAGAGCTCCAACTCTAAGATGTAAGTGAGAGGCATTTCATCCTTGCGACTAAGGTTACCTGTTCTTTGGCATTCATCACAGCTGTGGGCATAGTTGTGGGCATCCTTGAAGATCGTTGGCCAATAGTAGCCACTCTGAAATACCTTTGCAGCTGTTCTTTGGCCACCAAAGTGTCCACCATAAGGAGCTGTGTGGCAATGCTGCAGCACAGACTTCGCCTCAGCAGCTGAAACACACTTCCTTAGCAAGCCGTCAGCACATGTTTTGTAAAGTGTGGGGTCATCCCATATGAATTTCCTTGCTTCATGAAGGAACCTCTTCTTCTCTTGTCCTCCCTTGAAAGTTGGTAGTACCTGTGATGCAAGGAAGTTAGCAATGTCAGCAAACCAAGGTTCCTCATCGTTATCACGATGAGTCAATACAAAGACATGTTCATCAATAAAAGCATCAGAAATTGCGGGTTCCGCAATTTTTTCGCAATTATGCTGCAATCTAGAAAGATGATCCGCAACCACATTTTCACTTCCTTTCTTATCTCTAATGTCTAGATCAAACTCTTGCAGCAGCAGTACCCACCTAATCAACCTAGGCTTAGCATCAGCCTTCCTCATAAGGTACTTTAAAGCAGAATGGTCAGTGTACACAATTGTTCTGGTGCCTACAATATAGTTCCTAAATTTCTCACAAGCAAACACTACAGCTAGCATCTCCTTCTCAGTGGTTGTGTAGTTGCATTGTGCCTCATTAAGTGTCTTACTAGCATAATAGACAGGGTGTGTTAACTTGTCAATCTTCTGTCCTAACATAACCCCTACAGCATAGTCACTAGCATCACATAACATCTCAAATGGGAGATCCCAATTTGGCCCTACTATAATAGGTGCTGTGACTAGTGCTTTCTTAAGGGTTTTCCAAGCTAGGACACACTCTTTAGAGAAAATGAATGGCTTGTTTAGCTCTAGAAGCTCACATAAAGGCTTGGAGATCTTAGAAAAGTCCTTAATGAACCTTCTATAGAAACCAGCATGCCCTAAGAAACTTCTAATGGCCTTGACATTTTGGGGTTCTACCAATTTCTCTATTATTTCAATTTTTGCCCTATCAACTTCTACACCTGCCCTTGACACTCTATGACCTAAGACAATCCCTTCATCCACCATGAAGTGGCACTTTTCCCAATTTAGGACTAGGTTGGTCTCCTCACACCTAGCCAAGACTTGTCCTAAGTTCTCTAGAAAGTTTGTAAATGAATCCCCAAAGACTGAGAAATCATCCATGAATATCTCTATCATGGACTCATCCAAATCAGAGAAGATTGCCAACATACACCTTTGGAAAGTTGTCGGTGCATTGCATAAGCCAAAAGGCATTCTGCGAAAGGCAAAAGTTCCAAAAGGGCAAGTGAAGGTAGTCTTCTCTTGGTCCTTAGGGTCTATAGTAATCTGGTTATATCCTGAATAACCGTCTAAGAAGCAATAGTAGGCTCTACCAGCTATCCTATCTAGCATCTGGTCAATGAATGGTAGAGGGAAATGGTCTTTTTTGGTCTCTTTATTTAGTTTCCTATAATCCATGCAAACTCTCCACCCTGTGATAGTCCTAGTTGGAATCAGTTCATTGTTCTCATTGACTACCACAGTCATCCCCCCCTTCTTAGGTACACATTGTATAGGGCTCACCCACTGACTACTAGCTATGGGGAAGATCACACCAGCATCTAACCATTTAATTATTTCTTTCTTAACTACCTCTTTCATAGAGGGATTCAACCTACGTTGGTGATCTACTCTAGGTGTATGCTCTTCCTCTAGTATAATCTTATGCATGCAATAAGAAGGGCTAATGCCTCTAATATCAGCAATAGTCCATGCAATAGCCTTCCTATGTTGCTTAAGTAGTAAAATCAGTTCAACCTCATGCTTTTCACTTAATTTAGAAGAAATAATCACAGGCAAAGTATCATTACTTCCTAGATATGCATACTTGAGGTGAGTGGGGAGAGGTTTTAATTCTAAGATAGGTGGATGCTCAATGGATGGTTTTAATGGATTCACAGATTTTTCAGTTAAGTCAATATTCATACAAACATGCTGAGGGTTATTTACAGGTATGTCCATTATCTCAGCTATGTTTAAGTCAGTTAATTCTAATCCTACATAGTTATTAGCGTGCTTAGTCAACAATTCATGCTCCAATTGTTCTTCCATTAATGAGTCAACAATGTCCATGCTAGCACAAGATTCAGAGTCAGAGGGGTACCTCAGTGCTTTAAAAACACTAAACTTAACCTCCTCGTCATGAACCCTCATAGTGAGCTCACCTTTTTGGACATCTATCAGTGCCCTACCTGTGGCTAGAAATGGTCTGCCTAACAGGATGGGGACCTCCTTGTCTGCTTCATAATCCAGGATAATGAAATCTGCAAGGAAAATAAACTTGTCAACCTTTACAAGAATATCCTCAATCTTACCTTCAGGGTATGCTATGGATCTGTCTGCTAGTTGTAAAGTGACAGTGGTTGGACGTGCTTCTCCTATTCCTAGCTGGCGGAATAGTGATAGGGGCATGAGGTTTATGCTGGCTCCCAGGTCACAAAGAGCTCTGCCCACGTGCTTGCCTCCTAGCTCTACAGGTAAGGTGAAGGAACCAGGGTCCTTCTCCTTCTTGGGTAGCTTGTTCTGGAGTATGGCACTGCACTCCTCAGTGAGGTTGACTGTTTCAAACTCACCAATTATTTTCTTGTTAGTTATAATATCCTTCAAAAACTTTACATAAGAAGGCATAGACTGTAAAACTTCTACAAAAGGAATGTTAACATGCACTTGCTTAAGAATTTCTAGAAATTTATTAAAGTGCACTTCCTGTTCTTGTTTTTTCTTTAGCCTTCTAGGAAATGGAGGTGGTGGCACATATGCAGGCACTTCAGGTCGCCTCAGGACAGGTGGAGGCCTTGGAATTTCTTCTATCTCCTCTATGATTGGCTCCAGCCTTTGTCCTGATGTGCTTGTTGTTGGTGGACCTTGGTTTGGCAGAGACTCTAGTGGAGCACTAGACTCAGTGTTCTCTACTCTCTTTGGTGTGTCCTTGGTGTTGCTTACCAATGGTCTACCACTTCTAAGTTCAATTGCTTGAACTTGCTCTTTACCATCTCTCCTTGGCACTTCAGTGTCAGCAGGGAGTCTACCTTGGGGCCTACTTTTGATTTCGTTGGCTAGTTGCCCTATTTGGTTCTCTAAGCTCCTAAGAGTAGCTTGCTGGCTCTGCAGAGTGGCATCATTCTTGGCTATGTATTCCTTAAGTAAGTTTTCTACAGAAGATCCTACAGGTTGGTTGTATGGTTTTTGATACATTGACTGGTTATGTTGGGGAGTGAAACCAGGTGTTCCACTTGGTCTTGGTTGGTTAGGAGCTTGGTTAGCATTTTGTTGGCCACCCCATGACAGGTTTGGGTGGTTCCTCCAACCAGGGTTGTAAGTATTGGAATAGGGGTTGTTCCTAGGCTGCTGCTGGCTTCCAATATAGCAGACTGAGGCTGGATTCCCAGGGCAGTACTCATACAGGTGCCCTTCCCCACAGAATCCACATACAAGTGTCTCACCTTGACTTGGTTGGGTGCCCATTGACATGGCTGTAGCGGTGTTGACACTTGTTTGGAGATTGGTTTGAGCCATTTGCTTAACTAGGTTGGTCAGGGCATTTATTTGGCTGCTCATTGCACTTAGAGCATCCTTGTCTTGAGCTCTAGTTGGCTCAACTGGATCATCTGACCACCTACAGTGAGATGCTGAGATCTTCTCCAAGATCTCATAGGCTTCGTTGTAACTCTTGGACAACATGGAACCTCCAGCAGATGAATTTAAGACTTGCCTAGTGCTGGGGTTGCATCCTTTGAAAAAGACCTCTATTTGGATACACCATGGGATGCCATGGTGTGGACATTTAAGAAGAAGATCTTTGAACCTTGTCCAAGCTTCGTGAAGAGACTCATTCTCAGCTTGTTTGAATTTAACTATGTCATCACGAAAGGTAGAATTCCTATCAGGTGGGAAGTATTTGACTAGGAATTTCTCTGCTAAGTCTGTCCAATTAAGGACAGATCCAGAGGGTAATGAGTTTAACCACGTTTTGGCTTTGTCCCTCAAAGAGTAAGGGAACAGATATAGCCTCAAGGCTTCTTGGGAAACTCCAGGGATGATAAAGGTATCACTGACTCCTAAGAAGTTCCTAAGATGGTTGTGGGGGTCCTCATTTTCCACTCCAAAGAATTGTCCCACAGTGGACAACATTTGGAACATCACTGGCTTTAACTCGAATGAGTTGGCAGTGATTTCAGGACGGATTATGCTGGGGTTCAGCTCCCCAGGCATAGGTACTAGGTACGAGAGAATGGCACTATTCTTGTCATTCGCTATTTCGATGGGATTGCGAGTGACAGGCACCGGATTTGGAACTATTCCATCCATTTCTTCTTGAGACAATTGCGGAGGAATTGCGGTTCCCGCAATTACTTGAAGTGAAGGGGGTTGTTTAAAGAGACGTTTCTTGGCTCTATTTCTGGCCCTAAGTAATCTCTCAGGCTCAGGATTGAGCTCTAGATCACTACTTGAAGGCTCACTCATAAACTAACCCAATAGTACCTGCAAAAGAAATGAAACAGATCAGCTTCAATAGGCGATAAACTTGGTGTTTCAAACTTAACAAACTTCGTTTTCACTTAAATAAATCCCCGGCAGCGGCGCCAAAAACTTGTTACGTGCTCAATGTGTTAAAATAAATAAGCAATAAGATAGAGAGAGCACTTAGAACATGCAAGCATACATGATCTTATAGCAAGTAGTAAGTATTTTTTCATTCGTTTTCCCACAGAGATTTATTATAAGCTACTCGTGAAGTGTAAAGTTAAGAAAGAAAGGGTGGATTTGATGGGGTAGAATTGGTTTTAAATTGTCTATTTCCTACTGAATACGTAGAGGGTAGCAACATAAACAAGTGCAAGTCAAAGCTAAACTCAAATGAAAAGAGACGAGATTAATAAATGAAGAAGAAAACAGCTAAACAGAATTGTAAACTTAGCAGAATTGCGGAAACAGCAATTCTACCGCAATTTTCCTAACAGCGAAAGTGTGTAAAATGGAGAAACAAGGGCTACTAACGACTCCTCTATAGGTATTTTCTTACGATTCTCAAGCATTGAATCAACTCTCTATGCATCAAACTCACTCAATCTCATGTATCGTCCGATTCCATGCATTAGATTCTTTAGTTTACTCATGTCCAAGTAAGGTCTTAAGCATCTTGTTAAAGCAGAAAGTTATGGTTTGTACTAGGAAAACGCCTATCCCTAGGTCGTTTTCTGGCTACCTTGAAAGGCTAGCATGAGTGTATGACTCTGAACTCTTACTCCTTCCAGAGGTTAGGAGTTCTTTGGACAAAATGGATGGCCAATCGAAATTGCCCGTGGGATGAAGCTTACATACAATCAATGCTTCGAGAGCTATCCTACATGCTTGGTTCACGTTTTTTAGCCTATAGTATTGTCATTAGCATGCCCCTATGTGACTTAGTTACTCATGGATATAGGGAGAACAGAAAGAAGAGAAGAAGTAGACATGCTTAGAAGGAATTTAAAGACAAAACAGTGAGGAAAAGCAGTAGATCGCAAAAGCAAGAAACTGTGAAATAATGAATTTTACTTTCGATTACTTGATTGTTTGAAGGAACAAAAGAAAACTTGAAATGAAGAACACAAAGACAGAACACCACGAAATGCAATAAACTAGCCACTAGAACAGGAACAACAACTAAACAACGCTGGAAAGTAGAAATGAAAGACAGAAAGCAGATAAGTGAGCTTCAACGCCTCGTCGCAACTGCCTCGGCTGAGGGATGAGAAAGATCAGCCTTGCTTGGATGAATCCAATCGAGAGAGAAGATAAATCTCCTCTCCTTCCTATCAGATTATCGATTCCAACAGCTGAGCTTCGCAAACCAGCAGACGGCAAAGGAAAACAGGAGAAAAGATGGAGCTGCGAGAAGACTTCTACGCTTTCGGATGATGATCAAACCCTCGACTTTGACCCCTATTTATAGTAATCTGCAGCTGCATTTGGGCCAAGGAGAACCATCCATCTTCAACGTCATACTTCAGAATGGATGGAGGAGAAAGAACGAATCCCTGAAATAACGGAAATTAACAGAAAAAGATCAGTCAACTTACGGTTTTCACTTGAAACATTGCGGTTTCAGCAATGTTTTCGCAATGCTATCGCAATGTAGTTTTTTTCTTTCTTTTACTTCGGTTTTCAATCCTTTTCTTTCCTTTTGCACACAAGACCTAATTTAGCTACCTTCTTTTAATTCTCACAAATAAGCATAGGTTTAAGCTAAATCCTATCAAAAACACCTAAGAGTGTGCATCTTTCTAAGCTAAATAAGTCCTAAATAAGTCACTTTTGAAGACATAACACTCCCCTAGGCTTATTGTCAAAGGCATTGTTGTCCTGTGACACTCTCCTAGGCTAAAACTAACTTCATGTTTTGTCTAATCTGATTTCCCTTGCCTTTAAAACCTTCTGTTTTTACTAACTTCCTATCTTTTGGTTTATCTGCCTATATCATTGAGCACATTGTGCAGACATCCCTAAGCCTTCAAACTCTCCCTAGTTTTAACTCAGACTCAGTACATGCTTCTAAGGTTTTTATTTTTACTACCTAGGAATCCTTTATAGTCATGCCATGCTTAGAACAACACCAGTATCAGAGTACAGAATCCATAGAACCGACTAAGCCATGGCATCACTTCTATTTTAGGACAGACACTCATATCCCTCAACACGCCTTCTAGTTACAGCCACGTGCTTAGCTAACTTAGGATCAGAGTTCATTACATAGGACATCTAAGCACCCAAGGTTGTACCCTCTTGGCATACATCATCCTTCTTTGTTTTCCATTTTTTTTTTCTTTTTTTGCACCTCTTTCTTTCCCTTAAGTATGCTTTTGATGCAGTGCCCCTTGTGGGTTACACAAGTGGCCCTGATTACTCAGCAATTTTAAAGAAAAGACAATGCTTCTTTTTCGTTTTCTTGTATTCTCTTTTTTTTTTCAAAGAAGGATGATGCATATCTTACTAAGGGAGAGAGGAGTGTTCCTAGGACTAGAGGCTGCCTCCCCCAAACTTTAACTACACATTGTCCTCAATGAGAGTATGAGGTGGCACACCCCCAAACTTGTCTTAGAAGCATCTAGTCTAAGTTAAAAATAGACAGAAGTTAAAAATCCAAGGGATAAAATGGCTCTCCTAGTTTCAGATAACACAATAGCAGAAATTTATTAAAAACAAATGGTAAGGTCTAACAGAGGCACATGCTTATCATTTTATGAAGCTATTTAAACCTAAGAAGAGTGTACTCGACACTCATCCAACATACTCAATAGACAGACCACACAGAGACATCACCAATGCAGTTAAGTATTTAGAGTCAAGGACAAAACACACTAGCAGAAAGTCATAACTCACATAACAGCATTGCTTGAATGAAAAAACTTTGCGTTGTACGCAATGAAATCGCAATGACAATAACAGAGCAGATTTAACAGTGATCAAAGTTCCTAATATGCAATTTCAATTCGTGGCCCATAGGGCATGTGAAAATTTTAAAACATCATCACAGACTAACTATCCTAAACTAATTCTAAACTAATCTATGTTTACTCTAACTAAGCTATTCTACTGAATTGAAAACAAACAAACAACAATTTTTATATGGGGGGGGGGGGGGGGTAAACGGTTTACAGAAAAGCAGGTTTTTGAGAGAGAAAAGAACTACTCCCTCGGATGCCGTCAGACTATGGCATTCATTCATTTCCATCATCTTCTCTTAGCCTCTTGATTGATCCATTTTGCCGTTAGGATTTCCAATCCTCAAACTTATCTCCTTCCTCATAGTAGTGCTTCAATCTAACACCATTCACCATGAACGACTGGCCTTGTTCCACATTTTGGATCTCGATTGCACCATGAACAAACACAATAGGGATTACAAACGGACCAGACCAACGAGACTTTAGTTTGCCAGGAAACAACTTCAAACGTGAATTAAATAACAACGCATGTTGGTCCTTTAAAATCCTTTATCCTGAGTCTACTATCATGCCAAATTTTAGTTTTTTCCTTATACATTTTAGCATTCTCGTATGACATGTGTCTTAGTTCATCTAATTCATGTAATTGCAGAGACCGCAATGTTCCCTCATCGGTTACGCAAAAGTTTAACTCCTTTAAAGCCCAAAAGACTTTGTTTTCTAATTCAAGGGGGAGATGGCATGCTTTTCCATATACTAATCTATAAGGAGACATTCCTAAAGGTGTTTTATATGCAGTTCTATAAGCCCATAGTGCATCATCTAATTTAAAAGACCAATAATTTCTATTTGGTTTTACAACTTTTTCAAGTATACTTTTGATCTCTCTATTAGAAATTTCAGCTTGCCCATTTGAATGGGGATGATAGGGTGTTGCCACCCTATGCCTAACATTATACTTAGCTAATACCTTTTTCATGGCTTTATTTATGAAATGTGTTCCTTCATCACTGATGATGGCACGTGGTGTGCCAAAGCATGTAAAGATATGTCTATTCAGAAATTTAACAATTGTCTTAGCATCATTTAAAGGACATGCAATTGCCTCAACCCATTTTGAGACATAGTCTACAGCTACTAGAATGTAAAGATTACCAGCAGATGGTGGGAATGGCCCCATGAAGTCAATACCCCATACATCAAAGAGTTCTAGCTCTAAGATGTATGTTAGAGGCATCTCACCCTTCCTACTGAGGTTACCTGTTCGATGGCATTCATTGCAATTGTGTGCGTAGTCATGTGCATCCTTGAAGATTGTTGGCCAAAAGTAGCCACTCTGAAATACCTTTGCAGCAGTTCTTTGCCCACCAAAGTGTCCTCCATACGGAGTTGTATGGCAATGTTGCAGGATTGACCTTGATTCAACAGCTGACACACATTTCCTTAGCAATCCATCTGCACAGCTTCTGTAGAGAGTTGGATCATCCCAAATGTATTTCCTAGCCTCATTTAAGAACTTCTTCTTATCCTGCCCCTTGCTGAATTCTGGTAACACCTGTGAGGCAAGAAAATTTGCAATATCAGCAAACCATGGTTCATCATTATCATCCTAATGTACTAAAACAAAAACATGTTCATCAATAAAAGAATCTGTCATTGCGGGCTCCGTAATAGATTCGCAATGACTCTGCAATCTTGATAAGTGATAGCTCACAAAATGATCTATCTTTAGGACCTATTTTATGCTAGTTTAAAGACTTACACGGTTAATTTCACGTTTATATTTGATTATCTTATAGATATCGAGCATTTGGAGCAAACCGGAGCTTTTAGAAGATTTATGATGAAAAATAAGTGAAGAAAATCAGTCAAAAACCCGAGGGGACAGCGTCTAGACGCTGGAAATAGCGTCTAGACGCTTGAAATTAAAATAAAATGAAAATATGCAGCCATCCAGATTCGAACTCAAGCCGTGGCGCGCGCGAAGTTCATTACCCAACACTCAACCAACTCAGCCAGCAATGTAACTTGATGATTATACCAGCGAAATATTATATATTCAATAAAGCCCAACCCAATTCTGATGGAATTTCAACCTCTGCACCTACATCAGAGCCCATGGTGGTGCGCCTCAGCTGATTGTAGCCCCAAATTTGCCTTATTGAACGATTTTGACCCTAAATTATCTTATAAATACATATTCTTGAGGAGTTTTCAGGGAGCCAATTTGGAGAGTTATTCCCAATTTCGAAAATACATAATTTTAAGAGTTAGAGGAGATTTTTGGGAGCAAAAAGAAGACAATTACATGCTCGGGATCGTGACGATTACAGCGGGAACGTGGAATCGACACTAGTTTTATTTCTTCTTCCCTTTTAATTTGTAGTTTCGTTATGAGTTTAATTTTGAGTTTAGATTTTATAATATTGAATATGTTTGGCTAAACTCATTTATCTTGGGGATTGATGTAGCCTTTTAGTTTTGATGTTTTAATTAATTGAATGCTTAGATTGATTGTTTATTATCCATTCATGCTTTTACTTTCTTAATGCTTATAATCTTTTGGCCAAGGGTTGTATGTCGTCATGGTTTAAATTATGCTTGGAAGAGAATGATTTAGACTAGATCTTAATTGCATGACTAAGAATAGTTCTAACATGGGAATGATTAGGCTATCTTAGAAGTTGTTTTAAAGAAGAGTTCTTAATGCCTTGCATGTCTTTAAAAACTAGATTGAACAATTAGTTTTATTACATTGGATGAGACCAATTGCGCTCGGAAGAGGCAATTGTTATTTGTGTCCTTCTAGACTTATGGAAATTTGCATGAATAATCTTGGTATTTGATTGATTGAAGCGTCAATCTAATTGGCGAAATCAACTCCCTAAGATATCTATCTCCTTGTTGTTCTCCATCTTTTATTTTATGTTTTTATTTTGTTTTAATCCTATCTTTTATCGCTTTCTTTCTCTAAATAAAATTGGGTGACTGTATTCGCGGTACTTAAGTGAACTAGAAAACCAATCCTGAGGACGATACTCGTATTTACATACACTTTTATTACTTGACCCGTACACTTGCGGTTTTGCACTGCATTAAAAGTGTGCAACAATAAGTGATCAACAACTAGATTTTCACATCCTTTCTTGTCTCTGATTTCCAAATCAAACTCCTGCAAAAGTAGCACCCATCTAATTAGACGAGGCTTGGCATCAGCCTTCCTCATTAAGTACTTTATTGCAGAATGATCAGTATAAATAATTATTTTATTTCCTACCATATATGGCCTGAATTTCTCACATGCAAACACTACTGCAAACATCTCTTTTTCTGTGGTAGTGTAATTTCATTGAGCTTCATTCAAAGTTTTACTCGCATAATATATAGTATGTGTTAATTTGTCTCTCTTTTGGCCAAGCATGGCTCCAATTGCATAATCACTCGAATCACATATCAATTCAAAGGGCATATCCCAATTTGGAACGATTATGATTGGAGCTTTTACTAAAGCAGTCTTAAGCTTAGTCCAAGCTAGAAAACATTATAAATCTAACAGCATTATCACAAGACAAATTCGGAAGGCAGAAATCCACACTTTGCTTCATGCTTAAGTATAATATTGTAATGGCACAAGCATGCAAAATAATCATTTCAAAATGAATGCATCATCAATTCATGCTAAACGACTATGGTAAGCGCATTAACAAAGATTTCAAGCATGATAGCAGAAGCATCAAACTATTTTCAGAATTGTCTCCTAGTACACTATGATTGTTGGCACATGATAAATATTTCATTCCCCAAAATAAACTACTCCTAACATACGAAATCTAAGCAAAGCATGATAAAATCCTAATTTAAGAGTTTAGGGATCATAAATCTCCCTTGTCAATCTGCCTGATATGTATATTCTTCAATGTTTCGAGGCATCACTTATGCTCCGTTAGGATACTTAAGTCTTGATTTACGGGGTCGGACATTCTGCCACACCTTGAAATTGTTGATTCTTTCAAAGAGACTGTATGTTATAACATCCCAAGGTTTGTACTCTCTGTGCGTTGGTACAACATAGGTTTGATGTGATGGGACTTCTTTTTCTGGCACATCTCTTTCTAACTCCTTCAACTAGAGCATTTGTGGATGTGGTGGCTCAGCTCTCTCATTGGTGGAGAAGCTTGCTGCAACATCAAACATTTCAAATTCTTTTTCCTCAAGCAGCGCATTGGTCTCTTTGGCCTCATCCAACTCAATTTCATTTTTCTCAACTTTCACCAACTCCACCATTTCATATGGAGATTCCATTGGATCACTCTTCTCAGAATCAAAGGTAACAAAGGAGTCATCATCATAAAAATCAAACATCTGAGGGCATGGTGGTGGTGATTTTGCTATAGCAAGTAGATTTTGTAAGTCATTTGTGAGCTGGGCTAATTGCACATCAATTCTCCTCATGGATGCATCATTCCTTTCCATGAATTCTATCAATAGCGCCTCCAAAGCGGGTGATAATTCTTCATTTTGAGTTAGCGCATAATGTTGATAGTCTTCATGTTGGGGGAACTCTTCATAATGAGCAACTTGCCCATGCTCTTCCCAAGAATTATTTGAGAGTTGCCACTGATCATGTCCACACAGGTACGAATAATGGTTGTCATAACTTTGTTGATATTGCCTCTCTTGATAATTCAATGTTGGGCAATTCTTCAAGTCATGATTATCCCCACAATAAGCACATGACTGATAAAATTCTTCAAACTGTTGTGGGCAAACTCTTCCTCCAATTAAGTTCTGCAGCGTATTCATTTAGTTTCGCTCTGTGCCTGAAAATGATAGTAAACAAATTAAGCTCACGTATTCAGCACAGATCTTACAATCAATCAACTTAACACAAAAGTAATGCAAATCCCCGGCAACGACGCCAAAAACTTGTTGCGTGCTCAGTGTGTATGTAAAATGAAATGCGAAGAGCACTCAGATCATGCAAGCATACATGGTCTGCAGCAAGTGATAAGTATATTTTATATCGTTTTCTCACAGAGATTTGATTACGTTTATGCTAAGTACAAATTGATTAAAGGAAAATGTAACCGGTGACAAAATGTTGTTGGTTGGATGTTGGTTTGAGGTACAAAACTATAAAAGATGCAAGAAGAATGCAAACTTAAACGCAAAGCAAACTAAGTTGATGAAGTTATAATGTGGAAAATTAGTATTGCGGGTCTCGCAATACATTCGCAATGAATTCGCAATGGGTTAAAAGCTAATAAAAAGACTAAGGTAAAGACAGAAATTGATATTGCGGTTCTCGCAATATTCTCGCAAAACTCTAACAACGATTTAAAATCTAAAGTAAGACAGCAAGGTCGGCTTAAGAGTCCTCTATAGGCATTTAACTATGATCCTTCAACAGCAAATTAACATCTCATGCATCGTTTTAACTAGGTCTCATGCATCTTTCGATTACATGCATTAGATCTTTAGTTTACTCATATCCAAGTAAAACTTAAAAACCTATTTATACACACATGCTAACAAACGTGCTAGGAGAATGCCTATTCCTAGGCCACTCTCTGGTTACCATGAAAGGCTAACATGAATGGATGACTCTGAATTCTTACTCCTTCCAGAGGTTAGGAACTCTTTAGACAAAATGGATGGCCAGTCGAAATTGCCCATGGGATGAAGATCACATACATTCAATGCATTCATGCTACTTTACATGCTGAATTCACATACTTCTTATCCTATAGATTCATCTTTAGCAAACCTCTATTGAATTAGTTACTCATGGTGTTCGAAGAACTAAAGGAAATGAATTGATTACACATGAAATGAAGAACTCAACAAACCTAATTGATTGAAATATAATTAAATGAAGAACTCAACAAAACAAATTGATTAAGGGATGACAGAATGAAGAACTCAAGAAAACTAATTGATTACTCTTTTAAGAAAGCAATTCATATAATAATTCGTAAACAAACATATGTCAATCCGAAAGCAACAATGAAAGGGAAAAGCAGTAAATGATTCAGAACAACATTTAAAGGAAAGCAGAAATTAAATTGGAAAGCGGTAAAGGAAAGCAGTAAAGTAAAGCTGTAAATAGCGTGAGGATCTTCCAAGTCGTGAATCGCCTCGGATGAAGGGGAAGATTAGCTGATCTTGGGGATAAATTCAATCAGAAGAGAAGATGGATCTTCTCTTCTTCCTCTCGAATTATCACGCCAAGGGCTTGTTTCTTCGATCCAACAAACGGGGGAAGAGGCTTCGTCTTCGGGATTCTTCACGATCGGGATTTCCTCACTTTCAGATTGTGTTTGAATTGAGGGGAATTCAATTGCTTTGATCCTTCATCTAACTCTCTTTATATAGCTTGCAGAGGTTGCCAAAAGCTGCTCTATATTCGTGGATCACCATCCAACTTTGTGAGGTAGTCAAGCTTGACACGTGGCAGCAGCAGGGAGAGTTGACGACTGGAAAAATCGCAACAACAAAGACTGACGGCTGGAAAAATGCAGCAGAAAAGACTGGCGTTGCGGTTTCATTGCGAGGGTCGCAATGCTCTGTTTTAGATGATTCCATTGCGAGCTCCGCAATATTTCCGCAATGCACCTGCAATGTACAATTTAGTTGTTTTTTCACCATTTTGCATCCTTTTTCGTTCCTTTTCCAAATAAGCCTTAAATTAGCATCATTTCTCAAATTCTCACTTTTAAGCACACATTAAACTAACTTCTAACAAAAATACTCAAGAACTTCCATGATTTTTAGGTAATTAAGACTCTAAATAATGCACTTTGTTCTGTTGAGGATCGTAAAATAGACCACCTTTGGTTTCCTTGGGGTACCCTATAAATAGGCATAATTTTGAACGAAGTTCCAATTTCTTTGGATTGGGCACCAGCACGTGTGCCGGACACCCCCAAATCCTGAAGTGACGTAAACTACCTTTACGCCCTCTCCACAACTCATAAGGTGTTTCCAAAACACTCTTAGAGGGAACCATGTTCAAAATATATGCAGCAGCCTCTACCGCATATCCCCAAAACGAACTAGGCAGTTGAGCATAGCTCATCATAGATCGAACCATGTCTAACAAGGTTCTATTTCTCCTCTCGGATACACCATTCTGCTGAGGTGTATCGGGCGCTGAGAGTTGGGATACTATTCCATATTCTATCATATAGTCTTGGAATCTCAAATCCATATACTCTCCACCTCGATCTGATTGGAGTGTTTTAATCGTTTTACCTAATGTGTTCTCAACCTCTGCCTTATACTCCTTGAACTTTTCAAGAGCTTTGGACTTATGATGAATTAGGTAAAGATAGTCGTACCTAGAATAATCATCAATGAAGCTGATGAAATATTCATACCCTCCCCGTGCTTTAACATTCATCGGACCACAAAGGTCTGAATGTACAAGCTTTAGAGTTTCTTTGGACCTATGACCTTTTTCAGAAAAAGATCGTTTGGTCATCTTGCCCTCAAGACAAGACTCACATGGTGGTAAAGAGTTATCATCTAACCGATTTAGGAGACCACTCTTAACCAATCTCCCGATCCTATTGAGATTAATGTGGCCTAGTCTCAAGTGCCAAAGATAGGTACTTGGAGATAGTTTCTGCCTTTTAGTTTGAGTCTCAGCTGTTTTAAACATCTCGGTGTTCAAAATAGCTTTTGCCTCTGTTGGTCTTAACACATACAAGTTGTTTTCAAGTTTCGCAGAACATATATATACACCTCTTTTGCTAATGAACGCTTCATTAAAATCAAAACATACTTTATACAAATGTTCAAGTAAACAAGAGATAGATACAAGGTTCCTTTTAAAGCTAGGAACCAACAGTACATTTTCAAGTAAAATGAAACTATCTCTATATAATAACTTGACAGCTCCCACTGCCTTGGCTGAGACAACCTCTCTTGTTCCAACCCTGAGAGTTATCTCACCTTCAGCAAGCAGCTGCCAGGAACTAGTTTCCTGGAAAGAAGAACAAACATGGTTAGTGGCTCCTAAATCCAGTATCCAGGCAGAACTATCATGTTCCACTAAACATGTTTCAACAACGAGTAAATCATATTTACTTTGTTGTTTCTTCTCAGCTTTCCTCACCATGAGGGTATCATGATAGACCGATGAGAATGGTTGTCCAAACATCGTCTGTAATGAATCCATGATCTCCTTAACGGAGACCATTACCTCATGTTTCTTAGCTAACACATCGGATGTGTTGGCGAAGATGTAGACTCGGGCTTTATCATTAGCCCTAGTCCACCTGTCAAATGCATCTCGAACAGTTCGAGTTGCAGACAAGCTAGGAGGGGGAGGACATTCCTCTGTTAAGACAAACCTAAGATCATCGATAACAAGAATCGTATTCAAGTTCGATTTCCAGGTCATGTAGTTATCGTCGTTTAGTTTATCAGAAGCTAGTAATTGGATAAACGAGCTAGACATGCTGTAAAAGAATAAATTCTATTAGTGAATTGATTTTAACCCATTTCATACATCCAAACAAGATTTTAGCAAAAGTAATAATGTACCCAAAAAATCATTATTAATTTGCAACGATACTTGAGTGAGTCAGAGCAACCGCTACCGAGGGGCAGTCAATCACTCATTCACTGAACCAAGACATTCTTGACTAAATGTTAATACCAGAATAACTCATATTCCTATAGCACCTTAGTTATCGCTACTTCGATTAAGAATCTACTAACAACTTAGTAATCCTTTGTAAGTGTGACCCGCCATTTTCAGAACTCAGAGGTCGGCCCGAACAGTGCAACCGAATGGAAATGTCAGAGTTGGGAATGGACCTAAGAGACCCTATCCATTTCTGGATATTGAGTTGTTCCGACTCCCATGAAACGACCCTCCGAATGGACGGTGCTGCTATGGGCAACCAGCAGACGGAACATGGGAATCTCACGGTTCAGCCTAATGGAGGAGACCGCAGGATGTATTGACATACTTCCTTCTCCCACTTACTATAAATACTTTCTCCATTCACCTTGCTCTTGATTTATGCAAACACCATCCGAATGGGGATGCCCTATTGACATCACGAGGCCGAGCATAAATCTCACGGTGTGAACTTCGCGGAGAGCGTAGAAGGAGATTGATATATCATATATACCTTCTCAACACCACTACTAAGTATTTTAGAATGTTTTGGGTATACCTAGACTTAGGTTTTGATACCAATTGATGGAGCGCATGTAGCGCAGCGGAAGCGAGTCGGATCATTGGCACTCTAATTTCATCAATTTAACTAAACTAGAAACATACTCAAAACTAGAAATAAAAGAAATTAGAACACTTACCTCTTGTAGTTCTAAAAACTTCTATTCCGATGCTCGAATCACCTCACGAACCCTTCGAAGCTTCCCTCGAACTCCTCGAGAACCACCTCCGGTAGTCTCGCTATCCTCGGGCCGAGCAACGGAGTGGTGGGACTCCTTTATGAAAGAAAAAGTTTGGAAGAAGAAGATGGGAAGATGAAAGTGATGAGGATTTTGTGAGAAATATCTAACACTTAGCTTTCTAATTTCTCAAGTAACATGAACTCTTCATGCTCATTCAAATTTTCAAACTCTTTGAAAATTCATGAACCTCAAACCATTTGAACTTCATCCAATTTATAGGCAATTCACATGCAACAAACTCTTTGCTTAGCATGACACCTCAAATTGGATGAATTAGTCTTCACACAAGTGTTCAACAATTGATGAGTTTATGCATGTTGTTGGTGATTCACAATCCACTTCACAACTTGGATAAACCCACTCAACTTGGATAAATCCACTTGTAATATTTTGTCATTTTAAAATTAATTCATAATTAATTTAATTAATTAAACTTTTTAATTAATTAATATTATTATTTAATTAAATATCAAATATTAATTAAATAATAAGACTAATCTCGGTTTCTTAAACCGAATCATCACACATGAATCCCTATTCATGTTTTAGACCGATCCCATATTTAAATCATATTTAAATATGTCCATCAATCTTCCAAAAACGAATTTGAATAAATTCAAATTCTTTTTCTCTCATATTGTTACACGACTTAATTCGAGCTAGCCAGGAGAACCTAAAGGACCTACAGATCATGAGCTCCAACGATACGAGATTAACCGACCAAACTCTTTAGCCAAGCTAACCAACATTCGTTAACCCCCGGAGACTCCACTAAAGTCCAAGGGTTGCACTCTCCTCACCGTAGATATATTTCTGTCCTCTTGGTATAACCATCATCAGTAAGTCGATCCTTCACAGGTCATTTGTAATCACTGCTGGGTCAAAATAACCGTTTTACCCCGTAATTACATCTTGTTCCTTAAGTCCCACTGATCCTCTAATGAACTATTGGTTTGTGGTCCAACCACCAAACTGATTGGTATGTGATCTCATCACTATACCAAGTCTCTCTCGGGCCAATGAGAGGGTGGGATCCCTAGTTCAAGACCTGGAGTCAGCACTTAAGGGAACAACCTCTCTACTAATCCCTCAAGGCGGGTAGGAGTGAATTCATCTCGCAGAACTATGTTCCCAGGTACTTTCTCGGTCTTATCCCCAAGATGGTAGGTTTATTGTTGATGGAGCGTTGATGGAACGCACCGGAAGCGATTTGGATCATAGACACTCTAATTTCATCAATTTAAACAAATGGAAACATGCAAAAGCAATGAAAAAAAGAAATTAGAACACATACCCTTGTCGTTCGTATTTCTCCAAATTCACCGCCAGAAGCTCCTCACGAGCTCAACGAACCTTCTCACGAAATCTTCGTGGACCACCCACAGTAATCCCGCTATCCTCGGGCCGAGAAACGGAGTAGTGGGACTCCTTTTATAAGAGAAAATGAGGAAGAAGCTTCACTGAAGAAAAACAATTTTTCTTCTTTATAGAAGCAGAGCCGAGGAAGAAGAAGAAGAGATAGAGAGAGAGACTCATTGAAAATCTCAATTTTCAATTGTGAATTCCTTTACCCCTAAGAGCACTAAGCTCTTTTCTTTTTCTTTTTTTCTTTTTTTTTTTTTTTTTTTTTTTTTTTTTTTTTTTTTTAATTGATCTGATGATTCACAATATATACTATGTATATAATTTACATGTGTCTTACATTGCATGTAAGACACATGTAAATATATATATATATATTTATATATATATATATTTATATATTATTATTATTATTATTATTAAAAATAATAATAATTATTTTATTAATAAAAATATATATATATTTAATTAATATTATTTAATTCAATATCAAATATTAATTAAATAATATAATTAAACCCGGTTTTCCGAAAACCGACTTTTTGCACATGAATCCTATTCATGTTTTCAGACCAATCTCATATTTAAATCATATTTAAATATGTCTATCCTTCTTCCACAAACCCGAATTTGAACGATTCAAATTCTTTTCTTTTCTTTTATATTGTTTCACGGCTTTATCCGAGCTAGCCAGGAGAACCGTAAGGACCTACAGATCATGAGCTCCAACGATACGAGATTATCCGGTCAAAACTCTTTCAACCGAACTAACCAACATTCGTTAACCCCCGGAGACTCCACTAAAGTCCAAGGGCTGTACTCTCCTCACTGTAGATATATTGTGTCCTGTTGATATAACTATCATCAGTAAGTCGATCCTTCACAGGTCGTTCATAATCACAACGGGTCATTTAAATCGTTTAACCCTTGTATTATATCTTGTTCCTTAAGTACCACTGACACCTCTAATGAACAATTGATTTGTGGTCCAACCATCAAATCAGATTCCTCCCTGATCAGGAGAGGATGGGCCCACTGTTCAAGACCTGGAGTCAGCACTTAAGGGAACAACCTCTCTACTAACCCTTAAAACGGGTAGGAGTGAATTCCATCTCGCACAACTACGTCCCCAGCCACTTATTCGATCTTATCCCCAATATGGTAGGCTTATTGAGTCGGCGATCTGGCCACTCTCACCCGTACAAGTCAAAGGATAAGGTCGAATAAACAGAAGTTCATAGTGAGCTCAAGATTGAGATCGAGTTACCTAAGTCATCACATGAAAAAATCGGTCTTTACAGTAAACGGTGTTATAAAGAAAGAGCGATTTTAGTTCTTGGTTCGGTCTTGTGCAAACTCATTGCACAGGACGCCCCCACTCACATGTCTCTACATGAAACGATTCGAATCACATCGTTTTGTACTATACAAAGTGAGCCGCGTCCAATAGTGTCCCCAGGATAAGGTACCCAGCCTTATCCCTATACTATAGACCATTTTGGCTGTCTACTTGAACTTGATTCACATTCATGTCACACATGAAGTTCAAGTACTCACACTATCGCCATGGGTGTTAGTTATTGGTATAGGTTAATACAAACATGGTAGACGTACTTTTGGGGTACTCCAAATTCAAGCTGTCGAGGCTTGCCAAAATACAATTTATAAACCCGAATACACCGAGCTATTTGTAGCTAAGTGGCAACGGGGTCGATCCACAGGGAAATAAGAAATTCAATCTAACTAAGTCTAATTTGCTAGAAATAAAAGAATGCACAAATTAAAGAATGGTAATTTGGTTTTGGGGGAAGAGAGCTCCTGATATGCTACTAACGGAAAATTAAATGAAAAATGTGCAAAAATTAAACGGTCGTGCTTAACTTCGAGAAATGGAGTTGCTCGTTATGGATGTTCGGATCATTGATACGGTTTACGCGTTAGCTAATTCATGCACACAATTCATTTAGTTATTCCTAACTCAAATGACCCAAGGAATTAATTAGAAGCGTGCAATTCTAATTAAACTTAGCCAATAATCTATCCAAGGTAGCGACCCCTAAATTGATTACGTGCTAGTGACGGGAACATCGCGACGGCCTAATCCTAAGACTAAACCGGTTTCTCTCTTGCCTTAAGCCTAACATGAAAACGTTAATTAACTCAGTTTACCAATGTCACTTTGGGCCGAACTAATTAGCCATGCTTAGACCCGTGCTACCTAGCGGTATAGGCAATTATACGTCCCAACCTTTAGCCCTCTATCATGCATAAGAATTAGAGCGTCAATCTAATTTAGCTACACATGCTAGATTTTGATGAAGAACAAGCAAGAGATGCATTAATCAAACTAATTTCTCAACATTCACAAAGGGGAAAATCTCCCCAAACATCCAAAACTTACAAACCAAAACTCTAAATCAAGCACTAACCTCGGTTTAGCCTTCCATGGAGGTTGGATTAATCCAATCCCCCATGGAAGAGCTTGGAATCATGCACAAAGAAGGAGAAGAAGTACAAAAATGGTGGAAAAACGCCTTGGAACCGAGAGGAGAAGCTTGAGGAAGAAGGAGGATGAAAGAATCATGCTGAAAACCGCGGTTTCACGCTTTTTAAGCTCGGAGCGTCGAGACGCTAGGCCAGCGTCTCGACGCTGTGCCCTAAGTTGGCTGCTGCGCGCGCGCGGGGCGGCGTCGAGACGCTGCGCGGCGTCGAGACGCGCGCGCGGCGTCGAGCGAGCGTCGAGACGCTTGCGCTCGACGCTTGCTCTCGGGTGGAACTCCAGAATCACGCTTCAGACTTCGGAGCGTCGAGACGCTCGGCCAGCGTCTCGACGCTGATGCACGTCTAGCTTGGGGAATCGTCGGGGCAGCGTCGAGCTAGCGTCTAGACGCTGGGGCGCACGCAGATCTTCAATGACGGGCGCGCGGGCGAGGCGGACACGGGCGAGGGCGCGCGCGGACATGGGCGAGGCAGAGCGGGCTGGCGCGCGTCTGGCCGTCTGGGCGCGGGCGTGCGGTGCTTGCGAGCGGCGCGCGCGGGCGCGCACGCGTGCTGCGTTCGTTGGGCGCCTGGGCGCTGGGCGCCGGCGCTTGGGCGCTGTCCTCTCGGCTCTTAGCCCACTTTTGGGTCGTTTTGGCTCCCGAGCTCCGTTTGGCCTATCGTTTTGACCCGAACACTTCCCGAAACATGTTAAATGACCTTTTTAGCCCCGAAAATCATCAATGGACTTCCCGAGCTCTTCACCATGAAATCACCTACAAGGAAGCATTTTAATCAATATATATCATGGTTTTAGCTAGAATTAGGGACATTAAGATAGCTCTATTTTGGAGCTATCAAAATACCCCCGACCTAAATCTTGCTAGTCCTCGAGCAAGGTATACTCTAAATAATCTCCAAAGAATTAAATGCATGCTTGGACTCTAATCTCAATGCTTGTGAAACAAGGTACTTGTAGTAAATTCAAAACCATCAAAAGCATGCAAACGTTGAAATCATTTCAAAATTTAAACTCCTATTCCCTTACGTGTGTGTGTGTGTTTAGCACCTCTCAACCTAGCTCACGCAAGCCCGGAATAACCTTATACAGTCATATGACTCGTTTTCCCCCTACTTATGGCGATAAGAACAGTCTAAGGGCTTTTAGTGATAGGAATAGCAACAAAACAAAAGGCCTAAATTTTATTCTTTTTTCTTGAGTACTTTGTACCCATTTTTTTTTCTTTTTGAACCACTTTTTTTTTATTTTTCTCCAAGAGAGCCTAACACGTCAAACCAAATTTTAGCTTCACGTTTTTAAGGACCATTGCTCACTTCCATTAGTTCCCCTTTCATGCAGTGACAACCGTGGGTTACACGATCGCCCCTGGTTACACGGGCAACACAAGAAGGAGGAGCAACTCTGGAGGTTTTATTTTTCATGCAAACACTTTTTTTTTTAGGCAATAGCTTCGCTATACACAAATGAGTTATTACTACTTCTACACATCAAGCCTCCCTAATGGTACCTTTCGGGGTGACAACAAGGTTTCAGACAAAATAAGATCAGTCTAGACCTACAGAACTGAGGATAAGAGTGCTATGTGCTCAGTGAATGTAGGGAAATAACAGAAAAATTTTTAAAATAGGCTCAAAATGTGCATACATCGTCAAATTTTCGAATCATACAAATACGGAGTGTTCACAAGCAAATCACAGACCGTCCTCATCGGACACATGCATTCAGATTCTAATCTAACAGCCAGAGTACACGTATGCTCGACAACTACTAAGAAGTCTCATCTCTATGTATCAACAAACTCCACCCCCCACCTTAAGATATGCATTGTCCCCAATGCATTCAACTATAAAAAACAATAAAATCCTAAGGGAACAGAAAACCTCCCCTGAATTTTATGGAGCTGACGGGTGGAGATGTGCACCAACGTCCTCCAATGGGCTCTCGAATCGTCGACCGTTCTACCTTTTCTCCTAGGAAAACAAGAAAACAAACAACAACTCAAAAGCAAAAATAAAAACAAAAACAAAGCGATAAACAACGGAAATACAGTTCAAACTCGGGTGCCTCCGAGAAGCGCAAATTTTTAGAGTCGATTGCTCGACTGTATTCTCTTGTCAACTCATCCATAGTCAAACTTGGAAGATGCCCCATCCATCTTCCTAATCACCTCTTTCCTGCGAAAATCCATGAACAATTCTTTCTCTCGTGCCTTCTGTGCACATACAACATCAAATTTAAATTTTGCAGGTTTAACAAAAGGTTGATCCCATAAAATTGATGCAAAAACGTGAGAGAAATTTTCATGCATTCCAGAAGCATAAGGATCAGCAGGAAAGAACGGGTCATTTACTTTGCCCAAAACATCTTCTACCTTTTCCAAGGGGTGCACATAAGAATTATCAACCAATTGCAAGGTAGAACCAGATTCATGCAAGTCATTCATTTTGGGCTCATTAAAAACAGCATGCGACTCAACATTAACCGATGGCTCTAAATCTAGCATGGGTTGATTAATCATTACGTTTTCAGTAGTGCAAGGTAAAGTGGAAGGAAGTAGATTAGCAGGGTTCTCAACAGTTGTCAAAGTAGAAACAGATGAATCACAAAATTCAGTCAAGGATGGTTCATGCAACTCATGATCATCAAAAAGTTCAGTTAAAAATAATGGGTCATCCCCATCCTCAACAGTCATGCATTCATTATGAGTTACAGATTCAAAAGTGTCTACTTGACAAAGAGAGAAGACATCATCAACATGCTCTTCTACATCGGGCAAATGCATCTCAACAACCTCTCCGCCATACTCAACAGATAATATGCCCTTATCCACATTAATTTTAGTTTTAGCAGTTTTCATAAAGGGCCTACCTAATAAGATCGAAGCATGCGAAGAGGAATAATTTTCATCCATTTTCAGAACATAAAAGTCAACAGGAAAAATTAATTCATTAACTTGCACTAACACATCTTCAATAATTCCTAAAGGATGCACAGAAGTTCTATCAGCAAGTTGAATAATTGTTCCTGTTTTATTCATTCCTTTCAATTTCAGTTTCTGATAAATGGAATACGGCATAACACTAATGGAGGCTCCTAGATCTAGCATTGCTCTTCTAATATGCATGCCTCCAATCTTACAAGGGAGAGAGAACATACATGGATCGTCGCACTTAACCGGTAAGTTCTTTGTGATCACAGCAGAGACGTTCTCACTTACCACGACGCGTTCACTCTCCTTTGTCTTCCTCTGGTTTGTGCAGATTTTCCTGAGGAACTTGGCGTACCTCGGAATTTCCTTCAGAGCGTCCAACAGAGGGATGTTGATCTCTACCTTCTTGAATGTGTCCAGGAACTCCTTCTCGTAGTCCTCCTTAGACGGTCTCGCTAACCTGCTAGGAAAAGGAGCCTTAGGCACATAAACTCTAGTGCATGTAGGATCGAAATTTACCCCATGCCACCGTGGTTCGGGATTTTCTGTCTGTGGCTCGACGTGGCCATAATCGACTTCCACCGGCGGGGTACTCGTGGGAAGATGCTTCCCACTTCTCAGAGTGATGGCACTAGCGCTCTCCGCGTTCTGATGCTCAATCACTGTCAACCTCTTACTGACTTGAATCACTGCATCGCTCAAAGTTTGAAACTGCTCTCGAGTTTCCCTGTGTTGTGATTCAAGTATTTCTTCCAACGATCTACCTGAAACAGAAGAACGGGGTTGTGAGTTATTTTTCAAAGCAAGAATAGCACTACTTACTTCAAAAAGTTGAGCTTTGAGCTCGTCCACGTCCTTTCTCAAGCGAGCTTGCTCCTCGCTTCCGTCTCCACTCCGCTCCAAGCTTCTAGCCAAGTTGGAAATCAAAGCTCTAGCTTCAGCGGGTGTTTTATCCATGAGACATCCTCCACTTGCGACATCAACTAACTGTCGGTTTGGCGGTAAGAGACCTTCGTAGAAGTTCTGAATGAGTTGTTGTTCAGCTACTTGGTGGTTGGGACAATCCTCACACAACCGACCAAATCTCTCCCAACACTCAAGAACGGTCTCTTTTTCTCCTTGCTCAATTCTATTTATCATTCTTCTAAGGGCGGCGACCTTGGGAGGCGGAAAATACTTCGCATAAAACGCTTCCTGCAGCTCTGCCCAAGAAGTGATGGACCCAGTCGGTAAGTAATGCATCCAATCTCTCGCCTCTTCCTTCAAGGTGAAGGGAAAGGCTTTGAGATGGAGTTGATCTGCAGTGATGCCGTCGGTCCTAAATGACGAACACACCATCTTGAATGCCTTGAGGTGTCTGACTGGATTCTCATCTGTATTACCACAAAAAGAAGGCAATAAGTTAACCAGACCAGCTTTAAGTTCAAAATTACCTGCAGCTACCGGATACAAGATACTCGATGTGTTCCGGCCTAGCTCAGATGATGCAAGCTCCCTCATGGTTCTTTGACGCTCAAGATTACCCACGACCTCCATCTTGGCGCTTCTTTTGAATTTTCAAAGAATGACTGCGCTCCAAAAACTCAAACAAAACGCGTAAAATAATACAAAAGAATTAAACTGTACAAAAAGTAAAGAAAATTTTTAAAACCAACAAACTAAACTTAACTAAACTAAATTAATTAATTCCCCGGCAACGGCGCCAATTTTGGTAGACGTACTTTTGGGGTACTCCAAATTCAAGCTGTCGAGGCTTGCCAAAATACAATTTATAAACCCGAATACACCGAGCTATTTGTAGCTAAGTGGCAACGGGGTCGATCCACAGGGAAATAAGAAATTCAATCTAACTAAGTCTAATTTGCTAGAAATAAAAGAATGCACAAATTAAAGAATGGTAATTTGGTTTTGGGGGAAGGGAGCTCCTGATATGCTACTAACGGAAAATTAAATGAAAAATGTGTAAAAATTAAACGGTCGTGCTTAACTTCGAGAAATGGAGTTGCTCGTTATGGATGTTCGAATCATTGATACGGTTTACGCGTTAGCTAATTCATGCACACAATTCATTTAGTTATTCCTAACTCAAATGACCCAAGGAATTAATTAGAAGCGTGCAATTCTAATTAAACTTAGCCAATAATCTATCCAAGGTAGCGACCCCTAAATTGATTACGTGCTAGTGACGGGAACATCGCGACGGCCTAATCCTAAGACTAAACCGGTTTCTCTCTTGCCTTAAGCCTAACATGAAAACGTTAATTAACTCAGTTTACCAATGTCACTTTGGGCCGAACTAATTAGCCATGCTTAGACCCGTGCTACCTAGCGGTATAGGCAATTATACGTCCCAACCTTTAGCCCTCTATCATGCATAAGAATTAGAGCGTCAATCTAATTTAGCTACACATGCTAGATTTTGATGAAGAACAAGCAAGAGATGCATTAATCAAACTAATTTCTCAACATTCACAAAGGGGAAAATCTCCCCAAACATCCAAAACTTACAAACCAAAACTCTAAATCAAGCACTAACCTCGGTTTAGCCTTCCATGGAGGTTGGATTAATCCAATCCCCCATGGAAGAGCTTGGAATCATGCACAAAGAAGGAGAAGAAGTACAAAAATGGTGGAAAAACGCCTTGGAACCGAGAGGAGAAGCTTGAGGAAGAAGGAGGATGAAAGAATCATGCTGAAAAACGCGGTTTCACGCTTTTTAAGCTCGGAGCGTCGAGACGCTAGGCCAGCGTCTCGACGCTGTGCCCTAAGTTGGCTGCTGCGCGCGCGCGGGGCGGCGTCGAGACGCGCGCGCGGCGTCGAGCGAGCGTCGAGACGCTTGCGCTCGACGCTTGCTCTCGGGTGGAACTCCAGAATCACGCTTCAGACTTCGGAGCGTCGAGACGCTCGGCCAGCGTCTCGACGCTGGCGGCGTTGAGCGAGCGTTGAGACGCGCGCTCGACGCTGATGCACGTCTAGCTTGGGGAATCGTCGGGGCAGCGTCGAGCTAGCGTCTAGACGCTGGGGCGCACGCAGATCTTCAATGACGGGCGCGCGGGCGAGGCGGACACGGGCGAGGGCGCGCGGGCGCGCGCGGACATGGGCGAGGCAGAGCGGGCTGGCGCGCGGGCGCGAGGCGAGGCGGCGCGCGCGGGCGCGCGCGCGTCTGGCCGTCTGGGCGCGGGCGTGCGGTGCTTGCGAGCGGCGCGCGCGTGCTGCGTTCGTTGGGCGCCTGGACGCTGGGCGCCGGCACTTGGGCGCTGTCCTCTCGGCTCTTAGCCCACTTTTGGGTCGTTTTGGCTCCCGAGCTCCGTTTGGCCTATCGTTTTGACCCGAACACTTCCCGAAACATGTTAAATGACCTTTTTAGCCCCGGAAATCATCAATGGACTTCCCGAGCTCTTCACCATGAAATCACCTACAAGGAAGCATTTTAATCAATATATATCATGGTTTTAGCTAGAATTAGGGACATTAAGATAGCTCTATTTTGGAGCTATCAAAACACAATTCACTAAAATTCAATAACAACTTTATTGAAATATAATATATACATTCATACAGTTTACAAACTACGAGTTTTAGGACATAAAACCCAACAAACTCCCACTTGGACTAAAACGTCAGTGGAGTACATGCTGGTCGAGAGAACTAGAATATCAAATATCTAAAGTTTCTCCCACTGTCCTACTGAGCAGCTCGCAGCCCTAGACTTTTTAGGTGTCTCTCAAACACTTTAGTCGTGAGAGACTTAGTAAACGGATCAGCAATGTTGTGCTCCGAGGCTACATGTGTGACGATCACATCTCCTCGTTGCACTATCTCCCTGATGAGATGATATTTCCGCTCAATATGCTTTCCACGCTTATGGCTTCTAGGTTCTTTAGAATTTGCCACTACACCACTGTTATCACAATAAAGGGTGATTGGCAAGTTCATATTTGGAACAATTTCCAAATCTGTCAAGAACTTCCTAAGCCATACAGCTTCCTTCGCTGCTTCGCAAGCTGCGACATACTCAGCTTCCATGGTGGAGTCAGCAATACAACCTTGCTTTATACTCCTCCATACTATTGCTCCTCCGTTAAGAGTGAACACTGATCCTGATGTAGATTTCCTGGAATCTATATGAGTCTGAAAATCAGAGTCAGTGTATCCTGCAAGGATCAAATCCTCCGCGCCATACACAAGCACATAGTCTCTCGTTCTCCTAAGATACTTGAGGACGTGTTTAACGGCTGTCCAGTGATCATATCCTGGATTGGACTGGAACCTACTGACAATTCCTACTGCATAGCAGATGTCGGGTCGTTTACACAACATAGCGTACATGAGACTACCAACTGCAGATGCATAGGGAATTCGTCTCATATCCTCAACCTCTTGAGGTGTCTTAGGAGACTGTTCCTTAGACAAGTGAATTCCATGCCTAAAAGGCAGCGAACCTTTCTTGGAATTCTGCATCGAATATCTTGACAACACCTTGTCAATATAAGATGCTTGAGACAACGCTAGCACTTTGTTCTTACGATTCCTTATGATCTGAATCCCTAGAACAAACTGAGCCTCTCCCAAATTTTTCATTTGGAATTGGGTCGCTAGCCAATTTTTAACGTCAGTTAGGAACCCTACATCATTCCCAATGAGTAGTATATCGTCTACGTACAAGACTAAGAAAGCTACAACAGTATTGACTACTTTCTTGTAAACACAAGGTTCGTCAATATTTTGTTCAAAGCCATAAGATTTGATCGCCGTATCAAACCTTATATTCCAGGATCTAGATGCTTGCTTCAACCCATAAATGGATCGATTAAGCTTGCAAACCTTTTGCTCTTGACCCTGAAGTATGAATCCCTCTGGTTGAGCCATATATATACTTTCCTCAAGATTACCATTCAGAAAGGCAGTCTTGACATCCATTTGCCAGATTTCATAATCATAAAATGTAGCAATGGATAAGAGTATTCTAATCGACTTTAACATGGCAACAGGAGAAAAGGTTTCTTCATAGTCCACCCCTTCTCTTTGGGAATAACCTTTAGCCACAAGTCGAGCCTTAAAGGTTTGCACCTTACCGGCTTGGTCTCGTTTTCTCTTGTAGATCCACTTGCAACCGATAGGTCTTTCACTATCTGGTTGGTCTACAAGATCCCAGACCGAATTGAAGTACATAGACTCCATTTCGAGATCCAT
This sequence comes from Herpetospermum pedunculosum, assembly GCA_028017165.1. Lineage (NCBI taxonomy): Eukaryota > Viridiplantae > Streptophyta > Magnoliopsida > Cucurbitales > Cucurbitaceae > Herpetospermum > Herpetospermum pedunculosum. The sequence continues at coordinate 53,256,320 of CM051528.1, read as the reverse complement.
GGCTTTAAGCCACTGGTCCTTGTCTATGTCATTCACTGCCTGTTTAAAGGTCAATGGATCCTCAACGCCATCATCAGGTATGACGACTTGAGTTTCAGACAAGCCGATGTAGCGGTCAGGCTGTCTTACATCCCTCCCACTGCGTCGAGGCTTTCTCAACTCTTGAGAAGGACCAGCCTGATCAACAACCTTTGTTGATCCGTCTGTAGCTTTCCTGGAAAATTCGGACAAAACAATTTTGCTCGACGGTTAATGATCTCTCATGTGGTCTTCCTCTAAGAACGTGACATTAGTCGATACTAGTACCTTGTTCTCATGAGGATCGTAAAATAGACCACCTTTCGTTTCCTTGGGGTAACCTACAAATAGGCACAATTTTGAACGATGTTCCAATTTCTTTGGATTGGGTACTAGCACATGTGCCGGACACCCCCAAATCCTGAAGTGACGTAAACTACCTTTACGCCCTCTCCATAACTCATAAGGTGTTTCAGAAACACTCTTAGAGGGAACCATGTTCAAAATATATACTGCAGTCTCTACTGCATATCCCCAAAACGAACTAGGCAAATGAGCATAACTCATCATAGATCGAACCATGTCTAACAGGGTTCTATTTCTCCTCTCGGACACACCATTCTGCTGTGGTGTTCCTGGCGCTGAGAGTTGAGATACTATTCCATGTTCTATCATATAGTCCTGGAATCTTAAATCCATATACTCTCCACCTCGATCTGATCGGAGTGTTTTTATCGATTTACCTAATGTGTTCTCAACCTCTGCCTTATACTCTTTGAACTTTTCAAGAGCTTCGGACTTATGATGCATTAGATAAAGATAACCGTACCTAGAATAATCATCAATGAAACTGATGAAATATTCATACCCTCCTCGTGCTTTGACATTCAAAGGACCGCAGAGATCCGAATGCACGATTTCTAGAGGTTCTTTGGACCTATGACCTTTTTCAGAAAAAGATCGTTTGGTCATTTTGCCCTCAAGACAAGACTCACATGGCGGTAAAGAGTTGTCCTCTAAACGATTTAGCAGACCACTCTTAACCAATCTCCCAATCCTATTGAGATTAATGTGACCTAGTCTTAAGTGCCAAAGATAAGTACTTTGAGAAAGTTTCTGCCTTTTAGTTTGAGTCTCAGCTGTTTTAAACATTTCAGTGTTCAAAATAGCTTTGGCTTCGGTTGGTCTTAACACATACAAGTTATTTTCAAGTTTCGCAGAACAAATACGTACACCTTTTTTGCTAATGAACGCTTCATTATGAACAAAAGATACTTTATACAACTGTTCTAACAAACAAGATATAGATACAAGATTCCTTTGGAAGGTAGGAACCAGGAGTACATTTTCTAGTAAAATGAAACTATCTCTATACAACAACTTTACAGCTCCCACTGCTTCAGCTGAGACAACCTCTCCAGTTCCAACTCTGAGAGTTATCTCACCTCGAGAAAGTGGCTGCCAAGAACTAGTTTCCTGAAAAGAAGAACAAACATGGTTAGTAGCTCCTGAATCAAGTATCCATGTATGACAATCATGTTCTACTAAACATGTTTCGACAACAAATAAATCATATTTACCTTGTCTTTCCTTCTCAGCCTTTTTCTCTGCAAGATACTTTGGGCAATTTCGTTTCCAGTGCCCATCTACACCACAATGGAAACATTTTCCTTTGTCTGTAGATTTAGTCTTGCTCTTACCTGCAGCAGGTGTTTTTCCCTTCCTTTTATCTTTCTTCTTCTTTTGAATACTCTTATTCTTAATAGAAGAAAGTTCAGACCTACTCCCTGAAGACGACCCCTTTTGAAATTTCCTAGAAGTGACAACGTTTGCCTCCTTCTCTTTTCCTTTAGAAGTGTGAATGGACTGATAGGTCTGTAGCTCGCTGAGGAGAGAAGTCAAATTATACTTTATCTTATTCATTACCATATTGGTTCTGAACTGAAGGAAACTCTTCGGAAGAGATTCCATGATAAAGCTTACTTGACTTGACTCATCAATAGTAGCACCGTTTACTTCCGCCACATTGAAGTGGACCATCATGTTAAGGACATGCTCCCTAACAGAGGTACTCTCTTTCATGCGAGAGTTGTAAACGTATTTGAGGGCTTCATGACAGACCGATGAGGACGGTAGTCCAAACATCTCCTGTAATGAAGACATGATTTCTTTAGCAGAAACCATATCCTCGTGCTTCTTAGCTAACACATCAGATATGTTGGCTAAGATATAGACTCGGGCTTTATCATTAGCCCTTGTCCATCTATCATATGCTTCTCGAACAGTTCGAGTCGCATCCGAGCTAGGAAGGGGAGGACAATCCTCTGATAAGACGAACCTAAGATCATCAAGAACAAGAATCGTATTCAAGTTCGATTTCCAGGTCGCGTAGTTATCGTCGGTTAACTTATCGGAAGCTAGTAACTGAATGAAAGAGCTAGACATGCTGAAAAGAGAATGTAAAATATTAGTGAAAAGGTTTTAACCTAATTTACACACCAATCAAGAATTTAGCAAAGAATAATAATGTACCCAAAACTCATTATTAAACTGCAACGATACTTCAGTGGGTCAGAATGGTCGCTACCGAGGGGCAGTCAAACACTCTTTCACTGAATCAAGACATTCTTGACTAAATGCTAATACCAGAATATCTCATATTCCTATAGCATCTTAGTTATCGCTGTTTGGTCAAGATTTACTAACTCCTTAGCAAATCTCGTAAGTGTGACCCTCCATTTTTAGAATTCATAGGGCGGCCCCAACGATGCAACCGAATGGAAATGTCAAAGTTGGGAATAGCTCTATGTTTCTTTATCCATAAATGGTGATTGAGATGTTCCGATTCCTATGAAACGGCCCTCCGAATGGATCGGTACCACTTGTGGGCACCTAGCAGGCGGAACATAGGAATCTCACGGTTCAATCCAATGGAGGAGACCGCAGGATGTATTGACATACTTCCTTCTCCCACTTACTATAAATACTTTCTCCATTCACCTTGCTCTTGAATTATGCAAATACCATCCGAATGGGGATGCCCTATTGACATCACGAGGCCGAGCATAATTCTCACGGTGTGAACTTGACAGAGAACGTAGGAGGAGAGGGATATATCATATATACCTTCTCAACACCTCTACTAAGTATTTTAAGACGGAATGGGTAAATTACTCAGGCATTATCCGGCTAAGACAATAAGACCTAAGTCTAGGTAAAACAAACTTTTACCTATGATGTCTAGGTGATAAACACTTTATTACCTCACACCACTCACGCATGCTCATAAAGCCGGATTAACTTTACTCAAGTACCGGATGGTCCCCAGGTAGGAGGTGTTCCGTAAACCGTCAGCTTAAATACCTCCAACCTCGAACAGGATGTCCCCGGGTGAGTTTCTTGTAACCTTAGCATTTACAAGATATCGACCTATTCATCTAATGAAACGGAACGATACATTCAACCCTAAGTGAGCATACCTTTGTCTTTGTTATAGATTTTAAAAGTCTATGCCAATTTTACAACGCATTGCAAAACTAAGACTTACTACAACAAACTTCTACATGCTTCTCAAACATGCATCACTAAGGCATGACAAGTTGAATATTTAATTTCATAATTAATATAACAATTATATCGATTATGTTTTTAAATATACAACTCCTAATTCATAAATTAATATAACACTTATATCAATTCTCATGAATTAAGCATGCATCCTATACATTATAACACTTATAACAAACAAAATGAATCTAATGTTGGATGTTTAATTTCATAATTAATATAACACTTATATCAATTATTCTATTAAGCAAATGTTGCGTGCTCAATGTGTAAAGATAAATATGCAAACAGGAAGAGAGAGCACTTAGAACATGCAAGCATACATGGTCTCACAGCAAGTAGTAAGTATATTTCATTCGTTTTTTCCACAGAGACTCATTTTTAGCTATTCGCGAAGTGTGAATGTTAAGAAAGATGGGATGAATTTGATGGGGTAAAATTGGTTTTTAATTAACTACTTTTTGCTGAATGTGTAGAGGGATATAACATAAACAAATTAAAGTTAAAACTAGACCTAAAGGACAAGAGATGGGATTAATAATCGAGGAAGAAAACAGCTAAACAGAATGATAAAAAGGCAGAATTGCGAGGACCGCAATGTTTCCGCAATTAAATGGCAGCGAATCTGATTAAAACGGGGAATTAAGGGCTACTAATGACTGTCCTATAGGCATTTTATTACGATTATCAAGCTTTGGATCAACTCTCTATACATCAAACTCACTCTATCTCAAGTATCGTCCGATTCCATGCATTAGAGACTCAAGTTTACTCGACTTCAAAGTAAGGACTTAAGCATCTTGTTAAAACAGGAGTGTTCAGTTTGTACTAGGGAAACGCCTATTCCTAGGCCGTTTCCTGATTACCATGAAAGGCTAGCATGATTATATGACTCTGAACTCTTACTCCTTCCAGAGGTTAGGAGTTCTTTGGACAAAATGGATGGCCAATCGAAATTGCCCGTGGGATGAAGCTTACATACAATCAATGTTCGAGTGTTGATCTGCCTACTTGACTCACGTTTTTTAGCCTATAGTTCTATCCTTAGCATGCCCCTAAATGATTTTAGTTACTCATGGATATGTAAAGAGCAGAAATGGTAGATAAGATAGACATGCTTAGAAGAGAAATGTGTATAAAATAGTAAGCCAAAACCGTAGCAGAACAAGATGGGAACTGTAAGTTGCAGATTTGACTTCGATTACTTTAAGTGTTTGAATGACAAAGGAAAGCTTTAAAAGAACTGAATCCAGGACAGACAACAACGAAATGCAGTACTTGAAATGTTAAACTAAGAACAACAGTGAACAGAAATGGAATTGAGAAGAAAAGAACAGAAAACAGTAAAGGCTTGCTGAACACTTCGTGGCAGTCGCCTCGAATGATGGTGATGAGAATTCAGCTGTGCTTGGATGAATCCAATCGAGAGAGAAGAAGAATCTTCTCTCCTTCCTATCAGATTATCGACTCCAAAAGCTGAGAACCTCACTCCAACAGACGGCAAAGGAATTTAGAGAGAAATGGTGGACTGCGAGAAGACTTCTGCACTTCGAATTGATTACTGAACCTCCGACTTTGACCCCCTTTTATAGTAGTTTGCAGGTGCGTTTGGGCCAAGGAGAACCATCAACCTTCAACGTCATATATCAGAATGGATGGAGGAGAAAGAACGAATCCCTGAAAAGTCGGATCTAAACAGAAAATGATCAGCCAACTTACGGTTTTAACTTGAATAATTGCGGTCACCGCAATTATTCCGCAATTCATTTGCAATGGTTATTTTTTCATTCTTTTCTTCGGTTTTCAACCCTTTTTCTACCTATTGTACACAAGTCCTATATTAGCTACCTTCTTCTAATTCTCATATTAAAGCATAGGTTTAAGCTAATTGCTAACAAAAACACCTAAATGTGTACATCTTCTTAAGCTAAATGGGTCCTAAATAAGTCACTTTCAGAGACTTAACACACCCCCAAACTTAAGGCTTTGCTTGTCCTCAAGCATACTAAGGACTTACCTAGGCTGCTGTTTCTTCTTCTTTAACTACTCACTAACTCCCTTATATTCTTGTCTATAGCAATGCTGTCCTGTGACACACTTCCAAGTTTAGAACTAACCTCTTGTCTAGCTTCTTCTGACTTCACCTGCCTACTATACCCACTGCTTTTGTTAACCCCCTACTACTGATCTAACTACTTGTATGATATCATGCTATTATCCCTAAGGTTTCAAATTCTACCAAGCTTTACTCTAGACTCAGTACATGCTTCTAGCTTATTTTTAATGTGTCTAGGATTCCTTAGAGTCATGCCAGTCTTAGTTTTAACGGTGACAGTGGTACTTTTAGAGAACAACCTAAACCCTGGCATCACTACATTGGATATACATTCATCTCCCTAGACAAACCTAAAAGCTACAACCTTGTGCTTAGCTCATTAAGGATCAGAGTTCTTTTTTCATAGGACATCTAAGCCACAAGATTATAACTCCCAAGCATACATTCTTCTTCCCCTATTTCTCCTTTTTCTTTCTTTTTTTTTCTTAGGTGGAGTCTCCCCTTGGTTTGCCTTTTGATGCAATGCCACTTATGGTTTACACACTTGGCACTGATTACTCAGCAACTTGAGAAAGACTCCCCTCTTTATTCTATTTTTCACTTTTTCTATTTATCACAAAAAAATTTTTTAGGAGAAGAAGAATGCTTATGTCCTAAGGAAGAGAGGAATGTTCCTAGGCCTAGGGTGGCCTCCCCCAAACTTCAACTACTCATTGTCCCCAATGAGTGTTTGAGGTGGCACACCCCCAAACTTATCCTAGAAGCATCTAGTCTAAAGTAAAACAAAGAGAATCTAAACATCCTAGGCATAGGCAAAACATTCTAGAAGCAACTATCCCAGCAGCAGAAAATTTGAACATAACAGACAGGTTGCAGGACTTATGGTTTATGCATGCTGAGCACTATTCAGAGGCAAATTTAAACTATCAAAAGGTGTCCTATGACACTCATCCAGCATGCTTCAAGATCAGCTATATAAGGTAGTCATGCTAGCAGCAAAAGATAGAATTTAACAGATCACAGCCTAACTAAACAGACGGTCCAAAACATGCTATCAGTCACAAAAATTGCGGGAACCGCAATTATTTCGCAATCCAATCCGGGCAGATATAACATTAACTCAGGCCCCTAGCATGCTTTTTCCCGTTACTCATGCATCCTAAAAATAAAACTAAACTATCCTACCTATTCAGCTAACATCAAACTAGACTAAGCAAAAGAAAAAGCATAAAACTAAACATTAAAAACAGATCAAAAACTGAATCCAAAACAGCATATTATACATTATTCTATCAAAAAGCAGGAAAATTGTCTTTTGTTTCTGAAGAGATCAGTAATACTCCCTCTAGTGCTCTTCAAACCAGCACTCAATTCTCATCATCCTCATCTGGTCGCCTTGGTCGTGGGGGCACCCATGGAGTTAGGAGGTTGGTGGGGAAGTCTGGGAAGATGCACCCCAACTGGTCTGCAACTTCTCTGTCCCTCGCCTGCGCATAGTTGGCCCATTGAGCCATTCTCCTCTGCATGTCCATCAAGCAGGCCATGGATAGGGACTGTTCAGCCGCCAGCCTATCCAACTCAAATTCCATGTTGCCCTTTCTTCTCAGCCTTAGGTGTGCAGGCAACTCCAGATGGCCTGTGTAGGGCAGCTGCTGCTCCAAGCGCTCGGTGGGAACTCCTGCAAGCAAGCATAACTTTGTTATGATGTTGGGGAAAAATAACGGCCCCTTACCCTTTTTTGCACACTCAGCTATGGCAGCAGTGATGACTTCTCCCACGTTGATCGTGAGACCTCTCATTATAGCATAAACCAGCAGCGAACGGCTCTGGTTAATTGTAGTCTCATGAGTCACTGGGGAGAGTCTTCTTCTTACGAATGAAAACCACACAGCTGCCTTAGCCGTGAGGTTGGCACTCATGAGAGTGTGCCGCCCATTGCGTGAGACTGTCCAGGAAGCCTCAGGCTGACCAATGGTGCGGATGGCTTCTTCTAGCACAGCCTCAGTCGGCTCATCAACTATCCGTGCATAATCTGTGTGAGGCTGGCCCCTTAGACCAAATGCTTCATTAATGGCTTTGGCTGAGAAATCAACTTCCACCCCTCTGACCACAGATAGGCCATCCTCAGGGCTGAGCACGTTAGCATAAAAGTCATACACCATGCTCGTGTATGCTGGATTGGGAGGTCGGCAGAATTCCTCCCAGCCATGGTTGATCACCCCTGCGCGCAAGAACTGCGGCAGGTCAGCAAGTCGATCAAGGAACCCCTTCTCGTGCAACAGGTCCCTTTTCCTCAGCTCCACGCCCCTGGATTCAGCATCAGACGAGACATACCTCACTGACGGAGGTTCATCTTCAGGGTAGAGTTTAGCCTTCCCCTTATCGGCTGGCTTGGAAGATTCAGCAGCCTCCACCTTGAGGCGTTTGAGCGAAGGCTCAGTACTGTCTTTGTCTGCTGAAGGCACTCGCTTGGCCTTCTTCTTCTTCAGTTTCTTGGCTTTCTTGGCCTTCTTCTTCTCTTTCTTAATGTTGATCTGTTGGAGGCAAGCCCCCAACGTTTCTTCCATAGAATCGTCCTGCTGTGCAGGAACATCAGGGCTGTCTTCCCTCATAGGAGAGAAGACTTCTTCTTCCCCAGCATCTCCACTGCCTTGCGTGGACTCCTGATAATCCCCATAAGGGAATTCAGGATCAGGCCGTGGAGAATTGTGCTCTGCTGATGGTGTATGTGCAGAACTCCATGGCGAAGACGGCAGTTCAGGACTCTGCACAGCCGCAGGTGGTAGATCAGAACTCTGAAGCGCTGGAGATGACTCGGCGCGCTGCGCAGGCGGTGATGATTCTGTGCTTTGCACCGGTTCAGATGGGAGAGGGCTGCGCACAGGTGACACAGACGGCGACGAACCTTCTTTTGCTGACTCGTGAGATGCACGATCAGGTTCTTGACTCTCCACAGAGGGAGTCTTGGCGATGGTTCGTTCGGCGGCAGTCTTGACAGTCCACCGGCGCTTCTTTGGCGTGCCCACTGGCTCAGATGGCCCAGCAGGGATCTCAGTGACCACCCTCCACTTCTTCCTACGAATAGGAAGCTTGGAGAGACGGCCAGTGCGTACAGCACCCTCATCAGCAAGGGCGAGAAGCGCTTCCCTTGCAGCCGCTTCAGCTGCGTCGTCGGCCTTCTTCTTGGCGGCGGATCTCTCAGCCCTAGTGGAAACCATTGTCGAATCTTGGAGGTTTGGAGAGAGAGATCAAAGGTGGAGAGAATCGCAGAAATCTTGGAGAGCAAAGAATGAGAGGATCGTATCAATCGGGCGCCTTCTAACGGCTATAAAAGCAACGGAAAAAAAATCCCAACGGCTCTTTTTGCGGATCCAGCAATTTTTGCGCAATTCTAGGGACAATATTTCATAACAAATCCAAACGTTGATCGCCCGTATCTTTCATTTGGCTCAACCGTTTCTTGATTTTTAAAGTGGGATTTACTCCCCTTGATCCCCTCTTTCGATTCCCTACAAAAACAAATAAAACAAACATTAACTACGCAATTAAAAATACCTCACAAAACATACAAACGATCATCGAAAAAACAGAAAAAATAAACTAAGGCATTGGCCTTGACTAAACGAGCACAGTAACCACTCGTTCTCTCTCGTTTCTAACTTCATGCTTCACGTAGGAGGAAGGCCGAGAGAGTCTTCACATCCCCCTCCTCATAGTAGTGCTTCAACCTAGCACCATTGACCATAAATGGCTGTCCTTGCTGCAAGTTTTTAATCTCTATGGCACCATGAACAAAGACATTAGTAATAATAAATGGACCTGACCATCTAGACTTTAATTTGCCTGGAAATAGCTTTAATCGTGAGTTAAATAATAATACAAGTTGGCCCTTTTTAAAGTCTTTGATCCTGAGTCTACTGTCATGCCATATTTTTGTCTTTTCTTTGTACATCTTGGCATTCTCATAGGCCATGTGCCTAAGCTCATCAAGTTCATGTAGCTGTAAAGATCTTAATGTCCCTGCATCCTTCACACAAAAATTTAATTCTTTCATGGCCCAAAATGCCTTGTTTTCCAACTCAAGTGGCAAGTGGCAAGCCTTGCCATACACCAACCTATAGGGAGACATTCCTAGAGGTGTCTTATATGCTGTTCTGTAAGCCCAAAGTGCATCCTCAAGCTTGAAAGACCAGTCTTTCCTATTAGGTTTGACTACCTTTTCTAGGATGTTCTTTATCTCCCTATTGGAAATCTCAGCTTGGCCATTTGAGTGTGGGTGGTAGGGAGTAGCTACCCTATGTCTAATGTTATATTTAGCCAATAATTTCTCCATAGCCTTATTAATGAAATGTGACCCCTCATCACTAATGATAGCACGAGGAGTCCCAAATCTAGTGAAAATGTGTCTATGCAAGAAGTTAGTGACTGTTTTAGCATCATTATTAGGACATGCCTTAGTTTCTACCCACTTTGACACGTAGTCTACTGCTACTAAAATGTACAGGTTACCTGATGATGGAGGGAATGGTCCCATGAAATCAATGCCCCACACATCAAAGAGCTCCAACTCTAAGATGTAGGTGAGGGGCATCTCATCCTTACGACTGAGGTTACCTGTCCTTTGGCATTCGTCACAGTTGTGGGCATAGTTGTGGGCATCCTTGAAGATTGTTGGCCAGTAGTAGCCACTCTGAAATACTTTAGCAGCTGTTCTTTGACCACCAAAGTGCCCACCGTAAGGAGATGAGTGACAGTGCTGCAGCACAGACTTCGCTTCAGCAGCTGTAACACACTTCCTCAACAACCCATCAGCACAGGTCCTGTAAAGTATGGGGTCATCCCAGATGAATTTCCTTGCTTCATGGAGGAACCTCTTCTTCTCTTGTCCTCCCTTGAACACTGGTAATACCTGTGATGCACGGAAGTTAGCAATGTCAGCAAACCAAGGTTCCTCATCGCTTTCACGATGAGTCAAAGCAAAGATATGTTCATCTATAAAAGCATCAGAAATTGCGGGGTCCGCAATTTTTCCGCAATTGTGCTGCAATCGAGACAGGTGATCTGCAACCACGTTTTCACATCCCTTCTTGTCCCGAATGTCCAAATCGAATTCCTGCAGCAATAACACCCATCTAATCAATCTAGGCTTAGCATCAGCCTTCCTCATCAGATATTTTAAAGCAGAATGGTCAGTGTATACAATGGTCCTAGTTCCTACAATATAGTTCCTAAATTTTTCACAAGCAAATACTACAGCAAGCATCTCCTTCTCTGTAGTTGTATAGTTACATTGAGCCTCATTCAAGGTCTTACTAGCATAATAGACAGGATGTGTGAGCTTGTCAATCTTCTGTCCTAACATGACTCCTACAGCATAGTCACTGGCATCACATAGCATCTCAAATGGGAGATCCCAATTTGGTCCTACTATGATTGGTGCTGTGACCAATGCTTCCTTAAGGGCTTTCCAAGCTACTACACATTCTTTAGAAAAGATGAATGGCCTACCTAGCTCTAGAAGCTCACATAGAGGCTTGGCTATCTTAGAAAAGTCCTTGATGAACCTTCTATAGAAGCCAGCATGTCCTAGGAAACTCCTAATAGCTTTGACATTCTGGGGCTCTACCAACTTCTCTATGACCTCTATTTTTGCCCTATCCACTTCTACACCTGCCCTTGACACTCTATGTCCTAAGACAATCCCTTCATCTACCATAAAATGGCACTTTTCCCAATTTAGGACTAGGTTGGTCTCTTCACACCTAGCCAGGACTTGTCCTAGGTTCTCTAGACAGGTTTTAAATGAGTCCCCAAAGACTGAGAAGTCATCCATGAATATTTCTATTATGGATTCATCCAACTCAGAGAAGATCGCCATCATGCACCTTTGGAAAGTTGCCGGTGCATTGCATAAGCCAAAAGGCATTCTGCGGAAGGCAAACGTTCCAAAAGGGCAAGTGAAGGTAGTCTTCTCTTGATCCTTAGGGTCTATAGTAATTTGATTATAGCCCGAGTACCCATCTAAAAAACAATAGTAGGCTCTACCAGCTATTCTATCTAGCATCTGGTCAATGAATGGTAGGGGGAAATGGTCTTTTTTAGTTTCTTTATTCAGTTTTCTGTAATCCATACATACTCTCCACCCTGTGACAGTCCTAGTTGGAATCAGTTCGTTGTTCTCATTGACTACCACAGTTATTCCCCCCTTTTTAGGTACACATTGGATGGGGCTCACCCACTGGCTACTAGCTATGGGGAAAATTACTCCAGCATCTAACCACTTTATTATTTCCTTCTTCACTACCTCTTTCATAGAGGGGTTTAACCTACGCTGGTGATCTACCTTAGGTGTGTGTTCTTCCTCTAATATGATTTTATGCATGCAATAAGAAGGGCTAATGCCTCGAATATCAGCAATAGTCCATGCTATAGCCTTCCTATGTTGCTTAAGTAGTAAAATTAAATCAACCTCATGCTGTTCACTAAGCTTAGAAGAAATAATTACAGGCAGCGTATCATTATCTCCTAGATATGCGTATTTGAGGTGAGTTGGTAGTGGTTTTAGTTCTAAAACAGGTGGATGCTCAATGGAGGGCTTTAACGGATTTACAGTTCTATCAGTTAAGTCCATAGTCATACATACATGCTGAGGTCTATCTACAGGCATATTCATTATGTCAGATACATTCAGATCATCTACATCTAATCCTACATATTCGTTAGCATGCTTGGTTAATAATACATGCTCTAATTGTTCTTCCATTAGTGAGTCAACAACATCAATGCTAGCACAAGACTCAGAATCAGAGGGATACCTTAAAGCTTTGTAAACACTAAATTTTACCTCTTCATCATGAACCCTCATAGTTAACTCACCTTTTTGAACATCTATTAGTGCCCTACCTGTGGCTAGAAATGGTCTACCTAGCAGGATGGGGACCTCCTTGTCTGCCTCATAGTCCAGGACAATGAAATCTGCAAGGAAAATGAATTTGTCAACTTTAACTAGAATATCCTCAATCTTACCTTCTGGATATGCGATGGATCTGTCTGCTAGTTGTAAAGTGACTGTGGTTGGACGTGCTTCTCCCATTCCTAACTGGCGGAATAGGGACAGGGGCATGAGATTTATGCTGGCGCCCAGGTCACAAAGCGCTCTGCCCACATGCTTGCCTCCAAGTTCTACAGGTAAGGTGAAGGAACCAGGATCCTTCTCCTTCTTGGGCAGCTTGTTTTGGAGGATGGCACTGCACTCCTCGGTGAGGTTTACTGTTTCAAACTCACCAATTATTTTTTTGTTAGTAATAATGTCCTTCAAAAACTTTACATATGAAGGCATAGACTGTAAAACCTCTACAAAAGGAATATTCACATGCACTTGCTTAAGTATTTCTAAAAATTTATTAAAATGAACTTCCTGTTCCTGCTTCTTCTTAAGCCTTCGAGGGTATGGAGGTGGTGGCACATATGCAGGCACGTCAGGACGCCTTAAGATAGGTGGAGGCCTTGGAATTTCTTCTACGTCCTCTACAATTGGCTCTAGCCTGGCTCCTGATGTGCTAGTTGGTGGTGGACCTTGGCTTGGCAGAGACTCCAGTGGAGCACTAGACTCAGTGTTCTCTACTCTCTTTGGTGTGTCCTTTGTAATGCTCACCAATGGTCTTCCACTCCTAAGTTCAATGGCTTGAACTTGTTCTTTGCCATCTCTCCTTGGTACCTCGGTATCAGCAGGGAGTCTACCTTGGGGCCTACTTTTAAGTTCATTGGCTAATTGGCCTATTTGGTTTTCCAGGCTCCTAAGAGTAGCTTGCTGGCTCTGAAGAGTAGCATCATTCTTAGCTATATATTCCTTGAGTAGGTTTTCTACAGAAGATCCTACAGGTTGATTATAAGGTTTTTGGTACATTGACTGGTTATGCTGGGGAGTGAAACCAGGTGTTCCACTCGGCCTTGGTTGGTTGGAATTTTGGTTAGTGTTTTGTTGGCCACCCCATGACAGGTTAGGGTGGTTTCTCCAACCAGGATTATAGGTGTTGGAGTAGGGGTTATTCCTAGGCTGCTGCTGACTACCTACATAGCAGACTGAGGATGGATTCCCAGGGCAGTATTCATAAGGGTGCCCTTCCCCACAGAATCCACAGATTGGTGCCTCGCCTTGACTTGGTTGGGTGCCCATTGACATGGCTGTGGCGGTATTGGCACTGGTTTGGAGATTGGCCTGAGCCATTTGCTTGACTAAGTTGGTCAGGGCATTTATTTGGGTGCTCATGGCGCTTAGAGCATCCTTGTCTTGAGCCCTAGTTGGCTCTACTGGATCGTCTGACCATCTACAGTGAGATGCTGAGATCTTCTCCAAGATCTCATAAGCTTCGTTGTAACTCTTGGACAACATGGAACCTCCAGCAGATGAATTTAAGACTTGTCTGGTGCTGGGGTTGCATCCTTTAAAGAAAACTTCTATTTGGATACACCATGGAATGCCATGGTGTGGACATTTAATGAGAAGGTCTTTGAATCTAGTCCAAGCTTCGTGAAGAGACTCATTATCAGCTTGTTTAAACTTTATGATATCATCACGAAAGGTTGAATTCCTATCAGGTGGGAAGTATTTGACTAGGAATTTTTCTGCTAAATCTGTCCAATTGCGGACAGATCCTGAGGGTAAAGAATTTAGCCATGTTTTGGCTTTGTCCCTCAAAGAGTAAGGGAAAAGATATAGCCTCAGGGCTTCTTGGGAAACTCCAGGGATTAGGAATGTGTCACTAACTCCTAGGAAGTTCCTAAGGTGGTTATGGGGGTCCTCGTTTTCTATTCCAAAGAATTGTCCCACAGTGGACAACATTTGGAACATCACTGGCTTTAACTCGAATGAGTGGGCAGTGATTTCAGGACGGATTATGCTGGGGTTCAGCTCCCCAGGCATAGGTACTAGATATGACAGAATGGCACTATTCTTGTCATTCGCTATTTCGATGGGGTTGCGAATGGCTTGTGCCGGATTTGGAACTAGATCGCCCATTTCTTTAGTTTCAGGTGTGGTTTGAGGTATAGGAGGTTGTTTAAAGAGACGTTTCTTTGCCTTATTCCTAGCTCGAAGTGATCTTTCAGGTTCAGGATCGAACTCTAAATTACTATGTGAACGCTCACTCATAAACTACCTTAATAGCACCTGCAAAAGAAATGAAACAGATTAGTTTCACTCAATGATAAACTTGATTTTTCAAACTTAACAACTTCGTTTTCACTTAAAATAAGTCCCCGGCAGCGGCGCCAAAAACTTGTTGCGTGCTCAATGTGTAAAGATAAATATGCAAACAGGAAGAGAGAGCACTTAGAACATGCAAGCATACATGGTCTCACAGCAAGTAGTAAGTATATTTCATTCGTTTTTTCCACAGAGACTCATTTTTAGCTATTCGCGAAGTGTGAATGTTAAGAAAGATGGGATGAATTTGATGGGGTAAAATTGGTTTTTAATTAACTACTTTTTGCTGAATGTGTAGAGGGATATAACATAAACAAATTAAAGTTAAAACTAGACCTAAAGGACAAGAGATGGGATTAATAATCGAGGAAGAAAACAGCTAAACAGAATGATAAAAAGGCAGAATTGCGAGGACCGCAATGTTTCCGCAATTAAATGGCAGCGAATCTGATTAAAACGGGGAATTAAGGGCTACTAATGACTGTCCTATAGGCATTTTATTACGATTATCAAGCTTTGGATCAACTCTCTATACATCAAACTCACTCTATCTCAAGTATCGTCCGATTCCATGCATTAGAGACTCAAGTTTACTCGACTTCAAAGTAAGGACTTAAGCATCTTGTTAAAACAGGAGTGTTCAGTTTGTACTAGGGAAACGCCTATTCCTAGGCCGTTTCCTGATTACCATGAAAGGCTAGCATGATTATATGACTCTGAACTCTTACTCCTTCCAGAGGTTAGGAGTTCTTTGGACAAAATGGATGGCCAATCGAAATTGCCCGTGGGATGAAGCTTACATACAATCAATGTTCGAGTGTTGATCTGCCTACTTGACTCACGTTTTTTAGCCTATAGTTCTATCCTTAGCATGCCCCTAAATGATTTTAGTTACTCATGGATATGTAAAGAGCAGAAATGGTAGATAAGATAGACATGCTTAGAAGAGAAATGTGTATAAAATAGTAAGCCAAAACCGTAGCAGAACAAGATGGGAACTGTAAGTTGCAGATTTGACTTCGATTACTTTAAGTGTTTGAATGACAAAGGAAAGCTTTAAAAGAACTGAATCCAGGACAGACAACAACGAAATGCAGTACTTGAAATGTTAAACTAAGAACAACAGTGAACAGAAATGGAATTGAGAAGAAAAGAACAGAAAACAGTAAAGGCTTGCTGAACACTTCGTGGCAGTCGCCTCGAATGATGGTGATGAGAATTCAGCTGTGCTTGGATGAATCCAATCGAGAGAGAAGAAGAATCTTCTCTCCTTCCTATCAGATTATCGACTCCAAAAGCTGAGAACCTCACTCCAACAGACGGCAAAGGAATTTAGAGAGAAATGGTGGACTGCGAGAAGACTTCTGCACTTCGAATTGATTACTGAACCTCCGACTTTGACCCCCTTTTATAGTAGTTTGCAGGTGCGTTTGGGCCAAGAAGAACCATCAACCTTCAACGTCATATATCAGAATGGATGGAGGAGAAAGAACGAATCCCTGAAAAGTCGGATCTAAACAGAAAATGATCAGCCAACTTACGGTTTTAACTTGAATAATTGCGGTCACCGCAATTATTCCGCAATTCATTTGCAATGGTTATTTTTTCATTCTTTTCTTCGGTTTTCAACCCTTTTTCTACCTATTGTACACAAGTCCTATATTAGCTACCTTCTTCTAATTCTCATATTAAAGCATAGGTTTAAGCTAATTGCTAACAAAAACACCTAAATGTGTACATCTTCTTAAGCTAAATGGGTCCTAAATAAGTCACTTTCAGAGACTTAACAGCAAACAACATCTAATTCATGAATTAATATAACTCTTATATTAATACTCATGAATAAACATGCATCCTATACATTATAACACTTATAATATACCATGTGCATAAAATTAGGACAACCTATGTTGTACATTCAATTTCATAATTAATATAACACTTATATCAATTATCCTATTGAACTAATCAACAACTAATTCATGAATTAATATAACTCTTATATCAAAATTCATGAATTGCCAAATATGCATACGATATATTATAACACTTATAACATATTTTCAATGCATGAAGCATGCTTCCTACGGTGGGATTTTAAATCTATATGGCATACGTTATGCACATACAAACATGGAATTTAATTAAAACATACATTCGCAATGCATAATTAATTAAACATACTAAAGTGGATCGATTTTGGCATTTAGCAAGCAATAACTAATTTATTACAAACTTGATCAACAAGCTACGTCTTGAGCGGACTTCGAACTCTTCGCACCGCCTTTGACCAACTTGCTTCCTCCGAACGCTTCGGCCAAAAAAATTTCTTCGAATTTCTCCTCGTATTGCCCAGAACGAGTTTGAACTTACACCGAACATTTCGGCGAGTTTCAAACTCAAACTTCTTTCACAAAGAAACCTATATGGACTCTAATGACTCTAAAAATACAGACTCTTTAGCATGCATTAAAAGCCCATACATTCCCGGGCAATTACAAATAATGAAATTCAAAAAGAAACTATGTCAAAATCGATATTCACTTTAGAATCCAATCAGAAACAATTTCTAAATAAAACCCACCATAACTTAAATTGATTGAAATTGAGTGGCCAAAAACGCTCTGATACCAATTGATGGAGCGTTGATGGAACGCAGCGGAAGCGATTTGGATCATAGACACTCTAATTTCATCAATTTAAACAAATGGAAACATGCAAAAGCAATGAAAAAGAGAAATTAGAACACATACCCTTGTCGTTCGTATTTCTCCAAATTCACCGCCAGAAGCTCCTCACGAGCTCAACGAACCTTCTCACGAAATCTTCGTGGACCACCCACGGTAATCCCGCTATCCTCGGGCCGAGAAACGGAGTAGTGGGACTTCTTTTATAAGAGAAAAGGAGGAAGAAGCTTCACTGAAGAAAAACAATTTTTCTTCTTTACAGAAGCAGAGCCGAGGAAGAAGAAGAAGAGATAGAGAGAGAGACTCATTGAAAATCTCAATTTTCAATTGTGAATTCCTGTACCCCTAAGAGCACTAAGCTCTTTTCTTTTTCTTTTTCCTTTTTTTTTTTTTTTTTTTAATTGATCTGATGATTCACAATATATACTATGTATATATTTGACATGTGTCTTACATTGCATGTAAGACACATGTAAATATATATATATATATTTATATATTATTATTATTATTAAAAATAATAATAATTATTTTATTAATTAAACTTTTTAATTAATAAAAATATATATATATTTAATTAATATTATTTAATTCAATATCAAATATTAATTAAATAATATAATTAAACCCGGTTTTCCGAAAATCGACTTTTTGCACATGAATCCTATTCATGTTTTCAGACCAATCTCATATTTAAATCATATTTAAATATGTCTATCCTTCTTCCACAAACCCGAATTTGAACGATTCAAATTCTTTTCTTTTCTTTTATATTGTTTCACGGCTTTATCCGAGCTAGCCAGGAGAACCGTAAGGACCTACAGATCATGAGCTCCAACGATACGAGATTATCCGGTCAAAACTCTTATTCAACCGAACTAACCAACATTCGTTAACCCCCGGAGACTCCACTAAAGTCCAAGGGCTGTACTCTCCTCACTGTAGATATATTGTGTCCTGTTGATATAACTATCATCAGTAAGTCGATCCTTCACAGGTCGTTCATAATCACAACGGGTCATTTAAACCGTTTAACCCTTGTATTATATCTTGTTCCTTAAGTACCACTGACACCTCTAATGAACAATTGATTTGTGGTCCAACCATCAAATCAGATTCCTCCCTGATCAGGAGAGGATGGGCCCACTGTTCAAGACCTGGAGTCAGCACTTAAGGGAACAACCTCTCTACTAACCCTTAAAACGGGTAGGAGTGAATTCCATCTCGCACAACTACGTCCCCAGCCACTTATTCGATCTTATCCCCAATATGGTAGGCTTATTGAGTCGGCGATCTGGCCACTCTCACCCGTACAAGTCAAAGGATAAGGTCGAATAAACAAGAGTTCATAGTGAGCTCAAGATTGAGATCGAGTTACCTAAGTCATCACATGAAAAAATCGGTCTTTACAATAAACGGTGTTATAAAGAAAGAGCGATTTTATTTCTTGGTTCGGTCTTGTGCAAACTCATTGCACAGGACGCCCTCACTCACATGTCTCTACATGAAACGATTCGAATCACATCGTTTTGTACTATACAAAGTGAGTCGCGTCCAATAGTGTCCCCAGGATAAGGTACCCAGCCTTATCCCTATACTATAGACCATTTTGGCTGTCTATTTTTTAAGGGTAAGTTAAGTTACTGTGTTTATTTTTTTTTTATATAATGTAGATGAAGATACTATATTTATATGACATTTTTGGTATGTGAGCGATGACAATAACATGCATTATTGTGTATACATTTTTGTACGATTTTATATATAGATCGTGTTGTGCATACATTTATACACATATGTTTCTGTGTGTGTAAATTTATGAACATATTAGATATGTAGCACATGAGTGATTTGTTTCACTGTATTTGCTGATATATACAACCTAGAAACGTGTTTGTGTATGTCATTTGTAGTATGAAGAAAATAAGGTAATGTTGAGTTACTTTGTTTATTTTTTATATAATGTACATGGAGATACTATATTTATATGCGAGCGATGACATAACATGTGTGGTTGGGTATACATTTTTGTACAATTTTATATGTAGACCACGTTGTGCATACATTTATATACACGTGATTCCGTGTGTGTAAATTTATGAACATATTAGATATGTAGTGCATGAAGGATTTGTTTAATTGTATTTGTTGTTATATACTCATCAACGTGTTTCTCCTATGTTTGTCTTTGTAGATATTATATGGTAAAATGTCATATTAGATATGTAGCGCATAACGTGGATGTTCTCAGCAAGTGTGCCAATGCGGTATGGGTCGACAAAGTGGACCTCACTCCTCTCTCGAAATGAAGTCCTCTTCAGCCTAATACTCCTGCATCTCATGTATGAACTAGTATCTACAGTCACACTATCAACAACTAGAACACAATCATCGTACTTATTCTCCGAGTAACCCGCTAGCATCCACACAAGGTCTTTGTCTTCGATGAGCCTCATGATCAACGATTTCTCTCCCCGTTCCTAAATAGTTACAACCGTGAGATCTTTTGCTGAGATCAAGTGATGACAATTGAGAGATGGACTTGTGAAGCTCATCAATGGTATAAATGCATGGGACCTGAACGTTGCAACCCTTAAAGTTGTTTGTATACGTCCTTGTCATCCAATATGTATTCAAATGCAACGCTGATCTGATGAGAAACCATTAATTCGGTGGTGAACAAAGAATCTGTTACTTCAAGAGATGGATAAGAAATCGAAGACTGCAAATAAATGGAAATTAGTGTTTCGATAATATTAGTTGGGTTTTTGGGAAGCCACAAATGTAGGATGATAGTTCAAAATAATAGGAGAAATATCTTGATGGTTGAGGGATTGAATTTAGAGAGAGTCGATATTTGAAGAGATTTGTATTTGATTATATAATATAATATAATATATAATCACATATTTGTAAGGATTTGTTATTTGATCAAATAATATAATATGTAGGGAATATTTCAGGGTGAGAACAATTTCGGTTGGGTGACTGTTTCGTAATTCCTTGTTTCATAAGGGGTATAATTGACACTACCAATGTTCTCTCCCTCCCTAAAATGTAGGGAAGATCTATAGGGTTAGAACAATTTCGGTTGAGTGGCTATTTTGTAATTCCTTGTACCTACAAGGGGCATAATCGACACTACTCTAATGTTCTCTCTCTTGTAGTTAAGTTATTGGATGCAAATAAAAAACTTAGGCCAACAAGAGTATAGACGGCATGATGTATCGCGTAGTGACCATGAGGTCCTAGGTTCAATCCTCCACCCCAGCATGTCAAAAAAAAACTAAAAAACTTAGTTAACTATATTTCGTTTCGAACTTTTTTAGAGAAATTTTCAAGAATAATTAAGAATAACTAAGAATAAAAAACTGAATTGAAAAATAGAAGTTTCATATTTCCATCTAATATTTCCATCTCATGACTACCATAATTTTAGGGAATGAAGTTGTTAACTATATTTCGTTTCGAATTTTTTTAGAGAAATTTTCAAGAATAATTAAGAATAACTAAGAATAAAAAACTGAATTGAAAAATAGAAGTTTCATATTTCCATCTAATATTTCCATCTCATGACTACCATAATTTTAGGGAATGAAGTTGACAATTTTCATCCCGATTATACCCCTGGTATATACGCTTATTTACGGACCGCCGACATAAGTGATTTTAATTTTTTTTAATATTTATTTTAGTTTCTAACAATCAGATTCATTCATCCGTTTTTTAAGAAAAAAGTTCTAACAACCAGATCCATGGATTTTGAAGAAAAAAAAATCTCAACAACTTAGATTTGAAAATGTTTAACAACAACAAAAAGAAAAAAAAAATACAAATTTATCCCACTAACAACCCTCTTAGATTCATGCATTTTGAAAAGAGGGGTTTATTTTTTTTTCCCAAAGTTGAAATGACGACAATGTACAGAGACGAGAGTGGAGAGAGACTAAGATCCTTACTCACTCCGAAAATACGTCATAGAAGATTTTGGGAGTCGAAATTTTCAACCCAATTCAAGCGTTAACGATGTAGAAGGTTGAGGTAGATAGTTTTTTTTAGAGAGTTTCAAAGTTGAGAATCAGTGATTGTTTCAAATCGATTTGGAGGAGGGAAGATTTGCAAATCTCCTTATTCAATGTTGCAAGTAATGATACAATTGATTGAACGTTTTTGGGTAAACTCAACATGCATACCAATTTTAATGTTTTTTAGTATCATTTGTTCAATGCTCACAGATTAATGGCTTATGGTGTATATACACGCATATACTTCATATGATATACTTACATGTACATTGTTATAGATGTAACTACGAATATATACCCACACTAGAAGTTATCGAGGACCCTCATTTTTATAATTTTCTTACAACCGTCTATGAACGTTTTAATTTTTTTTAGTATCATTTGTCCAATGCTCACAAAGTAATGGTTTATGGTTTATATACACGCATATACTTCATATGATATACTTACATGTACATTGTTATAGATGTAACTACGAATATATACCCACACTAGAAGTTATCGAATGTGTCATTTTTATCATTTTCTTACAATCGTCTATGAACATTTTAATTTTTATAAACATCAATATGCTGAAAATTTAATTGCTTATATAATTTACTTACGGGCTATGTTATACTTACATGTACGTTCACCAATTAATGGTTTGTGTATATACACATATACTTCATATGATGTACTTATATGTACATGTAACTTCAAATATATACACATTAGAAATTATCGAGAGCATCCTTATTATAATTTTTTTCACAACCGTCTATGAAAATTTTAGTTTAAAAATTAATTTGAATTAATATTCCAGATTAGATTTTATTGAACTTTGTTTATCTATTTCGATTTAATTGGACTATTTTTCAACAAAAATAATTGAGCTAATTATTTTTCTAACTTGCACTTCTCAATTTCAGCTATTTTTGTAGTTAGCCTTTTTTTTTTTTTTTTAATGTAATTATCTACCACAATTCCCTTTTATTCTTTTCGGTTTGGGTCTTCAAAAATTAAATAAAGGGGCAATGAGACAAATGACTCTTTTTAAGTTTCAAAATCGATAAATGTCCTTTTTTTCAAAAGTGAGATATATGTCCCTTATTTAGTTTAGTTTATCTCTCCTATGTTTTTTCATTACTTAATTACCCTTCCCAAATCTCATAACTCTCTTTCAAGATTTTCTCTATTCTCTCCCCTCTTATTTATTTGTAAAAACGTATTCCTCTATTCTCTCTCCCAAATTAAAAACGTAAAAAAATCATAAAAAATAAAAAAATAAGGAGGAAAAAAAAATCAAAACTTATACCACCATTCTCAATCTTATCGGTTTAAAAAAAAAAAAAAAAAAAAACAAGTGCAATTTGCAAAGTGCAATTACACATTACATTGCAAAGTGCAATTACACATTATACATTACATTGCAAAGCAAATATTGTATTGTAATTTGCAAACTGCAATTACACTGTAATTATAATTTGCAAACTGTAATTACACTGTAATTGTAATTTGCAAACTGTAATTACACTGTAATTGTAATTTGCAAACTGTAATTACACTGTAATTGTAATTTGCAAACTGCAATTACACTGTAATTGAGTACTGTATTTATAATACTCTGTATTTGCAAAAACTAAAAAAAAAATTGTACTGTATTTATAAAAAAAATCAAATAATAGTTTTTGGAATAAAAAATAATATTTAAATACCTTGTAATTGAAAAAAAAAAAAAATAGGTTTTGCAAAAATCAAATAAATAGTTTTTGCAACAAAATATAATCTTCAAAATACCCTGTAATTGCAAAAGAAAAAAAAATACGTTTTGCAAAAATCAAATAAATAGTTTTTGCAACAAAAAAATAATCTTCAAATACCCTGTAATTGCAAAAAAAAAAAAAAAAAAAATTTTTTTTTTGCAAAAATCAAATAAATAATTTTTGCAACAAAATATAATCTTCAAAATACTATGAAAAAAAAAGGTTTTGCAAAAATCAAATAAATAGTTATTGCAACAAAATATAATCTTCAAAAAATATAATCTTCAAAATACTCTGTAATTGCAAAAAAAAAAAAAAAAAAAAATACGTTTTGCAAAAATCAAATAAATAATTTTTTCAACAAAAAATAATCTTCAAATACCCTGTAATTGCACAAAAAAAAAAAAAAAAAAAACTTGCAACATAATTCAATCAAATACCTCGAAGTGGTTCTTCCAAGAACTAGAACAATCCCAAAATTGAGTAGAGCTTTGTCAATTTTGAAAGGTAGGATCATTCGAAACCACATTATCCTAGTGTTTTCACCCCACAAGCAATCAAAACAGAATATCTCTTTCGAAATTTGAAGAATTGAGGTCGACGATGATCTTTCTCTTCTTGGTGATGGTCGATTTGGGTACGACGAGTGCATTTTTTTAGGTGATCAGTCACCACCGATTTGATTTGAGTCTGGAAATCTCCATTCCTTCACACACCATACGTTATTTGAATGTGAGGCATATGTAGGAACAAAATAAAATCTAACATTTTTTAATTATTTTTAGGATAAATAAAATGAAGAAATTGAAACATTGTTTATAAGAGATTTTGGATTAGAGGAGAGAGAATATCATTGATTACTAAAGATTTTAGATTAGGGGAGGGAGAATAAAGAAATAGTAAATAAAGATTAGGGGAAGAGAATTGAAGATTTTGTTGGAGAAAATCTTGGGAGGGAGAGATGAGTATGTGTTTCAAAGATAAAACTAAAAACAAAAGGTGAAGTTAGGAGGGTAAAAAAAGAATGAATAATGAAGGAGAGAAAATAAAAAAAGAAAAGGGACACGAAACTCACTTTTAAAAAATGGGACATCCATTCAAATGAGTTTCAAAAAGAGCCATTTATTATGAATTCCCTTAAATAAAACCGAACCGAAAGAATTCTTAATAATCCAGCCCAATCTAAATAGTTTAGCCCAATCCAATACAAATAGTTGAGCTCATCTATTCGGCTTTTCTCTCTTCTCTTTTCTAATCTGCAACCCATCTTTTTACCTTCTCCTCTCTCCCACTCTCCGGCCATCTCCCCCTCACTCTTCTCCTCTCGCCGTTGCAGCCTCATCACCCTCTCTCCAGACTAGCTTGGCACCGCCCTTATTCCTCCATCGCCGCCGTCGATCTCCTTTCTCCATCGCCGTCTTCGTTGTCCTTCCCCACCACCGTCGTCGTTTTCCTTCGCCATCGCCGTCGCCCTTCCTCACCATTGCCGTCTTCAAAACGCTCCTATCTCTCTCCCTCTATTTCTCTCTCTAGCCTATTTCTCTCTGTCTCGTTCATCATATTCTTTGATTCGCACAGAATGTATGGCTTTGAAGCGCTTACGTTCAACATCCATGGAGGCTATTTGGAGGCCATCGTCCGGGGACATAGGGCTGGGTTACTCACCGCCGCTGATTATAACAATTTGTGTCAGTGCGAAACCCTAGATGATATCAAGATGCACCTCTCTGCCACTGTCTATGGCCCTTATCTCCAAAACGGTGGGTGAGCGTTGAATTTTTTTCTTATTCTTTTTTTATCTCGGATGATTTATGATATTGGATGAGGAAATTTAGTGTGCTTAGATCGTTGGATTAGTTGTACATGGAGAAAATTGGTAGGGGATTATTTTTTTAGATCTTGTATTGGTTTTTAGATCTTGTATTGGGTTTATTGGCCCTTATCTCCAAAACGGTGGGTGAGCGTTGAACTTTTTTGATCGTATGATTTATGATATTGGATGAGGAAGTTGGGGGAAATTTAGTGTGCTTAGATCGTTAGATTAGTTCTACATGGAGAAAATTGGTAGGGGATTTGTTTTTAGATCTCGAATTTTTTAGATCTTGTATTGGTTTGCAGGGAATTGGGTTTATTGGCGTTTTGACTCAACTAATAATTTAATTTGAACAAGTAATATGAATTCTGTTGTTGTACTTGAAGCTTGAAGCTGGGCCTCTGATTCCAGATTCGTAGTCTACTCTTGAGTCCCTTGTCTATAATGTATATCAAGTAACTATTTCTTCATTAAATGTTAACATACAATTCTATTTTTGACAATGTAGCTGGTGGGTATATAAGTTGATTGAAAGATAAAATAGTTGATTGATGAAAGTAGTAAATCTTCGTGATTGACATATTAGTTATGGAGCTGAAGGGTGGTTTTGAAAGTGATAGATACAGATGATTAATGTGGATCTGGTAAATGTTTTAGAAGGCTTAAGGCGGCATCGAGGCTTTTTCTCATACAGTGTGAGACGGTATGAGGCTTACGCCTCATTTTAAATAAAATAAAAATCATAAAATGTAGGATTCCTTCCTTCCTTGAGACTGGTTTTTTTTGTTTACCCTTGTATTCTTTCATTTAATCTCAATGAAAGTTGGTTACCTTTTAAAAAAAAAAAACCATAAAATGTAAAACTTTGCATGCCTTATATTGTAGTATGCCTATGGTAAAACTACAACAATTTCTTTAATTAGAACTAAAAACTAAATAGTGAAATAAAGAAAGATTACAGAAAAAGAGTATTAAAAAAACAAGAAAAATCTGGGAAAGAAAGTTGAAAAACAATACATGAAAAAACACACCCATTTGTTGGAAAATTGTAAAAGTTTAAAATAGTAGAAAAAACAGTTTGAGGTGGTAGCAGCACCACAGAAAAGATGAAGAAGAAGAAAACCAGTTTTATCTTGGCTGTAATAATGAACAAAGACAAGAAAAAAGGGAAAAGAATATAAGAGAAAAGAACATAGTGGACAAGGAAAAATAGAAAAAAAAAATAGGAAGCTAAGTTCTTTTGCCGCCTGCTATTTTTTCTTATCCAAAATGAAGATAATTAAAATTGTCTGTTAGTGTATATAATGTGTCGGATTCTTTAAATCTACAAGGTAATTAATTTTTTCTTTTAAAATCCCGTTAAATGGAATCCCAATTCCCACCACCCCCAGCATCCCACCTCTTAAATTTTCCTATAATTAATTGTTTTAACTTTTTCTCCTACTTTTCACTGAGGCTTACGCCTTTCACGCCTCTAAGGCGGAAGCACAGAGGCGCACGCCTCTATCCATAAAGGCGTAAGCTCCTTTTACCTAGCATAGGCGTAAGCCTTGAGGCCGCTTCAAACAATTTTGAAAATATTTGTTTCGGTTGAGACCTTCCTTTTTTCATTTTAATGAACGTTAGGAGCTCTCTCACTATATCTCTCCCTCCTTTTGAAGGAGATGGGTGTAAAAAAGCACAAAGCAGTATCACTATTGCATATGATTTCTATTTTATTTTTGCTTTGCTGTTGTGTGATATTTTATGATGGGAAGTTGTAACTCAGAGCATCAGGATTTGGGGTTCATATTCAGAAGTAAAAGGATTGTCTAACTGTTATAATAGGACACCCTGAAGCGACCGCAATTAATTCTTATTACTCTATGAATATCTTATGTGATTAGTGTATAGGTTAGTCTCTTACTTGTCATCCTTTATACCGACATGGACAAGTTACATTTATTACATGAAGGGGTCAGATTTTGTTCTATGCACGCTAATTTCAAATTATTTTGTAGAACCATCTCCATTGCATACAACAACGATTGTGGAGAAATGCACCCTTAAACTGGTTGATGAGTATAAACACATGTTGTGCCAAGCCACAGAGCCCCTATCTACGTTCTTAGAGTATATCACGTATGTTGAGTTTCTTTTCTGAAAATTATTTGTCTTTTTAGCCTCTATTGTTTTGTTGCCTTCTCATAAATTAAAACTTTCAACTGGATGGAATTTTTTTACTCAGATATGGTCACATGATTGACAATGTTGTCCTTATCGTTACTGGAACCTTGCATGAGAGAGATGTCCAGGAACTGTTGGAAAAGTGCCACCCTTTGGGCATGTTTGACAGGTACTATCAACTGATAAACTTTTGTGTTATGATAGTGTCGCATGATATTTCTGACAAAACAAGAAAATAATGCATATCTTACCCAAAAATTGACGGTATCATAAAACGCTCTCGTTTTTTTCTTCTTTTTATTCTTTGCTAGCATTGCTACCTTGGCAGTTGCTCAGAATATGCGGGAACTTTATAGATTGGTGCTTGTTGACACCCCTTTGGCCCCATACTTCTCCGAGTGTATCACATCTGAGGTATAATGCTTGGCTCATTTTTTTTACAAGTTAGACAGAACTTTCTCATTGAGATGATAGAACACAAATACCAATTTCATCAATACATTCTCACTTCTCATCAATAGAGCTTGAGAAATCAACAGCATAAGAAAATAAATCCTAACCGTTGTGGATTTTCAAGGAACTTAACAACTACAGAAAAAAAAACACAATTAGAGATACAAGATTAGCAACAACTAATCAAAACTAGTCATTGTTAGGGACTGTTCAAAAAACACTTAAACAGTGAAGAAACTACAAACAAACAGTTTTCCTAATATTTCTCTCACGCTTTCTCATCACAACCTTCATTTTCAGCAACAATTATGTTGTATTCGTCCATTTCCTTTTTGTAAGCCTCCATTGCTTATGCAGCTTTTTCATTCCAGATTTTTCTCTCCCCTTCACTTGATTCCTTCCATTTCAATGAGATCAGCGTAGTAACTGTGGAATTATTAGCTCCATGCCTTTCCTCCGTTACACTTTTCCTTGCTTCTTTGCTGAACAAGATGTAAGAGGATGCAGGCTTCTTAGGATCAACATTCTTCTTCCCTTCCTTCTTCTTCTGCCATTCTTTCTTCTTTAGCAAGAGCAAAGCTTCATGTTTATGAAGCTTCATTTGCTCTTCGTCTTCCTTCTCGAGGATTGCTGCTACCTCCTCCTTTGTCTGCTTGTAAATCTCCATCTCCTGCATGTATTTTTCCTTGTTCTTCTTTGTCATCTCTTCATACGGACCTTTCTGCTCCTCTGTCATGTTCTTCCACTCCTCACTTGTTATCTTTGCTACCTGTAGAACATTCTTGTTCTCAGCAAGAAGGGGATGCACATCTCTCATTTGTGAAGTTGAAAAATGCCGACATGGGTTACTTGGGGTTCAATGGATCTTTCTCATTCTTCTTCTTCTTGTTCTCCTTCTCTGCTTCCTCTTTGAAATGGAGGTATTGATCAAGCAGTTCCATGGTTGTCTTCTGTTTTTGCTCCTGCTCCTCTTCTAATAGCTTCATCGCCTCAGTCTCACGCTTCTCTTTAGAAGTAATCAGAAAATAGGCTTCTTTTTCAGCCTGATACCTCTCCTCATATGGATTCTTCTCTTCTACCGTAGCACTTCCATTTTGCCCCAAAAATGTTTGAGATTTCCTTGAACTTTGCCTCTAGATTATCCTTCTTGATCTCGTTCCACTAATCTTTGCTCCACAAAATGTAAGGTGGAGAGGGCCTCTTCTTCTCTGGACATGTTTTCTTCTCTATCTTATCTTGTTCCTTGTCTTTCAAAATTTGAATTATAGGGAAGTTCATATTAGGTTTGAACTCCTTCAATTTCTTAAATTCGAATTGGACCTTATCCTGTTCTTTATCCCTCGTTTTAAGCTCTTCATCCTTCTGCTTAAGCATCTCATATTTTACGTTCAAAAGCTCCTCAGTCTTCTCCTTATCAAGCCTCAATTGTTGAAGCATGTCCTGCAAATCTTTGTCAAAGGATTGCTTTGCCGGCTGCTTCTTCGGAGCCGCTTTCAATTTCGATTTCTCAGCTGAACATTGATTCTGAGAGAGGGTCTCCTCTTCCGATGGCTGTGTTACCTTTGTAACCATGGTTTGAGATTGAAGCTCCTCCGGTGGTGAGTCTTTGTCCTTCAAAGCCTTTTGACTGTTTCTAGGTTTCTTTGTCCGTCCGGCGGCTTCACCTGTGATTGGAATTTCGGCAGTAGCAGAATCAGCCATTAGAGAGAGATGAGAAAGGAAATCGATAAGAGAAAAAGAGAGGGCTTGGGCTTGGCTTAATTTATTTTCCATCATTGGTTATTATTATTATTATTATTATTATTTTCATTTTACTTCGAAATTAGTAGCATATGTTTCATGATATGTGATGGCTGTAATATTTTTACAACCGCAACTCCGTAAGTGCATAATTGATAGTGTTTCATTTTCTTTTTTAAAAAGATTTTGTGAGCTTTTATTCATTATAACTTTAAGTTAAACTGGATTACTTTGCATAATTACTTCATCATAGGGTCATATAAAAAAGTCTTATGAGATGATGCTAGAAATCCTGTTGCATTTTTATGTTATTGATGCATTATCATGGGCACATGCTGTAGTGTCCTGCAATGAGTTAGTCTGTTTAGTACAGTACATTGGAATTCGTGCTGAAGCCATGGTTTGGTGTTCTCTTATTTTTGTTAGGATCTGGATGACATGAACATAGAAATAATGAGGAACACTCTCTACAAGGCATACCTAGAGGATTTCTACAGGTTTTGTCAGGTGAATGAAGATTAATAAGATATAAAATCTTCATTTTCCATTATAAAATAATCTCGGTTTCTTATCTATTTGCATTTAATTTTTGAGGTAGAAACTTGGTGGTGCCACTGCTGAGATCATGTCCGACCTCCTTGCTTTTGAGGCTGATAGAAGGGCTGTCAATATTACCATAAATAGGTAGTTGATGCTGATCAATAAATATTTTCTGGATTTCCAGATTTATTTTCTCTTGTGGTAGTTAATAGTTATTATGCTTCAGCATCTCCTTTAATTAAGTGCACCTCATCTATTGTAGTATTGGCACTGAACTTACCCGAGATGACCGAAGGAAGTTATATTCAAATTTTGGTTTACTGTAAGCAGTTTCTTAATCTCAATATACTTTAAATTACATATATGCTGAGTGGACCATCATCTAATGAGATTCCATATTGACAGTTATCCCTATGGTCATGAGGAACTTGCTATCTGTGAGGATATTGATCAGGTACTTACGAATTTGAGTCGTAACATTGGGTACACATGAATTCGAGTTATAACATTATGTAAAAGTTTTAACACTGGGCTACTGATTTGATTACTACTTTTTGGAAAATTGACTTCTGATGAATAGTAAGAATGTAGAGAAGAAATGTAAATGATTTCAGGTTAAAAATTAGTACTTGAGCTTTAATGGTTGTGCCTATTTAGTTTCCGGTCTTTAAAAACTTCTAATTAAGTCTGCAAGCTTTCAATTTTTATTCTAAGCTCCCTCTAAAACATTGTTACTTAAATTCTGACATGACACACTGATTGGGATAATAAGGGATGATTTCATAATTCACACAACGTGATTCAAGGGAGTATGTCAGCTGGATAACAATAAGGATAGATGGGTAAAAACATTTGATGGAGGTGGGTGGACAAACAGAACTTTTGGCCTGCTTACCCTTATTTTTATCAAATTGGCTTTTTTCCTAGTTCCTAGTGTCAAATCTCATCACTTAGTATCGATGTTTAAGTAACCATATTAATGGTATTCAAATAAAGTTTAGGGACTAAATTTATTATTCAATCATGATTATTTGTTATTTTGAAATTTTGATTTAATTTTTGTTTTTGTTTTTAAGGAATTGTGTGATATTGTAGTTTATGATAATTTGGTTTGATTTGTAACTTAAATTGAAGCATCTTTACTTCGTATTTCAGGTTCGTGGTGCCATGGAAAAATACCCTCCCTACCAGTCAATTTTTTCTAAGCTATCATATGGAGAAAGCCAGATGCTTGACAAGGCATTCTATGAAGAGGAGGTGAAAAGACTATGCTTAGCATTTGAGCAACAGGTTTGTTCTGATTCCCCATTCAATATCCCATTTCCGATTAGTCTCGTTACACAAATTTGACATGATTGAATCAAGTAACATCTAGTTCTTCCTTACATGCAGTTCCATTATGGTGTTTTCTTTGCATACATGAGGTTGAGGGAACAGGAGATTAGAAACCTAATGTGGATCTCGGAATGTGTCGCTCAGAACCAGAAGTCGAGGGTTCATGACAGCGTTGTCTTCATATTTTAGTCTGATTAAAAGGCTGTCTAATAAATCACATTTGTTTCCTGTTATTGCATAATTTACTGTAAAATATCTTCCCCAGCTTATCCTGTATTGAGCTGCAGAGATGGGGGTTCATACATTCTTTCCAAGCAAGACTTCATGTCTAAATAAGTGGCGTTCTTGATGTATTAATGGTTTAAAAGTGAGTAAGTTATTGTACTCAACAGAATCATATCAGATAATGTGGTTGTGAAGATGAAATTGAGTTTATGTAATAAGTTTTTGTATTAACAGCTTTGTGATATTCAAGACCAGAAGAAAGAGGGTAACATATAGACCTGCATTGTATTTTTTTCTTCAAGTTTTTCATCTGATATTTATTTTTCAATTTATAGTCTCCTTATTTTATTAACTTTGCAGGTTTATTAATTTTTTTTGTAGGGTTCAGGTTTATTTTAGTTAAATATGTAGGGTGAGGATTCTTGAACCTTTGACTTTTTGGTCAAAGATACTAAGAGTTATGCTCTGGTTGGTTTTTACTAAGCAATTAAAATGGATCCAAATTTATTCAAAAATTTTCTTCAAGTAGATGACTTCAATATTTGGTAAGTTCTTTATTAAATAGCATGAACTTAAATGGGTTATTCAAGAATTTAACTAGGCTATTTGAAGATTTAAGATTTAAGGACCAAGTTAATCAGAATTAAACCTTGTTTGAGTCATGAGTTCAGTGGACTACTATTGACTGGATGTAAAATTGGATGCACAGTTCTATCAATAAATATTGAAATCTAATAGAGGTGTTCATGGGTTGGGTTGTTATTTTATTTATTATTTTTTTATTAAAAAAAAAAAAAGAAGAATAAATTACATAGCCAAGAGTTTTATTTTGATAATTTTTGAAATTATGGCTCAAGCCAGAATCGAAACCACACTCTAGGCTATCTTAAGCAGAGTGCTCACCCATTGCACCAAGAATTTGGGCGGTAATAAATTTAAATTCTTGCACAAGTGCATAGTTGTGTAGCAACCCAACTCTGGGCTATCTAGGTGTGTTACCCGTTGCACAAAGTGGTTATTTGATAAAGTGTTTTAAAACTCTGCACCAACTATCTAAACTCTGCACTAAGTAGGATCGAACTCCTACTCTGGGCTATCTAAACTCTACACTAAGCAGGATCGAATCCCCACCCACTAAGCAGGATCGAATCCCCACCCTAGCCCCACCCTAGGCTCTGGGCTATCTAAACTCTACACTAAGCAGGATCGAATCCCCACCCACTAAGCAGGATCGAATCCCCACCCTAGGCTATCTAGGTGATGCGTGTTGAGATTTATGCCCTAAAACCTCGTAATTATTAAAACCTCGTAATTAATTAATAATTATTTGATAATTATATTATTATTATTTTTTGTAATTTATAATATTCATTATATATAAAAAACCAAGGTTATTAGTGTAATCTTGAACAATATGTAGTTTAGTAAAGGGATATTGTAGGCGACACTTGTTCTAACTTACTTAAGTGTTAATCTTGAACAATATGTAGTTTAGTGAAGGGATATTTTACCTATTCTACGACGACACTTGTTCTAACTCGCTAAAGTATCACAGAGATATTTTACCTATCCTAGGACGACACTTGTACTCGCTAAAGTATCACAGAGATATTTTACCTATCCTAGGACGACACTTGTTCTAACTCGCTAAAGTATCACAGTATTAGAAATTAATGATTTAGAGTTTATTTATCAAATTATTTTTTTTCTATGCTGAAATTGAATGAATATTGATTGCATGTTGTTAAATAATATATTTTCTTTTGTATATTTCAATATAATGTCATTTCTCTCGTTTTTAATTTTCGTTACTTATTTGTCAAATTGAGAAAATAATATTACTTGTAAAAATAATGTTAACACTATATAATGACGTGTAATTTTTTCTTTAATTTGTCTTTATGAGAAATGTTCTAAAAAACCTGTTGTCAATACTAATTGAATTGTTCGTGAAACACATGATTAATAAATCAAGATAACGAGATGACTTATTATGTTTGACATGCTAGATGTCAATCTAAGAAGATAAAGAAAATGACAACAACATATGAGATATTGTTAAAGTCAATAAAAACTAGATTTAGATATGTATCTAAATAATCTAAAAAATTAAGTATTACCAAAATCTAAGAAAAGAAACTATAGCGAAAAGAAAATAGTTTCTAAATTAGCAAAGCAATCATAATAAGAGGAATTTATGAAATACCTCTATAAGAAAAAGAATATGAATAAAAGTAAATTTGATTTACTAGATTTTTGGTAGAAAATAAACATTACCACCTAGATAGTAGATTCAGATCCACTATTAAAATTTGTTCTTTAGTACATTTTATATCTAATTCTTGGAAAATACTTAATGATGTATATGTTGGCACCAGAAAGTCCATCTCAATTGATGTAGTAGGAGACATTAAGATGTTCATAAGAAATAATTGTTACTTAATGTTGAATATGGTGTTTTTAGTACGATAGGAGAAATTCAATTTCTCTAACTTTGTTACTAATAAAAAGTTAATATAGTATGAACATTTTAGTACTAAATTTTTTATTTAAAAAATTGTTTGAAAAGTTCAGTTGAAAATAAGAACACTTTTTATGTGTTAAATTGTTAACATATAAAATATTACAAAATATTACACTGAGATATTCAAGATTATAGAATTCAGAATGCAAAGACAATTTATATTCTCCTAGCTAAAATATGATACTTGTCTTTGACACTCAATATTGATTCTGATCAATTTGAATAAAAATACTAATAAGAGGTGATTTTCTAAATGTTAAAGTTAATTACTTTATACGTCTTAAAATCTTGAATTCATGCAAAGATCCTTTATTGGAAAATCCCACGAGGCCAAAGAACACATTGAACTTTCACGTTCTGATCCAAGTGTGTCTGGTGAATGTAAAAGTCAAAAGTGGTTGATGAATATTCATCACTCTAGCTGATGATTATTCAACGAACAAGTATCTTTACATAATTCAACATAAGTTTATGTTTTTTTAAAGTTCAAGGAATATATAAGACTCAAGTTGAAGATCAATTAGGTGAATCTATCAAGACACTATGATCGGATCACAGTGGAAAGTATAAGAACATTACATACTAAGACTAATTGATAGAAAGTGAGATTTTATCTCAACTCTAAGCACAAAGTACAATTTTGTGAAATTTTGCTGCAAGAGGAGAAACAATACCTTGTTAGACATGGTCAAAACAATAAAGAATTACACGCCATTATCATACTTTTGTTAGGATATACAATAGAGATTGTATAGTGAACATGATTTCCTCTAAAATATGTCTACGAGACAACTTTGAGATTATAGAAAAGTAGTAAAACTAGTTTACAACGCTTCAGGTTTTGGGAATATTAAGCATACATGCTGAAATTATCTCGAAAATATTGGAATGTGTTTAATAGTGTTGATAAGTTGGTTTCAAGTGAAGCCACTAAATAGTTAACAATTTAATTACATTTGATAGTCAAATGGATCCTAATCCTGAATTGGATAAACCTCATCGTAGTGGGAGAGTTATGAGATGACCCGACCGTTACAAGGGCTTAATTGAAGCCTAAGTTGTCATATTAGATGACAAAATTGAAAGCTATTGACATGGATTAGTAGACCAAAGTCCTAAATCTCAAGATAAAGTATATGTACCTCATCTTTATCTAGAACTTGTAGATATTTGTGATGGGGTAAAACTCATAGCTTCTGAATATATATACAAAAGTAAAAAAATTGTAAATAGGAAGGTACAAACCTTCAAAATAAGATTAATGACAAATATGTGAGAGAAAGTAAACCATGAGTAATCTTTATCATTTGTTGTCATATTAGAGTCTACAAGCATTCTCTAATTCATAGTTGCATATGAGATATGTCAAATGAAGGTTTAAGAAATATTTTCTGAAAAGAAATCTTAAAGAATGCATCTACAAATCAATTACTTGAATTCATTTTCAAAATCAAAAGCAAAATTGATAGCTCCCCAAAAGAGATATTATTTACTCCCTAATTCTAGCTAATTACCGTGCTCGATATTGATAAATTGACCTTTTTGTAGGTATATAACGATTAGGGGCTCGAGAAGTTCAAGAGTGTGTTTCGGTGCTATAAAGAGCGTTTTAAGGCTTCGGGGATGAACCGAGCGAAGAAGAGAAGCAAAAGATCAATTTGACACCGAAGGTCCCGTGTCGAGACGCTATGCGAAGGCAAATTCAGAAAATCAGACCTGAGAGCAAAGGTTGCCACAACGTCTCGGCGCTCCGAAGTAGCGCGCGCGAGGAATTTCCGTCCATAGCGTCGCGACGCTGCCTGTAGCGTCTCGACGCTATGTCGATTATAAAACCCATCTTTTCCGATTTTTAGGTCATACTCTGTATCATTCTTATATGAAGTTTATCTTGTCTAAGGAATAGTATCCTCAGAAACCTCAAAATGTTGAGAACATAAGATTGACTATCTACGTTTGAGTGGAAGACAATCTAGTGTATACATGAGACATAACATTTGATATACAGTAAAATTGGTTAGCATATATTAGTTAACTCAATGGTATGACCATTGCGTGAATTTTTTTTTAGAGAAAAACTTTGATCAAAATATTTATAGATAATAAGAAATTATAATTTTGTGCATGAGGTTAAATATTTGATATTTACAAGATGCATTGGTTTAATTTTAGCAAAGATTTATGGAAATCTATGTTTACCCAAAGTGGTGGAGCATGATATGCAAATTTAATGTTCTTGCTTATGAAACAAAGAACTTGTAAAGCTCAAATAATTTCTTATTGATCTGAAAAATGTTTCAGATATAGTTACACCTATCACATTTTATGCAATGGCTAAACTTGAGAAACTTAAATAACATTGTTCACACGAGATTTCGAACGAAGGATAGAGATTCGAAAACGTGTAAATGAATTTGAATTTGTATTTATGTTGTATGTATCAGTGCGTAGTGGATTACAATCTCTAATGTTTATCCTCTGATTCTTTCTCTCTCAAATGTAAATGTATCTCGAGGGCTTCGCAGCTTGTTCTCGACGTTGAATTTGGATCGAGGGTTTTGCAGCTTGTTCTCGACGTTGAATTTGGATCGAGGGTTTTGCAGCTTGTTCCCGATGTTGAATTTGGATCGAGGGCTTTGCAGCTTGTTCTCGATGTTGAATTTGGATCGAGGGCTTCGCAGCTTGTTCTCGATGTTGAATTTGGATCGAAGGCTTCGCAGCTTGTTCTCGATGTTGAATTTGGATCGAGGGCTTCGCAACTTGTTCTCGATGTTAAATTTGGATCGAGGGCTTCGCAGCTTGTTCTCGATGTTGAATTTGGATCGAGGGCTTCGCAGCTTGTTGTCGATGTTGAATTTGGATCGAGGGCTTCGCAGCTTGTTCTCGATGTTGAATTTGGATCGAGGGCTTTGCAGCTTGTTCTCGATGTTGAATTTGAATCGAGGGCTTCGCAGCTTGTTCTCGATGTTGAATTTGGATCGAGAGCTTCGCAGCTTGTTCTCGATGTTGAATTTGGATCGAAGGCTTCGCAGCTTGTTCTCGATGTTGAATTTGGATCCAGGGCTTCGCAGCTTCTTCTCGATGTTGAATTTGGATCGAGGGCTTCGCAGCTTGTTCTCGATGTTGAATTTGAATCGAGGGCTTCGCAGCTTGTTCTCGATGTTGAATTTGGATCGAGGGCTTCGCAGCTTGTTCTCGATGTTGAATTTGAATCGAGGGCTTCGCAGCTTGTTCTCGATGTTGAATTTGGATCGAGGGCTTCGTAGCTTGTTCTCGATGTTGAAGGATTGTTCAGTCTTCCAAAGTTTCAGGGAGTCTTCGTTGTTTGAGAATTCTCTCTGAGCTCTTATAGAGTTCTCATGGGCCTGGTGGGCTTGGGCCTGAATCCAATGGGCTTGGGCTTGGATCCAATGACATTTTGGGTTCAATGGGCTTTTGGGCTTTGGGCCAAATTGCCATTTAAATAACTTTCTGGCCCGATTCGATTTCGAGCCCAATTGAGCTATGACCGAATTTGCTCGGCTAAGTTTATTTGATCCGCCGACCATGATGAAGACACGTGGCGACCGTTGATTGGCCGAAATTTCTCGGTCAACAAATGCCCCCTTTTTCGAGAGTTATGCACAAGTATGTGTGGGTGAGTCTCGGAAAAGTAAAACTTTGAAATTGAAATGTAGGACACCCCTAATTTTGACTCTGCCTTGACATGTCAATTTTATCGAAATATGAAATTTGGTCCATAAATCAATTATTTTAATTGACACATCTTTCCATGCCAATCGATCAAAAAAATGAATTTTGATCGTAAGTTTGATCTTTCTTATTTGGCAGAAATTTGACTTGAATTTTAGTAGATTTTTGTGTTCTACTTTAATTCCATTTTGGATGTAGAGTAGAGTTTTGGAGTTGCCCAATTGAATTTTGAATAGGATTTGACTTTGAACTCTACTCCAATTTCGAAGTTGGATAAAATTTGGAGTATACCCAAACCGCCAATTTCGATTTGAGACTTGGATTTAGATAAATTTTGACTCTAAATCATGCTTGGAAATAAAATTTGAAATATGCCCAAAATTTTATTTTTAGGAAAATTTTGGATTTTCTTGAAGTTTGGCTTGAATTCGGAGTAGGAGTGTTGAAAATTTTATTTTGACATATTTGATTTGAGGCTCGGATTTAGATAACTTTTGACTCTAAATCATGCTTGAAAATAAAATTTGGAATATGCCCCAAATTTTAATTTTAGGAAAATTTTGGATTTTGCTCGAAATTTAGCTTAAATGAAAATTTGACTTGGTATAATTTTGGGATTCCAATCAATTGACATAAAGTTCGAAAATTTGAACTTAAGCTCATGATTATGGAAGGAAATTTAGGACCCGCCTAAATTTAAAGTTGAATGAAGTATTACAAACTGAAGACAAATAATAACAACAAAGCTTGTTTGGCAAAGTGGAACATGTACAACTTTTGTTTCCTTTGGTCTTGGGTTCAAGTCCACCTCTATACATATTTTTAGATATTTTTCTTAAACAAATGGTATTTGAGATGCGCGCGGCGGAACTTGGAGTCGCGATGCGCGCGGCGGAACTTGGAGTCGCGATCGCGCGGCGGAACTTGGAGTCGCGATCGCGCGGCGGAACTTGGAGTCGCGATCGCGCGGCGGAACTTGGAGATGCGATCCGATCGCGCGGCGGAACTTGGAGTCGCGATCGCGCGGCGGAACTTGGAGATGCGATCCGATCGCGCGGCGGAACTTGGAGTCGCGATGCGCGCGGCGGAACTTGGAGTCGCGATCCGATCGCGCGGCGGAACTTGGAGTCGCGATGCGCGCGGCGGAACTTGGAGTCGCGATGCGCGCGGCGGAACTTGGAGTCGCGATCGCGCGGCGGAACTTGGAGTCGCGATCGCGCGGCGGAACTTGGAGTCGCGATGCGCGCGGCGGAACTTGGAGATGCGATCGCGCGGCGGAACTTGGAGTCGCGATGCGCGCGGCGGAACTTGGAGATGCGATCGCGCGGCGGAACTTGGAGTCGCGGTCGCGCGGCGGAACTTGGAGTCGCGATCGCGCGGCGGAACTTGGAGTCGCGATGCGCGCGGCGGAACTTGGAGATGCGATCGCGCGGCGGAACTTGGAGTCGCGATCCGATCGCGCGGCGGAACTTGGAGATGCGATCCGATCGCGCGGCGGAACTTGGAGTCGCGATGCGCGCGGCAGAACTTGGAGTCGCGATGCGCGCGGCGGAACTTGGAGATGCGATCGCGCGGCGGAACTTGGAGTCGCGATCCGATCGCGCGGCGGAACTTGGAGATGCGATCCGATCGCGCGGCGGAACTTGGAGATCCGATCGCGCGGCGGAACTTGGAGATCCGATCGCGCGGCGGAACTTGGAGATGCGATCGCGCGGCGGAACTTGGAGTCGCGATGCGATCGCGCGGCGGAACTTGGAGATGCGATCGCGCGGCGGAACTTGGAGATGCGATCGCGCGGCGGAACTTGGAGATGCGATCGCGCGGCGGAACTTGGAGATGCGATCGCGCGGCGGAACTTGGAGATGCGATGCGCGCGGCGGAACTTGGAGTCGCGATGCGCGCGGCGGAACTTGGAGATGCGATCGCGCGGCGGAACTTGGAGTCGCGATCGCGCGGCGGAACTTGGAGTCGCGATGCGCGCGGCGGAACTTGGAGATGCGATCGCGCGACGGAACTTGGAGTCGCGATCCGATCGCGCGGCGGAACTTGGAGATGCGATCCGATCGCGCGGCGGAACTTGGAGATGCGATGCGCGCGGCGGAACTTGGAGTCGCGATGCGCGCGGCGGAACTTGGAGTCGCGATGCGCGCGGCGGAACTTGGAGTCGCGATGCGCGCGGCGGAACTTGGAGATGCGATAACTTGGAGTCGCGATGCGCGCGGCGGAACTTGGAGTCGCGATGCGCGCGACGGAACTTGGAGATGCGATCGCGCGGCGGAACTTGGAGTCGCGATCCGATCGCGCGGCGGAACTTGGAGATGCGATGCGCGCGGCGGAACTTGGAGTCGCGATGCGCGCGGCGGAACTTGGAGTCGCGATGCGCGCGGCGGAACTTGGAGATGCGATCGCGCGGCGGAACTTGGAGATGCGATCGCGCGGCGGAACTTGGAGTCGCGATGCGCGCGGCGGAACTTGGAGATGCGATCGCGCGGCGGAACTTGGAGTCGCGATGCGCGCGGCGGAACTTGGAGATGCGATCGCGCGGCGGAACTTGGAGTCGCGATCCGATCGCGCGGCGGAACTTGGAGATGCGATCCGATCGCGCGGCGGAACTTGGAGTCGCGATGCGCGCGGCAGAACTTGGAGTCGCGATGCGCGCGGCGGAACTTGGAGATGCGATCGCGCGGCGGAACTTGGAGTCGCGATCCGATCGCGCGGCGGAACTTGGAGATGCGATCCGATCGCGCGGCGGAACTTGGAGATCCGATCGCGCGGCGGAACTTGGAGATCCGATCGCGCGGCGGAACTTGGAGATGCGATCGCGCGGCGGAACTTGGAGTCGCGATGCGATCGCGCGGCGGAACTTGGAGATGCGATCGCGCGGCGGAACTTGGAGATGCGATCGCGCGGCGGAACTTGGAGATGCGATGCGCGCGGCGGAACTTGGAGTCGCGATGCGCGCGGCGGAATTTGGAGATGCGATCGCGCGGCGGAACTTGGAGTCGCGATGCGCGCGGCGGAACTTGGAGTCGCGATGCGCGCGGCGGAACTTGGAGATGCGATCGCGCGGCGGAACTTGGAGTCGCGATCCGATCGCGCGGCGGAACTTGGAGATGCGATCCGATCGCGCGGCGGAACTTGGAGATGCGATGCGCGCGGCGGAACTTGGAGTCGCGATGCGCGCGGCGGAACTTGGAGTCGCGATGCGCGCGGCGGAACTTGGAGTCGCGATGCGCGCGGCGGAACTTGGAGATGCGATAACTTGGAGTCGCGATGCGCGCGGCGGAACTTGGAGTCGCGATGCGCGCGACGGAACTTGGAGATGCGATCGCGCGGCGGAACTTGGAGTCGCGATCCGATCGCGCGGCGGAACTTGGAGATGCGATGCGCGCGGCGGAACTTGGAGTCGCGATGCGCGCGGCGGAACTTGGAGTCGCGATGCGCGCGGCGGAACTTGGAGATGCGATCGCGCGGCGGAACTTGGAGTCGCGATCGTGCGGCGGAACTTGGAGTCGCGATCGCGCGGCGGAACTTGGAGATGCGATCGCGCGGCGGAACTTGGAGATGCGATCGCGCGGCAGAACTTGGAGTCGCGATCCGATCGCGCGGCGGAACTTGGAGTCGCGATGCGATCGCGCGGCGGAACTTGGAGATGCGATCGCGACAACAAACTTGGAGATGCGATCGCGACAACAAACTTGGAGATGATGCGATCGCGACAACAAACTTGGAGATGCAGCGATCGCAACAACGAACTTAGAGATGCAGCGCAACAGCTAACTTGGAGATGCAGCGCAACAACTAACTTGGAGATGCAGCGCAACAACAAACCAACAAACTTGGAGATGCGATGCGCGCGACGGAACTTGGAGTCGCGATTCGCGCGCGGCGGAACTTGGAGTCGCGATTCGCGCGTGGCGGAACTTGGAGTCGCGATCGCGCGGCGGAACTTGGAGATGCGATCGCGCGGCGGAACTTGGAGTCGCGATCGCGCGGCGGAACTTGGAGTCGCGATCGCGCGGCGGAACTTGGAGATGCGATCGCGCGGCGGAACTTGGAGATGCGATCGCGCGGCAGAACTTGGAGTCGCGATCCGATCGCGCGGCGGAACTTGGAGTCGCGATGCGATCGCGCGGCGGAACTTGGAGATGCGATCGCGACAACAAACTTGGAGATGCGATCGCGACAACAAACTTGGAGATGATGCGATCGCGACAACAAACTTGGAGATGCAGCGATCGCAACAGCGAACTTGGAGATGCAGCGATCGCAACAGCGAACTTGGAGATGCAGCGCAACAGCTAACTTGGAGATGCAGCGCAACAACAAACCAACAAACTTGGAGATGCAGCGCAACAGCGAACTTGGAGATGCAGCGCAACAACGAACTTGGAGATGCAGCGCAGCAGCGAACTTGGAGATGCAGCGCAGCAGCGAACTTGGAGATGCAGCGCAACAGCGAACTTGGAGATGCAGCGTAACAACGAACTTGGAGATGCAGCGCAACAACAAACTTGGAGATGCAGCGCAACTTGGAGACAGCCGCGCAACTTGGAGATGCAGCGCAGCAGCGAACTTGAAGATGCAGCGCAGCAGCGAACTTGACGATGATGCAGCGCAACAGCGAACTTGGAGATGCAACTGGAGATGCAGCGCAACAGCGAACTTGAAGATGAGATGATGTAAATTTGATTTGGCCCTTGAAGGGATCAAGTCATAACGTAGTTCAAATCAATGATTTTTTTTGGGGCCGTTCACCTTTTAAGCTCGTGCGGGCCAGGAGCAACATGTAGTTTATACTCTTACGTTAAGGAGTACTACATTTCAAAAGATCTTATCTTCATTACGGTCTTGATCAGATCATTCGTTTGTAGGATTGGTTTGAATGATGATATTTTTCTTCACCTTCAAGAAGCCTTCTGTATTTATGAGAACAGATAATTTCCTCTTCATGCGCGAAGGAACACGACTATGAATCTTCTTGTCGCTATTTACTTCATCGAAGAGTCTTGCCCCTACGGTCTTCATCTTTCCTTCATGTTGATCACTTGTCCCTTTGAGGCGATCAAAAACAGATGTTGAAGGTCGATCTTTCTTTGATGTGGAGACACTTAACCTTTGGAAAGCTGAAGTTCGAGTGGAGGTAGAAGTTAGACATGAATTTTCTTCTTTTGTCGTGGCCATACTCATCCTTTGGAAGACCGAAGTTCGAGTAGTTGAAGGCTTGATGCGATTGAAGACAGAGGTTCTTTGGTCGACTTCTTTTGAGTCGTTGACTTCTTCTGCATTGATGTAGCATGAACTTGCACATATTTCTTCCTCTTTTTTGATGGGAATGAAACTTCTTGAGAAGAATTCTTTTAAAGTCACTGGTTGTCGAGGTTGAGGACGATATTTATTTCCTCCTCTCTTATGTTTAGGCTTCCTTGAATTGCTTCTTCTTTTCTTCTTTGAAAGCTTATTGTTTTGTTTATCATCTCGAAACATGCAATCTTCTTTCTGGACAGGTCTTTGTCGTCGTATTTGATGACGAGCCACGACGGTCCAACCTTTATCCTCATTTCCGACGACCTCAGGTTTTACCCGAGAAATTTGCTTTGGGGTTTCATGTCCGAACCGAACAATTATTGGTTCGAAGGTCCTAAACTGGATCAGACTTTCCTTTTGCTTCTCAAATGAGGCCGAAGATAATTGAGCGTCGGAGTTCATTGTTACCGCAGCGTGGTTTGATTGAGCTATTTCATCAAGGTCTAGCTCAATTTTTCCCTCTTTAGCTAACTTTAGAATGAACTCTTTTAGGACAAAACATTTCTCCACTGGGTGGCTGATAACTCGATGATACTTACAATAGTTGGGATCATCGACTTTGTCCATTTCTTCTGGGCGCCTACACTCGGGAAACTCAATCAGTCTTGTTTCCAGTAGTTGCTCTAACATGTCAGAAATGTCAGAGTCTGGAAACGGGTAGACTTTTTCTTGTTTTTATTTTAAAGTAAGGCGACGTTTCTCGCCTCCGCCATTTCTTCTTTCTGTCTTGTTTTCCTTTCCTTTTGAGGAAAACCTGAAAGGGGTCGTGCTGACGACCATGGATTCTTCTACGACATTTTTCGTGATTTTTTCAGTGTCGTTTACTTCTTCCTTTATATCTGGGATTAAGAGGTCCCTGGTCCCTCTATTGGCGATACTCAACTCCATATCGTGGGCGCGAGTCGCTAACTCTTCAAATGTTTGGGGCTTTATCCCTTGTAGGATGTAATGAAGTCCCCAATGCATGCCGCTGATGCACATTTCGACAGCGGACACCTCGGTGAGTCGATCCTTGCAGTCGAGACTCAACGATCTCCAACGGTTGATGAAATCGATGACTGGCTCGCCCATCCTTTGGTTAGCGTGCGAGAGTTCGGACATACTAACTGTTCGCCTCGTACTGTAGAAGCGATTCAAGAAGTCTCTTTCGAACTGTTCCCAACTATCAATTGTCTCGGGCTCCAAGTCCGTGTACCAATCGAAGACATTTCCTTTCAGAGTCCGGACAAACTGCCTAACCAGCAGGTCTTCTCGAGTTCCAGCGTTCTCGCATGTCTCAACAAAGTGGGCAATGTGTTGTTTAGGATTGCCCTTGCCATCGAACTGTTGAAATTTTGGCGGCTGGTACCCAATGGGCATTCTCAAGTTGTCGATCCTCTTGGTATACGGTTTAGTATACAAGACGGAGCTTTGGGTGGGTCCACCGTATTGAGCTCTGATAGTGTTCGTGATCATGTCCTGCAGTTGTTTGACAGACAGCAAAGCGACCGACGTTGAGTGATGCGGTTGGTCTTCTTGGATGACAATTTTTCCTTTGTCATTTCCTCTTGCTACAGGAGTTTGACTTGACTCCGCAGCCTCTCTACTTTGCATCTGATTTCTCAAGTTTGCAATCTCGAGATCTCGTTTTCAACTACTTTCATCAGAAAGTTTAGTTTCTTTTCCATTTCAGCGATCACTTCGTCGCTTATGCGTGCGTCTGCCATCATTACAGACATCACATTTGAATC
Organism: Herpetospermum pedunculosum; assembly: GCA_028017165.1. Classification (NCBI taxonomy): domain Eukaryota; kingdom Viridiplantae; phylum Streptophyta; class Magnoliopsida; order Cucurbitales; family Cucurbitaceae; genus Herpetospermum; species Herpetospermum pedunculosum. The sequence continues at coordinate 53,211,494 of CM051528.1, read as the reverse complement.
AGACCCCTTATTTGGTTGATCAGACGAGGGAACAAATTCATCATACAAGAAATTTTCCTGAATGATTATCCCTTCACACGCAGACTCTGTCATTCTTTCCTCCATAACATTTATTTCAGTCATCATGACAGATCCTACGTCAGAATTGAGCTTAAATAGAGGGTTACACCTGACAACAAATTCGTCACTTGTAGGTGCCCCCGCCAATGTCATTCTTTTTTCCATAGTATTTGTTTCAGTCGTTGTGACGGATGCTACGTCAGAATCGAGCTCGAACAGAGGGTTACACCTAACAAGAAATTTGTCACTCGTAGATGCCCCTGACGATGTCATTACCCCGCTCACAATTGTGACAAAATCATGTGGACAATCGTGGGGAGTAGAACCCGTGTAGGGGTTGTTCATGATAACGGTTGTTGAAGGAGTTCTGAACGACATAACTTCACTTGTCTTTGAGATGAGGGAAAGAGATGAGAGGTAGAGAGGTCCCACTGGGCGTGCCAATCTGTTCACACGAGATTTCGAACGAAGGATAGAGATTCGAACACGTGTAAATGAATTTGAATTTGTATTTATGTTGTATGTATCAGTGCGTAGTGGATTACAATCTCTAATGTTTATCCTCTGATTCTTTCTCTCTCAAATTTAAATGTATCTCGAGGGCTTCGCAGCTTGTTCTCGACGTTGAATTTGGATCGAGGGCTTTGCAGCTTGTTCCCGATGTTGAATTTGGATTGAGGGCTTTGCAGTTTGTTCTCGATGTTGAATTTGGATCGAGGGCTTCGCAGCTTGTTCTCGATGTTGAATTTGGATCGAAGGCTTCGCAGCTTGTTCTCGATGTTGAATTTGGATCGAGGGCTTCGCAGCTTGTTCTCGATGTTAAATTTGGATCAAGGGCTTCGCAGCTTGTTCTCGATGTTGAATTTGGATCGAGGGCTTCGCAGCTTGTTGTCGATGTTGAATTTGGATCGAGGGCTTCGCAGCTTGTTCTCGATGTTGAATTTGGATCGAGGGCTTTGCAGCTTGTTCTCGATGTTGAATTTGAATCGAGGGCTTCGCAGCTTGTTCTCGATGTTGAATTTGGATCGAGAGCTTCGCAGCTTGTTCTCGATGTTGAATTTGGATCTAAGGCTTCGCAGCTTGTTCTCGATGTTGAATTTGGATCGAGGGCTTCGCAGCTTGTTCTCGATGTTGAATTTGGATCGAGGGCTTCGCAGCTTGTTCTCGATGTTGAATTTGAATCGAGGGCTTCGCAGCTTGTTCTCGATGTTGAATTTGGATCGAGGGCTTCGCAACTTGTTCTCGATGTTGAATTTGAATCGAGGGCTTCGCAGCTTGTTCTCGATGTTGAATTTGGATCGAGGGCTTCGCAGCTTGTTCTCGATGTTGAAGGATTGTTCAGTCTTCCAAAGTTTCAGGGAGTCTTCGTTGTTTGAGAATTCTCTCTGAGCTCTTAAGAGTAGAAATTTTCTGAACCCTGAAAATGAAGAATGAGCTCTCTATTTATAGAGTTCTCATGGGCCTGGTGGGCTTGAGCCTGGATCCAATGGGCTTGGGCTTGGATCCAATGGGCTTGGGTCCAATGACATTTTGGGTTCAATGGGCTTTTGGGCTTTGGGCCAAATTGCCATTTAAATAGCTTTCTGGCCCGATTCGATTTCGAGCCCAATTGAGCTATGACCGAATTTGCTCGGCTAAGTTTATTTGATTCGCCGACCATGATGAAGACACGTGGCGACCGTTGATTGGCCGAAATTTCTCGGTCAACAAACATCAATATATAGGGTATCCTGCTGAGAGAGAAAGCATCGTTGTAGGACTAATATGACTTTTAATTGACAATCATTTTTTATCTATATAAAAAGACTTTCCAGGCTAAAGTGTTTGAGATTCACTTAGAATGTCTAGGATTACGAGACATGTCTCATCTTCACTAGGGTAGGTGGGAGAACATGTTGGGTGTAGAGTATGCCCTAGGATACATGTCTCATCGACTTTAGTGCAAGTGGAATATTGTTCAGATTTATTCCCTAAAACCTCGTAATTAATTAATAATTATTTTATTATTATTTTTTGTAATTTATAATATTCATTATATATAAAAATCCAAGGTTATTAGTGTAATCTTGAACCGTATGTAGTTGACATACATGTGGATCATGTTCAAGAAATAAACCTCAATAGTCTATAGTATATGGATAAGGTTGGGTGTGTTATCCTAGTAACACTATTGATACGACCCACTTTGTAATTGTTACAAATGATTTTATCCAAATCATTCATGTAGAGACATGTGAGTGGGGGTATTCTATACAATGAGTTTGTGTAAGACTGGACCAAGAAATATATAATATCTCTTTATAAATCTGTTATTTGAGAAGATTAATATTTCACAAAATGATTATATGTGACTCGATCTTAATTCTGAGTGAGTTATGAACTTACATGTGAGGGTTCGTCCTTTGATTTGTATGAGTGAGAATGATCTTTATAGTCAATTCATAAGCCTGCCATTTTGGAGACTTGACCAAATAGGGAGCTGAGAACATAAGTTTTAGCTGAGAACATAAGTTTCACAAGATGAAATTCACTTATTCCTATATAGGGAAAGCAGATGAGTAATTCCCTTAACTGCTGAATCGGGACTTGAACAATGAGGCCCCACCCTCTCACTTGCCTAAGAGGGACTTGGTTTATGGTTGGATCGTATAAACAAGTTGTTCATTAGAGAATTAGTGGTACTTAAGGTGTAAAATGTAATTATAGAGGTAAAACAGACTTTTGATCCAACTGTAATTAAGAACAACTCGTGAATGATCGAGTTGCATGTAATGGTTATATCCATGGACACAACTTGTCCTACAGTGCATAAGAGTGCAACTCTAGACCTATAGTGAAGTGACCTAGAGTTAATGAATTAAAGTTAATTGATTAATATTTTAATCAATTAATTTTGTATCATTGAAGCATATAAGCTGTAGGTCCATAAGGTCCCCTTGCTAGATCATAGTAACACTAAAATAATCAATTTAGTTGAAATAAAAATTTGAAATATTCAAACTAATATTTAATATATTTGATATATTAAATGTAGAAGAGGAAAATCATGGAGCGTTTTACGCAGCGGAAGCGATTTTCGATCGTTGAAACTCTAATTTCATCAATTTAACAAATAGAAAAACATGCTCAAACGACGAAAATAAAGAAATTAGAATACATACCCTTGTAGTTCCAATTTCTTCAAGCTCCGCCGCATGTTCCTCGTCACGAACTCTTCCGACCTCTTCTCACGAACGCCCCGAGGACCACCCCAGGTAGTTCCGCTATCCTCGACGCCGAGCAACGGAGTTGTGGGACTCCAAAAATAAAAGAAAAAAGAGGAAGAAGAAGAAGCAAACTGATGGAGGTCCTTGAAGTTCTAAGGTTCACAAAAAGCAGAACACTTTTTTTTTCTCAAATTGAAACTTCAATTGTTAAAGAACCCAAAGTCCACTCCCGATTAAATTAACCAACAACAAATATATATATATATATATATAATTATTAATATTTTAAAATTAATTAAAAACTTAATTAATTTTAAATAATAATAAATAATTTTATTTATTAAACTTTTTAATAAATAAAATATATATACATTAATTAATAAAACTTTTTAATTAATTAATATTATTTAATTCAATATCAAATATTAATTAAATAATATGGTTAAACCCGGTTTTCCGAAAACCGACTTTTTCCACATGAATCGTATTCATGTTTTAGACTACTTCCATATTTAATATTTAAATATGTCCATCATTCTTCCACAAGTCGAATTTGAACAATTCAAATTCTTTTAGTTTTTCTTTTCTTTTAAACTGTTGCATGGCGTTATCCGAGCTAGCCAGAAGAACCTAAAGAACCTACAGATCATGAGCTCCAACGATACGAGATTATCCGGTTAAAACTCTTTTAACCCGAATCAATCAACTTTTGTTAACCCACAGAGACTTCACTATAGTCTGAGGGTTGCACTTTCCTCACTATAGATATATTATGTCCTCTGATATAACCGTCACTGGAAAGTCGACCCTTCACAGGTTGTTCGTAATCACAGCCGGGTCATTTAAACCGTTTAACCACCGCATTACGTCTTGTTCCTTAAGTACCACTGACACCTCTAATGAACAATAGATCTGTGGTCCAACCAACAGATCAAATAACCCTCTCATCTCATGAGAGTGTGAACGCTCATTGTTCAAGCCTCGGAGTCAGCTATTAAGGGAACAACCTATCTACTAACCCTGAAGAGCGGGTTATGAGTGAATTCCATCTTACTACACTATGTCCCCAGCTACCTATTGGAGTTTATCCCCAAGATGATAGGATTATTGAGTTGGCGCTATTGGGCCACTCTCACCCGTACAAGTCAAAGGATATTGTCTAATAAGCAGGAGTTCATAGTAAGCTCAGGATTAAGATCGAGTTACCTAGGCCACCAGGTAATATAGTCGGTCTCTTCAGTAAACGCCGTTATAAAGAGAGAGCGATTTTTTCGTGGTTCAGTGTTATGCTAACTCATTGCAGAGGACCCCCCTGCTCGCACATCTCCATGTGAAACGATTCGGATCACATCGTTTTGTACAATACAAAGCGAACTGCATCCAATAGTGTTACCAAGATAAGGTACCAAGCCTTATCTGTATACTATAGACCATTTTAACTGTTTACTTGAGCCTGATGGAGCGCATGTAGCGCGGCGGAAGCGAGTCAGATCAATTGGCACTCTAATTTCATCAATTTAGCTAAATAAGAAACATGCTCAAAGCTTTGAAATAAAAGAAAAAGAAAACAAACCTCTTGTAGTTTGAAACTCTTCTATTCCAATGCTCAAATCTCCTCATGAACCCTTTGAAGCTTCCCTCCAACTCTTCGAGAACCACCTCTGGTAGTCCCGCTATCCTCGGACCGAGCAACGGAGTGGCGAGACTCCTTTACAAGAGAAAAACTTTGGAAGATGAAGATGGGAAGGTGAAAGAGATGAGATTTTGTGAGAAATATCTAACACTTAGCTTTCTAATTTCTCAAGTAACATGAACTCTTCATGCTCATCCAAATATTCAAACTCTTTGAAAATTCATCAACCTCAAACCATTTGAACTTCATCCAATTTATAGGCAATTCACATGCAACAAACTCTTTGCTTAACATGACACCTCAAATTGGATGGATTAGTCTTCAACCAAGTGTTCCAAAATTGATGAGTTTATGCATGTTGTTGGTGATTCACAATCCACTTCACAACTTGGATAAACCCACTCAACTTGATCCACAATCATGTCACACATGAAGTTCAAGTATAAAACCTATAGCCATGAGTTTTTTTTTTTTTTTTTTTTATTGGAGTTAGGTTAAAAGTAAACACAATTCACTTTATTCAATAACAACTTTAATGAATAAACCTCATTAACAAATTTATTGAAAAATAGAATATACATTCAGTTTACAAACCACGAGTTTTAGGACATAAAACCCAACAAACTCCCACTTGAACTAAAACGTCCGTGGATTATTACATGCTGGATGAGAAAAACTGGAATATCAAATACATCCATGGGTTTTCTCCCATTGTCCTACTGTACAACTCGAAGTTCTAGACTCACTAGGTGCCCCTCAAACACTTTAGCCGTGAGGGACTTTGTAAACGGATCAACAATATTGTGCTCCGAGGCGATCTGCATGACGATAACGTCTCTTCGATGCACTATCTCCCTGATGAGATGATATTTCCGCCCAATGTGCTTTCCACGCTTATGGCTTCTTGGTTCTCTGGAATTTGCCACAACACCAGTATTATCACAATAAAGTGTGATAGGCAAATTCATATTTGGAACAACTTCCAAATCCGTCAAGAACTTGCTAAGCCATACAACCTCTTTCGTAGCTTCGCAAGCTGCGACACACTCAACTTCCATGGTGGAGTCAACAATACAACCTTGCTTTATACTCCTCCATACTATTGCCCCTCCGTTAAGAGTGAACACTGATCCCGATGTAGATTTCCTTGAATCCTTATCGATTTGAAAATAAGAGTCAGTGTATCTTGTAAGGATTAAATCCTTCGCGCCATACACGAGCACATAGTCTCTCGTTCTCCGAAGATACTTGGGGATGTGTTTAACGGTAGTCCAATGATCATATCCTAGATTTGATTGATACCTACTGATAATTCCTACTGCATAGCATATGTCGGGTCTTGTACATAACATGGCGTACATCAGACTATCGACTGCTGATGCATTGGGAATTCATCTCATATCCTCAACTTCTTGAGGTGTCTTAGGACACTCTTCCTTTGACAATTGAATTCTGTATTTTGCATCGAATATCGTATCAACACCTTGTCGATATAAGATGTTTGAGACAGCGCTAGCGTTTTGTTCTTACGATTCCTTACGATTTGAATCCCTAGAACAAACTGAGCCTCTCCCAAATCTTTCATTTGGAATTGCGTCGATAGCCATTGCTGCACGTCAGTCAGGAACCCTACATCATTCCCAATGAGTAGGATATCATCTACATATAAGACTAAGAAAGCTACAACAGAATTGACTATTTTCTTGTAGACACAAGGTTCATCAACATTCTGTTCAAAGCCATAAGATTTGATCGCAGTATCAAACCTTATATTCCTGGATCTAGATGCTTGCTTCAACCCATAAATGGATCGATTAAGCTTGCAAACCTTTTGCTCTTGACCCTTAACTCTGAACCCCTCTAGTTAAGCCATATAGATACTCTCTTCAAGATTGCCATTCAGAAAGGTTGTACTGACATCCATTTGCCAAATTTCATAATCATAAAATGTGGCAATGGATAAGAGTATTCTAATCGACTTTAACATGGCAACAAGGGAGAAGGTTTCTTCATAGTCCACCCCTTCCCTTTGGGAATAACCCTTTGCCACAAGTCGAGGCTTAATGGTTTGCACCTTACCGGCTTGGTCCTGTTTCCTCTGGTAGATCCACTTGTAACCGATAGGTCTTTCACTATCAGGTTGCTCTACAAGATCCCAGACCGAACTGAAGTACATCGACTCCATTTTGAGGTTCATGGCTTTAGGCCACTGGTCCTTGTCTATGTCATTCATTGCCTGTTTAAAAGTCAATGGATCCTCAACGCCGTCATCAGGTGTGACGACCTGAGTTTCTGTTAAACCCATGTAATGGTCGGGTTGTCTCACATCCCTCTCACTACGTCGAGCTATTTTCAACTCTTGAGAAGGACCAGCCTGATCAACAACTCTTGTTGACCCATCTGTAGCTTTCCTGGAAAGTTCGGTCAAAACAATTTTGCTCGAAGGTTGATGATCTCTCATGTGGTCTTCCTCTAAGAACGTGGTGTTTGTCGATACAAGCACCTTGTCCTGTTGAGGATCGTAAAATAGACCACCTTTCGTTTCCTTGGGATAGCCTACGAATAAGCCTAATTTTGAACGATGTTCCAACTTCTTTGGATTGGGCACCAGCACATGTGCCGGACACCCCCAAATTCTGAAGGGACCTAAACTCACTTTACGCCCTCTCCATAACTCATAAGGTGTTTCTGAAACACTCTTAGAGGGAACTGCGTTCAAAATATATACATCAACCTCTACTGCATATCCCCAAAACGAACTAGGCAGTTGAGCATAGTTCATAATAGATCGAACCATGTCTAACAGGGTTCTATTTCTCCTCTCGGATACACCGTTCTGCTGAGGTGTACCGAGCGCTGAGAGTTGGGATACTATTCCATATTCTATCATATAGTCTTGGAATCTAAAATCCATATACTCTCCACCTCGATCTGATGGAGTGCATGTAGCGCAGCGGAAGCGAGTCAGATCATTGACACTCTAATTTCATCAATTTAGCTAAACTAGAAACATGCTCAAAACTAGGAAATAAAAGAATTTAGAACACATACCTCTTGTAGTTCTAAAACCTTCTAATCTCGATGCTCGAATCTCCTCACGAACACCTCGAACCTTCTCTCGAACACTTCAAGGACCACATCCGGTAGTCCCGCTATCCTCGGGCCGAGCAACGGAGTGGTGGGACTCCTTTACAAGAGGAAAGGATTGGAAGATGAAGATGGGAAGGTGAAAGTAATGAGGTTTTGTGAGAAATATCTAACACTTAGATTTCTAATTTTTCAAGTAACATGAACTCTTCATCAACCCTCATCCAAATGTTCAAACTCTTTGAAAATTCATCAACCTCAAACCATTTGAACTTCATCCAATTTATAGGCCATTCACATGCAACAAACTCTTTGCTTAGCATGACACCTCAAATTGGATGGATTAGTCTTCAACCAAGTGTTCCAAAATTGACGAGTTTATGCATGTGGTTGGTGATTCACAATCCACTTCACAACTTGATAAACCCACTCAACTTGAATAAAACCACTCAACTTGGATAAATCGACTCAACTTGGATAATCCCAGTTGTAATATTTTGTCATTTAAAAATTAATTCATAATTAATTTTAATAAACAAAATAAATTTTGATTAATTAATATTATTATTTAATTCAATATCAAATATTAATTAAATAACAAGACTAATCCCGGTTTCTTAAACCGAATCTTCACACATGAATCTTTATTCATGTTTTAGACCGATCCCATATTTAAATATGTCCATCATTCTTCCAAAAACGAAATTCAAATTCTTTTTCTCTCATATTGTTATACGGCTTAATCCGAGCTAGCCAGGAGAACCTAAAGAACCTACAGATCATGAGCTCTAACGATACGAGATTAACCAGCCTAACTCTTTAGCCAAGCTAACCAACATTCGTTAACCCCCGGAGACTCCACTAAAGTCCAAGGATTGCACTCTCTTCACCGTAGATATATTTTTGTCCTCTTGATATAACTATCATCAGTAAGTCGATCCTTCACAGGTCGTTCGTAATTACAGCTGGGTCAAAATAACCATTTTACCCCCGTAATTACATCTTGTTCCTTAAGTCCCACTGATCCTCTAATGAACTATTGGTTTGTGGTCCAACCACCAAACCGATTGGTATGTGATCTCATCACTATACCAAGTCCCTCTCGGGCCAATGAGAGGGTGGGATCCCTAGTTCAAGACCCGGAGTCAACACTTAAGGGAACAACCTCTCTACTAATCCCTCAAGGCGGGTAGGAGTGAATTCCATCTCGCAGGACTATGTTTTCACCTACCTACCCGGTCTTATCCCCAAGATGGTAGGCTTATTGAGTCGGCGATTGATAGCACTAAAAAAATGCTAATATTTAGCTCCTAAGTCTTGCGAATTAAGTAATTAATTGTGTTTAATGTTTATATTTTGTGAAAATTAATTTCTTAGGGGGTAAATCAGACCATTGCATTAATTAAGGGCTTAAAATAATATTTTAGTGGATAATAATGATTAATCATTTTAAGCGTTTATACCATATAAATTAATTAATCAAATATTATCCTTCGAGACTAGGGGACTGCATAATTTCTGTTATTTTTCCTTTAGGCACAGACCCTAGCGTCGAGACGCTGCCTGTAGGGTCTCGACTCTACCACGACATTAGATGCTGGTTGTAGGGTCTCGAGGGTCTCGACGCTCCGACTGTATAAAACCCGTTTTTTAGGTCATTCACTCTCAGGTTTGGCTTTATTTTTAGCGTTTTCTCTCTAGATTCTTGGGGTTTTCTCCCCTTTTCTTCTATATCAAAGCAAAGACTTGGTTTATTTAGTTTGATTTTCATCCCGAGCAAAGTAAGTGCTCTAATTTGAGGTTAAGGGTTAAATTTGATGCGATTCATGAGGGTTTAGATCTTTAATTTTGAGCTTAGCATGACTGATTGGGCAATTTTATTTCTTCTAAGCATATCACATAAACATGTTTGATTGATAGGAGTAGACGACCTTGATTTCCGACATGTTTTATAGTTAAAGATTATGATGCCTTGCCTCTCTTAATCGCCAAGTAACATGGATAAGTTGAGCCATAGGTAACATAGGCTTCCTTGTTGATCTTGGTTGTAACTTATCTTGAAGAAATAGATAAATCGAAATATTAACTTAGGCTTCCAGGTTAAACATCCGTCGTAGTGCTCCCGTTACTGTCAATTAATCAATATGGGCGGCGTTGCCCCCCTGTTGATTCATTGCCACGTTTAATTAGAATCGAACATTCGTCTCTGTTCTTTATTTAATTTAGGATTGATCACCTTAGAGTAATTAAAGAATAGTCCACTTAGAACTCCACGTTTCTAATTAATTATTTGGGTTACTTGTATTAGTAGTTTCGTGCAAGTAAATTATGTGTTTAATTATGCTTTTGCTAAGTATGTTTGAATCCCAATGAATCAAGTCGCATCAAGGTCAACCCCGACCCTTAAAATTAGGAGCACATGTAATTAGTTTTAATTTTCCGTTGGCTACTTTTATGCTTTTCTTTAATTTTATCGTAACCAATCCCCCACTTTACTTTAATGTTTTATTTTATTGTTTTCATAAAAAAGAAAAATAGAAATTAATTAGGAAAAAATAATTTAGGTTCCCTGCGGATCGACCCGACTACCACTAGCTGCAAAGCTCAGTTGTAGCAGTATTATAAATGTTATTTTGGCGGGACTCGACACACCGAAATTTATAGGATATTTAAAAATCCTACTACCAGCGATCTCAGTCCACTCTCACTCATACAAGTCAAAGGATAAGCCCGAATAAACAGGAGTTCATAGTGTGCTCATGATTCAGATCGAGTTACCTAAGTCATCATATGAAAAAGCCAGTCTTTACAGTAAACGAAGTTATAAAGAAAGAGCGACTTGTTTCGCGGTTCAGTCTTTTGCAAACTCATTGCACAGGACACCCCCACTCGCATGTCTCCACATGAACGATTTCGGATCACATCGTTTGTACTATGCAAAACGGATCGCGTCCAATAGTGTCATCAGGATAAGGTACCCAACCTTATCCCTATACTATAGACCGTTTTGGCTATTACTTGAACTTGATCCACAATCATGTCACACATGAAGTTCAAGTATAAAACCTATAGCCATGGGTTCTTTTTTTTTATTGGAGTTAGGTTAAAAGTAAACACAATTCACTTTAGTCAATAAAAAATTTAATGAATAAACCTCATTAACAAATTTATTGCAAAATAGAATATACATTCAGTTTACAAACCACGAGTTTTAGGACATAAAACCCAAGAAACTCTCACTTGAACTAAAACGCCAGTGGAATATTACATGCTGGATGAGAAAAACTGGAATATCAAATACATCCATGGCTTTTCTCCCACTGTCCTACTATACAGCTCGAAGTCCTAGACTCACTAGGTGCCCCTCGAACACTTTAGTCGTGAGATACTTTGTAAACAAATTAGCAATATTGTGCTCCGAGGTGATCTGCATGACGATCACGTCTCCTCGATGCACTATCTCCCTGATGAGATGATATTTCCGCTCAATGTGCTTTCCACGCTTATGGCTTCTTGGTTCTCTGGAATTTACCACAACACCAGTATTATCACAATAAAGTGTGATAGACAAATTCATATTTGGAACAACTTCCAAATCCGTCAAGAACTTCCTAAGCCATACAGCCTCTTTCGCAGCTTCGCAAGGTGCGACATACTCAACTTCCATGGTGGAGTCAACAATACAACCTTGCTTTATACTCCTCCATACTATTGCCCCTCCGTTAAGAGTGAACACTGATCCCGATGTAGATTTCATTGAATCATTATCGATTTGAAAATAAGAGTTAGTGTATCCTGTAAGGATCAAATCCTCCGCGCCATACACGAGCACATAGTCTCTCGTTCTCCGAAGATACTTAGAGATGTGTTTAACGGCAGTCCAATGATCATATCCTGGATTTGACCGATACCTACTGACAATTCCTACTGCATAGCATATGTCGGGTTTTGTACATAACATGGCGTACATCAGACTATCGACTGTTGATGCATTGAGAATTCGTCTCATAACCTCAACTTCTTGAGGTGTCTTAGGACACTCTTCCTTTGACAATTGAGTTCTGTGCCTGAAGGTAAGGAACCCTTCTTGGAATTCTGCATCGAATATTGTATCAACACCTTGTCGATATAAGATGTTTGAGACAGCGCTAGCGTTCTATTCTTACGATTCCTTATGATTTGAATCCATAGAACAAACTGAGCCTCTCCCAAATCTTTCATTTGGAATTGCGTCGCTAGCCATTGCTTAACGTCAGTCAGGAACCCTACATAATTCCTAATGAGTAGGATATCATCTACATATAAGACTAATAAAGCTACAACAGAATTGACTATTTTCTTGTAGACACAAGGTTCGTCAACATTCTGTTCAAACCAATAAGATTTGATCGCAGTATCAAACCTTATATTCCAGGATCTAGACGTTTGCTTCAACCCATAAATGGATCGATTAAACTTGCAAACATTTTGGTCTTGACCCTTAACTATGAACCCCTCTGGTTGAGCCATATAGATACTCTCTTCAAGATTGCTATTCAGAAATGTTGTATTGACATCCATTTGCCAAATTTCATAATCATAAAACGTGGCAATGGATAAGAGTATTCTAATCGACTTTAACATGGCAACAGGGGAGAAAATTTCTTCATAGTCGACCCCTTCCCTCTGGGAATAACCCTTTGCCACAAGTCGAGCCTTAAAGGTTTCACCTTACCAGCTTGGTCTCGTTTTCTCTTGTAGATCCACTTGAAACCGATAGGTATTTCACCATCAGGTTGCTCTACAAGATCCCAGACCGAATTGAATTACATCGACTCCATTTTGAGGTCCATGGCTTTAGGCCACTGGTTCTGTTCTATGTCATTCATTGCCTGTTTAAAGGTCAATGGATCCTCAACGCCGTCATTAGGTGTGACGACCTGAGTTTTCGTTAAACCCATGTAGCGGTCGGGATGTCTCACATCCCTCCCACTACGTCGAGGTATTCGCAACTCTTGAGAAGGACCAGCCTGATCAACAACTCTTGTTGACCCGTCTGTAGTTTTCCTGGAAAGTTCGGTCAAAACAATTTTGCTCAAAGGTTGATGATCTCTCATGTGATCTTCCTCTAAGAACGGGGTGTTTTTCGATACAAGCACCTTGTCCTGTTGGGGATCGTAAAATAGACCACCTTTCATTTCCTTGGGGTAGCTGTTGCGTGCTCAATGTGTGAAATAAATAGCAATAAGGGAGAGAGAGCACTCAGAACATGCAAGCATACATGATCTTGTTAGCAAGTAGTAAGTATTTTTTCATTCGTTTTCCCACAGAGATTTATTATTAGCTACTCGTGAAGTGTATTTTTAAGCAAGAATGGGTGGATTTGATGGGGTAAAATTGGTTTTAAGTTGTCTAATTTCTAAGGAATATGTAAAGGGTAGCAACATAAACAAGTGCAAGTCAATGATAAACTCAAATGAAAAGAGAAGAGATTAATAAACGAAGAGGAAAATAGCTAAACAGAATTTTTAACTTAGCAGAATTGCGAGAACAGCAATTCTACCGCAATGTTACTAACAGCGAAAGTGTGTAAAATGGAGAAACAAGGGCTACTAACGACTCCTCTATAGGCATTTTCATACGATTCTCAAGCATTGGATCAACTCACTATGCATCAAACTAACTCATTCTCATGTATCTTCCGATTTCATGCATTAGATTCTTTAGTTTACTCATGTCCAAGTAAGGTCTTAAGCATCTTGTTAAAGCAGAAAGATATGGTTTGTACTAGGAAAACGCCTATTCCTAGGTCGTTTTCTGGCTACCTTGAAAGGCTAGCATGAGTGTATGACTCTGAACTCTTACTCCTTCCAGAGGTTAGGAGTTCTTTGGACAAAATGGATGGCCAATCGAAATTGCCCGTGGGATGAAGCTTACATACAATCAATGCTTCGAGAGCTATCCTGCATGCTTGGTTCACGTTTTTTTAGCCTATAGTATTGTCATTAGCATGCCCCTATGTGACTTAGTTACTCATGGATATAGAGAGAACAGAAATATTAGATAAAGTAGGCATGCTCAGAAGAGAAATAAACTTAAATCAGCGAAGCAAAACAGTAAATCGCAAAGACAAGAAACTGTGAAAGAATGAATTGCACTTTGATTAATCGATTGTTTGAATGAACAAAGGGAAACTCAAAGTGATTAACTTAAAGACAGAAAGCAACGAAATGAGATGAACTAACTACTAGAAAAGAAACAACAACTAAACAGTGCTGGAAATGAGAAATAAAAGACAGAAAGCAGTAAGTGAGCTCGAACGCTTCGATGTAGATGCCTCGGCTGAAAGGAGAGAAAGAGTAGCCTCGCTTGGATGAATCCAATCAGGAGAGAAGATGAATCTTCTCTCCTTCCTATCAGATTGTCGATTCCAACAGCTAAGCTTCCCAACCCAACAGACGGAAGAGAAAAACAGGAGAAAAAATGGAGCTGCGAAGAGACTTCTACGCTTTCGGATGATGATCAAACCCTCTACTTTGACCCCCTTTTATAGTAATCTGCAGGTGCGTTTGGGCCAAGGAGAACCATCCATCCTCAACGTCGTACTTCAAAATGGATGGAGGAGAAAGAACGAATCCCTGAAATAACGGAATATAATAGAAAAAGATCAGTCAACTTACGGATTTCACTTAAAACATTGCTGTTTTAGCAATGTTTCCGCAATGCTGCCGCAATGCACATTTTCACTCTTTTAGCTTCGTTTTTCATCCCTTTTCTTTCCTTTTGTACATAAGTCCTAATTTAGCTATCTTCTTCTAATTCTCATATATAAGTATAGGTTTAAGCTAAATCCTCTCAAAAACACCTAAGAGTGTACATCTTTCTATGGAAAACAAGTCCTAAAAAGGTCACTTTTGGAGACGTAACAGTAGCCTACGAATAAGCATAATTTTGAATGAAGTTCCAATTTCTTTGGATTTGGCACCAACACATGTGTCGGACACCCCCAAATTCTGAAGTGACGTAAACTCACTTTACGCCCTCTCCATAACTCATAAGGTGTTTCTGAAACACTCTTAGAGGGAATTGTGTTCAAAATATATACAACAACCTCTACTGCATATCCCCAAAACAAACTAGGCAGTTGAGCATAACTCATCATAGATCGAACAATGTCTAACAGGGTTCTATTAATCCTTTTGGACACACCGTTCTGTTGCGGTGTTCTGGGTGATGAGAGTTTGGATACTATTCCATATTCTATCATATATTCTTGGAATCTTAAATCCATATACTCTCCACCTCGATCTGATCGGAGTGTTTTAATCGGTTTACCTAATGTGTTCTCAACCTCTGCCTTAGACTCCTTGAACTTTTCAAGAGCTTCGGACTTATGATGCATTAGGTAAAGATTGTCGTACCGATCTGATCAGAGTGTTTTAATCGTTTTGCCTAATGTGTTCTCAACCTCTGCCTTATACTCCTTGAACTTCTTTACAAGGGAATAACAACATGCTGTTTTTTGTTTTCTGCAAAATTCCAGCACAAAATCGGTTCAGCGCAAGGTGGAAGAAACGGTCTGGTTCGGTCCTCGGGCGGTCCGGTTCATTGAACGTTAGACCGATTCCTTGTTCTTCACCCTCTGGCGGTCCGGTTCAACGTTCGTTTGGTCCGGTTCGAGTCGTTATAGCTCCAGTTCCCAGCTGTTGAAGTCGGGACAACTGTTTTGGACCGGTTCA
Organism: Herpetospermum pedunculosum; assembly: GCA_028017165.1. Classification (NCBI taxonomy): domain Eukaryota; kingdom Viridiplantae; phylum Streptophyta; class Magnoliopsida; order Cucurbitales; family Cucurbitaceae; genus Herpetospermum; species Herpetospermum pedunculosum. Next base: position 53,195,790 of record CM051528.1, on the reverse strand, counting down.
ACTTATTTGAAGTTTGCAGTTGCTATTGTTTTTGGCCGGTTCAAGAAAATTCAAGCCAAATCGGGGCGGTTCAAAGGGTTCAGAAGCGTCTCAAACTAGTTTATGAATTATTATTGTAATAATTTAGTTGTTTGTCTGCCCGTGATGCCAAAACCGGTCCACTTTAGTGTGTTTAATTAATTATGCATTGTGAATGTATGTTTTAATTAAAGTCTCTTTTATGTGCATAAAGTATGCCATATAGATTTCAAATCCCACCATAGAAAGCATGTTGCATGCATTGAAAGTATAATATAAGTGTTATGTTGTATAGTATGCATGCTTAATTCATGAGAATTAATATAAGTGTTATATTAACTTATGAATTTGATGTTGCTTGTTTAAAAGTGTAATTGATATAAGTGTTATATTAATTGTGAAATTAAACGTACAACATAGTTGCCTTAGTTGAATATAATGGTCATATTCTAGCTTAGGAAGCATGTTATAAAATGTTTTTGTTTTATAAAGCGTTGTAAAATGAGATAGACATTTAAAATCTATAACAAAGACAAATGCATGCTCACTAAGGGTTAAAGAATTTCAATGCGATTAGGAATTTAGTATCGATTCGTTTTAATAGTTAAAATAGGTCGATATCTTGTACTTAGTAGTGGTGTTGAGAAGGTATATATGATATATCAATCTCCTCCTATGCTCTCTGTGAAGTTCACACCGTGAGATTTATGTTCGGCCCCATGATGTCAATAGGGTATCTCAGACGGGTGGTGTTTGCATAAATCAATAGCAAGGTGAATGGAGAAAGTATTTATAGTAAGTGGGAGAAGGAAGTATGTCAATACATCCTGCGGTCTCCTCCATTGGATTGAACCGTGAGATTCTCATGTTTGGCCTGCTAGTTGCTCTTAGAGGCACCGTCCATACGGAGGGCCGTTTCATGGGAGTCGGAACATCTCAGTCACCAGAAATGGATAAAGATTAATTAGAGCCATTCTCAACACTGACATTCCATACGGTTGCACTGTTGGGGCCGCCCTAAGAAATCTAAAAATGGCGGGTCACATTTACAAGATTTGCTAAGGAGTTAGTAAATTCTTGACCAAACAACGATAACTAAGATGCTATAGGAATATGAGTTATTATGGTATTAACATTTAGTCAAGATTGTCTTGGTTCAGTGAAGGAGTGGTTGACTACCCCACGGTAGCAATCATTCTGACTCACTGAAGTATCATTGCAAATTAATAATGAGTTTGTGGGTACATTATTACTTTTGCTAAATCTTGATTGGATGTATGAAATGGGTTAAAATCAATTCACTAATTAATAGAATTTACTTTTTTAGCATGTCTAGCTCGTTTATCCAATTACTAGCTTTTGATAAACTAAACGACGATAACTACACGACCTGGAAATCGAACTTGAATACGATTCTTGTTATCGATGATCTTAGGTTTGTCTTAACAGAGGAATGTCCTCCCCCTCCTAGCTCGTCTGCAACTCGAACTATTCGAGATTCATTTGACAGGTGGACTGGAGCTAATGATAAACCCCGAGTCTACATCTTGGCCAGCACATCTGATGTGTTAACTAAGAAGCATGAGGTAATGGTATCCGCTAAAGAGATCATGGATTCATTACAGAAGATGTTTGGACAACCGTCATCATCGGTCTATCATGATACCCTCATAGCGAGGAAAGCTGAGAAGAAACAAGAAAGTAAATATGATTTACTCGTTGTTGAAACATGTTTAGTGGAACATGATAGTTCTTCCTGGATACTGGATTCAGGAGCCACTAACCATGTTTGATCTTCTTTCCAGGAAACTAGTTCCTGGCAGCTGTTTGCTGAAGGTGAGATAACTCTTAGGGTTGGAACATGAGAGGTTGTCTCAGCCAAGGCAGTGGGAGCTGTCAAGTTGTTATATAGAGATAGTTTCATTTTACTTGAAAATGTACTATTGGTTCCTAGCTTTAAAAGGAACCTTGTATCTATCTCTTGTTTACTTGAACATTTGTATAAAGTATCTTTTCATTTTAATGAAGCGTTCATTAACAAAAGAGGTGTACATATATGTTCTGCGATACTTGAAAAGAACTTTTATGTGTTAAGACCAACAGAGGCAAAAGCTATTTTGAACACCGAGATGTTTAAAACAACTCAGACTCAAACTAAAAGGCAGAAACTTTGTCCAAGTACCTATCTTTGGCACTTGAGACTAGGCCACATTAATCTCAATAGGATTGGGAGATTGGTTAAGAGTGGTCTCCTAAATCGGTTAGAGGACAACTCTTTACCACCATGTGAGTCTTGTCTTGAGGGCAAGATGACCAAACGATCTTTTTCTGAAAAAGGTCATAGGTCCAAAGAAACTCTAGAGCTTGTACATTCAGACCTTTGTGGTCCGATGAATGTTAAAGCACGGGGACGGTGTTACCTCTCCAAAAGTACATAATTTAGGGACTTATTTACCATGGAATCGTGTAATCTCTTAAGCATTTTTGTTAGAATTTAGTTTAATACTTACTTAAATATGAGAATTCAAGGAATGAAGCTAAATTAAGACTTATTTGTAAAAGGAACAAAAAAGAATAAAAAACGATGCTAAAAGAGTCAAAATGTACATTGCAGGAGAATTGCTGAAACATTGCTGTCTCCGCAATGGTTATTGCGGTCTCAACGAGGAATCCGCAATGTTTAAGCTGCTGCTGCTAAGTTTGTCCAACCGTCCGCCGTCACAGTTGCGATCTTTCAGCCGCCTAAGCTCTCCCCTGCTGCCACGTGGAGGATCATCGTTTAGAATGGATGGTTCTCCATGACTGAAGGTACCTGCAAAAAGCTATAAAAGGAGGTGAAGGGTGAAGGAGAAAGATAGCTCAGAAGCGTGGAGTTCCCCGTCTCAACGCATTCTAAAGATCCATTTCCTTATCCCGTTTGTTGGAACGAAGAAATCAGCCCTTTGCGTCGATAACTCGAGAGGAAGAAGAGAAGACCCTTCTTCTCTTCTGATCGAATTTATCCCCAAGATCAGCTAATCTTTGCCTTCATCCGAGGCGCTTGCGGCGAGGATCCGTGCACACTTTTACTGCTTTCTGTTTTCATTTGTTTGCTTTGTTTCAATTCGTCTTCATTTGTTCAGTTCTCTACGGTTTTACATACTGTCACACATTGATCTTTGAATCTTACTTTATATAGTAATCGGTTAAGTCTTCGCAAGTCTTCATCTCGCCTTCTGTTTTTCCCTTGCTTTCATTTAAGTGCTTTAAATCATGCTTAATCAATCTAATCTTTCCAACCTTCCATCAACCATGAGTAACTAATCACACAAGGGTCTGCTAACGATGAATCTATAGGTTAGAAATACAAAAGTTCAGCATGTAGGATAGCTTCGAATGCATTGAATGTATGTGTACTTCACCCCACGGGCAATTTCGACCGGCCATCCATTTTGTCTAAAGAACTCCTAACCTCCAGAAGGAGTAAGAGTTCAGAGTCGTCCATTCATGCTAGCCTTTCATGGTAGCTAGAAAACGACCTAGGAATAGGCGTTTTCCTAGCACAATTCATTAGCTTGCTTGTATAAATAGATGCTTAAGTCTTGCTTGGATATGAGTGAACTGAAGGATCTAATGCATGTAATCGAGAGATGCATGAGAATGAGCTAAATTGATGCATGATAAGTTAAGTTACTGCTGAATAATCGTATGTAAAAGCCTATAGAGGAGTCTTTAGTTGACCTTGTTTCCTCATCTCACCCTTAAATCGTTGTTAATTTAATTGCTAGATAATTGTTGAATCCACAATTCTATAATTCTGTTTTTGCCTTAGCCATTTTTTCAGTCTTTTACTTTTGCGATTTCATTGCTAGAATATTGCTGAGTCCGCAATTCCCTCTTCTCTTTATTAAAGTTAATCTCTTTACTTGCTTTCGTTTATGCTTACATCTTTCTTACATTCTGTGTTAGTTTGGCACATCAACCTCAAATCTACCCCATTTAAGTAACCCTCTCTAAATTAACACCTCACTTCGTTAGTAACTAAGAATAAATCTCTGTGGGAAAACGAATGAAAAAATACTTATCACTTGCTGCAAGACCATGTATGCTTGCATGTTCTGAGTGCTCTCGCATCGCATTTTTATTTACACACTGAGCACGCAACAAGTTTTGGCGCCGCTGCCGGGGATTTTGTTTAGTAAACACGAAGTGTGTTATTTTAGAAAAAAAACTTAATATCTATTGGAGCTAATCTTCTTTCATTTCCATTACAGGTACCATCAAGCTAGTTTATGAATGAGCATTCAAATACCAACCTAGAGTTCAATCCTGAGCCTGAAAGACTTCTAAGGGCCAGAAACAAAGAAACAAAGAAACGCCTTTTTAATTAGCCACAGTTGGACAATTCTTTGGAGTGGAAAACGAAGATCCCCACAATCATTTGAGAAACTTCCTAGGAGTAAGTGATACTTTTGTCATCCCAGGAGTTTCCCAAGAAGCCTTAAGACTTTATCTTTTCCCATACTCACTAAGAGATAAGGCCAAAACGTGGTTAAATTCCTTTCCCTCTGGATCAATTCTCAATTGTACAGATCTAGCTGAAAAGTTCCTAGTAAAATACTTTCCACCTGATAGGAACTCCAACTTCCGTGATGATATTATTAAATTCAAGCAAGCCGAAAACGAATCATTACACGAAGCTTGAACAAGATTCAAAGACCTATTGCTTAAATGTCCACACCATGACATTCCGTGGTGTATCCAAATAGAAGTGTTCTTTAAAGGATGCAACCCCAGCACGAGACAAGTGTTGAATTTCTCAGCTGGAGGTTCCATGCTTTCAAAGAGCTACAATGAAGCCTATGAGATTTTGGAGAAAATCTCAACTTCTCATTGTAGATGGTCAGACGATCCTGTGGAGCCAAGGAAGGCTCAAGACAAGGATACACTTAGTGCAATGAGTAGCCAAATCAATGCCCTGACCAATCTAGAAAAACAAATGGCTCAAACCAATCTCCAACAAAGTGTCAACACCGCAGCAGCCGTTTCAACGAGCACAACAACTAATCAAGGTGAGGCACTAATCTGTGGATTCTGTGGGGAAGGGCACATGTATGATTTTTGCCCTGGGAATCCATCCTCGGTATGTTATGTTGGAAGTCAACAGCAACCAAGGAACAACCCCTATTCTAACACCTATAATCCTGGTTGGAGAAACCACCCAAATCTCTCATGGGGTGGACAACAAAATACTAACCAAGCACAAAACCAACCAAGACCGAGTGGAACACCTGGTTTCACTCAACAAAATAACCAACCCATGTACCAAAAGCCATATAACCAACCAATAGGACCATCAGTAGAGAATTTGCTTAAGGAGTACATTGCAAAAAATGATGCAACTCTGCAAAGTCAGCAAGCCACCCTGAGGAGCTTAGAAAACCAAATAGGACAGTTAGCAAACGAGCTGAAAAATAGGCCCCAAGGTAGATTGCCTGCAGACACTGAAATACCAAGAAGGGATGGGAAAGAACAAGTTCAAGCCATTGAACTTCGTAGTGGAAGACCGTTGGTGATCAACAACAGAGAAGCCCCAAAGCGAGTAGAGAATGAAGAGTCTAGTGCTCCACTGGATTCTCTGCCCAACCGTGATCAATCACCACCAAGCACAACAAGGGTGAGGCTGGAACCTATCATTGAGGAACCAGAAGAAATTCCAAGGCCTCCACCTGTCATTAGGAGACCTGAATTGCCTACATATGTGCCACCACCTCCATTCCCTAGAAGGCTGAAGAAGAAACAAGAACAGGAAGTGCACTTTCATAAGTTTTTAGAAATTTTAAAACAAGTGCATGTTAATATCCCATTTGTGGAAGTTTTGCAATCTATGCCTTCTTATGTTAAATTCTTGAAAGATATAATTACTAACAAAAAAATCATTGGTGACTTTGAAACAGTGAATCTCACTGAGGAGTGCAGTGCTATACTCCAAAACAAACTGCCAAAGAAGGAGAAGGATCCTGGTTCCTTCACCTTACCAGTCGAATTGGGAGGCAAGCACGTGGGCAGAGCTCCGTGCGATCTGGGAGCCAACATCAATCTCATGCCCTTGTCACTATTCCGTCAGCTCGGGATAGGGGAAGCACGACCTACTACTGTCACCTTACAGCTTGCAGACAGATCCATAGCATACCCTGAGGGTAAAATTGAGGATATACTTGTCAAGGTTGACAAATTTATCTTTTTTGCAGACTTTATAATTCTGGATTATGATGCAGACAAGGAGGTACCAATCTTATTGGGCAGACCATTCTTAGCCACAGGTAGGGCTCTAATCGATGTCCAAAAAGGTGAGTTCACCATGAGAGTTCATGATAAGGAGGTTAAATTCAGTGTATTTAAAGCTCTAAGGTATCCCTCTGATCTTGAATCCTATGCTAATATAGATGTAGTAGATTCACTTATGGAAGAAGAGCTTGAGCATGAACTGTTAATTAAGCATGCTACTAACTATGTACAAGTAGATATAGAAGATTTAAATATCTCTGAATTGATGGATATATCTGTGGACAACCCTCAGCATGTTTGTATGACTAATAAATTGTCTGAGAGAACCACGAATCCTTTGAAACCATCAATTGAACACCCACCTTAACTAGAATTAAAACCATTGCCTGATCATCTTAAGTATGCATATCTAGGAGAGCAAGATACTTTGCCTGTTATTATTTCGTCCAAATTAAGTAAACCGCATGAAATTGCGTTAATATTGCTGCTTAAGCAACATAAAAAAGCTATTGCCTGGACGATTGCTGATATAAGAGGTATTAGTCCTTCCTATTGCATGCATAAAACATTGTTGGAAGAGAAACATACACCTAGGGTAGATCACCAACGTAGGTTGAACCCCTCCATGAAGGAGGTAGTCAAAAAAGAAATTATCAAATGGTTAGACGCAGGTGTAATTTTCCCCATAGCCAATAGCCAATGGGTGCGTCTGATTCAATGTGTGCCTAAGAAAGGTGGAATGACTGTAATAGTGAATGAAAACAACGAACTAATATCAACTAGAACTGTTACATGATGGAGAGTCTGTATGGACTACAGAAAACTTAACAAAGAAACCAAAAAAGATCACTTTCCTTTACCATTTATAGATCAAATGTTAGATAGAATAGTTGGCCGAGCCTATTACTGCTTTTTAGATGGTTATTCAGGATATAACCAAATTACCATAGACCCTGAGGACCAGGAGAAAACGACTTTTACATGTCCTTTTGGAACATTTGTTTTTCGTAGAATGTCATTTGGCTTATGCAATGCACCAGCAACATTCCAAAGATGCATGTTGGCTATTTTCTCTGACTTAGATGAATCTATGATAGAAATATTTATGGATGACTTCTCAGTCTTTGGTGATTCTTTTAACAACTGCTTAGAAAACTTAGGACAAGTCCTGACTAGGTGTGAGGAGACCAACCTAGTCTTAAATTGGGAAAAATGCCACTTTATGATGGAAGAAGGAATAGTCCTAGGACATAGAGTATCTAGAGCAGGAGTAGAGGTCGATAGGGCCAAAATAGAAATAATAGAGAAGCTAGTGGAACATCAAAACGTCAAAGCTATTAGGAGTTTCCTAGGTCATGCAGGTTTTTATAGGAGATTCATAAAAAACTTCTCACAAATCTCTAAACCTTTGTGTGAGCTTCTAGAGCTTAATAAACCTTTTGTCTTCTCAAAAGAATGTTTCCTAGCATGGACAAAACTTAAAGAAGCCTTAGTCAAAGCACCAATTATAGTAGGCCCAAATTGGGATTTACCTTTTGAATTAATGTGTGATGCTAGTGACTATGCGATTGGGGCTATGCTAGGGCAGAAAATAGATAAACTAACACATCCTGTATATTATGCAAGTAAGACTTTAAATGAAGCACAATGTAATTACACTACCACAGAGAAGGAAATGTTGGCTGTAGTGTTTGCTTGTGAAAAATTTAGGCCTTATATTGTAGGAACTAAAACTATTGTGTACACTGACCACTCGACAATAAAATATCTAATGAGGAAGGCTGATGCTAAGTCACGATTAATTAGATGGGTATTATTATTGCAAGAGTTTGACTTAGACATTAGAGATAAAAAAGGATGCGAAAATGTAGTTGCTGACTATTTATCTAGATTGCGAAGTAATTGCGAAATAATTGTCGAGCCAGCAATTTCTGATGCCTTTGTTGATGAACATGTCTTTGTGTTAGCACATTGTGATAACAATGAGGAACCTTGGTTTGCGGATATTGCTAACTTCCTTGCCTCGCAGGTATTACCAACTTTCAGAGGGGGGCAAGAAAAGAAGAGGTTCCTACATGAAGCAAGGAAGTACATCTGGGACGATCCTACACTTTCAAGACTTGTGCGGATGGTTTGCTGAGGAAGTGTGTATCAGCTGCTGAGGCAAAGTCAGTGTTGCAGCACTGTCATACATCTCCTTACGGTGGACATTTTGGTGGTCAAAGGACGGCTGCAAAGGTGTTCCAAAGTGGCTACTACTGGCCCACGATCTTCAAGGATGCCCACGACCATGCACACAGCTGCAATGAGTGTCAACGGACAGGTAACCTCAGTAGGAAGGATGAGATGCCTCTCACATATATCTTAGAGTTGGAACTCTTCGATGTATGGGGCATTGACTTCATGGGACCATTCCCTCCATCTGCGGGTAATCTTTATATACTAGTAGCCGTAGATTACGTTTCTAAATGGGTAGAAGCTATAGCATGTCCCTCAAATGATGCCAAGACAGTCATTAAATTTCTGAATAGGGATATTTTTACAAGATTTGGTACACCACGTGCAATAATAAGTGATGAAGGAACCCACTTTATAAATAGAGCTATGGAAAAAGTACTAGATAAGTATAATGTTAGACATAGAGTAGCAACTCCTTATCACCCACACTCAAATGGACAAGCTGAAATATCTAATAGGGAGATTAAGAGCATACTTGAAAAAGTGGTTAAACCTAATAGAAATGACTGGTCTTTTAAGTTAGACGATGCACTTTGGGCGTATAGGACTGCATATAAAACACCCTTAGGTATGTCTCCTTATAGGCTAGTGTATGGAAAAGCATGTCATCTTCCCTTCGAATTAGAAATCAAAGCCTTTTGGGCCTTAAAGGAGTTGAATTATTGCGTAACCGATGCAGGAACTTTGCGGTCTCTGCAATTACATGAGTTAGATGAACTAAGACATATGTCCTACGAAAATGCTAAAATGTACAAAGAAAAAACTAAGATTTGGCATGATAGTAGACTTAGGGTCAAGGACTTTAAAAAGGGGCAGCATGTTTTATTATTCAACTCACGATTAAGGTTATTTCCAGGCAAACTTAAGTCTAGGTGGTCAGGTCCTTTTGTGATTACTAACGTCTTTGTTCATGGTGGTATTGAAATTCGAAACCTACACCAAGGGCAACCATTCATGGTAAATGGTGCGAGATTGAAGCATTATTACGAGGAAGGAGATGTGAAGACACTCTCGGCCTTCCTCCTATCTGAAGCCTAAGAAGCGAATCGAGAGGGGATGAGTGATCACTGTGCTCATCTATCGGAAGGCTATGCCTTAGATTTCTTTCTTTAAGTATTTTAGATTGCGTATCGTATGTTTATTTCTTGTTTTAATTAAGTATTTTTATTTTTATTAGGAGTATAATAATGGGAGATTTGTAAGCGACAATGAGCGAGATGAATCAAGAGGAGAAGATCCACGAAAAGATCTGGAGAAATCAGAGATTTGGTTGCTAAAATCTCGCAACTCGAATCAAGAAAATCCTAACGGTTATGCTGAATAATTGCTGAGGAATTGCGGAGTCCGCAACAAAAAGAGCCGTTGGGAGAAACACTTGAGTATAAATAGTTGTCGTTGGGGGTTTCTGTTATCTACGATTTCTAAACCGTTGGAACCCCAAAACTCAGACTTCTCCTTCCTATGCAACTCCCACACTCAACTCTTCACAGAAGCAGCCATGGTGACCACACGAGCAGATCGATCCACGCCCAAGAAAGCGTCCCCTGACGCAGAAGAGACTGTGAGGGAGGCGTTGCTTTCTCTGGCAGACACCGATGCTGCGCAACCTTCAAGGCCTCCAAAGCTGCCTATGCGAAGGAAGAAATGGAAGGTGGCGACAGAGGTAGCTGCTGATCCCTCTGATCCGGTCGGAACTCCTAAGAAGAGGAAGTGGAAGATCGCGGTGTCTGATTCACCGATCAAAGAAAAGAAGACCCCAAGCGAGGAAAGCCTCGATAGTGGCCGCCCCTCATTTGAGACGGCCATGCAGAGCCCCGAATCTTCTCAACATACGCCGGAGCCTGAAGTTCCACCTGAAGAGCACCAAGATTCGGTGCCAATCGACGAACCGATAGAAGAAGACGAGGTGTTTTCCCCCTTAAGGGATGTCAATCTTGATAGCCCTATGGAGGGGGAAAGCAGAGACTCCATGGAAGAAACACTAGGGGAATGTCTCCAGCACCTGGCCACCAAGGCACGGCTCAAGAAGAAGGCCCCCGTGATTGTCAAGGGCAAGCGGCCAAAGGCCTCCAAACGGGCCAAAAGGAAGAAGGTTGAAGCTGAACCTTCTTTGAAGAAGATGAAAACCGAGGTCGTTGAGTCGGCTAAAGAAAGGGCCTCGAACTGATGAAGAAAGAACTCCTCCACGAGCGAGGATTTCTTGATGCTCTTACGGACCTACCGCAATTCTTGCGCGCAGGGATCATTAACCATGGCTGGGAGGAGCTTTGCAGACCTCCAATTCCAGCCTACCCTGACATGGTGTACGACTTCTACGCCAACCTCACACACCCTGAAGCGTGTCTGGTAACCGTGAGGGGGATAGAGGTCGACTTCTCTGCCAACGCCATCAACGAAGCTTATGCTCTCAAAGGGCATACACACTCTGAATATGCCAAGATAGTCAACTCATCATTTGAGGCAGTCCTAGAAGAGGCCTTGCACACAATAGGCAAACCTGAGGCAACCTGGGCGGTCTCAAGGAATGGGAAGCACACCTTGATGAGTGCGACCCTTAGAGACAAGGCAGCCATCTGGTTCTCCCTTGTACGCAGACGCATCTCCCTAGTGACACATGAAACAACCATCAACCAGGGGCGATCGTTGCTACTCTATGCCATCATGCGGGGACTTACCATTGATGTGGGTGAAGTCATTGCCACCTCCATCACTGAATGCTCAAGAAAAGGTAAGGGCCAACTCTTTTTCCCAAATACTATTACTAAACTGTGCTTGCGTGTAGGTGTGCCTATTGCGAGGGATGAGAGGCAATTGGCTTACACTGGCCATCTGGAGCTGCCAACGATCTTGAGGATGCGGAGAAGGGGCAATATGGAGTTTGAGATGGATGGTCTGGCTGCTGCACAGTCACTGTCTATGGCTTGCCTGATGGATTTGCAACACAAGATAGCCCAATGGGCTGAATACTCGCAAGCAAGGGACCAGGAGTTGGCTGAACACCTGGGATGCACACTCCCCACCTTCTCTGCTGATCTGTTGAAGCCGTGGGTGCCTCCACGAGAAAGGAGAGAAGAAGATGAAGATGTTTGAATGCCAGGCTAACGGCATTCGAGGGAGTATTTCTGATCCCTCTTAAAAAATAAACCTGCTTTTCTGTGAACTGTTACCCCCCCCCCCCCTAATCAATGATCTGTTTTGATTTGTTAAATTTGATTTGTTTAGAATAGTGTAGTTCTGTTTGTTTGTCATCTGAGTAGGTAGCTGAGGTAGTGTGCTGTTTTTGTAGTTATCTAGGTCTGAATATCGCATGCTAGGAAACTTGATCACAACTATATTTTCTCTGTTATATTAATTGCGAATTCCTTGCGGTGTCCGCAATCTTTTGTTAGTTTTCGCATGTTGTTGGATGTCTTTTTGATGGGCTGGCTATGTTTAAATCTCGATATTTTGCTGCTTTACTGACTTCACTATGTAATCTATCTATTGAGCATGCTGGATGAGTGTCATAGAACACCCTTGTTCGTTTAATTTAGCTTCCTTTATTGCTAAGCATGCACCTCTGTCAGCCCTTACCATGTTGTTTTTACAAAAAATCTGCCTCTGAGTTATCTGATTTACGAATTTCGTTCTATGCCTAGGAGTTTTAAGTTCTACTAGTTTTGCCTTGGACTAGATGCTTCTAGGACAAGTTTGGGGGTGTGCCACCTCAGACTCTCATTGGGGATAATGAGAAAGATAAGTTTGGGGGAGGCAGCCTCTAGGCCTAGGAACATTCCTCTCTCCCTCTTGAAAAACATAAGCATTCTTCCTCTTTGAAAAAATGATGAAAAAGAAAAAAAAAATATAAGGTAGAGTCTCTCTAAAGGGTGCTGAGTAATCAGGGCCATTTGTGTAACCCACAAGTGGCACTGCATCAAAAGACAAACCAGAAGATGACTCCACCAAAAGGAAAGAAAAAGGAAAAAATCAAGGAAGAAGAATGTATGCCAGCAAGCTATGGCCTAGGTGCTTAGATGTCCTGTATAAATGAACTTTGATCCTTAGTTTGCTAAGCACAAGGCTGTAGCTTGAGGGTTTGTCAAAGGAGATGAGTGTTGATCCAAACACAGTGATGCCAAAGCTTAGTTGTTCTGTGGGTTGTACTCTGATTCTTGTGTGTACTAAGCTTGGTATGACTGTAAGGATTCGTAGGTAGCTGTTGCGTGCTCAATGTGTTAAAATAAATAAGCGATAAGATAGAGAGAGCACTCAGAACATGCAAGCATACATGGTCTTATAGCAAGTAGTAAGTATATTTCATTCGTTTTCCCACAGAGATTTATTATAAGCTATTCATGAAGTGTAAAGTTAAGAAAGAAGGGGTGGATTTGATGGGGTAGAATTGGTTTTTAATGATCTATTTCCTACTGAATACGAAGAGGGTAGCAACATAAACAAGTGCAAGACAAAGCTAAACTCAAATGAGAAGAGACGAGATTAATAAATGAAGACAAAAACAGCTAGACAGAATTGTAACTTAGCAGAATTGCGGAAACAGCAATTTTACCGCAATTGTAGTAACAGCGAAAGTGTGTAATTGATGAGTTAAGGGCTACTAACGACTATCCTATAGGCTTTTTCTCACGATTCTCAAGCATTGGATCAACTCTCTATGCATCAAACTATCTCATTCTCATGTATCTTCCGATTTCATGCATTAGATTCTTTAGTTTACTCATGTCCAAGTAAGGTCTTAAGCATCTTGTTAAGGCAGAAAAATATGGTTTGTACTAGGGAAACGCCTATTCCTAGGTCGTTTCCTGGTTACCTTGAAAGGCTAGCATGATAGTATGACTCTGAACTCTTACTCCTTCCAGAGGTTAGGAGTTCTTTGGACAAAATGGATGGCCAATCGAAATTGCCCGTGGGATGAAGCTTACATACAATCAATGCTTCGAGAGCTATCCTACATGCTTGGTTCACGTTTTTTAGCCTAAAGTGTTGTCATTAGCATGCCCCTAAGTGATTTAGCTACTCATGGATGTAAACAGAACAGAAGCAAGAGAAGAAGTAGACATGCTTAGAAGGAAGTTAAAGACAAAACAGTAAGGGAAAGCAGTAGAATGTAAAGGCAATAAACTGTGAAATGAAGAATTGAGATTTGATTACTTGATTGTTTGATTGACAAAGAAAAGCTTTAAAGCAAATAACAGGAAGACAGAACACAACGAAATAGTCTAATCTAGCTACTAGAAAAGAAACAGCAACAAGACAAAGCTGGAAAATGGAAATGAAGAGCAGAAAGCAGTAAAACAAGCTCGAATGTCTCGTTGCAGCCGCCTCGAATGAAGGATGAGAAAGGTCAGCCTTGCTTGGATGAATCCAATCGGGAGAGAAGAAGAATCTCCTCTCCTTCCTATCAGATTATCGATTCCAACAGCTGAGCTTCGCAAACCAGCAGACGGCAAAGGAAAATAGGAGAAAAGATGGACTGCGAGAAGACTTCTACGCCTTCGGATGATGCTTGAACCCTCGACTTTGACCCCTATTTATAGTATTCTGCAGACGTCTTTGGGCCAAGGAGAACCATCAATCTTCAACGTCGTACTTCAGAATGGATGGAGGAGAAAGAACGAATCCCTGAAATAACGGAAATTAACAGAAAAAGATCAGTCAACTTACGGTTTTCACTTGAAACATTGCGGTGTCCGCAATGTTTTCGCAATGCTGCCTCAATGCAGTTTTTTCATTCTTTTCCCTCGGTTTTCAACCCTTTTCTTTCCTATTGTACATAAGTCCTATTTTAGCTACCTTCTTCTAATTCTCATATTTTAGCTACCCTTTTCTGTGGTTCGAATCCCCCCATCCCCAATGTACTCAAAAAAAAAAGGCTAAATGCTATCAAAAACACCTAAGAATGTGCATCTTTCTAAGCTTAATAGGTCCCAAATAAGTCACTTTTGGAGACGTAACACACCCCCAAACTTAAGGTTTTGCTTGTCCTCGAGCAATCTAAGGACTTTCCTAGGCTGCTGTTTCTTCTTCTTTAACCACTTACTAACTCCCTTATATTCTTATCTATAGCAGTGCTGTCCTGTGACACACTTCTCAGCTTAAAACTACCCTCTCATCTAGCTTCTTCTGATTTCGCATGCCTAAAACTCCTACTGCTTTTATTAACTCCCTACAACTGATCTACCTGCTTTTATCATATCATGCCACTATCCCTAAGGTTTCAAATTCTACCTAGCTTTACCCCAGACTCAGTACATGCTTCTAGTTTATACTTATGCGTTACCTAGGATTCCTTAGAGTCATGCCAGTCTTAGTATTAATGGTGACAGTAGTGCTTTTAGAGAACAACCTAAGCCCTGGCATCACTACATTGGATATACACTCATCTCCCTAAACAACCCTACAAGTTACAACTTTGCTCTTAGCTAAATTGAGGATCAGAGTTCTTTTTAAACAGGACATCTAAGCCACAAAGTTGCAACTCCTAGGTATACATTCTTCCTCCCTACTTTTTCCTTTTTTTTTCTTTCTCAGGTGGAGCCTTTCCTTTGGTTGCCTTTTGATGCAATGCCACTTGTGGGTTACACACTTGGCACTGATTACTCAGCAACCTAAGAGAGACTCCCCTCCTTATTCTATTTTTCATTTTTTTTTTCAGTTCATTATTTTTGTCAAGGAGAAGAAGAATGCTTATGTTTTAGGGGAGAGAGGAATGTTCCTAGGCCTAGGGTGGCTTCCCCCAAACTTCAACTACTCATTGTCCCCAATGAATGTCTGAGGTGGCACACCCCCAAACTATCTAGAAGCATCTAGTCTAAGGTAAAACAAAGAGAATCTAAAAGCCCTAGGCATAGACAGAACATTCTAAAAGAAAATATCACAGCAGCAGGAATTTGAAAAACAGACAGGCAAGGACTTACAGCTATGCATGCTGAGCTATTTAGAGGTTAATTTAAACTATCAAAGGGTGTCCTATGACACTCATCCAGCAGGCATTTAGATAAGCTATATAAGGTAGTCATGATAGCAGCAAAAGATAGAATTTAAACAGATCACAGCCTAGCTAAGCAGACAGTCCAAAACATGCTTTCAGTAATAAAAATTGTGGGTACCGCAATTATTTCGCAATCAAGTCAGGGCAGATATATCAGTTACTAAGGCCCCTAAGCATGCTTTATCCAGTCGTTCAAGCTCCACAAAAAGAAACCTAAATTATCCTACCTAATCAGCTAGCAGCAGGATATACTAAGCAATTTAAAAACATAAAGCTAAGCAACTAAAACAGATCAAAATTGTACAAAAAAAACAGCATACTTCACATGGTCTATCAGAAAGCAGATTTTTTTTTTTTTTTTTTTTATTATTCTAAGGGAACAACAATACTCCCTTGAGTGCAATTCAAACCAGCACTCAGATGTCTTCATCCTTATCAGGTTGTCGTGGTCGTGGAGGCACCCATGGAGTCAGGAGATTTGTGGGGAAGTCAGGGAAGATGCACCCAAGTTGGTCTGCAACCTCCTTATTCCGTGCATGCGCGTAATTGGCCCATTGAGCCATCCTCTTCTGCATATCCATCAGGCACGCCATGGATAGTGACTGATCAGCAGCCAACCTATCCAGTTCGAACTCCATATTCCCCTTCCTCTTCAGCCTTAAACCCGCAGGCAGCTCCAAGTGGCCCGTGTAAGCCATCTGCTGCTCCCTCCGCTCAATGGGAACTCCTGCAAGCAAACAGAGTTTAGTTATGGTATTAGGGAAAAACAATGGTCCCTTACCTTTCTTAGCGCACTCAGCAATGGCAGCAGCAATGACTTCGCCCACGTTGATCGTGAGACCTCTCATTATCGCATATACCAGCAGCGATCTACTCTGGTTGATCGTGGTCTCATGAGTCACGGGGGACAGCTTCCTCCTTACAAATGCAAACCATACAGCCGCCTTAGCTGTGAGGTTGGCACTCATGAGAGTGTGCCTCCCATTGCGTGACACGGTCCAGGATGCTTCAGGCTGGCCAATGGTTCGAATGGCCTCCTCCAGGACTGCCTCAGTAGGCTCATCAACGATCCTCGCATAGTCAGTATGTTTTTGGCCCTTGAGGCCATAGGCTTCGTTGATGGCTTTTGCTGAGTAGTCCACTTCTACTCCCCTAACCACAGACAGCCCCTCCTCAGAGTTTCGCAGGTTGGCGTAGAAGTCGTATACCATACTCGTGTAAGCCGGATTGGGTGGCCTGCACAACTCCTCCCAGCTGTGATTCACAATGGCTGTGCGCAAGAATTGCGGCAGGTCAGCAGGTCTGTCGAGGAAGCCTTTCTCATGCAGCAACTCCCTCTTTCTCAGCTCAATACCCCTGGACTCAGCGTCAGAGGACACATACCTCACTGACTGAGGCTCATCTTCAGGGTAAAGCTTGGCCTTCCCTTTGTCTGCTGGTTTGGCTGACTCCGCAGCCTCAACCTTGAGTCTCTTGAGCGATGGCTCAGTGCTCTCCTTTTCTGATGAAAGTGCCCTCTTGGCCTTCTTCTTTTTCAGCTTCTTGGACCGCTTGGCCTTGAGAATCTTGGCCTTCTTCTTCTTTTTGAGCTTTGCCTCGATGGTGATCTGCTGGAGGCACGCCCCCAGCGTCTCTTCCATGGAATCATCCTTCTGCGCAGGACTCTCAGGACTGGCTTCCCTCACCTTCCCCACTGCCCTGTGTTGATTCTTGGTACTCCCCATATGGGAATTCAGGGTCAGGCCGTGGGGAAGTGTGCGACAGCGTGGTTCCTTGCTCTGCTGTAGGTGTCTGTGCAGAACTCTGTGGTGAAGACGGCTGCTCAGGGCTCTGCGCTGGCGGTGATGAGGAGAGCTCAGGGCTCTGTGCTGGTGGGGCTGGTGAAAGGCTGCGCTCGGCTGACTCGTGGGATGGCTGGCTTTGTTCTTGACTCTCCACAGAGGGAGTCTTGTTCTCGATTTCTTCCTCGGCCACCGCCATACTCCATCGTCGCTTCTTGGGTGTGCTTGCTGGTTCAGAAGGTCCAGCAGGTATCTCTGTAACTACCTTCCACTTCTTCTTGCGGACAGGCAGTTTCGGCAGGCGTTCGGTACGCGCAGCCTCAGCATCAGCCAAGGCAAGCAGTGCGTCTCTCGCAGCCGTTTCAGCGTCATCGGCCCTTTTCTTGGCCGCAGATCTTTCAGCCCTCGTGAGTACCATTTTTGAATCGTGGAGGTTTGGAGAGAAGAATCACAGATGAAAAGAATCGAAGCTTTCTTGGAGTTCAGAGAATGGGAGAATCGTACAGATCAACGCGCCTTCTAACGGATATAAAGACAACGGATAAATCCCAACGGCTATATTTTTGCGGATCCTGCAAATCCAGCGCAATTTTAGGGGCCGTTGGAGATTTTTTTCATCTAAATGTCATTCTTTGCTCATCCGTATCTTTTATTTGGCCCAATATTTTCTTGATTTTTAAAGCTGGATTTACTCTCCTTGATTCCCTCTATTGATTCCCTACAAAAAGAAATAAAATCAACATCAAATACGTAATTAAAATCACACAACAAAACACACAAACGATAACCGGAAAATCGCAAAAAATAAACTAAGGCATGAGCCTCATATTGACGAGCACAGTAATCACTCGTCCTCTCTCGTTCTTAATTTCACGCTTCAGTCAAGAGGAAGGCCGAGAGAGTCTTCACATCTCCTTCCTCATAGTAGTGCTTCAACCTTGCACCATTAACCATGAATGGTTGTCCTTGCTGCAAGTTCTTTATCTCAATAGCACCATGAACAAACACATTAGTAATCATGAAAGGACCTGACCATCTGGACTTTAGTTTGCCTGGAAATAACCTCAATCTTGAGTTAAATAATAAAACAAGTTGGCCTTTCTTAAAGTCCTTGACCCTAAGTCTACTATCGTGCCACATCTTGGTCTTTTCCTTATACAATTTGGCATTTTCATAAGACATTTGTCTAAGCTCATCAAGCTCATGTAATTGCAAAGACCGCAACGTTCCCGCATCGGTCACGCAATAATTCAACTCTTTTAGTGCCCAAAATGCCTTGATTTCTAACTCAAATGGAAGATGACAAGCTTTACCATACACGAGTCTGTAAGGAGACATACCTAGGGGTGTCTTATATGCTGTTCTATACGCCCAAAGTGCATCCTCGAGTTTAAATGACCAGTCCTTTCTATTAGGTTTGACCACTTTTTCTAAGATGTTTTTAATCTCCCTATTTGAAATTTCAGCCTGACCATTCGAGTGTGGGTGATAAGGAGTGGCTACTCTATGTCTAATGTTATACTTAGCCAACACTCTCTCCATAGCCTTATTAATGAAGTGGGACCCCTCATCACTAATGACAGCACGAGGTGTCCCAAACCTAGTAAAAATGTGCCTATGCAAGAATTTTATGACTGTTTTAGCATCATTATTAGGACATGCTATGGCCTCTACCCACTTGGATACGTAATCTACTGCCACCAAAATGTAAAGGTTACCTGAGGATGGAGGAAATGGTCCCATGAAGTCAATGCCCCATACATCAAAGAGTTCTAACTCTAAGATGTAGGTGAGAGGCATCTCATCCTTGCGACTGAGGTTACCTGTTCTTTGGCATTCATCACAGCTGTGGGCATAGTTGTGGGCATCCTTGAAGATCGTTGGCCAATAGTAGCCACTCTGAAATACCTTTGCAGCTGTTCTTTGGCCACCAAAGTGTCCACCATAAGGAGCTGTGTGGCAGTGCTGCAGCACAGACTTCGCCTCAGCAGCTGAAACACACTTCCTTAGCAAGCCGTCAGCACATGTTCTGTAAAGTGTGGGATCATCCCAGATGAATTTCCTTGCTTCATGAAGGAACCTCCTCTTCTCTTGTCCTCCCTTGAAAACTGGTAATACCTGTGATGCAAGGAAGTTAGCAATGTCAGCAAACCAAGGTTCCTCATCGTTATCACGATGAGTCAATACAAAGACATATTCATCAATAAAAGCATCAGAAATTGCGGGTTCCGCAATTTTTTCGCAATTGTGCTGCAATCGAGAAAGGTGATCCGCAACCACATTTTCACATCCCTTCTTGTCTCGAATGTCCAAATCAAATTCCTGCAGCAATAACACCCACCTAATCAACCTAGGCTTAGCATCAGCTTTCCTCATGAGATACTTTAAGGCAGAATGGTCAGTGTACACAATTGTCCTAGTGCCTACAATATAGTTTCTAAATTTCTCACAAGCAAACACTACAGCAAGCATCTCCTTCTCAGTAGTTGTATAATTACATTGAGCCTCATTCAGGGTTTTACTAGCATAGTATACAGGGTGTGTTAGCTTGTCAATCTTCTGTCCTAACATAACTCCTACAGCATAGTCACTAGCATCACATAACATCTCAAATGGGAGATCCCAATCTGGTCCTACTATAACAGGTGCTGTGACTAGTGCTTCCTTAAGGGTTTTCCAAGCTACTAAACATTCCTTAGAGAAGATGAATGGCCGATTTAGCTCTAGAAGCTCACACAGAGGCTTGGCTATCTTAGAAAAGTCCTTAATGAACCTTCTGTAGAAGCCAGCATGTCCTAAGAAACTTCTAATGGCCTTGACATTCTGAGGCTCTACCAACTTCTCTATGATTTCTATCTTAGCCCTGTCAACTTCTACACCTGCCCTTGACACTCTATGCCCTAAGACAATCCCCTCATCTACCATGAAGTGACACTTCTCCCAATTAAGGACTAAGTTAGTCTCTTCACATCTAGCCAGGACTTGTCCTAAATTCTCTAGACAGTTGGTAAAGGAATCCCCAAAGACTGAGAAATCATCCATGAATATCTCTATCATGGACTCATCCAAATCAGAGAAGATTGCCAACATGCACCTTTGGAAAGTTGCCGGTGCATTGCATAAGCCAAAAGGCATTCTGCGAAAGGTAAAAGTTCCAAAAGGGCAAGTGAAGGTAGTCTTCTCTTGATCCTTAGGGTCTATAGTGATCTGGTTATAACCTGAATAACCGTCTAGGAAACAGTAGTAGGCTCTACCAGCTATCCTGTCTAACATTTGGTCAATAAATGGTAGAGGGAAATGGTCTTTTTTGGTCTCTTTATTTAGCTTCCTATAATCCATACATACTCTCCACCCTGTGACAGTCCTAGTTGGAATCAGTTCATTGTTCTCATTGACTACCACAGTCATCCCACCCTTCTTAGGTATACACTGTATAGGGCTCACCCACTGGCTACTAGCTATGGGAAAGATCACACCAGCATCTAACCATTTAATTATTTCTTTCTTAACTACCTCTTTCATAGAGGGATTCAGCCTACGTTGGTGGTCTACTCTAGGGGTATGTCCTTCCTCTAGTATAATCTTATGCATGCAATAAGAAGGGCTAATGCCTCTAATATCAGCAATAGTCCATGCAATAGCCTTCCTATGTTGCTTAAGTAGTAATATTAATTCAACCTCATGCTGTTCGCTTAGCTTAGAAGAAATAATTACAGGCAAAGTCTCATTATTCCCTAAGTATGCATACTTGAGGTGAGTGGGGAGAGGTTTTAATTCTAATACAGGTGGATGCTCAATGGATGGCTTTAAAGGATTTAAGGCTCTATCAGTTAAGTCAATATTCAAACAAACATGCTGAGGGTTATTTACAGATATGTCCATTATCTCAGCTATGTTCAGGTCAGTTAATTCTAATCCTACATATTCATTAGCATGCTTGGTTAATAATACATGCTCCAATTGTTCTTCCATCAAAGAATCTACAACGTCCATGCTAGCACAGGATTCAAGGTCAGAGGGGTACCTTAAAGCTTTATACACACTAAATTTCACCTCTTCATCATGAACCCTCATAGTGAGCTCACCTTTTTGGACGTCTATCAGTGCCCTACCTGTGGCTAGAAATGGTCTGCCTAACAGGATGGGGACCTCCTTGTCTGCTTCATAATCCAGGATAATGAAATCTGCAAGGAAAATAAATTTGTCAACTTTCACTAGAATATCCTCAATCTTACCTTCAGGGTATGCAATGGATCTGTCTGCTAGTTGTAAAGTGACAGTGGTTGGACGTGCTTCTCCTATTCCCAACTGGCGGAATAGTGATAGGGGCATGAGGTTTATGCTGGCGCCCAGGTCACAAAGCGCTCTGCCCACGTGCTTGCCTCCAAGTTCTACAGGTAAGGTGAAGGACCCAGGATCCTTCTCCTTCTTGGGCAGCTTGTTCTGGAGTATGGCACTGCACTCCTCAGTGAGGTTTACTGTTTCAAACTCACCAATTATTTTTTTGTTAGTAATAGTATCTTTCAAAACTTTACATAGGAAGGCATAGACTGTAAAACTTCTACAAAAGGAATGTTGACATGCACTTGCTTAAGAATTTCTAAGAATTTATTAAAGTGCACTTCCTGTTCCTGCTTCTTCTTAAGCCTTCGAGGATATGGAGGTGGTGGCACATATGCAGGCACGTCAGGTCGCCTTAGGATAGGTGGAGGTCTTGAAATTTCTTCTATCTCCTCAATAATTGGCTCAAGCCTGGTTCCTGATGTGCTAGTTGGTGGTGGACCTTGGTTTGGCAGAGACTCCAGTGGAGCACTAGACTCAGTGTTCTCTACTCTCTTTGGTGTGTCTTTGGTGTTTCTCACCAATGGTCTACCACTTCTAAGTTCAATTGCTTGAACTTGCTCTTTACCATCTCTCCTTGGCACTTCAGTGTCAGCAGGGAGTCTACCTTGGGGCCTACTCTTGAGTTCATTGGCTAACTGGCCTATTTGGTTCTCTAGGCTCCTAAGAGTGGCTTGCTGACTTTGCAGAGTAGCATCATTTTTGGCTATGTATTCCTTGAGTAAGTTTTCTACAGAAGATCCTACAGGTTGGCTGTAAGGTTTTTGATACATTGATTGGTTATGTTGGGGAGTGAAACCGGGTGTTCCACTCGGTCTTGGTTGGTTAGGATTTTGGTTAACATTCTGTTGTCCACCCCATGACAGGTTTGGGTGGTTCCTCCAACCAGGGTTGTAAGTATTGGAATAGGGGTTGTTCCTAGGCTGCTGCTGACTTCCAATATAGCAGACTGAGGCTGGATTCCCAGGGCAGTATTCATACAGGTGCCCTTCCCCACAGAATCCACATATAAGTGTTTCACCTTGACTTGGTTGGGTGCCCATTGACATGGCGGTAGCGGTGTTAACACTTGTTTGGAGATTGGCTTGAGCCATTTGCTTAACTAGGTTGGTCAGGGCATTTATTTGGCTGCTCATTGCACTTAGAGCATCCTTGTCTTGAGCTCTAGTTGGCTCAACTAGATCATCTGACCACCTACAGTGAGATGCTGAGATCTTCTCCAAGATCTCATAGGCCTCGTTGTAACTCTTGGACAACATGGAACCTCCAGCGGATGAATTTAAGACTTGTCTAGTGCTGGGATTGCATCCTTTGAAGAAGACCTCTATTTGGATACACCATGGGATGCCATGGTGTGGACATTTAAGAAGTAGATCTTTGAACCTTGTCCAAGCTTCGTGAAGGGACTCAGTGTCAGCTTGTTTAAACTTGATTATGTCATCACGAAAGGTAGAATTCCTATCAGGTGGGAAGTATTTGACTAGGAATTTTTCTGCTAAGTCTGTCCAATTAAGGACAGATCCAGAGGGTAATGAGTTTAACCACGTTTTGGCTTTGTCCCTCAAAGAATAAGGGAACAGGTATAGCCTCAAGGCTTCTTGGGAAACTCCAGGGATGAGGAATGTGTCACTAACTCCTAAGAAGTTTCTAAGATGGTTGTGGGGGTCCTCATTTTCCACTCCAAAGAATTGTCCCACAGTGGACAACATTTGGAACATCACTGGCTTTAACTCGAATGAGTTGGCAGTGATTTCAGGACGGATTATGCTGGGGTTCAGCTCCCCAGGCATAGGTACTAGGTACGAGAGTATGGCGCTATCCTTGTCATTCGCTATTTCGATGGGATTGCGAGTGACAGGCACCGGATTTGGAACTATTCCATTCATTTCTTCTTGAGACAATTGCGGAGGAATTGCGGTTCCCGCAATTACTTGAGGTAAAGGGGGTTGGTTAAAGAGACGTTTCTTGGCTCTATTTCTGGCCCTAAGTAATCTCTCAGGCTCAGGATTGAACTCTAGATCACTACTTGAAGGCTCACTCATAAACTAACCCAATAGTACCTGCAAAAGAAATGAAACAGATCAGCTTCAATAGGCAATAAACTTGGTATTTCAAACTTAACAAACTTCGTTTTCACTTAAATAAATCCCCGGCAGCGGCGCCAAAAACTTGTTGCGTGCTCAATGTGTTAAAATAAATAAGCGATAAGATAGAGAGAGCACTCAGAATATGCAAGCATACATGGTCTTATAGCAAGTAGTAAGTATATTTCATTCGTTTTCCCACAGAGATTTATTATAAGCTATTCATGAAGTGTAAAGTTAAGAAAGAAGGGGTGGATTTGATGGGGTAGAATTGGTTTTTAATGATCTATTTCCTACTGAATACGAAGAGGGTAGCAACATAAACAAGTGCAAGACAAAGCTAAACTCAAATGAGAAGACACGAGATTAATAAATGAAGACAAAAACAGCTAGACAGAATTGTAACTTAGCAGAATTGCGGAAACAGCAATTTTACCGCAATTGTAGTAACAGCGAAAGTGTGTAATTGATGAGTTAAGGGCTACTAACGACTATCCTATAGGCTTTTTCTCACGATTCTCAAGCATTGGATCAACTCTCTATGCATCAAACTATCTCATTCTCATGTATCTTCCGATTTCATGCATTAGATTCTTTAGTTTACTCATGTCCAAGTAAGGTCTTAAGCATCTTGTTAAGGCAGAAAAATATGGTTTGTACTAGGGAAACGCCTATTCCTAGGTCGTTTCCTGGTTACCTTGAAAGGCTAGCATGATAGTATGACTCTGAACTCTTACTCCTTCCAGAGGTTAGGAGTTCTTTGGACAAAATGGATGGCCAATCGAAATTTCCCGTGGGATGAAGCTTACATACAATCAATGCTTCGAGATCTATCCTACATGCTTGGTTCACGTTTTTTAGCCTAAAGTGTTGTCATTAGCATGCCCCTAAGTGATTTAGCTACTCATGGATGTAAACAGAACAGAAGCAAGAGAAGAAGTAGACATGCTTAGAAGGAAGTTAAAGACAAAACAGTAAGGGAAAGCAGTAGAATGTAAAGGCAATAAACTGTGAAATGAAGAATTGAGATTTGATTACTTGATTGTTTGATTGACAAAGAAAAGCTTTAAAGCAAATAACAGGAAGACAGAACACAACGAAATAGTCTAATCTAGCTACTAGAAAAGAAACAGCAACAAGACAAAGCTGGAAAATGGAAATGAAGAGCAGAAAGCAGTAAAACAAGCTCGAATGTCTCGTTGCAGCCGCCTCGAATGAAGGATGAGAAAGGTCAGCCTTGCTTGGATGAATCCAATCGGGAGAGAAGAAGAATCTCCTCTCCTTCCTATCAGATTATCGATTCCAACAGCTGAGCTTCGCAAACCAGCAGACGGCAAAGGAAAACAGGAGAAAAGATGGACTGCGAGAAGACTTCTACGCCTTCGGATGATGCTTGAACCCTCGACTTTGACCCCTATTTATAGTAGTCTGCAGACGTCTTTGGGCCAAGGAGAACCATCAATCTTCAACGTCGTACTTCAGAATGGATGGAGGAGAAAGAACGAATCCCTGAAATAACGGAAATTAACAGAAAAAGATCAGTCAACTTACGGTTTTCACTTGAAACATTGCGGTGTCCGCAATGTTTTCGCAATGCTGCCTCAATGCAGTTTTTTCATTCTTTTCCCTCGGTTTTCAACTCTTTTCTTTCCTATTGTACATAAGTCCTATTTTAGCTACCTTCTTCTAATTCTCATATTTAAGCAAGGTCTAGGCTAAATGCTATCAAAAACACCTAAGAATGTGCATCTTTCTAAGCTTAATAGGTCCCAAATAAGTCACTTTTGGAGACGTAACAGTAGCTCAAGTAAAAAATACCTTAGAAGCAGGTACTGAGTCTGGGTTAAAACTAGGAAGAATTTGAAAACTTAGGGATAGCTGCACAATGAACCTAATGACATAGGCAGATAAACCAGTTGTTAGGAAATTTATAAAACACAAAAGGTTAAAAGGCAAGAGAAACCAGAATAAGCAGAATGTGAAGTTAGTTTGAACTTAGGAGAGTGTCACAGGACAGCCATGCCTTGGATAGTAAGCCTAGGAAAGTCAGCAAGTAGTCAGATAGAGTTAAAAGACAAGAATTAGCAGCCTAAGTAAGCCCTTATATTGCTCGAGGACGAGCAATAACTTAAGTTTGGGGGTGTGTTACCTCTCCAAAAGTACATAATTTAGGGACTTATTTACCATGGAATCGTGTAATCTCTTAAGCATTTTTGTTAGAATTTAGTTTAATACGTGCTTAAATATGAGAATTCAAGGAATGAAGCTAAATTAGGACTTATATGTAAAAGGAACAAAAAAGAATAAAAAACGATGCTAAAAGAGTCAAAATGTACATTGCAGGAGAATTGCTGAAACATTGCTGTCTCCGCAATGGTTATTGCGGTCTCAACGAGGAATCCGCAATGTTTAAGCTGTTGCTGCTAAGTTTGTCCAACCGTCCGCCGTCATAGTTGCGATCTTTCAGCCGCCTAAGCTCTCCCCTGCTGCCACGTGGAGGATCGTCGTTTAGAATGGATGGTTCTCCATGACTGAAGGTACCTGCAAAAAGCTATAAAAGGAGGTGAAGGGTGAAGGAGAAAGATAGCTCGGAAGCGTGGAGTTCCCCGTCTCAACGCATTCTAAAGATCCATTTCCTTATCCCGTTTGTTGGAACGAAGAAATCAGCCCTTGGCGTCGATAACTCGAGAGGAAGAAGAGAAGACCCTTCTTCTCTTCTGATCGAATTCATCCCCAAGATCAGTTAATCTTTGCCTTCAATCGAGGCGCTTGCGGCGAGGATCCGTGCACACTTTTACTGCTTTCTGTCTTCTGTTTCTTACTGTTTTCTGCTTTCTGTTTTCATTTGTTTGCTTTGTTTCAATTCGTCTTCATTTGTTCAGTTCTCTACGGTTTTACATACTGTCACACATTGATCTTTGAATCTTACTTTATATAGTAATCGGTTAAGTCTTCGCAAGTCTTCATCTCGCCTTCTGTTTTTCCCTTGCTTTCATTTAAGTGCTTTAAATCATGCTTAATCAATCTAATCTTTCCAACCTTTCATCAACCATGAGTAACTAATCACACAAGGGTCTGCTAACGATGAATCTATAGGTTAGAAATACGAAAGTTCAGCATGTAGGATAGCTTCGAATGCATTGAATGTATGTGTACTTCACCCCACGGGCAATTTCGACCGGCCATCCATTTTGTCTAAAGAACTCCTAACCTCCGGAAGGAGTAAGAGTTCAGAGTCGTCCATTCATGCTAGCCTTTCATGGTAGCCAGAAAACGACCTAGGAATAGGCGTTTTCCTAGCACAATTCATTAGCTTGCTTGTATAAATAGATGCTTAAGTCTTGCTTGGATATGAGTGAACTGAAAGATCTAATGCATGTAATCGAGAGATGCATGAGAATGAGCTAAATTGATGCATGATAAGTTAAGTTACTGCTGAATAATCGTATGTAAAAGCCTATAGAGGAGTCTTTAGTTGACCTTGTTTCCTCATCTCACCCTTAAATCGTTGTTAATTTAATTGCTAGATAATTGCTGAATCCGCAATTCTATAATTTTGTTTTTGCCTTAGCCATTTTTCCAGTCTTTTACTTTTGCGATTTCATTGCTAGAATATTGCTGAGTCCGCAATTCCCTCTTCTCTTTATGAAAGTTAATCTCTTTACTTGCTTTCGTTTATGCTTACATCTTTCTTACATTCTGTGTTAGTTTAGCACATCAACCTCAAATCTACCCCATTTAAGTAACCCTCTCTAAATTAACACCTCACTTCGTTAGTAACTAAGAATAAATCTCTGTGGAAAAACGAATGAAAAAATACTTATCACTTGCTGCAAGACCATGTATGCTTGCATGTTCTGAGTGCTCTCGCATCGCTTTTTTATTTACACACTGAGCACGCAACAGACGGTATGGATATTTCATCAGCTTTATTGATGATTATTCTAGGTACGGTTATCTTTACTTAATGCATCATAAGTCCGAAGCTCTTGAAAAGTTCAAGGAGTATAAGGCAGAGGTTGAGAACACATTAGGTAAAACGATTAAAACACTCCGACCAGATCGAGGTGGAGAGTATATGGATTTAAAATTCCAGGACTATATGATAGACCATGAAATAGTATCCCAACTCTCAGCACCCGGAACACCGCAGCATAACGGTGTGTCTGAAAGGAGAAATAGAACCCTCTTAGACATGGTTCGATCTATGATAAGTTATGTTCAACTGCCTAGTTCGTTTTCGGGATATGCAGTAGAGGCTGTTGTATATAGTTTGAACGCAGTTCCCTCTAAGAGTGTTTCAGAAACACCTTATGAGTTATGGAGAGGGCGTAAAGTGAGTTTACGTCACTTCAGAATTTGGGGGTGTCCGACACATGTGTTGGTGCCCAATCCAAAGAAATTGGAACATCGTTCAAAATTATGCTTATTCGTAGGCTACCCCAAGGAAACGAAAGGTGGTCTATTTTACGATCCTCAACAGAACAAAGTGCTTGTATCGACAAACACCACGTTCTTAGAGGAAGACCACATAAGAGATCATTAACCTTCAAGCAAAATTGTTATGACCGAACTTTCCAAGAAAGCTACAGATGGGTCAACAAGAGTTGTTGATCAGACTGGTCCTTCTCAAGAGTTGAGAATACCTCGACGTAGTGGGTAAGATGTGAGACAACCCGACCGCTACATGGGTTTAACGGAAACCCAGGTCGTCATACCTGATGACGGCGTTGAGGATCCATTGACCTTTAAACAGGCAATGAATGACATAGACAAGGACCAGTGGCTTAAAGCCATGGACCTCGAAATGGAGTCGATGTAATTCAATTCGGTCTGGGATCTTGTAGAGCAACCTTATGGTGAAAGACCTATCAGTTGCAAGTGGATCTACAAGAGAAAACGAGACCAAGCCGGTAAGGTGCAAACCTTTAAGGCTCGACTTGTGGCAAAGGGTTATTCCCAGAGGGAAGGGGTGGACTATGAAGAAACCTTCTCCCCTGTTGCCATGTTAAAGTCGATTAGAATACTCTTATCCATTGCCACGTTTTATGATTATGAAATTTGGCAAATGGATGTCAAGACAGACTTTCTGAATGACAATCTTGAAGAGAGTATCTATATGGCTCAACTAGAGCGGTTCATAGTTCAGGGTCAAAAGCAAAAGGTTTGCAAGCTTAATCGATCAATTTATGGGTTGAATCAAGCGTCTAGATCTTGGAATATAAGGTTTGATACTGCGATCAAATCTTATGGCTTTGAACAAAATATTGACGAACCCTATGTTTACAGAAAATAGTCAATTCTGTTGTAGCTTTCTTAGTCTTATACGTAGACGATAATCTACTCATTGGGAATGATGTAGGATTCCTGACTGACGTTAAGCAATGACTAGCGACCCAATTCCAAATGAAAGATTTGGGAGAGGCTCAGTTTGTTCTAGGAATTCAAATCGTAAGGAATCGTAAGAACAAAACTCTAGCGCTGTCTCAATCATCTTATATCGACAAGGTATTGATACGATATTCGATGCAGAATTCCAAGAAGGGTTCATTACCTATTAGGCATGGAATTCAATTGTCGAAGGAAGAGTGTCCTAAGACACCTCAAGAAGTTGAGGATATGAGACGAATTCCCTATGCATCAGCAATCGGTAGTCTGATGTATGTCATGTTATGTACAAGACCAGACATATGCTATGCAGTAGGAATTGTCAGTAGGTACCAGTCCAATCCGGGATATGATCATTGGACTGTCGTTAAACACATCCTCAAGTATCTTCGGAGAACAAAGGACTATGTGCTCGTGTATGGCGCGAAGTATTTTATCCTTACAGGATACACTGACTCTTATTTTCAAACCGATAAGGATTCGAGAAAATCCACATCGGGATCAGTGTTCGCTCTTAACGAAAGGGGCAATAGTATGAAGGAGTATAAAGCAAGGTTGTATTGCTGACTCCACCATGGAAGCTGAGTATGTCGCGGCTTGCGAAGCTGCGAAAGAGGCTGTATGGCTTAGGAAGTTCTTGACAGATTTGGAAGTTGTTCCAAATATGAATTTGCCTATCACACTTTATTGTGATAATACTGGTGTTGTGGCAAATTCCAGAGAACTGGTAATAGAATTTTGGGTATATCCTACTATGTTCGGGGTGTCGAGTCCCGCCAAAATAACATTTATAAATACCGCTACAACTGAGCTTTGCAGCTAGTGGTTGTCGGGTCGATCCGCAGAGAACCTAAATTATTTTCTCCTAATTAATTTCTATTTGATTTTTAATTAACTAAAACAAAAACGATAAAGTAAAACATTAAAGTAAAAGGGGGATTTGCTAACGGTAAAATTAAAGGAAAGCATGCATAAAGTAGCTAACGGAAAATTAAAACTAATTACATGTGCTCCTAATTTTAAGGGTCGGGGTTGACCTTGATGTGACTCGATTCATTGAGATTCAAATATACTTAGCAAAAGCATAATTAAACACATAAACGGTTGCCCGGCAACCCTGAAGCAACCGGCCACATATATATTAATCAGAATTTTCAATTCTAATTAAACGATGCTATTAACTAAATCAGAATGATCAGCCCCAAAATAATTAAAGCAGTAACTAGCAATTTACGACGAACATTCAATTAGACACTCTAAATGCTAGGCGATTACCCGGCAACCCTGAAGCAATCAACATTCAGAACATCTAAAATGATACTTCGATTTGTTTTACTCCTCTGTGTTACTAAGGCGATTAGGAGAGGCACGACATCACTAATCTATAACGTTAAAGCATGCTAGAAATCGAGATCGTCAGTCTACCAATCTAACACACTCATAAATTAAGCAAGAGAGAGTAAATGCCCAATCAATCATGCTAAGCTCGAAATTAAAGATCTATAACTCTCATGAATCGCATCAAATTTAACCCATAACCTCAAATTAGAGCACGTACCTTGCTCGGGATGAAAACCAAGCTAAATCCAACAAGTCTTTGCTTTGTTATAGAAGAAAATGGGAGAAAACCCCAAGAATTTGAGAGAGAAATCGTCAAAAATAAGCCAAACCCGAGAGAGAATGACCTAAAAAACGCTAAAAAATGGGTTTTATACAGTCGTAGCGTCGAGACCCCGTACGAAAATTTCCAACGCCTGATGTCATGGTAGCGTCGAGACCCTACAGGCAGCGTCTCGACGCTAGGGTCTGTGCCTAAGGAAAAATAATCGAAATATTGTCCTCCCTTGGTCTTAAACTCTGGCCAGTCGTTCTACCAAGGCTCCTCGCACCACCAAACCACTAATCACAATTGGGATAATATTAGATTAATTAATATTAGATTAATTAATCTATATAGTATAAACCCTCAAAACGATTAATTAATATTATCCACTAAATCATTCTTTTAAGCTTTAATCTAATGCAATGGTCCAATTTAATTCAACAAAATATATCAATTAAGCATAATTAATTCCTTAATTTACAAGACTTAGGAGATAAATATTAGAACTTTTGGAGTGCTATCAAGAACTAAAAAGCCTTAAGCATGGAAAGCATATTGAGCGCTAGTATCATCTCATTAGGGAGATAGTGCAACGAGGAGACGTGATCGTCACACAAATTGCCTCGGAGCACAATATTGTTGATTCGTTTACAAAGTCCCTCACGACTAAATTGTACGAGGGGCACCTAGTGAGTCTAGGACTGCGAGTTGTACAGTAGGATAGTGGGAGAAAAGCCATGGATATTTTTGATATTCTAGTTTTTCTCATCCAACATGTAATACTCCACTGACGTTTTAGTCCAAGTGAGAGTTTGTTGGGTTTTATGTCCTAAAACTCGTGGTTTGTAAACTGAATGTATATTCTATTTTGCAATAAAGTTGTTATTGAGATTTATTATGTAAAGTTGTTATTGAATAAAGTGAATTGTGTTTACTTTTAACCTAACTCCAATAAACAAAGAACCTATGGCTATAGGTTGTATACTTGAATTTCATGTGTGACATGATTGTGGATCAAGTTCGAGTGATAGCCAAAATAGTCTATAGTATAGTGATAAGGTTGGTGTTATGTCTCCAAAAGTGACTTATTTAGGACTTATTTAGCTTAGAAAGATGCACACTCTTAGGTGTTTTTGATAGGATTTAGCTTAAACTTATGCTTATTTGTGAGAATTAAAAGAAGGTAGCTAAATTAGGACTTGTGTGCAAAAGGAAAGAAAAGGATTGAAAACCGAAGTAAAAGAAAGAAAAAAAACTACATTGCGATAGCATTGCGGAAACATTGCTGAAACCGCAATGTTTCAAGTGAAAACCGTAAGTTGACTGATCTTTTTCTGTTAATTTCCGTTATTTCAGGGATTCGTTCTTTCTCCTCCATCCATTCTGAAGTATGACGTTGAAGGTGGATGGTTCTCCTTGGCCCAAATGCAGCTGCAGATTACTATAAATAGGGGTCAAAGTCGAGGGTTTGATCATCATCCGAAAGCGTAGAAGCCTCTGCGCAGCTCCATATTTTCTCCTGTTTTTCTTCTTCGTCTGTTGGTGTGAGAGTTTCAGCTGTTGGAATCGACAATCTAATAGGAAGGAGAGAAGATTCATCTTCTCTCCCGATTGGATTCATCCAAGCAAGGCTACTCTTTCTCCCCATACAGTCAGGGCATTCGCAACGAGGCGTTCAAGCATCATTTACTGCTTTCTATCTTTCCCTTTTCTAGTTTACATTTCTGCTTTGTTGTTGTTCCCCTTCTAGTAGCTAGTTCACTTCAGTTCGTTGCTTTCTGTCTTTACATCATTTACTTTAAGCTTCCCTTTGTTTAATCAGACAATCAAGTAATCAAAGCACAATTTGTTATTTCACAGTTTCTTCTCTTTGCTGCTACTGTTTTTCCCTTGCTGTTTGTCTCTATTTCTCTTCTAAGCATGTCTACTTTATCTCTTATTTCTGTTCTCCCTATATCCATGAGTAACTAAGTCACATAGGGGCATGCTAATGATAACACTATAGGCTAAAAAACGTGAACCAAGCATGTAGGATAGCTCTCGAAGCATTGATTGTATGTAAGCTTCATCCCACGGGCAATTTCGATTGGCCATCCATTTTGTCCAAAGAACTCCTAACCTCTGGAAGGAGTAAGAGTTCAGAGTCATACACTCATGCTAGCCTTTCAAGGTAGCCAGAAAACGACCTAGGAATAGGCGTTTTCCTAGTACAAACCATAACTTTCTGCTTTAACAAGATGCTTAAGACCTTACTTGGACATGAGTGAACTAAAGAATCTAATGCATGGAATCGGACGATACATGAGATTGAGTGAGTTTGATGCATAGAGAGTTGATCCAATGCTTGAGAATCGTGAGAAAATGCCTGTAGAGGAGTCGTTAGTAGCCCTTGTTTCTCCATTTTACACACTTTCGCTGTTGTTAAAATTGCGGTAGAATTGTTGTTTCCGCAATTCTGCTTAAGTTACAATTCTGTCTAGCTGTTTTTGTCTTCGTTTATTACTCTCGTCTCTTTTCATTTGAGTTTAACTTTGACTTGCATTTGTTTATGTTGCTACCCTCTACGTATTCAGTAGGAAATAGACAATTTAAAACCAATTCTACCCCATCAAATCCACCCCTTCTTTCTTAACTTTACACTTCATGAATAGCTTATAATAAATCTCTGTGGGAAAACGAATGAAAAAATACTTACTACTTGCTATAAGATCATGTATGCTTGCATGTTCTGAGTGCTCTCTCTATCTTATTGCCTAATTATTTTAACACATTGAGCACGCAACAAGTTTTTGGCGCGGCTGCCGGGGATTTATTTAAGTGAAAACGAAGTTTGTTAAGTTTGAAACACCAAGTTTATTGCCTATTGAAGCTGATCTGTTTCATTTCTTTTGCAGGTACTATTGGGGTAGTTTATGAGTGAGCCTTCAAGTAGTGATCTAGAGTTCAATCCTGAGCCTGAGAGATTACTTAGGGCCAGAAATAGAGCCAAGAAACGTCTCTTTAAACAACCCCCTTCACCTCAAGTAATTGCGGGAACCGCAATTCCTCCGCAATTGTCTCAAGAAGAAATGGATGGAATAGTTCCAAATCCGGTGCCTGTCACTCGCAATCCCATCGAAATAGCGAATGACAAGGATAGCGCCATACTCTCGTACCTAGTACCTATGCCTGGGGAGCTGAACCCCAGCATAATCCGTCCTGAAATCACTGCCAACTCATTCGAGTTAAAGCCAGTGATGTTCCAAATGTTGTCCACTGTGGGACAATTCTTTGTAGTGGAAAATGAGGATCCCCACAACCATCTTAGAAACTTCTTAGGAGTCAGTGATACCTTCATCATCCCTGGAGTTTCCCAAGAAGCCTTGAGGCTATACCTTTTCCCTTACTCTTTGAGGGACAAAGCCAAAACATGGTTGAACTCATTACCCTCTGGATCTGTTCGCAATTGGACAGACTTAGCAGAAAAATTCCTAGTCAAATACTTCCCACCTGATAGGAATTCTACCTTTCGTGATGACATAGTTAAATTCAAACAAGCTGAGAATGAGTCTCTTCACGAAGCTTGGACAAGGTTCAAGGACCTTCTTCTCAAATGTCCACATCATGGCATCCCATGGTGTATCCAAATAGAGGTCTTTTTCAAAGGATGCAACCCCAGCACTAGACAAGTCTTAAATTCATCTGCTGGTGGTTCCATGTTGTCCAAGAGTTACAACGAGGCCTATGAGATCTTGGAGAAGATCTCAGCATCTCACTGTAGGTGGTCAGATGATCCAGTTGAGCCAACTAGAGCTCAAGACAAGGATGCTCTAAGTGCAATGAGCAGCCAAATAAATGCCCTGACCAACCTAGTTAAGCAAATGGCTCAAGCCAATCTCCAAACAAGTGTCAACACCGCCACAGCCATGTCAATGGGCACCCAACCAAGTCAAGGTGAGACACTTATCTGTGGATTCTGTGGGGAAGGGCACCTGTATGAATACTGCCCTGGGAATCCAGCCTCAGTCTGCTATATTGGAAGCCAGCAGCAGCCTAGGAACAACCCCTATTCCAATACTTACAATCCTGGTTGGAGGAACCACCGTAACCTGTCATGGGGTGGCCAACAAAATGCTAACCAAGCTCCTAACCAACCAAGACCGAGTGGAACACCTGGTTTCACTCCCCAACATAACCAATCCATGTATCAAAAACCGTACAACTAACCTGTAGGATCTTCTGTAGAAAACTTACTTAAGGAATACATAGCCAAGAATGATGCCACTCTACAGAGTCAGCAAGCTACTCTTAGGAGCCTAGAGAACCAAATAGGGCAACTAGCCAATGAAATCAAAAGTAGGCCCCAAGGTAGACTTCCTGCTGACACTGAGGTGCCAAGGAGAGATGGTAAAGAGCAGGTTCAAGCAATTGAACTTAGAAGTGGTAGACCATTGGTGAGCAGCACCAAGGACACACCAAAGAGAGTAGAGAACACTGAGTCTAGTGCTCCACTGGAGTCTCTGCCAGACCAAGGTCCACCTCCAACAAACACATCAGGAGCAAGGCTGGAACCAATCATAGAGGAGATAGAAGAAATTCCAAGACCTTCACCTATCCTGAGGCGACCTGAAGTGCCTGCATATGTGCCACCACCTCCATTTCCTAGAAGGCTAAAGAAAAAACAAGAACAGGAAGTGCACTTTAATAAATTTCTAGAAATTCTTAAGCAAGTGCATGTTAATATTCCTTTTGTAGAAGTTTTACAGTCTATGCCTTCTTATGTAAAGTTTTTGAAGGATATTATAACTAACAAGAAAATAATTGGTGAGTTTGAAACAGTCAATCTCACTGAGGAGTGCAGTGCCATACTCCAGAACAAGCTACCCAAGAAGGAGAAGGATCCTGGTTCCTTCACCCTACCTGTAGAGCTAGGAGGCAAGCACGTGGGCAGAGCTCTTTGTGACTTGGGAGCCAGCATAAACCTCATGCCCCTATCACTATTCCGCCAGCTAGGAATAGGAGAAGCACGTCCAACCACTGTCACTTTACAACTAGCAGACAGATCCATTGCATACCCTGAAGGTAAGATTGAGGATATTCTTGTAAAGGTTGACAAGTTTATTTTCCTTGCAGATTTCATTATCCTGGATTATGAAGCAGACAAGGAGGTCCCCATCCTGTTAGGCAGACCATTTCTAGCCACAGGTAGGGCACTGATAGATGTTCAAAAAGGTGAGCTCACTATGAGGGTTCATGATGAAGAGGTGAAATTTAGTGTTTATAAAGCCTTAAGGTATCCCTCTGACTCTGAATCTTGTGCTAGCATGGACATTGTTGATTCACTAATGGAAGAACAATTGGAGCATGAATTGTTGACTAAGCATGCTAATAACTATGTAGGACTAGAATTAACTTACTTAAACATAGCTGAGATAATGGACATACCTGTAAATAACCCTCAGCATGTTTGTATGAATATTGACTTAACTGAAAAATCTGTGAATCCATTAAAACCATCCATTGAGCATCCACCTGTCTTAGAATTAAAACCTCTCCCCACTCACCTCAAGTATGCATATCTAGGAAGTAATGATACTTTGCGTGTGATTATTTCTTCTAAATTAAGTGAAAAGCATGAGGTTGAACTGATTTTACTACTTAAGCAACATAGGAAGGCTATTGCATGGACTATTGCTGATATTAGAGGCATTAGCCCTTCTTATTGCATGCATAAGATTATACTAGAGGAAGAGCATACACCTAGAGTAGATCACCAACGTAGGCTGAATCCCTCTATGAAAGAGGTAGTTAAGAAAGAAATAATAAAATGGTTAGATGCTGGTGTGATCTTCCCCATAGCTAGTAGTCAGTGGGTGAGCCCTATACAATGTGTACCTAAGAAGGGGGGGTGACTGTGGTAGTCAATGAGAACAATGAACTGATTCCAACTAGGACTATCACAGGGTGGAGAGTTTGCATGGATTATAGGAAACTAAATAAAGAAACCAAAAAAGACCACTTCCCTCTACCATTCATTGACCAGATGCTAGATAGAATAGCTGGTAGAGCCTACTACTGCTTCTTAGACGGTTACTCAGGGTATAATCAGATTACTATAGACCCTAAGGATCAAGAGAAGACTACCTTCACTTGCCCTTTTGGAACTTTTGCCTTTCGCAGAATGCCTTTTGGCTTATGCAATGCACCGGCAACATTCCAAAGGTGCATGTTGGCAATCTTTTCTGATTTGGACGAGTCCATGATAGAAATATTCATGGATGATTTCTCAGTCTTTGGGGATTCCTTTACCAACTGTCTAGAGAACTTAGGACAAGTCTTGGCTAGGTGTGAGGAGACCAACCTAGTCCTAAATTGGGAAAAGTGCCACTTCATGGTGGATGAAGGGATTGTCTTAGGTCATAGAGTGTCAAGGGCAGGTGTAGAAGTTGACAGGGCAAAAATTGAAATAATAGAGAAATTGGTAGAACCCCAAAATGTCAAGGCCATTAGAAGTTTCTTAGGGCATGCTGGTTTCTATAGAAGGTTCATTAAGGACTTTTCTAAGATCTCCAAGCCTCTATGTGAGCTTCTAGAGCTAAACAAACCATTCATTTTCTCTGAAGAGTGTGTCCTAGCTTGGAAAACCCTTAAGAGAGCACTAGTCACAGCGCCTATTATAGTAGGGCCAAATTGGGATCTCCCATTTGAGATGTTATGTGATGCTAGTGACTATGCTGTAGGGGTTATGTTAGGACAGAAGATCGACAAGTTAACACACCCTGTCTATTATGCTAGTAAGACACTTAATGAGGCACAATGCAACTACACAACCACTGAGAAAGAAATGCTAGCTGTAGTGTTTGCTTGTGAGAAATTTAGGAACTATATTGTAGGCACTAGGACAATCGTGTACACTGACCATTCTGCTTTAAAGTACCTTATGAGGAAGGCAAGAGTTTGATCTAGACATTAGAGATAAGAAAGGAAGTGAAAATGTGGTTGCGGATCATCTTTCTAGATTGCAGCATAATTGCGGAAAAATTGCGGAACCCGCAATTTCTGATGCTTTTATTGATGAACATGTCTTTGTATTAACTCAGCGTGATAACGATGAGGAACCTTGGTTTGCTGACATTGCTAACTTCCTTGCATCACAGGTACTACCAACTTTCAAGGGAGGACAAGAGAAGAAGAGGTTCCTTCATGAAGCAAGGAAATTCATATGGGATGATCCCACACTTTACAAAACATGTGCTGACGGTTTGCTAAGGAAGTGTGTTTCAGCTGCTGAGGCGAAGTCTGTGCTGCAGCACTGCCACACAGCTCCTTATGGTGGACACTTTGGTGGCCAAAGAACAGCTGCAAAGGTATTTCAGAGTGGCTACTATTGGCCAACGATCTTCAAGGATGCCCACAACTATGCCCACAGCTGTGATGAATGCCAAAGAACAGGTAACCTCAGTCGCAAGGATGAAATGCCTCTCACCTACATCTTAGAGTTGGAGCTCTTTGATGTATGGGGCATTGACTTCATGGGACCATTTCCCCCATCCTCAGGTAACCTTTACATATTAGTGGCAGTAGATTATGTATCCAAGTGGGTAGAGGCCATAGCATGTCCCAATAATGATGCCAAAACAGTAATAAAATTCTTGCATAGGCACATTTTTACTAGGTTTGGAACACCTCGTGCTATCATTAGTGATGAGGGGACACATTTCATTAATAAGGCTATGGAGAGAGTGTTGGCTAAGTATAACATTAGACATAGAGTAGTCACTCCTTATCACCCACACTCGAATGGTCAGGCTGAAATTTCGAATAGGGAGATTAAGAACATCCTAGAAAAAGTGGTCAAACCTAATAGAAAGGACTGGTCATTTAAACTCGAGGATGCACTTTGGGCATATAGGACTGCATATAAGACGCCCCTAGGTATGTCTTCTTACAGACTTGTGTATGGTAAAGCTTGTCATCTTCCATTTGAGTTAGAAATTAAGGCATTTTGGGCACTAAAAGAGTTGAATTATTGCGTGACCGATGCGGGAACGTTGCGGTCTTTGCAATTACATGAGCTTGATGAACTTAGACATATGTCTTATGAGAATGCCAAAATGTATAAGGAAAAGACCAAGATTTGGCACGACAGTAGACTTAGGATTAAGGACTTTAAGAAAGGCCAACTTGTCTTATTGTTTAACTCACGATTGAAATTATTTCCAGGCAAGCTTAAGTCTAGATGGTCAGGTCCTTTTGTAATTACTAATGTGTTTGTTCATGGTGCCATCGAGATAAAGAACCTGCAGCAAGGTCAACCATTCATGGTTAATGGTGCAAGGTTGAAGCACTACTATGAGGAAGGAGATGTGAAGACTCTCTCGGCCTTCCTCTTGACTGAAGCATGAAATTAAGAACGAGAGAGGACGAGTGATTGCTGTGCTCGTCAATATGAGGCTCATGCCTTAGTTTATTTTTTGCGATTTTCCGGTTATCGTTTGTGTATCTTTTTGTATGATTTTAATTACGAAATTGATGTTGATTTTATTTCTTTTTGTAGGGAATAAATAGAGGGAATCAAGGAGATTAAATCCAGCTAACAAAATCAAGAAGATATTGGGTCAAATCAAAGATACGGTTGAGCAAAGATTGACATTTAAATGCAGAAAATCTCCAACGGTCACTAGAATTGCGCTGGATTTGCAGAGTCCGCAAAAATATAGCTGTTGGGATTTTTTTTGGGTTTCTTTATATCCGTTAGAAGGCGCGTTGATACGTACGATTCTCCCATTATCTGAACTCCAGGAAAGCTGCTTTTCTCTTCATCTGTGATTCCTCTCTCCAAAACTCCACAATTCAACAATGGTGCTAACAAGAGCCGAACGATCTGCGTCCAAGAAAAGGGCTGATGAAGCTGAAACGGCTGCGAGGGAAGCACTTCTTGCCCTTGCAAACGCTGATGCTGCGCGAACTGAGAGACTCTCTAAACTTCCGATTCGCAAGAAGAAGTGGAAGGTCGTCACAGAGATACCTGCTGGACCCTCTGAACCAGCAGGCACACCCAAGAAGCGCAAGTGGAGTCTGGTTGTGGCCGAGGAAGGAATCAAGAACAAGACTCCCTCTGTGGAGAGTCAAGAACGAGGCCAGCCATCCCACGAGACAGCCGAGCGCAGCCCTTCACCATCTCCACCGGTTCAAAGCCCTGAGCTCTCCTCATCGCCACCAGCACAGAGCCCTGAGCTGCCTTCATCCCCGCAGAGTTCTGCACAGACCTCTACAGCAGCAAAAAGCACCACTCTTTCGCGCACTTCCCCACGGCCTGACCCTGAATTCCCATATGGGGAGTACCAAGAATCAACGCAGGGCAGTGGGGAAGCTGAGGAAGAAGAAGTCTTCTCTCCGTTGAGGGAAGCCAGCCCTGAGAGTCCTGCGCAGAAGGATGATTCTATGGAAGAAACACTGGGGGCTTGCCTCCATGCGATCACAACCAAGGCGAAGCTGAAGAAGAAGAAGGCTGCCAAGATTATCAAGGCCAAACGGTCCAAGAAATCAAAGAAAAAGAAAGCCAAGCGGGCGTTTGCATCAGAGGAGAAGAGTGCTGAGCCATCGCTCAAGAAGCTCAAGATTGAGGCTGCTGAGTCAGCCAAACCAAAAGACAAAGGGAAGGCCAAGCTTTACCCTGAAGATGAGCCTCAATCAGTGAGGTATGTATCCTCTGACGCTGAGTCCAGAGGCATTGAGCTGAGGAAGAGGGAGTTGCTGCACGAGAAGGGCTTCCTCGACAGACCTGCTGACCTGCCGCAATTCTTGTGCGCAGGAATTACGAATCACGGCTGGGAAGAGTTGTGCAGACCACCCAATCCAGCTTACACAAGCATGGTGTATGACTTCTACGCCAACCTGAGGATGTCTGAGGAGGGGTTGTCTGTGGTCAGGGGAGTAGAAGTGGACTTCTCAGCAAAAGCCATCAACGAAGCCTATGGCCTCAAGGGCCAAAAACATACTGACTATGCGAGGATTGTTGATGAGCCTACTGAAGCCGTCCTGGAAGAGGCCATTCGGACCATTGGCCAGCCTGAAGCATCCTGGACCGTGTCACGCAATGGGAGGCACAGTCTCATGAGTGCCAACCTCACAGCTAAGGCGGCTGTATGGTTTTCCTTCGTGAGAAGGAAACTATCCCCAGTGACTCATGAGACCACCATCAACCAGAGCAGATCGCTGCTGGTCTATGCAATCATGCGAGGTCTCACGATCAACGTGGGTGAAGTCATGTCAGCTGCCATTGCTGAGTGCGCCAAGAAGAGTAAGGGTCCATTGTTTTTCCCTAATACTATAACTAAACTCTACTTGCGTGCAGGGGTTCCCATTGAGCGAATGGAGCAGCAGATGGCTTACACAGGCCACTTGGAGCTCCCTGCTGGCTTGAGGCTAAAAAGGAAGGGGACCATGGAATTCGAGCTGGATAGGTTGGCTGCTGATCAGTCGCTGTCCATGGCTTGCCTGATGGATATGCAGAAGAGGATGGCTCAATGGGCCACTTACGCACCGGCAAGGGACAAGGAAGTTGCTGACCAACTTGGATGCATCTTCCCTGATTTTCCCACGAATCTCCTGACTCCATGGGTGCCTCCAAGACCAAGAAGGAGTGATGATGAGGAAGATGTCTGAGTGCTAGTTTGAGGAGCACCAAAAGGGAGTATTGCTGTTCCCTTAGAAAAATACAAAAAAAAAAAAAAAAAATCTGCTTTCTGTTAGACCATGTGAATTATGCTGTTTTTAGTTAATATTTTGATCTGTTTTAGTTGCTTAGTTTTAAGTTTTTAAATTGTTTAGTGTAGTCTGATGATACCTGAGTAGGTAGGTTAGTTTAGTTTTATTTTTGTAGAGCTTGAGTGACGGGAAAAAAGCATGCTTAGGGGCCTTAATCACTGTTATATCTGCCCTGTATCTATTGCGAAATAATTGCGGAAACCGCAATTTTTATTACTGAATGCATGTTTTGGACTGTCTGTTCAGCTAGGCTGTGATCTGTTTAAAATCTATCTTTTGCTGCTATCATGACTACCTTGTATAGCTTATCTTAAAGCATGCTGGATGAGTGTCATAGGACACCCTTTGATAGTTTAAATTAACCTCTAAAAAGCTCAGCATGCATAGCTTTAAGTCCTTACCTGTCTGTTTTCAAATGTCTGCTGCTGTGATATTTGCTTTTAGAATGTTCTGTCTATGCCTAGGGCTTTTAGATTCTCTTTGTTTTACCTTAGACTAGATGCTTCTAGGACAAGTTTGGGGGTGTGCCACCTCAGACACTCATTGGGGACAATGAGTAGTTGAAGTTTGGGGGAGGCCACCCTAGGCCTAGGAACATTCCTCTCTCCCTTAAAACATAAGCATTCTTCTTCTCCTTTTTTAAAAAAAAAAAAAAAAAAAATGAGCTGAAAAGAGAAAAT
Source organism: Herpetospermum pedunculosum (assembly GCA_028017165.1). NCBI lineage: Eukaryota > Viridiplantae > Streptophyta > Magnoliopsida > Cucurbitales > Cucurbitaceae > Herpetospermum > Herpetospermum pedunculosum. The sequence continues at coordinate 53,153,653 of CM051528.1, read as the reverse complement.
GAAAAAAGAATAAAGGGGGGAGTCTCTCTTAGGTTGCTGAGTAATCAGTGCCAAGTGTGTAACCCACAAGTGGCGTTGCATCAAAAGGCAACCAAAGGAGAGGCTCCACCAAAGTAAGAAGGAAAGAAAAAGAAGAAATAGGGAAGAAGAATGTATACCTAGGAGTTGCAACTTTGTGGCTTAGATGTCCTGTTTAAAAAGAACTCTGATCCTCAATTAGCTAAGAGCAAAGTTGTAGCTTGTAGGGTTGTTTAGGGAGATGAGTGTATATCCAATGTAGTGATGCCAGGGTTTAGGTTGTTCTCTTAAAGTACTACTGTCACTGTTAATACTAAGACTGGCATGACTCTAAGGAATCCTAGGTAGCTCATAAGTATAAAGTAGAAGCATGTACTGAGTCTGGGGTAAAGCTTGGTAGAATTTGAAACCTTAGGGATAGGGGCATGATATGACAAAAGTAGGTAGATCAGTTGTAGGGAGTTAATAAAAACAGCAGGAGTATTAGGCATGCGAAGTCAGAAGAAGCTAGATAAGAGGGTAGTTTTAAGCTTAGAAGTATGTCACAGGACAGCACTGCTATAGATAGGGATATAGGGGAGTCAGTAAGTGGTTAAAGAAGATGAAACAGCAGCCTAAATAAGCCCTTAGTTGCTTGAGGACAAGCAAAACCTTAAGTTTGGGGGTGTGTTATGTCTCCAAAAGTGACTTATTTAGGACTTATTTAGCTTAGAAAGATGCACACTCTTAGGTGTTTTTGATAGGATTTAGCTTAAACTTATGCTTATTTGTGAGAATTAAAAGAAGGTAGCTAAATTAGGACTTGTGTGCAAAAGGAAAGAAAAGGATTGAAAACCGAAGTAAAAGAAAGAAAAAAAACTACATTGCGATAGCATTGCGGAAACATTGCTGAAACCGCAATGTTTCAAGTGAAAACCGTAAGTTGACTGATCTTTTTCTGTTAATTTCCGTTATTTCAGGGATTCGTTCTTTCTCCTCCATCCATTCTGAAGTATGACGTTGAAGGTGGATGGTTCTCCTTGGCCCAAATGCAGCTGCAGATTACTATAAATAGGGGTCAAAGTCGAGGGTTTGATCATCATCCGAAAGCGTAGAAGCCTCTGCGCAGCTCCATATTTTCTCCTGTTTTTCTTCTTCGTCTGTTGGTGTGAGAGTTTCAGCTGTTGGAATCGACAATCTAATAGGAAGGAGAGAAGATTCATCTTCTCTCCCGATTGGATTCATCCAAGCAAGGCTACTCTTTCTCCCCATACAGTCAGGGCATTCGCAACGAGGCGTTCAAGCATCATTTACTGCTTTCTGTCTTTCCCTTTTCTAGTTTACATTTCTGCTTTGTTGTTGTTCCCCTTCTAGTAGCTAGTTCACTTCAGTTCGTTGCTTTCTGTCTTTACATCATTTACTTTAAGCTTCCCTTTGTTTAATCAGACAATCAAGTAATCAAAGCACAATTTGTTATTTCACAGTTTCTTCTCTTTGCTGCTACTGTTTTTCCCTTGCTGTTTGTCTCTATTTCTCTTCTAAGCATGTCTACTTTATCTCTTATTTCTGTTCTCCCTATATCCATGAGTAACTAAGTCACATAGGGGCATGCTAATGATAACACTATAGGCTAAAAAACGTGAACCAAGCATGTAGGATAGCTCTCGAAGCATTGATTGTATGTAAGCTTCATCCCACGGGCAATTTCGATTGGCCATCCATTTTGTCCAAAGAACTCCTAACCTCTGGAAGGAGTAAGAGTTCAGAGTCATACACTCATGCTAGCCTTTCAAGGTAGCCAGAAAACGACCTAGGAATAGGCGTTTTCCTAGTACAAACCATAACTTTCTGCTTTAACAAGATGCTTAAGACCTTACTTGGACATGAGTGAACTAAAGAATCTAATGCATGGAATCGGACGATACATGAGATTGAGTGAGTTTGATGCATAGAGAGTTGATCCAATGCTTGAGAATCGTGAGAAAATGCCTGTAGAGGAGTCGTTAGTAGCCCTTGTTTCTCCATTTTACACACTTTCGCTGTTGTTAAAATTGCGGTAGAATTGCTGTTTCCGCAATTCTGCTTAAGTTACAATTCTGTCTAGCTGTTTTTGTCTTCGTTTATTACTCTCGTCTCTTTTCATTTGAGTTTAACTTTGACTTGCATTTGTTTATGTTGCTACCCTCTACGTATTCAGTAGGAAATAGACAATTTAAAACCAATTCTACCCCATCAAATCCACCCCTTCTTTCTTAACTTTACACTTCATGAATAGCTTATAATAAATCTCTGTGGGAAAACGAATGAAAAAATACTTACTACTTGCTATAAGATCATGTATGCTTGCATGTTCTGAGTGCTCTCTCTATCTTATTGCCTAATTATTTTAACACATTGAGCACGCAACAGTTGGGTACCTTATCCTAGGGACACTATTGGAAGCGGCCCGCTTTGCATAGTACAAACGATGTGATCTGAAATCGTTCATGTGGAGACATGCGAGTGGGGGCGTGCTGTGCAATGAGTTTGCATAAGATTGAACCGCGAAACAAGTCACTCTTTCTTTACAACTCCGTTTACTGTAAAGACCGACTTTTTCATATGATGACCTAGGTAACTCGATCTGAATCCTGAGCACACTATGAACTCCTGTTTATTCGGGCTTATCCTTTGACTTGTATGAGTGAGAGTGGCCCGAGATCGCCGACTCAATAAGCCTACCATCTTGGGGATAAGACTGGGTATGTAGTTGGGAACATAGTCCTGCGAGATGGAATTCACTCCTACCCACCTTGAGGGATTAGTAGAGAGGTTGTTCCCTTAAGTGCTGACTCCGGGTCTTGAACTAGGGATCCCACCCACTCATTGGCCCGAGAGGGACTTGGTATAGTGATGAGATCACATACCAATCGGTTTTGTGGTTGGACCACAAACCAATAGTTCATTAGAGGATCAGTGGGACTTAAGGAACAAGATGTAAGTACGGGGGTAAAACGGTTATTTTGACCCAACTGTAATTACGAACGACCTGTGAAGGATCGACTTACTGATGATGGTTATATCAAGAGGATAGAAATATATCTACGGTGAGGAGAGTGCAACCCTTGGACTTTAGTGGAGTCTCTGGGGGTTAACGAATGTTGGTTAGCTTGGCTAAAGAGTTTGGCCGGTTAATCTCGTATTGTTGGAGCTCATGATCTGTAGGTCCTTTAGGTTCTCCTGGCTAGCTCGGATTAAGTCGTGTAACAATATGAGAGAAAAAGAATTTGAATTTATTCAAATTCGTTTTTGGAAGAGTGATGGACATATTTAAATATGATTTAAATATGGGATCGGTCTAAAACATGAATAGGGATTCATGTATGAAGATTCGGTTTAAGAAACCGGGATTAGTCTTGTTATTTAATTAATATTTGATATTGAATTAAATAATAATATTAATTAATTAAAAAGTTTAATTAATTAAAATTTATTTTGTTTAAAATGACAAAATATTACAAGTGGGATTATCCGAGTTGAGTGAATTTATCCAAGTTGAGTGGGTTTATCCAAGTTGTGAAGTGGAATGTGAATCACCAACCACATGCATAAACTCATCAATTTTGGAACACTTGGTTGAAGACTAATCCATCCAATTTGAGGTGTCATGCTAAGCAAAGAGTTTGTTGCATGTGAATGGCCTATAAATTGGATGAAGTTCAAATGGTTTGAGGTTGATAAATTTTCAAAGAGTTTGAACATTTGGATGAGGGTTGATGAAGAGTTCATGTTACTTGAGAAATTAGAAATCTAAGTGTTAGATATTTCTCACAAAACCTCATCACTTTCACCTTCCCATCTTCATCTTCCAATCATTTCCTCTTGTAAAGGAGTCCCACCACTCCGTTGCTCGGCCCGGGGATAGCGGGACTACCGGAGGTGGTCCTTGAAGTGTTCGAGAGAAGGTTCGAGGTATTCGTGAGGAGATTCGAGCATCGGGATTAGAAGGTTTTAGAACATGTTTCTTTTATTTCCTAGTTTTGAGCATGTTTCTAGTTAGATTTAAAATCCCACCATAGGAAGCATGCTCCATACATTGAAAGTATAATATAAGTGTTATGTTGTATAGTATGCATGCTTAATTCATGAGAATTAATATAAGTGTTATATTAATTTATGAATTGGATGTTGCTTGTTTAAAAGTGTAATTGATATAAGTGTTATATTAATTGTGAAATTAAACGTACAACATAGTTGCCTTAGTTAAATATAATTGTTATATTCTTGCTTGGGAAGCATGTTATAAAATGAATGTAATGGTTATATTCTAACTTAGGAAGCATGTTATAGAATGTCTTTGTTTTATAAAGCGTTGTAAAATGAGATAGACATTTAAAATCTATAACAAAGATAAATGCATGCTCGCTAAGGGTTAAAAAATTCCAATGCGATTAGGAATTTAGTATCGATTGTTTTAATAGTTAAAATAGGTCGATATCTTGTAAAGCTAAGGTTACAAGAGAACTCACCTGGTGAGATCCTGTGCTAAGGTTGGAGGTATTTAAGATGACGGTTTACGGAACACCTCCTACCTGGGGATCGATCTGGTACTTGAGTTAAGTTAACCCGACTTTATGAGCATGCACGAGAGTGGCGAAAGGTTTTAAAGCGTTTATCACCTAGACACATAGGTAAAAATTTGTTTTACCTAGACTTATGTTTTATTGTATTAGTCGGATAATACGTAAGTAAAAGTATACCCAAACTGTAGCAAATACATAGTAGGGTCTTGAGAAGTTATATATGATATATCGATCTCCTCATACACTCTCCGTGAAGTTCACACCGTGAGATTTATGCTCGGCCTCGTGATGTCAATAGGGCATCCCCATACGGATGGTGTTTGCATAAATCAAGAGCAAGGTGGATGAAGAAAGTATTTATAGTAAGTGGGAGAAGGAAGTATGTCAATACATCCTGCGGTCTCCTCCATTGGATTGAACCGTGAGATTTTCGTGTTCCGCCTGCTGGTTGCTCTTAGAGGCACCGTCCATACGGAGGGTTGTTTCATGGGAGTCAGAACATCTCAATCACTAGAAATGGATAAAGATTACTTAGGGTCATTCCCAACACTGACATTCCATACGGTTGCACTGTTGGGGTCGCCCTAAGAAATCTAAAAATGGTTGGTCACACTTACAAGATTTGCTAAAGAGTTAGTAAATTCTTGACCAAACAGCGATAACTAAGATGCTATAGGAATTCGAGTTATTCTGGTATTACAATTTAGTCAAGATTGTCTTGGTTCAGTGAAGGACTGGTTGACTGCCCCACGGTAGCAATCATTCTGATTCACTGAAGTATCGTTGCAAATTAATAATGGGTTTATAGGTACATTATTACTTTTGCTAAAATCTTGTATGGATGTATGAAATGGGTTAAAATCAATTCACTAATATAATTCATTCTTTTCAGCATGTCTAGCTCTAGCTCGTTTATCCAATAACTAGCTTCCGATAAACTAAACGGCGATAACTACACGACCTGGAAATTGAACTTGAATACAATTCTTGTTATCGATAATCTTAGGTTTGTCTTAACAGAAGAATGTCCTCCCCCTCCTAGCTCGTCTGCAACTCGAACTCTTCGAGATGCATTTGACAGGTGGACTAGGGCTAATGATAAAGCCCGAGTCTACATCTTGGCCAGCACATCCGATGTGTTAGCTAAGAAGCATGAGGTAATGGTCTTCGCTAAGGAGATCATGGATTCATTACAGACGATGTTTGGACAACCGTCCTCATCGGTCTATCATGATACCCTCATGGCGAGGAAAACTGAAAAGAAACAACAAAGTAAATATGATTTACTCGTTGTTGAAACATGTTTAGTGGAACATGATAGTTCTGCCTGGATACTGGATTCAGGAGCCACTAACCATGTTTGTTCTTCTTTCCAGGAAACTAGTTCCTGGCAGCTGCTTGCTGAAGGTGAGATAACTCTCAGGGTTGAAACAGGAGAGGTTGTCTCAGCCAAGGCAGTGGGAGCAGTTAAATTGTTATATATAGATAGTTTCATTTTACTAGAAAATGTACTATTGGTTCCTAAGTTTAAAAGAAACCTTGTATCTATCTTTTGTTTACTTGAACATTTGTATAAAGTATCTTTTGATTTTAATGAAGCGTTCATTAGCAAAAGAAGTGTACATATATGTTCTGCGAAACTTGAAAACAACTTGTATGTGTTAAGACCAACAGAGGCAAAAGCTATTTTGAACACCGAGATGTTTAAAACAGCTCAGACTCAAACTAAAAGGCAGAAACTTTCTCCAAGTACCTATCTTTGGCACTTGAGGCTAGGCCACATTAATCTCAATAGGATTGGGAGATTGGTTAAGAGTGGTCTCCTAAATCGGTTAGAGGACAACTGTTTACCATCATGTGAGTCTTGTCTTGAGGGCAAGATGACCAAACGATCTTTTTCTAAAAAAGCTCATAGGTCCAAAGAAACTCTAGAGCTTGTACATTCAAACCTTTGTGGTCCGATGAATGTTAAAGCACAGGGAGGGTATGAATATTTCATCAGCTTTATTGATGATTATTCTAGGTACGACTATTTTTACCTAATGCATCATAAGTCTGAAGCTCTTGAAAAGTTCAAGGAGTATAAGGCAGAGGTTGAGAACACATTAGGTAAAACGATTAAAACACTCCGATCAGATCGAGGTGGAGAGTATATGGATTTAAGATTCCAGGACTATATGATAGAACATGAAATAGTATCCCAACTCTCAGGACCCGGAACACCGCAGCAGAATGGTGTGTCCGAAAGGAGAAATAAAACTCTGTTAGACATGGTTCGATTTATGATGAGTTGTGCTCAACTGCCTAGTTCGTTTTGGGGATATGCAGTAGAGGCTGTTGTATATATTTTGAACGCAGTTTCCTCTAAGAGTGTTTCAGAAACACCTTATGAGTTATGGAGAGGGCGTAAAGTGAGTTTACGTCACTTCAGAATTTGGGGGTGTCCGGCACATGTGTTGGTGCCCAATCCAAATAAATTAGAACATCGTTCAAAATTATGCCTATTTGTAGGCTACCCCAAGAAAACGAAAGATGGTCTATTTTACGATCCTCAACAGGACAAGGTGCTTGTATCGACAAACACCACGTTCTTAGAGGAAGATCACATGAGAGATCATCAAAGATGGTCTATTTTGATGAGTTTATGCATGTGCTTGGTGATTCACAATCCACTTCACAACTTGGATAAACCCACTCAACTTGGATAAATCCACTCAACTTGGATAAATTCACTAAACTGGATAATCCCACTTGTAATATTTTGTCATTTTAAAATTAATTCATAATTAATTTTAATTAATTAAATTTTTTAATTAATTAATATTATTATTTAATTCAATATCAAATATTAATTAAATAATAAGACTAATCTCTATTCATGTTTTAGACAAATCAACACCTTGTCGCGACGCTTCTTTTAGCGTTTCGACGCTTCTTTTAGCGTCTCGACGCAGAACCTTAAGTGTCAATTGAACATTTGTCTTATCTTCTTCAATTGGTTTAACTTCGAGGCTCCATGTTCCTCACTTTTAGCTCTGAAACGACGTCTATGGACTTCTTAGGCTCTTAACCGATCTTAACCTACAAAATAGTCATAAAGAAACGATAAGAATGGTAATTAGCGGGAATAAGAGGACAAATAGTAGCACTTCCGGAGTGCTATCACCCTTCCTATCAAATCGAGCCATCTCGAAACAAGTCGACATTGAAGTTATTAGTCTGAATATAATCCCACAAAATAACCTGAACAAGAACGAAAATAAGAGGCACAAACCACAAACCTTCCAACTCTTTGGATCAAACGAAGCTCTAATACCTCTTGTCATAAATTGAACTCTAATATGCCCAAACAAAACGTAATTTCCAGCAAGAATTAAATAGAGAAAAGAGATGATGAACATAGGATATTTAGTGGTTCAACCTTTCGGTCTACATCCACTTTGAGAACCAACTTATAGTGTTTTATTTAGAGCAATAAGTCACAAATTAAGAGTACAAAGGAGGATTCAATGACCTCAATATGAATGGTATGAATCCTAACAAACAATACTTCAAATCTTGACCGAATTGAGCTTCAATCGACAACCCACTATGACTGATCGGAAGTCACTGTGAAACCCAGCCACTATCGTTGATATTCTACCTCTTTGAACCGAGATCACAAGCCTCATTTTTCGAGACTCAATCCAAGACCCACACACCTTCAGACAAGAAATATTTTTTTTTCTAATAATTGTCCCTACACCGAGACCCACGGTGGTAAGACCAACCTCCTCAATTGAGACTCACGCCGACGCTTCCAGTCCCCTGAACCAAGACCCTTTTCGGAGAATGACGACCTCCAGTTGAAGCTACCGAAAACCCATGCCTATTGTCTCTCAACCAAGACCCACGACGCCTTCAATCAGCCTACACCGAGACCACAAGCGACGCTGACTGGCGAACAACAGCCTCTGCACAAGACCACATGGACGACGAGATTTCTTCTTCCACGAGCTTCTACGAATTTTCTTCTTCCTCTCATTGTTCTGAAATCGTGCGTGTGGTTGCCTCTTCAATTCGTGAGTGTATAACAAAACACCCTAAATTGAGAAGATGATGATTATTACATCAACTTTAAAAATAAAACAAGAGTCTGATATGGTAGGTGAGGTTATGGTAATTATTAATTAATCATCATGTTTGGAGTTTTTTAATTAAAAGAAAATTTTCACCTCAAAATTATAAAATTTCTTAAATTTTTAACTCTATCAAAGAGTTTACATGATTTTATTTTATTTTAAAAGATAATTTTATAAATAGATGGTATGATGCACCTACAAAGGGAGTGAAACTCTACAAAAGTAATTTACTCAATCCTTAAAATAAATTGGAAAAATGCACAGGTGTCAATTTAGGGTAAAATCATTACAAAACATAGCACTTCTTGAAAATATTTACAAATATGATTTTTTTTATCCGTGATAGTGATTGATAGAATTCTATTAGTAATAGTCAGTAATAGCAGATCAATGACTATCAGTGATAGCTACGGATATACTTCTATTTTTTTTGTATAGAATTTTGTCAATAGCTATCACTAATAACAGTCTATCAGTGATTGTCATTTGATCAATGGATATCACTGACTATCACTAATTTTTTGCCATATTTACAAAATGTTTTATATTTTGCTAACTTTTTCATTATTTTGGGTCTGATTGTTATTTATGCAATGACAACATCCCTATATTTTTTAAACAAAACCAATAGCTTGCACGAGAGCCGAAACTTCACAAATGCATATAGTTCTTTTTTTTTTTTTTTTTAGGGCAAAAATCAATTTATACCCTTAAACTTTCGGGATTGTATCAATTAAAACTCTAAACTAATGATTGTATTAATTTAAACCCAGAACTTTCATAAGTGTATCAATTTACACAATTTCTCAAAATTTTGTTAATTTTCACATGTGTGGACATTTATAATTTATCGATTAAACCTCTAGATAGACTTTCATATAATTGATTCACTTATGAAAGTGTAGGGGTTTAATTTTCTAAAATTATAAGTCTCCACGTGTTTAAATTAACAATTTTAAAATAAATCTTAATAGAAGGTGTATATTGATAAACGTATGAAAATTCAGGATTTAAATTGATACAATCATTAATTTATACAGCCTTCAAAGTTTAAGAATATAAATTAATTTTTGCCATTTTTTTTATCACGTGCTTTAAAAAAATATTTCAAACGGTAGTAAAAGTTTATAACAAATACAATGATAGCTAAAACTAAGCCACTAATTACATCCCTCAAATTAAATTCAAAATTAACATGCACATCAAATTTACAAGATTTTTAAAAATATGATATAAGGTAACAAAAGAAAAGTTTGAGTTAGAATAACTAACAAATATAAATAAATGAATAAAATTGACTTGTATGTAATTTGATAGAAATAAAAAAGTACTTGTTGGTAGTGATATAGAGATTTTGAAAGCTAAAGTGAGATAGTTCAACTGGTTTATATATGTGTTAACGATACATTTGGTATAACGATATCTTCAACGTTTATGGGGAAGATAACGTAACGAGTATTTTTTTTTTCTTAGGAAAAGGTGAGAATAGAAAGAAAAAGAATTTGCTTTGAATCAATAGTATAGTGGGGGAAAATGGATGTGCCTTTTTCATTTCCTTTGAATCTATGGAGGGGTTCATTATATATAGAGAAGAAAGCTTGTAGTTGTAGTAAAGTAAAATTATCTTGCCTTGCATTGCATCTGTTAAAGTGAGAAAGAGAAATAAAGAATCAGAGAATAATTGAGGGAAAAAAAAAAGAAAAAAGAGGGTTGTTCTTGTTGGGGAGAGAAGCAGAATGTGAATTTAGATTTAGAGGGGAAGAAAGAATCTGAGAAAATTATAGGGAAAATAGAGTTATGGAGAGATGAGTTGAGAAAATATATATATATATATATATATATATGGAAAGGCCTTTACTGATTGGTCGAAGTTCGGTGACTGCAAGAAAAGGGCCTAGCTGACGTTCTCAATTCAAAGTGGACTTTGGGGTCTTTTTCGCCAGGTTTCATTCGATTTGTTGTACTGCAAATCCTGGAATGACGGTTCGACCCCGTCTATTTCCCTGACAAAGACATTGTCCGAAACCTGATTGGGAGAGAAAAATGAACGACTGAGAAAATGAACAAAAATTCGAAATTTATATATATATATATATATATATATATATATATATAATTTTTAAATTAATTTGATCTTTGCCCAATTCTAATTTCATTCTTAATTTCAAAATCTATTTTTTTTTAAAGGGAAATTGTAGTAAATGACAATTTAAGACTTATTGTTTGCAAATATAGCATGTTTTTAAAAATTTTGCAGATATAGCAATTTCTATCGCTGATCACCTCAGCTTTTTATAGATTTTTGTCAGTGATAATAGTCTATCAGAGATAATAGTCTATCACTGATAGAAGTCTATCAGTGATATAATAAAGTCTATCAGTGATAGAAACGGGTTTTTTTGCCATATTTGCAAAACATTTTAAAGTTTGCTAAATTTGCAATTAGTTTGGGCCTGATTGCTATTTGTGCAACCAGCCCTTTTTTAAATGCTTGTTAATTTTATTTTTTAAAAAAAACTTTTGCTAGCAATAATAATTATTAAAAGAAAATGAGAAATATAATGGGAAAAGTGTACCAAATGTCAATTTAGATTAAAATAACATTATGATTTCTACATTACTATGCAAACATTCAACTAAACCAAACAACATAGCTCAATTGACATAAAGTTGTTTCTAAGGTAAAAAAAACATTCAACAAAATCTTATCGAAAACATTTTATTTTCTCTCCATTGTAATCCACAACTCCAGACATAAATGATGAGAACAATTTACGTTAATAACAAAAATTCATTGGTCATTGGTCGATTTGCTATAAACCAACGCTCCAACTCCAGCGTGTTTGGGCAGACGGTGGAACGATAAAGGGATGGAAGCAGGGAGGCGAAGGGAGAATTGTCAAAATCTCCACAATTTTCCATTCTCTTTATTTCTGAATCATCGTTTATATATATATTACAAACCCTAAGGCCTAAGCTCAAAGATACCTAAAATACAAAGCTAATTTAGGAAAATATTTTTTAAGAGATAAATAATATTAATCACAATAAAATCCTAAATAATATTAATATCATAATACCCTCCCTCAAGTTGGAGCGTGAAGATCTCGAATGCCCAACTTGCGAAGAAGAAACTCAAATTTCGTTTTTCCCAACGCTTTTGTAAAGATGTCCGCCAATTGAAAACTAGTAGAAACATATGAAGGACAAATAATCCCTTCAGTTACCGCATCTCGAACAAGATGGCAGTCAGCCTCTATATGCTTTGTTCTTTCGTGAAAAACTGGATTTTGAGCAACGTACAACGCTGATTGGCTATCACAATACTGTTGGTTTTATGTCCTAAAACTCGTGGTTTGTAAATTGAATGTATATTCTATTTTGCAATAAAGTTGTTATTGAAGTTTATTCAGTAAAGTTGTTATTGAATAAAGGGAAATGTGTTTTCTTATACCCAAACTCCAATAAACTAAGAATAACCCATGGCTATAGGATGTATACTTGGACTTCATGTGGTGACATGATTGTGGATTAAGTTCGAGTGATAGCCAGAACGGTCTAAAGTATAGAGATAAGGCTGGGTACCTTATCTTGGGGACACTATTGGACGCGACCGACTTTGTATAGTACAAACGATGTGATCCGAAATCTTTCATGGGGAGACATGAGAGTGGGGGCGTCCTATGCAATGAGTTTGCATAAGACTAAACCACGAAATAAAATCACTTTTTCTTTACAACTCTGTTTACTGTAAAAACTGACTTTTTCATATGATAACCTAGGTAACTCGATCTAAATCCTGAGCACGCTATGAACTCCTGTTTATTCGGGCTTATCCTTTGACTTGTATGGGTTTGAGTGGCCCGAGATCAACGACTCAATAAGCCTACATATTGGGAATAAGACCGGGTAGGTAGCTAGGAACATAGTCTTGCGAGATGGAATTCACTCTTACCCGCCTTGAGGGATTAGTAGAGAGGTTGTTCCCTTAAGTGCTGACTTCGGGTCTTGAACTAGAGATCCCACCCTCTCATTGGCTCGAGAGGGACTCGGTATAGTGATTAGATCACATACAATTTGGTTTGGTGGTTGGACCACAAACCAATAGTTCATTAAAGGATCAGTGGGACTTAAGGAACAAGATGTAATTACGGGGGTAAAACAGTAATTTTGACCCAACTATAATTACGAACGACCTGTGAATGATCGACTTACTAATCATGGTTATATCAAGAGGACAGGAATATATCTACGGTGAGGAGAGTGCAACCTTTGGGCTTTAGTGGAGTCCCCGGGGATTAACGAATGTTGGTTAGCTTAGCTAAAGAGTTTGACCGGTTAATGTCGTATCGTTGGAGCTCATGATCAGTAGGTCCTTTAGGTTCTCCTTGCTAGCTCGAATTAAGCCGTGTAACAATATGAGAGAAAAAAACTTGAAGCATTTCAAATTCGGTTTTGGAAGATAGTTGGACATATTTAAATATGATTTAAATATGGGATCGATCTAAAACATGAATAGGGATTCATGTGTGATGATTCAGTTTAAGAAATCAGGATTAGTCTTATTATTTAATTAATATTTGATATTGAATTAAATAATAATATTAATTAATTAAAATTTATTTTGTTTATTAAAATTAATTATGAATTAATTTTAAAATGACAAAATAATAAGATTATCCAAGTTGAGTGGGTTTATCCAAATTAAGTAAGTGGATTGTGAATCACTAACTACATGCATAAACTATCAATTGTTGAACTCTTGTGTGAAGACTAATTCATCCATTTTGAGGTGTCATGCTAAGCAAAAAGTTTGTTGCATGTGAACGATCTATAAATTGGATGGAGTTCAAATGGTTTGAAGATTGATGATCTTTGAGAAATATGAAGCTTTGAATGTGTAGCATTCCCTTCAAAAGTTTTTAATCACATAGACTTTCTTCTCCATCTCTTCCAAAGTATTTCTTTCATAAAAAGGTCCCACAACCTTGTTGTTCGGCCTGAGGATAGCTCAGACTACATTAGAGGTGGTCCTCGAAGAGTTCGAGAGGAGAAACAAACAACATATTTGGAGAATTTGAGCAACAAAGGTATGTGTTCTTATTTCTCTATTTTTCCATCTTTGTGCATGCTTTTTGTATGGCTAAATTGATGAAATTAGAGTGCTTATGATCCAAATTGCTTCCGCTTTTGTGATATGCATTACATCAATTGGTATCAGAGCATATTTTAAGCAGTCAATTTGCATCAATTTGAGCCCGGTGGGTGTCATTTAGAAATTTCATTTTTTGGGCGTCTAAAGTGTTTTTCCGATTTTTGCATATTTATTTGAGCTTTGATTTTTTCTTCGTTTTGTAATTTCCCGAGCGTGTATGGGCTTTAATGTGTGCAGAAGAGTCTGTAAAAAATTCGGAGTCATTAGAGTCCATATAGGCTTTTAGTTCGAACACAGAAGCTCAGGTGTCCGGAAAAACAGCATGCAATTTTTTTTTAAAAAAAATCAGCACAAAACCGGTTCAGCGCAAGGTGGAACAAACGGTATGGTTCGGTCCACAGGCGGTCCGTTCACTGAAATTCAGACTGGTTCCTTGTTCTTCACCCTCTAGCGATCTGGTTCAGCACTCGTTTGGTCTGATTCGGGTCGTTATTGGTCCGATTCCGGGATGTTGAAGTTGGGACAACTGTTTTGGACCGGTTCAGCTTATTTGAAGCTTTGTTGTTGCTGTTTTTTGGCCGGTTCAAGAAAATTTAAGCTGGTTCGGGGCGGTTCGAAGGGTTCGGAAGCATCTCAACATAGTTTTTGAATTATTCTTGTAATAATTTAGTTGCTTGCTTGACCGTGATGCCAAAACTGGTTCACTTTAGTGTGTTTAATTAATTATGCATTGTAAATGTATGTTTTAATTAAAGTCCCTTGTATGTGCATAAATTATGTCATATAGATTAAAAATCCCAACATAGGAAGCATGTTGCATGCATTGAAAGTATAATATAAGTGTTATGTTGTTTAGTATGCATGTTTAATTCATGAGAATTAATATAAGTGTTATATTAATTTATGGATTGGATGTTGTTTGTTTAAAAGTGTAATTGATATAAGTGTTATATTAATTATGAAATTAAACATACAACATAGTTGCCTTAGTTGAATATAATTGTTATATTCTTGTTTTGGAAGCATGTTATAGATTGAATGTAATGGTTATATTCTTGCTTGGGAAGCATGTTTGAATCTCTTTGTTTTATAAAACGTTGTAAAAAGAGATAGACATTTAAAATCTATAACAAAGATAAAGGCATGCTCATTAAGGGTTAAAAGAAATCCAATGCGATTAGGATTTTAGTATCGATCCGTTTTAATAGTTAAAATAGGTCGATATCTTGTAAAGCTAAGGTTACAAGAGAACCCACCCGGTGAGATCCTGTACTAAGGTTGGAGGTATTTAAGATGACGGTTTACGGAACACCTCCTACTTGGGGATCGACCCAGTACTTGAGTTAAGTTAATCCGACTTTATGAGCATGCACGCGAGAGGTGTAAGGTTTTAAAGCGTTTATCACCTAGACATTTTAGGTAAAAATCTTGTTTTACCTGGACTTAGGTTTTATTGTCTTAGTCGGATAATGCCTAAGTAAAAGTATACTCAAACTGTATAAAATATTTAGTAGGGTGTTGAGAAGGTATATATGATATATCAATTTCCTCCTACGTTCTCCGCGAAGTTCACACCGTAAGATTTATGCTCGGCCTCGTGATGTCAATAGGGCATCCCCATTCAGATGGTGTTTGCATAAATCAAGAGCAAGGTAAATGGAGAAAGTATTTATAGTAAGTGGGAGAATGAAGTATGTCAATACATCCTGCAGTCTCCTCCATTAGGTTGAATCGTGAGATTCCCATGTTCCGCCTGCTGGTCGCCCATAGTAGCACCGTCCATTCGGAGAGTCGTTTCATGGGAGTCGGAACAACTCAATCTCCATAAATGGATAGGGTCTTTAAGATCCCTTCTCGACATTTCAACTTTTGGAAAAATCATTTATTTTTCATAGCTTATGCTGTAAAAAAAAAATATATTCTTTAAGTTTAGTTTCTTTGAGTGATTTTCTTTTTCATTTTTTTAATCTGAAATACTTCTTTAATATATATTCGAATATAATTTAGACTCATTACCTAATTGACAAACAAAATTGTATTTGTATACTTCCATAACTATTGGGTTTTATGTCATAAAACTCGTAGTTTGTAAACTATTTGAATGTATATATTCTATTTCAATAAAGTTGTTATTGAATTTTAGTGAATTGTGTTTGTATTAACCTATACCAATAACTAACACCCATGGCGATAGTGTAAGTACTTGAACTTCATGTGTGACATGAATGTGGATCAAGTTCAAGTAGACAGCCAAAATGGTCTATAGTATAGGGATAAGGCTGGGTACCTTATCCTGGGGACACTATTGGACGCGGCTCACTTTGTATAGTACAAAACGATGTGATTCGAATCGTTTCATGTAGAGACATGTGAGTGAGGGCGTCCTGTGCAATGAGTTTGCACAAGACCGAACCAAAAATAAAATCGCTCTTTCTTTATAACACCGTTTACTGTAAAGACCGTTTTTATTTCATCTGATGACTTAGGTAACTCGATCTCAATCCTGAGCTCACTATGAACTCCTGTTTATTCGACCTTATCCTTTGACTTGTACGGGTGAGAGTGGCCAGATCGCCGACTCAATAAGCCTACCATCTTGGGGATAAGATCGAATAAGTGGCTGGGGACGTAGTTGTGCGAGATGGAATTCACTCCTACCCGCTTTAAGGGTTAGTAGAGAGGTTGTTCCCTTAAGTGTTGACTCCAGGTCTTGAACATGGGCCCATCCTCTCCTGATCAGGGAGGAATCTGATTTGATGGTTGTACCACAAATCAATTGTTCATTAGAGGTGTCAGTGGTACTTAAGGAACAAGATATAATACAAGGGTTAAACGGTATAAATGACCCGTTGTGATTACGAACGACCTGTGAAGGATCGACTTACTGATGATAGTTATATCAAGAGGACACAATATATCTACCGTGAGGAGAGTGCAGCCCTTGGACTTTAGTGGAGTCTCCGGGGGTTAACGAATGTTGGTTAGTTCGGTTGAAAGAGTTTTGACCGGATAATCTCGTATCGTTGGAGCTCATGATCTGTAGGCTCTTACGGTTCTCCTGGCTAGCTCGGATAAAGCCGTGAAACAATATAAAAGAAAAGAAAATAATTTGAATCGTTCAAATTCGGGTTTGTGGAAGAATTTGGACATATTTAAATATGATTTAAATATGAGATTGGTCTACAATATGAATTGGATTCATATGCAAAAAGTCGGTTTTCGGAAAACCGGGTTTAATTATATTATTTAATTAATATTTGATATTGAATTAAATAATATTAATTAATATATATATATATATATATTTTATTAATTAAAAAGTTTAATTAATAAAATAATTATTATTATTTTTAAATAATAATAATATATAAATATATATATATATATATATATATATATATATATATATATATATATATATATATATATATATAAATACATGTGTCTTACATGCAAGATGTAAGACACATGTATATTATATATACAAGGCATATATGTATAACGTATATTATATATACAAGGCATATATGTATAACGTCAGATCAATTAAAAAAAAAAAAAATGAAAAACAAAATCAAAATGAGTTAGTGCCTTTTGGGGTACTCAATTCGTTTTTTAAAATTGAATTTTCAATTTGTTTTTCTTCTTCCGTCTTCTTCCTCAACTCTCGGTAAGATTTTTCTTCAGTCAGCTTCTTCCTTCTTTTCTCTTGTAAAAGGAGTCTCACTACTCCGTTTCTCGGCCCGAGGATAGCGGGATTACCGTGGGTGTGGTCCATTTCGTGAGAAGGCTCGTTGAGCTCGTGAGGAGCTTCTGGCGGTGAAATTTGAAGAAAACTTAATATGTACACAAATATAATTTATAATCATACCTAATTAAACATTGAAATTGTATTTTTATACCTGCATTATTTAATATATATATATATATATATATACCAGAATATAATGTAGAATCATGACATAGTTGACAATTTAGTATATATACAATACAAGAATATAATGTATAATCATCGAAATTGTATTCGTATACCCGCATTACTTAATATATACCCTAATATAATTTAGGGTTGGTTGTACAAATAGCAATCAGACCCAAACTAATTGCAAATTTAGCAAACTTTAAAATGTTTCGCAAATATGACAATAAAATTTGTTTTTATCACTGATAGACTTTATAATATCACTGATAGACTATAATCACTAACAAAAATCTATAAAAAAACTGAGGTGATCAGCGATAAACTTCTATCAACCATAAGATATCAGCGATAGAAATTGCCATATCCGCAAATTTTTTAAAAACATGTTATATTTTTAATTATCTTATTCTAAATTGAGATCTGTTACAATTTCCCTATAATTTATAATCGATATCTATTTGACAATCAAAATTATATAGTATACCTGCATTATTTAATATATATACACGAATATAATGTATAATTCATATGTAATTATGTATAATACATAATTACATATGAATTTCTTGATGACCAAGAGGTCTGTGGTTCGAATCCCCCCACCCCCAATGTACTCAAAAAAAAAATATGTAATTATGTATAATCAATACCTAATTAACAAACAAAATTTTATTCTTATACCTTAATTATTGAATATATATTCGAATATAATGTATAATCGTGACATATTTGACAAATAAATTTGTATTTGTATACCTGCATTGCTTAATATATACCTGAATATAATGTATAATCGTTAACTAATTAAAACGTAAAATTGTATTCTTATACCTTGCATTACTTAATATATTCCTGAATATAATCTATAATCATGTCCTAATTCACAAACATAATTCCTAAAAAATAACTAAAGAAATTTAGATTTTATTAACATTATTAAAACATAATTGCTTAAATAAATAGGAATTTAAGACGCTATCACAATTTTAGTCGTTTCTTATAGTCGACGAAATTAGGGCTATTACAATTTTGAAAAATAAAGGAGTGGAATGAATAGGGAATCCGAGAAAATTGTTTTGATTTTTTTTTTTTTTTTAAATATTAAGGTTGATTAGATATAATAGGATAATATCTTTTCAACCGAAAATTTTCTAAACAATACATTATTTTTAAATTTTTTTAAATAAATTAATTGTAATTAAAATATAGTATTTGGTTATTCAAGTAATTTCAACCATGTGTTATCTCTAAATCAACTCGGCTCGTGACAAAGCTGTAATATTTGAAGCTTAGTGACATTTGTGATCCTCAAATTGCCTATCTATGTAAACAACCCCTCATTTTATACATATTCATTTATCTTTAATTAGGCTTAATTACTAGCATTCGATTAATAGTATTTTCTTATGTAGCTACATTATATGTTAGCTTGATCATTGGTCCAACTCGAATGAGTAAAGGCTCAAGTTCGGCCCTGGCCCAAGCCCAATGGGCCTAAGACACTGTTTGGATCTGGGTCGGCATGACCTCAAATTGCTAGGCTCCTGGCCTAACCCTTCGACTTGGCTTATTGGATCAAAGTTTGGGTCAAGCTTGGGTCGAACTTAGGCCGACCCATTCGATTAGATCATTGAATATTAATTATTTTTCGATAAAATATTTTTTTATTAAAAACTTCCTATTTAATTTTATTTTACTTTATAGTATTGATGAATGTTATTATTTTCACTTTATAAATATAACAAATTTTAGGATTATATTATTTTAGAATTTTATTTATTTATTATGTACGCTTCTAAATTTTTTATTAGTTATAAGTTATACTATATAAAGTATAAAAAAAAATTAGAATAAATAAATAAATAATTTTACAAATTTAAATATATAACATATAAGGAATTGCATATAGACTTATATATTTGGGTTAGTCCAAAGATAAATTTTGATGGGTCGGCTCGACGAGTCAATTCAAATATGGCCCAAACGGGTCAGCCCATTCTTCAAATGATCCATATTCAATCCAAATAATGTTTGGGTTGAGCCGAGTCGGGTCGATCAAACTTTGACTTTGGGCCGAGCTTGGGTTGGGTTTGGGCCGACCTTTGGGCCACAGACTCAAAGATGAGGTTGAATTGTATGGGTATTTATACTCACTATTTCCTATTGAAATAACACCAAATATTCTCTCATTCTCTGAATTACAGGGTATCAAAGCAACAAAGTTCTTTAACAATTTGTAACAATTTGTGTAGAGTTGTCGGCCAACAAGGGTTAGGGTTTTGTTCGTTGCTTCAAAGTTACTTTTTGCCGACAACTCCTCCTCAGAAAGAACCACTGCTCGCCAGAGAAGTCGTGAAATTTTTCCGCGCGAAAAAGTCGGCGCGTGGACCCCATACGCCACCGTCAAGAATCGTTGTTTTTCCACGCGCTGCTCGTTTTCGCTGTCATTTGTTGGGTTATTCTCGGAAACTTATTTTCGATTGGTATACGATATTTGTGGGTGAAAAAAGTACGTGGTTGTGAAGAAAACGAGGTTTTTTTGTTGCTGTCCAAAATCGTTTTGTTCTAGGTTTGTTCAGTTTTCAGACTTTGTGGCCTAAATTTCTATTATTTGGGGCTGTTTATTTGCCCATTTGTTCAATCATTTGTTTTGCTTTGTTATCAGTTTGATTGTTGTGTCTTTCAACTCAATGATGAACAAACGTAAATTAGTAGAGATGAAATCGATGGTTACGACTGATGTGGTTCATTCGATGTCTAGAATCACAGATTATAGGTTGGATTGCACCAACTATTTGGATTCGTATAGGATCATTCGCATCTATCTTTTGAGTATTGCTATGGATGACCATCTGAATAAAGATCCATCGCTGATGATACTAAAGTGAAATAGGTTCGAGAGGATGCTCGTTTGTTTCTGCAGATCCGTAATTCGATTGATAGCAGTATGATTGGTCATTGTACTTTTGTAAAATCCATCATGATCTTTTTGGAAACTGTGTACTCCGGTAAAGGAAATATAACATGTATTTATGATATTAGTCAAGTGTTTTATCGTACATAGAAGGGAGATAGATCGGTCACTGACTACATGGATCTCAAGAGAACCTATGAAGAACTCAATGTGTTGCTCCCATATAGTTCTGATGTGAGCGTCCAACAAAGCCAACGAGAAAAGCTAGGAGCCATTAGTTTCTTGGCTGGATTTCCATCTGAATTTTCTCTAGAAGAGGCATTTAGCATATTTGTTCGCACAAAACATACTACATCGGTACCTCTGAGTGCTCTGGTGAGTCACACCTCTAAACAGTGGAAACAACACGATCGAGGTAATGATAGGGGGCGCGAATTTGGCAATCATGATCAGAATATGGGAAACAAAGGAAATGACTCGAGGACAATCATTTGTCATTATCGTCAGAAACCTGGTCATAAGAAGAATGAATGTCGAAAGTTACTGAACAGGAATAAGCATTTTGCCCATATTGCATAGGTGAATGAATCACCCGATCAGAACCAAGAATATTTAAATCATCAGCATGCCCATGTTACTGCTCTTGTTGAGTCAGGTAAATCAACATGTCTACTTTCCTCTTCCTTCAAACGGGTCATAGATTCTGGTGCAACAGACCACATGATAGGTAATACAAAATTACTCTCCACATTTACGCCCCACACCTCTTCCTCTCACGTTACATTTGCAGATGGGTCTACATCTACTGTTACTGGATTTGGCCAAGCTATTCTCATTCCTTCCTTACCATTGTCTTCGGTTCTTAGTCTCCCTGATTTGTCCTTTAATTTGATATATGTAAGTCAACTTACTCGGTCTTTAAATTGTTGCATATAATTTTATCCAACTCATTGTTTATTTCAGAATCTTACGACAAAGCAGATTATTGATAAAAAGACATGAGTCTAGCGACCTCTACATTTTCGACTGACAAAAGCCTAATATTTTTTCTGAAGTATCGTCCGCTTTTGATACTCATGGTTGGTTCGAACATCCTTCTCTTTCTGCTTTTAAGAAATTATGTCCTCGGTTTCAACATTTATCTTCTTTAGATTGTGAGTCGTGTCAGTTTGCTAAACTCCATCGTATTCATTACAATCCAAAGTCAATAAAAGAGCAAGTGCTCCCTTTGAGTTAGTCAATTCTGATGTTTGGGGTCCATGTCTAGTTCCCTATAGAATAGAATTTACGAATCTTGTTACTTTTGTAGACGATTATTCTCGAATGACATGGTTATATTTATTGAAGAATCGTTCTGAGTTATTTTTCCATTTTTCTGCCATTTGTGCTGAAATTTGAACACAATTCAATGTTTCTCTAATGACCCTCCAGAGTGATAATGCTAAAGAATATGTATCATCAACTTTTCAAAATTTTATGACAACTCATGGCACACCAAACATCTTGTGTTGATACTCCATCCCAAAATGGAGTTGCAGAACGTAAAAATAGACATTTGTTGGAAACTACACGTGCTCTACTGTTCCAAATGTAGGTTCCTAAAAAATGTTGGGCTAGTGTTGTGTAATAGCTTGCTTTCTCATCAACCGTATGAGCTCATTTATTCTTAAAGGTCAAATCTCGTATCACACTTTGTTCCCGAACACTATTTCCTATTGAACCTATGATTTTTGGTTGCATATGTTTATTTGTTCAAGATGTTCGACCCCAACGTTCTAAACTTGACCATAAAGCCTTACGATATATATTGTTTCAGCGAATGTTACTTTCTTCAAAAACACACATTTTTCTCAAGACCAGTGCCCTTTCTCACACTGGATGGCGTGATGCCATGATGAAGGAAATGCGAGTCTTGGAGGAAAATGGTATATGGACTTTAGTCGATTTACCGACTAGTAAGAAAGCTATTGGTTGCAAATTGGTCTTTGCTACCAAAGTTAACCCTGACGGTTCTATTGCTCGATTAAAAACTACTCAGGTCTATGGAATTGACTAACTCTAACACATTCTCTCCTGTGGCCAAACTCACTTCCGTAAGATTGTTTATTTCTCTTGTGGCTACTCATGGTTGGCTCTTGCATCAGTTAGATATCAAGAATGCATTTCTTCATGGAGATCTCCCGGAGGAAGTGTATGTGGAGCAACCACTTGGTTTTGTTTTTCAAGGGGAGAATAGTAAGGTTGTTATCTGAGAAAATCGTTATATGGCTTGAAACGGAGCCATCGTGCATGGTTTGGCATATTCAGTCTAGAAATTGAACAATTTGGCATGGCTTGGCAAATTCAGTCTAGCAGTTAAACAATTTGACATCAAGAAGAGTAAATCTGATCATTTTGTCTTTCATCGAAAGTCTGCAGTTGGAATTACTCTATTGGTTGTGTATGTGGATGACATTGTCACTACAGGTAATGATGTTGTCGATATCGTATCTCTCAAAGCTTTCCTCCATAGTCAATTTCATACAAAGAACTTGGGAAGATTAAAATCGGGTGTTGAAGAAACAAGAAGCAGTAAATGAATTTATTTATCTCAAAGGAAATATGTGTTTGATTTATTGTCAAAGACCAAAAAGTTGGGGGCTAAGCCGTGTAGCACTTCAATACTTCCTAATTTTTAACACACTAAGGAGGGTGAATTATTTGCAAAACCTGAAAAAATACCAGAAATTGGTTGGGAAACTAAATTACCTTACTGTAACTCGCTCAGACAGTGCATACTCAGTTAGCATATTGAGTCAATATTTGTCCTCTCCTACTGTTGAGCATTGGAAGGTTGTTGAGCAAATCTTATGTTACCTAAAAGGTGCTCCTGGACGAGGAATTATGTATAGCAACCAAAGCCACAGTACGATTGAATGCTTCTCGGTTGCTGATTGGGTTGGGTTTAAGGAAGATCTACTACAGGTTATTGTGTCATTGTTGGGAAAAATTTGGTCTCTTGAAAAAAGCAAGAAACAAAATGTAGTGTCTCGAAGTGTTGAGTCAATATATAGAGCAATGGCAAAATTTGTGTGTGAAATAGTATGGATCTACAATCTTCTCACTAAGGTGGGTTTGGAATATTGTCTGCTAAGTTATGGTGGGCCAACCAAGCAGCCCTTCACATTGCATCAAATCATGTATTCCATGAATGAACTAAACACATCGAGATTGATTGTCACTTTGTTCGTGAAAAGCTGCAACAAGGATTAATCTCTACAAGATATGTGGGAAGGAGAGACCTAGGTGATATTTTTAACAAGACTCTAAATGGGTCTCGGGTTGACTATGTTCGCAACAAGTTAGGAAGGATAAACATTTATGCTCCAACTTGAAGGGGAGTGTTAGAGTTGTATATATTATACATATTCTCTTCCCTTTAATTAGGCCTAATTACTAGCATTAAGTTAATTGGTAATTTTCTTAGCTACATTGTATGGGTATTTATACCCATTAATTCCTATTGAAATAACACACAAAATATTCTTTCATTCCAAGCTCACATTTCCTCTCATGTGAGTCTCCCTATCCTATTCTACTTCTCTCTAGAAGTTCTAAATCTCAAGTCCCGAAAGAATTTGGGAAAATACTGCAAAATATAAAAGAAAATTTGTCAACAACATACCAAAAAAAAACCAAGAAAAAGAAAAAAACACTACTAGGTTTGCAACAGCTGAAATTGTGTAACACATAATTTTCAGTTCATGGAGTGTAGTTTTCAAAGGTATCTCTACATTGATGCTCTAAAATCAGAAAGAGAGGTCATGGTTCCCCACCTAATTTGCTTCCGCTCTCTCTCTCCCTTACTTTATTCTTTTCTCGAGTGTGGGAGAGAGGGGGAAGGGGCGTGGCCAGCAATTGTAATACACTATGAAAGAGTTCATGTACAAATCAAGATGCACACAAACTATACAAAGTGCAAATGGAGAAAAAAATCATCTAAATTTCGAGACTTGTTGCAGATATATTATAGGAGGTATAAAAAATTACAACACAATATCCATGTACAAATCAGTATTAAATCTTCAATCCTAGATCACCATATACAAAAGAACGGCAGATCTTACTGTTGCGGAATCAACCTGTCTTGCAGCATTTGGCCAAGTTTGGTGAAAAGAAGTTGTTGCTCCTCAAACGTAAGGTTCATTAGCATCTATAAATGAATGTCATCAACGGTCAGCTCACATATCCTCGCCCAACAGATTCTTTTACTAATAAGAGAAGGGTGAACGAACAAGACATTCATCTAACCTGGTCAATAATTGATTCAACGGTGATGCTCTGTGACACAACAAATGATTGATGATAGATGTATGAAAACACAGCCATCACCATCTGCATTTGAAAAAGCAAATATTTTAACTAGGAACATAGTATTAGACATCATGGGGTTCCATCCTAAAACCAATTGGTGATAGGAGGAGTAGCCCATCATGTGTGTTATATTATGAGTGAGGTCCCTTCATCTTTCCGATGTGGGATCCTCAACATGCCCCCTCAAGATGGTGCCTCTTTGGGTTCACCATCTTGGGTCGAATCCCATTTTTGAACCGAATACCCGTTTGAGCTTCATGGGCTCTGATATCATATTAGACATCATGGAGTTTCATCCTAAAACCAATTGGTGATAGGAGGAGTAGCCCATGTATCTTATATTGTGAGTGAGGTCCCTTCATCTTTTCGAGGTGGGATCCTCAACACATAGATAAGAGTAAACGAATATGCAAAAAAATATTACAAGTGCAAAGAGGTTGGTTTAGTGCTTGACTGAACTGAACCAAAGCAGGAGATATGACAAAAATGAGTTGAACTTGTTTGGTTTCGTAAAGGTTGATCTACTATCCAAGTCACCCAAATTCACAATTATATCTAAATTAAGAGGGAAAACTCAAATTTAGGGGTTGTATGTCATTATAGGGATAAAATATTCTTTACCATCCAAACTAATTCAGCATACCTGACAATCCATCCTATCTGTGATTCCTCCATGTCCAGGAATGCTATCGCCAAAATCCTTCAAAGGGGTACAACAGAGTCACATTTATTGAAGTTACAAAACCAAAAGCCTTGACAGAAGAAAAATAATGAGGAACCTTGATTTTAAAAGCTCTCTTAAAGCCACTAGCAAAGAAGCCGCCAAAAGGAGCTATTATTGATGCAAACAAACCAAGACATATAGCGTGCCACTGAACTTGCAAAATGGTGATATCTTTCCATGGGAACTGAAAAATAATGATCCGAGTAAGAAAGATGAATACAGATCATACTATGCACTATGCAGACCATTCCAAAAAACGCTATAAAACATGTTTACTTGCCACCTAAAATAAATGCATCTATTAGAGCTTAATGAAAAAGAACGTGGCCTAATGCATATACAAAAGATGATGCTATATGACCAGATCCCACTAAAGACGAAGAAGCTGGACAGACCGACAAAGACTATATATTAAAAGCCTAGTATGGTGTGTATCAATTTTAACCCTAAACTTTCAATTTTAAAAACACGCAGATGAATCAAATTGAAAAGGAAGGACAATGACCTAAACGATAAAAGAAAATTATAGAAATAATGAGATTCAAGTAGTACCACTATACTCACCCATGTAGGAATCCACCCTGGTAAAGTAAAATATTCTGGTGTGAACAAGGGACCAGGATCACAGTGAAGCCAACCAGTTGACAGATCCTGCATTTTGTATCCCAGATAAGTAGACATGATTTATCTTTAAAACAAAATAAGAACAAGGACACTAAAAGAGAACCACCTTTCTTGGACAAGTGAGCCAATTGAACCGACCCATGATGTTCGCAAGCTGCACCAGCACCAACACCAGCAAGTTAATAGCACATCACTATTATAATTACTATTTTATTGTTATCATCATGTTTCCTTGCACTTAAAAGAAAATTCACAGACAAGGATTTTGGTAGGAAATATTTTTTTTTTTTTGATATCCGTGAATGTCCGAGCCAGCTTACAGCCTTACACGCACATCGACTAATCGCACAGGACAAGTTAATAGCACTTCAAAAAAACCATGAGTAGACATTGATAAACATTTCATAAAGTCTATTTGGAGTGCAAACAACGAGGGCTGGTCTTAGTTAGATGCTCTTGGAGGATCGGGAGGCATTATTATCCTATGGAATAACCCATCTTCCTCCATTTCCAATGTCACAGAAGGTTGTTTCTTTCTCTCTCTGCTTATTTCTCTAGCTAATGGGTTCTATTTATGGATCATTGGGATATATGGCCCACCATAGATGCCCAAAGACCTCAATTCTTGCAGGAACTAATAGATCCACCCTTCCTCTGCAAGGAAAATTGGATTTTGGGACGAAAACATGAGGTTCATTGTGTAGGCCTAGCCCAAGTTTGATGGGCACAGTATAATTCAAGAAGTTGATATTTCCATCTTAACAAGCCCCTCCTCCCAGAAAAAAGAGAAAAATGTCTCTGTCCAAACATTAAATAAAAGGAAAAAGTTCGCTTGGCATCACCTAATGCATTTCAGAAGATGGAAGCTAGATTTATGAATATCAATTGGTTATCAAGGACTGTTGAGAGGCAATGATGGGGCAACTAATAAGAAAGGTTCCTAATCTAGAAAACTAAAATTGATTACCTGTAATATGTCCTAGTTCTCAATATAAACTAGAAAATTGTCATACCTACTATTTCCTTGTTAACCAAGAAGAAGAAACAGTCATTTGATATACTCAAAATCTACAAGATGCACATAATTAGAAAGACAGGAAAGAAAAATCACCATAAATGCCGAGATAATAGTTGTCACAGAGGCTCCTATGAATCCCTCCCAAGTTTTCTTAGGAGATATCTTGATCAACGGGGTTCTTCCAAAGAAGAATCCAAAAAAGTATGCAGCAATATCATTTATTACAATCAGTGTTGCCGGAAGAAGAAACCTGCGCATACATTTGCCAACCTTTCAAAAAACATATCTAAACATTTTTTTTTCCATCAAAGCATCAAAGATTTAAAACCTGTATTCAAGTTTAATCTAGGAAACAGAGAGCAGAGGGGACAATCCCCCACCCACTTATCCTCCCAAAAATAAGTATCCTTACCATCCCCACAGAACAAAGAATCAAACTAGAAAAAGAAGAGATCTCACAAGAGATGTCCCTCCAAGGATTTCTGAAGGTGCCTTTGGGCTTACCCGACATCCACTCGAACATATGAGGCATGTACTTGCTCGCGATGACTACCATAATATAGAGAAGATTACAAAAATATAGTGGCATAAGAAACCAAGTGAAAGCTCCCTCATGCTACTCATACCCTGATGTTAACAATTGAGATGCTATCAAGCAACTATTAGTTGAGCATCAATGATTGGAAAGCTGTATTGATGTAGGTTTAGGGAGGGGGTTTCCTCTACCCTGGCCTTCAGGCTATTCTTTCTTCTTCTTTTTTTGTCAATAAAATCTTTTAGAGGTTTCTTATACAAAAAAAAAAAAAAAATTAAGATGATATCACGCAACAATTAGTTAAGCAAAAGGCCCAAAAGTAATCAAAACAAAGACAATTTTATCATAGGGAGCAAAGGGAGAATTGAATGAAAGAGAACAATGGAGATTCTAAAAGTAAAATGAATTACCAGAACATTCCTTCAAAGATGTTAGCAACAGTGAAAGAAGACTGTGTAAATACAACTATCAAGATCATGTGTGTCCATGCATACTGGCCAAACTGATATTTGTACATCTTCTTCTTTAAAGTGAGAATGAACCACATAAAACCTGATCAAGGCAACAAAAGGTGTAACTTCAATAGCCAAATAACTTTTTAGGAAGGGGGAAAAACAATGTAGAAATAGTATCCAGAATTCTAGACAACATGGGTAGCGAGCATACACTTGTGAAAGAACAACTAAACTTTATTATCAACGGTGAAAATAGAAGAAATGAGCAGACATTAAATGCCAATTGAACATGATCCAGGTTATAACAAGGAGTGAGATATCACTAATTCTCATCGCTGAAGTTAAGTCATTAAGCATAATGCTAGGACCTACCTGCAATATACAAGAAATAACAAATGGCCATTTGATACTTGACAATGCTGCTAACAAGCTGATACAGAACTTTATCTGTTGTTACAGTATTGACAAGGCGTTGACTGAGAAGGCGGCCATAAACAAAAAACATTGCCGTGAAGAAGAAGTACCTGAATCATAAAAACACCAAGAACAATTCATTAAGAGCAATAGAAATTTGATGGAAGAATATTAGCTGTGGCATTTAATTGAAAACCATGAACTCTCATTGGTGGGTGGAATAAATTCTCCTTAATAAAAGGAGTAGATACATATAGATATGGTACCAGTTTAACGAGCGGAATCCTGGGAGCTGCCTATCTTCATGGGTCCTCCTAAGTAGATTGAAAAGTTCTCGTGCCATAAAGATTTGGATTACAATCACCGTAGCCATGATATAGAGATGTCCAAGGTATATTACTAATGCAAACCCTCCAATCATCCAGACAGATGAATAGGCACGAATCAACATTGACTTGTATTTATTTCTGTCATTAACAAGTAAATTGTTTCCAATTGGCTTCAAATCCTCCGCAATCCCCTGTCATTAATTTTACAAAACCAATACACAATTCAGAGCATTTTTGTGTCAACCAAAGCAAGCAATTGATAAGGTTGCCAAAACTGAATATTTTTCCCATGCAATCTTGTTTAGAAGGAAAATAAATGAAGTAACCAGAAACAAACAAAAAGGGCAACAGCATCATTTATTATTGTTTTGAAAAATGTAGGTAAACACAGTAATCGACGAGCACGAAATTACCCAAAAAAGAAAAAAGAAAATATATCATTTCCGCGATGAAAAGAAACCTCATTTGATCGCCTGCGGTGTCGAAGGCGAGCACTAGGGCTGGAGGGATAGTTGAAACTATTTTCTCTCTGCATGTCGCTTAAAACCAGATCTCACATCAATGCTGGAAGAAGAATCAGACAAAAACACGAAACACAAGCGTGATGCGATTAGAGTTTGATCAGCTTGGTTCGTCAAAAACCAATGGCGAATCAATAACCTGAAAAAGAAAATCGAAGAGCGAAAGAAACCTGGCGAGGCTGTGCAGAAAGCAGGTGGAAAACGACGAGAGATGAAAATGAGGATGGAAAAATGATGGCAGAGAGTGAAGAACGAAAAGATGATCTCAACGTGTTGAGTTGTGAAGGGATTCCGTAATTTGTCTGTGAACAAGAACGTCAACTCCAATGGAATAATATTTCAATTCAATACGATTGGTTTTCCTTTTCAGAAGCGCCATTCACAACTGTCACTTCTTATTTCTCCACACATTGTCACATTTTTTTTTTTATTATTATTATTATTTATTTATTTATGATGACACGTGCCGAAATGTTGGTTCAATTGGGACTCACTCTATTAAATATATTATTTTTTTAAACTACGGTCACGATGTCATATTTACTTCATACCACCAATGTACTAAAAATTCTCCCCTCCTTAAATAAAAGACCCGCAGTCCGTTATTTAATAATATTATTAATTTTAAATCTATTTTCTTTTCTAGTTCTTGTTACACATGGTCAGGGGCATTAATGTTTGGAGGGCCAAAAAAAAATTATCACAAAAAAATTTGAAGTTTTAATTCACGCTCTCGTATTATGTTGATGAAAAAAAAAATTATTGGTGATAAGAATATGTAGGCGAATCAAATGTTTCTTAACTAAGTTCAAATAAATTTAATACTATTATATAATTCAATTTTGGTTCTAATGAATCCCTGAATTTTAAGAAATATCGAATAAGACAAGGATCTATTACACTTAAACTTGAAAATTAGACGACCTATGAGATACAAAATTGAAAATTTAAAAATATATTGAACACTTTTTAAAGCTTGTGGATCTATTAAATACAAAATTGTAAGTTAAAAAACTTATTAGACACTTTGAATTTTTTTTATTAAAAAAACACAAATTATGGTGAAATAGTTTTCCAACATTTAGATTTAAAGAGGGGTGTAATATAGACTAAATTACTTTTGGAAAAACTAACCAATAAACTAATACTAAGGATTATGTTGAAGATGTGTTGAAAGTATAAAGACTAAATTTGTACATTTGAAATTCTAAGGACTAAAATTAATATAATTTTCAAAGTACAAAGACTAAAACGACGTCAAACCGAACATAGCTCGATTGACATAAAGTTGTGTCTTGACTGAAAGATCAGTAGTTCAATTTCCCACCCGACTAAAACGATATTTCAATATTTTTTAATATAAATATATAAATAAATAAATAACTTGAAAAAAAAAAACATTAAAAAAAATCTTATAGAATTAAATATTTAAAACTAAATATGAAGTGCTTTTATCATTTATATTGATAATAAAAAATATATTTAAGAAATTAGTTAGGTATGTATTCCAGAAAAAATAAAAAAAATAATAGGTAAGAATAAGATTCAATCACAAAATTGTATGGCAATCACACTTACCCTCCAACGGACTGTCCTTTCAATTATTTTGAGAGGACTACATTCTATATATTATACTTACTATATATTGTAAGGCATTATTTTGCCACCCCTTGTCTCCAAAGAGATCCGTCCGTGCACATGGGACCAACACTATTCTCTTCTCCCTCCCACTCTTTGAATTGAGGCGAAAATTGCTAGAAAATTTGGGGGGAAATTTAGCAAAAATTCAACAACATTTTGAGATGTTTTTTTCTTACAAATTGTGATGAACTTACATGTGTATCTACTCTATCTATCTATCTATATATATATATATATATTAGTTTCTCTTATCTTTTTATACATTTTTAAATCTGGTAAAGAGTTGCTCTTGAACTCGTAAAAAATAGTGTTATAACGATTTGATCCTGAATTGTGGAATTGATCGAATTTTGTTCTTGCACTCGAAAAAAGAATTTTGTAGAGTTGGACTCTCAGTCGTGGAAAGAACGGTTTATTTTAGTGAAATACTCAAGAGAGGATTGGGGAATGGAGTAGGTCGTTGCGCCGAACCACTATAAATCTACGGTGTCAATTTCTCTTTCTCTATCCTACTTTATTTTTGCAATTAATTTGTTATTATATCTTATTGTATGAGCAGGGACGAGCCCAGACATTGATGTTTGGGGAGCCAAAAAATTATAGTATATAAATATAAAAAAAAAATATCACATAAAAATCAGAGGTTCGAATTTACACTCTCACCTTATGTTTGACCTTATAAAATAGTTATTGGTGATAAGAATGTGTAACTGCATCAAAGGCTTCCCGGTTAAGTTCAAATAAACTAAATATCATCATGTTATTTAGCTCATCTCAATATCTTAAGAAAAAAAAATAATAAATAAATATTTAAAGCTTGAGTCTATTAGATCCCTAAACTTTAATAAGTCGAGTACCTAAACTTTAATGAGTCCCTAAATTTTTAATCATATATCTTATAAATTTCTAAACTTTAAACGTGTTGCTATATACTTTCAATTTTGTTTTTTTAATGAAAATTTGAGAACTTATGAGCAAGGACGGATGTACGTGGGGCCAGGGGCACGTGCCCCTCAACTTATTGCAATTATATATATATATATATATATATATATAGAAAAATGCAATTTATACATTATAAATCACTATGGATTGGTAGTCATTGGGGCACACAAAATGCAACTGACTATTTTATTGGTCTGAGTTGGATTCCACCTACAATAAAGACATGTTTGGAAATGATTGTTGAGTTATTGATTTTAGGAGAAGAGATTTAATTGCAATTGATTTTATAAAATTGATATTTATATAATCATTTTAATGTTTGGATTGAAGTGATTTTTATATAATTAGAAGTGATTTTGAATTATTAATGTTTGGTTTGCTTATTTTAAATTTACTAAATTCTTAAAATTATAATTTGTAATATATATATATATATATATAATATTTATATTGATTTATAAAATTATAATAAACTATTATAGAATTAACTACTCAAATATAATTTTAAAAAAACTACCAAAAATATATAATAAAAAAAAGAATGAAATTTTAAAATATTTATCAAATTATTTTTATTAATAAAAATAATTTACCAAAGATTTAAAAGTATATATATATATTGAAAAATTGAAAAAACAAACTTTGGATTCCAACCCGAGTTTAAGGGTTTTTTAAAAATAAATTATTAAAGATTTAAAAGTATTTATATATATTGCAAAATTGAAAACAAAAATATAACAAACCTCATTTGGATTAACTTGGGCTTGAAGGAACTCAACTTGTCATCTTTCCCCAATCTGTACAAAAAGTACATAGTGTATATATATATATATATATCAATTTTCGTATTTTTTAATTAAATTAATAACCATTTCAAAAATAAATTTCTCACAATAACTCAACAAAAATCACTAAAAATCACCTCCTATGTGATTGGCTGGGAATCACTCAAAGTGATTTTGAATTATTCAAAAATCACTAATTAATTTTTGCCAAACATCACAATTTTGAAATATAAGTGATTGTGGGCATGTAAAAGTGATTTTGGTCCTTCCAAAATCACTCTCAAACGTGTCTGTTCACACGAGATTTCGAACGAATGATGGAAATTCGACACGTGTAAATGAATTTGATTTTTGTATTGTATTGTATGTATCAGTGCGTAGTGGATTACAATCTCTAATGTTTGATCCTCTGATTCTTTCTCTCTCAAATGTAAATGTATCTCGAGGGCTTCGCAGCTTGTTCTCGATGTTGGATTTGTTTCGAGGGCTTTGCAGCTTGTTCTCGATGTTAAATTTGGATCGAGGGCATTGCAGCTTGTTCTCGATGTTGAATTTGGATCGAGGGCTTTGCAGCTTGTTCTCGATGTTGGATTTGGATTGAGGGCTTCGCAGCTTATTCTCGATGTTGAATTTGGATCGAGGGTTTCGCAGCTTGTTCTCGATGTTAAATTTGGATCGAGGGCTTCGCAGCTTGTTCTCGATGTTGAATTTGGATCGAGGGCTTCGCAGCTTGTTCTCGATGTTGAATTTGGATCGAGGGCTTCGCAGCTTGTTCTCGATGTTGAATGATTGTTCAGTCTTCCAAGGATTCAGGGAGTCTTTGTTGCTTGGGAATTCTCTCTGAGCTCTTAGGAGTAGAAATTTTCTGAACCTTGAAAATGAAGAATGAGCTCTCTATTTATAGAGTTCTCATGGACCTAATGGGCTTGGGCCTGGGTCCAATGGGCTTGGGTTTGGATCCAATGGGCTTGAGTCCAATGGCATTTTGGGTTCAATGGGCTTTTGGGCTTTGGGCCAAATTGCCATGTAAATAGCTTTCTGGCCCGATTCGATTTCGAGCCCAATTGAGCTATGACCGAATTTGCTCGGCTAAGTTTATTCGATCCGCCGACCATGATGAAGACACGTGGCGACCGCTGATTGGCCGAAATTTCTCGGTCAATAAATGCCCCATTTTTCGAGAGTTATGCACATGTACGTGTGGGTGAGTCTCGGAAAAGTTAAATTTTGAAATTGAAATGTAGGACACCCCTAATTTCGAATCTGCCTCGACATATCAATCTTATCGAAATATGAAATTTGGTCCATAAATCAATTATTTTGATTGATACATCTTTCTATGCCAATTGACCAAAAAATATGAATTGGGCTTACAATTTTGATCTTTCTTATTTGGCAGAAGCTTGACTTGAACTTTAGTAGATTCTTGTGTTCTACTTTAATTCCATTTTGGATGTAGAGTAGAGTTTTGAAGTTGCCCAATTGAATTTTGAATAGGATTTGACTTTGAACTTTACTCCAATTTCGAAGTGGGATAAAATTTGGAGTATACCCAAACCGCCAATTTCGATTCGAGACTTGGATTTAGATAAATTTTGACTCTAAATCATGCTTGGAAATAAAATTTGGATTATGCCTAAAATTTTATTCTTAGGAAAATTTTGGATTTTCTTGAAGTTTTGCTTGAATTCGGAGTAGGAGTGTTGAAAATTTTATTTTGGCATATTTGATTTGAGAGTCGGATTTAGATAACTTTTGACTCTAAATCATGCTTGGAAATAAAATTTGGAATATGCCCCAAATTTTAATTTTAGGAAAATTTTGGATTTTGCTCGAAATTTAGCTTGAATGAAAAAATTGACTTGGTATAATTTTGGGATTCCAATCAATTGACATAAAGCTCGAAAATTTGAACTTAAGCTCATGATTATGGAAGGAAATTTAGAACCCGCTTAAATTTCAAGTTGAATGAAGTATTACAATCTGAACACAAATGAGTACAACAAAGCTTGTTCGGCAAAGTGGAACATGTAGAACCTTTGTTTCCTTTCGTCTTGGGTTCAAGTCCACCTCTATACATATTTTTAGAAAATTTTCTTAAACAAGCGCGAGATGCGGCCGCGGCGGAACTTGGAGATGCGGCCGCGGCGGAACTTGGAGATGCACTTGGAGATGCGGCCGCGGCGGAACTTGGAGATGCACTTGGAGATGCACTTGGAGATGCACTTGGAGATGCACTTGGAGATGCACTTGGAGATGCGGCCGCGGCGGAACTTGGAGATGCACTTGGAGATGCACTTGGAGATGCGGCCGCGGCGGAACTTGGAGATGCACTTGGAGATGCACTTGGAGATGCGGCCGCGGCGGAACTTGGAGATGCACTTGGAGATGCGGCCGCGGCGGAACTTGGAGATGCACTTGGAGATGCGGCCGCGGCGGAACTTGGAGATGCACTTGGAGATGCGGCCGCGGCGGAACTTGGAGATGCACTTGGAGATGCGGCCGCGGCGGAACTTGGAGATGCACTTGGAGATGCGGCCGCGGCGGAACTTGGAGATGCACTTGGAGATGCGGCCGCGGCGGAACTTGGAGATGCACTTGGAGATGCGGCCGCGGCGGAACTTGGAGATGCACTTGGAGATGCGGCCGCGGCGGAACTTGGAGATGCACTTGGAGATGCGGCCGCGGCGGAACTTGGAGATGCACTTGGAGATGCGGCCGCGGCGGAACTTGGAGATGCACTTGGAGATGCGGCCGCGGCGGAACTTGGAGATGCGCTTGAAGCGGGCAACACTTGAATTTGATCTTCAGGAACTTGAAGTAAGCGAAGCTTGAACTTGGAGCGAACGAAAACACACATTTGAAGTGAGTGAGGCCTCAAACTTGGACTTGAAGCGAGCGACGCTCTGTTTTGATCTTGTAACAGGCGAAACTCGAATTTGAACTTCAAGGGAACGACGCAGATGAAGCGCAAACTTTGGGCGGGCGAAACGTATCGCTTATAGTGGTTTACACATTAAGCTTGTAGTGTCACCGTCACAGTCGTGTGCGCGTTCGATTGGTGGCGCCGCCTTTGTTGTGGTGTGCATCTGTAGGTTTAATATCATATTGTAACTTCAATTATGGTGTTACATTCGATAATGTTGAAAGCTCTCAATTTGTGTCGTGTCGTTCAGTGGGATTTGACGTATCGTCGTCATTCTGAGTAGGTTTGGGCATCTTCAATTTGCGGCATCACTCTAAATATGGATGAAAACCTTTGATCTACAACGACAAACTTTAGTAGTCGTGACACTTATGTTTATTTTTATTTGAAGAGACTGGACTTAAAACTTGTTTAAAGCTCTGCCTACGTACCCTTTGAACAATAGAGATCAAGTCGAGACGTAGTTCAATACATGATGATTTCTTTTATTATTGTGACTGAACTTAAAGTACAATTTTTCTTTAAGTTGCCTACGTACCCTTAGATGGAAGGGATCAAGTCATGACGTAGTTCAGATGAATGATTTTTTTTGTGGGTCGTTCACCTTTTAAGCTCGTGCGGGCCAGGAGCAACATGAAGTTTATACTCTTACGTTAAAGAGTATTACATTTCAAAAGATCTTATCTTCATCATGGTCTTGATCAGATCCTTCGTTTGTAGGATTGGTTAGAATGATGATATTTTTCTTCACCTTCAAGGAGCCTTCTGTATTTATGAGAACAAATAATTTCCTCTTCATGCGCGAAGGAACACGACTATGAATCTTCTTGTCGCTATTTACTTCATCGAAGAGTCTTGCCCCTACGGTCTTCATCTTTCCTTCTTGTTGATCACTTGTCCCTTTGAGGCGATCAAAAACAGATGTTGAAGGTCGGTCTTTCTTTGATGTGGAGACACTTAACCTTTGGAAAACTGAAGTTCGAGTGGAGGTAGCAGTTAGATATGGATTTTCTTCTTTTATCGCGGCTATACTCATCCTTTGGAAGACCGAAGTTCGAGTAGTTGAAGGCTTGATGCGATTGAAGACAAAAGTTCTTTGGTCGACTTCTTTTGAGTCGTCGACTTCTTCTGCGTTGATGTAGCATGAAGTTGCAAAGTTTTCTTCCTCTTTCTTGATGACAAGGAAATTTCTTGAGAAGAATTCTTTTAAAGTCACTGGTTGTCGAGGTTGAGGACGATATTTATTTTCTCCTCTCTCATGTGTAGGTTTCCTCGAATTGATTCTTCCTTTCTTCTTCGAAAGCTTATTGTTTCGTTTATTATCTCGAAACATGCAATCTTGTTTCTGAACGGGTCTTTGTCGTCGTATTTTCTGACGAGCTACGACGGTCCAACATTTATCTTCATTTCCGATGACCTCGGGTTTTACCTGAGAAATTTGCTTTGGGGTTTCATGTCCGAACCGAACAATTATTGGTTCGAAGGTCCCAAACTGGATCAGACTTTCCTTTTGCTTCTCAAATGAGGCCGGAGATAATTGAGCGCCGAAGTTCATTGTTACCGCAGCGTGGTTTGATTGAGCTATTTCCTCAAGGTCTAGCTCAATTTTTCCCTCCTTAGCTAACCTTAGAATGAACTCTTTTAGGACAAAACATTTCTCCACTGGATGACTTATAACTCGATGATACTTACAATAGTTGGGATCATCGACTTTGTCCATTTCTTTCGGGCGCCTACACTCGGGAAACTCAATCAGTCTTGTTTCCAGTAGTTGCTCTAACATGTCAGGAATGTCAGAGTTTGGAAACGGATAGACTTTTTCTTGTCTTTCTTTTAAAGTTAGGCGATGTTTCTTGCCTCCGTCATTTCTTCTTTCTGTCTTGTTTTCCTTTCCTTTTGAGGAAAACCTTACAGGGGTCGTGCTGACGACCATGGATTCTTCCACGACATTTTTCGTGATCTTCTCACTATCCTTCATTTCTTTTTTCACTTTGTTGATATTCGGGATTAGGAGGTCTTTGCTTCCTCTGTTGGCGATACTCAACTCCATATCGTGGGCGCGAGTCGCTAACTCTTCAAAGGTATGAGGCTTTATCCCTTGCAGGATATAATGTAATCCTCAATGCATGTCGCTGATGCACATTTCGACGGCGGACACCTCAGTGAGTCGATCCTTGCAGTCGAGACTCAACGATCTCCAACGGTTGATGAAATCGATGACTGGCTCGCCCATCCTTTGGTTAGTGTGCGAGAGTTCGGTCATGCTGACTGTTCGCCTCGTGTTGTAGAAGCGATTCAGGAAGTCTCTTTCAAACTGTTCCCAACTATCAATTGTCTCGGGCTCCAAATCAGTGTACCAATCAAAGGCATATCCTTTCAGAGTCCGGACGAATTGCCTAACCAGCAAGTCTCCGTGAGTTCCAGCATTCTCGCACGTTTCGACGAAATAGGCGATGTTTTGTTTAGGATTGCCCTTCCCATCGAATTGTTGAAATTTTGGCGGCTGGTACCTAATGGGCATTCTCAAGTTGTCGATCCTCTTGGTATACGGTTTAGTATACAAGAGGGAGCTTTGAGTGGGTCCACCGTATTGAGCTCTGATAGTGTTTGTGATCATGTCCTGTAGTTGTTGGACAGACAGCGAAGCGACCGACGTTGAGTGATGCGGTTGGTCTTCTTGGATGACATTTTTTTCTTTGTCATTCCTCCTTGCTACAGGAGTTAAACTTGTCTCTGCAGCCTCTCGACTTTGCATCTGATTTCTCAAGCTTGCAATCTCGAGGTCTCGTTCTTCAACTGCTTTCATCAGAAAATTTAATTTATTTTCCATTTCAGCCATTGCTTCATCGTTAGTGCGTGCGTCTGCCATCATTACAGACATTACATTTGGATCAGACCCCTTATTTGGTTGATCAGATGAGGGAACAAATTCATCATACAAGAAATTTTCCTGAATGATTATCCCCTCACGCGCAAACTCTGTCATTCTTTCCTCCATAACATTTATTTCAGTCATCATGGCGGATGCTACGTCAGAATCGAGCTCGAACAGAGGGTTACACCTAATAAGAAATTTGTCGCTTGTAGATGCCCCTGACGATGTCATTACTCTGCTCACTATTGTGACAAAATCATGTTGACAATCGTGGGGAGTAGAACCCGTGTAGGGGTTGTTCATGACAACGGTTGTTGAAGGAGTTCTGAACGACAAAACTTCACTTGTCTTTGAGATGAGGGAAAGAGATGAGAGGTAGATAGGTCCCACCGGGCGTGCCAATCTGTTCACACGAGATTTCGAGCGAAGGATGGAAATTCGACACGTGTAAATGAATTTGATTTTTGTATTGTATTGTATGTATCAGTGCGTAGTGGATTACAATCTCTAATGTTTGATCCTCTGATTCTTTCTCTCTCAAATGTAAATGTATCTCGAGGGCTTCGCAGCTTGTTCTCGATGTTGGATTTGTTTCGAGGGCTTAGCAGCTTGTTCTCGATGTTAAATTTGGATCGAGGGCTTTGCAGCTTGTTCTCGATGTTGAATTTGGATTGAGGGCTCTGCAGCTTGTTCTCGATGTTGGATTTGGATTGAGGGCTTCGCAACTTATTCTCGATGTTGAATTTGGATCGAGGGCTTCGCAGCTTGTTCTCGATGTTGAATTTGGATCGAGGGCTTCGCAGCTTGTTCTCTATTTTAAATTTGGATCGAGGGCTTCGCAGCTTGTTCTCGATGTTGAATTTGGATCGAGGGCTTCGCAGCTTGTTCTCGATGTTGAATGATTGTTCAGTCTTCCAAGGATTCAGGGAGTCTTTGTTGCTTGGGAATTCTCTCTGAGCTCTTAGGAGTAGAAATTTTCTGAACCTTGAAAATGAAGAATGAGCTCTCTATTTATAGAGTTCTCATGGACCTAATGGGCTTGGGCCTGGATCCAATGGGCTTGGGTTTGGATCCAATGGGCTTGGGTCCAATGGCATTTTGGGTTCAATGGGCTTTTGGGCTTTGGGCCAAATTGCCATGTAAATAGCTTTCTGTGATGGAGCGTTGATGGAACGCAGCGGAAGCGATTTGGATCATGGACACTCTAATTTCATCAATTTAAACAAAACGGAAACATGCAAAAGCAATGAAAAAGAGAAATTAGAACACATACCCTTGTCGTTCGTATTTCTCCAGTTTTCACTGCCAGAAGCTCCTCACGAGCTCACCGAGCCTTCTCACGAAACCTTCGTGGACCACCCACGGTAGTCCCTCTATCCTCGGGCCGAGAAACGGAGTAGTGGGACTCCTTTTACAAAAGAAAAGAAGGACGAAGCTCACTGAAGAAAAACTATTTTTCTTAACAAACAGAGAGCATAGGAAGAAGACGACGAAAGAGATAGAGAGAGAAAACAAAAATGAAATTCACAATTTCACTTTTGTAAACCCCAAAAGGCACTAAGCCTAATTCTTTTCTTTTTCCTTTTTTTTTTTTTTTTTTTTTTTTTTTTTTTTAATTCAATTGATCTGTCAATATATATATACCTGTGTATATATAAAACATACATGTGTCTTACATCTTGCATGTAAGACACATGTATATATATATATATATATATATTTATATATTATTATTATTAAAAATAATAATAATTATTTTATTAATTAAACTTTTTAATTAATAAAAAAAAAATATATATATAAATTAATTAATATTATTTAATTCAATATCAAATATTAATTAAATAATATAATTAATCCCGGTTTTCCGAAAACCGACTTTTTACACATGAATCCTATTCATGTTTTCAGATCAATCTCATATTTAAATCATATTTAAATATGTCTATCCTTCTTCCACAAACCCGAATTTGAACGATTCAAATTCTTTTCTTTTCTTTTATATTGTTTCACGGCTTTATCCGAGCTAGCCAGGAGAACCGTAAGGACCTACAGATCATGAGCTCCAACGATACGAGATTATCCGGTCAAAACTCTTTCAATCGAACTAATCAACATTCGTTAACCCCCGGAGACTCCACTAAAGTCCAAGGGCTGCACTCTCCTCACTGTAGATATATTGTGTCCTGTTGATATAACTATCATCAGTAAGTCGATCCTTCACAGGTCGTTCATAATCACAACGGGTCATTTAAACCGTTTAACCCTTGTATTATATCTTGTTCCTTAAGTACCACTGACACCTCTAATGAACAATTGATTTGTGGTCCAACCATCAAATCAGATTCCTCCCTGATCAGGAGAGGATGGGCCCATTGTTCAAGACCTGGAGTCAGCACTTAAGGGAACAACCTCTCTACTAACCCTTAAAGCGGGTAGGAGTGAATTCCAATCTTGCTACAACTATGTCCCCAACCACTTATTCAATCTTATCCCCAAGATGGTAGGCATATTGAGTCGGCGATCTGGCCACTCTCACCCGTACAAATCAAAGGATAAGGTTGAATAAACAGGAGTTCATAGTAAGCTCAGGATTGAGATCGAGTTACCTAAGTCATCACATGAAAAAAACCGGTCTTTTCAGTAAACGGTGTTATAAAGAAAGAGCGATTTTATTTCTTGGTTCGGTCTTGTGCAAACTCATTGCACAGGACGCCCTCACTCACATGTCTCTACATGAAACGATTCGAATCACATCGTTTTGTACTATACAAAGTGAGCCGCGTCCAATAGTGTCCCCAGGATAAGGTACCCAGCCTTATCCCTATACTATAGACCATTTTGGCTGTCTACTTGAACTTGATTCACATTCATGTCACACATGAAGTTCAAGTACTCACACTATCGCCAAGGGTGTTAGTTATTGGTATAGGTTAATACAAACACAATTCACTAAAATTCAATAACAACTTTATTGAAATATAATATATACATTCATTCAGTTTACAAACTACGAGTTTTAGGACATAAAACCCAACAAACTCCCACTTGGACTAAAACGTCAGTGGAGTACATGCTGGTTGAGAGAACTAGAATATCAAATATCTAAAGTTTCTCCCACTGTCCTACTGAGCAGCTCGCAGCCCTAAACTTTTTAGGTGTCTCTCAAACACTTTAGCCGTGAGAGACTTAGTAAACGGATCAGCAATGTTGTGCTCCGAGGCTACCTGTGTGACGATCACATCTCCTCGTTGCACTATCTCCCTGATGAGATGATACTTCCGCTCAATATGCTTTCCACGCTTATGGCTTCTAGGTTCTTTAGAATTTGCCACTGCACCGCTGTTATCACAATAAAGGGTGATTGGCAAGTTCATATTTGGAACAACTTCCAAATCTGTCAAGAACTTCCTAAGCCATACAGCTTCCTTCGCTGCTTCGCAAGCTGCGACATACTCAGCTTCCATGGTGGAGTCAGCAATACAACCTTGCTTTATACTCCTCCATACTATTGCTCCTCCGTTAAGAGTGAACACTGATCCTGATGTAGATTTCCTGGAATCTATATCAGTCTGAAAATCAGAGTCAGTGTATCCTGCAAGGATCAAATCCTTCGCGCCATACACAAGCACATAGTCTCTCGTTCTCCTAAGATACTTGAGGACGTGTTTAACGACTGTTCAGTGATCATATCCTGGATTGGACTGGAACCTACTGACAATTCCTACTGCATAGCAGATGTCGGGTCGTGTACACAACATAGCGTACATGAGAGTACCAACTGTAGATGCATAGGGAATTCGTCTCATATCCTCAACCTCTTGAGGTGTCTTAGGAGACTGTTCCTTAGACAAGTGAATTCCATGCCTAAAAGGCAGCGAACCTTTCTTGGAATTCTGCATCGAATATCTTGACAACACCTTGTCAATATAAGATGCTTGAGACAGCGCTAGTGTTGCGCGCTCAGTGTGTATATAAAATGTAAATGCGAAGAGCGCTAAGATCATGCAAGCATACATGGTCTACAGCAAGTGATAAGTATAATTTAATTCGTTTTCCCACAGAGATTAAGTTTAGTGACTAACGATTTGGTGTGT
The DNA here is from genome assembly GCA_028017165.1 of Herpetospermum pedunculosum. Classification (NCBI taxonomy): domain Eukaryota; kingdom Viridiplantae; phylum Streptophyta; class Magnoliopsida; order Cucurbitales; family Cucurbitaceae; genus Herpetospermum; species Herpetospermum pedunculosum. The sequence continues at coordinate 53,110,740 of CM051528.1, read as the reverse complement.
TAGATTAGATAAGGTAACTTAAATTGGATAGATTTTGGGTTGAGGTACAGGAATATAAAAGATGCAAGAAGAATGTAAACATAAATGCAAAGCTAGCAAAGAGGTACAGTCATAATGTGGAAAAGTAGAATTGCGGTTCTTGCAATAATCTAGCAATAAATTAGCAACGATTTTAATGTAAAGTAAGGCAGCAAGGTCGACTTAAGAATCCTCTATAGGCATTTAACTATGATCATTCAACAGTAGATTAACATCTCATGCATCGTCTTAGCTAGTTCTCATGCATCTTCCGATTACATGCATTAGTTTCTTAGATTACTTCTGTCCAAGTAAAGCTAACAACCTAATCATAAACACATGCTAATAAACGTGCTAGGAGAACGCCTATTCCTAGGTCATTTTCTGATTACCATAAAAGGCTAACATGAATGGATGACTCTGAATTCTTACTCCTTCCGGAGGTTAGGAATTCTTTAGACAAAATGGATGGCCAGTCGAAATCGCCCATGGGATGAAGCTCACATACATTCAATGCATTCATGCTATTCTACATGCTGAGTTCTCATATTTCTAGCCTACAGATTTATCTTTAGCAGACCTCTCTTAGATTAGTTACTCATGGTTTTCGAAGAACTGAGGGAGATGGATTGATTGAACATGAATTGAAGAACTCAGTAAAATTAATTGATGAAGAAATGATAAGATGAAGAACTCAACAAAACTATTGATTAAGGAATGACAGAATGAAGAATTCAATAAAACCAATTGATTACTCTTGTAAGAAAGCAATTCACATAATAATTCGTAAAGCAACAACCTTTGATCCGAAAGCAATATTTAAAGGGTAAAACAGTAAATGGTTCATAACAACGCTTCAAGAAGAATAATAATTAATTAGAAAGCAGTAAAGGAAAGCTGTAAATTGCGTGAGGATCTTCCAAGTCGTGAATCGCCTCGGATGAAGGGGAAGATTAGCTGATCTTGGGGATAAATTCAATTAGAAGAGAAGATGGATCTTCTCTTCTTCCTCTCGAATTATCAACGCCAAGGGCTTTGTTTCTTCGATCCAACAACCGGGGGAAAAGGATTTCGTCTTCGAGTTCTTCACTATTGAGTTGTGTTTGAATTGAGGGGAATTCAATTTGATTTCAATTGCTTTGATCCTTCATTTCACTCTCTTTATATAGCCTCTAGGTGGTTGCAAAAGTTGCTCAATAATTGTGGATCACCATTCAATTTTGTGAGGTAGTCAAGCTTGACATGTGGCAGCACCAGGGAGAGTTGACTACTGGAAAAACTCAGTCAACAAAGACTGTTAACTGGATAAAAATGCAGCAGCAAAGACTGTTTTATTGCGAGCTCCGCAATTTTTCAGCAATGTTCCTGCAATGTACATTTTAGCTCTTTTTACATCATTTTGCATCCTTTTTCTTTCCATTTCCAAATAAGCCTTTATTTAGCATCATTTCTCAAATTCTCACATTTACGCACACATTAAGCTGACTCTTAACAAAAACACTCAAGAATTTCCATGATTTCTAGGTAAATATGACGTTAAATAATGTACTTTTGGAGAGGTAACACACCCCCAAACTTGAGTTATTGCTCGTCCTCGAGCAATATAAAGGCTTACTTTGGCTGCTAAATCTTGTCTTTTAAACTCTACCTAACTGACTTGCTGACTTCCCTAGGCTTACTATCAAAGGCATTGCTGTCCTGTGACACTCTTCTAAGTTCAAACTAACTTCATATTCTGCCTATTCTGATTTCTCTTGCCTTTAAAACCTTTTGTTCTTACTAACTTCCTACCTTATGGCTTATCTGCCTATGTCATTGGGCTCATTGTGCAGTTATCCCTAAGCTTTCAAATTCTCCCTAGTTTTAACTTAGACTCAGTACATGCTTCTAATGTCTTTATTTTTTAATTACCTAGGATTCCTTAAAGTCATGCCAGGCTTAGCACACACGAGTATCAGAGTTCAGTATCCATAGAACAAACTAAGCCCTGGCATCACTGTGTTGGATAGACACTCATCTCCCTTGACATACCTTCAAGCTACAGCCCTGTGTTTAGCAAACTAAGGATCATAGTTCAATTTCACAGGACATCTAAACACTTAGGCCGTAGCTCTTTGGCACACATTCTTCTTCCTTAGTTTTACTTTTCCTTTTTTCTCTTTTGGCAAAGTCTTCTCTTTGAACTGCCTTTTAATGCAGTGCCACTTGTGGGTTACACAAATGGCCCTGATTACTCAGCATCCTTAGAGAGAGACAGTACCCTTTACTTTTCTTTTGCTTTCTTATTCATTTTTTTTAGAAGAAGAATGTCTATTTTTCAAAAGAGAGAGGAATGTTCCTAGGCTTAGAGGTTGCCTCCCCCAAACTTAAACTTCTCATTGTCCCCAATGAGAGTCTGAGGTGGCACACCCCCAAACTTATCTTAGAAGCATCTAGTCTAAATAAAAACCAGACAGACTTAAAACTCCTAGGGATGGAATGACCCTCATAGTGCAGATAACTCAACAGCAGAAATTTACTAAAACCAACATGGTAAGGTCTAACAGAGGTACATGCTCAGCAATTCATGAAGCTAATTAGAACTAACAAAGGTATACTTGACACTCATCCAGCATGCTCAATAGACAGACTACCTATGGACATCAGTAATGCAGCCAAATCATGAGATTTAAAGACAGACAACCCATCAGAAAGTCATACACCAGCATGCTTAAACTAACAAAATATTGCGGTGTCCGCAAAGAATTCGCAATGATTCCAACAGAGCAGTTTTAACTGTGATCAAGGCTCCTAGCATGCGATATTCGTTCATAAACAACTATAGAAAATAGCAAAATTATCTAAGCTACCTAATCATACGACATTAAACTAAACTAAGCTACTCTACTTAGGCAAATTAAGAATTTAAAACAGAACAAACAGTTGATATTGGTGGGGTAACAGGTCACAGAAAAGCAGATTTTTTTCTTGTTTTTGAGAGGGATCAGAAATACTCCCTCGAATGCCATTTAAAAATCTCCAATTGCCACGTTCCTAAATCACAAAAAATAAACTTAATTAAAGCTAACAATAACAATAATGTAATCAATCTAAAAGAAAAACAATAACGAAAGACTATCTATTCCATATTCCTCTGATGATTGAGCATAATGAACATTCCATTGAACGCCCTTGCTCATCCTTTCTTGACTTGCTTTTTAGGCTTCGGATAAGAGGAAGGCTGAGAGTGTTTTCACATCTCCCTCCTCATAGTAGTGCTTCAATCTAGCACCATTCACCATGAACGACTGTCCTTGTTCCAGATTTCGAATTTCAATTGCACCATGAACAAACACATTAGTAATCACAAAAAGACCGAACCAACGAGACTTTAATTTGCCAGGAAATAATTTCAATCGTGAGTTAAACAATAGAACATGCTGGCTCTTTTTGAAGTCCTTAATCCTCAGTCTACTATCATGCCAACTTTTAGTCTTTTCCTTATACATTTTAGCATTTTCATATGACATATGCCTTAGTTCATCTAACTCATGTAATTGCAGAGACCGCAATGTTCCCGCATCGGTCACGCAATAATTCAACTCTTTTAAGGCCCAAAATGCTTTGATTTCTAGTTCAAGGGGTAAGTGACATGCTTTTCCATACACTAACCTATAAGGAGACATTCCTAAAGGTGTTTTATATGCAGTTCTATATGCCCACAGTGCATCATCAATTCATGCTAAACGACTATGATTGTTGGCACATAATAAATATTTCATTCCCAAAATAAACTACTCCTAACATACGAAATCTAAGCAAAGCATGATAAAATCCTAATTTAAGAGTTTAGGGATCAGAAATCTCCCTTGTCAATCTGCCTCATATGGATATTCTTCAATGTTTCGAGGCACCATTTCTGCTCCTTTAAGATACTTAAGTCTTGATTTACGGGATCGGACATTCTGCCACACCTTGAAATTGTTGATTCTTTCAAAGAGACTGCATGTTATAACATCCCAAGGTTTGTACTTTTCGTGCGTTGGTTTTGTTTCTACAACATTTGCTACAACATAGCTTCGATGCGATAGGACTTCTTTTTCTGGCATATCTCTTTCTAACTCCTTCAGCTGGAGCATTTGTGGTGGTGGTGGCTCAGCTCTTTCATTGGTGGAGAAGCTTGCTGCAACATCAAACATTTCAAATTCTTGTTCCTCCAGCAGCGCATTAGTCTCTTTGGCCTCATCCAGCACAATTTCATTTTTCTCAACTTTCACCAACTCCCCCAATTCATATGGAGATTCCATTGGATCACTCTTCTTAGATTCGAAGGTAACAAATGAGTCATCATCATAAAAATCAAACATTTGAGGGTATGGTGGTGGTGACACATAGGTAGGAAAATCAGGTTGCCTAATGACAGGGGGAGGCCTAGGAATCTCTTCTGGTTCCTCAATGATAGGTTCCAGCCTCACCCTTGTTGTGTTTGGTTGTATTTGATCAAGGTTAGGCAGAGAATCCAGTGGAGCACTAGACTCTTCATTCTCTACTCTCTTTGGTGCTTCTCTGCTACTCATCACCAATGGCCTTCCACTCCGTAGTTCAATAGCTTGAACTTGTTCCTTACCATCCCTTCTTGGAGTTTCAGTGTCTGCAGGCAGTCTGCCTTGGGGCCTATTCTTCAGCTCGTCTGCCATCTGCCCGATTTGAGTCTCTAAGCTTCTCAATGTTGCTTGTTGGCTCTGCAAAGTTGCATCATTCTTTGCTATGTATTCCTTCAGTAAGTCCTCCACTGATGTTCCCATCGGTTGGTTGTTGACATATTGTTCCTGATATGGGGGTTGACTAGTTTGTTGATGTTGAGTGAAACCAGGTGGTCCACTTGGTCTTGATTGATTTTGCGTTTGGCTTGTGCTTTGTTGTCCACCCCAAGAGAGATTTGGGTGGTTTCTCCAACCAGGGTTATGTCTATTTGAATAGGGGTTGTTCCTTGGTTGTTGTTGACTTCCAACATAGCACACCGAAGATGGATTAGCAGGGCAATAGTCATACATATGCCCGTCCCCACAGAATCCACAAACTAGTGCCTCACCTTGGTTGGCTATTGCTGTGCTTGTTGAAACAGCTGCCACTGTGTTGACACTTTGTTGAATATTGGGTTGAGTCATTTGCTTCACCAGGTTGGTTAGAGCATTGATTTGGCTGCTCATTGCGCTGAGTGCATCCATGTCTTGAGCCTTTCTTCTGTTTGGCTCCACAGGATCGTGTGACCATTGACAATGTGATGTTGAGATTTTCTCCAAAATCTCATAGGCTTCGTTATAGCTCTTTGATAGCATCGAACCTCCAGCTGAGGAATTCAAGACTTGCCTCGTGCTGGGGTTGCATCCTTTGAAGAATACTTCAATCTGGATACACCATGGAATGCCATGGCGTGGACATTTGAGTAGAAGATCTTTGAATCTGGTCCAAGTTTCATGTAGAGATTCATTCTCAGCTTGCTTGAACTTGATGATGTCAACACGAAAGTCAGAGTTCCTATCTGGAGGGAAGTATTTTACTAGGAACTTTTCAGCAAGGTCTGTCCAATTGACAATTGATCCAGAGGGGAAAGAGTTCAGCCACGTCTTGGCCTTGTCTCTTAATGAATATGGAAAAAGGTAAAGTCTCAAGGCCTCTTGAGACACTCCTGGGATGACAAAGGTGTCACTTACTCCCAGGAAGTTTCTCAAGTGGTTGTGGGGGTCTTCATTTTCCACTCCAAAGAATTGTCCAACTGTGGACAACATTTGAAACATGACAGGTTTTAACTCGAATGAGTGAGCTGTAATCTCGGGGCGTATGATGCTCGGATTAAGCTCCTCAGGCATTGGTACAAGGTATGATAGAATAACACTATCCTTATCATTCGCAATTTCAATGGGGTTGCGAATGATAGGTGTTTGATTTGGTGCTTCTTCTGCTCTTTCCATTTCAGCTTGTTGTGGTTCAAATTGTACTGACTCTGCGTGGTCAACAATGTGCTGAAGTACAGGTTGCTTTTGCTGTTTAAAAAGGCGTTTCTTAATTTTATTTCTGGTCCTTAGAGTTCTTTCAGGCTCAGGATCAAATTCTAGATTGTGATTTGGAAACTCATTCATAAACCAGCTTTGTTGGTACCTGTAAACGCAAAAGATTAGCTCCAATATATTAAGTTCTTCTAAAATAACACAAATCGTGTTTACTAAACAAAATCCCCGGCAGCGGCGCCAAAAACTTGTTGCGCGCTCAGTGTGTATATAAAATGTAAATGCGAAGAGCGCTAAGATCATGCAAGCATACATGGTCTGCAGCAAGTGATAAGTATAATTTAATTCGTTTTCCCACAGAGATTAAGTTTAGTGACTAACGATTTGGTGTGTTAGATTAGATAAGGTAACTTAAATTGGATAGATTTTGGGTTGAGGTACAGGAATATAAAAGATGCAAGAAGAATGTAAACATAAATGCAAAGCTAGCAAAGAGGTACAGTCATAATGTGGAAAAGTAGAATTGCGGTTCTTGCAATAATCTAGCAATAAATTAGCAACGATTTTAATGTAAAGTAAGGCAGCAAGGTCGACTTAAAAATCCTCTATAGGCATTTAACTATGATCATTCAACAGTAGATTAACATCTCATGCATCGTCTTAGCTAGTTCTCATGCATCTTCCGATTACATGCATTAGTTTCTTAGATTACTTCTGTCCAAGTAAAGCTAACAACCTAATCATAAACACATGCTAATAAACGTGCTAGGAGAACGCCTATTCCTAGGTCATTTTCTGATTACCATAAAAGGCTAACATGAATGGATGACTCTGAATTCTTACTCCTTCCGGAGGTTAGGAATTCTTTAGACAAAATGGATGGCCAGTCGAAATCGCCCATGGGATGAAGCTCACATACATTCAATGCATTCATGCTATTCTACATGCTGAGTTCTCATATTTCTAGCCTACAGATTTATCTTTAGCAGACCTCTCTTAGATTAGTTACTCATGGTTTTCGAAGAACTGAGGGAGATGGATTGATTGAACATGAATTGAAGAACTCAGTAAAATTAATTGATGAAGAAATGATAAGATGAAGAACTCAACAAAACTATTGATTAAGGAATGACAGAATGAAGAATTCAATAAAACCAATTGATTACTCTTGTAAGAAAGCAATTCACATAATAATTCGTAAAGCAACAACCTTTGATCCGAAAGCAATATTTAAAGGGTAAAACAGTAAATGGTTCATAACAACGCTTCAAGAAGAATAATAATTAATTAGAAAGCAGTAAAGGAAAGCTGTAAATTGCGTGAGGATCTTCCAAGTCGTGAATCGCCTCGGATGAAGGGGAAGATTAGCTGATCTTGGGGATAAATTCAATCAGAAGAGAAGATGGATCTTCTCTTCTTCCTCTCGAATTATCAACGCCAAGGGCTTTGTTTCTTCGATCCAACAACCGGGGGAAAAGGATTTCGTCTTCGAGTTCTTCACTATTGAGTTGTGTTTGAATTGAGGGGAATTCAATTTGATTTCAATTGCTTTGATCCTTCATTTCACTCTCTTTATATAGCCTCTAGGTGGTTGCAAAAGTTGCTCAATAATTGTGGATCACCATTCAATTTTGTGAGGTAGTCAAGCTTGACATGTGGCAGCACCAGGGAGAGTTGACTACTGGAAAAACTCAGTCAACAAAGACTGTTAACTGGATAAAAATGCAGCAGCAAAGACTGTTTTATTGCGAGCTCCGCAATTTTTCAGCAATGTTCCTGCAATGTACATTTTAGCTCTTTTTACATCATTTTGCATCCTTTTTCTTTCCATTTCCAAATAAGCCTTTATTTAGCATCATTTCTCAAATTCTCACATTTACGCACACATTAAGCTGACTCTTAACAAAAACACTCAAGAATTTCCATGATTTCTAGGTAAATATGACGTTAAATAATGTACTTTTGGAGAGGTAACACACCCCCAAACTTGAGTTATTGCTCGTCCTCGAGCAATATAAAGGCTTACTTTGGCTGCTAAATCTTGTCTTTTAAACTCTACCTAACTGACTTGCTGACTTCCCTAGGCTTACTATCAAAGGCATTGCTGTCCTGTGACACTCTTCTAAGTTCAAACTAACTTCATATTCTGCCTATTCTGATTTCTCTTGCCTTTAAAACCTTTTGTTCTTACTAACTTCCTACCTTATGGCTTATCTGCCTATGTCATTGGGCTCATTGTGCAGTTATCCCTAAGCTTTCAAATTCTCCCTAGTTTTAACTTAGACTCAGTACATGCTTCTAATGTCTTTATTTTTTAATTACCTAGGATTCCTTAAAGTCATGCCAGGCTTAGCACACACGAGTATCAGAGTTCAGTATCCATAGAACAAACTAAGCCCTGGCATCACTGTGTTGGATAGACACTCATCTCCCTTGACATACCTTCAAGCTACAGCCCTGTGTTTAGCAAACTAAGGATCATAGTTCAATTTCACAGGACATCTAAACACTTAGGCCGTAGCTCTTTGGCACACATTCTTCTTCCTTAGTTTTACTTTTCCTTTTTTCTCTTTTGGCAAAGTCTTCTCTTTGAATTGCCTTTTAATGCAGTGCCACTTGTGGGTTACACAAATGGCCCTGATTACTCAGCATCCTTAGAGAGAGACAATACCCTTTACTTTTCTTTTGCTTTCTTATTCATTTTTTTTTAGAAGAAGAATGTCTATTTTTCAAAAGAGAGAGGAGTGTTCCTAGGCCTAGAGGCCTAGAGGATCCTCAACGCCATCATCAGGTATGACGACTTGAGTTTCAGACAAGCCGATGTAGCGGTCAGGCTGTCTTACATCCCTCCCACTGCGTCGAAGCTTTCTCAACTCTTGAGAAGGACCAGCCTGATCAACAACCTTTGTTGATCCGTCTGTAGCTTTCCTGGAAAAATCGGACAAAACAATTTTGCTCGACGGTTGATGATCTCTCATGTGGTCTTCCTCTAAGAATGTGGCATTAGTCGATACTAGTACCTTGTTCTCATGAGGATCGTAAAATAGACCACCTTTCGTTTCCTTGGGGTAACCTACAAATAGGCACAATTTTGAACGATGTTCCAACTTCTTTGGATTGGGTACTGTTACGTCTCCAAAAGTGACCTTTTTAGGACTTATTTAGCTTAGAAAGATGTACACTCTTAGGTGTTTTTGATAGGATTTAGCTTAAACCTATGCTTATATATGAGATTTAGAAGAAGGTAGCTAAATTAGGACTTGTATGCAAAAGGAAAGAAAAGGATTAAAAACCGAAGTTAAAAGAAGGAAAAATGTGCATTGCGGCAGCATTGCGGAAACATTGCTAAAACCGCAATGTTTCAAGTGAAAACCGTAAGTTGACTGATCCTTTTCTGTTATTTTTCGTTATTTCAGGGATTCGTTCTTTCTCCTCCATCCATTTTGAAGTACGACGTTGAGGATGGATGGTTCTCCTTGGCCCAAACGCACCTGCAGATTACTATAAAAGGGGGTCAAAGTAGAGGGTTCGATCATCATCCGAAAGCGTAGAAGTCTCTTCGCAGCTCCATCTTTTCTCCTGTTTTTCTTCTCCGTCTGTTGGTTTGAGAGGTTCAGCTGTTGGAGTCGACAATCTGATAGGAAGGAGAGAAGATTCATCTTCTCTCCTGATTGGATTCATCCAAGCAAGGCTACCCTTTCTCTCCCTTCAGCCGAGGCGGTTGCGTCGAGGCGTTCAAGCTCAATTACTGCTTTTTGTCCTTGATTTCTAATTTCCAGCTCTGTTTAGTTGTTGTTTCTTTTCTAGTGGCTAGTTCATTTCATTTCGTTGCTTTCTGTCTTTATGTTATTTACTTTAAGCTTCCCTTTGTTCATTCAAACAATCAAGTAATCAAAGCACAATTCTTCATTTCACAGTTTCTTCTCTTTGCTGCTACTTTTTTTCCTTGCTGTTTGTCTTTAAATTTCTTCTAAGCATGTCTACTTCATCTCTTATTTCTGTTCTCTCTATATCCATGAGTAACTAAGTCACATAGGGGCATGCTAATGACAATACTATAGGCTAAACAACGTGAACCAAGCATGTAGGATAGCTCTCGAAGCATTGATTGTATGTAAGCTTCATCCCACGGGCAATTTCGATTGGCCATCCATTTTGTCCAAAGAACTCCTAACCTCTGGAAGGAGTAAGAGTTCAGAGTCATACACTCATGCTAGCCTTTCAAGGTAGCCAGAAAACGACCTAGGAATAGGCGTTTTCCTAGTACAAACCATATCTTTTTGCTTTAACAAGATGCTTAAGACCTTACTTGGACATGAGTAAACTAAAGAATCTAATGCATGAAATCGGAAGATACATGAGATTGAGTTAGTTTGATGCATAGTGAGTTAATCCAGTGCTTGAGAATCGTATAAAAATGCCTATAGAGGAGTCGTTAGTAGCCCTTGTTTCTCCATTTTACACACTTTCGCTGTCACTAACATTGCGGTAGAATTGCTGTTCTCGCAATTCTGCTAAGTTTAAAATTCTGTTTAGCTACTTTTCTCTTCGTTTATTAATTCTTCCTCTTTTCATTTGAGTTTATCTTTGACTTACACTTGTTTATGTTGCTATCCTTTACACATTCCTTAGAAATTAGACAATTTAAAACCAATTCTACCCCCTAAAATCCACCCATTCTTTCTTAACAATACACTTCACGAGTAGCTCATAATAAATCTCTGTGGGAAAACGAATGAAAAAATACTTACCACTTGCTATAAGATCATGTATGCTTGCATGTTCTGAGTGCTCTCTCTCTCTTATTGCTTATTTATTTTAACACATTGAGCACGCAACAAGTTTTTGGCGCCGCTGCCGGGGATTTATTTTAGTGAAAACGAAGTTTGTTAAGTTTGAAACACCAAGTTTATTGTCTATTGAAGCTGATCTATTTTCATTTCTTTTGCAGGTACTGTTTGGGTTAGTTTATGAATGAGCCTTCAAGTAGTGATCTAGAGTTCAACCCTGAGCCTGAGAGATTATTTAAGGCTAGAAATAGAGCCAAGAAACGTCTCTTTAACCAATCCTCTATACCTCCAATAATTGCGGAAACCGCAATTCCTCCGCAATTCTATCAAGAAGAAATGGACAGACCAGTCCCAAATCCGGTACCTACCACTCGCAATCCCATCGAAATAGCGAATGATAAGGATAGTGTCATTCTTTCCTACCTAGTACCTATGCCTGGGGAGCTGAACCCCAGCATAATCCGCCCTGAAATCACTGCCAACTCATTCGAGTTAAAGCCAGTGATGTTCCAAATGTTGTCCACTGTGGGACAATTCTTTGGAGTGGAAAATGAGGATCCCCACAACCATCTTAGAAACTTCCTAGGAGTTAGTGATACCTTCATCATCCCTGGAGTTTCCCAAGAAGCCTTGAGGCTCTACCTCTTCCCTTACTCTTTGAGGGACAAAGCAAAGACGTGGTTAAACTCATTACCCTCTGGATCAGTCCTCAATTGGACAGACTTGGCAGAGAAATTCCTAGTCAAATACTTCCCACCTGATAGGAATTCTACCTTTCGTGATGACATAATCAAGTTCAAACAAGCTGAAACTGAGTCTCTTCACGAAGCTTGGACAAGGTTCAAGGACCTTCTTCTCAAATGTCCACATCATGGCATCCCATGGTGTATCCAAATAGAGGTCTTTTTCAAAGGATGCAACCCCAGCACTAGACAAGTCTTAAATTCATCTGCTGGTGGTTCCATGCTGTCCAAGAGTTATAATGAAGCCTATGAGATCTTGGAGAAGATCTCAGCATCTCACTGTAGGTGGTCAGATGATCCAGTTGAGCCAACTAGAGCTCAAGACAAGGACGCACTCAATGCCATGAGTAGCCAAATAAGCGCCCTGACCAACCTAGTCAAGCAAATGGCTCAAGCCAATCTCCAAACTAGTGTCAACACCGCCGCAGCCATGTCAATGGGCACCCAGCCAAGTCAAGGTGAGACACTTATCTGTGGATTCTGTGGGGAAGGGCACCTGTATGAATACTGCCCTGGGAATCCAGCCTCAGTCTGCTATGTTGGAAGCCAGCAGCAGCCTAGGAACAACCCCTATTCTAATACTTACAACCCTGGTTGGAGGAACCACCCAAACCTGTCATGGGGTGGCCAACAAAATGCTAACCAAGCTCCTAACCAACCAAGACCGAGTGGAACACCTGGTTTCACTCCCCAACATAACCAATCCATGTATCAAAAACCATACAACCAACCTGTAGGGTCTTCTGTAGAAAACTTACTCAAGGAATACATAGCCAAGAATGATGCCACTCTACAGAGTCAGCAAGCTACTCTCAGGAGCCTAGAGAACCAAATAGGGCAACTAGCCAATGAACTCAAAAGTAGGCCCCAAGGTAGACTACCAGCTGACACTGAGGTGCCAAGGAGAGATGGTAAAGAGCAAGTTCAAGCAATTGAACTTAGAAGTGGGAGACCGTTGGTGAGTAACACAAAAGAAACACCAAAGAGAGTAGAGAACACTGAGTCTAGTGCTCCACTGGAGTCTCTGCCAAACCAAGGTCAACCATCACCAAGCACATCAGGACCAAGGCTGGAGCCAATCATAGAAGAGATAGAAGAGATTCCAAGGCCTCCACCTATCCTGAGGCGACCTGAAGTGCCTGCATATGTGCCACCACCTCCATTTCCTCGAAGGCTAAAGAAAAAACAAGAACAGGAAGTGCACTTTAACAAATTTTTAGAAATTCTTAAGCAAGTGCATGTTAATATTCCTTTTGTAGAAGTTTTACAGTCTATGCCCTCTTATGTAAAGTTTTTGAAGGATATTATTACTAACAAGAGAATAATTGGTGAGTTTGAAACAGTCAATCTCACTGAGGAGTGCAGTGCCATACTCCAGAACAAGCTACCCAAGAAGGAGAAGGATCCTGGTTCCTTCACCTTACCGGTAGAGCTAGGAGGCAAGCACGTGGGCAGAGCTCTTTGTGACTTGGGAGCTAGCATAAACCTCATGCCCCTATCACTATTCCGCCAGCTAGGAATAGGAGAAGCACGTCCAACCACTGTCACTTTACAACTTGCAGACAGATCCATAGCCTACCCTGAGGGTAAGATTGAGGATATTCTTGTAAAGGTTGACAAGTTTATTTTCCTTGCAGATTTCATTATCCTGGATTATGAAGCAGACAAGGAGGTCCCCATCCTATTAGGCAGACCTTTTCTAGCCACAGGTAGGGCCCTGATAGATGTCCAAAAAGGTGAGCTCACGATGAGGGTTCATGATGAAGAGGTGAAATTTAGTGTATATAAAGCCTTAAGGTACCCCTCTGACTCTGAATCTTGTGCTACCATGGACATTGTAGACTCACTAATGGAAGAACAGCTGGAGCATGTATTATTAACTAAGCATGCTAATGAATATGTACAATTAGATTTAACTGATTTGAATGTTTCTGAAATAATGGATATACCTGTAGATAAAACACAGCATGTATGTATAAATAAAGACCTGACTAACAGATCCATGAATCCTTTAAAACCATCCATTGAGCATCCACCTGTCTTAGAATTGAAACCTCTACCCACTCACCTCAAGTATGCATATCTAGGAAGTAATGATACTTTGCCTGTGATTATTTCTTCTAAATTAAGTGAAAAGCATGAGGTTGAACTGATTTTATTACTTAAGCAACATAGGAAGGCTATTGCATGGACTATTGCTGACATTAGAGGCATTAGCCCTTCTTATTGCATGCATAAGATTATATTAGAGGAAGAGCATACACCCCGAGTAGATCACCAACGTAGGTTGAACCCCTCTATGAAAGAGGTAGTTAAAAAGGAAATAATAAAATGGTTAGATGCTGGTGTGATCTTCCCTATAGATAGCAGTCAGTGGGTGAGCCCTATACAATATGTACCTAAGAAGGGGGGGATGACTGTGGTAGTCAATGAGAACAATGAACTGATTCCAACTAGGACTATCACAGGATGGAGGGTTTGCATGGATTATAGGAAATTAAACAAGGAAACCAAAAAAGACCACTTCCCTCTACCATTCATTGACCAGATGTTAGATAGGATAGCTGGTAGAGCCTACTACTGCTTCTTAGACGGTTATTCAGGATATAACCAGATCACTATAGACCCTAAGGACCAAGAGAAGACTACCTTCACTTGCCCTTTTGGAACATTTGCCTTTCGCAGAATGCCTTTTGGCTTATGCAATGCACCGGCAACATTCCAAAGGTGCATGTTGGAAATCTTCTCTAATTTGGATGAGTCCATGATAGAGATATTCATGGATGATTTCTCAGTCTTTGGGGATTCATTTACAAACTGTCTAGAGAATTTAGGACAAGTCCTGGCTAGGTGTGAGGAGACCAACCTAGTCCTAAATTTGGAGAAGTGCCACTTCATGGTGGATGAAGGGATTGTCTTAGGTCATAGAGTGTCTAGGGCAGGTGTAGAGGTCGATAGGGCAAAAATTGAAATAATAGAGAAATTGGTAGAACCTCAAAATGTAAAAGCCATTAGAAGTTTCTTAGGACATGCTGACTTCTATAGAAGGTTCATTAAGGACTTTTCTAAGATCTCCAAGCCTTTATGTGAGCTTCTAGAGCTAAACAAACCATTCATTTTCTCTAAAGAATGTTTCCTAGCTTGGAAAACCCTTAAGGAAGCACTAGTCACAGCACCTATTATAGTAGGGCCTAATTGGGATCTCCCCTTTGAGATGTTATGTGATGCTAGTGACTATGCTGTAGGGGTTATGTTAGGACAAAAGATTGACAAGTTAACACACCCTGTATACTATGCTAGTAAAACACTTAATGAGGCACAATGTAATTACACAACTACTGAGAAGGAGATGCTAGCTGTAGTGTTTGCTTGTGAGAAGTTTAGGAATTACATTGTAGGCACTAGGACAATTGTGTACACTGACCATTCTGCTTTAAAGTACCTTATGAGGAAGGCTGATGCCAAGCCTAGGTTGATTAGATGGGTTTTGCTGCTACAAGAGTTTGATCTAGACATTAGAGATAAGAAAGGATGTGAAAATGTGGTTGCGGATCATCTTTCTAGATTGCAGCATAATTGCGAAAAAATTGCGGAAACCGCAATTTCTGATGCTTTTATTGATGAACATGTCTTTGTATTGACTCATCGTGATAACGATGAGGAACCTTGGTTTGCTGACATTGCTAACTTCCTTGCATCACAGGTACTACCAACTTTCAAGGGAGGCCAAGAGAAGAAGAGGTTCCTTCATGAAGCAAGGAAATTCATATGGGATGATCCCACACTTTACAAGACATGTGCTGATGGTCTGCTCAGGAAGTGTGTGTCAGCTGCTGAGGCGAAGTCTGTGCTGCAGCACTGCCATACAGCACCCTATGGTGGACATTTTGGTGGCCAAAGGACAGCTGCAAAGGTGTTCCAGAGTGGCTACTATTGGCCAACGATCTTCAAGGATGCCCACAACTATGCACACAGCTGTGATGACTGCCAGAGAACAGGTAACCTTAGTCGAAAGGATGAGATGCCTCTCACTTACATCTTAGAGTTGGAGCTCTTTGATGTGTGGGGCATTGACTTCATGGGACCATTTCCCCCATCGTCAGGTAACCTTTACATCCTTGTAGCAGTAGACTATGTATCTAAGTGGGTAGAGGCCATAGCATGTCCAAATAATGATGCCAAAACAGTCATAAGATTCCTGCATAGACATATCTTTACTAGATTTGGAACACCTCGTGCTATAATTAGTGATGAAGGGACACATTTCATTAATAAAGCTATGGAGAGAGTGTTGGCTAAATATAATGTTAGACATAGAGTAGCCACCCCTTATCACCCACATTCGAATGGCCAAGCTGAAATTTCAAATAGGGAGATTAAAAACATACTCGAAAAAGTGGTCAAACCCAATAGAAAAGATTGGTCGTTTAAACTCGAGGATGCACTTTGGGCATATAGAACTGCATATAAGACACCCCTAGGTATGTCTCCTTATAGACTTGTGTATGGCAAAGCATGTCACTTACCATTCGAATTAGAAATTAAAGCATTTTGGGCACTAAAAGAGTTGAATTATTGCGTGACCGATGCGGGAACATTGCGGTCTTTGCAATTACATGAGCTTGATGAGCTTAGACATATGTCCTATGAAAATGCCAAAATGTATAAGGAAAAGACCAAGATTTGGCACGACAGTAGACTTAGGATTAAGGACTTTAAGAAAGGCCAGCTTGTCTTATTATTTAACTCACGATTGAGATTATTTCCAGGCAAACTTAGGTCCAGATGGTCAGGTCCATTTGTAATAACTAATGTGTTTGTTCATGGTGCAATCGAGATTAAGAACCTGCAGCAAGGGCAACCATTCATGGTTAATGGTGCAAGATTGAAGCACTACTATGAGGAAGGAGATGTGAAGACTCTCTCGGCCTTCCTCTTGACTGAAACGTGAAAATAAGAACGAGAGAGGACGAGTGATTACTGTGCTCGTCCATGCGAGGCTAATGCCTTAGTTTATTTTTTGCTATTTTTCCGGTTATTGTTTGTGTATATTCTTGTGTGATTTTAATTACGAATTTGATGTTGATTTTATTTCTTTTTGTGGGGAATCAATAGAGGGAATCAAGGAGATGAAATCAAGCTAAAAAGATCGAGGAGATATTGGGCCAAATCAAAGATTCGGTTGAGAAAAGATTGGCATTTAAACGCAGAAAATCTCCAACGGTCACTAGAATTGCGCTGGATTTGCAGAATCCGCAACAAATATAGCCGTTGGGATTTCCATCATTACTTATATCCGTTGGAAGCGCGTTGATCCGTACGATTTCCCCATTATCTGAACTCCAAGAAATCTCTCTCCCTCTTCATCTGCAATTCTTCTTTCCAGATTCCCACGATTCAACAATGGTGCTAACGAGAGCTGAAAGGTCTGCGTCCAAGAAGAGGGCTGACGACGCTGAAGTTGCTGCGAGGGAAGCACTTCTTTCCCTTGCAGATGCTGAGGCTGCGCGCACTGAACGACTCCCCAAACTGCCTATCCGCAAGAAGAAGTGGAAGGTTGTCACGGAGATACCTGCTGGACCCTCTGAACCAGCAGGAACACCCAAGAAACGCAAGTGGAGTATGGCTGTGGCCGAAGAAGCAAGCAAGAAAAAGACTCCCTCTGTGGAGAGTCAAGAAAGTGACCGTCGGTCACACGAGTCAGCCAAACAGAGCTCTTCACCATCTCCACCAGCGCGAAGCCCTGAGCTTCCTCCGTCGCCGCAGAGTTCTGAACACACCCCACCAGCAGAGAGCCCTGCAGCATCACCCACTTCCCCACAACCTGACCCTGAATTTCCATATGGAGAGTATCAAGAATCGACGCAGGGTAGTGGGGAAGCTGCGGAAGAAGAGGTATTCTCTCCTTTGAGGGAAGCCAGCCCTGAGAGCCCTGCGCAAAGGGATGATTCAATGGACGAGACACTGGGGGATTGCCTCCAGCAGATGACAACAAAGGCAAGATTGAAAAAGAAAGCCGCCAAGGTTGTCAAGGCCAAACGGCCAAAAACAAAAAAGAAGTCCAAGAAGAAGAAGTCCAGGGATGCGCCTTTATCAAAGAAGGGGAGTGATGAGTCTTCCCCAAAGAAGCTCAAGATTGAGGCTGCTGAGTCAACCAAACCTAAAGACAAAGGGAAAGCCAAGCTTTACCCTGAAGATGAGCCTCAATCAGTGAGGTACGTGTCCTCTGATGCTGAGTCCAGAGGCACTGAGCTGAGGAAGAGGGAACTGCTGCACGAGAAGGGATTCCTAGACGCCCTCACAGACCTGCCGCAATTCTTGCGCGCAGGGATCACGAATCACGGTTGGGAGGAGCTGTGCAGACCACCCAATCCAGCCTACTCCAGCATGGTGTATGACTTTTACGCCAACTTGATGAATCCCGAGGATGGCCTGTCTGTGGTCAGAGGAGTCGAAGTGGACTTTTCAGCGAAGGCGATCAACGAAGCCTATGGCCTCAAGGGCCAAAAACACATTGACTATGCAAGGATCGTTGATGAGCCAACAGAGGCTGTCTTGGAGGAAGCAATTCGGATCATTGGCCAGCCAGAGGCATCATGGACAATATCGCGCAATGGAAGGCACACCCTGATGAGTGCCACCCTCACAGCCAAGGCGGCTGTCTGGTTTTCCTTCGTGAGGAGGAAGCTGTCTCCAGTGACCCATGAGACAACTATCAACCAAAGCAGATCGCTGCTGGTCTATGCGATCATGCGAGGTCTCACAATCAACGTGGGCGAGGTCATTGCAGCTTCAATTGCTGATTGCGCCAAAAAGGGTAAGGGACCACTTTTCTTTCCTAATACAATTACTAAGCTTTGCTTACGTGCAGGGGTCCCAGTAGAGCGAATGGAAAGGCAACTGGCCTACACGGGCTACCTAGAGTTGCCTACTGCCTTGAGGTTGCGAAGGAAGGGAAACATGGAATTCGAGCTGGATGGGCTGGCTGCTGCTCAGTCTCTGACCATGGCGTGCCTGATGGACCTGCAGAAGAAGATGGCTCAATGGGCCACATATGCGCAGGCAAGGGATAAAGATGTGGCAGACCAATTGGGCTGCATCTTCCCTGAATTCCCCACGGATCTGCTGACTCCATGGGCGCCTCCACGGCCAAGAAGGAATGATGATGAGGACGACATATGAGTGCTAGTTTGAGAAGCACTAAAGGGAGTATTGCTGTTCCCTTAAAATAAGAAAAAAAAAAAAAAAAAAAAAAAAAGCAACAAACTGCTTTTCGTTGAACCATGTGCATTATGCTGTTTTGAGTTAATATTTTGATCTGTTTTAGTTGTTTAGTCTTCATGTTTAAAGTTGTTTAGTGTAGTCTGATGGTAGCTGAATAGGTAGATTAGTTTAGTTTCATTTTTGTATAGCTTGGATGACTGGAAAGAGCATGCATAGGGGTCTTGATCACTGATATATCTGCCCTGTATCTATTGCGAAATAATTGCGGAAACCGCAATTTTTATTAGTAAATGCATGTTTTTGACTGA
This sequence comes from Herpetospermum pedunculosum, assembly GCA_028017165.1. NCBI lineage: Eukaryota > Viridiplantae > Streptophyta > Magnoliopsida > Cucurbitales > Cucurbitaceae > Herpetospermum > Herpetospermum pedunculosum. The sequence continues at coordinate 53,091,670 of CM051528.1, read as the reverse complement.
CTGTTTAGCTAGGCTGGTTCTGTTTAAATCCTGTCTTTTGCTGCTATCTTGTCCACCTTATATAGCTTATCTAAAGGCATGCTGGATGAGTGTCATAGGACATCCTTTGATAGTTTAAATTAACCTCTAAAAAGCTCAGCATGCATAGCTTTAAGTCCTTACCTGACTGTTTTTACAAATTTCTGCTGCTGTGATATTTACTTTTAGAATGTTCTGTCTATGCCTAGGGCTTTTAGATTCTCTTTGTTTTACCTTAGACTAGATGCTTCTAGGACAAGTTTGGGGGTGTGCCACCTCAGACACTCATTGGGGACAATGAGTAGTTTAAGTTTGGGGGAGGCCACCCTAGGCCTAGGAACATTCCTCTCTCCCTTTGAGCATAAGCATTCTTCTTCTCCCTTTCAAAAAATGATGAACTGAAAAAAAAAAAAATAATATGAGAAATAGAATAAAGAGGGGTGTCTCTCTTAGGTTGCTGAGTAATCAGTGTCAAGTGTGTAACCCACAAGTGGCATTGCATCAAAAGGCAACCAAAGGAGAGGCTCCACCTAAGTAAGAAAGAAAGAAAAAGGAAAAAAATAGGGAAGAAGAATGTATACCTAGGAGTTGCAACTTTGTGGCTTAGATATCCTAAATAAAAAGAACTCTGATCCTCAATTAGCTGAGCACAAAGTTGTAACTTATAGGGTTGTTTAGGGAGATGAATGTATGTCCAATGTAGTGATGTCAGGGTTTAGGTTGTTCTCTTAAAGTACTACTGTCACTGTTAATACTAAGACTGACATGACTCTAAGGAATCCTAGGTAGCTCAAAAGTAAAAACTAGAAGCATGTACTGAGTCTAGGGTAAAGCTAGGTAGAATTTGAAACCTTAGGGATAGATGCACAATATGACAGAAGCAAGTAGATCAGTCGTAGGGAGTTAATGAAACAGCAGGAGTATTAGGCGTGCAAAGTCAGAAGAAGCAATATGAAAGGTTAGTTGTAAACTTAGAAGTGTGTCACAGGACAGCACTGCTATAGATAGGAATGTGGGGGAGTCAGTAAGCGGTTAAAAAAGATGAAACAGCAGCCTAGGCAAGTCCTTAGATTGCTCGAGGACGAGCAAAACCTTAAGTTTGGGGGTGTGTTACGTCTCCAAAAGTGACCTTTTTAGGACTTATTTAGCTTAGAAAGATGTACACTCTTAGGTGTTTTTGATAGGATTTAGCTTAAACCTATTCTTATATATGAGATTTAGAAGAAGGTAGCTAAATTAGGACTTGTATGCAAAAGGAAAGAAAAGGATTAAAAACCGAAGTTAAAAGAAGGAAAAATGTGCATTGCGGCAGCATTGCGGAAACATTGCTAAAACCGCAATGTTTCAAGTGAAAACCGTAAGTTGACTGATCTTTTTCTGTTATTTTCCGTTATTTCAGGGATTCGTTCTTTCTCCTCCATCCATTTTGAAGTACGGCGTTGAGGATGGATGGTTCTCCTTGGCCCAAACGCACCTGCAGATTACTATAAAAGGGGGTCAAAGTAGAGGGTTCGATCATCATCCGAAAGCGTAGAAGTCTCTTCGCAGCTCCATCTTTTCTCCTGTTTTTCTTCTCCGTCTGTTGGTTTGAGAGGTTCAGCTGTTGGAGTCGACAATCTGATAGGAAAATCTTCTCTCCTTATTGGATTCATCCAAGCAAGGCTACCCTTTCTCTCCCTTCAGCCGAGGCGGTTGCGTCGAGGCGTTCAAGCTCAATTACTGCTTTTTGTCCTTGATTTCTAATTTCCAGCTCTGTTTAGTTGTTGTTTCTTTTCTAGTGGCTAGTTCATTTCATTTCGTTGCTTTCTGTCTTTATGTTATTTACTTTAAGCTTCCCTTTGTTCATTCAAACAATCAAGTAATCAAAGCACAATTCTTCATTTCACAGTTTCTTCTCTTTGCTGCTACTGTTTTTCCTTGCTGTTTGTCTTTAAATTTCTTCTAAGCATGTCTACTTCATCTATTATTTCTGTTCTCTCTATATCCATGAGTAACTAAGTCACATAGGGGCATGCTAATGACAATACTATAGGCTAAACAACGTGAACCAAGCATGTAGGATAGCTCTCGAAGCATTGATTGTATGTAAGCTTCATCCCACGGGCAATTTCGATTGGCCATCCATTTTGTCCAAAGAACTCCTAACCTCTGGAAGGAGTAAGAGTTCAGAGTCATACACTCATGCTAGCCTTTCAAGGTAGCCAGAAAACGACCTAGGAATAGGCGTTTTCCTAGTACAAACCATATCTTTCTGCTTTAACAAGATGCTTAAGACCTTACTTGGACATGAGTAAACTAAAGAATCTAATGCATGAAATCGGAAGATACATGAGATTGAGTTAGTTTGATGCATAGTGAGTTAATCCAGTGCTTGAGAATCGTATAAAAATGCCTATAGAGGAGTCGTTAGTAGCCCTTGTTTCTCCATTTTACACACTTTCGCTGTCAGTAACATTGCGGTAGAATTGCTGTTCTCGCAATTCTGCTAAGTTTAAAATTCTGTTTAGCTACTTTTCTCTTCGTTTATTAATTCTTCCTCTTTTCATTTGAGTTTATCTTTGACTTACACTTGTTTATGTTGCTATCCTTTACACATTCCTTAGAAATTAGACAATTTAAAACCAATTCTACCCCCTCAAATCCACCCATCCTTTCTTAACAATACACTTCACGAGTAGCTCATAATAAATCTCTGTGGGAAAACGAATGAAAAAATACTTACCACTTGCTATAAGATCATGTATGCTTGCATGTTCTGAGTGCTCTCTCTCTCTTATTGCTTATTTATTTTAACACATTGAGCACGCAACAAGTACTAGCACATGTGCCGGACACCCCCAAATCCTGAAGTGACGTAAACTACCTTTACGCCCTCTCCATAACTCATAAGGTGTTTCAGAAACACTCTTAGAGGGAACCATGTTCAAAATATATACTGCAGTCTCTACTGCATATCCCCAAAACGAACTAGGCAAATGAGCATAACTCATCATAGATCGAACCATGTCTAACAGGGTTCTATTTCTCCTCTCGGACACACCATTCTGCTGTGGTGTTCCTGGCGCTGAGAGTTGAGATACTATTCCATGTTCTATCATATAGTCCTGGAATCTTAAATCCATATACTCTCCACCTCGATCTGATCGGAGTGTTTTTATCGATTTACCTAATGTGTTCTCAACCTCTGCCTTATAACTCTTTGAACTTTTCAAGAGCTTCGGACTTATGATGCATTAGATAAAGATAACCGTGCCTAGAATAATCATCAATGAAACTGATGAAATATTCATACCCTCCTCGTGCTTTGACATTCAAAGGACCGTAGAGATCCGAATGCACGATTTCTAGAGGTTCTTTGGACCTATAACCCTTTTCAGAAAAAGATCGTTTGGTCATTTTGCCCTCAAGACAAGACTCACATGGCGGTAAAGAGTTGTCCTCTAAACGATTTAGCAGACCACTCTTAACCAATCTCCCAATCCTATTGAGATTAATGTGACCTAGTCTTAAGTGCCAAAGATAAGGACTTGGAGAAAGTTTCTGCCTTTTAGTTTGAGTCTCAGCTGTTTTAAACATTTCAGTGTTCAAAATAGCTTTGGCTTCGGTTGGTCTTAACACATACAAGTTGTTTTCAAGTTTCGCAGAACAAATACGTACACCTCTTTTGCTAATGAACGCTTCATTATAAACAAAAGATACTTTATACAACTGTTCTAACAAACAAGATATAGATACAAGATTCCTCTGGAAGGTAGGAACCAGGAGTACATTTTCTAGTAAAATGAAACTATCTCTATACAACAACTTTATAGCTCCCACTGTTTCAACTGAGACAACCTCTCCAGTTCCAACTCTGAGAGTTATCTCACCTCGAGAAAGTGGCTGCCAAGAACTAGTTTCCTGAAAAGAAGAACAAACATGGTTAGTAGCTCCTGAATCAAGTATCCAGGTATGACAATCATGTTCTACTAAACATGTTTCTACAACAAGTAAATCATATTTACCTTGTCTTTCCTTCTCAGCCTTTTTCTCTGCAAGATACTTTGGGCAATTTCGTTTCCAGTGCCCATCTACACCACAATGGAAACATTTTCCTTTGTCTGCAGATCTAGTTTTGCTCTTAGCAGTAACAGGTGCTTTTCCCTTCCTTTTATCTTTCTTCTTCTTTTGAATACTCTTATTCTTAATAGAAGAAAGTTCAGACTTACTCCCAGAAGACGACCCCTTTTGGAATTTCCTAGAAGTGACAACGTTTGCCTCCTTCTCTTTTCCTTTAGAAGTCTGAAGGGACTGATATGTCTGTAGCTCGCTGAGGAGAGAAGTCAAATTATACTTTATCTTGTTCATTACCAAATTGGTTCTGAACTGAAGGAAACTCTTCGGAAGAGATTCCATGATAAAGCTTACTTGACTTGACTCGTCAATAGTAGCTCTGTTTACTTCCGCCACATTGAAGTGGACCATCATGTTAAGGACATGCTCCCTAACAGAGGTTCCCTCCTTCATGCGAGAGTTGTAAACGAATTTGAGGGCTTCATGATAGACCGATGAGGACGGAAGTCCAAACATCTCCTGTAATGAAGACATGATTTCTTTAGCAGAAACCATATCCTCGTGCTTCTTAGCTAACACATCAGATATGCTGGCTAAGATATAGACTCGGGCTTTATCATTAGCTCTTGTCCATCTATCATATGCTTCTCAAACAGTTCGAGTCGCATCCGAGCTAGGAGGGGGAGGACAATCCTCTGATAAGACGAACCTTAAATCATCTAGAACGAGAATCGTATTCAAGTTCGATTTCCAGGTCGCGTAGTTATCGCCGGTTAACTTATCGGAAGCTAGTAAGTGAATAAAAGAGCTAGACATGCTGAAAAAAGAATGAATAAATATTAGTGAAAAGGTTTTAACCTAATTTACACACCAATCAAGAATTTAGCAAAGAATAATAATGTACCCAAAACTCATTATTAAACTGCAACGATACTTCAGTGGGTCAGAATGGTCGCTACCGAGGGGCAGTCAAGCATTCCTTCACTGAATCAAGACATTCTTGACTAAATGCTAATACCAGAATATCTCATATTCCTATAGCATCTTAGTTATCGCTGTTTGGTCAAGATTTACTAACTCCTTAGCAAATCTCGTAAGTGTGACCCTCCATTTTTAGAATTCATAGGGCGGCCCCAACGATGCAACCGAATGAAAATGTCAAAGTTGGGAATGACTCTATGTTTCTTTATCCATAAATGGTGATTGAGATGTTCCGATTTCTATGAAACGGCCCTCCGAATGGATCGGTACCACTTGTGGGCACCTAGCAGGCAGAACATAGGAATCTCACGGTTCAATCCAATGGAGGAGACCGCAGGATGTATTGACATACTTCCTTCTCCCACTTACTATAAATACTTTCTCCATTCACCTTGCTCTTGAATTATGCAAATACCATCCGAATGGGGATGCCCTATTGACATCACGAGGCCGAGCATAATTCTCACGGTGTGAACTTGACAGAGAACGTAGGAGGAGAGGGACATATCATATATACCTTCTCAACACCTCTACTAAGTATTTTAAGACGGAATGGGTAAATTACTCAGGCATTATCCGGCTAAGACAATAAGACCTAAGTCTAGGTAAAACAAACTTTTACCTATGATGTCTAGGTGATAAACACTTTATTACCTCACACCACTCACGCATGCTCATAAAGTCGGGTTAACTTTACTCAAGTACCGGATGGTCCCCAGGTAGGAGGTGTTCCGTAAACCGTCAGCTTAAATACCTCCAACCTCGAACAGGATGTCCCCGGGTGAGTTTCTTGTAACCTTAGCATTTACAAGATATCGACCTATTCATCTAATGAAACGGAACGATACATTCAACCCTAAGTGAGCATGCCTTTGTCTTTGTTATAGATTTTAAAAGTCTATGCCAATTTTACAACGCTTTGCAAAACTAAGACTTACTACAACAAACTTCTACATGCTTCTCAAACATGCAACACTAAGGCACGACAAGTTGAATATTTAATTTCATAATTAATATAACAATTATATCGATTATGTTTTTAAATATACAACTCCTAATTCATAAATTAATATAACACTTATATCAATTCTCATGAATTAAGCATGCATCCTATACATTATAACACTTATAACAAACAAAATGCATCTAATGTTGGATGTTTAATTTCATAATTAATATAACACTTATATCAATTATTCTATTAAGCAAACAACATCTAATTCATGAATTAATATAACTCTTATATTAATACTCATGAATAAACATGCATCCTATACATTATAACACTTATAATATACCATGTGCATAAAATTAGGACAACCTATGTTGTATATTTAATTTCATAATTAATATAACACTTATATCAATTATTCTATTAAATTACCAACAACTAATTCATGAATTAATATAACTTTTATATCAAAACTCATGAATTGCCAAATATGCATACGATATATTATAACACTTATAACATATTTTCAATGCATGAAGCATGCTTCCTACGGTGGGATTTTAAATCTATATGGCATACGTTATGCACATACAAACATGGAATTTAATTAAAACATACATTCGCAATGCATAATTAATTAAACATACTAAAGTGGATCGATTTTGGCATTTAGCAAGCAATAACTAATTTATTACCAGCTTGAACAACAAGCCACGTCTTGAGCGGACTTCGAACTCTTCGCACCGCCTTTGACCAACTTGCTTCCTCCGAACGCTTCGGCCAAATTTTCTTCGAATTTCTCCTTGTATTGCCCAGAACGAGTTTGAACTTACACCGAACATTTCGGCGAGTTTCAAACTCAAACTTCTTTCACAAAGAACCCTATATGGACTCTAATGACTCTAAAAATACAGACTCTTTAGCATACATTAAAGCCCATACATTCTCGGGCAATTACAAATAATGAAATTCAAAAAGAAACTATGCCAAAATCGATATTCACTTTAGAATCCATTCAGAAACAATTTCTAAATAAAACCCACCATAACTTAAATTGATAGAAATTGAGTGGCCAAAAACGCTCTGATACCAATTGATGGAGCGTTGATGGAACGCAGCGGAAGCGATTTGGATCATGGACACTCTAATTTCATCAATTTAAACAAAACGGAAACATGCAAAAGCAATGAAAAAGAGAAATTAGAACACATACCCTTGTCGTTCGTATTTCTCCAGTTTTCACCGCCAGAAGCTCCTCACGAGCTCACCGAGCCTTCTCACGAAACCTTCGTGGACCACCCACGGTAGTCCCGCTATCCTCGGGCCGAGAAACGGAGTAGTGGGACTCCTTTTACAAAAGAAAAGAAGGACGAAGCTCACTGAAGAAAAACTATTTTTCTTAACCAACAGAGAGCAGAGGAGGAAGACGACGGAAGAGATAACAAACAGAGAGCAGAGGAAGAAGACGACGGAAGAGATAGAGAGAGAAAACAAAAATGAAATTCACAATTTCACTTTTGTAAACCCCAAAAGGCACTAAGCCTAATTTTTTTTTTTTTTTTTTTTTTTTTTTTTTAATTCAATTGATCTGTCAATATATATATACCTGTGTATATATAAAACATACATGTGTCTTACATCTTGCATGTAAGACACATGTATATATATATATATATATATAATAATAATTATTTTATTAATTAAACTTTTTAATTAATAAAATATATATATATATATATATATAAATTAATTAATATTATTTAATTCAATATCAAATATTAATTAAATAATATAATTAATCCCGGTTTTCCGAAAACCGACTTTTTACACATGAATCCTATTCATGTTTTCAGATCAATCTCATATTTAAATCATATTTAAATATGTCCATATTTAAATCATATTTAAATATGTCTATACTTCTTCCACAAACTCGAATTTGAACGATTCAAATTCTTTTCTTTTCTTTTATATTGTTTCACGGCTTTATCCGAGCTAGCCAGGAGAACCGTAAGGACCTACAGATCATGAGCTCCAACGATACGAGATTATCCGGTCAAAACTCTTTCAATCGAACTAATCAACATTCGTTAACCCCCGGAGACTCCACTAAAGTCCAAGGGCTGCACTCTCCTCACTGTAGATATATTGTGTCCTGTTGATATAACTATCATCAGTAAGTCGATCCTTCACAGGTCGTTCATAATCACAACGGGTCATTTAAACCGTTTAACCCTTGTATTATATCTTGTTCCTTAAGTACCACTGACACCTCTAATGAACAATTGATTTGTGGTCCAACCATCAAATTAGATTCCTCCCTGATCAGGAGAGGATGGGCCCATTGTTCAAGACCTGGAGTCAGCACTTAAGGGAACAACCTCTCTACTAACCCTTAAAGCGGGTAGGAGTGAATTCCAATCTTGCTACAACTATGTCCCCAGCCACTTATTCAATCTTATCCCCAAGATGGTAGGCATATTGAGTCGGCGATCTGGCCACTCTCACCCGTACAAATCAAAGGATAAGGTTGAATAAAAAGGAGTTCATAGTAAGCTCAGGATTGAGATCGAGTTACCTAAGTCATCACATGAAAAAACCGGTCTTTTCAGTAAACGGTGTTATAAAGAAAGAGCGATTTTATTTCTTGGTTCGGTCTTGTGCAAACTCATTGCACAGGACGCCCTCACTCACATGTCTCTACATGAAACGATTCGAATCACATCGTTTTGTACTATACAAAGTGAGCCGCGTCCAATAGTGTCCCTAGGATAAGGTACCCAGCCTTATCCCTATACTATAGACCATTTTGGCTGTCTACTTGAACTTGATTCACATTCATGTCACACATGAAGTTCAAGTACTCACACTATCGCCAAGGGTGTTAGTTATTGGTATAGGTTAATACAAACACAATTCACTAAAATTCAATAACAACTTTATTGAAATATAATATATACATTCATTCAGTTTACAAACTACGAGTTTTAGGACATAAAACCCAACATTCTGGCCCGATTCGATTTCGAGCCCAATTGAGCTATGACCGAATTTGCTCGGCTAAGTTTATTCGATCCGCCGACCATGATGAAGACACGTGGCGACCGCTGATTGGCCGAAATTTCTCGGTCAACAATGCCTAAGTAGATTTTTTTTATTTTATTTTAAAATATAATAAATATTTGAAATTTCATTATTTACTTAGTTACCTATTTAAATTATAACTTGTTTTAATTTTAAAATTAATATTTTCTAGTACAAATATTATATATCTATATATTTAAAATTATATTTATATAAAAGTAAAATTATAAATTTATTCTTTCGAATTTTAATTTTGTGTCTAGTACATCCTTAAAATTTAAACAATATCTAGTCGTTTCTAAATTTTATATTCCATAAATCATTGAACTTTAAAATGTTTAATAAATTCATGGACATTCAATTTTGTATTTAATAAATCTTTAAGTATATTGTCAAACCGAGCATAGCTCAATTAATATAAGGTTGTGCCCGTGAATAAATGTCATGGGTTCAATCCTCACTTTTAAGATTTGTTCAAAGTATGAAGACTACTAAATTTGGACATTTGAAATTACAATGACTAAAATAATATATTCTCAAAATATAGATATTAAAATGATATTTTAACATATTTTAATATAAATATATAAAAAATTAAATTAAATTTGAAATAATAATTAAAAAAAATATAATAAAATTAAATACTCAAAAGTAAATATATAAAAGGGATGGTTGCACATACAACAATCAAACTTAAAATAATTGCAAATTTAACAAAATTTAAAACCGTTGCAAATATGGCAAAAAATCAGTGTCTATCACTCATAGAAGCTATCGTTGATATATGACTATCACTGATAAACTAAAATTCTATAGAAAAATGAGGTGATAGATTTCTATTGACGATAGACCATACTCTCAATGATATAAATTTTCATATTTGTAATTTTTTTAAAAAAATGCTATATTTTTTACTCTAAATTGACATACGTTGCAATTCTCTTCTATAAAATGTGGTTTCATTTATATTAATAAACAAAAATGGGTCTAAATTATTTTTAAGAATAAATTATATATATTTTTAAATATATCTAAACAAAACAAAATAAAATGAAATTTGAAATAATAATTAAAAAAAAATCTTATAAAATTAAATACTCAAAATAAATATAAAATCATTTATATTAATAAAAAAAATAGGTCTAAAATATTTTTAAGAATAAATTTTATATATTTTTAAATATATCTAAACAAAACAAAATAATACTTAAAAAAATAAAAAATAAAATAAAATGAGTTTGGTAGCTATTATTGAGTTTCAAACTCAAGCACAAACGTTAACTTGTCAACGCCTTTATCACTGCAGCAAAACGTATGTATGTAAATTTGGGAGACAAATTGTATTTAATATAAATTCTATATATTTAAGGTATTAATTTTATAAACATATATAAAAAAATATAAAAAAATTGGGCCCTTCATAGGCGGCTGTTTTTTAATAATATTACATTTTTTAAAACTTATTATAAAAATATTGTAAGTTTGAAACTATTTATAAAAATATTGTTCTTTTAATTGGAGGCTCCACACGCAAGCAAAGATCGTCTTTTGAAAGGACGACCTTGCTCCACATGGATGGAAACCTCCCATCGATATGTACTTCTTTTATTAAAAAATTGATATCTTTTTACTCAGATATTCAAAATTTCCAAAAAATGTATGGTTGGAAAGCTAACAGCGAGAGCTTCAATTTGATACGTGGTTTCACTATTTTTGGAGTTGTGTATCAAAAGATAGAGACCATCGAAGTTGGACTATAGTTCTGCAAATTTTAGAACTGAAGATTATTTTGAAGAGTGCATTAAAAAATTGATATCTTTTTACCCAGATATTCAAAAACTTCGAAAACGGTATTGTTGAAAAGTTAACATAGAGAGTTTCAATTTGATACCTAGTTTCACTATTTTTGGAGTTGTGTATCAAAATATATATATCGTCAAAGTTATGAAAAGTTCACTAAACCCAGAACTGAAGATACGACTGAAAACTTCAAAACGGTATCTAAATTTCGACGATCTGTATCTTTTAATACACAACTCTACAAATAGTGAAACGAGATATCAAATTGAAGGTTTCTGTGTTAGCTTTCTAACCGTATTTTTTTTCGAAATTTTTTAATATCAGGGTAAAAAGATGTCAATTTTTTAATTCACTCCTCAAAACAATCTCCAGTTCTAAAATTTGCAGAACTATAGTCCAACTTCGATGGTCTCTATCTTTTATCTTTTGATACACAACTCCAAAAATAGTGAAACCACGTATCAAATTGAAGCTCTCGCTGTTAGCTTTCCAACCATATATTTTTTGAAAATTTTGAATATCTGAGTAAAAAGATATCAATTTTTTAATAAAAGAAGTACATATCGATCGAGGTCTCCATCCATGTGGAGCGAGGTCGTCTTTTCAAAAGACGATCTTTGCTTTGCTTGTGCCTTCAATTAAAAGTACAATATTTTTATAAATAGTTTCAAACTTACAATATTTTTATAATAAGTTTTAAAAAATGTAATATTATTAAAAAACAGCCCTTCATAGGCCCGCCCCTGTGTATGAGATCAATTGATTTTTTTTTTTTTTATAAATTAAATGCTCCTTTATGATCCTTTAGGTTTATAGAATTTATTTTTTCTTATCATTTACCAATCTTGTTATTAGAATCAATTAGGGTGTTTGATTTCCTAGTTTGAATTTCTTGTTAGCAAAGAGTGTATTGATTTATTTAATTGGACCCACATTAAAAAAAAAAGTTTTATAAACTTTCGTTAAACTCTATTTCCTTTAGGATTGTCATACTGATCCAAGAGGATTTATTAAGTTTTCAATGAAGTTGAAACATCGAGAAAAATAGAGTCTTGGGGTTCGTTCAATGAGGACGAGGTGTGTTAATTTATTTTATTTATCGTTTTTCTTTGTTTTTAAACTATTAATATTTATCTTTTCGCCTTGTATTTTCCAATATATACTACTTGTCTGAGTGTATTTCTCAATATATACTACTAATATATACTATTTGTCTGAGTGTATTTCTTAATGTACTACTTGTTATGGGCTACCTCAGCATGAGGTTAGCACCTGACATAACGACCCACCTCACTCATAGATCGAGGTCCTGACGTAATCAATTGACATCTTAATGGCTTGGGGTCGACCGTAAATACCCTCTAGTTAAGGAATATTCTAGGAATGTTGTTCCCCTTTAGGATGATTTTTTTTTATAGTTGTTGGAGATTTTATGATAGGCTATTATAGATTTAAAAATAATAATAAAAAAATCTAATTCGGTAATGTGGGCTGACTGTAAATACCCATATATACTGGGATATAATTGGAAGGAAAATAATTCACTCTCATCCCCTCTAGTTAAGGGAACTATGTGTTCAGGTAGCTATGAACTTCAAATACTAAAATATTTTAGCTATTTTTCGAGTTGACTTTTTATTGTTTAGTCATTTTTTTTCACAATTGGTGGTATGTGGGCCTTGTGGTGGGCTCCACTTTTGATTTAGGGAAAACCAGGGGAATGTCTACGATAAAAAACGGTTAATGAAAAATGTTGAAGTACGTGTTTTTTTTGAATGAATGTCTAGAGATTTTTTAGCACAAATCTATTTAAGTGATTTCTCCATTATACCCTTTTAGGATTCACTTTTTTTAAAAAAATATTAGGTTTAAAATTAGTTTAATTTATTTTTAAATTAAATTAATTTTAATAGTTTATTTGGTGAGCTGGATCATTTCACTAAAAATAAACCGTTTTTCTTTTTCCGTTAACTAACGTCAGCCATTTTGTATCTCCATATGTTGCTGTGAGTAGATCCGACACTAACACCCTCTGCCGGGGTATACGCTAGGACACACCCGTGGGTATATACAGTCATTGCGCACCAGGAAAAAAAAACGGTAGGGGTATACAGCTGGAGCCTGCGTGTGTAATTACTAGTTCCATTATTTTTGTAAATCTTTCCCTAAAAATAGGGATCAAACAATACACAATTCACCCCTACAAATGAGGAGATATCAGTCAAAATCTCATAGTTTTAAACAACAATACCCGTGAAATTATGCAATGTCTAACATTTTGGAGAATCAAATTTTCAACCTTACGTTTTTTTTTTACGTTTCCCTTTTCCATCTTGTTTTTTCCCTCATCCTTTTCGAGTTCTTCTGCATTGTTCCACCACACAACAACAAACCATGTCGTCTCTTTCTATGATGGTGGCATTTGATGAGATTTGGAACGAAATGAACCAATACATAATTACAAAACTTGCAGAGTTGTGGCCCCCCCCCCCGAATTCTACACTGGTGGAATTCACCAATTCAATCTCCAAGGCTCTAGAGCTGGATTCCCACCACACAATTTCACGGTTGTCCCTCTTTCGGAACGACACTGACAAATCTTTGATTACGAAAATGAGGAAAAATAGGCAGTTGTTATATTTAACAACATGTAAATCCCCTGTAATCGTTTATTTTTTATATTCTGGAACTTTAACTGAATCCCTAAAAAAAAAGGGATCACCACTTATTATCCAGATTTTTTGAAATCTTGGAGCTATCCGTGATTTTAATTCAAACAAATCACCTGTTTAACAAAAAAAAATTCCAGCTCCCGCTGAAGGTAAAACCGTATACCCCTGTAATCGTCTATTTTTTTTTTTATATTCTGGGACTTCAACTGAATCCCTAAAAAAAAGGATCACCACCTATTATCCAGATTTTTTGAAATCTTGGAGCTATCCGTGATTTTAATTCAAACAAATCACCTGTTTAACAAAAAAAAAATCAACTCCCGCTGAAGGTAAAACCTTAGATTGTTAACCCGAAACCCCCTATACCTAAACTTTCATTATCATTTTAGCTGTTCGTTGGAAAAACAGTGACGAAGAAAAAATGCAAGAGTGAAAAATGCTTACGAAAATGAGGAAAATGCTTACCACGACGTCGAAGAAGGTAGTGTGTGTTTTCGGTGTTTTCTGCCGAAGAAGGTAATGCCAAACAAAAGAAGAACTGCGTTTTGTGTTTTCGGTGTGCTCTGCCTCTAGGTCGAAGAAGAAGAACGATGTCGAAGAAGGTATGCGTATGTCTTTTCTGCCTCTAGGTCGAATGGAAGCAACTTTTGAGGATGAATTTAATTCTAGGCGGCGTGGTGCAGGTTTCTCTCTACCCCATAAACTACATGATATCACAATATTGGGAATCGTTACCTTATTTAAAAAAAGAGTATTCTCTCTTTTAAGTTGTTGGTCTCTTTTATTACTCTGTATGCAGTAATGCACACCCCAGTGATGGTTCATTCGTTGGCTGTATAACTTCTTAGGGGTATACATATTTCTGGTTCTCCCTACAGAAATCGTTTATGCCCATTTCTTACTATGTGTGCAGACATGCACACACCGCCACTGTTGATATTCTATTTACTCCGTTTGCAGACATACACACAGACACCCTGCTTTGTTTTTGCAATGTGTGCAGTCATGCAAAGACCTACGTTGATTGTTGCTTCGTTGGCTATCACACTTCCTATGGTTAAACATATATGGTCCCCCAGTGTCGTGTATGTCTCATTCTTACTACGTATGCAGTCATGCACACACAACAACTGTTCGTATTCTTTTTATTATGTTTGCAGGCATTCACACACCGACCGCCACTTATGGATTCGTTCTGTCTAGACCCAATTATTAATTATTTGGGGCAGGAGGTATATCTATGTAATACTAATGGGATAAGTGTCATTTCAGTTCTAAGATTTTTAACGTCCCCTCTCTGTTAAATCCACGTCTAGAACTATTTTCTCTCTCCTCCTAACATTTTATATTTTTAAATATTTATTTTTTGATTCTCAAAATTAGGATAAATTGTGGAAGGGTAGACTTGTCCATTTGGTTGTAAATAACTTACTAAATATAGGTTTTAGACATAATTCAAAAGAAAAAAGACATTTGACATTTTTCATCTTACCTTCCTTATTTTTAGACATTTCTCTGATTTCCCCTTTGATTTATGTGGTTATTTATGTTCAATTTTTTTTGGGCAACTACAAGAATAGCTTAAACGAGACTATGCAAGATGAAAAATAGTTAAACTAATTATTGTGTTGAAAAATAGCTAACTTCTATAATTAGAAACTTTTTTAGAATGTAGTTGGACGAAACTACCCTGCATTTAACTATTGAACTACCTACAAAGATTTAATCACACAAAATTAAATGAAAAACAAAAAAAGGGCATTTAACTATTGAACTACCTACAGAGATTTAATCACACAAAATTAAATGAAAAACAAAAAAAGGTGAACGTTAAAACATTGAACTCAATCCCCACACAAAAAAAATGAAGATTTATTCCGAGAGAAAATGAAGGAGAAAATAATGATTTATTAAAAAAAAAGAATCTAGTAGAAAAATAAAGATTTATTTTAAGAGAGAATCATGTAAAAAATAATAAAAAATTAAGATATGGTTAAAACAATGATAACAACCCCCGATTAAATCGAAACATGTAAACAAAATTCAATAAAATCTAATCTGGAATATTAACTTAAATTAATTTTTAAACTAAAATTTTCAGAGACGGTTTTGACAATTTTTTTAATAACGATCCTCTTGATAATTTCTAATGTGTATATATTCGAAGTTACATGTACATATAAGTATATCATATGAAGTATATGTGTATATATACAAACCATTAATTGGTGAACGTACATGTAAGTATAACATAGCCCGTAAGAAAATTATATAAGCAATTAAATTTTCAGCATATTGATGTTTATAAAAACTAAAATGTCCATAGACGGTTGTAAGAAAATTATAAAAATGACACCCTCGATAACTTCTAGTGTGAGTATATATTCGTAGTTACATCTATAACAACGTACATGTAAGTATATCATATGAAGTATATACGTGTATATACACCATAAACCATTACTTTGTGAGCATTGAACAAATGATACTAAAAAATTTAAAATGTTCATAGACGGTTGTAAGAAAATTAAAAAAATGAGTGTCCTCGATAACTTCTAGTGTGAGTATATATTCGTAGTTATATCTATAACAATGTACATGTAAGTATATCATATGAAGTATATGCGTGTTTTTTTTTTTTTTTTTTTGAGCAACGAGTATATGCGTGTATATACACCATAAACCATTAATCCGTGAGCATTGAACAAATGATACTAAAAAACATTAAAATTGGTATGCATGTTGAGTTTACCTGGGAAAACGTTCAATCAATTGTATCATTACCTGCAACATTGAATTAGGAGATTTGCAAATCTTCCCTCCTCCAAATCGATTTGAAACAACCATCGATTCTCACCTTTGAAACTCTCTACCTTGATAAAAAAAAAACTATCTACGTCAACCTTTTAAATCGTTGAACGCTTGAATTGGGCTGAAAATTTGACTCCCAAAATGACATATTTTCGAAGTGAGTAAGGATCTTAGTCTCTCTTCACTCTCGTCTCTGTACATTGTGATCGTTTCAACTTTGGGAAAAGAATAATGAACCCCTCTTTTCAAAATGCATGAATCTAGGAGGG
The DNA here is from genome assembly GCA_028017165.1 of Herpetospermum pedunculosum. Lineage (NCBI taxonomy): Eukaryota > Viridiplantae > Streptophyta > Magnoliopsida > Cucurbitales > Cucurbitaceae > Herpetospermum > Herpetospermum pedunculosum. The sequence goes on along the minus strand of CM051528.1, from coordinate 53,075,030 downwards.
TAATCTAGGAGGGTTGTTAGTGAGATAAATTTGTATTTTTTTTTTTTTTTTTTTTTTTTTTTTTTTTGCTGTTAAACATTTTCAAATCTAAGTTGTTGAGATTTTTTATTTTCTTCAAAATTCATGGATCTAGTTGTTAGAAACTTTTTCATAAAAAACGGAGGAATGAATCTAATTGTTAGAAATTAAAATAAATATATAAAAAAAAAATTAAAATTAGTTAGGTCGGTTGTCCGTAAATAATAAGTGTATATACCAGAGGTATAATTGGGATGATAATTGTGAACTTCATTCAATAAAATTGTGGTAGTCATGAGATGGAAATATGAAAGTTTATTAGCTATTTTTCAATTCAGTTTTTTATTCTTAGTTATTTTTGAAAATTTCCCATTTTTTTTTCTCCACAAAACGTTTAGGTGTTGTTTTATTATTATCTTTAGGGCGTGGTTGGCCCAAGGAGTTGTTTGACAAGGAGTTGGGGGGAAAATTTTTATCCCCGTTTGTTCCACGGACTTGTTGAACTCGGATAAAAAATATCAACTCCCCAGACTTCTACATTAATTACTATTCAACTCCCCAGACTTCTACAGTAATTACTATTCAAGTCTGAGTCGTTGTTTAGTCTGGAGTTTGTAAAATATACCTACATTAATAAAAACAAAAAAAATCTCAATCTTATAATTCATAAAATTAAAGATGAGTTCCTAAAAAAATGTATATATATCTATATATTCTAATAATATGAGGTATTGTGTTAAAAAATATTTTTGTTGTCTCCAAACAAATTTGTAAATATACATAAAATAAAAATAAAAAAAAAAATATTTTTTATAATTTATTGAAATAAAAAGAATTACTTAATAATGGAATTTTGAAAGTTTGTAGAAAAACATTGTGCAGAAGAAAGCAGTTAAAATAAATTCAGATTCAAGAACTCCAAGTTCAAGAACTCCTCGCCCCAAACACACCACAGACTTCAGAACTCCAGACTAAATAACCCCTGCTCCAAACACACATACTTCAGAACTCCCCAGACTAAACAACTGTAACTCCCCCAAACTCCTTGGGCCAAAGGCCCCCTAATTTTTTTTTTTCTTTTTTCTTCTTCTATGTGTTTAATAATTTAAATTCACAATCTCTTTTCACAAATCAATGTCAAATAACTTAAAAAAATCAATATCAAAGAAGAGAGGAAAGATTAAAGTTACCTTAAAGTTTTTCATTATAAGAATAGATGATGCATTTTTTTTTTAAAAAAAATTGTAATGAATTTGAAGAAATTGAGAATTGTCTACTGTCTTCTTATTGATATTTCTGTCAAATATATACAGCAAAGAGATGAAGATCTCGTTTACAAAGGAATGTAAAAAAAAAAAAAAGAGATGAAGATCTCATTTACAAAAGAATGTACAAATAAAAGGAAACTAATAACAAATATAAATCAATTCCTAAAACTTATGCCTAGAATAAATATATTATATAGTAGCCTAAAATACAAGGTCTCACAATAAATGACTTTGAAAGAATATCTCAATATCCTCCCTCAAGTTGGAGCATGAGGATCATAAATGCCCAACTTGGAAAGCAGAAACTGAAATTGACGAGTCTCCAAAGGCTTGGTAAAAATGTCTGCGAGTTGAACCGTTGTAGGAACATAAGAAGGGAGAATAGTACCATCCTGGATAGCATCACGAACAAAGTGACAATCCGCTTCAATGTGCTTTGTTCGTTCATGAAAAACAGGAGTTTGTGCAATATGTAAACAATATGTAAAGCTGATTGACTATCACAATATAAACCAATATCAGTAGGATGTTGAATCCTTAAGCTTAGAAGAAGGCCCTTTAACCATTTTAATTCACAAGTAAGGGAAGTCATAGAGTGATATTCGACATCTACCGAAGAACGTGCCACAGTAGGTTATTGATGGAGCGACATGCGCAGCGGAAAGCGATTTCGGACCGATGATACTATAATTTCATCAATTTAACAAATAGTAAACATGCTCAAAAGACGGAAATAAGAAATTTAGAATACATACCCTTGTAGTTCCAAATTCTTCAAGATCCGTCGGCCGTTCCTCGTCACGAACTCTTCCGGCCTCTTCTCACGAACGCCCCGGAGACCATCTCAGGTAGTCCCGCTATCCTCGGCGCCGCGCAACGGAATTGTGGGACTCCAAAAAGAAGAGAAGAGAAAAGAAAAGAAAGGAGGAAGAAGAAGAGAAGACAAAAGAGAAGTGGGTACAGAGGAAAGAAAAACTAAAAAAAAAATGATTTTTTTTTTTAAATCACAAATTTAGGTTTTTCAATTTGAAAGCCCCTTTTTCTATTTTCTTCATCCACTGGCGAACTTGAAGTTAAGTTATATATATATATATACTTTACATAATATATATGTGTCTCTGTAAGACATATATATATATATATAATTACTATTATTATTAAAAATAATAATAATAATTTTATTTATTAAACTTTTTAATAAATAAAAAATATATATAATTATTAATTAAACTTTTTAATTAATAAATATTATTTAATTTAATATCAAATATTAATTAAATAATATGACTAAATCCGATTTTTCGAAAACTGACTTTTGTTTTTACACATAAATTCTATTCATGTATTAGGCCAATCTCATATTTAAATCAGATTTAAATATGTTCATCCTCATTCCATAAACAGAATTTGAACAATTCAAATTCTTTTTCTTTTTCTTTTCTTTTATACTGTTGCACGGCGTTATCCGAGCTAGCCAGGAGAACCTAAAGAACCTACAGATCATGAGCTCCAACGATATGAGATTATCTGGTCAAAACTCTTTTAACCGAACTAACCAACGTTCGTTAACCCCCGGAGACTCCACTATAGTCCAAGGGTTGCACTCTCATCACTGTAGATATATTGTGTCCTCTTGATATAACCGTCATTAGTAAGTCGATCCTTCACAAGTTGTTCGTAATCACAGCTGGGTCATTTAAACCGTTTAACCCCTGCATTACATCTTGTTCATTAAGTACCACTGACACCTCTAATGAACAATAGATCTGTGGTCCAACCATCAGATCAATATAACTCTCTCATCACATGAGAGTGTGAGCTCACATTGTTCAAGCCCAGTCGTCAGCTATTAAGGGAACAACCTATCTACTAACCCTGAAGAGCGGGTTAGGAGTGAATTCCAATCTTGCTACACTATGTCCCCAGCTACTTATTCGTTTTTATCCCCAAGTTGGTAGGCTTATTGAGCGGGCGTTCCGCCACTCTCACCCGTACAAGTCAAAGGATACTTCTGAATAAGCAGGAGTTCATAGCAAGCTCAGGATTGAGATCGAGTTACCTAGGCCATCAATATGTATAAGTCGGTCTCATAAGTAAATAGAGTTATAAAGAGAGAGCGACTTAATACGCGGTTCGGTCTTATGCAAACTCTTTGCACAGGACGCCCTCACTCGCACATCTCCATGTGAAACGATTCGGATCACATCGTTTTGTACAATACAAAGTGAGCCCCATCCAATAGTGTTACCAGGATAAGGTACTCAACCTTATCCGTATACTATAAACCATTTTGACTGACTACTTGAGCCTGATCCACAATCATGTCATACATGAGGCTCAAGTACTCATATTCAGCCAAGGGTGTTGGTCATTGGTATAGGTTAACGTAAACACATTTCACTTTATTTCAGTAAACTCCTTTACTGAATAAAACTAATAACTCTTTATTATAAATAGAATATTTACAAACATAACAATTTACAAACTACGAGTTTTAGGACATAAAACCCAACAAACTCCCACTTGGACTAAAACGTCTGTGGTGTACATATTAGGTGGAGAAAACTAATATATCATATATCATAAAGTTTTCTCCCACTGTCCTCTCCAGCAACTCGGAGCCCTGGACTCTTCTAGGTATCTCTCAAACACTTTAGCCATGAGAGACTTAGTAAACTAATCATCATGAAGTACTACGAGGCTTTCCATGTGACCATCACATCTCCTCATAGCACTATCTGTGAGCTCAACTTATAAACTTATTGTTGCTTCACAAGCTGCAAATAGACTTAGCTACCAACGAGGAATCAACAATACAACTCTTGTATTCTACTCCTCTAAGTACAAGGACAAAACTTTAACCGGAATCCAATCCAATTGGACTAATATTACTGACAGCTCCCACTGCATAGCACATATCGGGTCATGTATCTCAAAAGATACATCTGACCTCCAATATGTAAATGCACTCGGGTGCATCTCGTATCCTAAACACTTGAGGTGTCTAAGGAAACCATGTCCATAGACCATCGAATATTGACAACACTTTGTCAATATAAAATTTTTGAGACAACACTAGCGACTTGTTCTTTACGACTCAGATAAACCTGAATCCTTAGAACAAATTAAACCTACCACCAAATCAACTATTTGGGAATGGGTCGCTAGTTAATGCTTATTGTCAGAAAAGAATCCTACACTATTCTCAATGATTAGGACAAAAAATACGAGAATATGTTATGAAAACTACATCATTGACTAAACCCTTGTGAAACAAGGTTTATCAAACTTTCGTTCAAACTTCTGTTCAAAGCCATAAGGTTTGATCACCATATAAACCTTACAATTCAGGATAAAAATGCTTATTCTAATTCATAAATGAATCGAATAGGCGCGCAAACCAATTGTTCTTTGTCCTCGAATTATGAATCTATCTGGTTGAGACTTATAGATACTCAGATCAAGTTTGCAAGTCTTGACATCCATTTGCCTTATTCTATCAAAATAGAACAGAGCAATGGATAAAAGTTATCTATTTAACTTACACCTGGAAACAAGAGAAAGAGAGTATACCCAATAAACCCTTTCTCTTCGAGACAGTCCCTTTACCAGAAAGTCAAGCCATAAAGGTTTTCACCTTTGTGGCTTGGTCTCATTACCATCCAAAGATTCATGGCTTTGAACCATTCGAACTTGTCTATGTGATCCATTGTTTGTTTAGAGACAATGAATCCTCAATGTCATCATCAAGTATGATAACTTTGAGTTTAAGACAAGCCAATACAGCGGGCTAGGTTGTCCAACATCCCTCCCACTGCATTGAGGCTTTCTCAACAGTTGAGAAGCTCCAGTTTGATCAACAACCATTGTTGAATTCAACTATAGCTTTCTTATTAAAACTGTAAGTCTTAACACACTAGTTGTTTTCAAGTTTAATAGAACATATCAGTATACATCTTTTGCTGAATGAAATGTTCATTATAAAACAAAAGATATTGTATACAATTGTTCAATACAAACCAGTAATATAGATAATAATTAAACTCAATGAAATTATTCTATACAATAACTACAAAGACTCCCACTAGTTCAGCTGCAATGATATCTCCATATCTCACAGAAATAAAACTGGCTGTCAGGAACTAGTTTCCTGAAGAAAAACAAACATGATTAGTGGTTCCTGAAGACATCCAGGTATGACATTCATATCCACTAAACTTGTTTTGACAAATAAATCACATTTATCTTGTCGTTCTTTCTCAGCCTATTTCTCAGCAAAGTATTTGGATCAGTTACGCTTCCAATACCCATCTTCAGTACAATGGAAACATTTTCCTATGTTTGAAGACATTACCTTGCGAACAGTAGGGGCTTTGCCATTTCTCCTGTTACTTTTCTTCTTCTGAATAATCTCATTACTCAGAGAAGCATAGGCTTACTCCCTGACGCCAACCTCTTAAGGAATTTCTTCGAAGTGACAACACTTGCCTCATTCTCTATTCCTTTGGAAGTGTACAGAGACTGATAAGTCTGAAAAGACGATGGTAGCAACGTTTACTTCTGCCGCATTAAAGTGGACCATCATGTTAAGGACAAGCTCCCTAACAGAGGTATCCTCCACTATGCGAGAGTTATAAACGAACTTGAGGACTTCATTACGAAGTGATGAGGACGACTATCCACCATTGCTTGTAATGAAGACATGATTTCCTTTACGGAAATCATAACCTCATACTACTTGCACAAGGCATCAAATATGCTTGCCAAGATATAGATTTGGGCTTTATCAATAGCCCTAATCCATCCATCGTATGCATCTCAAACACTTCGAGATGCACTCAAGCCAAGAGCTGAAGGACATTCCTCCGTTAAGACAAACCTCAGGTCGTCCAGAACCAGAATCGTATTCAGGTTCGACTTCCAAAGTCCGTATTTCTCTTAAGTTAACTTGTAGTGAGTTAACAGCTGTATAAACGAGTTCGACATGCTGAAACAGAATGTAAAACTATTAGTGAAACGATTTTAACCTATTTAAACCAATTAAGAAGTTTAGCAGTATAATGAAGGACCCAAACTCTTCATCTACTGACTACGATACTTTACTAAGTCAGAATGGTCGCTGCCGAATGGCAGCCGATCCACTCCTTTACTAAACCAAGACATTCTTGACTAAATGCTAACTCCAGAATAACTCATATTCCTATAGCATCTTAGTTATCGTTTTTGGTCTGGATTTACCAACTCCTTAGCAAATCCCGTAAGTGTGACCCTCCATTTTTAGAACGCACAGAACGACCCCAACATAGCAACCGAATGAAATGTCAGTGTTGGAAATGGCCCTGTGTTTCACTATCCATAAATGGTGACTGAGATGTTCGATCTCCCATGCCCCGCCCTCCGAATGGATCGGTACCACTTGTGGGCACCTAGCAGGCGAAACATGAGAATTTCACGGTTCAATCCAATGGAGGAGACCGTAGGATGTACTGACGTACTTCCTTCTCCCACTTACTATAGATACTTACTCCATTCACCTTGCTATTGAAAGTTGCAAATACCATCCGAATGGGGTTGCCCTATTGACAACACGAGGCCGAGCAAAATTCTCACGTTGTGAACTTTAGGGAGTGCGTACCAGGAGAGGGATATATCGTATATTCCTTCTCAACACATCTACTAAGCATCATAGACGATTTTAGGGTAAACTACTTAGGTTTTATCCGGCTAAGAAAATTAAACCTTAAGTCTAGGAAAACTATTTTACCTGAGATGTCTAGGTTATAAACATTTTACTAACCTCACACCTCTAATGCATGCTCATAAAGCCGGTTAACTTTACTCAAGTACCAGATCGTCCCCAGGTAGGAGGTGTTCCGTCGATTCATTTTCCTCCAACCTTAGACAATATTTCACCGGGTGAGTTTCTCATAACCTTAGCATTTACGAGATTTCGACCTATTCATCTAATGGACCTGATCGAACCATTAACCCTAAATGAACATGCTCTTTTTTTTGTTATAGATTTTAAAAGTCTAAGTCATTTTTACAACACTTGCAAAAACTAGACTTACTAGAACAAATTTCTATATGCTTCTCAAACATATATTCGCTAAGGCATGACAAGTTGAATATTTAACTTCATAATCCGTATAACACTTATTTCGATTATGCTCTTAAATATACAACTCCTAATTCATAAATTAATATAACACTTATATCAATTATTATGAATTAAGCATGCATCCTATATATTATAACAATTATAACATACAATATGCATCTAAAGTTGGAAGTTTAATTTCATAATTAATATAACACTTATATTAATTATTCTATTAAGCAAACAACAACTAATTCATGAATTAATATAACACTTATATTAATACTCATGAATTAAACATGCATCCTATATATTATAACACTTATAACCTATAATATGCATAAAACCAGGGCAACCTATGTTGTAAATTTAATTTCATAATTAATATAACACTTATATCAATTATTCTATTAATTTAGCAACATATTATCCATGAATTAATATAACTCTTATATTAATACTCATGAATTCTCAAATATGCATACTATATATTATAACACTTACAACATATTTTCAATGCATGAAGCATGCTTCCTACGGTGGGATTTTAAATCTATATGACATACGATATGCACATACAAACATGGAATTTAATTAAAACATACATTCGCAATACATAATTAATTAAACACACTAAAGTGAATCGATTTTGGCATTTAGCAAGTAATAACTATTTTATTACAAGCTTGATCAACAAGCTAAGTCTTCAGCGGACTTCGAACTCTTCGCACCGCCTTGGACAAGCTTGCTCCTCCGAACGCTTCGGCCAATTTCTCTTCGTATTGCCTAGAACGAGTTTGAACTTATACCGAACATTTCAGCAACCTCCAAACTCGAGCTTCCTTCACAAAGAAACCTATATGGACTCTAATGACTCTAAAAATACACATTTTTCAGCACGCATTAAAGCCCATACATTCTCGGGCAATTACAAATTATGAAATTAAAAAAGAAACTAAGCCAAAATCGATATTCACTTTAAACGCCAATTCAGAAACAATTTCTAAATTAAAATACCCACCAACTTAAATTGATGCAAATTGAGTTAATCACAAAATCGCTCTGATACCAATTGATGGAACGACATGCGCAGCGGAAAGCGATTTCAGACCGATGATACTCTAATTTCATCAATTTAACAAATAGTAAACATGCTCAAAAGACGGAAATAAGAAATTTAGAATGCATACCCTTGTAGTTCCAAATTCTTCAAGATCCTTCGGCCGTTCCTCGTCACGAACTCTTCCGGCCTCTTCTCACGAACGCCCCGAGGACCACCCCAGGTAGTCCCGCTATCCTCGACGCCGCGCAACGGAGTTGTGGGACTCCAAAAAAAAGAGAAAAGAAAAGAAAAGAAAGGAGGAAGAAGAAGAGAAGACATAAGAGAAGTGGGTACAGAGGAAGGAAAAACTAAAAAAAAACTGATTTTTTTTTAAAACTTTCGTATACCCACTTTTTTCAATCTTCACAAATTGAGGTTTTTCAATTTGAAAGCCCCTTTTTCAATTTTCTTCATCGACTGGCCAACTTGAAGTTAAGTTTTATATATATATATACTTTACATAATATATATGTGTCTTGCTGCAAGACACACACATATATATATATATATATATATATATATATATATAATAATTATTATTAAAAATAATAATAATAGTTTTATTTATTAAACTTTTTAATAAATAATATATATATATATATAATTATTAATTAAACTTTTTAATTAATAAATATTATTTAATTTAATAACAAATATTAATTAAATAATATGACTAAATCTGGTTTTTCGAAAACCGACTTTTTTTTTTACACATGAATCCTATTCATGTATTAGGCAAATCCCATATTTAAATCATATTTAAATATGTTCATCCTCCTTCCATAAACCGAATTTGAACAATTCAAATTCTTTTTCTTTTCTTTTATACTGTTGCACGACGTTATCCGAGCTAGCCAGGAGAACCTAAAAAACCTACAGATCATGAGCTCCAACGATACGAGATTATCCGGTCAAAACTCTTTTAACCGAACTAACCAACATTCGTTAACCCCCGGAGACTCCACTATAGTCCAAGGGTTGCATTCTCCTCACTGTAGATATATTGTTTCCTCTTGATATAACCGTCATCAGTAAGTCGATCCTTCACAAGTTGTTCGTAATCACAGCTGGGTCATTTAAACCGTTTAACTCCTGCATTACATCTTGTTCCTTAAGTACCACTGACACCTCTAATGAACAATAGATCTGTGGTCCAACCATCAGATCAATATAACTCTCTCATCACATGAGAGTGTGAGCTCACATTGTTCAAGCCCCGGAGTCAGCTATTAAGGGAACAACCTACCTACTAACCCTGAAGAGCGGGTTAGGAGTGAATTCCAATCTTGCTACACTATGTCCCCAGCTACTTATTTGTCTTTATCCCCAAGTTGGTAGGCTTATTGAGCAGGCGTTCCGCCACTCTCACCCGTACAAGTCAAAGGATACTTCTGAATAAGCAGGAGTTCATAGCAAGCTCAGGATTGAGATCGAGTTACCTAGGCCATCAATATGTATAAGTCGGTCTCATCAGTAAACGGAGTTATAAAGAGAGAGCGACTTAGTACGCGGTTCGGTCTTATGCAAACTCTTTGCACAGGACGCCCTCACTCGCACATCTCCATGTGAAACGATTCGGATCACATCGTTTTGTACAATACAAAGTGAGCCGCATCCAATAGTGTTACCAGGATAAGATACCCAGCCTTATCCGTATACTATAGACCGTTTTGACTGACTACTTGAGCCTGATCCGCAATCATGTCATACATGAGGCTCAAGTACTCATATTCAGCCAAGGGGGTTGGTCATTGGTATAGGTTAACGTAAACACATTTCACTTTATTCTAGTAAACTTCTTTACTGAATAAAACTAATAACTCTTTATTCTAAATAGAATATTTACAAACATAACAGTTTACAAACTACGAGTTTTAGGACATAAAACTCAACAGTTGTTTCTTGATTTTCCAAGAAATCGGGGAATGACCAAGAAACATCAACCAACCCGTGAGAGAGCGACGAGTAAGAGGGCAAGCTGCCCAATCAGAATCACACCATCCTGTCAAAGAGAGAGAACTATCAGCTCGAAGTAACACTCCTTGACCAAGAGAGTCCTTTAAATATCGAACTACACGCAAGGCGGCTTCCCAATGTTTCTGTCTTGGTACCTGTAGAAACTGGGACAAAACATGAACAAAGTATGCCAAATCGGGACGAGTTACCGTTAAGTAAATTAAACGACCAACCAAACGTCGATAAAGTTCTGGATTAGTCAAAGGTTCTCCTGAAGCATGAGCAAGACAGTGGTTTTTTTCAATGGAAAAAGATGCGGGCTTAGCACCCAAAAGACCGGTCTCAGAAATGATGTCAAGAGAATACTTTCGTTGACAAAGAAATATACCTTGGGGACTTCGTGCCACCTCAATCCCGAGGAAATATTTAAGAACCCTGAGATCCTTCCTTTGAAAGCACGTGCTCAAATAGTTTTTAAATACTCTTAAGGCAACATAATCATTCCCAGAAATAATTAAATCATCAACATAAATCAAAACATTGATTTGAATAGCACCCTTAGTAAAAGTAAAAAGGGAATAATCAACATAAGATTGAAGAAAACCATACTCCTTTAAAGCAGTAACAAGTTTGGCAAACCAACATCGCGGAGCTTGTTTCAAGCCATATAATGACTTTTGAAGACGACACACCATATCGGGTCGAGAGGAACCAAAACCGGGAAGAAGCTTCATATAGGCTTCCTCATTGAGATCCCCATGCAAAAATGCATTATGCACGTCCATCTGATGCAAGTCCCAATTTTTAGATGTTGCAATGGCTAAGAAAGCACGAATCGTGACCATCTTTGCAACTGGTGCAAACGTCTCATTATAATCGATCCCGAACATTTGATGATTACCGAAAACAACCAAGCGAGCTTTAAGTCGTTCAACACTACCATCCGAATTGTACTTGATTTTATAGACCCATTGACTACCAAGAGCACATTTACCTGGTGGTAATTTTTCCATAGTCCAAGTACCATTATCCTCTAAAGTGCGAATTTCTTTTTGCATAACATGACACCACTCCACATCTGTCATAGCTTCTTTAAATGATTTCGGTTCACAACCTGCTGTAATGGCAGCAAGAAATTTCTGATGGCTAACAGAAAATTTAGCACAATTAATATAATGTGTTATAGGAAAGGACATACCTAAGAAAGTTGATGGCACATGTGAAATTGGAGTGAGAGTAGATGAACTTTTTGTCATAACAGTGTTAGTAACATAGTCACGAAGGCGAATTGAAGGAACATTTTGACGAAATCCTCATCCTATGTGAGTCTCATTGGTGGAATCTGTAGGAAGTGAAGATGTGTGAAGATGTGGGATGAACATTACTTTGGGTTGTATCCCCGCTAGATTGTGGGTCATGAAGAATGATTGGAGGAAGAATGAGAGTAGAGTCTAAAGTGGTGGTTGTTGAGCTTTAAGCGGTGTTGTGTAGTGGGGAGGGTTCATTTGTGGGCTAAGTTCATTAGGCAAAGATTAAGAATCCCCCAAAATATTAAAGTCAAAATCATCATCACCCAAATTCATGCTTCCAAAACTATAATTTGACCTAAGAGCAGGAGCATTTTCAGCAAAAGGAAATTGATTTTCAAAGAACTTAACATCCCTAGAAACAAAAAAAAAACTTTTATTTTCTAGATCAAAAAGTTATCACCCTTTCTTACCAAAAGGATACCCAACAAATACACATTTTCGACTTCGACTAGCAAATTTATCATTCTTAGCACGTTGGTTATGAGCATAAGATAAAGAACCAAACACTCTCAATTCATCAAAAATAGGCAAAGTATTAAATAAAATTTCATAAGGAGTTTTATTTTGTAGAACACAAGAGGGAGTACGATTGATCAAATGAGAAGCCGCGAAAAAGATCGGTATAGGTTGGGTCCTAAACCTGCAAAAGAATTCGTAGTCGTTTCCTCTTGAACCCGCAAAAAGAGTGATCGTTTGGTTTGATTCTCACCCGTAAGAGAATCACGACAGTAAAATACCCAAGAGGAGCTTGGGGAGTGGAGTAGGAATTTTCGAACCACTATAAAAATTCTCGGTGTTATCTCTTACTCTCTACTCTTTTAATTTGCGTTGCCTATTTACTTATTTGAGTAAGTTGCATGCTTAGGAAAATTGTTACATATTCTTAGCAATTTTAGGGTGTTAATTCTATTAGTTTGGTTTGAACTAATTTAGCTTAATTTCTCGAAAAAGTTTTAAAATTGTTAAGCAACCCTATTCACCCCCCTCTAGTGTTGCTAACCGATCCTACAGTTAGAGGCTCGAATCTCTCACTCCGCATATTGTAAAAAATATATAATAAAACAGAGCAACACGTGACTTTGGACATGTGTGAGAACCTTTCTAGCGGAGATCTGAAAATGAAACTTAACCGATGGTGTAAATGGATACACATACACTTTCCCTACTAACCATTGATAGATGCAGGGTACCCGACTTGCGGTGTTGTTGAAGGTAAAGATTCAAGCGCATATTAAAGTGAAAATAGGACCATTGAAGACTTGAAAGATGACATTGCAAAAGTAATTTATGATGTGAGGGTGGAGAAAGAGAAAAAATAAAGAACATTTAAATGATATAAAAATGGAGGGACAATTAGCATTACATATAGAAAGTTTGTGGAATTGGGAAATTAAAAACTATCCCACATCGAAGAACATAAGAGTAATTTAGTTATTCATATACCAATACCGGAAAGGAAGAAATTGCTGAGCTCGGTAGCGTGGGCTTGTCACTTTAGCAAGGGCAAAACTTAAAATCGAAGAGTGATCGAGTTTGTGAAATAAAAAATAATTTAAAATTAAAATATTGAGGGTGCAGTTTGTGGGGATGAGGAAAGCCATTCCCCAATGGCATTGGCTTATGCCGTCTTTGATCAGAGCGGCGTCCAATATTCCCACATTTGTGGATGGATTGCCATCCTTTCCCACCTCCTGCCGGACCCCTCCCCTCAATTAATATAATAATTCCACAAATTCCTTCTCTCGCCCCACAACCCTCTTTTTTCCCTTGTTGGAGGGGGCACGCTAATACTCACGTGTTCTTGTGTTCGATCCCAACTACTGCACCGGTTTTGTTTAGTCTATAAATTTTTAAAAGTGTCAAAATATGTTTTTTTCCTTGTAGATTGTTGGTAGGGGGCACGCTAATACTCACGTGTTCTTGTGTTCGATCCCAACTACTGCACCGGTTTTGTTTAGTCTATAAATTTTTAAAAGTGTCAAAATATGTCTTAACTTTCAATTTTGTATCTAATAAGTCATAATTGTTTTTTTAGCCAAACCGAGCATAGCTCAATTGACATAAGGTTGTGCTTGTGACTAAGAGATCATGGGTTCAATCCTTGCATTAATTAAAATACTGTTGCAAAAAAAAAAAGTCATAAAATTTTAAAATATCTAATATATATTCATGAACTTTCAATTTAAATGTTTTATAGGTATCTGACATATTCAAAATTTAAAAAAAAATTAATTGATCTATTAGATATTAAACTAATTTTGATGTCTAATGAGACCTTAAACATTCAATTTTGTTTCCCGTAGATTCACAATTTTTTTTTTTAAATATTGAATATGTGAAGGATCTATTAGAAATAAAATAAAAAATTGGGGATCTATTAGATACAAAATTAATAGTTTAATGACATATTAAGGCATTTTTCAAAATCGAGTGACCAATTGGACACAAAATTAAAAGTCTAAAGACCTATTAGACAATTTTTAAAGTTTTTAGGTCAAATAGACACAAACATGAAAGTTCGGGGACTAAATTTGTAATTTAACATTAATCCTGGATCCGCCACGACTCTCTCCCATCTGAACTTATTTTCTTCCTCTTACATTTTTTTTTCTCTCTTCCATCACCTTTTTTCTTCCTCCCACTCACTCATCGCCGACGACTCTTCGGTGACGACTCCCATCGACGACAACTCTCCCGTAACGACTCGAGGACCGATTTTTTTTCCAGATCTGAAACATTTTAGATCTAGAAAATCTTACAGATCTACAAAATCTAAAATATTCAGATCTTGAAATTTTCGGATCTGAAATGAAGCTAGAGCTAGAGCGAGACCAACACGAGCTAAAACGAGCAAAAATAATATTAAAAAAATAAGTGATGATGTCCGCAGAAAGTCAATTTGTCTTGTTTTTAAAAGTTGAGTTATTTTGACGAACATGCGAAAAAACTGGGTCAAAATCTAAAATACTCACGTGTTCTTGTGTTCGATCCCAGCTACTTCACCGGTTTTGTTTAGTCTATAAATTTTTAAAAGTGTCATAATATGTCTTTGAACTTTCAATTTTGTATCTAATAAGTCATAATTGTTTTTTACCCAAACCGAGCATAGCTCAATTGGCATAAAGTTGTGACTAAGAGGTCATGGGTTCAATTCTTGCATTAATTAAAATATTGCAAAAAAAAAGTCATAAAATTTTAAAATATCTAATATATATTCATGAACTTTTAATTTAAATGTTTTATAGGTATCTGACATATTCAAAATTAAAAAAAAAAATTGAGTTATTTTGACGAACATGCGAAAAAACTGGGTCATTCGTACAATTTTTTCAACATTTACCGGTCAATGATGTTCAACGTTCAAAACAACTTGAGTGAGTTTTAGTCCATACATATATTAGATGAAATAATATTATAAAAATAGTTTATGCTATTCATTTTTATAGAAAGCATAAAATAAAATTAAAAATTATCAAACAATTCTTTAATTTTTCTTTTTTTTAAAAAAAAAAAACAGAACGAAAATGAGTTATCAAGCATATATGGAAAAAATAGAAATAGAAAACATAAAAATCGAAAGCCAAAAGTTGAAGTGAAATTTTCAAAAATAACTAACAATAAAAAACTGAATTGAAAAATAGCTAAGAAAGTTTCATATTTTCATCTCATGACTACCACAATTTTAGAGACTGAAGTTCACAATTATCATCCTAATTATACCCCTAGTATATACGCTTATTTACGGACAACGACATAACTAATTTTAATTTTTTTTTTATATCCTCCGTTTTTGAAGAAAAAGTTTATAACAAGATCCATGAATTTTGAAGAAAATAAAAAATCTCAAAAAGTTAGATTTGAAAATGTTTAACAGCAAAAAAAAAAAAAAAAAAAAATACAAATTTATCTCACTAACAACCCTCCTAGATTCATGCATTTTGAAAAGAGGGATTCATTAAATTTTTCCCAAAGTTGAAACGATTGTACACAGACGAGAACGAAGAGAGACTAAGATCCTTACTCACTTGGAAAATATGTCATTTTGGGAGTCGAAATTTTTCAGCCTAATTCAAGCGTTCAACGATATAAAAGGTTGACATAAAAGGTTGACGTAGATAGTTTTTTTTTTTTTTTTTATCAATGTAGAGAGTTTCAAAGGTAAGAATCGATGGTTGTTTCAAATCGATTTGGAGGAGGAAAGATTTGCAAATCTCCTAATTCAATGTTGCAGGTAATGATACAATTGATTGAACGTTTTCTCGGGTAAACTCAACATGCATACCAATTTTAATGTTTTTTAGTATCATTTGTTCAATGCTCACGGATTAATGGTTTATGGTATACACGCATATACTTCATATGATATACTTATATGTACATTGTTATAAATGTAACTACGAATAGATACCCACACTAGAAGTTATCGAGAACCCTCATTCTTATAATTTTCTTACAACCGTCTATGAACATTTTTAATTTTTTAGTATCATTTGTTCAATGCTCACGGATTAATAGTTTATGGTGTATATACACGCATATGCTTCATATGATATACTTACATGTACATTGTTATAGATGTAACTACGAATATATACTCACACTAGAAGTTATCGAGGACCCTCATTTTTATAATTTTCTTACAACCGTCTATGAACATTTTAAATTTTTTAGTATCATTTGTTCAATGCTCACAGAGTAATGGTTTATGGTGTATATACACGCATATACTTCATATGATATACTTACATGTACATTGTTATAGATGTAACTACGAATATATACTCACACTAGAAGTTATCGAGGGTGTCATTTTTTATAATTTTCTTACAACCGTCTATGAACATTTTAGTTTTTATAAACATCAATATGCTGAAAAATTTAATTGCTTATATAATTTTTTTTACGGGCTATGTTATTACGTTCACTAATTAATGGTTTGTATATATACACATATACTTCATATGATAGACTTATATGTACATGTAACTTCAAATCTATACACATTAAAAATTATCTAGAGGATCGTTATTAAAAAATTTGTCACAACCGTCTCTGAAAATTTTAGTTTAAAAATTAATTTGAATTAATATTCCAGATTATATTTTATTGAATTTTGTTTACATGTTTCGATTTGATTGGTGGTTGTTATCATTGGTTTAACCCTATCTTAATTATTTTTTTTACATGATTTTCTCTTAAAATAAATCTTTATTTTTCTCCTAAATTCTTTTTCGAATAAATCCTTATTTTCTCCTTCATTTTCTCTCCGAATAAATCTTTTTTTTTTTTTTGTGGGGATTGAGTTCAATGTTTTAAGGTTCACCTTTTTTTTTTGTTTTTCATTTAATTGTGTGTGATTAAATCTCTCCTTTTTTGGAGGTAGTTGAACAGTTAAATGTCTTAAAGTAGTTTCGTCCAACTATAGAGAAGTTTCTAATTATATGAGTTAGCTATTTTTCAACACAATAATTAGTTTAGCTATTTTTCATCTTGCATAGTCTAGTTTCAACTATTCTTGTAGTTGCCCCAAAGTTGAAATGGTTATGGAGTGGGCCCTAAGTTATTAACATTTTTGTGGTGATGAATTTATGATATTTTTTATGTTGCATAAATATTTATAGATCAGATATTGGAGATATTAATTAATTCATCTGTGATATAATGTGAAACCTTTTGATTTACGGTATATTAATATTGATGGATATTTTAATCCTAGCATGTCCCACGTCAAGAAGAACATTGAAATGTAAAATGTATGGTAGTCTTGTAGCTCCAACTAGTTAATTGCCCGGTTGAAATGATTCTTGAAAAGATGGATTCTAGTGTAGTTGGGCTGGAGAAGATCGACCCTCTAAATGGGAAAAAGAAAATATGAGAGATAATGTCTCAAATAAACTGTTTTTTTAAGGCATATTTTCACAAAGGTTCAATCTATACTTTTTATTATCAAATGGTGAAGATATAAGTGGATCTCTAATATGATAATTGGGTAAATTTAATTTTTTTTTTATGGAGAACGATGAGAGGAGGGACAATCACAAAAACAAAATGGTTGAGATTGAGAGGGCGACCGCGATGTGTGGAGATTGATCTGCGGAGTGCGACGACGAGGTGTTGGTGCTGGAAGGAGAGTGTGACGACGAGGTGTGGAGTTCGATCAGGCCTCGGAGTGCGACGACGAAATGTTGCTGCTGGGATGAGAGTGCACCGACGATGTCTGGTCGGAGTTTTCGAACGGGATGGGAGTACGAAATCAAACGAAAGTGGAAGAGAGAAAGGGGGGAGTTTGCGGCTGGAGTGAAAAAATGATTTAGGGTTTGTGTAAATGTGTATATATACCTCGGTTCGGTTCGGTTTTGACTGATTTTTTCAATAAAAAATCGAACCGAACCAAAAAAATTCGGTTTTACCCAAATGAAAACCTAGATGTCTATTATGTTGCTTAAAAATCAAATAAAACCAATGGATCAGATCGGTTCGGTTCGATTTTTCGGTTTTCCAGTTTTGACTATCACCCCTAACAAATATAGCAAAATATAAAATATTTTGCAAATATGGCAAAAAATCAGTTATAGTCATTGATAGACTACTATCACTAATAGTCATTGATAAAATGACTATCACTGATAGACTTATATCAGTGATAGTCATTGACAAAATTTTATAAAAAATAGAAGTGTCTCGATCAGCAGCTATCACTGATAGTCATTGATCTACTACTAGTGACTATCATTGATATAATTCTATTAGTGACAATCAAAGATAAAAAATTTTCATATTTGCAAATCTTTAAAAAAAAAAATGCTACATTTGCAATTATTTTACTCTAAATTGACATCTAGTGCAATTTTCCTAAATGAAATAACCAATTTTCGATTTGATTGATTGTCATAAGATTTCATTTGGAATTAGATGACATAACCAATTTAGGGTTTAGGGTTGATATAAATTAAATAGCATCCATTAGAGTGGAGACATAATTGAAATATCAAATATGTAGCCAACATGAGCATAATTCGACTAGCGAACAAGAACATAGCTCCATATAAATATGTAGCCAACAAAAGCATAATTCGACTAGCCAACAAGAACATAGTTGGACGCTCGAGAACATGAAGTATATGACGAAATAAAAATAAAAATATTGTCTTTTGTTTTGATTTGTACCGATATTTAACCTCTCTTTTTGAGTTGAACAAAGGGTGCAAGTTGGGCTATGGCTATAATTTTTCTTTTCTTTTTTTTGTAACCATAGAAAGAAAGAAAAGAACCTCCAGAAAGAGATGAGAAATGCAGTTTTTCCGAAGTAGAAAAACAGAAAGTATTAAGCAACACTCCTGTGGTGGTCGTCCGCCGTGGCATCATCCTCCGGCGAGTAAATTACAATAACGTCGGACACCTCCGGCAGCCTAAAACTCACTTTCTTCTTCAACTTCCCACTTGCACTTCTGCAAATCGAAGAACAATTCGAATTCATGGTCGTCGTCGTCGGATGCACTTTTCTGTTGAATCCGCCATGTCTAGAAACATTAAACTCGCCGCCATTGCGCTCCGACGGCGCTCCGGGAGAAGCCAAAAGCAACTCCTCCAGAGACAGATACTCGTTCTTCATTTCCTTCTTCTCAATCAAGGACGCCTCTTTCTCTTTGTCTCTCCTCCACCATTGTAGCCTTCTCCACTCGGGGATTGCATCAGCGGAGGCGGCCGCCGTCACCGGTCCTCCGACGCAGGAGCAACGTCTAATGCTGCAGAGATTAGCTCCCATATGGGAAATGGAATCGTTGGAGAATTGGAATTGGTTTGAAGAGAAGGAGAGAGAGGGAGAATGGTTGAATAAGTATGAGAATTTTGGACGGAGAGCCCTAAGAGAGAGTAGAGATTCATGTCACTGTTGCAAGGAATCACTTAGTTTCTATCTTTATTTATTAATTATTTTTTTGGGGGATTTCTTCGTAATTCACTTCATAAAAAACTATCTACTTATTCTACACAAATATGTTCTAACTAATCTTATTTATCCCCTATTTAAGTTATATGAATGATGACATGTTAAAAAAAAAGTGTTGGGGGCGAGGGGAAGGAGTTTGTGGAGTTATTATTAATTGAAGGGTGGTGGTGTTGTGGGGAAAGGAAGAAGGCCTTGGACGCCACTCTGTTAAGGTGGCAGAAACCATGCGTAAACCTACGTCTCATTTGGCTTCCTATCCAATGCCAATCCTTTCATCAACACCACTGCACCCAAACTTCACAAACTCTATGCTCCCTCTGATTTTGTGTTTTGCCCCCGCTAGGGTGACAAGTCCATGCAACCGGACTCGGCAATCTCTTCCTTCAAGGTATCGGTTTATAACTAACTAATTTACTCTTCTATTTTTCGATGTGGGATACATTTTTATTTTTCACTTCCATAAACTCTATCAACCTTATAATGCTACTTCTATCAACGATAGAAGTAGCATTATAAACTTGTATCAACCATAGACTTCCTATCAACGATAAACTTGTAAATTGCCATATCTGCTTTTTTAAAAAATACTATATTTTTAATTATTTTACTCTAAATTGACATCTGTTACTATTTTTTTAATTTTAATGTTTAGAAAAGTCAATTGTTTTTTGTTTCGTTAATGGTTGTTTATTTTTTTCTTTTCTTAAATATGTTCACTTATCCTTAGTTTTTCTTCTTAAAATCACGAATTTCTTATGAATTCGAATGAAGAGCATTAGAAAGCATATATTAGAAAATTTTAGCATTTGGTAACAAAATTAAACAACCAACAATATGATCATTGATATTTAGGGTGTTTGGATTGACTACTAAAAAAATGTTTTTCAAAGAATGCATTTTTTTAAAAACATTTTTTCTAGAAATGTTTATAATTAAAACACTCATGGGTTTGGTTACATTTTCTCAAAAGTGTTTTTATCTACAAGTGTGTTTGGTTTGCTCTACACTAAAAGTATTTCTCTTAATGTCAAATTAGTATAAGGGACAATTATTAATAAACAATATGAACTAGTAAGTTTAAATTTATATTTGCCATTTAGGCTTTATGGTTTACTATTGTTGATGGTCGGGGTTGGGATTTGGCGGTCGGGGTCAGGTGGTCGGGGTTAGGGTCGGGGTCAGGCAGCCAGGGTTAGGGTCAGGGTCAGTGTCGGGGCCAAGGCAGGGGTCGGGGTCGGGGTCGGGGTCGAGGCTGGGCTCGGGGTCAGGGTCGGGCGGTCGAGGTCGGGGTCGAGGTTGGTGTCGAGGTCAGGGTCGGTGTCAGGGTCAGTTTCGGGGTCAGGCGGTCGAGGTCGGGTGGTCGGGTCGACGGTGGTTAGCGTCGGGGGTCAGCGGTGGTCGGTCGGGGTTAGGGTCGGGCGGTCGGGGTCAAGGTCGGGCGGGCGGGGTCGGGGTCGGGCCAACGGTGGTTAGGGTCGGGTGGTCGGGTCCAGGCTGACGGTGGTAGGGTCGGGGGTCGGGTAGTCGAGGTCGGGGCGGCAGAGGTCAGGTGGTCGGTCTAGGGCGGTGGTGGCCGGGGTCGGGGTCGGTGTTGGCGCCGAGGACGGGGTCGAGTGGTCGGGCTGGCGGTGGTCGGGGTCGGGTGGCCGGGTCCGGGTCGACGGTGGTAGGGTCAGGGTCGGGTGGTCGGGGCTGGGGCGGCAGAGGTTGGGTGGCCGAGCTTGGGCGACGGTGGCCGCGGTCGTGGTCAGGGTCAGTCGGTCGGGGTCAGATCGGGGTTGGGGTCGGGATAGAGGTCGGGGTCGGGGTCGGGCGGCCGGGGTTGGGGTCGGGGTCGAGGTTGGGGTCAGGCGGTCGGGATCGGTGTCGGGGTCAGGGTCGGGGTGTCGGGGCCGGGGCAGCGGGGGTCAGGTGGTTGGGGCCGGGGCGGCAGAGGTCGGGTGGTCGGGGCCGGGGCGACGGTGGTCGGGGTCGGGTGGCCGAAACGGGACGGTAGTGGCGGTGGTGGTCTGGGTCGAGCGGCGGCGGTGGCTCGGATCGGGTGGCAGCGACGGTCGGGGTCGGGCGGCGATGAAGTCAAATTTTCTTAAAGATGAACTCAATTGCAACACATGCTTCATTTATGGAACAAAGACTTGAAGCTTTCATTTATGGAACAAAGACTTCAAGCTTTTTCAAGTTGTTGTTCATTATCTCTTGGATGGTTACAAATTCTTAGTTGGATGATTGTAAATTCCAATTCTCAAATTTATGGAGCATTTGTAGTGTTTCTTAAGTTTTAAGACTTTTCATGAACTTTTTATGTTACATTTAGTTAGTGGTTGATTATGGTCATAAGGATTGAAGATTACAACTATTCAACTACCTCATGGAAGGTCTAGGGTTTGTTTTTTAGGCTATATAAAGCCATGTATATGTTGTCTTTACAAAAAGGGAAGATTAGGAATGTAGTAAAAAATAGCCTTTGTGCTTTCTTTTAGCCTAGAGCTAAGAAAATTTTCAATTTTATGGAGTTTAGGTTGCATGCTGAGAATCATTCAAGCTTGACTTGATCAATCTTGCTTGTGGAGTGATTCGGATCTCAAATAAGGAATGATCTTCCTTGCCTTGAGATATTTGATCATCAAGGTAATCCGGTTTTTACTTTCCTTGGGTTGATAACATCTAGATCTATGAGAGTTCTAATTCCCGCTTTAAGGGTTCTTGCTAAATTTTAAGGGAATGAACGCTTCAAACCCCCCGCAGCAGAAATGTTTGAAATCGTTTTTTTTTTATTTAAAATTAAATTAAAACAAGTTTAAGCAATATTACCTTTGAAGACCACAAATCTTCTTGTGTTCCTTTTCCACGAGATCTTCCTCGCTATGACTCGAACACGGGACCAAGGTTTGTGAGCCTCCTTGAAAGAATGGAGTTTTGAGAGAACAATCTCTCCGTAGGGAAATTGACTAGTATGTTTGGTCAACCTTTTGACTAAATCTAAATGTCCTATTTATAGGCCTTTAGGAATTAATTTTATTTAATAAAATACATTTTAATATCTATTATATTAAAATATGTATTTTATATTTATTTGAATCTCATCTAAATATCATAAAATTAATCTTTTATAATATTCATTAACCAATTTGAATCTCATTCAAATTTTATATGTATACATAGTTTTCAATATTAATGTATCTAATACATAAACTATTCCCTCTAATATTTAATGTATCAAATACAATAAATATATTTTTCTCTTTTATATTTAATATATCAACTATATTAAATATTAATTTGAATTCTTTCAACTAAATTGATCATTTTAGTTTTATTATGAGCTAGTAATGAGACCTTCTGGACCTACAGATTTATAAACTACAATGATACAAAATTAATTAATTCAACTCATTAATTAATTAATTTGCATTCATTAACTCTAGGTCACTCCATTATAGGCCTAGAGTTGCATTCTTATGCACTGTAGGACAAGTTGTGTCTATGGATATAACCATTACATGCAAGTCGATCCTTCACGAGTTGTTCGTAATTACAGTTGGGTCAAAAGTCCGTTTTACCCCTGTAATTACATCTTACACCTTTAAGTGTCACTGATTCTCTAATGAACAATATGTTTATGATCCAACTATAAACCAAGTCCCTATCGGGCCAGTGAGAGGGTGGGGCCCCATTGTTCAAGTCCCGAAATCAGTACTTAAGGGACTTACTCATCTACTTTCCCTATATGGAGATGAGTGAATTCTATTTTGTGGAACTTATGTTCTCAGCTCCCTGTTTGGTCAAGTCCCCAAAATGGTAGGCTTATTGAATCGATTATAAAGGTTATTCTCACCCATACAAATCAAAGGACGATCCCTCACAAGCAGGAGTTCATAACTCACTCAGGATCAAGATCGAGTCACACATATGATCATCATGTGAAATATTAATCTTCTCAAATAACGGATTTATAAAGAGAAATTATATATTTTGTGGTCCAGTCTTATACAAATTCATTGTATAGAATACCGTCACTCACATATCTCTACATGAATGATTTGGATCAAATCATTTGTAATTATTACAATGTGGACTGTATCAATAGTGTTACCAGGATAAGGCACCCAACCTTATCCATATACTATAGATTATTTAGGTTATTCCTTGAACATGATCCTCTCGTATGTCAACTACATACTGTTCAAGATTACACTAATAACCTTGGATTTTTATAATAATGAATATTATAAATGGCAAAAAATAATAATAAAATAATTATCAAATAACTATTAATTAATTACGGGGTTTAGGGCATAAATCCCAACAAAATTAGCTTGGGTGTTTGGACTTTCAATTGAGTTTGCCTTATCATTTTGATGAATTGAGAATTACAAATCACCTTGAGTGTGAATTTGCTTTGGAATTTCGTGAGTCATAACCTTGTCTTGCCAACTTCCAGAATTTATCATTTCTTGTGTTTAAAGTGGCTGCCGAATCAAGCTTTTAGAATTGATCATTCTAACAAGTGGATTGATTCAATTTAGAGCAAGAAGTTCAATTCTCGTGTCTAGATCATAGATCAAAGAGGTAATCTTTTCCTAACCTTCATCTCTTGGTTGATAGCATCTAGATCTAGGAGGGTTCTAATTCTTGCTTCAAGAGTTCTTGCTAAATTAGCTTGGGTGTTTGAACTTGCAATTGAGTTTGCCTTATCAACAGTAAACGGAGTTATAAAGTAAGAGTGACTTGTTTCGCGGTCCGGTCTTATGCAAACTCATTGCATAGGACGCCCCCAGTCGCATGTCTCCACATGAACGATTTCGGATCACATCGTTTGTACTATACAAAGTGGGCCGCATTCATAGTGTCCACAAGATAAGGTACCCAACCTTATCCTTATACTATAGACCATTCTGGCTATTACTCGAATTTGATCCACATTCATGTCTCCACATGAAGTTTAAGTATACATCCTATAGGAGAAAAGTTACGGATATATGTGATATCTCAGCTTTCTTGCTCAACATGTTTTACTTCACCGACGTTTTAGTCGAAGTGGGAGTTTGTTGGGTTTTATCCCTATACTATAGACCATTCTGGCTCCTACTCGAACTTGATCCACATTCATGTCTCCACATGAAGTTCAAGTATACATCATATAGCCAAGGGTTCTTAGTTTATTGGATTCAGGTTAAAATAACGCAATTCACTTTATCCAATAACACATCAATAACATCTTATTACAAAATAAAATATACATTCGGTTTACAAACCGGAGTAAACTGTCGACATATGGCGCAAATCGTATGGCGTCACATGTCACTTCAAAATTGATTTCTACTTTTTTTCAAAAAAAATTTCGTTTTTTGCTTCCAGAATGTTTTTTTTTCTTTCTAGTTTTGATTTATTTATTTTAAGTTTTCAAGAATATTTTTTTTATCATCTCCACCATATTATCATTTATTTTCAACTAATCAATTAAAAATTGAAGATTTAAAATAACTAGGATAGAAATAAATAAATCAAAACTAAATTATAAATAAACTTCTAACAATATTTATAACTTTATATCTAATTATCTCACTTAAATATTTAAAAAAAAAAACTTAAATAAAATAAACTAATTGCTCTAAATATCAACCATTATATTGTTGATTGTTGAATTTTGTTGCCAAATACTAAAGTTTTCTACCTTAGAAAACACACACATACATATACATACACACATACATACATATATATATATGTGTGTGTATGTATGTATATATTTTCTAATGGTCTTCATTCGAATCCAAAAGAAATTCGTGATTTTAAGAAGAAAAACTAAGGATAAGTGAACGTAATTAAGAAAAGAAAAAAAATAAACTACAATTAACGAAACAAAAAACAATTGACTTTTCTAAACACATTAAATAATATGTAATTTATATTTGTCTATATTCTAAAGTCATTTAATCTACCCACAGATAAATTATTTGTTTTTTTACAAAATCTTTTAATTTATTTTAAACTAATCTATTAAAATTTACTCAGTTATTGATTGGGCCATGTGTGCGATATGTAGTTTTTATTGACGTGTGCGGGTTGAAGGCACCCACTCCTAATAAGACTAAAACACCAGATATTTTTCGAAATTGTTTCAAAACAACCTTATTTTTCTAATTTATTTAAAAAACAACCTCCCTCCCTCCTAAAAAACCTATTTTTGGGCCTAAATTGATTCATTCATAAAAACACTTGAAAACACATTAAATACTTCAAAAAAAAAAAAAAAAAAAAAACTTTTTTATACAAATTTATTTCACTTAGCAAACCATGGTGAGGAATAGTCTCTTGACTTATTGAAAATAATAATCTTTCTTTGCATTTTCACTCCGACTCCAGTGGCCGACAGCATTCATCCCGCCAACTCTCCCCGTCCAAGCATCTCTTCCACAACCTCCGAGCTACAGAAAATTTGAAGGTGGAGACTGGAGTCCCAATTAAAATGAAAATTAATAGGACCATTGAAGAGTTGGAAGAGATCACAATTAAGGTGGACAAAGAGAATAAAAGAATAACATTAGCCGCCCCGACCTCGACTACCCGACCCCCGACCCTACCACCGTCAGCCTGGACCCGACCACCCGACCCTAACCACCGTTGGCCCGACCCCGACCCCGCCCGCCCGACCTTGACCCCGACCGCCCGACCCTAACCCCGACCGACCACCGCTGACCCCCGACGCTAACCACCGTCGACCCGACCACCCGACCTCGACCGCCTGACCCCGAAACTGACCCTGACACCGACCCTGACCTCGACACCAACCTCGACCCCGACCTCGACCGCCCGACCCTGACCCCGAGCCCAGCCTCGACCCCGACCCCGACCCCGACCCCTGCCTTGGCCCCGACACTGACCCTGACCCTAACCCTGGCTGCCTGACCCCGACCCTAACCCCGACCACCTGACCCCGACCGCCAAATCCCAACCCCGACCATCAACAATAGTAAACCATAAAGCCTAAATGGCAAATATAAATTTAAACTTACTAGTTCATATTGTTTATTAATAATTGTCCCTTATACTAATTTGACATTAAGAGAAATACTTTTAGTGTAGAGCAAACCAAACACACTTGTAGATGAAAACACTTTTGAGAAAATGTAACCAAACCCATGAGTGTTTTAATTATAAACATTTCTAGAAAAAATGTTTTTAAAAAAATGCATTCTTTGAAAAACATTTTTTTAGTAGTCAATCCAAACACCCTAAATATCAATGATCATATTGTTGGTTGTTTAATTTTGTTACCAAATGCTAAAATTTTCTAATATATGCTTTCTAATGCTCTTCATTCGAATTCATAAGAAATTCGTGATTTTAAGAAGAAAAACTAAGGATAAGTGAACATATTTAAGAAAAGAAAAAAATAAACAACCATTAACGAAACAAAAAACAATTGACTTTTCTAAACATTAAAATTAAAAAAATAGTAACAGATGTCAATTTAGAGTAAAATAATTAAAAATATAGTATTTTTTAAAAAAGCAGATATGGCAATTTACAAGTTTATCGTTGATAGGAAGTCTATGGTTGATACAAGTTTATAATGCTACTTCTATCGTTGATAGAAGTAGCATTATAAGGTTGATAGAGTTTATGGAAGTGAAAAATAAAAATGTATCCCACATCGAAAAATAGAAGAGTAAATTAGTTAGTTATAAACCGATACCTTGAAGGAAGAGATTGCCGAGTCCGGTTGCATGGACTTGTCACCCTAGCGGGGGCAAAACACAAAATCAGAGGGAGCATAGAGTTTGTGAAGTTTGGGTGCAGTGGTGTTGATGAAAGGATTGGCATTGGATAGGAAGCCAAATGAGACGTAGGTTTACGCATGGTTTCTGCCACCTTAACAGAGTGGCGTCCAAGGCCTTCTTCCTTTCCCCACAACACCACCACCCTTCAATTAATAATAACTCCACAAACTCCTTCCCCTCGCCCCCAACACTTTTTTTTTAACATGTCATCATTCATATAACTTAAATAGGGGATAAATAAGATTAGTTAGAACATATTTGTGTAGAATAAGTAGATAGTTTTTTATGAAGTGAATTACGAAGAAATCCCCCAAAAAAATAATTAATAAATAAAGATAGAAACTAAGTGATTCCTTGCAACAGTGACATGAATCTCTACTCTCTCTTAGGGCTCTCCGTCCAAAATTCTCATACTTATTCAACCATTCTCCCTCTCTCTCCTTCTCTTCAAACCAATTCCAA
This sequence comes from Herpetospermum pedunculosum, assembly GCA_028017165.1. Taxonomy (NCBI): domain Eukaryota; kingdom Viridiplantae; phylum Streptophyta; class Magnoliopsida; order Cucurbitales; family Cucurbitaceae; genus Herpetospermum; species Herpetospermum pedunculosum. The sequence goes on along the minus strand of CM051528.1, from coordinate 53,047,082 downwards.
TTCTCCAACGATTCCATTTCCCATATGGGAGCTAATCTCTGCAGCATTAGACGTTGCTCCTGCGTCGGAGGACCGGTGACGGCGGCCGCCTCCGCTGATGCAATCCCCGAGTGGAGAAGGCTACAATGGTGGAGGAGAGACAAAGAGAAAGAGGCGTCCTTGACTGAGAAGAAGGAAATGAAGAACGAGTATCTGTCTCTGGAGGAGTTGCTTTTGGCTTCTCCCGGAGCGCCGTCGGAGCGCAATGGCGGCGAGTTTAATGTTTCTAGACATGGCGGATTCAACAGAAAAGTGCATCCGACGACGAATTCGAATTGTTCTTCGTTCTGCAGAAGTGCAAGTGGGAAGTTGAAGAAGAAAGTGAGTTTTAGGCTGCCGGAGGTGTCCGACCTTATTGTAATTTACTCGCCGGAGGATGATGCCACGGCGGACGACCACCACAGGAGTGTTGCTTAGTACTTTCTGTTTTTCTACTTCGGAAAAACTGCATTTCTCATCTCTTTCTGGAGGTTCTTTTCTTTCTTTCTATGGTTACAAAAAAAAAGAAAAGAAAAAGTATAGCCATATAGCCCAACTTGCACCCTTTGTTGAACTCAAAAAGAGAGGTTAAATATCGGTACAAATCAAAACAAAAGACTATATTTTTATTTTTATTTTGTCATATACTTCATGTTCTCAAGCGTCGAACTATGTTCTTGTTGGCTAGTCGAATTATGCTTTTGTTGGCTACATATTTATATGGAGCTATGTTCTTGTTCGCTAGTCGAATTATGCTCATGTTGGCTACATATTTGATATTTAATCTATATCTCCACTCTAATGGATCATATTTAATTTATATCAACCCTAAACCCTAAATTGGTTATGTCATCTAATTCCAAATGAAATCTTATGACAATCAATCAAATCGAAAATTGGTTATTTCATTTAGGAAAATTGCACTAGATGTCAATTTAGAGTAAAATAATTGCAAATGTAGCATTTTTTTTTTAAAGATTTGCAAATATGACAATTTTTTATCTTTGATTGTCACTAATAGAATTATATCAATGATAGTCACTAGTAGTAGATCAATGACTATCAGTGATAGCTGCTGATCGAGACACTTCTATTTTTTATAAAATTTTGTCAATGACTATCACTGATATAAGTCTATCAGTGATAGTCATTTTATCAATGACTATTAGTGATAGTAGTCTATCAATGACTATAACTGATTTTTTGCCATATTTGCAAAATATTTTATATTTTGCTATATTTGCTAGGGGTGATAGTCAAAACTGGAAAACCGAAAAATCGAACCGAACCGATCTGATCCATTGGTTTTATTCGATTTTTAAGCAACATAATAGACATCTAGGTTTTCATTTGGGTAAAACCGAATTTTTTTGGTTCGGTTCGATTTTTTATTGAAAAAATCAGTCAAAACCGAACCGAACCGGGGTATATATACACATTTACACAAACCCTAAATCATTTTTTCACTCCAGCCGCAAACTCCCCCCTTTCTCTCTTCCACTTTCGTTTGATTTCGTACTCCCATCCCGTTCGAAAACTCCGACCAGACATCGTCGGTGCACTCTCATCCCAGCAGCAACATTTCGTCGTCGCACTTCGAGGCCTGATCGAACTCCACACCTCGTCGTCACACTCTCCTTCCAGCACCAACACCTCGTCGTCGCACTCCGCAGATCAATCTCCACACATCGCGGTCGCGCTCTCAATCTCAACCATTTTATTTTTGTGATTGTCCCTCCTCTCAGCGTTCTCCATAAAAAAAAATTAAATTTACCCAATTATCATATTAAAGATTAAATTTACCCAATTATCATATTAAAGATCCACTTATATCTTCACCATTTGATAATAAAAAAGTATAGATTGAACCTTTGTGAAAATATGCCTTAAAAAAACAGTTTATTTGAGACATTATCTCTCATATTTTCTTTTTCCCATTTAGAGGGTCGATCTTCTCCAGCCCAACTACACCATAATCCATCTTTTCAAGAATCATTTCAACTAGGCAATTAACTAGTTGGAGCTACAAGACTACCATACATTTTACATTTCTTCTTGACGTGGGACATGGATTAAAATATCCATCAATATTAATATACCGTAAATCAAAAGGTTTCACATTATATCACAGATGAATTAATATCTCCAATATCTGATCTATAAATATTTATGCAACATAAAAGATAATAAATTCATCACCACAAAAATGTTAATAACTTAGGGCCCACTTCATAACCATTTCAACTTTGGGGCAACTACAAGAATAGTTGAAACGAGATGAAAAATAGCTAAACTAATTATTGTGTTGAAAAATAGCTAACTCCTATAATTAGAAACTTCTCTAGAATGTAGTTGGACGAAACTACCCTTCAGACATTTAATTGTTGAACTACCTCCAAAAAAGGAGAGATTTAATCACACACAATTAAATGAAAAACAAAAAAAGGTGAACCTTAAAACATTAAACTCAATCCCAAAAAAAAAAAAAAAAAAAAAAAAAAAAAAAAAAAAAAAAAAACTATTCGGAGAGAAAATAAGGATTTATTCGAAAAAGAATTGAGGAGAAAAATAAAGATTTATTTTAAGAGAGAATCATGTAAAAAAATTAAGATATGGTTAAACCAATGATAACAACCACCAATTAAATCGAAATATGTAAACAAAATTCAATAAAATATAATCTGGAATATTAATTCAAATTAATTTTTAAACTAAAATTTTCAGAGACGGTTGTGACAAATTTTTTAATAACGATCCTCTAGATAATTTTTAATGTGTATAGATTTGAAGTTACATGTACATATAAGTCTATCATATGAAGTATATGTGTATATATACAAACCATTAATTGGTGAACGTAATAACATAGCCCGTAAAAAAAATTATATAAGCAATTAAATTTTTCAGCATATTGATGTTTATAAAAACTAAAATGTTCATAGACGGTTGTAAGAAAATTATAAAAATGACACCCTCGATAACTTCTAGTGTGAGTATATATTCGTAGTTACATCTATAACAATGTACATGTAAGTATATCATATGAAGTATATGCGTGTATATACACCATAAACCATTACTCTGTGAGCATTGAACAAATGATACTAAAAAATTTAAAATGTTCATAGACGGTTGTAAGAAAATTATAAAAATGAGGGTCCTCGATAACTTCTAGTGTGAGTATATATTCGTAGTTACATCTATAACAATGTACATGTAAGTATATCATATGAAGTATATGCGTGTATATACACCATAAACTATTAATCCGTGAGCATTGAACAAATGATACTAAAAAATTAAAAATGTTCATAGACGGTTGTAAGAAAATTATAAGAATGAGGGTTCTCGATAACTTCTAGTGTGGGTATCTATTCGTAGTTACATTTATAACAATGTACATATAAGTATATCATATGAAGTATATGCGTGTATACCATAAACCATTAATCCGTGAGCATTGAACAAATGATACTAAAAAACATTAAAATTGGTATGCATGTTGAGTTTACCCGAGAAAACGTTCAATCAATTGTATCATTACCTGCAACATTGAATTAGGAGATTTGCAAATCTTTCCTCCTCCAAATCGATTTGAAACAGCCATCGATTCTCACCTTTGAAACTCTCTACATTGATAAAAAAAAAAAAAACTATCTACGTCAACCTTTTATATCGTTGAACGCTTGAATTAGGCTGAAAATTTCGACTCTCAAAATGACATATTTTCCAAGTGAGTAAGGATCTTAGTCTTTCTTCATTCTCGTATGTGTACAATCGGTTTTGACTTTGGGAAAAAAATAATGAACCCCACTCTTCAAAATGCATGAATCTAGGAGGGTTGTTAGTGAGATAAATTTGTATTTTTTTTTTGCTGTTAAAAATTTTCAAATCTAAGTTGTTGAGATTTTTTCTTTTCTTCAAAATTCATGGATCTTGTTATAAACTTTTTCTTCAAAAACGGAGGAATGAATCTGATTGTTAGAAATTAAAATAAATATAAAAAAAATTAAAAATTAGTTATGTCGTTGTCCGTAAATAAGCGTATATACCAGGGTATAATTGGGATGATAATTGTGAACTTCATTCCCTAAAATTGTGGTAGTCATGAGATGAAAATATGAAATTTTCTTAGCTATTTTTCAATTCAGTTTTTTATTGTTAGTTATTTTTGAAAATTTCCCTTCAACTTTTGGCTTTCGATTTTTATGTTTTCTATTTCTATTTTTTCCATATATGCTTGAAAACTCATTTTCGTTCTGTTTTTTTTTTTTAAAAAAAAAAAGAAAAATTAAAGAATTGTTTGATAATTTTTAATTTTATTTTATGTTTTCTATAAAAATGAATAGCATAAACTATTTTTATATATTTCATCTAATATATGTACGGACTAAAACTCACTCAAGTTGTTTTGAACGTTGAACATCATTGATCGGTAAATGTTGAAAAAATTGTACCCCAGTTTTTTCGCATGTTCGTCAAAATAACTCAACTTTTAAAAACAAGACAAATTGACCTTCTGCTGACATCATCACTTATTTTTTTTAATATTATTTTTGCTCGTTTTAGCTCGTGTTGGTCTCGCTCTAGCTCTAGCTTCATTTCAGATCTGAAAATTTCAAGATCTGAATATTTTAGATTTTGTAGATCTGTAAGATTTTCTAGATCTAAAATGTTTCAGATCTGGAAAAAAAATCGGTCCTCGAGTCGTTACGGGAGAGTTGTCGTCAATGGGAGTCGTCACCGAAGAGTCGTCGGCGATGAGTGAGTGGGAGGAAGAAAAAATGTGATGGAAGAGAGAAAAAAAAATGTAAGAGGAAGAAAATAAGTTCAGATGGGAGAGAGTCGTGGCGGATCCAGGATTAATGTTAAATTACAAATTTAGTCCCCGAACTTTCATGTTTGTGTGTATTTGACCTAAAAACTTTAAAAATTGTCTAATAGGTCTTTAGACTTTTAATTTTGTGTCCAATTGGTCACTCGATTTTTAAAAATGCCTTAATATGTCATTAAACTATTAATTTTGTATCCAATAGATCCCCAATTTTTTATTTTGTTTCTAATAGATCCTTCACATATTCAATATTTAAAAAAACAAAATTGTGAATCTACGGGAAACAAAATTGAATGTTTAAGGTCTCATTAGACATCAAATTTAGTTTAATATCTAATAGATCAATTAATTTTTTTTTTTTTATTTTGAATATGTCAATACCTATAAAACATTTAAATTGAAAGTTCATGAATATATATTAGATATTTTAAAATTTTATGACTTTTTTTTGCAATATTTTAATTAATGCAAGAATTGAATCCATGACCTCTTAGTCACAAGCACAACCTTATGCCAATTGAGCTATGCCCGGTTTGGGTAAAAAACAATTATGACTTATTAGATACAAAATTGAAAGTTCAAAGACATATTTTGACACTTTTAAAAATTTATAGACTAAACAAAACCAGTGCAGTAGCTGGGATCGAACACAAGAACACGTGAGTATTTTAGATTTTGACCCAGTTTTTTCGCATGTTCGTCAAAATAACTCAACTTTTAAAAACGAGACAAATTGACCTTCTGCTGACATCATCACTTATTTTTTTAATATTATTTTTGCTCGTTTTAGCTCGTGTTGGTCTCGCTCTAGCTCTAGCTTCATTTCAGATCCGAAAATTTCAAGATCTGAATATTTTAGATTTTGTAGATCTGTAAGATTTTCTAGATCTAAAATGTTTCAGATCTGGAAAAAACAATCAGTCCTCGAATCGTTACGGGAGAGTTGTCGTCGATGGGAGTCGTCACCGAAGAGTCGGCGATGAGTGAGTGGGAGGAAGAAAAAATGTGATGGAAGAGAGAAAAAAAAATGTAAGAGGAAGAAAATAAGTTCAGATGGGAGAGAGTCGTGGCGGATCCAGGATTAATGTTAAATTACAAATTTAGTCCCCGAACTTTCATGTTTGTGTCTATTTGACCTAAAAACTTTAAAAATTGTCTAATATAGGTCTTTAAACTTTTAATTTTGTGTCCAATTGGTCACTCGATTTTGAAAAATGCCTTAATATGTCATTAAACTATTAATTTTGTATCCAATAGATTTCCAATTTTTTATTTTATTTCTAATAGATCCTTCACATATTCAATATTTAAAAAAAAATTGTGAATCTACGGGAAACAAAATTGAATGTTTAATGTCTCATTAGACATCAAATTTAGTTTAATATCTAATAGATCAATTAATTTTTTTTTTTAATTTTGAATATGTCAGATACCTATAAAACATTTAAATTGAAAGTTCATGAATATATACTAGATATTTTAAAATTTTATGACTTTTTTTTTTTGCAACAGTATTTTAATTAATGCAAGGATTAAACCCATGACCTCTTAGTCACAAGCACAACCTTATGTCAATTGAGCTATGCTCGGTTTAGCTATAAAAAAAATACAAAACCGGTGCAGTAGTTGGGATCGAACACAAGAACACGTGAGTATTAGCGTGCCCCCTACCAACAATCTACAAGGAAAAAAAAAGTTCATGAATATATATTAGATATTTTAAAATTTTATGACTTTTTTTTTTTGCAACAGTATTTTAATTAATGGAAGGATTAAACCCATGACCTCTTAGTCACAAGCACAACCTTATGTCAATTGAGCTATGCTCGGTTTAGCTATAAAAAAAATACAAAACCGGTGCAGTAGTTGGGATCGAACACAAGAACACGTGAGTATTAGCGTGCCCCCTACCAACAATCTACAAGGAAAAAAAGAGGGAACACGTGAGTATTAGCGTGCCCCCTACCAACAATCTACAAGGAAAAAAAGAGGGTTGAGGGGCGAGAGAAGGAGTTTGTGGAATTATTATATTAATTGAGGGGAGGGGGTCCGGCAGGAGATGTGGGAATATTGGACGCCGCTCTGATCAAAGACGGCATAAACCAATGCCATTGGGGAATGGCTTTCCTCATCCCCACAAACTGCACCCTCAATATTTTAATTTTAAATTATTTTTTATTTCACAAACTCGATCACTCTTCGATTTTAAGTTTTGCCCTTGCTAAAGTGACAAGCCCACGCTACCAGGCTCGGCAATTTCTTCCTTTCCGGTATTGGTATATGAATAACTAAATTACTCTTATGTTCTTCGATGTGGGATAGTTTTTAATTTCCCAATTCCACAAACTTTCTATATGTAATGCTACTTGTCCCTCCATTTTTATATCATTTAAATGTTCTTTATTTCTTCTCTTTCTCCACCCTCACATCATAAATTACTTTTGCAATGTCATCTTTCAAGTCTTCAATGGTCCTATTTTCACTTTAATATGCGCTTGAATCTTTACCTTCAACAACACCGCAAGTCGGGTACCCTGCATCTATCAATGGTTAGTAGGGAAAGTGTATGTGTATCCATTTACACCATCGGTTAAGTTTCATTTTCAGATCTCCGCTAGAAAGGTTCTCACACATGTCCAAAGTCACGTGTTGCTCTATTTTATTATATATTTTTTACAATATGCGGAGTGAGAGATTCGAGCCTCTGGCTGTAGGATCGGTTAGCAACACTAGAGGGGGGTGAATAGGGTTGCTTAACAATTTTAAAACTTTTTCGAGAAATTAAGCTAAATTAGTTCAAACCAAACTAATAGAATTAACACCCTAAAATTGCTTAAAATATGTAACAATTTTCCTAAGCATGCAACTTACTCAAATAAGTAAATAGGCAACACAAATTAAAAGAGTAGAGAGTAAGAGATAACACCGAGAATTTTTATAGTGGTTCGAAAATTCCTACTCCACTCCCCAAGCTCCTCTTGGGTATTTTACTGTCGTGATTCTCTTACGGGTGAGAATCAAACTAAACGATCACTCTTTTTGCGGGTTCAAGAGGAAACAACTACGAATTCTTTTGCAGGTTTAGGACCCAACCTATACCGATCTTTTTCGCGGCTTCTCATTTGATCAATCGTACTCCCTCTTGTGTTCTACAAAATAAAACTCTTTATGAAATTTTATTTAATACTTTGCCTAATTTTGATCAATTGAGAGTGTTTGGTTCTTTATTTTATGCTCATAACCAACGTGCTAAGAATGATAAATTTGCTAGTCGAAGTCGAAAATGTGTATTTGTTGGATATCCTTTGGTAAGAAAGGGTGACAACTTTTTGATCTATAAAATAAAAGTTTTTTTTGTTTCTAAGGATGTTAAGTTGTTTGAAAATCAATTTTCTTTTCCTGAAAATGCTCTTGCTCTTAGCTCAAATTATAGTTTTGGAAGCATGAATTTGGGTGATGATGATTTTGACTTTAATATTTTGGGGATTCTGAATCTTTGCCTAATGAACTTAGCCCACAAATTAACCCTCTCCACTACATAACACCACCTAAAGCTCAACAACCACCACTTTAGACTCTACTCCCATTCTTCCTCCAGTCATTCTTCATGACCCACAATCGGGCGGGGATATAGCCCAAAGTCATGTTCATCCCACATCTCCACTTGCTACAGATTCTACCAATGAGACTCACATAGGACGAGGATTTCGTGAAAAAGTTCCTTCAATTCGCCTTCGTGACTATGTTACTAACACTTTATGACAAAAAGTTCATCTACTCTCACTCCAATTTCACATGTGCCATCAACTTCCTGAGGTACGTCGTTTCCTATAACACATTATATTAATTATGCTAAATTTTCTATTAGCCATCAGAAATTTCTTATTGCCATTACAGCAGGTTGTGAACCGAAATCAATTAAATAAGTTATGAAAGATGTGGAGTGGCGCCATGCTATGCAAACAGAAATTTGTGCTTGAGAGGATAATGGTAATTGGACTATGGAAAAATTACCACCGGGTAAACGTACTCTTGGTAGTCAATGGATCTATAAAATCAAGTACAATTCTGATGATAGTGTTGAACGTATTAAAGCTTGTTTGGTTGTTTTCGGTAATCATCAAATTGTCGGGATCGATTATAATGAGACGTTTGCATCAGTTGCAAAGATGGTCACGGTTCGTGCTTTCTTAGCCAATGCAACATCTAAAAATTGGGACCTGCATCAGATGGACGTGCATAATGTTGGGTTTTATGTCCTAAAACTCGTAGTTTATAAACAGTTATGTTTACACTATTTAGTAATAAAACGTTATTAAGTTTTATTCAGTAAAAGAGTTTACTGGAATAAAGTGAAACGTGTTTGCATTAACCTATACCAATGACCAACACCCATGGCGATTTATTAGTACTTGAGCTTCATGTATGACATGATTGTGGATCAGACTCAAGTAGACAGTCAAAACGGTCTATAGTATATGGATAAGGTTGGGTACCTTATCCTGGTAACACTATTGGATGCGGCTCGCTTTGTATTGTACAAAACGATGTTATCCGAATTGTTTCACATGGAGATGTGCGAGCGAGGGCGTCCTATGCAATGAGTTTGCATAAGACTGAACCGCGAAATTAAGTCGTTCTCTCTTTATAACACTATTTACTAAAGAGACCGACCATTTCATATGATGACCTAGGTAACTCGAGCTTAATCTTGAGCTCGCTATGAACTCCTATTTATTCGAGAGTATCCTTTGACTTGCACGGGTGAGAGTGGCTAATTAACGCCGACTCAATAAGCCTACCATCTTGGGGATAAACTCGAATAGGTGGTTGGGGACATAGTACAACAACAAGATGGAATTCACTCCTAACACGCTTTCAGGGTTAGTAGATAGGTTATTCCCTTAATAACTAACTCCGGGGCTTGAACAATGAACGCTCACCCTCTTCTGGCCAGAGAGGGATCTGATTTGTTGGTTGGATCACAAATCAATTGTTCATTAGAGGTGTCAGTGGTACTTAAGGAGCAAGAAGTAATGCAGGGGTTAAACGATATAAATGACCTGACTGCGATTACGAACGACCTGTGAAGGATCGACTTACTGATGACGGTTATATCAAGAAGACATAATATATCTACAGTGAGGAGAGTGCAGCCCTTGGACTATAGTGGAGTCTCCGGGGGTTTAACGAATTTTGATTAGTTCGGTCGAAAGAGTTTTGATCGGGTAATCTCGTATCGTTGGAGCTCATGATCTGTAGGTTCTTTAGGTTCTCCTGGTTAGCTCGGACAAAGCTGTGTAGTAGTGCTATAGGGAAGAATTTGGAGAAATTCGAATTCGGGTTTGTTGATCGAGGTTGGACGTATTTATATGATTTAAATATGTGACTGAAGGAAGATGTATTTAAATATGATTTAAATATGTGACCGGAAGAAAATATGAATAGAGATTCATATTGGAAAAAACGGTTTTCGGAAAACCAGGGTTAGTTTTATTATTTAATTAATATTTGATATTAAATTAAATAATAAAATAATTAATTAAAAAAGTTTAATTAACTATAATTATTTTTTATAATAATTTAATTAAGATAATGTGTTCAACATTTGCATGTTGAACACATGTACCCCATTATGTTTTCAATTGTGGAGATGAGGTTGGATAGAATTTTCATTCTACCAATTTTAGTTTGACTAAATTTTTCTCTCTCCTCAAGTTCTCTCTCGATTTTTCTTCAAAGGTTGAAGAAAACTCCATTGTAGAAGTTTTTGAATCTCTATTTTTGGTGTTGCGATTGAGTGATTCTTGTTGAAGAATTTAGAGGTTTGAAGTGTTCATCTCTCTCCTCAATTTGCACTTCAATAGTTGAAGTTTTATGAGAAGTTAGATGAAAGTTTGTTATTGTTGAAGAGTTCAATATACTCAAACAAGGTAATCATATTCTTCCTCATACAAACAACCATCTTCATCTTCTTCCTCCATTCCTTACTCCTCTCAACATACCCCCTTCGCTCAAGGAGTCTCACAACTCCGCTACTAAGCCTGAGGATAGCTGGGACTCCTCTAAGGGTGGTCCTTCCTGCTGAGCTTGTGACCAGAAGAGTAGAAGGGGGTTGTAGAGTTGCTGAGGAGATGAGAAGACGATCATCTGCAAAATGTATGTTTTGCCTCTGTTTCGCACGATCTGGTAAATTTACCGGTGGTGTTTACCGGTCGTTATACCGGTGAAACAAACCGGCGTGAAATTTACCGGTCGTGGGCTCAACGCTTTGTTCAAGCGTTTTTCCGGTAGCTCTTCGGTTGGAATTTACCGATCGAGTATACCAGTGGAATTTTACCGAAGAGGCTGACCGATAAGTGTTACCGGTCTTGCCTTACCGGTATTTTTACCGGTTTAAGGCTTATCGATATGGATTTAACGGTCGGTGTGTCCGGTCTAATCCTTATCGGTGTACGTTTTTCCGGTTTGCCGGTGCGAATTTAGTGTAAATTCGCTGAACCGGTTTACCAGTGGTAAACTTACCAGTGTGAATTTACCGGTGCTGATTTATTCACACGGTTTTATCGGTCGAAAGCTTGTGAAGCTTTTATCGGTCGAGGCTTACCGCTGTGCCATTTATCGGTGTAAATCCATGAGATTTACCGGTGGCACATCGAGGTGCCTTACCGGTGTGCCATTTATCAGTGTAAATCCATGAGATTTACCGGTGGCACACCGAGGTGCCTTACCGGTTGTCTCTTACCGATCAACCTTTACTTGTTGACTTTTACCGGTCGGTAAGGTGATTTACTGGTGGGACTCGGGGCTAAGAAAATATCGAGTGTTGGATGAATTTTCTCTCTCCCGGTTTGTTGCTTATTGTTTGCTGAAGATCCTCAGTCAGTTTAGGCTTCTTCCGCTCCGCCTCTGGTTGTGTTAGGAATTCAGATCCATCAATTGGTATCAGAGCATACTTTAAGCTCTCAATTTGGAACAAATTGAGTCATAGGTGGGTTGTATTTGTTTTCTCTGCTTGGGTGGCTGAAGTCATATCGGTTTATGGCATCCTCTTTATTTCTTGTTCTTTCTTTTGGTTTGTAATAGCTTGCGTCTGTTAAAAGGCTTAATGTTTGGCTGTCTGTAATTTGTTGAGTCTTTAGAGTCCTAGGCTGTAACAAGTAGTACATTGAGATGTCAATTGATGACGTCAGGACCTCGACCTCTAAGTGAGGTGGGTCGTGACGTCAGGTGTTGACCTCATGCTGAGATAGCCTGTAACAAGTAGTACATTAAGAAATACACCCAGACAAATAGTATATATTAGTAGTATATATTGAGAAATACACTCAGACAAGTAGTATATATTGGAAAATACAAGGCGAAAAGATAAATACTAATAGCTTAAAAAATAAAGAAAAACGGTAAATAAAATAAATTAACACACGTGGTTCTCATTCAACCCCAAGACTCTGTTTTTCTAGATGTTTCAACTTTACTGAAAACTTAATAAACCCTATTGGATCGGTATGACAATCCTAGAAGGTGAATAGAGTTTAACGAAAGTTTATAAAAACTTTTTTTTTAAATGTGGGTCCAATTAAATAAATCAATACACTCTTTACTAATAAAAAAATCAAACTAGAAAATCAAACACCAAGATTAGTAAATGATAAGAAAAAATAAATTCTATAAACTTAAATGATCATAAAGGAGCATTTAATTTCAAGAAAAAAATATTTCATACAAAGGGGTGGACCTATGAAGGGACCAGGGGCAACGACCCTCCCAATTTTTTATTTTATTTTTTTATATATGTTTGCAAAATTAATATCTTAAATATATAGTATTTATATTAAATATATTTTGGCCCCTCAAATTTACATACATACGGTTTGCTGCAGTGGTAAAGGCACCTGACAAGTTAACGTTTGTGCTTAAGTTCGAAAAAAAATTGTTATCTCGGTATTAATTTGTTTTATTTATATATAAAAAAAGTTCTTAATTTTTTTTTTTTTTTTGAAAAAACTTCTCTTTTGTTTTTTTCGATATTTTAAAAATATATAAAATTTATTCTTAAAAATAATTTAGACCTATTTTTTTTTTATTAATATAAATGAAACCACATTTTATATTTACTTTTGAGTATTTAAATTTATAAGATTTTTTTAATTATTATTTCAAATTTCATTTTGTTGATCGAGAAATTTCGGCCAATCAGCGGTCGCCACGTGTCTTCATCATGGTCGGCGGATCGAATAAACTTAACCGAGCAAATTCGGTCATAGCTCAATTGGACTCGAAATCGAATCGGGCCAGAAAGTTATTTAAATGGCAATTTGGCCCAAAGCCCAAAAGCCCATTGAACCCAAGCCCATTGAATTCAAGCTCATTGGGTCCAGAACCCAAAATGTCATTGGACTCAAGCCCATTGGATCCCAGCCCAAGCCCATTAGGCCCATGAGAACTCTATAAATAGAGAGCTCATTCTTCATTTTCAGGGTTCAGAAAATTTCTACTCCTAAGAGCTCAGAGAGAATTCTCAAACAACCAAGACTCCCTGAATCCTTGGAAGACTGAACAATCCTTCAACATCGAGAACAAGTTGCGAAGCCCTCGATCCAAATTCAACATCGAGAACAAGCTGTGAAGCCCTCGATCCAAATTCAACATCGAGAACAAGCTGTGAAGCCCTCGATCCAAATTCAACATCGAGAACAAGCTGCGAAGCCCTCGATCCAAATTCAACATCGAGAACAAGCTGCAAATCCCTCGATCCAAATTCAACATCGAGAACAAGCTGCAAAGCCCTCGATCCAAATTCAACGTCGAGAACAAGCTGCGAAACCCTCGAGATACATTTACATTTGAGAGAGAAAGAATCAGAGGATCAAACATTAGAGATTGTAATCCACTACGCACTGATACAAATACAATACAAATACAAATTCAAATTTCATTTACACGTGTCGAATTTCCATCCTTCGTTCGAAATCTCGTGTGAACAGATTGACACGCCCAGTGGGACATCTCTACCTATCATCTCTTTCCCTCATCTCAAAGACAAGTGAAGTTATGTCGTTCAGAACTCCTTCAACAACCGTTGTCATGAACAACCCCTACACGGGTTCTACTCCCCACGATTGTCCAGACGATTTTGTCACAATTGTGAGCAGAATAATGACATCGCCAGGGGCATCTACGAGTGACAAATTTCTTGTTAGGTGTAACCCTCTGTTCGAGCTCGATTCTGACGTAGCATCCGTCATAAGGACAAAAACAAATACTATGGAAGAAAGAATGACATTGGCGGGGGCACCTACAAGTGACAGATTTGTTGTCAGGTGTAACCCTCTATTTGAGCTCGATTCTGACGTAGCATCTGTCATGATGACTGAAATAAATGTTATGGAGGAAAAAATGATAGAGTCTGCGTGTAAAAGGATAATCATTCAGGAAAATTTCTTGTATGATGAATTTGTTCCCTCCTCTGATCAACCAAGTAAGGGGTCTGATCCAAATGTGATGTCTGTAATGATGGCAGACGCACGCATAGGCGACGAAGCGATCGCTGAAATGGAAAATAAACTAAACTTTATGATGAAAGTAGTTGAAGAACGAGACCTCGAAATTGCAAACTTGAGAAATCAGATGCAAAGTAGAGTGGCTGCAGAGTCAAGTCAAACTTCTGCAGCAAGAAGAAATGACAAAGAAAAAATTGTCATCCAAGAAAGCCAACCGCAACACTCAACTTCGGTTGCTTCATTGTCTGTCCAACAACTGCAGGATGTGATTACCAACATCATCAGAGCTCAGTACGGTGGGTCCACCCAAAGCTCCCTCTTGTATACCAAACCATATACCAAGAGGATCGACAGCTTGAGAATGCCCATTGGGTACCATCCGCCAAAATTTCAACAGTTTGATGGGAAGGGTAATCCTAAACAACACATTGCCCACTTCGTCGAAACGTGCGAGAATGCTGGAACTCGTAGAGACTTGCTGGTTAGGCAATTTGTCTGAACTCTAAAAGGAAACACCTTTGACTGGTACACCGACTTGGAAGCAGAGACGATTGACAGTTAGGAGCAGTTTGAGAGAGACTTCTTGAATCGCTTCTACAGTACGAGGCAAACAGTTAGTATGTCCAAACTCTCGCACGCTAACCAAAGGATGGGCGAGCCAGTCATCGATTTCATCAACCGTTGGAGATCGTTGAGTCTCGACTGCAAGGATCGACTCACCGAGGTGTCCGCTGTCGAAATGTGCATCAGCGGCATGCATTGGGGACTTCATTACATCCTGCAAGGGATAAATCCCCACACATTTGAAGAGTTAGCGACTCGCGCCCACGATATGTAGTTGAGTATCGCCAACAGAGGGAGCAATGACCTCCTAGTCCCGGATATCAACAAAGTGAAAAAAGAAATGAAGAACAGTGAGAAGATCACGAAAAATGCCGTGGAAGAATCCATGGTCGTCAGCACGACCCCTTTCTGGTTTTCCTCAAAAGGAAAGGAAAACAACACAGAAAGAAGAAATGACGGAGGCGAGAAACGCCGCCTTACTTTAAAAGAAAAACAAGAAAAAGTCTACCCGTTTCCAGACTCTGACATTCCTGACATGTTAGAGCAACTACTGGAAAGAAGACTGATTGAGTTTCCCGAGTGTAGACGCCCAGAAGAAATGGACAAAGTCGATGATCCCAACTATTGTAAGTATCATCGAGTTATCAGTCATCCGGTGAAAAAATGTTTCGTCCTAAAGAATCTAATTCTAAGGTTAGCTAAAGAAGGAAAAATTGAGCTAGACCTGGATGAAATAGCTCAATCAAACCATGCTGCGGTGACAACAAGTGCGCGCAGCCAAACGCGCTCTCGTCTGCTCAATGATCAGGAAATGCGCCTAATCCAGTTTGGAACCTTAGAACCCGTATCTATTTGGTTTCAACATGATGTATCAGGCAATAAATTTCCAGACGCGGTCAAACCTATCAATGATGAAGATAAATGATGGACTATTGTGACCCGTCGGAAGAAACAAGAACAATGTCTTGTCCTGAAACATCAAAGAAAGAAGAGCCCAAGAGAGCCTAAACACGAGATAAGAGAAAACAAATATTTTTTTCAACCTCGACGACATGTGACTTTAAAAGAATTCTTTTCAAGAAGTTTCCTTTCCATCAAGAAAGAGGAAGAAATATGTGCAAGTTCATACTAAATCAATGCAGAAGAAGTCGACGACTCAAAAGAAGTCGACCAAAGAACTTCTGTCTTCAATCGCATCAAGCCTTCAACTACCACTACAAGAAATTTTTGTTTTTCCGACGAATTTTACCCGACGCTTGAACCGGGCGTCGGGTAAAATAGGGTTTACCCGACGCCCGGTCCAAGCGTCGGGTAAAGTGTGTTTTACTCGACGCACACTAATTCGTCGGATAAAAGTGTGTTTTACCCAACGCACATTTGAGGCGTCGGGTTAGGCCCATTTAAGGCTAAAATCAGCCCTTAAATTCAGCCCTTCCCCTTCTCTCGCCAAAACGCCTACACCGCACAGTCCCTCCCTCGCCACCGTCTTCAAACGCCACCGCACGCGTCTCCCTCTCTCGCCACCGTCTTCAAACGCTGCCGCAGGTCTCTTCTCTCGCCATCGTCTCCAAACGCCGCCGCAGGTATCTCTTCGCTGTTTGGAAGTTCGATTTCTTGTATTTATTCGCCATCGTTTGATATTTTCCCTTCTTCTTCATTGATCCCTGAAATTAAGATTTAACTGAAGGAATGATAGGTTTGCGTTTTATAATTTCAACATCATGAAGTGTAAACATTACATGAGTTAGGGTTGGATCTGAATTGTTGTTACCTCTCCAAATGAGAGTTATTTAGGGCTTTAATTACTTGATATTCATGGAATCTCTTGAGCATTTTAGTTAGAAGTTAGCATAATATGTGTTTAAAAGTGACATTTTGTGAAATGATGTTAATTTAAGGCTTATGTGAAAAAGCTACGAATAAGTGTACAAAGTGATGCAAAAATGTCTAATTAATGCCTTGCAGATGTATTGCTGAAGTTTTACGAGGAACGCAATGGGATCAGAAGAAGGGAAGCTGGAAACAGAGCATTGCGATCGCAATACAATCGCAATCCTGGTCTTCGCTGCTGCGTTTTTCCAGCCGTCACCTCTTCCTACAGCTTCCACGTGTGAGGTTGTTACCTCAAATTGGATGGAGATCCGCAACTGATGGCAACCTCTAGAGGCTATATAAAGAGCTAAGATGGAGAAGGAAAAGATATTTCAACTCGAGAGTGAAGAGAATCGGCAAAGGCCAAACCCGAAGACGAAATTCCTTTTCTCCCGTTTGTTGGATCGAAGAAACGAAAGCCCTTGGCGTCGATAATTCGAAAGGAAGAAGAGAAGATCCATCTTCTTTTCTGATTGAATTCATTCCCAAGATCAGCTAATCTTCTCCTTCATCCGAGGCGAATCACGGCTTGGAAGATCTTCACTCCATTACTGCTTTCTTTAAATCGCTTTCCGAATTAGCTACTGTCTTCTTTAAGTTCTGTTTCGGATCATCTATTGTTTTCCCTTTAACTATTGCCTTCGGATTGACGTATGTATGCTTTACAAATTATTATATGATTTGCCTTTTAAGAGTAATCAATTAGTTTTGTTGAGTTCTTCACTTAATTGTCTTTCATTCAATTAGTTTTGTTGAGTTCTTCATTCCATGAGTAGTCAATTAATTTCGTTGAGTTCTAAAGTCATGAGTAGCTAAGTTTATAGAGGTTTGCTAGAGATGAATCTGTAGGATATGCTTATGTGAATTCAGCATGTAAAGTAGCATGAATGCATTGAATGAATGTGATCTTCATCCCATGGGCAATTTCGACCGGCCATCCATTTTGTCTAAAGAATTCCTAACCTCTGGAAGGAGTAAGAATTCAGAGTCGTTCATTCATGTTAGTCTTTCATGGTAATAAAGAGAGTGGCCTAGGAATAGGCATTCTCCTAGCACGTTTGTTAGCATGCATTTATAAATAGGTTTTTAGCCTTACTTGGATATGAGTAATCTAAGAATCTAATGCATATAATCGGAAGATGTATGAGATCTAGCTAAGACGATGCATGAGATGTTAATTTACTGTTGAATGATCATAGTTGAATGCCTATAGAGGACTCTTAAGTCAACCTTGCTGTCTTTATTTTAGATTTTAATCATTGCTAGTTTATTGCGAGAATATTGCGAGAACCGCAATACCACTTTCTGTCTTTACCTTAGTATTTTATCAGTCTTTTAATCTATTGCGAATCCATTGCGAAAGTATTGCGAATCCCGCAATACTATTCTTTAAAAATTGTAGTCTCCTCAACTTATCTTGCTTTGCATTAACTTTGCATTTTCCTTGCACCCTTTATAAATTCGTGCCTCAAACCAAAATCCATTCACTTCTAGTTACCTTATCTAATTTAACACACATCAAATCGCTAGTCACTCAACTCAGTCTCTGTGGGAAATCGATATAAATTATACTTATCACTTGCTGCAGACCATGTATACGTGCATGATCTGAGTGCTCTTCGCATCTAATTTACATTCACACTGAGCACGCAACAATTGCCGCAAAGTTGTATTTGCCCTCTATATTCCAAGACAATACGGAGGCCTTGGACAACATTCCTCAAGGTAAATGATCAGGCCAATTGAACTTTTCTAAGAAGCACAAAATGTTTTGTATTGTAGCATCTTTTAGATATCATTTACTCAACTGCTGTATGCATCCACAGGTATCTGGATATTGGCATGAATATATTGTAGTTTTCGATTTTGCATTACCATGATAAATAAAATTAGCAGGTGAACTTCTGAGCAAACATATTAGATAGATACTCACCATTCTAATTTCTCTCTCAGTATGTCAAAATATTTTGCATAACTATCTTTTGTTCTTGTCTATTTTGTCTACATTTTATATTCACAAATTCAATGAAACCCAGATGAACGGTGTAGATTATTTTTTAAAAACAAATTGTAGTGAACTTGAAAGATAGACAAGTTCTCTCTGTGTTTTTGTTCCCTTACGAAGTAGGAGAGATTACAAATTTGATTCAATTTAGCATAGCTTTCTCTGCTGTTCTGAAGTAGATGATTTTGAGGGGTGTATGGTTTAGATATGGTTTTTATCCTCAGGGGAGCTGTATAACCTGAGTCCTGAGGTAATTGGTTACTGAATATGGGGTAGAATTCTACTGTTCAGCATGTGGGCCTTTAACTCCATACTCTTCCTTCCCTCTCTGCCTATGGTTTTATGAATCTTACACCAAATTTGTGGAAGCAAACAAGGAAAGGGAAAATATGAGTGTGGGGATAAGAAATAGGACTTTCATTTGCAGAACTTGGGTGGCATAGACAAAAAGGGCAAAAATAAAAAGTACTAGGAGAGGTGGGTGGTTTTACCTTTATTAGGCTCTTTCCTGACGATGATGTCCATAACCAAAACTATACAATAATAAATATGAACCATACTTGGCTGCATACTGGTATTTAGATCTCTTCGTACACACCACCATTCAAATATTGACAGCTAAAAAAAACAAAGTCTCGTTTTCTATTTTTTTTTCTTTCTTTCTCTTGTCAATATTTTATTAGTGATGTATAAGAAGATATCTACACACGGCCACGAGTATGCAGCGAAGCATTATTTAATACATATTTTGCTTAAATGAACTCTGGTGTACCATTCTTATGAGGTCTGATCCTACAACATCATTCCCCTGAATGATACTCACCATTCTTATTCTTATTTTTTTAAGCTCTCTCTGTGTTTTTGTTTTCTTTCTCTCTTGGAAATTAATTCAAAACACAAGGACCCTCTTCTCTATGATTTCATTTCATCAAAGTCTTAGAGAGAGAAGTTGTTTAGAAGTGAAGTTATGTAGTTTCTTGTGCAACTATTGACAAACAAACTAGGTAAAAAGTTGCAATAATTTATGATGTTGACATTATCATATTGGGTTCTATTTGAAATTTTCATGTGGTTAAATTTTGCTTAGCAATATTGAAACATTTTGATATTGTTGAAACTTAGTACATCGTGTTTTTACGTTCTAAGAGGGAATTTAGAGATGTCTATGTAATTTTTGAGCTCATGAAATATGATAGGTCTTTAATCTCTCTTTAATTAGAATTTTAGAAGTTACTTTAATTAGAATTTTAGAAGTTATTCGGAGGGAACCTATTGAGATTTTTATTTTTTCATAGAGAAAGACAAATGTTGTTGGTTAGCCTGGTGTGCAACCATTTTTTTTGTTAAATTTTTAACTATAGATGACGGTCACTGCCCGTCATTGAAACAAAAATCTATCCTGACGCATACGATGAGTCGGGTAAAGTAAACCTCATCCGACGAGCACGGTGCGTCGTATAAAATAGCCTAACCCGACGCGTTGACCATGCGTCGGGATAGACTGTTTTATCCGATGCAACGCGTCGGATTGCTCTCTTGCCACGCCCCTATTCCGACTCTCTATCCCGACGCATGTAAGTGTCGGGTTAGCCTTTACCCGACGCATATGACGTCTATTCCGACGCTTTGGTGCGTCGGGATAGCCATAAATTCTTGTAGTGTACTCGAACTTCGGTCTTCCAAAGGATGAGTATGGCCGCAAAAAAAGAAGAAAATCTCTGTTTAACTTCTACCTCCACTCGAACTTCAGCTTTCCAAAGGTTAAGTGTTTCTACATCAAAGAAAGACGAACCTTCAACATCTGTTTTTGATCGCCTCAAACTGACAAGTGATCAACAGCAAGGAAATATGAAGACGGTAGGGGCAAGACTCTTCGATGAAGAAAGTAGCGACAAGAACATTCACAGTCGTGTTCCTTCACGCATGAAGAGGAAATTTTTTGTCCACATAAATATAGAGGGTTCCTTGAAGGTGAAGAAAAATCTCATCATTCTAACCAATCCTACAAGCGAAGGATTTGATCAAGACCTTGATGAAGATAAAAACACTTGAAATGTAACTACTCCTTAACGTAAGAGTATAAACTACATGTTGCTCCTGGCCCGCACGAGCTTAAAAGGTGAACGGCCCGAGTAAAAAAAAAAAAAAAAAAAATCACTCATCATGTAATCTGAACTACGTTATGACTTGATCCCTTCCATCTAAGGGTACGTAGGCAACTTAAAGAAAAAAAATATATATACTTTAAGTTGAATTCGAACTCAAGATCAAAGAAAGCAATGGTAGTACCAATTCCACTACGCCAAACGCCAAACAAGCTTCATTGTTACTATTTGACTTTAGATTGTAATATTTCATTCGGCTTGTTATTAGGCCAAATCAAATTTTCATCACTGCGCTGCTCATCTCCAAGTTTGCTGCGCAGAGCTTCTCATCTCTAAGTTTTGCGCTGCGCATCTCATCTTCAAGTTCTGCGCAGCGCATCTCATCTCCAAGTTCATCTCATCTCATCTCCAAGTTCTGCGCAGCGCATCTCATCTCCAAGTTCTGCCCTGCGCATCTCATCTCCAAGTTCTGCGCTGCGCATCTCATCTTCAAGTTCTGCACAACGCATCTCATCTCATCTCCAAGTTCTGCGCATTTCATCTCCAAGTTCAGCTACGCATCTCCAAGTTCTGAGCAACGCATCTCCAAGTTTTGCGCTGCGCATCTCCAAGTTCTGCGCTGCGCTGCGCATCTTCAAGTTCAGCTGCGCATCTCCAAGTTCAGCTGTGCATCTCCAAGTTCCATCTCCAAGTTATGCGTTGCGCATCTCATCTTCAAGTTCAGTTGCGCATCTCCAAGTTCCATCTCCAAGTTCTGCGCTGCGCATCTCATCTTCAAGTTCAGCTGCGCATCTCTAAGTTCAGTTGCGCATCTCCAAGTTTTGCGCTGTGCATCTTCAAGTTTCATCTCCAAGTTTTGTGCGCATCTCATTTTCAAGTTCAGCTGCTCGTCTCCAAGTTCTGCGCTGCGCATCTCATCTCCAAGTTCAGCTGCGCATCTCATCTTCAAGTTCTGCGCTGCGCATCTCATCTCCAAGTTCTGCGCTGCGCAATCGCATCTCCAAGCTCTGCGCTGCGCAATCGCATCTCCAAGCTCTGCGCTGTGCGCAATCGCATCTCCATCTCCAAGCTTTCGCAATCGCATCTCTAAGATCTGCGCTGTGCGCAATCGCATCCTCAAGCTCTGCGTTGTGCGCAATCGCATCTCAAAGCTCTGCGCTGTGCGCAATCGCATCTCCAAGCTCTGCGCTGCGCAATCGCATCTTCAAGCTCTGTGCAATCGCATCTCCAAGCTCTGCGCTGCGCATCTCCAAGCTCTGCGTTGCGCAATCGCATCTCCAAGCTCTGCGCTCCAAGCTCTGCGATGTGCGCAATCTCATCTTCAAGCTCTACGCTGCGCAATCGCATCTCCAAGCTCTGCGCAATCGGTCAATCAGCGGTCGCCACGTGTCTTCATCACGGCCGGTGGATCAGATAGACTTGACTGAGAAAATTCGGTCACACCGCAATTGGGCTCGAAATCGGATCGGTCCAGAAAAGCTATTCAAAAGACAATTTGGCTCAAAGGCCAAGCCCATTGGGCTCAAAATTCAAAAGCCCATTAGGTTCAAGCCCATTGGATCCAGGCCCAAACCCATTAGGCCCATGAGAAACTCTATAAATAGAGAGCTCATTCTTCATTTTGAAGGTTCAGAAAATTTCTACTCCTAAGAGCTCAGAGAGAATTCTCAAGCAACGAAGACTCCCTGAATCCTTGGAAGACTGAACGATCATCCAACATCGAGAACAAGCTGCGAAGCCCTCGATACAAATCCAACATCGAGAACAAGCTACTAAGCCCTCGATCCAAATTCAACATCGAGAACAAGCTGCAAAGCCCTCGATCCAAATTCAACATCGAGAACAAGCTGCAAAGCCCTCGAAATAAATCCAACATCGAGAACAAGCTGCAAAGCCCTCGAAACACATTTACATTTGAGAGAGAAAGAATCAGAGGATCATACATTAGAGATTGTAATCCACTACGCACAAATACATACAATACAAATACAAATTCAAATTTCATTTACACGTGTCGAATTTTCATCCTTCGTTCGAAATCTCGTGTGAACAGATTGGAAAGATGAGACACCTTCCAAGCTGCATCTCAACTTTGTCAGGTCCCGATTCTTGCCAGATGAGGTCAAGCACGGAGAGTAGCGAGATTGCAGCTCGTTGTACTAGTCCACATTTCGAAAGTACTCAGCCACAAGACTCTTCAGAGATGCCAAGCTCCTTGCATCGACCTCAGAGGCGGCATCGAATATTTTCTGAATCTCGGGTTCAAGGGAGGAAGTCTTCTCAAAAGAAGTACGACCAAGTTTTTGTTGTACAACCTTCCACATGGCCAAGGCAAAATCGCGACGTGCTTTGAAAATTATGTCGTCAGCAACAAAATTGGAAGCCTCTGAAGTTGCAATATCCAAATCCAGATTTGCATACTTCAGCTGAGAGCTCGAGCCTACAGGGGCCGCAGGAGCACGGCGGATCTCTTTATTGACCGGTGTCTTAAAACACCCAGAGACTGGCGCGATAAAATCTGAAACAGAGGGACCCGTGAAAGCCACAACCGCCTGTTTAGGAGGGCTAGGAGCCACGATCGTCAATGACCGCTTGCTCGAAGACGCCTACGAAATAAAAAAAACAACAATAGGGAAACGAGTAAATAACGATGAATAAGCGTATAAAAATGCTCGAACAAAAAAGGGATACATATATACAAAGAAGAAATGATGAATTAGTCACTAACCAAAGGTGCAGCTGATGGAAACCGAAGGATCCCGACACAACCAGAGGCGCAGCGGAAGAAGCCTAAACTGGCTGAGGATCTTCAGCAATCAATAAGCAACAAACAAGAAGTGAGAAACAATGCTAACACTTAACATTTTTCATCACTTCGAGTCCCACCGGTAATTTCTTACCACCGGTAAATACCGACCGATAAAGTCGACCGATAAAGGAATTACCGAAGCAAAAGTTTGACCGATAAACCGGCGCCCATACACCGGTAAAAGGCAACCGGTAAATGAACCGGTTCAACCCCATCGGTAAACTCTAGACCGGTAAATTTATCAACCGATAAATTTCAATCGGTAAAACAAACCGGTAACATTTACCGACCGGTTTCCTCGGTGTAGACTTTACCGGTAAACGACCGGTAAATCTCGACCGGGGAAACAACCCCCAAACGCTTAAGAAACAGCGTTTGGGAAGCCCCACCGGTAAATTACCTATCGGTAAAAACCGACCGGTTTACCGACCGGTAAATTTACCAGTGAGCAACAATAGACAAAATTACCTTGTTTTGATGTTCGTCTTCTACCTCTGCACCTCTACAGCCCCCTCGAACTCTACCTCTCCTCCGGTCACGAACTCAGCACGAACAGTCACGAGCACACGAGGACCACCCTTAGAGTAGTCCCAGTCTTCTTGAATCTTTCTCAAAGAACCACCTTGAAATTACAACAAACAAAGCTTCAACTTCTCTCTTCTTCTTCAAGCTTCTACCATGGATATTACCTTCAACACTTGAAGATACTGAATCCAAAAGACTTGAGAGAAGAAGTTCCAACGAGAGAGAGAGAGAAGTCCTTACACAAAAACCTTAGAGATCACTCAAGTCAAAAATTGGGATATACTCAATTTTCTTGCTTCATGAGTAAGGATTAGAAGAATAGTGGAAGACACATGTTGGACATGCATCGTATTAATGATAATAATAATAATTATAAATAATTATTATTTATTAAAATTAATAATAATTAAAACAATTTTAATTATTTAATTTATTATTAATATTAATATCAAATACTAATAAAATAATAAACCTTCCACTATTGCCCGGTTTTCAGAAATCCGACTTTTCCAAAATACGAATCAAAATTCATATTTTTCTCCGGTCGAGTATTTAAATCACATTTAAATACAACTTCCTCCAATTATATATTTAAATCACATTTAAATATACAAACCCCCAAACAAACCCTAATTCAGATTTCTCTGAATTTAACACTATAGCACTGCTATACCGCTTTATCCGAGCTAGCCAGGAGAACCTAAAGGACCTACAGATCATGAGCTCCAACGATACGAGATCATTCGGTCAAAACTCTTTTGACCCGAATCGATCAACATTCGTTAACCCCCGGAGACTCCACTAAAGTCCAAGGGTTGCACTCTCCTCACTGTAGATATATTGTGTCCTCTTGATATAACCGTCATTGGTAAGTCGATCCTCCACAGGTCGTCCGTAATCACAGCTGGGTCATATAAACCGTTTAACCCCTGCATTACATCTTGTTCCTTAAGTACCACTGACACCTCTAATGAACAATAGATCTTTGGTCCAACCAAAAGATCAATATAACTCTCTCATCACATGAGAGTGTGAGCTCACATTGTTCAAGCCTCGGAGTTAACTATTAAGGGAACAACCTATCTACTAACCCTGAAGAGCGGGTTAGGAGTGAATTCCAATCTTGCTATACTATGTCCCCAGCTACTTATTCGTCTTTATCCCCAAGTTGGTAGGCTTATTGAGCGGGCATTCCGCCATTCTCACCCGACAAGTCAAAGGATACTTCTGAATAAGCAGGAGTTCATAGTGAGCTCAGGATTAAGAACGAGTTACCTAGGCCATCAATTTGTATAAGTCAGTCTCGATCAGTAAACGGTGTCATAAAGAGAGAGTGACTTAATACGCGGTTCGATCTTGTGTAAACTCTTTACACAGGACACCCTCACTTCTCACATCTCCATGTGGAACGATTCGGATCACATCGTTCTGTACAATACAAAGTGAGCCGCATCCAATAGTGTTACCAGGATAAGGTACCCAGCCTTATCCATATACTATAGATCATTTTGGCAGTATACTTGAACCTGATCCACAATCATGTCATACATGAGATTCAAATACTCAAACAATGCCAAGGGTGTTGGTTATTGGTATAGGATAAAACATGTTTCACTTTAATCCAGTAAACTCTTTTACTGAATTAAAACTTAATAACTCTTTATTACTAAATAGATTGTTTACAAACATAACAGTTTACAAACCACGAGTTTTAGGACATAAAACCCAACAGCAGCAACTTCAGGAGACTTTGGGGCATCAACAATCTTTTTCGATCTCTTCCGGGATTTAGTCTGCTTCCAGCAGCGGTCGTTGTTGCTGCTCTGACTGCCAGCGTCTTCATCAGAACTACTCACTTCGTGAGTTGACACCTCTTTCCTCGGGGCACAAACTTTTTTACCGGTGTCTTTGGGAGATTTTGTCTTAGTCACGGGAGGAGGAGTGAAACTGCTAACCAACAGTTGTATGTTCACCCCGAAATAGTTCCCATGTTTTTTGTTCCACCACTTCTTGTAGGATGCGGTGACATGATCAACAGGGTTTGGCATACACTGAGGGAGATGTACACGGGACGAGGTTAGTATCTTAGTGCAAATCCTCCAATGGTGGAATACATTTTCCAGGTTGATCGTGGGCGGATCTTCACGTAACTCGTTCGGTATATCTTGATAAAAGCCAAGTTGTCGACTAAACCGACAAGGGTGGTAGGCCTCGATAGTCATTTGTGTTCCGTGATGAGAGGATAAGTAACACGATCGAATGCTTATAAAGTATGAAGATGAAGAGAATGATAAACCTTTAATATCGTGTAAAATGTCGCCCTAGCTCTTGGGTTGGGGGTTTGCATGCCACGCTATGGACGTGCCTTCATGGACTACTTTGCAGGCTGCGAACGCATCATAGTATTTCGCGTCACCTTCTCCTGAGTAGTCAACCATCAATGGGTCTGTTGTTGTGGATATTCTAAAGTGTGTCCAAAGTAATGGGCAAGCCAACCATAAACATAATGTACTGGGAAGCAAATGTCGGAGTGCCCGGATGAATGAGGGGTGTTGTGAAGTTGGCTAATTCCATGATAAATATTGGATAAAATCGGGACTACAAGGTTGAAAAGGCTACCTTCAGCCATGAGGGATGCTACTTTAAACACACTAGGACGAAGAAAGTTCCCACTCTTATAGGGAAACACGAAAACACACAACCAGCACGAGATAAATGCAGCCAGATATGTTTGGTCCTTCAAGTCTTCCTCTACCCCCAGTTCGTGGAATAGTTCTTGCTATTCGTCAGACCAGACACGTGGATCAGGAATAAAGCCCGACGGGTTATGAGTTAAGCGAGGGCGGGAAGATTGTTTAGTTCTCCGACCAGGGTGTTTGGTATATTTTATGTCACCTTTAAACCAAAATTTGATCCATGAATGGGTGAAAATTCGTGATTTCTCTACTTGCTGAGAAGCAATCCGGTAGTAAGCATAAAAAAGATAAGTACAACTCTTGGGAAGATGCTCACCTCGGACACGCAGCCCCACGCGCGGACCCATCAGTTCCTCACAACTTGGAATGATTTCGTTATAGAATTTTCCTTTTATTGAAAGACCTCCAAGTTTCCACAGGTCCCACTGGACGTGTCAATCTGTTCACACGAGATTTCGAACGAAGGATGGAAATTCGACACGTGTAAATGAAATTTGAATTTGTATTTGTATTGTATTTGTATCAGTGCGTAGTGGATTACAATCTCTAATGTTTGATACTCTGATTCTTTCTCTCTCAAATGTAAATGTATCTCGAGGGCTTCACAGCTTGTTCTCGATGTTGAATTTGGATCGAGGGCTTTGCAGCTTGTTCTCGATGTTGAATTTGGATCGAGGGCTTCGCAGCTTGTTCTCGATGTTGAATTTGGATCGAGGGTTTCGCAGCTTGTTCTCGATGTTGAAGGATTGTTCAGTCTTCCAAGGATTCAGGGAGTCTTTGTTGTTTGAGAATTCTCTCTGAACTCTTAGGAGTAGAAATTTTATGAACCTTAAAAATGAAGAATGAGCTCTCTATTTATAGAGTTCTCATGGGCCTGGTGGGCTTGAGCCTGGATCCAATGGGCTTGAGCTTGGACCCAATGGGCTTGGTCCAATGAGCTTTTGAATTTTGAGCCCAATGAACTTGGTCTTTGGGCCAAATTGTCTTTTGAATAATTTTTATGGACCGATCCGATTTCGAGCCCAATTGCGGTGTGGCCGAATTTGCTCAGTCAAGTCTATCTGATCCATCGGCCGTGATGAAGACACGTGACGACCGCTGATAGGCCGAAATTTCTTGATCAACACATTTTATTTTTTTATATATTTATATTAAAAAAATGTTAAAATATCATTTTAATATCTATATTTTGAGAATGGTATTATTTTAGTATTGTAATTTTAAATGTCTAAATTTAATACTCTTCATACTTTGAACAAATCTTAAAATTAATTCCTAGTATTAGTTTATTTATTAATTTTTTCATAAGTAATTTAGTCTATATTAGTATACCCTCTATAAATTTTGAAAACATATTCATATCATATTGTTTTTTTTCTTGAATAATTTGTTTTCAAAGTGTCTAATAAATCTTTGAATTTTTAATTTTGTGTTTAATTAACCCACAAACTTAAAAAAGGGTTCAATATATTTTTCAAATTTCAATTTTGTATCTAGGTTCTCAAATTTTCATTAGAAAACAAAATTGAAAGTATATTGACATATTTAACACGTTTAAAGTTTATAAACTTATAAGATATATGATTAAAAGTTTAGAGACTCATTAAAGTTTAGATACTCATTAAAGATTTTTTAAAGTTTATGGATCTAATAGACTCAAGCTTTAAAGTTCATGGACTACACTTTGAACTTAGTTGGAAAGTCTTTGATACACTTAAACATTCTTATCACCAATAACTATTTTGTAAAATCAAACATAATGTGAGAGTGTAAATTCGGACCTCTGAATTTTTTGTGATATTTTTTGTGATATTTATATATTATAATTTTTTTGGCCCCCAAACATCAATGTTTGGGTCCACCTCGCTCGTACAATAAGATATAATAACAAATTAATTGCAAAAATAAAGTAGGATAAAGAAAGAGAAATTGACACCGTAAATTTATAGTGGTTCGGCGCAACGACCTACTCCACTCCCCAAACATCTTTTGGGTATTTCACTTAAACAAACGGTTCTTTCCACGACGGAGAGTCCAAGTGCTACAAAATTCATTTTTCGAGTGCAAGAACAAAACTCGATCCTTTCAACAGTTCAGGATCAAATCGTTACAACACTTTTTTTTACGAGTTCAAGACCAACTCTTTACAAGATTTAAAAATATAGAAAAAGATGAAGAGAAACTCCAAAAAAAAAAATATATATATATATATATAATAATAATAAATAAATAAAAATAAAATAATAGTGAATTGT
This sequence comes from Herpetospermum pedunculosum, assembly GCA_028017165.1. NCBI lineage: Eukaryota > Viridiplantae > Streptophyta > Magnoliopsida > Cucurbitales > Cucurbitaceae > Herpetospermum > Herpetospermum pedunculosum. Next base: position 53,017,896 of record CM051528.1, on the reverse strand, counting down.
AAGTCACGATTTGTAAGAAAAAACATCTCAAAATGTTGGGGAAATTGCAAAAACTTACCCCGATAGCAAAACATTACCAAAAGTGACCCGTCTCCCACAAAAATATTAAAACTGACCGGTTTGAGGTTTTAGGGGATGTGAAATTATGCATATGCCCTCCATTAAGAAAATTGAATAGGAAAAAGACGTTGGCATCGCACAGCCCATTTCTATCGCAAGCGTTTACAAGAACCTCCCATTTCTATCGCATCTCACAGCCCTCAAATCTCACAACCCTCAAATCTCACAGCCCTCAAAGGTATGCTTTCTTCCCATTTTTACTTGTGTTGTGTCCCACGCTACTGCACTGTACTATGTTTTAAAAGAATTCTTGAAATTTAGGGTTTTTAAGAGTTGAAGGAATTTGAATGAATCGGCGAATGAGGGGTTGGAAGGAGTCGAATTGTTTGTTTATAGGTTGTAGAGCTGATTTCGTCGATGTCTGAGTAATGGAAAAGTGTTAAAAAATCTGATTTCGTTGATGAATTTGTGAAACTGCGTAGGTTTTGTTCGATAGAAATCGCACTGTGCGATTTCTATCACATTGTGCGATTTCTATCGCATTACGATAGTAATCTCACACTAAGATAGAAATCGCACAATGGGATAGAAATCGCACAATGTGATTTCTATCGCAATGTGCGATTGCTATCGCACAGTGCGATTTCTATCGCAATGTGCGATTGCTATCGCACAGTGCGATTTCTATCGCAATGTGCGATTGCTATCGCACAGTGCGATTGCTATCGCACAGTGCGATTGCTATCGCACAGTGCGATTTCTCTTTCACCTTACTGTCTAAACCTTCACTATACTGTCTCGATCTCCTAATTTTAAAATAACATGTTTTAACTTGTTCATTTGCATAGATCTTTGAAATGGAGTTGGTTCATAAGATCAAACCCGAGGACTACTTCCCCGCTACTGTTTCGTCTTTGTCGCATATCTCGAGCACAACTGCATTAATTAAGACGAAGTTAACGGAGACACAGATGAACATGTATAGGAAAACATGTTTTGGTCCACTACTGGACGTGAATTTGATATTCAATGGCCAGTTGGTTCATCACCTCATGCTTAGGGAAGTGGAAGAAGTTAGAGTTGGCGTGATAAGTTTTGGTATTTTGGGAAAGAAGGCAACCTTTTCCAGGGAGGATTTCAACATCATCACTGGTCTATGGTCTCCTACCCTCCCGGAGGTGAACAGAAAAACTAATAGTAGTCGATTGATGCAAATTTTATTTCCACCAACTGAGGAAAAAATATATGCAAAAGACTTGGAGTTGAAGTACAAGAGTTGTCAATTTGAGAATGATGAAGATGCCGTGAAGATTTCTCTTGTACTTTTTATTGAGTTGGCCATGATGGGTAAAGATAAAAAGACTCTACTGGACTTGTCTGTTTTTGGCATAGTTGATGATTGGGAGGTGTTCACCCGCTATGATTGGTCTTCAAAAATATTTGAGAGAACATTGAAGAGCTTGAAGAGTTGCATGAAAGGTAGAGTCGAGAATTATAAGTTGAAGAAAAAAGGGCAGACCTACAGCATTAAAGGTTTTGCACATGTCTTCCAGGTACATGTCTATCTATCTTTCTAAGAATTTGCATATTAAATACTTGTATACATTAAATTTAACGTTTTGTATTCATTATCTTAGGTATGGGGGTACGAGATTCTGTCCAGTATTAAAAAGAACATAGCTAGTCGGGTGAGCACATCTGCCGTTCCACGGATCCTTCGATGGTCGTGCTTGCGGTTTCCCACATATATCCAACTTGATAAGGATGTGTTTTCTTCGAACCTAGTAAGTCTTGCAAATTTTTGTTTTTGTTTTTTTGTAAGATTAAACTTAGTTTGACATGTTGTTTCTATGTATGTGCAGACCCGAGTGAGTAGACTAATCATGTCTGAGGCTGAAGTTCGGTACAAGCATGATAGAATGAATGGGTTAGAGGTTGTTCCCTTGGAAATGGGGCCGGATCATATGGAGGAGGACGTGGAGGAGAACGAGGAGGAGGACGTGGAGGAGGACGTGGAGGATGACGAGGTGCACGTGGAGGAGGACGTGGAGGATGACGAGGTGCACGTGGAGGAGGACGTGGAGGATGACGAGGTGCACGTGGAGGAGGACGACGTGCACGTGAAGGATGACGAGATGCCCTGGGACTCTATTGACGACCATTATGATGGAGGTGGAGGTGGGCAATTTAGTGGTCTCAATGTTGAGGCTACTGTAGTTCCTAGTGTCACGCCTAATGTCCAACCGTCTTTGGCATTAGGGTCTTCGAGTAGGAAGGAGAAGAGTAAGAAGAAGAGAAGTAAGAGAAAGAAAGTCTATAGGGAAGATATTGACCGTATTGAGGGCGAGCTGAAGACGATCAAAGATTATCTCAAACTAATATGCAATGTATGTCTCTTATTTCCACTCATTACATTTTCTTTATAAATTTAGAATAACATGTATTTATTGTATGTGTTATAGGCTTTGAATGTGGATCTTCACATCCCGGGTAATTCTGAAGTGGAGGTTCATGATGACACTGATCCCGAGCATTCCCCCCAGGTCCAGGGTGGGAATGTAGATGAAGGGGGCCCGACGACAGAGATGACAGTCGAGCCGTCCCACGAGGTTGATGATGGGACTGTAGCTTCTGGCACCCCGGCCGAGATCGATCCCGAGCATTCCCTTCAGGTCGAGGGTGAGACTGTTGTTGCTTCGGGCAACACGACCGAGACCGATCCCGAGCATTCCCCCCAGGTCCAGGGTGGGAATGTAGATGAAAGGGGCCCGACGACAGAGATGACAGTCGAGCAGTCCCACGAGGTTGATGATGGGACTGTAGCTTCTGGCACCCCGGCCGAGACCGATCCCGAGCATTTCCTTCAGGTCGAGGGTGAGACTGTTGTTGCTTCGGGCAACCCGACCGAGACCGATCCCGAGCATTCCCCCCAGGTCCAGGGTGGGAATGTAGATGAAAGGGGCCCGACGACAGAGATGACAGTCGAGCAGTCCCACGAGGTTGATGATGGGACTGTAGCTTCTGGCACCCCGGCCAAGACCGATCCCGAGCATTCCCTTCAGGTCGAGGGTGAGACTGTTGTTGCTTCGGGCAACCCGACCGAGACCGATCCCGAGCATTCCCCTCAGGTCCAGGGTGGGAATGTAGATGAAAGGGGCCCGACGACAGAGATGACAGTCGAGCAGTCCCACGAGGTTGATGATGGGACTGTAGCTTCTGGCACCCCGGCCGAGACCGATCCCGAGCATTCCCTTCAGGTCGAGGGTGAGACTGTTGTTGCTTCGGGCAACCCGGCCGAGATCGATCCCGAGCATTCCCTTCAGGTCGAGGGTTTAAATGTAGATGAAGGGGGTCGGACGACAGAGATGACAGTCGAGCAGTCCCACGAGGTTGAGGGTGGGACTGTTGTAGCTTCGGGCACCCCGGCTGAGACCGGTCCCGAGCATTCCCAGGTCGAGGGTGGGAATGTAGCTGTGGGGGGCCGGACGGAAAAGTCCACCCATCTTCTTGCCGACGTGAGTCAGAGTCAGGTACTTGTACTTAACTAATGTTTGTTTTATTCGTTCATATTTTCATACCTTTATGCTAATGTGATGCACACATGTCGTGCAGGACCCTCGTCGCGGTGTACGCAAGAGAGCGAGGGTGTCGAAGTATACCCCTAACGAGGACGGTGAGAGGAAGATGAAAAAGAAGTTCAAGCCCAAAGTCGAGTTCTCTGCAAATCCAGGAATAATCGAAAAGGAAAAAAAGATTGGAGTAAAGGAAAAGGGTAAAAGTAAGGTGGATCAATCACCTGATCCTTCGGAAGGCGCAGTTAACCGGTACAATCTTTCCTTCCATATCTCACCCTTACTACTATCAAAGTACAAGGCCTGGATTAAATCCAGGAAAACGAACAAGGAACTCCGATGTATCCAGGGAGTTATGAGGGACAAAAACTTCTTCAAGAAGTTCATGGAGAATGCGTTTTTATCTGAAGACGTAAGTATTCGAATGATGTTCGTTAAAAAGAAGCTATTACTTTTCTATTTATTTTTATTTGGCACTAAGTATTGTACATTTTTGCAGGATATGGACCTTCTAATGATGTTCGTTAAAAAGAAGCTCCGAGCAAGACCAAATCTATGTCGCCTCAAATTTACGGTTGTCAGCACGGCTTTCATGGTAAGCTTATCCTACAATGTTTTAGCGAAAACCACATGTCAATTATAATATTGTCTTCTCATTTCATTTGTGTAGTCATTTCTAATGTCCCCCGAGGGACCCGGGTCATCGTTAGAAAAGAAGGACTATCTGGGGTCGGTCGAGTGGTGGACCGGGCGGGATCAAAGTTTTCTTGACATCGTCCTAGGTCAAGCTCCCGTAGAAGAGCCACCATGGTCTGAGGTTGACTACGTGTATGGGCCAGTCAACATTAAAAGACATTGGATGCTAGCAGCTATCGACCTACGTAAAGGATGTGTTAGGATTTTTTATTCAATGCCCACGCATGTGGATGATATCACCCTTGCTCAGGTAACACATCCGCTATCAAAGTCTTTACCTTCGTTGCTGACAGCCACCGGCCACTTCGATAAATATCCTTGGCAAAACAAATACACGTGGATGGTGAAGCGAAGCATGAAAACCAATATCCAGAAGTTGCGGGATGATTGTGGGTATTGGTGCGCACGTTATTTTGAGTGTCATGTAACATCTGATAATATAGATTCATTACTTAGAAATCAGTTGCATTTAATTACTGAACAATATGTAGCACAAATGTGGGATAACAGTTTCATTTATTGAATCAGTTGCATGTTTTTGGTTTATCGTTCTTCAAGTGCTTGATGTTTCTGGTTGCTGGTTTTTTATTTGTAGATGTTCTGGTTCGTGGTTTTTAATTGATAGATGTTTCTAGGTTTGTGGTTTTTGAATTGCTCGATGTATCTGCTTGGTGGTTTTTGAATTGCTGGTTTTTGATACACAGAATGGGCAGAAGTGATAAACTGATACAGGCATGGCAGAAGTGATAAACTGATACAGGCATATGCGATCGCACAGCATATGCGATCGCACAACATATGCGATCGCACAACATGTGTCAGTCATCAATGCAAACTTAAAACAACTTCAATGCAAACTTGTCCTCACCAACCCACGTACATCAAATTAATGATGTCACCTACATTCCCCTTACCCCCACCGTTCAATCATTCAAGCATTTCAAGCATTTCGTTAAGAGCCCCACCATCCGACAAATTGATCTTCCCATTTTCTTCCACTATTTCTTCGTTATTGTTCATGAGCTATTTCAAAATATATTGTTCAAAATATGCTTTTTCAAAATATGCTATCGCACAGCATATGCTATGGCACAGCATATGCTATGGCACAGCATATGCGATCGCACAGCATATGCTATGGCACAGCATATGCGATAGCATATGCTGTGCGATAGCATATGCTGTGCCATAGCATATGCTGTGAAATAAAATCAATTTTTTGTTTTTTAATTTCATACAATTTAATCTAACTTATACAATCTCGTCCAGCTTACCCTCGATGGCAATGGTGCGAACTTACTTGCGTTATGGTGGTTCATGGGACAACAGCGGGATGAATTACATTGGTGGGAACATGCAGGGATTGAGGGTTCCAATTAATATAACAAGAGATGACTTGTTGACAATTATATATAGACAACTGAATATAGATCAGAGTGAGTTCGACATAGAACTGAAGTGTTGTTTCAACTTATTGGTTGTTGTACCTCCTGTTGATATCATAGATGATTGGGGTCTTGGTTTCTTCCTTGAGGGAGAAGATGCGACAAAAATGCCTATCTTCGTAACAGTCAAACCAAAAGAAAGTGCTTCTACATTTCATGAAGCATCACCCGAACAACGTTTTGAACCGGATCCACCAGTCCACGTTCAAGTCCCATCAGAACATGGATTGGCACAAGAAAATATTTCTTCATTTTCTGCGTTGGATCCAAATATATTTTCATGCAATCTAGGGGATGACAGGATCAATCATTGGGATGATTACAATGCATCTCAATTTACTATTGAAGAAGATGTTGAGCAACCAGAAGAGGAAGTTCAGATTGACCATGCTTCGCCATCTACTTTCATTCATGCAGAGCCATCAACTTCATATAGAGCACGCCCCTCAGTTCGAAATGCATCGACAACCAGAGAAGAAGGGGTGCGAGTTGATAGAGCAAGTCCATCAGCTCGAAATGCATCGACGACCAGAGAAGAAGGAGTGCGAGTTGATAGAGCAGGTCCTTCCGTTCACCATGCCACATTGTACGATGATCGTATAATTGTTCCGCAACATTGTCTTACGAAGGAAGATACTGAGGTTGGAGAGATCTTCTTCTGCAAGAAAGACTTGAAAATCAAACTGTCAATGATTGCAATGGATAGGCACTTTGAGTACAAAGTTAAAAAATCAACAAAGTCCCTATTTAAAGCCAAGTGCAGAGTTGAAACATGTAACTGGATGCTTCGCGCAATGAGAATGGATGGTTCTGATTTCTTCAGGGTGAACAAGTATACAAATGTTCACACATGCAGATTTCAGTTGATATCTCACAGCCATCGTCAAGCTAAGGCATCAGTTATAGGAGAGTTAATAAAGTCCAAGTACGAACGAGCTGGTCGTTCCTATACACCCAGGGACATAGTAGACGACATGAGAAAGGATTACGGTGTGAATATAACCTACCAAAGAGCGTATCGTGCCAGAGAGCAAGCTTTGGAGTATGCATTCGGATCACCAGAACACTCCTACACCCTTCTCTATGCATATGGTGAAGCTTTGAAGATAGTGAACCCAGGTACGCTATTCGAGATTGAATTAGAAGATGGTGTGCATTTCAAAAACTTGTTGCGCGCTCAGTGTGTATGTAAAATGTAAATGCGAAGAGCGCTAAGATCATGCAAGCATACATGGTCTGCAGCAAGTGATAAGTATAATTTAATTCGTTTTCCCACAGAGATTAAGTTTAGTGACTAACGATTTGGTGTGTTAGATTAGATAAGGTAACTTAAATTGGATAGATTTTGGGTTGAGGTACAGGAATATAAAAGATGCAAGAAGAATGTAAACATAAATGCAAAGCTAGCAAAGAGGTAAAGTCATAATGTGGAAAAGTAGAATTGCGGTTCTTGCAATAATCTAGCAATAAATTAGCAACGATTTTAATGTAAAGTAAGGCAGCAAGGTCAACTTAAGAATCCTCTATAGGCATTTAACTATGATCATTCAACAGTAGATTAACATCTCATGCATCGTCTTAGCTAGTTCTCATGCATCTTCCGATTACATGCATTAGTTTCTTAGATTACTTCTGTCCAAGTAAAGCTAACAACCTAATCATAAACACATGCTAATAAACGTGCTAGGAGAACGCCTATTCCTAGGTCATTTTCTATTTACCATAAAAGGCTAACATGAATGAACGACTCAGAATTCTTACTCCTTCCAGAGGTTAGGAATTCTTTAGACAAAATGGATGGCCGGTCGAAATTGTCCATGGGATGAAGATCACATACATTCAATGCATTCATGCTACTTTACATGCTGAATTCACATACTTTTATCCTATAGATTCATCTTTAGCAAACCTCTATTGAATTAGTTACTCATGGTGTTCGAAGAACTAAAGGAAATTTGTTGATTACACATGAAACAGAGAACTTACAAACCTAATTGATTGAAATATAATTAAATGAAGAACTCAACAAAACAACAAATTGATTAAGAGATGACAGAATGAAGAACTCAATAAAACCAATTGATTACTCTTTTAAGAAAACAATTCATATAATAATCCGTAAACAAACATATGTCAATCCGAAAGCAACAATGAAAGGGAAAAGCAGTAAATGATTCAGAACAACATTTAAAGGAAAGCAGAAATTAAATTCGAAAGCGGTAAAGGAGAGCAGTAAAGGAAAGTAGTAAAGTAAAGCTGTAAATAGCGTGAGGATTTTCCAAGTCGTGAATCGCCTCGGATGAAGGGGAAGATTAGCTGATCTTGGGGATAAATTCAATCAGAAGAGAAGATGGATCTTCTCTTCTTCCTCTCGAATTATCACGCCAAGGGCTTGTTTCTTCGATCCAACAAACGGGGGAAGAGGTTTCGTCTTCGGGATTCTGCACGATCGGGATCTCCCCACTTCTCAGATTGTGTGGAATGAATTGAAGTGGATTCAATTTGATTTCAATTGCTTTGATCCTTAATTTCACTCTCTTTATATAACCTCTAGGTGGTTGCAAAAGCTGCTCAATAATTGTGGATCACCATTCAATTTTGTGAGGTAGTCAAGCTTGACATGTGGCAGCACCAGGGAGAGTTGACTACTGGAAAAACTCAGTCAACAAAGACTGTTGACTGGAAAAAAATGCAGCAGCAAAGACTGTTTTATTGCGAGCTCCGCAATTTTCCAGCAATGTTCCTGCAATGTACATTTTAGCTCTTTTTACATCATTTTGCATCCTTTTTCTTTCCTTTTCCAAATAAGCCTTAATTTAGCATCATTTCTCAAATTCTCACATTTAAGCACACATTAAGCTAACTCTTAACAAAAACACTCAAGAATTTCCATGATTTCTAAGTAAATATGACCTTAAATAATGTACTTTTGGAGAGGTAACACACCCCCAAACTTGAGTTATTGCTCGTCCTCGAGCAATATAAAGGCTTACTTTGGCTGCTAAATCTTGTCTTTTAAACTCTACCTAACTGACTTGCTGACTTCCCTAGGCTTACTATCAAAGGCATTGCTGTCCTGTGACACTCTTCTAAGTTCAAACTAACTTCATATTCTGCCTATTCTGATTTCTCTTGCCTTTAAAACCTTTTGTTCTTACTAACTTCCTACCTTATGGCTTATCTGCCTATGTCATTGGGCTCATTGTGCAGTTATCCCTAAGCTTTCAAATTCTCCCTAGTTTTAACTTAGACTCAGTACATGCTTCTAATGTCTTTATTTTTGAATTACCTAGGATTCCTTAAAGTAATGCCAGGCTTAGCACACACGAGTATCAGAGTTCAGTATCCATAGAACAAACTAAGCCCTGGCATCACTGTGTTGGATAGACACTCATCTCCCTTGACATACCTTCAAGCTACAACCCTGTGTTTAGCAAACTAAGGATCCGAGTTCAATTTCACAGGACATCTAAACACTTAGGCCGTAGCTCTTTGGCACACATTCTTCTTCCTTGGTTTTACTTTTCCTTTTTTTCTCTTTTGGCAAAGTCTTCTCTTTGAATTGCCTTTTGATGCAGTGCCACTTGTGGGTTACACAGCTGGCCCTGATTACTCAGCATCCTTAGAGAGAGACAGTACCCTTTACTTTTCTTTTGCTTTCTTATTCTTTTTTTTTTTTTTTTTTAAGAAGAAGAATGTCTATTTTTCAAAGGAGAGAGGAGTGTTCCTAGGCCTAGAAGTTGCCTCCCCCAAACTTAAACTTCTCATTGTCCCCAATGAGAGTCTGAGGTGGCACACCCCCAAACTTATCTTAGAAGCATCTAGTCTAAATAAAAACCAGACAGACTTAAAACTCCTAGGGATGGAATGACCCTCATAGTGCAGATAACTCAACAGCAGAAATTTACTAAAACCAACATGGTAAGGTCTAACAGAGGTACATGCTCAACAATTCATGAAGCTAGTTAGAACTAACAAAGGTGTACTTGACACTCATCCAACATGCTCAATAGACAGACTACCTATGGACATCAGTAATGCAGCCAAATCATGAGATTTAAAGACAGACAACCCATCAGAAAGTCATACACCAACATGCTTAAACTAACAAAATATTGCGGTGTCCGCAAAGAATTCGCAATGATTCCAACAGAGCAGTTTTAACTGTGATCAAGGCTCCTAGCATGCGATATTCGTTCATAAACAACTACAGAAAATAGCAAAATTATCTAAGCTATCTAATCAGACGACATTAAACTAGACTAAGCTACTCTACTTAGGCAAATTAAGAATTTAAAACAGAACAAACAGTTGATATTGGTGGGGTAACAGGTCACAGAAAAGCAGATTTTTTTCTTGTTTTTGAGAGGGATCAGAAATACTCCCTCGAATGCCGTTTAAAAATCTCCAATTGCCACGCTCCTAAATCACAAAAAATAAACTTAATTAAAGCTAGCAATAACAATACAGTAATCAATCTAAAAGAAAAACAATAACGAAAGACTATCTATTCCATATTCCTCTGATGATTGAGCATAGTGATCATTCCATTGAACGCCCTTGGTCATCCTTTCTTGACTTGCTTTTTAGGCTTCGGATAAGAGGAATGCTGAGAGCGTTTTCACGTCTCCTTCCTCATATTAGTGCTTCAATCTAGCACCATTCACCATGAACGGTTGACCTTGTTCCATATTTCGAATTTCAATTGCACCATGAACAAACACATTAGTAATCACAAAAGGACCTGACCAACGAGACTTTAATTTGCCAGGAAACAATTTCAATCGTGAGTTAAACAATAGAACATGCTGTCCCTTTTTGAAGTCCTTAATCCTAAGTCTACTATCATGCCAAATTTTAGTCTTTTCCTTATACATTTTAGCATTTTCATATGACATGTGTCTTAGTTCATCCAACTCATGCAATTGCAGAGACCGCAATGTTCTCGCATCGGTCACGCAAAAATTCAACTCTTTTAAAGCCCAAAAAGCTTTGTTTTCTATTTCGAGGGGGAGATGGCATGCTTTTCCATAAACTAGCCTATAGGGGGACATTCCTAAAGGTGTTTTATATGCAGTTCTATATGCCCACTGTGCATCATCAATTCATGCTAAACGACTATGATTGTTGGCACATAATAAATATTTCATTCCCAAAATAAACTACTCCTAACATACGAAATCTAAGCAAAGCATGATAAAATCCTAATTTAAGAGTTTAGGGATCAGAAATCTCCCTTGTCAATCTGCCTCATATGGATATTCTTCAATGTTTCGAGGCACCACTTCTGCTCCTTTAAGATACTTAAGTCTTGATTTACGGGATCGGACATTCTGCCACACCTTGAAATTGTTGATTCTTTCAAAGAGACTGCATGTTATAACATCCCAAGGTTTGTACTTTATGTGCGTTGGTACAACATAGGTTTGGTGTGATGGGACTTCTTTTTCTGGCATATCTCTTTCTAACTCCTTCAACTGGAGCATTTGTGGTGGTGGTGGTTCAACTCTTTCATTGGTGGAGAAGCTTGCTGCAACCTCAAACATTTCAAATTCTTGTTCCTCAAGCAGCGCATTAGTCTCTTTGGCCTCATCCAGCACAATTTCATTTTTCTCAACTTTCACCAACTCCCCCAATTCATATGAAGATTCCATTGAATCACTCTTCTTAGATTCGAAGGTAACAAAGGAGTCATCATCATAAAAATCAAACATTTGAGGGTATGGTGGTGGTGACACATAGGTAGGCAAATCAGGTTGCCTAGGGGGAGGCCTAGTAATTTCTTCTGGTTCCTCAATGATAGGTTCCGGCCTCACCCTTGTTGTGCTTGGTTGTATTTGATCACAGTTAGGCAGAGAATCCAGTGGAGCACTAGACTCTTCATTCTCTACTCTCTTTGGTGCTTCTCTGCTACTCATCACCAATGGCCTTCCACTCCATAGTTCAATAGCTTGAACTTGTTCCTTACCATCCCTTCTTGGAGTTTCTGTGTCTGCAGGCAGTCTGCCTTGGGGCCTATTCTTCAGCTCGTTTGCCAACTGCCCAATCTGATTCTCTAAGCTTCTCAAGGTTGCTTGCTGGCTCTGCAAAGTTGCATCATTCTTTGCTATGTATTCCTTCAGCAAGTTCTCCACTGATGTTCCCATCGGTTGGTTGTTGACATATTGTTCCTGATATGGGGGTTGACTAGTTTGTTGGTGTTGAGTGAAACCAGGTGGTCCACTCGGTCTTGATTGATTTTGCGTTTGGCTTGTGCTTTGTTGTCCACCCCAAGAGAGATTTGGGTGGTTTCTCCAACCAGGGTTATATGTATTTGAATAGGGGTTGTTCCTTGGTTGTTGTTGACTTCCAACATAGCACACCGAAGATGGATTAGCAGGGCAATAGTCATACATATGCCCTTCCCCACAGAATCCACAAACTAGTGCCTCACCTTGGTTGGTTATTGTTGTGCTTGTTGAAACAGCTGCCACTGTGTTGACACTTTGTTGAATATTGAGTTGAGTCATTTGCTTCACCAGGTTGGTCAGAGCATTAATCTGGCTGCTCATTGCGCTGAGTGCATCCATGTCTTGAGCCTTCCTTCTGTTTGGCTCCACAGGATCCTCTGACCATTGACAATGTGATGTTGAGATTTTCTCCAAAATCTCATAGGCTTCGTTATAGCTCTTTGATAGCATCGAACCTCCAGCTGAGGAATTCAAGACTTGCCTCGTGCTGGGGTTGCATCCTTTGAAGAATACTTCAATCTGGATACACCATGGAATGTCATGGCGTGGACATTTGAGTAGAAGATCTTTGAATCTGATCCAAGCTTCATGCAGTGATTCATTTTCGGCTTGCTTGAACTTGATGATGTCAACACGAAAGTCATAGTTCCTATCTGGAGGGAAGTATTTTACTAGGAACTTTTCAGCAAGGTCTGTCCAATTGACAATTGATCCAGAGGGGAAAGAGTTCAGCCACGTCTTGGCCTTGTCTCTTAATGAATATGGAAAAAGGTAAAGTCTCAAGGCCTCTTGAGACACTCCTGGGATGACAAAGGTGTCACTTACTCCCAGGAATTTTCTCAAGTGGTTGTGGGGGTCTTCATTTTCCACTCCAAAGAATTGTCCAACTGTGGACAGCATTTGAAACATGACAGGTTTTAACTCGAATGAGTGAGCTGTAATTTCGGGGCGTATGATGCTCGGATTAAGCTCCTCAGGTATTGGTACAAGGTATGATAGAATAGCACTATCTTTATCATTCGCAATTTCAATAGGGTTGCGAATGATAGGTGCTTGATTTGGTGCTTCTTCTGCTCTTTCCATTTCAGCTTGTTGTCGTTCAAATTGTACTGACTCTGCGTGGTCAACAATGTGCTGAAGTACAGGTTGCTTTTGCTGTTTAAAAAGGCGTTTCTTAACTTTATTTCTGGTCCTTAGAGTTCTTTCAGGCTCAGGATCAAATTCTAGATTGTGATTTGGAAACTCATTCATAAACCAGCTTTGTTGGTACCTGTAAATGCAAAAGATTAGCTCCAATAAATTAAGCTCTTCTAAAATAACACAAATCGTGTTTACTAAACAAAATCCCCGGCAGCGGCGCCAAAAACTTGTTGCGCGCTCAGTGTGTATGTAAAATGTAAATGCGAAGAGCGCTAAGATCATGCAAGCATACATGGTCTGCAGCAAGTGATAAGTATAATTTAATTCGTTTTCCCACAGAGATTAAGTTTAGTGACTAACGATTTGGTGTGTTAGATTAGATAAGGTAACTTAAATTGGATAGATTTTGGGTTGAGGTACAGGAATATAAAAGATGCAAGAAGAATGTAAACATAAATGCAAAGCTAGCAAAGAGGTAAAGTCATAATGTGGAAAAGTAGAATTGCGGTTCTTGCAATAATCTAGCAATAAATTAGCAACGATTTTAATGTAAAGTAAGGCAGCAAGGTCAACTTAAGAATCCTCTATAGGCATTTAACTATGATCATTCAACAGTAGATTAACATCTCATGCATCGTCTTAGCTAGTTCTCATGCATCTTCCGATTACATGCATTAGTTTCTTAGATTACTTCTGTCCAAGTAAAGCTAACAACCTAATCATAAACACATGCTAATAAACGTGCTAGGAGAACGCCTATTCCTAGGTCATTTTCTATTTACCATAAAAGGCTAACATGAATGAACGACTCAGAATTCTTACTCCTTCCAGAGGTTAGGAATTCTTTAGACAAAATGGATGGCCGGTCGAAATTGTCCATGGGATGAAGATCACATACATTCAATGCATTCATGCTACTTTACATGCTGAATTCACATACTTTTATCCTATAGATTCATCTTTAGCAAACCTCTATTGAATTAGTTACTCATGGTGTTCGAAGAACTAAAGGAAATTTGTTGATTACACATGAAACAGAGAACTTACAAACCTAATTGATTGAAATATAATTAAATGAAGAACTCAACAAAACAACAAATTGATTAAGAGATGACAGAATGAAGAACTCAATAAAACCAATTGATTACTCTTTTAAGAAAACAATTCATATAATAATCCGTAAACAAACATATGTCAATCCGAAAGCAACAATGAAAGGGAAAAGCAGTAAATGATTCAGAACAACATTTAAAGGAAAGCAGAAATTAAATTCGAAAGCGGTAAAGAAGAGCAGTAAAGGAAAGTAGTAAAGTAAAGCTGTAAATAGCGTGAGGATTTTCCAAGTCGTGAATCGCCTCGGATGAAGGGGAAGATTAGCTGATCTTGGGGATAAATTCAATCAGAAGAGAAGATGGATCTTCTCTTCTTCCTCTCGAATTATCACGCCAAGGGCTTGTTTCTTCGATCCAACAAACGGGGGAAGAGGTTTCGTCTTCGGGATTCTGCACGATCGGGATCTCCCCACTTCTCAGATTGTGTGGAATGAATTGAAGTGGATTCAATTTGATTTCAATTGCTTTGATCCTTAATTTCACTCTTTTTATATAACCTCTAGGTGGTTGCAAAAGCTGCTCAATAATTGTGGATCACCATTCAATTTTGTGAGGTAGTCAAGCTTGACATGTGGCAGCACCAGGGAGAGTTGACTACTGGAAAAACTCAGTCAACAAAGACTGTTGACTGGAAAAAAATGCAGCAGCAAAGACTGTTTTATTGCGAGCTCCGCAATTTTCCAGCAATGTTCCTGCAATGTACATTTTAGCTCTTTTTACATCATTTTGCATCCTTTTTCTTTCCTTTTCCAAATAAGCCTTAATTTAGCATCATTTCTCAAATTCTCACATTTAAGCACACATTAAGCTAACTCTTAACAAAAACACTCAAGAATTTCCATGATTTCTAAGTAAATATGACCTTAAATAATGTACTTTTGGAGAGGTAACAGTACGCTATTCGAGATTGAATTAGAAGATGGTGTGCATTTCAAACATGGTTTCATGGCGTTAGGACCATGTGTGAGGGGTTTCAAGAATTGTCTACGTCCTATAATTGTTGTTGATGCCACTCATTTATATCATAAATTCATGGGTAAGTTGTTCATAGCCACGGGCATTGATGGGAACAATCAACTATACCCAATTGCCTTTGGGTTGGGAGACACGGAATGCGACGAATCCTGGATTTGGTTTATGACAAACCTAGAGAAGGCAATTGGGAGTGATATTCCCAATTTGGTCATATTGTCGGATCGCCAGGTATGCATTAAAAAGTCAATTGCAAGAGTATTCCCACAAGCATTCCATGGTCTTTGCATACAACACATCAAAGTCAACTTGGACGACAGATTCAAGAATAACGCCATCACTCCATTATTCTATCTTGCGGCAAAGGCATATCGAATGTCAAATTCCAGATGTACTGGGATCAACTTTGTAAGTTCCCAGGAGTAAAACGATACTTGGAGAGAATTGGATTACACCGTTGGGCACGAGTATATCAAGTCCATAACAGGTACGATAAAATGACATTCAACATGGTCGAGAGAGTCTTAACGCATTGTTCAAAGACTCTCGAGCATTGCCTGTTACAAAAATGTTCGAAGATATAAGACAACATCTCCAAGACTGGTTTTATGAAAGACGAAACGAAGCATCAGATTCTAACAAACCCATTACAGACTTTGTAATTGGAAAATTAGAAAAGCGGGAAGTCAAGTCTAGAAGGCACAAGATTAGATCAATAGACCATTTCCAATTGGACGTGGACGATGGATACTTAGGTGGGATGGTATACCTACACGCCCATACATGCAGCTGTAAAAAATTTGACATTTGGCAAATTCCATGCACACATGCAATTGCCGCCGCAAAAGATCGAAATGTACCAATGCATACTCTATGTGCAAATTATTACACGACCAATTGCCTAATTTCCTCTTATGCAGAACCAATCTATCCAGTGGGGCATATACAAGAATGGAGAAGACCAGAAAACTTCGAAGAACGAGAGATACTACCCCCAAAAGTTGTACAAAGAGTTGGTAGACGTAAGTCTACTAGGATACCATCAATAGGGGAGGAGGTACAAGTCCACAGGTGTACACGGTGTGGCGAATCTGGGCATAACAGGAAAACGTGTAGGAACCCATTGTCAAACAGACGAGAAGGGGCATCGTCGTCTACACCAAACACTTGAAGTCGATCTGTCTGTTTTATACACTGTCTTGGCTATGATTTCTTTTTTATGGTTTATGTAAGTACAAGTTTTCTGCTGATGAGTTGAGAAATGCGAGAATAAAGAAATACAAATAGAAGTTTTTCGTCCTCTGTTTTCAATTTTTTTGAAAGAATTTTTTTTTTGAAATAGACTGTGCCATGGCATATGTTGTGCGATGGCATAGGCTGTGCGATGGCACAGCCTGTGCGATCGCATAGACAAATTCGGGATTCCTTAATGAAGGGCATATGTATAATTTCACATCCCCCAAACCGCCAAACCGGTCAGTTTTAATATTTTTGTGGGAGACGGGTCACTTTTGATAATGTTTTGCTATGACAGGTCACTTTATGCAATTTCCCAAAATGTTGTTGAATTTTTGCTAAATTTCCCCCCAATTTTTCTAGCAATTTTCGCCTCAATTCAAACGTCGTTTTTTTAATAATATTGCATTTTTTGAAACTTATTATAAAAATATTGTAAGTTTGAAACTATTTATAAAAATATTGCACTTTTAAACACGCAAGCAAATATGTCTTTTCAAAAGACGACCTTGCTCCACATGGATGGAACGACCTCCATGGGATGTACTTCTTTTATTAAAAAATTGATATCTTTTTATTCAGATATTCAAAATTTTCAAAAAAGGTATGGTTGAAAAGCTAACAGCGAGAGCTTCAATTTGATAAGTGGTTTCACTATTTTTGGAGTTGTGTATCAAAAGATAGAGACCATCGAAGTTGGACTATAGTTCTTCAAATTTGAGAACTGAAGATTGTTTTGAGGAGTGCATTAAAAAATTGACATCTTTTTACCCAGATAATAAAAAATTTCGAAAAAAAATACGGTTAAAAAAGCTAACACATAGAGCTTCAATTTGATATCTAGTTTCACTATTTGTAGAGTTGTGTATTAAAAGATACAGATCGTCGAAGTTTAGCTACAGTTTTGAAGTTTTCAGTCGTATCTTCAGTTCTGGGTTTAGTGAACTTTTCATAACTTTGACGATATATATCTTTTGATACACAACTCCAAAAATAATGAAACTAGGTATCAAATTGAAGCTCTCTATGTTAACTTTCCAACAATACCCTTTTCGAAGTTTTTGAATATCGGGGTAAAAAGATATCAATTTTTTAATACACTCCTCAAAATAATCTTCAGTTCTAAAATTTGCAGAACTATAGTCCAACTTCGATGGTCTCTATCTTTTGATACACAACTCCAAAAATAGTGAAACCACGTATCAAATTGAAGCTCTCGCTGTTAGCTTTCCAACCATACATTTTTTGAAAATTTTGAATATCTGAGTAAAAAGATATCAATTTTTTAATAAAAGAAGTACATACCGATCGAGAAAAGACGACCTCCATCCATGTGGAGCGAGGTCGTCTTTCAACATGTGGTCTTTGCTTGCGTGGGGAGGTTGTCTTTCCATTTAAAAGTTGAATATTTTTATAAATAATTTCAAACTTACAATATTTTTATAATAAATTTTAAAAAATGTAATATTATTAAAAAAAAACAACTCAATTCAAACCGCGGGAGGGAGAAGAGAATAGTGTTGGTGCCATGTGTAACACGAGCTACAAAATAAAATAGATTTAAAATTGATAATATTAAATCTATTATTTAAGGAGAGGGACAAAGGGCACGGGAGAATTTCTAGTACATCCGTGGTATGGAAAATCTCCCTACCACTGCCTTTAAAAAAATGACACGTGGCGAGATAATTGTTTAACTGGGATCCACACTATTAAATATATTATTTTTTTAAACCATTTTGCTACATGTCATTTTTTTAAAGGCAGTGGTATGGAGTTTTTCCATACCACGGATGCCGATAGTATTTCTAGTACATCCGTGGTATGGAAATTCTCCATACCACTGCCTTTAAAAAAATGACACGTGGCGAGATAATTGTTTAACTGGGATCCACACTATTAAATATATTATTTTTTTAAACCATTTTGCTACATGTCATTTTTTTAAAGGCAGTGGTATGGAGTTTTTCCATACCACTGCCTTTAAAAAAATGACAGTGCATAAATTAACCATACCATTTTGCTACGTGTCATTTTTTTAAAGGCAGTGGTATGGAGAATTTCCATACCACGGATGTACTAGAAATTCTCCCCAAAGGGCACCATGTGTCGCTCTTCATTCGCTGTGAAAAAAATTAAAAATAATAATATAATAATATCATTTACGGTTGAAGTTTTATTTCATTTTTCTTTTAATAAATTAAAACTAGCGCCACGTGTCGACGTCAGTTCGTCCCCATTATCTCTTCAACCCAGCATAAATTATCCACGTGTCACTACTTCATTCATCCATTTTCGTCGGGTCATGGCACATAGAATTTTACATTAATTTTGTTTTCTTCCTAACTTCCCTATTTAAACTCCAATTCGAGTGATTGAAAAAGAGTTGAAATCTTGATTTTAAACTCTATTCTTTGGACACTTCAAAACACTAAAAATATTAGTTAAAAATATAAGTTTGTTATCATTAATACATTAATTAATTAATTAATTAATCAAAACTAATTAATTTGGGATTAAGGACCAAAAAACTAAAAATCCCTAGATTTGTAACTCAATACGACACATCGGGTCCTCATTCGTGGCTCATCCATGATTGTTTTTCAGCAACTCCTTTTATTGTGTGAAATGAATTCTCGAAATAATTTTTCGATAAGGGTGAGTTTAACTCGATCTATTGTTTATTGTCATTATGCAACCGATGATCTGATCCGACGACAAATCACGAACTCGTGTTATGCATCTCCACACGAGTGCAGATAGCGATTGAAAGGAGGAGATTTTGTTGGTTTTGTACTTTGTATTTGCCTTTAATTTCAATACAACCACCGATTTCGATGAGAAATGAAAGTACTATTTGTTTATTTGAAGTGTTTTGAATCTGTTAATAAATTGATTGGTATGTGAATAGAAATTTGAATGGCGGTTGATCGTTTGGGATGGGAGAGGAGACGTGAATGTGAGGGAGGAGAAACGAAACATTGAGGAACATTTGGAGTGAATGAAAGGAAGAAAATGTATGTAAAAAATCATTTACATTTCTAATTTTAAACCAGTTTACAATAAATTCATATTTGTAGGAATTTGTAAGGAAGATAAATTTTTTTAGAAGAATTTAGGATGAGATATACGTTTGATTTTTTGTTGATTGTTGGGAACTTGAGAGATTTTAAAAAAAATCAAATTTTGGTTATGTGGGTTTATCAACGTTATTTAACAAGGGTATAATCAGATAGAAAATTGTTCACTCTCACTCCTAAAATCGTGGGAGCTATAACTAGATTTGTGGGTTATAAAAGTCGTCATTTTCAAAATAACTAGACCAAAAATAAAATCCCTACAATTTTTTAAATTTAAAAACAAAAAAGTGAATTACTTAGGCCGGTTGATAACCATTTGATTTTTAGTTTTTGGTTTTTGAAAATTAAGTCTATAAATCACACATCCATATGTGAATTCGTACGATTACTTTTATTTTTGTCAATGAAACATTACAACTCTTAGTCAAATTTTAAAAACAAAAGCAAAATTTTGGAAGCTTCTTTTTTTTCTCCAATTTTTGGATTGGATTTTGGAAACACTTCAAAAAAAAAAAAAATAGATAACACAAATTCATATGTAAATATATTGTTTATAGACTTAATTTTCAAAAATAAAAAACAAAAATCAAATAGTTATCAAACCGGCTCTTAGGGTCGTTTGATAACGCATTTAATTCCTGTTTTGAGTTTTTAGTTTTTGATGTTTAGAAAATTATATTCGGTAACCAATTGAGTTTTTGGTTTTTAAGTTTTTGAAAACGTTTTTACATTCATTATCAATTTTTTTTAAAAAAAAAAAAACGTTTTCAAAAACAGGTTTTTGATTTTAAAATTTCAGGTTTTTTTTTTCAACTTTATTTAAATCATCAACCAATTAGATATAATTATTAAAATTATCTTCAAATATTTATTTATTTATTGAAATTAGAATCAAATTGTGATTAATATATTTTGCAATAGAATTTTTCATTAATATTATTAATATTTTTTTAGTATAAAAATATTATTAATATTATAATTTTATTTAAATAAAAGTTCGTTGTATTATATTTATATTATTGTAATATTACATCACAATATATATTCACTTTACACAATTAACATATTTTGATAAACGTTAACTAAAGATTGTCTAATATATTAAACTATCGACAATTTTTTTAATTTTTTATTTTAGAAAAAATTATTTTTTATCCTAAATTTTCAATTTCCTCAAATAATTGAACCTTACTTAAATTTTGATAAATGTTGCAATTTTTACATCATAATAAATTAGTATTATTTAAAAAAAATTATGTTTTAAAAAAAAATACTACTCATTAAACAAGTTTGATTTTCTATTTTTTAAAAACAGAAAACAAAACGAGCTATAAACATGATTTTTGTTTTTAAAAAACAATTAAAAAAAAAAAAAAAAAACGGAATGTGTTATCAATTTTTTAAAAACAAAAAAGAAAAAAAAAATCGTCGGTTCCGATTTCCATTCTGTGAAAGAAAAAAGAGAAAAGTCCAAACTCTATTGCTTTTTCAAATTCCCATCTCTTTCTCTCTTTCTCCATTATTTTTATTTAAACCCAAACCAATTGGAGAGAGGGATAGCCATGGCGGCGGCGATGAAGAAGCTGGTGGCGGTTTTGACGGCGGCATTTGTTATAAGCACGGCGGCACCACTTGCCGGAGCGGAGACGCATCATGTCGTCGGCGGCGACCGGGGATGGGACGTCGATTCGAACATCGGTTATTGGTCGGCCGGCAGAGTCTTCCGAGTCGGAGACAAAATCTGTAAGCTCTCTTTGCCAATCCACATTCGTTTTTTTTTTTTTTTTTTTTTTTTGTCAGAAATTTCTATTTGAATTCCCGAAAAATGGAAATCGGAACCGACGATTTTCTTTCCCATTCCGTCGGGAACAAGGGGAAAATGACAAATTGAATTATTGCCTCGCTTTATTTCGAATACGTGCATTATTCAACCTTTTTTTCCCAAATAATTATTTATTACTTAAAAGATAATGTTTTTTTTTTATTTTTTTAATTTTTAGAAATTAGTATATATTTGTACATTTCATTCTTAATTTTCAATCACAACATTTTGTTTCTGCGTTCACAAAAAAAACTTTTTTTTAGTACTATGTTCACAAGAAAAGAATAAAAGAAATATTTCTTATGAAAATATAAAGTACTGGAATATTTTAAAATATTTTTTTTTATCATAAATTTTTTTTTGACCCATTTGATTAGGAGAGAAAATGCATAGATACTTTAATTTTTTAATATTATTATGAATAGATAAATTGTAAGATTTAAATCTTATCAAACTAAGTACAGTTTGTGTAATTGACTAAGAGATTATAGGTTCAACCCCTACCTTAATTAAAATATCGTTGTAAAATAAATAAATTAAATCTGACAATTTGAGAGAGAGCACATTGTGGACCACATACTCAAATAATTGTTTCAGCTAATATTGTTGCTCACTCATTTTCATCCATTTTTTACCAAAATCAAAATTTTAAAAGTAGATGGACCCCTCAGCTTTTAAATCAAATTTTGTTATAAAATAGATTTAAACTTTATTATTTTATCTTATAAAAAATTTATATTTTATTTAAATATTGTTTTACCAATTTTCATATTTATTTCATTTTAAACAATTTTTCGTTATTAAAATTTGTACCAAATATATTTACTTATTTAAAAGTTAAGAAACAAATTAGTGTTTAAACTTAATTTTTTCTATAAATATATATATAGGGTTGGTTGCACAAATAGCAATCAGGCCCAAACTAATTGCAAATTTAACAAACTTTAAAATGTTTTACAAATACGACAAAAAAAACTGTTTCTATCACGAATAGACTTCTATCCGTGATAGACAAAAATCTAAAGCTGAGGTGATCAGCGATAAACTTCTATCAGCCATAAGATATCAGTGATAGAAATTACCATATCTACAAAAAAAAAAAAATTTAAAAATATGCTATATTTTTAATTATCTTATTTTAAATTGACATCGGTTACAATTTTCCTATATATATATATATATTTTGATAAAAATAAAAAATAACCTAGGAACTCATAGTTGGGAGATATGATTGCTTTATGTTTATGTTTTGTTGGTTAAAAAAAAGGTTGGTGAAGTTGTAGTAGGTAATAATTGGAGAATTTCTAGTACATCCGTGGTATGGAAAAACTTCATACCACTGCCTTTAAAAAATTGACACGTGGCGTGGTTGTTTAACTGGGACCCACACTATTAAATATATTATTTTTTTAAACCATTTCTCCACGTGTCAATTTTTTTAAAGGAAGTGGTATGAAGTTTTTCCATACCACGGATGTACTAGAAATTTTCCCGGTAATAATGTAATATTTAAAAATGTATGGAAAATGGTAATAAAGTTGGGTTGGGTGGTCGTATGGGGCAGGGTTCGCATACTCCGTGGCACATGGTAATGTAGTGGAGCTGCAAAGCAAGGAGGAATACGAAGCGTGCGATGTAAGCAATTTCATCAAGATGTACACAGACGGCATAGATATCGTGGCCTTAAACGGAGAGGGAATCCGGTACTTCGCGAGTAGCAAAGCAGAGAGCTGCAAAAAGGGCCTGAAACTGCACGTAGAAGTGGAAGCCCAAGCCCAAGCCCAAAAGAAGGCCCAAAGGAACGACATGTCGGACGGTGATACAGCGGCAGTTCCGCCAAGCCCTTCCACCTCTTCTCCACCCTTCACTCCCATCTCTTATCTCACTCTCTTCCTTTTGCTCCTTCGCCTTGGCTTTACTTATTGAATTACCTCAACTTAGGTTATGTGTGTTTCATGTTATTCATGGTTTTCTTCAATCTTGTAACAAACTTAATCAGATTAAGATTAATGAACCATATTGTGTGACAACTGACAAGTATATTAAGCTCTAGGGGTATGTTTGGGAGTCATTTTGGAAGGACCAAAATCATATTTTCATATCCAAAATTACTTCCATTTCAAATTTGTGATGTTTGGCAAGGATATATAAGTGATTGTGGAACAATCAAAAATCAATTTTAGTGATTCTCGAACAATCATTTGAGATGTGATTTTCAAGTGATTTTTGAGGAATGATTGTTGTTGACTGAGAAATTTCGGTCAATCAGCGGTCGCCACGTGTCTTCATCATGGTTGGCGGATCCAATAAACTTAGCCGAGCAAATTCGGTTATAGCTCAATTGGGCTCGAAATCGAATCGAGCCAGAAAGCTATTTAAATGACAATTTGGCCCAGAGCCCAAAAGCCCATTGAACCCAAAATGTCATTGACCCAACCCCATTGGATCCAAGCCCAAACTCATTGGATCCAGGCCCAAGCCCATTAAGCCCATGAGAACTCTATAAATAGAGACCTCATTCTTCATTTTCAAGGTTCAGAAAATTTTTACTCCTAAGATTCTCAAGCAACGAAGACTTCCTGAATCCTTGGAAGACTGAACGATCATCCAACATCGAGAACAAGCTGCGAAGCCCTCGATCCAAATTCAACATCGAGAACAAGTTGCAAAGCCCTCGAAACAAATCCAACATCGAGAACAAACTGCAAAGCCCTCGAAACAAATCCAATATCGATCCAACATCGAGAACAAGTTGCGAAGCCCTCGATCCAAATTCAACATCGAGAACAAGTTGCAAAGCCCTCGAAACAAATCCAACATCGAGAACAAACTGCAAAGCCCTCGAAACAAATCCAATATCGAGAACAAGCTGCGAAGCCCTCGAAACAAATCCAATATCGAGAACAAGCTGCGAAACCCTCGAAACAAATCCAACATCGAGAACAAGCTGCGAAGCCCTCGAGACATTTGAGAGAGAAAGAAAACAAGCTGCGAAGCCCTCGAGACATTTGAGAGAGAAAGAATGATCAAACATTAGAGATTGTAATCCACTACGCACTGATACATACAATACAAATACAAAATTCAAATTTCATTTACACGTGTCGAATTTTCATCCGTCGTTCGAATTGTTCACGAACAATTGTGATAAATTGAGTTTTTAAAATGATTATTATTTTAAATTAAAAAAAAAACCTTCGTTTTATATATATATATAAATATAGCAACCTACATTATTTAGTTGAAACATTGGTTTGGCTCACAAATTTTCTTCCCACACATGCTTTTGAGTTTGATCCCTCCAATATACACAATATTTTTTTTTATTTTTTTTTTGTATAAAATTAATTAATAAAAAAAAAATTGATAAGTATTTCAATTTTTCATTCTTGATTTTATATATTTAGGTAATTAATTCTGGATGGTTTATTATAATTTTATAAATTAATATAAATATTATATATATCAATGTTTTTAAAATTATATTTGCAGTTAAACTACAAGTTAACCGGGAGAGAAAAAAAGAGGAGATTTTTTTTTTTTTTTTTTTGAAGAAAAAAAATTATTTAGTTAAATACATAATTTTTTTATCGTATATAATTGCTTAGTAAATAACTAAATAATTTTTCAAATATAAGTTAGAAATTTAGTAATTTTAAATTTACTTTTCAAGAAACCAAACATTAATAATTCAAAATTACTTCTAATCATATAAAAATAAATATTATCATTTTGTCTAATTTGATAAAAAAAAAATTACTTCGTATTAATATAATACTCATTTAAAGATTTATTAAAAGAATAGAGACTAAATTTGAAAAAGTACATCGACTACAATGAAATGAGTTATGTTAAAATGAGCCTAATTCAACCATAATTGATATGTACTATTTTTTTTAAATTGAAAATTCAAATCTTCATATCCAACTTTTTGTTATATTTAAAAAAAAAAAAAATCTAAAATTTAGAAATAAAAATGATATATATTTTTTTTAATTTTATAATGCGAGGATTGAACCCATGACGTCTTAATCAAAAGCACAACCTTATGCCAATTGAGCTAGACTCGATTTGGCGATAACCTAAATTTTATGAATTATGAAGAAAAAAAAAATCAATTTATACCTCTAAACTTGGTAGGTTGTATCCATTAAAACTTTAAACTAATGATTCTATCAATTTAAACCTTGAACTTTGAGAAATGTATCAATTTACGCTTTCGATTAGAGTTTTATTTTTAAAATGTTAATTTAAACGTGAAGACTTATAATTTTAGCATTTAAATTTTTAAACTTTGAATGAATTGTATGTTAAAGGTTTAATAGGTGAAAACTAACATATTTTTAATAGATAGGATAAATTGACACATTTAAAAAAGTTTAAGATTTAAATTGATATAATTTAGAGTTTTTTTTTTTTTTTTTTAACGAAATTTTTTTTAAAAAAATTAAAATAAATTAAACCTAAGATCTCATGTTCCACCATCGAGTATAATTTAGAGTTGTAATGGATATAATATTTCCTACAATTTAAGATGATAAATTGATTTTTACTGAAAAAAAAAAAAAAAAAAAAAAAAAAAAAAAAAAAAAAAAGTGGGTACTCGATGTTGTTGTCCAATTGTGAAAAAAAGGTGTCATCGGGATGCGAGTAAAACGGTCGGCAGTCTGCTCCTCCAACTCCTAACATATTTCTATTTCAATTATTTGTTTTCTTTTAATTATTATTAATATCTCAACTCAACCATCGTTCTTCTCCGTCGCCTTCCTCCATGAATACCACATCCTCCTCTTACGCCGCCGACGCCTCTTTCTCCTCCTCTTTTCACAAACCTCCTCCTCCTCCTCCCCTCCAATCCTCCGCCGCCTCCAAGATCCAGTCCGCCTACCGATCTCACCGGATCCGCCGCAATCTCTACAAAACGATCGCCGCCGTCGACATAGAAGCCGATCAGATCCAGGCTCTAATCCAGCGGCAGGAGACGGTCGACGCCGTCAGAAGCAACGATCTCGAGAAGGTGCGGATGAACGAGGCCTTGATGACTCTCCTCCTGAGGCTGGACTCTGTGCCGGGGATCGATCCGGCGGTGAGGGAGGCGAGGAGGAAAGTGAGCCGTCGGATCGTCGGCCTGCAGGAGATCTTGGACGCCGTGGCGGAGGCGAAGGTGGACTTCAATGGCTGGGATTACGACGGAATTGTGAGGAATTGGGATGAGACGGTGGCGGAGATGGAGGCGGAGATTTGCCGGGAGAGAGGCGGCGATGAAATGGAAAAGTTCTGTGCTCAGTACTTAGGGTTCCGTTGCTTCCAGAGGTTTCTCAGTGGGTCCTGATCTGCTGTGGTGTTGCCTATAGTTGTTTTCAACGTGTCTCATAAGATTTCGACACGTGTAACATTATTTTGTTTATATATATATTTAAAATTTACGAAGCCTTATCTTATAAATTATAAACTTAGAAATTATAGAAAGGAGATTGTAAGAAATAATCCTTATTTAATATTTGATAATTATGGTGTATTTTTATTAAGTTATAGAGTTTAGTGAAAGTTTGTTGTAAAACGTATTTTCTAATTATTATAATTATGGTGTATTTTTATTAAATTATAGAGTTAAGTGAAACTCAAAGTTTGTAGTAAAACGTATATTCTAATTTTAAAAAATTAAAATAGTTTTATTTAATTTTTAGTTTCTTACTTCTGAAATTAAATGGGTTAAATTAAAAAGTTTCTAAGTCTCTTTTCATTTTGTCTCTAATAAGTCTATAAAATTTAAATTCTAGACAAAAGATTCCAAACGAAGATGAAAGGCTCAAATCTTCGTTCTAATGTGTTGACTAAAAAAAACAACAAAACAAGTAAGTCATTGACATTTTTGACATTTTTAAATTTACATATACATTGAATACAAAATTGAAAGTTGAAGGTTATGTTTCTTATAGATATGTTAATTTAAAAAATGTAGAAAATACATCACGGATCTGTTAAACATAAAATTGAAAGTTTGGAGATCTATTGGATACATTTAAAGTTGAATGACTATTAGATATTTAAAGTTGAATGACCTATTAGATATAAAATTAAAAGTTTAATAACACACTTAAAATTTGTGAGATGTAAATTAATCCAAACAAATCAACTAATATAAGCATAGTTCAAAATTTTGACCAAAAAGTTCGAAATTTACTCCTCGCCCACATGTGTGAACTCAAAAAGAAAAATATAAAAACAGTTATGGGTGAAATAATCAGACCCGAGTTATAGAGACTCGATGGACTAAATGCTAAGGAGAGACCTACTTAGTTGAGGTCAAGTAAGAAATCCCTAAAATAGGACGAACTTAACGAGGAGATGAGAGTCAACTCCCTTAGGGTTAGCACCAGAGAGGAATGAAAGTGGCCGACTCCCCTCATGGAGTCGGCTCGGCCATGTTCGAAGAGGAGTCGACCACACGGGCCAACTCGGCACGCTTCAAGAGGAGCCGACCACACAGGTCGGCTCAGCCACACACCTAAGGGTCGACCCCCTCATGGGGGTCGGGTCGACCTCATTGTCGGTTGGAGAAAACAGATCTCCCAGGAGTTACATCCTCTTTGTAACCCCAGAGTTACGAGCGTCATCAATATCCCTTAATGACTTTTAATGGCCCCTAACGGTCATCTCTCTGAATCCCTATATTAGGAAAAGATCCTTAGCACATTTGATAATTAAGCAAGATATATTATTCAAATTTCATATATTAGAGACTTTCCATATTCAACAACTCTATTTCTCTTTCTGTTTCTCTCTCTAGAGATAACTTGAATGTCAGAGTCGTCGTCGGTGCGGAAAGTCCCTCATCGACTCTAGCTTATTCTCTTTCTTTCAGGTGTTGCAAGATCACGCTGATTCCAGCAATAATCAATAATCATGTTTACAGGTGCTACCAAATTTCAGTATCAACGAAAACAAATTAGTAAATCACACCAACTTCAAAAGTCAACCATAAAAAACCTAAATCAAATTGAAAAGAAGTTAAAGGAGGATTCAAACCTCTATTTAGGAGGGTATGCTTAAATTCATAGCTATATAAGACAAAATTTAAGCAAAGTAATTTTGAGGTGAGGAACAAAACAACACTAAAAAAGGAACTGCTCATACTTAAAGATTACAGCAAAAGTGAGCTTCTTTATACGGTCGAAGGACGGGTGCAACTGCACTTGCATCTCGACATGCAACTCCTGCAGGTCGACAGCCTCGGCCACGCGCCGCCGCTATCGCACCGCTTAACGCATCTCGACTTTGAAGTGCCACCCCAAAGGCAGCGCGCCATGCAGCGCAGGGGAGGTGCGCAGCCGGGGCAGTCGTGCCCCATCATGTCCCTGATGCAGTCACCGCACACCTTGCCGTCTGCCGGGCAAGCCATCGCCGGAAACCTCGTCAGCCAGATGGCGGTCGTCAGAATCACCGCCGCCGTGATTAATGAGTGAGCTCGTAATGATCTTTTTTCCATGTGTGGAACTAAATTGTTTGTTGTTGTTTTGGAGCTTTGGTAGGGTGGATTGGATTGTTCAGAGGAAATTAATAGAGGTGGGAATTGAGGAGGTATAGGTGACGGTTGAGAAGTGTATTAAAGGGTGTTGTTATTCAATGTGCTCAGCCATGCATGTCTTGGTTTCCTCAATTCTTTAATTTCACTAATTTTCTAAACAAATGTCAAAATAGTGAATGAGAGAGTCATTCTTAACGAGCGTTTGACTCAAAGAATTGACAGAGTTGAAATTGTTTAGTTTGAGAGTTATGAAGTATGTGTATTTGGGGCAAGAAAGTTGTTTAGTGTGGAGTTCGTCTATAGTGTGTTTGAGGCTGGAAGTTATTGACCTTGAAATTTTGAGTCTGAGTTTATTTTAGCTGATTTCTTTTTTACATTTTTTGTCTCCGAGTTTTCAAATTTTCATGAAGCACTTCTTCCAATTCCAATATATTCTAAAAATGAGAATTTTTTATTTTTTATTTTATCTATCATTTACAAATTTAGACAACAAAAAATAATTTTGAGCACAATATCTCACATTATTTTTTTCACATTGATTATAAAATATATATATATATATATTCATTTTTGTTAGGACTCATCTTTAATTTTATGAATACTATGATTGAGATTTGATTTTTTTTGTTTTGATTAATGTATGTATATTTTACACTCTTTAAAGAAAAAAAAAAAAAACACATAAGTATAGTCTTACTCTGACTCATGTGTCAAACACATCTTTTTCCGCCTCCATTGTTCATTTTAGCTATTTTTTTGTACAATTTTTTCTGTTAAGGACTTCTTCCAATAAATTTGAAGAATGCGATTTTTATTTTTTATTTTATGTGTCCTTCACAAATTTCTTTGATGATAACAAAAATAATTTTGACCACAATACTTCACATTATTTTTTCAATATCACCCACATTAATTATTCATTTTATTTGGATAGTTTTGAAATAAAAGAGAGTAGTACGTTAAATATTACATATGAATTTGAAAGATTTTAATCCATTAATTTAAACGAATCCAAATAACCTGATGTTTTTATTTCTCTCCATTTTAAGCTTTTAAATTTGGTTTAAGTACCAATTTTGATTGAACAACCTAATTTATATTTAAAATAATAAAAATAGGTTGAATTGCATTTTTAGTATTTTTTACTCATTTTGTTTAAATTATGTTTTTTTTTTTAAATAATTAAAAATTGTGGGAGGGAGGGAGGGAGAGAGAGAAATGTGTTGCCTTAAAAAATGAGACTGACTTGAATAGTAATTAATGTAGATGTCTGGGGAGTTCAATAGTAATTACGGTTGAAGTCTGTGGAGTTGATATTTTTTATCTGAGTTCAACAAGTTCGTGGGCCAAACACCCCGTAATAGGAGAAATTCTTCGAGGCTAGCCCAGATGATACAACGTGCCATTTCTAATTTAAGGTTTTTTTTAGGGGAAACCAGAGGAATGTCTACAATTAAGCCACCCAACATGAAAAATGGCCAATCACTTTTTTCTTTTGAATTATGTCTAAATCCTAAATTTAGTATGAGATTTTAGAACCAAATGGACTTGTTTACCCTTCGTCAATTGCTACTAATTTTGACAATTAAAAATAGAATATTTTAAAATATCAAAGTTTAGGAAGAGAGAGAAAACAGAGTTTGACGTGTATTTAACAGAGAGGGTTAATTAAGTAGAGAGAAGCCGTTAAAAACCAGAGGGATGAAACTTATCCAAATTTGCATACATGGGTATACCCCACCCCCAATAGTGTAAATAACGTTAAAAATGAAAATGAGCCTATATACTGGAGTAAGTAATACAGGCAGAGGGATGAAACCTATCCAAATTTGCATATATGGGTATACCCCACCCCCAATAGTGTAAATAACGTTAAAAATGAAAATGAGCCTATATACTGGAGTAAGTAATACAGGCAGATTGCATCCATCAGTGGGCGGTGTGTGAATGTTTGCATACCAAGGAAAAAGAATACCCACAAAGAGCTGTATATACCTATAGTTAGGGGCGGAATTTTCCGTTTGTGTGTGTGTGACTGCACACAAAGTAATGTTGGGGCGGAATTTTCCGTTTGTGCAGCTGCAGACAGTAAAAAATAGCATTGACAGTGGGGGTGTGTGCGTCCGTGCACACCCAATAACAAGGGGGTGGAAATGAGTTTGGAAGTTCGGAGTATTACTCAATAATAAAGGAAGCCAACAACAGGTGATTGTTTTTTTTTTAAAAAAAGGTATCGCTTCCCAATAATGGGAATGATGTGTTTTATGGGTAGATGGAAATTCATTTATGAACACGCGGTTACTCCATTCATTTATGGGTAGATGAAAAATCGGCAATCTGGGAACACGCTACCTCAACCACGGACGCCTTCTTCAAAGATCGCCAACGCCGAATCGTGAACTCCATTCTTCAAAAATCAGAAGCGTAGGCAAACGAAACGCCCCTACGTTAACCCTGAGAGCAACTGAACCACCGACGCATTAGGCGAGTACGTCCGACCTAGACTCGGCATTCCTCTCTCGCAAAGTCGTTCCTCCATAACCTACTTGGTAAGCATTCCCCTCTCTCGCATTTTTTTCCCTTCATGTGTTTACCAACGAACGAGTTTCATTGTAATGCTACTGTAGGGCTACTTGATTTCCGTTAGTAGGTTAGTATTCTAGGGTTTGAAGTTTAGGAAGGTGTAGATGTTTTGTTTAGTTTAACATATGATTTCGTTTATTAAAACCAAAGGAAACTCCAACATTTCAAAAAAACTAAAAAATAGCCGGTGATTCCTTTTTTTAAGCGATTCGGTTGTTCTCCAATTTTTTTAAAAAAAGACGGTTATTGGGGATGTACACGTTGTTAAATATAACAACTTCGTATTTGTTTGTGGAATAGGGTATTTATAAAATAACCGTATAAAAATATGAAGGGACGACATGGATGGTTGTTGTGTGGTTGAGGGTTTTTCGAGTTTTGCAGAGTGACTGGAAAAGGATGGTTGGATTATTTTCCCGGTGGTCTTAATTGGGTTCTGCAATACGCAAATATTAAAGAAAGAATGCAACCAGACAATTTGAAACCTTTAAGTAGTTGTGGGCGGATTAGTTGTGACAAAAAATGAATTTTGACTGGTGTATGTGGAGATCCACAATTTTCGGAAATTAATAACAACCAAAAATGGACCTCCTCTTTACCCCCGGCAGGTACAGGTGTAACCCCCCACGTAATATATGCCCGACGAGTGTGCTCCCGGCCCTCCCCTTGTGTGCGTGGGATCTACCCTACGGCCAACCAAAGATGCATAATGGGATACAAAAGTAAACGGAAAAAACAACCGTCTATCTTAACGTGCACTTAAGCCACCTCATTAAATAAACTAAACAAACTAATTAATCCATTAAAATAAATAAACAAATTTTACCAATATAATATTGTGAAAAAAAAAACATGTTCAAAGGGTGTAATAGAGATTATACACACAGATATTTACTCCTAAAAACACTGTAGCCATACATTACAATGTAAACTCAAATTTAGACAAATTCCATTATCCGTATTTTTGTGTAGACATTCTTCTTATTAACCCTTTTTTTTAAAACAAAAAAACAAAAAAATTAGGTCCAATTTATCTCACCCTAAATTTTAGGCCAACCCTAAAATAAATTACCCCTATTTCTACTTTTTGGTCCTTCATCTGTCTGAATCGAGGCCTGGCTCGCGTCGTTCCAACAACTAGCCGTAGGGGTGTACAAAAAATCCGCAACCCGCGAAATCCAACCCAACCCAACTTTTCGGGTTGGGTTGGGTTTTTTTTAAAATGGGTTGGGTTGGGTTGAAATTTTAAAAACCGAACCAAACCGAATTCTATATTTAAAAATATATATATATAATCAACAATGAATTAGGGTTTCTACTTTCTGATTCATTCTCAAATCTCAGACGGCCTCCCTCGCCTCGTCTCGCCTTCGCCGCTCTCTGCCTCGTCTCGCCGCCGCTCACGAAGCGAGATCCAGAGCAACTCTCGCCTCGCCTCACCATCGTCGTCGCTCTCTGCCTCACCTCGCCTTGCCTCCGCCGCTCTTCCTTGCCCCGCCTCGTCGCCGCTCACGAAGTGAGATCCTTAGCAACTGTGTTTAGTTTTGTATATTGGAATTTAAAGTTTATTTTGCAACTGTGTTTAGTTTATTTTCAATTTGAACTGGATTTCTAGACGAGTTTATGTTGTTTGAAACCTTTTTTAGTTTATTTTCAATTTGGAGTGAATTTCTAGATTAGTTTAGGTTGTTTCAGTCCTTATTTTCAGGATTGAGGTGAAGTCTAGCCTTCTTTTAGTTTGAGTTGTGGAATTTTAAATTAAAGCTTCAACTTCTTAGATTGATTCTCGAATTTTTTTTTAGAATTTTGATATTTAAGTTTGTTTTAGAATTTTGATATTTAAGTTTGATGATAATTTGGGATGTAAATTTGTTGTTATGTATTTGAAGAAGGTGAAAGAACATGAAATTTTAAATAATTAAAAAAATATATCAACCCCACAACCCAACCCGAAAATTGAAGGGTTGGGTTGACTGAAATGTTGGGTTGTAAATTCATCAACCCAAAATTTTTGGGTTGGGTTGAAAAATGCTTAAACCCAACCCATGTACACCCCTAACTGGTAGGGTGACGAGAATTCTCAACCCGAGATGTTAGAAAGTGCACCACCCCTAAAGAGGAATTTCGGGTTGAGTTGAAAAATGCTTAAACCCAACCCATGTACACCCTAACTGGTAGGGTGATGAGAATTCTCAACCCGAGATGTTAGAAGGTGCACCACCCCTAAAGGGGGCGGCCCGTACTATATTATTAATTATTTTATTTTATTTTATTTAAAACAAAATTAAACCGACTCCACTGGGGATCGAACCCAGAATCTCTAGTTTCGTAGACCAGCGCCTTATCCATTGGGCCATAGAGTCAATTGTTTATTATTAATTAATTCATGAACATATTGTATATGCAATTTTGAAAGGAAAAAAAAAACAAAACAAAAAAATTGTTTGAAAAATGGCCGAATACTAGAATCTAAAACGATGTCTTGCACTAAAATATCCCTTCAAACCCTAAATCATAAATCTTACATCCTGCAAATAAGATTAAAGTTAATTTCAGTTTTGGCTATTTAAAAAAAAATGGTCATTTTTCAAAACAAACTCCTCAAAAATGACATTTAGAAGGATTATTATATTTAGAATATATTATAATAAACATATTTAATTTTTTTTTTTTTTTAAAAAAAATTATAACATGAAATATTATAAATCTTAAAAAAACACGAAATATTATATTTATTCAAGAATTTATCGTTTTAAATATAATAATTAAAAAAAATGTTTTCGGCATTTCCGTTGTTTAGTTTTAAAAATCAAAATCTTGTATACGAAACGCATATTCGTTGGACTCAATGAATCTACAAACATAAAGTGTGTAATTTAGAGAATAATAGCACATTGAAGAATTCAATGAATCTGAATTGAAGTGTAATCTAGAAACTCAATGAATCTAAAATTTTGTATACACATATTCCCTAGACTCAATGAATCTAAAAACATAAAATATAAACGGGATTACCTACCAAATAAACCCTTATAAGAATTAGTTCCAGCACATTGAAGAATTACGTAGAAGAAAAGTTTACATTGATCAAAAAGTATACACTAAAGAGTAGTAGAACATTTTCACGCACAATTGCTTCTTGGTGTTTTTCCCCCAATTAATGTCATTCTAGAAGTTCAAAATTTAATATCTTATTTGATTTTTGATTTTTAGTTTTTAAAAATTAAAAGTTAAAAATAGAAAGAAAAAAATGGTTAATAACTCAAAGCACAAATCACTATCAAACGATGCCTACAAAATTCAATTTGGTCCATATATTTTGATTAAACATCATAAATCATCTTTGTTAAGACTTACGAGTCTGTTACTACTTTAAATCCATAGCCTGTTTTTGTATTTTATTTGTATGACAATGAGCTTTGAATAGATAAAAAAAAACGGTTTAAAGGATGATATGTGAATTTTAAATTCAAATTGAAACTAAGATTAAAATATGAAAACTAAACTTTTAAAATTATTGAGACCAAATAAAAAACCTAGTAGAAAAATATGATAATTTTTATTTCTATGGTAAACTAAGTCACATCAGCTCAATAATTTTCGAATAAACAACTTTCAAAATCATATCAAACAACCAAAACATTCACCAAAAGGTCAAAATTATGCTTTGGTTGAATGGTACCAAGAGGGTCTGATACGAATATGATTGGTTCTCGTCTGATCACCTCAAGAAGAAGTAATTTATCATGTCCAATGGATGATGACTTTGACCGGTAGAAGAATTGAAGTTGAAAGTTGAAACATGCATTTTTGAAGAGTTGCCATGAATATTAAAGGCAACTCTTCAAAAATGCATGTTTCAACTTCAATTCTTCTACCGGTCAAAGTCATCATCCATTGGACATGATAAATTAATTCTTCTTGAGGTGATCAGACGAGAACCAATCATATTCGTATCAGGGTCGTTGGATCAACATACCACTACTATTAGTTATTATGCAGCCATGAACCAAAGAGCTCTGAGACTCCTCCACAAAAGTTGCCCATTGGAAATCAAGATTTTGAAGTCTAATCTCCAACTCATGAAAATTACAACCCTAATATATCCATATATCAATGTTATGTTACAGAAAACTAAAAAGGAATTTATGCAACAAAACTTCACCAGCTTTACTGAACTGAACTGGGTATGCAGCATTGTCCTGACCTTTTCAGTCCAAGTTTTCAAAGGTTCAATTTGACAATTGATTCTACAATGACACGAAGAAATTAGCAGCAGTAAACATTATTATCCTCGATCACATGTTCGAATCGAATATGATAAGTATTTGCTTTTCCACAACAGGAAGCTGCCTTCATTCATATCCAACATTTCAAAAATTCATCTTCTCTCATCTCCTGGAGGGGAAACGAACAAACTAATTACGAAGTGTTTCTATCTATTGCTGCCGTTCATATATCTGCATATAAGTCTCAGAAAGAGCAACCATTTGAGGAAGTGTTTCTGAGACATGAAGATCCTGCATCTCGTACCTGCAATGTCAACATTGGATTGCAATGGATCAGACAATTCTGGATCATTGGGTAGGGTACCATTTACAAAAAGGGAAAGAAAATTACCATAATTCTTCCGACTTCCTTTGTACAAATACCCTGTAGCACCCTTCCTCGGGTTTACCATCATGAACAATATTTGCAATTAAATCGTACTTTGAACGCAATTTTTCATTCTCTTTTGGTGTTGGCAAGGGGATGTAATCCTTCAATTCCAGATTCTTGACAGGAAAGTTCACTGAGACCAAAATGTTCATTATTAGATTATCTCAAGATGGCACCATTAAGAAGGCTTCATTCTGCAGTAATCTTTTAACAAATAGAATAACTACCTAATGTGGGATTTTTCTCCACAAAAAAGTTGTTCTTTGTAAATCGTCGCATATGAAGAATTGAATACTGAGGCAATCGAGTGACACGGTAGCGCATCCTTGCTATACGTGGACGGACAACTTCTGTGATAGTTTCACCATCAAATTTCTTCAAAATGTTGAAGAGTGGAACCTAGAAAATAAAAATACAAACATTCAGATTTTTTTTTAATAAGGTACCGAGCTTTCATTGAGAATAAATGAAAGAATACAAGGACATCCAAAAATAAAGCCCGAAAGAAGGCCCCTTAAAGAAAAGGGGTCCAATCAAGTAATAAAAGTCCTATTGGATAATTACAAAATAACAGCATCACCGACGCCCATAAAGAAACTTGAAATCTAATGAGGGACCAAATAGCACGAGGCTCCCTCTCCGAACCTCTAAAGTTCCTATTGTTTCTTTCCCCCCATAAACGCCATAAGACCGCGCAGATCCCAACCTGCCACAAAAACTTTTCTTTCTCTCGAAAAGGCGGATGGAGAAGGAACTCCTCAATCATCTCTCTAAGGCGTTTGGCCTAGCAAACTGGACGCCGAACACCTCAAAGAAGAGGTTTCACACATCCCGAGCAAACTCATAGTTCCACAACAAATGATCCAAGTTTTCCTCCGCCATCCGACAAAGAATACAGGCACAGCAGAAAGGATCAACCAAAGTAAAACTCTTTTTCAAAAGTCGATCTAAAGTGTTAACTCTCCAGTGAATGACCAACCACACAAAAAACTGAATATTTTTTGGAACTTTCACCTTCCAAAGAGAAGAAAAGACTGACTCGCTAACCGGGGAATGATTAAGTAAGCTTTGAAAGAATGAGTTGCACGAGAAACCCTAAGCGGGGTTAGGGGTCCAAAGACGAACACCCTTTCTACCCGAACTAAGAACATGCCCCCCAATAAGAGAGAGGAGGGCCATAATATTCGTCGTTTCTGTATTAGTTAAATCTCGACGAAGGCCAAAAGAGAATTCCCAGACTGGTTAAAAATATCAGCGACAAAATGATTTTTCAAGGAAGACAAATGATATACCTAGGAAACAGAGAGCAAGGGGGCTATCCCCACCCACTTATCCACCTCCCAAAAAAAATATCCATCCCATCTCCCATCTCCCCACACAAAACTGAATCAAGCTAGAGAAGGATGAAAACTCGCAAGAGATATCCTTCCAACAAACATTCAGAAATTAGATCACCTTGGATATGCATATGCTAAGCAGTTGCATAATTGCTTCTCATTGACAACAAGTTATTACCTCTTAGATAAGAAAATAAACTTTTCTACTAAGAGAGTTTAAAGACATGAGACGGGTTGGGAAATGGAAATTAGAAAACTGTCTAAATACATAATCGTTTTTATAAAAGAAAAAATTTACAAAACTTGAAGGTTTGAAGTTGAGAAGAAGCTTGAAAATCAAAATATTGTACATTATTAAGGGGCAAAAAAAAAACAGAGACATCTCTTATTTAAAAAAAAAAACCAAGCCTTTTGCTGTCTCAATCTCCTAACTAACAGCAACCATCGAAACAAAAAACAATTTTAGAGTGCTCTAGCAACCATTGCCCCCAAACAGAAGCATTAGATAAGGTCTTTGATTCTCCAGCCCAAGCCAACTCAAATCCCTAACCATTTGTACCAAATAGCAGAAAGTCCAAGCACAATAAACAAAAAATTAGCGATGTATTCCTCAGGTTCTTTCCATGTTCTCTTCTAAAGCCTCAGTCACCTATCTTGGTTCAGGTTGATGTTTGTAATTGTCTCAAAATAAATCTTCAATATTGAATTGAGCATTAAATGAAAATTTCCAAAAGACAATGGGAAGGTAATGGTTGAATGAGTATCCTACTGCGCTGAAGACACCAGCAACATAATTACATTTACGCCTACCTGTGGTATTATATAATTTTTTATTTTTACGAGAAAACCAAACCTTTCACAATGAAAGTACCTGTGGTATTATATTTTTCTCCATAACATCTTTGAAAAGAGGTGGTGGTGGTAAATCCAATCCAAGCATTAAGAATGGCATTCTAGATGTTTCCTTTATGAGACTGCTACCTTCACTTCCAGCATCCTGATCCTCACCATTTTCTTTCCTTTCAGTGAGAGCTTTCGAGTGAATCTCTTTCACAACCTCCAATTCCCCCTATCAAAATAATAAAGCACATAAGTTTCATTTTTACAAGTACCAATATTTCACAACATTACGCTAGGAAATTGAAGAGAAC
Source organism: Herpetospermum pedunculosum (assembly GCA_028017165.1). NCBI lineage: Eukaryota > Viridiplantae > Streptophyta > Magnoliopsida > Cucurbitales > Cucurbitaceae > Herpetospermum > Herpetospermum pedunculosum. The sequence continues at coordinate 52,979,273 of CM051528.1, read as the reverse complement.
CTGGAAACATTCGTAGATTATACTGCTACTTTTCTTTGAAATTCGCAGTTCTGAATGAAGTGTGTTAAGAAACCATGAGATAAATTCAACAGGATCTGACGGTGCACCTATTCGGAAACGTTTTTTACTAGCCTTCATAACTGCTTGCAGGAATTCATGCGGGCTTACCTATAAATTCTGAAGGATTCAAAATCCATGAATTTCAAAAAATAGAAATGCAATCACAACCGAGAAGAATAATGTCAATGACAGTACAGTCAAACCTGTCCTTTGAAGTTTCTTGCATGCCAAATCTTACGTGTGAGTTCACCAAACCGGTGGACAAGCGGAGATCTGCAGTGCTGATAATTCTCGGGTATTAGGAAGAAGTTCCTGAGTGGTGTAACCCTCATTAAGGATTGAATTGTCACATTTACGAAATCGGTTTCCTTAATGTTGTTAAGCCCCACCTGGTTTAACAAAACCCAAATTTAAGCCTTGTTGCCAATCTAACAGATAAGATAACCCAAATAACATGAAACATATAATTACCATTCCAGGAAGGTAATCAGAACCATCAAGTGCCCTAGACCATTGCTTGTTCTTGTCAAGCTGCTCTACCTGCTCTTTGGCAAACCTGCACGCAGTGCCAAAAGAATCATTAAAGCACATTTCATTAAAGACAGTATGATACCTATTCTTAGTCAAGCAGTATTATTTATTTATTTTTATTTTTTTTATATCCGTGAGTGTCTAGGCCAGCTTACGCGCATCTCGACTAATCTCACGGGACAACCGTCAGACCCTACAACATTTGGTTGTCAAAGAAACCCGTAGGAAATTAATTCCTAGGTAGGTGCCTACCAAGGATTGAACCCATTCCCTAGTCAAGCACTATTATTTATTATATCCTTATTATTATTTGTAGTATTTTATGTTTCATATTCTTCTCAACTAGGAAGCACAGACACTCCATTATAGGTGGAGTGTCAGTTTTGGACACGTGTCGGACACTCCAAAATCGGTGTCCTGATATTTAATTATTCATTTTAGGGCACACACTTCTGGACTCTTTTTTTCTTAAATTTGTGACTGTCCATTAAAAGTATTTTTTTTTTTTTAATAAATATAGCCCAATAGTTAGCCAAACCTTTTTAATTAAAATAACAAAACAAAAAAACACTAAGTTTTTATTCTTTGCTCTATGTGACTCTCTCCCCCTTGATTTCACGCCATCCCCATTTCGTTTCTTTCAATTTGTATGATTATGCATAATTAATTTATTTTGAAGTATTAGTATTACTATGACAATATATACACATATATTATCTAAAAATAATATATAAATTATGACATGTCCCCAACGTATCCGTATCCTACATTTCTTGAAATTGGCCGCATCGCCATGTCCGTGTCAGTGCTTCTTAGCTTCTCAAGTTTGAAGATATTTTTTAGGAAAAAATACCCTTTTGGTCCTGAGTTTTTACTGATTAGGTCATTTTGGTCCCAAAGTTTTTTAAACATGGATTTTTAGTCCCTGAGTTTTGTGGAATAGGTTTAAAATGTCCCTCTACTAACAGAACCGTTAAACTCAAACAGAAAATTGACTAGATGGCTGAAGTGGCCAGATGACTTGGAAAAAAATTATATTTTTTATCTCTCTCCACTCTTTTTCTCTATCTTGACAACACAAGGGGCTGCACCCTTCCCCCTCATTTCTTTCTCCTCTCTCTCCCTCCACTCTCTTTCTCTCTCAGTTCCCAGCCCTTTGCAACTTGCACAACTCCCTTCCAGATTCCGTTGCCGATCATTTTCCGACTTCTTCTCCCAACTCCCTCACAACTTCTTCTCCCATATTTATATTAATTATTAACCCAAAGCAACAAAACGTCATCACATGCAAGCTCCCATGGTGGTCCTTCCCAGGCTTCTTTTGGGCCCTCCACCTTCCATACTAAATACTCTACTCCACACCCTCTAAGCATTTCTGCATATTTCTCGCAAATTCATCAGATCCCAACCCATAAAGCAAATCAGAAAAAAAAAAAAAAAAAAACACATCTCCTCTGCTTTCCCTCTCCCTTTGTTTTCTTCTGCTCTCGTTTTTCCTCTTTATCATCACCCCCTTCTCTTCGTTATCTCTTTGGCATCAACATTTTTCTTTTCCTCTTGTGGGTTTCTGTCGACGATGATTTTTTTTACTCCAAAATTGTTCTCAATCGGCCTCACCCCATTTCTCAATTTCAAATGGGTTTGCATTATCGTTTTGGTTTTCGAATGAAATGCTTGCTTTGATTGGATTCTTTTGTGGGCTAATCGTGTTTTTTTTTGCTTTTGGGTTTGTGTTGGGGATATGAGTTTTGTTGTTGTTGTTGTTTACTTTAATCCCTTGTGTTTTCTCACACTCAGTTTGGTTCTTGGGAAAATTTTTGAAGGGGTGAAATTGTGTTTTGGGTTTTGAAATTAAACCCTGATTGGTATCCAAAAAATTCTTGAAACCCAAATGCTTCTTTTGGGTGTAATTAGCATTACAAACGAAGGTCTGCTTTGTTTCAAAAAATGACTTACTCGATCACCGCTACTTTCATGGCTATCAACAAACTCTGGAGTCATCTCAAGATACATTAAATGAACTCAAGTTGCATTAAATTTGAAGCCAAGTTGCACTCAAGGAACTCAAGTTGGATTAAATGAACTTAAGTGCATCTCAAGCGTCAGTTAATGCAAGTCACACACACATCAATTATTGGAACTACACTTCAAACTACTTCAACTGGTGGAGCTTCATTTATACATGAGAGGTTGCCAAAGCTTTCAAGGCTGACCAATGGACTTCAATCTCAAATTTATGGATCAATTTCATGTAATTTCAGTTTTAAACCCTTCATTTATGTTTCTTTAGATTACTTTGCGTTAGTGGATGTTATGGTATTAATGTACTTGGGAGTTACAACCCTTAAGTTGACAATAGGTTACTTTGGGGTTAATTTGGAGGCTGCATATAGCCTAGGTAATTTCTTTGTAAAATTCAGACTTAAGACTTGGTAAATGTAGAAAAAAAGAGTCTTTATGCTTTCTTTTAGCCTAGAGCTAAGTTTCTTTGCAATTCTATGTAGTTTAGGTTGCGTGCTTAGAATCATTCAAGCTTCACTTGATCCATCTGTTTGTGGAGTGATTCGGATCTCAAACAAGGAACGATACATATTCCTTGCCTTGAGATATTTGATCATCAAGGTAATCCGATTTTTACTTTCCTTGGGTTGATTTTCAAATTCGTTTTGGGGTTTTTGAGATTGAGTTCTATGGGTCTTGTTCTTCACCAAGGTTTTTAGATCCAGTGCTCAAGGGTTTCTTAACATATGGTTTCAACAGCCATGACCACCTTTCCCAAGAAATTTCTTACCATTGTGCCATTCCCACATCAATTTGGTATTGGGGATTTCATGATTTGATGACCCATGATGATATTTCACATCCCTATTTTACTAAAGATGATGAGTGCAAACAAAATTAATATACAGGAACTGTCAATGTTTGTGGTAGATCCATCCGTTCAAAATCCATTCAAAATAATGGGTTATAAAAAAACCATCAACTGATCAAAAAGATAAAATGCATTACTTTTTCTGTAAGGGAAAAAAACAAGGGGGGAGGGATCTTCATCCCACAGGATGGAACTTAAAAGAACAAAGAGCACAAGATGCTCTTGTGAGTTGATAGACAAACTGAATTTGGCAGATCTTCCCTTCAGTAATGGATACTACACTTGCTCTAATTGGAGAATGGATAGATATTCCCTTCAGGCAATACAGTCCCTGGTTGATTGCTTCTTAGTAACTAGAGAATGGATAGATATATTTAAAGACTCCAAAGTTTCGAAGAAGACGAATGATTTTGTTAGTATACTGTATACATTACCATAATGTATTGTAATATAAAAGGTAAAGAACTTACAAGATAAACAAGTAATTCGAGATACTTGCACCCTCCCCTCTTGAGATCTCTCTCAAGCCCTAAATCACTCACTAAACAATTGCCTCTTTGCTCCCACCCCACTCCCTCTATTTATAACCAATTCACCCCTAACTAATTACCACTATGCCCTTACTAATAACCTACTAATATTCTCCATATATTCCCTACTAGTACTCTTGCATATTTCAAACCACATTCCATTTTTGTTGGATTCACGGGTATTTTTCAGGGCCAAACACCTTTCAAATTCCAAAACGCTTGGCTCCAAGATCTAGACTCAATTGGTAAGGCCAGGTTTTAAGCTCATGGAAAAACTGAAAAACTTGTCTCTTTGCTTCTTATACTTACGCTCCCCTTTTAACAAATTGGGAAAGCTTTCTGTAATCACATGGTTCTTGGATCCTTTTGTATATTTCATATATGAATTGAAATTGTTTCTTATCAAAAAAAAAAAAAAAAAAAAAACTGAAAAACTTGAATGAGAAAATAAAAATATGGAGTAAGGTGGATGTATTTTTTTCCAAAGGAAATTTAATTAAGATAATAGAATGTTCAAAAGATTGGGGAGGAAAGGCTCCACCCAGACAAAGGGAAGTTACACTTGCAAGTTACAACTAAGCCCTCCAAATCAGCAGAAAAATCAGAGATAGGATATTAACAAAATAACACCAGGAGGCAATAACAAAAATGATGTTATCAATAAAGTAAGAGTTTAATAAAAATTCCTTTCTATGCCAACAAAAATATAATGATTTCTTTCTATCCAAATGAACAAAGTCATAGCAAGAAAATATGGAGTGGATTTAGATAGTTTTTAACTCTTACAATGGCAATAACAGGGCTCCTTGAATTCAGAGTGCCAAGTGTAAATAGTAGATTAAGTGCAACTCTACTGTGAAACTAAGTTATGCTGCAATGAAACTAAAATTAGATTTTTGAAGAACCAATGATGCAGCCAGATCACTCAGTAAATTTTTCCCTAGACTACTTGCATGCAAATTCCAACCAGAACACTATATTAGATTGCAAGAGAAAAATGTCTTAAAGGTGATAAAGTTCCAAAATGCTTGAAGATGTGTATCCTAGCTAAAGACAGCACTAAAGGTGTCAAACTTAGGACTTGAGGATTTTCTTATTTCTTGTTTTTTCATTTCTTTTAGGGTGCTGTGGTGGCGCTAGTATAAATTTTCCTTCAACATCGCAGGCGTAACATTATTGTATCATGCTCTAATACTGTGCAAATCAAATAATGAATCAAGTACAAGCAAACCTTGGATTCAGGACATATCGAATATCATCTAATGAGGGGTCATTAATCTCATATCCATCAGGAAGGCAGTAAACTTTCTCTGTCCGAAGGTTGATATACACATGGTGGTCTGCCTCAAGACTGTGAGTGTAAGCATGAGACTTTTTCCCCCTCCCTTGATAGTACTTACCACATACCAGGCAGGCATAAACATTCAGATTTGACAGGGAGACAGAGCAAAACTTCTCAAAATCAAAATCCAAAACCTGCAAAGCATGAACATATATGAATTGACAAGAAGTAAATAAAACTTACCAAATAGTTAGCGGCAGGTAACAAACTCATTGCATTACCAAATTTCCTGAGATGCAGAAATGCAAAACGAATATACAAATAAGAAAACAAGCAATGCACCTGACGGTTTACAGTATCAAGATAAGGACAATCTTTTCGAACTTCAACATCACGGCTTCGCTTTACATGATTTTCCTCATCATCATGTTCTTCATCATCTTCCTCATCATCATTGTCATCCCCTTTATCTCCATCATATCTACTTCCATTTTGTTTAAATTTGTAATCTTCTTCTTCATCATCATCGCCATAGTTAAAACCAGGAAGTCGGGGGTTCTCTGAGGCAGGTGGAGAAGCAGAAGGTGAGAAATCTCGAAGTAATTTCTGCCTCTTTAAATCTGGAGCTAACTCTTCCTCATCTAAGCCATTATCGTCTCGTCTCTTTGATCCCATTCTACTGTCTCTTTTTCTCTCTCTGGTAATAGAGCAAATTTATAAATGATGTGTATCAAAAAACAAAAAAAAACAAAAAAAATGATGTGAATATATAATAATTCAACCAAATAGCTTAAATTTAAGCATGCCTAAAAACTCCACGCTGGAAAACTAGACCAGCAATTTCCAAATCTTTTAGATGCATATGAACCCTAGACTAGCATATGGCCATCTCAGGAAGAACGCAACCTAAAATCGAAGCCGCAAGAACACATGAAATAAGTAAGAGAATAGCTTAAAGGTGTAACAGCAAGGGCAGGAGGAGTCCAGCATATGTTTGGTAGCCGAGAAAAGCAGTGGAGAAACAACGGAATTATCTTGCCTTAAACAATCTTTCAATCATTTCCAAAGAAATAAATAGAACCATAATTCATTATAGATTATGAGCAGTGCCAGTGCGACGAAGAAGAAAAATGGAGAATACGATAGATTACTTCGACTGATTCTCTGATATATAAAGAAGAAGGGAGATGCTGGAAAATTCATGGTCGCAGAAACAAGGAGATATACATTTTGACAGACGTAGACATATGCAACAAATCAAAAGGCAGAAGGTATCCCACGGCAGTTCGAGAAGCCCCAATTTGCCGCAAGGTTATTGTTAATAAAAAATAATCAAACACAACTTCTCCATTGTTGCATTAGACAATTCCTAATTTGTGTTTTTCAGTGAGAAGAAATGCATAGATGTAGATCGGGAGCATACCAGTTAACAAGAGAGTAGAAAACCAGTGCAAATTAAACCCGCTGGGAGGGAAGCTGCGGTGGCACGAGCGAAGAAAGAGGGCGGCGCCGGCAGCACTGAACCGGAGAGACGCAGCGGCGACACTGGGCTGCTGAAACGGAGGAGGAGACGGCGTGAGGAAGAAGAAGATGGCGGAGCACGTGAGAGAGAGAGGAAGACGAAAGGGTTTTAGGGATTCCTCTTGGCTATTTCTTTTTTCTTTTTTCTTTTTCTTTTCCTTAAGAAAAAAACATTTCTTTCTTTTTGTTATGTTTTTTTTAAATATATTGCGATGACCCAATATAATGTGTTTTTAAGATTTACAAAATAAATGAACAGTTTATGGAAAAGAATAATCTCAACAATTTTATGTGTATGATGTGTGGAAAAATTCATATACATCCTTGGTGTGTGATGTGTGGAAAGAAGCATGAGACAGCCGAACATACCTTCTTCGGATGTAAAAGAGCTAGAAGTATTTGGTTGCTGCTTTTCCCTCAACTCCGGATGACCGAGTTATGTAAGGCTTTCATCCCTTTTCATCCCTGACGAACTCATGACTGCCCAAAAGTTATTGAAGCCTAGCGATATGGAGCTGTTTTGCATCGGATGTTGGGCGATTTGGTCTGATCACAACCATACGAGGGTTTACAAACCCATCCCCCAATCGAATCAAGGGTTGATTGGATCTTCAGCTATTGTTTGGAGGTAAACATGATTGGTCCTAAACCGAAAGCTGGATATTTTCAAAATCTTTATGTCCCGAGATGAAGGCCTCTAGAAGTGAATGTCTTCAAGCTAAACGTAGATGCAACGTGCCACCCCATTCTTCATCGTTCAGGTTTCGGAGTTGTGATCAGAGATTCGTCTGGGGCTCTAATGGTTGCTGATGCTGCATGTTTTGAATCACGTCTCGATCCCTTCGCAGCGGAAGCAACGACCCTCCTCTAAGGTCTTCAGTTGGCGATCCAATATGGTTTCTCAAATCTTGTGGTTGAATCGGACTCTCAAGGTCTGGTTTCGGCCATCTCCACGAACCATCTTGCTTCCTCTGCTACTGGAGCGATTTTGGGGGAAATTTGTAATGAAATGAAGTCTTTTGTTGGGTGTTGCATTCAATTCATCTCAAGAAATGTAAAGGGATAACCAGAGAGGAATGTCCAAAAATTAATAGTTGTTTTTTATTAGTGTCCAAAATGTTTTTTATTGGGAGAATGTCTAAACGTTATATTTAGCCTGAGTCAACTAATGCTAAAGACTAAATTACCCAGCAACAAATTCTGAATTAATCCTGCATAAAATTGTAACAAATTATGAATTAATCCTAAAAATGGTGCATAAAATCACGAGTTCAACCGATCGATAAATTTTTTTTTAAAAAAAAAAAAACTCTAAAATAAAGGAAAAATAAAAATCATACTTAATACGATAATTTAAATTTAAGAAATATTCAACAATTTTAAAACAACTAAAAAAAATGTTTCAAAAAACAAAATCATAATTATGTGTTGTCATAACAATAAGTTAATGCATATTGTGGCGAGAAATAAATATAGTGTATTCAAAAAAAAAAAATTAAAAGCAGGTTAATGCATTATTGGGGCGAAAAATACGATGTATTTTGAAAAATAAATAATCATAATTTACTTGCATACACGGTACTAGCAAGTTCAAATAAAATGTGAACCTCTTAATAAATAAATAAAAAACGTAAATACACGGTATGCAAATACACTATAATGTTTGGTGAAAAAATGTGAGGATAAAGTGAAGAGATTTAGAAAATAAGAAGAGTTATTTTGTACTATACCAAATGGATTAAAAAAAAAATCAAAAACCAATGTACAAAGAGAAAATCAGAAAAGGAAAGTGATTTTGTAGATTGTACCAAGTTTGAGTTCGGGAAGCTTGCTTTGCTCGTCGACATTCTCTTCAATTTCTTCAGTTTCGTTTGAAACTTTCGACTATGACTTTTTTCTTCGCCTTATTCTGGAGCAGAGATCATGAAAGAAACTCGAAGAAACTCGTACGAGTTGTATGAGAGATTTATTAGGAGAATTAAAGAAATCAAGTACTATGAATGACAGGATAATAAAATAAAAAAGTAAAATGTTTATAGCAATCTTTCCGATAAAACCACCATAGAATCAACTATCTTCTTTTTTTTTTTGCAATATTAAAATCTCGAAACTGCATTAAAATAAATTGATTCAGTCTCCTCCGTTAGAAAACTATCTATACATTTATCGGAAGTATTAAAAAACCTTCGAAAATTATCTGCTCTTAATCGAAGGTTATTAAAAATCTTCGAAAAAGATATACATGATGGAACCGAGATCCCGACACAACCAGAGGCGCAGCGGACAAAACCTAAACTAGCTGAGGATCTTCAACAATCAATAAGCAACAAACCGGGAGAGAGAAATAATCTAACACTTAGAAAATTTCTGAACTGCTCGAGTCCTTGACTGGTAAGTCTCATTACCGACCGGTAAACCAACCGGTTAAGGTTGACCGGTAAAGGCTTTGGTAAGCCACCGGTATGAATCATATATTCATCACCGGTAAGCCTCGACCGGTAAATGCTTCACAAGCATTTCAACCTGTTGAGGAGCCACCGATAAATTTACCGAGGTGTACCAACCGGTAAGCTTCTCAAGCCTGCACCGATATGAGGCACACTGATAAATTTCAACCGGCAAGAGCTCACCGGTTAAACTAGACCGGTAAGTTTACCACTGGTAAGTTTACCACAGGTAAATCGGTTCAAGTTAACACTTAACTCACACCGGTAAACCGATAAAACTCACACCGATAAGTTTTGGACAGGTAAACTCGACCGGTATCAGATACCTGTAAGCCCTGGACCGGTATATCGAGGAAAAATCTTCGAAAGATTTTTACCGATAAACCAGTCTGGCTTACGATGGGTAAACACTTTATCGGTACGCTCCTTCGGTAAAGAGATCACCGGTATGCCCGATCGGTAAATCTCACCGAAGAGTTAACGCTCAACGCGTTGAAAACACCACCACCGATAAATTTCCAACCGGTAAATCCGACCGATTTACCGACCGGTAAATTTACCAGTGAGGGAATGATAGCACTCAAAAAGTGCTAATATTTAGCTCCTAAGTCTTGCAAATTAAGTAATTAATTATGCTTAATTGATATATTTTGTAGAAATTAATTGCTTATGGGTAAATTAGACCATTGCATTAATTAAGGGCTTAAAATAATATTTTAGTGGATAATAATGATTAATTGTTTTAAGCGTTTATACCATATAGATTAATTAATCAAATATTATCTCAATTGTGATTAGTGGTCTAGTGGTGCAGGGGAACCTTGGTAGAACAATTGGCTAGAGTTTGAAACCAGAGGAATGCAGAAATTTGGATATTTTTCCTCCGACACAGATCACAGCGTCGAGACGCTGCCTGTAGGGTCTCGACGCTACCCCGACAACAGGCGCTGGAAATAAAACCCATTTTTTAGCGATTTTTAGGTCATTCACTCTCGGGTTTGGCTTGTTTTGGCCGATTTCTCTCTCAAATTCTTGGGGTTTTCTCCCCTTTTCTTCTATATCAAAGCAAGACTTTGTTGGATTTAGCTTGGTGTTCATCCCGAGCAAGGTAAGTGCTCTAATTTGAGGTTAGGGATTTGTCTTGATGCTTAGGGAGGGTTTTGTATGAATTTCTAGCTTAGTTTTGTTAATCTTTTGCATCTCTTAATCTGTATAAAGAACGAATGTCATGCCTTTCCGATTAGGAGTGACGTCCATAATTTGTTACGCATGTTAGTGGGTTAGCGTTAATTCGTGATTAGTCTTAATGCAAGTAGCGAGGGTCTAGTTCGTGGCTAATCAATTCGAGCCTAAGTGACAGTTGGGGGTAGGAGTTGATTAACGTTTTCACGGTGGGCTCAAGGTTAGGAGAGAAATCGAATTAATTATAGGATTAACTCGTCGCAATGTTACCCGTCACTGTTTGTTAATTGATTTAGGAGTAATCAACTTAAATTAATTAGCGAGCATGTTTAATTAGATTCGTAAGTTTCTAATTAATTCTTTGGGGTGTTTTGGACCCGATTGGGACAAAGCATTTTGTGTGCATTAGAATAATAGTTAAGAGCACAAGTTAATTAGTTTTAATTTTCCGTTAGCTAGTTTACATGTACTTAGTTCAATTCTTCCGTTAGCTAGTTTGCATGCTTACTTTAATTTTCCGTTAGCAATCCCCTTTTATTTATCGTTTTATTTTATTGTTTTAGTTAATTAAAAAACAAATAGAAATTAATTAGGAGAAAATAATTTAGGTTCCCTGCGGATCGACCCGTTACCACTAGCTGCAAAGCTAAGTTGTACCGGAATTATAAATGTTATTTTGGCGGGACTCGACACCCCGAAATTTATAGGATATTAAAAAATCCTACTACCAGGGAAGAACTAGGCAAAACTTACCTTTTGAAGATGTTCGTCTTCTCGTCTCCTTTGCACCTCTATAGCCCCCTCGAACTCTACCTCTCCTCCGGTCACGAACACAACACGAACATGGCAAGGACCACCCTTAGAGGAGTCTCAGCTATACTCGGGCTTAGTAGCGTAGTTGTGGGACTCCTTGAGCTAAGGGGGTTTGTTGAGAGGGAGGAAAAAGAAGAAGCAGATGGTATTGAGTTTGGAGATGAAGAACCAGCTTGAAAAATGATGAACACTTCATCATCTTTTTCAAGTTCATCTCAACAAAACTCATGTAATTCAACCATTGAATTACAAAATTGAGGGGAAAAGATTGAACACCTTCAATCTTACATTAATTCTTCTTAAGAACTACCCTCAATCATCAACACAAAAGCTTCAATTCTTCAAGAACTCTACATCAATAGAGCTCCTTCAACCCTTGAAGAGCAACACATCGAGAGAGAGGAAAAAATGGAAGAATCAATTGAGTTTTTGTCAAACCCATCCAAATCCAATTTGCTAAAGTTTTAAGTTAATGGAATCCACACGGAGTCCATGTCTTAAGCATGGATCCATTAACTTAAAATTATAATAAAAAATTATTATAATTAATAATTAATTAAAACTTTTTTAATTAAATAATAAACTTGGCCCCAGTTTTTCGAAAACCGATTTTTCCAATATGAATCTCTATTCATATTTTTCTCCAGTCTTGTATTTAAATACATCTTCTTCCGATACATATTTAAATCATATTTAAATATGTTTAACCTCGATCAACAGACCCGAATTTGGATTTGTCCAAATTCTTCCCTATAGCACTGCTACACAGCTTTATCCGAGCTAACCAGAAGAACCTAAAGGACCTACAGATCATGAGCTCCAACGATACGAGATTATCCAACCAAAACTCTTTTAACCGAATCAATCAACATTCGTTAACCCCCGGAGACTCCACTAAAGTTCGAGGGTTGCACTCTTTTCACTGTAGATATATTATGTCCTCTTGATATAACCGTCATCGGTAAGTCGATCATTCACAGGTTGTTCGTAATTGCAGCTGGGTCATTTAAATCGTTTAACCCCTGCATTACTTCTTGTTCCTTAAGTACCACTGACACCTCTAATGAACAATAGATCAGGGGTTCAACCAACAGATCAGTAAACCCTCTCTGATCAGGAGAGGGTGAGCGCTCATTGTTCAAGCCTTGAAGTCAGCTATTAAGGGAACAACCTATCTACTAACCCTGAAGAGCGGGTTAGGAGTGAATTCCATCTTGCTGTACTATGTCCCCAGCTACCTATTCGACTTTATCCCCAAGATGGTAGGTTATTGAGTCGGCGTTAATGGGTCACTCTCACCCGTACAAGTCAAAAGATACTTTCGAATAAACAAGAGTTCATAGCGAGCTCAAGATTAAGCTCGAGTTACCTAGGTCATCATATGTAAAAGTCGGTCTCTTCAGTAAACGATGTTATAAAGAGAGAGCGACTTAATACGTGGTTCAGCCTTATGCAAACTTATTGCACAGGACGCCCTTGCTCGCACATCACCATGTGAAACGATTCAGATCACATCGTTTTGTACAATACAAAGCGAGTTGCATCCAATAGTGTTACCAGGATAAGGTACCCAGTCTTATCCATATACTATAGACCGTTTTGACTGTCTACTTGAGCCTGATCCACAATCATGTCATACATGAAGCTCAAGTTCTCACACTTTCGCCATGGGTGTTGGTCATTGGTATAAGATAAACTAAACACGTTTCACTTTATTCCAGTAAACTCCTTCACTGAATAAAACTAATAACTCTTTATTCTAAATAGATTATTTACAAATATGATTGTTTACAAACCACGAGTTTTAGGACATAAAACCCAACAATACATTTATCGGAGGTATTAATAAGACCTTTGAAAAATATCACCTCTTTATCGAAGGTTATTAAAAACCTTCGAAAAATATATATATTTATCGGAGGTATTAAAAAAACCTTTGAAAAATAACACATATTTATCGAAGGTTATTAAAAACCTTCGATAAACGATATACATTTATCGGAGGTATTAGAACACCTTTGAAAAATATATGCTCTTATTATTAAAATCCTTCGAAAAAATGTATTTAAAATGTCTTGGGTATAAAAATCTAAAAAGATCTACTTTTATCAAAGATTATTTAAAATATTTGAAAAAGATCTAGTTTTATTGAGGGTTATTAAAAACCTTTGAAAACGATCTACTTTTATCGAGGGTTTATTAAAAACCGTCGAAAAAGATCTACTTTTATCAAAGGTTATTAAAGACCTTCGAAAATGAAATTTTATCGAATAATATGTCGATTTCCTCTGTCAGAGATCGTGGAGCAGACACTGTGCAGATAGAGTCGACCAAGTCACAAGCCGACGACGCTCATGCGTCTGATGCCTCTGTCCAAAAGCAACTTTGTATGAAGCATGTGAAGGCCAAAATTGGGATCTCTTTGCCTATAAATATTGTCATTTCTCAAGAGAAAAGAGAGCTTGGTTGTATCAGTATTATTTTCCCTAAAATTCTACCAAGTTCATGAAAATAGGAGAAGATGTAGACTGTCTAAATGAGAGCTTCGCCGGAGGAAGTGATAGTCCACCGTTGTCGCCGAGCTGCGACCTCTCCTTCATACTCTTTGGCGCACTTTAACGCTTTCTTTACTGCTTTCTTTATCGCTTTCCTTTACTGCTTTCTTTACTAGTTTTCATGAGTAGCTAACTTTTATATTCAAAACTTGGTCGTCAGCCTCAACTGTTGTAATTATGTTTACATGAGTTTATCTTTTAGCAAGCATCTTAGTATCTTCTTCTTAAGAGTGTTGTCTTTAAATACAATTTTGCCTTTCTGGTCAACTGGCAGAGGTAGCTTTGCATAACAACGTCCGAGAGGAGATCTTGCAACAAATTACTTAAGATAGAGCTTGTGGTAGGGAAATATACATGTCGTGAACATGCATACGTTCCACTTGTTAGCAATATAGAGGATTATAATGAACACTGCGGTAGAAATACTCAGTCGCTTGCGTAATGTTGAAACTTCGTGGATCCGCTTGTAGATCTCTCTGCTTAGATCAATAGAGATAGCTTGTTAAAGTACATACAACCACATAAGCATGAGAACTCCAGTCGGGTTGCCATGGTCAATGTCTTGAATGCTTTCTTTATTGCACTTTATGCAGTTTAGTTTCACCACCGCATGAACAACCAACCAACCATCTTTTATTTTCTTTGTTACCACGTCTAACGCATGTTAGTAATTTATGACGTAATTGACAATGCACACTACTAGTTCTTTCATCTTAATTGTGTATAAATCAAAGAAATTCTCAAATCCTTTATTTTAGCCATTACACCACTACTTTACAATAATAAAGTGTGATAGGCTTAATCATATCTGGAACGTCATTCAGATCAATAAAAGACTGTTTGAGCTATATACAAGTTCTTTTATTGCTTCATAAGCAAGACTATTTAACTTGTATATCATGCTCTACCTCCTTAAGATAAACATAAATTTCCATAAAAGTTTGTTAAAACCAGTGCATCTCGTAAATATCAAATCTTTAACCTCCTACACAAAAATATAATTTCTCATTATCCATAGATATTTTGAGAATTTTTTTAATTTTCCACGCAATAGTCATACCATTGGGTTAAGTGATATGTGCTAACCAACTTTACTTTTTATCAAATGTTATGTCTCATTTATACACTAGATTCATTCCTACTCAAGCGTAGATAGTCAATCTTATGTTCTCAACATTTTGATATGTCTAAGAATGTTGAGATTTGTGCCCTAAAACCTCGTAATTAATTAATAATTATTTGATTATTATTATTTGCAATTTATAATATTCATTATATATATAAATTCAAGGTTATTTGTGTAATCTTGAACAATATGTAGTTGACATACGAGAGGATCATGTTCAAGGAATAACCTAAACAATTTATAGTATATGGATAAGGTTGGGTGCCTTATCTTGGTAACACTCTTGATACGACCCACTTTGTAATTGTTACAAATGATTTTATCCAAATCATTCATGTAGAGACATGTGAGTGGGGGTATCCTATACAATGAGTTTGTATAAGACTGGACCACAAAATATATAATTTCTCTTTATAAAACCGTTATTTGAGAAGATTAATATTTCATAGGATGATCATATGTGACTCGATCTTAATCCTGAGTGAGATATGAACTTCTGCCTGTGAGGGCTCGTCCTTTGATTTGTATGGGTGAGAATGACCTTTATAGTCGATTCAATAAGCCTACCATTTTGGGGACTTGACCAAATATGGAGTTAGGAACATATGTTTCACAAGATGAAATTCACTCATTCTCATATAGAGAAAGTAGATGAGTAGTTCCCTGATTTCAGGACTTGAACAATGGGGCCCCACCCTTTCACTGGCTCAAGAGGGACTTGGTTTATGGTTGGATCATAAACATGTTGTTCATTACAGAATCAGTGATACTTAAGGTATAAGATGTAATTACAGGGGTAAAATAGACTTTTGACCCAGTTGTAATTACGAACAACTCGGATCGACTTGCATGTAATGATTATATCCATGGACACAACTTGTCCTACAGTGCATAAGAGTGCAACTCTAGGCCTATAGTGGAGTGACCCTGGAGGTAATGAATGAAAGTTAATTAATTAATTAGTTTAATTAATTAATTTTGTATCATTGGAGCTTATAAATCTATAGGTCCATAAGGTCCCCTTGCTAGCTCATAGTAAATCAATTTAGTTGAAAGAAAAATTTGAATTTTTTTAATTAATATTTAATATATTTGATATATTAAATGTAGAAGAGAAAAATATATTTATTGTATTTTGATACATTAAATATTAGAAGAAATAGTTTATGTATTAGATACATTAGTATTAAAAATTATATATACATGTAAAATTTGAATGAGATTCAAATTAGTTAAATGTATATTATAAAAGATTAATTTTATGATATTTAAATGAGATTAAAATAAATATAAAATACATATTTTAATATAATAGATATTAAAATGTATTTTTATTAAATACAATTAATTTCTAAAAGCCATATAAATATAAATAGGACATTAACCAATTGACAAAACACACTACTCAAAGAGAGAATTGTTCTCTCATCCTTACAAGGCTCCCACAAACCTTGGTCCCGTGTTCGAGTCATAGCGAGAAAGATCTCGTGGAAAAGGAAGAAGATTTGTGGTCTTCATAAACTGAAGAAACGATGAAGTCCAAGTGGCGTGATTGATGAAGCTGCGAAGATTGTACGCTTGGTGAGAATTGAAATCTGAGATGTGAAATTGGATTTAGATTTGGAATGTCCAAATTAAGTTCTAGAAATTGGATTCAGATTTGGAATGTCTAAAAATGAAAGATATTTGAAGACCAAGATATGTCTTGGATTACATTTTTTGTAATTTAATTTATTTTCAATTTTCTTAGGATATGTCAAATATGCCGGTCAATTTTGCTGTATTTTTAATTTTAATTATGCATGTTAATTTATGATTTAATTTTATTAATTGATTGCATAAAGTATGCCATTTAGATTAAAATCTCAAACATGATCATGCATTTTAATTATTTTTAATATAATTGTTATATTTGGAATATTATGATTAAAATGCTTTCTAATTTGATTAGATGATTTTCTAATATGTTTATATTTCTATATCTTTCAATATAATTGTTATATTTGGAAATTTTAAATTAGGATACTTCCTTTCAGGAATCCATATTTTCATAATAATATTATGAATTTTTCCTAATTAGATTAATTATGATATTTCTTTTCTATTAGAAATTCATCTTTCATGATAAAGATTATGATTTATTTTCCTAATGAGATTATAATATTTCTTTTCTAATAGAAATTCATCTTTCATAATAAGATTATGAATTTTTAGTAATGAGATCAAGATATTTCCTTTCTAATAGAAATTCATCTTTCATAATAAAGATTTTGAATTTTTTTTCAATGAGATTAGAATGTTTATTTCCCTAATTAAAAGATAATTTAATTTATTCTTTAAATGATTTAAATATTTGAATTTAGTTTATCTTTTATTCTAATAAGATTAAAATATATGATAATCTTTCAATTTTGTTTTAAAGGGTTTAAAATGATAAATTTTTCAAGATTATCTATAAGGTGAATTAGTTTTTAACAAGATTAAAAACATTGCTTAAAATTAATTGAAGTTCATTGATCTAGTAATTAATAGTTAATTAAAGATTAATGAATTTGAAATAAAAATTGACTATAAGGGAACCCTGTCTAAGAAAGGTTACTCGGGTGAGGTACTTAAGTTGACTGAAAAAGGAACACCTAGAACTGACCTTCAGTTGAATTAGTCAAATTTTATTTTATTTCATTAAGCAGACTCATAATGTGAATAGTTTTAAATAGTTTAATATACTTGTAATTCACATTAAAATCAATCTAACAAACATAAGGGTAGATTGAAAAAATTAGATAAATGAAATTAGCTTAATTTCTCTAAGTAATAGAAAACCCTATTTCAAAATACTTAGTGGGAGAAAGACATAAGTCAGGATAATTCTACGGTCTCTATCATAGATTCACAACGTGAGATTCATGTGAGGCCTTGTGGCGGCTTTGGACCGTCCTCCCTACTGAAGGTATTTGCATGAGTCAATATCAGGGTGAATCTCTTGAAAAAGTATTTTAAATAGTAAGTGGGAGAAGGAAATGTGTCAACATATCCTACGGTCTCTATCATTGGTTCACAACGTGAGATCCATGTGGGGCCTCGAGGCGACTTTTGGACCGTCCCCCTACGAAAGATGTTTACATGGGTCAATATCACGGTGAATCTCCTGAGAAGGATAGAATTGTAATTTTATTTTCAACACTTGACCTACCCTACGACGACACTTGTTGGGATAAAATTATAGAATCTAAAATGATGGGTTACACTTACAAAGATCTCATTAAGGTTTTTAATGATTTTCTTGACCAAACTAATGGTAACTAAATGTTATAGAAATAAGAGTTATTTTGGGATAACACTTGGTTGAGATGGTCTCAGTTTAGTGAAAGAGCATTTGACCTACCCTACGACGACACTTGTTCTAACTCACTAAAGTATCATAGCATTAGAAATTAATGTTTTAGGGTCCATTTATCAAATTATTTGTTTTCTATGCCGAAATTGAATAAATATTGATTGCATGTTGTTAAATAATTTTTTATATATATATATTTAAATATTATGTCTATTTCTCACAATTTTAATTTTCGTTACTGATTTGTCAAATTGAGAAAATAATATCACTTGGAAAAATAATGTTAACGCTATATAATGATAGTGTAAACTTTTATTTAATTTGTCTTAATTGAGAAATATTCTAAAAATCTGTTGCCAATGCTAATCAAATTGTTCGTGAAGCACATGATTAATAAATCAAGATAACGAGATGACTTATAAATTTTTTCTATTTGACATATTATATGTCAAGCTAAGAAGATAAAGAAGATGACAACAACATCAAAGTAGTCATAATAAGAGGAATTTATGAAATACCTTTATAAGAAGAACATGAATAAAAGTAAATTTGATTTACTAGATTTTTGGTGGAAAATAATCATTACCACCTAGATAGTAGATTCAGATCCACTATTAAGATTCATTACATTTTATATGTAATTCTTGAAAAATACTTAATGATGTAGAATGATCTCTACTTGTTGGCACAAGAAAACTCATCTCAATTGATTAGTGGGAGAGATTAAGATGTCCATAAGAAATAATTGTTACTTAATGCTGAATATAGTGTTTTTAGTACCATAGGAGAAATTTAATTTCTCTAACTTTATTACTAGTAAGGTTCATATAGTATGAATATGTTAGTACTAAAATTTCTATTTTCAGCTGAAAAATAAGAACAATTTGTATGTGTTAAATTATTAACATATTGTCGCAACGTCATTGTGACGCGGAGCGGCCGACGTCCTCTTTCAAGGGTTCTGGTTTAAAAATAAAAGAGATGGAGTCACCACCAACCATTTTGGGTGTGATTGGTCACCTTACAACAAAAACTGGCCTAAGAAAACAGAAATCAAGTTCGGGGGTCAGTTGAGTGTAGGGAAGGTGCTAGCACCCTACAACCCCCGTTAAAACGGTAGCCAAATTTTATCTTTATTATCCAATTAAATTTATTTAAAATGTTCTTAATTTGAGAAAAGAAAAAAAAAATAATATTAAAAGAGAATGTCTCAACTAATCTCGCCTTAACTTTAAAATAAATTAAGGACTCGATTTGTGAGTGGAATTATCCATCAATTTTTCCATTAGTTTGCCCTAATCTCATAACGGGGATTACGCAATAAACAAAATTTTTTTGAAAGACTTTTGAAATACTTTTGATTTAAAAATTAATTTGAAATTCATTCAAAACTAGTTTAAAACAAAATGAAATTTCATTTTTGAAAACAATTTTGAAAGTCAATTTAAAACATTTAAAAAAAAAAATGTTTAAATTATTTGAAAATATTTTTAAAATAAAATTTTGAAATCCCGGTAAATTTTAGATTTAGAAATAAATGACAATCAAAGTTTTTAAAAATCATTCTAAAATTAATTTGACAAACCATTTAGAAAGGAATTGAAAATTAAATTAAAATTTTAAATTTAAAAAAAGGTTTAGAAATCAATTGGAAAACTAAAAAAAATGCAACTTTGTAAATGACACATAATGGCATACTTGTAAATTAAAATCAATAACAAAGATGTAATTAAACAGACACAAAATATAATTAGAAAAAAAAGTATAAATGAGACTTAATATAAACCAGGAGTATATTTGAAATTTCATATAAACCAGAGTATATTTGAAATTTCATATCAACCAGGTATATATTTGAAATTCTATATAAACCATGGAATATATTTAGAATTTAAATCTCAATGGCAGTTTTGTAATTTAAAATAAAACTAACAAAATTTTGTTTACCCCAAAGTAGAGCTCCCAGCCGCCGTGGAGTTGCCGCCGTTGTCGCTGTGGAGTCGCCGCCGCTGTCGTGGAGTCGCCGCTGTCGCCGTGGGCCGTGGAGTCGCCGCAGTCGCCGCCGTTGTCGTCGTGGGGTCGCCGTCGTCTGTGGTTCACCGCCGAGGAGCTCCGTCCGCCGCGAGAGGTGGTGCGCCGCCGACAGTAATGGTGGTCAGAGATGGTGGTTGGATGAAGGTGGAGAAGATGAAGTTGGAGAAGAAGATAAATAGCAAGGATCTCAATCTGTGTGTACCTCAAAAAATGGGAAAAGAAATAAAGGAAAAAATGGGGTTTTGGAGAGAGAAACTTATTTTTTGGTCAAAGTTTCAATTTTGACTCCAAAATCAAACTCTAATTTTTATCCATCTCTCTACGAGCCT
Source organism: Herpetospermum pedunculosum (assembly GCA_028017165.1). Lineage (NCBI taxonomy): Eukaryota > Viridiplantae > Streptophyta > Magnoliopsida > Cucurbitales > Cucurbitaceae > Herpetospermum > Herpetospermum pedunculosum. The sequence continues at coordinate 52,958,654 of CM051528.1, read as the reverse complement.
TTTGCTCTGATATTTTATTCTCACCTTTGGGTTCTCTTTGGTCAGTATTTATAGATCGTTGGGAACTCCCACCAAAATTGAAGTAAATTTATGATTCGATATTTTTCTCAATCAAAACTGATTTTTAACCATAAAATGAACAAATATGTTATACTCATAAATGAATATAAAATTTTAATCCAAAAATAAATTAAATATTTTATACTCATAAATGAATATCAAATTTTAACCCAAAATGAATTAAATATTTTATACTCATAAATTAATATCAAATTTTAGTCATAAAATGACTTAAGAATTTTATACTCATTAAATATTAATCTTATTGTCAAATTAGGTAAAAATGTTTCCCAAACAATCAAAACATTATTTTTGTTATTTTTCTCCAATTTTCAAAATTAATTAAATACATAATAAAAAAGTGAATTTACAACTTAAAAAAACTCAATCAAATATGAATAAAATAAATAAATAAATAAGGTAAAAACATTAATAATAAACAAATACCCGGACCAAATACGGTGTCTACTGATGAACGTCATTTATGTCGTGTTTTTACCCTTTAAAGCATACTCATTAATTGACTTTTTGAGTTAAATTAAAGATAATTGTGCATGTAATTGATAAGAAAAGAATAAAAATAAGAAAGTCACATGCTCAAGGTCGTTTTGTCATTATGAAGCAATTAAGAGGGTAAAAGAGTCATTTTTTTTATAAGAATTAATGTTGTTTTAATTATTTTTCAAGAAAACTGTATTCTGCTTCAGCTTGTGGCCACAGGAGTCACAGATTGCAAAATCCAGCTTATGGCCACATAAGAGGCCACAGAGTGCAGTTGACTGGTCAAACGAATTGGTTGAGATATTTTGTCAAAGATCTTCCAAAGATTCAGTCAACCAACTCCCTATTTGACCTAACAACCCTTCCCAAAGATCTGTCCCTCATTTTAGCAACCTCCAAACAAACCCTAAGGCCTATAAAAGACACCTCAAGCCTTCATTCAAATCATCGATCATTTCTTTACAACAATCAATCTCCACATAGTCGATCAACGTCCTTTCTCTCTCGAAGAACTCACCCAAATTCCCGAAATTCCAAACAAGAGCGGACCACTCCTCTGTAAAAGTTCTACTTCAGCCAGCTCCGAAAGGAAGGTGCTACGAGGATTCGATTTGCATTGACGACGTGAATCAAGCGAGTAGAGACCCTTCATCCATTGTCCACGAGTTCGAGAGAGAGAAAGTTGGAAAAATTTCCAGATTTATTTTCTACTTTATTCTGCACATTTTCTATTTACATTCTGTTTTTATTTAGCATTTCTTTATGTTTTTATTTTTCATGCAAAATTACCATTTTACCCTTTAGCGAGTTTTCACATTTATAATTTAATTTTCAGTTCTAAACCTTCATTATTTCAATTATGTCATTTATTTATTATTTACATTCTATTTTTATTTCATTTTCGTTTTGTTCTTAATTTTAGAGTGAAATTACCATTTTACCCTTTTAGTAGTTTTTGCACTTATGAATCATGTTTCAATGAAGTATTTTAGTCTAGTTCTCATTATGAGCTAAGTTTTCATAAGGGATTCAATTATGTGAATGCCCGTTAAGAAATGAGCTAGCTTGACAGCTGTAAATTACAGTTTTACCCTTATGCCTTATGTGGTTCGTCCTTTATTGAATATATGCAAAAATGTTATATTAATTTGATCACTTAATTAGCATGAAATGTTAATGTCGATACTGGACAGGTCGGGCAATTAACGGCTCTCGTAAAGGTGATATAGCAGAAAAACCTAGGAATAGGATTTCGTCGATTGTCCTTGATGATTGGGGCAAAAGACTATAAGATCAATATGATTGCATTCTTAACCATCTAAGATCACATTATCCACTGAACCGTGAGTATAATGGCTTAGACTCCTAAAGGTACTTGGAAAGAGGCTGAATAGGAGATGAATCCGATCCAAAAGCATAAGGTACTATGTGGTGACTCTGTGGTCACAGGCTGTCAAGTAAACTCAACTTAGGGCTGAAACATGATTGGATCCCTGTTTTTATTATTATTTTCAAACCAAAACCAACCAACCACATTATCAATTTTTGTGTACCTTTCATTGCATTCGAAAAACAAATTCTTCAACAGTCTCTTGGGATACGATACTTGAAATACTTTCCAAATTATTACTTGATTGACAGTGTATACTTGCACTTGACCATAAACTTCATTGCAGGTTATTGAACCAAATTAAACACACACGTTTTGGTTCATCAAGTTTTTGGCGCCGCTGCCGGGGATTGTTAACGAAATTTTATTTTATTTAGATATTGTTATTCGATGCGGTTAGGAAAAATAGAAGTTGAGCGCACGGGAAAAACTTAAAGAAGTGTTGTTTACTCAACAACTTCCAAATCATTCACCTGGAGTTGATCCTCCTGTCAACCTGCCAATCTATAATATCTCTTTTCAAAGAATCTGATCTTTGTTTTGTTTCCTTTTGCAGGTTGAGCTTAGTGCTTGAACAAAGAACATAACACTTTTGATTTACACAATGGAAGAAGATGTCACAACAAAGATAACAAACATGCTAAGAAAATCAATCATGAGAAATGATATCCACATTTCTCTTGTGTACAAACTTTCTGATATCTTTTGCGTTAGTTGTTGCGAGGAACATTTCTCTCAACATTGTCCACTTAATCGTTATTTGTCTATTTCTTGTGTTTATTGTAGAGGAATTCATGAATTTGATGATTGTCCTTATAACCCCGACTCTATATTTTTTATAGGGGAACCAGGCAGTGAGAATATGTTAATTCCTTACCCCACTACTTGCGACTCAAGATGGAGACATCACTCTAACTTTCTATGGGGAGATCAACAAAAGGTGCAAGAACAAGCGATCCCACAAGTGTCAACCGAGGACAAGAGCATCAAAGAACTTATAAAGGAATATAGAGCGAAAGTCGATGGTGAGATGCAAAGCCAAGGAACATCTATTCAGGATTCCGAGATCCAGATAGAACAGAGTGTGGACGAATTGAAGATCAACCCACAATAAACCTTGCTTAAGGGCATAGAGACTTATGCATATGAAGAAATAGAACAATGTGAGGCAATGACACTCAAAAGTGAATTTGAAGATAAAAGATATTTGTTCTCAGAAGAAACAAGAATCACTCTTGCATTTGAAAGCATTAAAGAGCTAGAATGGAGAGAAGAGATCAAGGAAAACAAAAAAGAGAAGGAACCAGAAAAGGAAGTTGCACTGAGCCATGAGGCGGCAACTTCGCAAAAAGAAACATTCAATGTTTTCCAAGCATTGAATTTCCTTGAAGAAATCCAAGAATTTTCTGCTATTGGTTTAATTGATATTTCTACTTGTTGTAACTTGCAGGAAACACTAAAAGAAAAAGAATTCAGGGAAAAAGTAGAAGAGGAGATCATGGAGGAGGATAATGCACCAGAAATTGCAACTGCAATTTCTGCATACAAAAGCATACATAGATCTCTTGAGCTGATGAAAGAAAATTTTAAGTCAACAAAGCCGTACATGATTAAAGCACCTCAACTAAGGCTTAAATCTCGTCCATCATCAAGACCTAGGTGCAAGATGAAAGTTGACGGTCCAAAGAGAATGAATAAGACATCAATCTCCCTTTTGGAGATTAGATAAGTATTTTTGTTTTTAAATATGTTTTTATTTCATTAAAATATATATATATATATATATATATATATATATATACTATAAGTTTTGTAGAGTAATTTCAAACAAAATCAACTCTGGCGTAGACTTGTCTTGCCAAGGAAAAGGTATTTAAGTTGACCGTAGGGAACACATTTTCCTGGGGACCTAACTGGGAGATGATTTGATTGAAACCACTCCAAAGGAACTTATAAGAAATATTCAAAAATATGTGTTTTGAAAAAAAAAAAAAAAAAAAAAATCAAACTAATTCAGCTTGTTATTTTTTATGAATTTTTTAATGTTTTTATGAGTGTTTCAGGAAATATTCTCGTGGATGAAGATTGACTCGGAAATTCAAAATACAGATTTATAGAACTCTGTGGCCACAAACCAAAGTACACAAGTGAAGGGCAATGACGTCATTTAAAAAATTAGAGGGGTTGACCTATTTTGGAAACATATATATAAGTCAAGAGACCCTTTCATTTTTTCAACATGCAAGTCATTCCAAGAGTTTCCAAGTTGAAAAGCCCCTTCACGAAAATTATTCCCTCTCTCACGCACGCTTGAACCTGTCGGAGCCCATGGCTGGAAAATCCACTCCGATCACCAATGGGGCCGCCGCTGATCGAACTACCTTGCGTTCTGGACATCGGAGGAAGTTCGAAGATGTTCCACCCAAGCCCATACAAATGGAACCCTTGGCCGATTTACCTTCATCATCCTCGAAGAAGAAGGTTGAACCCAAGAAACCTATAAAATCGGCCATTGTTATGCGTGAAGGTGAAGAGAAGGAAAATCCAGCTATTGAAAACCCTAAGTTGAATTCAAGCTCCCTAATTGTTCAAACCCAAGAATCGGTGATAGGGAAAAAGTCCATGAAAGTTCGAACTACCGGTTGGCGTAAAATGATAAAAAAGATGGGAGAACATAGGCTACGAGCCCTACCTGAATATGCTGAAAATTCATTAAGTGAAGAAGAAGAAGTTCAGCCGGAAGCTGAGGCGACCTCAACAAAACCATGTTCTATGCGCGAGGACCCACCTCCGATTTCAAAAGTAAGTATTCTTCCACCAATTCTTGAACGTTCTGATAGAAAACTTTAGTGTACAGGCACACCAAGAAGCAAACCGAGACCTCAATCGAGCATAACTTTGGATTAAAAAGAAGAGATACGGTTGAGAGTCTGATTCAAGAATCAATTCTTTCCCCGACCATGATGGAGAAGATGATTAAAGAAGTCGTGGAAAAGGCAGCCTTGCTAGTAGCAGAATATCAAGAAAATAAAAGTTGTCAAGAAACGAAGCAAGCTTTCCAAAATGATACCGCTAAGCGGACAAAGAAAGAAGAGGAGAGATTACAAGAAGAGGAAAATGTGATACAAGTTGAGGAAAAAAAGAAAAAAAAAAGAAGGCAATGAGAGAGAAACTGAATGAATGAAATTTGAGTCAAACACTTCTTCAACTGAAAAAGAGGATGAAGCAAATACTAAGGAAGCTCAAGAAGGAAATCCTACAAATGACACAATCGTTTCCTTGGAACGAGTGATGCTGCTGTATTGCATCATAAATGGTTTTGATCTCAATATTGTGATATAGCTAAGAGAAGAGTTGATTGCTTATGGCAAGAAGATGGCTGAAAAACTATTCTTTGGGTCACTTGTCACTCGCCTTTGCCTCAAAGCAGGACTTAAGCCTCGGCAAGGTGAGGAGACAAGTTTGTCAAAGCCAGCCATCACTGCGCAGCTTGTTCAAAAGTTACAGCTCTTCAGTGACCAAAAGACCGAGAAAGCATCGACGTCGGATGCGTCCAAGCCAAAAGGTTGTTCCACCTCTGTGACCACAGAGCAGTCACAACCTGCCACCAGTTCAGAAAATATTCCAAGCATCACCCTTTCTCAATGGCAGCATATGATCCAACAAAATATGGCCTACTGGGCATATGCCAAAGAAAGGGATGAACTCATTCAAGGGTTCTTTAATGCCTTGGCCCCGATCTTGATGCCTGCTTTCCCGACGTTTCCTCCATTGTGCTTGAATATTCCTTTGAATACTGATTCCGAAGACGATACCTCGTCTGAAGATTAGGGGAGTACCGTTCTTCCTTACTCTCTAATCCTTTCCTTTGTTTGTTAAATATCTTGCTAATTTTGTTAGTTACATTTCAGTTCTCAGTTGTTTTGATTTTCTGGTAGGATAGAAGTTGCATTTTGTTATTTCATTATTACATTGTTTTGTTAGGATAGTAGTTGTAGTTGTTTTATTAGATTCTGCTAGGATAAATGTTTTGTGGAAAGTGCCTACTTAGACTTAATGACTTGATTGCACAAGTATGAGAATGTTTTTAGCATGCTATCTTTCTTTTGTTTTCTTTAAAGTAACCTTTATGATGATAACTAGAGTTTATCTCTGCTCAAATAGTGCCACATTGAGATATTCGGGATTATAGAATCCAGAATGGAAAGACAATTTATATTCTCCTAAAATATGATACTTGTCTTTGGCACTCAAGATTGATTCTAATCAATTTGAATAATAATAATAAAAAAAACTAGTAAGAGGTGATTACTTTATATGTCTTAAGATCTTGTCTTTCATGCAAGATAATCAATAGGCTTTTGTTAGAAAAGTCTATAGGCCAAAGAATACTGATGAATATTTCATCACTCTAGCTGATGATTATTCAAGGAATAAGTATCGTAACCTAATGCAACATAAGTCTGAATATTTTGAAAAGTTCAAGGAATATAAGACTCAAATTGAAGGTCAATTAGGTAAATCTATCAAGACACTATGATCAAATCACAGTGAAAAGTACAGGAACCTTACGTACTAAGACTAATGGGTAGAAAGTGAGATTTTATCTCAACTCTAGCACGAAGTACAATTTAATGAAATTGTGCTGCAAGAGGAGAAACAAGACGTTGTTAGACATGGTCAAAACAATAAAGAATTACACGTCATTATCATACTCTTGTTAGAATATACAATAAAGATTGTATAGTGAGCATGATTTCCTCTAAAATGTGTCTACGAGACAATTTTGGGATTATAGAAGAGTAGTAAAGTTAGTTTACAACCCTTCGAGTTTTGGAAATTTTAAGCTTACATGTTGAAACTTGAATATGTTCAATAGTATTGATAAGTTAGTTCCAATTGAAGCCACTAAATAGTTAACAAAAGTTGTTAACAATTTAATTACATTTGATAGTCAAATGGATCCTAGTCCTAAATTAGATAAGCCTCATCGTAGTGGGAGAGTTATGAGATGACCCGACCGTTTTGAGGGTTTAATTGAAGACTAAGTTGTCATATTAGATGACAAAATTGAGAGCTATTGGCATGAATTAGTAAACCAAAATCATAAACCTCAAGATAAGTATATATACTTTATCTAGAACTTGTAGATATTCTTGATGGGATAAAACCCATAGGTTATGAATATATCTACAAAAGTAAAAGATTTGTAAATAGGAAGATACAGACCTTCAAAATAAGACTAATGACAAATATAGTGGGAGAAAGTAAACCATGAGTAATCTTTATCATTTGTTGTCATACTAGAGTCTTTAAGCATTCTCCAATTCATAGTTGCATATGAGATACGTCAAGTGAAGGTTTAAGAAATCTTTTCTAAAAAGAAATCTTAAAGAATGCATTTACAAATCAATTACATGAGTTCATTTTCAAAAAAAAAAAAAAAAAACAAAAGGTTTGCAAGTAGTAAAGGTTCATTTATGAAATGAATTTGATCACTAGATTTTTTAATGTAAGATTGATAAAAGTATAAAAAACTATGACTTTGAATAAATATTAATGATCTTGTATAGACAAGAAGATCATTAATTACTTAGTGGAGTTTTCTCATATTTTATGTGGACGACTTATTACTCATTATGAATGATGTAAGATTTCAGCATGTACGCTTAACATTCCCAAAACCCGAAAGGTTGTAAACTAGTTTTACTACCCATCTATAATCTCAAAGTTGTCTGTCTCGTAGACACTTTTTGGTGTGAATCATGTTCACTATACAATCTCCATTGCATATCCTAACCAGAGTTGGTAATGGTGTGCAACTTATTATTGATTTTATCATGTCTAACAAGGTTTCGTTTCTCCTCTTACAACACAATTTCACACAATTGTACTTTGTGTTTAGAATTGTGATAAAATCTCACTTTCTATCAATTAGTCTTAGAACGTAAGGTTTCTATACTTTTCTCTATGATTTGATCATAGTGTCTTGATAGATTTACCTAATCAATCTTCAACTTCAGTCTTATATTCCTTGAACTTTTCAAAGATTTAGACTTATGTTGTATTAGGTAAATATACTTATACATTGAATAATCATCAACTAGAGTGATGAAATATTTATTAACCACTATTAGTTTTTTACATTCACCAGACCACGTGGGGCTAGAATGTGCAAGCTCAAAGTGTTCTTTGGCCTTGTAGGCTTGTCAATAAAAGTTTTTTTTTTATTATCTTGCAAGATCTTAAGACATTTAAGGTGTGTTTACCTCCCGTAATCTGCAATCAAAACCCCGTAATCAACCTGATGTGACACATTTAGTTACGTTTGGTGATGTTTACGGAATTCTGCAAACCTAATCATATGTAGGCCCGACCCGTAATCCGACAATCAAATTACCCAATTTGATTGAGCCCAAAATGTCCATGAGTTAAGTTCACGTTTGATTTCTTACTTGACCCCGAAAGGTTAAAAAGCCTATCTTGCTTACTCACACATGGAAACAAAACAAAAAAAAATGGCCCATGCAGGTATTGAACCTGCGACCTTCGTGTTATTAGCACGACGCTCTAACCAACTCAGCTAATAGGCCTCATGCTTTGACTAACTCTAGATTTTCAAATATTGTCCTTATTTGAATTATGCATTGTTTTAGGGAAAAAGAATTTTTCATGTCTGCATTTCAGCTTTGAAATATAAAATGGAATAAATGACACATTTATAATTTCTTTCAAAGAAAATACTCAATCAAGTTTCTAAATTCTCTTAACTTTAAAATTACAAAAATTTCTTTATCAATAATAAAAACTGTGATCTTGAATGAAGACCTTCTTCCTCCCTTTGTCGGTTAAATTTAGAATTGAAACGAACCATTCTAGAATCAAACGGGGAGGAGAAGGGAAAATGAGGGAGAGAAGAAAAATGATCGCCTAATACCTCAATAACTATCAAGTAATAGAAAATTTATAAACATTCTCATACCAACATAATAAGCAAGTAACTAGTCACATATTTTGCAAACTTTAGAAATCAAGATGTCATAAAAATGAAGTGTGAAAACAAAAAATAATATAAGGTTCGAATCTTCAAAATGTCCACGAGTTAAGATCACGTTTGATTTATTAGTTGAACCCGGAAGGTTCAAAAAGTACATGAGTTAGGCTCACGTTTGAGTTTGATTTCTTAGTTGAACCTGGAAGGTTAAAAAGCCTATCTTGCTTACTCAAACATGGAAACAAAAAACAATGGCCTATGCAGGTAAGACCTTCGCGTTATTAGCACGATGCTCTAACCAAATGAGCTAATAGGTCTCATGCTTTGACTAACTCTAGACCTTTAAATATTGTCCTTATTTGATTTATGCATTGTTTTAGGGAACCAAATTTCTTGATGTCTGCATTTCCAGCTTTGAAATATTAAATGGAATAAATGACACATTTATAATTTCTTTCAAAGAAAATACTCGATCAAGTTTCTAAATTCTCTCAACTTTAAAGTTACAAAAATTTCTTTATCAATAAAAAAAATGCGTGTTCTTGAATGAAGACCTTCTTCCTCCCTTTGTCTGTTAAATTTAGAATTGAAACGAACCATTCTAGAATCAAACGGGGGGAGAAGGGAAAATGAGGGAGAGAAGAAAGATGATCGCCTAATACCTCAATCACTATCAAGTAATAAAAAATTTATAAACATTCCCATACCAACATAATAAGCAAGTAACTAGTCACATATTTTGCAAACTTTAGAAATAAAGAGGTCATAAAAATGAAGTGTGAAAACAAAAAATAATATAAGGTTCGAATCTATGAGTTAAGCTCATGTTTGATTTATTAGTTGAACCCGAAGGTTAAAAAGCTTATCTTGCTTACTCACACATGGAAACAAAAGACAATGGCCCATGCGGGTCTCAAACCTGAGACCTTCGCATTATTAGCACGACGCTCTAACCAAATAAACTAATAGGCCTTATACTTTAACTAACTCTAGACTTTCAAATATTGTTCTTATTTGATTTATGCATTGTTTTAGGGAAAAAGAATTCTTCATGTCTACATTTCCAACTTTGAAATATAAAATGGAATAAATTACACATTTATAATTTCTTTCAAAGAAAATACTCGATGAAGTTTCTAAATTCTCTCAAATTTAAAGTTACAAAAATTTCTTTATCAATAATAAAAAGTGTGATCTTGAATGAAGACCTTCTTCCTCCCGGTTAAATTTAGAATTGAAACGAAACATTCTAGAATCAAAAGGGGATAAGGAAAAATGAGGGAGAGAAGAAAGATGATCGCCTAATACCTCAATCACTATCAAGTAATAGAAGATTTATAAACTTTCCCATACCAACATAATAAGCAAGTAACTAGTCACATGTTTTGCAAACTTTAGAAATCAAGAGGTCATAAAAATGAAATGTGAAAACAAAAAATAATATGAGGTTCAAATCTTCAAAATGTCCATGAGTTAAGCTCACGTTTGATTTATTAGTTGAACCCGGAAGGTTCAAAAAGCATATGTACATGAGTTAAGCTCGTTTGATTTCTTAGTTGACCCGGAAGGTTAAAAAGCCTATCTTGCTTACTCAAGCATGGAAACAAAAAACAATGGCCCGTCTCGAACCTGTAACCAACTGAGCTAATAGGCCTCATGTTTTGACTAACTCTAGATTTTCAAATATTGTCCTTATTTGATTTAATTGTTTTAGGGAAAAAACATTCTTCATGTCTGCATTTCCAATTTTGAAATATAAAATGGAATAAATGAGACATTTATAATTTTTTTCAAAGAAAATACTTGATCAAGTTTCTAAATTCTCTTAACTTTAAAGTTAAAAAAATTTCTTTATCAATAATAAAAAACGTGAACTTGAATGAAGACATTCTTCCTCCCATTGTCTGTTAAATTTAGAATTGAAACGAACCATTCTAGAATCAAACGGGGAGGAGAAGGGAAAATGAGGGAGAGAAGAAAGATGATCGCCTAATACCTCAATCACTATCAAGTAATAGAAAATTTATAAATATTCCCATACCAAGATAATAAGCAAGTAACTAGTCACATATTTTGCAAACTTTAGAATTCAAGAGGTCATAAAAATGAAGTGTGAAAACAAAAAATAATATAAGGTTCGAATCTTCAAAATGTCCATGAGTTAAGCTCACGTTTGATTTATTAGTTGAACCCGAAATCGCACATGGAAACAAAAGAGTGGCCCATGCAGATCTTAAACATGCGACCTTCGCATTATTAGCATGACGCTCTAACCAACTAAGCTAATAGGCCTCATGCTTTGAATAACTCTAGACTTTCAAATATTGTCTTTATTTGATTTATGCATTGTTTTAGGGAAAAAGAATTCTTCATGTCTGCATTTCCAGCTTTGAAATATAAAATGGAATAAATGACACATTTATAATTTCTTTCAAAGAAAATACTCCATCAATTTTCTAATTTCTCTCAACTTTAAAGTTACAAAATTTTCTTTATCAATAATAAAAAGCGTGATCTTGAATGAAGACATTCTTCCTCCCTTTTTCTGTTAAATTTAGAATTGAAACGAACCATTCTAGAATCAAACGGGGAGGAGAAGGGAAAATGAGGGAGAGATGAAAGATGATGGCCTAATACCTCAATCACTATCATGTAATAGAAAATTTATAAACATTCCGATACCAACATAATAAGCAAGTAACTAGTCACATATTTTGCAAACTTTAGAAATCAAGAGGTCATAAAAATGAAGTGTGAAAACAAAAAATAATATAAGGTTCGAATCTTCAAAATGTCCATGAGTTAAGATCACGTTTGATTTATTAGTTGAACCCGTAAGGTTAAAAAAGTACATGAGTTAGGCTTACCTCAATCACTATCAAGTAATAGAAAATTTATAAACATTCCCATACCAACATGATGAAGCGTTTTACCGCAGCGGAACGCGATTTTGGACCGATGATACTCTAATTTCATCAATTTAATAAATAGAAAACATGCTCAATAGACGAAGATAAGAAATTAGAAATACATACCCTTGTAGTTCCAATTTCTTCAAGCCCGTCGACTGTTTCTCGTCACGAACTCTTCCGGTCGCTTATCACGAATACCCGAGGACCACCCCAGGTACTCCCGCTATCCTCGGCGCCGCGCAACGGAGTTGTGGGACTCCGAAAGTAGAGAAAAAAGAAAAAGAATTGAAGAAGGAAGAAGAACTGAAGGAAGAGAAGGACATAGGCTGAAGAAGAAGATTTTAAAACTTCTAAAGTTTTTTCAACTTCACATTCGTAAACCCCGACCCACTTCTCTAAACAAAAATTTCTTCTGGCCTAACAATCTATATATATATATAACTTATCAAAATATATATATATATATTTTATTATTATTATTAAAAATAATAATAATAATTTTATTTATTAAACTTTTTAATAAAAAAAAAATATATATATATATATATATAATTATTAATTAAACTTTTTAATTAATAATTATTATTTAATTCAATATCAAATATTAATTAAATAATATGATTAACCCGATTTTCCGAAAACCGACTTTTTTACACATGAATCCCATTCATGTTATAGGTCATTCCCATATTTAAATCATATTTAAATATGTTTGTCGCAACGTTTTTGCGACGCGGGTCGGCCGACAACCTTCTGTTAAACAGGGGTTTTCACAAAAAATGGGAGTCGCCACCAACCGTTTTAGGTGCGATTGGTCACCTTAAAAATACGGTCTACGAATTTTAAAAGACAAGGTTCGGGGGTCGGTTGAGTGTAGGGAAGGTGCTAGCACCCTACAACATCCCGTTTTTAAAAAGACGGTAGCCAAAACATTTTATCTTAATTACTTATCTAATTTCAAATGGTCTTAAAGCATAAACAAAATAAACTATTAAGATTAATACGTTGTCCCAACTAATCATACCCTAACTCTAAAGTAAAGTAGGGACGTGATTTTGTGAATGAGATTATTAATTTGCCATTTAATCGCCTTGATCTCAATACCCTCGAGATGATAGGAACAGTCCTTCATCTCTCCCGGGGTTACAAATTAAATTTTAAATTACCCTCGAGATGAAAGGAACAATCCTTCATCTCTCCCGGGGTTACAAATTAAATTTTAAATTACCCTCGAGATGAAAGGAACAATCCTTCATCTCTCCCGGGGTTACAAATTAAATTTTAAATTACCCTCGAGATGAAAGGAACAGTCCTTCATCTCTCCCGGGGTTACAAATTAAATTTTAAATTACCCTCGAGATGAAAGGAACAATCCTTCATCTCTCCCGGGGTTACAAATTAAATTTTAAATTACCCTCGAGATGAAAGGAACGGTCCTTCATCTCTCCCGGGGTGGCGATTTGAACTTAAAGTACCCTCGAGATGAAAGGAACGGTCCTTCATCTCTCCCGGGGTGGCGATTTGAACTTAAAGTACCCTCGAGATGAAAGGAACGGTCCTTCATCTCTCCCGGGGTGGCGATTTGAACTTAAAGTACCCTCGAGATGAAAGGAACGGTCCTTCATCTCTCCCGGGGTGGCGATTTGAACTTAAAGTACCCTCGAGATGAAAGGAACGGTCCTTCATCTCTCCCGGGGTGGCGAAGTTAAACTTAATTTAACCAAAAGTAGAAAAATAATGAACTTATGTTTCACCATTAAACAACATGCATGGAGATTAAAGATTAAAGCCAAAAGATAAAACATGGGTATATATGCATGTGAACCGGGGGTATATATATGCTCAAAACAGGGGTATATATGCATGTAAACAGGGGTATATATGCATGTAAACAGGGGTATATATGCATGTAAACAGGGGTATATATGCATGTAAACAGGGGGGTGTATATGTTCAAAACAGGGGTATATATGCATGTAAACAGGGGGGTGTATATGCTCAAAACAGGGGTATATATGCATGTAAACAGGGGTATATATGCATGTAAACAGGGGGGGTATATATCAGATAGACAAAAGTATATATGAGCACACAAAAAAAAAAAAACCAATCAGGCATACTTCATTACAAGAATAGGGGCGTTTCAGTAATTTTACTTAAAATCTAAAATATCGTTACCCAAGTCTAATTCTTCTTCCGCACGCAGGCTCTTTCACGCTGCTACTATCGCCGTGGCTCGCCGGAAGCACCGTAGTTGGAGGGCTGAGAGAAACGAACGCCGCCGGTGTCCGTCGTTGGAATGGAACTCCGCCGCTGGTTCGTGGTATGGCTGAGGACGACGTTCCACCGTCGGGGTCGTCTGAGTTCGAGGTGGCGCTGGGATTGGAAGTCTGAAGCCCCAAATCGTCGCCGCCGTCGTTGGAATGGGTTTATCGAAAGTGGAGCTCAGAGGGGGTCGCCGTTCAGCTCGGGTTTGTGCGAAGTGAGGTCCGCCGTGAGGTTTGGAGAAGACGGTAGAGCTCCGTCGCTGGTCTGAGTTTTGAATTTCGAGGCCGAAGACGAAGCTGACGATGGGATGCCGCTGCCGTCTGGTTCGTGAGCTTGAAGAAGTTCGGTCGGAGCGCCGCCGTGCACGGTGGTTCTCCGCCGTACGTGATGGAAAACTGCCGTGAAGTACCGGAGTCGGGTGGCGGCCGGATTGATGAGGGTGATGAGAGGGAAGGGATGATGAATAGTGAGGAGAGAGGGATTGGTTTTTTTTTTTGGGAGCTTTGGGATTGTCAATATTTTTGTCCTCTTCCCACATGTCCCATCCTTACACTTTTATAGGCCATGATTAGGTCTACAAACATGGGCCTATTCTATTTTGGCCCCTTTCCCAACATTGGCTACCCTAAAAAACCTAAAACCCTAAACTAAACACCTAATTGAAGTTTTAAACTCAAAAATTAAAATAAAACGCTAAATTAGAGTCCCGAGATCGGGACATTAAAAATGGAAACCCTAAAAGTGGAAACACTAAAATGGAAAACCTAAATTGGAAACTTAATTGGAAACCTAAATTGGAAACTTAATTGGAAACCTAAATTGGAAACCCTAAAAAAGGGGCCCTAAATTGGAAACCTAAAACCAGAAAAAACTAAAGACAAAATGCAGCGGGAAGCTGGGATCGAAGCGCTAAACCCTAACAAAACCCAGGAAGCTTCGAACGACCCACTAACGGAATACAAATTTTTGTGATTTTCTTGAAAACTTCAAAAAATGTCGAAAAACGCGAAATTAAAGAAAAACTCTTAAAAATGAGCGAAAAACATAAAATATGTGAAAAATCCAAAATGATGATAAATAAGGCCGGACGAAATACGGTGTCTACAGCTTGCCCCCCTTTGTATATCCTTGAAGAATTGAAAGGTAGACAAATGATAAAGACAAAGTATTTGGGCGGCCACAATTGTTTATCATCAACGACAACAACGTGGACCTGGGTTGAGCAGGCTTCGACCGCTAATCTTGGATTAGGGTTCGATTTAACCAACTGAAATTTAAACGGACCTGGTTTTGCCAGGCTTCGACCAGCTATCGGGACGGAACCACAGACATAGGGTTCGATTTAACCAACAAGAATTTAAACGGACCTGGTTTTGCCAGGCTTCGACCAGCTACCGGGACGGAACCACAGACATAGGGTTCGATTTAACCAACAGAAATTTAAACGGACCTGGTTTTGCCAGGCTTCGACCAGCTATCGGGACGGAACCACAGACATAGGGTTCGATTTAACCAACAGGAATTTAAACGGACCTGGTTTTGCCAGGCTTCGACCAGCTATCGGGACGGAACCACAGACATAGGGTTCGATTTAACCAACAGGAATTTAAACGGACCTGGTTGCCAGGCTTCGACCAGCTATCGGGACGGAACCACAGACATAGGGTTCGATTTAACCAACAGAAATTTAAACGGACCTGGTTTTGCCAGGCTTCGACCAGCTATCGGGACGGAACCACAGACATAGGGTTCGATTTAACCAACAGAAATTTAAACGGACCTGGTTTTGCCAGGCTTCGACCAGCTACCGGGACGGAACCACAGACATAGGGTTCGATTTAACCAACAGAAATTTAAACGGACCTGGTTTTGCCAGGCTTCGACCAGCTATCGGGACGGAACCACAGACATAGGGTTCGATTTAACCAACAGGAATTTAAACGGACCTGGTTTTGCCAGGCTTCGACCAGCTATCGGGACGGAACCACAGACATAGGGTTCGATTTAACCAACAGAAATTTAAACGGACCTGGTTTTGCCAGGCTTCGACCAGCTATCGGGACGGAACCACAGACATAGGGTTCGATTTAACCAACAGAAATTTAAACGGACCTGGTTTTGCCAGGCTTCGACCAGCTACCGGGACGGAACCACAGACATAGGGTTCGATTTAACCAACAGAAATTTAAACGGACCTGGTTTTGCCAGGCTTCGACCAGCTATCGGGACGGAACCACAGACATAGGGTTCGATTTAACCAACAGGAATTTAAACGGACCTGGTTTTGCCAGGCTTCGACCAGCTATCGGGACGGAACCACAGACATAGGGTTCGATTTAACCAACAGAAATTTAAACGGACCTGGTTTTGCCAGGCTTCGACCAGCTATCGGGACGGAACCACAGACATAGGGTTCGATTTAACCAACAGAAATTTAAACGGACCTGGTTTTGCCAGGCTTCGACCAGCTATCGGGACGGAACCACAGACATAGGGTTCGATTTAACCAACAGGAATTTAAACGGACCTGGTTTTGCCAGGCTTCGACCAGCTATCGGGACGGAACCACAGACATAGGGTTCGATTTAACCAACAGGATTTTAAAAACAGAGTGAGATGAGTGGGATTTTTTTTTTTTTTTTTTTTTTTTTTGTGTGTGTGAGAGAGACAACGGTTTTTATTTCAAAACTTAGTTGTCAAAACAAAAGACAGCGGTTTTTATTTCAAAACTTAGCTGCAAAACAAAACTTGAAAAAACTTTTTTGAAAAGCATTAGAAACTCTCATGAATATGAAGAAGTCCTAAATGCATGATTTTTTTTTGCCTTTTTTTTTTTTGAAATTGACCCTCAAATGAGAATATGACGCAAATGCGAGTTGCAAAATGTGACTCGAATGTCGCACAAAACATGAGTGCATGCGTTGATGTGTAATGTCAATGATGAAACAATGCTCATTAATTCTGAGAAGCAACAATGCAATTGATAATTTAATGAAGATATGTCTTGATTTGCTTGGCTTGACCGATGGATTTGACTTTGAAAGCATGACGCAATGATGCATATGCATGCTAATGGTAGAAGATGATTGTTTATGAATGCAACATGTGTGCATAATATGTTAAAGATAATGGATGTCATGAATGCAACATGTATGCATGTGCATTAACAAAATGTCATAGTTGTAGCACGTATGCATGAACATGCTAGGAGTAGAATGACGAATGTCATGGATGCAGTATGTATGCATGATACTGATGCATATGCATCTAAGGATAGAATAATGTCATGAATGCAACATGTGTGCACATGCTTGTCGAGGTTAGAAGAATGATTGAATGCAACACATGCATAATATGTTAAAGGTGATGAATGATTGGGTGTATCATGATGAGGGTAGAAAACTGTAGGATGCAACGTGTATGCACGAATCATATGATCTACTAACTAACCATGATATGTGAAAATGCTTTTTTTTTTTTTTATTTTTTATTTTTTATTTTTTATTTTTTAAAGATGATGTAAATGATATCAATTTACATGATGGAATGCAGGATTTGTGAAAATAAATGCTTAATCAAAAATGAATTTTGTGTTAGTGAAATGATCACTCTTGCTTAAGTTTATTGATCCTATCAGCCAATACTTAGCGGATAATCAAATGAAAATAATGGTGTCATTATCAAGATTTTTTTTTTTTTTTTTTTTTTTTTTTTTTTTTTGCTTTCACCTGAGAGAAATTAGATGTGTTGGTCTTAGATCACTCAACCATATTGGACATTGTGGGTTATTGGGTAGATTCTCATGTGCTAGATTAGAGAACTTATCACAAGTAATGATAATGTTGAACATCTTCTAATTAAACTGCTTCATAACTTAGCCTTATAATGAACAAGAATGTTGGATTATAAGAAAGTGAATTTAGAGTTGGAAATAGAGGATGACAACCAATGAGGTTTTTTTTTTTTTTTTTTTTTTTTTTTTTTTTTTTTTTTTTTTTTAATAAAAGAACGAAGGAATGCGAAGGAAGATGTAGTACTCGCATGCTTTCAGAAGATCTCTTGGACAATAAGAGATTGAAAACGTATTTTCACATTTGAGTAAGAAATTGGAAATTGGAAATTGGTTAGATGAAAAGATGAGTGATATGACTCCATTTCCTCAGACAAGGGTTTTGAGAGCTAAAAGTAGCTTCTTGAGAAATTCTCGCTTTCTTTGAGTAAGCTCGAGATCTTTGATGATATTTGATCTAGCGTGGCAAAGGCGTAGACTTTGCCCCAATGTTGATGATGTGTGACTGAGATACTCTAGCTTGGCGAGACGTAACCTCTTGATCTACTGATTGCACTTTTTTTTTTTTTTTTTTTTTTTTTTTTTGGATGATGCAATAACGTGTTCCAACTTGTAGACGGTGGCTTCGCTTTATTTGAGGCAAAGACGTGGGCTTTGCCCCAGTATCGCAAAGACGAGGGCTTTGCCCCAGTTTTGCTGATGTCCAACAAGGTTTGTGAGAAATTGATTGCACCAATTTTTTTTTTTTTTTTTTTTTTTTTTTTTTTTTTTTTTTTTTTTTTTTTTGATACATGATGCAATAACGTGTTCCAACTTGTAGACGGTGGCTTCGCTCTACTTGTGGCAAAGATGTGGGCTTTGCCCCAGTGTTGCAAAGATGAGGGCTTTGCCCCAGTATTGATGATATTGATTCCGAGCAGGCGTAGACTTTGCCCCAATGTTGCGAAGATGAGGGCTTTGCCCCAGCTTATTGATTTACCGCGGAGACCTTTCAGCATCTTCAAGATGTAGCTTTTATTGCATAATCCTCGTTTTTTTTTTTTTTTTTTTTTTTTTTTTTTTTTTTTTTTTTTACCGGTGCAAACAGACTTTGATGTCACTCTAGCACACCTTCCCTATCATTTCTTTATTCGCGCTCCTTGTGATGATGTTAACCCCGAGCAAAAACTCATTTAAGACCTTGAGATAATTTCCAAAGTTACTACCTCTCTAGCTCTCAAAACCAACGTCCTTAGTCCTGAAATCAATTTCTACTCGAAGAAAGTGATAGATCAAAGAATGGGAAAAAGTAGAATGAATTCATATCAGATGAAGATGGAATGAAAGAGTGTATGAGAAATTACAAGTCTTAATTATGAAGCGCTAAATCACAAGCATTTAACATTATTTCATTACATCTGAAGCTCTCTTGGTCTGGTGGATAATTTTGAAGGGTTTGCCACATAATTGGGTGTGACATGCTTAGCAAAAGGCTTGGTGGGTAGAAAACTGTAGAGACACCGTATAAATGTAGATGGTGAAACTGACCAGATATTTTACGGTGGATCTACAAATTGAATAGATTGCCTCAAAATTATGTGCGGCATGCAGGTACAAGGTTTCACAGTGAGTAATTTTGAACTCTCGCTGCAAGATGGGTTTGCCCCAGCGTGATAATTTAAACACTGCTCAGTGGGGTATGATGATATGAATTTTAGCACATGCGAGATAATGTAGGTCAAGATAACGTTCTTCTCAATTTCCGAGTTTGGCTTAACAATTAAGTTTGAGAAGAGTATTTGAAAAGGTAATTAGATGGTTGAGACCGACACATTTCTGAGAGAAAAGCAGTGAAACCAACCATTTTTTTTTTTTTTTTTTTTTTTTTTTTTTTTTTTTTTTTTTTTTGATGATTCACCATGATTTGTATTCAATTATCGCTAAAATTTTAGCTAATAATAACGACTAAAACAATTACAAGAATGATCAAGTAAATACACAAAAGACTTTTTTGATTTTTTTTTTTTTTTTTTTTTTTTTATGAGTTTTTTTAATTTCAAAATATGCACGAGATGCAATTTTCGAAAAATATGATTTTTATGTTATGACATGCGAAATGAAACGATGCATGAAATTATTCTTGTATGCAATTTTATGCAATTTTTTTTTTTTTTTTTTTATTTTTTTATTATTTTTTTTTTTTTGAATAGCTCAATCACCACTGTCGTCTTTAATTTCACGAAAACTTCTAACCGGCCATTGCGATATCATGATTGTCATGCTTTTATTACCATCAGCTACGTGAAATATCTTTATTTTTTTTTTTTTTTTTTTTTTTTTTTTTTGAAATGCAGCGACAAAAGATTGCAGAGAGAACTCTGACGAGTAAAGTTGAATACACAGACCTACTACTTGTAAAAGATTCATTAATCAAAATGGGGAGTACTATAAAACGCCTTTAGTTCTCCCAGAAAAACAAAAGAAGTTGAGAAAAAACTTTGGGTACGATATTGAGACTGTAGTGCGATTTTTCTGAGTACTCAGCGAGACACCCTTCTCCTAACAAAACCTGCTTTAAGCGAAGTATCTTCGTACATAATCTGCACTGGTCGGGTTCGGCAAGTCGTCGCCATCCATGTTAGTTAGGATTAATGCTCCTCCAGAGAACGCCTTTTTTACCACAAACGGTCCTTCGTAATTAGGAGTCCATTTTCCCCGATGATCCTTTTGAAATGGGAGGATTCGTTTTAGCACTAGATCTCCCTCTCTGAAAATCCTAGAACGTACTTTCTTATCATAAGCCCTCATCATTCTTCGTTGATAAAGTTGGCCCTTGCATAGTGCTGTTAATCTTTTTTCTTCCACAAAGTTCAGCTGCTCATAACGTTTTTGGATCCATTCAGCTTCTTCTATCTCCGCCTCTAAGAGAATTCTCAGTGACGGGATTTTTACCTCTATTGGAAGAACAGCCTCCATGCCGTAGACCAGTGAAAACGGGGTTGCCCCAGTCGAAGTGCGAACAGATGTGCGATAACCGTGTAATGCGAACGGAAGCATGTCATGCCAGTCTCTATAAGTTGACGTCATTTTCTGCACAATTCTTTTTATGTTTTTGTTGGCTGCCTCTACTGCCCCGTTCATCTTTAGCCTGTATGGGGTAGAGTTCATGTGCTTGATTTGGAATTGCTCGCATAACTCCTTCATCAATTTACTATTCAAATTCCTTGCATTATCCGATATTATTGCCTCGGGAAGACCGTAGCGACATATGATTTCCTTTTTTATGAACTTGATCACGACCTTCTTTGTTATTTCACGGTACGTCATTGCTTCTACCCACTTGGTGAAGTAATCTATGACTACCAGAATAAAACGATGCCCGTTCGAAGCTTTAGGTTCAATAGGACCTATAACGTCCATTCCCCACATTGAGAACGGCCATGGGGCCGTCATTACGCTTAAGTGAGATGAGGGCGCGTGGGCTCTATCTGCATATATTTGACATTTGTGGCATTCCCTTGTATATCTGATGCAATCTGTTTCCATGGTTAACCAAAAATATCCAGCTCTAAGCGCTTGCCTAGCCATCATATGTCCGCTAGTGTGAGTACCGCAAACCCCTTCGTGGATTTCTTTCATAATTGTATTAGCTTCAACGGCATCCACGCATCTTAAAAGTACCATATCTTGATTTCTTTTATAAAGCACTTCTCCATTCAGAAAGAAGTTCATGGCCAATCTTCTTAGCGTGCGTTTGTCATTCTCTGAGACGTTCAGTGGGTATTCCTTTTCTTTGATATAACGCTTTATGTCATGGTACCAAGGCTTATTATCAGGCTCCTTTTCAACATTCATACAAGTGGCTGAAACATTTCTTTTTCCGAGTTTGATGGGTTCAATTTCCTGATCAGGACCTAGGTTAAGCATTACTGCCAACGTTGCTAAAGCATCCGCTACCTGGTTGCTTTCTCTGGGAAGATAGTCGAAGGTGATTTCCTCAAAGTACTGAGACAACCTTAGAATGAGTTTCTTGTAAGGTAATAACTTGGCATCCCTTGTCTCCCATTCTCCTCTTAACTGGTGAATTACCAACATTGAATCTCCCCTGACTTGGAGTTTTTTTATCTTCATGTCAACAGCCGTTTGTATACCCATGGAACATGCTTCGTATTCAGCCATGTTGTGCGTACAATCAAAACCTAAACTGGCAGTGATGGGGAAGATTTCCCCCTTCGGTGATATTAGCACTACTCCAATTCCATTTCCCAGCTCATTAGAGGCTCCATCAAACAACATAGTCCATGTTTCCGAATTTTGCGTTGCCTCTTCCTTTAATATGGTAGAGACCAGTTCATCTGGGAAGTCAAATTTCATAGGCTCATAATCTTCCACAGGTAGCTCAGCCAAATAGTCGGCTAGCGCACTTCCTTTTACAGCTTTACGTGTGACGTAAACGATGTCGTACTCTGACAGAAGAACCTGCCATCTTGCGATTCTTCCTGACAAGAATGGCCTTTCGCAAATGTACTTGATGGGATCCATTTTTGAGATGAGCCATGTTGTGTAGTATAACATGTATGGCCTCAATCGACGAGCTGCCCAAGCTAGTGCGCAACATGTTTTTTCTAACAGTGAGTATTTGGCTTCGCAGCTGGAGAATTTCTTGCTTAGATAATATATGGCCTGCTCTTTTCTGCCTGACTTATCATGTTGCCCCAACACACAACCCATTGAATTCTCCGTTACTGTGATGTATAAGATGAGTGGACGACCCGGAGTTGGGGGGACTAGGACGGGAGGACTTTGCAGATAATGTTTGATCCTCTCGAATGCCTTTTGGCAATTCTCGTTCCAAACACCAGCATCACTCTTGCGAAGTAATTTGAAAATCGGCTCGCATGTTGTTGTCAAGTGAGAAATGAATCTGGCGATATAGTTTAATCTGCCAAGGAAACCTCTAACTTCCTTTTGCGTGCGCGGTGGTGGCATCTCTATGATGGCTTTGACCTTATCTGGATCGACTTTAATTCCTTCTTGACTTACGACGAAACCTAATAACTTCCCGGAGTTTACTCCGAACGTGCATTTATTGGGATTTAATTTCAATTTAAATTTCCTCAATCGTTCGAACAGTCTTCGCAGGATAACCGTATGTTCCTCCCCTTTCTTTGACTTGGCAATCATATCGTCCACATAAATCTCTATTTCTTTATGCATTAAGTCGTGAAAAAGAGTAACCATAGCTCGTTGGTAGGTTGCTCCAGCGTTTCTCAATCCGAACGGCATGACTTTATAACAAAAAGTTCCCCATAGGGTGATGAAAGTAGTTTTTTCCTGATCTTCCGGTGCCATTTTTATTTGGTTATAACCAGAGAAACCATCCATAAAGGAGAATGTGGAGAAACCGGCGGTGTTATCTACCAGCACGTCTATGTGAGGAAGAGGAAAATTATCTTTCGGGCTTGCTCGGTTTAAATCTCTGTAATCCACGCACATTCGTACTTGGCCATTTTTCTTTGTTACAGGAACAATGTTTGCCACCCATTCAGGATACTTTGCCACTGTCAAGAATCCTGCATCCATTTGTTTTTTCACTTCTTCCTTTACTTTGATCACCACGTCCGGCTTCATTCTTCGTAACTTCTGCCTTATTGGCCTGCATTCTGGCTTCAATGGTATCTGGTGTGCTACGATGCTTGCGTCTAGTCCCGGCATATCTTGATAAGACCATGCAAAAATATCAGTGAATTCCTGAAGCAAGTCTACCAGCTGCTGACGGCCTTCGGTCGTCATGTTGGTCCCGATTTTAATCTCCTTAATCTCAAGCTGAGACCCTAAGTTAATGGCCTCTGTTAGCTCTTCATGCGGCCCCATTATTTTATCTTCTTCGTTGATCATCCTTAACAATTCAGGGGTAGGATTAGATTCCTCTTCATCATCGCTTGTTTCAAATTCAACTATGTATGCGGGGGTATCCGGTTCGTACTTATGATCAATAGCGCTTTCAGTTTCAATATCGCTGTTTTTCGAAAGAACAAAATTGGTCGAAATGGGAAGTAAAAGCAAGGAAAAACACCAAACGAAATAGACGATAGAAAATGAAATGATAACTTTACTGAATTATAACGAAGTTTGACATAAGAGTGAAAAAAAAAAAAATGAACTAGAAAGAAATGCATAAACTGAAGGGAAAGAAAACAAAACAAAACAGGGTTTGAACAATTACTTCGATATTTCATCGATACATGATGGTAATTCTAAAACAGTCCAATTATCGAGTTCGCAATCCTCCGGGCACGGGTACACCAACGGGTCTGCCTCCTTGAGTTCTTCTATTACTGCCATGATTGCAGAGTCTTGACCCTCTGAATGTATCTTGCCTGCAGACTCGAATGAGTCGTAGATATGAGGAAAAAACTTCAAACGTGGCTCGGGCTCGTGATCCCTGAATCTGGTCGGACGTTCTCTTCCTCCTAGCCCATATGCTCTGACCATATCCTTCCCATTTGGCTTATATCCAAGACCAAATTTTTTCGGATTCTTTTGTATATTCAGCAGGTCGTTGAGACGCTTGTTACTTCCTTTTAGAGAGAATTTTGCTAATTGTTGTTCTACCTTCTTTAGGTCTCCCGTTATGGTGGTGGCACTTGCGACCTCAAATGATTGGAATGAAGACTCGAAAGCTTCTTCTGCGGCTTCCACATACGGCATGGAGGAAGGCTTTGATACCAAAATATCCTCTTGGCCAGATACAATCACTAGCCTGCGGTCAATCACGAATTTCAATTTCTGATGTAACGATGACGGAACTACCCCAGCCGAGTGGATCCAGGGGCGCCCCAATAAGCAACTGTAAGCCGAATTGATATTCATGACCTGAAAGGTTATGTTGAAGGTACAAGGTCCGATTTGAATAGGGACTTCTATATCTCCAATTACTTCACTGCGGGCTCCATCAAACGCCCTTACTATCATAGTGCTAGGCCTGACATGAGACATATCGATAGGCAGCTTTTCCAACGTGGATTTGGGCATTATATTCAGAGAGGAGCCATTGTCTACAAGTACTTTTGCCACAGCGTATCTTTTGCACTTGACTGTAATGTGAAGAGCTTTAGTATGATTGGTACCTTCAGAGGGCAACTCATCACTAGAGAAGGTCACTGTGCTTGCGGATGTGATGTTCCCGACGATATCATCTAGATTTTCCACGGTGATGTCCTGTGGAACATATGCTTGGTTAAGCACGCTCAGTAATGCCTTGCAGTGCACTTCTGAAGACATTAACAATGACAGTATAGATATCCTTGCAGGCGTTCGGCCCAGTTGTTCGATTACTTTATATTCGCTTTGCTTAACCAACTTCAGGAATTCTTGGACCTCCTGCTCTGATATTGACTCCTTGTCTCCCTTTTTCAACGCACAAGGCTCTTCTGACTCGATATTAATATCTTCGTTTAGCTTGGCCTTCCCCTTTTCTTTACTCCTCTCCTTCATTAACTCCCCTGGTGCGTAACATCTTCCGCTTCGCGTTACCCCTCCTATCCCCGTGATATTGTCTATTGGGAGCGGGTCGCCTTCCACAACCACCTCATATCCGTATCTCCAAGGTACTGCTTTTGAATTTTCATATTTGAATGGGGATGGGATTTGAATGGTAATTGGCCTTGGACTGACGATGTTTGGCCTTTCTTGGTAGAAGATAGTTAAAGGCCTTGGCTTAAGGAGGTTCTTTGATCCTTCTGCAAGAGATACCTCATCCATCATGTTCACCTCAATCTCCGGGTAAGTCATTGTTTTTCTCGAGACGGTTAACATGTGTGTATCCAGCAATTCTTGGACCTTTTGGCGAAAGCATCCGCATTGGTTGATAGAGTGTCCCTTCTTTCCCGCATGGAACAAACATTTCAAACCATCATCATATTTTCCAAGGGGAAGAACAGGGTGAGCATACTCTATTTCGATATATCCATTTCTGAACAGAATCCAGAAAAGCTCCTCCATAGACGTCATAATTTCCTCCACATCCCTCTTTGAACCTGGCTCATCAATTCCTATTGCATTCACGCGGGGATTCTGATGATTTGGTAAGGGATTGTTGTTGACATCAGGCTCGCTTCCTTTCTTAAAATTTAACCATCCTGCCTTAATTAGAGCTTGTACCTTGTATTTGAGTGGGATACAATTTTCCGTTGAGTGACCAGCTATTCCTGCGTGATAGTCACAATGAACGCTTGCATCATACCACTTGGGATAAGGTGGTTGCACCGGGGGTGTAGGTACTGGTGATAATTGATTATTCTGGAATAACCGAGGTAACAGCTCTGTGTACGTCATGGGAATCGGGTCAAACTGAGCCTGTTTTGGGGTTCCTCTATTAACCTGGGGGCCTTGAGCGTAGGAAGCAGTTGGCTGACCTCGCGGTTGATAACCCTGATTTCCTTGAGGGCGTGAATTTTGAACGAATGGTGCAGAATACTGTGCATTTGTATTGTAAACATATGGCTGATAATTTGCATATGGAGCCGTATAATATTGCGGAGCTCCTGCACTAGAGTGCGGCGATTGTCTCCATGCCGACTGGTTTGTATTTCCTACCATTTGGACTTCCCCCTCCTTTCTCCTTGCGAAGCCCCCCTTCTTTACTGAAGATTCAGATGCATCAATTATTTTGCCATGTTTAATCCCGTACTCAATCCTTTCCCCAATCATCATTATATCTGAGAAGTTCGTGGAAGTGCTTCCGATCATCTTGTCGTAGAAGGGAGCTTTAAGGGTGTTCATGAACATGGCCGACAACTCCTTGTCCGTCAACGGCGGCTGGACCTGTGCAGCGATATCTCTCCATCTCTGCGCATACTCTTTGAAGTTTTCCGAGTTATTCTTTTCCATCCTTTGCAGATCCATGCGATCTGGAGCCATATCTATGTTGTGCTTATATTGCTTCAAGAAAGAATCCGCCAAGTTTTTCCATGAATAAACATGTGCGCTATCGAGTTGCATGTACCAGCGAGATGCAGGACCGGTTAGGCAATCCTGGAAGCAATGGATTAGTAGTTTTTCATCCTGAATATAGCCTGCCATTTTCCTACAATACATAGTAAGATGACTCTTTGGACATGATGTCCCGTCATATTTTTCAAAATCAGGTACTCGGAACTTTGGAGGAATTATTACGTCGGGCACTAGGCATAGCTTAGTAGCGTCAATGCTGCCGAAGACACTGGTTCCTTCAATGGCTCTCAGCCTTTCCTCCAAGACTCCCAAAACTCCGTCGTTTGGGTTCTTATGCCCTTCATTTGTCCAATCCTTCCTAAACTCAGATTTGTCATGATTGGGAATTGTGATGGTCACCTTGGGGGGCTCTTCTTTAGGATCTGAAACACCAGCCTGATTGGCCATGGAGACCCCCGCTCCCTTGAGGCCTTGGTAGTGCTCGGCTGAGGCGTGGTGCCACGGGTTGTACGCAGTATATGAAGGTATGAATCCCTCCATTGGCGGGTACTGAGGGGGGATAACCTCTATAGGTTCACTGACCGCGTTGCTTGTTTGTACTGGATCTGCTACCATTTTGCCCTTTTCGAGTGCCAACAGAATTGCATCCATCTTGCTTCTCAGCTCGTCTAGATCCTTCCTTGTTCTCTCTATTTCAGCATTTTGTTCTTCCATGATTCTTTTTCTGTGTCTCGTGAAATGGACGCGAGGAGTTGGTGGTGACTGAGCTATTGTTTTGTTCTGTTTTATTTTCGTTTTAGAGTTTAAAAATTAGTAAAAGAAAAAAAAGTAAGACACAAACACATGATGCAGGAATGAAAGCTTTTACTACCCAAATGAAATAAATGTTTCGAATTAGCAAGGTACACAAATACAACAAGTAAAAATGACAAAAGAACTTTAAAGACATAAACAACAGTTTCGGGGAACATTTAATGAAAGTGGCCAAAGTACCCAAGATCACTACGAATCATCCCTAAGAATTCAAATAACTCTTCTGCATTAGCTATCATTGGTGAGGTGCTTTCTCGTAGACATCTTGCCCAATCCGCCAACCTTCGAGCCCTTCTAGCCATTATCTTGATGGTATCCATTGTTTTATCCACTTTTTCAACAATTACTTGCATATCGTCTCTCAGAGCATGATAAGCCTGCTTTATAGAACTATACTCCTTTTCTAAATGCTCTCTTTCCTGTGATAGTTTCTCCCCTGCTTTTTGGTATGCTTCGAGTCGCTGCTCTAATGAGTTTGCAAATTTTCTTAGGATGTTGTACCCCTCTAAATGATTTTTGACATCTTGACGAAGATCAACGTTATTCCTTTCTAGTTCACCGAGTTGTATTTCCTTTTTGCCGATGACGTCTTCCATTTCTGATGTTAACTTTAACAGAGAGGATTTCTCTTCTGAAAAGACCTTTATCTGACTCTCCTGTCGGCCAACTGTTTTCCGCAACGTGGCATTATGATTCTTTAGCGCATGGTTCTCCTTGCTTAAACTTCTATTTTCATTGTCTAGCCAGTCATGATCTCCTTGTCGCTTTGCTTGCTCCCTATTCACCCCTTCTGCTCTTTCGCACTTCTCGCTTGTCTGGGCTACCTGTTCCACAAGTCGACTGATTTCTCGTCGTAGCTTCTCATTTTCCAGTTCGAGAGTTTGATTCCTTTCCCATAACATTTTATGCTTCGTCACCTCTTGATCTGGTTCGCCCATCATCGTTTTAGCGAGAGATTCTCTGATGCTGCAGGTCAAGATTCCCGTCACGCTCTTCTTCCTCCTGGTGTTCCAATGCAAATATCCAGGAGTAGTCCCCTCACAATGACCGTTGCTCTCTATCCGTCTTACTGCTCTCCAGGAGCTCGATGCTTGTCGCTTTTTCCCATTGGATCCCTCCTCGTCATAAGAGAACTCTAGTTTGCTGAGTCTATGAGTTACCGGTATAAATTGCCTAAACCATAATTGTCGTAACACCATCAATGGTGCATAATGGATACATCCCCAAGGACCCAAGAGAGGGACTGTATGATAATCCCCACACCTATATATCAATGTTTTCAGAGGCATCCATGACGCCTTCCATATTATGCTTCTCATTGTTACTTTTGATAGGAATGATGCCCATGCCTCCTTCTTCGGGTGATTCACATCCCACTGGGCTGTGCCAAACTCTGAAATGGTGTTCTGCGTTATGTCCCACGTGCTACTGTAGTTGACACTTGGACACCTGAAATCCTTTGGGAATTTAATGTGATTATGCATCCATACGTAGAGCAATGGAACACAAAATCTTAATTTCCCCTCCTTGTTACTTCTACAAAAGTTAAGTGTCCTGAAGGTTTCTGCGAGAAGAGGTATGATTGGGTTTACTCCTTGCTCTATGTTGAAAAATAATTTTAGAACTTGCCCATCCACACGCCCTTTTGCTTTAGGGTACAAGACTGTCCCGTAGATGCATAGTGCGAACAAGGTCATACCTTTTTCTTGCTTGATGTAGTTGCAGGCGAGTTCAATTAAGTAATCCAACGATACAGACTCCTCCTTTCCTTTGACTTCTAAGTGTTTTTGTATTTCGAGGGCTCGTATTTGAAGAAATTCAGCCAAAATCCTCTTTGCGGTGTGTTGTGGGTTAAAGCAGTAGACCGACTCCCCGACCTTTTCTGGAATTCCCAACATCGAGTGATATTCTTCAATAGTAGGCACGAGATCAATATCTCCAAACGTGAAACATCTATAGGCAGGATCCCAAAAGTCTAGCAAAGCTTGTATGGCAAAACGATTGACGGGGACGTACATAAGATCAGCTATGTTGCCGTACTTTCTTGAAAACTCGAACCTCTGTTTCGGTGTCAAACCTTCCCAAATGACCTTCAGCTTTCCTAATTCATTAGAAATAAACTCCACTCGAGTGAAGGAAAGTAATGGCTCTGTATCAGTAGCGGATAAACTATCTCCTTGTCTTAACTGTATCTGCTCTGCCCAATGTAGTACACTACCCAATTCGTCATACCGAGATGTAGATGATCGTATCGATGTAATGGGTACATTGACATTCATTTTTGTTCCCCTAAAAACAAAAGAAAAAGATATCAATTGATTTTGAAATGAGACTTTCATGCGCCAATACGGGGGCATTTACATCCCCTCGAAGGTCGACACTACTTGACCCGAGATAAGAAAAGAAAAACATCATGCGCCTGTCGGAGACATTGACTATCTCATCGAAGGTCGACACTACTCTATCTTAAAAAGGAAATATCATAGAGACACATGCGAAAAGTACACCAAAAAAAAAAAAAAAGTAATAATAGTTTTGGCACACCAAAAACAGTAATAAACACCAAGAAAGATAAACCATGACTAACAAAGATGCGGCGATCACTAATAACAATAATGCTTGGGTGAAAACTCCGAATTGAATCGGGTGCTATAAATTAGCAGACGAACCAACTTGGGGCGAGAATCTTTCGTGCGCCATACAGGGGCAATTATATCCCCTTGAGGGTCGACATTACTCGATTCTCAAACCTAATCCTAAATGGTAGAGCCCGGGTAGAAGGCTTGTGAACGCGAGTGAAATGCATGATGATGCAATAAACCGTAATTTACGCTAAATGAAACAAGTTTAATCAAAGCATAGTCACGAGATAACTTGAATAATAAAATGACGTGAGGGTAAGATTCTAAATCTAAGGACAAAGGCCCCCAAATTAATTTGAAAGCTGAAGATTAGCCAACGAATTAATCTGAGCGAGAATCTTTCGTGCGCCATACAGGGGCAATTATATCCCCTTGAAGGTCGACATTACTCGATTCTCAAATCTAATCCTAAAAGGTAGAGCCCGGGTAGGAGGCTTGTGAACGCGAGTGAAATGCATGATGATGCAATAAACCGTAATTTACGCTAAATGAAACAAGTTTAATCAAAGCATAGTCACGAGATAACTTGAATAATAAAATGACGTGAGGGTAAGATTCTAAATCTAAGGACAAAGGCCCCCAAATTAATTTGAAAGCTGAAGATTAGCCGACGAATTAATCTGAGCGAGAATCTTTCGTGCGCCATACAGGGGCAATTATATCCCCTTGAAGGTCGACATTACTCGATTCTCAAATCTAATCCTAAAAGGTAGAGCCCGGGTAGGAGGCTTGTGAATGTGTGAAATGATAATGTAAGCAATCTAAATCACGGTAAATGAAATAATTTAAATAAAACAACGCATAACGACGCAATGAATTAAACAGTAAACATGATGTGAGGGTAATGCTCTAAATCTAAGGATAAAGGCCCCCAAATTAATTTGAAAGCTAAAGATTAGCCGACGAATTAATCTGAGCGAGAATCTTTCGTGCGCCATACAGGGGCAATTATATCCCCTTGAAGGTCGACATTACTCGATTCTCAAATCTAATCCTAAAAGGTAGAGCCCGGGTAGGAGACTCGTGAATTTGTGTGAAATGCATGATAATGCAATAAACAGTAAATTGCGATAAATAAAACAACACATAATTGAATAAATAGAACAAAGACAAACAAAGACCAAAAAAGAAGATTAGCTATATGTAAGATAAAATGCAATGACCTAGACCCACTAAAAAAGTCCCCAGCAGAGTCGCCATGCTGTCGCAACGTTTTTGCGACGCGGGTCGGCCGACAACCTTCTGTTAAACAGGGGTTTTCACAAAAAATGGGAGTCGCCACCAACCGTTTTAGGTGCGATTGGTCACCTTAAAAATACGGTCTACGAATTTTAAAAGACAAGGTTCGGGGGTCGGTTGAGTGTAGGGAAGGTGCTAGCACCCTACAACATCCCGTTTTTAAAAAGACGGTAGCCAAAACATTTTATCTTAATTACTTATCTAATTTCAAATGGTCTTAAAGCATAAACAAAATAAACTATTAAGATTAATACGTTGTCCCAACTAATCATACCCTAACTCTAAAGTAAAGTAGGGACGTGATTTTGTGAATGAGATTATTAATTTCGCCATTTAATCGCCTTGATCTCAATACCCTCGAGATGATAGGAACAGTCCTTCATCTCTCCCGGGGTTACAAATTAAATTTTAAATTACCCTCGAGATGAAAGGAACAATCCTTCATCTCTCCCGGGGTTACAAATTAAATTTTAAATTACCCTCGAGATGAAAGGAACAATCCTTCATCTCTCCCGGGGTTACAAATTAAATTTTAAATTACCCTCGAGATGAAAGGAACAGTCCTTCATCTCTCCCGGGGTTACAAATTAAATTTTAAATTACCCTCGAGATGAAAGGAACAATCCTTCATCTCTCCCGGGGTTACAAATTAAATTTTAAATTACCCTCGAGATGAAAGGAACGGTCCTTCATCTCTCCCGGGGTGGCGATTTGAACTTAAAGTACCCTCGAGATGAAAGGAACGGTCATTCATCTCTCCCGGGGTGGCGATTTGAACTTAAAGTACCCTCGAGATGAAAGGAACGGTCCTTCATCTCTCCCGGGGTGGCGATTTGAACTTAAAGTACCCTCGAGATGAAAGGAACGGTCCTTCATCTCTCCCGGGGTGGCGATTTGAACTTAAAGTACCCTCGAGATGAAAGGAACGGTCCTTCATCTCTCCCGGGGTGGCGAAGTTAAACTTAATTTAACCAAAAGTAGAAAAATAATGAACTTATGTTTCACCATTAAACAACATGCATGGAGATTAAAGATTAAAGCCAAAAGATAAAACATGGGTATATATGCATGTGAACCGGGGGTATATATATGCTCAAAACAGGGGTATATATGCATGTAAACAGGGGTATATATGCATGTAAACAGGGGTATATATGCATGTAAACAGGGGTATATATGCATGTAAACAGGGGTATATATGCATGTAAACAGGGGGGTGTATATGTTCAAAACAGGGGTATATATGCATGTAAACAGGGGGGTGTATATGCTCAAAACAGGGGTATATATGCATGTAAACAGGGGTATATATGCATGTAAACAGGGGGGGTATATATCAGATAGACAAAAGTATATATGAGCACACAAAAAAAAAAAAACCAATCAGGCATACTTCATTACAAGAATAGGGGCGTTTCAGTAATTTTACTTAAAATCTAAAATATCGTTACCCAAGTCTAATTCTTCTTCCGCACGCAGGCTCTTTCACGCTGCTACTATCGCCGTGGCTCGCCGGAAGCACCGTAGTTGGAGGGCTGAGAGAAACGAACGCCGCCGGTGTCCGTCGTTGGAATGGAACTCCGCCGCTGGTTCGTGGTATGGCTGAGGACGACGTTCCACCGTCGGGGTCGTCTGAGTTCGAGGTGGCGCTGGGATTGGAAGTCTGAAGCCCCAAATCGTCGCCGCCGTCGTTGGAATGGGTTTATCGAAAGTGGAGCTCAGAGGGGGTCGCCGTTCAGCTCGGGTTTGTGCGAAGTGAGGTCCGCCGTGAGGTTTGGAGAAGACGGTAGAGCTCCGTCGCTGGTCTGAGTTTTGAATTTCGAGGCCGAAGACGAAGCTGACGATGGGATGCCGCTGCCGTCTGGTTCGTGAGCTTGAAGAAGTTCGGTCGGAGCGCCGCCGTGCACGGTGGTTCTCCGCCGTACGTGATGGAAAACTGCCGTGAAGTACCGGAGTCGGGTGGCGGCCGGATTGATGAGGGTGATGAGAGGGAAGGGATGATGAATAGTGAGGAGAGAGGGATTGGTTTTTTTTTTTGGGAGCTTTGGGATTGTCAATATTTTTGTCCTCTTCCCACATGTCCCATCCTTACACTTTTATAGGCCATGATTAGGTCTACAAACATGGGCCTATTCTATTTTGGCCCCTTTCCCAACATTGGCTACTCTAAAAAACCTAAAACCCTAAACTAAACACCTAATTGAAGTTTTAAACTCAAAAATTAAAATAAAACGCTAAATTAGAGTCCCGAGATCGGGACATTAAAAATGGAAACCCTAAAAGTGGAAACACTAAAATGGAAAACCTAAATTGGAAACTTAATTGGAAACCTAAATTGGAAACTTAATTGGAAACCTAAATTGGAAACCCTAAAAAAGGGGCCCTAAATTGGAAACCTAAAACCAGAAAAAACTAAAGACAAAACGCAGCGGGAAGCTGGGATCGAAGCGCTAAACCCTAACAAAACCCAGGAAGCTTCGAACGACCCACTAACGGAATACAAATTTTTGTGATTTTCTTGAAAACTTCAAAAAATGTCGAAAAACGCGAAATTAAAGAAAAACTCTTAAAAATGAGCGAAAAACATAAAATATGTGAAAAATCCAAAATGATGATAAATAAGGCCGGACGAAATACGGTGTCTACAATGTTCATCCTTTTTCCATAAACCGAATTTGAACAGTTCAAATTCTTTTTATTTATTTTTTCTTTTCTTTTATATTGTTGCACGGTGTTATCCGAGCTAGCCAGGAGAACCTAAAGGACCTACAGATCATGAGCTCCAACGATACGAGATTATCCGGTCAAAACTCTTTTAACCGAACTAATCAACATTCGTTAACCCCCGGAGACTCCACTATAGTCCGAGGGTTGCACTCTCCTCACTGTAGATATATTATGTCCTCTGATATAACCGTCATGGGCAAGTCGACCCTTCACAGGTTGTTCGTAATCACAGCTGGGTCGTTTAAACCGTTTAACCTCTGCATTACGTCTTGTTCCTTAAATACCACTGACACCTCTAATGAACAATAAATCAGTTAACCCTCTCATCACATGAGAGTGTGAGCGCTCATTGTTCAAGCCCCGAAGTCAGCTATTAAGGGAACAACCTATCTACTAACCCTGAAGAGCGGGTTAGGAGTGAACTCCAATCTTGCTGTAGTATGTCCCCAGCTACCTATTCGACTTTATCCCCAAGATGGTAGGCTTATTGAGTCGGCGCTTATGGGACACTCTCACCCATACAAGTCTAAGGATACTGTCTAATAAGCAGGAGTTCGTAGTAAGCTCCAGATTGAGATCGAGTTACCTAGGCCATCAAATGAAAAAGTCGGTCTCATCAGTAAACGGTGTTATAAAGAGAGAGCGACTTAATACGCGGTTCGGTCTTATGCAAACTCTTTGCACAGGACGCCCTCACTCGCACATCTCCATGTGAAACGATTCGGATCACATCGTTTTGTACAATACAAAGTGAGCCGCATCCTATAGTGTTACCAGGATATGGTACCCAGCCTTATCCGTATACTATAGACCGTTTTGACTGACTACTTGAGCCTGATCCACAATCATGTCATACATGAGGCTCAAGTACTCATATTCAGCCAAGGGTGTTGGTCATTGGTATAGGTTAACTTAAACACGTTTCACTTTATTCCAGTAAACTCCTTTACTGAATAAAACTAATAACTCTTTATTCTAAATAGAATATTTACAAACATAACAGTTTACAAACCACGAGTTTTAGGACATAAAACCCAACAAACTCCCACTTGGACTTAAACGTCTGTGGTGTACATGTTAGGTGGAGAAAACTAATATATCATATATATCAGAAGTTTTCTCCCACTGTCCTCTCCAGCAACTCGGAGCCCTAGACTCTTCTAGGTGTCTCTCAAACACTTTAGCCATGAGAGACTTAGTAAACTAATCAGCATGAAGTACTACGAGGCTTTCCATGTGACCATCACATCTTCTCATAGCACTATCTGCGAGCTCAACTTATAAACTTGGTGCTGCTTCACAAGCTGCAACATAGACTTAACTACCACCGAGGAATCAACAATACAACTCTTGTATTCTACTCCTCTAAGTACAAGGACAAAAATTTAACCAGAATCCAATCCAATTGGACTAATATTACTGACATCTCCCACTGCATAACACATATCAGGTCATGTATCTCAAAAGATACATCTGACCTCCAATATGTAAATGCACTTGGCTGCATCTCGTATCCTCAACACTTGAGGTGTCTGAGGAAAGCATTTCCATAGACCATCGAATATTGACAACAACTTGTCAATAAAAGATTTCAGAAACAACACTAGCGATTTGTTCTTATGACTCAGATCAACCTGAATTATTAGAACAAGCTAAGCCTACCTCCAGATCAACTATTTTGGAGTTGGTCGCTAGTTTTATGCTAAAATGTCTAAAGTGAATCCTACATCATTCTCAATGATTAGGACAAAATTACGGGAATATATTATGAAAGCTTTAACATTGATTAAACACTTGTCCAACAAGTTTTATCAATGTAATGTTCAAACCATAAGATTTGAAAAACAAACCTTATAAATCAGAATATAGATGCTTATTCCAATTCATAAATGGATTGAAGAAACTCGCAAACGATTTGCTCTTAATCTTGAAAAATGTATCTCCCTGGTTGAGACTAATAAATACTCTATCAAGATAGTTAGTCTTGATATCCATTTACCTTATCCTATCAGATAGAATAGAACAGGACAATGGATACGAGTATACTATATAACTTATATCTGACAACAAGAGATGAAGTTAATACACAATTAACCCCTTCTCTTTGGGACAATCCCTTTGCCAGAAAGTCAAGCCTTAGAGGTTTTCACGTTTTCACCTCATAGACTTGGTATGTAAACCTCTTGAAGATCTGGTAGAGCACTTTATGTGGTACTCCAAATTCAAGCTGTCGAGGCTTGCCAAAATACAATTTATAAACCCGATGTACACCGAGCTATTTGAAGCTTAGTGGTAACGGGGTCGATCCACAGGGAAATAAGAAATCTAATTTAACTAAGCCTAATTTGTTAATAATAAAACGTATGCACAAATAAAAGAATGGTAATTTGGTTTGGGGGGAAGGGAGCTCCTAATATGCAACTAACGGAAAATTAAATGGCAATGTGCAAAATTAAACGGTCGCGCTTAACTTCGAGAAATGAAATTGCTCGTTATGGATGTTCGGATCATCGATACAATTTACTCGCTAGCCATGTTCATGCACACAATTCATTTAGTTATTTCTAACTCAAATGACCCAATGATATAATTAGAAACGTGCAATTCTAATTGTACTTGGCCAACAATCTATCTAAGGTCGCGACCTCTAAATCGACTACGAGCCAGTGACGGGAACATTGCGACGGCTTAATCCTAAGACTAACCCGGTTTCTCTCTTGCCTTAAGCCTAACATGAAAACGTTAATTAATTCAGATTACCAACTGTCACTTTGGGTTGAACTAATTAGCCATGCTTAGACCCGTGCTACCTAGCGGTTTGGGCAATTATACGTCCCAACCTTTAGCCCTATATCATGCATAGGAATTAGAGCGTCAATCTAATTTAGCTACACATGCTAGAATTGGAATAAGAACAAGCAAGAAGATGCATAAACATACTAATTTCTCAACATTTACAAAGGGGCAAAACCTCCCCAAACATCCAAAAATTACAAACCAAAGCTCAAAATTAAGCACTTACCTCGGTTTAGCCTTCCATGGAGGATGAATAAATCCAATCCCCCATGGAAGAGCTTAGTAGCATGCAAAAAGAAGGAGAAGAAGTACAAAAATGGTGGAAAATGGTTGTAGACCCGAGAGCTAATGTTGGAAGAAGAAGAAGGATGAAAGAATGGCTGGAAAATTGCGTTTTCACGCCTTTTAATGTCGGAGCGTCGAGACGCTAGGCAAGCGTCTCGACGCTGTGCCCTAAGTTGGCTGTCGCGCGCGCGCACGGGTGTCGAGACGCTAGGCCAGCGTCTCGACGCTGTCGCGCGTCCATCTGGGAAATTGTTGGGCGAGCGTCGAGACCCTCGGGCGGCGTCTCGACGCTGGGGGCGCGCGCGTGCGTCAGATGGTGTCTGGGCGGCGTCGAGACCCTCGGGCGGCGTCTCGACGCTGTCGCGCGCTTCGTCTGCGTTTGGCAATCGGGGCAGCGTCGAGACCCTCGGGCGGCGTCTCGACGCTGGGGCGCGCGCGTGCTTCGGATGATGTCGGGCGGCGTCGAGACGCTCGGCCAGCGTCTCGACGCTGGCAGCGTCTCGACGCTGCCGCCCATGCAAGGTTGCTCTCGGGTTTGGATGGCCAAAATGTGCTTCTTCAAGGCCATTTTTGCCATCTCTTGGATTCTTTAGGCTCTTTCACTCCCGATGCATCTATGAAGCTCTAAAACGGCACTTTAAGCCCCGAAATGTGTCTTTTGACTTCCCAAGCTCTCTACCATGAAATCACCTACAAGGAAGCATTTTAATCAATATATGTCATGGTTTTAGCTAGAATTAGGGACATAAAGATAGCTCTATTTTGGAGCTATCAAAATACCCCCGACCTAAATCTTGCTAGTCCTCGAGCAAGGTATACTCTAAATTATCTCCAAAGAATTAAATGCATGCTTAGACTCTAACCTCAATGCTTGTGAAACAAGGTACTTGTATAAATGAAAAACCATCAAATGCATGCAAACATTGAAATCATTTCAAAATTTTAACTCCTATTCCCTTACGTGTGTGTGTGCTTAGCACCTCTCAACCTAGCTCATGCAAGCCCGGAACAACCTTATACAGTCCTATAACTCTTTTTCCCCTACTTATGGCGATAAGAACAGTCTAATGGCTTTCAGCGATAGAAAAAGCAACAAAACATAAGGCCTAAATTTTATTCTTTTCTTTGAGTACTTTGTACCCATTTTTTTATTTTTCTTCAAGAGAGCCTAACACGTCAAACTAAATCTAGCTTCACGTTTTTAAGGACTATTGCTCACTTCTATTAGTTCCCCTTTCATGCAGTGACAACCGTGAGTTACACGATCGCCCCTGGTTACACGGGCAACACAAGAAGGAGGAGCAACTCTTAGAGTTTTTATTTTTCATGCAAACATTTTTTTTTGGCAATAGCTATGCTATACAACAAATGAGTCATTACTACTTCTACACATGAAGCCTCCCTAATGGTACCTTTCGGGGTGACAACAAGGTTTCAGACAAAATAAGATCAGTCTAGACCTACGGAGCTGAGAATAAGAGGGCTACGTGCTCAGTGAATGTAGGGAAATAACAGAAAAAATTTTAAAATAGGCTCAAAATGTGCATACATTGTCAAATTTTCGAATCATGCAAATATGGAGTGTTCACAAGCAAATCACAGACCGTCCTCATCGGACAACATGCATTCAGATTCTAATCTAACAGCCAGAGTACACATATGCTTGACAACTACATAGAAGTCTTATCTGTATCAACAAACTCCACCCCCCACCTTAAGATATGCATTGTCCCCAATGCATTCAACTATAAAAACAATAAAATTCTAAGGGAACAGAAAACCTCCCCTGAATTTTATGGAGCTGACGGGTGGAGATGTGCACCATCGTCTTCCAATGTGCCCTGGAATCGTCGACCTTTCCACCTCTTCTCCTAAGAAAACAAGAAAGCAAACAACAAATTCAAAAGCAAATATAAACAAGAACAAAGCAGTAAATAACAGAATTACAGTCCAAACTCGGGTGCCTCCGAGAAGCGCAAATTTTTAAAGTCGATTGCTCGACTGTATTCTCTCGTCAACTCATCCATAGTCAAACTTGGAAGATGCCCCATCCATCTTCCTAACCACCTCTTTCCTGCGAAAATCCATGAACAATTCTTTCTCTCGTGCCTTCTGCGCACATACAACATCAATTTTAAATTTTACAGGTTTTATAAAAGGTTGATCCCATAAAATTGATGCAAAAACGTGAGAGAGATTTTCATGCATTCCTAAAGAATAAGGATCAGGAGGAAAGAACGGGTCATTAACTTTGCCCAAAACATCTTCCACCTTTTCCAAGGGGTGCACATAGGATTTATCAACCAATTGCAAAGTAGAACCAAATTCATGCAAGTCATTCATTTTAAGCTCATTAAAAACAGCATGCGACTTAACATTAATCGATGGCTCTAAATCTAGTATGGCTTGATTATTCATTTCATTTTCAATAGTGCAAGGTAAAGTGGAAGGGAGTAGATTAGCAGGGTTCTCAACAATTGTCAAAGCAGAAACAAATGAATCACAAAATTCAGTCAAGGATGGCTCATGCAACTCATGATCATCAAAAAGTTCAGTTAAAAATAATGGGTCATCCCCATCCTCAACAGTCATGCATTCATTCGGTTCTAAAGATTCAAAAGTATCTATTTGACAAAGAGAGAACACATCATCAACATGCTCTTCTACTATGGGCAAATGCATCTCAACAACCTCTCCGCCATACTCAACAGATAGAATGCCCTTATCCACATTTATTTTTGTTTTAGCAGTTTTCATAAAGGGCCTACCTAATAAGATCGAAGCATGCGAAGAGGAATAATTTTCATCCATTTTCAGAACATAAAAGTCAACAGGAAAAATTAATTCATTAACTTGCACTAACACATCTTCAATTATTCCTAAAGGATGCACAGAAGTTCTATCAGCAAGTTGAATAACCGTTCCTGTTTTATTCATTCCTTTCAATTTCAGTTTCTGATAAATGGAATACGGCATAACACTAATGGGGGCTCCTAGATCAAGCATTGCTCTTCTAATATGCATGCCTCCAATCTTACAAGGGAGAGAGAACATACCTGGATCGTCGCATTTAACCGGTAAGTTCTTTGTGATCAAAGCGGAAACGTTCTCACTTACCACGACGCGTTCACTCTCCTTTGTCTTCCTCTGGTTGGTGCAAAGTTTCCTTAGGAACTTGGCGTACCTCGGAATTTCCTTCAGGGCGTCCAACAGAGGGATGTTGATCTCTACCTTCCTGAATGTGTCTAGGAACTCCTTCTCGTAGTCCTCCTTAGGCGGTCTCGCTAACCTGCTTGGAAAAGGAGCCTTAGGCACATAAACTCTAGTGCATGTAGGATCGAAATTTACCCCATGCCACCGTGGTTCAGGATTTTCTGTCTGTGGCTCGATGTGGCCATAATCGACTTCCACCGGCGGGGTACTCGTAGGAAGTTGCTTCCCACTCCTCAAAGTGACGGCACTAGCGCTCTCCGCGTTCTGATGCTCGATCACTGTCAACCTCTTACTGACTTGAATCACTGCATCGCTCAGAGTTTGAAACTGCTCTCGAGTTTCCCTGTGTTGTGATTCAAGTATTTCTTCCAACGATCTACCTGAAACAGAAGAACGGGGTTGTGAGTTATTTTTCAAAGCAAGAATAACACTACTTACTTCAAAAAGTTGAGCCTTAAGCTCGTTCACGTCCCTGATCAGGCGATCTTTCTCCTTGTCTCCATCTCCACTCCGCTCCAAGCTTCTAGCCAAGTTGGAAATTAAAACTCTAGCTTCGGCGAGTGTTTTATTCATGAGACATCCTCCGGTTGCGACATCAACTAACTGTCGGTTTGGCGGTAAGAGACCTTCGTAGAAGTTCTGAATGAGTTGTTGTTCAGCTACTTGGTGGTTGGGACAATCCTCACACAACCGACCAAATCTCTCCCAACACTCAAGAACGGTCTCTTTTTCTCCTTGCTCAATTCTATTTATCATTCTTCTAAGGGCGGCGACCTTGGAAGGCGGAAAATACTTCGCATAAAACGCTCCCTGCAGCTCTGCCCAAGAAGTGATGGACCCAGTCAGTAGGTAATACATCCACTCTCTCGCCTCCTCTTTCAAGGTGAAAGGAAAGGCTCTGAGATGGAGTTGATCTTCGGTGATGCCGTCGGTCCTAAATGACGAGCACACCATCTTGAATACCTTGACGTGTCTGACGGGATTCTCATCTGTATTACCACAAAAAAAAAGGTAATAAGTTAATCAGACCAGCTTTAAGTTCAAAATTACCTGCAGCTACCGGATACATAATACTCGATGTGTTCCGGCCTAGCTCAGGTGATGCAAGCTCCCTCAAGGTTCTTTGATGCTCAAGATTACCCACGACCTCCATCTTGGCGCTTCTTTTGAATTTTCAAAGAATGACTGCGCTCCAAAAACTCAAACAAAAACGGGTAAAATAATACAAAAGAATTAAACTGTACAAAAAAGTAAAGAAAATCCTCCTCGGGACTAGGCTCGGCATCTTCCTTAATCTCACCGATCTCATCTTCGCATGGCAGAGCATCCTCAAGCTCTTCATCACTATCGGGATATATTTCCTCAAAGAATCTCTCCTCAGTGGTATGCTCAATTGGATGATCTTCCTCACCCTCCAATTCCTTCGCAGGATTGAGCAAACGGCTTATTTGCTCATTCGCTTCGCGGAGCTTGGCTTCTAACCGAGCCTCGTGCGTTGCCTGCGAATATTGGTGAGTGCTATCAACTAATTCATTAACCATTTGTTCTAGTGACATACCTCGACCATAATTATGAGGAAATTGGTTTTGTTGCTCCTCCATTCCTTGCAACTCAATTTCAGTCTCCAGGCTAGACTGACGACCTTCCTGCGCAAACTGGAGCGTGCTGTTGGCTAATTTGCCAACCATCTGCTCCAATGTCAATCTTTGGCAAGGGCTTGGAGGAGTTTCTTCGGCTTCATACCTTGAAGCTTGACCCCAATAATCAAATGGAAAACCTGTCATGCTAAACAAGAAGACACAAGACAAAGAAAAATATTTTTGTGGTTTTCAAACAAATAAAATTTAACTAAGAGAATCTAATTGGTTCCCCGGCAGCGGCGCCAATTTTGGCAAAGAGATTTTCTAACTTAATAAAAATTTCTCTAATGTTCAGGTTGTCGAGACCCGCCAAAATAACATTTATAAATCCGATACAACAGAGCTTTGCAGCTAGTGGTAGTCGGGTGTCGAACCACAAGGAATCAAAATTATTTCCTCTTAATTAACTTCTATTTGTTTTTAATAAAACTCAAAGTAAAACAGTAAAATAAAGGGGGAAAACGCTAACGGAGAATTAGACTAAAACAGAAAAATATAGCT
Source organism: Herpetospermum pedunculosum (assembly GCA_028017165.1). Lineage (NCBI taxonomy): Eukaryota > Viridiplantae > Streptophyta > Magnoliopsida > Cucurbitales > Cucurbitaceae > Herpetospermum > Herpetospermum pedunculosum. The sequence continues at coordinate 52,915,949 of CM051528.1, read as the reverse complement.
AACGGTAAAATAAAATAAAATGCGAGAAAAATAAATGCGAGAAAAATAAACGGAACACGTGCTCCTAATTTGAGTGTCGGGATTGGTTGTTGATGTGGTTCGGATCATAGACACAAAATATACTTAGCCGGTTTTTATTAACACTCACACACATTAAAAGACCCAATTAAAACAAGTGCTCCCATGCTTTAATTAGAAAAAATAATCCCAATTAATTAGAAAAGAGGTGACGACTCTAGACTATGCTTCGCTAATAACTCTAACTTAGGGGCGATCGCTCTCCCAAATTAGAATTAGTCGCGAGCGACGGGTATTCATGCGACGAGCTCATTGATGAAATCTCTAACAATGGGACTCGATTTTATTCTATCTCTATGATTTATCAACAACCCAAACAACTGTGGCCACATTTAATTCAGAATGCAAGATTTAATTACTCAAAACATGAAGTGCGATCGCTAAGTCATGAATCTTTAATCTAACCAACACACAATTTACTAAACGGGTGTCAACCATTAAGAAAATCATGCTGGACATTAAGATCGATGCTAGAGATGAATTGAATGCTAGAACAAGCCAAGAAGATAATAAAAAGAACAGATCTCACCTAAAACATCAACAACACAAACCCTAGACCCAAATTAGAGCACTTACCTTAGTTGCCCGTGGTGAAATCCAAGAGAAATTAACAAGAAACCAACTCTAATGTATTAAAATGGGTGAGAAATATGTTTTGGCTCAAGATTTGAGCTCTACAACAAATGGGGGCGGAAGAAAATGGGAGAGAATGGGAAAGAATAACCTAAAAACAGCAAAAACGGACTTAAATACCCATTTCTGCGTCAGACTAGCGCCTAGGCGCCATAAGTCAGCGCCTAGGCGCCGCGGGGACGCGCGCACAGAATCGGGACAGCGCCTAGGCGCTGAGCCCTCTGGAAAATTAACAAAATTGGGAATTTCTTGACTTTTAAGGACGGGCTTCAGGACTTTAGATGACGGGCATTTTGCGTCAGGGAAGGGGTGTGCGCGCGGGCGAGGCGAGGCGTGGGCGAGGGCGCGCGCGGACACGGGCGAGCGCAGACTTACGATGACGGGCGCTCGGGCGCTGAGGCGGGCGAGCGACGCGCGCGGGCGTCGGCGGACACGGGCGTGGGCGGAGCGCGCGCGGGTGCGCGCGGGCGTGGGCGTCTGGCTCCAATGGGCGCCTGGGCGCTGGGCGCCGGCGCTGCCCTCTCGGGTCTAAGCCCAATATTGGGTCGTTTTGGCTCCCGAGCTCCGTTTGGCCTATCATTTTGACCCGAACACTTCCCGAAACCTCTTAAATGACCGTTTTAGCCCCGAAAATCATAATGGACTTCCCGAGCTCTTCGCCACGAAAACACCTATAAAAAGGCAATTTAACTAAATTAAGCATGGCATTTAGCTAGATTTGAGGCTATAATTATAGATCTATTTTAGAGCTATCAAAATACCCCCCACCTGAATCTTGCTAGTCCTCGAGCAAGGAAAACTTAGATTTATCTCATAGAAATAAGCATGCATGCTGACGACTCAAATCTCAATACTTGCAAAAACAAGATAATCATGCTAACGGAAAACAATCAAGCATATGCATAAATTGTGAATATTTCAAAATATTAACTCTTATTCCCTACGTGTGTGTGTGATTAGCGCCTCCTATCCTAGTTTCCATAGACCCGGAACCACCTTAATCAATCCTAATACTCATCTTCCCCCTACTTCTGGCAATGAGAACAGTCTAATGGCTTTTCAATGTCAGAAAGAATAACAAAACAAAAGGCCTAACTATTTTTTTTTCATCTTTTCTTTTCTTGAGAGCCTAACACGTCAAGCTTTTAGTTTGCTTCACGTTTTTAAGGACTAGTGCTCACTTCTATTAGTTACCCTTTCATGCAGTGGCAACCGTGGGTTACACGATCGCCTCTGGTTACACGGGCAACACAAGAAGGAGGAGCACCTCAGAATATATTTCAAACATGCTCTTACTCTCAATGAATATTTTTTTATAGGCATATAGCTTTGCTAAAACAGATGATTCATTATAAATTCTAACACATCAAGCCTACCTAAAGGTACCTTTCGGGGTGACAACGACTTTTCAGACCAAATAAAATTATTCTAAGCCTACAGAACTAAGAGTAAGAGGTCTACGTGCTCAGTGAATGTAGGGGAATAATCGAAATTTTTTTAAAATATGCTCAAAATATGCATACATTCTCATGGCTTTCTCGCAATGCACAACTATGGAGTATTTACAAACAAATCACAGAAAGTCCTCATCGGACAACATGCATTCAGATTCCTAAACATCTCAAAATCATAGTATGACATGCTCAAGAACTACAACGAAGTCCAACTATACATTCTACCCCCCACCTAAAAGACTACATTGTCCTCAATGCATCTAATCCCACAGATAAACAATGATAACGACAAAAATTAAAGGGAACATGAACCTCCCCTGAATTTTTGCGGGATCGGTGAGTAGGGATGCGCAACCTCGTCTCCAAAACAGATCCAAAATGCAAATCATCTCTCGCTTATTACCTAAGAAAGCAAGAAAGAGCTAAGCTAGGAAAACAAAAACTAAAAGTAAAGACGAAAATTGAAATACTCATGGGTTGCCTCCCAAGAAGCGCAAATTTTTAACGTCGTTATGCTCGACGTGTCTTCCACTCTGTCAGGGTACATAAAAATTCTCGTACTTCTTCGGCCCCTTCTTCCTTGAATCAATAAAACCTGCTAAGAGAAGCAAGCTCTTCGACTTTTGAAGGCAGCCGAACAGAGTTGTTATTTTTTTGGTATTTTTGATATATGGAAAAATAAAAGACTCAACAGACTCAAACAAAATAAAAGCAGACTCAACTGAAAATAAAGACTCGACGGACTTAGGAGAAGAAGGAAGAAAGCATGCATCAATAGAGGATTTAACAGGAAATAAAACAGATAGAGGCTTGTCAGCCTCAAACTCTATCACCTGAACATCCTCCTCGGGACTAGGCTCGGCATCTTCCTTAATCTCACCGATCTCATCTTCGCATGGCAGAGCATCCTCAAGCTCTTCATCACTATCGAGATATATTTCCTCAAAGAATCTCTCCTCAGTGGTATGCTCAATTGGATGATCTTCCTCACCCTCCAATTCCTTCGCAGGATTGAGCAAACGGCTTATTTGCTCATTCGCTTCGCGGAGCTTGGCTTCTAACCGAGCCTCGTGCGTTGCCTGCGAATATTGGTGAGTGCTATCAACTAATTCATTAACCATTTGTTCTAGTGACATACCTCGACCATAATTATGAGGAAATTAGTTTTGTTGCTCCTCCATTCCTTGCAACTCAATTTCAGTCTCTAGGCTAGACTGACGACCTTCCTGCGCAAACTGGAGCGTGCTGTTGGCTAATTTGCCAACCATCTGCTCCAATGTCATTCTTTGGCAAGGGCTTGGAGGAGTTTCTTCGGCTTCATACCTTGAAGCTTGACCCCAATAATCAAATGGAAAACTTGTCATGCTAAACAAGAAGACACAAGACAAAGAAAAATATTTTTGTGGTTTTCAAACAAATAAAATTTAACTAAGAGAATCTAATTGGTTCCCCGGCAGCGGCGCCAATTTTGGCAAAGAGATTTTCTAACTTAATAAAAATTTCTCTAATGTTCAGGTTGTCGAGACCCGCCAAAATAACATTTATAAATCCGATACAACAGAGCTTTGCAGCTAGTGGTAGTCGGGTGTCGAACCACAAGGAACCAAAATTATTTCCTCTTAATTAACTTCTATTTGTTTTTAATAAAACTCAAAGTAAAACAGTAAAATAAAGGGGGAAAACGCTAACGGAGAATTAGACTAAAACAGAAAAATATAGCTAACGGTAAAATAAAATAAAATGCGAGAAAAATAAATGCGAGAAAAATAAACGGAACACGTGCTCCTAATTTGAGTGTCGGGATTGGTTGTTGATGTGGTTCGGATCATAGACACAAAATATACTTAGCCGGTTTTTATTAACACTCACACACATTAAAAGACCCAATTAAAACAAGTGCTCCGATGCTTTAATTAGAACAAATAATCCCAATTAATTAGAAAAGAGGTGACGACTCTAGACTATGCTTCGCTAATAACTCTAACTTAGGGGCGATCGCTCTCCCAAATTAGAATTAGTCGCGAGCGACGGGTATTCATGCGACGAGCCCATTGATGAAATCTCTAACAATGGGACTCGATTTTATTCTATCTCTATGATTTATCAACAACCCAAACAACTGTGGCCACATTTAATTCAGAATGCAAGATTTAATTACTCAAAACATGAAGTGCGATCGCTAAGTCATGAATCTTTAATCTAACCAACACACAATTTACTAAACGGGTGTCAACCATTAAGAAAATCATGTTGGACATTAAGATCGATGCTAGAGATGAATTGAATGCTAGAACAAGCCAAGAAGATAATAAAAAGAACAGATCTCACCTAAAACATCAACAACACAAACCCTAAACCCAAATTAGAGCACTTACCTTAGTTGCCCGTGGTGAAATCCAAGAGAAATTAACAAGAAACCAACTCTAATGTATTAAAATGGGTGAGAAATATGTTTTGGCTCAAGATTTGAGCTCTACAAGAAATGGGGGCGGAAGAAAATGGGAGAGAATGGGAAAGAATAACCTAAAAACAGCAAAAACGAACTTAAATACCCATTTCTGCGTCAGACTAGCGCCTAGGCGCCATAAGTCAGCGCCTAGGCGCCGCGGGGGCGCGCGCACAGAATCAGGACAGCGCCTAGGTGCCATAAGTTAGCGCCTAGGCGCTGAGCCCTCTGGAAAATTAACAAAATTGGGAATTTCTTGACTTTTAAGGACGGGCTTCAGAACTTTAGATGACGGGCATTTTGCGTCAGGGAAGGGGTGTGCGCGCGGGCGAGGTGAGGCGTGGGCGAGGGCGCGCGCGGACACGGGCGAGCGGCCAAGCGGCGCGCGCGCGGACTTACGATGACGGGCGCTCGGGCGCTGAGGCGGGCGAGCGACGCGCGTGGGCGTCGGCGGACACGGGCGTGGGCGGTCTGGGCGCGGGCGAGGCGAGGCGAGGCGGCGCGCGGGCGTGGGCGTCTGGCTCCGATGGGCGCCTGGGCGCTGGGCGCCGGCGCCTGGGTGCTGCCCTCTCGGGTCTAAGCCCAATTTTGGGTCGTTTTGGCTCCCGAGCTCCGTTTGGCCTATCTTTTTGACCCGAACACTTCCCGAAACCTGTTAAATGACCGTTTTAGCCCCGAAAATCATAAATGGACTTCCCGAGCTCTTCGCCACGAAAACACCTATAAAAAGGCAATTTAACTAAATTAAGCATGGCATTTAGCTAGATTTGAGGCTATAATTATAGCTCTATTTTAGAGCTATCAGTCGCGCTTAACTTCGAGAAATGGAATTGCTCGTTATGGATGTTCGGATCATCGATACAATTTACTCGCTAGCCATGTTCATGCACACAATTCATTTACTTATTTCTAACTCAAATGACCCAATGATATAATTAGAAACGTGCAATTCTAATTGTACTTGGCCAACAATCTATCTAAGGTCGCGACCCCTTAATCGACTACGAGCCAGTGACGGGAACATTGCGACGGCTTAATCCTAAGACTAACCCGGTTTCTCTCTTGCCTTAAGCCTAACATGAAAACGTTAATTAATTCAGATTACCAACTGTCACTTTGGGTTGAACTAATTAGCCATGCTTAGACCCGTGCTACTTAGCGGTTTGGGCAATTATACGTCCCAACCTTTAGCCCTCTATCATGCATAGGAATTAGAGCGTCAATCTAATTTAGCTACACATGCTAGAATTGGAATAAGAACAAGCAAGAAGATGCATAAACATACTAATTTCTCAACATTTACAAAGGGGCAAAACCTCCCCAAACATCCAAAACTTACAAACCAAAGCTCAAAATTAAGCACTTACCTCGGTTTAGCCTTCCATGGAGGATGAATAAATCCAATCCCCCATGGAAGAGCTTAGTAGCATGCAAAAAGAAGGAGAAGAAGTACAAAAATGGTGGAAAATGGTTGTAGACCCGAGAGCTAATGTTGGAAGAAGAAGAAGGATGAAAGAATGGCTGGAAAATTGCGTTTTCACGCCTTTTAATGTCGGAGCGTCGAGACGCTAGGCCAGTGTCTCGACGCTGTCGCGCGTCCATCTGGGAAATTGTCAGGCGAGCGTCGAGACCCTCGGGCGGCGTCTCGACGCTGGGGGCGCGCGCGTGCGTCGGATGGTGTCTGGGCGGCGTCGAGACCCTCGGGCGGCGTCTCGACGCTGTCGCGCGCTTCGTCTGCGTTTGGCAATCGGGGCGGCGTCGAGACCCTCGGGCGACGTCTCGACGCTGGGGCGCGCGCGTGCTTCGGATGATGTCGGGCGGCGTCGAGACGCTCGGCCAGCGTCTCGACGCTGGCAACGTCGAGCTAGCGTCTCGACGCTGCCGTCCATGCAAGGTTGCTCTCGGGTTTGGATGGCCAAAATGTGCTTCTTCACGGCCATTTTTGCCATCTCTTGGATTCTTTAGGCTCTTTCACTCCCGATGCATCTATGAAGCTCTAAAACGACACTTTAAGCCCCGAAATGTGTCTTTTGACTTCCCGAGCTCTCTACCATGAAATCACCTACAATGAAGCATTTTAATCAATATATGTCATGGTTTTAGCTAGAATTAGGGACATAAAGATAGCTCTATTTTGGAGCTATCAAGATCCATGGCTTTGAGCCACTGGTTCTTGTTTATGAACTCACTGTCATCATCAATATGATAACTAGAGTCATACAACATACTAATACAACAGGCGAAATTATCTCATAATTCTCCCACTGCATCAAAAACTTTCTCAACACTTGAGAAGAACCAACAAAACTAACAACCATTGTTAATTTATTGTAATGTCCCACATTACCATTAAGGGTATTTTCGTAATTTTCTATTGTTGTTTGTTTATTATGATTGTTATAATTGGAGAAATTCATTTCATATATTAATAATTTATTGAATTTGTATTTAGTTATTTATCCATTAGGAGAGTCAAATATTTATGCATAAAAGGTTAATTAACAAAGAATGTAACTTTAAATTGGAAGTATGATGTGGTTACTTATAAGTATAGTGAATTATAACTTTTACCATAAGTTATATTATTTTATAAACTATTTTACTACAAGGTAATAAAAGAAGTAAACTATAATTCTTGACATTTACATTCCATAATTTATCCTAGTCAAATTAAGTAGACAAAAGAGGAGGAAAATAGTCATCTTACTTATTAAGTTCTTTAATCTTAGTTAGGTTTTCCTAAGACATCTTTTAGACTTTCACCCAAGGGTCATTAGAAATTTATGAGGGTGAGTTGAAGAGCCAAAGGACATGTTGTAAGACCTCTTGGATGTTCATACAAAGAGAAGAGGAAACACTTGGTTGCTTCAAATTCCAATGAACTTTACTCTTAAGTTCTATGTGTCCTTTCATTGTCATTGCAAAATTGTCTAAAGAAATCTCCAAGGTTTTCTCTCTAGCACCTATTCTAATTCTGTAAATCTCATCTTGAGAAAGGATCACTTGTTTTTCAAGTTGCTTCAAGTGTTGTTCTTGGATTTTACAAGATCGTTCATCGGTTGCACCAAATCGGTAAGAAATGAGTTGTTTTCCATCTAGTTTCGTAGTGATTCTTTCTTGATATTTTTCATAGATCCTAAACATGTTCATACCTATCTTTTCTAAGGTATTCCAGCATCATTTGAATCTAATTAGTTGCTGGAAATTTTCCTCCATTCATCGTTTACGGTAGAGAGGAAAAACACACCATCGGTAAGCCTCTTTTTCTCTATTGTTTGAAATCGTTTAGGGGTTCTCATGGAAAATTTTAGGTGTTGTTTTAGATCTTAAAGTGTTGATTTTGGGGCTGAAAATCAGAATTAAAATGCTTAAAAAAACAATCTTTAAAATTGCTCTAAAATGGTGTTTATCGGTTTACGCTATTTCCTAGTTCTAGCTCGAAATTGATTGATATAGAAGTTTAATTACATTTGTTTTGAATTTTTTTTATCATGTCCAGTAGCATAAAGTAAGCTTAAATATATTTTCAAGGAGTTCAAATTAACTTTCATGATCATATTTTCATAGGGCTTAAATTCGGTAAAAACTAGTATAATTTGTGTTGTCAATTTTTAATGAATTCTATGAAGTAGTAAATTATTTTAATGTATTTTTTTATCTATAAATCAGAGCTTAATATGTTCACAAATAGTATCTTATGAGTTTTGAATATTAATTTTATGATTAATTATAACTATGGGAATTAATATGCAAATTAGGTTAGCTAGTAAAGTTAGTGTGTTTTAGCTAGTGGATGAAGTTTCTTTAACAAAACTAAATTTAAGTTAGACCTAATTTAATTTGTGTCATATGTTATTTAGGAAGCTTTAAAGGATTTAGATTTGAAGCTTGAGGTAAGTGGATTCTATCATAAGTAGCCGAATTGATTGTTGTATTGTATAGTTGTGATGTTTGATTAATCTTTGTATTGTGGTATTGATTGTAAGTAAGTTATATTACATTGTTTGAATATATACTTGATTGATTTGTTGTTTTATGATATTTGATGTTTTGCAAAGTATGTTATGTCATGTTATTTTTGTATAATTTTATACTTCACATGATCTATGTTACTATGATTGGTTTTGAAGCATGCTTAGGTTGAGTATGACATATATGTGTGTTCCATTACATTCATGGAGTCAAGTAAAGTAGATTCATGGAGTTAGGGAAGAATATGCTATGCAAGAAATACCCAAATTAAGCAGTTATGTTATGCAGCTAGATGTATGATATGACAAGTATGGTTTCTGCTAACGGGCTGGGCCCTAGGAAACAAAATTAGTTCATGTTAATGATATTCATAAGGGGCAATTACCTTATAAATATTACATGCGGAATTGACGGTCATGGTATGGGGTATTTCTGCTTAGCATGGCGCCAAATCAAGGATATAAGTATGTATGTAAGAATATGTAAGCAAGTACAAGTATGTTAAGGTAGATTGTTTCATGGTCTACATGTTAGGATGTGATATGCAAGCATGTAAGCATGTTGTGTGTGTTTGAGCATGAAGGTTCCTTATGATAGGAACCACTTACAAGGTATTTTTATACTACCTCTCGTGGTTTTATATTTTTCAGATAACCCTGTAGATGATGGTGAATTCATTGAGCATGATCTTGGCATTGAAGAGGAAGAACTATGAGATGTGCCCGAAATTTTAAGTTTAATGATTTATGATCACAACTTTAGTTTATGTTTATTTTATTTATAGACACTGTTTTATAATTTCCGCTGCTACAGATAAACTTTAAGTTTTATTTAAGTTGTTAAGACTTATGATTATGGAATTTAGATTATTATTTAAAAGGAAAATTATGCGTTATGAGTAATTATCCCATTTTAAGTTAATTATTTATATATAAAATTTGGGGTCATTACAGTTGGTATCAGAGCAATAAAATCCTGTAGACTAGCTTATAATATAAGCTGTAAAATAAGTAGATGTTTAGGCTAAGTAAATCAAATAGTACTTAGAATAAAGTAGGGCTTGTCTCATGCTTCGACTTCGACAATGCCAGGTATTATCTTTGCATATTCTTTTGTTGATTTACTTTCTTTATTTCATGATATATTGGTAATTTATTTTTTAGTATATTTATCTTTGAACTTGGTATAACATGATCCTTTAGAAATTAGCTAGGCGTAGAAAATGTTTGACTTTATACGACTCGATATTAGTTCTTAGGTTTATGATGCCTTTATTTAATAGAAAAGCATCGATACTTTGAATTTAGATTTTTTTAAAAAAGTACTTATAAGGTACCATTATAGATATGCCTCCAAGGAATCAAGGTGGTCGTGTGAATCCTTCCTCTAGGTCTAGTCATTCATTCATATCTACAGAATTTGTTAAGCAAGCTGGGTTGAACCTCGATTCGTTAGGGTATGAATTAGTGGTATCTACTCCTTCCGGAGCTACTTTGTCTGCTACCCAAGTTGTTAAGGTTTGCAAAGTCACTTTAGCAAACTAACTCTTGGATGCAAAACTAATTAAGTTAGACATGTGTGACTTGTGATTTTGGTGATGAATTGGTTAGCTAGAAATCAAGCTATTATTGATTGTAGCAATAAGGAAGTGTACTTGAAACTACCTACTAGTCAACCTTTCAAGTTTAGAGGAATCAAGACTAAAACCATTCCAAAGGTCATATCTGCATTGAAGGCAAATAAGTTACTACAACGGGGGCGTGGGCCTATTTGTTGAATATTGTGGATATCAATTTAGAGACTCCTAAGGTTGACTCAGTACTAGTGGTCAAATACTTCGCCAATGTATTTCCATAAGAGTTACCGGGATTGCCATCGAATAGAGATGTCAATTTTTTATTGACTTGTTGCCTGGGACATGCCCGATATCTAAGGCCCCAGCCGAGCTCAAAGAGTTGAAGACCCAAATTCAAGAACTCTTGGACAAGGGTTTTATTCGCCCTAGTGTCTCACCTTGGGGAGCCCCTGTTCTATTTGTAAAAAAGAAGGATGGCTCTATGAGGCCATGCGTTGATTACCGAGAACTCAACAAGGTGACTATTAAGAATAAATACCCGCTTCCTCGCATTGATGATTTGTTCGACCAACTCCAAGGAGCAAAGGTGTTTTCAAAGATTGACTTGAGATCTGGTTACCATCAGTTGAGAATTAGAGACGAAGATATACCTAAATCCGCATTTAGAACTAGATATGGACACTATGAATTTGTGGTAATGTCCTGTCGACTCACTAATGCCCCTGCGGTATTTATGCAGTTAATGAATAGTATTTTCAAAGATTACCTTGATTCATTTGTTATAGTCATTATTGATGATATCTTGGTCTACTCCAACTCAAGGGAGAAGCATGAAGAACACCTCAAGAAGGTTTTAGCAACTCTGAGGCAAAATAAACTCTTTGCCAAATTCTCTAAGTGTGAGTTTTTGTTGAATAGAGTATGTTTCCTTGGTCATGTTATCTCTGAAGATGGAGTTTTGTGGATCCATCGAAGGTTGAAGCTGTGAGTAATTGGCCTAGACCTACCAATGTAATAGAGATACGCAGCTTTTTGGGTCTTGCAGGCTACTATCGACGATTTGTACAAGATTTCTCGAAGTTAGCAACACCTTTGACTCAACTCACCCGTAAGAATGCTACTTATACTTGGAATGAAGATTGTGAGACAAGTTTCCAAGAGCTAAAGAAGAGGTTGGTGACAGCACCAGTTCTAACCATACCTGATGGTACAAAAGGGATGGTAATCTACAGTGATGCTTCCAAGAAAGGCTTAGGTTGTGTTCTTATGCAACATGGTAAGGTAATAGCCTATGCCTCACGTCAATTAAAAAAAACATGAGTTGAATTATCCCACACATGATATGGAGTTAGCAGCTGTTGTTTTCGCATTGAAAATTTGGCGGCACTATCTTTATGGAGAAAAGATTCAAATATTTACCGACCATAAAAGCCTTAAGTATTTATTTACTCAAAAGGATCTAAATTTAAGGCAAAGACGATGGTTAGAACTCGTGAAAGATTATGATTGCGAGATAAATTATCATCCAGGAAAGGCGAATGTTGTAGCTGATGCCTTGAGTAGAAATACATCTCATATGCCATCTTTTGACGTCACGTCAAAGGAACTTGCAAATGAATTAGAAGCATTTGAGGTTGAGTTAGTTTCTAAAGATACCAAAGCATTGTTAGCACATCTTACAGTAAAATCATCCCTACGACAGAAGATTATTGACGCTCAGCAAGGTGATATAAAGCTAATGGAGTTGCGAAAGTCGGTTGGCAAGGGCGACTTTACAATATCCTCAGAGTTTGCCTTATTGTTCCGAGGTAAGCTATGCGTTCCTTCAAGTCCTACCATTAGAAGGGAAGTGTTGGAAGAAGCACATAACACACCATTCTCTGTACATCCTGGTAGTACAAGAATGTATCGAGGGTTGAAACAACACTACTGATGGCACAATATGAAGAAAGATGTGGCAAATTTTGTTAGTCAATGTTTGACTTGTCAACAAGTGAAAGCCTTGAAGCAGAAACCATCAGGTTTATTGCAACCCTTGAGTGTTCCTTTATGGAAATGGGAGAATATCTCGATGGATTTTATAGCTGGTCTTCCAAGGACTCCTAAGGGTTATACTACGATTTGGGTTATTGTGGATAGACTCACAAAATCAGCTCACTTCTTACCTGGTCAAGCTACTTATACAGTAGAAAAGTGGGCACAATTGTATATCAAAGAGATTGTGAGACTTCATGGAGTTCCAGTTTCCATCGTGTCTGATAGAGATGCCAGGTTCACATCTACTTTTTGGAAAAGTTTGCAAAAGGCTATGGGTACTAAGTTGGAATTTAGTACAACCTTCCATCCTCAGACAGACGGGCAGACAGAACGGGTAAATCAAATTCTAGAAGATATGCTTAGAGCCTGCGTTTTAGATTTCAAAGGTAGTTGGGATACACATCTACCTCTCGTGGAGTTTGCATATAATAATAGTTTCCAGACTACAATTGGGATGGCACCATTTGAAGCTCTTTATGGAAAGAAATGTAGATCACCGGTCCATTGGGACGAAGTGGGGGAGCGAAGTTTACTGGGACCAGAGTTAATTCGAACTACTAATGAAGCTATTCAATTGATTCGTAAGAGAATGCAAACAGCACAAAGTAGACAAAAAAGTTATGCTGATAGTAGAAGAAAGGATTTGGAGTTCGAAGTAGGAGATCATGTGTTCCTTAAAATAGCTCCAATGAAAGGTGTTTTTCGATTTGGTAAGAAAGGAAAATTGAGTCCTCGATATATCGGACCATATGATATTTTGGAACGCATTGGTCTAGTGGCGTATCGACTAGCATTGCCACCAAACTTGTCGACAGTACATAATGTGTTCCATGTGTCAATGCTACGAAAGTATGTATCATCCCCTTTCAATGTGTTGGATCCTGAGCCGCTTCAGTTGAATGAAGATCTTTCTTATGAAGAGAAACTTATATGTATTATTGCTAAAGAGACAATAAAGCTAAGAAATAGGGAAATTCCTATGGTGAAAGTCTTGTGGAGGAATCACTCAGTAGCTGCTGCGACTTGGGAATTTGAGAAGGATATTATAGAAAAATACCTGGACCTACATTACGAGGATCAGGTAATTTTCGAGGACGAAAGTTCTTTTAAGGGGGGTAGTTTGTAATGTCCCACATTACCATTAAGGGTATTTTCGTAATTTTCTATTGTTGTTTGTTTATTATGATTGTTATAATTGGAGAAATTCATTTCATATATTAATAATTTATTGAATTTGTATTTAGTTATTTATCCATTAGGAGAGTCAAATATTTATGCATAAAAGGTTAATTAACAAAGAATGTAACTTTAAATTGGAAGTATGATGTGGTTACTTATAAGTATAGTGAATTATAACTTTTACCATAAGTTATATTATTTTATAAACTATTTTACTACAAGGTAATAAAAGAAGTAAACTATAATTCTTGACATTTACATTCCATAATTTATCCTAGTCAAATTAAGTAGACAAAAGAGGAGGAAAATAGTCATCTTACTTATTAAGTTCTTTAATCTTAGTTAGGTTTTCCTAAGACATCTTTTAGACTTTCACCCAAGGGTCATTAGAAATTTATGAGGGTGAGTTGAAGAGCCAAAGGACATGTTGTAAGACCTCTTGGATGTTCATACAAAGAGAAGAGGAAACACTTGGTTGCTTCAAATTCCAATGAACTTTACTCTTAAGTTCTATGTGTCCTTTCATTGTCATTGCAAAATTGTCTAAAGAAATCTCCAAGGTTTTCTCTCTAGCACCTATTCTAATTCTGTAAATCTCATCTTGAGAAAGGATCACTTGTTTTTCAAGTTGCTTCAAGTGTTGTTCTTGGATTTTACAAGATCGTTCATCGGTTGCACCAAATCGGTAAGAAATGAGTTGTTTTCCATCTAGTTTCGTAGTGATTCTTTCTTGATATTTTTCATAGATCCTAAACATGTTCATACCTATCTTTTCTAAGGTATTCCAGCATCATTTGAATCTAATTAGTTGCTGGAAATTTTCCTCCATTCATCGTTTACGGTAGAGAGGAAAAACACACCATCGGTAAGCCTCTTTTTCTCTATTGTTTGAAATCGTTTAGGGGTTCTCATGGAAAATTTTAGGTGTTGTTTTAGATCTTAAAGTGTTGATTTTGGGGCTGAAAATCAGAATTAAAATGCTTAAAAAAACAATCTTTAAAATTGCTCTAAAATGGTGTTTATCGGTTTACGCTATTTCCTAGTTCTAGCTCGAAATTGATTGATATAGAAGTTTAATTACATTTGTTTTGAATTTTTTTTATCATGTCCAGTAGCATAAAGTAAGCTTAAATATATTTTCAAGGAGTTCAAATTAACTTTCATGATCATATTTTCATAGGGCTTAAATTCGGTAAAAACTAGTATAATTTGTGTTGTCAATTTTTAATGAATTCTATGAAGTAGTAAATTATTTTAATGTATTTTTTTATCTATAAATCAGAGCTTAATATGTTCACAAATAGTATCTTATGAGTTTTGAATATTAATTTTATGATTAATTATAACTATGAGAATTAATATGCAAATTAGGTTAGCTAGTAAAGTTAGTGTGTTTTAGCTAGTGGATGAAGTTTCTTTAACAAAACTAAATTTAAGTTAGACCTAATTTAATTTGTGTCATATGTTATTTAGGAAGCTTTAAAGGATTTAGATTTGAAGCTTGAGGTAAGTGGATTCTATCATAAGTAGCCGAATTGATTGTTGTATTGTATAGTTGTGATGTTTGATTAATCTTTGTATTGTGGTATTGATTGTAAGTAAGTTATATTACATTGTTTGAATATATACTTGATTGATTTGTTGTTTTATGATATTTGATGTTTTGCAAAGTATGTTATGTCATGTTATTTTTGTATAATTTTATACTTCACATGATCTATGTTACTATGATTGGTTTTGAAGCATGCTTAGGTTGAGTATGACATATATGTGTGTTCCATTACATTCATGGAGTCAAGTAAAGTAGAGTCATGGAGTTAGGGAAGAATATGCTATGCAAGAAATACCCAAATTAAGCAGTTATGTTATGCAGCTAGATGTATGATATGACAAGTATGGTTTCTGCTAACGGGCTGGGCCCTAGGAAACAAAATTAGTTCATGTTAATGATATTCATAAGGGGCAATTACCTTATAAATATTACATGCGGAATTGACGGTCATGGTATGGGGTATTTCTGCTTAGCATGGCGCCAAATCAAGGATATAAGTATGTATGTAAGAATATGTAAGCAAGTACAAGTATGTTAAGGTAGATTGTTTCATGGTCTACATGTTAGGATGTGATATGCAAGCATGTAAGCATGTTGTGTGTGTTTGAGCATGAAGGTTCCTTATGATAGGAACCACTTACAAGGTATTTTTATACTACCTCTCGTGGTTTTATATTTTTCAGATAACCCTGTAGATGATGGTGAATTCATTGAGCATGATCTTGGCATTGAAGAGGAAGAACTATGAGATGTGCCCGAAATTTTAAGTTTAATGATTTATGATCACAACTTTAGTTTATGTTTATTTTATTTATAGACACTGTTTTATAATTTCCGCTGCTACAGATAAACTTTAAGTTTTATTTAAGTTGTTAAGACTTATGATTATGGAATTTAGATTATTATTTAAAAGGAAAATTATGCGTTATGAGTAATTATCCCATTTTAAGTTAATTATTTATATATAAAATTTGGGGTCATTACATTTATAGCTTCCAATATAACAAGATAAGTCTTAACCTTTTAGATGTTATCAAGTTTAATAAAACAGATCAGTATACATCTTTTGTGAAATGAACCATTCATTTATAAAAACAAAAGATACTATATACATAAAGTGTTCAACAAAAACTTGAGTTTATAGACAATAATTAGAACACTTGAAATTATTTCTATACAAACAACTACATTCAAGCAAACTCCCACTGTATGAACTGCGAAGACGTCTTCATAAGGCATCTTCGTCAAGAAACTGGCAAACAGGAACTAGTTTCCTGAAAAGAATAACAAACATTATTAGTGGTTCCTGAATCAACATCCAGGTATGACAATCATAATCCACATGAAATGTTTAGACAGAAGATAAATCATATTTACCTTGTCGTTCATTCTTTGCGTGTTTCTCCGCAAGGTATTTAGGGCAGTTTCGCCTCCAGTGCCCTTCTTCACCACAATGAAAACACTTTCCACTATGTGTAGCTTTAACCTTGCCTACAGCGGAGGTTTTTCCCTTCTTGACACTTCTCTTCTTTTTGTGAATAATCTTATTACTCACAGTAAGAGGTTCAGATTTAGTCTCAGACCCAGACCCTTTCTGGAACTTCACAGAAGTGGTAACATTTACCTCCTTCTCCTTTCCTTTCGAGGTATGCAGGGATTGATAAATCTGAAGTTCGTTCAGAAGAGACGTCAGATTGTATTCTATCTTATTCATGACCATATTGGTCCTGAAGTGCAGGAAACTCTTCAGAAGAGATTCCAAGATAAATCCAACCTGACCTTGTTCGTCGACGGTTGCCCCATTTACTTCTCTTAGATTGAAGTACACCATCATGTTAAGTACATGTTCCTTAACAGAGGTTCCTTCAGCCATACGGCAGTTGTAAATGTGCTTGAGGGCTTCATACCTAAGAAATGAGGAAGGCTTTCCAAACATCTCTTGTAGTGAAGCCATGATTTCCTTAGCGGAAACCATCCCCTCATGCTTCCTTGACAAAACATCAGATATGCTTGCCAGGATGTAAACTCGAGCTTTATCATTAGCTCGAATCCAACCATCATATGCTTCACGAACAGTTCGTGAGCCATTTAAACCAGGAACCGGAGGACACTCCTCCGTTAAGACAAATCTTAGGTTGTCGAGAACCAAAACTGCATTAAGGTTCGACTTCCACGTCCCAAAATTTTCACCGGTTAATTTGTCGTGAGCTAACAACTGTATGAACGAACTCGACATGCTGAAACAAAATGTAAATCTATTAGTGAAACGATTTTAACCTATTTAAACCAATTAAGAGGTTTAGCAGTAAATAAAGTACCCAAACTCTTTATTTACATGCAACGATATTTTAGTGAGTTAGAATGGTCGTTACCTAAGGGTAAACGAGCACTCCTTCACTAAACCAAGACATTCTTGACTAAATGCTAACTCCAGAATAACTCATATTCCTATAGCATCTTAGTTATCGTTTTTGGTCAAGATTTACTAACTCCTTAGCAAATCTCGTAAGTGTGACCCTCCATTTTTAGAACGCATAGGACGACCCCAACAGTGCAACATAAGGGAATGTCAGAGTTGGGAATGACCCTATGTTTCTTTATCCATAAATGGTGTTTGACTTGTTCAACTCCCATGAAACGACCCTCCTAAGGGATTGGTGCCATCAAGGGCACCTTGCAGGCGGAACATGAGAATCTCACGGTTCAATCCAATTGAGGAGACCACAGGAAATACTGACGTACTTCCTTCTCCCACTTACTATAGATACTTACTCCATTCACCTTGCTATTGAAAGTTGCAAATACCATTCGAATGGGGTTGCCCTATTGACAACACGAGGCCGAGCAAAATTCTCACGTTGTGAACTTTACGGAGTGCGTAGCAGGAGAGGGATATATCATATATTCCTTCTCAACACATCTACTAAGCATCATAGACGGTTTTAGGGTAAAAACTCCGGTTTTATCCGGCTAAGAAAATAAAACCTTAAGTCTAGGCAAACTATTTTACCTGAGATGTCTAGGTTATAAACACTTTACTAACCTCACACCTCTAATGCATGCTCATAAAGCCAGTTAACTTTACTCAAGTACCAGATCGTCCCCAGGTAGGAGGTGTCCCGTCAATTCATTTTCCTCCAACCTTAGACAAGATTTCACCGGGTGAGTTTCTCATAACCTTAGCATTTACGAGATTTCGACCTATTCATCTAATGGACCTGATCGACTCATTTAACCCTAAATGAACATGCTTTTCTTTGTTATAGATTTTAAAAGTCTAAGCCATTTTTTACAACACTTGCAAAAACTAGACTTTCTATAACAAAAAATTATATGCTTCTCAAACATACATCACTAAGGCATGACAAGTTGAATATTTAACTTCATAATCAATATAACACTTATATCGATTATGCTCTTAAATATACAACTCCTAATTCATAAATTAATATAACACTTATATCAATTATTATGAATTAAGCATACATCATATACATTATAACAATTATAACATACAATATGCATCTAAAGTTGGATGTTTAATTTCATAATTAATATAACAATTATATCAATTATTCTATTAACCAAACAACAACTAATTCATGAATTAATATAACTCTTATATTAATACTCATGAATTAAACATGCATCCTATACATTATAACACTTATAACCTATAATATGCATAAAACTAGGGCAACTTATGTTGTATATTTAATTTCATAATTAATATAACACTTATATCAATTATTCTATTAAATTAGCAACATTTAATTCATGAATTAATATAACAATTATATTAATACTCATGAATTCTCAAATATGCATACTATATATTATAACACTTATAACATATTTTCAATGCATAGAGCATGCTTCCTACGGTGGGATTTTAAATCTATATGGCATACTATATGCACATACAAACATGAAATTTAATTAAAACATACATTCACAATGCCACTAAAGTGGATCGATTTTGGCATTTAGCAAGCAATAACTAATTTATTACAAGCTTGAACAACAAGCTAAGTCTTGAGCGGACTTCGAACTTTTCGCATCGCCTTTGACCAGCTTGCTTCCCCGAACGCTTCGGCCAATTTCTCTTCGAATTGCCTAGAACGAGTTTGAACTAACTCTGAACATTTCGGCCAGCTCAAAAACTCGAGCTTCTTTCACAAAAAAACCTATATGGACTCTAATGACTCTAAAAATACACACTCTTCAGCATGCATTAAAGCCCATACATTCTCGGACAATTACAAATAAGGAAATTCAAAAGAAACTATGCCAAAATCGATATTCACTTTAGACGCCAATTCAGAAACAATTTCTAAATTAAAATACCCACCAACTTAAATTGATGCAAATTGAGTTAATCACAAAATCGCCCCTGATACCAATTGATGGAGTGTTTTACCGCAGCGGAACGCAATTTTGGACCGATGATACTCTAATTTCATCAATTTAATAAATAGAAAATATTCTCAAAAGACGGAAATAAGAAATTAGAAATACATACCCTTGTAGTTCCAATTTCTTCAAGTTCGTCGGTTGTTCCTCGTCACGAACTCTTCCGGCCTCTTCTCACGAATGCCCCAAGGACCACCCAGGTAGTCCCGCTATCCTCGGCGCCGCGCAACAGAGTTGTGGGACTCCGAAAGAAGAGAAAAAAAAAATGAAGAAGGAAGAAGAACTGAAGGAAGAGAAGGACAGAGGCTGAAGAAAAAGATTTTAAAACTTCTAAAGTTTTTTCAACTTCACATTCGTAAACCCCAACCCACTTCTCTAAAAAAAATTCCTCTAGCCTAACAATCTATATATATATATATATATATAACTTATCAATATATATATGTGTGTCTTGCATGCAACAAGACATATATATATATATATATATGTATTTTATTATTATTATTAAAAATAATAATAATAATTTTATTTATTAAACTTTTTAATAAATAAAAAAAAAAATATATATATATATATATATAATTATTAATTAAACTTTTTAATTAATAATTATTTAATTCAATATCAAATATTAATTAAATAATATGTTTAAACCCAGTTTTTCGAAAACCGACTTTTTTACACATGAATCCCATTCATGTTATAGGTCATTCTCATATTTAAATCATATTTAAATATGTCCATCCACTTTCCATAAACCGAATTTGAACAATTCAATTTTTTTTCTTTTCTTTTATACTGTTGCACGACGTTATCCGAGCTAGCCAGGAGAACCTAAAGGACCTACAAATCATGAGCTCCAACAATACGAGATTATCCGGTCAAAACTCTTTTAACCGAACTAATCAACATTCGTTAACCCCGGAGACTCCACTATAGTCCGAGGGTTGCACTCTCCTCACTGTAGATATATTATGTCCTCTGATATAACCTCATGGGCAAGTCGACCCTTCACAGGTTGTTCGTAATCACAGTTGGGTCGTTTAAACCGTTTAACCCCTGCATTACGTCTTGTTCCTTAAATACCACTGACACCTCTAATGAACAATAGATCTGTGGTCCAACCAACATATCAATTAACCCTCTCATCACATGAGAGTGTGAGCGCTCATTGTTCAAGCCTCGAAGTCAGCTATTAAGGGAACAACCTATCTACTAACCCTGAAGAGCAGGTTAGGAGTGAACTTCAATCTTGTTGTATTATGTCCCCAATTACCTATTCGACTATATCCCCAAGATGGTAGGCTTATTGAGTCGGCGCTTATGGGCCACTCTCACCCATACAAGTCTAAGGATACTGTCTAATAAGTAGGAGTTCATAGTAAGCTCAGGATTGAGATCGAGTTACCTACGCCATCAAATGAAAAAGTCGGTCTCATCAGTAAACGGTGTTATAAAGAGAGAGCGACTTAATACGCGGTTCGGTCTTATGCAAACTCTTTGCACAAGACGCCCTCACTCGCACATCTCCATGTGAAACGATTCGGATCACATCGTTTTGTACAATACAAAGTGAGCCGCATCCTATAGTGTTACCAGGATAAGGTACCCAGCCTTATCCGTATACTATAGACCGTTTTGACTGACTACTTGAGCCTGATCCACAATCATGTCATACATGAGGCTCAAGTACTCATATTCAGCCAAGGGTATTGGTCATTGGTATAAGTTAACTTAAACATGTTTCACTTTATTCCAATAAACTCCTTTACTAAATAAAACTAATAACTCTTTATTCTAAATAGAATATTTACAAACATAACAGTTTACAAACCACGAGTTTTAGGACATAAAACCCAACACAACATAATAAGCAAGTAACTAGTCACATATTTTGTAAACTTTAGAATTCAAGAGGCCATAAAAATGAAGTGTGAAAACAAAAAATAATATAATGTTCGAATCTTCAAAATTCTCGAACCCACAACCTTAGCGTTATTAGCACGACGCTCTAACCAACTGAGCTAATAGGCCTCATGCTTTAACTAACTCTAGAGTTTCCAATATTGTCCTTATTTGATTTATGCATTGTTTTAGGGAAAAAGAATTCTTCATGTTTGCATTTCCAGCTTTGAAATATAAAATGGAATAAATGACACATTTATAATTTCTTTCAAATAAAATACTCGATCAAGTTTCTAAATTTTCTCAACTTTAAAGTTACAAAATTTTCTTTATCAATAATAAAAAGCGTGATCTTGAATGAAGACCTTCTTCCTCCCTTTTTCTGTAAAATTTAGAATTGAAACGAACCATTCTAGAATCAAACGGGGAGGAGAAGGAAAAATGAGGGAGAGAAGAAAGATGATCGCCTAATACCTCAATCACTATCAAGTAATAGAAAATTTATAAACATTCCCATACCAACATAATAAGCAAGTAACTAGTCACATATTTTGCAAACTTTAGAAATCAAGAGGTCATAAAAATGAAGTGTGAAAAAAATAAATAATATAAGGTTCGAATCTTTAAAATGTCCATGAGTTAAGACCACGTTTAATTTATTAGTTGAACCCGGAAGGTTCAAAAAGTATATGAGTTAGGCTTACCTCAATCACTATCAAGTAATAGAAAATTTATAAACATTCCCATACCAACATAATAAGCAAGTAATAAGTCACATATTTTGCAAACTTTAGAAATCAAGAGGTCATAAAAATGAAGTGTGAAAACAAAAAATAATCCCGGTTCCTCAAGTCGAGCATGTTTGTTTAATTTGGTAATTTCTTTCGTTACATTAATTTGTTGCATGTTTCCAAAATCTACAAACCCCTCAGTGTTTTTATCAAATTGCAAATACAATTTAATTAAGTTCATATTAGAACTAGCTCCCTCTAGATCTACCTGACTACCGCTATCTACAAGTTAGAGAAGTATAGCCAGCTTTATAAATATTAATTTGGTGGGACTCGACAACCCGTACCACCACGAGTTCGATCGTTGTTCTTTTCCTCGTAGCTTTTCAAATGCGAGGGAATTTCTCATTTGAGGTTATCTCTAGCTTTTACTCGTGAACCCGTCTTCCTTGACTAAATCTGGTATCTTCTGAACTAGATCGAGAATTTTTTATTGTTGACCCGACGTCGGTTCCTCCTTTGGTTGCTCGGCTCTTTGCAAAACCAAAGGATCTTCCTTGGGAGTTCATGTTGCTGGTTCGACTTTGGCCTATTGGCACCGAGAGATCGAGGGTTTTTTCTAGTCGACCGTTGATCTCTTGATGGTTCTACTCGAGTTGAACTTTGGTTGTTCTACTGTGCTCTGGTTCTTTCATACCTCTGGTAGCTGCAGGTTTGAGGCGATTTAGGTTGGTGTTTCCGCTGCTTATTGTTTCCTCATATTATCAATTGTTGAGCTTCGATATTCTTGACTAAGACTCTCTTTGGTCCTTTAGCGTTGGTCCCTTCCCCTTGTTCAAATCTCGCCAGATCGAAATGTAGCTTGATTATCGGTCCGATATTCGGACATGTTCTTGGATCTTCTTCGGGCCGACCATAACCTGATTTTGTGCTTGTAGGATCTCTAGGATGCGGGCCACGTTCTGATCCAATCTATTGACCTTTGCCTCCAACGCTTCATACCATTTGTCGATTGTCGCTTCTTGAGTGATGGTTGGATTTAACTTCTCTGTCGCCGCAAGTTGCGTCGTCGTCGGACGAAGTTCGACTTTCCGGCCACCTTCGTCCGCGAGGATGCTTCGATCGTCGATCGGCGACAGTTCTGTGCATTGATCGGGGTTTGTTGCTTCGCCTTCCAATCATTAGAGGCCTGGCACTTTTCATATTGCAGTTCATGATCTCAAATGGTATTTCGAGGTAATTTAAAGATGACTTACTCGTTCCCACAGACGGCATCTGTTGATACTGATTTTTGGCATAAACTTGTTATTGGTTGAGGAACGAGCTCCTGGGACCTGTGGGTTATGGGCCCACCACGCTTCCGCTGCGCCACTCTGATTTGAATGAAAGATTAATAGTTATTTTATTATAAAGCAATTGTTGTTTTTAATAAAATAAAAATAGTATAATAATAAGATAATAATATGTAATAATTTTTTATTTGCAAAGGCATTTGATTAATGCGAGGTGAAAGATCGAACTTTGACCTCTTGGTCATTAGCTCATACTTTATGTGCAGACACCGTATTTGGTCCGACCATTTATTGATGTGGTTTTACTCTACTTTTAGTTTTTTTTTGTCTCTCTAATTTCAAATATTCGAGAAAATAACAAAAAAAAAAAAAAAAATGGGACATTTTAATTCTTAAAATTGATACTCTCTAGTATTTTTTAACCTTAATTTGAGCAAACAAAATTAACTTTTTTATTAAATCAACCTCTATTTCATTGTGGATAAGTTTTGACATTTTTTCATGGAAATTCTAGAACCTTCCGTAGGTGTCCGAATCAAATGTAGACACCTCACCCCAATAACAAATTCCTAAGGTTTTTTAGTTTTTGTTATTCCCTCTCCCCCAAAGTTTTAGGGTACGAATAGATAGAGAGGAAAAAATATTCATTTAAGGCAACACCACTCACGGCGGACGACGACAACGGTGACACACTTTCAAATGCGAACAACAACGATACTTGAGCAGAATAGACCCCGACGACGGTGTTGCGTTTGACCAGCAGAAACAGAAACTCTCGAATTTCGACGGTAGCACGCCTTGAACCACCGACGACCCACGCTACTCTCATCCCACAAATTCCAGAAAAGGCTTAAGATCGGGTTTCGAACAACTCCAACGACGTTTGACAACGCAACAAAAGG
Source organism: Herpetospermum pedunculosum (assembly GCA_028017165.1). Taxonomy (NCBI): domain Eukaryota; kingdom Viridiplantae; phylum Streptophyta; class Magnoliopsida; order Cucurbitales; family Cucurbitaceae; genus Herpetospermum; species Herpetospermum pedunculosum. The sequence goes on along the minus strand of CM051528.1, from coordinate 52,891,779 downwards.
CGACGGTGACGACCGTCGCAATACCAACAGCAGACCATCAAGACAACCTCGGCGTTGCAGTAACTCTGGCGAGATCCACGGTGGACGAAAGGCAGAACTAAGAAATCCAATCAGCAACATCGTGTGGGTGAGGGATTGAAGTTTAGTATTTTTAATTTATTTACAAAATTGTCATTATTTACATTTTATTTATAAATTTGTCATTTATCACACTCTATTTACAAGTATATTGTCTTCAAATTATTTACATTTTATTTATAAATTTATTATTTATCACACTCTATTTACAAGTATGTCATTGTCTTCAAATTACGAATCTGTCATTTGACCTTCAATTTTAATGTTTGACTCTTTATCACTTATTATGTATTCAATTTAAATTTTCAAAACCAACCTTTAATTTTAGGTTAGTTTAGGTTTTAGTATTTATCCAGATATTTCAAATGTGTTTTAAAATTAAGTATGTTAAATGATTTAATTTTAATTTAATTGATTTTTAAAATTAGTATGTACCAATGAATTTCATTTGATTTTTAAATTAGTTCTTTCAAGTTTATTTTATTTTCCAAAAGTATTTCAAAATGAATTTTAACGTCTTTTAATTATTACTAGTTTGATACTACGTGTAAATTTGTTGTAGTAATCAGTCCAGAACCGTCATTGTAGGCCAGATTTGTTGTAGTAATTAGGGTCTCGTTTCCTCCTTGCTTGATCGTGAGGAGGTGTGTGGGTAGTTTTTAAATTTTTTTTTTCTCTCATGTATAATAAAAGTTTGAGCCAAAGCGAGCATGGCTCAGCGGGCATATGAATGTGTTGATGACCAAGAGGTCTGTCTCCAGACAACATGATAACACATTTTAACACCCAACAAGTTTAGGATGAGGAACCCATGTCCAAACCTTAAACCTAATTATTTTCTCCATATTAGGAATAATCTATTTCCCTAAGTTTCAATTCCCTCATCCATCAACCCAAAGGCCTATTCACTTGAAAGACATTTTCTAGTTAATAATACAACCAAACTATTTTTTATTTAATTATAATTAAGTTAAAATTTGATTCTCCTACTTTGAGTTCATTCTATTCTAGTTTATGTGTAATTTCAATAAAGTTTAAAATTCATCTCTAGATTAATTTATCTAAAAAGAAAAAAAAAAAAGTTAGTCTTTATTGTCTTCCTTCTATACATTTTGGATTTTTTTTTTTTTTTTTTTTTTTTTTTTTTTTTTTTTTTTTTTTACATTATATCTTTTGTTGGCATGAAAATTATAATTGATATATTTTAAGCAATTTCGATAAAAAAAATAACTTCAAACTATCAATAAAGTCCAATTTTAAACTTTATTAAAAATATAGATAGTTCGTGGGGTCGATCTTGCACCTGTACATAAATTTAAAAGTATTAATACAGCTCAAATTTTAGACCATCATCAAAAGTTGACCTAGTGGTTATGAAAAACCTTTTGACTATTAATGCCCTCTTAAGTTGGGGTTTTTGTACGAATGACGGGAGAATTTCTAGTACATCCGTGGTATGGAGTTTCTCCATACCACTGCCTTTAAATATCTGACATGTGTGCACTCTTTTAAAATTAAAAAAACATTAAATTTTATGTGGGTCCATTTTTCATTTTTCTTCTCTTTCATCGCGTTCTCCCTTTCTTTCTTCTTCTCTTTCATTTTTTTCATTCTCCTTCCTCTTTCTCCCTTCTATTTTCTCTAGAAAGTTGTTATTTAAACAATTTTATGAGTTAAAATTTGTTAATAATTTTTTCTCCTATTCATGTGATTTCTCTATATTGGATAATCATTCAAGTATTTAACTTGATTAGTACTTGACATTGAAAACCCACATTATCTCCTGAATTTAGAAACAAACAAAATTAAAATACTTCTGTGTTAATAGCTTTTTTTTTTTTTTAACTATTTCTTGAATTGCTTGATTAATACTTGACATTAAAAAATCCCTGTGTTAGTTGTTGGATTATCTCCTGAATTTAGAAACAAAAAAAATTTGATTTTGATTTTGTTGTTCTAAACTAACCGGAGAAAATGAAGGGAAGAGAGGAGAACCGAGAAGATGAAAGAAAAGAAAAATGGACCCCACATAAAATTTAATGTTTTTTTAATTTTAAAAGAGTGGACACATGTCAGATATTTAAAGGCAGTGGTATGGAGAAACTCCATACCACGGATGTACTAGAAATTCTCCCCGAATGACCCACCCCTCGAGCATCGTGAGGTTTTTTGACCCGGTTTTTGAAAACTTATGTTTTTTGACTTTCTCGTGATAAGCAAATGCACAAAGTCTGTAGTACCTTTCACTAAGCACGATCACGATCAAACAACAATGGAAACATAAATTTTCTAGGGGAGGTCACGTACAAATACCCCTCTTAAGTTGACCTAGTGGTTATGAAAGAACTCGAGACTATTAATGCCCTGTGGTAGGAAATTATTAATTTAGACATTTGAAAGTAAATAAACTAAAAATGCGAACACTTTTCCAATCACTACCTTCTAAAATTTGCTTTCATCTAGGAAAAAAAGGGTATTATAATTAAGTTTAAGTCTAATTAAGTATCTACTTACTCTATAATTACTTGATTAAACAAAGCCTAGTTTATCACCAAACAATAGTTAGAGTTAAATTTGGAAGAGAGAGAGAGAGAGAGAAAAGGTCAAAGGGGTGGGGAGAGAGAGGTCCAGCTAATGGTAAGGGATAGTCTGTTTGATATCTGTGTATGTTTGTGCCAAAGTTCGATATTCCAAATTCGAAATGCGATTGATTTGATTAATAAAAAGGCCTCAAATCTTGGTCTTCGTGAAGTGACCATCTTCACCATTTCAGATAAAATTTCGGATCACCACATGACTCATTCCTTCTCCTCTTTCAACTTTTTCTAACTGCCTTCCTTAATTTCCCTTCCTCTTTTTCTTCTTTCTCTCCTCTGGGTTTCTTCTTATTCTTCTTTCTGGGTTTTTGTAAATTTCTTTCACCCATTTTGTTTTCTTCTTCGTTTTTTTTTTTGTTGTTGTGGGATTTCTTTTGTAGCTCGTTTCGTCCGTCTCTGTCACATAGATTCTTTAAATTTTGTTCCCCTAACCCATTTGGGTATTTGGGGTTTTAGCTTTCTGGCTCAATTGTGAGTCTGTTTGTACCATTTTGGTGTGGTACGAATTGGGGTGTGTTTCGTTGATGGCCTGTGGTTGATGTCTGTGGGCGTTGGAATCATAATAATAATAAAGAAGAAGGAGAAGAAGAATGGGGTTCGACGAGAAAGATAAAGATGGGAAAGAAGATGGGTCTTCTCCGAAAGTTGCAGGGACGAATGAAGAGGAGGCTGCTTCTGGAGGGATGGGTAGGAAAATGAGTGAGAGCTCAATCTGTCCAACTGAAGAGGAAGACGACGAAGATGGAAGGAAAATCGAATTGGGTCCTCAGTACACTTTGAAAGAACTCAACGAGAAGGACAAGGTTTGCATTTTCTTTCTTCTCTCTTTTTCATTTTTTGTCCATTTCTTTCACTCACAGACTCACCCTTTTCACCTCTCTCTCTCTCAGGATGATGAAAGCCTTAGGAGGTGGAAGGAACAGCTTCTGGGTGATGTGGATTTTGAATCTGTTGGAGGTAACCCTTTCTATTTCTCTTCAAATCCCACTCCTTATTTTTCTTTCTTTTGTTCCAAATGTTTTCGTTAAAGTATCGATGTAATTAAATTTACGATAACCCATTTTGAAGTTAGAATGGTAATCTATCACGATATCAAACCTTAGTCCAATGTTCGAATCCCAAAATATCAAACAAGAGCATAGCTCAATGATGTATCGCCTAATGACTATTGGGTCTAGGTTTAATCTCCATCCCAATATGTTGTAAAAAAAAAAAGATTTGATAACTATTCTGTTTTTTTTTTAAATTAAAAAAAGGGGCATTTTTACATATGACCCCTTTGGATTTCGTAATGTTTTTGGACCCTGCCTCAAAAATAATATTTTTTTGGCCTTTTTGTTGAGCACGGGCAATATTGCAAGGAAAAACTCTGTAATACCCTTTGTTGAAGTCATCTGTAAGGGTATTAGCATGCAGACTTTTTTCTCACGATCAATCTCAGCAAACGTGTGTTCGTGCTCGACAAAGGTAAAAAAACATTTACGATCAATCTCAGCAAACGCATGTTCGTGGTCGGCAAAGGTAAAAAAAACATGCATTTTCAAAAAGTGGGTCAATTGATATTACGACACTCAAGGGAATCATCTGTCAAAATATCCAAAAGAAAACAAACAAAATGGTTATGAAATGAGTTAAATTCTTGGGGTTTAATTTGTTTATTTATTTTGATTGTGTATTAATAGAAACTCTTGAGCCGGATGTGAAGATAGTGAGCCTTGCAATAAAATCAGCAGGGAGACCTGACATAGTTCTTCCAGTTCCTGAGAGTGGAAATCCAAAAGGACTGTGGTTTACTTTGAAGGAAGGCAGCCGTTACAGCCTCAAGTTCACTTTTCAGGTCAGCAACAACATTGTTTCTGGCCTCAAATACACCAATACAGTCTGGAAAACTGGCGTCAAAGGTAACAAAAAACAAAAACAAAACAAAAAAAAACTACTCTGTTTCTCTCTCTCTCTCTCTACTGTCTCTAATTTCCATGGTATTCACAGTTGACAGTACAAAAGAGATGATTGGAACCTTTAGCCCCCAGCCTGAACCTTATGATCATGAGATGCAGGAAGAAACAACCCCTTCAGGCATCTTTGCCAGGGGATCATATTCAGCCAGAAGCAAGGTTAGTTCACTCGTAAATGTAATTAAGGATTCTAATATCAATATCCACCAAAATGTTTTATTGGAAATACCATCAAAATTACCATATCAATAGTGGTCAAATAATTTAATGTTTTTTTTTTACCCTTTCGCTGAGCACGACCGCGAGGGAGCGACTAAAGTATACTCGTGCTCATCAAAGAGTATTGTAGACTTTTTCCTCGCGATGGTGCTCATGCACTTCAAAGTAAAGTGCTGATGACGTCAGTAAAAAGACAAAAAACAGGCAGGAGTCCAAAACAATTACGGAAATCCTTGGAGTCATCTGTGGGTCATCTGTGAAAATACTGTGTTCTTTTCTTAATATTTGTTTAATGTAGCTTAGCTAGATCTTAAACCCTTTTAAAAAAAAGAGGAGTGATATCCATATTATAGTAATAATTAAAAAAATGCACTTCAATAACAAGTAAAATTCTTAATATAATTAGAGAGATTAAATAGTATTGGAGAAGTTGACATTATATTGTCAAAACAAAACAGACAGGGATATTAAAATTTGAATTTGAATGCTTCTATTAATTTCTCCCCTTTATTATTTTCCTTTATGGAAACCAATTAAAGGCTCTCTATTTCAACTTTCACCTGTCCATTTATGGCTTGCATCACATGGCTTGACTGGCTTTTATCTGAGCTTTTGCCTTTAAGAAAACCAGCAGGGTTATTTTATTTTATTTATTATTATTATTATGGCTATCTGTGCATATGCTTATGCAATAAGTAACATGAAATTTCCTTTTCTCCTCAGCCTTGTTTTAAAAAGACAAGTTTTGTTTTGCTTCTTCTTCACATGAATTATGTCTGCTTGTTTTTTTTGTTGTTTTTTTTTGGGGGGGGCTCAGTTTGTTGATGATGATAACAAGTGCTACTTGGAGATCAATTACACATTTGATATCAGGAAAGACTGGAAGGAGGAGCAACCTGCTTAATCGTATCCTCGAATTCGATCATTCGGTGCTCGATTCGCCCCGAACCCGCTGCTGCTCGGGTTTTTAAGATGTTTAATTTTGCTGCTGTTCTTATTTATTCTTAATCTTCTCAAGGTTGGTGTTTTCTTTTTTCCTTTTTTGACAATGAGGATGAAGGATGTTTTTGAACTAACAATAGAAAAAGAAAAACAGAGATGGGTCAGAACTGTATTGTCAATAAAAAAGCTCAGCTTTGGCTTTTTTGTTAAATGGTAAAAACCAGTCCTTTTTTTCCCATTTGCTTCATGAATCCTCTTTCCTTTGTTTGGTAATATTCTGTTTTCTAATTCTTGATTATTTTTTCGGAAGGATTTTTTTTTCTTCAAATGATGTTATCTCCTTAGAAATGTTGAACAATAAAAATATATGTTTTTTTTTAATTTATAATTTTTCTATACATTAATGAGAGATTAGGAAAGATAAACATGATATAACAACTTCTAGGGCGTGTTTACTTCTCTATAATGAAAAAATCCCAGCAATCGAATGGATTCAATCGTAATGGAAGTAGTGCAATCGTAATCGGTTTCCGTTTGATTATGTTTTACTTGCTCTGTCGTTCAATCGCAATCCTAAACCTATTGATTATGTTGACTTATTTGTATTCAGTCATAACCACATTTGGTTGATAATGATAATGCCCTTACTTAATAATAAACAAATATATCAATAATGGTGAACTATGTCTATGTTTGACAAAGATGATTTTCAAATGAGATAGAGAGACGATCAAACATACTAAATCATTGCCTTGTCGGTTTTGTTTGGTTTCGCACACTAAATCATTAGCCACATTCTTCAATTTTGTTCATTTTTCGTTTATTAGACGTATTTGACAGCTTTATGACCATCTTGTAGTGATTTTAGGGCATGTTTGGGAGTGATTGTTGAATTAGTGATTTAAGTATAATTAATTTTGTAAAATTGATTTTCATGGTTGGTTGAAGTGATTTTCATAAAATGAGAAGTGATTTTGAATTATTTATGTTTGATTTCAAAATTGATTTTAGAATTGCTAAATTACTGAAAGGGCTTTAATTAAAAACATTATTTAACTAAAAATTTATTAATTATTGGACTAACCAATTTATCTTCTCATATAATACAAAATTTCCTCGTTCTCCTATGTTGCTCGTGGTAGGATTCTTCTTGCTTACTTGATCATATCCTCTAAAGCCTCATCTTAATCCTAGATAACAATGTTTGAATTCGAACCTTCAAAATTCATCACCCAAATCTGAAAAGAAGATATTTCCCACCATGCATCCTGGTAATTAACACTACAACAATTCAGGGATTTTTCGATGCAAAAATGCGTCGAAAAAGCCTCAAAATACGCTGGATAAAGTCATTCTTGACGCATACGCGCATTGGAAAAAGGGTGTCAGAAAAGATCAACCCGACACCATGCGTCGGGTAAAGTAGTCTAAAACGACGCACTATATGATGCGTTAGATTATGTACATTTTACCCAACACACTATATGCGTTGGGATATATTTTGTGTCAATGACGGGCATTGCCCGTCATATATAGTTCTTACCCAACACACTATATGCGTTGGGATATATTTTGTGTCAATGACGGGCATTGCCCGTCATATATAGTTCACAGATTTTTTCTCAATTTTTTTTCTTAAATCGAAGGGTAAATTTGTATTTTTACATTTGAATAGAATGAGGGCAAATTTTAGTGGTGATTCTCAGTCCCTGACCTCAACCAAAATCACCTATCAACTAATTCTTCAATAATCAATTTTAAATTATTTTAAATTTAGTTAAAATCAATTTTGTCTTTTGCCAAACATATTTATTTGAAATGGAAGTGATTTTGGCAATGGAAAAATTGATTTTGGTCATGTCAAAATCACTCAATTAAGGTTCTCAAAACAATGGGCAATAGAGAGAACTTCTATGTATAATATTTCAATATATAATTGGGTTTCAACACCCTGTATTTATACACAAATGGAACACCTATTTAGGGTTCATGATAACAACATTAACATAAAAGATCATGATAGTAGAGATTTTAGGGAAATATACATAACCATAAGGCACACAAATAGCTAGCTCTTAAAAGAAGTTGTTGAATGAAGTTACTGGATGTTGGAGGCTTGAGTGGTATCTCTAATATCCTCCCTCAAACGAGAGAGGAGTTCAGGGAGTCCGAGTTTGGACCATAAGTAGTGAAACTGTGAATGGGTAAGAGGTTTAGTTAAGCAGTCAGCCAACTGATCCGCAGAGGGAACATATCGAACGTCAAGAAGTCCTTTGAGAACTTGATCACGAACAAAGTGAACATCGATCTCAATGTGTTTTGTGCGGGCATGAAACACGGGATTGGCTGCTAAAGCACCTACACTCATGTTGTCACACTAGAGAATCGGTGTAGAGGACGACAACCACCCGATGTCAGACAAAAGTTGCTGAAGCCAGACAATTTCAGCAGATGCATGAGCTAACGCTTGATACTCCGACTCGGTACTAGAACGAGCCACTGCTGTCTGCTTTTTAGATGCCCAAGAGACAAGATTGTTCCCCAAAAAGACGCAGTGCGCAGCAACGGATTTCCGGTCATCGATGTTAGATGCCCAATCGGCATCGGAGTATGCAACAGGCGTAAATCATCACTAGGATGGAGATGAAGATCGTATGATTTGGTGCCACTGCTATTCCGAAGCACACGCTTCACGACCTGCCAATGAACATCGGTGGGACATTTAAGAAACTGGCTGAGATGATTGACCACATAGGTTATATCAGGCCGAGTGGTCGTCAAGTACTGCAAGGCACCGATGGTGCTGCGATAAACAAATGGCTCAATAAGTGGAGTCCCATCAGAAATAGACATGTGTTTCCCAAGCACACACGGAGACGGTGCTGGTTTAAGATGCTGAAGGTGAAGCTTGCCTAGTAAATCATCCACATATTTGGACCGGTTCAACATAATGCCAGTGAGCAAGTAATGAACTTGAATTCCAAGGAAATAATTTAACACACCTAAGTCTTTAAGAGCAAACCGACTATCCAATTTGCGAATTAACTGATCAATGAATAGAGGATCGGTGCCAGTAACAATAACATCATCAACGTACACAAGCAATAGAGTGAGAGATCTACCAGCTCGACGAACAAACAAGGATGTGTCTGAGTGCGCATTAGAGAACCCCCATGACAACAACACAGACTTTAACGTGTTGGTCCAAGCTCAAGGTGCCTGTTTCAAACCGTAAATGGCCTTCTTGAGTTTGAAAACAAACTCCAGACGGTCAGGGTCAACATAACCAGGAGGTTGACACATGTAGACATCTTCTTCAAGAGTCTCATTAAGAAAGGCATTGTTGAAGTCGGGTTGCCGCAAAACCTACCATGAGAGACAACAAGGGTGAGGACGACCCGAATCGTAGATGCCTTAACAACCGGGCTAAACGTTTCAAAAAACTAAATTCTGAGGGTTTGATGGAACCCCTTGGCTACCAGCCGGGCTTTATAACGTTGAATCGACCCGTCGTGATTTCTTTTGATGCGAAAAATCCATTTGTTGCCCACCACATTTAAAGACGAGGAGTTGGGAACTAGGCTCCATGTACCATTCTCTACCAAGGCTTTGTACTCAAGATTCATAGTTTTCCTCCACTGGGGTGTGGACAAGGCAACATCAACCCGTGTGGGCTCAGTCTGAGGCCAGTCTCTGCTAGTTTGAGCAACCCAGACCTTTGGTCGAAACACGTCAGCTCGTGCGCGGGTGATCATAGGGTGTTGTGTTGAGGGTGGAGCAACCGAGATCGACGGTAATGACAACGGAGGAGAAGAGAGGTTGGGAGAGTCAGACATCTCGGGGCTAGGCGTGGCGGGTGAGGGTAAAGAAGTTGCAGAGGGAAAGGGTGAATCTGATGGATTGATAAGTGTAGGGATGGACATTAGTCCAGGTGTAGAGGTATAGGTTAGTCCAGGCTGAATTGAGAGTGGTGGGGAGAGTGACGTTTGGTTGGGAAGGGGAAACCATGTTGGTCGAGGCCTCCCAAATTTAATATTTATTATTCACTGGCCTAAATTACCTAACTAGTAGATAATGGAAGTCAGAGTCGATCTACAGAGAATTTTAGTTAATTTAATCTGAACTTCGATTTTATTTGTTGAATTGTAAAAGATGCTAATGGGGGGTTGTGAGTTTGAAAATAAGAAAACATGCAAGGTAGGGGAAAACTAAAGTTAAGATGTTGGATATGCGGGAGAACGGTAGAAGTTGTTTAGACGAGCACACTTAATCTAAGGGGTCAAGGTTAATAATTTGTTATGCGGTTCGGATCATAGACATACACAAGAGTTTTAGTTAATTCACTAACAATCACGCAACTAACATGCTCCAATCGGTAACATGCAACCCAAGGGATTAAAGAAGAGCAGACAACTCTAAATTAAGCTTCACTACCAACCCAATTTGAGGGCAATCGCTCTCCCAAACTGAGTTAATAGCGAGCGACGGGAGCGTTGCGACAAGTAAACTGCAGAGAAATCTAACAGCGCACTCGATTTTTCTCTCCTCTATAGTCTATCGTGCAACCACAATGAGTACAGCCGCACTCACTTCGGCAAAATTAAACTATTGCTACTTTCACCATGAGAGGTGGTAGAGGCTTTTTGGGTATATCCACAATTTTTCAGGATGTCGAATCCCGCCAAAATGAAATTTATAAATACCGCTATTACTAAGCTAACTTGTAGCTAGTGGTAGTCGGGTCGATCCGCAGGGAACCTAAATTATTTTCTCTTAATTCATTCCTATTTGCTTTTTAATTAAAACAACAAATTAAACAATAAAGTAAATGAGAGAATTGAGTTACGTAAAAGTAAAGGAAAGCGGTAAAAATAGCTAACGGTAAAATAAAATAAAGTAACCTGTGCTCCTAATTCGAGTGCTCGGGATTTACTTGATGCGCTTAGTTCATCGGGATTCTAATTAGCAAAGTAATTTTATTTCATGCACGCAAAATGTCTTGTCCCAACCGGGTCCAAAGCACCCCAAAGAATTAATTAGAGGCATCAATTCTAATTAAACATGCTTCTTAATTAATCTAAGGTGATAAGCCATCAATTAATCAGAAAACAGTAACGGGTATAATTGCGACGAATTATTTCTTAAGACTAATTTGATTTCTCTCCTAACCTTGAGCCCACCGTGAAAACGTTAATAAACTCATACCCCCACTCTCACTTGGGCTCGAATTGATTAGCCACGAGCTAAACCCTCGCTACAATGCATTAAAGTTTATCAAGAATTAACGCTTAGCCTACTAACATGCGTAACAATTATGGGTGTCAATCCTAATTAGAAAGGCATGACATTCGTTCTTTATACAGATTAAAGATGCAAGAAATCAACAACACAATGCTAGAAATTCATACAAAACCCTCACTAAGCATCAAAGTAAATCCATAACTCAAATTAGAGCACTTACCTTAGCCAAACGTGTTGAAAATCGATCCAAAATTGTCCAAAACCTTGAAAATTGATGAAAATATCACCAAACTCGAGGCCAAAACTCTCAAAATCGAAATTTCTCTCTCCTAGATGAATAGTGGCTGAAAAACTAGGTCAAAAGTGCTTAAAAGCTGAAAAAATGAAATCTGGGCCTAAATTGGCCGCGCGGGTGGGCGAATGGGGCGGTTGGGAAAAATGAGAGAAAATCTTCAATCCACCAAGATTTGAACCTATGCACCAACATTGTCGGTGCAGGAGTGGGGGATTCGAACCACAGATCTCTTGGTCATCAAGTCATATATATGCCAGCTGAGCTATGCTCGCTTTGGCAATCGATTTTGAGTTAAGATTAGATTATTTAATTAATGTAACTTAATCACTCAAAACGACTAATTAATAAATATTATAAAATATTCATTTAAGCTCTTAATTATAGCAAATGCCCGATTTACCCCTTAACAATTAAATTATACAAAATATATCAATTAAGCCCAAATAATTATTCTAATTTACAAGACTTAGGAGCTAAATATTATCACTTTTGGAGTGTTATCAAAACACCCAACCTAAATCTTGCTAGTCCTCGAGCAAGGAAAACTCTGAACTAGCTCCTAAGAATGAAATTTCATGCAACGACTCTAACCTCAATGCTTTAAAAAACAAGACACTTACAACAAAAGAGAACAATTGATTGCATGCATAAGTTGAGAACATTTAAAAAATTAAACTGTTACTCCCCTACGTGCGTGTGTGATTAGTCAACCTATTCTAGCTCTTATAGACTCGGAAAAGCCATATGCAACTCTACATCTCGTTTTCCCCCTACTTCTAGCAATAAAGAACAGTCTACGACTTTTCAACAATCAAAAGAGTAACAAATTAAAAGGCCTAAATTTTCTTTTTCTTGAGTACTTTGTACTCTTTATTTTCTTTAAACGACCATTTTTTTTTTACTTTTTCTTCTCCAAGAGAGCCTAACATGTCAAACTTGCCTTCGTTCCAGCTTACCCGCAGTTCCACTGCACAACGTATCTGACTACGAGCAAGCTTCATATTTTTAAGGACTAATGCTCACTTCTTAACGTGCACTTTAAAAAGGAGGAGCACCTCAGGAGCTTTTATTTTCATGCTTAGTCTTTTTTTTCTTTTTTCTTTTTTTCTTAGGCAATAACTTCACTATAACACGATTAATTTAATACAACCTATCATGCATCAAGCCTTCCCTAGGGGTGTCTTTCGGGGTGACAACAAGATTTCATGCAACATAAGACAATTCTAAGCCTACAGAACCAATAATAGGATGCTACGTGCTCGATAGATGCAAGGGAGCAACATAATAATTTTTTTTTGAAAAATGCTCAACTAACACACACAATCTCATGCTTTTCTAGATATGCAAATACGAAGAATTTAAAAGCATTTCATAGATTGTCCTCATCGAACAACATGCAACAGCAGACCAAAGCACTTCTAATTCAGAAATTCCACAGCTCACCAACTTCAAAAATCCAACAAACTTCTCCACCCCCAACCTAAAAGGATACATAGTCCTCTATGTATCACACATCAGACTAAGAAATTGAAATTATAAAATTTAAGGGAACAGAAAACTTCCCCTGAATTTTGTTAGCTTGGTGGTTGGAGCAGCGCAGTCCTTGCCCAAATATCTCGTTCCTTAGGCCACAAACCCCTACGAAAGAAAAGCAAATAAACTAAGCTAGGAAAAATAAAAATTGAAAGTAAAGACATGAATTTAAAAACACATGGGTTTCCTCCCAAGAAGCGCAATTCTTTTTAACGTCGTTATGCTCGACGTGTCCTCCACTCTGTCTGGGTACATAAAAATTATCGTACTTCTTCGGCCTCTTCTTCCTTGAATCAACAAAACCTGCTAAGAGAAGCAAACTCTTCGACTTTTGGAGGCAGCCGGACAGAGTTGTTATCTTTTTGGTATTTTCAATATATGGGAAAAATAAAGACTCAACTGACTCTATCAAAACAAAAGAAGACTCAACTGACTCAACAAAAATAAAAGACTCAACAGAAAATAAAGACTCGACCAAAGGAGGGATCACATCAAAATTCTCAAGGCAACCAACATCAACAGAAGCAAAGATGGAAGGGGGCATGCAAGATAAATCTCCTATAATACATGTATTATCACAAGATAAAGTAGAAGGAGATAAATTCTCTAGAGGCACAATTGTCACATCCTCATCCATCACAACAACATTTTTAGCACAAGTTGGTTCTACATCATCCATGAAAAGACTTCCAAAAATATTCTCATTAACAGACAGATGCTCGAGTTCATTAGTGCATGAATCCTCAAATAAATTTTAAATACAAAATTCATGCTCTAAGTCAAAACCAATCGGTGGAGATATACTTAACTTGTAAAATTCTCTGAGATCTTCTTCATCACTGGGAGATGCGAAAAATTCTTCCGGAGTACACCACCTTGAAGAAGTCTCAGCTCCACTCCTTAGCTCGTTCGCATCACTAGTCTCTTCAGGATTCTCCTCGAGGTCAAGCTCATCCTCCTCGGTCTCACCGTTCTCGCCTCCGCATGTCAGAAATTCCTCGATTCCTTCCTCAAAATCGGGGTACATCTCGATAATGACCCTCTCCTCAGAGGTTCGGAGAGGGTTCTGGGAAGCTTTGTCGGCTTCGCTTCTTGTAAATTGTCCCCAAAATTGCTGTCGAAAATCTGCCATGCTAAAACAAGAAGACACAAGAAAAGGAAAATATTTTTTTAGTTTTTAAACAAATAAAATTGAACTAAGAGAATCTAAATGGTTCCCCGACAACGACGCCATATTTGGTAGAGGCTTTTTGGGTATATCCACTATTTTTCGGGATGTCGAATCCCGCCAAAATGAAATTTATAAATCCCGCTATTACTAAGCTAACTTGTAGCTAGTGGTAGTTGGGTCGATCCGCAGGGAACCTAAATTATTTTCTCTTAATTAATTCCTATTTGGTTTTTAATTAAAACAACAAATTAAACAATAAAGTAAATGGGAGAATTGAGTTACGTAAAAGTAAAGGAAAGCGGTAAAAATAGCTAACGGTCAAATAAAATAAAGTAACCTGTGCTCCTAATTCGAGTGCTCGGGATTTACTTGATGCGCTTAGTTCATCGGGATTCTAATTAGCAAAGTAATTTTATTTCATGCACGGAAAATGCCTTGTCCCAACCGGGTCCAAAGCACCCCAAAGAATTAATTAGAGGCGTCAATTCTAATTAAACATGCTTCTTAATTAATCTAAGGTGATAAGCCATCAATTAATCAGGAAACAGTAACGGGTATAATTGCGACGGATTATTTCTTAAGACTAATTCGATTTCTCTCCTAACCTTGAGCCCACCGTGAAAACGTTAATCAACTCATACCCCTAATGTCACTTGGGCTCGAATTGATTAGCCACGAGCTAGACCCTCGCTACAATGCATTAAAGCTTATCAAGAATTAACGCTTAGCCTACTAACATGCGTAACAATTATGGGTGTCAATCCTAATTTGAAAGGCATGGCATTCGTTCTTTATACAGATTGAAGATGCAAGAAATCAACAACACAATGCTAGAAATTCATACAAAACCCTCACTAAGCCTCAAAGTAAATCCTTAACTCAAATTAGAGCACTTACCTTAGCCAAACGTGTTGAAAATCGATCTAAAATTTTCCACAACCTTGAAAATTGATGAAAATATCACCAAACCCGAGGCCAAAACTCTCAAAATCGAAATTTCTCTCTCCTAGATGAATAGTGGCTTAAAACTAGGTCAAAAGTGCTTAAAACGCTGAAAAAAATAAAATCTGGGCCTAAATTGGCCGCGCAGGGGGACGGGTGGGTCGGGTTGGCAGGCGCGCGCGCATGGGGCGTTGATGGGGAAGCGTCTGGGTGAATGGGGCGGCTGGACTGTGGATGTCTGGTTGTTGACCATTGACCGTTGACCGTTGACTTTTATAAAAATGAGGAAAAATCTTCCATCCACCAAGATTTCAACTTGGGCACCCCAGTGTCTTAACAAGACCTGCACCATCAAACCATTAATCATTTTTGAGTTAATATTAGATTATTTAATTAATGTAGCTTAATCACTCAAAACGACTAATTAATAAAATATTATAAAATATTCATTTAAGCTCTTATTTATCGCAAATTCCCGATTTACCTCTTAGCAATTAAATTATACAAAATATATCAATTAAGCTCAAATAATTATTCTAATTTACAAGACTTGGGAGCTAAATATTAGCACTTTTGGAGTGCTATCAAGAGGCAATCGCATCATGATTTCTAGCTAAGCCAACATACAAAATATTTCATGGATGTCAATCAAAGAATAAAGAGATGCTAAGAATTATGCTCAAGAGTAAAGATGAATGCCAAACTTCACTAAACATACATTAAATCGCCCAAGTCTCTCCAAATCGCAAGACAAACGTTTAACCCATTACCCAAAGATCAAATGTTACATTTTTAGTTACCCATGGGAGTGGAAATCTCCAAGTATTCCATGGTTAGCTTCAAAGAATCCATCAATGGAGTTACAAGAGTTCAAAGAAAACTAAAAACGAAAGTGGTTAGAGGAAGAAGAAGGAGAACGGCGGCTCGCAGGCCCTAAAAATCAGAAAAAAAATGAATTTATAACAAAATTTTGCGTCGGACCAGCGCCTAGGCGCCATAAGTTGGCGCCATGGTGCTGTGCACAAGGCGCGCGTGCAGTCGGGGCAGCGCCTAGGCGCTAACCTCTCTGGAGATCTTCGATGATGGGCGCCTAGGCGCTGCGGCGCTGACCTCTCGGGTTTGGGCGCAGAGGCGCTGGCCTTTCTGGAAATCTTCGATGACGGGCGCCTAGGCGCTGCGGGGCAGCACTGCAGCGCTGACCTCTCGGGTTTGGGCGCAGAGGCGCTCGGCCTTCTGCCTGATGCGTTCGTTGGGCGCCTGGGCGCTGTCCTCTCGGGTTTAAGCCCCAAATTGCATAATTTTGGCCTCCAAGCTCCTTTTGGCTTATCTCCTTGACCCGAACACTTCCTGAAACTCCTAAAATGCCCGAATTAGCCCCGAAACTTATGAATGGACTTCCCGAGCTCTCTACCATGAATCACCTATAAAAGAGAGAATTAACAATCATTAACCGCGATAATTAGCAAATATTAAGGACATTACAATAGCTCTATTTAAGAGCTATCACATGTCCATATACTTGGGGAAGGAGACTCCGTTTGGGTGACATCGGCAGACGATCGACCAAAACCATGGCTGAATGGAAACGTATTCTCGTCAAACTTAACATGTCGTGAAACAAACACACGTCCAACAGAGTTCATGCATTTGTACCCTTTGTGAGAGGGACTCAGGCCAACATAAACACATCGTTCTGTATGAAACTAAAACTTATGGTTTTGATATGGGCGTAGACATGGATAACATGCACAACCAAATGTCTTCAAAGCATTATAGTCAGCACTTTTATCAATCAAAATTTCCATGGGAGATTTACCCCCAAGAACCGAAGAAGGAAGGCTATTGACAAGAAACGTTGCACTCAGAAACGCGTCCCACCAGTAGCAAAGCGACATAGAGGCTTGGGCTAACAGTGTCAACCCTGTTTCAACTATGTGTCGATGCTTCCGTTCAGCCCGTCCATTTTGAGAAGAAGTGTAGGGACAGGAAAATCGAGATTCGATGCCCATTTGAGCACATACCTGATGTATCCGTTTATACTTTGTGTCGTTATCCGATTGTAACACCTGAAGGGAAGCATTAAACTAAGTGCGAACCATGGAGAGAAAGTGATGAAAAGTTGTCAACGTGTCACTTTTCTGTTTCAACGGATATATCCACACAAACCTACTAAAGTCATAAAGAAAGTGCACATAATATACCATCCGAAGATGCAACTGGGGCGGGACCCCATAAGTAAGTGTGAATTAAGGCAAATGGGTGAGACGCTCTGGAATTGGAATTAGAATAAGGTAAAGCATGTGACTTCCCAAATTGGCAGGTGTTGCGTGATTTAATGCATACCGCAAGTGTACGGGTCAAGTTTTAATATAGTGATTTAAGTAAAGAGTATCGTCCACATGATTGGTTTTCTAGATCAATTGAGTATCGTAGGTACTAACCACAAATTCTATTTAGATTAAAAAGACTTTGAAGTTGAGTGAAAATTAAATGGCTGAAAAGTAATGGGAAACCTTTAGGAGAGAAAACCTAGGGAATTGATTTCACCGAATAGATTCATGCTTAATTAATCTATTAAACCAAAAATAGTCATGCATACAATTATAAGCCAAGAAGTACAAAACTCATAAAAGACTCGCTAGAGCTCTATTAATTCTCTTCCCTTAATATAAAACCAACATTTTTGTCTAGTTTTAATAAGAAAGAAAGGCATTAAGCAACTTCTATTATCGGCCTCTAAGAGAATTCTTCATTTTCATGCAAGAATTTAAAAGTAGTCAAGTGTTTGAGTTCTACTCTAAAATCTACTCTTTCAAGCTAGAATTAAAGCAATCAACAATTTATACTTTGGCCAAAAGATAAAAGCATTAAGCAAACAAACACAAGAACAATTGTTGCAATATGAAGAACTTTAGATTAATCAAACATGAAAACTAAAACGATTACATCAATCCCCTAAGTAAAAGTCTAGCTACTCATAATCACTAAAATCATGCTTAGACAATGTTTAGAATCCATAAAATAAACAATAAAATCAAAGGTAAAAGGAGAAAAACTCTTGTCGCGTGTCAAACCTCGTTCCCGATGTGATCTGCACGTTCTCGAGCCTCCGAATCTCTTCTTCAGCTCTCTAGAGTGTCCATCACGCCTTTCCAATGAGTGTATTTCGAAATTAGGGTTCAAAACTCCCAAAAATTGGCTCCTCCGTCGAATGGAGAAAAATATGCATTTATAGGAAAAATCGGCACAGCGTCTCGACGCTGCCCTTAAAAATGCATGAAAACTGATTTGGAAAGTTGGCGTCGAGGCGCTATAGCTCGACGCTTAAGCAATATGTAAAACGCGTGCGGAATATAATTCAAGATGCTAAAGTGGCGCTTTGGTTTGGGTGCCTTCTAAATTGAGTTGTGCGCGCGCACCCGCCCAGGTTCAAAATTGAGGCTGGTACATCTTTTTATTTTTTATTTTTTCTGTGAGGGATTACAGCGTCGAGACGCTGTCCCCTCGGGAATTCTAGCTTGAAAACTTCATTTTAGAGCGTCGGGACGCTCCCATAGCGTCTCGACGCTCCCATAGCGTCTCGACGCTATCCCCTCGGCATTTTTGACTTCATTCCTTCCTTTTCTTGGCTCTTGGTCATCAAAGTTCATATTTTAAGCTAATTTTTCATGTCATAACTTCTAAAAAGCTCTGGTTTGCTCCAAATGCTCGAAATCTACAATTTAGATAAATAATATCATAAAACATTCCTTTAAACTCCAAAACTACCATAATAAAGGCTCTAAAGATAGCCCATTTAGTGTGCTATCAAACACCCTCAAACTTAAGCTTTTGCTAGTCCTCGAGCAAAATAAAACAAACCATTAAATGAATCAATGAATGCATGCTCGTGACTCGAACCTCAGTGTTCTTAAGACAAATAAACCACAAAAGAAGGCATATTAAACCATGACCTATCAACAATAAATTTTAAAAATCAAAACATTTTATCTTTTGTATGTGTGCTCACTTTTCTTCCCTTAATATCTATGAATACCAATAAAACTAAACATACATCAATAACTTGAGTCAAAGTGACAATCAAGAGATTAAGCAATCATAGACTTCAATTTTATAACAAAAAACTCAAGCATCTCATAAAATTACTGAAATCGAATGCACAAGACTTCATACCCTCACAGAAATTCACTCAAAACGCTCAACTATTTAAGGTATATGTAAGATAAACGCTCAAACCAAAACATAAGAGATAATTACCATAAGCTTGCTAATATGTCACAACTTCATCATCGATGAATTATATTGAATGTAAAATTTCAAGGGTCTTGCTTTGGTTGTAATTGGGCTTAGGTAATGGTGGATGGATGAACATTTTAAGCTACTAGGTTGGAAGAATTATAAGACTTTACCACATGAAACTTTCTTTTCTTTTCCTTTTCTCAATTTTTCTTTTCTTTTCTTATTCTCTTTTCTTTTTCTCTTTTCTTTTGTCTCTAAAATAAGCTAATGGAATGAATGCTTCCTTTTGAATATTCTATTAACACCATTCAACTTTCTCATTTGGATGGATTGACACGTTCTGTGGTAAGGACTTATAAATCTTCCATTAAAGGTTCAAATAAAGGAAAACAACAAGAGAATGGGTATAGGGCTTGTAATGTGATAATTTTTCAATGAAAAGGTTTAAGGCTAAAAAATTGGCTTTCTAAGGATTATGTAAAAGTAGGTCATTTGAGAAAGCTTAAATTGATTTTACCTAAATGCCCTTGTGAAATTAAAACATTCAAGTCAAATTCAGAGATTCCAGACATGCATAACAAAGCAAGTTCTAGAAATATCAATCATGTATGACAATCACTTAATTTTAAAAGAATAGAACACCGTGTTAAGGAGGTGCTTATTGGCTAAAAAACTCACAGAAAAGCATGATATTTTGGTATCAAATCTTATGCATTCTTCATTTAGCAACAAATAAACGAGACACCATTATAAAACTTTTCAAAGAAAAATCTAATCATGCTTATCTCCTTTATGCATTAAAACTCAAACTAAAGAGTCATCATTAGCTTACAAAGTACTCAAACATATCAAATGGGACTAAAAAAAGAAAAAAATCTCCGTTAATCGGCATGGTCTCATAGTCCAACAAAAATAGAATATCAAAGTTTAGAACACTTCCTAGATTGTCCTAATCACGAGCAATGCAACAAAGATTCAACCATGAAGATCATGCTAAAAAAAATATAAAATTCACCTAAAACATGCATAACATGCATAGTTTCACCCCCAAACTTAAAACATACATTGTCCTCAATGTATAGTCAATAATATGCAAAGGACAACAAAAAATAGATAGGAGATTTGGAAACTTCCCTGAAATGCAAGTGAATCCACTATCTTCTGAGATGTGGAGAAAAAATTGTTGATCAGGCTCCTAAAGAAAAAATAAAGGAATATAAGGACAACATCACGCCACAAAAGAATTAAACAAAAGAAAACAAATAAAACAAACTCAAAAACTCAAAAATAAACTTGGGTTGCCTCCCAAGAAGCGCTTTGTTTAACGTATTTGGCTAGACGAGGCTCATTAAATGTATCATGGTGGTCGTTTGCCCATGTGTTTCACCTCCACCTGTTTCACCGGCTCATTCTCATTGTCTAAATCCAATTTATCTAAAATATCATAATTTACCACAAATTTCTCAAACTCATTAGTAATGGAATCAATCATGTCCACACGAAAACATTCACTTTCTTCTTCATGGAATTTCATAGAGTTAAGGAAAGAGCAGGCAGCTGTGGATATTGAAAGTTACCCCTTCGTCGTTCAATCTTAGAGATAGCTTACCCTATTGTACATCGATTAAAGCTCGTCCAGTGGCTAAGAAAGGTCTTCCCAAAATGATTGGAACTTCACTGTCCTCCTCCATGTCTAGCACTACAAAATCTACAGGAAAGATAAACTTGTCAACCTTAACCAATACATCTTCTACAATACCTCTAGGATATGTGATAGATCGATCAGCTAACTGAAGAGATATGGTGGTAGGTTGCACCTCCCCCAAACCTAGTTTCTTGTATACAGATAAAGGCATCAAGTTAATGCTAGCTCCTAAATCACATAAAGCTTTATAAGGAGAAGAATAATTTCCCATAACAGAAGGGATGGTAAAACTTCCTGGATCTTTTAATTTCTGAGGCAACTTTCTCTGAATGATGGCACTACATTCCTTATTAAGTTGATTGTCTCGTAGGCCTCCAGTTTCTTCTTGTTGGACATGATGTCTTTCATGAATTTTGCATAATGTGGCATTTGAGCAAGAGCATCTGCAAATGGGATATTAATATGAAGCTTTTTAAATATGTCTAAAAATTTAGAAAATTGAGATATAAGCTTTTTCTTTTTAAACCGCTGAGGATAAGGAATAGAATTAGGAACAAAAGGCACAAAAGACTTAGTAGATTGTTTAGCTTCAGGTGATGTAATAGTCTTCTTTTGTTCTTCCTCAACCTGAATAAACACATTAGTAGATGGCTCTAGAGTGAACTCTTTTTCAGTAGACTTCTCAACAGGTTATTTTGCAATCTCATCCACCAACCTTCCACTTCTTAATGTGATAGCCTTGCAAGCTTTGCATTGCTCCCTTGGATTTACCTCAGTGTCACTAGGATATTTACCTTTATGGAGACTATTAATAGATGTGGCCATCTGACTCATTTGTACCTCCAAATTCTTTATGGCCGCTCCCTGACTAGTCATTGTGCTTTCCATTTGGTTGGCTCTATTTCTGGATTCTGTAACAAATGCTCCAACCAATTCTTCAAGGGATGGTTTCTTTTCAGGTTGTTGAGAAGTGGATGCAAAACCTGGTGGAGGCTGCAAAATATTCTTAGTATTAGCATAGGAAAAATTCTCATGATTTCTCAAACCTGGATGGTAGTGGGTAAGAAGATTATTTTGCATCTGTTGGCCTTCATAGTTGAAATTTATATTGTTCACATATTGGGCCTGTTCCAAGTTGTATTCTTCACCAGATGGAGGGATATGAGATGCTGCTAAGGCTGCAATAGATTGAGTGACACCTATTCCTGCAAGTTTTTTCATTGCATTAGTAAGAGATGCAATTTGAGCTTTAAGGGAACTTACCTCATCCACCTCATGAAGGCCAACTACTGTTTTATAATTGGAGCGTTCATTTGGCCAATGATAGCTCGTAGTTGCCATCTTCTCTAATAGTGTACGAGCTCCATCTACAGTTTTCTTCAGGATAGTTCCTCCAGATGCTGCATCTACAATTGTCTTAGTTTGTCCTGTGAGTCCATTGTAAAAAAATTGAATTTGTAGCCAGTCTGGATACCCATGCTCAGGACACTTCCTTAACAGTTCCTTATACCGCTCTCATGCTTCAAACAACTGTTCACCCTCATTTTGTCTGAAGGTTCCTATCTCAGTTCTAAGCTTGAAAGACTTAGCAGGTGAGAAAAATTTAGTTAAAAATGAATGTGTCAACTCCTCCCAAGTAGTGATGCTTCCTGGTTGTAATGATTCTAGCCAATCAGTTGCTTTTTCCTGTAAAGAAAAAGGAAAAAGGCGTAAGCGAATTGCATCAGTAGAAACACCATTAATCTTTACCGTGCTAGAAATTTCTAAGAATTTCTTCAAATGGGAATTGGGGTCTTCAGTGGGACGACCCCTGAATGCATTGTTCATGGCCATTTGAATAAGCCTTCTCTTCAACTCAAAATTGTTGGCATCTATAGGTGTGAGGACTATCCCAGATTGATTAATGTCAAATGTGGGCTAGAAATAGTCCATAATGGCATTGTTCTCTTGTTCGGCCATATTTGGTTGTGCCATTGATTTTTCCTTCTCTTTATGGATTTTTCGATTCCTCTTGCAAGTCTTTTCTATCTCAGGATCGAAGGGAAGTAAGGAAATTTCCTTGTCCTTTCGCATAAACTGGAACACGAACCTGACAAGAAAAACACAAATAACAGAAAATTAATAAAAAAAAACAATCTAAAGTAAGATTTGTTGAATTCTCCACAATATCAATTGATCTAAATATGCCAATCCCCGGCAACGGCGCCAAAAACTTGTTGCGTGATTTAATGCGTACCGCAAGTGTACGGGTCAAGTTTTAATATAGTGATTTAAGTAAAGAGTATCGTCCACAGGATTGGTTTTCTAGATCAATTGAGTTCCGTAGGTACTAACCACAAATTCTATTTAGATTAAAAACACTTTGAAGTTGAGTGAAAATTAAATGGCTGAAAAGTAATGGGAAACCTTTAGGAGAGAAAACCTAGGGAATTGATTTCACCGAATAGAATCATGCTTAATTAATCTATTAAACCAAAAATAGTCATGCATACAATTAGAAGCCAAGAAGTACAAAACTCATAAAAGACTCGCTAGAGCTCTATTAATTCTCTTCCCTTAATATAAAACCAACATGTCTGTCTAGTTTTAATAAGAAAGAAAGGCATTAAACAACTTCTATTATCGGCCTCTAAGAGAATTCTTCATTTTCATGCAAGAATTTACAAGTAATCAAGTGTTTGAGTTCTACTCTAAAATCTACTCTTTCAAGCTAGAATTAAAGCAATCAACAATTTATACTTTGGTCAAAAGATAAAAGCATTAAGAAAACAAACACAAGAACAATTGTTGCAATATGAAGAACTTTAGATTAATCAAACATGAAAACTAAAACGATTACATCAATCCCCTAAGTAAAAGTCTAGCTACTCAAAATCATTAAAATCATGCTTAGACAATGTTTAGAATCCATAAAATAAACAATAAAATCAAAGGTAAAAGGAGAAAAACTCTTGTCGCGTGCCAAGCCTCGTTTTCGATGTGATCTGCACGTTCCCGAGCCTCTGAATCTCTTCTTCAGATCTCTAGAGTGTCTATCACGCCTTTCCAATGAGTGTATTTCGAAATTAGGGTTCAAATCTCCCAAAAATTGGCTTCTCTGTCGAATGGAGAAAAATATGCAATTATAGGAAAAATCGGCATAGCGTCTCGATGCTAGGGGTAGCGTCTCGATGTTGCCCTTAAAAATGCGTGAAAACTGATTTGGAAAGTTGGCATCGAGCATGGCGTCGAGACGCTATAGCTCGACGCTTAAGCAATATGTAAAACGCGTGCAGAATATCATTCAAGATGCTAAAGTGGCGCATTGGTTTGGGTGCCTTCCAGATTGAGTTGTTTGTGCATGCCCGCCCAGGATTGAAATTAAAGTTGTACATCTTTTTATTTTTATTTTTTCTGTAAGGGATTACAGCGTCGAGACGGTGTCCCCTCGGGAATTCTGTCTTGAAAACTTCATTTTAGAGCGTCGGGACCCTCCCATAGACGCTATCCCCTCGGCATTTTTGGCTTGATTCCTTCTTTTTCTTGGCTCTTGGTCATCAAAGTTCATATTTTAAGCTAATTTTTCATGCCATAACTTCTAAAAAGCTCCGGTTTGCTCCAAATGCTCGAAATCTACAATTTAGATAAATAATATCATTAAAACATTCATTTAAACTCCAAAACTAGCATAATAAAGGCTCTAAAGATAGCACATTTAGTGTGCTATCAGCAGGCTTCGCAAAAGGAAAATACTTCATTAGCCTTAACAGGCAGCTTGCATTTAGAAACTACATGATCAAGTACTTTTATTGACGGATGTCCTAAACGTCTATGCCACACAGCTCTAGACACGACTACATTGACAAAAGTATATAAACTAGATGCAACAAAGGCTGAATGTGCAACACTAGTTCCAAAACCGGGGGGTGGACACAACTTCCTCCTCTCTTTGGTCCATAAAGCATGTGTTGCTCCTTCTGGGTCAAACTTGTATAGGCCATCACTGAGTGTGCGCTTCAACACTTCCTTGCCCGTACATTTATCCTTAACAAGACAAAAATCAGCATGAAATTCGATAAACACATTATTGTCACGAGCAAGTTTAGAAATACTGACTAAATTCTTAGCTATATCAGGGACACACAACACATTTTTCAGATTTAACGAGCTAGTCTTAGTCATCAAATGAGACCTACGAACATGAGAGATTGGCAATTCATTGCCATTACCTACAGTAACTGTGGAATTACCTTCATATTCAGACGACCCGTACATATGTGAGTGGTCAGCTGTCACATGATTCGACGCTCCACTATCAGCATACCAATTTGGGTCCATTACAGTCTCAGGATTGGCGATAAACGGATTATTGCCTTGAGGTATAACGTAAGCAGCGAAATTGGTGAAAATATTACCTCCACTTTGTTGGTGTCGTTGTCCACCATTGTACATACCTCTGTTTTGCTTTTGGCCCGACCCAGTGCTTTGGGTCTCATTTCTCTTAGAGCATACTCGGGTCGAGTGACCATATTTTCCACATATTTGACACGTGGGTTTGTTATTGGCATTGTTGTAGTTGCGATTTTGACCTCGACCTCTACCACCGCCTGACTGATTGTATCCTCTTTGATTATTGTCGTAGCCTCTCTGACTATAGTTGCTACCTTGGCGGTTGTTGTTATTGAAATCACCTTGTGGCCTATGGTTGTTTGTGTTTTTTGTTGCTGCCATGTTTGCAGCGGCGTTGTGACTAAACGAGCTAGCATTCTTTTGAGTGTTTTGATATTCGATTCTTTTTTCAAATACCAACAACTCTGATTGTACTTTAGCCCAGGTGATTCCCAGTCTCCCTTGGATCATTGCTACCACAGGGTTGAACTCAGCATGGGATTTCATTAGGCGTAAATATTCACCCATTTTTAAAGACCCTTTTCGAGACTACTGAAATACCTGTCGGAGGAAGTCTTCCTCGGCTCTAGACTGCAAACCGAAGAGCTCCAATACTGCCTCCCACAAATCTCGAGCGCTTTCATATCCCATCACTTGCGTGACAACTTCGACGGTTATTGAGTTGTACAACCACCAAAGAAGTAACTGGTATGTGGTCACCCATACTTCAAACATTGGGTTTGCTGTTGAGGTTACACTAGACGTTTCAGTGCTGCTCGCCTCACCATCTGAGATTGTTATCTTCTCTGGTGTGAAGTCTGCGACTTGTTGGATGAGCTTTGGTGGACAAGACTCCTCTCCAGTCAAGTGCCCTTCCAATTTGTAGCTTCACAGAATGGGGAGAGCAAGATTTTTCTAGAGCAAGAAGTTTCCCCGCTCTAGCTTAATTGTGGTAATTTGGTTGAGGAGTTGTTTTAATGGGGGTCTAGTGAAGGTCGTCGTTACCGACGGTAATGCAACATAAGTGGAGGTGATCGAGGAAGTGACGTTGGTCATCTTGTGCTCTGATACCAAGTTAAGGTTCTCAAAACAATGGGCAATAGAGAGAACTTCTCTGTATACTATTTCAATATATAATTGGGTTTCAACACCCTGTATTTATACACAAATGGAACACCTATTTAGGGTTCATGATAACAACATTAACAAAAAAGATCATGATAGTAGAGATTTTAGGGAAATATACATAACCATAAGGCACACACAAATAGCTAACTGATAGCACTCTAAAAGTGCTAATATTTAGCTCCTAAGTCTTGTAAATTAGAATAATTATTTGGGCTTAATTGATATATTTTGTATAATTTAATTGTTAAGGGGTAAATCGGACATTTGCGATAATTAAGAGCTTAAATGAATATTTTAGAATATTTTATTAATTAGTCATTTTGAGCGATTAAGCTTCATTAATTAAATAATCTAATTATAACTCAAAATTGATTAATGGTTTAATGGTGCAAGGCTTGTCAAAACAATGGGGATGCCCAGGTTCAAATCTTGGTGGATGCAAGTTTTTCCTTAATTTTGTAAAAGTCAACAGCACCAGTCAACGGTCAATCCCTCATGCCCAGACGCGCGCGCCCTCGCCCGTCATTAAAAGCCTCGCCCCGCTCGCCCTCGGCCCCCGCGCGCCCTATCCTTGACTGTAAATGCCCGTCATTAAAAGTCAACAAAAATGCCCGGTTTGTAAATTTTCCAGAGAGGTCAGCGCCTAGGCGCTGTCCCGATTCTGTGCGCGCGCTCCCACGACGCCTAGGCGCTGACTTATGGCGCATGGCGCCTAGGCGCTAGTTTGACGCAGAAATGGGTATTTAAGTCCGTTTTTGCTGATTTTAGGTCATTCTCTCTCAATTTCTTCCGCCCCATCTTTTGTAGAGCTCGTTTCTTGAGCCAAAACCTATTTCTTACCTATTCTAATACACTGGAGTTGATTTCTTGTTGATTTCTCTTGATTTTCACAACGGGCAACTAAGGTAAGTGCTCTAATTTGAGATTTAGGGGCAATCTTGATGCTTAGGGAGGGTTTGTATGAATTTTCCAGCTTGTAATTGTTAGATTTCTTGCATTTTCTTCCTTAAACTTCATCTCAATAGCTTGTGTAACTGATTAGGAGTGACGCCCGAGTCTTTATGCATGCTTTACCGTTAGAGATTAGGACGTATAATTGCCTCAATCGCTAGGTAACACGAATCTGAATATGGGTATTTAGTTTGATCCCAAGTGACAGTTGGGGGTAGAAATTAGTTAACCTTCATGTTGGATTTTGGGTAAAGAGGAAAAATCGATTTAGTCTCCGGGTTAATTCGTCGTGATGCTACCCGTTACTGTTCTTTAATCAATTTAGGCTTGATCAACTTAGATTAATTAATGAGCATGTTTAATTAGAGTCTCTAATTAATTCATTGGGATGTTTGCTTCGGAAACGAGCAAACATTTCGCGTGCATGAGATTAAATTGCTAAGCATGATTAGAATCCCTATGATCTAAGCGCATCAAGAAAATCCCTATCCCTCGAATTAGGAGCACATGTTACATTAATTTTTCCGTTCTTTATTTTTCGCTATTTAATTTTCCGTTAGTTTAAGTTTCCCGTTTACTTTAGTTTTAATTAACTTCCCCTTTAATTCACAGTTTTATTTTGAGTTTAAACTTAAAAGACAAATAGAAATTAGTTAAGAGAGATTGATTTAGGTTCCCTGTGGTTCGACACCCGTTACCACTAGCTGCAAAGCTTAGTAGTTTCAGTATTATAAATTTTATTTTGGCAAGCCTCGACAGCTTGAAATTTGTGAACGTACAAAAGTTCATTACCACTAACTCTTAACATAAGTTGTTGAATGAAGTTACTGGATGTTGGAGGCTTGAGTGGTATCTCTAATACACTCCCAAACATGCCCTTAGTCTTAGTTCACGTACTAGATTTACATAATCCAATGTGAATGACACATGAACAGATAATTGACGTGTTAACGTTATCTCGTTATAAATCTAGTACCATAATGGTTATTGGAAAGTACACAACATGTCAATCAGTTGAACGAAGGGGAAGGAGAAGGTCAACGTTTCTGAATGGAAGGAAAACACTAAAAGAAAACATTCTCTATTACTCATGCTCGATGGAAGACCATGCCCCCAATGTTGATGCCCCCTACGGAAGAACAAGATGTGTCTTTCTTCACCAGCGTGAACCAACCTGCTTCCCCCTCCTGTTAAAGACACTGAAGCAAAGGGGTTTGAGAAAATGATTGTTGTAGAGGACCGATGAAGGTGGGTTAACCGAGCATGTCGAGGAAAAGGAAGTGGATGGATGTAAATGATCCGTCAGTGATAATAATATCGCTTGTCTCCGAGGGTGAGGAGTGAAATGTGATTTTTGTTGTTTTTTATTATTATTTATCTGAAATTAACAACTTTTGTTTAGTTAATCTTGTCACTTGTGTGCCCAACCTTCTGTTATTATGTCCGATATTCACGACTTTGTGCATGCATCATAAATTTATGCATGAAAAACACGTTATTATTATCTATCTCACTGAAAATCGTGTTTTTAGTCGCACGGGACCACTCGTTTGACTTATAACTTGAATTCGTATTCTTAGTCTAGTTATTGAGAGATGACTCTAGTAGCTAATCTTTGAATAAATCACATTATTTATCTAAGGTAAATAGGGGGGACATGGAAAAGAGATAAGGGTAGAAGGTGGGAAGTAGGGTGAAAAAATGCATAGAATAGTGAGAAATCAGAGTGTGTCGCATCATTTCGTCAAAAAGTGGTGGGTTCCACGAACACCTAAAATGAGACCAATCAAATGGCGTAGCCGGATTGCACGATTACGGGTGGCCCCATATATATAGTTTATAAAACCTGTTTTTATTTTTGAAATTTGACTAAGAATACTAGTGGTGGGTTCCACGAACACCTAAAATAAGATCAATCAAATGGCCTAGCCGGATTGCACAATTACGGGTGGCCCCATATATATAGTTTATAAAACTTGTTTTTATTTTTGAAATTTGACTAAGAATACTAGTGTCGAACCCCAAATCTGGGCTATGTGCTCACTCACCCTAGAGCAAGATTGAACCCACACTCTAAGGCTATCTTAGGCGGAGCGCTCACCACTGCACCAAGTGGTTCTTGCACATGTGCGTGATTTTTTGCAGAGGTGCAAGATCAATCAACCCTCACTTTGGGTTATCTAGGTGTGTTACCCGTTGCACCAAGTAGTTATTTGATAAATTGTTTTAAAAGTTAGCACTAGAGTGGTTATTTGATAAATTGTTTTAAAAGTCTGCACTAAGCATGATCGAACCCGCTCACTCTGGGCTATCTAAGTGATGTGTTCACTACCTGTTGCATCAAGTGGTTGTTTGATAATTTTTTGAAATACATGCCCTAAGACAAGATCGAACCCCCACTCTGCGCTATCTTAGGCGGAGCGCTCACTCACTGCACCAAGTGGTTGTTCTTAAAAATTTAGGCGGTAATAATGCATGTAAATTCCTGCACAAGTGCGTGGTTGTTTGCACATGTGCAGGATCAATCAACCCCACTCTAGACCATCTAGGTGTGTTACCTGTTGCACCAGAGTGGTTGTTTGATAAATTGTTTTAAATATCTGCACTAAGTAGGATCGAACCCTCACTCTGGGCTATCTAGGTGATGCGAAAAATTTGCGGCGGTGATAATAAATTTAAATTTCTGCACAGGTGCGTGGTTGTTTGCACAGGTGCAGAATCAATCAACCCTCACTCTAGACTATTTAAGTGTGTTACCGTTGCACCAATTATTTATTTATTTGGAAAAGAGAAAATTAGGCAATCTTAATAAAGTGTAAAATCAAAGAAATAGTATATTTAACTATCAAGTACAGTTGGGGATGCCTTCCCAGTCGGGGAGGAATAAATACAAAATCTTCCAAAGGACCAAAGAGAGAGTTTGGAAAGCCCTTCAAAACTGGAAAGAAAAGATGTTTTCTAGTGGGGGCAAAGAGATTCTCATTAAAAGCATAACCCAAGCGATTTCGATTTACACGATGAGCTGCTTTCGGCTCCCCACCAAGATCTGTAATGAGATTAACCGATTATGTGCTAGATTTTGGTTGGGTGATTCAGAAAAGTTTAAGAAAGCACATTGGATGAGCTGGAAAAAGTTATGCTTCAGTAAAAGCATGGGGGGCTGGGCTTCAGAGGCCTTCACCTTTTTAACCAAGTCATGCTTGCTAAACAAAGTTGGCGCATCATCAGAAACCCCAATAGTCTCCTCTCAAATCTTCTGAGGGGAAGATATTTTAAGGATGGTGATTTCCTGAAAGCAAAGGTAGGGCAAGCCTTCCTTGACTTAACAAAGCATTATTTGGGGCAAAGATCTCTTTTTGGGATAAGGTGGAAAGTTGGAAACGACAGACGTATTTTGATCGACCAAGATCCTTGGCTTAATAGACAAGGCATCATCACTCCTACTCCAACCAATGACTTGTATAAAGGGAAATTGGTGCACACTCTTTTGAATGAGCGGGGTAAATGGAGAGAAGATGTCATAAGAGGCCATTTTTCTCCTCTTGATGCATACTCTATCCTCAGCATCGCGAGGGGGAACAACAACTCGAAGGATGAGATCATATGGAATCCGGATGCTAAAGGCAGGTTCTCGGTTAAGAGTGTCTACCATCTGGCTTCTAAGTGCGATTTGAGTGGAAAGGCTTCCCCCCTCAGATGTCTCTCAAGGCTCAAACCGGTGGAAAGCTATTTGGAAGATCAAAGCTCTACCTAGAGCTAAACATTGTGTTTGGAAGATTATTCAGGATATCATCCCTACCCGAGCTAACATCATTAAGAAATGGGTGGATATTAATCCTTGTTGTTTGTTTTGCAGATCAAAGAGAGAAACAACAACTCATATTATGTAGATGTGTAAGTTCTCTAAGAAAATTTGGCTAAATTATCTTCCTAATCTAGGTGATTTATTTTATATTTGCAGAGAGGATTGGAGCCCGAGATCGTGATGGGATTGGATGTGTGACAAGCTGTCCAAAGAGAAGCTAAAAGGAGTCATCACTATCCTGTGGTGTCTTTGGAACTATAGAAACACTTTGAAGATTAAAGCAGAAGTTGCCAATTTTCAGCAAATTTTCAGAAACATTGATTACTATTGGGAAGAAAGTGGGGGAGAGGCCTTATTGATTAGTTACCGTCCTTGTAGAGATGAATTCATTGTTTTCATTCTTTACAATTGGCATCCCCCCTTTCTTAGGAACAACCTGCACAAGACTCACCCATGAACTGTCAGATATGGCATAAATAATACCTGCATTAAGTAATTTCAATACCTCAGCCTTTACCACCTCTTTCATGGCGGGATTGAGTCTTCTTTGATGCTCAAGTGATGGACTAAAAGTGTCTTCCATTAAAATCTTATGCATGACAACAGTTGGGCTAATTCCTTTTATATCACTAATAGACCATCCTATTGCAGAACGATGAGCACGTAATATTCTCAATAATTTTTCTTCTTCTACTTTACTCAAAACAGCAGATATAATATCAGGAAAAGTAGAAGAATCATCTAAGAAGGTATAACGAAGGTGTGCAAGTAATTGCTTTAATTCAGGCTTAGGAATTTTTACTTTAGCTATTTCATTCATAGATAATTGATATATTTTCTCTTTTCTAAACTCTCCTATGGTCAAATGATCTAAGGCATCAGAATAAAAAATAATTTCCTCATCTAAAATTCCTAGATTTTCAAAGGTTAAATCCAGCATGCATTTCTCAAGAGGATCAATAGGTAAAGTTATTTCCCTATATTCATTAACAGTGTGATCAACTACATCAATCATGTGACATGTACTAACCTCATTTGGATATTTCATAGTTCGAAAGATATTGAAGACTACTTCTTCATCGTTTACCCTCGGAGTTAGCTTTCTTTGTTGCACATCAATCAAAGCCCTTCCAGTGGCTAAGAAAGGTCTCCCCAAAATGATAGGAACCTCAGCATCTTCCTCCATATCTAAGACCACAAAATCTGCAAGGAAATTTTTTTTATCAACTTTCACTATAACATCCTCTACAATACCTCTAGGATATGTGACTGAACGGTCAGCTAGCTGCAATGATATTGTAGTGGGTTGCACTTCCCCAAGGCCTAGTTTCCTGAAAATAGACAAAGGCATCAAATTTATACTTGAACCAAGATCACATAAGGCTTTTTGAAAGAAAGAACTACCAATATTGCAAGGAATAGTAAAACTCCCTGGATCTTTCAATTTTTGTGGTAACTTCTTCTGAAGTATGGCACTGCATTCCAGTCAGGTTTACAGTTTCATAAGCCTCTAATCTCCTTTTCTTTGACATAATTTCCTTCATGAACTTCACATAATTTGGCATTTGTTCAAGTGCCTCTGCAAAAGGAATGTTAATGTGAAGTTTCTTGAAAATATCCAAAAACTTAGAAAATTGAGAGTCAATCTTTTTCTTTTGAAAACGTTGAGGATAAGGAATAGAGTTAGGAATAGTAGGAAGAATAAAACTAGAAGGCCTGTCAATTTTTGGAGTGTGTTTGGCCTCCTTTGGCGCTTCCTCAATGGTTTCCTCATCCTCAATTGTGACTGGTGATTTACTTTGTATTGCCACTGGTTCAGCTAACTGCTTTCCACTTCTCAAGGCTACTGTCTTACATGATTCTCTTGGATTCACCTCAGTGTCACTTGGGAACTTCCCTTTTTGCAATGTATGCAAGGAAGATGCTATCTGACTCAGTTGAACTTTTATGTTTTTTATAGCTGATCCATGAGTGTGCATTGTGCTGCAAACATTTTCTACTGTCTTCTCAAGTTTGCTTGTTCTATTGTGAGATTCAGCAAACATGGACTTTGTCTCAGCAAGGAAGGCTCCCAGCATATCTTCAACAGATTTTTTCTTTTCTTCTTGTGGTGGAGGTGCAAATCCAGAAGGATTCAATACATTCCTGTTGTTGGCATATGAGAAATTCTCATGATTTCTCAATCCAGGATGATAATGAGTGTGTAGTGAATTTTGCATTTGATTTCCCCTATAGCCAAAATTTCTGTTGTTGACATATTGAGCTTGCTCAACATTTGGCTCCTCATAATATGGGGTAGCAGTAGTAGCTGCTATGGACTCCATAGACTGAGCTACACCTGGCCCTGTAAGTCTAGTCAAAGCATGAGTTAATGTAGTCATTTGAGACTTTAGAGCACTAACCTCATTGACCTCATATAAGCCAAAAACTATCTTATGAGAAGATCGTTCAGTGGGTCATTGGTAATTGTTGGATGCCATATCTTCCAATAAAGTGAGTGCACTTTCAACAGTTCTTGAAAATAAAGTGCCACCAGCTGCAGCATCCAAAATGGTCTTTGTGTTACCATTCAACCCATTATAAAACAATTGAATATGTAGTGGTCCGTCATAACCATGTTGTCGGCACTTTTGCAGAACATTTTTGTAACGGTCCCAGGCCTCATAAAGCTGCTCATAATCATGTTGTCTAAATGTCCCAATTTCAGTCCTCAGCTGGATTGTCTTGGCAATTGGGAAGAATTTTATCAAGAATACCTGAACCAGTTGATCCCATGAAGTAATGCTCCCAGGTGTCACAGAATCTAGCCAATCCTAAAAAGGAAATAAACGTAAACGTATAGCCTCATGAGTAACACCATTAATCTTAACTGTACTGCAAAGTTCAAGAAAAGATTTAAGATGAGAATTTGGGTCTTCAGAAGGAAATCCTTTAAAAAGATCTATTTTGAGACATCTGGATGAGTCCTGCTTTGAGCTCAAAATTGTTGGCATTGATGGGTGCGTAGGCTATTCCTGAATGTTCAGCAGGGAAGACAGGTTGGAAATAGTCCCTAATGGCTCTCTGATCCTGCTGCACAACTTGATGCAAAGGTGCATTTAGTTGTACTTGTTGCTCAATTGGCAACTGGTTAATCGGTTGATTTTGAATATTCATGACTTCAGTCTTGTCCTTTTTCTCTCTTCGATTCTTTTTGCAAGTCTTTTCAATTTCAGGATCAAAAGGAACTAAAATTGTCTCTTTATCCTTTCGCATGCACAACCAATGATTCTCTGGAAAACAAAAAAATACACAAGTCAATAAAATACTAAAAAAAATAAACTCTAAAGTAAGACCAAACAGGTTCTCCACGGTATTAAGCGAAACTAAATATTTGCCAATCCCCGACAACGACGCAAAAAACTTGTTGCGCACTTTTAATGCAGTGCAAAACCGTAAGTGTACGGGTCAAGTAATAAATAGTGTATGTAAATACGAGTATCGTCCTTAGGATTGGTTTTCTAGTTCACTTAAGTACCACGAATACAATCACCAAATTTTATTTAGAGAAATAAAGCGATAGAAGATAAGATTGAAATAAAATAAAAACATAAAATAAAAGATGGAGAACAACAAGAAGAGAGATATCTTACGGAGTTGATTTCGCCAATTAGACCAATGAATCAATTAATTAACGACTAAGAATCATGCAATAAATCATAAGTCAGGAAGTCAGAGATAAAAACGGCATCTTTCGAATACAATTAAATCTCATGCAATGAAATAAAACAAATATATTCATCTAGTTTTTAAAAACATGCACGACATTACGACCCTTCATTTAACAACCTCTAAAGAAGTACCGATCAATTTCTTGTCAGAACCCCTTCAGTCATGCAATTAAGTTCTAGTCTAAATCACAACTTATCAGAGTAAATTCATATCAATTAAACAAATAATCTGTGATCAAGAGATTATAAGCATTAAACACATAAAAGCAGGAATGAAAATAAAAACAATCAATCAAAGACACCTAAATTAATCAAAACACCCGTCTAATGGTTACATCAATCCCTAAGATAAATGAGTTTAGCTAATCATGTTCGACATTACAAAATATAAACTCAAAATTAAACCCATAAGGAAACTACAAATTAAAAGGGAAGAAGAAATAAAACTAGTGTCGATTCCACGTTCCCGCTGCAATCGCCACGATCTCGAGCATGTAATTGTCTTCTTTTTGCTCCCAAAAATCTCTTCTAACTCTTAAAATTATGTATTTTCGAAATTGGGAATAACTCTCCAAATTGGCTCCCCAAAAACTTGTTAAAAATATGTATTTATAAAGAATATTAGGGCAAAAATCATGTATAAATCAAAATTGGCAAAACTGATGGGCTGAAATCGTGTGTGGCGCGCATGTATGGATATCCTGATGCATGTGTGGGCTGAAAATCAAGTTGGGCTGATGTATAAGTAAATGCACGTTGGGCTAAAATACCATAAAAAGTATTTGGCTGTGTTTGTGTATACAATGCCCAAAATATGGCTTGAAGTGGGCGGTCTCGAGTTCGATTCCTGTGAGCATCACTTATACATTTTATTTTTCTTTTCAGCGTCTAGATGGTGTGCCATCGGATTTTTGACTGTTTTTTTCTTCATTCTCTTCAAATAGGACTTCATATTTTGCTTTTTGACTGTTTATGGGACTTCATATTTTGCATCCTATTAACTTATTTTTCATCATAAATCTTCTAAAAGCTCTGATTTGCTCCAAATGCTCGATATCTATAAAATAATACAATATAAACGTGAATATAACCGTGTAAGTCTTTAAACTAGCATAAAATAGGTCTTAAACATAGCTCATTTTGTGAGCTATCAATGATCGGATTGACTCGACTGATATGATAGATGGAATGGCCCGCCGCCGGTCATCTAGAGTGCTCCGCCCGCCACCTTTTCGCTATTTGCCTTTTAACTTTAAATGATAGAGAGGCTTAAACAAACAACCTTTCAAACCAACAGTAATTGGTTGAAGTACACACCCACATTTTGGTCATCAATAGGACAACCAAAGTTCAGCTCGAGCAGGACCATCAAGAGAACAACGATTGACTAGCAAAAGCCCTCGATCACTCGGTGCCAATAGGCCGAAGTCGAGCCAGCAGCAGGAACTCCCGAGGAAGATCCTTTGGTTTGACCAAAAGTCGAGCAACCAAAGAAGGAATCGACGTCGGGTCAACAATAAAAAGTTATAGACCCAATCCAGAAGATACGAGATCCAGTCAAGGAAGACGGGTTCACGAGTAAAAGATAGGGAGTACCTCAAATGAGAAAACCCCTCGCATTTGAAAAGCTACGAGAAAGCTTTTGCGTGCTCAATGTGTAAATTAAAATACAATGGTAGAACACTCAGAACATGCAAGCATACATGGTCTTGTAGCAAGTAATAAGTATTTTTTCATTCGATTTCCCACAGAGATTTATTCTTAGCTACTAACGAAGTGAGATGTTAAGTGAGAAAGGGTGGTTTAAATGGGGTAGATTTGGGTTTAAAGTGCCTAACTATTAAGGAACGTGCGAGATATGAAAGCATAAACAGGTGCAAGTAAATAGGTAAACTCGAATGTAGAAGGAAAAGAATTGCGCAGACAGCAATTTTCTAGCAATGTTACTAACAACGTTTTAAGTGTAAAGTGTGGAAACAAGGGCTACTAACGACTCCTCTATAGGCTTTTTCATACGATTCTCAAGCAGTAGATCAACTCAACATGCATCAAACTAACTCATTCTCATGTATCTTTCGATTTCATGCATTAGATTCTTTAGTTTACTCATGTCCAAGTAAGGCCTTAAGCATCTATTTATAAAAGCAAGTTAATGATTTGTACTAGGAAAACGCCTATTCCTAGGTCGGTTTCTGGCTACCATGAAAGGCTAGAATGAATGTACGACTCTGAACTCTTACTCCTTCCAGAGGTTAGGAGTTCTTTAGAAAAAATGGATGGCCAATCGAAATTGCCCGTGGGATGAAGCACACATACATTCAATGCATTTGAAGCTAACCTTCATGCTTGATTCACGTATTTCTACCTATAGACTTGTCATTAGCATACCCTTATGTGGATTAGTTACTCATGGATGAAAATGGAATGGAAAGAATAGATGGTGAAGACATGCTCAACATAATGTAAATGGCAGAATAGAAGAAGAAGAACAATACGACAAGTGCGAAGTACTCAAATTAACTCTTTGATTCACCAAGGTTCAAACTAACAAGCAGCAACTTTAAAGTGACAAAAACTAAACAGAAGTAAACGAAATGATGTAGAGTAGCAAACATAAACGAATTACAGCAGACAGCAACGAAAAGGGAAACAGAAAGCAAAGGAAAGCAGTAGAAAGCTGTAAACGTATGCGTGTGAACTCCTCGTCGCAACGCCTCGGATGAAAGCCGAAGGTAAGCTTGATCGTGGATGAGTCTAATCAGAAGAGAAGAAAGAACCTCTATTCTTCCTCTCAGACTATCGATTCCACCAGCTGAACCTCTCGTACCAACAACCGGAAGACAGAACAAATGAGAGAATGCGTTGAAATGGGAGTCTACGCCGTTCGAGTGTGTTTCTGTCCTTCCCCCTTGACCTCCTTTTATAGTATTTTGCAGGTACGATTCGGCCAAGGAGAACCATCCATTCTGAACAACAACACTCCACGTGGCAGCAGGAGAAAAAACGAGCAGCTGAAAGATCGTAACAAAATAGAAATCGGTTAGACAACTTAACAAATTTCACTTAAAACATTGCTGAGACAGCAATGTTTTCGCAATGTTTCAGCAATGTGCAAATTTCAAGTCTTTAGCTTCGTTTTTTGTTCTTTTCCTTTCCTTTTACACATAAGTCTTAATTTAGCTTCATTCTACTAATTCTCATATATAAGCACAAGTTTAAGCTAAATTCTACCAAAAATGCTTAAGAGTGTTCATCTTTCTATAGCAAATAAGTCCTAAAATAATCACTTTTGGAGACGTAACAGAAGCGAACAACGATTGAACCCGCAACAACCCTGGACAAGCAACCATTAAAGGCATGCAAAGACCGGGGGCAAGAGTAATAGAGATGAACCCCTCAGTCATCTAGAAAGTCAATCCATATGAATGGTAGGTGACTTGAGGAAAAAAGGTTTGAGGGTTGGACTACAATGTGACCAACATCTCAAACTCTCGCGACAACAAAAGCCAACCGTCAGGAGCCCCGAGAAGAATCTCTTAGGTTGACTAGAAGTTAAAAGACCGAGAGAAGACTCGGCACCGGATCGACAATCAGAAGCCTCAAATTTCACAAGAGGGAGGCGAGATTCAACCAAAGGCAAGGGACCCGCAGTAGAAGAAGCCAAAAACCAACCTTAGGTGACGGAGTTACGTCGACAGAAACTAAAAATCGTAGATGGAGCAAATTCGACCCTCATAGGAGTCGGCCATACAGAGTAGAGTCGACCCTCCATAGAGGTCAGCCACAAGATCACCGACCTTTGCAAAGGTCGGCCAAATAAAAGGTCGCTGACCCCCGTAGGGGTTGGCCAAATGAAAGATCACCGCCCTTGCAAGGGTCGGCCAAATAGAAGGTCGCGCGACTCCGTAGGGGTGCTCCGCCATCCTCTGCAAATTTGGGTAAAGATCGACGTGCTCCGCCATCTTCCTCCCACCCAGACCATACCTGAGAGGGTTGGTTATTACACAAAATTGCCCAATGATTTGATTTACTCCAAGGCAAATATTGAACCATGTGATCTCGAAATAACGCAGAGTATGCCTCATTGCATAAAAATCCATCTAATCGTCTCCATTTTTGCTCAGTAGCTTCTTGGTTGTTACACCATGTAAATATGTTTCCACGAAAGCCCATGTCCTGGAGACTACACTCATCCACCACCTCTCAAAATTTGGCTATTAAATCCTCTCAAAATAGGCTAATCGGTCGAAAGTCCGAAACCTTTGGAATAATCGTAATAAATGTAGAATTCCAGCTTGCTATACTTCGTCGGTTGTTTAAAATCTCTAAGTAGTTATAAACCGTATTCGATTCTACCACATCCCAATATTTCTGATAAAACAAAGCCAGAAAACCATCTGGGCCAATGGCTTTTGTAAAAGCCATTTGTTTGATAGCCCGTTCAATTTCCGCTTTTTCAAACTTCTCCAGAAGCATCACATTCATATCCTCAAACACCTTAGGAAGCACAAATTGAAGGACTCTCTCCACATCCTCATTTGACGGACCAAATGAGAAAAAAAAATCCTTGAAATATGATATAAAATTGGACTCCACCTTTCTCATGTCTTTAGACCACGGTCCATCATCCACTAATATTCCTTGAAAACGGTTTCGTTTATTGTGAGTTGAAGCATGTTTATGAAACCAACGAGTGTTTCGATCACCCCACTTAAGCCATTCCTCTCGAGATCTTTGTTTCCAATATATTTCTTCGTGTAACAAAAAATCATTTAAACGAGCTTTTAGGGGATTAATTACCTCAAAATTCATCGGAGGTGGCTGGTTGTAAGTTGCAACAATTTGAGTTTGCAAGTGACGAGTGGAGATATTTTTGTTCGTACCTCGCCCACACTGTCGTTGAGAGTTAACCAACCTCTGCAAATTAGTTTTTAAAGGTCACTGTGCTCTGCCATCTTCTTCCCACCCAGATTCAGACTTGATAATTTCTTTGCATTCTGACAATCGAGTCCACTGTTCATTAAAAAGGAACCGAGCATGACCCCTCCCACTCTCAGACCACACCCGAGAGGGATGGTTATCAAATTGATCTAATCGTCTCCATTTTTGCTCAGTAGCTTCTTGGTTGTTACACCATGTAAATATGTTTCCACGATAGCCCATGCCCTGAAGACTACACTCATCGACCACCTCTCGAAATTTGAATGTTTTTAAAAGGTCAGAGGTATTAATGAAATTAATTTTGTTTTTTTAAAAAAAACTTAAACTTTTCAAAGTTGTGGTATTGTTAAAAGAGTAATACTTGGCTGCTAGCTGGGCTACAACTGAGCTGATACGTGACTCAACCATAGGTTGCCACATGTCAAACTATTTTTTTTATATTTAACTTTCAAATTTTCTTTCATTTTTCTTTTCTTGTTGAGAATATGTTTTCTCCTTAAATTTAGGGTTTAAGATTTAAGGTTTTAATATTTTGGGTTTAGGGTTTAATATTTAGGGTTTTAAGTTTAGTATTTAGGGTTTATTAACATTTAAGGAAAATCCTAAATACTAAACCCTAAACCATAATTCATGAAATACTAAAACTCTAAAGCATAATCATAAATTCTAAACTCTAAATTTAAGGAGAAACCATATTCTCGAAAAAAAAAATTAAAAGTTAATTTTAAATAAATATAGAAAAGGAAAGGAAAGCATTCTTAAAAAAATGCTTTGACACGTGGCAACCTATGGTTGAGCCACGTGTCGGGCTAGAGCTTTGTTGTAGGTCAACTGGCAGTATTACTCTCGGCCTGTTTACTTGCACACAATGGCTACGCTGCCTGTAATGCTTCCGATGTGACATAAAACAACCCTCGTTTACCAAATTTCGCAATCGCAATCAGCTGTGGGTCTCACCCGTAATCAAACATTCTGATTTATCTCCAACATGCATTGATTATTACGTGAGACCCGTCATTTTCCCCCTAATTATTGCGTCTAACTCACCCTGAAATCCCACTCATCAATGCAATTTTACCCCTATTTTCCACTGTTTACCCTTTATTTATGTACCACGTACCCCATTTTCACCTCAGATTAATAATGTGAAATATTCCCAGATTAGTTACTAGATCAGTTTTCTCTATTGCTAGACTAATGATCTGAATTCATGTGAGACGTCAAATAGGTGATTTCGCGCGACTCAGAACTCGATTAACTACTAGATTGATAACAAACATGAACCAACTTCTTCTTCCCATTCAGCCACTTCAACCTTTTAATTCCCCTATTTTGTAGTATTTTTTTTTCAAGAAGGGAAGACGGTTGGTTCACGCTTAAGAATGATACCTCATGTTCTTCTTGGAGGACGTCATCATCGCAGGCCTCCTCTTCAACCAGGTAGGAGTAATAGAGAATATCTCCGTCTGTGTTCGGTGCTCTATCCACATCTCACGACGATACGAAAATCTAGGACTCGATCTAGGTCTAGACTAGCTACTAGATGCACATAATGATGTCAAATACGTACAACAAACAAACGAAATAGTGTGGCCGACGATGGAAGAATGAGGAAGATGGAGATGAGAGGTTTCTTTTTTTCTTCAAATTAAATGGAGAAAGACTATGAAAAACAGACACGATTTCACAGTTTGGTAGATTTGTTTAACATTAAAAAGGAGCATTATCGTAAATAACCAGAGAGAAGGTAAACACCATCAATCGAAATCCAATTACATTGCAAGATTTTCATTACGATTGAATCCATTGTGATTGTTGGGAGTAAATGCGCCCTTATTCAATTGAAGCCAAAAGTTAGACTTTAGTGGTATTTTGTATAATTTAATCTGTATTTAATTTAGAAGTAACCCGAGAATGGAATGACAATAATACCCTTTTCCTCGGCAAATAGTTTCAACTCTCCTCTTCCTCGACCGACTGAGCATCAAACATTCGTATAGTAAAAGTAAAGCCCCTCTTTGCCTTCGTAGTTCGACTTTGAAGAGCTCGCCTTTCGGATCCAACCATGGCGGAAGATCTAGTACTCGACACGGCGATCAGAGATTGGGTGCTGATTCCGCTCTCGGTGGTCATGGTCCTCATCGGCGTTCTCCGCTACTTCGTCTCAAAGCTTATGCGCTCGTCTCCAGTCCCCGATGCTAAAGTCGTACGAGAAGGGTAAATTTAGATTCCTATTCTTCAGCGTACTTACACGATTCATCTTGTTAGTTCGTGACGCATTTTTTGTTTTTAATTTTGGGTTTCAGGCAAATCGTACTTAGGGCTCGGAATTTACGTTCTGCTGCTAATTTTATCCCCCACAAGTCGTTTCGTTCCCGCAGAGTTTATTACGGAAACGAGGTTCTTTTTCTCCCTTTTCCAATGTAGTATGTGATTGTGTGTCTGTTCTAGCATGCTAACAAATCTTTTTAGATTTGTCTTTTGTACTTCATTAATGGCGTAAGATGTAGAAGGTTTAGATTCTGTGTCGAGATTCAGCTTCATTGCCAAGTGCAGTTAGAACCCGAGGAAGCTTTAATAGGTTACTGTTTCTGAGATATGAATCTTTTTATTTTTTTATTTTTTCTAGTTCAACAATTGCCGGGTGGGGACTGAATTATCATGGGGTGATAATTGGTGTCTTTATCCACTGAGCTATGCTCGGATTGACGAGTCTTATTTACTTATTAGTTTCATTGTCGTATTCGAATTACGCCACGAAGGGATACAAGCAGCTTAAAGTTATTAGAGAAGAATCCTGGTTTCGACATGTAGAGTATTTATGCAATGTCTATAGTTTCGGTTGTAACTTGTATGATTTATTGCATCCTCGATTATGGTGGCATGCGGATGCCTTATATTGTGCAACCAATTTTTGGGAATCTATGACTGGGAATGGGTGCAGTGAGATTGTATATCTAGTTGAATGATTTTGATGTAACCATGATGCTCAAAGTATCAAAGGAGGATAAACCTAGATATTCTACATATGCAATTGGCAGGAGAATGGACTGCTCCATGTACCCAAAGGCCAGGCCCAAAATGCCCAAGCACAGATGTTTTCGGATCCAAATATGGCAATGGATATGATGAAGAAGAATCTCTCCATGATTATACCTCAGGTGACTATAGTTGCATATTCGATCACTATTTTTTTAGTTGATATCACATGAAGTTCGATTATTTACACTTTTATTTATCTTTTTCTTCTTTGCTAGACTCTTACATTTGCATGGGTCAACTTTTTCTTCTCCGGATTTGTAGCAGGTGTGTTCTTCATACTACCAATATTTTTTGATGCCTGAGGGTAACTTTTTCGGTCTTGTGTGAATCTCTAAGTTATCTAGACTATATAAATTCTATACTTTTTGGGTGTTAAGTGGTACGTGCTAACACTAATTCTGATTTTTAATACATGGGAATTTTGTACCATTATCTCTAATCTCTTTTTGACTATGTCTTTGCTGATTTACCATTTTTTTCTCCTTTTCTGATAACCATCAAGGGTTGGCCTAGTGGTCATAAAGGGCCTTGGGACTTCAATGTCCTCTTAGAGGGAATGGGTTCAATCCTTGGTGGCCACCTACCTAGGAATTAATTTCCTACGGGTTTTCTTGGCCGCCAAATGTTGTAGGGTCAGGCGGTCTGTCCCGTGAGATTAGTCGTGGTGCGCGTAAGCTGGCCCGGACACTCACGGATATAATATATATATATATATAACTGGTAGAAAAAGTTAACTTCGAGTTTATTAACCTGCACATTTAAAGCTGATTTTTCTACCTGTGCAAGTATCATTTTTTTTCCAGTCTCCATTTTGTTCGCATCTAATGGTGTCTTCTCTCCTTATCATAGCGAAAATACCCTTTCCTCTGACTCAGAGGTTCCGGTCGATGTTACAGAATGGGATTGATTTGAGTACTGTTGATGTCAGCTATGTCAGTAGCCGTTCATGGTATTTTCCAAGATCATTATTTAAGTATTCTGGTGCATGTGTTGATGTTCTCTCATCTCTGAAGATTTTTTTGTAAAGTTTTGCCCTAAGCATTTGGTTGGATGATTTATCACTGATAGTTCTATGTAACTTATGTCAGGTACT
The DNA here is from genome assembly GCA_028017165.1 of Herpetospermum pedunculosum. NCBI lineage: Eukaryota > Viridiplantae > Streptophyta > Magnoliopsida > Cucurbitales > Cucurbitaceae > Herpetospermum > Herpetospermum pedunculosum. The sequence goes on along the minus strand of CM051528.1, from coordinate 52,847,884 downwards.
TTCTAAATTTGTTTGGATTAAGAGGTTTATTCAGTCTCATTCTTGGAGAAGAAAATGGTTTGTTTTTCTGTATAAAAACTGCGTTTATTTTATAATTGTTTATGTATATGGAATTTTTTCACAAGTAGCATTTTGAAAGTTCCAACGCTTATATTGTGACTTATAAGAAAACAATTCTTGGGCAGCAATGGACGATACACAGAAAATGATGCAAATGTCTGGTTTCGGCATGGACCCAACAAAGGTAAATATTGCTAGTCATTACTAACGGTATTTCAAACTTCTTTCTTAATTTGCAAGCTGTCATATGTGGTTGTTTAAAGTTTTATATTCATTATTTTTATCTCTCTCTTTCTCTCTCGCTTTCTTCAAATGTACTTATGCACACATTCATGGATACGGAAGCTTACATCAGTAGTATGCAAATCAATCTTCATGGTTGAACATATGTGTTTGGACGAAATTTAGCTTTGTTGGCTAAATGGATATGGAGATTTTTACACGAGCCTAATGCCCTCTGGTGCAAAGTCATTGTCGCCAAATTTTACCCATCTGGCCTGCTTGTTTGGCCGAAGCTGTCCATTAGGGTTCCTCTCTTTCTCCTTGGCGATTTATCTGCTCTAATATAGACCTTATCGCTTCCAGAATTCATAGAAAGTTGGGTAATGGGCTCCTTACTTCTTGCTGGTCGGATCAGTGGCTTGATTGTGGAGTGTTGGCTACGGTATTTCCTCGCCTCTTCCGCCACACCTCTCGTCCAACCCTATCAGTTAATGAGGCATGGGTGGCAAACTCTCAGGCGTGGAATTTGTTCCTCCGCCGTAACCTGAATGATTTGGAAGTGGAGGAATGGTCCTCCCTATCTCACATACTAGCTTCGGTGAACCTCCGACAATGTAGTGACTCATGGAGTTGACCCTTAGACCCATCCAACTCCTTTACAGTCAAGTTTCTTCCTCCAAATATGATGAGAGTCTTTGATAATATGAGCTCTGATATTTATAAAGCAATTTGGACAGATTTTTATCCAAAAAAGATTAAGGTCTTTCTATGGGAGCTAAGCCTTGGGGCTATTAACACTGTTGATCAACTTCAACCGCGCATGCCCTTTTTGCACATTTCCCCTTCTTGGTGTATCATTTGCTCCGCGAACTTTGAATATCCAGCCCACCTTTTCATTCATTGCCCCTTTGCTTCTAAGTATTGGGCGACGATTCTTTGAGCTTTTGATTGGTCGACGGTTATGCCGAATAATATGACCGACATACTGGCATCTATTTTTGTTCATCATCCATTTAAGGGAGAAAAGAAGTCTTTATGGTTGGCCTTCAATAGAGTGTTTTTCTGGTTACTTTGTGGTGAACGGAATACTCATTTTCAGGGATGTTTTCTCTTCTTTTGCTAGGTGCATGGACCTTTTAACGTTTAATGCTTTATATTGGTGTAAATGTAAATCACATTTTTTCAATTACAGTCTTTCTTATAATCACCTTTTGGTGCCCGAGCTTATGCTCTTTTCATTTATTAATGAATTGTTTCTTCTCAAAAAAAAAAAAAAAAAAACATGTGTTTTGATCTCGTAATTATATATATATAATTGTTTTTGGATTTGAATTATCATTTCTTGTTTAAAATCTTCTAAAATGGACATGGATAGCTATATTACATCTTGTTTCTTATTTTTCTACCAGAGAAATAAACTAAGCTTGAAGGATGTTACACATTTTTAGTGGTTCAGTTTCAAACTTTGGCCTTAGAGTACATATTATACAAGGATAGGTTTTGTTGAGCTGAGTCTGTTTATCAGTGTTCATGATTGTCTGTTGTACCATTCAAAATGAGTATTGACTGTGTAGTTATATCGGTTACCTTGCACTGGTTGTGCAGTCTATGTTCCTGATTGTCTGCATTAATTTTGCGAGGATTCCTTTTGGTTGAACTTGCAAGTTCAGTGTGATAACTGTAACTTAGGTTGAATAGCCATTTTTTAATCTGCTCACTGCTCAGTCCTGCACTAGCTCCATTAGGAGAAGATCGTTGTCATACATGAGGTTCTCTGGTGCTGTCACCAGGTCACACACACCTTGGGATGTTCATGCGCTTCAGTTTGGAGATCAGAAATGGACCTTTTAGTTATTCTCTGATATCAATCTTTTTCACCTTCGGTTGTAAACAAAAAGCCCAGAGGCTGTATTGTTGTCCTGGCATCATCTTAGTTATACAGCCTGTAGCATTCTTATCTTCAAATTGTTAATAAGGAATATAATTCTTAGTTATATAGCCAATGGCCCAATAGGACCCATACCTTTAAAATGTCATGATGAAATCTTAAACTCGTGACATGAATCTCTTACATGGCAAGAGCTGATCCTATCAGCAATTAAAAATATTTCCTGGTGCCCTCCCTGTTGACCATCGTGCTGTTTGGTTTTGTGGCAATCAGCTATCTAAATCTATATGATGTTCAATCAATTGTTTCCTAGTTTGATGTGGATTTAATCTTTTAGGAAAAGTAGTATGTTCTGAACAAGCCTGGTTTTCTTTAAGTTAAAAGTTAAGAGTACTTTAATGGGTAAATAACTAGACTACGAGAAGATATACTGGAGTATATGACCACCAATTGCATTTTTGGTCAATTGTTTTCTAGATCGATTTGGATTTAATCTCTCTTTTTCCTTTTGATAAGAGACAATTCAGATTATAAAAATATAAGTAAAGACAGCCTAAAGGTGAGGGGGAAAACCCCTCCCACAAAAACTAATGAAGCACAACCTCCTAATTATGGAGGTTTTGAGAAAGACTATAATTACAAAAGAATATATTGTTTCTAAGAGCCCACAAAGATGTAATTTGTACATTATTGCAAAAGACATGAAGGAATTAGACCCATCCAGCTCTCGAACTCTCTGTCAACGTCCCAATCACTATGATCATCAGTCCAACACTCAACCATTGTCGCCTCCTTCACAAAGATGAGAAAAAGGTTGGGGAAAGCCTCTTCTAAGGAAGAACTACCCACCCACTTGTCACGCCAAAATTTGATTCTACCCCCCAATTCACCTTAAAATTAACAAAATTAACAAACGAAGCACAATTATTTGCTATCTCCACCCACGGCCTGGCTTTAATAGCTCATTTAGGGGGAAGGGACATCCACCCAAGGGGCTCACACCCTATGAATCATGGATACGGAGACGAGATACAATAGGATACGTCAATTTTTAAAAACATAGGATACGGATACGTTATTTTTTTAAATTAAACATAAAATACTAAATATATTATCAAACATCAACATTCAACAAATTACAAAACAATGTTTTGAATACTCAAATAGCTATAAAGTGTTCAAAGTTCAAACAATGGCTTGACAAAAATTGCATTGCGACAAGAAATTTCCACCCCCAACACCTATTTCTGAATCTTATTGACATACTGCCATAAGGGCTTTGATTCATCATCGGTATGAGTTTGAGATGAGGTTGAGTCGGAAGGATTTGAAGAGGTTGATGATGTCATCCTAGGAAGTAATAAATTTGAATAAAAAGTTTAAGGGATGATGCAACATGTTAATAAATAGTTTAAGGGAGTTGAAGAATAAAAAAAAAATACCTCAAAGGTCCAAACAGTAATGAGTAAACTCTAAATGGGTGAGGGAGAGCCAAGAGGCTAGAGCTTGGCGTCGACGAGAGGAGGAGAAACAAGAGTAAGGAGGAGAAACGTCGAAGCTTTGGAGTTTCGATGGAGCTCGGCAGAGGAGGAAGAAGAGGGAAACGCAGACGCAGAGGAGGGTTGTTGTTCGTGTTCTTTGTGAAATGGAAAGACAGATGGAGATGGGTTTAGTTTAGGTTTAATTTGTTATGTTTTTAACTTTTTAAGTATTGGGCTGGGCTTTATCTTTATTGGGCTTTAATTTTAAAATAACAATTTTTGTGGTAAAAAAAAATGTCAAAGTATCCAAAAAGTTTCCTTTTAGCGTGTCTGGGCGTATCTTAAAAAAAAAAAAAAAAAAAAAAAAGGGATACGCAAAAGTGAGTATCTGACACGTTTCCCCAGCGTATCCCTTTCCGAAACGTTTCCAAAACGGATTTTCTGCCCTATACAAGGTATCCGTGCTTCATAGCTCACACCCATAAATACTGTAAATAATTTTCGTGCATGTTCTTCTTGCATAAAAGTCCACAACCATTTTAACAGAAGGGCATTTTTCGTTTGATGTAGGGAACCAATCCCTAAACCCCCATATTGAAGAGGCAGAGAGGTCCAATCCCACTTCACTAAGTGATTACAAGAGTGATGATCGCCCCCACTCCAAAAGAAGTTTCTCACTACCTTTTCTATCTCCTTAATAATGTGCATAGGGGCTTAAAAACCGAGAAGTTGTAAATAGGGAGGCTATGTAACGTAGAGACCGCAAGAGTGAGACGACCTCCCTTTGAGAGAGGGGTATTCTTCCACCTTTGTAATTTAGATCTGAACTTGTTGACCACTGGATCCCAAAACCCGGCCGAGCGGAACGTAGTATGTCATGGCGAAGCCTGGTTTTCTTCAAGTTAAAATTTTGAATATTTTCAGCGGCTTGGCCAATAACTAGACTACAACAAGATATGCTAGAAGCCTAGAACATAGGACCACGACCACCAATTGATAACTAGACTACAACAAGATATGCTAGAAGCCTAGAACATAGGACCACCAATTGTCTTTTCGGTCGAACACTTATCAGTGATTTCAGCTAGGTAGAGTATTTCTTTACAGTGCAATCTGACAGAGAACAAATGGTATGATATGAAGTGGAGGATCAAGATAACTGTTGGGGCAGGGAGGGAATGTGATTGAGGTTGAAATGGTAAATTGTATTGCTCTTTAGATGGGGTGAATAAACATTATAGATTTCAAGCCAAAACTGGAGATGTAGGTTGTCCTTGGCCTGCCTGCCTAGCATTATGTTACATTGGATCCCATGTTTGTGATTGACCCTACTTCTGTCTGGTTGTGTTGTAGGCAGGACAAGCTTTTAGTTATCCTGACTTTCCTATTGCTCATTGACCTCAGAATTGATATCAGTGAAAGCGCTGGAGTTGAAAACCTGATAAAGTGCTTATTTCTTGATTTGTTTGATGATTTATTTGCAAACATCTTGTTGATGCAGTGTTTTCAAAATGTATATTGTAGATCCCGTTATTTATCCTCTTACTTCTAGTTTTATATTTAAGGCTCATTTATCACTATGTTACCTGCTGCCCACATGAGCTACTTTCTCTTATACAACCTAACCCTCCATCCTTGCATCCTCGGTGTAAGCGAAGCTCCATGTGAAACCTCTATATACTTCTTGTCACAGCAACTGCTCAGCTACCTCAACGGCTCAACCAAATATGATTATATCATTGGGATGTGCGACTTGTCAACAATGTTCTAAATGATTTTTAACTTTAATCAATTCACTTTAGACGTTTTATCTGCATCTGCTAATTCTGTGGGTTCCAGGAAACACTTAATTCCTTGAAATCTGGAGCTCTTTGATTCCTTTCTTTGCCTACTTCTTTATTGGGCCAATCATTTGTACAGTACTGGCTAGTGGTCATTTAGACCGTTTTTCAAAGTAAAACCTAGACCAACACAACTCGATGTTCTTTGTAGTCCATCTATTTGCTAATAGAATTGTTTACTTGTTAAGAAATATAATTGATCGATATCACTTTTATGAACTCTTGAATTGATCATTATTCAAAATCTCTACTGCCGATCTTATTCGTGTTGCATTTTTCTTGCCAGGGTTTGAGTGCCGAGAAAGACAACTTAGACATACTGCAGCATGAATGGGTCTTACCCAAGTTTGAGCATCGTGCTGAAGCTGTGTTGAGAAAGTTTGTCAGCTGATCGATTTCTGGCATACAGGTTCTCTTTTTTTTGGGTGGTTCTCTGCTAATGTATTTCTTCATTCCCTAGTAGATTTTCTATGGTTATTACGACTTAGGTACTTCTTTTTGGGATTGTTGTGAAACATAGAAATCTCTTTTTATCGACCAGATATTGTAACATTAAATTACTTTGAGTCGACTAATAGAAATTGGGATCTTTCCAAGTCATGCACAATCACTTCTTATAAAAGGATACCATTAAAGATGGAATGCAATGAACAATGAGGATGCTGAAAATCTCTTGGAGGGCATACAAGTCTCTCTCTCTCTCACACACACCCTCACACTCAGAATATTAATCAGAAACCAAGCCAGTATGATAATTGCTTTTGTTTTCTTTTCCCATTAGAATGCAAACGAGAATACCTCAAGGACTAAGAATATCTAGTTCAGTTTATACCCCTGATTGGCTTTGGACGGAGCTTTATTCATCATGAAAGAATAGAGAAAAAGAAGAATTGTTATGCCGAACTCTCCATGGATAACAGTGCCTGAAACCTTTTAGGAGTGTTTGGGCCACCAACTTGGAGTTGGTCATGTTACACTTCTTTATTGCCCAATATGCCTTGTGCTCTATCTCCATCGGGAGATGACAAGCTTTGTCAAAGACCAACCTATAGAGAGACATCCCTATAGGGGTGTTATTTACTCTACGAACTTCAATAGTATTTACTATTCGTAGACTATTTTAATCACATACTATTTTAAGCCATCACAAACAACACTTGGTAAATGCTGATTGCCACAAACAACACTTGGTAAATGCTTGGTAAATGCTGATTGATCTTTGATTCAAGTATTCCCTCCATGCTGGTTCTCCGTGAAGAAAGCAGGCACTTTCCAGTGGACCAACCATGTTTCTTCATTTATTGCCTTTCATTTGTCAGAATTCGAAAGGAAAGGGGGGAGGGGGTCATCATACAATGTTTTAGTGTCCCCCAAGATCATCACCTTCCATTTGCTTTTCTTTTTCTTCTCTAAAGTCATTAAAAGCAAACATGATTGATGATCCCAATTTTTTTTTATATTACTAAAGCAGTCATTTCTTATTGGAAATAGATCAGAACATTTTCCAATCCAACTTGGACAAGGCGTCATGAAAGCAACTTATTACCTCCTGCTTGAGTTTTGATTAAATAGTTAACTCTGTCATGTGAATATTATACTCTCTCACAGGTTTAGAGGGAATGAGTTCAAATCATGGTGGTCACCTATCTAAGATTTATTATCTTACGAGTTTCTTTGGTAACCAAATGTAGTATGATCGGGCGGTTGTCCCATGAGATTAGTTGAGGTGCGCGCAAGCTAGTCCGAATACTCATAGATATAAAAAAAATAATAATAATAATAAATAGTTTATGCAGGTACATGGTGTGGTGATCATAATACATCACTTATTCCTGTTCTTTGAATTGCATTTGTCCATTATACCAAATATGTTTGGATCCTGATATGTTGATGTAATCACTTTTTCTTTAATTTCTTTGATTAAAGAATGAACAAAGTTTAGATTTATTTAAAGAATGTGATTGTAGAATTGTATGTTGATTCAGCCATTCAGATGTACCTTTGGTAAAAATCATGCTTTCTTTTCTTTGTTAAATAATTTGATTGATCTGTTTGTGGAGCTTTGTTAGGAAGAATATAGGACTTCAAGCACATAAATATTTTGATGTATTATTGAAGTAAGTCAATAATTTGATGAATCAATTAAATAATTGATCAATAGGTTTGCAAATTATTTCAATAATTCAAGGATGGTATATTTTCAACAAGGTAGTAACAATAATTTTTTAATTTTCGTCCATCATGGGTTGACCGAGTGGTCAATAAGAGATTTGAAAATCCTTCTTATTTGAAAATACAAGGATTTAGAGGGAATGAGTTCTCAAACTATGATTGTCACCTACTTAAGATTTATGTGTGAGTACAAGAATGAGGTTATAAAAGGTACATTGTTTAAAAAATGTCTAATATAACATTATGTTGTTATCATGTTGGGCCGTCCAAAAATAAAAATAAAAAAAGTGAGAAAAAATCAAATTACGTTTATAATCATGTTGAAATTTAGTTGGCGCTTTTTCTAAAAAAAAAAAAAAAAAAGAGGAAAATTGAAAAAAGTAGTTACATTATCGATTTAAATTTTTTTCCTTAAACCATGCAAATCTCTCCCTAGGATTACGAAGCGTTTCTTCCTCTCCAAAATCACTCCAATCTATCTCAGGTCATTTTTTGAAGAGAAACTATGCGTTTTTCCGTACTAGGGTTGGCTCCTCGCAGTTCTCCCTTTAACACCAACGGTAGATAGGAACCGAACTGTCTCACGATGTTCTAAATTCAACTCACGTACCACTTGAATCGGCGAACAACTGAACCCTTGGGACCTTCTTCAACCCCAGGATGTGATGAGTCGACATCGAGGTGCCAAACGACTCCGTCGAGCTGCTACCCACCCTACTTATCCCAGCTCTAAAGGCTGCTACTCACTCGATAGCTCAAGTTGAGTCGACTGTGATTCTTCTTGTTCCGCTGTGAATGGTCTCGTTATCGTATTCTGTCGTTTTCCCGGCTTCCGTACCTTCTTCTTAGTCTTCGGCTTTCACTGGATTCACTACTCTAAGTGAAGGAACCCGAGAGGAAGAATCCGATCTTTGAAGGGGAAGAAAATCAGCGATGCCATTTAGCTGTTGGAGTACGGGCATTAGGAGATTAGGACTCAGGGCATGGCATTAGATTAGGGAAAATCATGGCTCCAGCAGAAAACCCTAAACATCAATCCCTCAATCAAAAACTTCTCTTTGTTTTTTGGTGCATATCTTCTTTGTTCGAGAGCTTGATGAAGACGTGCCTTGGATCTAACAGAGTGATCGAAAGATCCCCCTTGGTACGCCAGTTCTTTCAAGTGAACTCCCGAACTACCGTCCTCATCCTTAGAAAGGGTTTTGCTGGAACTCCATCCTTTTGAAGATTTTACTTTGAGAAGATAGCTTTCCTTAGAAACTCCCACAATTCACTACAATCTATTCCCACCCTTTGACTCCCCCCTGCCATATCAGTCTCGTCCTCATGAGTCTTCTTTCTTCGAAAGATCTAAGCGTCATTGTCTTCTTCTTTCGAAGAACTCAGTTCGTCGTCGTGGGTTTTCTTCTTTCCCAAGATCGAAGCGCCGTCGTCTTTTTCATCCCAATAACTCAGTTTCATCGCCATGGGTTTTTTTTCTTCTCCAAGATTGTCTCACCGCCATGTTAGGGCCCCATACGTCGTCTTCTTCTTCCGAAGTACTCGGATTCGCCATAGTGAGTCTTCTTCTTCCCCAAGATTGAAGTGTCGCGATGTTAAGGTTCCATACGTCGTCTTCTTCTTCTTCTGAAGTACTTAGATTTGTCGTCGTGGGTTTTCCTTCTTCTTCCGCAAGATTGAAGAACTCACGGCAGTTTATGCTACTACTTTTTAAAAATAAATTTTGTTATAAACATGGTATGTTTTATATAAACGAGTATTTTGACACAGTTAGAAGGAAGATTCAATTGTATGTTTAATATAAAAAGTTGAAGTCAGAGACTTGGGCAGGTGGGCGACAATGTGGACGACGATAATCGAAGAGCTAAATTTTTATGTGCAGTTCGACAAGCATGTGAGTGGCGATCGAAGAACCAAAAACTGAAGAAAATAGAGGAAACCGACAACTTGGAAGAAAAGAATGTTTCTCCAAAATGACGATTTATGCTACAATTTTTTTAAAATAAATTCTAATATAAACATTGTATTTTTACTAAAACACATAGTATGTTTAATATAAACAAGGTATTTGACACTTTTAGAAGGAGATTCAAGAGTATGTTTAATATAACCCGTAGAAGTCAGAGACTTGGACAGGTGGGGGACGACTGAAGAACCAAGAAAATGGAAAAAATTAACGACTTGGGAAGAAAAGAACATTTATCCAAAACGACGACAATGGAAGAGTAATGTAAAAAAAAATTGAAATCAAATGTCATAAATAAGTTCATCACAATTGTAATTTGAAAATTCCATAACTTAAAATGTTTTAAAAGAAAAAAAAAATAAAGTAATAAATGATATTTAATTTATTAGATTTAAGATATTTTGGTTAGATTTATTTTTTAATAAATAGGTAAAACCTTCAAATGACAAAAGAAAAAAAAACACTAAACATTAAACATATCTTAAAGAGTAAAACTTAGTTGGGCTACAACTATCTTTTGCAGTCACAGATTTTGATTGACCAAATATTATGTTATTATTTTTAATTAAAAAATTATATTTAATGCGTGACTTCAACTTTTTTTTTTTTCTCTTCTTTTTTTCCTCTTCTCCATGGCTTTTAATTTCCGATTTTGTCCTTCACTGTTCAATCCTCTCCGATATCTCTTTTTTTTATCAATGATTTGAATTTTTTTTACTAAGATTTGAAAATAGCAAATCAACGATAAAAAAACCGTGCTACAATTTTTAATAATAATAATAATATCTAAAACCTCGCCATTGTCCAACATTTTTTTTTTTTTTCATTCAAGTTTTCAACTCAATTTCACTTCATTTATCATAAAATAAATAATTAACTATTACCTTTCTAAAATTCTGCAATAAAATTCCTCTTTCCTCTTCTATCTAATTTCTTTGTTCATTTCAAGTTTTCAACTCAATTTCACTTCATTTATCATAGAATAAATAATTAACTATTACTTTTCTAAAATTCTGCTTGGCTATGCTATTAGGCATATGGAGAGATTAAGAAATGTTTACTAAGATTGGACAGTAGCAAATCATCCATAAAAAGAGATACTGGAGAGAATTAAGGAGAGAAGGGCAAAATGGGAAGTGAAAAAAATAAAAGAAAAAAAAAGCGTTGAAGTGACGTGAGACATTAAAAATAATTTTTTAATTAAAAAAATAACATAAAATCTGACCAATCAAATTCTGACATGTTGCTGGGCTGCAAAAGATAGTTGTAGTCCAGCCTGCAACTAAGTTTTACTCTATCTTAAATCTTAAACTCTAAAATCTGAAGAGTTAAACTCATAAGGGAGATAATTGTAAGAAAATATATACTAAATTTAAAAATAGTTTTTTTAAAAATATATTTAGATATTTATAAAAATATCATCGATTTGACATAATTTTTGTAATTTTAATTGATTTAAATAAAATTTTAATTTGGTCTTTATGATTTGATTGAACTTCACAAATTATCTTTTAAAGCTTTTTACTCGATTGAAAAAACTATTTATTTTCTTCTATTTTTTCACATCCCTCATTCTTAATATAGCTAATTTAGATACTTGTAGTCAAAGAGAAAATATCAATTCATTGTCATAGAAAAAATGACTGATTATGCTAACGACAAGAGCTATGAAATTTGACTATATTATAGTGGCCAAATTTAAAGTTGTAAAATTTTGAAAATTTAAAAATTATAAGAACTAATTGAAATTATATGCAAATTATAAGGATCAAATTCGTAATTTAACCTGGTTTAAATTTTACATTTTTTTTTCTTTCTTAAAAAATAAAATAAAAAAAATTAAATAATAAATTATTCTTTTGTAGACAATATAACTATAAACGCGGCTATAACAATGGTTTGACTTTATTATTTGTTTTGACTAACTTACCGCTTCAATATTTGCTCATGTTTATTTCGTTAATACACATGTAAAATCATGTTATCTATTTATTTAAATGATTAAACAAACACCGAGGCAAAAAAAAAATAACATTATTATCTTCAAAAATTTTAATTTTTAAAACAACTACCTGGTGCAACGGCGCACTTTCTAGCCTATTTTTGAATGGGTTTCGATTCTTCCGGTGCAAAAAATTAAATGTTTTATTAGCGCTCAAATTTTAGACATTTTGAAATGAGTGTTTTTTTTTTTTTTTTTGAGGGGGGGGGGGGGGAACTTAAACATAAAAATCAAATTTTACCACTAAAACTTAGAAAGTTAATTGTTGCAATGTTTATCCTCTATTCAAATTTCATTAAATCACGTACTAATTTTAACAAAATAATAATAATAATAATAATTTAAAACATAAAATTAAACTTAATTAATGCACAAACTATTAAATAACTATACAAAAACTTACAAATTTCAATAAAAAAAAAACAATTTTAATATAGTTTTTGTCTTAATATTCATCATTTGGGTACAAAAATATATGTTTTATAATTCATTAGACATGCATAACATGAAAATACTTTTTTTTTTACGTTTTCTCAAAAAGACCTACAATAATTTTCAAAGTTAAATATGAAAACTATAACATTTATCTAAATTTAATTTGAAATTGATTAAATTGAAAGTATATAGTAAAAAATAATAAATTTTACCAAATTTAAGGCTTAAAAGGAAGGGAAATCATAGTAAATGACCTTTTTTTAACCTGTTTTAATTGAGGTCTTTTTCATTCCGTATTTACCTTTCCTTATTTTTTTTTTGAGTACATTGGGGATGGGGGGATTCGAACCACAGACCTCTTGGTCGTTAACACATAAGTATGCCCACTGAGCTATGCTCGCTTTGGCACCTTTCCTTATTTTACCATTTGAGAAATAATATATTTTTTAAAATCTCTTTCATCTCTTCTCTAATTTCATTCCAACCCATTTAAAAATAATAATTCAAAAAAAAATTATCTGCCTAATGATATCTTTTTTAAAATTTCTTTCCTCTCTTCCTTAATTTCATTCTAACCCATTTAAAAATAATAATAATAAAAAATAGATTTAAAGGAAACTTTTATCTCTCTCACTCATCTCTCCCCCTCGTTCATTCTACATAAAAAAAACCTCCATCGTCCATTCCACCCGACCATCGACTAGACCCACCGCGGAAGATAGATCCCTTCTTCGCCTAACAACGCTTGATTTTGGCTCCGGTTAGAAGCTCGAACATCAATACGCCAAAACTGAACATGTCGAATTTGAAGGTTCTGACCACCTCTAGCGCAATAGCTAGTGATCCGGTTGGGCGGCGATGAAGATAGGGTTCAGGCTAAAGTTGGAGACGGCGACGACGTGGTGGGGACGGAGGAGGAGCTCAATCGGCACTTGAAGGAATGGAAGAGCAAGAGTTTTGTGGTCGATGTTTGCGATGCTTCGTTGAGAACATAGAGGGAATGATATCATTAGGTATTTGATTGGTCCCATGTTTAATTTAATTGGCTGATACAAGAAGTGTGCAGTAACCTCTGCTTTGAGATGTAAGTACACTGTTTTTTTCCTTTTTCTTTTCCCAAGTTTTAATTGTATTTTATTTTCCTTTAGTGTATATTTGTCATTCATTGAATTGATCCGGTTGGGCGGGATGAAGAGAGGGTTCAGGCCGAAGTCGGAGACGGCGACGACATGGTGAGGACGAAAAAGGAGCTCAATTGACACTTGAAGGAATGAAATGGAAGAGCAAATGTTTTATGTTTGCGATGCTTGGTTGAGAACACAAAGATGCTGATATCATTGGTTATTTGATTGGTCTCATGTTTAATTTAGTTGGCTGATACAGAAGTATAGTGAGTGAGCTCTGCTTTTAGATGTAAGTACACTATTTTTTTTTTTTCTTCTTTTCAATTGTTTTTTTTTTTTTTTTTTACTTTAGTGTATTTGTTATTCACACAATTTCAAATTCACTATATTTGAGAGTGAATTGCAAATATTTGCAATTCCGTAAATTTCGAATACAGTGTATTATTTGCAATTCAATACAATGTATTTTGCTCTTTTTTTTCAATTTTATTTTTTATTATTCAAAATTTCATCAATTACATATCTCTCTATCAATTGATCCCATTTTTTTTTTCAATTTTATTTTTTATTAATTCAAAATTTCATCAATTACAAATTTCTCTATCAATTGGTCCCATTTTTAATTTAGTTGGAGGATACAGTAAGTATCTGACTTCGGCTTTAAGATATAAGTACGTTTTAATGTTTTTTTTTTCTTTCTAAATTTTAATTGTATTTTTCTTTTCTTTAGATTATTTATGTGTTTGGAAGTGAATTGCAAATATTTGCAATTTAGTGAATTTCGGATAAAAATTGAAATTACATTGTATATCTTCATTTGATTTTTTTTTCTCTTACTTACTCTCTTAAGCTAGCGACTTTTGATCATTTCTATAAACAATGGTCATAGAAATTAGAGAAAGTGATATTTCAAAGTTTATATATATATATATATATATATTTTTTTTTTTTTCTGTTAGAAGGTTACGTGTGAGAGAGAAATAAACATTTGAAAAAATCTTCAACGAGGGAGGATAATTTTTTAAACGAGAAAAAGTTGAGATATTATGAAAGGTAAATAAGAAATGAAAAAATGAATAAAAAAAAAGTCATATGTTTTGTTGCCTCTAATTTTTAAAGAATAGCGAAAAATAATAAAGGGTCATAAATTTAGTTATTGCGAAAAGAAACTTAAAAAAGAAAATGTAAAATAAAAAATAAATTAGAGTACCCTGAACATGCTGTCACGAACTTGGATGACGTGGCACCGAATCAGGCCTATGAGATCCGTCCATCAGTAATATTTTACATCATGATGTAATGGTCTGGTCTGGCAGAATGGTTGGGCCCACATTCTTTTTTTAAAAAGCCTCAACACGTGGCAGTTCTCTATTGGTCTAAGGGCGGTTTGATTCCTGTGGGGTCCACTTCGTGGGCCCTCCTCTCACCGTCCTACTTTCCATCCGACTTTGGATCGGTAGTTTCTCTCAAAAGTAGGCCCCACCATGAATATTCTATTTTCTAAACATCTACTTCTAAATTACCGATTTACCCTTCTCAGATGTTTTCATTTGTTCTCCCTTTTATAAACACGAAAATTGCTATGCTATGGTTTTATTCACCTTTTGCATGTATTATTGCTCCTTTTTCTTTTCTTTTTCAGATGATATATAAAATAAATCAACATTTTTTTTTTTGAAAATTTTATAATAATATAAACGTTAATTAGAAAAAAAAAATTATTCAACAGTTTAAAGTTGAATTAAAAACCATAATGATATAACATGAATCAAAATAGCCAACAAATATCTTAGATCACGAGGATAAAGATTCGAACCATCATCGCCTCCACCTATTGTTGAAATAAAATAAAATTAAGTAACCAACATTAGTATAATTTAGCGGTTAAAACATGTTTACTACTTTTATGAAATTGTAGGTTAAATAATTCACATCTCACATATAATGTAATATTCTTAACAACATAAATAATTTTTTTTTGTCAAATTGTCCGTCAAAATGTAAATATTTTTTGCATGGACACATTTATGGCATGTTTGGATTGATTATCAATTTTTTTTTTTTTTTTTTTATTTATTTTTATAGATATGTTTATAATTGAAACACTTGTATATTTAATTAGATTTTCTTAAAAATGTTCTTATACACAAGTTTATTTGGTTTGCTCTATACTAATAATGTTCTATTAATATCAAATTACTATAAAAGATAATTATTAATAAACACTAAGAATTAATAAGTTTAAATTTGTATTTAAAATACTATGACTGACGTTGACTACCGTCAGTGGACGACGACAGGATGTGGGCAGCAACGACAATCGTCGAGATCGCCATAAGTGACAGCAGTAGTGGTCAGTGGTCACCAACGACAACCATGGTGCAAGTGAAGGTGGAGAATTTGAGAGAGGTTATGTGAAAA
This sequence comes from Herpetospermum pedunculosum, assembly GCA_028017165.1. Lineage (NCBI taxonomy): Eukaryota > Viridiplantae > Streptophyta > Magnoliopsida > Cucurbitales > Cucurbitaceae > Herpetospermum > Herpetospermum pedunculosum. The sequence goes on along the minus strand of CM051528.1, from coordinate 52,832,272 downwards.
TATTTTGGTCATTTTAATATATTACGAAAATTTGAGAGAATTCTAAAAAAAAAAAAAAAAAAAACTTTTTTTTTCCTTCTAAAAGTCAACGCAGAATGTTTTACCTAAAATCACTTATTTCTAAAATTCATTATCCAAGAAATCATTTTGGGTGATTGTGAAACCCCATAACTTTTGTAAAAAAGATTTTTTTTTTTAGAAAATTAAACATTTAAGCCCCGTGCATTCAGTTTATGGTTTTTTATTTTTGATATTTTTGGTTTCTGTTTTTTAAAATTAAAAATCATATATGGTTTTTTATTTTTGATATTTTTGGTTTCTGTTTTTTAAAATTAAAAATCATATATGTTTGTAACTGTTTTTGGTTTTTGGTTTTTGATTTTTGATTTTTTGAAAACAACAAAAGTTCAAATTGTTGGATAATTACTATTTATTTTTGTATTTTTTTAAAATTATTAGAATCTAAGAATTGTAACATTTATCAAAATTTAATTAAGGTCTAATTATTTGATAAAATTAATAAATTTAGAGTAAAAAATAATTTTCTCTAAAATAAAAAGAATTTGATGTGTCGAGAGTTTAACATATTAGATAATCTTTAGTTGACGTTTATCATCCTAAAATTAAGAAAATAAAATATGTTGATTAGATAGAGTGGATAGGTATATTGGTGTAACATCACAGTAAAATTAAATTATAATATATTAGAAAAAATATATTTGAATAAAAATATAATATATTATATTAATAATATTTTTATACTAAAAAAAAATATTAATAATATTTTTTCGTTTTTAAAGAATATATTAGTAATATTAATGAGAATTTACAGTTTCAATAAACAGATAGATATGTAAATAAACATTAAAAAGTAATTTCAATAATTATATCTTGTTAACAATTTCAAAGTAAAGAATTAATCAATCGATTAAGCTTTGTAATCAATTTTGGTTAGACAATCAAATTTTCAGTTTTCTTAATTCAATACGTTTGGCTTCAAAAAAAAAAAAAAAAAAAAATTCAATACGTTTGGTTTAATCGATTAATTCAATTCTTTTAAATTCAAGAATAATTGAGCTGGAAATTAAAAAAAAAAACAATAAAAGATTCCTGGTACCATGGTCACGGATGAAACGATGACTGAGATCTGACGTGGCACAGTAGAAGGGCGGCAGAGTGGGTCCCATATCACGAGCGTCCGATCTGGCAGACAGCTACATGTGGGCCCCTCCAGATTTCTAATCCAATACAATGGAAAAAATAGTCGGTTTTCCACTGTACCTCAAAATTCGCCTAATTCGGAAAAAAAGGTAAAATATTTACCAGCCACGTCAGCAGCCACGTCTAGTGGGCCCCACATTGCGTTGCTACGATCATTGCCCCATCCCAAAGGGTTAATAAGAAGAATGTCTACACAAAAATAAGGATAATGAAATTTGTCTAAATTTGAGTTTACATTGTAATGTATGGCTATAGTGTTTTTAGGAGTAAATCTCTATGTGTATAATCTCTATTACACCCTTTGAACATGTTTTTTTTTCACAATATTATATTGTTAAAATTTGTTTATTTATTTTAATGGATTAATTAGTTTGTTTAGTTTATTTAATGAGGTGGCTTAATTGCACGTTAAGATAGACGGTTGTTTTTTTCCGTTTACTTTTGTATCCCATTATGCATCTTTGGTGGGCCGTAGGGTAGATCCCACGCACACAAGGGGAGGGTCGGGGGCACACTCGTCGGGCATATATTACGTGGGGGTTACACCTGTACCTGCCGGGTGTAAGGAGGAGGTCCATGTTTGGTTGTTATTAATTTCCGGAAATTGTGGATCTCCACATACACCCGTCAAAATTCATTTTTTGTCACAACTAATCCGCCCACAACTACTTAAAGGTTTCAATTTGTCTGGTTGCATTCTTGAATATTTGCGTATTGCAGAACCCAATTAAGACCACCATCCAGGGAAAATAATCCAACCATCCTTTTCCAGTCACTCTGCAAAACTCGAAAAACCCTCAACCACACAACAACCATCCATGTCGTCCCTTCCCATTGTCGATGATGTTCAGGTTGTCGTCCCTTCCTCTCTTCCCTTACCATATTTTTATACGGTTATTTTATAAATACCCTATTCCACAAACAAATACGAAGTTGTTATATTTAACAACGTGTACATCCCCAATAACCGTCTTTTTTAAAAAAAATTGGAGAACAACCGAATCGCTTAAAAAAAGGAATCACCGGCTATTTTTTAGTTTTTTTGAAATGTTGGAGTTTCCTTTGGTTTTAATAAACGAAATCATATGTTAAACTAAACAAAACATCTACACCTTCCTAAACTTCAAACCCTAGAATACTAACCTACTAACGGAAATCAGGTAGCCCTACAGTAGCATTACAATGAAACTCGTTCGTTGGTAAACACATGGAGGGAAAAAAATGCGAGAGAGGGAAATGCTTACCAAGTAGGTTATGGAGGAACGACTTTGCGAGAGAGGAATGCCGAGTCTAGGTCGGACGTACTCGCCTAATGCGTCGGTGGTTCAGTTGCTCTCAGGGTTAACGTAGGGGCGTTTCGTTTGCCTACACTTCTGATTTTTGAAGAATGGAGTTCACGATTTGGCGTTGGCGATCTTTGAAGAAGGCGTCCGTGGTTGAGGTAGCGTGTTCATAAATTGGCGATTTTTCATCTACCCATAAATGAATGGAGTAACCCCGTGTTCATAAATGAATTTCCATCTACCCATAAAACACATCATTCCCATTATTGGGAAGCGATACCTTTTTTTAAAAAAAAAACAATCACCTGTTGTTGGCTTCCTTTATTATTGAGTAATACACAGAACTTCCAAACTCATTTCCACTCCCATTGTTATTAGGTGTGCACGGACGCACACACCCCCACTGTTAATGCTAATTTTTACTGTCTGCAGCTGCACAAACGGAAAATTCCGCCCCAGCATTACTTTGTGTGCAGTCACACACACCGACATTGGTTGACGAGACCCCTAACTATAGGTATATACAGCTCTTTGTGGGTATTCTTTTTCCTTGGTATGCAAACATTCACACACCGCCACTGATGGATGCAATCTGCCTGTATTACTTACTCCAGTATATAGGCTCATTTTCATTTTTAACGTTATTTACACTATTGGGGGTGGGGTATACCCATGTATGCAAATTTGGATAAGTTTCATTCTGGTTTTTAACGGCTTCTCTCTACTTAATTAACCCTCTCGATTAAATCCACGTCAAACTCTGTTTTCTCTCTCTTCCTAAACTTTGATATTTTAAAATATTTTTTTTTTTATTGTCAAAATTAGTAGCAATTGACGAAGGGTAAACAAGTCCATTTGGTTCTAAAATCTCATACTAAATTTAGGATTTAGACATAATTCAAAAGAAAAAAGTGATTGACCATTTTTCATGTTGGGTGGCTTAATTGTAGACATTCCTCTGGTTTCTCCCCATCCCAAATGCCCATTTGTTTGGTTAATGTTTACAACAAAGCCCCAAAAATAATTCAAGGGTATGATGTATCCATGAGGTCTTAAATTCAATTTTCACTTCAATATAAAAAAAAATATAATATTAAAAGTAATTAAATTATTATACTCAAATCGCTTCATTTAATTTAATTACCCATTATATTTTGTTTTATATATTCAAAATAAATATTCTTATTCATGATTTTTTTTTTGTTTCTTTAAATAAAAAGTGACGTAATTGTCAAACCGAACATGATTCAATTGACATAAGGTTGTGCCGTGACTAAAAGATTATGGGTTTAATCCTCGTATTAATTAAAATATCGTTGCAAAAAAAAAAAGATGATGTAATTATTTTATTGAAGGAATTATAAAGTTAGTATAAGTATAGCTATTTAACTTTATATTTATAAAAGTAATTAAACTACAATTTTACTTTTGGTGTTTGAAAAATCAGACAATGTTTTATTATTGGAAAATTATAAAAGTGCTTGAATATTTTTTTAAAAAGATAATTTTATTAGGCTAGCTAATTAGTCAAAATTATGTTGCTATTTTCTTCTTCTTCTTTTGTTTAGGATAGGGATAGAAAGATGGACTTTAAGGATCACGTTCTACGACCTAAAAGAAAGGATTTAAGAGTTTAAGATGCTTGGTGGGTGTGTTAAATGGTCCATTTAATAGAGAAATTGGTAAGATTGAACATGTTTAAATCATCTTAGATATGTCAATATAAGCATAGCTCAACCGACATACTGTATGAACTATGAGTAAAAAGTCTAAAGTTCGAAATCCTTTCGCTACATGTTGTCAAAAAAAAGATGATCTTGATATACCTAATCTTTTGGAGCTCTATTGTTAAAGAGTGAGCATTTCATATTGAAAATGAGAAGGCTTCTACAATTATATATATAAAAATAATATATATACTTGGTGTTGATTTGTAATGACAATGTTGAATCTTGAGAATAATGGCAGAAATCGTCTGATCACCAGGAATAATGTAAACACAATGTCAGAGTGGTCAGGTGTTAAATTTAGTTTTCAAGATGTGATTTACTCTTGAGTTTGAGACGTTATACTATTGAAAGAGAAAAGTCGAAATTAAGTGGCTAAAGGTCATGGAGTGAAACACTTTGAACTCACGTTAAAAAAATAGTGTTAATTATCATGGACATCAAATCAATAAAAAATATTTCATAAAAAAACAATCAATCAAAACCAAATAAACAAACCTTGAATGTTGTTGATGCAAGATTTTAGACTACCGTGTTCACTCCTCTGCCTCCGTCACCAACGGCTGTCGGAGAGATGGCGGTGTACCTGCGAGAGGAGAGAAAGCATCGTCTTGCACCGGTGGGCTAGGCCCACGGGCTTCCGATGCCTAAGTCAGAGAGGTCTGAGCGTGAGTAAGAGTAGTAAGAAGGAGTTAAGGTAGAGTTACCCGTCCCCGTCCCCCTCCCCTGATGAATATGAGGGGTATTTGTAGTTGGTGGAGGAGAGTTCCTCGTGTTTTCCCGGTTTGTTGGCCTTCGGACGTACACCTGGACCGGGGCGGGCGACGGGGCCAACCGGAGTTGGGCCCACGCGCTTGGTGATGATTGCGGCAACCGTTGTCCCCCGATTCTCGAGAGGGTTGGGGGCGCCTGCGGTGCCGCCTCTTTGTCAGTCGTGGCAGACCGTCATGTCTGTCACACCCCGTGTCAATCGAGGAGTGACGTCGCCTACCGACGTTTCGGGGTCGACCTTCGGCGGGTAAATCTTCTAGGGTTCGGGTGTGGTGACCCCCACTCCTCGGGGAGTGGGTATGACGTTAGCGAGTGACGTGAGGCTGAGGTTGCCCGTAACAAATCTTAAAGACATAAATCCCTCGTTGAATTCTTGTGGAGATGAATTTCGTACAAAGTAGAACAATACAATATTAGTATCAACAATAAAAAAAAAAGATTGTATTAACAAATGAAGAAGGCAAATTTATAACCAATGTCATTTTGAAATCTTTATTATTTTTTTTTTTTTGGGTAAAATTAGAAAGAAAATTGATAATGTAGTTTAGAGTGATAAAAGTGAAGTAGTAAGAGAGTGAAATAAGAGAGAGAAAACCCAAAAGAGGGTGTGTGGGGGATGCATGCATAAAGAGAAATTGTCAATCATACAAGCCCATGTTATTCTGCTCAAAACACACACAACCCAACTCAAAAGAAAAGATATGATATTGATATGAAACATCTCCTCTATTTATTTATGTTTTTTTTTAAAAAAAATGTAAAATAATAGTTTGAAGGCATTAATAATTGATAAAGGGAAAACATTTACAACTGGACAAAACTGATGTCCTTATACTTGTGGTAGTGAAGTGAGGTGTCCTATTGGGTATTGCATAAGATTCTCTCTCTCTACTTTTATTACTTTGCCCATTCACTCTATAAATACATCTCACATTCATTCTTCTTTCATCATCTCACTCACAAATCTCTCTTTCCATCTTCTTTTTCCCATTTTCCCCTTTCATTTCTTTTTTCTTCTTCCTCCAATGGCCACTGTTGAGGTAACCCCTTTTCTCTCTCTCTTCTCTTTCAAAGTTTTGCATCTCATATATATATATATACCCTTTGATGATCTACTAGACATTTGCTCAACTCTGGACATTTTCCTCTAACTTTTCGTTTACGTCGCAATATGATTTCGTCGCTATTTGTTCGTCGCTAAAAGGGTCTTTTCTTTTCTTGTAGTGCACCAATTTGAAATTAATGGACTCTTTATGATGATAGATCTGATTGATCAACTTCTATGATCAGGGAGAGAGTCACAGATTTTCATATGAACCCACAGAATTTTAGGGTCTAACTTTTTATAATGTATAGTTCTTAATTTTGAGAGTTTTATGCATAAATAAGAAAAAAGAAGACATTTTTAACTTTATTTTATGTCATTTTTCTGGTTGTGATCATACGTGATCTTTGATTCGATCCTTCTTAATGGCACATGCAGTTAATATATTATAGCAACTTGGTTTTGCAGGTTGAATCAGTTCCAACTTTGCCAGAGGTGGTGGAATCGCCGGAGGTGGTGAAGACCGAGGAGAAAGCCCCAGAAGAACAGCCAGCCAGCGAAGAAGCTCCGGTGGTTGAGCCAGCCGACGTCGTCGAAGAACCAAAACCCGAAGCTCCCGAGCCAGAACAGGTAAACAAGGGTAGAGTCGAGACGGAAAGAAGGGGACAAGCTGATCCCTTAACTTCTCGTTGATATTTTTAGAATCGAAAGATTATATCAAACAAAAGTTAGAGCCTAAATTTTCTGGCTCCTGCAGGTGGAGGAATCGGTCGAGGCTCCGGTGGAGGCCGTGGAGCCTGCAGAGGAGGCCAAGGTCGAGGAAGAAGAGAAGAAAGAAGAAGCAGTGGCAGCTGAATCAGTGGAAGAAGAAGCAGTGCCTGCAGCAGAAGAGCCAAAGGTCGAGGAGCCTGAAGCCGCCGAGCCTGTCGCGGAACCGGCCGCGGTGGAGGAAGAGAAACCAGTTGAAGAAGAGAAACCAGCTGAAGCTCCAGCTGAGGTAGCAGAAGAGAAGAGCCAAGAATAGAGATCAGATGGGAAAAGGCATTACTATGGGAGGAAGGGGGGAGAGTATTAATTTATGATCACAGCTTGTGGGTCAACTAGTTTAATTTATGTGCTGTTTTCTTTTTCTTTTTTTAAAAAAGAAATTTGATTTTCTATTGGTTTATTGAGGTTTTTGAGTGGGGAATATCTGAATTATTAAGAAAGTTGATGATGTGTATTATGGAGTAGTGGAAGGATTTGGCTACTATATGGGGTTGAAAGATGTTTTGATCTCAACTTCTAAGAGTTATATTAAATTTGATAAATATTGGTGTGAAGATCATAAGTCTTTTCCCTCCTTTTTTTTTTTTAGTGGGATTAAATATTTATTTATGGGAGGTTAATTGACATTCAAAAATGAAATTAACCCAAAAAAAAATTATTAGAATAAAATGGTTGAGCTAAAAACCTCAAGTTTGAAATTTGTAGGAAAGAAAGATGAGAGAAGAGAGAAAAATATAAGAAAAGGGTCCAAAATACGAGAATATGGATATAATTGAAGGGAAAGAAAACATGTATATAGTTTATTTATATTAGTCATATTCTTAAATTAGTGGATTACACAAATATTTATTATTTGAGTCACTAAAAATAAATTACATAAGGAAGTAAGAGACATCATACTACTCAATTACTAAGGGTAAGGAAGTATTATTCTAATTGAATTAGTAGGATTAGATGCCAAAATTTGGACAGTAAATGTCATCTGATCTTCATATGACTTTAACAATGAATTTATTGATTGTTGGGACGAGGTGACATACAAAACAAGATTAGAATAACATCGATGTGTCACTTGCTACGTTGGCTCCGATGCTTAAGTCAGTATCGATACAGAGGCAAGTGTTTAGGGAGAGTTTGTAGACAATAATGAACTTACTTTCATATTGGTGTGAGGTGGATATGTATAATAGTCTCCAAGTATTTTATTTTTCTCTTAAGTTTGACCTAAGAGGAACAAACAGGTCGTGCTGGATGGGTCGACCTCTACTTGGCCGACCATTCCTTTGATGAGCTTCCAGACTCGTAGTGGTGGGACCATAGGCCTTTAACTAAGACCTTAGTCCCTAAGGTTTCTTTATGGGGTCGACATCAACCTCAACTTTGTGCGGACCCTGCTCATTTTCAGGTCTGACTCTTTCTTGAGCTTGCCTTTATCTAGGCCCAAGGTAAGTTTAGGAGGATATATTTATCCTCAAGATGGGCTTTGGTTCAACTGAACAAGCTTCCGGTCGGGTTTTTTTCATATATCAATTTTTACCTATAACATTAAGTCCCCTACTTCCAAGTTCGAGATCTGATATTCCAACTAACATTTTGCAAGTTTGGTGCAAGGAGCTGGACTTGAGAGTATTATTTCCCTCTGACACATGTTAAGGCTAGGGGAAGCCCCATGTACTTGTTGTGAAAGTTGTTTGTAGAGTCTTCCCACCATTTTTAATGCTTATTCTCCGTGTTATAACCGAATGTTATATTATGCATTTACATGATTTTCTTAACCTAATAATTTTTTATTGGAGGGTGGCTCAACCACCACCTCTTTTTTGAGCTAATTTCTGTATTTCCCTACAAAGTTTACTTTTGGGGGGTCAACCTCAGCTATTTTATGGTCTCGACCTCGACCACCACCCGTTTGTGATCTAATCTCGGTATTTTCCTACAAAGTTTACCTCATGGAATTTTCTAGGGCATTTGTGTTTTTTCTTTTTTAATTTTGTCCTAAGTCTTTCTTAGCTCAGGTGTGTTTGATATACCTTTATCCCGTCCCCTATTGAAGTAGTTCATGATGTCATTTATGAAGAGAATTTCTTGAATACAACTAGACTTTTGAATTCTTGCGAATAACAGGAAAAGAAAACGAGATATCGCAAGAAAAAAACATATTTTATTTTACTCTAAAGTATTTCGAAAGACAAAAGCAAATAATTTTTCTTTTAAAAAAAAATGGAAACATAAGCTTGGTAACTTTTAGGGGTCGACCTCGACCTTCCTACTTCATGCCTTTTTAAGGCTGTAAAATAATAATCACTAGAATCCTAGTTATTGTTTTTCTCTTCCTGATTAATTCTCCTTCTGCTGGTCCTCCAAATACGTTTCAGATTTCTCTGTGGGGTGAAGTTATCTCCCTTCTTGAGGATCTATCCCTAGGGGTCAACCTCAAACTTCTATATGAGTTGTTGTCGTACATCTTCTCCCTGTACCTTTCCGGTTTGTGTTTTCCTTCTTCTACTGCTCCTTTCGATTGAAAGAGTTCTTCAACACTTACGTATTTTTTAGCTCGAGTGATGAGTTCTACATAAGTTTTTTTTTTGGCTCTTTTTCCCAGAAATCTCTTATGTTGGGATTTATGCCCTAAAGCATCGTAATTAATTAATAATTATTTGATAATTAGTTTATTATTATTATTATTATTATTTGCAATTTATAATATTCATTATATATAAAAATTCAAGGTTATTAGTGTAATCTTGAACAATATGTAGTTGACATACAAGAGGATCATGTTCAAGGAATAACCTAAACAGTCTATAGTATATGGATAAAGTTGGGTGCCTTATCCTAGTATCACTATTGATACGACCCACTTGGTAATTGTAACAAATGATTTGATCCAAATCATTCATGTAGAGACACGTGAGTCGGGGTATCCTATACAATGAGTTTGTATAAGACTGATCCACGAAATATATAATCTCTCTTTATAAAATCGTTATTTGAGAAGATTAATATTTCACAGGATGAGATCATATGTGACTCGATCTTAATCTTGAGTGAGTTATTAACTCCTGCCTGTGAGGGCTCATCCTTTGATTTGTATGGGTCATTGGTCCTGTGTTCGAGTCATAGCGAGGAAGATTTCACGGAGAAGGAACACAAGAAGATTATTGTCTTCAAAGGTAATATTTGCTCAATCTTGTATTTAATTCAATTTTAAATAAAATCAAATAACGATTCCAAAGCTTCGCTGCAGGGTTAGAAACATTCATTTCCTACATCTTCAACCTTCTATCTTTCAGCCCATTTGCCATGGTCATTAGTGTTGCTCCATCATTAAGTCCCCCTATATTCAAATCGTCACTATTGAATCGGGCAATGTATTCTTTCAAAGCCTCCTTAGGACCTTGATTCACTATTAAGAGGTGCGTTGATGACTTTTTTTTCATCTCTTTCCCCAAGAAATTACACCACAAATGCACGTGCCAATTCCTTGAAGGATTTAATTGCATTATTTTCAGCTTTTTGAAACACTCTCTCTAGACCTTTAAGTGTTGAAGAGAATGCTCTACATTTTATGGCGTCTGGTACTCCGTGCAGTTCCATCCAGAATCGATAGGTGTCTGAATGATGTTTGCAGGGTCAGCGTGGACGAGGAAATGATTGGAACGTCCACCGCGCTGTCGGATTATGGTTGAGTTCGTTGGGAGAATTCAGTCGAGCAAACGACTTTAAAAATTCAGCGCTTCTCGGAGGCACCCGAGTGTTAAACTGTTTTTCAGTCTTTAGTTTTGTTGCTTTTGTCTAAGTTTTGTAGTTTAATTTAGTTTATTTGCTTGCTGTTTTTTTTAGGAGGATGAGGAGAAGTTGAGGAAATTGGGCTTGGATAGAAAGCGTCGCCTCTTGCCCCTCGCCAACCTCGCAAAGATCAGGGAAGTGTCGTTTTCCCTTCTTTTTATTTTTGCGCATCTGATTAGAAGCATTGAGGACAATGCTATCTCCTGAGGTTGGGGGTGTTTGGATGTTATGGATTTCTATGTGCAGTTTGTTGAGCAGTGTAATTTAAATTTTTTGAATTTTTTGACATGGACCTAATAAATGCAAAACTACCTCATGCAAACCTGGATATGCAAATGCCAAGATTCTAAAAGCATTTCCTAGATCATCATAATCAGAAAGCATATAAACAGAGTCCCAAGCACTTCAAATTCTAAATTACACTGCTCAACAAACTGCACATGGAAATCCATAACATTCAAACACCCCCAACCTCAGAAGATAGCATTGTCCTTAATGCTTCTAATCAGATGCGCAAAAATAAAAAGAAGGGAAAACGACACTTCCCTGATCTTTGCGAGGTTGGCGAGAGGCAAGAGGCGACGCTTTCTATCCAAGCCCAATTTCCTCAACTTCTCCTCATCCTCCTAAAAAAAACAGCAAGCAAATAAACTAAATTAAACTACGAAACTTAAACAAAAGCAACAAAACTAAAGACTGAAAAACAGTTCAACACTCGGGTGCCTCCGAGAAACGCAGAATTTTTAAAGTCGTTTGCTCGACTGAATTCTCCCAACGAACTCAACCATAATCCGACAGCACGGAGGACGTTCCAATCATTTCCTCGTCCACGCTGACCCTGCAAACATCATTCAAAAACATTTTTTTCTCTTCGTGCTTTGAGCACGTGAACATCATCATTATTAGTTCCATATAAAACAACATCATCATCATTCAAATTCAAATCTTTTTCCTTCACAGAAACATAAGAATTGTCCCTCAAGCTCAAGGTCAAATTCTTATCCTTCACACAGTCCACATATTTTACATTTTCATTCTCATCATACACATAAGATTTCGATGCATTCATAAAAAAATCATTCACCATTCCATCAAATTCTACAGACAAGGCACCCCTATCAACATCAATCTTGACCTTAGCGGTCTTCATAAACGGACGTCCTAGTAAGATAGAAGAGGAAACATGCGAAGAATTTTTGTTCATATCTAGCACGTAGAAATCACATGGAAACAACAAATCTTTCACCTTAAGTAAAATGTCCTCAATTTTCCCTAACGGTTGCACATAAGATCGATCGGCTAGTTGGACAACTACATTAGTCTCAATTAAATTACACAATTCAAGTTCTTTAAACACATCAAAAGACATCACATTAATTGAGGCACCGAGATCTAGCATGGCATTTTCAATCAATTTAGTACCAATAGTGCATGGAATAGTAAACATACCAGGATCAACGCACTTTGGTGGAAGCGTACCTTGGAAAATTGCAGAGACAAATTCTTTCTTTTTCTCATTGTTCTTTTTCGATGTTCTCTTATCCGTGCACCAACTCTTGAGGAACTTGGCATATTTCGGAATTTGTTTCACGGCCTCCAAGAATGGAATGTTCACTGTCACCTTCTGAAAGGTTTTGAGGATCTCCTCATCTTCATTCACAGTAATAGACTTCGCAAGCCTACTCGGGAAGGGTGCTATGGGAACATTCTCCTGCACTTTTTTCTTCAGTTCTTCATTTTTTCAACCTTTTCATTCTCAAAATGGCTCGGGGAGTATGCAATCGGTTTCCCTTTTTTCTCTAAATCGGGAGTCAACAAACGGCTTGGGAAAGGAGCCTTGGGCTTGTAATCTTTCAAGTTCGAGGGTGGATCCAACCGAACTCCCTTTCCTCTTGACTCAAGATCTTCAATCTTTTCCTCACCCTTGCTTTCCCCTTTCTCCACAACAACGGTGTTTGAAGAAATTTCTCTCCCACTTCGTAAATTGATAGCACATACCTGCTCACAGGAATTCATTCTCGCGTGTGGGGGTAACATCCAAGGATTCTCATTGAACTCAACAGGTGTAGAACTCGAGGGAATATCCCTTCCACTCTTAAGAGCAATAACATTTGGGCGTTTTGCTGCCTGAGTTTCCACCTTACTCATCCTATCTTTAATCTCAGTAATTCCCTCGCTCAGAGACTGAATTTGCGCTCTAGTTTCTTCGCGATGCTCCATGCTCATTTCCACGAAAGATTTGAACATTCCCTCAAGGGATTGACCTGAAATAGAAGAACGAGCATTTGATGAGTTTTCTTGCAGTTTAAGGACAACGCTACATACCTTAGACACTTGGTCTCTAAGCTCCTTGATTTCGCTTGAGAGGCGGGTTTGCTCGTGTTTTCCACTTCCATACTGCTGAATGTTCTGAGCCATATTTGAAATCAAAAGCCTAGCTTCCGCTGGGGTTTTGTCAAAAAACGCCCCTCCACTAGCTGCATCTAGCATCTGGCTATCGTGCGGGCGCAAGCCTTCATAGAAAAAACGAATAAGATCAGCCTCCGATATTTGATGGTGGGGGAAGTTTTCACACATCTGGGTATACCACTCCCAACATTCATGAAAGGTCTCCTCTTCCTTTTGGGCAATCGCGTAGATCTGCTTCCTTAGAAATGTGGCTCTCGTGGCGGGAAAATACTTTTCTAAAAACCGGCCTTTCAACCCTTTCCATGTAGAGATAGTCCCCGAGGGTAAGTAATACACCCAATTCATCGCCTTATCCTTCAAGGTAAAGGGGAATGCCCTTAAATTCAGTTGCTCTTCCGTGACTTCACTTGACTTCATCGCGGAGCACACCATTTGGAACTCTTTAAGGTGCTTGATAGGATCTTCATCTGTTTCACCATGAAAGGAAGGAAGTAAGTTAATCAAACTTGCTTTTAGCTCAAAACTACATGTTGTCGCCGGATATGATATACACAATGGTTGGCGGTTCAAGTCATGTGTCGCCAACTGTCTTAGCGTTTTCTGAATCTCATTGTTGCTCGCCAAGACTTCCATCTCATCCGAATGTAACCTGGACTTTAAGAATCTTGGAAGAGAGGATCGTTATCCAATTAAAGAAAAACAGACACAATTCACTAAAAGATTTTTTTTGAAAATAACCAATCAACCTAAATCCAAAACAAAAATTAATTTCATTTTTAGTTGTTCTCCCCGGCAACAGCGCCAATTTTGGTAGTGAGATTTTTGAATATCCTATAAATTTCGGGGTGTCTGAGTCCCGCCAAAATAACATTTATAAACCTGTAGCCTTAAGCTTTGCAGCTAGCGGTAACAGGGTCGAACCACAGAGAGAGAATAAAAATTGAAATTAATTGTTCGAAATGTAATTAAATTGATCGGATGATTGTCACAAAACTGGGGGTTTTTATCATGCAAATTAAGTGTGAAAAGCGCTAACGGAAAAATGTAATTGAGATTAAAAAGTGTTGGATTTGGGAGATTCGGGACTTTGCTAAGCATTATAATATCTATCATATAATTCTAAAGTATGGCTATCGATGTAACATGCACGTGAACGGTTGCCCGACAACCCTAAAGCAACCGGCCTCATAAAAATTAATCAGAATTTCGCAATCCTAACTAAACAGTGTTCGCAATTAAATTAGAGTGATCAGCCCCAAATTAACCCAAACAGTCACTAGCACTTCACGACGAACGTTCAATCAAACACGCTAAATGCTAATTCACTACCCGACAACCCTAAAGTAATCAACATTCAGCATGCTTAATGCGATGCTTCGATTTGTTCTACCATTCTGCGTTACTAAATCGACAAGGAGAGGCAAGGGATCGCTAGTCTATAACATTAGAACATGCTAGAAAGCGAGATTGTCCGTCTAGAAATCTAACACATGCATGGATTAAGCAAGAACAGCAGATGCATAGCAACATTTAAGCCAAAACAGAATTTAAATGCAAAATTATCAAAATATTACAACTTAGCAAAAATCCCTAAATCATTCCCAAATCCTACACGTTACCTTAGCCTTCCATGGAGAAATTGAATGCCAAACCTTCCATGGGGACCTTGGACATAATCCCAAGCTAAAGAGAAAGAAGAAGCTTAAAAAACGCCTAACAATGGCGGAAACCCGAGAGAGAATGGCGGAGAAGATGAAGAAAAATCGTCAAAATGGCCTTTTAAGCCGTCGGAGCGTCGAGACGCTAGGCCAGCGTCTCGACGCTGTGCCCTAAGTTCGCAGCGCGCGCGTTGTCGTGATGGCGTCGAGACGCTAGGCCAGCGTCGAGACGCTGCGCCCAAAATCTCCAGCGCGCACACCTCTTTGTAGCGTCCTGACGCTGGGGCAAGCGTCTCGACGCTTGCTCTCGGGTTTGGGGCTGAAAAATTTCTTTTGCATGACAATTTTCTCCAAATCTTCATGGTTGAACTTCCCCTTGCAATCCCGGAGCGCTGAACTTCCCCTTGCAATCCCGGAGCGCTGAACTTCCCCTTGCAATCCCGGAGTGCTGAACTTCCCCTTGCAATCCTGGAGCGCTGAACTTCCCCTTGCAATCCCGGAGCGCTGAACTTCCCCTTGCAATCCCGGAGCGCTAAAACGGCTTCCTAGCTAGAGTTAGAGAGTGAAATATAGCTCCAAAATGTAGTTATCAGTGTCCAGCTGTCCTATGATATCCTTGCTCGCATCTTAATGTTTTTTGCAACGGTATTGTAATTAATGCGAGAATCGAACCCATGACCTCTTGGTCAAGGGCACAATCTTATGCCAATTGAGCTATGCTCGGTTTGACTTAAAGAAAATTTTAAAACGATATTTTAATTAAAGCGAGGATTGAACCCATGACCTCATAGTCACATGCACAACCTTATGCCAATTGAGCTATGCTCGGTTTGGCTTAATTTGCCTTTATGGGCGGTATATAATGCAGTTAAATATTTTAAATCATTCGAGATCAATCAACCGAATCGAACCCCCACTCTCTGCTATCTTAGGCGGAGCGCTCACCCACTGCACCAAGTGGTTGTTCAAAACACAGTTTTGTTTTTGCAACGGTATTTTAATTAATGCGAGGATTGAAAAATACATATTATGTACCATGACCACCGCAGCAGAATAAGAGTTTTATTATAAAATAATTGTTTTAAAATGTAATCACACAAAACGGCTCTGTAAATCTATTGAAAAAGAAAAAAAAGATTTAGAATTAATTGTTTTAATGTTTCATGGTCGACACTTTGAACTTTCTAGGTAACTTTGCCCTCGTAATCTCCCCAGTAAACAAAGGATCTATCTCTGTTTAAACCTTTTGTTTCCTTGACCTTTTGCAGGTTCCCTTGGATGCTTTCAATTTCTCCCTGGATTTTTCGAAACTCGGCTTTCCAAGGAGCAACCTCGACCTCACCCAGTCCTTTAAATTTTCTGTCTAAAATACTTCGTAAGCTGGATCCTAGAGATTCCTCTGGTTTGATGGTCGAAGTAAGAGCTCGACCTCGTTGTTTTGCAGATACCTGCACAACTGATTTTACCTTGCTTGCACTGCTAACTGTTACATAACTTCCCTCTTGGGATCTTGTTCGATCGTTTTCTCCTAGGGTTAGCTTATCCTTTGGTTTTGGAACTTGAGTGTTATTCTACTCGTGTCCTAAACCATTTAGGCTTTTCCCTTGATAGTATCTCAAATAATCTCTTCCAAATTGTCTTTCTGCTGCTCAATCTTCTGTCGGTCCAGTATTGCTTGATCTCGTGTCAGATGCTCGTCCATGTTTTGCAGTCTCTCCTCCAGACTTCTTATTTTCTCTTCGGCCTGATTCTCACATTGCCGAGGTCGAGGCGACTCTCCCAGCTGCATGTTCTCTGTTGTAACTACACTCGAGGAGATGATTTCCCTAACTCTTATCGAATGACGGTATTCGTTAGGGTCATCCCTATCCATGATCCTACTAGTAGCTTCCACGATTGATTTGCATAATGTTGTTTTATGTCACGTACGTCTCTGTCCCCACAAACGACGCCAACTGTTGATGCAAAATTCGGACAGTGAATGTTACCTGACCTTCATATGGCTTCAATTGTGAATTTATTGATTGTTGGGACAAAGTGACCTGCAAAACAAGATTAGAAAAGCATCAGTATGGCAGTTGCCATGTCGACTCCGATGCTTAAGTCAGTATTGGTACAGAGACAAGTTTTAGGGAGTATGCAGACACGAATGAGCTTACTTTCTCCTTGGTGTGAGGTGATATTTATAATGGTCTTCGAGTCTTTCTTTTTCCTCTTAAGTTTGACCTAAGAGGAATAATTAGGTCATGTTGGGCGGGTTAACCTCGACTTGACTGACCATGCCTTTGATGGGCTTTCAGGCCCACATCAGTGGGGCCCTTGAGAGCCTTTACCTGGGACCTTGGTCCCTAGGTTTCTTTATGGGGTCGGCCTCAACCTCGACTTTGTGGGCCGAACTTGCCCTTCTTCGTGCCTGACTCTTTCTTGAGCCTATCTTGGGTTGTATTAAGCTAAGGTACGTTGAGGATGATAGATTTCTCCTTAAGACTTTGGTTTGAAGCAATTTTCGATCTGATTTTTTTCATATGTCTATTTTTACCTATAATAAGTAGTATATAAATTTTTATTGGACGGAAAAATAAAGCAAGGACAAGAAGCTAGCTACTTGGACATACAATGAAGGAAAAGTGCAATCTCTTGCATGTTTGGACTGGACCATGGGTTAAAATTGTATAGTTTTATTTCCTTGTTCGTTATGTGAGTTTTATTACTTTGGGCCTTTACATTCCAAAAGCAAATTATGCGAAAGAATATATATATATTATTATATTATTGTAGATATATATGTGGAGAAACCACTCATTCTAATATATAGTATATCAAAATAAGTTCTCAGGTGCCATAGATTTAAATTCTCGATTACCAAATGGAGAGTGATGAAATTACTTTGATTTTTCCTTGATAACGGTGCTACAAAGAGTTGGTGTTTATTATTATTTGAATATTGATGTATAATCCAATCGTGGAAATTTATCACAGCTTGTATTAAAACGATCAACGCTTTTCGACTCATTAACTTATGTAATATGATAGTCTCTTTTTAAGACAAATCATGAGAGTTTACTAACGAGAACATAACTCAACTGATATGATTTATAGTTAAGTTCAGTGGTTCGATCTCCCACCCCACCTCACATGATGAGTTCAGGAAATCCAATATACTTTAGAGTTGTTTGAAAAAATATTGCTTAAGAATAATTTATTGTCAAACACCATTTTTTTTTTATAATGAGGAAGGTGGTAGGTTGGGAATGGTGTATAAACGACCTTCAAACGGGAGAATTTCTAGTACATCGGTGGTATGAAGTTTTTCCATACCAATGCCTTTAAAACTCATTACAAGTTTAGTTGGAGGAAGACTAATGACTTTCGGTGGTGGAAACGATGGTTTAGTTGGAGGACTAATGACTGACTTTCGGAGGTAGGTTGATTTTCTTTCAAACTCCATAATAACGGTTCGGACTAATGACTGATTTTCTTTCAAACTCCATTACCACCGATGTACTAAATGGTTCGAAATTAGTCTTCCTCCAACTCCATACCACCGATGTACTAGAAATTCTCTCCCTTCAAACTCATTATACTGCCATACCTTGATCAACAAATGGCGGTTGGGATGAAAGGAAAATTGTGGATGTTTTTTTTTGGCTTGACGATGCCAAACTGTATGCCCATAATTGACAGCTTTTTAACTAAATAATACTGACGCCTCGATCATTCAAGTCAATATGGAGTTTGAAGCGATTGCAAAGAATTCAAAAGGGAAACAATGTCAACAGCACAAAAATTTCTTAAACTCTCAACCATGGTGGAGCTGGTGGAAACGATGGTTTAGTTGGAGGAAGACTCACTCCGAACCGTTTAGTTGGATGATTTTGAGAGTGAGAATCACTTAGTTCATGTTTGGTATACGGTTATTATACCTCACTCTGGGCTATCTAGGCGATGCGCTCACCCGTTGAGTCAAAGTGGTTGTTTGATAATTTTTTAAAACTCTGCATAAGTGCGATCGAACCACCACTCTGAACTATCGATGCACTCACATGTTGCACAAAGTGGTTGTATGATAATTTTGAATATACAATCATGTTGAATTGTAGCTAAATAACACTTATTGTTAATTTTTTAATTAATTGTTGTACTTAATTAATTAGCAATATTTTGATATAAATTAATCTATTAAAATTGACTACTCATAATTTAGATTTATTATTTTTTTTTTTAGGAGAGTTTAGAATCAATTTACTAATTAAAATTTAATTGATGTAAATTAATTTTTATTAATTAATAAAAACTAAATAAAATGTAAAAATTAACGAAGTTAATATTGAAGGTTATGAAATTTAATTATATAGAATTTTTTAATAATTAAGACATAGTTAATATAAAATATTTTAATTAATAATTTAAATTATTTATTTGAATTAATTTGATTGAATCATATTTATATTGAAATGAAATTTATATTCTTAAAAGGAAAATTGTAACAAATATTTAGAGTAAAATAATTAAAAATATAGCACTTTTTTTTAAAAAAATTGAGGATATGACAATTTTTATCACAGATAGAAGTTTATCGCTGATAGACTCAATTTTTTTATAGAATTTTGTCAGTGATAGAAGTCTATCAGTGATAGTCATATATCAACAATAAAGTCTATTGGTTATAGCCACAAATTTTTTTGGTAATTATTTTGGGTCTGATTGCTGTTTGTGCAACCAGATCTTCTTAAAATAATCACACAAAATAAATACATAAATCATATATTTTCATAAATATTCAATCATTTTTATGCACAACCAAACAATTTTTTTTTTTTTATTCTCATCCATCTTATTCTCATACATATCATTTTCAGACATCTTTTATTTCTAGCTATCTACAAATTCTTAAATCAAACGACTCTTGATTCTCTGAAAATTACTTTAGGAATAATGAATTCCAATTAATTGTTAATTAGATTTTGAAACAATGAGGGTGAGTTTACTTGAGCGTTTTCTACCTCAACCCCGCAATTTGCAACCAGGTTACACATGAGTTAGCTTGTCAAGGGAGGAAGACAAACCTCACGCATATATATAATATTTTTTAATAAAAATAATTGTCAACTTTTGTTTAGTAATGAAAAATAGATGAATGAACCAAAATATTACTAAACTCAAACCTTACGAATTAAAATGTGCGACTTTGAAATCTCAGGAACTTAAATGTATCAAACTCATATCTTAGGGACTAAATGTAATTTATCCAAAGTTTAATGTGTTATTGACACAATTTAATTTTATGTCTAAGAGTCGTTAATTTTAAAAAATTTTAAATATGTCTCGTCTTATTATACATAAAAAAAAAAAGCCAAAGTCAACATAAGTTAGTAATTAATATGTATCCCGAACAGTTGAAAGTTGGAATCTAGGTAGCCTCTAAAATAAAAAATTGTAATTAAAAAATATGAAGTTGATGGAGATTTAACCAAATTATTAAATGAACAGTTGATAATTTAATATTTAATTTATAAACTATACGAAACAACCTATACAATTTAACTTGGAGCAGAAGTTGACAAATTGTGAAAGGATCTTATTTTGCAAAAATATAATAATAATAATAATAGTAATAATAGTAATTAAAAAGAAGGAAGCAAAAGTGAGTTAGTTTATAATATATGTATTCCTTTTTGTTAAAGCTTTAATCTCCCATCTCTATATTTGTTCTTGAATTAAAAAAAAAAAAAATTAATTTTAAAATATATTCTCAAGGGTTTAAAAAATATTGTCAAGTTTGGTTTAAAAAATATCTTTAAATTTTCAAAAGTTTAAAAAATAAAAGATGCCTCCACCACACATAATAAAAGATAGACGTTTGAGGTGTAAAAAAAAAACAGTAAGCATCTTATTTATAGGATGACAAAATTTCTCGTGGCGGGATCGAGTCAGAGAATCCCCAATTTGACTGGGTACAGGGTCAAATCGGAAAGTTAATCGGGTCCCCGGTCGGGGACGGGAAAGGAGATCCCCGCTCCGTCCCGACCCCGAACCCGCCCCGAAATAATTTGTTTATTAATTTTAAAAAATTATATATAATAATAATTATAAATATATAAAATTATAATATTTTTTTAATATATTATATAATATTATTATTAATAATTTATTAATAATATTTTTTTTAGACTTTTTAAACTTAACCTTTAACTACTTCTGTAGTTTTTTTATTTCTTTTTTAATTTAGTTTCATTATTTTTATATTAATTTTCATGAATATAATTTTTTTTATCAATTATTTTAATAAAATGTTAAATATATTTTTTAATATCAATATTTAATTATTTTTTAATAATAATAAAAAAAATGAAAACGGAGAATTTTCTCTGCAGAGACCCGATCTCCGAACGGAAATTCTCCGACTCCGACCTCGACTTTTCAAAACGGGGAACGAGGCGGGGATGAGGATTGAAAATCCCCACGGGAACGGGGATGGGGAGTACATCCCCGACCCCACTCCGCTTCCTTGCTATCCCTATTTATCTATTCTCCACCAATCTATTTTTTTTTCTTTCTATCATGTGATATTTTGAATTGATAAAATAGAATTTTCATGGTTTTTTAACACGGGACGTACACACTTAAATATTTTTAGTCGTATTTTTTAAACTTTTTCAAGTTGGTATTTTTTTAAACTCAACTCATACTTCTTTGAGTATTTTTTTTTTAAATTTAGCAAACTAAAAAAAGAAAATAAAAAAGAAAAAGAAAAAGAAAACATCTGCGAAACAGAACAATTGGCAATGGATGAGAGTTGGGGCTTTTTGGTTTATCGAAGTTGTGAAGACTGAAGAGCCGTAGAAAAACCCTAATCCATGGAGATGGACTGAAAATACGCCCTCACAATCTTCCTAGTTTTGCCAGCCATGGCGGACTTACCTCTGGACCTTCTCGCCGACATTATCTACCGATTACCGGCGAAGGTTATCTTACGCTTCAGGCGCGTCTCAAAGACATGGAAATGCCTCATCGATTGCTCTAATTTCGTCAATCTTCAGCTCAAGAAATCAATCGACTCTCGAACTCATCGCCGCCTCATCATCCGTAAGAATTCTGATCTCTTTTCCCTCGATCTCGACCACTTCGACTCTGCTGTGGAGATTATTCACCCTCTGATGTGCTACGGCAGTCGAATTAGGATTTGGGGCTCTTGTAATGGCATTTTGTGCATCTGTAACGTTGCTGAAGACATCGCTCTCTGGAATCCATCGACGAGGAAGCACCGTATTTTGCCGTCTCTGCCTCCGGAGCGTCGCTATGATGGCGTTCTTCGTTTCACCATTCAGGCTTACGGATTCGGGTTCGATTCTGTTCACGATGACTTTAAACTCTTGAAAATTTCGCAGTGTATAGGATTAGACCCTGTGGATTTTGATTCGCAGGTCAAGGTTTTCAGTTTGAGAAAGTTTAGTTGGATGCCGATTCAAAGTATGAATTACACTCTGCGGTATTGCTCGAAAATGGGGGTTTTCCTCAATAATGCTTTACATTGGGTTGTGTCCGAGAATCTTGGCATGGAGTTTGCTGATTTAGTTGTGGCTTTTGATCTTGGAACTGATAAATTCAAAGTGATTCCATTACCAGAGCTTACTGATGATACCAATTGTGAATTTCATGTGGAAGTTTTAGGTGGGTTTCTCTGTTTTCTTGCAAATTATGACCGATTTCGTTTCGAGGTTTGGGTGATGAAGGAGTATGGAGTTAAGGAGTCATGGATGAAACTGCTCACTGTTTCTCAAGTTGATCTTGTTGGTTCCATCAAATCTATGAAACCCTTGTCTTATTCAAAGACTGGTCGTGAAGTTCTTTTACTTCATAATTGTAGAAAGCTCATCTGGTATGATCTTCAAAGCCAAACAGTGCATAATGCTGAAATTGACGGGCTGCCTCATAGCTTTGACGCAGAAACATTAGTGGAAAGCCTTGTTTCAATTGATGCTTACAGAGAAAAAGCTGTAAAGAACCTTGAAGAGAAGAGGTTATTGATAATATATCCTTTGTTTGAAAGCATTTATGTTCTTGTTTCTTCAGTCCCTGTCATTTTCTTTTTATATTTTCACATTTTACAGATGAATACTTCAATTTGCCACTTGATTTTCTTTATTGTTATACAAATGTTTAGCTATAAAGGAGACTCTGGATCCCTCTCTGTGCGTATTGTGGCCAGTTCATTTAATTGCTTATGATAAATTTTATGGAAATATAATGTGGAGCATGAATTTGATTTGTTTCTTTCAGGGATGATTTCTTGTCAGAAGGGTTCAAATTGGTGTTATAAGCAAAAGGAGGAGCAACTGCGAGAGTGGAAATGGGTATTTGTTATCTTTTTAAAACATAGTGTACAATTTACTTATCCTCACAAAGTTCACCTTTTAAAAACAGAGAACGAAAAACGGATTTCTTTTTTCACCAAACGGGGCCTTATTAATTTCTATCACAAAGTTCAATTTTATGATTTTCTTCATGGCTAAAACTGAACTTGATGATGGAGTGAAGATCGAAAAGATTTAAACACGGTGCATGGCAACATCATATCGATGCACAAGGCGATTGAAAGATGGTGACCGCCCCCGAGTTTTTCGGTTATATAAAAGATCATCTGTATAGGTTGTTAGATTGTATGAAGTAGCCTACTTTTGTTATGTGTGGAGTTGATAGTTTTGTTGTGATTTGGGGCTGTTGTGAATTGTGATGCATATTGGTAATGTTGACTATTCCCAGTTTGTAAATAAATAAAATGTATCACTTAGGTTATCACCAGTTGTTAAGGAAAGTTGAGTTCCAAAAGACAACATTCATCCAATTTTTGGTTTTCAATTCTGGTGTGGTATGTAGCTGATGGAGAATGTAATATATCTGCCTTTTTTTTTTTTTTTTTTTTTTTTTTTTTTTTT
The DNA here is from genome assembly GCA_028017165.1 of Herpetospermum pedunculosum. NCBI lineage: Eukaryota > Viridiplantae > Streptophyta > Magnoliopsida > Cucurbitales > Cucurbitaceae > Herpetospermum > Herpetospermum pedunculosum. The sequence goes on along the minus strand of CM051528.1, from coordinate 52,808,665 downwards.
TTTTTTTTTTTTTTGACAACATGTTGGAGTGTGGGATTGAACCTAAGACCTCATGATCGATACATTATGCCATTGAGCTATACTCTTGTTGGCATTTCCTGTTTGTTTTTAATTTTAGGTACTTCGTAATTTAGTGTAACTCCCACGTATAAGAGGATCCACTCTTATTAAATGTTTTAGGTCACGGTCACATCGATTTTTAGTAGTTCAAAATTCTTTCTACGGTAGTTTTGAAACCATTATGATAGATGAAGGAAAGGATAGGATAGGATAGAGGTATTGGCAAAGTTCATGAATATTGTTTTTTTTTTAACTCTACCCAATATTTTATTTATGTAAAAAAAAAAAACGTAGTTGAAAATTTGAAATGGGTGTTGGAAAGAAGGATCCAGATTTTCATTGCACCAAGTGATTGTTTGATATTTTTTTTGAAAATCTGCCATGGAACAGAATCGAACCCCCACACTCTCAACTATCTTAGGCAGGACGCTCATCCACTGCACCAAGTGGTTGTTCGATTATATTCACTTTTTTTACACAAGCTTAACTATGAACTAAGCATAATTATAAAATCTTAAACTCTCAAATAAGCTATGCTCCTTTGGCTGTATTCACTTTTAATCTTAAACTCTCAAAAGTTGTCAGCGGCTGAAGTTTTAAGGTGTCTAACAAAATCTTAAATTTTTACAAAATAAAAAATAAAAAAATATTTATTTTCTGTTTTTCTGAAAGAAAAAACCGTTTGATAATTGTTTTTTTTTTGTTTTTTATTTTATTTTTATGTTTTTTAAAGAAAAAAAAGTTTATTTTTTTGTTTTATATTTATTATAAAAAAATTCCAAATTTTAATATTTTTTTTAATCTATTATGTTGCAATTATAAACTATATAGGTTTATAATTTAAAAAACAATTCCTCAATACAAATGTTCAAATTATTTAATACTAACTAATGAATTAAAAGGTCAAGTGAGCATAGTTGGATAGTACGTACTTTCCTTTTTTTAGACCAAATGTTCAAATCCACATACTCATTTATTATACTAAAAAAACAAAATAAAAAAAAACTAATCGATTAAAAGAAAAATAACAAAGAACTATGTCTATAAAGGCAAAGCTACAAATAATGAATATATTAATATTCATTTTAATAAATTAAGGACACAATCAAATTTTACCCCTCAACCTAGCACCATGTGGCACTTTCCATTGTAAACTTTCAATTTTATCAAAGTAAACTCTAGATTTAAATAAGTGTTACAATTTTTACCTTCTAATTTCGACTAAGTTCACCTATTAATCTTTTTTGGTTCAACGTACAATTGTGGGTCGAGGATTGAACCATCGACTTTTGTGGCGGTAAATGACGCCTTATCCACTGAGATACGTTCAGATTGACCTATGTCTATAAAATCTATACATATATAGATAAGGCACAATGAAGAGAAATTTTATGTGTCTATTTTATACTTTCGGTTAGTTTAAGGTGTTATGTTTTAGGGTTTACATGTATAAGAGTAGACTAGTATTTGCATTATTATCCCATTTTAGTACAAATAAGTCTCAAGGTATGTATTTCTTATTAAGTCATTCTAATACAATGTAGCATTTACATTCTATCAATTCCTCTAAGTTTAACATGTTAGTTTAGGTATTATGTTTTAGGGTTTACTTCTGTGTAAGGGTAGACTAGTCTTTGTATTATTATTCTATTTTAGTGACACAACGTAGCATTCACATTCTATTAATTCCTTAAGTTTAACACTTTCAATTTTTAAATATGTGCAACCCACATCGGAAAATCAAGAAATGAAAATTTCTTTTTATTAAGAAGGTTGAAAGGTGGAGGACAGCCGAGCCTTGTAACGTGGGGTTGTGACCCAAGTGGGGGCATTAAGGTAGTTGAAATTGGAGGAAGGTTTGATTTGTTGGTTTGTGATGAGCTTGAGAATGACGGGCCACTCGTTTGAGAGGGATCGAGCTTTGGGTAAAAAGACTCTTTGCTCCTTTAAGTCTGTCTTTATCAGAGCAGCATCGCCTCTTACTTCTTGTATCATATTTACTTGATTTGGAGGGTCCATTCTCCTCTTGTTCAACACAACTAACACCTCTCTTCAAAGGTTTCTTCTTCCAATCACAACTATTCTTTTTGCTTTCAATGATTTGAATGGTATAATATTACAACCTAAAAGAACGTCATGCTAATAACACGAAAAAGTCGTAGGTTTGAAACCTGAAAGATGAGTTTTTTGAACCTTTCGGGCTCAACTAAGAAATCAAACGTGAGCATAACTCATGTTAGTTCAAATTATAATATTACAATATTTCGTTACTTAATTTTTATGACCTCTTGATTTCTAAAGTTTGCAAAATATGTGACAAGTTACTTGCTTATTAAGTTGGTATGAGAAAGTTTATAAATTTTCTATTGCACCATAGTGATTGAGCTATGAGGCGATCATCTTCCTTCTCTCCCTCATTTTCTCTTTTCCTCCCCATTTGATTCTAGAATGGTTCGTTTCAATTCTAAATCTAACACACAAAGGGAGGAAAAAAGTCTTCATTCAAGATCACACTTATTATTATTGATAAAGAAACATTTGTAACTTTAAAGTTGGGATAATTTAGAAACTTGATCGAGTATTTTCTTTGAAAGAAATTATAAATGTGTCATTTATTTCATTTAATATTTCAAAGCTGGAAATGCAGACATGAATTTTTTTCCACCTAAAACAATGTTGGTCGATCGATATTTAGATTATCGCCACTCTCAGGGTGTCGAATCGTGCCAAATTAAATTTATAATACCGATCTTGCTAAACTAACTTGTAATTAGCGGTAACCTTGTCGATCTGCAGGGAGTTAATTCTAATTTGTCTTTAATTGAATCGAATTTGTAATTAAAATGCAACAAGGGAGGTTTTCATCGATTTTTTAATAACATGCAAGAAAAGTAATTGCTAACGAAGAAATCAAACAATTAAACGAACGTGCAAGACTTGGGGAGTCGGGACTGCCAATTGATGTAAATCAGATCCTCGAACACTTATAAACTTAATCCGAGCCCTTTAAACACACAAATTGTTTACTCGGAGCTGCCGTAACAAACAATCTGAATGAAATTAGCTAGATGGTGCAATTCTAACTAAACATGGAAGTTAATTAACTTAAGGTGATCAATCCTAAATTAACCAAAGTTAGCGACAAGTAAATTGTGATGGATATTTGTCTTGGATAACCTAAGCCAATATTCCGATTTCTCTACTTCTTCAAGGTTAGCCGAATGGTCTCAAAGCTAAACATGCAATGCTACCTAAGGCTCAACTCAGCCTCTTGTTACCTAGGCGATTAGGAGAGACAACTGCATAACTAATCTAGTTAACGGTTTAACATGCATACACGTCTTGAGTGTCAATCAATTCACATACACATGCTAATAAGAGTATGCTTAGAAGAAATAAATGTTGAATATTAAAGACTAAGTAGAATTAAAATAACAAGTCTCCCATCAAAACATCAATGGACAAATCCCTAAAAATTCCAAAATCTTAACACTTACCTCTAGCCTTCCATGGGAGTTGGAGTAATCTAAGCTTCCATGGGAGCTCTAGAGCTCATACAACAATGGAGGGGGAAGAAAAGCTTAAAAAAATGCTGAAAGTAGAAATCTCGAGGCCAAAAACCAGCTGAACATATGACCTAAAATCGGAGAAGATGACTTAAATAGTCGACGTAGCGTCGCGACGCTACAAACAAAAAATTTCAGCGTGCGCGTTCGGAGCGTCGAGACACTAGGGACAATGTCTCGACGCTGTCGCCTATTTTGCTCTCAGGTCTAATTTGATAACTCTCATTTAGAGCTATTATTTGCTCCATAATATTAGCTAAATATCGTGCTTATTGTTGATTAATTGCCTCTGTTGTAGGTGTTTCGCGGTAAGGAGCTCGTGGAGTCCAAGAGCGCATTTCAGAGCTAAGAAGGTCGTTTTAAGGCTTTGGGAGTGAATCAGACAAAGAAGAGGAGCAAAAATTCAAGTCGACACAAAAGACCCAGCGTCGAGACGTTGCTAAGAGAGTCTCGACGCCGCTTCAAGGTAAAATATCAAATAAGGACAATATTTGAGAGTCGAGAGTTGGTCAGAGCATGAGGCCTATTAGGCTCAGTTGGTTAAAGATTCGCGCTAATAACGCGAATGTTGCAAGTTTGAGACCTTCGTGGGCCATTGTTTTTTGTTTCCACATGTGGGAAAGCAAAGCAGGATAGACTTTTTGAACCTTCCGGGTTCAACTAAGAAATCAAACGTGACATAACTCATGCATATTTTGGACATTTGAACCTTATATTATTTTCTGTTTCCACACGCCAGATCAAATAATTGATGGAACTAAGGTCCTAAAACAACCAGAGGCGTAGCGGAAAAAGCCTAAAACTGGCTAAGGATCTTCAGCAATCAATAAGCAACAAAGAGGAAACAAACTAGCAGCTATCAAATAGCATCAAAGTAGTTTTGCCTCTTTCTCCGACCGGTAAAAGTCAACCGATAAGCGTTGACTTCAACCTCGACTGGTAAAACCGAACGAAAATACCGACTGGTAAATGTCGAGCGGTAAACGCTTATCGAAGACTTCGACCAGTAAAACGCGTACAAAAACCATATCGAAGAACCGACATCGGTAAAAAGCACGCCGGTATTTACCGACCGGTAAGCCTACCACCGGTAAACCGATACCGGTATGCTTCACAAGCAACCATCGGTAAACCAGACCGGCAAGCTTCGATCGGTATATCGATACCGATAAACTTCGAAAGTTTACGCCGGTAAAACGATAAACCAGTTGCCCAAACTGGTAAATCAATACCAGTAAGCAGCCACCCGTAAAACCAGTTAAGTAAACAACACATGTTTACACCGGTAAACCGGTGAAACAGTAACATTTACCGGTCAAGGACATCGGTAAGAGCCCACTGGTAAACTCGACCGGTAAATCTCACCGATTCCTTCGCCAAAACGTTAAGAATAACGTTCAGCAGCGCCCACCGGTAAACTTCACCGGTGTACCGACCGGTAAGTTCCACCGGTAAATTCACCAGAGGGCGCGGAAACGGGGAAAACTCACCTTTTCTTTCTGCTTGTCTTCTCGTCTCTGCAACAACCTCCTCTACAAAATCCCCTGAAGCTCAGTCTGACCACGAGTACGTCACGGAACACGTCGATGACCACCCTTAGAGGAGTCCCAACTATTCTCGAGCTTAGTAGCGAAGTTGTGGGACTCCTTGAGCTAAGGGGTATGTTGAAAGGGGAATTTGATGGAAGAAGATGAAGTATGTGTAGAGAAAGGAGATGAAAACCAGCTTGAAATTTGTTGAACATTTCAACAACCCCTTCAAGCATTCATCTCAACAATTCTCATGAATCTTCAACTAATTGAAGTTCAAAATAAAGGAATAGAATGAACTCTTCATACCTATTCAATTCTTCTCAAGAATCCCTCAAGAATTCTACACCAAGACTGCAAGCTTCAAACTTTTCTTCTTCAAGTTTTTCATCTTCAACCTTTGAAGAAGCAAAAATCGAGAGAGAAAACTTTTGAGGAGAGAGAAACTTTTTCTCAAAATTTTGCCTTAGCCAAAAAAATGGATGAGACCCATCCTCATCTTCACCCAAAGGAAAAGAAGTGGGATCCATGTGTTCAACATGCTAACATTGAACCCATTAACTTTATTATAATAATAAATTATTATAATAAATAATTATAATTAATTAAAACTTTTTTAATTAATTATTTTATTATTTAATTTAATATCAAATATTAATTAAATAATAAAATTAATTCCGTTTTTTCGAAAACCGACTTTTCCAATATGAATCTCTATTCATATTTTTCTCCGGTCATGTATTTAAATCATATTTAAATATGTCTTCCTCCGGTCACATTTAAATCACATTTAAATATATTCGACCTCGATCAACAGACCCGAATTCAGATTCCTCCAAATTCTACCCTATAGCACTGCTACACCGCTTTGTCATGTTGGGTTTAATGTCCTAAAACTCGTGGTTTGTAAACAGTTATGTTTGTGAATTATCTATTTAGTAATAATGAGTTATTAAGTTTTATTCAGTAAAGGTGTTTGCTAGAATAAAGTGAAACGTGTTTGCATTAATCTATACCAATGACCAACACCCTTGACGATCATGAGTACTTGAGTTTCATGTATGACATGAATGTCGGTCAAGCTCAAGTAGACAGTCAAAACGGTCTATAGTATATGGATAAAGCTGGGTACCTTATCCCGGTAACACTATTGGATGCAACCCGTTTTTTATTGTACAAAATGATGTGATCCGAGTCGTTTCACATCGAGATGTGCGAGCGGGGACGTCCTACGCGATGAGTTTGCGTAAGACTGAACCACGAAAAGTCGCTCTCTCTTTATAACACAGTTTACTGAAGAGACCGACTATTTCACCTGATGGCCTAGGTAACTCGATCTCAATCCTGAGCTTACTATGAACTCCTGCTTATTAGACAGTATCCTTAGACTTGTATGGGTGAGAGTGACAGAATCTCCGCTCAATAAGCCTACCATCATAGGGATAAAGTCCAATAGGTAGCTGGGGACATAGTGTAGTAAGATGGAGTTCACTCCTAACCCGCTTTTCAGGGTTAGTTGAAAGGTTGTTCCCTTAATAGTTGACTCCAGGGCTTGAACAATAGGTGTTTACCCTCTCCTCGTTAGAGAGGGTTCCTGATCTGTTGGTTGGACCACTGATCAATTGTTCATTAGAGGTGTCAGTGGTAATTAAGGAACAAAGATGTAACGTAGGGGTTAAACGGTTTAAAAGACCTAGCTGTGGTTACGAACAACTTGTGAAGGGTCGACTTGCCCATGACGGTTATATCAAGAGGACACAATATATCTACAGTGATGAGAGTGCAACCTTCGGACTATAGTGGAGTCTCCGGGGTTAACGAAAGTTGATTGATTCGGGTTAAAAGAGTTTTGATAAATGTATATCCTTTTCAAAAATTTTTAATAACCTTCGATAAAGATTATATTTTTTTTGAAGGATAAATGTTATCTTTTTCGAAGGTTTTTTATAACCTTCGATAAAAAAAATGTTCGAAATAGACCAACTTTGTTGTAGTGTTAGTTAGAGCATGAGGCCTATTAGCTTAGTTGGTTACAGCGTCGTGCTAATAAACCTGCATGGGCCATTATTTTTGTTTCCTTCTTAGTAAGCAGGATAGTCTTTTTGAACCTTCATGGTTCAACTAAGAAATCAAACGTGAGCCTAACTCATGGACATAGGTTTTTTTGATCCTTCCGGGTTCAACTAATAAATCAAACGCGAGCTTAACTCATGGACATTTTTAAGATTCGAACCTTACATTATTTTTTGTTTCCACACGTCAGTTCAAATAATTATATTGCATTATTTCGTTACTTCATTTTTATGACCTATTGATTTTTAAAGTTTGCAAAATATGTGACTAGTTACTTGCTTATTATGTTGGTATGGGAAAGTTTATATATTGTCTATTACTTTATAGTGACAGAGGTATCAGGCGATCATCTTCCTTCTCTCCCTCATTTTCCGTTCTCCTCCCCGTTTGATTCTAGAATGGTTCGTTTCAATTCTAAATCTAACAGACAATGGGAGGGAGAAGGTCTTCATTCAAGATCACTTTTATTATTATTGATAAATAAATACTTGTAACTTCAAAGTTGGGAGAATTTAGAAACTTGATCAAGTATTTTCTTTGAAAGATATTATAAATGTGTCATTTATTCCATTTAATAATTCAAAGCTGAAATGTAGACATAAAGAATTGTTTTTCCCTACAACAATGCATAAATCAAATAAGGACAATATTTGAGAGTCTAGAGTTGGTTAGAGCATGAGGCCTATTAGCTCCGGTTGTTAGAGCGTCGTGCTAATAACGCGAAGCTCGTAGGTTTGAAACCCAGTTGGTTAGAGCAAGCATAATAGGCCTTTTCAACCTTTTGGGTTCAACTAATAAATCAAACGTGAGCTTAACTCATGGACATTTTGAAGATTCGAACATTATATTATTTTTTGTTTCCATACGTCTTTCGTTACTTAGTTTTTATGGCCTCTTGATTTCTAAAGTTTGCAAAATATGTGACTAGTTACTTGCTTATTATGTTGGTATGAGAAAATTTATAATTTTTCTATTACTTTATAGTGATTGAGGTATCAGGCGATAATTTTCCTTTTCTCCCTCATTTTCCATTCTCTTCCCCGTTTGATTCTAGAATGGTTCATTTCAATTCTAAATCTAACAAACAAAGGGAGGAATAAGGTCTTCATTCAAGATCACGCTTTTCATTATTAATAAAGAATTTTTTCTTAACTTTAAAGTTGAGAGAATTTAGAAACTTGATCGAGTATTTTCTTTGAAAAAAATTATAAATGTGTCGTTTATTCCATTTAATATTTCAAAGCTGGAAATGTGACGTGAATAATTTTTTTTCTTCCCTAAATCAATGCATATATCAAATAAGGACAATATTTGAGAGTCTAGAGTTTGTTAGAGCATGAGGCCTATTATCTCAATTGGTTAGAGTGTCGTGCTAATAAACCTGCATGGGCCATTGTTTTTCGTTTCCGACTTTTTAAGCAGGATAGCCTTTTTGAACCTTCTGGGTTCAACTAAGAAATCAAACGTGATCCTAACTCATGGACATAGGTTTTTTGATCCTTCCGGGTTCGACTAATAAATCAAACGTGAGCTTAACTCATGGACATTTTGAAGATTCGAACCTTACATTATTTTTTGTTTCCATACGTCTTTCGTTACTTAATTTTTATGGCCTCTTGATTTCTAAAGTTTGCAAAATATGTGACTAGTTACCTGCTTATTATGTTGGTATGAGAAAATTTATAAATTTTCTATTACTTTATAGTGATTGAGGTATCAGGCGATCATTTTCCTTTTCTCCCTCATTTTCCATTCTCTTCCCCGTTTGATTCTAGAATGGTTCATTTCAATTCTAAATCTAACAAACAAAGAGAGGAATAAGGTATGCATTCAAGATCAGGCTTTTCATTATTAATAAAGAAATTTTTCTAACTTTAAAGTTGAGAGAATTTAGAAATTTGATCGAGTATTTTCTTTGAAAAAAAATTATAAATGTGTCGTTTATTCCATTTAATATTTTAAAGCTGGGAATGTGATATGAAGATTTTTTTCCCTAAATCAATGCATATATCAAATAAGGACCATATTTGAGAGTCTAGAGTTTGTTAGAGCATGAGGCGTATTAGCTCAGTTGGTTAGAGTGTCGTGCTAATAAACTTGCATGGGCCATTGCTTTTTGTTTCCTGCTTAGTAAGAATGATAGCCTTTTTGAACCTTCCGGGTTCAACTAAGAAATCAAACGTGATCCTAACTCATGGACATAGGTTTTTTGATCCTTCCGGGTTCAACTAATAAATCAAACATAAGCTTAACTCATGGTCATTTTGAAGATTCGAACCTTATATTATTTTTTGTTTCCACACGTCAGTTCAAATAATTATATTTCATTATTTTGTTACTTCATTTTTATGACCTATTGATTTCTAAAGTTTGCAAAATATGTGACTAGTTACTTGCTTATTATGTTGGTATGAGAAAGTTTATAAATTTTATTACTTTATAGTGATTGAGGTATCAGGCGATCATCTTTCTTCTCTCCCTCATTTTCCCTTCTCCTCCCCTTTTGATTCTAGAATGGTTAGTTTCAATTCTAAATCTGACAGACAAAGGGAGGAAGAAGGTCTTCATTCAAGATCACGCTTTTTATTATTGATAAAGAAAATTTTGTAACTTTAAAGTTGAGAGAATTTAGAAACTTGATCAAGTATTTTTTTTGTAAGAAATTATAAATGTGTCATTTATTCCATTTAATATTTCAAAAGACATGAACATTTTTTTTTCTCCCTAAAACAATGCATTAATCAAATAGAGACAATATTTGAGAGTCTAGAGCTGGTTTAAAACATGAGGTTTATTAGTTCAGTTGGTTAGAGCATCATGCTAATAACGCAAAGGGTGCAAGTTCAAGACCTAGTCTTTTAGAGAAAGCAGGGATCGGCTTTTTGAACCTTTCGGGTTCAACTAATAAATCAAACGTGAGCTAAACTCATGGACATTTTGAAGATTCAGACCTTATATTATTTTTTGTTTCCACACGTCAGTTCAAATAATTATATTGCATTATTTCGTTACTTCATTTTTATGACCTATTGATTTCTAAAGTTTGCAAACTATGTGACTAGTTGCTTGCTTAATATGTTGGTATGAGAAAGTTTATAAATTTTATTACTTTATAGTGATTGAGGTATCAAACGATCATTTTCCTTCTCTCCCTCATTTTCCCTTCTCCTCCCCGTTTGATTCTAGAATGGTTCGTTTCAATTTTAAATCTATTAGACAAAGGGAGGAAGAAGGTCTACATTCAAGATCACGCTTTTCATTATTGATAAAGAAATTTTTGTAACTTCAAAGTTGGGGGAATTTAGATACTTGATCGAGTATTTTCTTTGAAAGAAATTATAAATTTGTCATTTATTTCATTTAATATTTTAAAGATGGAAATGCAGACATGAAGAAATGTTTTTTCCTTAAAACAATGCATAAATCAAATAAGGACAATATTTGAGAGTCTAGAGTTGGCCAGAGCATGAGGCCCATGCAGGTCTCGAACAACGAGAGGTTATGTGTTCTTATTTCTTTATTTTCCAAGTTTCGAGCATGTTCTTGTTTAGCTAATTTGATGAAATTAGAGTGTCAATGATCCAATTCGCTTCCGTTGCGTTTTATGCGCTCCATCAATTGGTATTAGAGCGTATTTTGAGCACTCAATTTGCATCAATTTAAGCTTGGTGGGTTTTAATCTAGAAATCGATTTTGTTGGGCGTCTAAAGTGTGTTTCGGTTTTGGCATCTTTTCTTTTTGAGCTTGATTATTTGTAATTGCCCGAGAATGTATGGGCTTTAATGTGTGCTGAAGAGTTTGTATTCGGTTGGATTCAATAGAGTCCATATAGGTTTATTTTTTAAAGAAGCTCGAGTGTTGAGCTGGCCGAAGTGTTCGGTAGTTCAAGCTCGTTCAAGGCGATTCGAAGGGAAGCTCGAGAGTGTAGCTAGCCGAAGGGTTTGGGAGTACAAACTGGTTTTTGGGGCGGTTCGAAGGGATCGAAGGTGATGGAGAGACATGCGCAGCGGAAAGCGATTTCGGACCGATGATACTCTAATTTCATCAATTTAACAAATAGTAAACATGCTCTTTAAGCGGAAATAAGAAAAATAGAAAACATACCCTTGTAGTTTCTACTTTTCTTCGCGTTCCGCCGGCCGTTCTTCGTCACGATCTCTTCAAGCTTCTTCTCACGAACGCCTCGAGGACCACCCCAGGTAGTCCCGCTATCCTCGGCGCCGAGCAACAGAGTTGTGGGACTCCGTTACCAAAGAAAAGAAAAAGAAAAAGAAGGAGAAGAAGGAGATGAAGTTCTAAGCAAAGGAGTGTTAACTCAACTTCCAAAATCTGAAACTTGAGCAAAATGAAAAAAACTTTCATTTTTAACAACCCAAAACCCACCCAAACCTTTTGCTAAGCCAAATGGCGGGCATGCAAAAATACAACCAAATATATATATATATATATATATATATATATATATATATATATATATATATATTTAATTAATTAAACTTTTTAATTAATTAATATTATTTAATTCAATATCAAATATTAATTAAATAATATGGCTAAACCCGGTTTTCTGAAAACCGACATTTTTTGCACATGAATCCTATTCATTTTTTAGGCCATCCCCATATTTAAATCATATTTAAATATGTGCATATTTAAATCGTATTTAAATATGTATATCCTTCTTCTAAAAACCGAATTTGAACAATTCAAATTCTTTATCTTTTTCTTTTATTTTCTTTTTTTTGTATATAGTTGCACGACGTTATCCGAGCTAGCCAGGAGAACCTAAAGGACCTACAAATCATGAGCTCCAACGATACGAGATTATTCGGTAAAAACTCTTTCAACCGAACTAACCAACATTCGTTAACCCCCGGAGACTCCACTATAGTCCGAGGGTTGCACTCTCCTCACTGTAGATATATTATGTCCTCTTGATATAACCGTCATGGGTAAGTCGATCCTTCACAGGTGTCCGTTATCACAGCTAGGTCTTTTAAACCGTTTAACCTCTGTGATACCTCTTGTTCCTTAAGTACCACTGACACCTCTAATGAACATTTGATCTGTGATCCAATCATCAGATCAGAATCCTCTTCACACAGAAGAGGATGAGGCCTCAATGTTCAAGCCCCGGAGTCAGCTATTAAGGGAACACCTATCTACTAGACCCTAAAGAGGGTAGGAGTGAATTCCATCTTGCTACACTATGTCCCCAGCTACCTATTCGAGTTTATACCCAAGTTGGTAGGCTTATTGAGCGAGCAACCTGCCACTCTCACCCATACAAGTCTAAGGATACTCTCGAATAAGCAGGAGTTCATAGTAAGCTCAGGATTAAGAACGAGTTACCTTAGGTCATCAAAAGTGATAAAGTCGGTCTCACCAGTAAACGGTGTTATAAAGAGAAAGCGACTTTATCGTGGTTCTGTCTAATGCAAACTCTTTGCATAGGACGCCCCCGCTCGCACATCTCCATGTGAAACGATTCGGATCACATCGTTTTGTACAATACAAAGCGAGCCGCATCCAATAGTGTTACCAGAATAAGGTACCCGACCTTATCCGTATACTATAGACCATTTTGACTGACTACTTGAGCTTGACCCACAATCATGTCATACATGAAGCTCAAGTACTCATATTCAGCCAAGGATGTTGTTATTGGTACAGGTTAATGCAAACACATTTCACTATATTCAATAAACACCTTTACTGAATAAACCTCAATAACTCTTTATTGCGTTAATAGACATATTACATTTACAACGTTTACAAACCACGAGTGTTAGGACATAAAACCCAACAAACTCCCACTTGGACTAACATGTCTGTGGGACGAATGCTGGTCAGGAATACAAAGTATCTCCCACTGTCCTATTTAGCAGCTCGCAACCCCAGACTCTCCAAGTGTCTCTCAAACACTTTAGCCGTGAGAGACTTTGTAAACGGATCAGCAACATTGTGCTCCGAGGCAATCTGTGTGACGATCACATCTCCTCGTTGCACTATCTCCCTGATAAGGTGATATTTCCGCTCGATGTGCTTCCCGCGCTTATGATTGCGAGGTTCTTTAGAATTTGCCACAGCACCACTGTTATCACAATAAAGTGTGATGGGCAAATTCATATTTGGAACAACTTCTAAATCTGTCAAGAACTTCCTGAGCCATACTGCTTCCTTCGCTGCTTCACAAGCTGCGACGTATTCAGCTTCCATGGTGGAGTCAGCAATACAACCTTGCTTGATACTCCTCCACACTATAGCCCCTCCGTTAAGAGTGAACACTGATCCTGATGTAGATTTCCGAGAATCTATATCAGTCTGAAAATCATAGTCAGTGTATCCTGCCAGGATCATATCCTTAGGCCCATACACGAGCACATAGTTCCTCGTTCTCCTAAGATACTTGAGGATATGTTTAACGGCGGTCCAGTGATCATATCCTGGATTAGACTGGTACCTACTGACAATTCCGACTGCAAATTAAAACAGATGTCAGGTCTAGTGCATAACATAGCATACATCAGACTGCCAACTGCAGATGCATACGGAATCCGTCTCATGTCCTCAACCTCTTGAGGTGTCTTAGGAGACTGTTCCTTAGACAAATGAATTCCATGCCTAAACGGCAACGAACCTTTCTTGGAATTCTGCATCGAATATCTAGATAACACTTTATCTATATAAGATGCCTGAGACAGTGCTAGCGTTCTGTTCTTGCGATTCCTTACGATCTGGATCCCAAGAACAAACTGAGCCTCTCCCAAATCTTTCATTTGGAATTGGGTTGCTAGCCACTCTTTTACGTCAGTAAGAACCCCTACATCATTCCCAATGAGTAGTATGTCGTCTATATACAAGACTAAGAAAGCTATAGCCTTATTGACAATCTTCTTGTAAACACAAGGCTCGTCAATATTCTGTTCAAAGCCATAAGATTTGATCGCAGTATCAAACCTTATATTCCAGGATCTAGATGCCTGTTTCAACCCATAAATGGATCGTTTCAGCTTGCAAACCTTTTGCTCTTGACCCTGAATTATGAACCCCTCTGGTTGGACCATATAGATACTCTCTTCAAGATTGCCATTCAGAAAGGCAGTCTTGACATCCATTTGCCAGATTTCATAATCATAAAATGCGGCAATGGACAAGAGTATTCTAATCGACTTTAACATGGCAACAGGAGAAAAGATTTCTTCATAGTCCACCCCTTCTCGCTGGGTAAAACCCTTTGCCAAAAGTCGGGCCTTAAAGGTTTGCACCTTACCGGCCTGGTCTCGTTTCCTCTTGTAGATCCACTTGCAACCGATGGATCTTTCACCATCTGGTTGATCTACAAGACTCCAGACTGAATTGAAGTACATAGACTCCATTTCGAGGTCCATGGCTTTGAGCCACTGATCCTTGTCTACATCTGTCATTGCCTGTTTAAAGGTCAATGGATCCTCAATTCCATCATCAGGTATGACGAATTGAGTCTCAGACAAGCCGATGTAGCGGTCGGGTTGTCTCACATCCCTCCCACTGCGTCGAGGCTCTCTCAACTCTTGAGAAGGACCAGCCTGATCAACATTTCTTGTTGATCCCTCTGTAGCTTCCCTGGATAATTCGGACAAAACTATTTTGCTCGAAGGTTGATGATCTCTCATGTGGTCCTCCTCTAAGAACGTGGCATTAGTCGACACTAATACCTTGTCCTCTTGAGGATCGTAAAAGTAACCACCAAACGTTTCTTTGGGATAACCTACAAATAGGCACAATTTTGAACGATGTTCCAATTTCTTTGGTCCGGATACCAGCACGTGTGCTGGACATCCCCAAATTCTGAAGTGACGTAAACTACCTTTACGCCTGCTCCAGAGCTCATAAGGTGTTTCAGAAACACTCTTAGAGGGAACCATGTTCAAAATATATACTGCAGTCTCTACTGCATGTCCCCAAAACGAACTAGGCAGCTGAGCATAGCTCATCATAGAACGAACCATGTCTAACAGGGTTCTATTTCTCCTTTCGGATACACCGTTCTGCTGCGGTGTTCCGGGCGCTGAGAGTTGAGATACGATTCCATGTTCTATCATATAGTCCTGGAATCTAGTATCCATATACTCTCCACCACGATCACATCGGAGTGTTTTTATCGATTTACCTAATTTGTTTTCAACCTCTGCCTTATACTCAAGGAACTTTTCAAGAGTTTCGGACTTACGATGCATTAGGTAAAGATAGCCGTACCTAGAATAATCGTCAATGAAGCTGACGAAATATTCATACCCTCCTCGTGCTTTGACATTCAAAGGACCGCAGAGATCCGAATGCACGATTTCTAGAGGTTCTTTTGACCTATAACCTTTTCCAGTAAAAGGTCGTTTGGTCATCTTGCCCTCAAGACATGACTCACAAGGCGGTAAAGAGTTGTCCTCTAAACGATTTAGGAGACCGCTTTTAACCAACCTCTCAATCCTATTGAGATTAATGTGACCAAGTCTCAAGTGCCAAAGATAGGTACTAGGAGAAAGCTTCTGCCTCTTGGTTTGAGTTTCAGCTATTTTAAACATTTCGGTGTTCAAAATAGCTTGAACCTCTATCGGTCTTAACACATATAAGTTGTTCTCAAGTTTAGCAGAACAAATCTGTACACCTCTTTTGCTAATGATAGCTTCATTATCAGCAAAAGATACTTTATACATTTGTTCTAATAAACAAGCTATAGAGACTAGGTTCCTCTTGAAGCTAGGAACCAATAGCACATCTTCCAATAAAATGAAACTATCTCTATAGGAAAACTTAACAGTTCCCACTGCTTTAGCTGAGACAACCTCTCCAGTACCAACTCTGAGAGTTATCTCATCTTTAGCTAGCGGCTGCCAGGAACTAGTTTCCTGAAACGAAGAACAAACGTGATTAGTGGCTCCTGAATCAAGGATCCAGGCATGACTATCATTTTCCACTAAACACGTTTCTACAACAAGCAAATCATATTTACTTTGTTGTTTCTTCTCAGCAGGACTCATTACTGAGCTGGGAAGAGGACAATCCTCTGTTAAGACAGACCTAAGATCATCACGAACAAGAATCATATTCGAGTTCGTTTTCCAGGTCTCGTATTTTTCGCCAGTTAACTTAACCGAAGCTAATACGTTTTTAAACGAGCTAGACATGCTGAAAAGAAATGTAAATCTATTAGTGAAACAGTTTTAACCTATTTAAACCAATCAAAAATTAGCAGTAAATAAAGTACCCAAACTCTTTATTTACATGCAACAATATTTTAGTGAGTTAGAATGGTTGCTACCGACTGGTAGTCAAGCATTCCTTCACTAAACCAAGACATTCTTGACTAAATGCTAACACCAGAATAACTCTTATTCCTATAGCATCTTAGTTATCGTTTTTGGTCAAGATTTACTAACACCTTAGCAAATCTGCAAGTGTGACCCTCCATTTTTAGAACACACAGGACGACCCCAACAACGCAACCGACTGGAATGACAAAGTTGTGAATGGCCCTATGTTTCTTTATCCATAACAGGTGATTGACTTGTTCGACCCCCATGAAACGACCCTCCGACTGGATTGGTGCCTCCTAGGGTCACTGTTGCGTGCTCAATGTGTAAAGATAAATAAGCAAAAGGATGGAGAGAGCACTTAGAACATGCAAGCATACATGGTCTCACAGCAAGTAGTAAGTATATTTAATTCGTTTTTTCCACAGAGACTTAATTTTAGCTATTCGCGAAGTGTGTTTGTTAAGAAAGATGGGATGGATTTGATGGGGTAAAATTGGTTTTTAATTAACTACTTTTTGCTGAATGTATAAAGGAACATGCCATAAACAAATTAAAGTGAAAATCAGGCTTAAAGGTCAAGAGATGGAATCAATAAACGAAGAAGAAAACAGCTAGACAGTAAGCAATTTAGCAGGATTGCGAGAACCGCAATTAATCCGCAATTAATTGGCAGCGAAAAACTGGTTAAGTGGGTGAATTAAGGGCTACTAATGACTATCCTATAGGCAGTTTATTACGATTATCAAGCTTTGGATCAACTCTCTATACATTAAACTCACTCTATCTCAAGTATCGTCCGATTCCATGCATGAGAGACTCAAGTTTACTCGACTTCAAAGTAAGGTCTTAAGCATCTTGTTAAAACAGGAGTGTTCAGTTTATACTAGGGAAACGCCTATTCCTAGGCCGTTTCCTGATTACCATGGAAGGCTAGCATGATTATACGACTCTGAACTCTTACTCCTTCCAGAGGTTAGGAGTTCTTTGGACAAAATGGATGGCCAATCGAAATTGCCCGTGGGATGAAGCTTACATATAATCAATGTTCGAGTGTTGATCTACCTACTTGACTTACGTTTTTAGCCTATAGTTCTGTCATTAGCATGCCCCTAAATGAATTTAGTTACTCATGGATATATGAAGAACAGAAATATAAGATAAAGTAGACATGCTTAGAAGGGAAAAGTGTGTAAAACAGCAAGCCAAACTCGTAGCAGAATAAGGAATAACTGTGAAATGCAGAAACTTACTTTGATTACTTAAAGTGTTTGAATGACAAAGGAAAGCTTAAACAGAATGAATTCAAGGCAGACAACAACGAAATGCAATAAGTAAATGACTAAGCTAAGAACAACATTGAACAGAAATGGAATTGAGAAGGAAAGAGCAGAAAACAGTAAAGGTGTGCTGGAAATCTTCGTGGCAGTCGCCTCGAATGATGGTGATGAGACTTCAGCCGTGCTTGGATGAATCCAATCGAGAGAGAAGAAGAATCTTCTCTCCTTCCTATCAGATTATCGACTCCAAAAGCTGAGAACCTCACTCCAACAGACGGCAAGGGAAAATCGAGAGAAATGGTGGACTGTGAGAAGACTTCTGCACGTTGAATGATGACTGAACCTCCGACTTTGGCCCCCTTTTATAGTAGTTTGCAGGTGCGATTGGGCCAAGGAGAACCATCAATCTTCAACGTCGTATATCAGAATGGGTGGAGGAGAAAGAACGAATCCCTGAAAAGTCGGATCTAAACAGAAAAATGTCAGCCAACTTACGGTTTTAACTTGAATAATTGCGGCCACCGCAATTATTCCGCAATGCACTCGCAAGGGTTATTTTTCATTCTTTTCTTCGGTTTTCACCCCTTTTCCTACCTATTGTGCATAAGTCCTATATTAGCTACCTTCTTCTAATTCTCATATTAAAGCATAGGTTTTGGCTAAATGCTCACAAAAACACCTAAATGTGTACATCTTCTTAAGCTAAATGGGTCCTAAATAAGTCACTTTCAGAGACTTAACACACCCCCAAACTTAAGGCTTTGCTTGTCCTCAAGCATACTAAGGACTTACTTAGGCTGCTGTTTCTTCTTCTTTTATCTACTCACTAACTCCCTTATATTCTTGTCTCTAGCAGTGCTGTCCTGTGACACACTTCCAAGTTTAGAACTAGCCTCTTGTCTAGCCTCTTCTGACTTTACCTGCCTACTATACCCACTGCTTTTGTTGACCCCCTACTACTGATCTAACTACTTCTATGATATCATGCTACTATCCCTAAGGTTTCAAATTCTACCAAGTTTTACTCCAGACTCAGTACATGCTTCCAGCTTATTTTTAATGTGTCTAGGATTCCTTAGAGTCATGCCAGTCTTAGTATTAACAGTGACAGTGGTACTTTATAGAGAACAACCTAAACCCTGGCATCACTACATTGGATAAACATTCATCTCCCTAGACAAACCTAAAAGCTATAACCTTGTGCTTAGCGCATTAAGGATCAGAGTTCTTTTTCATAGGACATCTAAGCCACAAGATTATAACTCCCAAGCACACATTCTTCTTCCCCTATTTCTCTTTTTTCTTTCTTTTTTTACTTAGGTGGAGTCTCCCCTCTTTATTCTATTTTTCACTTTTTCTATTTATCACAAAAAATTTTTTTTTTTTTAGGAGAAGAGGAATGCTTATGTCTTAAGGAAGAGAGGAATGTTCCTAGGCCTAGGGTGGCCTCCCCCAAACTTCAACTACTCATTGTCCCCAATGAGTGTTTGAGGTGGCACACCCCCAAACTTGTCCTAGAAGCATCTAGTCTAAAGTAAAACAAAGAGAATCTAAACATCCTAGGCATAGGCAAAACATTCTAGAAGCAATTATACTAGCAGCAGAAAATCTGAACATGACAGAAAGTTTAAGGCCTTATGGTTTATGCATGCTGAGTACTATTCAGAGGCAAATTTAAACTATCAAAAGGTGTCCTATGACATTCATCCAGCATGCTTCAAGATCAGCTATATAAGGTAGTCATGCTAGCAGCAAAAGATAGAGTTGAACAGATCACAGCCTAATTAAACAGACAGTCCAAAACATGCAAACAGTCACAAAAATTGCGGGAACCGCAATTATTTCGCAATTCAATCTGGGCAGGTTTAACATTGATGCAGGCCCCTAGCATGCTTTTTCCTGTCACTCATGCATTCTAAAAATGAAACTAAACTATCCTACCTAATCAACTAACATCAGACTATCCTAAGCAAAAGGAAAAACATAAAACTAAACATCCAAAACAGATCAAAACTTAACCAAAAAAACAGCATAATATACATTACTCTATCAAAAAGCAGAAAAATTGTCTTTTGTTTCTTTAGGGATCAGTAATACTCCCTCTAGTGCTCTTCAAACCAGCACTCAATTCTCATCATCTTCATCTGGTTGCCTTGGTCGTGGGGCCACCCATGGAGTTAGGAGGTTGGTGGGGAAGTCTGGGAAGATGCATCCCAACTGGTCTGCAACCTCTCTGTCCCTCGCCTGTGCATAGTTGGCCCATTGAGCCATTCTTCTCTGCAGGTCCATCAAACAGGCCATGGATAGGGACTGCTCAGCAGCCAACCTATCCAACTCAAACTCCATATTACCGATTCGCTTCTCACCCTTGCTGATCAGGGTGCTGTACGCACTGGCCGTCTTGGCAAGCTTCCTATTCGTAGGAAGAAGTGGAGGGTGGTAACTGAAATCCCTGCTGGCCCATCTGAGCCAGTGGGTACGCCCACGAAGCGCCGGTGGACTGTCAAGACTGCCGCCGGACCAAGCAAATCCAAGACTCCCTCTGTGGCGAGTCAAGAAACTGATCGTGCATCCCACGAGTCAGCTAAAGAAGGTGCGACGCCGTCTGCATCACCTGTGCGCAGCCCTCTGCCGTCTGAATCACCTGTGCGCAGCCCCCTGCCATCTGAACCAGTGCCGAGCACCGAATCATCACCACCTGCGCAGAGCGCCGAGTCATCTCCAGCGCCTCAGAGTGCTGATCTACCACCTGCGGCTGTGCAGAGTCCTGAGCTGCCGTCTTCGCCATGGAGTTCTGCGCATACCCCGTCAGCAGAGCACAATTCTCCACGGGCTGATCCGGAATTCCCTTATGGGGATTACCAAGAATCCACGCAAGGCAGTGGAGAGGCAGAAGAAGAAGAAGTCTTCTCTCCCATGAGAGAAGACAGCCCTGATGAGCCTGCACAGCAAACGCCTGCTGATGATTCTATGGAGGAGACGTTGGGGGCCTGTTTCCCACAACTTCAGGCGAGGCAGAGGGCCAAGAGGAAGGCCAACAAGGAGGCCAAGAAAGCCAAGAAAGCCAAGAAACTGAAGAAGAAGAAGGCCAAGCGAGTGCCTTCAGCAGAAGAAGACATTACTGAGCCTTCGCTCAAACGCCTCAAGGTGGAGGCTGCTGAATCTTCCAAGCCAGCTGATAAGGGGAAGGCTAAACTCTACCCCGAAGATGAACCTTCCCCTTATCAGCTGGCTTGGAAGATTCAGCAGCCTCCACCTTGAGGCGTTTGAGCGAAGGCTCAGTAATGTCTTCTTCTGCTGAAGGCACTCGCTTGGCCTTCTTCTTCTTCAGTTTCTTGGCTTTCTTGGCTTTCTTGGCCTCCTTGTTGGCCTTCCTCTTGGCCCTCTGCCTCGCCTGAAGTTGTGGGAAACAGGCCCCCAACGTCTCCTCCATAGAATCATCAGCAGGCGTTTGCTGTGCAGGCTCATCAGGGCTGTCTTCTCTCATGGGAGAGAAGACTTCTTCTTCTTCTGCCTCTCCACTGCCTTGCGTGGATTCTTGGTAATCCCCATAAGGGAATTCCGGATCAGCCCGTGGAGAATTGTGCTCTGCTGACGGGGTATGCGCAGAACTCCATGGCGAAGACGGCAGCTCAGGACTCTGCACAGCCGCAGGTGGTAGATCAGCACTCTGAGGCGCTGGAGATGACTCGGCGCTCTGCGCAGGTGGTGATGATTCGGTGCTCGGCACTGGTTCAGATGGCAGGGGGCTGCGCACAGGTGATTCAGACGGCAGAGGGCTGCGCACAGGTGATGCAGACGGCGTCGCACCTTCTTTAGCTGACTCGTGGGATGCACGATCAGTTTCTTGACTCGCCACAGAGGGAGTCTTGGATTTGCTTGGTCCGGCGGCAGTCTTGACAGTCCACCGGCGCTTCGTGGGCGTACCCACTGGCTCAGATGGGCCAGCAGGGATTTCAGTTACCACCCTCCACTTCTTCCTACGAATAGGAAGCTTGCCAAGACGGCCAGTGCGTACAGCACCCTGATCAGCAAGGGTGAGAAGCGCTTCCCTCGCAGCCGCTTCAGCTGCGTCGTCGGCCTTCTTCTTGGCGGCGGATCTCTCAGCCCTAGTGGAAACCATGGTCGAATCTTGGAGGTTTGGAGAGAGAGATCAAAAGTGGAGAGAATCGCAGAAATCTTGGAGAGCAAAGAATGAGAAGATCGTATCAAACGGGCGCCTTCTAACGGCTATAAAAGCAACGGATGAAATCCCAACGGCTCTTTTTGCGGAGTCAGCAATATTTTCGCAATTCTAGGGACAAGATTTCATACAAAATCCAAACTTTGATCGCCCGTATCTTTCATTTGGCCCAACCGAATCTTGATTTTTAAAGTGCGATTTACTCCCCTTGATCCCCTCTTTTGATTCCCTACAAAAACAAACAAAACAAACATTAAATACGCAATTAAAATTACACCACAAAACATACAAACGATCATCGATAAAAACAGAAAAAATAAACTAAGGCATTGGCCTTGACTAAACGAGCACAGGAACCACTCGTTCTCTCTCGTTTCTAACTTCATGCTTCAGTCAAGAGGAAGGCCGAGAGAGTCTTTACATCCCCTTCCTCATAGTAGTGCTTCAACCTAGCACCATTTACCATAAACGGCTGTCCTTGCTGCAAGTTTTTAATCTCTATGGCACCATGAACAAAGACATTAGTAATAATAAAGGGACCTGACCATCTAGACTTTAATTTGCCTGGAAATAGCTTTAATCGTGAGTTAAATAATAATACAAGTTGGCCTTTCTTAAAATCTTTGATCCTGAGTCTACTGTCATGCCATATTTTTGTCTTTTCTTTGTACATCTTGGCATTCTCATAGGCCATGTGCCTAAGCTCATCAAGTTCATGCAGCTGTAAAGATCTTAATGTCCCTGCATCCTTCACACAAAAATTTAATTCTTTCATGGCCCAAAATGCCTTGTTTTCCAACTCAAGTGGCAAGTGACAAGCCTTGCCATATACCAACCTATAGGGAGACATGCCTAGAGGTGTCTTATATGCTGTTCTATAAGCCCAAAGTGCATCCTCAAGCTTGAAAGACCAGTCTTTCCTATTAGGCTTAACTACCTTCTCTAGGATGTTCTTTATCTCCCTATTGGAAATCTCAGCTTGGCCATTTGAGTGTGGATGGTAGGGAGTAGCTACCCTATGTCTGATGTTATACTTAGCCAATATTTTCTCCATAGCCTTATTAATGAAATGTGACCCCTCATCACTAATGATAGCACGAGGAGTCCCAAATCTAGTGAAAATGTGTTTATGCAAGAAATTAGTGACTGTCTTAGCATCATTATTAGGACATGCCTTAGCTTCTACCCACTTTGACACGTAGTCTACTGCTACTAGAATGTATAGATTACCTGATGATGGAGGGAATGGTCCCATGAAATCAATGCCCCACACATCAAAGAGCTCTAACTCTAAGATGTAGGTGAGGGGCATCTCATCCTTGCGACTGAGATTACCTGTCCTTTGGCACTCATCACAGCTGTGAGCGTAATCATGTGCGTCCTTGAAGATTGTTGGCCAGTAGTAGCCACTCTGAAAGACCTTCGCAGCTGTCCTTTGACCACCAAAGTGACCACCATACGGAGAGGAGTGACAGTGCTGAAGCACAGACTTTGCTTCAGCAGCTGAAACACATTTCCTCAGCAAGCCATCAGCACAGGTTCTGTAAAGTATGGGGTCATCCCAGATGAATTTCCTTGCTTCATGCAGGAACCGCTTCTTCTCTTGTCCTCCCTTGAACACTGGTAATACCTGTGATGCACGGAAGTTAGCAATATCAGCAAACCACGGTTCCTCATCGTTATCACGATGAGCCAAAGCAAAAACATGTTCATCTATGAAAGCATCAGAAGTTGCGGACTCCGCAATTTTTCCGCAATTGTGCTGCAATCGAGACAGGTGATCAGCAACCACATTTTCACAACCCTTCTTGTCCCGAATGTCTAAATCAAATTCCTGCAGCAATAACACCCATCTAATCAATCTAGGCTTAGCATCAGCCTTCCTCATCAGATATTTTAAAGCAGAATGGTCAGTATATACAATGGTCCTAGTTCCTACAATATAGTTTCTAAATTTTTCACAAGCAAATACTACAGCAAGCATCTCTTTCTCTGTAGTTGTATAGTTACATTGGGCCTCATTCAAGGTCTTACTAGCATAATAGACAGGATGTGTGAGCTTGTCAATCTTCTGTCCTAACATGACTCCTACAGCATAGTCACTTGCATCACATAGCATCTCAAATGGGAGATCCCAATTTGGTCCTACTATGATTGGTGCTGTGACCAGTGCTTCCTTAAGGGCTTTCCAAGCTACTACACATTCCTTAGAGAAGATGAATGGCCTACCTAGCTCTAGTAGCTCACATAGAGGCTTGGCTATCTTAGAAAAGTCCTTGATGAACCTTCTATAGAAACCAGCATGCCCTAAGAAGCTTCTAATGGCTTTGACGTTCTGGGGCTCTACCAACTTCTCTATGACCTCTATTTTTGCCCTATCCACTTCTACACCCGCCCTTGACACTCGATGTCCTAAGACAATCCCTTCATCTACCATAAAATGGCATTTTTCCCAGTTTAGGACTAGGTTGGTCTCTTCACACCTAGCCAGGACTTGTCCTAGGTTTTCTAGACAGGTTTTAAATGAGTCCCCAAAGACTGAGAAGTCATCCATGAATATTTCTATCATGGACTCATCCAACTCAGAGAAGATTGCCATCATGCACCTCTGGAAAGTTGCCGGTGCATTGCATAAGCCAAAAGGCATTCTGCGGAAGGCAAACGTTCCAAAAGGGCAAGTAAAGGTGGTCTTCTCTTGATCCTTAGGGTCTATAGTTATTTGATTGTAGCCTGAATAGCCATCTAGGAAACAGTAGTAGGCTCTACCAGCTATTCTGTCTAGCATCTGGTCAATAAACGGTATGGGGAAGTGGTCTTTTTTAGTTTCTTTATTTAGTTTTCTGTAATCCATACATACCCTCCACCCTGTGACAGTCCTTGTTGGAATTAGTTCGTTATTCTCATTGACTACCACAGTTATTCCCCCCTTTTTAGGTACACACTGGATGGGGCTCACCCACTGGCTACTAGCTATGGGGAAAATTACTCCTGCATCTAACCACTTTATTATTTCTTTCTTCACTACCTCTTTCATAGAGGGGTTTAACCTACGCTGGTGATCTACCCTAGGTGTGTGTTCTTCCTCTAGAATAATTTTGTGCATACAATAAGAAGGGCTAATGCCTCGAATATCAGCAATAGACCATGCTATAGCCTTCCTATGTTGCTTAAGCAGTAAAATTAAATCAACCTCATGCTGTTCACTTAGCTTAGAAGAAATAATTACAGGCAGCGTATCATTCTCTCCTAGATATGCATATTTGAGGTGAGTTGGTAGTGGTTTTAGTTCTAAAATAGGTGGATGCTCAATGGAGGGCTTCAGAGGGTTAATAATTCTATCAGTTAAGTCTATAGTCATACATACATGCTGAGGGTTATTTACAGGCATGTTCATTATGTCAGCTACATTTAGATCATCTATATCTATTTGTACATATTCACTAGCATGCTTGGTTAATAATACATGCTCTAATTGTTCTTCCATTAGTGAGTCAACAACATCCATGCTAGCACAGGACTCAGAATCAGAGGGATATTTTAAAGCTTTGTAAACACTAAATTTTACCTCTTCATCATGAACTCTCATAGTTAACTCACCTTTTTGCACATCTATTAGTGCCCTACCTGTGGCTAGAAATGGCCTACCTAGCAGGATGGGTACCTCCTTGTCTGCCTCATAGTCCAGGACAATGAAATCTGCAAGGAAAATGAATTTGTCAACTTTAACTAGAATATCCTCAATCTTACCTTCTGGATATGCGATGGATCTGTCTGCTAGTTGTAAAGTGACAGTAGTTGGACGTGCTTCTCCTATTCCCAACTGACGGAATAGGGACAGGGGCATGAGATTTATGCTGGCGCCCAGGTCACAAAGCGCTCTGCCCACATGCTTGCCTCCAAGTTCTACAGGTAAGGTGAAGGAACCAGGATCCTTCTCCTTCTTGGGCAGCTTGTTCTGGAGGATGGCACTGCACTCCTCAGTGAGGTTTACTGTTTCAAACTCACCAATTATCTTTTTGTTAGTAATGATATCCTTCAAAAACTTTACATATGAAGGCATAGACTGTAAAACCTCTACAAAAGGAATGTTCACATGCACTTGCTTAAGTATTTCTAAGAATTTATTAAAATGAACTTCCTGTTCCTGCTTCTTCTTCAGTCTCCGAGGATAAGGAGGTGGTGGCACATAAGCAGGCACGTCAGGACGCTTTAGGATCGGTGGAGGCCTTGGAATTTCTTCTACGTCCTCTACAATTGGCTCTAACCTAGCTCCTGATGTGCTAGTTGGTGGTGGACCTTGGCTTGGCAGAGACTCCAGTGGAGCACTAGACTCAGTGTTCTCTACTCTCTTTGGTGTGTCTTTTGTAATGCTCACCAATGGTCTTCCACTCCTAAGTTCAATTGCTTGAACTTGTTCTTTGCCATCTCTCCTTGGTACCTCGGTATCAGCAGGGAGTCTACCTTGGGGCCTACTTTTAAGTTCATTGGCTAACTGGCCTATTTGGTTTTCCAGGCTCCTAAGGGTAGCTTGCTGGCTCTGAAGAGTAGCATCATTTTTAGCTATATACTCCTTGAGTAGGTTTTCTACAGAAGATCCTACAGGTTGATTATAAGGTTTTTGGTACATTGACTGGTTATGTTGGGGAGTGAAACCAGGTGTTCCACTCGGCCTTGGTTGGTTAGGATTTTGGTTAGTGTTTTGCTGGCCACCCCATGACAGGTTAGGGTGGTTTCTCCAACCAGGATTGTAAGTTTGTGAGTAGGGGTTATTCCTAGGTTGCTGCTGACTTCCTACATAGCAGACCGAGGATGGATTCCCAGGACAGTATTCATAAGGGTGTCCTTCCCCACAGAATCCACAGATTGGTGCCTCGCCTTGACTTGGTTGAGTGCCCATTGACATGGCTGTGGCGGTATTGGCACTGGTTTGGAGATTGGCCTGAGCCATTTGCTTGACTAAGTTGGTCAGGGCATTTATTTGGGTGCTCATGGCGCTTAGAGCATCCTTGTCTTGAGCCCTAGTTGGCTCTACTGGATCGTCTGACCATCTGCAGTGAGATGCTGAGATCTTCTCCAAGATCTCATAAGCTTCGTTGTAACTCTTGGACAACATGGAACCTCCAGCAGATGAATTTAAGACTTGTCTGGTGCTGGGGTTGCATCCTTTAAAGAAAACTTCTATTTGAATACACCATGGAATGCCATGGTGTGGACATTTAACGAGAAGATCTTTAAATCTAGTCCAAGCTTCGTGAAGAGACTCACTTGGAGCTTGTTTGAATTTGACTATGTCATCACGGAAAGTAGAATTCCTATCAGGTGGGAAGTATTTGACTAGGAATTTTTCTGCTAGATCTGTCCAATTGCGGACAGATCCTGAGGGTAAAGAATTTAGCCACGTTTTGGCTTTGTCCCTCAAAGAATAAGGGAAAAGATATAGCCTAAGGGCCTCTTGGGAAACTCCAGGGATTAGGAAGGTGTCACTAACTCCTAGGAAGTTCCTAAGGTGATTATGGGGGTCCTCATTTTCTATTCCAAAGAATTGTCCCACAGTGGACAACATTTGGAACATCACTGGCTTTAACTCGAAAGAGTGGGCAGTGATTTCAGGACGGATTATGCTGGGGTTCAGCTCCCCAGGCATAGGTACTAGATATGAAAGAATGGCACTATTCTTGTCATTCGCTATTTCTATGGGGTTGCGAACGGCAGGTGCCGGATTTGGAACTAAATCGCCCATTTCTTTGTTTTCAGGTAAGATTTGAGGTATAGGAGGTTGTTTAAAGAGGCGTTTCTTTGCTTTATTTCTAGCTCGAAGTGATCTTTCAGGTTCAGGATCGAACTCTAAATTACTATGTGAACGCTCACTCATAAACTACCTTAACAGTACCTGCAAAAGAAATGAAACAGATTAGTTTCACTCAATGATAAACTTGGTTTTCTTAAACTTAACAACTTCGTTTTCACTTAAAAATAAGTCCCCGGCAGCGGCGCCAAAAACTTGTTGCGTGCTCAATGTGTAAAGATAAATAAGCAAAAGGATGGAGAGAGCACTTAGAACATGCAAGCATACATGGTCTCACAGCAAGTAGTAAGTATATTTAATTCGTTTTTTCCACAGAGACTTAATTTTAGCTATTCGCGAAGTGTGTTTGTTAAGAAAGATGGGATGGATTTGATGGGGTAAAATTGGTTTTTAATTAACTACTTTTTGCTGAATGTATAAAGGAACATGCCATAAACAAATTAAAGTGAAAATCAGGCTTAAAGGTCAAGAGATGGAATCAATAAACGAAGAAGAAAACAGCTAGACAGTAAGCAATTTAGCAGGATTGCGAGAACCGCAATTAATCCGCAATTAATTGGCAGCGAAAAACTGGTTAAGTGGGTGAATTAAGGGCTACTAATGACTATCCTATAGGCAGTTTATTACGATTATCAAGCTTTGGATCAACTCTCTATACATTAAACTCACTCTATCTCAAGTATCGTCCGATTCCATGCATGAGAGACTCAAGTTTACTCGACTTCAAAGTAAGGTCTTAAGCATCTTGTTAAAACAGGAGTGTTCAGTTTATACTAGGGAAACGCCTATTCCTAGGCCGTTTCCTGATTACCATGGAAGGCTAGCATGATTATACGACTCTGAACTCTTACTCCTTCCAGAGGTTAGGAGTTCTTTGGACAAAATGGATGGCCAATCGAAATTGCCCGTGGGATGAAGCTTACATATAATCAATGTTCGAGTGTTGATCTACCTACTTGACTTACGTTTTTAGCCTATAGTTCTGTCATTAGCATGCCCCTAAATGAATTTAGTTACTCATGGATATATGAAGAACAGAAATATAAGATAAAGTAGACATGCTTAGAAGGGAAAAGTGTGTAAAACAGCAAGCCAAACTCGTAGCAGAATAAGGAATAACTGTGAAATGCAGAAACTTACTTTGATTACTTAAAGTGTTTGAATGACAAAGGAAAGCTTAAACAGAATGAATTCAAGGCAGACAACAACGAAATGCAATAAGTAAATGACTAAGCTAAGAACAACATTGAACAGAAATGGAATTGAGAAGGAAAGAGCAGAAAACAGTAAAGGTGTGCTGGAAATCTTCGTGGCAGTCGCCTCGAATGATGGTGATGAGACTTCAGCCGTGCTTGGATGAATCCAATCGAGAGAGAAGAAGAATCTTCTCTCCTTCCTATCAGATTATCGACTCCAAAAGCTGAGAACCTCACTCCAACAGACGGCAAGGGAAAATCGAGAGAAATGGTGGACTGTGAGAAGACTTCTGCACGTTGAATGATGACTGAACCTCCGACTTTGGCCCCCTTTTATAGTAGTTTGCAGGTGCGATTGGGCCAAGGAGAACCATCAATCTTCAACGTCGTATATCAGAATGGGTGGAGGAGAAAGAACGAATCCCTGAAAAGTCGGATCTAAACAGAAAAATGTCAGCCAACTTACGGTTTTAACTTGAATAATTGCGGCCACCGCAATTATTCCGCAATGCACTCGCAAGGGTTATTTTTCATTCTTTTCTTCGGTTTTCACCCCTTTTCCTACCTATTGTGCATAAGTCCTATATTAGCTACCTTCTTCTAATTCTCATATTAAAGCATAGGTTTTGGCTAAATGCTCACAAAAACACCTAAATGTGTACATCTTCTTAAGCTAAATGGGTCCTAAATAAGTCACTTTCAGAGACTTAACAGTCACCTTGCAGGCGGAACATGGGAATCTCACGGTTCAATCCAATGGAGGAGACCGTAGGAAATACTGACGTACTTCCTTCTCCCACTTACTATAGATACTTACTCCATTCACCTTGCTATTGAAAGTTGCAAACACCACCCGACTGGAGATGCCTCTAATGGCATCATGAGGCCCTGCAAAATTCTCACTTTGTGAACTTTAGGGAGTGCGTAGCAGGAGAGGGATATATCATATATTCCTTCTCAACACATCTACTAAGTATCGTGTTCGGTTTTAGGGTAGATTACTCAGGTTTTATCCGGCTAAGAAATTAAAACCTTAAGTCTAGGTAAACTTTTTACCTGAGATGTCTAGGTTATTAACAAGTTTAATTAACCTCATACCTCTCGCGCACGCTCATAAAACCAGGTTAACTTTACTCAAGTACCGGATCGTCCCCAGGTAGGAGGTGTTTCGTAAACCGTCAACTTAAATACCTCCAACCTCGAACAGAATTTCACCGGGTGAGTTTCTCATAACCTTAGTATTTACGAGATAACGACCTATTCATCTAATGAACCGAACGTCTCAATTAACCCTAAATGAACATGCGTTTCTTTGTTATAGATTTTAAAAGTCTACCTAATTTTACAACGCTTTGCAAAACTTAGACTTACTATAACAACTCTACATGCTTCTCAAACATGCATCACTAAGGCATGACAAGTTGAATATTTAATTTCATAATCAATATAACACTTATTTCGATTATGTTTTTTAAATATACAACTCCTAATTCATAAATTAATATAACACTTATATCAATTATAATGAATTAAGCATGCATCCTATACATTATAACAATTATAACATACAATATGCATCTTAGTTGGATGTTTAATTTCATAATTAATATAACACTTATACTAATTATTCTATTAAGCAAACAACAACTAATTCATGAATTAATATAACTCTTATATTAATACACATGAATTTAACATGCATCCGATATATTATAACACTTATAACCTACAATATGCATACAACCATGGCAACCTATGTTGTATATTTAATTTCATAATTAATATAACACTTATATCAATTATTCTATTAAATTATCAACATCTAATTCATGAATTAATATAACTCTTATATTAATACTCATGAATTGCCAAATATGCATACTATATATTATAATACTTATAACATATTTTTAATGCATGGAACATGCTTCCTATGGTGGGATTTTAAATCTATATGGCATACGATATGCACATACAAACATGGATTTTAATTAAAACATACATTCGCAATGCATAATTAATTAAACACACTAAAGTGGATCGATTTTGGCATTTAGCAAGCAATAACTATTTTATTACAAGCTTGAACAACAAGCTACGTCTTGAGCGGACTTCGAACTCTTCGCACCGCCTTTGACCAGCTTGCTTCCTCCAAACGCTTCGGCCAATTTCTCTTCGAATTTCTCCTCGTATTGCCTAGAACGAGTTTGAACTTATACCGAACATTTCGGCGAGTTCCAAACTCAAGCTTCTTTCACAAAGAAACCTATATGGACTCTAATGACTCTAAAAATACAGACTTTTCTGCACGCATTAAAGCCCATACATTCTCGGGCAATTACAAATAATGAAATTCAAATAGAAACTATGCCAAAATCGATATTCACTTTAGACATCCATTCAGAAACAATTTCTAAATTAAAATACCCACCAACTTAAATTGATGCAAATTGAGTTAATCACAAAATCGCTCTAATACCAATTGATGGAGCGACATGCGCAGCGGAAAGCGATTTCGGACCGATGATACTCTAATTTCATCAATTTAACAAATAGTAAACATGCTCTTAAAGCGGAAATAAGAAAAATAGAAAACATACCCTTGTAGTTCCTACTTTTCTTCGCGTTCCGCCGGCCGTTCTTCGTCACGATCTCTTCAAGCTTCTTCTCACGAACGCCTCGAGGACCACCCCAGGTAGTCCCGCTATCCTCGGCGCCGAGCAACAGAGTTGTGGGACTGCGTTACCAAAGAAAAGAAAAAGAAAAAGAAGGAGAAGAAGGAGATGAAGTTCTAAGCAGAGGAGTGTTAACTCAACTTCCAAAATCTGAAACTTGAGCAAAATGAAAAAAACTTTCATTTTTAACAACCCAAAACCCACCCAAACCTTTTGCTAAGCCAAATGGCGGGCATGCAAAAATACAACCAAATATATATATATATATATATATATTATTATTAATAAAGTTAATTCATAATTAATTTTAAATAATAATAAATATTTTATTTATTAAACTTTTTAATAAATAAAATATATATATATATATATATATTTAATTAATTAAACTTTTTAATTAATTAATATTATTTAATTCAATATCAAATATTAATTAAATAATATGGCTAAACCCGGTTTTCTGAAAACCGACATTTTTTGCACATGAATCCTATTCATTTTTTAGGCCATCCCCATATGTGCATATTTAAATCGTATTTAAATATGTCTATCCTTCTTCTAAAAACTGAATTTGAACAATTCAAATTCTTTATCTTTTTCTTTTATTTTCTTTTTTTTATATATAGTTGCACGACGTTATCCGAGCTAGCCAGGAGAACCTAAAGGACCTACAGATCATGAGCTCCAACGATACGAGATTATTCGGTAAAAACTCTTTCAACCGAACTAACCAACATTCGTTAACCCCCGGAGACTCCACTATAGTCCGAGGGTTGCACTCTCCTCACTGTAGATATATTATGTCCTCTTGATATAACCGTCATGGGTAAGTCGATCCTTCACAGGTGTCCGTTATCACAGCTAGGTCTTTTAAACCGTTTAACCTCTGTGATACCTCTTGTTCCTTAAGTACCACTGACACCTCTAATGAACATTTGATCTGTGATCCAATCATCAGATCAGAATCCTCTTCACACAGAAAAGGATGAGGCCTCAATGTTCAAGCCCCGGAGTCAGCTATTAAGGGAACACCTATCTACTAGACCCTAAAGAGGGTAGAAGTGAATTCCATCTTGCTACACTATGTCCCCAGCTACCTATTCGAGTTTATCCCCAAGTTGGTAGGCTTATTGAGCGGGCAACCTGCCACTCTCACCCATACAAGTCTAAGGATACTCTCGAATAAGCAGGAGTTCATAGTAAGCTCAGGATTAAGAACGAGTTACCTTAGGTCATCAAAAGTGATAAAGTCGGTCTCACCAGTAAACGGTGTTATAAAGAGAAAGCGACTTTATCGTGGTTCTGTCTAATGCAAACTCTTTGCATAGGATGCCTCCGCTCGCACATCTCCATGTGAAACGATTCAGATCACATCGTTTTGTACAATACAAAGCGAGCCGCATCCAATAGTGTTACCAGAATAAGGTACCCGACCTTATCCGTATACTATAGACCATTTTGACTGACTACTTGAGCTTGACCCACAATCATGTCATACATGAAGCTCAAGTACTCATATTCAGCCAAGGATGTTGTTATTGGTACAGGTTAATGCAAACACGTTTCACTATATTCAATAAACACCTTTACTGAATAAACCTCAATAACTCTTTATTGCGTTAATATACATATTACATTTACAACGTTTACAAACCACGAGTGTTAGGACATAAAACCCAACAGAAGGCATCCCGACCAAGAAGTTGTTCAAGCTTGTAATGACTTAGTTGTATGCTTGGTCGATTCCAAAACTGGTCCACTTTAGTATGTTTTATTAATTATACATTGTGAATGTTTGTTTTAATTAAATTCCCTTGTTGTATGTGCATAAAGTATGCCATATAGATTTAAAATCCCACCATAGGAAGAATGCTCTATGCATTGAAAGTATGTTATAAGTGTTATAATATATAGTATGCATGTTTAGGAATTCGTGAGAATTGATATAAGAGTTACATTAATTCATGAATTAGATGTTGCTAGTTTAATAGAATAATTAATATAAGTGTTATATTAATTATGAAATTAAACATACAACATAGTTTCATTAGATTAATAAATGGTTATATGCATGTTTAGGAAGCATGAAGCATGTTATAGAATGTCTCTGTTTTATAAGCGTTGTAAAATGGGATAGACATTTAAAGTCTATAACAAAGATAAATGCATGCTCACTAAGGGTTAAAGAAATCCAATGCGATTAGGATTTTAGTATCGATCCGTTCAAATAGTTAAAATAGGTCGATATCTTGTAAAGCTAAGGTTACAAGAGACCTCACCCGGTGAAATCCTGTCAAAGGTTGGGGGTATTTAAGTTTGCGAAACACCTCCTACCTGGGGATCGATTCAGTACATGAGTTAAATTAACCCGGCTTTATGAGCATGCACGTGAGTGGTGTAAGGTTTTAAAGTGTTTATCACCTAGACATGATAGGTAAAAGTTTGTTTTACCTAGACTTAGGTTTTATTGTCTTAGCCGTGTTGGGTTTTATGTCCTAAAACTCGTGGTTTGTAAACTGTGATGTTTGTACTTATTCTATTTAGAATAAAGAGTTATTAGTTTTATTCAGTAAAAGAGTTTACAAGAATAAAGTGAATCGTGTTTAGGTTAACCTATACCAAGGACCAACACCCATGGCTGAATATGAGTACTTGAGCCTCATGTATGATATGATTGTGGATCAGGCTCAAGTAGTTAGTCAAAACGGTCTTTAGTATACGAATAAGACTGGGTACCTTATCCTGGTACCACTATTGGATGCGACTCACTTTGTATTGTACAAAACGATGTGATCTGAATCGTTTCACATGGAGATGTGTGAGTGACGACGTCTTGTGCAAAGAGTTTGTATAAGACCGAACCGCGAAATATGTCGCTCTCTCTTTATAACACCGTTTACTGATGAGACCGACATTTTCATTTGATGGCCTAGGTAACTCGATCTTAATCCTGAGCTTACTATGAACTCCTGCTTATTAGGCAGTATCCTTAGACTTGTATGGGTGAGAGTGACCCATTAGTGTCGACTAAATAACTTATCATCTCAGGGATAAAGTCCAATAGGTAGCTGAGGACATAGTGTAGTAAGATGAAGTTCACTCCTAACCCGCTCTTCAGGGTTAGTAGATAGGTTATTCCCTAAATAGCTGACTCCGGGGCTTGAACAATGAGCGCTCACACTCTCATGTAATGAGAGGGTTAACTAATATGATGGTTGGACCACTGATCTATTGTTCATTAGAGGTGTCAGTGGTACTTAAGGAACAAGACGTAATTCAGGGGTTAAACGATTTAAAATGACATAGTTGTTATTACGAACAATCTGTGAAGGGTCGACTTGCCCGTGATGGTTATATCAGAGGACATAATATATCTACAGTGAGGAGAGTGCAACCCTCAGACTATAGTGGAGTCTCCAGGGGTTAACGAATGTTGGTTAGTTCGGTTGAAAGAGTTTCTACCGAATAATCTCGTATCGTTGGAGCTCATGATCTGTAGGTCCTTTAGGTTCTCCTGGCTAGCTTGGATAACGCCGTGCAACAGTATAAGAGAAAAGGAAAAAGGAAAAAGAATTTGAATTTTTCAAATTCGGTTTATGGAAGGATGATGAACATTTTTAAATATGATTTAAATATGAGATTGGCCTATAACATGAATATGATTCGTGTGTAAAAAAGTTGATTTTCAAAAAATCGGGTTTAGTCATATTATTTAATTAATATTTGATATTGAATTAAATAATAATTATTAATTAAAAAGTTTAATTAATAATTATATATATTTTATTTATTAAAAAGTTTAATAAATAAAATTATTATTATTATTTTTAATAATAATAATAATTAAATATATATATATATATATATATATATATGAAAAGTTTGGCCAAAACTTTGGAGATGTAGGAAAGGGGCTGGGTTTTAGTTTTGCTTTTCAATTTGAAAAGTGGAACTTTGGCGGTTCACGGTTTTAAAAGAAAAAAATTAAGAACTTTTAAAGTTCAATTTTTTTTTCTTGCTTCAGCTCCTCTGCCTCCATCTCAGTTCTTCTTCTTCCTTCTTCATTTCTTTTTCATTTTCTCCTCTTTCGAAGTACCACAACTTCATTGCGCTGCGCCGAGGATAGCAGGATGTTACGTCTCCAAAAGTGACTATTTTAGGACTTATTTGCTAGAGAAAGATGTACACTCTTAAGCGTTTTTGGTAGGATTTAGCTTAAACTTGTGCTTATATATGAGAATTAGTAGAATGAAGCTAAATTAGGACTTATGTGTAAAAGGAAAGGGAAAGAACCAAAAACAAAGCTAAAGAGTTGAAAAATGCACATTGCTGAAGCATTGCGGAAACATTGCTGTCTCCGCAATGTTTTAAGTGAAATTTGTTATTTGTCTAACCGATTTCCATTTTGTTGTGATCTTTCAGCCGCTCGTTTTTTCTCCTGCTGCCACGTAGAAGAACGACGTTCAGAATGGATGGTTCTCCTTGGCCCAATCGTACCTGCAGAACACTATAAAAGGAGGTCAAAGAGGAAGGTTGAAGACACACTCGAAAGGCGTAGACTCTCCAGTACAACGCAGTCTTTTCTACTCTTTTTCTCTCTTCCGTCTGTTGGTTTGAAGGGCTCAGCTGTTGGAGTCGACAATCTGAGAGGAAGAAGAGAAGATTTGTCTTCTCTTCTGATTAGATTCATCCAAACAAGGCTCTCCTTCTTCCTTCAGCCGAGGCGTTCCTAACAAGGGACTCTACGCACGGATCTACTTGCTTTCTCTACTGTCTGTTTCTGTTTTCGTTGCTGTCGGTTGTAATTTGTTGACAATTGCTACTCTAGTTCATTTCGTCCTTGTCTGTTTAGATTTCATCAGTTTATGTTGTTGTTTTATTCAGTTCGAACCGTGGTAATCAAAAGGGTTAATTTGGCTATTTCGCATCTGTCTACTGTCTTCTTCTTCTGTTTTGTCCTTTATATTCTGTCAAGCATGCTTCCACCATATATTCTTCCTACTCCATCTTCATCCATGAGAAACTAAACCACATAAGGGTATGCTAATGACAAGTCTATAGGTAGAAATACGTGAATCAAGCATGTAGGTTAGCTTCAAATGCATTGAGTGTATGTGTGCTTCATCCCACGGGCAATTTCGATTGGCCATCCATTTTGTCCACAGAACTCCTAACCTCTGGAAGGAGTAAGAGTTCAGAGTCGTACATTCATGCTAGCCTTTCATGGTAGCCAGAAAACGACCTAGGAATAGGCGTTTTCCTAGTACAAAACACTAAAACTTGCTTTTATAAAAAGATGCTTAATGCCTTACTTGGACATGAGTAAACTAAAGGATCTAATGCATGAAATCGGAAGATACATGAGAATGAGTTAGTTTGATGCATGATGAGTTGATCTACTGCTTGAGAATCGTATGAAAAAGCCTATAGAGGAGTCGTTAGTAGCCCTTGTTTCCCTACTTTACCCCTAATTCGCTGTTAGTAACATTGCTAGAAAATTGATGTTTCCTCAATTCTTTTCCTTCTACATTCGAGTTTACTTATCTACTTGCACTTGTTTATGCTTTCATATCTCGTACGTTCCTTAATAGTTAGGCACTTTAAACCCAAATCTACCTCATTTAAACCACCCTTTCTCACTTAACCTCTCACTTCGTTAGTAACTAAGAATAAATCTCTGTGGGAAATCGAATGAAAAAATACTTATTACTTGCTACAAGACCATGTATGCTTGCATGTTCTGAGTGCTCTCACATTGCATTTTAATTTACACATTGAGCACGCAACAAGTTTTTGGCGCCGCTGCCGGGGATTTTGTTTAGTGAATACGAAGTCTGTTAAGTTAGAAAAGAAAAAAAAACCAATTCTTAATATCTATTGGAGCTGATCTCTTCCCATTTTCTTTTACATGTACCATTGGGTTAGTTTATGAATGAGCATTCAAGTAGCGATCTAGAGTTCAACCCTGAGCCTGAAAGATTACTTAGGGCCAGAAACAGAGCTAAGAAACGCCTCTTCAAACAACCCCCTGTAACTCAAAACTTTGCTGACTCTGCGGAGTCTTCGCAATTCCTACACATCGAAATGGAAAGACCAGTCCGTAATCCGGTACCTACCACTTGCAACCCCATCGAAATAGCGAATGACAAGGATAGTGCCATCCTCTCCTACTTAGTTCCTATGCCTGGGGAGCTAAACCCAAGCATTATACGCCCGGAAATTACTGCCAACTCATTCGAGTTAAAGCCAATAATGTTCCAAATGCTGTCCACTGTGGGACAATTTTTTGGAGTGGAAAATGAAGATCCCCACAATCATCTAAGAAACTTCCTAGGAGTTAGTGATACCTTCCTTATCCCTGGAGTTTCCCAAGAAGCTTTGAGGCTTTACCTCTTTCCCTACTCATTAAGAGATAAAGCCAAAACGTGGTTAAACTCATTACCCTCCGGATCAATTGTCAATTGGACAGATCTGGCTGAAAAATTCCTAGTCAAATACTTCCCACCTGATAGGAATTCCAACTTTCGTGAAGACATTATCAAGTTCAAACAAGCCGAAAACGAGTCCCTTCACGAAGCTTGGACAAGGTTCAAGGACCTTCTGCTTAAATGTCCACACCATGGCATTCCATGGTGTATCCAAATAGAAGTCTTTTTTAAAGGATGCAACTCCAGCACAAGGCAAGTGCTGAATTCGTCAGCTGGTGGTTCCATGCTTTCTAAAAGCTATAATGAAGCCTATGGGATTTTGGAGAAAATCTCAGCCTCTCACTGTAGATGGTCAGATGATCCAGTAGAGCCGAGTAGAGCTCAAGACAAGGATGCACTCAGTGCCATGAGTAGCCAAATAAACGCCCTGACCAACCTAGTCAAACAAATGGCTCAAACCAATCTCTAAACCAGTGTCAACACCGCCGCAGCCATTTCAATGGGCACATCAAATAGTCAAGGTGAGACACTAATTTGTGGGTTCTGTGGGGAAAGGCACCTGTATGATTACTGCCCTGGGAATCCAGCTTCAGTCTGCTATGTTGGAAGTCAACAGCAGCCTAGGAACAACCCCTACTCTAACACTTACAACCCTGGTTGGAGAAACCACCCAAATCTTTCTTGGGGTGGACAACAAAACACTAACCAAAGTCAAAACCAACCAAGACCGAGTGGAACACCTGGTTTCACTCAACAAAATAACCAATCCATGTACCAAAAACCATATAACCCTCCAATGGGGTCATCAGTAGAAAATTTACTTAAGGAGTACATTGCAAAGAATGATGCTACCTTACAAAGTTAACAAGCTACCCTTAGGAGCCTAGAGAACCAAATAGGGCAGTTAGCCAATGAACTCAAGAATAGGCCCCAAGGTAGGTTGCCTGCTGACACTGAAGTACCTAGAAGGGATGGAAAAGAGCAAGTTCAAGCAATTGAACTTCGAAGTGGGAGACCATTGGTGAGCAACACAAGAGATACACCAAAGAGAGTAGAGAATGAAGAGTCTAGTGCTCCACTGGATTCTCTGCCAGACCATGGTCAACCATCAACAAGCACATCAAGGGTGAGGCTGGAACCGATCGTAGAGGAACCAGAAGAAATTCCAAGGCCTCCACCTATCATTAGGCGACCTGAAGTGCTGGTACTAGGATTTTTGAATATCCTATAAATTTCGGGGTGTCGAATCCCGCCAAAATAACATTTATAATTCCGCTACAATTGAGCTTTGCAGCTAGTGGTAGTCGGGTCGATCCACAGGGAACCTAAATTATTTTCTCCTAATTAATTTCTATTTGCTTTTTAATTAACTAAAACAATAAAATAAAACGATAAATAAAAGGGGGATTGCTAACGGAAAATTAAAGTAAGCATGTAAACTAGCTAACGGAAAATTAAATAACGGAAAAATTAAACGTAACGCGTGCTCCTAATTTGAGTGTTCGGGATTTACTTGATGCGCTTAGTTCATAGGGATTCTAATTAGCAAAGTAATTTTATTTCATGCACGCAAAATGCCTTGTCCCAACCGGGTCCAAAGCACCCCAAAGAATTAATTAGAGGTGTCAATTCTAATTAAACATGCTTCTTAATTAATGTAAGGTGATAAGCCATCAATTAATCAGAAAACAGTAACGGGTATAATTGCGACGAATTATTTCTTAAGACTAATTCGATTTCTCTCCTAACCTTGAGCCCACCGTGAAAACGTTAATCAACTCATACCCCCACTGTCACTTGGGCTCGAATTGATTAGCCACGAGCTAGACCCTCGCTACAATGCATTAAAGCTTATCAAGAATTAACGCTTAGCCTACTAACATGCGTAACAATTATGGGTGTCAATCCTAATTAGAAAGGCATGACATTCGTTCTTTATACAGATTGGAGATGCAAGAAATCAACAACAAAATGCTAGAAAATCAAAGTAAATCCCTAACTCAAATTAGAGCACTTACCTTAGCCAAACGTGTTGAAAATCGATCAAAAATGGTCCAAAAACCTTGAAAATTGATGAAAATATCACCAAACCCGAGGCCAAAACTCTCAAAATCGATTTTTCTCTCTCCTAAGTGAATGGTGGCTGAAAAACTAGGTCAAAAGTGCTTAAAAAGCTAAAAAATGAGTTTTGGGCCGAAATTGGCCAATTGGGCCGCGCAGGGGCGCGCGGACGGGTCGGCAGGCGCGCGCGGGCGGGCGCTGGGCGCTGAGGCGGGTCACGCGGGCGTGCGTGGGCGTGCGGGTCGCGGGCGCTGGGGCGCGGGTGGTCGCGTGGCGATGGGGCAATGCTGGGCCGCGCGCGCGCGCATGGGCTGCGCAACGGGCGTGGGCGTGGGCGGATGGGCGCGCGGAGTGGGCGAGGCGTCTGGGCGCGCGCGCATCGTCTGGGCTTGGATGCTGACCATTGACCGTTGACCATTGACCGTTGACTTTTATAAAAATGATGGAAAATCCTGCATCAACCAAGATTTGAGCCTTGGCACCCCCATTTTCTTAACAAGCCCTACACCATCAAGCCACTAATCAATTTTGAGTTAAAATTAGATTATTTAATTAATGTATCTTAATCACTCAAAACGACTAACTAATAAAATATTATAAAATATTCATTTTAGCTCTTAATTATCGCAAATGTCCGATTTACCCCTTAGCAATTAAATTATACTAAATAAATCAATTAAGCCCAAATAATTACTCTAATTTACAAGACTTAGGAGCTAAATATTAGCACTTTTGAAGTGCTATCAAAAACCCCCAACCTAAATCTTGCTAGTCCTCGAGCAAGGAAAACTCTGAACTAGCTCCTAAGAATGAAATTGCATGCAACGACTCTAACCTCAATGCTTTCAAAAAAAAACAAGGCACTTACAACAAAAGAAAACAATCAATTGCATGTATAAGCTGAGAACATTTCAAAAATTAAACTGCTACTCCCCTACGTGCGTGTGTGATTAGCCAACCTATTCTAGCTCTTATAGACTCGGAAAAACCATATGCAACTCTACATCTCGTTTTCCCCCTACTTCTAGCAATAAAGAACAGTCTAATGGCTTTTCAACAATCAAGAGAGTAACAAATCAAACGGCCTAAACATTTTCTTTTTCTTGAGTACTTTGTACTCTTTATTTCTTTTGATCCACTTTTTTGTTTTACTTTTCTTTTGCTTCTCCAAGAGAGCCTAACACGTCAAACTTCATTTCGCTTCACGTTTTTAAGGACTAATGCTCACTTCTTAATGTGCACTTTAAGAAGGAGGAGCATCTCTAGAGTTTTTATTTTCATGCTTACTTACTTACTTTTTTTTTTTTTAGGCAATAGCTTCGCTATAATCTCGATTAATCTATTACAACCTATCATGCATCAAGCCTTCCCTAAAGGTGCCTTTCGGGGTGACAACATGATTTCAGGCTACATAAGAGTATTCTAAGCCTACAGAACCAAGAATAGATTGCTAAGTGTTCGATAGATGCAAGGGAGCAACAGAAAAATTTTAAAAATTTTTGAAAAATGCTCAACTAACACAAACAATCTCATGCTTTTCTAGATATGCAACTACGAAGAATTTAAAAGCATTTCATAGATTGTCCTCATCGAACAACATGCAATAGCAGACCAAAGCACTTCTAATTCAGAATTTCCACAGCTCAAAAACTTCAGAAATCCATCAAACTTCTCCACCCCCAACCTTCAAAGGATACATAGTCCTCTATGTATCACACATCAGACTAAGCGATTTAAAATTACAAAATTTAAGGGAACAGAAAACCTCCCCTGAGT
The DNA here is from genome assembly GCA_028017165.1 of Herpetospermum pedunculosum. NCBI lineage: Eukaryota > Viridiplantae > Streptophyta > Magnoliopsida > Cucurbitales > Cucurbitaceae > Herpetospermum > Herpetospermum pedunculosum. The sequence goes on along the minus strand of CM051528.1, from coordinate 52,766,742 downwards.
TTTGTTAGGTTGGTGGTTGAAGCAGCGCGGTCCTTGCCCAAATATCTCGTTCCTTAGGCCACAAACCCCTACAAAAAGAAAAACAAAGAAACTAAGCTAGGAAAAATAAAAACTTAAAGTAAAGACATGAATTTAAAAACACATGGGTTGCCTCCCAAGAAGCGCAATTTTTTAACGTCGTTATGCTCGACGTGTCCTCCACTCTGTCAGGGTACATAAAAATTCTCGTACTTCTTCGGCCCCTTCTTCCTTGAATCAACAAAACCTGCTAAGAGAAGCAAGCTCTTCGACTTTTGGAGGCAGCCGGACAGGGTTGTTATCTTTTTTATATTTTCAATATATGGAAAAAATAAAGACTCAACAGACTCAAACAAAATAAAAGAAGACTCAACTGACTCAACAAAAATAAAAGACTCAACAGAAAATAAAGACTCGACCAAAGGAGGGATCACATCAAAATTCCCGAGGCCACCAACATTAACAGAAGCACAGATCGAAGGGGGCATGCAAGATAAATCTCCTAGAATAGATGAATTATCACAAGACATATCAAGAGGAGATAAATAATCTAAAGGCACAATTGCCACATCCTCATCCATCACAACAACATTTTCATAACATGCTGGTTCTACATCATCCATGAAAAGACTTCCAAAAATATTCTCATTATCAGACAGATGCTCGAGCTCATCATTGCATGAATCCTCATATAAATTTTCAATACAAAATTCATGCTCTAAGTCAAAATCAATCGGTGGAGATATACTTACCTTGTAAATTTCTCCGAGCTCTTCTTCATCAGTGAGATATGCTAGAAATTCTTCTAGAGGAACCCACGTTGAAGAAGTCTCAACTCCACTTCTTAGCCCATTTGCATCACTAATCTCTTCGGGATGCTCCTCGAGGTCAAGCTCATCCTCCTCGGTCTCACTGTTCTCGCCTCCGCATGTCAGAAATTCCTTGATTCCTTCCTCAAAATTGGGGTACAACTCGATAATGGCCCTCTCCTCAGAGGTTCGGAGAAGGTCTTCGGCGTTGCTCCTTTTAAATTGTCCCCAAAATTGCTGTCGAAAATCTGCCATACTAAAACAAGAAGACACAAGAAAAGGAAAATATTTTTGTGGTTTTTAAACAAATAAAATTTAACTAAGAGAAATTAAATGGTTCCCCGGCAACGGCGCCAATTTTTGGTACTAGGATTTTTGAATATCCTATAAATTTCGGGGTGTCGAATCCCGCCAAAATAACATTTATAATTCCGCTACAACTGAGCTTTGCAGCTAGTGGTAGTCGGGTCGATCCACAGGGAACCTAAATTATTTTCTCCTAATTAATTTCTATTTGCTTTTTAATTAACTAAAACAATAAAATAAAACGATAAATAAAAGGGGGATTGCTAACGGAAAATTAAAGTAAGCATGTAAACTAGCTAACGGAAAATTAAATAACGGAAAAATTAAACGTAACGCGTGCTCCTAATTTGAGTGTTCGGGATTTACTTGATGCGCTTAGTTCATAGGGATTCTAATTAGCAAAGTAATTTTCTTTCATGCACGCAAAATGCCTTGTCCCAACCGGGTCCAAAGCACCCCAAAGAATTAATTAGAGGTGTCAATTCTAATTAAACATGCTTCTTAATTAATGTAAGGTGATAAGCCATCAATTAATCAGAAAACAGTAACGGGTATAATTGCGACGAATTATTTCTTAAGACTAATTCGATTTCTCTCCTAACCTTGAGCCCACCGTGAAAACGTTAATCAACTCATACCCCCACTGTCACTTGGGCTCGAATTGATTAGCCACGAGTTAGACCCTCGCTACAATGCATTAAAGCTTATCAAGAATTAACGCTTAGCCTACTAACATGCGTAACAATTATGGGTGTCAATCCTAATTAGAAAGGCATGACATTCGTTCTTTATACAGATTGGAGATGCAAGAAATCAACAACAAAATGCTAGAAATTCATACAAAAACCCTCACTAAGCATCAAAGTAAATCCCTAACTCAAATTAGAGCACTTACCTTAGCCAAACGTGTTGAAAATCGATCAAAAATGGTCCAAAAACCTTGAAAATTGATGAAAATATCACCAAACCCGAGGCCAAAACTCTCAAAATCGATTTTTCTCTCTCCTAAGTGAATGGTGGCTGAAAAACTAGGTCAAAAGTGCTTAAAAAGCTAAAAAATGAGTTTTGGGCCGAAATTGGCCAATTGGGCCGCGCAGGGGCGCGCGGACGGGTCGGCAGGCGCGCGCGGGCGCTGGGCGCTGAGGCGGGTCACGCGGGCGTGCGTGGGCGGATGGGCGCGGGCGTGCGGGTCGCGGGCGCTGGGGCAATGCTGGGCCCCGCGCGCGCGCATGGGCTGCGCAACGGGCGTGGGCGTGGGCGGATGGGCGCGCGGAGTGGGCGAGGCGTCTGGGCGCGCGCGCATCGTCTGGGCTTGGATGCTGACCATTGACCGTTGACCATTGACCGTTGACTTTTATAAAAATGATGGAAAATCCTGCATCAACCAAGATTTGAGCCTTGGCACCCCCATTTTCTTAACAAGCCCTACACCATCAAGCCACTAATCAATTTTGAGTTAAAATTAGATTATTTAATTAATGTATCTTAATCACTCAAAACGACTAACTAATAAAATATTATAAAATATTCATTTTAGCTCTTAATTATCGCAAATCTCCGATTTACCCCTTAGCAATTAAATTATACTAAATAAATCAATTAAGCCCAAATAATTACTCTAATTTACAAGACTTAGGAGCTAAATATTAGCACTTTTGAAGTGCTATCAAGTGCCTACATATGTGCCACCACCTCCATTCCCTAGAAGGCTGAAGAAAAAACAAGAACAGGAAGTGCACTTTAACAAATTTTTAGAAATTTTAAAACAAGTACATGTGAACATTCCATTTGTAGAAGTCTTGCAGTCTATGCCTTCGTATGTTAAATTTTTGAAGGATATAATAACTAACAAAAAGATCATTGGTGAATTTGAAACAGTGAATCTTACTGAGGAGTGCAGTGCTATACTCCAGAACAAACTTCCAAAGAAGAAGAAGGATCCTGGTTCCTTCACCTTACCAGTTGAGTTGGGAGGCAAGCACGTGGGCAGAGCTCTTTGTGACCTGGGAGCCAGCATAAATCTCATGCCCCTATCCTTATTCCGTCAGTTAGGCATAGGGGAAGCACGTCCTACTACTGTCACCTTGCCGCTTGCAGACAGATCCATCGCATACCCGGAGGGGAAAATTGAGGATATTCTTGTCAAGGTTGACAAATTTATTTTTCTTGCAGACTTCATCATTCTGGATTATGAAGCAGACAAGGAGGTACCGATCCTATTGGGCAGACCATTTCTAGCCACAGGTAGGGCCTTGATCGATGTCCAGAAAGGTGAGCTCACCATGAGGGTTCATGATGAGGAGGTTAAGTTTAGTGTCTTTAAAGCCCTAAGGTATCCTTCTGATTCTGAATCTTGTGCAAGTGTAGATATAATAGATTCACTGATGGAAGACCAACTTGAGCATGAATTGTTAACTAAGCATGCCAATGATTATGTACAAATAGATGTAACTGACTTAAACATAGCTGAAATAATGGACATACCTGTGAATAAACCTCAGCATGTTTGTATGACTACTGATTTAACTAAAAGATCCATGAGTCCACTGAAACCATCCATTGAGCATCCACCCCTATTAGAATTAAAACCATTGCCTGATCATCTTAAATATGCATATTTAGGAGAGCATGATACTTTGCCTGTAATCATTTCGTCCAAATTAAGTAAAGAGCATGAAGTTGCGCTAATTTTGCTACTGAAGCAACATAAAAAAGCTATTGCATGGATGATTGCTAACATAAGAGGTATTAGCCCTTCCTATTGCATGCATAAGATATTATTGGAAGAGGAACATACACCTAGAGTAGATCACCAACGTAGGTTGAATCCCTCCATGAAGGAGGTAGTAAAAAAAGAAATAATCAAATGGTTAGATGCAGGTGTAATCTTCCCTATCGCTAACAGTCAATGGGTGAGTCCAATCCAATGTGTGCCTAAGAAGGGGGGGATGACTGTAGTAGTGAATGAGAGTAATGAACTAATTCCAACTAGAACTATTACAGGATGGAGAGTCTGTATGGACTATAGAAAATTAAACAAAGAAACAAAAAAAGATCATTTTCCTTTACCTTTTATAGATCAGATGTTAGATAGGATAGCTGGCCGAGCCTACTACTGTTTCTTAGATGATTATTCTGGATATAACCAAATCACCATAGATCCTGTGGACCAGGAGAAAACAACCTTTACATGTCCCTTTGGAACGTTTGCTTTTCGCAGAATGCCTTTTGGCTTATGCAATGCACCAGCAACTTTCCAAAGGTGCATGTTAGCTATTTTCTCTGACTTGGATGAATCCATGATAGAGATATTTATGGATGACTTCTCGGTCTTTGGTGATTCTTTTACAAATTGCTTAGAGAACTTAGGACAAGTCCTAGCTAGGTGTGAGGAGACCAACCTAGTCCTGAATTGGGAGAAATGCCAATTTATGGTGGAAGAAGGGATAGTCCTAGGTCATAGAGTTTCTAGAGCAGGAGTAGAGGTCGATAGGGCCAAGATAGAGATAATAGAGAAGTTAGTGGAGCCCCAAAACGTAAAAGCTATTAGAAGTTTTCTAGGTCATGCAGGTTTCTATAGGAGGTTCATTAAGAACTTTTCAAAAATTTCTAAACCTTTGTGTGAGCTTCTAGAGCTGAACAAACCATTTGTCTTTTCCAAAGAATGTTTCTTAGCATGGACAACCCTTAAGAAAGCCTTAGTCACAACACCTATTATAGTAGGACCAAATTGGGACCTACCATTTGAGATGTTGTGTGATGCGAGTGACTATGTAGTAGGGGTTATGCTAGGCCAAAAAATTTATAAACTAACACACCCTGTATACTATGCAAGTAAGACACTGAATGAAGCACAATGTAATTACACAACCACGGAAAAGGAGATGCTAGCAGTAGTATTTGCCTGTGAGAAGTTTAGGAATTACATTGTAGGCACTAGGACCATTGTTTATACTGATCATTCTGCATTAAAATACCTAATGAGGAAGGCTGATGCTAAGCCTAGGTTAATTAGATGGGTATTGTTGTTGCAAGAGTTTGATCTAGACATTAGAGATAAGAAAGGATGTGAAAATGTAGGTGCTGATCATCTTTCTAAGTTGCGGCATAATTGCGATAAAATTGTTGAACCCGCAATTTCTGATGCCTTTATCGATGAGCATGTCTTTGTGTTAGCACATCGTGATAACGATGAGGAACCTTGGTTTGCTGATATTGCTAACTTCCTTGCATCGCAGGTACTTCCAACTTTCAAGGGAGGGCAAGAAAAGAAGAGGTTTCTACATGAAGCTAGGAAGTTCATCTGGGACGATCCTACACTTTACAAGACATGCGCAGACGGATTGCTGAGGAAGTGTGTCTCAGCTGCTGAGGCGAAGTCAGTGTTGCAGCACTGCCATACGTCCCCATATGGTGGCCATTTTGGTGGCCAAAGGACAGCTGCGAAGGTGTTTCAGAGTGGCTACTATTGGCCCACAATATTCAAGGATGCACACGACCATGCGCACAGCTGCGACGAATGTCAAAGAACAGGTAACCTTAGTCGGAAGGATGAGATGCCTCTCACTTACATCTTAGAGTTGAAGCTCTTTGATGTGTGGGGCATCGACTTTATGGGGCCATTCCCCCCTTCAGCAGGTAATCTCTATATACTTGTAGCTGTAGACTATGTATCTAAGTGGGTAGAAGCCATAGCATGTCCATCAAACGATGCCAAAACAGTCATTAAGTTCCTTAATAGGCACATCTTTACAAGGTTTGGTACACCACGGGCTATAATTAGTGATGAGGGGACTCACTTTATTAATAAGGCTATGGAAAAAGTGTTAGCTAAGTACAATGTTAGACATAGAGTAGCAACTCCTTATCACCCACATTCGAATGGACAAGCTGAAATATCAAATAGGGAGATTAAAAACATACTAGAAAAAGTGGTCAAACCTAATAGGAAAGATTGGTCGGTTAAGTTAGAGGATGCACTTTGGGCATATAGGACTGCATATAAGACACCCCTAGGTATGTCTCCTTATAGACTTGTGTATGGAAAAGCATGTCACTTACCCTTCGAATTGGAAATCAAAGCCTTTTGGGCCTTAAAAGAGCTAAATTATTGCGTGACCGATGCGGGAACATTGCGGTCTCTGCAATTACATGAGTTAGATGAGCTTAGACATATGTCCTATGAAAATGCCAAAATGTATAAAGAAAAAACTAAAATTTGGCATGATAGTAGACTTAGGATTAAGGACTTTAAGAAGGGCCAACACGTCTTATTATTCAATTCAAGGTTGAGGTTATTTCCAGGCAAACTTAAGTCCAGATGGTCAGGTCCTTTTGTTATAACTAACGTGTTTGTTCATGGTGCGATTGAGATTAGGAACCTGCAGAATGGGCAACCGTTTATGGTCAATGGTGCACGTTTGAAGCATTACTACGAGGAAGGAGATGTGAAGACTCTCTCGGCCTTCCTTTTATCTGAAGCTTGAAAATCAAACCGAGAGGGGACGAGTGATTACTGTGCTCGCCCATATAAAGGCTATGCCTTAGTTTTTTTTTCTCGTATTTCGTCGGTTTTTATTTTGTGTGTTTATGTGTGTTTTTAATTACGAATTTTGTGTTAATTTGGTACATTTTAATAGGTGATCGAAAGAGGAAATCAAGGAGATGAATCAAGGGAAGAGAATCAATGAAGAAATCGGGCCGAATCAAAGATTTAGTTGTTTGAATCTTGAGATTTAAATCAAGAAAATCCCCAACGGTCAGGCCATTTAATTGCGGTAGATTTGCTGAAACCGCAACAGAAAGAGCCGTTGGGATCCACTTGATTACAAATAGCCGTCAAATCAGCGTTGCCCCCTACGTTTTCTTCATTCGTTGGACTTCAAGAATCAGTCATCTTCTTCCTCTGCATCTCCTACCTTCTGATCTTCCCAAACCAACAATGGTGCTTACACGAGCTGAGCGATCTGCATCCAAAAAGAAGTCACCTGACGCAGAAGAGGCTGCGAGAGAAGCGCTACTGTCTTTGGCAGACGCCGAGGTTGCAGAGCCCTCAAGACCGCCGAAGCTGCCGGTACGGCGGAAGAAGTGGAAGGTGATGACCGAAATCCCTGCTGGGCCGTCTGAACCAGCCGACACCCCTAAGAAACGTAAGTGGTCGCTTGCTGTGGAGGCCCCGATCAAAGAAAAGACTCCCACCGAGGAGAGTCGTGGGAGTGGCAGGCCATCTTATGAAACAGCCAGGCAGAGCCCTGAGCCATCTCCGTCGCCACAGACGCCGGATCCGTCCTCACAAACGCCGGAGCCTGAAGCTCCACCTGAGGAGCACAACGATTCGGTGCAGAGCGATAAACCGGTGGAGGAAGACGAAGTCTTCTCCCTCTTGAGGGAAGGCAGCCATGACAGCCCTGCGGAAGGGGGACGAAGCGACTCCATGGACGAGACGTTGGGGGATTGCCTCCAACAAATGACTACCAGGGCGCGACTGAGGAAGAAGGCGCCCAAGATTGAGAAGGCCAAGCGGCCGAAAGCTTCCAAGCGTTCCAAGAAGAAGAAGGTCAGTGGTGAGCCTTCTTTAAAGAAGCTGAAGGTTGAGGCCGCTGAGTCGGCCAAGGCGAAGGAGAAGGGGAAGGCAAAATTGTACCCCGAAGACGATCCTCAGGCCGTGCGATATGTCTCTCAAGATGCAGAGGCCAGAGGCATTGAATTGCGGAAGAGAGACTTGCTCCACGAGAAGAGTTTCCTTGATGCACTGGCAGACCTGCCGCAATTCTTGCGCGCAGGGATCGCCAACCACGACTGGGAAGAGTTGTGCAGACCGCCCATCCCTGCCTACTCCGACATGGTGTACGATTTCTACGCCAATCTGACGCACCTCGAGGATGGTCTGTCTATGGTAAGAGGGATTGAGGTCGATTTTTCGACCAAGGCTATCAATGAAGTTTATGCCCTCAAAGGGCAGAAGTACACTGACTACGTGAGGATCATCGACTCACCATCTGAGGTTGTCTTGGAAGAAGCCCTGCGCATCATAGGCCAACCTGAGGCGGCTTGGACAATTTCATGTAATGGGAAGCACACTCTGATGAGTGCGACCCTCAAGGCCAAGGCAGCCGTCTGGTTTTCCTTTGTGCGAAGGCGTCTCTCCCCTGTAACCCACGAGACAACCATAAACCAGAGGAGATCTTTGCTGGTGTACGCCATTATGAGGGGCCTCACCATAGATGTTGGAGAGGTCATTGCAGCCTCCATAGCCGATTGCGCAAAGAAAGGTAAGGGCCCTCTCTTCTTCCCAAACACCATTACTAAACTCTGTTTACGTGCAGGTGTGCCCATCGAGAGGAAGGAGAGGCAGCTGGCCTACACAGGGCATCTGGAACTGCCCACAGGCTTGCGGATGCGACGGAAAGGTAACATGGAGTTTGAGCTGGACGGATTGGCTGCTGCTCAATCACTCTCCATGGCCTGCTTAATGGACCTCTAGCAAAAGATGGCGCAATGGGCTCAATACGCGCAGGCGAGGGACAAAGACGTGGCTGATCAATTGGGATGCATCTTTCCTGCCTTCCCCACTGATCTATTGAAGCCGTGGGCACCTCCGAGGGAAAGGAAGGATGATGATGAGGATGTTTGAGTGCCAGTCTGAAGGGCACTCGAGGGAGTACTTCTGTTCCCTCTTGAAAAAAAAAAAAAACCTGCTTTTCGTTAACTTGTGACTGATGTTTTTGAATCAAATGCTTGTTCTGTTTTTTAATTTTTTTTGGTTGTTTAGGATAGTTTAGTATAGGTAGATGATATCTGAGTAGCTAGCTTGTTTTAGTTTCCTTTTTGAGTAGTTGTAGATGACTGGAAATAGCATGCAAAAGGGTCTTGATCACTGATAAATATGACCTGTAGGTTCATTGCGAAATTATTGCGGATTCCGCAATTTTTGTTAGTTATCGCATGCTATTGACTGACTGTTTGATAGGCTGGTTCTGTTTAAATTTTGCTCTCTTGATGCTTGCTTGACTGCCATATATGACCTATCTGTGAGCATGCTGAATGAGTGTATTAGGACACCTTTGATAGTTTAAATTAATTCCCTTAAGTTGCTCAGCATGCGTCTCTTTAAGCCCTTAATATACTGTTTTTTACACAATTCTGCTGCTGTGTTATTTGCTTTAGGAAAGTTCGTTCTATGCCTAGGACTTTTAGATTCTCCTTGTTTTGCCCTAGACTAGATGCTTCTAGGACAAGTTTGGGGGAGTGCCACCTCAGACTCTCATTGGGGACAATGAGAAGTTTTAGTTTGGGGGGAGGCAGCCCTAGGCCTAGGAACATTCCTTTCTCCCTTCTTAACATAAGCATTCTTCTTCTCCTTTGAAAAAAAAAATGATGAACTGAAAAAAAAAAACAAATGAAAATAGAATAAAGAGGGGTGTCTCTCTTGAAGTTGCTGAGTAATCAGTGCCATGTGTGTAACCCACAAGTGGCATTGCATCAAAAGGAAACCAAAGGAGAGGCTCCACCAAAGAAAGAAAGAAAAAAGGAAAAAATTGAGGAAGAAGAGTGTATGCCTATGATCCTCAATTAGCTAAGCACAGGGTTGTAGCTTATAGGTTTGTTAAGGGAGATGAATGTATATCCAATGTAGTGATGCCAGGGTTTAGGTTGTTCTATGAAAAGTACTATTGTCACTGGTTTATACTAAGACTGGCATGACTCTAAGAAATCCTAGGTAGCTCAAAAGAAAAGCATTAGAAGCATGACTGAGTCTAGGGTAAAGCTAGGTAGAATTTGAAAACTTCGGGATAATTGCACAATGAACTTAATGACCAAAGCGGATAAATCAGTTGTAAGGAGTTAATGAAACAGTAGGATTATAAGGCAAGAGAAATTAGAAGAAGCAAAATAAAGAGTTGGTTTTAAACTTAGAAGCGTGTCACAGGACAACTTTGCCATAGATAGTGAATTTAGGGGAGTCAGCAAGTGGTTAGAGAGGTTAAACAGCAGCCCAAGTAAGTCTTTATATTGCTCGAGGACGAGCAAAACCTTAAGTTTGGGGGTGTGTTACGTCTCCACAAGTGACTATTTTAGGACTTATTTGCTAGAGAAAGATGTACACTCTTAAGCGTTTTTGGTAGGATTTAGCTTAAACTTGTGCTTATATATGAGAATTAGTAGAATGAAGCTAAATTAGGACTTATGTGTAAAAGGAAAGGGAAAGAACCAAAAACAAAGCTAAAGAGTTGAAAAATGCACATTGCTGAAGCATTGCGGAAACATTACTGTCTCCGCAATGTTTTAAGTGAAATTTGTTATTTGTCTAACCGATTTCCATTTTGTTGCGATCTTTCAGCCGCTCGTTTTTTCTCCTGCTGCCACGTAGAAGAACGACGTTCAGAATGGATGGTTCTCCTTGGCCCAATCGTACCTGCAGAACACTATAAAAGGAGGTTAAAGGGGAAGGTTGAAGACACACTCGAAAGGCGTAGACTCTCCAGTACAACGCAGTCTTTTCTACTATTTTTCTCTCTTCCGTCTGTTGGTTTGAAGGGCTCAGCTGTTGGAGTCGACAATCTGAGAGGAAGAAGAGAAGATTTGTCTTCTCTTCTGATTAGATTCATCCAAACAAGGCTCTCCTTCTTCCTTCAGCCGAGGCGTTCGTAACAAGGGACTCTGCGCACGGATCTACTTGCTTTCTCTACTGTCTGTTTCTGTTTTCGTTGCTGTCGGTTGTAATTTGTTGACAATTGCTACTCTAGTTCATTTCGTCCTTGTCTGTTTAGATTTCATCAGTTTATGTTGTTGTTTTATTCAGTTCGAACCGTGGTAATCAAAAGGGTTAATTTGGCTATTTCGCATCTGTCTACTGTCTTCTTCTTCTGTTTTGTCCTTTATATTCTGTCAAGCATGCTTCCACCATATATTCTTCCTACTCCATCTTCATCCATGAGTAACTAAACCACATAAGGGTATGCTAATGACAAGTCTATAGGTAGAAATACGTGAATCAAGCATGTAGGTTAGCTTCAAATGCATTGAGTGTATGTGTGCTTCATCCCACGGGCAATTTTGATTGGCCATCCATTTTGTCCACAGAACTCCTAACCTCTGGAAGGAGTAAGAGTTCAGAGTCGTACATTCATGCTAGCCTTTCATGGTAGCCAGAAAACGACCTAGGAATAGGCGTTTTCCTAGTACAAAACACTAAAACTTGCTTTTATAAAAAGATGCTTAAGGCCTTACTTGGACATGAGTAAACTAAAGGATCTAATGCATGAAATCGGAAGATACATGAGAATGAGTTAGTTTGATGCATGATGAGTTGATCTACTGCTTGAGAATCGTATGAAAAAGCATATAGAGGAGTCGTTAGTAGCCCTTGTTTCCCTACTTTACCCCTAATTCGCTGTTAGTAACATTGCTAGAAAATTGCTGTTTCCTCAATTCTTTTCCTTCTACATTCGAGTTTACTTATCTACTTGCACTTGTTTATGCTTTCATATCTCGTACGTTCCTTAATAGTTAGGCACTTTAAACCAAAATCTACCTCATTTAAACCACCCTTTCTCACTTAACCTCTCACTTCGTTAGTAACTAAGAATAAATCTCTGTGGGAAATCGAATGAAAAAATACTTATTACTTGCTACAAGACCATGTATGCTTGCATGTTCTGAGTGCTCTCACATTGCATTTCAATTTACACATTGAGCACGCAACACAGGACTACCTAGGGTGGTCCTTGCAGCGTTCGTGAGAAGAGGCCGAAAGAGTTCGTGACGAGGATCGGCCGACGGAACTCGAAGAATTTTAGAACTTCAAGGGTATGTTTTCTAAATTTTCTTATTTCCGCTTTTCGAGCATGTTTTCTAATTGTTAAATTGATGAAATTAGAGTATCATCGGTCCAAAATCGCTCCCGCTGCGTAAAACGCTCCATCAATAACACCGTTTACTGATGAGACCGACATTTTCATTTGATGGCCTAGGTAACTCGATCTTAATCCTGAGCTCCCTATGAACTCTTGCTTATTCGAAAGTATTTTTTGACTTGCACGGGTGAGAGTGGCCCATAGACGCAGACTTAATAAGCCTACCATCTTGGGGATAAAGTAGAATAGGTAGCTGGGGACATAGTACAACAAGATTGAAGTTCACTCCTGACAAGCTCTTCAAGGTTAGTAGATAGGTTGTTCCCTTAATAGCTGACTCTAAGGCTTGAACAATGAGCGCTCACACTCTCATGAGATGAGAGGGTTAATTGATCTGTTGGTTGGACCACAAATCTATTGTTTATTATAGGTGTCAGTGATACTCAAGGAACAAGACGTAATGCAGGAGTTAAACGGTTTAAAATGACCCAACTGTGATTATGAACAACCTGTGAAGGGACGAATTGCCCGTGACGGTTATATCAGAGGACATAATATATCTACACTGAGGAGAGTGCAACCTCGGACTATAGTGGAGTCTCCGGGGGTTAACGAATCTTGATTAGTTCGGTTAAAAGAGTTTTGACCGGATAATCTCGTATCGTTGGAGCTCATGATCTGTAGGTCCTTTAGGTTCTCCTAGCTAGCTCGGATAACGCTGTGCAACATTATAAGAAAAAAGAAAAAGAAAAAGTATTTGAATTGTTCAACTTCGGCTTGTGGAAGAATAATGAACATATTTAAATATGATTTAAATATAGAAATGATCTAAAACATGAATACGATTCATGTGCAAAAATTTGATTATCTGAAAACCGTGTTTAGCCATATTATTTAATTAATATTTGATATTAAATTTAATAATATTAATTAATTAAAAAGTTTAATTAATTTATATATATATATATATTATTTATTAAAAAATTTAATAAATAAAAAATTTATTATTATTTAAAATTAATTGAGAATTAATTTTTAAAAATAATAATAAAATTTATATATATATATATAATAATAAAATAATAATAAAGTGTCTTACATGCATTATGCATGTAAAACACTTGTTTTGTTTTATATATATATGTGTAATATATATATGGAGATGTTTTGACTAAGATTGACATGAGGGAATGGGATTTGGTTTTCACGATGAAATGAGTTTTGAAACTCATTTTAATGGTTTTTAAGCTTCTGCCTCTTAAAACCTCAATCCATCATTTTTCCTCAGCTTTCTTTAGTTTTCTTTCTCTTTTATAACGGAGTCCCATAATTCTGTTGCACGACGCCGAGGATAGCGGGGCTACCTGGGGTGGTCCTCGGGGTTTTCGTGAGGGGAAGTTCGAAGTGTTCGTGACGAGGAACTGCCGGCGGAACACGAAGAAAATTAGAACTTCAAGGGTATGATTTCTAATTTTTCTTAATTCCGTTGTTTGAGCATGTTTTCTACTTGTTAAATTGATGAAATTAGAGTTTCAACGATCCAAAATCGCTTCCGCAGCGTAAAATGTTCCATCAATTGGTATCAGAGCATATTTTGATCAACTCAATTTGCATCAATTTATATGGGTGGGTATTTTAATTTAGAAATTGTTTCTGAATGGACGTCTAAAGTGAATATCGGTTTTGGCATTATTTCTTTTTGAATTGCCCGAGAATGTATGGGCTTTAATGTGTGCTGAAGAGTCTGTATTCTTTAGAGTCATTAGAGTCCATATAGGTTTCTTTGTAAAAGAAGCTCGAGTTTTAATCTCGCCGAAATGTTCGGTGCAAGTTCAAACTCGTTCTAGGCGATAGAAAGAGAAGGTCGAAGAGAAATTGACTGAAGCGTTCGGGGGAGCAAGCTTGTCCAAGGCGGTACGAATAGTTCGAAGTCCGCTCAAGACTTAGCTTGTTGTTCAAGCTTGTAATAAAATAATTATTGCTTGCTTGATGCCAAAATCGGTCCACTTTAGTGTGTTTAATTAATTATGCATTGCGAATGTATGTTTTAATTAAAATCATTGGTTGTATGTGCATAAAGTATGCCATATAGATTTAAAATCCCACCGTAGGAAGAATGCTCCATGCATTGGTATTATGTTATAAGTGTTATAATATATAGTATGCATATTTGGGAATTCATGAGTATTAATATAAGAGTTATATTAATTCATGAATTAGATGCTATTAGTTTAATAGAATAATTGATATAAGTGTTATATTAATCATGAAATTAAACATATAACATAGGTTTCCCTTAGTTGTATGCATATTGTATGTTATAAGTGTTATAATGTATATGATGCATATTTAATTCACGAGTATTAATATAAGAGTTATATTAATTCATGAATTAGTTGTTGTTTGCTTAATAAAATAATTGATATAAGTGTTATATTAATTATGAAATTAAACATCCAACTTTAGATGCATATTCTATGTTATAAGTGTTATAATGTATATGATGCATGCTTAATTCAGAGAATCGATATAAGTGTTATATTGATTATGAATTAGGAGTTGTATGTTTAAGAGCATAATCGATATAAGTGTTATATTGATTATGAAGTTAAATATTCAACTTGTCATGCCTTAGCGATGCATGTTTGAGAAGCATGTAGATGGTTGTTGTAGAAAGTCTAGTTTTTTGCAAGCGTTGTAAAAATGGCTTAGACTTTTAAAATCTATAACAAAGATCAAAGAGCATGTTCATTTAGGGTTAAATGATTCGATCTCGTTCATTAGATGAATAGGTCGATATCTCGTAAATGCTAAGGTTATGAGAAACTCACCTGGTGAAATCCTGTCTAAGGTTGTAGATTTTGAATTGACGGATCACCAACCTGGGGACAATCCGGTTCTTGAGTAAAGTTAACCGACTTTATGAGCATGCGTGAGAGGTGTGAGGTTAGTAAAGTGTTTATAACCTAGACATCTTAGGTAAAATGTTTGCCTAGACTTAAGGTTTTATTTACTTAGCCAGATAAAACCTGAGTTTTTACCCTAACACCGTCTATGATGCTTAGTAGATGTGTTGAGAAGGAATATATGATATATACCTCTCCTGCTACGCACTCCCTATAGTTCACAACGTGATAATTTTGCTTGGCCTCATGATGCCATATGGGGCATCTCCAGACGGGTGGTGTTTGCAACTTTCAATAGCAAGGTGAATGGAGTAAGTATCTATAGTAAGTGGGAGAAGGAAGTACGTCAGTTCTTCATACGGTCTCCTCCATTAGATTGAACCGTGAGATTCCCATGTTCCGCCTGCAAGGTGCCCGGGAGTGGCACCAATCCCTACGGAGGGTCGTTTCATGGGAGTCGAACTAGTCAGTCACCATTTATGGATAAAGAAACACAGGGACATTCTCAACTCTGATATTCCCTACGGTTGCACCGTTTGGGCCGTCCTGTGAATTCTAAAAATGGAGGGTCACACTTACTGGATTTGCTAAGGAGTTAGTAAATCCAGACCAAAAACGATAACTAAGATGCTATAGGAATATGAGTTATTCTGGTAATAGCATTTAGTCAAGATTGTCTTGATTTAGTAAATTAATGTTGGACTGCCCTACGGTAGCGACCATTCTGACTTACTAAAGTATCGTTGCAAGTAAAAAAAGAGATTGGGTACTTTATTTGCTGCTAAACCCTTTAATTGGTTTAAATAGGTTAAAACCGTTTCACTAATAGATTTACATTCTTTTTCAGCATGTCGAGCTCGTTTATACAGTTGTTAGCTCACGACAAGTTAACCGGAGAGAATTACGGGACATGAAAGTCGAACCTTAATACTATTTTGGTTCTTGACGACCTCAAGTTTGTCTTAACGGAGGAATGTCTTCCGGTTCCCGGCTTAAGTGCTTCACGAACGGTTCGTGAGGCATTCAATGGTTGGATTAGGTCTAATGATAAAGCCCGAGTCTATATCTTGGCAAACATATCTGATGTTTTGGCCAAGAAGCACGAAGCTATGGTTTCCGCGAAGGAAATCATGTCTTCATTACAAGGGATGTTTGGACAACCGTCCACATCTCTTCGACATGAAGCCTTCAAGAACATTTATAAATCCCACATGGTGGAGGGTACCTCTATTAGGGAACACATTCTTAACATGATGGTCCACTTTAATGTGGCAGAGGTAAATTGTGGTACCGTCGATGAGAATAGTCAGATTTACCAGTCTCTGCATACCTTAAAAGGAAAAGAGAATGAAGCAAATGTTGCTACGTCTATGAAATTTCAGAAGGGGTCTAGGTTAGGGAATAAATCAGAAACTTCTGCTGTGAGTAATAAGATTATTCACAAGAAGAGGAGAAGTACGAGGAAGAGAAAATCCCCTACTGTTCGCAAGGCAAAGTCTTCAGACAAAGTAAAGTGTTTTTTTTGTAATGAAGATGGGCATTGGAAGCGCAACTGCCCCAAATACCTTGCTGAGAAACAAGCTGAGAAAGAACGACAAGGTAAATGTGATTTATTTGTCTAAACAAGTTTAGTGGAATATGAATGTCATACCTGGGTGTTTTCAGGAACCACTAATCATGTTTGTTCTTCTTTTCAGGAGACTAGTTCCTGGCATCCGTTTTCTCGACGTGAGATATGAAGATATCATCACAGCTGAATAAGTGGGAGCTTTTGTAGTTGTTGTATAGAAATAATCACATTTGTTATATGTAATTATTGTCTATATTTCTGGTTTTAACTGAACACATGTATATTATATCTTTTGGTTTTATAATGAACAGTTCATTCAGCAAAAGATGTATACTGATGTGTTCTATTAAACTCGAAAACAACTTGCGTATTAAGACTTACTGTATTAAAGGAAAGCTATAATATCAACGAAGGTTGTTGAACAAATTGGTTCTTCTCAACTGTTGAGAAAACCTCAATGCAGTGGGAGGGATGTAGGACAACCCGGTCCGCTGTATTAGCCTGTTTTAAACTCGAAGTTGTCATATTTGATGATGACATTGAGGATTCGTTGTCTTTAATTAAGACAATGAATCATATAGACAAGGCCCGATAGTTCAAAGCCATGAATCTTTAAGTGGTGTCGAGACCAAGCCACTAAGGTGAAAACCTTTATGGCTTGACTTTCTAGTAAATGGACTGTCCCGAAGAGAAAGGGTTTATTGGGTATACTCTCTTTCTCTTGTTTCCAGATATAAGTTAAATAGATGGATCTTATCCATTGCCATATTCTATCTTTATAGGATAAGGAAAATGGATGTCAAGACTCGCGATCTTGATCTGGGTATCTATTAAGTCTCAACCAGAAAGATTCATATAGTTTAGGACAAAGAGCGAATGGTTTGCTGGCTTATTCGATTCATTTATGAATTGGAGAAAGCATCTTCGTCCTGAATTGTGAGTTTTGATAATGTGATCAAATCTTATGGCTTTGAACAATAGTTTGATAAAACCTTGTTTGACAAGTGTTTAATCTATATTGTAGCTTTCATAACTTGTTTCCGTAGTTTATTTCATAATCGTTGAGAATGATGTAGGATTCCATTCTGACAATAAACATAAACTAGCGACCCACTTCCAAATAGTTGATCTGGAGGTAGGCTTAGTTTGTTCTAAGGATTCAGGTTGATCTGAGTCGTAAGAACAAATCGCTAGTGTTGTCTCTAAAATATTTTATTGACAAGTTGTTGTCGATATTCGATGGTCTATGGAAATGGTTTCTAGAGACACCTCAAGTGTTGGGAATATGAGATGGACTCAAGTGCATTTACATATTGGAGGTCAGATACATCTTTCTAGACATATGACCCAATATATGCTATGTAGTGGGAGCTGTCAGTAGTGAAAGTCCAATTGATTTTGATCATTGGATTCTGGTTAATGTTTGTCCTAGTGCAAACGAGGAGTAGAATACAAGAGTTGTATTGTTGATTCCTTGGTGGTAGCTAAATCTTGTTACAGCTTGTGAAGCAGCAATGTTTATAAGTTGAGCTCCCAGTTAGTTCTATGAGGAGATGTGATGGTCACATAGAAAGCCTCGCAACACTTCATTTTGTTTTGTTTACTAAGTCCCTCATGGCTAAAGTGTTTGAGAGACACCTAGAAGAGTCTAGGGCTCTGAGTTGGTGGAGAGAACAGTGGGAGAAAACTTCATGATATATGATATATTAGTTTTCTCCATCTAACATGTACACCACGGACGTTTAAGTCCAAGTGGGAGTTTGTTGGGTTTTATGTCCTAAAACTCGTGGTTTGTAAACTGTTATGTTCGTAATTATTCTATTTAGAATAAAGAGTTATTAGTTTGATTTAGTAAAAGAGTTTACTGGAATAAAGTGAAACGTGTTTACGTTAACCTATACTAATGACCAACACCCATGGCTGAATATGAGTACTTGAGCCTCATGTATGACATGATTGTGGATCAGGTTCAAGCAGTCAGTCAAACCGGTCTATAGTATACGGATAAGGCTGGGTACCTTATCCTGGTAACACTATTGGATGCGGCTCACTTTGTATTGTACAAAACGATGTGATCCGAATCGTTTCGCATAGAGATGTGCGAGTTAGGGTGTCCTGCATAAGACCGAATCACGAAATATGTCGCTCTTTCTTTATAACACCGTTTACTGATGAGACCGACATTTTCATTTGATGGCCTAGGTAACTCGATCTTAATCCTGAGCTCGCTATGAACTCCTGCTTATTCGAAAGTATCCTTTGACTTGCACGGGTGAGAGTGACCCATAGGCGCCGACTCAATAAGCCTACCATCTTGGAGATAAAGTAGAATAGGTAGCTGGGGAGATAGTACAACAAGATTGAAGTTCAGTGCTAACAAGCTCTTCAGAGTTAGTAGATAGGTTGTTCCCTTAATAGCCGACTCTGAGGCTTGAACAATGAGCGCTCACACTCTCATGAGATGAAAGGGTTAATTGATCTGTTGGTTGGACCACAGATCTATTGTTCATTAGAGGTGTCAGTGGTACTTAAGGAACAAGACGTAATGCATGGGTTAAACGGTTTAAAATGACCCAGCTGTGATTACGAACAACCTGTGAAGGGTCGACTTGCCCATGACGGTTATATTAGAGGACATAATATATCTATAGTGAGAAGAATGCAACCCTCGGACTATAGTGGAGTTTCTGGCGGTTAAACGGTTTAAAATGACCCAGCTGTGATTACGAACAACCTATGAAGGGTCGACTTGCCCGTAACGGTTATATCAGATGACATAATATATCTACAGTGAGGAGAGTGCAACCCTCAAACTATAGTGGAATCTCCGGGGGTTAACGAATGTTGATTAGTTCGGTTAAAAGAGTTTTGACCGGATAATCTCGAATCGTTGGAGCTCATGATCTGTAAATTCTTTAGGTTCTCATGGCTAGCTCGGATAACGCTGTGCAACATTATAAGAGAAAAGAAAAAGAAAAAGAAAACGAATTTGAATTGTTCAAATTCAGCTTGTGGAAGAATAATGGACATATTTAAATATGAAAATGATCTAAAACATGAATACGATTCATGTGCAAAAATTCGGTTTTCGGAAAAACGTGTTTAGCCACTTTATTTAATTAATTTTTGATATTGAATTAAATAATATTAATTAATTAAAAAGTTTAATTAATTTATATATATATATATTTTTTTTATTTATTAAAAAGTTTAATAAATAAAATATTTATTATTATTTAAACTTAATTGAGAAATAATTTTTAAAAATAATAATAAAACTATATATATATATATATATATATATGGAGATGTTTTG
Source organism: Herpetospermum pedunculosum (assembly GCA_028017165.1). NCBI lineage: Eukaryota > Viridiplantae > Streptophyta > Magnoliopsida > Cucurbitales > Cucurbitaceae > Herpetospermum > Herpetospermum pedunculosum. The sequence continues at coordinate 52,746,961 of CM051528.1, read as the reverse complement.
GCTAAGATTGATATGAGGGAATGGGATTTGGTTTTCACGATGAAATGAGTTTTGAAACTCATTTTAATGGCTTTTAAGCTTCTGCCTCTCAAAACCTCAATCCATCATTTTTCCTCAGCTTTCTTTAGTTTTCTTTCTCTTTTATAACGGAGTCCCACAATTCCGTTGCACGACGCTGAGGATAGCGGGACTACCTGAAGTGGTCCTCAGGGTGTTCGTGAGAGGAAGTTCGAAGTGTTCGTGACGAGGAACTGCCGACGGAACACGAAGAAAATTAGAACTTCAAGGGTATGATTTCTAATTTTTTTTTAATTCCGTTGTTTGAGCATGTTTTCTACTTGTTAAATTGATGAAATTAGAGTTTCAACGATCCAAAATCGCTTCCGCAGCGTAAAACGCTCCATCAAGCTGGATATTGCCTAAGTAAAAGTTTACCCAAACCGTCTAAAATATTTAGTAGTGGCGTTGAGAAGGTATATATGTGTTGCGTGCTCAATGTGTTAAAATAAGTAAGCAATAAGAGAGAGAGAGCACTCAGAACATGCAAGCATACATGATCTTATAGCAAGTAGTAAATATTTTTTCATTCGTTTTCCCACAGAGATTTATTATGAGCTACTCGTGAAGTGTATTGTTAAGAAAGAATGGGTGGATTTGAGGAGGTAGAATTGGTTTTAAGGTGTCTAATTTCTAAGGAATATGTAAAGGGTAGCAACATAAATAAGTGCAAGTCAAAGATAAACTCAAATGAAAAGAGAAGAGATTAATAAACGAAGAGGAAATTAGCTAAACAGAATTTTAAACTTAGCAGAATTGCGGAAACAGCAATTCTACCGCAATGTTACTAACAGCGAAAGTGTGTAAAATAGAGAAACAAGGGCTACTAACGACTCCTCTATAGGCATTTTCTCACGATTCTCAAGCATTGGATCAACTCACTATGCATCAAACTCACTCAATCTCATGTATCTTCCGATTTCATGCATTAGATTCTTTAGTTTACTCATGTCCAAGTAAGGTCTTAAGCATCTTGTTAAAGCAGAAAGTTATGGTTTGTACTAGGAAAACGCCTATTCCTAGGTCGTTTTCTGGCTACCTTGAAAGGCTAGTATGAGTATATGACTCTGAACTCTTACTCCTTCCAGAGGTTAGGAGTTCTTTGGACAAAATGGATGGCCAATCGAAATTGCCCGTGGGATGAAGCTTACATACAATCAATGCTTCGAGAGCTATCCTACATGCTTGGTTCACGTTTTTTAGCCTATAGTATTGTCATTAGCATGCCCCTATGTGACTTAGCTACTCATGGATATAGACAGAACAGAAATAAGAGGTGAAGTAGACATGCTTAGAAGGAATTTAAAGACAAACAGCAAGGAAAAACAGTAGCAGCAAAGATAGTAAACTGTGAAATAATGAATTGTGCTTTGATTACTTGATTGTTTGAATGAACAAAGGGAAGCTTAAAATGAATAACATAAAGACAGAAAGCAACGAAATGAAATGAACTAGCCACTAGAAAAGAAACAACAACTAAACAGAGCTGGAAATTAGAAATAAAAGACAGAAAGCAGGTAATTGAGCTTGAACGCCTCGTCGCAACCGCCTCGGCTGAAGGAAGAGAAAGGATAGCCTTGCTTGGATGAATCCAATCAGGAGAGAAGATGAATCTTCTCTCCTTCCTATCAGATTTTCGACTCCAACAGCTGAACCTCTCAAACCAACAGACGGAGAAGAAAAACAGGAGAAAAGATGGAGCTGCGAAGAGACTTCTACGCTTTCGGATGATGATCAAACCCTCTACTTTGACCCCCTTTTATAGTAATCTGCAGGTGCGTTTGGGCCAAGGAGAACCATCCATCTTCAACGTCATACTTCAAAATGGATGGAGGAGAAAGAACGAATCCCTGAAATAACGGAAAATAACAGAAAAGGATCAGTCAACTTACGGATTTCACTTGAAACATTGCGGTTTCAGCAATGTTTCCGCAATGCTGCCGCAATGCGCATTTTTCCTTTTTTTACTTCGGTTTTCATTCCTTTTCTTTCCTTTTGCACACAAGTCCTAATTTAGCTACCTTCTTCTAATTCTCATATATAAGCATAGGTTTAAGCTAAATCCTATCAAAAACACCTAAGAGTGTACATCTTTCTAAGATAATTAAGTCCTAAAAAGGTCACTTTTGGAGACGTAACACACCCCCAAACTTAAGGTTTTGCTCGTCCTCGAGCAATCTAAGGACTTGCCTAGGCTGCTATTTCATCTTCTTTAACCACTTACTGACTCCCCTAAATTCCTATCTATAGCAGTGCTGTCCTGTGACACACTTCTGAGTTTATAACTAACCTTTTATATTGCTTCTTCTGACTTCGCACGCCTAATACTCCTGCTGTTTCATTAACTCCCTACAACTGATCTACTTGCTTTTATCATATTGTGCATCTATTCCTAAGGTTTCAAATTCTACCTAGCTTTACCCCAGACTCAGTACATGCTTCTAGTTCTTACTTTTGAGCTAGCTAGGATTCCTTAGAGTCATGCCAGTCTTAGTATTAACAGTGGCAGTAGTACTTTAAGAGAACAACCTAAACCCTGGCATCACTACATTGGACATACATTCATCTCCCTAAACAACCCTACAAATTACAACTTTGTGCTCAGCTAATTGAGGATCAGAGTTCTTTTTATTTAGGACATCTAAGCCACAAAGTTGCAATTCCTAGGTATACATTCTTCTTCCCTATTTCTTCCTTTTTCTTTCTTACTTTGGTGGAGCCTCTCCTTTGGTTGCCTTTTGATGCAATGCCACTTGTGGGTTACACACTTGACACTGATTACTCAGCAACCTAAGAGAGACACCCCTCTTTATTCTATTTTTCATTTTCTTTTTTCAGCTCATCATTTTATTTTTATTTTTTTTGTAAAGGAGAAGAAGAATGCTTATGCTTTAAGGGAGAGAGGAATGTTCCTAGGCCTAGGGTGGCCTCCCCCAAACTTAAACTACTCATTGTCCCCAATGAGTGTCTGAGGTGGCACACCCCCAAACTTGTCCTAGAAGCATCTAGTCTAAGGTAAAACAAAGAGAATCTAAAGCCCTAGACATAGACAGAACATTCTAAAAGCAAACATCACAGCAGCAGAAATTCGAAAAAACAGGCAGGTAAGGACTTAAAGCTATGCATGCTGAGCACTTTTTAGAAGTTAATTTAAACTATCAAAGGGTGTCCTATGACACTCATCCAGCATGCTTTTAGATAAGCTATATAAGGCAGACAAGATAGCAGCAAAAGACACAATTTAAACAGAACCAGCCTAGCTAAACAGTCAGTCAAAAACATGCATTTACTAATAAGAATTGCGGTTTCCGCAATTATTTCGCAATAGATACAGGGCAGATATATCAGTGATCAAGGCCCCTATGCATGCTCTTTCCAGTCATTCAAGCTATACAAAAATGAAACTAAACGAATCTACCTATTCAGCTATCATCAGACTACACTAAACAAATTTAAATACTACAATTAAAGAACGAAAACAGATCAAAATACTAACTCAAAACAACATAATTCACATGGTTCAACAAAAAGCAGTTTGATTTTTTTCTATTTATTTTAAGGGAACAGCAATACTCCCTTTAGTGCTTCTCAAACTAGCACTCAGATGTCGTCCTCATCATCATTCTTTCTTGTCCTAAGTTCTCTAGACAGTTTGTAAATGAATCCCCAAAGACTGAGAAATCATCCATGAATATCTCTATCATAGACTCATCCAAATCAGAGAAGATTGCCAGCATGCACCTTTGGAATGTTGCCGGTGCATTGCATAAGCCAAAAGGCATTCTGCGAAAGGCAAAAGTTCCAAAAGGGCAAGTGAAGGTAGTCTTTTCTTGGTCCTTAGGGTCTATAGTGATCTGGTTATATCCTGAATAACCGTCTAAGAAGCAGTAGTAGGCTCTACCAGCTATCCTATCTAACATCTGGTCAATGAATGGTAGAGGGAAGTGGTCTTTTTTGGTTTCCTTGTTTAATTTCCTATAATCCATGCAAACTCTCCATCCTGTGATAGTCCTAGTTGGAATCAGTTCATTGTTCTCATTGACTACCACAGTCATCCCCCCCTTCTTAGGTACACATTGTATAGGGCTCACCTGATGGAGCGCCCATGGCACGCAGCGGAAGCGAATTTGGATCATGGACACTCTAATTTCATCAATTTAAACAAATGGAAACATGCAAAAGCGAAGAAAAAGAGAAGTTAGAACACATACCCTTGTCGTTCGTAATTCTCCAATTTCACCGCCAGATGCTCCTCACGAGCTCACCGAGCCTTCTCACGAAACGTTCGTGGACCACCCACGGTAATCCCGCTATCCTCGGGCCGAGAAACGGAGTGGTGGGACTCCTTTTACAAAAGAAAAGAAGGAAGAAGCTTCACTGAAGAAAATCTAATTTTCAACAGAAGCAGAGAGGAAGAAGACGGAGTAGTGATAGAGAGAGAATCAAATTCTCAAAAACTCAATTCGTATACCCCTGATATTTTTTAAATTGAATCAAATTCAATTTATCAAAACTTCTTCTTAAATCTACTTCTTATTTTTAACTCAATTCAGCCCATTTCAGTAGCATAACATATATATATATTTATACTTTAACATGTGTCTTGCATGCAGCAAGACACATGTATTTATATATATATATATATATATAAATTATTATTATTATTATTAAAAATAATAATAATAATTTTATTTATTAAACATTTTAATAAATAAAATATATATATAATTATTAATTAAACTTTTTAATTAATAAATATTATTTAATTCAATATCAAATATTGATTAAATAATATAACTAAACTCGGTTTTTCAGAAAAAACCGACTTTTTTCACATGAATCTCATTCATGTTTCAGGCCAATGCCATATTTAAATCATATTTAAATATGTCTATCCTTCTTCCACAAACCCGAATTTGAACGATTCAAATTCTTTTCTTTTCTTTTATATTGTTTCACGGCTTTATCCGAGCTAGCCAGGAGAACCGTAAGGACCTACAGATCATGAGCTCCAACGATACGAGATTATCCGGTCAAAACTCTTTCAACCGAACTAACCAACATTCGTTAACCCCCGGAGACTCCACTAAAGTCCAAGGGCTGCACTCTCCTCACTGTAGATATATTGTGTCCTGTTGATATAACTATCATCAGTAAGTCGATCCTTCACAGGTCGTTCATAATCACAACGGGTCATTTAAACCGTTTAACCCTTGTATTATATCTTGTTCCTTAGGTACCACTGACACCTCTAATGAACAATTGATTTGTGGTCCAACCATCAAATCAGATTCCTCCCTGATCAGGAGAGGAGATGGGCCCATTGTTCAAGACCTGGAGTCAGCACTTAAGGGAACAACCTCTCTACTAACCCTTAAAGCGGGTAGGAGTGAATTCCAGTCTTGCTACAACTATGTCCCCAGCCACTTATTCAATCTTATCCCCAAGATGGTAGGCATATTGAGTCGGCAATCTGGCCACTCTCACCCGTACAAATCAAAGGATAAGGTTGAATAAACAGGAGTTCATAGTAAGCTCAGGATTGAGATCGAGTTACCTAAGTCATCATAATGAAAAAATCGGTCTTTACAGTAAACGGTGTTATAAAGAAAGAGCGATTTTATTTCTTGGTTCGGTCTTGTGCAAACTCATTGCACAGGACGCCCTCACTCACATGTCTCTACATGAAACGATTCGAATCACATCGTTTTGTACTATACAAAGTGAGCCGCGTCCAATAGTGTCCCCAGGATAAGGTACCCAGCCTTATCCCTATACTATAGACCATTTTGGCTGTCTACTTGAACTTGATTCACATTCATGTCACACATGAAGTTCAAGTACTCACACTACAACCATGGGTGTTAGTTATTGGTATAGGTTAATACAAACACAATTCACTAAAATTCAATAACAACTTTATTGAAATATAATATATATTTACACATTCAAACAGTTTACAAACTACGAGTTTTAGGACATAAAACCCAACAAACTCCCACTTGGACTAAAACGTCAGTGGAGTACATGCTGGTCGAGAGAACTAGAATATCAAATATCTAAAGTTTCTCCCACTGTCCTACTGAGCAGCTCGCAGTCCTAAACTTTTTAGGTGTCTCTCAAACACTTTAGCCGTGAGAGACTTAGTAAACGGATCAGCAATGTTGTGCTCCGAGGCTACCTGTGTGACGATCACATCTCCTCGTTGCACTATCTCCCTGATGAGATGATACTTCCGCTCAATATGCTTTCCACGCTTATGGCTTCTAGGTTCTTTAGAATTTGCCACTGCACCACTGTTATCACAATAAAGGGTGATTGGCAAGTTCATATTTGGAACAACTTCCAAATCTGTCAAGAACTTCCTAAGCCATACAGCTTCTTTCGCTGCTTCGCAAGCTGCGACATACTCAGCTTCCATGGTGGAGTCAGCAATACAACCTTGCTTTATACTCCTCCATACTATTGCTCCTCCGTTAAGAGTGAACACTGATCCTGATGTAGATTTTCTCGAATCTATATCAGTCTGAAAATCAGAGTCAGTGTATCCTGCAAGGATCAAATCCTTCGCGCCATACACAAGCACATAGTCTCTCGTTCTCCTAAGATACTTGAGGACGTGTTTAACGGCTGTCCAGTGATCATATCCTGGATTGGACTGGAACCTACTGACAATTCCTACTGCATAGCAGATGTCGGGTCTTGTACACAACATAGCGTACATGAGACTACCAACTGCAGATGCATAGGGAATTTGTCTCATATCCTCAACCTCTTGAGGTGTCTTAGGAGACTGTTCCTTAGACAAGTGAATTCCATGCCTAAAAGGCAGCGAACCTTTCTTGGAATTCTGCATCGAATATCTTGACAACACCTTGTCAATATAAGATGCTTGAGACAGCGCTAGCACTTTGTTCTTACGATCCCTTATGATCTGAATCCCTAGAACAAACTGAGCCTCTCCCAAATCTTTCATTTGGAATTGGGTCGCTAGCCAATCCTTAACGTCAGTTAGGAACCCTACATCATTCCCAATGAGTAGTATATCGTCTACGTACAAGACTAAGAAAGCTACAACAGTATTGACTACTTTCTTGTAAACACAAGGTTCGTCAATATTTTGTTCAAAGCCATAAGATTTGATCGCCGTATCAAACCTTATATTCCAGGATCTAGATGCTTGCTTCAACCCATAAATGGATCGATTAAGCTTGCAAACCTTTTGCTCTTGACCCTGAAGTATGAATCCCTCTGGTTGAGCCATATAGATACTCTCCTCAAGATTACCATTCAAAAAGGCAGTCTTGACATCCATTTGCCAGATTTCATAATCATAAAATGTAGCAATGGATAAGAGTATTCTAATCGACTTTAACATGGCAACAGGAGAAAAGGTTTCTTCATAGTCCACCCCTTCTCTTTGGGAATAACCTTTTGCCACAAGTCGAGCCTTAAAGGTTTGCACCTTACCGGCTTGGTCTCGTTTTCTCTTGTAGATCCACTTGCAACCGATAGGTCTTTCACTATCTGGTTGGTCTACAAGATCCCAGACCGAATTGAAGTACATAGACTCCATTTCGAGATCCATGGCTTTAAGCCACTGGTCCTTGTCTATGTCATTCATTGCCTGTTTAAAGGTCAATGGATCCTCAATGCCATCATCAGGTATGACGACTTGAGTTTCAGACAAGCCGATGTAGCGGTCGGGCTGTCTTACATCCCTCCCACTGCGTCGAGGCTTTCTCAACTCTTGAGAAGGACCAGCCTGATCAACAACCTTTGTTGATCCGTCAGTAGCTTTCCTGGAAAATTCGGACAAAACAATTTTGCTCGACGGTTGATGATCTCTCATGTGGTCTTCCTCTAAGAACGTGGCATTAGTCGATACTAGTACCTTGTTCTCATGAGGATCGTAAAATAGACCACCTTTCGTTTCCTTGGGGTAACCTACAAATAGGCACAATTTTGAACGATGTTCCAACTTCTTTGGATTGGGTACTAGCACATGTGCCGGACACCCCCAAATCCTGAAGTGACGTAAACTACCTTTACGCCCTCTCCATAACTCAAAAGGTGTTTCAGAAACACTCTTAGAGGGAACCATGTTCAAAATATATACTGCAGTCTCTACTGCATATCCCCAAAACGAACTAGGCAAATGAGCATAACTCATCATAGATCGAACCATGTCTAACAGGGTTCTATTTCTCCTCTCGGACACACCATTCTGCTGTGGTGTTCCTGGCGCTGAGAGTTGAGATACTATTCCATGTTCTATCATATAGTCCTGGAATCTTAAATCCATATACTCTCCACCTCGATCTGATCGGAGTGTTTTTATCGATTTACCTAATGTGTTCTCAACCTCTGCCTTATACTCTTTGAACTTTTCAAGAGCTTCGGACTTATGATGCATTAGATAAAGATAACCGTACCTAGAATAATCATCAATGAAACTGATGAAATATTCATACCCTCCTCGTGCTTTGACATTCAAAGGACCGCAGAGATCCGAATGCACGATTTCTAGAGGTTCTTTGGACCTATGACCTTTTTCAGAAAAAGATCGTTTGGTCATCTTGCCCTCAAGACAAGACTCACATGGCGGTAAAGAGTTGTCCTCTAAACGATTTAGCAGACCATTCTTAACCAATCTCCCAATCCTATTGAGATTAATGTGACCTAGTCTTAAGTGCCAAAGATAAATACTTGGAGAAAGTTTCTGCCTTTTAGTTTGAGTCTCAGCTGTTTTAAACATTTCAGTGTTCAAAATAGCTTTGGCTTCGGTTGGTCTTAACACATACAAGTTGTTTTCAAGTTTCGCAGAACAAATACGTACACCTCTTTTGCTAATGAACGCTTCATTATGAACAAAAGATACTTTATACAACTGTTCTAACAAACAAGATATAGATACAAGATTCCTCTGGAAGGTAGGAACCAGGAGTACATTTTCTAGTAAAATGAAACTATCTCTATACAACAACTTTACAGCTCCCACTGCTTCAGCTGAGACAACCTCTCCAGTTCCAACTCTGAGAGTTATCTCACCGCGAGAAAGTGGTTGCCAAGAACTAGTTTCCTGAAAAGAAGAACAAACATGGTTAGTAGCTCCTGAATCAAGTATCCAGGTATGACAATCATGTTCTACTAAACATGTTTCAACAACAAGTAAATCATATTTACCTTGTCTTTCTTTCTCAGCCTTTTTCTCTGCAAGATACTTTGGGCAATTGCGTTTCCAGTGCCCATCTACACCACAATGGAAACATTTTCCTTTGTCTGTAGATTTACTCTTGCTCTTAGCAGTAGCAGGTGCTTTTCCCTTCCTTTTATCTTTCTTCTTCTTTTGAATACTCTTATTCTTAATAGAAGAAAGTTCAGACTTACTCCCAGAAGACGACCCCTTTTGGAATTTCCTAGAAGTGACAACGTTTGCCTCCTTCTCTTTTCCTTTAGAAGTGTGTAGGGACGATAGGTCTGTAGCTCGCTGAGGAGAGAAGTCAAATTATACTTTATCTTATTCATTACCAAATTGGTTCTGAACTGAAGGAAACTCTTCGGAAGAGATTCCAAGATAAAGCTTACTTGACTTGACTCATTTATAATAGCTCCGTTTACTTCCGCCACATTGAAGTGGACCATCATGTTAAGGACATGCTCCCTAACAGAGGTTCCCTCCTTCATGCGAGAGTTGTAAACGAATTTGAGGGCTTCATGACAGACCGATGAGGACGGAAGTTGTTGCGTGCTCAATGTGTTAATAAGAATAAGCAATAAGAGAGAGAGAGCACTCAGAACATGCAAGCATACATGATCTTATAGCAAGTAATGAGTATTTTTTCATTCGTTTTCCCACAGAGACTTATTTTTAGCTATTCACGAAGTGTTTTGTTAAGAAAGAAGGGGTGGATTTGATGGGTTCAAATTGGTTTTTAATTGCCTACTTCTTACCGAACATATAAAGGAATGTAACATAAACAAATGCAAGTTGAAATTAGACTCAAAGGACAAGAGATGGAATTAATAAACGAAGAAGAAAACAGCTAAACAGAATGGTAACTTAGCAGAATTGCGGATACCGCAATGTTATCGCAATTGTAAAAACAGTAAAAGTGTGTAAAATGGAGAATTAAGGGCTACTAACGACTATCCTATAGGCATTTTAATACGATTCCCAAGCATTGGATCAACTCTCTATGCATCAAACTCACTCTATCTCATGTATCGTCCGATTCCATGCATTAGATTCTTTAGTTTACTCAACTCAAAGTAAGGTCTTAAGCATCTTGTTAAAGCAGAAGTGTTTAGCTTGTACTAGGGGAACGCCTATTCCTAGGCCGTTTCCTGGTTACCTTGAAAGGCTAGCATGATAATATGACTCTGAACTCTTACTCCTTCCAGAGGTTAGGAGTTCTTTGGACAAAATGGATGGCCAATCGAAATTGCCCGTGGGATGAAGCTTACATACAATCAATGGTTCGAGAGCTATCCTACATACTTGGTTCACGTTTTTTAGCCTATAGTTCTGTCATTAGCATGCCCCTAAGTGACTTAGTTACTCATGGATATAAGGAGAACAGAACTAAAAGATAAGATAGACATGCTTAAAAGGGAAATGTGCTTAAAACAGTAAGGGAAGGCAGTAGAATGAAAAGGCAGAAACTGTGAAATACGGAATTGAAACTTGATTACTTGATTGTTTGAATAGACAAAAGAAAGCTTAAAGCAAATGACTGAGAGACAGAACACAACGAATTATCTTAATCTAGCTATTAGGAAAGAAACAACAACAAGGCAGAGTTGGAAAAATAGAAATGAAGAACAGAAAGCAATAAACAGCTCGAATGACTCGTTGCAGTCGCCTCGAATGAAGGATGAGAAAGGACAGCCTTGCTTGGATGAATCCAATCGGGAGAGAAGAAGAATCTCCTCTCCTTCCTATCAGATTATCGACTCCAACAGCTGAGCTTCGCAAACCAGCAGACGGCAGAGGAAAACAGGAGAAAAGATGGACTGCGAGAAGACTTCTACGCTTTCGGATGATGCTTGAACCTCCGACTTTGACCCCCTTTTATAGTAGTTTGCAGGTGCGTTTGGGCCAAGGAGAACCATCAATCTTCAACGTCATATATCAGAATGGATGGAGGAGAAAGAACGAATCCCTGAAATCACGGAAATTAACAGAAAAAGATCAGTCAACTTACGGTTTTCACTTGAAATATTGCGGCTTCAGCAATGTTTTAGCAATGCTGTCGCAATGCAGTTTTTTTCATTCTTTTCCTTCGGTTTTCAACCCTTTTCTTTCCTATTGTGCATAAGTCCTAATTTAGCTACCTTCTTCTCATTCTCATATTTAAGCATAGGTTTAGGCTAAATGCTATCAAAAACACCTAAAAATGTACATCTTCTTAAGCTAAATGGGTCCTAAATAAGTCCTTTTCAGAGACTTAACACACCCCCAAACTTAAGGTTTTGCTTGTCCTCAAGCACACTAAGGACTTACCTAGGCTGCTGTTTCACCTTCTTTAACCACCTACTGACTCTCCTATATCCCTATCTATAGCACTGCTGTCCTGTGACACACTTCTCAGTTTAAAACTACCCTCTTATCTAGCTTCTTCTGACTTCGCCTGCCTAACACTCCATCTGCTTTTATTAACTTCCTACAACTGATCTATTTGCTTTTGTCATATCATGCCACTATCCCTAAGGTTTCAAATTCTGCCTAGCTTTACCCCAGACTCAGTACATGCTTCTAGCTTTATTTTTAATGTGTCTAGGATTCCTTAGAGTCATGCCAGTCTTAGTATTAACGGTAACAGTAGTACTTTTAAAGAACAACCTAAACCCTGGCATCACTACATTGGATAAACACTCATCTCCCTAAACAACCCTACAAGTTACAACTTTGTGCTTAGCTAATTGAGGATCAGAGTTCTTTTTAAATAGGACATCTAAGCCACAAAGTTATAACTCCTAGGTATACATTCTTCTTCCCTATTCCCTTTTTCTTACTTAGGTGGGGCCTCTCCTTTGGTTGCCTTTTGATGCAATGCCACTTGTGGGTCACACACTTGGCACTGATTACTTAGCAACCTAAGAGAGACTCCCCTCTTTATTCTATTCTTCATATTTTTTTTCAGTTCATCATTTTTTTGTAAAGGAGAAGAAGAATGCTTATGTTTCTAAGGGAGAGAGGAATGTTCCTAGGCCTAGGGTTGCCTCCCCCAAACTTCAACTACTCATTGTCCCCAATGAGTGTCTGAGGTGGCATACCCCCAAACTTTCCTAGAAGCATCTAGTCTAAAGTAAAACAAAGAGAATCTAAAGCCCTAGGCATAGACAAAACATTCGAACGACAAATATCACAGCAGCAGTAATAAAAAAAAACAGACAAATAAGGGCTTAAAGCTGTGCATGCTGAGCTTTTTAGAGGTTGATTTAAACTAGCAAAGGGTGTCCTATGACACTCATCCAACATGCTGTTAGATAAGCTATATATGGTAGTCATGATAGCAGCAAAAGATGGAATTTAAACAGATCACAGCCTAGCTAAACAGACAGTCCAAAACATGCTTTCAGTAATAAAAATTGCGGGTATCGCAATTATTTCGCAATCAAGTCAGGGCAGATATAACAGTGATTAAGGCCCCTAAGCATGCTCTTTCCAGTCATTCAAGCTCTCTAAAAATAAAACAAAACTAACCTACCTAGTCACCTATCATCAGACTATACTAAGCAAGATTAAAAACATAAAACTAAGCATCTAAAACAGATCAAAAGTGTACGAAAAACAGCATAATTCACATAATCTATCAGAAAGCAGAAAATTGTTTTTTTTTTTCTAAGGGAACAGCAATACTCCCTTTAGTGCAATTCAAACCAGCACTCAAACATCTTCATCCTCATCAGGTTGTCGTGGTCGTGGAGGCACCCATGGAGTCAGGAGATTTGTGGGGAAGTAAGGGAAGATGCACCCAAGTTGGTCTGCAACTTCCTTGTCCCTTGCCTGCGCATAAGTGGCCCATTGAGCCATCCTCCTCTGCATATCCATCAGGCAGGCCATGGATAGGGACTGATCAGCAGCCAGCCTATCCAGTTCAAACTCCATATTCCCCTTTCTCTTCAGCCTCAGGCTAGCAGGCAGCTCCAAGTGGCCTGTGTAAGCCATCTGCTGCTCCATTCGCTCAGTGGGGACTCCTGCAAGCAAACATAGTTTGGTTATGGTGTTAGGGAAAAACAATGGTCCCTTACCTTTCTTGGCGCACTCAGCAATGGCGGCTGACATGATTTCCCCCACATTGACCGTGAGACCTCGCATAATGGCATAGACCAGCAGCGACCTGCTCTGGTTGATGGTCGTCTCATGGGTCACAGGAGACAGCTTTCTCCTTACAAAGGCAAACCATACAGCTGCCTTTGCTGTCAGGTTGGCACTCATGAGGGTGTGCCTCCCATTGCGTGATACAGTCCACGCTGCTTCAGGCTGGCCAATGGTTCGAATGGCCTCCTCCAGCACTACCTCAGTAGGCTCATCAACGATCCGTGCATAATCAGTGTGTCTTTGGCCCTTGAGGCCATAAGCTTCGTTGATGGCTTTTGCTGAGTAGTCTACCTCTACTCCTCTTACCACCGATAGCCCCTCTTCAGAGTTGCGCAGGTTGGCGTAGAAGTCGTATACCATAGCTGTGTAAGCCGGATTGGGTGGCCTACATAATTCCTCCCAGCTGTGATTTATAATTCCTGCGCGCAAGAACTGCGGCAGGTCAGCAGGTCTGTCGAGGAAGCCCTTCTCGTGCAGCAACTCCCTCTTCATCAGCTCAACGCCTCTGGATTCAGCGTCAGAGGACACGTACCTCACGGACTGAGGCTCATCTTCAGGGTAGAGCTTGGCTTTCCCTTTGTCTGCTGGCTTGGCTGACTCGGCAGCTTCAACCTTGAGTCGTTTGAGCGAAGGCTCAGTGCTCTCTTTGGCTGACTCGGCAGCCCCAACCTTCTTGGCCTTCTTCTTCTTCAGCTTCTTGGATCGCTTGGCCTTAAGAATCTTGGCCTTCTTCTTCTTCTTGAGCTTTGCCTCAATGGTGATCTGCTGCAGGCACGCCCCCAACGTCTCTTCCATTGAGTCAGTCTTCTGTTCAAGACTCTCCAGGCTAGCTTCCCTCACAGGCGAGAAAACCTCCTCGTCCTCACCTTCCCCACTGCCCTGCGTTGATTCTTGGTACTCCCCATATGGGAATTCAGGGTCAGGCCGTGGGGTAGTGTGCGACGGCGTGGTGCTTTGCTCTGCTGTAGGTGTCTGTGCAGAACTCAGTGGTGAAGACGGCTGTTCAGGGCTCTGTGCAGGCGGCGATGAAGAACGCTCTGGGCTCTGCACTGGTTCAGATGGTGAAGGGTTGTGCGCAGGTGATGCAGATGGCGACGAACCCTTCTTGGTCGACTCGTGGGACGCACGATCCGTTTCTTGACTCTCCACAGAGGGAGTCTTTGCTTTGCTTGGTTCGGCGGCCATCTCGACACTCCACCGGCGCTTCTTGGGTGTGCCCGCTGGTTCAGAGGGTCCAGCAGGGATTTCTGTGACAACCCTCCACTTCTTCCTACGGATCGGAAGCTTGGGAAGACGTTCGGTGCGTGCAGCGTCAGCCGTAGCCAAGGCAAGTAGTGCATCTCTCGCAGCTGTTTCAGCAGCGTCGTCAGCCCTCTTCTTGGCTGCAGATCTTTCAGCCCGTGTGAACACCATTGTTGAGTCTTGGAGGTTTGGAGAGAAGGATCAAAGATGAAGAGAATCGCAGCTTTCTTGGAATTCAGAGAGTGAGTGAATCGTATCGATCGAGCGCCTTCTAACGGATATAAAGGAAACGGCTAAATCCCAACGGCTCTATTTTGCGGATCCTACAATTCCAGCGCAATTTTAGGGATATTTTTTCATCAAAATGTCAATCTTTGCTCGTCCGTATCTTTGATTTGGCTCAATCGTTTCCTGATTTTTAAAGCTGGAATTACTCTCCTTGATTCCCTCTTTCGATTCCCTACAAAAAGAAATAAAAACAACATCAAATTCGTAATTAAAATCGCACAACAAAACATACAAACGATAACCGGAAAATCGCAAAAAATAAACTAAGGCATGAGCCTTATGTTGACGAGCACAGTAATCACTCGTCCTCTCTCGTTCTCATTGTCACGCTTCAGTCAAGAGGAAGGCCGAGAGAGTCTTCACATCTCCTTCCTCATAGTAGTGCTTCAATCTTGCACCATTAACCATGAATGGTTGGCCTTGCTGCAAGTTCTTTATCTCTATGGCACCATGAACAAACACATTAGTAATCACAAATGGACCTGACCATCTAGACTTAAGTTTCCCTGGAAATAGTTTCAACCGTGAGTTAAACAACAAGACAAGTTGACCCTTCTTAAAGTCCTTAACTCTAAGTCTACTATCGTGCCAAATCTTGGTCTTTTCCTTGTACATTTTAGCATTTTCATAGGCCATATGTCTAAGCTCATCAAGCTCATGTAATTGCAAAGACCTCAGTGTCCCCGCATCCTTTACACAAAAATTCAATTCCTTCATGGCCCAAAATGCTTTGTTTTCTAACTCAAGTGGTAAGTGACAAGCCTTGCCATATACCAGCCTATAAGGAGACATACCTAGGGGTGTCTTATATGCTGTCCTATAAGCCCAAAGTGCATCCTCAAGCTTAAAGGACCAGTCTTTCCTATTAGGTTTGACCACTTTTTCTAGGATGTTCTTAATTTCCCTATTTGAAATTTCAGCTTGTCCATTCGAGTGTGGGTGATAGGGAGTGGCTACTCTATGTCTAATGTTATATTTAGACAACACTCTCTCCATAGCCTTGTTAATGAAATGTGACCCCTCATCACTAATGATGGCACGAGGTGTCCCAAACCTAGTAAAAATGTGCCTATGCAAGAATTTGGTGACTGTTTTGGCATCATTATTGGGACATGCTTTGGCTTCTACCCACTTGGACACATAGTCCACTGCCACTAATATGTAGAGGTTACCTGATGACGGAGGGAATGGCCCCATGAAGTCAATGCCCCATACATCAAAGAGCTCCAGCTCTAAGATGTAGGTGAGGGGCATCTCATCCTTTCGACTGAGGTTACCTGTTCTTTGGCATTCATCACAGCTGTGGGCATAGTTGTGGGCATCTTTGAAGATCGTTGGCCAATAGTAGCCACTCTGAAATACCTTTGCAGCTGTTCTTTGGCCACCAAAGTGTCCACCATAAGGAGCTGTGTGGCAGTGCTGCAGCACAGACTTCGCTTCAGCAGCTGAAACACACTTCCTTAGCAAGCCGTCAGCACATGTTCTGTAAAGTGTGGGGTCATCCCATATGAATTTCCTTGCTTCATGAAGGAACCTCCTCTTCTCTTGTCCTCCCTTGAAAACTGGTAAAACCTGTGATGCACGGAAGTTAGCAATGTCAGCAAACCAAGGTTCCTCATCGTTATCACGATGAGTCAAAGCAAAGACATGTTCATCAATAAAAGTATCAGAAATTGCGGGGTCCGCAATTTGTTCGCAATTGTGCTGCAATCGAGACAGGTGATCCGCAACCACATTTTCACATCCCTTCTTGTCTCGAATGTCCAAATCAAACTCTTGCAGCAGCAGTACCCACCTAATCAACCTAGGCTTAGCATCAGCCTTCCTCATAAGATACTTCAAGGCAGAATGGTCAGTGTACACAATTGTCCTAGTGCCTACAATATAGTTTCTAAATTTTTCGCAAGCAAACACTACAGCAAGCATCTCTTTCTCAGTAGTTGTATAATTACATTGAGCCTCATTCAAGGTTTTACTAGCATAATAGACAGGGTGTGTTAGCTTGTCAATCTTCTGTCCTAACATCACTCCTACAGCATAGTCACTGGCATCACATAACATCTCAAAGGGAAGATCCCAATTTGGTCCTACTATGATAGGGGCTGTGACTAGTGCTTTCTTAAGGGTGGTCCAAGCTACTACACATTCCTTAGAGAAGATGAATGGCCTATTTAATTCTAGAAGCTCACACAGAGGCTTGGCTATCTTAGAAAAGTCCTTAATGAACCTTCTGTAGAAGCCAGCATGCCCTAAGAAACTTCTAATGGCCTTGACATTCTGAGGCTCTACCAACTTCTCTATGATCTCAATTTTGGCTCGGTCAACTTCTACACCTGCCCTCGACACTCTATGACCTAAGACAATCCCCTCATCTACCATGAAGTGACACTTTTCCCAATTAAGGACTAAGTTAGTCTCTTCACATCTAGCCAAGACTTGTCCTAGATTCTCTAGACAGTTGGTGAATGAATCCCCAAAGACTGAGAAGTCATCCATGAATATTTCTATCATGGACTCATCCAACTCAGAGAAGATTGCCATCATGCACCTTTGGAAAGTTGCCGGTGCATTGCATAAGCCAAAAGGCATTCTGCGAAAGGCAAAAGTTCCAAAAGGGCAAGTGAAGGTAGTCTTCTCTTGGTCCTTAGGGTCTATAGTAATCTGATTATAGCCAGAATAACTGTTAAGTCTCTGAAAGTGACTTATTTAGGACCCATTTAGCTTAAGAAGATGTACACATTTAGGTGTTTTTGTTAGCATTTAGCTTAAACCTATGCTTTAATATGAGAATTAGAAGAAGGTAGCTAATATAGGACTTATGCACAATAGGTAGAAAAAGGGTTGAAAACCGAAGAAAAGAATGGAAAAATGAGCATTGCGAATGAATTGCGAAAACATTGCGGTGACCGCAATTATTCAAGTTAAAACCGTAAGTTGGCTGACATTTTTCTGTTTAGATCCGACTTTTCAGGGATTCGTTCTTTCTCCTCCATCCATTCTGATATATGACGTTGAAGATTGATGGTTCTCCTTGGCCCAAACGCACCTGCAAACTACTATAAAAGGGGGTCAAAGTCGGAGGTTCAACCATCATTCGAAGCGCAGAAGTCTTCTTGCAGTCCACCATTTCCATCTGTTTTCCTTTGCCGTCTGTTGGAGTGAGAGTCTAAGCTTTTGGAATCGATAATCTGATAGGAAGGAGAGGAGATTCTTCTTCTCTCTCGATTGGATTCATCCAAGCAGGGCTGACTTCTCATCACCATCATTCGAGGCGACTGCCACGGAGTTTTCTAGCAGCCCTCTACTGTTTTCTGCTCTGTTCTTCTCAATTCCATTTCTGATCACTGTTGTTCTTAGTGTAGCGTTTCAATTACTGCATTTCGTTGTTGTCTGTCTTGAATTCATTTCTTTTAGAGCTTCCCTTTGTCATTCAAACACTTAAAGTAATCGAAGTATCCTTCTGCATTTTACAGTTTCCATCTGGTTCTGCTACGGCTTTGGTTTGCTGTTTTAAGTATATTTATCTTCTAAGCATGTCTGTTTTATCTACCTTTTCTATTCTCCACATATCCATGAGTAACTAAAATCACTTAGGGGCATGCTAATGACAGAACTATAGGCTAAAAAACGTGAGTCAAGTAGGCAGATTAACACTCGAACATTGATTGTATGTAAGCTTCATCCCACGGGCAATTTCGATTGGCCATCCATTTTGTCCAAAGAACTCCTAACCTCTGGAAGGAGTAAGAGTTCAGAGTCATATAATCATGCTAGCCTTTCATGGTAATCAGGAAACGGCCTAGGAATAGGCGTTTCCCTAGTACAAACTGAACACTCCTGTTTTAACAAGATGCTTAAGACCTTACTTTGAAGTCGAGTAAACTTGAGTCTCTCATGCATGGAATCGGACGATACTTGAGATAGAGTGAGTTTGATGTATAGAGAGTTGATCCAAAGCTTGATAATCGTAATAAACTGCCTATAGGATAGTCATTAGTAGCCCTTAATTCACCCTTTTAATCAGTTTCGCTGCCATTTAATTGCGGATTAATTGCGGTTCTCGCAATTCTGCTAAAACGCATTCTGTGTAGCTGTTTTCTTTTTCGTTTATTGATTCCATCTCTTGTTCTTTGAGCCTGATTTTCACTTTAACTTGTTTATGGTATATTCCTTTACACATTCAGCAAAACTTAGGTAATTAAAAACCAATTTTATCCCCTCAAATTCATCCCATCTTTCTTAACAAACACACTTCGCGAATAACTAAAAATGAGTCTCTGTGGAAAAAACGAATGAAATATACTTACTACTTGCTGTGAGACCATGTATGCTTGCATGTTCTAAGTGCTCTCTCTACCCTTTTGCATATTTATCTTTACACATTGAGCACGCAACAAGTTTTTGGCGCCGCTGCCGGGGACTTATTTTAAGTGAAAACGAAGTTTGTTAAGTCTGAAACATCAAATTATTTTCCATTGAATTTGATCCATCTTCATTTCTTTTTCAGGTACCATTTAGGGTAGTTTATGAATGAGACTCCATCTAGTGATCTAGAGTTCAACCCTGAGCCCGAGAGATTACTTAGAGCTAGGAATAGAGCCAAGAAACGTCTCTTTAAACAAACCCTTTTACTTCCAATCATTGCAGAGACTACAATTCCTCCGCAATTACCTCAAGAAGAAATGGCTGGAGTAAATCAAAACCTGGTGCCTGTCACTCGCAATCCCATTGAAATAGCGAATGACAAGGATAGCGCCATCCTTTCATATTTAGTACCTATGCCTGGGGAGCTGAACCCCAGCATAATCCGTCCTGAAATCACTGCCAACTCATTCGAGTTAAAGCCAGTGATGTTCCAAATGTTGTCCACTGTGGGACAATTCTTTGGAATAGAAAATGAGGACCCCCATAACCACCTTAGGAACTTCCTAGGAGTTAGTGACACATTCCTAATCCCTGGAGTTTCCCAAGAAGCCCTGAGGCTATATCTTTTCCCTTACTCTTTGAGGGACAAAGCCAAAACATGGCTAAACTCTTTACCCTCAGGATCTGTCCGCAATTGGACAGATTTAGCAGAAAAATTCCTAGTCAAATACTTCCCACCTGATAGGAATTCAACCTTTCGTGATGATATCATAAAATTCAAACAAGCTCCAAGTGAGTCTCTTCACGAAGCTTGGACAAGATTCAAAGACCTTCTCATTAAATGTCCACATCATGGCATCCCATGGTGTATCCAAATAGAAGTCTTCTTTAAAGGATGCAACCCCAGCACCAGACAAGTTTTAAATTCATCTGCTGGAGGTTCCATGTTGTCCAAGAGTTACAACGAAGCTTATGAGATCTTGGAGAAGATCTCAACATCTCATTGTAGGTGGTCAGACGATCCAGTAGAGCCAACTAGGGCTCAAGACAAGGATGCTCTAAGCGCCATGAGCACCCAAATAAATGCCCTGACCAACTTAGTTAAGCAAATGGCTCAGGCCAATCTCCAAACCAGTGCCAATACCGCCACAGCCATGTCAATGGGCACCCAACCAAGTCAAGGCGAGGCACCAATCTGTGGATTCTGTGGGGAAGGGCACCCTTATGAATACTGCCCTGGGAATCCATCCTCAGTCTGCTATGTAGGAAGTCAGCAGCAGCCTAGGAATAACCCCTACTCCAATACCTATAACCCTGGTTGGAGAAACCACCCTAACCTGTCATGGGGTGGCCAACAAAACACTAATCCAAATTCTAACCAACCTAGACCGAGTGGAACACCTGGTTTCACTCCTCAACATAACCAGTCAATGTACCAAAAACCTTACAATCAACCTGTAGGATCTTCTGTAGAAAACCTACTCAAGGAATATATAGCTAAGAATGATGCTACTCTTCAGAGCCAGCAAGCTACTCTTAGGAGCCTGGAAAACCAAGTAGGCCAATTAGCCAATGAACTTAAAAGTAGGCCCCAAGGTAGACTCCCTGCTGATACCGAGGTACCAAGGAGAGATGGCAAAGAACAAGTTCAAGCCATTGAACTTAGGAGTGGAAGACCATTGGTGAGCAACACAAAGGACACACCAAAGAGAGTAGAGAACACTGAGTCTAGTGCTCCACTGGAGTCTCTGCCAAGCCAAGGTCCACCACCGACTAGCACATCAGGAGCCAGGCTAGAGCCAATTGTTGAGGACGTAGAAGAAATTCCAAGACCTCCACCTATCTTAAGGCGTCCTGACGTGCCTGCATATGTGCCACCACCTCCATATCCTCGAAGGCTGAAGAAGAAGCAGGAACAGGAAGTTCATTTTAATAAATTCTTAGAAATACTTAAGCAAGTGCATGTTAACATTCCTTTTGTAGAGGTTTTACAGTCTATGCCTTCATATGTAAAGTTTTTGAAGGACATTATTACTAACAAAAAAATAATTGGTGAGTTTGAAACAGTAAACCTCACCGAGGAGTGCAGTGCCATCCTCCAAAACAAGTTGCCCAAGAAGGAGAAGGATCCTGGTTCCTTCACCCTACCTGTAGAACTTGGAGGCAAGCATGTGGGCAGAGCGCTTTGTGACCTGGGCGCCAGCATAAATCTCATGCCCCTGTCCCTATTCCGCCAGTTGGGAATGGGAGAAGCACGTCCAACTACTGTCACTTTACAACTAGCAGACAGATCCATCGCATATCCAGAAGGTAAGATTGAGGATATTCTAGTTAAAGTTGACAAATTTATTTTCCTTGCAGATTTCATTGTCCTAGACTATGAGGCAGACAAGGAGGTCCCCATCCTGCTAGGTAGACCATTTCTAGCCACAGGTAGGGCACTAATAGACGTGCAAAAAGGTGAGTTAACTATGAGGGTTCATGATGAAGAGGTAAAATTTAGTGTTTACAAAGCTTTAAGGTATCCCTCTGATTCTGAGTCTTGTGCTAGCATTGATGTTGTTGACTCACTAATGGAAGAACAATTAGAGCATGTATTATTAACCAAGCATGCTAACGAATATGTAGGATTAGATGTAGATGATCTAAATGTATCTGACATAATGAATATGCCTGTAGATAAACCTCAGCATGTATGTATGACTATGGACTTAACTGATAGAACTGTAAATCCGTTAAAGCCCTCCATTGAGCATCCACCTGTTTTAGAACTGAAACCACTACCAACTCACCTCAAATATGCATATCTAGGAGATAATGATACGCTGCCTGTAATTATTTCTTCTAAGCTAAGTGAACAGCATGAGGTTGATTTAATTTTACTGCTTAAGCAACATAGGAAGGCTATAGCATGGACTATTGCTGATATTCGAGGCATTAGCCCTTCTTATTGCATGCACAAAATTATATTAGAGGAAGAGCACACACCTAAGGTAGATCACCAGCGTAGGTTAAACCCCTCTATGAAAGAGGTAGTAAAGAAAGAAATAATAAAGTGGTTAGATGCAGGAGTAATTTTCCCCATAGCTAGTAGCCAGTGGGTGAGCCCCATCCAATGTGTACCTAAAAAGGGGGGAATAACTGTGGTAGTCAATGAGAACAACGAACTGATTCCAACAAGGACTGTCACAGGGTGGAGAGTGTGTATGGATTACAGGAAGTTAAATAAAGAAACTAAAAAAGACCATTTCCCTCTACCGTTCATTGACCAGATGCTAGACAGAATAGCTGGTAGAGCCTACTATTGTTTTTTAGATGGGTACTCTGGCTATAATCAAATCACTATAGACCCTAAGGATCAAGAGAAGACTACCTTCACTTGCCCTTTTGGAACGTTTGCCTTCCGCAGAATGCCTTTTGGCTTATGCAATGCACCGGCAACTTTCCAAAGGTGCATGATGGCAATCTTCTCTGAGTTGGATGAGTCCATAATAGAAATATTCATGGATGACTTCTCAGTCTTTGGGGACTCATTTAAAACCTGTCTAGAGAACCTAGGACAAGTCCTGGCTAGGTGTGAAGAGACCAACCTAGTCCTAAATTGGGAAAAGTGCCATTTTATGGTAGATGAAGGGATTGTCTTAGGACATAGGGTGTCAAGAGCAGGTGTGGAAGTGGATAGGGCAAAAATAGAGGTCATAGAGAAGTTGGAAGAGCCCCAGAATGTCAAGGCCATTAGGAGTTTCCTAGGACATGCTGGCTTCTATAGAAGGTTCATCAAGGACTTCTCTAAGATAGCCAAGCCTCTATGTGAGCTACTGGAGCTAGGTAGGCCATTCATCTTCTCTAAGGAATGTGTATTAGCTTGGAAAACCCTTAAGGAAGCACTGGTCACAGCACCAATCATAGTAGGACCAAATTGGGACCTCCCATTTGAGATGCTATGTGATGCTAGTGACTATGCTGTAGGAGTCATGTTAGGACAGAAGATTGATAAGCTCACACATCCTGTCTATTATGCTAGTAAGACCTTGAATGAGGCTCAATGTAACTATACAACTACAGAGAAAGAGATGCTTGCTGTAGTATTTGCTTGTGAAAAATTTAGGAACTATATTGTAGGAACTAGGACCATTGTATATACTGACCATTCTGCTTTAAAATATCTTATGAGGAAGGCTGATGCTAAGCCTAGATTGATTAGATGGGTGTTATTGCTGCAGGAATTTGATTTGGACATTCGGGACAAGAAGGGATGTGAAAACGTGGTTGCAGATCACCTGTCTCGATTGCAGCACAATTGCGAAAAAATTGCGGACCCCGCAATTACTGATGCTTTTATAGATGAACATATCTTTGCTTTGACTCATCGTGATAACGATGAGGAACCTTGGTTCGCTGACATTGCTAACTTCCGTGCATCACAGGTATTACCAGTGTTCAAGGGAGGACAAGAGAAGAAGAGGTTCCTCCATGAAGCAAGGAAATTCATCTGGGATGACCCCATCCTTTACAGAACCTGTGCTGATGGGTTGTTGAGGAAGTGTGTATCAGCTGCTGAAGCGAAGTCTGTGCTGCAGCACTGTCACTCATCTCCTTACGGTGGGCACTTTGGTGGTCAAAGAACAGCTGCTAAGGTATTTCAGAGTGGCTACTACTGGCCAACAATCTTCAAGGACGCCCACAACTATGCCCACAACTGTGACGAATGCCAAAGGACAGGTAACCTCAGTCGTAAGGATGAGATGCCCCTCACTTACATCTTAGAGTTGGAGCTCTTTGATGTATGGGGCATTGATTTCATGGGACCATTCCCTCCATCATCAGGTAACCTGTACATCTTAGTAGCAGTAGACTACGTGTCAAAGTGGGTAGAAGCTAAGGCATGTCCTAATAATGATGCTAAAACAGTCACTAGCTTCTTGCATAGGCACATTTTCACTAGATTTGGGACTCCTCGTGCTATCATTAGTGATGAGGGGTCACATTTCATTAATAAGGCTATGGAGAAAATATTGGCTAAGTATAACATCAGACATAGGATAGCTACTCCCTACCACCCACACTCAAATGGTCAAGCTGAAATTTCCAATAGGGAGATAAAGAACATCCTAGAAAAGGTAGTCAAACCTAATAGAAAAGACTGGTCATTTAAGCTTGAGGATGCACTTTGGGCTTATAGAACAGCATATAAGACACCTCTAGGAATGTCTCCCTATAGGTTGGTGTATGGCAAGGCTTGCCACTTGCCACTTGAGTTGGAAAACAAGGCATTTTGGGCCATGAAAGAATTAAATTTTTGTGTGAAGGATGCGGGGACATTAAGATCTTTACAGCTACATGAACTTGACGAGCTTAGGCACATGGCCTATGAGAATGCCAAGATGTACAAAGAAAAGACAAAAATATGGCATGACAGTAGACTCAGGATCAAAGACTTTAAGAAGGGCCAACTTGTATTGTTATTTAACTCACGATTAAAGCTATTTCCAGGCAAATTAAAGTCTAGATGGTCAGGTCCATTTATTATTACTAATGTCTTTGTTCATGGTGCCATAGAGATTAAAAACTTGCAGCAAGGACAGCCATTTCTGGTCAATGGTGCTAGGTTGAAGCACTACTATGAGGAAGGAGATGTAAAGACTCTCTCGGCCTTCCTCTTGACTGAAGCATGACAAAGAGAACGAGAGAGAACGAGTGGTTACTGTGCTCGTTTAGTCAAGGCCAATGCCTTAGTTTATTTTTACTGTTTTTTCGCTTATCGTTTGTACGTTTTGTGATGTGTTTTTAATGACGTGTTTAATGTTTGTTTTGTTTGCTTTTGCAAGGAATCGAAAGAGGGGATCAAGGGGAGTAAATCCCACTTTAAAAATCAAGAAACGGTTGAGCCAAATGAAAGATACGGGCGATCAAAGTTTGGAATTTTTATGAAATATTATCCCTAGAATTGCGCAAAAATTGCTGGATCCGCAAAAAGAGCCGTTGGGATTTTTTTCCGTTTTATTTATAGCCGTTAGAACGCGCTCGTTGATACGATTCTCTCATTCTTTGATCTCCAAGATTTCTGCGATTCTCTCCATCTTTGATTCTTCTCTCAAGATCTTCAAGACTCGACGATGGTTTCCACTAGGGCTGAGAGATCCGCCGCCAAGAAGAAGGCCGATGACGCAGCTGAAGCGGCTGCGAGGGAAGCGCTTCTCACCCTTGCTGATGAGGGTGCTGTACGCACTGGCCGTCTTGCCAAGCTTCCTATTCGTAGGAAGAAGTGGAGGGTGGTCACTGAGATCCCTGCTGGCCCATCTGAGCCAGTGGGCACGCCAAAGAAGCGCCGGTGGACTGTCAAGACTGCTGCCGAACCAAGCACCGCCAAGACTCCCTCTGTGGAGAGTCAAGAAACTGATCGTGCAGCCCACGAGTCAGCTAAAGAAGGTTTGTCGCCGTCTGTGTCACCTGTGCGCAGTCCCCTCTCGTCTGAACCAGTGCCAAGCGCAGAGTCGTCACCGCCTGCACAGAGCGCCGAGTTGTCTCCAGCACCTCAGAGTTCTGATCCGACGCCTGCAGCAGCACAGAGCCCTGAGCTGCCGTCTTCGCCATGGAGTTCTGCACATACACCATCAGCAGAGCACAATTCTCCACGGCCTGATCCTGAATTCCCTTATGGGGATTATCAAGAGTCCACGCAAGGCAGTGGAGATGCTGGAGAAGAAGAAGTCTTTTCTCCCCTGAGAGAAGACAGCCCTGCCGAGCCTGCACAGCAGGATGATTCTATGGAGGAGACGTTGGGGGCATGTTTCCCACAACTCCAGGCAAGGCTCAAAAAGAAGAAGAAGGCCAAGATTGTCAAGGCCAAGAAATCCAAGAAAAAGAAGGCCAAGAGAGTGCCTTCCGCAGAGAAAGAAAGCTCGGAGCCCTCACGGAAAAGGCTCAAAGTTGAGGCTGCCGAGTCAGCCAGGCCATCAGATAAGGGGAAGGCTAAACTCCACCCTGAAGACGAACCTCAGTCAGTGAGGTATGTCTCATCTGATGCTGAATCCAGGGGTGTTGAGCTGAGAAAAAGGGACCTATTGCACGAGAAGGGGTTCCTTGATCGACTTGCTGACCTGCCGCAGTTCTTGCGAGCAGGGGTGATCAACCATGGCTGGGAGGAATTCTGCAGACCTCCCAATCCAGCCTACACGAGCATGGTGTACGATTTCTACGCCAATGTGCTCAGCCCTGAGGATGGCCTATCTGTGGTCAGAGGGGTGGAAGTCGATTTCTCAGCCAAGGCCATCAATGACGCCTTTGGTCTCAAGGGCCAGGCGCACACAGATTATGCACGGATAGTCGATGAGCCGACCGAGGCTGTGCTAGAAGAGGCCATTCGCACAATTGGCCAGCCTGAAGCCTCTTGGACAGTGTCACGCAACGGGCGGCACACTCTCATGAGTGCCAACCTCACGGCTAAGGCAGCTGTGTGGTTTTCATTCGTCAGAAGAAGACTCTCCCCAGTGACTCATGAGACTACAATTAACCAGAGCCGTTCGCTGCTGGTTTATGCTATAATGAGAGGTCTCACGATCAACGTGGGAGAAGTCATCGCTGCTGCCATAGCTGAGTGTGCTAAAAAGGGTAAGGGGCCATTATTTTTCCCCAACACTATAACCAAATTGTGTTTGCTTGCAGGGGTTCCCACCGAGCGCTTGGAGCAGCAGCTGCCTTACACAGGCCATTTGGAGTTGCCGGCACACCTAAGGCTGAGAAGAAAGGGCAACATGGAATTTGAGTTGGATAGGCTGGCTGCTGAACAGTCCCTATCCATGGCCTGCTTGATGGACATACAGAGGAGAATGGCTCAATGGGCCAACTATGCGCAGGCAAGGGACAGAGAAGTTGCAGACCAGTTGGGGTGCATCTTCCCAGACTTCCCCACCAACCTCCTAACTCCATGGGTGCCCCCACGACCAAGGCGACCAGATGAGGATGATGAGAATTGAGTGCTGGTTTGAAGAGCACTAGAGGGAGTATTACTGATCCCTTAAGAAACAAAAGACAATTTTCCTGCTTTTTGATAGAATCATGTATAGTATGCTGTTTTGTATTCAGTTTTTGATCTGTTTTTCATGTTTAGTTTTATGCTTTTTCTTTTGCTTAGTCTAGTTTGATGTTAGCTGAATAGGTAGGATAGTTTAGTTTTATTTTTAGGATGCATGAGTAACAGGAAAAAGCATGCTAGGGGCTTGAGTTAATGTTATATCTGCCCGGATTGGATTGCGAAATAATTGCGGTTCCCGCAATTTTTGTGACTGATTGCATGTTTTGGACTGTCTGTTTAGTTAGGCTGTGATCTGTTAAATTCTATCTTTTGTTGCTAGCATGACTACCTTATATAGCTGATCTTGAAGCATGCTGGATGAGTGTCATAGGACACCCTTTGATAGTTTAAATTTGCCTCTACATAGTGCTCAGTATGCAGAAACCATAAGTCCTTAAACCTTTCTGTTATGTTCAAATTTTCTGCTGCTGGGATAATTGCTTTTAGAATGTTTTGCCTATGCCTAGGATTTTTAGATTCTCTTTGTTTTACTTTAGACTAGATGCTTCTAGGACAAGTTTGGGGGTGTGCCACCTCAAACACTCATTGGGGACAATGAGTAGTTGAAGTTTGGGGGAGGCCACCCTAGGCCTAGGAACATTCCTCTCTCCCTTAGAAACATAAGCATTCTTCTTCTCCTTTTTAAAAAAAAAAAAAAAAAAAAAAAAAAAAAAAAAAAAAAATGATGAACAAAATGAAAAAAAGAATAAAGGGGGGGAGTTTCTCTTAGGTTGCTGAGTAATCAGTGCCAAGTGTGTAACCCACAAGTGGCGTTGCATCAAAAGGCAACCAAAGGAGAAGCTCCACCTAAGAAAAAAAAAAAGAGAAAAATATAGGGAAGAAGAATGTATACCTAGGAGTTATAACTTTGTGGCTTAGATGTCCTATTTAAAAAAGAACTCTGATCCTCAAAGTAGCTAAGCACAAAAGTTGTAACTTGTAGGGTTGTTTTAGGGAGATGAGTGTATATCCAATGTAGTGATGCCAGGGCTTAGGTTGTTCTCTAAAAGTACTACTGTCACTGTTAATACTAAGACTGGCATGACTCTAAGGAATCCTAGACACATTAAAAATAAGCTAGAAGCATGTACTGAGTCTAGAGTAAAGCTTGGTAGAATTTGAAACCTTAGGGATAATAGCATGGTATCATAAAAGTAGTTAGATCAGTAGTAGGGGGTTAACAAAGACAGTAGGTATAGTAGGCAGGTGAAGTCAGAAGAAGCTAGACAAGAGGTTAGTTCTAAACTTAGAAGTGTGTCACAGGACAGCATTGCTAGAGATAGGGTTATAAGGGAGTTAGTGAGTGGTTAAAGAAGAAGAAACAGCAGCCTAGGTAAGTCCTTAGTATGCTTGAGGACAAGCAAAGCCTTAAGTTTGGGGGTGTGTTAAGTCTCTGAAAGTGACTTATTTAGGACCCATTTAGCTTAAGAAGATGTACACATTTAGGTGTTTTTGTTAGCATTTAGCTTAAACCTATGCTTTAATATGAGAATTAGAAGAAGGTAGCTAATATAGGACTTATGCACAATAGGTAGAAAAAGGGTTGAAAACCGAAGAAAAGAATGGA
This sequence comes from Herpetospermum pedunculosum, assembly GCA_028017165.1. Classification (NCBI taxonomy): domain Eukaryota; kingdom Viridiplantae; phylum Streptophyta; class Magnoliopsida; order Cucurbitales; family Cucurbitaceae; genus Herpetospermum; species Herpetospermum pedunculosum. The sequence continues at coordinate 52,718,041 of CM051528.1, read as the reverse complement.
AAAATGAGCATTGCGAATGAATTGCGAAAACATTGCGGTGACCGCAATTATTCAAGTTAAAACCGTAAGTTGGCTGACATTTTTCTGTTTAGATCCGACTTTTCAGGGATTCGTTCTTTCTCCTCCATCCATTCTGATATATGACGTTGAAGATTGATGGTTCTCCTTGGCCCAAACGCACCTGCAAACTACTATAAAAGGGGGTCAAAGTCGGAGGTTCAACCATCATTCGAAGCGCAGAAGTCTTCTTGCAGTCCACCATTTCCATCTGTTTTCCTTTGCCGTCTGTTGGAGTGAGAGTCTAAGCTTTTGGAATCGATAATCTGATAGGAAGGAGAGGAGATTCTTCTTCTCTCTCGATTGGATTCATCCAAGCAGGGCTGACTTCTCATCACCATCATTCGAGGCGACTGCCACGGAGTTTTCTAGCAGCCCTCTACTGTTTTCTGCTCTGTTCTTCTCAATTCCATTTCTGATCACTGTTGTTCTTAGTGTAGCGTTTCAATTACTGCATTTCGTTGTTGTCTGTCTTGAATTCATTTCTTTTAGAGCTTCCCTTTGTCATTCAAACACTTAAAGTAATCGAAGTATCCTTCTGCATTTTACAGTTTCCATCTGGTTCTGCTACGGCTTTGGTTTGCTGTTTTAAGTATATTTATCTTCTAAGCATGTCTGTTTTATCTACCTTTTCTATTCTCCACATATCCATGAGTAACTAAAATCACTTAGGGGCATGCTAATGACAGAACTATAGGCTAAAAAACGTGAGTCAAGTAGGCAGATTAACACTCGAACATTGATTGTATGTAAGCTTCATCCCACGGGCAATTTCGATTGGCCATCCATTTTGTCCAAAGAACTCCTAACCTCTGGAAGGAGTAAGAGTTCAGAGTCATATAATCATGCTAGCCTTTCATGGTAATCAGGAAACGGCCTAGGAATAGGCGTTTCCCTAGTACAAACTGAACACTCCTGTTTTAACAAGATGCTTAAGACCTTACTTTGAAGTCGAGTAAACTTGAGTCTCTCATGCATGGAATCGGACGATACTTGAGATAGAGTGAGTTTGATGTATAGAGAGTTGATCCAAAGCTTGATAATCGTAATAAACTGCCTATAGGATAGTCATTAGTAGCCCTTAATTCACCCTTTTAATCAGTTTCGCTGCCATTTAATTGCGGATTAATTGCGGTTCTCGCAATTCTGCTAAAACGCATTCTGTGTAGCTGTTTTCTTTTTCGTTTATTGATTCCATCTCTTGTTGTTTGAGCCTGATTTTCACTTTAACTTGTTTATGGTATATTCCTTTACACATTCAGCAAAACTTAGGTAATTAAAAACCAATTTTATCCCCTCAAATTCATCCCATCTTTCTTAACAAACACACTTCGCGAATAACTAAAAATGAGTCTCTGTGGAAAAAACGAATGAAATATACTTACTACTTGCTGTGAGACCATGTATGCTTGCATGTTCTAAGTGCTCTCTCTACCCTTTTGCATATTTATCTTTACACATTGAGCACGCAACAATAACCATCTAAGAAACAATAGTAGGCTCTACCAGCTATTCTGTCTAACATCTGGTCAATGAACGGTAGAGGGAAGTGGTCTTTTTTAGTTTCTTTATTTAATTTCCTGTAATCCATGCACACTCTCCATCCTGTGACAGTCCTAGTTGGAATCAGTTCGTTGTTCTCATTGACTACCACAGTCATCCCACCCTTTTTAGGTACACACTGTATAGGGCTCACCCACTGGCTACTAGCTATGGGGAAGATCACACCAGCATCTAACCATTTTATTATTTCTTTCTTAACTACCTCTTTCATAGAGGGATTCAGCCTACGTTGGTGATCTACTCTAGGTGTGTGCTCTTCCTCTAGTATAATCTTATGCATACAATAAGAAGGGCTAATGCCTCTAATATCAGCAATAGTCCATGCAATAGCCTTCCTATGTTGCTTAAGCAGTAAAATCAGTTCAACCTCATGCTTTTCACTTAGTTTAGAAGAAATGATAACAGGCAGAGTTTCATTACTCCCTAAATATGCATACTTTAGGTGAGTGGGTAGTGGTTTCAGTTCTAAAACAGGTGGATGCTCAATGGATGACTTTAAAGGATTCACAGATCTATCAGTTAGGTCTATATTCATACATACATGTTGTGGTTTATCTACAGGCATATCCATTATGTCAGATACATTCAAGTCAGCTACATCTAATTGTACATATTCATTAGCATGCTTAGTTAATAGTACATGCTCCAATTGTTCTTCCATTAAAGAATCAACAACGTCCATACTAGCACAGGATTCAAGGTCAGAGGGATACCTTAAAGCTTTATACACACTAAATTTCACCTCTTCATCATGAACCCTCATAGTGAGCTCACCTTTTTGGACGTCTATAAGTGCCCTACCTGTGGCTAGAAATGGTCTGCCTAGCAGGATGGGGACCTCCTTGTCTGCTTCATAATCCAGGATAATGAAATCTGCCAGGAAAATAAATTTGTCAACTTTCACTAGAATATCCTCAATCTTACCTTCAGGGTATGCGATGGATCTGTCTGCTAGTTGTAAAGTGACAGTGGTTGGACGTGCTTCTCCTATTCCTAGCTGGCGGAATAGTGATAGGGGCATAAGGTTTATGCTGGCGCCCAGGTCACAAAGCGCTCTGCCCACGTGCTTGCCTCCAAGTTCTACAGGTAAGGTGAAGGAACCAGGATCCTTCTCCTTCTTAGGCAGCTTGTTCTGGAGGATGGCACTGCACTCCTCAGTGAGGTTTACTGTTTCAAACTCACCAATTATTTTTTTGTTAGTAATAATGTCCTTCAAAAACTTCACATAGGAAGGCATAGACTGTAAAACTTCTACAAAAGGAATGTTGACATGCACTTGCTTAAGAATTTCTAAGAATTTATTAAAATGCACTTCCTGTTCCTGCTTCTTCTTAAGCCTTCGAGGATATGGAGGTGGTGGCACATATGCAGGCACGTCAGGGCGCCTTAGGATAGGTGGAGGCCTTGGAATTTCTTCTATTTCCTCAACAATTGGTTCTAGCCTGACTCCTGATGTGCTAGTTGGTGGTGGACCTTGGTTTGGCAGAGACTCCAGTGGAGCACTAGACTCAGTGTTCTCTACTCTCTTTGGTGTGTCCTTTGTGTTGCTCACCAAGGGTCTACCACTTCTAAGTTCAATTGCTTGAACTTGCTCTTTACCATCTCTCCTTGGTACCTCAGTGTCAGCAGGGAGTCTACCTTGGGGCCTACTCTTGAGTTCATTGGCCAATTGGCCTATTTGGTTCTCTAGGCTCCTAAGAGTAGCTTGCTGGCTTTGAAGAGTAGCATCATTCTTAGCTATGTATTCCTTGAGTAAGTTTTCTACAGAAGATCCTACAGGTTGGTTGTATGGTTTTTGGTACATTGATTGGTTATGTTGGGGAGTGAAACTAGGTGTTCCACTCGGTCTAGGCTGGTTAGGATTTTGGTTAGCATTTTGTTGGCCACCCCATGACAGGTTTGGGTGGTTCCTCCAACCAGGGTTGTAAGTATTGGAATAGGGGTTGTTCCTAGGCTGCTGTTGGCTTCCTACATAGCAGACTGAGGATGGATTCCCAGGGCAGTATTCATATGGGTGCCCTTCCCCACAGAATCCACAGATAAGTGCCTCGCCTTGACTTGGTTGGGTGCCCATTGACATGGCTGTGGCGGTATTGGCACCGGTTTGGAGATTGGCCTGAGCCATTTGCTTAACTAGGTTGGTCAGGGCATTTATTTGGCTGCTCATTGCACTTAGAGCAGCATCCTTGTCTTGAGCTCTAGTTGGCTCAACTGGATCATCTGACCACCTACAGTGAGATGCTGAGATCTTCTCCAAGATCTCATAGGCTTCGTTGTAACTCTTGGACAACATGGAACCACCAGCAGATGAATTTAAGACTTGCCTAGTGCTGGGGTTGCATCCTTTGAAAAAGACCTCTATTTGGATACACCATGGGATGCCATGATGTGGACATTTGAGAAGAAGGTCCTTGAACCTTGTCCAAGCTTCGTGAAGAGATTCATTATCAGCTTGTTTGAATTTAACTATGTCATCACGAAAGGTAGAATTCCTATCAGGTGGGAAGTATTTGACTAGGAATTTTTCTGCTAAATCTGTCCAATTAAGGACAGATCCCGAGGGTAATGAGTTCAACCATGTTTTGGCTTTATCCCTCAAAGAGTAAGGGAACAAGTATAGCCTCAAGGCTTCTTGGGAAACTCCAGGGATGATGAAGGTATCACTAACTCCTAAGAAGTTCCTAAGATGGTTGTGGGGGTCCTCATTTTCTATTCCAAAGAATTGTCCCACAGTGGACAACATTTGGAACATCACTGGCTTTAACTCGAATGAGTTGGCAGTGATCTCAGGACGGATTATGCTGGGGTTCAGCTCCCCAGGCATAGGTACTAAATATGAAAGAATGGCACTATTCTTGTCATTCGCTATTTCGATGGGGTTGCGAATGACAGGTACCTGATTTGGAACTATCTCTTCCATTTCTTCGATTTCAGGTATGATAGGAGGTTGTTTAAAAAGACGTTTCTTGGCTTTATTTCTGGCTTTAAATAGTCTCTCGGGCTCAGGATTGAACTCTAGATCTCTATTTGAAGGCTCACTCATAAACTAACCCAATAGTACCTGCAAAAGAAATGAAACAGATCAGCTTCAATAAGCAATAAACTTGTTTTTTCAAACTTAACAAACTTCGTTTTCACTTAAAATAAGTCCCCGGCAGCGGCGCCAAAAACTTGTTGCGTGCTCAATGTGTTAATAAGAATAAGCAATAAGAGAGAGAGAGCACTCAGAACATGCAAGCATACATGATCTTATAGCAAGTAATGAGTATTTTTTCATTCGTTTTCCCACAGAGACTTATTTTTAGCTATTCACGAAGTGTTTTGTTAAGAAAGAAGGGGTGGATTTGATGGGTTCAAATTGGTTTTTAATTGCCTACTTCTTACCGAACATATAAAGGAATGTAACATAAACAAATGCAAGTTCAAATTAGACTCAAAGGACAAGAGATGGAATTAATAAACGAAGAAGAAAACAGCTAAACAGAATGGTAACTTAGCAGAATTGCGGATACCGCAATGTTATCGCAATTGTAAAAACAGTAAAAGTGTGTAAAATGGAGAATTAAGGGCTACTAACGACTATCCTATAGGCATTTTAATACGATTCCCAAGCATTGGATCAACTCTCTATGCATCAAACTCACTCTATCTCATGTATCGTCCGATTCCATGCATTAGATTCTTTAGTTTACTCAACTCAAAGTAAGGTCTTAAGCATCTTGTTAAAGCAGAAGTGTTTAGTTTGTACTAGGGGAACGCCTATTCCTAGGCCGTTTCCTGGTTACCTTGAAAGGCTAGCATGATAATATGACTCTGAACTCTTACTCCTTCCAGAGGTTAGGAGTTCTTTGGACAAAATGGATGGCCAATCGAAATTGCCCGTGGGATGAAGCTTACATACAATCAATGGTTCGAGAGCTATCCTACATACTTGGTTCACGTTTTTTAGCCTATAGTTCTGTCATTAGCATGCCCCTAAGTGACTTAGTTACTCATGGATATAAGGAGAACAGAACTAAAAGATAAGATAGACATGCTTAAAAGGGAAATGTGCTTAAAACAGTAAGGGAAGGCAGTAGAATGAAAAGGCAGAAACTGTGAAATACGGAATTGAAACTTGATTACTTGATTGTTTGAATAGACAAAAGAAAGCTTAAAGCAAATGACAGAGAGACAGAACACAACGAATTATCTTAATCTAGCTATTAGGAAAGAAACAACAACAAGGCAGAGTTGGAAGAACAGAAAGCAATAAACAGCTCGAATGACTCGTTGCAGTCGCCTCGAATGAAGGATGAGAAAGGACAGCCTTGCTTGGATGAATCCAATCGGGAGAGAAGAAGAATCTCCTCTCCTTCCTATCAGATTATCGACTCCAACAGCTGAGCTTCGCAAACCAGCAGACGGCAGAGGAAAACAGGAGAAAAGATGGACTGCGAGAAGACTTCTACGCTTTCGGATGATGCTTGAACCTCCGACTTTGACCCCCTTTTATAGTAGTTTGCAGGTGCGTTTGGGCCAAGGAGAACCATCAATCTTCAACGTCATATATCAGAATGGATGGAGGAGAAAGAACGAATCCCTGAAATCACGGAAATTAACAGAAAAAGATCAGTCAACTTACGGTTTTCACTTGAAATGTTGCGGCTTCAGCAATGTTTTAGCAATGCTGTCGCAATGCAGTTTTTTTCATTCTTTTCCTTCGGTTTTCAACCCTTTTCTTTCCTATTGTGCATAAGTCCTAATTTAGCTACCTTCTTCTCATTCTCATATTTAAGCATAGGTTTAGGCTAAATGCTATCAAAAACACCTAAAAATGTACATCTTCTTAAGCTAAATGGGTCCTAAATAAGTCACTTTCAGAGACTTAACAGAAGTCCAAACATCTCCTGTAATGAAGACATGATTTCTTTAGAAGAAACCATATCCTCGTGCTTCTTAGCTAACACATCAGATATGCTGGCTAAGATATAGACTCGGGCTTTATCATTAGCCCTTGTCCATCTATCATATGCTTCTCGAACAGTTCGAGTCGCATCCGAGCTAGGAGGGGGAGGACAATCCTCAGATAAGACGAACCTTAGATCATCTAGAACAAGAATCGTATTCAAGTTCGATTTCCAGGTCGCGTAGTTATCGCCGGTTAACTTATCGGAAGCTAGTAAGTGAATAAAAGAGGTAGTCATGCTGAAAAGAGAATGAATAAATATTAGTGAAAAGGTTTTAACCTAATTTACACACCAATCAAGAATTTAGCAAAGAATAATAATGTACCCAAAACTCATTATTAAACTGCAACGATACTTCAGTGGGTCAGAATGGTTGCTACCGAGGGGCAGTCAATCATTCCTTCACTGAATCAAGACATTCTTGACTAAATGCTAATACCAGAATATCTCATATTCCTATAGCATCTTAGTTATCGCTGTTTGGTCAAGATTTACTAACTCCTTAGCAAATCTCGTAAGTGTGACCCTCCATTTTTAGAATTCATAGGGCGGCCCCAACGATGCAACCGAATGGAAATGTCAAAGTTGGGAATGGCTCTATGTTTCTTTATCCATAAATGGTGATTGAGATGTTCCGATTTCTATGAAACGGCCCTCCGAATGGATCGGTACCACTTGTGGGCACCTAGCAGGCAGAACATAGGAATCTCACGGTTCAATCCAATGGAGGAGACTGCAGGATGTTGTTGCGTGCTCAATGTGTTAAAGATAAATAGCAAGAGGGTAGAGAGAGCACTCAGAACATGCAAGCATACATGGTCTCACAACAAGTAGTAAGTATATTTCATTCGTTTTTTCCACAGAGACTCATTTTTAGCTATTCATGAAGTGTATTTGTTAAGAAAGAAGGGGTGGATTTGATGGGGTAAAATTGGTTTTTAATTATCTAAGTTTTGCTGAATGTGTAAAGGAATGCAACATAAACAAATGCAAGTTGAAAGTAGACTCAAAAGACAAGAGATGGAATTAATAAACGAAGAAGAAAACAGCTAAACAGAATGGTACTTAGCAGAATTGCGGACACCGCAATTTTACCGCAATTGAATAACAGCGAAAGTGTGTAAATGGGCGAATTAAGGGCTACTAATGACTATCCTATAGGCATTTTTATACGATTCTCAAGCACTGGATCTACTCTCTATGCATCAAACTCACTCTATCTCATGTATCGTCCGATTCCATGCATTAGATTCTTTAGTTTACTCGACTCAAAGTAAGGTCTTAAGCATCTTGTTAAAGCAGAAGTGTTTAGTTTGTACTAGGGAAACGCCTATTCCTAGGCCGTTTCCTGGTTACCATGAAAGGCTAGCATGATTATACGACTCTGAACTCTTACTCCTTCCAGAGGTTAGGAGTTCTTTGGACAAAATGGATGGCCAATCGAAATTGCCCGTGGGATGAAGCTTACATACAATCAATGGTTCGAGAGCTATCCTACATGCTTGGTTCACGTTTTTTAGCCTATAGTTCTGTCATTAGCATGCCCCTAAGTGACTTAGCTACTCATGGATATATAGAGAACAACAGTATAAGATAAAACAGACATGCTTAGAAGGGAAATGTACTCAAAACAGTAAGATAAAACCGTAGCAGCAGAAGAAGAAAACTGTGAAATGAAATCTTGCAATTTGATTACTTTGAATGTTTGAACGAACAACAGGAAATTTAAAGTAAATAATTCAAAGACAGACAACAACGAAATGCAGTAGATAAAACACTAAACTAGAAACAACAACTGATCAAAGCTGGAAATTAGAAGAATAAGACAGAAAACAGTAAAGGGTGCTTGAAAGCCTCGTTGCAGTCGCCTCGAATGAAGGGGATGAAAGGTCAGCCTTGCTTGGATGAATCCAATCGAGAGAGAAGAAGAATCTCCTCTCCTTCCTATCAGATTATCGATTCCAACAGCTGAGACTCCCACTCCAACAGACGGCAAAGGAAAACAGGGAGAAAAGATGGACTGCGAGAAGACTCTACGCTTTCGGATGATGACTGAACCTCCGACTTTGGCCCCCTTTTATAGTAGTTTGCAGGTGCGTTTGGGCCAAGGAGAACCATCAATCTTCAACGTCATATATCAGAATGGATGGAGGAGAAAGAACGAATCCCTGAAATTACGGAAATTAACAGAAAAGGATCAGTCAACTTACGGTTTTCACTTGAATAATTGCGGCTTCAGCAATGTTTTCGCAATGCTGTCGCAATGCAGTTTTTTCATTCTTTTCCTTCGGTTTTCAACCTTTTTCTTTCCTATTGTGCATAAGTCCTAATTTAGCTACCTTCTTCTCATTTTCATATTTAAGCATAGGTTTAGGCTAAATGCTATCAAAAACACCTAAAAGTGTTCATCTTCTTAAGCTAAATGGGTCCTAAATAAGTCACTTTCAGAGACTTAACAGATGTATTGACATACTTCCTTCTCCCACTTACTATAAATACTTTCTCCATTCACCTTGCTCTTGAATTATGCAAATACCATCCGAATGGGGATGCCCTATTGACATCACGAGGCCGAGCATAATTCTCACGGTGTGAACTTGACAGAGAACGTAGGATGAGAGGGACATATCATATATACCTTCTCAACACCTCTACTAAGTATTTTAAGACGGAATGGGTAAATTACTCAGGCATTATCCGGCTAAGAGAATAAGGCCTTAAGTCTAGGTAAAACAAACTTTTACCTATGATGTCTAGGTGATAAACACTTTATTACCTCACACCACTCACGCATGCTCATAAAGCCGGGTTAACTTTACTCAAGAACCGGATGGTCCCCAGGTAGGAGGTGTTCCGTAAACCGTCAGCTTAAATACCTCCAACCTCGAACAGGATGTCCCCGGGTGAGTTTCTTGTAACCTTAGCATTTACAAGATATCGACCTATTCATCTAATGAAACGGAACGATACATTCAACCCTAAGTGAGCATGCCTTTGTCTTTGTTATAGATTTTAAAAGTCTATGCCAATTTTACAACGCTTTGCAAAACTAAGACTTACTACAACAAACTTCTACATGCTTCTCAAACATGCATCACTAAGGCACGACAAGTTGAATATTTAATTTCATAATTAATATAACAATTATATCGATTATGATTTTAAATATACAACTCCTAATTCATAAATTAATATAACACTTATATCAATTCTCATGAATTAAGCATGCATCCTATACATTATAACACTTATAACAAACAAAATGCATCTTATGTTGGATGTTTAATTTCATAATTAATATAACACTTATATCAATTATTCTATTAAGCAAACAACATCTAATTCATGAATTAATATAACTCTTATATTAATACTCATGAATTAAACATGCATCCAATATATTATAACACTTATAACCTATAATATGCATAAAACCATGGCAACATATGTTGTATATTTAATTTCATAATTAATATAACACTTATATCAATTATTCTATTAAATTAACAACAACTAATTCATGAATTAATATAACTTTTATATCAAAACTCATGAATTGCCAAATATGCATACGATATATTATAACACTTATAACATATTTTCAATGCATGAAGCATGCTTCCTACGGTGGGATTTTAAATCTATATGGCATACGTTATGCACATACAAACATGGAATTTAATTAAAACATACATTCGCAATGCATAATTAATTAAACATACTAAAGTGGATCGATTTTGGCATTTAGCAAGCAATAACTAATTTATTACAAGCTTGATCAACAAGCCACGTCTTGAGCGGACTTCGAACTCTTCGCACCGCCTTAGACCAACTTGCTTCCTCCGAACGCTTCGGCCAAAATTTCTTCGAATTTCTCCTCGTAATGCCCAGAACGAGTTTGAACTTACACCGAACATTTCGGCGAGTTTCAAACTCAAAATTCTTTCACAAAGAACCCTATATGGACTCTAATGACTCTAAAAAAAAATACAAACTCTTTAGCATACATTAAAGCCCATACATTCTCGGGCAATTACAAATAATGAAATTCAAAAAGAAACTATGCCAAAATCGATATTCACTTTAGAATTCCATTCAGAAACAATTTCTAAATAAAACCCACCATAATTTAAATTGATCGAAATTGAGTGGCCAAAAACGCTCTGATACCAATTGATGGAGCGCCCATGGCACGCAGCGGAAGCGAATTTGGATCATGGACACTCTAATTTCATCAATTTAAACAAATGGAAACATGCAAAAGCGAAGAAAAAGAGAAGTTAGAACACATACCCTTGTCGTTCGTAATTCTCCAATTTCACCGCCAGATGCTCCTCACGAGCTCACCGAGCCTTCTCACGAAACGTTCGTGGACCACCCACGATAATCCCGCTATCCTCGGGCCGAGAAACGGAGTGGTGGGACTCCTTTTACAAAAGAAAAGAAGGAAGAAGCTTCACTGAAGAAAATCTAATTTTCAACAGAAGCAGAGAGGAAGAAGACGGAGTAGTGATAGAGAGAGAATCAAATTCTCAAAAACTCAATTCGTATACCCCTGATATTTTTTAAATTGAATCGAATTCAATTTATCAAAACTTCTTCTTAAATCTACTTCTTATTTTAAGACTCAATACATGCTTCTAGCTTTACTTTTAATGTGTCTAGGAATCCTTAGAGTCATGCCAGTCTTAGTATTAACGGTGACAGTAGTACTCTAAAGAACAACCTAAACCCTGGCATCACTACATTGGAAAAACACTCATCTCCCTAAACAAACCTACAAGTTACAACTTTGTGCTTAGCTAATTGAGGATCAGAGTTCTTTTTAAATAGGACACCTAAGCCACAAAGTTATAACTCCTAGGTATACATTCTTCTTCCCTATTCTTTTCCTTTTTTCTTACTTAGGTGGGACCTCTCCTTTGATTGCCTTTTGATGCAATGCCACTTGTGGGTCACACACTTGGCACTGATTACTTAGCAACCTAAGAGAGACCCCCCTCTTTATTCTATTTTTCATTTTTTTTCAGTTCATCATTTTTTTTTCAAAAGGAGAAGAAGAATGCTTATGTTTCTAAGGGAGAGAGGAATGTTCCTAGGCCTAGGGTGGCCTCCCCCAAACTTCAACTACTCATTGTCCCCAATGAGTGTCTGAGGTGGCACACCCCCAAACTATCCTAGAAGCATCTAGTCTAAGGTAAAACAAAGAGAATCTAAAGCCCTAGGCATAGACAGAACATTTAAAAGAAAATATCATAGCAGCAGTAAAAAAAAAAACAGACAGTTAAGGGCTTAAAGCTGTGCATGCTGAGCTATTTAGAGGTTGATTTTAAACTAGCAAAGGGTGTCCTATGACACTCATCCAGCATGCATTTAGATAAGCTATATAAGGTAGTCATGTTAGCAGCAAAAGATAGAATTTAAACAGATTACAGCCTAGCTAAACAGACAGTCCAAAACATGCTTTCAGTCATGAAAATTGCGGGTACCGCAATTATTTCGCAATTAGATCAGGGCAGATATAACATTGATTAAGGCCCCTAAGCATGCTTTTTCCAGTCACTCAAGCTCTCTAAAAATAAAACAAAACTAACCTACCTAGGCTCCTATCATCAGACTATCCTAAGCAAAAGAAAAAACATAAAACTAAGCATTTAAAACAGATCAAAAGTGTACTAAAAGACAGCATAATTCACATAGTTTAACAGAAAATTGTTTTTTGTTCAAGGGAACAGTAATACTCCCTTTAGTGCAATTCAAACCAGCACTCAAACGTCTTCATCTTCATCAGGCTGCCGTGGTCGTGAGGGCACCCATGGAGTCAGGAGATTTGTGGGGAATTCCGGGAAGATGCACCCGAGTTGGTCTGCAACTTCCTTGTCCCTCGCCTGCGCATAAGTGGCCCATTGAGCCATTCTCCTCTGCATATCCATCAGGCAGGCCATGGATAGGGACTGTTCAGCAGCCAGCCTATCCAGTTCAAACTCCATATTTCCCTTCCTCCTCAGCCTCAGGCTAGCAGGCAGCTCCAAGTGGCCTGTGTAAGTCATTTGCTGCTCCATGCGCTCGGTGGGGACTCCTGCAAGCAAACATAGCTTGGTTATGGTGTTAGGGAAAAACAGTGGTCCCTTACCTTTCTTGGCGCACTCAGCAATAGCAGCAGTGATGACTTCTCCCACGTTGATCGTGAGACCTCTCATTATCGCATACACCAGCAGCGATCGGCTCTGGTTGATTGTAGTCTCGTGAGTCACTGGGGACAATCTCCTTCTCACGAACGAAAACCAAACAGCCGCCTTAGCCGTGAGGTTGGCACTCATGAGAGTGTGCCTCCCATTGCGTGACACGGTCCAGGAAGCTTCAGGCTGGCCAATGGTCCGAATGGCCTCTTCCAGAACAGCCTCAGTAGGCTCATCAACAATCCGTGCATAATCTGTATGTGTTTGGCCCTTGAGACCATAGGCTTCGTTGATGGCCTTGGCTGAGAAATCCACTTCTACCCCTCTGACCACAGACAGGCCATCCTCAGGGCTGAGCACATTGGCGTAGAAATCATACACCATGCTCGTGTAGGCTGGACTGGGCGGTCTGCAAAATTCCTCCCAGCCGTGGTTGATCACTCCTGCGCGCAAGAACTGCGGCAGGTCAGCAGGTCGGTCGAGGAAGCCTTTCTCGTGCAGCAACTCCCTCTTCCGCAGCTCAGCACCCCTGGACTCAGCATCAGATGAAACATACCTCACTGACTGAGGCTCGTCTTCAGGGTAGAGCTTTGCCTTCCCCTTATCTGATGGCCTGGCTGACTCGGCAGCCTCAACCTTGAGTCGTTTGAGCGATGGCTCAGTACTTTCCTTCTCTGATGAAGGCACCTCCTTAGCCTTCTTCCTCTTTAGTTTCTTGGATCGCTTGGCTTTAAGGATCTTGGCCTTCTTTTTCTTCTTCAGCTTTGCCTCAATGTTGATCTGCTGCAGGCATGCCCCCAGCGTCTCCTCCATGGAATCATCCTGCTGTGCAGGACTCTCTGGGCTAGCTTCCCTTGCAGGTGAGAAGACCTCGTCTTCACCACCTTCCCCACTGCCCTGAGTGGATTCCTGGTACTCCCCATAGGGGAATTTAGGGTCAGGCCGTGGAGGCGTGTGTGAAGGTGTGGCACTCTGCTCTGCTGTAGGCGTCTGCACAGAATTCAGTGGTGAAGACGGCGTTTCAGGGCTCTGTGCAGGCGGTGACGATGAAAGCTCTGGGCTGTGCACTGGTTCAGATGATGAAGGGTTGTGTGCAGGTGAGGCAGATGGCGACGAACTCTTCTTGGGCGACTCGTGGGACGCACGATCTGTTTCTTGACTCTCCACAGAGAGAGTCTTGGCTTTGCTTGGTTCGGCAGCCGTCTCGACACTCCACCGGCGTTTCTTGGGCGTGCCCGCTGGTTCAGAAGGTCCAGCAGGGATCTCAGTGACAACCCGCCACTTCTTCCTACGGATCGGAAGCTTGGGAAGAGGTCCGGTGCGTACAGCCCCAGCATCTGCAAGGGTCAGAAGTGCTTCCCTTGCAGCCGCTTCAGCTGCGTCATCAGCCTTCTTCTTGGCTGCGGATCTTTCAGCCCTTGTGGACACCATTGTCGAATCTTGGAGGTTTGGAGAGAAGGATCAAAGATGAAGAGAATCTCAGTTTTCTTGGAAATCAGAGAATGAGAGAATCGTATCGATCGAGCGCCTTCTAACGGATATAAAAGCAACGGCTAAATCCCAACGGCTCTATTTTGCGGATCCTGCAATTCCAGCGCAATTTTAGGGATTTCTTTTTATCTAAATGGCATACTTGGTTCGTCCGTATCTTTTATTTGGCTCGATCGTTTCTTGATTTTTAAAGCTGGGATTACTCTCCTTGATCCCCTCTTTCGATTCCCTATAAAACAAATAAAACAAACATTAAATACTTAATTAAAATCACACCACAAAACATACAAACGATAACCGAAAAAAGTGAAAAAAAAAAATAAACTAAGGCATTAGCCTTGACTGAACGAGCACAGTAATCACTCGTCCTCTCTCGTTTTAGTTTCATGCTTCATTCAAGAGGAAGGCCGAGAGAGTCTTCACATCTCCTTCCTCATAGTAGTGCTTCAACCTCGCCCCATTGACCATAAATGGCTGACCTTGCTGCAAGTTCTTTATCTCTATCGCACCATGAACAAACACATTAGTAATGACAAATGGACCCGACCATCTAGACTTAAGTTTCCCTGGAAATAGTTTCAACCGTGAGTTAAACAACAAAACAAGTTGACCCTTTTTAAAGTCCTTAACTCTAAGTCTACTATCGTGCCAAATCTTGGTTTTTTCCTTGTACATCTTAGCATTTTCATAGGCCATATGCCTAAGCTCATCAAGCTCATGTAATTGCAAAGACCTCAGTGTCCCCGCATCCTTTACACAAAAATTCAATTCTTTCATGGCCCAAAATGCTTTGTTTTCTAACTCAAGTGGTAAGTGACAAGCCTTGCCATATACCAGCCTATAAGGGGACATTCCTAGAGGTGTCTTATATGCTGTCCTATAAGCCCAAAGTGCATCCTCAAGCTTGAAGGACCAGTCTTTCCTATTAGGTTTGACTACTTTTTCTAGGATGTTCTTAATTTCCCTATTTGAGATTTCAGCTTGGCCATTTGAGTGTGGGTGATAGGGAGTGGCTACTCTATGCCTAATGTTATATTTAGCCAACACTCTCTCCATAGCCTTGTTAATGAAATGTGACCCCTCATCACTAATGATAGCACGAGGTGTCCCAAACCTAGTAAAAATGTGCCTATGCAAGAAGTTGGTGACTGTTTTAGAATCATTACTAGAACATGCTTTGGCTTCTACCCACTTGGACACATAATCCACTGCTACTAATATGTAAAGGTTACCTGATGATGGAGGGAATGGCCCCATGAAGTCAATGCCCCATACATCAAAGAGCTGTAACTCTAAGATGTAGGTGAGGGGCATCTCATCCTTTCGACTGAGGTTACCTGTTCTTTGGCATTCATCACAGCTGTGGGCATAATTGTGGGCATCCTTGAAGATTGTTGGCCAGTAATAGCCACTCTGAAATACCTTTGCAGCTGTTCTTTGGCCACCAAAGTGTCCACCATAAGGAGATGTGTGACAGTGCTGCAGCACAGACTTCGCTTCAGCAGCTGAAACACACTTCCTTAGCAAGCCATCAGCACAGGTTCTGTAAAGTGTGGGGTCATCCCAGATGAATTTCCTTGCTTCATGAAGGAACCTCTTCTTCTCTTGTCCTCCCTTGAACACTGGTAATACCTGTGATGCACGGAAGTTAGCAATGTCAGCAAACCAAGGTTCCTCATCGTTATCACGATGAGTCAAAGCAAAGACATGTTCATCAATAAAAGCATCAGAAATTGCGGGGTCCGCAATTGTTTCGCAATTGTGCTGCAATCGAGACAGGTGATCTGCAACCACGTTTTCACATCCTTTCTTGTCCCGAATGTCCAAATCAAATTCCTGCAGCAATAACACCCATCTAATCAACCTAGGCTTGGCATCATCCTTCCTCATAAGATATTTCAAGGCAGGATGGTCAGTATATACAATTGTCCTAGTGCCTACGATATAGTTTCTAAATTTTTCGCAAGCAAACACTACAGCAAGCATCTCTTTCTCAGTAGTTGTATAATTACATTGAGCCTCATTCAAGGTCTTACTAGCATAATAGACAGGGTGTGTTAGCTTGTCAATCTTCTGGCCTAACATCACTCCTACAGCATAGTCACTGGCATCACATAACATCTCAAAGGGCAGATCCCAATTTGGTCCTACTATGATAGGGGCTGTGACTAGTGCTTTCTTAAGGGTGGTCCAAGCTACTACACATTCCTTAGAGAAGATGAATGGCCTATTTAATTCTAGAAGCTCACACAGAGGCTTGGCTATCTTAGAAAAGTCCTTAATGAACCTTCTATTGAAGCCAGCATGCCCTAAGAAACTTCTAATGGCCTTGACATTCTGAGGCTCTACCAACTTCTCTATGATCTCAATTTTGGCTCGGTCAACTTGGACTCCTGCCCTCGACACTCTATGTCCTAAGACAATCCCCTCATCCACCATAAAATGGCATTTTTCCCAATTTAGGACTAGGTTGGTCTCCTCACACTAAGCCAGGACTTGTCCTAGGTTTTCCAGACAGTTTGAAAATGAGTCCCCAAAGACTGAGAAGTCATCCATGAATATTTCTATCATGGACTCATCCAACTCAGAGAAGATTGCCATCATGCACCTTTGGAAAGTTGCCGGTGCATTGCATAAGCCAAAAGGCATTCTGCGAAAGGCAAAAGTTCCAAAAGGGCAAGTGAAGGTGGTCTTCTCTTGATCCTTAGGGTCTATAGTTATTTGATTATAGCCTGAATACCCGTCTAAGAAACAATAGTAGGCTCTACCAGCTATTCTGTCTAGCATCTGGTCAATGAACGGTAGACGGAAGTGATCTTTTTTAGTTTCTTTATTTAATTTCCTGTAATCCATACACACTCTCCACCCTGTGACAGTCCTTGTTGGAATCAGTTCGTTGTTCTCATTGACTACCACAGTTATTCCCCCCTTTTTAGGTACACATTGGATGGGGCTCACCCACTGGCTACTAGCTATTGGGAAGATCACTCCTGCATCTAACCATTTTATTATTTCCTTCTTTACTACCTCTTTCATAGAGGGGTTTAGCCTACGCTGGTGATCTACCCTAGGTGTGTGCTCTTCCTCTAGTATAATTTTGTGCATGCAATAAGAAGGGCTAATGCCTCGAATATCAGCAATAGTCCATGCTATAGCCTTCCTATGTTGCTTAAGCAGTAAAATCAGTTCAACCTCATGCTTTTCACTTAATTTAGAAGAAATGATAACAGGCAGAGTTTCATTACTTCCTAGATATGCATACTTGAGGTGAGTAGGTAGTGGTTTCAGTTCTAAAATAGGTGGACTCAATGGAGGGCTTTAAAGGATTCACAGATCTATCAGTTAAATCTATATTCATACATACATGTTGTGGTTTATCTACAGGCATATCCATTATGTCAGATACATTCAAGTCAGCTACATCTAATTGTACATAATCATTAGCATGCTTAGTTAATAATACATGCTCCAATTGTTCCTCCATCAAGGAGTCTACTACGTCCATGCTAGCACAGGATTCAAGGTCAGAAGGGTACCTTAAAGCTTTATATACACTAAACTTCACCTCTTCATCATGAACCCTCATAGTAAGCTCACCTTTTTGGACGTCTATAAGTGCCCTACCTGTGGCTAGAAATGGTCTGCCTAGCAGGATGGGGACCTCCTTGTCTGCCTCATAGTCCAGGACAATGAAATCTGCAAGGAAAATAAATTTGTCAACTTTCACTAGAATATCCTCAATCTTACCTTCAGGGTATGCGATGGATCTGTCTGCTAGTTGTAAAGTGACAGTGGTTGGACGTGCTTCTCCTATTCCCAACTGGCGGAATAGGGACAGGGGCATGAGATTTATGCTGGCGCCCAGGTCACAAAGCGCTCTGCCCACGTGCTTGCCTCCAAGTTCTACAGGTAGGGTGAAGGAACCAGGATCCTTCTCCTTCTTGGGCAGCTTGTTCTGGAGGATGGCACTGCACTCCTCAGTGAGGTTTACTGTTTCAAACTCACCAATTATTTTTTTGTTAGTAATGATGTCCTTCAAAAACTTTACATAAGAAGGCATAGACTGCAAAACTTCTACAAAAGGAATGTTAACATGCACTTGCTTAAGAATTTCTAAGAATTTATTAAAATGAACTTCCTGTTCCTGCTTCTTCTTAAGCCTTCGAGGGTATGGAGGTGGTGGCACATATGCAGGCACGTCAGGGCGCTTTAGGATAGGTGGAGGCCTTGGAATTTCTTCTATCTCCTCAATAATTGGCTCTAGCCTGGCTCCTGATGTGCTAGTTGGTGGTGGACCTTGGTTTGGCAGAGACTCCAGTGGAGCACTAGACTCAGTGTTCTCTACTCTCTTTGGTGTGTCCTTTGTGTTGCTCACCAAGGGTCTGCCACTTCTAAGTTCAATTGCTTGAACTTGTTCTTTACCATCTCTCCTTGGCACCTCGGTGTCAGCAGGAAGTCTACCTTGGGGCCTACTCTTGAGTTCATTGGCTAATTGGCCTATTTGGTTCTCTAGGCTCCTAAGAGTAGCTTGCTGGCTTTGAAGCGTAGCATCATTCTTAGCTATATATTCCTTGAGTAAGTTTTCTACAGAAGATCCTACAGGTTGATTGTATGGTTTTTGGTACATTGACTGATTATGTTGGGGAGTGAAACCAGGTGTTCCACTCGGTCTAGGTTGGTTAGGATTTTGGTTAGTGTTTTGTTGGCCACCCCATGACAGGTTTGGGTGGTTTCTCCAACCAGGGTTATAGGTGTTGGAGTAGGGGTTATTCCTAGGCTGTTGCTGGCTCCCAACATAGCAGACTGAGGATGGATTCCCAGGGCAGTATTCATATGGGTGCCCTTCCCCACAGAATCCACAGATAAGTGCCTCGCCTTGACTTGGTTGGGTGCCCATTGACATGGCTGTGGCGGTATTGGCACTGGTTTGGAGATTGGCCTGAGCCATTTGCTTAACTAGGTTGGTCAGGGCATTTATTTGGGTGCTCATGGCGCTTAGAGCATCCTTGTCTTGAGCTCTAGTTGGCTCTACTGGATCATCTGACCACCTACAGTGAGATGTTGAGATCTTCTCCAAGATCTCATAAGCTTCGTTGTAACTCTTGGACAACATGGAACCTCCAGCAGATGAGTTTAGAACTTGTCTGGTGCTGGGGTTGCATCCTTTAAAGAAGACTTCTATTTGGATACACCATGGAATGCCATGGTGTGGACATTTAATGAGAAGGTCTTTGAATCTTGTCCAAGCTTCGTGAAGAGACTCACTCGGAGCTTGTTTGAATTTGATGATATCATCACGAAAGGTCGAATTCCTATCTGGTGGGAAATATTTGACTAGGAATTTTTCTGCTAAGTCTGTCCAATTGAGGACAGATCCTGAGGGTAATGAATTTAACCACGTTTTGGCTTTGTCCCTCAAAGAGTAAGGGAACAGATATAGCCTCAGGGCTTCTTGGGACACTCCAGGAATGAGGAAGGTATCACTGACTCCTAGGAAGTTCCTAAGGTGGTTATGGGGGTCCTCATTTTCTATTCCAAAGAATTGTCCCACTGTGGACAACATTTGGAACATCACTGGTTTTAACTCGAATGAGTTGGCAGTGATTTCAGGACGGATTATGCTGGGGTTCAGCTCCCCAGGCATAGGTACTAGGTACGAAAGGATGGCGCTATCCTTGTCATTCGCTATTTCAATGGGATTGCGAGTGACAGGCACCAGGTTTTGATCTATTCCAGCCATTTCTTCTTGAGTGGATTGCGGAGACTCTGCGGTTTCAGCAATTATTTGAGGTAAAAAGGGTTGTTTAAAGAGACGTTTCTTGGCTCTATTTCTAGCTTTAAATAATCTTTCAGGCTCAGGGTTGAACTCTAGATCACTACTTGGAGTCTCATTCATAAACTACCCTAAATGGTACCTGAAGAAGAAATGAAGATGGATCAAATTCAATGGAAAATAACTTGGTGTCTCAAACTTAACAAACTTCGTTTTCACTTAAAATAAGTCCCCGGCAGCGGCGCCAAAAACTTGTTGCGTGCTCAATGTGTTAAAGATAAATAGCAAGAGGGTAGAGAGAGCACTCAGAACATGCAAGCATACATGGTCTCACAGCAAGTAGTAAGTATATTTCATTCGTTTTTTCCACAGAGACTCATTTTTAGCTATTCATGAAGTGTATTTGTTAAGAAAGAAGGGGTGGATTTGATGGGGTAAAATTGGTTTTTAATTATCTAAGTTTTGCTGAATGTGTAAAGGAATGCAACATAAACAAATGCAAGTTGAAAGTAGACTCAAAAGACAAGAGATGGAATTAATAAACGAAGAAGAAAACAGCTAAACAGAATGGTACTTAGCAGAATTGCGGACACCGCAATTTTACCGCAATTGAATAACAGCGAAAGTGTGTAAATGGGCGAATTAAGGGCTACTAATGACTATCCTATAGGCATTTTTATACGATTCTCAAGCACTGGATCTACTCTCTATGCATCAAACTCACTCTATCTCATGTATCGTCCGATTCCATGCATTAGATTCTTTAGTTTACTCGACTCAAAGTAAGGTCTTAAGCATCTTGTTAAAGCAGAAGTGTTTAGTTTGTACTAGGGAAACGCCTATTCCTAGGCCGTTTCCTGGTTACCATGAAAGGCTAGCATGATTATACGACTCTGAACTCTTACTCCTTCCAGAGGTTAGGAGTTCTTTGGACAAAATGGATGGCCAATCGAAATTGCCCGTGGGATGAAGCTTACATACAATCAATGGTTCGAGAGCTATCCTACATGCTTGGTTCACGTTTTTTAGCCTATAGTTCTGTCATTAGCATGCCCCTAAGTGACTTAGCTACTCATGGATATATAGAGAACAACAGTATAAGATAAAACAGACATGCTTAGAAGGGAAATGTACTCAAAACAGTAAGATAAAACCGTAGCAGCAGAAGAAGAAAACTGTGAAATGAAATCTTGCAATTTGATTACTTTGAATGTTTGAACGAACAACAGGAAATTTAAAGTAAATAATTCAAAGACAGACAACAACGAAATGCAGTAGATAAAACACTAAACTAGAAACAACAACTGATCAAAGCTGAAAATTAGAAGAATAAGACAGAAAACAGTAAAGGGTGCTTGAAAGCCTCGTTGCAGTCGCCTCGAATGAAGGGGATGAAAGGTCAGCCTTGCTTGGATGAATCCAATCGAGAGAGAAGAAGAATCTCCTCTCCTTCCTATCAGATTATCGATTCCAACAGCTGAGACTCCCACTCCAACAGACGGCAAAGGAAAACAGGGAGAAAAGATGGACTGCGAGAAGACTCTACGCTTTCGGATGATGACTGAACCTCCGACTTTGGCCCCCTTTTATAGTAGTTTGCAGGTGCGTTTGGGCCAAGGAGAACCATCAATCTTCAACGTCATATATCAGAATGGATGGAGGAGAAAGAACGAATCCCTGAAATTACGGAAATTAACAGAAAAGGATCAGTCAACTTACGGTTTTCACTTGAATAATTGCGGCTTCAGCAATGTTTTCGCAATGCTGTCGCAATGCAGTTTTTTCATTCTTTTCCTTCGGTTTTCAACCTTTTTCTTTCCTATTGTGCATAAGTCCTAATTTAGCTACCTTCTTCTCATTTTCATATTTAAGCATAGGTTTAGGCTAAATGCTATCAAAAACACCTAAAAGTGTTCATCTTCTTAAGCTAAATGGGTCCTAAATAAGTCACTTTCAGAGACTTAACAGATGTATTGACATACTTCCTTCTCCCACTTACTATAAATACTTTCTCCATTCACCTTGCTCTTGAATTATGCAAATACCATCCGAATGGGGATGCCCTATTGACATCACGAGGCCGAGCATAATTCTCACGGTGTGAACTTGACAGAGAACGTAGGATGAGAGGGACATATCATATATACCTTCTCAACACCTCTACTAAGTATTTTAAGACGGAATGGGTAAATTACTCAGGCATTATCCGGCTAAGAGAATAAGGCCTTAAGTCTAGGTAAAACAAACTTTTACCTATGATGTCTAGGTGATAAACACTTTATTACCTCACACCACTCACGCATGCTCATAAAGCCGGGTTAACTTTACTCAAGAACCGGATGGTCCCCAGGTAGGAGGTGTTCCGTAAACCGTCAGCTTAAATACCTCCAACCTCGAACAGGATGTCCCCGGGTGAGTTTCTTGTAACCTTAGCATTTACAAGATATCGACCTATTCATCTAATGAAACGGAACGATACATTCAACCCTAAGTGAGCATGCCTTTGTCTTTGTTATAGATTTTAAAAGTCTATGCCAATTTTACAACGCTTTGCAAAACTAAGACTTACTACAACAAACTTCTACATGCTTCTCAAACATGCATCACTAAGGCACGACAAGTTGAATATTTAATTTCATAATTAATATAACAATTATATCGATTATGATTTTAAATATACAACTCCTAATTCATAAATTAATATAACACTTATATCAATTCTCATGAATTAAGCATGCATCCTATACATTATAACACTTATAACAAACAAAATGCATCTTATGTTGGATGTTTAATTTCATAATTAATATAACACTTATATCAATTATTCTATTAAGCAAACAACATCTAATTCATGAATTAATATAACTCTTATATTAATACTCATGAATTAAACATGCATCCAATATATTATAACACTTATAACCTATAATATGCATAAAACCATGGCAACATATGTTGTATATTTAATTTCATAATTAATATAACACTTATATCAATTATTCTATTAAATTAACAACAACTAATTCATGAATTAATATAACTTTTATATCAAAACTCATGAATTGCCAAATATGCATACGATATATTATAACACTTATAACATATTTTCAATGCATGAAGCATGCTTCCTACGGTGGGATTTTAAATCTATATGGCATACGTTATGCACATACAAACATGGAATTTAATTAAAACATACATTCGCAATGCATAATTAATTAAACATACTAAAGTGGATCGATTTTGGCATTTAGCAAGCAATAACTAATTTATTACAAGCTTGATCAACAAGCCACGTCTTGAGCGGACTTCGAACTCTTCGCACCGCCTTAGACCAACTTGCTTCCTCCGAACGCTTCGGCCAAAATTTCTTCGAATTTCTCCTCGTAATGCCCAGAACGAGTTTGAACTTACACCGAACATTTCGGCGAGTTTCAAACTCAAAATTCTTTCACAAAGAACCCTATATGGACTCTAATGACTCTAAAAAAAATACAGACTCTTTAGCATACATTAAAGCCCATACATTCTCGGGCAATTACAAATAATGAAATTAAAAAAGAAACTATGCCAAAATCGATATTCACTTTAGAATTCCATTCAGAAACAATTTCTAAATAAAACCCACCATAATTTAAATTGATCGAAATTGAGTGGCCAAAAACGCTCTGATACCAATTGATGGAGCGCCCATGGCACGCAGCGGAAGCGAATTTGGATCATGGACACTCTAATTTCATCAATTTAAACAAATGGAAACATGCAAAAGCGAAGAAAAAGAGAAGTTAGAACACATACCCTTGTCGTTCGTAATTCTCCAATTTCACCGCCAGATGCTCCTCACGAGCTCACCGAGCCTTCTCACGAAACGTTCGTGGACCACCCACGATAATCCCGCTATCCTCGGGCCGAGAAACGGAGTGGTGGGACTCCTTTTACAAAAGAAAAGAAGGAAGAAGCTTCACTGAAGAAAATCTAATTTTCAACAGAAGCAGAGAGGAAGAAGACGGAGTAGTGATAGAGAGAGAATCAAATTCTCAAAAACTCAATTCGTATACCCCTGATATTTTTTAAATTGAATCAAATTCAATTTATCAAAACTTCTTCTTAAATCTACTTCTTCTTTTTAACTCAATTCAGCCCATTTGAGTAGCATAACATATATATATATTTATACTTTAACATGTGTCTTGCATGCAGCAAGACACATGTATTTATATATATATATATATATATATATATATATATAAATAATAATTATTATTATTAAAAATAATAATAATAATTTTATTTATTAAACATTTTAATAAATAAAATATATATATAATTATTAATTAAACTTTTTAATTAATAAATATTATTTAATTCAATATCAAATATTGATTAAATAATATAACTAAACTCGGTTTTTCAGAAAAAAACCGACTTTTTTCACATGAATCTCATTCATGTTTCAGGCCAATGCCATATTTAAATCATATTTAAATATGTCTATCCTTCTTCCACAAACCCGAATTTGAACGATTCAAATTCTTTTCTTTTCTTTTATATTGTTTCACGGCTTTATCCGAGCTAGCCAGGAGAACCGTAAGGACCTACAGATCATGAGCTCCAACGATACGAGATTATCCGGTCAAAACTCTTTCAACCGAACTAACCAACATTCGTTAACCCCCGGAGACTCCACTAAAGTCCAAGGGCTGCACTCTCCTCACTGTAGATATATTGTGTCCTGTTGATATAACTATCATCAGTAAGTCGATCCTTCACAGGTCGTTCATAATCACAACGGGTCATTTAAACCGTTTAACCCTTGTATTATATCTTGTTCCTTAGGTACCACTGACACCTCTAATGAACAATTGATTTGTGGTCCAACCATCAAATCAGATTCCTCCCTGATCAGGAGAGGAGATGGGCCCATTGTTCAAGACCTGGAGTCAGCACTTAAGGGAACAACCTCTCTACTAACCCTTAAAGCGGGTAGGAGTGAATTCCAGTCTTGCTACAACTATGTCCCCAGCCACTTATTCAATCTTATCCCCAAGATGGTAGGCATATTGAGTCGGCAATCTGGCCACTCTCACCCGTACAAATCAAAGGATAAGGTTGAATAAACAGGAGTTCATAGTAAGCTCAGGATTGAGATCGAGTTACCTAAGTCATCATAATGAAAAAATCGGTCTTTACAGTAAACGGTGTTATAAAGAAAGAGCGATTTTATTTCTTGGTTCGGTCTTGTGCAAACTCATTGCACAGGACACCCTCACTCACATGTCTCTACATGAAACGATTCGAATCACATCGTTTTGTACTATACAAAGTGAGCCGCGTCCAATAGTGTCCCCAGGATAAGGTACCCAGCCTTATCCCTATACTATAGACCATTTTGGCTGTCTACTTGAACTTGATTCACATTCATGTCACACATGAATTTCAAGTACTCACACTACAGCCATGGGTGTTAGTTATTGGTATAGGTTAATACAAACACAATTCACTAAAATTCAATAACAACTTTATTGAAATATAATATATATTTACACATTCAAACAGTTTACAAACTACGAGTTTTAGGACATAAAACCCAACATCACCCACTGACTACTATCTATAGGGAAGATCACACCAGCATCTAACCATTTTATTATTTCCTTTTTAACTACCTCTTTCATAGAGGGGTTCAGCCTACGTTGATGATCTACTCGGGGTGTATGCTCTTCCTCTAGTATAATCTTATGCATGCAATAGGAAGGGCTAATGCCTCTAATATCAGCAATAGTCCATGCAATAGCCTTCCTATGTTGCTTAAGTAATAAAATCAGTTCAACCTCATGCTTTTCACTTAATTTAGAAGAAATAATCACAGGCAAAGTATCATTACTTCCTAGATATGCATACTTGAGGTGAGTGGGTAGAGGTTTCAATTCTAAGACAAGTGGATGCTCAATGGATGGTTTTAAAGGATTCATGGATCTGTTAGTCAGGTCTTTATTTATACATACATGCTGTGTTTTATCTACAGGTATATCCATTATCTCAGAAACATTTAAATCAGTTAAATCTAATTGTACATATTCATTAGCATGCTTAGTTAATAATACATGCTCCAGCTGTTCTTCCATTAATGAATCTACAATGTCCATGCTAGCACAAGATTCAGAGTCAGAGGGGTACCTTAAGGCTTTATATACACTAAATTTCACCTCTTCATCATGAACCCTCATCGTGAGCTCACCTTTTTGGACATCTATCAGGGCCCTACCTGTGGCTAGAAACGGTCTGCCTAATAGGATGGGGACCTCCTTGTCTGCTTCATAATCCAGGATAATGAAATCTGCAAGGAAAATAAACTTGTCAACCTTTACAAGAATATCCTCAATCTTACCCTCAGGGTAGGCTATGGATCTGTCTGCTAGTTGTAAAGTGACAGTGGTTGGACGTGCTTCTCCTATTCCTAGCTGGCGGAATAGTGATAGGGGCATGAGGTTTATGCTGGCTCCCAGGTCACAAAGAGCTCTGCCCACGTGCTTGCCTCCTAGCTCTACTGGTAAGGTGAAGGAACCAGGATCCTTCTCCTTCTTGGGTAGCTTGTTTTGGAGTATGTCACTGCACTCCTCAGTGAGATTGACTGTTTCAAACTCACCAATTATTCTATTGTTAGTGATAATATCCTTCAAAATCTTTACATAAGAGGGCATAGACTGTAAAACTTCTACAAAAGGAATATTAACATGCACTTGTTTAAGAATTTCTAAAAATTTGTTAAAGTGCACTTCCTGTTCTTGTTTTTTCTTAAGCCTTCGAGGAAATGGAGGTGGTGGCACATATGCAGGCACTTCAGGTCGCCTCAGGATAGGTGGAGGCCTTGGAATTTCTTCTATCTCTTCTATGATTGGCTCCAACCTTGGTCCTGATGTGCTTGTTGGTGGTGGACCTTGGTTTGGCAGAGACTCCAGTGGAGCACTAGACTCATTGTTCTCTACTCTCTTTGGTGTTTCTTTTGTGTTGCTCACCAATGGTCTCCCACTTCTGAGTTCAATTGCTTGAACTTGCTCTTTACCATCTCTCCTTGGCACTTCAGTGTCAGCAGGTAGTCTACCTTGGGGCCTACTTTTGAGTTCATTGGCTAGTTGCCCTATTTGGTTCTCTAGGCTCCTGAGAGTAGCTTGCTGACTCTGTAGAGTGGCATCATTCTTGGCTATATATTCCTTAAGTAAGTTTTCTACAGAAGACCCTACAGGTTGGTTGTATGGTTTTTGGTACATGGATTGGTTATGTTGGGGAGTGAAACCAGGTGTTCCACTCGGTCTTGGTTGGTTAGGAGCTTGGTTAGCATTCTGTTGGCCACCCCATGAAAGGTTTGGGTGGTTTCTCCAACCAGGGTTGTAAGTATTGGAATAGGGGTTGTTCCTAGGCTGCTGCTGGCTTCCAACATAGCAGACTGAGGCTGGATTCCCAGGGCAGTATTCATACAAGTGCCCTTCCCCACAGAATCCACAGATAAGTGTCTCACCTTGACTTGGTTGGGTGCCTATTGACATGGCTGTGGCGGTGTCGACACTTGTTTGGAGATTGGCTTGAGCCATTTGCTTGACTAGGTTGGTCAGGGCGCTTATTTGGCTACTCATGGCATTGAGTGCGTCCTTGTCTTGAGCTCTAGTTGGCTCAACTGGATCATCTGACCACCTACAGTGAGATGCTGAGATCTTCTCCAAGATCTCATAGGCTTCGTTATAACTCTTGGACAACATGGAACCACCAGCAGATGAATTTAAGACTTGTCTAGTGCTGGGGTTACATCCTTTGAAAAAGACCTCTATTTGGATACACCATGGGATGCCATGATGTGGACATTTAAGAAGAAGGTCTTTGAACCTTGTCCAAGCTTCGTGAAGAGACTCATTCTCAGCTTGTTTGAACTTGATTATATCATCACGAAAGGTAGAATTCCTATCAGGTGGGAAGTATTTGACTAGGAATTTCTCTGCCAAGTCTGTCCAATTGAGGACTGATCCAGAGGGTAATGAGTTTAACCACGTCTTTGCTTTGTCCCTCAAAGAGTAAGGGAAGAGGTAGAGCCTCAAGGCTTCTTGGGAAACTCCAGGGATGATGAATGTATCACTGACTCCTAGGAAGTTTCTAAGATGGTTGTGGGGATCCTCATTTTCCACTCCAAAGAATTGTCCCCCAGTGGACAACATTTGGAACATCACAGGCTTTAACTCGAATGAGTTGGCAGTGATTTCAGGGCGGATTATGCTGGGGTTCAGCTCCCCAGGCATAGGTACTAGGTAAGAGAGTATGGCGCTATCCTTATCATTCGCTATTTCGATGGGATTGCGAGTGACAGGCACCGGATTTGGAACTAACCTATCCATTTCTTCTTGAGAGGATTGCGGAGACTCTGCGGTTTCAGCAATTATTTGAGGTAAAGGGGGTTGTTTAAAGAGACGTTTCTTGGCTCTATTTCTAGCCTTAAATAATCTCTCAGGCTCAGGGTTGAACTCTAGATCACTACTTGAAGGCTCATTCATAAACTAACCCAAACAGTACCTGCAAAAGAAATGAAAATAGATCAGCTTCAATAGATATTAAGAGTTGGTTTCCTAACTTAACAAACTTCGTTTTCACAAAAATAAATCCCCGGCAGCGGCGCCAAAAACTTGTTGCGTGCTCAATGTGTTAAAATAAGTAAGCAATAAGAGAGAGAGAGCACTCAGAACATGCAAGCATACATGATCTTATAGCAAGTAGTAAATATTTTTTCATTCGTTTTCCCACAGAGATTTATTATGAGCTACTCGTGAAGTGTATTGTTAAGAAAGAATGGGTGGATTTGAGGAGGTAGAATTGGTTTTAAGGTGTCTAATTTCTAAGGAATATGTAAAGGGTAGCAACATAAATAAGTGCAAGTCAAAGATAAACTCAAATGAAAAGAGAAGAGATTAATAAACGAAGAGGAAATTAGCTAAACAGAATTTTAAACTTAGCAGAATTGCGGAAACAGCAATTCTACCGCAATGTTACTAACAACGAAAGTGTGTAAAATAGAGAAACAAGGGCTACTAACGACTCCTCTATAGGCATTTTCTCACGATTCTCAAGCATTGGATCAACTCACTATGCATCAAACTCACTCAATCTCATGTATCTTCCGATTTCATGCATTAGATTCTTTAGTTTACTCATGTCCAAGTAAGGTCTTAAGCATCTTGTTAAAGTAGAAAGTTATGGTTTGTACTAGGAAAACGCCTATTCCTAGGTCGTTTTCTGGCTACCTTGAAAGGCTAGTATGAGTATATGACTCTGAACTCTTACTCCTTCCAGAGGTTAGGAGCTCTTTGGACAAAATGGATGGCCAATCGAAATTGCCCGTGGGATGAAGCTTACATACAATCAATGCTTCGAGAGCTATCCTACATGCTTGGTTCACGTTTTTTAGCCTATAGTATTGTCATTAGCATGCCCCTATGTGACTTAGCTACTCATGGATATAGACAGAACAGAAATAAGAGGTGAAGTAGACATGCTTAGAAGGAATTTAAAGACAAACAGCAAGGAAAAACAATAGCAGCAAAGATAGTAAACTGTGAAATAATGAATTGTGCTTTGATTACTTGATTGTTTGAATGAACAAAGGGAAGCTTAAAATGAATAACATAAAGACAGAAAGCAACGAAATGAAATGAACTAGCCACTAGAAAAGAAACAACAACTAAACAGAGCTGGAAATTAGAAATAAAAGACAGAAAGCAGGTAATTGAGCTTGAACGCCTCGTCGCAACCGCCTCGGCTGAAGGAAGAGAAAGGATAGCCTTGCTTGGATGAATCCAATCAGGAGAGAAGATGAATCTTCTCTCCTTCCTATCAGATTGTCGACTCCAACAGCTGAACCTCTCAAACCAACAGACGGAGAAGAAAAACAGGAGAAAAGATGGAGCTGCGAAGAGACTTCTACGCTTTCGGATGATGATCAAACCCTCTACTTTGACCCCCTTTTATAGTAATCTGCAGGTGCGTTTGAGCCAAGGAGAACCATCCATCTTCAACGTCATACTTCAAAATGGATGGAGGAGAAAGAACGAATCCCTGAAATAACGGAAAATAACAGAAAATGATCAGTCAACTTACGAATTTCACTTGAAACATTGCGGTTTCAGCAATGTTTCCGCAATGTTTCCGCAATGCTGCCGCAATGCGCATTTTTCCTTTTTTTACTTCGGTTTTCATTCCTTTTCTTTCCTTTTGCACACAAGTCCTAATTTAGCTACCTTCTTCTAATTCTCATATATAAGCATAGGTTTAAGCTAAATCCTATCAAAAACACCTAAGAGTGTACATCTTTCTAAGATAATTAAGTCCTAAAAAGGTCACTTTTGGAGACGTAACAATATGATATATCAATTTCCTCCTATGATCTCCGCAAAGTTCACTCCGTGAGATTTATGCTCGACCTCGTGATGTCAATAGGGCATCCCTATTCGAATGAAGTTTGCATAAATGAATATCAAGGTGAATGGAAAAAAGTATTTATAGTAAGTGGGAGAAGGAAGTATGTCAATACATCCTGTGGTCTCCTCCATTAGGTTGAACCGTGAGATTCCCATGTTCCGCCTGTTGGTCGCCCATAGTAGCACCGTCCATTCGGAAGGCTGTTTCATGGGAGTCGGAACAACTCAATCTCCAGAAATGGATAGGGCCTCTTAGGTGTATTCCCAACTCTGACATTTCCATTCAGTTCCATTGTTGGAGCCAACCTTTGAGGTCTGAAAATGGCGGGTCACACTTACAAGATTTGCTAAGGTGTTAGTAAAATCTTGACCAAAGTAGCGATAACTAAGATGTTATAGGAATATGAGTTATTCTGGCATTAACATTTAGTCAAGAATGTCTTGGTTCAGTGAAGGAGTGATTGACTGCCCCTCGGTAGCGGTTTCTCTGACTCACTGAAGTATCGTTGCAAATTAATAATGAGTTTTTGGGTACATTATTACTTTTTGCTAAACCTTGATTGGTTGTTTGAAATCGGTTTAAACCAATTCAGTAATAGAATTTATTCTTTTCAGCATGTCTAGCTCTAGTTCGTTTATCCAGTTACTAGCTTCTGATAAACTGAACGGCGATAACTACGCGAGTTGGAAATTGAACTTGAATACGACTCTTATTATCGATGATAATTAGGTTCGTCTTAACAGAGGAATTAAAGGGAATGAACTCTTCAAACCCCCGCAGCGGAAGCGTTTGGATTCGATCTTTGTTTTAATTTAGAATTAAACAATAATAATAGGTTAAACATATATTACCTTTGAAGAACAATAACCTTCTTGCAGTTCTTTTTCCACGAGATATTCCTCGCTATGACTCGATCACAGGACCAAGAGCTTAGGACCAAGAGCTTGTGGGAGCCTCCTTGAAAGAATGGAGTTTTGAGAGAACAATTCTCTGCGTAGGGAAACTGAGTTGTGTTTTTGGCCAAGCTTTTGGCTAAACCTAAATGTTCTATTTATAGGGACTTTAGAAATTAATTTTATTTTATAAAATACATTTTAATATCTAATATATTAAAATATGTATTTTATATTTATTTGAATCTCATTCAAATATTATAAAATTAATCTTTTATAATATACATTAAACCATTTTGAATCTCATTCAAATAACATGTGTATATATAATTTTCAATATTAACGTATCTAATACATAAACTATTCCCTCTAATATTTAATGTATCAAATACAATAAATATATTTTTCTCTTCTACATTTAACCTATCAAATATATTAAATATTAATTTGAATATTTCAATTTTTTCTTTCAACTAAATTGATTCTTTTAGTGTTACTATGAGCTAGCAAGGGGACCTTATGGACCTACAGATTTATAAGCTCCAATGATACAAAATTAATTAATTAAACTCATTAATTAATTAACTTTCATTCATTAACTCTAGGTCACTCCACTATAGGCCTAGAGTTGCACTCTTATGCACTGTAGGACAAGTTGTGTCCATGGATATAACCATTACATGCAAGTCGATCATTCACGAGTTGTTCGTAATTACAGCTGGGTCAAAAGTCTGTTTTACCCATGTAATTACATCTTACACCTTAAGTACCACTGATTCTCTAATGAACAACCTATTTATGATCCAACCATAAACCAATTCCCTCTCGGGCCAGTGAGAGGGTGGGGCCCATTGTTCAAGTCCTGAAATCAACACTTAAGGGAACTACTCATCTACTTTTCCTATATGAGAAAGAGTGAATCCCATATTGTGAAACTTATGTTCCCAGCTCCCTGTTTGGTGAAATCCTCAAAATGGTAGGCTTATTGAATCGATTATAAATGCCATTCTCACCCATACAAATCAGTGGACGAGCCCTCACAGGCAGGAGTTCATAACTCACTTAGGATTAAGATCGAGTCACATATAATCATCTTGTGAAATATTAATCTTTTCAAATAACGGATTTATAAAGAGAGATTATATATTTCGTGGTCCAGTCTTATAAAAACTCATTGTATATGATACCCTCACTCACATGTCTCTACATTTTAACAATTACATTGTGGACCGTATCAATAGTGTTACCAGGATAAGGCACCCGACCTTACCCATATACTATAGACTATTTAGGTTATTCCTTGAACATGATCCTCCCGTATGTCAACTACATACTGTTCAAGATTACACTAATAACCTTGGATTTTTATAAATAATGAATATTATAAATTGCAAAAAATAATAATCAAATAATTATTAATTAATTAGGAGGCTTTAGGGCATAAATCCCAACAGGATCCCACTTGCACTAAAACCGGTGAGACATGTATCCTAGGGCATAATCTGCACCCAACATGTTCTCCCACTTTCCCTAGTGAAGACGAGACATGTCTCATAATCTTAGACATTCTAGGTGACTCTCAAACACTTCAGCCTGGAAAGTCTTTTTATATAGACAATTAAAAGTCATCTTAGTCCTACCACGATGCTTTCTCTCTCTCAGCAGGATACCCTATATATTGATGTTATCTAAGTTACTTAAGTTTAGCCATTACATAAAATGTTATAGGTTTAACTATATCTGAAACATCTTTCAGACCAATAAGAAAATTATTTGAGTTATGCAAGTTCTTTGCTTCATAAGCAAGAACATTTAACTTGCATACCATGCTCCACCATCTAAGGTAAACATAGATTTCCATAAATCTTTGTTAAAACCAGTGCATCTCGTAAAGATCAAATTTTTAACCTCATACACAAAAATATAATTTCTCATTTTATCCATAAATATTTTGAGAAAAGTTTTTATTTTTCCGCGCAATGGTCATACCATTGGGTTAACTAATATATGTCAACTAATTTTACTGTCAAATGTACCATTGGGTTAACTAATATATGTCAACTAATTTTACTGTCAAATGTCATGTCTCATGTGTACATTAGATTTCTCTCACTCAAACGTAGATAGTCAATCTTATGTTCTCAGCATTTTGAAATGTCTGAGGACACTATTCCTTAGACAAGATAAACATCATGTAAGAATGATACATTATCATTTTTGAAGTATTACATCATATACTTGACAACATCTTTGTCAATATAGGATGTGTGAGACATATATAACATTTTGTCCTCGAAATCTTTGACATACCTAGTAATTTAAAACATTCATTTGGAATTGGTTAGGTAGTCAACATTTTATGTTGAATTGAAATCTTACAGCATTCACAATGAGTAATAAGTCATCCACATAAAATATGAGAAAACTCCACTAAATAATTAATGATTTTCTTGTCTATACAATATCATTAATATTGATTCAAAGTCATAGTTTTTGATACTTTTATCAAACCTTACATTAAAAAATCTAGTGATCAAATTCATTTCATAAATGAACCTTTACTACTTACAAACCTTTTGCTTTTGATTTTTGAAAATGAACTCATGTAATTGATTTGTAAATGCATTCTTTAAGATTTCTTTTCAAAAAAGATCTTAAACCTTCCTTTGGCATATCTCATATGCAACTATGAATTAGGAAATTCTTATAGACTCTAGTATGACAACAAATGAGAAAGTTTACCCATGATTTACTTTCTCCCACTATATTTGTCATTAGTCTTATTTCGAAGGTCTGTACCTTCTTATTTACAAATAATTTACTTTCGTAGATATATTCAAAACTTATGGATTTTACCCCATCACGAATATCTACAAGTTCTAGATAAAGATGAGTACATATACTCTATCTCGAGATTTATGACTTTAGTCTTCTAGTCTTTGGGTGTGTTTGGTTTAGATTCCTAAGTGTTTAATTTTTGCAAAAAGTCATTTTGGAATAAATTGAAGTGTTTGGCAACCATCCAAAATGATTTTTTGGAGAATGAGTTTTTGAAATAATGCATTTTGGATGAAACACTTGATATTAACTTTTGAAAAAAATGTTTTTGAGTGTTTATTTGAAAAACCTACTTCATTCTCATATTGTATTAAAATTATCAAAATACCCTCACACTCCTCTTTTAAATTTTCTCCACCAACCAACCTCCTTCGACCACCGTCGCCCCTCACCGACCATCTATGATCGCCGCCGACCACCGCCTCCAAACTGTGACCACCACCGTCCAACTTCGGCCACCCGTCGCAGGCCACCGCCTCCCACTCCGGCCATCCGTCGCCCCGCTCGGACCGCCCGACCCCGGCCACCGCCTTCCGCCACCCGACCCCGGCCACCGCCTTCCGCCACCCGACCCCAGCCACCACCGCCGCCACCCGACCTCGGCCACCGTCGCCGCCACCCGACCTCGGCCACCGTCGCCGCCACCCGACCCCGGCAACCGTCTTCCGCCACCCGACCCCGGCCACCGCCGCCGCCGCCACCCGACCCCGACCACCGTCGCCACCACCCGAACCCTGACCACCGTTGCCGCCACACGACCCCGGCCACCGTCGCCGCCACCCGACCCCGGCCACTATCGTAGCCACCCGACCCCGGCAACCGCCTTCCGCCACCTGACCCCGGCCACCGCCGCCGCCACCTGACCCTGGCAACCGCCTTCCGCCACCCGACCCCGACCACCACCGCCGCCACCCGACCCCGGCCACCGCCGCCGCCACCCGACTCCGACCACCGCCGCCGCCAACCGACCCCGGCAACCGCCTTCCGCCACCCGACCCCAGCCACCGTCGCTGCCACCCGACCCCAGCCACCGCCGCCGCCACCCGACCCCGACCACCACCGCCGCCACCCGACTTCGGCCACCCGACCCCGGCAACCGCCTTCCGCCACCCGACCCCGGCCACCGCCGCCGCCACCCGACTTCGGCCACCCGACCCCGGCCACCGCCGCCGCCACCCGACCCCAGCAACCGCCTTCCGCCACCCGACCCCGACCATCGTCGCTGCCACCCGACCCCAACCCTACCACCGCTTGCCAGGACCCGACCACCGCCGACCCGACCACGACCCTGACCCCGACCCCGACCCCGACCCCGACCCCGACCGCGACCCCGACCCTGACACCGACCCCGGCCACCACCGCCCTAGCCCGGCCACCCGACCCCGACCCCCGCCGACCCGACCACCCGACCTGGACCCCGACCGCCCGACCCTGAAACCGACCCTGACCCCGACACTGACCCCGGCCACCCGACCCCGACCACAATCGTCCCCCGACCTGGCCACCCGACCCTGACCACCCGACCTCGACCCCGACCACGACCGTCCGACCCTGAAGCTGACCCGACACCGACACCGACCCCGACCCCGACCTCGACCCCTACCCCGACCCCGACCCCGTCTGCCCGACCGCGACCCTGGCCCTGATCCCGATTCCGATCCCGACCCCGACCCCGACCACCGCCGACCACCCGACCCCGACCCCTGTTGCCCGACCCGACACCAACCCCGACCCTAACCCTGGCTGCCCAACACCGTCCCTGACTCCGGCTGTCCGAACTCGACCCCGGCCCCGACCCCGACCGCCCGACCCTGACCCCGACTCCGACCCTAACCGCCAAACCCCGACCATCAACAATAGTAAACCCTAAACTCTAAACGACAAATATAAATTTAAACTTATTAATTCATATTGTTTATTAATAATTGTCCTTATAGTAATTTGATATTAAGATAAACACTTTTAGTGTAGAACAAACCAAACACACTTGTAGATAAAAACACTTTTGAAAAAATGTAACCAAACACATAAGTGTTTTAATTATAAACATTTCTAGAAAAAATGTTTTTAAAAAAATGCATTCTTTGAAAAACATTTTTTTAGTAGTCAATCCAAACACACCCTTTGTCATTGACCTCATTTCAACTTTGAGGTCAAGAAGCTCTACATTTTGTCATCTAATACGACAACTTAGGCTTCATATAAGCTCTTGTAACGATCGGGTCATCTCATAACTCTCCCACTACGATGAGGTTTATCCAATTCATGACTAGGATCCACTTGACTATCAAATGTAATTAAATTGTTAACAACTTTTGTTAACTATTTAGTGGCTTGACTTGGAACCAAATTTTCAACACTATTGAACATATTCAAGTTTCGGCATGTATGCTTAAAATTCCCAAAACTCGAAGGGTTGTAAACTAACTTTACTACTCTTTTATAATCCCAAAATTATCTCGTAGACACATTTTAGAGGGAATTATGTTCACTATACAATCTCTATTGTATATCCTAACAAGAGTCTAATAATGACGTGTAATTCTTTATTGTTCTGACCATGTCAAAGAATATATGCCTTGTTTCTCCTCTTACAGCACAATTTCACACAATTGTATTTTGTGCTAGAGTTGAGATAAAATCTCTTTCTATCAATTAGTCTTAGTACGTAAGGTTCCTGTACTTTTCATTGTGATCTGATCATAGTGTCTTGATAGATTTACCTAATTGATCTTCAACTCGAGTATTATATTTCTTGAACTTTTCAAAATATTCAGACTTATGTTGCATTAGGTTACGATACTTATTCCTTGAATAATCATCAGCTAGAGTGATGAAATATTCATCAGTGTTCTTTGGCCTGTAGGCTTTTCCAACAAAAACCTATTGATTATCTTACATGAAAGGCCATATCTTAAGACATATAAAGTAATTAACTCTAACATTTAGAGAATCACCTCTTAGTAGTCTTTTTATTTAAATTGATCAGAATCAATCTTGAATGCCAAAGACAAGTATCATAATTTTAGGAGAATATAAATTGTCTTTACATTATGGATTCTATAATCCTGAATTTCTCAATGTGTAGTATTTTATATGTTAACAATTAACACATACAAATTGTTTTTATCTTCAGCTGAACTTTTCAAACAATTTTGAAAATAAAAATTTAGTACTTAAATATTCATACTATATGAACATTTTATTAGTAATAAAGTTAGAGAAATTGAATTTCTCTTTAGGTACTAAAAACACCATATTCAACATTAAATAACAATTAGTTCTTATGGACATGTTAATGTTTCCCACTACATTAATTGAGATTGGTTTTCCGGTGCCAACAAGTAGAAATCATTCTACATCATTAAGTATTTTCCAAGAATTATATAAAATGTAATGAAGAACATATCTTAATAGTGGATCTGAATCTACTATATAGGTTGTAATGATTATTTTCCACCAAAAATCAAATTTACTTTTATCCATGTTCTTCTTATAGAGGTATTTCATAAATTCCTCTTATTATGACTACTTTTCTAATTTAGAAACTATTTTCTTTTAGCTACAGTCATATGATTTTTTTTTCTTGAATTTTGGTAATAATTTTTTAGATTATTCAGATAAATATCTAAATCTAGCTTTTATTGACTTCAACAATATCTAATATGTTGTTGTCATATTTTTTATCTTCTTAGCTTGACTCGAACATGTCAAACGATTTTTTTTTATAAACCATCTCGTTATCTTGATTTATTAATCATGTGCTTCACGAACAATTCGATTAGCGTTGACATTAGGTTTTTTAGAACATTTCTCAATAAAGACAAATTAAAGGAAAATTACACTGTCATTATATAGTGTTAACATTATTTTTTCCAAGTGATAATATTTTATCAATTTGACAAATAAGTAACGAAAATAAAAAAATTGAGAGAAATAGACATAATATTGAAATATAAAAAAAAATATTATTTAACAACATGCAATCAATATTCATTCAATTTCAGCATAGAAAACAAACGATTTGATAAATGAACCCTAAAACATTAATTTTTAATGCTATGATACTTTAGTGAGTTAGAACAAGTGCCGTCGTAGGGTAGGTCAAATGCTCCTTCATTAAACTGAGACAATCTCAACCAAGTGTTATCCAAAAATAACTCTTATTTCTATAACATTTAGTTACCATTAGTTTGGTCAAGAAAATCATTAACAACCTTAATGAGATCTTTGTAAGTGTAACCCATCATTTTAGACTCTATAATTTTATTCCAACAAGTGCCGATGTAGGGTAGGTCAAGTATTGGAAATAAAATTACAATCTTATCCTTTTCAGGAGATTCACCCTGATATTAACCCATGTAAACACCTTCCTTAGGGGGACGGTCTAAAAGCCGCCGCGAGGCCCCACATGAATCTCATGTTGTAAACCAATGATAGAGACCGTAGGATATGTTGACACATTTTCTTCTCCCACTTACTATTTTCAAAATACTTTTCTAGAGATTCACCCTGATATTGACCCATGCAAACACCTTCCGTAGGGGGACGGTCCAAAAGCCGCCGCGAGACCCTGCATGAATCTCACCTTGTGAATCTATAATTGAGACGGTAGGATACCTTGACATATGTATTTCTCACACTAAGTATTTTGAAAGAGGATTTTCTATTACTTAGACAAATTAGGTTAATCTCATTTATCTATGTTTTTCAATCTACCGTTTCATAATCTTTATGTTGGTTAGATTGATTTTGATGTGAATTACCAAGTATATTAAACTATTTAAAACTAATCACATTATGAGCATGCTTAATGAATTTAAATAAAATTTGACTAATTCAACCCCAGACCAGTTCCCAGGTAGAGGTGTTCCTTTTCAGTCAACTTAAGTACCTCACCAGAGTAACCTTTCTTAGACAAGGTTCCCTTCTAGTCAATTTTTATTTCAAATTCATTAATCTTTAATTAACTATTAATTACTAGATTAATGAACTCCAATTGATTTTAAGCAATGTTTTTAATCCTATTTTAAAACTAATTCACCTTATGGACAATCTTGAAATTTTAAGACTTTAAACCCTTTAAAATAAAATTAAAAGATTATCATATATTCTAATCTCATTAGAATAAAAGATAAACTAAATTCAAATATTTAAACTATTTAAAAAATGAATTAAATTATCTTTTAATTAAGGAAAGAAAAATTTTAATCTCATTGTGGAAATATATGAATCTTATTAGAAAATATCTAATCTCATTGTGAAAATATTCTAATATCATTAGGAAAATATCATAATACTTATTGAAAAAATATCACAATATCTAGGAAAAGATATCACAATATCTGATATCTGGAAAATATATCTCAATATCTAGGAAAAGATATCTCAATCCCAAAAGATATCCAAATCTCAGTAAAACATATCACAAACTCATTACGAAAAGATATCCTAATCCTTTTCACAAAAAGTATGGATTCCTATTATGGAAGGAAGTATCCTAATTTAAAATTTTCAAATATAACAATTATATTGAAAGATATGGAAATATAAACAGGAAATCATCTAATCAAATTAGAAGAGCATTTTAATCATAATATTCCAAATATAACAATTATATTAAAAATAATTAAAATGCATGATCATGTTTAACCTATGGTGAGATTTTAATCTAGATGACATATTTTATGCAATCAATTAATAAAATTAAATCATACATCAACCTGCAAATTTAAATTAAAAAAAAAAAACAAAGAAAATATGACAGACATATTTGGCATATCCTAATAAAACTGAAAAACATTTAAATTATATTAATTTAAATCAAGACATATCTTGGTCTTCAATTCTTACATTCTTTGGACACTCCAAATTTAAATCCAATTTCCATAATTGAATTTGGACATTCCAAATCAAATTCATAGACATTCCAAATCTGAATTTAAATTTTCAGAATTGATTTTGGACATTCCAAATCCAATCTATAGACATTCCAAATCTGAATCTAAATTTCCAAAATTGATTTTGAAAATTCCAAATCCAAATTTAAATCTAAATTTTCAGAATTGATTTTGGACATTCCAAATCCAATCCATAGACATTCAAAATCTGAATCTAAATTTACAGAATTGATTTTGGACATTCCAAATCTAATCGACATTCAAAATCTGAATCCAAATTTTCAGAATTGAATTTGTACATTCCAAATCCAATCCACCATCTTCAATTTTGTACGATTCACAATCTTCAATTCGATAGGATTCACGCAAATTGAATCTTCAATTATTTAATGACTTCAATTCCACCATCGTTTGATACCATCTTCAATTTCGTAATGGCTTCAAATCCACCAATTTCGTAATAACTTAAAAAAAAAGATACAAACAAGTCCTAACTCTTTCGAGTTTCACATTTGATCTAATCAAAGCAATAAAACTAATGCCAAAATATGCCTAAACAGTCAATTTCCAAACCTTCATACATCAAATATATGAACAAAATTAAAATTCCAACCATGAACAATTTTAATTCTAAATAAAAATCAAAGTAGCTCTGATACCAATTAAATGGAATGAACTCTTCAAACCCCCCGCAGCGGAAGCGTTTGAAATCGATCCTTGTTTTAATTTAGAATTAAACAATAATAATAGGTTAAACATATATTACATTTGAAGAACAATAATCTTCTTGTAGTCCTTTTTTCACGAGATCTTCCTCGCTATGACTCGAACACAGGACCAAGAGCTTGTGGGAGCCTCCTTGAAAGAATGAAGTTTTGAGAGAACAATTCTCTGCGTAGGGAAACTGAGTTGTGTTTTTGACCAACCTTTTGACTAAACCTAAACGTCCTATTTATAGGGATTTTAGGAATTAATTTTATTTTATAAAATACATTTTAATATCTAATATATTAAAATATGTATTTTATATTGGTACTGAATGAACATATAAACCAAAGGCGATCAGTATAAGCCCTTCTCCGACCTGGGAAAAGCAGCGAACTCTAGAAGCTAGGGCTTTATTCACCTTTGGACACGAACACTATTCCGTTCTCAAGAATGAGAAACTCCATTATGTTTTTCTTCCTTGTTCTTTTGCGTACCAAAAGAATAGGAATATACGATATTTTTACGCCGTTACCTTCTCCCCAAGGCCTCATCGGTCTTCTTGGACTTGGTTTATGTCTGATTCCACCCGAACAGCTAATGTAGGGTTTTTTGGGGTAATGGCACCGACACAATCTCATTCAAATATTATAAAATTAATCTTTTATAATATACATTAAACGAATTTGAATCTTATTCAAATAACATGTGGGTATATATAATCTTTAATATAAATGTATCTAATGCATAAACTATTTCCTCTAATATTTAATGTATCAAATACAATAAATATATTTTTCTATTCTACATTTAATATATCAAATATATTAAATATTAATTTAAATATTTCAAAATTTTCTTTCAACTAAATTGATCATTTTAGTGTTACTATGAGCTAGCAAGGGGACCTTATGGACCTACAGATTTATAAGCTCCAATGATACAAAATTAATTAATTAAACTCATTAATTAATTAATTTTCATTCATTAACTCTAGGTCACTTCACTATAGGCCTAAAGTTGCACTCTTATGCACTGTAGGACAAGTTGTGTCCATGGATATAATCATTACATGCAAGTCGATCCTTCACGAGTTGTTCGTAATTACAGCTGGGTCAAAAGTTTGTTTTACCCATGTAATTACATCTTACACCTTAAGTACCATTGATTCTCTAATGAACAATCTATTTATGATCCAACCATAAACCAAGTCCCTCTCGGGCCAGTGAGAGGGTGGGGCCCCATTGTTCAAGTCCTGAAATCAGCACTTAAGGGAACTACTCATCTACTTTCCATATATGAGAAAGAGTGAATTCCATATTGTGAAACTTATTTTCCCAGCTCCCTGTTTGGTCAAGTCCCCAAAATGGTAAGCTTATTGAATCGGTTATAAAGGCCATTTTCACCCATACAAATCAAAGGACGAGCCCTTACAGGCAGGAGTTCATAACTCACTCAGGATTAAGATCGAGTCACATATGATCATCCTCTGAAATATTAATCTTCTCAAATAACGAATTTATAAAGAAAGATTATATATTTCGTGATCCAGACTTATACAAACTCATTGTATATGATATTCTCACTCACATGTCTCTACATGAATGATTTGGATCAAATCATTTAT
Source organism: Herpetospermum pedunculosum (assembly GCA_028017165.1). Taxonomy (NCBI): domain Eukaryota; kingdom Viridiplantae; phylum Streptophyta; class Magnoliopsida; order Cucurbitales; family Cucurbitaceae; genus Herpetospermum; species Herpetospermum pedunculosum. Next base: position 52,675,608 of record CM051528.1, on the reverse strand, counting down.
AACAATTACAAAGTGGACCGTATCAATAGTGTTACCAGGATAAGGCACCCAACCTTATCCATATACTATAGACTATTTAGGTTATTCCTTGAACATGATCCTCCCATATGTCAACTACATACTGTTCAGGATTACACTAATAACGATTTTTATAAATAATGAATATTATAAATTGCCAAAAATAATAATAAAATAATTATCAAATAATTATTAATTAATTAGGAGGCTTTAAGACATAAATCCCAATAGGATCCCACTTACACTAAAGTCGGTGAGAGATGTATCCTAGGGCATACTCTAACGTTTAAAGTGTTTGAGAGACACCTCGTGAGTCTAGGACTGCGAGCTGTACAATAGGACAGTGGGAGAAAAACCAAGGATATGTATGATATTCTAGTTTTCTCGCTCAACATGTGACTCCACTGACGTTTTAGTCCAAGTGGGAGTTTGTTGGGTTTTATGTCCTAAAACTCGTGGTTTGTAAACTGAATATATATTTTATTTAACAATAAAGTTGTTATTGAGATTTATTCAGTAAATTCGTTATTGAATAAAGTGAATTGCGTTTACTTTTAACCTAACTCCAATAAACAAAGAACCCATGACTATAGGTCATATACTTGAACTTCATGTGTGACATGATTGTGGATCAAGTTTAAGTAATAGCCAGAACGGTCTATAGTATAGGGATAAGGCTGGGTACCTTATCCTAGGGACATTATGGACGCGACCCGCTTTGTATAGTACAAACGATGTGATTCGAAATCGTTCATGTGGAGACATGTGAGTGAGGGCGTCCTGTGCAATGAGTTTGCATAAGACTGAATCGCGAAATCAAGTCGCTCTTTCTTTATAAATCCGTTTACTATAAAGACCGACTTTTTCATATGATAACCTAGGTAACTCGATCTGAATCCTGAGCATACTATGAACTTCTGTTTATTCGACATTGTCCTTTGATTTGTATGGGTGAGAGTGGCCCGAGTCGCCGACTCAATATGCCTACCACTTTTGGGATAATACCGAGTAGGGAGTGTTGCGTGCTCAGTGTGTAAATAAAATGTAATGCGAAGAACACTCAGAACATGCAAGCATACATGGTCTGCAGCAAGTGATAAGTAATTTTTAATTCGTTTTCCCACAGAGATTGAGTTTCGTTACTAACGAAGTGAGGTGTTAAATTAGAGAGGGTCACTTAAATTGGGTGGATTTGAGGTTGGTGTACCGAAATAACAAAGAATGCAAGAAGGATGCAAACATAAACGAAAGCATGTAAAGAGATTAAGCTATGATGTGGAGAAGAAAGAATTGCGGATCTAGCAATGTTCTAGCAATAAAATCGCAGAAGTAAAGACTGGAAAAAATATGCTAAGGCAAAAACAGAACTAAAGAATTGCAGTTCTCGAAATAATCTAGAAATAAAATTAGCGACGATTTAAAGGTGAGATAAGGCAACAAGGTCGACTTAAGACTCCTCTCTAGGCACTTAACTACGATCATTCAGCAATAGATTAACTTATCATGCATCGATTTAGCTCAGTCTCATGCATCTCTCGATTACATGCATTAGATCTTTTAGTTCACTCATATCCAAGTAAGACATAAACACCTATTTATACAAGCAAGCTAATGAACCGTACTAGGAGAACGCCTATTCCTAGGTCGTTTTCTGGCTACCATAAAAGGCTAGCATGAATGGATGACTCTGAACTCTTACTCCTTCCGGAGGTTAGGAATTCTTTAGACAAAATGGATGGCCGATCGAAATTTCCCATGGGATGAAGTACACATACATTCAATGCATTCGAAGTTATCCTACATGTCGAACTCTCGTATTTCTAACCTATAAATTCATCTTTAGCAGACCTTTGTGTGATTAGTTACTCATGGTTGGTGGAGAATTAGAAGAGATGGATTGATTAAGCATGATTTAAAGACTTAATGAAAGCGATAGAATAAAAGATAACAAGATGAAGAACTCGAAAAGACTTAAATGATTACTTTCTAAATTAAGGTTCAGAACACAATGTGCGAAGATATGAAAAACAGTAAAGAACTGAGTAAATTGGAGACGAATCGAATCAGTGTAGCAAATGGAAAAGAAAGACAGAAAGCAGTAGAGAAAGCTTTGTAAAAAGGTGCACGGATCTCCTCGTCGCAAGCGCCTCGGATGAAGGGGAAGATTAGCTGTTCTTGGGGATGAATTCAATTAGAAGAGAAGAAGGATCTTCTCTTCTTCCTCTCGAATTATCGACGCCAAGGGCTGATTTCTTCGTTCCAACAAACGGGGTAAGGAAAATGTGTATGCAGATCGCGTTGTGACAGAGAACTCCACGCTTCTAAGCTATCTTTCTCCTTCACCCTTCACCTCTTTTTATAGCTTTTGCAGGTTCCTTCAGCCACGGAGAACCATCCATTCTAAACAACAATCCTCCACGTGGCAGCAGGGGAAGGCTTAGGCGGCTGAAAGATCGCAACAATGACGACTGCCGGCTGGGAAAAGTTCAGCAGCAGCAGCATGGAATTGCGGTTTCCTTGCGATGGCCGCAATGTCCATTGCGCTCCCAACAATGTTTCCGCAATTCTCCTGCAATGTACATTTTAACTCTTTTAGCATCAGTTTTCATCCTTTTTCGTTCCTTTTCCAAATATGTCCAATTTTAGCTTCATTCCTCGAATTCTCACGTTTAAGCACGTATTAAGCTAAATTCTAACAAAAACACTCAAGAGTTCACATGATTTTAAGGTAAATATGACCCTAAATAATGTATTTTTGGAGAGGTAACACACCCCCAAACTTGAGTTAGTGCTCGTCCTCGAGCAATATAAAGGCTTACTTTGGTAGCTAATTCTTGACTTTTAAACTCTATCTAACTGACTTGCTGACTTCCCTAGGCTTACTATCCAAGGCGTTGCTGTCCTGTGACACTCTTCTAGGTTCAAACTATCTTCAAATTATGCTTATTTGGTTTCCCTTGCCTTTAAAACCTTTTGATTTTACAAACTTCCCAACAAATGATTTATCTGCCTATGTCATTGGGTTCATTGTGCAGTTATCCCTAAGTTTTCAAACTCTCCCTAATTTTAACTCAGACTCAGTACATGCTTCTAATGTATTTATTATTGAGCTACCTAGGAATCCTTAGAGTCATGCCAGGCTTAGCACATACACGAGAATCAGAGTACAGTCCATAGAACAACTAAGCCATGGCATCACTGTATTGGATTGACACTCATCTCCCTTGACAAACCTTCAAGCTACAGCCCTGTGCTTAGCAAACTAAGGATCAGAGTTCAATTACACAGGACACCTAAGCACTTAGGCCATAGCTTGAAGGTACACATTCTTCTTCCTTGGTTTTTTTTTTCTTCTCTTTTTCCTCTTTTGGTAGAGTATCTCCTTTTGGTTTGCCTTTTGATGCAGTGCCACTTGTGGGTTACACAAATGACCCTGATTACTCAACATCCTTTAGAGAGAGACACTACCCTTTACTTTTCTTTTTCTTTCTGTTTCATCATTTTTTTTCAAAGAAGAAGAATGTTTATGTTTTTCAAGAGGGAGAGAGGAGTGTTCCTAGGCCTAGAGGCTGCCTCCCCCAAACTTACCTTCTCATTGTCCCCAATGAGACTCTGAGGTGGCACACCCCCAAACTTGTACTAGAAGCATCTAGTCTAAGAAAAAACCAGACAGAATTTAAAACTCCTAGGGATAGAATGACCCTCCTAGTTCAGATAACTCATAAGCAGAATTTCCTAAAAACAACAAGGTAAGGTCTCACAGAGGTACATGCTCAGCAATATATGAAGCTAATTGAAACTAACAAGGGTGTAGCATGCTCAATAGACAGACTACCTATGGACCTCATCAATGCAGCCAAATAAAGAGATATAAAAGTAGACAACCCATCAGAAAGTCATCCAACAACATGCTTAAAACTAACAAAATATTGCGGTAGCCGCAAGGAATTCGCAATTATTCCAATAGAGCAAATTTAACTGTGATCAAGGCTCCTAGCATGCGATATTCATTCATAAATACTATAGAAAACAGCAAAACTACCTAAACTACCTACTCAGATGACATTAAGCTAAACTAACAAATTAACAATTCAAAACAGATCAAACAATTTGATTATAGGGGGGGTAACAGGTCACAAAAAAGCAATTTTTTTTTTTTTTTTTTTTGAGAGGGATCAGAAATACTCCCTCGAATGCCGTCAGTCTGGCATTCAATCATCTTTATCTTCTTCACTCCTTTCTCTTGGAGGCACCCAGGGGTTCAGCAATCCAGCAGCGAAGGTAGGGAACGTGCATCGCAGGTGCTCAGCCAGCTCTCGGTCCCTTGCTTGCGAATATTCAGCCCATTGGGCTAACTTGTGTTGCAAGTCCATCAGGCAGGCCATGGACAATGACTGTGCAGCAGCCAGTCCATCCATCTCGAACTCCATGTTGCCCCTTCTTCTCATCCTCAAGATAGTGGGGAGCTCCAAGTGGCCAGAATAGGCCAATTGCCTCTCTTCCTTCGTAACAGGTACTCCTGCACGCAAACAAAGCTTAGTAATGGTATTGGGGAAAAAAAGTTGGCCCTTACCTTTCTTGGAGCATTCGATGATAGAGGCTGCAATGACTTCACCCACATCAATGGTGAGTCCCTTCATTATCGCATAGATCAGCAGCGATCTCCCCTGGTTGATGGTTGTCTCATGTGTCACCGGGGAGATTCGTCTTCGGATGAGGGAGAACCAGATGGCTGCTTTGTCCCTGAGGGCCGCACTCTCATCAGTGTGTGCCTCCCATTTCTCGAGACTGCCCACGCTGCCTCAGGTTTCCCTATTGTATTCAGAGCTTCCTCCAGGACTGCCTCTTAAGGTGATTCCATTATTCTTGCGTATTCAGAGTGCCTATGCCCCTTGAGAGCATACGCTTCGTTGATTGTGTTGGCTGAGAAATCAACCTCTACTCCCCTCACCATTGAAAAACAACCTTCAAGGTGCGTGAGGTTGGCGTAGAAGTCGTACACCATGTCAGAGTAGGCTGGAATTGGAGGCCTACATAGCTCTTCCCAGCCATGATTCATAATCCCTGCGCGCAAGAATTGCGGCAGGTCCGCAAGAGCATCAAGAAATCCTCTCTCGTGGAGGAGTTCTTTCTTCATTAATTCGAGGCCCTTGGCCTCTGCTTCCTTGGAGACATACCTCGCAGCTCGAGGCTCATCTTCTTGATACATCTTTCTCTTCCCCTTTTCCTTCTCTTTGGCCGATTCAAAAGCCTCAGTTTTCATTTTCTTTATAGAGGGTTCAGCTTCAACCCTCTTCCTTTTAGTCCGCTTGGAGGCCTTTGGCCGCTTGCCCTTCACAATCACATGTGCCTTCTTCTTGAGCCTCGCCTTTGTGGTCATGTGCTGGAGGCATTCACCCAGCGTTTCCTCCATTGAGTCCATGCTTTCCCTCTCCACAAGGCTGTCAAGATTGACATCCCTGAAGGGGGAAAACACATCTTCCTCCTCAGTCGGATCATCGATTGGCACCGATTCTTGTTGCTCTTCAGAAGGAATTTCAGGCTCCGACTGATGCTGAGGAGATTCAGGGCTCTGCATGGCCGTCTCAAATGATGGTCGGCCACTATTGAGGCTTTCCTCACTCGGGGTCTTCTTCTCTCTGATCGGGGAATCATGCATTGTGACCTTCCACTTCTTCTTCTTAGGAGTTTTCGTCGAATCAGAGGGATCAGCAGCTGCCGTCGTTGCCACCTTCCACTTTATCCTTCTCACAGGAAGCTTTGAGGGCCTCGAGGGTTGCGCAGCGTCGGTGTTTGCCAAATATAGCAACGCCTCCCTTACCAGTCTTGTCTCCTCTGCGTCAGGTGACGCTTTCTTGGGCGTGGATCGGTCGGCTCTCGTGGTCACCATTGTTGATTCTTGAAGATCTGAGCTTGGGAGTTTCAAAGGAATGAGAGTTCTGAATTGTGGAGTCCCAAAGGTTTGAGAAATCGTAGAGGAAAACGATCTCCAACTTCGTCTATTTATACTCGAGTGTTTCCCCAACGGCTCTTTTATTGCGGACGCCGCAATTCTTCAGCAATTTTTCAGCATTGACAATATAACCGTTAAGATTTTTCTTGATTTCTGTTGCAAGATCTTAGCAACGAAATCTTTGATTTTGCCAGATATTTTCCTTGATCTTCTCCTCTTGATTCACCTTCCTCATTGTCGTTTTAAGATCTCCCATTATCACGCTCCTAATCAAAATAAAAACACTTAATTAAAACTAGAAATAACAATATGACAAACAATAAAGAAAAATCTATGGCATAGCCCTCTGACGGATGAGCACAGTGATATTTTCATTACACATCCTTGCTCATCCTCTCTTGTTTTGCTTCTTAGGCTTCAGATAGAAGGAAGGCCGAGAGTGTCTTCACATTTCCTTCCTCATAATAGTGCTTCAACCTCGCACCATTTACCATGAATGGCTACCCTTGATTCAGGTTTCGAATTTCGATTGCACCATGAATGAATACAATAGTAATCACAAAAGGACCTGACCACCGAGACTTAAGTTTGCCAGGAAATAATCTCAATCGTGAGTTGAATAATAAAACATGCTGGCATTTTTTAAAGTCCTTGATCCTAAGTCTACTATCATGCCAAATCTTAGTTTTTTCTTTATACATTTTAGCATTTTCATATGACATATGTCTTAGTTCATCTAACTCATGTAATTGCAGAGACCGCAATGTTCCCGCATCGGTTACGCAATAATTCAACTCTTTTAAGGCCCAAAAGGCTTTGATTTCTAATTCAATAGGTAAGTGGCATGCTTTTCCATACACTAACCTATAAGGAGACATGCCTAAGGGCGTTTTATATGCAGTTCTATACGCCCACAGTGCATCGTCTAACTTAAAAGACCAGTAATTTCTATTAGGTTTAACAACTTTTTCAAGTATGCTCTTGATCTCGTAAAACTCGTGGTTTGTAAACTGAATGTATATTCTATTTAGCAATAAAGTTGTTATTGAGTTTTATTCAAGTTATTATTGAATAAAGTGAATTGTGTTCTTAATAAACATATTTCAATAAACTAAGAACCCATGGCTATAGGTTGTATACTAGAACTTCATGTGTGACATGATTGTGGATCAAGTTCAAGTAATAACTAGAACGGTCTATAGTATAGGGATAAGGTTGGGTACCTTATCCTGGGAACATTATGGATGCGACCCATTTTGTATAGTACAAACGATGTGATCCGAAATCGTTCATGTGGAGACATGCGAGTGGGGGCATCCTGTGCAATGAGTTTGCATAAGACTGAACCGCAGATTCAAGTCGCTATTTCTTTAAAACTCTGTTTACTATAAAGACCGATATTTTCATATTGACCTAGGCAACTAGATCTCAATCCTGAGCATGCTATGAACTCCTATTTATTCGGGGTTATCCTTTGACTTGTACGGGTAAGAGTGGCCGAGTTAACCGCTCAATAAACCTACCATCTTGGGGATAATACCGAGTAGGGAGTTGGGTGATGGAGCGTATCACGCTGCGGAAGCGATTTTGGATCGTTGAAACTCTAATTTCATCAATTTAACAAATAGAAAACATGCTCAAACAACAGAAATAAGAAATTAGAATTACATACCCTTGTAGTTTCGATTTCCTCAAGCTCCGCCGTTCGTTCCTCGTCACGAAGTCTTCCGATCTCTTCTCATGAACGCCCCGAGGACCACCCAGGGAGTCCCGCTATCCTCGACGCCGAGCAACGGAGTTTGGAGACTCCGAAAATAAAAGAAAAGAAAGGAAGAAGAAGAAATGATGGAGGTCTGTGGGATTTTGGTATTCTGAAGTTCAGAGATTTTTTTTTACAAGAGAAGAAGAACCCCAACTTCCTCAAATTGAAAATTTTAAACTCAATCTTAAGTACCCAAAAAGGCACTCACAAATTAATAGCCCAATATATATATAACTTAACAAATGTCTTACATGCACAATATTATTATTTTAAAAATTAATTAAAACTTTAATTAATTTTAAATAATAATAAATAATTTTATTTATTAAACATTTTAATAAATAATATATATATATATATATTAATTAATCAATTTTTTTAATTAATTAATATTATTTAATTGAATATCAAATATTAATTAAATAATATGGTTAAACATGTATTAGTTTGAACAATCGACTATTTTACACATGTATCCTATTCATGTTTTAGGTCATTCACATATTTAAATCATATTTAAATATGTCCATCATTCTTCCACAAGCCGAGTTTGAACAATTCAAATTATTTTTCCTTTTTCTCTTATATTGTCGCACAACGTTATCCGAGCTAGCCAGGAGAACCTAAAGGACCTACAGATCATGAACTCCAACGATACGAGATTTTTCGGTCAAAACTCTTTTAACCGAACTAATCAACATTCGTTAACCCCCAGAGACTCCACTATAGTCCGAGGGTTGCATTCTTCTCACTGTAGATATATTATGTCCTCTAATATAACCGTCATGGGCAAGTCGACCCTTCACAGGTTGTTCGTAATCACAGCTGGGTCATTTTAAACTGTTTAACCCCTGCATTACGTCTTGTTCCTTAAGTACCACTTACACCTCTAATGAACAATAGATTTGTGGTCCAACCAAAAGAGCAATTAACCCTCTCATCTCATGAGAGTGTGAGCGCTCATTGTTCAAGCCCTAGAGTCAACTATTAAGGGAACAACCTATCTACTAACCCTGAAGAGAGGGTTAGGAGTGAACTCCAATCTTGTTGTACTATGTCCCCAGCTACCTATTCGACTTTATCCCCAAGATGGTAGGCTTATTGAGTCGGCGCTAATTGGCCAATCTCACCCGTGAAAGTCAAAGGATACTTTCGAATAAACAGGAGTTCATAGCGAGCTTAGGATTAAGATCGAGTTACCTAGGCCATCAAATGAAAATGTCGGTCTCAACAGTAAACAGGAGTTCGCGGTTCGGTCTTATGAAAACTCTTTGCACAGGACGCCCTCACTCGCACATCACTATGTGAAACGATTCAAGTCACATCGTTTTGTACAATACAATGTGAGCCGCATCCAGTAGTGTTACCAGGATAAGGTACCCAACCTCATCCGTATACTATAGACCATTTTGATTGACTACTTGAGCCTGATCCACAATCATGTCATACATGAGGCTCAAGCACTCATATTCAACCATGGGTGTTGGTCATTGGTATATGTTAACCTAAACACGTTTCACTTTATTCCAGTAAACTCTTTTACCGAATAAAACTAATAAGATCGATCTTTATTCTAAATAGAATATTTACAAACATAATAGTTTACAAACCACGAGTTTTAGGACATAAAACCCAACAAACTCCCAGTTGAATTTAAACGTCCGTGGTGTACATGTTAGGTGGAGAAAATTAATATATCATATATCATGAAGTTTTCTCCCACTGTCCTTTCCAGCAACTCGGAGCCCTAGACTCTTCTAGGTGTCTCTCAAACACTTTAGCCATGAGAGACTTAGTAAACAAAAGAGCATGAAGTGCTGCGAGGCTTTCTGATAGCTCCAAAATAGAGCTATCTTTATGTCCCTAATATTGGCTAGAACCATGCTAAGTATTGATTAAAATGCCTTCTTGTAGGTGATTTCATGGTCGAGAGCACGAGAAGTCCAAAGACACGTTTTGGGGCTTAAAGTGCCGTGTTAGAGCTTCGTAGATGCATCGGGAGTGAAAGGGCTTGAAGAATCCAAGAGATGGCAAAAATTGCCTTGAAGAGACAAATTTTGGCCAACAAACCCGAGAGCATGCATGGGCGACAGCGTCTCGACGCTAGCCGAGCGTCTCGACGCCGCCCCGATTGCCTACCGAGGACGAGCGCGCCCCAGCGTCGAGACGCCGCCCGAGGGTCTCGACGCCAGCCCGATGATTTTCCAGACAGACGCGCGACAGCGTCGAGACACTGTCCGAGCGTCTCGACGCCCGCGCGCGCGGCCAACTTAGGGCACAGCGTCGAGACGCTTGCCTAGCGTCTCGACGCTCCGACGATAAAAGGCGTGAAAACGCCGAATTTTTGCCTAATTTTTTATCTATCTTCTTCCCCAATTCTTCCTCTCGGGTCTACGCCAACTTCCACCATTTTTGGGCTTCTTCTTCTCCTCTTTGTATGCTACTAAGCTCTTCCATGGGGGATTTTATTTATTCATCCTCCATGGAAGGCTAAACCAAGGTTAATGCTTAATTTCGAGTTTTGGTTTGTGAATTATGGATGTTTGGGGAGGTTTGCCCCTTTGTAAATGTGAAGTTAATTGATATGTATATGCATCTCTTGCCTGTTCTTATTCAAATTCTAGCATATGTAGCTTAATTAGGATGACACCCTAGTTCCTATGCATGATGGAGGGCTAAAGATTGGGACGTATAATTGCCCAAATCGCTAGGTAGCACGGGCTTAAGCATGGCTAATTAATTCAACCCAAAGTGACTGTTGGTAATCTGAATTAATTAACGTTCTCATGTTAGACTTAAGGCGAGAGAGAAAACCGGGTTAGTCTTAGGATTAAGCCGTCACAATGTTCCCGTCACTGGCTTATGGTCGATTTAGGGGTCGCGACCTTGAATAGATTATTGGCCAAGTATAATTAGAATTGCACATGTCTAATTAAATCCTTGGGTCATTTGAGCTAGCACTTAGCCAAATGAATTGTGTGCATAAGCATGATTAACTAATTAATAGTGTCGATGAACCGAACATCCATAACGATCAATTCCATTTCTCGAAGTTAAGTGCAACCATTTAATTTTTGCACTTGTCATTTAATTTTCCGTTAGCTTGCACGTTAGGAGCTCCCTTCCCCCAAACCAAATTTGCACATACTTTTTATAATTAGCAAATTAGATTTAGTTAAATTAAATTTCTCAATTCCCTGTGGATCGACCCCGTTACCACTTAGCTACAAATATCTCGGTGCATTCGGGTTTATAAATTGTATTTTTGCAAGCCTCGACAGCTTGAATTTTGTAGGATATTAAAAAAATCATATTACCACTTTCTATGTGACCATCACATCTCCTCATAGCACTAACTGCGAGCTCAACTTATAAACCTTTTGCTGCTTCACAAGCTGCAACAAGATTTAGCTACCAACGAGGAATCAACAATACAACTCTTGTATTCTACTCCTCTAAGTACAATGACAAAACTTTAACCGGAATTCAATCCAATTTGACTAATATTACTGACAGCTCCCACTGCATAGCACATATCGGGTCATGTATCTCAAAAGATACATCTGGCCTCCAATATGTAAATGCACTTGGGTGCATCTCGTATCCTCAACACTTGAGATGTCTCTAGAAACCATTTTCATAGACCATCGAATATCAACAGCTGCTTGCCAATAAAAGATTTTAGAGACAACCACTAGCAATTTGTTCTTACAACTCAGATCAACCTGAATCCTTAGAACAAACTAAGTCTACCTCAAAATCAACTATTTGGGAGTTGGTCACTAGTTTATGCTTAATCGTCAAAAGTTAATCCTCCATCATTCTCATTGATTAGGACACGAATTACGGAAACAAATCAAGAAAGCTACAACTTTGATTAAACCCTTGTCAAACAAGGTTCATCAAATTTTTGTTCAAACTGTTATTCAAAACCATAAGATTTGATCAACATATCAAACCTTACAATTCAGGATAAAAATGCTTATTCCAATTCATAAATGAATCGAATAGGCGTTAAAACCATTTGCTCTTTGTCCTCGAATTATGAATCTATTCTGATTGAGACTTATAGATACTCAAATCAAGATAGCTAGTCTTGACATCTATTTTCCTTATTGTATCAAAATAGAACATGAGAATGGATAAGAGCTATCTATTAACTTACGCCTGGTAACAAGAGAAAGTGAGTATACACAATAAACCCTTTCTCTTTGGGACAGTCCCTTTACCAGAAAGTCAAGCCCAAAAGGTTTTCCCTTTAGAGGCTTGGTCTCAATATCACTCAAAGATTCATGGTTTTGAGCCACTTGGCCTTGTCAACGAATCCTCAATGTCTTCATCGAATATGACAACTTCGAGTTCAAGGGAAGGCTTTACAGCGGATCAGGTTGTCTCATATCCCTCTCACTGCATTGAGGGTTTCTCAACGGTTGAGAAGCTCCAGTTTGATCAAAAACCATTGTTGAATAAAAATAACTTTCTATTTTAAACTGTAAGTCTTAACACGCTAGTTGTTTTCGAGTTTAATAGAACACAACAATATATATCTTTTGCTAAATGAACAGTTGATTATCAAACCAAAAGATACTATATACAGGTGTTCAGTTTAAACTGGAAATATAGACAATAATTACATATAAAAAAATGTTATTATCTCTATACAACAACTACAAAGACTCCCACTAGTTCAGCTGCAATGATATCTCCATATGTTACGGCGAGAAACCGGTTGTCAGGAACTAGTTTCCTGTAGAAAAACAAACATGATTAGCGATTCTTGAAGACAACCAGGTATGACATTCATATCCACTAAACTTATTTAGACAAATAAATCACATTTATCTTGTCGTTCTTTCTCAGCCTGTTTCTCAGCAAGGTATTTGGGACAGTTGCGCTTGCAATGCCCATCTTCATTACAACATAAACATTTTCCTTTGACTGAAGACTTCACCTTGCGAACAACAGGGGCTTCCCCTTTCCTCCTGTTTCTCTTCTTCTTCTAAATAATCTTATTACTGGCAGTAGTAGAGTCATACTTACTCCCTAACCCTGCCTCTTAAGGAATTTCTTCGAAGTGACAACGTATGCCTCCTTTTCTTTTCCTTTAGAAGTGCGAAGAGACTGGTAAGTCTGAAGCTCATTCAGAAGAGAAGTCAAGTTATATTCTATCTTATTAATCACCATGTTGGATCTGAAATTAAGGAAACTCTTCGGAAGAGATTCCAAGATAAAACTGACTTGGCTTTTTTTTCTCGTCGATGGAAGCATCGTTTACTTCCGCCGCATTAAAGTGGACAATCATGTTAAGGACATGTTCCGTAACAGAGGTACCCTCCACCATACGGGAGTTATAAACGAACTTGAGGGCCTCATATTGAAGAGATGAGGACGATTGTCCAAACATCACTTATAATGAAAACATGATTTTCTTAGCGAAACCATCCCCTCGTGCTTCTTGCACAAGACATCAAATATGCTTGCCAAGATATAGACTCGGGTTTGATCATTAGCCCTAATCCATCCATCGTATGCCTCTCGAACACTTCGAGAAGTACTCGAGCTAGGAGCTGGAGGACATTCTCCATTCAGACAAACCTGAGATTGTCGAGAACCAGAATCGTATTTAGGTTCGACTTCCAAGTCCCGTAATTTTCACCGATTAATTTGTCATGAGCTAACAACTGTATAAACGAGCTCGACATACTGAAAAAGAATGTAAATCTATTATTGAAACAGTTTTAACCTATTTAAACCAATTAAAAAGTTTAGCAGCAAATAAAGTACCCAAACTCTTTATTTACTTGCAACGATACTTTAGTAAGTCAGAATGGTCGCTGCCGACTGACAGTCGAGTCACTCATTTACTAAACCAAGACATTCTTGACTAAATGCTAACTCCAGAATAACTCATATTTCTTTAGCATCTTAGTTATCGTGTTTGGTCTGGATTTACTAACTCTTTAGCAAATCCCGTAAGTGTGACCCTCCATTTTTAGAATTTACAGGACGGCCCCAACAGTGCAACCGAATTGGAATGTCAGAGTTGAGAATGGCCATGTGTTTCTTTATACATGAATGGTGATTGAGGTGATCGATCTCCCATGCCCAGCCCTCCGAATGGGTTGGTGCCTTCTAGGGTCACCTTGCAGGCGGAACGTGGGAATCTCCCGGTTCAATCCAATGGAGGAGACTGGAGGAAATACTGATGCACTTCTTTCTCCCACTTACTATAGACACTTACTCCATTCACCTTGCTATTAAAAGTTGCAAACACCACCCAACTAGGGATTGTCCTATTGACAATTGTTACCTCTCCAAAAGTACATTATTTAGGGCTGTAATTACCTAAAAATCATGGAAATTCTTGAGTGTTTTTGTTAGAAGTTAGCTTAATGTGTGCTTAAAAGTGAGAATTTGAGAAATGATGCTAACTTAAGGCTTATTTGGAAAAGGAACGAAAAAGGATGCAAAATGGTGAAAATAGAGCTAAATTGTACATTGCAGGTGCATTGCGGAAAAAATGCGGACTCGCAATGGAATCAGCCAAAACAGAGCATTGCGGCCCTCACAAGGAGACCGCAACACCAGTCTTTGTTGCTGCATTTTTTCAGCCGTCAGTCGTCGCTGTTGCGCTTATCCAGTCGCCTAACCTTTCTACTGCTGCCACGTGGGAGGCTATTACTCCAGAATGGATGGAGATCCGCGGCTGAAGGTACCTGTAGAGGCTATAAAAAAAGCTGAATGGCGATGGAAAAAAAAAATCAATCTGGAGTGCGAGGAGAGCCCGATCGTGAAGAATCCTGCTAACAAAACTCTTCCCCCGTTTGTTGGATCGAAGAGACAAGCCCTTGGCATCGATAAATCGAGAGGAAGAAGAGAAGATCCTTCTTCTCTTCTGATTGAAATTATCCCCAAGAACAACTAATCTCCCCCTTCATCTGAGGCGATTCACGAATTGGAATATCCTTATGCACCTTACTGCTTTCCTTACTATTTTCTGTCTATTTGATATTCTGTTTTGAACTATTTACTACTGTCGATGTTATTCATTGCTTTCGAATCGTTGCACGCTTGCTTACGAAGTGTTTTGTACTTACCTTTTTAGAGTAATCAATTGGTTTGTTGAGTTCTTCATTCTGTCATCCCTTAATCAATTTGTTTTGTTCAGTTCTCCATTTCATGTTCAATCAATTCATTTCCTTTAGTTCTTCAAGCACCATGAGTAACTCTAGAGGTTTGCTAAAGATGAATCTATAGGATAAAAGTATGTAAATTCAGCATGCAAAGTAGCATGAATGCATTGAATGTATGTGATCTTCATCCCATGGGCAATTTCGACCGGCCATCCATTTTGTCTAAAGAATTCCTAACCTCCGGAAGGAGTAAGAATTCATAGTCATCCATTCATGCTAGCCTTTCATGGTAACCAGAGAATGGCCTAGGAATAGGCATTCTCCTAGCACGTTTGTTAACATGTGTGTATAAATAGGTTTTTAGGTCTTACTTGGATATGACTAAAATAAAGATCTAATGCATGTAATCGAAAGATGCATGAGACCTAGTTAAAACGATGCATGAGATGTTAATTTGCTGTTGAATGAACATAGTTAAATGCCTATAGAGGACTCTTAAGCCGACCTTGCTATCTTACTTTAGTTTTTAAATCGTTGCGAATTTATTGCGAGATTATTGCGAGAGCCGCAATAACCATTTCTGCCTTTGCCTTAGTCTTTTTCAGTAGTTTTTTGTCCATTGCGAAATCATTGCGAAATCATTGCGAGATCTGCAATCCTACTTTTCCACATTATAACTTTACCTCTTTGCTTGCTTTGCATTTATGTTTACATTCTTCTTGCATCTTTTATATTTTCGTCCCTCAACCCAAAATCTATCCAATTTAAGTTACCTTATCTAAATTAACAAACCAAATCGCTAGTCACTACACTTAATCTCTGTGGGAAAACGAAGTAAATTATACTTATCACTTGATGCAGACCATGTATACTTGCATGATCTGAGTGCTCTTCGCATTTAATTTTATCTACACACTGAGCACGCAACAAGTTTTTGACGCCGCTGCCGGGGATTTTTGATAACTCCATTTTGGAGCTATTAAATACGTCCTAATTATAGCTAAAGTCCGCTTTCAATTGATTAAATATATCTCTTTTGTAGGAGAAAAGCGGCAAAGATCTCGTGCGTCCGTTGGGCATGTTCGAGTGCGTAAAGCAGAGTTTTAGCGCCCCGGGAATGCATCGGGAAGAGGGGAACTTGTTCCGTGAAGAAACGGGCCAAAACTGCCTTGGAGAGGCAAAGCTTCAGCCCCAAACCCGAGAGCCAGCGTCGAGCTATAGCGTCGAGACGCTGGCTCGACGCTGGAAAAACCCGAGAGCAAGCGTCGAGTGATAGCGTCGAGACGCTAGCTCGACGCTGCCCTGGCGTCAAGACCCTGCTTGGCGTCGAGACGCTCCGGAGGAGGCGCGCGCAGGAATTTTATCGGGGCAGCGTCGCGACGCTAGCCTTGCGTCGCGACGCCATCGCGAGCGCGCGCGCGGATTACTTAGGGCACAGCGTCTCGACGCTGGCCTAGCGTCTCGACGCTACGACGATTACAGCAGCTAAAAGACGATTTTCTGCACATTTTTTTGGACATCTTCATCTTCCTCATCTCTCTACGGTTTTGGACGATTTTTAGCTCCTTCTTCCCCATTTTCTCTCTATATTCCGTGGAGCTCCGCCATTGTTGGCATGCTTGTGAGCTCCACTCTCCATTGTAATAGGTAGATGAACTCTTCCATGGTCGTTGGTGGAGCGGGATTGACGAACCGCGCCATGAGCGGCTAAGGTAAGAGTTACGGTTTGGGATTTGTTTAGGGGAATTTTGTTAGACAATTTAGCTTTGATAATCTGAGTTTTGATATGCATATTGGTTCTGTTTACTTTGCATTTATCTACTTTGCTTAATCCAACGCGCATGTTAAAATACGCCGATTGACACTCGAGTAGTTTCGCATGTTGTGTATGTTAAAGAGTAGCGATGCCGTGCCTCTCACTGCTCGACTAAGTAACACAGGTAGATAGAATTAAATCGAAGTATCGGGTCGGGTTGGAAAATTGTTGATTGCATACAGCGTTTGCGGGCAATCTACTAGCAATTAGAATTCACGCTCGAATGTTCGTCGCGGTTAGCTAGTGACTGTCTAAATTTACTTTGGGGCTGATCACCTTGACGTAGGATTAGATAAAGTGTAATTAGAACTGTGTGGTCTAATAAAAATCCATGGAGTCGGCTACTTTGGGGCTTCTCTGGTAGTCGTCCGCGTGTTCAGTAAATTGAATTCCATGTTAATAGAATTAAATGATAAGTTGAATTTGTCTAACAATTGATCCCGAGACTCCCCAAACCGTGCACACGTTCTCTACATATTATTCTTCCTTCGTTAGCTTACATCATTATTTCTCTTGCATGATTAAAACCCCCCGTTACCAATTAATCAATTAAATCCCAATTTCACTAGTAAATTCAATCTTCCTATTCCTTGGATCGACCCTGTTACCATTGGCTGCAAAGCCTTGGTCATAGGCCTTATAAATCGTATTTTGGCAAGCCTCGACAGCTTGAGATTAAGTGGATATTCAAAAATCCGCCCACCAAAATTGGCGCCGTTGCCGGGGAATAGGCAATTGATTGAATTTATGATTGAAGTTTGAATTTGATTTATTGATGGTTGACTGAAAAAATTTTCTTGTTTGTAATTTGTATGTTTAGATTTTTGTTTGTGTATGACCCGTTCCTCTGAGGGTAGTTTGCAGTTTATCCCTGAGATTGACAGAGAGGAGCGGTGGTTACGTAGAGAAGCCCGTGAGGGGCAAGGAACGTTGGAAAGAGAAGAAGGCAATCCCTTCTTATTTGACGAGATGGCGCAAGGTGATGCGCCGCGGACGCTTAAGCAGCTGGCAGCGCCAGACCTGAACCTGCAGCCTTTGTGCATTAACTACCCCGTGGTAGCAGGTAACTTCGAGTTGAAATCTGGTTTAATTCACCAGTTACCTTCTTTCCATGGAAACGCAGGTGAGGACGCGAACAAACATCTGATGGAGTTCCATTGCGTCTGCGCGGGGATGAAGCCCGCAGGAGTCACGGAAGAGCAACTGAATATGAGGGCATTCCCCTTCACGCTCAAGGACAAGGCCAAGGATTGGCTGTACTATTTGCCTTCCGGATCCATCACCACGTGGCAGGATATGAAGCGGGTATTTTTGGAGAAATACTTTCCCGCATCCTTAGCCACCACTCTGTGGAAGAGGATATATGGGATCACCCAGGATGTTGGTGAGTCCCTGCACGAATACTGGGAACGCTTCGGGCGCCTGTGCGCGAGCTTCCCACATCATCAGATTGCCGATCAGTTATTGATTCAGTATTTTTATGAGGGGATGATGCCCCATGACCGGCAGATGATCGATGCAGCGAGTGGAGGGGCACTGATTGACAAGACCCCAGTTGAGGCCAAGCAGTTGATTGCAAATATGGCCACCAACTCGCAGCAATTCGGTATTCGGTGACAAGGCCAAGTGCACAGCGTGGCTCAGAGCCACGAGATGACTGAAATGAGGGCCCAGGTGGCCGAGATAGGCAGTATGTTGAAGAAAATAGTTGGAGGACACCGTGAGGATGCGGAGGTCAACGCGATCGGGGGGTATGCTTCCAATCCAAGGAAGTACGACCCATATGCAAACACTTACAACCCCGGTTGGCGCGACCATCCTAATTTCAGCTATGGGAATAGGGAAGGACAAACTCGTTTCCAAGGCCAGTCCCAGGATAGGCCTAATTCTTCCACCCAAGCTCAAGCCTCGAGCTCCTCCAGCTCACTTGAAGAGATGGTAAGGACCATCGTGACTAGCACCAGCCAGTTTCCGAAAGAGGCTCGAGAGGAGCTTAATTCTCACAAGGCAGAGCTGCAGAACTTGAACAAGCAGCTGACACAGATGGCGGTGTCTATTAGTAAGATTGAGAGCAAGAGCTCGGGGAAGCTTCCTTCCCAAACTACAGTAAACTCATGTGAAAACGTGAGTGCCATTCAGCTGCGCAGTGGGAAGTCACTTTCCACCAGAGCTGCGAAGGAAGCCACGGACAGCCTGAACAAGTCCGCCCCGACTGCTGTTGCGTGCTCAATGTGTTAATAAGAATAAGAAATAAGAGAGAGAGAGCACTCAGAACATGCAAGCATACATGATCTTATAGCAAGTAATAAGTATTTTTTCATTCGTTTTCCCACAGAGACTTATTGTATGTTACTCGAGAAGTGTAAAGTTAAGAAAGAAGGGGTGGATTTGATGGGATCAAATTGGTTTTTAATTGCCTACTTCTTACCGAACATATAAAGGAATGCAACATAAACAAATGCAAGTTGAAATTAGACTCAACGGACAAGAGATGGAATTAATAAACGAAGAGGAAAACAGCTAAACAGAATGGTAACTTAGCAGAATTGCGGACACCGCAATGTTATCGCAATTGTAAAAACAGTAAAAGTGTGTAAAATGGAGAATTAAGGGCTACTAACGACTATCCTATAGGCATTTTAATACGATTCCCAAGCATTGGATCAACTCTCTATGCATCAAACTCACTCTATCTCATGTATCGTCCGATTCCATGCATTAGATTCTTTAGTTTACTCAACTCAAAGTAAGGTCTTAAGCATCTTGTTAAAGCAGAAGTGTTTAGTTTGTACTAGGGGAACGCCTATTCCTAGGCCGTTTCCTGGTTACCTTGAAAGGCTAGCATGATAATATGACTCTGAACTCTTACTCCTTCCAGAGGTTAGGAGTTCTTTGGACAAAATGGATGGCCAATCGAAATTGCCCGTGGGATGAAGCTTACATACAATCAATGGTTCGAGAGCTATCCTACATACTTGGTTCACGTTTTTTAGCCTATAGTTCTGTCATTAGCATGCCCCTAAGTGACTTAGTTACTCATGGATATAAGGAGAACAGAACTAAAAGATAAGATAGACATGCTTAAAAGGGAAATGTGCTTAAAACAGTAAGGAAAGGCAGTAGAATGAAAAGGCAGAAACTGTGAAATACGGAATTGAAACTTGATTACTTGATTGTTTGAATAGACAAAAGAAAGCTTAAAGCAAATGACAGAGAGACAGAACACAACGAATTATCTTAATCTAGCTATTAGAAAAGAAACAACAACAAGGCAGAGTTGGAAAAATAGAAATGAAGAACAGAAAGCAATAAACAGCTCGAATGACTCGTTGCAGTCGCCTCGAATGAAGGATGAGAAAGGACAGCCTTGCTTGGATGAATCCAATCGGGAGAGAAGAAGAATCTCCTCTCCTTCCTATCAGATTATCGACTCCAACAGCTGAGCTTCGCAAACCAGCAGACGGCAGAGGAAAACAGGAGAAAAGATGGACTGCGAGAAGACTTCTACGCTTTCGGATGATGCTTGAACCTCCGACTTTGACCCCCTTTTATAGTAGTTTGCAGGTGCGTTTGGGCCAAGGAGAACCATCAATCTTCAACGTCGTATATCAGAATGGATGGAGGAGAAAGAACGAATCCCTGAAATAACGGAAATTAACAGAAAAAGATCAGTCAACTTACGGTTTTCACTTGAATAATTGCGGTGTCCGCAATGTTTTCGCAATGCTTGTTTTTTTCATTCTTTTCCTTCGGTTTTCACCCTTTTTCTTTCCTATTGTGCATAAGTCCTAATTTAGCTACCTTCTTCTCATTCTCATATTTAAGCATAGGTTTAGGCTAAATGCTATCAAAAACACCTAAAAGTGTACATCTTCTTAAGCTAAATGGGTCCTAAATAAGTCACTTTCAGAGACTTAACACACCCCCAAACTTAAGGTTTTGCTTGTCCTCAAGCACACTAAGAACTTACCTAGGCTGCTGTTTCACCTTCTTTAACCACCTACTGACTCCCCTATATCCCTAACTATAGCACTGCTGTCCTGTGACACACTTCTAAGCTTAGAACTACCCTCTTATCTAGCTTCTTCTGACTACGCCTGCCTAACACTCCATCTGCTTTTATTAACTCCCTACAACTGATCTATTTGCTTTTGTCATATCATGCCACTATCCCTAAGGTTTCAAATTCTGCCCAGCTTTACCTCAGACTCAGTACATGCTTCTAGCTTTATTTTTAATGTGTCTAGGATTCCTTAGAGTCATGTCAGTCTTAGTATTAACGGTGACAGTAGTACTTTTAAAGAACAACCTAAACCCTGGCATCACTACATTGGATAAACACTCATCTCCCTAAACAACCCTACAAGTTACAACTTTGTGCTTAGCTAATTGAGGATCAGAGTTCTTTTTAAATAGGACATCTAAGCCACAAAGTTATAACTCCTAGGTATACATTCTTCTTCCCTATTCTTTTCCCTTTTTCTTACTTAGGTGGGGCCTCTCCTTTGGTTGCCTTTTGATGCAATGCCACTTGTGGGTCACACACTTGGCACTGATTACTTAGCAACCTCAGAGAGACCCCCCTCTTTATTCTATTTTTCATTTTTTTTTTCAGTTCATCATTTTTTGTAAAGGAGAAGAAGAATGCTTATGTTTCTAAGGGAGAGAGGAATGTTCCTAGGCCTAGGGTGGCCTCCCCCAAACTTCAACTACTCATTGTCCCCAATGAGTGTCTGAGGTGGCACACCCCCAAACTATCCTAGAAGCATCTAGTCTAAGGTAAAACAAAGAGAATCTAAAGCCCTAGGCATAGACAAAACATTCGAACGGCAAATATCACAGCAGCAGTAATTTAAAAAAAACAGACAGATAAGGGCTTAAAGCTGTGCATGCTGAGCTCTTTAGAGGTTGATTTAAACTATCAAAGGGTGTCCTATGACACTCATCCAGCATGCATTTAGATAAGCTATATAAGGTAGTCATGTTAGCAGCAAAAGATAGAATTTAAACAGATCACAGCCTAGCTAAACAGACAGTCCAAAACATGCTTTCAGTCATAAAAATTGCGGGGACCGCAATTATTTCGCAATCAAGTCAGGGCAGATATTACAGTGATTAAGGCCCCTAAGCATGCTCTTTCCAGTCATTCAAACTCTTCTAAAAATAAAACAAAACTAACCTACCTAGTCAGCTATCATCAGACTATACTAAGCAAGATTAAAAACATAAAACTAAGCATCTAAAACAGATCAAAAGTGTACGAAAAACAGCATAATTCACATGGTCTATCTGAAAGCAGAAAATTGTTTTTTTTTTCTCTAAGGGAACAGCAATACTCCCTTCAGTGCAATTCAAACCAGCACTCAAACGTCTTCATCCTCATCTGGTTGTCGTGGTCGTGGAGGCACCCATGGAGTCAGGAGATTTGTAGGGAAGTCAGGGAAGATACAGCCAAGTTGGTCTGCAACTTCCTTGTCTCGTGCCTGCGCGTAAGTGGCCCATTGAGCCATTCTCTTCTGCATATCCATCAGGCAAGCCATGGACAGTGACTGATCAGCAGCCAGCCTATCCAGCTCGAATTCCATGTTCCCCTTCCTCTTCAGCCGTAAGCCAGCAGGTAACTCCAAGTGGCCTGTGTAAGCCATTTGCTGCTCCATGCGCTCGATGGGAACTCCTGCAAGCAAACAGAGTTTAGTTATAGTATTAGGGAAAAACAATGGTCCCTTACCTTTCTTGGCGCACTCAGCAATAGCAGCAGTGATGACTTCTCCCACGTTGATCGTGAGACCTCTCATTATCGCATACACCAGCAGCGATCGGCTCTGGTTGATTGTAGTCTCGTGAGTCACTGGGGACAATCTCCTTCTCACGAACGAAAACCAAACAGCCGCCTTAGCCGTGAGGTTGGCACTCATGAGAGTGTGCCTCCCATTGCGTGACACGGTCCAGGAAGCTTCAGGCTGGCCAATGGTCCGAATGGCCTCTTCCAGAACTGCCTCAGTAGGCTCATCAACAATCCGTGCATAATCTGTATGTGTTTGGCCCTTGAGACCATAGGCTTCGTTGATGGCCTTGGCTGAGAAATCCACTTCTACCCCTCTGACCACAGACAGGCCATCCTCAGGGCTGAGCACATTGGCGTAGAAATCATACACCATGCTCGTGTAGGCTGGATTGGGCGGTCTGCAAAATTCCTCCCAACCGTGGTTTATAACTCCTGCGCGCAAGAACTGCGGCAGGTCAGCAGGTCGGTCGAGGAAGCCTTTCTCGTGCAGCAACTCCCTCTTCCTCAATTCAATGCCTCTGGATTCAGCGTCAGAGGACACATACCTCACCGATTGAGGCTCATCTTCAGGGTAGAGCTTGGCCTTCCCTTTATCTGCTGGTTTGGCTGACTCCGCAGCCTCAACCTTAAGTTTCTTGAGCGATGGCTCCGTGCTTTCCTTCTCTGATGAAGGCGCTCTCTTGACCTTCTTCTTCTTCAGCTTCTTGGATCGCTTGGCCTTGAGAATCTTGGCCTTCTTCTTCTTCTTGAGCTTGGCCTTGACGGTGATCTGCTGGAGGCACGCCCCCAATGTCTCCTCCATCGAGTCATCCTTCTGTGCAGGACTCGCCAAGCTATCTTCCCTCATAGGAGAGAAGACCTCGTCTTCCTCAGCATCTCCACTGCCCTGCGTTGACTCTTGGTACTCCCCATATGGGAATTCAGGATCAGGCCGTGGAGAAGTGTGAGACGGCGTGGTGCTCTGTGCTGCTGCAGGTGTCTGTGCAGAACTCTGAGGTGATGAAGACAACTCAGGGCTCTGCGCAGGTGGCGATGAAAGGAGTTCTGGGCTTTGCACTGGTTCAGATGGTGAAGGGCTGTGCGCTGGTGATGCAGATGGCGACGAACCCGTCTTGGTCGACTCGTGGGACGCACGATCAGTTTCTTGACTCTCCACAGAGGGAGTCTTTGCTTTGCTTGGTTCGGCGGCCATCTCGATACTCCACCGGCGCTTCTTGGGTGTGCCTGCTGGTTCAGAGGGTCCAGCAGGTATCTCAGAGACAACCTTCCACTTCTTCTTGCGAATCGGCAGCTTATCCAGTCGTTCCGTTCGCGCAGCCTCAGCATCAGCCAAGGCAAGCAATGCATCTCTCGCAGCCGTTTCAGCGTCGTCAGCCCTTTTCTTGGCCGCAGATCTTTCAGCCCTTGTGAGTACCATTGTTGGATCTTGGAGATTTGGAAAGAAGAATCAAAGATGAAGAGAATCGCAGCTTGCTCGAAGATCAGATGATGAGAGAGACGTACAGATCCTCGCGCCATCCAACGGATATAAAGAAAACGGAAAAAAAAAAATCCCAACGGCTATATTTTTGCGGATCCCGCAATTCCTGCGCAATCTTTAAGGCCCGTTGGAGATTTTTTTTTTCATTTAAATTGCAATCTTTGCTCAACCGTATCTTCGATTTGGCTCAACATCTTCTTGATTTCTTTGGCTGGATTTAATCTCCTTTATCCCCTCTCTTGATTCTCTGCAAAAATAAATAAAACAAACATTAAATACTCAATTAAAATCACACCAACATATGTACAAATGATAACCGGAAAAAGTGCAAAAAATAAACTAAGGCATTAGCCTTGACTAAATGAGCACAGTAACCACTCGTTCTCTCTCGTTCTTAATTTCATGCTTCATTCAAGAGGAAGGCCGAGAGAGTCTTCACATCTCCTTCCTCATAGTAGTGCTTCAATCTTGCACCATTAACCATGAATGGTTGGCCTTGCTGCAAGTTCTTTATCTCTATGGCACCATGAACAAACACATTAGTAATCACAAATGGACCTGACCATCTAGACTTAAGTTTCCCTGGAAATAGTTTCAACCGTGAGTTAAACAACAAGACAAGTTGACCCTTCTTAAAGTCCTTAACTCTAAGTCTACTATCGTGCCAAATCTTGGTCTTTTCCTTATATATTTTAGCATTTTCATAGGCCATATGTCTAAGCTCATCAAGCTCATGTAATTGCAAAGACCTCAGTGTCCCCGCATCCTTTACACAAAAATTCAATTCATTCATGGCCCAAAATGCTTTGTTTTCTAACTCAAGTTGTAAGTGACAAGCCTTGCCATATACCAGCCTATAAGGAGACATACCTAGGGGTGTCTTATATGCTGTCCTATAAGCCCAAAGTGCATCCTCAAGCTTAAAGGACCAGTCTTTCCTATTAGGTTTGACCACTTTTTCTAGGATGTTCTTAATTTCCCTATTTGAAATTTCAGCTTGTCCATTCGAGTGTGGGTGATAGGGAGTGGCTACTCTATGTCTAATGTTATACTTAGCCAACACTCTCTCCATAGCCTTGTTAATGAAATGTGACCCCTCATCACTAATGATGGCACGAGGTGTCCCAAACCTAGTAAAAATGTGCCTATGCAAGAATTTGGTGACTGTTTTGGCCTCATTATTGGGACATGCTTTGGCTTCTACCCACTTGGACACATAGTCCACTGCCACTAATATGTAGAGGTTACCTGATGACGGAGGGAATGACCCCATGAAGTCAATGCCCCATACATCAAAGAGCTCCAACTCTAAGATGTAGGTGAGGGGCATCTCATCCTTTCGACTGAGGTTACCTGTTCTTTGGCATTCATCACAGCTGTGGGCATAGTTGTGGGCATCTTTGAAGATCGTTGGCCAATAGTAGCCACTCTGAAATACCTTTGCAGCTGTTCTTTGGCCACCAAAGTGTCCACCATAAGGAGCTGTGTGGCAGTGCTGCAGCACAGACTTCGCTTCAGCAGCTGAAACACACTTCCTTAGCAAGCCGTCAGCACATGTTCTGTAAAGTGTGGGGTCATCCCATATGAATTTCCTTGCTTCATGAAGGAACCTCCTCTTCTCTTGTCCTCCCTTGAAAACTGGTAAAACCTGTGATGCACGGAAGTTAGCAATGTCAGCAAACCAAGGTTCCTCATCGTTATCACGATGAGTCAAAGCAAAGACATGTTCATCAATAAAAGCATCAGAAATTGCGGGGTCCGCAATTTTTTCGCAATTGTGCTGCAATCGAGACAGGTGATCCGCAACCACATTTTCACATCCCTTCTTGTCTCGAATGTCCAAATCAAACTCTTGCAGCAGCAGTACCCACCTAATCAACCTAGGCTTAGCATCAGCCTTCCTCATAAGATACTTCAAGGCAGAATGGTCAGTGTACACAATTGTCCTAGTGCCTACAATATAGTTTCTAAATTTTTCGCAAGCAAACACTACAGCAAGCATCTCTTTCTCAGTAGTTGTATAATTACATTGAGCCTCATTCAAGGTTTTACTAGCATAATAGACAGGGTGTGTTAGCTTGTCAATCTTCTGTCCTAACATCACTCCTACAGCATAGTCACTAGCATCACATAACATCTCAAAGGGAAGATCCCAATTTGGTCCTACTATGATAGGGGCTGTGACTAGTGCTTTCTTAAGGGTGGTCCAAGCTACTACACATTCCTTAGAGAAGATGAATGGCCTATTTAATTCTAGAAGCTCACACAGAGGCTTGGCTATCTTAGAAAAGTCCTTAATGAACCTTCTGTAGAAGCCAGCATGCCCTAAGAAACTTCTAATGGCCTTGACATTCTGAGGCTCTACCAACTTCTCTATGATCTCAATTTTGGCTCGGTCAACTTCTACACCTGCCCTCGACACTCTATGACCTAAGACAATCCCCTCATCTACCATGAAGTGACACTTTTCCCAATTAAGGACTAAGTTAGTCTCTTCACATCTAGCCAAGACTTGTCCTAGATTCTCTAGACAGTTGGTGAATGAATCCCCAAAGACTGAGAAGTCATCCATGAATATTTCTATCATGGACTCATCCAACTCAGAGAAGATTGCCATCATGCACCTTTGGAAAGTTGCCGGTGCATTGCATAAGCCAAAAGGCATTCTGCGAAAGGCAAAAGTTCCAAAAGGGCAAGTGAAGGTAGTCTTCTCTTGGTCCTTAGGGTCTATAGTAATCTGATTATAGCCAGAATAACCATCTAAGAAACAATAGTAGGCTCTACCAGCTATTCTGTCTAACATCTGGTCAATGAACGGTAGAGGGAAGTGGTCTTTTTTAGTTTCTTTATTTAATTTCCTGTAATCCATGCACACTCTCCATCCTGTGACAGTCCTAGTTGGAATCAGTTCGTTGTTCTCATTGACTACCACAGTCATCCCACCCTTTTTAGGTACACACTGTATAGGGCTCACCCACTGGCTACTAGCTATGGGGAAGATCACACCAGCATCTAACCATTTTATTATTTCTTTCTTAACTACCTCTTTCATAGAGGGATTCAGCCTACGTTGGTGATCTACTCTAGGTGTGTGCTCTTCCTCTAGTATAATCTTATGCATACAATAAGAAGGGCTAATGCCTCTAATATCAGCAATAGTCCATGCAATAGCCTTCCTATGTTGCTTAAGCAGTAAAATCAGTTCAACCTCATGTTTTTCACTTAATTTAGAAGAAATGATAACAGGCAGAGTTTCATTACTTCCTAGATATGCATACTTGAGGTGAGTGGGTAGTGGTTTCAGTTCTAAAACAGGTGGATGCTCAATGGATGGCTTTAAAGGACTCACAGATCTATCAGTTAGGTCTATATTCATACATACATGTTGTGGTTTATCTACAGGCATATCCATTATGTCAGATACATTCAAGTCAGCTACATCTAATTGTACATATTCATTAGCATGCTTAGTTAATAGTACATGCTCCAATTGTTCTTCCATTAAAGAATCAACAACGTCCATACTAGCACAGGATTCAAGGTCAGAGGGATACCTTAAAGCTTTATACACACTAAATTTCACCTCTTCATCATGAACCCTCATAGTGAGCTCACCTTTTTGGACGTCTATAAGTGCCCTACCTGTGGCTAGAAATGGTCTGCCTAGCAGGATGGGGACCTCCTTGTCTGCTTCATAATCCAGGATAATGAAATCTGCCAGGAAAATAAATTTGTCAACTTTCACTAGAATATCCTCAATCTTACCTTCAGGGTATGCGATGGATCTGTCTGCTAGTTGTAAAGTGACAGTGGTTGGACGTGCTTCTCCTATTCCTAGCTGGCGGAATAGTGATAGGGGCATGAGGTTTATGCTGGCGCCCAGGTCACAAAACGCTCTGCCCACGTGCTTGCCTCCAAGTTCTACAGGTAAGGTGAAGGAACCAGGATCCTTCTCCTTCTTGGGCAGCTTGTTCTGGAGGATGGCACTGCACTCCTCAGTGAGGTTTACTGTTTCAAACTCACCAATTATTTTTTTGTTAGTAATAATGTCCTTCAAAAACTTCACATAGGAAGGCATAGACTGTAAAACTTCTACAAAAGGAATGTTGACATGCACTTGCTTAAGAATTTCTAAGAATTTATTAAAATGCACTTCCTGTTCCTGCTTCTTTTTAAGCCTTCGAGGATATGGAGGTGGTGGCACATATGCAGGCACGTCAGGGCGCCTTAGGATAGGTGGAGGCCTTGGAATTTCTTCTATCTCCTCAATAATTGGTTCTCGCCTGACTCCTGATGTGCTAGTTGGTGGTGGACCTTGGTTTGGCAGAGACTCCAGTGGAGCACTAGACTCAGTGTTCTCTACTCTCTTTTTTTGTTAGTAATTTTAAAAAAAAAAGACAGATAAGGGCTTAAAGCTGTGCATGCTGAGCTTTTTAGAGGTTGATTTAAACTAGCAAAGGGTGTCCTATGACACTCATCCAGCATGCTTTTAGATAAGCTATATAAGGCAGTCATGTTAGCAGCAAAAGATAGAATTTAAACAGATCACAGCCTAGCTAAACAGACAGTCCAAAACATGCTTTCAGTCATAAAAATTGCGGGGACCGCAAATATTTCGCAATCAAGTCAGGGCAGATATAACAGTGGTTAAGGCCCCTAAGCATGCTCTTTCCAGTCATTCAAGTTCTTCTAAAAATAAAACAAAACTAACCTACCTAGTCAACTATCATCAGACTATACTAAGCAAAATTAAAAACATGAAACTAAGCATCTAACACAGATCAAAAAGTGTACTAAAAAACAGCATAATTCACATAGTCTATCAGAAAGCAGAAAATTGTTTTTTTTTTCTAAGGGAACAGCAATACTCCCTTCAGTGCAATTCAAACCAGCACTCAAACATCTTCATCCTCATCAGGTTGTCGTGGTCGTGGAGGCACCCATGGAGTCAGGAGATTTGTGGGGAAGTCAGGGAAGATGCACCCAAGTTGGTCTGCAACTTCCTTGTCCCGTGCCTGCGCGTAAGTGGCCCATTGAGCCATCCTCCTCTGCATATCCATCAGGCATGCCATGGATAGGGACTGATCAGCAGCCAGCCTATCCAGTTCAAACTCCATATTCCCCTTCCTCTTCAGCCTCAAGCTAGCAGGCAGCTCCAAGTGGCCTGTGTAAGCCATCTGCTACTCCATTCGCTCAGTGGGGACTCCTGCAAGCAAACATAGTTTGGTTATGGTGTTATTAAAATAATACAACAAAACATACAAATGATAACCGGAAAATTGCAAAAAATAAACTAAGGCATGAGCCTTATGTTGACGAGCACAGCAATCACTCGTCCTCTCTCGTTCTCGTTGTTATGCTTCAGTCAAGAGGAAGGCCGAGAGAGTCTTGACATCTCCTTCCTCATAGTAGTGCTTCAATCTTGCACCATTAACCATGAATGGTTGGCCTTGCTGCAAGTTCTTTATCTCTATGGCACCATGAACAAACACATTAGTAATCACAAATGGACCTGACCATCTAGACTTAAGTTTCCCTGGAAAGAGTTTCAACCGTGAGTTAAACAACAAGACAAGTTGACCCTTCTTAAAGTCCTTAACTCTAAGTCTACTATCGTGCCAAATCTTGGTCTTTTCCTTATACATTTTAGCATTTTCATAGGCCATATGTCTAAGCTCATCAAGCTCATGTAATTGCAAAGACCGCAATGTTCCCGCATCCTTTACACAAAAATTCAATTCCTTCATGGCCCAAAATGCTTTGTTTTCTAACTCAAGTGGTAAGTGACAAGTCTTGCCATATACCAGCCTATAAGGAGACATACCTAGGGGTGTCTTATATGCTGTCCTATAAGCCCAAAGTGCATCCTCAAGCTTGAAGGACCAGTCTTTCCTATTAGGTTTGACCACTTTTTCTAGGATGTTCTTAATTTCCCTATTTGAGATTTCAGCTTGTCCATTCGAGTGTGGGTGATAGGGAGTGGCTACTCTATGTCTAATGTTATACTTAGCCAATACTCTCTCCATAGCCTTGTTAATGAAATGTGACCCCTCATCACTAATGATGGCACGAGGTGTCCCAAACCTAGTAAAAATGTGCCTATGCAAGAATTTGGTGACTGTTTTAGCATCATTATTAGGACATGCTTTGGCTTCTACCCACTTGGACACATAGTCCACTGCCACTAATATGTAAAGGTTACCTGATGATGGAGGGAATGGCCCCATGAAGTCAATGCCCCACACATCAAAGAGCTCCAACTCTATGATGTAGGTGAGGGGCATCTCATCCTTTCGACTGAGGTTACCTGTTCTTTGGCAGTCATCGCAGCTGTGGGCGTAGTTGTGGGCATCCTTGAAGATTGTTGGCCAATAGTAGCCACTCTGAAATACCTTTGCAGCTGTTCTTTGGCCACCAAAGTGTCCACCATAAGGAGCTGTGTGACAATGCTGCAGCACAGACTTCGCTTCAGCAGCTGAAACACACTTCCTTAGCAAGCCGTCAGCACATGTTCTGTAAAGTGTGGGGTCATCCCAGATGAATTTCCTTGCTTCATGAAGGAACCTCTTCTTCTCTTGACCTCCCTTGAAAACTGGTAATACCTGTGATGCAAGGAAGTTAGCAATGTCAGCAAACCAAGGTTCCTCATCGTTATCACGATGAGTCAAAACAAAGACATGTTCATCAATAAAAGCATCAGAAATTGCGGGCTCCGCAATTTTTTCGCAATTGTGCTGCAATCGAGACAGGTGATCTGCAACCACGTTTTCACATCCTTTCTTGTCTCGAATGTCCAAATCAAACTCTTGCAGCAGCAGTACCCACCTAATCAACCTAGGCTTAGCATCAGCCTTCCTCATAAGATACTTCAAGGCAGAATGGTCAGTGTACACAATTGTCCTAGTGCCTACAATATAGTTTCTAAATTTTTCGCAAGCAAACACTACAGCAAGCATCTCTTTCTCAGTAGTTGTATAATTACATTGAGCCTCATTCAAGGTTTTACTAGCATAATAGACAGGGTGTGTTAGCTTGTCAATCTTCTGTCCTAACATAACCCCTACAGCATAGTCACTAGCATCACATAACATCTCAAATGGGAGATCCCAATCTGGCCCTACTATAACAGGTGCTGTGACTAGTGCTTTCTTAAGGGTTGTCCAAGCTACTACACATTCCTTAGAGAAGATGAATGGCCTGTTTAGTTCTAGAAGCTCACACAGAGGTTTGGCTATTTTAGAAAAGTCCTTAATGAACCTTCTGTAGAAGCCAGCATGCCCTAAGAAACTTCTAATGGCCTTGACATTCTGAGGCTCTACCAACTTCTCTATGATCTCAATTTTGGCTCGGTCAACTTCTACACCTGCCCTTGACACTCTATGACCTAAGACAATCCCTTCATCCACCATGAAGTGACACTTTTCCCAATTAAGGACTAAGTTAGTCTCTTCACATCTAGCCAGGACTTGTCCTAAATTCTCTAGACAGTTGGTAAAGGAATCCCCGAAGACTGAGAAATCATCCATGAATATTTCTATCATGGACTCATCCAAATCAGAAAAGATTGCCAACATGCACCTTTGGAAAGTTGCCGGTGCATTGCATAAGCCAAAAGGCATTCTGCGAAAGGCAAAAGTTCCAAAAGGGCAAGTGAAGGTAGTCTTCTCTTGGTCTTTAGGGTCTATAGTGATCTGGTTATACCCTGAATAACCGTCTAGGAAACAGTAGTAGGCTCTACCAGCTATTCTGTCTAACATTTGGTCAATGAATGGTAGAGGGAAGTGGTCTTTTTTAGTTTCTTTATTGAGCTTCCTATAATCCATACATACTCTCCATCCTGTGACAGTCCTAGTTGGAATCAGTTCGTTGTTCTCATTGACTACCACAGTCATCCCACCCTTTTTAGGTACACATTGGATAGGACTCACCCACTGGCTACTAGCTATGGGGAAGATCACACCAGCATCTAACCATTTAATTATTTCTTTTTTGACTACCTCTTTCATAGAGGGGTTCAGCCTACGTTGGTGGTCTACTCTAGGTGTGTGCTCTTCCTCTAATATAATCTTATGCATGCAATAAGAAGGGCTAATGCCTCTAATATCAGCAATAGTCCATGCAATAGCCTTCCTATGTTGCTTAAGCAGTAATATCAGTTCAATCTCATGCTTTTCACTTAATTTAGAAGAAATGATAACAGGCAGAGTTTCATTACTCCCTAAATATGCATACTTGAGGTGAGTGGGTAGTGGTTTCAGTTCTAAAACAGGTGGATGCTCAATGGATGGCTTTAAAGGATTCACAGATCTATCAGTTAGGTCTATATTCATACATACATGTTGTGGTTTATCTACAGGCATATCCATTATGTCAGATACATTCAAGTCAGCTACATCTAATTGTACATATTCATTAGCATGCTTAGTTAATAATACATGCTCCAATTGTTCTTCCATTAAAGAATCAACAACGTCCATACTAGCACAGGATTCAAGGTCAGAGGGATACCTTAAAGCTTTATACACACTAAATTTCACCTCTTCATCATGAACCCTCATAGTGAGCTCACCTTTTTGGACGTCTATAAGTGCCCTACCTGTGGCTAGAAATGGTCTGCCTAGCAGGATGGGGACCTCCTTGTCTGCTTCATAATCCAGGATAATGAAATCTGCAAGGAAAATAAATTTGTCAACTTTCACTAGAATATCCTCAATCTTACCTTCAGGGTATGCGATGGATCTGTCTGCTAGTTGTAAAGTGACAGTGGTTGGTCGTGCTTCTCCTATTCCTAGCTGGCGGAATAGTGATAGGGGCATAAGGTTTATGCTGGCGCCCAGGTCACAAAGCGCTCTGCCCACGTGCTTGCCTCCAAGTTCTACAGGTAAGGTGAAGGAACCAGGATCCTTCTCCTTCTTAGGCAGCTTGTTTTGGAGTATGGCACTGCACTCCTCAGTGAGGTTTACTGTTTCAAACTCACCAATTATTTTTTTGTTAGTAATAATATCTTTCAAAAACTTCACATAGGAAGGCATAGACTGTAAAACTTCTACAAAAGGAATGTTGACATGCACTTGCTTAAGAATTTCTAAGAATTTATTAAAATGCACTTCCTGTTCCTGCTTCTTCTTAAGCCTTCGAGGATATGGAGGTGGTGGCACATATGCAGGCACGTCAGGGCGCCTTAGGATAGGTGGAGGCCTTGGAATTTCTTTTATTTCCTCAACAATTGGTTCTAGCCTTGCTCCTGATGTGCTAGTTGGTGGTGGACCTTGGTTTGGCAGAGACTCCAGTGGAGCACTAGACTCAGTGTTCTCTACTCTCTTTGGTGTGTCCTTTGTGTTGCTCACCAAGGGTCTACCACTTCTGAGTTCAATTGCTTGAACTTGTTCTTTACCATCTCTCCTTGGTACCTCGGTGTCAGCAGGGAGTCTACCTTGGGGCCTACTCTTGAGTTCATTGGCTAATTGGCCTATTTGGTTCTCTAGGCTCCTAAGAGTAGCTTGCTGGCTTTGAAGAGTAGCATCATTCTTAGCTATGTATTCCTTGAGTAAGTTTTCTACAGAAGATCCTCCAGGTTGGTTGTATGGTTTTTGATACATTGATTGGTTATGTTGGGGAGTGAAACCAGGTGTTCCACTCGGTCTAGGCTGGTTAGGATTTTGGTTAGTATTTTGTTGGCCACCCCATGACAGGTTTGGGTGGTTCCTCCAACCAGGGTTGTAAGTGTTGGAATAGGGGTTGTTCCTAGGCTGCTGCTGACTTCCAATGTAGCAGACTGAGGCTGGATTCCCAGGGCAATATTCATACAGGTGCCCTTCCCCACAGAATCCACATACAAGTGTCTCACCTTGACTTGGTTGGGTGCCCATTGACATGGCGGTAGCGGTGTTGACACTTGTTTGGAGATTGGCTTGAGCCATTTGCTTAACTAGGTTGGTCAGGGCATTTATTTGGCTGCTCATTGCACTTAGAGCATCCTTGTCTTGAGCCCTAGTTGGCTCAACTGGATCGTCTGACCACCTACAGTGAGATGCTGAGATCTTCTCCAAGATCTCATAGGCTTCGTTGTAACTCTTGGACAACATGGAACCACCAGCAGATGAATTTAAGACTTGCCTAGTGCTGGGGTTGCATCCTTTGAAAAAGACCTCTATTTGGATACACCATGGGATGCCATGATGCGGACATTTGAGAAGAAGGTCTTTGAACCTTGTCCAAGCTTCGTGAAGAGATTCATTATCAGCTTGTTTGAATTTAACTATATCATCACGAAAGGTAGAATTCCTATCAGGTGGGAAGTATTTGACTAGGAATTTCTCAGCTAAATCTGTCCAATTAAGGACAGATCCCGAGGGTAATGAGTTCAACCATGTTTTGGCTTTGTCCCTCAAAGAGTAAGGGAAAAGGTATAGCCTCAAGGCTTCTTGGGAAACTCCAGGGATGATGAAGGTATCACTAACTCCTAAGAAGTTCCTAAGATGGTTGTGGGGGTCCTCATTTTCTATTCCAAAGAATTGTCCCACAGTGGACAACATTTGGAACATCACTGGCTTTAACTCGAATGAGTTGGCAGTGATCTCAGGACGGATTATGCTGGGGTTCAGCTCCCCAGGCATAGGTACTAAATATGAAAGAATGGCACTATTCTTGTCATTCGCTATTTCGATGGGGTTGCGAATGACAGGTACCTGATTTGGAACTATCTCGTCCATTTCTTCGATTTCAGGTATGATTTGAGGTATAGGAGGTTGTTTAAAGAGTCGTTTCTTTGATTTGTTTCTAGCTCTAAGTAGTCTCTCAGGCTCAGGATTGAACTCTAGATATCTACTTGAAGGCTCACTCATAAACTAACCCAACTAGTACCTGCAAAAGAAATGAAACAGATCAGCTTCAATAAGCAATAAACTTGGTGTTTCAAACTTAACAAACTTCGTTTTCACTTAAAATAAGTCCCCGGCAGCGGCGCCAAAAACTTGTTGCGTGCTCAATGTGTTAATAAGAATAAGCAATAAGAGAGAGAGAGCACTCAGAACATGCAAGCATACATGATCTTATAGCAAGTAATGAGTATTTTTTCATTCGTTTTCCCACAGAGACTTATTTTTAGCTATTCGCGAAGTGTTTTGTTAAGAAAGAAGGGGTGGATTTGATGGGTTCAAATTGGTTTTTAATTGCCTACTTCTTACCAAACATATAAAGGAATGCAACATAAACAAATGCAAGTTGAAATTAGACTCAAAGGACAAGAGATGGAATTAATAAACGAAGAAGAAAACAGCTAAACAGAATGGTAACTTAGCAGAATTGCGGATACCGCAATGTTATCGCAATTGTAAAAACAGTAAAAGTGTGTAAAATGGAGAATTAAGGGCTACTAACAACTATCCTATAGGCATTTTTATACGATTTTCAAGCACTGGATCTACTCTCTATACATCAAACTATCTCAATCTCATGTATCGTCCGATTCCATGCATTAGATTCTTTAGTTTACTCAGCTCAAAGTAAGGTCTTAAGCATCTTGTTAAGGCAGAAAGATATGGTTTGTACTAGGGAAACGCCTATTCCTAGGTCGTTTCCTGGTTACCTTGGAAGGCTAGCATGATGGTATGACTCTGAACTCTTACTCCTTCCAGAGGTTATGAGTTCTTTGGACAAAATGGATGGCCAATCGAAATTGCCCGTGGGATGAAGCTTACATACAATCAATGTTTCGAGAGCTATCCTACATGCTTGATTCACGTTTTTTAGCCTATAGTGTTGTCATTAGCATGCCCCTAAGTGACTTAGTTACTCATGGATATAAGGAGAACAGAACTAAGAGATAAAATAGACATGCTTAGAAGGGAAATGTGCTTAAAACAGCAAGGGAAAACAGTAGAATGCAAAGGCGAGAAACTGTGTAATACTGAACTTTGCGTTTGATTAATTGATTGTTTGAATGAATATAAAAGATACTTAAAGTAAAGAACAGCAAGACAGAACACAACGAAATGAACTGACTGAACCACTAGAACAGAAACAACACAAGACAGAGTTTGTAAAGTAGAAATGAAGAACAGAAAGCAATAAAACAGCTCGAAATCTCGTTGCAGCCGCCTCGAATGAAGGATGAGAAAGGTCAGCCTTGCTTGGATGAATCCAATCGGGAGAGAAGAAGAATCTCCTCTCCTTCCTATCAGATTATCGATTCCAACAGCTGAGCTTCGCAAACCAGCAGACGGCAAAGGAAAACTAGGAGAAAAGATGGACTGCGAGAAGACTTCTACGCTTTCGGATGATGCTTGAACCTCCGACTTTGACCCCCTTTTATAGTAGTTTGCAGGTGCGTTTGGGCCAAGGAGAACCATCAATCTTCAACGTCATATATCAGAATGGATGGAGGAGAAAGAACGAATCCCTGAAATCACGGAAATTAACAGAAAAAGATCAGTCAACTTACGGTTTTCACTTGAAATATTGCGGCTTCAGCAATGTTTTAGCAATGCTGTCGCAATGCAGTTTTTTTCATTCTTTTCCTTCGGTTTTCAACCCTTTTCTTTCCTATTGTGCATAAGTCCTAATTTAGCTACCTTCTTCTCATTCTCATATTTAAGCATAGGTTTAGGCTAAATGCTATCAAAAACACCTAAAAGTGTACATCTTCTTAAGCTAAATGGGTCCTAAATAAGTCACTTTCAGAGACTTAACAGGTACCTTAAAGCTTTATACACACTAAATTTCACCTCTTCATCATGAACCCTCATAGTGAGCTCACCTTTTTGGACGTCGATCAGGGCCCTACCTGTGGCAAGAAAAGGTCTGCCTAATAGGATGGGGACCTCCTTGTCTGCTTCATAATCCAGGATAATGAAATCTGCAAGGAAAATAAATTTGTCAACTTTCACTAGAATATCCTCAATCTTACCTTCAGGGTATGCAATGGATCTGTCTGCTAGCTGTAAAGTGACAGTGGTTGGACGTGCTTCTCCTATTCCAAGCTGGCGGAATAGTGATAGGGGCATGAGGTTTATGCTGGCGCCCAGGTCACAAAGCGCTCTGCCCACGTGCTTGCCTCCAAGTTCTACAGGTAAGGTGAAGGAACCAGGATCCTTCTCCTTCTTGGGTAGCTTGTTCTGGAGTATGGCACTGCAGTCCTCAGTGAGGTTTACTGTTTCAAACTCACCAATTATTTTTTTGTTAGTAATAATGTCTTTCAAAAACTTTACATATGAAGGCATAGACTGTAAAACTTCTACAAAAGGAATGTTGACATGCACTTGCTTAAGAATTTCTAAGAATTTATTAAAGTGCACTTCCTGTTCCTGCTTCTTCTTAAGCCTTCGAGGATATGGAGGTGGTGGCACATATGCAGGCACTTCAGGTCGCCTTAGGATAGGTGGAGGTCTTGGAATTTCTTCTATCTCCTCAATAATTGGCTCTAGCCTGGCTCCTGATGTGCTAGTTGGTGGTGGACCTTGGTTTGGCAGAGACTCCAGTGGAGCACTAGACTCAGTGTTCTCTACTCTCTTTGGTGTGTCCTTGGTGCTGCTCACCAACGGTCTACCACTTCTAAGTTCAATTGCTTGAACTTGCTCTTTACCATCTCTCCTTGGCACTTCAGTGTCAGCAGGGAGTCTACCTTGGGGCCTACTCTTGAGTTCATTGGCTAATTGGCCTATTTGGTTCTCTAGGCTCCTAAGAGTGGCTTGCTGACTTTGCAAAGTAGCATCATTTTTGGCTATGTATTCCTTGAGTAAGTTCTCTACAGAAGATCCTACAGGTTGGCTGTAAGGTTTTTGATACATTGATTGATTATGTTGGGGAGTGAAACCAGGTGTTCCACTCGGTCTAGGTTGGTTAGGATTTTGGTTAGCATTCTGTTGGCCACCCCATGACAGGTTTGGGTGGTTCCTCCAACCAGGGTTGTAAGTATTAGAGTAGGGGTTGTTCCTAGGCTGCTGTTGGCTTCCAATATAGCAGACTGAGGATGGATTCCCAGGGCAGTATTCATACGGGTGCCCTTCCCCACAGAATCCACAGACAAGTGTCTCACCTTGACTTGATTGGGTGCCCATTGACATGGCTGTGGCGGTGTTGACACTTGGTTGGAGATTGGCTTGAGCCATTTGCTTAACTAGGTTGGTCAGGGCATTTATTTGGCTGCTCATTGCACTTAGAGCATCCTTGTCTTGAGCTCTAGTTGGCTCAACTGGATCATCTGACCACCTACAGTGAGATGCTGAGATCTTCTCCAAGATCTCATAGGCTTCGTTGTAACTCTTGGACAACATGGAACCTCCAGCAGATGAGTTTAAGACTTGTCTAGTGTTGGGGTTGCATCCTTTGAAAAAGACCTCTATTTGGATACACCATGGGATGCCATGGTGTGGACATTTAAGAAGAAGATCTTTAAACCTTGTCCAAGCTTCGTGAAGAGACTCAGTGTCAGCTTGTTTAAACTTGATTATGTCATCACGAAAGGTAGAATTCCTATCAGGTGGGAAGTATTTGACTAGGAATTTCTCTGCTAAGTCTGTCCAATTAAGGACTGATCCTGAGGGTAATGAGTTCAACCATGTTTTGGCTTTGTCCCTCAAAGAGTAAGGGAAAAGGTATAGCCTCAAGGCTTCTTGGGAAACTCCAGGGATGAGGAATGTGTCACTGACTCCTAAGAAGTTTCTAAGATGGTTGTGGGGGTCCTCATTTTCCACTCCAAAGAATTGTCCCACAGTGGACAACATTTGGAACATCACTGGCTTTAACTCGAATGAGTTGGCATTGATTTCAGGACGGATTATGCTGGGGTTCAGCTCCCCAGGCATAGGTACTAGGTACGACAATATGGCGCTATCCTTGTCATTCGCTATTTCGATGGGATTGCGAGTGACAGGCACCGGATTTGGAACTATTCCATTCATTTCTTCTTGAGACAATTGCGGAGGAATTGCGGTTCCCGCAATTACTTGAGGTATAGAGGGTTGGTTAAAGAGACGTTTCTTGGCTCTATTTCTGGCCCTAAGTAATCTCTCAGGCTCAGGATTGAACTCTAGATCACTACTTGAATGCTCACTCATAAACTAACCCAATAGTACCTGCAAAAGAAATGAAACAGATCAGCTTCAATAGGCAATAAATTTGGTGTTTCAAACTTAACAAACTTCGTTTTCACTTAAATAAATCCCCGGCAGCGGCGCCAAAAACTTGTTGCGTGCTCAATGTGTTAAAATAAATAAGCAATAAGGTAGAGAGAGCACTCAGAACATGCAAGCATACATGGTCCTATAGCAAGTAGTAAGTATATTTCATTCGTTTTCCCACAGAGATTTATTATAAGCTATTCATGAAGTGTAAAGTTAAGAAAGAAGGGGTGGATTTGATGGGGTAGAATTGGTTTTTAATTGTCTATTTCCTACTGAATACGAAGAGGGTAGCAACATAAACAAGTGCAAGTCAAAGCTAAACTCAAATGAGAAGAGACGAGATTAATAAATGAAGACAAAAACAGCTAGACAGAATTGTAACTTAGCAGAATTGCGGAAACAACAATTTTACCGCAATTGTAGTAACAGCGAAAGTGTGTAAAATGATGAGTTAAGGGCTACTAACGACTATCCTATAGGCTTTTTCTCACGATTCTCAAGCATTGGATCAACTCTCTATGCATCAAACTATCTCATTCTCATGTATCTTCCGATTTCATGCATTAGATTCTTTAGTTTACTCATGTCCAAGTAAGGTCTTAAGCATCTTGTTAAGGCAGAAAAATATGGTTTGTACTAGGGAAACGCCTATTCCTAGGTCGTTTCCTGGTTACCTTGAAAGGCTAGCATGATAGTATGACTCTGAACTCTTACTCCTTCCAGAGGTTAGGAGTTCTTTGGACAAAATGGATGGCCAATCGAAATTGCCCGTGGGATGAAGCTTACATACAATCAATGCTTCGAGAGCTATCCTACATGCTTGGTTCACGTTTTTAAGCCTATAGTGTTGTCATTAGCATGCCCCTAAGTGACTTAGTTACTCATGGATATAAGGTAAACAGATATAAGAGATGAAACAGACATGCTTAGGAGGAATTTAAAGACAAAACAGTAAGGGAAAGCAGTAGAATGTAAAGGCAAGAAACTGTGAAATGAAGAATTGAGATTTGATTACTTGATTGTTTGATTGACAAAGAAAATCTTTAAAGCAAATAACAGGAGGACAGAACACAACGAAATAGTCTGATCTAGCTACTAGAAAAGAAACAACAACAAGACAAAGCTGGGAAATGGAAATGAAGAGCAAAAAGCAGTAAAACAAGCTCGAATGTCTCGTTGCAGCCGCCTCGAATGAAGGATGAGAAAGGTCAGCCTTGCTTGGATGAATCCAATCGGGAGAGAAGAAGAATCTCCTCTCCTTCCTATCAGATTATCGATTCCAACAGCTGAGCTTCGCAAACCAGCAGACGGCAAAGGAAAACAGGAGAAAAGATGGACTGCGAGAAGACTTCTACGCTTTCGGATGATGCTTGAACCCTCGACTTTGACCCCTATTTATAGTAGTCTGCAGACGTCTTTGGGCCAAGGAGAACCATCAATCTTCAACGTCGTACTTCAGAATGGATGGAGGAGAAAGAACGAATCCCTGAAATAACGGAAATTAACAGAAAAAGATCAATCAACTTACGGTTTTCACTTGAAACATTGCGGTGTCCGCAATGTTTTCGCAATGCTGTCTCAATGCAGTTTTTTCATTCTTTTCCTTCGGTTTTCAACCCTTTTCTTTCCTATTGTACATAAGTCCTAATTTAGCTACCTTATTCTAATTCTCATATTTAAGCATAGGTCTAGGCTAAATGCTATCAAAAACACCTAAGAGTGTGCATCTTTCTAAGCTTAATAGGTCCTAAATAAGTCACTTTTGGAGACTTAACAGGGGCAAGAGTTAATTTTTGATATGTCCTAGTTAATACATGAACAAAATGCTTCCATGATTATACTCGTGTTTAAATTTCAATATGCATGGATGTTTGAGTTAGAATGCATGTAAGGGCGTCCTTAGAGTCAATGTCTTTGTAATGCTTGCTCGAGGACTAGCAATGTTTAAGTTGGGGGTGTTTGATAACTCCATTTTGGAGCTATTAAATACGTCCTAATTATAGCTAAAGTCCGCTTTCAATTGATTAAATATATCTCTTTTGTAGGAGAAAAGCGGCAAAGAGCTCGTGCGTCCGTTGGGCATGTTCGAGTGCGTAAAGCAGAGTTTTAGCGCCCCGGGAATGCATCGGGAAGAGGGGAACTTGTTCCGTGAAGAAACGGGCCAAAACTGCCTTGGAGAGGCAAAGCTTCAGCCCCAAACCCGAGAGCCAGCGTCGAGCTATAGCGTCGAGACGCTGGCTCGACGCTGGAAAAACCCGAGAGCAAGCGTCGAGTGATAGCGTCGAGACGCTAGCTCGACGCTGCCCTGGCGTCAAGACCCTGCTTGGCGTCGAGACGCTCCGGAGGAGGCGCGCGCAGGAATTTTATCGGGGCAGCGTCGCGACGCTGGCCTTGCGTCGCGACGCCATCGCGAGCGCGCGCGCGGATTACTTAGGGCACAGCGTCGAGACGCTGGCCTAGCGTCTCGACGCTACGACGATTACAGCAGCTAAAAGACGATTTTCTGCACATTTTTTTGGACATCTTCATCTTCCTCATCTCTCTACGGTTTTGGACGATTTTTAGCTCCTTCTTCCCCATTTTCTCTCTATATTCCGTGGAGCTCCGCCATTGTTGGCATGCTTGTGAGCTCCACTCTCCATTGTAATAGGTAGATGAACTCTTCCATGGTCGTTGGTGGAGCGGGATTGACGAACCGCGCCATGAGCGGCTAAGGTAAGAGTGACGGTTTGGGATTTGTTTAGGGGAATTTTGTTAGACAATTTAGCTTTGATAATCTGAGTTTTGATATGCATATTGGTTCTGTTTACTTTGCATTTATCTACTTTGCTTAATCCAACGCGCATGTTAAAATACGCCGATTGACACTCGAGTAGTTTTGCATGTTGTGTATGTTAAAGAGTAGCGATGCCGTGCCTCTCACTGCTCGACTAAGTAACACAGGTAGATAGAATTAAATCGAAGTATCGGGTCGGGTTGGAAAATTGTTGATTGCATACAGCGTTTGCGGGCAATCTACTAGCAATTAGAATTCACGCTCGAATGTTCGTCGCGGTTAGCTAGTGACTGTCTAAATTTACTTTGGGGCTGATCACCTTGACGTAGGATTAGATAAAGTGTAATTAGAACTGTGTGGTCTAATAAAAATCCATGGAGTCGGCTACTTTGGGGCTTCTCTGGTAGTCGTCCGCGTGTTCAGTAAATTGAATTCCATGTTAATAGAATTAAATGATAAGTTGAATTTGTCTAACAATTGATCCCGAGACTCCCCAAACCGTGCACACGTTCTCTACATATTATTCTTCCTTCGTTAGCTTACATCATTATTTCTCTTGCATGATTAAAACCCCCCGTTACCAATTAATCAATTAAATCCCAATTTCACTAGTAAATTCAATCTTCCTATTCCTTGGATCGACCCTGTTACCACTGGCTGCAAAGCCTTGGTCATAGGCCTTATAAATCGTATTTTGGCAAGCCTCGACAGCTTGAGATTAAGTGGATATTCAAAAATCTGCCCACCAATTTTGTTTAGTAAACACGATTTGTGTTATTTTAGAAGAGCTTAATTTACTGGAGCTAATCTTTTGCATTTATTTTACAGGTACCAAGAAGCTGGTTTATGAATGAGTTTCCCAATCACAATCTAGAATTTGATCCTGAACCTGAAAGGACTTTAAGGGCCAGAAACAAAATTAAGAAACGCCTTTTTAAACAGCCAAAACAACCTGTAATTCAACACATTGCTGACCACGCAGAGTCAGTGCAATCACAACAAGCTGAAATGGATCGAGCAGAAGAAGCACCAAACCGAGCACCTAACATTCGCAACCCCATTGAAATTGTGAATGATAAGGATAATGCTATCCTATCATACCTTGTACCAATGCCTGAGGAGCTTAATCCGAGGATCATACGCCCTGAGATAACAGCTCACTCATTTGAACTAAAACCCGTCATGTTTAAGATGTTGTCCACAGTTGGACAATTCTTTGGAGTGGAGAATGAAGACCCCCACAACCACTTGAGAAACTTTTGGTAACGATATTTTTGAACTATCGTTATAAACTCAAGCTGTCGAGGCTTGCCAAAATAAATTTATAATGCCTATTGCCAAGGCTTTGCAGCCAGTGGTAACAGGGTCGATCCAAGGAATAGGAGAGTTGAATTTACTAGTGAAATTGGGATTTGATCGATTAATTGGTAACGGGGGATTTTAATCATGCAAAGAAATCAATAAGAAAGCTAACGGAAGAAAGAAATAATATGTAGAAGACGTGTGTACGGTTTGGGGAGTCTCGGGGTCAATTGCTAGACAATTACAACTTATCATTTAATTCTAATAACATGGAAT
The DNA here is from genome assembly GCA_028017165.1 of Herpetospermum pedunculosum. NCBI lineage: Eukaryota > Viridiplantae > Streptophyta > Magnoliopsida > Cucurbitales > Cucurbitaceae > Herpetospermum > Herpetospermum pedunculosum. The sequence continues at coordinate 52,632,185 of CM051528.1, read as the reverse complement.
TCAGTTTACCAAGCACGCGGACGACTACCAGAGAAGCCCCAAAGTAGCCGACTCCATGGATTTTAATTAGGCCACACAGTCCTAATTACACGTTATCTAATCTCACATTAAGATGATCAGTCCTAAGATGAATTTAGACAGTTACTAGCTAACCGCGACGAACATTCGGGCGTGAATTCTAATTGCTAGTAGGTTGCCCGCAAACGCCGTATGCAACCAACAATTATCCTACCCGACCCGATACTTCGATTTAGTTCTATTTACCTGTGTTACTTAGTCGAGCAGTGAGAGGCACGACATCGCTACTCTTTAACATACACAACATGCGAAACTATCCGAGTGTCAATCAACATAATTTAGCATGCGCGTTGGATTAAGCAAAGTAAATAGATGCAATGTAAACAGAACCAATATGCAAATTCATACTCAGATTATCTAAGCAATAATGTCTAACAAAATTCCCCTAAACAAAATCCCAAACCGTCACCCTTACCTTAGCCGCTCATGGCGCGGATCGTCAATCCCGCTCCACCAACGACCATGGAAGAGTTCATCTACGTATTACAAAGGGAAGTGGAGCTCACTCGCATGCCAACAATGGCGGAGCTCCACGGAAAGTAGAGAAAAAATGAGGAAGAAGGGAAGAAGAATCGCCGGATTCCGTTGAGAGATGAAGAAGATGAAGCTTGGAGAAGATATGAAAAATGTGCAGAAAAATCGTCCTTTAGCTACTGCCTTCGTCGTAGCGTCGAGACGCTAGGCCAGCGTCTCGACGCTGTGCCCTAAGTGATCCGCGCGCGCGCGCGCGCTGGCGTCGCGACGCAAGGCCAGCGTCGCGACGCTGCCCCGATGATTTTCCAGCGCGCGCCTCCTCCGAAGCGTCTCGACGCCAAGCAGGGTCTCGACGCCAGGGCAGCGTCGAGCTAGCGTCTCGACGCTATCACTCGACGCTTGCTCTCGGGTTTTTCCAGCGTCGAGCCAGCGTCTCGACGCTATAGCTCGACGCTGGCTCTCGGGTTTGGGGCTGATGCTTTGCCTCTCCAAGGCTGTTTTGGCCCGTTTCTTCACGGAACAAACTCCCCTCTTCCCGATGCAATCCCGGGGCGCTAAAACTATGCTTTAAGCGCTCGAACATGCCCAATGGACGCACGAGCTCTTTGCCGCTTCTCTCCTACAAAAGAGATACATTTAATCAATTGGAAGCGGACTTTAGCTATGATTAGGACGTATTTAATAGCTCCAAAATGGAGTTATCAAACACCCCCAACTTAAACATTGCTAGTCCTCGAGCAAGCACTACAAAGACATTGACTCTAAGGACGCTCTTACATGTATTCTAACTCAAACCTCCATGCATATTGAAATTTAAACACGAGTATAATCATGGAAGCATTTCGTTCATGTATTAACTAGGACATATCAAAAATTAACTCTTGCCCCCTAACGTGTGTGTGTGCTAGCTAACCACTCCTAAACTCATGTAAACCCGGAAAACCAACATGCAACGCACATCCCATTTTCCCCCTACTTCTAGCGTTTAAGAACAGCTACACTTGACTTACACGAGAGAGAGAAACAAATTAAGAGACCTAATTATTTTCTCATTCTTTTTCTTTTTCTTTTCAAAAGTACTTTGTACTCTTTTATTTGGGTTCTTTGAACCAACTTTTCATTTCTTTTTCCTTCCTACTCGAGTTGCCTAACACGTCAAATTCATGCATAAAACTTCACGTTTTTAAGGACTAACGCTCACTTCTTTTAAGCGCTTAATAAGAAGGAGGAGCGCCTCGAGAGGAACTTTTCTACCAAACATGCTTTTCTATTTTTTTTTTATTAGGCTAAGCACATGCTTTCTCAATTAATTAGCTACTAACTCTCATGCAACAAGCTACCTAAGGGTGCCTTTCGGGGTGACAACGAGAATTAGCTAAACATGCGATAAACCAAGCTTACGGAATCTAGGGAGAAGTTGCTAAGTGCGCGATGAGTGCAAGGGAGCAACAGAAAAAATTTTAAAATTTTTGACATGAACCTAATAAACACAAAACTCATGCAAAAACTCGATTATGAACATGCTCAGAATTCCAACATGCATTTCCTAGGCTATCACAGTCAGAAAACAGTAAACAGAGTCCCAAGCACTTCAATATCTTTATAACACTTCTCAACAAACTACACATGCACATCCATCGGACTACTCCACCCCCAACTTCAAAATTTGGCATTGTCCTCAATGCCAACCAGTCAGATGCAAGAAGTAAAAGGGAAGAAGAAATACACTTCCCTGACTCTTTGTGAAGCTGGCGAGGGCGAGGAAGCGGCGCACGAACGCATCAGAGCCCAAAATTGCCCTCTCTTCCTTGATTCCCTAAAAAAAAACAGCAAGCTAATTAATGCTAAAAAAACAATAAAACTAAACTAAAGCATAAAAACAGTTCAACACTCGGGTGCCTCCGAGAAGCGCAGAATTTTTAAAGTCGGTTGCTCGACTGTATTCTCTCAACAGACTCATCCATAGTCTGTAGGTGCGGGGGACGATCCATACTTGTCCATGGCCACACCTTTTCCACCGTTCACCTGAAAAACATTTTGCATTCTTCGTGCCTCGGGCACGTGAATATCAGACATGTTAGTGCAAAAACCAGCATCATTATCACACACATTTAAATCAGAAATTTTTACTGAGACATGGGAACCATCCCTCAAGCGCGAGGGTAGACTCCCATTCTCGACATGCTCAACAACAGACACATTCTCTTCATTCACAAACGATTTCGATGCGTTTATAATAAACTCGTTCACCGTTCCATCAAATTCTACAGACAAAGCACCCCTATCAACATCTATCTTGACCTTAGCGGTCTTCATAAATGGGCGGCCTAGTAAAATAGAAGAGGAAACATGCGAAGAATTCTCATTCATGCTCAGCACATAAAAATCGCATGGAAACAGTAAGTCTTTTACTTTGACTAAAACATCCTCAACCTTCCCTAAAGGATGCACACAAGATCGATCGGCTAGTTGGATAACTATATTGGACTCGATTAAAGTACACAGTTCAAGTTCTTTAAAAACATCATAAGACATGACATTAATCGAGGCACCGAGATCTAACATGGCATTTTCAATGAATTTAGTACCGATAGTGCATGGGATAGAAAACATACCAGGATCGATGCACTTCGGTGGAAGATTACCTTGGAAGATTGCAGAGACGGTTTCTTTCTTCGTCTCTTCACTTTTTCTCGACATTCTCTTACTCGTGCACCACTTCTTGAGAAACTTGGCGTACTTTGGCACTTGGCTTACGGCCTCAAGAAGTGGGATGTTGACCACCACCTTTTGGAAGGTTCGAAGGACCTCCGCATCCTCGGTCTCCAAAGTAGGCTTCACAAGCCTACTCGGGAATGGTGCTCTGGCAACATCCTCAGGTACACTGATCTTCTCATCTTTTCTCACATTCTGAATCTCAGGAGCAGTCGGGGCGGACTTGTTCAGGCTGTCCGTGGCTTCCTTCGCAGCTCTGGTGGAAAGTGACTTCCCACTGCGCAGCTGAATGGCACTCACGTTTTCACATGAGTTAACTGTAGTTTGGGAAGGAAGCTTCCCCGAGCTCTTGCTCTCGATCTTACTAATAGACACCGCCATTTGTGTCAGCTGCTTGTTCAAATTCTGCAGCTCTGCCTTATGAGAATTAAGCTCCTCGCGAGCCTCTTTCTGGAACTGGCTGGTGCTAGTCACGATGGTCCTGACCATATCTTCAAGTGAGCTGGAGGAGCTCGAAGCTTGAGCCTGGGTGGAAGAGTTAGGCCTATCCTGGGACTGGCCTTGGAAGCGATTTTGTCCTTCCCTGTTCCCATAGCTGAAGTTAGGATGGTCACGCCAACCGGGGTTGTAAGTGTTAGCATATGGATCATACTTCCTTGGGTTGGAAGCATACCCCCCGATTGCATTGACCTCCGCCTCTTCGCGTTGTCCTCCAACAATTTTCTTCAACATACTACCTATCTCGGCCACCTGGGCCCTCATTTCAGACATCTCATGGCTCTGAGCCACGCTGTGCACTTGTCCTTGCCCCCTGATCCCAAACTGCTGCGAGTTTGTAGCCATATTTGCAATGAGCTGCTTGGCCTCAACTGGGGTCTTGTCAATCAGTGCCCCTCCACTAGCTGCGTCGATCATCTGCCTGTCGTGGGGCGTCATCCCCTCATAGAAATACTGTATGAGCAGCTGATCGGCGATCTGGTGGTGTGGGAAACTCGCGTACAGGCGCCCAAAGCGTTCCCAATACTCATGCAGGGACTCACCTACATCCTGGGTGATCCCATAAATCCTCTTCCGCAGAGTAGTGGCTAAGGATGCGGGAAAGTATTTTTCTAAAAATACCCGCTTCATGTCCTGCCACGTGGTGATGGATCCGGAAGGCAAATAATACAGCCAATCCTTGGCCTTGTCCTTGAGCGTGAAGGGGAATGCCCTCATATTCAGCTGCTCTTCCGTGACCCCTGCGGGCTTCATCCCCGCGCAGACGCAATGGAACTCCATCAAATGTTTGTTCGCGTCCTCACCTGCGTTTCCATGGAAAGAAGGTAACTGGTGAATTAAACCAGATTTCAGCTCGAAGTTACCTGCTACCACGGGGTAGTTAATGCACAAGGGCTGCAGGTTCAGGTCTGGCGCTGCCAGTTGCTTCAGCGTCCGTGGCGCATCGCCTTGCGCCATCTCGTCAAACAAGAAGGGATTGCCTTCTTCTCTTTCAAACGTTCCTTGCCCCTCCCGGGCTTCTCTACGTAACCGCCGCTCCTCTCTGTCAATCTCAGGAATATACTGCAAACTACCCTCAGAGGAACGGGTCATACACAAACAAAAATCTAACCATACAACATACAAACAAGAAAAATTTTTCAGTCAACCATCAATAAATCAAATTCAAACTTCAATCATAAATTCAATCAATTGCCTATTCCCCGGCAACGGCGCCAATTTTGGTAACGATATTTTTGAACTATCGTTATAAACTCAAGCTGTCGAGGCTTGCCAAAATAAATTTATAATGCCTATTGCCAAGGCTTTGCAGCCAGTGGTAACAGGGTCGATCCAAGGAATAGGAGAGTTGAATTTACTAGTGAAATTGGGATTTGATCGATTAATTGGTAACGGGGGATTTTAATCATGCAAAGAAATCAATAAGAAAGCTAACGGAAGAAAGAAATAATATGTAGAAGACGTGTGTACGGTTTGGGGAGTCTCGGGGTCAATTGCTAGACAATTACAACTTATCATTTAATTCTAATAACATGGAATTCAGTTTACCAAGCACGCGGACGACTACCAGAGAAGCCCCAAAGTAGCCGACTCCATGGATTTTAATTAGGCCACACAGTCCTAATTACACGTTATCTAATCTCACATTAAGATGATCAGTCCTAAGATGAATTTAGACAGTTACTAGCTAACCGCGACGAACATTCGGGCGTGAATTCTAATTGCTAGTAGGTTGCCCGCAAACGCCGTATGCAACCAACAATTATCCTACCCGACCCGATACTTCGATTTAGTTCTATTTACCTGTGTTACTTAGTCGAGCAGTGAGAGGCACGGCATCGCTACTCTTTAACATACACAACATGCGAAACTATCCGAGTGTCAATCAACATAATTTAGCATGCGCGTTGGATTAAGCAAAGTAAATAGATGCAATGTAAACAGAACCAATATGCAAATTCATACTCAGATTATCTAAGCAATAATGTCTAACAAAATTCCCCTAAACAAAATCCCAAACCGTCACCCTTACCTTAGCCGCTCATGGCGCGGATCGTCAATCCCGCTCCACCAACGACCATGGAAGAGTTCATCTACGTATTACAAAGGGAAGTGGAGCTCACTCGCATGCCAACAATGGCGGAGCTCCACGGAAAGTAGAGAAAAAATGAGGAAGAAGGGAAGAAGAATCGCCGGATTCCGTTGAGAGATGAAGAAGATGAAGCTTGGAGAAGATATGAAAAATGTGCAGAAAAATCGTCCTTTAGCTACTGCCTTCGTCGTAGCGTCGAGACGCTAGGCCAGCGTCTCGACGCTGTGCCCTAAGTGATCCGCGCGCGCGCGCGCTGGCGTCGCGACGCAAGGCCAGCGTCGCGACGCTGCCCCGATGATTTTCCAGCGCGCGCCTCCTCCGAAGCGTCTCGACGCCAAGCAGGGTCTCGACGCCAGGGCAGCGTCGAGCTAGCGTCTCGACGCTATCACTCGACGCTTGCTCTCGGGTTTTTCCAGCGTCGAGCCAGCGTCTCGACGCTATAGCTCGACGCTGGCTCTCGGGTTTGGGGCTGATGCTTTGCCTCTCCAAGGCTGTTTTGGCCCGTTTCTTCACGGAACAAACTCCCCTCTTCCCGATGCAATCCCGGGGCGCTAAAACTCTGCTTTAAGCGCTCGAACATGCCCAATGGACGCACGAGCTCTTTGCCGCTTCTCTCCTACAAAAGAGATACATTTAATCAATTGGAAGCGGACTTTAGCTATGATTAGGACGTATTTAATAGCTCCAAAATGGAGTTATCAACTTTCTAGGAGTAAGTGATACCTTTTTCATTCCAGGAGTGTCTCAAGAGGCCTTGAGACTTTACCTTTTTTCATATTCATTAAGAGACAAGGCCAAGACGTGGCTGAACTCTTTCCCCTCTGGTTCAATTGTCAATTGGACAGACCTAGCTGAGAAGTTCCTGGGAAAATACTTCCCTCCAGATAGGACTCTAACTTTCGTGATGACATCATCAAGTTCAAGCAAGCCGAGAATGAATCATTACATGAAGCTTGGACCAGATTCAAAGACCTACTACTCAAATGTCCACACCATGAAATTCCATGGTGTATTCAGATTGAAGTGTTCTTCAAGGGATGCAACCCCAGCACGAGGCAAGTGTTGAATTTCTCAGTTGGAGGTTCGATGTTATCCAAGAGTTATAACGAAGCCTATGAGATTTTGGAGAAAATCTCAACATCACATTGTCGGTGGTCAGAAGATCCTGTGGAGCCAAACAGAAGGAAGGCTCAAGACATGGATGCACTCAGTGCAATGAGCAGCCAGATCAATGCTCTGACCAACCTAGTGAAGCAAATGGCTCAAACCAATATTCAACAAAGTGTCAACACCGTGGCAGCTGTTTCAACAAGCGCATCAGTAGCCAACTGTTGCGTGCTCAATGTGTTGAAATAATTAGGCAATAAAAGAGATAGAGCACTCAGAACATGCAAGCATACATGATCTTATAGCAAGTAGTAAGTATATTTCATTCGTTTTCCCACAGAGATTTATTTTTAGCTATTCGCGAAGTGTTTTGTTAAGAAAGAAGGGGTGGATTTGATGGGGTAAAATTGGTTTTTAATTATCTAATTTTTGCTGAATGTGTAAAGGGTAGTAACATCAACGAGAACAAGTGAAATTTAAACTCAAATGCGAAGAAACGAAATTAATAAATGAAGGCAAAGACGGCTAAACAGAATTTTAACTTAAGCAGAATTGCGGAGACAGCAATTCTACCGCAATTAAATAACAACGAAAGTGTGTAAATGGGTGAATTAAGGGCTACTAATGACTATCCTATAGGCATTTTTATACGATTCTCAAGCACTGGATCTACTCTCTATGCATCAAACTATCTCAATCTCATGTATCGTCCGATTCCATGCATTAGATTCTTTAGTTTACTCAACTCAAAGTAAGGTCTTAAGCATCTTGTTAAGGCAGAAAGATATGGTTTGTACTAGGGAAACGCCTATTCCTAGGCCGTTTCCTGGTTACCTTGAAAGGCTAGCATGATGGTATGACTCTGAACTCTTACTCCTTCCAGAGGTTAGGAGTTCTTTGGACAAAATGGATGGCCAATCGAAATTGCCCGTGGGATGAAGCTCACATACAATCAATGCTTCGAGAGCTATCCTACATGCTTGATTCACGTTTTTTAGCCTATAGTGTTGTCATTAGCATGCCCCTAAGTGACTTAGTTACTCATGGATATAAGGAGAACAGAACTAAAGGATAAAGTAGACATGCTTAGAAGGGAAATGTGCTTAAAACAGCAAGGGAAAGCAGTAGAATGCAAAGGCAGAAACTGTGAAATACTGAACTTTATGTTTGATTAACTGATTGTTTGAATGAACATAAGAGATACTTAAAGTAAAGAACAGAAAGACAGAACACAACGAAATGAACTAACTTAGCCACAAGAACAGAAACAACACAAGACAGAGTTGTAAAGTAGAAATGAAGAACAGAAAGCAATAAAACAGCTCGAATGACTCGTTGCAGCCGCTTCGAATGAAGGATGAGAAAGGTCAGCCTTGCTTGGATGAATCCAATCGGGAAAGAAGAAGAATCTCCTCTCCTTCCTATCAGATTATCGATTCCAACAGCTGAGCTTCGCAAACCAGCAGACGGCAAAGGAAAACAGGAGAAAAGATGGACTGCGAGAAGACTTCTACGCTTTCGGATGATGTTTGAACCCTCGACTTTGACCCCTATTTATAGTAATCTGCAGGTGCATTTGGGCCAAGGAGAACCATCAATCTTCAACGTCGTACTTCAGAATGGATGGAGGAGAAAGAACGAATCCCTGAAATAACGGAAATTAACAGAAAAAGATCAGTCAACTTACGGTTTTCACTTGAAACATTGCGGTGACCGCAATGTTTCCGCAATGCGTTCGCAAAGCTTGTTTTTCATTCTTTTCCTTCGGTTTTCAACTCTTTTCTTTCCTATTGTACATAAGTCCTAATTTAGCTACCTTCTTCTAATTCTCATATTTAAGCATAGGTTTAGGCTAAATGCTATCAAAAACACCTAAGAGTGAACATCTTTCTAAGCCAATTAAGTCCTAAAAAGGTCACTTTTGGAGACGTAACACCAACCAAGGTGAGGCATTAGTCTGTGGATTCTGTGAGGAAGGGCATATGTATGACTTTTTCCCTGGTAATCCATCCTCGGTGTGTTTTGTTGGAAGTCAACAACAACCAAGGAACAACCCCTACTCAAACACATACAACCCTGGTTGGAGGAACCACCCAAATCTCTCTTGGGGTGGACAACAAAACACAAACCAAATGCAAAATCAACCAAGACCAAGTGGACCATCTGGTTTCACTCAACAAACTAGTCAACCCCCATATCAGAAACAATACAACCAACCGATGGGAACATTAGTGGAGAACTTGCTGAAGGAGTACATAGCGAAGAATGATGCAACTTTACAGAGCCAGCAAGCAGTCCTGAGAAGCTTAGAGAACCAAATTGGGCAGTTGGCAAACGAGCTGAAGAATAGGCCCCAAGGCAGACTGCCTGCAGACACAGAAACCCCAAGAAGGGATGGTAAGGAACAAGTTCAAGCTATTGAACTTCGAAGTGGAAGGCCATTGGTGATCAATAGTAGAGAAGCACCAAAGAGAGTAGAGAATGAAGAGTCTAGTGCTCCACTGGATTCTCTGCCTATCCTTGATCAAATACAACCAAACACAACAAGGGTGAGGCTGGAACCTATCATTGAGGAACCAGAAGAAATGCCTAGGCCTCCCCCTATCATTAGGCAACCTGACTTGCCTACATATGTGCCACCACCTCCATTTCCTAGACGGCTCAAGAAGAAACAAGAGCAGGAAGCTCATTTCCATAAGTTTTTGGAAATCTTGAAGTAAGTCCATGTTAATATCCCCTTTGTGGAAGTTTTGCGGTCTATGCCAACCTATGTAAAATTCTTAAAAGATATTATCACTAACAAAAAAGTTATTGGTGAGTTTGAAATAGTAAATCTCACTGAGGAGTGCAGTGCCATACTCCAAAACAAGCTGCCAAAGAAGGAGAAGAATCCTGGTTCCTTCACTTTTCCAGTAGAATTGGGAGGCAAGCATGTGGGCAGAGCTTTGTGTGATCTGGGAGCCAGCATCAATCTCATGCCCCTGTCACTATTCCACCAGCTTGGGATAGGAGAAGCACGACCAACAACAGTCACCTTGCAACTTGCAGACAGATCCATCGCATACCCTGAAGGTAAGATTGAGGATATACTAGTCAAGGTTGACAAATTTATTTTTCTTGTAGACTTTATAATTTTGGACTACGAGGCAGATAAGGAGGTGCCAATCCTACTAGGCAGACATTTCTTAGCCACAGGTAGGGCCCTAATTGATGTCCAAAAAGGTGAGCTCACCATGAGAGTCCATGATGAAGAGGTTAAGTTCAGTGTGTTTAAAGCTTTAAGGTATCCCTCTAATCTTGAACACTGTGCAACTATAGATATAGTAGACTCATCAATGGAAGAAGAACTTGAGCATGAATTGTTAGTCAAGCATGCTACTAATTATGCACAAATAGATGTGAATGATTTAAATATTTCTGAATTGATGAATGTATATGTGGATAACCTTCAGCATGTATGCATGACCAATGAACTGTCTGAAAGAACCACAACTCCTACGATGCCATCAATTGAACAACCACCTTTACTAGAACTGAAACCATTGCCCGAACACCCTAAATATGCATATCTAGGAGAGAAAGATACCTTGCCTGTCATTATTTCGTCCAAACTAAGTAAACAACATGAAATTGCGTTAATATTGCTGCTTAAGCAACATAGAAGGGCAATTGCTTGGACGATTGCTGACATTAGGGGTATAAGTCCTTCTTATTGCATGCATAAAATATTGTTGGAAGAGGAACATACACCTAGAGTAGATCACCAACGTAGGTTGAACCCCTCCATGAAAGAGGTAGTTAAAAAAGAAATCATTAAATGGTTAGATGCAGGTGTGATCTTTCCAATAGCCAATAGTCAATGGGTCAGTCATATCCAATGTGTACCAAAGAAGGGTTGTATGACTGTAGTAGTTAATGAAAATAACGAATTAATACCAACTCGAACTGTTACAGGATGGAGAGTATGTATGGATTATAGAAAACTTAATAAAGAAACCAAAAAAGACCATTTTCCTTTACCCTTTATAGACCAAATGTTAGATAGAATAGCTGGCCGAGCCTTTTACTGCTTTTTAGATGGCTACTCAGGATATAACCAAATCACCATAGACCCTGAGGATCAAGAGAAAACAACATTTACATGCCCCTTTGGCACGTTTGCTTTTCGCAGAATGCCATTTGGCCTATGCAATGCACCAGCAACGTTCCAAAGATGTATGTTGGCTATCTTCTCTGACCTAGATGAGTCCATAATAGAAATATTTATGGAAGACTTCTCAGTCTTTGGCGATTCCTTTAACCACTGCCTAGAAAACCTAGGACAAGTCCTAACTAGGTGTGAAGAGACCAACCTAGTCTTAAATTGGGAAAAATGCCACTTCATGGTGGAAGAAGGAATAGTATTAGGACATAGTGTGTCCAAAGCAGGAGTAGAGGTCGATAGGGCCAAAATAGAAGTCATCGAGAAGTTAGTGGAACCTAAAAATGTCAAAGCTATAAGAAGTTTCTTAGAACATGCAGGATTTTATAGGAGATTTATAAAAGACTTTTCAAAAATCTCTAAACCCCTGTGTGAGCTTCTAGAGCTGAATAGAACTTTTATCTTCTCAAAGGATTGTTTAATAGCGTGGACCAAGCTTAAAGATGCCTTAGTCAAAGCACCAATCATAGTAGGCCCAAATTGGGATTTGCCTTTTGAGCTAATGTGTGATGCTAGTGACTATGCAATTGAGGCTATGCTTGGCCAAACGAGAGATAAATTAACACACCCTGTATATTATGCGAGTAAAACTTTAAATGAAGCACAATGTAACTACACTACCACAGAGAAAGAGATGTTAGCGGTAGTGCTTGCATGCGAAAAATTCAGGCCTTATATTGTAGGTAATAAAACGATTGTTTATACTGATCATTCTGCAATAAAGTATTTAATGAGGAAGGCTAATGCTAAGCCTCGTCTAATTAGATGGGTGTTACTTTTGCAAGAGTTTGATCTAGAGATTAGAGATAAAAAAAAAGATGTGAAAACGTAGTTGCTGATCATTTATCGAGATTGCAGAGTCATTGCGGAAAAATTGCGGAGCCCGCAATGACTGATTCCTTTATTGATGAACATGTCTTTGTGTTAGTACATTGTGATAACAATGATGAACCATGGTTTGCTGATATTGAAAATTTTCTTGCCTCGCAGGTGTTACCAACCTTCAGAAGGGGGCAAGACAAGAAGAGGTTCTTAAACGAGGCTAGGAAGTACATTTGGGACGATCCAACCTTCTACAAAAGTTGTGCGGATGGATTGCTAAGGAAACGTGTGCCAGCTGTCGAATCAAGGTCAGTCTTGCAGCATTGCCATACAGCTCCATACGGAGGGCACTTTGGTGGTCAGAGGACTGCTGCGAAGGTGTTCCAAAGTGGCAACTTCTGGCCCACGATCTTCAAGGATGCACATTACTATGCACACAACTACAATGAGTGTCAACGCACAGGTAATCTCAGTAGGAAGGATGAGATGCCTCTAACATACATCTTAGAGTTAGAACTCTTTGATGTATGGGGCATTGACTTCATGGGGCCATTCCCTCCATCTGCTGGTAATCTTTACATTCTAGTAGCTGTAGATCATGTTTCAAAATGGGTCGAGGCAATTGCATGTCCTTTAAATGATGCTAAAACAGTCGTTAAATTTCTAAATAGGCATATTTTTACACGATTTGGCACACCGCGTGCCATCATAAGTGATGAAGGAACACATTTTATAAACAAAGCTATGGAGAAAGTGTTAGCTAAATATAATGTTAGGCATAGGGTAGCAACACCCTATCACCCCCACTCAAATGAACAAGCCGAAATTTCTAATAGAGAGATCAAAAGTATACTTGAAAAAGTTGTGAAACCGAATAGAAATGATTGGTCTTTTAAGTTAGATGATACTATGGGCTTATAGGACTGCTTATAAAACGCCATTAGGAATGTCTCCTTATAGGTTAGTTTATGGAAAAGCATGTCACTTACCCCTTGAATTAGAGATCAAAGCCTTTTGGGCTTTAAAAGAGTTAAATTATTGCGTAACTTATGCGGGAACATTGCGGTCTCTACAATTACATGAATTGGATGAAATAAGACACATGTCATACGAGAATGCTAAAATGTATAAGGAAAGAACTAAAATTTGGCATGATAGTAGACTTAGGATAAAGGATTTTAAAAAGGGCCAGCATGTTTTACTATTCAATTCACGATTGAGATTATTTCCTGGCAAACTTAAGTCTCGTTGGTCAGGTCCTTTTGTGATTACTAATGTGTTTGTTCATGGTGCAATTGAAATTCAAAATTTGAATCAAGGTCAGCCGTTCATGGTGAATGGTGCTAGATTAAAACACTACTATGAGGAAGGAGATGTGAAAACACTCTCGGCATTCCTCTTATCCGAAGCCTAAAAGTCAAGCAAAGGAAGATGAGCAAGAGCACTTAATGGAATTATCTTTATGCTCAACCATCAAAGGATTATGGATTAGATATCTTTATTTTCTGTTTTTATTTTGTTTGTTTAGAGTATTTTTAATTTTCTAGTACTGATTAAGTTTGTTTTTAATTTGATTAGAAGCATGGTAATTGGAAATCTTAAACGGCAGAAAGGGTGAACAATCAAGAGGCCAGGAGAAGATGAAGGAAGAAATCTTGGAAAATCAAAGATTTAGTTTGTTAGAATCTTGCAAGCAAACAACAATCAAGGATAGAAATCCCAACGGTTACATTTCTAAAAAGATTTGATTCGAAGCGTTGCGGAAATATTGCGGAGTCCGCAATAATATAGTCGTTAGTGCGCAACCCAGTATAAATAGGAAGGGTTGTTGATCATTTCCCATTTACGATTCTCAAACCCTCAAATTCCACAAACCAGATCTCTCCTTCCCCAGAAATTCCCAAAGCTTCACCTTCAAGAAACGACCATGGTTTCCACAAGAGCTGAGAGATCCACTCCCAAGAAGACATCCCCAATCACAGAGGATGTTGCTTTGGTAAGGGATGCATTACTGTCTTTAGCAAACGTTGAGGCGGTAAAACCTTCTAGACCTCCGAAGCTCCCTGTGAAGAGGAAGTGGAGGGTTACAACAATCGAAGCTGCAAACATCTCTGATCCAACACAGCTTCCGAAAAGAAAGTGGAAGGTTACCCTGGAAGCTCCAAAGAACACAATTCGAAAATCCTCGAGTGAGGAAAGTCTTACCAGTGGTAGGCCATCGTTTGAAACGGCCATGCAAAGCCCTGATCCCACTCAACAACCAACGGAACCTGAAGTCCCCCCTGTAGGACAACCAGACTCGTCATCAATCGGTGATGCGGATGAAGAAGAGGAGGTAGTCTCTCCTTTCAGGGATGTCAATCTTGACAGTTCTGTGGAGAAGGGGAGCAAAGATTCAATGGATGAATGCATCCAGCAATTCGTCGCCAAAGCAAGGCTCAAGAAAAGGGCCTCTGTAATTGTGAAGGCAAAACGACCGAAGGCCTCCAAGAAAGCTAAAAAGAAGAGGGCTGAAGCCGAACCCTTTATCAAGAAGATGAAGACTGAGGCTGTTGAAGCAGCCAAGACAAAGGATAAAGGGAAGAATAAAATGTTCCAAGAGGATGAGCCTCCAGCCGAGAGGTATGTATTAAAGGATGCAGAGGCCAGGGGCGTGGAACTAATGAAAAGGGAACTCCTCCATGAGAGAGGATTTCTAGACTCCCCTGCGGACCTGTCGCAATTCTTGCGCGCACGAATCACAAACCACGGCTGGGAAGAGCTGTGTAGGCCTCCAATTCAGGCCTACTCGGACATGGTGTATGACTTCTACGCCAACCTCATTCACCCTGAAGGCTGTCATTCGGTGGTGAGGGGCGTGGATGTTGACTTCTCTGCCGAAGCGATCAACAAGGTTTATGCTCTCACAGAGCATAAAATTTCTGAATATTCGAAGATCGTGGCTTCACCCTCAGAAGTAATCTTGGAGGAGGTGCTGAATATGATAGGCAAACCAGAGGCAGCATGGGCAGTCTCAAAGCATGGGAAGCACACACTAATGAGTGCAGCCCTCAAAGACAAGGCGATCATTTGGTTCTCCCTAATTCGGAGAAGAACATCCCCCGTCACACACGAGACGACCATCAACCAAGGGAGATCTCTGCTGGTTTATGCGATCATGAAGGGACTCACGATTGACGTGGGTGAGATCATAGCAGCCTCGATCGTCGAATGCTCCAAGAAAGGTAAGGGCCGACTCTTTTTCCCTAACACTATTACTAAGTTATGCTTGCGCGCAGGGGTGCCTGTGACGATAGAGGAGAAGCAATTGGCCTATGATGGCCACCTTGAGCTGCCCAGCAACCTGAGGATGAGAAAGAGAGGCAACATGGAGTTCGAGCTGGATAGACTTGCAGCTGCACAATCAATGTCCATGGCCTGCTTGATGGACTTACAAAGGAAATTAGCCCAATGGGCTGAGTACTCACAAGCGAGAGACCAGGAGTTGGCTGAGCACCTGGGTTGCCAGTTCCCTACCTTCCCTGCTGGATTGATGAGCCCCTGGATGCCTCCGAGCGAGAGGAGTGATGAAGAGGACAAGGATGAATGAATGAATGCCACAGACTGACGGCATTCGAGGGAGTATTTATTATCCCTCTCAAAAACCTGCTTTTCTGTAACCAGTTACCCCCCCCCCCCCCCCCCAATATCAATTGTTGTTATGTTTTGATTTCCTTAATTAGCTTGAGTTAGAGTAGCTTAGTTTAGTTTAGTTTCGTATGATTAGTTAGCTTAGATAGTTTTTTTTTTCTATTGCCTGTCGTTGTTCAAAAATAGAATACTGCATGATAGGAGCTTTGATCACGGTTAAATCTGCTCTGTTAGCATCATTACGATTTCTTTGCGGACAACGCAATGTTTTGTTCTTTTTAGCATGCTGTTATATGACTTTCTGATGGTCTGACTATCTTTAATTCTCGCTATTTGACTGCATTACTGATGACCATAGGTAGTTTGTCTATTGAACATACTGGATGAGTGTCGAGTACACTCTTGATAGGTTTAATTAACTTCATAAAATGCTGAGCATGTGCCCCTGTTAGACCTTAAACATTTTGATTTTAGTAAACTGCTACGGATGAGTTATCTGAACTATGAGGGCCATTCTATCCCTCGGAGTTTTACATTCTGTCTGGTTTTTATTTAGACTAGATGCTTCTAAGATAAGTTTGGGGGTGTGCCACCTCAGACTCTCATTGGGGACAATGAGAAGTTTAAGTTTGGGGGAGACAACCTCTAGTCCTAGGAGCACTTCTCTCTCCCTTGACAAAAATACATGGTTCTTCTAAAAAAAATTTGAAAAAACAAGAAAGCAAAAAGAAAAGGGCATTGTCTTCTTCTAGGGATGCTGAGTAATCAGGGTCATTTGTGTAACCCACAAGTGGCACTGCATCAAAAGGCAATTCAAAGAGAAGACTTTGCCAAAAGAAAAAGAAGAAAAGGAAAAATAAAAACAAAGAAGAAGAATGTATGCCAGAAAGCTGCAGCCTAGGTGCTTAGATGTCCTATGTAATGAACTATGATCCTAAGTTAGCTAAGCACAAGGCTGTAGTTAGAAGGCTTGTCGAGGGAGATGAGTGTCTATCCAACATAGTGGTGCCATGTCTTAGTCTGCTCTATGGATACTGAACTCTGATACTTGTGTGCTCTAAGCCTGGCATGACTCTAAGGATTCCTAGGTAATTCAAAAATAAAAACATTAGAAGCATGTACTGAGTCTGAGTTAAAACTAGGGAGAGATTGAAAACCTAGGGATGACTGCACAATGAGCTCAATGATGTAGGCAGATAAACCAAAAAATAGGAAGTTAGTAAAAACAAAAGGTTTTAAAGGTAAGGGAAATCAGAATAGACAAAACATGAAGTTAGTTTTAGCCTAGGAGAGTGTCACAGGACAGCAATGCCTTTGACAGTAAACCTAGGGAAGTCAGCAAATCGGTTAGGTAGAGTTTAAAAGACAAGAGTTAGCAGCTAATTAGAGAGAAAGTAAGCCTTTATATTGCTCGAGGACTAGCAATAACTCAAGTTTGGGGGTGTGTTACCTCTCCAAAAGTACATTATTTAGAGCTGTAATTACCTAAAAATCATGGAAATTCTTGAGTGTTTGTGTTAGAAGTTAGCTTAATGTGTGCTTAAAAGTGAGAATTTGAGAAATGATGCTAACTTAAGGCTTATTTGGAAAAGGAACGAAAAAGGATGCAAAATGGTGAAAATAGAGCTAAATTGTACATTGCAGGTGCATTGCGGAAAAATTGCGGACTCGCAATGGAATCAGCCAAAACAGAGCATTGCGAGCAAGGAAACCGCAACGCCAGTCTTTGTTGCTACATTTTTTCAGCCGTCAGTCGTCGCTGTTGCGCTTATCCAGCCGCCTAACCTTTCTACTGCTGCCACGTGGGAGGCTGTTACTCCAGAATGGATGGAGATCCGCGGCTGAAGGTACCTGTAGAGGCTATAAAAGAAGCTGAATGGCGATGGAAAAAAAAAATCAATCTGGAGTGCGAGGAGAGCCCGATCGTGAAGAATCCTGCAGACAAAACTCTTCCCCCGTTTGTTGGATCGAAGAAACAAGTCCTTGGCGTCGATAATTCGAGAGGAAGAAGAGAAGATCCTTCTTCTCTTCTGATTAAAATTATCCCCAAGAACAGCTAATCTTCCCTTTCATCCGAGGCGATTCACGAATTGGAAAATCCTTATGCACCTTACTGCTTTCCTTATTGTTTTCTGTCTATTTGATATTCTGTTTTGAACTATTTACTACTGTCGATGTTATTCATTGCTTTCGGATCGTTGCACGCTTGCTTACGAAGTGTTTTGTACTTACCTTTTTAGAGTAATCAATTGGTTTGTTGAGTTCTTCATTCTGTCATCCCTTAATCAATTTGTTTTGTTGAGTTCTCCATTTCATGTTCAATCAATTCATTTCCTTTAGTTCTTCGAACACCATGAGTAACTAATTCACTAGAGGTTTGCTAAAGATGAATCTATAGGATAAAAGTATGTAAATTCAACATGCAAAGTAGCATGAATGCATTGAATGTATGTGATCTTCATCCCATGGGAAATTTCGATCGACCATCCATTTTGTCTAAAGAATTCCTAACCTCCGGAAGGAGTAAGAATTCAGAGTCATCCATTCATGCTAGCCTTTCATGGTAACCAGAGAATGGCCTAGGAAAAGGCATTCTCCTAGCACGTTTGTTAGCATGTGTGTATAAATAGGTTTTTAGGTCTTACTTGGATATGAGTAAACTAAAGATCTAATGCATGTAATCGAAAGATGCATGAGACCTAGTTAAAACGATGCATGAGATGTTAATTTGCTGCTGAATGAACATAGTTAAATTCCTATAGAGGACTCTTAAGCCGACCTTACTATCTTACTTTAGTTTTTAAATCGTTGCGAATTTATTGCGAGATTATTGTGAGAGCCGCAATAACCATTTCTGCCTTTGCCTTAGTCTTTTTCAGTAGTTTTTTGTCCATTGCGAAATCATTGCGAAAAGATTGCGAGATCCGCAATCCTACTTTTCCACATTATAACTTTACCTCTTTGCTTGCTTTGCATTTATGTTTACATTCTTCTTGCATCTTTTATATTTTCGTCCCTCAACCCAAAATCTATCCAATTTAAGTTACCTTATCTAAATTAACACACCAAATCGCTAGTCACTACACTTAATCTCTGTGGGAAAATGAAGTAAATTATACTTATCACTTGTTGCAGACCATGTATACTTGCATGATTTGAGTGCTCTTCGCATTTAATTTTACTTACACACTGAGCACGCAACAACAATACACGACCGAACAAAATTCTCACGTTGTAAACTATAGGGAGTGCGTAGCAGGAGAGGGATATCTCATATATTTATTCTCAACACATCTACTAAGCATCATAGACGGTGTTAGGGTAAAAACTCAGGTTTTATCTGGCTAACTAAAGAAAACCTTAAGTCTAGGCAAACATTTTACCTGATATGTCTAGGTTATAAACACTTTTACTAATCTCACACCTCCCACACATGCTCATAAAGTTGGGTTAACTTTACTTAAGTACCGGATAGTCCCCAGGTGGGAGGTGTCCCGTCAATTCAAATCCTTAAACCTCAGACAGGGTTCACTGGGTGAGTTCTCTCATAACCTTAACATTTATGAGATATCGACCTATTCAACTACTGAACCATATCGAATCATTTAACCCTAAATGAACATGCTTTTATTTTATCTTTGTTATAGATTTTAAAAGTCTAAGTCATTTTTACAACGCTTGCAAAAACTAGACTTTCTACAACAACCATCTACATGTTTCTCAAACATGCAACGCTAAGGCATGACAAGTTGAGTATTTAACTTCATAATCAATATAACACTTATATTGATTATGCTCTTAAACATACAACTCTTAATTCATAATCAATATAACACTTATATCGATTCTCTGAATTAAGCATGCATCCTATACATTATAACACTTATAACATACAAAATGCAACTAATGTTGGATGTTTAATTTCATAATTAATATAACACTTATATCAATTATTCTATTAAGCAAACAACATCTAATTCATGAATTAATATAACTCTTATATTAATACTCATGAATAAAACATGCATCTTATACATTATAACACTTATAACCTACAATATGCAAAAAATCAGGGCAACCTATGTTGTATGTTTAATTTTATAATTAATATAACACTTATATCAATTATTCTATTAAACTAACAACATCTAATTCATGAATTAATATAACTCTTATATTAATACTCATGAATTCCCAAATATGCATACTATATATGTTCGAGACCTGCATGGGCCATTGTAGAATAGCCTTTTTGAACCTTTCGGGGTTCGACTAATAAATCAAACGTGAGCATAACACATGGACATAGGATTTTTTAACCTTTCGAGTTCAACTAATAAATCAAATGTGAGCTTAACTCATGGACATTTTGAATATTCGAACCTTATATTTTTTTTTTTCTACACTTCTTTTCAAATAATAATATTGCAATATTTCGTTACTTCATTTTTATGACCTCTTGATTTCTAAAGTTTACAAAATATGTGACTAGTTACTTGCTTATTATGTTGGTATGGAAAAGTTTCTAAATTTTCTATTACTTTATAGTGATTTAGGTATCAGGCAATCATCTTCCTTCTCTCCCTCATTTTCGCTTTTCCTCCCCGTTTGATTCTAGAATCGTTCATTTCAATTCTAAATCTAACAGACAAAGGGAGGAAAAAGGTCTTCATTTAAGATCACACTTTTCATTATTGATAAACAATAACGCGAAGGTCTCAGATTCGAAACCTGCATGGGCCATTGTAGAATAGCCTTTTTGAACCTTCCGGGGTTCGACTAATAAATCAAATGTGAGCATAACTCATGGACATAGGCTTTTTTAACCTTTCGAGTTCAAATAATAAATCAAACGTGTGTTTAACTCATGGGCATAGGCTTTTTTAACCATTCGAGTTCAACTAATAAATCAAACGTGAGCTTAACTCATGGACATTTTGAAACTTCGAACCTTATCTTCTTCTTTTTTTCTACACGTCTTTTCAAATAATAATATTGCAATATTTCGTTACTTCATTTTTATGACCTCTTGATTTCTAAAGTTTGCAAAATATGTGACTAGTTACTTGCTTAATATGTTGGTATGAAAAAGTTTATAAATTTTCTATTACTTTATAGTGATTTAGGTATCAGGCAATCATCTTCCTTCTCACCCTCATTTTCGCTACTCCTCCCCGTTTGATTCTAGAATCGTTCGTTTCAATTCTAAATCTAACAGACAAAGGGAGGAAGAAGGTCTTCATTTAAGATCACGCTTTTTATTATTGATAAACAATAACGCGAAGGTCGCAGGTTCGAGACCTGCATGGGCCATTGTAGAATATCCCTTTTGAAACTTCTGGGGTTCGACTAATAAATCAAACGTGAGCATAACTCATGGACATAGTTTTTTTGAACATTTCGGGTTCAACTAATAAATCAAACGTGAGCTTAACTCATGGACATTTTGAAGATTCGAACCTTATATTTTTTTTTGTTTCTACACGTCAGTTCAAATAATAATATTGCAATATTTGGTTACTTCATTCTTATGACCTCTTGATTTCTAAAGTTTGCAAAATATGTGACTAGTTACTTGCTTATTATGTTGGTATGGAAAAGTTTATAAATTTTCTATTACTTTATATTGATTTAGGTATCAGGCATTCACTAACTTCTCTCCCTCATTTTTCGCTTCTCCTTCCTGTTTGATTCAAGAATCGTTCGTTTCAATTGTAAATCTAACAGACATAGGGAGGAATAAGGTCTTCATTTAAGATCACGCTTTTTATTATTGATAAACAAATTTTTTGTTACTTTTAAAGTTGAGAGAATTTAGAAACTTGATCGAGTATTTCCTTTGAAAGAAGTTATAAATGTTTCATTTATTCCATTTAATATTTCACAGCAGGAAATGCAAACATGAAGAAATTTTTTCCCCCTAAAACAATGCATAAATAAAATAACGACAATATTTGACAGTCTAGAGATGGTCAGAGCATGAGGCCTATTAGCTCAGCTGGTTAGAGCGTCGTGCTAATATTGCGAAGGTTGCAGGTTTGAGACCTGCATGGGCCATTTTATAATATCCTTTTTGAACCTTCTAGGGTTCGACTAATAAATCAAACGTGAGCATAACTCATGGACATAGGATTTTTTGAACCTTTCGAGTTCAACTAATAAATCAAACGTGAGCTTAACTCATGGACATTTTGAAGATTCGAACCTTATATTTTTTTTTTCTACACGTCTTTTCAAATAATAATATTGCAATATTTCTTTACTTCATTTTTATGACCTCTTGATTTCTAAAGTTTGCAAAATATGTGACTAGTTACTTGCTTATTATGTTCGTATGTAAAAGTTTATAAATTTTCTATTACTTTATAGTGATTGAGGTATCAGGCGATCATCTTCCTTCTCTCCCTCATTTTCGCTTCTCTTCCCCGTTTGATTCTAGAATGGTTAGTTTCAATTCTAAATCTAACAGACAAAGGGAGAAAGAAGGTCTTCATTCAAGATCACGCTTTTTATGATTGATAAATACATTTTTGTTACTTTTAAAGTTGAGGTAATTTAGAAACTTGATCGAGTATTTCCTTTGAAAGAAATTATAAATGTGTCATTTATTCCATTTAATGTTTCACAGCAGGAAATGCAAACATGAAGAAATTTTTTTCCCCTAAAACAATGCATAAATAAAATAACGACAATATTTTAGAGTCTAGAGGTGGTTAGAGCATGAGGCCTATTAGTTAGTTGGTTAGAGCGTCGTGCTAATAACGCGAAGGTCGCAGGTTCGAGACCTGCATGGGCCATTTTAGAGTACCCTTTTTGAACCTTCCGGGGTTCGACTAATAAATCAAACGTGGGCATAACTCATGGACATGGGATTTTTTGAACCTTTCGAGTTCAACTAATAAATCAAACGTGAGCTTAACTCATGGCCATTTTGAAGATTCGAACCTTATATTTTTTTTTTGTTTCTATACGTCAGTTCAAATAATAATATTGCAATATTTGGTTACTTAATTTTTATGACCTCTTTATTTCTAAACTTTGCAAAATATGTGACTAGTTACTTGCTTATTATGTTGGTATGGAAAAGTTTATAAATTTTCTATTACCTTAAAGTGACTGAGGTATCAGGCGATCATCTTCCTTCTCTCCCTCATTTTCGCTTCTCCTCCCCGTTTGATTCTAGAATTGTTCGTTACCATTCTAAATCTAACAGACAAAGGGAGGAAGAAGGTCTTCATTCAAGATCACGCTTTTTATTATTGATAAAAACATTTTTGTTACTTTTAAAGTTGAGAGAATTTAGAAACTTGATCGAGTATTTCCTTTGAAAGAAGTTATAAATGTGTCATTTATTCCATTTAATATTTCACAGCAGGAAATGCAAACATAAAGAAATTTTTTCCCCCTAAAACAATGCATAAATAAAATAACGACAATATTTGAGAGTATAGAGATGGTTAAAGCATGAGGCCTATTAGCTCAGCTGGTTAGAGCGTCTTGCTAATAACGCGAAGGTCCAGGTTTGAGACATGCATGGGCCATTTTATAATATCCTTTTTGAACCTTCCAGAGTTCGACTAATAAATCATACGTGAGCTTAACTCATGGACATTTTGAAGATTCGAACCTTATATTTTTTTTTCTACACGTCTTTTCAAATAATAATATTGCAATATTTCGTTACTTCATTTTTATGACCTCTTGATTTCTAAAGTTTGCAAAATATGTGACTAGTTACTTGCTTATTATGTTCGTATGTAAAAGTTTATAAATTTTCTATTACTTTATAGTGATTGAGGTATCAGGCGATCATCTTCCTTCTCTCCCTCATTTTCGCTTCTCTTCCCCGTTTGATTCTAGAATGGTTAGTTTCAATTCTAAATCTAACAGACAAAGGGAGAAATAAGGTCTTCATTCAAGATCACGCTTTTTATTATTGATAAATACATTTTTGTTACTTTTAAAGTTGAGGTAGTTTAGAAACTTGATCGAGTATTTCCATTGAAAGAAGTTATAAATGTGTCATTTATTCCATTTAATGTTTCACAGCAGGAAATGCAAACATGAAGAAATTTTTTCTCCCTAAAACAATGCATAAATTAAATAACGACAATATTGTAGAGTCTAGAGATGGTCAGAACATGAGGCCTATTAGTTAGTTGGTTAGAGCGTCGTGCTAATAACGCCGTTGTCGCAGGTTCGAGATTTGCATGGGCCATTTTAGAATACCCTTTTTGAACCTTCTGGGGTTCGACTAATAAATCAAACGTGAGCATAACTCATGGACATAGGATTTTTTGAACCTTTCGGGTTCAACTAATAAATCAAACGTGAGCTTAACTCATGGACATTTTGAAGATTCGAACCTTATATTTTTTTTTGTTTCTACACGTCAGTTCAAATAATAATATTGCAATATTTGGTTACTTAATTTTTATGACCTCTTGATTTCTAAACTTTGAAAAATATGTGACTAGTTACTTTCTTATTATGTTGGTATGGAAAAGTTTATAAATTTTCTATTACTTTAAAGTGACTGAGGTATCAGGCGATCATCTTCCTTCTCTCCCTCATTTTCGCTTCTCCTCCCCGTTTGATTCTAGAATGGTTCGTTAACATTCTAAATCTAACAGGCAAAGGGAGGAAGAAGGTCTTCATTCAAGATCACGCTTTTTATTATTGATAAAAACATTTTTGTTACTTTTAAAGTTGAGAGAATTTAGAAACTTGATCGAGTAATTCCTTTGAAAGAAGTTATAAATGTGTCATTTATTCCATTTAAAGGAAATGCAAACATGAAGAAATTTTTTCCCCCTAAAACAATGCATAAATAAAATAACGACAATATTTTAGAGTCTAGAGATGGTTAGAGCATGAGTCCTATTAGCTCAGCTGGTTAGAGCGTTGTGCTAATAATGCGAAGGTCGCAGGTTCCAGACCTGCATGGGTCATTTTATAATATCCTTTTTGAACCTTCCAGGGTTCGACTAATAACTCAAACGTGAGCTTAACTCGTGGACATTTTGAAGATTCGAACCTTATATTTTTTTTTTCTACACGTCTTTTCAAATAATAATATTGCAATATTTCGTTACTTCATTTTTATGACCTCTTGATTTCTAAAGTTTTCAAAATATGTGACTAGTTACTTGCTTATTATGTTCGTATGTAAAAGTTTATAAATTTTCTATTACTTTATAGTGATTGAGGTATCAGGCGATCATCTTCCTTCTCTCCCTCATTTTCGCTTCTCTTCCCCGTTTGATTCTAGAATGGTTAGTTTCAATTCTAAATCTAATAGACAAAGAGAGAAAGAAGGTCTTCATTCAAGATCACGCTTTTTATTATTGATAAATACATTTTTGTTACTTTTAAAGTTGAGGTAATTTAGAAACTTTATCGAGTATTTCCTTTGAAAGAAGTTATAAATGTGTCAATTATTCCATTTAATGTTTCACAGCAGGAAATGCAAACATGAAGAAATTTTTTTCCCCTAAAACAATGCATAAATAAAATAACGACAATATTTTAGAGTCTAGAGATGGTTAGAGCATGAGGCCTATTAGCTCAGTTGGTTAGAGCGTCGTGCTAATAACGCGAAGGTCGCAGGTTCGAGACCTGCATGGGCCATTTTAGAATACCCTTTTTGAACCTTCCGGGGTTCGACTAATAAATCAAACGTGAGCATAACTCATGGACATGGGATTTTTTGAACCTTTCGGGTTCAACTAATAAATCAAACGTGAGCTTAACTCATCGACATTTTGAAGATTCGAACCTTATATTTTTTTTTGTTTCTACACGTCAGTTCAAATAATAATATTGCAATATTTCGTTACTTCATTTTTATGACCTCTTGATTTCTAAAGTTTTCAAAATATGTGACTAGTTACTTGCTTATTATGTTCGTATGTAAAAGTTTATAAATTTTCTATTACTTTATAGTGATTGAGGTATCAGGCGATCATCTTCCTTCTCTCCCTCATTTTCGCTTCTCTTCCCTGTTTGATTCTAGAATGGTTAGTTTCAATTCTAAATCTAACAGACAAAGGGAGAAAGAAGGTCTTCATTCAAGATCTTGCTTTTTATTATTGATAAATACATTTTTGTTACTTTTAAAGTTGAGGTATTTTAGAAACTTCATCGAGTATTTCCTTTGAAAGAAGTTATAAATGTGTCATTTATTCCATTTAATGTTTCACAGTAGGAAATGCAAACATGAAGAAATTTTTTTCCCCTAAAACAATGCATAAATAAAATAACGACAATATTTTAGAGTCTAGAGATGGTCAAAGCATGAGGCCTATTAGCTCAGTTGGTTAGAGCGTCGTGCTAATAACGCGAAGGTCGCAGGTTCGCTTGCATGGGCCATTTTAGAATACCCTTTTTGAACCTTTCGGGTTCAACTAATAAATCAAACGTGAGCTTAACTCATGGACATTTTGAAGATTCGAACCTTATATTTTTTTTTGTTTCTACACGTCAGTTCAAATAATAATATTGCAATATTTGGTTACTTAATTTTTATGACCTCTTGATTTCTAAACTTTGCAAAATATGTGACTATTTACTTGCTTATTATGTTGGTATGGAAAAGTTTATAAATTTTCTATTACTTTAAAGTGACTGAGGTATCAGGCGATCATCTTCCTTCTCTCCCTCATTTTCGCTTCTCCTCCCCGTGTTATTCTATAATGGTTCGTTACCATTCTAAATCTAACAGGCAAAGGGAGGAAGAAGGTCTTCATTCAAGATCACGCTTTTTATTATTGATAAAAACATTTTTGTTACTTTTAAAGTTGAGAGAATTTAGAAACTTGATCGAGTATTTCCTTTGAAAGAAGTTATAAATGTGTCATTTATTCCATTTAATATTTCACAGCAGGAAATGCAAACATGAAGAAAAATTTTCCCCCTAAAACAATGCATAAATAAAATAACGACAATATTTCAGAATCTAGAGATGGTCAGAGCATGAGGCCTATTAGCTCAGCTGGTTAGAGCGTCGTGCTAATAACGCGAAGGTCGCAGGTTCGAGACGAACCTGCATGGGCCATTTTATAATATCCTTTTTGAACCTTCCGGGGTTCGACTAATAAATCAAACGTGAGCATAACTCATGGACATAGGATTTTTTGAACCTTTCGGGTTCAACTAATAAATCAAACGTGAGCTTAACTCATGGACATTTTGAAGATTCGAACCTTATATTTTTTTTTTCTACACGTCTTTTCAAATAATAATATTGCAATATTTCGTTACTTCATTTTTATGACCTCTTGATTTCTAAAGTTTGCAAAATATGTGACTAGTTACTTGCTTATTATGTTCGTATGTAAAAGTTTATAAATTTTCTATTACTTTATAGTGATTGAGGTATCAGGCGATCATCTTCCTTCTCTCCCTCATTTTCGCTTCTCTAAATTTTCTATTACTTTATAGTGATTGAGGTATCAGGCGATCATCTTCCTTCTCTCCCTCATTTTCGCTTCTCTTCCCCGTTTGATTCTAGAATGGTTAGTTTCAATTCTAAATCTAACAGACAAAGAGAGAAAGAAGGTCTTCATTCAAGATCACGCTTTTTATTATTGATAAATACATTTTTGTTACTTTTAAAGTTGAGGTAATTTAGAAACTTGATCGAGTATTTCCATTGAAAGAAGTTATAAATGTGTCATTTATTCCATTTAATGTTTCACAGCAGGAAATGCAAACATGAAGAAATTTTTTTCCCCTAAAACAATGCATAAATAAAATAACGACAATATTTTAGAGTCTAGAGATGGTCAGAGCATGAGGCCTATTAGCTCAGTTGGTTAGAGCGTTGTGCTAATAACGCGAAGGTCGTAGGTTTGAGACCTGCATGGGCTATTTTAGAATACCCTTTTTGAACCTTCCGGGGTTCGACTAATAAATCAAACGTGAGCATAACTCATGGACATGGGATTTTTTGAACCTTTCGGGTTCAACTAATAAATCAAACGTGAGCTTAACTCATGGACATTTTGAAGATTCGAACCTTATATTTTTTTTTTCTACACGTCTTTTCAAATAATAATATTGCAATATTTCGTTACTTCATTTTTATGACCTCTTGATTTCTAAAGTTTGCAAAATATGTGACTAGTTACTTGCTTATTATGTTCGTAAGTAAAAGTTTATAAATTTTCTATTACTTTATAGTGATTGAGGTATCAGGCGATCATCTTCCTTCTCTCCCTCATTTTCGCTTCTCTTCCCCGTTTGATTCTAGAATGGTTAGTTTCAATTCTAAATCTAATAGACAAAGAGAGAAAGAAGGTCTTCATTCAAGATCACGCTTTTTATTATTGATAAATACATTTTTGTTACTTTTAAAGTTGAGGTAATTTAGAAACTTGATCGAGTATTTCCTTTGAAAGAAGTTATAAATGTGTCAATTATTCCATTTAATGTTTCACAGCAGGAAATGCAAACATGAAGAAATTTTTTTCCCCTAAAACAATGCATAAATAAAATAACGACAATATTTTAGAGTCTAGAGATGGTTAGAGCATGAGGCCTATTAGCTCAGTTGGTTAGAGCGTCGTGCTAATAACGCGAAGGTCGCAGGTTCGAGACCTGCATGGGCCATTTTAGAATACCCTTTTTGAACCTTTCGGGTTCAACTAATAAATCAAACGTGAGCTTAACTCATGGACATTTTGAAGATTCGAACCTTATATTTTTTTTTGTTTCTACACGTCAGTTCAAATAATAATATTGCAATATTTGGTTACTTAATTTTTATGACCTCTTGATTTCTAAACTTTGCAAAATATGTGACTAATTACTTGCTTATTATGTTGGTATGGAAAAGTTTATAAATTTTCTATTACTTTAAAGTGACTGAGGTATCAGGCGATCATCTTCCTTCTCTCCCTCATTTTTGCTTCTCTTCCCCGTTTGATTCTAGAATGGTTCATACCATTCGAAATCTAACAGGCAAAGGGAGGAAGAAGGTCTTCATTCAAGATCACGCTTTTTATTATTGATAAAAACATTTTTGTTACTTTTAAAGTTGAGAGAATTTAGAAAGTTGATCGAGTATTTCCTTTGAAAGAAGTTATAAATGTGTCATTTATTCCATTTATTATTTCACAGCACGAAATGCAAACATGAAGAAATTTTTTCTCCCTAAAACAATGCATAAATAAAATAACGAGAATATTTGAGAGTCTAAAGATGGTCAGAGCATGAGGCCTATTAGCTCAGCTGGTTAGAGCGTCGTGCTAATAACGCGAAGGTTGCAGGTTCGAGACCTGCATGGGCCATTTTATAATATCCTTTTTGAACCTTCTGGGGTTCGACTAATAAATCAAACGTGAGCATAAATCATGGACATAGGATTTTTTGAACCTTTCGGGTTCAACGAATAAATCAAACGTGAGCTTAACTCATGGACATTTTGAAGATTCGAACCTTATATTTTTTTTTTCTACACGTCTTTTCAAATAATAATATTGCAATATTTCGTTACTTCATTTTTATGACCTCTTGATTTCTAAAGTTTGCAAAATATGTGACTAGTTACTTGCTTATTATGTTCGTATGTAAAAGTTTATAAATTTTCTATTACTTTATAGTGATTGAGGTATAAGGAGATCATCTTCCTTCTCTCCCTCATTTTCGCTTCTCTTCCCGGTTTGATTCTAGAATGTTTAGTTTCAATTCTAAATCTAACAGACAAAGGGAGAAAGAAGGTCTTCATTCAAGATGACGCTTTTTATTATTGATAAATACATTTTTGTTACTTTTAAAGTTGAGAGAATTTAGAAACTTGATCGAGTATTTCCTTTGAAAGAAGTTATAAATGTGTCATTTATTCCATTTAATATTTCACAGCAGGAAATGCAAACATGAAGAAATTTTTTCTCCCTAAAACAATGCATAAATAAAATAACGAGAATATTTGAGAGTCTAAAGATGGTCAGAGCATGAGGCCTATTAGCTCAGCTGGTTAGAGCGTCGTGCTAATAACGCGAAGGTCGCAGGTTCGAGACCTGCATGGGCCATTTTATAATATCCTTTTTGAACCTTCCGGGGTTCGACTAATAAATCAAACGTGAGCATAACTCATGGACATAGAATTTTTTGAACCTTTCGGGTTCAACGAATAAATCAAACGTGAGCTTAACTCATGGACATTTTGAAGATTCGAACCTTATATTTTTTTTTTCTACACGTCTTTTCAAATAATAATATTGCAATATTTCGTTACTTCATTTTTATGACCTCTTGATTTCTAAAGTTTGCAAAATATGTGACTAGTTACTTGCTTATTATGTTCGTATGTAAAAGTTTATAAATTTTCTATTACTTTATAGTGATTGAGGTATCAGGCGATCATCTTCCTTCTCTCCCTCATTTTCGCTTCTCTTCCCCGTTTGATTCTAGAATGGTTAGTTTCAATAATAAATCTAACAGACAAAGGGAGAAAGAAGGTCTTCATTCAAGATCACGCTTTTTATTATTGATAAATACATTTTTGTTACTTTTAAAGTTGAGAGAATTTAGAAACTTGATCGAGTATTTCCTTTGAAAGAAGTTATAAATGTGTCATTTATTCCATTTAATGTTTCACAGCAGGAAATGCAAACATGAAGAAATTTTTTTCCCCTAAAACAATGCATAAATAAAATAACGACAATATTTTAGAGTCTAGAGATGGTCAGAGCATGAGGCCTATTAGCTCAGTTGGTTAAAGCGTCGTGCTAATAACGCGAAGGTCGCAGGTTCGAGACCTACATGGGCCATTTTAGAATACCTTTTTGAACCTTTCGGGGTTCGACTAATAAATAAAACGTGAGCATAACTCATGGACACGGGATTTTTTGAACCTTTCGGGTTCAACTAATAAATCAAACGTGAGCTTAACTCATGGACATTTTGAAGATTCGAACCTTATATTTTTTTTTGTTTCTACACGTCAGTTCAAATAATAATATTGCAATATTTGGTTACTTAATTTTTATGACCTCTTGATTTCTAAACTTTGCAAAATATGTGACTAGTTACTTGCTTATTATGTTGGTATGGAAAAGTTTATAAATTTTCTATTACTTTAAAGTGACTGAGGTATCAGGCGATCATCTTCCTTCTCTCCCTCATTTTCGCTTCTCCTCTGCGTTTGATTCTAGAATGGTTCGTTACCATTGGAAATCTAACAGGCAAAGGGAGGAAGAAGGACTTCATTCAAGATCACGCTTTTTATTATTGATAAAAACATTTTTGTTACTTTTAAAGTTGAGAGAATTTAGAAACTTGATCAAGTATTTCCTTTGAAAGAAGTTATAAATGTGTCATTTACTCCATTTAATATTTCACAGCAGGAAATGCAAACATGAAGAAATTTTTTCTCCCTAAAACAATGCATAAATAAAATAACGAGAATATTTGAGAGTCTAAAGATGGTCAAAGCATGTGGCCTATTAGCTCAGCTGGTTAGAGCGTCGTGCTAATAACGCGAAGGTCACAGGTTCGAGACCTGCATGGGCCATTTTATAATATCCTTTTTGAACCTTCCGGGGTTCGACTAATAAATCAAACGTGAGCATAACTCATGGACATAGGATTTTTTGAACCTCTCGGGTTCAACTAATAAATCAAACGTGAGCTTAACTCATGGACATTTTGAAGATTCGAACCTTATATTTTTTTTTTCTACACGTCTTTTCAAATAATAATATTGCAATATTTCGTTACTTCATTTTTATGACCTCTTGATTTCTAAAGTTTGCAAAATATGTGACTAGTTACTTGCTTATTATGTTCGTATGTAAAAGTTTATAAATTTTCTATTACTTTATAGTGATTGAGGTATCAGGCGATCATCTTCCTTCTCTCCCTCATTTTCGCTTCTCTTCCCCGTTTGATTCTAGAATGGTTAGTTTCAATAATAAATCTAACAGACAAAGGGAGAAAGAAGGTCTTCATTCAAGATCACGCTTTTTATTATTGATAAATACATTTTTGTTACTTTTAAAGTTGAGAGAATTTAGAAACTTGATCGAGTATTTCCTTTGAAAGAAGTTATAAATGTGTCATTTATTCCATTTAATGTTTCACAGCAGGAAATGCAAACATGAAGAAATTTTTTTCCCCTAAAACAATGCATAAATAAAATAACGACAATATTTTAGAGTCTATAGATGGTCAGAGCATGAGGCCTATTAGCTCAGTTGGTTAGAGCGTCGTGCTAATAACGCGAAGGTCGCAGGTTCGAGACCTACATGGGCCATTTTAGAATACCTTTTTGAACCTTCCGGGGTTCGACTAATAAATAAAACGTGAGCATAACTCATGGACATGGGATTTTTTGAACCTTTCGGGTTCAACTAATAAATCAAACGTGAGCTTAACTCATGGACATTTTGAAGATTCGAACCTTATATTTTTTTTTGTTTCTACACGTCAGTTCAAATAATAATATTGCAATATTTGGTTACTTAATTTTTATGACCTCTTGATTTCTAAACTTTGCAAAATATGTGACTAGTTACTTGCTTATTATGTTGGTATGGAAAAGTTTATAAATTTTCTATTACTTTAAAGTGACTGAGGTATCAGGCGATCATCTTCCTTCTCTCGCTCATTTTCGCTTCTCCTCCCCGTTTGATTTTAGAATGGTTCGTTACCATTCGAAATCTAACAGGCAAATGGAGGAAGAAGGTCTTCATTCAAGATCACGCTTTTTATTATTGATAAAAACATTTTTGTTACTTTTAAAGTTGAGAGAATTTAGAAACTTGATGAGTATTTCCTTTGAAAGAAGTTATAAATGTGTCATTTATTCCATTTAATATTTCACAGCAGGAAATGCAAACATGAAGAAATTTTTTCTCACTAAAACAATGCATAAATAAAATAACGAGAATATTTGAGAGACTAAAGATGGTCAGAGCATGAGGCCTATTAGCTCAACTGGTTAGAGCGTCGTGCTAATAACGCGAAGGTCGCAGGTTCGAGACCTGCATGGGCCATTTTATAATATCCTTTTTGAACCTTCCGGGGTTCGACTAATAAATCAAACGTGAGCATAACTCATGGACATAGGATTTTTTGAACCTTTCGGGTTCAACGAATAAATCAAACGTGAGCTTAACTCATGGACATTTTAAAGATTCGAACCTTATATTTTTTTTTTCTACACGTCTTTTCAAATAATAATATTGCAATATTTCTTTACTTCATTTTTATGACCTCTTGATTTCTAAAGTTTGCAAAATATGTGACTAGTTACTTGCTTATTATGTTCGTATGTAAAAGTTTATAAATTTTCTATTACTTTATAGTGATTGAGGTATCAGGCGATCATCTTCCTTCTCTCCCTCATTTTCGCTTCTCTTCCCCGTTTGATTCTAGAATGGTTAGTTTCAATAATAAATCTAACAGACAAAGGGAGAAAGAAGGTCTTCATTCAAGATCACGCTTTTTATTATTGATAAATACATTTTTGTTACATTTAAAGTTGAGGTAATTTAGAAACTTGATCGAGTATTTCCTTTGAAAGAAGTTATAAATGTGTCATTTATTCCATTTAATGTTTCACAGCAGGAAATGCAAACATGAAGAAATTTTTTTCCCCTAAAACAATGCATAAATAAAATAACGACAATATTTTAGAGTCTAGAGATGGTCAGAGCATGAGGCCTATTAGCTCAGTTGGTTAGAGCGTCGTGCTAATAACGCGAAGGTCGCAGGTTCGAGACCTTCATCGGCCATTTTAGAATACCTCTTTTGAACCTTCTGGGGTTCGACTAATAAATAAAACGTGAGCATAACTCATGGACATGGGATTTTTTTAACCTTTCGGGTTCAACTAATAAATCAAACGTGAGCTTAACTCATGGACATTTTGAAGATTCGAACCTTATATTTTTTTTTGTTTCTACACGTCAGTTCAAATAATAATATTGCAATATTTGGTTACTTAATTTTTATGACCTCTTGATTTCTAAACTTTGCAAAATATGTGACTAGTTACTTGCTTATTATGTTGGTATGGAAAAGTTTATAAATTTTCTATTACTTTAAGGTGACTGAGGTATCAGGCGATCATCTTCCTTCTCTCCCTCATTTTCGCTTCTCCTCCCCGTTTGATTCTAGAATGGTTCGTTACCATTGGAAATCTAACAGGCAAAGGGAGGAAGAAGGACTTCATTCAAGATCACGCTTTTTATTATTGATAAAAACATTTTTGTTACTTTTAAAGTTGAGAGAATTTAGAAACTTGATCGAGTAATTCCTTTGATAGAAGTTATAATTGTGTCATTTACTCCATTTAATATTTCACAGCAGGAAATGCAAACATGAAGAAATTTTTTCTCCCTAAAACAATGCATAAATAAAATAACGAGAATATTTGAGAGTCTAAAGATGGTCAAAGCATGGGGCCTAATAGCTCAGCTAGTTAGAGCGTCGTGCTAATAACGCGAAGGTCGCAGGTTCGAGACCTGCATGGGCCATTTTATAATATCCTTTTTGAACCTTCCAGGGTTCGACTAATAAATCAAACGTGAGCATAACTCATGGACATAGGATTTTTTGAACCTCTCGGGTTCAACTAATAAATCAAACGTGAGCTTAACTCATGGACATTTTGAAGATTCGGATTTTTTGAACCTCTCGGGTTCAACTAATAAATCAAACGTGAGCTTAACTCATGGACATTTTGAAGATTCGAACCTTATATTTTTTTTTTCTACACGTCTTTTCAAATAATAATATTGCAATATTTCGTTACTTCATTTTTATGACCTCTTGATTTCTAAAGTTTGCAAAATATGTGACTAGTTACTTGCTTATTATGTTCGTATGTAAAAGTTTATAAATTTTCTATTACTTTATAGTGATTGAGGTATCAGGCGATCATCTTCCTTCTCTCCCTCATTTTCGCTTCTCTTCCCCGTTTGATTCTAGAATGGTTAGTTTCAATAATAAATCTAACAGACAAAGGGAGAAAGAAGGTCTTCATTCAAGATCACGCTTTTTATTATTGATAAATACATTTTTGTTACTTTTAAAGTTGAGAGAATTTAGAAACTTGATCGAGTATTTCCTTTGAAAGAAGTTATAAATGTGTCATTTATTCCATTTAATGTTTCACAGCAGGAAATGCAAACATGAAGAAATTTTTTTCCCCTAAAACAATGCATAAATAAAATAACGACAATATTTTAGAGTCTAGAGATGGTCAGAGCATGAGGCCTATTAGCTCAGTTGGTTAGAGCGTCGTGCTAATAACGCGAAGGTCGCAGGTTCGAGACCTACATGGGCCATTTTAGAATACCTTTTTGAACCTTCCGGGGTTCGACTAATAAATAAAACGTGAGCATAACTCATGGACATGGGATTTTTTGAACCTTTCGGGTTCAACTAATAAATCAAACGTGAGCTTAACTCATGGACATTTTGAAGATTCGAACCTTATATTTTTTTTTGTTTCTACACGTCAGTTCAAATAATAATATTGCAATATTTGGTTACTTAATTTTTATGACCTCTTGATTTCTAAACTTTGCAAAATATGTGACTAGTTACTTGCTTATTATGTTGGTATGGAAAAGTTTATAAATTTTCTATTACTTTAAAGTGACTGAGGTATCAGGCGATCATCTTCCTTCTCTCGCTCATTTTCGCTTCTCCTCCCCGTTTGATTCTAGAATGGTTCGTTACCATTCGAAATCTAACAGGCAAATGGAGGAAGAAGGTCTTCATTCAAGATCACGCTTTTTATTATTGATAAAAACATTTTTGTTACTTTTAAAGTTGAGAGAATTTAGAAACTTGATGAGTATTTCCTTTGAAAGAAGTTATAAATGTGTCATTTATTCCATTTAATATTTCACAGCAGGAAATGCAAACATGAAGAAATTTTTTCTCACTAAAACAATGCATAAATAAAATAACGAGAATATTTGAGAGACTAAAGATGGTCAGAGCATGAGGCCTATTAGCTCAACTGGTTAGAGCGTCGTGCTAATAACGCGAAGGTCGCAGGTTCGAGACCTGCATGGGCCATTTTATAATATCCTTTTTGAACCTTCCGGGGTTCGACTAATAAATCAAACGTGAGCATAACTCATGGACATAGGATTTTTTGAACCTTTCGGGTTCAACGAATAAATCAAACGTGAGCTTAACTCATGGACATTTTAAAGATTCGAACCTTATATTTTTTTTTTCTACACGTCTTTTCAAATAATAATATTGCAATATTTCTTTACTTCATTTTTATGACCTCTTGATTTCTAAAGTTTGCAAAATATGTGACTAGTTACTTGCTTATTATGTTCGTATGTAAAAGTTTATAAATTTTCTATTACTTTATAGTGATTGAGGTATCAGGCGATCATCTTCCTTCTCTCCCTCATTTTCGCTTCTCTTCCCCGTTTGATTCTAGAATGGTTAGTTTCAATAATAAATCTAACAGACAAAGGGAGAAAGAAGGTCTTCATTCAAGATCACGCTTTTTATTATTGATAAATACATTTTTGTTACATTTAAAGTTGAGGTAATTTAGAAACTTGATCGAGTATTTCCTTTGAAAGAAGTTATAAATGTGTCATTTATTCCATTTAATGTTTCACAGCAGGAAATGCAAACATGAAGAAATTTTTTTCCCCTAAAACAATGCATAAATAAAATAACGACAATATTTTAGAGTCTAGAGATGGTCAGAGCATGAGGCCTATTAGCTCAGTTGGTTAGAGCGTCGTGCTAATAACGCGAAGGTCGCAGGTTCGAGACCTGCATCGGCCATTTTAGAATATCTCTTTTGAACCTTCTGGGGTTCGACTAATAAATAAAACGTGAGCATAACTCATGGACATGGGATTTTTTTAACCTTTCGGGTTCAACTAATAAATCAAACGTGAGCTTAACTCATGGACATTTTGAAGATTCGAACCTTATATTTTTTTTTGTTTCTACACGTCAGTTCAAATAATAATATTGCAATATTTGGTTACTTAATTTTTATGACCTCTTGATTTCTAAACTTTGCAAAATATGTGACTAGTTACTTGCTTATTATGTTGGTATGGAAAAGTTTATAAATTTTCTATTACTTTAAAGTGACTGAGGTATCAGGCGATCATCTTCCTTCTCTCCCTCATTTTCGCTTCTCCTCCCCGTTTGATTCTAGAATGGTTCGTTACCATTGGAAATCTAACAGGCAAAGGGAGGAAGAAGGACTTCATTCAAGATCACGCTTTTTATTATTGATAAAAACATTTTTGTTACTTTTAAAGTTGAGAGAATTTAGAAACTTGATCGAGTAATTCCTTTGATAGAAGTTATAATTGTGTCATTTACTCCATTTAATATTTCACAGCAGGAAATGCAAACATGAAGAAATTTTTTCTCCCTAAAACAATGCATAAATAAAATAACGAGAATATTTGAGAGTCTAAAGATGGTCAAAGCATGGGGCCTAATAGCTCAGCTAGTTAGAGCGTCGTGCTAATAACGCGAAGGTCGCAGGTTCGAGACCTGCATGGGCCATTTTATAATATCCTTTTTGAACCTTCCAGGGTTCGACTAATAAATCAAACGTGAGCATAACTCATGGACATAGGATTTTTTGAACCTCTCGGGTTCAACTAATAAATCAAACGTGAGCTTAACTCATGGACATTTTGAAGATTCGAACCTTATATTTTTTTTTTCTACACGTCTTTTCAAATAATAATATTGCAATATTTCGTTACTTCATTTTTATGACCTCTTGATTTCTAAAGTTTGCAAAATATGTGACTAGTTACTTGCTTATTATGTTCGTATGTAAAAGTTTATAAATTTTCTATTACTTTATAGTGATTGAGGTATCAGGCGATCATCTTCCTTCTCTCCCTCATTTTCGCTTCTTTTCCCCGTTTGATTCTAGAATGGTTAGTTTCAATAATAAATCTAACAGACAAAGGGAGAAAGAAGGTCTTCATTCAAGATCACGCTTTTTATTATTGATAAATACATTTTTGTTACTTTTAAAGTTGAGAGAATTTAGAAACTTGATCGAGTATTTCCTTTGAAAGAAGTTATAAATGTGTCATTTATTCCATTTAATGTTTCACAGCAGGAAATGCAAACATGAAGAAATTTTTTTCCCCTAAAACAATGCATAAATAAAATAACGACAATATTTTAGAGTCTAGAGATGGTCAGAGCATGAGGCCTATTAGCTCAGTTGGTTAGAGCGTCGTGCTAATAACGCGAAGGTTGCAGGTTCGAGACCTGCATGGGCCATTTTAGAATACCTTTTTGAACCTTCCGGGGTTCGACTAATAAATAAAACGTGAGCATAACTCATGGACATGGGATTTTTTGAACCTTTCGGGTTCAACTAATAAATCAAACGTGAGCTTAACTCATGGACATTTTGAAGATTCGAACCTTATATTTTTTTTTGTTTCTACACGTCAGTTCAAATAATAATATTGCAATATTTGGTTACTTAATTTTTATGACCTCTTGATTTCTAAACTTTGCAAAATATGTGACTAGTTACTTGCTTATTATGTTGGTATGGAAAAGTTTATAAATTTTCTATTACTTTAAACTGACTGAGGTATCAGGCGATCATCTTCCTTCTCTCCCTCATTTTCGCTTCTCCTCCCCGTTTGATTCTAGAATGGTTCGTTACCATTCGAAATCTAACAGGCAAAGGGAGGAAGAAGGTCTTCATTCAAGATCACGCTTTTTATTATTGATAAAAACATTTTTGTTACTTTTAAAGTTGAGAGAATTTAGAAACTTGATCGAGTATTTCCTTTGAAAGAAGTTATAAATGTGTCATTTATTCCATTTAATATTTCACAGCAGGAAATGCAAACATGAAGAAATTTTTTCTCCCTAAAACAATGCATAAATAAAATAACGAGAATATTTGAGAGTCTAAAGATGGTCAAAGCATGGGGCCTATTAGCTCAGCTGGTTAGAGCGTAGTGCTAATAACGCGAAGGTCGCAGGTTCGAAACCTGCATGGGCCATTTTATAATATCCTTTTTGAACCTTTCGGGTTCAACTAATAAATCAAACGTGAGCTTAACTCATGGACATTTTGAAGATTCGAACCTTATATTTTTTTTTTCTAAACGTCTTTTCAAATAATAATATTGCAATATTTCGTTACTTCATTTTTATGACCTCTTGATTTCTAAAGTTTGCAAAATATGTGACTAGTTACTTGCTTATTATGTTCGTATGTAAAAGTTTATAAATTTTCTATTACTTTATAGTGATTGAGGTATCAGGCGATCATCTTCCTTCTCTCCCTCATTTTCGCTTCTCTTCCCCGTTTGATTCTAGAATGGTTAGTTTCAATAATAAATCTAACAGACAAAGGGAGAAAGAAGGTCTTCATTCAAGATCACGCTTTTTATTATTGATAAATACATTTTTGTTACTTTTAAAGTTGAGGTAATTTAGAAACTTGATCGAGTATTTCCTTTGAAAGAAGTTATAAATGTGTCATTTATTCCATTTAATGTTTCACAGCAGGAAATGCAAACATGAAGAAATTTTTTTCCCCTAAAACAATGCATAAATAAAATAACGACAATATTATAGAGTCTAGAGATGGCCAGAGCATGAGGCCTATTAGCTCAGTTGGTTAGAGCGTCGTGCTAATAACGCGAAGGTCGCAGGTTCGAGACCTGCATGGGCCATTTTAGAATA
This sequence comes from Herpetospermum pedunculosum, assembly GCA_028017165.1. Classification (NCBI taxonomy): domain Eukaryota; kingdom Viridiplantae; phylum Streptophyta; class Magnoliopsida; order Cucurbitales; family Cucurbitaceae; genus Herpetospermum; species Herpetospermum pedunculosum. The sequence goes on along the minus strand of CM051528.1, from coordinate 52,592,871 downwards.
CCCTTTTTGAACCTTCCGGGGTTCGACTAATAAATAAAACGTGAGCATAACTCATGGACATGGGATTTTTTGAACCTTTCGGGTTCAACTAATAAATCAAACGTGAGCTTAACTCATGGACATTTTGAAGATTCGAACCTTATATTTTTTTTTGTTTCTACACGTCAGTTCAAATAATAATATTGCAATATTTGGTTACTTAATTTTTATGACCTCTTGATTTCTAAACTTTGCAAAATATGTGACTAGTTACTTGCTTATTATGTTGGTATGGAAAAGTTTATAAATTTTCTATTACTTTAAAGTGACTGAGGTATCAGGCGATCATCTTCCTTCTCTCCCTCATTTTCGCTTCTCCTCTGCGTTTGATTCTAGAATGGTTCGTTACCATTGGAAATCTAACAGGCAAAGGGAGGAAGAAGGACTTCATTCAAGATCACGCTTTTTATTATTGATAAAAACATTTTTGTTACTTTTAAAGTTGAGAGAATTTAGAAACTTGATCAAGTATTTCCTTTGAAAGAAGTTATAAATGTGTCATTTACTCCATTTAATATTTCACAGCAGGAAATGCAAACATGAAGAAATTTTTTCTCCCTAAAACAATGCATAAATAAAATAACGAGAATATTTGAGAGTCTAAAGATGGTCAAAGCATGTGGCCTATTAGCTCAGCTGGTTAGAGCGTCGTGCTAATAACGCGAAGGTCACAGGTTCGAGACCTGCATGGGCCATTTTATAATATCCTTTTTGAACCTTCCGGGGTTCGACTAATAAATCAAACGTGAGCATAACTCATGGACATAGGATTTTTTGAACCTCTCGGGTTCAACTAATAAATCAAACGTGAGCTTAACTCATGGACATTTTGAAGATTCGAACCTTATATTTTTTTTTTCTACACGTCTTTTCAAATAATAATATTGCAATATTTCGTTACTTCATTTTTATGACCTCTTGATTTCTAAAGTTTGCAAAATATGTGACTAGTTACTTGCTTATTATGTTCGTATGTAAAAGTTTATAAATTTTCTATTACTTTATAGTGATTGAGGTATCAGGCGATCATCTTCCTTCTCTCCCTCATTTTCGCTTCTCTTCCCCGTTTGATTCTAGAATGGTTAGTTTCAATAATAAATCTAACAGACAAAGGGAGAAAGAAGGTCTTCATTCAAGATCACGCTTTTTATTATTGATAAAAACATTTTTGTTACTTTTAAAGTTGAGAGAATTTAGAAACTTGATAGAGTATTTCCTTTGAAAGAAGTTATAAATGTGTCATTTATTCCATTTAATATTTCACGGCAGGAAATGCAAACATGAAGAAATTTTTTCTCCCTAAAACAATGCATAAATAAAATAACGAGAATATTTGAGAGTCTAAAGATGGTCAAAGCATGGGGCCTATTAGCTCAGCTGGTTAGAGCGTCGTGCTAATAACGCGAAGGTCGCAGGTTCGAAACCTGCATTGGCCATTTTATAATATCCTTTTTGAACCTTTCGGGTTCAACTAATAAATCAAACGTGAGCTTAACTCATGGACATTTTGAAGATTCGAACCTTATATTTTTTTTTTCTACACGTCTTTTCAAATAATAATATTGCAATATTTCGTTACTTCATTTTTATGACCTCTTGATTTCTAAAGTTTGCAAAATATGTGACTAGTTACTTGCTTATTATGTTCGTATGTAAAAGTTTATAAATTTTCTATTACTTTATAGTGATTGAGGTATCAGGCGATCATCTTCCTTCTCTCCCTCATTTTCGCTTCTCTTCCCCGTTTGATTCTAGAATGGTTAGTTTCAATAATAAATCTAACAGACAAAGGGAGAAAGAAGGTCTTCATTCAAGATCACGCTTTTTATTATTGATAAATACATTTTTGTTACTTTTAAAGTTGAGGTAATTTAGAAACTTGATCGAGTATTTCCTTTGAAAGAAGTTATAAATGTGTCATTTATTCCATTTAATGTTTCACAGCAGGAAATGCAAACATGAAGAAATTTTTTTCCCCTAAAACAATGCATAAATAAAATAACGACAATATTATAGAGTCTAGAGATGGTCAGAGCATGAGGCCTATTAGCTCAGTTGGTTAGAGCGTCGTGCTAATAACGCGAAGGTCGCAGGTTCGAGACCTGCATGGGCCATTTAGGAATACCCTTTTTGAACCTTCCGGGGTTCGACTAATAAATAAAACGTGAGCATAACTCATGGACATGGGATTTTTTGAACCTTTCGGGTTCAACTAATAAATCAAACGTGAGCTTAACTCATGGACATTTTGAAGATTCGAACCTTATATTTTTTTTTGTTTCTACACGTAAGTTCAAATAATAATATTGCAATATTTGGTTACTTAATTTTTATGACCTCTTGATTTCTAAACTTTGCAAAATATGTGACTAGTTACTTGCTTATTATGTTGGTATGGAAAAGTTTATAAATTTTCTATTACTTTAAAGTGACTGAGGTATCAGGCGATCATCTTCCTTCTCTCCCTCATTTTCGCTTCTCCTCCCCGTTTGATTCTAGAATGGTTCGTTACCATTGGAAATCTAACAGGCAAAGGGAGGAAGAAGGACTTCATTCAAGATCACGATTTTTATTATTGATAAAAACATTTTTGTTACTTTTAAAGTTGAGGGAATTTAGAAACTTGATCGAGTATTTCCTTTGAAAGAAGTTATAAATGTGTCATTTACTCCATTTAATATTTCACAGCAGGAAATGCAAACATGAAGAAATTTTTTCTCCCTAAAACAATGCATAAATAAAATAACGAGAATATTTGAGAGTCTAAAGATGGTCAAAGCATGGGGCCTATTAGCTCAGCTGGTTAGAGCGTCGTGCTAATAACGCGAAGGTCGCAGGTTCGAGACCTGCATGGGCCATTTTATAATATCCTTTTTGAACCTTCCAGGGTTCGACTAATAAATCAAACGTGAGCTTAACTCATGGACATTTTGAAGATTCGAACCTTATATTTTTTTTTTCTACACGTCTTTTCAAATAATAATATTGCAATATTTCGTTACTTCATTTTTATGACCTCTTGATTTCTAAAGTTTGCAAAATATGTGACTAGTTACTTGCTTATTATGTTCGTATGTAAAAGTTTATAAATTTTCTATTACTTTATAGTGATTGAGGTATCAGGCGATCATCTTCCTTCTCTCCCTCATTTTCGCTTCTCTTCCCCGTTTGATTCTAGAATGGTTAGTTTCAATAATAAATCTAACAGACAAAGGGAGAAAGAAGGTCTTCATTCAAGATCACGCTTTTTATTATTGATAAATACATTTTTGTTACTTTTAAAGTTGAGAGAATTTAGAAACTTGATCGAGTATTTCCTTTGAAAGAAGTTATAAATGTGTCATTTATTCCATTTAATGTTTCATAGCAGGAAATGCAAACATGAAGAAATTTTTTTCCCCTAAAACAATGCATAAATAAAATAACGACAATATTTTAGAGTCTAGAGATGGTCAGAGCATGAGGCCTATTAGCTCAGTTGGTTAGAGCGTCGTGCTAATAACGCGAAGGTTGCAGGTTCGAGACCTACATGGGCCATTTTAGAATACCTTTTTGAACCTTCCGGGGTTCGACTAATAAATAAAACGTGAGCATAACTCATGGACATGGGATTTTTTGAACCTTTCGGGTTCAACTAGTAAATCAAACGTGAGCTTAACTCATGGATATTTTGAAGATTCGAACCTTATATTTTTTTTTGTTTCTACACGTCTTTTCAAATAATAATATTGCAATATTTCGTTACTTTATTTTTATGACCTCTTGATTTCTAAAGTTTGCAAAATATGTGACTAATTACTTGCTTATTATGTTCGTATGTAAAAGTTTATAAATTTTCTATTACTTTATAGTGATTGAGGTATCAGGAGATCATCTTCCTTCTCTCCCTCATTTTCGCTTCTCTTCCCCGTTTGATTCTAGAATGTTTAGTTTCAATTCTAAATCTAACAGACAAAAGGAGAAAGAAGGTCTTCATACATGATGACGCTTTTTATTATTGATAAATACATTTTTGTTACTTTTAAAGTTGAGAGAATTTAGAAACTTGATCGAGTATTTCCTTTGAAAGAAGTTATAAATGTGTCATTTATTCCATTTAATATTTCACAGCCGGAAATGCAAACATGAAGAAATTTTTTCCCCCTAAAACAATGCATAAATAAAATAACGACAATATTAGAGAGTCTAGAGATGGTAAGAGCATGAGGCCTATTAGTTCAGCTGGTTAGAGCGTCGTGCTAATAACGCGAAGGTTGCAGGTTCGAGACCTGCATGGGCCATTTTAGAATACCATTTTTGAACCTTTCGGGGTTCGACTAATAAATCAAACGTGAGCATAACTCATGGACATGGGATTTTTTGAACCTTTCGGGTTCAACTAATGAATCAAACGTGAGCTTAACTCATGGACATTTTGAAGATTCGAACCTTATATTTTTTTTTCCTACACGTCTTTTCAAATAATAATATTGCAATATTTCGTTACTTCATTTTTATGACCTCTTGATTTCTAAAGTTTGCAAAATATTTGACTAGTTACTTGCTTATTATGTTCGTATGTAAAAGTTTAAAAATTTTCTATTACTTTATAGTGATTGAGGTATCAGGCGATCATCTTTCTTCTCTCCCTCATTTTCGCTTCTCTTCCCCGTTTGATTCTAGAATGGTTAGTTTCAATTCTAAATCTAACAGACAAAGGGAGAAAGAAGGTCTTCATTCAAGATCACGCTTTTTATTATTGATAAATACATTTTTGTTACTTTTAAAGTTGAGAGAATCTAGAAACTTGATCGAGTATTTCCTTTGAAAGAAGTTATAAATGTGTCATTTATTCCTTTTAATATTTCACAGCAGGAAATGCAAACATGAAGAAATTTTTTCACCCTAAAACAATGCATAAATAAAATAAGGACAATATTTGAAAGTCTAAAGTTGGTCAGAGAATGGGGCGTATTAGCTCAGTTGAATAGCCTTTTTTAACCTCCTGGGTTCGACTAATAAATCAAACGTGAGCATAACTCATGGACATAGGTTTTTTGAACCTTTCGGGTTCAACTAATAAATCAAATGTGAGCTTAACTCATGGACATTTTGAAAATTCGAACCTTATATTTTTTTTTGTTTCTACACGTCAGTTCAAATAATAATATTGCAATATTTGGTTACTTCATTTTTATGACCTCTTGATTTCTAAAGTTTGCAAAAGATGTGACTAGTTACTTGCTTATTATGTTGGAATAGAAAAGTTTATAAATTTTCTATTACTTTATATTGATTTGGGTATCAGGCAATCATCTTCCTTCTCTCCCTCATTTTCGCTTCTCCTTCCCATTTGATTCTAGAATCGTTCGTTTCAATTCTAAATCTAACAGACATAGGGAGGAAGAAGGTCTTCATTTAAGATCACACTTTTTATTATTGATAAACAAATTTTATTACGAAGGAAGAGAGGCAATTGCCTATTCTGGCCACTTGGATCTCCCCACTATCTTGAGGATGAGAAGAAGGGGCAACATGGAGTTCGAGATGGATGGACTTGCTGGGGCACAGTCGCTGTCTTTGTCTTGCCTGATGGATTTACAGAGAAAGTTAGCCCAATGGGCTGAATATTCGCGAGCAAGGGATCAAGAGCTGGCTGAACACATGCGGTGCACGTTCCCCACTTTCCCATTTGGATTGTTGAACCCCTGGGCGCCTCCAAACGAAATGAGTGAAGAAGATAAGGATGATTGAATGCCAGACTGACGGCATTCGAGGGAGTATTTCTGATCCCTCTCAAAAAAAAAAAAAAAAAAATCTACTTTTCTGTGACCTGTTACCCCCCCTATAATCAATTGTTTGGTCTGTTTTACATTGTTAATTTGCTTGCGTAGAGTAGTTTAGTTTAGTTTAATGTCGTATGATTAGGTAGCTTAGATAGTTTTCCTGGTTTCTGTAGTTGTTTATGAACGAATATCGCATGCTAGGAACCTTGATCACAGTTAAATTTGCTCTGTTGGAATATTGTGAATTGCTTGCGGTTACCGCAATATTTTGTTAGTTTTACGCATGTTGTTGAATGAATTTCTGGTGGGCTGTATGTTTTTAAATCTCAATATTTTGCTGCATTGCTGGGGTCCATAGGTAGTCTGTCTATTGAGCATGATGGATGAGTGTCAAGTACACCCTTGTTAGTTTCAATTAGTTTCATATATTGTTGAGCATGTACCTCTGTGAGACCTAACCTTGTTGTTTTTAGGAAATTCTGCTTATGAGTTATCTCAACTAGGAGGGTCATTCTATCCCTAGGAGTTTTAAATTCTGTCTGGTTTTTCCTTAGACTAGATGTTTCTAGTACAAGTTTGGGGGTGTGCCACCTCAGACTCTCATTGGGCACAATGAGAAGGTAAGTTTGGGGGAGGCAGCCTCTAGGCCTAGGAACACTCCTCTCTCCCTCTTGAAAAACATAAACATTCTTCTTCTTTGAAAAAAACTGATGGAAAAGAAAGAAAAAGAAAAGTAAAGGGTAGTGTCTCTCTCTAAAGAATGCTGAGTAATCAGGGCCATTTGTGTAACCCACAAGTGGCACTGCATCAAAAGGCAAACCAAAAGGAAAGACTCTACCAAAAGAGAAAAAAGAAAGAAAAAAAAACCAAGGAAGAAGAATGTGTGCCAACAAGCTATGGCCTATGTGCTTAGGTGTCTTGTGTAATTGAACTCTGGTCCTTAGTTTGCTAAGCACAGGGTTGTAGCTTGAAGGTTTGTTAAGGGAGATGAGTGTCAATCCAATACAGTGATGTCAGGGCTTAGTTGTTCTATGGACTGTACTCTGATTCTCGTGTGTGCTAATCCTGGCATGACTGAAAGGATTCCTAGGTAGCTCAATAATAAATACATTAGCAGCATGTACTGAGTCTGAGTTAAAATTAGGGAGAGTTTGAAAACTTAGGGATAGCTGCACAATGAACCCAATGACATAGGCAGATAAACCATATGTTAGGAAGTTTTGTAAAGGCAAAAGGTTGTAAAGGCGAGAGAAACCAGAATGAGCAGAATGTGAAGTTAGTTTGAACCTAGAAGAGTGTCACAGGACAGCAGTGCCTTGGATAGTAAGCCTAGGGAAGTCAGCAAGTCAGTTAGATAGAGTTTAAAAGTCAAGAATTAGCTACCAAAGTAAGCCTTTATATTGCTCGAGGACGAGCAATAACTCAAGTTTGGGGGTGTGTTACCTCTCCAAAAGTACATTATTTAGGGTCATATTTACCTTAAAATCATGTGAACTCTTGAGTGTTTTTGTTAGAATTTAGCTTAATACGTGCTTAAACGTGAGAATTCGAGGAATGAAGCTAAAATAGGACTTATTTGGAAAAGGAACGAAAAAGAATAAAAAAATGATGCTAAAAGAGTTAAAATGTACATTGCAGGAGAATTGCGGAAACATTGCTAGGAGCGCAATGGACATTGCGGCCATCGCAAGGAAACCGCAATGTCAAGCTGCTGCTGCTGAACTTTTCCCAGCCGTCAGTCGTCATTGTTGCGATCTTTCAGCCGCCTAAGCCTTCCCCTGCTGCCACGTGGAGGATTGTTGTTCAGAATGGATGGTTCTCTGTGGCTGAAGGTACCTGCAAAAGCTATAAAAAGAGGTGAAGGGTGAAGGAGAAAGACAACTCAGAAGCGTGGAGTTCTCCGTCACAACGCGATCTGCATACACATTTTCCTTACCCCGTTTGTTGGAACGAAGAAATCAGCCCTTGGCGTCGATAATTCGAGAGGAAGAAGAGAAGATCCTTCTTCTCTTCTGATTGAATTCATCCCCAAGAACAGGTAATCTTCCCCTTCATCTGAGGCGCTTGCGACGAGGAGATCCGTGCACCTTTTTACAAAGCTTTCTCTACTGCTTTCTGTCTTTTGTTTCCATTTGCTACACTGATTCGATTCGTCTCCAAGTTACTCAGATCTTTACTGTTTTTCGTATCTTCGCACATTGTATTCTGAACCTTAATTTAGAAAGTAATCATTTAAGTCTTTTCGAGTTCTTCATCTTGTTATCTTTTATTCTATCGCTTTCATTAAGTCTTTAAATCATGCTTAATCAATCCATCTCTTCTAATTCTCCACCAACCATGAGTAACTAATCACACAAAGGTCTGCTAAAGATGAATTTATACGTTAGAAATACGAGAGTTCAGCATGTAGGATAGCTTCGAATGCATTGAATGTATGTGTACTTCATCCCATGGGCAATTTCTATCGCCATCCATTTTGTCTAAATAATTCCTAACCTCCAGAAGGAGTAAGAGTTCAGAGTCATCCATTCATGCTAGCCTTTTATGGTAGCCAGGAAACGACCTAGGAATAGGCGTTTTCCTAGTACGATTCATTAGCTTGCTTGTATAAATAGGTGTTTATGTCTTACTTGGATATGAGTGAACTAAAAGATCTAATGCATGTAATCGAGAGATGCATGAGACTGAGCTAAATCGATGCATGATAAGTTAATCTACTGCTGAATGATCGTAGTTAAGTGTCTATAGAGGAGTCTTAAGTCGACCTTGTTGCCTTATCTCACCTTTAAATCGTCGCTAATTTTATTGCTAGATTATTGTGAGAACCGCAATTCTTTAGTTCTGTTTTTGCCTTAGCATTTTTTTCCAGTCTTTACTTTTGCGATTTTATTGCTACAACATTGCTAGATCCGCAATTCTTTCTTCTCCACATCATAGCTTAATCTATTTACTTGCTTTTGTTTATGCTTGCATCCTTCTTGCATTCTTTGTTATTTCGGTACATCAACCTCAAATCCACCCAATTTAAGTGACCCTCTCTAATTTAACACCTCACTTCGTTAGTAACTAAACTCAATCTCTGTGGGAAAACGAATTAAAAAATACTTATCACTTGCTGCAGACCATGTATGCTTGCATGTTCTGAGTGCTCTTCGCATTACATTTTATTTACACACTGAGCACGCAAGAACGACCCCTTTTGGAATTTCCTAGAAGCGACAACATTTGTCTCCTTCTCTTTTCCTTTGGAAGTATGTAGAGACTGGTAAGTCTATAACTCGTTGAGGATAGAAGTCAAGTTGTACTCTATCTTGTTCATCACCATATTGGTTATGAACTGGAGAAAACTCTTCGGAAGAGACTCCATGATAAAGCTTACTTTACTTTTCTCGTCAATAGAAGCTCTGTTCACTTCCGCCAAATTGAAGTGGACCATCATGCTAAGGGCATGCTCCCTAACAGAGCTTTCCTCCTTCATGCGAGAGTTGTAAACCAATTTGAGGGCTTCATGACAGACCGATGAGGACAGTTGTCCATGTTGGGTTTTTTGTCCTAAAACTCGTGGTTTGTAAACTGTTATGTTTGTACATATTCTATTTAGAATAAAGAGTTATTAGTTTTATTCAATAAAAGAGTTTACTAGAATAAAGTGAAACGTGTTTAGGTTAACCTATACCAATGACTAACACCCTTGGCTGAATATGAGTACTTGAGCCTCATGTATGACATGATTGTGGATCAGGCTCAAGTAGTTAGTCAAAACGGTCTATAGTATACGGATAAGGCTGGGTATCTTATCCTGGTAACACTATTGGATGCAGCTCACTTTGTATTGTACAAAACGATGTGATCCGAATCGTTTCACATGGAGATGTGTGAGTGAGGGCGTCCTGTGCAAAGAGTTTGTATAAGACCGAACCGCGAAATATGTCGCTCTCTCTTTATAACACCATTTACTGATGAGACCGACATTTTCATTTGATGGACTAGGTAACTCGATTTTAAGCCTGAGCTTACTATGAACTCCTGCTTATTAGACAGTATCCTTAGACTTGTATGGGTGAGAGTGGCTCATTAGCGCCGACTCAATAACTTACCATCTCAGGGATAAAGTCCAATAGGTAGCTGAGGACAGAGTGTAGTAAGATGGAGTTCACTCCTAATCCGCTCTTCAGAGTTAGTAGATATGTTGTTCCCTTAATAGCTGACTCCGGGGCTTGAACAATGAGCGCTCACAGTCTCATGTGATGAGAGGTTTAACTGATATGTTGGTTGAACCACAGATCTATTGTTCATTAGAGGTGTCAATGGTACTTAAGGAACAAGATGTAATGCAGGGGTTAAACGGTTTAAAATGACCCAGCTGTGATTACGAACAACCTGTGAAGGGTCGACTTGCCCGTGACGGTTATATCAGAGGACATAATATATCTACAGTGAGAACAGTGCAACCCTCGGACTATAGTGGAGTCTCCGGGGGTTAACGAATGTTCATTAGTTCGGTTAAAAGAGTTTTGACCGGATAATCTCGTATCGTTGGAGCTCATGATCTGTAGGTCCTTTAGGTTCTCCTGGCTAGCTCGGATAACATCGTGCAACAGTATAAGAGAAAAGAAAAAGAAAAAGAATTTGAATTGTTCAAATTCGGTTTGTGGAAGAATGATGAATATATTTAAATATGATTTAAATATGAGTATGGCCTAAAACATGAATAGGATTCATGTGTAAAAAAGTCGGTTTTCGGAAAACCGAGTTTAGTCATATTATTTAATTAATATTTGATATTGAATTAAATAATAATTATTTATTAAAAAGTTTAATTAATAATTATATATATATATATATATTTTATTTATTAAACAGTTTAATAAATAAAATTATTATTATTATTTTTAATAATAATAATAATAATAATTATATATATATATATATATAAAGAGGTTGGTGGCCTTAACTTTAGGGATTTGGAATGCTTCAACCAAGCTTTACTAGCAAAACAAGCTTGGCGTATCCTCCAAAATCCCTCATTCTTAGTGGCCAAGCTGATTCAAGGGAGATATTTCCCCTCAGTTCATGTGTTGGAAGTTCAGGCACAACCGTCTAGTTCATACTTCTGGAAGGGTTTTGTGTGGGGTGTAGAGTTATTAACCAAGGGGATTAGGAGAAATATTGGTGATGGGGCCTCGACAAAGGTCTTCCTTGACCCATGGGTTCCTCGACCGTTGTCCTTTCGAGTTGCTACACCAAGGGGATTAGGAGAAATATTGGTGATGGGGCCTCGACAAAGGTCTTCCTTGACCCATGGGTTCCTCGACCATTGTCCTTTCGAGTTGCTACACCGAATCTCCATGGAGAGGAAATCTTAGTGTCTGACTTTATTACCCCGACTAATCAGTGGGATGTGGCAAAAATTAGGCAGACTCTGTGGGAGGTGGATTAGGACGTCATTTGCCAGATTCCTCTCAGTGAGTCGCCTAGAGAGGATACGTGGGTATGGCACTATGATAAAAGAGGTCGCTTTAGTGTTAAAAGTGGTTATAGGGTTGCCTTTCAGACCAAGGAGAATCAGGTTGCTCCGAGTGAGAATACGTGCAAAGGGTGGTGGAAGAGATTATGGAGAACAAATGTACCCTCTAAGATTCGTCATTTTGTGTGGAGGACTTTCCAGCAGTGTATCCCAACCAATGTTAACCTTCGTACCAGACATTTGGAGGTCTCTAGTCTCTGCCCTTTATGTAAGAAAAAAGAAGAAACATTTGATCACGCCATTTTCCATTGCACGAGAGCTAGTGAGATTTGGCATTTACTCTTACCGAATTTTGGGTCGATCTTTGCAGTGAGTATGCCCATTCAGGATCGATGGATGAACATCTCCCTTAAGCTTCCGAAAGAGGAGTTTGCTCTCGTATGTGTGGCTGCCTGGGCCATTTGGAGTGATAGAAACACAATTATCCACTCTTCCCCTATTCCTTCAGTGTCTCTCAGGTGTCGGTGGATCCGAAACTACTTGAATGATTTTTTGACTAGGTCGATTCTGATGTCTGGTGCACCGAGGGAGGTGGAATTGATCGGGAACAAGATGGCGATTCCAGTGGAGTCTGGGAGCTGGTCTATGTTGTGTACTGATGCAGCTTGTCGTGAGGGCATTAACTGCTCTGGTTTTGGTGTTGTGATTGGAGGGTCAGATGGTAGTTTGGTTGCAGCGATGAATGGGTATAAGAAGGTGATGCTTAGTCCTCTCTGTGCGGAGGCTATGGCTTTGCTTGAAGGATTGAACCTTGCGGTTAGAATGGGATTCAAGAATCTAAAGGCGTTATCTGATTCCCTCGTTCTTATTCGAATGCTTAATGGAGATCTTGAAGTTTGGACGGAGGTTCACACCTGGATTGATGACATTTTGGTTCTAAGAACTGAGTTCAATCATCTGAGTTTCTTTCATGTTGGCCGAGAGGGTAACCGAACGGCCCACGAGTTAGCTCAAAGAGGTTTTTCTATATCTTCTATGTTGTGGCTTTCTAGTTTTCCTGCTTGGTTATTGTCTTCCTTTGAACTAGACAAAACCACTAATGTAGCTCATGCTGCTTTTTTATCTCCTTGATTAAATAAAGTCTTTCCTTTCAAAAAAAAGAAAAGGGAAGAGGGGTATACGAAAAAAAAAAAAAAAGGTAGAGATTTTATCTCTGTGTTTTTTTTTTGGAAGCTCACCTCTACCTTTAGTTTTTCTTCTTCCTTCTTCTTTTCTTCTTCTTTTCTCTTTGTTTCGGAGTCCCACAACTCCGTTGCTCGGCGCCAAGGATAGCGGGACTACCTGGGGTGGTCCTCGGGGCGTTCGTGAGAAGAGGCCGGAAGAGTTCGTGACGAGGATTGGTCGGCGGACTTGAAGAAATTCGGAACTACAAGGGTATGTATTTCTAATTTCTATTTTTCGTCGTTTTGAGCATGTTTTCTATTTGTTAAATTGATGAAATTAGAGTATCATCGGTCCAAAATCGCTTCCGCTGCGCATATCGCTCCTTCAATTGGTATCAAAGCGATTTTTTGATTAACTCAATTTGCATCAATTTAAGTTGGTGGGTATTTTAATTTAGAAATTGGTTATGAATTGGCGTCTAAAGTGAATATCGATTTTGGCATAGTTTCTTTTTTAATTTCTTTATTTGTAATTACCCGAGAATGTATGTGCTTTAATGTGTGCTAAAGCGTATGTATTTTTAGAGTCATTAGAGTCCATATAGGTTTCTTTGTGAAAGAAGCTCGAGTTTTTGAGCTGGCCGAAATGTTCAGTGTTAGTTCAAACTCGTTCTAGGCAATTCGAAGAGAAGCTCGAAGACAAATTGGCCGAAGCGTTCGGGGTAGCAAGCTTGTCAAAGGCGGTGCGAAGAGTTCGAAGTCCGCTCAAGACTTAGCTTGTTGTTCAAACTTGTAATAAATTAGTTATTGCTTGCTAAATGCCAAAATCGATCCACTTTAGTGTATTTAATTAATTATGCACTGCGTATGTATGTTTTAATTAAATTTCATGTTTGTATGTGCATATAGTATGCCATATAGATTTAAAATCCCACCGTAGGAAGCATGCTCCATGCATTGGTAATATGTTATAAGTGTTATAATTTATAGTGTGCATATTTGGGAATTCATGAGGATTAATATAAGTGTTATATTAATTCATGAATTAGATGTTGTTAATTTAATAGAATAATTGATATAACTGTTATATTAATTATGAAATAAAATATACAACATAGGTTTCCCTGGTTTTATGCATATTGTAGGTTATAAGTGTTATAATGTATAGGATGCATGTTTAATTCATGAGTATTAATATAAGATTTATATTAATTCAGGAATTAGTTGTTGTTTGGTTAATAGAATAATTGATATAATTGTTATATTGATTATTAAATTAAACATCCAACTTTAGATGCATATTGTATGTTATAATTGTTATAATGTATAGAATGCATGCTTAATTAATAGAATTGATATAAATGTTATATTAATTTATGAATTAGGAGTTGTATATTTAAGAGCATAATCGATATAAGTGTTATATTGATTATGAAGTTAAATATTCAACTTGTCATGCCTTAGTGATGCATGTTTGAGAAGCATGTAGATTTTGTTATAGAAAGTTTAGTTTTTGCAAGTGTTGTAAAAATGACTTAGACTTTTAAAATGTATAACAAAGATTAAAAGCATGTTCATTTAGGGTTAAATGGTTCCATCAGGTTCATTAGATGAATAGGTCAAAATCTCGTAAATGTTAGGGTTATGAGAAACTCACCCGGTGAAATCTTGTCTAAGGTTGGAGGATTTGAATTAACGGATCACCTCCTACCTGGGGACTACCCGGTACTTGAGTAAAATTAACCCGGCTTTATGAGCATGCGTGAGAGGTGTGAGGTTAGTAAAATGTTTATAACCTAGACATCTCAGGTAAAATTGTTTGCCTAGACTTAAGGTTTTATTTACTTAGCCAGATAAAACCTGAGTATTTACCCTAAAACCCGTCTATGATGCTTAGTAGAAGTGTTGAGAAGGAATATATGATATATCCCTCTCCTGCTACGCACTCCCTAAAGTTCACAACGTGAGAATTTTGCTCGGCCTCGTGATGTCAATAAGGCATCCCCATTCAGATGGTATTTGCAACTTTCTATAGCAAGGTGAATGGAGTAAGTGTCTATAGTAAGTGGGTGAAGGAAGTGCGTCGGTGCTTCCTGTGGTCTCCTCTGTTGGACTGAACCGTAAGATTCCCATGTTTCGCCTGCAAGGTGGCCCCTGGAGGAACCGATCCATTCGGAGGGCGGGGCATGGGAGATCGAACATCTCAGTCACCATTTATGGATAGTGAAACACAGGGCCATTCCCAACACTGACATTCCATTCGGTTGCTATGTTGGGACCGTTCTGTGCGTTCTAAAAATGGAGGGTCACACTTACGGGATTTGCTAAGGAGTTAGTAAATTCAGACCAAAAACGATAACTAAGATGCTATAGGAATATGAGTTATTCTGGAGTTAGCATTTAGTCAAGAATGTCTTGGTTTAGTAAAGAAGTGACTCGACTGCCATTCGGCAGCGACCATTCTAACTTACTAAAGTATCGTAGTCAGTAGATGAAGAGTTTGGGTCCTTTATTATACTGCTAAACTTTTTAATTGGTTTAAATAGGTTAAAACCGTTTCACTAATAGTTTTACATTCTTTTTTAGCATGTCGAGTTCGTTCATACAGTTGCTGTCACACGACAAATTAACTAGAGAAATTTATGGGACGTGGAAATCGAACCTAAATACGATTTTGGTTCTTGACGACCTGAGATTTGTCTTAACGGAGGAGTGTCCTCTGGTTCCTGGTTCAAATGCCTCACGAACTGTTCGTGAAGCATATGATGGTTGGATTCGAGCTAATGATAAAGCTCGAGTTTACATCCTGACAAGCATATCTGATGTTTTGTCAAGGAAGCATGAAGGGATAGTTTCCGCTAAGGAAATCATGGCTTCACTACAAGAGATGTTTGGAAAACCGTCCTCATCTCTTAGGTATGAAGCCCTCAAGCACATTTACAATTGTCGTATGGCTGAAGGAACCTCTGTTAGGGAACATGTCCTTAACATGATGGTGTACTTCAATACAACAGAAGTAAATGGGGCAACGACGGACAAGGTCAGATTGGATTTATCTTGGAATCTCTTCCAAAGAGTTTCCTGCACTTCAGGACCAATATGGTCATGAATAAGATAGAATACAATCTGACGTCTCTTCTAAACGAGCTTCAGATTTATCAATCCCTGCATACCACGAAAGGAAAGGAGAAGAAGGTAAATGTTACCACTTCTATGAAGTTCCAAAAAGGATCTGGGTCTGGGACTAAATTTGAACCTCTTACTGTGAGTAATAAGATTATTCACAAGAAGAAGAGAAGTGTCAGGAAGGGCAAAACCTCAGCTGTAGGCAAGGTTAAAGCTACACACAGTGGAAAGTGTTTTCATTGTGGTGAAGAAGGGCACTAGAAGCGAAATTGCCATAAATACCTTGCGGAGAAACAAGCAAAGAATGAACGACAAGGTAAATATGATTTATCTTTTGTCTAAACATAGCATGTGGATTATGATTCTCATACCTGAATGTTGATTCAGGAACCACTAATAATGTTTGTTATTCTTTTTAGGAAACTAGTTTCTGTTTGCCAGTTTCTTGACGAAGATGCCTTATGAAGACGTCTTCGTAGTTCATACAGTGGGAGCTTGCTTGATTGTAGTTGTTTGTATAGAAATAATTTCAAGTGTTGTAATTATTGTCTATAAACTCAAGTTTTTGTTGAACACTTTATGTATATATTATCTTTTGTTTTTTAATGAATAGTTCATTTTGCAAAAGATGTATACAAGTAGTGTTCTATTAAACTTGGTAACAACTAAAGTGTTAAGACTTATCTTGTTTTATATTGAAAGCTAAATTATAAATTAACAATAGTTGTTAGTTTAGTTGGTTCTTCTCAACTGTTGAGAAAGCCTAGATGTAGTGGGAGGTTTATGGGATAGCCTGGACCACTTTATTGGCTGGAGTTGTGACTCTAGTTATCGTACTTGATGTTGACGGTGAGTTCATAAAACAAGAACCAGTAGCTCAAAACCATGAATCTTCAAGAGGTTTAAAGACCTAGTCTATGAGGTGAAAACCTCTAAGGCTTGACTTTCTGGCAAAGGGACTGTCCTGAAGAGTAGGGGTGGCCACCATCAAACCGAAAACCGATCCGACCGATCGAAACCGACCGAACCGACCTCGGACGGTCGGTTTTTCAACGATTTCGGTCGGAATCGGTTTTGGCTATTAGAAAAACCGACCGTCGGTCGGTCGGAGAGCCTAATAAGAGGCCAAACCGACCGACCGACCTATAAAATATATATATATATATATATATATATATATATATATATATATTTCAACGGTCTTTTAGAATTGAAAGGTCCTGCAGATTCCTTGAAAAGTGCAACAGTCGTGTAAAAATGGATGAAAAGTTAATGTTGGTTGCTAATAATTAATTTTTAATACTATTAATAGTTATTCGAGAGAGAGAAGATGAGGAAGTAGTTAAATTTTACTC
The DNA here is from genome assembly GCA_028017165.1 of Herpetospermum pedunculosum. NCBI lineage: Eukaryota > Viridiplantae > Streptophyta > Magnoliopsida > Cucurbitales > Cucurbitaceae > Herpetospermum > Herpetospermum pedunculosum. The sequence goes on along the minus strand of CM051528.1, from coordinate 52,575,956 downwards.
TCTCCAAACTCCATTTATTCTCATCCTCGAGAAGTGAAACGTCTTAAACTTAAGACCAAAGGAAGCTAAGGTCGTCCAAGTTCCACTTTGCCAATCAAGCTTCTACGTTATCAATTGACCTCAAAATTTAATATTTCGTTCAACTTGGATGAGAAATTTTAATCCATTCGTTGAATTGAGATTTGGGGTGTGTTCTAAATTTCGTTCCATGAGCACGAGTTCAAATTTCATCTCAAAATTCAAGCCTTAGATCCATCAACTGTTCATCAATTTTACCTCACGTTCCAGCAAATTTTAAACGTAAACCAAATTTACTTGGACTTGAAGGAAGGACATATTCCAAATTTCACTCCCGAGCAAGATTTAGAGTCAAAATTTATCTAAATCCAAGTATCAAAATCGAAGTTGATGGGTTGGGTATACTCCAAATTTTATCCCACCTCGAAAATTGAGTAAAAAAAAATTCAAAGTCAAACCCTTTTTCAAAATTCAATTGGGTAGACGCAAAACTCTACTATACATCCAAAATAGAATTAAGGTAGAATACAAAATGTACTAAAATTCAAGTCAAGTTTCTGCCAAATAATAAAGATCAAAATTACGAGCCAAATTCATATTTTTGATCGATTGGCATGGAAAGATGTGTCAATTAAAATAATTGATTTATGAACCAAATTTCATATTTCGATAAAATTGACATGTCAAGGCGGAGTCGAAATTAGGGGTGTCCTACATTTCAAATTTCAAAGTTTTACTTTTCCGAGACTCACCCACACATACTTGTGCATAACTCTCGAAAAATGGGGCATTTGTTGACCGAGAAATTTTGGTCAATCGGCGGTTGCCACGTGTCTTCATCATGACCGTTGGATCAAATAAACTCAACCGATCGATTTGGGTCATAATCGCAATTGGGCTCAAAATCAAATCGACCCAGAAAGTTATTTAAATGGCAATTTGGCCCAAAGCCCAAAAGCTCATTGGGCCCAAGCCCAATAGGCCCATGAGAACTCTATAAATAGAGAGTTCATTCTTCATTTGCAAGGTTCAGAAAATTTCTACTCCTAAGAGCTCAAAGATAATTCTCAAGCAACGAAGACTCTCTAAATCCTTGGAAGACGATCATCCAACATCGAGAACAAACTGCGAAGCCCTCGATACAAATCCAACATCGAGAACAAGCTATGAAGCCCTCGATCCAAATTCAACATCGAGAACAAGCTGCAAAGCCCTCGATCCAAATTCAACATCGAGAACAAGCTAAGCCCTCGATCTAAATTCAACATCGAGAACAAGCTGCAAAGCCCTCGAAACAAATCCAACATCGCGAACAAGCTGCAAAGCCCTCGAAACAAATCCAACATCGAGAACAAGCTGCAAAGCTCTCGAAACACATTTACATTTGAGAGAGAAAGAATCAGAGGATCATACATTAGAGGATCATACATTAGAGATTGTAATCCACTACGCACTAATACATACAATTAAATACAATTCAAATTTCATTTACACGTGTCGAATTTCCATCCTTCATTCGAAATCTCGTGTGAACAGGGATTTCAACCCACTTAACAACCTAACATAGGGCATCAAATTTAGAATCCAATAATAAAATATAATAACTTATCCCTTTTAGAAGATAGTCTTCCTTTGGGCCGACTAACAACTTCAAGGGCACATCATTATGTTATTCATATATTATTGAATGTGTATTTGTTGTTTGGCCAAATTGTAACCTTCCTTTGGGCCGATCACAATCTGCATAAGCAACAAATACATTTCATCTAATAATCTAATAACTTTATAAATGTTTCAATTTACAAAACATTCAAAATAAATTGTACTGTATTAATTCTTGATACCTTATTAAGCACACCAAAAATGAAAAATTAAATAATCATCCACACTTTATTATGCCCAAATTCAAATTTATAACATAAGGCATATATCTAATTTTATAAACAAATACTATTGTTATAAAAGGAAAATACAAACAATAGTCATAGTTAAAATTATATATATTAACATAACATAAAATTCATTATGTTATATATATATTTGTAGTGGGCCTTGGTCCACTGCAAATCTCATGCTACGGTGCCCTAGTACCTCTTCAAGCCATTTGCCGCAACAACAATGTTGCTGCGAACACTATTTTTTTTTCTCATTCTTTAATTCTTTCTCTAATGATCTTTCTTCATGAAAGTCACCATATAGTCAGAGATTCAATATGAAAACATTCTTTATCGTTGAGTCAAAATACACGCATATGAAAATATTCATAATCCGTAATGATATAACCCAAATATGCAAAAGCATACAAATTAAATTTGATTATTCAAGCGTTCTAGTAATACATAAAACATGTTGTAAAATAATTCTAAAATCCTATTGAATCGAAATCTTATGAATCAAAGGAAAGACAACATGTTTGACAAAATTAGAATCTACCATGCAAAAATCGCTCTGATACCACTTGTTGGGAATTTATTGGGAAAAACTCAAATATATGATTATTCAAGAATAAATACATTTAATCCAAGAACAATCATGACATAATTTTTAAGATCTAAACAGGGAAGAAAACTAAATTAGAGGGGATTAGAATTACCTGAAACCATTGGATGTGATGAATCTATAACCTTCAACACTCTGTGGTTTGTGGTCTTCCTCATCTATGCAACTCATACCAACCATGGGCAATCCTCTGTATGAGATGGGGAATAGAAGGCTAAAGCAGCTTATTGGGGACCATAACCTAGACTATATATATGTTGATCCTAGGGTTTCCCATAATCCCTTAAGACCAACGGCAGACCACACCACTATATTGGGAAGTCTTTGGCCTATAATCAAAATCACACAAATGCCTATTAAATAGCTCAAATATAATTGTTATTGAATTGTTACCCACATATGAATTAATTATTAAATTAATTACAAAAAGTGTGTCATTTATTTCATTTAATATTTCAAAACTGGAAATGCACACATGAAGAAAATGTTTTCCCTAAAACAATGCATAAATCAACTAAGGACAATATTTGAGAGTCTAGAGTTGGTTAGAGCATGAGGCCTATTATCTCAGTTGAATAGAGCTTCCTTCTAAGCCTGAGTAAGCAGGATAGCGGTTTTGAACCTTCGGATTCAACTAAGAAATCAAACATGAGTGTAACTCATGGACATAGGCTTTTTGAACCTTCCGGGTTCAACTAATAAATCAAACGTGGGCTTAATTCATGGACATTTTGAAGATTCGAACCTTATATTATTTTTTGTTTCCACACGTCAGTTCAAATAATAATATTGCAATATTTCATTACTTCATTTTTATGACCTGTTGAATTCAAAACTTTGCAAAATATGTGACTAGTTACCTCCTTACTAGGTTTGTATGGGAAAGTTTATAAATTTTCTATTACTTTATAGTGATTGAGGTATCGATCATCTTCCTTCTCTCCCTCATTTTCCCTTCTCCTCCCCGTTTGATTCTAGAATGGTTCGTTTCAATTCTAAATCTAACAAACAAAGGGAGGAAGAAGGTCTTTATTCAAGATCACGCTTTTTATTATTGATAAAGAAATTTTTGTAACTTTAAAGTTGAGAGAATTTAGAAACTTAGATCGAATATTTTCTTTGAAAGAACTTATAAATGTGTCATTTATTCCATTTAATATTTCAAAGTTGGAAATGTAGACATGAAGAATTGTTTTTTCCTAAAACAATGCATAAATCAAATAAGGACAATATTTTTTTGGTAACTTTAAACTTTAGAGAATTTAGAAACTTGATCGAATATTTTCTTTGAAAGAACTTATAAATGTGTCATTTATTCCATTTAATATTTCAAAGCTGAAAATTCAGACATGAAGAATTTTTTTTCCCTAAAACAATGCATAAATAAAATAGGGACAATATTTGAGAGTCTAGAGTTGGTCAGAGCATGAGCCCTATTAGCTTAGTTGGTTAGAGCGTCATGCTAATAAGGTCGTTTGTGAGTAAGCATGATAGCCTTTTTGAACCTTCCGGGTTCAACTAAGAAATCAAACGTTAGCCTAACTCATGGACATAGGCTTTTTGAACCTTCTAGGTTCAACTAATAAATCAAATGTGAGCCTAACTCATGGACATAGGTTTTTTGAACCTTCTGGGTTCAACTAATAAATCAAACGTGAGCTTAACTCATGGACATGTTGAAGATTGGAACCTTATATTATTTTTTGTTTCCACACTCTAGTTCAAATAATAATATTGTCATATTTTGTTACTTCATTTTTATGACCTCTTGATTTCTAAAGTTTGCAAAATATGTGACTAGTTACTTGCTTATTATGTTGGTGTATGGGAAAATTTATAAATTTTCTATTACTTTATAGTGATTGAGGTATAGGCAATCATCTTCCTTCTCTCCCTCATTTTTCATTCTAGAATTGTCGATTTCAATTCTAAATCTAAGACACAAAGGGAGGAAGAAGACCTTCATTCAAGATCACGCTTATTATTATTGATAAAGAAATATTTGTAACTATAAAGTTAGAGAATTTAGAAACTTGATCGAGTATTTTCTTTGAAAAATTTATAAATGTGTCATTTATTCCATTTATTCCATTTAATATTTCAAAGTTGGAAATGCATATATGAAGAATTCATTTTCCCTAAAACAATGCATAAATCAAATAAGGACAATATTTGAGAGTTTAGAGGTTGTTAAAGCATGAGGTCTATTAGCTCGGTTGGTTAGAGCGTGCTAAGGTTCTAGACATGCATGGGCATTATTTTTTGTTTCCACCTATTAGAAAGTAGGTAGGATTGTTGAACCTTCCGAGTTCAATTAAGAAATCAAACTATACATAACTCATGCATCTTTTGGACATTCAAACCTTATATTATTTTTTTGTTTCCACATGTCGGTTCAAATAATAATATTGTATTACTTCGTTACTTCATTTTTATGACCTCTTTATTTCTAAAGTTTGCAAACTATGTGACAAGTTATTTGCTTGTATGTCGGTATGTGAAAGTTTATAAATTTTCGATTACTTTATAGTGATTGAACTATGAGGTTATCATCTTCCTTCTCGCCCTCATTTTCTCTTCTCCTCCCAGTTTTATTCTAGAATGCTTCATTTCCATTCTAAATCTAATATACAAAAGGAGGAAGTAGGTGTTAATTCAAGATCACACTTATGATTATTGAAAAGGAAAAATTTGTAACTTGCTTATTATTATTGATAAAGAAATATTTGTAACTTTAAAGTTGAGACAATTTTGATATTTTTTTTTTTTTTTTTTTTGAAGGGAGAGAATTTTGATACTTGATTGAGTATTTTCCTCCAAACAAATTATAAATGTGTCCTTTATTCCATTTAATATTTTAAAGCTGGAAATGCGACAAGAAGAAAATCTTTCCCTAAAACAATGCATATATTAAATAAAGAAAATGTTTGTGGCCCATTATGATCACCTAAAGTCCTTTATTTTATCTACCTAGCATATTCTCTTATACCACATGGTCTATTATTGGTCCAATCAAGACACAACTTGTTATGAGTGCTTAGCGTGATGTGTTTGATTTATATTCTGAATAGACTAATAAGTTTAGTTTAGTTTAGTTTAATTATAACCACTTGTTAAGTTTATTTGGGTTGATAATGACACATGATAACTTTTTAGGCGCTTTTATATTATTTTGTACTTTTAGATTCATTTAGACACTTTCTAGGTTTGTTTGAGATTAAGAATGACACTTGTTAGCTTTTTAGGCACTTGTTAAGTTCGTTTGAGATTAAAATAACACTTGGTAACTTTGTAGGCATTTACTAGATTTGTTTCAGGTTAAAAATGATATTTGATAACTTTTTAGGCACTTTAGGCTATTTTGCACTTTTAGATTCACTTTAAATACTTGTTAGGTTCGTTTGAGGTTAAGAATGATACTTGGTAACTTTTTAGGCACTTTAGACTATTTTGCACTTTTAGATTCACTTTAGATACTTGCTAGGTTCGTTTGAGGTTAAAATGAAACTTGATTACTTTTTAGGCATTTCCTATGTTCGTTTGAGGTTAAGAATGATACTTGGTAACTTTTTTGGCACTTTTAGGCTATTTTGCACTTTTAGATTCATTTAGGCACTTGCTAGGTTCGTTTGAGGTTAAAATGAAACTTGATAACTTTTTAGGCATTTAAACAATTAAGTTGTTTATCTTCTTTCTTACAGTTTACTTGTGAGGTTCTAGATTTTCGTTTCAACTTTTATGTTATTGAGAATTCCTTTGAATGAATGGTTGTGTGACTAGTTAGAGTTTGATGTTGTGGAGTGTTGAATTTTTCAAAGTGTGAAATGATGATTTAGAGTTTTTGTTGTGTTTGCATTTCGATGAGTTTTGACATCAAAGTACACATAGACACCACATTTTTGTAGCATCGATGGTGGGTTAGAAGCTTTTAAGTTCACTACTAAGTTTGTTTGTGGCTTAAAAATTACACTTGGACACTTTTTATGCACTTTTTTATTTTTTTTTATACTTTTATGTTCACTTTAGGACTTGTTAAGTTGATTGATGTTCAAAATGACTTATACACATTTTGTTGTATTTTCTTTTTATTTTATACTCTTATTCTTTACGGATGCTCATTGTTTTTCAATGTAAGAAGTATTGAGATTGTTTCTAAAATAGTATTTGTGTCTTTTTTATTAGGAAATACAAAACGGAGTCAAGATATTTATTGAAGCTAGAAGTCATATTGCAACAAATGATGGACTATTTAGTTGGGTTAGATATATATTTCATCATGTTATGCAACGTTTTAATGTTTTAGTGTTAATATTGCAACAATTGATGAATATTATAGTTATGATGCATACAAATTAGTTTGTGTAAGTGAATGATATTTCAATGATATTACGTTTTGTGTCCAACCTGAAGTGTTTTATTTTTGTTACATGTGTATTCGCAGGTATGTCCATCCGTTAGTTTTATGACTTTGGTGAACTAATTAAGAGAAATATAGATTCATCAAGGTCATGAAATTAATAATAATGACAATTATAAATATCAATATATTCAGATTTACGACACTAAAAAAGTGTCATACAAACATATTTATTGACACAAAAATTATGTCATTCAATTAAATTTGTTGACACAAAATATATGTCGTCAAAGCGTACAAAATTTGTTGTCATCAACTCGGATTAGTTGACAAATATTTATTGTCATCAATTCAGATTAAATGACAAATATTGCATGTCATCAATTGCGATTAGATGACAAAATTTTCATGTCAACAATTGCGATTAGATGACAAAATATGATATGAGTGGTCATTCAGTGACAATGTTTAAGTGTCATAAAATAAGGTCTCTTGACATAAAATAATTGTCATCAATCGTATTATGAAGACAGAAAAAAACTGTCACGAAATCATGAATGATGATTGTTTTTGGTTTGTGTCGTCTATTGAGTAAAGAAGGCAGGGGCTATAACGATTGAAAAAATTGTCATCTAAAGTCCTGACAGTTTTTATTTGTCATCCTAACCCTAATTTCTAGTAGTGCATGTTAATATTAAGTATCACTATGTTTATATTAAGTATCAATGAGGGACAAAACTTATTAAAATCAAAATTAGAACTTTAGAGAGAATATAGAAATCAAATTGAGTGTTTTGACAATCTCTCATTCCCTCTCCCCTTGTAATGTGGAAAAGTGTCACATATTTTCCATTACTATTTTAAGGGCATGTTTGGGAGTGATTTTGGAAGGACCAAAATCACTTTTTCATGCACATAATCACTTATATTTCAAAATTGTTATGTTTGGCAAAAATTAATTAGTGATTTTTGAATAATTCAAAATCACTTTGAGTGATTCCCGGTCAATCACATAAGAGGTGATTGTTAGTGATTTTTGGTGAGTGATTGTGAGAAATTTATTTTTCAAATAATTATTAATTTAAATTAAAAATACGAAAACTGTTATATAGATATATACTAATGTACTATTTTTACAAATTATAAATTTTGCTTTGTTGGTAAATGTGACTGGCTGCATCCCCATAAGGCCCAAGTTTGCTTCCAACGAAGCTTTTTTTTTTTTTTTTTTTTTTTCTTCTTCTTCATCAGTTTTGCAAAAAATATATATATATATACTTTTAAATCTTTAATAATTTATTTTTTAAATTTTAAAAATATATATACTTTAAAATCTTTGGTAAATTATTTTTTTTAAAATAAAAATAATTTGATATATATTTTAAATTTTCATTCTTTTATTATATATTTTGATAGTTTTTTTAAAACATTATATTTAGGTAGTTAATAATTTTATAAATTAATATAAATCTTATATATATATATATCAATACATTTTAAATTATAATTTTAAGAATTTAGTAATTTTGAAATCACTTTGAACCAAACCAAACATTAATAATTTACAATAACTTCTAATCATATAAAAATCACTTCAATCCTAACATTAAAATGATTATATGAAAATCAATTTTATAAAATCAATTGTAATTAAATCTCTTCTCCTACAATCAATAACTCAACAATCACTCTCAAACATGCCCTAATTAGCATCAACATTTAAGTAACAATGTTAGTAACAAAAACCCTTTAAAATTAAAATTCAAAGTTTACCAATTCAAAAGTTTAAACAAACACCACTGGCTAAATTTATTATTCATTGACAACATATCGGTGACAGATTCGAACTTCTGACCTCTTGGTCAATAATTCATACATTATATACATTCTGTCACATCTGATTTTTTAATCAATAATTACTACATTATATACATTATACCAATTGAAATATGCTATTAATTTTTAAATGTTGATTATTATAACACGAATCTATCAACTTAAAAAAAAAAAAAAAAAAAAAAAAATACCAGAAATTAAATTCCAGCTCACCCACGAGAACCTGATATCTGTCCACGTGTAAGATTAAATAGATGTCAAATGTACACATCATCAAGGGCCCCACGTTGTTTATAGCCAGATTCTTATACCTGGATGGGTCCCATTAGCTTGGTCCTCTAAATATTCGACACGTGGCGGTAGTTGTGTCCACTCGAATCCCTCAATTATTAGGCGAATCTGATGATGACACAACATCCGTTGGTTCGGCCCCACGTGTTCTTCAAGTACCATTATGTCATTTAAACATTTACCAAATATTTTGATGTTTTCAGGTATTAAATTTTATTAAATTTTAAACTATGCTTTAAAATTCACTTTTCTACAACTTGATTCTGAATCTGATATCACTCAGCACTCGAGACAAAATGAGGATCAAAATTGAGGTGGTTTGGAGCGCTGAGTGAATTATTATAAACAGTAGTTATAATATTGTGTGGGTTATAATAGTTGTCAATAGTAAATATTATTTAAGTCAGTATAGTTACTTTATTAATTATAAGTTATAATAATCGGTGGGTCAAACGTAAACTATGTTATAATAAATTAGTTCATCAAACTTTAAATTGGTGCCTCATACGTCCTCTACATGATTGATGCAATGTCAAATTTCAATTATGAAAATCAATAATTAAGTAATAAATTCAATAATCATAACAGTTAACAATTTTTTTTTTCTTTTTCAGTACAACATATTGATGTGGGAGGAATCAAACCTCTTACCTCTTAATTAAGAGAGTTTCTTATTCAATTGAGCTATCAATTATGTTCAAGTTAACCTTAATATTTTACTAGTTAAATTTATAATAATCTTGCGCTAATTTTGAGATTAACTCAACTAATCAATTAAAACATATATCCTTGACTAAAATGTTAGGGAGTTCAAATTCACAGGTGGTGTTGAACTAAAAAAAATCAATCCATTATACATAGGATGGTGAACATTCAAATTTATGATTTTTTATTTTTTTTATTTTTTAGATTATGTTGAGTTATACTTAAATGGAAAAAACAAAAAAATGGACAAAAAAAAAATAAAAAAATATTGATGCATGTAAGCAAATCGATGCATGTAAACATAAAAAGACGGTTAATTGTTAATACAGTAGATTTTTAAATCTTAATCATTTTCTATATCAACAACTTGTTCATGTAATTGTGATCTAATAAAAAAGATGATTAATTGTTAATATAGTAGATTTCTAGAGGTCTTAAACTGTTAAACTATGATTAAAAGGTCTTAAGTTTTGATTCTCTCCCTACTAATTGTTAAAATTAAATAAATAAATAATAATAATAATAAATAAATAAATAAATGAGAAAAGAAAAAGAAAGAAACCCCTATTTCAATTGGGGTCATTTAAATTGGGTCAGTTATTATGAGTTGGCCAAAAATGTGAAGTGGCGAGTGGGTTTTTATTTTGTGGATAGACACATCTGAAAAAAAAAAAAAAAAAAAAAAATGGGGAAAGAAATGTTCCAATTCTATTAATTATAAATTGTATTTTGACATCACATATATTTAAGAAACCATAAAGACTATATTTAGCCAACAAAAAAAAATACAAAAAATAATTCAAAAAATTTAAAATATTAAGGATGAAACTGAAAAAAAATTAAAACAAAAATTTAAAGCTATTTGTAGACTTAATGAATGTTTTTGGATAGAATGAAAAAGATATATATATATGGTATAATCATAATCATAGAATACTACAATAAATTAAACCTTATAATAAGCCGTCACAAACTTTCACGCATGAAAATAATGTCGAACAATTAAAAAAAAAAAAAACTACATAGTTATTCTTACAAGTTACAACCTAGATCTAGATTAATTGATCAAATCATTATAATAACCTTCCTACAAGTCGTCAATTTTAATTTCAATTTTAATTCTCTTATTTGAATTTCAATTCTCAAAAAAAAAAAATATATATATATATCGATAATTTAATTTATGACATTTTCATGTGAACGTAACTATCACATAAAATCAAAGAGTCGGAATATACATGCTCTTTAATTATCCGAATATAACTATCATATAGATAAGAGTTTCGTGTTTCTTTCCCAAAAATGTATCTCTTAATATATATATATATGAAAGGATGATTTCTTTATAAATAAGCCATCCAAAAAATTTCGAATTTCTTGATTTTAATATTATTAAAAAGATGAATTATCCGGTTGAAATTGTGAATAGAATATAATATATACCAAAAGAATGTGGAGGCCTTATATTATATATTGTAATGACTTTTTCTTGTACACATGTTGCCCAAGGAATTTGGTATTTCTTTTTAGTTCGAGAGGTTAACTAAAAACTTTGTTAATGATAAAATATTTTATAAAAATAGATCATATATAGGACAGGAAAAAAAATTATGTAAACAAACACATCAATTTTTCTTTAAATAGAAAAAAGGTACAAAATCATCATGAAATTAATGCTCTCAAATTTCAGTTGATCTTAGCAAAAACTATTATATATAAAAAATTGTTAGGGATAAAATTAGAACCAAAAAAATACATCATATGCTATAAAAGTGCCCCAAAAAAAAGGGTCCAAAATAAATGAGATTCGACGTGTAGGAGTTGAGCCGAGACTCGATCGAGCCAAGGGTCGATCAACCCCAAGGAGCAGTTGAGTCATGGGCCGACTAGGCCTACAATATCGATTGAGAACTTCGGCTCCACTAGCCCTCAAGCCAAGCGAGCACGCTAAGGAGATTGATTTAACTTCGGCTCCACTAGCCCGCTTAAGCCACTCTGTCGGGATGAGTAGAGGAACCCTAGGTCAACCTATATAAATATACAATCCAAACTCTTATGTAGGTAAGTCTAGTTCTATTTTACAAATAATCACTCTCAAAAATTTTTAAAAAATTAAAACTTTTATTGATCATGTGAGTGGTGAATTAGTTTTCTAATAAATTTTTACATAAAAGAAAAGTGCTAAAAAAAAATTATTATTATTATTTTCAAATATTCAAATAGAACATCATAATTTGAGATAAAGTTTAACAATTATTGGAGGAATATTTTATAAAGTAGTTTGAATCATTGTAAGCCATTCATAGGATGATTGAAATTAGATGCCATATGTTACATAATCAAAGAGGATTATCGCTAGTTTTGACACGTAGGATTATAACGACATTTTTAATGTCCCATTTATCCAATAAATAGATGAGAGAGATTATTATTATTATTATTATTATTATTATTATTATTTGAAGCTTAGAAATATTTGGGGTGTCCTTTCACTGGCCCCATACAACTTGGCACCACACCAATAATAATAAACAAGCCCAAACATCTTTTTCGCTTCCAAAATTTTATCTCCTATCACATTATTATTATTATTTTTAATCACAAATATATTCGACTTCATAGAAAATAATACATGTCAATTATTACTTAATTATGCTCACATTAACTATTGATTTATTGTTTACCTTATCAATTTAGCTCCTTTTCAATTTTTTGATTTTTAAAAGTTTCATAACGTTATACATTTATTTAATTAATTTGTATCATAAATGTTATTTATACACAAAACATGAATGCAACGTGTATGTGTTAACCTATTTAATTGTTAGTCATATCATGTCGTCATATCATGTCAAACAACAATTTATTATCAGTTTGAGTATAATTCAATTAGGTCAACAATTATAAAATTAGAGATTCTAGACTTGAAAGTTATGAAAACACAAGTTTTCTTAGATGGAAGTTTTAGGATAATTACTTTTTATCACCCACAAGATTATTTATGCTGAAGGGATTTTGGAAGGTTTCCTTGATGCTATGAAATATAAAGTTTGTGCATTTTATTCTAATTTAAAGTTAAAATGAGGTACAGGTATTTGAATTTGTAGAAACTTAAGTTATAAACTATTTTTTCTTTTAATTATAGTGTTGTTAATGTTGTAGGTGAAATTATCAATAAATCTAAAGTCGACAAAAGGCTTAGAGGCCAAAGAAGGCCGACTCCATCAGGGTTAACTACAACCCATGAGGGCTCACCTTTGGTCGAGCTCATCCTATCTCGGTGGAGCTCATCTTTGTCCGAGCTCATTCCTTGCTCGGTGGAACTCATCTTGGCTTAGTGGAGCCCATCTTAGCCCAGCCAAGCTCATTCTCGGTCGAGCTCATCATGGCTCAATGGAGCTCATCTTGGTTCGGTGGAGTTAATCTTAACTCAGTGGAACTCATCTTTTGGTAGAGCTCATCTTGGCTCGGTGGAGCTCATCTTAGCTTAGTCGAGATAAGCCCATGGGGTCGCCCATGAACATCAAGGGTTGACCCCCATCGGGTCGACCATGACCCACAAGGACCGACCCCCCATGGTCGGTTGACCACAACACACCAGAGCCGACCCCCCAATGAGTCGACACAACCCACAAGAATTGACTCCCTTGGGTCGGTCAATACAACTCGATAGTGTCGATCCTCCATTGCTAAAGCCAGCTATGACTGAGGAGACTGAGTTTATGGAGGCCAACCCCCTTCGAGAATTGACTAAATTTATGAAGACCAATACGTAATCGTTCTTTTCCAATGAAACGTCTCAGACTCAATTAATATGGCTCATTTAATAGGACGACAGTATGAATATACTATAAATAGAAAGTAATAATGAAATGGAAAGATAGATAAAAAAAAAAAACACTCGAACTTCATTATTAAAATCCTCTCAAGAGGATTACTAATTTGATGGTTGAAGTTTTTTGTGTGGTTAAATACCACACCAATGCAAAATCATTCATTCTTATTTGTTTTTGTAGGTTCTATTTGTTCTATCAAATACAAATTCCTTTTCTTATTTAAGTAATTAAGATTTTGTGATGATAGTTGAATTTTCTTTAATGCAATGCATTTTTTTTTTTTTTTTGAGTACATTGGGGGTGGGGGATTCGAACCACAGACCTCGTGGTCGTTAACACATACATATGCCCGCTGAGCCATGCTCGCTTTGGCTTAATGCAATGCATTTAAGTTATGAGAAGAAGTCACTATAAAATTGAGACCTGACCCATTAAATGTAGGAAATTCAACACGTAACATCATCTTTCAATTTTCAATATTGAGTAAATAATACCATTTGACATGTAAAGGAAATTGTTTCTGTTCCTTTTCTTCTAAAATTTGATTATTAATTTATTTTCTCATTGTACAACTTTCATGTGCAATATGTGAAAATTTCAGTTTCCGCCTTATTATAGAAGATTGGGCACACGAGTTTCTTAAGAAAATATGTGAAAAAAAGCCACATGTTAAATACAAAACTCATTTTATTTATTTATATATATATATATATATATATTTTTTTTTTTTTTGACATTCGTAATCCAACATCTGACTTCTAAAATTAAAAAAACAAAATTGAACTAAAAATATTAAAAAAAAATTAAAAAAATTGTACTACAAATATGAGTTTTTTTTTATTAAATAATGACCTCGATGTGTTTTATTAATTGAGTTTTTTTTAAAAAAAAACAAATCGAAACCAAGAGAACATTAAGCAACCGAGAGGTCTCTCCTCGAAATTTCGGAGAGCCACACAGATGGGTTCCCTCCCCATTCTTCTGAGAGAACCATCTTGCAAGATGGGTGAGCCAACTCATAGGTAGCGTCGTTTTGATTTCTAGGATGAACTCGAAGGAATGAATCTGAAGGTTCACAACCATCCTTCAAATTTCTTCAGCGAACAAGCAAACCTCGATGAGGTCTTCAACTTCCTCTTTAATTAGCTTAATAAGGTGCAGACAATCAGATTCCACAATCACCTCTCTATGACAGGGGTTGGGGATAGCTTCTAAACCTGCACAAATCGCCTGGGCTTCAAGGACAAGGATGCCCCATTTCTCCCTCGACGGACGACAACCCGCAATAATCAGGTCGCTTGTCGAGTCTCGAAGAATCCACGCAATCACACCTCTATTGAGGGAGTCACTCCAGGAGGCATCACAATTTAACTTTCACGGCTCATCATGAGGGCAGATCCATCGACGAGCTTTAGGGATATCGTCCTCATCAGAATTATGAGGTGAGTACGATAATGGTATGGACATGAGTGACACGAAGAATGCCACCCTGAACTTGTTCACGGATAAAGTGGTAATTAATTGCCACATGTTTCATACGAGAGTGGAAGACTGAGTTGGAGCATAGATTGGTTGCCCCCACGTTGTCATAGTAGATAATTGGCGTCTGTGTGGAACTTAGACCAAGCTCGCCGAGAAGAGAAGCGATCCAACGAACCTTAGCGGCGATAGAGGCAACATAGCGATATTTGGCTTCAGTGGATGAGCGAGCCACCGTACGTTGCTTCTTCGAGCACCAAGAGATTGGATTCCTACCCAAATATATGATATACGCACTAGTGGAGGTGGAGTCATATTTGTTGTCTGCCCAGTCTGCATCCGAGTATGCATGGAGAGTAAGAGGTGATTGGTGATGAAGGAAAACACCAAGATCAAGTGTGCCATATAGGTATCGGAAAATTCGTTTGACAATATTTCAATTATCAGTAGTCGGGCAATGCATGAACTGTGACAACTTATTGACTGCATAAGTGATTTCTAGACGAGTAAGAGTGAAATATTGAAGACTGTCAACAACGGTCCGAAATCTGGTTGGGACAGATAGTGTTGAGCCAGAGTGAAGAGTAAGGACTGGTGAAGTAGCTAGAGGTGTGGTGATAGGGCGAGCACCAATCATCTTTGTTCGAGCAAGTAAGTCAATGACGTATCGCCGTTGAGATAGGAGTAAACTGTGGGAATGAGGAACCACCTCAATCTCGATAAAGTAATGGAGATTACCCAAATCCTTCAACGAGAAGCAACGAGCAAGAACCGAGACGAAATTCTGGACTGCTAGAACATTGTTACATGTGACAATGATGTCATCCACATATACAAGTAGAAACAAAGTATCATTGTTAATTGGCTGTATGAAAAGGGAAATGTCAGCGCTCAAGAAGTGAGATGCAAGCAGAAATTGGCGAAGCTCATTGTACCAAGCTTGAGGAGCCTGCTTAAGGCCATAAATGACCTTTCGTAGGCAGCACACGTGGTGAGGTTGATCAGGAACAACAAATCCTTGTGGTTGAGTCATAAAGACATCATTCAGTAGGAGTGCCCTAGAGAAATGCATTGTTGACATCTAGCTGACGAAGATCCCAACCAATACTGACAGCCATGAAAGGACAAGTCGAATTGTGGTGGGTTTGACAACTTGGTTGAACGTCTCATGGTAGTCAACGTCGGGGGGTTGATGAAACCCTTTAGCAACCAATCGAGTTTTGTACCTGTCAACAGAGCCATCAGGTGAACAATTTATTCGAAAAATCCATCTGCATCCGACTATATTTTGATCCATTGTCGGAGGAACTAACTTCCAAGTACCATTCCTAACCAAGGCATCGAACTCGTCTGTCATTGCATGTCGCCAGTTGTTGTCTTTGATGGCTTGAGTGACACAAGTCGACTCAATATCTTGGGCAAGTTGGGCTGATAGACTGAGTTTGGTTATTGGTTTGAAGATATTATTTTTAAAGCGTGTGATTATAGGCGAGGTGTGGGTGATGGTAGTTGGTACGGATGGTAGGTTTGTGGTTGTAAGGTGATCTTGAGGATGTGGATCAGTGGGTACCAGTGGTGGGGATGAGGGAAGTGAGGGAGAAGGGATATCTGAAACAAGTGGTGGAAGAGGCACGGGGTCGATAGAGGCAAGGGATGGGATGAGAGGAGTTTGTTGTGCGATCAGGTCCAGCTGTGTGGCAGGTTCTATTGACGAGGGGTTGTGGGAGAAACTTGTAGATGGTGTGTAGGTAGTTGGAAGGAGGACATGTTGTGGTAACCAAGTGTTGTTGGTAGACTCAATTGGTCGTGCGAGACTTGGTTCGAAGGTTAACATGGGAAACTCGGACTCAATAAAGCGAACATGACGAGATGAGTAGAGTTACTGAGTGTGGGGATCGTAACACAAGTAAGCACTTTGAGTGGACGAGTAGCCTAAAAAGACACACGGAATGGATCTACTAGCAAGTTTGTGCGGTAAGTAAGGGCGAAGCCAAGGATAACAAAGACAACCAAACGCGCGTAGTTTTGAGTAATTTGGTGGAGAGTCAAATAGTTTATGATAAGGAGAGACTGACTTGAGTGTGGGAGTAAGAAGATGATTAATGAGGTAAGTGGAAGTGATAAACGTGTATAACCAGAAAGTGAGAGGTAAGGAAGCACGAGACAAGAGAGAAAGATCTGTTTCAACTATGTGACGATGACGACGTTCAGAAAAGCCATTATGTTCTGGGTATGAGGAGGGGACGTGAGGTGCGAGAATCCATTTGTAGATAAATAGGTCGGAAGTCCAATATATTCCCCCCATTATCTGAGTAGAGAGTCACAATTTTCTTATGAAAGAAGTTTTAAACAAGTGTTTTAAAACGGGAGAAAATTGTTGTAACCTCAGATTTGCGTTTCATAGGGTAAAGCCAAATATAGTGTGTGAAGTGATCCACAAAAATGACATAATATTTGAACCTATCAATGAAATATATAGGAGAAGTCCACACGTCAGAGAATATTATTTGGAGAGGGGATTGAAACACAAGATATGATTGAGAGAAAGGTAATTTATGACTTTTACTGTTAAGGCATTCATTACAATAAGAGGTCTTTTGGCTGGAGGAATGTACCACTAGGTTGAATGTAAAGAGAATGTGGCGTAGGATTGACCCGGACGGATGACCCAAGCGATGATGTCAGTCATGGTGAGACACTTTGACACTAGTGAAAGTAGATGGACGAGGTGAGGAGGGGGAGGAAGGCAATTCATACACACCATCTTTAGGTTGTCCTTCCAGCAATACTGCCCCCGTCAATAGATCCTTCACACGAAACAAAGAGGTTAAGAACTCAACAGAAGTGTTATTGGACTTGTAAAATTGAGATATGAAAATAATATGTCTTTTCATGTTAGGAACACATAAAACATCATGCAATTGAAATTGTTTGTAGGAGTTGAGAGAGAAGTAGAGTCATATATGTAATCTAGTACCATCACCGATGACAATTTCGTCAGGACCATCATAAGAAGTGTGGAGGGAGAGATTGATGAGGTCGGCAGTTACACGGTGAGATGCACCACTATCAAGAAGTCAATTAGGCGTCGTAGAGGTAGTGACGATGGTTGTATGTGCCTTTGGTTGCCATGGAGAGGTTACTGCCTTGTTTTTGGGTGGAGGCGTTCCTCATGGGGTGGAGGAGGGAATCAATTGGTAGATCAGACAATTTGCGACAGTATGACCCACATTCCGACAACCTTAACACTTACCGAGATATGGGCGATGTTGGCGAGGGGTTGACTCTGACTGATGAGGTTGAGAGGATGACCCCAATCAAGGTGTCAAGGGGCGACGTTGACAACCATGTCGTGTTGAGGTAACATTCGTTGTGATTGGGTGTAGAGAGGATGTCGGTGTTGACTGCTGAAGAAACATATCTCGATTGATAAGTTTCTCATGGAGCTCATAATGAGATACGTGTGTCTCGACCTTCAATAATGTCAACGATATGGCGATAGTCATCATCGAGGCCCTCAATTATTTTTTTCAATAAGGTCTTCATGATCTAGAGGTTTTCCTAGAGCAACAAGTTGATCAGATCGACACTTAATGAATTGCATGTATTCATAAATTGTCTTGGAGCCTTTGGTGGCTCGTTTGATCGTTGATCATTTATTTGCTTAATGTGGCCACGAGTCGAGCGAACATATGTGTTGGCAAGAATTTTTCATGCTTCACAGAACGTGGAAGCTTGTTGGATCAGGGGTACAAGGGGAGAGGAGATGAAACCGACAATGGCACCAAATAAAAGTTTGTCTTGTCGAAACCATAGAAGAAAGGTTGGGTTTGGAGATGAGGTGCCATCAATGGAAATGGTTTTGGGTGGGCACTGATGAGATTCATCAATATATTTGTGGAGGTCATAACCGATTAGGATGACTTCAATTTGAAGTTTCTAGGTAAGATAGTTTGTGGAGGTAAGTTTTAAGATGTTTTGATGATGGATGTTGATGAGTTGGAGCGGAAGGGTGAGATTTTCTATGTTGGGGGTGATGACTCCTTCAGGGGTAGTGGCATTATCCATGGCCATAGTTGATCATTGCGCTTGAGGAAGAAAGAAGGTTGGTTGCAAAAGCTCAGATACCATATAAAGGTATGGAAATGATGAAATGATCGCTTGACATTTCCATTGATAAATGAAGGTATTTATAAGTTACAAATTATCTATTTATGAACTATAATAAGTTACAACAACAAACCAAATATGATGAAAAGGTTAATGGTTCTACAACTTAGGAGAAGAATGTGTTGACTACTCTACAACTTAGGAGGTATGTACACATTATTCTCCAATAAGTACGTCCCTTGTTTTGTGTACAGATCCGTTAGGCTTCCGTCAATAATGAGAGATAGTGTTCTGATTTGTGGCTGATTTCCATTATGCAAAATATGATTTCTATAGTCTCAAAATTTTCATAAGAGCATCAACATTGTTTCTAACTCCTCGTGGTCCGCCTTGTCTCACAACCAATCACAATAATCCATTGTGCTCCCGTCGTCCCGGTTAACATCTAAATAAAATTCAAGAGAAATGAGATAGTCAAAACTTTTTTGTGAACTTACAATTTCACATTAGGTGAGTAACTGACTCCTTGTAGAAATTATAAAAACGTAATTATATGACTCAAAATGACTTTTTTTTTTGCAACGGTAAAATGAAGCAGTTCTTTTAAGTACATTGAGGGTGAGGAGATTTGAACCAAAGACCTCTTGGTCATCAACACATACATATACCTGCCGAGCCATGCTCGCTTTGGCTGACTTTTTTGAAATCTTTAACAATAATAACGATGAATTTCCTCCTATAACATAGTTTTAAATATTATTTTGGGCCTTTAGTTCATTTTGGTGTATGCCACTATTAAGTACTTTAATTTATTTTAGTTATTGTATTTTTAAAATCTTCCTTTGGGTCATTATACTTTTAAAAAGTGATCAAAATTTTTTAAAGTACATGAACTGAATGAACAAAAGTTAAAGATAAAAGCATAAAAAAATAAATGTTTGGAATATACAATAATAAAAAAAAATCAAAGCCAAAAGCACATATAGATCAAAATAATATTTAAATTTATAAAATATAATTTTTAAATTCAACATCGTCATTGTTGTTCTTTTAATATTTATAGTTAATAAAAAGATTCAAAACATAAAAAATGAAATTAAGAAATTTACAAGGTTTAGAGTATTTCTTATAATCTACCTTGAATCTTCACTCATCGAGAGGGAAATCGAACTGTTCATGAGCTTGTAAGGTTGGATCTTCTAAAGCGTTGTGACGAGGTCTGACTAAAAAACTATTTTTTGGAGATTTCGAGTTTTATCTTATCAGATGTTGTGTTTCTTTAACACCTCGTTTGTTATTTCCATTCAAGGTTTAAAAAAAAAAAAAAAAAAAAAAAAACTCAGGTAATGTCCTCGGCCGTGGTCATTAAAAAAAATGATAACTATTAATATTTCCCCTCCATTTCTTTATTAAGTAAAAAAGAAACTTAATGCCCATTAACAAAAAATAGAAATATCAAAAGTATTTTGAATATGCATTTCATTAGATAGAATCAAATATGAAAATATTGATATCGATATACGGAAGTTCAATTTTACGAATATATCCATGGATACATAGATGAAATATCGATATCTAAGAATATTTTTATTAATAATTTTTTTTTAAATTAATAATTAATTTTATTTTTACTCTCAAATTAAGTTATAGATTTTGTTATTAATATCTATATATTCATATTAAGATTAATAGATGTTATTTTATTTTATTTTTATGTTTTACAGGTATTTATAAAAGATATCAGAGATATCCATTAACTCTCAATATTTATATCGAACCCTTCGATTTACGGATATATTGAAATGTAGAAAAATTTAAATTTTGTGTTTAATAGATCATTCAACTATCAATTTTGTATCCAATCGAGACATTAGAAAATTTAAAAAATTAAATATTTTGTTAGACGTAATGGGTCCTCAACTTATTAAACATTTGCCAAACCAAGCATAGTTCAATTGACATAAAATTGTGTCATTAACTAAATGGTCAGGAGTTCGATCCTCCCACCTCGCATTAAATAAATATCCTTACAAAAAAAAAAAAAAAAACTGATTCGACATTTAAAAAAAAATTACGTACCTATTAAATACAAAATTAAAAATTTCAAGTGCAATTAGAGACACAATTAAATTTTGTCTAATAAAACTGTTAATTTTTTAGGATTGTTTTTTTAATATACCTATGACCTATTTGATACAAAATTTAAAGTTAATGAATTTATTAAACACGATTAAAGTTTAAGAATTTATTAAACACAAAATTAAATGTTTAAAGACTTATAAAACATTGTTTAAACTTTAGAGATTTATTAAACACAAATTATAAAATTAAATGACTAAATTTATAATTACAATATTTATATTAAGTAATGTTAATTAAAAATAATAATAAACTATTTTAGAATTATCTAATTATATATAAGTAAAATTTGAAATATTTATCAGTTTTAAAATAGAATTAAGTTGTGTTTTTTTTTTCAAATCTAAAATATTTTACTAAAAAAATTATATAAAGAAAGAAATAATTGACCTAAGGCACCCAAGCATTAGAATAAAAAAACGGCAAAATTGAAAAACGAAATAAAAAACGGACAGTTTTGTTGGGGTCTCAAACTCGGGGCACCCCACAATAGAACCGCAATCAACAAATTATTATTATTAGATTTTTATTTATTTTTTTTTATTATTTATTTTTTTTTTTTTTGCAAAAATCAATTTATACGTATAATTTTTGAGGTTAATTAAAATTATAAGGAAAATTGTAACCATGTCAATTTAAAATAAGATAATTAAAAATATAGCATGTTTTTAAAAAAATTGTAGATATAACAATTTCTATTGCTGATATCTTATGGCTGATAGAAGTCTATTGCTGATCACCTCACATTTTTATAGATTTTTGTCAGTGATAATAGTCTATAAGTGATAATAGTCTATCACTAATAGAAGTCTATCAGTTATATGATAAAGTCTATCATTGATAGAAACAATTTTTTTTTTGCCATATTTGCAAATATTTTAAAATTTACTAAATTTGCAATTAGTTTGGGTTTGATTGCTATTTGTGTAACCAGCCCAAATTATAAACTAATATTAGTATCAATTAAAGCCTTAAACTTTAATAATTGTATCAATTTACAACCTTCGTTAGAAAAATATTAATTTCAAACGTGTAGAAATTTATAATTTATCAATTAAATTCTGAAACTTCATACAATTGATTCATTCAGTAAAGTTTAGAGTTTAATTGCTAAAATTAGAAGTCTTCATGCATTTAAATTAATATTTTTTAAATAAAATATAATAAAATATGTAAATCGATACACTTATAAAAGTTCAGAAATTTAAATGATATAATCAAATTTTAATTGATACAACCTCCAAAATTTAAGAGTATAAATTAATTTTGACGACTTTTATATATATATGTAAAACTAATAATTTGAGGGGGTGTCCATGACCCCAACTTTGTTCACCATATTTAGGATGCATATGCCAAAGCAAGCATAGCTCAGCTGACATATGAATATCTTAACGACCAAGAGGTCTGTGGTTCGAATCTCCACCTCCCTCCGTATGTATTTAAAAAAAAAAAAAAAAAAAAAATTAATTGTATACTCATTTATATATATATATGGAAATTTTTACTAACCAATGGATAAGTATTATCCATATCCTTTTAAGTAACATATTATGAATAAACAATTGAATAGAAGTTAACAATCATAACCACGTGACCACGTCTCCTTTATTACAAAAAAAAAAAGGAAAAAAAAGAAAAACAAAATACCGTCACAAAAATCTACAGGAAAAGGCCAAATCAAAATTGCTAATAACTCAACTCCAGGCCAAAAAAAAAAAAAAAAAAAAAAAAATACAAAATTTTCAATTTATAATCCTCCATTTTCCCAATTTTCAATTCTAAAACTAAAATGAACGGCGGCCACACATCCATTCCGATCTCCGACGACCCAAAGGCGCCACTTCTTCTTCCCGCCGGCGACCCTCCAGTCCACCGCTCCGGCAGCTTCCGATCCACGGTGAATTCCATCTTCACCCTTCAAAACTTGTACGTCCTTCTGGGGCCTCTCCTATGCGCCGCCGTGTGCCGCTTCGTGAAGCTGGAGGGGTCCGGAAGCAGCCGGAACATGCTGGCAGTGCTGGCATGGATCTTCACATGGTGGCTCACCGGAGCAGTGCCGATGCCGGTCACCTCCATGTCGCCGCTATTTCTGTTCCCAATGTTCGGAATCGCCGCCGCAGATGACGTGGCTCATGCTTACATGGATGACGTCATTGCGCTTGTTCTTGGTAGTTTCATTCTTGCTCTCGCCGTTGAGCATTACAATATTCACAAGAGATTGGCTCTCAATGTGAGTTTCCATTATTTCTCATCACTATTATTTCAGTTTACTTTTTTTTTTTTTTTTTTTTTTTTTTTTTTTTTTTCTGAAATATAGGATTTGATCATCACACTTTATTAAGATTAATTAATTTGTTTGTTTGTTTTTTTCTTTGGTAATTTAAAATTGAATGAATAATTAGGAAGTAAAATGATGGGAGAACCTATTTTCCGCGTTCAAACACTTTTTTTTATCATCTGTCTACCTCTCTCTCTCAATTTTTTCAATAAGTTATTAAGTTGTGTCAAATAATTTCAATATTTGTTAATTTTTTATAAATAGATTCTTGAATTTTGATGATTTCCTGCCTAATAAATTCTTGTCATTTTTTGTTTGAGTTCATCGGGCATGGGATCCAATCTTCAACAAGTACATATCAATTATTGCTGAGCTATGCTCTTCTTTTTTGCAATTATTTTTTTTTACAGTTTTGTATGTTGAGGATCCCACATCGAAAAGATGAAGGGTCCTGACTCACAATATAATGTACATGACTATTCTTTATATAACCAATTGTTTTAAGATGAAACTCTATGATATCTAATATGGTAAAAATATTTAAATTAATGCGAAGAGTCTTAGAGTGATAGAAGTAAACAAATGAGTTTTTAAACCTATTTTTAAAACCCTAAATTTGCCAGCAACTAACCATTTTTAATAGATCTTTAAACTAATAATTTTGTATTTAATATATTTCAAAATTTTACCTAATAAGTTGAGTTAAGATGAAATTAACAAATACATCTAAAGCTTAAAAACATATTAAAAAATACATGTGAAAAAATTGATAAGAAACCAAAACATTTAAAAGCAGAAGAGAATTATTAGACAAATGTTTGGTAAATTGAGGATACAATGAATGAATTCAGGTAACTCTTATTTTCTGTGGGGAGCCACTGAACCCACCACTGCTTCTACTCGGAATCTGCGCCACCACTTTCTTCATCAGCATGTGGATGCACAACGTCGCCACCGCCGTCATGATGATGCCCGTCGCCACCGGAATCCTCCAGCGTTTTCCGCCGGCTCCATCCCGCTCCGCCGCCGAGTCCAAGTTCTGCAAGGCCGTCATTTTGGGGGTCACTTACGCCACCCCCATCGGAGGAATGAGCACTCTCACCGGCACCGGCGTGAATCTCATCCTCGTCGGAATGTGGAGGAGCTATTTCCCCGAAGCCGATCCAATTAGCTTCAATACTTGGAGCTTTTTTGCTCTGCCCATGGCTCTTTTAATCTTCTTTGCGTTTTGGCTCGTCTTGTGTTTGATGTATTGCCCCAGAGGGTCGGGTCCGGCGCTTTCGACTCATCTTGATAAGACTCAGCTTAGGAGAGAACTGGATGCTTTGGGTATGTTTAGAATTTGAATTTCTCTTTGTTTGATTTGTTTTGGGATTTTGTTTTTGGATTTTGCTGATTTTGGGATTGTGAACAGGGCCGATGGCTTTCGCTGAGAAGATGGTGTTGGCTGTTTTTTCGGTGTGGCCACTGAACTCAACTTGTTGATTTGATGTTTTCACAAGTGAAATTTGAAATTGAATGTGTAACAGAGAGAGTTTTTTTTTTTTTTTTTTTTTGTAGATTTTAATATTGTTATGGATGACAAAGAACATCACTGATGATATCCCTGGTTGGGGAGCTCTGTTCGATGGCCGTGCTGGTGATGGAACTGTCAGTGTGAGTATTACTCTCTCTCAATTCTCATTCCTTGTTGTAGATTTAAACAATTTCTTATTTAGAACAAAAAATTGCTATAACCTCAACTTGGGTTTAGTGGTGATTTGATGTGGTATTAATGAAAAATTCTGTATTCGAACCCTTGTAATGTTACTTCCTCCCCAATTCATATCGATGCATTCGTTATGCTAATTTCTTAGCCTCCAACAAAGGGGAAGTGTTAAGAATATGAAGAAAATTTAAAATATACCATGTCCTATCAACCGAAGCTTTTGGGTTTAGTGGTGTCTTAATATAGTATGTCAAAGAGGAAGTTTGGTATACATCATTTCCTCTGTAATTAATAATGATAATCACTTGTTGGAGGTTGTGTTAATTTTCAAACTGAGAGAAAGATCTTAGGCTAATTTCCAAGCTAAAGAAGAGCCTTGGGTCAACTTATCAGCTTTATTAGCTTAAAATTTTTGGGTTCGATAAGCACTTGTTGGGGCTTTCAGTCTTTGTACTAATTTCCATCAACTCAAGCTTTTGGGTTCGAGTCTACAAATTGATGACAGCCGGGTTTCGAACTTTGCAGGTGATGATGGCAACACTACTGTTCATAATCCCAAACAAGAAGCAAGAAGGAGAGAAGCTAATGGACTGGAACAAATGCAAGAAGCTTCCATGGGGGATAATATTACTACTAGGAGCAGGGTTCGCCATAGCAGATGGAGTGAACACGAGTGGGCTAGCAGACATATTAGCCAACGCATTGAACTTTCTTGAGAAAGCTCCATACTTAGCAGTGGCTCCAGCAGTGTGCCTTATAAGCAGCCTCATAACAGAGCTGGTGACATCAAACAACGCCACGACAACGCTGGTGATCCCAATCCTGATCCAAATAGCCAGCACAATGCGTCTTCACCCGCTCTTCCTCATGGTTCCTGGTGCCATTGGTGCGCAGTTCGCGTTCTTGCTGCCCACTGCTACTCCTTCCAATGTGGTTGGGTTCAGCACTGGCTATATTGACATTCCTGATATGGTCAAGATTGGCTTGCCTTTGAAGATCGTTGGCATTGCTGCTGTCTCTCTTCTCATGCCCACGCTTGGTACTTCTTCATCCTCTTCTCCTTTCCTTTTGGCCTTTTGACCTTTTGGTTACGTTTTAACTTTTTTTAGGCTCCGTTTGATAACTAAAACTCTTTTCTTTTTTAGTTTTTAAAACTTACTTTGGATTTTGAAAACACTTTACAAAGTAGATAAAAGAATCCATAGGTAGAAGTAGTGTTATCAAACAACATCTTTGTTTTTGGTTTTCCGTTTTTTAAAATTAAGCTTATAAACGGTCACTACTCCCACCTATACTTTTCTTGGTTTATTACCTACTTAAAAAATGTTTTCAACAACCAAGCTAAATTTTGAAAACTAAAAAGAGTAGTTTTTAAACACTTGATTTTGTTTTTGAATTTTAGATTAGAATTCAAATGTGGTTTCAAGAAGAGTGAAAAACTTACCCAAAAATTATGAGGAAAGAAACATGGATTTCAAAAACCAAAAACCAAAAACCAAATAGATCGGGGTCTTAATTATATGATTTTCGGTCATGAATGTTGAATGTGGCTGATATGGTGAGCTTATGTGACATGATTAATGATATTGGTGAGTTTATATGAATTTAGAGGTTCAATTAAGTCATCTAAATGAGGATTTAAAAAAAAAAAAAAAAAAACTTTTTCCAAATTTTCTTCGTTTGAAGTTATTTTGAATATATTTTTCCTCCATTTTTTTCTTTTACAAAACTCTATACCAACAATCATATTTAACATCTACTCTTAGAAAGGGTATACTTAGAAAAATGTTAAAACATAGTGGACTAAAGTGATACTTTTTAAATAATAGGGGCTAAATTGAAAGACACCAAACTATATATTTAAATTTAAATTCAAAAGCTTGAGTTGAAATAAAGTTAAAGATTTGGGGTTAAATTGATTTTTTTTTAAAGATTTTCGGTCCATATTTGGTAGTCATTTTGAAATGACTAAAATCATTTTTATCATGTTCAGAATCAACTCGAAACATGTTTTTAATTTTTCAAAATCAATTTTATGCTTGATTTTACATATTTAAGCACGATTTTCATACAATCAAGATTTTTTTTGAATTATTAAACACATGTTTCGGAGTGAATTTGAATATGAAAAAAGTTATTTTATCCATTTCAAAATCACTCTCATGCCCTAAGGAGCAAAATTTAAATCAACTACTTGTGTTCTGGGCATTTTGTATGTTTTTATTATTCTATTTTGCCCCGAACTTAAGTACTTGTTTCGATTTCCTCCCAAACCCAAACATATTTTAAATTTTCAATGACAACAAAATTACCTAGGAAAGACATTTTATATATAATCACATTTTTCTTCTTACTTTTGGCCTATTTTGCTGATATAATTTGATACAATATCTGAGTTTGAATGTGAGCTTGGCCATTGCATTTACAGGAAGTTTTGTTTTTGGGACAAATAAGCCATTGCAGTGACTGCCAAATTTGAAGGTACTTGCTCTTGATTTTTGAGGTATTTACCAGAATCACACATCTCCAAAAGAATCTATATATATATATATATATATATATATTATATCCTTTTTGTATTTTTTTTTTCAAGTTTATATATAAAGTATACACCTCTAGTTTTATATAGTATCAGTTTCTTCTTCCCAAATATGTATAGAGAGAGGTCCTAAGGCAAAGGAAATGTAGGGGAGAATTTCTAGTACACGGTATGGAAAAACTCCATACCACTGCCTTTAAAAAAAATGACACGTGGCGAAATGGTTGTTCAACTGGGACTCACACTATTAAAAATATTGTTTTTTTAAACCATTTCGCCACGTGTCATTTTTTTTAAAGGCAGTGGTATGGAGTTTTTCCATACCACGGATGTACTAGAAATTCTCCCGAAATGTAGTGGGGATTGTAATATATATATATATATTTTTTTTTTTTTTGAAGAGGCAATTGTTATAAGTTAAATGCTATGATATATATTTTATGTATATATTGTTAAAATATATTCCAAGTTTGCTTAATTTGAGGGTACAAGTGAGTGTTTACTGTTGTAAAAGTTCACTTCAATATACTTGCATTTGGGTCACATTACAATAGGTTTTTAATTTTGAAGTAGTTTTTTTTTTTTTTTAACAATTAATTTTGAAGTATTACATCAATGTTATATATTGAAAGTGTTACATCCATGCTATAATTTAAACCATTACAAGAAAATGGATTAAAAAAGGGGTTTTCTAGCCTAGGTACAAAAATCATATTTATTTCATAAATGACCAAACACATTATAAGTATTTCACAAAAAATAATGTTCAATTACGATAAAAATCCTTTCTATTACTATGGAGATTTTTGTTTAATAAAATAAAATAATTTATAACCCTTTTATATATATACTATCATTTGTTACGGATATGTAATTAGTTATACATGGTATATGCTAATGTAAATTAAAATGTCATCAGTTATAAACATAAGATTCAGTTAGACATGTAATGTTTTAACATATACATTGTATTTTGATAATATATACATGATATAATTGTAAATATATTAATATACTACCATTTGTTAGGAATATGTAATTAGTTATATTAGAACGAAATGATGAATTGGTGTGAAAGTTGGAAAATGGTGTTGAAGAATGATGAATAAACGAAATTTAAAATAGTGGGGTTGTGAAATTGACTAGAAATCAAATATTATAAATTAATGGGATTTCAATAGAGAGAGAAATAGGTACATCTCGTTGAATAAATATATGTGATTTATTAATAAGGAGAGATTAAACAATTAATATCTTAAAATTGTGGGATTGTGATTTTTATAAATAATTATAGAAAATTAATTGAGGGCATAATAGTCTTAAAATGGAGTGAAAATCTATTTCCAAGAATGAATATATATTTGAACGTAGACTACCTAACACAATTTCCCTTAAAAAAAATTATGGAATTATTCCTAACTCATTTATCTTGATTTGTTTTTTTTTTTTTCAAAAAAATATATATGTAGTGAAAGAAATAGTTGATATAAGCCGTCTTAGGCTCCGTTTGGGATTGCGGTAACTTTTAGAATAATTGGTTGTAGCTGTGCTTTTAAGAGGCTCCGTTTGAGATTGCGGTAACTTTTAGAATAATTGGTTGTAGCTGTGCTTTTAAGAAAATCAGCTGTCATATGAAAAGTAGATTAGTGTTTGGTAAATTTGATTTTTAAAATTACAAAAGCAGGTCATAGTGTTTGGTAAACTCAAACGGAATTGTTGTGAGTCAGTTATAATGACCAAAGTAGACATATTATTTTTAATTATTTATATGTTGATGTTTAATATATGAATTGTTATAAGTTAATTTAAGAAAAAAATAGTTTAAAATATAAATTATGTGTGTTGCTTTTGTTTTAAATTATTATTAGTTTTACAAAAAAAAAAAAAAAATCATAACAATAAACAAAATATATGGAAAAGATATCTACAACAAAAAAAAATAAAAAATAAAATGGAAAAAACAAAACAATATGACAATTCACGAATATGACCTGGAAAACAATAAATTTTTCGATTCATAAACTACTTCAAAACTTAGTAGTATCTCTTTTGATTTCATAATGTAAATGATATAGAATAAATATGTTTAAAAAAAAAACAATCCAAAATTTAGATTAAGAAAATTAGATAAGAAAAAAAAACCACATAAACAAGGTGATGTAACATTCAACACATTTGAATCAAAAAACAATTTGATTTTATATTTAATAGGGAGGATCATGAACAATTTAAGAGACAAAATAAATGGAAAAATGAAAAGAAAAAAATTGAAATTGAAAGAAGATGACAACGAACCACAAAATAAAAGAAAAAGAAAATAAACTGAAAAGATTACAACAAAAAAAACGTAAATATAAGGAAAAAAAAATAGATAGATTGTCATTTATAAATTGTTAAAAACAACACGGCAGATTATTCGGTAAGCTAAAATCAAAAGCTACAGTATAACAGATTTTGAAAATGAAAAGATTTCAAAGGATTTAAAAAGTGATTTTATATCCTTTCAAAAAAAAAAAAAAAGTGATTTTATATAAATTTTAAAATAATCAGAATTACCAAACACTTCAGACGGTTAAGATTTTTTTAAAATAGCTTTTCCATCTTTACACTGCAATCCCAAACGGACCCTTATACATGCAAGAAAAAAAATAAAAAATACTAAAATTGCTCAACAGGTTCTGGAGACCCGCAAAATTAATATTTATAGTTGATCTCTATTTTAATTTATAGAATAGTGGCAACCAGGTCCCACAGGGAATCAAATGATTAGTTTCTTCTAATTTAATTCTATTTGGGTTGGTAAAAATAAACGTAAACATGGGTGGTTGGCTTTATGAAAACTAGAAACATACAAAATTTAAGCTAACGGAGAATTTAAAACAGAAAACATCATCGAAATTAATAAATATTCAAACACGTGTCTAATTTAAAGAATTGAGATTGATCTTTGATGCAATTCAGATCATTGGAACTCTAAAGGTCTTAGTTATTTTACACCAAGCATACATTTTGTTTGTCCGGACCCGTAACAAAAAACCCAATATTTAAGATCATGCAATCTTAATTAAACTTGACATTTAATGAACTGAGCACGACCGTTCCATATCGAATAAATGCCAGTGATGGGAAACACTGACACAGACAATCAATTTGGATAGCCTAAATGGATTGCCCGATTTATCTTTTATCCTAAAGCCTATCATACAAACTAATGCGATCATGGATAACCGAAGACGCACATCGGCACAATCAGACTTTTGCTACTTGGCGATTAAAACACAACACTCATGAATTTAATATTTAGGTATCTAGCATGCAAGAACAATTGAAGCGTCAATCCAATAAAAAAATGCACGCTAATGTGATACACACGTACAAAAAAGATGTTTGGAATATAAATGCTAAGAGAAATTAAGAACAAACCCTCACTTGGTGCATCAAATTACAATCTCTTCCCTTAAATTAGACAACTTACCTTAGCCGAGCATGGTGGTAAATTATCCCAAAATCTCCATAGTATGACAATAATTCATAAAAAAGACTAAACAGAAAATGATCTAAGAGAAAACGAGGCTACAATCTAAAATTCGGATCTAGGAATGACATAAAATGGAAATTTTTTGTTTATATAGTGGCCGGACAGTGTGGACGCTCTTCGGACGCAAATCAGTCGCACGCGCTTCTTAAACGACAGACAGTCCGCGGGGCTCCAAGTCGTAGCGTTCTGACGTTGTAGGGCAGCATCGAGACACTACAACCCAACATCTCGACGCTTGCTCTCAGGTTTTGTAACGACCCTAAATTTTAGACTAAACACGAGGACGATACTAACAACCAACATTTAAGTTTATAAGAAACTAGCTGTAATGGTCCAAAAATTTCGGCAGCATAACGACATAATCGTCACAACTATCCATTTTTTATACACCTGCTAGGCAATCAAACTAGTAAAACGGCTCCAGAAAATTAGTATATAAAGTCCAACCAAACTTAAAACTGAGTCCACTAACCCTTAAAGAACATTTCACTTTATTACTTTTAACCCTGAAAACCTCAAACGAGAAATACAACATGTCCTAAAAGAGTAACATAACCAACATGCTAAACAGACTAGATCAAAACAAAGAAAGAACCACGAATCATGAACCAAAGGAATAAGTGATCGCAAATGCCAGCAACAGTTCACCCAACAACAACGAAACATCTAAAGTGAGTCTAAGAAGTTTATACATGAAAACTCAAAAACCAAACTAAGCTCAACGAAACCCATAAATAAAACTAGCTAATGACTTTTCTTTCTCATGTTTCCTTATCCGCATCACCAAGCTCGTAGTAGTACTCATCACCTGCAAAAGTTGCATAATTTCGTGGGGGTCAGTACATAACAAGTACTGGTAAGTAGCTCATACTTAAGGAGCCACCAAACAACAAACATACATGCATAACAACGATGTGCTTCTCACATCAAACATATCAACAATAATCATTTCAACAGGGTACACACAAAGAATGTCACTTTTATAAAACTTCATTTTTTTGACGTTTTTGAAGTTGCTCGGCTCTGTGTGTTTTCTTTCAAGCCATCAGACCACTTTTTCTTCTTCTTCCTTTCTTTTCTTTTGTTTTCGGAGTCCCACAACTTCGTTGCACGACGCCGAGGATAGCGGGACTACCGGAGGTGGTCCTCGAGGCGTTCATGAGAAGAAGCTCGAAGCGTTCGTGAGGAGAAACGACAGGTGGATCTTGAAGAAATTGGAACTACAAGGGTATGTATTCTAAATTTCTTATTTCCGTCTTTTCGAGCATATTTCTTGTTTGTTAAATTGATGAAATTAGAGTATCAACGATCCAAAATCGCTTCCGCAGCGTAATACGCTCCATCAATAAATTTATTAAATGTACTAGAACTCGTAGTTCTCATATCTATCATTCTTGTCCACTTGAAAAACATGTTAAATTTTTGTTTGTTGCATCTCGTTCTCTCTTGCACTTTTATGCCTTTTGATATTATCCATATTGTTCTTTGGACATCTTCTGTTTTGAGTTTTTCAGGCCACAAATATTATTATATCCTCTTACGAGATGATTACTCTAATTTTTTTGTGGACTTTTCCTTTATTTAAAAAGTCGCAATTTTATTTTTTTTCCACTCTCTTGACGTCTAGAGCATTCATTAGCATTCAATTTGAAAGGGAAATTAAAAACATTGTAGGGAGTTTGATAATGGGCCATTTTTGGATTTTTGTAAAACTCATTGTTTGTCTTTTAGTCTCTCTTGTCCTCATACTTCATCGCAAATGAAAAGACCGAAAGAAAAATTTGTACCATTAACCACATTGTTCACACTTTACTTGCTCATGCTTCTTTACCAAATTCTTTTTGAAATCATGCATTACAAATGACAAGCTACCTCCTCAACATTCTACCCAATAAACAATTAGTCTATCAATCTCCTCTAAAAAATCTCTATCACAAAAGCCTCATCCTACTCTCTTCTTAGAGTGTTTGATTAATTATGTTACCATTTTTTTCCATCTACTACCATTCACAAATTACAATCCCGCTCCACACCATGTGTATTTTTGAGATATTTAAGTCATCACCGTGGCTACAAATGCTATGACTTATCTTTAAAGAAAATTGTTGCGTGTTTACTGCGGGGTCTAAACTTAAGCAAACACTCAGAACATGCAACTGCACATGATTTAATGCACCAAGTAATAAGTATATTTATAGCAATTCCCCAAAGATTTGATGCACGCAACGTTAGAATGAAATAACTTAATGACTGAGTAACTTGTAACCAAAATTTGCGAGGGTTTGTAAACTTAGCAAAAGTAAAATGGTTGTGGATTTTACGAATGTCCACAAATCTCGGGTTGTCGAGACCCGCCAAAATGAAATTTATAAACCCGATTCCGTCAAGCTATTTGTAGCTTAATGGCAACGAGGTCGATCCGCAGGGAATTAGATTAAATTCAACTTGATTCAATTAAATTTGTTAACTAAGAAAACACAAGAGTTGGGATTTTGGAATAATTCTTGAACAAGCTAACGGAAAATTAATAAATGAAGGAAAAATAAATTGACAAAAGCATTTAACTTGGGGTGCTTAGGATTGATAATTAGAGCAATTTTAGACCATTGACTAACATAGAAATTAGCTAAAGCGAATGAACACA
Organism: Herpetospermum pedunculosum; assembly: GCA_028017165.1. Taxonomy (NCBI): domain Eukaryota; kingdom Viridiplantae; phylum Streptophyta; class Magnoliopsida; order Cucurbitales; family Cucurbitaceae; genus Herpetospermum; species Herpetospermum pedunculosum. The sequence continues at coordinate 52,541,976 of CM051528.1, read as the reverse complement.
CAATTTGCCTATTCGAAGAATCGAAATAAGCGCCCCCCATTGAAATTAACCAGAGAAATAATTTTCTAATTAAACGTAGCAATTGGACATTGGGGGTCAACACTCGCCCAAGATCAATCGCTAGTAACGCGCTAATTCTGACGATTATCTAAAATCAGAAGCAAAAGATAGTGTATCGATTTGAATTCAAACTCCAAGAGAAATTAATGCAAGGATAACATGGAAGCCAATGCATCGTTTGCATAATCAAACTTTTGTTACTAAGGCGATTAAGAGAGGCAAGACATCATAATCTATTAACGGAGTGATAACTAAACAATCAAGATCGTCAGCCCATTTTGTAAACATACCACTAAGATTAAGCAAAGGAGAAGAATCATTCTCAAAGTTTAAGCTAAGTAAAAAGATTAAGCTATAATCTCCCTAAAATACTCTAATTAAGCAAATCCTTTACAATCCCAAGTTAAATACTTACTAACTACTCTCTCACGTTGGTGGGAGCTTCGAAGATCTTCATTCCAAGCTCCATGGCTTTCAACAATTGTGGAAAACCACCCAGATTCGGAATATTTAGGTGCAGAACCCGAGAGAGACAAGACAACCCGACCTAAAATCAGAATAATTTCGCTTTATACTCGTTGTAGCGTCGAGACGCTACAGACGAAAAATTGCGGCGCGCGGAACTTCGGAGCGTCGAGATGCTTCGGGATGGCATCTCGACGCCGGGCAGCGTCGAGCGGCGTCTCGACGCTTGCTCTCGGGTTTGAGCAAAATATTTTGCCTTTGAAATTTCCCTTTTGGCAAAACTTCATCTTTTTGGGTTCCTCCTTCCCCAAAGTGTTCTCTAGGCCTTAAAATGGCCTACTTAGCCCCGAACGAAGTCAAACGGGCTTCACAAGCTCTTAACCGACGATCACCTATAATCAAGGAAAATTAACATAATTAAACACGGTATTAGCTAGAATTAGGGAGTTAAACATAGCTCCAATATAGAGCTATCAAACACCCCCAACTTAAGATCTTGCTAGTCCTCGAGCAAGACAAAATTCAGAATTATCCCCACAGAAATCAACTTGCATGCTGACGACTCAATTCTCAGTACTAAAGGAAGCAAAGAATTTGTATCAGGATGAAGTAAGTGCATGCATGCATCGATTGAGAAAATTTCAAACAACAATTAGACTACTACTCCCTATGTGTGCGTGTGTGTGCTTAACTTCCCTATCTTATTTCTTATAAACTCAGAGCACTCTTAATTGACCCTATATTTTGCTTTCCCTCTACTTCTGGCGAATGAAAACAGTCTAAAGGCTTTTCAACATCAGAGTAAGCAATATAATAGATCATATGGTCTAAACATTTTATCAACGTTACGTTTTTTTTTTTATCTCCAAAAGAGCCTAACATGTCAAATTTTCCTTCGTTTCAATTTACATTCAGTTTCACTGCACAATGTATCTGACTACGGGCAAACTTCACATTTTTAAGGACTAGCGTTCACTTCTATTAGCTCCCCTTTCATGCAGTGACAACCGTGGATTACACGATCGCCCCTGGTTACTTTGGGCAACACAAGAAGGAGGAACACCTCAGGAGATTTATTTTCAATCTTTTTATCATTCTTTTCTTTTTGCTAAATAGCCATGCTATAACTCGAATGAAAAAAGTTACAGACATTAACGCGTCAAGCCCACCCTAAAGGTGCCTTTCGAGGTGACAACGATAGTTCAAGCCTAGTAAGACCACTCTAAGCTTACAGAAACAAGATAGGGTGCTACGTGCTCAATTTATAAAGGGAAGCAACATAGAATTTTTTCTTAAGATAGGCTCAACAAATGCATATATGCTCAACTTATCGACGAACACAGATACCAAGGTTTCAGAAGTACTTCACAAAATGTCATAATCAAAGTAGCATGCAAAAATCAACGAATGAGTATCCAATTCAGAATTCCACAAGACTCGACAACTACAATATATCACAACCCGCCACCCCCAACTTAGAAAGGTACAATGTCCTCGTTGTAATCAATATGCATATCCAGTTATCGCTTAATAAAAAATTAAGGGAACATAAAACCTCCCCTTAATTTGTGATTATGGGGTTGGACAGCCCGCTTTCATCTTCCAAATTTTTCGCTAGGCCAAACATTCTTGTCTCATAAAAACACTCGACAAACAAAAAAGCAAACAACTTAGCTAACCTACGAAAAACAACTTAAACAAAAGTAAGTACAGTTTAAGCTCGGGTGCCTCCGAGAAGTGCAATTTTTTAGAGTCAATTGCTCGACTTTATCAACACTCTTTCATCCCTTCTCGTACTCGGGATCTGCCAAATGCATGCAGGCATCGTAATGCTTGGTCTCCTCTTCATGGAAAATCTTCAACCGTTCACCATTCATCGTGGATGCCTTCCCTTTCTCTTCACTCTGGATCTTAACTGCTCCATAAGGATAAACGTCAGTTACAATATAAGGCCCAATCCAGCGAGAACGAAACTTACCTGACATGAACTTCAGATGAGAGTTGAACAAAAGGACTTTCTGACCCATTTCGATGTGTTTCCTAATGATTCTTCTGTCGTGAAACATCTTGGTCTTCTCCTTGTAAATCCTCGAGTTCTCGTATGCATCGAGGCGAAGTTCCTTAGTTCTTGCAATTGAAGGAGCCTTGCTTCGCCAACTTGATCGAAGCTCATACAAACATGCTATTTGAGTGTGCTAGGCGAGTGACTATGTCTAGACTCCTCGCTGGTTACCATAAAAGGCTAGCAAAAACATGAATAAACAAACTCCCTACTTCTCTCAAACGATCAGAAATCAGTAGCATAAAATGGATGGTCGGTCGAAATCATGTTATTAGAGTGAAACCAAACATGCTCTGAAGGTAAAATGCCAGAATCATGCTAAAACATCTTCTTCATTAACTAAGTCATACTCGTAGCCCTTCCCGTAGGAAGTTAGTTCATCAAGCTACTAAACAAACTCAAAACAGACATGGAGTTCATTACAACACTTCTAACTCTACAAACAAAAGATAAATAATAAGATGGAGAAGAAAATGGGAAGAAAAGCTTTGAAACGCCGTTGGAAGGTGGTCTTCAACCGCACTGTATACTTCTCTTCCTTCCTCAGGTGATTTTCTTCTTCTTCCTCTCCTTGATGGTGATGAAATCCAAGGATGTCAAATGTCTATCAAGGTGTCTTCTCCGAGAGAATGCTCTTCTTCTTCAAAATCCTCTAAACTTGTTCAAAAATGAAGTTTTTGTTGGGTTTTATGTCCTAAAACTCGTGGTTTGTAAACTAGATGTATATTCTATTTTGCAATAAAGTTGTTATTGAGATTTATTCAGTAAAAGTGTTATTGAATAAAGTGAATTGTGTTTACTTTTAACCTAACTCCAATAAACAAACAACCCATGACTATAGGTTGTATACTTAAACTTCATGTGTGACATGATTGTGGATCAAGTTCAAGTAATAGCCATAATGGTCTATAGTATAGGGATAAGGTTGGGTACCTTATCATTGGGACACTATTGGACGCGACCCGTTTTGCATAGTATAAACGACGTGATCTGAAATCGTTCATGTAGAGACATGCGAGTGGGGGCATCTTATGCAATGAGTTTGCATAAGACTGAACCGCGAAACAAGTTGCTCTTTCTTTATAACTATGTTTACTGTAAAGACTGACTTTTTCATATGATAACCTAGGTAACTCGATCTGAATCCTGAGCACACTATGAACTCCTGTTTATTCAAGATTATTCTTTGATTTGTATGGATGAGAATGGCCCGAGTTCGGCGACTCAATATGCCTACCACTTTGGGGATAATACCGAGTAGGGAGCTGGGAACTTAGTCCTACGAGATGGAATTCACTTCTACCCGCCTTTAGGGATTAGTAGAGAGGTTGTTCCCTTAAGTGCTGACTCCGGGTCTTGAACTAGGGATCCCACCCTCTCATTGGCTCGAGAGGGACTTGGTATAGTGATGAGATCACATATCAATCGATTTGGTGGTCGGATCACAAACCAATAGTTCATTAGAGGATTAGTGAGACTTAAGGAACAAGATGTAATTACGGGGGTAAAACGGTTATTTTGACCCAGGTGTAATTACGAACGACCTATGAAGAATCAAATTACTAATGATGGTTATATGAAGATGACAGAAATATATCTATGGTGAGGAAAGAGTGCAACCCTTGGACTTTAGTGGAGTCTCCGGGGGTTAACGAATGTTGGTTAGCTTGGATAAAGAGTTTGGCCGGTTAATCTCGTATCGTTGGAGCTCATGATTTGTAGGTCATTTAGGTTCTCCTGGCTAGCTCGGATTAAGCCATGTAACAATATCAAAGAAAATGAATTTGAATTTATTCAAATTTGTTTTTGGAAGAATGATGGACATATTTAAATATGATTTAAATCGGTCTAAAACATGAATAGGGATTCATGTGTGATGATTCAGTTTAAGAAACTGAGATTAGTCTTATTATTTAATTAATATTTGATATTGAATTAAATAATAATATTAATTAATTAATTAAAATTTATTTTGTTTATTAAAATTAATTCATAATTAATTTTAAAATGACAAAATATTACAAGTGGGATTATCCAAGTTGAGTGGATTTAGCCAAGACCTACATATCTTCCCTCTCCCACTCCTTATGACCATCCTACCGGCGGCCCAACATCGCCCGAGCCAAACACCTCAAGCCCACCAATTGTGACCAACTCTCCCGTCCAAGCCCCTCCTTTTTCAGGCCACAAACTAGTTACTTGAAGTCAACATGATTTTTAAACCAAACCAAACACCAAATACAGTCTCATAACCCATGTTACCAAATCACCCATACCTCATAACCCCGTGTCTGCCCTTAAGGACTGAATTGAAAATTGACCATGGACGATGAATATAATGCTCTTATTAAAAATAAGACGTGGGATTTGGTACCTTGTCCACCCAATGTTAATACAATTTGTTCTATGTTGACTTTTTGACATAAAGAACATTCTGATGGTTCTTTTGAGAGGCATAAAACTTGTCTTGCAGGTGATAGCAAAACTCAACAGGTTAGAGTGGATTGTGGCGACTGTTTTAGCACAGTGGTCAAACCAACAACCATTGTTCTAAGTTTAACTCTCTATAAATCATGACATATTCACCAACTTGATGTAAATAATGCGTTCTTACATGGTGAACTCAAGGAAACTGTTGAACTAATCTTCATGAAATAGAAGATTTAGTTTTCCTTTTATTCAAATCGAACTAGTCTTTAGGAAACAGAAGATTTAGTTTTATGTTTATTTCAAATCTTTCTATTATATTTTTTATGCCTAATATTTGTATTCAGTTTTTCCTTTTTCCTTTTCCTATATATATTGTATGATTTCTCATATGAAATAACACAAAGAAACTTATCACTTTGTCTTTGGATTCAAAATATCTGATATTTCACATGGTATCAGAGCAGTGACTCATCACTGAATTTCATTTTTTTTTCAGAGTAGTGAAACATCACTGAATTTCATATTTTTTTTTACGTGTTTTGTTTTCTCTCTCGGTCTCTCCCTACTTCAAGTTTCTTTTATCTCAGTTTCGATAATGTCAAGCACTAACGCAAATAATCCTCAATCAATCAAGTCTTAGGCAAATAATGCTCAATCAATCAAGTTTGATACATACTTCATCCATCATTATGACAGTCCATCCACGATTCTCGTTACACCTCTTCTCACTGGTGATAATTATGGATCATGGAGTCGATCCATCTGCATGGAACTTCGAGCTAAGAGTAAATATGGTTTTTTCGATGAATCCTTGTCGAAGCCCAAGAAAACGGAGGATATCGCCAATTTGGAACGATGTAACGATCTTGTTAGCAGTTGGATTCTTAACTCGGCTTCTCCAGATATTCGGCCGAGCATTCTCTATGCCGATACTGCCCTCCAAATTTGGACAGACCTCAAGGATCGCTTCTCCCAATCGAATGCGCCGAAGATATATTAATTGAAACATTCTATATCGATTTTGAAGCAGGAAGGTATGATTTTTTCCTTATATTTCACTCAACTCAAATCTCTATGGGATGAATTAGGCAGCATCGCCCCAACTGTTGCATGCATATGTGGCAATGCAAAAAATATCCTTGAACAACAAGTTCAGGACCGTGCCATGAAATTTTTGCAAGGACTCCATGATAGTTTTTCAGCGGTCCGTAGTCAAATTCGCTTAATGGACCATTTTCAATCTATTCAACGTATTTATAACATAGTACGACAAGAGGAGAAACAACAGGAGCTCAACCTTCGATCAGTTCCTCTTGTTGAATCTACTGCCCTTCAAGTCTCTAGAAATACATCATCACAAGTCAATCGTTCTTTAGGGAAGAGACCACATCCCTTTTGTGATTACTGTAATCGCCATGGACATCCTCGGGCGAATTGTTATCTCTTAATTGGTTTTCCAACAAAGACAACCAAAAGAACAGACCCAAGTCCATCTTCCACGGTTGGATCAATATCCTCAACGGTGCCAAATAATCAGTTGACACCGGATCAATACAAAAAATTGCTTACACTTCTTGCCAAGGAAGATTCCAGTGGACATTCTGCTCACCTTGCAGGTACTGTACTTTCTTGTGTGCCCTCTTGTTGGGTAATTGATTCTAGTGCATCCAATCACATTTGTATATCACTTTTACTATTTTCTTCTTATGGTCCATTACATAAAAATGTTTTTGTTCAATTACCCAATGGCTCTCATGCGTTGGTAACTCACATTGGTAATGTTCAATGCTCACATAATCTCACTCTCAAGGATGTCTTATATATTCCATCATTTAAGTTCAATTTGTTGTCTGTTCCACAATTAACGAATCAACTTAATTGTGAAGTATCTTTCTCAAAATCACATTGTTTGTTTCAGGACCATATAACGAAGACGAAGATTGGTCAGGGTAGTCTTCAAAATGGGCTCTACTACTTGGATGGTGTTCCCATCCCAAATCGCATATTTTCTTTTAGTCAGTTGAATACATTTGATGTATGACATTTCCGCCTATGACATCCTTGTAATTCTCGATTCAATTTTCTTGTTAAGCATTTCTCTAGTCTTTTTGCAAATAAAATTTTTACTTGTGATGTTTGCCCACAAGCAAAACAATCTTGTCATTCCTTCCATTTCTCGCTCATCAAAATGCTTTGAGTTGCTACATGTTGATATTTGGGAACCATTTTCTGTTCCATCTAAGAACGGTTCACGTTTCTTTTTAACCATTGTTGACGATTTCTCTCGTTGCACTTGGGTCAATCTCAAACATTTGATATGATAACTCACTTCTCTAATCAAATTAATCGACAATTTAATTTCACTATTAGTCAAATTAATACTAGCAATGGTGACATTTTCATTCCACAACTTCAAATTGTTAGATCTGACAATGGAACTGAGTTTTTTTCATCCAAATTTCAATTTTGGTTTCACACTCATGGGATCATTCACCAACGATGTTGCTCGTATACATGCATCAACCCTTGGGTTTTCGAGACCCAACACATCCAGACTATGTTTGTTTGCTCCAGAAATCTTTGTATGGGCTTAAGAAAGCCCTTTGCGCCTGGTACAAGTGATTTACAAACTATGTTTCTACTATTGAATTCTCTCACAACAAGTCTGATCATTCTCTCTTCATATATCGTAAAGGTACGAACATTACCTATATTCTTCTGTATATGGATAATATTATATTGACTGCTTCCTCTGATGATCGAAAGTCGTTAATGACCCTTCTAAGCTCCAAATTTTGTATGAAGGACTTGGGTCTACTAAGTTATTTCTTGGGGATCGCTGTAACTCGTCATGCATATGATTTATTTCTGTTACAAAAGAAATACGTTGAAGATATCATTGAACAAGTTGACATGTCATCATGCAAGCCCAGTTTCACACCAGTTAACACTAAACCAAAGTTACGTGCAACTTCTAGCACACCATATGATGATCCCTTAGGACCTCACATATTTTATGTTGTACACCAAATTTGTCCTTTCATGCCTGCTCTCAAGCGCACTGTGTGTTTGATTAAGAGCACTAAAGAATACGACTTATACTTGTATCCTTCATTGACGAACACTCTCGTCTCTTACATCGACTCCTATTGGGGTGGGTATCAGGATACGCGACGCTCAACATCCGGTTATTGTGTCTTTCTTGGAGACTATTTGATCTCATGGTCTTCGAAACGACAAGCCACTCTCTCTCGATCTAGTGTCGAAGCTGAATGTCGCGGGGTTGTCAACGTCGTTTATGAGTCTTGTTGACTCCAAAACCTTCTTCTAGAACTTCATTGTCTTATTCAAAAGGTCACCTTAGTCTAGTGTGATAATATTAATGCATGATATTTCTCAGGAAATCTAGTCCAGCACTAGCGCACAAAACATATGGAAATGGATATTCATTTTGTCCGTGAAAAAATCACTCGTGGCCACATACGTGTCTTACATGTCCTATCCCGACATCATATTCCAGACATTTTTACAAAAGATCTTCCATTGATCTTGTTCAATGAATTTTGGGACAATCTCAGCGTACGCCAACCAACAACGATGGGGGTGTGATAAAATATGTCTGTAAATGTAAATAGACTTGGTCTTGTCAACCAAATATGTTGTTTCCATCATTTAAGTCTAGAGACGTCTGCCAAAGCGAGCATCGCTCAACTGACATATGTATGTGTGGACAACAAAGAGGTCTGTGGATGGTGTTTTCATATTATTTCAATAGTACCAAATCAAAGACAATGCACCAAAAGTTAAAATCACTATAACCAAATTGAAAATTTTATTAACCAAATTTGTAATTGAATTTTTATTTTATTTATAACTCACTTTCTCTTCCACGAGTCATCTTCATGTTTTAGAAATCTATCATATAACATCAATCTTGGAGTATGGGGAAATCTTTACCGTACAAATGACCTTAAAAAATGATGGTAAAAGATGGTCATTCTAATTCAAAGGGAGCAACATTTTGCTCTAACAAATTCCACTCTTCCTTATAAATTTATAATCTAGTACGTACTCTAAAACTGAAAAGAAAAGAAAAACTCAATATCATGATATAACGTTCTTACTCATCAACATCCAATTACTTTTAGTCTAAGAAATTGAAACTCCCCACAAAGAACAAACACTCTCAATCAAAATTATTTCATCGGAAGGAATGTCTTTGAGAAACGAGGAGGAACAATGTTTGAGCTTAGAAAAGGCTGTGCAACAAGAAGGATGAGGAGCAACCGCATGCTTTATCACATCGATCACACATTTCGTAGCCACTGGAATAAATGATATGCAGGGCAACAAAGAGATATCTTCTGTTACCAACGGAGCAGGCGCCTTCGCCACTGCCGCCGTGCGGGCCATCGTCGATGGTGCTAAAATGGCGATGCAGACTAAGAATACAAGTGCTAATTTCATTGCAGATGTGTTTAGTGACTTTCCAACCATAATGTTTTTTTAAACTTGAGTTTGATGGTCCAGAGAATATGAGAGGAGCTTTGTTTGATTTGTGGGGGGAAAGCTGTGGGTTGTGGAGGTTCTTATATATGGCAAGTTTGGTGTCTTTATGACATTGTTTAACTCGTCTTTGGAGTTACAAAATTGAAAGTTTAATTTCAGAGAAGTTTTATCCATTGTTGAAGAGTTACAAAATTGAAAAATTAAGGTGAGATCAAATGCTAGAGAGTTGAAAATATTGAGCATTTAAAACTCTTGGAGCTAGATTTGGTTAATCTCAATTATCCCAAAATTGTATTCTTATGAAACTAACGATGAATTTGGAATGACTTTTTAAGTGAAAAAAAATATATTCTAAAATACCGTACGTGTAAAAGAAGAAAAAATGTAAGCTCGAGTTTGACAATTGCATCTTTTGTCTAAACGAGTTATTTGTTATCTCGGGATTTTTGTACGGATAACCTACCCCTCGGGGTGCGTGAGGTTTTTTAATCCAGTTTTTGAAAACTTATGTTTTTGACCTTCTATCGTGATAAACAAGTGCACAAAGTCATTCGTATCTTTCGCTTATCACGATCACGAGGAGACAACTGTGATCCCCTCGTGATAAGCGAAGGGTACGAATGACTTTGTGCACTTGCTTATCACGAGAGAATGTTAAAAAACATAAGTTTTCAAAAATTGGGTTAAAAAATTTCACGCACCCGAGAGAGTGGGTCATCCGTAAAAAATCTCATGTTATCTCCTCTCTCTTTCTAATTTGCACAAAAAGACTATTTATGTTTATTTGATTCACCAAGGGCAGGAGAATAGTCTAAAACAGTATTTTTTTTTTTTATTATTATTTTTTTCTTGTTGTTGTAGTATCAATAATTTAATTAGAGTCCCTTCATCTCTCATTTAATTTTTTTTTTTTTTTTTTATGATACTTTACACTTTTGTCAAGAATATTTGAAGGAGTTTATTCATTCAAAGGGACTTGCTTCGTCAGTATGAAGAATTAATTCGATCTTGTTTATAAGTTCTTTATGAACAATGATTTAAATTCAGGGTCAAGAAAAGATAAAGGAACAAAGCAACAAAAATATTCAATGTTTTTTTTTTTTTTTTTTTTTTTTTTTTTAATGATATTAACCTTGGTTATTTACACAAAAATTAAACTAAAGCAATTAAAATTTTGATAACGTTGATTGCATAAATAATAATCAAGATTAAAATAATGATAAATATAGTTAAATTTAAACATTTTATAAATATGATAAAAAATCAGTAACTATCACTCATAGACTGTTATCGCTGATATTCATTGATAAAATTATCACTGATAGACTACTATTAGCATAGAAATTGCCATTCATTTCTTTTTAAAAAATACTATCTTTTTAATTATTTTATCCTAAATGTGCATTGGATATAATTTCTCTTTTATATATGTTTAATTAAATATTATAACTCAAGGAAACCGAAAGTCAAATAAAATTGATAACAACAATTTGTATAATATATCTTTAATTAAATAGGATAACTCGTGGGAAACGGAAAGTCATCTTACTCGCAAAGAAATAATTAAGTCAGTTACTCAAATTAAAATATAATCCGTCAAATTCAAATAAATCTCTATATTTTCTCATTTATTCATTATTTATAGTTAGAAAAATAATTTTTTTTTTTAAATATAATTTTAATATATCTTTAATATATTTGAACACCCTATCTCAACATTTTCTCTCAAATTTGAAGCATAAACATTTCAAATGTCCAACTTGAAAGAGAAATTTTTAGTCACTAAACATCGAAACTCTCCGTACATCAACTCATTCTTCCATTATATTTATCTCTATTCAAAATATATTATTCATATTAAAAAGATAAAAATAAATATGAACATATAAAGCTTTTTTTACTCACCTTATGTTTTATTTCAATGTGTATCTTTTTTTTATAATTTTTAACATTAATAAAACTACATACTATGTGGAATAATTTTTTTTGGACAGACTGTTTTTAATATAATACCTTTTACCCTTTGATTTAGTCACCGGACAGATCTAGAGGCTTAGTGGCACAAGTTCATATTAGATTAAATTATAAGTTTAGTTTCTGGACTTATCTATATAATCTAGAGAATAATTACACAAGTTCATATTAGATTAAATTATAAGTTTAATTATAAATTTAGTTTCTGGACGTATCTATATATATGGTTCCTAAAGTTTAAAAACTCTTTTATAAGTCTTTGAATTTTCAATTTTTTATCTAATAAATACTTAAAGTTTCAATTTTGTATTAAATAGGTCTCTAAAATATTCAACCTTTTTAAAAATTAAATATTCTATTAGACATAAATTTAATTTTGTGTCTAAAAATCCTTAACCTATTCGATATTTTTTTAAAATTATTGTATTTATTAATTACAAAATTGAAAGTTTAAGATTATATATTCAATAATAAAATTTATAAAAAATGAATTAGTTGGTCTAACACCTATTAAATATTCTTAAACTTCAATCACTTATTAGACACAAGATTGAATTGAAAATCAAAATTGTACTAATAAAAAATTAAAAAATTAAAGCAAGGATTGAACCCATAACTTCATAGTCACGAGCACAACCTTATGCCAATTGAGCTATGCTCAATTTGGCGTTAAATACAAATTTTATAATTTAGGGACTAGTAATTTAAGACTCGTATAAATATAATTTTAAATGCATTTGATATATAATATTCATATTAAGTAAACACGCTCTCACAATGAATTAGATGCATTTGATATATAATATTCATATTAAGTAAACACGCTCTCACAATGAATTAGTTGGTCTAACACCTATTAAATAATATTCATATTCATACTATGATGCAGTTAGGGGCAAAAAATCTAAAGGTTAGTGATTTGATAACAGATTCTGGAGCTTGGAATCTCCCCCTGATGGGGAATGTGTTTTGCCAGGAAGATATGGAAGCAATTTGTACGATCCCAATCTGCAAAACGGAATGCCTTGACAATTGGCTGTGGCACTATACAAAATCTAGCGATTTTTCAACCAAAAGCGCCTACAAAGTATCTGCAAGTAGGATGGCTGTGGCCTCTAGTTCAAATTCAGATTGTCTAAATAAATGGTGGTCCCGATTATGGAAGATGAGAGTCCCAAGTAAAGTAAAGATATTCCTATGGAAGCTATTTCATAACATCCTTCCCACAAATCACAATTTGTATAAGAAACAGATCCCAATTCAGCCATGGTGTGAAATATGTAGAAAAAATCGAGAAACAACTGAACATACCTTTTTGTTTTGCAAACGGGCAAAGAAGCTTTGGGCAAAGCTGGTCCCTTCTGTGGGGGCGATGGCTTCAGATCATATCACGGTCAGGGAAGTTCTTTTGAGGCTGGCAGAGGAGAGCAATGTGGTGGAATTGGAACTTGCAGGGGTGACCTTCTGGGCACTTTGGGGAGACCGAAATCAAAGGATCGCAAAAAAAGCAGTCCAACCGATTGATGGTAAAGCCCTTTGGATTACGAATTTCCTGAGCGAATACCAGATGGCTGCGAAACGGGCAGATGATCCTCCTCGTGAGCCTAGCTCTGCTGGCACGACGGGTGGTGTTCGAGAAAAATGGGCACCGCCAATGGCGGACTCCTTGAAGCTTAATGTCGATGCTGCATGTGGCCCCAACTCCTTCAAAATTGGTTTGGGTGCTGTGATCTGGGATGAAAGAGGTCAGCTGGTAGTGGCGAAGGCCAACTTCATCCCTCATAAACTGGACGTTCTCTCAGCAGAAGCTCTGGCTCTGTTGGATGGCTTGGAGATGGCGTCTGAATGGAATGTTGAAAATATTTGGGTGGAGTCAGATTCACTAACGTTGGTGAAGGCTTTACAAAACCAGTCTTTAAGTTCTTCTCTTCAGGAGACAATTTTGGAAGAAGGGAAAACCAGAGGAATGTCTACAATTAAGCCACCCAACATGAAAAATGGCTAATCACTTTTTTATTTTGAATTATGTCTAAAACCTAAATTTAGTATGAGATTTTAGAACCAAATGGACTTGTTTACCCTTTGTCAATTTCTCGGACTTGTTTACCCTTTGTCAATTTCTCCTAATTTTGAGAATTAAAAATAGAATATTTTAAAATATCAAAGTTTAGGAAGAGAGAGAAAACAAAGTTTGACGTGGATTTAACATAGAGGATTAATTAAGTAGAGAGAAGCCGTTAAAAATCATAGGGATCAATCACACTTATCCAAATTTCCATACATGGTTATACCCCACCCCCAATAGTGTAGATAACGTTAAAAATGATAAATGAGTCTATATACTTGAGTAAGTAATACAGGCAGATTGCATCCATCAGTGGCGGTGTGTGTATGTCTGCATACAAAGTAAAAAGAATACCCACAAGGGGCTGTGTATACCTATAGGAAGTGTTCCAGCCACCCAATGAAGGTGTGTGTATGACTGCACACAAACTAATACTGGGGCGGGCTGTGCCGTTTGTGCAGCTGCAGACAGTACAAATTAGCATTAACAGTGGGGTGTGTGCATCCGTGCACACATAATAATAATGGGATGAAAATGAGTTTGGAAGTTCTCTGTATTACTGAATACTAAAGGACGCCAACAACTTAAGAAGAGAGAATTGCTTTTTTTTAAAAAATAAGGTATCGCTTCCCAAGGAATGGGTATAATGTGTTTTATGGGGTAGATGGAAATTTATGAACACGCTACCTTCAATCGGCAACCAAAACGCGCTTACGTTCGACCCTAAAAGCAGAACTGAACCACCGACGCATTCTTCAAAAATCGCCAACTCCAAATCGGGAACTCCATTCTTCAAAAATCAGAAGCGAAGGAAAATCGAAAGGCGCCTACGTTCACCCTAAAAGCAACCAAAACGGAGTTGTTCTTCCGTTTCTCCATAACCTACTTCGAAATCCTTCAAACTGAACCACCGACGCATTAGACGGGTACGTCCGACCTAGACTCGCAATTCCTCTATCGCAAAGTCGTTTCTCCATAACCTACTTGGTAAGAATTTTCCTCTCTCGCATTTCTTCTCCGATTTCTTGAACTCGTCGGCGTTTGTCGAAATATTGAGGTCAAATGTGTGGTCGTTAGAGAATAACAATTGCCAGATTGAGAAGATGAGGGGAGGCGTTGGGTGACGGCTGAAAACAAAGGGAGATGGGCACATCGATAAAGAGGGAGGTTGCCGAATTGAGAAGATGAGGGGAGGCGTTGGGTGATGGCTGAAAACAAAGGGAGATGGGCACATCGATAAAGAGGGAGAGAGAAAGACAAAATTAGGGTTATTTTTTGTTTTTTTTTTTTTTTATTTCTAATTTCTTTTATTTTCAAATTACCTAAAGTAGGTTTGTAACTGCATATCTTCTCCTCTTCTTTCTAATTTTTGAAGTTTAAATAAAACTCTAAATTATTTTGAGACTTTAAAATTCTCTTCCAAATTCACAAATTTAATTATTTTATATGAGATTGCTTGAATCTAATTCACTCAAATTAGATTTCAAACTAATTTTTGAACTTTAAATAAAACTTCATCGCTTGAATCTAATTCACTCAAATTAGATTTCAAACTAATTTTTGAACTTTAAATAAAACTCCAAATTAATTTGAGACTTTAAAATTCTTTTCCAAATTCACAAATTTAATTATCTTATATGAGACCGCTTGAATCTAATTCACTCAAATTAGATTTCAAATACAATTACAATTACATTGGGATTACACGGGTTGGAGAATGTTCTCGTGGTGTGTCCATATATATACCCCTACTAGAGGTTGTGTGTGCGCAGCCCCACTCGAAGTATATCTCCACGTCTAATTTTTGAAGTTTAAATAAAACTCCAAATTATTTTGAGACTTTAAAATTCTCTTTCAAATTCACAAATTTAATTATTTTATATGAGACCGCTTGAATCTAATTCACTCAAATTAGATTTCAAACTAATTTTTGAACTTTAAATAAAACTCCAAATTAATTTGAGACTTTAAAATTCTCTTCCAAATTCACAAATTTAATTATCTTATATGAGACCTCTTGAATCTAATTCACTCAAATTAGATTTCAAATACAATTACAATTACATTGGGATTACACGGGTTGGAGAATGTCCTTGTGGTGTGTCCGTATATATACCTCTACCAGAGGTGTGTGTGCGCGGCCCCACTCGAAGTATATCTCCACGAGTGTGCCCAAACGTATACTGACAGATGGTGTGTGCGGCGACTCTACTCAGAGGAACCCATAGAGATACGCCCGAAATTACTTAACGGAAAAAAAACAAATTTGGTTTCTTTGTACGGAAAATATCCACCTCACCAAATAAACTCTTAAAACTAATTAAATTTTAAAATAAAATAAACTAATTTCAAAACTAATAATTTTTAAAATAGGAAATCTTAAAAGGGTATAATAGGGAACCAACTCAAACAGATTTGCTCCTAAAAAATCTACCTACCTTGGACACGTATTTAAACATTTTTCATTAAACGTTATTTATTGTAGACATTCTTCTGATTTCCCCTTGGAAGAAATTAGGAGTAAGTTGGCTTCTCTTAATGTAAAAGGAGTTGGGTTTGTTCCTAGATCATGCAACAATGTAGCCCATCAATTAGCAAGTTGGGCTTTTTCAAATAGTAATGGTGGAGAATGGGTTGTTTTCTCCCCAAGTTGGTTATTGAACACTTTAAATTTGGATGCAACTTATTGTAATCCTTTGGATTTTGTTTGGAATGAGTAATGAAAGAGTATTTGTTTTCAAAAAAAAAAAAAAAAAAAAACACGCTCTCACCAACGGTTAAGTTGGAGTTTTTGTACGGATGACCCACCTCTTAGGGTGCGTGAGGTTTTTTATCCTAATTTTTGGAAATTTATGTTTTTTTACCTTCTCTCGTGATAAGCAAGTGCACAAAGTCTGTAGTACCCTTCACTGAGCATGATCACGAGGAGACAACTGTGATGCCCTCGTGATAATCGAAGGGTACAAATGTCTTTTCATAGGGAGAGAACACTTGCTTATCACGACAAAAGGTCAAAAAAACATAAAATTTCAATAAAATGTCAAAATACTTTACGCACCATGAAGGGTGGGTCATCCGTACAAAAAATCCTTGTTAAGTTCTCGGGTATCCCTCTCACCTTCAAATCAATAGGCCCTTTTTTTTTATGAATATTGACGAAACACAATATACATATATATGACATCGGAAATTTGAGGGAGCATGCCCAACGTGCATCTGCCCGTTAGAGGAATGGTGCTCGAAGATGTATGAGACATAAACAAAAATTTCAAATCGAAGATTTTAATATAGACTACTTCAATACCAACAAAATTGAGAAATCACAGTACAAATATGCAAAATAAATTGATGAAATCTCTATTATATCCACGATTAAGTATAAATTATATTATATAATTTAAGGACTTTTCATTTTCTCACATTTTTCATTCAATAAACTCACCATATATAAGTTGAGAGACCAAGTGCAACAAACATGAGAAAAATAATTTTTTTATTAAAATGGAGTAAATCGGGGTAGAAAAAAAGAAAATGAAAACTCATTATTATCGTATAATTTTCTTATTCATCATGATCCAACTAACCTAGACAACTTTTAGTCTACAAAATTGAAACACCCCACAAAATACAGATGTTCTTAATCAAAATCATATCCACAGAAGGAATAATGTCTATGAGAAACTCGGAGGAACACTCGTTGAGCTTAGAAATGGCTTTGCAACAAGAAGGATGAGGAGCAATCGTATTCTTCAACACATCTATCGCACATTTTGTCGCCTCTGAAGTAAATGATGTGCAGTCCAACAATGAGAAATCTTCTGTTACGAACGGATCAAGCTCCTCTGTAGCCCTAGGTGTTGCTGCAAGTATGCGGGCCGTCGTCGATGGTGCCAAAATGACTATGCAGAATAAGAATACAAGTGATAGCTTTATTGTTGCGTTGAGTGACTTTGCCGCCATTGTTGGTAGAAATTTGAGTGAAAAGGTTAAGAGAAGGATTGAATTAGAATTGGGGGCAGAGGA
Organism: Herpetospermum pedunculosum; assembly: GCA_028017165.1. Classification (NCBI taxonomy): domain Eukaryota; kingdom Viridiplantae; phylum Streptophyta; class Magnoliopsida; order Cucurbitales; family Cucurbitaceae; genus Herpetospermum; species Herpetospermum pedunculosum. The sequence continues at coordinate 52,524,388 of CM051528.1, read as the reverse complement.
GTTTAGATATATAGGAAAGTATATTGAGTATGGAAATGATTGACGTGTTTATTGCATTGAAAAGTGTAATTATTGCTAATGTCGTAACTATGGTGGCATTCAAAAGTGTAATTATTAATCTCATTTTGATATACTCCTTTCTCATTTCAATTTTTTTTTGTTTATAAATAAACTTTCAAAATGTGTGCTGAAAGTTTTTATTTATTTATTATTATTATTATTTTTAATTTCTTTTCATATGGTGCCATCTTTACCACTTCCCATAAAATTAGCAAAAATATATGAAAATAATCGCAAACTTGTTATTGTTTTTATTTTACTTTTTTTTTAGTAAAGTAAATAGAAGAAAAAAAGTTTAATGGAAGATGAAGATTTAAACTCAAAGTTTCGTTCAGTGTTTTTTCTTTTTCCAACATGTAATTAAAGTGGGGAAATTCAACACAGAGACGGATCCAAAATTTTATGTCAGGATACAAGCTCAAATAAATTTAATTTTAGATTTGTTCATGCAATATTAAAATTAAATAATATCGACTAGGTTAAATTATAGGTTTAGTCTCTAGGCTTACACATGTATGTCTATTTTGTCCCATGAATTAAAAAATGTCTAATAGAATTTCAGTTTTGTGTCTAAGATGTCATTAGTCTATTTCACATGTTTCAAAATTCACGGACTTGCTAGACACAAAAACAAAAATTTAAAGTCACAATATTAAACATAAACTTCAATTTTATATCTAATATATCCATTAAATTTTTTAAAAAATTAGACTAAAGCATAGACCTATAAGACATTTTTAAAGTTTACGGACTTATTACACAAACAAAAAAAAAAGTTGAAAGTTAAAAACTGTATTAGAGACTTTTTAAAGTTTATGTATCAAATAGACACAAACCTAAAATTAAAGTTTAGAGACTAAACTTGCAATTTGATTTACTAAACTATAATAAACATTTTTGTATGATATATATTTGTTTTAACATAGAGTCTAGACTTTATATATACTTAATTTTATATTATTGATATTTTTTTAAAAATATACTTAAATTATCTAAATAAATATAAAGAAAAAAAAATAGTAAATTATTTCTAAAAGTAAGTTATTTATATATATATATATATATATTGTTGACCGAGAAATTTCGGCCAATCAGTGGTCGCCACGTGTCTCCATTACGACCGGAGATCAGATAGACTTGACCGAGCAAAGTCGGCCAAACTGCAATTGGGCTCGAAGTCGAATCGGGCCAGAAAGATTAAATGACAATTTGGCCCAAAGCCCAAAAGCCCATTGGGTCCAAACCCAAGCCCATTGGGTCCAAACCCAAACCCATTGGGCCCAAAGCCCAAGCCCATTGGATCCAGGCCCATGAAAACTCTATAAATAGAGAGTTCATTTTCATTTCTAAGTTTCAGAAAATTTCTTCTCCTAAGAACTCAGAGAGAATTCTCAAACAACGAAAGACTCTTTGAATCCTGAAGACTGAACGTCACTTCTTGAAAATCAAACACCTGAAGACTTCACCGCTACGTGAAGCTGAAGATCCAACATCGAGAACAAGCTGCGAAGCCCTCGATCCAAATCCAACAACGAGAACAAGCTGCAAAGCGCTCGAAACAAATCCAACATCGAGAACAAGCTGCGAAGCCCTCGATCCAAATTCAACATCGAGAACAAGCTGCGAAGCCCTCGAGAAACATTTACATTTGAGAGAGAAAGAATCAGAGGATCAAACATTAGAGATTGTAATCCACTACGCACTGATACATACAAATACAATACATCAATACAAATTCAAATTCATTTACACGTGTCGAATTTCCATTCGTCGTTCGAATTCTCGTGTGAACAGATTGGCACGCCCAGTGGGACAACTCTACCTCTCATCTCTTTCCCTCATCTAAAAAAAAAACAAGTGAAGTTATGTCGTTCAGAACTCCTTCAACAACCGTAGTCATGAACAACCGCTACACGAGTTCTACTCCCCATGATTGTCCACATGATTTTGTCACAATTGTGAGCAGAGTAATGACATCGTCAGGGGCATCTACGAGTGACAAATTTAATGTTAGGTGTAACGCTTTGTTCGAGTTCGATTCTGACGTATCATCCGTCATAACGACTGAAACAAATACTATGGAAGAAAGAATGACATTGGCGGGGGCGTCTACAAATGACGAATTTGCCGTCAGGTGTAACCCTCTATTTGAGTTCGATTCTGACGTAACATCCTCCATGATGACTGAAATAAATGTTATGGAGGAACGAATGACAGAGTCTACGCGTGAGGGGATAATCACTCAGGAAAATTTCTTGTACAATGAATTTGTTCCCTCATCTGATCAACCAAATAAGGGGTCTGATCCAAATGTGATGTCTGTAATGATGGCAGACGCACGCATAAGCGACGAAGTGATCGCTGAAATGGAAAAGAAACTAAACTTTCTGATGAAAGTAGTTGAAGAACGAGAACTCGAGATTGCAAACTTAAGAAATCAGATGCAAAGTAGAGAGGCTGCAGAGTCAAGTCAAACTCCTGCAGCAAGAGGAAATGACAAAGGAAAAATTGTCATCCAGGAAGACCAAGCGCAACACTCAACGTCGGTCGCTTCCTTATTTGTCCAACAACTGCAGGACATGATTACCAACACCATCAGAGCTCAATACGGTGGACCCACCCAAAGCTCCCTCTTGTATACCAAACCGTATACAAAGAGGATCGACAACTTGAGAATGCCCATCGGGTATCAGCCGCCAAAGTTTCAACAATTTGACGGCAAGGGCAACCCTAAACAACACATTGCCCAATTTGTTGAGACGTGTGAGAACGCTGGAACTCGCGGAGACTTGCTGGTTAGGCAATTCGTCCGAACTCTGAAAGGAAACGCTTTCGACTGGTACACCGACTTGGAAGCCGAGACGATTGACAGTTGGGAGCAGTTTGAGAGAGACTTCTTGAATCGCTTCTACAGTACGAGGCGAACAGTTAGTATGTCCGAACTCTCGCACGCTAACCAAAGAATGGGCGAGTCAGTCATCGATTTCATCAACCGTTGGAGATCGTTGAGTCTCGACTGCAAGGATCGACTCACCGAGGTGTCCGCTGTCGAAATGTGCATCGGAGGCATGCATTGGGGACTTCACTACATCCTACAAGGGATAAAGCCCCAAACATTCGAGGAATTAGCAACTCGCGCCCATGATATGGAGCTGAGTATTGCCAACAGAGGAAACAAAGACCTCTTAGTCCCCGACGTAAAGAAAATAAAGACGGAAACGAAGGGAGTTGGGAAAATCACTAAAAATGTCGTGGAAGAATCCATGGTCGTCAACACGACCCCTTTCAGATTTCCCTCAAAAAGAAATGAAAACAAGACAGAGAGAAGAAATGACGGAGGCGAGAAACGTCGCCTTACTTTAAAAGAGAAACAAGAAAAAGTCTACCCGTTTCCAAACTCTGACATTCCTGACATGTTAGAGCAACTACTGGAAACAAGATTGATTGAGTTTCCCGAGTGTAGGCGCCCGGAAGAAATGGACAAAGTCGATGATCTCAACTATTGTAAGTATCATCGAGTTATCAGTCATCCAGTGGATAAATGTTTCGTCCTAAAGGAGCTAATTCTAAGGTTAGCTAAAGAAGGAAAAATCGAGCTCGACTTAGATGAAATAGCTCAATCAAACCACGCTGCAGTAACAATGAACTCCGGCACTCAATTATGTCAAGCCTCATTTGATAAGCAAAAGGAAAGCCTGATCCAGTTTGGGACCTTCGAACCAATAATTGTTCGGTTCGGACATGAAACCCCAAAACAAATTTCTCAGGTAAAACATGAGGTCATCGGAAATGAGGATAAATGTTGGACCGTCGTGGCTCGTCAGAAAATACGACGACAAAGACCCGTCCAGAAAGAAGATTGCATGTTTCGAGATGATAAACGAAACAATAAGCTTTCAAAGAAAAAAGGAAGAATCAATTCGAGGAAGCCTAAACACGAGAGAAGAGAAAGCAAATATTTTTCTCAACCTCGACGACGGGTGACCTTAAAAGAATTCTTCTCAAGAAGTTTCCTTCCTATCAAGAAAGAGGAAGAAATCTTTGCAACTTCATGCTACATCAACGCAGAAGAAGTCGACGACTCAAAAGAAGTCGACCAAAGAACTTTTGTCTTCAATCGCATCAAGCGTTCAACTACTCGAACTTCGGTCTTCCAAAGGATGAGTATGGCCGCGACAAAAGAAGAAAATCCATGTCTAACTTCTACCTCCACGCGAACTTCAGCTTTCCAAAGGTTAAGTGTTTCTACATCAAAGAAAGACGGACCTTCAAAATCTGTTTTTGATCGCCTCAAAGTTACAAGTGATCAACAACAAGGAAAGATGAAGACTGTAGGGGCAAGACTCTTCGATGAAGAAAGTAGCGACAAGAAAATTCACAGTCGTGTTCCTTCGCGCATGAAGAGGAAACTATCTGTTCTCATAAATACAGAAGGCTCCTTGAAGGTGAAGAAAAATATCATTATTCTAACGAATCCTACAAACGAAGGATCTGATCAAGACCGTGATGAAGATAAGATCTTTTGAAATGTAATACTCCTTAACGTAAGAGTATAAACTACATGTTGCTCCTGGCCCGCACGAGCTTAAAAGGTGAACGGCCCAAGAAAAAAAAATTTACTCATCTACGTTGCTGCGCTGCATCTCCAAGTTCGTTGCTGCGCTGCATCTCCAAGTTCGTTGCTGCGCTGCATCTACAAGTTCGCTGCTGCGCTGCATCATCTCTCATCTCCAAGTTCATCCCCAAGTTCAAGTTTCGCTACGCTGCATCTCCAAGTTCGTTGCTGCGCTGCATCTCCAAGTTCGTTGCTGCGCTGCATCTACAAGTTCGCTGCTGCGCTGCATCATCTCTCATCTCCAAGTTCATCCCCAAGTTCAAGTTTCGCTGTGCTGCGCATCTCCAAGTTCAAGTTTCGTTGTGCTGCGCATCTCCAACAAGTTCCGCTGCTCTGCGCATCTCCAACAAGTTCTGCTGCTCTGCGCATCTTCAACAAGTTCTGCTGCGCTCCGCTCTGCATCTCCATCTCCAAGTTCTGCTGCACTGCGCTCCGCATCTCTAACTCCAAGTTCTGTTGCGTTGCGCTCCGCATCTGCATGTCCAACTTCGGCTGCGCTGCGCATCTCCAACAAGTTCTGCTGCGCTTCGCATCTCCAAGTTCTGCTGCGCTGCGCATCTCCAACTTCAAGCTCGTGCGTAATCATCTCCAAGTATTTTTCTTAGGAGATCTCATAAAATGTAATACTCCTTAACGTAAGAGTATAAACTACATGTTGCTCCTGGCCCGCACGAGCTTAAAAGGTGAACGACCCACAAAAAATACAATCGTTCATTCGAACTACGTTATGACTTGATCCCTTCCATTCAAGGGTACGTAGGCAAGTTAAAGAAAAAAAAAACCTTTAAGTTCAGTCACAATAATAAAAAAAATCATCATGTATTGAACTACGTCTCGACTTGATTTCTATTGTTCAAAGAGTACGTAGACAGATTTAAACAAGTTTTAAGTTCAATCTCTTCAAATAAAAATAAGCGTCATGACTACAGAACATTGTCGTTGCAAATCAAAGGTTTTCATCCTTATTTAGAGTGATGCCACAAATTGAAGATGTTCAACCCTACTGGCGATGACAACGATACGTCAAATCCTATTGAACATCCCGACGCAAATTGAGGGCTTTCAACATTATCAAATGTGACACAATAATTGAAGTTACAATATGATATTAAACTTGCAGATGAACGCTACGACAAAAGCGACGCCGTTAGTCGAACGCGCACACTACTGGGATGGTGACACTACAAGCTTAATGTGCAAATCACTTTAAGCGGTGTGTTTCGCCAGCCCAAAGTTTGAGGTTCGCACAGCCTAAGTTCAACTGCGCTGCGCGATCGCATCTCCAAGTTCTGCTGCGCTGTGCGATCGCATCTCCAAGCTCTATGGCAGCTTCGTTTCGTCTCAAAGTCGAGGTTGTCGTTTCGTCTCAAAGTTGAGGTGATCTTCAAAGTCGAAGTTGTCGCTCCATCGTCAAAGCTGATATCGTCGCTTCATCTTCAAAATCGAGGTTGTTACTCCATCTTCAAAGTTTAGGTGATTGTTTCATCTTTAAAGTTTAGGTGATCTTTAAAGTGGATGTCGTCTCGTGTCAACTTCAAGTCAGAGATCAAGCGTTTCTCGCTTTAAGTTCAAAACCAGATGTTACCCGCTTCAAATCTAACTTCAAGTTCGTGCGCCACTCGCTTCAAGTTCAAGACCAAGTGTCGCTCACTTTATGTTCAAGGTCGGGTGTTTCACGCTTCAAGTTCAAGCTTTATTGTTGGTCGCCTCAAGTTGAACTTCAAATTCAAGCGTTGGTCGTTTCAATTTCAAGACCAAGCGTTGCTCGCTTTAAGTTTAAGACTGGGTGTTAATCGCTTCAACTTCAAATTAGAGTGTTGGTCGCTTCAAGTTTAAGTTCAAATTCAAGCGTTGGTCGTTTCAAATTCAAGACCAAGCGTTGCTCACTTCAAGTTCAAGATCGAGCGCTGCTCAGTTCAAATTCAAGATCGAGCGTCGCTCGCTTCAAGTTCAAGTTCAAGTTCGAGCGTTGCGCGCTTCAAGTTAAAGTTCAAGTTCAAGTTCGAGCATTGTTCACTTCAAGTTTAAGTTCAAATTCAAGCGTTGGTCGTTTCAAGTTCAAGACCAAGCGTTGCTCGCTTTAAGTTTAAGACTGGGTGTTAATCGCTTAAAATTCAACATTGAGTGTCGCCTGCTTCAAGTACAAGTTAAAAAAAATCAAGCGTTACTCGCTTCAAGTCGAAGTTCGAATGTTGGTCGCTTCAAGCACGAATTTTGGCTTTACTTGTTTCAAGTTTTGAGTTTAAATTCGAGTTTGGAGATCTCGTCGCTTCATCTCTGAATTTAAGGCTTTGTCGCCTCATCTTCAAGTTCAAAAGTCTTAGCTTCACCCAACCATAGCTTCATAGCCATTTGAAGCTTGGGGGCTTGATCTCGTCGGTCCAATAACACCTAAGTCCTCAGCAGGACATTCTTATATCCTCGCTGGGACAGATTATTTTTCAAGGTGGGCCGAGGCAATTGCGTTAAAGGAGGCCAAGAGGGAAACTGTTGTGAATTCCATCCGAACCCACATCGTTTACCGTTACGGCATCCCTCACCGCATCGTGACCGATAACGGAAGACAATTCTCCAATAGTCTAATGGACAGTTGTTGCGTGCTCAATGTGTTGAAATAATTAGGCAATAAAAGAGATAGAGCACTCAGAACATGCAAGCATACATGATCTTATAGCAAGTAGTAAGTATATTTCATTCGTTTTCCCACAGAGACTTATTTTTAGCTATTCGCGAAGTGTTTTGTTAAGAAAGAAGGGGTGGATTTGATGGGGTAAAATTGGTTTTTAATTGTCTAATTTTTGCTGAATGTGTAAAGGGTAGTAACATAAACAAGAACAAGTCAAAGCTAAACTAAAATGAAAAGAAACGAAATTAATAAATGAATGCAAAGACAGCGAAACAGAATGGAAACTTAGACGGAATTGCGGAGACCGCAATTCTACCGCAATTACAATAACAGCGAAAGTGTGTAAATGGGTGAATTAAGGGCTACTAATGACTATCCTATAGGCATTTTTATACGATTCTCAAGCACTGGATCTACTCTCTATGCATCAAACTATCTCAATCTCATGTATCGTCCGATTCCATGCATTAGATTCTTTAGTTTACTCAACTCAAAGTAAGGTCTTAAGCTTCTTGTTAAGGCAGAAAGATATGGATTGTACTAGGGAAACGCCTATTCCTAGGCCGTTTCCTGGTTACCTTGAAAGGCTAGCATGATAATATGACTCTGAACTCTTACTCCTTCCAGAGGTTAGGAGTTCTTTGGACAAAATGGATGGCCAATCGAAATTGCCCGTGGGATGAAGCTTACATACAATCAATGTTCGAGAGCTATCCTACATGCTTGATTCACGTTTTTTAGCCTATGGAGTTGTCATTAGCATGCCCCTAAGTGACTTAGTTACTCATGGATATAGGGAAAACAGAACTAAAAGATAAAACAGACATGCTTAGAAGGGAAATGTGCTTAAGACAGTAAAGGAAAACAGTAGAATGTAAAGGAACGAAACTGTGAAATACTGAACTTTGCGTTTGATTAATTGATTGTTTGAATGAATATAAAAGATACTTAAAGTAAAGAACAGCAAGACAGAACACAACGAAATGAACTGAATGAACCACTAGAACAGAAACAACACAAGACAGAGTTTGTAAAGTAGAAATGAAGAATAGAAAGCAATAAAACAGCTCGAAATCTCGTTGCAGCCGTCTCGAATGAAGGATGAGAAAGGTCAGCCTTGCTTGGATGAATCCAATCGGGAGAGAAGAAGAATCTCCTCTCCTTCCTATCAGATTATCGATTCCAACAGCTGAGCTTCGCAAACCAGCAGACGGCAAAGGAAAACTAGGAGAAAAGATGGACTGCGAGAAGACTTCTACGCTTTCGGATGATGTTTGAACCTCCGACTTTGACCCCCTTTTATAGTAGTTTGCAGGTGCGTTTGGGCCAAGGAGAACCATCAATCTTCAACGTCGAATATCAGAATGGATGGAGGAGAAAGAACGAATCCCTGAAATCACGGAATTTAACAGAAAAAGATCAGTCAACTTACGGTTTTCACTTGAATAATTGCGGCTTCAGCAATGTTTTCGCAATGCTGTCGCAATGCAGTTTTTTTTCATTCTTTTCCTTCGGTTTTTAACCCTTTTCTTTCCTATTGTACATAAGTCCTAATTTAGCTACCTTCTTCTAATTCTCATATTTAAGCATAGGTTTAGGCTAAATGCTATCAAAAACACCTAAAAGTGTACATCTTCTTAAGCTAAATGGGTCCTAAATAAGTCACTTTCAGAGACTTAACACACCCCCAAACTTAAGGTTTTGCTTGTCCTCAAGCACACTAAGGACTTACCTAGGCTGCTGTTTCTTCTTCTTTAACCACTTACTGACTCCCCTATATCCCTATCTATAGCACTGCTGTCCTGTGACACACTTCTAAGCTTAAAACTACCCTCTTATCTAGCTTCTTCTGACTTCGCCTGCCTAACACTCCATCTGTTTCCATTAACTCCCTACAACTGATCTTCTTGCTTTTGTCATATCATGCCACTATCCCTAAAGTTTCAAATTCTGCCTAGCTTTACCTCAGACTCAGTACATGCTTCTAGCTTTATTTTTAATGTGCCTAGGATTCCTTAGAGTCATGCCAGTCTTAGTATTAACGGTGACAGTAGTACTTTTAAAGAACAACCTAAACCCTGGCATCACTACATTGGATAAACACTCATCTCCCTAAACAACCCTACAAGTTACAACTTTGTGCTTAGCTAATTGAGGATCAGAGTGCTTTTTAAATAGGACATCTAAGCCACAAAGTTATAACTCCTAGGTATACATTCTTCTTCCCTATTCTTTTCCCTTTTTCTTACTTAGGTGGAGCCTCTCCTCTGGTTGCCTTTTGATGCAATGCCACTTGTGGGTCACACACTTGGCACTGATTACCTAGCAACCTAAGAGAGACACCCCTCTTTATTCTATTTTTCATTTTTTTTTTTTTTTTCAGCTCATCATTTTTTATAAAGGAGAAGAAGAATGCTTATGCTTTAAGGGAGAGAGGAATGTTCCTAGGCCTAGGGTGGCCTCCCCCAAACTTAAACTACTCATTGTCCCCAATGAGTGTCTGAGGTGGCACACCCCCAAACTTGTCCTAGAAGCATCTAGTCTAAGGTAAAACAAAGAGAATCTAAAAGCCCTAGGCATAGACAGAACATTCTAAAAGTAAATATCACAGCAGCAGAAATTCGTAAAGACAGGCAGGTAAGGACTTAAAGCTATGCATGTTGAGCACTTTTAAGAGGCTAATTTAAACTATCAAAGGTGTCCTATGACACTCATCCAGCATGCTTTGAGATAAGCTATATAAGGTAGTCAAGATAGCAGCAAAAGACAGAATTTAAACAGAACCAGCCTAGCTAAACAGTCAGTCAAAAACATGCATTTACTAATAAAAATTGCGGATTCTGCAATTATTTCGCAATAGATACAGGGCAGATATATCAGTGATCAGGGCCCCTATGCATGCTTTTTCCAGTCATTCAAGCTATACAAAAATGAAACTAAACTAATCTACCTATTCAGCTACCATCAGACTACACTAAACAAATTTAAACAGCAAAAATAAAGAATTAAAGAGAGACCAAATATTAACTCAAAACAACAGAATTCACATGGTTCGACGAAAAGCAGTTTGATTATTATATTTTTTTTTTCTTTTAAGGAACAGAAATACTCCCTTGTCAATCTGCCTCATATGGATATTCTTCAATGTTTCGAGGCATCACTTTTGCTCCTTTAAGATACTTAAGTCTTGATTTACGGGGTCGGACATTCTGCCACACCTTGAATTTGTTGATTCTTTCAAAGAGACTGCATGTTATAACATCCCAAGGTTTGTACTTTCTGTGCGTTGGTTTTGTTTCTACAATATTTGCTACAACATAGCTTTGATGCGATGAGACTTCTTTTTCTGGCACAACTCTTTCTAACTCCTTCAGCTGGAGCATTTGTGGTGGTGGTGGCTCAACTCTTTCATTGGTGGAGAAGCTTGCTACAACCTCAAACATTTCAAATTCTTGTTCCTCAAGCAGCGCATTAGTCTCTTTGGCCTCATCCAGCACAATTTCATTTTTCTCAACTGTCACCAACTCCACCATTTCATATGGAGATTCCATTGGATCACTCTTCTCAGATTCGAAGGTAACAAAAGGTTCATCATCATAAAAATCGAACATCTGAGGGCATGGTGGTAGTGATTTTGCTATAGCAAGTAGCTCTTGTAAGTCATTTGTGAGCTGAGCTAATTGCACATCCATTCTCCTCATGGATGCATCATTCCTTTCCATGAATTCTATCCATAGTGCCTCCAAAGTGGGTGATAATTCTTCACTTGGAGTTGGGGCATAATGTTGATAGTTTTCATGTTGGGGGAACTCTTCATAATGAGCAATTTGCACATGCTCTTCCCAAGGATTATTTGAGAGTTGCCACTGATCATGTTCACACATGTACGAATAATGGTTGTCATAGCTTTGTTGATATTGCCTCTCTTGATAATTCAATGTTGGGCAATTCTCCAAGTTATGATTATCCCCACAATAAGCACATGGCTGGTAAAATCTTTCAAACTGTTGTGGGCAAACTCGTCCTCCAATTAAGTTCTGCAGCGTATTCATTTACTTTGTCGTACCCATACGTTTTCCACCTGCAAAGTTTCTCTCTGTTGCGAGTTGAGGTTTGGAAACTCTTTCATAAACTAGCTTGATAGTACCTGTAAAGGAAATGAAAGAAGATTAGCTCCAATAGATATTAAGAGTTGGTTTTCTAACTTAACAAACTTCATTTTCACTAAACTAAATCCCCGGCAGCGGCGCCAAAAACTTGTTGCGTGCTCAATGTGTTGAAATAATTAGGCAATAAAAGAGATAGAGCACTCAGAACATGCAAGCATACATGATCTTATAGCAAGTAGTAAGTATATTTCATTCGTTTTCCCACAGAGACTTATATTTAGCTATTCGCGAAGTGTTTTGTTAAGAAAGAAGGGGTGGATTTGATGGGGTAAAATTGGTTTTTAATTGTCTAATTTTTGCTGAATGTGTAAAGGGTAGTAACATAAACAAGAACAAGTCAAAGCTAAACTAAAATGAAAAGAAACGAAATTAATAAATGAATGCAAAGACAGCGAAACAGAATGGAAACTTAGACGGAATTGCGGAGACCGCAATTCTACCGCAATTACAATAACAGCGAAAGTGTGTAAATGGGTGAATTAAGGGCTACTAATGACTATCCTATAGGCATTTTTATACGATTCTCAAGCACTGGATCTACTCTCTATGCATCAAACTATCTCAATCTCATGTATCGTCCGATTCCATGCATTAGATTCTTTAGTTTACTCAACTCAAAGTAAGGTCTTAAGCATCTTGTTAAGGCAGAAAGATATGGTTTGTACTAGGGAAACGCCTATTCCTAGGCCGTTTCCTGGTTACCTTGAAAGGCTAGCATGATAATATGACTCTGAACTCTTACTCCTTCCAGAGGTTAGGAGTTCTTTGGACAAAATGGATGGCCAATCGAAATTGCCCGTGGGATGAAGCTTACATACAATCAATGTTCGAGAGCTATCCTACATGCTTGATTCACGTTTTTTAGCCTATGGAGTTGTCATTAGCATGCCCCTAAGTGACTTAGTTACTCATGGATATAGGGAAAACAGAACTAAAAGATAAAACAGACATGCTTAGAAGGGAAATGTGCTTAAGACAGTAAAGGAAAACAGTAGAATGTAAAGGAACGAAACTGTGAAATACTGAACTTTGCGTTTGATTAATTGATTGTTTGAATGAATATAAAAGATACTTAAAGTAAAGAACAGCAAGACAGAACACAACGAAATGAACTGAATGAACCACTAGAACAGAAACAACACAAGACAGAGTTTGTAAAGTAGAAATGAAGAACAGAAAGCAATAAAACAGCTCGAAATCTCGTTGCAGCCGTCTCGAATGAAGGATGAGAAAGGTCAGCCTTGCTTGGATGAATCCAATCGGGAGAGAAGAAGAATCTCCTCTCCTTCCTATCAGATTATCGATTCCAACAGCTGAGCTTCGCAAACCAGCAGACGGCAAAGGAAAACTAGGAGAAAAGATGGACTGCGAGAAGACTTCTACGCTTTCGGATGATGTTTGAACCTCCGACTTTGACCCCCTTTTATAGTAGTTTGCAGGTGCGTTTGGGCCAAGGAGAACCATCAATCTTCAACGTCGTATATCGGAATGGATGGAGGAGAAAGAACGAATCCCTGAAATCACGGAATTTAACAGAAAAAGATCAGTCAACTTACGGTTTTCACTTGAATAATTGCGGCTTCAGCAATGTTTTCGCAATGCTGTCGCAATGCAGTTTTTTTTCATTCTTTTCCTTCGGTTTTTAACCCTTTTCTTTCCTATTGTACATAAGTCCTAATTTAGCTACCTTCTTCTAATTCTCATATTTAAGCATAGGTTTAGGCTAAATGCTATCAAAAACACCTAAAAGTGTACATCTTCTTAAGCTAAATGGGTCCTAAATAAGTCACTTTCAGAGACTTAACAACAGTTTATGTGAGAAATTCAAGTTCAAGCAATGCAAGTCATCCATATACAACGCTCCGGCAAATGGATTGGCAGAAGCATTCAACAAGACATTGTGCAACTTGCTAAAAAAAGGTAGTCTCCAAGTCAAAAAGAGACTGGCAGGAAAAGATTGGTGAGGCATTATGGGCTTACCGAACTACCCACCGCACTCCTACAGGGGTCACACCTTATTCCCTAGTCTATGGGGTTGAAGTTGTGCTCCCTTTGGAAAGAGAAATCCCTTCCTTAAGAATGGCGGTGCAAAAAGGGTTAACTACCGAAGACAATGCAAGATTGCGCCTCGAAGAATTGGAAGCGCTCGATGAAAGAAGATTGGACGCTCAGCAAGCATTGGAATGTTACCAAGCACGAATGACCAAGGCTTTCAACAAAAATTTGAAGCCTCGATCATTTCAAGTTGGCGATCTAGTACTCGCGGTTCGAAGACCCATTATCACAATGAGACATACAGGGAGCAAGTTCACCCCTAAGTGGGATGGACCGTATGTTGTTAAGGAAGTCTATACAAATGGGGCATACAAAATTGTGGATCAAGATGGATTAAGGATTGGCCCAATCAACGGCAAATTTCTTAAGAAATTTTATGCATAAAAACAAATGTAATACTCCTTAACGTAAGAGTATAAACTACATGTTGCTCTTGGCCCGCACGAGCTTAAAAGGTGAACGGCCCAAGTAAAGAAATTTTTTTTTACTCTTCATGTAATTCGAACTACGTTATGACTTGATCCCTTCCATCTAAGGGTACGTAGGCAACTTAAAGAAAAAAATACATATATACTTTAAGTCCAGGCGCGCGCAATAAAAAATATACATTCATTCCATTCGAGCTACGTTCAAACAAGTGATCTATTGATTTCGAAAATACGTAAGCAAAAAAAAAAAAATTAAGTTCAACAAAGCAACAAAGGAAAATTATTATTCCAAAATGAGGGAGACAAGCCAAATGTTCATAAAGAAAACATAAAGTTCTTTTACACGAGAGAAATCTAGAAGAAGATAGATAAAAAAAATATATATGCACATATATGCGTAGATCAAGGAGCCCACTGAAACTCTTTCAACTCCGCGCGCGAGCTCTCTAGAAGCTCGCGAACTGCAGCAACGGCTCGAGCATCGTCCTCGTCAATAATGGGGGCACATTCGAGGGCACGAATCTCTTCGCGTACACGCGAGACTTCAAGTGTCCCGCGACTCAAGACTTGCTCCCGGGCCGAGACAAAATTGGAAAGCCTTTCAAGCTCGATCTTCGCAGCTTCTATCTTCGCTTTCGCCTCTTCTATCTCCGCTTTCGTCTCTGTAACATCTAGGAGGGATCGGTCCAAATAAATCTTCTTTTCTTCCAGTTGACGATCCTTACTGTTGGAGTTTAGATTGGTTTTCCGAGTCGCGGCCACTTATTGGAGTAATCGCCGATCTTGGGTTCTTCTACTAGGAGGTTAACTCCGCGTTTTAAGGGCTGATGTTCATCTTGTAAAAGAACGAGATGTTTCTCTTCAGAGACGATCTGCTCTGCAAAAATACACCATGTTCCTGCAAAACAAATTCGAAAGAGTTAATAAATTCAAAACAAAGCGATAAGTATGGCGAAGGAATTAAATGAGCTACACAAACATGCGAGCATGAAGCGACTACCAAGAAAACGCAACAAAAAAAGAGGGAGCTATATACACCCTTAAAACAAAACAAACCGAATGACAAAAAGAAAATGACAACACATATAGCCTTCCAAAAATGGGGAGAAATCTTAAAGCAAAAAAAAGGGTGAGAGTGTTATGGGGGAAGTACACCAACAAAGACGGAGTACGTTCTCTAAGTAGATGCGCTCATTTCACGTAGAGTGGAAATGTCAAGCTAGCGCATCTACGAAGGAGAAGTAACGTCTCTACATCGGCGTATCATCCTTAAATTGTTACGTCGACTTCACAGAAACGGAACACGATGATTCGGCGTACCAACAAAGACGGAGTACGTTCTCTAAGTAGATGCGCTCATTTCACGTAGAGTGGAAATGCCCAAACTGACGCATCTACAAAAGAGAAGTAACGCCTTCAAGTCGGCACCCTAATCTCATAGGAACGGAACGCGGCGATTCGACGCACCAACAAGGACGGAGTACGTTCTCTAAGTAGATGCGCTCATTTCACGTAGAGTGGAAATGCCCAAACTGACGCATCTACAAAAGAGAAGTAACGCCTTCAAGTCGGCACGCTAATCTCATAGGAACGGAACGCGGCGATTCGACGCACCAACAAGGACGGAGTACGTTCTCTAAGTAGATGCGCTCATTTCACGTAGAGTGGAAATGCCCAAACTGACGCATCTACAAAAGAGAAGTAACGCCTTCAAGTCGGCACGCTAATCTCATAGGAACAGAACGCGGCGATTCGACGCACCAACAAGGACGGAGTACGTTCTCTAAGTAGATGCGCTCATTTCACGTAGAGCGGAAATGCCCAAACTGACGCGTCTACAAAAGAGAAGTAACGCCTTCAAGTCGGCACGCCAATCTCATAGGAACGGAACGCGGCGATTCGACGCACCAACAAGGACGGAGTACGTTCTCTAAGTAGATGCGCTCATTTCACGTAGAGTGGAAATGCCCAAACTAACGCATCTACAAAAGAGAAGTAACGCCTTCAAGTCGGCACGCTAATCTCATAGGAACGGAACGCGGCGATTCGACGCACCAACCTAGGACGGAATACGTTCCCTAAGCAGACGTGCATCTGCATAAGAGAAGTAACGCCCGTAAATTGTTACGCCGAGGCCACGAGAACAGAACAGAACAACTCGACGCACAACCTAGGACGGAATACGTTCCCTAAACAGACGTGCATCTGCATAAGAGAAGTAACGCCCGTAAATTGTTACGCCGAGGCCACGAGAACCGAACAGAACAACTCGACGCACAACCTAGGACGGAATACGTTCCCTAAACAGACATGCATCTGCATAAGAGAAGTAACGCCCGTAAATTGTTACGCCGAGGCCACGAGAACCGAACAGAACAACTCGACGCACAACCTAGGACGGAATACGTTCCCTAAACAGACGTGCATCTACATAAGAGAAGTAACGCCCGTAAATTGTTACGCCGAGGCCACGAGAACCGAACAGAACAACTCGACGCACAACCTAGGACGGAATACGTTCCCTAAGCAGACGTGCATCTGCATAAGAGAAGTAACGCCCGTAAATTGTTACGCCGAGGCCACGAGCACAGAACAGAACGACTCGACGCACAACCTAGGACGGAATACGTTCCCCAAACAGACGTGCATCTGCATAGGAGAAGTAACGCCCGTAGATTGTTACGTCGAGGCCACGGGAACCGAACAGAACGACTCGACGCACAACCTAGGACGGAGTACGTTCCCTAAACAGACGTGCATCTGTATAGGAGAAGTAACGCCCTTAGATTGTTACGTCGAGGCCACGGGAGCTGAACACGACGATTTGGTGTACCAACAAGGACGGAGTACGTTCCCCAAGCAAACACTCCGATCTCACACAAAGTAAGAACCGAAGCCTCTACAAAGAAGAAGTAACGCCCAAATCAGTACGTCAAATCCTGAATCGGCGGTAAAAGAAGTGGCACACCTACAAAAAAAAAAAAAGAGTCGCAACGTTCCCCCATTTGGAATAAACAAATTAAAATCGAAAAGTGAATAAATTTCAAATCAAGGTGTATATATATATAATAAAATAATATATTCATGAAATGCCAAATTCAAAATCATTTAACTAATTTTAAATTTCCTAACCCCCAATTCCCAAATTACTTTAATGTATTTATAAAATCTCAATTTCAAAATTAAAATAACTAATTCTAATTCTTAATTTCATTTAAAAAAAAAAGCAAAAATTAAAATTTTTAAAATCTCAAATCAATTAACTAATTTTAAAAAGCCTTAATTTAAAATTAAAAAAAAAAAATTTGGCTTTTTAATCACAAAATTCCAAATCACGTAACTAATTTTGAAAAAAACCTTAATTTCAAATTAACAAATTTCTTATTTGGCTTTTTAATCACAAAATCCCAAATTGAAAATTACTGAGGATTCCTAAAGCCCAATAAAAAAAAATGCAAAATATTATAGGTCATCACAAATAACATAAATTACAACCCATAAATAAATTACAGCCCATAAATAAATTACAGCCCATAAATAAATTACATCAAATTACACACATTAAATTACGTAAATAAATTACAACCCATAAATAAATTACAACCCATAAATTAAATTACATACATAAATTACATACATAAATTACATACATAAATCACATATATTAAAATAAATTACAACCCATAAATTAAATTACATACATAAATTACATACATAAATTACATACATAAATCACATATATTAAAATTACATACCCATAAATTGCATATAATAAATTAAATTACATACAGTATCAATAATATTAAAAGAGGTTTATTTACCAAATTAAGAACGTCGGGAGAATGAAAATAGGCACCTGCATATAAAAAAATATATATATATATAAAGTTAGAATAAAAACATAAAACAAAAAAAGATATATATATAATAAAAAAATATAATAATAATAACAAAAAAAAAAAAACAAATAAAAAAAAAAAAAAAAGAAAAAAAAAGAGAAAACTCACCTACGGCCGGCGCGCGGGGCAGACCTGGAAGCAGCGGCTGCGGCTGAGGCGGCGGAGGCGCGCGATGAAGACGGCTGGAGCGCTTGGCTGAGGCGGAGGCGGCCGAGGCGGATGCGGCGGCGCACGGGGCTGAGGCGGTCGCGAAACGTTGCGCGGGGTAGAGGATCTGCGGGCTGACGAAACGGCCGAGGCTGATGCGGCGGCGCGGCACGGGCCGGATCGCAGAGACGGAGGCGGCCGAGGCGGATGCGGCGGCACGCGAGACGGAGGCGCTGGCGGAGCGGCGGCGCGCGAGACGGAGGCGCTGGTGGATCGGCGGCGCGGCACGGGCCGGATCGCAGAGACGGAAGCAGCGGTGCGGCGGTGCGGCTGCGGCGTGTGGCGGCGCGGTGGAGCGTGCGACGGCCGGCTGAGGCGCGGCGGCGGTGCGGCTGCGGCGTGCGGCGTGTGGCGGCGCGGTGGAGCGTGCGACGGCCGGCTGAGGCGTGACGGCGGCGGCTGGCGGCGGCGCGACGGCTGGAGCTCTCCTTCTTCTTCTTCTCCAAACAAATCTCTCCCTTTCTCTCCAAACAAACCTAAATCTTATTCCAACTCTTCAACTTCCATCTCATTCTATTTATATGAATTAGAAAACCTAAAAGAGTTAGGGTTTGAAGAGTAAAGTTACTTAAATGTCCTTCATTTAAGTTAAAAAAGTTGCAAAAATAATGTATGAAGTCGAACTCGAACTCAAGACCAAAGACAACTAAAGCCATCCAAGTTCCGTTCCACCAAACAAGCTTCTTGGTTATCATTTGTCTTCACATTTTACTGTTGCATTTTGCCAATTATTTAGACCAAAATAAAAAAAAAAAATTCAACACTCTTATTCCGAATTCAAGCCAAACTTTAGAAGCTTACCATCTTTTTTGACCGAGAAAATTAAAATTTTTGGGCATATTCCAAATTTTATTTTCAGACATGATTTAGAGTCAAAAGTTATCTAAATCCAAGTCTCAAATCAAAATTGACGGTTTGGGTATATTTTATCCACGTCTAGATTAGAGTAAAAGTCAAAGTCAAACCCTATTCAAAATACAATGGGGCAGACACAAGTCCTTACTCTACATCTCAAGATAAACTAAGGTAGAAAAAAAAAATCTCTCTACCGAAGTTTTAATCAAATTTCTGTCAGATAAGAAAGATCAAAACTACGAGCCAAATTCATATTTTTGATCGATTGACATGGAAAGAGACGTCAATTAAAATAATTGATCTATGAATCGAATTTCATATTTCGATAAAATTGATACGTCAAAGCGGAGTCGAAATGAGGATGTCCTACGTTTCGATTTATCTATTTAACTTTTCCGAGACTCACATACACATATTTGTGCATAACTCCCGAAAAAGGGGGCATTTGTTGACCGAGAAATTTCGGCCAATCAGTGGTCGCCACGTGTCTCCATTACGACCGGGGATCAGATAGACTTGACCGAGCAAAGTCGGCCAAACTGCAATTGGGCTCGAAGTCGAATCGGGCCAGAAAAATTAAATGACAATTTGGCCCAAAGCCCAAAAGCCCATTGGGTCCAAACCCAAGCCCATTGGGTCCAAACCCAAACCCATTGGGTCCAAACCCAAACCCATTGGGCTCAAAGCCCAAGCCCATTGGATCCAGGCCCATGAAAACTCTATAAATAGAGAGTTCATTTTCATTTCTAAGGTTCAGAAAATTTCTTCTCCTAAGAACTCAGAGAGAATTCCCAAACAACGAAAGACTCTTTGAATCCTGAAGACTGAACGTCACTTCTTGAAAATCAAACACCTGAAGACTTGACCGCTACGTGAAGCTGAAGATCCAACATCGAGAACAAGCTGCGAAGCCCTCGATCCAAATCCAACAACGAGAACAAGCTGCAAAGCCCTCGAAACAAATCCAACATCGAGAACAAGCTGCGAAGCCCTCGATCCAAATTCAACATCGAGAACAAGCTGCGAAGCCCTCGAGAAACATTTACATTTGAGAGAGAAAGAATCAGAGGATCAAACATTAGAGATTGTAATCCACTACGCACTGATACATACAAATACAATACATCAATACAAATTCAAATTCATTTACACGTGTCGAATTTTCATTCGTCGTTCGAATTCTCGTGTGAACATATATATATATATATTTATTGTGAAATCAATTGTCTAAAAAATAATTTATCAAAATTTTAAAAAATATTTTAAACTATTTTTATATAAATAAATAATTATATTTCGAGAAGTATAGAGACTAAAATAGAATAAGTCTCAAAATAAACATTTTTTTTTTCTCTTTTAAATTCAATTAAAGAATGAAAATCGAACTTGTGACCCGGCGAGGGGAAAAACACATGCCCTAAAAATCGAACTTGTGACCAGGGGAGGGGAAAAACAGCTGGGGTGAGAAACTAACCAACAGAGCAATATAGATTATTTCAAAATTTTAGCTTAGCTCATTATATATAATAGATGAGTTAAAAAAGTTGAGGGAACCACGTGCCCTGACCCCTTAATAGATTTGTCCCTGATTGAACATGTGACCTCTTAATCACTAGATCATACATCATGACAATTGAATTATGATCATGTTGGCCTAAACAGACTAAAACTTAATTTGAGATTGTTGTAGTTTTTAAAATAATTGTTGTCAGCAGTATTTTTAGAAAAATCAACTGTAACATTAAATTAATTAGTTTTTGGTAAATTTCTTATTTAAACATGAAAAATCAAGTTATAGTGTTTGATAAATTACTACTAATTTGTTGTAAAATTATATAACGACCAAAATATATATTTATTTCAATTAAGTATTAACTTTTATTATAAGATAATTATGTAAAAAATTATATAATTTAAATTAAAATATATTTTATTTACTTTAAATAATTTTATAAATTATATATTAAAAACAACCGTGGATATAATAAGACGTGTAAAACAAAATCTAGTTTTGGTTTTTTTTTTTTTTAAAAAAAAAAAATTAATTACAAAAAGTAAGAAAAGTAATTAAGATTTTAGTTTAAACACAAAAAAAAAAATGTAAGAAAAGTAATTAGAAGCATTATAACATTTTTTTAAAATAAAATATGGAAGGATAAGTTTTTTAAAAAAAAATTGTGAGTTGCCTCATATTTTTATGAAAGCCAAATTTAAAAACTACTTTTAACGACTTTTACAAATTTTATTTGAATTATTAAACAATCAATTTTATCAAACACAAAAACAGAGAGGTAACTCACAATTTTAAAAAAACTTTGGTTTTGGTTTTGGTTTCACTCAATGTCTCATACCAATAGAGATATTGTCCCTAGCTTATATATCTATGATCTTCCCCTTTCCTAACCAATGTGAGAGTTTAGTCATACTCCCAACAATCCTCCCCTCAAACGAAGGACTATACAGGTCTCCTCTCATATAATCATCTATTCGTGTTTAGACTCGAGCATTATCACTTTTAATCATGCCACTCTTCAAAGGACCACACAGGTCTTCTCTCATATAGTCATCTATTCGTGTTTAGACTCGAGCATTATCACTTTTAACCATGTCACTCTTCAAAAGACCACACAAGTCTCCTCTCATATAGTCATCTATGATCGTGTTTAGACTCGAGCATTATCACTTTTCTTCAAACGACCACACATGTATGTCTCCTCTCATATCATCTATGATCATGTTTAGACTCGAGCATTATCACTTTTCTTCAAAGGACCACACATGTCTCCTCTCATATAGTCATCTATTCGTGTTTAGACTCGAGCATTATCACTTTTAACCATGTCACTCTTCATCAAAATATGCTAGACTCGAGCATTATCACTTTTAACCATGTCACTTTTCATCAAAGCATACCCCTGTCTGAGAATCTCATCACACATACATGGCTAAGTCAAGGACATGACTCTAATACCACTTGTTTAGGGACAACGAACATCCACATATCTCCACATTGGTATGATATTGTCCACTATGAGCATAAACCCTCATGACTTTGCTTTGTGTTTCACCCAAAAAGCCTCGCAACAATGGAGATGTTGTCCCTCACTTATATACCCATGATCCTCTCCTTACCTAACCAATGTGAGACTTTGGCCACACTCCCAACAGAAACGAGAGGAATACTTTACCTATGTCCTTAATGTTATCTAAAAAAAAAAAAAAAAAAAAAATCTCCTCACCTTTCCAAGAAAAATTCTCCATTTGGATGGAAGGGTAGCATTCATCGGACTCGGATTTTTTTATTTACCTTATGGCTTCTAAAAATGGCTTGTAATTTTGATTAGTTTTTCTTCTTTTTTCCATTTTGTTTTATCAACAACATGTGTTTGTTGGGGATTTAAATCTATATTTTTTTGGTTAAAGATATCCGTGTTGACCGAGAAATTTCGGCCTATCAGCGGTCGCCACGTGTCTTCATCACGGCCGGTGGATCAGATAGACTTGACCGAGAAAATTCGGTCACACCGCAATTGGGCTCGAAATCAGATCGGTCCAGAAAAGCTATTCAAAAGACAATTTGGCCCAAAGACCAAGCTCATGGGGCTCAAAATTCAAAAGCCCATTGGACCTAACCCATTGGATCCAAGCCCAAGCTCATTGGATCCAGACCCAAGCCCACCAGGCCCATGAGAACTCTATAAATAGAGAGTTCATTCTTCATTTTTAGGGTTCAGAAAATTTCTACTCATAAGAGCTCAGAGAGAATTCCCAAGCAACGAAGACTCCTTGAATCCTTGGAAGACTGAACGATCATCCAACATCGAGAACAAGCTGCGAAGCCCTCGAAACAAATCCAACATCGAGAACAAGCTGCGAAGCCCTCGAGATACATTTACATTTAAGAGAGAGAATCAGAGGATCAAACATTAGAGATTGTAATCCACTACGCAATGATACATACAAATACATAAATACAAAATCAAATTTCATTTACACATGTCTACATTTACTTCGTCGAAATCTCCGTGTGAACAGATTGGCACGCCCAGTGGACCTCTCTACCTTTCATCTCTCTCTCTAAACAAAAATTAACAATCGCATCAAAGAAAACAATATCCAAGGCTGTCAGTTCCAACAACCCTTACAGGGGACCTACCACCCGCAGCCGCTTCATCAAAGAAGTCTCGCAGACGAGCGAGCACACTTCTGCCATCGTGAACAAAATATACAAACGACTGACGAAGTCCGCGCAGGTTGGGATAATCATCAAGGACAATCCCTTGTTCGATGAAGTTGCTCCCTTCTCTGATCAGTCGGAGAAGGTGTCTGACTCCAACATATCTGTAATGATGGCAGATGCCCGCACTAACGACGAAGCGATGGCTGAAATGGAAAAGAAAATGAACCTTCTGATGAAAGCAGTCGAGGACAAAGACTTCGAGATTGCCCATCTAAGGAATCAGATGCAAAGTCGTGAGGTCGCGGAGTCAAGTCTAACTCTTGCGGCCAAAAAGAGTGACAAAGAAAAAATTGTCATCTAGGAAGACCAAGCGCAACACTCAACGTCGGTCGCTTCCTTATCTGTCCAACAACTGCAGGACATGATTACCAACACCATCCGAGCCCAGTACAGTGGACCAGCCCAGAGCACACTCTTGTATACCAAACCGTATTCCAAGAGGATCGACAACTTGAGGATGCCCACCGGGTACCAACCGCCGAAATTTCAACAGTTCGATGGGAAGGGCAATCCTAAACAACACATTGCCCACTTCGTCGAAACGTGCGAGAACGCTGGAACTCGCGGAGACTTGCTGGTTAGGAAATTCGTCCGAACTTTGGAAGGAAACGCCTTTGACTAGTACACCGACTTGGAACCCGAGACGATTGACAGTTGGGAACAGTTTGAGAGAGACTTCTTGAATCGCTTCTACAGCACGAGGCGGACAGTCAGCATGTCTGAACTCTCGCACGCTTGCCAAAGAATGGGCGAGCCAGTCGTCGATTTCATTAACCGTTGGAGATCGTTGAGTCGTGACTGCAATAACCGACTCACAGAAGTGTCTGTTGTCGAGATGTGCATCGGCGGCATGCATTGGGGACTTCACTACATCCTACAAGGGATAAAGCCCCAAACATTCGAGGACTTAGCAACTCGCGCCCATGATATGGAGCTGAGTATTGCCAATAGAGGAAACAGAGACCTCTTAATCCCCGACGTAAAGAAAATAAAGACGGAAATGAAGGGCGTTGGGAAGATCACGAAGAATGTCGTGAAAGAATCTATGGTCGTGAACACGGCCCCTTTAAGGATTTCCTCCAAAGCAAAGGAAAACAAAATGGAAGCAAGAAATGACAAAGGCGAAAGACGTCGCCTTACTTTGAAAGAAAGACAAGAAAAAGTCTACCCGTTTCCAGACTCTGACATCCCCGATATGTTAGAGCAATTGCTGGAAACGGAACTCATCCAACGGCCAGAATGCAAACGACCGGAGGAGTTAGGAAAGGTAAATGATCCTAACTACTGCAAATACCACCGGGTCGTCAGTCATCCTGTAGGCAAATGTTTTGTCTTAAAAGAGCTAATCATGAAGTTAGCTAGTGAAAAGAGGATTGAGTTGGATCTCGACGAGGTAGCTCAAACAAATCACGCCGCCGTAACATTGAACTCCGACGTTCAATTATCTCTTATTTCACCTAAGAAGTAAGAGGAGAGTTTGATCCAGTTTGGGACTTGCGAACCTATAATTGTTCGATTCGAACATGAAATCCTACAGAATACTTCGCGGGTGAAGCCCGAACCCTTTGGGGATGAGGATGAAGGATGGACCGTCGTAACTCGTCGGAAAATGCGGCGACAGAGACCTGTCCAGAAAGAAGCCCACCTACTTCGAGAGTATAGTGTTACCTCTCCAAAAGTACATTATTTAGGGCTTTAATTACCTAAAAATCATGTAGATTCTTGAGTGTTTTTGTTAGAAGTTAGCTTAATGTGTGCTTAAATGTGAGAATTTGAGAAATGATGCTAAAATAGGACTTATTTGGAAAAGGAACGAAAAAGGATGTAAAATGATGTAAAAAGAGCTAAAATGTACATTGCAGGAAACGTTGCGGAAACATTGCTGAAACCGCAACAGAGCATTGCGGCCCTCGCAAGGAAATCGCAATGCTAGTCTTCTTCTGCTGAACTTTTCCAGCCCTCAGTTGTCATTGTTGCGATCTTCCAGCCGCCTAAGGTTTCCACTGCTGCCACGTGGAAGATTGTTGTTCAGAATGGATGGATATCCGCGGCTGAAGGTACCTGCAGAAGCTATAAAAAGAAACCGATGATGAAGGGAAACACACACTCAGAAGCGTGGAGATCCCAGTTGCAAAGCAATCTGCAGACGAAATTCCTTCTCCCGTTTGTTGGAACGAAGAAATCAGCCCTTGGCGTCGATAATTCGAGAGGAAGAAGAGAATATCCTTCTTCTCTTCTGATTGAATTCATCCCCAAGATCAGCTAATCTTCCCCTTCATCCGAGGCGTTTAGCAACGTGGAGGATCCAAGCACTTTTACAGCTTTCTTTACTGTTTTCTCTTTACCGATTCCATTGGCAACATTGTTCTGATTCATTCTCCAATACACTTGATCTTTACTGCTTTCATATCATTGCACGTTGTTCTTATGAAGTGTTCTGAACCTTATTTTTAGAGAGTAATCAATTAAGTTTTGTTGAGTTCTTCATTTTATTATTTCTTATTCAAGTGCTTTTACTGAATTCTCTAAAACATGATCAATCAATCCATCTCTGTTAGTTCTTCGAAAACCATGAGTAACTAATCTAAGAAAGGTCTACTAAAGATGAATCTATAGGCTAGAAATACGAGAGTCCAACATGTAGAGCAGCATGATTGCATTGAATGTATGTGAGCTTCATCCCATGGGCAATTTCGACCGGCCATCCATTTTGTCTAAAGAATTCCTAACCTCCGGAAGGAGTAAGAGTTCAGAGTCATCCGATCATGCTAGCCTTTCATGGTAACCAGAAAATGACCTAGGAATAGGCGTTCTCCTAGCACGTTTGTTAGCTTGCTTGTATAAATAGGTGTTTATGTCTTACTTGGATATGAGTGAACTAAAGATCTAATGCATGTAATCGAGAGATGCATGAGATTTAGCTAAAACAATGCATGATATGTTAATCTACTGCTGAATGATCGTAGTTAAGTGCCTATAGAGGAGTCTTAAGTCGACCTTGCTGCCTTACTTTACATTTAAAATCGTTGCTAATTTATTGCTAGATTATTGCGAGAACCACAATAAAACATTTCTACTTTTTGCCTTAGTCTTTTTATTACCTTTTTATCTTTGCGATTTCGTTGCGAAAACATTGGGAGACTGTTACGTCTCCAAAAGTGACCTTTTTAGGACTTAATTATCTTAGAAAGATGTTCACTTTTAGGTGTTTTTGATAGCATTTAGCCTAAACCTATGCTTAAATATGAGAATTAGAAGAAGGTAGCTAGATTAGGACTTATGTACAATAGGAAAGAAAAGGGTTGAAAACCGAAGGAACAGAATGAAAAAACAAGCATTGCGGAAACATTGCGGTCACCGCAATGTTTCAAGTGAAAACCGTAAGTTGACTGATCTTTTTCTGTTAATTTCCGTGATTTCAGGGATTCGTTCTTTCTCCTCCATCCATTCTGAAGTACGACGTTGAAGATTGATGGTTCTCCTTGGCCCAAATGCACCTGCAGATTACTATAAATAGGGGTCAAAGTCGAAGGTTCAAACATCATCCGAAAGCGTAGAAGTCTTCTCGCAGTCCATCTTTTCTCCTGTTTTCCTCTACCGTCTGCTGGTTTGCGAAGCTCAGCTGTTGGAATCGATAATCTGATAGGAAGGAGAGGAGATTCTTCTTCTCTCCCGATTGGATTCATCCAAGCAAGGCTGACCTTTCTCATCCTTCATTCGAGGCGGCTGCAACGAGACTTTCGAGCTTGTTTTATTGCTTTCTGTTCTTCATTTCCATTTTTCAACTCTGTCTTGTTGTTGTTTCTGTTCTTGTGGCTAATTTAGTTCATTTCGTTGTGTTCTGTCTTCCTGTTCTTTACTTTAAGCATCTCTTATGTTCATTCAAACAATCAATTAATCAAACATAAAGTTCAGTATTTCACAGCCTCTCGCCTTTGCATTCTACTGTTTTCCCTTGCTGTTTTAAGCACATTTCCCTTCTAAGCATGTTTATTTTATCCTTTAGTTCTGTTCTCCTTATATCCATGAGTAACTAAGTCACTTAGGGGCATGCTAATGACAACACTATAGGCTAAAAAACGTGAATCAAGCATATAGGGTAGCTTTCGAAGCATTGATTGTATGTAAGCTTCATCCCACGGGCAATTTCGATTGGCCATCCATTTTGTCCAAAGAACTCCTAACCTCTGGAAGGAGTAAGAGTTCAGAGTCATATTATCATGCTAGCCTTTCAAGGTAACCAGGAAACGGCCTAGGAATAGGCGTTTCCCTAGTACAAACCATATCTTTCTGCCTTAACAAGATGCTTAAGACCTTACTTTGAGTTGAGTAAACTAAAGAATCTAATGCATGGAATCGGACGATACATGAGATTGAGATAGTTTGATGCATAGAGAGTAGATCCAGTGCTTGAGAGTCGTATAAAAATGCCTATAGGATAGTCATTAGTAGCCCTTAATTCATCATTTTACACACTTTCGCTGTTATTACAATTGCGGTAAAATTGCTGTATCCGCAATTCTTTTAAAGTTACAATTCTGTCTAGCCATCTTTGTCTTCATTTATTAGTCTCGTTTCTTTTCGTTTGAGTTTAGCTTTAACTTGCACTTGTTTATGTTACTACCCTCTACATATTCAGTAGGAAATAGACAATTTAAAACCAATTCTACACCATCGAATCCACCCTTTCTTTCTTAACTTTACACTTCATGAATAGCTTATAATAAATCTCTGTGGGAAAACGAATGAAAAAATACTTACTACTTGCTATAAGATCATGTATGCTTGCATGTTCTGAGTGCTCTTTCTATCTTATTGCTTATTTATTTTAACACATTGAGCACGCAACAGAGACCCACAATTCTTCTTCTCCACATTATAGCTTTATCTCTTTACTTGCTTGGCTTTTACACTTGCTTTTTTCTTGCATCTTTTATATTTCAGCACACCAACCCAAAATCTACCCAATTTAAGTTACCCTATCTAATTTAGCACCTCAACTCGTTAGTAACTAAACTCAATCTCTGTGGGAAAACGAATTAAAAAAATACTTATCACTTGCTGCAGACCATGTATGCTTGCATGATCTGAGTGCTCTTCGCATTTACATTTTACATACACACTGAGCACGCAACAAGTTTTTGGCGCCGCTGCCGGAGATTTTGTTTAGTAAACACGATTTGTGTTATCTTAGAAGAGTTTAATTTAAGTGGAGCCAATCTTCTGCATTTAGTTTACAGGTACCAACAAGCTGGTTTATGAATGAGTTTCCCAATCACAACTTAGAGTTTGACCCTGAACCTGAAAGGACTTTAAGGGCCTGAAACAAAATTAAGAAACGTCTTTTTAAACAGCCAAAACAACCTGTAATTCAGCACATTGCAGACCACGCAGAGTCATCGCAATCACAACAAGCTGGAATGGATCGAGCAGAAGAAGCACCCAACCGAGCACCTATCATTCACAACCCCATTGAAATTGCGAATGATAAGGATAGTGCCATTCTATCATACCTTGTACCAATGCCTGAGGAGCTTAATCCGAGCATCATACGCCCCGAGATTATAGCTCATTCATTCGAATTAAAACCCGTCATGTTTCACTTGCTGTCCACAATTGGACAATTCTTTGGAGTGGAGAACGAAGACCCCCACAACCACTTGAGAAACTTCCTGGGAGTGAGTGACACCTTTGTCATCCCAGGAGTGTCTCAAGAGGCCTTGAGACTTTACCTTTTTCCATATTCATTAAGAGATAAGGCCAAGACGTGGTTGAATTCCTTCCCCTCTGGTTCAATTGTCAATTGGACAGACCTAGCAGAGAAGTTCCTAGTAAAATACTTCCCTCCAGATAGGAACTCTAACTTCCGTGATGATATTATCAAATTCAAGCAAGCCGAAAACGAATCATTACACGAAGCTTGGACTAGATTCAAGGACCTATTACTCAAATGTCCACTTCATGGCATTCCATGGTGTATTCAAATTGAAGTGTTTTTCAAAGGATGCAACCCCAGCACGAGGCAAGTGTTGAATTCCTCAGCTGGAGGTTCCATGCTATCAAAGAGTTACAATGAAGCCTATGAGATTTTGGAGAAAATCTCAACATCACATTGTAGGTGGTCAGACGATCCTGTGGAGCCAAACAGAAGGAAGGCTCAAGACATGGATGCACTCAGTGCAATGAGCAGCCAAATCCATGCTCTGACCAACCTAGTAAAGCAAATGGCTCAAACCAATATTCAACAAAGTGTCAACATCGTGGAAGCTGTTTCAACGAGCACATCAATAGCTAACCAAGGTGAGGCACTAGTCTGTGGATTCTGTTGGGAAGGGCACATGTATGATTTTTGCTCTGGGAATCCATCCTCGGTGTGTTATGTTGGAAGTCAACAGCAACCAAGGAATAACCCCTACTCAAACACATATAACCCTGGTTGGAGAAACCACCCAAATCTCTCTTAGGGTGGACAACAAAACACAAACCAAATGCAAAATCAACCAAGACCGAATGGACCATCTGGTTTCACTCAACAAACTAGTCAACCCCCTTATCAGAAACAATACAACCAACCAATGGGGACATCAGTGGAGAACTTGCTGAAGAAGTATATAGCAAAGAATGATGCAACTCTGTAGAGCCAGCAAGCAACAATGAGAAGTTTAGAGAACGAAATTGGGCAGTTGGCGAACGAGCTGAAGAATAGGCCCCAAGGCAGATTGCCTGCAGACACTGAAACACCAAGAAGGGATGGTAAGGAAGAAGTTCAAGCCATTGAACTTCGAAGTGGAAGGCCGTTCGTGATCAACAACAGAGAAGCACCAAAGCGAGTAGAGAATGAAGAGTCTAGTGCTCCACTGGATTCTCTGCCCAACCTTGATCAAATACAGCCAAACACAACGAGGGTGAGGCTGGAACCTATCATCGAGGAACCAGAAGAAATTCCTAGGCCTCCCCCTGTCATTAGGCAGCCCGACTTGCCTATATATGTGCCACCACCTCCATTTCCTAGACAGCTCAAGAAGAAGCAAGAGCAGGAAGCTCATTTCCATAAGTTCTTGGAAATATTGAAACAAGTGCATGTTAATATTCCATTTGTGGAAGTTTTGCAATCTATGCCATCATATGTAAAATTCTTAAAAGATATTATCACTAACAAAAAAGTTATTGGTGAGTTTGAAACAGTAAATCTCACTGAGGAGTGCAGTGCCATACTCCAAAATAAGCTGCCAAAGAAGAAGAAGGATCCTGGTTCCTTCACCTTACCAGTAGAATTGAGAGGCAAGCATGTGGGCAGAGCCTTGTGTTATCTTGGAGCCAGCATCAATCTCATGCCCTTGTCACTATTCCAACAGCTTGGGATAGGGGAAGCACGACCAACAACAGTCACCTTGCAACTTGCAGACAGATCCATCGCATACCCTGAAGGTAAGATTGAGGATATACTTGTCAAGGTTGACAAATTTATTTTTCTTGCAGACTTTATAATCTTGGACTACGAGGCACATAAAGAGGTACCAATCCTATTGGGCAGACCGTTCTTAGCCACAGGTAGGGCTCTAATTGATGTCCAGAAAGGTGAACTTACCATGAGAGTTCATGATGAGGAAGTTAAGTTCAGTGTGTTTAAAGCTTTAAGGTACCCCTCTGATCTTGAATCCTGTGCAACTATAGATATATTAGACTCATTAATGAAAGAAGAACTTGAGCATGAATTGTTAATTAAGCATGCTACTAATTATGCACAAATAGATGTAAATGATTTAAATGTTTCTGAATTGATGGATGTATCTGTGGACAACCCTCAACATGTATGCATGACTAATGAATTGTCTGAAAGAACCACAACTCCTTTGATGCCATCAATTGAACAACCACCTTTACTAGAACTGAAACCATTGCCTGAACACCTTAAGTATGTATATCTAGGAGAGAAAGATACCTTGCCTGTTATTATTTCGTCCAAACTAAGTAAACAACATGAAATTGCGTTAATATTGCAGCTCAAGCAACATAAAAAAGCTATTGCCTGGACGATTGCTGATATTAAGGGTATAAGTCCTTCGTATTGCATGCATAAAATATTGTTGGAAGAGGAACATACACCTAGAGTAGATCACCAACGTAGGTTGAACCCCTCCATGAAGGAGTGATAACTCCATTTTGGAGTTATTAAATACTTCCTAATTATAGCTAAAGTCCGCTTTCAATTGATTAAATATATCTCTTTTGTAGGAGAAAAGCGGCAAAGAGCTCGTGCGTCCGTTGGGCATGTTCGAGTGCTTAAAGCAGAGTTTTAGCGCCCCGGGAATGCATCGGGAAGAGGGGAACTTGTTCCGTGAAGAAACGGGCCAAAACTGCCTTGGAGAGGCAAAGCTTCAGCCCCAAACCCGAGAGCCAGCGTCGAGCTATAGCGTCGAGACGCTGGCTCGACGCTGGAAAAACCCGAGAGCAAGCGTCGAGTGATAGCGTCGAGACGCTAGCTCGACGCTGCCCTGGCGTCGAGACCCTGCTTGGCGTCGAGACGCTCCGGAGGAGGCGCGCGCAGGAAAATCATCGGGGCAGCGTCGCGACGCTGGCCTTGCGTCGCGACGCCATCGCGAGCGCGCGCGGCAACTTAAGGCACAGCGTCGAGACGCTGGCCTAGCGTCTCGACGCTACGACGATGGCAGAAGATAAATGACGATTTTTCTGCACATTTTGGGCATCTTCTCCTTCATCTCTCCACCATTTTTGCTCTTCTTAGTCTTCTTCTTCTCCGTTTTCTCTCTATTTTTCCGTGGAGCTCCGCCATTGTTGGCATGCTAGTGAGCTCCACCTTCCATTGTAATAAGTAGACGAATCCTTCCATGGCCGTGGTTGGAGCGGGATTGACGAACCGCGCCATGAGCGGCTAAGGTAAGGGTGACGGTTTGGGAATAGTTTAGGGGGATTTTGTTAAACATATTTAGTTTTGATAATCTGAGCTTTGATATGCATATTGGTTCTGTTTATTAGCATCCATTTACCTTGCTTAATCCAACGCGCATGCTAAAATACGTTGATTGACACTCGGGTAGTTTCGCATGTTGTGTATGTTAAAGAGTAGCGATGCCGTGCCTCTCACTGCTCGACTAAGTAACACAGGTAGATGGAATTAAATCGAAGTATCGAGTCGGGTAGGATAATTGTTGATTGCATACGGCGTTTGCGGGCAATCTACTAGCAATTAGAATTCACGCTCGAATGTTCGTCGCGGTTAGCTAGTGACTGTCTAAATTTACCTTAGGACTGATCACCCTGATGTAGGCTTAGATAACGTGTAATTAGAACTGTGTGGTCTGATTAAAATCCATGGAGTCGGCTACTTTGGGGCTTCTCTGGTAGTCGTCCGCGTGCTCAATAAACTGAAATCCATGTTATTAGAATTAAATGATAAACTGAACTTGTTTAACAATTGATCCCGAGACTCCCAAACCGTGCACACGTTCTCTTCTTGTTATTTCCTTCTTCCGTTAGCTTTCTCGTTATTTCCCATTTGCATGATAAAACCCCCCGTTACCAATTAATCAATTAAATCCCAATTTCACTAGTAAATTCAATCTTCCTATTCCTTGGATCGACCCTGTTTCCACTGGCTGCAAAGCCTTGGTCATAGGCTTTATAAATCTTATTTTTGGCAAGCCTCGACAGCTTGAGATTAAGTGGATATTCAAAAATCCGCGCACCAAAAATTGGCGCCGTTGCCGGGGAGTAGGCAATTGATTGAATTTATGATTGAAGTTTGAATTTGATTCATTGATGGCTGACTGAAATTTTTTTTTTCTGTTTGTATCTTGTGTGTTTGGATTTTTTGTTTGTGTATGACCCGTTCCTCTGAGGGTATTAGTTTGCAGTTTATCCCTGAGATTGACAGAGAGGAGCGGCGGTTACGTAGAGAAGCCCGGGAGGGGCAAGGAACGTTTGAAAGAGAAGAAGGCAATCCCTTCTTATTTGACGAGATGGCGCAAGGTGATGCGCCACGGACGCTTAAGCAGCTGGCAGCGCCAGACCTGAACCTGCAGCCTTTGTGCATTAACTACCCCGTGGTAGCAGGTAACTTCGAGTTAAAATCTGGTTTAATTCACCAGTTACCTTCTTTCCATGGAAACGCAGGTGAGGACGCGAACAAACACCTGATGGAGTTCCATTGCGTCTGCGCGGGGATGAAGCCCGCAGGGGTCACGGAGGAGCAACTGAATATGAGGGCATTCCCCTTCACACTCAAGGATAAGGCCAAGGATTGGCTATACTACTTGCCCTCCGGATCCATCACCACGTGGCAGGATATGAAGCGGGTATTCTTGGAGAAGTACTTTCCCGCATCCTTAGCCACCACTCTGCGGAAGAGGATTTATGGGATCACCCAGGATGTCGGTGAGTCCCTGCACGAATACTGGGAACGCTTCGGGCGCCTGTGCGCGAGCTTCCCACATCATCAGATTGCCGACCAGCTGCTCATACAATATTTTTATGAGGGGATGACGCCCCATGACCGGCAGATGATCGATGCAGCGAGTGGAGGGGCACTGATTGACAAGACCCCAGT
Source organism: Herpetospermum pedunculosum (assembly GCA_028017165.1). Taxonomy (NCBI): domain Eukaryota; kingdom Viridiplantae; phylum Streptophyta; class Magnoliopsida; order Cucurbitales; family Cucurbitaceae; genus Herpetospermum; species Herpetospermum pedunculosum. Next base: position 52,490,667 of record CM051528.1, on the reverse strand, counting down.
TGAGGCCAAGCAGTTGATTGCAAACATGGCTACAAACTCGCAGCAATTCGGTATTCGGGGGCAAGGACAAGTGCACAGCGTGGCTCAGAGCCATGAGATGACTGAAATGAGGGCCCAGGTGGCCGAAATAGGCAATATGTTAAAGAAAATAGTTGGAGGACACCGCGAGGCGGAGGAGGTCAACGCGATCGGGGGGTACGCTTCCAACCCAAGGAAGTACGACCCATATGCAAACACTTATAACCCCGGTTGGCGCGACCATCCTAATTTCAGCTATGGGAATAGGGAAGGACAAACTCGCTTCCAAGGCCAGTCCTAGGATAGGCCTAATTCTTCCACCCAGGCTCAAGCCTCGAGCTCCTCCAGCTCACTTGAAGAGATGGTAAGAACCATCGTGACTAGCACCAGCCAATTCCAGAAAGAGGCTCGTGAAGAGCTTAATTCTCACAAGGCAGAGCTGCAAAATTTGAACAAGCAGCTGACACAGATGGCGGTGTCTATCAGTAAGATTGAGAGCAAGAGCTCGGGGAAGCTTCCTTCCCAAACTACAGTAAACTCATGTGAAAACGTGAGTGCCATTCAGCTGCGCAGTGGGAAGTCACTTTCCACCAGAGCTGCGAAGGAAGCCACGGACAGCTTGAACAAGTCCGCCCCGACTGCTCCTGAGATTCAGAATGTGAGAAAAGATGAGAAGGTCAGTGTACCTGAGGATGTTACCAGAGCACCATTCCTAAGTCGGATTGTGAAGCCTACTTTGGAGACCGAGGATGCGGAGGTCCTTCGAACCTTCCAAAAGGTGGTGGTCAACATCCCACTTCTTGAGGCCGTAAGCCAAGTGCCAAAATACGCCAAGTTTCTCAAGAAGTGGTGTACGAGTAAGAGAATGTCGAGAAAAAGTGACGAGACAAAGAAAGAAACCGTCTCCGCCAACTTCCAAGGTAATCTTCCACCGAAGTGCATCGATCCTGGTATGTTTTCTATCCCATGCACTATCGGTACTAAATTCATTGAAAATGCCATGTTAGATCTCGGTGCCTCGATTAATGTCATGTCTTATGATGTTTTTAAAGAACTTGAATTGTGTACTTTAATCGAGTCCAATATAGTTGTCCAACTAGCCGATCGATCTTATGTGCATCCTTTAGGGAAGGTTGAGGATATTTTAGTCAAAGTTAAGGACTTACTGTTTCCATGCGATTTTTATGTGCTGAATATGAATGAGAATTCTTCGCATGTTTCCTCTTCTATTTTGTTAGGTCGCCCATTTATGAAGACCGCTAAGGTCAAGATAGATGTTGATAGGGGTGCCTTATCTGTAGAATTTGATGGAATGGTGAATGAATTTATTATAAATGCATCAAAGTCGTCTGTGACTGTTGGGAATGTGTCTGTTGTCGAGCATGATGAGAATGGGAATCTACCCTCGCGCTTGAGGGATGGTTCCCATGTCTCTGTTAAAATTTCTAATTTAAATTTGTGTGATAATGATGCTGGTTTTTGCACTAACACTGCTGATATTCACGTGCCCGAGGCACGAAGAGTGCAAAATATTTTTCAGGATGATGGCAGGAAAGGTGTGGCCAAGGACAAGTCTGGATCGTCCCCCGCACCTACAGACTATGGATGAGTCTGTTGAGAGAATACAGTCGAGCAACCGACTTTAAAAATTCTGCGCTTCTCGGAGGCACCCGAGCGATGGACTGTTTTTTATGCTTTAGTTAGGTTTTTATTGCTTTCTAGATTAACTTAGTTTTAATTAGCTTGCTGTTTTTTTTTTAGGAATCGAGGAAGAGAAGACAATTTTGGGCTCTGATGCGTTCGTGCGCCGCTTCCTCGCCCTCGCCAGCTTCACCAAGAGTCAGGGAAGTGTATTTCTTCTTCCCTTTTACTTTGTTGCATCTGACTGGTTGGCATTGAGGACAATGCCAAATTTTGAAGTTGGGGGTGGAGTAGTCCGATGGATGTGCATGTGTAGTTTGTTGAGAAGTGTTGCAAAGTTATTGAAGTGCTTGGGACTCTGTTTATTGTTTTCTGACGATGATAGCCTAGGAAATGCATGTTGGAAATCTGAGCATGTTCATAATCGAGTTTTTGCATGAGTTTTGTGTTTCTTAGGTTCATGTCAAAAATTTTAAAATTTTTGCTGTTGCTCCCTTGCACTCATCGCGCACCTAGCAACCTCTCCCTAGATTCCGTAAGCCTTGTTTATCGCATGTTTAGCTAATTCTCGTTGTCACCTCGAAAGGCACCCTTAGGTAGCTTGTTGCATGAGAGTTAGTGGTTAGTTAATTGAGAAAGCATGTGCTTAGCCTAATGTAAAAAAAAAAAATAGAAAAGCATGTTTTATTGAAAATTCCTCTCGAGGCGCCCCTCCTTCTTATTAGTGCACTTAAGAAGTGAGCTGTTATGTCTCCAAAAGTGACTTATTTAGGACTTATTTAGCTTAGAAAGATGCACACTCTTAGGTGTTTTTGATAGGATTTAGCTTAAACCGATGCTTATTTGTGAGAATTAAAAGAAGGTAGCTAAATTAGGACTTGTGTGCAAAAGGAAAGAAAAGGATTGAAAACCGAAGTAAAAGAATGAAAAAACTACATTGCGTTAGCATTGCGGAAACATTGCTGAAACCGCAATGTTTCAAGTGAAAACCGTAAGTTGACTGATCTTTTTCTGTTAATTTCCGTTATTTCAGGGATTCGTTCTTTCTCCTCCATCCATTTTGAAGTACGACGTTGAAGATTGATGGTTCTCCTTGGCCCAAACGCACCTGCAAATTACTATAAAAGGGGGTCCAAGTCGAGGGTTCAATCATCATCCGAAAGCGTAGAAGTCTTCTCGCAGCTCCATCTTTTCTCCTGTTTTTCTTCGCCGTCTGTTGGTTTGCGAAGCTCAGCTGTTGGAATCGATAATCTGATAGGAAGGAGGGAAGATTCATCTTCTCTCTCGATTGGATTCATCCAAGCAAGGCTGATCTTTCTCATCCTTCAGCCGAGGCGGTTGCGACGAGGTGTCCAAGCTCAATTTCCTTTTTTCTGTCTATCATTTCTAAATTCCAGTTCTATTTTGTTGTCGTTTCTCTTCTCGTAGCTAGTTCATTGCATTTCGTTGCTTTCTACCTTTATGTTATTTACTTTAAACGTCCCTTTGTTCATTCAAACATTCAAGTGATCAAAGCACAATTCTTAATTTCACAGTTTCTTCTCTTTACTGCTACTGTTTTCTCCTTGCTGTTTGTCTTAAAATTACTTCTAAGCATGTCTACTTCTTCTCTTACTTCTGTTCTGTCTATATCCATGAGTAGCTAAGTCACATAGGGGCATGCTAATGACAAGTCTATAGGCTAAAAAACGTGAACCAAGCATGTAGGATAGCTCTCGAAGCATTGATTGTATGTAAGCTTCATACCACGGGCAATTTCGATTGGCCATCCATTTTGTCCAAAGAACTCCTAACCTCTGGAAGGAGTAAGAGTTCAGAGTCATACACTCATGCTAGCCTTTCAAGGTAGCCAGAAAACGACCTAGGAATAGGCGTTTTCCTAGTACAAACCGTAACTTTCGGCTTTAACAAGATGCTTAAGACCTTACTTGGATATGAGTAAACTAAAGAATCTAATGCATGGAATCGGAAGATACATGAGATTGAGTGAGTTTGATGCATAGTGAGTTGATCCAATGCTTGAGAATCGAATGAAAAAGCCTATAGAGGAGTCGTTAGTAGCCCTTGTTTCTCCATTTTACACACTTTCGCTGTTATTAAAATTGCGGTAGAATTGCTGTTTCCGCAATTCTGCTAAAGTTACAATTCTGTCTAGCTGTTTTTGTCTTCGTTTATTAATCTCGTCTCTTTTCATTTGAGTTTAACTTTGACTTGCACTTGTTTATGTTACTACCCTCTTCGTATTCAGTAGGAAATAGACAATTTAAAACCAATTCTACCCCATCAAATCCACCCTTTCTTTCTTAACTTTACACTTCACGAGTAGCTTATAATAAATCTCTGTGGGAAATCGAATGAAAAAATACTTACTACTTGCTATAGGATCATGTATGCTTGCATGTTCTGAGTGCTCTCTCTATCTTATTGCGTATTTATTTTAACACATTGAGCACGCAACAAGTTTTTGGCGCCGCTGCCGGGGATTTATTTAAGTGAAAACGAAGTTTGTTAAGTTTGAAACCCCAAGTTTATTACCTATTGAAGCTTATCTGTTTCATTTCTTTTGCAGGTACTAGTTGGGTTAGTTTATGAGTGAGCCTTCAAGTAGTGATCTAGAGTTCAATCCTGAGCCTGAGAGATTACTTAGGGCTAGAACTAGAGCCAAGAAACGTCTCTTTAACCAACCCTATATACCTCCAATAATTGCGGGAACCGCAATTCCTCCGCAATTGTCTCAAGAAGAAATGGATGGAATAGTTCCAAATCCGGTGCCTGTCACTCGCAATCCCATCGAAATAGCTAATGACAAGGATAGCGCCATACTCTCTTACTTAGTACCTATGCCTGGGGCGCTGAACCCCAGCATAATCCGTCCTGAAATCACTGCCAACTCATTCGAGTTAAAGCCAGTGATGTTCCAAATGTTGTCCACTGTGGGACAATTCTTTGGAATAGAAAATGAGGATCCCCACAACCATCTTAGAAACTTCCTAGGAGTCAGTGATACATTCATCATCCCTGGAGTTTCCCAAGAAGCTTTGAGGCTCTATCTGTTCCCTTACTCTTTGAAGGACAAAGCCAAAACGTGGTTAAACTCATTACCCTCAGGATCAGTCCGTAATTGGAAAGACTTAGCAGAAAAATTCCTAGTCAAATACTTCCCACCTGATAGGAATTCTACCTTTCGTGATGACATAATCAAGTTCAAACAAGCTGACACTGAGTCTCTTCACGAAGCTTGGACAAGGTTTAAAGATCTTCTTCTGAAATGTCCACACCATGGCATCCCATGGTGTATCCAAATAGAGGTCTTTTTCAAAGGATGCAACCCCAACACTCGACAAGTCTTAAATTCATCTGCTGGAGGTTCCATGTTGTCCAAGAGTTACAACGAAGCCTATGAGATCTTGGAGAAGATCTCAGCATCTCACTGTAGGTGGTCAGATGATCCAGTTGAGCCAACTAGAGCTCAAGACAAGGATGCTCTAAGTGCAATGAGCAACCAAATAAATGCCCTGACCAACCTAGTTAAGCAAATGGCTCAAACCAATCTCCAAACAAGTGTCAACACCGCCACAGCCATGTCCATGGGCACCCAACAAAGTCAAGGTGAGACACTTATCTGTGGATTCTGTGGGGAAGGGCACCCATAGGAATACTGCCCTGGGAATCCAGCCTCGGTCTGCTATGTTGGAAGCCAGCAGCAGCCTAGGAACAATCCCTACTCTAATACTTACAACTCTGGTTGGAGGAACCACCCAAACCTGTCATGGGGTGGCCAACAGAATGCTAATCAAAATCCTAACCAACCAAGACCGAGTGGAACACCTGGTTTCACTCCCCAACATAACCAATCCATGTATCAAAAACCATACAACCAACCTGTAGGATCTTCTGTAGAAAACTTACTCAAGGAATATATAGCCAAGAATGATGCCACTCTACAGAGTCAGCAAGCCACTCTTAGAAGCCTAGAGAACCAAATAGGGCAACTAGCCAATGAAATCAAAAGTAGGCCCCAAGGTAGACTACCTGCTGACACTGAAGTGCCAAGGAGAGATGGTAAAGAGCAAGTTCAAGCAATTGAACTTAGAAGTGGTAGACCATTGGTAAGCAACACCAAGGACACACCAAAGAGAGTAGAGAACACTGAGTCTAGTGCTCCACTGGAGTCTCTGCCAAACCAAGGTCCACCACCAACAAGCACATCAGGATCAAGGCTGGAGCCAATCATAGAAGAGATAGAAGAAATTCCAAGGCCTCCACCTATCCTGAGGCGACCTGAAGTGCCTGCATATGTGCCACCACCTCCATTTCCTAGAAGACTAAAGAAAAAACAAGAACAGGAAGTGCACTTTAATAAATTTCTAGAAATTCTTAAGCAAGTGCATGTTAATATTCCTTTTGTAGAAGTTTTACAGTCTATGCCTTCTTATGTAAAGTTTTTGAAGGATATTATAACGAACAAGAGAATAATTGGTGAGTTTGAAACAGTCAATCTCACTGAGGAGTGCAGTGCCATACTCCAGAACAAGCTACCCAAGAAGGAGAAGGATCCTGGTTCCTTCACCTTACCAGTAGAGCTAGGAGGCAAGCACGTGGGCAGAGCTCTTTGTGACCTGGGAGCCAGCATAAACCTCATGCCCCTATCACTATTCCGAAAGCTGGGAATAGGAGAAGCACGTCCAACCACTGTCACTTTACAATTAACAGACAGATCCATTGCATACCCTGAAGGTAAGATTGAGGATATTCTTGTAAAGGTTGACAAATTTATCTTCCTTGCAGATTTCATTATCCTGGATTATGAAGCAGACAAGGAGGTCCCCATCCTGTTAGGCAGACCATTTCTAGCCACAGGTAGGGCACTGATAGATGTCCAAAAAGGTGAGCTCACTATGAGGGTTCATGATGAAGAGGTGAAATTTAGTGTTTATAAAGCCTTAAGGTACCCCTCTGACTCTGAATCTTGTGCTAGCATGGACATTGTTGATTCACTCATGGAAGAACAATTGGAGCATGAATTGTTGACTAAGCATGCTCATGAATATGTAGGATTAGAATTAACTGACTTAAACATAGCTGAGATAATGGACATATCTGTAAATAACCCTCAGCATCTTTGTATGAATATTGACTTAACTGAAAAATCTGTGAATCCATTAAAACCATCCATTGAGCATCCACCTGTCTTAGAATTGAAACCTCTCCCCACTCACCTCAAGTATGCATATCTAGGAAGTAATGATACTTTGCCTGTAATTATTTCTTCTAAACTAAGTGAAAAGCATGAGGTGGAACTGATTTTACTACTTAAGCAACATAGGAAGGCTATTGCAAGGACTATTGCTGATATTAGAGGCAGTAGCCCTTCTTATTGCATGCATAAGATTATATTAGAGGAAGAGCATACCCCTAGAGTAGATCACCAACGTAGGTTGAATCCCTCTATGAAAGAGGTAGTTAAAAAGGAAATAATAAAATGGTTAGATGCTGGTGTGATCTTCCCCATAGCTAGTAGCCAGTGGGTGAGCCCTATACAATGTGTACCTAAGAAGGGGGGGATGACTGTGGTAGTCAATGAGAACAATGAACTGATTCCAACAAGGACTATCACAGGATGGAGAGTTTGCATGTATTATAGGAAACTAAATAAAGAAACCAAAAAAGACCATTTCCCTCTACCGTTCATTGACCAAATGCTAGATAGGATAGCTGGTAGAGCCTACTACTGTTTCTTAGACGGTTATTCAGGATATAACCAGATTACTATAGACCCTAAGGACCAAGAGAAGACTACCTTCACTTGCCCTTTTGGAACTTTTGCCTTTCGCAGAATGCCTTTTGGCTTATGCAATGCACCAGCAACTTTCCAAAGGTGCATGTTGGCAATCTTCTCTGATTTGGATGATTCCATGATAGAGATATTCATGGATGATTTCTCAGTCTTTGGGGATTCATTTACAAACTGTCTAGAGAACCTAGGACAAGTCCTGGCTAGGTGTGAGGAGACCAACCTAGTCCTAAATTGGGAAAAGTGTCATTTCATGGTGGATGAAGGGATTGTTTTAGGTCATAGAGTGTCAAGGGCAGGTGTAGAGGTTGACAGGGCAAAAATTGAAATAATAGAGAAGTTGGTAGAACCTCAAAATGTCAAGGCCATTAGAAGTTTCTTAGGGCATGCTGGCTTCTATAGAAGGTTCATTAAGGACTTTTCTAAGATCTCCAAGCCTCTATGCGAGCTTCTAGAACTAAACAAACCCTTCATCTTCTCTAGAGAATGTTTCCTAGCTTGGAAGACTGTTGCGTGCTCAATGTGTTAAAGATAAATAAGCAAGAAGGTAGATAGAGCACTCAGAACATGCAAGCATACATGGTCTCACAGCAAGTAGTAAGTATATTTCATTCGTTTTTTCCACAGAGACTTATTTTTAGCTATTCATGAAGTGTATTTGTTAAGAAAGAAGGGGTGGATTTGATGGGGTAAAATTGGTTTTTAATTATCTAATTTTTGCTGAATGTGTAAAGGAATGCAACATAAACAAATGCAAGTTGAAATTAGACTCAAAAGACAAGAGATGGAATTAATAAACGAAGAGGAAAACAGCTAAACAGAATGGTAACTTAGCAGAATTGCGGACACCGCAATTTTACCGCAATTGAATAACAGCGAAAGTGTGTAAATGGGTGAATTAAGGGCTACTAATGACTATCCTATAGGCATTTTTATACGATTCTCAAGCACTGGATCTACTCTCTATGCATCAAACTCACTCTATCTCATGTATCGTCCGATTCCATGCATTAGATTCTTTAGTTTACTCGACTCAAAGTAAGGTCTTAAGCATCTTGTTAAAACAGAAGTGTTTAGTTTGTACTAGGGAAACGCCTATTCCTAGGCCGTTTCCTGGTTACCATGAAAGGCTAGCATGATTATACGACTCTGAACTCTTACTCCTTCCAGAGGTTAGGAGTTCTTTGGACAAAATGGATGGCCAATCGAAATTGCCCGTGGGATGAAGCTTACATACAATCAATGCTTCGAGAGCTATCCTACATGCTTGGTTCACGTTTTTTAGCCTATAGTTCTGTCATTAGCATGCCCCTAAGTGACTTAGCTACTCATGGATATACAGAGAACAGAAATGTAAGATAAAACAGACATGCTTAGAAGGGAAATATACTCCAAACAGTAAGACAAAACCGTAGCAGCAGAAGATGGAAACTGTGAAATGAAGTCTTGCAATTTGATTACTTTGAATGTTGAACGGACAAAAGGGAACTTAAAGGAAAAAATTCAAAGACAGACAGCGACGAAATGCAGTAGATAGAACACTAAGCTAGAAACAACAACTGATCAAAGCTGGAAATTAGAAAAGGAAAACAGAAAGCAGGAAATGACGCGTGAAAGCTTCGTCGCAATCGCCTCGAATGAAGGATCAAAAAGAGCAGCCTTGCTTGGATGAATCCAATCGGGAGAGAAAAAGAATCTCCTCTCCTTCCTATCAGATTATCGACTCCAACAGCTGAGCTTCGCAAACCAACAGACGGCAAAGGAAAAACAGGAGAACAGATGGACTGCGAGAAGACTCTACGCTTTCGGATGATGACTGAACCTCCGACTTTGACCCCCTTTTATAGTAGTTTGCAAGTGCGTTTGGGCCAAGGAGAACCATCAATCTTCAACGTCATATATCAAAATGGGTGGAGGAGAAAGAACGAATCCCTGAAATTACGGAAATTAACAGAAAAAGATCAGTCAACTTACGGTTTTCACTTGAATAATTGCGGCTTCAGCAATGTTTTCGCAATGCTGTCGCAATGCAGTTTTTTTCATTCTTTTCCTTCGGTTTTCAACCCTTTTCTTTCCTATTGTGCATAAGTCCTAATTTAGCTACCTTCTTCTCATTCTCATATTTAAGCATAGGTTTAGGCTAAATGCTATCAAAAACACTAAAAAGTGTACATCTTCTTAAGCTAAATGGGTCCTAAATAAGTCACTTTCAGAGACTTAACACACCCCCAAACTTAAGGTTTTGCTTGTCCTCAAGCACACTAAGGACTTACCTAGGCTGCTGTTTCTTCTTCTTTAACCACTTTACTGACTCCCTTATATCCCTATCTATAGCACTGCTGTCCTGTGACACACTTCTCAGTTTAGAACTACCCTCTTATCTAGCTTCTTCTGACTTCGCCTGCCTAACACTCACCTGCTTTTATTAACTTCCTACAACTGATCTATTTGCTTTTGTCATATCATGCCACTATCCCTAAGGTTTCAAATTCTGCCTAGCTTTACCTCAGACTCAGTACATGCTTCTAGCTTTATTTTTAATGTGTCTAGGATTCCTTAGAGTCATGCCAGTCTTAGTATTAACGGTGACAGTAGTACTTTTAAAGAACAACCTAAACCCTGGCATCACTACATTGGATAAACACTCATCTCCCTAAACAACCCTACGAGTTACAACTTTGTGCTTAGCTAATTGAGGATCAGAGTTCTTTTTAAATAGGACACCTAAGCCACAAAGTTATAACTCCTAGGTATACATTCTTCTTCCCTATTCTTTACTTAGGTGGGGCCTCTCCTTTGGTTGCCTTTTGATGCAATGCCACTTGTGGGTCACACACTTGGCACTGATTACTTAGCAACCTAAGAGAGACCCCTCTCTTTATTCTATTTTTCATTTTTTTTTTTTTTTTTTTTTTTTTTTTTTTTTTTTTCAGTTCATCATTTTTTGTAAAGGAGAAGAAGAATGCTTATGTTTCTAAGGGAGAGAGGAATGTTCCTAGGCCTAGGGTGGCCTCCCCCAAACTTCAACTACTCATTGTCCCCAATGAGTGTCTGAGGTGGCACACCCCCAAACTATCCTAGAAGCATCTAGTCTAAGGTAAAACAAAGAGAATCTAAAGCCCTAGGCATAGACAGAACATTGAAAAGAAAATATCACAGTAGCAGTAAATTAAAAAAAACAGACAGTTAAGGGCTTAAAGCTGTGCATGCTGAGCTTTTTAGAGGTCGATTTAAACTAGCAAAGGGTGTCCTATGACACTCATCCAGCATGCTTTCAGATAAGCTATATATGGTAGTCATGATAGCAGCAAAAGAAGGAATTTAAACAGATCACAGCCTAGCTAAACAGACAGTCCAAAACATGCTTTTAGTAATGAAAATTGCGGGGACCGCAATTATTTCGCAATTAAGTCAGGGCAGATATAACAGTGATTGAGGCCCCTAAGCATGCTTTTTCCAGTCATTCAAGCTCTTCTAAAAATAAAACAAAACTAACCTATCTAGTCACCTATCATCAGACTATACTAAGCAAAATTAAAAACATAAAACTAAGCATCTACGACAGATCAAAAATGTACTAAAACAGCATAATTCACATAATTTATCAGAAAGCAGAAAATTGTTTGTTTTTTCTAAGGGAACAGCAATACTCCCTTCAGTGCACTTCAAACCAGCACTCAAACTTCTTCATCCTCATCTGGTTGTCGTGGTCGTGGAGGCACCCATGGAGTCAGGAGATTTGTGGGGAAGTCAGGGAAGATGCACCCAAGTTGGTCTGCAACTTCCTTGTCCCTTGCCTGCGCATAAGTGGCCCATTGAGCCATTCTCCTCTGCATATCCATTAGGCAGGCCATGGATAGGGACTGATCAGCAGCCAGCCTATCCAGTTCAAACTCCATATTCCCCTTCCTCTTCAGCCTCAGGCTAGCAGGCAGCTCCAAGTGGCCTGTGTAAGCCATTTGCTGCTCCAGGCGCTCGGTGGGGACTCCTGCAAGCAAACATAGTTTGGTTATGGTATTAGGGAAAAACAGTGGTCCCTTACCTTTCTTGGCGCACTCAGCAATAGCAGCAGTGATGACTTCTCCCACGTTGATCGTGAGACCTCTCATTATCGCATACACCAGCAGCGATCGGCTCTGGTTGATTGTAGTCTCGTGAGTCACTGGGGACAATCTCCTTCTCACGAACGAAAACCAAACAGCCGCCTTAGCCGTGAGGTTGGCACTCATGAGAGTGTTCCTCCCATTGCGTGATACAGTCCACGCTGCTTCAGGCTGGCCAATGGTTCGAATGGCCTCTTCCAAAACTGCCTCAGTAGGCTCATCAACGATCCGTGCATAATCTGTATGTGTTTGGCCCCTGAGACCATAGGCTTCGTTGATGGCCTTAGCTGAGAAATCCACTTCTACCCCTCTGACCACAGACAGGCCATCCTCAGGGCTGAGCACATTGGCGTAGAAATCATACACCATGCTCGTGTAGGCTGGATTGGGCGGTCTGCAAAATTCCTCCCAGCCGTGGTTTATCACTCCTGCGCGCAAGAACTGCGGCAGGTCAGCAGGTCGGTCGAGGAAGCCTTTCTCGTGCAGCAACTCCCTCTTCCTCAGCTCAGCACCCCTGGACTCAGCATCAGAGGAAACATACCTCACTGACTGAGGCTCGTCTTCAGGGTAGAGCTTTGCCTTCCCTTTATCTGATGGTTTGGCTGACTCGGCAGCCTCAACCTTGAGTCGTTTGAGCGAAGGCTCAGTGCTCTCTTTGTCTGCTGAAGGCACCCTTTTAGCCTTCTTCTTTTTCAGCTTCTTGGATCGCCTGGCCTTGACAATCTTGGCCTTCTTCTTCTTGAGCTTTGCCTCAATGTTGATCTGCTGCAGGCATGCCCCCAGCGTCTCTTCCATGGAATCATCCTGCTGTGCAGGACTCTCCGGGCTAGCTTCCCTTGCAGGCGAGAAGACCTCGTCTTCACCACCTTCCCCACTGCCCTGAGTGGATTCCTGGTACTCCCCATATGGGAATTCAGGGTCAGGCCGTGGAGGCGTGTGCGAAGGTGTGGCACTCTGCTCTGCTGTAGGCGGCTGCACGGAATTCAGTGGTGAAGACGGCGTCTCAGGGCTCTGTGCCGGCGGTGATGATGAAAGCTCTGGGCTGTGCACTGGTCCAGATGGTGAAGGGTTGTGCGCAGGCGATGCAGATGGCGACGAACCCTTCTTGGTCGACTCGTGGGACGCACGATCCGTTTCTTGACTCTCCACAGAGGGAGTCTTTGCTTTGCTTGGTTCGGCGGCCGTCTCGACACTCCACCGGCGTTTCTTGGGCGTGCCCGCTGGTTCAGAAGGGCCAGCAGGGATTTCTGTGACAACCCTCCACTTCTTCCTACGGATCGGAAGTTTGGGAAGAGGTCCGGTGCGTACAGCCCCAGCATCTGCAAGGGTTAGAAGTGCTTCCCTCGCAGCCGCTTCAGCTGCGTCATCAGCCTTCTTCTTGGCTGCGGATCTTTCAGCCCTTGTGGACACCATTGTCGAATCTTGGAGGTTTGGAGAGAAGGATCAAAGATGAAGAGAATCTCAGTTTTCTTGGAAATCAGAGAATGAGAGAATCGTATCGATCGAGCGCCTTCTAACGGATATAAAGGCAACGGCTAAATCCCAACGGCTATATTTTGCGAATCCTGCAATTCCAGCGCAATTTTAGGGATTTTTTTTCATCTAAATGGCAAACTTTGTTCGTCCGTATCTTTTATTTGGCTCGATCGTTTCTTGATTTTTAAAGCTGGGATTACTCTCCTTGATTCCCTCTTTCGATTCCCTACAAAAAGAAATAAAAACAATATCAAATTCGTAATTAAAATCACACAACAAAACACACAAATGATAACCGGAAAATCGCAAAAAATAAACTAAGGCATGAGCCTTATGTTGACGAGCACAGCAATCACTCGTCCTCTCTCGTTCTCATTGTTATGGTTCGGTCAAGAGGAAGGCCGAGAGAGTCTTCACATCTCCTTCCTCATAGTAGTGTTTAATCTTGCACCATTAACCATGAATGGTTGGCCTTGCTGCAAGTTCTTTATCTCTATTGCACCATGAACAAACACATTAGTAATGACAAATGGACCCGACCATCTAGACTTAAGTTTCCCTGGAAATAGTTTCAACCGTGAGTTAAACAACAAAACAAGTTGACCCTTCTTAAAGTCCTTAACTCTAAGTCTACTATCGTGCCAAATCTTGGTTTTTTCGTTGTACATCTTAGCATTTTCATAGGCCATATGCCTAAGCTCATCAAGCTCATGTAATTGCAAAGACCGCAATGTTCCAGCATCGGTCACGCCATAATTCAGTTCTTTTAAGGCCCAAAAGGCTTTGATTTCCAATTCGAAGGGAAGATGACATGCTTTTCCATACACTAGCCTATAAGGAGACATACCTAAGGGTGTTTTATATGCAATCCTATAGGCCCACAGTGCATCATCAATTCATGCTAAACGACTGTGATTGTTGGCACATAATAAATATTTCATTCCCAAAATAAACTACTCCTAACATACGAAATCTAAGCAAAGCATGATAAAATCCTAATTTAAGAGTTTAGGGATCAGAAATCTCCCTTGTCAATCTGCCTCATATGGATATTCTTCAATGTTTCGAGGCATCACTTTTGCTCCGTTAAGATACTTAAGTCTTGATTTACGGGGTCGGACATTCTGCCACACCTTGAAATTGTTGATTCTTTCAAAGAGACTGCATGTTATAACATTCCAAGGTTTGTACTTTATGTGCGTTGGTTTTGTTTCTACAACATTTGCTACAACATAGCTTTGATGCGATGGGACTTCTTTTTCTGGCACATCTCTTTCTAACTCCTTCAACTGGAGCATTTGTGGTGGTGTTGGCTCAGCTCTTTCATTGGTGGAGGAGCTTGTTGCATCATCAGACATTTCAAATTCTGGTTCCTCAAGCAGCGCATTAGTCTCTTTGGCCTCATCCAGCACAATTTCATTTTTCTCAACTGTCACCAACTCCACCATTTCATATGGAGATTCCATTGGATCACTCTTCTCAGATTCGAAGGTAACAAAAGATTCATCATCATAAAAATCGAACATCTGAGGGCATGGTGGTAGTGAATTTGCTATAGCAAGTAGCTCTTGTAAGTCATTTGTGAGCTGAGCTAATTGCACATCCATTCTCCTCATGGATGCATCATTCCTTTCCATGAATTCTATCCATAGTGCCTCCAAAGTGGGTGATAATTCTTCACTTGGAGTTGGGGCATAATGTTGATAGTTTTCATGTTGGGGGAACTCTTCATAATGAGCAATTTGCACATGCTCTTCCCAAGGATTATTTGAGAGTTGCCACTGATCATGTTCACACATGTACGAATAATGGTTGTCATAGCTTTGTTGATATTGCCTCTCTTGATAATTCAATGTTGGGCAATTCTCCAAGTTATGATTATCCCCACAATAAGCACATGGCTGGTAAAATCCTTCAAACTGTTGTGGGCAAACTCGTCCTCCAATTAAGTTCTGCAGCGTATTCATTTACTTTGTCGTACCCATACGTTTTCCACCTGCAAAGTTTCTCTCTGTTGCGAGTTGAGGTTTGGAAACTCTTTCATAAACTAGCTTGATAGTACCTGTAAAGGAAATGAAAGAAGATTAGCTCCAATAGATATTAAGAGTTGGTTTTCTAACTTAACAAACTTCGTTTTCACTAAACTAAATCCCCGGCAGCGGCGCCAAAAACTTGTTGCGTGCTCAATGTGTTAAAGATAAATAAGCAAGAAGGTAGATAGAGCACTCAGAACATGCAAGCATACATGGTCTCACAGCAAGTAGTAAGTATATTTCATTCGTTTTTTCCACAGAGACTTATTTTTAGCTATTCATGAAGTGTATTTGTTAAGAAAGAAGGGGTGGATTTGATGGGGTAAAATTGGTTTTTAATTATCTAATTTTTGCTGAATGTGTAAAGGAATGCAACATAAACAAATGCAAGTTGAAATTAGACTCAAAAGACAAGAGATGGAATTAATAAACGAAGAGGAAAACAGCTAAACAGAATGGTAACTTAGCAGAATTGCGGACACCGCAATTTTACCGCAATTGAATAACAGCGAAAGTGTGTAAATGGGTGAATTAAGGGCTACTAATGACTATCCTATAGGCATTTTTATACGATTCTCAAGCACTGGATCTACTCTCTATGCATCAAACTCACTCTATCTCATGTATCGTCCGATTCCATGCATTAGATTCTTTAGTTTACTCGACTCAAAGTAAGGTCTTAAGCATCTTGTTAAAACAGAAGTGTTTAGTTTGTACTAGGGAAACGCCTATTCCTAGGCCGTTTCCTGGTTACCATGAAAGGCTAGCATGATTATACGACTCTTAACTCTTACTCCTTCCAGAGGTTAGGAGTTCTTTGGACAAAATGGATGGCCAATCGAAATTGCCCGTGGGATGAAGCTTACATACAATCAATGCTTCGAGAGCTATCCTACATGCTTGGTTCACGTTTTTTAGCCTATAGTTCTGTCATTAGCATGCCCCTAAGTGACTTAGCTACTCATGGATATACAGAGAACAGAAATGTAAGATAAAACAGACATGCTTAGAAGGGAAATATACTCCAAACAGTAAGACAAAACCGTAGCAGCAGAAGATGGAAACTGTGAAATGAAGTCTTGCAATTTGATTACTTTGAATGTTGAACGGACAAAAGGGAACTTAAAGGAAATAATTCAAAGACAGACAGCGACGAAATGCAGTAGATAGAACACTAAGCTAGAAACAACAACTGATCAAAGCTGGAAATTAGAAAAGGAAAACAGAAAACAGGAAATGACGCGTGAAAGCTTCGTCGCAATCGCCTCGAATGAAGGATCAAAAAGAGCAGCCTTGCTTGGATGAATCCAATCGGGAGAGAAAAAGAATCTCCTCTCCTTCCTATCAGATTATCGACTCCAACAGCTGAGCTTCGCAAACCAACAGACGGCAAAGGAAAAACAGGAGAACAGATGGACTGCGAGAAGACTCTACGCTTTCGGATGATGACTGAACCTCCGACTTTGACCCCCTTTTATAGTAGTTTGCAGGTGCGTTTGGGCCAAGGAGAACCATCAATCTTCAACGTCATATATCAGAATGGGTGGAGGAGAAAGAACGAATCCCTGAAATTACGGAAATTAACAGAAAAAGATCAGTCAACTTACGGTTTTCACTTGAATAATTGCGGCTTCAGCAATGTTTTCTAACTTAACATGCAAGCATAGAGCACTCAGAACATGCAAGCATACATGGTCTCACAGCAAGTAGTAAGTATATTTCATTCGTTTTTTCCACAGAGACTTATTTTTAGCTATTCATGAAGTGTATTTGTTAAGAAAGAAGGGGTGGATTTGATGGGGTAAAATTGGTTTTTAATTATCTAATTTTTGCTGAATGTGTAAAGGAATGCAACATAAACAAATGCAAGTTGAAATTAGACTCAAAAGACAAGAGATGGAATTAATAAACGAAGAGGAAAACAGCTAAACAGAATGGTAACTTAGCAGAATTGCGGACACCGCAATTTTACCGCAATTGAATAACAGCGAAAGTGTTTAAATGGGTGAATTAAGGGCTACTAATGACTATCCTATAGGCATTTTTATACGATTCTCAAGCACTGGATCTACTCTCTATGCATCAAACTCACTCTATCTCATGTATCGTCCGATTCCATGCATTAGATTCTTTAGTTTACTCGACTCAAAGTAAGGTCTTAAGCATCTTGTTAAAACAGAAGTGTTTAGTTTGTACTAGGGAAACGCCTATTCCTAGGCCGTTTCCTGGTTACCATGAAAGGCTAGCATGATTATACGACTCTGAACTCTTACTCCTTCCAGAGGTTAGGAGTTCTTTGGACAAAATGGATGGCCAATCGAAATTGCCCGTGGGATGAAGCTTACATACAATCAATGCTTCGAGAGCTATCCTACATGCTTGGTTCACGTTTTTTAGCCTATAGTTCTGTCATTAGCATGCCCCTAAGTGACTTAGCTACTCATGGATATACAGAGAACATAAATGTAAGATAAAACATACATGCTTAGAAGGGAAATATACTCCAAACAGTAAGACAAAACCGTAGCAGCAGAAGATGGAAACTGTGAAATGAAGTCTTGCAATTTGATTACTTTGAATGTTGAACGGACAAAAGGGAACTTAAAGGAAATAATTCAAAGACAGACAGCGACGAAATGCAGTAGATAGAACACTAAGCTAGAAACAACAACTGATCAAAGCTGGAAATTAGAAAAGGAAAACAGAAAGCAGGAAATGACGCGTGAAAGCTTCGTCGCAATCGCCTCGAATGAAGGATCAAAAAGAGCAGCCTTGCTTGGATGAATCCAATCGGGAGAGAAAAAGAATCTCCTCTCCTTCCTATCAGATTATCGACTCCAACAGCTGAGCTTCGCAAACCAACAGACGGCAAAGGAAAAACAGGAGAACAGATGGACTGCGAGAAGACTCTACGCTTTCGGATGATGACTGAACCTCCGACTTTGACCCCCTTTTATAGTAGTTTGCAGGTGCGTTTGGGCCAAGGAGAACCATCAATCTTCAACGTCATATATCAGAATGGGTGGAGGAGAAAGAACGAATCCCTGAAATTACGGAAATTAACAGAAAAAGATCAGTCAACTTACGGTTTTCACTTGAATAATTGCGGCTTCAGCAATGTTTTCTAACTTAACATGCAAGCATAGAGCACTCAGAACATGCAAGCATACATGGTCTCACAGCAAGTAGTAAGTATATTTCATTCGTTTTTTCCACAGAGACTTATTTTTAGCTATTCATGAAGTGTATTTGTTAAGAAAGAAGGGGTGGATTTGATGGGGTAAAATTGGTTTTTAATTATCTAATTTTTGCTGAATGTGTAAAGGAATGCAACATAAACAAATGCAAGTTGAAATTAGACTCAAAAGACAAGAGATGGAATTAATAAACGAAGAGGAAAACAGCTAAACAGAATGGTAACTTAGCAGAATTGCGGACACCGCAATTTTACCGCAATTGAATAACAGCGAAAGTGTTTAAATGGGTGAATTAAGGGCTACTAATGACTATCCTATAGGCATTTTTATACGATTCTCAAGCACTGGATCTACTCTCTATGCATCAAACTCACTCTATCTCATGTATCGTCCGATTCCATGCATTAGATTCTTTAGTTTACTCGACTCAAAGTAAGGTCTTAAGCATCTTGTTAAAACAGAAGTGTTTAGTTTGTACTAGGGAAACGCCTATTCCTAGGCCGTTTCCTGGTTACCATGAAAGGCTAGCATGATTATACGACTCTGAACTCTTACTCCTTCCAGAGGTTAGGAGTTCTTTGGACAAAATGGATGGCCAATCGAAATTGCCCGTGGGATGAAGCTTACATACAATCAATGCTTCGAGAGCTATCCTACATGCTTGGTTCACGTTTTTTAGCCTATAGTTCTGTCATTAGCATGCCCCTAAGTGACTTAGCTACTCATGGATATACAGAGAACATAAATGTAAGATAAAACATACATGCTTAGAAGGGAAATATACTCCAGACAGTAAGACAAAACCGTAGCAGCAGAAGATGGAAACTGTGAAATGAAGTCTTGCAATTTGATTACTTTGAATGTTGAACGGACAAAAGGGAACTTAAAGGAAATAATTCAAAGACAGACAGCGACGAAATGCAGTAGATAGAACACTAAGCTAGAAACAACAACTGATCAAAGCTGGAAATTAGAAAAGGAAAACAGAAAGCAGGAAATGACGCGTGAAAGCTTCGTCGCAATCGCCTCGAATGAAGGATCAAAAAGAGCAGCCTTGCTTGGATGAATCCAATCGGGAGAGAAAAAGAATCTCCTCTCCTTCCTATCAGATTATCGACTCCAACAGCTGAGCTTCGCAAACCAACAGACGGCAAAGGAAAAACAGGAGAACAGATGGACTGCGAGAAGACTCTACGCTTTCGGATGATGACTGAACCTCCGACTTTGACCCCCTTTTATAGTAGTTTGCAGGTGCGTTTGGGCCAAGGAGAACCATCAATCTTCAACGTCATATATCAGAATGGGTGGAGGAGAAAGAACGAATCCCTGAAATTACGGAAATTAACAGAAAAAGATCAGTCAACTTACGGTTTTCACTTGAATAATTGCGGCTTCAGCAATGTTTTCGCAATGCTGTCGCAATGCAGTTTTTTTCATTCTTTTCCTTCGGTTTTCAACCCTTTTCTTTCCTATTGTGCATAAGTCCTAATTTAGCTACCTTCTTCTCATTCTCATTTTTAAGCATAGGTTTAGGCTAAATGCTATCAAAAACACTAAAAAGTGTACATCTTCTTAAGCTAAATGGGTCCTAAATAAGTCACTTTCAGAGACTTAACAAAGACCCTTAAGGAAGCACTAGTCACAGCCCCTATTATAGTAGGACCAAATTGGGATCTCCCATTCGAGATGTTATGTGATGCCAGTGACTATGCTGTAGGGGTTATGTTAGGACAGAAGATTGACAAGTTAACACACCCTGTCTATTATGCTAGTAAGACACTTAATGAGGCACAATGCAACTACACAACCACTGAGAAAGAGATGCTAGCTGTAGTGTTTGCTTGTGAGAAATTTAGGAACTATATTGTAGGCACCAGAACAATTGTGTACACTGACCATTCTGCTTTAAAATACCTTATGAGGAAGGCTGATGCTAAGCCTAGGTTGATTAGGTGGGTTTTGCTGGTGCAAGAGTTTGATCTAGACATTAGAGATAAGAAAGGAAGTGAAAATGTGGTTGCGGATCATCTTTCTAGATTGCAGCATAATTGCGAAAAAATTGCGGAAACCGCAATTTCTGATGCTTTTATTGATGAACATGTCTTTGTATTGACTCATCGTGATAACGATGAGGAACCTTGGTTTGCTGACATTGCTAACTTCCTTGCATCGCAGGTACTACCAACTTTCAAGGGAGGACAAGAGAAGAAGAGGTTCCTTCATGAAGCAAGGAAATTCATATGGGATGACCCCACACTTTACAAAACATGTGCTGACGGTTTGCTAAGGAAGTGTGTTTCAGCTGCTGAGGCGAAGTCTGTGCTGCAGCACTGCCACACAGCTCCTTATGGTGGACACTTTGGTGGCCAAAGAACAGCTGCAAAGGTATTTCAGAGTGGCTACTTGTTGCGTGCTCAATGTGTAAAGATAAATAAGCAAGAAAGTAGAGAGAGCACTCAGAACATGCAAGCATACATGGTCTCACAGCAAGTAGTAAGTATATTTCATTCGTTTTTTCCACAGAGACTTATGTTTAGCTATTCGCGAAGTGTATTTGTTAAGAAAGATGGGGTGGATTTGATGGGGTAAAATTAGTTTTTAATTATCTAATTTTTGCTGAATGTGTAAAGGAATATAACATAAACAAATGCAAGTTGAAATTAGACTCAAAGGACAAGAGATGGAATTGATAAACGAAGAAGAAAACAGCTAACAGAATGAAAATTTTGCAGAATTGCGGGGACCGCAATGTTTCCGCAATTAAACAGCAGCGAAAGTGTGTAAATGGGTGAGTTAAGGGCTACTAATGACTATCCTATAGGCGTTATTATACGATTCTCAAGCACTGGATCTACTCTCTATGCATCAAACTCACTCTATCTCATGTATCGTCCGATTCCATGCATTAGATTCCTAAGTTTACTCGACTTCAAAGTAAGGTCTTAATCATCTTGTTAAAACAGAAGTGTTTAGTTTGTACTAGGGAAACGCCTATTCCTAGGCCGTTTCCTGATTACCATGGAAGGCTAGCATGATTATATGACTCTGAACTCTTACTCCTTCCAGAGGTTAGGAGTTCTTTGGACAAAATGGATGGCCAATCGAAATTGCCCGTGGGATGAAGCTTACATACAATCAATGGTTCGAGAGCTATCCTACATACTTGGTTCACGTTTTTAAGCCTATAGTTCTGTCATTAGCATGCCCCTAAGTGACTTAGCTACTCATGGATATATAGAGAACAGAAATGTAAGATGAAACAGACATGCTTAGAAGGGAAATAAACTTAAAACAGCAAGACAAAACCGTAGCAGCAGAAGAAGGAAACTGTGAAATGAAACTTGCGATTTGATTAGTTTGAATGTTGAACGAACAAAGAGAAACTTAAAGGCAGTAATTCAAAGACAGACAACAACGAAATGCAGTAACTAAAACACTAAACTAGGAACAACAATGATCAAAACTGGAAATTAGAAGAAGAACGACAGAAAACAGTAAAATGGCGCTTGAAAGCTTCGTTGCAGTCGCCTCGAATGAAGGGGATGAAAGGTCAGCCTTGCTTGGATGAATCCAATCGAGAGAGAAGAAGAATCTCCTCTCCTTCCTATCAGATTATCGATTCCAACAGCTGAGACTCTCACTCCAACAGACGGCAAAGGAAAACAGGGAGAAAAAGTGGACTGTGAGAAGGCTTCTACGCTTTCGGATGATGATCAAACCTCCGACTTTGGCCCCCTTTTATAGTAGTTTGCAGGTGCGTTTGGGCCAAGGAGAACCATCAATCTTCAACGTCATATATCAGAATGGATGGAGGAGAAAGAACGAATCCCTGAAATTACGGAAATTAACAGAAAAGGATCAGTCAACTTACGGTTTTCACTTGAATAATTGCGGCCTCAGCAATGTTTTCGCAATGCTGTCGCAATGCAGTTTTTTCATTCTTTTCCTTCGGTTTTGAACCCTTTTCTTTCCTATTGTGCATAAGTCCTAATTTAGCTACCTTCTTCTCATTCTCATATTTAAGCATAGGTCTAGGCTAAATGCTATCAAAAACACCTAAAAGTGCACATCTTCTTAAGCTAAATGGGTCCTAAATAAGTCACTTTCAGAGACTTAACACACCCCCAAACTTAAGGCTTTGCTTGTCCTCAAGCATACTAAGGACTTCCCTAGGCTGCTGTTTCTCCTTCTTTAACCACCTACTGACTCCCTTATACCCCTATCTATAGCACTGCTGTCCTGTGACACACTTCTCAGTTTAAAACTCCCCTTGCTTCTTCTGACTTTGCCTGCCTAACACTCACCTGCTTCTATTAACTCCCTACAACTGATCTATTTGCTTTTGTCATATCATGCCACTATCCCTAAGGTTTCAAATTCTGCCTAGCTTTACCTCAGACTCAGTACATGCTCCTAGCTTTATTTTTAATGTGTCTAGGATTCCTTAGAGTCATGCCAGTCTTAGTATTAACGGTGACAGTGGTACTTTTAAAGAACAACCTAAACCCTGGCATCACTACATTGGATAAACACTCATCTCTCTAAACAACCCTACAAGTTATAACTTTGTGCTTAGCTAATTGAGGATCAGAGTTCTTTTTAAATAGGACATCTAAGCCACAAAGTTATAACTCCTAGGTATACATTCTTTTTTCCTTTTCCTTTTTTTTTTACTTAGGTGGGGCCTATCCTTTGGTTGCCTTTTGCTGCAATGCCACTTGTGGGTCACACACTTGGCACTGATTACTTAGCAACCTAAGAGAGACCCCCCTCTTTATTCTATTTTTCATTTTTTTTTTTTTTTTTTTTCAGTTCATCATTTTTTTGTAAAGGAGAAGAAGAATGCTTATGTTTCTAAGGGAGAGAGGAATGTTCCTAGGCCTAGGGTGGCCTCCCCCAAACTTCAACTACTCATTGTCCCCAATGAGTGTCTGAGGTGGCACACCCCCAAACTTATCCTAGAAGCATCTAGTCGAAAGTAAAACAAAGCGAATCTAAAAGCCCTAGGTATAGACAGAACATTTAAAAGAAAATATCACAGCAGCAGTAATTAAAAAAAACAGACGGTTAAGGGCTTAAAGCTGTGCATGCTGAGCTGTTTAGAGGTCGATTTAAACTATCAAAGGGTGTCCTATGACACTCATCCAACATGCATTTAGATAAGCTATATAAGGCAGTCATGTTAGCAGGAAAAGATAGAATTTAAACAGATCACAGCCTAGCTAAACAGACAGTCCAAAACATGCTTTTAGTCATGAAAATTGCGGGTACCGCAATTATTTCGCAATTAGATCAGGGCAGATATAACATTGATTAAGGCCCCTAAGCATGCTTTTTCCAGTCACTCAAGCTTCCTAAAAATAAAACTAAACTATCATACCTAGTCAGCTAACATCAGACTATACTAAGCAAAAGGAAAAACATAAAACTAAACATCTAAAACAGATCAAAATTGAACCAAAAACAGCATAATTCACATGGTCCTATCAGAAAGCAGAAAATTGTTTTTTTTTTCTAAGGGAACAGCAATACTCCCTTTAGTGCACTTCAAACCAGCACTTAAACTCCTTCATCCTCATCTGGTTGCCGTGGTCGTGGGGGCACCCATGGAGTCAGGAGATGTGTGGGGAAGTCAGGGAAGATGCACCCCAGTTGGTCTGCAACTTCCTTGTCCCTCGCCTGCGCATAAGTGGCGCATTGAGCCATTCTCCTCTGCATATCCATCAGGCAGGCCATGGATAGGGACTGTTCAGCAGCCAGCCTATCCAGTTCAAACTCCATATTCCCCTTCCTTCTCAGCCTCAGGTTAGTCGGCAGCTCCAAGTGGCCCGTGTAGGCCATCTGCTGCTCCAGGCGCTCGGTGGGGACTCCTGCAAGCAAACATAGCTTGGTTATGGTATTAGGGAAAAACAGTGGTCCCTTACCTTTCTTGGCGCATTCAGCAATGGCCGCACTGATGACTTCTCCCACATTGATCGTGAGACCTCTCATTATCGCATACACCAGCAGCGATCGGCTCTGGTTGATTGTAGTCTCGTGAGTCACAGGGGACAATCTCCTTCGCACGAATGAAAACCAAACAGCTGCCTTAGCCGTGAGGTTGGCACTCATGAGAGTGTGCCTCCCATTGCGTGACACGGTCCAGGAAGCTTCAGGCTGGCCAATGGTGCGAATGGCCTCTTCCAGCACTGCCTCAGTAGGCTCATCAACGATCCGTGCATAATCTGTATGTGTTTGGCCTTTGAGACCATAGGCTTCGTTGATGGCCTTGGCTGAGAAATCCACTTCTACCCCTCTGACCACAGACAGGCCATCCTCAGGGCTGAGCACATTGGCGTAGAAATCATACACCATGCTCGTGTAGGCTGGATTGGGCGGTCTGCAGAATTCCTCCCAGCCATGGTTGATCACTCCTGCGCGCAAGAACTGCGGCAGGTCAGCAGGTCGGTCGAGGAAGACTTTCTCGTGCAGCAACTCCCTCTTCCTTAACTCAACGCCCCTGGATTCAGCGTCAGATGAAACATACCTCACTGACTGAGGTTCGTCTTCAGGGTAGAGTTTGGCCTTCCCCTTATCTGCTGGCTTGGCTGACTCGGCAGCCTCAACCTTGAGTCGTTTGAGCGAAGGCTCAGTGCTCTCTTTGTCTGCTGAAGGCACCCTCTTGGCCTTCTTCTTCTTCAGTCTCTTGGATCGCTTGGCCTTGACAATCTTGGCCTTCTTCCTCTTCTTGAGCTTAGCCTTGATATTGATCTGCTGGAGGCATGCCCCCAACGTCTCTTCCATGGAATCATCCTGCCGTGCAGGACTCTCGGCACTAGCTTCCCTTGCAGTCGAGAAGACCTCGTCTTCACCACCTTCCCCACTGCCCTGAGTGGATTCCTGGTACTCCCCATAGGGGAATTCAGGATCAGGCTGTGGAAGCGTGTGCGAAGGTGTGGCACTCTGCTCTGCTGTAGGCGTCTGCACGGAATTCAGTGGTGAAGACGGCGTCGCAGGGCTCTG
Organism: Herpetospermum pedunculosum; assembly: GCA_028017165.1. Lineage (NCBI taxonomy): Eukaryota > Viridiplantae > Streptophyta > Magnoliopsida > Cucurbitales > Cucurbitaceae > Herpetospermum > Herpetospermum pedunculosum. Next base: position 52,465,403 of record CM051528.1, on the reverse strand, counting down.
TGCAGGCGGTGACGCTGGAAGCTCCGGGCTGTGCACTGGTTCAGATGATGAAGGGTTGTGCGCAGGTGAGGCAGACGGCGACGAACTCTTCTTTGGCGACTCGTGGGACGCACGATCCGTTTCTTGACTCTCCACAGAGGGAGTCTTGGCTTTGCTTGGTTCGGCGGCCGTCTCGACACTCCACCGGCGTTTCTTGGGCGTGCCCGCTGGTTCAGAAGGTCCAGCAGGGATCTCAGTGACAACCCTCCACTTCTTCCTACGGATCGGAAGCTTGGGAAGAGGTCCGGCGCGTACAGCCCCAGCATCTGCAAGGGTCAGAAGTGCTTCCCTCGCAGCCGCTTCAGCTGCATCATCGGCCTTCTTCTTGGCTGCGGATCTTTCAGCCCTTGTGGACACCATTGTCGAATCTTGGAGGTTTGGAGAGAAGGATCAAAGATGAAGAGAATCTCAGTTTTCTTGGAAATCAGAGAATGAGAGAATCGTATCGATCGAGCGCCTTCTAACGGATATAAAGGCAACGGCTAAATCCCAACGGCTCTATTTTGCGGATCCTGCAATTCCAGCGCAATTCTAGGGATATTTTTTCATCAAAATCTCAAACTTTGCTCGTCCGTATCTTTTATTTGGCTCGATCGTTTTTTGATTTTTAAAGCTGGGATTACTCTCCTTGATTCCCTCTTTCGATTCCCTACAAAAAGATATAAAAACAATATCAAATACGTAATTAAAATCACACAACAAAACACACAAATGACAACCGGAAAATCGCAAAAAATAAACTAAGGCATGAGCCTTATGTTGACGAGCACAGTAACCACTCGTCCTCTCTCGTTCTCATTGTCACGCTTCAGTCAAGAGGAAGGCCGAGAGAGTCTTCACATCTCCTTCCTCATAGTAATGCTTCAACCTCGCCCCATTGACCATAAATGGTTGGCCTTGCTGCAAGTTTTTTATCTCTATGGCACCATGAACAAACACATTAGTAATGACAAATGGACCCGACCATCTAGACTTAAGTTTCCCTGGAAATAGTTTCAACCGTGAGTTAAACAACAACACAAGTTGACCCTTCTTAAAGTCCTTAACTCTAAGTCTACTATCGTGCCAAATCTTGGTTTTTTCCTTGTACATCTTAGCATTTTCATAGGCCATATGCCTAAGCTCATCAAGCTCATGTAATTGTAAAGACCTCAGTGTCCCCGCATCTTTTACACAAAAATTTAATTCCTTCATGGCCCAAAATGCTTTGTTTTCTAACTCAAGTGGTAAGTGACAAGCCTTGCCATATACCAGCCTATAAGGGGACATTCCTAGAGGTGTCTTATATGCTGTCCTATAAGCCCAAAGTGCATCCTCAAGCTTGAAGGACCAGTCTTTCCTATTAGGTTTGACTACTTTTTCTAGGATGTTCTTAATTTCCCTATTTGAGATTTCAGCTTGGCCATTTGAGTGTGGGTGATAGGGAGTGGCTACTCTATGTCTAATGTTATACTTAGCCAATACTTTTTCCATAGCCTTGTTAATGAAATGTGACCCCTCATCACTAATGATAGCACGAGGTGTCCCAAACCTAGTAAAAATGTGCCTATGCAAGAAATTGGTGACTGTTTTAGCATCATTACTAGGACATGCTTTGGCCTCTACCCACTTGGACACATAATCCACTGCTACTAATATGTAAAGGTTACCTGATGATGGAGGGAATGGTCCCATGAAGTCAATGCCCCACACATCAAAGAGCTCTAACTCTAAGATGTAGGTGAGAGGCATTTCATCCTTGCGACTGAGGTTACCTGTCCTTTGGCATTCATCACAGCTGTGGGCATAGTTGTGGGCATCCTTGAAGATTGTTGGCCAATAGTAGCCACTCTGAAATACCTTTGCAGCTGTTCTTTGGCCACCAAAGTGTCCACCATAAGAAGATGTGTGACAGTGCTGCAGCACAGACTTCGCTTCAGCAGCTGAAACACACTTCCTTAGCAAGCCATCAGCACAAGTTCTGTAAAGTGTGGGGTCGTCCCAGATGAATTTCCTTGCTTCATGAAGGAACCTCTTCTTCTCTTGTCCTCCCTTGAACACTGGTAATACCTGTGATGCACGGAAGTTAGCAATGTCAGCAAACCAAGGTTCCTCATCGTTATCACGATGAGTCAAAGCAAAGACTTGTTCATCAATAAAAGCATCAGAAATTGCGGGGTCCGCAATTTTGTCGCAATTGTGCTGCAATCGAGACAGGTGATCTGCAACCACGTTTTCACATCCTTTCTTGTCCCGAATGTCCAAATCAAATTCCTGCAGCAATAACACCCATCTAATCAACCTAGGCTTGGCATCAGCCTTCCTCATAAGATATTTCAAGGCAGAATGGTCAGTATATACAATTGTCCTAGTGCCTACAATATAGTTTCTAAATTTTTCGCAAGCAAACACTACAGCAAGCATCTCTTTCTCAGTAGTTGTATAATTACATTGAGCCTCATTCAAGGTCTTACTAGCATAATAGACAGGGTGTGTTAGCTTGTCAATCTTCTGGCCTAACATCACTCCTACCGCATAGTCACTGGCATCATACAACATCTCAAAGGGCAGATCCCAATTTGGTCCTACTATGATAGGGGCTGTGACTAGTGCTTTCTTAAGGGTTGTCCAAGCTACTACACATTCCTTAGAGAAGATGAAGGGCCTATTTAGCTCTAATAGCTCACACAGAGGCTTGGCTATCGTAGAAAAGTCCTTAATGAACCTTCTGTAGAAGCCAGCATGCCCTAAGAAGCTTCTAATGGCTTTGACATTCTGGGGCTCTACCAACTTCTCTATGATCTCAATTTTGGCTCGGTCAACTTCGACTCCTGCCCTCGACACTCTATGTCCTAAGACAATCCCCTCATCCACCATGAAATGGCATTTTTCCCAATTTAAGACTAGGTTGGTCTCCTCACACCTAGCCAGGACTTGTCCTAGGGTTTCTAGACAGTTTGAAAATGAGTCCCCAAAGACTGAGAAGTCATCCATGAATATTTCTATCATGGACTCATCCAACTCAGAGAAGATTGCCATCATGCACCTTTGGAAAGTTGCCGGTGCATTGCATAAGCCAAAAGGCATTCTGCGAAAGGCAAAGGTTCCAAAAGGGCAAGTAAAGGTGGTCTTCTCTTGATCCTTAGGGTCTATAGTTATTTGATTATAGCCTGAATAGCCATCTAAGAAACAATAGTAGGCTCTACCAGCTATTCTGTCTAACATCTGGTCAATGAACGGAAGAGGAAAATGGTCTTTTTTAGTTTCTTTATTTAATTTCCTGTAATCCATACACACTCTCCACCCTGTGACAGTCCTTGTTGGAATCAGTTCGTTGTTCTCATTGACTACCACAGTTATTCCCCCCTTTTTAGGTACACATTGGATGGGGCTCACCCACTGGCTACTAGCTATTGGGAAGATCACTCCTGCATCTAACCATTTTATTATTTCCTTCTTTACTACCTCTTTCATGGAGGGGTTTAGCCTACGCTGGTGATCTACCCTAGGTGTGTGCTCTTCCTCTAGTATAATTTTGTGCATGCAATAAGAAGGGCTAATGCCTCGAATATCAGCAATAGTCCATGCTATAGCCTTCCTATGTTGCTTAAGCAGTAAAATCAGTTCAACCTCATGCTTTTCACTTAATTTAGAAGAAATGATAACAGGCAGAGTTTCATTACTTCCTAGATATGCATACTTGAGGTGAGTAGGTAGTGGTTTCAGTTCTAAAACAGGTGGATGCTCAATGGAGGGCTTTAAAGGATTCACAGATCTATCAGTTAAATCTATATTCATACATACATGTTGTGGTTTATCTACAGGCATATCCATTATGTCAGATACATTCAAGTCAGCTATATCTAATTGTACATATTCGTTAGCATGCTTAGTTAATAATACATGCTCTAATTGTTCCTCCATCAAGGAGTCTACTACGTCCATGCTAGCACAGGATTCAAGGTCAGAGGGGTACCTTAAAGCTTTATATACGCTAAACTTCACCTCTTCATCATGAACCCTCATAGTGAGCTCACCTTTTTGGACGTCTATAAGTGCCCTACCTGTGGCTAGAAATGGTCTGCCTAGCAGGATGGGGACTTCCTTGTCTGCCTCATAGTCCAGGACAATGAAATCTGCAAGGAAAATAAACTTGTCAACTTTAACTAGAATATCCTCAATTTTACCTTCTGGATATGCAATGGATCTGTCTGCTAGTTGTAAAGTGACAGTGGTTGGACGTGCTTCTCCTATTCCCAACTGGCGGAATAGGGACAGGGGCATGAGATTTATGCTGGCGCCCAGGTCACAAAGCGCTCTGCCCACATGCCTGCCTCCAAGTTCTACAGGTAAGGTGAAGGAACCAGGATCCTTCTCCTTCTTGGGCAGCTTGTTCTGGAGGATGGCACTGCACTCCTCAGTGAGGTTTACTGTTTCAAACTCACCAATTATTTTTTTGTTAGTAATGATGTCCTTCAAAAACTTTACATAAGAAGGCATAGACTGTAAAACTTCTACAAAAGGAATGTTAACATGCACTTGCTTAAGAATTTCTAAGAATTTATTAAAATGAACTTCCTGTTCCTGCTTCTTCTTAAGCCTTCGAGGGTATGGAGGTGGTGGCACATATGCAGGTATGTCAGGGCGCTTTAGGATAGGTGGAGGCCTTGGAATTTCTTCTACCTCCTCAATAATTGGTTCTAGCCTGGCTCCTGATGTGCTAGTTGGTGGTGGACCTTGGTTTGGTAGAGACTCTAGTGGAGCACTAGACTCAGTGTTCTCTACTCTCTTTGGTATGTCTTTTGTGTTGCTCACCAGTGGTCTTCCACTCCTAAGTTCAATTGCTTGAACTTGTTCTTTACCATCTCTCCTTGGTACCTCGGTGTCAGCAGGGAGTCTACCTTGGGGCCTACTCTTAAGTTCATTGGCTAATTGGCCTATTTGGTTTTCTAGGCTCCTAAGAGTAGCTTGCTGGCTTTGAAGCGTAGCATCATTCTTAGCGATGTATTCCTTGAGTAGGTTTTCTACAGAAGATCCTACAGGTTGATTGTATGGTTTTTGGTACATTGACTGGTTATGTTGAGGAGTGAAACCAGGTGTTCCACTCGGCCTTGGTTGGTTAGAATTTTGGTTATTGTTTTGTTGGCCACCCCATGACAGGCTAGGGTGGTTTCTCCAACCAGGGTTATAGGTGTTGGAGTAGGGGTTATTCCTAGGCTGCTGCTGGCTTCCAGCATAGCAGACTGAGGATGGATTCCCAGGGCAGTATTCATATGGGTGCCCTTCCCCACAGAATCCACAGACAAGTGCCTCGCCTTGACTTGGTTGGGTGCCCATTGACATGGCTGTGGCGGTATTGGCACTGGTTTGGAGATTGGCCTGAGCCATTTGCTTAACTAGGTTGGTCAGGGCGTTTATTTGGGTGCTCATTGCACTTAGAGCATCCTTGTCTTGAGCCCTAGTTGGCTCAACTGGATCATCTGACCACCTACAGTGAGATGTTGAGATCTTCTCCAAGATCTCATAGGCTTCGTTGTAACTCTTGGACAACATGGAACCTCCAGCGGATGAGTTTAGAACTTGTCTGGTGCTGGGGTTGCATCCTTTAAAGAAGACTTCTATTTGGATACACCATGAGATGCCATGGTGTGGACATTTAATGAGAAGGTCTTTGAATCTTGTCCACGCTTCGTGAAGAGACTCACTTGGAGCTTGTTTAAATTTGATGATATCATCACGAAAGGTCGAATTCCTATCTGGTGGGAAATATTTGACTAGGAATTTTTCTGCTAAGTCTGTCCAATTGAGGACAGATCCTGAGGGTAATGAATTTAACCACGTTTTGGCTTTGTCCCTCAAAGAGTAAGGGAACAGATATAGCCTCAGGGCTTCTTGGGAAACTCCAGGAATCAGGAATGTGTCACTAACTCCTAGGAAGTTCCTAAGGTGGTTATGGGGGTCCTCATTTTCTATTCCAAAGAATTGTCCCACAGTGGACAACATTTGGAACATCACTGGTTTTAACTCGAATGAGTTGGCAGTGATTTCAGGACGGATTATGCTGGGGTTCAGCTCCCCAGGCATAGGTACGAGGTATGAAAGGATGGCGCTATCCTTGTCATTCGCTATTTCAATGGGATTGCGAGTGACAGGCACCAGGTTTTGATCTATTCCAGCCATTTCTTCTTGAGTGGCTTGCGGAGACTCTGCGGTTTCAGCAATTATTTGAGGTAAGAGGGGTTGTTTAAAGAGACGTTTCTTGGCTCTATTTCTAGCTTTAAATAATCTCTCTAGCTCAGGGTTGAACTCTAGATCACTACTTGGAGTCTCATTCATAAACTACCCTAAATGGTACCTGAAAAAGAAATGGAAATGGATCAAATCCAATGGAAAATATCTTGGTGTTTCAGACTTAACAAACTTCGTTTTCACTTAAAATAAGTCCCCGGCAGCGGCGCCAAAAACTTGTTGCGTGCTCAATGTGTAAAGATAAATAAGCAAGAAAGTAGAGAGAGCACTCAGAACATGCAAGCATACATGGTCTCACAGCAAGTAGTAAGTATATTTCATTCGTTTTTTCCACAGAGACTTATGTTTAGCTATTCGCGAAGTGTATTTGTTAAGAAAGATGGGGTGGAAAGGAATATAACATAAACAAATGCAAGTTGAAATTAGACTCAAAGGACAAGAGATGGAATTGATAAACGAAGAAGAAAACAGCTAACAGAATGAAAATTTTGCAGAATTGCGGGGACCGCAATGTTTCCGCAATTAAACAGCAGCGAAAGTGTGTAAATGGGTGAGTTAAGAGCTACTAATGACTATCCTATAGGCGTTATTATACGATTCTCAAGCACTGGATCTACTCTCTATGCATCAAACTCACTCTATCTCATGTATCGTCCGATTCCATGCATTAGATTCCTAAGTTTACTCGACTTCAAAGTAAGGTCTTAATCATCTTGTTAAAACAGAAGTGTTTAGTTTGTACTAGGGAAACGCCTATTCCAAGGCCGTTTCCTGATTACCATGGAAGGCTAGCATGATTATATGACTCTGAACTCTTACTCCTTCCAGAGGTTAGGAGTTCTTTGGACAAAATGGATGGCCAATCGAAATTGCCCGTGGGATGAAGCTTACATACAATCAATGGTTCGAGAGCTATCCTACATACTTGGTTCACGTTTTTAAGCCTATAGTTCTGTCATTAGCATGCCCCTAAGTGACTTAGCTACTCATGGATATATAGAGAACAGAAATGTAAGATGAAACAGACATGCTTAGAAGGGAAATAAACTTAAAACAGCAAGACAAAACCGTAGCAGCAGAAGAAGGAAACTGTGAAATGAAACTTGCGATTTGATTACTTTGAATGTTGAACGAACAAAGAGAAACTTAAAGGCAGTAATTCAAAGACAGACAACAACGAAATGCAGTAACTAAAACACTAAACTAGGAACAACAATGATCAAAACTGGAAATTAGAAGAAGAACGACAGAAAACAGTAAAATGGCGCTTGAAAGCTTCGTTGCAGTCGCCTCGAATGAAGGGGATGAAAGGTCAGCCTTGCTTGGATGAATCCAATCGAGAGAGAAGAAGAATCTCCTCTCCTTCCTATCAGATTATCGATTCCAACAGCTGAGACTCTCACTCCAACAGACGGCAAAGGAAAACAGGGAGAAAAAGTGGACTGTGAGAAGGCTTCTACGCTTTCGGATGATGATCAAACCTCCGACTTTGGCCCCCTTTTATAGTAGTTTGCAGGTGCGTTTGGGCCAAGGAGAACCATCAATCTTCAACGTCATATATCAGAATGGATGGAGGAGAAAGAACGAATCCCTGAAATTACGGAAATTAACAGAAAAGGATCAGTCAACTTACGGTTTTCACTTGAATAATTGCGGCCTCAGCAATGTTTTCGCAATGCTGTCGCAATGCAGTTTTTTCATTCTTTTCCTTCGGTTTTGAACCCTTTTCTTTCCTATTGTGCATAAGTCCTAATTTAGCTACCTTCTTCTCATTCTCATATTTAAGCATAGGTCTAGGCTAAATGCTATCAAAAACACCTAAAAGTGCACATCTTCTTAAGCTAAATGGGTCCTAAATAAGTCACTTTCAGAGACTTAACACTACTATTGGCCAACGATCTTCAAAGATGCCCACAACTATGCCCACAGCTGTGATGAATGCCAAAGAACAGGTAACCTCAGTCGAAAGGATGAGATGCCTCTCACTTACATCTTAGAGTTGGAACTCTTTGATGTGTGGGGCATTGACTTCATGGGACCATTTCCCCCATCATCAGGTAACCTTTACATATTAGTGGCAGTAGACTATGTATCCAAGTGGGTAGAGGCCATAGCATGTCCCAATAATGATGCCAAAACAGTCATAAAATTCTTGCATAGGCACATTTTTACTAGGTTTGGAACACCACGTGCTATCATTAGCGATGAAGGGACACATTTCATTAATAAGGCTATGGAGAGAGTGTTGGCTAAGTATAACATTAGACATAGAGTAGCCACTCCCTATCACCCACACTCGAATGGACAGGCTGAAATTTCAAATAGGGAGATTAAGAACATCCTAGAAAAAGTGGTCAAACCCAACAGAAAGGATTGGGCGTTTAAACTCGAGGATGCACTTTGGGCGTATAGAACTCCATATAAGACACCCTTAGGTATGTCTCCGTACAGACTTGTGTATGGTAAAGCTTGTCATCTTCCATTCGAGTTAGAACCTAAGGCATTTTGGGCACTAAAAGAGTTGAATTATTGCGTGACCGATGCGGGAACGTTGCGGTCTTTGCAATTACATGAGCTTGATGAGCTTAGGCATATGTCTTATGAAAATGCCAAAATGTATAAGGAAAAGACCAAGATTTGGCACGACAGTAGGCTTAGGATTAAGGACTTTAAGAAAGGCCAACTTGTTTTGTTGTTTAACTCACGATTGAGGATATTTCCAGGCAAACTAAAGTCCAGATGGTCAGGTCCTTTCATAATAACTAATGTGTTTGTTCATGGTGCCATCGAGATAAAGAACCTGCAGCAAGGACAACCATTCATGGTTAATGGTGCAAGATTGAAGCACTACTATGAGGAAGGAGATGTGAAGACTCTCTCGGCCTTCCTCTTGACTGAAGCGTGAAATTAAGAACGAGAGAGGACGAGTGATTGCTGTGCTCGTCCAGACGGGGCTCATGCCTTAGTTTATTTTTTCCATTTTTCCGGTTATCGTTTGTGTATATGTTTGTATGATTTTAATTACGAATTTGATGTTGATTTTATTTCTTTTTGTAGGGAATCAATAGAGGGAATCAAGGAGATTAAATCCAGCTAAAAAAATCAAGAAGATATTGGGCCAAATCAAAGATACGGGTGAGCAAAGATTGACATTTAAATGCAGAAAATCTCCAACGGTCACTAGAATTGCGCTGGATTTGCAGAATCCGCAAAAATATAGCCGTTGGGATTTTTTGTGTTTTCTTTATATCCGTTAGAAGGCGCGTTGATCCGTACGATTCTCCCATTATCTGAACTTCAAGAAAGCTGCTTTTCTCTTCATCTGTGATTCCTCTCTCCAAAACTCCACAATTCAACAATGGTGCTAACAAGAGCCGAACGATCTGCGTCCAAGAAAAGGGCTGATGACGCTGAAACTGCTGCGAGGGAAGCACTGCTTGCCTTGGCTGATGCTGAGGCTGCGCGCACTGAACGCCTGCCCAAACTACCTGTCCGCAAGAAGAAGTGGAAGGTAGTTACGGAGATACCTGCTGGACCCTCTGAACCAGCAGGCACACCCAAGAAGCGCAGATGGAGTATGGCCATGGCCGAAGAAGAAATCAAGAAAAAGACTCCCTCTGTGGAGAGTCAAGAACTCGGCCAGCCATCCCACGAGACAGCCGAGCACAGTCCTTCACCATCCCCACCGGTTCGAAGCCTTGAGCTCTCTTCATCGCCACCAGCGTAGAGCCCTGAGCTGCCTTCATCACCGCAGAGTTCTGAGTATACGCCACCAGCAGAGAGTCCTGAGGCATCGCCCACTTCTCCACGGCCTGACCCTGAATTCCCGTATGGGGAGTACCAAGAATCAACGCAGGGCAGTGGGGAAGCTGAGGAAGAAGAGGTCTTCTCTCCGTTAAGGGAAGTCGGTCCTGAGAGCTCTGTGCAGAGGACTGATTCGATGGACGAAACACTGGGGGATTGCCTCCAGCAGTTGACAACCAAGGCGAAGTTGAAGAAGAAGAAGGCCGCCAAGGCTGTTAAGGCCAAACGGCCCAAGAAGTCAAAGAAAAAGAGAACCAAGAAGGCTGCGTCCCCATCAGAGAAAGAGAGTGATGAGCCGTCACTGAAAAAGCTCAAGATTGAGGCTGCTGAGTCAGCCAAACCAAAAGACAAAGGGAAAGCCAAGCTTTACCCTGAAGATGAGCCTCAATCAGTGAGGTACGTGTCTTCTGACGCTGAGTCTAGAGGCAATGAGCTGAGGAAAAGGGAGCTGCTGCACGAGAAAGGCTTCCTCGACAGACCTGCTGACCTGCCGCAATTCTTGCGCGCAGGCATTACGAATCACGGCTGGGAGGAGTTGTGCAGACCACCCAATCCGGCTTACACAAGCATGGTGTATGACTTCTACGCCAATTTGAGGAATTCTGAGGAGGGCCTATCTGTGGTCAGAGGGGTTGAAGTGGACTTCTCAGCAAGGGCAATCAACGAAGCCTATGGCCTCAAGGGCCAAAAACACACTGATTATTCAAGGATCGTTGATGAGCCTACAGAAGCTGTCTTGGAGGAGGCCATTCGAATCATTGGACAGCCTGAAGCATCATGGACCGTGTCGCGCAATGGGAGGCACACTCTCATGAGTGCCAACCTCACAGCTAAGGCGGCTGTCTGGTTTTCCTTCGTGAGAAGGAAGCTGTCCCCCGTGACCCATGAGACCACAATCAACCAGAGCAGATCGCTGCTGGTCTATGCAATCATGCGAGGTCGCACGATCAACGTGGGTGAAGTCATGTCAGCTGCCATTGCTGACTGCGCCAAGAAGGGTAAGGGTCCATTGTTCTTCCCTAATACTATTACTAAACTATGCTTGCGTGCAGGGGTCCCCATTGAGCGGATGGAACAGCAGATGGCTTACACAGGCCACTTGGAGCTGCCTACAGGCTTGAGGCTGAAGAGGAAGGGGAACATGGAGTTCGAGCTGGATAGATTGGCTGCTGCTCAGTCACTTATTTAGGACCCATTTAGCTTAAGAAGATGTACACATTTAGGTGTTTTTGTTAGCATTTAGCCTAAACCTATGCTTTAATATGAGAATTAGAAGAAGGTAGCTAATATAGGACTTATGTACAATAGGTAGAAAAAGGGTTGAAAACCGAAGGAAAAGAATGAAAAAATGAGCATTGCGAATGAATTGCGAAAACATTGCTGAGGCCGCAATTATTCAAGTGAAAACCGTAAGTTGACTGATCTTTTTCTGTTAATTTCCGTAATTTCAGGGATTCATTCTTTCTCCTCCATCCATTCTGATATACGACGTTGAAGATTGATGGTTCTCCTTGGCCCAAACGCACCTGCAAACTACTATAAAAGGGGGTCAAAGTCGGAGGTTTAATCATCACTCGAAGCGCAGAAGTCTTCTCGCAGTTCACCATTTCCATCTGTTTTCCTTTGCCGTCTGTTGGAGTGAGAGTCTCAGCTGTTGGAATCGATAATCTGATAGGAAGGAGGGAAGATTCTTCTTCTCTCTCGATTGGATTCATCCAAGCAAGGCTGATCTTTCATCCCCTTCATTCGAGGCGACTGCCACGAAGCTTTCCAGCAACTCTTTACTGTTTTTCTGTCTTTCTCTTCTGTTTTACATTCTGCTTCGTGCTGTTCTTTTCCTAAGTAGCTAGATTAGTTAGTTCGTTGCTTTCTGTCTTGTTGCTATTTACTTTACAGCTTTTGTCTGTTCAACAAACAATTTCAGTAATTAAAGTTCATTTCTGCATTTCTCATTTCCTATTTTCTGCTACGGGTTTGGCTTATTGTTTTAAGCACATTTCCCTTCTAAGCATGTCTATCTTATCTGCCATTTCTGTTCTCTATATATCCATGAGTAGCTAAGTCACTTAGGGGCATGCTAATGACAGAACTATAGGCTAAAAAACGTGAATCAAGTAGGCAGATTAACACTCGAACATTGATTGTATGTAAGCTTCATCCCACGGGCAATTTCGATTGGCCATCCATTTTGTCCAAAGAACTCCTAACCTCTGGAAGGAGTAAGAGTTCAGAATCATATAATCATGCTAGCCTTTCATGGTAATCAGGAAACGGCCTAGGAATAGGCGTTTCCCTAGTACAACTGAACACTCCTGCGTAAATAAGATGCTTGAGACCTTACTTTGAAGTCGAGTAAACTTAAGACTCTAATGCATGGAATCGGACGATACTTGAGATAGAGTGAGTTTGATGTATAGAGAGTTGATCCAAAGCTTGATAATCGTAATAAACTGCCTATAGGATAGTCATTAGTAGCCCTTAATTCGCCCATTTACATACTTTTGCTGTTGAGTTAATTGCGGATTAATTGCGGTTCTCGCAATTCTGCTAAGTTGCATTCTGTTTAGCTGTTTTCTTCCTCGTTTATTAATTCCATCTCTTGTCCTTTGCATCTAATTTCAACTTGCATTTGTTTATGTTATATCCCTTTACACATTCAGCAAAAATTAGATAATTAAAAACCAATTTTACCCCATCAAATTCAGCCCATCTTTCTTAACAATCACACTTCGCGAATAGCTAAAAATGAGTCTCTGAGGAAAAAACGAATGAAATATACTTACTACTTGCTGTGAGACCATGTATGCTTGCATGTTCTAAGTGCTCTCCCTACCCTTTTGCATATTTATCTTTACACATTGAGCACGCAACAAGTTTTTGGCGCCGCTGCCGGGGACTTATTTTAAGTGAAAACGAAGTTTGTTAAGTCTGAAACATCAAATTATTTTCCATTGAATTTGATCCATCTTCATTTCTTTTTCAGGTACCATTTAGGGTAGTTTATGAATGAGACTCCAAGTAGTGATCTAGAGTTCAACCCTGAGCCCGAGAGATTACTTAGAGCTAGGAATAGAGCCAAGAAACGTCTCTTTAAACAAACCCTTTTACCTCCAATCATTGCAGAGACTACAATTCCTCCGCAATTACCTCAAGAAGAAATGGCTGGAGTAAATCAAAACCTGGTGCCTGTCACTCGCAATCCCATTGAAATAGCGAATGACAAGGATAGCGCCATCCTTTCATATTTAGTACCTATGCCTGGGGAGCTGAACCCCAGCATAATCCGTCCTGAAATCACTGCCAACTCATTCGAGTTAAAGCCAGTGATGTTCCAAATGTTGTCCACTGTGGGGCAATTCTTTGGAATAGAAAATGAGGACCCCCATAACCACCTTAGGAACTTCTTAGGAGTTAGTGACACCTTCCTAATCCCTGGAGTTTCCCAAGAAGCCCTGAGGCTATATCTTTTCCCTTACTCTTTGAGGGACAAAGCCAAAACATGGTTAAATTCTTTACCCTCAGGATCTGTCCGCAATTGGACAGATTTAGCAGAAAAATTCCTAGTCAAATACTTCCCACCTGATAGGAATTCTACCTTTCGTGATGATATCATAAAGTTCAAACAAGCTCCAAGTGAGTCTCTTCACGAAGCTTGGACAAGATTCAAAGACCTTCTCATTAAATGTCCACACCATGGCATTCCATGGTGTATCCAAATAGAAGTCTTCTTTAAAGGATGCAACCCCAGCACCAGACAAGTTTTAAATTCATCTGCTGGAGGTTCCATGTTGTCCAAGAGTTACAACGAAGCTTATGAGATCTTGGAGAAGATCTCAACATCTCATTGTAGGTGGTCAGACGATCCAGTAGAGCCAACTAGGGCTCAAGACAAGGATGCTCTAAGCGCCATGAGCACCCAAATAAACGCCTTGACCAACCTAGTTAGGCAAATGGCTCAGGCCAATCTCCAAACCAGTGCCAATACCGCCACAGCCATGTCAATGGGCACCCAACCAAGTCAAGGCGAGGCACCAATCTGTGGATTCTGTGGGGAAGGGCACCCTTATGAATACTGCCCTGGGAATCCATCTTCAGTCTGCTATGTTGGAAGCCAGCAGCAGCCTAGGAATAACCCCTACTCCAACACCTATAACCCTGGTTGGAGAAACCACCCTAACCTGTCATGGGGTGGCCAACAGAACACTAACCAAAATCCTAACCAACCAAGGCCGAGTGGAACACCTGGTTTCACTCCCCAACATAACCAGTCAATGTACCAAAAGCCTTACAATCAACCTGTAGGATTTCTGTAGAAAACCTACTCAAGGAATATATAGCTAAGAATGATGCTACTCTTCAGAGCCAGCAAGCTACTCTTAGGAGCCTAGAGAACCAAATAGGCCAATTAGCCAATGAACTTAAAAGTAGGCCCCAAGGTAGACTCCCTGCTGATACCGAGGTACCAAGGAGAGATGGCAAAGAACAAGTTCAAGCAATCGAACTTAGGAGTGGGAGACCATTGGTGAGCAACACAAAGGACACACCAAAGAGAGTAGAGAACACTGAGTCTAGTGCTCCACTGGAGTCTCTGCCAAGCCAAGGTCCACCACCAACTAGCACATCAGGAGCCAGGCTAGAGCCAATTGTTGAGGAGGTAGAAGACATTCCAAGGCCTCCACCCATCCTAAGGCGTCCTGACGTGCCTGCATATGTGCCACCACCTCCATACCCTCGAAGGCTTAAAAAGAAGCAGGAACAGGAAGTTCATTTTAATAAATTTTTAGAAATACTTAAGCAAGTGCATGTTAACATTCCTTTTGTAGAGGTTTTACAGTCTATGCCTTCATATGTAAAGTTTTTGAAGGACATTATTACTAACAAAAAAATAATTGGTGAGTTTGAAACAGTGAACCTCACCGAGGAGTGCAGTGCCATCCTCCAGAACAAGCTGCCCAAGAAGGAGAAGGATCCTGGTTCCTTCACCTTACCTGTAGAACTTGGAGGCAAGCACGTGGGCAGAGCGCTTTGTGACCTGGGCGCCAGCATAAATCTCATGCCCCTGTCCCTATTCCGCCAGTTGGGAATGGGAGAAGCACGTCCAACTACTGTCACTTTACAACTAGCAGACAGATCCATCGCATATCCAGAAGGTAAGATCGAGGATATTCTAGTTAAAGTTGACAAATTCATTTTCCTTGCAGATTTCATTGTCCTGGACTATGAGGCAGACAAGGAGGTTCCCATCCTGCTAGGTAGACCATTTCTAGCCACAGGTAGGGCACTCATAGATGTTCAGAAAGGTGAGTTAACTATGAGAGTTCATGATGAAGAGGTAAAATTTAGTGTTTATAAAGCTTTAAGGTATCCCTCTGACCTTGAATCCTGTGCTAGCATGGATATTGTTGACTCACTGATGGAAGAACAATTAGAGCATGTATTATTAACCAAGCATGCAAATGAATATGTAGGATTAGATGTAGCTGATTTAAATGTATCTGACATAATGGATATGCCTGTAGATAAACCACAGCATGTATGTATGAATATAGATTTAACTGATAGAACTATAAATCCGTTAAAACCCTCCATTGAGCATCCACCTATGTTAGAACTGAAACCACTACCTACTCACCTCAAATATGCATATTTAGGAGATAATGATACGCTGCCTGTAATTATTTCTTCTAAACTAAGTGAACAGCATGAGGTTGATTTAATTTTACTGCTTAAGCAACATAGGAAGGCTATAGCATGGTCTATTGCTGATATTCGAGGCATTAGCCCTTCTTATTGCATGCACAAAATTATACTAGAGGAAGAGCACACACCTAGGGTAGATCACAAGCGTAGGTTGAACCCCTCTATGAAAGAGGTAGTGAAGAAGGAAATAATCAAGTGGTTAGATGCAGGAGTAATTTTCCCCATAGCTAGTAGCCAGTGGGTGAGCCCCATCCAATGTGTACCTAAAAAGGGGGGAATAACTGTGGTAGTCAATGAGAACAACGAACTGATTCCAACAAGGACTGTCACAGGGTGGAGGGTATGTATGGATTACAGAAAATTAAATAAAGAAACTAAAAAAGACCATTTCCCTATACCGTTTATTGACCAGATGCTAGACAGAATAGCTGGTAGAGCCTACTATTGTTTCTTAGATGGATACTCTGGCTATAATCAAATTACTATAGACCCTAAGGATCAAGAGAAGACTACCTTCACTTGCCCTTTTGGAACGTTTGCCTTCCGCAGAATGCCTTTTGGCTTATGCAATGCACCGGCAACTTTCCAAAGGTGTATGATGGCAATCTTCTCTGAGTTGGATGAGTCCATGATAGAAATATTCATGGATGACTTCTCAGTCTTTGGGGATTCATTTAAAACCTGTCTAGAAAACCTAGGACAAGTCCTGGCTAGGTGTGAGGAGACCAACCTAGTCCTAAATTGGGAAAAGTGCCATTTTATGGTAGATGAAGGGATTGTCTTAGGACATAGAGTGTCAAGGGCAGGTGTGGAAGTGGATAGGGCAAAAATAGAGATCATAGAGAAGTTGGTAGAGCCCCAGAATGTCAAGGCTATTAGGAGCTTCTTAGGGCACGCTGGCTTCTACAGAAGGTTCATTAAGGACTTTTCTAAGATAGCCAAGCCTCTGTGCGAGCTTCTAGAGCTAAATAGACCATTCATCTTCTCTAAGGAATGTGTAGTAGCTTGGAAAACCCTTAAGGAAGCACTGGTCACAGCACCAATCATAGTAGGACCAAATTGGGATCTCCCATTTGAGATGCTATGTGATGCCAGTGACTATGCTGTAGGAGTCATGTTGGGACAGAAGATTGACAAGCTCACACATCCTGTCTATTATGCTAGTAAAACCTTGAATGAGGCTCAATGTAATTATACAACTACAGAGAAAGAGATGCTTGCTGTAGTATTTGCTTGTGAAAAATTTAGAAACTATATTGTAGGCACTAGGACCATTGTATATACTGACCATTCTGCTTTAAAATATCTTATGAGGAAGGCTGATGCCAAGCCTAGATTGATTAGATGGGTGTTATTGCTGCAGGAATTTGATTTGGACATTCGGGACAAGAAAGGTTGTGAAAATGTGGTTGCAGATCACCTTTCTCGATTGCAGCACAATTGCGAAAAAATTGCGGAGACCGCAATTTCTGATGCTTTTATTGATGAACATGTCTTTGCTTTGACTCATCGTGATAACGATGAGGAACCTTGGTTTGCTGACATTGCTAACTTCCGTGCATCACAGGTATTGCCAGTGTTCAAGGGAGGACAAGAGAAGAAGAGGTTCCTTCATGAAGCAAGGAAATTCATCTGGGATGACCCCACACTTTACAGAACCTGTGCTGATGGGTTGTTGAGGAAGTGTGTTTCAGCTGCTGAGGCGAAGTCTGTGCTGCAGCACTGTCACTCATCTCCTTACGGTGGACACTTTGGTGGTCAAAGAACAGCTGCGAAGGTATTTCAGAGTGGCTACTATTGGCCAACAATCTTCAAGGACGCCCACAACTATGCCCACAGCTGTGACGAATGCCAAAGGACAGGTAACCTCAGTCGCAAGGATGAGATGCCCCTCACCTACATCTTAGAGTTGGAGCTCTTTGATGTATGGGGCATTGATTTCATGGGACCATTCCCTCCATCGTCAGGTAACCTGTACATTTTAGTAGCAGTGGACTACGTGTCCAAGTGGGTAGAAGCCAAAGCATGTCCTAATAATGATGCTAAAACAGTCACTAACTTCTTGCATAGGCACATTTTCACTAGATTTGGGACTCCTCGTGCTATCATTAGTGATGAGGGGTCACATTTCATTAATAAGGCTATGGAGAAAGTATTGGCTAAATATAACATTAGACATAGGGTAGCTACTCCCTATCACCCACACTCGAATGGCCAAGCTGAAATTTCCAATAGGGAGATAAAGAACATCCTAGAAAAGGTAGTCAAACCAAATAGGAAAGACTGGTCATTTAAGCTTGAGGATGCACTTTGGGTTTATAGGACAGCATATAAGACACCTCTAGGTATGTCGCCCTATAGGTTGGTGTATGGCAAGGCGTGCCACTTGCCACTTGAGTTAGAAAACAAAGCATTTTGGGCCATGAAGGAATTGAATTTCTGTGTAAAGGATGCGGGGACATTGAGATCTTTGCAGCTACATGAACTTGATGAGCTTAGGCATATGGCCTATGAGAATGCCAAAATGTATAAAGAAAAGACCAAAATATGGCACGACAGTAGACTTAGGATCAAAGACTTTAGGAAAGGCCAACTTGTCCTATTATTTAACTCACGTTTAAAGATATTTCCAGGCAAACTAAAGTCTAGATGGTCAGGTCCATTTGTTATTACTAATGTCTATGTTCATGGTGCAATAGAGATAAAGAATTTGCAGCAAGGCCAGCCATTTATGGTCAATGGTGCTAGGTTGAAGCACTACTATGAGGAAGGAGATGTGAAGACTCTCTCGGCCTTCCTCTTGACTGAAGCATGACAAAAATAAAGAGAGAGAACGAGTGGTTACTGTGCTCGTTTAGTCAAGGCCAAATGCCTTAGTTTATTTTTACTGTTTTTCCGATTATCGTTTGTATGTTTTGTGGTGTGTTTTTAATTGCGTATTTAATGTTTGTTTTATTTGTTTTTGTAGGGAATCGAAAGAGGGGATCAAGGAGAGTAAATCCCACTTTAAAGATCAAGAAACGGTTGAGCCAAATAAAAGATACGGACGGGCAAAGTTGGAGATTTCAATGAAATAATATCCCTGGAATTGCGTTATAATTGCTGGATCCGCAAAAAGAGCCGTTGGGATTTTATCCGTTGCCTTTATATCCGTTGGAAGGCGCTCGAATGTTACGATTATCTCTCTCTTTGCTCTCCAAGAATTCAGCGATTCTCTCCATCTTTGATTCTTCTCTCAAGATCTTCAAGACTTGACAATGGTGGCCACACGTGCTGAAAGATCTGCAGCAAAGAAGAAGGCTGATGACGCAGCTGAAGCGGCTGCGAGGGAAGCGCTTCTCACCCTTGCAGACGATGGTGCCGTTCGCACTGGTCCTCTTCCCAAGCTTCCTATTCGTAGGAAGAAGTGGAGGGTGGTCACTGAGATCCCTGCTGGACCATCTGAACCAGTGGGCACGCCCAAGAAACGTCGGTGGAGTGTCAAGACGGCCGCCGAACCAAGCACAGCAAAGACTCCCTCTGTGGAGAGTCAAGAAACTGATCGTGCATCCCACGAGTCAGCCAAAGAAGGTTCGTCGCCGTCTGCCTCACCTGCGCGCAGCCCTCTCCCAGCTGAACCAGTGCCAAGCGCAGAGTCGTCACCGCCTGCACAGAGCCCTGAGTTGTCTCCAGCACCTCAGAGTTCTGATCCGACACCTGCAGCAGCGCAGAGCCCTGAGCTGCAATCTTCGCCACTGAGTTCTGCGCAGACACCATCAGCAGGACATAATTCTCCACGGCCTGATCCGGAATTTCCTTATGGAGATTATCAAGAATCCACGCAAGGCAGTGGAGATGCTGGGGAAGACGAAGTCTTCTCTCCTATGAGGGAAGATAGCCCTGCCGAGCCTGCACAGCAGGACGATTCTATGGAAGATACGTTGGGGGCATGCCTCCAGCAGATCAATATCAAGGCCAGACTCAAGAAGAAGAAGAAGGCCACGATTGGCAAGGCCAAGAAGTTGAAGAAAAAGAAGGCCAAGAAGGTGCCCTCGGCGGACAAAGAGAGTACTGAGCCTTCGCTCAAACGCCTCAAGGTGGAGGCTGCCGAATCATCCAAACCAGCAGACAAGGGGAAGGCTAAGCTCTACCCTGAAGACGAACCTCAGTCAGTGAGGTATGTTTCGTCTGATGCTGAATCCAGGGGGGCTGAGCTGAGGAAGAGGGACCTGTTGCACGAGAAAGGTTTCCTCGACCGACTCGCTGACCTGCCGCAGTTTTTGCGCGCAGGAGTGATCAACCATGGCTGGGAGGAATTCTGCAGACCGCCTAATCCAGCCTACACGAGCATGGTGTACGATTTCTACGCCAATGTGCTCAGCCCTGAGGATGGCCTATCTGTGGTCAGAGGGGTGGAAGTGGATTTCTCAGCCAAAGCCATCAATGAAGCCTTTGGTCTCAAGGGCCAAACGCAAACAGATTATGCGCGGATAGTTGATGAGCCGACTGAGGCCGTGCTGGAAGAGGCCATTCGCACAATTGGCCAGCCTGAAGCAGCGTGGACTGTCTCACGCAATGGGAGGCACACCTTAATGAGTGCCAATCTGACAGCAAAGGCAGCTGTTTGGTTTGCCTTTGTGAGGAGAAAGCTGTCCCCTGTGACCCACGAGACGACAATCAACCAGAGTAGATCACTGCTGGTTTATGCCATCATGCGCGGTCTCACGGTCAATGTAGGGGAGATCATGTCAGCTGCCATTGCTGAATGCGCCAGAAAAGGTAAGGGGCCATTATTTTTCCCCAACACTATAACAAAATTGTGTTTGCTTGCAGGAGTTCCCACCGAGCGCTTGGAGCAGCAGATGCCGTACACAGGCCATTTGGAGCTGCCTGCGAACCTGAGGCTGAGAAGAAAGGGGAATATGGAGTTTGAGTTGGATAGGCTGGCTGCTGAACAGTCCCTATCCATGGCCTGCTTAATGGACTTGCAGAGAAGATTGGCTCAATGGGCCAACTATGCGCAGGCAAGGGACAAAGAAGTTGCAGACCAGTTGGGATGCATCTTCCCGGACTTCCCCACCAACCTCCTAACTCCATGGGTGCCCCCACGACCAAGGCAACCAGATGAGGATGATGAGAATTGAGTGCTGGTTTGAAGTGCACTAAAGGGAGTATTGCTGTTCCCTTAAGAAACAAAAGACAAATTTTCTGCTTTCTGATAGGATATTGTGAATTATGCTGTTTGTGTTCAATTTTTGATCTGTTTTTAATGTTTAGTTTTATGCTTTTTCTTTTGCTTAGTCTAGTTTGATGTTAGCTGAATAGGTAGGATAGTTTAGTTTTATTTTTAGGATGCATGAGTTACAGGAAAAAGCATGCTAGGGGCCTGAATCAATGTTATATCTGCCCGGATTGAATTGCGAAATAATTGCGGTTCCCGCAATTTGTGTGACTGATTGCATGTTTTGGACTGTCTGTTTAGTTAGGCTATGATCTGTTATATTCTATCTTTTGCTGCGAGCATGACTACCTTATATAGCTGATCTTAAAGCATGCTGGATGAGTGTCATAGGACACGCTTTGTTAGTTTAAATTCGCCTCTGAATAGTGCTCAGCATGCATAAACCGTAAGTCCTTAAAACTGTCTGTTATGTTCAAATTTTCTGCTGTTGGAATAATTGCTTTTAACATGTTTTGCCTATGCCTAGGATTTTTAGATTCTCTTTGTTTTACTGTAGACTAGATGCTTCTAGGACAAGTTTGGGGGTGTGCCACCTCAAACACTCATTGGGGACAATGAGTAGTTGAAGTTTGGGGGAGGCCACCCTAGGCCTAGGAACATTCCTCTCTTCCTTAGGACATAAGCATTCTTCTTCTCCTTTAAGAAATTTTTTTTTGTGATAAATAGAAAAAATTGAAAAAGAGAATAAAGAGGGGAGTCTCTCTCAAGTGTTGAGTAATCAGTGCCAAGTGTGTAAACCACAAGTGGCATTGCATCAAAAGGCAACCCAAGGAGAGACTCCACCTAAGTAAAAAAGGAAAAAGGGAGAAATAGGGGAAGAAGAATGTATGCTTAGGAGTTATAATCTTGTGGCTTAGATGTCCTATGTAAAAAGAACTCTGTTCCTTAATGAGCTAAGCACAAGGTTGTAGCTTTTAGGTTTGTCTAGGGAGATGAATGTATATCCAATGTAGTGATGCCAGGGCTTAGGTTGTTCTCTAAAAGTACCACTGTCACTGTTAATACTAAGACTGGCATGACTCTAAGGAATCCTAGGCACATTAAAAGTTAAGCTAGAAGCATGTACTGAGTCTGGAGTAAAGCTTGGTAGAATTTGAAACCTTAGGGATAGTGGCATGATATCATAAAAGTAGTTAGATCAAATAGTAGGGGGTTAACAAAACCAGCAGGTATAGTAGGCAGGTGAAGTCAGAAGAACCTTGATAAGAGGTTAATTCTAAACTTAGAAGTGTGTCACAGGACAGCACTGCTAGAGATAGGGATATAAGGGAGTCAGTAGGTGGTTAAAGAAGAAGAAACAGCAGCCTAGGTAAGTTCTTAGTATGCTTGAGGACAAGCAAAGCCTTAAGTTTGGGGGTGTGTTAAGTCTCTGAAAGTGACTTATTTAGGACCCATTTAGCTTAAGAAGATGTACACATTTAGGTGTTTTTGTTAGCATTTAGCCTAAACCTATGCTTTAATATGAGAATTAGAAGAAGGTAGCTAATATAGGACTTATGTACAATAGGTAGAAAAAGGGTTGAAAACCGAAGGAAAAGAATGAAAAAATGAGCATTGCGAATGAATTGCGAAAACATTGCTGAGGCCGCAATTATTCAAGTGAAAACCGTAAGTTGACTGATCTTTTTCTGTTAATTTCCGTAATTTCAGGGATTCATTCTTTCTCCTCCATCCATTCTGATATACGACGTTGAAGATTGATGGTTCTCCTTGGCCCAAACGCACCTGCAAACTACTATAAAAGGGGGTCAAAGTCGGAGGTTTAATCATCACTCGAAGCGCAGAAGTCTTCTCGCAGTTCACCATTTCCATCTGTTTTCCTTTGCCGTCTGTTGGAGTGAGAGTCTCAGCTGTTGGAATCGATAATCTGATAGGAAGGAGGGAAGATTCTTCTTCTCTCTCGATTGGATTCATCCAAGCAAGGCTGATCTTTCATCCCCTTCATTCGAGGCGACTGCCACGAAGCTTTCCAGCAACTCTTTACTGTTTTTCTGTCTTTCTCTTCTGTTTTACATTCTGCTTCGTGCTGTTCTTTTCCTAAGTAGCTAGATTAGTTAGTTCGTTGCTTTCTGTCTTGTTGCTATTTACTTTACAGCTTTTGTCTGTTCAACAAACAATTTCAGTAATTAAAGTTCATTTCTGCATTTCTCATTTCCTATTTTCTGCTACGGGTTTGGCTTATTGTTTTAAGCACATTTCCCTTCTAAGCATGTCTATCTTATCTGCCATTTCTGTTCTCTATATATCCATGAGTAGCTAAGTCACTTAGGGGCATGCTAATGACAGAACTATAGGCTAAAAAACGTGAATCAAGTAGGCAGATTAACACTCGAACATTGATTGTATGTAAGCTTCATCCCACGGGCAATTTTGATTGGCCATCCATTTTGTCCAAAGAACTCCTAACCTCTGGAAGGAGTAAGAGTTCAGAATCATATAATCATGCTAGCCTTTCATGGTAATCAGGAAACGGCCTAGGAATAGGCGTTTCCCTAGTACAACTGAACACTCCTGCGTAAATAAGATGCTTGAGACCTTACTTTGAAGTCGAGTAAACTTAAGACTCTAATGCATGGAATCGGACGATACTTGAGATAGAGTGAGTTTGATGTATAGAGAGTTGATCCAAAGCTTGATAATCGTAATAAACTGCCTATAGGATAGTCATTAGTAGCCCTTAATTCGCCCATTTACATACTTTTGCTGTTGAGTTAATTGCGGATTAATTGCGGTTCTCGCAATTCTGCTAAGTTGCATTCTGTTTAGCTGTTTTCTTCCTCGTTTATTAATTCCATCTCTTGTCCTTTGCATCTAATTTCAACTTGCATTTGTTTATGTTATATCCCTTTACACATTCAGCAAAAATTAGATAATTAAAAACCAATTTTACCCCATCAAATTCATCCCATCTTTCTTAACAATCACACTTCGCGAATAGCTAAAAATGAGTCTCTGAGGAAAAAACGAATGAAATATACTTACTACTTGCTGTGAGACCATGTATGCTTGCATGTTCTAAGTGCTCTCCCTACCCTTTTGCATATTTATCTTTACACATTGAGCACGCAACAGTGAAGTCATGTCAGCTGCCATTGCTGACTGCGCCAAGAAGGGTAAGGGTCCATTGTTCTTCCCTAATACTATTACTAAACTATGCTTGCGTGCAGGGGTCCCCATTGAGCGGATGGAACAGCAGACGGCTTACACAGGCCACTTGGAGCTGCCTACAGGCTTGAGGCTGAAGAGGAAGGGGAACATGGAGTTCGAGCTGGATAGATTGGCTGCTGCTCAGTCACTGTCCATGGCGTGCCTGATGGATCTACAGAAGAGGATGGCTCAATGGGCCACATACGCACAGGCGAGGGACAAGGAAGTTGCTGACCAACTGGGATGCATTTTCCCTGACTTTCCCACAAACCTGCTGTCTCCATGGGTGCCTCCACGACCACGAGGGACTGATGATGAGGATGAAGACATCTGAGTGCTAGTTTGAATTGCACTCAAGGGAGTATTGATGTTCCCTTACAAAAAAAAAAAAAAAAAAAAACTGCTTTGTTGTGAACCGTGTGAATTATGCTGTCTTTAGTTAATATTTTGATCTGTTTTAGTTGCTTAGTCTTAAGTTTTTAAATTGTTTAGTCTAGTTTGATGATAGCTGATTAGGTAGAATAGTTTAGTTTCATTTTTAGAGAGCTTGAATGACTGGAAAAAGCATGCGTAGGGGCCTTACTCACTGATATATCTGCCCAGTCTTTATTGCGAAATAATTGCGGAACCCGTAATTTTTATTACTGAATGCATATTTTTGACTGTCTGTTTAGCTAAGTTGTGATCTGTTTAAATTCTATTTTTTTTTTTGCTGCTATCATGATTACCTTATCTAGCTTATCTTAAAGCATGCTGGATGAGTGTCATAGGACACCCTTTGATAGTTTAAATTAATCTCTAAAAAGCTCAGCATGCATAGCTTTAAGTCCTTATCTGTCTGTTTTTTTCAAATTTCTGCTGCTGTGATATTTACTTTTAGAATGTTCTGTCTATGCCTAGGGCTTTTAGATTCTCTTTGTTTTACCTTAGACTAGATGCTTCTAGGACAAGTTTGGGGGTGTGCCACCTCAGACACTCATTGGGGACAATGAGTAGTTTAAGTTTGGGGGATGCCACCCTAGGCCTAGGAACATTCCTCTCTCCCTTAAAGCATAAGCATTCTTCTTCTCCTTTACAAAAATGATGAACTAAAAAAAAAAAAATGAAAAACAGAATAAAGTTAGGTGTCTTTCTTAGGTTGCTGAGTAATCAGTGCCAAGTGTGTGACCCACAAGTGGCATTGCATCAAAAGGCAACCAAAGGAAAGGCTCCACCTAAGAAAGAAAAAAGGAAAAAGTAGGGAAGAAGAATGTATACCTAGGAGTTGTAACTTTGTGGCTTAGATGTCCTATTTAAAAAGAACTCTGATCCTCAAGTAGCTGAGCACAAAGTTGTAGCTTGTAGGGTTGTTTAGGGAGATGAATGTATGTCCAATGTAGTGATGCCAGGGTTTAGATTGTTCTCTTAAAGTACTACTGTCACTGTTAATACTAAGACTGGCATGACTCTAAGGAATCCTAGGTGGCTCGAAAGTAAAAACTAGAAGCATGTACTGAGTCTGGGGTAAAGCTAGGTAGAATTTGAAACCTTAGGGATAGTGGCATGATATGACAAAAGCAAGTAGATCAGTTGTAAGAAGTTAATGAAACAGTAGGAATATAAGGCATGCGAAGTCAGAAGAAGCTAGATAAGAGGATAGTTTGAGCTTAGAAGTGTGTCACAGGACAGCACTGCTACAGATAGGGATATAGGGGAGTCAGTAAGTGGTTAAAGAAGATGAAACAGCAGCCCAAGTAAGTCCTTAGTTTGCTTGAGGACAAGCAAAACCTTAAGTTTGGGGGTGTGTTATGTCTCCAAAAGTGACTTATTTAGGACTTATTTAGCTTAGAAAGATGCACACTCTTAGGTGTTTTTGATAGGATTTAGCTTAAACCGATGCTTATTTGTGAGAATTAAAAGAAGGTAGCTAAATTAGGACTTGTGTGCAAAAGGAAAGAAAAGGATTGAAAACCGAAGTAAAAGAATGAAAAAACTACATTGCGTTAGCATTGCGGAAACATTGCTGAAACCGCAATGTTTCAAGTGAAAACCGTAAGTTGACTGATCTTTTTCTGTTAATTTCCGTTATTTCAGGGATTCGTTCTTTCTCCTCCATCCATTTTGAAGTACGACGTTGAAGATTGATGGTTCTCCTTGGCCCAAACTCACCTGCAAATTACTATAAAAGGGGGTCCAAGTCGAGGGTTCAATCATCATCCGAAAGCGTAGAAGTCTTCTCGCAGCTCCATCTTTTCTCCTGTTTTTCTTCGCCGTCTGTTGGTTTGCGAAGCTCAGCTGTTGGAATCGAGAATCTGATAGGAAGGAGGGAAGATTCATCTTCTCTCTCGATTGGATTCATCCAAGCAAGGCTGATCTTCCTCATCCTTCAGCCGAGGCGGTTGCGACGAGGCGCCCAAGCTCAATTTCCTGTTTTCTGTCTATCATTTCTAAATTCCAGTTCTGTTTTGTTGTCGTTTCTCTTCTCGTAGCTAGTTCATTGCATTTCGTTGCTTTCTACCTTTATGTTATTTACTTTAAACGTCCCTTTGTTCATTCAAACATTCAAGTGATCAAAGCACAATTCTTCATTTCACAGTTTCTTCTCTTTACTGCTACTGTTTTCTCCTTGCTGTTTGTCTTAAAATTACTTCTAAGCATGTCTACTTCTTCTCTTACTTCTGTTCTGTCTATATCCATGAGTAGCTAAGTCACATAGGGGCATGCTAATGACAAGTCTATAGGCTAAAAAACGTGAACCAAGCATGTAGGATAGCTCTCGAAGCATTGATTGTATGTAAGCTTCATACCACGGGCAATTTCGATTGGCCATCCATTTTGTCCAAAGAACTCCTAACCTCTGGAAGGAGTAAGAGTTCAGAGTCATACACTCATGCTAGCCTTTCAAGGTAGCCAGAAAACGACCTAGGAATAGGCGTTTTCCTAGTACAAACCGTAACTTTCTGCTTTAACAAGATGCTTAAGACCTTACTTGGATATGAGTAAACTAAAGAATCTAATGCATGGAATCGGAAGATACATGAGATTGAGTGAGTTTGATGCATAGTGAGTTGATCCAATGCTTGAGAATCGAATGAAAAAGCCTATAGAGGAGTCGTTAGTAGCCCTTGTTTCTCCATTTTACACACTTTCGCTGTTATTAAAATTGCGGTAGAATTGCTGTTTCCGCAATTCTGCTAAAGTTACAATTCTGTCTAGCTGTTTTTGTCTTCGTTCATTAATCTCGTCTCTTTTCATTTGAGTTTAACTTTGACTTGCACTTGTTTATGTAACTACCCTCTTCGTATTCAGTAGGAAATAGACAATTTAAAACCAATTCTACCCCATCAAATCCACCCTTTCTTTCTTAACTTTACACTTCACGAGTAGCTTATAATAAATCTCTGTGGGAAAACGAATGAAAAAATACTTACTACTTGCTATAGGATCATGTATGCTTGCATGTTCTGAGTGCTCTCTCTATCTTATTGCGTATTTATTTTAACACATTGAGCACGCAACATGAGCGTTAGTCCTTAAAAACGTGAAGTTTATGCATGAATTTGACGTGTTAGGCAGCTCGGGTTGGAAAGAAAAAGAAATGAAAAGTTGGTTCAAAGAACCCAAAATAAAAGAGTACAAAGTACTTTTGAAAAGAAAGAAAAAGAAAGAGAAAAAATAATTAGGTCTCTTAATTTGCTTCTCTCTCTCGTGTAAGTCAAGTGTAGCTGTTCTTAAACGCTAGAAGTAGGGGGAAAATGGGATGTGCGTTGCATGTAGGTTTTCCGGGTTTACGTGAGTTTAAGGGAGGTTGGCTAGCACACACACACGTTAGGGGGCAAGAGTTAATTTTTGATATGTCCTAGTTAATACATGAACAAAATGCTTCCATGATTATACTCGTGTTTAAATTTCAATATGCATGGAGGTTTGAGTTAGAATGCATGTAAGAGCGTCCTTTGAGTCAATGTCTTTGTAGTGCTTGCTCGAGGACTAGCAATGTTTAAGTTGGGGGTGTTTGATAACTCCATTTTGGAGCTATTAAATACTTCCTAATTATAGCTAAAGTCCGCTTTCAATTGATTAAATATATCTCTTTTGTAGGAGAAAAGCGGCAAAGAGCTCGTGCGTCCGTTGGGCATGTTCGAGTGCTTAAAGCAGAGTTTTAGCGCCCCGGGAATGCATCGGGAAGAGGGGAACTTGTTCCGTGAAGAAACGGGCCAAAACTGCCTTGGAGAGGCAAAGCTTCAGCCCCAAACCCGAGAGCCAGCGTCGAGACGCTGGCTCGACGCTGGAAAAACCCGAGAGCAAGCGTCGAGTGATAGCGTCGAGACGCTAGCTCGACGCTGCCCTGGCGTCGAGACGCTCCGGAGGAGGCGCGCGCAGGAAAATCATCGGGGCAGCGTCGCGATGCTGGCCTTGCGTCGCGACGCCATCGCGAGCGCGCGCGGCAACTTAGGGCACAGCGTCGAGACGCTGGCCTAGCGTCTCGACGCTACGACGATGGCAGAAGATAAATGACGATTTTTCTGCACATTTTGGGCATCTTCTCCTTCATCTCTCCACCATTTTTGCTCTTCTTAGTCTTCTTCTTCTCCGTTTTCTCTCTATTTTTCCGTGGAGCTCCGACATTGTTGGCATGCTAGTGAGCTCCACCTTCCATTGTAATAAGTAGACGAATCCTTCCATGGCCGTGGTTGGAGCGGGATTGACGAACCGCGCCATGAGCGGCTAAGGTAAGGGTGACGGTTTGGGAATAATTTAGGGGGATTTTGTTAAACATATTTAGTTTTGATAATCTGAGCTTTGATATGCATATTGGTTCTGTTTATTAGCATCCATTTACCTTGCTTAATCCAACGCGCATGCTAAAATACGTTGATTGACACTCGGGTAGTTTCGCATGTTGTGTATGTTAAAGAGTAGCGATGCCGTGTCTCTCACTGCTCGACTAAGTAACACAGGTAGATGGAATTAAATCGAAGTATCGAGTCGGGTAGGATAATTGTTGATTGCATACGGCGTTTGCGGGCAATCTACTAGCAATTAGAATTCACGCTCGAATGTTCGTCGCGGTTAGCTAGTGACTGTCTAAATTTACCTTAGGACTGATCACCCTGATGTAGGCTTAGATAACGTGTAATTAGAACTGTGTGGTCTGATTAAAATCCATGGAGTCGGCTACTTTGGGGCTTCTCTGGTAGTCGTCCGCGTGCTCAATAAACTGAAATCCATGTTATTAGAATTAAATGATAAACTGAACTTGTTTAAAAATTGATCCCGAGACTCCCAAACCGTGCACACGTTCTCTTCTTGTTATTTCCTTCTTCCGTTAGCTTTCTCGTTATTTCCCATTTGCATGATAAAACCCCCCGTTACCAATTAATCAATTAAATCCCAATTTCACTAGTAAATTCAATCTTCCTATTCCTTGGATCGACCCTGTTTCCACTGGCTGCAAAGCCTTGGTCATAGGCTTTATAAATCGTATTTTTGGCAAGCCTCGACAGCTTGAGATTAAGTGGATATTCAAAAATCCGCGCACCAAGGAGGTAGTTAAAAAAGAAATTATTAAATGGTTAGATGCAAGTGTGATCTTTCCAATAGCCAGTAGTCAATGGGTCAGTCCTATTCAATGTGTACCTAAGAAGGGTGGTATGACTGTAGTAGTTAATGAAAATAACGAATTAATACCAACTAGAACTGTTACAGGATGGAGAGTCTGTATGGACTATAGAAAACTTAATAAAGAAACCAAAAAAGACCATTTTCCTTTACCCTTTATAGACCAAATGTTAGATAGAATAGCTGGTCGAGCCTTTTAATGCTTTTTAGATGGTTACTCAGGATATAACCAAATCACCATAGACCCTGAGGATCAAGAGAAAACAACGTTTACATGTCCCTTTGGAACATTTGCTTTTCGCAAAATGCCATTTGGCTTATGCAATGCACCAACAACATTCCAAAGATGCATGTTGGCTATCTTCTCTGACCTAGTTGAGTCCATACTAGAAATATTTATGGATGACTTCTCAGTCTTTGGTGACTCCTTTAACCAATGCCTGGAAAATCTAGGACAAGCCCTAACTAGGTGTGAAGAAACCAACCTAGTCTTAAACTGGGAAAAATGCCACTTTATGGTGGAAGAAGGAATATTATTAGGACATAGAGTGTCCAAAGCAGGAGTAGAGGTCGATAGGGCCAAAATATAGATCATTGAGAAATTAGTGGAACCTAAAAATGTCAAAGCTATAAGAAGTTTCTTAGGACATGCAGGATTTTATAGGAGATTTATAAAAGACTTTTCAAAAATCTCTAAACCCCTATGCGAGCTTCTAGAGCTAAATAAAACTTTTGTCTTCTCAAATGAATGTCTAATAGCATGGAAAAAGCTTAAGGATGCCTTAGTCAAAGCACCAATCATAGTAGGCCCAAATTGGGATTTGCCTTTTGAACTAATGTGCGATGCTAGTGACTATGCAATTGGGGCTATGCTTGGCCAAAAGATAGATAAACTAACACACCCTGTATATTATGAGAGTAAAACTTTAAATGAAGCACAATGTAACTACACTACCACAGAGAAAGAGATGTTAGCGGTAGTGTTTGCATGTGAAAAATTTAGGCCTTATATTGTAGGAAATAAAACGATTGTTTATACTGATCACTCTGCAATAAAATATTTAATGAGGAAGGCTGATGCTAAGCCTCGTCTAATTAGATGGGTGTTACTATTGCAAGAGTTTGACCTAGAGATTAGAGATAAAAAAGGAAGTGAAAATGTAATTGCTGATCATTTATCAAGATTGCAGAGTCATTGCGAAAACATTGCGGAGCCCGCAATGACTGACTCCTTTATTGATGAACATGTCCTTGTGTTAGTGCGTTGTGATAACAATGAAGAACCTTGGTTTGCGGATATTGCTAACTTCCTTTCCTCACAGGTGTTACCAACTTTCAGAGGGGGGCAAAAAAAGAAGAGGTTCTTACACGAGGCTAAGAAGTACATTTGGGACGATCCCACACTTTACAAAAGCTGTGCGGATGGATTGCTAGGGAAGTGTGTGTCAGCTGCTGAATCAAGGTCAGTCTTGCAGCATTGCCATACAGCTCCTTATGGTGGACACTTTGGTGGTCAAAGGACGGCTGCAAAGGTGTTCCAAAGTGGCTACTTCTGGCCCACGATCTTCAAGGATGCACACGACTATGCACACAACTGCAATGAGTGTCAACGTACAGGTAACCTTAGTAGAAAAGATGAGATGCCTGTAACATATATCTTAGAGTTAAAACTCTTTGATGTATGGGGCATTGACTTCATGGGACCATTCCCTCCATCTGCTGGTAATCTTTACATTCTAGTAGCTGTAGATTATGTTTCAAAATGGGTAGAAGAAATTGCATGTCCCTTAAATGATGCCAAAACAGTCGTTAAATTTCTAAATAGGCACATTTTTACACGATTTGGCACACCACGTGCCATCATAAGTGATGAAGGAACACACTTTATAAACAAAGCTATGGAAAAAGTGTTAGCTAAATATAATGTTAGACATAGAGTAGCAACACCTTATCATCCACACTCGAATGGACAAGTTGAAATATCTAATATAGAGATCAAAAGCATACTTGAAAAAATTGTAAAACCGAATAGAAATGATTGGTCTTTCAAGCTGGATGATGCACTGTGGGCTTATAGGACTGCATATAAGACACCACTAGGGATGTCTCCTTATAGGTTGGTGTATGGAAAAGCATGCCACTTACCTCTTGAATTAGAAAACAAAGCATTTTGGGCCTTGAAAGAGTTAAATTTTTGCGTAACTGATGCGGGGTCATTGCGGTCTCTGCAATTGCATGAGTTGGATGAACTAAGACATATGTCATATGAAAATGCGAAAATGTATAAGGAGAAGACTAAAATTTGGCATGATAGTAGACTCACGATTAAGGACTTCAAAAAGGGCCAGCATGTTCTATTGTTTAACTCACGACTTAGATTATTTCCGGGCAAACTTAAGTCTCGTTGGTCAGGTCCTTTTGTGATTACTAATGTGTTTGTTCATGGTGCAATTGAAATTCGAAATCTGATTCAAGGTCAGCCGTTCCTAGAGAATTGGGCTAGATTGAAACACTACTATGAGGAAGGAGATGTGCAGACACTCTCAGCCTTCCTCCTATCCGAAGCCTAAGAGCAAAGAAAGAAAGGATGAGAAAGGGCGTTTAATGGAATGATCTTTATGCTCAACCATCGAAGGATTATGAAATAGATATTCATTATTGATTTTCTTTTAGATTGCTTAGAGTATTTTTATTTTCTAGTATTAATTAAGTTTGATTTTATTTATGATTAGGAGCGTAGTAATTGGAGATCTTAAAACGGCGATGAAGGGAGTAAACCACGAGGCAAGGAAAGCTGAAGGAAGAGATCTTGCAAAATCAAAGATTTAGTTGCTGGAATCTTGCAACAAATAACAATCAAGGATGAAATCTCAACGGTTATATCTTCAAAGATTTGCTGAAAAGATTTGCTAAACAATTGCGGAAAAATTGCGGAGTCCGCAATAATATAGTCGTTGGAGCAACAACCGAGTATAAATAGGACGAGTTGGGGATCATTCCCATTTACGATTCTCAAACCCTCGAAATTCCACAACTCAAAGCTCTCCTTCCTCAGAAATTCCCAAGCTTAGCCTTCAAGAAACGACAATGGTGTCCACAAGATCTGAACGATCCACGCCCAAGAAGACGTCCCCTATCACGGAGGATGCTGAATTGGTGAGAGAGGCGCTGCTGTCTTTGGCAAACGCTGAAGCTGTGAAACCTTCGAGACCTCCAAAGCTTCCTATGAAGAGGAAGTGGAAGGTGGCGACGACTGAGGCTGCACCTAGCTCTGATTCAACGCAGTCCCCTAGAAAGAAGTGGAAGATTACAGAGGAGGATCCAAAGACCAAACGTAGGGAGTCCACGAGTGCGGATAGCCTCAACAGTCGCAGGCCATCGTTTGAGACGGCCATGCAAAGCCTTCATTCCCCTCAACAATCGGAACCTGAAGTTCCATCTGAAGGACAACCAGAATCGGCATCAGTTGGTGGTGCAAATGAAGAAGAAGAGGTATTCTCTCCCTTCAGGGATGTCAATCTTGACAGCCCTGTGGAGAGGGAAAGCAGGGATTCGATGGAGGAAACGCTGGGTGAATGCTTCCAGCAGATAGCTGCAAAGGCGAGGCTCAAGAAGAGGGCCCCTGTAATTGTGAGGGCCAAACGTCCAAAAGCCTCAAAGAAAGCCAAAAAGAAAAAGGCCGAAGCTGGACCTTCTATCAAGAAGTTGAAAACTGAGGCTGTTGAGGCAGCCAAGTGTTACGTCTCCAAAAGTGACCTTTTTAGGACTTATTTATCTTAGAAAGATGTACACTCTTAGGTCTTTTTGATAGGATTTAGCTTGAACCTATGTTTATATATGAGATTTAGAAGAAGGTAGCTAAATTAGGACTTGTGTGCAAGAGGAAAGAAAAGGAATGAAAACCGAAGGAAAATAGTGAAAAATGCGCATTGCGATAGCATTGCGGAAACATTGCTAAAACAACAATGTTTCAAGTGAAAACCGTAAGTTGACTGATCTGTTTCTGTTAATTTCCGTTATTTCAGGGATTCGTTCTTTCTCCTCCATCCATTTTGAAGTACGACGTTGAGGATGGATGGTTCTCCATGGCCCAAACGTACCTGCAGATTACTATAAAAGGGGGTCAAAGTAGAGGGTTCAATCATCATCCGAAAGCGTAGAAGTCTTCTCGCAGCTCAATCTTTTCTCCTGTTTTTCTTTGCCGTCTGTTGGTTTGCGAAGTTTAGCTGTTTGGAGTCGACAATCTGATAGGAAGGAGAGAAGATTCATCTTCTCTCCCGATTGGATTAATCCAAGCAAGGCTAATCTTTCTCATCCTTCAGCCGAGGCGGTTGCGACGAGGCGTTCAAGCTCTTTTACTGCTTTCTGCCTTTCATTTCTAATTTCCAGCATTGTTTAGTTGTTGTTTCTGTTCTAGTAGCTAGTTTATTGCATTTCGTTGCTTTCTGTCTTTATGATATTTACTTTAAGCTTTCCTTTGTTCATTCAAACAATCAAGTAATCAAAGCAAAATTCAGCATTTCACAGTTTCTTGCCTTTGCGATCTACTGTTTTTCCTTACTGTTTTGTCTTTAAATTCCTTCTAAGCATGTCTGTTTCAACTCTTCTTTCTGTTCTGTCTATATCCATGAGTAGCTAAGTCACTTAGGGGCATGCTAATGACAACACTATAGGCTAAAAAACGTGAACCAAGCATGTAGGATAGCTCTCGAAGCATTGATTGTATGTAAGCTTCATCCCACGGGCAATTTCGATTGGCCATCCATTTTGTCCAAAGAACTCCTAACCTCTGGAAGGAGTAAGAGTTCAGAGTCATACACTCATGCTAGCCTTTCAAGGTAGCCAGAAAACGACCTAGGAATAGGCGTTTTCCTAGTACAAACCATAACTCTCTGCTTTAACAAGATGCTTAAGACCTTACTTGGACATGAGTAAACTAAAGAATCTAATGCATGGAATCGGACGATACATGAGATTGAGTGAGTTTGATGCATAGAGAGTTGATCCAATGCTTGAGAATCGTGAGAAAATGCCTATAGAGGAGTCGTTAGTAGCCCTTGTTTCTCCATTTTACACACTTTCGCTGTTAGTAACATTGCGGTAGAATTGCTGTTTTCGCAATTCTGCTAAGTTTACAATTCTGTTTAGCTGTTTTCTTCTTCGTTTATCAATCTCGTCTCTTTTCCTTTGAGTTTAACTTTAACTTACACTTGTTTATGTTGCTATCCTTTATATATTCCTTAGGAATTAGACAATTTAAAACCAATTTTACCCCATCAAGTCCACCCATTCTTTCTTAACTTTACACTTCACGAGTAGCTCATAATAAATCTCTGTGGGAAAACGAATGAAAAAATACTTACTACTTGCTATAAGATCATGTATGCTTGCATGTTCTGAGTGCTCTCTCTATCTTATTGCTTATTTATTTTAACACATTGAGCACGCAACAAGTTTTTGGCGCCGCTGCCGGGGATTTATTTAAGTGAAAACGAAGTTTGTTAAGTTTGAAACACCAAGTTTATTGTCTATTGTAACTGATCTATTTCCATTTCTTTTGCAGGTACCATTGGGTTAGTTTATGAATGAGTCTTCAAGTAGTGATCTAGAGTTCAATCCTGAGCCCGAGAGACTATTTAGAGCCAGAAATAGAGCCAAGAAACGTCTCTTTGACCAACCCTCTATACCTCCAATAATTGCGGGAACCGCAATTTCTCCGCAATTGTCTCAAGAAGAAATGGATGGAATAGTTCCAAATCCGGTGCCTGTCACTCGCAATCCAATCGAAATAGCGAATGATAAGGATAGCGCCATACTTTCTTACCTAGTACCTATGCCTGGGGAGCTGAACCCCAGCATAATCCGCCCTGAAATCACTGCCAACTCATTCGAGTTAAAGCCAGTGATGTTCCAAATGTTGTCCACTGTGGGACAATTCTTTGGAGTGGAAAATGAGGATCCCCACAACCATCTTAGAAACTTCTTAGGAGTTAGTGATACATTCATCATCCCTGGAGTTTCCCAAGAAGCCTTGAGGCTCTATCTGTTCCCTTACTCTTTGAGGGACAAAGCCAAAACGTGGTTAAACTCATTACCCTCTGGATCAGTCCTTAATTGGACAGACTTAGCAGAGAAATTCCTAGTCAAATACTTCCCACCTGATAGGAATTCTACCTTTCGTGATGACATAATCAAGTTTAAACAAGCTGAGAGTGAGTCTCTTCACGAAGCTTGGACAAGGTTCAAGGACCTTCTTCTCAAATGTCCACATCATGGCATCCCATGGTGTATCCAAATAGAGGTCTTTTTCAAAGGATGCAACCCCAGCACCAGACAAGTTCTAAATTCATCTGCTGGAGGTTCCATGTTGTCCAAGAGTTACAACGAAGCCTATGAGATCTTGGAGAAGATCTCAGCATCTCACTGTAGGTGGTCAGATGATCCAGTTGAGCCAACTAGAGCTCAAGACAAGGAAGCACTCAATGCCATGAGTAGCCAAATAAGCGCCCTGACCAACCTAGTCAAGCAAATGGCTCAAGCCAATCTCCAAACAAGTGTCAACACCGCCACAACCATGTCAATGGGCAACCAGCCAAGTCAAGGTGAGACACTTATCTGTGGATTCTGTGGGGAAGGGCACCTGTATGAATACTGCCCTGGGAATCCAGCCTCAGTCTGCTACGTTGGAAGCCAGCAGCAGCCTAGGAACAACCCCTATTCTAATACTTACAACCCTGGTTGGAGGAACCACCCAAACCTGTCATGGGGTGGCCAACAAAATGCTAACCAAGCTCCTAACCAACCAAGATCGAGTGGAACACCTGGTTTCACTCCCCAACATAACCAATCCATGTACTCAAGGAATACATAGCCAAGAATGATGCCACTCTACAGAGCCAGCAAGCTACTCTTAGGAGCCTAGAGAACCAAATAGGGCAACTAGCCAATGGACTCAAAAGTAGGCCCCAAGGTAGACTTCCTGCTGACACTGAAGTGTGTTACGTCTCCAAAAGTGACCTTTTTAGGACTTAATTATCTTAGAAAGATGTTCACTCTTAGGTGTTTTTGATAGCATTTAGCCTAGACCTATGCTTAAATATGAGAATTAGAAGAAGGTAGCTAAATTAGGACTTAAGTACAATAGGAAAGAAAAGGGTTGAAAACCGAAGGTAAAGAATGAAAAACAAGCATTGCGATAGCATTGCGGAAACATTGCAGACACCGCAATGTTTCAAGTGAAAACCGTAAGTTGACTGATCTTTTTCTGTTAATTTCCGTTATTTCAGGGATTCGTTCTTTCTCCTCCATCCATTCTGAAGTACGACGTTGAAGATTGATGGTTCTCCTTGGCCCAAACGCACCTGCAGATTACTATAAATAGGGGTCAAAGTCGAGGGTTCAAACATCATCCGAAAGCGTAGAAGTCTTCTCGCAGTCCATCTTTTCTCCTGTTTTCCTTTGCCGTCTGCTGGTTTGCGAAGCTCAGCTGTTGGAGTCGATAATCTGATAGGAAGGAGAGGAGATTCTTCTTCTCTCCCGATTGGATTCATCCAAGCAAGGCTGACCTTTCTCATCCTTCATTCGAAGCGGCTGCAACGAGACATTCGACCTTGTTTTACTGCTTTCTGCTCTTCATTTCCATTTTCCAGCTTTGTTTTGTTGTTAACTCTTTTCTAGTAGCTAGCTTAGACTATTTCGTTGTGTTCTGTCTTGTTGTTATTTACTTTAAAGCTTCCTTCTGTCCATTCAAACAACCAAGTAATCAATTCACAATTCATTTCACGATTCTTGTCGTTGCGATTGACTGTCTTTCCCTTACTGTTTTGTCTTCAGATTCCTTCTGAGCATGTCTACTTCTTCTCTTGCTTCTGTTCTGTTTACATCCATGAGTAGCTAAATCACTTAGGGGCATGCTAATGACAACACTTTAGGCTAAAAAACGTGAACCAAGCATGTAGGATAGCTCTCGAATCATTGATTGTATGTAAGCTTCATCCCACGGGCAATTTCGATTGGCCATCCATTTTGTCCAAAGAACTCCTAACCTCTGGAAGGAGTAAGAGTTCAGAGTCATACTATCATGCTAGCCTTTCAAGGTAACCAGGAAACGACCTAGGAATAGGCGTTTCCCTAGTACAAACCATATTTTTCTGCCTTAACAAGATGCTTAAGACCTTACTTGGACATGAGTAAACTAAAGAATCTAATGCATGGAATCGGAAGATACATGAGAATGAGATAGTTTGATGCATAGAGAGTTGATCCAATGCTTGAGAATCGTATGAAAAAGCCTATAGGATAGTCGTTAGTAGCCCTTAATTCATCACTTTACACACTTTCGCTGTTATTTCAATTGCGATAGAATTGTTGTCTCCGCAATTCTGCATAAGTTACAATTCTGTCTAGCTGTTTTTGCTTTCATTTATTAATCTCGTCTCTTCTCATTTGAGTTTAGCTTTAACTTGCACTTGTTTATGTTGCTACCCTCTCCGTATTCAGTAGGAAATAGACAATTAAAAACCAATACTACCCCATCAAATCCACCCCTTCTTTCTTAACGTTACACTTCATGAATAGCTTATAATAAGTCTCTGTGGGAAAACGAATGAAATATACTTACTACTTGCTATAAGACCATGTATGCTTGCATGTTTTGAGTGCTCTCTCTACCTTATTACTTATTCATTTTAACACATTGAGCACGTAACAAGTTTTTGGCGCCGCTGCCGGGGATTTATTTAAGTGAAAACGAAGTTTGTTAAGTTTGAAACACCAAGTTTATTGCCTATTGAAGCTGATCTGTTTCATTTCTTTTGCAGGTACCATTGGGTTAGTTTATGAGTGAACCTTCAAGTAGTAATCTAGAGTTCAATCCTGAGCCTGAGAGATTACTTAGGGCCAGAAATAGAGCCAAGAAACGTCTCTTTAACCAACCCTCTATACCTCAAGTAATTGAGGGAACCGCAATTCCTCCGCAATTATCTCAAGAAGAAATGGATGGAATAGTTCCAAATCCGGTGGCTGTCACTCGCAACCCCATCGAAATAGCGAATGATAAGGACAGCGCCATACTCTCTTACCTAGTACCTATGCCTGGGGAGCTGAACCCCAGCATAATCCGTCCTGAAATCACTGTGGGACAATTCTTTGGAGTGGAAAATGAGGATCCCCACAATCATCTTAGAAACTTCTTAGGAGTTAGTGATACATTCATCATCCCTGGAGTTTCTCAAGAAGCCTTGAGGCTATATCTGTTCCCTTATTCTTTGAGGGACAAAGCCAAAACATGGTTAAACTCATTGCCCTCAGGATCAGTCCGTAATTGGACAGACTTAGCAGAGAAATTCCTAGTTAAATACTTCCCACCTGATAGGAATTCTACCTTTCGTGATGACATAATCAAGTTTAAACAAGCTGACACTGAGTCTCTTCACGAAGCTTGGACAAGGTTTAAAGATCTTCTTCTTAAATGTCCACACCATGGCATCCCATGGTGTATCCAAATAGAGGTCTTTTTCAAAGGATGCAACCCCAACACTAGACAAGTCTTAAACTCATCTGCTGGAGGTTCCATGTTGTCCAAAAGTTACAACGAAGCCTATGAGATCTTGGAGAAGATCTCAGCATCTCACTGTAGGTGGTCAGATGATCCACTTGAGCCAACTAGAGCTCAAGACAAGGATGCTCTAAGTGCGATGAGCAGCCAAATAAATACCCTGACCAACCTAGTTAAGCAAATGGCTCAAACAAATCTCCAAACAAGTGTCAACACCGCCACAGCCATGTCAATGGGCACCCAATCAAGTCAAGGTGAGACACTTATCTGTGGATTCTGTGGGGAAGGGCACCCGTATGAATACTGCCCTGGGAATCCAGCCTCGGTCTGCTATGTGGGAAGCCAACAGCAGCCAAGGAACAACCCCTACTCTAACACTTACAACCCTGGTTGGAGGAACCACCCAAACCTGTCATGGGGTGGCCAACAGAATACTAACCAAAATCCTAACCAACCAAGGCCGAGTGGAACACCTGGTTTCACTCCCCAACATAACCAATCCATGTATCAAAAACCATACAACCAACCTGTAGGGTCTTCTGTAGAAAACTTGCTCAAGGAATACATAGCCAAGAATGATGCCACTTTACAGAGTCAGCAAGCTACCCTTAGAAGCCTAGAGAACCAAATAGGCCAGTTAGCCAATGAAATCAAAAGTAGGCCCCAAGGTAGGCTTCCTGCTGACACTGAAGTGCCAAGGAGAGATGGTAAGGAACAAGTTCAAGCAATTTAACTCAGAAGTGGTAGACCATTGGTGAGCAACACAAAGGACACACCAAAAAGAGTAGAGAACACTGAGTCTAGTGCTCCACTGGAGTCTCTGCCAACCCAAGGTCCACCACCAACAAGCACATCAGGAACAAG
This sequence comes from Herpetospermum pedunculosum, assembly GCA_028017165.1. NCBI lineage: Eukaryota > Viridiplantae > Streptophyta > Magnoliopsida > Cucurbitales > Cucurbitaceae > Herpetospermum > Herpetospermum pedunculosum. The sequence continues at coordinate 52,425,243 of CM051528.1, read as the reverse complement.
GCTAGAACCAATTATTGAGGAGATAGAAGAAATTCCAAGGCCTCCTCCAATCCTAAGGCGACCTGACGTGCCTGCATATGTACCACCACCTCCATATCCTCGAAGGCTTAAGAAGAAGCAGGAACAGGAAGTGCACTTTAATAAATTCTTAGAAATTCTTAAGCAAGTGCATGTCAACATTCCTTTTGTAGAAGTTTTACAGTCTATGCCTTCCTATGTAAAGTTTTTGAAGGACATTATTACTAACAAAAAAATAATTGGTGAGTTTGAAACAGTAAACCTCACTGAGGAGTGCAGTGCCATACTCCAGAACAAGCTGCCCAAGAAGGAGAAGGATCCTGGTTCCTTCACCTTACCTGTAGAGCTAGGAGGCAAGCACGTGGGCAGAGCGCTTTGTGACCTGGGCGCCAGCATAAACCTTATGCCCCTATCACTATTCCGCCAGTTGGGAATAGGAGAAGCACGTCCAACCACTGTCACTTTACAACTAGCAGACAGATCCATCGCATACCCTGAAGGTAAAATTGAGGATATTCTAGTGAAAGTTGACAAATTTATTTTCCTTGCAGATTTCATTATCCTGGATTATGAAGCAGACAAGGAGGTCCCCATCCTATTAGGCAGACCATTTCTTGCCACAGGTAGGGCCCTGATCGACGTCCAAAAAGGTGAGCTCACTATGAGGGTTCATGATGAAGAGGTGAAATTTAGTGTGTATAAAGCTTTAAGGTATCCCTCTGACCTTGAATCCTGTGCTAGCATGGACGTTGTAGATTCTTTAATGGACGAACAATTAGAGCATGAACTGTTGACTAAGCATGCTAATAACTATGTAGGATTAGAATTGACTGATTTAAACATAGCTGAGATAATGGACATATCTGTAAATAACCCTCAGCATGTTTGTATGAATATTGACTTAACTGATAGAGCCTTGAATCCTTTAAAGCCATCCATTGAGCATCCACCTGTATTAGAATTAAAACCTCTCCCCACTCACCTCAAGTATGCATATTTAGGGAATAATGAGACTTTGCCTGTAATTATTTCTTCTAAGCTAAGTGAACAGCATGAGGTTGAATTAATATTACTACTTAAGCAACATAGGAAGGCTATTGCATGGACTATTGTTGATATTAGAGGCATTAGCCCTTCTTATTGTATGCATAAGATTATACTAGAGGAAGAACATACCCCTAGAGTAGACCACCAACGTAGGCTGAATCCCTCTATGAAAGAGGTAGTTAAAAAAGAAATAATAAAATGGTTAGATGCTGGTGTGATCTTCCCCATAGCTAGTAGTCAGTGGGTGAGCCCTATACAATGTGTACCTAAGAAGGGTGGGATGACTGTGGTAGTCAATGAGAACAATGAACTGATTCCAACTAGGACTGTCACAGGATGGAGAGTTTGCATGGATTATAGGAAGCTAAATAAAGAAACTAAAAAAGACCACTTCCCTCTACCATTCATTGACCAAATGTTAGACAGAATAGCTGGTAGAGCCTATTACTGTTTCTTAGACGGTTATTCAGGGTATAACCAGATCACTATAGACCCCAAAGACCAAGAAAAGACTACCTTCACTTGCCCTTTTGGAACATTTGCCTTTCGCAGAATGCCTTTTGGCTTATGCAATGCACCGGCAACATTCCAAAGGTGCATGTTGGCAATCTTTTCTGACTTGGATGAGTCCATGATAGAGATATTCATGGATGATTTCTCAGTCTTTGGGGATTCCTTTACCAACTGTCTAGAGAATTTAGGACAAGTCCTGGCTAGATGTGAGGATACTAACTTAGTCCTTAATTGGGAGAAGTGTCACTTCATGGTAGATGAGGGGATTGTCTTAGGTCATAGAGTGTCAAGGGCAGGTGTTGAGGTCGATAGGGCCAAAATTGAGATCATAGAGAAGTTGGTAGAGCCTCAGAATGTCAAGGCCATTAGAAGTTTCTTAGGGCATGATGGCTTCTACAGAAGGTTCATTAAGGACTTTTCTAAGATAGCCAAACCTCTGTGTGAGCTTCTAGAGATAAATAGGCCATTCATCTTCTCTAAGGAATGTTTAGTAGCTTGGCAAACCCTTAAGAAAGCACTAGTCACAGCACCTGTTATAGTAGGGCCAGATTGGGATCTCCCATTTGAGATGTTATGTGATGCTAGTGACTATGCTGTAGGGGTTATGTTAGGACAGAAGATTGACAAGCTAACACACCCTGTATACTATGCTAGTAAAACCCTGAATGAGGCTCAATGTAATTATACAACTACTGAGAAAGAGATGCTTGCCGTAGTATTTGCTTGTGAGAAATTTAGAAACTATATTGTAGGCACTAGGACAATTGTGTACACTGACCATTCTGCCTTAAAGTACCTCATGAGGAAGGCTGATGCTAAGCCTAGGTTGATTAGGTGGGTGTTATTGCTGCAGGAATTTGATTTGGACATTCGAGACAAGAAAGGATGTGAAAATGTGGTTGCGGATCACCTGTCTCGATTGCAGCACAATTGCGAAAAAATTGCGGAGGCCGCAATTTCTGATGCTTTTATTGATGAACATGTCTTTGTATTGACTCATCGTGATAACGATGAGGAACCTTGGTTTGCTGACATTGCTAACTTCCTTGCATCACAGGTATTACCAGTTTTCAAAGGAGGACAAGAGAAGAAGAGGTTCCTTCATGAAGCAAAGAAATTCATCTGGGATGACCCCACACTTTACAAGACATGTGCTGACGGCTTACTAAGGAAGTGTGTTTCAGCTGCTGAGGCGAAGTCTGTGCCGCAGCACTGCCACACAGCTCCTTATGGTGGACACTTTGGTGGCCAAAGAACAGCTGCAAAGGTATTTCAGAGTGGCTACTATTGGCCAACAATCTTCAAGGATGCCCACAACTATGCCAACAGCTGTGATGAATGCCAAAGGACAGGTAACCTCAGTCGCAAGGATGAAATGCCTCTCACCTACATCTTAGAGTTGGAGCTCTTTGATGTGTGGGGCATTGATTTCATGGGACCATTTCCCCCATCTTCAGGTAACCTTTACATATTAGTGGCAGTAGACTATGTATCCAAGTGGGTAGAGGCCATAGCATGTCCCAATAATGATGCCAACACAGTCATAAAATTCTTACATAGGCACATTTTTACTAGGTTTGGAACACCACGTGCCATCATTAGTGATGAGGGGACACATTTTATTAATAAGGCTATGGAGAGAGTGCTGGCTAAATATAACATTAGACATAGAGTGGCCACTCCCTATCACCCACACTCGAATGGTCAGGCTGAAATTTCAAATAGGGAGATTAAGAACATCCTAGAAAAAGTGGTTAAACCTAATAGGAAAGACTGGTCCTTTAAGCTTGAGGATGCACTTTGGGCATATAGGACAGCATATAAGACACCCCTAGGTATGTCTCCTTACAGACTTGTATATGGTAAAGCTTGTCATCTTCCATTTGAGTTAGAAATTAAGGCATTTTGGGCACTAAAAGAGTTGAATTACTGCGTGACCGATGCGGGAACGTTGCGGTCTCTGCAATTACACGAGCTTGATGAGCTTAGACATATGTCTTATGAAAATGCCAAAATGTATAAGGAAAAGACCAAGATTTGGCACGATAGTAGACTCAGGATCAAGGACTTTAAGAAAGGCCAACTTGTTTTATTATTTAACTCACGATTGAGGTTGTTTCCAGGCAAACTAAAGTCCAGATGGTCAGGTCCTTTCATGATTACTAATGTGCTTGTTCATGGTGCCATCAAAATAAAGAACGTGCAGCACGGTCAACCATTCATGGTTAATGGTGCAAGATTGAAGCACTACTATGAGGAAGGAGATGTGAAGACTCTCTCGGCCTTCCTCTTGACTGAAGCGTGAAATTAAGAACGAGAGAGGACGAGTGATTGCTGTGCTCGTCAATATGAGGCTCATGCCTTAGTTTATTTTTTGCGATTTTCCGGTTATCGTTTGTGTGTCTTTTTGTATGATTTTAATTGAGTATTTGATGTTTATTTTATTTCTTTTTGTAGGGAATCAATAGAGGGAATCAAGGAGAGTAAATCCAGCTTTAAAAATCAAGAAAATATTGGGCGAAATAAAAGATACGGATGAGCAAAGATTGGCATTTAGATGGAAAAAAATCTCCAACGGTCACTAAAATTTCGCTGGATTTGCAGGATCCGCAAAAATATAGCCGTTGGGATTTATCCGTTTCTTTATATCCGTTAGGAGGCGCGTGATCTGTACGATTCTCTCATTCTCTGAACTCCAAGAAAGCTTTGATTCTCTTCATCTGTGATTCTTCTCTCCAAACCTCCACGTTTCAAAGATGGTACTCACAAGGGCTGAAAGATCTGCGGCCAAGAAAAGGGCCGATGAAGCTGAAACGGCTGCGAGAGATGCATTGCTTGCCTTGGCTGATGCTGAGGCTGCGCGAACGGAACGACTGGATAAGCTGCCGATTCGCAAGAAGAAGTGGAGGGTTGTTACGGAAATACCTGCTGGACCCTCTGAACCAGCGGGCACACCCAAGAAACGAAAGTGGCGCATGGCTGTGGCCGAAGAAGAAATCAAGAACAAGACTCCCTCTGTGGAGAGTCAAGAACAAAGCCAGCCATCCCACGAGTCAGCCGAACGCAGCCTCTCACCAACCCCACCAGCGCAGAGCCCTGAGCTCTCCTCATCGCCGCCAGCGCAGAGCCCTGAGCAGCCTTCTTCACCACAAGGTTCTGCACAGACACCTACAGCAGAGCAAAGAACCACGCCGTCGCACACTTCCCCACGGCCTGACCCTGAATTCCCATATGGGGAGTACCAAGAATCAACGCAGGGCAGTGGGGAAGGTGAGGAAAAAGAGGTCTTCTCTCCATTAAGGGAAGCCAGCCCTGAGAGTCATACACAGCAGGATGACTCGATGGAAGAAACACTGGGGGCTTGCCTCCAGCAGATCACCATCAAGGCTAAGCTCAAGAAGAAGAAGAAGGCCAAGATTCTCAAGGCCAAGCGGTCCAAGAAGCTGAGAAAGAAGAAGGCCAAGCGGGCGCCTTCATCAGAGAAGGAAAGCACAGAGCCATCGCTCAAGAAACTCAAGGTTGAGGCTGCGGAGTCAGCCAAACCCACAGACAAAGGGAAGGCCAAGCTTTACCCTGAAGATGAGCCTCAATAAGTGAGGTATGTGTCCTCTGACGCTGAGTCCAGAGGAATTGAGCTAAGGAAGAGGGAGTTGCTGCACGAGAAGGGCTTCCTCGACAGACCTGCTGACCTGCCGCAGTTCTTGCGCGCAGGGATTACAAACCACGGATGGGAGGAGTTTTGCAGACCACCCAATCCAGCCTATACGAGCATGGTTTATGATTTCTACGCCAATGTGCTCAGCCCTGAGGATGGCTTGTCTGTGGTGCGAGGGGTGGAAGTGGACTTCTCAGCTAAGGCCATCAACGAAGCCTATGGTCTCAAGGGCCAAAACCATACAGATTATGAACGAATTGTTGATGAGCCTACTGAGGCAGTCCTGGAAGAGGCCATTCGAACCATTGGCCAGCCTGAAGCTTCCTGGACCGTGTCACGCAATGGGAGGCACACTCTCATGAGTGCCAACCTCACAGCTAAGGCGGCTGTATGGTTTGCTTTTGTAAGGAGGAAGCTGTCCCCCGTGACTCATGAGACCACCATTAACCAGAGCAGATCGCTCCTGGTCTATGCCATCATGCGAGGTCTCACGGTCAACGTGGGAGAAGTCATTGCTGCTGCCATTGCTGAGCGCGCCAAGAAGGGTAAGGGACCATTGTTTTTCCCTAATACCATAACTAAACTCTGTTTGCTCGCAGGAGTTCCCATCGAGCGAATGGAGCAGCAAATGGCTTACACAGGCCACTTGGAGCTGCCTGCTGGCTTGAGGCTGAAGAGGAAAGGGAACATGGAGTTCGAACTGGATAGGTTGGCTGCTGATCAGTCATTGTCCATGGCTTGCCTGATGGATATGCAGAAAAGGATGGCTCAATGGGCCACTTACGCGCAGGCACGGGACAAGGAAGTTGCAGACCAGCTTGGGTGCATCTTCCCTGACTTCCCCACGAATCTCCTACATCCATGGGTGCCTCCACGACCACGACAACCTGATGAGGATGAAGACATTTGAGTGCTGGTTTGAATTGCACTCAAGGGAGTATTGCTGTTCCCTTAGAATAATAAAAAAAACAAATTTCTGCTTTCTGATAGACCATGTGCATTATGCTGTTTTTAGTACAATTTTGATCTGATTTAGTTGCTTGGTTTTATGTTTTTAAATTGCTTAAGTATAGCTTGCTGCTAGCTGATTAGGTAGGATAGTTTAGGTTTATTTTTGTCAAGCTTGAATGACTGGATAGAGCATGCTTAGGGGCCTCAAACATTGATATATCTGCCCTGACTTGATTGCGAAATAATTGCGGTGCCCGCAATTTTTATTACTGACAGCATGTTTTGGACTATCTGTTTCGCTAGGCTGTGATCTGTTTAATTTCTATCTTTTGCTGCTATCATGACCACCTTATATATCTTATCTAAATGCATGCTGGATGAGTGTCATAGGACACCCTTTGATAGTTTAAATTAACCTCTAAATAGCTCAGCATGCATAGCTGTAAGTCCTTGCCTGTCTGTTTTTCAATTTGCTGCTGCTGTGATATTTTCTTTTCGAATGTTCTGCCTATGCCACTACAACAAATTAGACCTACGATGGCAGTTCTGAACTGCCATCTTAGGTATATGAGGGCGGTTTTACGACCGCCCTCTAAAGTGGTGCCATCTTAGGGGTATAAGGGCGGTTACCTTTTAAGGGCGGTCCAAAACCGCCATTAAAGGTGACCGCCATCTTAGGGTTAAGATGGCGGTTTTGAAACCGCCATCGTAGGGATAAGATGACGGTTTATAACTGCCATCTAAACCTTACAATGGCGGTTTTGGATTGTAAAACCGCCATCTTAACCCTAAGATGGCGGTTTGCAACCGCCATCTTAATATTTTTAATGACGGTGAAAAACCGTCATTGTAAATAGTTTTAATGACGGGCTTAAAATGTCATGTTTCGTTTCAGATACAGATTATTGAGCATTACCTAATACAGATTATTGTTGTTTTGTTTTAATCCTGTTTTGTTTCAGTGAACGTTTTATAACTGAAATTCTGCTAATTGAATGAATACAATGTTGGATGTGAAATTAAACTAAATTCTTGTCATTTCATTCAAAACAACAAAATATTTAACATTTACATCCAAATAAACTACAAAAGATATTGGTTCTTGTAAAGAGTTTAAGTACAAACATGTGTGTTCCCATAATTCATATTTACATCCAAAATTTGCACAAAAACTATAAAGTTCACTACATTACACTAGTTTACCCAAATGCGATGCTTGCAATATAATTTGCCCATTCCGTCCGTACTACGTCGAGTTCTTCTCGTGTAAATGACTTCTTACTATCAAACTACACGAAAACAAAAGATAAACATTATGATTAAATGAAGAAAAATTATATACACTCCCAACATATCGGTTCTCAAATCCTACTACAAAATATGTCTTATTGCACATAAACCAGCAATAAAATCCAAAATTCCACACAACTACCAAAATACTCAGAAACCAATAATGAGAAGCATAAATGCAATGAACATATGAAATATTAAAAGCAATATTAAAATACACGAGACACTACTCTAGTAAAGAAATTAAGAGAAAACAAGTCTAAATTTCAAAAACAGAAAACTAAAAACGAAATGGTTATCAAACCATGCCTTAGTTTTAAAAGTTTTATTTTGATTTTTATTATTTAAGTAAAATTTTATGAATCATTACTGTCACTAATTACAAGTCGTTGTCGTATGGAATGTGGCATGTGTTTTATATGTATGTACTTTGTTGTTTAATTATTTTAATGTATAAAGCTTATGAGTGAAAAATAAAAGAAAATGATAAAGTTTTCATGTGGTTAAATATGTAACCATAAATATAGAATTGAAATGTTTTATTAAAAGTTAAATTCATACTAAAAAAAACAAATTGAGAGTAAGTGCAAGACCAAATTAGTAATTTGACCATACATACAAAGTTATAGGGTTTTTTTCGTCTTTGGTAAGGCCATTGCCACGTGGAAATCGGGCATTGGTTAACCAAAGTTTTAGAAAAAGGAAACCTAAAGTGGTCAAGAGAAATGGGAAGCTAAAAGACAGAAAAGCTCAATATTAATTTTGAACATTACTATGGGTTATACTATCTCTAATGTCATAAAATATTTTGCATGCATTTTACGTGTGTCATCATCAACGTAGTCATATTCGAAACTAAAAGATAGAAATTAAGCTAGCGTCTGGAACGTTTTCAGTCCAAACTTGAGAGTTATCACATTAGATAAGACATGACTTCCTAATAAACTAAACTTAACATGAACATAACAACAATACTCTTATCAAAACTTAACTTACTTTATCAAAGATGAGTTGAAGCTCTAAGTATGAAGATTGAACAAGACCGAAATCATCCTTACGAAGCTCCTATATCATAAAAACACAACAGCCATATGCAATAATTTTCAAACATCATCTAATGATAGCAAACAAAGTTGCAATAACAATAACATAAAGCAAGGACTCTATGGAAATGCAAAAATAAAACCAACTTTTTAGGCCACCCAACTAGGGAAATGCAAAAATAAAACCAACTGTTATAAAAAAAAAATTGTTATTACAAAATCAACAAACAAAGAATACGAAGCAAATATCAACATAGAGTTTAACGGTGGAGAACACAGGCACTCTGTTTGTTTCCTAAAAAGTTGGTTTTATTTTTCTATTTCCCTAAATACATATTCAAAATACCCATGGGCCACCCAGCTATGGAAATAAAGGAAAGATTAAAAAATAAATTTGGCACCAACCAAAGAGGAAATACTCCAGATATTTCTCTTCCATTTCTTGATCCCTTCTTTCTGTGAATGCTTCTCAAACTCCTTTGGTGTTAGCTTCCCTAATATTCAACCCCAAAAAACCACATTATTCAACAAGATCAAGAAGATGTAGATTCAAAAATACATTTTTGTTGTTGTACTTAATCCTAATTTAATCAACAATTTAATCCATGTAACAATATAATCATTTTTAGTGTAAAATTTGCAACAATTTAATTAGTTTGAGGTTTGACACTAGACTCATGTATATATATATAAAAAAAAAAAAACCAAGCCACTACGATCTGTTTAGCTACTACCCAATATATTCGAAACAACGTGAAACTCACATTTAAACCTTAATTTTAAACTTAAGAAACAGTTTCAGATCAACAATTGATGCGTAATGAACTATTGTTGGATCATTGACCTAACTACATTCAATCACCATGGGCGTAGTTAAATTCACACCACCCAACTAACAAACAGTACGATCAATTCGATAATCGATCAAATGCATCTTGCCCAATCGATGAAATCACGTCTTTAAGAGTACTGTTAATTACCATCTAAACCCAGTTCAGAATCAAATCTAAGGATGCATAAAAGAGTAGTGTTAATAACCATCTAAACACAATTACCATCTAAACACAGTTCACAATCAAATCTAAGAATGCATATAAAAACAATAACAACATCCACATCTACTCTCAAATTCATCTTCTAGCTCCATATCTACACATCCATCAATTCAATTTCAATCCTCCACTCTTATTACTTATTTAAAGATATTTTTTTTTACCTTGAAATGAAGATGAAAGTGTGTGGTAAGTCAAAAAAAAACATGTTGATAAGTCCTTTATGGTTCTCCACATTGGAATGTGGTAAATTGGGTACCTAAAAAATTCATTCCATTAATACACAACACACAATCTGAACTTAATTTAGCTAGAAAGAGATAGAGATAGAGATGAACCAGGAAACAACCATCAAACTAGCAAGAGAAAGATCCTTTATGCATCTCAATGTCATCAGGCAGGATATCTTCGACCCAATCCATTGATCTTAAAAACACATTAAACACAATAGAATTGAATCAATAACAAAACTAAAACCACAGGAACAGAACACAACACAATTTATTTTGTTTACCTTGTCCATTAATGGAACTCTTCCATAGGGAGTTGATCTCTCGAAATATTGAAAGTAAAGGTAACCCAATCTGTCATTGAGATTCAGAGGACCATCTTGTTCTAATAACCCTCCCTCCTCTGATGACCTTCTGTCCCATCTCCATATTTTTTTCACTTTCACGCCGACGTCGATATTACAACTAATAACTACAGTTTAGAAGATGGCAGACATCGAATCTCAATCTCAAATGAACAACAACACCGATGATAATCCTTCAGAAGCTGCTGCCTTTTCCAACAAAGCCAATCGTCCAGTCACATTAATGGTAATTAATCAATTAATCAAACAATTATGTTTCTTTCTTTAATATTATTGATGATATTATTGTTAGTATATTATTTTCCCATATTAGTTCCACCACGTAACCTACAAGATCAAACCAAACAACTCCAACAATTCACAAGAAAAAACAATCTTGAAAGGAATAAATGGTGTGGTACATCCAGGTGAGATGCTAGCCATGATGGGTCCTTCTGGTTCTGGCAAGACTACTCTCCTCACGGCCTTGGGAGGTCGACTCGGCGGCCGCGGTCTCCTCGGAACTACCATAACTAGCAAGAGAAAGATCCTTTATGCATCTCAAGATCCTTTATACATACTAAACAATCTGAACTTAATTTAGCTAGACAAAGACAAAGATAGAGATGAACCAGGAAACAACCATCCAACTAGCAAGAGAAATATCCTTTATGCATCTCAATGTCATCAGGCAGGATATCTTCGACCCAATCCATTGATCTTAAAAACACATTAAACACAATAGAATTGAATCAATAACAAAACTAAAACCACAGGGAACAGAATACAACACAATTTATTTTGTTTACCTTGTCCATTAATGGAACTCTTCCATAGGGAGTTGATCTCTCGAAATATTGAAAATAAAGGTAACCCAATCTGTCATTGAGATTCAGAGGACCGTCTTGTTCTAATAATCCTCCCTCCTCTGATGACCTTCCGTCCCATCTCCATATTTTTTTCACTTTCACTACTCTCATCGCTACATGAATCACTAAACGAATCCCTTGTTTCACTCTCACCACACTCATCCCTACAAGATTACCCAGTTCAATGGAATCCATATTTCATCTAAAATATGAAAAAAGGTTATAAATTGAACATTCAAATCGACATGACTTTTTGTTTGACAGAAATACCTTTCATTTCGCCTGCAACTTTTGACATTGAACTGCATAAGTTCAAGTTTGGCAGCCAAACAACTCCTTACAAGAGGCTTCAACGTTGTTGGCGGAGAGAGAAATTTGGGATGAATAGGAGATGATCGGAGCTCTGAAATCGCCGTCGTGCAGGTGAGGGTTCATTGTCAATTGCCGCTGAACGAGAAAGTGGGGTGGAGATGAAAAATAAGTTCAATTTTCGAAGGTTTATAATGAAGTTCCATTTTCGAAGGTTTATGTTAGGGCTGAATCAAAACGACGTCGTTTTGATTCAGACTTAAGATGGCGGTTCGAATCAAAACGACGTCGTTTTGATTAGTTAACTAAACGACGCCGTTTCAAAGTACTCTGTTTTTTCGTTTTCAGGGAATAGATGACGGTGGAAATCCGTCATTAAAAGAAAACTTTTAATGGCGGTTTAAAACCGCCATTATATGTTTGATTTCCGAAAAAAAAAAAATCTCGAGTAAATGAGCGCGTTTTTTTAAAAACCGCCATCATAGGGTTTACTTCATTTCATAACTGTCATCGTAAGCCTAATTTGTTGTAGTGTGCCTAGGACTTTTAAATTCTCTTTGTTTTACCTTAGACTAGATGCTTCTAGGATAGTTTGGGGGTGTGCCACCTCAAACACTCATTGGGGACAATGAGTAGTTTAAGTTTGGGGGAGGCCACCCTAGGCCTAGGAACACTCCTCTCTCCCTTAAAACATAAGCATTCTTCTTCTCCTTGACAAAAAAATAATGAACTAAAAAAAAATGAAAAATAGAATAAAAAGGGGAGTCTCTCTGAGGTTGCTAAGTAATCAGTGCCAAGTGTGTAACCCACAAGTGGCATTGCATCAAAAGGCAACCGAAGGAAGGGCTCCACCTAAGAAAGAAAAAAGGAAAAGAGTAGGGAAGAAGAATGTATACCTAGGAGTTGCAACTTTGTGGCTTAGATGTCCTGTTTAAAAAGAACTCTGATCCTCAATTGGCTAAGAGCAAAGTTGTAGCTTGTAGGGTTGTTTAGGGAGATGAGTGTATATCCAATGTAGTGATGCCAGGGCTTAGGTTGTTCTCTAAAAGTACTACTGTCACCATTAAGACTAAGACTGGCATGACTCTAAGGAATCCTAGGTAGCTCATAAGTATAAACTAGAAGCATGTACTGAGTCTGGGGTAAAGCTAGGTAGAATTTGAAACCTTAGGGATAGTGGCATGATATGATAAAAGCAGGTAGATCAGTTGTAGGAAGTTAATAAAAACAGTAGGAGTAGTAGGCATGCGAAATCAGAAGAAGCTAGATAAGAGGGTGGTTTAAAGCTTAGAAGTGTGTCACACGACAGCACTGCTATAGATAAGAATATAAGGGAGTTAGTAAGTGGTTAAAGAAGAAGAAACAGCAGCCTAGGAAAGTCCTTAGATTGCTCGAGGACAAGCAAAACCTTAAGTTTGGGGGTGTGTTACGTCTCCAAAAGTGACCTTTTTAGGACTTAATTATCTTAGAAAGATGTTCACTCTTAGGTGTTTTTGATAGCATTTAGCCTAGACCTATGCTTAAATATGAGAATTAGAAGAAGGTAGCTAAATTAGGACTTAAGTACAATAGGAAAGAAAAGGGTTGAAAACCGAAGGAAAAGAATGAAAAACAAGCATTGCGATAGCATTGCGGAAACATTGCGGACACCGCAATGTTTCAAGTGAAAACCGTAAGTTGACTGATCTTTTTCTGTTAATTTCCGTTATTTCAGGGATTCGTTCTTTCTCCTCCATCCATTCTGAAGTACGACGTTGAAGATTGATGGTTCTCCTTGGCCCAAACGCACCTGCAGATTACTATAAATAGGGGTCAAAGTCGAGGGTTCAAACATCATCCGAAAGCGTAGAAGTCTTCTCGCAGTCCATCTTTTCTCCTGTTTTCCTTTGCCGTCTGCTGGTTTGCGAAGCTCAGCTGTTGGAGTCGATAATCTGATAGGAAGGAGAGGAGATTCTTCTTCTCTCCCGATTGGATTCATCCAAGCAAGGCTGACCTTTCTCATCCTTCATTCGAAGCGGCTGCAACGAGACATTCGACCTTGTTTTACTGCTTTCTGCTCTTCATTTCCATTTTCCAGCTTTGTTTTGTTGTTAACTCTTTTCTAGTAGCTAGCTTAGACTATTTCGTTGTGTTCTGTCTTGTTGTTATTTACTTTAAAGCTTCCTTCTGTCCATTCAAACAACCAAGTAATCAATTCACAATTCATTTCACGATTCTTGTCGTTGCGATTGACTGTCTTTCCCTTACTGTTTTGTCTTCAGATTCCTTCTGAGCATGTCTACTTCTTCTCTTGCTTCTGTTCTGTTTACATCCATGAGTAGCTAAATCACTTAGGGGCATGCTAATGACAACACTTTAGGCTAAAAAACGTGAACCAAGCATGTAGGATAGCTCTCGAATCATTGATTGTATCTAAGCTTCATCCCACGGGCAATTTCGATTGGCCATCCATTTTGTCCAAAGAACTCCTAACCTCTGGAAGGAGTAAGAGTTCAGAGTCATACTATCATGCTAGCCTTTCAAGGTAACCAGGAAACGACCTAGGAATAGGCGTTTCCCTAGTACAAACCATATTTTTCTGCCTTAACAAGATGCTTAAGACCTTACTTGGACATGAGTAAACTAAAGAATCTAATGCATGGAATCGGAAGATACATGAGAATGAGATAGTTTGATGCATAGAGAGTTGATCCAATGCTTGAGAATCGTATGAAAAAGCCTATAGGATAGTCGTTAGTAGCCCTTAATTCATCACTTTACACACTTTCGCTGTTATTTTAATTGCGATAGAATTGCTGTCTCCGCAATTCTGCATAAGTTACAATTCTGTCTAGCTGTTTTTGCTTTCATTTATTAATCTCGTCTCTTCTCATTTGAGTTTAGCTTTAACTTGCACTTGTTTATGTTGCTACCCTCTCCGTATTCAGTAGGAAATAGACAATTAAAAACCAATACTACCCCATCAAATCCACCCCTTCTTTCTTAACGTTACACTTCATGAATAGCTTATAATAAGTCTCTGTGGGAAAACGAATGAAATATACTTACTACTTGCTATAAGACCATGTATGCTTGCATGTTCTGAGTGCTCTCTCTACCTTATTACTTATTCATTTTAACACATTGAGCACGTAACAAAGTGCCAAGGAGAGATGGTAAAGAGCAAGTTCAAGCAATTGAACTTAGAAGTGGGAGACCATTGGTGAGCAACACCAAGGACACACCAAAGAGAGTAGAGAACACTGAGTCTAGTGCTCCACTAGAGTCTCTGCCAAACCAAGGTCCACCACCAACAAGCACATCAGGAGCAAGGCTGGAGCCAATCATAGAAGAGATAGAAGAAATTCCAAGGCCTCCACCTATCCTAAGGCGACCTGAAGTGCCTGCATATGTGCCACCACCTCCATTTCCTAGAAGGCTAAAGAAAAAACAAGAACAGAAAGTGCACTTTAATAAATTTCTAGAAATTCTTAAGCAAATGCATGTTAATATTCCTTTTGTAGAAGTTTTACAGTCTATGCCTTCTTATGTAAAGTTTTTGAAAGATATTATAACTAACAAGAAAATAATTGGTGAGTTTGAAACAGTCAATCTCACTGAGGAGTGCAGTGCCATACTCCAGAACAAGCTACCCAAGAAGGAGAAGGATCCTAGTTCTTTCACCTTACCTGTAGAGCTAGGAGGCAAGCACGTGGGCAGAGCTCTTTGTGACCTGGGAGCTGTTAAGTCTCTGAAAGTGACTTATTTAGGACCCATTTAGCTTAAGAAGATGTACACATTTAGGTGTTTTTGTTAGCATTTAGCTTAAACCTATGCTTTAATATGAGAATTAGAAGAAGGTAGCTAATATAGGACTTGTGTACAATAGGTAGAAAGAGGGTTGAAAACCGAAGAAAAGAATGAAAAAATAACCATTGCAAATGAATTGCGGAATAATTGCGGTGACCGCAATTATTCAAGTTAAAACCGTAAGTTGGCTGATCTTTTTCTGTTTAGATCCGACTTTTCAGGGATTCATTCTTTCTCCTCCATCCATTCTGATATATGACGTTGAAGATTGATGGTTCTCCTTGGCCCAAACGCACCTGCAAACTACTATAAAAGGGGGTCAAAGTCGGAGGTTCAGTCATCATTCGAAGCGCAGAAGTCTTCTCGCAGTCCACCATTTCCATCTGTTTTCCTTTGCCGTCTGTTGGAGTGAGAGTCTAAGCTTTTGGAACCGATAATCTGATAGGAAGGAGAGGAGATTCTTCTTCTCTCTCGATTGGATTCATCCAAGCACGACTGACTTTTCATCACCATCATTCGAGGCGACTGCCACGGAGTTTTCTAGCAAACCTTTACTGTTTTTCTGCTCTGTTCTTCTCATTTCCATTTCTGATCACTGTTGTTCTTAGTTTAGCATTTCAATTACTGCATTTCGTTGTTGTCTGTCTTGAATTCATTTCTTTTAGAGCTTCCCTTTGTCATTCAAACACTTTAAGTAATCGAAGTATACTTCTGCATTTTACAGTTTCCATCTGTTTCTGCTACGGCTTTGGCTTGCTGTTTTAAGTATATTTATCTTCTAAGCATGTCTGTTTTATCTACCTTTTCTATTCTCCACATATCCATGAGTAACTAAAATCACTTAGGGGCATGCTAATGACGGAACTATAGGCTAAAAAACGTGAGTCAAGTAGGCAGATTAACACTCGAACATTGATTGTATGTAAGCTTCATCCCACGGGCAATTTCGATTGGCCATCCATTTTGTCCAAAGAACTCCTAACCTCTGGAAGGAGTAAGAGTTCAGAGTCATATAATCATGCTAGCCTTTCATGGTAATCAGGAAACGGCCTAGGAATAGGCGTTTCCCTAGTACAAACTAAACACTCCTGCTTTAACAAGATGCTTAAGACCTTACTTTGAAGTCGAGTAAACTTGAGTCTCTCATGCATGGAATCGGACGATACTTGAGATAGAGTGAGTTTGATGTATAGAGAGTTGATCCAAAGCTTGATAATCGTAATAAACTGCCTATAGGATAGTCATTAGTAGCCCTTAATTCACCCTTTTAATCAGTTTCGCTGCCATTTAATTGCGGATTAATTGCGGTTCTCGCAATTCTGCTAAAACGCATTCTGTGTAGCTGTTTTCTTCTTCGTTTATTAATTCCATCTGTTGTTCTTTGAGCCTGATTTTAACTTTAACTTGTTTATGGTATATTCCTTTACACATTCAGTAACACTTAGATAATTAAAAACCAATTTTACCCCATCAAATTCATCCCATCTTTCTTAACAAATACACTTCGCGAATAGCTAAAAATGAGTCTCTGTGGAAAAAACGAATGAAATATACTTACTACTTGCTGTGAGACCATGTATGCTTGCATGTTCTAAGTGCTCTCTCTACCCTTTTGCATATTTATCTTTACACATTGAGCACGCAACAAGTTTTTGGCGCCGCTGCCGGGGACTTATTTTAAGTGAAAACGAAGTTTGTTAAGTTTGAAACATCAAAGTATTTTTCATTGAATTTGATCCATTTTCATTTCTTTTTTCAGGTACCATTTAGGGTAGTTTATGAATGAGACTCCAAGTAGTGATCTAGAGTTCAACCCTGAGCCCGAGAGATTACTTAGAGCTAGGAATAGAGCCAAGAAACGTCTCTTTAAACAAACCCTTTTACCTCCAATCATTGCAGAGACTACAATTCCTCCGCAATTACCTCAAGAAGAAATGGCTGGAGTAAATCAAAACCTGGTGCCTGTCACTCGCAACCCCATTGAAATAGCGAATGACAAGGATAGCGCCATCCTTTCATATTTAGTACCTATGCCTGGGGAGCTGAACCCCAGCATAATCCGTCCTGAAATCACTGCCAACTCATTCGAGTTAAAGCCAGTGATGTTCCAAATGTTGTCCACTGTGGGACAATTCTTTGGAATAGAAAATGAGGACCCCCATAACCACCTTAGGAACTTCCTAGGAGTTAGTGACACATTCCTAATCCCTGGAGTTTCCCAAGAAGCCCTGAGGCTATATCTTTTCCCTTACTCTTTGAGGGACAAGGCCAAAACATGGTTAAATTCTTTACCCTCAGGATCTGTCCGCAATTGGACAGATTTAGCAGAAAAATTCCTAGTCAAATATTTCCCACCTGATAGGAATTCAACCTTTCGTGATGATATCATAAAATTCAAACAAGCTCCAAGTGAGTCTCTTCACGAAGCTTGGACAAGATTCAAAGACCTTCTCATTAAATGTCCACACCATGGCATTCCATGGTGTATCCAAATAGAAGTCTTCTTTAAAGGATGCAACCCCAGCACCAGACAAGTTCTAAATTCATCTGCTGGAGGTTCCATGTTGTCCAAGAGTTACAACGAAGCTTATGAGATCTTGGAGAAGATCTCAACATCTCATTGTAGGTGGTCAGACGATCCAGTAGAGCCAACTAGGGCTCAAGACAAGGATGCTCTAAGCGCCATGAGCACCCAAATAAACGCCCTGACCAACCTAGTTAAACAAATGGCTCAGGCCAATCTCCAAACCAGTGCCAATACCGCCACAGCCATGTCAATGGGCACCCAACCAAGTCAAGGCGAGGCACCAATCTGTGGATTCTGTGGGGAAGGGCACCCTTATGAATATTGCCCTGGGAATCCATCCTCGGTCTGCTATGTAGGAAGCCAGCAGCAGCCTAGGAATAACCCCTACTCCAACACCTATAACCCTGGTTGGAGAAACCACCCTAACCTGTCATGGGGTGGCCAACAAAACACTAATCCAAATTCTAACCAACCTAGACCGAGTGGAACACCTGGTTTCACTCCTCAACATAACCAGTCAATGTACCAAAAACCTTATAATCAATCTGTAGGATCTTCTGTAGAAAACCTACTCAAGGAATATATAGCTAAGAATGATGCTACTCTTCAGAGCCAGCAAGCTACTCTTAGGAGCCTGGAAAACCAAGTAGGCCAATTAGCCAATGAACTTAAAAGTAGGCCCCAAGGTAGACTCCCTGCTGATACCGAGGTACCAAGGAGAGATGGCAAGGAACAAGTTCAAGCAATTGAACTCAGGAGTGGAAGACCATTGGTGAGCAACACAAAGGACACACCAAAGAGAGTAGAGAACACTGAGTCTAGTGCTCCACTGGAGTCTCTGCCGAGCCAAGGTCCACCACCAACTAGCACATCAGGAGCCAGGCTAGAGCCAATTGTAGAGGACGTAGAAGAAATTCCAAGGCCTCCACCTATCCTAAGGCGTCCTGACGTGCCCGCATATGTGCCACCACCTCCATATCCTCGAAGGCTGAAGAAGAAGCAGGAACAGGAAGTTCATTTTAATAAATTTTTAGAAATACTTAAGCAAGTGCATGTTAACATTCCTTTTGTAGAGGTTTTACAGTCTATGCCTTCATATGTAAAGTTTTTGAAGGACATTATTACTAACAAAAAAATAATTGGTGAGTTTGAAACAGTAAACCTCACCGAGGAGTGCAGTGCCATCCTCCAAAACAAGCTGCCCAAGAAGGAGAAGGATCCTGGTTCCTTCACCCTACCTGTAGAACTTGGAGGCAAGCATGTGGGCAGAGCGCTTTGTGACCTGGGCGCCAGCATAAATCTCATGCCCCTGTCCCTATTTCGCCAATTGGGAATGGGAGAAGCACGTCCAACCACAGTCACTTTACAATTAGCAGACAGATCCATCGCATATCCAGAAGGTAAGATTGAGGATATTCTAGTTAAAGTTGACAAATTTATTTTCCTTGCAGATTTCATTGTCCTGGACTATGAGGCAGACAAGGAGGTTCCCATCCTGCTAGGTAGACCATTTCTAGCTACAGGTAGGGCACTAATAGACGTGCAAAAAGGTGAGTTAACTATGAGGGTTCATGATGAAGAGGTAAAATTTAGTGTTTACAAAGCTTTAAGGTATCCCTCTGATTCTGAGTCTTGTGCTAGCATTGATGTTGTTGACTCACTAATGGAAGAACAATTAGAGCATGTATTATTAACCAAGCATGCTAACGAATATGTAGGATTAGATGTAGATGATCTAAATGTATCTGACATAATGAATATGCCTGTAGATAGACCTCAGCATGTATGTATGACTATAGACTTAACTGATAGAACTGTAAATCCGTTAAAGCCCTCCATTGAGCATCCACCTGTTTTAGAACTGAAACCACTACCAACTCACCTCAAATACGCATATCTAGGAGATAATGATACGCTGCCTGTAATTATTTCTTCTAAGCTAAGTGAACAGCATGAGGTTGATTTAATTTTACTGCTTAAGCAACATAGGAAGGCTATAGCATGGACTATTGCTGATATTCGAGGCATTAGCCCTTCTTATTGCATGCATAAAATCATACTAGAGGAAGAGCACACACCTAGGGTAGATCACCAGCGTAGGTTAAACCCCTCTATGAAAGAGGTAGTAAAGAAAGAAATAATAAAGTGGTTAGATGCAGGAGTAATTTTCCCCATAGCTAGTAGCCAGTGGGTGAGCCCCATCCAATGTGTACCTAAAAAGGGGGGAATAACTGTGGTAGTCAATGAGAACAACGAACTGATTCCAACAAGGACTGTCACAGGGTGGAGAGTATGTATGGATTACAGAAAGTTAAACAAAGAAACCAAAAAAGACCATTTCCCTCTACCATTCATTGACCAGATGTTAGACAGAATAGCTGGTAGAGCCTACTATTGTTTTTTAGATGGGTACTCTGGCTATAATCAAATCACTATAGACCCTAAGGATCAAGAGAAGACTACCTTCACTTGCCCTTTTGGAACGTTTGCCTTCCGCAGAATGCCTTTTGGCTTATGCAATGCACCGGCAACTTTCCAAAGGTGCATGATGGCAATCTTCTCTGAGTTGGATGAGTCCATAATAGAAATATTCATGGATGACTTCTCAGTATTTGGGGATTCATTTAAAACCTGTCTAGAGAACCTAGGACAAGTCCTGACTAGGTGTGAAGAAACCCACCTAGTCCTAAATTGGGAAAAGTGCCACTTTATGGTAGATGAAGGGATTGTCTTAGGACATAGAGTGTCAAGGGCAGGTGTGGAAGTGGATAGGGCAAAAATAGAGGTCATAGAGAAGTTGGTAGAGCCCCAGAATGTCAAGGCCATTAGGAGTTTCTTAGGGCATGCTGGCTTCTATAGAAGGTTCATCAAGGACTTTTCTAAGATAGCCAAGCCTCTATGTGAGCTACTGGAGCTAGGTAGGCCATTCATCTTCTCTAAGGAATGTGTATTAGCTTGGAAAACCCTTAAGGAAGCACTGGTCACAGCACCAATCATAGTGGGACCAAATTGGGATCTCCCATTTGAGATGCTATGTGATGCCAGTGACTATGCTGTAGGAGTCATGTTAGGACAGAAGATTGACAAGCTCACACATCCTGTCTATTATGCTAGTAAGACCTTGAATGAGGCTCAATGTAACTATACAACTACAGAGAAGGAGATGCTTGCTGTAGTATTTGCTTGTGAAAAATTTAGGAACTATATTGTAGGAACTAGGACCATTGTATATACTGACCATTCTGCTTTAAAATATCTTATGAGGAAGGCTGATGCTAAGCCTAGATTAATTAGATGGGTGTTATTGCTGCAGGAATTCGATTTGGACATTCGGGACAAGAAGGGATGTGAAAACGTGGTTGCAGATCACCTGTCTCGATTGCAGCACAATTGCGAAAAAATTGCGGACCCCGCAATTTCTGATGCTTTTATAGATGAACATATCTTTGCTTTGACTCATCGTGAAAACGATGAGGAACCTTGGTTTGCTGACATTGCTAACTTCCGTGCATCACAGGTATTGCCAGTGTTCAAGGGAGGACAAGAAAAGAAGAGGTTCCTCCATGAAGCAAGGAAATTCATCTGGGATGACCCCATACTTTACAGGACCTGTGCTGATGGGTTGTTGAGGAAGTGTGTTTCAGCTGCTGAAGCGAAGTCTGTGCTGCAGCATTGTCACTCATCTCCTTACGGTGGGCACTTTGGTGGTCAAAGAACAGCTGCTAAAGTATTTCAGAGTGGCTACTACTGGCCAACAATCTTCAAGGACGCCCACAACTATGCCCACAACTGTGACGAATGCCAAAGGACAGGTAACCTCAGTCGCAAGGATGAGATGCCCCTCACCTACATCTTAGAGTTGGAGCTCTTCGATGTGTGGGGCATTGATTTCATGGGACCCTTCCCTCCATCATCAGGTAACCTGTACATCTTAGTAGCAGTAGACTACGTGTCAAAGTGGGTAGAAGCTAAGGCATGTTCTAATAATGATGCTAAAACAGTCACTAACTTCTTGCATAGACACATTTTCACTAGATTTGGGACTCCTCGTGCTATCATTAGTGATGAGGGGTCACATTTCATTAATAAGGCTATGGAGAAGATATTGGCTAAATATAACATTAGACATAGGGTAGCTACTCCCTACCACCCACACTCAAATGGCCAAGCTGAGATTTCCAATAGGGAGATAAAAAACATCCTAGAAAAGGTAGTCAAACCTAATAGGAAAGACTGGTCTTTCAAGCTTGAGGATGCACTTTGGGCTTACAGAACAGCATATAAGACACCTCTAGGAATGTCTCCCTATAGGTTGGTGTATGGCAAGGCTTGCCACTTGCCACTTGAGTTGGAAAACAAGGCATTTTGGGCCATGAAAGAATTAAATTTTTGTGTAAAGGATGCGGGGACATTAAGATCTTTACAGCTACATGAACTTGACGAGCTTAGGCACATGGCCTATGAGAATGCCAAGATGTACAAAGAAAAGACAAAAATATGGCATGACAGTAGACTCAGGATCAAAGACTTTAAGAAGGGCCAACTTGTATTGTTATTTAACTCACGATTAAAGCTATTTCCAGGCAAATTAAAGTCTAGATGGTCAGGTCCATTTATTATTACTAATGTCTTTGTTCATGGTGCCATAGAGATTAAAAACTTGCAGCAAGGACAGCCATTTCTGGTCAATGGTGCTAGGTTGAAGCACTACTATGAGGAGGGGGATGTGAAGACTCTCTCGGCCTTCCTCCTACATGAAGCATGAAGTTAGAAACGAGAGAGAACGAGTGGTTACTGTGCTCGTTTAGTCAAGGCCAATGCCTTAGTTTATTTTTTCTGTTTTTTTTTCGATGATCGTTTGTATGTTTTGTAGCGTGATTTTAATTGCGTATTTAATGTTTGTTCTATTTGTTTTTGTAGGGAATCGAAAGAGGGGATCAAGGGGAGTAAATCCCACTTTAAAAATCAAGAAACGGTTGAGCCAAATGAAAGATACGGGCGATCAAAGTTTGGAATTTTTATGAAATATTATCCCTAGAATTGCGCAAAAATTGCTGGATCCGCAAAAAGAGCCGTTGGGATTTTTTCCGTTTTATTTATAGCCGTTAGAACGCGCTCGTTGATACGATTCTATCATTCTTTGATCTCCAAGATTTCTGCGATTCTCTCCATCTGTGATTCTTCTCTCAAGATCTTCAAGACTCGACGATGGTTTCCACTAGGGCTGAAAGATCCGCAGCCAAGAAGAAGGCCGACGACGCAGCTGAAGCGGCTGCGAGGGAAGCGCTTCTCGCCCTCGCTGATGAAGGTGCTGTACGCACTGGCCGCCTTTCCAAGCTTCCTATTCGTAGGAAGAAGTGGAGGGTGGTCACTGAGATCCCTGCTGGCCCATCTGAGCCAGTGGGCACGCCAAAGAAACGTCGGTGGACTGTCACGACTGCTGCCGAACCAAGCACCGCCAAGACTCCCTCTGTGGAGAGTCAAGAAACTGATCGTGCAGCCCACGAGTCAGCCAAAGAAGGTTCGTCGCCGTCTGTGTCACCTGCGCGCAGTCCCCTCTCGTCTGAACCAGTGCCAAGCGCAGAATCGTCACTGCCTGCACAGAGCTTCGAGTTGTCTCCAGCACCTCAGAGTTCTGATCCGCCACTTGCAGCAGCGCAGAGTCCTGAACTGCCATCGTCGCCACTGAGTTCTGCGCATCTACCATCAGCAGAACACACTCCCACGCCATCGCAGAAGGCTCCACAGCCTGATCCTGAATTCCCATATGGGGATTATCAAGAGTCCACGCAAGGCAGTGGAGATGCTGGAGAAGACGAAGTCTTCTCGCCTATGAGAGAAGATAGCCCTGCCGAGCCTGCACAGCAGGACGATTCTATGGAAGAAACGTTGGGGGCTTGCCTCCAACAGATCAACATTAAGAAAAAGAAGAAGAAGGCCAAGATGGGCAAAGCCAAGAAGTCCAAAAAGCTGAAGAAGAAGACGGCCAAACGAGTGCCTTCAGCAGACGAGGAGAGTGCTGAGCCTTCGCTCAAACGCCTCAAGGTAGAGGCTGCTGCATCATCCAAACCGGCAGATAAGGGGAAGGCTAAACTCTACCCTGAAGATGAACCTCCGTCAGTGAGGTATGTCTCATCTGATGCTGAATCCAGGGGTGTTGAGCTGAGGAAAAGGGACCTGTTGCACGAGAAGGGGTTCCTTGATCGACTTGCTGACCTGCCGCAGTTCTTGCGCGCAGGGGTGCTCAACCATGGCTGGGAGGAATTCTGCAGACCTCCCAATCCAGCCTACTCGAGCATGGTGTACGATTTCTACGCCAATGTGCTCAGCCCTGAGGATGGCCTATCTGTGGTCAGAGGGGTGGAAGTTGATTTCTCAGCCAAGGCCATCAATGAAGCCTTTGGTCTCAGGGGCCAAGCGCACACAGATTATGCACGGATAGTAGATGAGCCGACCGAGGCTGTGCTAGAAGAGGCCCTTCGCACAATTGGCCAACCTGAAGCCTCCTGGACGGTGTCACGCAATGGGCGGCACACACTCATGAGTGCCAACCTCACGGCGAAGGCAGCTGTGTGGTTTTCATTCGTCAGACGAAGACTCTCCCCAGTAACTCATGAGACTACAATTAACCAGAGCCGTTCGCTGCTGGTTTATGCTATAATGAGAGGTCTCACGATCAACGTGGGAGAAGTCATCGCTGCTGCCATAGCTGAGTGTGCTAAAAAGGGTAAGGGGCCATTATTTTTCCCCAACACTATAACAAAATTGTGTTTACTTGCAGGGGTTCCCACCGAGCGCTTGGAGCAGCAGCTGCCTTACACAGGCCATTTGGAGTTGCCTGCACATCTAAGGCTGAGAAGAAAGGGCAACATGGAATTTGAGTTGGATAGGCTGGCTGCTGAACAGTCCCTAACCATGGCCTGCTTGATGGACATGCAGAGGAGAATGGCTCAATGGGCCAACTATGCGCAGGCAAGGGACAGAGAAGTTGCAGACCAGTTGGGGTGCATCTTCCCAGACTTCCCCACCAACCTCCTAACTCCATGGGTGCCCCCACGACCAAGGCGACCAGATGAGGATGATGAGAATTGAGTGCTGGTTTGAAGAGCACTAGAGGGAGTATTACTGATCCCTTAAGAAACAAAAGACAATTTTCCTGCTTTTTGATAGAATCATGTATAGTATGCTGTTTTGTATTCAATTTTTGATCTGTTTTTAATGTTTAGTTTTATGCTTTTTCTTTTGCTTAGTCTAGTTTGATGTTAGCTGAATAGGTAGGATAGTTTAGTTTTATTTTTAGGATGCATGAGTAACAGGAAAAAAACATGCTAGGGGCCTGAATCAATGTTAAATCTGCCCAGATTGAATTGCGAAATAATTGCGGTTCCCGCAATTTTTGTGACTGTTTGCATGTTTTGGACTGTCTGTTTAGTTAGGCTGTGATCTGTTAAATTCTATCTTTTGTTGCTAGCATGACTACCTTATATAGCTGATCTTGAAGCATGCTGGATGAGTGTCATAGGACACCCTTTGATAGTTTAAATTTGCCTCTAAAGAGTGCTCAGTATGCAGAAACCATAAGTCCTTAAAACTTTCTGTTATGTTCAAATTTTCTGCTGCTGGGATAATTGCTTTTAGAATGTTTTGCCTATGCCTAGGATTTTTAGATTCTCTTTGTTTTGCTTTAGACTAGATGCTTCTAGGACAAGTTTGGGGGTGTGCCACCTCAAACACTCATTGGGGACAATGAGTAGTTGAAGTTTGGGGGAGGCCACCCTAGGCCTAGGAACATTCCTCTCTTCCTTAAGACATAAGCATTCTTCTTCTCCAAAAAAATGTTTTGTGATAAATAGAAAAAGTGAAAAAAATAAAGAGGGGAGTCTTTCTCAAGTGGCTGAGTGATCAGTGCCAAGTGTGTAAACCACAAGTGGCATTGCATCAAAAGGCAAACCAAGGGGAGACTCCACCTAAGTAAAAAAGGAAAAAGGGAGAAATAGGGAAGAAGAATGTATGCTTGGGAGTTATAATCTTGTGGCTTAGATGTCCTATGTAAAAAGAACTCTGATCCTTAATGAGCTAAGCACAAGGTTGTAGCTTTTAGGTTTGTCTAAGGAGATGAATGTATATCCAATGTAGTGATGCCAGGGCTTAGGTTGTTCTCTAAAAGTACCACTGTCACTGTTAATACTAAGACTGGCATGACTCTAAGGAATCCTAGACACATTAAAAATAAGCTAGAAGCATGTACTGAGTCTGGAGTAAAGCTTGGTAGAATTTGAAACCTTAGGGATAGTGGCATGATATCACAAAAGTAGTTAGATCAGTAGTGGGGGGTTAGCAAAAGCAGTGGGTATAGTAGGCAGGTGAAGTCAGAAGAAGCTAGACAAGAGGTTAGTTCTAAAACTTAGAAGTGTGTCACAGGACAGCATTGCTATAGACAAGAATATAAGGGAGTTAGTGAGTAGGTAAAGAAGAAGAAACAGCAGCCTAGGTAAGTCCTTAGTATGCTTGAGGACAAGCAAAGCCTTAAGTTTGGGGGTGTGTTAAGTCTCTGAAAGTGACTTATTTAGGACCCATTTAGCTTAAGAAGATGTACACATTTAGGTGTTTTTGTTAGCATTTAGCTTAAACCTATGCTTTAATATGAGAATTAGAAGAAGGTAGCTAATATAGGACTTGTGTACAATAGGTAGAAAGAGGGTTGAAAACCGAAGAAAAGAATGAAAAAATAACCATTGCAAATGAATTGCGGAATAATTGCGGTGACCGCAATTATTCAAGTTAAAACCGTAAGTTGGCTGATCTTTTTCTGTTTAGATCCGACTTTTCAGGGATTCATTCTTTCTCCTCCATCCATTCTGATATATGACGTTGAAGATTGATGGTTCTCCTTGGCCCAAACGCACCTGCAAACTACTATAAAAGGGGGTCAAAGTCGGAGGTTCAGTCATCATTCGAAGCGCAGAAGTCTTCTCGCAGTCCACAATTTCCATCTGTTTTCCTTTGCCGTCTGTTGGAGTGAGAGTCTAAGCTTTTGGAACCGATAATCTGATAGGAAGGAGAGGAGATTCTTCTTCTCTCTCGATTGGATTCATCCAAGCACGGCTGACTTTTCATCACCATCATTCGAGGCGACTGCCACGGAGTTTTCTAGCAAACCTTTACTGTTTTTCTGCTCTGTTCTTCTCATTTCCATTTCTGATCACTGTTGTTCTTAGTTTAGCATTTCAATTACTGCATTTCGTTGTTGTCTGTCTTGAATTCATTTCTTTTAGAGCTTCCCTTTGTCATTCAAACACTTTAAGTAATCGAAGTATACTTCTGCATTTTACAGTTTCCATCTGTTTCTGCTACGGCTTTGGCTTGCTGTTTTAAGTATATTTATCTTCTAAGCATGTCTGTTTTATCTACCTTTTCTATTCTCCACATATCCATGAGTAACTAAAATCACTTAGGGGCATGCTAATGACGGAACTATAGGCTAAAAAACGTGAGTCAAGTAGGCAGATTAACACTCGAACATTGATTGTATGTAAGCTTCATCCCACGGGCAATTTCGATTGGCCATCCATTTTTTCCAAAGAACTCCTAACCTCTGGAAGGAGTAAGAGTTCAGAGTCATATAATCATGCTAGCCTTTCATGGTAATCAGGAAACGGCCTAGGAATAGGCGTTTCCCTAGTACAAACTAAACACTCCTGCTTTAACAAGATGCTTAAGACCTTACTTTGAAGTCGAGTAAACTTGAGTCTCTCATGCATGGAATCGGACGATACTTGAGATAGAGTGAGTTTGATGTATAGAGAGTTGATCCAAAGCTTGATAATCGTAATAAACTGCCTATAGGATAGTCATTAGTAGCCCTTAATTCACCCTTTTAATCAGTTTCGCTGCCATTTAATTGCGGATTAATTGCGGTTCTCGCAATTCTGCTAAAACGCATTCTGTGTAGCTGTTTTCTTCTTCGTTTATTAATTCCATCTCTTGTTCTTTGAGCCTGATTTTAACTTTAACTTGTTTATGGTATATTCCTTTACACATTCAGTAACACTTAGATAATTAAAAACCAATTTTACCCCATCAAATTCATCCCATCTTTCTTAACAAATACACTTCGCGAATAGCTAAAAATGAGTCTCTGTGGAAAAAACGAATGAAATATACTTACTACTTGCTGTGAGACCATGTATGCTTGCATGTTCTAAGTGCTCTCTCTACCCTTTTGCATATTTATCTTTACACATTGAGCACGCAACAGGAGCCAGCATAAACCTCATGCCCCTATCACTATTCCGCCAGCTAGGAATAGGAGAAGCACGTCCAACCACTGTCACTTTACAACTAGCAGACAGATCCATAGCATACCCTGAAGGTAAGATTGAGGATATTCTTGTAAAGGTTGACAAGTTTATTTTCCTTGCAGATTTCATTATCCTGGATTATGAAGCAGACAAGGAGGTCCCCATCCTGTTAGGCAGACCATTTCTAGCCACAGGTAGGGCTCTGATTGATGTCCAAAAAGGTGAGCTCACTATGAGGGTTCATGATGAAGAGGTGAAATTTAGTGTGTATAAAGCCTTAAGGTACCCCTCTGACTCTGAATCTTGTGCTAGCATGGACATTGTAGATTCGTTAATGGAAGAACAATTGGAGCATGAATTGTTGACTAAGCATGCTCATGAATATGTAGGATTAGAATTAACTGACTTAAACATAGCTGAGATAATGGACATACCTGTAAATACCCCTCAGCATGTTTGTATGAATATTGACTTAACTGAAAAATCTTTGAATCCATTAAAACCATCCATTGAGCATCCACCTGTCTTAGAATTGAAACCTCTCCCCACTCACCTCAAGTATGCATATCTAGGAAGTAATGAGACTTTGCCTGTGATTATTTCTTCTAAATTAAGTGAAAAGCATGAGGTTGAACTGATTTTATTGCTTAAGCAACATAGGAAGGCTATTGCATGGACTATTGCTGACATTAGAGGCATTAGCCCTTCTTATTGCATGCATAAGATTATATTAGAGGAAGAGCATACCCCTAGAGTAGATCACCAAGGTAGGCTGAACCCCTCTATGAAAGAGGTAGTTAAAAAGGAAATAATAAAATGGTTAGATGCTGGTGTGATTTTCCCCATAGCTAGTAGCTAGTGGGTGAGCCCTATACAATGTGTACCTAAGAAGGGGGGGATGACTGTGGTAGTCAATGAGAACAATGAACTGATTCCAACTAGGACTATCATAGGATGGAGAGTTTGCATGGATTATAGGAAACTAAATAAAGAAACCAAAAAAGACCACTTCCCTCTACCATTCATTGACCAGATGTTAGATAGGATAGCTGGTAGAGCCTACTACTGCTTCTTAGACGGTTATTCAGGATATAACCAGATTACTATAGACCCTAAGGACCAAGAGAAGACTACCTTCACTTGCCCTTTTGGAACTTTTGCCTTTCGCAGAATGCCTTTTGGCTTATGCAATGCACCGGCAACTTTCCAAAGGTGCATGTTGGCAATCTTCTCTGATTTGGATGAGTCCATGATAGAGATATTCATGGATGATTTCTCAGTCTTTGGGGATTCATTTACAAACTGTCTAGAGAACCTAGGCCAAGTTCTGGCTAGGTGTGAGGAGACCAACCCAGTCTTAAATTGGGAAAAGTGCCACTTCATGGTGGATGAAGGGATTGTCTTAGGTCATAGAGTGTCAAGGGCAGGTGTAGAAGTTGACAGGGCAAAAATTGAAATAATAGAGAAATTGGTAGAACCTCAAAATGTAAAAGCCATTAGAAGTTTCTTAGGGCATGCTGGTTTCTATAGAAGGTTCATTAAGGACTTTTCTAAGATCTCCAAGCCTTTATGTGAGCTTCTAGAGCTAAACAAACCGTTCATTTTCTCTAAAGAATGTTTCCTGGTTTGGAAAACCCTTAAGGAAGCACTAGTCACAGCACCTATTATAGTAGGGCCTAATTGGGATCTTCCCTTTGAGATGTTATGTGATGCAAGTGACTATGCTGTAGGGGTTATGTTAGGGCAGAAGATTGACAAGTTAACACACCCTGTATACTATGCTAGTAAGACACTTAATGAGGCACAATGTAATTACACAACTACTGAGAAGGAGATGCTAGCTGTAGTGTTTGCTTGTGAGAAGTTTAGGAATTACATTGTAGGCACTAGGACAATTGTGTACACTGACCATTCTGCTTTAAAGTACCTTATGAGGAAGGCTGATGCTAAGCCTAGGTTGATTAGATGGGTCTTGCTGCTGCAAGAGTTTGATCTGGACATTAGAGATAAGAAAGGATGTGAAAATGTGGTTGCGGATCACCTGTCTCGATTGCAGCATAATTGCGAAAAAATTGCGGACACCGCAATTTCTGATGCTTTTATTGATGAACATGTCTTTGTATTGACTCATCGTGATAACGATGAGGAACCTTGGTTTGCTGACATTGCTAACTTCCTTGCATCACAGGTACTACCAACTTTCAAGGGAGGCCAAGAGAAGAAGAGGTTCCTTCATGAAGCAAGGAAATTCATATGGGATGATCCCACACTTTACAAGACATGTGCTGATGGTCTGCTCAGGAAGTGTGTGTCAGCTGCTGAGGCGAAGTCTGTGCTGCAGCATTGCCATACAGCACCCTATGGTGGACATTTTGGTGGCCAAGGGACAGCTGCAAAGGTGTTCCAGAGTGGCTACTATTGGCCAACGATCTTCAAGGATGCCCACAACTATGCACACAGCTGTGATGAATGCCAGAGAACAGGTAATCTAAGTCGAAAGGATGAGATGCCTCTCACTTACATCTTAGAGTTGGAGCTCTTTGATGTGTGGGGCATTGATTTCATGGGGCCATTTCCTCCATCATCAGGTAACCTTTACATCCTTGTAGCAGTAGACTACGTATCTAAGTGGGTAGAGGCCATAGCATGTCCAAATAATGATGCCAAAACAGTCATAAAATTCTTGCATAGACATATTTTTACTAGATTTGGGACACCTCGGGCGATAATCAGTGATGAGGGGACACATTTCATTAATAAGGCTATGGAGAGAGTGTTGGCTAAGTATAATATTAGACATAGAGTAGCCACTCCTTATCACCCACACTCGAATGGCCAAGCTGAAATTTCAAATAGGGAGATTAAGAACATACTTGAAAAAGTGGTCAAACCCAATAGAAAAGATTGGGCGTTTAAACTAGAGGATGGCTCAATGGGCCACATATGCGCAGGCAAGGGACAAGGAAGTTGCTGACCAATTGGGATGCATTTTTCCTGAATTCCCCACGAACCTAATGACTCCATGGGCGCCTCCACGACCACGAAGGACTGATGATGAGGAAGACATTTGAGTGCTAGCCTGAGAAGCACTACAGGGAGTATTGCTGTTCCCTTAAAATAAAAATAAAAAAATCAAACTGTTTTTTTTTAAACCATGTGAATTATGCTGTTTTGAGTTAATATTTTGATCTGTTTTAGTTCTTTAGTTTTAGTATTTAAATTTGTTTAGTGTAGTCTGATGATAGCTGAATAGGTAGAATAGTTTAGTTTCCTTGTTATATAGCTTGGATGACGGGAAAAAGCATGCATAGGGGCCTTAATCACTGATATATCTGCCCTGTCTTTATTGCGAAATAATTGCGGAAACCGCAATTTTTATTACTGAATGCATGTTTTTGACTGTCTGTTTAGCTAGGTTGGTTCTGTTTAAATTTTATCTTTTGCTGCTATCTTGTCTGCCTTATATAGCTTATCTTAAAGCATGCTGGATGAGTGTCATAGGACACCCTTTGATAGTTTAAATTAACCTCTAAACATAGCTCAGCATGCATAGCTTTAAGGCCTTACCTGACTGTTTTTACAAATTTCTGCTGCTGTGATATTTACTTTTAGAATGTTCTGTCTATGCCTAGGGCTTTTCGATTCTCTTTGTTTTACCTTAGACTAGATGCTTCTAGGACAAGTTTGGGGGTGTGCCACCTCAGACACTCATTGGGGACAATGAGTAGTTTAAGTTTGGGGGAGACCACCCTAGGCCTAGGAACATTCCTCTCTCCCTTAAAAGCATAAGCATTCTTCTTCTCCTTTACAAAAAATGATGAGCTGAAAAAAAAAAAAAATGAAAAATAGAATAAAGAGGGGTGTCTCTCTTAGGTTGCTGAGTAATCAGTGCCAAGTGTGTAACCCACAAGTGGCATTGCATCAAAAGGCAACCAAAGGAGAGGCTCCACCAAAGTGTGAAAGAAAAAGGAAAAAATAGAGAAGAAGAATGTATACCTAGGAGTTGCAACTTTTTGGCTTAGATGTCCTGATTAAAAAGAACTCTGATCTTCAAGTAGCTGAGCACAAAGTTGTAGCTTGTAGGGTTGTTTAGGGAGATGAATGTATGTCCAATGTAGTGATGCCAGGGTTTAGGTTGTTCTCTTAAAGTACTACTGTCACTGTTAATACTAAGACTGGCATGACTCTAAGGAATCCTAGGTAGTTCAAAAGTAAAAACTAGAAGCATGTACTGAGTCTGGGGTAAAGCTAGGTAGAATTTGAAACCTTAGGGATAGTAGCATGATATGACAAAAGCAAGTAGATCAGTTGTAGGGAGTAATGAAACAGTAGGAGTATTAGGCATGCGAAGTCAGAAGAAGCTAGATAAGAGGATAGTTTTAAACTTAGAAGTGTGTCATAGGACAACACTGCTATAGATAGGAATGTAGGGGAGTCAGTAAGTGGTTAAAGAAGATGAAACAGCAGCCTAGGCAAGTCCTTAGATTGCTCGAGGACAAGCAAAACCTTAAGTTTGGGGGTGTGTTACGTCTCCAAAAGTGACCTTTTTAGGACTTATTTATCTTAGAAAGATGTACACTCTTAGGTGTTTTTGATAGGATTTAGCTTGAACCTATGTTTATATATGAGATTTAGAAGAAGGTAGCTAAATTAGGACTTGTGTGCAAGAGGAAAGAAAAGGAATGAAAACCGAAGGAAAAGACTGAAAAATGCGCATTGCGATAGCATTGCGGAAACATTGCTAAAACAACAATGTTTCAAGTGAAAACCGTAAGTTGACTGATCTGTTTCTGTTAATTTCCGTTATTTCAGGGATTCGTTCTTTCTCCTCCATCCATTTTGAAGTACGACGTTGAGGATGGATGGTTCTCCTTGGCCCAAACGTACCTGCAGATTACTATAAAAGGGGGTCAAAGTAGAGGGTTCAATCATCATCCGAAAGCGTAGAAGTCTTCTCGCAGCTCCATCTTTTCTCCTGTTTTTCTTTGCCGTCTGTTGGTTTGCGAAGTTTAGCTGTTTGGAGTCGACAATCTGATAGGAAGGAGAGAAGATTCATCTTCTCTCCCGATTGGATTCATCCAAGCAAGGCTGATCTTTCTCATCCTTCAGCCGAGGCGGTTGCGACGAGGCGTTCAAGCTCTTTTACTGCTTTCTGCCTTTCATTTCTAATTTCCAGCATTGTTTAGTTGTTGTTTCTGTTCTAGTAGCTAGTTTATTGCATTTCGTTGCTTTCTGCCTTTATGATATTTACTTTAAGCTTTCCTTTGTTCATTCAAACAATCAAGTAATCAAAGCAAAATTCAGCATTTCACAGTTTCTTGCCTTTGCGATCTACTGTTTTTCCTTACTGTTTTGTCTTTAAATTCCTTCTAAGCATGTCTGTTTCAACTCTTCTTTCTGTTCTGTCTATATCGATGAGTAGCTAAGTCACTTAGGGGCATGCTAATGACAACACTATAGGCTAAAAAACGTGAACCAAGCATGTAGGATAGCTCTCGAAGCATTGATTGTATGTAAGCTTCATCCCACGGGCAATTTCGATTGGCCATCCATTTTGTCCAAAGAACTCCTAACCTCTGGAAGGAGTAAGAGTTCAGAGTCATACACTCATGCTAGCCTTTCAAGGTAGCCAGAAAACGACCTA
Organism: Herpetospermum pedunculosum; assembly: GCA_028017165.1. Classification (NCBI taxonomy): domain Eukaryota; kingdom Viridiplantae; phylum Streptophyta; class Magnoliopsida; order Cucurbitales; family Cucurbitaceae; genus Herpetospermum; species Herpetospermum pedunculosum. The sequence continues at coordinate 52,391,661 of CM051528.1, read as the reverse complement.
GGAATAGGCGTTTTCCTAGTACAAACCATAACTCTCTGCTTTAAAAAGATGCTTAAGACCTTACTTGGACATGAGTAAACTAAAGAATCTAATGCATGGAATCGGACGATACATGAGATTGAGTGAGTTTGATGCATAGAGAGTTGATCCAATGCTTGAGAATCGTGAGAAAATGCCTATAGAGGAGTCGTTAGTAGCCCTTGTTTCTCCATTTTACACACTTTCGCTGTTAGTAACATTGCGGTAGAATTGCTGTTTTCGCAATTCTGCTAAGTTTACAATTCTGTTTAGCTGTTTTCTTCTTCGTTTATCAATCTCGTCTCTTTTCCTTTGAGTTTAACTTTAACTTACACTTGTTTATGTTGCTATCCTTTATATATTCCTTAGGAATTAGACAATTTAAAACCAATCTTACCCCATCAAATCCACCCATTCTTTCTTAACTTTACACTTCACGAGTAGCTCATAATAAATCTCTGTGGGAAAACGAATGAAAAAATACGTACTACTTGCTATAAGATCATGTATGCTTGCATGTTCTGAGTGCTCTCTCTATCTTATTGATATTTATTTTAACACATTGAGCACGCAACACCAAGGCAAAGGACAAGGGGAAGAGGAAGATGTACCAAGAGGATGAGCCTCGAGCTGCGAGGTATGTGTCTAAGGATGCGAAGGCTAGAGGCCTGGAATTGATGAAGAAAGACCTCCTCCACGAGAGAGGATTTCTTGATTCTCTTGCGGACTTGCCGCAATTCCTGCGCGCAGGAATTATGAACCACGGCTGGGAAGAGCTGTGTAGGCCTCCAATTCAGGCCTACTCTGACATGGTGTACGACTTCTACGCCAACCTCACTCGCCCCGAAGGCTGTTCTTCAATGGTGAGGGGAGTAGAAGTTGACTTCTCAGCCGAAGCGATCAACAAGGCGTATGCTCTCAAGGGGCATGAGGATTCTGAATACGCAAGGATCATGGCTTCACCTTCAGAGGGAGTCCTGGAGGAAGCGCTGAATATAATAGGGAAGCCTGAGGCAGCATGGGCAGTCTCAAAGCAAGGGAAGCACATACTAATGAGTGCAGCTCTCAGGGACAAAGCGGTTGTGTGGTTCTCCCTGATTCGAAGACGAATCTTCCCTGTCACACATGAAACAACCATCAATCAGGGGAGATCGCTGCTGATTTATGCGATAATGAAGGGACTCACCATTGATGTGGGTGAAGTCATAGCAGCATCAATCGTCGAATGCTCCAAGAAAGGTAAGGGCCAACTCTTTTTTCCCAATACCATCACTAAATTATGCTTACGCGCAGGGGTGCCTGTGACGATGGAGGAGAAACAACTGGCCTATTGTTACCTCTCCAAAAGTACATTATTTAAGGCCATATTTACCTAGAAATCATGGAAATTCTTGAGTGTTTTTGTTAGAAGTTAGCTTAATGTGTGCTTAAATGTGAGAATTTGAGAAATGATGCTAAAATATGATTTATTTGGAAAAGGAACGAAAAAGGATGTAAAATGATGTAAAAAGAGCTAAAATGTACATTGCAGGGAACGTTGCGGAAACATTGCTGAAACCGCAACAGAGCATTGCGGCCCTCACAAGGAAACCACAATAAAACAGTCTTTGCAGCTGCATTTTTCCAGACAACAATCTTTGTTGACTGCGATTTTCCAGCCGTCAACTCTCCCTGCTGTTGCCACATGTCAAGCTTGACTACCTCACAAAGTTGAATGGTGATCCACGATTAATGAGCAGCCTTTGGCAACTACCTAAAAGCTATATAAAGAGGGTGAGATGAAGGATCAAAGCAATCAAATTGAATACCCCTCAATTCAAACACAACTCGATAGTTAAGAACTCGAAGACGAAATCCTTTTCCCCCGGTTGTTGGATCGAAGAAACAAACCCCTTGGCGTGATAATTCGAGAGGAAGAAGAGAAAATCCATCTTCTCTTCTGATTGAATTATCCCCAAGATCAGCTAATCTTCCCCTTCATCCGAGGCGATTAACGACTTGGAAGATCCTCACGCAATTTACAGCTTTCCTTTACTGCTTTCCTTACTGCTTTCCAATTTAATTTCTGCTTTCCTTTAAATGTTGTTCTGAATCATTTACTGCTTTTCCCTTCCATTGTTGCTTTTGGATTGACATATGTTTGTTTATGAATTATTACATGAATTGCTTTCTTAAAAGAGTAATCAATTGGTTTTATTGAGTTCTTCATTTTGTCATCCCTTAATCAATTTGTTGTTTTGTTGAGTTCTTCATTCAATTATATTTCACTCAATTAGTTTTGTTGAGTTCTCCATTCTATGTTTAATCAATTCATTCCCTTTAGTTCTTCGAACACCATGAGTAACTAATCTAAGAAAGGTCTGCTAAAGATGAATCTATAGGCTAGAAATACGAGAGTCTAGCATGTAGAGCAGCATGATTGCATTGAATGTATGTGAGCTTCATCCCATGGGAAATTTCGACCGACCATCCATTTTGTCTAAAGAATTCCTAACCTCCGGAAGGAGTAAGAGTTCAAAGTTATCCATTCATGCTAGCCTTTATGGTAACCAGAAAATGACCTAGGAATAGGCGTTCTCCTAGCACGTTTGTTAGCTTGCTTGTATAAATAGGTTTTTATGTCTTACTTGGATATGAGTGAACTAAAGACCTAATGCATGTAATCGGGAGATGCATGAGACTTAGCTAAAACGATGCATGATATGTTAATCTACTGCTGAATGATCGTAGTTAAGTGCATATAGAGGAGTCTTAAGTCGACCTTGCTGCCTTACTTTACATTAAAAACATTGCTAATTTATTGCTAGATTATTGCGAGAACCGGAATAAAACATTCCTGTTTTTTGCCTTAGTCTTTTTATTAGCTTTTTATCTTTGCGATTTTATTGCGAAAACATTGCGAGACCCGCAATTATTTTTCTTCACATTATAGCTTTATCTCTTTACTTACTTCCCGTTTATGATCGTATCTGTTGACACTGTATTTCGTCCGGCCTTATTTATCATTATTTTTTATTTTCCACGTCATTTTATGTTTTTCGCTTATTTTTAAGTTTTTTTGAGTTTTTCTTTAATTTCGTCACTTTCGTGTTATTTTCGGGATTTTCAAGAAAATCACTAAAAATGCTTTTGTTAGTAGATCGTTTAGGCGTCCAGGTTTCCGTTTTAGGGTTTCCAATTCGGGATTTCATGTAGGGTTTCCAATTTGGGATTTCATTTAGGGTTTTCAAGTTTGGTGTCTCGGTCTCGGGATTCCAGTTTAAAGTCCATCATTTTAGGTGTCTCGATCTCGAGATTCCGGTTTTAAATTTATCATTTTAAAGTTCCAATTTGGGGTTTAGTTTAGGGTTTTAGGATTAATTTTTTTTAGGGTAGTCAACTTTGGAAATGGGAAAAATAGGCCCATTTGGCTTTTAGACCTAATCATTGGCTATAAATTGATAGGCTAATGGGACTAAAAGGATAGAGACAAAAATTTTGAGAATCCCCAAAATCACTATTCATCATCTCCTACCTTGAGCCTCCTCCCTTCTCCGGCGTTACTCACGGCGGCGGTCCAGCGGAGCTTCGAACGGCGGTCTCTCTCCAAACCCAAGCGCGATCCAACGACGGTCTGGCGGAGCTCCACCATCGGTCTTCTTCAACCCGACAGCGTACGGCGGCGAAACTTCAGCTTCAAGGGCGGCGGCCGAGCTCAAATCGGAGCTCCATCATCTTCCTCGAACCCAGACGGCGTCGAAACCATCTTCAACCTCCTCGAACCGGCGGCGGAGTTCCCAGCTGCGGAGCTTCACCATCTTCGGATCTGCGGCGGCGCAGCTCGAATCAGCGGCGACGAAGCTCGAACCCCACAACCAGACGGCGGCGAACCAGCGACGAACTTCATCTTCAGCCTCCTCGAACCAGACGGCGGAGCTCCCAGCTACAGAGCTTCACTATCTTCAGATCCACGACGACGTAAGCTTAAAGCAGACCACTGACGGCAGCAACCCAGGCGGCGCAACCTTGCCTTCATCAGCTCCCAACGGCGGCGATCTCGGACCTCCGGTGGCAGCAGCGTGAAGGAGAAGGTGCGATGTGGGTTTTCGTTGGCTGAGGAAGTGTTGTTAACGAATTATTCCCTTATTTTTTTTTAATAAAAATACTAATCTGCCCTGTGTTATTAAGCATGTTTAATTTGATATATACCCTAACATATACCTAGGCTATATCATATATACCCATTGATAGCTGATTTTTTTTATTCATTCCGTTTTCTTTAAAGTACTAATTTGTCCCTACTGTTGAATGTGTTTAACTCTTTTATGTCATGTGATATTTGATATATACCTTAGTGTATACTAAGGCTATATCGTATATACCCGCTGATTTATTACTTGTTCCATTTAAGTTCCTTTAGATTTCAAGTTGTTCTTTTTGCGTTCGATTAATTTTCTTTTAATGTGCTACCCCGGGAGAGATGAAGGACTGTTCCTTTCATCTCGAGGTTATTTTAAATTTAAGTTGCTACCCCGGGAGAGATGAATGACTGTTCCTTTCATCTCGAGGGTATTTTAAATTCAAGGTACTACCTTGGCAGAGATGAAGGACTGTTCCTTTCATCTCGAGGGTATTTTAAATTCAAGTTGCTACCCCGGGAGAGATGAAGGACTGTTCCTTTCATCTCGAGGGTATTTTAAATTTAAGTCGCTACCCTGGGAGAGATGAAGGACTGTTCCTTTCGTCTCGAGGGTATTTTAAATTCAAGTTGCTACCCCGGGAGAGATGAAGGACTATTCCTTTCGTCTCGAGGGTATTTTAAATTCAAGTTGCTACCCCGGGAGAGATGAAGGACTGTTCCTTTCATCTCGAGGGTATTTTAAATTTAAGTCGCTACCCTGGGAGAGATGAAGGACTGTTCCTTTCGTCTCGAGGGTATTTTAAATTCAAGTTGCTACCCCGGGAGAGATGAAGGACTGTTCCTTTCATCTCGAGGGTATTTTAAATTCGAGTTGCTACCCCGGGAGAGATGAAGGACTGTTCCTTTCGTCTCGAGGGTATTTTAAATTTAAGTCGCTACCCAGGAGAGATGAAGGACTGTTCCTTTCATCTCGAGGGTATTTTAAATTTAAGCCGCCACCCCGGGAGAGATGAATGATTGTTCCTATCATCTCGAGGGTATTGAGATCAAGGCGATTAAATGGCAAAATTAACGATCTCGTTCACAAAATCAAATCCCTACTTTACTTTAGAGTTAGGGTATGATTAGTTGGGACATCGCATTAATTTTAGTAGTTTACTTTATTTATGTTTTTAGGACCATTTGAAATTAGATAAGTAATTAAGATAAAATGTTTTGGCTACCGTTTTTAAAACGGGATATTGTAGGTGATGGAGCGACATGCGCAGCGGAAAGCGATTTCGGACCGATAATACTCTAATTTCATCAATTTAACAAATAGAAAACATGCACAAAAGACGGAATTAAGAAATTAGAAATACATACCCTTGTAGCTCCAATTTCTTCAAGTCCGCCGACCGTTCCTCGTCACGAACTCTTCCGACCTCTTCTCACGAACGCCCCGAGGACCACCCCAGGTAGTCCCGCTATCCTCGGCGCAGCGCAACGGAGTTGTGGGACTCCGAAACAAGAGAAAAGAAAGGAAAAAGAAAATGGAAGAAGAAGATGGAAGTCTAGGGGAAGAAGAACTTCAAAAACCTATGGCATGGCCGTGAGATTTTTTTCATCTAATGAAAAAACAGAAGTAAAAATGAAAACTTCCAAGTGAAGTCATTCCAAGTTCAATTCATTTGGCCATGCCAAATGGCAGCCATGCAAAAAAGGCATAATATATATATATATATATATATAAAATAAAATTATTAATTAAAATCAATTCATAATAAATTTTAAATAATAATAAATATTTTATTTATTAAACTTTTAATAAATAAAATATATATATATATATATATTTAATTAATTAAACTTTTTAATTAATTAATATTATTTAATTCAATATCAAATATTAATTAAATAATATGCCCAAACCCGGTTTTTTGAAACCCGATTTTTTTGCACATGAATCCTATTCATGTTTTAGACCATTCCCATATTTAAATCATATTTAAATATGTCCATCATTCTTCCATAGACCGAATTTGAACAATTCAAATTCTTTATCTTTTTCTTTTATTTTCTCTTATATTGTTGCACGGCGTTATCCGAGCTAGCCAGGAGAACCTAAAGGACCTACAGATCATGAGCTCCAACGATACGAGATTATTCGGTCAAAACTCTTTTAACCCGAATCAATCAACTTTCGTTAACCCCCAGAGACTCCACTATAGTCTGAGGGTTGCACTCTCCTCACTGTAGATATATTGTGTACTCTTGATATAACCATCACGGGCAAGTCGACCCTTCACAGGTTGTTTGTAATCACAGCTGGGTCATTTAAACCGTTTAACCCCTGCATTACATCTTTGTTCCTTAATTACCACTGACACCTCTAATGAACAATTGATCAGTTGTCCAACCAACAGATCAGGAACCCTCTCTAACGAGGAGAGGGTAGGCGCCTATTGTTCAAGCCCCGGAGTCAGCTATTAAGGGAACAACCTATTTACTAACCCTGAAGAGCGGGTTAGGAGTAAACTCCATCTTACTACACTATGTCCCCAGCTACCTATTGGATTTTATCCCTGAGATGGTAGGCTTATTGAGCGGACATCCTGCCACTCTCACCCATACAAATCTAAGGATACTGTCTAATAAGCAGGAGTTCATAGTAAGCTCAGGATTGAGATCGAGTTACCTAGGCCATCAGGTGAAATAGTCGGTCTCTTCAGTAAACGGCGTTATAAAGAGAGAGCGACTTTTCGTGGTTCAGTCTTACGCAAACTCATCGCGTAGGATGCCCCCGCTCGCACATCTCGATGTGAAACGACTCGGATCACATCGATTTGTACAATACAAAACGGGCCACATCCAATAGTGTTATCAGGATAAGGTACCCAGCCTTATCCATATACTATAGACCGTTTTGACTATCTACTTGAGCTTGACCCACATTCATGTCATACATGAAACTCAAGTATGTATGATCGTCAAGGGTGTTGGTCATTGGTATAGATTAATGCAAACACGTTTCACTTTATTCCAGCAAACACCTTTACTGAATAAAACTTAATAACTCATTATTACTAAATAGATAATTTACAAACATAACTATTTACAAACCACGAGTTTTAGGACATTAAACCCAACAGTAGGGTGCTAGCACCTTCCCTACACTCAACCGACTTCTGAACCTCATCTTTTAAATTCGTAGACCGTATTTTAAGGTGACCAATCACACCCTAAATGATTGGTGGCGACTCCATTTTTTGTGAAACCCCTGTTTAACAGAAGGTTGGCGGCCGCTCCGCGTCGCAAAACCGTTGCGACAGCATGGCGACTCCACTGGGGACATTTTTTAATGGGTCTAGGTCATTGCATGTTATCTTACATTTATCCGGTTTTTCTTTTTTTGGTCCTTGTTTATTTTTATTTATTTGTTGAATTATGTTTTCTTAATTAACTGTTTTGTTTAAATTTACTTATTGTCGCATGATTCATACATTTCACACACAATCACGAGCCTCCTACTCGGGCTCTACCATTTAGGATTAGAATCGGAGATTGAGTAGTGTGACCTTCGTGGAACTTCGGTTCTCGTGCAGGTGCATGAAATTCTCCAGTCGAGCTATCCATGCTGTTTAATCAGTTGGAAAACTCGGGGACCGTCTTCTTCTAGGATTGTTTAGAACCTAAACCACACCCATGTGCATCCTAGAGCCGATCGTCGTTTATTTATCTTTATGTTTTGTGTCTGTTTTTTTTATTTCTGTTGTTCTCGCAATTTACTGTTTATTGCATTATCATGCATTTCACACACAATCACGAGCCTCCTACCCGGGCTCTACCATTTAGGATTAGAAGCGGAGATAGAGTAGTGTTACCTTCGTGGAACTTCAGCTCTCGTGCAGGCGCATGAAATTCTCCACTCGAGCTATCCACGCTGTTTATGCAGTTGGAAAAACTCGGGGACCGTTTTCTTTGAGGATTGCTTATAACCTAAACCACACTCATTTATGCTCTAGAGCTGGTCATTGTCGTTATTGTTTTGTTATATACCACTGATCTCTTCCTCATTGTTGTCAGTATTACTTTTTCTCCTTTTCCTTGATTTCACTTTTTCATGCATTTCATACACGTTATCCCGTTTAGGTTTAGGCTCGAGGATTGAGTAGTGCGACCTTCGTGGAACTTCGGTTCTCGTGCAGGGACATGAAATTCTTCATTCAAATCACCCATATCCACCCAATCTTTAGGGTTGCATTAGAGCATAACCTCACGTTTCACATCCCATCTTTTTGTACCTTACCTTTGTTTCTGCTTAGTTTCGTTCTAGGGTAGGATTGTTTTTTTTTTTTTTAAAAAATCTGATTAGTTGTTTACATTGACAGTAAATTAAAGCATGAATTCCATAAAACTGCCTTCTTCGGTATCTTCCCCCCAAGAGGCAAGCGTGTTAGAGCAGGCTGTAGTTCGGCAATGGTCAGAAGCCGCGCAAAGGACTCATAAAGATTGTTTGGCAGTGGATGTAACGGTACAGTTCAAGGGCGTCAGTTTCCCAGCAAATCAATTGAATTTCTTGAAGCAAGCATGGGAAAATTTAACCACAGATAAAAAGAGCAGATTCATAGGAAAATACGGATTCATAGCTCAACTCTTATACGTACAAGTCAATCCCTCGGTATTAAGAGCTTTGGTTCAACATTGGGATCCAGCTTACCGTTGTTTCACGTTTGGTTCAATAGATACGTCTCCTACCATCGAAGAGTACCAATCCTTGCTTCGTACTCCGCCATAGATGAACATTGAGGTTTATTCATATGATGAGGGGCTCAACATAAAAAGAGCGCTATCTGCATTCCTAGGGAAAGTCCGCGCGTGCGAAGTAGAGAAGCACATAAAGGAAAAGGAGGGAAATGTATGTTTATCTATGGAGTATGTGTATGCGTTACAACAAAAGTTGGTAGATGAGGATAAAAAGTTGGCACTTTTAGCATTATTGATTTTCAACGCGGTCCTGTTTCCTAGAGTATGTGGATATGTGGAGGAACGTGTGGTCAAGCTGTTCCTCAAAATCGAATCAGGAGTTGACTTGGCCACGCCTGTCTTAGCAGAAACCTTCCGAAGCTTAAATTATTGCAGAACGAAAGGAATCGGGAAGTTTATCGGATGCGCACCTTTGCTATTTATTTGGATCCTCAGTCATGTGAATTGTCCACCTGAGTTCAAGTGTTCTCAAGTCAAATTCTCAAGCTCTTGGAGTAGGTCACAAAATCCTATTCGGGAGTTCATTCAGGCAAACTGGAGTTCAACGTACCCAGAAAGAAATGAATGGGGAGCCTTCTTTGCAAATCTAAAAGAAAAAGATGTGGTTTGGAGAGCTCCTTGGATGTCGGCCAAGCCCATGATATACCAGTGTGGCAAATTTCACAACGTACCATTGTTAGGCCCATGGGGATGCATATCCTATGCACCTTTATTGGTAGTACGACAGGTATGGATACGCCAATTCATCCCAGCTACGCATGATTTGAAAGAGGCGGAATTCGAATATGAAAAGGGTTCTTGTCAAAAAAAAATCGAGGAGGTCGTGAAAGCATGGAGGACAGTTGCAAGAATTCAGAGCGGACAGTATCATGATGACAGTTCAGAGGCATATAAGGTGTGGCATAAAAACAGGGCCAAAACTATTGTCGTATTGTCACAAGTCAAGTTCAAGAATGAATCTCGTATAGAGGAGGAATCAACACAGCTGATAGAGAAAAAGAAGCGAGAGGCAGAAGTTGATGAAATACGAAAAGCAAATGCTTCACTAATGCAGGAAAATGGGAGACTGCATGTAGAAATTAAACAAGGATTACAGCGAAATGCCATTTTAGAAAGAGAGCTAAGTCAAATAAAGGTGGAACTTAGAAACCAAGGAGAATTGAAAAAAGAAATATCAGCATTGGATGTGGAGGCCCGCGATTTGAATAGAAGATTACATCGCTCAAGAAGAGATAAAGAATCACTACAGACCACTGTGGAGCTGCAAAATGACCAGATCTCTGATAAAGAAGCTGAGATTTCCTCACTCCGCGAAACAATAAAAAACCTAGATGAAGGTCTCAACCTAAAGAATAGTGCAAATATGGAGCTGGAAGGGAAGGCAATTTTGTTATGCCAAACAATTGAGAATTTGCAATTCTTACTCAACACAAGGGAGGAACAATTGGTCGAAGTCGATAAAAAAAATACAGCTATAACCATATCCATACAATCGCTAAGTGTCCGTCTTGGCGAGTATCAGGAAGCTACCGCTGTATTAATGGAAGAACACAACCGCGTAAAGGAACAATATGACATGTTGAGAAGGGACCAAGGGCATCTAGAGCATAGGAATACAACATTACACAAAAAGTCGGAACACATGATCACGCAGATCAGGAAAGCCACCCGAAAGGCAGATAGTTTAGCAGAGGATGCAAGAACCCTCACAACGTTCATTGCACCTACGCAGCCAAACAACAAAGAGATGCTCAAATTCCTAGGAAAGCTCCGCACGAACTTGGAATACTGGGGGCAGTTTTATTGAATTCCCGTTTTAATTTTTGTCATGTAATAGGATTATGGTATTTTGCAAAAACTATGGTTTCCTTGTTTATTTTTTGCATTTGAATGATGTTCTCTTTTTTTTGCTTATTTTCCTTATTCTTCGTATTTTGTCATTTATCATACATCATCATACTAAGACTTCAAACATTAAAAAACAGAACAAAACGATAGCTCAATCACCACCAATTCCTCGCGTCCATTTCACGAGACACAGAAAAAGGATCATGGAGGAATAAAGTGCTGAAATAGAGAGAACGAGGAAGGATTTAGATGAGCTGAGAAGCAAGATGGATGCAATTCTGTTGGCACTCGAAAAGGGCAAAATGATAGCATATCCGGTACAAACAAGCAACGCGGTCGGTGAACCTATAGAGGTTACCCCCTCTCAGTACCCACCAATGGAGGGATTCATACCCTCATACACTGCGTACAACCCGTGGCATCATACCTCAACCGAGCACTACCAAGGCCTTAAGGGAGCGGGGATCTCCATGGCCAATCAGGCTGGTGTTTCAGATCCTAAAGAAGAGCCCTCCAAGGTGACCATCAAAATTCCCAATCATGACAAACCTGAGGTTAGGAGGGACTGGACAAATGATGGGTATAAGAATCCAAACGACGGAATTCTGGGAGTCTTGGATGAAAGGCTAAGAGCCATTGAAGGGACTAGCATTTTTGGCAATATCGACGCCACTAAGCTGTGCCTGGTGCCCGATGTAGTGATCCCTCCAAAGTTTCGTACACCTGATTTTGAGAAATATGATGGGACATCGTGTCCGAAGAGTCATCTCACCATGTAATGCAGAAAGATGGCAGGTTACATTCAGGACGAAAGGTTGTTAATCCATTGCTTCCAAGATTGTTTAACAGGCCCAGCATCCCGCTGGTATATGCAACTGAAGAATACGCATATTTATTCATGGAAAAATTTGGCCGATGCTTTCTTGAAGCAATACAAGCATAACATAGACATGGCTCCGGATCGTATGGATTTACAGCGAATGGAGAAGAATAATACGGAGAGTTTTAAGGAGTATGCGCAGAGATGGAGAGACATAGCCGCACAGGTGCAACCACCTCTAACGGATAAAGAATTATCAGCTATGTTTATGAATACCGTCAAATCTCCGTTCTATGACAAAATGATCGGAAGTACGTCCACAAACTTTTCTGATATAATGATGATTGGAGAAAGGATCGAATACGGAATTAAACACGGCAAAATAGTTGATACATCTGAATCTTCAGTAAAGAAGGGGGGCTTCGCAAGGAATAAGAAGGGGGAAGTCCAATTGGTAGCAAATGCAAACCAATCTGTATGGAGACAATCGTCGCACTCTAGTGTAGGAGCCCCACAATGCTCTCCAAACTACTATACGACTCCTTATGCAAATTATCAGCCGTATGTTAACAATGCAAATGCACAGTATTCCGCACCATTCTTTCAAAATTCACGCCCTCAAGGAAATCAGGGTTATCAACCGCGAGGTCAGCCAACTGCTTCCTACGCTCAAGGCCCCCAGGTTAATAGAGGAACCCCAAAACAGGCTCAGTTTGACCCGATTCCCATGACGTACACAGAGTTGTTACCTCGGTTATTCCAGAATAATCAATTATCACCGGTACCTACACCCCCGGTGCAACCACCTTATCCCAAGTGGTATGATGCAAGCGTTCATTATGACTATCACGTAGGAATAGATGGTCATTCAACGGAAAATTGTATCCCACTCAAGTACAAGGTACAAGCTCTAATTAAGGCGGGATGGTTAAATTTTAAGAAGGAAAACCAGCCTGATGTCAACAACAATCCCTTACCAAATCATCAGAATCCCCGCGTGAATGCAACGATGTGCTAACACAAAGACATGCTTATCGATAAAGGCATCAGAAATTGCTGGCTCAGCAATTTTATCGCAATTATGCCGCAATCTAGATAAATGGTCAGCAACTACATTTTCGCATCCTTTCTTATCTCTAATGTCTAGATCAAACTCTTGCAACAATAATACCCATCTAATTAACCTCGGCTTAGCATCAGCCTTCCTCATTAGGTATTTTAGTGCAGAGTGATCGGTGTACACAATGGTTCTAGTTCCTACAATGTAATTCCTAAACTTCTCACAGGCAAACACTACAGCTAGCATTTCCTTCTCCGTGGTTGTGTAATTACATTGTGCTTCATTCAATGTCTTACTTGCATAGTATACAGGATGTGTTAGTTTATCTATTTTTTGTCCTAGCATAACCCCTACTGCATAGTCACTAGCATCACACATCATTTCAAACGGTAAGTCCCAATTTGGACCTATGGTGAGAGGTATTTTGAATATCCTCTTAATCTCAAGCTGTCGAGGCTTGCCAAAATACGATTTATAAGCCTATAACCAAGGCTTTGCAGCCAGTGGTAACAGGGTCGATCCAAGGAGAAGGTGTGATTAAAATTACTATTAAAATTGGGAATTAATTAATTGATTGGTTTTGTAACGGGGGATTTGTTTAGCATGCAAGGGAAAATAATAAAGCGCTAACGGAAGAATAACAAGTAGAAAAATGTGTGCACGGTTTGGGAGTTTCGGGATTAATTGCTAGACAATTTCAGTTCATCATTTAATACTAAATTCATGGCATGCAGTTTATGATACACACGGACGACTACCCGAGAAGCCCCAAGGTAGCCGGCTCCATAGATATTAATCAGACCACACAGTTCCGATTATACGTTATCCAAAATTGCATTCAGGTGATCAGCCTTAAATTTTTCTTAGACAGTCACTAGCTAACCGCGACGAACATTCAAGTGTGAAATCTATGTGCTAGTAGATTGCCCGCAAACGCTGTATGCAATCAACAACTATCCTACACGACTCGATACTCCGATTTAGTTTTATCTATCTGTGTTACTTAGTCGAGCAGTGAGAGGCACGACATCGCTACTCTTTAACATACACAACATGCAAGATGACTCGAGTGTCAATCGTCGAAATCTAACATGCGCGTTGGTTTAAGCAAGATAGACAAATGTAAATAAACAGCCACCAATATGCATTCAAAGTGTAGATTATCAAAGCTAAAATGTCTAACAATAATTCCCTAAACAATCCCCAAACCGTTCACCCTTACCTTAGCCGTCCATGGAACGGGTCGTCAATTCCGCTCCAACGATGGCCATGGAAGGCGTCATCAACGAGTTACAATAGGAAGGGAGCTCTCTAACATGCCAACAATGGCGGAGCTTGAAGAAATTAAAGAGAAAACTAGAGGAAGAAGAAGAAGAAAGTTCCAAAAAATGGTGTCTCCCCCAAAATCTGAGCAGAAAATAGTCTTATACAGAAGCTGCTGTCGTCGTAGCGTCGAGACGCTAGGCCAGCGTCTCGACGCTGTGCCCTAAGTTTTCCGCGCGCGCCTCGCGATGGCGTCGCGACGCTTGCCCGATGATTTTCCTGCGCGCGCCTCCTGGGAGCGTCTCGACGCCAAGCAGAGTCTCGACGCTGAGCAGCGTCGAGCTAGCATCTAGACGCTATCACTCGACGCTAGCTCTCGGGTTTTTGCAGCGTCGAGCCAGCGTCTCGACGCTATAGCTCGACGCTGGCTCTTGGGTTTGGGGCTGGAAATTTGCCTCTCCTAGGCGGTTTTTGCCCGTTTCTTCACGAATCAACTTCCCCTTTCCCGACGCACTCCCGGGGCATTAAAACTCCACTTTTAGCTCTCGAACGGGTCCAACGAACGCACGAGCTCTTTGCCGCATTTCTCCTACAAACGAGATATATTAACAAATTAAACGCGGACTTTAGCTACAATTAGGAAGTATTTAATAGCTCCAAAATGGAGTTATCAAACACCCCCAACTTAAACATTGCTAGTCCTCGAGCAAGTGCTACAAAGAAATTGACTATAAGGACGCGCCTACATGCTACTAACTCAAACCTCCATGCATTTTGAAAATTTAAACACAACGTAATCATGAAAGCATTTCGTGCATGCATTTACTATGAACATATCAAAAATTAACTCTTGCCCCCTAACGTGTGTGTGTGCTAGCCAACCACTCTTAAACTCACGTAACCCCGGAAAACCCACATGCAACGCACATCCCGTTTTCCCCCTACTTCTAGCGTTTAAGAACAGTCTAAACTTGACTTACACGAGAGAGAGAAGCAAATTAAGAGACCTAATTATTTTTCTCATTCATTTTCTTTTCACAAGTACTTTGTACTCTTTTATTAAGGTTCTTTGAACCAACTTTTTATTCACTTTTTCTTTCCAACTCGAGCTGTCTAACACATCAAACTTTGGCCAAAGCTTCACGTTTTTAAGGACTAACGCTCACTTCTTAAGCGCTACTAAGAAGGAGGAGCGCCTCGAGAGGAATTTTCTATCAAACATGCTTTTCTATATTTTTTTTTATTAGGCTAAGCACATGCTTTCTCAATTAACCAACCACTAACTCTCATGCAACAAGCTACCTAAGAGTGCCTTTCGAGGTGACAACGAGAATTAGTGCTACCCTAGGTGTGTGTTCCTCTTCCAATAATATCTTATGCATGCAATAGGAAGGACTAATACCTCTTATATCAGCAATCGTCCATGCAATAGCTTTTTTATGTTGCTTAAGCAGCAATATTAGCGCAATTTCATGCTTTTCACTTAATTTGGACGAAATAATAACAGACAAAGTATCATGCTCTCCTAGATATGCATACTTAAGATGATCAGGCAATGGTTTTAATTCTAATAGAGGTGGATATTCAATCGATGGTTTCAATGGATTCGTGGTTCTTCCAGACAAGTCATTAGTCATACAAACATGCTGAGGTTTGTCCACAGGTATATCCATTAATTCAGAAATGTTTAAGTCAGTTATATCTATTTGTACGTAGTCAGTAGCATGCTTAATTAACAGTTCATGCTCAAGTTGTTCTTCCATAAGTGAATCTACTACATCTATACTTGCACAAGATTCAGAATCAGAAGGATACCTTAGAGCTTTAAAGACACTAAACTTAACCTCCTCATCATGAACCCTCATAGTGAGCTCACCTTTCTGGACATCGATCAAGGCCCTACCTGTGGCTAGAAATGGTCTGCCTAGTAAGATTGATACCTCCTTGTCTGCCTCATAATCCAGAATGATGAAGTCTGCCAGAAAAATGAATTTGTCAACCTTGACAAGAATATCCTCAATCTTACCCTCAGGGTATGCTATGGATCTGTCTGCAAGCTGCAAGGTGACAGTAGTAGGACGTGCTTCTCCTATTCCAAGCTGACGGAATAGTGATAAGGGCATGAGATTGATGCTGGCTCCCAGATCACAAAGAGCTCTGCCCACGTGCTTGCCTCCCAACTCGACTGGTAAGGTGAAGGAACCAGGATCCTTCTCCTTCTTTGGAAGCTTGTTTTGGAGTATAGCACTCCACTACTCGGTGAGATTCACTGTTTCAAATTCACCAATGATCTTTTTGTTAGTAATAATATCTTTCAAAAACTTAACATAAGAAGGCATAGATTGCAAAACTTCTACAAATGGGATATTCACATGCACTTGTTTTAAAATTTCTAAAAATTTATTAAAGTGCACTTCCTGTTCTTGTTTTTTCCTTAGCCTTCTAGAGAATGGAGGTGGTGGCACATATGTAGGCAATTCAGTTCGCCTAAGGACAGGTCGAGGCCTTGGAATTTCTGCTGGTTCCTCTATGATAGGTTCCAGCCTCACCCTTGATGTGCTTGGTGGTGGTTGACCGTGGTTTGGTAGAGAATCCAGTGGAGCACTAGACTCTTCATTCTCTACTCGCTTTGGTGCTTCTCTACTATTGCTCACCAATGGTCTTCCACTACGAAGTTCAATTGCTTGAACTTGCTCTTTTTCATCCCTTCTTGGCACTTCAGTGTCTGCAGGCAATCTACCTTGGGGCCTATTCTTGAGTTCATTGGCTAACTGCCCTATTTGGTTTTCTAAGCTCCTAAGGGTGGCTTGCTGACTTTGTAGGGTAGCATCATTTTTTGCAATGTACTCCTTAAGTAAATTCTCTACTGATGACCCTATTGGTTGGTTATATGGCTTTTGGTACATGGATTGGTTATTCTGTTGAGTGAAACCAGGTGTTCCACTCGGTCTTGGTTGGTTTTGAGCTTGGTTAGTGTTTTGTTGCCCACCCCAAGAAAGATTTGGGTGGTTCCTCCAACCAGGATTATAGGTGTTAGAATAGGGGTTGTTCCTAGGCTGCTGTTGGCTTCCAACATAGCAGACTGAGGCTGGATTCCCAGGGCAGAAATTATACAAGTGCCCTTCCCCACATAACCCACAGATTAGTGTCTCACCTTGACTATTTGGTGCGCCCATTGAATTGGCTGCTGCGGTGTTGACACTAGGTTGGAGATTGGTTTGAGCCATTTGTTTAACTAGATTGGTCAGGGCATTTATTTGACTACTCATTGCACTAAGTGCATCATTGTCTTGAGCTCTTCTAGGCTCTACAGGATCGTCTGACCATCTACAATGAGAAGTTGAGATTTTCTCCTAGATCTCGTAGGCTTCATTGTAGCTCTTAGAAAGCATGGAACCACCAGCTGAAGAATTCAGCACTTGCCTTGTGCTGGGGTTGCATCCTTTAAAGAACACTTCTATTTGGATACACCATGGAATGCCATGGTGTGGACATTTAAGCAAAAGGTCCTTGAACCTTGTCCAAGCTTCGTGAAGGGATTCGTTTTCGGCTTGTTTGAACTTAATTATGTCATCACGAAAGTTGGAATTCCTATCAGGTGGGAAGTATTTGACTAGGAATTTTTCAGCCAGATCTGTCCAATTGACAATCGATCCGGAGGGTAAGGAATTTAACCACGTTTTGGCTTTATCTCTTAATGAGTAGGGAAAGAGGTAAAGCCTCAAAGCTTCTTGGGAAACTCCAGGGATAAGGAAGGTATCACTAACTCCTAGGAAATTTCTTAGATGATTGTGGGGATCTTCGTTTTCCACTCCAAAGAATTGTCCTACAGTGGACAGCATTTGGAACATTACTGGCTTTAACTCGAATGAGTTGGCAGTAATCTCAGGGCGTATAATGCTTGGGTTTAGCTCCCCAGGCATGGGAACTAAGTATGAGAGGATGGCACTATCCTTGCATTCGCTATTTCGATGGGGTTGCGAATGGCAGGTGCTTGGTTTGGAGGTGGTCTATCCATTTCGATTTGCTGGAATTGCGATGACTCCGCGGAGTCAGCAATGTTTTGAGTTACAGGGGGTTGTTTAAAGAGGCGTTTCTTAGCTTTGTTTCTGGCCCTAAGTAATCTTTCAGGCTCAGGATTGAACTCTAGATCGCTACTTGAATGCTCATTCATAAACTAACCCAATGGTACCTGTAAAAGAAATGAAAGAAGATCAGCTCCAATAGATATTAAGATTTGTGTTTCTAACTTAACAAACTTCGTTTTTACTAAACAAAATCCCCGGCAGCGGCGCCAAAATCTTGTTGCGTGCTTAATGTGTAAATTAAAATGCGATGTGAGAACACTCAGAACATGCAAGCATACATGGTCTTGTAGCAAGTAATAAGTATTTTTTCATTCGATTTCCCACAGAGATTTATTCTTAGTTACTAGCGAAGTGAGATGTTAAATTAGAACGGATGGTTTAAATGGGTAGAATTGGGATTAATGTGCCTAACTAATAAAGAACGTGCGAGATATGCAAGCATAAACAAAGACAAGTAAAGAGGTTAACTTGAATGTAGAAGAAAAAGAATTGCGGAGAGAGCAATTATCTAGCAATAAAATCGCAAAACAGAAAACTAAGAAAAATGGCTAAGGCAAAAAGTCTAACTAAGAAAATTGCGCAGACAGCAATTTTCAAGCAATTGTACTAACAACGTTTTAAGGGTGAAGTGTGGAAACAAGGGCTACTAACGACTCCTCTATAGACTTTTTCATACGATTCTTCAGCAGTAGATCAACTTATCATGCATCAAATTAACTCATTCTCATGTATCTCTCGATTTCATGCATTAGATCCTTTAGTTCACTCATGTCCAAGTGAGGCTTAAGCATCTATTTATATAAGCAAGTTAATGATTTGTGCTAGGGAAACGCCTATTCCTAGGTCGTTTTCTGGCTACCATGAAAGGCTAGCATGAATGGACGAATCTGAACTCTTACTCCTTCCAGAGGTTAGGAGTTCTTTGGACAAAATGGATGGCCAATCGAAATCGCCCGTGGGATGAAGCATACATACATTCAATGCATTTGAAGCTAACCTACATGCTGAATTCACGTATTTCTACCTACAGATTCGTCATTAGCAGACCCCTATGTGGTTTAGTTACTCATGGATGATGTGGAGTCGGCGAGACTTGATTGATTAAACATGTTTGACAGAATTCAAATGACAGCAGCAGAAAAAAGGAAGCAGTGAAGAGAGTTGCAAAGTAGTCGAATAACTTCTCTATTGCGTAAAATTCAGAGCGTAATGTGCAAAGAGCATAAAGCAGTAAAGACTAAACAAATGGAAACAAATTTAACCAATGTAGCTAACTGGTAGAGGTACTTTTGGGGTACTCCAAATTCAAGCTGTCGAGGCTTGCCAAAATACAATTTATAAACCCGAATACACCGAGCTATTTGTAGCTAAGTGGCAACGGGGTCGATCCACAGGGAAATAAGAAATTCAATCTAACTAAGTCTAATTTGCTAGAAATAAAAGAATGCACAAATTAAAGAATGGTAATTTGGTTTTGGGGGAAGGGAGCTCCTAAAATGCTAACGGAAAATTAAACGACAACGTGCAAAAATTAAACGATCGTGCTTAACTTCGAGAAATGGAATTGCTCGTTATGGATGTTCGGATCATTGATACAATTAACGCGTTAGCCATGTTCATGCACACAATTCATTTAGTTATTCCTAACTCAAATGACCGAAGGATTTAATTAGACTCGTGCAATTCTAATTAAACTTGGCCAATAATCTATCTAAGGTAGCGACCCCTAAATCGATTACGTGCCAGTGACGGGAACATTGCGACGGCCTAATCCTAAGACTAAACCGGTTTCTCTCTTGCCTTAAGCCTAACATGAAAACGTTAATTAATTCAGTTAACCAATGTCACTTTGGGCCGAACTAATTAGCCATGCTTAGACCCGTGCTACCTAGCGGTATGGGCAATTATACGTCCCAACCTTTAGCCCTCTATCATGCATAGGAACTAGGGCGTCAACCTAATTTAGCTACACATGCTAGATTTTATAAAGAACAAGCAAGAAGATGCATAAACAAGCCAAAAATCTCATCATTCACAAAGGGGAAAAATCTCCCCAAACATCCAAAATTTACAAATCCATACTCAAAATTAAGCACTTACCTTGGTTTAGCCTTCCATGGAGGGTGAATTAATCCAATCCCCCATGGAAGAGCTTGGAATCATGCACAAGAAGGAGAAGAAGTACAAAAATGGTGAAAAATCGCCTTGGACCCGAGAGGAGAAGCTTGAGGAAGAAGAAGGGTGATAGAATGATGCTGAAAATTGCGTTTTCACGCTTTTTAAGCTCGGAGCGTCAAGACGCTAGGCCAGCGTCTCGACGCTGTGCCCTAAGTTGGCTGCTGCGCGCGCGGGGTAGCGTCGAGACGCTTGCGCTCGACGCTTGCTCTCGGGTGGAACTTCAAATGTACGCTTCAGAGTTTGGGGCGTCGAGACGCTAGGCCAGCGTCTCGACGCTGCCGGCGTTGAGTGAGCGTTGAGACGCGCGCTCGACGCTGGCACTCGTCCATCTTCGGGAAACGTCGGGGCAGCGTCGAGCTAGCGTCTAGACGCTGGGGCGCACGTGGATTTTCAATGACGGGCGCGCGGGCGAGGCGGAACGGGCGAGGGCGCGCGGGCGCGCGCGGACATGGGCGAGGCGGAGCGGGCGAGGGCGCGCGCGTCTGGCCGTCTGGGCGCGAACGTGCGGTGCGTGTGGTGCGGCGGCGCGCGCGGGCGCGCCCGCGTGCTGCGTTCGTTGGGCGCCTGGGCGCTGCCCTCTCGGCTCTTAGCCCACTTTTGGATCGTTTTGGCTCCCGAGCTCCGTTTGGCCTATCGTTTTGACCCGAACACTTCCCGAAACATCTTAAATGACCTTTTTAACCCCGAAAATCATCAATGGACTTCCCGAGCTCTTCACCAAGAAATCACCTACAAGGAAGCATTTTAATCAATATATGTCATGGTTTTAGCTATAATTAGGGACATTAAGATAGCTCTATTTTGGAGCTATCAAAATACCCCCGACCTAAATCTTGCTAGTCCCCGAGCAAGGTATACTCTAAATAATCTCCAAAGAATCAAATGCATGCTTGGACTCTAATCTCAATGCTTGTGAAACAAGGTACTTGTAATAAATTCAAAAGCATCAAATGCATGCAAACGTTGAAATCATTTCAAAATTTAAACTCCTATTCCCTTACGTGTGTGTGTGTCTAGCACCTCTCAACCTAGCTCATGCAAGCCCGGAACAACCTTATACAGCCTTATAACTCGTTTTCCCCCTACTTATGGCGATAAGAACAGTCTAACGTCTTTTAGTGATAGGAATAGCAACAAAACATAAGGCCTAATTTTTATTCTTTTCTTTGAGTACTTTGTACCCATTTTCTTTTCTTTTGAACAAACTTTTTTTTATTTTTCTCCAAGAGAGCCTAACACGTCAAACCAAATTTAGCTTCACGTTTTTAAGGACTATTGCTCACTTCTATTAGTTCCCCTTTCATGCAGTGACAACCGTGGGTTACACGATCGCCCCTGGTTACACGGGCAACACAAGAAGGAGGAGCAACTCTAGAGGTTTTATTTTTCATGCTAACACACTTTTTTTTTTTTTTAGGCAATAGCTTCGCTATAAACAAATGAGTCATTACTACTTCTAACACGTCAAGCCTCCCTAATGGTACCTTTCGGGGTGACAACAAGGTTTCAGACAAAAATAAGATCAGTCTAGACCTACAGAACTGAGGATAAGAGTGTTATGTGCTCAGTGAATGTAGGGAAATAACAGAAAAAATTTTAAAATAGGCTCAAAATGTGCATACATCGTCAAATTTTCGAATCATGCAAATACGGAGTGTTCACAAGCAAATTGTTAAGTCTCTGAAAGTGACTTATTTAGGACCCATTTAGCTTAAGAAGATGTGCACTTTTAGGTGTTTTTGATAGCATTTAGCCTAGACCTATGCTTAAATATGAGAATGAGAAGAAGGTAGCTAAATTAGGACTTATGCACAATAGGAAAGAAAAGGGTTCAAAACTGAAGGAAAAGAATGAAAAAACTGCATTGCGACAGCATTGCGAAAACATTGCTGAGGCCGCAATTATTCAAGTGAAAACCGTAAGTTGACTGATCCTTTTCTGTTAATTTCCGTAATTTCAGGGATTCGTTCTTTCTCCTCCATCCATTCTGATATATGACGTTGAAGATTGATGGTTCTCCTTGGCCCAAACGCACCTGCAAACTACTATAAAAGGGGACCAAAGTCGGAGGTTTGATCATCATCCGAAAGCGTAGAAGCCTTCTTACAGTCCACTTTTTCTCCCTGTTTTCCTTTGCCGTCTGTTGGAGTGAGAGTCTCAGCTGTTGGAATCGATAATCTGATAGGAAGGAGAGGAGATTCTTCTTCTCTCTCGATTGGATTCATCCAAGCAAGGCTGACCTTTCATCCCCTTCATTCGAGGCGACTGCAACGAAGCTTTCAAGCGCCATTTTACTGTTTTCTGTCGTTCTTCTTCTAATTTCCAGTTTTGATCATTGTTGTTCCTAGTTTAGTGTTTTAGTTACTGCATTTCGTTGTTGTCTGTCTTTGAATTACTGCCTTTAAGTTTCTCGTTGTTCGTTCAACATTCAAAGTAATCAAATCGCAAGTTTCATTTCACAGTTTCCTTCTTCTGCTGCTACGGTTTTGTCTTGCTGTTTTAAGTTTATTTCCCTTCTAAGCATGTCTGTTTCATCTTACATTTCTGTTCTCTATATATCCATGAGTAGCTAAGTCACTTAGGGGCATGCTAATGACAGAACTATAGGCTTAAAAACGTGAACCAAGTATGTAGGATAGCTCTCGAACCATTGATTGTATGTAAGCTTCATCCCACGGGCAATTTCGATTGGCCATCCATTTTGTCCAAAGAACTCCTAACCTCTGGAAGGATTAAGAGTTCAGAGTCATATAATCATGCTAGCCTTCCATGGTAATCAGGAAACGGCCTAGGAATAGGCGTTTCCCTAGTACAAACTAAACACTTCTGTTTTAACAAGATGATTAAGACCTTACTTTGAAGTCGAGTAAACTTAGGAATCTAATGCATGGAATCGGACGATACATGAGATAGAGTGAGTTTGATGCATAGAGAGTAGATCCAGTGCTTGAGAATCGTATAATAACGCCTATAGGATAGTCATTAGTAGCCCTTAACTCACCCATTTACACACTTTCGCTGCTGTTTAATTGCGGAAACATTGCGGTCCCCGCAATTCTGCAAAATTTTCATTCTGTTAGCTGTTTTCTTCTTCGTTTATCAATTCCATCTCTTGTCCTTTGAGTCTAATTTCAACTTGCATTTGTTTATGTTATATTCCTTTACACATTCAGCAAAAATTAGATAATTAAAAACCAATTTTACCCCATCAAATCCACCCCATCTTTCTTAACAAATACACTTCGCGAATAGCTAAACATAAGTCTCTGTGGAAAAAACGAATGAAATATACTTACTACTTGCTGTGAGACCATGTATGCTTGCATGTTCTGAGTGCTCTCTCTACTTTCTTGCTTATTTATCTTTACACATTGAGCACGCAACACAAATCACAGACCGTCCTCATCGGACACATGCATTCAGATTCTAATCTAACAGCCAGAGTACACATATGCTCGACAACAACTAAGAAGTCTCATCTCTATCTATCAACAAACTCCACCCCCCACCTTAAGATATGCATTGTCCCCAATGCATTCAGCTATAAAAACAATAAAATTCTAAGGGAACAGAAAACCTCCCCTGAATTTTATGGAGCCGATGGGTGGAGATGTACACCATCGTCTTCCTATGTGCTCTCGAATCGTCGACCGTTCCACCTTTTCTCCTAGGAAAACAGGAAAACAAACAACAACTCAAAAGCAAAAATAAACAAAAGCAAAACGATAAACGACAGAATTACAGTTCAAACTCGGGTGCCTCCGAGAAGCGCAAATTTTTAAAGTCGATTGCTCGACTGTATTCTCTTGTCAACTCATCCATAGTCGATCGGGGGCGGCGCTAGAAGTAATGTGGCGTCATAGCACTCAGCGTCCCCCTCGTGGAAAATCTTCAACCGGTGCCCATTCACCTTCTGCACCTCATCTGAGTCCAAGCTCTGAATCTCTACACTGCCATAAGGAGAAATTTTAGTTATGGTATAGGGTCCTTTCCAACGGGAACGAAGCTTACCGGGCATGAACTTCAGACGGGAATCGAAGAGCAGAACTTTCTGACCGACTTCGAAGTCTTTCTTTAAGATCCTTCGGTCATGAAACTGTTTGGACTTCTCTTTATAGATCCTGGAGTTCTCATAGGAGTCTGTTAAGTCTCTGAAAGTGACTTATTTAGGACCCATTTAGCTTAAGAAGATGTACACATTTAGGTGTTTTTGTTAGCATTTAGCCTAAACCTATGCTTTAATATGAGAATTAGAAGAAGGTAGCTAATATAGAACTTATGTACAATAGGTAGAAAAAGGGTTGAAAACCGAAGGAAAAGAATGAAAAAATGAGCATTGCGGATGAATTGCGAAAACATTGCTGAGGCCGCAATTATTCAAGTTAAAACCGTAAGTTGGCTGATCTTTTTCTGTTTAGATCCGACTTTTCAGGGATTCGTTCTTTCTCCTCCATCCATTCTGATATATGACGTTGAAGATTGATGGTTCTCCTTGGCCCAAACGCACCTGCAAACTACTATAAAAGGGGGTCAAAGTCGGAGGTTCAATCATCACTCGAAGCGCAGAAGTCTTCTCGCAGTCCACCATTTCCATCTGTTTTCCTTTGCCGTCTGTTGGAGTGAGAGTCTCAGCTGTTGGAATCGATAATCTGATAGGAAGGAGAGAAGATTCTTCTTCTCTCTCGATTGGATTCATCCAAGCAAGGCTGACTTTTCATCACCTTCATTCGAGGCGACTGCCACGAAGTTTTTCAGCAATCCTTTACTGTTTTTCTGTTCTGTTCTTCTTATTTCCATTTCTGATCACTGTTGTTCTTAGTTTAGAGTTTTAATTACTGCATTTCGTTGTTGTCTGTCTTGGATTCATTTCTTTCAAAGCTTTCCTTTGTCATTCAAACACTCAAAGTAATCAAAGTACAATTCTGCATTTTACAGTTCCTATCTTGTTCTGCTACGGGTTTTGCTTACTGTTTTTAGCACATTTCCCTTCTAAGCATGTCTATCTTATCTGCCATTTCTGTTCTCTATATATCCATGAGTAGCTAAGTCACTTAGGGGCATGCTAATGACAGAACTATAGGCTAAAAAACGTGCATCAAGTATGTAGGATAGCTCTCGAATCATTGATTGTATGTAAGCTTCATCCCACGGGCAATTTCGATTGGCCATCCATTTTGTCCAAAGAACTCCTAACCTCTAGAAGGAGTAAGAGTTCAGAGTCATATAATCATGCTAGCCTTTCATGGTAATCAGGAAACGGCCTAGGAATAGGCGTTTCCCTAGTACAAACTAAACACTCCTGCTTAAA
Source organism: Herpetospermum pedunculosum (assembly GCA_028017165.1). NCBI lineage: Eukaryota > Viridiplantae > Streptophyta > Magnoliopsida > Cucurbitales > Cucurbitaceae > Herpetospermum > Herpetospermum pedunculosum. The sequence goes on along the minus strand of CM051528.1, from coordinate 52,366,212 downwards.
CAAGATGCTTAAGTCCTTACTTTGAAGTCGAGTAAACTTAAGACTCTAATGCATGGAATCGGACGATACTTGAGATAGAGTGAGTTTGATGTATAGAGAGTTGATCCAAAGCTTGATAATCGTAATAAACTGCCTATAGGATAGTCATTAGTAGCCCTTAATTCGCCCATTTACATACTTTTGCTGTTGAGTTAATTGCGGATTAATTGCGGTTCTCGCAATTCTGCTACGTTGCATTCTGTTTAGCTGTTTTCTTTCTCGTTTATTAATTCCATCTCTTGCCTTTTAAGCCTAGTTTTAACTTGCATTTGTTTATGTTATATCCCTTTATACATTCAGCAAAAAGTAGATAACTAAAAACCAATTTTACCCCATCAAATTCATCCCATCTTTCTTAACAAACACACTTCGCGAATAGCTAAAAATGAGTCTCTGTGGAAAAAACGAATGAAATATACTTACTACTTGCTGTGAGACCATGTATGCTTGCATGTTCTAAGTGCTCTCTCTACACTTTTGCATAATTATCTTTACACATTGAGCACGCAACAAGTTTTTGGCGCCGCTGCCGGGGACTTATTTTAAGTGAAAACGAAGTTTGTTAAGTCTGAAACATCAAATCATTTTCCATTGAATTTGATCCATCTTCATTTCTTTTTCAGGTACCATTTAGGGTAGTTTATGAATGAGACTCCATCTAGTGATCTAGAGTTCAACCCTGAGCCCGAGAGATTACTTAGAGCTAGGAATAGAGCCAAGAAACGTCTCTTTAAACAAACCCTTTTACCTCCAATCATTGCAGAGACTACAATTCCTCCGCAATTACCTCAAGAAGAAATGGCTGGAGTAAATCAAAACCTGGTGCCTGTCACTCGCAATCCCATTGAAATAGCGAATGACAAGGATAGCGCCATCCTCTCATATTTAGTACCTATGCCTGGGGAGCTGAACCCCAGCATAATCCGTCCTGAAATCACTGCCAACTCATTTGAGTTAAAGCCAGTGATGTTCCAAATGTTGTCCACTGTGGGACAATTCTTTGGAATAGAAAATGAGGACCCCCATAACCACCTTAGGAACTTCTTAGGAGTTAGTGACACCTTCCTAATCCCTGGAGTTTCCCAAGAAGCCCTGAGGCTATATCTTTTCCCTTACTCTTTGAGGGACAAGGCCAAAACATGGTTAAATTCTTTACCCTCAGGATCTGTCCGCAATTGGACAGATTTAGCAGAAAAATTCCTAGTCAAATACTTCCCACCTGATAGGAATTCGACCTTTCGTGATGATATCATAAAGTTCAAACAAGCTCCAAGTGAGTCTCTTCACGAAGCTTGGACAAGATTCAAAGACCTTCTCATTAAATGTCCACACCATGGCATACCATGGTGTATCCAAATAGAAGTCTTCTTTAAAGGATGCAACCCCAGCACCAGACAAGTTTTAAATTCATCTGCTGGAGGTTCCATGTTGTCCAAGAGTTACAACGAAGCTTATGAGATCTTGGAGAAGATCTCAACATCTCATTGTAGGTGGTCAGACGATCCAGTAGAGCCGACTAGGGCTCAAGACAAGGATGCTCTAAGCGCCATGAGCACCCAAATAAACGCCTTGACCAACCTAGTTAAGCAAATGGCTCAGGCCAATCTCCAAACCAGTGCCAATACCGCCACAGCCATGTCAATGGGCACCCAACCAAGTCAAGGCGAGGCACCAATCTGTGGATTCTGTGGGGAAGGGTGTTAAGTCTCTGAAAGTGACTTATTTAGGACCCATTTAGCTTAAGAAGATGTACACATTTAGGTGTTTTTGTTAGCATTTAGCCTAAACCTATGCTTTAATATGAGAATTAGAAGAAGGTGGCTAATTTAGGACTTATGCACAATAGGTAGAAAAAGGGGTGAAAACCGAAGAAAAAAATGAAAAAAAGAACCATTGCGACTGCATTGCGGAATAATTGCGGTGGCCGCAATTATTCAAGTTAAAACCGTAAGTTGGCTGACATTTTTCTGTTTAGATCCGACTTTTCAGGGATTCGTTCTTTCTCCTCCATCCATTCTGATATACGACGTTGAAGATTGATGGTTCTCCTTGGCCCAAATGCACCTGCAAACTACTATAAAAAGGGGTCAAAGTCGGAGGTTCAATCATCACTCGAAGCGTAGAAGTCTTTCTGCAGTCCACCCTTTCCACTGTTCTTCCTTTGCCGTCTGTTGGAGTGAGAGTCTAAGCTTTTGGAATCGATAATCTGATAGGAAGGAGAGAAGATTCTTCTTCTCTCTCGATTGGATTCATCCAAGCACGGCTGAATTCTCACCACCTTCATTCGAGGCGACTGCCACAAAGTCTTCAGCAAGCCTTTACTGTTTTCTGCTCTCTTCTTCTCATTTCCATTACTGATCATTGTTGTTCTTAGTTTAGTCATTTCAATTATTGCATTTCGTTGTTGTCTGTCTTGGATTCAGTTCTTTGAAAGCTTTCCTTTGTCATTCAAACACTTAAAGTAATCAAAGTGAGTTTCTGCATTTCACAGTTCTACCTTGTTCTGCTACGAGTTTGGCTTGCTGTTTTACACTCATTTCTCTTCTAAGCATGTCTACTTTCTCTTATATTTCTGTTCTTTACATATCCATGAGTAACTAAAATCCTTTAGGGGCATGCTAATGACAGAACTATAGGCTAAAAGACGTGAGTCAAGTAGGTAGATTAACACTCGAACATTGATTGTATGTAAGCTTCATCCCACGGGCAATTTCGATTGGCCATCCATTTTGTCCAAAGAACTCCTAACCTCTGGAAGGAGTAAGAGTTCAGAGTCATATAATCATGCTAGCCTTTCATGGTAATCAGGAAACGGCCTAGGAATAGGCGTTTCCCTAGTACAAACTAAACACTCCTGCTTTAACAAGATGCTTAAGACCTTACTTTGAAGTCGAGTAAACTTGAGTCTCTCATGCATGGAATCGGACGATACTTGAGATAGAGTGAGTTTGATGTATAGAGAGTTGATCCAAAGCTTGATAATCGTAATAAACTGCCTATAGGATAGTCATTAGTAGCCCTTAATTCACCCTTTTTAATCCGTTTCGCTGCCATTTAATTGCGGAAACATTGCGGTCCACGCAATTCTGCCAAATTTCCATTCTGTTTAGCTGTTTTCTTTCTCGTTTATTAATTCCATCTCTTATCCTTTGCATCTAATTTCAACTTGCTTTTGTTTATGTTATATCCCTCTACACATTCAGCAAAAAGTAGTCAATTAAAAACCAATTTTAACCCATCAAATTCATCCCATCTTTCTTAACATTCACACTTCGCGAATAGCTAAAAACAAGTCTCTGTGGAAAAAACGAATTAAATATACTCACTACTTGCTGTAAGACCATGTATGCTTGCATGTTCTAAGTGCTCTCTCTACCCTTTTGCATATTTATCTTTACACATTGAGCACGCAACAAAGGGCACCCATATGAATACTGCCCTGGGAATCCATCCTCAGTCTGCTATGTTGGAAGCCAGCAGCAGCCTAGGAATAACCCCTACTCCAACACCTATAACCCTGGTTGGAGAAACCACCCTAACCTGTCATGGGGTGGCCAACAGAACACTAACCAAAATCCTAACCAACCAAGGCCGAGTGGAACACCTGGTTTCACTCCCCAACATAACCAGTCAATATACCAAAAGCCTTACAATCAACCTGTAGGATCTTCTGTAGAAAACCTACTCAAGGAATACATAGCTAAGAATGATGCTACTCTTCAGAGCCAGCAAGCTACTCTTAGGAGCTTAGAAAACCAAATAGGCCAATTAGCCAATGAACTTAAAAGTAGGCCCCAAGGTAGACTCCCTGCTGATACCGAGGTACCAAGGAGAGATGGCAAAGAACAAGTTCAAGCAATTGAACTTAGGAGTGGGAGACCATTGGTGAGCAACACAAAGGACACACCAAAGAGAGTAGAGAACACTGAGTCTAGTGCTCCACTGGAGTCTCTGCCAAGCCAAGGTCCACCACCAACTAGCACATCAGGAGCCAGGCTAGAGCCAATTGTTGAGGACGTAGAAGAAATTCCAAGGCCTCCACCCATCCTAAGGCGCCCTGACGTGCCTGCATATGTGCCACCACCTCCATACCCTCGAAGGCTTAAGAAGAAGCAGGAACAGGAAGTTCATTTTAATAAATTTTTAGAAATACTTAAGCAAGTGCATGTTAACATTCCTTTTGTAGAGGTTTTACAGTCTATGCCTTCTTATGTAAAGTTTTTGAAGGACATTATTACTAACAAAAAAATAATTGGTGAGTTTGAAACAGTGAACCTCACCGAGGAGTGCAGTGCCATCCTCCAGAACAAGCTGCCCAAGAAAGAGAAGGATCCTGGTTCCTTCACCTTACCTGTAGAACTTGGAGGCAAGCACGTGGGCAGAGCGCTTTGTGACCTGGGCGCCAGCATAAATCTCATGCCCCTGTCCCTATTCCGCCAGTTGGGAATGGGAGAAGCACGTCCAACTACTGTCACTTTACAACTAGCAGACAGATCCATCGCATATCCAGAAGGTAAGATCGAGGATATTCTAGTTAAAGTTGACAAATTCATTTTCCTTGCAGATTTCATTGTCCTGGACTATGAGGCAGACAAGGAGGTTCCCATCCTGCTAGGTAGACCATTTCTAGCCACAGGTAGGGCACTCATAGATGTTCAGAAAGGTGAGTTAACTATGAGGGTTCATGATGAAGAGGTAAAATTTAGTGTTTACAAAGCTTTAAGGTATCCCTCTGATTCTGAGTCTTGTGCTAGCATGGATGTTGTTGACTCACTAATGGAAGAACAATTAGAGCATGTACTGTTAACCAAGCATGCAAATGAATATGTAGGATTAGATGTAGCTGATTTAAATGTATCTGACATAATGGATATGCCTGTAGATAAACCACAGCATGTATGTATGAATATAGATTTAACTGATAGAACTATAAATCCGTTAAAGCCCTCCATTGAGCATCCACCTGTGTTAGAACTGAAACCACTACCTACTCACCTCAAATATGCATATTTAGGAGATAATGATACGCTGCCTGTAATTATTTCTTCTAAACTAAGTGAACAGCATGAGGTTGATTTAATTTTACTGCTTAAGCAACATAGGAAGGCTATAGCATGGTCTATTGCTGATATTCGAGGCATTAGCCCTTCTTATTGCATGCACAAAATTATACTAGAGGAAGAGCACACACCTAGGGTAGATCACCAGCGTAGGTTGAACCCCTCTATGAAAGAGGTAGTGAAGAAGGAAATAATCAAGTGGTTAGATGCAGGAGTAATTTTCCCCATAGCTAGTAGCCAGTGGGTGAGCCCCATCCAATGTGTACCAAAAAAGGGGGGAATAACTGTGGTAGTCAATGAGAACAACGAACTGATTCCAACAAGGACTGTCACAGGGTGGAGGGTATGTATGGATTACAGAAAGTTGAATAAAGAAACTAAAAAAGACCATTTCCCTATACCGTTTATTGACCAGATGCTAGACAGAATAGCTGGTAGAGCCTACTATTGTTTTTTAGATGGGTACTCTGGCTATAATCAAATTACTATAGACCCTAAGGATCAAGAGAAGACCACCTTCACTTGCCCTTTTGGAACGTTTGCCTTCCGCAGAATGCCTTTTGGCTTATGCAATGCACCGGCAACTTTCCAAAGGTGTATGATGGCAATCTTCTCTGAGTTGGATGAGTCCATGATAGAAATATTCATGGATGACTTCTCAGTCTTTGGGGATTCATTTAAAACCTGTCTAGAAAACCTAGGACAAGTCCTGGCTAGGTGTGAGGAGACCAACCTAGTCCTAAATTGGGAAAAGTGCCATTTTATGGTAGATGAAGGGATTGTCTTAGGACATAGAGTGTCAAGGGCAGGTGTAGAAGTGGATAGGGCAAAAATAGAGATCATAGAGAAATTGGTAGAGCCCCAGAATGTCAAAGCCATTAGAAGCTTCTTAGGGCACGCTGGCTTCTACAGAAGGTTCATTAAGGACTTTTCTAAGATAGCCAAGCCTCTGTGCGAGCTTCTAGAGCTAAATAGACCATTCATCTTCTCTAAGGAATGTGTAGTAGTTTGGAAAACCCTTAAGGAAGCACTGGTCACAGCACCAATCATAGTAGGACCAAATTGGGATCTCCCATTTGAGATGCTATGTGATGCCAGTGACTATGCTGTAGGAGTCATGTTAGGACAGAAGATTGACAAGCTCACACATCCTGTCTATTATGCTAGTAAGACCTTGAATGAGGCTCAATGTAATTATACAACTACAGAGAAAGAAATGCTTGCTGTAGTATTTGCTTGTGAAAAATTTAGAAACTATATTGTAGGCACTAGGACCATTGTATATACTGACCATTCTGCTTTTAAATATCTTATGAGGAAGGCTGATGCTAAGCCTAGATTGATTAGATGGGTGTTATTGCTGCAGGAATTTGATTTGGACATTCGGGACAAGAAAGGTTGTGAAAATGTGGTTGCAGATCACCTTTCTCGATTGCAGCACAATTGCGAAAAAATTGCGGAGACCGCAATTTCTGATGCTTTTATAGATGAACATGTCTTTGCTTTGGCTCATCGTGATAACGATGAGGGACCTTGGTTTGCTGACATTGCTAACTTCCGTGCATCACAGGTATTGCCAGTGTTCAAGGGAGGACAAGAGAAGAAGAGGTTCCTTCATGAAGCAAGGAAATTCATCTGGGATGACCCCACACTTTACAGAACTTGTGCTGATGGGTTGTTGAGGAAGTGTGTTTCAGCTGCTGAAGCGAAGTCTGTGCTGCAGCACTGTCACTCATCTCCTTACGGTGGACACTTTGGTGGTCAAAGAACAGCTGCGAAGGTATTTCAGAGTGGCTACTATTGGCCAACAATCTTCAAGGACGCCCACAACTATGCCCACAGCTGTGACGAATGCCAAAGGACAGGTAACCTCAGTCGCAAGGATGAGATGCTCCTCACCTACATCTTAGAGTTGGAGCTCTTTGATGTATGGGGCATTGATTTCATGGGACCATTCCCTCCATCATCAGGTAACCTGTACATTTTAGTAGCAGTGGACTACGTGTCCAAGTGGGTAGAAGCCAAAGCATGTCCTAATAATGATGCTAAAACAGTCACTAACTTCTTGCATAGGCACATTTTCACTAGATTTGGGACTCCTCGTGCTATCATTAGTGATGAGGGGTCACATTTCATTAATAAGGCTATGGAGAAAGTATTGGCTAAATATAACATTAGACATAGGGTAGCTACTCCCTATCACCCACACTCGAATGGCCAAGCTGAAATTTCCAATAGGGAGATAAAGAACATCCTAGAAAAGGTAGTCAAACCTAATAGGAAAGACTGGTCATTTAAGCTTGAGGATGCACTTTGGGCTTATAGAACAGCATATAAAACACCCCTAGGCATGTCTCCCTATAGGTTGGTGTATGGCAAGGCCTGCCACTTGCCACTCGAGTTAGAAAACAAAGCATTTTGGGCCATGAAGGAATTAAATTTCTGTGTAAAGGATGCAGGGACACTAAGGTCTTTGCAGCTACATGAACTTGATGAGCTTAGGCATATGGCCTATGAGAATGCCAAAATGTATAAAGAAAAGACCAAAATATGGCACGACAGTAGACTTAGGATCAAAGACTTTAGGAAAGGCCAACTTGTCCTATTATTTAACTCACGTTTAAAGATATTTCCAGGCAAACTAAAGTCTAGATGGTCGGGTCCATTTGTTATTACTAATGTCTTTGTTCATGGTGCAATAGAGATAAAGAACTTGCAGCAAGGACAGCCATTTATGGTCAATGGTGCTAGATTGAAGCACTACTATGAGGAAGGAGATGTGAAGACTCTCTCGGCCTTCCTCTTGACTGAAGCATGACAAAAATAAAGAGAGAGAACGAGTGGTTACTGTGCTCGTTTAGTCAAGGCCAAATGCCTTAGTTTATTTTTACTGTTTTTCCGATTATCGTTTGTATGTTTTGTGGTGTGTTTTTAATTGCGTATTTAATGTTTGTTTTATTTGTTTTTGTAGGGAATCGACAGAGGGGATCAAGGAGAGTAAATCCCATTTTAAAAATCAAGAAACGGTTGAGCCAAATAAAAGATACGGACGGGCAAAATTGGAGATTTCAATGAAATAATATCCCCGGAATTGCGTTAAAATTGCTGGATCCGCAAAAAGAGCCGTTGGGATTTTATCCGTTGCCTTTATATCCGTTGGAAGCCGCTCGATCGTTACGATTATCTCTCTCTTTGCTCTCCAAGAATTAAGCGATTCTCTCCATCTTTGATTCCTCTCCCAAGATCTTCAAGAATCAGCAATGGTGGCCACACGTGCTGAAAGATCCGCAGCCAAGAAGAAGGCTGATGACGCAGCTGAAGCAGCTGCGAGGGAAGCGCTTCTCACCCTTGCAGACGATGGTGCCGTTCGCACCGGTCCTCTTCCCAAGCTTCCTATTCGTAGGAAGAAGTGGAGGGTGGTCACTGAGATCCCCGCTGGACCATCTGAGCCAGTGGGCACGCCCAAGAAACGCCGGTGGAGTGTCAAGACAGCCGCCGAACCAAGCACCGCAAGGACTCCCTCTGTGGAGAGTCAAGAACCTGATCGTGCATCCCACGAGTCAGCCAAAGAAGGTTCGTCGCCGTCTGTGTCACCTGTGCGCAGCCCTCTCCCATCTGAACCAGTGCCAAGCGCAGAGTCGTCACCGCCTGCACAGAGCCCTGAGTTGTCTCCAGCACCTCAGAGTTCTGATCCGACGCCTGCAGCAGCGCAGAGCCCTGAGCTGCAATCTTCGCCACTGAGTTCTGCGCAGACACCACCAGCAGGACATGATTCTCCACGGCCTGATCCGGAATTTCCTTATGGAGATTATCAAGAATCCACGCAAGGCAGTGGAGATGCTGGGGAAGACGAAGTCTTCTCTCCTATGAGGGAAGATAGTCCTGTCGAGCCTGCACAGCAGGACGATTCTATGGAAGAAACGTTGGGGGCATGCCTCCAGCAGATCAATATCAAGGCCAGGCTCGAGAAGAAGAAGAAGGCCACGATTGGCAAGCCCAAGAAGTTGAAGAAAAAGAAGGCCAAGAAGGTGCCCTCGGCGGACAAAGAGAGTACTGAACCTTCGCTCAAACGCCTCAAGGTGGAGGCTGCTGCATCATCCAAACCAGCAGATAAGGGGAAGGCTAAACTCTACCCTGAAGACGAACCTCCGTCAGTGAGGTATGTTTCATCTGATGCGGAATCCAGGGGTGTTGAGCTCAGGAAGCGGGACCTATTGCACGAGAAGGGATTCCTTGATCGACTTGCTGACCTGCCGCAGTTCTTGCGCGCAGGGGTGATCAACCATGGCTGGGAAGAATTCTGCAGACCGCCTAATCCAGCATACACGAGCATGGTGTATGATTTCTACGCTAATGTGCTCAGCCCTGAGGATGGCCTGTCCGTGGTCAGAGGGGTGGAAGTTGATTTCTCAGCCAAGGCCATCAATGAAGCCTTTGGTCTCAAGGGCCAAGCGCACACAGATTATGCACGGATAGTTGATGAGCCGACTGAGGCCGTGCTGGAAGAGGCCATTCGCACAATTGGCCAGCCTGAAGCAGCGTGGACTGTCTCACGCAATGGTCGGCACACCTTGATGAGTGCCAATCTGACAGCAAAGGCGGCTGTGTGGTTTGCCTTTGTGAGGAGAAAGCTGTCCCGGGTGACTCACGAGACGACAATCACCCAGAGTAGATCACTGCTGGTTTATGCTATCATGCGCGGTCTCACGGTCAATGTGGGGGAGATCATGTCAGCTGCCATTGCTGAATGCGCTAGAAAAGGTAAGGGGCCATTATTTTTCCCCAACACTATAACAAAATTGTGTTTGCTTGCAGGAGTCCCCACCGAGCGCTTGGAGCAGCAGATGCCGTACACAGGCCATTTGGAGCTGCCTGCGAACCTAAGGCTGAGAAGAAAGGGGAATATGGAGTTTGAGTTGGATAGGCTGGCTGCTGAACAGTCCCTATCCATGGCCTGCTTAATGGACATGCAGAGGAGAATGGCTCAATGGGCCAATTATGCGCAGGCAAGGGACAAAGAAGTTGCAGACCAGTTGGGATGCATCTTCCCGGATTTCCCCACCAACCTCCTAACTCCATGGGTGCCCCCACGACCAAGGCAACCAGATGAGGATGATGAGAATTGAGTGCTGGTTTGAAGTGCACTAAAGGGAGTATTGCTGTTCCCTTTAGAAAACAAAGACAATTTTTCTGCTTTCTGATAGATAATGTGCATTATGCTGTTTTTTTTTTTGTTCAATTTTTGATCTGTTTTTAATGTTTAGTTTTATGCTTTTTCTTTTGCTTAGTCTAGTCTGATGTTAGCTGAATAGGTAGGATAGTTTAGTTTTATTTTTAGGATGCATGAGTTACAGGAAAAAGCATGCTAGGGGCCTGCATCAATGTTAAATCTGCCCGGATTGAATTGCGAAATAATTGCGGTTCCCGCAATTTTTGTGACTGATTGCATGTTTTGACCTGTCTGTTTAGTTAGGCTATGATCTGTTATATTCTATCTTTTGCTGCTAGCATGACTACCTTATATAGCTGATCTTAAAGCATGCTGGATGAGTGTCATAGGACACGCTTTGGTAGTTTAAATTTGCCTCTGAATAGTGCTCAGCATGCATAAACCGTCAGTCCTTACAACTGTCTGTTATGTTGAAATTTTCTGCTGTTGGAATAATTGCTTTTAGAATGTTTTGCCTATGCCTAGGATTTTTAGATTCTCTTTGTTTTACTGTAGACTAGATGCTTCTAGGACAAGTTTGGGGGTGTGCCACCTCAAACACTCATTGGGGACAATGAGTAGTTGAAGTTTGGGGGAGGCCACCCTAGGCCTAGGAACATTCCTCTCTTCCTTAGGACATAAGCATTCTTCTTCTCCTTTAAGAAAAAATTCTTCTCCCTTAAGAAAATTTTTTTGTGATAAATAGAAAAAATTGAAAAAGAGAATAAAGAGGGGTGTCTCTCTCAAGTTGCTGAGTAATCAGTGCCAAGTGTGTAAACCACAAGTGGCATTGCATCAAAAGGCAACCCAAGGAGAGACTCCACCGAAGTAAAAAAGGGAGAAATAGGGAAGAAGAATGTATGCTTAGGAGTTATAATCTTGTGGCTTAGATGTCCTATGTAAAAAGAACTCTGATCCTTAATGAGCTAAGCACAAGGTTGTAGCTTTTAGGTTTGTCTAGGGAGATGAATGTATATCCAATGTAGTGATGCCAGGGCTTAGGTTGTTCTCTAAAAGTACCACTGTCACTGTTAATACTAAGACTGGCATGACTCTAAGGAATCCTAGGCACATTAAAAGTTAAGCTAGAAGCATGTACTGAGTCTGGAGTAAAGCTTGGTAGAATTTGAAACCTTAGGGATAGTGGCATGATATCATAAAAGTAGTTAGATCAAATAGTAGGGGGTTAACAAAACCAGCAGGTATAGTAGGCAGGTGAAGTCAGAAGAAGCTTGATAAGAGGTTAATTCTAAACTTAGAAGTGTGTCACAGGACAGCACTGCTAGAGATAGGGATATAGGGGAGTCGGTAAGTAGTTAAAGAAGATAAAACAGCAGCCTAAGTAAGTCCTTAGTATGCTTGAGGACAAGCAAAGCCTTAAGTTTGGGGGTGTGTTAAGTCTCTGAAAGTGACTTATTTAGGACCCATTTAGCTTAAGAAGATGTACACATTTAGGTGTTTTTGTTAGCATTTAGCCTAAACCTATGCTTTAATATGAGAATTAGAAGAAGGTAGCTAATATAGGACTTATGTACAATAGGTAGAAAAAGGGTTGAAAACCGAAGGAAAAGAATGAAAAAATGAGCATTGCGGATGAATTGCGAAAACATTGCTGAGGCCGCAATTATTCAAGTTAAAACCGTAAGTTGGCTGATCTTTTTCTGTTTAGATCCGACTTTTCAGGGATTCGTTCTTTCTCCTCCATCCATTCTGATATATGACGTTGAAGATTGATGGTTCTCCTTGGCCCAAACGCACCTGCAAACTACTATAAAAGGGGGTCAAAGTCGGAGGTTCAATCATCACTCGAAGCGCAGAAGTCTTCTCGCAGTCCACCATTTCCATCTGTTTTCCTTTGCCGTCTGTTGGAGTGAGAGTCTCAGCTGTTGGAATCGATAATCTGATAGGAAGGAGAGAAGATTCTTCTTCTCTCTCGATTGGATTCATCCAAGCAAGGCTGACTTTTCATCACCTTCATTCGAGGCGACTGCCACGAAGTTTTTCAGCAATCCTTTACTGTTTTTCTGTTCTGTTCTTCTTATTTCCATTTCTGATCACTGTTGTTCTTAGTTTAGAGTTTTAATTACTGCATTTCGTTGTTGTCTATCTTGGATTCATTTCTTTCAAAGCTTTCCTTTGTCATTCAAACACTCAAAGTAATCAAAGTACAATTCTGCATTTTACAGTTCCTATCTTGTTCTGCTACGGGTTTTGCTTACTGGTTTTAGCACATTTCCCTTCTAAGCATGTCTATCTTATCTGCCATTTCTGTTCTCTATATATCCATGAGTAGCTAAGTCACTTAGGGGCATGCTAATGACAGAACTATAGGCTAAAAAACGTGCATCAAGTATGTAGGATAGCTCTCGAATCATTGATTGTATGTAAGCTTCATCCCACGGGCAATTTCGATTGGCCATCCATTTTGTCCAAAGAACTCCTAACCTCTGGAAGGAGTAAGAGTTCAGAGTCATATAATCATGCTAGCCTTTCATGGTAATCAGGAAACGGCCTAGGAATAGGCGTTTCCCTAGTACAAACTAAACACTCCTGCTTAAACAAGATGCTTAAGTCCTTACTTTGAAGTCGAGTAAACTTAAGACTCTAATGCATGGAATCGGACGATACTTGAGATAGAGTGAGTTTGATGTATAGAGAGTTGATCCAAAGCTTGATAATCGTAATAAACTGCCTATAGGATAGTCATTAGTAGCCCTTAATTCGCCCATTTACATACTTTTGCTGTTGAGTTAATTGCGGATTAATTGCGGTTCTCGCAATTCTGCTAGGTTGCATTCTGTTTAGCTGTTTTCTTTCTCGTTTATTAATTCCATCTCTTGCCTTTTAAGCCTAGTTTTAACTTGCATTTGTTTATGTTATATCCCTTTATACATTCAGCAAAAAGTAGATAACTAAAAACCAATTTTACCCCATCAAATTCATCCCATCTTTCTTAACAAACACACTTCGCGAATAGCTAAAAATGAGTCTCTGTGGAAAAAACGAATGAAATATACTTACTACTTGCTGTGAGACCATGTATGCTTGCATGTTCTAAGTGCTCTCTCTACACTTTTGCATAATTATCTTTACACATTGAGCACGCAACAGAGTCCAAACGCAGTTCCTCCAATTCCTGTAACTAAAGCAATCGTGCCTCGCCAGCTTCGTCAGGGCTCATGTTACACTTCTTGATCGCCCAGAATGCTTTGTGCTCAATCTCCACGGGTAAGTGGCACGCCTTACCAAAGACCAACCGGTATGGGGACATACCGATAGGGGTTTTGTAGGCGGTGCGGTAGGCCCACAAAGCATCCTGCAAACGATCGCTCCAATCCTTCCTGCTTGGCCTCACGGTTTTCTCAAGAATTGATTTCACCTCTCTGTTGGAGACCTCGGCTTGCCCATTGGCTTGGGGATGGTAGGCGGTGGACACGCGATGATGCACACCATACTTCCTCAGCAAAGCCTCCACAGATCGGTTGCAAAAATGAGTCCCCTGGTCACTGATTATGGCTCGTGGGATTCCAAACCTGGTAAAAATACGAGACTGAACGAACCTAACAACAGAATTAGCATCGTTAGTCTTCGTGGCTTTCGCCTCAACCCACTTGGAAACATTACCAACAGCCAGTAATATATAAGAAAAACCACCAGAAGGCGGGAAGGGTCCCATAAAATCCATACCCCAAACGTCAAAGATTTCACATACTAAGACAGGAGTTTGAGGCATTTCATTTCTACCAGATATCGACCCTATTCTTTGACATCTATCGCAGGTTTTACAAAATTCATGCGAATCTTTAAATAGGGAAGTCCAGTAAAACCCACTATCTAAAACTTTCCTAGCTGTCCTCCTAGGCCCAAAATGTCCCCCACATGCATAATCATGACAAAAAGTAAGAATAGACGCATGCTCATTCTCAGGGACACATCTCCTAATTATTTGATCAGAACAGAACTTCCATAAATGAGGATCCTCCCACACATAGTACTTAGCGTCGCTTTTCAGCTTCGCTTTCCTACTATGAGAGAAACCAGAAGGAAAATTACCTGTGGCCAAGTAATTTACCATATCAGCATACCAGGGAAGGACTGTATCAAGTCTGAAGAGTGTCTCATCGGGGAAATCTTCATTCAGAGGCAAGAGGTCTTCCCTTCTGACCAAGCGGCGCAGATGGTCGGCTACCGGGTTTTCTGCTCCTCTCCTATCCTTGATCTTCACATCGAAGTCCTGGAGAAGCAAAATCCACCGAAGTAGCCTCGGTTTTGCGTCCTTCTTGGTCATCAGGTACCGAACAGTTGCATGGTCAGAGAAAACAGTTACTTGAGAGCCAATAATGTAAGGACGAAATTTATCAAGCGCAAATACAATAGAAAGAAGTTCTTTTTCCGTTGTCGTGTAATTGCACTGCGCTGGATTAAGCGTCCTAGAGGCATAGTAAATGACACGGCTCTTGTTCTCGATCCTCTGATCGAGCACGGCTCCCAAGGCATAGTTGCTGGCGTCGCACATAATCTCGAACGGCAAGTCCCACTGGGGTGGGTGTATGATGGGCGCGCTCGTCAAACTATCCTTGAGCAAATCGAAGGCTTTTCTGCACTCCTCCCCAAAATCGAACGTGACATCCTTCTGAAGGAGGTACGTCATAGGCATGGCAACCTTGAAGAAGTCCTGGATAAACCTGCGATAAAACCCTGCATGGCCAAGAAAAGATCGAACCTCCCTAACATTCGTTGGGTATGGCAGATTAGAGATAACATCAATTTTAGCCTTATCTACCTCTATACCCTTAGCAGAAACCACATGCCCTAAAACGATACCTTGACTCGCCATAAAATGACATTTTTCAAAATTTAGAACAAGATTCATCTCAATACATCTTTTCAGGACATGCGATAAATTATCTAAACAGTCATCGAAGGAATTGCCATAAACTGTAAAATCATCCATGAACACTTCAATGCATTTTTCTACAAACTCAGAAAATATACTCATCATGCATCTCTGAAATGTACCAGGAGCGTTACAAAGCCCAAAAGGCATCCTTCTAAATGCAAATGTGCCAAAGGGGCACGTGAACGTTGTTTTCTCTTGGTCTTCTATGGCTATGGGGATTTGGTAAAAGCCAGAGAAACCATCGAGAAAACAAAAGAATGGCTTCCCAGCTAAACGCTCCACCATCTGATCAATAAAAGGAATGGGAAAATGGTCCTTCCTAGTGACCTCATTAAGCTTCCTAAAGTCTATGCACATTCTCCATCCATTTTGAATCCTTTTGGGTACTAATTCATTTTTCTCATTCCTAACCACAGTCATGCCAGTTTTCTTAGGAACAACATGGATAGGACTAACCCATTTACTATCTGAGATAGGATAGATGATACCTGCTTCGAGGAGTTTGAGGATCTCAGAAACTACTACCTCCTTCATCGCGGGATTGAGCCTCCTTTGGGGCTCTCGTGAAGGTTTCGCTCCATCCTCGAGCAGGATTCTGTGCATGCACGTAGCTGGACTTAGCCCATGTAGATCTGCTAATGTCCATCCAATTGCCAGCTTGTGCGCTTTAAGAACTTCCATTAATTTTCCTTCCTGAGCCGGTTCAAGATCCTTCGCTATGATGACCGGCAACGTTTCATCATCCCCCAAATACGCGTATTTGAGATGATCAGGTAAGTCTTTCAACTCCAATTTGGGTGCCTGCAAAGTAGAGGGGAGCATTTTAGCATGATTCTGAACAGTTGCCAAAGAAGAGACAGTTGAATCACAAAGTTCAGACATGGAAGGTTCATGCATATCAGATTCATCAAAAAGATCAGTCAAAAACAATGGGTCATCCCCATCTCTATCAGACATGCATTCATCCTGAACTAACGATTCAATTGTATCT
The DNA here is from genome assembly GCA_028017165.1 of Herpetospermum pedunculosum. Classification (NCBI taxonomy): domain Eukaryota; kingdom Viridiplantae; phylum Streptophyta; class Magnoliopsida; order Cucurbitales; family Cucurbitaceae; genus Herpetospermum; species Herpetospermum pedunculosum. The sequence continues at coordinate 52,350,013 of CM051528.1, read as the reverse complement.
ACTTGACAAAGAGAGTGGACGCTCTCATCATGCTCCAACTCATTAGACACATCGACCTCAACAACTTGTCCACGATACTCAACAGATAAAGTGCCCTTATCTACATTTATCTTAGTCTTAGCAGTTTTCATAAAGGGCCTACCTAATAAGATCGACGCAGACGAAGAAGCAGAATTTCCATCCATTTTCAGAATATAAAAATCCACAGGAAAAATCAGCCCATTAACATTAACTAATACATCTTCCACTACCCCTAAAGGATGCACGAAAGACCTATCAGCAAGTTGTATAACAATACCAGTTTCCTGTATTTCTTTTAAATTCAAATCCTGATAGACAGAGTGAGGCATGACACTAATAGAGGCTCCTAGATCTAGCATGGCTCTTCTAATTTTCCTACCTCCAATAGCGCAAGGAAGGGAAAACATACCTGGATCGTCGCATTTTTCTGGTAAGTTCTTCGTGATTAAAGCGGAGACATTTTTACTTACCACGACGCGTTCTTTCTCTTTTGTCTTCCTCTTGTTGGTGCACAACTCCTTCAGGAACTTAGCGTACCTTGGGATTTGCTTGATGGCATCCAACAGAGGGATGTTGATCTCTACCTTCTTAAATGTGTTTAAGAACTCCTCCTCGTAGTTTTCCTTGGGCGGTCTCGCTAACCTGCTAGGAAAAGGAGCCTTAGGCACATAATCTCTAGTGCACGTAGGATCGAAATTTACCCCATGCCACCGTGGTTCGGGATTTTCTGTCTGTGGCTCGACGTGGCCATGATCGACTTCCACCGGCGGGGTACTCGTGGGAAGCTGCTTCCCACTTCTCAAAGTGACGGCACTAGCGCTCTCCGCGTTCTTATGCTCCATCACTGTCACCTTTTTAGCCATCTGAGACACTTCCTTGCCCAGATCTTGCACTAACATTCCAAAACCGTCCATTCTTTCCCAAGTGTCCTTCTGAAATTCCCGAGTGTCCTCCTGAAATTTCCGGTTAGCTGAAACAAAATCATGCAAAATATTTTCAATAGAATTACCTGAAAATGATGTCTGAGCTTGTACAGAAGCTTGAGAAACATTTTCTGCTAACCGGATCATTGCATTGCTTATTTCTGACACTCGAGCATTAACCGCGTTTAACTCAACTGAGAAACGGTCTTGCTCACCCCCTTTACCTTCGTAATGGTGCGAATTCTCAGCCATATTTGAGATTAGCTGTCTTGCTTCTTCAGGTGTTTTATCCATGAGTGAACCTCCACTGGCGGCGTCAATAAACTGCCGAACACGTGGGAGCAAGCCATCACAAAAATACTGAATGAGGAGTTGATCGGTTATTTGATGGTTGGGACAACTCTCGCACAAACGATTAAACCTTTCCCAACAATCATAAAGGTTCTCTCCTTCCGCTTGCAAGATACCGCATATTTGCTTCCTGAGGGAGGCAACCTTGGGAGGCGGAAAATACTTCGCATAAAACGCTCCCTGCAGCTCTTCCCAAGAAGTGATGGACCCAGTCGGTAGGTAATGCATCCAATCTCTCGCCTTCTCCTTCAAAGTGAAAGGGAAAGCCTTGAGATGGAGTTGATCTGCAGTGATGCCATCGGTCCTGAATGCCGAACACACCATCTGGAATGCCTTGAGGTGTCTGACGGGATCCTCATCTGTATTACCACAAAAAGAGGGTAATAAGTTAATCAGACCAGCTTTAAGTTCAAAATTACCTGCAGCTACCGGATACAAGATACTCGATGTGTTCCGGCCTAGCTCAGATGATGCAAGCTCCCTCATGGTTCTTTGATGCTCAAGATTACCCACGACCTCAGTCTTGGCGCTTCTTTTTAATTTTCAAAGAATGACTGCGCTAAAAAACTCAAACAAAACGCGTAAAATAATACAAAAGAATTAAACTGTACAAAAAGAAATAAAGAAAATTTTAAAACCAACAAACTAAACTTAACTAAAGTAAATTAATTAGTTCCCCGGCAACGGCGCCAATTTTGGTAGAGGTACTTTTGGGGTACTTCAAATTCAAGCTGTCGAGGCTTGCCAAAATACAATTTATAAACCCAAATACACCGAGCTATTTGTAGCTAAGTGGTAACGGGGTCGATCCACAGGGAAATAAGAAATTCAATCTAACTAAGTCTAATTTGCTAGAAATAAAAGAATGCACAAATTAAAGAATGGTAATTTGGTTTTGGGGGAAGGGAGCTCCTAAAATGCTAACGGAAAATTAAACGACAACGTGCAAAAATTAAACGGTCGTGCTTAACTTCGAGAAATGAAATTGCTCGTTATGGATGTTCGGATCATTGATACAATTAACGCGTTAGCCATGTTCATGCACACAATTCATTTAGTTATTCCTAACTCAAATGACCCAAGGATTTAATTAGACTCGTGCAATTCTAATTAAACTTGGCCAATAATCTATCTAAGGTAGCGACCCCTAAATCGATTACGTGCCAGTGACGGGAACATTGCGACGGCCTAATCCTAAGACTAAACCGGTTTCTCTCTTGCCTTAAGCCTAACATGAAAACGTTAATTAATTCAGTTAACCAATGTCACTTTGGGCCGAACTAATTAGCCATGCTTAGACCCGTGCTACCTAGCGGTATGGGCAATTATACCTCCCAACCTTTAGCCCTCTATCATGCATAGGAACTAGGGCGTCAACCTAATTTAGCTACACATGCTAGATTTTATAAAGAACAAGCAAGAAGATGCATAAACAAGCCAAAAATCTCATCATTCACAAAGGGGAAAAATCTCCCCAAACATCCAAAATTTACAAATTCATACTCAAAATTAAGCACTTACCTTGGTTTAGCCTTCCATGGAGGGTGAATTAATCCAATCCCCCATGGAAGACCTTGGAATCATGCACAAGAAGGAGAAGAAGTACAAAAATGGTGAAAAATCGCCTTGGACCCGAGAGGAGAAGCTTGAGGAAGAAGAAGGGTAAAAGAATGAGGCTGAAAATTGCGTTTTCACGCTTTTTAAGCTCGGAGCGTCGAGACGCTAGGCCAGCGTCTCGACGCTGTGCCCTAAGTTGGCTGCTGCGCGCGCGGGGTAGCGTCGAGACGCGCGCGCGGCGTCGAGCGAGCGTCGAGACGCTTGCGCTCGACGCTTGCTCTCGGGTGGAACTTCAAATGTACGCTTCAGAGTTCGGGGCGTCGAGACGCTAGGCCAGCGTCTCGACGCTGCCGGCGTTGAGTGAGCGTTAAGATGCGCGCTCGACGCTGGCACTCGTCCATCTTCGGGAAACGTCGGGGCAACGTCGAGCTAGCGTCTAGACGCTGGGGCGCACGTGGATTTTCAATGACGGGTGCGCGGGCGAGGCGGAACGGGCGAGGGCGCGCGGGCGCGCGCGGACATGGGCGAGGCGGGGCGGCGCGCGCGGGCGCGCGCGCGTCTGGTCGTCTGGGCGCGTGCGTGCGGTGCGTGTGGTGCGGCGGCACGCGCGGGCGCGCGCGCGTGCTGCGTTCGTTGGGCGCCTGGGCGCTAGGCGCCGGCGCCTGGGCGCTGCCCTCTCGGCTCTTAGCCCACTTTTGGGTCGTTTTGGCTCCCGAGCTCCGTTTGGCCTATCGTTTTGACCCGAACACTTCCCGAAACATCTTAAATGACCTTTTTAACCCCGAAAATCATCAATGGACTTCCCGAGCTCTTCACCACGAAATCACCTACAAGGAAGCATTTTAATCAATATATGTCATGGTTTTAGCTAGAATTAGGGACATTAAGATAGCTCTATTTTGGAGCTATCATTAACAAAAGTAAATGGCAGCAAACAGAAACAACAAGGAAACAAAAAGCAGAAGAAAGCAGGTAAAGGTGTGCGTGAACCCTCGCCGCAAGCGCCTCGGATGAAGGGCGAAGGCTGCTTTGTTTGGGGATGAATTCAATCAGAAGAGAAGAAGGATCTTCTCTTCTTCCTCTCAGATTATCGATTCCAACAGCTGAATCCTTCACGCCAACAAACGAGAGAAGAAATAGAGACGAAACTGTGTTGAGATGGGAGTTCTACGCTTCCGAGCTTGTTATTCTCCTTCCCCCTTGACCTTCTTTTATAGTGTTTTGCAGGTACGATTCGGCCAAGGAGAACCATCCATTCTGAACGACGACCTTTCACGTGGCAGCATGAGAGAAATTGGACGCCTGATAGATCGCTACAAAAGAGAAGACGGTTAGAACAACTTAACATTTTCACTTAAAACATTGCGGAGACAGCAATGTTTTCGCAATGTTCCTGCAATACAGAAAATTCAACTCTTTAGCTTTGTTTTCGATTCTTTTTCCTTTCTTTTACACATAAGTCCTGATTTAGCTTCATTCTATAAATTCATATATATAAGCACATGTTTAGACTAAATTCTATCAAAAACGCTTAAGAGTGTACACCATTCTATAGCAAATAAGTCCCTAAAATATGCACTTTTGGAGACGTAACAGAGATGCAAATGAACATCCCAACTTCCTGCGAAGTCTAGCACACAAGCTCGTATCATATCCTCTAAGGTTTGGTTCAAACGTTCAGTTTGACCATCTGTCTGCGGATGGAAGGCTTTGTCTCATGCCTTGCTTAACTGTCAACTAGGCCAATTGTGTGGTAACCTCACCCACTGCAACCACTATCTCTACTCGTTGTAGGTTGTTAAGTATGTGTGCCTGAGTGGTGATTAAGGTTGACGTGTGTGTTGATTTCCTACTAAGGGCATCCGCGACCACATTCGCCTTACCTGGATGTTACAAGATCTCGCAATCATAATCTTTTAGCAACTCCAGCCACCTTCGCTGCCTCATGTTCAACTCTTTTTAGTGAAGAAATACTCAAGACTCTTGTGGTCTGTGAAGATTTTGATTTTCTCCCCGTACAAGTAGTGCCTCCAAATCTTCAATGCAAATACCACCGTTTCCAACTCCAAATCGTGGGTTGGGTAATTTTGCTCATAATTCTTCAACTGTCGAGAAGCATATGCAATTACCTTACCTTGTTGCATGAATACACAACCTAACCCCTTTTTAGGGGCGTCACTGTAAATAAAAAAAATCTCCTGACTCGTCGGGTACTGCGAGCATCAGAGTTGAAACCAGTCTTTGCTTAAGTTTCGAAAAGCTCGTCACACAAGATTGATTCCAAACGAACGAATTGCTCGTCACACAAGTCAACTGGGTTAAAGGTGTGGCTATGCTGGAGAAACTCGGCACAAAGCGACGATAATAGCCTGCCAACCCCAAGAAACTACGTACCTCCCTGACTGTGGAGGGTCGAGGCCAATTAGTCATGGCCTCCACTTTCGCTGAGTCTATAGTGAACCCACCTTTTGACACTAGGTGTCCAAAAAAAGACACTTGCTGAAGCCATAACTCACACTTAGAGAATTTGGCATAAAGCTTGTTCACACGTAAGGTCATTAAAACCCTCATGAGGTGATTCTTGTGTTCCTCCTCTAACTTGGAGTAGACCAAAATATCATCAATGAAAACAATCACGAATGTGTCCAGGAATTCCTTAAATACCTTATTCATCAGGGCCATGAATACTGTTGGCGCATTAGTCAGTCCAAAGGACATTACAGTAAATTCGTAGTGTCCATACCTGGACCGGAAAGCCGTTTTAGGAATGTCCTCATCTCTTATCCTCAATTGATGGTACCCTGACCGTAGATCAATTTTGGAAAACACGACTGCCTCTTGCAACTTGTCGAAGAGATCATCAATCCTAGGCAAAGGGTATTGGTTCTTTACTGTCACTTTGTTGAACTCCCGATAGTCGATGCATAGGCGCATGGACCCATCTTTTTTCTTCACGAACTAGATTGGGGCACCCCAAGTCGAAACATTGGGGCGAATAAAGCCTATATCCAATAACTCTTGTATTTGTGTCTTAAGTTCTTTCAATTCTGCGGGGGCCATTCTATATAAAGGTTTAGAAATGAGAGTTATTTTTCAGCTTGAGCTCTATGCGATATCTACCTCTCGTGTGGGTGGAAAACTTGGAAAGTCCAACTTACTTTACCAACACAACTTTTCCACTCAAAGTTGGCTTGCTTTCTTCTTTCAATCAAAATGACGGCTTCATTAGTTTCTGGTACTAACTTGATCCCAATCTACCTTTTCACTAGTAAAGCGACAAAGTTTCATTTTTTTTTTCATAGCTCTTTGACAACCGTTGACGATAGTCATTTCTAACAAAAAAAAATTGTTTTCTTCAATTTCTATGAAATCTAGGACTGAAGCTCCATAAAGCAATCTTCCAACATCTGTATTGTCCCTGCTTAAATCCTCGGTTGTGGAAATATATATACATATACATATATATATATATAGACCAATACATACCAAGGTTCAAAGTCCCAAATTAATAACAAGAATTCTTCCACCAATTCTAATTTACATTCAAACATAACACATACCATAGAAGGTTGTGCCCAAGCGTACTTCGAGTTTCAACATGATTATTTCCTACATCTTTCAAGATAGCAAAACTTCCTCATATTACCTTTCCCCTTCTTATACTTTTCTTTATTGAAGTCTTTATACTCCAAATGACAATTTTCATTTTCCAAGTCGGGCTTATCCTGAACAATATGTAAATATGTCTTTACTTCTAATACTTCCATAGATCTTAGATTTGGGGTTTCCAAATTGATTCCCTTAAAGGATTTTATGCTTACTTTATGGTCTTGCATTTAAGTACCCAAAACTTCCTCTTAGACCAATTAAACTAATCTTTCTTCGTAACCATGGCATGGATCAAATCCAAGTAGGTTGAGGTGCATTGAAAATGACTCCTTTAGTTCAAAACTAACAACCTATTTTTTTTTTTTACATTACAACTCAAGTCTTCTTTCGCTACTTTGACCTTCTTTGTAAACCACACCAGCTAAGTTCGGTATTTTAAGGAGACATCATCAAATTATCACTTAACTAAATCTCGTAACTTTGTCATTTTTTTTTCTTAGCACGACACAAGAAAAACCAGAATATGCTACTTAGTCCATCAAACCTTGAACTCTTTAAGATTAAAATATACCTTCATATTCCAACAACTTCATGTCGAATTATACTTTAAAACCTTTAAGTCCAACGAAAAAACAAACGTCTTGGATTATTTCTTCATCAAATAGTTTGCTTATTACTAGATCCTTCCCTCACTCCAATTTAACTAACTTACTCGACTCTAACATCATTCCTTAGTGCATTCTCAAATGTACAAACTTATTTGCTAGCTGAAGTGTGTACACTTTTATCCATCTTTATCGTCACAAACATTGTAGGGTTTTTATCTTTCTCTATGCTCTAAGATATTTGAAATAAGCATTTGTTCCTTTTAACAGAGTCTTTCAAGAGCTAAAAACTAGTGTCACTTGGCCTACCTTTAATGGAGTAAAAAATCTAATAACCACAAAGCATTCTTTTTTTTTTTTCTAAATCAAACATGCTACAAACATCGTTATCAAACATATCATTGTGTACAACGCATCAATTTGGTCTATTCAAGAACATCTTTTCTTTATCTTTCTTTCCTTTTTTTTTAAAAAAAAATAAATTAACAAATATATACAATAAAATACAACAATTCGTAATAACTAACGTACCTGGCGGTGACAAGGTGTTTGCTGCTTGGTCATGATGACACTTAATGCTTACGATATAAGCAAGTCTACAGAACCCATAACCTTGGGCTCTGATACCAACTGTAACGACCCGACTTTTCCTAACCTAGACTACTAAGGGACGCTACTAAATGCATGCTGAAAACATTTGAAAAAAACTCTTGAGAAAAGATATAGAAATAAATACTTCCATTTAAATAAATTAAAATATAATTATTTGGGATCCCATTTAAAATATTGAAAATCATCAAATAAAACAATACGATAAATTGCTTTAAAACTGTTTCCTAGCATAACCTAGAATAAAACATTAAAACTTATATATCAAATATGCGGAAGCCATGCTGACAATGGCCCCATGGCACAAACAGCAAACGATCCCGTCACTCGCCTCGTACGTTTTTGCCATTTCCTGAAAAATAATAATTGGAAAAGGATGAGTATAAAATTACTCAGTAAGTAACCCCCAAATGGGTTAGACATGCATACACAAACAAAACATGCACTAAATAGTTTAATCCTATGGGGCCTTTATTTTCTGTCAAAACTTTCAAATTGACTTGTGGACAATTAACCCATCAAAACTATACCAACTAACTGGGGGCGCTTAAGCGGGCAACTTGAGAGACTCTACCCCAGCTGATGGTAGTTGGCTCCCAATCAGCGGAGCCAAGCCTCACCCGTCAGAGCGCCTCATTCTGAGATGTACACAAAATGCATTAAGTTTGTCAGCTCACTGGTGGAGAATAGGTGGGTTTTTTTTTAAAAACGTGGACCTTTACTCCAACAGATGGCAACTGACCCCCAGTCTGTGGAGCCGAGATCCACCCACCTAGCTCCTCATTCATAGTACATCATCATACATGGATGGATAATTGCCACAATTTCTACATTAAAACATGAATCATTCACCATTATGCATGAGGCCCCTAGCTGAATATTCTATAATGACATGACACTCAATTCTGATAAGGTCGTTGACCCAATCAATAGTCAAACCAACCAACTACACCATATCCAGAAGCATTCACCAAGAAAAATATGGACAGTTCCAACTTATAAATTAATTCCAAGAATGAGAAACAATACACATATTAATTTCCACAACATCACTCATCCAGAACAACCAGAACAACCAGAAACAAACATACATATAATTACAGTAACAAACAACCGAACTTTCCCACCAAGCCAAAGGCTTTCCATCACTAAGGAAACTTACCTTGAGTCGAAACCCAAATGATCACTAAATTGCTTACGGAAGGTCTTGGTTCCAACCTAAACAATTTCCAACAATCAAAACCCATTCCTGACATAAAACAGTACTGTAAAAAATGTCTAAACAAAAAAAACCCTAGGTTACCTACGTGGTCCTGCCCGTCACTCTTACGCTAAATTCAATTCCAATCCCATACCGTTTTCGACACTGAAACAGAGATGCCCATTATAAGTTATGAAAAATCTGAAATCTTGAAATAGAATCCAAAGGTTTCAAAACGAATTGTTACCTATTGAGCGTTGTCAAATCGATTGACGGTGAGAGTTGGGCGTGGATCGAACGACGATGGCCAATTATTTTTGATTCAACGGCAAAGTGCACGACGATGGCCAATTATTTTTTATTCAGCGGCAAAGTGCAGATGAAAGTAAAGAAAAAGGAAAATGGGAATGCTCAACACGGATGGAGAAAAACAAATGAAGAAACCCTTTAGGGTTTAACCCTAAAGATAAGTTTAATAATATTAATATTATTACTTAAAAAAGAAATTTATTTATTTCCCACTTCAGTCCCTTTCTTTCATTTTATTTTATTTTCTTTTATTTTTTTGTATTTTAAAATATTACTTTAAATAAGTTCTAAATCTGAAATAACGATTTAATGCGATAAAATAGGGTACGGGGTGTTACAGTAAGAGCTTTTGATGGGGCATGCAATGAGGTGATCGGAGACATAGATGTTCCTATTCAAATAGGACCTTGCACTTTTAACATAACATTTAAGGTCATGAATATTAATTCAGCCTACAGTTTCCTATTGGGACGCCCTTGGATTCATTCTGCTGGGGTGGTCCCATCGTCACTACACCAGAAGCTTAAATTCGTTGTTGATCACAAACTAGTAATCATATCCGGACAGGAAGACATTTTAATCTCAAAGTCTTCATCAATGCCTTACATAGAAGCAGCAGAAGAGGCCTTTGAATAATCATTTCAATCGTTCGAGGTCGCAACTACAGCAACTCTACCTGGAGAGATAGAAAAGGTGCAGCTGTGACTGAACAAGCTTTCTCTGAACGCGAGCAGTAAAAGTTTAGACGATCTGTTAAATATGCAAAAAAATATGAGGAGGTTCGGATTGGGATATAAACCGAGCAAAGGGGACATGATCAATGCGAATGGATATAAAAGGAGAAATCGTTCGACAAAGTCTGAGGATCACGAGTCTGAACATCGAATGAATTGTATTCCTCATCTTTATGATTCATTCAAATCTGCGGGTGTAATTTATCCCGAAGGCCAAGACTCTGTGGTTATGGCAATAATTGAAGAAGTGGAAGAAGAAGATCCTCTAGTATACCTATGCCCGAAGGATTTTGAACTCAGCAATTGGACTATTTTCTAGCTACCTTCTGTTACTAATGAAATATCAAAGTAATTGTTTAACTATTTTGTTTACTTTAGATGTTTTCGTATTTTAAATTCCTATGTCAACATTTCAATATTTCAGTAAAAGAATCAGCATTTCGTTTCAAATCTTTGTCAATTTCTCTACTATATCCCAGTTTCTTAAATTTTTTTGGTTCCTCTACATTTTTAATTTTTTTCATCATACCAAATAATTGTTCTTTTAAAAAGTGATAATGAGATTGAGAGCGCCATTGGTTATAAACATGAACTGGACACCCTTACATGCAGCGTTGAATCTGATAATGAAATTAATGACGATGAAGAGGATGTTGAATTTACCCCTGAGTTATTAAGAATGATTGATGAAGAGAAAAAAATGTTAGGACCACATGAGGAGTTGATAGAGACAATCAATCTAGGGTCCCAAACAGAGGTCAAAGACGTCAAAATTGGGACGAGCATGTCTACTGAAAGTCAGCGAATGTTGATAAGTTTACTCCACGAATATATTGATGTTTTTGCTTGGTCTTATCAAGACATGTCGGGTTTAGACACAAACATAGTTGCACATCACATACCACTTAAATCTGAATGTAAACCAGTAAGACAAAAATTGCGTAAAATGAAACCAGCTATGCTAATTAAAATAAAAGAAGAAGTTAGCAAAACAGATGAATGCAGGATTCTTGACAGTGGCAAACTATCCTGAATGGGTAGCAAATATTGTACCTGTACCGAAAAAGAATGGGCAAGTGTGGATGTGCGTCGATTATAGAGATTTGAATCGAGCGAGCCCTAAAGAGAATTTCCCTCTTCCTCTATAGATGTGCTAGTAGATAATACCGCAGGATTTTCCACTTTTTCCTTCATGGACGGGTTCTCTGGCTATAACCAAATAAAAATTGCACAAGAGGATCAGGAAAAGACTACGTTCATTAGGGGAATCTTCTGCTATAAGGTCATGCCATTTGGATTGAGAAATGCTGGGGCAACCTATCAGCGGGCCATGGTCGCTCTCTTCCATGATATGATGCATAAAGAAATTTAAGTGTATGTGGATGACATGATTGCTAAGTCAAGACAAGGGGAGGAGCATACAACTATTCTCTGGAAGCTGTTCTTCCTATTGAAGTAGAAAATCCATCATTAAGGATCCTTATGGAAACTTAGAAGAAGCTAAATGGATCCAAAACCGTTACGAACAACTCAATTTCGTGGAAGAGAAGAGGTTGACTGCACTGTGTAGAGGGCAACTCTACCAACGACGAATGATGAAAGCCTACGACAAGAAGGTTCGTCCTATAGTATTCAAAGAAGGAGATTTAGTCTTGAAGCGAATTCTCCCATGCCAGAAGGAGGGAAATGGACTCCCAATTACGAAGGACCTCTCGTCGTAAAAAATGTTTTCTCAGGAGGAGCTTTGATTTTGACCAATATGGATGGGAATGAGCTACCAAATCCAACTAGCTCAGACTACGTTCGGAAATATTATGCATGAATCATCAATACCTTAGAAGACTCGTTTGTGTCACTAGATTTCAACGTTGTAATTAGGAGGATATCATTCCAAATTCATTATCATGTTTAAAAGAACTACTTCTTCTTTCAAGTTTTCGAATATCTCTCCTCTTATCTTAGCATGAAGACATGTACTCTTATTCTTCTGATCATAAATTGAAATCTTATTTAGCATATCACATGCTGCTCATCTTTTTAAATGTTGATATAGTTCTTTGTTATCTTTGCATTTAATAGAAAACAAAAAGGTACAAGTACTGGACATTTTCAAATTAACATTAGTAGTTCAAAAGAAATTCATATGAGTTCAAATAGTCAACCTTCATTGGGAAGGGTCATCATTGGTACACTTTATCTGTGGTGCAAGGTCAGTATCCAACCAGGATTTTTGGCAAAGTCCTTGTGCGAAAGTGGTGTTTGAGCTATATATATATATATATATATATATATATATAAAATAAAAATCATTTTTTATTTCTCAAATTCATAATATCATCTCATGCATGTTTCACAAAATATTCTCGAATTTTATCATATCTTTCATTACATCATTGAAAAAAGAAAAAAAATATAGTTTTTATGTTTATTTTCATTATCCTTATGCTTACTTTGGTCGTTCTTGTTAGCTGAAAACTTAGCAAGAATTTTTTACCAAAAAATGTTGAATCATAGCACTTGGAGGGAATAAAAAATAAAAAAATAAAAAAATAAACCTCACGCCACATAAACTTTGAGGTAGTTTACCCTAATCCAACACAAAATCCTGGACTAAACTCAACATCTACATTTATATGATGTTTTCTTTACATTTATATACCCACCTAGCCTTTTGCTAAACCTGCCACATTTAATTAGATGGCAAACATCCCAAATTATTCAAGAGAACTTCAAATGTAATGAAATAGTATTAAACTCTTGTGATCTACTGCTTCATAATTAAGACTTATAATTTCTCTCATATTCCTAATATTCAATTTCATTTAATCCATATTCTTATTTCTTTCCATTCTTATCATTTGTCATCTCTCTTTCCTCAATTAGAAAGTGATTCCAAGACCTAAGATAATAGTTTTGAGAACTAATGAGTCGGTAACTATGAAAATCATCTCGAGGTCTCAATTTCTTTCAATGAGTTTTGCTCGCGGGACATCTTCATCACGATACCAAGGATTATGGACGAAGAAACAACTTGAGAAGACAATTGGAGTTTGCAAAAAAGAGAATAGATTATCAGTTTTTCTATACGATTGCACAAATTCTTGCTAAATAAAAGAAAATAAAAAAAAAAATGCTGCAAGATTTGTGCAATCAGTAGATCAAGGAACTACATCCAGAATGCTTGGAAAATCTCCTTTGCAAAGCAACCAATTGGGGCAAAGACTCCATCTTCGCCAAACTGGGACAAAAATTTCAACTTTGTCACACTGGAGCAAAGTCTTCATCTTTGCCACACTGGAGCAAGGTCATCATCTCTAAACTGGAGCAAAGTCTTCGTCTTCGCCTTACCGGAGCAAAACTACCATCAACAAAAGAACAAAGTCTTCGTCTTTGTTACACTGGAGCAAGACCTCTATCAACAAACTAGAGCAAGGTCACCATCCACACAGGGAAAAAAATCAGCAAGCTGAAGCATTTGATTGCGTCATTTAAAAAAAATTATTAAAATAAATAAAAAAAGAAAATAAATAAAAAAAGAAAATAAATTGGTGCAATCAGGAGATCAAAGAGTCATCACGAAATGCTTAAAAACAAACGGGAGCAAAGCCTTCGTCTTTGCCATACTAGAGCAAGACCACCATCAACGCACTGGGGCAAAGGCGTCGCATTTGCCACATTTGGGCAAAATCATTCATCTTTGTCACACCAGACCAAGTCAAGATGAAGATATTATAACATTTATCGAAGACCTCGAGCTTACTCAAAGAAAGAAGAATATATACATGAGATGATTTCCTAAGGAGCTTGTTGCGTGCTCAATGTTTAAAATAAAGAAGCAATGATAGAGCACTCAGAACATGCAAGCATACATGATCTTGTAGCAAGTAATAAGTATTTTTTCATTCGATTTCCCACAGAGATTTATTCTTAGTTACTAGCGAAGTGATTTGTTAAGTGAGAATGGGTGGATTAATTGGGGTTGATTTGGTTTTAAGTACCTAATTACTAAGGAATGTGTAAATGATGGAAGCATAAACAAGTGCAAATAGCTAATAAACTAGAATGTAAAGAAGAGAACAACAAACGAGAGAGAAATGACTAAGGCGAAATTTTAACTAAGGGAATTGAGGAAACAACAATTATTTAGCAATGTTACTAACATCGAATTTTGTGTAAAGTGTGGAAACAAGGGCTACTAACGACTCCTCTATAGACTTTTTCACACGATTCTCAAGCATTAGATCAACTCATCATGCATCAAACTAACTCATTCTCATGTATCTTCCGATTTCATGCATTAGATCCTTTAGTTTACTCATGTCCAAGTAAGGTCTTAAGCATCTTTTTATAACAGCAAGTATTGGTTTGTACTAGGAAAACGCCTATTCCTAGGTCGTTTTCTGGCTACCTTGAGAGGCTAGCATGGATGTACGACTCTGAACTCTTACTCCTTCCAGAGGTTAGGAGTTCTTTGGACAAAATGGATGGCCAATCGAAATTGCCCGTGGGATGAAGCTTACATACATTCAATGCATTCGAGAGATATCCTACATGCTTGAGTCACGTGTTTCTACCTATAGACTTGTCATTAGCATGCCCTTATGTGATTCAGTTATTCATGGATGAAAATAGAATGGAAAGAGTAGAGGAAGATGACATGCTTAACAGAATATTAAAGACAAAACAGAAGACAAAGACAGTAAACAGAGAAGTGAAGAGCTTGCGAAGTGATGAAATAATGCTTCGATTAGCTAAAGTTTGAACTCCACAAATGACAATCTTAAGCAACTAAAACTAAACAGAAAGAGACGAAATGGAATAGAGTGGCAAACGAAAGTAAAATGACAACAAACAGCAAAGGACACAGGAAGATAAAGCAGTAAGCAAATAAATCCGTGCGTGATCTTCTCGTTGCGAACGCCTTGGCTGAAGGATGAAGGAAAGCCTTGCTTGGATGAATCTAATCAGAAGAGAAGATAAATCTTCTCTCCTTCCTATCAGATTGTCGACTCCAACAGCTGATCCTTTCAAACCAACAGACGGGAGAGAGAAAAAGAGTAGAAAAGACTGCGTTGAACTAGAAGAATACGCCTTTCGAGTGTGTTTCAACCTTCCATTTTGACCTCCTTTTATAGTGTTCTGCAGGTACGATTGGGTCAAGGAGAACCATCCATTCTCAACGTCGTTCTTCTATGTGGCAGCAGGAGAAAGAATGGGCTCCTGAAAGATCGGAACAAAACAGAAATTGGTTAGACAACTTACGGATTTCACTTAAAACATTGCGGTTTTAGCAATGTTTCCGCAATGCTCCAGCAATGTGCAATTTTCACTCTATTAACTTTGTTTTCGGTTCTTTTCCTTTCCTTTTACCTATAAGTCTTAATTTAGCTTCATTCAACTAATTCTCATATATAAGCACGAGTTTAAGCTAAATCCTACCAAAAACACCTAAGAGTGTACATCTTTCTATAGTAAATAAGTCCTAAAATAGTCACTTTTGGAGACGTAACACACCCCCAAAGTTAAGGTTTTGCTCGTCCTCGAGCAATCTAAGGACTTTATCTAGGCTGCTGTTAACCTCCCTAACTACTTGCTGACTCCTCTAAGTTCCTATCTATGGCAATGCTGTCATGTGACACGCTCCTAGGCTTAAAACTAACTTCTCATTTTGCTTCTTCTGACTTCTCTCGCCTTATGATCCTACTGTTTCATTAACTCCCCACAACTGATCTATTTGCTTCGGTCATTAAGTTCATTGTGCAACTATCCCTAAGGTTTCAAATTCTACCTAGCTTTACCCTAGACTCAGTACATGCTTCTAATGTTTTACTTTTGAGCTACCTAGGATTCCTTAGAGTCATGCCAGTCTTAGTATAAACCAGTGACAGTAGTATATTCATAGAACAACCTAAACCCTGGCATCACTACATTGGATATACATTCATCTCCTTAAACAAACCTACAAGCTACAACCTTGTGCTTAGCTAATTGAGGATCAGAGTTCTTTTATTCAGGACACCTAAGCACAAAGCTGCAACTCCTAGGTATACATTCTTCTTCCTTAGTTTTTCCTTTTTCTTTCTTTCTTTGGTGGAGCCTCTCCTTTGGTTGCCTTTTGATGCAATGCCACTTGTGGGTTACACACATGGCACTGATTACTCAGCAACTTCAAGAGAGACACCCCTCTTTATTCTATTCTCATTTTTTTCTTTTTTCTTTTTTTCAGTTCATCATTTTTTTGCAAAGGAGAAGAAGAATGCTTATGTCTAAAGGGAGAGAGGAATGTTCCTAGGCCTAGGGTGGCCTCCCCCAAACTTAAACTGCTCATTGTCCCCAATGAGAGTCTGAGGTGGCACACCCCCAAACTTGTCCTAGAAGCATCTAGTCTAGAGCAAAACAAGGAGAATCTAAAAGTCCTAGGCATAGAATGAATATTCTTAAAGCAAATAACACAGCAGCAGAATGTTGTAAAAACAGTAAGGTAAGGACTTACAGCTATGCATGCTGAGCAATTTAAGGAAGCAAAATTTAAACTATCCAAGGTGTCCTAAGACACTCATCCAACATGCTTATAGATAGGGCATATATGGCAGTCAAGAAAGCAGCAAGAGAACAAAATTGAAACAGAACCAACCTATCTAACAGTCAGTCAATAGCATGCGATAACTAACAAAAATTGCGGAGTCCGCAATAATTTCGCAATGAACCCGCATGGCAAATTTATCAGTAAGCAGCCCCTTTTGCATGCTATTTTCAGTCATCTACAGCTATACAAAAAGGAAACTAAAACAACCTAACTACTCAGATACCATCTACCTAAACTAAACTATCCTACACAACCAAAAGAAAGAATGAAAAACAGATCAAATAAAGGATTCAAAATGACAGAATTCACCCAAGTTTAACGAAAAGCAGTTTGTTTTTTTTTTTTTTTTTTAAGAGGGAACAAAAGTACTCCCTCGAGTGCCCTTCAGACTGGCACTCAGACATCCTCATCATCAACCTTCCTCTCCCTTGGAGGTGTCCATGGCTTCAGGAGATCCGTGGGGAAAGCAGGGAAGATGCATCCCAATTGATCAGCCACGTCCTTATCCCTCGCTTGAGCATACTCAGCCCACTGTCTATTAGCTATAGGGAAGATTACACCTGCATCTAACCATTTGATTATCTCTTTTTTAACTACCTCCTTCATGGAGGGGTTCAATCTACGTTGGTGATCTACTCGGGGTGTATGTTCTTCTTCCAATATTATCTTATGCATGCAGTAGGAAGGGCTAATACCTCTAATGTCAGCAATCGTCCATGCAATAGCCTTTTTGTGTTGCTTAAGCAGTAATATCAACTCAATTTCATGCTTTTCACTCAATTTGGACGAAATAATAACAGGCAAAGTATCATCCTTTCCTAGATATGCATACTTAAGATGATCAGGCAAGGTTTTCAATTCTAAGATAGGTGGATGCTCAATGGATGGTTTCAATGGATTCATGGATCTTTCAGTTAAGTCATTAGTCATACAAACATGCTGAGGTTTATCCACAGATATATCCATTATTTCAGAAATATTTAAGTCAGTTACATCTAATTGTACATAATCATTAGCATGCTTAATTAGTAGTTCATGCTCAAGCTGTTCTTCCATCAGTGAATCTACTATGTCCATACGTGCACAAGATTCAGAGTCAGAAGGATACCTTAGGGCTTTAAAGACACTAAACTTAACCTCCTCATCATGAACCCTCATGGTGAGCTCACCTTTCTGGACATCGATCAAGGCCCTACCTGTGGCTAGAAATGGTCTGCCTAATAGGATGAGGACCTCCTTGTCTGCTTCATAATCCAGGATGATGAAGTCTGCAAGAAAAATGAACTTGTCAACCTTGACAAGAATATCCTCTATTTTACCCTCAGGGTAGGCTATGGATCTGTCTGCCAACTGCAAGGTGACAGTGGTAGGACGTGCTTCTCCTATTCCAAGCTGACGGAATAGTGATAGAGGCATGAGATTTATGTTGGCTCCCAGGTCACAAAGAGCTCTGCCTACGTGCTTGCCTCCCAACTCCACTGGTAAGGTGAAGGAACCAGAATCCTTCTCCTTCTTTGGTAGCTTGTTTTGGAGTATAGCACTGCACTCCTCAGTGAGATTTACTGTTTCAAATTCACCAATAATTTTCTTGTTAGTAATTATATCCTTCAAAAACTTAACATAAGAAGGCATGGATTGCAACACCTCTACAAACGGGATATTAACATGCACTTGCTTAAGAATTTCTAAAAATTTATTAAAGTGCACTTCCTGTTCTTGTTTTTTCTTTAGCCTTCTAGGGAATGGAGGTGGTGGCACATATGTAGGCACTTCAGGTCGCCTCAGGACAGGTGGAGGCCTTGGAATTTCTTCTGGTTCCTCTATGATAGGTTCCAGCCTCACTGTTATGTCTCCAAAAGTGACTTATTTAGGACTTATTTAGCTTAGAAAGATGCACACTCTTAGGTGTTTTTGATAGGATTTAGCTTAAACCTATGCTTATTTGTGAGAATTAAAAGAAGGTAGCTAAATTAGGACTTGTGTGCAAAAGGAAAGAAAAGGATTGAAAACCGAAGTAAAAGAATGAAAAAACTACATTGCGACAGCATTGCGGAAACATTGCTGAAACCGCAATGTTTCAAGTGAAAACCGTAAGTTGACTGATCTTTTTCTGTTAATTTCCGTTATTTCAGGGATTCGTTCTTTCTCCTCCATCCATTTTGAAGTACGACGTTGAAGATTGATGGTTCTCCTTGGCCCAAACGTACCTGCAGACTACTATAAAAGGAGGTCAAAGTCGAGGGTTCAATCATCATCCGGAAGCGTAGAAGTCTTCTCGCAGCTCCATCTTTTCTCCTGTTTTTCTTTGCCGTCTGTTGGTTTGCGAAGCTTAGCTGTTTGGAGTCGATAATCTGATAGGAAGGAGAGAAGATTCGTCTTCTCTCTCGATTGGATTCATCCAAACCAGGCTGATCTTTCTCATCCTTCAGCCGAGGCGGTTGCGACGAGGCGTTCGAGCTTGTTTTACTGCTTTCTGCTCTTTATTTCCATTTTCCACCTTTGTATTGTTGTTGTTTCTTTTCTAGTAGCTAGATCAGTCCATTTCGTTGTGTTCTGTCTCTCTGTTATTCACTTTAAGTTTCTCTACTGTTCATTCAAACAATCAAGTAATTAAAGCACAATTCTTCATTTCTCAATTTCCTATCTTTGCAACTCACTGTCTTACCTTGCTGCTTTCAGTTTATTTCTCTTCTAAGCATGTCTGTTTTATCTATTCTTTCTGTTCTCTCCACATCCATGAGTAACTAAGTCACATAGGGGCATGCTAACGACAATACTATAGGCTAAAAAACGTGAACCAAGCATGTAGGATAGCTCTCGAAGCATTGATTGTATGTAAGCTTCATCCCACGGGCACTTTCGATTGGCCATCCATGTTGTCCAAAGAACTCCTAACCTCTGGAAGGAGTAAGAGTTCAGAGTCATATACTCATGCTAGCCTTTCAAGGTAGCCAGAAAACGACCTAGAAATAGGCGTTTTCCTAGTACAAACCGTAACTTTCTGCTTTAACAAGATGCTTAAGACCTTACTTGGATATGAGTAAACTAAAGAATCTAATGCATGGAATCGGAAGATACATGAGATTGAGTGAGTTTGATGCATAATGAGTTAATCCAATGCTTGGGAATCGTATGAAAAAGCTTATAGAGGAATCGTTAGTAGCCCTTGTTTCTCCATTTTACACACTTTCGCTGTTATTAAAATTGCGGTAGAATTGCTATTTCCGCAATTCTGCTAAAGTTACAATTCTGTCTAGCTGTTTTTGTCTTCGTTTATTAATCTCGTTTCTTTTCATTTGAGTTTAACTTTGCCTTGCACTTGTTTATGTTGCTACCCTCTACGTATTCAGTAGGAAATAGACAATTTAAAACCAATTGTACCCCATCAAATCCACCCCTTCTTTCTTAACTTTACACTTCACGAGTAGCTTATAATAAATCTCTGTGGGAAAACGAATGAAAAAATACTTACTACTTGCTATAAGATCATGTATGCTTGCATGTTCTGAGTGCTCTCTCTCTCTTATTGCCTATCTATTTTAACACATTGAGCACGTAACAAGTTTTTGGCGCCGCTGCCGGGGATTTATTTAAGTGAAAACGAAGTTTGTTAAGTTTGAAACACCAAGTTTATTACCTATTGAAGCTTATCTGTTTCATTTCTTTTGCAGGTACTAGTTGGGTTAGTTTATGAGTGAGCCTTCAAGTAGTGATCTAGAGTTCAATCCTGAGCCTGAGAGATTACTTAGGGCTAGAAATAGAGCCAAGAAACGTCTTTTTAACCAACCCTCTATACCTCCAATAATTGCGGGAACCGCAATTCCTCCGCAATTGTCTCAAGAAGAAATGGATGGAATAGTTCCAAATCCGGTGCATGTCACTCGCAATCCCATCGAAATAGCGAATGATAAGGATAGCGCCATACTCTCTTACCTAGTACCTATGCCTGGGGAGCTGAACCCCAGCATAATCCGTCCTGAAATCACTGCCCACTCATTCGAGTTAAAGCCAGTGATGTTCCAAATGTTGTCCATTGTGGGACAATTCTTTGGAGTGGAAAATGAGGACCCCCACAACCATCTTAGAAACTTCTTAGGAGTCAGTGATACCTTTATCATCCCTGGAGTTTCCCAAGAAGCCTTGAGGCTATACTTGTTTCCTTATTCTTTGAGGGACAAAGCCAAAACGTGGTTAAACTCATTACCCTCAGGATCAGTCCGTAATTGGACAGACTTAGCAGAGAAAATCCTAGTCAAATACTTCCCACCTGATAGGAATTCTACCTTTCGTGATGACATAATCAAGTTCAAACAAGCTGACACTGAGTCTCTTCACGAAGCTTGGACAAGGTTTAAAGATCTTCTTCTTAAATGTCCACACCATGGCATCCCATGGTGTATCCAAATAGAGGTCTTTTTCAAAGGATGCAACCCCAACACTAGACAAGTCTTAAATTCATCTGCTGGAGGTTCCATGTTGTCCAAGAGTTACAACGAAGCCTATGAGATCTTGGAGAAGATCTCAGCATCTCACTGTAGGTGGTCAGATGATCCAGTTGAGCCAACTAGAGCTCAAGACAAGGATGCTCTAAGTGCAATGAGCAGCCAAATAAATGCCCTGACCAACCTAGTTAAGCAAATGGCTCAAACCAATCTCCAAACAAGTGTCAACACCGCCACAGCCATGTCCATGGGCACCCAACAAAGTCAAGGTGAGACACTTATCTGTGGATTCTGTGGGCAAGGGCACCCGTATGAATACTGCCCTGGGAATCCAGCCTCGGTCTGCTATGTTGGAAGCCAGCAGCAGCCTAGGAACAATCCCTACTCTAATACTTACAACCCTGGTTGGAGGAACCACCCAAACCTGTCATGGGGTGGCCAACAGAATGCTAATCAAAATCCTAACCAACCAAGACCGAGTGGAACACCTGGTTTCACTCCCCAACATAACCAATCCATGTATCAAAAACCATACAACCAACCTGTAGGATCTTCTGTAGAAAACTTACTCAAGGAATATATAGCCAAGAATGATGCCACTCTACAGAGTCAGCAAGCCACTCTTAGGAGCCTAGAGAACCAAATAGGGCAACTAGCCAATGAAATCAAAAGTAGGCCCCAGGGTAGACTACCTGCTGACACTGAAGTGCCAAGGAGAGATGGTAAAGAGCAAGTTCAAGCAATTGAACTTAGAAGTGGTAGACCATTGGTAAGCAACACCAAGGACACACCAAAGAGAGTAGAGAACACTGAGTCTAGTGCTCCACTGGAGTCTCTGCCAAACCAAGGTCCACCACCAACAAGCACATCAGGATCAAGGCTGGAGCCAATCATAGAAGAGATAGAAGAAATTCCAAGGCCTCCACCTATCTTAAGGCGACCTGAAGTGCCTGCATATGTGCCACCACCTCCATTTCCTAGAAGGCTAAAGAAAAAACAAGAACAGGAAGTGCACTTTAATAAATTTCTAGAAATTCTTAAGCAAGTGCATGTTAACATTCCTTTTGTAGAGGTTTTACAGTCTATGCCTTCTTATGTAAAGTTTTTGAAGGATATTATAACTAACAAAAAAATAATTGGTGAGTTTGAAACAGTCAATCTCACTGAGGAGTGCAGTGCCATACTCCAGAACAAGCTACCCAAGAAGGAGAAGGATCCTGGTTCCTTCACCTTACCAGTAGAGCTAAGAGGCAAGCACGTGGGCAGAACTCTTTGTGACCTGGGAGCCAGCATAAACCTCATGCCCCTATCACTATTCCGCCAGCTAGGAATAGGAGAAGCACGTCCAACCACTGTCACTTTACAACTAGCAGACAGATCCATAGCATACCCTGAAGGTAAGATTGAGGATATTCTTGTAAAGGTTGACAAATTTATTTTCCTTGCAGATTTCATTATCCTGGATTATGAAGCAGACAAGGAGGTCCCCATCCTGTTAGGTAGACCATTTCTAGCCACAGGTAGGGCACTGATAGATGTCCAAAAAGGTGAGCTCACTATGAGGGTTCATGATGAAGAGGTGAAATTTAGTGTGTATAAAGCCTTAAGGTACCCCTCTGACTCTGAATCTTGTGCGAGCATGGACATTATAGATTCATTAATGGAAGAACAATTGGAGCATGAATTGTTGACTAAGCATGCTCATGAATATGTAGGATTAGAATTAACTGACTTAAACATAGCTGAGATAATGGACATATCTGTAAATAACCCTCAGCATGTTTGTATGAATATTGACTTAACTGAAAAATCTGTGAATCCATTAAAACCATCCATTGAGCATCCACCTGTCTTAGAATTGAAACCTCTCCCTACTCACCTCAAGTATGCATATCTAGGAAGTAATGATACTTTGCCTGTGATTATTTCCTCTAAATTAAGTGAAAAGCATGAGGTTGAACTGATATTACTACTTAAGCAACATAGGAAGGCTATTGCATGGACTATTGCTGATATTAGAGGCATTAGCCCTTCTTATTGCATGCATAAGATTATATTAGAGGAAGAGCATACACCTAGAGTAGATCACCAACGTAGGCTGAACCCCTCTATGAAAGAGGTAGTTAAAAAGGAAATAATAAAATGGTTAGATGCTGGTGTGATCTTCCCCATAGCTAGTAGCCAGTGGGTGAGCCCTATACAGTGTGTACCTAAGAAGGGGGGGATGACTGTGGTAGTCAATGAGAACAATGAACTGATTCCAACTAGGACTGTCACAGGATGGAGAGTTTGCATGGATTATAGGAAACTAAATAAAGAAACCAAAAAAGACCATTTCCCTCTACCGTTCATTGACCAAATGCTAGATAGGATAGCTGGTAGAGCCTACTACTGTTTCTTAGACGGTTATTCAGGATATAACCAGATTACTATAGACCCTAAGGACCAAGAGAAGACTACCTTCACTTGCCCTTTTGGAACTTTTGCCTTTCGCAGAATGCCTTTTGGCTTATGCAATGCACCGGCAACTTTCCAAAGGTGCATGTTGGCAATCTTCTCTGATTTGGATGAGTCCATGATAGAGATATTCATGGATGATTTCTCAGTCTTTGGGGATTCATTTACAAGCTGTCGAGAGAACCTAGGACAAGTCCTGGCTAGGTGTGAGGAGACCAACCTAGTCCTAAATTGGGAAAAGTGTCATTTCATGGTGGATGAAGGGATTGTCATAGGTCATAGAGTGTCAAGGGCAGGTGTAGAGGTTGACAGGGCAAAAATTGAAATAATAGAGAAGTTGGTAGAACCTCAAAATGTCAAAGCCATTAGAAGTTTCTTAGGGCATGCTGGCTTCTATAGAAGGTTCATTAAGGACTTTTCTAAGATCTCCAAGCCTCTATGCGAGCTTCTAGAGCTAAACAAACCCTTCATCTTCTCTAGAGAATGTTTCCTAGCTTGGAAGACCCTTAAGGAAGCACTAGTCACAACCCCTATTATAGTAGGACCAAATTGGGATCTCCCATTTGAGATGTTATGTGATGCCAGTGACTATGCTGTAGGGGTTATGTTAGGGCAGAAGATTGACAAGTTAACACACCCTGTCTATTATGCTAGTAAGACACTTAATGAGGCACAATGCAACTACACAACCACTGAGAAAGAGATGCTAGCTGTAGTGTTTGCTTGTGAGAAATTTAGGAACTATATTGTAGGCACCAGAACAATTGTGTACACTGACCATTCTGCTTTAAAATACCTTATGAGGAAGGCTGATGCTAAGCCTAGGTTGATTAGGTGGGTTTTGCTGCTGCAAGAGTTTGATCTAGACATTAGAGATAAGAAAGGAAGTGAAAATGTGGTTGCGGATCATCTTTCTAGATTGCAGCATAATTGCGGAAAAATTGCGGAACCCGCAATTTCTGATGCTTTCATTGATGAACATGTCTTTGTATTGACTCATCGTGATAACGATGAGGAACCTTGGTTTGCTGACATTGCTAACTTCCTTGCATCGCAGGTACTACCAACTTTCAAGGGAGGACAAGAGAAGAAGAGGTTCCTTCATGAAGCAAGGAAATTCATATGGGATGACCCCACACTTTACAAAACATGTGCTCACGGCTTGCTAAGGAAGTGTGTTTCAGCTACTGAGGCGATGTCTGTGCTGCAGCACTGCCACACAGCTCCTTATGGTGGACACTTTGGTGGCCAAAGAACAGCTGCAAAGGTATTTCAGAGTGGCTACTATTGGCCAACGATCTTCAAGGATGCACACAACTATGCCAACAGCTGTGATGAATGCCAAAGAACAGGTAACCTCAGTCGCAAGGATGAAATGCCTCTCACTTACATCTTAGAGTTGGAGCTCTTTGATGTGTGGGGCATTGACTTCATGGGACCATTTCCCCCATCATCAGGTAACCTTTACATATTAGTGGCAGTAGACTATGTATCCAAGTGGGTAGAGGCCATAGCATGTCCCAATAATGATGCCAAAACAGTCATAAAATTCTTGCATAGGCACATTTTTACTAGGTTTGGAACACCACGTGCCATCATTAGCGATGAAGGAACACATTTCATTAATAAGGCTATGGAGAGAGTGTTGGCTAAGTATAACATTAGACATAGAGTAGCCACCCCCTATCACCCACACTCGAATGGACAGGCTGAAATTTCAAATAGGGAGATTAAGAACATACTAGAAAAGGTGGTCAAACCCAATAGAAAAGACTGGTCCTTTAAACTTGAGGATGCACTTTGGGCGTATAGAACTGCATATAAGACACCCCTAGGTATGTCTCCTTACAGACTGGTGTATGGTAAAGCTTGTCATCTTCCATTCGAGTTAGAAATTAAGGCATTTTGGGCATTAAAAGAGTTGAATTATTGCGTGACCGATGCGGGAACGTTGCGGTCTTTGCAATTACATGAGCTTGATGAGCTTAGGCATATGTCTTATGAAAATGCCAAAATGTATAAGGAAAAGACCAAGATTTGGCACGACAGTAGACTTAGGATTAAGGACTTTAAGAAAGGCCAACTTTTTTTGTTATTTAACTCACGATTGAGGTTATTTCCAGGCAAACTAAAGTCCAGATGGTCAGGTCCTTTCATAATAACTAATGTGTTTGTTCATGGTGCCATCGAGATAAAGAACCTGCAGCAAGGACAACCATTCATGGTTAATGGTGCAAGATTGAAGCACTACTATGAGGAAGGAGATGTGAAGACTCTCTCGGCCTTCCTCTTGACTGAAGCGTGAAATTAAGAACGAGAGAGGACGAGTGATTGCTGTGCTCGTCCAGACGGGGCTCATGCCTTAGTTTATTTTTTCCATTTTTCCGGTTATCGTTTGTGTATATGTTTGTATGATTTTAATTACGAATTTGATGTTGATTTTATTTCTTTTTGTAGGGAATCAATAGAGGGAATCAAGGAGATTAAATCCAGCTAAAAAAATCAAGAAGATATTGGGCCAAATCAAAGATACGGTTGAGCAAAGATTGACATTTAAATGCAGAAAATCTCCAACGGTCACTAGAATTGCGCTGGATTTGCAGAATCCGCAAAAATATAGCCGTTGGGATTTTTTGTGTTTTCTTTATATCCGTTAGAAGGCGCGTTGATCCGTACGATTCTCCCATTATCTGAACTCCAAGAAAGCTGCGTTTCTCTTCATCTGTGATTCCTCTCTCCAAAACTCCACAATTCAACAATGGTACTAACAAGAGCCAAACGCTCTGCGTCCAAGAAAAGGGCTGATGACGCTGAATCTGCTGCGAGGGAAGCACTGCTTGCCTTGGCTGATGCTGAGGCTGCGCGCACTGAACGCCTGCCCAAACTACCTGTCCGCAAGAAGAAGTGGAAGGTAGTTACGGAGATACCTGCTGGACCCTCTGAACCAGCAGGCACACCCAAGAAGCGCAGATGGAGTATGGCCATGGCCGAAGAAGAAATCAAGAAAAAGACTCCCTCTGTGGAGAGTCAAGAACTCGGCCAGCCATCCCACGAGACAGCCGAGCACAGTCCTTCACCATCCCCACCGGTTCGAAGCCCTGAGCTCTCTTCATCGCCACCAGCGCAGAGCCCTGAGCTGCCTTCATCACCGCAGAGTTCTGAGTATACGCCACCAGCAGAGAGTCCTGAGGCATCGCCCACTTCTCCACGGCCTGACCCTGAATTCCCATATGGGGAGTACTGTTGCGTGCTCAATGTGTTAATAAAAGTGATAAATAAGAGGGAGAGAGCACTCAGAACATGCAAGCATACATGGTCTTATAGCAAGTAGTAAGTATATTTCATTCGTTTTCCCACAGAGACTTGTTTTTAGCTATTCTCGAAGTGTTTTTGTTAAGAAAGATAGGGTGGATTTGAGGGGGTAAAATTGGTTTTTAATTACCTAAGTTTTGCTGAATGTATAAAGGAATATAACATAAACAAATGGAAGTTGAAATTAAACTCAAAGGACAAGAGATGGAACTGATAAACAAAGGAGAAAGCAGCTAATAGAATAACAACTTAGCAGGAATTGCGAGGACCGCAATGTTTCCGCAATTAAACAGCAACAAAAGTGTGTAGGTGGGTGAATTAAGGGCTACTAATGACTATCCTATAGGCCTTTTTATACGATTCTCAAGCACTGGATCTCCTCTCTATGCATCAAACTCACTCTAGCTCATGTATCGTCCGATTCCATGCATTAGACTCTTAAGTTTACTCGACTCAAAGTAAGGACTTAATCATCTTGTTAAAACAGGAGTGTTTAGCTTGTACTAGGGAAACGCCTATTCCTAGGCCGTTTCCTGATTACCATGAAAGGCTAGCATGATTATATGACTCTGAACTCTTACTCCTTCCAGAGGTTAGGAGTTCTTTGGACAAAATGGATGGCCAATCGAAATTGCCCGTGGGATGAAGCTTACATACAATCAATGATTCGAGAGCTATCCTACATACTTGATGCACGTTTTTTTAGCCTATAGTTCTGTCATTAGCATGCCCCTAAGTGATTTAGCTACTCATGGATACATGGAGAACAAAAAGGGTAGATAAAACAGACATGCTTAGAAGAGAAATGTGCTTAAAACAGCAAGACAAAACCGTAGCAGAACAAGATAGAAACTGTAAAATGCAGAATTGTACTTTGATTACTTTGAGTGTTTGAATGACAAAGGAAAGCTTTGAAAGAAATGAATCCAAGACAGACAACAACGAAATGCAGTAATTAAAACTCTAAACTAAGAACAACAGTGATCAGAAATGGAAATAAGAAGAACAGAACAGAAAAGCAGTAAAGGATTGCTGAAAAACTTCGTGGCAGTCGCCTCGAATGAAGGTGATGAAAAATCAGCCTGGCTTGGATGAATCCAATCGAGAGAGAAGAAGAATCTCCTCTCCTTCCTATCAGATTATCGACTCCAAAAGCTGAGACTCTCACTCCAACAAACGGCAAAGGAAAACAGATGGAAATGGTGGACTGCGAGAAGACTTCTGCGCTTCGAGTG
The DNA here is from genome assembly GCA_028017165.1 of Herpetospermum pedunculosum. Classification (NCBI taxonomy): domain Eukaryota; kingdom Viridiplantae; phylum Streptophyta; class Magnoliopsida; order Cucurbitales; family Cucurbitaceae; genus Herpetospermum; species Herpetospermum pedunculosum. Next base: position 52,322,062 of record CM051528.1, on the reverse strand, counting down.
ATGATCAAACCTCCGACTTTGGCCCCCTTTTATAGTAGTTTGCAGGTGCGTTTGGGCCAAGGAGAACCATCAATCTTCAACGTCGTATATCAGAATGGATGGAGGAGAAAGAACGAATCCCTGAAATTACGGAAATTAACAGAAAAAGATCAGTCAACTTACGGTTTTCACTTGAATAATTGCGGCCTCAGCAATGTTTTCGCAATTCATTCGCAATGCTCATTTTTTCATTCTTTTCCTTCGGTTTTCAACCCTTTTTCTACCTATTGTACATAAGTCCTATATTAGCTACCTTCTTCTAATTCTCATATTAAAGCATAGGTTTAGGCTAAATGCTAACAAAAACACCTAAAAGTGTACATCTTCCTAAGCTAAGTGGGTTCTAAATAAGTCACTTTCAGAGACTTAACAAGTACCAAGAATCAACGCAGGGCAGTGGGGAAGCTGAGGAAGACGAGGTCTTCTCTCCTTTGAGGGAAGTCAGCCCTGAGAGCCCTGTACAGCAGGATGACTCGATGGACGAGACACTGGGGGACTGCCTCCAGCAGATGACAACAAAGGCACGATTGAGGAAGAAGGAAGCCACGGTTGTCAAGGCCAAACGGCCAAGAACAAAAAAGAAGTCCAAGAAGAAGAAGAAGTCCAAGGCTGTGCCTTCATCCAAGAAGGGGAGTGACGAGCCTTCCCCAAAGAAGCTCAAGATTGAGGCTGTTGAGTCAGCCAAACTGAAAGACAAGGGGAAGGCTAAGCTGTACCCTGAAGATGAGCCTCAATCAGTGAGGTATGTGTCTTCTGACGCTGAGTCCAGAGGCATTGAGTTAAGGAAAAGGGAACTGCTGCACGAGAAGGGCTTCCTCGACAGACCTGCTGACCTGCCGCAATTCTTGCGCACAGGAATTATGAATCACGGCTGGGAGGAGTTGTGCAGACCACCCAATCCGTCTTACACAAGCATGGTGTATGACTTCTACGCCAATTTGAGGAATTCTGAGGAGGGCCTATCTGTGGTCAGAGGGGTTGAAGTGGACTTCTCAGCAAGGGCAATCAACGAAGCCTATGGCCTCAAGGGCCAAAAACATACTGACTATGCGAGGATTGTTGATGAGCCTACTGAAGCCGTCCTGGAAGAGGCCATTCGGACCATTGGCCAGCCTGAAGCATCCTGGACCGTGTCACGGAATGGGAGGCACACTCTCATGAGTGCCAACCTCACAGCTAAGGCGGCTGTCTGGTTTTCCTTCGTGAGAAGGAAACTGTCCCCAGTGACTCATGAGACCACCATCAACCAGAGCAGATCGCTGCTGGTCTATGCAATCATGCGAGGTCTCACGATCAACGTGGGTGAAGTCATGTCAGCCGCCATTGCTGACTGCGCCAAGAAGGGTAAGGGTCCATTGTTCTTCCCTAATACTATTACTAAACTATGCTTACGTGCAGGGGTCCCCATTGAGCGGATGGAAGAGCAGATGGCTTACACAGGCCACTTGGAGCTGCCTACAGGCTTGAGGCTGAGGAGAAAGGGGAACATGGAGTTCGAGCTGGACAGATTGGCTGCTGCTCAGTCACTGTCCATGGCGTGCCTGATGGATCTACAGAAGAGGATGGCTCAATGGGCCACATACGCACAGGCAAGGGACAAGGAAGTTGCTGACCAACTGGGATGCATCTTCCCTGACTTTCCCACAAACCTACTGTCTCCATAGGTGCCTCCACGACCACGAGGGACTGATGATGAGGATGAAGACATCTGAGTGCTAGATTGCAGAGCACTAAAGGGAGTATTGCTGTTCCCTTAGAAAAAAAATTAAACTGCTTTTTGTGAACCGTGTGAATTATGCTGTCTTTAGTTAATATTTTATCTGTTTTAGTTGCTTAGTTTTAAGTTTTTAAATTGTTTAGTATAGCTTGCTGCTAGCTGATTAGGTAGATTAGTTTAGTTTCATTTTTAGAAAGCTTGAATGACTGGAAAAGCATGCGTAGGGGCCTTAAACACTGATATATCTGCCCTGACTTTATTGCGAAATAATTGCGGAACCCGCAATTTTTATTACTGAATGCATGTTTTGGACTGTCTGTTTAGCTAGGCTGTGATCTGTTTAAATTCTATCTTTTGCGGCTACCATGACTACCTTATATAGCTTATCTTAAAGCATGCTGGATGAGTGTCATAGGACACCCTTTGATAGTTTAAATTAATCTCTAAAAAGCTCAGCATGCATAGCTTTAAGTCCTTCTCTGTCTGTTTTTTCAAATTTCTGCTGCTATGATATTTACTTTTAGAATGATCTGTCTATGCCTAGGGCTTTTAGATTCTCTTTGTTTTACTTTAGACTAGATGCTTCTAGGACAAGTTTGGGGGTGTGCCACCTCAGACACTCATTGGGGACAATGAGTAGTTTAAGTTTGGGGGAGGCCACCCTAGGCCTAGGAACATTCCTCTCTCCCTTAAAAGCATAAGCATTCTTCTTCTCCTATTACAAAAACAAAAATGATGAACTGAAAAAAAAAAAATGAAAAATAGAATAAAGAGGGGTGTCTTTTTTAGGTTGCTGAGTAATCAGTGCCAAGTGTATAACCCACAAATGGCATTGCATCAAAAGGCAACCAAAGGAAAGGCTCCACCTAAGAAAGAAAAAAGGAAAAAGTAGGGAAGAAGAATGTATACCTAGGAGTTGCAACTTTGTGGCTTAGATGTCCTGTTTAAAAAGAACTCTGATCCTCAATTAGCTAAGCACAAAGTTGTAGCTTGTAGGGTTGTTTAGGGAGATGAATGTATGTCCAATGTAGTGATGCCAGGGTTTAGGTTGTTCTCTTAAAGTACTACTGTCACTGTTAATACTAAGACTGGCATGACTCTAAGGAATCCTAGGTAGCTCAAAAGTAAAAACTAGAAGCATGTACTGAGTCTGGGGTAAAGCTAGGTAGAATTTGAAACCTTAGGGATAGTGGCATGATATGACAAAAGCAAGTAGATCAGTTGTAGGGAGTTAATGAAACAGTAGGAGTAGTAGGCATGCGAAGCCAGAAGAAGCTAGATAAGAGGATAGTTTTAAACTTAGAAGGGTGTCACAGGACAGCACTGCTATAGATAGGGATATAAGGGAGTCAGTAAGTGGTTAAAGAAGGTGAAACAGCAGCCTAGGCAAGTCCTTAGTTTGTTTGAGGACAAGCAAAACCTTAAGTTTGGGGGTGTGTTATGTCTCCAAAAGTGACTTATTTAGGACTTATTTAGCTTAGAAAGATGCACACTCTTAGGTGTTTTTGATAGGATTTAGCTTAAACCTATGCTTATTTGTGAGAATTAAAAGAAGGTAGCTAAATTAGGACTTGTGTGCAAAAGGAAAGAAAAGGATTGAAAACCGAAGTAAAAGAATGAAAAAACTACATTGCGACAGCATTGCGGAAACATTGTTGAAACCGCAATGTTTCAAGTGAAAACCGTAAGTTGACTGATCTTTTTCTGTTAATTTCCGTTATTTCAGGGATTCGTTCTTTCTCCTCCATCGATTTTGAAGTACGACGTTGAAGATTGATGGTTCTCCTTGGCCCAAACGTACCTGCAGACTACTATAAAAGGGGGTCAAAGTCGAGGGTTCAATCATCATCCGGAAGCGTAGAAGTCTTCTCGCAGCTCCATCTTTTCTCCTGTTTTTCTTTGCCGTCTGTTGGTTTGCGAAGCTTAGCTGTTTGGAGTCGATAATCTGATAGGAATGAGAGAAGATTCGTCTTCTCTCTCGATTGGATTCATCCAAACCAGGCTGATCTTTCTCATCCTTCAGCCGAGGCGGTTGCGACGAGGCGTTCGAGCTTGTTTTACTGCTTTCTGCTCTTTATTTCCATTTTCCAGCTTTGTATTGTTGTTGTTTCTTTTCTAGTAGCTAGATCAGTCCATTTCGTTGTGTTCTGTCTCTCTGTTATTCACTTTAAGTTTCTCTACTGTTCATTCAAACAATCAAGTAATTAAAGCACAATTCTTCATTTCTCAATTTCCTATCTTTTCAACTCACTGTCTTACCTTGCTGCTTTCAGTTTATTTCTCTTCTAAGCATGTCTGTTTTATCTATTCTTTCTGTTCTCTCCACATCCATGAGTAACTTAGTCACATAGGGGCATGCTAACGACAATACTATAGGCTAAAAAACGTGAACCAAGCATGTAGGATAGCTCTCGAAGCATTGATTGTATGTAAGCTTCATCCCACGGGCACTTTCGATTGGCCATCCATGTTGTCCAAAGAACTCCTAACCTCTGGAAGGAGTAAGAGTTCAGAGTCATATACTCATGCTAGCCTTTCAAGGTAGCCAGAAAACGACCTAGGAATAGGCGTTTTCCTAGTACAAACCGTAACTTTCTGCTTTAACAAGATGCTTAAGACCTTACTTGGATATGAGTAAACTAAAGAATCTAATGCATGGAATCGGAAGATACATGAGATTGAGTGAGTTTGATGCATAATGAGTTAATCCAATGCTTGGGAATCGTATGAAAAAGCCTATAGAGGAATCGTTAGTAGCCCTTGTTTCTCCATTTTACACACTTTCGCTGTTATTAAAATTGCGGTAGAATTGCTATTTCCGCAATTCTGCTAAAGTTACAATTCTGTCTAGCTGTTTTTGTCTTCGTTTATTAATCTCGTTTCTTTTCATTTGAGTTTAACTTTGCCTTGCACTTGTTTATGTTGCTACCCTCTACGTATTCAGTAGGAAATAGACAATTTAAAACCAATTCTACCCCATCAAATCCACCCCTTCTTTCTTAACTTTACACTTCACGAGTAGCTTATAATAAATCTCTGTGGGAAAACGAATGAAAAAATACTTACTACTTGCTATAAGATCATGTATGCTTGCATGTTCTGAGTGCTCTCTCTCTCTTATTGCCTAACTATTTTAACACATTGAGCACGTAACACTCACCCTTGATGTGCTTGTTGGTGGTTGACCTTGGTTTGGCAGAGAATCCAGTGGAGCACTAGACTCATCATTCTCTACTCTCTTTGGGGTTTTTCTAGTGTTGCTCACCAATGGTCTCCCACTTCGAAGTTCAATTGCTTGAACTTGCTCTTTTCCATCCCTTCTTGGCACTTCAGTGTCAGCAGGTAGTCTGCCTTGGGGCCTACTTTTTAGTTCATTGGCTAATTGCCCTATTTGGTTCTCTAGGCTCCTAAGGGTAGCTTGCTGACTTTGTAGAGTAGCATCATTCTTTGCAATGTACTCCTTAAGTAGATTTTCTACAGATGACCCTATTGGTTGGTTATATGGTTTTTGATACATGGATTGGTTATTTTGGGGAGTGAAACCAGGTGTTCCACTTGGTCTTGGCTGGTTGGGAGCTTGGTTAGTATTCTGTTGCCCACCCCAAGAAAGATTTGGGTGGTTACTCCAACCAGGATTGTAAGTGTTAGAATAGGGGTTGTTCCTAGGCTGCTGTTGGCTTCCAACATAGCAGACTGAGGCTGGATTCCCAGGGCAGTATTCATACAGGTGCCCTTCCCCACAGAACCCACAGATCAGTGTCTCACCTTGACTCGTTTGTGTGCCCATTGAGATGGTTGCTGTGGTGTTGACACTGGATTGGAGATTTGTTTGAGCCTTGGCTCTACTGGATCATCTGACCACCTACAGTGAGATGCTGAGATCTTCTCCAGGATCTCATAGGCTTCATTATAGCTTTTAGAAAGCATGGAACCACCAGCTGACGAATTCAGCACTTGCCTTGTGCTGGGGTTACATCCTTTAAAAAAGACTTCTATTTGGATACACCATGGGATGCCATGGTGTGGACATTTAAGCAGAAGGTCCTTGAACCTTGTCCAAGCTTCGTGAAGAGATTCGTTTTCGGCTTGTTTGAATTTGATTATGTCATCACGAAAGTTTGAATTCCTATCAGGTGGGAAATATTTGACTAGGAATTTCTCAACCAGATCTGTCCAATTGACAACTGATCCGGAAGGTAATGAGTTTAACCACGTTTTGGCTTTATCCCTTAATGAGTAAGGGAAGAGGTAAAGCCTCAAAGCTTCTTGGGAAACTCCAGGGATAAGGAAGGTATCACTAACTCCTAGGAAGTTTCTTAGATGGTTGTGGGGGTCCTCATTTTCCACTCCAAAGAATTGTCCCACAGTGGACAACATTTGGAACATTACTGGCTTTAACTCGAATGAGTTGGCAGTAATTTCAGGGCGTATAATGCTTGGGTTTAGCTCCCCAGGCATGGGAACTAAGTAGGAGAGAATGGCACTATCCTTGTCATTCGCTATTTCGATGGGGTTGCGAATGGTAGGTGCTGGATTTGGGACTGTTCTATCCATTTCTATTTGATGGGATTGTGATGACTCAGCAGAGTCAGCAAGGTTTTGAGGTATAAGGGGTTGTTTGAAGAGACATTTCATAGCTTTGTTTCTGCCCTAAGTAATCTCTCAGGCTCAGGATTGAACTCTAGATCGCTACTTGAATGCTCATTCATAAACTAACCCAATGGTACCTGCAAAAGAAATGAGAATAGATCAGTTCCAATAGATATTAAGCTTTGTGTTTCTAACTTAACAAACTTCGTTTTTACTAAACAAAATCCCCGGCAACGGCGCCAAAAACTTGTTGCGTGCTCAGTGTTTAAAATAAAGAAGCAATGATAGAGCACTCAGAACATGCAAGCATACATGATCTTGTAGCAAGTAATAAGTATTTTTTTCATTCGATTTCCCACAGAGATTTATTCTTAGTTACTAGCGAAATGATTTGTTAAGTGAGAATGGGTGGATTAATTAGGGTTGATTTGGTTTTAAGTACCTAATTACTAAGGAATGTGTAAATGATGGAAGCATAAACAAGTGCAAATAGCTAATAAACTAGAATGTAAAGTGGAGAACAACAAACGAGAGAGAAATGGCTAAGGCGAAATTTTAACTAAGAGAATTGCGGAAACAGCAATTATTTAGCAATGTTACTAACAGCGAATTTTGTGTAAAGTGTGGAAACAAGGGCTACTAACGACTCCTCTATAGACTTTTTCACACGATTCTCAAGCATTAGATCAACTCATCATGCATCAAACTAACTCATTCTCATGTATCTTCCGATTTCATGCATTAGATCCTTTAGTTTACTCATGTCCAAGTAAGGTCTTAAGCATCTTTTTATAACAGCAAGTATTGGTTTGTACTAGGAAAACGCCTATTCCTAGGTCATTTTCTGGCTACCTTGAGAGGCTAGCATGGATGTACGACTCTGAACTCTTACTCCTTCCAGAGGTTAGGAGTTCTTTGGACAAAATGGATGGCCAATCGAAATTGCCCGTGGGATGAAGCTTACATACATTCAATGCATTCAAGAGCTATCCTACATGCTTGAGTCACGTGTTTCTACCTATAGACTTGTCATTAGCATGCCCTTATGTGATTCAGTTATTCATGGATGAAAATAGAATGGAAAGAGTAGAGGAAGATGACATGCTTAACAGAATATTAAAGACAAAACAGAAGACAAAGACAGTAAACAGAGAAGTGAAGAGTTTGCGAAGTGATGAAATAATGCTTGGATTAGCTAAAGTTTGAACTCCACAAATAACAATCTTAAGCAACTAAAACTAAACAGAAAGAGACGAAATGGAATAGAGTGGCAAACGAAAGTAAAATGACAACAAACAGCAAAGGACACAGCAAGATAAAGCAGTAAGCAAATAAATCCGTGCGTGATCTTCTCGTTGCGAACGCCTTGGCTGAAGGATGAAGGAAATCCTTGCTTGGATGAATCTAATCAGAAGAGAAGATAAATCTTCTCTCCTTCCTATCAGATTGTCGACTCCAACAGCTGATCCTTTCAAACCAACAGACGGAAGAGAGAAAAAGAGTAGAAAAGACTGCGTTGAACTAGAAGAATACGCCTTTCGAGTGTGTTTCAACCTTCCATCTTGACCTCCTTTTATAGTGTTCTGCAGGTACGATTGGGTCAAGGAAAACCATCCATTCTCAACGTCGTTCTTCTATGTGGCAGCAGGAGAAAGAATGGGCCCCTGAAAGATCGGAACAAAACAGAAATTGGTTAGACAACTTACGGATTTCACTTAAAACATTGCGGTTTTAGCAATGTTTCCGCAATGCTCCAGCAATGTGCAATTTTCACTCTATTAACTTTGTTTTCGGTTCTTTTCCTTTCCTTTTACCTATAAGTCCTAATTTAGCTTCATTCAACTAATTCTCATATATAAGCACGAGTTTAAGCTAAATCCTACCAAAAACACCTAAGAGTGTACATCTTTCTATAGTAAATAAGTCCTAAAATAGTCACTTTTGGAGACGTAACAGAGCTACTTCATGTTCTCAAAATTATTGCCCAAAGAATTGAAATCACTTCATTCGTCTTCCATTGGATCATATTCCAATCTCTTACTCGAACATTAAAAATTTATAATCAATCTCTTATTGTTCAGGAGATTTGAAGACCACATTATCCTATGTTTTTTCTTCCTTATGAAGAAAACATGTATTGTTTACCATTTCATGCTTAATTCGAACTCAAATTCATTTTCTTGCATTCAAACTATTGTGTCCATTACAAAACTAAATTATGAAGCAGTTAATCAAGTAAGATATTCAATTCTACAAATTACTTTTGATAGTTCTCTAACCTAGCACATGAGACACTTCCAAAATATTTATCATGCCTAATATGGTTGAGTACTCTACGATTGACATACATAATCCATTTCAAGTGAAAGCACAGAAAAAAAAAAAAAATTCTCCAATGATGATAACATTTTCTAACAGGGACGAGGAGAGTAGACGAAGGTAATCCTTTTTCCTTAAAACATGAAAATCATTTTAAAGGTCATAATTTTCACACATATTGCATTTCGTTTACCAGTTGAAACAATTTACATCATTATTTAAAAATAAAAAATAAAAAAATAAAAAAAAAATCATTTGTTATCATACATGTTGCATTCATTGATCACATGCATGACATTATCAAAAGAACGTTTTAGATAATTCAGTGTTGGCAACTAAGTTTTGAAATAAAAACCGTTTTTTTTCAAAAATAAAAAAAAATTATGTTGGTTAAATCGAACCATAATCCAAGATTAGCGGTCGAAGCCTGTGGACATAACCCAGGTCCGTTTCATTTACTTTGTTGGTTAAATCGAACCATAATCCAAGATTAGCGGTCGAAGCTTGTGGACATAACCCAGGTCCGTTTCATTTACTTTGTTGGTTAAATCGAACCATAATCCAAGATTAGCGGTTGAAGCCTGTGGACATAACCCAGGTCCGTTTCATTTACTTTATTGGTTAAATCGAACCATAATCCAAGATTAGCGGTCGAAGCCTGTGGACATAACCCAAGTCCGTTTCATTTACTTTGTTGGTTAAATCGAACCCTAATCCAAGATTAGCAGTCGAAGCCTATGGACATAACCTAGGTCCGTTCAATTCATTTGTTGGTTAAATCGAACCTTAATCCAAAATTAGTGGTCGAAGCCTGTGGACATAACCTAGGTCCGTTCAATTCCTTTGTTGGTTAAAAAAAAAAAAACCTTTATTGGTTAAATCGAACCCTAATCCAAGATTAGCGGTCGAAGCCTGTGGACATAACCCATGTCCGTTCAATATCCTTGTTGATTAAAAAGAACCCTAATCCAAGATTAGAGTTTGTAGCCTGTGTGAAACCAGTTTCGTTTTAGTTTTAATAATAAACAAATTTAAACCTTCCCAATACTCTGTCTTCGTCCTTTGTCTACCCTCTCAATTCTTCAAAGATACACAAAGCGGAGCAAGCTGTAGACACCGTATTTGGTCCGACCATTTGTTTATTATTAATATTTTCTTACCTTATTTTTATTAATTTTTTGTCACCTTTTATTTGGTCACTTTTAACTTTTAAATTCATTTTTTATTTTATTTTAGTATTTAATTAATTCCGAAAATTAGAAAGAAAAACAAAAAATGAGAACGTTTTAATTATTTCGAAATAATTTTTGCTTAATTAGACATTTGATATCGAGCTTTAAATGAGTATAAATTTTTTAATCCTCTTATGGCTAAGATTTGATTTTCCTTCATTAAATTGAATGAGTATAAAATTTTAATCCATTTTTGGATCAAAATTCGATATTCATTTAATAATAAAATTTGATTTTATTTCATTTTTGATCAAAAATTCATTTTCATTTAAGACCGCAATTTCGAGACATTAATATTTTATTCTAACCATAGTCGACAATTTATCGTCTATAAATATTGAGAAAAATCATACTGAAGGAGGGAGATTTTGGAAAAGGAGTGATATTTTGGGAGAAAACTTTGACCAAAATTTAACTATTTTTTTCCTCTTTCAAAGAAAAAAAATCTTCATGTAAATCGAGGTCCCTTTTCTTTCTCCATATTCATCTTCTTCCCCAACTTCATCTTCTTCCCCAAACTTCATCATCTCCACCATCATTCAATCACCATCCCACAACTCCACGACGGTGACGATCTGAGCAGCGGCGACCCACGACTGCGGCTACCTCGACGGGGGACTTCACTCTGCAGCGGCGGCAACTCCAAGACAGTAGCGGCAACTCTACAACGGCGACGACCCCACGACCTCGACGGCGGCAACTCCACAACGGCGGCGACCCCACGACTGCGGCGACCCCACGACTGCGGCGACCCCACGACTGCGGCGACTCCACGGCAGCGGCGAAAAACCCATGACCTGCGGCGGAAACTCCACGACAGCGGCAGAAGAACCCACGGCTTGCGACATCCACGAGCGGCGGCGAACGGAGCTCCTCGGCATTCTTCGAACTCCAGTAGCTTCGAGCTTCATGGCGGCGAACACTCGTCCTCAGCGGGCGGAATCTTCACGGAAGTACACGACGGTGGAAAGTGGGTATAAAAATTTCTCTTTTTGTGTTTTGTTTAAATTACAAAATTGAAATTGTTAGCTAATTTCCAAATATATTCCTCGTATATATGAAGTTTCAAATATATTCCTGGTATATATGAAGTCTCAAATATATTTCCTATTATATATGAAGTCTCGAATATATTCCTTGTACATGTGAAGTCTCAAATATACTTTGGTCTATATGCGTTTCAAATATACTTTGACTTTTATATGAGATTTCCAATATATCCCGGTTTATATGAAATTCCATTTATACTTTTTAATTTCTAATTACCTTTATACCCTTGCATGTTCAATTACATTTTTGCTATGGGTTTTAAATTACAAGCATGTCATTGTATCATTTACAAATTATTTTTTTCCTCTACCAATTGATTTCTGATTTAATATTTGAACTTTTATTTTTAGTTATAATGTATTTTCCTTTTTAAACTTAGGATTTTTAAGGTATCCTTAAATCTTACCTTAATTTAAGTGTGTAAATAAATTTTAATATTTTTGTAAATATATATTTCAAACAAATTTCAACTTTATCTTTAATTTGAATTTTCCTAAATCTCAATTTGATTTTATAATCAAAGTCATATTTTCATTTAAAAATAACGTTTTGTAAAAATAAAAAATCGTATTTATTTCGAGGGCCGAGTAATGTGACTTTCGTAGAGTTTCGACTCTCGTGCAAGCACACGAAAATCCTCGCAAACACTTTTCCAAATAAATAAATAAATAAATCAATATGTTTTTAAAAATAAAATTTTATCATGTAAATCCTATGACGGAGTTGAGATAAATTTCTCAAATTCTTGAGGTAAATAATTTTCTTTAAATAAAAGGAAATTTGAATATGATAATTAATTAAGAGTAAATTATCATTCAATACATCAAACTCTTACTTTATTTTTAAAGTTAAGAATTGATTAAATGAGACATTGTTTTTTTAATAAATTATTATTTATTTTCTCAAATTAAGGACGTTTTAAAATTAATTGGATAATATAAGATAAAATATGGTTACCGTTTTTAACGGGTGTTGTAGGGTGCTAATACCTACCCTACACTCAAACGACCCCCGAACTTGATTTCTGTTTTCTTAGACCAGTTTTTGTTTTAAGGTAACCAATCACACCCAAAATGATTGGTGGAGACTCTATCTCTTTTATTTTTAAAACAAAACCCTTGAAAGAGGACGTCGGCCGCTCCGTGTCGCGATGACGTTGCGACAGGCTATACCCAAATTGTAAAAACTTGTTCTTTAAACAATTAAAGGGGTCAAATCGAGCATAGCTCAATTGACATAAGGTTGTGTCCGTGACTAAAAGGTCATGAGTTCAATCCTCGCTTTAGTTAAAATACCGTTGCAAAAAAAAAAAAAAACAACAATTAAAGGGCATAGAAGTCCTAGTACTACAAAACAATCTAAATTTTATAAATAGAATTGTAAATATTTTAGCAATAGACTATTTTGAAAATACAAATTGTAGAGTTGTAGAATTTATAAATTTTAAAACTATAAAAATCAAATTTAAACAAAACTCAAATCATATATATTAAAACGAAAATCTTGAAACCACATGAATAAAAAAGAAGATTCTGAGAGACCAAATTTAAAATTTTAAAATCACATGAACCGAATTGAGAACATGTCGTCGTGTTAAATTATCAGTTGAACCTTTTTAAATTTATTTGATAATCCACATATTTTTTATGATCATATATTGTTTAAGAAATCTATCATATAACATCATTTAAGAAATCTATCATATAACATCACTTTCTTCATACGGAGAAGTTTTCAAAAGTACAAATGACCACAAATGGTGGGAAAATGATCCATCTCATTCAAAATGAGCATAGTTTTGCTCCACCAAAATCTACTCCCCTTGTACATTTTAACATAGTACGGTTGCAAATAAAAAAAAAACTCATTAGTATCATATAAATTTTTTATTCGTAATGACACAATTATCCCAAACAACTTTTAGTCTAAGGAATTGAAACACCCCACGAAGCACAAGTCTGCTTAATCGAATTCATTTCAGAAGTCGGAATTGCTTTGAGAAACTTGGAAGAACAGTCATTGAGCTTAGAAATGGCTTTGCAACAAGAAGGATGCGGAGCAGTGGCCTTTGTGGACACATCTACCACACATTGTGTCACCCATGAAATAAACGATGTGCAGGATGGGAAAGAGAAATCCTCTATTGCGGATGGATCAGGCGCCACCGCAGTGCAGGTCATCGCCAATGGTGCTAAAATTGCTATGCATACTAGGAATACAAGTGCTAATTTTGTTGCGGATCGGTTGGGTGACTTTGTTGCCATGATTTGTAGAAATTGAGTGGGAGAAGACAAGAGAATTAGAAAAGTTGTGTTTGGTTTGTTGTACCTATGTTTGGCTTGTGTTAGAAAGTTGTGGGTTGTGGAGGTTCTTATATAGAGGAAGATATGGCGTTGGGATTTTGACATCTTTATGGTCATAGAAAATTGCAATTCTTGTTGATGTACAATTTTTTTTTTTTTTTGGACAATATGTGGTGTGAAAGATTCAAACCTCTCTGTTGAGTGTTTGATTTATTTTAAAACTCTATAGTTACAAAAGAACAAAATTGGGTACTTATTAGGTTAGGGTGAAAATTTGATTTTGATTTGAATAATTTCTTTAATGATAACGAATAAGTACAAATTAAAATAAATTTACATCAACAAAAAATAAGATTAAAAATATTTTATTTTAACAAAGTAACACTTAATAATAAAATATTTAACAAATATAATTTAAAATTTAACTTTATAAAAATATTATATGAAATAAACAAATAGATTAATATGATTTTTTATTAGAAGAAAATTTTAAGTAGTATAAATAGGAGGGAGAGAAAAAAATGAAAAATTATTAATAAAAATTAGGGTTGTACATTTTTTTTTCCATAGATATTTAATTAGTGCGAGGTGGATGATGGAGTCCCTGACGTTTTAGTAAGGGGCACAACCTTATGTCAATTAAGTTATGCTCGATTTGTGACTTGTAGGTCTCATTTGCTGATGAGAGAGAAATGATAAGAATGTAAAGTAATTAATAAAAATGTTGGGGAGCCCAATGAATAAGGAATGAAAATGAGATTAACAAGCATTTTTAAGAATACAATTATCTATTATAAAAAAAATGTCTAGAATTAGAGAGTTTCGCAAATTGGTGGTGGGTCCCACTAATTGATTTTAGTAAGCACCCTCAAAGGAAATGAAATCATTCACATTCTTTGACTTCCATTCCCTATAAAGTAAAAATGGATAAAGTTTATTGCAAAAAAAAAAAAAATGGCTTAACTTAAGTTAAAAAAATTGGAAAAAAAATGCAAACAAACATAACAATATTATTAAGCAATTCTCACTAAAAACCAAATAGGAAGAATAAAATTTGATTACTAAATTTGGCTATAAGAGATACCAAATTTTTAAAAACTTTTCTTTTAAACCATTAAGTAGCCATTTGTTTTTTTGTTATTAGTCGCAATTTTTAGAGGTCTAGAATTATAGATGCCTCAAAAGAGAGATAAGCATGTTTAGATAGCCATGAGAATGTCTCAAAAATTAATGGGAGGATTGAACCCATAACCTCTTAGTCAAGGGCACAACTTTAATAATTAAATATTTAACAAATATAATTTAAAATTTAACTTTATAAAAAGATTATATGAAATAAACAAATAGATTAATATGATTTTTTATTAAAAGAAAATTTTAAGTAGTCTTAATAAGGTTGTCAAAAAAAAAGTAGTCTAAATAAGGAGAGAAAAAAAATGAAAAATTATTAATAAAAGTTAGGGTTGTGCATTTTTTTTTGCATAGATATTTAATTAAGGCGAGGTGAATGATGGAATCCCGACGTTTTAGTAAGTGGCACAATTTTATGTCAATTAAACCATGCTCGGTTTGTGGCTTGTAGGTCTCATTTGTTGATGAGAGAGAAATGATAAGGATGTAAATTAATTAATAAAAATGTTACGGAGCCCAACGAATAAGGAATGATAATGAAATTAACAAACATTTTTAAGAATACAATTATCCATTATCAAAAAAATGTCTAGATTTATCTCTGTTGGGAGGAGAGAGTTTCGCAAATTGGTGGTGGGTCCACTAATTGATTTTAGTAAGCACCATCAAAGCAAATGAAATCATTCACATTCTTTGACTTTGATGAAGTTAAAAAAATTGGAAAAACAATGCATGCAAACATAACAAAATTATGCATTTCTCACTAAAAACCAAATAGGAAGAATAAGATTTGATTACTAAATTTGGCTATGAGAGATACCAAATTTGTAAAAACTTTTCTTTTAAACTATTAAGTGGACATTTGTTTTTTTTTTTGGTAATTAGTCGCAATCTTTAAATGTCTAGAATTATTGATGCCTGTCATAGATAAACATGTTTGTTTTTTAGAAAAAATTGTACAGATGCTTAAGAATATATAGATAGCCATGTTTGTTTTGCAGCATTTCAGTATGAGAATGTCTCAAAATGATGTATTATACCAACAATACATTATTCTATCTTCATATAATTTATTATAATTTAAATTTGTATAATAATGTTGTTTTTAATAATTTAATATTTATAATTTTCCATTCATATTTATTTTATAAAAAAAATTAATTTATATTATTTTGAAATTTGTATATAAATTCTAGTGGTAAATATTAATTTCGCTTATAAGTTGAAATACTTAAACTTATTTAAAAATAATATGATTATATAGTTTTTTTTTTTTGCAACGGTGTTTTAATTAAAGCGAGGATTGAACCCATGACCTCATAGGCACGGGCACAACCTTATGCCAATTGAGCTATGCTCGGTTTGGCAATATGATTATATAGTTGATAGTTTGTTTTAGTGGATTATATTTATACATTATTACAATAGAGAATGTTTATAGGGAAATGATATTGATTTGTGATGGTATATATATATATATATATATATATACATAAGAACAATGAAGGGAAAAAGTAAAAAGAAGAGGTCCTCAACATGAGAATCTTGGAAACCCATGATTTAAGGGTATTCCAAAACTCTTGTGATGCCTCTGTTGAAGTAAGCAATTTAAGGAGAGTGAGTCATTTGTAAAAAGGTTAGTGACTTAGTTGTTATTAAATGTTGTGGTTAGTAATGAGTTATGGAAATTAGGTGCAACTAGTTGGCTTGTAGTTAGGCTATAGACTAAGTTTGTTGTTGTATATTTCATGTATATATATGGTGTAACTAGTAGAAGGAAATGATATCGAAGCATTATTCTCCATTCCTTTTCTACATGGTATCAAAGATATACCGAAAGTAGAAATCAAAGTTTTTTTTATTTTTCCCTCCTCGCTTCTGCAGCCATGACCGAAACAAACTCTTCCTCCTCTATTGTCTCTCATGAATCTCGAATTATTGTCCAAGATAATACCTCATTTCCGTCAGGAATCATCCTTGATGATGCGAATGTTCCGTTATGGTTGCAATTTATGGAGATGCGTATTGGAGCTCGAAACAAATCTGGTTTCCTTACTATTGCCAAGGCTGGTAATCCAGGTTTGTCCAGAACTTATCTTACTATGAATGATGTATGGATTATTGATACGGGTGCTACTGATCACATGACAAACAATTCTACCCACCTTTCCTCTGTTCGTTCTTCAACCCAACTTCATATACTCACTGCCAATGAAGGAGTTGCACCTGTTACTGGTGAAGAATCTGTACATGTGTCAAATTCCATTACGCTTGATATTGTGCTTGTAGTTCCTTCTCTTTCCTTCAACCTTTTATCTGTTAGCAAAATCACAAAAGCTTTAAATTGTACTGTAAATTTTTGGCCTGATAAATGTATCTTTTAGGATATTGCAACACAACGGACTCTTGGCGTTGGTATTAGACGTGGGAATTTGTACTTTCTTGATCTAGACACTACAAACAATCAAGTAGTTTGTCAAGCAAATAACACTAAAGGGAGCCAAGAAAATACAAATATGGCATGGTTGTGGCATCGTCGCCTTGGTCATCTATCGTTTAATTATCTTCGAAAATTGAAACCCATGTTGTTTTTACATACGAAGTCCAAGTTTAATTGTGATATTTGTGAAATGGCAAAGAGCCATAGAAATTCTTATCAGCCTAGTTATAATAAGAGCACTACACCCTTTATGATTATTCACTCTAATGTATGGGGACCTGCTCAAATTCCTACTATATCGGGTGCTCGTATGTGACATTCATTGACGAGTGTACTCGTATGATTTGGATCTCTCTCTTACGAAACAAATGAGAAGTTTGTTTTGTTTTCCAAGATCTATATAAAATGGTGGCTTCTCAATATCCATGTCGAATTCAAGTACTTCAATCTGATAATGGTGGAGAGTACATAAACTCTGATATGAAGAAGTTTTGTCAAGAAAATGGCATTTGACATCAAACTTCGTGTACTGGTACACCGCAACAAAATGGTTTGGCAGAACGAAAGAATCGTCAAATACTTGAAGTTGTTCGAGCTTCTTTGTTTGGAATGGAAGTGCCTCGGGAGTATTGGGGTGAAGCAGTTCGCTCTGCTGCATATCTTATCAATCGAACCCCATCTGGAGTCATTGATTTCAAAACTCCACATCAAAAACTCCACGAACTTGTCTCAGCACCAATTGGCTCGAACCTTGAACCACGTGTGTTTGGTTGCACTGCATATGTCCACCAAGTTACAAGCAAGCTAGATCCACGAGTTGTTCGCTGCATATTTGTTGGATATGCAGATTTAAAAAAAGGATTTGGTGTTATGATCCCAATGAAAACAAAATATATGTAACTCGAGATGTTACATTCCATGAAGATATTCCTTTTTTCGGTAGTCATGAGTGCTCTCTTCAGGGGAGACAACACGTAATCTGGGTGAAGACAACACTCGTGAGCTTTTACATGCCCATGTTGATTTTTTGAATGATGATGTTCATCCTGACGATGTTGAAGATGTTGATGTTGAGGATGTTGATGGCATTCATGAGAATCAAGATAGTACAAATCAAGATAGTATGAGTTCCCAAATCACACCAACAACCATAGAAATTCCGAATGTGTCCCCTCAGGTAACACCATTGCCCTCATCTCTTGAAATACATGAGTCAACTCCTGCTTCTCTTGAAACTGAACCGAGATATCCGATTAGGATAAATCGAGGGATTTCAAAAATTCAATATGACCTAGTTTTTAAAGCTAAATCTAAATACCCCATTAACAATTATACCTTTTTTCATCGTTTGTCAAAAACTCATGCACTTGTTGTAAATAAATTATCCCCTGTATCTATTCCAAGTAATGTGCAGGAAGCATTGATGGATTCAAAATTGAAAAATGCGATAAATGATGAAATGGAAGCATTGCAGAAAAATTTCACATGGGAACTTGTATCGCTGCCTGTAGGGAAGAAAACAATAGGGTGCAGGTGGATTTTTACAGTGAAACTCAACCCGAATGGAATCATAGATCGCTACAAGGCCAGACTTGTTGCTAAAGGGTATACACATAAATACAGAATTCATTATGGGGATACATTTGCACCTGTAGCAAAGATAAACACCATCGAGTACTTATTTCTATAGCAGCAAATCAAGATTGGCCACTGCGACAATTTGATGTTAAAAATGCGTTCCTCAATGGGACTTTGGAAGAAGAAGTATATATGGATCCTCCTCCGGGCATAAATTGTGCTGGTAAAGTATGCAAACTAAGAAGAGCCTTATATGGATTAAAGTAGTCCCCCCGAGCATGGTTTGGAAGACTATCAACTTTCATGAAGAAGATTGGATACAAGCAAAGTGATGCTGACCATACTCTCTTCATCAAGCAAAACTTTAAGAAGGTAACTGCTCTTATTGTTTATGTTGACGATATGGTTGTTACGGGGAATGACTCAAACGAGATAGTTTCTCTTCAAGAAAGTCTTGCAACTGAGTTCGAACTTAAGGATCTTGGACACTTTAAATACTTCTTAGGAATTGAAGTTGCAAGATCAAGCAACGAAATCTCTCTCTGCCAACGGAAGTATGTGCTAGATTTATTAGCAGAAACAGGTATGCTTGATTGTAAACCTATTGAAACTCCCCTTGAGGTGAATAAAAAACTAACCATTCAACCAGATCAAACTCCAACGAATAAGGAGAGGTATCAAAGATTAGTTGGAAAATTAATATATTTATCACATACGCGTCCTGACATAGCATATGCAGTAAGTGTTGTAAGTCAATTCATGCATGCACCAAGTGAATATCACATGGAGGTTGTTTATCGAATCTTGCGATACCTGAAATCTTCGCCAGGAAAATGATTGTTTTTCCAGAAAAATAGAAATCTAGAAGTCAAGGGATATACAGATGCTGATTGGGCTAGAAGTCACATTGATCGAAAGTCGACGTCAGGCTACTTTACGTTTGTTGGACGTAACCTAGTTACGTTGCGAAGCAAGAAACAAAAGGTTGTTGCAAGATCAAGTGCAGAGGCATAATTTCGTGGAATGGCACAAGGTATCTGTGAGTTGCTCTGGATAAAACGTATTTTACATGACCTTGGTATATTGTTGCGTGCTCAATGTTTAAAAAGGAATATGCAATAAGAGAGCACTCAGAACATGCAAGCATACATGATCTTGTAGCAAGTAGTAAGTATTTTTTCATTCGTTTTCCCACAGAGATTTATTCTTAGTTACTCGCGAAGTGTGTTGTTAAGCAAGAATGGGTGGATTTGATGGGGTAGATTTGGTTTTAAGTTGCCTAATTACTACGGAATATGTAAAGGGTAGCAACATAAACAAGTGCAAGTCAATGATAAACTCAAACGTAAAGAGAAGAGATTAATAAACGAAGAGGAAAATAGCTAAAACAGAATTTTTAACCAAAAGAATTGCGAGAACAGCAATTATACCGCAATGTTACTAACAGCGAAAGTGTGTAAAATGTGGAAACAAGGGCTACTAACGACTCCTCTATAGGCTTTTTCACACGATTCTCAAGCATTAGATCAACTCACTATGCATCAAACTAACTCATTCTCATGTATCTTCCGATTTCATGCATTAGATTCTTTAGTTTACTCATGTCCAAGTAAGGTCTTAAGCATCTTGTTAAAACAGTAAGTTATGATTTGTACTAGGAAAACGCCAATTCCTAGGTCGTTTTCTGGCTACCTTGAGAGGCTAGCATGAGTGTATGACTCTGAACTCTTACTCCTTCCAGAGGTTAGGAGTTCTTTGGACAAAATGGATGGCCAATCGAAATTGCCCGTGGGATGAAGCTTACATACAATCAATGCATTCGAGAGCTATCCTACATGCTTGGTTCACGTGTTTTAGCCTATAGTATTGTCATTAGCATGCCCCTATGTTACTTAGTTACTCATGGATGTAGAGAGAACAAAAATATTAGATGAAGTAGACATGCTTAGAAGAAAATTAAAGACAAAACAGAAGGAAAAAACAGTAGGCAGAAATGAAAAAGAGAAAGTGCGATATGATGAATTGTGCTTTGATTAATCAATTGATTGAATGAACAGATGAAGACTTAAAGTTACTAAAATAAAGACAGAAAGCAACGAAATGGAATGGATTAACTAACGGAAAAGAAATAACAACAAACGGTGCTGGAAATAGGAAACTAAAACAGAAAGCAAGTAAGATGAGCGTGATCGCTTCGACGCAGATGCCTCGGCTGAAAGGAGAGAAAGGTAAGCCTTGCTTGGATGAATCCAATCAGGAGAGAAGATGAATCTTCTCTCCTTCCTATCAGATTGTCGACTCCAACGGCTAAGCTTTCCAACCCAACAGACGGAAGAGAAAAACAGGAGAAAGAATGGAGCTGCGAAGAGACTTCTACGCTTTCGGATGATGTTTCAACCCTCCACTTTGACCTCCTTTTATAGTATTCTGCAGGTGCGATTGGGCCAAGGAGAACCATCCATCCTCAACGTCGTACTTCAACATGGATGGAGGAGAAAGAACGAATCCCTGAAATATCGGATCACAACAGAAAAAGGTTAGCCAACTTACGGATTTCACTTAAAACATTGCGGTTTTAGCAATGTTTCCGCAATGCCTCCGCAATGCACAATTTTCATTCTTTTAACTTCGTTTTTCATTCCTTTTCTTTCCTTTTGCATACAAGTCCTAATTTAGCTTCCTTCTTCTAATTCTCATATATAAGCATAGGTTTAAGCTAAATCCTATCAAAAATACTTAAGAGTGTACATCTTTCTAAGATAAATAAGTCCTAAAATGGTCACTTTTGGAGACGTAACACACCCCCAAACTTAAGGTTTTGCTCGTCCTCGAGCAATCTAAGGACTTACTTAGGCTGCTGTTTTAACCTCTCTAACCAACTGCTGACTCCCCTAAATTCCTATCTATAGCAGTGCTGTCCTGTGACACACTTCTAAGTTTACAACTAACTTCTCATTCTGCTTCTTCTGACTTCGCACGCCTAATGATCCTACTCTTCCATTAACTCCTTACAGCTGATCTACTTGCTTCTGTCATATAATGCAACTATCCCTAAGGTTTCAAATTCTACCTAGCTTTACCCCAGACTCAGTACATGCTTCTAGTTTTTACTTTTGAGCTACCTAGGATTCCTTAGAGTCATGCCAGTCTTAGTATTAATAGTGACAGTAGTACATTTAGAGAAAAACCTAAACCCTGGCATCACTACATTGGACATACTTTCATCTCCCTAAACAACCCTACAAGCTACAACTTTGTGCTCAGCTAATTGAGGATCAGAGTTCTTTTTATTCAGGACATCTAAGCCACAAAGTTGCAACTCCTATGTATACATTCTTCTTCCCTATTTCTTCCTTTTTTTCTTTCTTACTTTGGTGGAGCCTCTCCTTTGGTTGCCTTTTGATGCAATGCCACTTGTGGGTTACACACTTGGCACTGATTACTCGGCAACTTAAAGAGAGACACCCCTCTTTATTCTATTTTTCATTTTTTTTTTCAGTTCATCATTTTTTGTAAAGGAGAAGAGGAATGCTTATGCTTAAAGGGAGAGAGAAATGTTCCTAGGCCTAGGGTGGCCTCCCCCAAACTTAAACTACTCATTGTCCCCAATGAGTGTCTGAGGTGGCACACCCCCAAACTTGTCCTAGAAGCATCTAGCATAGGTTAAAACAAAGAGAATCTAAACGCCCTAGGGATAGACAGAACATTCTAAAAGCAAACATTTCAGCAGCAGAAATATATAAAAGCAGGCAGGGAAGGACTTAAAGCTACGCATGCTGAGCACTTTTAAGAGGCTAATTTAAACTATCAAAGTTGCCTTAAGACACTCATCCATCATGCTTATAGATAGGCTATATAAGGCAGTCAAGATAGCAGCAAAAGAACAAAATTAAACAGAACCAGCCTAGCTAAACAGTAAGTCAAAAACATGCAATTACTAACAAAAATTGCGGATTCCGCAATTATTTTGCAATGGATACAGGGCAGATATATCAGTGATCAAGGCCCCTATGCATGCTCTTTCCAGTCACTTCAGCTATACAAAAAGAAAACTAAAATAATCTACCTATTCAGCTACCATCAGACTATACTCAACAAATCCAAACAACAAAAATACAGAACTAAAAACAGAACAAATATTAACCCAAAACAGCAGAATTCACACAGTTTAACGAAAAGTAGTTTCATTTTTTTTTCTTTTTTTTTTTGTAGGGAACAGAAATACTCCCTTGAGTGCTAATCAGCCTAGCACTCAGATGTCCTCCTCATCATCATCCCTCCGTGGTCCTGGAGGCGCCCATGGTGTCAGTAGGTCCGTGGGGAACTCAGGAATGATGCAGCCCAATTGGTCAGCAACATCCTTATCCCTTGCCTGTGCATATGTAGCCCATTGAGCCATCTTCTTCTGTAGGTCCATCAGACATGCCATTGACAGAGATTGAGTAGCAGCCAGGCCGTCTAACTCAAACTCCATGTTCCCCTTCCTGCGCATCCTCAGGCCTGTAGGCAGCTCCAGGTGCCCCGTGTAGGCCAGCTGCCTTTCCATCCGCTCGATTGGTACACCTGCACGTAAGCAAAGCTTAGTGATCGTGTTGGGGAAGAAAAGTGGACCCTTACCCTTTTTGGCGCAGTCTGCGATTGAGGCTGCAATGACCTCACCAACGTTGATTGTGAGGCCCCTCATGATCGCATAAACCAGCAGCGATCTGCCTTGGTTGATGGTGGTCTCGTGGGTCACTGGGGATAACCTCCTCCGCACGAATGAGAACCAGACAGCTGCCTTGGCTGTGAGGGTAGCACTCATCAGAGTGTGCTTCCCATTGCGCGAAATCGTCCACGCTGCCTCAGGTTGTCCAATGATCCTCAGCGCTTCCTCCAGGACCGCCTCAGTTGGCGCATCAATGATCCTTGCATAATCAGTGTGTTTTTGCCCCTTGAGGCCATAGGCTTCATTGATTGCCTTAGCTGAGAAATCCACCTCGATTCCTCTGACCACAGATAGGCCATCCTCAGGGTTCATCAGGTTGGCGTAGAAGTCGTACACCATGCTGGAGTAGGCGGGGATGGGCGGTCTACACAGCTCTTCCCAACCGTGATTAGTGATCCCTGCGCGCAAGAATTGCGGCAGGTCTGCTAGCGCGTCAAGGAACCCCTTCTCATGAAGCAAGTCCCTCTTCCTTAACTCAGTGCCCCTCGACTCTGCATCAGAGGACACATACCTCACAGTTTGAGGCTCATCTTCGGGGTACAGCTTGGCTTTCCCCTTATCTTTCGCTTTGGCTGATTCAGCAGCCTCGATCTTGAGCTTCTTCGGAGAGGGCTCACTACTAACCTTCTTCGATGAAGGCTCACCCCTGGCTTTCTTTTTCTTGGACTTCTTCGAAGTTTTCGGCCGTTTGGCCTTGACAACCTTGGTGGCTTTCTTTCTCAATCTCGCCTTGGTTGTGATCTGTTGGAGGCAATCCCCCAATGTCTCATCCATCGAATCATCCCCCTGTGCTGGGCTCTCGGGGCTGACTTCCCTCAACGGAGAGAAGACCTCTTCTTCCTCAGCTGCTTCATCACCCTGCGCCGATTCTTGATGCTCTTCATCTGGAATTTCAGGTTCAGGCGTCTGGGAGATGGGTGATGCCTCAGGACTCTGCGGCGGTGGAGTTTGTTCAGAGCTCTGTGGAGACGGAGACGGTGCAGGGCTTCGCGCTGGTGGAGATGGAGAATGGCTTTATCTGGCCGTCTCGTAGGATGGACGACCACTTTCTTGACTCTCCACAGTGGGAGTCTTCTTCTTGATCGTTGCGTCGTCGACAGCCATACTCCACTTCCTCTTCTTGGGCGTTCCTGCTGGTTCAGATGGTCCAGCAGGGATCTCCGTTACTACCTTCCACTTCTTCTTGCGGACAGGGAGCTTGGGAAGGCGTTCGGTTCGCGCGGCTTCAGCATCTGCCAAGGCAAGGAGTGCCTCTCTCGCAGCTATCTCAGCGTCGGCGGCCTTCTTCTTGGACGCAGATCTCTCAGCTCTTGTTAGCACCATGGTGGAATCGTAGGGATCTGGAAAGAGGGATTGCAGAGGAAGAAGGAAAGAGCTTTCTTGGAGTTCTGTGAATGAAGGAAGCGTATGGGCCAACGCTAATCCAACGGCTATTTGTAATGATGAAAATCCCAACGGCTATTTCTGTTGCGGATTCAGCAAATCTTTCGCAATTAAATGGCCGTTGGAGATTTCTTCGTTTCAAATGCCAATATTTCCTCAACGTAATCTTTGATTTGGCCCCATATCTTCCTTGATTTTTTATCCTGGATTCATCTCCTTGATTCCCTCTTTCGATCCCCTATTAAAGGAAATAAAATCAACATCAAATTCGTAATAAAAATTACACACAAACATACACAAATAATAACCGGAAAAATAGCAGAAAATAAACTAAGGCATAGCCTCGCATGGACAAGCACAGTGATCACTCGTCCTCTCTCGGTTCTATTTTCAAGTTTCAGCCAAGAGGAAGGCCGAGAGAGTCTTCACATCTCCTTCCTCATAATAATGCTTCAATCGTGCACCATTAACCATGAACGGTTGCCCGTGCTGCAGGTTCCTAATCTCGATTGCACCATGAACAAACACGTTAGTTATCACAAAAGGACCTGACCATCTGGACTTAAGTTTGCCTGGAAATAATCTCAACCTTGAGTTAAATAACAAGACAAGTTGGCCTTTCTTAAAGTCCTTAATCCTAAGTCTACTATCATGCCAAATCTTAGTCTTTTCTTTATACATTTTAGCATTTTCATAGGACATATGTCTAAGCTCGTCAAGCTCATGTAATTGCAGAGACCGCAATGTTCCCGCATCGGTCACGCAATAATTCAGTTCTTTCAAGGCCCAAAATGCTTTAATTTCCAATTCGAATGGTAAGTGACATGCTTTTCCATACACAAGTCTATAAGGAGACATACCTAGGGGTGTCTTATAGGCAGTTCTATATGCCCAAAGTGCATCCTCGAGTTTAAACGACCAATCTTTTCTATTGGGTTTGACCACTTTTTCGAGTATGTTTTTAATCTCCCTATTTGATATTTCAGCTTGGCCATTCGAATGTGGGTGATAAGGGGTGGCTACTCTATGTCTAACATTATATTTAGCCAACACTTTTTCCATAGCTTTATTAATAAAGTGTGTCCCTTCATCACTAATTATAGCACGAGGTGTACCAAACCTAGTAAAGATATGCCTATTAAGGAACTTAATGACTGTTTTGGCATCATTGTTTGGACATGCTATGGCCTCTACCCATTTAGATACATAGTCTACAGCTACAAGTATGTAAAGGTTACCTGCTGATGGGGGAAATGGTCCCATGAAGTCAATGCCCCACACATCAAAGAGCTCCAACTCTAAGATGTAAGTGAGAGGCATCTCATCCTTTCGACTAAGGTTACCTGTTCTCTGGCATTCATCACAGCTGTGTGCGTATTCGTGGGCATCCTTGAAGATCGTGGGCCAATAGTAGCCACTCTGGAACACCTTTGCAGCTGTCCTTTGGCCACCAAAGTGTCCACCATAGGGGGCTGTATGGCAGTGCTGCAGCACAGACTTCGCCTCAGCAGCTGACACACACTTCCTCAGCAAACCATCTGCACATGTCTTGTAGAGTGTAGGATCATCCCATATGAACTTCCTACCTTCATGCAGGAACCTCTTCTTTTCTTGTCCTCCCTTGAAAGTTGGTAGTACCTGCGATGCAAGGAAGTTAGCAATGTCAGCAAACCAAGGTTCCTCATCATTATCACGATGGGCTAATACAAAGACATGCTCATCGATAAAGGCATCAGAAATTGCGGTTTCCGCAATTTTATCGCAATTATGCTGCAACTTAGAAAGATGATCCGCAACCACATTTTCGCAACCTTTCTTATCTCTAATGTCCAGATCAAACTCTTGCAGTAACAATACCCATCTAATCAACCTAGGGTTCGCATCAGCCTTCCTCATAAGGTATTTTAGTGCAGAGTGATCTGTATACACGATTGTTCTAGTGCCTACAATGTAATTCCTAAACTTCTCACAGGCAAATACTATAGCTAGCATCTCCTTTTCCGTAGTTGTGTAATTACATTGTGCCTCATTAAGTGTTTTACTAGCATAGTATACAGGGTGTGTTAATTTGTCAATCTTTTGTCCTAGCATAACCCCTACTGCATAGTCACTTGCATCACATAACATCTCAAAGGGAAGGTCCCAATTTTGTCCTACTATAATAGGTGCTTTGACTAGTGCTTCCTTAAGGGTTTTCCAGGCTAAGAAACATTCTTTAGAGAAGATGAATGGCTTATTCAGCTCTAGAAGCTCACACAAAGGTTTGGAGATCTTAGAAAAGTTCTTAATGAACCTTCTATAGAAACCTGCGTGTCCTAGAAAACTTCTAACGGCTTTCACATTCTAAAGTTCCACTAACTTCTCTATTATTTCAATCTTGGCCCTATCGACCTCTACTCCTGCTCTAGACACTCTATGACCTAAGACTATCCCTTCTTCCACCATGAAGTGGCATTTCTCCCAATTAAGGACTAGGTTGGTCTCCTCACACCTAGCCAGGACTTGTCCTAAGTTTTCTAAACAGTTTGTAAATGAATCACCAAAGACTGAGAAGTCATCCATAAATATCTCTATCATGGATTCATCTAAGTCAGAAAAGATTGCCAACATGCACCTTTGGAACGTTGCTGGTGCATTGCATAAGCCAAAAGGCATTCTGCGGAAAGCAAATGTTCCAAAGGGACAGGTGAAGGTTGTCTTTTCCTCGTCCACAGGGTCTATGGTGATTTGGTTATATCCAGAATAACCATCTAGAAAGCAGTAATAGGCTCTACCAGCTATCCTGTCTAACATCTGATCTATGAATGGTAGAGGGAAGTGATCTTTCTTTGTTTCCTTATTCAATTTTCTATAGTCCATACAGACTCTCCATCCTGTAATAGTTCTAGTTGGAATCAGTTCATTGCTCTCATTCACTACTACAGTCATCCCCCCCTTCTTAGGTACACATTGTATAGGACTCACCCACTGACTACTAGCTATAGGGAAGATCACACCTGCATCTAACCACTTTATGATTTCTTTTTTAACTACCTCTTTCATAGAGGGGTTCAGCCTACGTTGGTGATCTACTCGGGGTGTATGCTCTTCCTCTAATATTATTTTATGCATGCAGTAAGAAGGGCTAATGCCTCTAATGTCAGCAATAGTCCATGCAATAGCCTTTTTATGTTGCCTAAGTAATAATATCAGCTCAACCTCATGCTTCTCACTCAATTTAGATGAAATAATCACAGGCAGAGTATCATTGCTTCCTAAATATGCATACTTAAGGTGAGTGGGTAAGGGTTTTAATTCTAAGACAGGTGGATGCTCAATGGATGGCTTTAATGGATTCATGGATCTGTCAGTCAAGTCACTATTCATACAAACATGCTGTATTTTATCTACAGGTATATCCATTATCTCAGAAACATTCAAATCAGTTAAATCTAATTGTACATAATTATTAGCATGCTTAGTCAATAATTCATGCTCCAGCTGTTCTTCCATCAGTGAATCTACAATGTCCATGCTAGCACAAGATTCAGAGTCAGAGGGGTACCTTAATGCTTTAAAAACACTAAATTTAACCTCCTCATCGTGCACCCTCATAGTGAGCTCACCTTTTTGGACATCAATCAGGGCCCTACCTGTGGCTAGAAATGGTCTGCCTAATAGGATGGGGACCCCCTTGTCTGCTTCATAATCCAGGATGATGAAATCTGCAAGGAAAATAAACTTGTCAACCTTTACAAGAATATCCTCAATCTTACCCTCAGGGTATGCTATGGATCTGTCTGCAAGTTGTAAGGTGACAGTGGTGGGACGTGCTTCTCCTATTCCTAGCTGGCGGAATAGTGATAGGGGCATGAGGTTTATGCTGGCTCCCAGGTCACAAAGAGCTCTGCCCACGTGCTTGCCTCCTAGCTCTACTGGTAGGGTGAAGGAACCAGGATCCTTCTCCTTCTTGGGTAGCTTGTTCTGGAGTATAGCACTGCACTCCTCAGTGAGATGCACTGTTTCAAATTCACCAATGATCTTCTTGTTAGTGATTATATCCTTCAAAAACTTAACATACGAGGGCATAGACTGTAAAACTTCTACAAAAGGAATATTAACATGCACTTGTTTAAGAATTTCTAAGAATTTATTAAAGTGCACTTCCTGTTCTTGTTTTTTCTTTAGCCTTCGAGGGAATGAAGGTGGTGGCACATATGCAGGCACTTCAGGTCGCCTCAGGATAGGTGGAGGCCTTGGGATTTCTTCTATCTCTTCTATGATCGGCTCCAGCCTTGCTCCTGATGTGCTTGGTGATGGTTGACCATGGTTTGGCAGAGAATCAAGTGGAGCACTAGCCTCTTCATTCTCTACTCTCTTTGGTGCTTCTCTAGTGTTGCTCACCAATGGTCTACCACTTCTGAGTTCAATTGCTTGAACTTGTTCTTTTCCATCTCTCCTTGGCACCTCAGTGTCAGCAGGAAGTCTACCTTGGGGCCTACTTTTGAGTTCATTGGCTAGTTGCCCTATTTGATTCTCTAGGCTCCTGAGGGTAGCTTGCTGGCTTTGTAGAGTAGCATCATTCTTGGCGATGTACTCTTTGAGTAGATTTTCTACAGATGACCCTACTGGTTGGTTGTATGGTTTTTGATACATGGATTGGTTATGTTGGGGAGTGAAACCAGGTGTTCCACTCGGTCTTGGCTGGTTAGGAGCTTGGTTAGTATTCTGTTGGCCACCCCATGAAAGATTTGGGTGGTTCCTCCAACCAGGATTGTAAGTGTTGGAATAGGGGTTGTTCCTAGGCTGCTGTTGGCTTCCAACATAGCAGACTGAGGCTGGATTCCCAGGGCAGTATTCATGCAAGTGCCCTTCCCCACAGAATCCACAGATAAGTGTCTCACCTTGAGTTGGTTGTGTGCCCATTGACATGGCTGTGGCGGTGTTGACACTAGTTTGGAGATTGGCTTGAGCCATTTGTTTGACTAGGTTGGTCAGGGCGCTTATTTGGCTACTCATGGCATTGAGTGCGTCCTTATTTTGAGCTCTACTTGGCTCGATTTTATCATCTGACCACCTACAGTGAGATGCTGAGATCTTCTCCAAGATCTCATAGGCTTCATTATAACTTTTGGAAAGCATGGAACCTCCAGCAGATGAATTTAACACTTGTCTGGTGCTGGGGTTGCATCCTTTGAAAAAGACCTCTATTTGGATACACCATGGAATGCCATGGTGTGGACATTTAAGCAGAAGGTCCTTGAACCTTGTCCAAGCTTCGTGAAGCGACTCATTTTCAGCTTGTTTGAACTTGATTATGTCATCACGAAAGGTAGAATTCCTATCAGGTGGGAAATATTTTACTAGGAATTTCTCCGCCAAGTCTGTTCAATTGAGGACTGATCCAGAAGGTAATGAGTTTAACCACGTTTTGGCTTTGTCCCTTAATGAGTAGGGGAAGAGGTAAAGCCTCAAAGCTTCTTGAGAAACTCCAGGGATGATAAAGGTATCACGAACTCCTAGGAAGTTTCTAAGATGGTTGTGGGGGTCCTCATTTTCCACTCCAAAGAATTGTCCTACAGTGGACAACATTTGGAACATTACTGGCTTTAACTCGAATGAGTTGGCAGTAATTTCAGGGCGGATTATGCTTGGGTTTAGCTCCCCAGGCATAGGTACTAGGTAAGAGAGAATGTCACTATCCTATCATTCGCTATTTCGATGGGATTGCGAGTGGTAGGTACCGGATTTGGGACTGGTCTGTCCATTTCTTCTTGATAGAATTGCGGAGACTCCGCGGTTTCAGCAATTATTTGAGGTATAGAGGGTTGGTTAAAGAGACGTTTCTTAGCTATATTTCTGGCCCTAAGTAATCTCTCAGGCTCAGGATTGAACTCTAGATCGCTACTTGAAGGCTCATTCATAAACTAACCCAATGGTACCTGCAAAAGAAATGAAAATAGATCAACTCCAATAGATAGTAAGAATTGGTTTTCTAACTTAACAATTTTCGTTTTCACTAAACTAAGTCCCCGGCAGCGGCGCCAAAAACTTGTTGCGTGCTCAATGTTTAAAAAGGAATATGCAATAAGAGAGCACTCAGAACATGCAAGCATACATGATCTTGTAGCAAGTAGTAAGTATTTTTTCATTCGTTTTCCCACAGAGATTTATTCTTAGTTACTCGCGAAGTGTGTTGTTAAGCAAGAATGGGTGGATTTGATGGGGTAGATTTGGTTTTAAGTTGCCTAATTACTACGGAATATGTAAAGGGTAGCAACATAAACAAGTGCAAGTCAATGATAAACTCAAACGTAAAGAGAAGAGATTAATAAACGAAGAGGAAAATAGCTAAAACAAAATTTTTAACCAAAAGAATTGCGAGAACAGCAATTATACCGCAATGTTACTAACAGCGAAAGTGTGTAAAATGTGGAAACAAGGGCTACTAACGACTCCTCTATAGGCTTTTTCACACGATTCTCAAGCATTAGATCAACTCACTATGCATCAAACTAACTCATTCTCATGTATCTTCCGATTTCATGCATTAGATTCTTTAGTTTACTCATGTCCAAGTAAGGTCTTAAGCATCTTGTTAAAACAGTAAGTTATGATTTGTACTAGGAAAACGCCTATTCCTAGGTCGTTTTGTGGCTACCTTGAGAGGCTAGCATGAGTGTATGACTCTGAACTCTTACTCCTTCCAGAGGTTAGGAGTTCTTTGGACAAAATGGATGGCCAATCGAAATTGCCCGTGGGATGAAGCTTACATACAATCAATGCATTCGAGAGCTATCCTACATGCTTGGTTCACGTGTTTTAGCCTATATTATTGTCATTAGCATGCCCCTATGTTACTTAGTTACTCATGGATGTAGAGAGAACAAAAATGTTAGATGAAGTAGACATGCTTAGAAGAAAATTAAAGACAAAACAGAAGGAAAAAACAGTAGGCAGAAATGAAAAAGAGAAAGCGCGAAATGATGAATTGTGCTTTGATTAATCAATTGTTTGAATGAACAGATGAAGACTTAAAGTTACTAACATAAAGACAGAAAGCAACGAAATGGAATGGATTAACTAACGGAAAAGAAATAACAACAAACGGTGCTGGAAATAGGAAACTAAAACAGAAAGCAAGTAAGATGAGCGTGATCGCTTCGACGCAGATGCCTCGGCTGAAAGGAGAGAAAGGTAAGCCTTGCTTGGATGAATCCAATCAGCAGAGAAGATGAATCTTCTCTCCTTCCTATCAGATTGTCGACTCCAACGGCTAAGCTTTCCAACCCAACAGACGGAAGAGAAAAACAGGAGAAAGAATGGAGCTGCGAAGAGACTTCTACGCTTTCGGATGATGTTTCAACCCTCCACTTTGACCTCCTTTTATAGTATTCTGCAGGTGCGATTGGGCCAACGAGAACCATCCATCCTCAACGTCGTACTTCAACATGGATGGAGGAGAAAGAACGAATCCCTGAAATATCGGATCACAACAGAAAAAGGTTAGCCAACTTACGGATTTCACTTAAAACATTGCGGTTTTAGCAATGTTTCCGCAATGCCTCCGCAATGCACAATTTTCATTCTTTTAACTTCGTTTTTCATTCATTTTCTTTCCTTTTGCATACAAGTCCTAATTTAGCTTCCTTCTTCTAATTCTCATATATAAGCATAGGTTTAAGCTAAATCCTATCAAAAATACTTAAGAGTGTACATCTTTCTAAGATAAATAAGTCCTAAAATGGTCACTTTTGGAGACGTAACATATATGTTTGTCAAAACCTATGATGTTATTATGTGATAACAAGGCAACCATAACAATTGCAAATAATCTTGTTCAGCATGACAGAACTAAACACGTGGAAGTTGATCGACACTTCATCAAAGATCATCTTGACAAAGGTGAAATTAGTCTTCCATTTGTCATGTCAAAAGAACAGCTAGCAGATGTTCTAACAAAGGCTGTAACTGGAAAAGTTTTTCAAAGCTCACTTACCAAGTTGGAAATGATTGACATATATTCACCAACATGAGGGGGAGTGTTGAAGTGAGCAATTTAAGGAGAGTGAGTCATTTGTAAAAAGGTTAGTGACTTAGTTGTTATTGACTTAGTTGTTATTAAATCTTGTGGTTAGTAATGAGTTATGGAAAGTAGGTGCAACTAGTTGGCTTGTAGTTAGGTTATAGACTAGGTTTGTTGTTGTATATTTCCTGTATATATATGGTGTAACTAGTGGAAGGAAATGATATCGAAGCATTATTCTCCAATAGCTTTTCTACAACCTCCCTTATGGGCATCCTAAAATGTAACGCCCAAGTTTTTTTTTCTTATCTTGACTTAGACCACTCGGGGATGTTACTAAAATACAAGCAAAAAGTTTTTTTTTCTTATCTTGACTTAGACCACTCAGGGATGTTACTAAAATACAAGCAAAAAGACTCCCTAAGACATATGAGTCAAATAAGTTTTGGAATCCCATACGATATTAACAACCAAAATCAAAAGATTTACAGAAAGTCTGAAAAACTCCCTATTTCTAAGCTACAATTTGAATACAACGTTTCAAGTCTATAAACGTTGAGACTAAGTACAAAGAACTAATTCCTGAGACTTTTGTACTACGCTGTCACCATTGCATAGCAAGCAAAAACACATTTGTCACCTACCTTGTATTTTTAGGTTATTGCCTGAAAATGAAAGAATAAAAATTGGGCGAGTATTTAAAATACTCAGTAAGTAGCCCTGCTGAATGAATTCACAAGTAAGGTTCATGCAACTGAAAAACGAGAAGGGTTCTAAGTGTTTTTCAGAAATATGTGCTAGTTGAGTGAACAATTAAACCTATCACAAAACTGTGTCAACTCTGAATAATGTATATGTGGGACTACAAGACGAAACACCTCTAGAAGATAGTTAGCAGTCAACTAGTGGGTGTTAGGTCTCTCCCAACATAGCATCTACTGGATGAGTGTACTTGAAGCTGGTTGATTGCACTCCAAAAGTGCTAATATTTAGCTCCTAAGTCTTGTAAATTAGAGTAATTATTTGGGCTTAATTGATTTATTTGGTATAATTTAATTGCTAAGGGGTAAATCGGACATTTGCGATAATTAAGAGCTTAAATGAATATTTTATAATATTTTATTAGTTAGTCGTTTTGAGTGATTAAGCTACATTAATTAAATAATCTAATCTTAACTGAAAATTGATTTGTGGCTTGATGGTGTAGGGCTTGTTAAGAAAATTGGGTTGCCAAAGCTCAAATCTTGGTTGATGCAGGATTTTCTCTCATTTTTATAATGGTCAACAGCCCACACGCGCGCGGCCTGGCCCACACGCGCGCGGCCCACCAGGCCTCGCCCATCTGCCTACGCATGACCGCGCGCGCGCCCTGCTTCGCCTCAGCGCCCGTCCGCGCGGCCCAATTGGCCAATTTCGGCCCAAAACTCGTTTTTTTTAGCTTTTTAAGCACTTTTGACCTAGTTTTTCAGCCACCATTCACTTAGGAGAGAGAAATTTCGATATTGAGAGTTTTAGCCTCGGGTTTGGTGATATTTTCATCAATTTTCAAGGTTTTTGGACAATTTTTGATCGATTTTCAACACGTTTGGCTAAGGTAAGTGCTCTAATTTGAGTTAGGGATTTACTTTGATGCTTAGTGAGGGTTTTTGTATGAATTTCTAGCATTTTGTTGTTGATTTCTTGCATCTCCAATCTGTATAAAGAACGAATGTCATGTCTTTCTAATTAGGATTGACACCCATAATTGTTACGCATGTTAGTAGGCTAAGCGTTAATTCTTGATAAGCTTTAATGCATTGTAGCGAGGGTCTAGCTCGTGGCTAATCAATTCGAGCCCAAGTGACAGTGGGGGTATGAGTTGATTAACGTTTTCACGGTGGGCTCAAGGTTAGGAGAGAAATCGAATTAGTCTTAAGAAATAATTCGTCGCAATTATACCCGTTACTGTTTTCTAATTAATTGATGGCTTATCACCTTAGATTAATTAAGAAGCATGTTTAGTTAGAATTGACACCTCTAATTAATTCTTTGGGGTGCTTTGGACTCGGTTGGGACAAAGCTTCCGTTATTTAATTTTCCGTTAGCTAGTTTACATGCTTACTTTAATTTTCCGTTAGCAATCCCCCTTTTATTTATCGTTTTATTTTATTGTTTTAGTTAATTAAAAAGAAAATAGAAATTAATTAGGAGAAAATAATTTAGGTTCCCTGTGGATCGACCCGACTACCACTAGCTGCAAAGCTCAGTTGTAGCGAAATTATAAATGTTATTTTGGCGGGATTCGACACCCCGAAATTTATAGGATATTCAAAAATCCTAGTACCAAAATTGGCGCCGTTGGCGGGGAACCATTTAATTTCTCTTAGTTAAATTTTATTTGTTTAAAAACCACAAAAATATTTTCCTTTTCTTGTGTCTTCTTGTTTTAGCATGGCAGATTTTCGACAGCAATTTTGGGGACAATTTAAAAGGAGCAACGCCGAAGACCTTCTCCCAACCTTTGAGGAGGAGGTCATTATCGAGTTGTACCCCGATTTTGAGGAAGGAATCGAGGAATTTCTGACAGGCGGAGGCGAGAACGGTGAGACCGAGGAGGATGAGCTTGACCTCGAGGAGCATCCCGAAGAGATTAGTGATGCAAACGAGCTAAGGAGTGGAGCTGAGACTTCTTCAAGGTGGGTTAGTTTGGATGAATTTCTCGCATCTCCCAGTGATGAAGAAGAACTCAGAGAATTTTACAAGGTAAGTATATCTCCACCGATTGATTTTGACTTAGAGCATGAATTTTGTATTGAAAATTTATTTGAGGATTCATGCACTAATGAGCTCGAGCATCTGTCTGTTAATGAGAATATTTTAGGAAATCTTTTCTTTGAGGATGTAGAACCAGCATGTTATGAAAATTCTGTTGTGATGGATGAGGAAGTGGCAATTGTGCCTTTAGATTATTTATCTTTTCTTGTTATGTCTTGTGATAATTCATGTATTCTAGGAGATTTATCTTGCATGTCCCCTTCCATCTGTGCTTCTGTTGATGTTGGTTGCCTTGGAAATTTTGATGTGATCCCTCCTTTGGTCGAGTCTTTATTTTCTGTTGAGTCTTTTATTTTTGTTGAGTCAGTTGAGTCTTCTTTTATTTTGTTTGAGTCTGTTGAGTCTTCTTTTATTTTGTTTGAGTCTGTTGAGTCTTTATTTTTTCCATATATTGAAAATACCAAAAAGATAACAACTCTGTCCGGCTGCCTCCAAAAGTCGAAGAGCTTGCTTCTCTTAGCAGGTTTTGTTGATTCAAGGAAAAAGGGGCCGAAGAAGTACGAAAATTTTTATGTACCCTGACAGAGTGGAGGACACGTCGAGCATAACGACGTTAAAAAATTGCGCTTCTTGGGAGGCAACCCATGTGTTTTTAAATTCTTGTCTTTACTTTCTGTTTTTATTTTTTCTAGCTTAGTTTCTGAGTTTTTCTTTTTGTAGGGGTTTGTGGCCTAAGGAACGAGATATTTGGGCAAGGACCGCGCTGCTTCAACCACCAACCTAACAAATTCAGGGGAGGTTTTCTGTTCCCTTAAATTTTGTAATTTTAATCGCTTAGTCTGATGTGTGATACATAGAGGACTATGTATCCTTTTAGGTTGGGGGTGGAGAAGTTTGTTGGATTACTGAAGTTGTTGAGCTGTGGAAATTCTAAATTAGAAGTGCTTTGTTCTGCTGTTGCATGTTGTTCGATGGGGACAATCTATGAAATGCTTTTAAATTATTCGTATTTGCATATCTAGAAAAGCATGAGATTGTATGTGTTAGTTGAGCATTTTTCAAAAAAAATTATGTTCCTCCCTTGCATTTATCGAGCACGTAGCATCCTATTATTGGTTCTGTAGGCTTAGAATTGTCTTATGTTGCATGAAATCTTGTTGTCACCCCGAAAGGCACCCCTAGGGAAGGCTTGATGCATGATAGGTTGTAATAGGTTAATTGAATTGCAGCGAAGCTATTGCCTAGTAAAAAAAGCAAGCATGAAAATAAAAGCTCCTGAGATGCTCCTCCTTCTTAGAATCGCGACTAAGAAGTGAGCATTAGTCCTTAAAAATGTGAAGCTTGCCCGTAGTCAGATACATTGTGCAATGGAATTGCAGGTAAGCTGGAACGAAGGCAAGCTTGACATGTTAGGCTCTCTTGGAGAAGCAAGAGAAAGAAAAAAGTAAAAATTTAGCAAGTTCGAAAGAAAAAAAATTAGGCCTTTTAATTTGTTACTCTCTTGATTGTTGAAAAGCCATAGACTGTTCTTTATTGCTAGAAGTAGGGGGAAACGTGATGTAAGGTTGCATAAAGTTTTTCCGGGTCTATGTGAGCTAGAATATGTTTGCTGAACACACACGCACGTAGGGGAGTAACGGTTAGATTTTCGAAAGGTTCTCAATCAATGCATGCGATTAATTGCTTTCTTGTTAAGTAAATGCCTTGATCTTTGAAGCATTGAGGTTTGAGTCGATAGCATGCAAAATTTAGTTATGTGGTGATAATTTAAGAATAGCCTTGCTCGAGGACTAGCAAGATTTAGGTTGGGGGTATTTTGATAGCTCCAAAATAGAGCTATTATTTACTCCCTAATTATAGCTAGAACCATGTCAAATATTGATTAAAATGCCTTCTTGTAGGTGATTTCATGGTAGAGAGCTCGAGGAGTCCGAGGACTTGTTTCGAGGCTAAAAATGACGTTTTAGAGCTTTATGGATGCATCGGGAGTGAAGAGGCTTGAAGAATTGAAGAAATGGCAAAAATTTCCATTGAAAGGCAATTTTTGGCCACCAAACCCGAGAGCAAGTGTTGAGCAACAACGTCGAGACGCTGGCTCAACGCTGCGCAGCGTCGAGACGCTGTCCTAGCGTCGAGACGCCGCCCCGAGGATTTCCGAAGATGGACGAGCGCCAGCGTCGAGCGCGCGCGTCTCAACGCTCGTTTGGTCAACTTAGGGCACAGCGTCGAGACGCTGCCCTAGCGTCTCGACGCTCCGACGGATATAAATTCATATTTTTCCGATTTTTAACGGATCTTCTTCTCTTTTCCCCTCGGGATTGCCGCTTTCTTCCCCAAACTTCTGGTTTTTGCCCATTTTTGGGGTTGTATGTTGATGACAATCTCCATGGATGCTTGGGCAACCTTCATCTCCATGGATAGCTAAAGAGGTTAATGGTTGGTTAGTCAAGTTTAGGGATTGATTATATTTTGTATTAGGTGAGATTAGAGCTTAATTGAATGTTTAGCATGAATGAATGAATTTCTTGCATCTCTTGGTCTGTATTAAGAACGACTAACTTGCCTTTCCGATTAGGAGTGACGTCCATAATTAGTTACGCATGCTTAGTTGGCTAATATTGATTTTTGACAAACCTCAATACTTAGTAGCGAAAGTCTAGCTCGTGGCTAATCAATTCGAGCCCAAGTGACGGTTGGGGGTAGGAATTGATTAACGTTCTCACGGCGGGCTTAAAACTAAGAGATAAATCGAATTAGTTTTAGGATTAATTCGTCTCAATGATACCCGTTACTGTTTGTTAATTAATTTAAGAGTCATGAACTTAGATTAATTAGTGGGCATGTTTAATTAGGATTGCACCCACCTAATTAATTAATTGGGATGTTTGGACCTGATAGGGACATTACATTTTGTGTGCATGAAACGTCTCGGCTAATTCACATGTTAATTAATGAACCAAAATACATTAGATCAATCCCGACACTTGCTAATCGATCGAATTCGTCAATTTCATACTTCCCGTTTTAATTTTCCGTTAGCGCAAGTTTAGTTTTAGCTACTGTTTTCCCAAACAAAATCCCCCTATTTTAGCATTCCAAATTTAGTTTAATTAAATTAGGATTATTGATCACTCCCTGTGGATCGACCCCGTTGCCACTTAGCTGCAAATTGCTCGGTATATTCGGGTTTATAAATTTCATTTTGGCGGGTCTCGACAACCCAAAATTTGTGAACGTACAAAAGTTCACTACCACTGGTATAAAGTATCATGCTTAACTATGTACACATCAAAAGTGAAATTTGCGTTTAAAACAATTTTTGTTTAATTGAAATAGAAAGAAAAAAAATATTAAAAAAATTATTCCAAACATTTTTTGAGAAATTTACATGTTTAGTTTTATTTTAATAAAAATTATTAATGTTAATTTTTATTTTGGTGGAGTGGTTCTGCTTACAATTAGCTCTTATTGGTCTCAAATCATTATTCTCCTGAAATACATTGTGGAACGAATTATTCAGGTTTGTCGTGCTTTCCTTTGGAAGGGCTCTACTATTACTTCTGGGGTGGTGTCATTGCTTGGGATGATATTTGTACACCTAAGAAAGATGGTGGTTTGGGATTTAAAGATATTAGATATTAGTATTTGGAATTCTAGTGCAATGAGGAAGCATATTTGGGCCATTTCTACCAAGAAGGATAGCCTTTGGGTGAACTGGGTCCATTCAGTCTATATTAAGAATGAGGATTCGTGGGACTATGTATCCCCATTTGATTGTAGTTAGTATTGGAAACGTTTGATTCAGGTTAAAGCAAAGGTCAAACATGTCGACACTCAGGTGAATTTCCAAGGGTTGCATTATACTATTTCTGATATGTGTCTCAAGCTTAAAGGGAACAATGATGACATATGGAGGAAGGCTCTTATTTGGGATCGTCTCAGTGTTCTAAAACATAGGTTTATACTTTGGATAACCCTTAAATGTAGGCTGCCCACGAGGGATCGACTTCTGAAGTTTGGGATGGCCACCGATGAGAATTGTTTGATTTGTGCTCGTGGTAATAAGACTATACCTCATCTTTTTTTCCATTGTCTTTTAAGCATGCAGTGTCTTAAAGAAGTGTTGTTATGGGAGGAAATGAAGATGAAACGTCAGGAGCTGCATCATTGTATTACATGAATTCGAAAAGCTAAAGTTTCAAGAGCTCGGAGACGTTTTTATATTTGTATTACTTCCGCTCTTGTTTATAATATTTGGAAGGCTGGAAATCAGGCTTTATGGACACATTCAGTCCCTACGGTCAAAATTGTTAGTAATCGTGTTCAGAGGGATGTTTGTGATAGATTTCTTTATGCTTCTGGTTTTAAAATGAGTTGTGGGAATAGAAGTTGGGTTGAAAGCTTTATTCAAAGCTTCTAATTAAGTTTATTAGTTTTTGTAAGTGTTTCTCTGGTTAATACATATATTGATTCATAAAAAAAAAAGAAACTCAGGATGATTTTCATTAATAAAGATTATTTTTTATGTTGAACTTTCATAGAATATATTACTCAGACCCCTTTAATTTTGGTGAAGACTTTCAAGTATTTGAAATCAAACACTTAACTCGACCCTCATTTGAAATTTTCAAGCATTAAAGATCATTGGGCACAATATGAATCCAAAATAAAATTTTACATGGACTAATTATTTAAATCAAACATGATTCAACTTAGTCTGAGCAAGTTAATTTTTTTTGTTAATAATTACAACCTCTCTGAACATATAATACAACCAACTATATGTCACCCTAATATGGTAGAATAGTTGTAGTACAATGGTCTAAAATTATTACAATAATTCATATACAAATTACAACTACTCCAGATCCACTGGAGTCTGGTTTCAAAGAGATGGTGTTGGTCTAAAACGACCATCTCTTTGATCTCAGGTCGACATAGAAAATGTGACTCGAGACATATTTGAATGCCTTGATAGGAGGTGACGGCCTTCGCGAGGCTATGTCAGCAAGCGGCGACTGAAGTGTAAAGTTGCCACAAAAAAAATGTGGAACCTTGCTCCACGAAAAAAAAATTGTGGAAAACAGAAGAGAACTCCCCCTCCCTTTTTGTTTTGAAGAAAAAAAATAAGGAAGAAAATAATGAAGATAATGCCAGATAAAAGAAAAAAGATGATATGAATATTATTGTTCATTGTCTGATAACCTCAAGAAGATGATGGCTTTGCTTGACAAATGTGGGAACTACAATTGAGGAAGTGGACGATTATTCCTTAGTGGGCGGTTACACCCATGATCGTGGACGGTTACTCGAAGATCATGGTTGGTTATTTGCAAACGTGGGAAAGTACAAACGACATAGTGGGCGGTTGCTCAAAGGTGGAGAGTTATCTCCAACTTAGTGGGTGGTTTACATGTAATGGGTAGTTAGCCTCAAATTGTGGAGGATTGTTGGGAATGTCCCACAATCCCTCTCCTATATAAAGAAGTTTTCTTTGTAGAGAAAAGGAACGGGAAAACAATATAGAATTTTGGGTTTTAAAACTTGAAAGCTTTTAAGCTTTGTTTCTTGTGTGTTCTTGTGATAGAATGCATGTATCAGAGCATTC
This sequence comes from Herpetospermum pedunculosum, assembly GCA_028017165.1. Lineage (NCBI taxonomy): Eukaryota > Viridiplantae > Streptophyta > Magnoliopsida > Cucurbitales > Cucurbitaceae > Herpetospermum > Herpetospermum pedunculosum. The sequence continues at coordinate 52,281,205 of CM051528.1, read as the reverse complement.
AAGTGAGGATTGATCTATCTTACTTGTGGAGTGCTTTGAAGATCGAAGGTTGATGGGAGCCAAAAGCTTTGGCCGATCATTGGTTTGCTTCATCATCTAAGGAATCTATATTCTAGCCTTTCTTCGGGGTTGAGACCAAATTGGCTAATGGGGTTTTTGGGTTTGAGGTCTAAAGGTCTTGTTCTTCAGCAAGGTTGTTAGATACACTCGTGGGAGTTTCTTAACATTTTGGTATCAGAGCTTTTGGCTCAAGATCGGATATATGTTTCCTCTGTGTTTCTCTTTATTTTGTCTAGTTTCTTAACAAAAGAGGTGGAAAACTCTAAACGATTCCTCCTTGGGGAGAGAAAAATGGAGATGGAGTTGTGGAAATAAAAATGATAGTAGAAGAAAAATAATAATAACAAATCATGAAAAAGAAGATTGATGGAGTTTTTTTGGATCCCCTACATTTGAATTGTGGAAGAAAGAGAGATGAGGGGGTGGGGAAATAGTGGGAGGGAACACTTCAACAAAAACTATTTTCCATAACATGCATCGAACCGAATCGGATCTGAATTCACATTTAACCGGACCAAGCTGATTGCATGGTGGACGATATTTTGAACTATCGCTTAATCTCAAGCTGTCGAGGCTTGCCAAAATACGATTTATAAAGCCTATGACCAAGGCTTTGCAGCCAGTGGTAACAGGGTCGATCCAAGGAATAGGAACGATCAAAAGCACAATTAAAATTGGGATTTAATTGATTGATAGATTTTTGGTAACGGGGGGTTTTTATCATGGAAGAGAAATAGTAAGAAAGCTAACGGAAGAAAGAATAACTAGTAGAAAACGTGTGCACGGTTTGGGAGTCTCGGGATCAATTGTTAGACAAGTTCGGTTCATCATTTAATGCTAATAACATGGTATTCAGTTTATTGAGCACGCGGACGACTACCAGAGAAGCCCCAAAGTAGCCGACTCCATGGATTTTAATTAGACCGCACAGTTCTAATTACACGTTATCTAAGCTTACATCAAGGTGATCAGCCCTAAGGTAAATTTAGATAGTCACTAGCTAACCGCGACGAACATTCGAGCGTGAATTCTAATTGCTAGTAGATTGCCCGCAAACGCCGTATGCAATCAACAATTATCCTACCCGACCCGATACTTCGATTTAGTTCTATCTACCTGTGTTACTTAGTCGAGCAGTGAGAGGCACGGCATCGCTACTCTTTAACATACACAACATGCGAAACTACTCGAGTGTCAATCGGCGTATTTTAACATGCGCGTTGGATTAAGCAAAGTAGATAAATGCTAATAAACAGAACCAATATGCATCATTCAAAATCAGATTATCAAAACTAAAAACGTCTAACAAAATCACCCTAAACTAATCCCAAACAATTCACCCTTACCTTAGCCGCTCATGGCGCGGTTTGTCAATTCCGCTCCAACGACGGCCATGGAAGGAATCATCCACTAATTACAATGACGGTGGAGCTCACTAGCATGCCAACAATGGCGGAGCTCCACGGGTTTATCTTCTGCCATCGTCGTAGCGTCGAGACGCTAGGCCCTAAGTTTTCCGCGCGCGCCTTCGATGGCGTCGCGACGCAAGGCCAGCGTCGCGACGCTGCCCCGATAAAATTCCTGCGCGCGCCTCCTCCGAAGCGTCTCGACGCCAGGGCAGCGTCGAGCTAGCGTCTCGACGCTATCACTCGACGCTTGCTCTCGGGTTTTTCCAGCGTCGAGCCAGCGTCTCGACGCTATAGCTCGACGCTGGCTCTCGGGTTTGGGGCTGAAGCTTTGCCTCTCCAAGGCTGTTTTGGCCCGTTTCTTCACGGATCAAGTTCCCCTCTTCCCGATGCATTCCCGGGGCGTTAAAACTCCACTTTAAGCACTCGAACAGGCCCAACGGACGCACGAGCTCTTTGCCGCTTTTCTCCTACAAAAGAGATATATTTAATCAATTTAAAGCGGACTTTAGCTAATATTAGGAAGTATTTAATAGCTCCAAAATGGAGTTATCAAACACCCCCAACTTAAACATTGCTAGTCCTCGAGCAAGCACTACAAAGACATTGACTCTAAGGACGCGCTTACATGCATTCTAACTCAAACCTCCACGCATATTGAAATTTCAAACACGAGTATAATCATGGAAGCATTTCGTTCATGCATTAACTAGGAGATATCAAAAATTAACTCTTGCCCCCTAACGTGTGTGTGTGCTAGCTAACCACTCCTAAACTCACGTAAACTCGAAAAACCCGCATGCAACGCACATCCCGTAAACTCCTAAACTCACGTAAACTCGGAAAACCCGCATGCAAAAATTAACTCTTGCCCCCCAACGGACGCACGAGCTCTTTGCCGCTTTTCTCCTACAAAAGAGATATATTTAATCAATTTAAAGCGGACTTTAGCTAATATTAGGAAGTATTTAATAGCTCCAAAATGGAGTTATCATTGCACCACTGCCAATGGGTGTTCCCAACCCTAGGCCGTGTCTATATAGGTATGGAAATGATGAAATGATCAGTTTCCCTTTCCATTGATAAATGAATGTATTATAGGTTACAAGTTATCTATTTATGAACTATTGGAAGTTACACCGAGTACCAAATATGATGGAAAACTTGTTAATGGTTCTACAACTTAGGAGAATAATATGTTTGACTACTCTACAACTAAGGAGGTAGGTGCCATTATTATCCAATATGCCCCCGCAAGATGGAACTCCGAGAGGAGAGACTAATCTTGGAAAGTAGATGGTTGAACCGAATGCGAGGTAGTGGTTTGGTCAACGCATCTGCTAATTGATTTGTTGATGAGACATGAGTGACACGAAGAATGCCACCCTGAACTTGTTCGCGGATAAAGTGGTAATCAAATGCCACATGTTTCATACGAGAGTGGAAGACGTGGTTGAAGCATAGACTAGTTGATCCAACGTTGTCACAGTAAATAATTGGCGTCTGTGTGGAACTTAGACCAAGCTCGTCTAGAAGAGAAGTGATCCAACGAACCTCAGCGGCGGTAGAGGCAATAGAGCGATATTCGGCTTCAGTGGATGAGCGAGCCACCGTACGTTGCTTGTTCGAGCACCAAGAGATTGGATTCCTACCCAAATATATGATATACGCACTAGTGGAGGTAAAGTCATCTTTGTTGCCTGCCCAGTCTGCATCAGAGTACGCATGGAGAGTAAGGGGTGATTGGCGATGAAGGAGAACACCAAGATCAAGTGTGCCACATAGGTATCGGAGAAGTCGTTTGACAACATTCCAATGATCAGTAGTCGGGCGATGCATGGACTGTGACAACTTATTGACTGCATAAGCGATGTCTAGACGAGTAAGAGTGAGATATTGAAGGCTGCCAACAATGGTCCGAAATTTGGTTGGGTTAGATAGTGTTGAGCCAGAGTGAAGAGTAAGGACTGGTGAAGTAGCTATAGGTGTAGTGATAGGGCGAGAATCAATCATCTTTGTTCGAGCAAGTATGTCAATGACATATCGCCGCTGAGAGAGGAGTAAACCATGGGAATGAGGAACCACCTCAATCCCGAGGAAGTAGTGGAGATTACCCAAATCCTTCAGCGAGAAGCGACGAGCAAGAACCGAGACGAAATTCTGGACTGCTAGAACATTGTTACCTATGACAATGATGTCATCAACATACAAGTAGAAACAGAGTATCATTGTTATTTTCTGTACAAACAGGGAAGTGTCAGCGACCGAGTTCGAGAAGTGAGATGCAAGCAGAAATTGGCGAAGCTCATTGTACCGAGCTCGAGGTGCCTGCTTAAGGCCATAAATAGCCTTTCGTAGGCGGCACACGTGGTGAGGTTGATCAGGATCAACAAATCCTTGTGCTGTGTAAAAAAGACATCATCAGTAAGAGTGCCTTGGAGACGTGCATTGTTGACATCTAGTTGACGAAGATCCCAACCATTACTGACAGGCATGGAAAGGACAAGTCGAATTGTCGTGGGTTTGACAACTGGGTTGAACCTCTCATGGTAGTCAACGTCGGTGCGTTGAAGAAACACTTTAGCAACCAATCGAGCTTTGTACCTGTCAACAGAGCCATTAGGTGAACGTTTTATTCGAAAAAACCATTTACATCCCACTATATTTTGAACCATTGTTGGAGGAACTAACTCACAAGTACCATTCCTAACCAAGGCATTGAACTCGTCTGACATTGCATGTCGCCATTTGCTGTCTTTGATGGCCTGAGTAACACAAGTTGGCTCAATATCTTGGGCAAGTTGGGCTGAGAGACTGAGTTTGGTTATTGGTTTGAAGATATTATTTTTGGAGCGTGTGATTATAGGCGAGGTGCGAGTGGTGGTAGTTGGTACGGATGGTAGGTTTTTGGTTGTAAGATGATCCTGAGGAGGAGGATCAGTGGGTACCACTGGTGGGCATAAGGGAAGTGGGGGAGAAGGGATTTCTGAAACAGGTGGTGGAAGAGGAACAGGGTTGGTAGGGGCAAGGGATGGGATGAAAGAGGTTTGTTGTGCGATCAGGTCGAGTTGTGTGGCAAGATCGATTGACGATGGGCTGTGGGAGAAACTTGTAAATGGTGTGTAGTTTGTTGGAAGGAGGACATGTTGTGGTAACCAGGTGTTGCTGGTGGACTCAGTTGGTCGTGCAAGACTTGGTTCGAAGGTTAACATGGGAAACTCAGACTCAATAAAGCGAACATGACGAGATGAGTAAAGTTTCTGAGTGTGAGGATCGTAACACAAGTAAGCACTTTGAGTGGATGAGTAACCTAAAAAGACACACAAAATGGATCAACTAGCAAGTTTGTGCGATGAGTAAGGGCGAAGCCAAAGAAATAGAGACAACCAAACGCGCGTAGTTTTGAGTAATTTGGTGGAGAGTCAAATAATTTATGATAAGGGGAAACTGACTCGAGTGTGGGAGTGGGAAGACGATTAATGAGGTAAGTGGAAGTGCGAAACGCGTATGACCAGAAAGTGAGAGGCAAGGAAGCACGAGACAAGAGTGAAAGATCGGTTTCAACTATGTGACGATGACGACGTTCAAAAAAGCCATTATGTTCTAGGGTATGTGGAAGGGACGTGAGGTGCGAGATTCCATTTGTAGATAAATAGGTCGCAAGTCCAATATATTCCCCCCCGTTATCTGAGTACAGAGTCACAATTTTCTTATGAAAAAAGTTTTCAACAAGTGCTTTAAAACGGGGGAAAATTGTTGCAACCTCAGATTTGCGTGTGATAGGGTAAAGCCAAATATAGTGTGTGAAGTGATCCACAAAAATGACATTATATTTGAACCAATCAATGGAATAGATAGGAGAAGTCCATACATCAGAGAATATTATTTGGAGAGGGGAGTGAGACACAAGAGATGATTGAGAGAAAGGTAATTTATGACTTTTCTTGCTAAGACAATCATTGCAATAAGAGGTCTTTTTACTAGAGGAATGTACCGGTAGTTGGAATATATGGCGTAGGATTGACTCAAACGGATGACCCAAACGATGATGTCAGTCATGGTGAGACACTTTGACACTAGTGAAAGTAGATGGACTAGGTGAGGAGGGGGAGGTAGGCAATTCATACACACCATCTTTAGGTTGTCCTGCAAGCAATATTGCCCCCGTCAACAAATCCTTCACACGAAACAAATAGGGTAAGAACTCAACAAAAGTGTTATTGCCCTTTTTTTTTGTCTTTTTTTTTCTTTTCTTTTATTTTTTACCTTTTATCTTTCCATTTTCTTTTGATATTTTTCATTTAAATAATATATACGCCTATATGTATATGCTCCAAAATCATTAAATCTACCCATAAATAACATTGTTTTCCTTGTTTATTTACAATGCCCTTTTTTTCCAATTAATCAATTCGAATATGTGGGTTTAAATTAACAATGTGAGAAGGATCTTTCATGGCTTAAAGGTAAGTCTGGTTGAAAACGCATCAAAATATTGAAACTCAATGGAGTAGTAAAAATTGGAAAAAAAAAAACCCAAACAAACCTAACAAAATTATGCAATTTGGACTAAAAAGCAAATGGGAAGGGAAGATATTAATGAATTCATATTTTATTACTAAATATGGTCATAGATGTAGACACCGTATTTAGTCCGGCCATTTGTTTATTATTAATATTTTCTTACCATATTTTTATTAATTTTTTGTCACCTTTTATTTTGTCACTTTTAACTTTTGAATTCATTTTTTTTATTTTAGTATTTATATAATTCCGAAAATTAGAAAAAAAAAAAAACAAAAAAAGAGAACGTTTTAATTATTTGGAAATAATTTTTTAATCCTCTTATGGCAACTCTGCAGCGGTAGCGACCCCACGACCTCGACGGCGGCAACTCCACAGCTGCGGCGACCCCACGACTGCGGCGACTCCACGACAGCGGCGAAAAACCCACGGCCTGCGTCGGAGAGTCCACGACAGCGGCAGAAGAACCCACGGCCTGCGGCATCCACGAGCGGTGGCGAACGAAGCTCCTCGACATTCTTCGAACTCCAGTAGCTTCATTTAAAAATAACGTTTTGTAAAAATTTGAACTTTCCTAAATCTCAATTTGATTTTATAATCAAAGTCATATTTTCATTTAAAAATAACGTTTTGTAAAAATAAAAATCGTATTTATTTCGAAGGCTGAGTAATGTGACTTTCGTAGAGTTTCGACTCTCGTGCAAGCACACGAAAATCCTCCCAAACACTTTTCCAAAAATAAATAAATAAATCAATATGTTTTTAAAAATAAAATTTTATCATGTAAATCCTATGACGGAGTTTAGATAAATTTCTCAAATTCTTGAGGTAAATAATTTTCTTTAAATAAAAAGAAATTTGAATATGATAATTAATTAAGAGTAAATTATCATTCAATACATCAAACTCTTACTTTATTTTGAAAGTTAAGAATTGATTAAATGAGACATTGTTTTTTTCATAAATTATTAGTTATTTTCTCAAATTAAGGACGTTTTCAAATTAATTGGATAATATAAGATAAAATATGGCTACCGTTTTTAACGGGTGTTGTAGGGTGCTAATACCTTCCGTACACTCAAACGACCCCCGAACTTGATTTCTGTTTTCTTAGACCAGTTTTCGTTTTAAGGTGACCAATCACACCCAAAATGATTGGTGACGACTGTTACGTCTCCAAAAGTGACTATTTTAGGACTTATTTGTGTTAGGAAGTTGTGCATTTGTGAGTGTTTTTGATAGGATTTAGCTTAAACCTATGCTTATATATGAGAATTAGAAGAGGGAAGCTAAATTAGGACTTGTATGCAAAAGGAGAGAAAAAGAATGAAAAACGAAGTTAGAAGAATGAAAACTGTGCATTGCGGAGGCATTACGGAAACATTGCTAAAACCGCAATGTTTCAAGTGAAATCCGTAAGTTGGCTAACCTTTTTCTGTTGTGATCCGATATTTCAGGGATTCGTTCTTTCTCCTCCATCCATTTTGAAGTACGACGTTGAGGATGGATGGTTCTCCTTGGCCCAATCGCACCTGCAGAATACTATAAAAGGAGGTCAAAGAAGAGGGTTCATTCTTTTCTCCGTCTGTTGGTTTGAGAGGTTCAGCTGTTGGAATCGACAATCTGATAGGAAGGAGAGAAGATTCATCTTCTTTTCTGATTGGATTCATCCAAGCAAGGCTTACCTTTCTCTCCCTTCAGCCGAGGCGTCTGCGACGAGGCGATCAAGCTCACTTTACTTGCTTTCTGTCTTTAACTTTTCATTTCCAGCATCGTTTGTTGTTATTTCTTTTCTATTAGTTAATCCATTCCATTTCGTGGCTTTCTGTCTTTATGTTAGTAACTTTAAGTCTTCATCTGTTCATTCAAACAATTGAGTAATCAAAGCACAATTCGTCATTTCGCACTTTGACTTGATTCTCTCTGCATACTGTTTTTCCTTGCTGTTTTGTCTCTAGTTTTCTTCTAAGCATGTCTACTTCATCTAATATTTATGTTCTCTCTACATCCATGAGTAACTAAACCACATAGGGGCATGCTAATGACAAGGCTATAGTCTAAAACACGTGAACCAAGCATGTAGGATAGCTCTCGAATGCATTGATTGTATGTAAGCTTCATCCCACGGGCAATTTCGATTGGCCATCCATTTTGTCCAAAGAACTCCTAACCTCTGGAAGGAGTAAGAGTTCAGAGTCATACACTCATGCTAGCCTCTCAAGGTAACCAGAAAATGACCTAGGAATAGGCGTTTTCCTAGTACAAATCATAACTTACTGCTTTAACAAGATGCTTAAGACCTTACTTGGACATGAGTAAACTAAAGAATCTAATGCATGAAATCGGAAGATACATGAGAATGAGTTAGTTTGATGCATAGTGAGTTGATCCAATGCTTGAGAATCGTGTGAAAATGCCTATAGAGGAGTCGTTAGTAGCCCTTGTTTCTCTATTTTACACACTTTCGTTGTTAGTAACATTGCGGTAAAATTGCTGTTCTCGCAATTCTGTTAAGTTAAAAATTCTGCCTTAGCCATTTTCCTCTTCGTTTATTAATCTCTTCTCTTTACATTTGAGTTCATCATTGACTTTCACTTGTTCATGTTGCTATCCTTTATACATTCAGTAGTAAATAGGAACTTTAAAACCAAATCTACCCCATTAAATCCACCCATTCTTACTTAACAACACACTTCGCGAGTAACTAATAATAAATCTCTGTGGGAAAACGAATGAAAAAATACTTATTACTTGCTACAAGATCATGTATGCTTGCATGTTCTGAGTGCTCTATCCTTCCATATTTCTTTTAAACATTGAGCACGCAACAAGTTTTTGGCTCCGCTGCCGGGGATTTAGTTTAGTGAAAACGAGGTTTGTTAAGTTTGAAACACAAAGTTTAACATCTATTGGAACTGATCTTTTTCTCATTTCTTTTGCAGGTACCATTGGGTTAGTTTATGAATGAGCCTTCAAGTAGCGATCTAGAGTTCAATCCTGAGCCTGAGAGATTACTTAGGGCCAGAAATAGAGCTAAGAAACTTCTCTTTAACCAACCCTCTATACCTCCAATAATTGCTGAAACCGCAGAGTCTCCGCAACTCTATCAAGAAGAAATGGATATACCAGTCCCAAATCCGGTACCTACCACTCGCAATCCCATCGAAATAGCGAATGATAAGAATAGTGCCATTCTTTCCTACCTAGTACCTATGCCTGGGGAGCTAAACCCAAGCATAATCCGCCCTGAAATTACTGCCAACTCATTCGAGTTAAAGCCAGTAATGTTCCAAATGTTGTCCACTGTGGGACAATTCTTTGGAGTGGAAAATGAGGACCCCCACAACCATCTTAGAAACTTCCTAGGAGTTAGTGATACCTTTATCATCCCTGTAGTTTCCCAAGAAGCCTTGAGGCTCTACCTCTTCCCTTACTCTTTGAGGGACAAAGCAAAGACGTGGTTAAACTCATTACCCTCTGGATCAGTCCTCAATTGGACAGATTTGGCGGAGAAATTCCTAGTGAAATACTTCCCACCTGATAGGAATTCTACCTTTCGTGATGACATAGTCAAGTTCAAACAAGCTGAAAAGGAGTCCCTTCACGAAGCTTGGACAAGGTTAAAGGACCTTCTGCTTAAATGTCCACACCATGGCATTCCATGGTGTATCCAAATAGAGGTCTTTTTCAAAGGATGCAACCCCAGCACCAGACAAGTGCTAAATTCATCAGCTGGTGGTTCCATGCTGTCCAAGAGTTATAACGAAGCCTATGAGATCTTGGAGAAGATCTCAGCATCTCACTGTAGGTGGTCAGATGATCCAATCGAGCCAAGTAGAGCTCAAAATAAGGACGCACTCAATGCCATGAGTAGCCAAATAAGCGCCCTGACCAACCTAGTCAAACAAATGGCTCAAGCCAATCTCCAAACTAGTGTCAACACCGCCACAACCATGTCAATGGGCACACAACCAAGTCAAGGTGAGACACTTATCTGTGGATTCAGTGGGGAGGGGCACCTGCATGAATACTGCCCTGGGAATCCAGCCTCAGTCTGCTATGTTGGAAGCCAACAGCAGCCTAGGAACAACCCCTATTCCAACACCTACAATCCTGGTTGGAGGAACCACCCAAATCTTTCATGGGGTGGCCAGCAAAATACTAACCAAGCTCCTAACCAACCAAGATCGAGTGGAACACCTGGTTTCACTCCCCAACATAACCAATCCATGTATCAAAAGCCATACAACCAACCAGTAGGGTCATCTGTAGAAAATCTACTCAAAGAGTACATCGCCAAGAATGATGCTACTCTACAATGTCAGCAAGCTACCCTTAGGAGCCTAGAAAACCAAATAGGGCAACTAGCCAATGAACTCAAAAGTAGGCCCCAAGGTAGACTTCCTGCTGACACTGAGGTACCAAGGAGAGATGGAAAAGAACAAGTTCAAGCAATTGAACTCAGAAGTGGTAGACCATTGGTGAGCAACACTAGAGAAACACCAAAGAGAGTAGAGAACAAAGAGTCTAGTGCTCCACTGGATTCTCTGCCAAGCCAAGGTCAACCACCAACAAGCACATCAAGGGTAGGGCTGGAGCCAATCATAGAGGAGATAGAAGAAATTCCAAGGCCTCCACCTATCCTGAGGCGACCTGAAGTGCTTGCATATGTGCCACCACCTCCATTCCCTCGAAGGCTAAAGAAAAAACAAGAACAGGAAGTGCACTTTAATAAATTCTTAGAAATTCTTAAACAAGTGCATGTTAATATTCCTTTTGTAGAAGTTCTACAGTCTATGCCCTCTTATGTTATGTTTTTAAAGGATATAATCACTAACAAGAAGATCATTGGTGAATTTGAAACAGTGAACCTCACTGAGGAGTGCAGTGCTATACTCCAGAACAAGCTACCCAAGAAGGAGAAGGATCCTGGTTCCTTCACTTTACCAGTAGAGCTAGGAGGCAAGCACGTGGGCAGAGCTCTTTGTGACCTGGGAGCCAGCATAAACCTCATGCCCCTATCACTATTCCGCTAGCTAGGAATAGGAGAAGCACGTCCCACCACTGTCACCTTACAACTTGCAGACAGATCCATAGCCTACCCTGAGGGTACGATTGAGGATATTCTTGTAAAGGTTGACCTGCGGTGGTGTCATCGGTTCTGAATGACGAACACACCATCTGGAATGCCTTGAGGTGTCTGACGGGATCCTCATCTGTATTACCACAAAAAAAAGGTAATAAGTTAATCAGACCAGCTGTAAGTTCAAAATTACCTGCAGCTACCGGATACAAGATACTCGATGTGTTCCGGCCTAGCTCAGATGATGCAAGCTCCCTCAAGGTACTTTGATGCTCAAGATTACCCACGACCTCCATCTTGGCGCTTCTTTTGGATTTTCAAAGAATGCTGCGCTCCAAAAACTCAAACAAAAACGCGTAAAATAATACAAAAGAATTAAACTGTACAAAAAGGAATAAAGAAAATTTTTAAAACTAACAAACTAAACTTAACTAAACTAAATTAATTAATTCCCCGGCAACGACGCCAATTTTGGTAGACGTACTTTTGGGGTACTCCAAATTCAAGCTGTCGAGGCTTGCCAAAATACAATTTATAAACCCGAATACACCGAGCTATTTGTAGCTAAGTGGCAACGGGGTCGATCCACAGGGAAATAAGAAATTCAATCTAACTAAGTCTAATTTGCTAGAAATAAAAGAATGCACAAATTAAAGAATGGTAATTTGGTTTTGGGGGAAGGGAGCTCCTAATTATGCTAACGGAAAATTAAATGACAACGTGCAAAAATTAAACGGTCGTGCTTAACTTCGAGAAATGGAATTGCTCGTTATGGATGTTCGGATCATTGATACAATTAACGCGTTAGTCATGTTCATGCACACAATTCATTTAGTTATCTCTAACTCAAATGACCCAAGGATTTAATTAGACTCGTGCAATTCTAATTAAACTTGGCCAATAATCTATCTAAGGTAGCGACCCCTAAATCGATTACGTGCCAGTGACGGGAACATTGCGACGGCCTAATCCTAAGACTAACCCGGTTTCTCTCTTGCCTTAAGCCTAACATGAAAACGTTAATTAATTCAGTTTACCAATGTCACTTTGGGCCGAACTAATTAGCCATGCTTAGACCCGTGCTACCTAGCGGTATAGGCAATTATACGTCCCAACCTTTAGCCTTCTATCATGCATAGGAATTAGAGCGTCAATCTAATTTAGCTACACATGCTAGATTGTATGAAGAACAAACAAGAGATGCATAACATACTAATTTCTCAACATTCACAAAGGGGAAAAATCTCCCCAAACATCCAAAACTTACAAACCAAAACTCGAAATCAAGAACTTACCTCGGTTTAGCCTTCCATGGAGGTTGGATTAATCCAATCCCCCATGGAAGAGCTTGGAATCATGCACAAAGAAGAAGAAGAAGTACAAAATTGGTGGAAAAACGCCTTGGAACCGAGAGGAGAAGCTTGAGGAAGAAGGGGGGGGGAAAGAATGGCTGCAAATCTGAAGTTTTCACGGTTTTTAAGCTCGGAGCGTCGAGACGCTAGGCCAGCGTCTCGACGCTGTGCCCTAAGTTGGCAGGCGCGCGCGCGGGGGTAGCGTCGAGACGCTGCGCGCGGCGTCGAGCGAGCGTCGAGATGCTTGCGCTCGACGCTTGCTCTCGGGTGAAACTTCAGACGCGCGCTTCAGAGTTCGGGGCGTCGAGACGCTAGGCCAGCGTCTCGACGCTGCCGGCGTTGAGTGAGCGTTGACACGCGCGCTCGACGCTGATGCACGTCTATCTTGGGGAATCGTCGGGGCAGCGTCGAGCTAGCGTCTAGACGCTGGGGCGCACGCAGATTTTCAATGACGGGCGCACGGGCGAGGGCGCGCGGGCGCGAGGCGAGGCGGCGCGCGCGGGCGCGCGCGCGTCTGGCCGTCTGGGCGCGGGCGTGCGGTGCTTGCGAGCGGCGCGCGCGAGCGCGCGCGCGTGGCGTTCGTTGGGCGCCTGGGCGTTGGGCGCCGGCGCTTGGGCGCTGCCCTCTCGGCTCTTAGCCCACTTTTGGGTCGTTTTGCTCCCGAGCTCCGTTTGGCCTATCGTTTTGACCCGAACACTTCCCGAAACGTCTTAAATGACCTTTTTAGCCCCGAAAATCATCAATGGACTTCCCGAGCTCTTCACCATGAAATCACCTACATGGAAGCATTTTAATCAATAAATGTCATGGTTTTAGCTAGAATTAGGGACATTAAGATAGCTCTATTTTGGAGCTATCAAAATACCCCCGACCTAAATCTTGCTAGTCCTCGAGCAAGGTATACTCTAAATAATCTCCAAAGAATCAAATGCATGCTTGGACTCTAATCTCAATGCTTGTGAAACAAGGTACTTGTAGTAAATTCAAAACCATCAAAAGCATGCAAACGTTGAAATCATTTCAAAATTTAAACTCCTATTCCCTTACGTGTGTGTGTGCTTAGCACCTCTCAACCTAGCTCACGCAAGCCCGGAACAACCTTATACAGTCCTATGACTCGTTTCCCCCCTACTTATGGCGATAAGAACAGTCTAACGGCTTTTAGTGATAGGAATAGCAACAAAACAAAAGGCCTAAATTTTATTCTTTTTCCTTGAGTACTTTGTACCCATTTTTCTTTTTGAACCACTTTTTTTTTATTTTTCTCCAAGAGAGCCTAACACGTCAAACAAAATTTTAGCTTCACGTTTTTAAGGACCATTGCTCACTTCCATTAGTTTTCCTTTCATGCAGTGACAACCGTGGGTTACACCATCGCCCCTGGTTACATGGGCAACACAAGAAGGAGGAGCAACTCTGGAGGTTTTATTTTTCATGCAAACACCTTTTTTTTTTTTTTTTTTAGGCAATAGCTAGGCTATACAACAAATGAGTTATTACTACTTCTACACATCAAGCCTCCCTAATGGTACCTTTCGGGGTGACAACAAGGTTTCAGACAAAATAAGATCGGTCTAGACCTACAGAGCTGAGGATAAGAGTGCTATGTGCTCAGTGAATGTAGGGAAATAACAGAAAAAATTTTAAAATAGGCTCAAAATGTGCGTACATCGTCAAATTTTCGAATCATACAAATACGGAGTGTTCACAAGCAAATCACAGACCGTCCTCATCGGACACATGCATTCAGATTCTAATCTAACAGCCAGAGTACACGTATGCTCGACAACTACTAAGAAGTCTCATCTCTATGTATCAACAAACTCCACCCCCCACCTTAAGATATGCATTGTCCCCAATGCATTCAACTATAAAAACAATAAAATCCTAAGGGAACAGAAAACCTCCCCTGAATCTTATGGAGCCGACGGGTGGAGATGTGCACCTACGTCCTCCAATGTGCTCTCGAATTGTCGGCCATTCCACCTTTTCTCCTAGGAAAACAAGAAAACAAACAACAACTCAAAAGCAAATAAAAACAAAAGCAAAGCGATAAACAACAGAAATACAGTTCAAACTCGGGTGCCTCCGAGAAGCGCAAATTTTTAAAGTCGATTGCTCGACTGTATTCTCTCGTCAACTCATCCATAGTCGAACTTGGAAGATGCCCCATCCATCTTCCTAAGCACCTCTTTCCTGCGAAAATCCATGAACAATTCTTTCTCTCGTGCCTTCTGCGCACATACAACATCAATTTTAAATTTAACAGGTTTTGCAAAAGGTTGATCCCCTAAAATTGATGCAAAAACATGGGAGAAATTTGCATGCATTCCTAAAGTGTAAGGATCAGCAGGAAAGAACGGGTCATTCACTTTGCCCAAAACATCTTTCACCTTTACCAAGGGGTGCACATAAGAATTATCGACCACTTGCATAATAGAACTAGATTCATGCGAGTCATTCATTTTAAGCTCATTAAAAACAGCATGCGACTCAACATTAACCGATGGCTCTAAATCTAGCATGGGTTGATTAGTCATTTCATTTTCAGTAGTGCAAGGTAAAGTGGAAGGAAGTAGATTAGCAGAGTTCTCAACAATTGTCAAAGTAGAAACAGATGAATCACAAAATTCAGTCAAGGATGGCTCATGCAACTTATAATCATCAAAAAGTTCAGTTAAAAATAATGGGTCATCCCCATCCTCAACAGTCATGCATTCATTATGAGCTACAGATTCAAATGTGTCTACTTGACAAAGAGAGAAGACGTCATCAACATGCTCTTCTACATCGGGCAAATGCATCTCAACAACCTCTCCGCCATACTCAACAGATAATATGCCCTTATCCACATTTATTTTAGTTTTAGCAGTTTTCATAAAGAGCCTACCTAATAAGATCGAAGCATGCGAAGAGGAATAATTTTCATCCATTTTCAGAACATAGAAGTCAACAGGAAAAATTAATTCATTAACTTGCACTAACACATCTTCAATAATTCCTAAAGGATGCACAGAAGTTCTATCAGCAAGTTGAATAATTGTTCCTGTTTTAGTCATTCCTTTCAGTTTCAGTTTCTGATAAATGGAATACGGCATAACACTAATGGAGGCTCCTAGATCGAGCATTGCTCTTCTAATATGCATATTTCCAATCTTACAAGGGAGAGAGAACATACCTGGATCACCGCATTTAACCGGTAAGTTCTTTGTGATCACTGCAGAGACGTTCTCACTTACCATGACGCGTTCACTCTCCTTTGTCTTCCTCTGGTTGGTGCAAATTTTCCTGAGGAACTTGGCGTACCTCGGAATTTCCTTCAGGTCGTCCAACAGAGGGATGTTGATCTCTACTTTCTTGAATGTGTCTAGGAACTCCTTCTCGTAGTCCTCCTTAGGCGGTCTCGCTAACCTGCTAGGAAAAGGAGCCTTAGGCACATAAATTCTAGTGCATGTAGGATCGAAATTTACCCCATGCCACCGTGGTTCGGGATTTTCTGTCTGTGGCTCTACGTGGCCATAATCGACTTCCACCGGCGGGGTACTCGTGGGAAGCTGCTTCCCACTTCTCAAAGTGACAGCACTCAAACTCTCAGTTTTCTCTTCCATCCTGTTGATCTTGCAAGTCATCTGAGACATTTCTTCCTTAATTCCTTGCATCTGAGTGCCAACGTTATCGAGCTTGGACGAGGTGATCGTAAGGATAGCTTGCAACATGTCCTCAACAGATTTACCTGAAACAGAGGATTGGACTTTCAGAACATCATCCTTTAAGGCAAGAACAGTATTACTTACCTCGAAAAGCTGAGCCTTAAGCTCTTCAACATCCTTCTTCAGGCGAGCCTTCTCCTTGTCTCCATCTTCACTCCGCTCTAAGCTTATAGCTATGTTAGAAATTAAAACTCTAGCTTCAGCGGGTGTCTTGTCCATGAGCGAGCCTCCACTAGCGGCGTCTATCATCTGCTGCCCTTGGGGAAGCAAACCGTAGTAAAAACTCTGAATGAGGGAATGCTCGGTTATTTGATGATTAGGACAATCCTCGCATAACCGACCAAACCTCTCCCAGCACTCTAGGACGGTTTCTTCCTTTCCTTGCTCAATTTTGTGTATCTCCCTTCTGAGGGCGACGACCTTTGACGCAGGAAAATACCTTTCTAAAAACGCCCCATTCAACTCCTTCCAAGTCGTGATGGATCCGGTCGGTAGGTAATACATCCAATCTCTCGCCTTCTTCTTCAAGGTGAAGGGAAAGGTCCTGAGATGGAGTTGATCTGCGGTGGTGTCATCGGTTCTGAATGACGAACACACCATCTGGAATGCCTTGAGGTGTCTGACGGGATCCTCATCTGTATTACCACAAAAAGAAGGTAATAAGTTAATCAGACCAGCTGTAAGTTCAAAATTACTTGCAGCTACTGTTAAGTCTCTGAAAGTGACTTATTTAGGACCCATTTAGCTTAAGAAGATGTACACTTCTAGGTGTTTTTGATAGCATTTAGCCTAAACCTATGCTTTAATATGAGAATTAGAAGAAGGTAGCTAATCTAGGACTTATGTACAATAGGTAGAAAAAGGGTTGAAAACCGAAGGAAAAGAATGAAAAAAGCTGCATTGCGACAGCATTGCGAAAACATTGCTGAGGCCGCAATTATTCAAGTGAAAACCGTAAGTTGACTGATCTTTTTCCGTTAATTTCCGTAATTTCAGGGATTCATTCTTTCTCCTCCATCCATTCTGATATATGACGTTGAAGATTGATGGTTCTCCTTGGCCCAAACACACCTGCAAACTACTATAAAAGGGGGCCAAAGTCGGAGGTTTGATCATCATTCGAAGCGCAGAAGTCTTCTCGCAGTCCATCATTTCTCTCTGTTTTCCTTTGCCGTCTGTTGGAGTGAGAGTCTCAGCTGTTGGAATCGATAATCTGATAGGAAGGAGAGAAGATTCTTCTTCTCTCTCGATTGGATTCATCCAAGCAAGGCTGACCTGTCATCCCCTTCATTCGAGGCGACTGCAACGAAGCTTTTCAAGCACCTTTACTGCTTTTCTGTCGTTCTTCTTCTTATTTCCAGTTTGATCATTGTTGTTCTTAGCTTAGTGCTTTAATTACTGCATTTCGTTGTTGTCTGTCTTTGAATCATTTCTTTTGAAGCTTTCCTTTGTCGTTCAAACATTCAAAGTAATCAAAGTAAAATTCTGCATTTCACAGTTTCCACCTTCTGCTGCTACGTTTTGTCTTATTGTTTTAAGCATATTTCTCTTCTAAGCATGTCTGTTTTATCTACCTTTTCTGTTCTCCATATATCCATGAGTAGCTAAGCCACTTAGGGGCATGCTAATGACAGAACTATAGGCTAAAAAACGTGCATCAAGTATGTAGGATAGCTCTCGAATCATTGATTGTATGTAAGCTTCATCCCACGGGCAATTTCGATTGGCCATCCATTTTGTCCAAAGAACTCCTAACCTCTGGAAGGAGTAAGAGTTCAGAGTCATATAATCATGCTAGCCTTTCATGGTAATCAGGAAACGGCCTAGGAATAGGCGTTTCCCTAGTACAAACTAAACACTCCTGTTTTAACAAGATGCTTAAGACCTTACTTTGAAGTCGAGTAAACTTAAGACTCTAATGCATGGAATCGGACGATACTTGAGATAGAGTGAGTTTGATGTATAGAGAGTTGATTCAAAGCTTGAGAATCGTAATAAAATGCCTATAGGATAGTCATTAGTAGCCCTTAATTCACCCATTTACTCAGTTTCGCTGTTATTTAATTGCGGTAACATTGCGGTCCTCGCAATTCTGCCAGATTTTCATTCTGTTTAGCTGTTTTCTTCCTCGTTTGTTAATTCCAACTCTTGTCTTTTAAGTCTAGTTTCAACTTGCATTTGTTTATGTTATATCCCTTTATACATTCAGCAAAAAGTAGATAATTAAAAACCAATTTTACCCCATCAAATTCATCCCATCTTTCTTAACAATCACACTTCGCGAATAGCTAAAAATGAGTCTCTGTGGAAAAAACGAATGAAATATACTTACTACTTGCTGTGAGACCATGTATGCTTGCATGTTCTAAGTGCTCTCTCTACCTTATTGCTTATTTATCTTTACACATTGAGCACGCAACAAGTTTTTGGCGCCGCTGCCGGGGACTTATTTTAAGTGAAAACGAAGTTTGTTAAGTTTGAAACATCAAGTTATTTTCCATTGAATTTGATCCATCTTCATTTCTTTTTCAGGTACCATTTAGGGTAGTTTATGAATGAGACTCCATCTAGTGATCTAGAGTTCAACCCTGAGCCTGAGAGATTATTTAAAGCTAGAAATAGAGCCAAGAAACGTCTCTTTAAACAAACCCTTTTACCTCCAATCATTGCAGAGACTACAACTCCTCCGCAATCACCTCAAGAAGAAATGGCTGGAGTAAATCAAAACCTGGTGCCTGTCACTCGCAATCCCATTGAAATAGCGAATGACAAGGATAGCGCCATCCTTTCATATTTAGTACCTATGCCTGGGGAGCTGAACCCCAGCATAATCCGTCCTGAAATCACTGCCAACTCCTTCGAGTTAAAGCCAGTGATGTTCCAAATGTTGTCCACTGTGGGACAATTCTTTGGAATAGAAAATGAGGACCCCCATAACCATCTTAGGAACTTCCTAGGAGTTAGTGACACATTCCTAATCCCTGGAGTTTCCCAAGAAGCCCTGAGGTTATATCTTTTCCCTTACTCTTTAAGGGACAAAGCCAAAACATGGTTAAATTCCTTACCCTCAGGATCTGTCCTCAATTGGACAGATTTAGCAGAAAAATTCCTAGTCAAATATTTCCCACCAGATAGGAATTCAACCTTTCGTGATGATATCATAAAGTTCAAACAAGCTCCAAGTGAGTCCCTTCACGAAGCTTGGACAAGATTCAAAGACCTTCTCATTAAATGTCCACACCATGGCATTCCATGGTGTATCCAAATAGAAGTCTTCTTTAAAGGATGCAACCCCAGCACCAGACAAGTTCTAAATTCATCTGCTGGTGGTTCCATGTTGTCCAAGAGTTACAACGAAGCTTATGAGATCTTGGAGAAGATCTCAACATCTCATTGTAGGTGGTCAGACGATCCAGTAGAGCCAACTAGGGCTCAAGACAAGGATGCTCTAAGCGCCATGAGCACCCAAATAAACGCCCTGACCAACCTAGTTAAGCAAATGGCTCAGGCCAATCTCCAAACCAGTGCCAATACCGCCACAGCCATGTCAATGGGCACCCAACCAAGTCAAGGCGAGGCACCTATCTGTGGATTCTGTGGGGAAGGGCACCCATATGAATACTGCCCTGGGAATCCATCCTCAGTCTGCTATGTTGGAAGCCAGCAGCAGCCTAGGAATAACCCCTACTCCAACACCTATAACCCTGGTTGGAGAAACCACCCTAACCTGTCATGGGGTGGCCAACAAAACACTAACCAAAATTCTAACCAACCAAGGCCGAGTGGAACACCTGGTTTCACTCCTCAACATAACCAGTCAATGTACCAAAAACCTTACAATCAACCTGTAGGATCTTCTGTAGAAAGCCTACTCAAGGAATACATAGCTAAGAATGATGCTACTCTTCAGAGCCAACAAGCTACTCTTAGGAGCCTGGAAAACCAAATAGGCCAATTAGCCAATGAACTTAAAAGTAGGCCCCAAGGTAGACTCCCTGCTGACACCGAGGTACCAAGGAGAGATGGCAAAGAGCAAGTTCAAGCAATTGAACTTAGGAGTGGAAGACCATTGGTGAGTAACACAAAAGACATACCAAAGAGAGTAGAGAACACTGAGTCTAGTGCTCCACTGGAGTCTCTGCCAAACCAAGGTCCACCACCAACTAGCACATCAGGAGTCAGGCTAGAACCAATTATTGAGGAGGTAGAAGAAATTCCAAGGCCTCCACCTATCCTAAAGCGCCCTGACATACCTGCATATGTGCCACCACCTCCATACCCTCGAAGGCTTAAGAAGAAGCAAGAACAGGAAGTTCATTTTAATAAATTCTTAGAAATACTTAAGCAAGTGCATGTTAACATTCCTTTCGTAGAAGTTTTACAGTCTATGCCTTCTTATGTAAAGTTTTTGAAGGACATTATTACTAACAAAAAAATAATTGGTGAGTTTGAAACAGTAAACCTCACCGAGGAGTGCAGTGCCATCCTCCAGAACAAGCTGCCCAAGAAGGAGAAGGATCCTGGTTCCTTCACCTTACCTGTAGAACTTGGAGGCAAGCACGTGGGCAGAGCGCTTTGCGACCTGGGCGCCAGCATAAATCTCATGCCCCTGTCCCTATTCCGCCAGTTGGGAATGGGAGAAGCACGTCCAACCACAGTCACTTTACAACTAGCAGACAGATCCATCGCATATCCAGAAGGTAAGATTGAGGATATTCTAGTTAAAGTTGACAAATTTATTTTCCTTGCAGATTTCATTGTCCTGGACTATGAGGCAGACAAGGAAGTCCCCATCCTGCTAGGTAGACCATTTCTAGCCACAGGTAGGGCACTTATAGATGTTCAAAAAGGTGAGCTTACTATGAGGGTTCATGATGAAGAGGTAAAGTTTAGTGTATATAAAGCTTTAAGGTATCCCTCTGACCTTGAATCCTGTGCTAGCATGGATATTGTTGACTCACTGATGGAAGAACAATTAGAGCATGTGTTATTAACCAAACATGCCAATGAATATGTAGGATTAGATGTAGCTGATTTAAATATAGCTGACATAATACCTGTAGATAACCCACAGCATGTATGTATGAACGTAGATTTAACTGATAGAACTGTAAATCCGTTAAAGCCCTCCATTGAGCATCCACCTGTTTTAGAACTTAAACCACTACCCACTCACCTCAAATATGCATATTTAGGAAATAATGATACACTGCCAGTAATTATTTCTTCTAAACTAAGTGAACAGCATGAGGGTGAATTAATTTTACTGCTTAAGCAACATAGGAAGGCTATAGCATGGACTATTGCTGATATTCGAGGCATTAGCCCTTCTTATTGCATGCACAAAATTATACTAGAGGAAGAGCACACACCGAGGGTAGATCACCAGCGTAGGCTAAACCCCTCTATGAAAGAGGTAGTAAAAAAGGAAATAATAAAATGGTTAGATGCAGGAGTGATTTTCCCCATAGCTAGTAGCCAGTGGGTGAGCCCCATCCAATGTGTACCTAAAAAGGGGGGAATAACTGTGGTAGTCAATGAGAACAACGAACTGATTCCAACAAGGACTGTCACAGGGTGGAGAGTGTGTATGGATTACAGAAAATTAAATAAAGAGACTAAAAAAGACCATTTCCCTATACCGTTCATTGACCAGATGCTAGACAGAATAGCTGGTAGAGCCTATTATTGTTTCTTAGATGGCTATTCAGGCTATAATCAAATTACTATAGACCCTAAGGATCAAGAGAAGACCACCTTCACTTGCCCTTTTGGAACGTTTGCCTTCCGCAGAATGCCTTTTGGCTTATGCAATGCACCGGCAACTTTCCAAAGGTGCATGATGGCAATCTTCTCCGAGTTGGATGAGTCCATGATAGAAATATTCATGGATGACTTCTCAGTTTTTGGGGATTCATTTAAAACCTGTCTAGAAAACTTAGGACAAGTCCTGGCTAGGTGTGAGGAGACCAACCTAGTCCTAAATTGGGAAAACTGCCATTTTATGGTAGATGAGGGGATTGTCTTAGGACACAGAGTGTCAAGGGCAGGTGTAGAAGTTGATCGGGCCAAGATAGAGATCATAGAGAAGTTGGTAGAGCCCCAGAATGTCAAAGCCATTAGAAGCTTCTTAGGGCATGCTGGTTTTTACAGAAGGTTCATCAAGGACTTTTCTAAGATAGCCAAGCCTCTGTGCGAGCTTCTAGAGCTAAATAGGCCATTTATCTTCTCTAAGGAATGTGTAGTAGCTTGGAAAACCCTTAAAGAGGCACTAGTCACAGCACCTATCATAGTAGGACCAAATTGGGATCTCCCATTTGAGATGCTATGTGATGCCAGTGACTATGCTGTAGGAGTCATGTTAGGACAGAAGCTTGACAAGCTAACACACCCTGTCTATTATGCTAGTAAGACATTGAATGAGGCTCAATGTAATTATACAACTACAGAGAAAGAGATGCTTGCGGTAGTGTTTGCCTGCGAAAAATTCAGAAACTATATTGTAGGCACTAGGACAATTGTATACACTGACCATTCTGCCTTGAAATATCTTATGAGGAAGGCTGATGCCAAGCCTAGATTGATTAGATGGGTGTTATTGCTGCAGGAATTTGATTTGGACATTCGGGACAAGAAAGGATGTGAAAATGTGGTTGCAGATCACCTGTCTCGATTGCAGCACAATTGCGAAAAAATTGTGGAGACCGCAATTTCTGATGCTTTTATTGATGAACATGTCTTTGCTTTGGCTCATCGTGATAACGATGAGGAACCTTGGTTTGCTGACATTGCTAACTTCCGTGCATCACAGGTATTACCAGTGTTCAAGGGAGGACAAGAGAAGAAGAGGTTCCTTCATGAAGCAAGGAAATTCATCTGGGATGACCCCACACTTTACAGAACCTGTGCTAATGGCTTACTAAGGAAGTGTGTTTCAGCTGCTGAAGCGAAGTCTGTGCTGCAACACTGTCACTCATCTCCTTATGGTGGACACTTTGGTGGTCAAAGAACAGCTGCGAAGGTATTTCAGAGTGGCTACTATTGGCCAACAATCTTCAAGGATGCCCACAACTATGCCCACAGCTGTGATGAATGCCAAAGAACAGGTAACCTCAGTCGAAAGGATGAGATGCCCCTCACCTACATCTTAGAGTTGGAGCTCTTTGATGTGTGGGGCATTGATTTCATGGGACCATTCCCTCCATCATCAGGTAACCTCTACATATTAGTAGCAGTGGACTATGTGTCCAAGTGGGTAGAGGCCAAAGCATGTCCTAATAATGATGCTAAAACAGTAACTAACTTCTTGCATAGGCACATTTTCACTAGATTTGGGACTCCTCGTGCTATCATTAGTGATGAGGGGTCACATTTCATTAATAAGGCTATGGAGAAGGTATTGGCTAAATATAACATTAGACATAGAGTAGCCACTCCCTACCACCCACACTCAAATGGCCAAGCTGAAATTTCCAATAGGGAGATAATAAACATCCTAGAAAAGGTAGTCAAACCTAATAGGAAAGACTGGTCCTTCAAGCTTGAGGATGCACTTTGGGCTTATAGGACAGCATATAAGACACCTCTAGGAATGTCCCCTTATAGGCTGGTATATGGCAAGGCTTGTCACTTACCACTTGAGTTAGAAAACAAAGCATTTTGGGCCATGAAGGAATTAAATTTTTGTGTAAAGGATGCGGGGACACTGAGGTCTTTGCAGCTACATGAACTTGATGAGCTTAGGCATATGGCCTATGAGAATGCCAAAATGTATAAAGAAAAGACCAAAATATGGCACGACAGTAGACTTAGGATCAAAGACTTTAGGAAAGGCCAACTTGTCCTATTATTTAACTCACGTTTAAAGATATTTCCAGGCAAACTAAAGTCCAGATGGTCGGGTCCATTTGTTATTACTAATGTCTTTGTTCATGGTGCGATAGAGATAAAAAACTTGCAGCAAGGACAACCATTTATGGTCAATGGTGCTAGATTGAAGCACTACTATGAGGAAGGAGATGTGAAGACTCTCTCGGCCTTCCTCTTGCGTGAAGCATGACGTTCAAAACGAGAGAGAACGAGTGGTTACTGTGCTCGTTTAGTCAAGGCCAATGCCTTAGTTTATTTTTTCTGTTTTTCCGATTATCGTTTGTATGTTTTGTGGTGTGATTTTAATTGCGTATTTAATGTTTGTTTTATTTGTTTTTGCAGGGATTCGAAAGAGGGGATCAAGGTGAGTAAATCCAGCTTTTAAAATAAAAAAACGATCGAGCCAAATAAAAGATACGGACGAGCGAAGTTTGAGATTTTTATGAAAAAATATCCCTGGAATTGCGCTGGAATTGCTGGATTCGCAAAAAAGAGCCGTTGGGATTTTTCCGTTGCCTTTATATCCGTTGGAAAGCGCTCGATCGATACGATTCTCTCATTCTTTGATTTCCAAGAACTCTGCGATTCTTTTCATCTTTGATTCTACTCTCAAGATCACCAAGACTCGACAATGGTTTCCACAAGGGCTGAAAGATCCGCAGCCAAGAAGAAGGCTGATGACGCAGCTGAAGCGGCTGCGAGGGAAGCATTGCTCACCCTTGCAGATGATGGTGCCGTTCGCACCGGACCTCTTCCTAAGCTTCCTATCCGTAGGAAGAAGTGGAGGGTTGTCACTGAAATCCCTGCTGGACCATCTGAGCCAGTGGGCACGCCTAAGAAACGCCGGTGGAGTGTCGAGATGGCCGCCGAACCAAGCACAGCAAAGACTCCCTCTGTGGAGAGTCAAGAAACTGATCGTGCATCCCACGAGTCAGCCAAAGAAGGTTCGTCGCCATCCGCATCACCTGCGCACAGCCTTTCACCATCTGAACCAGTGCCAAGCGCAGAGTCGTCACCGCCTGCACAGAGCCCCGAGTTGTCTCCAGCACCTCAGAGTTCTGACCCGACACCTGCAGCAGCGCAGAGTCCTGAACTGCCGTCTTCGCCACTGAGTTCTGCGCAGACACCATCAGCAGAGCTAAATCCCACGCCATTGCACAATTCTCCACGGCCTGATCCTGAATTCCCATATGGGGATTATCAAGAGTCCACGCAGGGCAGTGGCGATGCTGGGGAAGACGAAGTCTTTTCTCCCATGAGGGAAGACAGCCCTGATGTTCCTGCACAGCAGGATGATTCCATGGAGGAGACGTTGGGGGCATGCCTCCAGCAGATCAACATTAAGAAGAAGAAGAAGGCCAAGATTGTCAAGGCCAAGAAATCAAAGAAGCTGAAGAAGAAGAAGGCCAAGAGAGTGCCTTCAGCAGACAAAGAAAGCACGGAGCCATCACTCAAAAGGCTCAAGGTTGAGGCTGCCGAGTCAGCCAAGCCAGCAGATAAGGGGAAGGCCAAGCTCTACCCTGAAGACGAACCTCAGTCAGTGAGGTATGTCTCATCTGACGCTGAATCCAGGGGCGTGGAGTTAAGGAAGAGGGAGTTGCTGCACGAGAAAGGCTTCCTCGACCGACCTGCTGACCTGCCGCAGTTCTTGCGCGCAGGGGTGATCAACCACGGCTGGGAGGAATTCTGCAGACCGCCTAATCCAGCATACACGAGCATGGTGTATGAGTTCTACGCCAATGTGCTCAGCCCTGAGGATGGCCTGTCTGTGGTCAGAGGGGTAGAAGTAGATTTCTCAGCCAAGGCCATCAACGAAGCCTTTGGTCTCAAGGGCCAAACACATACAGATTATGCACGGATCGTTGACGAGCCTACTGAGGCAGTGCTGGAAGAGGCCATTCGGACTATTGTGCAGCCTGAAGCTTCTTGGACCGTGTCACGCAATGGGAGGCACACTCTCATGAGTGCCAACCTCACGGCTAAGGCAGCTGTTTGGTTCTCGTTCGTGCGAAGGAGATTGTCCCCGGTGACTCACGAGACAACAATAAACCAGAGCCGATCGCTGCTGGTGTATGCAATAATGAGAGGTCTCACGATCAATGTGGGAGAAGTCATCACTGCGGCCATTGCTGAATGCGCCAAGAAAGGTAAGGGACCACTGTTTTTCCCTAACACCATAACCAAGCTATGTTTGCTTGCAGGAGTCCCTACCGAGCGCCTGGAGAAGCAGATGGCCTACACGGGCCATTTGGAGCTGCCTGCTAACCTGAGGCTGAGAAGAAAGGGGAATATGGAGTTTGAACTGGATAGGCTGGCTGCTGAACAGTCTCTATCCATGGTCTGCTTAATGGATATGCAGAGAAGAATGGCTCAATGGGCCACTTATGCGCAGGCGAGGGATAAGGAAGTTGCAGACCAGCTGGGGTGCATCTTCCCGGACTTCCCTACCAATCTTCTAACTCCATGGGTGCCCCCACGGCCGAGGCAACCAGATGAGGATGACGAGAATTGAGTGCTGGTTTGAAGTGCACTAAAGGGAGTATTGCTGTTCCCTTAAAAAAAAAAAAAAAAAAAAACAATTTTTCTGCTTTCTGATAGGATCATGTGCATTATGCTGTTTTGTGTTCAACTTTTGATCTGTTTTTAATGTTTAGTTTTATGTTTTTTTCTTTTGCTTAGTCTAGTCTGATGTTAGCTGACTAGGTAGGATAGTTTAGCTTTATTTTTAGGATGCGTGAGTAACAGGAAAAAGCATGCTGAGGGGCCCTAATCAATGTTATATCTGCCCGGATTGAATTGCGAAATAATTGCGGTTCCCGCAAATTTTGTGACTGATTGCATGTTTTGGACTGTCTGTGTAGTTAGGCTGTGATCTGTTAAATTCTATCTTTTGCTGCTAGCATGACTACCTTATATAGCTGATCTTAACGCATGCTGGATGAGTGTCATCGGACACCCTTTGATAGTTTAAATTAGCCTCTGAATAGGGCTCAGCATGCATAAACCATCAGTCCTTAAACTGTCTGTTTTGTTCAAATTTTCTGCTGCTGGGGTAATTGCTTTTAAATGTTCTGCCTATGCCTAGGATTTTTAGATTCTCTTTGTTTTACTTTAGACTAGATGCTTCTAGGACAAGTTTGGGGGTGTGCCACCTCAGACACTCATTGGGGTCAATGAGTAGTTGAAGTTTGGGGGAGGCCACCCTAGGCCTAGGAACATTCCTCTCTTCCTTAGGACATAAGCATTCTTCTTCTCCTTTAAGAAATTTTTTTGTGATAAATAGAAAAAGTGAAAAATAAGAATAAAGAGGGGAGTCTCTCTCAAGTGCTGAGTAATCAGTGCCAAGTGTGTAAACCACAAGTGGCATTGCATCAAAAGGCAACCCAAGGAGAGACTCCACCTAAGTAAAAAAGGGAAAAGGAGAAATAGGGGAAGAAGGATGTATGCTTAGGAGTTATAATCTTGTGGCTTAGATGTCCTATTTAAAAAAGAACTCTGATCCTCAAAGAGCTAAGCACAAGGTTGTAGTTTCTAGGTTTGTCTAAGGAGATGAATGTATATCCAATGTAGTGATGCCAGGGTTTAGGTTGTTCTCTAAAAGTACCACTGTCACTGTTAATACTAAGACTGGCATGACTCTAAGGAATCCTAGACACATTAAAAATAAAGCTAGAAGCATGTACTGAGTCTGGAGTAAAGCTTGGTAGAATTTGAAACCTTAGGGATAGTGGCATGATGTCATAAAAGTAGCTAGATCAGTAGTAGGGGGTTAATAAAAACAGCAGGTATAGTAGGCAGGTGAATTCAGAAGAAGCTTGATAAAGAGGTTAGTTCTAAACTAAGAAGTGTGTCACAGGACAGCAGTGCTATAGATAAGGATATAGGGGAGTCAGTAGGTGGTTAAGAAGGAGAAACAGCAGCCTAGGAAAGTCCTTAGTATGCTTGAGGACAAGCAAAGCCTTAAGTTTGGGGGTGTGTTAAGTCTCTGAAAGTGACTTATTTAGGACCCATTTAGCTTAAGAAGATGTACACTTCTAGGTGTTTTTGATAGCATTTAGCCTAAACCTATGCTTTAATATGAGAATTAGAAGAAGGTAGCTAATCTAGGACTTATGTACAATAGGTAGAAAAAGGGTTGAAAACCGAAGGAAAAGAATGAAAAAAGCTGCATTGCGACAGCATTGCGAAAACATTGCTGAGGCCGCAATTATTCAAGTGAAAACCGTAAGTTGACTGATCTTTTTCCGTTAATTTCCGTAATTTCAGGGATTCATTCTTTCTCCTCCATCCATTCTGATATATGACGTTGAAGATTGATGGTTCTCCTTGGCCCAAACACACCTGCAAACTACTATAAAAGGGGGCCAAAGTCGGAGGTTTGATCATCATTCGAAGCGCAGAAGTCTTCTCGCAGTCCATCATTTCTCTCTGTTTTCCTTTGCCGTCTGTTGGAGTGAGAGTCTCAGCTGTTGGAATCGATAATCTGATAGGAAGGAGAGAAGATTCTTCTTCTCTCTCGATTGGATTCATCCAAGCAAGGCTGACCTGTCATCCCCTTCATTCGAGGCGACTGCAACGAAGCTTTTCAAGCACCTTTACTGCTTTTCTGTCGTTCTTCTTCTTATTTCCAGTTTGATCATTGTTGTTCTTAGCCTAGTGCTTTAATTACTGCATTTCGTTGTTGTCTGTCTTTGAATCATTTCTTTTGAAGCATTCCTTTGTCGTTCAAACATTCAAAGTAATCAAAGTAAAATTCTGCATTTCACAGTTTCCACCTTCTGCTGCTACGTTTTGTCTTATTGTTTTAAGCATATTTCTCTTCTAAGCATGTCTGTTTTATCTACCCTTTCTGTTCTCCATATATCCATGAGTAGCTAAGCCACTTAGGGGCATGCTAATGATAGAACTATAGGCTAAAAAACGTGCATCAAGTATGTAGGATAGCTCTCGAATCATTGATTGTATGTAAGCTTCATCCCACGGGCAATTTCGATTGGCCATCCATTTTGTCCAAAGAACTCCTAACCTCTGGAAGGAGTAAGAGTTCAGAGTCATATAATCATGCTAGCCTTTCATGGTAATCAGGAAACGGCCTAGGAATAGGCGTTTCCCTAGTACAAACTAAACACTCCTGTTTTAACAAGATGCTTAAGACCTTACTTTGAAGTCGAGTAAACTTAAGACTCTAATGCATGGAATCGGACGATACTTGAGATAGAGTGAGTTTGATGTATAGAGAGTTCATTCAAAGCTTGAGAATCGTAATAAAATGCCTATAGGATAGTCATTAGTAGCCCTTAATTCACCCATTTACTCAGTTTCGCTGTTATTTAATTGCGGTAACATTGCGGTCCTCGCAATTCTGCCAGATTTTCATTCTGTTTAGCTGTTTTCTTCCTCGTTTGTTAATTCCAACTCTTGTCTTTTAAGTCTAGTTTCAACTTGCATTTGTTTATGTTATATCCCTTTATACATTCAGCAAAAAGTAGATAATTAAAAACCAATTTTACCCCATCAAATTCATCCCATCTTTCTTAACAATCACACTTCGCGAATAGCTAAAAATGAGTCTCTGTGGAAAAAACGAATGAAATATACTTACTACTTGCTGTGAGACCATGTATGCTTGCATGTTCTAAGTGCTCTCTCTACCTTATTGCTTATTTATCTTTACACATTGAGCACGCAACAGCTACCAGATACAAGATACTCGATGTGTTCCGGCCTAGCTCAGATGATGCAAGCTCCCTTAAGGTACTTTGATGCTCAAGATTACCCACGACCTCCATCTTGGCGCTTCTTTTGGATTTTCAAAGAATGCTGCGCTCCAAAAACTCAAACAAAAACGCATAAAATAATACAAAAGAATTAAACTGTACAAAAAGGAATAAAGAAAATTTTTAAAACTAACAAACTAAACTTAACTAAACTAAATTAATTAATTCCCCGGCAACGACGCCAATTTTGGTAGACGTACTTTTGGGGTACTCCAAATTCAAGCTGTCGAGGCTTGCCAAAATACAATTTATAAACCCGAATACACCGAGCTATTTGTAGCTAAGTGGCAACGGGGTCGATCCACAGGGAAATAAGAAATTCAATCTAACTAAGTCTAATTTGCTAGAAATAAAAGAATGCACAAATTAAAGAATGGTAATTTGGTTTTGGGGGAAGGGAGCTCCTAATTATGCTAACGGAAAATTAAATGACAACGTGCAAAAATTAAACGGTCGTGCTTAACTTCGAGAAATGGAATTGCTCGTTATGGATGTTCAGATCATTGATACAATTAACGCGTTAGTCATGTTCATGCACACAATTCATTTAGTTATCTCTAACTCAAATGACCCAAGGATTTAATTAGACTCGTGCAATTCTAATTAAACTTGGCCAATAATCTATCTAAGGTAGCGACCCCTAAATCGATTACGTGCCAGTGACGGGAACATTGCGACGGCCTAATCCTAAGACTAACCCGGTTTCTCTCTTGCCTTAAGCCTAACATGAAAACGTTAATTAATTCAGTTTACCAATGTCACTTTGGGCCGAACTAATTAGCCATGCTTAGACCCGTGCTACCTAGCGGTATAGGCAATTATACGTCCCAACCTTTAGCCTTCTATCATGCATAGGAATTAGAGCGTCAATCTAATTTAGCTACACATGCTAGATTGTATGAAGAACAAACAAGAGATGCATAACATACTAATTTCTCAACATTCACAAAGGGGAAAAATCTCCCCAAACATCCAAAACTTACAAACCAAAACTCGAAATCAAGCACTTACCTCGGTTTAGCCTTCCATGGAGGTTGGATTAATCCAATCGCCCATGGAAGAGCTTGGAATCATGCACAAAGAAGGAGAAGAAGTACAAAAATGGTGGAAAAATGCCTTGGAACCGAGAGGAGAAGCTTGAGGAAGAAGGGGGGGGGAAAGAATGGCTGCAAATCTGAAGTTTTCACGGTTTTTAAGCTCAGAGCGTCGAGACGCTAGGCCAGCGTCTCGACGTTGTGCCCTAAGTTGGCAGGCGCGCGCGCGGGGTAGCGTCGAGACGCTTGCGCTCGACGCTTGCTCTCGGGTGAAACTTCAGACGCGCGCTTCAGAGTTCGGGGCGTCGAGACGCTAGGCCAGCGTCTCGACGCTGTCGGCGTTGAGTGAGCGTTGAGACGCGCACTCGACGCTGATGCACGTCTATCTTGGGGAATCGTCGGGGCAGCGTCGAGCTAGCGTCTAGACGCTGGGGCGCACGCAGATTTTCAATGACGGGCGCACAGGCGAGGCGGACACGGGCGAGGGCGCGCGCGCGTCTGGCCGTCTGGGCGCGGGCGTGGGGTGCTTGCGAGCGGCGCGCGCGTGCTGCGTTCGTTGGGCGCCGGCGCTTGGGCGCTGCTGTTGCGTGCTCAATGTGTAAAGATAAATATGCAAAAGAAAAGAGAGAGCACTTAGAACATGCAAGCATACATGGTCTCACAGCAAGTAGTAAGTATATTTAATTCGTTTTTTCCACAGAGACTCATTTTTAGCTATTCGCGAAGTGTGAATGTTAAGAAAGATGGGATGAATTTGATGGGGTAAAGTTGGTTTTTAATTAACTACGTTTTGCTGAATGTGTAGAGGGATATAACATAAACAAATTAAAGTTAAAAATAGACCTAAAGGACAAGAGATGGAATTAATAATCGAGGAAGAAAACAGCTAAACAGAATGATAAACAGGCAGAATTGCGAGGACCGCAATGTTTCCGCAATTTAATGGCAGCGAATCTGATTGGAATGGGGAATTAAGGGCTACTAATGACTATCCTATAGGCATTTTATTACGATTATCAAGCTTTGGATCAACTCTCTATACATCAAACTCACTCTATCTCAAGTATCGTCCGATTCCATGCATTAGAGACTCAAGTTTACTCGACTTCAAAGTAAGGACTTAAGCATCTTGTTTAAACAGGAGTGTTCAGTTTGTACTAGGGAAACGCCTATTCCTAGGCCGTTTCCTGATTACCATGAAAGGCTAGCATGATTATATGACTCTGAACTCTTACTCCTTCCAGAGGTTAGGAGTTCTTTGGACAAAATGGATGGCCAATCGAAATTGCCCGTGGGATGAAGCTTACATACAATCAATGTTCGAGTGTTGAACTGACTACTTGACTCACGTTTTTTAGCCTATAGTTCTGTCATTAGCATGCCCCTAAGTGACTTTAGTTACTCATGGATATGTGGAGAACAGAAAAGGTAGATAAGGAAGACATGCTTAGAAGAGAAATGCGTGTAAAACAGCAAGACAAACCGTAGCAGAGCAAGGTAGAAACTGTGAAGTGCAGAAATTTACTTTGATTACTTTAAGTGTTGAATGACAAAAGAAAGCTTTAAAAGAACTGAATCCAGGACAGACAACAACGAAATGCAGTACTTGAAATGTTAAACTAAGAGCAACAGTGAATAGAAATGGAATTGAGATAAAAAAGAACAGAAAACAGTAGAGGCTTGCTGAACACTTCGTGGCAGTCGCCTCGAATGATGGTGATGAGAATTCAGCTGTGCTTGGATGAATCCAATCGAGAGAGAAGAAGAATCTTCTCTCCTTCCTATCAGATTTTCGACTCCAAAAGCTGAGAACCTCACTCCAACAGACGGCAAAGGAATTTAGAGAGAAATGATGGACTGCAGGAAGACTTCTGCGCTTCGAATTGATGACTGAACCTCCGACTTTGACCCCCTTTTATAGTAGTTTGCAGGTGCGTTTGGGCCAAGGAGAACCATCAACCTTCAACGTCATATATCAGAATGGATGGAGGAGAAAGAACGAATCCCTGAAAAGTCGGATCTAAACAGAAAATGATCAGCCAACTTACGGTTTTAACTTGAATAATTGCGGTCACCGCAATTATTCCGCAATTCATTTGCAATGGTTATTTTTTCATTCTTTTCTTCGGTTTTCAACCCTTTTTCTACCTATTGTGCATAAGTCCTAAATTAGCTACCTCCTTCTAATTCTCATATTAAAGCATAGGTTTAAGCTAAATGCTAACAAAAACACCTAAATGTGTACATCTTCTTAAGCTAAATGGGTCCTAAATAAGTCACTTTCAGAGACTTAACACACCCCCAAACTTAAGGCTTTGCTTGTCCTCAAGCATACTAAGGACTTACCTAGGCTGCTGTTTCTTCTTCTTTAACCACTCACTAACTCCCTTATAACCCTATCTCTAGCAATGCTGTCCTGTGACACACTTCTAAGTTTAGAACTAACCTCTTGTCTAGCTTCTTCTGACTTCACCTGCCTACTATACCTACTGTCTTTGTTAACCCCCTACTACTGATCTAACTACTTTTGTGATATCATGCCACTATCCCTAAGGTTTCAAATTCTACCAAGCTTTACTCTAGACTCAGTACATGCTTCTAGCTTATTTTTAATGTGTCTAGGATTCCTTAGAGTCATGCCAGTCTTAGTTTTAACGGTGACAGTGGTACTTTTAGAGAACAACCTAAACCCTGGCATCACTACATTGGATATACATTCATCTCCCTAGACAAACCTAAAAGCTACAACCTTGTGCTTAGCTCATTAAGGATCAGAGTTCTTTTTTTTCATAGGACATCTAAGCCACAAGATTATAACTCCCAAGCATACATTCTTCTTCCCCTATTTCTCCTTTTTTCTCTACTTAGGTGGAGTCTCCCCTTGGTTTGCCTTTTGATGCAATGCCACTTGTGGTTTACACACTTGGCACTGATTACTCAGCCACTTGAAAAAGACTCCCCTCTTTATTCTATTTTTTTTCAATTTATCACAAAACATTTTTTAGGAGAAGAAGAATGCTTATGTCCTAAGGAAGAGAGGAATGTTCCTAGGCCTAGGGTGGCCTCCCCCAAACTTCAACTACTCATTGTCCCCAATGAGTGTTTGAGGTGGCACACCCCCAAACTTATCCTAGAAGCATCTAGTCTAAAGTAAAACAAAGAGAATCTAAACATCCTAGGCATAGGCAAAACATTCTAGAAGCAACTATCCCAGCAGCAGAAAATTTGAACATAACAGACAGGTTGCAGGACTTATGGTTTATGCATGCTGAGCACTATTCAGAGGCAAATTTAAACTATCAAAAGGTGTCCTATGACACTCATCCAGCATGCTTCAAGATCAGCTATATAAGGTAGTCATGCGAGCAGCAAAAGATAGAATTTAACAGATCACAGCCTAACTAAACAGACAGTCCAAAACATGCTATTAGTCACAAAAATTGCGGGAACCGCAATTATTTCGCAATCCAATCCGGGCAGATATAACATTAACTCAGGCCCCTAGCATGCTTTTTCCCGTTACTCATGCATCCTAAAAATAAAACTAAATTATCCTACCTATTCAGCTAACATCAAACTAGACTAAGCAAAAGAAAAAGCATAAAACTAAACATTAAAAACAGATCAAAAACTGAATCCAAAACAGCATATTATACATTATTCTATCAAAAAGCAGGAAAATTGTCTTTTGTTTCTGAAGGGATCAGTAATACTCCCTCTAGTGCTCTTCAAACCAGCACTCAATTCTCATCATCCTCATCTGGTCGCCTTGGTCGTGGGGGCACCCATGGAGTTAGGAGGTTGGTGGGGAAGTCTGGGAAGATGCACCCCAACTGGTCTGCAACTTCTCTGTCCCTCGCCTGCGCATAGTTGGCCCATTGAGCCATTCTCCTCTGCATGTCCATCAAGCAGGCCATGGATAGGGACTGTTCAGCCGCCAGCCTATCCAACTCAAATTCCATGTTGCCCTTTCTTCTCAGCCTTAGGTGTGCAGGCAACTCCAGATGGCCTGTGTAGGGCAGCTGCTGCTCCAAGCGCTCGGTGGGAACTCCTGCAAGCAAGCATAACTTTGTTATGATGTTGGGGAAAAATAACGGCCCCTTACCCTTTTTTGCACACTCAGCTATGGCAGCAGTGATGACTTCTCCCACGTTGATCGTGAGACCTCTCATTATAGCATAAACCAGCAGCGAACGGCTCTGGTTAATTGTAGTCTCATGAGTTACTGGGGAGAGTCTTCTTCTTACGAATGAAAACCACACAGCTGCCTTAGCCGTGAGGTTGGCACTCATGAGCGTGTGCCGCCCATTGCGTGAGACTGTCCAGGAGGCCTCAGGCTGGCCAATGGTGCGGATGGCTTCTTCCAGCACAGCCTCGGTCGGCTCATCAACTATCCGTGCATAATCTGTGTGAGGCTGGCCCCTTAGACCAAATGCTTCATTAATGGCTTTGGCTGAGAAATCAACCTCCACCCCTCTGACCACAGATAGGCCATCCTCAGGGCTGAGCACGTTAGCATAAAAGTCATACACCATGCTCGTGTATGCTGGATTGGGAGGTCGGCAGAATTCCTCCCAGCCATGGTTGATCACCCCTGCGCGCAAGAACTGCGGCAGGTCAGCAAGTCGATCAAGGAACCCCTTCTCGTGCAACAGGTCCCTTTTCCTCAGCTCCACGCCCCTGGATTCAGCATCAGACGAGACATACCTCACTGACGGAGGTTCGTCTTCAGGGTAGAGTTTAGCCTTCCCCTTATCGGCTGGCTTGGAAGATTCAGCAGCCTCCACCTTGAGGCGTTTGAGCGAAGGCTCAGTACTGTCTTTGTCTGCTGAAGGCACTCGCTTGGCCTTCTTCTTCTTCAGTTTCTTGGCTTTCTTGGCCTCCTTCTTGGCCTTCTTCTTCTCGTTCTCCATGTTGATCTGTTGGAGGCAAGCCCCCAACGTTTCTTCCATAGAATCGTCCTGCTGTGCAGGAACATCAGGGCTGTCTTCCCTCATAGGAGAGAAGACTTCTTCTTCCCCAGCATCTCCACTGCCTTGCGTGGACTCCTGATAATCCCCATAAGGGAATTCAGGATCAGGCCGTGGAGAGTTGTGCTCTGCTGATGGTGTATGTGCAGAACTCCATGGCGAAGACGGCACTTCAGGACTCTGTACAGCCGCAGGTGGTAGATCAGAACTCTGAAGCGCTGGAGATGACTCGACGCGCTGCGCAGGCGGTGATGATTCTGTGCTTTGCACCGGTTCAGATGGGAGAGGGCTGCGCACAGGTGACACAGACGGCGACGAACCTTCCTTTGCTGACTCGTGAGATGCACGATCAGGTTCTTGACTCTCCACAGAGGGAGTCTTGGCGATGGTTCGTTCGGCGGCAGTCTTGACAGTCCACCGGCGCTTCTTTGGCGTGCCCACTGGCTCAGATGGCCCAGCAGGGATCTCAGTGACCACCCTCCACTTCTTCCTACGAACAGGTAGCTTGGAGAGACGGCCAGTGCGTACAGCACCCTCATCAGCAAGGGCGAGAAGCGCTTCCCTTGCAGCCGCTTCAGCTGCGTCGTCGGCCTTCTTCTTGGCGGCGGATCTCTCAGCCCTAGTGGAAACCATTGTCGAATCTTGGAGGTTTGGAGAGAGAGATCAAAGGTAGAGAGAATCGCAGAAATCTTGGAGAGCAAAGAATGAGAGGATCGTATCAATCGGGCGCCTTCTAACGGCTATAAAAGCAACGGAAAAATCCCAACGGCTCTTTTTGCGGATCCAGCAATTTTTGCGCAATCCTAGGGACAATATTTCATAACAAATCCAAACTTTGATCGCCCGTATCTTTCATTTGGCTCAACCGTTTCTTGATTTTTAAAGTGGGATTTACTCCCCTTGATCCCCTCTTTCGATTCCCTACAAAAACAAATAAAACAAACATTAACTACGCAATTAAAAATACCTCACAAAACATACAAACAATCATCGAAAAAACAGAAAAAATAAACTAAGGCATTGGCCTTGACTAAACGAGCACAGTAACCACTCGTTCTCTCTCGTTTCTAACTTCATGCTTCATGTAGGAGGAAGGCCGAGAGAGTCTTCACATCCCCCTCCTCATAGTAGTGCTTCAACCTAGCACCATTGACCATAAATGGCTGTCCTTGCTGCAATTTTTTAATCTCTATGGCACCATGAACAAAGACATTAGTAATAATAAATGGACCTGACCATCTAGACTTTAATTTGCCTGGAAATAGCTTTAATCGTGAGTTAAATAATAATACAAGTTGGCCCTTTTTAAAGTCTTTGATCCTGAGTCTACTGTCATGCCATATTTTTGTCTTTTCTTTGTACATCTTGGCATTCTCATAGGCCATGTGCCTAAGCTCATCAAGTTCATGTAGCTGTAAAGATCTTAATGTCCCTGCATCCTTCACACAAAAATTTAATTCTTTCATGGCCCAGAATGCCTTGTTCTCCAACTCAAGTGGCAAGTGGCAAGCCTTGCCATACACCAACCTATAGGGAGACATTCCTAGAGGTGTCTTATATGCTGTTCTATAAGCCCAAAGTGCATCCTCAAGCTTGAAAGACCAGTCTTTCCTATTAGGTTTGACTACCTTTTCTAGGATGTTCTTTATCTCCCTATTGGAAATCTCAGCTTGGCCATTTGAGTGTGGGTGATAGGGAGTAGCTACCCTATGTCTAATGTTATATTTAGCCAATAATTTCTCCATAGCCTTATTAATGAAATGTGACCCCTCATCACTAATGATAGCACGAGGAGTCCCAAATCTAGTGAAAATGTGTCTATGCAAGAAGTTAGTGACTGTTTTAGCATCATTATTAGGACATGCCTTAGCTTCTACCCACTTTGACACGTAGTCTACTGCTACTAAAATGTACAGGTTACCTGATGATGGAGGGAATGGTCCCATGAAATCAATGCCCCACACATCAAAGAGCTCCAACTCTAAGATGTAGGTGAGAGGCATCTCATCCTTACGACTGAGGTTACCTGTCCTTTGGCATTCATCACAGTTGTGGGCATAATTGTGGGCGTCCTTGAAGATTGTTGGCCAGTAGTAGCCACTCTGAAATACCTTAGCAGCTGTTCTTTGACCACCAAAGTGCCCACCGTAAGGAGATGAGTGACAGTGCTGCAGCACAGACTTCGCTTCAGCAGCTGTAACACACTTCCTCAACAACCCATCAGCACAGGTCCTGTAAAGTATGGGGTCATCCCAGATGAATTTCCTTGCTTCATGGAGGAACCTCTTCTTCTCTTGTCCTCCCTTGAACACTGGTAATACCTGTGATGCACGGAAGTTAGCAATGTCAGCAAACCACGGTTCCTCATCGTTTTCACGATGAGTCAAAGCAAAGATATGTTCATCTATAAAAGCATCAGAAATTGCGGGGTCCGCAATTTTTTCGCAATTGTGCTGCAATCGAGACAGGTGATCTGCAACCACGTTTTCACATCCCTTCTTGTCCCGAATGTCCAAATCGAATTCCTGCAGCAATAACACCCATCTAATCAATCTAGGCTTAGCATCAGCCTTCCTCATCAGATATTTTAAAGCAGAATGGTCAGTATATACAATGGTCCTAGTTCCTACAATATAGTTCCTAAATTTTTCACAAGCAAATACTACAGCAAGCATCTCCTTCTCTGTAGTTGTATAGTTACATTGGGCCTCATTCAAGGTCTTACTAGCATAATAGACAGGATGTGTGAGCTTGTCAATCTTCTGTCCTAACATGACGCCTACAGCATAGTCACTAGCATCACATAGCATCTCAAATGGGAGATCCCAATTTGGTCCTACTATGATTGGTGCTGTGACCAGTGCTTCCTTAAGGGTTTTCCAAGCTACTACACATTCTTTAGAGAAGATGAATGGCCTACCTAGCTCTAGAAGCTCACATAGAGGCTTGGCTATCTTAGAAAAGTCCTTGATGAACCTTCTATAGAAGCCAGCATGTCCTAGGAAACTCCTAATAGCTTTGACATTCTGGGGCTCTACCAACTTCTCTATGACCTCTATTTTTGCCCTATCCACTTCTACACCTGCCCTTGACACTCGATGCCCTAAGACAATCCCTTCATCTACCATGAAATGGCATTTTTCCCAATTTAGGACTAGGTTGGTCTCTTCACACCTAGCCAGGACTTGTCCTAGGTTCTCTAGACAGGTTTTAAATGAGTCCCCAAAGACTGAGAAGTCATCCATGAATATTTCTATTATGGACTCATCCAACTCAGA
Source organism: Herpetospermum pedunculosum (assembly GCA_028017165.1). NCBI lineage: Eukaryota > Viridiplantae > Streptophyta > Magnoliopsida > Cucurbitales > Cucurbitaceae > Herpetospermum > Herpetospermum pedunculosum. The sequence continues at coordinate 52,242,142 of CM051528.1, read as the reverse complement.
GAAGATTGCCATCGTGCACCTTTGGAAAGTTGCCGGTGCATTGCATAAGCCAAAAGGCATTCTGCGGAAGGCAAACGTTCCAAAAGGGCAAGTGAAGGTAGTCTTCTCTTGATCCTTAGGGTCTATAGTAATTTGATTGTAACCAGAGTACCCATCTAGAAAACAATAGTAGGCTCTACCAGCTATTCTGTCTAGCATCTGGTCAATAAATGGTAGGGGGAAATGGTCTTTTTTAGTTTCTTTATTCAGTTTTCTGTAATCCATACACACTCTCCACCCTGTGACAGTCCTTGTTGGAATCAGTTCGTTGTTCTCATTGACTACCACAGTTATTCCCCCCTTTTTAGGTACACATTGGATGGGGCTCACCCACTGGCTACTAGCTATGGGGAAAATTACTCCTGCATCTAACCACTTTATTATTTCCTTTTTCACTACCTCTTTCATAGAGGGGTTTAACCTACGCTGGTGATCTACCCTAGGTGTGTGCTCTTCCTCTAGAATAATTTTGTGCATACAATAAGAAGGGCTAATGCCTCGAATATCAGCAATAGTCCATGCTATAGCCTTCCTATGTTGCTTAAGTAGTAAAATTAAATCAACCTCATGCTGTTCACTAAGCTTAGAAGAAATAATTACAGGCAGCGTATCATTATCTCCTAGATATGCGTATTTGAGGTGAGTTGGTAGTGGTTTTAGTTCTAAAACAGGTGGATGCTCAATGGAGGGCTTTAACGGATTTACAGTTCTATCAGTTAAATCTATAGTCATACATACATGCTGAAGTCTATCTACAGGCATATTCATTATGTCAGATACATTCAGATCATCTACATCTAATCCTACATATTCGTTAGCATGCTTGGTTAATAATACATGCTCTAATTGTTCTTCCATTAGTGAGTCAACAACATCAATGCTAGCACAAGACTCAGAATCAGAGGGATACCTTAAAGCTTTGTAAACACTAAATTTTACCTCTTCATCATGAACCCTCATAGTTAACTCACCTTTTTGCACGTCTATTAGTGCCCTACCTGTGGCTAGAAATGGTCTACCTAGCAGGATGGGAACCTCCTTGTCTGCCTCATAGTCCAGGACAATGAAATCTGCAAGGAAAATAAACTTGTCAACTTTAACTAGAATATCCTCAATCTTACCTTCTGGATATGCGATGGATCTGTCTGCTAGTTGTAAAGTGACTGTGGTTGGACGTGCTTCTCCCATTCCCAACTGGCGGAATAGGGACAGGGGCATGAGATTTATGCTGGCGCCCAGGTCACAAAGCGCTCTGCCCACATGCTTGCCTCCAAGTTCCACAGGTAGGGTGAAGGAACCAGGATCCTTCTCCTTCTTGGGCAGCTTGTTTTGGAGGATGGCACTGCACTCCTCGGTGAGGTTTACTGTTTCAAACTCACCAATTATTCTTTTGTTAGTAATAATGTCTTTCAAAAACTTTACATATGAAGGCATAGACTGTAAAACTTCTACAAAAGGAATATTCACATGCACTTGCTTAAGTATTTCTAGAAATTTATTAAAATGAACTTCCTGTTCCTGTTTCTTCTTAAGCCTTCGAGGGTATGGAGGTGGTGGCACATATGCAGGCACGTCAGGACGCCTTAAGATAGGTGGAGGCCTTGGAATTTCTTCTACGTCCTCTACAATTGGCTCTAGCCTGGCTCCTGATGTGCTAGTTGGTGGTGGACCTTGGCTTGGCAGAGATTCCAGTGGAGCACTAGACTCAGTGTTCTCTACTCTCTTTGGTGTGTCCTTTGTAATGCTCACCAATGGTCTTCCACTCCTAAGTTCAATGGCTTGAACTTGTTCTTTGCCATCTCTCCTTGGTACCTCGGTATCAGCAGGGAGTCTACCTTGGGACCTACTTTTAAGTTCATTGGCTAATTGGCCTATTTGGTTTTCCAGGCTCCTAAGAGTAGCTTGCTGGCTCTGAAGAGTAGCATCATTCTTAGCTATATATTCCTTGAGTAGGTTTTCTACAGAAGATCCTACAGGTTGATTGTAAGGTTTTTGGTACATTGACTGGTTATGTTGGGGAGTGAAACCAGGTGTTCCACTCGGCCTTGGTTGGTTGGGATTTTGGTTAGTGTTTTGTTGGCCACCCCATGACAGGTTAGGGTGGTTTCTCCAACCAGGATTGTAAGTTTGTGAGTAGGGGTTATTCCTAGGCTGCTGCTGACTTCCTACATAGCAGACTGAGGATGGATTCCCAGGGCAATATTCATAAGGGTGCCCTTCCCCACAGAATCCACAGATAGGTGCCTCGCCTTGATTTGGTTGAGTGCCCATTGACATGGCTGTGGCGGTATTGGCACTGGTTTGGAGATTGGCCTGAGCCATTTGCTTGACTAAGATGGTCAGGGCATTTATTTGGGTGCTCATGGCGCTTAGAGCATCCTTGTCTTGAGCCCTAGTTGGCTCTACTGGATCGTCTGACCATCTACAGTGAGATGCTGAGATCTTCTCCAAGATCTCATAAGCTTCGTTGTAACTCTTGGACAACATGGAACCTCCAGCAGATGAATTTAAGACTTGTCTGGTGCTGGGGTTGCATCCTTTAAAGAAAACTTCTATTTGGATACACCATGGAATGCCATGGTGTGGACATTTAATGAGAAGGTCTTTGAATCTAGTCCAAGCTTCATGAAGAGACTCATTATCAGCTTGTTTAAACTTTATGATATCATCACGAAAGGTTGAATTCCTATCAGGTGGGAAGTATTTGACTAGGAATTTTTCTGCTAAATCTGTCCAATTGCGGACAGATCCTGAGGGCAATGAATTTAACCATGTTTTGGCTTTGTCCCTCAAAGAGTAAGGGAAAAGATATAGCCTCAGGGCTTCTTGGGAAACTCCAGGGATTAGGAAGGTGTCACTAACTCCTAGGAAGTTCCTAAGGTGGTTATGGGGGTCCTCATTTTCTATTCCAAAGAATTGTCCCACAGTGGACAACATTTGGAACATCACTGGCTTTAACTCGAATGAGTGGGCAGTGATTTCAGGACGGATTATGCTGGGGTTCAGCTCCCCAGGCATAGGTACTAGATATGACAGAATGGCACTATTCTTGTCATTCGCTATTTCGATGGGGTTGCGAATGGCTTGTGCCGGATTTGGAACTAGATCGCCCATTTCTTTAGTTTCAGGTGTGGGTTGAGGTATAGGAGGTTGTTTAAAGAGACGTTTCTTTGCCTTATTCCTAGCTCGAAGTGATCTTTCAGGTTCAGGATCGAACTCTAAATTACTATGTGAACGCTCACTCATAAACTACCTTAATGGCACCTGCAAAAGAAATGAAACAGATTAGTTTCACTCAATGATAAACTTGATTTTCAAACTTAACAACTTCGTTTTTACTTAAAATAAGTCCCCGGCAGCGGCGCCAAAAACTTGTTGCGTGCTCAATGTGTAAAGATAAATATGCAAAAGAAAAGAGAGAGCACTTAGAACATGCAAGCATACATGGTCTCACAGCAAGTAGTAAGTATATTTAATTCGTTTTTTCCACAGAGACTCATTTTTAGCTATTCGCGAAGTGTGAATGTTAAGAAAGATGGGATGAATTTGATGGGGTAAAGTTGGTTTTTAATTAACTACGTTTTGCTGAATGTGTAGAGGGATATAACATAAACAAATTAAAGTTAAAAATAGACCTAAAGGACAAGAGATGGAATTAATAATCGAGGAAGAAAACAGCTAAACAGAATGATAAACAGGCAGAATTGCGAGGACCGCAATGTTTCCGCAATTTAATGGCAGCGAATCTGATTGGAATGGGGAATTAAGGGCTACTAATGACTATCCTATAGGCATTTTATTACGATTATCAAGCTTTGGATCAACTCTCTATACATCAAACTCACTCTATCTCAAGTATCGTCCGATTCCATGCATTAGAGACTCAAGTTTACTCGACTTCAAACTAAGGACTTAAGCATCTTGTTTAAACAGGAGTGTTCAGTTTGTACTAGGGAAACGCCTATTCCTAGGCCGTTTCCTGATTACCATGAAAGGCTAGCATGATTATATGACTCTGAACTCTTACTCCTTCCAGAGGTTAGGAGTTCTTTGGACAAAATGGATGGCCAATCGAAATTGCCCGTGGGATGAAGCTTACATACAATCAATGTTCGAGTGTTGAACTGACTACTTGACTCACGTTTTTTAGCCTATAGTTCTGTCATTAGCATGCCCCTAAGTGACTTTAGTTACTCATGGATATGTGGAGAACAGAAAAGGTAGATAAGGAAGACATGCTTAGAAGAGAAATGCGTGTAAAACAGCAAGACAAACCGTAGCAGAGCAAGGTAGAAACTGTGAAGTGCAGAAATTTACTTTGATTACTTTAAGTGTTGAATGACAAAAGAAAGCTTTAAAAGAACTGAATCCAGGACAGACAACAACGAAATGCAGTACTTGAAATGTTAAACTAAGAGCAACAGTGAATAGAAATGGAATTGAGAAGAAAAGAACAGAAAACAGTAGAGGCTTGCTGAACACTTCGTGGCAGTCGCCTCGAATGATGGTGATGAGAATTCAGCTGTGCTTGGATGAATCCAATCGAGAGAGAAGAAGAATCTTCTCTCCTTCCTATCAGATTTTCGACTCCAAAAGCTGAGAACCTCACTCCAACAGACGGCAAAGGAATTTAGAGAGAAATGATGGACTGCAGGAAGACTTCTGCGCTTCGAATTGATGACTGAACCTCCGACTTTGACCCCCTTTTATAGTAGTTTGCAGGTGCGTTTGGGCCAAGGAGAACCATCAACCTTCAACGTCATATATCAGAATGGATGGAGGAGAAAGAACGAATCCCTGAAAAGTCGGATCTAAACAGAAAATGATCAGCCAACTTACGGTTTTAACTTGAATAATTGCGGTCACCGCAATTATTCCGCAATTCATTTGCAATGGTTATTTTTTCATTCTTTTCTTCGGTTTTCAACCCTTTTTCTACCTATTGTGCATAAGTCCTAAATTAGCTACCTCCTTCTAATTCTCATATTAAAGCATAGGTTTAAGCTAAATGCTAACAAAAACACCTAAATGTGTACATCTTCTTAAGCTAAATGGGTCCTAAATAAGTCACTTTCAGAGACTTAACAGCTGCCCTCTCGGCTCTTAGCCCACTTTTGGGTCGTTTTGGCTCCCGAGCTCCGTTTGGCCTATCGTTTTGACCCGAACACTTCCCGAAACGTCTTAAATGACCTTTTTAGCCCCGAAAATCATCAATGGACTTCCCGAGCTCTTCACCATGAAATCACCTACAAGGAAGCATTTTAATCAATAAATGTCATGGTTTTAGCTAGAATTAAGGACAGTAAGATAGCTCTATTTTGGAGCTATCAGTATTGTTGCTGCAAGAGTTTGATCTGGACATTAGAGATAAGAAAGGATGCGAGAATGTGGTTGCGGATCATCTTTCCAGATTGCAACATAATTGCGATAACATTGCGGAAACCGCAATTTCTGATGCCTTTATAGATGAACATGTCTTTGTATTAGCACATCGTGATAACGATGAGGAACCTTGGTTTGCTGACATTGCTAACTTCCTTGCATCGCAGGTACTACCAACTTTCAAGGGAGGACAAGAAAAGAAGAGGTTCCTGCATGAAGCTAGGAAGTTCATATGGGATGATCCTACATTCTACAAGACATGTGCAGATGGTTTGCTGAGGAAATGTGTGTCAGCTGCTGAGGCGAAGTCTGTGCTGCAGCACTGCCATACAGCCCCCTATGGTGGACACTTTGGTGGCCAAAGGACAGCTGCAAAGGTGTTCTAGAGTGGCTACTATTGGCCCACGATCTTCAAGGATGCCCACGAATACGCCCACAGCTGTGATGAATGCCAGAGAACAGGTAACCTTAGTCGAAAGGATGAGATGCCTCTCACTTACATCTTAGAGTTGGAGCTCTTTGATGTGTGGGGCATTGACTTCATGGGACCATTTCCCCCATCATCAGGTAACCTTTACATACTTGTAGCTGTAGACTATGTGTCTAAGTGGGTAGAAGCCATAGCATGTCCAAACAATGATGCCAAAACAGTCATTAACTTCCTTAATAGACATATTTTTACTAGGTTTGGTACACCTCGTGCTATAGTTAGTGATGAAGGGACACACTTTATTAATAAAGCTATGGAAAAAGTGTTGGCTAAATATAATGTTAGACATAGAGTAGCCACCCCTTATCACCCACATTCGAATGGCCAAGCTGAAATATCAAATAGGGAGATTAAAAACATACTCGAAAAAGTGGTCAAACCCAATAGAAAAGATTGGTCGTTTAAACTCGAGGATGCACTTTGGGCATATAGGACTGCATATAAGACACCCCTAGGTATGTCTCCTTATAAACTTGTGTATGGCAAAGCATGTCACTTACCATTCGAATTGGAAATTAAAGCATTTTGGGCCTTGAAAGAACTGAATTATTGCGTGACCGATGCGGGAACATTGCGGTCTCTGCAATTACATGAGCTTGATGAGCTGAGACATATGTCCTATGAAAATGCTAAAATGTATAAGGAAAAGACTAAGATTTGGCATGATAGTAGACTTAGGATTAAGGACTTTAAGAAAGGCCAACTTGTCTTGTTATTTAACTCACGGTTGAGATTATTTCCAGGCAAACTTAAGTCCAGAAGGTCAGGTCCTTTTGTAATAACTAACGTGTTTGTTCATGGTGCAATCGAGATTAGGAACCTGCAGCACGGGCAACCGTTCATGGTTAATGGTGCTCGATTGAAGAATTATTATGAGGAAGGAGATGTGAAGACTCTCTCGGCCTTCCTCTTGACTGAAACGTGAAAACAAGAGCGAGAGAGGACGAGTGATTACTGTGCTCGTCCATGCGAGGCTATGCCTTAGTTTATTTTTTGATGTTCTTTCGGTTACGATTTGTGTATATTTTTGTGTGATTTTTATTACGAATTTGATGTTGATTTTATTTCTTTTAATAGGGGATCGATAGAGGGAATCAAGGAGATGAATCCTGGATTAAAAATCAGGGGAGATATTGGGCCAAATCAAAGATTGAGTTGAGGAAATATGGGCATTTGAAACGAAGAAATCTCCAACGGCCATTTAATTGCGAAAGATTTGCTGAATCCGCAACAGAAATAGCCGTTGGGATTTGCATCATTACAAATAGCCGTTAGAATAGCGTTGGCCCATACGCTTCCCTCATTCACTGAACTTCAAGAAATCTCTCTCCTTCTTCCTCTGCAATCCCTCTTTCCAGATTCCTACGATTCCACCATGGTGCTAACAAGAGCTGATAGATCTGCGTCCAAGAAGAAGGCCGACGACGCTGAAATAGTTGCGAGAGAGGCACTCCTTGCCTTGGCAGATGCTGAAGCCGCACGAACCGAACGCCTTCCCAAGCTTCCTGTCCGCAAGAAGAAGTGGAAGGTGGTGTCGGAGATCCCTGCTGGGCCATCTGAACCAGCAGGAACGCCCAAGAAAAGGAAATGGAAGGTGGCTGTGGCCGACGCAGCGATCAAGAAGAAGACTCCCTCTGTGGAGAGTCAAGAAAGTGGCCGTCCATCCTACGAGACGGCCAGGCAAAGCCATTCTCCATCTCCACCAGCGTGAAACCCTGAACCTTCTCCATCTCCGCAGAGCTCTGAACAAACTCCACCACAGCAGAGCCCTGAAGCATCACCCATCTCCCAGACGCCTGAACTTGAAATTCCAGAAGAAGAAAATTAAGAATCGGCGCAAGGCGGTGAAGAAGCTGAAGAAGAAGAGGTCTTCTCTCCTTTGAGGGAAGTCAGCCCCGACAGCCCTGCAGAAGGGAATGATTCGATGGACGAGACATTGGAGGATTGCCTCCAACAGATCACAACCAAGGCGAGATTGAGAAAGAAAGCCACCAAGGTTTTCAAGGCAAAACGGCCAAAGACTTCGAAGAAGTCCAAGAAAAAGAAAGCCAGGAGTGAGCCTTCATCAAAGAAGGTTAGTGGTGAGCCCTCTCTGAAGAAGCTCAAGATCGAGGCTGCTGAATCAGCCAAACCAAAGGACAAGGGGAAAGCCAAGCTGTACCCAGAAGATGAGCCTCAATCTGTGAGGTATGTGTCCTCTGATGCTGAGTCAAGAGGCACCGAGTTAAGGAAGAGGGACCTGCTCCATGAGAAGGGGTTCCTTGACGCGCTAGCAGACTTGCCGCAATTCTTGCGCGCAGGGATCACTAATCACGGCTGGGAAGAGCTGTGCAGACCACCCGTCCCAGCCTACTCCAGCATGGTGTATGATTTCTACGCCAACTTGATGAACCCTGAAGATGGCCTATCTGTGGTCAGAGGAATCGAGGTGGATTTCTCAGCGAAGGCAATCAATGAAGCCTATGGCCTCAAGGGTCAAAAACACACTGATTATGCAAGGATCATTGATGCGCCAACTGAGGTTGTCCTGGAGGAAGCGCTGCGGATCATTGGCCAACCTGAGGCAGCGTGGACGGTTTCACGCAATGGGAAGCACACTCTGATGAGTGCTACCCTCACAGCCAAGGCAGCTGTATGGTTCTCATTCGTGCGGAGGAGGTTATCCCCAGTGACCCACGAGACCACCATCAACCAAGGCAGATCGCTGCTGGTCTATGCGATCATGAGGGGCCTCACAATCAACGTTGGTGAGGTCATTGCAGCCTCAATCGCAGACTGCGCCAAAAAGGGTAAGGGTCCACTTTTCTTTCCTAATACAATCACTAAGCTTTGCTTACTTGCAGGGGTACCAATCGAGAGGATGGAAAGGCAGCTGGCCTACACAGGGCACTTCGAGCTGCCTACAGGCCTGAGGATGCGCAGGAAGGGGAACATGGAGTTCGAGTTAGACGGCCTGGCTGCTGCTCAATCTCTGTCAATGGCCTGTCTGATGGACCTGCAGAAGAAGATGGCTCAATGGGCTACATATGCACAGGCAAGGGATAAGGATGTTGCTCACCAATTGGGCTGCATCTTTCCTGAGTTCCCCACGGACCTACTGACACCATGGGCGCCTCCAGGACCACGGAGGGATGATGATGATGAGGACATCTAAGTGCTAGGCTGATTAGCACTCAAGGGAGTAGTTTTGTTCCCTACAAAAAAAAAAAAAAAAAATCAACTGTTTTTTCGTTAGACCATGTGAATTCTGCTGCTTTGAGTTAAATTTTGATCTGTTTTTTAGTTCTTTATTTTTGTTGTTTAAATTTGTTTAGTGTAGTCTGATGGTAGCTGAATAGGTAGATTATATTAGTTTCCTTTTTGTATAGCTTAAATGACTGGAAAGAGCATGCATAGGGGCCTTAATCACTGATTTATCTGCCCTGTATCCATTGCGAAATAATTGCGGAATCCGCAATTTTTGTTAGTAAATGCATGTTTTTGACTGACTGTTTAGCTAGGCTGGTTCTGTTTAAATTTTGTCTTTTGCTGCTATCTTGACTGCCTTATATAGTCTATCTATAAGCATGCTGGATGAGTGTCATAGGGCACAATTGATAGTTTAAATTAGCCTCTTAAAAGTGCTCAGCATGCGTAGCTTTAAGTCCTTACCTGCATGTTTTTATAAATTTCTGCTGCTGTAATGTTTGCTTTTAGAATGTTCTGTCTATCCCTAGGACTTTTAGATTCTCTTTGTTTTACCCTAGACTAGATGCTTCTAGGATAAGTTTGGGGGTGTGCCACCTCAGACACTCATTGGGGACAATGAGTAGTTTAAGTTTGGGGGAGGCCACCCTAGGCCTAGGAACATTCCTCTCTCCCTTAAAGCATAAGCATTCTTCTTCTCCTTTACAAAAAAAAAAAAAAAATGATGAGCTGAAAAAAAAAATGAAAAATAGAATAAAGAGGGGTGTCTCTCTTAAAGTTGCTGAGTAATCAGTGCCAAGTGTGTAACCCACAAGTGGCATTGCATCAAAAGGCAACCAAAGGAGAGGCTCCACCAAAGTAAGAAAGAAAAAAGGAAGAAATAGGGAAGAAGAATGTATACCTAGGAGTTGCAACTTTGTGGCTTAGATGTCCTGATTAAAAAGAACTCTGATCCTCATTTAGCTGAGCACAAAGTTGTAGCTTGTAGGGTTGTTTAGGGAGATGAATGTATGTCCAATGTAGTGATGCCAGAGTTTAGGTTGTTCTCTAAATGGACTACTGTCACTGTTAATACTAAGACTGGCATGACTCTAAGGAATCCTAGGTAGCTCAAAAGTAAAAACTAGAAGCATGTACTGAGTCTGGGGTAAAGCAAGGTAGAATTTGAAACCTTAGGGATAGTTGCACGATATGACAGAAGCAAGTAGATCAGCTGTAAGGAGCTAATGAAGCAGTAGGATCATTAGGCGAGCGAAGTCAGAAGAAGCAAAATAAGAGGATAGTTGTAAACTTAGAAGTGTGTCACAGGACAGCACTGCCATAGATAGGAGCTTAGGGGAGTCAGCAAGTGGTTAAAGAGGATAAAACAGCAGCCTAAGTAAGTCCTTAGATTGCTCGAGGACGAGCAAAACCTTAAGTTTGGGGGTGTGTTACGTCTCCAAAAGTGACTATTTTAGGACTTATTTGTGTTAGGAAGTTGTGCATTTGTGAGTGTTTTTGATAGGATTTAGCTTAAACCTATGCTTATATATGAGAATTAGAAGAGGGAAGCTAAATTAGGGACTTGTATGCAAAAGGAGAGAAAAATAATGAAAAACGAAGTTAGAAGAATGAAAACTGTGCATTGCGGAGGCATTGCGGAAACATTGCTAAAACCGCAATGTTTCAAGTGAAATCCGTAAGTTGGCTAACCTTTTTCTGTTGTGATCCGATATTTCAGGGATTCGTTCTTTCTCCTCCATCCATTTTGAAGTACGACGTTGAGGATGGATGGTTCTCCTTGGCCCAATCGCACATGCAGAATACTATAAAAGGAGGTCAAAGAAGAGGGTTTAATCATCATCCGAAAGCGTAGAAGTCTCTTCGCAGCACAGTCTTTCCCATTCATTCTCTTCTCCGTCTGTTGGTTTGAGAGGTTCAGCTGTTGGAATCGACAATCTGATAGGAAGGAGAGAAGATTCATCTTCTTTTCTGATTGGATTCATCCAAGCAAGGCTTACCTTTCTCTCCCTTCAGCCGAGGCGTCTGCGACGAGGCGATCAAGCTCACTTTACTTGCTTTCTGTCTTTAACTTTTCATTTCCAGCACCGTTTGTTGTTATTTCTTTTCTATTAGTTAATCCATTCCATTTCGTGGCTTTCTGTCTTTATGTTAGTAACTTTAAGTCTTCATCTGTTCATTCAAACAATTGAGTAATCAAAGCACAATTCGTCATTTCGCACTTTGACTTGATTCTCTCTGCATACTGTTTTTCCTTGCTGTTTTGTCTCTAGTTTTCTTCTAAGCATGTCTACTTCATCTAATATTTCTATTCTCTCTACATCCATGAGTAACTAAACCACATAGGGGCATGCTAATGACAAGGCTATAGGCTAAAACACGTGAACCAAGCATGTAGGATAGCTCTCGAATGCATTGATTTTATGTAAGCTTCATCCCACGGGCAATTTCGATTGGCCATCCATTTTGTCCAAAGAACTCCTAACCTCTGGAAGGAGTAAGAGTTCAGAGTCATACACTCATGCTAGCCTCTCAAGGTAACCAGAAAACGACCTAGGAATAGGCGTTTTCCTAGTACAAATCATAACTTACTGCTTTAACAAGATGCTTAAGACCTTACTTGGACATGAGTAAACTAAAGAATCTAATGCATGAAATCGGAAGATACATGAGAATGAGTTAGTTTGATGCATAGTGAGTTGATCTAATGCTTGAGAATCGTGTGAAAATGCCTATAGAGGAGTCGTTAGTAGCCCTTGTTTCTCTATTTTACACACTTTCGCTGTTAGTAACATTGCGGTAAAATTGCTGTTCTCGCAATTCTGTTAAGTTAAAAATTCTGCCTTAGCCATTTTCCTCTTCGTTTATTAATCTCTTCTCTTTACATTTGAGTTCATCATTGACTTGCACTTGTTCATGTTGCTATCCTTTATATATTCAGTAGTAAATAGGAACTTTAAAACCAAATCTACCCCATTAAATCCACCCATTCTTACTTAACAACACACTTCGCGAGTAACTAATAATAAATCTCTGTGGGAAAACGAATGAAAAAATACTTATTACTTGCTACAAGATCATGTATGCTTGCATGTTCTGAGTGCTCTATCCTTGCATATTTCTTTTAAACATTGAGCACGCAACAACGACTCCATCTCTTTTATTTTTAAAACAAAACCCTTGAAAGAGGACGTCGGCCGCTCCGCGTCGCGATGACGTTGCGACAACATGGCGACTCCACTAGAGAACTCTTTTTTAGAGGGTCAGGCCATTGCTTTTTTTTTTTTATCCAATTTTAATGTTTTGGTCCTTTGTTTTTTTCTTTTATTTCTTTGTTTTTTATTTTATTATCGATTTTTTATTTAACATGCTTTCAATTTTCAATTTTTCAATTTTTGATCTTTGTTTATTTATTGTTAGTTTTTTATTTAACATGTTTTATTTATTATTCTGTTGTAATATATTTACTGCAATTTACATTTGGCATTGTCATGCATTGCACACACCTTCAAAGGCCTTACTAGAAATTAGGGCTATGATGACAAATAAAAACTGTCATCTGGACTTTAGATGACAATTTTTTCAGTCGTTATAGCTCCTCCCTTCTTTACTCAATAGACAACACAAACCAAAAACTGTCATCATTTATGGTTTCACGACAGATTTTTTCTGTCTTCATAATACGATTGATGACAATTATTTTATGTCAAGAGACCTTATTTTATGACACTTAAACATTGTCACTAAATGACCACTCATATCATATTTTGTCATCTAATCGCAATTGACGACATAACATTTTTGTCGGCTAATCGCAATTGATGACATGCAATATTTGTCATATAATCTGAATTGATGACAATAAATATTTGTCAACTAATCCTAGTTGATGACAAAAAATTTTGTATGCTTTGATGACATATATTTTGTGTCAACAAATTTAATTGAATGACAAAAATTTTGTATCAATAAATATGTTTTTATGACAAATTTTTAGTGTCGTAAATCTGAATATATTGATATTTATAATTGTCATTATTATTAATTTCATGACCTTGATGAATCTATATTTCCCTTAATTGGTTCACCAAAGTCATAAAACTAACGGATGGACATACCTGCGAATACACATGTAACAAAAATAAAACACTTCAAGTTGGACACAAAATGTAATATTCATTGAAATATCATTCACTTACACAAACTAATTTGTATGCATCAAAACTACAATACTCATCAATTGTTGCAATATTAACACTAAAACATTAAAACGTTGCATAACATGATGAAATATATATCTAACCCAACCAAATAGTCCATCATTTGTTGCAATATGACTTCTAGCTTCAATAAATATCTTGACTCCGTTTTGTTTTTCCTAATAAAAAAGACACAAATACTATTTTAGAAACAATCTCAATACTTCTTACATTGAAAAACAATGAGCATCCGTCAATTAGAGTATAAAATAAAAAAGAAATACAACAAAATGTGTATAAATCCTTTTGAACATCAATCAACTTAACAAGTCCTAAAGTGAACATAAAAGTACAAAAAAAATCAAAAAGTGCATAAAAAATGTTCAAGTGTAATTTTTAAGCCACAAACAAACTTAGTAGTGAACTTAAAAGCTTCTAACCCACCATCGATGCTACAAAAATGTGGTGTCTATGTGTACTTTGATGTCAAAACTCATCGAAATGCAAACACAACAAATACTATAAATCATCATTTCACACTCTGGAAAATTCAACACTCCACAACATCAAACCCTAACTAGTCACACAACCATACATTCAAAGGAATTCTCAATAACATAAAAGTTGAAACAAAAATCTAGAACCTCACAAGTAAACTGCAAGAAAAAAGATAAACAACTTAATTGTCTAAATGCCTAAAACGTTATCAAGTTTCATTTTAACCTCAAACTAACCTAGCAAGTGCCTAAAGTGAATCTAAAAGTGCAAAATAGCCTAAAAGTGCCAAAAACGTTACCAAGTATCATTCTTAACCTCAAACGAACCTAGCAAGTATCTAAAGTGAATCTAAAAGTGCAAAATAGCCTAAAGTGCCTAAAAAGTTACCAAGTATCATTCTTAACTTCAAACGAACCTAGTAAATGCCTACAAAGTTACCAAATGTTATTTTAATCTCAAACGAACTTAACAAGTGCCTAAAAAGCTAACAAGTGTCATTCTTAATCTCAAACGAACCTAGAAAGTGCCTAAATGACTATAAAAGTGCAAAATAATCTAAAAGCGCCTAAAAAGTTATCATGTGTCATTATCAACCCAAATAAACTTAACAAGCGGTTATAATTAAACTAAACTAAACTAAACTTATTAGTCTATTCAGAATATAAATCAAACACATCACGCTAAGCACTCATATGTGCTTAGTCTTATCAGAAAATTCATAAACGACAAAACATAGTTTGCTAAGCACTCAGATGTGCTTAGTCTTATCAGAACATTTATAGACGATAAATTATAGATTGCTAAGCACTCAGATGTGCTTAGTCTTATCAAAATTGCAACGATGCTACAATGCAAGACATATAATTCACAATACATAAACAATTATTAATAACAAAATCAAAAAGTTTATAGATATAATCACAAAATCAATAGGTGACTAAAATTAGTGCAGTAAGTACTTACAAGATTGTTAAGCTAGGCTTCAAATTCAAAGCTTTCAGATCTTTCACTAAGTTGTTCGCCTCTAAGACTTCCGACCCGAAAGCATGAAATTTGCAGAACCTGTGGGAAAATATAATGCAAAAGTTAAGCTCCCAATACTAAGATTGTTCAGATTGAACCGAAATCATCCTTACGAAACTCCTATATCACTAAGACAAAAATATATATATATATATATATATATATATATATATATATATATATATTCTTCAACCATATACAAGAATATGTCAAATTTCAACTCCTCCCTAAAAATTGCATGAGGGTGAAGAAATTGAAATGATACCATGGACGGGAAGGATAAACATACTTTGAAGCTTCCGATGTTAAAAACAAAACCTACAAAATTAAAAATGACACTCTTAATACAAAGTTAATAGAGAATTTGGAAACTAAGAAAGATAATTCATTTATAATATTCATACTAAACATGAATACAAAGTTAATAGAGAATTTGGAAAACTAAAAAAGATAATTCATTCATCATACTAGACATGATTGCAGTAATTTTAACAAAAAGATGTTGCACGTAACAAAGCAGGAAGGTTGGATGAAAGTTAACAATCACTCCTTTATCACTATTTCTCTCAGTGTATTACACGTCATTGCTAGAATAAAAACGGAAAGTGTGAGAGTACTAATAGGGTTATATGAGGAAGATTAGGAGGTTAAGAAGGACATATTGGTAATTAGCTAGGGGTGTCTTGGTTATAAATAGTGGGAGTTAGGGACCTTAGAAGGTATGAATAACTTTGGTGTATTATCCATAGTACGACTCTAGAGAGAGATGGTCCATCTAGAAAGGCTATTAATATTGTAATTTTTTTTTTTTTTTGATATTGCAATATAGTTCTATCTTTGTGTTTATTGTGATTTCTTGTTAGGTGGTATCCTAACAGAAAGTTGATACTAGAGTCTCTGTAGCTTACAATTGCTATTATTGAGTGCAAAAAAAAATATCAATCAAGTAAAAAATCACCTTCAGGAGTTCAGATGCAGCTAGTCTCTTAAGTTTGGTTCCCTGAAATTTGACCCACATTGATTTTATTTTCCATGAGAAATAGTGGCAAAGAGAAGCAGAAGAAAAATATTTCGAACAAATCTCAAAGTTCGAAGATTGTAAAGCTATGATTAGTTCTCTAAAGATCGGGGTTAGAAATGCAAAGAAATAAAATCTTTAGCTTCAACCGAAAGTTGCTCAGGGATTGGTGGATGAGACTTTGTTGTGCCTATATGAAAAAGAGCAGCAACCTAAATAAATGTATTGTTAGTTCACTATACAAAAACAATTAAAAGCACCCCACAACTCAAACATCTTCAAATTAGAAAATACCTCTTGGTACTGTTGGCTCCAAGGAAGCTTTCCGGTAGCCGTCTCAATAACAGTGCACCCAACACTCCATATATCAGCAGAGCTAGGAATAATTATCACATGCTAATGATCATCCATCTCACCAAATTAATATTTAGTCAAAGGCAAAGCTACAAGTCCAATTATTTTTTCTGTATAGTTGGTGCTCTAAAAGATAAACAGCTAGCAAAGGAAAATTGACTTGTGCATCTTAATCAAAATCCTCAATTATAACACTACCACTTCTTATTCAAAATTATGTCCTAATTGAGCTCAAACCTGCTTTATCAACTAAAAAAAAATTGCTTCAAAATCAGGCTTGTCTACAAATTTGAAGTTAGACATTTAACAGTTAGTAATTGATATCAAAATATTCAAAAGAGAGCATAAATTCTAAGTACAGTTTAACATTAGTCAATTCTTACAAACTATTCCCAGTCTCCAAGGTTACTTCAGGAGCCATTCAGTATGGATCACCGACTTTACCAGCTCGACAACCTGTTTTGATGCACCAAAATCAGCAAGCTTAATGCATCCCTTGTTGTCTACAAGAATATTCGCCCCCTGCGGTAGAATACAAGAGACACGACCTATTTATAACCGACACAGGGGAATAAGAAAATTGTCAGAAAATAATTAATAATAAAGATCATAAATAACACCCACCATAATATCCCTGTGCATGATTCCGTTCTTGTGTAAATATTCCAAACCCAATAATAATCAATGTTTTAAAAGGCTTAAAGCAGCCTCGAGGCGTTTTACAAAAGGATATATGGGCTTAACTTATTATTTTGGGCTCCATTTATCCCAACAGAGGGATAGAGT
The DNA here is from genome assembly GCA_028017165.1 of Herpetospermum pedunculosum. Lineage (NCBI taxonomy): Eukaryota > Viridiplantae > Streptophyta > Magnoliopsida > Cucurbitales > Cucurbitaceae > Herpetospermum > Herpetospermum pedunculosum. The sequence goes on along the minus strand of CM051528.1, from coordinate 52,225,167 downwards.
GAGATTAAAGCTACAATGTGATACAAAAAGCATGCCCCATTGATTTTTAACACAGTTTTGTTCTCTAAAAAAAAAAATAGTAAGTGGGTATCCAAAATTGGAATTGTGGTATACCATGTAGTCTTATCTTGCATTGATGTTGGTGTGGTTTGCTTGCAGGCGGCTGATTAAGACATTAGGATGACTATATACTACATTCTAGACATATCAAAATGATGAGGGAATGGTGGCTGTTACCTCTCCAAAAATGCATTATTTAAGGGCCTTAATTACCTAAAAATCATGGAAGTTCTTGAGTGTTTTTGTTAGAAGTTAGCTTAATGTGTGCTTAAAAGTGAGAATTTGAGAAATGATGCTAATTTAAGGCTTATTTGGAAAAGGAACGAAAAAGGATGCAAAATGGTGAAAAAAGAGCTAAATTGTACATTGCAGGTGCATTGCGGAAATATTGCGGAGCTCACAATGGAATCAGCTGAAACAGAGCATTGCGGCCCTCGCAATAAAACCGCAATGCCAGTCTTTGCTGCTGCACTTTTCCAGCCGTTAGTCTTTGTTGTTGCGATTTTTCAGCCGTCAACTCTCCCTGCTGCTGCCACGTGTCAAGATTGTTACCTCACAAAGTTGGATGGTGATCCACAATTAATGAGCAGCCTTTGGCAACCACTTAAAGCTATATAAAGAGAGTGAGATGAAGGATCAAAGCAATTGAATTCCCCTCAATTCAAACACAACTCGATAGTGAAGAACTCGAAGACGAAATCCTTTTCCCCCGGTTGTTGGATCGAAGAAACAAAGCCCTTGGCGTGATAATTCGAGAGGAAGAAGAGAAGATCCAACTTCTCTTCTGATTGAATTTATCCCAAAGATTAGCTAATCTTCCCCTTCATCCGAGGCGATTCACGACTTGGTAGATCCTCACGCAATTTACAGCTTTCCTTTACCGCTTTCCAATTTAATTTCTGCTTCCCTTTAAATGTTGTTCTGAATCATTTACTGCTTTTCCCTTTCATTGTTTCTTTCGGATTGACATATGTTTTTTTACGAATTATTATATGAATTGCTTTCTTAAAAGAGTAATCAATTGGTTTTATTGAGTTCTCCATTCTGTCATCCCTTAATCAATTTGTTTTGTTGAGTTCTTCATTTAATTATATTTCAATCAATTAGGTTTTTTGAGTTCTCCGTTTCATGTGTAATCAACTCATTTCCTTTAGTTCTTCGAACACCATGAGTAACTAATTCAATAGAGGTTTGCTAAGGATGAATCTATAGGATAGACTTATGTGAATTCAGCATGTAAAGTAGCATGAATGCATTGAATGAATGTGATCTTCATCCCATGGGCAATTTCGACCGGCCATCCATTTTGTCTAAAGAATTCCTAACCTCTAGAAGGAGTAAGAATTCAGAGTCATCCATTCATGTTAGCCTTTCATGGTAACTAGAGAGTGGCCTAGGAATAGGCATTCTCCTAGCACGTTTGTTAGCATGTGTGTATAAATAGGTTTTTATACCTTACTTGGATATGAGTAAACTAAAGATCTAATGCATGTAATCGAAAGATGCATGAGACCTAGTTAAAACGATGCATGAGATGTTAATTTGCTGTTGAATGATCATAGTTAAATGCCTATAGAGGATTCTTAAGCCAACCTTGTTGTCTTACTTTAGATTTTAAATCGTTGTTAAAGTATTGCGAGAATATTGCGAGAACCGCAATATCAGTTTCTTCCTTTACCTTGGTCTTTTTATTAGCTTTTAACCCATTGCGAATTCATTGCGAAAGTATTGCGAGACCCACAATAATAATTTTCCACATTATAACTTCATCAACTTAGTTTGCTTTGCGTTTAAGTTTGCATTCTTCTTCCATCTTTTATAGTTCTGTACCTCAAACAAAAATCCAACCAACAACATTTTGTCACCGGTTACATTTTCCTTCAATCAATCTGTACTTAGCACAAACTTAATCAAATCTCTATGGGAAAACGATATAAAATATACTTATCACTTGCTGCAGACCATGTATACTTGCATGATCTGAGTGCTCTTCGCATTTCATTTTACATACACACTGAGCACGCAACAAGTTTTTGGCGCCGCTGCCGGGCATTTGCATTACTTTTGTGTTAAGTTGATTGATTGTAAGATTTGTGCTGAATACGTGAGCTTAATATGTTTACTATCATTTTCAGGCACATAGAGAGAAACTATGCAAGTGAAAAACGTATGTGTACGACAAAGTAAATGAATACGCTGCAGAATTTATTTGGAGGAAGAGGTTGTCCAGAACAGTTTGAAGAATTTTACCAGTCATGTGCTTATTGTGGGGATAATCATAACTTGGAGAATTGCCCAACATTGAATTATCAAGAGAGGCAATATCAATAAAGCTATGACAACCATTATTCGTACTTGTTTGTACATGATCAGTGGCAACTCTCAAATAATCCTTGGGAAAGTGCATGGGCAAGTTGCTCATTATGAAGAGTTCCACCAACATGAAGACTATCAACATTATGCGCCAACTCAAAATGAAGAATTATCACCCGCTTTGGAGACGCTATGGATAGAATTCATGGAAAGGAATGATGCATCCATGAGGAGAATTGATGTGCAATTAGCCAAGCTCACAAATGACTTAAAAAATCTACTTGATATAGTAAAATCACAACCACCATGCCCTCAGATGTTCGATTTTTATGATGATGACTCCTTGGTTACCTTCGATTCTGAGAAGAGTGATCCAATGGAATCTCCATGTGAAATGGTGGAGTTGGTGAAAGTTGAGAAAAAGGAAATTGTGTTGGATGAAGCCAAAGAGCCAAATGCGCTGCTTGAGGAACAAGAACTTGAAATGTTTGATGTTGCAGCAAGCTTCTCCACCAATGAAAGAGCTGAGCCACAACCATCACAACTGCTCCAGCTGAAGGAGTTAGAAAGAGATGTGCCAGAAAAAGAAGTCTCATCGCATCAAACATATGTTGAACCAACGCACATAAAATACAAGCATTGGGATGTTATAACATGCAGTCTCTTTGAAAGAATCAACAATTTCAAGGTGTGGCAGAATGTCCGACCCCGTAAATCAAGACTTAAGTATCTTAAAGGAGCAGAAGTGATGCCTCGAAACATTGAAGAATATCCATATGAGGCAGATTGACAAGGGAGATTTCTGATCCCTAAACTTTTAAATTAGGCTTTTATCATGCTTTGCTTAGATTTTGTATGTTAGGAGTAGTTTATTTTGGAAATGAAATATTTATCATGTGCCAACAATCATAGTGTACTGGCGAGACAAAAAGGGATGTGAAAACGTGGTTGCTGACCACTTATCAAGATTGCAGAGTCATTGCGAATCTTTTGCGGAGCCTGCAATGACAGATTCCTTTATTGATGAACATGTTTTTTTTTAGTACATTGTGATGATAATGATGAACCATGGTTTGCTGATATTGCAAAATTTCTTGCCTCACAGGTGTTACCCGAATTCAGGAAAGGGCAAGACAAGAAGAAATTCCTAAACGAGGTACATTTGGGATGATCCAACCCTCTAAAGAAGTTGTGCGGGTGGATTGCTAAGGAAATGTGTGTCAGCTGCTGAAGGTCAATTTTGCAGCATTGTCATACAGCTCCATACGGAGGACACTTTGGTGGTCAGAGGACTGCTGCAAAGGTATTCTAGAGTGGCTACTTCTAGCCTACAATCTTCAAGGATGCACATGACTATGCACACAATTGCAACGAATGTCAACGAACAAGTAACCTCAGTAGGAAGGATGAGATACCTTTAACATATATCTTAGAGTTAGAACTCTTTGATGTATGGGGCATTGACGTCATGGGTCCATTCCCTCCATTTGCTGGTAATCTTTACATATTAGTAGCGGTAGATTATGTCTCAAAATGGGTAGAGGCAATTGCATGTCCTTTAAATGATGCTAAAACAGTTGTAAACTTTCTGAATAGGCATATTTTCACATGATTTGGCACTCCACGTGCCATCATAAGTGATGAAGGAACTCATTTCATAAACAAATCTATGGAGAAGGTATTAGCTAAGTATAACGTTAGGCATAGGGTAGCAACACCCTATCATCCCCATTCAAATGGACAAGCAGAGATTTCTAATAGAGAGATCAAGAGTATACTTGAAAAAGTTGTAAAACCGAATAGAAATGATTGGTCTTTTAAATTAGATGATGCACTATGGGCGTATAGGACTGCATATAAAACACCATTAGGAATGTCTCCTTATAGGTTAGTTTATCGAAAAGCATGCCATCTCCCCCTTGAATTAGAAAATAAAGCGTTTTGGGCTTTAAAAGAGTTGAACTATTGCGTAACCGATGCGGGAACATTGCGGTCTCTGCAATTGCATGAGTTGGATGAACTAAGACACATGTCATATGAAAATGCTAAAATGTATAAGGAAAAAACTAAAATTTGGCATGATAGTAGACTTAGGATTAAGGACTTCAAAAAGGGACAGCATGTTCTATTGTTTAACTCACGATTGAAATCCAAAATTTGGAACAATGTCAGCCGTTCATGGTGAATGGTGCTAGATTGAAGCACTATTATGAGGAAGGAGACGTGAAAACGTTCTCAGCATTCCTCTTATCCGAAGCTCAAAAGCCAAGTTAGAGAAGATGAGCAACGACATTCGAGGGAGTATTTCTTATCTCCCTCAAACCTGCTTTTCTGTGACCAGTTACCCCCCCCCCCCCCCCCCCCAATATCAATTGTTATTATGTTTTGATTTCCTTAATTAGCTTGAATTAGAGTAGCCTAGTTTAGTTTAGCTTCGCATGATTAATTAGTTTAGATTGTTTATTTTTCTGTTGTTTGTACTTGTTCACATGCCCTTTGGGCCACAAATAGAAATTGCATATTAGGAGCTTTGATCACTGTTAAGTTTGCTCTGTTAATGTCATTGCGTTTTCTTTGCGGACACTGCAATGTCTTTCTTTTCGTTTAAGCATGCTGTTATGTGAGGTATGACTTTCTGCTGGTGTGTTCTGTCTTTAATTCTAACTATTTGACTGCATTCTGATGTCCATAGGTAGTCTGTCTATTGAGCATGCTGGATGAGTGTTGAGTACACTCTTGTTAGGTTTAATTAGCTTCATAAAATGCTGAGCATGTGCCTCTGTTAGACCTTACCATTTTGATTTTAGTAAATTTCTGCTGATGAGTTATCTGAACTGTGATGGCCATTCTATCCCTAGGAGTTTTAAAATCTGTCTGGTTTTTATTTAGACTAGATGCTTCTAAGATAAGTTTGGGGGTGTGCCACCTCAGACTCTCATTGGGGACAATAAGAAGTTTAAGTTTGGGGGAGGCAACCTCTAGTCCTAGGAGCACTCCTCTCTCCCTTGAAAAAATGACATGGTTCTTCTTAAAAAAAAAAGTTGTAAAAAAAAAAAAAAAAGCAAAGGAAAAGAAAGGGGCATTGTCTTCCTCTAAGGATGCTGAGTAATCAGGGCCATTTGTGTAACCAACAAGTGGCTCTGCATCAAAAGGCAATTCAAAGAGAAGACTTTGCCAAAAGAAAAAGAAGAGAAGGAAAAATAAAAACAAAGAAGAAGAATGTGTGCCAGAAAGTTGCAGCCTAAGTGCTTTGATGTCCTATGTAATGAACTCTGATTCTAAGTTAGCTAAGCACAGGGCTGTAACTGGAAGGCTTGTCGAGGGAGATGAGTGTCTATCCAAATAGTGATGTCAGGGCTTAGTCTGTTCTATGGACTGTACTCTGATACTTGTGTTGTTCTAAGCCTGGCATGACTCTAAGGATTCCTAGGTAGTTCAAAAATAAAAACCTTAGAAGCATGTACTGAGTCTGAGATAAAACTAGGGAGAGTTTGAAGGCTTAGGGATGTCTGCACAATGTGCTCGATGATATAGGCAGATCAACCAAAAGACAGGAAGTTAGTAAAAATAGAAGATTTTAAAGGCAAGAGAAATCAGAATAGACAAAATATGAAGTTAGTTTTAGCCTAGGAGAGTGTCACAGGACAACAATGCCTTTGACAGTAAACCTAGGGAAGTCAGCAAATCAGTTAGGTAGAGTTTAAAAGACAAGAGTTAGCAGCTAATTAGAGAGAAAGTAAGCCTTTATATTGCTCGAGGACTAGCAATAACTCAAGTTTGGGGGTGTGTTACCTCTCCAAAAGTGCATTATTTAGGGCCTTAATTACCTAAAAATCATGGAAGTTCTTGAGTGTTTTTGTTAGAAGTTAGCTTAATGTGTGCTTAAAAGTGAGAATTTGAGAAATGATGCTAATTTAAGGCTTATTTGGAAAAGGAACGAAAAAGGATGCAAAATGGTGAAAAAAGAGCTAAACTGTACAGTGCAGGTGCATTGCGGAAATATTGCGGAGCTCGCAATGGAATCAGCTGAAACAGAGCATTGCGGCCCTCGCAATAAAACCGCAACGCCAGTCTTTGCTGCTGCACTTTTCCAGCCGTTAGTCTTTGTTGTTGCGATTTTCCAGCCGTCAACTCTCCCTGCTGCTGCCACTTGTCAAGATTGTTACTTCACAAAGTTGGATGGTGATCCACAATTAATGAGCAGCCTTTGGCAACCACTTAAAGCTATATAAAGAGAGTGAGATGAAGGATCAAAGCAATTGAATTCCCCTCAATTCAAACACAACTCGCTAGTGAAGAACTCGAAGACGAAATCCTTTTCCCTCGGTTATTGGATCGAAGAAACAAAGCCCTTGGCGTGATAATTCGAGAGGAAGAAAAGAAGATCCATCTTGTTACGTGCTCAATGTGTTAAAATGAATAAGTAATAAGGTAGAGAGAGCACTCAGAACATGCAAGCATACATGGTCTTATAGCAAGTAGTAAGTATATTTCATTCGTTTTCCCACAGAGACTTATTATAAGCTATTCATGAAGTGTAACGTTAAGAAAGAAGGGGTGGATTTGATGGGGTAGTATTGGTTTTTAATTGTCTATCTCCTACTGAATACGGAGAGGGTAGCAACATAAACAAGTGCAAGTTAAAGCTAAACTCAAATGAGAAGAGACGAGATTAATAAATGAAAACAAAAACAGCTAGACAGAATCGTAACTTAGCAGAATTGCGGAAACAGCAATTTTACCGCAATTGTAATAACAGCGAAAGTATGTAAAATGATGAATTAAGGGCTACTAACGACTATCCTATAGGTATTTTCTCACGATTCTCAAGCATTGGATCAACTCTCTATGCATCAAACTATCTCATTCTCATGTATCTTCCGATTTCATGCATTAGATTCTTTAGTTTACTCATGTCCAAGTAAGGTCTTAAGCATCTTGTTAAGGCAGAAAAATATGGTTTGTACTAGGGAAACGCCTATTCCTAGGTCGTTTCCTGGTTACCTTGAAAGGCTAGAATGATAGTATGACTCTGAACACTTACTCCTTCCAGAGGTTAGGAGTTCTTTGGACAAAATGGATGGCCAATCGAAATTGCCCGTGGGATGAAGCTTACATACAATCAATGCTTCGAGAGCTATCCTACATGCTTGGATCATGTTTTTTAGCCTAAAGTGTTGTCATTAGCATGCCCCTAAGTGATTTAGCTACTCATGGATATAAGGTAAACAGAAATAAGAGATGAAACAGACATGCTTAGGAGGAATTTAAGGACAAAACAGTAAGGCAAAGCAGTAGAGTGCAAAGGCGAGAAACTGTGAAATGAAGAATTGAGATTTGATTACTTGATTGTTTAACTCAACAAATGAAAGCTTTAAAGTAAATAACAGCAAGACAGAACACAACGAAATAGTCTAATCTAGCTACTAGAAAGGAAACAACGACAAGACAAAGCTGGAAAATGGAAATGAAGAGCAAAAAGCAGTAAAACAGCTCGAATTTCTCGTTGCAGCCGCCTCGAATGAAGGATGAGAAAGGTCAGCCTTGCTTGGATGAATCCAATCAGGAGAGAAGAAGAATCTCCTCTCCTTCCTATCAGATTATCGATTCCAACAACTGAGCTTCGCAAACCAGCAGACGGCAAAGGAAAACAGGAGAAAAGTTGGACTGCGAGAAGACTTCTACGCTTTCGGATGATGTTTGAACCCTCGACTTTAACCCCTATTTATAGTAATCTGCAGGTGCATTTGGGCCAAGGAGAACCATCAATCTTCAACGTCGTACTTCAGAATGGATGGAGGAGAAAGAACGAATCCCTGAAATCACGGAAATTAACAGAAAAAGATCAGTCAACTTACGGTTTTCACTTGAAACATTGCGGTGTCCGCAATGTTTCCGCAATGCTATCGCAATGCTTGTTTTTCATTCCTTTCCTTCGGTTTTCAACCCTTTTCTTTCCTATTGTACTTAAGTCCTAATTTAGCTACCTTCTTCTAATTCTCATATTTAAGCATAGGTTTAGGCTAAATGCTATCAAAAACACCTAAGAGTGAACATCTTTCTAAGATAATTAGGTCCTAAAACGGTCACTTTTGGAGACGTAACACACCCCCAAACTTAAGGTTTTGCTTGTCCTCGAGCAATCTAAGGACTTTCCTAGGCTGCTGTTTCTTCTTCTTCAACCACTTACTAACTCCCCTATATTCTCATCTATAGCAATGCTGTCCTGTGACACACTTCTAAGCTTAAAACTACCCTCTCATCTAGCTTCTTCTGATTTCGCATGCCTAAAACTCCTACTGCTTTTATTGACTCCCTACAACCGATCTACCTGCTTTTATCATATCATGCCACTATCCCTAAGGTTTCAAATTCTACCTAGCTTTACCCCAGACTCAGTACATGCTTCTAGTTTATATTTATGAGCTACCTAGGATTCCTTAGAGTCATGCCAGTCTTAGTATTAATGGTAACAGTAGTACTTTTAGAGAACAAACTAAACCCTGGCATCACTACATTGGATATACACTCATCTCCCTAAACAACCCTACAAGCTACAACTTTGTGCTTAGCTAATTGAGGATCAGAGTTCTTTTTAAATAGGACATCTAAGCCACAAAGTTGCAATTCCTAGGTATACATTCTTCTTCCCTACTCTTTTCCTTTTTCCTTTCTTAGGTGGAGTCTTTCCTTTGGTTGCCTTTTGATGCAATGCCACTTGTGGGTTACACACTTGGCACTGATTACTCAGCAACCTAAGAGAGACTCCCCTCTTTATTCTATTTTTTTTCAGTTCATTATTTTTGTCAAGGAGAAGAAGAATGCTTATGTTTTGAGGGAGAGAGGAATGTTCCTAGGCCTAGGGTGGCCTCCCCCAAACTTCAACTATTCATTGTCCCCAATGAGTGTCTGAGGTGGCACACCCCCAAACTTGTCCTAGAAGCATCTAGTCTAAGGTGAAACAAAGAGAATCTAAAAGCCCTAGGAATAGACAGAACATTCTAAAAGAAAATATCACAGGAGCAGAAAACTTGAAAAACAGACAGGCAAGGACTTACAGCTATGCATGCTGAGCTATTTAGAGGTTAATTTAAACTATCAAAGGGTGTCCTATGACACTCATCCAGCATGTATTTAGATAAGCTATATAAGGTAGTCATGATAGCAGCAAAAGATAGAATTTAAACAGATCACAGCCTAGCTAAGCAGACAGTCCAAAACATGCTTTCAGTAATAAAAATTGCGGGTACCGCAATTATTTCGCAATCAAGTCAGGGCAGATATATCAATTACTAAGGCCCCTAAGCATGCTTTATCCAGTCGTTCAAGCTCAACAAAAAGAAAACTAAACTATCCTACCTAATCAGCTAACAGCAGGCTATACTAAGCAATTTAAAAACATAAAACTAAGCAACTAAAACAGATCAAAATTTGTACTAAAAACAGCATAATTCACATGGTCTATCAGAAAGCAGATTTTGTTTTTTTTTTTTTTTTATTCTAAGGGAACAGCAATACTCCCTTGAGTGCAATTCAAACCAGCACTCAGATGTCTTCATCCTCATCAGGTTGTCGTGGTCGTGGAGGCACCCATGGAGTCAGGAGATTTGTGGGGAAGTCAGGGAAGATGCACCCAAGTTGGTCTGCAACCTCCTTGTCCCGTGCCTGCGCGTAAGTGGCCCATTGAGCCATCCTCTTCTGCATATCCATCAGGCAAGCCATGGACAGTGACTGATCAGCAGCCAACCTATCCAGTTCGAACTCCATATTCCCCTTCCTCTTCAGCCTTAAGCCAGCAGGCAGCTCCAAGTGGCCCGTGTAAGCCATTTGCTGCTCCATTCGCTCGATGGGAACTCCTGCAAGCAAACAGAGTTTAGTTATGGTATTAGGGAAAAACAATGGTCCCTTACCCTTCTTGGCGCACTCAGCAATGGCCGCAGCAATGACTTCTCCCACGTTGACCGTGAGACCTCGCATGATGGCATAGACCAGGAGCGATCTGCTCTGGTTAATGGTGGTCTCATGAGTCACGGGGGACAGCTTCCTCCTTACAAAAGCAAACCATACAGCCGCCTTAGCTGTGAGGTTGGTGTTGCGTGCTCAATGTGTAAAGATAAAGAAGCAAAAGGATGGAGAGAGCACTTAGAACATGCAAGCATACATGGTCTCACAGCAAGTAGTAAGTATATTTAATTCGTTTTTTCCACAGAGACTTAATTTTAGCTATTCGCGAAGTGTGTTTGTTAAGAAAGATGGGATGGATTTGATGGGGTAAAATTGGTTTTGAATTAACTACTTTCTGCTGAATGTCTAAAGGAATATACCATAAACAACTTAAAGTTAAAATCAGGCTTAAAAGACAAGAGATGGACTCAATAAACGAAGAAGAAAACAGCTAGACAGAAAGCAATTTAGCAGAATTGCGAGAACCGCAATTAATCCGCAATTAATTGGCAGCGAAAAACTGGTTAGATGGGTGAATTAAGGGCTACTAATGACTGTCCTATAGGCATTTTATTACGATTATCAAACTTTGGATCAACTCTCTACACATTAAACTCACTCTATCTCAAGTATCGTCCGATTCCATGCATGAGAGACTCAAGTTTACTCGCCTTCAAAGTAAGGTCTTAAGCATCTTGTTAAAACAGGAGTGTTCAGTTTATACTAGGGAAACGCCTATTCCTAGGCCGTTTCCTGATTACCATGAAAGGCTAGCATGATTATACGACTCTGAACTCTTACTCCTTCCAGAGGTTAGGAGTTCTTTGGACAAAATGGATGGCCAATCGAAATTGCCCGTGGGATGAAGCTTACATATAATCAATGTTTGAGTGTTGATCTACCTACTTGACTTACGTTTTTTAGCCTATAGTTCTGTCATTAGCATGCCCCTAAATGAATTTAGTTACTCATGGATATATGTAGAACAGAAATATAAGATAAAGTAGACATGCTTAGAAGGAAAAAGTGCTTAAAACAGCAAGCCAAACTCGTAGCAGAATAAGGAATAACTGTGAAATGCAGAAACTTACTTTGATTACTTCAAGTGTTTGAATGACAAAGGAAAGCTTAAACAGAATGAATTCAAGGCAGACAACAACGAAATGCAATAAGTAAATGACTAAGCTAAGAACAACATTGAACAGAAATGGAATTGAGAAGAAAAGAGCAGAAAACAGTAAAGGTTGCTGGAAATCTTCGTGGCAGTCGCCTCGAATGAAGGTGATGAGAATTCAGCCGTGCTTGGATGAATCCAATCGAGAGAGAAGAAGAATCTTCTCTCCTTCCTATCAGATTATCGATTCCAAAAGCTTAGACTCTCACTCCAACAGACGGCAAAGAAAGAACAGTGGAAAGGGTGGACTGCAGAAAGACTTCTACGCTTCGAGTTGTGACTGAACCTCCGACTTTGGCCCCCTTTTATAGTAGTTTGCAGGTGCGATTGGGCCAAGGAGAACCATCAATCTTCAACGTCGTATATCAGAATGGGTGGAGGAGAAAGAACGAATCCCTGAAAAGTCGGATCTAAACAGAAAAATGTCAGCCAACTTACGGTTTTAACTTGAATAATTGCGGCCACCGCAATTATTCCGCAATGCATTCGCAAGGGTTATTTTTTCATTCTTTTCTTCGGTTTTCACCCCTTTTCCTACCTATTATGCATAAGTCCTATATTAGCTACCTTCTTCTAATTCTCATATTAAAGCATAGGTTTAGGCTAAATGCTCACAAAAACACCTAAATGTGTACATCTTCTTAAGCTAAATGGGTCCTAAATAAGTCACTTTCAGAGACTTAACACACCCCCAAACTTAAGGCTTTGCTTGTCCTCAAGCATACTAAGGACTTACTTAGGCTGCTGTTTCTTCTTCTTTAACTACTCACTAACTCCCTTATATTCTTGTCTATAGCAATGCTGTCCTGTGACACACTTCTTAGTTTAGAACTAACCTCTTGTCTAGCTTCTTCTGACTTCACCTGCCTACTATACCTACTGCTTTTGTTAACCCCCTACTACTGATCTAACTACTTCTATGATATCATGCTATTATCCCTAAGGTTTCAAATTCTACCAAGCTTTACTCTAGACTCAGTACATGCTTCTAGCTTATTTTTAATGTGTCTAGGATTCCTTAGAGTCATGCCAGTCTTAGTATTAACAGTGACAGTGGTACTTTATAGAGAACAACCTAAACCCTGGCATCACTACATTGGATAAACATTCATCTTCCTAGACAAACCTAAAAGCTACAACCTTGTGCTTAGCTCATTAAGGATCAGAGTTCTTTTTCATAGGACATCTAAGCCACAAGATTATAACTCCCAAGCACACATTCTTCTTCCCCTATTTCTCTTTTTTCTTTCTTTTTTACTTAGGTGGAGTCTCCCCTTGGTTTGCCTTTTGATGCAATGCCACTTGTGGTTTACACACTTGGCACTGATTACTCAGTAACTTGAGAAAGACTCCCCTCTTTATTCTATTTTTCACTTTTTCTATTTATCACAAAAAATTTTTTTAGGAGAAGAAGAATGCTTATGTCTTAAGGAAGAGAGGAATGTTCCTAGGCCTAGGGTGGCCTCCCCCAAACTTCAACTACTCATTGTCCCCAATGAGTGTTTGAGGTGGCACACCCCCAAACTTGTCCTAGAAGCATCTAGTCTAAAGTAAAACAAAGAGAATCTAAACATCCTAGGCATAGGCAAAACATTCTAGAAGCAACTATCCCAGCAGCAGAAAATTTGAACATAACAGACAGGTTTAAGGACTTATGGTTTATGCATGCTGAGCACTATTCAGAGGCAAATTTAAACTATCAAAAGGTGTCCTATGACACTCATCCAGCATGCTTCAAGATCAGCTATATAAGGTAGTCATGCTAGCAGCAAAAGATAGAATTTAACAGATCACAGCCTAACTAAACGGGCAGTCAAAGACATGCAATCAGTCACAAAAATTGCGGGAACCGCAATTATTTCGCAATACAATCTGGGCAGATTTAACATTAACTCAGGCCCCTAGCATGCTTTTTCCCGTTACTCATGCATCCAAAAAAATAAAACTAAACTATCCTACTTAATCAACTAACATCAGACTATCCTAAGCAAAAGGAAAAACATAAAACTAAACATCCAAAACAGATCAAAACTTAACCAAAAAACAGCAGAATATACATTACTCTATCAAAAAGCAGGAAAATTGTCTTTTGTTTCTTTAGGGATCAGTAATACTCCCTCTAGTGCTCTTCAAACCAGCACTCAATTCTCATTATCCTCATCTGGTCGCCTTGGTCGTGGGGGCACCCATGGAGTTAGGAGGTTGGTGGGGAAGTCTGGGAAGATGCACCCCAATTGGTCTGCAACTTCTCTGTCCCTCGCCTGCGCATAGTTGGCCCATTGAGCCATTCTTCTCTGCAGGTCCATCAAACAGGCCATGGATAGGGACTGCTCAGCAGCCAACCTATCCAACTCAAACTCCATATTGCCCTTCCTTCTCAGCCGTAGGTGTGCAGGCAACTCCAGATGGCCTGTGTAGGGCAGCTGCTGCTCCAAGCGCTCGGTAGGAACTCCTGCAAGCAAACATAACTTTGTTATGATGTTGGGGAAAAATAATGGCCCCTTACCCTTTTTAGCACACTCGGCGATGGCAGCATTGATGACTTCTCCCACGTTGATCGTGAGACCTCTCATGATAGCATAAACCAGCAGCGAACGGCTCTGGTTAATGGTAGTCTCATGCGTCACCGGGGAGAGTCGTCTTCTCACGAATGAAAACCACACAGCTGCCTTTGCCGTGAGGTTGGCACTCATGAGCGTGTGCCGCCCATTGCGTGAGACTGTCCAGGAGGTCTCAGGCTGGCCAATGGTGCGGATGGCTTCTTCTAGCACAGCCTCAGTCGGCTCATCCACTATCCGTGCATAGTCTGTGTGAGGCTGGCCCCTTAGACCGAATGCTTCATTGATGGCCTTAGCAGAGAAGTCCACTTCTACCCCTCTGACCACAGACAGGCCATCCTCAGGGCTGAGCACAATCGCATAGAAGTCATACACCATGCTTGTGTATGCTGGATTGGGAGGTCGACAGAATTCCTCCCAGCCATGGTTGATCACCCCTGCGCGCAAGAACTGCGGCAGGTCAGCTAGGCGATCAAGGAACCCCTTCTCGTGCAACAGGTCCCTTTTCCTCAGCTCCACGCCCCTGGATTCGGCATCGGATGAGACATACCTCACTGATGGAGGTTCGTCTTCAGGGTAGAGCTTAGCCTTCCCCTTATCGGCTGGCTTGGAAGATTCAGCAGCCTCCACCTTGAGGCGTTTGAGCGAGGGCTCAGCACTGTCTTTGTCTGCTGAAGACACTCGCTTGGCCTTCTTCTTCTTGAGTTTCTTGGATTTCTTGGCCTTGACAAGCTTGGCCTTCTTTTTCTTTTTCAGCTTTGCCTGGAGTTGTGGGAAACAGGCCCCCAACGTCTCCTCCATAGAATCATCCTGCTGTGCAGGCTCATCAGGGCTGTCTTCTCTCATGGGAGAGAAGATTTCTTCTTCTTCTGCCTCTCCACTGCCTTGCGTGGATTCTTGGTAATCCCCATAAGGGAATTCCGGATCAGGCCGTGGAGAGTTGTGCTCTGCTGATGGGGTATGCGCAGAACTCCATGGCGAAGACGGCAGCTCAGGACTCTGCACAGCCGCAGGTGGTAGATCAGCACTCTGAGGCGCTGGAGATGACTCGGCGCTCTGCGCAGGTGGTGATGATTCGGTGCTTGGCACTGGTTCAGATGGCAGGGGGCTGCGCACAGGTGATTCAGACGGCAGAGGGCTGCGCACAGGTGATGCAGACGGCGTCGCACCTTCTTTAGCTGACTCGTGGGATGCACGATCAGATTCTTGACTCGCCACAGAGGGAGTCTTGGATTTGCTCGGTCCGGCGGCAGTCTTGACAGTCCACCGGCGCTTCGTGGGCGTGCCCACTGGCTCAGATGGGCCAGCAGGGATCTCAGTGACCACTCTCCACTTCTTCCTACGAATAGGAAGCTTACCAAGACTGCCAGTGCGTACAGCACCCTGATCAGCAAGGGTGAGAAGCGCTTCCCTCGCAGCCGCTTCAGCTGCGTCGTCGGCCTTCTTCTTGGCGGCGGATCTCTCAGCCCTAGTGGAAACCATGGTCGAATCTTGGAGGTTTGGAGAGAGAGATCAAAGGTGGAGAGAATCGCAGAAATCTTGGAGAGCAAAGAATGAGAAGATCGTATCAAACGGGCGCCTTCTAACGGCTATAAAAGCAACGGATGAAATCCCAACGGCTCTTTTTGCGGAGTCAGCAATTTCTGCGCAATTCTAGGGACAATATTTCATAATAAATCCCAACTTTGATCGCCCGTATCTTTCATTTGGCCCAACCGATTCTTGATTTTTAAAGTGCGATTTACTCCCCTTGATCCCCTCTTTCGATTCCCTACAAAAACAAACAAAACAAACATTAAATACGCAATTAAAATTACACCACAAAACGTACAAACGATCATCGAAAAAACCAGAAAAAATAAACTAAGGCATTGGCCTTGACTAAACGAGCACAGTAACCACTCGTTCTCTCTCGTTTCTAACTTCATGCTTCATGTAGGAGGAAGGTCGAGAGAGTCTTCACATCCCCCTCCTCATAGTAGTGCTTCAACCTAGCACCATTGACCATAAATGGTTGTCCTTGCTGCAAGTTTTTTATCTCTACTGCACCATGAATAAAGACATTAGTAACAACAAATGGACCCGACCATCTAGACTTTAATTTGCCTGGAAATAGCTTTAATCGTGAGTTAAATAACAGTACAAGTTGGCCTTTCTTAAAATCTTTGATCCTGAGTCTACTGTCATGCCATATTTTTGTCTTTTCTTTGTACATCTTGGCATTCTCATAGGCCATGTGCCTAAGCTCATCAAGTTCATGCAGCTGTAAAGATCTTAATGTCCCTGCATCCTTCACACAAAAATTTAATTCTTTCATGGCCCAAAATGCCTTGTTCTCCAACTCAAGTGGCAAGTGGCAAGCCTTGCCATATACCAACCTATAGGGAGACATTCCTAGAGGTGTCTTATATGCTGTTCTATAAGCCCAAAGTGCATCCTCAAGCTTGAAAGACCAGTCTTTCCTATTAGGTTTGACTACCTTCTCTAGGATGTTCTTTATCTCCCTATTGGAAATCTCAGCTTGGCCATTTGAGTGTGGATGGTAGGGAGTAGCTACCCTATGTCTGATGTTATACTTAGCCAATATTTTCTCCATAGCCTTATTAATGAAATGTGACCCCTCATCACTAATGATAGCACGAGGAGTCCCAAATCTAGTGAAAATGTGTCTATGCAAGAAATTAGTGACTGTCTTAGCATCATTATTAGGACATGCCTTAGCTTCTACCCACTTTGACACGTAGTCTACTGCTACTAGAATATACAAGTTACCTGATGATGGAGGGAAGGGTCCCATGAAATCAATGCCCCATACATCAAAGAGCTCCAACTCTAAGATGTAGGTGAGGGGCATCTCATCCTTACGACTGAGGTTACCTGTCCTTTGGCACTCGTCACAGTTGTGGGCATAGTTGTGGGCGTCCTTAAAAATTGTTGGCCAGTAGTAGCCACTTTGAAATACCTTGGCAGCTGTCCTTTGTCCACCAAAGTGCCCACCGTAAGGAGATGAATGACAGTGCTGCAGCACAGACTTCGCTTCAGCAGCTGAAACACATTTCCTCAACAACCCATCAGCACAGGTCCTGTAAAGTATGGGGTCATCCCAGATGAATTTCCTTGCTTCATGGAGGAACCTCTTCTTCTCTTGTCCTCCCTTGAACACTGGTAATACCTGTGCTGCACGGAAGTTAGCAATGTCAGCGAACCAAGGTTCCTCATCGTTATCACGATGAGTCAAAACAAAGATATGTTCATCTATAAAAGCATCAGAAATTGCGGGGTCCGCAATTTTTTCGCAATTGTGCTGCAATCGAGACAGGTGATCTGCAACCACATTTTCACATCCCTTCTTGTCCCGAATGTCCAAATCGAATTCCTGCAGCAATAACACCCATCTAATTAGTCTAGGCTTAGCATCAGCCTTTCTCATTAGATATTTTAAAGCAGAATGGTCAGTATATACAATGGTCCTAGTTCCTACAATATAGTTCCTAAATTTTTCACAAGCAAATACTACAGCAAGCATCTCTTTCTCTGTAGTTGTATAGTTACATTGGGCCTCATTCAAGGTCTTACTAGCATAATAAACAGGATGTGTGAGCTTGTCAATCTTCTGTCCTAACATGACTCCTACAGCATAGTCACTGGCATCACATAGCATCTCAAATGGGAGATCCCAATTTGGTCCTACTATGATTGGTGCTGTGACCAGTGCTTCCTTAAGAGTTTTCCAAGCTACTACACATTCCTTAGAGAAGATGAATGGCCTACCTAGCTCTAGTAGCTCACATAGAGGCTTGGCTATCTTAGAAAAGTCCTTGATGAACCTTCTATAGAAGCCAGCATGCCCTAAGAAACTCCTAATAGCCTTGACATTCTGGGGCTCTACCAACTTCTCTATGACCTCAATTTTCGCTCTATCCACTTCTACACCCGCCCTTGACACTCGATGTCCTAAGACAATCCCTTCATCTACCATAAAATGGCACTTTTCCCAATTCAGGACTAGGTTAGTCTCCTCACACCTAGTCAGGACTTGTCCTAGGTTTTCTAGACAGGTTTTAAAGGAGTCCCCAAAGACTGAGAAGTCATCCATGAATATTTCTATCATGGACTCATCCAACTCAGAGAAGATGGCCATCATGCACCTCTGGAAAGTTGCCGGTGCATTGCATAAGCCAAAAGGCATTCTGCGGAAGGCAAACGTTCCAAAAGGGCAAGTGAAGGTGGTCTTCTCTTGATCCTTAGGGTCTATAGTTATTTGATTGTAGCCTGAATAGCCATCTAGGAAACAGTAGTAGGCTCTACCAGCTATTCTGTCTAGCATCTGGTCAATAAACGGTATGGGGAAGTGGTCTTTTTTAGTTTCTTTATTTAGTTTTCTGTAATCCATACATACCCTCCACCCTGTGACAGTCCTTGTTGGAATTAGTTCGTTATTCTCATTGACTACCACAGTTATTCCCCCCTTTTTAGGTACACATTGGATGGGGCTCACCCACTGACTACTAGCTATGGGGAAAATTACTCCTGCATCTAACCACTTTATTATTTCTTTCTTCACTACCTCTTTCATAGAGGGGTTTAACCTACGCTGGTGATCTACCCTAGGTGTGTGTTCTTCCTCTAGAATAATTTTGTGCATACAATAAGAAGGGCTAATGCCTCGAATATCAGCAATAGACCATGCTATAGCCTTCCTATGTTGCTTAAGCAGTAAAATTAAATCAACCTCATGCTGTTCACTTAGCTTAGAAGAAATAATTACAGGCAGCGTATCATTCTCTCCTAGATATGCATATTTGAGGTGAGTTGGTAGTGGTTTCAGTTCTAAAACAGGTGGATGCTCAATGGAGGGCTTCAGAGGGTTAATAATTCTATCAGTTAAATCTATAGTCATACATACATGCTGAGGGTTATTTACAGGCATGTTCATTATGTCAGCTATATTTAGATCATCTACATCTATTTGTACATATTCACTAGCATGCTTGGTTAATAATACATGCTCTAATTGTTCTTCCATAAGTGAGTCAATAACATCCATGCTAGCACAAGACTCAGAATCAGAGGGGTATTTTAAAGCTTTGTAAACACTAAATTTTACCTCTTCATCATGAACTCTCATAGTTAACTCACCTTTTTGCACATCTATTAGTGCCCTACCTGTGGCTAGAAATGGCCTACCTAGCAGGATGGGTACCTCCTTGTCTGCTTCATAGTCCAGGACAATGAAATCTGCAAGGAAAATGAATTTGTCAACTTTAACTAGAATATCCTCAATCTTACCTTCTGGATATGCGATGGATCTGTCTGCTAGTTGTAAAGTGACAGTAGTTGGACGTGCTTCTCCTATTCCCAACTGACGGAATAGGGACAGGGGCATGAGATTTATGCTGGCGCCCAGGTCACAAAGCGCTCTGCCCACATGCTTGCCTCCAAGTTCTACAGGTAAGGTGAAGGAACCAGGATCCTTCTCCTTCTTGGGCAGCTTGTTCTGGAGGATGGCACTGCATTCCTCGGTGAGGTTTACTGTTTCAAACTCACCAATTATCTTTTTGTTAGTAATGATATCCTTCAAAAATTTTACATATGAAGGCATAGACTGTAAAACCTCTACAAAAGGAATGTTCACATGCACTTGCTTAAGTATTTCTAAGAATTTATTAAAATGAACTTCCTGTTCCTGCTTCTTCTTCAGTCTTCGAGGGTATGGAGGTGGTGGCACATATGCAGGCACGTCAGGACGCCTTAAGATAGGTGGAGGTCTTGGAATTTCTTCTACCTCCTCACTGATTGGCTCCAGCCTGGCTCCTGATGTGCTAGTTGGTGGTGGACCTTGGCTTGGCAGAGACTCCAGTGGAGCACTAGACTCAGTGTTCTCTACTCTTTTTGGTGTGTCCTTTGTAATGCTCACCAATGGTCTTCCACTCCTAAGTTCAATGGCTTGAACTTGTTCTTTGCCATCTCTCCTTGGTACCTCGGTATCAGCAGGGAGTCTACCTTGGGGCCTACTTTTAAGTTCATTGGCTAATTGGCCGACTTGGTTTTCCAGGCTCCTAAGGGTAACTTGCTGGCTCTGAAGAGTAGCATCATTCTTAGCTATATATTCCTTGAGTAGGTTTTCTACAGAAGATCCTACAGGTTGATTGTAAGGCTTTTGGTACATTGACTGGTTATGTTGGGGAGTGAAACCAGGTGTTCCACTCGGCCTTGGTTGGTTAGGATTTTGGTTAGTGTTTTGTTGGCCACCCCATGACAGGTTAGGGTGGTTTCTCCAACCAGGATTGTAAGTTTGTGAGTAGGGGTTATTCCTTGGCTGCTGCTGACTTCCTACATAGCAGACCGAGGATGGATTCCCAGGACAGTATTCATAGGGGTGTCCTTCCCCACAGAATCCACAGATTGGTGCCTCGCCTTGACTTGGTTGAGTGCCCATTGACATGGCTGTGGCGGTATTGGCACTGGTTTGGAGATTGGCCTGAGCCATTTGCGTAACTAAGTTGGTCAGGGCGTTTATTTGGGTGCTCATGGCGCTTAGAGCATCCTTGTCTTGAGCTCTAGTTGGCTCTACAGGATCGTCTGACCATCTACAATGAGATGTTGAGATCTTCTCCAAGATCTCATAAGCTTCGTTGTAACTCTTGGACAACATGGAACCTCCAGCAGATGAATTTAAGACTTGTCTGGTGCTGGGGTTGCATCCTTTAAAGAAGACTTCTATTTGGATACACCATGGAATGCCATGGTGTGGACATTTAACGAGAAGATCTTTAAATCTAGTCCAAGCTTCGTGAAGAGACTCACTTGGAGCTTGTTTGAATTTTATGATGTCATCACGAAAAGTTGAATTCCTATCTGGTGGGAAGTATTTGACTAGGAATTTTTCTGCTAGATCTGTCCAATTGCGAACAGATCCTGAGGGTAAAGAATTTAGCCACGTTTTGGCTTTGTCCCTCAAAGAATAAGGGAAAAGATATAGCCTAAGGGCCTCTTGGGAAACTCCAGGGATTAGGAAGGTGTCACTAACTCCTAGGAAGTTCCTAAGGTGATTATGGGGGTCCTCATTTTCTATTCCAAAGAATTGTCCCACAGTGGACAACATTTGGAACATCACTGGCTTTAACTCGAAAGAGTGGGCAGTGATTTCAGGACGGATTATGCTGGGGTTCAGCTCCCCAGGCATAGGTACTAGATATGAAAGAATGGCGCTATCCTTGTCATTCGCTATTTCGATGGGGTTGCGAATGGCTTGCGCCGGATTTGGAACTACATCGCCCATTTCTCTAGTTTCAGGTGTGGTTTGAGGTATAGGAGGTTGTTTAAAGAGACGTTTCTTTGCCTTATTCCTAGCTCGAAGTGATCTTTCAGGTTCAGGATCGAACTCTAAATCACTATGTGAACGCTCACTCATAAACTACCTTAATAGCACCTGCAAAAGAAATGAAACAGATTAGTTTCACTCAATGATAAACTTGACTTCTTAAACTTAACAACTTCGTTTTCACTTAAAATAAGTCCCCGGCAGCGGCGCCAAAAACTTGTTGCGTGCTCAATGTGTAAAGATAAAGAAGCAAAAGGATGGAGAGAGCACTTAGAACATGCAAGCATACATGGTCTCACAGCAAGTAGTAAGTATATTTAATTCGTTTTTTCCACAGAGACTTAATTTTAGCTATTCGCGAAGTGTGTTTGTTAAGAAAGATGGGATGGATTTGATGGGGTAAAATTGGTTTTGAATTAACTACTTTCTGCTGAATGTCTAAAGGAATATACCATAAACAACTTAAAGTTAAAATCAGGCTTAAAAGACAAGAGATGGACTCAATAAACGAAGAAGAAAACAGCTAGACAGAAAGCAATTTAGCAGAATTGCGAGAACCGCAATTAATCCGCAATTAATTGGCAGCGAAAAACTGGTTAGATGGGTGAATTAAGGGCTACTAATGACTGTCCTATAGGCATTTTATTACGATTATCAAACTTTGGATCAACTCTCTACACATTAAACTCACTCTATCTCAAGTATCGTCCGATTCCATGCATGAGAGACTCAAGTTTACTCGCCTTCAAAGTAAGGTCTTAAGCATCTTGTTAAAACAGGAGTGTTCAGTTTATACTAGGGAAACGCCTATTCCTAGGCCGTTTCCTGATTACCATGAAAGGCTAGCATGATTATACGACTCTGAACTCTTACTCCTTCCAGAGGTTAGGAGTTCTTTGGACAAAATGGATGGCCAATCGAAATTGCCCGTGGGATGAAGCTTACATATAATCAATGTTTGAGTGTTGATCTACCTACTTGACTTACGTTTTTTAGCCTATAGTTCTGTCATTAGCATGCCCCTAAATGAATTTAGTTACTCATGGATATATGTAGAACAGAAATATAAGATAAAGTAGACATGCTTAGAAGGAAAAAGTGCTTAAAACAGCAAGCCAAACTCGTAGCAGAATAAGGAATAACTGTGAAATGCAGAAACTTACTTTGATTACTTCAAGTGTTTGAATGACAAAGGAAAGCTTAAACAGAATGAATTCAAGGCAGACAACAACGAAATGCAATAAGTAAATGACTAAGCTAAGAACAACATTGAACAGAAATGGAATTGAGAAGAAAAGAGCAGAAAACAGTAAAGGTTGCTGGAAATCTTCGTGGCAGTCGCCTCGAATGAAGGTGATGAGAATTCAGCCGTGCTTGGATGAATCCAATCGAGAGAGAAGAAGAATCTTCTCTCCTTCCTATCAGATTATCGATTCCAAAAGCTTAGACTCTCACTCCAACAGACGGCAAAGAAAGAACAGTGGAAAGGGTGGACTGCAGAAAGACTTCTACGCTTCGAGTTGTGACTGAACCTCCGACTTTGGCCCCCTTTTATAGTAGTTTGCAGGTGCGATTGGGCCAAGGAGAACCATCAATCTTCAACGTCGTATATCAGAATGGGTGGAGGAGAAAGAACGAATCCCTGAAAAGTCGG
Source organism: Herpetospermum pedunculosum (assembly GCA_028017165.1). Taxonomy (NCBI): domain Eukaryota; kingdom Viridiplantae; phylum Streptophyta; class Magnoliopsida; order Cucurbitales; family Cucurbitaceae; genus Herpetospermum; species Herpetospermum pedunculosum. The sequence goes on along the minus strand of CM051528.1, from coordinate 52,202,140 downwards.
ATCTAAACAGAAAAATGTCAGCCAACTTACGGTTTTAACTTGAATAATTGCGGCCACCGCAATTATTCCGCAATGCATTCGCAAGGGTTATTTTTTCATTCTTTTCTTCGGTTTTCACCCCTTTTCCTACCTATTATGCATAAGTCCTATATTAGCTACCTTCTTCTAATTCTCATATTAAAGCATAGGTTTAGGCTAAATGCTCACAAAAACACCTAAATGTGTACATCTTCTTAAGCTAAATGGGTCCTAAATAAGTCACTTTCAGAGACTTAACAGTTGGCACTCATGAGAGTGTGCCTCCCATTGCGTGACACGGTCCAGGAAGCTTCAGGCTGGCCAATGGTTCGAATGGCCTCTTCCAGGACTGCCTCAGTAGGCTCATCAACAATTCGTTCATAATCTGTATGGTTTTGGCCCTTGAGACCATAGGCTTCGTTGATGGCCTTAGCTGAGAAGTCCACTTCTACCCCTCTGACCACAGACAAGCCATCCTCAGGGCTAAGCACATTGGCGTAGAAATCATAAACCATGCTCGTATAGGCTGGATTGGGTGGTCTGCAAAACTCCTCCCATCCGTGGTTTGTAATCCCTGCGCGCAAGAACTGCGGCAGGTCAGCAGGTCTGTCGAGGAAGCCCTTCTCGTGCAGCAACTCCCTCTTCCTTAGCTCAATTCCTCTGGATTCAGCGTCAGAGGACACATACCTCACTGATTGAGGCTCATCTTCAGGGAAAAGCTTGGCCTTCCCTTTGTCTGTGGGTTTGGCTGACTCCGCAGCCTCAACCTTGAGTTTCTTGAGCGATGGCTCTGTGCTTTCCTTCTCTGATGAAGGCGCCCGCTTGGCCTTCTTCTTTCTCAGCTTCTTGGACCGCTTGGCCTTGAGAATCTTGGCCTTCTTCTTCTTCTTGAGCTTAGCCTTGATGGTGATCTGCTGGAGGCAAGCCCCCAGTGTTTCTTCCATCGAATCATCCTTCTGCGCAGGACTCTCAAGATTGGCTTCCCTCAACGGAGAGAAAACCTCGTCTTCCTCACCTTCCCCACTGCCCTGCGTTGATTCTTGGTACTCCCCATATGGGAATTCAGGGTCAGGCCGTGGGGAAGCGTGCGACGGCGTGGTTCCTTGCTCTGCTGTAGGTGTCTGTGCAGAACTTTGTGGTGAAGAAGGCTGCTCAAGGCTCTGCGCTGGCGGCGATGAGGAGGGCTCAGGGCTCTGCGCTGGTGGGGTTGGTGAGAGGCTGCGTTCGGCTGACTCGTGGGATGGCTGGCTTTGTTCTTGACTCTCCACAGAGGGAGTCTTGTTCTTGATTTCTTCTTCGGCCACAGCCATGCGCCACTTTCGTTTCTTGGGTGTGCCCGCTGGTGTTGCGTGCTCAATGTGTAAAGATAAATAAGCAAGAAAGTAGAGAGAGCACTCAGAACATGCAAGCATACATGGTCTCACAGCAAGTAGTAAGTATATTTCATTCGTTTTTTCCACAGAGACTTATGTTTAGCTATTCGCGAAGTGTATTTGCTAAGAAAGATGGGGTGGATTTGATGGGGTAAAATTGGTTTTTAATTATCTAATTTTTGCTGAATGTGTAAAGGAATATAACATAAACAAATGCAAGTCGAAATTAGACTCAAAGGACAAGAGATGGAATTGATAAACGAAGAAGAAAACAGCTAAACAGAATGAAAAGTTTGCAGAATTGCGGGGACCGCAATGTTTCCGCAATTAAACAGCAGCGAAAGTGTGTAAATGGGTGAGTTAAGGGCTACTAATGACTATCCTATAGGCATTATTATACGATTCTCAAGCACTGGATCTACTCTCTATGCATCAAACTCACTCTATCTCATGTATCGTCCGATTTCATGCATTAGATTCCTAAGTTTACTCGACTTCAAAGTAAGGTCTTAATCATCTTGTTAAAACAGAAGTGTTTAGTTTGTACTAGGGAAACGCCTATTCCTAGGCCGTTTCCTGATTACCATGAAAGGCTAGCATGATTATATGACTCTGAACTCTTACTCCTTCCAGAGGTTAGGAGTTCTTTGGACAAAATGGATGGCCAATCGAAATTGCCCGTGGGATGAAGCTTACATACAATCAATGTTTCGAAGGCGATCCTGCATGCTTGGTTCACGTTTTTTAGCCTATAGTTCTGTCATTAGCATGCCCCTAAGTGACTTAGCTACTCATGGATATATAGAGAACAAAAGTATAAGATAAAACAGACATGCTTAGAAGGGAAATGTACTCAAAACAGTAAGGCAAAACCGTAGCAGCAGAAGATGGAAACTGTGAAATGAAATCTTGCAATTTGATTACTTTGAACGTTGAACAGATAAAAGGAAACTTAAAGGAAATAATTCATAGACAGACAGCGACGAAATGCAGTAAACTAATCACTAAACCAGAAGCAACAACTGATCAAAGCTAGAAATTAGAAAAGAAAGACAGAAAGCAGTAAAATGGTGCTTGGAATCCTCGTTGCAGTCGCCTCGAATGAAGGGGATGAAAGGTCAGCCTTGCTTGGATGAATCCAATCGAGAGAGAAGAAGAATCTCCTCTCCTTCCTGTCAGATTATCGATTCCAACAGCTGAGACTCTCACTCCAACAGACGGCAAAGGAAAACAGGGAGAAAAAGTGGACTGTGAGAAGGCTTCTACGCTTTCGGATGATGACTAAACCTCCGACTTTGGCCCCCTTTTATAGTAGTTTTGCAGGTGTGTTTGGGCCAAGGAGAACCATCAATCTTCAACGTCATATATCAGAATGGATGGAGGAGAAAGAACGAATCCCTGAAATTACGGAAATTAACAGAAAAGGATCAGTCAACTTACGGTTTTCACTTGAATAATTGCGGCTTCAGCAATGTTTTCGCAATGCTGTCGCAATGCAGTTTTTTCATTCTTTTCCTTCGGTTTTCAACCTTTTTCTTTCCTATTGTGCATAAGTCCTAATTTAGCTACGTTCTTCTCATTTTCATATTTAAGCATAGGTTTAGGCTAAATGCTATCAAAAGCACCTAAAAGTGTTCATCTTCTTAAGCTAAATGGGTCCTAAATAAGTCACTTTCAGAGACTTAACACACCCCCAAACTTAAGGCTTTGCTTGTCCTCAAGCATACTAAGGACTTACCTAGGCTGCTGTTTCTTCTTCTTTAACCCCCTACTGACTCCCTTATATCCCTACCTATAGCACTGCTGTCCTCTGACACACTTCTCAGTTTAAAACTACCCTCTTATCTAGCTTCTTTTGACTTCGCCTGCCTAACACTCACCTGCTTTTATTAACTCCCTACAACTGATCTATTTGCTTTTGTCATATCATGCCACTATCCCTAAGGTTTCAAATTCTGCCTAGCTTTATCTCAGACTCAGTACATGCTTCTAGCTTTATCTTTAATGTGTCTAGGATTCCTTAGAGTCATGCCAGTCTTAGTATTAACGGTGACAGTGGTACTTTTAAAGAACAACCTAAACCCTGGCATCACTACATTGGATAAACACTCATCTCCCTAAACAACCCTACGAGTTACGACTTTGTGCTTAGCTAATTGAGGATCAGAGTTCTTTTTAAATAGGACATCTAAGCCACAAAGTTATAACTCCTAGGTATACATTCTTCTTCCCTTTTTCTTACTTAGGTGGGGCCTCTCCTTTGGTTGCCTTTTGATGCAATGCCACTTGTGGGTCACACACTTGGCACTGATTACTTAGCAACCTAAGAGAGACCCCCCTCTTTATTATATTTTTCATTTTTTTTTTTTTTTTTTTTTTCAGTTCATCATTTTTTTTTGTAAAGGAGAAAAAGAATGCTTATGTTTCTAAGGGAGAGAGGAATGTTCCTAGGCCTAGGGTGGCCTCCCCCAAACTTCAACTACTCATTGTCCTCAATGAGTGTCTGAGGTGGCACACCCCCAAACTTATCCTAGAAGCATCTAGTCTAAAGTAAAACAAAGCGAATCTAAAAGCCCTAGGTATAGACAGAACATTTAAAAGAAAATATCACAGCAGCAGTAATTTAAAAAAAAAAAAACAGACGGTTAAGGGCTTAAAGCTGTGCATGCTGAGCTTTTTAGAGGTCGATTTAAACTATCAAAGGGTGTCCTATGACACTCATCCAGCATGCATTTAGATAAGCTATATACGGCAGTCATGTAAGCAGCAAAAGATGGAATTTAAACAGATCACAGCCTAGCTAAACAGACAGTCCAAAACATGCTGTTAGTCATGAAAATTGCGGGTACCGCAATTATTTCGCAATTAGATCAGGGCAGATATAACATTGATTAAGGCCCCTAAGCATGCTTTTTCCAGTCACTCAAGCTTCCTAAAAATAAAACTAAACTATCCTACCTAGTCAGCTAACATCAGACTATACTAAGCACAAGGAAAAACATAAAACTAAACATCTAAAACAGATCAAAATTGAACCCAAAAACAGCATAATTCACATGGTCGTATCAGAAAGTAGAAAATTGTTTTTTTTTTCTAAGGGAACAGCAATACTCCCTTTAGTGCACTTCAAACCAGCACTTAAACTTCTTCATCCTCATCTGGTTGCCGTGGTCGTGGGGGCACCCATGGAGTCAGGAGATTTGTGGGGAAGTCAGGGAAGATGCACCCCAGTTGGTCTGCAACTTCCTTGTCCCTCGCCTGCGCATAAGTGGCCCATTGAGCCATTCTCCTCTGCATATCCATCAGGCAGGCCATGGATAGGGACTGTTCAGCAGCCAGCCTATCCAGTTCAAACTCCATATTCCCCTTCCTTCTCAGCCTCAGGTTAGCAGGCAGCTCCAAGTGGCCCGTGTAGGCCATCTGCTGCTCCAGGCGCTCGGTGGGGACTCCTGCAAGCAAACATAGCTTGGTTATGGTATTAGGGAAAAACAGTGGTCCCTTACCTTTCTTGGCGCATTCAGCAATGGCCGCAGTGATGACTTCTCCCACATTGATCGTGAGACCTCTCATTATCGCATACACCAGCAGCGATCGGCTCTGGTTGATTGTAGTCTCGTGAGTCACAGGGGACAATCTTCTTCGCACGAACGAAAACCAAACAGCTGCCTTAGCCGTGAGGTTGGCACTCATGAGAGTGTGCCTCCCATTGCGTGACACGGTCCAGGAAGCTTCAGGCTGGCCAATGGTGCGAATGGCCTCTTCCAGCACTGCCTCAGTAGGCGCATCAACGATCCGTGCATAATCTGTATGTGTTTGGCCTTTGAGACCATAGGCTTCGTTGATGGCCTTGGCTGAGAAATCCACTTCTACCCCTCTGACCACAGACAGGCCATCCTCAGGGCTGAGCACATTGGCGTAGAAATCATACACCATGCTCGTGTAGGCTGGGTTGGGCGGTCTGCAGAATTCCTCCCAGCCATGGTTGATCACTCCTGCGCGCAAGAACTGCGGCAGGTCAGCAGGTCGGTCGAGGAAGCCTTTCTCGTGCAGCAACTCCATCTTCCTTAACTCAACGCCCCTGGATTCAGCGTCAGATGAAACATACCTCACTGACTGAGGTTCGTCTTCAGGGTAGAGTTTGGCCTTCCCCTTATCTGCTGGCTTGGCTGACTTGGCAGCCTCAACCTTGAGTCGTTTGAGCGAAGCCTCAGTGCTCTCTTTGTCTGCTGAAGGCACCCTCTCGGCCTTCTTCTTCTTCAGTCTCTTGGATCGCTTGGCCTTGACAATCTTGGCCTTCTTCCTCTTCTTGAGCTTAGCCTTAATATTGATCTGCTGGAGGCATACCCCCAACGTCTCTTCCATGGAATCATCCTGCCGTGCAGGACTCTCGGCACTAGCTTCCCTTGTAGGCGAGAAGACCTCGTCTTCACCACCGTCCCCACTGCCCTGAGTGGATTCCTGGTACTCCCATAGGGGAATTCAGGATCAGGCTCTGCACGGAATTCAGGCTCTGTAGGCGTCTGCACGGAATTCAGTGGTGACGACGGCGTCGCAGGGCTCTTTGCAGGCGGTGACGATGAAAGCTCCGGGCTGTGCACTGGTTCAGATGATGAAGGGTTGTGCGCAGGTGAGGCAGACGGCGACGAACTCTTCTTTGGCGACTCGTGGGACGCACGATCCGTTTCTTGACTCTCCACAGAGGGAGTCTTGGCTTTGCTTGGTTCGGCGGCCGTCTCGACACTCCACCGGCGTTTCTTGGGCGTGCCCGCTGGTTCAGAAGGTCCAGCAGGGATCTCAGTGACGACCCTCCACTTCTTCCTACGAACCGGAAGCTTGGAAAGAGGGCCGGTGCGAACAGCACCATCATCTGCAAGGGTAAGCAGTGCTTCCCTCGCAGCTGCTTCAGCTGCGTCATCAGCCTTCTTCTTGGCTGCGGATCTCTCAGCCCTTGTGGATACCATTGTCGAATCTTGGAGGTCTGGAGAGAAGGATCAAAGATGAAGAGAATCTCAGTTTTCTTGGAAATCAGAGAATGAGAGAATCGTATCGATCGAGCGCCTTCTAACGGATATAAAGGCAACGGCTAAATCCCAACGGCTCTATTTTGCGGATCCTGCAATTCCAGCGCAATTCTAGGGATATTTTTTCATCAAAATCTCAAACTTTGCTCGTCCGTATCTTTTATTTGGCTCGATCGTTTTTTGATTTTTAAAGCTGGGATTACTCTCCTTGATTCCCTCTTTCGATTCCCTACAAAAAGAAATAAAAACAATATCAAATACGTAATTAAAAACACACAACAAAACACACAAATGACAACCGGAAAATCGCAAAAAATAAACTAAGGCATGAGCCTTGTGTTGACGAGCACAGTAACCACTCGTCCTCTCTCGTTCTCATTGTCACGCTTCAGTCAAGAGGAAGGCCGAGAGAGTCTTCACATCTCCTTCCTCATAGTAATGCTTCAACCTCGCCCCATTGACCATAAATGGTTGGCCTTGCTGCAAGTTTTTTATCTCTATGGCACCATGAACAAACACATTAGTAATGACAAATGGACCCGACCATCTAGACTTAAGTTTCCCTGGAAATAGTTTCAACCGTGAATTAAACAACAACACAAGTTGACCCTTCTTAAAGTCCTTAACTCTAAGTCTACTATCGTGCCAAATCTTGGTCTTTTCCTTGTACATCTTAGCATTTTCATAGGCCATATGCCTAAGCTCATCAAGCTCATGTAATTGCAAAGACCTCAGTGTCCCCGCATCTTTTACACAAAAATTTAATTCCTTCATGGCCCAAAATGCTTTGTTTTCTAACTCAAGTGGTAAGTGACAAGCCTTGCCATATACCAGCCTATAAGGGGACATTCCTAGAGGTGTCTTATATGCTGTCCTATAAGCCCAAAGTGCATCCTCAAGCTTGAAGGACCAGTCTTTCCTATTAGGTTTGACTACTTTTTCTAGGATGTTCTTAATTTCCCTATATGAGATTTCAGCTTGGCCATTTGAGTGTGGGTGATAGGGAGTGGCTACTCTATGTCTAATGTTATACTTAGCCAATACTTTTTCCATAGCCTTGTTAATGAAATGTGACCCCTCATCACTAATGATAGCACGAGGTGTCCCAAACCTAGTAAAAATGTGCCTATGCAAGAAGTTGGTGACTGTTTTAGCATCATTATTAGGACATGCTTTGGCCTCTACCCACTTGGACACATAATCCACTGCCACTAATATGTAGAGGTTACCTGATGATGGGGGGAATGGCCCCATGAAGTCAATGCCCCATACATCAAAGAGCTCTAACTCTAAGATGTAGGTGAGGGGCATCTCATCCTTTCGACTGAGGTTACCTGTTCTTTGGCATTCATCACAGCTGTGGGCATAGTTGTGGGCATCTTTGAAGATCGTTGGCCAATAATAGCCACTCTGAAATACCTTTGCAGCTGTTCTTTGGCCACCAAAGTGTCCACCATAAGGAGATGTGTGACAGTGCTGCAGCACAGACTTCGCTTCAGCAGCTGAAACACACTTCCTTAGCAAGCCATCAGCACAGGTTCTGTAAAGTGTGGGGTCGTCCCAGATGAATTTCCTTGCTTCATGAAGGAACCTCTTCTTCTCTTGTCCTCCCTTGAACACTGGTAATACCTGTGATGCACGGAAGTTAGCAATGTCAGCAAACCAAGGTTCCTCATCGTTATCACAATGAGTCAAAGCAAAGACATGTTCATCAATAAAAGCATCAGAAATTGCGGGGTCCGCAATTTTGTCGCAATTGTGCTGCAATCGAGACAGGTGATCTGCAACCACGTTTTCACATCCTTTCTTGTCCCGAATGTCCAAATCAAATTCCTGCAGCAATAACACCCATCTAATCAACCTAGGCTTTGCATCAGCCTTCCTCATAAGATATTTCAAGGCAGAATGGTCAGTATATACAATTGTCCTAGTGCCTACAATATAGTTTCTGAATTTTTCACAAGCAAACACTACAGCAAGCATCTCTTTTTCAGTAGTGGTATAATTACATTGAGCCTCATTCAAGGTCTTACTAGCATAATAGACAGGGTGTGTTAGCTTGTCAATCTTCTGGCCTAACATCACTCCTACAGCATAGTCACTGGCATCACATAACATCTCAAAGGGCAGATCCCAATTTGGTCCTACTATGATAGGGGCTGTGACTAGTGCTTTCTTAAGGGTGGTCCAAGCTACTACACATTCCTTAGAGAAGATGAAGGGCCTATTTAGCTCTAATAGCTCACACAGAGGCTTGGCTATCTTAGAAAAGTCCTTAATGAACCTTCTGTAGAAGCCAGCATGCCCTAAGAAGCTTCTAATGGCTTTGACATTCTGGGGCTCTACCAACTTCTCTATGATCTCAATTTTGGCTCGGTCAACTTCGACTCCTGCCCTCGACACTCTATGTCCTAAGACAATCCCCTCATCCACCATAAAATGGCATTTTTCCCAATTTAAGACTAGGTTGGTCTCCTCACACCTAGCCAGGACTTGTCCTAGGTTTTCTAGACAGTTTGAAAATGAGTCCCCAAAGACTGAGAAGTCATCCATGAATATTTCTATCATGGACTCATCCAACTCAGAGAAGATTGCCATCATGCACCTTTGGAAAGTTGCCGGTGCATTGCATAAGCCAAAAGGCATTCTGCGAAAGGCAAAGGTTCCAAAAGGGCAAGTAAAGGTGGTCTTCTCTTGATCCTTAGGGTCTATAGTTATTTGATTATAGCCTGAATAGCCATCTAAGAAACAATAGTAGGCTCTACCAGCTATTCTGTCTAACATCTGGTCAATGAACGGAAGAGGAAAATGGTCTTTTTTAGTTTCTTTATTTAATTTCCTGTAATCCATACACACTCTCCACCCTGTGACAGTCCTTGTTGGAATCAGTTCGTTGTTCTCATTGACTACCACAGTTATTCCCCCCTTTTTAGGTACACATTGGATGGGGCTCACCCACTGGCTACTAGCTATTGGGAAGATCACTCCTGCATCTAACCATTTTATTATTTCCTTCTTTACTACCTCTTTCATAGAGGGGTTTAGCCTACGCTGGTGATCTACCCTAGGTGTGTGCTCTTCCTCTAGTATAATTTTGTGCATGCAATAAGAAGGGCTAATGCCTCGAATATCAGCAATAGTCCATGCTATAGCCTTCCTATGTTGCTTAAGCAGTAAAATCAGTTCAACCTCATGCTTTTCACTTAATTTAGAAGAAATGATAACAGGCAGAGTTTCATTACTTCCTAGATATGCATACTTGAGGTGAGTAGGTAGTGGTTTCAGTTCTAAAACAGGTGGATGCTCAATGGAGGGCTTTAAAGGATTCACAGATCTATCAGTTAAATCTATATTCATACATACATGTTGTGGTTTATCTACAGGTATATCCATTATGTCAGATACATTTAAGTCAGCTATATCTAATTGTACATATTCGTTAGCATGCTTAGTTAATAATACATGCTCTAATTGTTCCTCCATCAAGGAGTCTACTACGTCCATGCTAGCACATGTTGTGGCTTAAAGCTTTATATACGCTAAACTTCACCTCTTCATCATGAACCCTCATAGTGAGCTCACCTTTTTGGACGTCTATAAGTGCCCTACCTGTGGCTAGAAATGGTCTGCCTAGCAGGATGGGGACGTCCTTGTCTGCCTCATAGTCCAGGACAATGAAATCTGCAAGGAAAATAAACTTGTCAACTTTAACTAGAATATCCTCAATTTTACCTTCTGGATATGCAATGGATCTGTCTGCTAGTTGTAAAGTGTCAGTGGTTGGACGTGCTTCTCCTATTCCCAACTGGCGGAATAGGGACAGGGGCATGAGATTTATGCTGGCGCCCAGGTCACAAAGCGCTCTGCCCACATGCCTGCCTCCAAGTTCTACAGGTAAGGTGAAGGAACCAGGATCCTTCTCCTTCTTGGGCAGCTTGTTCTGGAGGATGGCACTGCATTCCTCGGTGAGGTTTACTGTTTCAAACTCACCAATTATTTTTTTGTTAGTAATGATGTCCTTCAAAAACTTTACGTAAGAAGGCATAGACTGTAAAACTTCTACAAAAGGAATGTTAACATGCACTTGCTTAAGAATTTCTAAGAATTTATTAAAATGAACTTCCTGTTCCTGCTTCTTCTTAAGCCTTCGAGGGTATGGAGGTGGTGGCACATATGCAGGTATGTCAGGGCGCTTTAGGATAGGTGGAGGCCTTGGAATTTCTTCTACCTCCTCAATAATTGGCTCCAGCCTGGCTCCTGATGTGCTAGTTGGTGGTGGACCTTGGTTTGGTAGAGACTCCAGTGGAGCACTAGACTCAGTGTTCTCTACTCTCTTTGGTATGTCTTTTGTGTTGCTCACCAGTGGTCTTCCACTCCTAAGTTCAATTGCTTGAACTTGTTCTTTACCATCTCTCCTTGGTACCTCGGTGTCAGCAGGGAGTCTACCTTGGGGCCTACTCTTAAGTTCATTGGCTAATTGGCCTATTTGGTTTTCTAGGCTCCTAAGAGTAGCTTGCTGGCTCTGAAGCGTAGCATCATTCTTAGCGATGTATTCCTTGAGTAGGTTTTCTACAGAAGATCCTACAGGTTGATTGTATGGTTTTTGGTACATTGACTGGTTATGTTCAGGAGTGAAACCAGGTGTTCCACTCGGTCTAGGTTGGTTAAGATTTTGGTTAGTGTTTTGTTGGCCACCCCATGACAGGTTAGGGTGGTTTCTCCAACCAGGGTTATAGGTGTTGGAGTAGGGGTTATTCCTAGGCTGCTGCTGGCTTCCAATGTAGCAGACTGAGGATGGATTCCCAGGGCAGTATTCATATGGGTGCCCTTCCCCACAGAATCCACAGACAAGTGCCTCGCCTTGACTTGGTTGGGTGCCCATTGACATGGCTGTGGCGGTATTGGCACTGGTTTGGAGATTGGCCTGAGCCATTTGCTTAACTAGGTTGGTCAGGGCGTTTATTTGGGTGCTCATGGCGCTTAGAGCATCCTTGTCTTGAGCTCTAGTTGGCTCTACTGGATCATCTGACCACCTACAGTAAGATGTTGAGATCTTCTCCAAGATCTCATAAGCTTCGTTGTAACTCTTGGACAACATGGAACCTCCAGCGGATGAGTTTAGAACTTGTCTGGTGCTGGGGTTGCATCCTTTAAAGAAGACTTCTATTTGGATACACCATGGGATGCCATGGTGTGGACATTTAATGAGAAGGTCTTTGAATCTTGTCCAAGCTTCGTGAAGAGACTCACTTGGAGCTTGTTTGAATTTGATGATATCATCACGAAAGGTCGAATTCCTATCTGGTGGGAAATATTTGACTAGGAATTTTTCTGCTAAGTCTGTCCAATTGAGGACAGATCCTGAGGGTAATGAATTTAACCACGTTTTGGCTTTGTCCCTCAAAGAGTAAGGGAACAGATATAGCCTCAGGGCTTCTTGGGAAACTCCAAGAATCAGGAATGTGTCACTAACTCCTAGGAAGTTCCTAAGGTGGTTATGGGGGTCCTCATTTTCTATTCCAAAGAATTGTCCCACAGTGGACAACATTTGGAACATCACTGGCTTTAACTCGAATGAGTTGGCAGTGATTTCAGGACGGATTATGCTGGGGTTCAGCTCCCCAGGCATAGGTACGAGGTATGAAAGGATGGCGCTATCCTTGTCATTCGCTATTTCAATGGGATTGCGAGTGACAGGCACCAGGTTTTGATCTAATCCAGCCATTTCTCCTTGAGTGGATTGCGGAGACTCTGCGGGGTCAGCAATTATTTGAGGTAAGAGGGGTTGTTTAAAGAGACGTTTCTTGGCTCTATTTCTAGCTTTAAATAATCTCTCTGGCTCAGGGTTGAACTCTAAATCACTACTTGGAGTCTCATTCATAAACTACCCTAAATGGTACCTGAAAAAGAAATGGAAATGGATCAAATCTACTGGAAAATATCTTGGTGTTTCAGACTTAACAAACTTCGTTTTCACTTAAAATAAGTCCCCGGCAGCGGCGCCAAAAACTTGTTGCGTGCTCAATGTGTAAAGATAAATAAGCAAGAAAGTAGAGAGAGCACTCAGAACATGCAAGCATACATGGTCTCACAGCAAGTAGTAAGTATATTTCATTCGTTTTTTCCACAGAGACTTATGTTTAGCCATTCGCGAAGTGTATTTGCTAAGAAAGATGGGGTGGATTTGAGGGGGTAAAATTGGTTTTTAATTATCTAATTTTTGCTGAATGTGTAAAGGAATATAACATAAACAAATGCAAGTCGAAATTAGACTCAAAGGACAAGAGATGAAATTGATAAACAAAGAAGAAAACAGCTAAACAGAATGAAAAGTTTGCAGAATTGCGGGGACCGCAATGTTTCCGCAATTAAACAGCAGCGAAAGTGTGTAAATGGGTGAGTTAAGGGCTACTAATGACTATCCTATAGGCATTATTATACGATTCTCAAGCACTGGATCTACTCTCTATGCATCAAACTCACTCTATCTCATGTATCGTCCGATTCCATGCATTAGATTCCTAAGTTTACTCGACTTCAAAGTAAGGTCTTAATCATCTTGTTAAAACAGAAGTGTTTAGTTTGTACTAGGGAAACGCCTATTCCTAGGCCGTTTCCTGATTACCATGAAAGGCTAGCATGATTATATGACTCTGAACTCTTACTTCTTCCAGAGGTTAGGAGTTTTTTGGACAAAATGGAGGGATGAAGCTTACATACAATCAATGTTTCGAAGGCGATCCTGCATGCTTGGTTCACGTTTTTTAGCCTATAGTTCTGTCATTAGCATGCCCCTAAGTGACTTAGCTACTCATGGATATATAGAGAACAAAAGTATAAGATAAAACAGACATGCTTAGAAGGGAAATGTACTCAAAACAGTAAGGCAAAACCGTAGCAGCAGAAGATGGAAACTGTGAAATGAAATCTTGCAATTTGATTACTTTGAACGTTGAACAGATAAAAGGAAACTTAAAGGAAATAATTCAAAGACAGACAGCGACGAAATGCAGTAAACTAATCACTAAACCAGAAGCAAAAACTGATCAAAGCTGGAAATTAGAAAAGAAAGACAGAAAGCAGTAAAATGGTGCTTGGAATCCTCGTTGCAGTCGCCTCGAATGAAGGGGATGAAAGGTCAGCCTTGCTTGGATGAATCCAATCGAGAGAGAAGAAGAATCTCCTCTCCTTCCTGTCAGATTATCGATTCCAACAACTGAGACTCTCACTCCAACAGACGGCAAAGGAAAACAGGGAGAAAAAGTGGACTGTGAGAAGGCTTCTACGCTTTCGGATGATGACTGAACCTCCGACTTTGGCCCCCTTTTATAGTAGTTTTGCAGGTGTGTTTGGGCCAAGGAGAACCATCAATCTTCAACGTCATATATCAGAATGGATGGAGGAGAAAGAACGAATCCCTGAAATTACGGAAATTAACAGAAAAGGATCAGTCAACTTACGGTTTTCACTTGAATAATTGCGGCTTCAGCAATGTTTTCGCAATGCTGTCGCAATGCAGTTTTTTCATTCTTTTCCTTCGGTTTTCAACCTTTTTCTTTCCTATTGTGCATAAGTCCTAATTTAGCTACCTTCTTCTCATTTTCATATTTAAGCATAGGTTTAGGCTAAATGCTATCAAAAGCACCTAAAAGTGTTCATCTTCTTAAGCTAAATGGGTCCTAAATAAGTCACTTTCAGAGACTTAACAGCTGGTTCAAAGGGTCCAGCAGGTATTTCCGTAACAACCCTCCACTTCTTCTTGCGAATCGGCAGCTTATCCAGTCGTTCCGTTCGCGCAGCCTCAGCATCAGCCAAGGCAAGTGTTGCGTGCTCAATGTGTTAAAGATAAATAAGCAAGAAGGTAGATAGAGCACTCAGAACATGCAAGCATACATGGTCTCACAGCAAGTAGTAAGTATATTTCATTCGTTTTTTCCACAGAGACTTATTTTTAGCTATTCATGAAGTGTATTTGTTAAGAAAGAAGGGGTGGATTTGATGGGGTAAAATTGGTTTTTAATTATCTAATTTTTGCTGAATGTGTAAAGGAATGCAACATAAACAAATGCAAGTTGAAATTAGACTCAAAAGACAAGAGATGGAATTAATAAACGAAGAAGAAAACAGCTAAACAGAATGGTAACTTAGCAGAATTGCGGACACCGCAATTGTACCGCAATTGAATAACAGCGAAAGTGTGTAAATGGGTGAATTAAGGGCTACTAATGACTATCCTATAGGCATTTTTATACGATTCTCAAGCACTGGATCTACTCTCTATGCATCAAACTCACTCTATCTCATGTATCGTCCGATTCCATGCATTAGATTCTTTAGTTTACTCGACTCAAAGTAAGGTCTTAAGCATCTTGTTAAAACAGAAGTGTTTAGTTTGTACTAGGGAAACGCCTATTCCTAGGCCGTTTCCTGGTTACCATGAAAGGCTAGCATGATTATACGACTCTGAACTCTTACTCCTTCCAGAGGTTAGGAGTTCTTTGGACAAAATGGATGGCCAATCGAAATTGCCCGTGGGATGAAGCTTACATACAATCAATGCTTCGAGAGCTATCCTACATGCTTGGTTCACGTTTTTTAGCCTATAGTTTTGTCATTAGCATGCCCCTAAGTGACTTAGCTACTCATGGATATACAGAGAACAGAAATGTAAGATAAAACAGACATGCTTAGAAGGGAAATATACTCCAAACAGTAAGACAAAACCGTAGCAGCAGAAGATGGAAACTGTGAAATGAAGACTTGCAATTTGATTACTTTGAATGTTGAACGGACAAAAGGGAACTTAAAGGAAATAATTCAAAGACAGACAGCGACGAAATGCAGTAGATAGAACATTAAGCCAGAAACAACAACTGATCAAAGCTGGAAATTAGAAAAGGAAAACAGAAAGCAGGAAAGGACGCATGAAAGCCTCGTTGCAGTCGCCTCGAATGAAGGGGATGAAAGGTCAGCCTTGCTTGGATGAATCCAATCGAGAGAGAAGAAGAATCTCCTCTCCTTCCTATCAGATTATCGATTCCAACAGCTGAGACTCTCACTCCAACAGACGGCAAAGGAAAACAGGGCGAAAAGATGGACTGCGAGAAGACTCTACGCTTTCGGATGATGACTGAACCTCCGACTTTGACCCCCTTTTATAGTAGTTTGCAGGTGCGTTTGGGCCAAGGAGAACCATCAATCTTCAACGTCATATATCAGAATGGATGGAGGAGAAAGAACGAATCCCTGAAATTACGGAAATTAACAGAAAAGGATCAGTCAACTTACGGTTTTCACTTGAATAATTGCGGCTTCAGCAATGTTTTCGCAATGCTGTCGCAATGCAGCTTTTTTCATTCTTTTCCTTCGGTTTTCAACCCTTTTCTTTCCTATTGTACAAAAGTCCTAATTTAGCTACCTCCTTCTCATTCTCATATTTAAGCATAGGTTTAGGCTAAATGCTATCAAAAACACCTAAAAGTGTACATCTTCTTAAGCTAAATGGGTCCTAAATAAGTCACTTTCAGAGACTTAACACACCCCCAAACTTAAGGTTTTGCTTGTCCTCAAGCATACTAAGGACTTACCTAGACTGCTGTTTCACCTTCTTTAACCACTTTACTGACTCCCTTATATCCCTATCTATAGCACTGCTGTCCTGTGATACACTTCTCAGTTTAAAACTACCCTCTTATCTAGCTTCTTCTGACTTCGCCTGCCTAACACTTACCTGCTTTTATTAACTTCCTACAACTGATCTATTTGCTTTTGTCATATCATGCCACTATCCCTTAAGGTTTCAAATTCTGCCTAGCTTTACCTCAGACTCAGTACATGCTTCTAGTTTTATTCTTAATTTGTCTAGGATTCCTTAGAGTCATGCCAGTCTTAGTATTAACGGTGACAGTAGTACTTTTTAGAGAACAACCTAAACCCTGGCATCACTACATTGGATATACACTCATCTCCCTAAACAACCCTACAAGTTACAACTTTGTACTTAGCTAATTGAGGATCAGAGTTCTTTTTAAATAGGACATCTAAGCCACAAAGTTATAACTCCTAGGTATACATTCTTCTTCCCTATTCTTTTCCCTTTTTCTTACTTAGGTGGGGCCTCTCCTCTGGTTGCCTTTTGATGCAATGTCATTTGTGGGTCACACACTTGGCACTGATTCCTTAGCAACCTAAGAGAGACCCCCCTCTTTATTCTATTTTTCATTTTTTTTTTTTTCAGTTCATCATTTTTTGTAAAGGAGAAGAAGAATGCTTATGTTTCTAAGGGAGAGAGGAATGTTCCTAGGCCTAGGGTGGCCTCCCCCAAACTTCAACTACTCATTGTCCCCAATGAGTGTCTGAGGTGGCACACCCCCAAACTATCCTGGAAGCATCTAGTCTAAGGTAAAACAAAGAGAATCTAAAGCCCTAGGCATAGACAAAACACTCAAACAGCAAATATCACAGCAGCAGGAATAATAAAAAAAACAGACAGATAAGGGCTTAAAGCTGTGCATGCTGAGCTTTTTAGAGGTTGATTTAAACTAGCAAAGGGTGTCCTATGACACTCATCCAGCATGCTTTTAGATAAGCTATATATGGTAGTCATGATAGCAGCAAAAGATGGAATTTAAACAGATCACAGACTAGCTAAACAGACAGTCCAAAACATGCTTTCAGTCATAAAAATTGCGGGGACCGTAATTATTTCGCAATTAAGTCAGGGCAGATATAACAGTGATTAAGGCCCCTAAGCATGCTCTTTCCAGTCATTCAAGCTCTTCTAAAAATAAAACAAAACTAACCTACCTAGTCACCTATCATCAGACTATACTAAGCAAAATTAAAAACATAAAACTAAGCATCTAAGACAGATCAAAAATGTACTAAAACAGCATAATTCACATAAGCTATCAGAAAGCAGAAAATTGTTTTTTTTTCTAAGGGAACAGCAATACTCCCTTCAGTGCACTTCAAACCAGCACTCAAACATCGTCATCCTCATCTGGTTGTCGTGGTTGTGGAGGCACCCATGGAGTCAGGAGATTTGTGGGGAAGTCAGGGAAGATGCACCCAAGTTGGTCTGCAACTTCCTTGTCCCTTGCCTGCGCATAAGTGGCCCATTGAGCCATTCTCCTCTGCATATCCATCAGGCAGGCCATGGATAGGGACTGCTCAGCAGCCAGCCTATCCAGTTCAAACTCCATATTCCCCTTCCTCTTCAGCCTCAGGCTAGCCGGCAGCTCCAAGTGGCCTGTGTAAGCCATTTGCTGCTCCATGCGCTCGGTGGGGACTCCTGCAAGCAAACATAGTTTGGTTATGGTATTAGGGAAAAACAGTGGTCCCTTACCTTTCTTGGCACACTCAGCAATAGCAGCAGTGATGACTTCTCCCACGTTGATCGTGAGACCTCTCATTATCGCATACACCAGCAGCGATCGGCTCTGGTTGATTGTAGTCTCGTGAGTCACTGGGGACAATCTCCTTCTCACGAACGAAAACCAAACAGCCGCCTTAGCCGTGAGGTTGGCACTCATGAGAGTGTGCCTCCCATTGCGTGATACAGTCCACGCTGCCTCAGGCTGGCCAATGGTTCGAATGGCCTCCTCCAGCACTGCCTCAGTAGGCTCATCAACGATCCGTGCATAATCTGTATGTGTTTGGCCCTTGAGACCATAGGCTTCGTTGATGGCCTTAGCTGAGAAATCCACTTCTACCCCTCTGACCACAGACAGGCCATCCTCAGGGCTGAGCACATTGGCGTAGAAATCATACACCATGCTCGTGTAGGCTGGATTGGGCGGTCTGCAAAATTCCTCCCAGCCGTGGTTCATCACTCCTGCGCGCAAGAACTGCGGCAGGTCAGCAGGTCGGTCGAGGAAGCCTTTCTCGTGCAGCAACTCCCTCTTCTTCAGCTCAGCACCCCTGGACTCAGCATCAGAGGAAACATACCTCACTGACTGAGGCTCGTCTTCAGGGTAGAGCTTTGCCTTCCCTTTATCTGATGGTTTGGCTGACTCGGCAGCCTCAACCTTGAGTCGTTTGAGCGAAGGCTCAGTGCTCTCTTTGTCTGCTGAAGGCGCCCTTTTAGCCTTCTTCTTTTTCAGCTTCTTGGATCGCCTGGGCTTGACAATCTTGGCCTTCTTCTTCTTGAGCTTTGCCTCAATGTTGATCTGCTGCAGGCATGCCCCCAGCGTCTCTTCCATGGAATCATCCTGCTGTGCAGGACTCTCTGGGCTAGCTTCCCTTGCAGGCGAGAAGACCTCGTCTTCACCACCTTCCCCACTGCCCTGAGTGGATTCCTGGTACTCCCCATATGGGAATTCAGGATCAGGCCGTGGAGGCGTGTGCGAAGGTGTGGCACTCTGCTCTGCTGTAGGCGTCTGCACGGAATTCAGTGGTGAAGACGGCGTCTCAGGGCTCTGTGCCTGCGGTGATGATGAAAGCTCTGGGCTGTGCACTGGTCCAGATGGTGAAGGGTTGTGCGCAGGCGATGCAGATGGCGACGAACCCTTCTTGGTCGACTCGTGGGATGCACGATCCGTTTCTTGACTCTCCACAGAGGGAGTCTTTGCTTTGCTTGGTTCGGCGGCCGTCTCGACACTCCACCGGCGTTTTTTGGGTGTACCTGCTGGTTCAGAGGGTCCAGCAGGGATCTCAGTGACAACCCTCCACTTCTTCCTACGGATCGGAAGCTTGGGAAGAGGTCCGGTGCGAACAGCACCAGCATCTGCAAGGGTCAGAAGTGCTTCCCTCGCAACCGCTTCAGCTGCGTCATCAGCCTTCTTCTTGGCTGCGGATCTTTCAGCCCTTGTGGACACCATTGTCGAATCTTGGAGGTTTGGAGAGAAGGATCAAAGATGAAGAGAATCTCAGTTTTCTTGGAAATCAGAGAATGAGAGAATCGTATCGATCGAGCTCCTTCTAACGGATATAAAGGCAACGGCTAAATCCCAACGGCTATATTTTGCGAATCCTGCAATTCCAGCGCAATTTTAGGGATTTTTTTCATCTAAATGGCAAACTTTGTTCGTCCGTATCTTTTATTTGGCTCGATCGTTTCTTGATTTTTAAAGCTGGGATTACTCTCCTTGATTCCCTCTTTCGATTCCCTACAAAAAGAAATAAAAACAATATCAAATGCGTAATTAAAATCACACAACAAAACACACAAATGATAACCGGAAAATCGCAAAAAATAAACTAAGGCATGAGCCTTATGTTGACGAGCACAGCAATCACTCGTCCTCTCTCGTTCTCATTGTTATGCTTCAGTCAAGAGGAAGGCCGAGAGAGTCTTCACATCTCCTTCCTCATAGTAGTGCTTTAATCTTGCACCATTAACCATGAATGGTTGGCCTTGCTGCAAGTTCTTTATCTCTATTGCACCATGAACAAACACATTAGTAATGACAAATGGACCCGACCATCTAGACTTAAGTTTCCCTGGAAATAGTTTCAACCGTGAGTTAAACAACAAAACAAGTTGACCCTTCTTAAAGTCCTTAACTCTAAGTCTACTATCGTGCCAAATCTTGGTTTTTTTCTTGTACATCTTAGCATTTTCATAGGCCATATGCCTAAGCTCATCAAGCTCATGTAATTGCAAAGACCTCAGTGTCCCCGCATCCTTTACACAAAAATTCAATTCCTTCATGGCCCAAAATGCCTTGTTTTCTAACTCAAGTGGTAAGTGACAAGCCTTGCCATGTACCAGCCTATAAGGGGACATACCTAAGGGTGTCTTATATGCTGTCCTATAAGCCCAAAGTGCATCCTCAAGCTTGAAGGACCAGTCTTTCCTATTAGGTTTGACCACATTTTCTAGGATGTTCTTAATTTCCCTATTTGAGATTTCAGCTTGTCCATTTGAGTGTGGGTGATAGGGAGTGGCTATTCTATGTCTAATGTTATACTTAGCCAACACTCTCTCCATAGCCTTGTTAATGAAATGTGACCCCTCATCACTAATGATGGCACGAGGTGTCCCAAACCTAGTAAAAATGTGCCTATGCAAGAAGTTGGTGACTGTTTTAGCATCATTATTAGGACACACTTTGGCTTCTACCCACTTGGAAACATAGTCCACTGCTACTAATATGTAAAGGTTACCTGATGATGGAGGGAATGGTCCCATGAAGTCAATGCCCCACACATCAAAGAGCTCTAACTCTAAGATGTAGGTGAGGGGCATCTCATCCTTTCGACTGAGGTTACCTGTTCTTTGGCATTCATCACAGCTGTGGGCATAGTTGTGGGCATCTTTGAAGATCGTTGGCCAATAATAGCCACTTTGAAATACCTTTGCAGCTGTTCTTTGGCCACCAAAGTGTCCACCATAAGGAGATGTGTGACAGTGCTGCAGCACAGACTTCGCTTCAGCAGCTGAAACACACTTCCTTAGCAAGCCGTCAGCACATGTTCTGTAAAGTGTGGGGTCATCCCAGATAAATTTCCTTGCTTCATGAAGGAACCTCTTCTTCTCTTGTCCTCCCTTGAAAACTGGTAAAACCTGTGATGCACGGAAGTTAGCAATGTCAGCAAACCAAGGTTCCTCATCGTTATCACGATGAGTTAAAGCAAAGACATGTTCATCAATAAAAGCATCAGAAATTGCGGGCTCCGCAATTTTTTCGCAATTGTGCTGCAATCGAGACAGGTGATCTGCAACCACGTTTTCACATCCTTTCTTGTCTCGAATGTCCAAATCAAACTCTTGCAACAGCAGTACCCACCTAATCAATCTAGGCTTAGCATCAGCCTTCCTCATAAGATACTTCAAGGCAGAATGGTCAGTGTACACAATTGTCCTAGTGCCTACAATATAGTTTCTAAATTTCTCACAAGCAAATACTACAGCAAGCATTTCTTTCTCAGTAGTTGTATAATTACATTGAGCCTCATTCAAGGTTTTACTAGCATAATATACAGGGTGTGTTAGCTTGTGAATCCTCTGTCCTAACATGACTCCTACAGCATAGTCACTGGCATCACATAGCATCTCAAATGGGAGATCCCAATTTGGTCCTACTATTATAGGTGCAGTGACTAGTGCTTTCTTAAGGGTAGCCCAAGCTACTAAGCATTCCTTAGAGAAGATGAATGGTCTATTTAGCTCTAAAAGCTCACACAGAGGCTTGGCTATCTTAGAAAAGTCCTTGATGAACCTTCTGTAGAAGCCAGCATGCCCTAAGAAGCTTCTAATGGCTTTGACATTCTGGGGCTCTACCAACTTCTCTATGACCTCAATCTTTGCCCTATCAACCTCTACTCCTGCCCTTGACACTCTATGTCCTAAGACAATTCCCTCATCCACCATAAAATGGCATTTTTCCCAGTTTAGGACTAGGTTGGTCTCCTCACACCTAGCCAGGACTTGTCCTAGGTTTTCTAGACAGTTTGAAAATGAGTCCCCAAAGACTGAGAAGTCATCCATGAATATTTCTATCATGGACTCATCCAACTCAGAGAAGATTGCCATCATGCACCTTTGGAAAGTTGCCGGTGCATTGCATAAGCCAAAAGGCATTCTGCGAAAGGCAAAAGTTCCAAAAGGGCAAGTGAAGGTGGTCTTCTCTTGATCCTTAGGGTCTATAGTTATTTGATTATAGCCTGAATACCCGTCTAAGAAACAATAGTAGGCTCTACCAGCTATTCTGTCTAGCATCTGGTCAATGAACGGTAGAGGGAAGTGGTCTTTTTTAGTTTCTTTATTTAATTTCCTGTAATCCATACACACTCTCCACCCTGTGACAGTCCTTGTTGGAATTAGTTCGTTGTTCTCATTGACTACCACAGTTATTCCCCCCTTTTTAGGTACACATTGGATGGGGCTCACCCACTGGCTACTAGCTATTGGGAAGATCACTCCTGCATCTAACCATTTTATTATTTCCTTCTTTACTACCTCTTTCATAGAGGGGTTTAGCCTACGTTGGTGATCTACCCTAGGGGTGTGCTCTTCCTCTAATATAATTTTGTGCATGCAATAAGAAGGGCTAATGCCTCGAATATCAGCAATAGTCCATGCTATAGCCTTCCTATGTTGCTTAAGCAGTAAAATTAATTCAACCTCATGCTTTTCACTTAGCTTAGAAGAAATAATTACAGGCAGTGTATCATTATTTCCTAAATACGCATATTTGAGGTGAGTGGGTAGTGGTTTCAGTTCTAAAACAGGTGGATGTTCAATGGAGGGCTTTAAAGGATTCACAGATCTATCAGTTAAATCTATATTCATACATACATGTTGTGGTTTATCTACAGGCATATCCATTATGTCAGATACATTCAAGTCAGCTATATCTAATTGTACATATTCATTAGCATGCTTAGTTAATAATACATGCTCCAATTGTTCCTCCATCAAGGAGTCTACTACGTCCATGCTAGCACAGGATTCAAGGTCAGAGGGGTACCTTAAAGCTTTATATACACTAAACTTCACCTCTTCATCATGAACCCTCATAGTAAGCTCACCTTTTTGGACGTCTATAAGTGCCCTACCTGTGGCTAGAAATGGTCTGCCTAGCAGGATGGGGACCTCCTTGTCTGCCTCATAGTCCAGGACAATGAAATCTGCAAGGAAAATAAATTTGTCAACTTTCACTAGAATATCCTCAATCTTACTTCAGGGTATGCGATGGATCTGTCTGCTAGTTGTAAAGTGACAGTGGTTGGACGTGCTTCTCCTATTCCCAACTGGCAGAATAGGGACAGGGGCATGAGATTTATGCTGGCGCCCAGGTCACAAAGCGCTCTGCCCACGTGCTTGCCTCCAAGTTCTACAGGTAAGGTGAAGGAACCAGGATCCTTCTCCTTCTTGGGCAGCTTGTTCTGGAGGATGGCACTGCACTCCTCAGTGAGGTTTACTGTTTCAAACTCACCAATTATTTTTTTGTTAGTAATAATGTCCTTCAAAAACTTCACATAGGAAGGCATAGACTGTAAAACCTCTACAAAAGGAATGTTGACATGCACTTGTTTAAGAATTTCTAAGAATTTATTAAAATGAACTTCCTGTTCCTGCTTCTTCTTAAGCCTTCGAGGGTATGGAGGTGGTGGCACATATGCAGGCACATCAGGGCGCCTTAGGATAGGTGGAGGCCTCAGAATTTCTTCTATCTCCTCAACAATTGGCTCTAGCCTGGCTCCTGATGTGCTAGTTGGTGGTGGACCTTGGTTTGGCAGAGACTTCAGTGGAGCACTAGACTCTGTGTTCTCTACTCTCTTTGGTGTGTCCTTTGTGTTGCTCACCAATGGTCTTCCACTCCTAAGTTCAATTGCTTGAACTTGTTCTTTGCCATCTCTCCTTGGTACCTCGGTGTCAGCAGGGAGTCTACCGTGGGGCCTACTCTTGAGTTCATTGGCTAATTGGCCTATTTGGTTTTCTAGGCTCCTAAGAGTAGCTTGCTGGCTTTGAAGCGTAGCATCATTCTTAGCTATGTATTCCTTGAGTAAGTTTTCTACAGAAGATCCTACAGGTTGATTGTATGGTTTTTGGTACATTGACTGGTTATGTTGGGGAGTGAAACCAGGTGTTCCACTCGGTCTAGGTTGGTTAGGATTTTGGTTAGTGTTTTGTTGGCCACCCCATGACAGGTTTGGGTGGTTTCTCCAACCAGGGTTATAGGTGTTGGAGTAGGGGTTATTCCTAGGCTGCTGCTGGCTCCCAACATAGCAGACTGAGGATGGATTCCCAGGGCAGTATTCATATGGGTGCCCTTCCCCACAGAATCCACAGATAAGTGCCTCGCCTTGACTTGGCTGGGTGCCCATTGACATGGCTGTGGCGGTATTGGCACTGGTGTGGAGATTGGCCTGAGCCATTTGCTTAACTAGGTTGGTCAGGGCGTTTATTTGGGTGCTCATGGCGCTTAGAGCATCCTTGTCTTGAGCTCTAGTTGGCTCTACTGGATCATCTGACCACCTACAGTGAGATGTTGAGATCTTCTCCAAGATCTCATAAGCTTCGTTGTAACTCTTGGACAACATGGACCCTCCAGCAGATGAGTTTAGAACTTGTCTGGTGCTGGGGTTGCATCCTTTAAAGAAGACTTCTATTTGGATACACCATGGAATGCCATGGTGTGGACATTTAATGAGAAGGTCTTTGAATCTTGTCCAAGCTTCGTGAAGAGACTCACTCGGAGCTTGCTTAAATTTTATGATATCATCACGAAAGGTCGAATTCTTATCTGGTGGGAAATATTTGACTAGGAATTTTTCTGCTAAGTCTGTCCAATTGAGGACAGATCCTGAGGGTAATGAATTTAACCACGTTTTGGCTTTGTCCCTCAAAGAGTAAGGGAAAAGATATAACCTCAGGGCTTCTTGGGAAACTCCAGGAATGAGGAAGGTATCACTGACTCCTAGGAAGTTCCTAAGGTGGTTATGGGGGTCCTCATTTTCTATTCCAAAGAATTGTCCCACAGTGGACAACATTTGGAACATCACTGGTTTTAACTCGAAGGAGTTGGCAGTGATTTCAGGACGGATTATGCTGGGGTTCAGCTCCCCAGGCAAAGGTACTAGGTACGAAAGGATGGCGCTAACCTTGTCATTCGCTATTTCAATGGGATTGCGAGTGACAGGCACCAGGTTTTGATCTATTCCAGCCATTTCTTCTTGAGTGGATTGCGGAAACTCTGCGGTTTCAGCAATTATTTGAGGTAAAAGGGGTTGTTTAAAGAGACGTTTCTTGGCTCTATTTCTAGCTTTAAATAATCTTTCAGGCTCAGGGTTGAACTCTAGATCACTACTTGGAGTCTCATTCATAAACTACCCTAAATGGTACCTGAAGAAGAAATGAAGATGGATCAAACTCAATGGAAAATAACTTGATGTTTCAGACTTAACAAACTTCGTTTTCGCTTAAAATAAGTCCCCGGCAGCGGCGCCAAAAACTTGTTGCGTGCTCAATGTGTTAAAGATAAATAAGCAAGAAGGTAGATAGAGCACTCAGAACATGCAAGCATACATGGTCTCACAGCAAGTAGTAAGTATATTTCATTCGTTTTTTCCACAGAGACTTATTTTTAGCTATTCATGAAGTGTATTTGTTAAGAAAGAAGGGGTGGATTTGATGGGGTAAAATTGGTTTTTAATTATCTAATTTTTGCTGAATGTGTAAAGGAATGCAACATAAACAAATGCAAGTTGAAATTAGACTCAAAAGACAAGAGATGGAATTAATAAACGAAGAAGAAAACAGCTAAACAGAATGGTAACTTAGCAGAATTGCGGACACCGCAATTGTACCGCAATTGAATAACAGCGAAAGTGTGTAAATGGGTGAATTAAGGGCTACTAATGACTATCCTATAGGCATTTTTATACGATTCTCAAGCACTGGATCTACTCTCTATGCATCAAACTCACTCTATCTCATGTATCGTCCGATTCCATGCATTAGATTCTTTAGTTTACTCGACTCAAAGTAAGGTCTTAAGCATCTTGTTAAAACAGAAGTGTTTAGTTTGTACTAGGGAAACGCCTATTCCTAGGCCGTTTCCTGGTTACCATGAAAGGCTAGCATGATTATACGACTCTGAACTCTTACTCCTTCCAGAGGTTAGGAGTTCTTTGGACAAAATGGATGGCCAATCGAAATTGCCCGTGGGATGAAGCTTACATACAATCAATGCTTCGAGAGCTATCCTACATGCTTGGTTCACGTTTTTTAGCCTATAGTTCTGTCATTAGCATGCCCCTAAGTGACTTAGCTACTCATGGATATACAGAGAACAGAAATGTAAGATAAAACAGACATGCTTAGAAGGGAAATATACTCCAAACAGTAAGACAAAATCGTAGCAGCAGAAGATGGAAACTGTGAAATGAAGACTTCCAATTTGATTACTTTGAATGTTGAACGGACAAAAGGGAACTTAAAGGAAATAATTCAAAGACAGACAGCGACGAAATGCAGTAGATAGAACATTAAGCCAGAAACAACAACTGATCAAAGCTGGAAATTAGAAAAGGAAAACAGAAAGCAGGAAAGGACGCATGAAAGCCTCGTTGCAGTCGCCTCGAATGAAGGGGATGAAAGGTCAGCCTTGCTTGGATGAATCCAATCGAGAGAGAAGAAGAATCTCCTCTCCTTCCTATCAGATTATCGATTCCAACAGCTGAGACTCTCACTTCAACAGACGGCAAAGGAAAACAGGGCGAAAAGATGGACTGCGAGAAGACTCTACGCTTTCGGATGATGACTGAACCTCCGACTTTGACCCCCTTTTATAGTAGTTTGCAGGTGCGTTTGGGCCAAGGAGAACCATCAATCTTCAACGTCATATATCAGAATGGATGGAGGAGAAAGAACGAATCCCTGAAATTACGGAAATTAACAGAAACAGATCAGTCAACTTACGGTTTTCACTTGAATAATTGCGGCTTCAGCAATGTTTTCGCAATGTTGTCGCAATGCAGCTTTTTTCATTCTTTTCCTTCGGTTTTCAACCCTTTTCTTTCCTATTGTACAAAAGTCCTGATTTAGCTACCTCCTTCTCATTCTCATATTTAAGCATAGGTTTAGGCTAAATGCTATCAAAAACACCTAAAAGTGTACATCTTCTTAAGCTAAATGGGTCCTAAATAAGTCACTTTCAGAGACTTAACACCCATCAACAACAGTCATGCATTCTTCTTGTTCTAAAGTATCTAACAGATCAATTTTAGCTACCTTCTTCTAATTCTCATATTTAAGCATAGGTTTAGGCTAAATGCTATCAAAAACACCTAAGAGTGAACATCTTTCTAAGATAATTAGGTCCTAAAAAGGTCACTTTTGGAGACGTAACACACCCCCAAACTTAAGGTTTTGCTTGTCCTCGAGCAATCTAAGGACTTTCCTAGGCTGCTGTTTCTTCTTCTTCAACCACTTACTAACTCCCCTATATTCTCATCTATAGCAATGCTGTCCTGTGACACACTTCTAGCTTAAAACTACCCTCTCATCTAGCTTCTTCTGATTTCGCATGCCTAAAACTCCTACTGCTTTTATTGACTCCCTACAACCGATCTACCTGCTTTTATCATATCATGCCACTATCCCTAAGGTTTCAAATTCTACCTAGCTTTACCCCAGACTCAGTACATGCTTCTAGTTTATATTTATGAGCTACCTAGGATTCCTTAGAGTCATGCCAGTCTTAGTATTAATGGTAACAGTAGTACTTTTAGAGAACAAACTAAACCCTGGCATCACTACATTGGATATACACTCATCTCCCTAAACAACCCTACAAGCTACAACTTTGTGCTTAGCTAATTGAGGATCAGAGTTCTTTTTAAATAGGACATCTAAGCCACAAAGTTGCAATTCCTAGGTATACATTCTTCTTCCCTACTCTTTTCCTTTTTCCTTTCTTAGGTGGAGTCTTTCCTTTGGTTGCCTTTTGATGCAATGCCACTTGTGGGTTACACACTTGGCACTGATTACTCAGCAACCTAAGAGAGACTCCCCTCTTTATTCTATTTTTTTTCAGTTCATTATTTTTGTCAAGGAGAAGAAGAATGCTTATGTTTTGAGGGAGAGAGGAATGTTCCTAGGCCTAGGGTGGCCTCCCCCAAACTTCAACTATTCATTGTCCCCAATGAGTGTCTGAGGTGGCACACCCCCAAACTTGTCCTAGAAGCATCTAGTCTAAGGTGAAACAAAGAGAATCTAAAAGCCCTAGGCATAGACAGAACATTCTAAAAGAAAATATCACAGCAGCAGAAAACTTGAAAAACAGACAGGCAAGGACTTACAGCTATGCATGCTGAGCTATTTAGAGGTTAATTTAAACTATCAAAGGGTGTCCTATGACACTCATCCAGCATGTATTTAGATAAGCTATATAAGGTAGTCATGATAGCAGCAAAAGATAGAATTTAAACAGATCACAGCCTAGCTAAGCAGACAGTCCAAAACATGCTTTCAGTAATAAAAATTGCGGGTACCGCAATTATTTCGCAATCAAGTCAGGGCAGATATATCAATTACTAAGGCCCCTAAGCATGCTTTATCCAGTCGTTCAAGCTCAACAAAAAGAAAACTAAACTATCCTACCTAATCAGCTAACAGCAGGCTATACTAAGCAATTTAAAAACATAAAACTAAGCAACTAAAACAGATCAAAATTTGTACTAAAAACAGCATAATTCACATGGTCTATCAGAAAGCAGATTTTGTTTTTTTTTTTTTTTTATTCTAAGGGAACAGCAATACTCCCTTGAGTGCAATTCAAACCAGCACTCAGATGTCTTCATCCTCATCAGGTTGTCGTGGTCGTGGAGGCACCCATGGAGTCAGGAGATTTGTGGGGAAGTCAGGGAAGATGCACCCAAGTTGGTCTGCAACCTCCTTGTCCCGTGCCTGCGCGTAAGTGGCCCATTGAGCCATCCTCTTCTGCATATCCATCAGGCAAGCCATGGACAGTGACTGATCAGCAGCCAACCTATCCAGTTTGAACTCCATATTCCCCTTCCTCTTCAGCCTTAAGCCAGCAGGCAGCTCCAAGTGGCCCGTGTAAGCCATTTGCTGCTCCATTCGCTCGATGGGAACTCCTGCAAGCAAACAGAGTTTAGTTATGGTATTAGGGAAAAACAATGGTCCCTTACCCTTCTTGGCGCACTCAGCAATGGCCGCAGCAATGACTTCTCCCACGTTGACCGTGAGACCTCGCATGATGGCATAGACCAGGAGCGATCTGCTCTGGTTAATGGTGGTCTCATGAGTCACGGGGGACAGCTTCCTCCTTACAAAAGCAAACCATACAGCCGCCTTAGCTGTGAGGTTGGCACTCATGAGAGTGTGCCTCCCATTGCGTGACACGGTCCAGGAAGCTTCAGGCTGGCCAATGGTTCGAATGGCCTCTTCCAGGACTGCCTCAGTAGGCTCATCAACAATTCGTTCATAATCTGTATGGTTTTGGCCCTTGAGACCATAGGCTTCGTTGATGGCCTTAGCTGAGAAGTCCACTTCTACCCCTCTGACCACAGACAAGCCATCCTCAGGGCTAAGCACATTGGCGTAGAAATCATAAACCATGCTCGTATAGGCTGGATTGGGTGGTCTGCAAAACTCCTCCCATCCGTGGTTTGTAATCCCTGCGCGCAAGAACTGCGGCAGGTCAGCAGGTCTGTCGAGGAAGCCCTTCTCGTGCAGCAACTCCCTCTTCCTTAGCTCAATTCCTCTGGATTCAGCGTCAGAGGACACATACCTCACTGATTGAGGCTCATCTTCAGGGAAAAGCTTGGCCTTCCCTTTGTCTGTGGGTTTGGCTGACTCCGCAGCCTCAACCTTGAGTTTCTTGAGCGATGGCTCTGTGCTTTCCTTCTCTGATGAAGGCGCCCGCTTGGCCTTCTTCTTTCTCAGCTTCTTGGACCGCTTGGCCTTGAGAATCTTGGCCTTCTTCTTCTTCTTGAGCTTAGCCTTGATGGTGATCTGCTGGAGGCAAGCCCCCAGTGTTTCTTCCATCGAATCATCCTTCTGCGCAGGACTCTCAAGATTGGCTTCCCTCAACGGAGAGAAAACCTCGTCTTCCTCACCTTCCCCACTGCCCTGCGTTGATTCTTGGTACTCCCCATATGGGAATTCAGGGTCAGGCCGTGGGGAAGCGTGCGACGGCGTGGTTCCTTGCTCTGCTGTAGGTGTCTGTGCAGAACTTTGTGGTGAAGAAGGCTGCTCAAGGCTCTGCGCTGGCGGCGATGAGGAGGGCTCAGGGCTCTGCGCTGGTAGGGTTGGTGAGAGGCTGCGTTCGGCTGACTCGTGGGATGGCTGGCTTTGTTCTTGACTCTCCACAGAGGGAGTCTTGTTCTTGATTTCTTCTTCGGCCACAGCCATGCGCCACTTTCGTTTCTTGGGTGTGCCCGCTGGTTCAAAGGGTCCAGCAGGTATTTCCGTAACAACCCTCCACTTCTTCTTGCGAATCGGCAGCTTATCCAGTCGTTCCGTTCGCGCAGCCTCAGCATCAGCCAAGGCAAGCAATGCATCTCTCGCAGCCGTTTCAGCTTCATCGGCCCTTTTCTTGGCCGCAGATCTTTCAGCCCTTGTGAGTACCATTTTTGAATCGTGGAGGTTTGGAGAGAAGAATCACAGATGAAGAGAATCGAAGCTTTCTTGGTGTTCAGAGAATGGGAGAATCGTACAGATCAACGCGCCTTCTAACGGATATAAAGACAACGGATAAATCCCAACGGCTATATTTTTGCGGATCCTGCAAATCCAGCGCAATTTTAGGGGCGTTTGGAGATTTTTTCATCTAAATGTCATTCTTTGCTCATCCATATCTTTTATTTGGCCCAATATTTTCTTGATTTTTAAAGCTGGATTTACTCTCCTTGATTCCCTCTATTGATTCCCTACAAAAAGAAATAAAATCAACATCAAATACGTAATTAAAATCACACAACAAAACACACAAACGATAACCGGAAAATCGCAAAAAAGAAACTAAGGCATGAGCCTCATATTGACGAGCACAGTAATCACTCGTCCTCTCTCGTTCTTAATTTCACGCTTCAGTCAAGAGGAAGGCCGAGAGAGTCTTCACATCTCCTTCCTCATAGTAGTGCTTCAACCTTGCACCATTAACCATGAATGGTTGACCTTGCTGCAAGTTCTTTATCTCGATGGCACCATGAACAAACACATTAGTAATCATGAAAGGACCTGACCATCTGGACTTTAGTTTGCCTGGAAATAACCTCAATCTTGAGTTAAATAATAAAACAAGTTGGCCTTTCTTAAAGTCCTTGACCCTAAGTCTACTATCGTGCCAAATCTTGGTCTTTTCCGTATACATTTTGGCATTTTCATAAGACATATGTCTAAGCTCATCAAGCTCATGTAATTGCAAGGACCGCAACGTTCCCGCATCGGTCACGCAATAATTCAACTCTTTTAGTGCCCAAAATGCCTTAATTTCTAACTCAAATGGAAGATGACAAGCTTTACCATACACAAGTCTGTAAGGAGACATACCTAGGGGTGTCTTATATGCAGTCCTATATGCCCAAAGTGCATCCTCAAGCTTAAAGGACCAGTCTTTCCTATTAGGTTTAACCACTTTTTCTAGGATGTTCTTAATCTCCCTATTTGAAATTTCAGCCTGACCATTCGAGTGTGGGTGATAGGGAGTGGCCATTCTATGTCTAATGTTATATTTAGCCAGCACTCTCTCCATAGCCTTATTAATAAAATGTGTCCCCTCATCACTAATGATGGCACGTGGTGTTCCAAACCTAGTAAAAATGTGCCTATGTAAGAATTTTATGACTGTGTTGGCATCATTATTGGGACATGCTATGGCCTCTACCCACTTGGATACATAGTCTACTGCCACTAATATGTAAAGGTTACCTGAAGATGGGGGAAATGGTCCCATGAAATCAATGCCCCACACATCAAAGAGCTCCAACTCTAAGATGTAGGTGAGAGGCATTTCATCCTTGCGACTGAGGTTACCTGTCCTTTGGCATTCATCACAGCTGTGGGCATAGTTGTGGGCATCCTTGAAGATTGTTGGCCAATAGTAGCCACTCTGAAATACCTTTGCAGCTGTTCTTTGGCCACCAAAGTGTCCACCATAAGGAGCTGTGTGGCAATGCTGCAGCACAGACTTCGCCTCAGCAGCTGAAACACACTTCCTTAGTAAGCCGTCAGCACATGTCTTGTAAAGTGTGGGGTCATCCCAGATGAATTTCCTTGCTTCATGAAGGAACCTCTTCTTCTCTTGTCCTCCCTTGAAAACTGGTAAAACCTGTGATGCAAGGAAGTTAGCAATGTCAGCAAACCAAGGTTCCTCATCGTTATCACGATGAGTCAATACAAAGACATGTTCATCAATAAAAGCATCAGAAATTGCGGCCTCCGCAATTTTTTCGCAATTGTGCTGCAATCGAGACAGGTGATCCGCAACCACATTTTCACATCCTTTCTTGTCTCGAATGTCCAAATCAAATTCCTGCAGCAATAACACCCACCTAATCAACCTAGGCTTAGCATCAGCCTTCCTCATGAGGTACTTTAAGGCAGAATGGTCAGTGTACACAATTGTCCTAGTGCCTACAATATAGTTTCTAAATTTCTCACAAGCAAATACTACAGCAAGCATCTCTTTCTCAGTAGT
Organism: Herpetospermum pedunculosum; assembly: GCA_028017165.1. NCBI lineage: Eukaryota > Viridiplantae > Streptophyta > Magnoliopsida > Cucurbitales > Cucurbitaceae > Herpetospermum > Herpetospermum pedunculosum. The sequence continues at coordinate 52,169,611 of CM051528.1, read as the reverse complement.
TGTATAATTACATTGAGCCTCATTCAGGGTTTTACTAGCATAGTATACAGGGTGTGTTAGCTTGTCAATCTTTTGTCCTAACATAACCCCTACAGCATAGTCACTAGCATCACATAACATCTCAAATGGGAGATCCCAATCTGGCCCTACTATAACAGGTGCTGTGACTAGTGCTTTCTTAAGGGTTTGCCAAGCTACTAAACATTCCTTAGAGAAGATGAATGGCCTATTTATCTCTAGAAGCTCACACAGAGGTTTGGCTATCTTAGAAAAGTCCTTAATGAACCTTCTGTAGAAGCCAGCATGCCCTAAGAAACTTCTAATGGCCTTGACATTCTGAGGCTCTACCAACTTCTCTATGATCTCAATTTTGGCCCTATCGACCTCAACACCTGCCCTTGACACTCTATGACCTAAGACAATCCCCTCATCTACCATGAAGTGACACTTCTCCCAATTAAGGACTAAGTTAGTCTCTTCACATCTAGCCAGGACTTGTCCTAAATTCTCTAGACAGTTGGTAAAGGAATCCCCAAAGACTGAGAAATCATCCATGAATATCTCTATCATGGACTCATCCAAATCAGAGAAGATTGCCAACATGCACCTTTGGAAAGTTGCCGGTGCATTGCATAAGCCAAAAGGCATTCTGCGAAAGGCAAAAGTTCCAAAAGGGCAAGTGAAGGTGGTCTTCTCTTGATCCTTAGGGTCTATAGTGATCTGGTTATAACCTGAATAACCGTCTAAGAAACAGTAGTAGGCTCTACCAGCTATCCTGTCTAACATTTGGTCAATAAAGGGTAGAGGGAAATGGTCTTTATTGGTCTCTTTATTTAGCTTCCTATAATCCATACATACTCTCCACCCTGTGACAGTCCTAGTTGGAATCAATTCATTGTTCTCATTGACTACCACAGTCATCCCACCCTTCTTAGGTACACATTGTATAGGGCTCACCCACTGACTACTAGCTATGGGGAAGATCACACCAGCATCTAACCATTTTATTATTTCTTTCTTAACTACCTCTTTCATAGAAGGATTCAGCCTACGTTGATGATCTACTCTAGGTGTGTGCTCTTCCTCTAATATAATCTTATGCATGCAATAAGAAGGGCTAATGCCTCTAATATCAGCAATAGTCCATGCAATAGCCTTCCTATGTTGCTTAAGTAGTAATATTAATTCAACCTCATGCTGTTCACTTAGCTTAGAAGAAATAATTACAGGCAAAGTCTCATTATTCCCTAAATATGCATACTTGAGGTGAGTGGGGAGAGGTTTTAATTCTAATACAGGTGGATGCTCAATGGATGGCTTTAAAGGATTCAAGGCTCTATCAGTTAAGTCAATATTCATACAAACATGCTGAGGGTTATTTACAGATATGTCCATTATCTCAGCTATGTTTAAGTCAGTTAATTCTAATCCTACATATTCATTAGCATGCTTGGTTAGTAATACATGCTCCAATTGTTCTTCCATCAAAGAATCTACAACGTCCATGCTAGCACAGGATTCAAGGTCAGAGGGGTACCTTAAAGCTTTATACACACTAAATTTCACCTCTTCATCATGAACCCTCATAGTGAGCTCACCTTTTTGGACGTCTATCAGTGCCCTACCTGTGGCTAGAAATGGTCTGCCTAACAGGATGGGGACCTCCTTGTCTGCTTCATAATCCAGGATAATGAAATCTGCAAGGAAAATAAATTTGTCAACTTTCACTAGAATATCCTCAATCTTACCTTTAGAGTATGCAATGGATCTGTCTGCTTGTTGTAAAGTGACAGTGGTTGGACGTGCTTCTCCTATTCCCAACTGGCGGAATAGTGATAGGGGCATGAGGTTTATGCTGGCGCCCAGGTCACAAAGCGCTCTGCCCACGTGCTTGCCTCCAAGTTCTACAGGTAAGGTGAAGGAACCAGGATCCTTCTCCTTCTTGGGCAGCTTGTTCTGGAGGATGGCACTGCACTCCTCAGTGAGATTTACTGTTTCAAACTCACCAATTATTTTTTTGTTAGTAATAATATCTTTCAAAAACTTTACATAGGAAGGCATAGACTGTAAAACTTCTACAAAAGGAATGTTGACATGCACTTGCTTAAGAATTTCTAAGAATTTATTAAAATGCACTTCCTGTTCCTGCTTCTTCTTAAGCCTTCGAGGATATGGAGGTGGTTGCACATATGCAGGCACTTCAGGTCGCCTTAGGATAGGTGGAGGTCTTGGAATTTCTTCTATCTCCTCAATAATTGGCTCTAGCCTGGCTCCTGATGTGCTAGTTGGTGGTGGACCTTGGTTTGGCAGAGACTCTAGTGGAGCACTAGACTCAGTGTTCTCTACTCTCTTTGGTGTGTCTTTGGTGTTGCTTACCAATGGTCTACCACTTCTAAGTTCAATTGCTTGAACTTGTTCTTTACCATCTCTCCTTGGCACTTCAGTGTCAGCAGGGAGTCTACCTTGGGGCCTACTCTTGAGTTCATTGGCTAACTGGCCTATTTGGTTCTCTAGGCTCCTAAGGGTGGCTTGCTGACTTTGCAAAGTAGCGTCATTTTTGGCTATGTATTCCTTGAGTAGGTTTTCTACAGAAGATCCTACAGGTTGGCTGTAAGGTTTTTGATACATTGATTGGTTATGTTGAGGAGTGAAACCAGGTGTTCCACTCGGTCTAGGTTGGTTAGGATTTTGGTTAGTATTCTGTTGGCCACCCCATGACAGGTTTGGGTGGTTCCTCCAACCAGGGTTGTAAGTATTGGAATAGGGGTTGTTCCTAGGCTGCTGCTGACTTCCAATATAGCAGACTGAGGCTGGATTCCCAGGGCAGTATTCATACAGGTGCCCTTCCCCACAGAATCCACATACAAGTGTCTCACCTTGACTTGGTTGGGTGCCCATTGACATGGCTGTTGCGGTGTTGACACTTGTTTGGAGATTGGCTTGAGCCATTTGCTTAACTAGGTTGGTCAGGGCATTTATTTGGCTGCTCATTGCACTTAGAGCATCCTTGTCTTGAGCTCTAGTTGGCTCAACTGGATCATCTGACCACCTACAGTGAGATGCTGAGATCTTCTCCAAGATCTCATAGGCCTCGTTGTAACTCTTGGACAACATGGAACCTCCAGCAGATGAGTTTAAGACTTGTCTAGTGTTGGGGTTGCATCCTTTGAAAAAGACCTCTATTTGGATACACCATGGGATGCCATGGTGTGGACATTTAAGAAGAAGATCTTTAAACCTTGTCCAAGCTTCGTGAAGAGACTCAGTGTCAGCTTGTTTGAACTTGATTATGTCATCACGAAAGGTAGAATTCCTATCAGGTGGGAAGTATTTGACTAGGAATTTTTCTGCTAAGTCTGTCCAGTTGCGAACAGATCCAGAGGGTAATGAGTTCAACCATGTTTTGGCTTTGTCCCTCAAAGAGTAAGGGAAAAGGTATAGCCTCAAGGCTTCTTGGGAAACTCCAGGGATGAGGAATGTGTCACTGACTCCTAAGAAGTTCCTAAGATGGTTGTGGGGGTCCTCATTTTCCACTCCAAAGAATTGTCCCACAGTGGACAACATTTGGAACATCACTGGCTTTAACTCGAATGAGTGGGCAGTGATTTCAGGACGGATTATGCTGGGGTTCAGCTCCCCAGGCATAGGTACTAGGTAAGAGAGTATGGCGCTGTCCTTATCATTCGCTATTTCGATGGGGTTGCGAGTGACAGGCACCGGATTTGGAACTATTCCATCCATTTCTTCTTGAGATAATTGCGGAGGAATTGCGGTTCCCGCAATAACTTGAGGTATAGAGGGTTGGTTAAAGAGACGTTTCTTGGCTCTATTTCTGGCCCTAAGTAATCTCTCAGGCTCAGGATTGAACTCTAGATCACTACTTGAAGGTTCACTCATAAACTAACCCAATGGTACCTGCAAAAGAAATGAAACAGATCAGCTTCAATAGGCAATAAACTTGGTGTTTCAAACTTAACAAACTTCGTTTTCACTTAAATAAGTCCCCGGCAGCGGCGCCAAAAACTTGTTACGTGCTCAATTTGTTAAAATGAATAAGTAATAAGGTAGAGAGAGCACTCAGAACATGCAAGCATACATGGTCTTATAGCAAGTAGTAAGTATATTTCATTCGTTTTCCCACAGAGACTTATTATAAGCTATTCATGAAGTGTAACGTTAAGAAAGAAGGGGTGGATTTGATGGGGTAGTATTGGTTTTTAATTGTCTATCTCCTACTGAATACGGAGAGGGTAGCAACATAAACAAGTGCAAGTTAAAGCTAAACTCAAATGAGAAAAGACGAGATTAATAAATGAAAACAAAAACAGCTAGACAGAATCGTAACTTAGCAGAATTGCGGAAACAGCAATTTTACCGCAATTGTAATAACAGCGAAAGTATGTAAAATGATGAATTAAGGGCTACTAACGACTATCCTATAGGCTTTTTCTCACGATTCTCAAGCATTGGATCAACTCTCTATGCATCAAACTATCTCATTCTCATGTATCTTCTGATTTCATGCATTAGATTCTTTAGTTTACTCATGTCCAAGTAAGGTCTTAAGCATCTTGTTAAGGCAGAAAAATATGGTTTGTACTAGGGAAACGCCTATTCCTAGGTCGTTTCCTGGTTACCTTGAAAGGCTAGCATGATAGTATGACTCTGAACTCTTACTCCTTCCAGAGGTTAGGAGTTCTTTGGACAAAATGGATGGCCAATCGAAATTGCCCGTGGGATGAAGCTTACATACAATCAATGCTTCGAGAGCTATCCTACATGCTTGGTTCATGTTTTTTAGCCTAAAGTGTTGTCATTAGCATGCCCCTAAGTGATTTAGCTACTCATGGATATAAGGTAAACAGAAATAAGAGATGAAACAGACATGCTTAGGAGGAATTTAAGGACAAAACAGTAAGGCAAAGCAGTAGAGTGCAAAGGCGAGAAACTGTGAAATGAAGAATTGAGATTTGATTACTTGATTGTTTGACTCAACAAATGAAAGCTTTAAAGTAAATAACAGCAAGACAGAACACAACGAAATAGTCTAATCTAGCTACTAGAAAGGAAACAACGACAAGACAAAGCTGGAAAATGGAAATGAAGAGCAAAAAGCAGTAAAACAGCTCGAATGTCTCGTTGTAGCCGCCTCGAATGAAGGATGAGAAAGGTCAGCCTTGCTTGGATGAATCCAATCAGGAGAGAAGAAGAATCTCCTCTCCTTCCTATCAGATTATCGATTCCAACAGCTGAGCTTCGCAAACCAGCATACGGCAAAGGAAAACAGGAGAAAAGTTGGACTGCGAGAAGACTTCTACGCTTTCGGATGATGTTTGAACCCTCGACTTTGACCCCTATTTATAGTAATCTGCAGGTGCATTTGGGCCAAGGAGAACCATCAATCTTCAACGTCGTACTTCAGAATGGATGGAGGAGAAAGAACGAATCCCTGAAATCACGGAAATTAACAGAAAAAGATCAGTCAACTTACGGTTTTCACTTGAAACATTGCGGTGTCCGCAATGTTTCCGCAATGCTATCGCAATGCTTGTTTTTCATTCTTTTCCTTCGGTTTTCAACCCTTTTCTTTCCTATTGTACTTAAGTCCTAATTTAGCTACCTTCTTCTAATTCTCATATTTAAGCATAGGTTTAGGCTAAATGCTATCAAAAACACCTAAGAGTGAACATCTTTCTAAGATAATTAGGTCCTAAAAAAGTCACTTTTGGAGACGTAACACATCTTCTCTTCTGAATGAATTTATCCCCAAGATCAGCTAATCTTCCCCTTCATCCGAGGCGATTCACGACTTGGAAGATCTTCACGCAATTTACAACTTTCCTTTACTGCTTTCCTTTACCGCTTTCCAATTTAATTTCTGCTTCCCTTTAAATGTTGTTCTGAATCATTTACTGCTCTTCCCTTTCATTGTTTCTTTCGGATTGACATATGTTTTTTTACGAATTATTATATGAATTGCTTTCTTAAAAGAGTAATCAATTGGTTTTATTGAGTTCTCCATTCTGTCATCACTTAATCAATTTGTTTTGTTGAGTTCTTCATTTAATTATATTTCAATCAATTAGGTTTGTTGAGTTCTCCGTTTCATGTGTAATCAAGTCATTTCCTTTAGTTCTTCGAACACCATTTGTAACTAATTCAATAGAGGTTTGCTAAGGATGAATCTATAGGATAGACTTATGTGAATTCAGCATGTAAAGCAGCATGAATGCATTGAATGAATGTGATCTTCATCCCATGGGCAATTTCGACCGGCCATCCATTTTGTCTAAAGAATTCCTAACCTCTGAAAGGAGTAAGAATTCAGAGTCATCCATTCATGTTAGCCTTTCATGGTAACCAGAGAGTGGCCTAGGAATAGGCATTCTCCTAGCACGTTTGTTAGCATGTGTGTATAAATAGGTTTTTAAGTCTTACTTGGATATGAGTAAACTAAAGATCTAATGCATGTAATCGAAAGAAGCATGAGACCTAGTTAAAACGATGCATGAGATGTTAATTTGCTGTTGAATGATCATAGTTAAATGCCTATAGAGGATTCTTAAACCAACCTTGCTGTCTTACTTTAGATTTTAAATCATTGTTAAAGTATTGCGAGAATATTGCGAGAACCGCAATATCAATTTCTGCCTTTACCTTAGTCTTTTTATTAGCTTTTAACCCATTGCGAATTCATTGCAAAAGTATTGCGAGACCCGCAATACTAATTTTTCACATTATAACTTCATCAACTTAGTTTGCTTTGCGTTTAAGTTTGCATTCTTCTTGCATCTTTTATAGTTCTGTACCTCAAACCAAAATCCAACCAACAACATTTTGTCACCGGTTACATTTTCCTTCAATCAATTTGTACTTAGCACAAACTTAATCAAATCTCTGTGGGAAAACGATATAAAATATACTTATCACTTGCTGCAGACCATGTATACTTGCATGATCTGAGTGCTCTTCGCATTTAATTTTACATACACACTGAGCACGCAACAGTGGCCTAGGTAATGCAGGTAATGAAATGTTTTGCAAAAATCTTTACCACGCATAAACTAGAGTATCAATTATTATGAGAGTTTACACAAATAGCACAAAATTTTTACCAATTGAATATAGATATGCTAAAGTAAATTTTCTTGATTAAAATAATGATGTCAAGTTTGTAATATATACAGAACACGAAAGATATAACTTAGCCAAAACAGAATAATATTTTGAGTCACAAAAGGTAAGTTTGTGCAGGTGATAAAGCCCAAGATTTTGTCCAAATGGCTAGGAGATTGAAATCTTGATATGGTGAAATTCACAATCTTCACTGATATTTTGAGTCACAAAAGGTAAGTATGGCATCTGCTTTGGTTGGGGTTTAGGGATCACTGTTTCTAAAATCCTTAATGAGATCAAAACAAACCACAAAAATTGCAAATTTTTCATCAAATTAGAAAATCTCACATTTCTAAAGAAATCCTTGATTTGGAAGTATCTCAAACTTGAGAAAGATGGAACTTACCGAGAATAATTTTGAAATCCCATCGACACTATAATCCGCCACTGCGTCTCCCCATCTCTCGCGCCAAAGTGAGTGATCGCAGAGAGAGTGGCTTTGTTCATCGGACAAATGTGGGATCCTCAACAATATATATATATATATATATATATAATCTCTATTAATTATACGTATCCTAACGAATACCTCTAACGAGTGCAGAGGTGGGCGGAGAAGAAGGTCGACCGGCGGCGAGGTCGACGGAGCTGAGGCTGAAGTTGGGTGGAGAAGTGGCCGGAGGTGGGCTGCGACGCCGCCGGACCTAGGCAGAGAAGACCGGAGTTGGTAGGAGGCGTGGCCCGACCTGGGTGAAGAAGACGGAGGCGAACGGAGCCAGCGAACAGGCCGTCGGCGGAGGCCAACCGGAGTTGGGATGGGGTCGAACCGGAGCTTGGGGGAGGCGAATCGTTGCGAGGTGGAAAGCGACTTTTACCGTTCTCTTGGGTGTATTGCAGAAATGACAAAAATTTAGGGATTTCTTCATAAGATATATATATATATATATATATATAATATTAGATTTTCCTCTCTTTCTTTTTCATTTTTTTTCCCTTTTTGTTTTCTAAAAAACGTTTGGGTATAAAAAAAATAATAATAAAAATAATAAAAATAATAATAATAATAATAATTAATGATAAATAAAAGTAAATAATTTAGGACATTTTAAAATATTCATTCATTGATGATATTAAAAAAAGTGTCATTAAGTTTCGAAAATCTGAAAAAGTCCGTTTTTTCCTACAAAAAAACGCGCCCCAAACTAAAGACGACACTTTGTTTCTTCCTCTCCCTTATATTTTATTTACCCACATGTCATCTATTCTCATTTTTCTAGTAGTGAGGCCTCCTACCCGTGCTTTACCTTTAAGATTAGATTCGGAGACTGAGTAGTGTTGGGTTTTATGTCCTAAAACTCGTGGTTTGTAAACGATAAACATATTTTATTACTAATAAAGTGTTATTGAGGTTTATTCAATAAAGTTATTATTGAATATGTGAATTTCTTATTTCATTTTAGAAAACCCTAAATCCAATAAACTAAGATCCATGGCTATAACATGAGTACTTGAACTTTATGTAGAGACATAAAAGTGGATCAAGTTCGAGTAAATAGCCAAAACGGTCTATAGTATACGGATAAGGCTGGATACCTTATCCTGGGGACACTATTGGATGCGGCCCATTTTGTATTTAGTACAAATGATGTGATTCTGAATCGTTCATGTGGAGACATGTGAATGGGGGCGTCCTATGCAAAAAGTTTGCATTAGACCGGACCGTGAAATAAGTCACTCTTGCTTTATAACGCTGTTTACTGTTTTAAAGACTGACTATTTCAAAACGATGACCTAGGTAACTTGACCTTAATCCTAAGCTAACTATGAACTCCTGTTTATTCGGGATTATCCTTAGATCTGCATGGGTGAGAGTGGCTCAACAGCGCCGACTCAATAAGCCTCCCATTTCAGGGGTAAGACCGGATAGATAGCTGGGAACATAGGGTGCAAGATGGAATTCACTCCTACCCGTCTCTAGGGATAGTAGATAGGTTGTTCCCTTAAGTGCTGACTCCAGGTCTTGAACAAGGGGCCCCACCTTCTCATTGGCCCGATAGGGACTCGGTATAGTGATTAGATCACATACCAATCTGTTTGGTGATTGGATCACAAACCAATTGTTCATAGAGGATCAGTGGGACTTAAGGAGCAAGATGTAATTACTGGGGTAAAACAGATATTTGACCCGACCGTAAATTACGAACAACCTGTGAAGGGTCAACTTACTAATCATGGTTATATCGAGTGGACATAAATATATCTATAGTAAGGAGAGTGCAACTACTAAGCTATAGTGGAATGTCCTGGTAGTTAACGAATGTTGATTAACTGGGTTAAAGAGTTTAATCAGTTAATTTCGGATCGTTGGAGCTCATGATCTGTAGGTCCATGAGGTCCTCCTGCTAGCTCATATCGGACTAAACCTTAGAACAGTGTGACGAGTGATTCGAAGTGTTCGAATTAGGGAATTAGCGTTAAATATATGTGATATATTTAACGACATAACGTTCAATTGCGAATTGAACAATAGAGAAAGATGGTGATGTTTAAAATAAGATTTAAATATCGAAAATATGAATATGGATTCATAATCATGTATATCGGGAATGATCGGGATTAGTGTTGGATTTATTGGATATTAAATTTGAATTAATTAAATTGTTTAATTAATTATTTAATATTAATATTAATTTAATTTAAAATTAATTATTTGAATTAATTTTTAAATTGAATTAATTTGATCAAAGTTAGTCAAAAGTCAAATTAAAGACAATTGACTACAACTTTGAAAGTCAAAAGTCAAATGTTGACTCCACTAAACCTTGAAAGTCAAGAGTCATTTTGATGACTAAAGTTAGTGGAAAAATCTAATTCTTAAGTTAGTGGAAAAATCCAATTCTTGAGTTAGTGGGAAAAACCATTTGTTGGTGGTTTTATGAGTCAAACTTTTTTGCTAAGTGTTCATCCCACATCAAGCCACAAATCCCACTAAATTGAGTGGATTCTACATGGCATCCTATTGTTAACTCAATTTTGCATGTTTTTGCATGTAGTCTTCTATATATACAAAGGGTTAATTAGATTGACTTCTTCTTGGATTTTTTATGAACTTTGAGAAATTGTAAAGACAATTTCTCTACCATTCTCTCCAATTCCATCTTCAATTCTCTTTTAAATTAGTCACTCAAAGGATCCCACAATCCCGTTCTAAGGCCGGAGAATAGTCGGGAAGACTCTCGTGGTGGTTCGTGACCGTTACGTTCGAAGATCGAGTTTGGAATCAAGAAGAATTTGAACTTCAAAGGTAACTTCTAAATTATTGTCTTTGATTTTCAAATTACATGCTTATTCCTTTTAAATTAACAAAATAAGAGTACTCAGATCCAACGATGCTTCCGCTATGCATGCCGAAACTCTATCAAATGGTATCAGAGCATGCTTTAAGTACTCTTTTTTGGTTAATTTAGAGTTGGTGGGTAATAATTCATGTGATGAATGTATGTGTGCTAAAATGGAAATTTTTGGTCTTTGGCATCCATTTCTCTTCCAATTTGTAAGAATTATTGTAATTGCCTTGTGATGGGCTTTAATGTGTTACAAAGAGTCTGTAATTTTTGTAGAGTCATTAGACTCCATTTTAGGATGTAATTTATCAAAATTGGAAGAGTCGTCAAGTAGCGGTTCGGTTCGGTTGACGGCGGTTCGTGCAATTCCACAACTTACAAGCGGTTCGAGCCGATTCGAAGTTTTCGGGGGCGGTTCAAGACTTTTTCCTATTTTATTATTGTAATAATTTAGGTAAATGCTTGTTTAGGATGCCAAAACCAATCCATTTTTAGTGTGGTTTATTTATTTATGCATTGTGAATGTATAGTTTAAATAAACATAATCTTGTGTGCATATTGTATGCCATGTAGATTTAAAATCCCACCATAGGATAAGCATGAAACATGCATTGAAAGTATGTTATAAGTGTTATAATATAAGTATGCATGTTTAGGATTCCATGAGATTTCATATAAGTTGTTATATTTTTGCATGGAATGGTTTTATATAATTGTTATATAAAAGCATGTTAGATGTATGTTATAAGGTTTATTTTTTTTATAAGTGTTATAAAATGAATTAGACATTAAAACTTATAACAAAGATAAATGCATGCTCATTTAGGGTTAACTACCAAGCAATCTCCTTTTTTAATAGTTAAAATAGGTCGATATCTTGTAAAACTTCGGTTACAAGAAAAACTCACCCGGTAAGATGCTGTCTCAGCTTGGGGGTATTTAAGTTGACGGTTTACGAAACACCTCCTATTTGGGCATCGAACTGGCGTTTGAGTTTAGCTAACCCGGTTTTATGAGCATGCGTGAGTGATGTGAGGTTTTAAAAGGTTTATCACCTAGACATCATAGGTTAAAATCAAGTATAAACGTTATACTCGGAAAGATTACCTAGACTTAGGATATGTTTTAGTTAGCCAAAATATATGCCTAAGTAAAATCATACCCAACCGTCTAGAACACTTCAGTGGGAGGAAAAATGTTTTCAGCTCCTACGTCCCTAAGAGTTCACACCGTGAGATTCATGCTCGGCTTCGAGTCGCCCTGGGAGCGACCTCCAGTAGGAAAGTATTTGCATGAGTCAATAACAAGGTGAGTAGGGGAAGTCGTTCATAGTAAGTGGGCGAAGGTTGTGTGTCAACACATCCTACGGTCTCCTCCATTAGGTTGCACCGTGAGATTCCCATGATGTGCCTGCGAGTCTGCCCTGGGAGCGACCACCCCTTAGGAGGGTTGTATCATGGGATTCGGAACACCGCGAACTCTAGAAATGGATAGGGTCTTATAGGTCCGTTTTCAACATTGTCTTTCCAACTTCGGGAGCTTGTTGATTCCGATCTCTGAGGTCTGAAAATGGAGGGTCACACTTACAAGAATTACTAAGTGTTAGTAACTTCTTGACCAAAGTAAACGATAGCTAAAAGATCTATTGGAATATGAGTTATTCTGGTAATAGTGATTAGCTGAGATTGTCTCAATTCAAAGGAGGAGTGATAGACTGCCCCTAGGTGGATGTTGCTCTAAACCTTTGTAGTATCGTTGCAATAAAGAATAAATGATGGGTACATTATTACTTTTGCTAAAACTTGATTGGATAATATAAAAGGGTAATAGCAATTTCACTAAATACGATATGTTTATATTTTTCAGCATGTCCAACTCAATAGTACTGTTACTAGCTTATGAGAAACTTAACGGGGATAATTACGCGACGTGGAAATCAAATTTAAACACAATACTGGTAATTGATGATCTAAGGTTCGTTTTAACTGAGGAGTGTCCTCCAAACCCCGGCACAAATGCAAACCGAAATGTTCGGGATGCATATGACAGATGGACAAGGGCAAATCATAAAGCCCGCGTCTACATTCTGGCCAGCATATCTGATGTATTGGCTAAGAAACACGATGGTATGGGTGCTGCCAAAGAGATTATGAAATTTCTGAAGGGGATGTTTAGACAACCGTCCTTCTCCCTTAGGCATGATGCCATCAAGTACATTTATAACTGTCGCATGAAAGAAGGGACCTCTGTTAGAGAACATGTCCTGGACATGATGGTCCATTTCAATGTGGCAGAAGTAAATGGAGCTGTCATAAATGAGAAGAGTCAGGTCAGTTTTATTCTGGAGTCTCTTCCGAAGAGCTTCCTACAGTTCCGCACAAATGCGATGATGAACAAAATTGAATATAACTTGACTACTCTTCTGAATGAGCTTCAGACTTATCAGTCCCTCCGGAAAACTAAGGGACATGAAGTGGAGGCAAATGTTGCTACCACTAAAAAGTTGTATAGAGGATCGTCCTCTGGGACGAAGTGTGGCCCTTCTTCTTCTAAAAATAAGAGTATTTCGATGAAAAATAAAGGGAAGGGGAAAAGTAAAACTCCAAATGACCGCAAAAGCAAGGCTCAAGTTGCAGATAAAGGAAAATGTTTCCACTGCAACGAGAATGGGCATTGGAAAAGAAACTGCCCAAAGTACCTTGCAGAGAAGAAAGCTGAAAAGGCAAAACAAGGTAAATATGATTTACTAGTTGTTGAAACATGTTTAGTGGAGAGTGATGACTCTTCCTGGATACTGGATTCAGGGGCCACTAATCATATTTGTTCTTCTTTTCAGGAAACTAGTTCCTGGAGAACGCTTGCGGAAGGCGAGATAACTCTCAGGGTTGGAACAGGAGAGGTTGTCTCAGCAAAATCAGTGGGAGATTTGAAGTTGTTTTTTGGAGATAGATTCATTATATTAGATAATGTGTATCTTGTTCCTGGAATGAAAAGGAATCTTGTATCTATCTCTTGTTTGTTAGAACAATTTTATAAAGTATCTTTTGAAATTAATGAAGTGTTCATTACCAAATGAGGTATTCCTATTTGTTCTGCAAAACTGGAAAACAACTTATATAAGTTAATACCGACCAGAGCGAAAGCTATTTTAAATATCGAGATGTTTAAAACGGCTGAGACGCGAAACAAAAGGCAAAAAGTTTCTTCAAGTACATATCTTTGGCACTTAAGACTTGGCCACATTAATCTCAATAGGATTGAGAGATTGGTTAAGAATGGTCATCTAAGCCAGTTAGAAGACAACTCTTTACCAGCATGTGAGTCTTGTCTTGAGGGAAAAATGACGAAAATATCTTTTACTGGAAAAGGTCTTAGAGCCAAAGAATCCTTAGAACTCGTGCATTCGGACCTCTGTGGACCAATGAATGTCAAAGCACGAGGAGGATATGAATATTTCATCAGTTTCATAGATGATTATTCAAGGTACGGTTATGTTTACCTAATACATCATAAGTCTGAAGCTCTTGAAAAGTTCAAGGAGTATAAGGCAGAAGTTGAGAACTTATTAGGTAAAACAATTAAGACACTTCGATCAGATCGAGGTGGAGAGTACATGGACCTAAGATTCCAGGACTATTTGATAGAACATGGAATCCAGTCACAACTCTTTGCACCTAGTACGCCACAGCAAAACGGTGTATCGGAGAGAAGAAACAGAACCTTGTTAGACATGGTTCGATCGATGATGAGCTATGCTCATTTGCCTGATTCGTTTTGGGGATATGCAGTAGAGAGTGCTGCCTACATTTTAAACAATGTTCCCTCTAAAAGTGTTACTGGAACACCTTATGAGTTATGGAGAGGGCGTAAAACTAGTTTACGTCACTTCAGGATCTGGGGATGCCCGACACATGTGTTGGTGCAAAACCCTAAGAAATTGGAACGTCGTTCAAAAGTATGTTTATTCATAGGCTACCCAAAAGAATCAAAAGCTGGATACTTCTTTGATCCAGAAGAAAATAAAGTATTTGTATCGACAAATGCTACTTTTCTCGAAGAAGATCACATGAGAGATCATCAACCTCGCAGTAAACTAGTATTGCGTGAAATTTCTAAAGAAGCTACAGATAGATCAACAAGAGTTGTTGATGAGATTGGTCCCTCAACAAGAGTTGTTGATGGAGCTAATACTTTTGATTACTCACATCCATCTCATGAGTTGAGAGTCCCTCGACGTAGTGGGAGGGTTGTGCAACAACCTGACCGTTACATGGGTTTAGTAGAAACTCAAATCATCATACCAGATGATGGAATAGAGGATCCATTAACCTATAAACAGGCAATGAATGATGTTAACAAAGATCAATGGATCAAAGCCATGGACCTCAAAATGGAGTCAATGTACTTCAATTCGGTCTGGGAACTTGTAGATCAACCAGATGGGGTAAAACCTATTGGTAGTAAATGGATCTACAAAAGGAAACGAGACCAAGCTGGTAAGTGTTACGTCTCCAAAAGTGACTATTTTAGGGACTTATTTGCGAATGGTGTACACTCTTAAGCGTTTTTGAGGGAATTGAGTCTAAACATGTGCTTATACATGAGAATTTATAGAATGTAGCTAAATCAGGACTTATGTGTAAAAGGAAGGAAAAAGAATAAAAAACAAAGCTAAAGAGTTGAAATTTCCATATTGCAGGAACATTGCGAAAACATTGGTGTCTCAGCAATGTTTTAAGTGAAAATTGTTAAGTTGTCTAACCGTTTGCCATTTTGTTACGATCTTTCAGCAGCCCATTTTTTCTCCTACTGCCACGTGGAGGGTCGTCGTTCAGAATGGATGGTTCTCCTTGGTCGAATCGTACCTGCAAAACACTATAAAAGGAGGTCAAGGGGGAAGGACAGAAACATGTTTGGAAGCGTAGAAATCCCATCTCGACGCAGTCTTTTCTCCCTGTTTTCTGTTCCGTTTGTTGGCGTGAAGGACTCAGCTGTTGGAGTCGATAATCTGAGAGGAAGAAGAGGAGATCTTTCTTCTCTTCTGATTGGATTCATCCAAACAAAGCTCCCCTTCTCCCTTCATCTGAGGCGCTTGCGACGAGGGGCTTTACGCACACATTTATATGCTTTTTATTGTTTTTTGCTGCCTATTTCCTCTACTGCTTTCTGTAATTCACTTATGTTGGCTATTGCCTTTTAATTCGTCTTCATTCCTTTAGTCTTTCTTGTGTTGTAATCGTTGCACATTAAGTTTCAAATCTCACGTAATCGAAGGATCGTTTACCCACGTTGCAGTCTCTTTATCGCTTCCTGTCTCTGTCTTTACTTTCATTTTATTGTTAATGATGCTTACTCTATCTAAACTTCTCAATCCATCATCATCCATGAGTAACTAAACCACATAAGGGTCTGCTAATGATGAATCTATAGGTAGAAATACATGAATTCAGCATGTAGGATAGCTTCAAATGCATTGAATGTATGTGTGCTTCATCCCACGGGCAATTTCGATTGGCCATCCATTTTGTCCAAAGAACTCCTAACCTCTGGAAGGAGTAAGAGTTCAGAGTCGTCCATTCATGCTAGCATTTCATGGTAGCCAGAAAACGACCTAGGAATAGGCGTTTTCCTAGCACAAATTATTAACTTGCTTATATAAATAGATGCTTAAGCCTTACTTGGACATGAGTAAACTAAAGGATCTAATGCATGAAATCGAGAGATACATGAGAATGAGTTAATTTGATGCATGATGAGTTGATCTACTGCTGAAGAATCGTATGAAAAAGCCTATAGAGGAGTCGTTAGTAGCCCTTGTTTCCACACTTCACCCTTAAAACGCTGTTAGTACAATTGCTAGAAAATTGCTGTCTGCGCAATTTTCTTAGTTTAAATTTTTGCCTTAGCCATTTTTCTTACCTTTCTGTTTTGCGATTTTATTGCTAGATAATTGCTTTCTCCGCAATTCTTTTTCTCCTACATTCAAGTTAACCTCTTTACTTGTCTTTATTTATGCTTGCATATCTCGCACGTTCTTTATTAGTTAGGCACATTAAACCCAATTCTACCCCATTTAAACCATCCTTTCTAATTTAACATCTCACTTCGCTAGTAACTAAGAATAAATCTCTGTGGGAAATCGAATGAAAAAATACTTATTACTTGCTACAAGACCATGTATGCTTGCATGTTATGAGTGCTCTCACATTGCATTTTAATTTACACATTGAGCACGCAACAAGTTTTTGGCGCCGCTGCCGGGGATTTTGTTTAGTAAACACGAAGTTTGTTAATTTAGAAAAAAAAAACTTAATATCTATTGGAGCTAATCTTCTTTCATTTCCTTTACAGGTACTATCAAGCTAG
Source organism: Herpetospermum pedunculosum (assembly GCA_028017165.1). Taxonomy (NCBI): domain Eukaryota; kingdom Viridiplantae; phylum Streptophyta; class Magnoliopsida; order Cucurbitales; family Cucurbitaceae; genus Herpetospermum; species Herpetospermum pedunculosum. The sequence continues at coordinate 52,152,785 of CM051528.1, read as the reverse complement.
TTTATGAATGAGTTTCCAAACCTCAACTCGCACAGAGAGAAACTTTGCAGATGAAAAACGTATGTGTACGACAAAGTAAATGAATACGCTGCAGAACTTAATTGGAGGAAGAGTTTGCCCACAAAAATTTGAAGAATTTTATCAGCCATGTGCTTATTGTGGGGATAATCATAACTTGGAGAATTGCCCAACATTGAATTATCAAGAGAGGCAATATCAACAAAGCTATGACAACCATTATTCGTACATGTGTGAACATGATCAGTGGCAACTCTCAAATAATTCTTGGGAAGAGCATGGGCAAGTTACTCATTATGAAGAGTTCCACCAACATGAAGACTATCGACATTATGCCCCAACTCCAAATGAAGAATTATCACCCACTTTGGAGGCGCTATGGATAGAATTCATGGAAAGGAATGATGCATCCATGAGGAGAATGGATGTGCAATTAGCCCAACTCACAAATGACTTACAAGATCTATTTGCTATAGCAAAATCACCACCACCATGCCCTCAGATGTTCGATTTTTATGATGATGAATCCTTTGTTACCTTCTGATGAACGTCATTTATGTCATGTTTTTACCCTTTAAACCATACTCATTAATTGACTTTTTGAGTTAAATTGAAGATAATTGTGCATGTAATTGATAAGAAAAGAATAAAAATAGGAAAGTCACATGCTCAAGGTCGTTTTGTCATTATGAAGCAATTAAGAGGGTAAAAGAGTCATTTTTAATAAGAATTAATGTTATTTTAATTATTTTCAGGAAAACTGTATTCTGCTTCAGCTTGTGGCCACAGAGTTTCAGCTTGTGGCCACAAAGGAGTCACAGAGTGCAGAATCCAGCTTGTGGCCACATAAGAGGCCACAGAGTGCAGAACCCAGCTTGTGGCCACACAAGAGGCCACAGAGTGCAGTTGACTGGTCAAACGAATTTGTTGAGATATTTGTCAAAGATCTTCCAAGATTCAGCCAACCAACTCCCTATTTGACCTAACAACCCTTCCCAAAGATCTCTCCCTCATTTTAGCAACCTCCAAACAAACCCTAAGGCCTATAAAAGGCACCTCAAGCCTTCATTCAAATCATCGATAATTTCTTTACAACAATCAATCTCCACATAGTCGATCAACCTCCTTTCTCTCTCGAAGAACTCACCCAAATTTCCAAAATTCCAAACAAGAGCGGACCACTCCTCTGTAATAGTTCTACTTCAGCCAGCTCCGAAAGGAAGGTGCTGCGAGGATTCGATTTGCATTGACGACGTGAATCGAGCGAGTAGAGACCCTTCATCCATTGTCCACGAGTTCGAGAGAGAGAAAGTTGGAAAATTTCCAGATTTACTTTCTATTTAATTCTGCACATTTTCTATTTACATTCTATTTTTATTTCGCATTTATTTCCGTTCTTAACTTTACATGCAAAATTACCATTTTACCCTTTTAGCAACTTTCGCATTTATAATTTAATCTTCAGTTCAAAACCTTTGTTATTCCAATTATGTCCTTTATTTATTATTTACATTCTGTTTTTATTCCATTTTCATTTTATCTTTAATTTTCGAGTAAAATTACCATTTTACCCTTTTAGCAAATTTTGTACTTATGCATTATTTTTCAATGAAGTATTTTAGTCTAGTTCTCATTATGAGCTAATTTTTCCTAAGGGATTCAATTATGTGAATGCCCGTTAAGAAATGAGCTAGTTTGACACCTGTAAATTACGGTTTTACCCCTTATGCCTTATGTGGTTCGTCCTTTACTGAATATATGCAAAAATGTTATATTAATTTGATCACTTAATTAGCATGAAATGTTAATGTCGATACTGGACAGGTCGGGCAATTAACGGCTCTCGTAAAGGTGATATAGCAGAAAAACCTAGGAATAGGATTTCGTCGATTGTCCTTGATGACTGGGGCAAAAGACTATAGGATCAATAGGATTGCATACTTAACCATCTAAGATCTCATTATCCACTGGACCGTGAGTATAATGGCTTAGACTCCTAAAGGTACTTGCAAAGAGGCTGAATAGGAGACGAATCCGATCCAAAAGCATAAGGTACTATGTGGTGACTCTGTGGTCACAGGCTGTCAAGTAAACTCAACTTAGGGCTGCAACATGATTGGATCCCTGTTTTTATTATTTCTTTTCAACCCAAAACCAACCAAACATTATCAACTTATTTTTGTTACTTTTCATTGCATTCGGAGAACAATTCTTTCTAAAACTAAATTCTTCAACAGTCTCTTGGGATACGATACTTGGAATACTTTCCATTTTATTACTTGATTGACAGTGTATACTTGCACTTGACCATATATCTATTGCAGGTTATTGAACCAAATAAAACACACACGTTTTGGTCCATCAAGTTTTTGGCGCCGTTGCTGGGGACTGTTAACGAAATTTATTTTATTTAGATATTGTTATTCGATTGTGGTTAGGAAAAATAGGAGTTGAGCGCACGGGAAATCTATAAGAAGTTTTGTGTTTACTAAAAAACTTCTAAATCATCCACCTGGAGTCGATCCTCCTATCAACCTACAAAATAAAAATATCTCTTTCTCAAAGAATCTGATTTTTGTTTTGTTTTCTTTTGCAGGTTTATTTATTTAAGAAACAAAGATCATAACACTTTCGAGTTACAAAATGGAAGTAGACGTCACAACAAAGATAACAAACATGCTGAGAAAATCAATCATGAGAACTGATACCTACATTTCTGTTGTGTACAAACTTTCTGATATCTTTTGTATTAATTGTTGCGAGGAGCATTTCTCCCAACATTGTCCATTTAATCGTTATTTGTCTATTTCTTGTGTTTATTGTAGAGGAAGTCATGAATTTGATAATTGTCCTTATAACCCTGACTCTATATTTTTTATAGGGAAACCAGGCAGTGAGAATATGTTAATTCCTTACCCCACTACTTGTGACTCAAGATGGAGACATCACTCCAACTTTCTATGGGGAGATCAACAAAAAGTGCAAGAACAAGCGATCTCACAAGTGTCAACCAAGGACAAGAGCATCGAAGAACTTATAAAGGAATATAGAGCGAAAATCGATGCTGAGATGCAAAGCCAAGGAACATCTATTAAGGATTTTGAAATCCAGATAGAACAGAGTGTTGACGAATTGAAGATCAACCCACAAGAAACCTTGCTTAAAGGCATAAAGACTTCTGAATATGAAGAAACAGAACAATGTGAGGCAATGACACTCAAAAGTGACTTTGAAGATAAAGAACCTTTGTTCCTAGAAGAAGCAATGAGCACTCCAGCAATTGAAAGTATTAAAGAGCCAAAATGGAGAGAAGAGATTAAAGAAAATCCATTTGAAGAAAATATAAAAGAGAAGGAACCAGAAAATGAAGTTGTACTGAGCCATGAGGCAACAACTTCACAAAAAGAAACATTCAATGTTCTCCAAGCATTGAATTTCCCTGATGAAATCCAAGAATTTCCTGTTATTGGTTTAATTGATATTTCTACTTGTTGTAACTTGCAGGAAACACTAAAAGAAAAAGAATTCAGGGAAGAAGTAGAAGAGGAGATCATGGAGGAGGATAATGCACCAGAAATTGCAACTGCAATTTCTGCATACAAAAACATACATAGATCTCCTGTGTTGATCAAAGAAAATCGTATGTCAACAAAGCCGCACATGATTAAAGCACCTCAACTAAGGCTTAAATCTCGTCCATCATCAAGACCTAGGTGCAAGATGAAAGTTGGCAGTCCAAAAAGAATGAATAATACCTCAATCTTCCTGGTTGAGACTAGTTAAGTATTCTTTTAACGTTTTACGCTTAAAAAAAAAAAAAAAGATAACATTTATAAGTTTCGTAGAGTAGTTTCAATCAACAAATAAACTCTGGCGTAGACTGGTCCTGCCAAGGAAAAGGTATTTAAGTTGACCATAGGGAACACCTTTTCCTGGGGACCTAACTGGGAGATGATTTGATTAAAACCGCTCCATAGAAACTGATAAGGAGTATTAACAAATATGTGTTTTTTTAAAAAAAAAAAAAAAAAAAAAAATTAAAAAGAATAATAATAATAATAATAGTTAAAAATAAAAAATAAAAATAAAAATAACCAGCTTGTTATTTTTCTATGAACCTTTTGATGCTCTTATGTGTGTTTCAGGAATGATTTTCAAGTAATTGACTTGAAATTTAAAATACGAAGAAGGGTTAAATATGCTCCACCCGAGCCCATGAAAACTCGAACTACCGCTTGGCGTAAAATGATCAAAGAGATGGGAGAACATAGGCGACGAGCCCTAGCTGAATCTGCTAGAAATTCATCAAGTGAAGAAGAAGAAGTCCAGCCGAAAGCTGGGGGACCTCAACAAAATCGCGTTCTGTGCGCGAGGACCCACCTTCGGTTTCAAAAGTAAGTAATCCTCCAACAATTCTTGAACGTTCTGATAGAGAATCTTTAGTGTACAGGCACACCAAGAAGCAAACCGAGACCCCAATCGACCACCAATTTGAATTAAGAAGAAGAGATATGGTTGGGAGTCCGATGCAAGAATCAATTCTTTCCCCAATCATGGTGGAGATAATGATTAAAGAAGCCGTGGAGAAAGCAGCCTTGCTAGCAGCAGAATATCAAGTAAAGAAGAGTTCTCAAGAGGTAGAGCAAGTTTTGCAGCAAGCTATCCAAAGAGATATCGCTGAACAAACAAGGAAAGAAGAGGAGAGAATACGAGAAGAGAAAAGTTTGATACAAGCTGGAAAAAAAAAGTAAAAAAAAAAAAAAAAAAAATGAAGAAAGCTAAAGAAAGATTGGAAAAACATTGATCAGAGAAAAAAAAAAAAAAAAAGGAAAAGAGATAGCAATTGGGGAATAATTCGACCGATTATTTGAGTATTGGACGGAAGGAATGAAATTTGAGCCAAACACTTCTTCAACTGAGAAGGAGGTTGAAGGAAATACTTAAGAAGTTCATGAAGGGAATCCTACAAATGACTCAACCATTTCCTTGGAACGAGGGATGCTGCTGTATTGCATCCTAAAACGGTCTTGATCTCAATATTGGGAGGTTTCTAAGAGAAGAGTCGATTGCTTATGGCAAGAAGATGGCTGAAAAATTATTCTTTTGGTCATTTGTCACTCGACTTTGCCTTAAAGTAGGACTTAAGCCTCGGCAAGGTGAGGAGACAAGTTTTCCAAAGCCAGCCATCACTGCGCAACTTGTTCACAAGTTACAGCTTTTGAGTAACCAAAAGACCGAGAAAGCATCGACGTCGTGTGCGTCCAAGCCAAAAGGTTGTTCCACCTCTGTGGCCACAGAGCAGTCACAACCTACCACCAGTTCAACGAATATTCCAAGCATCACCCCTTCTCAATGGCAGCATACGATCCAACAGAATATGGCCTACTGGGCATATGCCAAAGAGAGGGATGAGCTCATTCAAGGGTTCTTTAATGCCTTGGCTCCGACCTTGATGCCTGCATTCCCGACATTTTCTCCCGTTTTCCTGAATATTCCATCGAATACCGATTCCGAAGACGACGCCTCGTTTAAAGATTAGGGGAGTACCGTTGTTCCTTACTCTCTGCTCCTTTCCTTCATTTGCTGAATATCTTTTTAGTTTTGTTAGTTAAGATTCAGTTGTTAGTTGATTTGATTTTCTGGTAGGATAGAAGTTGCATTTTGTTATTTCATTATTTCGTTGTTTTATTTTTCTGGTAGGATAAAAGTTGCATTATTTCGTTGTTTTGTTTTTCTGGTAGGATAGAAGTATGCATTTTGTTATTTCATTATTTCATTGTTTTGTTAGGATAGTAGTTGTAGTTGTTTTATTTGATTCTGCTAGGATAGATGTTTTGTGGAAAGTGCCTAATTGAACTTAATGACTTGATTGCTCAAGTATGAGAATGTTTTAGCATGCTATCTTTCTTTTGTTTTCTTTAAAGTAACCTTTATGATGATAACTAGAGTTTATCTCTGCTCAAATAGTGCCACATGTCATAGCTTGTAAGTTTTTTTCAAAAGCATAGGGTTCCATTATTACTTTTCTATGCAAAACTTTTTCACAAGTCTAAACTTCCTTTTGTTTAACCCGTTTAACATGTTTAGGAGAGTTTAGCCTTGACGTTTTTTTGTAAACTAATGCTCACACCATCCCTTTTGAAAAAAATCTCTTGAATAGTCAATGAGGACATTGCCTCCTTTAAGTTTGGGGGGGTGAAGTATATTTGTAATGTGTTGACTGCTAGGTCTTGATTGTTATGTCTCTTCCGAAGGAAGAAGAGTTGAAAAAAAAAAAAAAAAAAACCTTATTTCTAGAGGTACTCCTCCTTCTTAAGTTAGCTGAGTAACCAGGGGCGATCATGGGCCCCATGGTTGTCACTGCATGAAAGGGTAACTAGGAAGTGAGTATTTATCTTAGTTTGTGAGGCTTGCTCGTAGCTAGATGCACTGTGCAATGAAATTGCAGGCAAGCTGGAACGAAGGTGAGTCTAGCAATAAAGATTCTCTAGAGAATGGTAAAGAAAAAAAAAATGAGAAGCGTAGCAGCAACACAAGTTTGGGGGACACAAGGAAGGAAAAGTCTAAGCTTAGTTTATTTCACGAAAGGGATTATCCTAGAATCAGTGACTAAAGGTTAGATAGATTAAACATATGGTTAGGATAGATTAGAAAAAGCTTTGTTTACAAAATGAAAGTAGAAACTTATGTGAGAAATTACTTATGGGATTATGACTGGCACTAGAGTATGAGACCTCTCCTGAAAGGTTGTTTATAAGCAAACTTTGTTTGAAAGCATGTTAAACATTTGCATAATTGTACATTCTTGTTGTTATTATGTGTTGAATTGCTTGAGGACAAGCAATAAGCTAAGTTTGGGGGTGTGATGAACGTCATTTATGTCATGTTTTTACCCTTTAAAGCATACTCATTAATTGACTTTTTGAGTTAAATTGAAGATAATTGTGCATGTAATTGATAAGAAAAGAATAAAAATAGGAAAGTCACATGCTCAAGGTCGTTTTGTCAATATGAAGCAATTAAGAGGGTAAAAGAGTCATTTTTAATAAGAATTAATGTTATTTTAATTATTTTCAGGAAAACTGTATTCTGCTTCAGCTTGTGGCCACAGAGTTTCAGCTTGTGGCCACAAAGGAGTCACAGAGTGCAGAATCCAGCTTGTGGCCACATAAGAGGCCACAGAGTGCAGAACCCAGCTTGTGGCCACACAAGAGGCCACAGAGTGCAGTTGACTGGTCAAACGAATTTGTTGAGATATTTGTCAAAGATCTTCCAAGATTCAGCCAACCAACTCCCTATTTGACCTAACAACCCTTCCCAAAGATCTCTCCCTCATTTTAGCAACCTCCAAACAAACCCTAAGGCCTATAAAAGGCACCTCAAGCCTTCATTCAAATCATCGATAATTTCTTTACAACAATCAATCTCCACATAGTCGATCAACCTCCTTTCTCTCTCGAAGAACTCACCCAAATTTCCAAAATTCCAAACAAGATCGGACCACTCCTCTGTAATAGTTCTACTTCAGTCAGCTCCGAAAGGAAGGTGCTGCGAGGATTCGATTTGCATTGACGACGTGAATCGAGCGAGTAGAGACCCTTCATCCATTGTCCACGAGTTCGAGAGAGAGAAAGTTGGAAAATTTCCAGATTTACTTTCTATTTAATTCTGCACATTTTCTATTTACATTCTATTTTTATTTCGCATTTATTTCCGTTCTTAACTTTACATGCAAAATTACCATTTTACCCTTTTAGCAACTTTCGCATTTATAATTTAATCTTCAGTTCAAAACCTTTGTTATTCCAATTCTGTCCTTTATTTATTATTTACATTCTGTTTTTATTCCATTTTCATTTTATCTTTAATTTTCGAGTAAAATTACCATTTTACCCTTTTAGCAAATTTTGTACTTATGCATTATTTTTCAATGAAGTATTTTAGTCTAGTTCTCATTATGAGCTAAGTTTTCTTAAGGGATTCAATTATGTGAATGCCCGTTAAGAAATGAGCTAGTTTGACACCTGTAAATTACGGTTTTACCCCTTATGCCTTATGTGGTTCGTCCTTTACTGAATATATGCAAAAATGTTATATTAATTTGATCACTTAATTAACATGAAATGTTAATGTCGATACTGGACAGGTCGGGCAATTAACGGCTCTCGTAAAGGTGATATAGCAGAAAAACCTAGGAATAGGATTTCGTCGATTGTCCTTGATGACTGGGGCAAAAGACTATAGGATCAATAGGATTGCATACTTAACCATCTAAGATCTCATTATCCACTGGACCGTGAGTATAATGGCTTAGATTCCTAAAGGTACTTGCAAAGAGGCTGAATAGGAGACGAATCCGATCCAAAAGCATAAGGTACTATGTGGTGACTCTGTGGTCACAGGCTGTCAAGTAAACTCAACTTAGGGCTGCAACATGATTGGATCCCTGTTTTTATTATTTCTTTTCAACCCAAAACCAACCAAACATTATCAACTTATTTTTGTTACTTTTCATTGGATTCGGAGAACAATTCTTTCTAAAACTAAATTCTTCAACAGTATCTTGGGATACGATACTTGGAATACTTTCCATTTTATTACTTGATTGACAGTGTATACTTGCACTTGACCATATATCTATTGCAGGTTATTGAACCAAATAAAACACACACGTTTTGGTCCATCACCTTCGAATCTGAGAAGAGTGATCCAATGGAATCTCCATATGAAATGGTGGAGTTGGTGAAAGTTGAGAAAAATGAAATTGTGCTGGATGAGGCCAAAGAGACTAATGCGCTGCTTGAGGAACAAGAATTTGAAATGTATGATGATGCAGCAAGCTTCTCCACCAATGAAAGAGCTAAGCCACCACCACCACAAATGCTCCAGCTGAAGGAGTTAGAAAGAGATGTGCCAGAAAAAAGAAGTCCCATCGCATCAAAGCTATGTTGTAGCAAATGTTGTAGAAACAAAATCAACGCTCCGAAAGTACAAACCTTGGGATGTTATAACATGCAGTCTCTTTGAAAGAATCAACAATTTCAAGGTGTGGCAGAATGTCCGACCCCGTAAATCAAGACTTAAGTATCTTAACGAAGCAGAAGTGATGCCTCGAAACATTGAAGAATATCCATATGAGGCAGATTGACAAGGGAGATTTCTGATCCCTAAACTCTTAAATTAGGATTTTATCATGCTTTGCTTAGATTTCGTATGTTAGGAGTAGTTTATTTTTGGAATGAAATATTTATTATGTACCAACAATCATAGTCATTTAGCATGAAGTGATGATGCACTTTGGGCATATAGGACTGCATATAAAACACCCCTAGGTATGTCTCCTTATAGGCTTGTGTACGGGAAAGCATGTCATCTTCCTTTCGAATTAGAAATCAAAGCATTTTGGGCCTTAAAAGAACTGAATTATTGCGTGACCGATGCAAGAACATTGCGGTCTCTGCAATTACATGAGCTAGATGAGCTGAGACATATGTCCTATGAAAATTCTTAAATGTATAAGGAAAAAACTAAAATTTGGCATGATAGTAGACTTAGGATCAAAGACTTTAAGAAAGGCCAGCAAGTCTTATTATTCAACTCAAGGTTAAGGTTATTTCCAAGCAAACTTAAGTCCAGATGGTCAGGTCCTTTTGTGATAACTAACGTGTTCGTTCATGGTGCGATTGAGATTAGGAACCTACAGCACGGGCAGCCGTTTATGGTCAATGGGGCACGATTGAAGCATTACTACGAGGAAGGAGATGTGAAGACACTCTCGGCCTTCCTCTTATCTGAAGCTTGAGAATCGAATCGAGAGGGGATGAGTGACCACTGTGCTCATCCAGCAGAAGGCTATGCCTTAGTTTTTTTTTTCAGTATTTTTCGGTTTGTGTTTTAGTTGTTTATTTGTGCTTTTATTTACGGATTTTGTTTTAATTAGGAGAATTTTAATAGGAGATCTTTAAGAGGAGATCAAGGAGATGAATCAAGGGGAGGAAATCCACGAAGAAGATCGGGCTAAATCAAAGATTTGGTTGATTGAATCTTGCAACTTAAATCAAGAAATCTACCAACGGCTAGGCTATTTAATTGCGGTAGATTTGCTGAATCCGCAACAGAATATAGCCGTTGGAATGCACTCGAGTACAAATAGCCAACCTTCGATCCTTGCCCTTTACGTTCTCTTAATCCGTTGGACCTCAAGATTTCAGTCTTCTTCTTCATCTGCATCTCCTACCTTCAGATCCTCAAAACACGAAAATGGTATCCACACGGGCCGATCGTTCCACGCCCAAAAAGAAGTCGCCTGACGTAGAAGAAGCTGCGAGAGAGGCACTGCTTTCCTTAGCAGACGCCGATGCTGCGCAGCCCTCACGGCCTCCGAAGCTCCCAGTGTGTAAGAAGAAGTGGAAGGTGGTGACTGAGATCCCTGCTGGTTTGTCTAAGCCAGTCGGTACACCGAAGAAACGGAAGTGGACGGTTGAGGTGGAGGATGCACCGATCAAAGAAAAGACTCCCAGCGAGGAGAGTCGAGGGAGTGGCCGCCCATCCTATGAAACGGCCAGACAGAGCCCTGAGCCATCTCCTCAGACGCCGGAGCCTGAAGCTCCACCTGAAGAGCACCAAGACTCGGTGCCAAGCGAAGAGCCGGCGGAGGACGAGGAGGTTTTCTCCCCCTTGAGGGAAGTCAGTCTTGACAGCCCTGCGGAGGGGGGAAGCAAAGACTCCATGGACGAAACGTTGGGAGATTGCCTCCAACAGATCACCACCCAGGCACGCCTCAAGAAGAGGGTTCCTGTGATCGTGAAAGCGAAGCGCCCGAAGGCCTCCAAGCGAGCCAAAAAGAAGAAGGTCAGATCTGAGCCTTCTTTAAAAAAGATGAAGGTCGAGGCTGCTGAGTCGGCCAAAGTGAAAGAGAAGGGGAAGAAGAAGATGTACCCCGAGGACGAACCTTCAGCTGTGCAGTTTGTCTCCCAAGAAGCAGAGGCCAAGAGCCTCGAATTGAGGAAGAAGGAGCTCCTACACGAGCGGGGCTTTCTTGATGCGTTGGCGGACCTGCCGCAGTTCTTGCGCGCAGGAATCATCACCCATGGCTGGGAGGAGCTGTGCAGACCCCCAATTCCAGCTTACCCCGACATGGTGTATGACTTCTACGCCAACCTCACGCACCCTAACGCATGCCTGTCCACGGTGAGGGGGGTAGAGGTAGACTTCTCTGCCAATGCCATCAATGAGGCCTACGGCCTCAAGGAGTATTCCCATTCTGACTATGCCAAGATTGTTGACTTGCCATCTGAGGCAGTCCTAGAAGAGGCCTTGCACACAATCGGCAAGCCAGAGGCATCGTGGGCGGTGTCAAGGAACGGGAAGCACACCCTGATGAGTGCAACTCTGCGAGACAAGGCGGCCGTCTGGTTCTCTTTTGTGCGCAGGCGTCTCTCCCCTGTGACCCACGAGACGACCATAAACCAGGGGAGATCATTGCTGCTGTATGCCCTTATGCGGGGCCTCACCATTGACTTTGGTGAAGTCATTGCCGCCTCCATTGTCGACTATTCAAAGAAAGGTAAGGGTCAGTTATTTTTCCCAAATACCATAACTAAATTGTGTCTTCGTACAGGCGTGCAAATGGAGAAGAATGAGAAGCAGTTGGCATACACAGGCCATTTGGAACTGCCCACCATCTTGAGGATGCGAAGGAGGGGCAACATGGAATTTGAGCTGGATGGCCTGGCTGCTGCTCAATCACTATCCATGGCGTGCTTGATGGATCTGCAGCACAAGATGGCTCAGTGGGCTGAGTATGCACAAGCAAGGGACAAGGATGTGGCTGACCAGCTGGGGTGCATTTTTCCTGCCTTCCCTACTGACCTGTTGAAGCCATGGGCACCTCCTAGAGAAAGGAGGAATGAGGATGATGAAGATTGAATGCCAGCCTGAACGGCATTCGAGGGAGTTTTCTGATCCCTCTTGAAAAAAAAATCTGCTTTTCTGTGATTTTTGAATTCTGTTTTAATCAAATGCTTGATCTGTGTTAAATTGTTCGTTTGATTGTTTAGTTTAGTTTAGTTAGTTTGATGGTTTATGAGTAGTTAGCTTAGTTAGTTTACTTGTTTTGTGTAGTGGATGATAACTGAAAATAGCATGCTAGGAGCCTTGATCACTGATAAATATGCTCTGTAGGTTTATTGCAGATTCTTTGCGGAGTCCGCAATGTTTTGGTAGTTTTCGCATGCTATTGGATGAATTTTTTATGGGCTGTTTCTGTTTAATTTTCGATATTTTGCTGCTTTATTTGACTTCAACGTGTGATCTATATGTGAACATGCTGGATGAGTGTCTTAGTACACCTTTGATAGTTTAAATTAGCTCCCTTAAATTGCTCAGCATGCCCCTCTTTAAGCCCTTAAGCATGCTGTTTTTACAAAGATTCTGCACATGAGTTATCTGCTTTAGGAAGGTCATTTTTATGCCTAGGAGTTTTAAGTTCTGTTTGTTTTGCCTTAGACTAGATGCTTCTAGGACAAGTTTGGGGGTGTGCCACCTCAGACTCTCATTGGGGACAATGAGAAGTTTAAGTTTGGGGGAGGCAACCTACCTCTAGGCCTAGGAACATTCCTCTCTCCCTCTTAAACATAAGCATTCTTCTTCTTCTTTAGAAAAATGATGAACTGAAGAAAAAAAAAATGAAAAACAAAAGAATAAAGAGTAGTGTCTCAAGTTAGGTGGCTGAGTAATCCGGGCCATTTGTGTAATCCACAAGTGGCACTACATCAAAAGGCAAACCAAAAGGAAAGACTCTACTAGGAAAAGAAAAAAGAAGGAAAAACCAAGGAAGAAGAATGTATGCCTGCAAGTCATAGCCTATGTGCTTAGGTGTCCTCTATGAATGAACTCTGATCCTCAATTAGCTAAGCACAGGGTTGTAGCTTGTAGGTTTGTTAAGGGAGATGAATGTATATCCAATATAGTGATGCCAGGGTTTAGGTTGTTCTATGAAATGTACTACTGTCACTTGTTTATACTAAGACTGGCATGACTCTAAGGAATCCTAGGTAGCTCAAAGGAAAGACACTAGAAGCATGTACTGAGTCTAGGGTAAAGCAAGGTAGAATTTGAAAACTTAGGGATAGCTGCACAATGAATCTAATGACATAAGGCAGATAGATCAGCCGTAGGAAAGTTGTAGAGGCAGTAGGTTTATAAGGCTAGAGAAATCAGAAGAAGCAAAATGTGGAGTCAGTTTGAACTTAGAAGAATGTCACAGGACAGCCGTGCCTTAGATAATGAACTTAGGGAAGTCAGCAAACAGTTAGATAGAGTGATCACAGCCTAAGTAAGCCCTTATATTGCTCGAGGACGAGCAATAACTTAAGTTTGGGGGTGTGTTACGTCTCCAAAAGTGACTATTTTAGGGACTTATTTGCTATAGAATGGTGTACACTCTTAAGCGTTTTTGAGGGAATTGAGTCTAAACATGTGCTTATACATGAGAATTTATAGAATGTAGCTAAATCAGGACTTATGTGTAAAAGGAAGGAAAAAGAATAAAAAACAAAGCTAAAGAGTTGAAATTTCCATATTGCAGGAACATTGCGAAAACATTGCTGAGACAGCAATGTTTTAAGTGAAAATTGTTAAGTTGTCTAACCGTTTGGCATTTTGTTACGATCTTTCAGCAGCCCATTTTTTCTCCTACTGCCACGTGGAGGGTCGTCGTTCAGAATGGATGGTTCTCCTTGGCCGAATCGTACCTGCAAAACACTATAAAAGGAGGTCAAGGGGGAAGGACAGAAACAGGCTTGGAAGCGTAGAAATCCCATCTCAACGCAGTCTTTTCTCCCTGTTTTCTCTTTCGTTTGTTGGCGTGAAGGACTCAGCTGTTGGAGTCGATAATCTGAGAGGAAGAAGAGAAGATCTTTCTTCTCTTCTGATTGGATTCATCCAAACAAAACTCCCCTTCTCCCTTCATCCGAGGCGCTTGCGACGAGGGGCTTTCCGCACACATTTATATGCTTTTTACTGGTTTTTGCTGCCTATTTCCTCTACTGCTTTCTGTAATTCACTTCTGTTGGCTATTGCCTTTTAATTCGTCTTCATTCCTTTAGTCTTTCTTGTGTTGTAATCGTTGCACATTAAGTTTCAAATCTCACGTAATCGAAGGATCGTTTACCCACGTTGCAGTCTCTTTATCGTTTCCTGTCTCTGTCTTTACTTTCATTTTATTGTTAATGATGCTTACTCTATCTAAACTTCTCAATCCATCATCATCAATGAGTAACTAAACCACATAAGGGTCTGCTAATGATGAATCTATAGGTAGAAATACATGAATTCAGCATGTAGGATAGCTTCAAATGCATTGAATGTATGTGTGCTTCATCCCACGGGCAATTTCGATTGGCCATCCATTTTGTCCAAAGAACTCCTAACCTCTGGAAGGAGTACGAGTTCAGAGTCGTCCATTCATGCTAGCCTTTCATGGTAGCCAGAAAACGACCTAGGAATAGGCGTTTTCCTAGCACAAATCATTAACTTGCTTATATAAATAGATGTTTAAGCCTTACTTGGACATGAGTAAACTAAAGGATCTAATGCATGAAATCGAGAGATACATGAGAATGAATTAATTTGATGCATGATGAGTTGATCTACTGCTGAAGAATCGTATGAAAAAGCCTATAGAGGAGTCGTTAGTAGCCCTTGTTTCCACACTTCACCCTTAAAACGCTGTTAGTACAATTGCTAGAAAATTGCTGTCAGCGCAATTTTCTTAGTTTAAATTTTTGCCTTAGCCATTTTTCTTAGCTTTTTGTTTTGCGATTTTATTGCTAGATAATTGCTTTCTTCGCAATTCTTTTTCTCCTACATTCAAGTTAACCTCTTTACTTGTCTTTATTTATGCTTGCATATCTCGCACGTTCATTATTAGTTAGGCACATTAAACCCAATTCTACCCCATTTAAACCATCCTTTCTAATTTAACATCTCACTTCGCTAGTAACTAAGAATAAATCTCTGTGGGAAATCGAATGAAAAAATACTTATTACTTGCTACAAGACCATGTATGCTTGCATGTTCTGAGTGCTCTCACATTGCATTTTAATTTACACATTGAGCACGCAACAGTAAGGTATAGACCTTTAAAGCTCGATTCGTGACAAAGGGTTATACCAGAGAGAGGGGGTAGACTATGATGAAACCTTTTCTCCTGTCGTCATGTTAAAATCAATTAGAATACTCTTGTCCATTGCCACATATTATGACTATGAGATTTGGCAAATGGATGTCAAGACAGCCTTTCTGAATGGCAATCTTGAAGAGAGTATCTATATGTCTCAACCAGAGGGGTTTATAATACAACATCAAGAACAAAAAGTTTGTAAGCTTAAACGATCCATTTATGGGTTGAAACAAGCATCTAGATGCTGGAATATAAGGTTTGATACTGCGATCAAATCTTATGGTTTTGAACAAAACATTGACGAACCTTGTGTTTACAAGAAGATTGTCAAAACATCTGTAGCATTCCTCGTATTATATGTCGATGATATCTTATTCATTGGGAATGATGTAAGATGCCTGACTGACGTCAAGAAATGTCTAGCAACTCAATTCCAAATGAAAGATTTGGGAGAAGCTCAATATATTCTTGGGATCCAAATAGTTTGGAACCGCAAGAATAGAACATTAGTCATGTCTCAAGCTTCCTATATTGACAAGATGTTGTTAAGATATAAGATGCAGAATTCCAAGAGGGGTTTGCTACCCTTCAGGCATGGAATTCACTTTTCGAAGGAACAGTGTGTTGCGTGCTCAATGTGTTAATAAAAATGATAAATAAGAGAGATAGAGCACTTAGAACATGCAAGCATACATGGTCTCACAGCAAGTAGTAAGTATATTTCATTCGTTTTTTCCACAGAGACTCATTTTTAGCTATTCGCGAAGTGTGATTGTTAAGAAAGATGGGATGAATTTGATGGGGTAAAATTGGTTTTTAATTATCTAATTTTTGCTGAATGTATAAAGGGATATAACATAAACAAATGCAAGTTGAAATTAGATGCAAAGGACAAGAGATGGAATTAATAAACGAGGAAGAAAACAGCTAAACAGAATGCAACTTAGCAGAATTGCGAGAACCGCAATTAATCCGCAATTAACTCAACAGCAAAAGTGTGTAAATGGGCGAATTAAGGGCTACTAATGACTACCCTATAGGCATTTTCTTACGATTCTCAAGCATTGGATCAACTCTCTATACATCAAACTCACTCTATCTCAAGTATCGTCCGATTCCATGCATTAGAGTCTTAAGTTTACTCGATCTCAAAGTAAGGACTTAAGCATCTTGTTCAAGCAGGAGTGTTTAGTTTGTACTAGGGAAACGCCTATTCCTAGGTCGTTTCCTGATTACCATGAAAGGCTAGCATGATTATATGACTCTGAACTCTTACTCCTTCCAGAGGTTAGGAGTTCTTTGGACAAAATGGATGGCCAATCGAAATTGCCCGTAGGATGAAGCTTACATACAATCAATGTTCGAGTGTTAATCTGCCTACTTGGTTCACGTTTTTTAGCCTATAGTTCTGTCATTAGCATGCCCCTAAGTGACTTAGCTACTCATGGATATATAGAGAACAGAAATGGCAGATAAGATAGACATGCTTAGAAGGGAAATGTGCTAAAAACAGTAAGCAAAACCCGTAGCAGAACAAGATAAGAACTGTAAAATGCAGAATTGTACTTTGATTACTTTGAGTGTTTGAATGACAAAGGAAAGCTTTCTAGAAATGAATCCAAGACAGACAACAACGAAATGCAGTAAGTAAAATACTAAACTAAGAACAACAATAATCAGAAATGGAAATAAGGAGAACAGAACAGAAAAGCAGTAAAGGTTTGCTGAAAACTTCGTGGCAGTCGCCTCGAATGAAGGTGATGAAAAGTCAGCCTTGCTTGGATGAATCCAATCGAGAGAGAAGAAGAATCTCCTCTCCTTCCTATCAGATTATCGACTCCAAAAGCTGAGACTCTCACTCCAACAAACGGCAAAGGAAAACAGATGGAAATGGTGGACTGCGAGAAGACTTCTGCGCTTCGAGTGATGACTGAACCTCCGACTTTGACCCCCTTTTATAGTAGTTTGCAGGTGCGTTTGGGCCAAGGAGAACCATCAATCTTCAACGTCATATATCAGAATGGATGGAGGAGAAAGAACGAATCCCTGAAAAGTCGGATCTAAACAGAAAAAGATCAGCCAACTTACGGTTTTAACTTGAATAATTTCGGTCACCGCAATGTTTTCGCAATTCATTCGCAATGCTCATTTTTTCATTCTTTTCCTTCGGTTTTCAACCCTTTTTCTACCTATTGTGCATAAGTCCTAAATTAGCTACCTTCTTCTAATTCTCATATTAAAGCATAGGTTTAGGCTAAATGCTATCAAAAACACCTAAAAGTGTACATCTTCCTAAGCTAAATGGGTCCTAAATAAGTCACTTTCAGAGACTTAACACACCCCCAAACTTAAGGCTTTGCTTGTCCTCAAGCATACTAAGGACTTACTTAGGCTGCTGTTTTTTCTTCTTTAACTACCTCCCGACTCCCCTATATCCCTATCTCTAGCAGTGCTGTCCTGTGACACACCTCTAAGTTTAGAACTAACCTCTTTATCAAGCCTCTTCTGACTTCACCTGCCTACTATACCTGCTGGTTTTGTTAACCTCCTACTACTGATCTAGCTACTTTTATAATATCATGCCACTATCCCTAAGGTTTCAAATTCTACCAAGCTTTACTCCAGACTCAGTACATGCTTCTAGCTTAACTTTTAATGTGCCTAGGATTCCTTAGAGTCATGCCAGTCTTAGTATTAACAGTGACAGTGGTACTTTTAGAGAACAACCTAAACCCTGGCATCACTACATTGGATATACATTCATCTCCCTAGGCAAACCTAAAAGCTACAACCTTGTGCTTAGCTCATTGAGGATCAGAGTTCTTTTTTAAATAGGACATCTAAGCCACAAGATTATAACTCCTAAGCATACATCCTTCTTCCCCTATTTCTCCTTTTCCCTTTTTTACTTAGGTGGAGTCTCTCCTTGGGTTGCCGTTTGATGCAATGCCACTTGTGGTTTACACATTTGGCACTGATTACTCAGCACTTGAGAGAGACTCCCCTCTTTATTCTATTTTTCACTTTTTCTATTTATCAAAAAAATTTTTTTTTTTTTTTTTTTAGGAGAAGAAGAATGCTTATGTCCTAAGGAAGAGAGGAATGTTCCTAGGCCTAGGGTGGCCTCCCCCAAACTTCAACTACTCATTGTCCCCAATGAGTGTCTGAGGTGGCACACCCCCAAACTATCCTAGAAGCATCTAGTCCAAAGTAAAACAAAGAGAATTTAAAAATCCTAGGCATAGGCAAAACATTCTAAAAGCAACTACTCCAGCAGCAGAAAATTTGAAAAACAGAAAGTCTCAAGGACTTATGGTTTATGCATGCTGAGCACTATTCAGAGGTAAATTTAAACTATCAAAGGGTGTCCTATGACACTCATCCAGCATGCTTCAAGATCAGCTATATAAGGTAGTCATGCTAGCAGCAAAAGATAGAATTTAACAGATCACAGCCTAACTAAACAGACAGTCCAAAGCATGCAATCAGTCACAAAAATTGCGGGAACCGCAATTATTTCGCAATTCAATCCGGGCAGATTTAACATGGATGCAGGCCCCTAGCATGCTTTTTCCTGTAACTCATGCATCCTAAAAATAAAACTAAACTATCCTACCTATTCAACTAACATCTGACTAGACTAAGCAAAAGAAAAAACATAAAACTAAACATTAAAAACAGATCAAAAATTGAACACAAACAGCATAATTCACAATATCCTATCAGAAAGCAGAAAAATTGTCTTTTGTTTCTTAAGGGAACAACAATACTCCCTTTAGTGCTCTTCAAACCAGCACTCAATTCTCATCATCCTCATCTGGTTGCCTTGGTCGTGGGGGCACCCATGGAGTTAGGAGGTTGGTGGGGAAGTCCGGGAAGATGCATCCCAACTGGTCTGCAACCTCCTTATCCCTCGCCTGCGCATAGTTGGCCCATTGAGCCATTCTTCTCTGCAAGTCCATTAAGCAGGCCATGGATAGGGACTGTTCAGCAGCCAGCCTATCCAACTCAAACTCCATATTCCCCTTTCTTCTCAGCCTCAGGTTCGCAGGCAGCTCCAAATGGCCTGTGTACGGCATCTGCTGCTCCAAGCGCTCGGTGGGAACTCCTGAAAGCAAACACAATTTTGTTATAGTGTTGGGGAAAAATAATGGCCCCTTACCTTTTCTGGCGCATTCAGCAATGGCAGCTGACATGATCTCCCCCACATTGACCGTGAGACCGCGCATGATGGCATAAACCAGCAGTGATCTACTCTGGTTGATTGTCGTCTCGTGAGTCACCGGGGACAGCTTTCTCCTCACAAAGGCAAACCACACAGCCGCCTTTGCTGTCAGATTGGCACTCATCAATGTGTGCCGACCATTGCGTGAGACAGTCCATGCTGCTTCAGGCTGGCCAATTGTGCGAATGGCCTCTTCCAGCACGGCCTCAGTCGGCTCATCAACTATCCGTGCATAATCGGTGTGCGCTTGGCCCTTGAGACCAAAGGCTTCATTGATGGCCTTGGCTGAGAAATCAACTTCCACCCCTCTGACCACGGACAGGCCATCCTCAGGGCTGAGCACATTAGCGTAGAAATCATACACCATGCTCGTGTATGCTGGATTAGGCGGTCTGCAGAATTCTTCCCAGCCATGGTTGATCACCCCTGCGCGCAAGAACTGCGGCAGGTCAGCAAGTCGATCAAGGAATCCCTTCTCGTGCAATAGGTCCCGCTTCCTGAGCTCAACACCCCTGGATTCCGCATCAGATGAGACATACCTCACTGATGGAGGTTCGTCTTCAGGGTAGAGTTTAGCCTTCCCCTTGTCTGCTGGTTTGGATGATGCAGCAGCCTCCACCTTGAGGCGTTTGAGCGAAGGCTCAGCACTCTCTTTGTCCGCCGAGGGCACCTTCTTGGCCTTCTTTTTCTTCAACTTCTTGGCCTTGCCAATCGTGGCCTTCTTCTTCTTCTTGAGTCTGGCCGTGATATTGATCTGCTGGAGGCATGCCCCCAACGTTTCTTCCATAGAATCGTCCTGCTGTGCAGGCTCGGCAGGGCTGTCTTCCCTCATAGGAGAGAAGACCTCTTCTTCCCCAGCATCTCCACTGCCTTGCGTAGACTCCTGATAATCTCCATAAGGAAATTCCGGATCAGGCCGTGGAGAATTATGTCCTGCTGGTGGTGTCTGCGCAGAACTCAGTGGCGAAGATTGCAGCTCAGGGCTCTGCGCTGCTGCAGGCGTCGGATCAGAACTCTGAGGTGCTGGAGACAACTCAGGGCTCGGTGCAGGTGGTGACGACTCTGCGCTTGGCACTGGTGCAGATGGGAGAGGGCTGCGCGCAGGTGACACAGACGGCGACGAACCTTCTTTGGCTGACTCGTGGGATGCACGATCAGGTTCTTGACTCTCCACAGAGGGAGTCCTTGCGGTGCTTGGTTCGGCGGCTGTCTTGACACTCCACCGGCGTTTCTTGGGCGTGCCCACTGGCTCAGATGGTCCAGCAGGGATCTCAGTGACCACCCTCCACTTCTTCCTACGAATAGGAAGCTTGGGGAGAGGACCGGTGCGAACGGCACCATCGTCTGCCAGGGTGAGAAGCGCTTCCCTCGCAGCTGCTTCAGCTGCGTCATCAGCCTTCTTCTTGGCTGCGGATCGTTCAGCACGTGTGGCCACCATTGCTGATTCTTGAAGATCTTGGGAGAGGAATCAAAGATGGAGAGAATCGCTGAATTCTTGGAGAGCAAAGAGAGAGATAATCGGAACGATCAAGCGGCTTCCAACGGATATAAAGGCAACGGATAAAATCCCAACGGCTCTTTTTGCGGATCCAGCAATTTTAACGCAATTCCAGGGATATTATTTCATTGAAATCTCCAACTTTGCCCGTCCGTATCTTTTATTTGGCTCAACCATTTCTTGATTTTTAAAGTGGGATTTACTCTCCTTGATTCCTTCTTTCGATTCCCTACAAAAACAAATCAAACAAACATTAAATACGCAATTAAAAACACACCACAAATCATGCAAACGATAATCGGAAAAACAGAAAAAATAAACTAAGGCATTGGCCTTGACTAAACGAGCACAGGAACCACTCGTTCTCTCTCGTTCTTTTTGTCATGCTTCAGTCAAGAGGAAGGCCGAGAGAGTCTTCACATCTCCTTCCTCATAGTAGTGCTTCAATCTAGCACCATTGACCATAAATGGCTGTCCTTGCTGCAAGTTCTTTATCTCTATTGCACCATGAACAAAGACATTAGTAACAACAAATGGACCCGACCATCTAGACTTTAGTTTGCCTGGAAATATCTTTAAACGTGAGTTAAATAATAGGACAAGTTGGCCTTTCCTAAAGTCTTTGATCCTGAGTCTACTGTCGTGCCATATTTTGGTCTTTTCTTTATACATTTTGGCATTCTCATAGGCCATATGCCTAAGCTCATCAAGTTCATGTAGCTGCAAAGACCTTAGTGTCCCCGCATCCTTTACACAAAAATTCAATTCTTTCATGGCCCAAAATGCCTTGTTTTCCAACTCAAGTGGCAAGTGGCAGGCCTTGCCATATACCAACCTATAGGGAGACATGCCTAGAGGTGTCTTATATGCTGTTCTATAAGCCCAAAGTGCATCCTCAAGCTTAAATGACCAGTCTTTCCTATTTGGTTTGACTACCTTCTCTAGGATGTTCTTTATCTCCCTATTGGAAATTTCAGCTTGGCCATTCGAGTGTGGGTGATAGGGAGTAGCTACCCTATGTCTAATGTTATACTTAGCCAATATCTTCTCCATAGCCTTATTAATGAAATGTGACCCCTCATCACTAATGATAGCACGAGGAGTCCCAAATCTAGTAAAAATGTGCCTATGCAAGAAGTTAGTGACTGTTTTAGCATCATTATTAGGACATGCTTTGGCTTCTACCCATTTGGACACGTAGTCCACTGCTACTAAAATGTACAGGTTACCTGATGATGGAGGGAATGGTCCCATGAAATCAATGCCCCATACATCAAAGAGCTCCAACTCTAAGATGTAGGTGAGGGGCATCTCATCCTTGCGACTGAGGTTACCTGTCCTTTGGCACTCGTCACAGTTGTGGGCATAGTCGTGTGCGTCCTTGAAGATTGTTGGCCAATAGTAGCCACTCTGAAATACCTTCGCAGCTGTCCTTTGGCCACCAAAATGTCCACCATAAGGAGATGAGTGACAGTGCTGCAGCACAGACTTCGCTTCAGCAGCTGAAACACACTTCCTTAGTAAGCCATCAGCACAGGTTCTGTAAAGTGTGGGGTCATCCCAGATGAATTTCCTTGCTTCATGCAGGAACCGCTTCTTTTCTTGTCCTCCCTTGAACACTGGTAATACCTGTGATGCACGGAAGTTAGCAATATCAGCAAACCACGGTTCCTCATCGTTATCACGATGAGCCAAAGCAAATACATGTTCATCTATAAAAGCATCAGAAATTGCGGTCTCCGCAATTTTTTCGCAATTATGCTGCAAACGAGACAGGTGATCCGCAACCACATTTTCACAACCTTTCTTGTCCCGAATGTCCAAATCA
Source organism: Herpetospermum pedunculosum (assembly GCA_028017165.1). NCBI lineage: Eukaryota > Viridiplantae > Streptophyta > Magnoliopsida > Cucurbitales > Cucurbitaceae > Herpetospermum > Herpetospermum pedunculosum. The sequence continues at coordinate 52,130,031 of CM051528.1, read as the reverse complement.
AATTCTTGCAGCAATAACACCCATCTAATCAATCTAGGCTTAGCATCAGCCTTTCTCATAAGATATTTTAAAGCAGAATGGTCAGTATATACAATGGTCCTAGTTCCTACAATATAGTTTCTAAATTTTTCACAAGCAAATACTACAGCAAGCATCTCTTTCTCTGTAGTTGTATAATTACATTGGGCCTCATTCAAGGTCTTACTAGCATAATAGACAGGGTGTGTGAGCTTGTCAATCTTCTGTCCTAACATGACTCCTACAGCATAGTCACTGGCATCACATAGCATCTCAAATGGGAGATCCCAATTTGGTCCTACTATGATTGGTGCTGTGACCAGTGCTTCCTTAAGGGTTTTCCAAGCTACTACACACTCTTTAGAGAAGATAAATGGTCTATTTAGCTCTAGAAGCTCGCACAGAGGCTTGGTTATCTTAGAAAAGTCCTTAATGAACCTTCTGTAGAAGCCAGCGTGCCCTAAGAAGCTCCTAATAGCCTTGACATTCTGGGGCTCTACCAACTTCTCTATGATCTCTATTTTTGCCCTATCCACTTCTACACCTGCCCTTGACACTCTATGTCCTAAGACAATCCCTTTATCTACCATAAAATGGCACTTTTCCCAATTCAGGACTAGGTTGGTCTCCTCACACCTAGCCAGGACTTGTCCTAGGTTTTCTAGACAGGTTTTAAATGAGTCCCCAAAGACTGAGAAGTCATCCATGAATATTTCTATCATGGACTCATCCAACTCAGAGAAGATTGCCATCATGCACCTTTGGAAAGTTGCCGGTGCATTGCATAAGCCAAAAGGCATTCTGCGGAAGGCAAACGTTCCAAAAGGGCAAGTGAAGGTAGTCTTCTCTTGATCCTTAGGGTCTATAGTAATTTGATTATAGCCAGAGTACCCATCTAAGAAACAATAGTAGGCTCTACCAGCTATTCTGTCTAGCATCTGGTCAATAAACGGTATAGGGAAATGGTCTTTTTTAGTTTCTTTATTTAATTTTCTGTAATCCATACATACCCTCCACCCTGTGACAGTCCTTGTTGGAATCAGTTCGTTGTTCTCATTGACTACCACCGTTATTCCCCCCTTTTTAGGTACACATTGGATGGGGCTCACCCACTGGCTACTAGCTATGGGGAAAATCACTCCTGCATCTAACCACTTGATTATTTCTTTCTTCACTACCTCTTTCATAGAGGGGTTCAATCTACGCTGGTGATCTACCCTAGGTGTGTGCTCTTCCTCTAGTATAATTTTGTGCATGCAATAAGAAGGGCTAATGCCTCGAATATCAGCAATAGACCATGCTATAGCCTTCCTATGTTGCGTAAGCAGTAAAATTAAATCAACCTCATGCTGTTCACTTAGCTTAGAAGAAAGAATTACAGGCAGCGTGTCATTATCTCCTAAATATGCATATTTGAGGTGAGTAGGTAGTGGTTTCAGTTCTAAAATAGGTGGATGCTCAATGGAGGGTTTCAAAGGATTTATACTTCTATCAGTTAAATCTATATTCATACATACATGCTGTGGTTTATCTACAGGCATATCCATTATGTCAGATACATTTAAGTCAGCTATATCTACTTGTACATATTCACTAGCATGCTTGGTTAACAGTACATGCTCTAATTGTTCTTCCATTAGTGAGTCAACAACATCCATGCTAGCACAAGACTCAGAATCAGAGGGATACCTTAAAGCTTTGTAAACACTAAATTTTACCTCTTCATCATGAACTCTCATAGTTAACTCACCTTTCTGAACATCTATTAGTGCCCTACCTGTGGCTAGAAATGGTCTACCTAGCAGGATGGGGACCTCCTTGTCTGCCTCATAGTCCAGGACAATGAAATCTGCAAGGAAAATGAATTTGTCAACTTTAACTAGAATATCCTCAATCTTACCTTCTGGATATGCGATGGATCTGTCTGCTAGTTGCAAAGTGACAGTAGTTGGACGTGCTTCTCCCATTCCCAACTAGCGGAATAGGGACAGGGGCATGAGGTTTATGCTGGCGCCCAGGTCACCAAGCGCTCTGCCCACGTGCTTGCCTCCAAGTTCTACAGGTAAGGTGAAGGAACCAGGATCCTTCTCCTTCTTGGGCAGCTTGTTCTGGAGGATGGCTCTGCACTCCTCGGTGAGGTTCACTGTTTCAAACTCACCAATTATTTTTTTGTTAGTAATAATGTCCTTCAAAAACTTTACATATTAAGGCATAGACTGTAAAACCTCTACAAAAGGAATGTTAACATGCACTTGCTTAAGTATTTCTAAAAATTTATTAAAATGAACTTCCTGTTCCTGCTTCTTCTTAAGCCTTCGAGGGTATGGAGGTGGTGGCACATATGCAGGCACGTCAGGACGCCTTAAGATAGGTGGAGGCCTTGGAATTTCTTCTACGTCCTCAACAATTGGCTCTAGCCTGGCTCCTGATGTACTAGTTGGTGGTGGACCTTGGCTTGGCAGAGACTCCAGTGGAGCACTAGACTCAGTGTTCTCTACTCTCTTTGGTGTGTCCTTCGTGTTGCTCACCAAGGGTCTTCCACTCCTAAGTTCAATTGCTTGAACTTGTTCCTTGCCATCTCTCCTTGGTACCTCGGTATCAGCAGGGAGTCTACCTTGGGGCCTACTTTTAAGTTCATTGGCTAATTGGCCTACTTGGTTTTCCAGGCTCATAAGAGTAGCTTGCTGGCTCTGCAGAGTCGCATCATTCTTAGCTATATATTCCTTGAGTAGGTTTTCTACAGAAGATCCTACGGGTTGATTGTAAGGCTTTTGGTACATTGACTGGTTATGTTGGGGAGTGAAACCAGGTGTTCCACTCGGCCTTGGTTGGTTAGGATTTTGGTTAGTGTTCTGTTGGCCACCCCATGACAGGTTAGGGTGGTTTCTCCAACCAGGGTTATAGGTGTTGGAGTAGGGGTTGTTCCTTGGCTGCTGCTGGCTTCCTACATAGCAGACCGAGGATGGATTCCCAGGGCAATATTCATAAGGGTGCCCTTCCCCACAGAATCCACAGATTGGTGCCTCGCCTTGACTTGGTTGGGTGCCCATTGACATGGCTGTGGCGGTATTGGCACTGGTTTGGAGATTGGCCTGAGCCATTTGCTTGACTAAGTTGGTCAGGGCATTTATTTGGGTGCTCATGGCGCTTAGAGCATCCTTGTCTTGAGCCCTAGTTGGCTCTATTGGATCGTCTGACCACCTACAATGAGATGTTGAGATCTTCTCCAAGATCTCATAAGCTTCGTTGTAACTCTTGGACAACATGGAACCTCCAGCAGATGAATTTAGAACTTGTCTGGTGCTGGGGTTGCATCCTTTAAAGAAGACTTCTATTTGGATACACCATGGAATGCCATGGTGTGGACATTTAATGAGAAGGTCTTTGAATCTGGTCCAAGCTTCGTGAAGAGACTCGCTTGGAGCTTGTTTGAACTTTATGATATCATCACGAAAGGTCGAATTCCTATCAGGTGGGAAGTATTTGACTAGGAATTTTTCTGCTAAATCTGTCCAATTGCGGACAGATCCTGAGGGTAAAGAATTTAACAATGTTTTGGCTTTGTCCCTCAAAGAGTAAGGGAAAAGATATAGCCTCAGGGCTTCTTGGGAAACTCCAGGGATTAGGAAGGTGTCACTAACTCCTAGGAAGTTCCTAAGGTGATTATGGGGGTCCTCATTTTCTATTCCAAAGAATTGTCCCACAGTGGACAACATTTGGAACATCACTGGCTTTAACTCGAATGAGTTGGCAGTGATTTCAGGACGGATTATGCTGGGGTTCAGCTCCCCAGGCATAGGTACTAAATATGAAAGGATGGCGCTATCCTTGTCATTCGCTATTTCAATGGGATTGCGAGTGACAGGCACCAGGTTTTGATTTACTCCAGCCATTTCTTCTTGAGGTAATTGCGGAGGAATTGTAGTCTCTGCAATGATTGGAGGTAAAAGGGTTTGTTTAAAGAGACGTTTCTTGGCTCTATTCCTAGCTCTAAGTAATCTCTCGGGCTCAGGGTTGAACTCTAGATCACTACTTGGAGTCTCATTCATAAACTACCCTAAATGGTACCTGAAAAAGAAATGAAGATGGATCAAATTCAATGGAAAATAATTTGATGTTTCAGACTTAACAAACTTCGTTTTCACTTAAAATAAGTCCCCGGCAGCGGCGCCAAAAACTTGTTGCGTGCTCAATGTGTTAATAAAAATGATAAATAAGAGAGATAGAGCACTTAGAACATGCAAGCATACATGGTCTCACAGCAAGTAGTAAGTATATTTCATTCGTTTTTTCCACAGAGACTCATTTTTAGCTATTCGCGAAGTGTGATTGTTAAGAAAGATGGGATGAATTTGATGGGGTAAAATTGGTTTTTAATTATCTAATTTTTGCTGAATGTATAAAGGGATATAACATAAACAAATGCAAGTTGAAATTAGATGCAAAGGACAAGAGATGGAATTAATAAACGAGGAAGAAAACAGCTAAACAGAATGCAACTTAGCAGAATTGCGAGAACCGCAATTAATCCGCAATTAACTCAACAGCAAAAGTGTGTAAATGGGCGAATTAAGGGCTACTAATGACTACCCTATAGGCATTTTCTTACGATTCTCAAGCATTGGATCAACTCTCTATACATCAAACTCACTCTATCTCAAGTATCGTCCGATTCCATGCATTAGAGTCTTAAGTTTACTCGATCTCAAAGTAAGGACTTAAGCATCTTGTTCAAGCAGGAGTGTTTAGTTTGTACTAGGGAAACGCCTATTCCTAGGTCGTTTCCTGATTACCATGAAAGGCTAGCATGATTATATGACTCTGAACTCTTACTCCTTCCAGAGGTTAGGAGTTCTTTGGACAAAATGGATGGCCAATCGAAATTGCCCGTAGGATGAAGCTTACATACAATCAATGTTCGAGTGTTAATCTGCCTACTTGGTTCACGTTTTTTAGCCTATAGTTCTGTCATTAGCATGCCCCTAAGTGACTTAGCTACTCATGGATATATAGAGAACAGAAATGGCAGATAAGATAGACATGCTTAGAAGGGAAATGTGCTAAAAACAGTAAGCAAAACCCGTAGCAGAACAAGATAAGAACTGTAAAATGCAGAATTGTACTTTGATTACTTTGAGTGTTTGAATGACAAAGGAAAGCTTTCTAGAAATGAATCCAAGACAGACAACAACGAAATGCAGTAAGTAAAATACTAAACTAAGAACAACAATAATCAGAAATGGAAATAAGGAGAACAGAACAGAAAAGAAGTAAAGGTTTGCTGAAAACTTCGTGGCAGTCGCCTCGAATGAAGGTGATGAAAAGTCAGCCTTGCTTGGATGAATCCAATCGAGAGAGAAGAAGAATCTCCTCTCCTTCCTATCAGATTATCGACTCCAAAAGCTGAGACTCTCACTCCAACAAACGGCAAAGGAAAACAGATGGAAATGGTGGACTGCGAGAAGACTTCTGCGCTTCGAGTGATGACTGAACCTCCGACTTTGACCCCCTTTTATAGTAGTTTGCAGGTGCGTTTGGGCCAAGGAGAACCATCAATCTTCAACGTCATATATCAGAATGGATGGAGGAGAAAGAACGAATCCCTGAAAAGTCGGATCTAAACAGAAAAAGATCAGCCAACTTACGGTTTTAACTTGAATAATTGCGGTCACCGCAATGTTTTCGCAATTCATTCGCAATGCTCATTTTTTCATTCTTTTCCTTCGGTTTTCAACCCTTTTTCTACCTATTGTGCATAAGTCCTAAATTAGCTACCTTCTTCTAATTCTCATATTAAAGCATAGGTTTAGGCTAAATGCTATCAAAAACACCTAAAAGTGTACATCTTCTTAAGCTAAATGGGTCCTAAATAAGTCACTTTCAGAGACTTAACACAGTGTCCTAAGACACCTCAAGAAGTTGAGGATATGAGACGCATGCTGATCCATTTACAAAGGCTCTCAAGAAGTTGAGTGTTTGAGGGTCACCTAGTCAGACTAGGACTACAAGATGTATAATCTAGGGCAAGTGGGAGAAAACTATGGGTATGTGATGCCCTAGTTTATTGTATTTATTTCTCATTTTGAAAAACTCAACATTATGTATATATATATGGATATATATTTGTTACCACTGGAGTTTTAGTCCAAGTGGGAGTTTGTTGGGTTTTATGTCCTAAAACTCGTGGTTTGTAAACGATAAACATATTTTATTACTAATAAAGTGTTATTGAGATTTATTCAATAAAGTTATTATTGAATATGTGAATTGCTTATTTCATTTTAGAAAACCCTAAATCCAATAAACTAAGATCCATGGCTATAACATGAGTACTTGAACTTTATGTAGAGACATAAAATTGGATCAAGTTCGAGTAAATAGCCAAAACGGTCTATAGTATACGGATAAGGCTGGATACCTTATCCTGGGGACACTATTGGATGCGACCCATTTTGTATTTAGTACAAATGATGTGATTCTGAATCGTTCATGTGGAGACATGTGAATGGGGGCGTCCTATGCAAAGAGTTTGCATTAGACCAGACCGCGAAATAAGTCACTCTTGCTTTATAACGCTGTTTACTGTTTTAAAGAATGACTATTTCAAAACGATGACCTAGGTAACTTGACCTTAATCCTAAGCTAACTATGAACTCCTGTTTATTCGGGATTATCCTTAGATCTGCATGGGTGAGAGTGGCTCAACAGCGCCGACTCAATAAGCCTCCCATTTCAAAGGTAAGACCGGATAAATAGCTGGGGACATAGGGTGCAAGATGGAATTCACTCCTACCCGTCTCTAGGGATAGTAGATAGGTTGTTCCCTTAAGTGCTGACTCCAGGTCTTGAACAAGGGGCCCCACCTTCCCATTGGCCCGAGAGGGACTCGGTATAGTGATTAGATCACATACCAATCTGTTTAGTGATTGGATCATAAACCAATTGTTCATTAGAGGATCAATGGGACTTAAGGAGCAAGATGTAATTACTGGGGTAAAACAGATATTTGACCCGACCGTAAATTACGAACAACCTGTGAAGGGTCAACTTACTAATCATGGTTATATCGAGTGGACATAAATATATCTATAGTGAGGAGAGTGCAACTACTAGGCTATAGTGGAATGTCCTGGTAGTTAACGAATGTTGATTAACTAGGTTAAAGAGTTTAATCAGTTAATCTCGGATCGTTGGAGCTCATGATCTGTAGGTCCATGAGGTCCCCCTGCTAGCTCATATCGGACTAAACCTTAGAACAGTGTGACGAGTGAATTCGAAGTGTTCGAATTAGGGAATTAGCGTTAAATATATGTGATATATTTAACGACATAACGTTCAATTGCGAATTGAACAATAGAGAGAGATGGTGATATTTAAAATAAGATTTAAATATCGAAAATATGAATATGGATTCATAATCATGTATATCGGGAATGATCGGGATTAGTGTTGGATTTATTGGATATTAAATTTGAATTAATTAAATTGTTTAATTAATTATTTAATATTAATATTAATTTAATTTAAAATTAATTATTTGAATTAATTTTTAAATTGAATTAATTTGATCAAAGTTAGTCAAAAGTCAAATTAAAGACAATTGACTACAACTTTGAAAGTCAAAAGTCAAATGTTGACTACACTAAACTTTGAAAGTCAAGAGTCATTTTGATGACTAAAGTTAGTGGAAAAACTCAATTCTTAAGTTAGTGGAAAAATCCAATTCTTAAGTTAGTGGAAAAATCCAATTCTTGAGTTAGTGGGAAAAACCATTTGTTGGTGGTTTTATGATTCAAACTTTTTTGCTAAGTGTTCATCCCACATCAAGCCACTAATCCCACTAAATTGAGTGGATTCTACATGGCATCCTATTGTTAACTCAATTTTGCATGTTTTTGCATGTAGTCTTCTATATATACAAAGGGTTAATTAGATTGACTTCTTCTTGGATTTTTGATGAACTTTGAGAAATTGTAAAGACAATTTCTCTACCATTCTCTCCAATTCTCTTTTAAATTAGTCACTCAAAGGATACCACAATCCCGTTCTAAGGCCGGAGAATAGTCGGGAAGACTCTCGTGGTGGTTCGTGACCGTTACGTTCGAAGATCGAGTTTGGAATCAAGAAGAATTTGAACTTCAAAGGTAACTTCTAAATTATTGTCTTTGATTTTCAAATTACATGCTTATTCCTTTTAAATTAACAAAATAAGAGTACTTAGATCCAACGTTGCTTCCGCTATGCATGCCGAAACTCTTTCAAGTAGTGTGACCTTCGTGGAATTTCGGTACCCATGCAGGCGGATGAAATTCTCCACTCAAGCTAACTATGTTGTTTAATCAGATAGGAGGCTTGAGGACCGTTTCCTTCTAGGATGCATTAGAGCTTAACTCCACACCCACATTCTCTATTAGCATTAACCTATGAATTTAATTCATGAGTGTCTGTCATGTTGTATAGTTTTTTGTAGGTAGTTTTATCTTTAAGGTTATTTTATTATTATATTTTTCCTCTTTTTTTTTTCTTTTCTCTTTTTTTTTTAAAAAAAAAAAAACATTTTCTCGTTTAGTTCATTGAGTCATAAAGGAATTTTTTCTTAATTTTTTTTAGAATTTCATTTGTTTGCAAAAGGAAGTGGTCGCTTTCTTTTCTCTCTTTCTTCATACATTTTTTTTTCTTTTCCATATTTATTGTTTTTCCTACTTTACTTTTTGGAATTTTTTTAAAAAAATATATAAAATCTTTCGAAATAATTACGAAAATTGTGCAAGATTAGATTTTACAAAATATTCAATCATTGATTTTGACAGCAAAATAAACATGAGTTTCATGAAATTGTCTCCCATGGTTCCTAGCTCACTAGAATTGAATGTTGTAGATCAAGCTACGGTGCGTCCGTGGTCAGAGAATATACAACACACCCAAAGTACAACACAAACATGAGAGGGTTTAAGCAGACAGGAAAACTAGGTTCATAAGCAAGTATGGTCACATAGCTCAACTCATGTACGTACAAGTCAACCCGTCAGTATTGAGAGCATTGGCGCAACATTGGGATCCAGCTTACCGGTGTTTTACATTCGAGTTCTCAGACATGACTCCCACCATCAAAGAATATCAATCCCTATTGCATATGCCATCACCAACAGAAATTAAGCTTTACTCCTATGATGAAGGGCTCACAATGAAGAGAGCGCTATCCACACTTCTAGGTCCTGGTAAATTGAAAAACAGATAAAGAGGAAAAAGATGAATTTATGCTTGCCATTAGAATATATATTTACCCTCCAAAAAAGATTTGCAACTGAGGATAAGGAATTAATGCTGCTAGCTTTATGTATCTTCGATACAGTTTTATTTCCAAGAGTATGTGGACACATTGAAGAACGTATAGTCAAGTTATTTTTTAAGGTGGAAGCAGGAGTCGACCCTGTTATACCTATATTGGCAGAAACTTTTCGAAGTCTGAATTATTGCAGGATGAAGGGTACAGGGACTTTCGTCGGATGCGCTCCATTGTTGTATATTTGGATCCTCAGTCATGTAAAATGTCCACCAGAATTTAAATGTCCTCAAATCAAGTTTTCTAATTCATGGAATAGGTTGCTAAACCCTATCTGGGAGTTCGTGCAGTCAAATTGGAGTCTCATTTTCCCTGAGAAATGCGCTTGGGAAGCTCTCTTTGCTGAATTAAAAGTAGAAGATATAGTGTGGAAAGCCCCTTGGATGTCGAGAAAGCCTATGTGGTAAGTTTCAAAATCTACCTCTCTTAGGACCATGGGGATGTATAGCCTACGCTCCCCTGTTAGTATTACGACAGATTTGGGTACGACAATTCATCCCCGCTACGCATGAATTGAAAGACACAGAATTTGGCTATGATGATGGTTTCTGCAAAGATAAAATCCAAGAAATAGTAAAGGCATGGAAGTTTGTCACTAAAATTCAAAGCGGTCAACACCATGATGACACCTCAGAGGCATACATGATGTGGCATTCGAACAAGGCTAAAACCATGGCTACACCGCTAAGAGTCAAAACCAAGGAAGAAGTAATTATAAAAGTAATGACAGCTCAACCGACAGAACAAGAAACGCATGAAACAGAATGTGGCGAATTACAGATGATGACTTCTTCGCTAGCCCAAGAAAATAAAAGACTATAGGTACAGGTAGAGCAAGGATTGCGGCGCAATTTTGAGCTGGAAAAAGAATTAAATCAGATAAGAGGTGACCTAAACAATCAGAGAAAATTAGAAAAAGAGATATCCTCTTTAGACGCAGAAGCTCGTGACTTAAACAGAAGATGGTATCGTTCGAGGAATGACAACGAGGCCCTACAAGCTACGATAAGGTCGCGAAATGAACAGATTTCTAGACAGCAATCCGAGATCACCACACTCTATGAGTTGGTAAAGACTTTTGAAGAAGGTATTAGTTTAAAGAACGAAGTGATTGTAGAAATAGAGGAAAAGAACAAATCATTATACCAAACAGTTGAAGACTTACAGCTGTTACTCAATACAAAAAGAAGAGCAATTACACAGGGTCAGCCACGAAAATATCAAAATGTCTCTGAGAATTTAATGAAAGAGCACACTTACATAAAGGAACAATATGGATTATTGTTGCGTGCTCAATGTGTAAAATAAATAAGCAATAAGAGAGAGAGAGCACTCAGAACATGCAAGCATACATGATCTTATAGCAAGTAGTAAGTATTTTTTCATTCGTTTTCCCACAGAGATTTATTATTAGCTACTCGTGAAGTGTATTGTTAAGAAAGATTGGGTGGATTTGATGGGGTAGAATTGGTTTTAAGTTGTCTAATTTCTAAGGAATATGTAAAGGGTAGCAACATAAACAAGTGCAAGTCAAAGATAAACTCAAATGAAACAAGAAGAGATTAATAAACGAAGAGGAAAATAGCTAAACATAATTTTAAACTTAGCAGAATTGCGAGAACAACAATTCTACCGCAATGTTACTAACAGCGAAAGTGTGTAAAATGGAGAAACAAGGGCTACTAACGACTCCTCTATAAGCATTTTCTCACGATTCTCAAGCATTGGATCAACTCACTATGCATCAAACTCACTCCATCTCATGTATCTTCCGATTTCATGCATTAGATTCTTTAGTTTACTCATGTCCAAGTAAGGTCTTAAGCATCTTGTTAAAGCAGAAAGTTATGGTTTGTACTAGGAAAACGCTTATTCCTAGGTCGTTTTCTGGCTACCTTGAAAGGCTAGCATGAGTGTATGACTCTGAACTCTTACTCCTTCCAGAGGTTAGGAGTTCTTTGGACAAAATGGATGGCCAATCGAAATTGCCCGTGGGATGAAGCTTACATACAATCAATGCTTCGAGAGCTATCCTACATGCTTGGTTCACGTTTTTTAGCCTATAGGATTGTCATTAGCATGCCCCTATGTGACTTAGTTACTCATGGATATAGAGAGAACAGAAATAAGAGATGAAGTAGACATGCTTAGAAGAGAAATAAACTTAAAACAGCAAGGCAAAACAGTACGCAGCAAAGATAAGAGATTGTGAAATGAAGAATTGTGCTTTGATTACTTGATTGTCTGGATGAACAAAGGAAAGCTTAAAGTGAATAACATAAAGACAGAAAGCAACGAAATGAAGTGAACTAGTCACTAGAAAAGAAACAACAACTAAACAGAGCTAGAAATTAGAAATAAAAGACAGAAAGCAGTAATTGAGCTTGAATGCCTCGTCGCAACCGCCTCGGCTGAAGGGAGAGAAAGGGTAGCCTTGCTTGGATGAATCCAATCAGGAGAGAAGATGAATCTTCTCTCCTTCCTATCAGATTGTCGACTCCAACAGCTGAACCTCTCAAACCAACAGATGGAGAAAAAAAACAGGATAAAAGATGGAGCTGCGAAGAGACTTCTACGCTTTCGGATGATGATCAAACCCTCTACTTTGACCCCCTTTTATAGTAATCTGCAGGTGCGTTTGGGCCAAGGAGAACCATCCATCCTCAACGTCGTATTTCAAAATGGATGGAGGAGAAAGAACGAATCCCTGAAATAACGGAAAATAACAGAAAAAGATCAGTCAACTTACGGATTTCACTTGAAACATTGCGGTTTTAGCAATGTTTCCGCAATGCTACCGCAATGCGCATTTTTCCTTCTTTTATCTTCGGTTTTCATTCATTTTCTTTCCTTTTGCACACAAGTCCTAATTTAGCTACCTTCTTCTAATTCTCATATATAAGCATAGGTTTAAGCTAAATCCTATCAAAAACACCTAAGAGTGTACATCTTTCTAAGATAAATAAGTCCTAAAAAGGTCACTTTTGAAGACGTAACACACCCCCAAACTTAAGGTTTTGCTCGTCCTCGAGCAATTTTAAAGACTTACTTAGGCTGCTGTTTCATTCCCTTTAACCACTTACTGACTCCCCTACATTCCTATCTATAGCAGTGCTGTCCTGTGACACACTTCTAAGTTTACAACTAACCTTTTATATTGCTTCTTCTGACTTTGCACGCCTAATACTCCTGCTGTTTCATTAACTCCCTACGACTGATCTACTTGCTTTTGTCATATTGTGCATCTATCCCTAAGGTTTCAAATTCTACCTAGCTTTACCCCAGACTCAGTACATGCTTCTAGTTTTACTTTTGAGCTACCTAGGATTCCTTAGAGTCATGCCAGTCTTAGTATTAACAGTGACAGTAGTACTTTTAGAGAACAACCTAAACCCTGGCATCACTACATTGGACATACATTCATCTCCCTAAACACCCCTACAAGCTACAACTTTGTGCTCAGCTAATTGAGGATCAGAGTTCTTTTTAATCAGGACATCTAAGCCACAAAGTTGCAACTCCTAGGTATACATTCTTCTTCCCTATTTTTCTTTTTCTTTCTTTCATACTTAGGTGGAGCCTCTCCTTTGGTTGCCTTTTGATGCAATGCCACTTGTGGGTTACACACTTGGCACTGATTACTCAGCAACCTAAGAGAGACACCCCTCTTTATTCTATTTTTTTTTTTTTTTTTTTTTTTCAGCTCATCATTTTTTGTAAAGGAGAAGAAGAATGCTTATGCTTTAAGGGAGAGAGGAATGTTCCTAGGCCTAGGGTGGCCTCCCCCAAACTTAAACTACTCATTGTCCCCAATGAGCGTCTGAGGTGGCACACCCCCAAACTTGTCCTAGAAGCATCTAGTCTAAGGTAAAACAAAGAGAATCTAAAAGCCCTAGGCATAGACAGAACATTCTAAAAGTAAATATCACAGCAGCAGAAATTCGTAAAAACAGTCAGGTAAGGACTTAAAGCTATGCATGCTGAGCACTTTTTAGAGGTTAATTTAAACTATCAAAGGGTGTCCTATGACACTCATCCAGCAAGCTTTTAGATAAGCTATATAAGGTCGACAAGATAGCAGCAAAAGACAGAATTTAAACAGAGCCAACCTAGCTAAACAGACAGTCAAAAACATGCATTTACTAATAAAAATTGCGGTTTCCGCAATTATTTCGCAATAGATACAGGGCAGATATATCAGTGATCAAGACCCCTACGCATGCTTTCTCCAGTCATGTAAGCTATATAAAAAGGAAACTAAACTAACCTACCTAATCAGCTATCATCAGACTACACTAAACAACTTTAAACATTAAAACTAAAGAACTAAAACAGATCAAAATATTAACTCAAAACAGCATAATTCACATGGTTCAACAAAAAAAACAGTTTGATTTTTTTTCTTCTTATTTTAAGGGAACAGCAATACTCCCTTTAGTGCTTCTCAAACTAGCACTCAGATGTCTTCCTCATCATCATTCCTTCTTGGCCTTGGGGGCGCCCATGGTGTCAGCAGGTCCGTGGGGAACTCAGGGAAGATGCAGCCCAATTGGTCTGCCACATCTTTATCTCTTGCCTGCGCATATGTGGCCCATTGAGCCATCTTCTTCTGCAGGTCCATCAGGCACGCCATGGTCAGAGACTGAGCAGCAGCCAGACCATCCAGCTCGAACTTCATGTTTCCCTTCCTTCGCAACCTCAAGGCAGTAGGAAACTCCAGGTAACCCGTGTAGGCCAGCTGCCTTTCCATTCGTTCGATTGGGACCCCTGCACGTAAGCAAAGCTTAGTAATTGTATTAGGAAAGAAAAGTGGACCCTTACCCTTTTTGGCGCAGTCAGCAATTGAAGCTGCAATGACCTCGCCCACGTTGATTGTGAGACCTCGCATGATCGCGTAGACCAGCAGCGATCTGCTTTGGTTGATGGTGGTCTCATGGGTTACTAGGGACAACTTCCTCTTCACGAAGGAAAACCAGACAGCCGCCTTGGCTGTGAGGGTAGCACTCATCAGGGTGTGCTTCCCATTGCGCGAGACTGTCCATGATGCCTCAGGTTGGCCAATGACTCGGATTGCTTCCTCCAGGACAGCTTCTGTTGGCTCATCAACTATCCTTGCATAGTCAGTGTGTTTTTGACCCTTGAGGCCATAGGCTTCGTTGATTGCCTTCGCTGAGAAGTCCACTTCGACTCCTCTGACCACAGACAGGCCATCCTCAGGATTTATCAAATTGGCGTAAAAGTCATACACCATACTGGAATAGGCGGGGTTGGGTGGTCTGCACAGCTCTTTCCAGCCATGATTGGTGATCCCTGCGCGCAAGAATTGCGGCAGGTCTGCAAGCGCGTCGAGGAACCCTTTCTCGTGCAGCAGGTCCCTCTTCCTCAGCTCAGTGCCCCTTGATTCTGCATCAGAGGACACATACCTCACTGATTGAGGCTCATCTTCGGGGTACAACTTGGCTTTCCCCTTGTCTTTTGGTTTGGCTGATTCAGCAGCCTCGATCTTGAGCTTCTTCAGAGACGGCTCATCACTCACCTTCTTTGATGAAAGCTCACCCCTTGCTTTCTTTTTCTTGGACTTCTTTTTTGTTTTTGGTCGTTTGGCCTTGACAACCTTGGCGGCTTTCTTTTTCAATCTTGCCTTTGTTGTCATCTGCTGGAGGCAATCCCCCAGTGTCTCGTCCATTGAATCATCCCTTTGCGCAGGGCTCTCAGGGCTGGCTTCCCTCAAAGGGGAGAAGACCTCTTCTTCCTCAGCTTCCCCACTACCCTGCGTCGATTCTTGATGCTCTCCATATGGAAATTCGGGGTCAGGCTTCTGGGAGATGGGTGATGTTTCAGGGCTCTGCACCGGTGAAGTATGTTCAGAGCTCTGTGGCGATGGAGAAAGCTCAGGGCTTCGCGCTGGTGGCGATGGCGAAGAGCTCTGCTTGGCTGACTCGTGTGACCGACGGTCACTTTCTTGACTCTTCACAGAGGGAGTCTTTTTCTTGATCGCTTCTTCGGCCACAGCCATACTCCACTTGCGCTTCTTGGGTGTTCCTGCTGGTTCAGAGGGTCCAGCAGGTATCTCCGTAACCACCTTCCACTTCTTCTTGCGGACAGGCAGCTTGGGGAGTCGTTCAGTGCGCGCAGCCTCAGCATCTGCAAGGGCAAGAAGTGCTTCCCTCGCAGCAATTTCAGCGTCGTCAGCCCTTTTCTTGGACGCAGATCTTTCAGCTCTCGTTAGCACCATTGTTGAATCGTGGGAATCTGGAAAGAAGAATTGCAGATGAAGAGGGAGAGAGATTTCTGCGAGTTCAGATAATGTGGAAATCGTACGGATCAGCGCGCTTCTAACGGATATAAGTAATGATGGAAATCCCAACGGCTATATCCGTTGCGGATTCTGCAAATCCAGCGCAATTCTAGTGACCGTTGGAGATTTTCTGAGTTTAAATGCCAATCTTCTCTCAACTGAATCTTTGATTTGGCTCGATATCTCCTTAATTTTTTTATCTTGATCTCATCTCCTTATTAACATCAAATTCGTAATTAAAATCACACAACAATATACACAAACAGTAACCGGAAAAATAGCAAAAAATAAACTAAGGCATTAGCCTCGCATGGACAAGCACAGTAATCACTCGTCCTCTCTCGTTCTTATTTTCATGTTTCAGTCAAGAGGAAGGCCGAGAGAGTCTTCACATCTCCTTCCTCATAGTAATGCTTCAATCTTGCACCATTAACCATGAACGGTTGCCCTTGCTGCAAGTTCTTAATCTCTATTGCACCATGAACAAACACATTAGTTATCACAAAAGGACCTGACCATCTGGACTTAAGTTTGCCTGGAAATAATTTCAACCGTGAGTTAAATAATAAGACAAGCTGGCCTTTCTTAAAGTCCTTAATCCTAAGTCTACTGTCGTGCCAAATCTTGGTCTTTTCCTTATACATTTTACCATTTTCATAGGACATATGTCTAAGCTCATCAAGCTCATGTAATTGCAAAGACCGCAATGTTCCCGCATCGGTCACGCAGTAATTCAACTCTTTTAGGGCCCAAAATGCTTTAATTTCTAATTCGAATGGTAAGTGACATGCTTTGCCATACACAAGTCTATAAGGATACATACCTAGGGGTGTCTTATATGCAGTTCTATATGCCCAAAGTGCATCCTCGAGTTTAAACGACCAATCTTTTCTATTGGGTTTGACCACTTTTTCTAGTATGTTCTTAATCTCCCTATTTGAAATTTCAGCTTGTCCATTCGAATGTGGGTGATAAGGGGTGGCTACTCTATGTCTAACATTATACTTAGCCAACACCCTCTCCATAGCTCTATTAATGAAATGTGTCCCTTCATCACTAATTATAGCACGAGGTGTTCCAAACCTAGTAAAAATATGTCTATGAAGGAACTTAATGACTGTTTTGGCATCATTATTTGGACATGCTATGGCCTCTACCCACTTAGATACATAGTCTACTGCTACTAATATGTAAAGGTTACCTGATGATGGGGGGAATGGTCCCATGAAGTCAATGCCCCACACATCAAAGAGCTCCAACTCTAAGATGTAAGTGAAAGGCATCTCATCCTTCCGACTAAGGTTACTTGTTCTCTGGCATTCATCACAGCTGTGTGCATAGTTGTGGGCATCCTTGAAGATCGTTGGCCAATAATAGCCACTTTGGAACACCTTTGCAGCTGTCCTTTGACCACCAAAATGTCCACCATAGGGGGCTGTGTGGCAGTGCTGCAGCACAGACTTCGCCTCAGCAGCTGATACACACTTCCTGAGCAGACCATCAGCACATGTCTTGTAAAGTGTGGGATCATCCCATATGAATTTTCTAGCTTCATGAAGGAACCTCTTCTTTTCTTGTCCTCCCTTGAAAGTTGGTAGTACCTGCGATGCAAGGAAGTTAGTAATGTCAGCAAACCAAGGTTCCTCATCGTTATCACGATGAGTCAATACAAGGACATGTTCATCAATAAAAGCATCAGAAATTGCGGTTTCCGCAATTTTTTCGCAATTATGCTGCAATCTAGAAAGATGATCTGCAACCACATTTTCACATCCTTTCTTATCTCTAATGTCCAGATCAAACTCTTGCAGCAGCAAAACCCATCTGATCAACCTAGGCTTAGCATCAGCCTTCCTCATAAGGTACTTTAAAGCAGAATGGTCAGTGTACACGATTGTCCTAGTGCCTACAATGTAATTCCTAAACTTCTCACAAGAAAACACTACAGCTAGCATCTCCTTCTCAGTAGTTGTGTAATTACATTGTGCTTCATTAAGTGTCTTACTAGCATAAGATACAGGGTGTGTTAACTTGTCAATCTTTTGCCCTAGCATAACCCCTACAGCATAGTCACTTGCATCACATAACATCTGAAATGGGAGATCCCAATTTTGCCCTACTATAATAGGTGGTGTGACTAGTGCATCCTTAAGGGTCTTCCAGGCTAGGAAACATTCTTTAGAGAAGATGAATGGTTTGTTAAGCTCTAGAAGCTCACATAAAGGCTTGGAGATCTTAGAAAAATCCTTAATGAACCTTCTATAGAAGCCAGCATGCCCTAAGAAACTTCTAATGGCTTTGACATTCTGAGGTTCTACCAATTTCTCTATTATTTCAATTTTGGCCCTATCGACCTCTACACCTGCTCTAGACACTCTATGACCTAAGACAATCCCTTCGTCCACCATGAAGTGGCACTTTTCCCAATTTAGGACTAGGTTGGTCTCCTCACACCTAGCCAGGACTTGTCCTAAGTTCTCTAGACAGTTTGTGAATGAATCCCCAAAGACTGAGAAATCATCCATGAATATCTCTACCATGGACTCATCCAAATCAGAGAAGATTGTCAACATGCACCTTTGGAATGTTGCCGGTGCATTGCATAAGCCAAAAGGCATTCTGCGAAAGGCAAAAGTTCCAAAAGGGCAAGTGAAGGTTGTCTTCTCCTGGTCCTTAGGGTCTATAGTGATCTGGTTATATCCTGAATAACCGTCTAAGAAGCAGTAGTAAGCTCTACCAGCTATCCTATCTAACATTTGATCAATGAATGGTAGAGGGAAGTGGTCCTTTTTGGTTTCCTTATTTAATTTCCTATAATCCATGCAAACTCTCCATCCTGTGATAGTCCTAGTTGGAATCAGTTCATTGCTCTCATTGACTACCACAGTCATCCCCCCCTTCTTAGGTACACATTGTATAGGGCTCACCCACTGACTACTAGCTATAGGGAAGATCACACCAGCATCTAACCATTTTATTATTTCTTTTTTAACTACCTCTTTCATAGAGGGGTTCAACCTACGTTGGTGATCTACTCGGGGTGTATGCTCTTCCTCTAGTATAATCTTATGCATGCAATAGGAACGGCTAATGCCTCTAATATCAGCAATAGTCCATGCAATAGCCTTCCTATGTTGTTTAAGTAATAAAATCAGTTCAACCTCATGCTTTTCACTTAATTTAGAAGAAATAATCACAGGCAAAGTATCATTACTTCCTAGATATGCATACTTGAGGTGAGTGGGCAGTGGTTTCAATTCTAAGACAGGTGGATGCTCAATGGATGGTTTTAAAGGATTCAAGGATCTGTCAGTTAAGTCATTAGTCATACAAACATGCTGTATCCTATCTACAAGTATATCCATTATCTCAGATACATTTAAATCAGTTAAATCTAATTCTACATAGTTATTAGCATGCTTAGTCAATAATTCATGCTCCAGCTGGTCTTCCATTAGCGAGTCTACAACGTCCATGCTAGCACAAGATTCAGAGTCAGAGGGGTACCTTAAGGCTTTATAAACACTAAATTTCACCTCTTCATCATGAACCCTCATAGTGAGCTCACCTTTTTGGACATCTATCAGGGCCCTACCTGTGGCTAGAAACGGTCTGCCTAATAGGATGGGGACCTCCTTGTCTGCTTCATAATCCAGGATAATGAAATCTGCAAGGAAAATAAACTTGTCAACTTTTACAAGAATATCCTCAATCTTACCCTCAGGGTAGGCTATGGATCTGTCTGCTAGTTGTAAAGTGACAGTGGTTGGACGTGCTTCTCCTATTCCTAGCTGGCGGAATAGTGATAGGGGCATGAGGTTTATGCTGGCTCCCAGGTCACAAAGAGCTCTGCCCACGTGCTTGCCTCCTAGCTCTACTGGTAAGGTGAAGGAACCAGGATCCTTCTCCTTCTTGGGTAGCTTGTTCTGGAGTATGGCACTGCACTCCTCAGTGAGATTTACTGTTTCAAACTCACCAATTATTCTCTTGTTAGTGATAATATCCTTCAAAAACTTTACATAAGAGGGCATAGACTGTAAAACTTCTACAAAAGGAATATTAACATGCACTTGCTTAAGAATTTCTAAAAATTTGTTAAAGTGCACTTCCTGTTCTTGTTTTTTCTTAAGCCTTCGAGGAAATGGAGGTGGTGGCACATATGCAGGCACTTCAGGTCGCCTCAGGATAGGTGGAGGCCTTGGGATTTCTTCTATCTCTTCTATGATTGGCTCCAGCCTTGGTCCTGATGTGCTTGTTGGTGATTGACCTTGGTTTGGCAGAGACTCCAGTGGAGCACTAGACTCATTGTTCTCTACTCTCTTTGGGGCTTCTTTAGTGTTGCTCACCAATGGTCTCCCACTTCTAAGTTCAATTGCTTGAACTTGTTCTTTACCATCTCTCCTTGGCACCTCAGTGTCAGCAGGTAGTCTACCTTGGGGCCTACTTTGGAGTTCATTGGCTAGTTGCCCTATCTGGTTCTCTAGGCTCCTAAGAGTAGCTTGCTGACTCTGTAGAGTGGCATCATTCTTGGCTATGTATTCCTTAAGTAAGTTTTCTACAGAGGATCCTACAGGTTGGTTGTATGGTTTTTGATACATGGATTGGTTATGTTGGGGAGTGAAACCAGGTGTTCCACTCGGTCTTGGTTGGTTAGGAGCTTGGTTAGCATTTTGTTGGCCACCCCATGACAGGTTTGGGTGGTTCCTCCAACCAGGATTGTAAGTGTTGGAATAGGGGTTGTTCTTAGGCTGCTGCTGGCTTCCAATATAGCAGACTGAGGCTGGATTCCCAGGGCAGTATTCATACAGGTGCCCTTCCCCACAGAATCCACAGATAAGTGTCTCACCTTGACTTGGTTGGGTGCCCATTGACATGGCTGTGGCGGTGTTGACACTAGTTTGGAGATTGGCTTGAGCCATTTGCTTGACTAGGTTGGTCAGGGCGCTTATTTGGCTACTCATGGCATTGAGTGCGTCCTTGTCTTGAGCTCTAGTTGGCGCAACTGGATCATCTGACCACCTACAGTGAGATGTTGAGATCTTCTCCAAGATCTCATAGGCTTCATTATAACTCTTGGACAACATGGAACCTCCAGCAGATGAATTTAAGACTTGTCTGGTGCTGGGGTTGCATCCTTTGAAAAAGACCTCTATTTGGATACACCATGGGATGCCATGGTGTGGACATTTAAGAAGAAGGTCCTTGAACCTTGTCCAAGCTTCGTGAAGGGACTCATTCTTAGCTTGTTTGAACTTGATTATATCATCACGAAAGGTAGAATTCCTATCAGGTGGGAAATATTTAACTAGGAATTTCTCTGCCAAGTCTGTCCAGTTGAGGACTGATCCAGAGGGTAATGAGTTTAACCACGTCTTTGCTTTATCCCTCAAAGAGTAAGGGAAGAGGTATAGCCTCAAGACTTCTTGGGAAACTCCAGGGATGATGAAGGTATCACTGACTCCTAGGAAGTTTCTAAGATGGTTGTGGGGATCCTCATTTTCCACTCCAAAGAATTGTCCCACAGTGGACAACATTTGGAACATCACTGGCTTTAACTCGAATGAGTTGGCAGTGATTTCAGGGCGGATTATGTTGGGGTTCAGCTCCCCAGGCATAGGTACTAGGTATGAGAGAATGGCACTATCCTTATCATTCGCTATTTCGATGGGATTGCGAGTGACAGGCACCGGATTTGGAACTAATCTATCCATTTCTTCTTGAGAGGATTGCGGAGACTCTGCGGTTTCAGCAATTATTTGAGGTAAAGGGGGTTGTTTAAAGAGACGTTTCTTGGCTCTATTTCTAGCCTTAAATAATCTCTCAGGCTCAGGGTTGAACTCTAGATCACTACTTGAAGGCTCATTCATAAACTAACCCAAACAGTACCTGCAAAAGAAGTAAAAATAGATCAGCTTCAATAGATAATAAACTTGGTGTTTCAAACTTAACAAACTTCGTTTTCACTAAACTAAATCCCCGGCAGCGGCGCCAAAAACTTGTTGCGTGCTCAATGTGTAAAATAAATAAGCAATAAGAGAGAGAGAGCACTCAGAACATGCAAGCATACATGATCTTATAGCAAGTAGTAAGTATTTTTTCATTCGTTTTCCCACAGAGATTTATTATTAGCTACTCGTGAAGTGTATTGTTAAGAAAGATTGGGTGGATTTGATGGGGTAGAATTGGTTTTAAGTTGTCTAATTTCTAAGGAATATGTAAAGGGTAGCAACATAAACAAGTGCAAGTCAAAGATAAACTCAAATGAAAAGAGAAGAGATTAATAAACGAAGAGGAAAATAGCTAAACAGAATTTTAAACTTAGCAGAATTGCGAGAACAGCAATTCTACCGCAATGTTACTAACAGCGAAAGTGTGTAAAATGGAGAAACAAGGGCTACTAACGACTCCTCTATAAGCATTTTCTCACGATTCTCAAGCATTGGATCAACTCACTATGCATCAAACTCACTCCATCTCATGTATCTTCCGATTTCATGCATTAGATTCTTTAGTTTACTCATGTCCAAGTAAGGTCTTAAGCATCTTGTTAAAGCAGAAAGTTATGGTTTGTACTAGGAAAAAGCCTATTCCTAGGTCGTTTTATGGCTACCTTGAAAGGCTAGCATGAGTGTATGACTCTGAACTCTTACTCCTTCCAGAGGTTAGGAGTTCTTTGGACAAAATGGATGGCCAATCGAAATTGCCCGTGGGATGAAGCTTACATACAATCAATGCTTCGAGAGCTATCCTACATGCTTGGTTCACGTTTTTTAGCCTATAGGATTGTCATTAGCATGCCCCTATGTGACTTAGTTACTCATGGATATAGAGAGAACAGAAATAAGAGATGAAGTAGACATGCTTAGAAGATAAATAAACTTAAAACAGCAAGGCAAAACAGTACGCAGCAAAGATAAGAGACTGTGAAATGAAGAATTGTGCTTTGATTACTTGATTGTCTGAATGAACAAAGGAAAGCTTAAAGTGAATAACATAAAGACAGAAAGCAACGAAATGAAGTGAACTAGTCACTAGAAAAGAAACAACAACTAAACAGAGCTAGAAATTAGAAATAAAAGACAGAAAGCAGTAATTGAGCTTGAATGCCTCGTCGCAACCGCCTCGGCTGAAGGGAGAGAAAGGGTAGCCTTGCTTGGATGAATCCAATCAGGAGAGAATCAGATTGTCGACTCCAACAGCTGAACCTCTCAAACCAACAGACGGAGAAAAAAAATAGGAGAAAAGATGAAGCTGCGAAGAGACTTCTACGCTTTCGGATGATGATAAAACCCTCTACTTTGACCCCCTTTTATAGTAATCTGCAGGTGCGTTTGGGCCAAGGAGAACCATCCATCCTCAACGTCGTATTTCAAAATGGATGGAGGAGAAAGAACGAATCCCTGAAATAACGGAAAATAACAGAAAAAGATCAGTCAACTTACGGATTTCACTTGAAACATTGCGGTTTTAGCAATGTTTCCGCAATGCTACCGCAATGCGCATTTTTCCTTCTTTTATCTTCGGTTTTCATTCCTTTTCTTTCCTTTTGCACACAAGTCCTAATTTAGCTACCTTCTTCTAATTCTCATATATAAGCATAGGTTTAAGCTAAATCCTATCAAAAACACCTAAGAGTGTACATCTTTCTAAGATAAATAAGTCCTAAAAAGGTCACTTTTGGAGACGTAACAATTATTAGGGAAGGACTATGAGTTTTTGAAATGTAGCAATATAACGTTGCATGACAAATCAGAAAACATGATCACTTAGATTACGAAGGTTACTAGAAGGGCAAATGAGTTGGCAGAAGACGCATGCACCCTCACAAGAGCCATCGCACCCACACAACCAAACAGCAGGAATATGCTCAGATTCTTGGCGAAACTTCGTACAAGTTTAGAATACTAGGGACAATTTTATTAAACTTCTGTTTAAGTTATGTTATTTCAATTTTCCGCATATCTTGTATTTCAAATTGCATAAGTTAAGTTCCTTTTATTTTCTATTAATTTATGAAGATCAAGTCGCGAGTTCTTTTTATTCTCTCACCACATTCATCCACATGTTCTTTATTATATACATATCAGACACCCCACTAAAGTTTACTTAATTAAAACCAGAATAAAAAATAGCTCAACCACCACCATCTCGTCGCATTCACGGCACTAGGCAAGCAACAAGAATTATGGAAGAACAACAAGTGGAAATAGAAAAAACAAGAAAAGAATGAACGAGCTACGGAAGAAGGTAGAATCAATCCTCAATTTGTTAGAAAAGGGGAAAACGGTGGTTGATCTCGCACAACCCAACAATACCGCTAGTGACTCCTTCGAAGTCAATCCCTCTATGCACACCCAAACTGAAGGGTTCATTCCGCCGCCATACACATCGTGTGACACGATGTACTATTCGTCAGCAGGACAATACCCTTTTCCAGTTCTTCAAAGGTGAAGGAGTCTCCGTGAATGATCCGGCTGGGTTTGTACACCCTAAAGAAGGACAGTTCCTAATCTGGAAAACCCTGAGGTCAAGAAGGATTCAACAATAGGTGAATGCAAAACCCCTAACAATGGAACACTCGAAATCCTTGAGGAAAGGTTAAGAGCAATTGAAGGGACATATGTTTTTGGGAATATTGACGCCTCCGAGTTATGCCTTGTTCCTGATGTTGTAATTCCACCAAAGTTCAAGGTGCCAGAATTCAAATAATATAAAGGGACATCATGTCCAAGGAGCCATTATCTCATCGTGTATTGCAGGAAAATGGCTGCACATGTTCTGAATGAAAAATTGTTAATCCACTGTTTCCAAGACTGTTTTACTGGTCCAGCG
The DNA here is from genome assembly GCA_028017165.1 of Herpetospermum pedunculosum. Classification (NCBI taxonomy): domain Eukaryota; kingdom Viridiplantae; phylum Streptophyta; class Magnoliopsida; order Cucurbitales; family Cucurbitaceae; genus Herpetospermum; species Herpetospermum pedunculosum. The sequence goes on along the minus strand of CM051528.1, from coordinate 52,105,540 downwards.
TCTCGTTGGTACATGCAGTTAGGCAATACTCATATCTACTCGTGGAAGAATTTAGCCGATTCTTTCCTAAAGCAATACAAGCATAACATAGACATGGCCCCAGATCGAATGGATTTGCAAAGAATGGAAAAGAAGAGCGCAGAAAGCTTCAAGGAGTACGCACAAAAGTGGAGAGATATCGCTGCACAAATACAGCCTTCTCTAACTGATAAGGAGTTATCAGTCATGTTCATGAACACTCTCAAATCTCCTTTCTATGATAAGATGATTGGGAGCGCTTCAACCAATTTTTCCGACATAATGACGATCAGAGAGAAGATTGAATATGGGATCAAGCATGGTAGGATTACCGACGCATCTGAGTTGTGAGTCACAAAGAAGGGAAGTTTTCCAAAGAAGGGAAAATTTCAAATGGTGAGAATGAAAATCAGCACAATTGGAGCCAGCAGCCATACTCCAGCTCCAGGATGCTGCAATATCATCCGAATTATTACACGACTCATCAGCCGTATGTTAACAACACGACAACACAATACCCTTCAGCTTTTCCTCAAAACCCATGACCTCAAGGTAATCAAGGCTACCAGCCTAGGAATCAACAAACGCCTGTCTATGCTTAGGGGCAACAAAGTAATAGAGGAGCTCATAAGTAGACTCAGTTTGACCCGATACCAATGACATACGCTGAGTTGTTACCCCAGTTATCTCAAAATAATAAATTATCACCTGTACCTACAGTACCTATGCAACCTCCTTATCCAAAGTGGTACGATGCAAATGCCCACTGTGACTATCAAGCAGGGGCAGCAGGACACTCGACAGAAAATGGTATCACGCTGAAATATAGGGTACAAGAGCTGGTCAAAGCATGATGGTTGAACTTCAAGAAGGGAAATGAGCCCAATGTCAACAACAGTCCTCTACCTGTACCTACAGTACCTATGCAACCTCCTTATCCAAAGTGGTACGATGCAAATGCCCACTGTGACTATCAAGCAGGGGCAGCAGGACACTCGACAGAAAATGGTATCACGCTGAAATATAGGGTACAAGAGCTGGTCAAAGCATGATGGTTGAACTTCAAGAAGGGAAATGAGCCCAATGTCAACAACAGTCCTCTACCGAATCACCAGAATCCTCGTGTGAATGCAATAGAAGTTCACGAACCAAACATGAAGAAATATGTCAAGGGAATGAAGATCTCTATGGAAGAATTGTTTGAGATTTTATTCAGCAACGGGTAAATTGAGGTAGACTATCTTCCACCTGATTCGGCTCATGATAAATATGAAGAAAATTTGACATGTTCGTACCATGCTGGAGCAAAAGGTCATTCCATAGACCAATGCCATCATTTTCGCCAAAAGGTCCAGGGATTGCTAGATTCACATATCCTAACAGTCTTGCAAAGAATAACCTCTCAATCATCACAGGAGGGAGAAATAAATGCGGCAGGAGTGTTCTGTCCCGATGGAAGTTCAAAAATTTTGAGGCCTTTAACCATTTTTTATCAAGAGAAGATGGGCACCTCCATTACCAATCCAAGGCCAATTACTATCCAAATACCGTCTCCCTTTGAATATAAAAGTTCTAAAGCAGTGCCCTGGAAATACGGATATGAGGTCATTGTTGGTAGTGACTCACTTCCAGTGGAGAACATCACAGGAGTGAGAGGTGTTATACACCCCAGGAACTACTGAAGGACAAAAACAAGGAAAAAGGGAAGGCCAAAGTCTACGAGGATATCAGTAACGAGGCAGGAGAATCTGTCATAGTGAAAAACTCGGAGGCTAAGCAGCCAGCAGCTGAGGAGGACATCCAAGAATTTTTAAAGCTGGTCAAACAGAGTGATTACAAAGTGCTAAAGCAATTGTTACCTCTCCAAAATTGTGTTATTTAGGACCTTAATTATCTAAAAATCATGGAAGTTCTTGAGTATTTTAGTTAGAAGTTAGCATAATGTGTGCTTAAAAGTGAGAATTTGAGAAATGATGCTAATTTAAGGCTTATTTAGAAAAGGAACGAAAAAGGATGCAAATTGGTGAAAAAACGACTAATTTGTACATTGCGGGTGCATTGCGAAAATATTGCGAAGCTCGCAATAGGATCAGCTGAACAGAGCATTTAGACACTCGCAATGCAACCGCAACGCCAGTCTTTGCTGCGGCACTTCTCCAGCCGTCAGTCTTCGGTTGTTGCATTTTTCCAGCCGTCCACTCTCCCTGCTGCTGCCACGTGTGAGGATTGTGACCTCAAGAAATTGGATGGTGATCCATGATTAGTTAGCAGCCTTTGAAGGCTATATAAAGAGAGTTCAATGGAGGATCAAATATTGAATTGAATCCCCTTCAACTCATTCCATACAATCTGATAGTGAGAAGCTCCCGAAGACAAAACCTTTTCCCCCGTTTGTTGGATCGAAGAAACAAGCCCTTGGCGTTGTTAATTCGAGAGGAAGAAGAGAAGATCCTTCTTCTCTTCTTATTGAAATTATCCCCAAGATCAGCTAATCTTCCCCTTCATCCGAGGCGATTCACGACTTGGAGGATCCTTACGCAATTTACAGCTTTCCTTTACTGCTTTCTAATTAACTATTATTCTTCTTTAAGCGTTGTTCTGAACGATTTACTGTTTTACCCTTTAAATATTCCTTTCGGATCAACGGTTGTTGCTTTACGAATTGCTATGAGATTTGCCTTTTTAAGAGTAATAAATTAGTTTTGTTGAGTTCTTCATTCCATGCTTAATCAATTAGTATTCTTAAATTCTTCGAAAACCATGAGTAACTAACTTGAAGGAGGTTTGCTAAAGATGAATCTATACGATAAGAGTATGTGAAATCAGCATGTAAAGAAGCATGAATGCATTGAATGAATGTGATCTTCATCCCATGGGCAATTTCGACCGGCCATCCATTTTGTCTAAAGAATTCCTAACCTCTGGAAGGAGTAAGAATTCAGAGTCGTTCATTCATGCTAGCCTTTCATGGTAACCAGAGAATGGCCTAGGAATAGGCATTCTCCTAGCACGTTTGTTAGCATGTGTTTATAAATAGGTTGTTAGCTTTACTTGGACAGAAGTAATCTAAGAATCTAATGCATGTAATCGAAAGATGCATGAGACCTAGCTAAGATGATGCATGAGATGTTAATTTACTGCTGAATGATCATAGTTAAAAGGCTATAGAGGACTCTTAAGCCAACCTTGCTATTTTACTTTAGCTTTTAATCGTTGCTAGTTTATTGCGAGAATATTGCGAGCACCGCAATATCACCTTCTGCCTTTATCTTAGTCTTTTTATTAGTTTTTTAATCCATTGCAAAACCATTGCGAAAGTATTGCGAGACCCGCAATACGAGTTTTCCTCATTATAGTTTCCTCAACTTCGTTTGCTTTATGTTTATTTTTGCATTCTTCTTGCATCTTTTATAATTCCGTACATCAACCCAAAACCCAATCAATTCAAGTTACCTTGTCTAATCTAACACACACCAAATCGCTAGTCCCTCAACTTAGTCTCTGTGGGAAAACGATATAAATTATACTTATCACTTGCTGCAGACCATGTATACTTGCATGATCTGAGTGCTCTCCACCTTTAATTTACATACACACTGAGCACGCAACAAGTTTTTGGCGCCGCTGCCGGGGACTTTGTTTAGTTAAAAACGATTTGTGTTATTTTAGAAGAGCTTAATTAATTGGAGCTAATCTTTTGCGTTTATTTTTCAAGTACCAACAAAGCTAGTTTATGAATGAGTTTCCAACCCACAATCTCGAGTTTGATCCTGAGCCCGAACGGACTCTAAGGAATCGAAATAGAAGTAGGAAACGACTTTTTAAACAGCAAACTCAAAATCAACCTGTATTTCAGCACATTGCTGACCACGCAGAGTCAGCGCAATCCGAACCACAACAAGCTGAAATGGATAGACTAGAAGGAGCACCAAACCGAGCACCTAACATTCGCAATCCCATTGAAATTGCGAATGACAAGGAAAGTGTTATTCTATCATACCTTGTACCTATGCCTGAGGAGCTTAATCCGAGCATCATACGCCCAGAGATCACAGCTCACTCATTCGAATTAAAACCTGTCATGTTTTAGATGTTGTCCACAGTTGGACAATTCTTTGGTGTGGAGAATAAAGACCCCAACAATCACTTGAGGAACTTCCTGGGAGTGAGTGACACCTTTGTCATCCCAGGAGTATCTCAAGAGGCTTTGCGACTGTACCTTTTCCCGTACTCATTAAGAGACAAGGCCAAGACATGGTTGAATTCCTTCCCCTCTAGATCAATTGTCAATTGGACAGACCTAGCTGAGAAGTTCCTGGTAAAATATTTCCCCCCAGACAGGAACTCTAACTTCTGTGATGACATCATCAAGTTCAAGCAAGCCGAGAATGAATCACTACATGAAGATTGGACTAGATTCAAAGACCTGCTACTCAAATGTCCACACCATGGCATTCCATGGTGTATCCAAATTGAAGTATTCTTCAAAGGATGCAACCCCAGCACGAGGCAAGTCCAGAATTCCTCAGCTGATGACATCTTTCTTCCTCCCTCTCAACAAACCCCCTTAGCTCAAGGAGTCCCACTACTCCGCTATTAAGCCCGAGAATAGTTGGGACTACTCTAAGGGTGGTCCTCGTTGGTGCCTGTTACGTGCTCAATGTGTTAAAATAGATAGGCAATAAGAGAGAGAGAGCACTCAGAACATGCAAGCATACATGACCTTATACCAAGTAGTAAGTATTTTTTCATTCGTTTTCCCACAGAGATTTATTATAAGCTACTCGTGAAGTGTAAATTTAAGAAAGAAGGGGGTGATTTGATGGGGTAGAATTGGTTTTAAATTGTCTATTTCCTACTGAATACGTAGAGGGTAGCAACATAAACAAGTGCAAGGCAAAGTTAAACTCAAATGAAAAGAAACGAGATTAATAAACGAAGACAAAAACAGCTAGACAGAATTGTAACTTTAGCAGAATTGCGGAAATAACAATTCTACCGCAATTTTAATAACAGCGAAAGTGTGTAAAATGGAGAAACAAGGGCTACTAACGATTCCTCTATAGGCTTTTTCATACGATTCCCAAGCATTGGATTAACTCACTATGCATCAAACTCACTCAATCTCATGTATCTTCCGATTCCATGCATTAGATTCTTTAGTTTACTCATATCCAAGTAAGGTCTTAAGCATCTTGTTAAAGCAGAAAGTTACGGTTTGTACTAGGAAAACGCCTATTCCTAGGTCGTTTTCTGGCTACCTTGAAAGGCTAGCATGAGTATATGACTCTGAACTCTTACTCCTTCCAGAGGTTAGGAGTTCTTTGGACAAAATGGATGGCCAATCGAAAGTGCCCGTGGGATGAAGCTTACATACAATCAATGCTTCGAGAGCTATCCTACATGCTTGGTTCACGTTTTTTAGCCTATAGTATTGTCGTTAGCATGCCCCTATGTGACTTAGTTACTCATGGACGTGGGGAGAACAGAAATAAGAGATGAAAGAGACATGCTTAAAAGAGAAATAGACTGAAAACAGCAAGGTAAGACAGTAGCAGCAAAAGTTAAGAAACTGAGAAATAACAAATTGTGCTTTGATTACTTGATTGTTTGAATGAACAAAGGGAAGCTTGAAGTAAACAATGTAAAGACAAACAGCAACGAAATGAAATGAACTAACTATCAGAAGAGAAACAACACTCAAACAGAGCTGGAAATTGGAAATGAAAGACAGAAAACAGTAATTAAGCTTGAACGCCTCGTTGCGAATGTCTCGACTGAAGGGAGAGAAAGATCAGCCTTGCTTGGATGAATCCAATCGGGAGAGAAGAGGAATCTTGTCTCCTTCCTATCAGATTGTCGACTCCAACAGCTAAACCTCTCAAACCAACAGACGGATGAGAAAAACAGGAGAAAAGATGGAGCTGCGAAGAGGCTTCTACGCTTCCGGATGATGATTGAACCCTCGACTTTGACCCCCTTTTATAGTAGTCTGCAGGTAAGTTTGGGCCAAGGAGAACCATCAATCTTCAACGTCGTACTTCAAAATGGATGGAGGAGAAAGAACGAATCCCTGAAATAACGGAAATTAACAGAAAAAGATCAGTCAACTTACGGTTTTCACTTGAAACATTGCGGTTTCAGCAATGTTTCCGCAATGCTGTCGCAATGTAGTTTTTTCATTCTTTTACTTCGGTTTTCAATCCTTTTCTTTCCTTTTGCACACAAGTCCTAATTTAGCTACCTTCTTTTAATTCTCACAGATAAGCATAGGTTTAAGCTAAATCCTATCAAAAACACCTAAGAGTGTGCATCTTTCTAAGCTAAATAAGTCCTAAATAAGTCACTTTTGGAGACATAACACACCCCCAAACTTAAGGTTTTGCTTGTCCTCAAGCAAACTAAGGACTTGCCTAGGCTGCTGTTTCACCTTCTTTAACCACTTACTGACTCCCTTATATCCCTATCTATAGCAGTGATGTCCTGTGACACACTTCTAAGTTTAAAACTATCCTCTTATCTAGCTTCTTCTGGCTTCGCATGCCTACTACTCCTACTGTTTCATTAACTCCCTACAACTGATCTACTTGCTTTTGTCATATCATGCCACTATCCCTAAGGTTTCAAATTCTACCTAGCTTTACCCCAGACTCAGTACATGCTTCTAGTTTTTACTTTTGAGCTACCTAGGATTCCTTAGAGTCATGCCAGTCTTAGTATTAACAGTGACAGTAGTACTTTAAGAGAACAACCTAAACCCTGGCATCACTACATTGGACATACATTCATCTCCCTAAACAACCCTACAAGCTACAACTTTGTGCTTAGCTAATTGAGGATCAGAGTTCTTTTTAAACAGGACATCTAAGCCACAAAGTTGCAACTCCTAGGTATACATTCTTCTTCCCTACTTTTTCCTTTTTTCTTTCTTAGGTGGAGCCTTTCCTTTGGTTGCCTTTTGATGCAATGCCATTTGTGGGTTACACACTTGGCACTGATTACTCAGCAACCTAAAAAAGACACCCCTCTTTATTCTATTTTTCATTTTTTTTTTTTTCAGTTCATCATTTTTGTTTTTGTAATAGGAGAAGAAGAATGCTTATGCTTTTAAGGGAGAGAGGAATGTTCCTAGGCCTAGGGTGGCCTCCCCCAAACTTAAACTACTCATTGTCCCCAATGAGTGTCTGAGGTGGCACACCCCCAAACTTGTCCTAGAAGCATCTAGTCTAAAGTAAAACAAAGAGAATCTAAAAGCCCTAGGCATAGACAGATCATTCTAAAAGTAAATGTCATAGCAGCAGAAATTTGAAAAAACAGACAGAGAAGAACTTAAAGCTATGCATGCTGAGCTTTTTAGAGATTAATTTAAACTATCAAAGGGTGTCCTATGACACTCATCCAGCATGCTGTAAGATAAGCTATATAAGGTAGTCATGGTAGCCGCAAAAGATAGAATTTAAACAGATCACAGCCTAGCTAAACAGACAGTCCAAAACATGCATTCAGTAATAAAAATTGCGGGTTCCGCAATTAATTCGCAATAAAGTCAGGGCAGATATATCAGTGTTTAAGGCCCCTACGCATGCCTTTCCAATCATTCAAGCTTTCTAAAAATAAAACTAAACTAATCTACCTAATCAGCTAGCAGCAAGCTATACTAAACAATTTAAAAACTTAAAACTAAGCAACTAAAACAGATCAAAATATTAACTAAAGACAGCATAATTCACACGGTTCACAAAAAGCAGTTAAATTTTTTTTCTAAGGGAACAGCAATACTCCCTTTAGTGCTCTGCAATCTAGCACTCATATGTCTTCATCCTCATCATCAGTCCCTCGTGGTCGTGGAGGCACCCATGGAGACAGTAGGTTTGTGGGAAAGTCAGGGAAGATGCATCCCAGTTGGTCAGCAACTTCCTTGTCCCTTGCCTGTGCGTATGTGGCCCATTGAGCCATCCTCTTCTGTAGATCCATCAGGCACGCCATGGACAGTGACTGAGCAGCAGCCAATCTGTCCAGCTCGAACTCCATGTTCCCCTTTCTCCTCAGCCTCAAGCCTGTAGGCAGCTCCAAGTGGCCTGTGTAAGCCATCTGCTGTTCCATCCGCTCAATGGGGACCCCTGCACGCAAGCATAGTTTAGTAATAGTATTAGGGAAGAACAATGGACCCTTACCCTTCTTGGCGCAGTCAGCAATGGCGGCTGACATGACTTCACCCACGTTGATCGTGAGACCTCGCATGATTGCATAGACAAGCAGCGATCTGCTCTGGTTGATGGTGGTCTCATGAGTCACTGGGGACAGTTTCCTTCTCACGAAGGAAAACCAGACAGCCGCCTTAGCTGTGAGGTTGGCACTCATGAGAGTGTGCCTCCCATTCCGTGACACGGTCCAGGATGCTTCAGGCTGGCCAATGGTTTGAATGGCCTCTTCCAGGACGGCTTCAGTAGGCTCATCAACAATCCTCGCATAGTCAGTATGTTTTTGGCCCTTGAGGCCATAGGCTTCGTTGATTGCCCTTGCTGAGAAGTCCACTTCAATCCCTCTGACCACAGATAGGCCCTCCTCAAGAATTCCTCAAATTGGCGTAGAAGTCATACACCATGCTTGTGTAAGCCGGATTGGGTGGTCTGCACAACTCCTCCCAGCCGTGATTCATAATTCCTGTGCGCAAGAATTGCGGCAGGTCAGCAGGTCTGTCGAGGAAGCCCTTCTCGTGCAGCAGTTCCCTTTTCCTTAACTCAATGCCTCTGGACTCAGCGTCAGAAGACACATACCTCACTGATTGAGGCTCATCTTCAGGGTACAGCTTAGCCTTCCCCTTGTCTTTCAGTTTGGCTGACTCAGCAGCCTCAATCTTGAGCTTCTTTGGGGAAGGCTCGTCACTCCCCTTCTTGGATGAAGGCACAGCCCTGGACTTCTTCTTCTTCTTGGACTTCTTTTTTGTTCTTGGCCGTTTGGCCTTGACAATCGTGGCTTCCTTCTTCCTCAATCGTGCCTTTGTTGTCATCTGCTGGAGGCAGTCCCCCAGTGTCTCGTCCATCGAGTCATCCTGCTGTACAGGGCTCTCAGGGCTGACTTCCCTCAAAGGAGAGAAGACCTCGTCTTCCTCAGCTTCCCCACTGCCCTGCGTTGATTCTTGGTACTCCCCATATGGGAATTCAGGGTCAGGCCGTGGAGAAGTGGGCGATGCCTCAGAACTCTCTGCTGGTGGCGTATACTCAGAACTCTGCGCTGATGAAGGCAGCTCAAGGCTCTGCGCTGGTGGCGATGAAGAGAGCTCAGGGCTTCGAACCGGTGCGGATGGTGAAGGACTGTGCTCGGCTGTCTCGTGGGATGGCTGGCCGAGTTCTTGACTCTCCACAGAGGGAGTCTTTTTCTTGATTTCTTCTTCGGCCATGGCCATACTCCATCTGCGCTTCTTGGGTGTGCCTGCTGGTTCAGAGGGTCCAGCAGGTATCTCCGTAACTACCTTCCACTTCTTCTTGCGGACAGGTAGTTTGGGCAGGCGTTCAGTGCGCGCAGCCTCAGCATCAGCCAAGGCAAGCAGTGCTTCCCTCGCAGCAGATTCAACGTCATCAGCCCTTTTCTTGGACGCAGAGCGTTCGGCTCTTGTTAGTACCATTGTTGAATTGTGGAGTTTTGGAGAGAGGAATCACAGATGAAGAGAAACGCAGCTTTCTTGGAGTTCAGATAATGGGAGAATCGTACGGATCAACGCGCCTTCTAACGGATATAAAGAAAACACAAAAAATCCCAACGGCTATATTTTTGCGGATTCTGCAAATCCAGCGCAATTCTAGTGACCGTTGGAGATTTTCTGCATTTAAATGTCAATCTTTGCTCAACCGTATCTTTGATTTGGCCCAATATCTTCTTGATTTTTTTAGCTGGATTTAATCTCCTTGATTCCCTCTATTGATTCCCTACAAAAAGAAATAAAATCAACATCAAATTCGTAATTAAAATCATACAAACATATACACAAACGATAACCGGAAAAATGGAAAAAATAAACTAAGGCATGAGCCCCGTCTGGACGAGCACAGCAATCACTCGTCCTCTCTCGTTCTTAATTTCACGCTTCAGTCAAGAGGAAGGCCGAGAGAGTCTTCACATCTCCTTCCTCATAGTAGTGCTTCAATCTTGCACCATTAACCATGAATGGTTGTCCTTGCTGCAGGTTCTTTATCTCGATGGCACCATGAACAAACACATTAGTTATTGTGAAAGGACCTGACCATCTGGACTTTAGTTTGCCTGGAAATAACCTCAATCGTGAGTTAAATAACAAAACAAGTTGGCCTTTCTTAAAGTCCTTAATCCTAAGTCTACTGTCGTGCCAAATCTTGGTCTTTTCCTTATACATTTTGGCATTTTCATAAGACATATGCCTAAGCTCATCAAGCTCATGTAATTGCAAAGACCGCAACGTTCCCGCATCGGTCACGCAATAATTCAACTCTTTTAATGCCCAAAATGCCTTAATTTCTAACTCGAATGGAAGATGACAAGCTTTACCATACACCAGTCTGTAAGGAGACATACCTAGGGGTGTCTTATATGCAGTTCTATACGCCCAAAGTGCATCCTCAAGTTTAAAGGACCAGTCTTTTCTATTGGGTTTGACCACCTTTTCTAGTATGTTCTTAATCTCCCTATTTGAAATTTCAGCCTGTCCATTCGAGTGTGGGTGATAGGGGGTGGCTACTCTATGTCTAATGTTATACTTAGCCAACACTCTCTCCATAGCCTTATTAATGAAATGTGTCCCTTCATCGCTAATGATGGCACGTGGTGTTCCAAACCTAGTAAAAATGTGCCTATGCAAGAATTTTATGACTGTTTTGGCATCATTATTGGGACATGCTATGGCCTCTACCCACTTGGATACATAGTCTACTGCCACTAATATGTAAAGGTTACCTGATGATGGGGGAAATGGTCCCATGAAGTCAATGCCCCACACATCAAAGAGCTCCAACTCTAAGATGTAAGTGAGAGGCATTTCATCCTTGCGACTGAGGTTACCTGTTCTTTGGCATTCATCACAGCTGTTGGCATAGTTGTGTGCATCCTTGAAGATCGTTGGCCAATAGTAGCCACTCTGAAATACCTTTGCAGCTGTTCTTTGGCCACCAAAGTGTCCACCATAAGGACCTGTGTGGCAGTGCTGCAGCACAGACTTCGCCTCAGTAGCTGAAACACACTTCCTTAGCAAGCCGTCAGCACATGTTTTGTAAAGTGTGGGGTCATCCCATATGAATTTCCTTGCTTCATGAAGGAACCTCTTCTTCTCTTGTCCTCCCTTGAAAGTTGGTAGTACCTGCGATGCAAGGAAGTTAGCAATGTCAGCAAACCAAGGTTCCTCATCGTTATCACGATGAGTCAATACAAAGACATGTTCATCAATGAAAGCATCAGAAATTGCGGGTTCCGCAATTTTTCCGCAATTATGCTGCAATCTAGAAAGATGATCCGCAACCACATTTTCACTTCCTTTCTTATCTCTAATGTCTAGATCAAACTCTTGCAGCAGCAAAACCCACCTAATCAACCTAGGCTTAGCATCAGCCTTCCTCATAAGGTATTTTAAAGCAGAATGGTCAGTGTACACAATGTTGGGTTTTATGTCCTAAAACTCGTGGTTTGTAAACTGAATGTATATTCTATTTTGCAATAAAGTTGTTATTGAGATTTATTCAGTAAAGTTGTTATTGAATAAAATGAATTGTTTTTACTTTTAACCTAACTCCAATAACCAAAGAACCCATGGCTATAGGTTGTATACTTGAACTTCATGTGTGACATGATTGTGGATCAAGTTCAAGTAATAGCCAGAACGGTCTATAGTATAGGGATAAGGCTGGGTACCTTATCTTGGGGACACTATTGGACGCGGCCCACTTTGTATAGTACAAACGATGTGATCCGAAATCGTTCATGTGGAGACATGTGAGTGGGGGTGTCCTATGCAATGAGTTTGCATAAGACTGAACCGCGAAACAAGTCGCTCTTTCTTTATAACTCCGTTTACTGTAAAGACCGACTTTTTCATATGATGACCTAGGTAACTCGATCTGAATCCTGAGCACGCTATGAACTCCTGTTTATTCGGGCTTATCCTTTGACTTGTATGGGTGAGAGTGGCCCGAGATCGCCGACTCAATAAGCCTACCATCTTGGGGATAAGACCGGGTAGGTAGCTGGGAACATAGTCCTGCGAGATGGAATTCACTCCTACCCACTCTGAGGGATTAGTAGAGAGGTTGTTCCCTTAAGTGCTGACTCCGGGTCTTGAACTAGGGATCCCACCCTCTCATTGGCCCGAGAGGGACTTGGTATAGTGATGAGATCACATACCAATCGGTTTGGTGGTTGGACCACAAACCAATAGTTCATTAGAGGATCAGTGGGACTTAAGGAACAAGATGTAATTACGGGGGTAAAACGGTTATTTTGACCCAGCTGTAATTACGAACGACCTGTGAAGGATCGACTTACTAATGATGGTTATATCAAGAGGACAGAAATATATCTACGGTGAGGAGAGTGCAACCCTTGGACTTTAGTGGAGTCTCCGGGGGTTAACGAATGTTGGTTAGCTTGGTTAAAGAGTTTGACCGGTTAATCTCGTATCGTTGGAGCTCATGATCTGTAGGTCCTTTAGGTTCTCCTGGCTAGCTCGGATTAAGCCGTGTAACAATATGAGAGAAAAAGAATTTGAATTTATTGAAATTCGGTTTTGGAAGAATGATGGACATATTTAAATATGATTTAAATATGGGATCGGTGTAAAACATGAATAAGGATTCATGTGTGATGATTCGGTTTAAGAAACCGGGATTAGTCTTATTATTTAATTAATATTTGATATTGAATTAAATAATAATATTAATTAATTAAAAAGTTTAATTAATTATAATTTATTTTGCTTATTAAAATTAATTATGAATTAATTTTAAAATGACAAAATATTACAAGTGTGATTATAAGTCAAAGTGGAATTATCCATGTTGAGTGGATTTATCCAAGTTGAGTGGGTTTATCCAAGTTGTGAAGTGGATTGTGAATCACCAACAACATGCATATAAACTCATCAATTTTGGAACACTTGGTTGAAGACTAATCCATCCAATTTGAGGTGTCATGCTAAACAAAGACTTTGTTGCATGTGAATTGCCTATAAATTGGATGAAGATCAAATGGTTTGGGGTTGATGAATTTTCAAAGAGTTTGAATGTTTGGATGAGCATGAAGAGTTCATGGTACTTGAGAAATTAGAAAGCTAAGTGTTAGACTTCTTCTCACAAAAACCTCATCACTTTCATCTTCCCATCTTCTTCTTCCAAACTTTTTCTTTCATAAAGGAGTCCCACCACTCCGTTGCTCGGCCCGAGGATAGCGGGACTACCGGAGGTGGTTCTCGAGGTGTTCGAGGGAAGCTTCGAAGGGTTCGTGAGGAGATTCGAGCATTGGAAGAGAAGTCTTTAGAACTACAAGAGGTATGTGTTCTAATTCCTTCTATTTCAAAGCTTTGTGCATGTTTCTTATTTAGCTAAATTAATGAAATTAGAGTGCCAACGATCCGTCTCGCTTCCGCTGCGCTACATGCGCTCCATCAATTGGTATCAGAGCGTTTTTTGGTCACTCAATTTGCATCAATTTGAGCTCGGTGGGTATTTGTTTTAGAAATTAAATTTCTGGGCGTCTAAAGTGTGATTCCGGTTTTGGCATATTTTTTTGAGCTTTTATTTGTACTTCGTTTTGTAATTGCCCGGGCGTGTATGGGCTTTAATGTGTGAAGAAGAGTCTGTAAAAAATTCGGAGTCATTAGAGTCCATATAGGCTTTCAATTCGAAGACAGAAGCTCGGGTGTCGGAAAAAACAGCATGCTGTTTTTTGCTGTTTTTTTTTTTGCAAAATTCCAGCACAACACCGGTTCAGCGCAAGGTGGAAGAAACGGTCCGGTTCGGTCCTCGGGCGGTCCGGTTCACTGAATGTCAGACCGGTTCCTTGTTCTTCACCCTCTGGAGGTCCGGTTCAGCGTTCGTTTTGTCCGGTTCGGGTCGGTATTGGTTCAGTTACGGGCTGTTGAATTCGTGACAGCTGTTATGGACCGGTTCAGTTTTTTTGAAGTTTTGTAGTTGCTGTTTTTTTTGGCCGGTTGAAGCAAATTCAAGCTGGTTCGTGGCGGTTCGAAGGGTTCGGAAGCGTCTCAACTTAGTTGATAAATTATTATTGTAATAATTTAGTTGCTTGCTTGTCCGTGATGCCAAAACCGGTCCACTTTAGTGTGTTTAATTAATTATGCATTGTGAATGTATGTTTTAATTAAAGTATCTTGTATGTGCATAAAGTATGCCATATAGATTTCAAATCCCACCATAGGAAGCATGTTGCATGCATTGAAAGTATAATATAAGTGTTATGTTGTATAGTATGCATGCTTAATTCATGAGAATTAATATAAGTGTTATATTAATTTATGAATTGGATGTTGCTTGTTTAAAAGTAAAATTAATATAAGTGTTATATTAATTGTGAAATTAAACATACAACATAGTTGCCTTAGTTGAATATAATTGTTATATTCTTGCTTGGGAAGCATGTTATAAATTGAATGTAATGGTTATATTCTAGCTTAGGAAGCATGTTATAGAATGTCTTTGTTTTATAAAGCGTTGTAAAATGAGATAGACATTTAAAATCTATAACAAAGATAAATGCATGCTCACTAAGGGTTAAAGAATTCCAATGCGATTAGGAATTTAGTATCGATTCGTTTTAATAGTTAAAATAGGTCGATATCTTGTAAAGCTAAGGTTACGAGAGAACTCACCCGGTTTGATCCTGCACTAAGGTTGGAGGTATTTAAGATGACGGTTTACGGAACACCTCCTACCTGGGGATCGATCCGGTACTTGAGTTAAGTTAACCCGGCTTTATGAGCATGCACGTGAGAGGTGTAAGGTTATAAAACGTTTATCACCTAGACATCTTAGGTAAAAGTATGTTCTACCTAGACTTAGGTTTTATTGTCTTAGCCGGATAATGCCTAAGTAAAACTTTACCCAAACCATTCTAAAATACTTAGTAGTGGTGTTGAGAAGGTATATATGATATATCAATCTCCTCCTACGTTCTCCGCAAAGTTCACACCGTGAGATTTATGCTCGGCCTCGTGATGTCAATAGGGCATCCCCATTCGGATGGTGTTTGCATAAATCAAGAGCAAGGTGAATGGAGAAAGTATTTATAGTAAGTGGGAGAAGGAAGTATGTCAATACATCCTGCGGTCTCCTCCATTAGGTTGAACCGTGAGATTCCCATGTTCCGCCTGCTGGTTGCCCATAGTAGCACCGTCCATTCGGAGGGCCGTTTCATGGGAGTCGGAACAACTCAATCTCCAGAAATGGATAGGGTCTCTTAGGTCCATTCCCAACTCTGACATTTCCATTCGGTTGCACTGTTGGGGCCGACCTCTGAGTTCTGAAAATGGCGGGTCACACTTACAAGAATTACTAAGTTGTTAGTAGATTCTTGACCGAAGTAGCGATAACTAAGGTGCTATAGGAATATGAGTTATTCTGGTATTAGCATTTAGTCAAGAATGTCTTGGTTCAGTGAAGGAGTGATTGACTGCCCCTCGGTAGCGGTTGCTCTGACTCACTGAAGTATCGTTGCAAATTAATAATGATTTTTTTGGGTACATTATTACTTTTGCTAAAATTCTTGATTGGTTGTTAAAAATAGGTTAAGTTCAATTCACTAATAGAATTCATTCTTTTCAGCATGTCTAGCTCGTTTATCCAATTACTAGCTTCTGATAAACTAAACGGCGATAACTACACGACCTGGAAATCGAACTTGAATACGATTCTTGTTATAGATGATCTTAGGTTTGTCTTAACAGAGGAATGTCCTCCCCCTCCTAGCTCATCTGCAACTCGAACTGTTCGAGATGCATTTGACAGGTGGACTAGGGCTAATGATAAAGCCCGAGCCTACATCTTGGCCAGCACATCCGATGTGTTAGCTAAGAAGCATGAGGTAATGGTCTCCGCTAAGGAGATCATGGATTCATTACAGATGATGTTTGGACAACCGTCCTCATCGGTCTATCATAATACCCTCATGGCGAGCAAAGCTGAGAAGAAACAACTAAGTAAATATGATTTACTCGTTGTTGAAACATGTTTAGTGGAACATGATAGTTCTGCCTGGATACTGGATTCAGGAGCCACTAACCATGTTTGTTCTTCTTTCCAGGAAACTAGTTCCTGGCAGCTGCTTGCTGAAGGTGAGATAACTCTCAGGGTTGGAACAGGAGAGGTTGTCTCAGCCAAGGCAGTGGGAGCTGTCAAGTTGTTATATAGAGATAGTTTCATTTTACTTGAAAATGTACTGTTGGTTCCTAGCTTTAAAAGGAACCTTGTATCTATCTCTTGTTTACTTGAACATTTGTATAAAGTATCTTTTGATTTTAATGAAGCGTTCATTAGCAAAAGAGGTGTACATATATGTTCTGCGAAACTTGAAAACAACTTGTATGTGTTAAGACCAACAGAGGCAAAAGCTATTTTGAACACCGAGATGTTTAAAACAGCTCAAACTCAAACTAAAAGGCAGAAACTTTCTCCAAGTACCTATCTTTGGCACTTGAGACTAGGCCACATTAATCTCAATAGGATTGGGAGATTGGTTAAGAGTGGTCTCCTAAATCAGTTAGAGGACAACTCTTTACCACCATGTGAGTCTTGTCTTGAGGGCAAGATGACCAAACGATCTTTTTCTGAAAAAGGTCATAGGTCCAAAGAAACTCTAGAGCTTGTACATTCAGATCTTTGTGGTCCGATGAATGTTAAAGCACGGGGAGGGTATGAATATTTCATCAGCTTCATTGATGATTATTCTAGGTACGGCTATCTTTACCTAATGCATCATAAGTCTGAAGCTCTTGAAAAGTTCAAGGAGTATAAGGCAGAGGTTGAGAACACATTAAGTAAAACGATTAAAACACTCCGATCAGATCGAGGTGGAGAGTATATGGATTTAAGATTCCAGGACTATATGATAGAACATGGAATAGTATCCCAGCTCTCAGCGCCCGGAACACCGCAGCAGAACGGTGTGTCCGAAAGGAGAAATAGAACCCTGTTAGACATGGTTCGATCTATGATGAGCTATGCTCAACTGCCTAGTTCGTTTTGGGGATATGCAGTAGAGGCTGCTGTATATATTTTGAACATGGTTCCCTCTAAGAGTGTTTCAGAAACACCTTATGAGTTATGGAGAGGGCGTAAAGGTAGTTTACGTCACTTCAGAATTTGGGGGTGTCCGGCACATGTGTTGGTGCCCAATCCAAAGAAGTTGGAACATCGTTCAAAATTATGCCTATTCGTAGGCTACCCCAAGGAAACGAAAGGTGGTCTATTTTACGATCCTCAACAGGACAAGGTGCTTGTATCGACAAACACCACGTTCTTAGAGGAAGACCACATGAGAGATCATCAACCTTCGAGCAAAATTGTTTTGACCGAACTTTCCAGGAAAGCTACAGATGGGTCAACAAGAGTTGTTGATCAGGCTGGTCCTTCTCAAGAGTTGAGAATACCTCGACGTAGTGGGAGGGATGTGAGACAACCCGACCGCTATATGGGTTTAACGGAAACCCAGGTCGTCATACCTGATGACGGCGTTGAGGATCCATTGACCTTCAAACAGGCAATGGATGACATAGACAAGGACCAGTGGCTTAAAGCCATGGACCTCGAAATGGAGTCGATGTACTTCAATTCGGTCTGGGATCTTGTAGAGCAACCTGATGGTGAAAGACCTATCGGTTGCAAGTGGATCTACAAGAGGAAACGAGACCAAGCCGGTAAGGTGCAAACCTTTAAGGCTCGACTTGTGGCAAAGGGTTATTCCCAGAGGGAAGGGGTGGACTATGAAGAAACCTTCTCCCCTGTTGCCATGTTAAAGTCGATTAGAATACTCTTGTCCATTGCCACGTTTTATGATTATGAAATTTGGCAAATGGATGTCAAGACAGCCTTTCTGAATGGCAATCTTGAAGAGAGTATCTATATGGCTCAACCAGAGGGGTTCATAATTCAGGGTCAAGAGCAAAAGGTTTGCAAGCTTAATCGATCCATTTATGGGTTGAAGCAAGCGTCTAGATCCTGGAATATAAGGTTTGATACTGCGATCAAATCTTATGGCTTTGAACAGAATGTTGACGAACCTTGTGTCTACAAGAAAATAGTCAATTCTGTTGTAGCTTTCTTAGTCTTATATGTAGATGATATCCTACTCATTGGGAATGATGTAGGGTTCCTGACTGACGTTAAGCAATGGCTAGCGACCCAATTCCAAATGAAAGATTTGGGAGAGGCTCAGTTTGTTCTAGGGATTCAAATCGTAAGGAATCGTAAGAACAAAATGCTAGCGCTGTCTCAAGCATCTTATATCGACAAGGTGTTGATACGATATTCGATGCAGAATTCCAAGAAGGGTTCTTTACCTTTCAGGCATGGAATTCAATTGTCAAAGGAAGAGTGTCCTAAGACACCTCAAGAAGTTGAGGATATGAGACGAATTCCCTATGCATCAGCAGTCGGTAGTCTGATGTACGCCATGTTATGTACACGACCCGACATATGCTATGCAGTGGGAATTGTCAGTAGGTACCAGTCCAATCCAGGATATGATCATTGGACTGCCGTTAAACACATCCTCAAGTATCTTCGGAGAACGAGAGACTATGTGCTCGTGTATGGCGCGAAGGATTTGATCCTTACAGGATACACTGACTCTGATTTTCAAACCGATAAGGATTCAAGGAAATCCACATCGGGATCAGTGTTCACTCTTAACGGAGGGGCAATAGTATGGAGGAGTATAAAACAAGGTTGTATTGCTGACTCCACCATGGAAGCTGAGTATGTCGCGGCTTGCGAAGCTGCGAAAGAGGCTGTATGGCTTAGAAAGTTCTTGACTGATTTGGAAGTTGTTCCAAATATGAATTTGCCTATCACACTTTATTGTGATAATACTGGTGCTGTGGCAAATTCGAGAGAACCAAGAAGTCATAAGCGTGGAAAGCACATTGAGCGGAAATATCATCTCATCAGGGAGATAGTGCATCGAGGAGACGTGATCGTCATGCAGATCGCCTCAGAGCACAATATTGCTGATCCGTTTACAAAGTCCCTCACGGCTAAAGTGTTCGAGGGGCACCTAGTGAGTCTAGGACTACGAGTTGTACAGTAGGATAGTGGGAGAAAAGCCATGGAAATATTTGATATGCCAGTTTTTCTCATCCCGCATGTAATACTCCACTGACGTTTTAGTCCAAGTGGGAGTTTGTTGGGTTTTATGTCCTAAAACTCGTGGTTTGTAAACTGAATGTATATTCTATTTTGCAATAAAGTTGTTATTGAGATTTATTCAGTAAAGTTGTTATTGAATAAAATGAATTGTTTTTACTTTTAACCTAACTCCAATAACCAAAGAACCCATGGCTATAGGTTGTATACTTGAACTTCATGTGTGACATGATTGTGGATCAAGTTCAAGTAATAGCCAGAACGGTCTATAGTATAGGGATAAGGCTGGGTACCTTATCTTGGGGACACTATTGGACGCGGCCCACTTTGTATAGTACAAACGATGTGATCCGAAATCGTTCATGTGGAGACATGTGAGTGGGGGTGTCCTATGCAATGAGTTTGCATAAGACTGAACCGCGAAACAAGTCGCTCTTTCTTTATAACTCCGTTTACTGTAAAGACCGACTTTTTCATATGATGACCTAGGTAACTCGATCTGAATCCTGAGCACGCTATGAACTCCTGTTTATTCGGGCTTATCCTTTGACTTGTATGGGTGAGAGTGGCCCGAGATCGCCGACTCAATAAGCCTACCATCTTGGGGATAAGACCGGGTAGGTAGCTGGGAACATAGTCCTGCGAGATGGAATTCACTCCTACCCACTCTGAGGGATTAGTAGAGAGGTTGTTCCCTTAAGTGCTGACTCCGGGTCTTGAACTAGGGATCCCACCCTCTCATTGGCCCGAGAGGGACTTGGTATAGTGATGAGATCACATACCAATCGGTTTGGTGGTTGGACCACAAACCAATAGTTCATTAGAGGATCAGTGGGACTTAAGGAACAAGATGTAATTACGGGGGTAAAACGGTTATTTTGACCCAGCTGTAATTACGAACGACCTGTGAAGGATCGACTTACTAATGATGGTTATATCAAGAGGACAGAAATATATCTACGGTGAGGAGAGTGCAACCCTTGGACTTTAGTGGAGTCTCCGGGGGTTAACGAATGTTGGTTAGCTTGGTTAAAGAGTTTGACCGGTTAATCTCGTATCGTTGGAGCTCATGATCTGTAGGTCCTTTAGGTTCTCCTGGCTAGCTCGGATTAAGCCGTGTAACAATATGAGAGAAAAAGAATTTGAATTTATTGAAATTCGGTTTTGGAAGAATGATGGACATATTTAAATATGATTTAAATATGGGATCGGTGTAAAACATGAATAAGGATTCATGTGTGATGATTCGGTTTAAGAAACCGGGATTAGTCTTATTATTTAATTAATATTTGATATTGAATTAAATAATAATATTAATTAATTAAAAAGTTTAATTAATTATAATTTATTTTGCTTATTAAAATTAATTATGAATTAATTTTAAAATGACAAAATATTACAAGTGTGATTATAAGTCAAAGTGGAATTATCCATGTTGAGTGGATTTATCCAAGTTGAGTGGGTTTATCCAAGTTGTGAAGTGGATTGTGAATCACCAACAACATGCATATAAACTCATCAATTTTGGAACACTTGGTTGAAGACTAATCCATCCAATTTGAGGTGTCATGCTAAACAAAGACTTTGTTGCATGTGAATTGCCTATAAATTGGATGAAGATCAAATGGTTTGGGGTTGATGAATTTTCAAAGAGTTTGAATGTTTGGATGAGCATGAAGAGTTCATGGTACTTGAGAAATTAGAAAGCTAAGTGTTAGACTTCTTCTCACAAAAACCTCATCACTTTCATCTTCCCATCTTCTTCTTCCAAACTTTTTCTTTCATAAAGGAGTCCCACCACTCCGTTGCTCGGCCCGAGGATAGCGGGACTACCGGAGGTGGTTCTCGAGGTGTTCGAGGGAAGCTTCGAAGGGTTCGTGAGGAGATTCGAGCATTGGAAGAGAAGTCTTTAGAACTACAAGAGGTATGTGTTCTAATTCCTTCTATTTCAAAGCTTTGTGCATGTTTCTTATTTAGCTAAATTAATGAAATTAGAGTGCCAATGATCCGTCTCGCTTCCGCTGCGCTACATGCGCTCCATCACACAATTGTTCTGGTGCCTACAATATAGTTCCTAAATTTCTCACAAGCAAACACTACAGCTAGCATCTCTTTCTCAGTGGTTGTGTAGCTGCATTGTGCCTCATTAAGTGTCTTACTAGCATAATAGACAGGGTGTGTTAACTTGTCAATCTTCTGCCCTAACATAACCCCTACAGCATAGTCACTGGCATCACATAACATCTCAAATGGGAGATCCCAATTTGGTCCTACTATAATAGGGGCTGTGACTAGTGCTTCCTTAAGGGTCTTCCAAGCTAGGAAACATTCTCTAGAGAAGATGAAGGGTTTGTTTAGCTCTAGAAGCTCGCATAGAGGCTTGGAGATCTTAGAAAAGTCCTTAATGAACCTTCTATAGAAGCCAGCATGCCCTAAGAAACTTCTAATGGCTTTGACATTTTGAGGTTCTACCAACTTCTCTATTATTTCAATTTTTTCCCTGTCAACCTCTACACCTGCCCTTGACACTCTATGCCCTAAGACAATCCCTTCATCCACCATGAAATGGCACTTTTCCCAATTTAGGACTAGGTTGGTCTCCTCACACCTAGCCAGGACTTGTCCTAGGTTCTCTAGACAGTTTGTAAATGAATCCCCAAAGACTGAGAAATCATCCATGAATATCTCTATCATGGACTCATCCAAATCAGAGAAGATTGCCAACATGCACCTTTGGAAAGTTGCCGGTGCATTGCATAAGCCAAAAGGCATTCTGCGAAAGGCAAAAGTTCCAAAAGGGCAAGTGAAGGTAGTCTTCTCTTGGTCCTTAGGGTCTATAGTAATCTGGTTATATCCTGAATAACCGTCTAAGAAACAGTAGTAGGCTCTACCAGCTATCCTCTCTAGCATTTGGTCAATGAACGGTAGAGGGAAATGGTCTTTTTTGGTTTCTTTATTTAGTTTCCTATAATCCATGCAAACTCTCCATCCTGTGACAGTCCTAGTTGGAATCAGTTCATTGTTCTCATTGACTACCACAGTCATCCCCCTCTTCTTAGGTACACACTGTATAGGGTTCACCCACTGGCTACTAGCTA
Source organism: Herpetospermum pedunculosum (assembly GCA_028017165.1). Taxonomy (NCBI): domain Eukaryota; kingdom Viridiplantae; phylum Streptophyta; class Magnoliopsida; order Cucurbitales; family Cucurbitaceae; genus Herpetospermum; species Herpetospermum pedunculosum. The sequence goes on along the minus strand of CM051528.1, from coordinate 52,083,093 downwards.
TGGGGAAGATCACACCAGCATCTAACCATTTTATTATTTCCTTTTTAACTACCTCTTTCATAGAGGGGTTCAGCCTACGTTGGTGATCTACTCTAGGTGTATGCTCTTCCTCTAATATAATCTTATGCATGCAATAAGAAAGGCTAATGCCTCTAATATCAACAATAGTCCATGCAATAGCCTTCCTATGTTGCTTAAGTAGTAATATCAGTTCAACCTCATGCTTTTCACTTAATTTAGAGGAAATAATCACAGGCAAAGTATCATTACTTCCTAGATATGCATACTTGAGGTGAGTAGGGAGAGGTTTCAATTCTAAGACAGGTGGATGCTCAATGGATGGTTTTAATGGATTCACAGATTTTTCAGTTAAGTCAATATTCATAAACACATGCTGAGGGTTATTTACAGATATGTCCATTATCTCAACTATGTTTAAGTCAGTTAATTCTAATCCTACATATTCATGAGCATGCTTAGTCAACAATTCATGCTCCAATTGTTCTTCCATTAATGAATCTATAATGTCCATGCTCGCACAAGATTCAGAGTCAGAGGGGTACCTTAAGGCTTTATACACACTAAATTTCACCTCTTCATCATGAACCCTCATAGTGAGCTCACCTTTTTGGACATCTATCAGTGCCCTACCTGTGGCTAGAAATGGTCTACCTAACAGGATGGGGACCTCCTTGTCTGCTTCATAATCCAGGATAATGAAATCTGCAAGGAAAATAAATTTGTCAACCTTTACAAGAATATCCTCAATCTTACCTTCAGGGTATGCTATGGATCTGTCTGCTAGTTGTAAAGTGACAGTGGTTGGACGTGCTTCTCCTATTCCTAGCTGGCGGAATAGTGATAGGGGCATGAGGTTTATGCTGGCTCCCAGGTCACAAAGAGCTCTGCCCACGTGCTTGCTGTTGCGTGCTCAATGTGTTTAAGATAAATAAGCAAGAAGGTAGAGAGAGCACTTAGGACATGCAAGCATACATGGTCTCACAGCAAGTAGTAAGTATATTTCATTCGTTTTTTCCACAGAGACTCATTTTTAGCTATTCACGAAGTGTATTTGTTAAGAAAGAAGGGGTGGATTTGATGGGGTAAAATTGGTTTTTAATTATCTAATTTTTGCTGAATGTGTAAAGGAATGCAACATAAACAAATGCAAGTTGAAATTAGACTCAAAAGACAAGAGATGGAATTATTAAACGAAGAAGAAAACAGCTAAACAGAATGGTAACTTAGCAGAATTGCGGACACCGCAATTTTACTGCAATTGAATAACAGCGAAAGTGTGTAAATGGGTGAATTAAGGGCTACTAATGACTATCCTATAGGCATTTTTATACGATTCTCAAGCACTGGATCTACTCTCTATGCATCAAACTCACTCTATCTCATGTATCGTCCGATTCCATGCATTAGATTCTTTAGTTTACTCGACTCAAAGTAAGGTCTTAAGCATCTTGTTAAAACAGAAGTGTTTAGTTTGTACTAGGGAAACGCCTATTCCTAGGCCGTTTCCTGGTTACCATGAAAGGCTAGCATGATTATACGACTCTGAACTCTTACTCCTTCCAGAGGTTAGGAGTTCTTTGGACAAAATGGATGGCCAATCGAAATTGCCCGTGGGATGAACCTTACATACAATCAATGCTTCGAGAGCTATCCTACATGCTTGGTTCACGTTTTTTAGCCTATAGTTCTGTCATTAGCATGCCCCTAAGTGACTTAGCTACTCATGGATATACAGAGAACAGAAATGTAAGATAAAACAGACATGCTTAGAAGGGAAATATACTCCAAACAGTAAGACAAAACCATAGCAGCAGAAGATGGAAACTGTGAAATGAAGACTTGCAATTTGATTACTTTGAATGTTGAACGGACAAAAGGGAACTTAAAGGAAATAATTCAAAGACAGACAGCGACGAAATGCAGTAGATAGAACATTAAGCTAGAAACAACAACTGATCAAAGCTGGAAATTAGAAAAGGAAAACAGAAAGCAGGAAATGACGCATGAAAGCCTCGTTGCAGTCGCCTCGAATGAAGGGGATGAAAGGTCAGCCTTGCTTGGATGAATCCAATCGAGAGAGAAGAAGAATCTCCTCTCCTTCCTATCAGATTATCGATTCCAACAGCTGAGACTCTCACTCCAACAGACGGCAAAGGAAAACAGGGCGAAAAGATGGACTGCGAGAAGACTCTACGCTTTCGGATGATTATTGAACCTCCGACTTTGACCCCCTTTTATAGTAGTTTGCAGGTGCGTTTGGGCCAAGGAGAACCATCAATCTTCAACGTCATATATCAGAATGGATGGAGGAGAAAGAACGAATCCCTGAAATTACGGAAATTAACAGAAACAGATCAGTCAACTTACGGTTTTCACTTGAATAATTGCGGCTTCAGCAATGTTTTCCCAATGCTGTCGCAATGCAGCTTTTTTCATTCTTTTCCTTCGGTTTTCAACCCTTTTCTTTCCTATTGTACAAAAGTCCTAATTTAGCTACCTTCTTCTCATTCTCATATTTAAGCATATGTTTAGGCTAAATGCTATCAAAAACACCTAAAAGTGTACATCTTCTTAAGCTAAATGGGTCCTAAATAAGTCACTTTCAGAGACTTAACACACCCCCAAACTTAAGGTTTTGCTTGTCCTCAAGCATACTAACCACCTACTGACTCCCCTATATCCCTATCTATAGCACTGCTGTCCTGTGACACACTTCTCAGTTTAAAACTACCCTCTTATCTAGCTTCTTCTGACTTCGCCTGCCTAACACTCACCTGCTTTTATTAACTTCCTACAACTGATCTATTTGCTTTTGTCATATCATGCCACTATCCCTAAGGTTTCAAATTCTGCCTAGCTTTACCTCAGACTCAGTACATGCTCCTAGCTTTATTTTTAATGTGTCTAGGATTCCTTAGAGTCATGCCAGTCTTAGTATTAACGGTGACAGTAGTACTTTTAAAGAACAACCTAAACCCTGGCATCACTACATTGGATAAACACTCATCTCCCTAAACAACCCTACGAGTTACAACTTTGTGCTTAGCTAATTGAGGATCAGAGTTCTTTTTAAATAGGACACCTAAGCCACAAAGTTATAACTCCTAGGTATACATTCTTCTTTCCTATTCTTTTCCCTTTTTCTTACTTAGGTGGGGCCTCTCCTTTGGTTGCCTTTTGATGCAATGCCACTTGTGGGTCACACACTTGGCACTGATTACTTAGCAACCTAAGATAGACCCCCCTCTTTATTCTATTTTTCACTTTTTTTTTTTTCAGTTCATCATTTTTTTGTAAAGGAGAAGAAGAATGCTTATGTTTCTAAGGGAGAGAGGAATGTTCCTAGGCCTAGGGTGGCCTCCCCCAAACTTAAACTACTCATTGTCCCCAATGAGTGTCTGAGGTGGCACACCCCCAAACTTTCCTAGAAGCATCTAGTCTAAGGTAAAACAAAGAGAATCTAAAGCTCTAGGCATAGACAGAACATTGAAAAGAAAATATCACAGTAGCAGTAAATTAAAAAAAAACAGACAGTTAAGGGCTTAAAGCTGTGCATGCTGAGCTTTTTAGAGGTCGATTTAAACTAGCAAAGGGTGTCCTATGACACTCATCCAGCATGCTGTTAGATAAGCTATATATGGTAGTCATGATAGCAGCAAAAAATGGAATTTAAACAGATCACAGCCTAGCTAAACAGACAGTCCAAAACATGCTTTCAGTCATGAAAATTGCGGGGGCAGCAATTATTTCGCAATTAGATCAGGGCAGATATAACAGTGATTAAGGCCCCTAAGCATGCTCTTTCCAGTCATTCACGCTCTCCTAAAAATAAAACAAAACTAACCTATCTAGTCACCTATCATCAGACTATACTAAGCAAAATTAAAAACATAAAACTAAGCATCTAAGACAGATAAAAAATGTACTAAAACAGCATAATTCACATAAGCTATCAGAAAGCAGAAAATTGTTTTTTTTTTTTCTAAGGGAACAGCAATACTCCCTTCAGTGCACTTCAAACCAGCACTCAAACATCGTCATCCTCATCTGGTTGTCGTGGTCGTGGAGGCACCCATGGAGTCAGGAGATTTGTGGGGAAGTCAGGGAAGATGCACCCAAGTTGGTCTGCAACTTCCTTGTCCCTTGCCTGCGCATAAGTGGCCCATTGAGCCATTCTCCTCTGCATATCCATCAGGCAGGCCATGGATAGGGACTGTTCAGCAGCCAGCCTATCCAGTTCAAACTCCATATTCCCCTTCCTCTTCAGCCTCAGGCTAGCCGGCAGCTCCAAGTGGCCTGTGTAAGCCATTTGCTGCTCCATGCGCTCGGTGGGGACTCCTGCAAGCAAACATAGTTTGGTTATGGTATTAGGGAAAAACAGTGGTCCCTTACCTTTCTTGGCGCACTCAGCAATAGCAGCAGTGATGACTTCTCCCACGTTGATCGTGAGACCTCTCATTATCGCATACACCAGCAGCGATCGGCTTTGGTTGATTGTAGTCTCGTGAGTCACTGGGGACAATCTCCTTCTCACGAACGAAAACCAAACAGCCGCCTTAGCCGTGAGGTTGGCACTCATGAGAGTGTGCCTCCCATTGCGTGATACAGTCCACGCTGCCTCAGGCTGGCCAATGGTTCGAATGGCCTCCTCCAGCACTGCCTCAGTAGGCTCATCAACGATCCGTGCATAATCTGTATGTGTTTGGCCCTTGAGACCAAAGGCTTCGTTGATGGCCTTGGCTGAGAAATCCACTTCTACCCCTCTGACCACAGACAGGCCATCCTCAGGGCTGAGCACATTGGCGTAGAAATCATACACCATGCTCGTGTAGGCTGGATTGGGCGGTCTGCAAAATTCCTCCCAGCCGTGGTTCATCACTCCTGCGCGCAAGAACTGCGGCAGGTCAGCAGGTCGGTCGAGGAAGCCTTTCTCGTGCAGCAACTCCCTCTTCCTCAGCTCAGCACCCCTGGACTCAGCATCAGAGGAAACATACCTCACTGACTGAGGCTCGTCTTCAGGGTAGAGCTTTGCCTTCCCTTTATCTGATGGTTTGGCTGACTCGGCAGCCTCAACCTTGAGTCGTTTGAGCGAAGGCTCGGTGCTCTCTTTGTCTGCTGAAGGCGCCCTTTTAGCCTTCTTCTTTTTCAGCTTCTTGGATCGCCTGGCCTTGACAATCTTGGCCTTCTTCTTCTTGAGCTTTGCCTCAATGTTGATCTGCTGCAGGCATGCCCCAGCGTCTCTTCCATGGAATCATCCTGCTGTGCAGGACTCTCTGGGCTAGCTTCCCTTGCAGGCGAGAAGACCTCGTCTTCACCACCTTCCCCACTGCCCTGAGTGGATTCCTGGTACTCCCCATATGGGAATTCAGGGTCAGGCCGTGGAGGCGTGTGCGAAGGTGTTGCACTCTGCTCTGCTGTAGGCGTCTGCACGGAATTCAGTGGTGAAGACGGCGTCTCGGGGCTCTGTGCAGGCGGCGATGATGAAAGCTCTGGGCTGTGCACTGGTCCAGATGGTGACGGGCTGTGCGCAGGTGAGGCAGATGGCGTCGAACCCTTCTTGGTCGACTCGTGGGACGCACGATCCGATTCTTGACTCTCCATAGAGGGAGTCTTTGCTTTGCTTGGTTCGGCGGCCGTCTCGACACTCCACCGGCGTTTCTTGGGCGTGCCCGCTGGTTCAGAAGGGCCAGCAGGGATTTCTGTGACAACCCTCCACTTCTTCCTACGGATCGGAAGTTTGGGAAGAGGTCCGGTGCGTACAGCCCCAGCATCTGCAAGGGTAAGAAGTGCTTCCCTCGCAGCCGCTTCAGCTGCGTCATCAGCCTTCTTCTTGGCTGCGGATCTTTCAGCCCTTGTGGACACCATTGTCGAATCTTGGAGGTTTGGAGAGAAGGATCAAAGATGAAGAGAATCTCAGTTTTCTTGGAAATCAGAGAATGAGAGAATCGTATCGATCGAGCGCCTTCTAACGGATATAAAGGCAACGGCTAAATCCCAACGGCTATATTTTGCGAATCCTGCAATTCCAGCGCAATTTTAGGGAATCGTATCTTTTATTTGGCTCGATCGTTTCTTGATTTTTAAAGCTGGGATTACTCTCCTTGATTCCCTCTTTCGATTCCCTGTAAAAAGAAATAAAAACAATATCAAATTCGTAATTAAAATCACACAACAAAACACACAAATGATAACCGGAAAATCGCATGAGCCTTATGTTGACGAGCACAGCAATCACTCGTCCTCTCTCGTTCTCATTGTTATGCTTCAGTCAAGAGGAAGGCCGAGAGAGTCTTCACATCTCCTTCCTCATAGTAGTGCTTTAATCTTGCACCATTAACCATGAATGGTTGGCCTTGCTGCAAGTTCTTTATCTCTATCGCACCATGAACAAACACATTAGTAATGACAAATGGACCCGACCATCTAGACTTAAGTTTCCCTGGAAATAGTTTCAACCGTGAGTTAAACAACAAAACAAGTTGACCCTTCTTAAAGTCCTTAACTCTAAGTCTACTATCGTGCCAAATCTTGGTTTTTTCCTTGTACATCTTAGCATTTTCATAGGCCATATGCCTAAGCTCATCAAGCTCATGTAATTGCAAAGACCTCAGTGTCCCTGCATCCTTTACACAAAAATTCAATTCCTTCATGGCCCAAAATGCCTTGTTTTCTAACTCAAGTGGTAAGTGACAAGCCTTGCCATATACCAGCCTATAAGGGGACATACCTAGGGGTGTCTTATATGCTGTCCTATAAGCCCAAAGTGCATCCTCAAGCTTGAAGGACCAGTCTTTCCTATTAGGTTTGACCACTTTTTCTAGGATGTTCTTAATTTCCCTATTTGAGATTTCAGCTTGTCCATTTGAGTGTGGGTGATAGGGAGTGGCTACTCTATGTCTAATGTTATACTTAGCCAACACTCTCTCCATAGCCTTGTTAATGAAATGTGACCCCTCATCACTAATGATGGCACGAGGTGTCCCAAACCTAGTAAAAATGTGCCTATGCAAGAAGTTGGTGACTGTTTTAGCATCATTATTAGGACATGCTTTGGCTTCTACCCACTTGGACACATAGTCCACTGCTACTAATATGTAAAGGTTACCTGATGATGGAGGGAATGGTCCCATGAAGTCAATGCCCCACACATCAAAGAGCTCTAACTCTAAGATGTAGGTGAGGGGCATCTCATCCTTTCGACTGAGGTTACCTGTTCTTTGGCATTCATCACAGCTGTGGGCATAGTTGTGGGCATCTTTGAAGATCGTTGGCCAATAATAGCCACTTTGAAATACCTTTGCAGCTGTTCTTTGGCCACCAAAGTGTCCACCATAAGGAGATGTGTGACAGTGCTGCAGCACAGACTTCGCTTCAGCAGCTGAAACACACTTCCTTAGCAAGCCGTCAGCACATGTTCTGTAAAGTGTGGGGTCATCCCAGATAAATTTCCTTGCTTCATGAAGGAACCTCTTCTTCTCTTGTCCTCCCTTGAAAACTGGTAAAACCTGTGATGCACGGAAGTTAGCAATGTCAGCAAACCAAGGTTCTTCATCGTTATCACAATGAGTCAAAGCAAAGACATGTTCATCAATAAAAGCATCCGAAATTGCGGGCTCCGCAATTTTTTCGCAATTGTGCTGCAATCGAGACAGGTGATCTGCAACCACGTTTTCACATCCTTTCTTGTCTCGAATGTCCAAATCAAACTCTTGCAACAGCAGTACCCACCTAATCAACCTAGGCTTAGCATCAGCCTTCCTCATAAGATACTTCAAGGCAGAATGGTCAGTGTACACAATTGTCCTAGTGCCTACAATATAGTTTCTAAATTTTTCACAAGCAAATACTACAGCAAGCATTTCTTTCTCAGTAGTTGTATAATTACATTGAGCCTCATTCAAGGTTTTACTAGCATAATATACAGGGTGTGTTAGCTTGTCAATCCTCTGTCCTAACATGACTCCTACAGCATAGTCACTGGCATCACATAGCATCTCAAATGGGAGATCCCAATTTGGTCCTACTATTATAGGTGCAGTGACTAGTGCTTTCTTAAGGGTAGTCCAAGCTACTAAGCATTCCTTAGAGAAGATGAATGGTCTATTTAGCTCTAAAAGCTCACACAGAGGCTTGGCTATCTTAGAAAAGTCCTTGATGAACCTTCTGTAGAAGCCAGCATGCCCTAAGAAGCTTCTAATGGCTTTGACATTCTGGGGCTCTACCAACTTCTCTATGATCTCAATCTTTGCCCTATCAACTTCTACTCCTGCCCTTGACACTCTATGTCCTAAGACAATCCCCTCATCCACCATAAAATGGCATTTTTCCCAATTTAGGACTAGGTTGGTCTCCTCACACCTAGCCAGGACTTGTCCTAGGTTTTCTAGACAGTTTGCAAATGAGTCCCCAAAGACTGAGAAGTCATCCATGAATATTTCTATCATGGACTCATCCAACTCAGAGAAGATTGCCATCATGCACCTTTGGAAAGTTGCCGGTGCATTGCATAAGCCAAAAGGCATTCTGCGAAAGGCAAAAGTTCCAAAAGGGCAAGTGAAGGTGGTCTTCTCTTGATCCTTAGGGTCTATAGTTATTTGATTATAGCCTGAATAACCGTCTAAGAAACAATAGTAGGCTCTACCAGCTATTCTGTCTAGCATCTGGTCAATGAACGGTAGAGGGAAGTGATCTTTTTTAGTTTCTTTATTTAATTTCCTGTAATCCATGCACACTCTCCACCCTGTGACAGTCCTTGTTGGGATCAGTTCGTTGTTCTCATTAACTACCACAGTTATTCCCCCCTTTTTAGGTACACATTGGATGGGGCTCACCCACTGGCTACTAGCTATTGGGAAGATCACTCCTGCATCTAACCATTTTATTATTTCCTTTTTTACTACCTCTTTCATAGAGGGGTTTAGCCTACGTTGGTGATCTACCCTAGGGGTGTGCTCTTCCTCTAATATAATTTTGTGCATGCAATAAGAAGGGCTAATGCCTCGAATATCAGCAATAGTCCATGCTATAGCCTTCCTATGTTGCTTAAGCAGTAAAATTAATTCAACCTCATGCTTTTCACTTAGCTTAGAAGAAATAATTACAGGCAATGTATCATTATTTCCTAAATACGCATATTTGAGGTGAGTGGGTAGTGGTTTCAGTTCTAAAACAGGTGGATGCTCAATGGAGGGCTTTAAAGGATTCACAGATCTATCATTTAAATCTATATTCATACATACATGTTGTGGTTTATCTACAGGCATATCCATTATGTCAGATACATTCAAGTCAGCTATATTTAATTGTACATATTCATTAGCATGCTTAGTTAATAATACATGCTCCAATTGTTCCTCCATCAAGGAGTCTACTACGTCCATGCTAGCACAGGATTCAAGGTCAGAGGGGTACCTTAAAGCTTTATATACACTAAACTTCACCTCTTCATCATGAACCCTCATAGTAAGCTCACCTTTTTGGACGTCTATAAGTGCCCTACCTGTGGCTAGAAATGGTCTGCCTAGCAGGATGGGGACCTCCTTGTCTGCCTCATAGTCCAGGACAATGAAATCTGCAAGGAAAATAAATTTGTCAACTTTCACTAGAATATCCTCAATCTTACCTTCAGGGTATGCGATGGATCTGTCTGCTAGTTGTAAAGTGACAGTGGTTGGACGTGCTTCTCCTATTCCCAACTGGCGGAATAGGGACATGGGCATGAGATTTATGCTGGCGCCCAGGTCACAAAGCGCTCTGCCCACGTGCTTGTGTTAAGTCTCTGAAAGTGACTTATTTAGGACCCATTTAGCTTAAGAAGATGTGCACTTTTAGGTGTTTTTGATAGCATTTAGCCTAGACCTATGCTTAAATATGAGAATGAGAAGAAGGTAGCTAAATTAGGACTTATGCACAATAGGAAAGAAAAGGGTTCAAAACCGAAGGAAAAGAATGAAAAAACTGCATTGCGAAAACATTGCTGAGGCCGCAATTATTCAAGTGAAAACCGTAAGTTGACTGATCCTTTTCTGTTAATTTCCGTAATTTCAGGGATTCGTTCTTTCTCCTCCATCCATTCTGATATATGACGTTGAAGATTGATGGTTCTCCTTGGCCCAAACGCACCTGCAAACTACTATAAAAGGGGGCCAAAGTCGGAGGTTTGATCATCCGAAAGCGTAGAAGCCTTCTCACAGTCCGCTTTTTCTCCCTGTTTTCCTTTGCCGTCTGTTGGAGTGAGAGTCTCAGCTGTTGGAATCGATAATCTGATAGGAAGGAGAGGAGATTCTTCTTCTCTCTCGATTGGATTCATCCAAGCAAGGCTGACCTTTCATCCCCTTCATTCGAGGCGACTGCAACGAAGCTTTCAAGCGCCATTTTACTGTTTTCTGTCGTTCTTCTTCTAATTTCCAGTTTTGATCATTGTTGTTCCTAGTTTAGTGTTTTAGTTACTGCATTTCGTTGTTGTCTGTCTTTGAACTACTGCCTTTAAGTTTCTCTTTGTTCGTTCAACATTCAAAGTAATCAAATCGCAAGTTTCATTTCACAGTTTCCTTCTTCTGCTGCTACGGTTTTGTCTTGCTGTTTTAAGTTTATTTCCCTTCTAAGCATGTCTGTTTCATCTTACATTTCTGTTCTCTATATATCCATGAGTAGCTAAGTCACTTAGGGGCATGCTAATGACAGAACTATAGGCTAAAAAACGTGAACCAAGCATGTAGGATCGCCTTCGAAACATTGATTGTATGTAAGCTTCATCCCACGGGCAATTTCGATTGGCCATCCATTTTGTCCAAAGAACTCCTAACCTCTGGAAGGAGTAAGAGTTCAGAGTCATATAATCATGCTAGCCTTCCATGGTAATCAGGAAACGGCCTAGGAATAGGCGTTTCCCTAGTACAAACTAAACACTTCTGTTTTAACAAGATGATTAAGACCTTACTTTGAAGTCGAGTAAACTTAGGAATCTAATGCATGGAATCGGACGATACATGAGATAGAGTGAGTTTGATGCATAGAGAGTAGATCCAGTGCTTGAGAATCGTATAATAACGCCTATAGGATAGTCATTAGTAGCCCTTAACTCACCCATTTACACACTTTCGCTGCTGTTTAATTGCGGAAACATTGCGGTCCCCGCAATTCTGCAAAATTTTCATTCTGTTAGCTGTTTTCTTCTTCGTTTATCAATTCCATCTCTTGTCCTTTGAGTCTAATTTCAACTTGCATTTGTTTATGTTATATTCATTTACACATTCAGCAAAAATTAGATAATTAAAAACTAATTTTACCCCATCAAATCCACCCCATCTTTCTTAACAAATACACTTCGCGAATAGCTAAACATAAGTCTCTGTGGAAAAAACGAATGAAATATACTTACTACTTGCTGTGAGACCATGTATGCTTGCATGTTCTGAGTGCTCTCTCTACTTTCTTGCTTATTTATCTTTACACATTGAGCACGCAACAAGTTTTTGGCGCCGCTGCCGGGGACTTATTTTAAGTGAAAACGAAGTTTGTTAAGTCTGAAACACCAAGATATTTTCCATTGGATTTGATCCATTTCCATTTCTTTTTCAGGTACCATTTAGGGTAGTTTATGAATGAGACTCCAAGTAGTGATCTAGAGTTCAACCCTGAGCCTGAGAGATTATTTAAAGCTAGAAATAGAGCCAAGAAACGTCTCTTTAAACAACCCCTCTTACCTCAAATAATTGCTGAAACCGCAGAGTCTCCGCAAGCCACTCAAGAAGAAATGGCTGGAATAGATCAAAACCTGGTGCCTGTCACTCGCAATCCCATTGAAATAGCGAATGACAAGGATAGCGCCATCCTTTCATACCTCGTACCTATGCCTGGGGAGCTGAACCCCAGCATAATCCGTCCTGAAATCACTGCCAACTCATTCGAGTTAAAACCAGTGATGTTCCAAATGTTGTCCACTGTGGGACAATTCTTTGGAATAGAAAATGAGGACCCTCATAACCACCTTAGGAACTTCCTAGGAGTTAGTGACACATTCCTGATTCCTGGAGTTTCCCAAGAAGCCCTGAGGCTATATCTGTTCCCTTACTCTTTGAGGGACAAAGCCAAAACGTGGTTAAATTCTTTACCCTCAGGATCTGTCCTCAATTGGACAGACTTAGCAGAAAAATTCCTAGTCAAATATTTCCCACCAGATAGGAATTCGACCTTTCGTGATGATATCATCAAATTTAAACAAGCTCCAAGTGAGTCTCTTCACGAAGCTTGGACAAGATTCAAAGACCTTCTCATTAAATGTCCACACCATGGCATCCCATGGTGTATCCAAATAGAAGTCTTCTTTAAAGGATGCAACCCCAGCACCAGACAAGTTCTAAACTCATCCGCTGGAGGTTCCATGTTGTCCAAGAGTTACAACGAAGCCTATGAGATCTTGGAGAAGATCTCAGCATCTCACTGTAGGTGGTCAGATGATCCAGTTGAGCCAACTAGGGCTCAAGACAAGGATGCTCTAAGCGCCATGAGCACCCAAATCAACGCCCTGACCAACTTAGTTAAGCAAATGGCTCAGGCCAATCTCCAAACCAGTGCCAATACCGCCACAGCCATGTCAATGGGCACCCAACCAAGTCAAGGTGAGGCACTTATATGTGGATTCTGTGGGGAAGGGCACCCATATGAATACTGCCCTGGGAATCCATCCTCAGTCTGCTATGTTGGAAGCCAGCAGCAGCCTAGGAATAACCCCTACTCCAACACCTATAACCCTGGTTGGAGAAACCACCCTAACCTGTCATGGGGTGGCCAACAAAACGCTAACCAAAATTCTAACCAACCAAGGCCGAGTGGAACACCTGGTTTCACTCCTCAACATAACCAGTCAATGTACCAAAAACCATACAATCAACCTGTAGGATCTTCTGTAGAAAACCTACTCAAGGAATACATCGCTAAAAATGATGCTACGCTTCAAAGCCAGCAAGCTACTCTTAGGAGCCTAGAAAACCAAATAGGCCAATTAGCCAATGAACTTAAGAGTAGGCCCCAAGGTAGACTCCCTGCTGACACCGAGGTACCAAGGAGAGATGGTAAAGAACAAGTTCAAGCAATTGAACTTAGGAGTGGAAGACCACTGGTGAGCAACACAAAAGACATACCAAAGAGAGTAGAGAACACTGAGTCTAGTGCTCCACTGGAGTCTCTACCAAACCAAGGTCCACCACCAACTAGCACATCAGGAGCCAGGCTAGAACTAATTATTGAGGAGGTAGAAGAAATTCCAAGGCCTCCACCTATCCTAAAGCGCCCTGACATACCTGCATATGTGCCACCACCTCCATACCCTCAAAGGCTTAAGAAGAAGCAGGAACAGGAAGTTCATTTTAATAAATTCTTAGAAATTCTTAAGCAAGTGCATGTTAACATTCCTTTTGTAGAAGTTTTACAGTCTATGCCTTCTTATGTAAAGTTTTTGAAGGACATCATTACTAACAAAAAAATAATTGGTGAGTTTGAAACAGTAAACCTCACTGAGGAGTGCAGTGCCATCCTCCAGAACAAGCTGCCCAAGAAGGAGAAGGATCCCGGTTCCTTCACCTTACCTGTAGAACTTGGAGGCAGGCATGTGGGCAGAGCGCTTTGTGACCTGGGCGCCAGCATAAATCTCATGCCCCTGTCCCTATTCCGCCAGTTGGGAATAGGAGAAGCACGTCCAACCACTGTCACTTTACAACTAGCAGACAGATCCATTGCATATCCAGAAGGTAAAATTGAGGATATTCTAGTTAAAGTTGACAAGTTTATTTTCCTTGCAGATTTCATTGTCCTGGACTATGAGGCAGACAAGGAAGTCCCCATCCTGCTAGGCAGACCATTTCTAGCCACAGGTAGGGCACTTATAGACGTCCAAAAAGGTGAGCTCACTATGAGGGTTCAAGATGAAGAGGTGAAGTTTAGCGTATATAAAGCTTTAAGGTACCCCTCTGACCTTGAATCCTGTGCTAGCATGGACGTAGTAGACTCCTTGATGGAGGAACAATTAGAGCATGTATTATTAACTAAGCATGCTAACGAATATGTACAATTAGATATAGCTGACTTGAATGTATCTGACATAATGGATATGCCTGTAGATAAACCACAACATGTATGTATGAATATAGATTTAACTGATAGATCTGTGAATCCTTTAAAGCCCTCCATTGAGCATCCACCTGTTTTAGAACTGAAACCACTACCTACTCACCTCAAGTATGCATATCTAGGAAGTAATGAAACTCTGCCTGTTATCATTTCTTCTAAATTAAGTGAAAAGCATGAGGTTGAACTGATTTTACTGCTTAAGCAACATAGGAAGGCTATAGCATGGACTATTGCTGATATTCGAGGCATTAGCCCTTCTTATTGCATGCACAAAATTATACTAGAGGAAGAGCACACACCTAGGGTAGATCACCAGCGTAGGCTAAACCCCTCTATGAAAGAGGTAGTAAAGAAGGAAATAATAAAATGGTTAGATGCAGGAGTGATCTTCCCAATAGCTAGTAGCCAGTGGGTGAGCCCCATCCAATGTGTACCTAAAAAGGGGGGAATAACTGTGGTAGTCAATGAGAACAACGAACTGATTCCAACAAGGACTGTCACAGGGTGGAGAGTGTGTATGGATTACAGGAAATTAAATAAAGAAACTAAAAAATACCATTTTCCTCTTCCGTTCATTGACCAGATGTTAGACAGAATAGCTGGTAGAGCCTACTATTGTTTCTTAGATGGCTATTCAGGCTATAATCAAATAACTATAGACCCTAAGGATCAAGAGAAGACCACCTTTACTTGCCCTTTTGGAACCTTTGCCTTTCGCAGAATGCCTTTTGGCTTATGCAATGCACCGGCAACTTTCCAAAGGTGCATGATGGCAATCTTCTCTGAGTTCGATGAGTCCATGATAGAAATATTCATGGATGACTTCTCAGTCTTTGGGGAATCATTTTCAAACTGTCTAGAAAACCTAGGACAAGTCCTGGCTAGGTGTGAGGAGACCAACCTAGTCTTAAATTGGGAAAAATGCCATTTCATGGTGGATGAGGGGATTGTCTTAGGACATAGAGTGTCGAGGGCAGGAGTCGAAGTTGACCGAGCCAAAATTGAGATCATAGAGAAGTTGGTAGAGCCCCAGAATGTCAAAGCCATTAGAAGCTTCTTAGGGCATGCTGGCTTCTACAGAAGGTTCATTAAGGACTTTTCTAAGATAGCCAAGCCTCTGTGTGAGCTATTAGAGCTAAATAGGCCCTTCATCTTCTCTAAAGAATGTGTAGTAGCTTGGACCACCCTTAAGAAAGCACTAGTCTCAGCCCCTATCATAGTAGGACCAAATTGGGATCTGCCCTTTGAGATGTTGTGTGATGCCAGTGACTATGCGGTAGGAGTGATGTTAGGCCAGAAGATTGACAAGCTAACACACCCTGTCTATTATGCTAGTAAGACCTTGAATGAGGCTCAATGTAATTATACAACTACTGAGAAAGAGATGCTTGCTGTAGTGTTTGCTTGCGAAAAATTTAGAAACTATATTGTAGGCACTAGGACAATTGTATATACTGACCATTCTGCCTTGAAATATCTTATGAGGAAGGCTGATGCCAAGCCTAGGTTGATTAGATGGGTGTTATTGCTGCAGGAATTTGATTTGGACATTCGGGACAAGAAAGGATGTGAAAACGTGGTTGCAGATCACCTGTCTCGATTGCAGCACAATTGCGAAAAAATTGCGGACCCCGCAATTTTTGATGCTTTTATTGATGAACATGTCTTTGCTTTGACTCATCGTGATAACGATGAGGAACCTTGGTTTGCTGACATTGCTAACTTCCGTGCATCACAGGTATTACCAGTGTTCAAGGGAGGACAAGAGAAGAAGAGGTTCCTTCATGAAGCAAGGAAATTCATCTGGGACGACCCCACGCTTTACAGAACTTGTGCTGATGGCTTGCTAAGGAAGTGTGTTTCAGCTGCTGAAGCGAAGTCTGTGCTGCAGCACTGTCACACATCTCCTTATGGTGGACACTTTGGTGGCCAAAGAACAGCTGCAAAGGTATTTCAGAGTGGCTACTATTGGCCAACAATCTTCAAGGATGCCCACAACTATGCCCACAGCTGTGAAGAATGCCAAAGGACAGGTAACCTCAGTCGCAAGGATGAAATGCCTCTCACCTACATCTTAGAGTTAGAGCTCTTTGATGTGTGGGGCATTGACTTCATGGGACCATTCCCTCCATCATCAGGTAACCTTTACATATTAGTAGCAGTGGATTATTTGTCCAAGTGGGTAGAGGCCAAAGCATGTCCTAATAATGATGCTAAAACAGTCACCAACTTCTTGCATAGGCACATTTTTACTAGGTTTGGGACACCTCGTGCTATCATTAGTGATGAGGGGTCACATTTCATTAACAAGGCTATGGAAAAAGTATTGGCTAAGTATAACATTAGACATAGAGTAGCCACTCCCTATCACCCACACTCAAATGGCCAAGCTGAAATCTCAAATAGGGAAATTAAGAACATCGTAGAAAAAGTAGTCAAACCTAATAGGAAAGACTGGTCCTTCAAGCTTGAGGATGCACTTTGGGCTTATAGGACAGCATATAAGACACCTCTAGGAATGTCCCCTTATAGGCTGGTATATGGCAAGGCTTGTCACTTACCACTTGAGTTAGAAAACAAAGCATTTTGGGCCATGAAGGAATTAAATTTTTGTGTAAAAGATGCGGGGACACTGAGGTCTTTACAATTACATGAGCTTGATGAGCTTAGGCATATGGCCTATGAAAATGCTAAGATGTACAAGGAAAAAACCAAGATTTGGCACGATAGTAGACTTAGAGTTAAGGACTTTAAGAAGGGTCAACTTGTGTTGTTGTTTAACTCACGGTTGAAACTATTTCCAGGGAAACTTAAGTCTAGATGGTCGGGTCCATTTGTCATTACTAATGTGTTTGTTCATGGTGCCATAGAGATAAAAAACTTGCAGCAAGGCCAACCATTTATGGTCAATGGGGCGAGGTTGAAGCATTACTATGAGGAAGGAGATGTGAAGACTCTCTCGGCCTTCCTCTTGACTGAAGCGTGACAATGAGAACGAGAGAGGACGAGTGGTTACTGAGCTCGTCAACATAAGCGTGACAATAAGTTGCCGGTTGTCATTTGTGTGTTTTGTTGTGTGATTTTAATTACGTATTTGATATTGTTTTTATATCTTTTTGTAGGGAATCGAAAGAGGGAATCAAGGAGAGTAATCCCAGCTTTAAAAATCAAAAAACGATCGAGCCAAATAAAAGATACGGACGAGCAAAGTTTGAGATTTTGATGAAAAAATATCCCTAGAATTGCGCTGGAATTGCAGGATCCGCAAAATAGAGCCGTTGGGATTTAGCCGTTGCCTTTATATCCGTTAGAAGGCGCTCGATCGATACGATTCTCTCATTCTCTGATTTCCAAGAAAACTGAGATTCTCTTCATCTTTGATCCTTCTCTCCAAACCTCCAAGATTCGACAATGGTGTCCACAAGGGCTGAAAGATCCGCAGCCAAGAAGAAGGCCGATGAAGCAGCTGAAGCGGCTGCGAGGGAAGCACTTCTGACCCTTGCAGATGCTGGGGCTGTACGCGCCGGACCTCTTCCCAAGCTTCCAATCCGTAGGAAGAAGTGGAGGGTTGTCACTGAGATCCCTGCTGGACCTTCTGAACCAGCGGGCACGCCCAAGAAACGCCGGTGGAGTGTCGAGACGGCCGCCGAACCAAGCAAAGCCAAGACTCCCTCTGTGGAGAGTCAAGAAACGAATCGTGCGTCCCACGAGTCGCCAAAGAAGAGTTCGTCGCCGTCTGCCTCACCTGCGCACAACCCTTCATCATCTGAACCAGTGCACAGCCTGGAGCTTCCAGAGTCACCGCCTGCACAGAGCCCTGTGACGCCGTCTTCACCACTGAATTCCGTGCAGACGCCTACAGCAGAGCAGAGTGCCACACCTTCGCACACGCCTCCACAGCCTGATCCTGAATTCCCCTATGGGGAGTACCAGGAATCCACTCAGGGCAGTGGGGAAGGTGGTGAAGACGAGGTCTTCTCGACTGCAAGGGAAGCTAGTGCCGAGAGTCCTGCACGGCAGGATGATTCCATGGAAGAGACGTTGGGGGCATGCCTCCAGCAGATCAATATCAAGGCTAAGCTCAAGAAGAGGAAGAAGGCCAAGATTGTCAAGGCCAAGCGATCCAAGAGACTGAAGAAGAAGAAGGCCAAGAGGGTGCCTTCAGCAGACAAAGAGAGCACTGAGCCTTCGCTCAAACGACTCAAGGTTGAGGCTGCCGAGTCAGCCAAGCCAGCAGATAAGGGGAAGGCCAAACTCTACCCTGAAGACGAACCTCAGTCAGTGAGGTATGTTTCATCGGACGCTGAATCCAGGGGCGTTGAGTTAAGGAAGAGGGAGTTGCTGCACGAGAAAGGCTTCCTCGACCGACCTGCTGACCTGCCGCAGTTCTTGCGCGCAGGAGTGATCAACCATGGCTGGGAGGAATTCTGCAGACCGCCCAATCCAGCCTACACGAGCATGGTGTATGATTTCTATGCCAATGTGCTCAGCCCTGAGGATGGCCTGTCTGTGGTCAGAGGGGTAGAAGTGGATTTCTCAGCCAAGGCCATCAACGAAGCCTATGGTCTCAAAGGCCAAACACATACAGATTATGCACGGATCGTTGATGAGCCTACTGAGGCAGTGATGGAAGAGGCCATTCGCACCATTGGCCAGCCTGAAGCTTCCTGGACCGTGTCACGCAATGGGAGGCACACTCTCATGAGTGCCAACCTCACGGCTAAGGCAGCTGTTTGGTTTTCGTTCGTGCGAAGGAGATTGTCCCCTGTGACTCACGAGACTACAATCCACCAGAGCCGATCGCTGCTGGTGTATGCGATAATGAGAGGTCTCACGATCAATGTGGGAGAAGTCATCACTGCGGCCATTGCTGAATGCGCCAAGAAAGGTAAGGGACCACTGTTTTTCCCTAATACCATAACCAAGCTATGTTTGCTTGCAGGAGTCCCCACCGAGCGCCTGGAGCAGCAGATGGCCTACACGGGCCACTTGGAGCTGCCTGCTAACCTGAGGCTGAGAAGGAAGGGGAATATGGAGTTTGAACTGGATAGACTGGCTGCTGAACAGTCCCTATCCATGGCCTGCCTGATGGATATGCTGAGGAGAATGGCTCAATGGGCCACTTATGCGCAGGCGAGGGACAAGGAAGTTGCAGACCAACTGGGGTGCATCTTCCCTGACTTCCCCACAAATCTCCTGACTCCATGGGTGCCCCCACGACCACGGCAACCAGATGAGGATGAAGGAGTTTAAGTGCTGGTTTGAAGTGCACTAAAGGGAGTATTGCTGTTCCCTTAGAAAAAAAAAAAACAATTTTCTGCTTTCTGATAGGATCATGTGAATTATGCTGTTTTTGGTTCAATTTTGATCTGTTTTAGATGTTTAGTTTTATGTTTTTCCTTTTGCTTAGTATAGTCTGATGTTAGCTGACTAGGTAGGATAGTTTAGTTTTATTTTTAGGAAGCTTGAGTGACTGGAAAAAGCATGCTTAGGGGCCTTAATCAATGTTATATCTGCCCTGATCTAATTGCGAAATAATTGCGGTACCCGCAATTTTCATGACTAAAAGCATGTTTTGGACTGTCTGTTTAGCTAGGCGGTGATCTGTTTAAATTCTATCTTTTGTTGCTATCATGACTACCGTATATAGCTTATCTAAATGCATGCTGGATGAGTGTCATAGGACACCCTTTGATATTTTAAATCGACCTCTAAACAGCTCAGCATGCACAGCTTTAAGCCCTTAACCGTCTGTTTTTTTTAATTACTGCTGCTGTGATATTTTCTTTTAAATGTTCTGTCTATACCTAGGGCTTTTAGATTCGCTTTGTTTTACTTTAGACTAGATGCTTCTAGGATAAGTTTGGGGGTGTGCCACCTCAGACACTCATTGGGGACAATGAGTAGTTGAAGTTTGGGGGAGGCCACCCTAGGCCTAGGAACATTCCTCTCTCCCTTAGAAACATAAGCATTCTTCTTCTCCTTTACACAAAAATGATGAACTGAAAAAAAAAAAAAAAAAAAATGAAAAATAGAATAAAGAGGGGGGTCTCTCTTAGGTTGCTAAGTAATCAGTGCCAAGTGTGTGACCCACAAGTGGCATTGCAGCAAAAAGCAACCAAAGGATAGGCCCCACCTAAGTAAAAAAAAAGAAAAGGAAAAAAGAATGTATACCTAGGAGTTATAACTTTGTGGCTTAGATGTCCTATTTAAAAAGAACTCTGATCCTCAATTAGCTAAGCACAAAGTTATAACTTGTAGGGTTGTTTAGGGAGATGAGTGTTTATCCAATGTAGTGATGCCAGGGTTTAGGTTGTTCTTTAAAAGTACCACTGTCACCGTTAATACTAAGACTGGCATGACTCTAAGGAATCCTAGACACATTAAAAATAAAGCTAGAAGCATGTACTGAGTCTGAGGTAAAGCTAGGCAGAATTTGAAACCTTAGGGATAGTGGCATGATATGACAAAAGCAAATAGATCAGTTGTAGGGAGTTAATAGAAGCAGGTGAGTGTTAGGCAGGCAAAGTCAGAAGAAGCAAGGGGAGTTTTAAACTGAGAAGTATGTCACAGGACAGCAGTGCTATAGATAGGGGTATAAGGGAGTCAGTAGGTGGTTAAAGAAGGAGAAACAGCAGCCTAGGGAAGTCCTTAGTATGCTTGAGGACAAGCAAAGCCTTAAGTTTGGGGGTGTGTTAAGTCTCTGAAAGTGACTTATTTAGGACCCATTTAGCTTAAGAAGATGTGCATTTTTAGGTGTTTTTGATAGCATTTAGCCTAGACCTATGCTTAAATATGAGAATGAGAAGAAGGTAGCTAAATTAGGACTTATGCACAATAGGAAAGAAAAGGGTTCAAAACCGAAGGAAAAGAATGAAAAAACTGCATTGCAAAAACATTGCTGAGGCCGCAATTATTCAAGTGAAAACCGTAAGTTGACTGATCCTTTTCTGTTAATTTCCGTAATTTCAGGGATTCGTTCTTTCTCCTCCATCCATTCTGATATATGACGTTGAAGATTGATGGTTCTCCTTGGCCCAAACGCACCTGCAAACTACTATAAAAGGGAGCCAAAGTCGGAGGTTTGATCATCCGAAAGCGTAGAAGCCTTCTCACAGTCCGCTTTTTCTCCCTGTTTTCCTTTGCCGTCTGTTGGAGTGAGAGTCTCAGCTGTTGGAATCGATAATCTGATAGGAAGGAGAGGAGATTCTTCTTCTCTCTCGATTGGATTCATCCAAGCAAGGCTGACCTTTCATCCCCTTCATTCGAGGCGACTGCAACGAAGCTTTCAAGCGCCATTTTACTGTTTTCTGTCGTTCTTCTTCTAATTTCCAGTTTTGATCATTGTTGTTCCTAGTTTAGTGTTTTAGTTACTGCATTTCGTTGTTGTCTGTCTTTGAACTACTGCCTTTAAGTTTCTCTTTGTTCGTTCAACATTCAAAGTAATCAATCGCAAGTTTCATTTCACAGTTTCCTTCTTCTGCTGCTACGGTTTTGTCTTGCTGTTTTAAGTTTATTTCCCTTCTAAGCATGTCTGTTTCATCTTACATTTCTGTTCTCTATATATCCATGAGTAGCTAAGTCACTTAGGGGCATGCTAATGACAGAACTATAGGCTAAAAAACGTGAACCAAGCATGTAGGATCGCCTTCGAAACATTGATTGTATGTAAGCTTCATCCCACGGGCAATTTCGATTGGCCATCCATTTTGTCCAAAGAACTTCTAACCTCTGGAAGGAGTAAGAGTTCAGAGTCATATAATCATGCTAGCCTTCCATGGTAATCAGGAAACGGCCTAGGAATAGGCGTTTCCCTAGTACAAACTAAACACTTCTGTTTTAACAAGATGATTAAGACCTTACTTTGAAGTCGAGTAAACTTAGGAATCTAATGCATGGAATCGGACGATACATGAGATAGAGTGAGTTTGATGCATAGAGAGTAGATCCAGTGCTTGAGAATCGTATAATAACGCCTATAGGATAGTCATTAGTAGCCCTTAACTCACCCATTTACACACTTTCGCTGCTGTTTAATTGCGGAAACATTGCGGTCCCCGCAATTCTGCAAAATTTTCATTCTGTTAGCTGTTTTCTTCTTCGTTTATCAATTCCATCTCTTGTCCTTTGAGTCTAATTTCAACTTGCATTTGTTTAAGTCTCTGTGGAAAAAACGAATGAAATATACTTACTACTTGCTGTGAGACCATGTATGCTTGCATGTTCTGAGTGCTCTCTCTACTTTCTTGCTTATTTATCTTTACACATTGAGCACGCAACAGCTTGCCTCCAAGTTCTACAGGTAAGGTGAAGGAACCAGGATCCTTCTCCTTCTTGGGCAGCTTGTTCTGGAGGATGGCACTGCACTCCTCAGTGAGGTTTACTGTTTCAAACTCACCAATTATTTTTTTGTTAGTAATAATGTCCTTCAAAAACTTTACATAAGAAGGCATAGACTGCAAAACTTCCACAAAAGGAATGTTGACATGCACTTGTTTAAGAATTTCTAAGAATTTATTAAAATGAACTTCCTGTTCCTGCTTCTTCTTAAGCCTTCGAGGGTATGGAGGTGGTGGCACATATGCAGGCACGTCAGGGCGCCTTAGGCTAGGTGGAGGCCTCGGAATTTCTTCTATCTCCTCAACAATTGGCTCTAGCCTGGCTCCTGATGTGCTAGTTGGTGGTGGACCTTGGTTTGGCAGAGACTCCAGTGGAGCACTAGACTCAGTGTTCTCTACTCTCTTTGGTGTGTCCTTTGTGTTGCTCACCAATGGTCTTCCACTCCTGAGTTCAATTGCTTGAACTTGTTCTTTGCCATCTCTCCTTGGTACCTCGGTGTCAGCAGGGAGTCTACCCTGGGGCCTACTCTTGAGTTCATTGGCTAATTGGCCTATTTGGTTTTCTAGGCTCCTAAGAGAAGCTTGCTGGCTTTGAAGCGTAGCATCATTCTTAGCTATGTATTCCTTGAGTAAGTTTTCTACAGAAGATCCTACAGGTTGATTGTATAGTTTTTGGTACATTGACTGGTTATGTTGGGGAGTGAAACCAGGTGTTCCACTCGGTCTAAGTTGGTTAAGATTTTGGTTAGTGTTTTGTTGGCCACCCCATGACAGGTTTGGGTGGTTTCTCCAACCAGGGTTATAGGTGTTGGAGTAGGGGTTATTCCTAGGCTGCTGCTGGCTCCCAACATAGCAGACTGAGGATGGATTCCCAGGGCAGTATTCATATGGGTGCCCTTCCCCACAGAATCCACAGATAAGTGCCTCGCCTTGACTTGGCTGGGTGCCCATTGACATGGCTGTGGCGGTATTGGCACTGGTTTGGAGATTGGCCTGAGCCATTTGCTTAACTAGGTTGGTCAGGGCGTTTATTTGGGTGCTCATGGCGCTTAGAGCATCCTTGTCTTGAGCTCTAGTTGGCTCTACTGGATCATCTGACCACCTACAGTGAGATGTTGAGATCTTCTCCAAGATCTCATAAGCTTCGTTGTAACTCTTGGACAACATGGACCCTCCAGCAGATGAGTTTAGAACTTGTCTGGTGCTGGGGTTGCATCCTTTAAAGAAGACTTCTATTTGGATACACCATGGAATGCCATGGTGTGGACATTTAATGAGAAGGTCTTTGAATCTTGTCCAAGCTTCGTGAAGAGACTCACTCGGAGCTTGCTTAAATTTTATGATATCATCACGAAAGGTCGAATTCCTATCTGGTGGGAAATATTTGACTAGGAATTTTTCTGCTAAGTCTGTCCAATTGAGGACAGATCCTGAGGGTAATGAATTTAACCACGTTTTGGCTTTGTCCCTCAAAGAGTAAGGGAAAAGATATAGCCTCAGGGCTTCTTGGGAAACTCCAGGAATGAGGAAGGTATCACTGACTCCTAGGAAGTTCCTAAGGTGGTTATGGGGGTCCTCATTTTCTATTCCAAAGAATTGTCCCACAGTGGACAACATTTGGAACATCACTGGTTTTAACTCAGAGGAGTTGGCAGTGATTTCAGGACGGATTATGCTGGGGTTCAGCTCCCCAGGCATAGGTACTAGATACGAAAGGATGGCGCTATCCTTGTCATTCGCTATTTCAATGGGATTGCGAGTGACAGGCACCAGGTTTTGATCTATTCCAGCCATTTCTTCTTGAGTGGATTGCGGAGACTCTGCGGTTTCAGCAATTATTTGAGGTAAAAGGGGTTGTTTAAAGAGACGTTTCTTGGCTCTATTTCTAGCTTTAAATAATCTTTCAGGCTCAGGGTTAAACTCTAGATCACTACTTGGAGTCTCATTCATAAACTACCCTAAATGGTACCTGAAGAAGAAATGAAGATGGATCAAACTCAATGGAAAATAACTTGATGTTTCAGACTTAACAAACTTCGTTTTCACTTAAAATAAGTCCCCGGCAGCGGCGCCAAAAACTTGTTGCGTGCTCAATATGTTAAAGATAAATAAGCAAGAAGGTAGAGAGAGCACTTAGGACATGCAAGCATACATGGTCTCACAGCAAGTAGTAAGTATATTTCATTCGTTTTTTCCACAGAGACTCATTTTTAGCTATTCACGAAGTGTATTTGTTAAGAAAGAAGGGGTGGATTTGATGGGGTAAAATTGGTTTTTAATTATCTAATTTTTGCTGAATGTGTAAAGGAATGCAACATAAACAAATGCAAGTTGAAATTAGACTCAAAAGACAAGAGATGGAATTAATAAACGAAGAAGAAAACAGCTAAACAGAATGGTAACTTAGCAGAATTGCGGACACCGCAATTTTACTGCAATTGAATAACAGCGAAAGTGTGTAAATGGGTGAATTAAGGGCTACTAATGACTATCATATAGGCATTTTTATACGATTCTCAAGCACTGGATCTACTCTCTATGCATCAAACTCACTCTATCTCATGTATCGTCCGATTCCATGCATTAGATTCTTTAGTTTACTCGACTCAAAGTAAGGTCTTAAGCATCTTGTTAAAACAGAAGTGTTTAGTTTGTACTAGGGAAACGCCTATTCCTAGGCCGTTTCCTGGTTACCATGAAAGGCTAGCATGATTATACGACTCTGAACTCTTACTCCTTCCAGAGGTTAGGAGTTCTTTGGACAAAATGGATGGCCAATCGAAATTGCCCGTGGGATGAAGCTTACATACAATCAATGCTTCGAGAGCTATCCTACAGGCTTGGTTCACGTTTTTTAGCCTATAGTTCTGTCATTAGCATGCCCCTAAGTGACTTAGCTACTCATGGATATACAGAGAACAGAAATGTAAGATAAAACAGACATGCTTAGAAGGGAAATATACTCCAAACAGTAAGACAAAACCGTAGCAGCAGAAGATGGAAACTGTGAAATGAAGACTTGCAATTTGATTACTTTGAATGTTGAACGGACAAAAGGGAACTTAAAGGAAATAATTCAAAGACAGACAGCGACGAAATGCAGTAGATAGAACATTAAGCTAGAAACAACAACTGATCAAAGCTGGAAATTAGAAAAGGAAAACAGAAAGCAGGAAATGACGCATGAAAGCCTCGTTGCAGTCGCCTCGAATGAAGGGGATGAAAGGTCAGCCTTGCTTGGATGAATCCAATCGAGAGAGAAGAAGAATCTCCTCTCCTTCCTATCAGATTATCGATTCCAACAGCTGAGACTCTCACTCCAACAGACGGCAAAGGAAAACAGGGCGAAAAGATGGACTGCGAGAAGACTCTACGCTTTCGGATGATGATTGAACCTCCGACTTTGACCCCCTTTTATAGTAGTTTGCAGGTGCGTTTGGGCCAAGGAGAACCATCAATCTTCAACGTCATATATCAGAATGGATGGAGGAGAAAGAACGAATCCCTGAAATTACGGAAATTAACAGAAACAGATCAGTCAACTTACAGTTTTCACTTGAATAATTGCGGCTTCAGCAATGTTTTCGCAATGCTGTCGCAATGCAGCTTTTTTCATTCTTTTCCTTCGGTTTTCAACCCTTTTCTTTCCTATTGTACAAAAGTCCTAATTTAGCTACCTTCTTCTCATTCTCATATTTAAGCATATGTTTAGGCTAAATGCTATCAAAAACACCTAAAAGTGTACATCTTCTTAAGCTAAATGGGTCCTAAATAAGTCACTTTCAGAGACTTAACACTTGCCTCCTAGCTCTACTGGTAAGGTGAAGGAACCAGGATGAGTTCGAAAAGCTTCAAGAGCCTAGCTCGGGGTTGGACGAGCTTGTAATAATTTGTTGTTGCTTGTCTTGTTGCCATAATCGTATTCATTTTAGTGTGTTATAATTTAAAGGATGCATGAGATGTATGGTTTAAATTAACGCCCTTGTTTGTGCATAAAGTATGCCATGTAGATTTCAAATCCCACCGTAGGAAACATGTTGCATGCATATCGTATGTTATATATGTTATAATGTATAGGATGCATGCTTAATTCATGAGATTCAATGTAAGGGTTATATTGGTTATGAATTAGGAAATTGTATGTTTAAGAGCATAATTGATATAATTGTTATATTAATTATGAAGTTAAATATTCAATTTGCCATGCCTTAGTGTTGCATGTTTGAGAAGCATGTAGAGTTGTTATAGTAAGACTAAGTTTTTGCAAAGTGTTGTAAATATGGATAGACTTTTAAAATCTATAACAAAGAAAAGCATGTTCATTTAGGGTTAAATGAGACGTCCGGTTCATTAGATGAATAGGTCGTTATCTCGTAAATACTAAGGTTATGAGAAACTCACCCGGTGACATCCTGTTCGAGGTTGGAGGTATTTAAGCTGACGGTTTACGGAACATCTCCTACCTGGGGACGATCCGGTACTTGAGTAAAGTTAACCCGGTTTTATAAGGGTGCGTGAGAGGTGTGAGGTTAATAACTTGTTAAATAACCTAGACATCTCAGGTAAATTGTTTGCCTAGACTTAAGGTTTTTGTTTTCTTAGCCGGATAAAAACCTGAGTAATTTACCCTTAAACCGTCCACGATGCTTAGTAGAAGTGTTGAGAAGGAATATATGATATATCCCTCTCCTGCTACGCACTCCCTATAGTTCACAACGTAAGAATTTTGCAGGGCCTCATGATGCCATTAGAGGCATCTCCAGTCGGGTGGTGTTTGCAAATTTCAATAACAAGGTGAATGGAGTAAGTATCTATAGTAAGTGGGAGAAGGAAGTACGTTAGTATTTCCTACGGTCTCCTCCATTGGATTGAACCGTGAGATTCCCATGTTCCGCCTGCAAGGTGACCCTAGGAGGCACCAATCCAGTCGGTGGGCCGTTTCATGGGGGTCGAACAAATCAGTCACCTATTATGGATAAAGAAACATAGGGCCATTCCCAACTTTGTCATTCCAGTCGGTTGCGTTGTTGGGGTCGTCCTGTGCGTTCTAAAAATGGAGGGTCACACTTACAGATTTGCTAAGATGTTAGTAAATCTTGACCAAAAACGATAACTAAGATGCTATAGGAATAAGAGTTATTCTGGTATTAGCATTTAGTCAAGACTGTCTTGGTTTAGTGAAAGAATGCTTGACTACCAGTCGGTAGCAACCATTCTAACTCACTAAAATATCGTTGCATGTTAATAAAGAGTTTGGGTACTTTATTTACTGCTAAATCTTTCTGATTGGTTTAAATAGGTTAAAACCGTTTCACTAATAGATTTACATTTCTTTTCAGCATGTCTAACTCGTTTAAAAACGTATTAGCTTCCGTTAAGTTAACTGGCGATGAATACGAGACCTGGAAAACGAACTCGAATATGATTCTTGTTCGTGATGATCTTAGGTCTGTCTTAACAGAGGATTTTCCTCTTCCCAGCTCAGTAATGAGACGTGCTGAGAAGAAACAACAAAGTAAATATGATTTGCATGTTGTAGAAACGTGTTTAGCGGAAAATGATAATCATGCGTGGATCCTCGATTCAGGAGCCACTAATCACGTTTGTTCTTCGTTTCAGGAAACTAGTTCCTGGCAGCCACTAGCTATAGGTGAGATAACTCTCAGAGTTGGTACTGGAGATGTTGTCACAGCTAAAGCAGTGGGAACTGTTAAGTTGTCTTATAGAGATAGTTACATTTTACTCGAAAATGTGCTATTGGTTCCTAGCTTCAAAAGGAACCTAGTCTCTATAGCTTGTTTATTAGAACAAATGTATAAAGTATCTTTTGCTCATAATGAAGCTATCATTAGCAAAAGAGGTGTACAAATTTGTTCTGCTAAACTTGAGAACAACTTATATGTGTTAAGACCGACAGAGGTTCAAGCTATTTTGAACACCGAAATGTTTAAAACAACTGAAACTCAAACCAAGAGGCAGAAACTTTCTCCTAGTACCTATCTTTGGCACTTGAGACTTGGTCACATTAATCTCAATAGGATTGGGAGGTTGGTTAAGAGCGGTCTCCTAAATCGTTTAGAGGACAACTCTTTACCGCCATGTGAGTCATGTCTTGAGGGCAAGATGACTAAACGACCTTTTACTGGAAAAGGTTCTAGGTCAAAAGAACCTCTAGAAATCGTGCATTCGGATCTCTGCGGTCCTTTGAATGTCAAAGCACGAGGAGGGTATGAATATTTCGTCAGCTTCATTGACGATTATTCTAGGTATGGCTATCTTTACCTAATGCATCGTAAGTCCGAAACTCTTGAAAAGTTCATTGAGTATAAGGCAGAGGTTGAAAATAAATTAGGTAAATCGATAAAAACACTCCGATGTGATCGAGGTGGAGAGTATATGGATACTAGATTCCATGACTATATGATAGAATATGGAATCGTATCTCAACTCTCAGCGCCCGGAACACTGCAACAGAACGGTGTATCCGAAAGGAGAAATAGAACCCTGTTAGACATGGTTCGTTCTATGATGAGCTATGCTCAGCTACCTAGTTCGTTTTGGGGACATGCAGTAGAGACTGCAGTATATATATTTTGAACATGGTTCCCTCTAAGAGTGTTTCTGAAACACCTTATGAGCTCTGGAGCGGGCGTAAAGGTAGTTTACGTCACTTTAGAATTTGGGGATGTCCAACACACGTGCTGGTATCCGGTCCAAAGAAATTGGAACATCGTTCAAAATTGTGCCTATTTGTAGGTTATCCCAAAGAAATGTTTGGTGGTTACTTTTACAATCCTCGAGAAGACAAGGTATTAGTGTCGACTAATGCCACGTTCTTAGAGGAAGACCTCATGAGAGATCATCAACCTTCGAGCAAAATAGTTTTGTCTGAACTATCCAGGGAAGCTACAAAGAGATCAACAAGAGTTGTTGATCAGACTGGTCCTTCTCAAGAGTTGAGAAAGCCTCGACGCAGTGGGAGGGATGTGAGACAACCCGACCGCTACATCGGCTTGTCTGAGACTCAATTTGTCATACCTGATGATGGAATTGAGGATCCATTGACCTTTAAACAGGCAATGGCTGATGTAGACAAGGATCAGTGGCTCAAAGCCATGGACCTCGAAATGGAGTCTATGTACTTCAATTCGGTCTGGGATCTTGTAGATCAAACAGATGGTGAAAGACCCATCGGTTGCAAGTGGATCTACAAGAGGAAACGAGACCAGGCCGGTAAGGTGCAAACCTTTAAGGCCCGACTTGTGGCAAAGGGTTTTACCCAGCGAGAAGGGGTGGACTATGAAGAAACCTTGTCTCCTGTTGCCATGTTAAAGTCGATTAGAATACTCTTGTCCATTGCTGTTAAGTCTCTGAAAGTGACTTATTTAGGACCCATTTAGCTTAAGAAGATGTACACATTTAGGTGTTTTTGATAGCATTTAGCCTAAACCTATGCTTTAACATGAGATTTAGAAGAAGGTAGCTAATTTAGGACTTATGCACAATAGGTAGAAAAAGGGTTGAAAACCGAAGGAAAAGAATGAAAAAATGAGCATTGCGAATGAATTGCGAAAACATTGCGGTGACCGCAATTATTCAAGTTAAAACCGTAAGTTGGCTGATCTTTTTCTGTTTAGATCCGACTTTTCAGGGATTCGTTCTTTCTCCTCCATCCATTCTGATATATGACGTTGAAGATTGATGGTTCTCCTTGGCCCAAACGCACCTGCAAACTACTATAAAAGGGGGTCAAAGTCGGAGGTTCAGTCATCACTCGAAGCGCAGAAGTCTTCTCGCAGTCCACCATTTCCATCTGTTTTCCTTTGCCGTCTGTTGGAGTGAGAGTCTCAGCTATTTGGAATCGATAATCTGACAGGAAGGAGAGAAGATTCTTCTTCTCTCTCGATTGGATTCATCCAAGCAAGGCTGATCTTTCATCCCCTTCATTCGAGGCGACTGCCACGAAGTTTTCCAGCAACTCTTTACTGTTTTTCTGTCTTTCTCTTCTGTTTTACATTCTGCTTCGTGCTGTTCTTTTCCTAAGTAGCTAGATTAGTTTATTTCGTTGCTTTCTGTCTTGTTGCTATTTACTTTACAGCTTTCATCTGTTCAACAAACAATTCCATTAATCGAAGTACATTTCTGCATTTCTCATTTCCCATCTTCTGCTATGGGTTTCACTTACTGTTTTAAGCACATTTCCCTTCTAAGCATGTCTATCTTATCTACCATTTCTGTTCTCTACATATCCATGAGTAGCTAAGTCACTTAGGGGCATGCTAATGACAGAACTATAGGCTAAAAAACGTGAGTCAAGTAGGTAGATTAACACTCGAACATTGATTGTATGTAAGCTTCATCCTACGGGCAATTTCGATTGGCCATCCATTTTGTCCAAAGAACTCCTAACCTCTGGAAGGAGTAAGAGTTCAGAGTCATATAATCATGCTAGCCTTTCATGGTAATCAGGAAACGGCCTAGGAATAGGCGTTTCCCTAGTACAAACTAAACACTCCTGCTTAAACAAGATGCTTGAGACCTTACTTTGAAGTCGAGTAAACTTAAGACTCTAATGCTTGGAATCGGACGATACTTGAGATAGAGTGAGTTTGATGTATAGAGAGTTGATCCAAAGCTTGATAATCGTAATAAACTGCCTATAGGATAGTCATTAGTAGCCCTGAATTCGCCCATTTACACACTTTTGCTGTTGAGTTAATTGCGGAATAATTGCGGTTCTCGCAATTCTGCTAATTTGCATTCTGTTTAGCTGTTTTCTTCCTCGTTTATTAATTCCATCTCTTGTCCTTTGCATCTAATTTCAACTTGCATTTGTTTATGTTATATCCCTTTATACATTCAGCAAAAATTAGATAATTAAAAACCAATTTTACCCCATCAAATTCATCCCATCTTTCTTAACAATCACACTTCGCGAATAGCTAAAAATGAGTCTCTGTGGAAAAAACGAATTAAATATACTTACTACTTGCTGTGAGACCATGTATGCTTGCATGTTCTAAGTGCTCTCTCTCTCTTATTTATCATTTTTATTAACACATTGAGCACGCAACAAGTTTTTGGCGCCGCTGCCGGGGACTTATTTTAAGTGAAAACGAAGTTTGTTAAGTCTGAAACATCAAAGTATTTTCCATTGAATTTGATCCATCTTCATTTCTTTTTCAGGTACCATTTAGGGTAGTTTATGAATGAGACTCCAAGTAGTGATCTAGAGTTCAACCCTGAGCCCGAGAGATTACTTAGAGCTAGGAATAGAGCCAAGAAACGTCTTTTTAAACAAACCCTTTTACCTCCAATCATTGCAGAGACTACAATTCCTCCGCAACTACCTCAAGAAGAAATGGCTGGAGTAAATCAAAACCTGGTGCCTGTCACTCGCAATCCCATTGAAATAGCGAATGACAAGGATAGCGCCATCCTTTCATATTTAGTACCTATGCCTGGGGAGCTGAACCCCAGCATAATCCGTCCTGAAATCACTGCCAACTCATTTGAGTTAAAGCCAGTGATGTTCCAAATGTTGTCCACTGTGGGGCAATTCTTTGGAATAGAAAATGAGGACCCCCATAATCACCTTAGGAACTTCCTAGGAGTTAGTGACACCTTCCTAATCCCTGGAGTTTCCCAAGAAGCCCTGAGGCTATATCTTTTCCCTTACTCTTTGAGGGACAAAGCCAAAACATGGTTAAATTCTTTACCCTCAGGATCTGTCCGCAATTGGACAGATTTAGCAGAAAAATTCCTAGTCAAATACTTCCCACCTGATAGGAATTCAACCTTTCGTGATGATATCATAAAGTTTAAACAAGCTGATAATGAGTCTCTTCACGAAGCTTGGACAAGATTCAAAGAACTTCTCATTAAATGTCCACACCATGGCATTCCATGGTGTATCCAAATAGAAGTCTTCTTTAAAGGATGCAACCCCAGCACCAGACAAGTTCTAAATTCATCTGCTGGAGGTTCCATGTTGTCCAAGAGTTACAACGAAGCTTATGAGATCTTGGAGAAGATCTCAACATCTCATTGTAGGTGGTCAGACGATCCAGTAGAGCCAACTAGGGCTCAAGACAAGGATGCTCTAAGCGCCATGAGCACCCAAATAAACGCCCTGACCAACCTAGTTAAGCAAATGGCTCAGGCCAATCTCCAAACCAGTGCCAATACCGCCACAGCCATGTCAATGGGCACCCAACCAAGTCAAGGCGGGGCACCAATCTGTGGATTCTGTGGGGAAGGGCACCCTTATGAATACTGCCCTGGGAATCCATCCTCGGTCTGCTATGTAGGAAGCCAGCAGCAGCCAAGGAATAACCCTTACTCCAACACCTATAACCCTGGTTGGAGAAACCACCCTAACCTGTCATGGGGTGGCCAGCAGAACACTAATCAAAATTCTAACCAACCTAGACCGAGTGGAACCCCTGGTTTCACTCCCCAACACAACCAGTCAATGTACCAAAAGCCTTACAATCAACCTGTAGGATCTTCTGTAGAAAACCTACTCAAGGAATATATAGCTAAGAATGATGCTACTCTTCAGAGCCAGCAAGCTACTCTTAGGAGCCTAGAGAACCAAATAGGCCAATTAGCCAATGAACTTAAAAGTAGGCCCCAAGGTAGACTCCCTGCTGATACCGAGGTACCAAGGAGAGATGGCAAAGAACAAGTTCAAGCAATTGAACTTAGGAGTGGGAGACCATTGGTGAGCAACACAAAAGACATACCAAAGAGAGTAGAGAACACTGAGTCTAGTGCTCCACTGGAGTCTCTGCCAAGCCAAGGTCCACCACCAACTAGCACATCAGGAGCCAGGCTAGAGCCAATTGTTGAGGACGTAGAAGAAATTCCAAGGCCTCCACCTATCCTAAGGCGTCCTGACGTGCCTGCATATGTGCCACCACCTCCATACCCTCGAAGGCTTAAGAAGAAGCAGGAACAGGAAGTTCATTTTAATAAATTTTTAGAAATACTTAAGCAAGTGCATGTGAACATTCCTTTTGTAGAGGTTTTACAGTCTATGCCTTCATATGTAAAGTTTTTGAAGGACATTATTACTAACAAAAAAATAATTGGTGAGTTTGAAACAGTAAACCTCACCGAGGAGTGCAGTGCCATCCTCCAGAACAAGCTGCCCAAGAAGGAGAAGGATCCTGGTTCCTTCACCTTACCTGTAGAACTTGGAGGCAAGCACGTGGGCAGAGCGCTTTGTGACCTGGGCGCCAGCATAAACCTCATGCCCCTGTCCCTATTCCGCCAGTTGGGAATGGGAGAAGCACGTCCAACCACAGTCACTTTACAGCTAGCAGACAGATCCATCGCATATCCAGAAGGTAAGATTGAGGATATTCTAGTTAAAGTTGACAAATTCATTTTCCTTGCAGATTTCATTGTCCTGGACTATGAGGCAGACAAGGAGGTTCCCATCCTGCTAGGTAGACCATTTCTAGCCACAGGTAGGGCACTAATAGACGTGCAAAAAGGTGAGTTAACTATGAGGGTTCATGATGAAGAGGTAAAATTTAGTGTTTACAAAGCTTTAAGGTATCCCTCTGATTCTGAGTCTTGTGCTAGCATTGATGTTGTTGACTCACTAATGGAAGAACAATTAGAGCATGTATTATTAACCAAGCATGCTAACGAATATGTAGGATTAGATGTAGATGATCTAAATGTATCTGACATAATGAATATGCCTGTAGATAGACCTCAGCATGTATGTATGACTATAGACTTAACTGATAGAACTGTAAATTCGTTAAAGCCCTCCATTGAGCATCCACCTGTTTTAGAACTGAAACCACTACCTACTCACCTCAAATATGCATATTTAGGAGATAATGACACGCTGCCTGTAATTATTTCTTCTAAGCTAAGTGAACAGCATGAGGTTGATTTAATTTTACTGCTTAAGCAACATAGGAAGGCTATAGCATGGTCTATTGCTGATATTCGAGGCATTAGCCCTTCTTATTGCATGCACAAAATTATACTAGAGGAAGAGCACACACCTAGGGTAGATCACCAGCGTAGGTTAAACCCCTCTATGAAAGAGGTAGTGAAGAAAGAAATAATAAAGTGGTTAGATGCAGGAGTGATTTTCCCCATAGCTAGTAGCCAGTGGGTTAGCCCCATCCAATGTGTACCTAAAAAGGGGGGAATAACTGTGGTAGTCAATGAGAACAACGAACTGATTCCAACAAGGACTGTCACAGGGTGGAGAGTGTGTATGGATTACAGGAAGTTAAATAAAGAAACTAAAAAAGACCATTTCCCTCTACCATTCATTGACCAGATGTTAGACAGAATAGCTGGTAGAGCCTACTATTGTTTTTTAGATGGGTACTCTGGCTATAATCAAATCACTATAGACCCTAAGGATCAAGAGAAGACTACCTTCACTTGCCCTTTTGGAACGTTTGCCTTCCGCAGAATGCCTTTTGGCTTATGCAATGCACCGGCAACTTTCCAAAGGTGCATGATGGCAATCTTCTCTGAGTTGGATGAGTCCATGATAGAAATATTCATGGATGACTTCTCAGTCTTTTGGGATTCATTTAAAACCTGTCTAGAAAACTTAGGACAAGTCCTGGCTAGGTGTGAAGAGACCAACCTAGTCCTAAATTGGGAAAAGTGCCATTTTATGGTAGACGAAGGGATTGTCTTAGGACATAGAGTGTCAAGGGCAGGTGTAGAAGTGGATAGGGCAAAAATAGAGATCATAGAGAAGTTGGTAGAGCCCCAGAATGTCAAGGCTATTAGGAGCTTCTTAGGGCATGCTGGCTTCTACAGAAGGTTCATTAAGGACTTTTCTAAGATAGCCAAGCCTCTGTGCGAGCTTCTAGAGCTAAATAGACCATTCATCTTCTCTAAGGAATGTGTAGTAGCTTGGAAAACCCTTAAGGAAGCACTGGTCACAGCACCAATCATAGTCGGACCAAATTGGGATCTCCCATTTGAGATGCTATGTGATGCCAGTGACTATGCTGTAGGAGTCATGTTAGGACAGAAGATTGACAAGCTCACACACCCTGTCTATTATGCTAGTAAGACCTTGAATGAGGCCCAATGTAATTATACAACTACAGAGAAAGAGATGCTTGCTGTAGTATTTGCTTGTGAAAAATTTAGAAACTATATTGTAGGAACTAGGACCATTGTATATACTGACCATTCTGCTTTAAAATATCTTATGAGAAAGGCTGATGCTAAGCCTAGATTGATTAGATGGGTGTTATTGCTGCAAGAATTTGATTTGGACATTCGGGACAAGAAAGGTTGTGAAAATGTGGTTGCAGATCACCTGTCTCGTTTGCAGCATAATTGCGAAAAAATTGCGGAGACCGCAATTTCTGATGCTTTTATAGATGAACATGTATTTGCTTTGGCTCATCGTGATAACGATGAGGAACCGTGGTTTGCTGATATTGCTAACTTCCGTGCATCACAGGTATTACCAGTGTTCAAGGGACGACAAGAAAAGAAGCGGTTCCTGCATGAAGCAAGGAAATTCACCTGGGATGACCCCACACTTTACAGAACCTGTGCTGATGGCTTACTAAGGAAGTGTGTTTCAGCTGCTGAAGCGAAGTCTGTGCTGCAGCACTGTCACTCATCTCCTTATGGTGGACATTTTGGTGGCCAAAGGACAGCTGCGAAGGTATTTCAGAGTGGCTACTATTGGCCAACAATCTTCAAGGACGCACACGACTATGCCCACAACTGTGACGAGTGCCAAAGGACAGGTAATCTCAGTCGCAAGGATGAGATGCCCCTCACCTACATCTTAGAGTTGGAGCTCTTTGATGTATGGGGCATTGATTTCATGGGACCATTCCCTCCATCATCAGGTAACCTGTACATTTTAGTAGCAGTAGACTACGTGTCCAAGTGGGTAGAAGCCAAAGCATGTCCTAATAATGATGCTAAAACAGTCACTAGCTTCTTGCATAGGCACATTTTCACTAGATTTGGGACTCCTCGTGCTATCATTAGTGATGAGGGGTCACATTTCATTAATAAGGCTATGGAGAAAGTATTGGCTAAATATAACATTAGACATAGGGTAGCTACTCCCTATCACCCACACTCGAATGGCCAAGCTGAAATTTCCAATAGGGAGATAAAGAACATCCTAGAAAAGGTAGTCAAACCAAATAGAAAAGACTGGTCATTTAAGCTTGAGGATGCACTTTGGGCTTATAGAACAGCATATAAGACACCTCTAGGAATGTCTCCCTATAGGTTGGTGTATGGCAAGGCTTGCCACTTGCCACTTGAGTTGGAAAACAAGGCATTTTGGGCCATGAAAGAATTAAATTTTTGTGTGAAGGATGCGGGGACATTAAGATCTTTACAGCTACATGAACTTGACGAGCTTAGGCATATGGCCTATGAGAATGCCAAAATGTATAAAGAAAAGACAAAAATATGGCACGACAGTAGACTCAGGATCAAAGACTTTAGGAAGGGCCAACTTGTACTATTATTTAACTCACGATTAAAACTATTTCCAGGCAAACTAAAGTCTAGATGGTCAGGTCCATTTATTATTACTAATGTCTTTATTCATGGTGCCATAGAGATTAAAAATTTGCAGCAAGGCCAGCCATTTATGGTCAATGGTGCTAGGTTGAAGCACTACTACGAGGAGGGGGATGTGAAGACTCTCTCGGCCTTCCTCCTACGTGAAGCATGAAGTTAGAAACGAGAGAGAACGAGTGGTTACTGTGCTCGTTTAGTCAAGGCCAATGCCTTAGTTTATTTTTTCTGTTTTTTCGAGTATCGTTTGTATGTTTTGTGGTGTGATTTTAATTGCGTATTTGATGTTTGTTTTATTTGTTGTTGTAGGGAATCGAAAGAGGGTATCAAGGGGAGTAAATCAAGCTTTAAAAATCAAGAAATGGTTGAGCCAAATAAAAGATACGGACGAGCGAAGTTGAAGATTTTGATGAAAAGATATCCCTAGAATTGCGCAAAAATTGTTGGATCCGCAAAAAAAGAGCCGTTGGGATTTTCCCGTTGCTTTTATAGCCGTTAGAAGGCGCTCGATCGATACGATTCTCTCATTCTTTGCTCTCCAAGATTTCTGCGATTCTCTCCATCTTTGATTCTTCTCTCCAAACCTTCAAGATTCGACAATGGTTTCCACTAGGGCTGAAAGATCCGCAGCCAAGAAGAAGGCCGATGACGCAGCTGAAGCGGCTGCGAGGGAAGCGCTTCTCACCCTTGCTGATGAGGGTGCTGTACGCACTGGCCGTCTGTCCAAGCTTCCTATTCGTAGGAAGAAGTGGAGGGTGGTCACTGAGATCCCTGCTGGTCCATCTGAGCCAGTGGGCACGCCCAAGAAACGACGGTGGAGTGTCAAGACTGCCGCCGAACCAAGCACCGCCAGGACTCCCTCTGTGGAGAGTCAAGAAACTGATCGTGCAGCCCACGAGTCAGCCAAAGAAGGTTCGTCGCTGTCTGTGTCACCTGCGCGCAGTCCCCTCTCGTCTGAACCAGTGCCAAGCGCAGAGTCGTCACCGCCTGCACAGAGCTCCGAGTTGTCTCCAGCACCTCAGAGTTCTGATCCGCCACCTGCAGCAGCGCAGAGCCCTGAACCACCATCTTCGCCACTGAGTTCTGCGCATACACCATCAGCAGAGCACAATTCTCCACGGCCCGATCCTGAATTCCCTTATGGGGATTATCAGGAGTCTACGCAGGGCAGTGGAGATGCTGGGGAAGAAGAAGTCTTTTCTCCCTTGAGAGAAGACAGCCCTGATGTTCCTGCCCAGCAGGATGATTCCATGGAAGAGACGTTGGGGGCTTGCCTCCAACAGATCAACATTAAGAAAAAGAAGAAGAAGGCCAAAATGGGCAAGGCCAAGAAGTCCAAGAAGCTGACGAAGAAGAAGGCCAAACGAGTGCCTTCAGCAAACGAAGAAAGCACGGAGCCATCACTCAAACGCCTGAAGGTGGAGGCTGCTGAATCATCCAAACCAGCCGATAAGGGGAAGGCTAAACTCTACCCTGAAGATGAACCTCCATCAGTAAGATATGTCTCATCTGATGCTGAATCCAGGGGTGTTGAGCTGAGGAAGAGGGACCTACTGCACGAGAAAGGTTTCCTTGATCGACTTGCTGACCTGCCGCAGTTCCTGCGCGCAGGGGTGCTCAACCATGGCTGGGAGGAATTCTGCAGACCTCCCAATCCAGCCTACACGAGCATGGTGTACGATTTCTACGCCAATGTGCTCAGCCCTGAGGATGGCCTATCTGTGGCCAGAGGGGTGGAAGTTGATTTCTCAGCCAAGGCCATCAATGAAGCCTTTGGTCTCAAGGGCCAAGCGCACACAGATTATGCACGGATAGTTGATGAGCCGACCGAGGCTGTGCTGGAAGAGGCCATTCGCACAATTGGCCAGCCTGAGGCCTCCTGGACAGTGTCACGCAATGGGCGGCACACTCTCATGAGTGCCAACCTCACGGCTAAGGCAGCTGTGTGGTTTTCATTCGTCAGACGAAGACTCTCCCCAGTAACTCATGAGACTACAATTAACCAAAGCCGTTCGCTGCTGGTTTATGCTATAATGAGAGGTCTCACGATCAACGTGGGAGAAGTCATCACTGCTGCCATAGCTGAGTGTGCTAAAAAGGGTAAGGGACCATTATTTTTCCCCAACACTATAACAAAGTTGTGTTTGCTTGCAGGAGTTCCCACCGAGCGCTTGGAGCAGCAGCTGCCTTACACAGGCCATTTGGAGCTGCCTGCTAACCTGAGGCTGAGAAGAAAGGGCAACATGGAATTTGAGTTGGATAGGCTGGCTGCTGAACAGTCCCTATCCATGGCCTGCTTGATGGACATGCAGAGAAGAATGGCTCAATGGGCCAACTATGCGCAGGCGAGGGACAAAGAAGTTGCAGACCAGTTGGGATGCATCTTCCCGGACTTCCCTACCACTCTCCTAACTCCATGGGTGCCCCCACGACCAAGGCAACCAGATGAGGATGATGAGAATTGAGTGCTGGTTTGAAGAGCACTAGAGGGAGTATTACTGATCCCTTAAGAAACAAAAGACAATTTTTCTGTTTTCTGATAGATATTGTGAATTATGCTGTTTTGTGTTCAATTTTTGATCTGTTTTTAATGTTTAGTTTTATGTTTTTTCTTTTGTTTAGTCTAGTCTGATGTTAGCTGAATAGGTAGGATAGTTTAGTTTTATTTTTAGGATGCATGAGTTACAGGAAAAAGCATGCGAGGGGCCTGAATCAATGTTATATCTGCCCGGATTACATTGCGAAATAATTGCGGTTCCCGCAATTTTTGTGACTGATTGCATGCTTTGGACTGTCTGTTTAGTTAGGCTGTGATCTGTTAAATTCTATCTTTTGCTGCTAGCATGACTACCTTATATAGCTAATCTTGAAGCATGCTGGATGAGTGTCATAGGACACGCTTTGATAGTTTAAATTTGCCTCCGAATAGTGCTCAGCATGCATAAACCGTAAGTCCTTAAAAACTGTCTGTTATGTTCAAATTTTCTGCTGTTGGAATAATTGCTTTTAGAATGTTTTGCCTATGCCTAGGATTTTTAGATTCTCTTTGTTTTACTTTAGACTAGATGCTTCTAGGACAAGTTTGGGGGTGTGCCACCTCAAACACTCATTGGGGACAATGAGTAGTTGAAGTTTGGGGGAGGCTACCCTAGGCCTAGGAACATTCCTCTCTTCCTTAGGACATAAGCATTCTTCTTCTCCTTTAAAGAAAATTTTTTGAAATTGAAAAAGAGAATAAAGAGGGGAGTCTCTCTCAAGTGCTGAGTAATCAGTGCCAAGTGTGTAAACCACAAGTGGCATTGCATCAAAAGGCAACCCAAGGAGAGACTCCACCTAAGTAAAAAAGGAAAAAGGGAGAAATAGGGGACGAAGAATGTATGCTTAGGAGTTATAATCTTGTGGCTTAGATGTCCTATGTAAAAAGAACTCTGATCCTTAATGAGCTAAGCACAAGGTTGTAGCTTTTAGGTTTGTCTAGGGAGATGAATGTATATCCAATGTAGTGATGCCAGGGCTTAGGTTGTTCTCTAAAAGTACCACTGTCACTGTTAATACTAAGACTGGCATGACTCTAAGGAATCCTAGGCACATTAAAAGTTAAGCTAGAAGCATGTACTGAGTCTGGAGTAAAGCTTGGTAGAATCTGAAACCCGAGGGATAGTGGCATGACATCATAAAAGTAGCTAGATCAGTAGTAGGGGGTTAACAAAACCAGCAGGTATAGTAGGCAGGTGAAGTCAGAAGAAGCTTGATAAGAGGTTAATTCTAAACTTAGAAGTGTGTCACAGGACAGCACTGCTAGAGATAGGGATATAGGGGAGTCGGTAAGTAGTTAAAGAAGATAAAATAACAGCCTAGGTAAGTCCTTAGTATGCTTGAGGACAAGCAAAGCCTTAAGTTTGGGGGTGTGTTAAGTCTCTGAAAGTGACTTATTTAGGACCCATTTAGCTTAAGAAGATGTACACATTTAGGTGTTTTTGATAGCATTTAGCCTAAACCTATGCTTTAACATGAGATTTAGAAGAAGGTAGCTAATTTAGGACTTATGCACAATAGGTAGAAAAAGGGTTGAAAACCGAAGGAAAAGAATGAAAAAATGAGCATTGCGAATGAATTGCGAAAACATTGCGGTGACCGCAATTATTCAAGTTAAAACCGTAAGTTGGCTGATCTTTTTCTGTTTAGATCCGACTTTTCAGGGATTCGTTCTTTCTCCTCCATCCATTCTGATATATGACGTTGAAGATTGATGGTTCTCCTTGGCCCAAACGCACCTGCAAACTACTATAAAAGGGGGTCAAAGTCGGAGGTTCAGTCATCACTCGAAGCGCAGAAGTCTTCTCGCAGTCCACCATTTCCATCTGTTTTCCTTTGCCGTCTGTTGGAGTGAGAGTCTCAGCTATTTGGAATCGATAATCTGACAGGAAGGAGAGAAGATTCTTCTTCTCTCTCGATTGGATTCATCCAAGCAAGGCTGATCTTTCATCCCCTTCATTCGAGGCGACTGCCACGAAGTTTTCCAGCAACTCTTTACTGTTTTTCTGTCTTTCTCTTCTGTTTTACATTCTGCTTCGTGCTGTTCTTTTCCTAAGTAGCTAGATTAGTTTATTTCGTTGCTTTCTGTCTTGTTGCTATTTACTTTACAGCTTTCATCTGTTCAACAAACAATTCCATTAATCGAAGTACATTTCTGCATTTCTCATTTCCCATCTTCTGCTATGGGTTTCACTTACTGTTTTAAGCACATTTCCCTTCTAAGCATGTCTATCTTATCTACCATTTCTGTTCTCTACATATCCATGAGTAGCTAAGTCACTTAGGGGCATGCTAATGACAGAACTATAGGCTAAAAAACGTGAGTCAAGTAGGTAGATTAACACTCGAACATTGATTGTATGTAAGCTTCATCCTACGGGCAATTTCGATTGGCCATCCATTTTGTCCAAAGAACTCCTAACCTCTGGAAGGAGTAAGAGTTCAGAGTCATATAATCATGCTAGCCTTTCATGGTAATCAGGAAACGGCCTAGGAATAGGCGTTTCCCTAGTACAAACTAAACACTCCTGCTTAAACAAGATGCTTGAGACCTTACTTTGAAGTCGAGTAAACTTAAGACTCTAATGCTTGGAATCGGACGATACTTGAGATAGAGTGAGTTTGATGTATAGAGAGTTGATCCAAAGCTTGATAATCGTAATAAACTGCCTATAGGATAGTCATTAGTAGCCCTGAATTCGCCCATTTACACA
This sequence comes from Herpetospermum pedunculosum, assembly GCA_028017165.1. Taxonomy (NCBI): domain Eukaryota; kingdom Viridiplantae; phylum Streptophyta; class Magnoliopsida; order Cucurbitales; family Cucurbitaceae; genus Herpetospermum; species Herpetospermum pedunculosum. Next base: position 52,040,795 of record CM051528.1, on the reverse strand, counting down.
CTTTTGCTGTTGAGTTAATTGCGGAATAATTGCGGTTCTCGCAATTCTGCTAATTTGCATTCTGTTTAGCTGTTTTCTTCCTCGTTTATTAATTCCATCTCTTGTCCTTTGCATCTAATTTCAACTTGCATTTGTTTATGTTATATCCCTTTATACATTCAGCAAAAATTAGATAATTAAAAACCAATTTTACCCCATCAAATTCATCCCATCTTTCTTAACAATCACACTTCGCGAATAGCTAAAAATGAGTCTCTGTGGAAAAAACGAATTAAATATACTTACTACTTGCTGTGAGACCATGTATGCTTGCATGTTCTAAGTGCTCTCTCTCTCTTATTTATCATTTTTATTAACACATTGAGCACGCAACAATTGCCGCATTTTATGATTATGAAATCTGGCAAATGGATGTCAAGACTGCCTTTCTCAATGGCAATCTTGAAGAGAGTATCTATATAGTCCAACCAGAGGGGTTCATAATTCAGGGTCAAGAGCAAAAAGTTTGCAAGCTGAATCGATCCATTTATGGGTAGAAACAGGCATCTAGATCCTGGAATATAAGGTTTGATACTGCGATCAAATCTTATGGCTTTGAACAAAATATTGACGAACCTTGTGTCTACAAGAAAATTGTCAATAAGGCTGTAGCTTTCTTAGTCTTGTATGTAGACGACATACTACCCATTGGGAATGATGTAGGGGTTCTTACTGACGTAAAACTCTGGCTAACAACCCAATTCCAAATGAAAGATTTGGGGGAGGCTCAGTTTGTTCTTGGGATTCAGATCGTAAGGAATCGCAAGAACAGAACGCTAGCACTGTCTCAGGCATCATATATAGATAAGGTGTTATCTAGCTATTCGATGCAGAATTCCAAGAAAGGTTCGCTGCCGTTTAGGCATGGAATTCACTTGTCTAAGGAACAGTCTCCTAAGACACCTCAAGAGGTTGAGGACATGAGACGGATTCCGTATGCATCTGCAGTTGGCAGTCTGATGTATGCTATGTTATGCACTAGACCTGACATTTGCTTTGCAGTCGGAATTGTCAGTAGGTACCAGTCTAATCCAGGATATGATCACTGGACCGCCGTTAAACATATCCTCAAGTATCTTAGGAGAACGAGGAACTATGTGCTCATGTATGGGCCTAAGGATATGATCCTGGCAGGATACACTGACTCTGATTTTCAGACTGATGTAGATTCTCGGAAATCAACATCAGGATCAGTGTTCACTCTTAACGGAGGGGCTATAGTGTGGAGGAGTATAAAGCAAGGTTGTATAGCTGACTCCACCATGGAAGCTGAATACGTCGCAGCTTTGTGAAGCAGCGAAGGAAGCAGTGTGGCTCAGAAAGTTCTTGACAGATTTGGAAGTTGTTCCAAATATGAATTTCCCCGTCACACTTCATTGCGATAACAGTGGTGCAGTGGCAAATTCTAAAGAACCTCGGAGTCATAAACGCGGGAAGCATATCGAGCGCAAATATCACCTTATTAGGGAAATAGTGCAACGAGGAGATGTGATCGTCACACAGATTGCCTCGGAGCACAACGTTGCTGATCCGTTTACAGAGTCTCTCACGGCTAAAGTGTTTGAGAGACACTTGGAGAGTCTGGGGTTGCGAGCTGCTAAATAGGACAGTGGGAGATACTTTGTATTCCTGACCAGCATTCTTCCCACAGATCTGTTAGTCCAAGTGGGAGTTTGTTGGGTTTTATGTCCTAACACTCGTGGTTTGTAAAACATTGTAAATGTAATATGTCTATTATTGCAATAAAGAGTTATTGAGGTTGATTCAGTAAATTGTGTTTATTGAATATAGTGAAACGTGTTTGTATTAACCTATACCAATATCAACACCCATGGCGAAGGATGAGTACTTGAGCTTCATGTATGACATGAATGTGGATTAGGCTCAAGTAGACAGTCAAAATGGTCTATAGTATATGGATAAGGTTGGGTACCTTATCCTGGTAACACTATTGGATGCGGCTCGCTTTGTATTGTACAAAACGATGTGATCCGATCGTTTCACATAAAGATGTGCGAGCGAGGGCGTCCTGTGCAATGAGTTTGCATAAGACCTGAACCGCGAAATCAAATCGTTTTCTCTTTATAACGTCGTTTACTGTTGAGTCCGATTTTTTCACATTTGATGACCTAAGGTAACTCGTTCTTAATCCTGAGCTTGCTATGAACTCCTGCTTATTCGAGAGTATCCTTCGACTTGTATGGGTGAGAGTGGCATTATGCCCGCTCAATAAGCCTACCAACTTGGGGATAAACTCGAATAGGTAGCTGGGGACATAGTATGGCAAGATGGAATTCACTCCTACCCTCCTTAGGGTCTAGTAGAGAGGTGTTCCCTTAATAGCTGACTCCGGGGCTTGAACATTGAGGCCTCATCCTCTTCTGTGTGAAGAGGATTCAGATCTGATGATTGGAACACAGATCAAATGTTCATTAGAGGTGTCAGTGGTACTTAAGGTACAAGATGTTTCACAGGGGTTAAACGGTTTAAAAGACCTTACTGTGATGACGGACACCTGTGAAGGATCGACTTACCCATGATGGTTATATCAGAAGGACACAATATATCTACAGTGTGGAGAGTGCAGCCCTTGGACTTTAGTGGAGTCTCCGGGGGTTAATGAATGTTGATCGATTCGGGTTAAAAGAGTTTTAACCGAATGATCTCGTATCGTTGGAGCTCATGATCTGTAGGTCCTTTAGGTTCTCCTGGCTAGCTCGGATAAAGCGGTATAGCAGGGCTATAGGGAAGAACTTGGAGAAATCTGAATTCGGGTCTGTTGTTCGAGGTTTTGTGTATTTAAATATGATTTGAATATTTAATCGGAAGAAGTCATATTTAAATATGATTTAAATATCGACCGGTGGAAAATATGAATTTTGATTCATATATTGGAATAGTCGGTTTTCGGAAACCGGGCTTAGTGGATAGTTTATTATAATATTAATATCTGATATTAATATTAATAATAATTGTTAGAATTAAAATTGTTTTAATTATAATTAATAATTTATAATATTAATAATTATTTATAGTTATTATTATTATTATTATTAAGAATCCACTATGGAGCCATGCATTGTGCATGGGCTCCATGTGGATTTCTTTATCCATTACCATTCTCCATTATTGGAGTTTTGAAAAAAATTTCCAAGTCAATTGAAGTGTAAGATTGACTTCACTCTCTCAAGCTCTCTCTCTCTTGGTGTTTTCTCCAACCGAACATCCATCTTTAAGTGTTGAAGAAGAAGTTCTTGGTTTTTGCTTGAGATTGATGAAGTCTTGAAGCTTTGGACTTTTGAAGATTAGAGGTTAGTTCTTTGGAAGAACTCAAAGTAAGTGTAAAGTTGTTTATACTTATTTCTCTAATTTTGAATTTCAATTGTTGAAATACATGAGTTTGTTGTTTGAGTTCATCATGTTCTTGATGAATTGTTCATCAAGTTCTTGGTAAACTCATAACAAAACTCATCCAAGCTTCATCACTTTCTTCCTCCCTCTCAACAAACCCCCTTAGCTCAAGGAGTCCCACTACTCCGCTATTAAGCCCGAGAATAGTTGGGACTACTCTAAGGGTGGTCCTCGTTGGTGCCCATGCTGAGTTCGTGACCGGAGGAGACGTAGAGATCGAGGGGGAAGTAGAGGTGTTGAGGTAGACGAGAAGACGAACGTCAAAATAAGATATTTTTGTTAATATATACCGGTGTATATATGATATATACTTTTTCTTGAGTTCTCTTCGTTGGGATATATACCGGTGGTTTATATATTATTTACCCGTGATATATATATACCGGTGGTATATACCGGTCGGTATTTCCTCGGTTTAATATATACCGGTGTGTATATGATATATACCGGTGATTTATACCGGTGGTATATACCGGTCAACTTTTTCAGTTGACTTTTACCGGTCGGTTTACCGGTGGAGAGGGGTTTTACCGGTGGACTTGAATTCAAGAAATTTTCTAAGTGTTAGAAATCTCTCTTCAATTCTTAGTTCGTTCCTTATTGATTGCTTAAGGTCCTCAACCAGTTTTAGGCTTTTATTTTAAGTCTTTTCTTCCGTTGCGCCTCTGGTCGAGGGTCGGGACCCTCGCAGTTGGTTGAGTAGGGGTTCCAGCAGGTAGGGCCCTAATTGATGTCCAAAAAGGTGAACTTACCATGCGAGTCCATGATTGTAGACACCGTATTTGGTCCGGCCATTTGTTTATTATTAATATATATTTTTTTTTTATTAATTTTTTGTCACCTTTTATTTGGCCATTTTTAATTTTTAAAATTCATTTTTTTTATTATTTAATTCCGAAAATTAGAAAGAACAACAAAAAAAGAGAACGTTTTAATTATTTGGAAATAATTTTTGATTAATTAGACATTTGATATCGAGCTTTAAATGAGTATAATATTTTTAATCCTCTTATGGCTAAGATTTGATATTCAGTCATTAAATTGAATGAGTATAAAATTTTAATCCATTTTTGGATCAAAATTTTATATTTATTTAATAATAAAATTTTGCTTATAAAAATCAAGTTTTATTATTAAATAAGTATAAATTTTTAATCCATTTTTGGATCAAAATTTGATATTCATTTAATAATAAGATTTGATTTTGTATTCCATTTTTTTGTCAGAAATCCGTTTTCATTTAAGAGCGAAATTTCGAGACGTTAATGTTTTATTCTAACCATAGTCGACAATTTTATCGTCTATAAATATCAAGGAAAATCATATTGAAGGGAAGAATTTTTTGAAAGTATTGGTATTTTGGGAGAAATTTTAATTTGACTAAATTGATTTTTTTCCCTCTATCCAAAGCTTTCACGGAAACCGAGGTCCCATTTTGTCTTTTCTTACTATTCACCTTCTTCCCCAACTTCATCTTCTTCCTCCAAACTTCATCATCTCCACCATTATTCAATCACCATCCCATAAACTCCACGACAGTGACGACCTCGACTACGGCGACGGACTTCGACAGCGGCGACGGTGACGATCTACGGCGGCGGACTTCGATAGCGGCTGTAGACTTCGACAGCGGCGGTAAACTTCGCGGCGACTTCACCTTACGACTGCAGCAACCCACAACGGCGGCGGTTTCACCTCACGGCGGAGCTCCACGAAACCGGGCAGCTGCGAGCCTTCAGATCACGACAAGCTCCGGCGGCGGACCAACTTCCTCCAACCGGCGGCGATTGCACGACTGAACTTTCACCAGTGACCCACGAGATTGAAAGGCGAAACGCAGACGGCAACGTATCTGAACACCGACGGCAGCGACTCGGCTACCCCACGACAATTCCACGGCAACTCCACGGCGGCTGGGAGCTTTAAATTGGGGTAAATGAAGTTTTTTTTTTTTTTTTTAATGTTTGTTTAATTTACAAAATCGCCATTGTGAGTTAATTTCTAAAATATATTCCTGGTATATGTGAAGTCTCAAATATATTCCTATATATTCCTGGTATATATGAAATTTTAAATGTACTTTGGTCTATATACGTTTTAAATATATTTTTGACTTTATACGAGATTTCAAATATATCCCGGTTTAAATGGGACTTCATTTATGCTCTTGTTTCTAATTTCTAATTCTCTTTGTGCCGCATGTTCAATTACATTTTTGCTATGGTTTTAAATTACAAGCATGTCATTATATCATTTACAAACTATTTTTTCCCTTCCAATTGATTTCTGATTTAAATATTTTAACTTTATTTTTAGTTATAATGTATTTTCCTTTTCAAATTTAGTATTTTTAAGGTATCCTTAAATCTTACCTTAATTCAAGTATGTAAATAAATTTTAATATTTTTGTAAATATATTTCAAACAAATTTCAACTTTATCTTTAATCTGATTTTCTCCTAAATCTCAATTTGATTTTATAATCAAGTCATATTTCCATTTAAAAATAACGTTTTGTAAAAAAAAAAAAAAAATTTTGTTTTGAGGGCTGAGTAATGTGACTTTCGTAGAGTTTCGACTCTCGTGCAAGCACACGAAAATCCTCCTAAAAATAAATCAATGTATTTTAAAAAAATAAATATTATCATATAAATCCTATGACGGAATTTGGATAAATTTCTCAAATTCCTGAGGTAAATAATTTCCTTTAAATAAAAGGAAATTCAGATATGGTAATTAATTAAAGTTTAAATTCACTCAATATATCAAACTCTTACCTTATTTTTGAGGTTAAGATTTGATTAAATGAGACATTCATTTTTAACAAAACTTTTATTTATTTATTTTCGCAAATTAAGGACATTTTAAAGTTAATTGGATAATATAAGATAAAATATGGCTACCGTTTTTAACGGGTGTTGTAGGGTGCTAATATCTTCCCTGCGCTCAAACGACCCCCGAACCTGATTTCTCTTTTCGTAGACCAGTTTTTAATTTTAAGGTGACCAATCACACCCAAAATGATTGGTGGCGACTCCATCTCTTTTATTTTTAAAATAAAACCCTTGAAAGAGGACGCCGGCCGCTCCGCGTCGCGAAGACGTTGCGACAATGATGAAGAGGTTAAGTTCAGTATTTTTAAAGCTTTAAGGTACCCTTCTGATCTTGAACACTATGCTACTTTAGATATAGTAGACTCATTAATTGAAGAGGAATTTGAGCATGAACTGTTAGTCAAGCATGCTACGGATTATGCACAAATTGATTTGAATAATTTGAATATTTCTGAATCGATGGATGTATCTGTGGATAACCCTCAGCGTGTATGCATGACCAATGAACTGTCTGAAAGAACTACAACTCCTATGATGCCATCAATTGAACAACCACCTTTATTAGAACTGAAACCATTGCCTGAACACCTTAAATATGCATATCTAGGAGAGAAAGATACCTTGTCTGTCATTATTTCGTCCAAACTAAATAAACAGCATGAAATTGCGTTAATATTGCTGGTTAAGCAACATAGAAAGGCAATTCGTTGGACGATTGCTGACATTAGGGGTATAAGTCCCTCTTAATTCATGCATAAGATATTGTTGAATCCCTAGAGTAGATCATCAACGTAGGTTGAATCCCTCCATGAAAGAGGTAGTTAAAAAAGAAATTATTAAATGGCTAGATGCAGGAGTGATCTTCCTAATATTCAATAGTCAGTGGGTCAGTCCTATCCAATGTGTACGAAAGAAGGGTGGTATGACTGTAGTAGTTAATGAAAACAATGAATTACTACCAACTCGAACTGTCACAGGATGGAGAGTATGTATGGATTATAGAAAACTTAATAAAGAAACTAAAAATACCATTTTCCTTTACCCTTCATAGACCAAATGCTAGATAAAATAGTTGGCCAAGCCTTCTATTGCTTTTTAGATGGCTACTCAGGGTGTAGACACCGTATTTGGTTCGGGCATTTGTTTATTATTAATGTTTTTTACCTTATTTATTTATTTATTTTTATCATATTTTGATTGAGTCTTTTTAAGTTGTAAATTCATTTTTTTATTATGTATTTAATTAATTTCGAAAATTGGAGAAAAATAACAAAAATAATGTTTTAATTGTTTGGGAAGGATTTTTACCTAATTTGACAAATAAAATTAGCATATTATGAGTATAAAATTTATAAGTCATTTTATGGCTAAAATTTAATATTCATTTATTTCTATCCCATGAGTATAACATATTTAATTCATTTTTGGGTTAAAATTTGATATTCATTTATGAATATAAATTATTTAATTCATTTTTGGGTTAAAATTTGATATTCATTTATGAGTATAAATTATTTAATTCATTTTTAGATTAAAAAATTTGATATTCATTTATGAGTATAAATTATTTAATTCATTTTTGGGTTAAAATTTGATATTCATTTATGAGTATAACATATTTGTTCATTTTAGGTCAAAATCCGTTTCAATTAAGAATAAAATTTCGAGTCATTAATTGTTTGATTTTAACCTTGTTTGACGTTCTCGTCATCTATAAATATCGGGTAAAGAATCATTCAGAAAGAAAGGGGAGAAGATTAGGGCGAAAGGCTTCGAAAACGAAAAAAATATTAGAACGAAAGGCTAGCCAGTTGGAGAGAAAAGTTAGTTTTAATAGTCAAAACTCTTATTTGAATAATTTAAAATAACTTCCTCTTTTCTCCATTCCTATCTCCTGCATAAAAAACCAACAACCACCATCTCCATCCAACTATCATCTGAAATCGGCAACCACGAGCACGACGACGGCGAACCACAAGCTTGAACGAACGACAGCTCCCTCATGGTGATGGAAGACACAAACAACGCGCTCGAATAGAGAAGAAGAAGGTCTGATTTTTTAAGTTTTGAATTGTTTTACAAAAATGACATAAATTATGTTATTTATAAATTTGTCATGGCATACTTAATTACAAAACTACCCTCTTTGTTAATTATTTGTTTACAATTTAATGTTTGTTTACAATTTTGACATTTGATTTACAATTTAATGTTTGACATCTTATTTTTCTATTAAGTTATGATATATTTCCCTTTTCAAATTTTAGATTTTTAGATATCTTTCAACTTTACCTTAATTTAAGTTTGTAAATAAATTTTAATTATTGATTCTTTATTTATTTTTCCTTTCCAAATAAATTTTAGATTTGCCCTAAATTAAAATTTTTCCAAATAAACTTCAATGTAGCCTTATAGTTCATAGTTAATAATATTTTTTTAAGTAATGTCTTTTTAAAAAAATATTGTATTTTATTTGAGGGCTGAGTAGTGTGACTTCGTAGAGTTCCGACTCTCGTGCAAGCATACGAAAATTCTTCCAATCACTTTTTAAAAAAGGGGCAAATCAACATGTTTTAAAATAAAATATTATCATATAAATCCTATGACGGAGTTGGGATGAATTTCTCAAATTCTTGAGGTAAATAATTTCCTTTAAATAAAAGGAAATTTAGATATGATAATTAATTAAGAGTAAATTATCACTCAATACATCAAATTCTTACTTTATTTTTAAAGTTAAGAATTGATTAAATGAGACATTGTTTTATTATTTATTTTCTCAAATTAAGGACGTTTTAAAATTAATGGGATAATATAAGATAAAATATGGCTACCGTTTTTAACAGGTGTTGTAGGGTGCTAACACCTCCCCTACACTCAAACGACCCCCAAACTTGATTTCTGTTTTTCATTGACCAGTTTTTGTTTTAAGGTGACCAATCACACCCAAAATGGTTGGTGGCGACTCCATCTCTTTTATTTTTAAAACAAAACCCTTAAAAGAGGACGTCGGCCGCTCCGCGTCGCGATGACGTTGCGACAACTTGGCGACTCCACTGGGGACTTTTTTTAGAGGGTCAAGGCCATTGTATTTATCTTTTATTATCCCGTTTTCATTTTTTGTTGGTCCTTTGTTTGTTTTTGTTTTTGTTTTTGTCTATTTATTTTTGTATTATTTTATTTAGCTTGTCTTATTTAGTGTTATTATTTATTGCATCTCAATTTGCATAATCATGCATTTCACACACAAGGCTCTATACCCGAGCTATACCTTTTAGGATTAGAATTGAGAATTTAGTAGTGTCGACTTTCGAGGGGATTTAATTGCCCCCGCATAGGCGCATGAAAAATTTTCGCTCAAGTTAATTCATTTGTTATTTTATAACATTGAAATTAATTTGGGGACCTTTGTCCTTTAGGTTTAGAATTTTACCATCACACCATTCTTATTATTGTGTAATTTATTTACTTTGCTGTTGAAGTAATTTGTTTTAGGTCATTTTTTTTTTATAATTATTGTTGCATTTGTATAGTCTTGAGTTTATCTTTGTTTTGTTCATTTCATTTTTAAACCAAATTTAAAAAAAAAACATATTTTCCATCAAAACTTTTTTGTCATTGTAATTTCATTTCAAGATTTAGTAGTATTTTTTTTACTTTGTTTTAAGATTAAGTAGTGTCGACCTTGAAAATAATTGTGAATAATAGGCGTATGAAAGGTCTTATTTCATTTTCTATTATTATTCTATTGTTCTTTTTTAAATTCAAAACAACTTCCATCATTTTAATTTCATTTTTAGATTTAGTAATGTTGACTTTGAAAAGAATTACCTTTGTGTTGGCACATGAAAAATCTTATCTCATTATCATTCATTCTTATTTCAAAATAAACGTTGATCTTTTTATAATTATTTTAAAACTTAGTAGTGTCGACCGTAAAAAGATTGTTAATGATAGGCACATGAAAAGTCATATTTCATTTTCTATGATTGTGTTATTTCTTAAATTTTATTTCAAAACAATTTTCATTATTTCAATTGAATTTTTAGATTTAGTAGTGTCCCTCGAGGGATATAAATGCCTCCTATAGGCGCATGAGAAATCTGAGTGGATTTGCTATTTCCATTTTTTTTTTTTTTAAATATTTTTTTTTCTTTCACATACGCTCATTTAAAATTAATAAATAAAAAATAAAAAATTCAAGATTGAGTAGTGTCGACCCTAGGGATATAAATACCTCCTATAGGCGCATGAAAAATCTGAGTGAATTTGCTATTTCCATTTTTTTTAAAAAAAATATTTTTTTTCTTTCACATACGCTCATTTAAAATTAATAAATAAAAAATAAAAAATTCAAGATTGAGTAGTGTCGACCATCTAGGGATGTAAATGCCCTGTATAGGCGAATGAAAAAATCTTTAAGATTGAGTAGTGTCGACCATCGAGGGAATGTAAATGCCCCGTATAGGCGCATGAAGTGTTTTACTTAAGTTATTTCATTTGTTATTTTATAACAATGAAATTAAGTGTTGAGTCTTATTTTCTAAAATTTTTGTTTATAATTTTCTTCCATTTTTTTTTATTTATAAAAAAAAAAAAAAAAAATGCATAGCACATCATTCATACACATCTCATCTAGGAGTAAAACATGTTTAGACACCTTCATACGCTTCCATAGGATCATTTTTTTATTTGGGTTCAGTCATCACATTAAATCCAAAGAGTCCATTAAGTTTTAGCGTACTCTAGGATATAAGCATCGTGCATTTTTCACATTCATAAATTGGTGAGTCATTGGGCTCTCATGCAAGTACAAAATTTCTCTCTCGTGAATACTTTTTTTTTCTCTTTCTAAATACATTTAGGGTCAAGGCATATTTACATGCATATAAAACTAAAACTTCATTGCATTGTCTCATTTTGCATGTCAAGTCATAACATTTTTAAAAAAATTATTTGTTAGTTTCATAAAGTCATCTCATATATGCATCATAAAAAAATAAAAAAATTTCATGCATCATTATCTAATTTCGCATGTCGAGTCATAACATTATTTTTTTTAAAAAAAAAGAAAAAAAAATCTTTGTTAGTTGCATAAAGTCATCTCATATATGCATCATAAAAAATAAAAAAATATTCATGCATTCTATCAATACCCATGTCAAGTCATAACATTTAAAAAACAAATATTTGTTAGTTGCATAAAGTCATCTCATATATGCATACATAAAAAAATAAAAACAAAAAAATCATTTGTTAACCCATCATAAAAAAAATAATAAAAATAAATTTGATACATTATTTTGCATGTCAAATCATCAATTGTATCATATCATCTCACATAGGCATATATGTAAAAAAACAAAACAAAAAAATCATTTGTTATCATGCACATGCATACATCACAAAAATTAAGTTTCACCTCTATCTCACACATGATAAAAATGCTCATGCATCATTATTTCATTTCACATAAAAAAAATATCAAAAACATTTGTTATTCATCAATTTCATAATATCATCTCACACATGTTTTTTTCACAAAACATTATCAATTTTTATCATATTCTTCATCACATCATTTAAAATTTAAAAAAAAAAAAACATTTTTGCTCATTTTGATTACCCTCGTGTTTACTTTGGTCGTTCTTGTTAGCTGAAAACTTAACAAGAATTTTGAGCAAAAATGTCGAATCATCATTTGGAGGGAATGAAAAAAAGTAGAAAATGAAAAGAAAAAAAAAAAAGAAAAAAAGAAAAAAAGAAAAAAGAATGAGTGCTTTCACTACTCTTATTAAAGAAATTGTCAAAGTCTCAACCATTTTGTGTCTTTTTTGAAAAATACTTCTCTCAAGTTTCATAATTGAGACGAACTCGTAGTTGAAGACGACCTTATTTCGACTTATATATCCCTCATATGCTAAACACTTTGTCACCACACAATAGTTGAGTAAGATTTTAATCTTCATACTGGGCAAACACCCTTTTGTAGTGAGAGTCCAAAATTACTCACGGTAAAACCTTGAACTTGCATGCCACATAAACTTTCAGGCAATTTACCCTGATTTTGTGGATCCACCTTTAAATCCATATCAAACTCACCATCTACATTATATGGTGCCTCTCTACCCACATAGCCCTTTTGTTAAACCTGCCACATTTATTTAGATGGGAAACACCCCAAATTATTCGAGAGAGCTTCAAATGTAATGAAATAGTATTAAACTCTTATGATCTACTGCTTCATAATTAAGACTTGTAATTTCTCATATTCAACTTCATTTGATCCAAATTCTCATTTCTTTCTATTCTGATCATTTGTTATTTCTCTTTCCTTAGAAAGTGATTCCAAGACCTAAGATAATAGTTTTGTGAACTAATGAGTCGGTAACTGTGAAAATCATCTCGAAGTCTCAATTTCTTTCAATGAGTTTTGCTTGCGGGACATCCTCGATACCAAGAGTCATGGGCAAAGAAACGAAACGGAAGAACTACAAGAGTTGTAAAAGAAACAATGTTTAACACAAAAAAAAAAAAAAAAAAAAAAAATAGCGAGATTTGTGCAATCAGTAGATCAAGGAACTATGTCTCGGAATGCTTGGAAAATCTCCTTTGCAAAGCAATCAATTGGGGCAAAGCCTCCATCTTCGCTAAACCGAGATAATTCTTTCAAACTTTGCACATTGGAGCAAAGTCATCATCAACAAGGCTGGAGTAAAGCTTCTATCTTTGCCACACTGGAGCAAGGTCATCATATATAAACTGGAGCGAAGTCTTCATCTTTGCCACACTGGAGCAAGACCATCATCTCTAAACTAGAGCAAAGTCTTCGCTTTTGTCACACTAGAGCAAGGTCATCATCTCTAAACTGGAGCAAAGCCTTCATTTTTGTCACACTAGAGCAAAGTCATCATCAACAAAACTGGAGCAAAGCCTCCGTCTTTGCTACACTGGAGCAAAGTTATCATCAAATTGAAGCGAAGCTTTTGTCTTTGCCACACCGGAACAACGGTGCCATAAAAAGACTGGAGCAAAGTCTTCATCTTTGCAAACTGGAGCAAGGACATCATCTTTGTAATACTGGGGTAAAGTCGATATCAACAAGCTGGAATAATTGTTTGTACCAGTTCTCTAAAAAAAAAAAAAAAAAAAAGCGAGATTGGTGCAATCAATGGAGCAAAGCTACCACCAACAAACCGGGCAAAAGTGTCGCCTTTGCCGCATTTGGGCAAAATCGTTCATATTCGTCACACAAGACCATGTCAAGGTGGAGATAATCGAAATTATCAAAGACCTCGAGCTTACTCAAAGGAAGAAAGATACACATACAAGATGATTTCTCAAAGGGGCTGCTTCAAGTTCTCAAAACTATTGTCCAAAGAATTTAAATCACTTCATTCGTCTTCCATTAGATCATATTCCAATCTCTTACTCGAACATTAAAAATTTATAATCAATCTCTTAATGTTCAGGAGATTTGAAGACCACGTTTTCCTCTGTTTTTCTTATTTATGAAGAAAACATGTATTGTTTACCATTTCATGCTTAATTCGAACTCAAACTCATTTTCTTGCATTCAAATTATTGTGTCAATTACAAGACTAAAGTATGAAGCAGTTAATCAAGTAAGATATTCAATTCTACAAATTATTTTTGATAGTTCTCTAACCTAGCACATGAGACAGTTCCAAAACATTTACCATGCCTAATATGGTTGAGTACTCTATGATCGACATACATAATCCCGTTCGAGTGAAAGCATTTTAAAAAAAAAAAAAAAAAAACCTCTCTAATGATGATAACATTTTCTCTTTTGATTCTTTGTTAAATGTCAGCTACCAACAACAAGGAGAGTAGACAAGGATAATCATTTTCCTTAAACATGAAGATCATTTTGATATCTTGCATTTCGTTTACCAATTTGAAACAATTCACATCATTATTTTAAATAAAAAAAAAAAAATCATTTGTTATCATACACATGCATACATGTTGCATTCATTGATCACATGCATAACATTATCAAAAGAACATCTTAGAGAATTCAGGCAGCTAAGTTTTGAAATAAAAACCGTTGTCTTTCGAAAAACAAAAAATATTTTGGTTAAATCGAACCCTAATCCAAGATTAGCGGTCGAAGCCTGGGACATAACCCAGGTCCGTTTCATTTCCTTGATGGTTAAATCGAACCATGATCCAAGATTAGCGGTCGAAACCTGTGGACATAACCCAGGTCCGTTTCATTTCCTTGTTGGTTAAATCGAACCCTAATCCAAGATTAGTGGTCGAACCCTGTGGACATAACCCAGGTCCGTTTCATTTCCTTGGTTGTTAAATCGAACCCTGATCCAAGATTAGCGGTCGAAGCCTGTGGACATAACCCAGGTCCGTTTCATTTCTTTGTTGGTTAAATCGAACCCTGATCCAAGATTAGCGGTCGAAGCCTGTGGACATAACCCAGGTCCGTTTCATTTCCTTGTTGATTAAATCGAACCCTGATCAAAGATTAGCGGTCGAAGCCTGTGGACATAACCCAGGTCTGTTTCATTTCCTTGTTGGTTAAATCGAACCCTAATCCAAGATTAGCGGTCGAAGCCTGTGGACATAACCCAGGTCCGTTTCATTTCCTTGTTGGTTAAATCGAACCCTGATCCAAGATTAGCGGTCGAAGCCTCTGGACATAACCCACGCCCGTTTCATTTCCTTGTTGGTTAAATCGAACCCTGATCCAAGATTAGCGGTCGAAGCCTGTGGACATAACCCACGTCCGTTTCATTTCCTTGTTGGTTAAATCGAACCCTGATCCAAGATTAGCGGTCGAAGCCTTTGGACATAACCCACGTCCGTTTCATTTCCTTGTTGGTTAAATCGAACCCTGATCCAAGATTAGCGAAAGCCTGTGGACATAACCCAGGTCCGTTTCATTTCCTTGTTAGTTAAATCGAACCCTGATCCAAGATTAGCGGTCGAAGCCTGTGGACATAACCCAGGTCCGTTTCATTTCCTTGTTGGTTAAATCGAACCCTGATCCAAGATTAGCGGTCGAAGCCTGTGGACATAACCCAGGTCCGTTTCATTTCCTTGTTGGTTAAATCGAACCCTGATCCAAGATTAGCGGTCGAAGCCTGTGGACATAACCCAGGTCCGTTTCATTTCCTTGTTGGTTAAATCGAACCCTGATCCAAGATTAGCGGTCGAAGCCTGTGGACATAACCCAGGTCCGTTTCATTTCCTTGTTGGTTAAATCGAACCCTGATCCAAGATTAGCGGTCGAAGCCTGTGGACATAACCCAGGTCCGTTTCATTTCCTTGTTGGTTAAATCGAACCCTGATCCAAGATTAGCGGTCGAAGCCTGTGGACATAACCCAGGTCCGTTTCATTTCCTTGTTAGTTAAATCGAACCCTGATCCAAGATTAGCGGTCGAAGCTTGTGGACATAACCCAGGTCCGTTTCATTTCCTTGTTGGTTAAATCGAACCCTGATCCAAGATTAGCGGTCGAAGCCTGTGGACATAACCCAGGTCCGTTTCATTTCCTTGTTGGTTAAATCGAACCCTGATCCAAGATTAGCGGTCGAAGCTAGTGGACATAACCCAGGTCCGTTTCATTTCCTTGTTGGTTAAATCGAACCCTAATCCAAGATTAGCGGTCGAAGCTTGTGGACATAACCCAGGTCTGTTTCATTTCACTTGTTTGTTAAATCGAACCCTAATCCAAGATTAGCGGTCGAAGCCTGTGGACATAACCCAGGTCCGTTTCATTTCCTTGTTGGTTAAATCGAACCCTGATCCAAGATTAGCGGTCGAAGCCCGTGGACATAACCCAGGTCCGTTTCATTTCCTTGTTGGTTAAATCGAACCCTGATCCAAGATTAGCGGTCGAAGCCTGTGGACATAACCCAGGTCCGTTTCATTTCCTTGTTGGTTAAATCGAACCCTGATCCAAGATTAGCGGTCGAAGCCTGTGGACATAACCCAGGTCCGTTTCATTTCCTTGTTGGTTAAATCGAACCCTGATCCAAGATTAGCGGTCGAAGCCTGTGGACATAACCCAGGTCCGTTTCATTTCCTTGTTGGTTAAATCGAACCCTGATCCAAGATTAGCGGTCGAAGCCTGTGGACATAACCCAGGTCCGTTTCATTTCCTTGTTGGTTAAATCGAACCCTGATCCAAGATTAGCGGTCGAAGCTAGTGGACATAACCCAGGTCCGTTTCATTTCCTTGTTGGTTAAATCGAACCCTAATCCAAGATTAGCGGTCGAAGCTTGTGGACATAACCCAGGTCTGTTTCATTTCACTTGTTTGTTAAATCGAACCCTAATCCAAGATTAGCGGTCGAAGCCTGTGGACATAACCCAGGTCCGTTTCATTTCCTTGTTGGTTAAATCGAACCCTGATCCAAGATTAGCGGTCGAAGCCCGTGGACATAACCCAGGTCCGTTTCATTTCCTTGTTGGTTAAATCGAACCCTGATCCAAGATTAGCGGTCGAAGCCTGTGGACATAACCCAGGTCCGTTTCATTTCCTTGTTGGTTAAATCGAACCCTGATCCAAGATTAGCGGTCGAAGCCTGTGGACATAACCTAGGTCCGTTTCATTTCCTTGTTGGTTAAATCGAACCCTGATCCAAGATTAGCGGTCGAAGCCTGTGGACATAACCCAGGTTCGTTTCATTTTCTTGTTGGTTAAATCGAACCCTGATCCAAGATTAGCGGTCGAAGCCTGTGGATATAACCCAGGTCCGTTTCATTTCCTTGTTGGTTAAATCGAACCCTGATCCAAGATTAGCGGTCGAAGCTTGTGGACATAACCCAGGTCCGTTTCATTTCCTTGTTGGTTAAATCGAACCCTGATCCAAGATTAGCGGACGAAGCCTGTGGACATAACCCAGGTCCGTTTCATTTCCTTGTTGGTTAAATCGAACCCTGATCCAAGATTAGCGGTCGAAGCCTGTGGACATAACCCAGGTCCGTTTCATTTCCTTGTTGGTTAAATCGAACCCTGATCCAAGATTAGCGGTCGAAGCCTGTGGACATAACCCAGGTCCGTTTCATTTCCTTGTTGGTTAAATCGAACCCTGATCCAAGATTAGCGGTCGAAGCCTGTGGACATAACCCAGGTCCGTTTCATTTCCTTGTTGGTTAAATCGAACCCTGATCCAAGATTAGCGGTCGAAGCCTGTGGACATAACCCAGGTCCGTTTCATTTCCTTGTTGGTTAAATCGAACCCTGATCCAAGATTAGCGGTCGAAGCCTGTGGACATAACCCAGGTCCGTTTCATTTCCTTGTTGGTTAAATCGAACCCTGATCCAAGATTAGCGGTCGAAGCCTGTGGACATAACCCAGGTCCGTTTCATTTCCTTGTTGGTTAAATCGAACCCTGATCCAAGATTAGCGGTCGAAGCCTGTGGACATAACCCAGGTCCGTTTCATTTCCTTGTTGGTTAAATCGAACCCTGATCCAAGATTAGCGGTCGAAGCCTGTGGACATAATCCAGGTCCGTTTCATTTCCTTGTTGGTTAAATCGAACCCTGATCCAAGATTAGCGGTCGAAGCCAGTGGACATAACCCAGGTCCGTTTCATTTCCTTGTTGGTTAAATCGAACCCTAATCCAAGATTAGCGGTCGAAGCTTGTGGACATAACCCAGGTCTGTTTCATTTCACTTGTTTGTTAAATCGAACCCTAATCCAAGATTAGCGGTCGAAGCCTGTGGACATAACCCAGGTCCGTTTCATTTCCTTGTTGGTTAAATCGAACCCTGATCCAAGATTAGCGGTCGAAGCCTGTGGACATAACCTAGGTCCGTTTCATTTCCTTGTTGGTTAAATCGAACCCTGATCCAAGATTAGCGGTCGAAGCCTGTGGACATAACCCAGGTCCGTTTCATTTCCTTGTTAGTTAAATCGAACCCTGATCCAAGATTAGCGGTCGAAGCCTGTGGACATAACCCAGGTCCGTTTCATTTCCTTGTTGGTTAAATCGAACCCTGATCCAAGATTAGCGGTCGAAGCGTGTGGACATAACCCAGGTCCATTTCATTTCCTTGTTGGTTAAATCGAACCCTGATCCAAGATTAGCGGTCGAAGCTAGTGGACATAACCCAGGTCCGTTTCATTTCCTTGTTGGTTAAATCGAACCCTAATCCAAGATTAGCGGTCGAAGCTTGTGGACATAACCCAGGTCTGTTTCATTTCACTTGTTTGTTAAATCGAACCCTAATCCAAGATTAGCGGTCGAAGCCTGTGGACATAACCCAGGTCCGTTTCATTTCCTTGTTGGTTAAATCGAACCCTGATCCAAGATTAGCGGTCGAAGCCCGTGGACATAACCCAGGTCCGTTTCATTTCCTTGTTGGTTAAATCGAACCCTGATCCAAGATTAGCGGTCGAAGCCTGTGGACATAACCCAGGTCCGTTTCATTTCCTTGTTGGTTAAATCGAACCCTGATCCAAGATTAGCGGTCGAAGCCTGTGGACATAACCTAGGTCCGTTTCATTTCCTTGTTGGTTAAATCGAACCCTGATCCAAGATTAGCGGTCGAAGCCTGTGGACATAACCCAGGTCCGTTTCATTTTCTTGTTGGTTAAATCGAACCCTGATCCAAGATTAGTGGTCGAAGCCTGTGGATATAACCCAGGTCCGTTTCATTTCCTTGTTGGTTAAATCGAACCCTGATCCAAGATTAGCGGTCGAAGCTTGTGGACATAACCCAGGTCCGTTTCATTTCCTTGTTGGTTAAATCGAACCCTGATCCAAGATTAGCGGACGAAGCCTGTGGACATAACCCAGGTCCGTTTCATTTCCTTGTTGGTTAAATCGAACCCTGATCCAAGATTAGCGGTCGAAGCCTGTGGACATAACCCAGGTCCGTTTCATTTCCTTGTTGGTTAAATCGAACCCTGATCCAAGATTAGCGGTCGAAGCCTGTGGACATAACCCAGGTCCGTTTCATTTCCTTGTTGGTTAAATCGAACCCTGATCCAAGATTAGCGGTCGAAGCCTGTGGACATAACCCAGGTCCGTTTCATTTCCTTGTTGGTTAAATCGAACCCTGATCCAAGATTAGCGGTCGAAGCCTGTGGACATAACCCAGGTCCGTTTCATTTCCTTGTTGGTTAAATCGAACCCTGATCCAAGATTAGCGGTCGAAGCCTGTGGACATAACCCAGGTCCGTTTCATTTCCTTGTTGGTTAAATCGAACCCTGATCCAAGATTAGCGGTCGAAGCCTGTGGACATAACCCAGGTCCGTTTCATTTCCTTGTTGGTTAAATCGAACCCTGATCCAAGATTAGCGGTCGAAGCCTGTGGACATAACCCAGGTCCGTTTCATTTCCTTGTTGGTTAAATCGAACCCTGATCCAAGATTAGCGGTCGAAGCCTGTGGACATAATCCAGGTCCGTTTCATTTCCTTGTTGGTTAAATCGAACCCTGATCCAAGATTAGCGGTCGAAGCCAGTGGACATAACCCAGGTCCGTTTCATTTCCTTGTTGGTTAAATCGAACCCTAATCCAAGATTAGCGGTCGAAGCTTGTGGACATAACCCAGGTCTGTTTCATTTCACTTGTTTGTTAAATCGAACCCTAATCCAAGATTAGCGGTCGAAGCCTGTGGACATAACCCAGGTCCGTTTCATTTCCTTGTTGGTTAAATCGAACCCTGATCCAAGATTAGCGGTCGAAGCCTGTGGACATAACCTAGGTCCGTTTCATTTCCTTGTTGGTTAAATCGAACCCTGATCCAAGATTAGCGGTCGAAGCCTGTGGACATAACCCAGGTCCGTTTCATTTCCTTGTTAGTTAAATCGAACCCTGATCCAAGATTAGCGGTCGAAGCCTGTGGACATAACCCAGGTCCGTTTCATTTCCTTGTTGGTTAAATCGAACCCTGATCCAAGATTAGCGGTCGAAGCGTGTGGACATAACCCAGGTCCGTTTCATTTCCTTGTTGGTTAAATCGAACCCTGATCCAAGATTAGCGGTCGAAGCTAGTGGACATAACCCAGGTCCGTTTCATTTCCTTGTTGGTTAAATCGAACCCTAATCCAAGATTAGCGGTCGAAGCTTGTGGACATAACCCAGGTCTGTTTCATTTCACTTGTTTGTTAAATCGAACCCTAATCCAAGATTAGCGGTCGAAGCCTGTGGACATAACCCAGGTCCGTTTCATTTCCTTGTTGGTTAAATCGAACCCTGATCCAAGATTAGCGGTCGAAGCCCGTGGACATAACCCAGGTCCGTTTCATTTCCTTGTTGGTTAAATCGAACCCTGATCCAAGATTAGCGGTCGAAACCTGTGGACATAACCCAGGTCCGTTTCATTTCCTTGTTGGTTAAATCGAACCCTGATCCAAGATTAGCGGTCGAAGCCTGTGGACATAACCTAGGTCCGTTTCATTTCCTTGTTGGTTAAATCGAACCCTGATCCAAGATTAGCGGTCGAAGCCTGTGGACATAACCCAGGTCCGTTTCATTTTCTTGTTGGTTAAATCTAACCCTGATCCAAGATTAGCGGTCGAAGCCTGTGGATATAACCCAGGTCCGTTTCATTTCCTTGTTGGTTAAATCGAACCCTGATCCAAGATTAGCGGTCGAAGCTTGTGGACATAACCCAGGTCCGTTTCATTTCCTTGTTGGTTAAATCGAACCCTGATCCAAGATTAGCGGACGAAGCCTGTGGACATAACCCAGGTCCGTTTCATTTCCTTGTTGGTTAAATCGAACCCTGATCCAAGATTAGCGGTCGAAGCCTGTGGACATAACCCAGGTCCGTTTCATTTCCTTGTTGGTTAAATCGAACCCTGATCCAAGATTAGCGGTCGAAGCCTGTGGACATAACCCAGGTCCGTTTCATTTCCTTGTTGGTTAAATCGAACCCTGATCCAAGATTAGCGGTCGAAGCCTGTGGACATAACCCAGGTCCGTTTCATTTCCTTGTTGGTTAAATCGAACCCTGATCCAAGATTAGCGGTCGAAGCCTGTGGACATAACCCAGGTCCGTTTCATTTCCTTGTTGGTTAAATCGAACCCTGATCCAAGATTAGCGGTCGAAGCCTGTGGACATAACCCAGGTCCGTTTCATTTCCTTGTTGGTTAAATCGAACCCTGATCCAAGATTAGCGGTCGAAGCCTGTGGACATAACCCAGGTCCGTTTCATTTCCTTGTTGGTTAAATCGAACCCTGATCCAAGATTAGCGGTCGAAGCCTGTGGACATAACCCAGGTCCGTTTCATTTCCTTGTTAGTTAAATCGAACCCTGATCCAAGATTAGCGGTCGAAGCCTGTGGACATAACCCAGGTCCGTTTCATTTCCTTGTTGGTTAAATCGAACCCTGATCCAAGATTAGCGGTCGAAGCCTGTGGACATAACCCAGGTCCGTTTCATTTCCTTGTTGGTTAAATCGAACCCTGATCCAAGATTAGCGGTCGAAGCTAGTGGACATAACCCAGGTCCGTTTCATTTCCTTGTTGGTTAAATCGAACCCTAATCCAAGATTAGCGGTCGAAGCTTGTGGACATAACCCAGGTCTGTTTCATTTCACTTGTTTGTTAAATCGAACCCTAATCCAAGATTAGCGGTCGAAGCCTGTGGACATAACCCAGGTCCGTTTCATTTCCTTGTTGGTTAAATCGAACCCTGATCCAAGATTAGCGGTCGAAGCCCGTGGACATAACCCAGGTCCGTTTCATTTCCTTGTTGGTTAAATCGAACCCTGATCCAAGATTAGCGGTCGAAGCCTGTGGACATAACCCAGGTCCGTTTCATTTCCTTGTTGGTTAAATCGAACCCTGATCCAAGATTAGCGGTCGAAGCCTGTGGACATAACCCAGGTCCGTTTCATTTCCTTGTTGGTTAAATCGAACCCTGATCCAAGATTAGCGGTCGAAGCCTGTGGACATAACCCAGGTCCGTTTCATTTCCTTGTTGGTTAAATCGAACCCTGATCCAAGATTAGCGGTCGAAGCCTGTGGACATAACCCAGGTCCGTTTCATTTCCTTGTTAGTTAAATCGAACCCTGATCCAAGATTAGCGGTCGAAGCCTGTGGACATAACCCAGGTCCGTTTCATTTCCTTGTTGGTTAAATCGAACCCTGATCCAAGATTAGCGGTCGAAGCCTGTGGACATAACCCAGGTCCGTTTCATTTCCTTGTTGGTTAAATCGAACCCTGATCCAAGATTAGCGGTCGAAGCTAGTGGACATAACCCAGGTCCGTTTCATTTCCTTGTTGGTTAAATCGAACCCTAATCCAAGATTAGCGGTCGAAGCTTGTGGACATAACCCAGGTCTGTTTCATTTCACTTGTTTGTTAAATCGAACCCTAATCCAAGATTAGCGGTCGAAGCCTGTGGACATAACCCAGGTCCGTTTCATTTCCTTGTTGGTTAAATCGAACCCTGATCCAAGATTAGCGGTCGAAGCCCGTGGACATAACCCAGGTCCGTTTCATTTCCTTGTTGGTTAAATCGAACCCTGATCCAAGATTAGCGGTCGAAGCCTGTGGACATAACCCAGGTCCGTTTCATTTCCTTGTTGGTTAAATCGAACCCTGATCCAAGATTAGCGGTCGAAGCCTGTGGACATAACCTAGGTCCGTTTCATTTCCTTGTTGGTTAAATCGAACCCTGATCCAAGATTAGCGGTCGAAGCCTGTGGACATAACCCAGGTCCGTTTCATTTTCTTGTTGGTTAAATCGAACCCTGATCCAAGATTAGCGGTCGAAGCCTGTGGATATAACCCAGGTCCGTTTCATTTCCTTGTTGGTTAAATCGAACCCTGATCCAAGATTAGCGGTCGAAGCTTGTGGACATAACCCAGGTCCGTTTCATTTCCTTGTTGGTTAAATCGAACCCTGATCCAAGATTAGCGGACGAAGCCTGTGGACATAACCCAGGTCCGTTTCATTTCCTTGTTGGTTAAATCGAACCCTGATCCAAGATTAGCGGTCGAAGCCTGTGGACATAACCCAGGTCCGTTTCATTTCCTTGTTGGTTAAATCGAACCCTGATCCAAGATTAGCGGTCGAAGCCTGTGGACATAACCCAGGTCCGTTTCATTTCCTTGTTGGTTAAATCGAACCCTGATCCAAGATTAGCGGTCGAAGCCTGTGGACATAACCCAGGTCCGTTTCATTTCCTTGTTGGTTAAATCGAACCCTAATCCAAGATTAGCGGTCGAAGCCTGTGGACATAACCCAGGTCCGTTTCATTTCCTTGTTGGTTAAATCGAACCCTGATCCAAGATTAGCGGTCGAAGCCTGTGGACATAACCCAGGTCCGTTTCATTTCCTTGTTGGTTAAATCGAACCCTGATCCAAGATTAGCGGTCGAAGCCTGTGGACATAACCCAGGTCCGTTTCATTTCCTTGTTGGTTAAATCGAACCCTGATCCAAGATTAGCGGTCGAAGCCTGTGGACATAACCCAGATCCGTTTCATTTCCTTGTTGGTTAAATCGAACCCTGAT
Source organism: Herpetospermum pedunculosum (assembly GCA_028017165.1). Taxonomy (NCBI): domain Eukaryota; kingdom Viridiplantae; phylum Streptophyta; class Magnoliopsida; order Cucurbitales; family Cucurbitaceae; genus Herpetospermum; species Herpetospermum pedunculosum. The sequence goes on along the minus strand of CM051528.1, from coordinate 52,017,039 downwards.
CCAAGATTAGCGGTCGAAGCCTGTGGACATAATCCAGGTCCGTTTCATTTCCTTGTTGGTTAAATCGAACCCTGATCCAAGATTAGCGGTCGAAGCCAGTGGACATAACCCAGGTCCGTTTCATTTCCTTGTTGGTTAAATCGAACCCTAATCCAAGATTAGCGGTCGAAGCTTGTGGACATAACCCAGGTCTATTTCATTTCACTTGTTTGTTAAATCGAACCCTAATCCAAGATTAGCGGTCGAAGCCTGTGGACATAACCCAGGTCCGTTTCATTTCCTTGTTGGTTAAATCGAACCCTGATCCAAGATTAGCGGTCGAAGCCTGTGGACATAACCTAGGTCCGTTTCATTTCCTTGTTGGTTAAATCGAACCCTGATCCAAGATTAGCGGTCGAAGCCTGTGGACATAACCCAGGTCCGTTTCATTTCCTTGTTAGTTAAATCGAACCCTGATCCAAGATTAGCGGTCGAAGCCTGTGGACATAACCCAGGTCCGTTTCATTTCCTTGTTGGTTAAATCGAACCCTGATCCAAGATTAGCGGTCGAAGCGTGTGGACATAACCCAGGTCCGTTTCATTTCCTTGTTGGTTAAATCGAACCCTGATCCAAGATTAGCGGTCGAAGCTAGTGGACATAACCCAGGTCCGTTTCATTTCCTTGTTGGTTAAATCGAACCCTAATCCAAGATTAGCGGTCGAAGCTTGTGGACATAACCCAGGTCTGTTTCATTTCACTTGTTTGTTAAATCGAACCCTAATCCAAGATTAGCGGTCGAAGCCTGTGGACATAACCCAGGTCCGTTTCATTTCCTTGTTGGTTAAATCGAACCCTGATCCAAGATTAGCGGTCGAAGCCCGTGGACATAACCCAGGTCCGTTTCATTTCCTTGTTGGTTAAATCGAACCCTGATCCAAGATTAGCGGTCGAAGCCTGTGGACATAACCCAGGTCCGTTTCATTTCCTTGTTGGTTAAATCGAACCCTGATCCAAGATTAGCGGTCGAAGCCTGTGGACATAACCTAGGTCCGTTTCATTTCCTTGTTGGTTAAATCGAACCCTGATCCAAGATTAGCGGTCGAAGCCTGTGGACATAACCCAGGTCCGTTTCATTTTCTTGTTGGTTAAATCGAACCCTGATCCAAGATTAGCGGTCGAAGCCTGTGGATATAACCCAGGTCCGTTTCATTTCCTTGTTGGTTAAATCGAACCCTGATCCAAGATTAGCGGTCGAAGCTTGTGGACATAACCCAGGTCCGTTTCATTTCCTTGTTGGTTAAATCGAACCCTGATCCAAGATTAGCGGACGAAGCCTGTGGACATAACCCAGGTCCGTTTCATTTCCTTGTTGGTTAAATCGAACCCTGATCCAAGATTAGCGGTCGAAGCCTGTGGACATAACCCAGGTCCGTTTCATTTCCTTGTTGGTTAAATCGAACCCTGATCCAAGATTAGCGGTCGAAGCCTGTGGACATAACCCAGGTCCGTTTCATTTCCTTGTTGGTTAAATCGAACCCTGATCCAAGATTAGCGGTCGAAGCCTGTGGACATAACCCAGGTCCGTTTCATTTCCTTGTTGGTTAAATCGAACCCTGATCCAAGATTAGCGGTCGAAGCCTGTGGACATAACCCAGGTCCGTTTCATTTCCTAGTTGGTTAAATCGAACCCTGATCCAAGATTAGCGGTCGAAGCCTGTGGACATAACCCAGGTCCGTTTCATTTCCTTGTTGGTTAAATCGAACCCTGATCCAAGATTAGCGGTCGAAGCCTGTGGACATAACCCAGGTCCGTTTCATTTCCTTGTTGGTTAAATCGAACCCTGATCCAAGATTAGCGGTCGAAGCCTGTGGACATAACCCAGGTCCGTTTCATTTCCTTGTTGGTTAAATCGAACCCTGATCCAAGATTAGCGGTCGAAGCCTGTGGACATAACCCAGGTCCGTTTCATTTCCTTGTTGGTTAAATCGAACCCTGATCCAAGATTAGCGGTCGAAGCCAGTGGACATAACCCAGGTCCGTTTCATTTCCTTGTTGGTTAAATCGAACCCTAATCCAAGATTAGCGGTCGAAGCTTGTGGACATAACCCAGGTCTGTTTCATTTCACTTGTTTGTTAAATCGAACCCTAATCCAAGATTAGCGGTCGAAGCCTGTGGACATAACCCAGGTCCGTTTCATTTCCTTGTTGGTTAAATCGAACCCTGATCCAAGATTAGCGGTCGAAGCCCGTGGACATAACCCAGGTCCGTTTCATTTCCTTGTTGGTTAAATCGAACCCTGATCCAAGATTAGCGGTCGAAGCCTGTGGACATAACCCAGGTCCGTTTCATTTCCTTGTTGGTTAAATCGAACCCTGATCCAAGATTAGCGGTCGAAGCCTGTGGACATAACCCAGGTCCGTTTCATTTCCTTATTGGTTAAATCGAACCCTGATCCAAGATTAGCGGTCGAAGCTTGTGGACATAACCCAGGTCCGTTTCATTTCCTTGTTGGTTAAATCGAACCCTGATCCAAGATTAGCGGTCGAAGCCTGTGGACATAACCCAGGTCCGTTTCATTTCCTTGTTGGTTAAATCGAACCCTGATCCAAGATTAGCGGTCGAAGCCTGTGGACATAACCCAGGTCCGTTTCATTTCCTTGTTGGTTAAATCGAACCCTGATCCAAGATTAGCGGTCGAAGCCTGTGGACATAACCCAGGTCCGTTTCATTTCCTTGTTGGTTAAATCGAACCCTGATCCAAGATTAGCGGTCGAAGCCTGTGGACATAACCCAGGTCCGTTTCATTTCCTTGTTTGTTAAATCGAACCCTGATCCAAGATTAGCGGTCGAAGCCTGTGGACATAACCCAGGTCCGTTTCATTTCCTTGTTGGTTAAATCGAACCCTGATCCAAGATTAGCGGTCGAAGCCTGTGGACATAACCCAGGTCCGTTGCATTTTCTTGTTGGTTAAATCGAACCCTGATCCAAGATTAGCGGTCGAAGCCTGTGGATATAACCCAGGTCCGTTTCATTTCCTTGTTGGTTAAATCGAACCCTGATCCAAGATTAGCGGTCGAAGCTTGTGGACATAACCCAGGTCCGTTTCATTTCCTTGTTGGTTAAATCGAACCCTGATCCAAGATTAGCGGACGAAGCCTGTGGACATAACCCAGGTCCGTTTCATTTCCTTGTTGGTTAAATCGAACCCTGATCCAAGATTAGCGGTCGAAGCCTGTGGACATAACCCAGGTCCGTTTCATTTCCTTGTTGGTTAAATCGAACCCTGATCCAAGATTAGCGGTCGAAGCCTGTGGACATAACCCAGGTCCGTTTCATTTCCTTGTTGGTTAAATCGAACCCTGATCCAAGATTAGCGGTCGAAGCCTGTGGACATAACCCAGGTCCGTTTCATTTCCTTGTTGGTTAAATCGAACCCTGATCCAAGATTAGCGGTCGAAGCCTGTGGACATAACCTAGGTCCGTTTCATTTCCTTGTTGGTTAAATCGAACCCTGATCCAAGATTAGCGGTCGAAGCCTGTGGACATAACCCAGGTCCGTTTCATTTTCTTGTTGGTTAAATCGAACCCTGATCCAAGATTAGCGGTCGAAGCCTGTGGATATAACCCAGGTCCGTTTCATTTCCTTGTTGGTTAAATCGAACCCTGATCCAAGATTAGCGGTCGAAGCCTGTGGACATAACCCAGGTCCGTTTCATTTCCTTGTTGGTTAAATCGAACCCTGATCCAAGATTAGCGGTCGAAGCCTGTGGACATAACCCAGGTCCGTTTCATTTCCTTGTTGGTTAAATCGAACCCTGATCCAAGATTAGCGGTCGAAGCCTGTGGACATAACCCAGGTCCGTTTCATTTCCTTGTTGGTTAAATCGAACCCTGATCCAAGATTAGCGGTCGAAGCCAGTGGACATAACCCAGGTCCGTTTCATTTCCTTGTTGGTTAAATCGAACCCTAATCCAAGATTAGCGGTCGAAGCTTGTGGACATAACCCAGGTCTGTTTCATTTCACTTGTTTGTTAAATCGAACCCTAATCCAAGATTAGCGGTCGAAGCCTGTGGACATAACCCAGGTCCGTTTCATTTCCTTGTTGGTTAAATCGAACCCTGATCCAAGATTAGCGGTCGAAGCCCGTGGACATAACCCAGGTCCGTTTCATTTCCTTGTTGGTTAAATCGAACCCTGATCCAAGATTAGCGGTCGAAGCCTGTGGACATAACCCAGGTCCGTTTCATTTCCTTGTTGGTTAAATCGAACCCTGATCCAAGATTAGCGGTCGAAGCCTGTGGACATAACCTAGGTCCGTTTCATTTCCTTGTTGGTTAAATCGAACCCTGATCCAAGATTAGCGGTCGAAGCCTGTGGACATAACCCAGGTCCGTTGCATTTTCTTGTTGGTTAAATCGAACCCTGATCCAAGATTAGCGGTCGAAGCCTGTGGATATAACCCAGGTCCGTTTCATTTCCTTGTTGGTTAAATCGAACCCTGATCCAAGATTAGCGGTCGAAGCTTGTGGACATAACCCAGGTCCGTTTCATTTCCTTGTTGGTTAAATCGAACCCTGATCCAAGATTAGCGGACGAAGCCTGTGGACATAACCCAGGTCCGTTTCATTTCCTTGTTGGTTAAATCGAACCCTGATCCAAGATTAGCGGTCGAAGCCTGTGGACATAACCCAGGTCCGTTTCATTTCCTTGTTGGTTAAATCGAACCCTGATCCAAGATTAGCGGTCGAAGCCTGTGGACATAACCCAGGTCCGTTTCATTTCCTTGTTGGTTAAATCGAACCCTGATCCAAGATTAGCGGTCGAAGCCTGTGGACATAACCCAGGTCCATTTCATTTCCTTGTTGGTTAAATCGAACCCTGATCCAAGATTAGCGGTCGAAGCCTGTGGACATAACCCAGGTCCGTTTCATTTCCTTGTTGGTTAAATCGAACCCTGATCCAAGATTAGCGGTCGAAGCCTGTGGACATAACCCAGGTCCGTTTCATTTCCTTGTTGGTTAAATCGAACCCTGATCCAAGATTAGCGGTCGAAGCTTGTGGACATAACCCAGGTCCGTTTCATTTCCTTGTTGGTTAAATCGAACCCTGATCCAAGATTAGCGGTCGAAGCCTGTGGACATAACCCAGGTCCGTTTCATTTCCTTGTTGGTTAAATCGAACCCTGATCCAAGATTAGCGGTCGAAGCCTGTGGACATAACCCAGGTCCGTTTCATTTCCTTGTTGGTTAAATCGAACCCTGATCCAAGATTAGCGGTCGAAGCCTGTGGACATAACCCAGGTCCGTTTCATTTCCTTGTTGGTTAAATCGAACCCTGATCCAAGATTAGCGGTCGAAGCCTGTGGACATAACCCAGGTCCGTTTCATTTCCTTGTTGGTTAAATCGAACCCTGATCCAAGATTAGCGGTCGAAGCCAGTGGACATAACCCAGGTCCGTTTCATTTCCTTGTTGGTTAAATCGAACCCTAATCCAAGATTAGAGGTCGAAGCTTGTGGACATAACCCAGGTCTGTTTCATTTCACTTGTTTGTTAAATCGAACCCTAATCCAAGATTAGCGGTCGAAGCCCGTGGACATAACCCAGGTCCGTTTCATTTCCTTGTTGGTTAAATCGAACCCTGATCCAAGATTAGCGGTCGAAGCCCGTGGACATAACCCAGGTCCGTTTCATTTCCTTGTTGGTTAAATCGAACCCTGATCCAAGATTAGCGGTCGAAGCCTGTGGACATAACCCAGGTCCGTTTCATTTCCTTGTTGGTTAAATCGAACCCTGATCCAAGATTAGCGGTCGAAGCCTGTGGACATAACCTAGGTCCGTTTCATTTCCTTGTTGGTTAAATCGAACCCTGATCCAAGATTAGCGGTCGAAGCCTGTGGACATAACCCAGGTCCGTTTCATTTTCTTGTTGGTTAAATCGAACCCTGATCCAAGATTAGCGGTCGAAGCCTGTGGATATAACCCAGGTCCGTTTCATTTCCTTGTTGGTTAAATCGAACCCTGATCCAAGATTAGCGGTCGAAGCTTGTGGACATAACCCAGGTCCGTTTCATTTCCTTGTTGGTTAAATCGAACCCTGATCCAAGATTAGCGGACGAAGCCTGTGGACATAACCCAGGTCCGTTTCATTTCCTTGTTGGTTAAATCGAACCCTGATCCAAGATTAGCGGTCGAAGCCTGTGGACATAACCCAGGTCCGTTTCATTTCCTTGTTGGTTAAATCGAACCCTGATCCAAGATTAGCGGTCGAAGCCTGTGGACATAACCCAGGTCCGTTTCATTTCCTTGTTGGTTAAATCGAACCCTGATCCAAGATTAGCGGTCGAAGCCTGTGGACATAACCCAGGTCCGTTTCATTTCCTTGTTGGTTAAATCGAACCCTGATCCAAGATTAGCGGTCGAAGCCTGTGGACATAACCCAGGTCCGTTTCATTTCCTTGTTGGTTAAATCGAACCCTGATCCAAGATTAGCGGTCGAAGCCTGTGGACATAACCCAGGTCCGTTTCATTTCCTTGTTGGTTAAATCGAACCCTGATCCAAGATTAGCGGTCGAAGCCTGTGGACATAACCCAGGTCCGTTTCATTTCCTTGTTGGTTAAATCGAACCCTGATCCAAGATTAGCGGTCGAAGCCTGTGGACATAACCCAGGTCCGTTTCATTTCCTTGTTGGTTAAATCGAACCCTGATCCAAGATTAGCGGTCGAAGCCTGTGGACATAACCCAGGTCCGTTTCATTTCCTTGTTGGTTAAATCGAACCCTAATCAAAGATTAGCGGTCGAAGCTTGTGGACATCACCCAGGTCTGTTTCATTTCACTTGTTTGTTAAATCGAACCCTAATCCAAGATTAGCGGTCGAAGCCTGTGGACATAACCCAGGTCCGTTTCATTTCCTTGTTGGTTAAATCGAACCCTGATCCAAGATTAGCGGTCGAAGCCCGTGGACATAACCCAGGTCCGTTTCATTTCCTTGTTGGTTAAATCGAACCCTGATCCAAGATTAGCGGTCGAAGCCTGTGGACATAACCCAGGTCCGTTTCATTTCCTTGTTGGTTAAATCGAACCCTGATCCAAGATTAGCGGTCGAAGCCTGTGGACATAACCTAGGTCCGTTTCATTTCCTTGTTGGTTAAATCGAACCATGATCCAAGATTAGCGGTCGAAGCCTGTGGACATAACCTAGGTCCGTTTCATTTTCTTGTTGGTTAAATCGAACCCTGATCCAAGATTAGCGGTCGAAGCCTGTGGATATAACCCAGGTCCGTTTCATTTCCTTGTTGGTTAAATCGAACCCTGATCCAAGATTAGCGGTCGAAGCTTGTGGACATAACCCAGGTCCGTTTCATTTCCTTGTTGGTTAAATCGAACCCTGATCCAAGATTAGCGGACGAAGCTTGTGGACATAACCCAGGTCCGTTTCATTTCCTTGTTGGTTAAATCGAACCCTGATCCAATATTAGCGGTCGAAGCCTGTGGACATAACCCAGGTCCGTTTCATTTCCTTGTTGGTTAAATCGAACCCTGATCCAAGATTAGCGGTCGAAGCCTGTGGACATAACCCAGGTCCGTTTCATTTCCTTGTTGGTTAAATCGAACCCTAATCCAAGATTAGCGGTCGAAGCTTGTGGACATAACCCAGGTCTGTTTCATTTCACTTGTTTGTTAAATCGAACCCTAATCCAAGATTAGAGGTCGTAGCCTGTGTAGACCCATGTCCGTCTTCGTTTTAATAATAAACAAATTTTCACCTTCTCAATACGCTGTCTTCGTCCTTTGTCTACCCTTTCAATTCTTCAAAGATACACAAAGGGGAGCAAGCTGTAGACACCGTATTTGGTCCGGGCATTTGTTTATTATTAATGTTTTTTACCTTATTTATTTATTTATTTTTATCATATTTTGATTGAGTCTTTTTAGGTTGTAAATTCATTTTTTTTATTATGTATTTAATTAATTTCTAAAATTGGAGAAAAATAAAAAAAAATAATGTTTTAATTGTTTGGGAAGGATTTTTACCTAATTTGACAAATAAAATTAGCATATAATGAGTATAAAATTTATAAGTCATTTTATGGCTAAAATTTAATATTCATTTATTTCTATCCCATGAGTATAAAATATTTAATTCATTTTTGGGTTAAAATTTGATATTCATTTATGAATATAAATTATTTAATTCATTTTTGGGTTAAAATTTGATATTCATTTATGAGTATAAATTATTTAATTCATTTTTGGATTAAAAAATTTGATATTCATTTATGAGTATAAATTATTTAATTCATTTTTGGGTTAAAATTTGATATTCATTTATGAGTATAACATATTTGTTCATTTTAGGTCAAAATCCGTTTCAATTAAGAATAAAATTTCGAGTCATTATTTGTTTGATTTTAACCTTGTTTGACGTTCTCGTCATCTATAAATATCGGGTAAAGAATCATTCAGAAAGAAAGGGGAGAAGATTAGGGCGAAAGGCTTCGAAAACGAAAAAAATATTAGAACGAAAGGCTAGCCAGTTGGAGAGAAAAGTTAGTTTTAATAGTCAAAACTCTTATTTGACTAATTTAAAATAACTTCCTCTTTTCAACATTCCTATCTCCTGCAAAAAAAAACCAACAACCACCATCTCCATCCAACTATCATCTGAAATCGGCAACCACGAGCACGACGACGGCGAACCACAAGCTTGAACGAACGACAGCTCCCTCATGGTGATGGAAGACACAAACAACGCGCTCGAATAGAGAAGAAGAAGGTCTGATTTTTTAAGTTTTGAATTGTTTTACAAAAATGACATAAATTATGTTATTTATAAATTTGTCATGGCATACTTAATTACAAAACTACCCTCCTTGTTAATTATTTGTTTACAATTTAATGTTTGTTTACAATTTTGACATTTGATTTACAATTTAATGTTTGACATCTTATTTTTCTATTAAGTTATGATATATTTCCCTTTTCAAATTTTAGATTTTTAGATATCTTTCAACTTTACCTTAATTTAAGTTTGTAAATAAATTTTAATTATTGATTCTTTATTTATTTTTCCTTTCCAAATAAATTTTAGATTTGCCCTAAATTAAAATTTGTCCAAATAAACTTCAATGTAGCCTTATAGTTCATAGTTAATAATATTTTTTTAAGTAATGTCTTTTTAAAAAAATATTGTATTTTATTTGAGGGCTGAGTAGTGTGACTTCGTAGAGTTCCGACTCTCGTGCAAGCATACGAAAATTCTTCCAATCACTTTTTAAAAAAGGGGCAAATCAACATGTTTTAAAATAAAATATTATCATATAAATCCTATGACGGAGTTGTGATGAATTTCTCAAATTCTTGAGGTAAACAATTTCCTTTAAATAAAAGGAAATTTAGATATGATAATTAATTAAGAGTAAATTATCACTCAATACATCAAATTCTTACTTTATTTTTAAAGTTAAAAATTGATTAAATGAGACATTGTTTTATTATTTATTTTCTCAAATTAAGGACGTTTTAAAATTAATGGGATAATATAAGATAAAATATGGCTACCGTTTTTAACAGGTGTTGTAGGGTGCTAACACCTTCCCTACACTCAAACGACCCCCAAACTTGATTTCTGTTTTTCATTGACCAGTTTTTGTTTTAAGGTGACCAATCACACCCAAAATGGTTGGTGGCGACTCCATCTCTTTTATTTTTAAAACAAAACCCTTAAAAGAGGACGTCGGCCGCTCCGCGTCGCGATGACGTTGCGACAACATGGCGACTCCACTGGGGACTTTTTTTTTAGAGGGTCAAGGCCATTGTATTTATCTTTTATTATCCCGTTTTCATTTTTTGTTGGTCCTTTGTTTGTTTTTGTTTTTGTTTTTGTCTATTTATTTTTGTATTATTTTATTTAGCTTGTCTTATTTAGTGTTATTATTTATTGCATCTCAATTTGCATAATCATGCATTTCACACACAATCACGGCTCTATACCCGAGCTATACCTTTTAGGATTAGAATTGAGAATTTAGTAGTGTCGACTTTCGAGGGGATTTAATTGCCCCCGCATAGGCGCATGAAAATTTTTCGCTCAAGTTAATTCATTTGTTATTTTATAACATTGAAATGACGTTGCGACACAGGGTATAACCAAATCACCATAGATCCTGAGGATCAAGAGAAAACAACATTTACATGTCCCTTTGGTATGTTTGCTTTTTGCAGAATGCCATTCGGCCTCTGCAATGCACCAACAACGTTCCAAAGATGTATGTTGGCAATCTTCTCTGATCTAGATGAGTCCATAATAGAGATCTTTATGGATGACTTCTCAGTATTTGGTGATTCCTTTAACCACTTCCTAGCCAATCTAGGACAAGTCCTCACTAGGTGTGAAGAAACCAATCTAGTGTTAAATTGGGAAAAATGCCACTTCATGGTGGAAGAAGGCATAGTGTTAGGACATAGAGTGTCCAAAGCAGGAATAGAGGTCGATAGGGCCAAGATAGAAGTCATTGAGAAGTTAGTCGAAACTAAGAATGTCAAATCCATAAGAAGTTTCTTAGGTCACGCAGGATTTTATAGGAGATTTATAAAAAGACTTTTCAAAAATCTCTAAACCCCTTTGTGAGCTTCTAGAGCTGAATAGAACTTTTAGCTTCTCAAATGAGTGTTTAATAGCATGCACCGAGCTTAAAGATGCCTTAGTCAAAGCACCAATCATAATAGGCCCAAATTGGGATATGCCTTTTGAATTGATGTGTGATGCTAGTGACTATGCAATTGGAGCCATGCTTGGCCAGAAAAGAGAAAATTTAACACACCCTATATATTATGCGAGCAAAACTTTGAATGAAGCTCAATGCAACTACACTACCACAAAGAAAGAAATGTTAGCAGTAGTGTTTGCATGTGAAAAGTTTAGGGCATATATTGTAGGAAATAAAACAATTGTTTATACTGATCATTCTGCAATAAAGTACTTAATGAGAAAGGCTGATGTCAAGCCTCGTCTAATTAGATGGGTGTTACTTTTACAAGAGTTTGATCTAGAAATCCGAGACAAAAAAGGATGTGAAAATGTAGTTGCTGATCACTTATCAAGATTGCAGAGTCATTGTGAATCTATTGCGGAGCCCGCAATGACAAATTCTTTTATTGACGAACATGTTTTTGTTTTAGTACATTGTGATAATAATGATGAACCATGGTTTGCTGATATTGCAAATTTTCTTGCTCGCAGGTATTACCAGAATTCACCAGGGGCAGGACAAGAAGAAGTTCTTAAACGAGGCTAGGAAGTACATTTGGGATGATCCAACCCTCTACAGAAGCTGTGCGGATGGATTGCTAAGGAAATGTGTGTTAGCTGCTGAATCATGGTCAATCTTGCAGCATTGCCATACAGCTCCTTATGGAGGACACTTTGGTGGTCAGAGGACTGCTGCAAAGGTGTTCCAAAGTGGCTACTGTTGGCCAACAATCTTCAAGGATGCACATGACTATGCACACAATTGCAATGAATGTCAACGAACAGGTAACCTTAGTAGGAAGGATGAGATGCCTCTGACATACATCTTAGAGTTAGAACTCTTTGATGTATGGGGCATTGACTTCATGGGTCCATTCCCTCCATCTGCTGGTAATCTTTACATTTTAGTAGCGGTAGATTATGTCTCAAAATGGGTAGAGGCAATTGCATGTCCCTTAAATGATGCTAAAACAGTTGTTAGATTTCTAAATAGGCATATTTTCACACTATTTGGCACACCACGTGCCATCATAAGTGATGAAGGAACACATTTTATAATTAAAGCCATAGAAAAAGTGTTAGCTAAATATAATGTTAGACATAGGGTAGCAACACCCTATCACCCCCACTCAAATGGATAAGCTGAAATTTCTAATAGAGAGATCAAAAATATTTTAGAAAAAGTTGTAAAACCGAATAGAAATGATTGGTCTTTTAAGTTAGATGATACACTATGGGTTTATAGAACTGCATATAAAACACCATTAAGAATGTCTCCTTATAGGTTAGTTTATGGAAAAGCATGCCATCTACCCCTTTAATTAGAAAATAAAGCTTTTTGGGCTTTAAAAGAGTTAAATTTTTGCGTAACCGATGCGGGAACATTGCGATCTCTGCAATTGCATGAGTTGGATGAACTAAGACACATGTCATATGAAAATGCTAAAATGTATAAGAAAAAGACTAAAATTTGGCATGATAGTAGACTTAAGATTAAGGACTTCAAAAAGGGCCAGCATTTTCTATTGTTTAACTCACGATTGAAATTGTTTTCTGGCAAGCTTAAGTCTCGTTGGTCTAGTCCATTTGTAGTTACTAATGTGTTTGTTCATGGTGCAATCGAGATCCAAAATTTGGAACTAGGCCAGCCGTTCATGGTGAATGGTGCAAGGCTGAAGCACTATTATGAGGAAGGGGATGTGAGAACACTCTCAGCATTCCTCTTGTCCGAAGCTTAAAAGCCAATTAAGATGAGCAAGGGCATTTATTGGAATTCTCATTGTGCTCAACCGTCGAAGGAATATGAAATAATTATCGTTATTTACTGGTTTTTGTTATTGAAGTATTTTTAATTTTCTGAAACTAATTAAGTTTGTTTTTAATATTGATTAGAAATGTGATAATTGGAAATCTTAACGGCAATGTGGGTGATTAGTCAAGAGGCCAGGAGAAGATGAAGGAAGAAATCTTGGAAAATCAAAGATTTAGTTTGTTAGGATCTTGCGGCAAACGACAATCAAGGATAAAGATCCCAACGATAACATTTTTAAAGATGTTATGAGATTCGAGGCATTGCGGAAACATTGCGGAGTCCGCAATGGTATAGCCGTTAGTGCGCAAACCATTATAAATAGGAAGGCTGTAGCTCATTCCCATTCACAATTCTCAAACCTTCGAGCTACAAACCAGATCTCTCCTTCTTTCTTCCTGAAAGAAATCAGCAAATCTTGATCTTCAAGAAACAAACATGGTTTCAACAAGGGCTGAAAGATCCACTCCCTAAAAAACATCCCCAATCACAGAGGATGCTGCCTTGGTAAGAGATGCGATACTCTCTTTAGCAACGGTTGAGACTGTAAAACCCTCTAGACCTCTGAAACTCCCTGTGAAGAGGAAGTAGAAGGTTGCAACAACTGAAGCTGCAGACCCCTCTGACCCAACGCAGCTCCCTAAAAGAAAGTAGAAGGTTACACTAAAGGACCCAAAAACCAAAACTCGGAAATCCATGAGTGAGGAGAGCCTCGCAAGCAGCAGGCCATCGGTTGAAACGGCCATGCAAAGCCTCAATTCCACTCAACAACAGTCAGAACCTGAGGTATCCCCTGAAGAAACACCAGATTCTGCGTCTACCCCAATCGATGATGGGGGTGAAGGAGAGGAGGTAGTCTTTCCCTTCAGGGATGACAATCTTGACAGCCCTGCGGAAAAAGAGAGCAGTGATTCGATGGATGAGATGCTGGATGAGTGCATCAAGCGAGCGGCTGCGAAGGCGGTACCCAAGAAGAAGGCCCCTTTAATTGTGAAGGCAAAGCGGCCAAAGGCCTTCAAGAAAGCTAAAAAGAAGAGAGCTGAATCAGAACCCTCTACCAAGAAGATGAAGACCGAGGCTGTTGAGACAGCCAAGGCAAAGGCTAAGGGGAAGGAAAAGATGTTTCACGAAGATGAGCCTCCAGCTAAGAGGTATGTATTCAAGGATGCAGAAGCTAGAGGCTTGGAACTAATGAAAAGAGAACTCCTCCACGAGAGAGGATTTTTAGATTCTCTTTCGGACCTGCCGCCATTCTTGCGCGCGGGCATCGCAAACCATGGTTGGGAAGAGTTATGTAGGCCTCCAATTCAGGCTTATTCAGATATGGTCTTTGATTTTTACGCCAATCTAATTCAGCCCGAAAGAGGTTATTCTGTGGTCAGAGGTGTGGAGGTAGACTTCTCTGCCGAGGCGATCAATAAGATTTATGCTCTCAAGGAGCATAAGAATTCTGAATATTCAAAGATCGTGGCCTCACCCTCAGAGGCAGTCTTGGAGGAAGCGCTGAACATGATAGGCAAACCAGAGGCAGCATGGGCAGTCTCGAAGCAAGGGAAGCACACACTGATGAGTGCAACCTTCAAAGAAAAGGCGGCCATTTGGTTATCCCTAATTCGGAGAAGAATATCCCCTGTCACGCACGAAACGACCATCAATCAAGGGAGATCTCTGCTGGTTTATGCGATCATGAAGGGACTCACTATTGACGTGGGCGAAATCATGGCAGCCTCGATTGTCGAATGCTCAAAGAAAGGGAAGGGCAGGCTCTTCTTCCCCAACACCATTACCAAATTGTGCTTGCGCGCAGGGGTGCCTGTGACGAAAGAGGAGAAGCAATTAGCCTATGCTGGCAACCTTGAGCTGCCCAGCAATCTGAAGATGAGGAGGAAGGGCAACATGGAAATCGAGCTGGATGGACTTGCAGCTGCACAATCCATGTCCATGGCCTGCTTGATGAACATCCAAAGAAAACTAGCCCAATGGGCTGAGTACTCCCAAGCGAGAGACCAGGAATTAGCTGAGAACCTGCGGTGCAAGTTCCCTACCTTCTCTGCTTGATTGATGAACCCCTGGATGCCTCCGAACGAGAGGAGTGATGAAGATGAACGAGATGATTGAATGAATGCCATGGTTTGACGACATTCGAGGGAGTATTTCTTATCTCCCTCAACCCTGCTTTTCTGTGACCTGTTACCCCCCAATATCAAAATTGCTGTTTGTTTTTAATTTCAGTAGAATAAGCTTAGTTCGAGTAGCATAGATTAGTTTAAATTAGCTTAGGATAGTTAGTTCTGTGCTGTTAGTTTTTACTTTTCACATGCCCTATGGGCCACGAATAGAAATTGCATATTAGGAGCTTTGATCACTGTTAAATTTGCTCTGTTAATGTCATTGCGATTTCTTTGCGGACACCACCATGTTTTTCTTTTCGTTTAAGCATATTGTTATGTGAGGTATGACTTTCTGCTGGTATGTTCTGTCTTTAATTCTAAATATTTGACTGCATTGGTGATGTCCCTGTGATAACTCCATTTTGGAGCTATTAAATACGTCCTAATTATAGCTAAAGACCGCTTCCAATTGATTAAATGTATCTCTTTTGTAGGAGAAAAGCGGCAAAGAGCTCGTGCGTCCATTGGGCGTGTTCGAGAGCTTAAAGCAGAGTTTTAGCGCCCCGGGAATGCATCGGGAAGAGGGGAGTTTGTTCCGTGAAGAAACGGGCCAAAACATCCTTGGAGAGGCAAAGCATCAGCCCCAAACCCGAGAGCCAGCGTCGAGCTATAGCGTCGAGACGCTGGCTCGACGCTGGAAAAACTGTTAAGTCTCTGAAAGTGACTTATTTAGGACCCATTTAGCTTAAGAAGATGTACACATTTAGGTGTTTTTGATAGCATTTAGCCTAAACCTATGCTTTAACATGAGATTTAGAAGAAGGTAGCTAATTTAGGACTTATGCACAATAGGTAGAAAAAGGGTTGAAAACCGAAGGAAAAGAATGAAAAAATGAGCATTGCGAATGAATTGCGAAAACATTGCGGTGACCGCAATTATTCAAGTTAAAACCGTAAGTTGGCTGATCTTTTTCTGTTTAGATCCGACTTTTCAGGGATTCGTTCTTTCTCCTCCATCCATTCTGATATATGACGTTGAAGATTGATGGTTCTCCTTGGCCCAAACGCACCTGCAAACTACTATAAAAGGGGGTCAAAGTCGGAGGTTCAGTCATCACTCGAAGCGCAGAAGTCTTCTCGCAGTCCACCATTTCCATCTGTTTTCCTTTGCCGTCTGTTGGAGTGAGAGTCTCAGCTATTTGGAATCGATAATCTGACAGGAAGGAGAGAAGATTCTTCTTCTCTCTCGATTGGATTCATCCAAGCAAGGCTGATCTTTCATCCCCTTCATTCGAGGCGACTGCCACGAAGTTTTCCAGCAACTCTTTACTGTTTTTCTGTCTTTCTTTTCTGTTTTACATTCTGCTTCGTGCTGTTCTTTTCCTAAGTAGCTAGATTAGTTTATTTCGTTGCTTTCTGTCTTGTTGCTATTTACTTTACAGCTTTCATCTGTTCAACAAACAATTCCATTAATCGAAGTACATTTCTGCATTTCTCATTTCCCATCTTCTGCTACGGGTTTCACTTACTGTTTTAAGCACATTTCCCTTCTAAGCATGTCTATCTTATCTACCATTTCTGTTCTCTATATATCCATGAGTAGCTAAGTCACTTAGGGGCATGCTAATGACAGAACTATAGGCTAAAAAACGTGAGTCAAGTAGGTAGATTAACACTCGAACATTGATTGTATGTAAGCTTCATCCTACGGGCAATTTCGATTGGCCATCCATTTTGTCCAAAGAACTCCTAACCTCTGGAAGGAGTAAGAGTTCAGAGTCATATAATCATGCTAGCCTTTCATGGTAATCAGGAAACGGCCTAGGAATAGGCGTTTCCCTAGTACAAACTAAACACTCCTGCTTAAACAAGATGCTTGAGACCTTACTTTGAAGTCGAGTAAACTTAAGACTCTAATGCTTGGAATCGGACGATACTTGAGATAGAGTGAGTTTGATGTATAGAGAGTTGATCCAAAGCTTGATAATCGTAATAAACTGCCTACAGGATAGTCATTAGTAGCCCTGAATTCGCCCATTTACACACTTTTGCTGTTGAGTTAATTGCGGAATAATTGCGGTTCTCGCAATTCTGCTAATTTGCATTCTGTTTAGCTGTTTTCTTCCTCGTTTATTAATTCCATCTCTTGTCCTTTGCATCTAATTTCAACTTGCATTTGTTTATGTTATATCCCTTTATACATTCAGCAAAAATTAGATAATTAAAAACCAATTTTACCCCATCAAATTCATCCCATCTTTCTTAACAATCACACTTCGCGAATAGCTAAAAATGAGTCTCTGTGGAAAAAACGAATTAAATATACTTACTACTTGCTGTGAGACCATGTATGCTTGCATGTTCTAAGTGCTCTCTCTCTCTTATTTATCATTTTTTAACACATTGAGCACGCAACAAGTTTTTGGCGCCGCTGCCGGGGACTTATTTTAAGTGAAAACGAAGTTTGTTAAGTCTGAAACATCAAAGTATTTTCCATTGAATTTGATCCATCTTCATTTCTTTTTCAGGTACCATTTAGGGTAGTTTATGAATGAGACTCCAAGTAGTGATCTAGAGTTCAACCCTGAGCCCGAGAGATTGCTTAGAGCTAGGAATAGAGCCAAGAAACGTCTTTTTAAACAAACCCTTTTACCTCCAATCATTGCAGAGACTACAATTCCTCCGCAACTACCTCAAGAAGAAATGGCTGGAGTAAATCAAAACCTGGTGCCTGTCACTCGCAATCCCATTGAAATAGCGAATGACAAGGATAGCGCCATCCTTTCATATTTAGTACCTATGCCTGGGGAGCTGAACCCCAGCATAATCCGTCCTGAAATCACTGCCAACTCATTTGAGTTAAAGCCAGTGATGTTCCAAATGTTCTCCACTGTGGGGCAATTCTTTGGAATAGAAAATGAGGACCCCCATAATCACCTTAGGAACTTCCTAGGAGTTAGTGACACCTTCCTAATCCCTGGAGTTTCCCAAGAAGCCCTGAGGCTATATCTTTTCCCTTACTCTTTGAGGGACAAAGCCAAAACATGGTTAAATTCTTTACCCTCAGGATCTGTCCGCAATTGGACAGATTTAGCAGAAAAATTCCTAGTCAAATACTTCCCACCTGATAGGAATTCAACCTTTCGTGATGATATCATAAAGTTTAAACAAGCTGATAATGAGTCTCTTCACGAAGCTTGGACAAGATTCAAAGAACTTCTCATTAAATGTCCACACCATGGCATTCCATGGTGTATCCAAATAGAAGTCTTCTTTAAAGGATGCAACCCCAGCACCAGACAAGTTCTAAATTCATCTGCTGGAGGTTCCATGTTGTCCAAGAGTTACAACGAAGCTTATGAGATCTTGGAGAAGATCTCAACATCTCATTGTAGGTGGTCAGACGATCCAGTAGAGCCAACTAGGGCTCAAGACAAGGATGCTCTAAGCGCCATGAGCACCCAAATAAACGCCCTGACCAACCTAGTTAAGCAAATGGCTCAGGCCAATCTCCAAACCAGTGCCAATACCGCCACAGCCATGTCAATGGGCACCCAACCAAGTCAAGGCGAGGCACCAATCTGTGGATTCTGTGGGGAAGGGCACCCTTATGAATACTGCCCTGGGAATCCATCCTCGGTCTGCTATGTAGGAAGCCAGCAGCAGCCAAGGAATAACCCCTACTCCAACACCTATAACCCTGGTTGGAGAAACCACCCTAACCTGTCATGGGGTGGCCAGCAGAACACTAATCAAAATTCTAACCAACCTAGACCGAGTGGAACCCCTGGTTTCACTCCCCAACACAACCAGTCAATGTACCAAAAGCCTTACAATCAACCTGTAGGATCTTCTGTAGAAAACCTACTCAAGGAATATATAGCTAAGAATGATGCTACTCTTCAGAGCCAGCAAGCTACTCTTAGGAGCCTAGAGAACCAAATAGGCCAATTAGCCAATGAACTTAAAAGTAGGCCCCAAGGTAGACTCCCTGCTGATACCGAGGTACCAAGGAGAGATGGCAAAGAACAAGTTCAAGCAATTGAACTTAGGAGTGGGAGACCATTGGTGAGCAACACAAAAGACATACCAAAGAGAGTAGAGAACACTGAGTCTAGTGCTCCACTGGAGTCTCTGCCAAGCCAAGGTCCACCACCAACTAGCACATCAGGAGCCAGGCTAGAGCCAATTGTTGAGGACGTAGAAGAAATTCCAAGGCCTCCACCTATCCTAAGGCGTCCTGACGTGCCTGCATATGTGCCACCACCTCCATACCCTCGAAGGCTTAAGAAGAAGCAGGAACAGGAAGTTCATTTTAATAAATTTTTAGAAATACTTAAGCAAGTGCATGTGAACATTCCTTTTGTAGAGGTTTTACAGTCTATGCCTTCATATGTAAAGTTTTTGAAGGACATTATTACTAACAAAAAAATAATTGGTGAGTTTGAAACAGTAAACCTCACCGAGGAGTGCAGTGCCATCCTCCAGAACAAGCTGCCCAAGAAGGAGAAGGATCCTGGTTCCTTCACCTTACCTGTAGAACTTGGAGGCAAGCACGTGGGCAGAGCGCTTTGTGACCTGGGCGCCAGCATAAACCTCATGCCCCTGTCCCTATTCCGCCAGTTGGGAATGGGAGAAGCACGTCCAACCACAGTCACTTTACAGCTAGCAGACAGATCCATCGCATATCCAGAAGGTAAGATTGAGGATATTCTAGTTAAAGTTGACAAATTCATTTTCCTTGCAGATTTCATTGTCCTGGACTATGAGGCAGACAAGGAGGTTCCCATCCTGCTAGGTAGACCATTTCTAGCCACAGGTAGGGCACTAATAGACGTGCAAAAAGGTGAGTTAACTATGAGGGTTCATGATGAAGAGGTAAAATTTAGTGTTTACAAAGCTTTAAGGTATCCCTCTGATTCTGAGTCTTGTGCTAGCATTGATGTTGTTGACTCACTAATGGAAGAACAATTAGAGCATGTATTATTAACCAAGCATGCTAACGAATATGTAGGATTAGATGTAGATGATCTAAATGTATCTGACATAATGAATATGCCTGTAGATAGACCTCAGCATGTATGTATGACTATAGACTTAACTGATAGAACTGTAAATCCGTTAAAGCCCTCCATTGAGCATCCACCTGTTTTAGAACTGAAACCACTACCTACTCACCTCAAATATGCATATTTAGGAGATAATGACACGCTGCCTGTAATTATTTCTTCTAAGCTAAGTGAACAGCATGAGGTTGATTTAATTTTACTGCTTAAGCAACATAGGAAGGCTATAGCATGGTCTATTGCTGATATTCGAGGCATTAGCCCTTCTTATTGCATGCACAAAATTATACTAGAGGAAGAGCACACACCTAGGGTAGATCACCAGCGTAGGTTAAACCCCTCTATGAAAGAGGTAGTGAAGAAAGAAATAATAAAGTGGTTAGATGCAGGAGTGATTTTCCCCATAGCTAGTAGCCAGTGGGTTAGCCCCATCCAATGTGTACCTAAAAAGGGGGGAATAACTGTGGTAGTCAATGAGAACAACGAACTGATTCCAACAAGGACTGTCACAGGGTGGAGGGTATGTATGGATTACAGAAAATTAAATAAAGAAACTAAAAAAGACCACTTCCCTATACCGTTTATTAACCAGATGCTAGACAGAATAGCTGGTAGAGCCTACTATTGTTTCTTAGATGGGTACTCTGGCTATAATCAAATTACTATAGACCCTAAGGATCAAGAGAAGACTACCTTCACTTGCCCTTTTGGAACGTTTGCCTTCCGCAGAATGCCTTTTGGCTTATGCAATGCACCGGCAACTTTCCAAAGGTGCATGATGGCAATCTTCTCTGAGTTGGATGAGTCCATGATAGAAATATTCATGGATGACTTCTCAGTCTTTGGGGATTCATTTAAAACCTGTCTAGAGAACCTAGGACAAGTCCTGGCTAGGTGTGAGGAGACCAACCTAGTCCTAAATTGGGAAAAGTGCCATTTTATGGTAGACGAAGGGATTTTCTTAGGACATAGAGTGTCAAGGGCAGGTGTGGAAGTGGATAGGGCAAAAATAGAGGTCATAGAGAAGTTGGTAGAGCCCCAGAATGTCAAGGCTATTAGGAGCTTCTTAGGGCATGCTGGCTTCTACAGAAGGTTCATTAAGGACTTTTCTAAGATAGCCAAGCCTCTGTGCGAGCTTCTAGAGCTAAATAGACCATTCATCTTCTCTAAGGAATGTGTAGTAGCTTGGAAAACCCTTAAGGAAGCACTGGTCACAGCACCAATCATAGTCGGACCAAATTGGGATCTCCCATTTGAGATGTTATGTGATGCCAGTGACTATGCTGTAGGAGTCATGTTAGGACAGAAGATTGACAAGCTCACACACCCTGTCTATTATGCTAGTAAGACCTTGAATGGGGCCCAATGTAATTATACAACTACAGAGAAAGAGATGCTTGCTGTAGTATTTGCTTGTGAAAAATTTAGAAACTATATTGTAGGAACTAGGACCATTGTATATACTGACCATTCTGCTTTAAAATATCTTATGAGAAAGGCTGATGCTAAGCCTAGATTGATTAGATGGGTGTTATTGCTGCAAGAATTTGATTTGGACATTCGGGACAAGAAAGGTTGTGAAAATGTGGTTGCAGATCACCTGTCTCGTTTGCAGCATAATTGCGAAAAAATTGCGGAGACCGCAATTTCTGATGCTTTTATAGATGAACATGTATTTGCTTTGGCTCATCGTGATAACGATGAGGAACCGTGGTTTGCTGATATTGCTAACTTCCGTGCATCACAGGTATTACCAGTGTTCAAGGGAGGACAAGAAAAGAAGCGGTTCCTGCATGAAGCAAGGAAATTCATCTGGGATGACCCCACACTTTACAGAACCTGTGCTGATGGCTTACTAAGGAAGTGTGTTTCAGCTGCTGAAGCGAAGTCTGTGCTGCAGCACTGTCACTCATCTCCTTATGGTGGACATTTTGGTGGCCAAAGGACAGCTGCGAAGGTATTTCAGAGTGGCTACTATTGGCCAACAATCTTCAAGGACGCACACGACTATGCCCACAACTGTGACGAGTGCCAAAGGACAGGTAATCTCAGTCGCAAGGATGAGATGCCCCTCACCTACATCTTAGAGTTGGAGCTCTTTGATGTATGGGGCATTGATTTCATGGGACCATTCCCTCCATCATCAGGTAACCTGTACATTTTAGTAGCAGTAGACTACGTGTCCAAGTGGGTAGAAGCCAAAGCATGTCCTAATAATGATGCTAAAACAGTCACTAGCTTCTTGCATAGGCACATTTTCACTAGATTTGGGACTCCTCGTGCTATCATTAGTGATGAGGGGTCACATTTCATTAATAAGGCTATGGAGAAAGTATTGGCTAAATATAACATTAGACATAGGGTAGCTACTCCCTATCACCCACACTCGAATGGCCAAGCTGAAATTTCCAATAGGGAGATAAAGAACATCCTAGAAAAGGTAGTCAAACCAAATAGAAAAGACTGGTCATTTAAGCTTGAGGATGCACTTTGGGCTTATAGAACAGCATATAAGACACCTCTAGGAATGTCTCCCTATAGGTTGGTGTATGGCAAGGCTTGCCACTTGCCACTTGAGTTGGAAAACAAGGCATTTTGGGCCATGAAAGAATTAAATTTTTGTGTGAAGGATGCGGGGACATTAAGATCTTTACAGCTACATGAACTTGACGAGCTTAGGCATATGGCCTATGAGAATGCCAAAATGTATAAAGAAAAGACAAAAATATGGCACGACAGTAGACTCAGGATCAAAGACTTTAGGAAGGGCCAACTTGTACTATTATTTAACTCACGATTAAAACTATTTCCAGGCAAACTAAAGTCTAGATGGTCAGGTCCATTTATTATTACTAATGTCTTTATTCATGGTGCCATAGAGATTAAAAATTTGCAGCAAGGCCAGCCATTTATGGTCAATGGTGCTAGGTTGAAGCACTACTACGAGGAGGGGGATGTGAAGACTCTCTCGGCCTTCCTCCTACGTGAAGCATGAAGTTAGAAACGAGAGAGAACGAGTGGTTACTGTGCTCGTTTAGTCAAGGCCAATGCCTTAGTTTATTTTTTCTGTTTTTTCGAGTATCGTTTGTATGTTTTGTGGTGTGATTTTAATTGCGTATTTGATGTTTGTTTTATTTGTTGTTGTAGGGAATCGAAAGAGGGTATCAAGGGGAGTAAATCAAGCTTTAAAAATCAAGAAATGGTTGAGCCAAATAAAAGATACGGACGAGCGAAGTTGAAGATTTTGATGAAAAGATATCCCTAGAATTGCGCAAAAATTGTTGGATCCGCAAAAAAGAGCCGTTGGGATTTTCCCGTTGCTTTTATAGCCGTTAGAAGGCGCTCGATCGATACGATTCTCTCATTCTTTGCTCTCCAAGATTTCTGCGATTCTCTCCATCTTTGATTCTTCTCTCCAAACCTTCAAGATTCGACAATGGTTTCCACTAGGGCTGAAAGATCCGCAGCCAAGAAAAAGGCCGATGACGCAGCTGAAGCGGCTGCGAGGGAAGCGCTTCTCACCCTTGCTGATGAGGGTGCTGTACGCACTGGCCGTCTGTCCAAGCTTCCTATTCGTAGGAAGAAGTGGAGGGTGGTCACTGAGATCCCTGCTGGTCCATCTGAGCCAGTGGGCACGCCCAAGAAACGACGGTGGAGTGTCAAGACTGCCGCCGAACCAAGCACCGCCAGGACTCCCTCTGTGGAGAGTCAAGAAACTGATCGTGCAGCCCACGAGTCAGCCAAAGAAGGTTCGTCGCTGTCTGTGTCACCTGCGCGCAGTCCCCTCTCGTCTGAACCAGTGCCAAGCGCAGAGTCGTCACCGCCTGCACAGAGCTCCGAGTTGTCTCCAGCACCTCAGAGTTCTGATCCGCCACCTGCAGCAGCGCAGAGCCCTGAACCACCATCTTCGCCACTGAGTTCTGCGCATACACCATCAGCAGAGCACAATTCTCCACGGCCCGATCCTGAATTCCCTTATGGGGATTATCAGGAGTCTACGCAGGGCAGTGGAGATGCTGTGGAAGAAGAAGTCTTTTCTCCCTTGAGAGAAGACAGCCCTGATGTTCCTGCCCAGCAGGATGATTCCATGGAAGAGACGTTGGGGGCTTGCCTCCAACAGATCAACATTAAGAAAAAGAAGAAGAAGGCCAAAATGGGCAAGGCCAAGAAGTCCAAGAAGCTGACGAAGAAGAAGGCCAAACGAGTGCCTTCAGCAGACGAAGAAAGCACGGAGCCATCACTCAAACGCCTCAAGGTGGAGGCTGCTGAATCATCCAAACCAGCCGATAAGGGGAAGGCTAAACTCTACCCTGAAGATGAACCTCCATCAGTAAGATATGTCTCATCTGATGCTGAATCCAGGGGTGTTGAGCTGAGGAAGAGGGACCTACTGCACGAGAAAGGTTTCCTTGATCGACTTGCTGACCTGCCGCAGTTCCTGCGCGCAGGGGTGCTCAACCATGGCTGGGAGGAATTCTGCAGACCTCCCAATCCAGCCTACACGAGCATGGTGTACGATTTCTACGCCAATGTGCTCAGCCCTGAGGATGGCCTATCTGTGGTCAGAGGGGTGGAAGTTGATTTCTCAGCCAAGGCCATCAATGAAGCCTTTGGTCTCAAGGGCCAAGCGCACACAGATTATGCACGGATAGTTGATGAGCCGACCGAGGCTGTGCTGGAAGAGGCCATTCGCACAATTGGCCAGCCTGAGGCCTCCTGGACAGTGTCACGCAATGGGCGGCACACTCTCATGAGTGCCAACCTCACGGCTAAGGCAGCTGTGTGGTTTTCATTCGTCAGACGAAGACTCTCCCCAGTAACTCATGAGACTACGATTAACCAGAGCCGTTCGCTGCTGGTTTATGCTATAATGAGAGGTCTCACGATCAACGTGGGAGAAGTCATCACTGCTGCCATAGCTGAGTGTGCTAAAAAGGGTAAGGGACCATTATTTTTCCCCAACACTATAACAAAGTTGTGTTTGCTTGCAGGAGTTCCCACCGAGCGCTTGGAGCAGCAGCTGCCTTACACAGGCCATTTGGAGCTGCCTGCTAACCTGAGGCTGAGAAGAAAGGGCAACATGGAATTTGAGTTGGATAGGCTGGCTGCTGAACAGTCCCTATCCATGGCCTGCTTGATGGACATGCAGAGAAGAATGGCTCAATGGGCCAACTATGCGCAGGCGAGGGACAAAGAAGTTGCAGACCAGTTGGGATGCATCTTCCCGGACTTCCCTACCACTCTCCTAACTCCATGGGTGCCCCCACGACCAAGGCAACCAGATGAGGATGATGAGAATTGAGTGCTGGTTTGAAGAGCACTAGAGGGAGTATTACTGATCCCTTAAGAAACAAAAGACAATTTTTCTGTTTTCTGATAGATATTGTGAATTATGCTGTTTTGTGTTCAATTTTTGATCTGTTTTTAATGTTTAGTTTTATGTTTTTTCTTTTGTTTAGTCTAGTCTGATGTTAGCTGAATAGGTAGGATAGTTTAGTTTTATTTTTAGGATGCATGAGTTACAGGAAAAAGCATGCTAGGGGCCTGAATCAATGTTATATCTGCCCGGATTACATTGCGAAATAATTGCGGTTCCCGCAATTTTTGTGACTGATTGCATGCTTTGGACTGTCTGTTTGGTTAGGCTGTGATCTGTTAAATTCTATCTTTTGCTGCTAGCATGACTACCTTATATAGCTAATCTTGAAGCATGCTGGATGAGTGTCATAGGACACGCTTTGATAGTTTAAATTTGCCTCCGAATAGTGCTCAGCATGCATAAACCGTAAGTCCTTAAAAACTGTCTGTTATGTTCAAATTTTCTGCTGTTGGAATAATTGCTTTTAGAATGTTTTGCCTATGCCTAGGATTTTTAGATTCTCTTTGTTTTACTTTAGACTAGATGCTTCTAGGACAAGTTTGGGGGTGTGCCACCTCAAACACTCATTGGGGACAATGAGTAGTTGAAGTTTGGGGGAGGCTACCCTAGGCCTAGGAACATTCCTCTCTTCCTTAGGACATAAGCATTCTTCTTCTCCTTTAAAGAAAATTTTTTGAAATTGAAAAAGAGAATAAAGAGGGGAGTCTCTCTCAAGTGCTGAGTAATCAGTGCCAAGTGTGTAAACCACAAGTGGCATTGCATCAAAAGGCAACCCAAGGAGAGACTCCACCTAAGTAAAAAAGGAAAAAAGGGAGAAATAGGGGACGAAGAATGTATGCTTAGGAGTTATAATCTTGTGGCTTAGATGTCCTATGTAAAAAGAACTCTGATCCTTAATGAGCTAAGCACAAGGTTGTAGCTTTTAGGTTTGTCTAGGGAGATGAATGTATATCCAATGTAGTGATGCCAGGGCTTAGGTTGTTCTCTAAAAGTACCACTGTCACTGTTAATACTAAGACTGGCATGACTCTAAGGAATCCTAGGCACATTAAAAGTTAAGCTAGAAGCATGTACTGAGTCTGGAGTAAAGCTTGGTAGAATCTGAAACCCGAGGGATAGTGGCATGACATCATAAAAGTAGCTAGATCAGTAGTAGGGGGTTAACAAAACCAGCAGGTATAGTAGGCAGGTGAAGTCAGAAGAAGCTTGATAAGAGGTTAATTCTAAATTTAGAAGTGTGTCACAGGACAGCACTGCTAGAGATAGGGATATAGGGGAGTCGGTAAGTAGTTAAAGAAGATAAAATAACAGCCTAGGTAAGTCCTTAGTATGCTTGAGGACAAGCAAAGCCTTAAGTTTGGGGGTGTGTTAAGTCTCTGAAAGTGACTTATTTAGGACCCATTTAGCTTAAGAAGATGTACACATTTAGGTGTTTTTGATAGCATTTAGCCTAAACCTATGCTTTAACATGAGATTTAGAAGAAGGTAGCTAATTTAGGACTTATGCACAATAGGTAGAAAAAGGGTTGAAAACCGAAGGAAAAGAATGAAAAAATGAGCATTGCGAATGAATTGCGAAAACATTGCGGTGACCGCAATTATTCAAGTTAAAACCGTAAGTTGGCTGATCTTTTTCTGTTTAGATCCGACTTTTCAGGGATTCGTTCTTTCTCCTCCATCCATTCTGATATATGACGTTGAAGATTGATGGTTCTCCTTGGCCCAAACGCACCTGCAAACTACTATAAAAGGGGGTCAAAGTCGGAGGTTCAGTCATCACTCGAAGCGCAGAAGTCTTCTCGCAGTCCACCATTTCCATCTGTTTTCCTTTGCCGTCTGTTGGAGTGAGAGTCTCAGCTATTTGGAATCGATAATCTGACAGGAAGGAGAGAAGATTCTTCTTCTCTCTCGATTGGATTCATCCAAGCAAGGCTGATCTTTCATCCCCTTCATTCGAGGCGACTGCCACGAAGTTTTCCAGCAACTCTTTACTGTTTTTCTGTCTTTCTTTTCTGTTTTACATTCTGCTTCGTGCTGTTCTTTTCCTAAGTAGCTAGATTAGTTTATTTCGTTGCTTTCTGTCTTGTTGCTATTTACTTTACAGCTTTCATCTGTTCAACAAACAATTCCATTAATCGAAGTACATTTCTGCATTTCTCATTTCCCATCTTCTGCTACGGGTTTCACTTACTGTTTTAAGCACATTTCCCTTCTAAGCATGTCTATCTTATCTACCATTTCTGTTCTCTATATATCCATGAGTAGCTAAGTCACTTAGGGGCATGCTAATGACAGAACTATAGGCTAAAAAACGTGAGTCAAGTAGGTAGATTAACACTCGAACATTGATTGTATGTAAGCTTCATCCTACGGGCAATTTCGATTGGCCATCCATTTTGTCCAAAGAACTCCTAACCTCTGGAAGGAGTAAGAGTTCAGAGTCATATAATCATGCTAGCCTTTCATGGTAATCAGGAAACGGCCTAGGAATAGGCGTTTCCCTAGTACAAACTAAACACTCCTGCTTAAACAAGATGCTTGAGACCTTACTTTGAAGTCGAGTAAACTTAAGACTCTAATGCTTGGAATCGGACGATACTTGAGATAGAGTGAGTTTGATGTATAGAGAGTTGATCCAAAGCTTGATAATCGTAATAAACTGCCTACTGGATAGTCATTAGTAGCCCTGAATTCGCCCATTTACACACTTTTGCTGTTGAGTTAATTGCGGAATAATTGCGGTTCTCGCAATTCTGCTAATTTGCATTCTGTTTAGCTGTTTTCTTCCTCGTTTATTAATTCCATCTCTTGTCCTTTGCATCTAATTTCAACTTGCATTTGTTTATGTTATATCCCTTTATACATTCAGCAAAAATTAGATAATTAAAAACCAATTTTACCCCATCAAATTCATCCCATCTTTCTTAACAATCACACTTCGCGAATAGCTAAAAATGAGTCTCTGTGGAAAAAACGAATTAAATATACTTACTACTTGCTGTGAGACCATGTATGCTTGCATGTTCTAAGTGCTCTCTCTCTCTTATTTATCATTTTTTAACACATTGAGCACGCAACAAAAACCCGAGAGCAAGCGTCGAGTGATAGCGTCGAGACGCTAGCTCGACGCTGCCCTGGCGTCGAGACCCTGCTTGGCGTCGAGACGCTCAGGAGGAGGCGCGCGCAGGAAATTCATCGGGGCAGCGTCGCGACGCTGGCCTTGCGTCGCGACGCCAGCGCGCGCGCGCGGATCACTTAGGGCACAGCGTCGAGACGCTGGCCTAGCGTCTCGACGCTACGACGAAGGCAGTAGCTAAAAGACGATTTTTCTGCACTTTTTTGGCATTCTTCTCCGAGCTTCATCTTCTTCATCTCTCAGCCGATTTGGACGATTTTTGTTTCTTTCTTCTCCGTTTTCTCTCTATATTTCGTGGAGCTCCGCCATTGTTGGCATGTGAGTGAGCTCCATTTCCATTTGTAATAGGTAGATGAACTCTTCCATGGTCGTTGGTGGAGCGGGATTGACGATCCGCGCCATGAGCGGCTAAGGTAAGGGTGACGGTTTGGGATTTTGTTTAGGGGAATTTTGTTAGACATTATTGCTTTGATAATCTGAGTATGAATTTGCATATTGGTTCTGTTTACATAGCATTTATTTACTTTGCTTAATCCAACGCGCATGCTAAATTATGTTGATTGACACTCGGATAGTTTCGCATGTTGTGTATGTTAAAGAGTAGCGATGCCGTGCCTCTCACTGCTCGACTAAGTAACACAGGTAAATAGAACTAAATCGAAGTATCGGGTCGGGTAGGATAATTGTTGGTTGCATACGGCGTTTGCGGGCAACCTACTAGCAATTAGAATTCACGCCCGAATGTTCGTCGCGGTTAGCTAGTAACTGTCTAAATTCATCTTAGGACTGATCATCTTAATGTGAGATTAGATAACGTGTAATTAGGACTGTGTGGCCTAATTAAAATCC
This sequence comes from Herpetospermum pedunculosum, assembly GCA_028017165.1. Taxonomy (NCBI): domain Eukaryota; kingdom Viridiplantae; phylum Streptophyta; class Magnoliopsida; order Cucurbitales; family Cucurbitaceae; genus Herpetospermum; species Herpetospermum pedunculosum. Next base: position 51,987,951 of record CM051528.1, on the reverse strand, counting down.
ATGAAGTCGGCTACTTTGGGGCTTCTCTGGTAGTCGTCCGCGTGCTTAGTAAACTGAATTCCATGTTATTAGAATTAAATGATAAGTTGTACTTGTCTAACAATTGACCCCGAGACTCCCCAAACCGTGCACACGTTTTCTACATATTATTTCTTTCTTCCGTTAGCTTTCGTATTGATTTCTTTGCATGATTAAAACCCCCCGTTACCAATTAATCTATCAAATCCCAATTTCATTAGTAAATTCAACTCTCCTATTCCTTGGATCGACCCTGTTACCACTGGCTGCAAAGCCTTGGCAATAGGCATTATAAATTTATTTTGGCAAGCCTCGACAGCTTGAGTTTATAGCGATAGTTCAAAAATATCGTTACCAAAATTGGCGCCGTTGCCGGGCAATAGGCAATTGTTTGAATTTATGATTGAAGTTTAAATTTGATTTATTGATGGTTGACTGAAATTTTTTTCTGTTTGTATGTTGTATGTTTAGATTTTTGTTTGTGTATGACCCGTTCCTCTGAGGGTAGTTTGCAGTATATCCCTGAGATTGACAGAGAGGAGCGGCGGTTACGTAGAGAGGCCCGTGAGGGGCAAGGACAATTTGAAAGAGAAGAAGGCAATCCCTTCTTATTTGACGAGATGGCGCAAGGCGATGCGCCACGGGCGCTGAAGCAACTAGCAGCGCCAGACCTGAACCTGCAGCCTTTGTGCATTAACTACCCCGTGGTAGCAGGTAACTTCGAACTGAAATCTGGTTTAATTCACCAGTTACCTTCTTTTCATGGAAACGCAGGTGAGGACGCGAACAAACATCTGATGGAGTTCCATTGCGTCTGCGCGGGGATGAAGCCCGCAGGGGTCACGGAAGAGCAGCTGAATATGAGGGCATTCCCCTTCACGCTCAAGGACAAGGCCAAGGATTGGCTGTACTATTTGCCTTCCGGATCCATCACCACGTGGCAGGACATGAAGCGGGTATTTTTGGAGAAGTACTTTCCCGCGTCCTTGGCCACCACTCTGCGGAAGAGGATTTATGGGATCACCCAGGATGTAGGTGAGTCTCTGCATGAGTATTGGGAACGCTTTGGGCGCCTGTGCGCGAGTTTCCCACACCACCAGATCGCCGATCAGCTGCTCATACAGTATTTTTATGAGGGGATGACGCCCCACGATAGGCAGATGATCGATGCAGCGAGTGGAGGGGCACTGATTGACAAGACCCCAGTTGAGGCCAAGCAGCTCATTGCAAATATGGCTACAAACTCGCAGCAGTTTGGGATCAGGGGGCAAGGACAAGTGCACAGCGTGGCTCAGAGCCATGAGATGTCTGAAATGAGGGCCCAAGTGGCCGAGATAGGTAGTATGTTGAAGAAAATTGTTGGAGGACAACGCGAAGAGGCGGAGGTCAACGCAATCGGGGGATATGCTTCCAACCCAAGGAAGTATGATCCATATGCTAACACTTACAACCCCGGTTGGCGTGACCATCCTAACTTCAGCTATGGGAACAGGGAAGGACAAAATCGCTTCCAAGGCCAATCCCAGGATAGGCCTAACTCTTCCACCCAAGCTCAAGCCTCGAGCTCCTCCAGCTCACTTGAAGAGATGGTCAGAACCATCGTGACTAGCACCAGCCAGTTCCAGAAAGAGGCTCGCGAGGAGCTAAATTCTCATAAGGCAGAGCTGCAGAATTTGAACAAGCAGCTGACACAAATGGCGGTGTCTATTAGTAAGATTGAGAGCAAGAGCTCGGGGAAGCTTCCTTCCCAAACTACAGTTAACTCATGTGAAAATGTGAGTGCCATTCAGCTGCGCAGTGGGAAGTCACTTTCCACCAGAGCTGCGAAGGAAGCCACGGACAGCCTGAACGAGTCCGCCCCGATTGCTCTTGAGACTCAGAATGAGAAAAGAAATGAGAAGGTCAGTGTGCCTGTGGATGTTGCCAAAGCACCATTCCCGAGTAGGCTTGCGAAGCCTACTTTGGAATCCGATGACGAGGAGGTCCTTCGAACCTTCCAGAAGGTGATGGTGAATATCCCGCTCCTAGAGGCAGTCAGTCAAGTGCCCAAATATGCAAAATTCTTAAGGAGCTGGTGCACTACAAAAAGGAAGTCCAGAGGGACTGAGAAAAAGAAAGAGAACGTCTCTGCCATACTCCCAGGTACGTTGCCTGCAAAGTGCAACGATCCAGGTACTTTTACTATCCCATGCACTATAGGTAGTAAAATTGTTCATAATGCCATGTTGGACTTAGGAGCCTCTGTTAATGTTATGTCTTATGCATTATATCGTGAACTGAATTTGAATGAAATGCATGAATGTAATGTTTCTGTTCAGTTGGCTAATGGGTCGAGCATCTGTCCTAGGGGGAAGGTAGAGGATGTTTTAGTTAGAGTTGGGAATATGACGTTTCCCGCCGATTTCCTTGTTTTAGATATGAAAGAAAGTTCATTGCATGCTTCGTCCTCTATGCTGTTAGGACGCCCTTTTCTTAAGACCGCTAGGGTTAAAATCGATGTGTATAAGGGCGTCGTGTCGTTAGAGTTTGATGATACTTTGCATGAGTTTTCTTTATTTGATGGGAAATCTGTTGCGAATGTTTCTGTTGTTTGTGAGCATGATGAGAATGGGAGTCTACCCTCGCGCTTGAGGGATGGTTCCCATGTCTCGGTTAAAATTTCTGATTTGAATTTGATGGATGATACTGATGGTTTTTGCACTAACATGTCTGATATTCACGTGCCCGAGGCACGAAGAGTGCAAAATGTTTTTCAGGTGAACGGTGGAAAAGGTGTGGCCTTGGACAAGTATGGATCGTCCCCCGCACCTACAGACTATGGATGAGTCTGTTGAGAGAATACAGTCGAGCAACCGACTTTAAAAATTCTGCGCTTCTCGGAGGCACCCGAGTGTTGAACTGTTTTTATGCTTTAGTTTAGTTTTGTTGCTTTTTAGTATTAATTAGCTTGCTGTTTTTTTTAGGGAATCGAGGAAGAGAAGGCAATTTTGGGCTCTGATACGTTCGTGCGCTGCTTCCTCACCCTCGCCTGCTTCACCAAGAGTCAGGGAAGTGTATTTCTTCTTCCCTTTTACTTTGATGTATCTGACTGGTTGGCATTGAGGACAACGCCAAATTTAGAAGTTGGGGGTGGAGTAGTCCGATGGATGTGCATGTGTAGTTTGTTGAGAAGTGTTATAAAAATATTGAAGTGCTTGGGACTCTGTTTACTATTTTCTGACTGTGATAGCCTAGGAAATGCATTTTGGAATTCTGAGCATGTTCATAATCGAGTTTTTGCATGAGTTTTGTGTTTATTAGGTTCATGTCAAAAATTTTAAAATTTTTTCTGTTGCTCCCTTGCACTCATCGCGCACTTAGCAACTTCTCCCTAGATTCCGTAAGCTTGGTCTGTCGCATGTTTAGCTAATTCTCGTTGTCACCCCGAAAGGCACCCTTAGGTAGCTTGTTGCATGAGAGTTAGTAGCTAATTAATTGAGAAAGCATGTGCTTAGCCTAATGTAAAAAAAAATAGAAAAGCATGTTTTGTAGAAAAGTTCCTCTCGAGGCGCTCCTCCTTCTTATTTGCGCTTAAAAGAAGTGAGCGTTAGTCCTTAAGAACGTGAAGTTTCATGCATGAATTTGACGTGTTAGGCAACTCGAGTAGGAAAGAAAAAGAAATGAAAAGTTGGTTCAAAGAACCCAAATAAAAGAGTACAAAGTACTTTTGAAAAGAAAGAAAAAGAATGAGAAAATAATTAGGTCTCTTAATTTGTTTCTCTCTCTCGTGTAAGTCAAGTGTAGCTGTTCTTAAACGCTAGAAGTAGGGGGAAAATGGGATGTGCGTTGCATGTTTGTTTTCCGGGTTTACGTGAGTTTAGGAGTAGTTGTCTAGCACACACACACGTTAGGGGGCAAGAGTTAATTTTTGATGTGTCCTAGTTAATACATGAACAAAATGCTTCCATGATTGTGCTCGTGTTTAAATTTCAATATGCATGGAGATTTGAGTTAGAATATATGTAAACGCGTCCTTAGAGTCAATGTCTTTGTAGTGCTTGCTCGAGGACTAGCAATGTTTAAGTTGGGGGTGTTTGATAACTCCATTTTGGAGCTATTAAATACGTCCTAATTATAGCTAAAGACCGCTTCCAATTGATTAAATGTATCTCTTTTGTAGGAGAAAAGCGGCAAAGAGCTCGTGCGTCCATTGGGCGTGTTCGAGAGCTTAAAGCAGAGTTTCAGCGCCCCGGGAATGCATCGGGAAGAGGGGAGTTTGTTCCGTGAAGAAACGGGCCAAAACAGCCTTGGAGAGGCAAAGCATCAGCCCCAAACCCGAGAGCCAGCGTCGAGCTATAGCGTCGAGACGCTGGCTCGACGCTGGAAAAACCCGAGAGCAAGCGTCGAGTGATAGCGTCGAGACGCTAGCTCGACGCTGCCCTGGCGTCGAGACCCTGCTTGGCGTCGAGACGCTCCGGAGGAGGCGCGCGCAGGAAATTCATCGGGGCAGCGTCGCGACGCTGGCCTTGCGTCGCGACGCCAGCGCGCGCGCGCGGATCACTTAGGGCACAGCGTCGAGACGCTGGCCTAGCGTCTCGACGCTACGACGAAGGCAGTAGCTAAAAGACGATTTTTCTGCACTTTTTTGGCATTCTTCTCCGAGCTTCATCTTCTTCATCTCTCAGCCGATTTGGACGATTTTTGTTTCTTTCTTCTCCGTTTTCTCTCTATATTTCGTGGAGCTCCGCCATTGTTGGCATGTGAGTGAGCTCCATTTCCATTTGTAATAGGTAGATGAACTCTTCCATGGTCGTTGGTGGAGCGGGATTGACGATCCGCGCCATGAGCGGCTAAGGTAAGGGTGACGGTTTGGGATTTTGTTTAGGGGAATTTTGTTAGACATTATTGCTTTGATAATCTGAGTATGAATTTGCATATTGGTTCTGTTTACATAGCATTTATTTACTTTGCTTAATCCAACGCGCATGCTAAATTATGTTGATTGACACTCGGATAGTTTCGCATGTTGTGTATGTTAAAGAGTAGCGATGCCGTGCCTCTCACTGCTCGACTAAGTAACACAGGTAAATAGAACTAAATCGAAGTATCGGGTCGGGTAGGATAATTGTTGGTTGCATACGGCGTTTGCGGGCAACCTACTAGCAATTAGAATTCACGCCCGAATGTTCGTCGCGGTTAGCTAGTAACTGTCTAAATTCATCTTAGGACTGATCATCTTAATGTGAGATTAGATAACGTGTAATTAGGACTGTGTGGCCTAATTAAAATCCATGAAGTCGGCTACTTTGGGGCTTCTCTGGTAGTCGTCCGCGTGCTTAGTAAACTGAATTCCATGTTATTAGAATTAAATGATAAGTTGTACTTGTCTAACAATTGACCCCGAGACTCCCCAAACCGTGCACACGTTTTCTACATATTATTTCTTTCTTCCGTTAGCTTTCGTATTGATTTCTTTGCATGATTAAAACCCCCCGTTACCAATTAATCTATCAAATCCCAATTTCATTAGTAAATTCAACTCTCCTATTCCTTGGATCGACCCTGTTACCACTGGCTGCAAAGCCTTGGCAATAGGCATTATAAATTTATTTTGGCAAGCCTCGACAGCTTGAGTTTATAGCGATAGTTCAAAAATATCGTTACCAAAATTGGCGCCGTTGCCGGGCAATAGGCAATTGTTTGAATTTATGATTGAAGTTTAAATTTGATTTATTGATGGTTGACTGAAATTTTTTTCTGTTTGTATGTTGTATGTTTAGATTTTTGTTTGTGTATGACCCGTTCCTCTGAGGGTAGTTTGCAGTATATCCCTGAGATTGACAGAGAGGAGCGGCGGTTACGTAGAGAGGCCCGTGAGGGGCAAGGACAATTTGAAAGAGAAGAAGGCAATCCCTTCTTATTTGACGAGATGGCGCAAGGCGATGCGCCACGGGCGCTGAAGCAACTAGCAGCGCCAGACCTGAACCTGCAGCCTTTGTGCATTAACTACCCCGTGGTAGCAGGTAACTTCGAACTGAAATCTGGTTTAATTCACCAGTTACCTTCTTTTCATGGAAACGCAGGTGAGGACGCGAACAAACATCTGATGGAGTTCCATTGCGTCTGCGCGGGGATGAAGCCCGCAGGGGTCACGGAAGAGCAGCTGAATATGAGGGCATTCCCCTTCACGCTCAAGGACAAGGCCAAGGATTGGCTGTACTATTTGCCTTCCGGATCCATCACCACGTGGCAGGACATGAAGCGGGTATTTTTGGAGAAGTACTTTCCCGCGTCCTTGGCCACCACTCTGCGGAAGAGGATTTATGGGATCACCCAGGATGTAGGTGAGTCTCTGCATGAGTATTGGGAACGCTTTGGGCGCCTGTGCGCGAGTTTCCCACACCACCAGATCGCCGATCAGCTGCTCATACAGTATTTTTATGAGGGGATGACGCCCCACGATAGGCAGATGATCGATGCAGCGAGTGGAGGGGCACTGATTGACAAGACCCCAGTTGAGGCCAAGCAGCTCATTGCAAATATGGCTACAAACTCGCAGCAGTTTGGGATCAGGGGGCAAGGACAAGTGCACAGCGTGGCTCAGAGCCATGAGATGTCTGAAATGAGGGCCCAAGTGGCCGAGATAGGTAGTATGTTGAAGAAAATTGTTGGAGGACAACGCGAAGAGGCGGAGGTCAACGCAATCGGGGGATATGCTTCCAACCCAAGGAAGTATGATCCATATGCTAACACTTACAACCCCGGTTGGCGTGACCATCCTAACTTCAGCTATGGGAACAGGGAAGGACAAAATCGCTTCCAAGGCCAATCCCAGGATAGGCCTAACTCTTCCACCCAAGCTCAAGCCTCGAGCTCCTCCAGCTCACTTGAAGAGATGGTCAGAACCATCGTGACTAGCACCAGCCAGTTCCAGAAAGAGGCTCGCGAGGAGCTAAATTCTCATAAGGCAGAGCTGCAGAATTTGAACAAGCAGCTGACACAAATGGCGGTGTCTATTAGTAAGATTGAGAGCAAGAGCTCGGGGAAGCTTCCTTCCCAAACTACAGTTAACTCATGTGAAAATGTGAGTGCCATTCAGCTGCGCAGTGGGAAGTCACTTTCCACCAGAGCTGCGAAGGAAGCCACGGACAGCCTGAACGAGTCCGCCCCGATTGCTCTTGAGACTCAGAATGAGAAAAGAAATGAGAAGGTCAGTGTGCCTGTGGATGTTGCCAAAGCACCATTCCCGAGTAGGCTTGCGAAGCCTACTTTGGAATCCGATGACGAGGAGGTCCTTCGAACCTTCCAGAAGGTGATGGTGAATATCCCGCTCCTAGAGGCAGTCAGTCAAGTGCCCAAATATGCAAAATTCTTAAGGAGCTGGTGCACTACAAAAAGGAAGTCCAGAGGGACTGAGAAAAAGAAAGAGAACGTCTCTGCCATACTCCCAGGTACGTTGCCTGCAAAGTGCAACGATCCAGGTACTTTTACTATCCCATGCACTATAGGTAGTAAAATTGTTCATAATGCCATGTTGGACTTAGGAGCCTCTGTTAATGTTATGTCTTATGCATTATATCGTGAACTGAATTTGAATGAAATGCATGAATGTAATGTTTCTGTTCAGTTGGCTAATGGGTCGAGCATCTGTCCTAGGGGGAAGGTAGAGGATGTTTTAGTTAGAGTTGGGAATATGACGTTTCCCGCCGATTTCCTTGTTTTAGATATGAAAGAAAGTTCATTGCATGCTTCGTCCTCTATGCTGTTAGGACGCCCTTTTCTTAAGACCGCTAGGGTTAAAATCGATGTGTATAAGGGCGTCGTGTCGTTAGAGTTTGATGATACTTTGCATGAGTTTTCTTTATTTGATGGGAAATCTGTTGCGAATGTTTCTGTTGTTTGTGAGCATGATGAGAATGGGAGTCTACCCTCGCGCTTGAGGGATGGTTCCCATGTCTCGGTTAAAATTTCTGATTTGAATTTGATGGATGATACTGATGGTTTTTGCACTAACATGTCTGATATTCACGTGCCCGAGGCACGAAGAGTGCAAAATGTTTTTCAGGTGAACGGTGGAAAAGGTGTGGCCTTGGACAAGTATGGATCGTCCCCCGCACCTACAGACTATGGATGAGTCTGTTGAGAGAATACAGTCGAGCAACCGACTTTAAAAATTCTGCGCTTCTCGGAGGCACCCGAGTGTTGAACTGTTTTTATGCTTTAGTTTAGTTTTGTTGCTTTTTAGTATTAATTAGCTTGCTGTTTTTTTTAGGGAATCGAGGAAGAGAAGGCAATTTTGGGCTCTGATACGTTCGTGCGCTGCTTCCTCACCCTCGCCTGCTTCACCAAGAGTCAGGGAAGTGTATTTCTTCTTCCCTTTTACTTTGATGTATCTGACTGGTTGGCATTGAGGACAACGCCAAATTTAGAAGTTGGGGGTGGAGTAGTCCGATGGATGTGCATGTGTAGTTTGTTGAGAAGTGTTATAAAAATATTGAAGTGCTTGGGACTCTGTTTACTATTTTCTGACTGTGATAGCCTAGGAAATGCATTTTGGAATTCTGAGCATGTTCATAATCGAGTTTTTGCATGAGTTTTGTGTTTATTAGGTTCATGTCAAAAATTTTAAAATTTTTTCTGTTGCTCCCTTGCACTCATCGCGCACTTAGCAACTTCTCCCTAGATTCCGTAAGCTTGGTCTGTCGCATGTTTAGCTAATTCTCGTTGTCACCCCGAAAGGCACCCTTAGGTAGCTTGTTGCATGAGAGTTAGTAGCTAATTAATTGAGAAAGCATGTGCTTAGCCTAATGTAAAAAAAAATAGAAAAGCATGTTTTGTAGAAAAGTTCCTCTCGAGGCGCTCCTCCTTCTTATTTGCGCTTAAAAGAAGTGAGCGTTAGTCCTTAAGAACGTGAAGTTTCATGCATGAATTTGACGTGTTAGGCAACTCGAGTAGGAAAGAAAAAGAAATGAAAAGTTGGTTCAAAGAACCCAAATAAAAGAGTACAAAGTACTTTTGAAAAGAAAGAAAAAGAATGAGAAAATAATTAGGTCTCTTAATTTGTTTCTCTCTCTCGTGTAAGTCAAGTGTAGCTGTTCTTAAACGCTAGAAGTAGGGGGAAAATGGGATGTGCGTTGCATGTTTGTTTTCCGGGTTTACGTGAGTTTAGGAGTAGTTGTCTAGCACACACACACGTTAGGGGGCAAGAGTTAATTTTTGATGTGTCCTAGTTAATACATGAACAAAATGCTTCCATGATTGTGCTCGTGTTTAAATTTCAATATGCATGGAGATTTGAGTTAGAATATATGTAAACGCGTCCTTAGAGTCAATGTCTTTGTAGTGCTTGCTCGAGGACTAGCAATGTTTAAGTTGGGGGTGTTTGATAACTCCATTTTGGAGCTATTAAATACGTCCTAATTATAGCTAAAGACCGCTTCCAATTGATTAAATGTATCTCTTTTGTAGGAGAAAAGCGGCAAAGAGCTCGTGCGTCCATTGGGCGTGTTCGAGAGCTTAAAGCAGAGTTTCAGCGCCCCGGGAATGCATCGGGAAGAGGGGAGTTTGTTCCGTGAAGAAACGGGCCAAAACAGCCTTGGAGAGGCAAAGCATCAGCCCCAAACCCGAGAGCCAGCGTCGAGCTATAGCGTCGAGACGCTGGCTCGACGCTGGAAAAACCCGAGAGCAAGCGTCGAGTGATAGCGTCGAGACGCTAGCTCGACGCTGCCCTGGCGTCGAGACCCTGCTTGGCGTCGAGACGCTCCGGAGGAGGCGCGCGCAGGAAATTCATCGGGGCAGCGTCGCGACGCTGGCCTTGCGTCGCGACGCCAGCGCGCGCGCGCGGATCACTTAGGGCACAGCGTCGAGACGCTGGCCTAGCGTCTCGACGCTACGACGAAGGCAGTAGCTAAAAGACGATTTTTCTGCACTTTTTTGGCATTCTTCTCCGAGCTTCATCTTCTTCATCTCTCAGCCGATTTGGACGATTTTTGTTTCTTTCTTCTCCGTTTTCTCTCTATATTTCGTGGAGCTCCGCCATTGTTGGCATGTGAGTGAGCTCCATTTCCATTTGTAATAGGTAGATGAACTCTTCCATGGTCGTTGGTGGAGCGGGATTGACGATCCGCGCCATGAGCGGCTAAGGTAAGGGTGACGGTTTGGGATTTTGTTTAGGGGAATTTTGTTAGACATTATTGCTTTGATAATCTGAGTATGAATTTGCATATTGGTTCTGTTTACATAGCATTTATTTACTTTGCTTAATCCAACGCGCATGCTAAATTATGTTGATTGACACTCGGATAGTTTCGCATGTTGTGTATGTTAAAGAGTAGCGATGCCGTGCCTCTCACTGCTCGACTAAGTAACACAGGTAAATAGAACTAAATCGAAGTATCGGGTCGGGTAGGATAATTGTTGGTTGCATACGGCGTTTGCGGGCAACCTACTAGCAATTAGAATTCACGCCCGAATGTTCGTCGCGGTTAGCTAGTAACTGTCTAAATTCATCTTAGGACTGATCATCTTAATGTGAGATTAGATAACGTGTAATTAGGACTGTGTGGCCTAATTAAAATCCATGAAGTCGGCTACTTTGGGGCTTCTCTGGTAGTCGTCCGCGTGCTTAGTAAACTGAATTCCATGTTATTAGAATTAAATGATAAGTTGTACTTGTCTAACAATTGACCCCGAGACTCCCCAAACCGTGCACACGTTTTCTACATATTATTTCTTTCTTCCGTTAGCTTTCGTATTGATTTCTTTGCATGATTAAAACCCCCCGTTACCAATTAATCTATCAAATCCCAATTTCATTAGTAAATTCAACTCTCCTATTCCTTGGATCGACCCTGTTACCACTGGCTGCAAAGCCTTGGCAATAGGCATTATAAATTTATTTTGGCAAGCCTCGACAGCTTGAGTTTATAGCGATAGTTCAAAAATATCGTTACCACCCTGTGTAGTCTGTCTATTGAGCATGCTGGATGAGTGTCGAGTACACTCTTGTATGTGTTAAGACCAACAGAGGCAAAAGCTATTTTGAACACCGAGATGTTTAAAACAGCTCAAACTCAAACTAAAAGGCAGAAACTTTCTCCAAGTACCTACCTATCTTTGGCACTTGAGACTAGGCCACATTAATCTCAATAGGATTGGGAGATTGGTTAAGAGTGGTCTCCTAAATCAGTTAGAGGACAACTCTTTACCACCATGTGAGTCTTGTCTTGAGGGCAAGATGACCAAACGATCTTTTTCTGAAAAAGGTCATAGGTCCAAAGAAACTCTAGAGCTTGTACATTCAGATCTTTGTGGTCCGATGAATGTTAAAGCACGGGGAGGGTATGAATATTTCATCAGCTTCATTGATGATTATTCTAGGTACGACTATCTTTACCTAATGCATCATAAGTCCGAAGCTCTTGAAAAGTTCAAGGAGTATAAGGCAGAGGTTGAGAACACATTAGGTAAAACGATTAAAACACTCCGATCAGATCGAGGTGGAGAGTATATGGATTTAAGATTCCAGGACTATATGATAGAACATGGAATAGTTGTTAAGTCTCTGAAAGTGACTTATTCAGGACCCATTTAGCTTAAGAAGATGAACACTTTTAGGTGTTTTTGATAGCATTTAGCCTAAACCTATGCTTAAATATGAGAATGAGAAGAAGGTAGCTAAATTAGGACTTCTGCACAATAGGAAAGAAAAAGGTTGAAAACCGAAGGAAAAGAATGAAAAAAACTGCATTGCGACAGCATTGCGAAAACATTGCTGAAGCCGCAATTATTCAAGTGAAAACCGTAAGTTGACTGATCCTTTTCTGTTAATTTCTGTAATTTCAGGGATTCATTCTTTCTCCTCCATCCATTCTGATATATGACGTTGAAGATTGATGGTTCTCCTTGGCCCAAACGCACCTGCAAACTACTATAAAAGGGGGCCAAAGTCGGAGGTTCAGTCATCATCCGAAAGCGTAGAGTCTTCTCGCAGTCCATCTTTTCGCCCTGTTTTCCTTTGCCGTCTGTTGGAGTGAGAGTCTCAGCTGTTGGAATCGATAATCTGATAGGAAGGAGAGGAGATTCTTCTTCTCTCTCGATTGGATTCATCCAAGCAAGGCTGCCCTTTCATCCCCTTCATTCGAGGCGACTGCAACGAGGCTTTCAAGCACCCTTTACTGTTTTCTGTCGTATTCTTCTAATTTCCAGCTTTGATCAGTTGTTGTTTCTAGTTTAGTGTTTTATCTACTGCATTTCGTTGTTGTCTGTCTTTGAATTATTTACTTTAAGTTTCCCTTTGTTCGTTCAAACCTTCAAAATAATCAAATTACAAGTTTGCATTTCACAGTTTCCATCTTCTGCTGCTACGGTTTTATCTTACTGTTTTGAGTTCATTTCCCTTCTAAGCATGTCTGTTTTATCTTGTATTACTGTTCTCCGTATATCCATGAGTAGCTAAGTCTCCTAGGGGCATGCTAATGACAGAACTATAGGCTTAAAAACGTGAACCAAGTATGTAGGATAGCTCTCGAACCATTGATTGTATGTAAGCTTCATCCCACGGGCAATTTCGATTGGCCATCCATTTTGTCCAAAGAACTCCTAACCTCTGGAAGGAGTAAGAGTTCAGAGTCGTATAATCATGCTAGCCTTTCATGGTAACCAGGAAACGGCCTAGGAATAGGCGTTTCCCTAGTACAAACTAAACACTTCTGCTTTAACAAGATGCTTAAGACCTTACTTTGAGTCGAGTAAACTAAAGAATCTAATGCATGGAATCGGACGATACATGAGATAGAGTGAGTTTGATGCATAGAGAGTAGATCCAATGCTTGGGAATCGTACAAAAATGCCTATAGGATAGTCATTAGTAGCCCTTAATTCGCCCATTTACACACTTTCGCTGTTATTCAATTGCGGTAAAATTGCGGTGTCCGCAATTCTGCTAAGTACCATTCTGTTTAAGCTGTTTTCTTCTTCGTTTATTAATTCCATCTCTTGTCTTTTGAGTCTAATTTCAACTTGCATTTGTTTATGTTGCATTCCTTTACACATTCAGCAAAACTTAGATAATTAAAAACCAAATTTACCCCATCAAATCCACCCCTTCTTTCTTAACAAATACACTTCATGAATAGCTAAAAATGAGTCTCTGTGGAAAAAACGAATGAAATATACTTACTACTTGCTGTGAGACCATGTATGCTTGCATGTTCTGAGTGCTCTCTCTACCTTCTTGCTTATTTATCTTTAACACATTGAGCACGCAACAAGTTTTTGGCGCCGCTGCCGGGGACTTATTTTAAGTGAAAACGAAGTTTGTTAAGTCTGAAACACCAAGTTATTTTCCATTGAATTTGATCCATCTTCATTTCTTCTTCAGGTACCATTTAGGGTAGTTTATGAATGAGACTCCAAATAGTGATCTAGAGTTCAACCCTGAGCCTGAAAGATTATTTAAAGCTAGAAATAGAGCCAAGAAACGTCTCTTTAAACAACCCCTTTTACCTCAAATAATTGCTGAAACCGCAGAGTCTCCGCAATCCACTCAAGAAGAAATGGCTGGAATAGATCAAAACCTGGTGCCTGTCACTCGCAATCCCATTGAAATAGCGAATGACAAGGATAGCGCCATCCTTTCGTACCTAGTACCTATGCCTGGGGAGCTGAACCCCAGCATAATCCGTCCTGAAATCACTGCCAACTCATTCGAGTTAAAACCAGTGATGTTCCAAATGTTGTCCACTGTGGGACAATTCTTTGGAATAGAAAATGAGGACCCCCATAACCACCTTAGGAACTTCCTAGGAGTCAGTGATACCTTCCTCATTCCTGGAGTGTCCCAAGAAGCCAAAACATGGTTAAATTCATTACCCTCAGGATCTGTCCTCAATTGGACAGACTTAGCAGAAAAATTCTTAGTCAAATATTTCCCACCAGATAGGAATTCGACCTTTCGTGATGATATCATCAAATTCAAACAAGCTCCGAGTGAGTCTCTTCACGAAGCTTGGACAAGATTCAAAGACCTCCTCATTAAATGTCCACACCATGGTATTCCATGGTGTATCCAAATAGAAGTCTTCTTTAAGGGATGCAACCCCAGCACCAGACAAGTTCTAAACTCATCTGCTGGAGGTTCCATGTTGTCCAAGAGTTACAACGAAGCTTATGAGATCTTGGAGAAGATCTCAACATCTCACTGTAGGTGGTCAGATGATCCAGTAGAGCCAACTAGAGCTCAAGACAAGGATGCTCTAAGCGCCATGAGCACCCAAATAAACGCCCTGACCAACTTAGTTGAGCAAATGGCTCAGGCCAATCTCCAAACCAGTGCCATTACCGCCACAGCCATGTCAATGGGCACCCAACCAAGTCAAGGCGAGTCACTTATCGGTGGATTCTGTGGGGAAGGGCACCCATATGAATACTGCCCTGGGAATCCATCCTCAGTCTGCTATGTTGGGAGCCAGCAGCAGCCTAGGAATAACCCCTACTCCAACACCTATAACCCTGGTTGGAGAAACCACCCAAACCTGTCATGGGGTGGCCAACAAAACATTAACCAAAATCCTAACCAACCTAGACCGAGTGGAACACCTGGTTTCACTCCCCAACATAATCAGTCAATGTACCAAAAACCATACAATCAACCTGTAGGATCTTCTGTAGAAAACTTACTCAAGGAATATATAGCTAAGAATGATGCTACGCTTCAAAGCCAGCAAGCTACTCTTAGGAGCCTAGAGAACCAAATAGGCCAATTAGCCAATGAACTCAAGAGTAGGCTCCAAGGTAGACTCCCTGCTGACACCGAGGTACCAAGGAGAGATGGTAAAGAAGAAGTTCAAGCAATTGAACTTAGGAGTGGAAGACCATTGGTGAGCAACACAAAAGACATACCAAAGAGAGTAGAGAACACTGAGTCTAGTGCTCCACTGGAGTCTCTGCCAAACCAAGGTCCACCACCAACTAGCACATCAGGAGCCAGGCTGGAGCCAATTATTGAGGAGGTAGAAGAAATTCAAAGGCCTCCACCTATCCTAAAGCGCCCTGACGTGCCTGCATATGTGCCACCACCTCCATACCCTCGAAGGCTTAAGAAGAAGCAGGAACAGGAAGTTCATTTTAATAAATTCTTAGAAATTCTTAAGCAAGTGCATGTGAACATTCCTTTTGTAGAAGTTTTACAGTCTATGCCTTCTTATGTAAAGTTTTTGAAGGACATCATTACTAACAAAAAAATAATTGGTGAGTTTGAAACAGTAAACCTCACTGAGGAGTGCAGTGCCATCCTCCAGAACAAGCTGCCCAAGAAGGAGAAGGATCCTGGTTCCTTCACCTTACCTGTAGAACTTGGAGGCAAGCATGTGGGCAGAGCGCTTTGTGACTTGGGCGCCAGCATAAATCTCATGCCCCTGTCCCTATTCCGCCAGTTAGGAATAGGGGAAGCACGTCCAACCACTGTCACTTTACAACTAGCAGACAGATCCATCGCATACCCTGAAGGTAAGATTGAGGATATTCTAGTGAAAGTTGACAAATTTATTTTCCTTGCAGATTTCATTGTCCTGGACTATGAGGCAGACAAGGAGGTCCCCATCCTGCTAGGCAGACCATTTCTAGCCACAGGTAGGGCACTTATAGACGTCCAAAAAGGTGAGCTTACTATGAGGGTTCATGATGAATAGGTGAAGTTTAGTGTATATAAAGCTTTAAGGTACCTGTTAAGTCTCTGAAAGTGACTTATTTAGGACCCATTTAGCTTAAGAAGATGTACACATTTAGGTGTTTTTGTTAGCATTTAGCTTAAACCTATGCTTTAATATGAGAATTAGAAGAAGGTAGCTAATATAGGACTTGTGTACAATAGGTAGAAAGAGGGTTGAAAACCGAAGAAAAGAATGAAAAAATAACCATTGCAAATGAATTGCGGAATAATTGCGGTGACCGCAATTATTCAAGTTAAAACCGTAAGTTGGCTGATCTTTTTCTGTTTAGATCCGACTTTTCAGGGATTCATTCTTTCTCCTCCATCCATTCTGATATATGACGTTGAAGATTGATGGTTCTCCTTGGCCCAAACGCACCTGCAAACTACTATAAAAGGGGGTCAAAGTCGGAGGTTCAGTCATCATTCGAAGCGCAGAAGTCTTCTCGCAGTCCACCATTTCCATCTGTTTTCCTTTGCCGTCTGTTGGAGTGAGAGTCTAAGCTTTTGGAACCGATAATCTGATAGGAAGGAGAGGAGATTCTTCTTCTCTCTCGATTGGATTCATCCAAGCACGGCTGACTTTTCATCACCATCATTCGAGGCGACTGCCACGGAGTTTTCTAGCAAACCTTTACTGTTTTTCTGCTCTGTTCTTCTCATTTCCATTTCTGATCACTGTTGTTCTTAGTTTAGCATTTCAATTACTGCATTTCGTTGTTGTCTGTCTTGAATTCATTTCTTTTAGAGCTTCCCTTTGTCATTCAAACACTTTAAGTAATCGAAGTATACTTCTGCATTTTACAGTTTCCATCTGTTTCTGCTACGGCTTTGGCTTGCTGTTTTAAGTATATTTATCTTCTAAGCATGTCTGTTTTATCTACCTTTTCTATTCTCCACATATCCATGAGTAACTAAAATCACTTAGGGGCATGCTAATGACGGAACTATAGGCTAAAAAACGTGAGTCAAGTAGGCAGATTAACACTCGAACATTGATTGTATGTAAGCTTCATCCCACGGGCAATTTCGATTGGCCATCCATTTTGTCCAAAGAACTCCTAACCTCTGGAAGGAGTAAGAGTTCAGAGTCATATAATCATGCTAGCCTTTCATGGTAATCAGGAAACGGCCTAGGAATAGGCGTTTCCCTAGTACAAACTAAACACTCCTGCTTTAACAAGATGCTTAAGACCTTACTTTGAAGTCGAGTAAACTTGAGTCTCTCATGCATGGAATCGGACGATACTTGAGATAGAGTGAGTTTGATGTATAGAGAGTTGATCCAAAGCTTGATAATCGTAATAAACTGCCTATAGGATAGTCATTAGTAGCCCTTAATTCACCCTTTTAATCAGTTTCGCTGCCATTTAATTGCGGATTAATTGCGGTTCTCGCAATTCTGCCAAAACGCATTCTGTGTAGCTGTTTTTTTTTCTTCGTTTATTAATTCCATCTCTTGTTCTTTGAGCCTGATTTTAACTTTAACTTGTTTATGGTATATTCCTTTACACATTCAGTAACACTTAGATAATTAAAAACCAATTTTACCCCATCAAATTCATCCCATCTTTCTTAACAAATACACTTCGCGAATAGCTAAAAATGAGTCTCTGTGGAAAAAACGAATGAAATATACTTACTACTTGCTGTGAGACCATGTATGCTTGCATGTTCTAAGTGCTCTCTCTACCCTTTTGCATATTTATCTTTACACATTGAGCACGCAACAAGTTTTTGGCGCCGCTGCCGGGGACTTATTTTAAGTGAAAACGAAGTTTGTTAAGTTTGAAACATCAAAGTATTTTTCATTGAATTTGATCCATTTTCATTTCTTTTTTCAGGTACCATTTAGGGTAGTTTATGAATGAGACTCCAAGTAGTGATCTAGAGTTCAACCCTGAGCCCGAGAGATTACTTAGAGCTAGGAATAGAGCCAAGAAACGTCTCTTTAAACAAACCCTTTTACCTCCAATCATTGCAGAGACTACAATTCCTCCGCAATTACCTCAAGAAGAAATGGCTGGAGTAAATCAAAACCTGGTGCCTGTCACTCGCAACCCCATTGAAATAGCGAATGACAAGGATAGCGCCATCCTTTCATATTTAGTACCTATGCCTGGGGAGCTGAACCCCAGCATAATCCGTCCTGAAATCACTGCCAACTCATTCGAGTTAAAGCCAGTGATGTTCCAAATGTTGTCCACTGTGGGACAATTCTTTGGAATAGAAAATGAGGACCCCCATAACCACCTTAGGAACTTCCTAGGAGTTAGTGACACATTCCTAATCCCTGGAGTTTCCCAAGAAGCCCTGAGGCTATATCTTTTCCCTTACTCTTTGAGGGACAAGGCCAAAACATGGTTAAATTCTTTACCCTCAGGATCTGTCCGCAATTGGACAGATTTAGCAGAAAAATTCCTAGTCAAATATTTCCCACCTGATAGGAATTCAACCTTTCGTGATGATATCATAAAATTCAAACAAGCTCCAAGTGAGTCTCTTCACGAAGCTTGGACAAGATTCAAAGACCTTCTCATTAAATGTCCACACCATGGCATTCCATGGTGTATCCAAATAGAAGTCTTCTTTAAAGGATGCAACCCCAGCACCAGACAAGTTCTAAATTCATCTACTGGAGGTTCCATGTTGTCCAAGAGTTACAACGAAGCTTATGAGATCTTGGAGAAGATCTCAACATCTCATTGTAGGTGGTCAGACGATCCAGTAGAGCCAACTAGGGCTCAAGACAAGGATGCTCTAAGCGCCATGAGCACCCAAATAAACGCCCTGACCAACCTAGTTAAACAAATGGCTCAGGCCAATCTCCAAACCAGTGCCAATACCGCCACAACCATGTCAATGGGCACCCAACCAAGTCAAGGCGAGGCACCAATCTGTGGATTCTGTGGGGAAGGGCACCCTTATGAATATTGCCCTGGGAATCCATCCTCGGTCTGCTATGTAGGAAGCCAGCAGCAGCCTAGGAATAACCCCTACTCCAACACCTATAACCCTGGTTGGAGAAACCACCCTAACCTGTCATGGGGTGGCCAACAAAACACTAATCCAAATTCTAACCAACCTAGACCGAGTGGAACACCTGGTTTCACTCCTCAACATAACCAGTCAATGTACCAAAAACCTTATAATCAATCTGTAGGATCTTCTGTAGAAAACCTACTCAAGGAATATATAGCTAAGAATGATGCTACTCTTCAGAGCCAGCAAGCTACTCTTAGGAGCCTGGAAAACCAAGTAGGCCAATTAGCCAATGAACTTAAAAGTAGGCCCCAAGGTAGACTCCCTGCTGATACCGAGGTACCAAGGAGAGATGGCAAGGAACAAGTTCAAGCAATTGAACTCAGGAGTGGAAGACCATTGGTGAGCAACACAAAGGACACACCAAAGAGAGTAGAGAACACTGAGTCTAGTGCTCCACTGGAGTCTCTGCCGAGCCAAGGTCCACCACCAACTAGCACATCAGGAGCCAGGCTAGAGCCAATTGTAGAGGACGTAGAAGAAATTCCAAGGCCTCCACCTATCCTAAGGCGTCCTGACGTGCCCGCATATGTGCCACCACCTCCATATCCTCGAAGGCTGAAGAAGAAGCAGGAACAGGAAGTTCATTTTAATAAATTTTTAGAAATACTTAAGCAAGTGCATGTTAACATTCCTTTTGTAGAGGTTTTACAGTCTATGCCTTCATATGTAAAGTTTTTGAAGGACATTATTACTAACAAAAAAATAATTGGTGAGTTTGAAACAGTAAACCTCACCGAGGAGTGCAGTGCCATCCTCCAAAACAAGCTGCCCAAGAAGGAGAAGGATCCTGGTTCCTTCACCCTACCTGTAGAACTTGGAGGCAAGCATGTGGGCAGAGCGCTTTGTGACCTGGGCGCCAGCATAAATCTCATGCCCCTGTCCCTATTTCGCCAATTGGGAATGGGAGAAGCACGTCCAACCACAGTCACTTTACAACTAGCAGACAGATCCATCGCATATCCAGAAGGTAAGATTGAGGATATTCTAGTTAAAGTTGACAAATTTATTTTCCTTGCAGATTTCATTGTCCTGGACTATGAGGCAGACAAGGAGGTTCCCATCCTGCTAGGTAGACCATTTCTAGCTACAGGTAGGGCACTAATAGACGTGCAAAAAGGTGAGTTAACTATGAGGGTTCATGATGAAGAGGTAAAATTTAGTGTTTACAAAGCTTTAAGGTATCCCTCTGATTCTGAGTCTTGTGCTAGCATTGATGTTGTTGACTCACTAATGGAAGAACAATTAGAGCATGTATTATTAACCAAGCATGCTAACGAATATGTAGGATTAGATGTAGATGATCTAAATGTATCTGACATAATGAATATGCCTGTAGATAGACCTCAGCATGTATGTATGACTATAGACTTAACTGATAGAACTGTAAATCCGTTAAAGCCCTCCATTGAGCATCCACCTGTTTTAGAACTGAAACCACTACCAACTCACCTCAAATACGCATATCTAGGAGATAATGATACGCTGCCTGTAATTATTTCTTCTAAGCTAAGTGAACAGCATGAGGTTGATTTAATTTTACTGCTTAAGCAACATAGGAAGGCTATAGCATGGACTATTGCTGATATTCGAGGCATTAGCCCTTCTTATTGCATGCATAAAATCATACTAGAGGAAGAGCACACACCTAGGGTAGATAACCAGCGTAGGTTAAACCCCTCTATGAAAGAGGTAGTAAAGAAAGAAATAATAAAGTGGTTAGATGCAGGAGTAATTTTCCCCATAGCTAGTAGCCAGTGGGTGAGCCCCATCCAATGTGTACCTAAAAAGGGGGGAATAACTGTGGTAGTCAATGAGAACAACGAACTGATTCCAACAAGGACTGTCACAGGGTGGAGAGTATGTATGGATTACAGAAAGTTAAACAAAGAAACCAAAAAAGACCATTTCCCTCTACCATTCATTGACCAGATGTTAGACAGAATAGCTGGTAGAGCCTACTATTGTTTTTTAGATGGGTACTCTGGCTATAATCAAATCACTATAGACCCTAAGGATCAAGAGAAGACTACCTTCACTTGCCCTTTTGGAACGTTTGCCTTCCGCAGAATGCCTTTTGGCTTATGCAATGCACCGGCAACTTTCCAAAGGTGCATGATGGCAATCTTCTCTGAGTTGGATGAGTCCATAATAGAAATATTCATGGATGACTTCTCAGTCTTTGGGGATTCATTTAAAACCTGTCTAGAGAACCTAGGACAAGTCCTGACTAGGTGTGAAGAAACCCACCTAGTCCTAAATTGGGAAAAGTGCCACTTTATGGTAGATGAAGGGATTGTCTTAGGACATAGAGTGTCAAGGGCAGGTGTGGAAGTGGATAGGGCAAAAATAGAGGTCATAGAGAAGTTGGTAGAGCCCCAGAATGTCAAGGCCATTAGGAGTTTCTTAGGGCATGCTGGCTTCTATAGAAGGTTCATCAAGGACTTTTCTAAGATAGCCAAGCCTCTATGTGAGCTACTGGAGCTAGGTAGGCCATTCATCTTCTCTAAGGAATGTGTATTAGCTTGGAAAACCCTTAAGGAAGCACTGGTCACAGCACCAATCATAGTGGGACCAAATTGGGATCTCCCATTTGAGATGCTATGTGATGCCAGTGACTATGCTGTAGGAGTCATGTTAGGACAGAAGATTGACAAGCTCACACATCCTGTCTATTATGCTAGTAAGACCTTGAATGAGGCTCAATGTAACTATACAACTACAGAGAAGGAGATGCTTGCTGTAGTATTTGCTTGTGAAAAATTTAGGAACTATATTGTAGGAACTAGGACCATTGTATATACTGACCATTCTGCTTTAAAATATCTTATGAGGAAGGCTGATGCTAAGCCTAGATTAATTAGATGGGTGTTATTGCTGCAGGAATTCGATTTGGACATTCGGGACAAGAAGGGATGTGAAAACGTGGTTGCAGATCACCTGTCTCGATTGCAGCACAATTGCGAAAAAATTGCGGACCCCGCAATTTCTGATGCTTTTATAGATGAACATATCTTTGCTTTGACTCATCGTGAAAACGATGAGGAACCTTGGTTTGCTGACATTGCTAACTTCCGTGCATCACAGGTATTGCCAGTGTTCAAGGGAGGACAAGAAAAGAAGAGGTTCCTCCATGAAGCAAGGAAATTCATCTGGGATGACCCCATACTTTACAGGACCTGTGCTGATGGGTTGTTGAGGAAGTGTGTTTCAGCTGCTGAAGCGAAGTCTGTGCTGCAGCATTGTCACTCATCTCCTTACGGTGGGCACTTTGGTGGTCAAAGAACAGCTGCTAAAGTATTTCAGAGTGGCTACTACTGGCCAACAATCTTCAAGGACGCCCACAACTATGCCCACAACTGTGACGAATGCCAAAGGACAGGTAACCTCAGTCGCAAGGATGAGATGCCCCTCACCTACATCTTAGAGTTGGAGCTCTTCGATGTGTGGGGCATTGATTTCATGGGACCCTTCCCTCCATCATCAGGTAACCTGTACATCTTAGTAGCAGTAGACTACGTGTCAAAGTGGGTAGAAGCTAAGGCATGTTCTAATAATGATGCTAAAACAGTCACTAACTTCTTGCATAGACACATTTTCACTAGATTTGGGACTCCTCGTGCTATCATTAGTGATGAGGGGTCACATTTCATTAATAAGGCTATGGAGAAGATATTGGCTAAATATAACATTAGACATAGGGTAGCTACTCCCTACCACCCACACTCAAATGGCCAAGCTGAGATTTCCAATAGGGAGATAAAAAACATCCTAGAAAAGGTAGTCAAACCTAATAGGAAAGACTGGTCTTTCAAGCTTGAGGATGCACTTTGGGCTTACAGAACAGCATATAAGACACCTCTAGGAATGTCTCCCTATAGGTTGGTGTATGGCAAGGCTTGCCACTTGCCACTTGAGTTGGAAAACAAGGCATTTTGGGCCATGAAAGAATTAAATTTTTGTGTAAAGGATGCGGGGACATTAAGATCTTTACAGCTACATGAACTTGACGAGCTTAGGCACATGGCCTATGAGAATGCCAAGATGTACAAAGAAAAGACAAAAATATGGCATGACAGTAGACTCAGGATCAAAGACTTTAAGAAGGGCCAACTTGTATTGTTATTTAACTCACGATTAAAGCTATTTCCAGGCAAATTAAAGTCTAGATGGTCAGGTCCATTTATTATTACTA
Source organism: Herpetospermum pedunculosum (assembly GCA_028017165.1). NCBI lineage: Eukaryota > Viridiplantae > Streptophyta > Magnoliopsida > Cucurbitales > Cucurbitaceae > Herpetospermum > Herpetospermum pedunculosum. The sequence goes on along the minus strand of CM051528.1, from coordinate 51,965,008 downwards.
ATGTCTTTGTTCATGGTGCCATAGAGATTAAAAACTTGCAGCAAGGACAGCCATTTCTGGTCAATGGTGCTAGGTTGAAGCACTACTATGAGGAGGGGGATGTGAAGACTCTCTCGGCCTTCCTCCTACATGAAGCATGAAGTTAGAAACGAGAGAGAACGAGTGGTTACTGTGCTCGTTTAGTCAAGGCCAATGCCTTAGTTTATTTTTTCTGTTTTTTTTTCGATGATCGTTTGTATGTTTTGTAGCGTGATTTTAATTGCGTATTTAATGTTTGTTCTATTTGTTTTTGTAGGGAATCGAAAGAGGGGATCAAGGGGAGTAAATCCCACTTTAAAAATCAAGAAACGGTTGAGCCAAATGAAAGATACGGGCGATCAAAGTTTGGAATTTTTATGAAATATTATCCCTAGAATTGCGCAAAAATTGCTGGATCCGCAAAAAGAGCCGTTGGGATTTTTTCCGTTTTATTTATAGCCGTTAGAACGCGCTCGTTGATACGATTCTATCATTCTTTGATCTCCAAGATTTCTGCGATTCTCTCCATCTGTGATTCTTCTCTCAAGATCTTCAAGACTCGACGATGGTTTCCACTAGGGCTGAAAGATCCGCAGCCAAGAAGAAGGCCGACGACGCAGCTGAAGCGGCTGCGAGGGAAGCGCTTCTCGCCCTCGCTGATGAAGGTGCTGTACGCACTGGCCGCCTTTCCAAGCTTCCTATTCGTAGGAAGAAGTGGAGGGTGGTCACTGAGATCCCTGCTGGCCCATCTGAGCCAGTGGGCACGCCAAAGAAACGTCGGTGGACTGTCACGACTGCTGCCGAACCAAGCACCGCCAAGACTCCCTCTGTGGAGAGTCAAGAAACTGATCGTGCAGCCCACGAGTCAGCCAAAGAAGGTTCGTCGCCGTCTGTGTCACCTGCGCGCAGTCCCCTCTCGTCTGAACCAGTGCCAAGCGCAGAATCGTCACTGCCTGCACAGAGCTTCGAGTTGTCTCCAGCACCTCAGAGTTCTGATCCGCCACTTGCAGCAGCGCAGAGTCCTGAACTGCCATCGTCGCCACTGAGTTCTGCGCATCTACCATCAGCAGAACACACTCCCACGCCATCGCAGAAGGCTCCACAGCCTGATCCTGAATTCCCATATGGGGATTATCAAGAGTCCACGCAAGGCAGTGGAGATGCTGGAGAAGACGAAGTCTTCTCGCCTATGAGAGAAGATAGCCCTGCCGAGCCTGCACAGCAGGACGATTCTATGGAAGAAACGTTGGGGGCTTGCCTCCAACAGATCAACATTAAGAAAAAGAAGAAGAAGGCCAAGATGGGCAAAGCCAAGAAGTCCAAAAAGCTGAAGAAGAAGACGGCCAAACGAGTGCCTTCAGCAGACGAGGAGAGTGCTGAGCCTTCGCTCAAACGCCTCAAGGTAGAGGCTGCTGCATCATCCAAACCGGCAGATAAGGGGAAGGCTAAACTCTACCCTGAAGATGAACCTCCGTGAGTGAGGTATGTCTCATCTGATGCTGAATCCAGGGGTGTTGAGCTGAGGAAAAGGGACCTGTTGCACGAGAAGGGGTTCCTTGATCGACTTGCTGACCTGCCGCAGTTCTTGCGCGCAGGGGTGCTCAACCATGGCTGGGAGGAATTCTGCAGACCTCCCAATCCAGCCTACTCGAGCATGGTGTACGATTTCTACGCCAATGTGCTCAGCCCTGAGGATGGCCTATCTGTGGTCAGAGGGGTGGAAGTTGATTTCTCAGCCAAGGCCATCAATGAAGCCTTTGGTCTCAGGGGCCAAGCGCACACAGATTATGCACGGATAGTAGATGAGCCGACCGAGGCTGTGCTAGAAGAGGCCCTTCGCACAATTGGCCAGCCTGAAGCCTCCTGGACGGTGTCACGCAATGGGCGGCACACACTCATGAGTGCCAACCTCACGGCGAAGGCAGCTGTGTGGTTTTCATTCGTCAGACGAAGACACTCCCCAGTAACTCATGAGACTACAATTAACCAGAGCCGTTCGCTGCTGGTTTATGCTATAATGAGAGGTCTCACGATCAACGTGGGAGAAGTCATCGCTGCTGCCATAGCTGAGTGTGCTAAAAAGGGTAAGGGGCCATTATTTTTCCCCAACACTATAACAAAATTGTGTTTACTTGCAGGGGTTCCCACCGAGCGCTTGGAGCAGCAGCTGCCTTACACAGGCCATTTGGAGTTGCCTGCACATCTAAGGCTGAGAAGAAAGGGCAACATGGAATTTGAGTTGGATAGGCTGGCTGCTGAACAGTCCCTAACCATGGCCTGCTTGATGGACATGCAGAGGAGAATGGCTCAATGGGCCAACTATGCGCAGGCAAGGGACAGAGAAGTTGCAGACCAGTTGGGGTGCATCTTCCCAGACTTCCCCACCAACCTCCTAACTCCATGGGTGCCCCCACGACCAAGGCGACCAGATGAGGATGATGAGAATTGAGTGCTGGTTTGAAGAGCACTAGAGGGAGTATTACTGATCCCTTAAGAAACAAAAGACAATTTTCCTGCTTTTTGATAGAATCATGTATAGTATGCTGTTTTGTATTCATTTTTTGATCTGTTTTTAATGTTTAGTTTTATGCTTTTTCTTTTGCTTAGTCTAGTTTGATGTTAGCTGAATAGGTAGGATAGTTTAGTTTTAGGATGCATGAGTAACAGGAAAAAAACATGCTAGGGGCCTGAATCAATGTTAAATCTGCCCAGATTGAATTGCGAAATAATTGCGGTTCCCGCAATTTTTGTGACTGTTTGCATGTTTTGGACTGTCTGTTTAGTTAGGCTGTGATCTGTTAAATTCTATCTTTTGTTGCTAGCATGACTACCTTATATAGCTGATCTTGAAGCATGCTGGATGAGTGTCATAGGACACCCTTTGATAGTTTAAATTTGCCTCTAAAGAGTGCTCAATATGCAGAAACCATAAGTCCTTAAAACTTTCTGTTATGTTCAAATTTTCTGCTGCTGGGATAATTGCTTTTAGAATGTTTTGCCTATGCCTAGGATTTTTAGATTCTCTTTGTTTTGCTTTAGACTAGATGCTTCTAGGACAAGTTTGGGGGTGTGCCACCTCAAACACTCATTGGGGACAATGAGTAGTTGAAGTTTGGGGGAGGCCACCCTAGGCCTAGGAACATTCCTCTCTTCCTTAAGACATAAGCATTCTTCTTCTCCAAAAAAATGTTTTGTGATAAATAGAAAAAGTGAAAAAAATAGAATAAAGAGGGGAGTCTTTCTCACGTGGCTGAGTGATCAGTGCCAAGTGTGTAAACCACAAGTGGCATTGCATCAAAAGGCAAACCAAGGGGAGACTCCACCTAAGTAAAAAAGGAAAAAGGGAGAAATAGGGAAGAAGAATGTATGCTTGGGAGTTATAATCTTGTGGCTTAGATGTCCTATGTAAAAAGAACTCTGATCCTTAATGAGCTAAGCACAAGGTTGTAGCTTTTAGGTTTGTCTAGGGAGATGAATGTATATCCAATGTAGTGATGCCAGGGCTTAGGTTGTTCTCTAAAAGTACCACTGTCACTGTTAATACTAAGACTGGCATGACTCTAAGGAATCCTAGACACATTAAAAATAAGCTAGAAGCATGTACTGAGTCTGGAGTAAAGCTTGGTAGAATTTGAAACCTTAGGGATAGTGGCATGATATCACAAAAGTAGTTAGATCAGTAGTGGGGGGTTAGCAAAAGCAGTGGGTATAGTAGGCAGGTGAAGTCAGAAGAAGCTAGACAAGAGGTTAGTTCTAAAACTTAGAAGTGTGTCACAGGACAGCATTGCTATAGACAAGAATATAAGGGAGTTAGTGAGTAGGTAAAGAAGAAGAAACAGCAGCCTAGGTAAGTCCTTAGTATGCTTGAGGACAAGCAAAGCCTTAAGTTTGGGGGTGTGTTAAGTCTCTGAAAGTGACTTATTTAGGACCCATTTAGCTTAAGAAGATGTACACATTTAGGTGTTTTTGTTAGCATTTAGCTTAAACCTATGCTTTAATATGAGAATTAGAAGAAGGTAGCTAATATAGGACTTGTGTACAATAGGTAGAAAGAGGGTTGAAAACCGAAGAAAAGAATGAAAAAATAACCATTGCAAATGAATTGCGGAATAATTGCGGTGACCGCAATTATTCAAGTTAAAACCGTAAGTTGGCTGATCTTTTTCTGTTTAGATCCGACTTTTCAGGGATTCATTCTTTCTCCTCCATCCATTCTGATATATGACGTTGAAGATTGATGGTTCTCCTTGGCCCAAACGCACCTGCAAACTACTATAAAAGGGGGTCAAAGTCGGAGGTTCAGTCATCATTCGAAGCGCAGAAGTCTTCTCGCAGTCCACCATTTCCATCTGTTTTCCTTTGCCGTCTGTTGGAGTGAGAGTCTAAGATTTTGGAACCGATAATCTGATAGGAAGGAGAGGAGATTCTTCTTCTCTCTCGATTGGATTCATCCAAGCACGGCTGACTTTTCATCACCATCATTCGAGGCGACTGCCACGGAGTTTTCTAGCAAACCTTTACTGTTTTTCTGCTCTGTTCTTCTCATTTCCATTTCTGATCACTGTTGTTCTTAGTTTAGCATTTCAATTACTGCATTTCGTTGTTGTCTGTCTTGAATTCATTTCTTTTAGAGCTTCCCTTTGTCATTCAAACACTTTAAGTAATCGAAGTATACTTCTGCATTTTACAGTTTCCATCTGTTTCTGCTACGGCTTTGGCTTGCTGTTTTAAGTATATTTATCTTCTAAGCATGTCTGTTTTATCTACCTTTTCTATTCTCCACATATCCATGAGTAACTAAAATCACTTAGGGGCATGCTAATGACGGAACTATAGGCTAAAAAACGTGAGTCACGTAGGCAGATTAACACTCGAACATTGATTGTATGTAAGCTTCATCCCACGGGCAATTTCGATTGGCCATCCATTTTGTCCAAAGAACTCCTAACCTCTGGAAGGAGTAAGAGTTCAGAGTCATATAATCATGCTAGCCTTTCATGGTAATCAGGAAACGGCCTAGGAATAGGCGTTTCCCTAGTACAAACTAAACACTCCTGCTTTAACAAGATGCTTAAGACCTTACTTTGAAGTCGAGTAAACTTGAGTCTCTCATGCATGGAATCGGACGATACTTGAGATAGAGTGAGTTTGATGTATAGAGAGTTGATCCAAAGCTTGATAATCGTAATAAACTGCCTATAGGATAGTCATTAGTAGCCCTTAATTCACCCTTTTAATAAGTTTCGCTGCCATTTAATTGCGGATTAATTGCGGTTCTCGCAATTCTGCCAAAACGCATTCTGTGTAGCTGTTTTCTTCTTCGTTTATTAATTCCATCTCTTGTTCTTTGAGCCTGATTTTAACTTTAACTTGTTTATGGTATATTCCTTTACACATTCAGTAACACTTAGATAATTAAAAACCAATTTTACCCCATCAAATTCATCCCATCTTTCTTAACAAATACACTTCGCGAATAGCTAAAAATGAGTCTCTGTGGAAAAAACGAATGAAATATACTTACTACTTGCTGTGAGACCATGTATGCTTGCATGTTCTAAGTGCTCTCTCTACCCTTTTGCATATTTATCTTTACACATTGAGCACGCAACAGTACCCCTCTGACCTAGAATCCTGTGCTAGCATGGACGTAGTAGACTCCTTGATGGAGGAACAATTGGAGCATGTATTATTAACTAAGCATGCTAATGAATATGTACAATTAGATGTAGCTGACTTGAATGTATCTGACATAATGGATATACCTGTAGATAAACCACAACATGTATGTATGAATATAGATTTAACTGATAGATCTGTGAATCCTTTAAAGCCCTCCATTGAGCATCCACCTGTTTTAGAACTAAAACCACTACCCACTCACCTCAAATATGCATATCTAGGAAGTAATGAAACTCTGCCTGTTATCATTTCTTCTAAACTAAGTGAAGAGCATGAGGTTGAATTAATTTTACTACTTAAGCAACATAGGAAGGCTATAGCATGGACTATTGCTGATATTCGAGGCATTAGCCCTTCTTATTGCATGCACAAAATTATACTAGAGGAAGAACACACACCTAGGGTAGATCACCAGCGTAGGCTAAACCCCTCTATGAAAGAGGTAGTAAAGAAGGAAATAATAAAATGGTTAGATGCAGGAGTGATCTTCCCAATAGCTAGTAGCCAGTGGGTGAGCCCCATCCAATGTGTACCTAAAAAGGGGGGAATAACTGTGGTAGTCAATGAGAACAACGAACTGATTCCAACAAGGACTGTCACAGGGTGGAGAGTGTGTATGGATTACAGGAAATTAAATAAAGAAACTAAAAAAGATCACTTCCCTCTACCGTTCATTGACCAAATGCTAGACAGAATAGCTGGTAGAGCCTACTATTGTTTCTTAGACGGGTATTCAGGCTATAATCAAATAACTATAGACCCTAAGGATCAAGAGAAGACCACCTTCACGTGCCCTTTTGGAACTTTTGCCTTTCGCAGAATGCCTTTTGGCTTATGCAATGCACCGACAACTTTCCAAAGGTGCATGATGGCAATCTTCTCTGAGTTGGATGAGTCCATGATAGAAATATTCATGGATGACTTCTCAGTCTTTGGGGACTCATTTTCAAACTGTCTAGAAAACCTAGGACAAGTCCTGGCTAGGTGTGAGGAGACCAACCTAGTCCTAAATTGGGAAAAATGCCATTTTATGGTGGATGAGGGAATTGTCTTAGGACATAGAGTGTCGAGGGCAGGAGTCGAAGTTGACCGAGCCAAAATTGAGGTCATAGAGAAGTTGGTAGAGCCTCAGAATGTCAAAGCCATTAGAAGCTTCTTAGGGCATGCTGGCTTCTACAGAAGGTTCATTAAGGACTTTTCTAAGATAGCCAAGCCTCTGTGTGAGCTTCTAGAATTAAATAGGCCATTCATCTTCTCTGAGGAATGTGTAGTAGCTTGGACCACCCTTAAGAAAGCACTAGTCATAGCCCCTATCATAGTAGGACCAAATTGGGATCTGCCCTTTGAGATGTTATGTGATGCCAGTGACTATGCTGTAGGAGTGATGTTAGGCCAGAAGATTGACAAGCTAACACACCCTGTCTATTATGCTAGTAAGACCTTGAATGAGGCTCAATGTAATTATACAACTACTGAGAAAGAGATGCTTGCTGTAGTGTTTGCTTGCGAAAAATTTAGAAACTATATTGTAGGCACTAGGACAATTGTATACACTGACCATTCTGCCTTGAAATATCTTATGAGGAAGGCTGATGCCAAGCCTAGGTTGATTAGATGGGTGTTATTGCTGCAGGAATTTGATTTGGACATTCGGGACAAGAAAGGATGTGAAAACGTGGTTGCAGATCACCTGTCTCGATTGCAGCACAATTGCGACAATATTGCGGACCCCGCAATTTCTGATGCTTTTATTGATGAACATGTCTTTGCTTTGACTCATCGTGATAACGATGAGGAACCTTGGTTTGCTGACATTGCTAACTTCCGTGCATCACAGGTATTACAAATGTTCAAGGGAGGACAAGAGAAGAAGAGGTTCCTTCATGAAGCAAGGAAATTCATCTGGGATGACCCCACACTTTACAGAACCTGTGCTGATGGCTTGCTAAGGAAGTGTGTTTCAGCTGCTGAAGCGAAGTCTGTGCTGCAGCACTGTCACACATCTCCTTATGGTGGACATTTTGGTGGCCAAAGAACAGCTGCAAAGGTATTTCAGAGTGGCTATTACTGGCTAACCATCTTCAAGGATGCCCACAATTATGCCCACAGCTGTGATGAATGCCAAAGAACAGGTAACCTCAGTCGAAAGGATGAGATGCCCCTCACCTACATCTTAGAGTTAGAGCTCTTTGATGTATGGGGCATTGACTTCATGGGGCCATTCCCTCCATCATCAGGTAACCTTTACATATTAGTAGCAGTGGATTATGTGTCCAAGTGGGTAGAGGCCAAAGCATGTCCTAATAATGATGCTAAAACAGTCACCAACTTTTTGCATAGGCACATTTTTACTAGGTTTGGGACACCTCGTGCTATCATTAGTGATGAGGGGTCACATTTCATTAACAAGGCTATGGAGAGAGTGTTGGCTAAATATAACATTAGACATAGAGTAGCCACTCCCTATCACCCACACTCAAATGGCCAAGCTGAAATCTCAAATAGGGAAATTAAGAACATCCTAGAAAAAGTGGTCAAACCTAATAGGAAAGACTGGTCCTTCAAGCTTGAGGATGCACTTTGGGCTTATAGGACAGCATACAAGACACCCCTAGGTATGTCCCCTTATAGGCTGGTATATGGCAAGGCTTGCCATTTACCACTTGAGTTAGAAAACAAAGCATTTTGGGCCATGAAGGAATTGAATTTTTGTGTAAAGGATGCGGGGACACTGAGGTCTTTGCAATTACATGAGCTTGATGAGCTTAGGCATATGGCCTATGAAAATGCTAAGATGTACAAGGAAAAAACCAAGATTTGGCATGATAGTAGACTTAGAGTTAAGGTCTTTAAAAAGGGTCAACTTGTTTTGTTGTTTAACTCACGGTTGAAACTATTTCCAGGGAAACTTAAGTCTAGATGGTCGGGTCCATTTGTCATTACTAATGTGTTTGTTCATGGTGCAATAGAGATAAAGAACTTGCAGCAAGGCCAACCATTTATGGTCAATGGGGCGAGGTTGAAGCACTACTATGAGGAAGGAGATGTGAAGACTCTCTCGGCCTTCCTCTTGACTGAAGCATAACAATGAAAACGAGAGAGAACGAGTGGTCACTGTGCTCGTTTAGTCAAGGCTAATGCCTTAGTTTATTTTTTTTCATTTTTTTCCGGTTATCGTTTGTATGTTTTGTGGTGTGATTTTAATTAAGTATTTAATGTTTGTTTTATTTGTTTTTATAGGGAATCGAAAGAGGGGATCAAGGAGAGTAATCCCAGCTTTAAAAATCAAGAAACGATCGAGCAAAATAAAAGATACGGACGAGCAAAGTTTGCCATTTAGATAAAAAGAAATCCCTAAAATTGCGCGGGAATTGCAGGATCCGCAAAATAGAGCCGTTGGGATTTAGCCGTTGCTTTTATATCCGTTAGAAGGCGCTCGATCGATACGATTCTCTCATTCTCTGATTTCCAAGAAAATTGAGATTCTCTTCATCTTTGATCCTTCTCTCCAAACCTCCAAGATTCGACAATGGTGTCCACAAGGGCTGAAAGATCCGCAGCCAAGAAGAAGGCTGATGACGCAGCTGAAGAGGCTGCAAGGGAAGCACTTCTGACCCTTGCAGATGCTGGGGCTGTACGCACCGGACCTCTTCCCAAGCTTCTGATCCGTAGGAAGAAGTGGAGGGTTGTCACAGAAATCCCTGCTGGCCCTTCTGAACCGGCGGGCACGCCCAAGAAACGCCGGTGGAGTATCGAGACGGCCGCCGAACCAAGCAAAGCCAAGACTCCCTCTGTGGAGAGTCAAGAATCGGATCGTGCGTCCCACGAGTCGACCAAGAAGGGTTCGACGCCATCTGCCTCACCTGCGCACAACCCTTCATCATCTGAACCAGTGCACAGCCCAGAGCTTTCATCGTCACCGCCTGCACAGAGCCCTGAAACGCCGTCTTCACCACTGAATTATGTGCAGACGCCTACAGTAGAGCAGAGTGCCACACCTTCGCACACGCCTCCACGGCGTGACCCTGAATTCCCCTATGGGGAGTACCAGGAATCCACTCAGGGCAGTGGGGAAGGTGGAGAAGACGAAGTCTTCTCGCCTGCAAGGGAAGCTAGCCCAGAGAGTCCTGCACAGCAGGATGATTCCATGGAAGAGACGCTGGGGGCATGTCTGCAGCAGATTAACATTGAGGCAAAGCTGAAGAAGAAAAAGAAGGCCAAGATCCTTAAAGCCAAGCGATCCAAGAAACTAAAGAGGAAGAAGGCTAAGGAGGTGCCTTCATCAGAGAAAGAGAGCACCGAGCCTTCGCTCAAACGACTCAAGGTTGAGGCTGCCGAGTCAGCCAGGCCATCAGATAAGGGGAAGGCAAAGCTCTACCCTGAAGACGAGCCTCAGTCAGTGAGGTATGTTTCCTCTGATGCTGAATCCAGGGGTGCTGAATTGAGGAAGAGGGAGTTGCTGCACGAGAAAGGTTTCCTCGACCGACCTGCTGACCTGCCGCAGTTCTTGCGCGCAGGAGTGATGAACCACGGCTGGGAGGAATTTTGCAGACCGCCCAATCCAGCCTACACGAGCATGGTGTATGATTTCTACGCCAATGTGCTCAGCCCTGAGGATGGCCTGTCTGTGGTCAGAGGGGTAGAGGTGGATTTCTCAGCCAAGGCCATCAACGAAGCCTATGGTCTCAAGGGCCAAACACATACAGATTATGCACGGATCGTTGATGAGCCTACGGAGGCAGTGCTGGAGGAGGCCATTCGAACCATTGGCCAGCCTGAGGCAGCGTGGACTGTATCACGCAATGGGAGGCACACTCTCATGAGTGCCAACCTCACGGCTAAGGCAGCTGTTTGGTTTGCGTTCGTGAGAAGGAGATTGTCCCCAGTGACTCACGAGACTACAATCAACCAGAGCCGATCGCTGCTGGTGTATGCGATAATGAGAGGTCTCACGATCAACGTGGGAGAAGTCATCACTGCTGCTATTGCTGAGTGCGCCAAGAAAGGTAAGGGACCACTGTTTTTCCCTAACACCATAACCAAACTATGTTTGCTTGCAGGAGTCCCCACCGAGCGCATGGAGCAGCAAATGGCTTACACGGGCCACTTGGAGCTGCCTGCTAACCTGAGGCTGAGGAGGAAGGGGAATATGGAGTTTGAACTGGATAGGCTGGCTGCTGAACAGTCCCTATCCATGGCCTGCCTGATGGATATGCAGAGGAGAATGGCTCAATGGGCCACTTATGCGCAGGCGAGGGACAAGGAAGTTGCAGACCAACTTGGGTGCATCTTCCCGGACTTCCCCACAAATCTTCTGACTCCATGGGTGCCCCCACGACCACGGCAGCCTGATGAAGATGAAGAAGTTTGAGTGCTGGTTTGAAGTGCACTGAAGGGAGTATTGCTGTTCCCTTAGAAAAAAAAAAAAACAAACAATTTTCTGCTTTCTGATAAATTATGTGAATGATGCTGTTTTAAGTACATTTTTGATCTGTCGTAGATGCTTAGTTTTATGTTTTTAATTTTGCTTAGTATAGTGTTATGGTAGGTGACTAGATAGGTTAGTTTTGTTTTATTTTTAGGAGAGCTTGAATGACTGGAAAGAGCATGCGTAGGGGCCTTAATCACTGTTATATCTGCCCTGATCTAATTGCGAAATAATTGCGGTACCCGCAATTTTCATGACTGAAAGCATGTTTTGGACTGTCTGTTTAGCTAGGCTGTAATCTGTTTAAATTCTATCTTTTGCTGCTAACATGACTACCTTATATAGCTTATCTAAATGCATGCTGGATGAGTGTCATAGGACACCCTTTGTTAGTTTAAAATCAACCTCTAAAAAGCTCAGCATGCACAGCTTTAAGCCCTTAACTGTCTGTTTTTTTTTATTATTTCTGCTGCTGTGATATTTGTCATTTGAATGTTTTGTCTATGCCTAGGGCTTTAGATTCTCTTTGTTTTACCTTAGACTAGATGCTTCTAGGACAAGTTTGGGGGTGTGCCACCTCCGACACTCATTGGGGACAATGAGTAGTTGAAGTTTGGGGGAGGCCACCCTAGGCCTAGGAACATTCCTCTCTCCCTTAGAAACATAAGCATTCTTCTTCTCCTTTACAAAAAATGATGAACTGAAAAAAAAAAATGAAAAATAGAATAAAGAGGGGGGTCTCTCTGAGGTTGCTAAGTAGTCAGTGCCAAGTGTGTGACCCACAAGTGGCATTGCATCAAAAGGCAACCAAAGGATAGGCCCCACCTAAGTAAGAAAAAGGGAAAAGAATAGGGAAGAAGAATGTATACCTAGGAGTTATAACTTTGTGGCTTAGGTGTCCTATTTAAAAAGAACTCTGATCCTCAATTAGCTAAGCACAAAGTTGTAACTTGTAGGTTTGTTTAGGGAGATGAGTGTTTTTCCAATGTAGTGATGCCAGGGTTTAGGTTGTTCTTTAAAGTACTACTGTCACCGTTAATACTAAGACTGGCATGACACTAAGGATTCCTAGACACATTAAAAGTAAAGCTAGAAGCATGTACTGAGTCTGAGGTAAAGCTAGGCAGAATTTGAAACCTTAGGGATAGTGGCATGATATGACAAAAGCAAATAGATCAGCTGTAGGAAGTTAATAAAAGCAGGTGAGTGTTAGGCAGGCAAAGTCAGAAGAAGCTAGATAAGAGGGTAGTTCTAAACTGAGAAGTGTGTCACAGGACAGCAGTGCTATAGATAGGGATATAAGGGAGTCAGTAAAGTGGTTAAAGAAGGTGAAACAGCAGCCTAGGTAAGTCCTTAGTATGCTTGAGGACAAGCAAAACCTTAAGTTTGGGGGTGTGTTAAGTCTCTGAAAGTGACTTATTCAGGACCCATTTAGCTTAAGAAGATGAACACTTTTAGGTGTTTTTGATAGCATTTAGCCTAAACCTATGCTTAAATATGAGAATGAGAAGAAGGTAGCTAAATTAGGACTTATGCACAATAGGAAAGAAAAAGGTTGAAAACCGAAGGAAAAGAATGAAAAAAACTGCATTGCGACAGCATTGCGAAAACATTGCTGAAGCCGCAATTATTCAAGTGAAAACCGTAAGTTGACTGATCCTTTTCTGTTAATTTCCGTAATTTCAGGGATTCATTCTTTCTCCTCCATCCATTCTGATATATGACGTTGAAGATTGATGGTTCTCTTTGGCCCAAACGCACCTGCAAACTACTATAAAAGGGGGCCAAAGTCGGAGGTTCAGTCATCATCCGAAAGCGTAGAGTCTTCTCGCAGTCCATCTTTTCGCCCTGTTTTCCTTTGCCGTCTGTTGGAGTGAGAGTCTCAGCTGTTGGAATCGATAATCTGATAGGAAGGAGAGGAGATTCTTCTTCTCTCTCGATTGGATTCATCCAAGCAAGGCTGCCCTTTCATCCCCTTCATTCGAGGCGACTGCAACGAGGCTTTCAAGCACCCTTTACTGTTTTCTGTCGTATTCTTCTAATTTCCAGCTTTGATCAGTTGTTGTTTCTAGTTTAGTGTTTTATCTACTGCATTTCGTTGTTGTCTGTCTTTGAATTATTTACTTTAAGTTTCCCTTTGTTCGTTCAAACCTTCAAAATAATCAAATTACAAGTTTGCATTTCACAGTTTCCATCTTCTGCTGCTACGGTTTTATCTTACTGTTTTGAGTTCATTTCCCTTCTAAGCATGTCTGTTTTATCTTGTATTACTGTTCTCCGTATATCCATGAGTAGCTAAGTCTCCTAGGGGCATGCTAATGACAGAACTATAGGCTTAAAAACGTGAACCAAGTATGTAGGATAGCTCTCGAACCATTGATTGTATGTAAGCTTCATCCCACGGGCAATTTCGATTGGCCATCCATTTTGTCCAAAGAACTCCTAACCTCTGGAAGGAGTAAGAGTTCAGAGTCGTATAATCATGCTAGCCTTTCATGGTAACCAGGAAACGGCCTAGGAATAGGCGTTTCCCTAGTACAAACTAAACACTTCTGCTTTAACAAGATGCTTAAGACCTTACTTTGAGTCGAGTAAACTAAAGAATCTAATGCATGGAATCGGACGATACATGAGATAGAGTGAGTTTGATGCATAGAGAGTAGATCCAATGCTTGGGAATCGTACAAAAATGCCTATAGGATAGTCATTAGTAGCCCTTAATTCGCCCATTTACACACTTTCGCTGTTATTCAATTGCGGTAAAATTGCGGTGTCCGCAATTCTGCTAAGTACCATTCTGTTTAAGCTGTTTTCTTCTTCGTTTATTAATTCCATCTCTTGTCTTTTGAGTCTAATTTCAACTTGCATTTGTTTATGTTGCATTCCTTTACACATTCAGCAAAACTTAGATAATTAAAAACCAAATTTACCCCATCAAATCCACCCCTTCTTTCTTAACAAATACACTTCATGAATAGCTAAAAATGAGTCTCTGTGGAAAAAACGAATGAAATATACTTACTACTTGCTGTGAGACCATGTATGCTTGCATGTTCTGAGTGCTCTCTCTACCTTCTTGCTTATTTATCTTTAACACATTGAGCACGCAACAATAGTATCCCAACTCTCAGCGCCCGGAACACCGCAACAGAATGGTGTGTCCGAAAGGAGAAATAGAACCCTGTTAGACATGGTTCGATCTATGATGAGCTATGCTCAACTGCCTAGTTCGTTTTGGGGATATGCAGTAGAGGCTGCTGTATATATTTTGAACATGGTTCCTGTTGCGTGCTCAGTGTAAAAGATAAATAAGCAATAAGGTAGAGAGAGCACTTAGAACATGCAAGCATACATGGTCTCACAGCAAGTAGTAAGTATATTTCATTCGTTTTTTCCACAGAGACTTATGTTTAGCTATTCGTGAAGTGTATTTGTTAGGAAAGATGGGGTGGATTTGAAGGGGTAAAATTGGTTTTTAATTATCTAATTTTTGCTGAATGTGTAAAGGGATGCAACATAACAAATTAAAGTTGAAATCAGACTCAAAGGACAAGAGATGGAATTGATAAACGAAGAAGAAAACAGCTAAACAGAATGATAAAATGGCAGAATTGCGAGGACCGCAATGTTACCGCAATTGAATAACAGCGAAAGTGTGTAAATGGGTGAATTTAAGGCTACTAATGACTATCCTATAGGCATTTTATTACGATTCTCAAGCACTGGATCAACTCTCTATACATCAAGCTCACTCTATCTCAAGTATCGTCCGATTCCATGCATTAGAGTCTTAAGTTTACTCGACTTCAAAGTAAGGTCTTAAGCATCTTGTTAAAACAGGAGTGTTTAGTTTGTACTAGGAAAACGCTTATTCCTAAGCCGTTTTCTGATTACCGTGAAAGGCTAGCATGATTATATGACTCTGAACTCTTACTCCTTCCAGAGGTTAGGAGTTCTTTGGACAAAATGGATGGCCAATCGAAATTGCCCGTGGGATGAAGCTTACATACAATCAATGTTTCGAAGGCGATCCTACATGCTTGGTTCACGTTTTTTAGCCTATAGTTCTGTCATTAGCATGCCCCTAAGTGACTTAGCTACTCATGGATATATGGAGAACAGAAAGGGTAGATAAAACAGACATGCTTAGAAGAGAAATGTGCTTAAAACAGCAAGACAAAACCGTAGCAGAAAAAGGTGGAAACTGTGAAATGCAGAATTGTACTTTGATTACTTTGAGTGTTTGAATGACAAAGGAAAGCTTTGAAAGAAATGATTCCGAGACAGACAACAACGAAATGCAGTAAGTAAAACACTAAACTAGAACAACAACTAATCAAAGCTGGAAATGAGAAGAAAAAGACAGAAAAGCAGTAAAGGTTGCTTGAAAGCTTCGTCGCAGTCGCCTCGAATGAAAGGGATGAGAGGTCAGCCTTGCTTGGATGAATCCAATCGAGAGAGAAGAAGAATCTCCTCTCCTTCCTATCAGATTATCGATTCCAACAGCTGAGACTCCCACTCCAACAGACGGTAAAGGAAAACAGAGAGAAATGATGGACTGCGAGAAGACTTCTGCGCTTCGAATGGTCATCAAACCTCCGACTTTGGCCCCCTTTTATAGTAGTTTGCAGGTGCGTTTGGGCCAAGGAGAACCATCAATCTTCAACGTCATATATCAGAATGGATGGAGGAGAAAGAACGAATCCCTGAAATTACGGAAATTAACAGAAAAAGATCAGTCAACTTACGGTTTTCACTTGAATAATTGCGGTCACCGCAATGTTTTCGCAATTCATTCGCAATGCTCATTTTTTCATTCTTTTCCTTCGGTTTTCAACCCTTTTTCTACCTATTGTACATAAGTCCTAGATTAGCTACCTTCTTCTAATTCTCATATTAAAGCATAGGTTTAGGCTAAATGTTATCAAAAACACCTAAAAGTGTACATCTTCCTAAGCTAAATGGGTCCTAAATAAGTCACTTTCAGAGACTTAACACACCCCCAAACTTAAGGTTTTGCTTGTCCTCAAGCATACTAAGGACTTACTTAGGCTTGTTATTTTATCTTCTTTGACCACTTACTGACTCCCCTATATCCCTATCTCTAGCAGTGCTGTCCTGTGACACACCTCTACGTTTAGAACTAACCTCTTATCAAGCTTCTTCTGACTTCACCTGCCTACTATACCTGCTGTTTTTATTAACCCCCTACTACTGATCTAGCTACTTTTATAATATCATGCCACTATCCCTAAGGTTTCAAATTCTACCAAGTTTTACTCCAGACTCAGTACATGCTTCTAGCTTATTTTTAATGTGTCTAGGATTCCTTAGAGTCATGCCAGTTTTAGTATTAACAGTGACAGTGGTACTTTTAGAGAACAACCTAAACCCTGGCATCACTACATTGGATATACATTCATCTCCCTGGACAAACCTAAAAGCTACAACCTTGTGCTTAGCTCATTGAGGATCAGAGTTCTTTTTTTTTTTTTGAATAGGACATCTAAGCCACAAGATTATAACTCCTAAGCATACATTCTTCTTCCCCTATTTCTCCCTTTTTCCTTTTTTACTTAGGTGAGGTCTCTTCTTGGGTTGCCTTTTAATGCAATGACACTTGTGGTTTACACACTTGGCACTGATTACTTAGCAACTTGAGAGAAACTCCCCTCTTTATTCTATTTTTCAACTTTTTTTTTTTCAGTTCATCATTTTATTTGTAAAGGAGAAGA
This sequence comes from Herpetospermum pedunculosum, assembly GCA_028017165.1. Classification (NCBI taxonomy): domain Eukaryota; kingdom Viridiplantae; phylum Streptophyta; class Magnoliopsida; order Cucurbitales; family Cucurbitaceae; genus Herpetospermum; species Herpetospermum pedunculosum. The sequence continues at coordinate 51,948,145 of CM051528.1, read as the reverse complement.
AGAATGTTTATGTCCTAAGGAAGAGAGGAATGTTCCTAGGCCTAGGGTGGCCTCCCCCAAACTTAAACTACTCATTGTCCCCAATGAGTGTCTCAGGTGGCACACCCCCAAACTTGTCCTAGAAGCATCTAGTCTAAGGTAAAACAAAGAGAATCTAAAAATCCTAGACATAGGCAAAACATTCTAAGAGCAATTATTCCAGCAGTAGAAAATTTGAACATAACAGACAGTTTAAGGACTGATGGTTTATGCATGCTGAGCCCTATTCAGAGGCTAATTTAAACAATCAAAAGGATGTCCTATGACACTCATCCAGCATGCTTTAAGATCAGCTATATAAGGTAGTCATGCTAGCAGCAAAAGATAGAATTTTAACAGATCTCAGCCTAACTAAACAGACAGTCCAAAACATGCAATCAGGCACAAAAATTGCGGGAACCGCAATTTTTTCGCAATTCAATCAGGGCAGATATAACATCGATTTAGGCCCCTAAACATGCTTTTTCCAGTCACTTTAAGCTCGATAAAAATAAAACTAAATGAACCTACATAGGCAGCTAATATCAGACTATCCTAAACAAAAGAAAAAACATAAAACTAAACATCAAAAACAGAGCAAAAATTGAGCATAATTCACATTGTCTATCAGAAAGCAGAAAATTGTTTTTGTTTTCTAAGGGAACAGCAATACTCCCTTCAGTGCACTTCAAACCAGCACTCAATTCTCGTCATCCTCATCAGGTTGTCTTGGTCTTGGGGGCACCCATGGAGTTAGAAGATTGGTAGGGAACTCAGGGAAGAGGCACCCCAGCTGGTCTGCAACTTCCTTGTCCCTCGCCTGCGCATAAGTGGCCCATTGAGCCATTCTTCTCTGCATATCCATTAAGCAGGCCATGGATAGAGACTGTTCAGCAGCCAGCCTATCCAGTTCAAACTCCATATTCCCCTTTCTTCTCAGCCTCAGGTTAGCAGGCAGCTCCAAATGGCCTGTGTAAGCCATTTGCTGCTCCAAACGCTCGGTGGGGACTCCTGCAAGCAAACATAGCTTGGTTATGGTATTAGGGAAAAACAGTGGTCCCTTACCTTTCTTGGCGCATTCAGCAATGGCCGCAGTGATGACTTCTCCCACGTTAATCGTGAGACCTCTCATGATCGCATACACCAGCAGCGATCGGCTCTGGTTTATTGTTGTCTCGTGAGTCACCGGGGACAATCTCCTTCGCACGAACGAAAACCAAACAGCTGCCTTAGCCGTGAGGTTGGCACTCATGAGAGTGTGCCTCCCATTGCGTGACACGGTCCAAGAAGCTTCAGGCTGGCCAATAGTCCGAATGGCCTCTTCCAAAACTGCCTCAGTAGGCTCATCGACAATCCGTGCATAATCTGTATGAGTTTGGCCCTTGAGACCAAAGGCTTCATTGATGGCCTTGGCTGAGAAATCTACTTCTACCCCTCTGACCACAGACAGGCCATCCTCAGGGCTGAGCACATTGGCGTAGAAATCATACACCATGCTCGTGTATGCTGGATTAGGCGGTCTGCAGAATTCCTCCCAGCCGTGGTTGATCACCCCTGCGCGCAAGAACTGCGGCAGGTCAGCAGGTCGGTCGAGGAAGCCTTTCTCGTGCAGCAACTCCCTCTTCCTTAACTCAGCACCCCTGGATTCAGCATCAGATGAGACATACCTCACTGACTGAGGTTCGTCTTCAGGGTAGAGTTTGGCTTTCCCCTTATCTGCTGGCTTGGCTGACTCGGCAGCCTCAACCTTGAGCCTTTTGAGTGATGGCTCCGTGCTTTCTTTGTCTGCTGAAGGCACTCTCTTGGCCTTCTTCTTCTTCAGCTTCTTGGATCTCTTGGCCTTGACAATCTTGGCCTTCTTCTTCTTCTTCTTAATGTTGATCTGCTGGAGGCATGCCCCCAACGTCTCCTCCATGGAATCATCCTGCTGTGCAGGAACATCAGGGCTGTCTTCCCTCATGGGAGAAAAGACTTCGTCTTCCCCAGCATCGCCACTGCCCTGCGTAGACTCTTGATAATCCCCGTATGGGAATTCAGGATCAGGCCGTGGAGAATTGTGCAATGGCGTGGGATTGTGCTCTGCTGATGGTGTCTGCGCAGAACTCAGTGGTGAAGACGGCAGTTCAGGACTCTGCGCTGCTGCAGGTGTTGGTTCAGAACTCTGAGGTGCTGGAGACAACTCGGAGCTCTGTGCAGGCGGTGACGACTCTGCGCTTGGCACTGGTTGAGATGGTGAAGGGCTGTGCGCAGGTGATGCGGATGGCGACGAACCTTCTTTGGCTGACTCGTGGGATGCACGATCAGTTTCTTGACTCTCCACAGAGGGAGTCTTTGCTGTGCTTGGTTCGGCGGCCATCTCGACACTCCACCGGCGTTTCTTGGGCGTGCCCGCTGGCTCAGATGGTCCAGCAGGGATCTCAGTGACAACCCTCCACTTCTTCCTACGGATAGGAAGCTTAGGAAGAGGTCCGGTGCGAACGGCACCATCATCTGCAAGGGTGAGCAGTGCTTCCCTCGCAGCCGCTTCAGCTGCGTCATCAGCCTTCTTCTTGGCTGCGGATCTTTCAGCCCGTGTGGACACCATTGTCGAATCTTGGTGATCTTGAGAGTAGAATCAAAGATGAAAAGAATCGCAGAGTTCTTGGAAATCAGAGAATGAGAGAATCGTATCGATCGAGCGCTTTCCAACGGATATAAAGGCAACGGAAAAATCCCAACGGCTCTTTTTTGCGAATCCAGCAATTCCAGCGCAATTCCAGGGATATTTTTTCATCAAAATCTCAAACTTTGCTCGTCCGTATCTTTTATTTGGCTCAACCGTTTCTTGATTTTAAAAGCTGGATTTACTCTCCTTGATCCCCTCTTTCGAATCCCTGCAAAAACAAATAAAAAAAACATTAAATACGCAATTAAAATCACACCACAAAACATACAAACGATAATCGGAAAAACAGAAAAAAATAAACTAAGGCATTGGCCTTGACTAAACGAGCACAGTAACCACTCGTTCTCTCTCATTTTTAACTTCATGCTTCACGCAAAAGGAAGGCCGAGAGAGTCTTCACATCTCCTTCCTCATAGTAGTGCTTCAATCTAGCACCATTTACCATAAAAGGTTGTCCTTGCTGCAAGTTCTTTATCTCTATCGCACCATGAACAAAGACATCAGTAATAACAAATGGACCCGACCATCTGGACTTTAGTTTGCCTGGAAATAACTTTAATCCTGAGTTAAATAATAGGACAAGTTGGCCTTTCCTAAAGTCTTTGATCCTAAGTCTACTGTCGTGCCATATTTTGGTCTTTTCTTTATACATTTTGGCATTCTCATAAGCCATATGCCTAAGCTCATCAAGCTCATGTATTTGCAAAGACCTCAGTGTCCCCGCATCCTTTACACAAAAATTCAATTCCTTCATGGCCCAAAATGCTTTGTTTTCTAACTCAAGTGGTAAGTGACAAGCCATGCCATATACCAGCCTATAAGGGGACATTCCTAGAGGTGTCTTATATGCTGTCCTATAAGCCTAGAGTGCATCCTCAAGCTTAAATGACCAGTCTTTTCTATTATGTTTGACTACCTTTTCTAGGATGTTCTTTATCTCCCTATTGGAAATTTCAGCTTGGCCATTCGAGTGTGGGTGGTAGGGAGTGGCTACTCTATGTCTAATGTTATATTTAGCCAATACTTTCTCCATAGCCTTATTAATGAAATGTGACCCCTCATCACTAATGATAGCACGAGGAGTCCCAAATCTAGTGAAAATGTGCCTATGCAAGAAGTTAGTGACTGTTTTAGCATCATTATTAGGACATGCTTTGGCCTCTACCCACTTGGACACATAATCCACTGCCACTAATATGTACAGGTTACCTGATGATGGAGGGAATGGTCCCATGAAGTCAATGCCCCACACATCAAAGAGCTCCAACTCTAAAATGTACGTGAGGGGCATCTCATCCTTGCGACTGAGGTTACCGGTCCTTTGGCACTCATCACAGCTGTGGGCATAGTTGTGGGCATCCTTGAAGATTGTTGGCCAATAGTAGCCACTCTGAAATACCTTCGCAGCTGTTCTTTGACCACCAAAGTGTCCACCATAAGGAGATGAGTGACAGTGCTGCAGCACAGACTTCGCTTCAGCAGCTGAAACACATTTCCTTAGCAAGCCATCAGCACAAGTTCTGTAAAGTGTGGGGTCATCCCAGATGAATTTCCTTGCTTCATGAAGGAACCTCTTCTTCTCTTGTCCTCCCTTGAACACTGGTAATACCTGTGATGCACGGAAGTTAGCAATGTCAGCAAACCAAGGTTCCTCATCGTTATCACGATGAGCCAAAGCAAAGACATGTTCATCAATAAAAGCATCAGAAATTGCGGCCTCCGCAATTTTTTCGCAATTGTGCTGCAATCGAGACAGGTGATCTGCAACCACATTTTCACATCCTTTCTTGTCCCGAATGTCCAAATCAAATTCCTACAGCAATAACACCCACCTAATCAACCTAGGCTTGGCATCAGCCTTTCTCATAAGATATTTCAAGGCAGAATGGTCAGTGTATACAATTGTCCTAGTGCCTACAATATAGTTTCTGAATTTTTCGCAAGCAAACACTACAGCAAGCATCTCTTTTTCAGTAGTTGTATAATTACATTGAGCCTCATTCAAGGTCTTACTAGCATAATAGACAGGGTGTGTTAGCTTGTCAATCTTCTGTCCTAACATGACCCCTACAGCATAGTCACTGGCATCACATAACATCTCAAAGGGAAGATCCCAATTCGGTCCTACTATGATAGGGGCTGTGACTAGTGCTTTCTTAAGAGTGGTCCAAGCTACTACACATTCCTTAGAGAAGATGAAGGGTCTATTTAGCTCTAATAGCTCACACAGAGGCTTGGCTATCTTAGAAAAGTCCTTAATGAACCTTCTGTAGAAGCCAGCATGCCCTAAGAAGCTTCTAATGGCTTTGACATTCTGGGGCTCTACCAACTTCTCTATGATCTCAATCTTGGCCCGATCAACTTCCACACCTGCCCTTGACACTCTGTGTCCTAAGACAATCCCCTCATCTACCATAAAATGGCACTTTTCCCAATTTAGGACTAGGTTGGTCTCCTCACACCTAGCCAGGACTTGTCCTAAGTTTTCTAGACAGGTTTTAAATGAATCCCCAAAAACTGAGAAGTCATCCATGAATATTTCTATCATGGACTCATCCAACTCGGAGAAGATTGCCATCATGCACCTTTGGAAAGTTGCCGGTGCATTGCATAAGCCAAAAGGCATTCTGCGGAAGGCAAACGTTCCAAAAGGGCAAGTGAAGGTGGTCTTCTCTTGATCCTTAGGGTCTATAGTAATTTGATTATAGCCTGAATAGCCATCTAAGAAACAATAGTAGGCTCTACCAGCTATTCTGTCTAGCATCTGGTCAATGAACGGTATAGGGAAATGGTCTTTTTTAGTCTCTTTATTTAATTTTCTGTAATCCATACACACTCTCCACCCTGTGACAGTCCTTGTTGGAATCAGTTCGTTGTTCTCATTGACTACCACAGTTATTCCCCCCTTTTTAGGTACACATTGGATGGGGCTCACCCACTGGCTACTAGCTATTGGGAAGATCACTCCTGCATCTAACCATTTTATTATTTCCTTCTTTACTACCTCTTTCATAGAGGGGTTCAGCCTACGCTGGTGATCTACCCTAGGTGTGTGCTCTTCCTCTAGTATAATTTTGTGCATGCAATAAGAAGGGCTAATGCCTCGAATATCAGCAATAGTCCATGCTATAGCCTTCCTATGTTGCTTAAGCAGTAAAATTAATTCACCCTCATGCTGTTCACTTAGTTTAGAAGAAATAATTACTGGCAGTGTATCATTATTTCCTAAATATGCATATTTGAGGTGAGTGGGTAGTGGTTTAAGTTCTAAAACAGGTGGATGCTCAATGGAGGGCTTTAACGGATTTACAGTTCTATCAGTTAAATCTATATTCATACATACATGCTGTGGGTTATCTACAGGCATATCCATTATGTCAGATATATTTAAGTCAGCTATATCTAATCCTACATATTCATTGGCATGTTTGGTTAATAATACATGCTCTAATTGTTCTTCCATTAAAGAATCAATAACGTCCATACTAGCACAGGATTCAAGGTCAGAGGGGTACCTTAAAGCTTTATATACACTAAACTTTACCTCTTCATCATGAACCCTCATAGTAAGCTCACCTTTTTGGACGTCTATAAGTGCCCTACCTGTGGCTAGAAATGGTCTACCTAGCAGGATGGGGACTTCCTTGTCTGCCTCATAGTCCAGGACAATGAAATCTGCAAGGAAAATAAATTTGTCAACTTTAACTAGAATATCCTCAATCTTACCTTCTGGATATGCGATGGATCTGTCTGCTAGTTGTAAAGTGACTGTGGTTGGACGTGCTTCTCCCATTCCCAACTGGCGGAATAGGGACAGGGGCATGAGATTTATGCTGGCGCCCAGGTCACAAAGCGCTCTGCCCACGTGCTTGCCTCCAAGTTCTACAGGTAAGGTGAAGGAACCAGGATCCTTCTCCTTCTTGGGCAGCTTGTTCTGGAGGATGGCACTGCACTCCTCGGTGAGGTTTACTGTTTCAAACTCACCAATTATTTTTTTGTTAGTAATAATGTCCTTCAAAAACTTTACATAAGAAGGCATAGACTGTAAAACTTCTACAAAAGGAATGTTAACATGCACTTGCTTAAGTATTTCTAAGAATTTATTAAAATGAACTTCCTGTTCTTGCTTCTTCTTAAGCCTTCGAGGGTATGGAGGTGGTGGCACATATGCAGGCACGTCAGGTCGCCTTTTGACAGGTGGAGGTCTTGGAATTTCTTCTATCTCCTCAACAATTGGCTCTAGCCTGGCTCCTGATGTGCTAGTCGGTGGTGGACCTTGGTTTGGCAGAGACTCCAGTGGAGCACTCGACTCAGTGTTCTCTACTCTCTTTGGTGTGTCCTTTGTGTTGCTCACCAATGGTCTTCCACTCCTAAGTTCAATTGCTTGAACTTGCTCTTTGCCATCTCTCCTTGGTACCTCGGTGTCAGCAGGGAGTCTACCTTGGGGCCTACTTTTAAGTTCATTGGCTAATTGGCCTATTTGGTTTTCCAGGCTCCTAAGAGTAGCTTGCTGGCTCTGAAGAGTAGCATCATTCTTAGCTATGTATTCCTTGAGTAGGCTTTCTACAGAAGATCCTACAGGTTGATTGTAAGGTTTTTGGTACATTGACTGGTTATGTTGGGGAGTGAAACCAGGTGTTCCACTCGGTATAGGTTGGTTAGAATTTTGGTTAGTGCTTTGTTGGCCACCCCATGACAGGTTAGGGTGGTTTCTCCAACCAGGGTTGTAAGTTTGTGAGTAGGGGTTATTCCTGGGCTGCTGCTGGCTTCCAACATAGCAGACTGAGGATGGATTCCCAGGGCAGTATTCATATGGGTGCCCTTCCCCACAGAATCCACAGATAGGTGCCTCGCCTTGACTTGGTTGGGTGCCCATTGACATGGCTGTGGCGGTATTGGCACTGGTTTGGAGATTGGCCTGAGCCATTTGCTTAACTAGGTTGGTCAGGGCATTTATTTGGGTGCTCATGGCGCTTAGAGCATCCTTGTCTTGAGCCCTAGTTGGCTCTACTGGATCGTCTGACCACCTACAATGAGATGTTGAGATCTTCTCCAAGATCTCATAAGCTTCGTTGTAACTCTTGGACAACATGGAACCACCAGCAGATGAATTTAGAACTTGTCTGGTGCTGGGGTTGCATCCTTTAAAGAAGACTTCTATTTGGATACACCATGGAATGCCATGGTGTGGACATTTAATGAGAAGGTCTTTGAATCTTGTCCAAGCTTCGTGAAGGGACTCACTTGGAGCTTGTTTGAACTTTATGATATCATCACGAAAGGTTGAATTCCTATCTGGTGGGAAATATTTGACTAGGAATTTTTCTGCTAAATCTGTCCAATTGAGGACAGATCCTGAGGGTAAAGAATTTAACCATGTTTTGGCTTTGTCCCTTAAAGAGTAAGGGAAAAGATATAACCTCAGGGCTTCTTGGGAAACTCCAGGGATTAGGAATGTGTCACTAACTCCTAGGAAGTTCCTAAGGTGGTTATGGGGGTCCTCATTTTCTATTCCAAAGAATTGTCCCACAGTGGACAACATTTGGAACATCACTGGTTTTAACTCGAATGAGTTGGCAGTGATTTCAGGACGGATTTGTTGGGTTTTATGTCCTAAAACTCGTGGTTTGTAAACTGTTATGTTTGTAAATATTCTATTTAGAATAAAAAGTTATTAGTTTTATTCAGTAAAAGAGTTTACTGGAATAAAGTGAAACGTGTTTACGTTAACCTATACCAATGACCAACACCCTTGGCTGAATATGAGTACTTGAGCCTCATGTATGACATGATTGTGGATCAGGCTCAAGTAGTCAGTCAAAACGATCTATAGTATACGGATAAGGTTGGGTACCTTATCCTGGTAACACTATTGGATGCGGCTCACTTTGTATTGTACAAAACGATGTGATCCGAATCGTTTCACATGGAGATGTGCGAGTGAGGGCGTCCTGTGCAAAGAGTTTGCATAAGACCGAACCGCGTATTAAGTCGCTCTCTCTTTATAACTCCGTTTACTGATGAGACCGACTTATACATAATGATGGCCTAGGTAACTCGATCTCAATCCTGAGCTCGCTATGAACTCCTGCTTATTCGGAAGTATCCTTTGACTTGTACGGGTGAGAGTGGCGGAACGCCCGCTCAATAAGCCTACCAACTTTGGGATAAAGCCGAATAAGTAGCTGGGGACATAGTATAGCAAGATTGGAATTCACTCCTAACCCGCTTTTAAGGGTTAGTAGATAGGTTGTTCCCTTAATAGCTGACTCCGGGGCTTGAACAATGTGAGCTCACACTCTCATGTGATGAGAGAGTTATATTGATCTGATGGTTGGACCACAGATCTATTGTTCATTAGAGGTGTCAGTGGTACTTAAGGAACAAGATGTAATGCAGGGGTTAAACGGTTTAAATGACCCAGCTGTGATTACGAACAACCTGTGAAGGATTGACTTACCGATGACGGTTATATCAAAAGGACACAATATATCTACAGTGAGGAGAGTGCAGCCCTCGGACTATAGTGGAGTCTCCGGGGGTTTAACGAATGTTGATTGATTCGGGTTAAAAGAGTTTTGACCGAATAATCTCGTATCGTTGGAGCTCATGATCTGTAGGTCCTTTAGGTTCTCCTGGCTAGCTCGGATAACGTCGTGCAACAGTATAAAAGAAAATTAAAAGAAAAAGAATTTGAATTGTTCAAATTCGTTTTATGGAAGAAGGATGGACATATTTAAATATGATTTAAATATGGGATTGGCCAAATACATGAATAGGATTCATGTATAAAAAAGTCGGTTTTCGGAAAACCGAGTTTAATCATATTGTTTAATTAATATTTGATATTGAATTAAATAATAATTATTAATTAAAAAGTTTAATTAATAATTATATATATATTTTATTTATTAAAAAGTTTAATAAATAAAATTATTATTATTATTTTTAATAATAATAATAATTATATATATATGTGTCTTGCATGCAGCAAGACACATATATATATTAACATATATATATATGGATTGGCAAGGGTTATATAGAAGAGGGGTACACACAAAATGAATTTCATTTTTCATTTTGGAAGGAGGCTGCGGGGTTGTTTTGATTTTGAAAAAACTTAAAAATCTTCAGAAGTTTTTTAACAAAAGTTTCTTCAGCTCCCTACCTTAAGCCTCTGTACCTTTCTTCTTCTTCATCCATTCAGTTTCCTTCTTACTTCTTTCCTTTTATTTTCTCTTGTAATCGGAGTCCCACAACTCCGTTGCGCGGCGCCGAGGATAGCGGGACTACCTGGGGTGGTCCTCGAGGCGTTCGTGAGAAGAGGTCGGAAGAGTTCGTGATGAGGAACGTGCGGCGAAGCTTGAAGAAATTGGAACTACAAGGGTATGTATTTCTAATTTCTTATTTTCGTCGTTTGAGCATGTTTTCTATTTGTTAAATTGATGAAATTAGAGTATCATCGGTCCGAAATCGCTTTCCGCTGCGCAAGTCGCTCCATCAATTGGTATCAGAGCGATTTTGTGATTAACTCAATTTGCATCAATTTAAGTTGGTGGGTATTTTAATTTAGAAATTGTTTCTGAATGGATGTCTAAAGTGAATATCGATTTTGGCATAGTTTCTTTTTGAATTTCCTTATTTGTAATTGCCCGAGAATGTATGGGCTTTAATGCGTGCTAAAAAGTCTGTATTTTTAGAGTCATTAGAGTCCATGTAGGTTTCTTTGTGAAAGAAGTTTGAGTTTGGAACTCGCCGAAATGTTCGGTATAAGTTCAAACTCGTTCTGGACATTACGAGGAGAAATTCGAAGAGAAATTGGCCGAAGCGTTCGGGGAAGCAAGTTGGTCAAAGGCGGTGCGAAGAGTTCGAAGTTCGCTGAAGACTTAGCTTGTTGTTCAAGCTTGTAATAAATTAGTTATTGCTTGCTAAATGCCAAAATCGATCCACTTTAGTGTGTTTAATTAATTATGCATTGTGAATGTATGTTTTAATTGAAATCCATATTTGTATGTGCATAACGTATGCCATATAGATTTAAAATCCCACCGTAGGAAGCATGCTCCATGCATTAAAAATATGTTATAAGTGTTATAATATATAGTATGCATATTTGGCAATTCATGAGTATTAATATAAGAGTTATATTAATTCATGAATTAGATGTTGATAATTTAATAGAATAATTGATATAAGTGTTATATTAATTATGAAATTAAATTTACAACATAAGTTGTCCTGGATTTATGCATATTATAGGTTATAAGTGTTATAATATATAGGATGCAGGTTAAATTCATGTGTATTAATATAAGAGTTATATTAATTCATGAATTAGTTGTTGTTTGCTTAATAGAATAATTAATATAAGTGTTATATTAATTATGAAATTAAACATCCAATGTCAGTTGCATATTGTATGTTATAATTGTTATAATGTATAGGATGCATGCTTAATTCATAATAATTGATATAAGTGTTATATTAATTTATGAATTAATAGTTGTATATTTAAGAGCATAATCGATATAAATGTTATATTGATTATGAAGTTAAATATTCAATTTGCCATGCCTTAGCGAATGTATGTTTGAGAAGCATATAGAAGTTTGTTGTAGTAAGTCTAGTTTTTGCAAGTGTTGTAAAAATGACTTAAACTTTTAAAATCTATAACAAAGAAAAGAGCATGTTCATTTAGGGTTAATGGTTCGATCAGGTTCATTAGATGAATAGGTCGAAATCTCGTAAATGCTAAGGTTATGAGAAACTCACCCGGTGAAATCTTGTCTAAGGTTGGAGGTAAATGAATTGACGGAACACCTCCTACCTGGGGACGATCCGGTACTTGAGTAAAGTTAACTGGCTTTATGAGCTTGCGTGAGAGGTGTGAGGTTAGTAAAGTGTTTATAACCTAGACATCTCAGGTAAATAGTTTGCCTAGACTTAAGGTTTTATTTTCTTAGCCGGATAAAACCTGAGTAGTTTACCCTAAAAACCGTTGGACGATGCTTAGTAGATGTGTTGAGAAGGAATATATGATATATCCCTCTCCTGCTACGCACTACCTAAAGTTCACAACGTGAGAATTTTGCTCGGCCTCGTGTTGTCAATAGGGCAACCCCATTCGGATGGTATTTGCAACTTTCAATAGCAAGGTGAATGGAGTAAGTATCTAGAGTAAGTGGGAGAAGGAAGTACGTCAGTACATCCTATGGTCTCCTCCATTGGATTGAACCGTAAGATTCCCATGTTCCGCCTGCAGGTTGCTCTTAGTGGCACCATCCATTCGGAGGGCAGGGCATGGGAGATCGAACATCTCAGTCACCATTTATGGATAGTGAAACACAGGGCCATTCCCAACACTGACATTCCATTCGGTTGCTATGTTGGGGCCGTTCTGTGCGTTCTAAAAATGGAGGGTCACACTTACGGGATTTGCTAAGGAGTTAGTAAATCCAGACCAAAAACGATAACTAAGATGCTATAGGAATATGAGTTATTCTGGAGTTAGCATTTAGTCAAGAATGTCTTGGTTTAGTAAAGGAGTGCTCGACTACCATTCGGTAGCGGCCATTCTGACCTACTAAAGTATCGTTGTTAGTAAATAAAGAGTTTGGGTACTTTATTTACTGCTAAATCTCTTAATTGGTTTAAATAGGTTAAAACCGTTTCACTAATAGTTTTACATTCTTTTTCGGCATGTCGAGCTCGTTTATACAGTTGTTAGCTCACGACAAGTTAACCAGAGAGAAATACAGAACTTGGAAGTCGAACCTGAATACGATTCTTGTTCTGGACGACCTGAGGTTTGTCTTAACGGAGGAATGTCCTTCAGCTCCTGGCTCCAGTGCATCTCGAAGTGTTCGAGATGCATACGATGGATGGATTAGGGCTATTGATAAAGCCCAAATCTATATCTTGGCAAGCATATTTGATGCCTTGTGCAAGTAGAATGAGGTTATGATTTCCGTAAAGGAAATCATGTCTTCATTACAAGCAATGGTGGACACTCGTCCTCATGACTTCGTAATGAAGTCCTCAAGTTCGTTTATAACTCTCGCATAGTGGAGGATACCTCTGTTAGGGAGCTTGTCCTTAACATGATGGTCCATTTGAATGCGGCAGAAGTAAACGTTGCTACCATCGTCTTTTCAGACTTATCAGTCTCTGTACACTTCCAAAGGAATAGAGAATGAGGCAAGTGTTGTCACTTCAAAAAAAAATCCTTAAGAGGTTGGCGTTAGGGAATAAGCCTAAGCAACTTCTCTGAGTAATGAGATTATTCAGAAGAAGAAGAGTAACAGGAGAAATGACAAAGCCCCTACTGTTCGAAAGGTAATGTCTTCAAACATAGGAAAATGTTTCCATTGTATTGAAGATAGGTATTGGAAGCGTAACTGCTCCAAATACTTTGCTGAGAAACAGACTGAGAAAGAACGACAAGATAAATGTGATTTATTTGTCTAAAACAAGTTTAGTGGATATGAATGTCATACCTGGATGTCTTCAGGAACCACTATTCGTGTTTGTTTTTCTACAGGAAACTAGTTCCTGACAGTCGTTTTCTCGCTGTGAGATATGGAGATATCGTTGCAGCTGAACTAGTGGGAGTCTTTGTAGTTGTTGTATAGAGATAATAACATTTGTTATATGTAATTATTGTCTATATTTCTGGTTTAAACTGAACACTTGTATATTATATCTTTTGGTTTTATAAATGAACAGTTCATTTAGCAAAAGATATATACTGATGTGTTCTATTAAACTCGAAAGCAACTACCATGTTAAGACTCACAGTGTAACGAAAGCTATTGTAAATATCAACAAAGGTTGTTGATCAAACTAGAGTTTCTCAACCGTTGAGAAAGCCTCAATGCAGTGGGAGGGTTGTAGGACAACCCGATCCGTTGCACTGGCTTGTCTTTAACTCAAAGTTCTCATACTTGATGATAACATTGAGGATTCGCTGTCTTTAATTAGGCAATGAATCACATAGACAAGGCCAATTGACTCAAAGCCAAATATCTATGAATGGTATTGAGACCAAGTCACTAAGGTGAAAACTTTTATGGCTTGACTTTCTGGTAAAGGGACTGTCCCGAAGAGAAAGGGTTTATTGTGTATACTCTCTTTCTCTTGTTGCCAGGCGTAAGTTAAATAGATGACTCTTATCCACTACCATGTTCTATCTTTATAGAATTTGGCAAATGGATGTCAAGATAGCTTTTCTGCAGAATTGTTATCTTGATTGAGTATCTATGAGTCTCTACCAGAAAGATTCATAGTTTGGGACAAAGAGCAAATGGTTTGCTGGTTTATTCGATTCATTTATGAATTGGAGAAAGCATCTTCGTCCTAAACTGTAAGGTTTGATACAGTGATCAAATCTTATGGCTTTGAACAATAGTTTGATAAACCTTGTTTGACAAGGGTTTAGTCAATGCTGTAGCTTTCATAAACTGTTTCCGTAATTAATGTCCTAATCATTGAGAATGATGTAGGATTCTTTTCTGACATCAAGCATTAACTAGCGACCCATTCCCAAATAGTTGATTTGGAGGCAGGCTTAGTTTGTTCTAAGGATTCAGGTTGATCTGAGTCGCAAGAACAAATCGCTAGTGTTATCGCTAAAATCTTTTATTGATAAGTTATTGTCAATATTTGATGGTCTATGGAAATGGTTTCCTGAGACACCTCAAGTGTTGAGGATACGAGATGCACCCAAGTACATTTACATATTGGAGGTCAGATGTATCTTTTAATATACATGACCCGGTATGTGCTATGCAGTGGGAGCTGTCAGTATTATTAGTCCAATTGGATTGGATTCCGGTTAAAGTGTTGTCATTGTACTTAGAGGAGTAGAATACAAGAGTTGTATTGTTGATTCCTCGTTGGTAGCTAAGTCTATTTGCAGCTTGTGAAGCAGCAATAGGTTTATAAGTTGAGCTCGCAGATAGTGCTATGAGGAGATGTGATGGTCACATGGAAAGCCTTGTAGTACTTCATGCTGATTAGTTTACTAAGTCTCTCATGGCTAAAGTGTTTGAGAGACACCTAGAAGAGTCTAGGGCTCCGAGTTGCTGAAGAGGACAGTGGGAGAAAACTTCTGATATATGATATATTAGTTTTCTCCACCTAACATGTACACCACGGACGTTTAAGTCCAAGTGGGAGTTTGTTGGGTTTTATGTCCTAAAACTCGTGGTTTGTAAACTGTTATGTTTGTAAATATTCTATTTAGAATAAAAAGTTATTAGTTTTATTCAGTAAAAGAGTTTACTGGAATAAAGTGAAACGTGTTTACGTTAACCTATACCAATGACCAACACCCTTGGCTGAATATGAGTACTTGAGACTCATGTATGACATGATTGTGGATCAGGCTCAAGTAGTCAGTCAAAACGATCTATAGTATACGGATAAGGTTGGGTACCTTATCCTGGTAACACTATTGGATGCGGCTCACTTTGTATTGTACAAAACGATGTGATCCGAATCGTTTCACATGGAGATGTGCGAGTGAGGGCGTCCTGTGCAAAGAGTTTGCATAAGACCGAACCGCGTATTAAGTCGCTCTCTCTTTATAACTCCGTTTACTGATGAGACCGACTTATACATAATGATGGCCTAGGTAACTCGATCTCAATCCTGAGCTCGCTATGAACTCCTGCTTATTCGGAAGTATCCTTTGACTTGTACGGGTGAGAGTGGCGGAACGCCCGCTCAATAAGCCTACCAACTTGGGGATAAAGCCGAATAAGTAGCTGGGGACATAGTATAGCAAGATTGGAATTCACTCCTAACCCGCTTTTAAGGGTTAGTAGATAGGTTGTTCCCTTAATAGCTGACTCCGGGGCTTGAACAATGTGAGCTCACACTCTCATGTGATGAGAGAGTTATATTGATCTGATGGTTGGACCACAGATCTATTGTTCATTAGAGGTGTCAGTGGTACTTAAGGAACAAGATGTAATGCAGGGGTTAAACGGTTTAAATGACCCAGCTGTGATTACGAACAACCTGTGAAGGATTGACTTACCGATGACGGTTATATCAAAAGGACACAATATATCTACAGTGAGGAGAGTGCAGCCCTCGGACTATAGTGGAGTCTCCGGGGGTTTAACGAATGTTGATTGATTCGGGTTAAAAGAGTTTTGACCGAATAATCTCGTATCGTTGGAGCTCATGATCTGTAGGTCCTTTAGGTTCTCCTGGCTAGCTCGGATAACGTCGTGCAACAGTATAAAAGAAAATTAAAAGAAAAAGAATTTGAATTGTTCAAATTCGTTTTATGGAAGAAGGATGGACATATTTAAATATGATTTAAATATGGGATTGGCCAAATACATGAATAGGATTCATGTATAAAAAAGTCGGTTTTCGGAAAACCGAGTTTAATCATATTGTTTAATTAATATTTGATATTGAATTAAATAATAATTATTAATTAAAAAGTTTAATTAATAATTATATATATATTTTATTTATTAAAAAGTTTAATAAATAAAATTATTATTATTATTTTTAATAATAATAATAATTATATATATATGTGTCTTGCATGCAGCAAGACACATATATATATTAACATATATATATATGGATTGGCAAGGGTTATATAGAAGAGGGGTACACACAAAATGAATTTCATTTTTCATTTTGGAAGGAGGCTGCGGGGTTGTTTTGATTTTGAAAAAACTTAAAAATCTTCAGAAGTTTTTTAACAAAAGTTTCTTCAGCTCCCTACCTTAAGCCTCTGTACCTTTCTTCTTCTTCATCCATTCAGTTTCCTTCTTACTTCTTTCCTTTTATTTTCTCTTGTAATCGGAGTCCCACAACTCCGTTGCGCGGCGCCGAGGATAGCGGGACTACCTGGGGTGGTCCTCGAGGCGTTCGTGAGAAGAGGTCGGAAGAGTTCGTGATGAGGAACGTGCGGCGAAGCTTGAAGAAATTGGAACTACAAGGGTATGTATTTCTAATTTCTTATTTTCGTCGTTTGAGCATGTTTTCTATTTGTTAAATTGATGAAATTAGAGTATCATCGGTCCGAAATCGCTTTCCGCTGCGCAAGTCGCTCCATCAATTGGTATCAGAGCGATTTTGTGATTAACTCAATTTGCATCAATTTAAGTTGGTGGGTATTTTAATTTAGAAATTGTTTCTGAATGGATGTCTAAAGTGAATATCGATTTTGGTGCTGGGGTTCAGCTCCCCAGGCATAGGTACTAGGTATGAAAGGATGGCGCTATCCTTGTCATTCGCTATTTCAATGGGATTGCGAGTGACAGGCACCAGGTTTTGATTTACTCCAGCCATTTCTTCTTGAGGTAATTGCGGAGGAATTGTAGTTCCCGCAATGATTGGAGGTAAAAGGGTTTGTTTAAAGAGACGTTTCTTGGCTCTATTTCTAGCTTTAAATAATCTCTCAGGCTCAGGGTTGAACTCTAGATCACTAAATGGAGTCTCATTCATAAACTACCCTAAATGGTACCTGAAAAAGAAATGAAGATGGATCAAATTCAATGGAAAATAACTTGATGTTTCAAACTTAACAAACTTCGTTTTCACTTAAAATAAGTCCCCGGCAGCGGCGCCAAAAACTTGTTGCGTGCTCAGTGTAAAAGATAAATAAGCAATAAGGTAGAGAGAGCACTTAGAACATGCAAGCATACATGGTCTCCCAGCAAGTAGTAAGTATATTTCATTCGTTTTTTCCACAGAGACTTATGTTTAGCTATTCGCGAAGTGTATTTGTTAAGAAAGATGGGGTGGATTTGAAGGGGTAAAATTGGTTTTTAATTATCTAATTTTTGCTGAATGTGTAAAGGGATGCAACATAAACAAATTAAAGTTGAAATCAGACTCAAAGGACAAGAGATGGAATTGATAAACGAAGAAGAAAACAGCTAAACAGAATGATAAAATGGCAGAATTGCGAGGACCGCAATGTTACCGCAATTGAATAACAGCGAAAGTGTGTAAATGGGTGAATTTAAGGCTACTAATGACTATCCTATAGGCATTTTATTACGATTCTCAAGCACTGGATCAACTCTCTATACATCAAGCTCACTCTATCTCAAGTATCGTCCGATTCCATGCATTAGAGTCTTAAGTTTACTCGACTTCAAAGTAAGGTCTTAAGCATCTTGTTAAAACAGGAGTGTTTAGTTTGTACTAGGAAAACGCTTATTCCTAAGCCGTTTTCTGATTACCGTGAAAGGCTAGCATGATTATATGACTCTGAACTCTTACTCCTTCCAGAGGTTAGGAGTTCTTTGGACAAAATGGATGGCCAATCGAAATTGCCCGTGGGATGAAGCTTACATACAATCAATGTTTCGAAGGCGATCCTACATGCTTGGTTCACGTTTTTTAGCCTATAGTTCTGTCATTAGCATGCCCCTAAGTGACTTAGCTACTCATGGATATATGGAGAACAGAAAGGGTAGATAAAACAGACATGCTTAGAAGAGAAATGTGCTTAAAACAGCAAGACAAAACCGTAGCAGAAAAAGGTGGAAACTGTGAAATGCAGAATTGTACTTTGATTACTTTGAGTGTTTGAACGACAAAGGAAAGCTTTGAAAGAAATGATTCCGAGACAGACAACAACGAAATGCAGTAAGTAAAACACTAAACTAGAACAACAACTAATCAAAGCTGGAAATGAGAAGAAAAAGACAGAAAAGCAGTAAAGGTTGCTTGAAAGCTTCGTCGCAGTCGCCTCGAATGAAAGGGATGAGAGGTCAGCCTTGCTTGGATGAATCCAATCGAGAGAGAAGAAGAATCTCCTCTCCTTCCTATCAGATTATCGATTCCAACAGCTGAGACTCCCACTCCAACAGACGGTAAAGGAAAACAGAGAGAAATGATGGACTGCGAGAAGACTTCTGCGCTTCGAATGGTCATCAAACCTCCGACTTTGGCCCCCTTTTATAGTAGTTTGCAGGTGCGTTTGGGCCAAGGAGAACCATCAATCTTCAACGTCATATATCAGAATGGATGGAGGAGAAAGAACGAATCCCTGAAATTACGGAAGTTAACAGAAAAAGATCAGTCAACTTACGGTTTTCACTTGAATAATTGCGGTCACCGCAATGTTTTCGCAGTTCATTCGCAATGCTCATTTTTTCATTCTTTTCCTTCGGTTTTCAACCCTTTTTCTACCTATTGTACATAAGTCCTAGATTAGCTACCTTCTTCTAATTCTCATATTAAAGCATAGGTTTAGGCTAAATGTTATCAAAAACACCTAAAAGTGTACATCTTCCTAAGCTAAATGGGTCCTAAATAAGTCACTTTCAGAGACTTAACAGTTCCCTCTAAGAGTGTTTCAGAAACACCTTATGCGTTATGGAGAGGGCGTAAAGGTAGTTTACGTCACTTCAGAATTTGGGGGTGTCCGGCACATGTGTTGGTGCCCAATCCAAAGAAGTTGGAACATCGTTCAAAATTATGCCTATTCGTAGGCTACCCCAAGGAAACGAAAGATGGTCTATTTTACGATCCTCAACAGGACAAGGTGCTTGTATCGACAAACACCACGTTCTTAGAGGAAGACCACATGAGAGATCATCAACCTTCGAGCAAAATTGTTTTGACCGAACTTTCCAGGAAATCTACAGATGGGTCAACAAGAGTTGTTGATCAGGCTGGTCCTTCTCAAGAGTTGAGAATACCTCGACGTAGTGGGAGGGATGTGAGACAACCCGACCGCTACATGGGTTTAACGGAAACCCAGGTCGTCATACCTGATGACGGCGTTGAGGATCCATTGATCTTCAAACAGGCAATGGATGACATAGACAAGGATCAGTGGCTTAAAGCCATGGACCTCGAAATGGAGTCGATGTACTTCAATTCGGTCTGGGATCTTGTAGAGCAACCTGATGGTGAAAGACCTATCGGTTGCAAGTGGATCTACAAGAGGAAACGAGACCAAGCCGGTAAGGTGCAAACCTTTAAGGCTCGACTTGTGGCAAAGGGTTATTCCTAGAGGGAAGGGGTGGACTATGAAGAAACCTTCTCCCCTGTTGCCATGTTAAAGTCGATTAGAATACTCTTGTCCATTGCCACGTTTTATGATTATGAAATTTGGCAAATGGATGTCAAGACAGCCTTTCTGAATGGCAATCTTGAAGAGAGTATCTATATGGCTCAACCAGAGGGGTTCATAATTCAGGGTCAAGAGAAAAAGGTTTGCAAGCTTAATCGATCCATTTATGGGTTGAAGCAAGCGTCTAGATCCTGGAATATAAGGTTTGATATTGCGATCAAATCTTATGGCTTTGAACAGAATGTTGACGAACCTTGTGTCTACAAGAAAATAGTCAATTCTGTTGTAGCTTTCTTAGTCTTATATGTAGATGATATCCTACTCATTGGGAATGATGTAGGGTTCATGACTGACGTTAAGCAATGGCTAGCGACCCAATTCCGAATGAAATATTTGGGAGAGGCTCAGTTTGTTCTAGGGATTCAAATCGTAAGGAATCGTAAGAACAAAACGCTAGCACTGTCTCAAGCATCTTATATCGACAAGGTGTTGATACGATATTCGATGCAGAATTCCAAGAAGGGTTCTTTACCTTTCAGGCATGGAATTCAATTGTCAAAGGAAGAGTGTCCTAAGACACCTCAAGAAGTTGAGGATATGAGGCGAATTCCCTATGCATCAGCAGTCGGTAGTCTGATGTACGCCATGTTATGTACACGACCCGACATATGCTATGCAGTGGGAATTGTCAGTAGGTATCAGTCCAATCCAGGATATGATCATTGGACTTCCGTTAAACACATCCTCAAGTATCTTCGGAGAACGAGGGACTATGTGCTCGTGTATGGCGCGAAGGATTTGATCCTTACAGGATACACTGACTCTGATTTTCAAACCGATAAGGATTCGAGGAAATCCACATCGGGATCAGTGTTCACTCTTAACGGAGGGGCAATAGTATGGAGGAGTATAAAGCAAGGTTGTATTGCTGACTCCACCATGGAAGCTGAGTATGTCGCGGCTTGCGAAGCTGCGAAAGAGGCTGTATGGCTTAGAAAGTTCTTGACGGATTTGGAAGTTGTTCCAAATATGAATTTGCCTATCACACTTTATTGTGATAATACTGGTGTTGTGGCAAATTCGAGAGAACCAAGAAGTCATAAGCGTGGAAAGCACATTGAGCGGAAATATCATCTCATCAGGGAGATAGTGCATCGAGGAGACGTGATCGTCATGCAGATCGCCTCAGAGCACAATATTGTTGATCCGTTTATAAAGTCCCTCACGGCTAAAGTGTTCGAGGGGCACCTAGTGAGTCTAGGACTACGAGTTGTACCGTAGGATAGTGGGAGAAAAGCCATGGAAATATTTGATATTCCAGTTTTTTCTCATCCAGCATGTAATACTCCACTGATGTTTTAGTCCAAGTGGGAGTTTGTTGGGTTTTATGTCCTAAAACTCGTGGTTTGTAAACTGAATATATATTCTATTTTGCAATAAAGTTGTTATTGAGATTTATTCAGTAAAGTTGTTATTGAATAAAATGAATTGTTTTTACTTTTAACCTAACTCCAATAAACAAAGAACCCATGGCTATAGGTTGTATACTTGAACTTCATGTATGACATGATTGTGGATCAAGTTCAAGTAATAGCCAGAACGGTCTATAGTATAGGGATAAGGCTGGGTACCTTATCCTGGGGACACTATTGGACGCGGCCCACTTTGTATAGTACAAACGATGTGATCCGAAATCGTTCATGTGGAGACATGTGAGTGGGGGCGTCCTATGCAATGAGTTTGCATAAGATTGAACCGCGAAACAAGTCGCTCTTTCTTTATAACTCCGTTTATTGTAAAGACCGACTTTTTCATATGATGACCTAGGTAACTCGATCTGAATCCTGAGCACGCTATGAACTCCTGTTTATTCGGGCTTATCCTTTGACTTGTATGGGTGAGAGTGGCCCGAGATCGCCGACTCAATAAGCCTACCATCTTGGGGATAAGACCGGGTAGGTAGCTGGGAACATAGTCCTGCGAGATGGAATTCACTCCTACCCGCTCTGAGGGATTAGTAGAGAGGTTGTTCCCTTAAGTGCTGACTCCGGGTCTTGTACTAGGGATCCCACCCTCTCATTCGCCCGAGAGGGACTTGGTATAGTGATGAGATCACATACCAATCGGTTTGGTGGTTGGACCACAAACCAATAGTTCATTAGAGGATCAGTGGGACTTAAGGAACAAGATGTAATTACGGGGGTAAAACGGTTATTTTGACCCAGCTGTAATTACGAACGGCCTGTGAAGGATCGACTTACTAATGATGGTTATATCAAGAGGACAGAAATATATCTACGGTGAGGAGAGTGCAACCCTTGGACTTTAGTGGAGTCTCCGGGGGTTAACGAATGTTGGTTAGCTTGGTTAAAGAGTTTGACCGGTTAATCTCGTATCGTTGGAGCTCATGATCTGTAGGTCCTTTAGGTTCTCCTGGCTAGCTCGGATTAAGCCGTGTAACAATATGAGAGAAAAAGAATTTGAATTTATTGAAATTCGGTTTTGGAAGAATGATGGACATATTTAAATATGATTTAAATATGGGATCGGTGTAAAACATGAATAGGGATTCATGTGTGATGATTCGGTTTAAGAAACCGGGATTAGTCTTATTATTTAATTAATATTTGATATTGAATTAAATAATAATATTAATTAATTAAAAAGTTTAATTAATTATAATTTATTTTGCTTACAAGTGTGATTATAAGTCAAAGTGGAATTATCCATGTTGAGTGGATTTATCCAAGTTGAGTGGGTTTATCCAAGTTGTGAAGTGGATTGTGAATCACCAACAACATGCATATAAACTCATCAATTTTGGAACACTTGGTTGAAGACTAATCCATCCAATTTGAGGTGTCATGCTAAGCAAAGACTTTGTTGCATGTGAATTGCCTATAAATTGGATGAAGTTCAAATGGTTTGAAGTTGATGAATTTTCAAAGAGTTTGAATATTTGGATGAGCATGAAGAGTTCATGTTACTTGAGAAATTAGAAAGCTAAGTGTTAGACTTCTTCTCACAAAATCCTAATCACTTTCATCTTCCCATCTTCTTCTTCCAAACTTTTTCTTTCATAAAGGAGTCCCACCACTTCGTTGCTCGGCCCGAGGATAGCGGGACTACCGGAGGTGGTTCTCGAGGAGTTCGAGGGAAGCTTTGAAGGGTTCGTGAGGAGATTCGAGCGTTGGAAGAGAAGTCTTTAGAACTACAAGAGGTATGTGTTCTAATTCCTTTTATTTCAAAGCTTTGTGCATGTTTCTTATTTAGCTAAATTGATGAAATTAGAGTGCCAATGATCCGTCTCGCTTCCGCTGCGCTACATGCGCTCCATCAGAATGGATGACTCTGAACTCTTACTCCTTCTAGAGGTTAGGAGTTCTTTGGACAAAATGGATGGCCAATCGAAATTGCCCGTGGGATGAAGCACACATACATTCAATGCATTTGAAGCTATCCTACATGCTGAATTCACGTATTTCTACCTATAGATTCATCATTAGCAGACCCTTATGTGGTTTAGTTACTCATGGATGATGATGGAGTGGAAAGATTTGAGTATTTAAACATGCTTGACAGTATTCAAATAGAAACGACAGTAAACAGAAGCAATGGAGAACTTGCGAAGTAATGAAATGATCCTTTGATTAACCAAGATTCGAACTAAACAAGTAACAACTTTGAAACAACGAGGACTAAACAGAAGAGAACGAAATGAATTGGAGTAGCAAACAGAAACGAAATCACAGTAGACAGCAACAAAAAGGAAAACAAAAAGCAGTAGAAAGCATATAAATGTGTGCGTAAAGCCCCTCGTCGCAAGCGCCTCGGGTGAAGACCGAAGGTGAGCTTGATCGTGGATGAATCCAATCAGAAGAGATGAAGGATCCTCTCTTCTTCCTCTCAGATTATCGATTCCACCAGCTGAACCCTTCACACCAACAACCGGAAGAGAAAACAATAAGAAACTGCGTCGAGATGGGAGATCTACGCTTCTGAGTCTGTTGTTATCCTTCCCCCTTGACCTCCTTTTATAGTGTTTTGCAGGTAGTCTTCAGCCAAGGAGAACCATCCATTCTGAACGGCGACCTTCCACGTGGCAGTAGGAGAAAAAAATGGGCGGCTGAAAGATCGTAACAAAATGGCAAACGGTTAGACAACTTAACAATTTTCATTTAAAACATTGCTGAGACAGCAATGTTTTCGCAATGTTCTTGCAATATGGAAATTTCAACTCTTTAGCTTTGTTTTTTATTCTTTTTCCTTCCTTTTACACATAAGTCCTAATTTAGCTTCATTCTATAAATTCTCATATATAAGCACATGTTTAGACTCAATTCCATCAAAAACGCTTAAGAGTGTACACCATTCTATAGCAAATAAGTCCCTAAAATATGCACTTTTGGAGACGTAACACACCCCCAAACTTAAGTTATTGCTCGTCCTCGAGCAATATAAGGGCTCACTTGGGCTGCTATTACTCTATCTAACTACTTGCTGACTTCCCTAAGTTCACTATCTAAGGCATGGCTGTCCTGTGACACTCTTCTAAGTTTAAGACTAACTTCTCATTTTGCTTCTTCTGATTTCCCTCGCCTTACAATCCTACTGTCTTTATACACTCCCTACAACTGATCCATCTGCTTTGGTCATTAGGTTCATTGTGCAACTATCCCTAAGTTTTCAAATTCTACCTAGCTTTACCCCAGACTCAGTACATGCTTCTAATGTCTTTCCTTTGAGCTACCTAGGATTCCTTAGAGTCATGCAAGTCTTAGTATAAACAAGTGACAGTAGTACATTTCATAGAACAACCTAAACCCTGGCATCACTACATTGGATATATATTCATCTCCCTTAACAAACCTACAAGCTACAACCCTGTGCTTAGCTAGTTGAGGATCAGAGTTCATTCATACAGGACACCTAAGCACATAAGCTATAACTCATAGGCACACATTCTTCTTCTTTGGTTTTTCCTTTGTCTTTCCTTCTTTGGTAGGGTCTCTTCCTTTGGTTGCCTTTTGATGCAATGCCACTTGTGGGTTACACACATGGCACTGATTACTCAGCAACCTCAAGAGAGACACTACTCTTTATTCTTTTCATTTTTTTTTCATCATTTTTTTCCTCAAAGAAGAAGAAGAATGCTTATGTTTAAGAGGGAGAGAAGAATGTTCCTAGGCCTAGGGCTGCCTCCCCCAAACTTAAACTTCTCATTGTCCTCAATGAGAGTCTGAGGTGGCACACCCCCAAAATTATCCTAGAAGCATCTAGTCTGAGGCAAAACAGGTAAAATTTAAAACTCCTAGGCATAGAATGACCTTCCTAAAGCAGAGAGCACAGCAGCAGAATTTTGTTGTAAAGACAGCATGTTAAGGGCTTATAGAGGTTCATGCTGAGCGCTAAAGGAAGCTAATTTAAACTAGCAAAGGTGTACTAAAACACTCATTCAACATGCTTAGCAGATAGATAACATAGTGAAGTCCATAAAGCAGTCAGATATCGAAATTTAAACAGAAACAGCCCATCAAAAATTCATCCAATAACATGCGAAAACTACCAAAACATTGCGGACTCCGCAAAGAATCCGCAATAAACCTACAGAGCATATTTATCAGTGATCAAGGCTCCTAGCATGCTATTTTCAGTTATCATCCACTACACAAAACAAGTAAACTAACTAAGCTAACTACTCAGAAACCATCAAACTAACTAAACCAATCTAAACAATCAAAAGAACAATTAAAACAGAACAAGCAATTGATTAATAACAAGGGTCACAAGTCACCGAAAAGCAAGTTTTTGGTTTTTTTTTTATTTTCAAGAGGGATCAGAAAACTCCCTCGAATGCCGTTCAAGCTGGCATTCAATCCTCCTCATCCTCATCTCTCATTTCTCTAGGAGGCGCCCATGGCTTCAACAAGTCAGTAGGGAAGGCAGGGAAAATGCATCCCAGCTGGTCAGCCACATCCTTGTCCCTAGCTTGTGCATATTCGGCCCATTGAGCCATCTTGCGCTGCAAGTCCATCAAGCAAGCCATGTTCAGCGATTGTGCAGCAGCCAGGCCATCCAGCTCAAATTCCATGTTGCCCCTCCTTCGCATCCTCAAGATGGTGGGCAGCTCCAGATGGCCTGTGTACGCCAACTGCTTCTCGTTCTTCTCCATTGGTACCCCTGCACGAAGGCACAATTTAGTTATGGTATTCGGAAAAAATAGCTGACCCTTACCTTTCTTTGAGCAGTCGGCAATGGAGGCGGCAATGACTTCACCAACGTCAATGGTGAGGCCCCGCATGATGGCGTACAACAGCAATGATCTCCCCTTGTTTATGGTCGTCTCGTGGGTCACAGGGGAGATACGTCTGCGCACAAAAGAGAACCAGACGGCCGCCTTGTCGCGCAGGGTTGCACTCATCAGGGTGTGCTTCCCGTTCCTTGACACCGCCCACGATGCCTCTGGCTTGCCGATTGTGTGCAAGGCCTCTTCTAGGACTGCCTCAGATGGCAAGTCAACAATCTTGGCATAGTCAGAATGGGAATACTCCTTGAGGCCGGAGGCCTCATTGATGGCATTGGCAGAGAAGTCTACCTCTACCCCCCTCACCGTGGACACGCATGCGTCAGGGTGCGTGAGGTTGGCGTAGAAGTCATACACCATGTCCGGATAGGCAGGAATCGGAGGTCTGCACAACTCCTCCCAGCCCTGGGTGATGATCCCTGCGCGCAAGAATTGCGGCAGGTCCGTCAACGCATCAAGGAATTCTCGCTCGTGGAGGAGTTCCTTCTTCCTTAACTCGAGACCCTTGGCCTCTGCTTCTTGGGAGACAAACCGCACAGCTGAAGGTTCGTCCTCGGGGTACATCTTCTTCTTCCCCTTCTCTTTTGCCTTGGCCGATTCAGCAGCCTCAACCTTCAATTTCTTTAAAGAAGGCTCAGATCTGACCTTCTTCTTCTTGGCTCGCTTGGAGGCCTTCGGGCGCTTGGCTTTCACCATCACAGGAACCCGCTTCTTGAGGCGTGCCTTAGTGGTGATTGTTGCGTGCTCAATGTGTAAAGATAAATATGCAAAAGGGTAGAGAGAGCACTTAGAACATGCAAGCATACATGGTCTCACAGCAAGTAGTAAGTATATTTCATTCGTTTTTTCCACAGAGACTCATTTTTAGCTATTCGCGAAGTGTGTTTGTTAAGAAAGATGGGATGAATTTGAGGGGATAAAATTGGTTTTTAATTACCTAAGTTTTGCTGAATGTGTAAAGGAATATACCATAAACAAGTTAAAGTTAAAATCAGGCTCAAAGAACAAGAGATGGAATCAATAAACGAAGAAGAAAACAGCTACACACAATGCAATTTAGCAGAATTGCGAGAACCGCAATTAATCCGCAATTAAATGGCAGCGAAACTGATTAAAAGGGTGAATTAAGGGCTACTAATGACTATCCTATAGGCAGTTTATTACGATTATCAAGCTTTGGATCAACTCTCTATACATCAAACTCACTCTATCTCAAGTATCGTCCGATTCCATGCATTAGAGACTCAAGTTTACTCGACTTCAAAGTAAGGTCTTAAGCACCTTGTTAAAACAGGAGTATTTAGTTTGTACTAGGGAAACGCCTATTCCTAGGCCGTTTCCTGATTACCATGAAAGGCTAGCATGATTATATGACTCTGAACTCTTACTCCTTCCAGAGGTTAGGAGTTCTTTGGACAAAATGGATGGCCAATCGAAATTGCCCGTGGGATGAAGCTTACATACAATCAATGTTCGAGTGTTAATCTGCCCACTTGACTCACGTTTTTTAGCCTATAGTTCTGTCATTAGCATGCCCCTAAGTGATTTTAGTTACTCATGGATATGTAGAGAACAGAAATGGTAGATAAAACAGACATGCTTAGAAGATAAATGTACTTAAAACAGCAAGCCAAAGCCGTAGCAGAAACAGATGGAAACTGTAAAATGCAGAAGTATACTTCGATTACTTAAAGTGTTTGAATGACAAAGGGAAGCTCTAAAAGAAATGAATTCAAGACAGACAACAACGAAATGCAGTAATTGAAATGCTAAACTAAGAACAACAGTGATCAGAAATGGAAATGAGAAGAACAGAGCAGAAAAACAGTAAAGGTTTGCTAGAAAACTCCGTGGCAGTCGCCTCGAATGATGGCGATGAAAAGTCAGCCGTGCTTGGATGAATCCAATCGAGAGAGAAGAAGAATCTTCTCTCCTTCCTATCAGATTATCGACTCCAAAGGCTGAGACTCTCACTCCAACAAACGGCAGAGGAAAACAGATGGAAATGGTGGACTGCGAGAAGACTTCTGCGCTTCGAATGATGACTGAACCTCCGACTTTGACCCCCTTTTATAGTAGTTTGCAGGTGCGTTTGGGCCAAGGAGAACCATCAATCTTCAACGTCATATATCAGAATGGATGGAGGAGAAAGGACGAATCCCTGAAAAGTCGGATCTCAACAGAAAAAGATCAGCCAACTTACGGTTTTAACTTGAATAATTGCGGTCACTGCAATTATTCCGCAATTCATTCGCAATGGTTATTTTTTTCATTCTTTTCTTCGGTTTTCAACCCTTTTTCTACCTATTGTACATAAGTCCTATATTAGCTACCTTCTTCTAATTCTCATATTAAAGCATAGGTTTAAGCTAAATGCTAACAAAAACACCTAAATGTGTACATCTTCTTAAGCTAAATGGGTCCTAAATAAGTCACTTTCAGAGACTTAACACACCCCCAAACTTAAGGCTTTGCTTGTCCTCAAGCATACTAAGGACTTACCTAGGCTGCTGTTTCTTCTTCTTTACCTACTCACTAACTCCCTTATATTCTTGTCTATAGCAATGCTGTCCTGTGACACACTTCTAAGTTTAGAACTAACCTCTTGTCTAGCTTCTTCTGACTTCACCTGCCTACTATACCCACTGCTTTTGCTAACCCCCTACTACTGATCTACCTACTTTTGTGATATCATGCCACTATCCCTAAGGTTTCAAATTCTACCAAGCTTTACTCCAGACTCAGTACATGCTTCTAGCTTATTTTTAATGTGTCTAGGATTCCTTAGAGTCATGCCAGTCTTAGTATTAACAGTGACAGTGGTACTTTTAGAGAACAACCTAAGCCCTGGCATCACTACATTGGATATACATTCATCTCCCTAGACAAACCTAAAAGCTACAACCTTGTGCTTAGCTCATTAAGGATCAGAGTTCTTTTTACATAGGACATCTAAGCCACAAGATTTATAACTCCCAAGCATACATTCTTCTTCCCTATTTCTCCCTTTTTCCTTTTTTACTTAGGTGGAGTCTTCCCTTGGTTTGCCTTTTGATGCAATGCCACTTGTGGTTTACACCCTTGGCACTGATTACTTAGCAACTTGAGAAAGACTCCCCTCTTTATTCTATTTTTTCACTTTTTCTATTTTTTTTTTTTTTTTTTAGGAGAAGAAGAATGCTTATGTCTTAAGGAAGAGAGGAATGTTCCTAGGCCTAGGGTGGCCTCCCCCAAACTTCAACTACTCATTGTCCCCAATGAGTGTTTGAGGTGGCACACCCCCAAACTTGTCCTAGAAGCATCTAGTCTAAAGCAAAACAAAGAGAATCTAAAAATCCTAGGCATAGGCAAAACATTCTAAAAGCAATTATCCCAGCAGCAGAAAATTTGAACATAACAGAAAGTTTTAAGGACTTATGGTTTCTGCATACTGAGCACTATTTAGAAGCAAATTTAAACTATCAAAGGGTGTCCTATGACACTCATCCAGCATGCTTCAAGATCAGCTATATGAGGTAGTCATGCTAGCAGCAAAAGATAGAATTTAACAGATCACAGTCTAACTAAACAGACAGTTCAAAACATGCAATCAGTCACAAAAATTGCGGGAACCGCAATTATTTCGCAATTCAATCTGGGCAGATTTAACATTGATTCAGGCCCCTAGCATGCTTTTTCCCGTTACTCATGCATCCTAAAAATAAAACTAAACTATCCTACCTAATCAGCTAACATCAGACTAGACTAAGCAGAAGAAAAAAACATAAAACTAAACATTAAAAACAGATCAAAAATTGAATACAAAACAGCATACTATACATGAATCTATCAAAAAGCAGGAAAATTGTCTTTTGTTTCTTAAGGGATCAGTAATACTCCCTCTAGTGCTCTTCAAACCATCACTCAATTCTCATCATCCTCATCTGGTTGCCTTGGTCGTGGGGGCACCCATGGAGTTAGGAGGTTGGTGGGGAAATCTGGGAAGATGCACCCCAACTGGTCTGCAACTTCTCTGTCCCTCGCCTGCGCATAGTTGGCCCATTGAGCCATTCTCCTCTGCATGTCCATCAAGCAGGCCATGGATAGGGACTGTTCAGCAGCCAGCCTATCCAACTCAAATTCCATGTTGCCCTTTCTTCTCAGCCTTAGGTGTGCAGGCAACTCCAAATGGCCTGTGTAAGGCAGCTGCTGCTCCAAGCGCTCGGTGGGAACCCCTGCAAGCAAACACAATTTTGTTATAGTGTTGGGGAAAAATAATGGCCCCTTACCCTTTTTAGCACACTCAGCTATGGCAGCAGCGATGACTTCTCCCACGTTGATCGTGAGACCTCTCATTATAGCATAAACCAGCAGCGAACGGCTCTGGTTAATTGTAGTCTCATGAGTTACTGGGGAGAGTCTTCGTCTGACGAATGAAAACCACACAGCTGCCTTAGCCGTGAGGTTGGCACTCATGAGTGTGTGCCGCCCATTGCGTGACACTGTCCAGGAGGCCTCAGGCTGGCCAATTGTGCGAATGGCCTCTTCCAGCACAGCCTCGGTCGGCTCATCAACTATCCGTGCATAATCTGTGTGCGCTTGGCCCTTGAGACCAAAGGCTTCATTGATGGCCTTGGCTGAGAAATCAACTTCCACCCCTCTGACCACAGATAGGCCATCCTCAGGGCTGAGCACATTGGCGTAGAAATCGTACACCATGCTCGTGTAGGCTGGATTGGGAGGTCTGCAGAATTCCTCCCAGCCATGGTTGAGCACCCCTGCGCGCAAGAACTGCGGCAGGTCAGCAAGTCGATCAAGGAACCCCTTCTCGTGCAACAGGTCCCTTTTCCTCAGTTCAACACCCCTGGATTCAGCATCAGATGAGACATACCTCACTGACGGAGGTTCATCTTCAGGATAGAGTTTAGCCTTCCCCTTATCTGCCGGTTTGGATGATGCAGCAGCCTCCACCTTGAGGCGTTTGAGCGACGGCTCAGCACTCTCCTTGTCCGTCGATGGCATCTTCTTGGCCTTCTTTTTCTTCAACTTTTTGGCCTTGCCAGTCGTGGCCTTCTTCTTCTTTTTGAGCCTTGCCTGGAGTTGTGGGAAACATGCCCCCAACGTCTCCTCCATAGAATCATCCTGCTGTGCAAGCTCGGCAGGGCTATCTTCTCTCATAGGCGAGAAGACTTCGTCTTCTCCAGCATCTCCACTGCCTTGCGTGGACTCTTGATAATCCCCATATGGGAATTCAGGATCAGGCCGTGGAGAATTGTGCGCTGCTGATGGTATCGGCGCAGAACTCAGTGGCGAAGACTGCAGCTCAGGGCTCTGCGCTGCTGCAGGTGTCGGATCAGAACTCTGAGGTGCTGGAGACAGCTCAGGGCTCTGTGCAGGTGGTGACGATTCTGCGCTTGGCACTGGTTCAGACGAGAGGGGACTGCGCGCAGGTGATGCAGACGGCGACGATTCTTCTTTGGCTGACTCGTGGGATGCACGATCAGGTTCTTGACTCTCCACAGAGGGAGTCTTGGCTGTGCTTGGTTCGGCAGCCGTCTTGACAGTCCACCGGCGTTTCTTTGGCGTGCCCACTGGCTCAGATGGGCCAGCAGGGATCTCCGTGACCACCCTCCACTTCTTCCTACGAATAGGAAGCTTGGACAGACGGCCAGTGCGTACAGCACCCTCATCAGCAAGGGTGAGAAGCGCTTCCCTCGCAGCCGCTTCAGCTGCGTCATCGGCCTTCTTCTTGGCCGCGGATCTTTCAGCCCTAGTGGAAACCATTGTCGAGTCTTGAAGATCTTGAGAGAAGAATCAAGGATGGAGAGAATCGCAGAAATCTTGGAGATCAAAGAATGAGAGAATCGTATCAACGAGCGCGTTCTAACGGCTATAAATAAAACGGAAAAAAATCCCAACGGCTCTTTTTGCGGATCCAGCAATTTTTGCGCAATTGTAGGGATATCTTTTCATCGAAATCTCCAACTTTGCTCGTCCGTATCTTTTATTTGGCTCAACCGTTTCACGAGTTTTAAAGCCTGATTTACTCTCCTTGATCCCCTCTTTCGATTCCTTGCAAAAGCAAACAAAACAAACATTAAACACGTAATTAAAAACACATCACAAAACGTACAAACGATAAGCGAAAAAACAGTAAAAATAAACTAAGGCATTGGCCTTGACTAAACGAGCACAGTAACCACTCGTTCTCTCTCGTTCTCTTTGTCATGCTTCAGTCAAGAAGAAGGCCGAGAGAGTCTTCACATCCCCTTCCTCATAGTAGTGCTTCAACCTAGCACCATTGACCATAAATGGTTGTCCTTGCTGCAAGTTTTTAATCTCTATGGCACCATGAACAAAGACATTAGTAATAATAAATGGACCTGACCATCTAGACTTTAATTTGCCTGGAAATAGCTTTAATCGTGAGTTAAATAACAATACAAGTTGGCCCTTCTTAAAGTCTTTGATCCTGAGTCTACTGTCATGCCATATTTTTGTCTTTTCTTTGTACATCTTGGCATTCTCATAGGCCATGTGCCTAAGCTCATCAAGTTCATGTAGCTGTAGAGATCTCAATGTCCCTGCATCCTTTACACAAAAATTTAATTCTTTCATGGCCCAAAATGCCTTGTTTTCCAACTCAAGTGGCAAGTGGCAAGCCTTGCCATACACCAACCTATAGGGAGACATTCCTAGAGGTGTCTTATATGCTGTTCTATAAGCCCAAAGTGCATCCTCAAGCTTGAAAGACCAGTCTTTCCTATTAGGTTTGACTACCTTTTCTAGGATGTTCTTTATCTCCTTATTGGAAATCTCAGCTTGGCCATTTGAGTGTGGGTGGTAGGGAGTAGCTACCCTATGTCTAATGTTATATTTAGCCAATATCTTCTCCATAGCCTTATTAATGAAATGTGACCCCTCATCACTAATGATAGCACGAGGAGTCCCAAATCTAGTGAAAATGTGCCTATGCAAGAAGTTAGTGACTGTTTTAGCATCATTATTAGAACATGCCTTAGCTTCTACCCACTTTGACACGTAGTCTACTGCTACTAAGATGTACAGGTTACCTGATGATGGAGGGAAGGGTCCCATGAAATCAATGCCCCACACATCGAAGAGCTCCAACTCTAAGATGTAGGTGAGGGGCATCTCATCCTTGCTACTGAGGTTACCTATCCTTTGGCATTCGTCACAGTTGTGGGCATAGTTGTGGGCGTCCTTGAAGATTGTTGGCCAGTAGTAGCCACTCTGAAATACTTTAGCAGCTGTTCTTTGACCACCAAAGTGCCCACCGTAAGGAGATGAGTGACAGTGCTGCAGCACAAACTTCGCTTCAGCAGCTGAAACACACTTCCTCAACAACCCATCAGCACAGGTCCTGTAAAGTATGGGGTCATCCCAGATGAATTTCCTTGCTTCATGGAGGAACCTCTTCTTTTCTTGTCCTCCCTTGAACACTGGTAATACCTGTGATGCACGGAAGTTAGCAATGTCAGCAAACCAAGGTTCCTCATCGTTTTCACGATGAGTCAAAGCAAAGATATGTTCATCTATAAAAGCATCAGAAATTGCGGGGTCCGCAATTTTTTCGCAATTGTGCTGCAATCGAGACAGGTGATCTGCAACCACGTTTTCACATCCCTTCTTGTCCCGAATGTCCAAATCGAATTCCTGCAGCAATAACA
Organism: Herpetospermum pedunculosum; assembly: GCA_028017165.1. Classification (NCBI taxonomy): domain Eukaryota; kingdom Viridiplantae; phylum Streptophyta; class Magnoliopsida; order Cucurbitales; family Cucurbitaceae; genus Herpetospermum; species Herpetospermum pedunculosum. Next base: position 51,914,420 of record CM051528.1, on the reverse strand, counting down.
CCCATCTAATCAATCTAGGCTTAGCATCAGCCTTCCTCATAAGATATTTTAATGCAGAATGGTCAGTATATACAATGGTCCTAGTTCCTACAATATAGTTCCTAAATTTTTCACAAGCAAATACTACAGCAAGCATCTCCTTCTCTGTAGTTGTATAGTTACATTGAGCCTCATTCAAGGTTTTACTAGCATAATAGACAGGATGTGTGAGCTTGTCAATCTTCTGTCCTAACATGACTCCTACAGCATAGTCACTGGCATCACATAGCATCTCAAATGGGAGATCCCAGTTTGGTCCTACTATGATTGGTGCTGTGACCAGTGCTTCCTTAAGGGTTTTCCAAGCTACTACACATTCTTTAGAGAAGATGAATGGCCTACCTAGCTCCAGTAGCTCACATAGAGGCTTGGCTATCTTAGAAAAGTCCTTGATGAACCTTCTATAGAAGCCAGCATGCCCTAAGAAACTCCTAATGGCCTTGACATTCTGGGGCTCTACCAACTTCTCTATGACCTCTATTTTTGCCCTATCCACTTCCACACCTGCCCTTGACACTCTATGTCCCAAGACAATCCCTTCATCTACCATAAAATGGCACTTTTCCCAATTTAGGACTAGGTTGGTCTCTTCACACCTAGCCAGGACTTGTCCTAGGTTCTCTAGACAGGTTTTAAATGAGTCCCCAAAGACTGAGAAGTCATCCATGAATATTTCTATTATGGACTCATCCAACTCAGAGAAGATTGCCATCATGCACCTTTGGAAAGTTGCCGGTGCATTGCATAAGCCAAAAGGCATTCTGCGGAAGGCAAACGTTCCAAAAGGGCAAGTGAAGGTAGTCTTCTCTTGATCCTTAGGGTCTATAGTGATTTGATTATAGCCAGAGTACCCATCTAAAAAACAATAGTAGGCTCTACCAGCTATTCTGTCTAACATCTGGTCAATAAATGGTAGAGGGAAATGGTCTTTTTTAGTTTCTTTATTTAACTTTCTGTAATCCATACATACTCTCCACCCTGTGACAGTCCTTGTTGGAATCAGTTCGTTGTTCTCATTGACTACCACAGTTATTCCCCCCTTTTTAGGTACACATTGGATGGGGCTCACCCACTGGCTACTAGCTATGGGGAAAATTACTCCTGCATCTAACCACTTTATTATTTCTTTCTTTACTACCTCTTTCATAGAGGGGTTTAACCTACGCTGGTGATCTACCCTAGGTGTGTGCTCTTCCTCTAGTATGATTTTATGCATGCAATAAGAAGGGCTAATGCCTCGAATATCAGCAATAGTCCATGCTATAGCCTTCCTATGTTGCTTAAGCAGTAAAATTAAATCAACCTCATGCTGTTCACTTAGCTTAGAAGAAATAATTACAGGCAGCGTATCATTATCTCCTAGATATGCGTATTTGAGGTGAGTTGGTAGTGGTTTTAGTTCTAGAACAGGTGGATGCTCAATAGAGGGCTTTAACGGATTTACAGTTCTATCAGTTAAGTCTATAGTCATACATACATGCTGAGGTCTATCTACAGGCATATTCATTATGTCAGATACATTTAGATCATCTACATCTAATCCTACATATTCGTTAGCATGCTTGGTTAATAATACATGCTCTAATTGTTCTTCCATTAGTGAGTCAACAACATCAATGCTAGCACAAGACTCAGAATCAGAGGGATACCTTAAAGCTTTGTAAACACTAAATTTTACCTCTTCATCATGAACCCTCATAGTTAACTCACCTTTTTGCACGTCTATTAGTGCCCTACCTGTAGCTAAAAATGGTCTACCTAGCAGGATGGGAACCTCCTTGTCTGCCTCATAGTCCAGGACAATGAAATCTGCAAGGAAAATAAATTTGTCAACTTTAACTAGAATATCCTCAATCTTACCTTCTGGATATGCGATGGATCTGTCTGCTAGTTGTAAAGTGACTGTGGTGGGACGTGCTTCTCCCATTCCCAATTGGCGAAATAGGGACAGGGGCATGAGATTTATGCTGGCGCCCAGGTCACAAAGCGCTCTGCCCACATGCTTGCCTCCAAGTTCTACAGGTAGGGTGAAGGAACCAGGATCCTTCTCCTTCTTGGGCAGCTTGTTTTGGAGGATGGCACTGCACTCCTCGGTGAGGTTTACTGTTTCAAACTCACCAATTATTTTTTTGTTAGTAATAATGTCCTTCAAAAACTTTACATATGAAGGCATAGACTGTAAAACCTCTACAAAAGGAATGTTAACATGCACTTGCTTAAGTATTTCTAAAAATTTATTAAAATGAACTTCCTGTTCCTGCTTCTTCTTCAGCCTTCGAGGATATGGAGGTGGTGGCACATATGCAGGCACGTCAGGACGCCTTAGGATAGGTGGAGGCCTTGGAATTTCTTCTACGTCCTCTACAATTGGCTCTAGCCTGGCTCCTGATGTGCTAGTCGGTGGTGGACCTTGGCTTGGCAGAGACTCCAGTGGGGCACTAGACTCAGTGTTCTCTACTCTCTTTGGTGTGTCCTTTGTGTTGCTCACCAATGGTCTTCCACTCCTAAGTTCAATGGCTTGAACTTGTTCTTTGCCATCTCTCCTTGGTACCTCGGTATCAGCAGGGAGTCTACCTTGGGGCCTACTTTTAAGTTCATTGGCTAATTGGCCTATTTGGTTTTCCAGGCTCCTAAGAGTAGCTTGCTGGCTCTGAAGAGTAGCATCATTCTTAGCGATATACTCCTTGAGTAGGTTTTCTACAGAAGATCCGACAGGTTGATTGTAAGATTTTTGGTACATTGACTGGTTATGTTGGGGAGTGAAACCAGGTGTTCCACTCGGCCTAGGTTGGTTAGAATTTGGGTTAGTGTTCTGTTGGCCACCCCATGACAGGTTAGGGTGGTTTCTCCAACCAGGGTTATAGGTGTTGGAGTAGGGGTTATTCCTAGGCTGCTGCTGGCTTCCTACATAGCAGACTGAGGATGGATTCCCAGGGCAGTATTCATAAGGGTGCCCTTCCCCACAGAATCCACAGATAGGTGCCTCGCCTTGACTTGGTTGGGTGCCCATTGACATGGCTGTGGCGGTATTGGCACTGGTTTGGAGATTGGCCTGAGCCATTTGTTTAACTAGGTTGGTCAGGGCGTTTATTTGGGTGCTCATGGCGCTTAGAGCATCCTTGTCTTGAGCCCTAGTTGGCTCTACTGGATCGTCTGACCACCTACAATGAGATGTTGAGATCTTCTCCAAGATCTCATAAGCCTCGTTGTAACTCTTGGACAACATGGAACCTCCAGCAGATGAATTTAGAACTTGTCTGGTGCTGGGGTTGCATCCTTTAAAGAAGACTTCTATTTGGATACACCATGGAATGCCATGGTGTGGACATTTAATGAGAAGGTCTTTGAATCTTGTCCAAGCTTCGTGAAGAGACTCACTTGGAGCTTGTTTGAATTTTATGATATCATCACGAAAGGTTGAATTCCTATCAGGTGGGAAATATTTGACTAGGAATTTTTCTGCTAAATCTGTCCAATTGCGGACAGATCCTGAGGGTAAAGAATTTAACCATGTTTTGGCCTTGTCCCTCAAAGAGTAAGGGAAAAGATATAGCCTCAGGGCTTCTTGGGAAACTCCAGGGATTAGGAATGTGTCACTAACTCCTAGGAAGTTCCTAAGGTGGTTATGGGGGTCCTCATTTTCTATTCCAAAGAATTGTCCCACAGTGGACAACATTTGGAACATCACTGGCTTTAACTCGAATGAGTTGGCAGTGATTTCAGGACGGATTATGCTGGGGTTCAGCTCCCCAGGCATAGGTACTAAATATGAAAGGATGGCGCTATCCTTGTCATTCGCTATTTCAATGGGGTTGCGAGTGACAGGCACCAGGTTTTGATTTACTCCAGCCATTTCTTCTTGAGGTAATTGCGGAGGAATTGTAGTCTCTGCAATGATTGGAGGTAAAAGGGTTTGTTTAAAGAGACGTTTCTTGGCTCTATTCCTAGCTCTAAGTAATCTCTCGGGCTCAGGGTTGAACTCTAGATCACTACTTGGAGTCTCATTCATAAACTAACCTAAATGGTACCTGAAAAAAGAAATGAAAATGGATCAAATTCAATGAAAAATACTTTGATGTTTCAAACTTAACAAACTTCGTTTTCACTTAAAATAAGTCCCCGGCAGCGGCGCCAAAAACTTGTTGCGTGCTCAATGTGTAAAGATAAATATGCAAAAGGGTAGAGAGAGCACTTAGAACATGCAAGCATACATGGTCTCACAGCAAGTAGTAAGTATATTTCATTCGTTTTTTCCACAGAGACTCATTTTTAGCTATTCGCGAAGTGTGTTTGTTAAGAAAGATGGGATGAATTTGAGGGGATAAAATTGGTTTTTAATTACCTAAGTTTTGCTGAATGTGTAAAGGAATATACCATAAACAAGTTAAAGTTAAAATCAGGCTCAAAGAACAAGAGATGGAATCAATAAACGAAGAAGAAAACAGCTACACACAATGCAATTTAGCAGAATTGCGAGAACCGCAATTAATCCGCAATTAAATGGCAGCGAAACTGATTAAAAGGGTGAATTAAGGGCTACTAATGACTATCCTATAGGCAGTTTATTACGATTATCAAGCTTTGGATCAACTCTCTATACATCAAACTCACTCTATCTCAAGTATCGTCCGATTCCATGCATTAGAGACTCAAGTTTACTCGACTTCAAAGTAAGGTCTTAAGCACCTTGTTAAAACAGGAGTGTTTAGTTTGTACTAGGGAAACGCCTATTCCTAGGCCGTTTCCTGATTACCATGAAAGGCTAGCATGATTATATGACTCTGAACTCTTACTCCTTCCAGAGGTTAGGAGTTCTTTGGACAAAATGGATGGCCAATCGAAATTGCCCGTGGGATGAAGCTTACATACAATCAATGTTCGAGTGTTAATCTGCCTACTTGACTCACGTTTTTTAGCCTATAGTTCTGTCATTAGCATGCCCCTAAGTGATTTTAGTTACTCATGGATATGTAGAGAACAGAAATGGTAGATAAAACAGACATGCTTAGAAGATAAATGTACTTAAAACAGCAAGCCAAAGCCGTAGCAGAAACAGATGGAAACTGTAAAATGCAGAAGTATACTTCGATTACTTAAAGTGTTTGAATGACAAAGGGAAGCTCTAAAAGAAATGAATTCAAGACAGACAACAACGAAATGCAGTAATTGAAATGCTAAACTAAGAACAACAGTGATCAGAAATGGAAATGAGAAGAACAGAGCAGAAAAACAGTAAAGGTTTGCTAGAAAACTCCGTGGCAGTCGCCTCGAATGATGGCGATGTAAAGTCAGCCGTGCTTGGATGAATCCAATCGAGAGAGAAGAAGAATCTTCTCTCCTTCCTATCAGATTATCGACTCCAAAGGCTGAGACTCTCACTCCAACAAACGGCAGAGGAAAACAGATGGAAATGGTGGACTGCGAGAAGACTTCTGCGCTTCGAATGATGACTGAACCTCCGACTTTGACCCCCTTTTATAGTAGTTTGCAGGTGCGTTTGGGCCAAGGAGAACCATCAATCTTCAACGTCATATATCAGAATGGATGGAGGAGAAAGGACGAATCCCTGAAAAGTCGGATCTCAACAGAAAAAGATCAGCCAACTTACGGTTTTAACTTGAATAATTGCGGTCACTGCAATTATTCCGCAATTCATTCGCAATGGTTATTTTTTTCATTCTTTTCTTCGGTTTTCAACCCTTTTTCTACCTATTGTACATAAGTCCTATATTAGCTACCTTCTTCTAATTCTCATATTAAAGCATAGGTTTAAGCTAAATGCTAACAAAAACACCTAAATGTGTACATCTTCTTAAGCTAAATGGGTCCTAAATAAGTCACTTTCAGAGACTTAACAGTGATCTGCTGGAGGCAATCCCCCAATATCTCGTCCATGGAGTCTTTGCTTCCCCCCTTCGCAGGGCTGTCAAGACTGACTTCCCTCAAGGGGGAGAAGACTTCCTCTTCCTCAGCCGGCTCTTCACTTGGCACCGAGTCTTGGTGCTCTTCAGGTGGAGCTTTAGGCTCCGGTGTCTGTGGGGAAGGTTCAGGGCTTTGCCTGGCCGTCTCATAGGATGGGCGGCCACTCCCACGACTCTCCTCGCTGGGATCCTTTTCTTGGGTTGGTGGATCCTCCACCGCAACCGTCCACTTCCGTTTCTTCGGTGTACCGACTGTCTCAGACGAACCAGCAGGGATCTCAGTCACTACCTTCCACTTCTTGCGTCGTACTGGTAGCTTCGGAGGCCGTCAGGGCTGCGCAACATCGACATCTGCTAAGGCAAGCAGCGCCTCTCTCGCAGCTTCTTCTGCGTCAGGCGACTTCTTTGGGTGTGGAACAATCTGCTCGTGTGGATACCATTGTCGTTCTTGGAAGGTCTGAAGGTAGGAGATGCAGAGGAAGAAGAAGAGATTGAATTTGGAGGTCCAACGGATTAACAAAAACGTAGAGGGCACGGATCGAAGGTTGGCTATTTGTACTCGAGTGCATTCCAACGGCTATATTCTGTTGCAGATTCAGCAAATCTACCGCAATTAAATAGCCTAGCCGTTGGAAGATTTCTTGATTTAAGTTGCAAGATTTAATCAACCAAATCTTTGATTTAGCCCGATTTTTTTCGTGGATTTCCTCCCCTTGATTCATCTCCTTGATCTCCTCTTAAAGATCTCCTATTAAAATTCACCTAATTAAAACAAAATCCGTAAATAAAATCACAAATAAACAACTAAAACAAAACCGAAAAATACTGGAAAAAAAACTAAGGCATAGCCTTCTGCTGGATGAGCACAGTGGTCACTCATCCCCTCTCGATTCGATTCTCAAGCTTCAGATAAGAGGAAGGCCGAGAGTGTCTTCACATCTCCTTCCTCGTAGTAATACTTCAATCGTGCCCCATTGACCATAAACGGCTGCCCGTGATGTAGGTTTCTAATCTCAATCGCACCATGAACAAACACGTTAGTTATTACAAAAGGACCTGACCATCTGGACTTAAGTTTTCCAGGAAATAACCTTAACCGTGAGTTGAATAATAAGACATGCTGGCCTTTCTTAAAGTCCTTGATCCTCAGTCTACTATCATACCAAATTTTAGTCTTTTCCTTATACATTTTAGCATTTTCATAGGACATATGTCTCAGCTCATCTAACTCATGTAATTGCAGAGACCGCAATGTTCCCGCATCGGTCACGCAATAATTCAGTTCTTTTAAGGCCCAAAATGCTTTGATTTCCAATTCGAATGGTAAGTGACATGCTTTTCCATATACTAGCCTATAAGGAGACATACCTAGGGGTGTTTTATATGCAGTCCTATATGCCCAAAGTGCATCGTCGAACTTAAAAGCCTAGTCTTTTCTATTAGGTTTGACCACTTTTTCAAGTATGTTTTTGATCTCCCTATTGGATATTTCAGCTTGTCCATTAGAGTGTGGATGATAAGGGGTTGCTACTCTATGTCTAACATTGTATTTAGCTAACACCTTTTCCATAGCTTTATTAATAAAGTGAGTTCCCTCATCACTAATTATAGCACGTGGTGTAACGACCCGACTTCCTATGACATCACTCTAGGGCCGTTACCAAGAACATGACGTCATAAAACTCATTAAATAGGCTGAAAATTTTATTTTTGAATTAATGAAATTAAAATATAAAGTCCCTGGTCAACAAATAGTCAAATACATTTAATTTTGGGATCCCAATGAAAACATAAAACGATTAAACAAGTTCCAACAAGATAAAATTTAACGCCAAAATTTATTTTTTTCTAATCCTTAGCAAAACTGTTGGACCGACTGAAAGAAAAAGAATTTAAAAGAATGCGGAAGCTCTGACTCCACGTGTCCCATGACATCATCAACCGATCACCTCGTCAAGCACCTGATACGTTCCTAGAATTACCTGAAAAAAATAGTTTTAAGAAAGAATGAGTATTTTAAATAAAATACTCAGTAAGTAACCCCACCACCGGGGTTAGGCTATGCAAACACATGCAACATGAACTGACTGAGACTTTGACTAGTAACTAGTGGGACCTAAACCTGACTGTTCTGTACTTACCGTTATGGCCATCTAAGTGAACAATTAACCCAATCCCACCATAACTCTCACAACTTCTCGGTATAGTAGACTCCTCTGGAAACTCACCCCTACTGATGGTTAGTTGGCATCCAGTCAGTGGAGCAAAGCCTCAGTCTACTAGGTACCAACATGACTAGGGGATGGGTATAATTGCCACTACATTATCTTGACTGAGTTAAACATGTGGCATACAACAATGAGGTCCCATGACATATATATGCATCATGTTAAAACATGAAATTCCATAACAACAATCAAATAATTTTTTCATATGCTCAACGTGATAAAACTAACATTCTCATCACTTCAGATCACCATATACATAAGTTTCTCATCCAACTACGTCAGAGTACCTTAAGAGCTACATGCAGAAATTCACAACATTTACATAAAACTGAATCAGTACTTCAACCACATATATTCAACATTTCAATGGACAACTACTCAGAATCTCATCATACATTCAAACTTTATCATGAAATCAGAAAAGTTCCCCAACCTAGCCCGAAGGCTGACCAGTAGTAAGGTCACTTACCTTTAAGCTAAGTCCGACGAAGTTACAAAAATTGCTACGAAAGCTTTTGGTCTCAACCTACAACAATTTTCAGCACTTAATACTACTTTTGAGGCTAACTAGAGTGTTATAAAAAAATTGTCGAAACTTAATAAAATCAAAGGTGGTGTTTAGAACAATTACCCAAAATAATTGTTACTCCAAAAAACTCGTTTCTTGATATCAAAGAGTCGTCCGACCCTACACACCAGTCTTAAATTCAACATCACCACATTTACAAAGAAATTAGAAGGAATCGACGCATTGTTACCTAACGAAAACTCACCGACAAATGTTGTAAGTCGTGTTGGACCTCGAGCTAATGTGAAATTTCACGAATCCAATGCCAAAATAAAGTGGGTATTGAGGTTGGACAGAATGTTTGTGAACTACAAAAGTCAGAGTTGAAAAATGATGGTTGCGGTCGAAATCGATACTCAATAGAGTAAGATATAAGGTCGTTAGAGGGAAGAATCACTTACCCGCTACTTGACGATGTCGGAAGTTCGTAGATCGAACGTTGTCGCCGAGAAAAGAAGTTGGACGACGGTTGTTCAAGCTTCGCCAATCAAACCGTCGCTCGCCGCCGCTGCCGCTTGCCGCTGAGACGACATTGTGGATGAGAGCTCGCTGATGGGAGAAACGGCGGAGGAAAAATGGCGTGAGTGGTCGGAATCTAAGGAGAGATTGGACGGAGGGAGAGAAAAATAAAAAAAAAAAAGAAAGAGAGGGGGGGGGCTGCGGGTCTTCTTCACGAAGAAGACCCCTGAGGGTTTTTAATTTTTTTTTTTTTTTTTTTATTATTAATAATAATAATATTATATTATATTATATTAAATAATAATAATAATATTATTATTTTATATTTAATAATAATAATAATAATATTATTATTTTATATTTAATAATAATAATATTATTAGTATTAGTATTAATACTACTCAACCCGATGTTTGACCTAGTCAAATGACTCGCCCTGACATCTTTTAAGCCCAAATTTGACCAGCATCTTCTTTTTAAACCCCTTATTGAACCGACAATAATAAAAATAAATAAATTTCTCTTACCTGGAATTCGGGTTGTTACAATCTTCCCTCCTTAAGAACTTTTGTCCCCGAAAGTTCCTCATCTTGAAAGAGCTCCGGGTATTTAGACCTCATATCACCCTCTCGTTCCCACGTTGCTTCCCCAAACTGATGGTTCTGCCAAAGAACTTTGACAAGGGGTATTTCTCGATTCCGCAGGGTCTTCGACTCCCTTGCCAAGATTTGCTTGGGCTTTTCCTCATAACTCATATTCTCGTCTAGGCACAAAGACTCAAAGTCAATCACATGAGAAGGGTCTGCCATATACTTCCGCAACATAGACACATGAAAAACGTTGTGAACCGCAGAGAGAGCTGGTGGCAAAGCTAAACGATATGCCACAGGGCCAATACGTTCCAAAATCTCAAACGGCCCAATGAAACGTGGACTAAGCTTCCCTTTCTTACCGAACCTCAGAACTCCCTTCATGGGTGCTACTTTTAGGAACACTTTATCGCCTGCTGTGAACTCCAAGTCTCTTCGCCTAGTGTCAGCGTAACTCTTCTGTCTACTTTGCGCTGTATGCATCCTCGCTCTTATTTTTTGGATGGCATCATTTGTTAGTTGGACCAACTCGGGTCCTAACAACTTGCGTTCACCTACTTCATCCCAGTACACAGGGGATCTACAACTCCTTCCATAAAGAGCTTCGAATGGTGACATGCCAATAGTTGCCTGAAAACTGTTGTTATAAGCAAATTCCATCAAATGCAGGTGAGAATCCCAACTCCCTACAAAATCCAACGCACATGCACGTAACATGTCCTCTAGAGTCTGATTAAGACGTTCGGTCTGACCATCTGTCTGTGGGTGAAAAGCTGTACTAAGCTCCAACTGCGTGCCTAACGCCTTCTGAAGACTCTGCCAGAAATTGGAAGTGAAACGAGGGTCTCTATCGGATATAATAGACACTGGCACCCCATGAAGTCTGACAATCTCTTTCAGATACAATTGTGCCCATTTTTCGACAGAATATGTAGATTTCCCCGGAAGGAAATGTGCTGACTTCGTGAGTCTGTCAATGATAACCCAAACCAGTGTGTAACCTTTAACTGTTCTAGGCAGCCCTACTATGAAATCCATAGCTATGTTCTCCCACTTCCACTCTGGCACACTCAAAGACTGCAACAAACCTGCCGGTCTTTGCCTCGGCGCCTTCACCTGCTGACAAACCAAGCACTTACTAACGAAGTCGGCCACCTCTCGCTTCATGTTTCGCCACCAATAGTAACGTTTTAAATCCTTATACATCTTAGTGTTACCCGGATGTATCGAGAATGGAGAGCAGTGGGCCTCAGCTAACAACTCGTTCTTAAGATCGACATTTTTCGGTACGCACAAACGTCCCTGATAAAAGAGGCCACTCTCTGAAGAAACCGTAAACTCACTGGCTTGTCCTGACTCCACTTGACAGAAGTACTCGGCGAGACTAGGATCTCCTCGTTGTGCATTAATAATCTTTTGCCTTAAGGTCGGTCGTACTGACATTTGTGCTATCTGCGCAGTAATTTCCCTCACGGAAGCTGCTATCCCAGCTCGCTCCAAATCATTACATAAGTGGGCTTGAGTAGTGATTAAGGCTGACGAATGGACTGTCTTCCTACTGAGAGCATCTGCCACTACGTTAGCCTTACCTGGGTGGTACAGGATCTCGCAGTCGTAATCCTTTACTAACTCTAGCCACCTTCTCTGTCTCATGTTCAACTCTTTCTGAGTGAAGAAATACTTCAAGCTCTTATGGTCTGTGAAGATTTGAATCTTCTCACCATACAAGTAGTGCCTCCAAATCTTCAAAGCAAAAACCACCGCTGCCAACTCCAGATCATGAGTTGGGTAATTCTGTTCGTACCCCTTTAGCTGGCGAGAGGCGTAAGCAATGACCTTACCCTGCTGCATCAACACACATCCTAACCCTTTTTTAGAGGCGTCACTGTAAATAACGAAATTCCCAACTCCCTCGGGTACCGTGAGTACTGGTGCCGAAACTAACCTCCGCTTGAGTTCTTGAAAACTTTCTTCACAAGCTCCGCTCCAGACAAAAGAATTCCCTTTCCTAGTTAACTGAGTCAGGGGTGTGGCTATGCGGGAGAAATCCTGCACGAACCGCCGATAGTACCCTGCCAGTCCTAGGAAGCTACGCACCTCTCTGACTGTAGTTGGGCGAGGCCAATCGGTCACTGCCTCTACCTTTGCAGGGTCAACTAAGATCCCATCTTTAGACACCACGTGTCCTAGGAACGCCACCTGATGTAGCCAAAACTCGCACTTAGAAAATTTGGCATACAACTTGTTCAACCTTAGGATTGTCAGAACTCTCCTAAGGTGTTCCTCATGCTCTGCCTTCGTTTTGGAATAGACCAAAATATCGTCGATAAATACTATCACGAACGTGTCAAGAAACTCCTTGAACACCTTGTTCATCAAACCCATAAAGACAGCTGGTGCGTTAGTCAGCCCAAAGGACATCACAGTGAACTCGTAGTGTCCATATCTAGACCTGAACGCCGTCTTAGGAATATCATCACTCTTTATTCTCAACTGGTGGTACCCTGAACGTAGATCAATCTTTGAAAACACAGTGGCTCCATGTAACTGATCGAACAAGTCATCTATACGCGGGAGGGGATACCTGTTTTTAATAGTTACTTTATTCAACTCTCGGTAGTCGATGCACAGCCGCATGGAACCATCTTTCTTTTTCACAAACAAAACTGGTGCACCCCAAGGTGATACGCTAGGGCGTATGAAACCCTTGTCTAATAACTCCTGAACCTGGGATTTGAGCTCTTTCAACTCTGCTGGGGCCATTCTATACGAAGCTTTAGAAATAGGACTCGTCCCTGGTTCTAGCTCGATGTTGAACTCTACCTCCCGAATGGGTGGCAACCCTAGGAGGTCATCGGGAAACACATCTGCAAACTCATTGACCACGGGCACTGATGCTATTGAAACCTCAATGCACCTGGTGTCAACCACGCTGGCTAATAGACCCCAAGAGCCTTGACAGATCAACTTCCTTGCCTTTACAGCAGAGACTACCTTGGGCAAAACCTCGATTCTAGTCCCCTTAAACTTGAAGTTTACCCCTGCTGGTGGGTTAAACACCACTTCTTTACGAAAGCAGTCGATGTTGGCGTGGTTCTCCGCCAACCAATCCATCCCGAGAATTACATCAAAGTCTGCCATGTCTAGGACCACTAGTATTACATCCAACAGTCGCTCTGACACTAACACCTGACACGCTTTCACTTTATCATGTACTAGCGCAATCACCCCGGATGGGGTGGAAACAGACAAGACACAGTCCAGTGGTTCCAATTCTAACTTAGCTTGACTTACGAATGCAGTAGAAACAAATGAATGGGTGGAACCCGAATCAAACAATACTAGAGCATAGTGACCCAAAATAGGGAGCGTACCTGTCACAACTGCATTCGAGTTCTCGGCTTCTTGACGGGTGGTAGCATAAACTTTACCCTGTTGTTGAGCTTGTCTGCCTGCACTAGCCTGGTTCGAGCTTGAGGGTTGATCCCTACTGCCTGGGGCATTCCTCCTAGGACAACGATCTAACATATGCCCCTCTTGTCCACACCTGAAACATACCCCTGTTCGTGCTAAGCAGCGGCCCCAATGACGCCTCCCACAAGAGTTGCATATCGGTTTGTCTCTACCAGAGCTCTCTTGTCTGGTGAACTGTTGTCTCTGGTTCTGATGTGAGCCCCCGGAGTTACGCTGAACACGTTGGGAACCCAAGGACATCTGATCTGACCTTCTCTTCTGACCTGAAAATGAACTCGTACCCGTAGGTATCTGAGGCTCTCCAGGTGCACGATTATCAATCAGAGTTGCCGCGCGGAGGGCCGCGGCGTAATCTGGTGGAGCAAGAGCTGCCACTATGCCTTGGACCTCGCTCCTCAGACCCATAATGAATCGTTCTGCTTTCGTGGCTTCTGTTGCCACTAACTCAGGGGCGAAACGAGACAACCTGCTGAACTCTATTTCATATTCAGCCACAGACCGACTTCCTTGCTTGAGATGCAAGAACTCTGCTTGCTTTTTATATCGAGTTACAGCTGGGAAATACTGCTGGTAAAAGGCTTCCTTGAATTGTGACCAGGTCACCGGTCCTCCGCTAGTATCAATCGACCTCTCGGCCGACTCCCACCATAACTGAGCATCGTCTATCAGCACGAAGGCTGCACACTGCACTTTCTGCTCCTCTGGGCATCTCATATAACGAAAAATGGTCTCAATGGACGACAACCATATCTCGGCTTTCGTCGGATCTGCTAACGACCCATTGAAGGAACGTGGGTCGTATTTTCTGAAGTCTCGCAGATGTCTCGCCTCTTCTGACAAACCCCTCTGGTCCCTGTTCACTTGAGCCACCTGGTTAGCGACTGCCGTCTGAATCAACGTCTGCATAGCCTCCATCATAGTCGCCGTTAGTAAAGTTCCTGCATGCTGAGCCGCATGTGTATTCTCATTCTGAAAACCAGGCTGAGTTGTGGGCGTCAATCCCACTGGTGACCTCTCAATCTGGCCGACTGCTTGAGAAGGGGGCATTTGTCCCACTGATGTATTTTCTACCTGGTTACTTGACAGGCCCTGATCAGACTTACCCCGCTTACTGGAGCTTTTCTTACGGGAATTACTTGACTGACCTCTACTAGACCAACCTCGCCTGACTAAGCTTCTGTTACGTGCCATAACCTACCAAATATAACCCAACTACTTTATCAAATCATCAATCAAGACAAAAATCACTGCTCACGCATTAATTTATTCAAATTCATTCAAATACCATCTTTCATAACACTTGTAAAAAAAAAAAAAAAAAAAAAAATGAACATACCTGGCGATGACGACGGACCTATTGATGAGCCATGGGAACATTTAGGGCTTACGATGTAAGCCAGTCTACAGAACCTAAAACTTAGGCTCTGATACCAACTGTAACGACCCGACTTCCTATGACATCACTCTAGGGCCGTTACCAAGAACATGACGTCATAAAACTCATTAAATAGGCTGAAAATTTTATTTTTGAATTAATGAAATTAAAATATAAAGTCCCTGGTCAACAAATAGTCAAATACATTTAATTTTGGGATCCCAATGAAAACATAAAACGATTAAACAAGTTCCAACAAGATAAAATTTAACGCCAAAATTTATTTTTTTCTAATCCTTAGCAAAACTGTTGGACCGACTGAAAGAAAAAGAATTTAAAAGAATGCGGAAGCTCTGACTCCACGTGTCCCATGACATCATCAACCGATCACCTCGTCAAGCACCTGATACGTTCCTAGAATTACCTGAAAAAAATAGTTTTAAGAAAGAATGAGTATTTTAAATAAAATACTCAGTAAGTAACCCCACCACCGGGGTTAGGCTATGCAAACACATGCAACATGAACTGACTGAGACTTTGACTAGTAACTAGTGGGACCTAAACCTGACTGTTCTGTACTTACCATTATGGCCATCTAAGTGAACAATTAACCCAATCCCACCATAACTCTCACAACTTCTCGGTATAGTAGACTCCTCTGGAAACTCACCCCTACTGATGGTTAGTTGGCATCCAGTCAGTGGAGCAAAGCCTCAGTCTACTAGGTACCAACATGACTAGAGGATGGGTATAATTGCCACTACATTATCTTGACTGAGTTAAACATGTGGCATACAACAATGAGGTCCCATGACATATATATGCATCATGTTAAAACATGAAATTCCATAACAACAATCAAATAATTTTTTCATATGCTCAACGTGATAAAACTAACATTCTCATCACTTCAGATCACCATATACATAAGTTTCTCATCCAACTACGTCAGAGTACCTTAAGAGCTACATGCAGAAATTCACAACATTTACATAAAACTGAATCAGTACTTCAACCACATATATTCAACATTTCAATGGACAACTACTCAGAATCTCATCATACATTCAAACTTTATCATGAAATCAGAAAAGTTCCCCAACCTAGCCCGAAGGCTGACCAGTAGTAAGGTCACTTACCTTTAAGCTAAGTCCGACGAAGTTACAAAAATTGCTACGAAAGCTTTTGGTCTCAACCTACAACAATTTTCAGCACTTAATACTACTTTTGAGGCTAACTAGAGTGTTATAAAAAAATTGTCGAAACTTAATAAAATCAAAGGTGGTGTTTAGAACAATTACCCAAAATAATTGTTACTCCAAAAAACTCGTTTCTTGATTTCAAAGAGTCGTCCGACCCTACACACCAGTCTTAAATTCAACATCACCACATTTACAAAGAAATTAGAAGGAATCGACGCATTGTTACCTAACGAAAACTCACCGACAAATGTTGTAAGTCGTGTTGGACCTCGAGCTAATGTGAAATTTCACGAATCCAATGCCAAAATAAAGTGGGTATTGAGGTTGGACAGAATGTTTGTGAACTACAAAAGTCAGAGTTGAAAAATGATGGTTGCGGTCGAAATCGATACTCAATAGAGTAAGATATAAGGTCGTTAGAGGGAAGAATCACTTACCCGCTACTTGACGATGTCGGAAGTTCGTAGATCGAACGTTGTCGCCGAGAAAAGAAGTTGGACGACGGTTGTTCAAGCTTCGCCAATCAAACCGTCGCTCGCCGCCGCTGCCGCTTGCCGCTGAGACGACATTGTGGATGAGAGCTCGCTGATGGGAGAAACGGCGGAGGAAAAATGGCGTGAGTGGTCGGAATCTAAGGAGAGATTGGACGGAGGGAGAGAAAAATAAAAAAAAAAAAAAAAAGAGAGGGGGGGGGCTGCGGGTCTTCTTCACGAAGAAGACCCCTGAGGGTTTTTAATTTTTTTTTTTTTTTTTTTTTTTTTATTATTTATAATAATAATATTATTATTATTATTATTAAATATAAAATAATAATATTATATTATATTATATTAAATAATAATAATATTATTATTATTTTATATTTAATAATAATAATAATAATATTATTATTTTATATTTAATAATAATAATATTATTAGTATTAGTATTAATACTACTCAACCCGATGTTTGACCTAGTCAAATGACTCGCCCTGACATCTTTTAAGCCCAAATTTGACCAGCATCTTCTTTTTTAACCCCTTATTGAACCGACAATAATAAAAATAAATAAATTTCTCTTACCTGGAATTCGGGTTGTTACACGTGGTGTACCAAATCGTGTAAAAATATGCCTATTAAGAAACTTAATGACTGTTTTGGCATCATTTGATGGACATGTTATGGCTTCTACCCATTTAGATACATAGTCTACAACTACGAGTATATAGAGATTACCTGCAGAAGGAGGGAATGGTCCCAGGAAGTCGATGCCCCACACATCAAAGAGTTCCAACTCCAAGATGTAAGTGAGAGGCATCTCATCTTTCCTACTGAGATTACCTGTCCTTTGACACTCATCGCAGCTGTGTGCATGGTCGTGTGCATCCTTGAATATCGTGGGCCAGTAATAGCCACTTTGGAACACCTTTGCAGCCGTTCTTTGGCCACCAAAATGTCCACCATAGGGAGACGTATGGCAGTGCTGCAACACTGACTTCGCCTCAGCAGCTGATACACACTTCCTCAGCAATCCGTCTGCACAAGTCTTGTAAAGTGTAGGATCGTCCCAGATGAACTTCCTAGCTTCATGTAGAAACCTCTTCTTTTCTTGCCCTCCCTTGAAAGTTGGTAGTACCTGCGAGGCAAGGAAGTTAGCTATATCCGCAAACCAAGGTTCCTCATCGTTATCACGATGAGCTAACACAAAGACATTCTTATCGATAAAGGCATCAGAAATTGCTGGCTCAGCAATTTTATCTCAATTATGCCGCAATCTAGATAAATGGTCATTAACTACATTTTCGCATCCTTTCTTATCTCTAATGTCTAAATCAAACTCTTGCAACAATAATACCCATCTAATTAACCTAGGCTTCGCATCAGCCTTCCTCATTAGATATTTTAGTGCAGAGTGATTAGTGTACACAATGGTTCTACTTCCTACAATGTAATTCCTAAACTTCTCACAGGCAAATACTACAGCTAGCATTTCCTTCTCCGTGGTTGTGTAATTACATTGTGCCTCATTCAAAGTCTTATTTGCATAGTATACAGGATGTGTTAGTTTATCAATTTTTTGTCCTAGCATGACTCCTACTGCATAGTCACTCGCATCACACATCATTTCAAATGGTAAGTCCCAATTTGGTCCTACTATAATAGGTGCTTTGACTAAGGCCTCCTTAAGTGTTGTCCATGCTAAGAAACATTCTTTTGAGAAGACAAAGGGTTTGTTAAGCTCTAGAAGCTCACACAAAGGTTTAGAGATTTTTGAAAAGTTCTTAATGAATCTCCTATAGAAACCTGCATGGCCTAAAAAACTTCTAATAACTTTAACATTTTGAGGCTCCACTAGCTTCTCTATTATTTCTATCTTGGCCATATCGACCTCTACTCCTGCTCTAGACACTCTATGACCTAGGACTATCCCTTCTTCCACCATAAAGTGGCATTTCTCCCAATTTAGGACTAGGTTGGTCTCCTCACACCTAGCTAGGACTTGTCCTAAGTTCTCTAAGCAATTATTAAACGAATCACCAAAGACTGAGAAGTCATCCATAAATATTTCTATCATGGATTCATCTAAGTCAGAGAAAATGGCCAACATGCACCTTTGGAATGTTGCTAGTGCATTGCATAAGCCAAAAGGCATTCTGCGAAAAGCAAATATTCCAAAGGGACATGTAAAGGTTGTTTTCTCCTTATCCACAGGGTCTATGGTGATTTTGTTATATCCAGAATAACCATCTTAGAAACAGTAGTAGGCTCGGCCAGCTATCCTATCTAACATCTGATCTATAAACGGTAAAGGAAAATGATCTTTTTTTGTTTCTTTGTTTAATTTTCTATAGTCCATACAGACTCTCCATCCTGTAATAGTTCTAGTTGGAATTAGTTCATTAATCTCATTAACTACTACAGTCATCCCACCCTTCTTAGGCACACATTGGATTGGACTCACCCATTGACTATTGGCTATAGGGAAAATTACACCTGCATCTAACCATTTGATGATCTCTTTTTTAACTACCTCCTTCATGGAGGGATTCAACCTACGTTGGTGATCTACTCTAGGTGTATGATCCTCTTCCAATAATATCTTATGCATGCAATAGGAAGGACTAATACCTCTTATATCAGCAATCGTCCATGCAATAGCTTTTTTATGTTGCTTAAGCAGCAATATTAGCGCAAATATACTTCCTATTATATATGAAGTTTCGAATATATTCCTTGTACATGTGAAGTCTCAAATATACTTTGGTCTATATGGGTTTCAAATATACTTTGACTTTTATATGAGATTTCCAATATATCCCGATTTATATGAAATTCCATTTATATTTTTTAATTTCTAATTACCTTTATACCCTTGCATGTTCAATTACATTTTTGCTATGAATTTTAAATTACAAGCATGCCATTGTATCATTTACAAATTATTTTTTTCCTCTTCCAATTGATTTCTGATTTAATATTTGAACTTTTATTTTTAGTTATAATGTATTTTCCTTTTCAAACTTAGGATTTTTAAGGTATCCTTAAATCTTACCTTAATTTAAGTGTGTAAATAAATTTTAATATTTTTGTAAATATATATTTCAAACAAATTTCAACTTTATCTTTAATTTGAATTTTCCTAAATCTCAATTTGATTTTATAATCAAAGTCATATTTTCATTTAAAAATAACGTTTTGTAAAAATAAAAATCGTATTTATTTCGAGGGCCGAGTAATGTGACTTTCGTAGAGTTTCGACTCGCGTGCAAGCACACGAAAATCCTCTCAAACACTTTTCCAAAAAAATAAATAAATAAATCAATATGTTTTTAAAAATAAAATTTTATCATGTAAATCCTATGACGGAGTTGAGATAAATTTCTTAAATTCTTGAGGTAAATAATTTTCTTTAAATAAAAGGAAATTTGAATATGATAATTAATTAAGAGTAAATTATCATTCAATACATCAAACTCTTACTTTATTTTTAAATTTAAGAATTGATTAAATGAAACATTGTTTTTTTAATAAATTATTATTTATTTTCTCAAATTAAGGACGTTTTAAAAATTAATTGGATAATATAAGATAAAATATGGTTACCGTTTTTAACAGGTGTTGTAGGGTGCTAATACCTACCCTACACTCAAACGACCCCCGAACTTGATTTCTGTTTTCTTAGACCAGTTTTCGTTTTAAGGTGACCAATCACACCCAAAATGATTGGTGGCAACTCCATCTCTTTTATTTTTAAAACAAAACCCTTGAAAGAGGACGTCGGCCGCTCCGTGTCGCGATGACGTTGCGACAAGCTATACCCAAATTGTAAAAACTTGTTCTTTAAACAATTAAAGGGGTCAAATCGAGCATAGCTCAATTGACATAAGGTTGTGTACGTGACTAAAATGTCATGGGTTCAATCCTCGCTTTAGTTAAAATATCGTAGCAAAAAAAAAATAACAATTAAAGGGCATAGAAGTCCTAGTACAACAAAATATTCTACAAAACAATCTAAATTTTATAAATAGAATTGTAGATATTTTAGCAATAGACTATTTTGAAAATACAAATTGTAGAGTCGTAGATTTTATAAATTTTAAAACTATAAAAATCAAATTTAAACAAAACGAAAATCATATATATTAAAACGAAAATCTTGAAAGCACAAGAATAAAAAAGAAGATTATGAGAGACCAAATTTAAAATTTTAAAATCACATGAACCGAATTGAGAACATGTCGTGGTGTTAAATTATCAGTTGAACCTTTTTAAATTTATTTGATAATCCACATATTTTTTATGATCATATATTGTTTAAGAAATCTATCATATAACATCATTTAAGAAATCTATCATATAACATCATTTTCTTCATACAGAGAAGTTTTCAAAAGTACAAATGACCACAAATGGTGGGAAAATGATCCATCTCATTCAAAATGAGCATAGTTTTGCTCCACCAAAATCTACTCCCTTGTACATTTTAATATAGTACGGTTGCAAATAAAAAAGAAAAACTCATTAGTATCATATAAATTTTTTATTCGTAATGACCCAATTATCCCAAACAACTTTTAGTCTAAGGAATTGAAACACCCCACGAAGCACAAGTCTGCTTAATCGAATTCATTTCAGGAGCGGGAATTGCTTTGAGAAACTTGGAAGAACAGTCATTGAGCTTAGAAATGGCTTTGCAACAAGAAGGATGAGGAGCAGTGGCCTTTGTGGACATATCTACCACACATTGTGTCACCCATGAAATAAACGATGTGCAGGATGGGAAAGATAAATCCTCTATTGCGGATGGATCAGGCGCCACCGCGGTGCAGGTCATCGCCAATGGGGCTAAAATTGCTATACATACTAGGAATACAAGTGCTAATTTTGTTGCGGATAGGTTGGGTGACTTTGTTGCCATGGTTTGTAGAAATTGAGTGGGAGAAGACTAGAGAATTATAAAAGTTGTGTTTGGTTTGTTGTACCTATGTTTGGCTTGTGTTAGAAAGTTGTGAGTTGTGGAGGTTCTTATATAGAGGAAGATATGGAGTTGGGATTTTGACATCTTTATGGTCATAGAAAATTGCAATTCTTGTTGATGTACAAAATCTTTTTTTTTTTGGACAATATGTGGTGTGAAAGATTCAAACCTCTCTGTTGAGTGTTTGATTTATTTTAAAACTCTATAGTTAAAAAAAAAAAAATAGGATACTTATTAGGCTAAGGTGAAAATTTGATTTTGATTTGAATAATTTATTTAATGATAAGAATAAGTAGCCAAAGCGAGCATAGCTCAACTGACATATGTATGACTTGATGACCAAGAGGTCTGTGGTTCGAATCCCCCAACCCCAATTTACTCAAAAAAAAGATAACGAATAAGTACAAATTAAAATAAATTTACATCAACAAAAAATAAGATTAATTCTTATTTTATTTTAACAAAATAACTCTTAATAATTAAATATTTAACAAATATAATTTAAAATTTAACTTTATAAAAATATTATATGAAATAAACAAATAGATTAATATGATTTTTTATTAGAAGAAAATTTTAAGTAGTCTAAATAGGAGGGAGAGAAAAAAATGAAAAATTATTAATAAAAATTAGGGTTGTACATTTTTTTTTCCATAGATATTTAATTAGTGCGAGGTGGATGATGGAATCCCTGACGTTTTAGTAAGGGGCACAACCTTATGTCAATTAAGTTATGCTCGGTTTGTGCCTTGTAGGTCTCATTTGTTGATGAGAGAGAAATGATAAGAATGTAAAGTAATTAATAAAAATGTTGGGGAGCCCAATGAATAAAGAATGAAAATGAGATTAACAAGCATTTTTAAGAATACAATTATCTATTATAAAAAAAATGTCTAGAATTTTTTTTTGACAACATGTTGGGTTGGGGGATTGAGCCGAAGACCTCATGGTCACTAGGCGATACATCATGCCGCTGAGCTATGCTCTTGTTGGCAAAAATATGTCTAGAATTATCTCGAGGGAAAGAGTTTCGCAAATTGGTGGTGAGTCCCACTAATTGATTTTAGTAAGCACCGTCAAAGGAAATGAAATCATTCACATTCTTTGATTTCCATTCCCTATAAAGTAAAAATGGATTAAGTTTATTGCAAAAAAAAAAAAAAAAAAAAAAAATTGCTTAACTTAAGTTAAAAAAAAAGGAAAAAAAATGCAAACAAACATAACAAAATTATTATGCCATTCTCACTAAAAACCAAATAGGTAGAATAAAATTTGATTACTAAATTTGGCTATAAGAGATACAAAATTTGTAAAAACTTTTCTTTTAAACCATTAAGTAGCCATTTGTTTTGTTCCTAATTAGTCGCAATCTTTAGAGGTCTAGAATTATAGATGCCTCAAAATAGAGATAAGCATGTTTAGATAGCGTAGAATGTCTCAAAAATTAATGCGAGGATTGAACCCATAACTTCTTAGTCAAGGGCACAACTTTAATAATTAAATATTTAACAAATATAATTTAAAATTTAACTTTATAAAAAGATTATATGAAATAAACAAATAGATTAATATGATTTTTTATTAGAAGAAAATTTTAAGTAGTCTAAATAAGGTTGTCAAAAAAAAGTAGTCTAAATAAGGGGAGAAAAAAAATGAAAAATTATTAATAAAAGTTAGGGTTGTGCATTTTTTTTTTGCATAGATATTTAATTAAGGCGAGGTGCATGATGGAATCCCGACATTTTAGTAAGTGACACAATTTTATGTCAATTAAACAATGCTCGGTTTGTGGCTTGTAGGTCTCATTTGTTGATGAGAGAGAAATGATAAGGATGTAAAGTAATTAATAAAAATGTTCGGGAGCCCAACGAATAAGGAATGAGAATGAGATTAACAAGCATTTTTAAGAATACAATTATCCATTAAAAAAAAAATGTCTAGAATTATCTCGGTTGGGAGGAGAGAGTTTCGCAAAATGGTGGTGGGTCCCACTAATTGATTTTAGTAAGCACCATCAAAGGAAATGAAATCATTCACATTCTTTGACTTTCATTCCCTATAAAGTAAATATGACTTAAGTTTATTGCAAAAAAAAAAATAATAATAATTGGCTTCCCTGAAGTTAAAAAAATTGGAAAAAAAATGCATGCAAACATAACAAAATTATGCAATTCTAAGTAAAAACCAAATAGGAAGAATAAGATTTGATTACTAAATTTGGCTATAAGAGATACCAAATTTGTAAAAACTTTTCTTTTAAACTATTAAGTGGACATTTGTTTTTTTTTTTTTTTTGGTAATTAGTCGCAATCTTTAAATGTCTAGAATGATAGATGCCTGAAAATATAGATGATATCATAGATAAACATGTTTGTTTTTTAGAAAATAATGTACAGATGCCTAAGAATATTTAGATAACCATGTTTGTTTTGTAGCATTTCAGTATGAGAATGTCTCAAAATGATGTATTATACCAACAATACATTATTCTATCTTCATATAATTTAAATATTAATTTATTATAATTTAAATTTGTATAATAATTTTGTTTTTAATAATTTAATATTTATAATTTTCCATTCATATTTATTTTATAAAAAAAATTAATTTATATTATTTTGAAATTTGTATATAAATTCTAGTGGTAAATATTAATTTCGCTTATAAGTTGAAATACTTAAACATATTTAAAAATAATATGATTATATAGTTGATAGTTTGTTTTAGTGGATTATATTTATACATTATTACAATAGAGGATGTGTATAGGGAAATGATATTCATTTGTGATGGAAGAATATATATATATATATTCATAAGAACAATGAAGGGAAAAAGTAAAAAGAAGAGGTCGTGGACATGAGAATCTTGGAAACCCATGATTTGAGGGTATTCCAAAACTCTTGTGATGCCTCTGTTGAAGTGAGCAATTTAAGGAGAGAGTCATTTGTAAAAAGGTTAGTGACTTAGTTGTTATTAAATGTTGTGGTTAGTAATGAGTTATGGAAATTAGGTGCAACTAGTTGGCTTGTAGTTAGGCTATAGACTAGGTTTGTTGTTGTATATTTCTTGTATATATATGGTGTAACTCGTGGAAGGAAATGATATCGAAGCATTATTCTTCATTACCTTTTCTACATGGTATCAGAGCTATACCGAAAGTAGAAATCAAAGTTTTTTTTATTTTTCCCTCCTCGCTTCTCCAGCCATGACCGAAACAAACTCTTCCTCCTCTATTGTCTCTCAAGAATCTCGAATTATTGTCCAAGATAATACCTCATTTCCGTCAGGAATCATCCTTGATGATGCGAATGTTCCGTTATGGTTGCAACTTATGGAGATGCGTATTGGAGCTCGAAACAAATCTAAATTCCTTACTGTTGCCAAGGCTGGTAATCCAGGTCTGTCCAGAACTTATCTTACTATGAATGATGTATGGATTATTGATACGGGTGCTACTGATCACATGACAAACAATTCTACCCACCTTTCCTCTGTTCGTTCTTCAACCCAACTTCATATACTCACTGCCAATGGAGGAGTTGCACCTGTTACTGGTGAAGGATCTGTACATGTGTCAAATTCCATTACCCTTGATACTGTGCTTGTAGTTCCTTCTCTTTCCTTCAACCTTTTATCTGTTAGCAAAATCACAAAGGCTTTAAATTGTACTGTAAATTTTTGGCCTGATAAATGTATCTTTGAGGATATTGCAACACAACGGACTCTTGGCGTTGGTATTAGACGTGGGAATTTGTACTATCTTGATCTAGACACTACAAACAATCAAGTAGTTTGTCAAGCAACTAACACTAAAGGGAGCCTAGAAAAGACAAATATGACATGGTTGTGGCATCGTCGCCTTGGTCATCTATCGTTTAATTATCTTCGAAAATTGAAACCCAGGTTGTTTTTACATACGAAGTCCAAGTTTAATTGTGATATTTGTGAAATGGCAAAGAGCCATAGAAATTCTTATCAGCCTAGTTATAATAAGAGCACTACACCCTTTATGATTATTCACTCTAATGTCTGGGGACCTGCTCAAATTTCTACTATATCGGGTGCTCGTTATTTTGTGACATTCATTGATGAGTGTACTCGTATGATTTGGATCTCTCTCTTACGAAACAAAGGAGAAGTTTGTTTTGTCTTCCAAGATCTATATAAAATGGTGGCTTCTCAATATCAATGTCGAATTCAAGTACTTCAATCTGATAATGGTGGAGAGTACATAAACTCTGATCTGAAGAAGTTTTGTCAAGAAAATGGCATTCGACATCAAACTTCGTGTACTGGTACACCGCAACAAAATGGTTTGGCAGAACGAAAGAATCGTCAAATACTTGAAGTTGTTCGAGCTTCTTTGTTTGGAATGGAAGTGCCTCGGGATTATTGGGGTGAAGCAGTTCGCTCTGCTGCATATCTTATCAATCGAACCCCATCTCGAGTCATTGATTTCAAAACTCCACATAAAAAACTCCACGAACTTGTCTCAGCACCAATTGGCTCGAACCTTGAACCACGTGTGTTTGGTTGCACTGCATATGTCCACCAAGTTACAAGCAAGCTAGATCCACGAGTTGTTCGCTGCATATTTGTTGGATATGCATATTTAAAAAAAGGATATCGGTGTTCTGATCCCAACGAAAACAAAATATATGTAACTCGAGATGTTACATTCCATGAAGATATTCCTTTTTTCGGTAGTCATGAGTGCTCTCTTCAAGGGGAGACAACATGTAATCTGGGTGAAGAAAACACTCGTGAGCTTTTACATGCCCAGGTTGATTGTTTGAATGATGATGTTCATCCTGACGATGTTGATGATGTTGATGTTGAGGATGTTGATGGCATTCATGAGAATCAAGATAGTACAAATCAAGATAGTATGAGTTCCCAAATCACACCAACAACCATAGAAATTCTGAATGTGTCCCCTCAGGTAACACCATTGCCCTCATCTCTTGAAATACATGAGTCAAATCTTGCTTGATGTAGTAGGATTAGGGGTAAATTTATATTACTCATGGTTAATCCTTTTAGTTTACTTTTCATTCTCTATAAATAGAGAATCCCTCTCATGTATTCATTAACTTTTGATTATTGAATAAACTTGATTTCAAGAACTCTCCAAGATTTGAGTCTACATTAGTTCCAAACTTAACAATAGTACCCTTCTTTGAATATCTTCCAACATCAACCTCAAGAATTTCAACAAGGTTTTTCTCCACTGCAGTTTCATGGATTTGGTTTTGAAAAATTTTCAGCCCTAAATTTTCTTCCATAATAGTAAAAAGATTATCCAAACAGATTAATATTTCATCTTTTTCGTCAAAATACTCAACTTTATCTTCTTCATCAAAATAATTTTCAAATTGTAGAAAACACTCATCTTCTTTGTTGAAAAAACAAGAATCTTTAAGATCAAATCCATGAAAAAAATGATCTTCTTCAGTGGAACAATTGGAATCTTGAACCAAGAAACCTTTATTTCGACATTCTTCTTCGTTGGAACAATTGGAATCTTGAACCAAGAAACCTTCATTTCGACATTCTTGGAATTTATCATGATAAAAGATGTTCCCAACATTTTTTGGAAGGTGGACTTTTTGTTCTTGGATCATTTCTTTTTGTCTATCTTCACAGTTTTGATGTGTATTGTCGTGGTAAAAATCTTCTTTTCTCGAACTTTTAGAATCTTGATTTATGAATCTTGAAAATTGATGTTCTAGAGGCCTCTCCATTGTATTTTCTTGAATCTTTCTCATATGATGCGTGGGTTCTTGAGTTTGGAGAGGTGGGAATCTGTTTCTTGGCTCTTCTTGGAGCAATCTTGCAAATTCTTGAGGTGGTCTTTGATAAAAAGGTTGTTCTAATCTGTTTCTTGGGACTTTTTGGGGCAATCTTGCATATTCTTGAGGTGGTCTTTGATGAAAAAGTTGTTCTTCTTCTCTATAGTAGTCTTTAAAATGGATTTGAGTTGTGGGAAGATTGTTTCTTGCATAATCTTGCTGCCTTCTTCCTTCGAGACGCTGCTGGTTATCATTTGATTGAATGACCATTGCATCCATCCTTACGGTCATAGCCTTGAACATTTCTTGAAGTTCAAGTTGGTCATTTCTCAACCCTTCCATGGTTTCTTCCATTATGTTGAAGCGTAGAGAAATAAACTTTGGTGAGAGGATTTCGACTTCATCAACGGCTTGAGCTGTGTCAACACCGGAAGTCCCGGGAAACTTCTTTCCCGCCATCAGATCCCTTCGTCGAGGATGCTCTGATACCAAACTAATGTAGACTCAAATCTTGGAGAGTTCTTGAAATCAAGTTTATTCAATAATCAAAAGTTAATGAATACATGAGAGGGATTCTCTATTTATAGAGAATGAAAAGTAAACTAAAAGGATTAACCATGAGTAATATAAATTTACCCCTAATCCTACTACATCACTGCTCCTCTTGAAACTGCACAGAGATATCCGATTAGGATAAATCGAGGGATTTCAAAACTTCAATATGACCCGGTTTTTGAAGCTAAATCTAAATACCCCATTAACAATTATACCTCTTCTCATCGTTTGTCAAAAACTCATGCACTTGTTGTAAATCAATTATCCCCTGTATCTATTCCAAGTAATGTGCAGGAAGCATTGATGGATTCAAAATGGAAAAATGCTATGAATGATGAAATGGAAGCATTGCAGAAAAATTACACATGGAAACTTGTATCGCTGCCTGAAGAAAACAATAGGGTGCAGGTGGATTTTTACAGTGAAACTCAACCCGAATGGAATCATAGATCGCTACAAGGCCAGACTTGTTGCTAAAGGGTATACACAGAAATACAGAATTGATTATGGGGATACATCTGCACCTGTAGCAAAGATGAACACCATACGAGTACTTATTTCTATAGCAGCAAATCAAGATTGGCCACTGCGACAATTTGATGTTAAAAATGCGTTCCTCAATGGGACTTTGGAAGAAGAAGTATATATGGATCCTCCTCCGGGCATAAATTGTGCTGGTAAAGTATGCAAACCAAGAAGAGCCTTAATCGATTAAAGCAGTCCCCCCGAGCATGGTTTGGAAGACTATCAACTTTCATGAAGAAGATTGGATACAAGCAAAGTCATGCTCACTATACTCTCTTCATCAAGCAAAACTTTAAGAAGGTAATTGCTCTTATTGTTTATGTTGACGATATGGTTGTTACGGGGAATGACTCAAACGAGATAGTTGCCCTTCAAGAAAGTCTTGCAACTGAGTTCGAACATAAGGATCTTGGACACTTTAAATACTTCTTATGCATTGAAGTTGCAAGATCAAGCAACGAAATCTCTCTCTGCCAACGGAAGTATGTGCTAGATTTATTAGCAGAAACATGTATGCTTGATTGTAAACCTATTTGAAACTCCCCTTGAGGTGAATAAAAAACTAACCATTCAACCAGATCAAACTCCAACGAATAATGAGAGGTATTCAAGATTAGTTGGAAAATTAATATATTTATCACATACGCGTTCTGACATAGCATATGCAGTAAGTATTGTAAGTCAATTGATGCATGCACTAAGTGAATATCACATGGAGGTTGTTTATCGAATCTTGCGATACCTTAAATCTTCGCCAGGAAAATGATTGTTTTTCCAGAAAAATGGAAATCTAGAAGTCAAGGGATATACAGATGCTGATTGGGCTAGAAATCACATTGATCGAAAGTCGACGTCAGGCTACTTTACGTTTGTTGGACGTAACCTAGTTACGTGGCAAAGCAAGAAACAAAAGGTTGTTGCAAGATCAAGTGCAGAGGCAGAATTTCGTGCAATGGCACAAGGTATCTATGAGTTGCTATGGATAAAACGTATTTTACATGACCTTGGTATATGTTTGTCAAAACCTATGATGTTATTATGTGATAACAAGGCAACCATAACAATTGCAAATATTCTGTTCAGCATGACAGAACCAAACACGTGGAAGTTGATCGACACTTCATCAAAGATCATTTTGACAAAGGTGAAATTAGTCTTCCATTTGTCATGTCAAAAGAACAGCTAGCAGATGTTCTAACAAAGGCTGTAACTGGAAAAAAATTTCAAACTCACTTACCAAGTTGGAAATGATTGACATATATTCACCAACTTGAGGGGAGTGTTGAAGTGAGCAATTTAAGGAGAGTTCATTTGTAAAAAGGTTAGTGACTTAGTTGTTATTGACTTAGTTGTTATTAAATATTGTGGTTAGTAAGGAGTTATGGAAATTAGGTGCAACTAGTTGGCTTGTAGTTAGGTTATAGACTAGGTTTGTTGTTGTATATTTCCTGTATATATATGGTGTAACTAGTGGAAGGAAATGATATCGAAGCATTATTCTCCAATAGCTTTTCTACAACCTCCCTTATCGGCATCCTAAGATGTAACGCCCAAGTTTTTTTTTCTTATCTTGACTTAGACCACTCGGGGATGTTACTAAAATACAAGCAAAAAGTTTTTTTTTCTTATCTTGACTTAGACCACTTAGGGATGTTACTAAAATACAAGCAAAAAGACTCCCTAAGACATATGAGTCAAATAAGTTTTGGGATCCCATACGATATTTGTCGCAACGTCATCGCGACGCGGAGCGGCCGACGTCCTCTTTTAAGGATTTTGTTTTAAAAATAAAAAAAGATGGAGTCGCCACCAACCATTTGGGTGTGATTGGTCACCTTAAAACAAAAACTGGTCTAAGAAACAGAAAATCGAGTTCGGGGGTCGGTTGAGTGTAGGGAAGGTGTTAGCACCCAACAACACCCGTTAAAACGGTAGCCAAAATTTGTCTTTATTATCCAATTAAATTTATTTAAAATGTCTTTAATTTAAGAAAAGAAAAAAAGATATAATATGAAAAGAGAATGTTTCAACTAATCTTGCCTTAACTTTAAAGTAAAGTAAGAACTTGATTTGTGAATTGAATTACCCTTCAATTTTGCCATTAGTTGCCTTAATCCCATAACGGGGATTAACGCAATGAACAAATATTTTTTTGAAAGATTTTTGAAATACTTTTGATTTTAAAATTAATTTGAAATTCATTTCAAACCAGTTTAAAACAAAAATAAAATTTCATGTTTTGGAAACAATTTTTGAAAGTCAATTTAAAACATTTAAAAGAAAGCTAAGTCATTTGAAAATATTTTTTAAAAAAAAACAAAAATTTAAAATCTAGGTAAATTATAGATTTAAAAATAAATGAAAATCAAAGTTTTAAAATTGTTCAAAAATCAATTTGACAAAATCATATAGAAAGGAATTGAAAATTAAATTAAAAATCTTTACTTTAAAAATTTGGTTTAGAAATCAGTTGGAAAACTTTTTAAAAAATGCGACTTTATGAATGACACATAATGACGTATTAAAAATTAAAATCAATAGCAAAATGTAATTAAACAAATGCAAAAAAAATTAAAAAAAAAAAAAAAAAAAAAAAAAAAAAATATATATATATATATATATATATATATATATATATATAAATGAGACCTAATATAAACCATACTTGAAATTTCATATAAACCAAGAGGACATAATTGTAATTAACTTAAAAAAAACTTTAAAAATGAAATTGAAATTACATTACCCACGCGCGCGAAGATGATGAAGCCTAGTTCTTCAAGCTGCTGCCTGTGTATTCCACTGTTTCTTCACCTTGGAAGTCGCTGATGCCGTCGCCGATCTAAGCAACTCACGTCACCGCTGTCGTTTCGGGATCGTCTGTTCGGCTGAAGGTCCGAAAACCCAAATCGTCGTCTGCTCGCCGGAGATAAGCCGCTGCTCGAGTTCGTCGTCGTCTACTTTCTATGTGTGTCGCCGCCGTGAAGATGCACCGCCGCCGCCGGAATGCTGAACGTCGCCCGCTGTCATAATCGGTAATCGAGGTTGGCCGCCGAGGAACTCCGTCCGCCGCGAGAGGTGCTGCGCCTGCTGATGTTTCGTCCGCCGCGAGAAGTGGTGCGCCGCCGACGGTAATGGTGGTCGGAGATGGTGGTGGGATGAAGGTGGAGAAGATGATGAACGGTAACCCTCGATTTGCGTACCTAAAAAAAAAGGAAGAAAGAGAAAGTGGAGTTTGGAGGGAAAGCTTATTTTGGTCCAAGAAAATCAACTTTGACTTCACAATCACTTTTTAAAACTTCTCTAAAAAAACTCTAATTTATCAGTCTCTCTACCGCTTTTTCTCTGATCTTTTTTGGGTTCTCTTTGGTCAGTATTTATAGACGATAGATTGTCAAACAAGGTTAAAATCAAACAATTAATGATTCAAAATTTTATTCTTAAATGAAACGGATTTTGACCAAAAATGAACAAATATATTATACTCATAAATGAAAAATCAAATTTTAACCTAAAAATGAATTAATCAAATTATACTCATAAATGAATATCTAATTTTAACCAAAAAATGAATTAAATGTTTTATACTCATAAATGTATATCCAATTTTTAACCCAAAAAATGAATTAAATAATTTATACAATGAATATCCAATTTTTAACCCAAAAATAAATTAATCAATTTATACTCATAAATGAATATCCAATTTTAAACCCAAAAATGAATTAAATAATTTATACTCATAAATGAATATCCAATTTTTAACCCAAAAAATGAATTAAATAATTTATATTCATAAATGAATAAATGAATATTAAATTTTAGCCATAAAATGACCTATGAATTTTATACTCATAAAATGCCAATTTTATTTTTCAAATTAGGTAAAGACCTTTCAAAACAGTTTAAACCTTATTTTTTTGTTATTTTTCTCCAATTTTCGAAATTAATTAAAATACAAAAAATAAAAAGTGAATTTACAATTAAAAAAAAGACTAATCAAATATGAATAAAAAAAATAAAAAAAAAATAAAAAGGTAAAAAAAATATTAATAATAAACAAATGCCCGGACCAAATACGGTGTCTACAATATTAACAACCAAAATCAAAAGATTTACAGAAAGTCTTAAAAACTCCATATTTCTAAGCTACAAGTTGGATACAAAGTTTCAAGTCTATAAACGTTGAGACTAAGTACAAAGAACTAATTCCTGAGACTTTTGTACTACGCTGTCACCATGGCATAACAAGCAAAAACACATTTGTCACCTACCTTGTATTTTTAGGTTATTGCCTGAAAATGAAGGAATAAAAATTGGGCGAGTATTTAAAATACTCAGTAAGTAGCCCTGCTGAATGAATTCACAAGTAAGGTTCATGCAACTGAAAAACGAGAAGGGTTCTAAGTGTTTTTCAGAAATATGTGCTAGCTGAGTGAACAATTAAACCTATCACAAAACTGTGTCAACTCTGAATAGTGTATATGTGGGACTACAAGACGAAACACCTCTAGAAGATAGTTAGCGGTCAACTAGTGGGTGTTAGGTCTCTCCCAGCATAACATCTACTGGATGAGTGTACTTGAAGCTGGTATAAAGTATCATGCTTAACTATGTACACATCAAAAGTGAAATTTGCGTTTAAAACAATTTTTGTTTAATTGAAATAGAAAGAAAAAAAATATTAAAAAAATTATTCCAACCATTTTTTGAGAAATTTACATGTTTAGTTTTATTTTAATAAAAATTATTAATGTTAATTTTTATTTTGGTGGAGTGGTTCTGCTCACAATTAGCTCTTATTGGTCTCAAATCACTATTATGCTAAAATGCATTGTGGAACGAATTATTCAGGTTTGTCGTGCTTTCCTTTGGAAGGGTGTTACGTCTCCAAAAGTGACTATTTTAGGACTTATTTGATATAGAAAGATGTACACTCTTAAGCGTTTTTGGTAGGATTTGGCTTACACTTGTGCTTATATATGAGAATTAGTAGAATGAAGCTAAATTAGGACGTATGTGTAAAAGGAATGGAAAAGAACCAAAAACGAAGCTAAAGAGTGAAAATTGCACATTGCTGAAGCATTGCGGAAACATTGCGGTCTCAACAATGTTTTAAGTGAAAGTTGTTACTTGTTTAACTGATTTCTATTTTGTTGCGATCTTTCAGCCGCTCGTTTTTTCTTCTGCTGCCACGTAGGAGAACGACGTTCAGAATGGATGGTTCTTCTTGGCCCAATCGTACCTGCAGAACACTATAAAAAGAGGTCAAAGGGGAAGGTTGAAGACACACTCGAAAGGCGTAGATCTCTCCTTCAACGCAGTTTCTCATTGTTTTCTCTCACGGGTGTTGGCGTGGAGGTTTTAGCTGGTGGAGTCGATAATCTAAGAGGAAGAAGAGAGGATCTTCCATCTCTTCTGATTGGATTCATCCACGATCAAGCTTACCTTCAACTTTCATCCGAGGCGTTGCAGCGAGGAGTCCACACGCATAGTTTATTGCTTTCTGCTGTTCTTGTTTCCCTCTTCGTGTCTGTCTTTGCTATTTTACTTTCGTCTGCTACTCCACTCTGTTTCGTGCTATTCTGTTTAACTTTAGTTGTTCAAAGTTGTCATTTGTTTAGTTCAAACTTTGGTTAATCGAAGCATTATTTCATCACTTCGCGAGTTCTCCACCTCTTCTGTTTGCTGTCGTTTCTTCTTGAATACTGTTAAGCATGTCTTCTTCATCTATTCTTCTCAATCCATCTTCATCCATGAGTAACTAAACCACATAAGGGCATGCTAATGACAAGTCTATAGGTAGGAATACGTGAATCAAGCATGTAGGTTAGCTTCAAATGCATTGAATGTATGTAAGCTTCATCCCACGGGCAATTTCGATTGGCCATCCATTTTGTCTAAAGAACTCCTAACCTCTGGAAGGAGTAAGAGTTCAGAGTCGTACATTCATGCTAGCCTTTCATGGTAGCCAGAAAACGACCTAGGAATAGGCGTTTTCCTAGTACAAATCACTAAACTTGCTTTTATACATAGATGCTTAAGACCTTACTTGGACATGGGTAAACTAAAGGATCTAATGCATGAAATCGAAAGATACATGAGATTGAGTTAGTTTGATGCATGATGAGTTGATCTACTGCTTAAGAATCGTATGAAAAAGCCTATAGGGGAGTCGTTAGTAGCCCTTGTTTCCCTACTTTACCCTTAATTCGCTGTTAGTAACATTGCTAGAAAATTGTTGTTTCCGCAATTGCCTTAGTTCAAATTTTTGCCTTAGCCATTTCTTTCTTAGTTTGTTGTTCTCTTCCATCTACATTCAAGTTAACCTCTTTCCTTGCACTTGTTTATGCTTTCATATCTTGCACGTTCCTTAATAGTTAGGCACTTTAATCCCAAATCAACCCCATTTAAACAACCCTTTCTCACTTAACCTCTCACTTCGTTAGTAACTAAGAATAAATCTCTGTGGGAAATCGAATGAAAAAATACTTATTACTTGCTACAAGATCATGTATGCTTGCATGTTCTGAGTGCTCTATCCTTGCATCTTTATTTTAAACATTGAGCACGCAACAAAGGGCTCTACTATTACTTCTGGGGGTGGTGTCATTGCTTGGGATGATATTTGTACACCTAAGAAAGACGATGGTTTGGGATTTAAAGATATTAGATATTAGTAATTGGAATTATAGTGCAATGAGGAAGCATATTTGGGCCTTTTCTACCAAGAAGGATAACCTTTTGGTGAAATGGGTCCATTCAGTCTATATTAAGAATGAGGATTCGTGGGACTATGTATCCCCAACTGATTGTAGTTAGTATTGGAAACGTTTGATTCAGGTTAAAGCAAAGGTCAAACAGGTCGACACTCATGTGAATTTCCAAGGGTTGCATTATACTATTTCTGATATGTGCCTCAAGCTTAAAGGGAACAATGATGATATATGGAGGAACGCTCTTATTTGGGACCGTCTCAGTGTTCTAAAACATAGGTTTATACTTTGGATAGCCCATAAATGTAGGCTGCCCACAAGGGATCGACTTCTGAAGTTTGGGATGGCCACTGTTAAGTCTCTGAAAGTGACTTATTTAGGACCCATTTAGCTTGAGAAGATGTACACATTTAGGTGTTTTTGATAGCATTTAGCCTAAACCTATGCTTTAACATGAGATTTAGAAGAAGGTAGCTAATTTAGGACTTATGCACAATAGGTAGAAAAAGGGTTGAAAACCGAAGGAAAAGAATGAAAAAATGAGCATTGCGAATGAATTGCGAAAACATTGCGGTGACCGCAATTATTCAAGTTAAAACCGTAAGTTGGCTGATCTTTTTCTGTTTAGATCCGACTTTTCAGGGATTCGTTCTTTCTCCTCCATCCATTCTGATATATGACGTTGAAGATTGATGGTTCTCCTTGGCCCAAACGCACCTGCAAACTACTATAAAAGGGGGTCAAAGTCGGAGGTTCAGTCATCACTCGAAGCGCAGAAGTCTTCTCGCAGTCCACCATTTCCATCTGTTTTCCTTTGCCGTCTGTTGGAGTGAGAGTCTCAGCTATTTGGAATCGATAATCTGACAGGAAGGAGAGAAGATTCTTCTTCTCTCTCGATTGGATTCATCCAAGCAAGGCTGATCTTTCATCCCCTTCATTCGAGGCGACTGCCACGAAGTTTTCCAGCAACTCTTTACTGTTTTTCTGTCTTTCTTTTCTGTTTTACATTCTGCTTCGTGCTGTTCTTTTCCTAAGTAGCTAGATTAGTTTATTTCGTTGCTTTCTGTCTTGTTGCTATTTACTTTACAGCTTTCATCTGTTCAACAAACAATTCCATTAATCGAAGTACATTTCTGCATTTCTCATTTCCCATCTTCTGCTACGGGTTTCACTTACTGTTTTAAGCACATTTCCCTTCTAAGCATGTCTATCTTATCTACCATTTCTGTTCTCTATATATCCATGAGTAGCTAAGTCACTTAGGGGCATGCTAATGACAGAACTATAGGCTAAAAAACGTGAGTCAAGTAGGTAGATTAACACTCGAACATTAATTGTATGTAAGCTTCATCCTACGGGCAATTTCGATTGGCCATCCATTTTGTCCAAAGAACTCCTAACCTCTGGAAGGAGTAAGAGTTCAGAGTCATATAATCATGCTAGCCTTTCATGGTAATCAGGAAACGGCCTAGGAATAGGCGTTTCCCTAGTACAAACTAAACACTCCTGCTTAAACAAGATGCTTGAGACCTTACTTTGAAGTCGAGTAAACTTAAGACTCTAATGCTTGGAATCGGACGATACTTGAGATAGAGTGAGTTTGATGTATAGAGAGTTGATCCAAAGCTTGATAATCGTAATAAACTGCCTATAGGATAGTCATTAGTAGCCCTGAATTCGCCCATTTACACACTTTTGCTGTTGAGTTAATTGCGGAATAATTGCGGTTCTCGCAATTCTGCTAATTTGCATTCTGTTTAGCTGTTTTCTTCCTCGTTTATTAATTCCATCTCTTGTCCTTTGCATCTAATTTCAACTTGCATTTGTTTATGTTATATCCCTTTATACATTCAGCAAAAATTAGATAATTAAAAACCAATTTTACCCCATCAAATTCATCCCATCTTTCTTAACAATCACACTTCGCGAATAGCTAAAAATGAGTCTCTGTGGAAAAAACGAATTAAATATACTTACTACTTGCTGTGAGACCATGTATGCTTGCATGTTCTAAGTGCTCTCTCTCTCTTATTTATCATTTTTATTAACACATTGAGCACGCAACAAGTTTTTGGCGCCGCTGCCGGGGACTTATTTTAAGTGAAAACGAAGTTTGTTAAGTCTGAAACATCAAAGTATTTTCCATTGAATTTGATCCATCTTCATTTCTTTTTCAGGTACCATTTAGGGTAGTTTATGAATGAGACTCCAAGTAGTGATCTAGAGTTCAACCCTGAGCCCGAGAGATTACTTAGAGCTAGGAATAGAGCCAAGAAACGTCTTTTTAAACAAACCCTTTTACCTCCAATCATTGCAGAGACTACAATTCCTCCGCAACTACCTCAAGAAGAAATGGCTGGAGTAAATCAAAACCTGGTGCCTGTCACTCGCAATCCCATTGAAATAGCGAATGACAAGGATAGCGCCATCCTTTCATATTTAGTACCTATGCCTGGGGAGCTGAACCCCAGCATAATCCGTCCTGAAATCACTGCCAACTCATTTGAGTTAAAGCCAGTGATGTTCCAAATGTTGTCCACTGTGGGGCAATTCTTTGGAATAGAAAATGAGGACCCCCATAATCACCTTAGGAACTTCCTAGGAGTTAGTGACACCTTCCTAATCCCTGGAGTTTCCCAAGAAGCCCTGAGGCTATATCTTTTCCCTTACTCTTTGAGGGACAAAGCCAAAACATGGTTAAATTCTTTACCCTCAGGATCTGTCCGCAATTGGACAGATTTAGCAGAAAAATTCCTAGTCAAATACTTCCCACCTGATAGGAATTCAACCTTTCGTGATGATATCATAAAGTTTAAACAAGCTGATAATGAGTCTCTTCACGAAGCTTGGACAAGATTCAAAGAACTTCTCATTAAATGTCCACACCATGGCATTCCATGGTGTATCCAAATAGAAGTCTTCTTTAAAGGATGCAACCCCAGCACCAGACAAGTTCTAAATTCATCTGCTGGAGGTTCCATGTTGTCCAAGAGTTACAACGAAGCTTATGAGATCTTGGAGAAGATCTCAACATCTCATTGTAGGTGGTCAGACGATCCAGTAGAGCCAACTAGGGCTCAAGACAAGGATGCTCTAAGCGCCATGAGCACCCAAATAAACGCCCTGACCAACCTAGTTAAGCAAATGGCTCAGGCCAATCTCCAAACCAGTGCCAATACCGCCACAGCCATGTCAATGGGCACCCAACCAAGTCAAGGCGAGGCACCAATCTGTGGATTCTGTGGGGAAGGGCACCCTTATGAATACTGCCCTGGGAATCCATCCTCGGTCTGCTATGTAGGAAGCCAGCAGCAGCCAAGGAATAACCCCTACTCCAACACCTATAACCCTGGTTGGAGAAACCACCCTAACCTGTCATGGGGTGGCCAGCAGAACACTAATCAAAATTCTAACCAACCTAGACCGAGTGGAACCCCTGGTTTCACTCCCCAACACAACCAGTCAATGTACCAAAAGCCTTACAATCAACCTGTAGGATCTTCTGTAGAAAACCTACTCAAGGAATATATAGCTAAGAATGATGCTACTCTTCAGAGCCAGCAAGCTACTCTTAGGAGCCTAGAGAACCAAATAGGCCAATTAGCCAATGAACTTAAAAGTAGGCCCCAAGGTAGACTCCCTGCTGATACCGAGGTACCAAGGAGAGATGGCAAAGAACAAGTTCAAGCAATTGAACTTAGGAGTGGGAGACCATTGGTGAGCAACACAAAAGACATACCAAAGAGAGTAGAGAACACTGAGTCTAGTGCTCCACTGGAGTCTCTGCCAAGCCAAGGTCCACCACCAACTAGCACATCAGGAGCCAGGCTAGAGCCAATTGTTGAGGGCGTAGAAGAAATTCCAAGGCCTCCACCTATCCTAAGGCGTCCTGACGTGCCTGCATATGTGCCACCACCTCCATACCCTCGAAGGCTTAAGAAGAAGCAGGAACAGGAAGTTCATTTTAATAAATTTTTAGAAATACTTAAGCAAGTGCATGTGAACATTCCTTTTGTAGAGGTTTTACAGTCTATGCCTTCATATGTAAAGTTTTTGAAGGACATTATTACTAACAAAAAAATAATTGGTGAGTTTGAAACAGTAAACCTCACCGAGGAGTGCAGTGCCATCCTCCAGAACAAGCTGCCCAAGAAGGAGAAGGATCCTGGTTCCTTCACCTTACCTGTAGAACTTGGAGGCAAGCACGTGGGCAGAGCGCTTTGTGACCATATGTGAACATTCCTTTTGTAGAGGTTTTACAGTCTATGCCTTCATATGTAAAGTTTTTGAAGGACATTATTACTAACAAAAAAATAATTGGTGAGTTTGAAACAGTAAACCTCACCGAGGAGTGCAGTGCCATCCTCCAGAACAAGCTGCCCAAGAAGGAGAAGGATCCTGGTTCCTTCACCTTACCTGTAGAACTTGGAGGCAAGCACGTGGGCAGAGCGCTTTGTGACCTGGGCGCCAGCATAAACCTCATGCCCCTGTCCCTATTCCGCCAGTTGGGAATGGGAGAAGCACGTCCAACCACAGTCACTTTACAGCTAGCAGACAGATCCATCGCATATCCAGAAGGTAAGATTGAGGATATTCTAGTTAAAGTTGACAAATTCATTTTCCTTGCAGATTTCATTGTCCTGGACTATGAGGCAGACAAGGAGGTTCCCATCCTGCTAGGTAGACCATTTCTAGCCACAGGTAGGGCACTAATAGACGTGCAAAAAGGTGAGTTAACTATGAGGGTTCATGATGAAGAGGTAAAATTTAGTGTTTACAAAGCTTTAAGGTATCCCTCTGATTCTGAGTCTTGTGCTAGCATTGATGTTGTTGACTCACTAATGGAAGAACAATTAGAGCATGTATTATTAACCAAGCATGCTAACGAATATGTAGGATTAGATGTAGATGATCTAAATGTATCTGACATAATGAATATGCCTGTAGATAGACCTCAGCATGTATGTATGACTATAGACTTAACTGATAGAACTGTAAATCCGTTAAAGCCCTCCATTGAGCATCCACCTGTTTTAGAACTGAAACCACTACCTACTCACCTCAAATATGCATATTTAGGAGATAATGACACGCTGCCTGTAATTATTTCTTCTAAGCTAAGTGAACAGCATGAGGTTGATTTAATTTTATTGCTTAAGCAACATAGGAAGGCTATAGCATGGTCTATTGCTGATATTCGAGGCATTAGCCCTTCTTATTGCATGCACAAAATTATACTAGAGGAAGAGCACACACCTAGGGTAGATCACCAGCGTAGGTTAAACCCCTCTATGAAAGAGGTAGTGAAGAAAGAAATAATAAAGTGGTTAGATGCAGGAGTGATTTTCCCCATAGCTAGTAGCCAGTGGGTTAGCCCCATCCAATGTGTACCTAAAAAGGGGGGAATAACTGTGGTAGTCAATGAGAACAACGAACTGATTCCAACAAGGACTGTCACAGGGTGGAGAGTGTGTATGGATTACAGGAAGTTAAATAAAGAAACTAAAAAAGACCATTTCCCTCTACCATTCATTGACCAGATGTTAGACAGAATAGCTGGTAGAGCCTACTATTGTTTTTTAGATGGGTACTCTGGCTATAATCAAATCACTATAGACCCTAAGGATCAAGAGAAGACTACCTTCACTTGCCCTTTTGGAACGTTTGCCTTCCGCAGAATGCCTTTTGGCTTATGCAATGCACCGGCAACTTTCCAAAGGTGCATGATGGCAATCTTCTCTGAGTTGGATGAGTCCATGATAGAAATATTCATGGATGACTTCTCAGTCTTTGGGGATTCATTTAAAACCTGTCTAGAAAACTTAGGACAAGTCCTGGCTAGGTGTGAGGAGACCAACCTAGTCCTAAATTGGGAAAAGTGCCATTTTATGGTAGACGAAGGGATTGTCTTAGGACATAGAGTGTCAAGGGCAGGTGTGGAAGTGGATAGGGCAAAAATAGAGGTCATAGAGAAGTTGGTAGAGCCCCAGAATGTCAAGGCTATTAGGAGCTTCTTAGGGCATGCTGGCTTCTACAGAAGGTTCATTAAGGACTTTTCTAAGATAGCCAAGCCTCTGTGCGAGCTTCTAGAGCTAAATAGACCATTCATCTTCTCTAAGGAATGTGTAGTAGCTTGGAAAACCCTTAAGGAAGCACTGGTCACAGCACCAATCATAGTCGGACCAAATTGGGATCTCCCATTTGAGATGCTATGTGATGCCAGTGACTATGCTGTAGGAGTCATGTTAGGACAGAAGATTGACAAGCTCACACACCCTGTCTATTATGCTAGTAAGACCTTGAATGAGGCCCAATGTAATTATACAACTACAGAGAAAGAGATGCTTGCTGTAGTATTTGCTTGTGAAAAATTTAGAAACTATATTGTAGGAACTAGGACCATTGTATATACTGACCATTCTGCTTTAAAATATCTTATGAGAAAGGCTGATGCTAAGCCTAGATTGATTAGATGGGTGTTATTGCTGCAAGAATTTGATTTGGACATTCGGGACAAGAAAGGTTGTGAAAATGTGGTTGCAGATCACCTGTCTCGTTTGCAGCATAATTGCGAAAAAATTGCGGAGACCGCAATTTCTGATGCTTTTATAGATGAACATGTATTTGCTTTGGCTCATCGTGATAACGATGAGGAACCGTGGTTTGCTGATATTGCTAACTTCCGTGCATCACAGGTATTACCAGTGTTCAAGGGAGGACAAGAAAAGAAGCGGTTCCTGCATGAAGCAAGGAAATTCACCTGGGATGACCCCACACTTTACAGAACCTGTGCTGATGGCTTACTAAGGAAGTGTGTTTCAGCTGCTGAAGCGAAGTCTGTGCTGCAGCACTGTCACTCATCTCCTTATGGTGGACATTTTGGTGGCCAAAGGACAGCTGCGAAGGTATTTCAGAGTGGCTACTATTGGCCAACAATCTTCAAGGACGCACACGACTATGCCCACAACTGTGACGAGTGCCAAAGGACAGGTAATCTCAGTCGCAAGGATGAGATGCCCCTCACCTACATCTTAGAGTTGGAGCTCTTTGATGTATGGGGCATTGATTTCATGGGACCATTCCCTCCATCATCAGGTAACCTGTACATTTTAGTAGCAGTAGACTACGTGTCCAAGTGGGTAGAAGCCAAAGCATGTCCTAATAATGATGCTAAAACAGTCACTAGCTTCTTGCATAGGCACATTTTCACTAGATTTGGGACTCCTCGTGCTATCATTAGTGATGAGGGGTCACATTTCATTAATAAGGCTATGGAGAAAGTATTGGCTAAATATAACATTAGACATAGGGTAGCTACTCCCTATCACCCACACTCGAATGGCCAAGCTGAAATTTCCAATAGGGAGATAAAGAACATCCTAGAAAAGGTAGTCAAACCAAATAGAAAAGACTGGTCATTTAAGCTTGAGGATGCACTTTGGGCTTATAGAACAGCATATAAGACACCTCTAGGAATGTCTCCCTATAGGTTGGTGTATGGCAAGGCTTGCCACTTGCCACTTGAGTTGGAAAACAAGGCATTTTGGGCCATGAAAGAATTAAATTTTTGTGTGAAGGATGCGGGGACATTAAGATCTTTACAGCTACATGAACTTGACGAGCTTAGGCATATGGCCTATGAGAATGCCAAAATGTATAAAGAAAAGACAAAAATATGGCACGACAGTAGACTCAGGATCAAAGACTTTAGGAAGGGCCAACTTGTACTATTATTTAACTCACGATTAAAACTATTTCCAGGCAAACTAAAGTCTAGATGGTCAGGTCCATTTATTATTACTAATGTCTTTATTCATGGTGCCATAGAGATTAAAAATTTGCAGCAAGGCCAGCCATTTATGGTCAATGGTGCTAGGTTGAAGCACTACTACGAGGAGGGGGATGTGAAGACTCTCTCGGCCTTCCTCCTACGTGAAGCATGAAGTTAGAAACGAGAGAGAACGAGTGGTTACTGTGCTCGTTTAGTCAAGGCCAATGCCTTAGTTTATTTTTTTCTGTTTTTTCGAGTATCGTTTGTATGTTTTGTGGTGTGATTTTAATTGCGTATTTGATGTTTGTTTTATTTGTTGTTGTAGGGAATCGAAAGAGGGTATCAAGGGGAGTAAATCAAGCTTTAAAAATCAAGAAATGGTTGAGCCAAATAAAAGATACGGACGAGCGAAGTTGAAGATTTTGATGAAAAGATATCCCTAGAATTGCGCAAAAATTGTTGGATCCGCAAAAAAGAGCCGTTGGGATTTTCCCGTTGCTTTTATAGCCGTTAGAAGGCGCTCGATCGATACGATTCTCTCATTCTTTGCTCTCCAAGATTTCTGCGATTCTCTCCATCTTTGATTCTTCTCTCCAAACCTTCAAGATTCGACAATGGTTTCCACTAGGGCTGAAAGATCCGCAGCCAAGAAGAAGGCCGATGACGCAGCTGAAGCGGCTGCGAGGGAAGCGCTTCTCACCCTTGCTGATGAGGGTGCTGTACGCACTGGCCGTCTGTCCAAGCTTCCTATTCGTAGGAAGAAGTGGAGGGTGGTCACTGAGATCCCTGCTGGTCCATCTGAGCCAGTGGGCACGCCCAAGAAACGAC
Source organism: Herpetospermum pedunculosum (assembly GCA_028017165.1). NCBI lineage: Eukaryota > Viridiplantae > Streptophyta > Magnoliopsida > Cucurbitales > Cucurbitaceae > Herpetospermum > Herpetospermum pedunculosum. The sequence continues at coordinate 51,870,914 of CM051528.1, read as the reverse complement.
GGTGGAGTGTCAAGACTGCCGCCGAACCAAGCACCGCCAGGACTCCCTCTGTGGAGAGTCAAGAAACTGATCGTGCAGCCCACGAGTCAGCCAAAGAAGGTTCGTCGCTGTCTGTGTCACCTGCGCGCAGTCCCCTCTCGTCTGAACCAGTGCCAAGCGCAGAGTCGTCACCGCCTGCACAGAGCTCCGAGTTGTCTCCAGCACCTCAGAGTTCTGATCCGCCACCTGCAGCAGCGCAGAGCCCTGAACCACCATCTTCGCCACTGAGTTCTGCGCATACACCATCAGCAGAGCGCAATTCTCCACGGCCCGATCCTGAATTCCCTTATGGGGATTATCAGGAGTCTACGCAGGGCAGTGGAGATGCTGGGGAAGAAGAAGTCTTTTCTCCCTTGAGAGAAGACAACCCTGATGTTCCTGCCCAGCAGGATGATTCCATGGAAGAGACGTTGGGGGCTTGCCTCCAACAGATCAACATTAAGAAAAACAAGAAGAAGGCCAAAATGGGCAAGGCCAAGAAGTCCAAGAAGCTGACGAAGAAGAAGGCCAAACGAGTGCCTTCAGCAGACGAAGAAAGCACGGAGCCATCACTCAAACGCCTCAAGGTGGAGGCTGCTGAATCATCCAAACCAGCCGATAAGGGGAAGGCTAAACTCTACCCTGAAGATGAACCTCCATCAGTAAGATATGTCTCATCTGATGCTGAATCCAGGGGTGTTGAGCTGAGGAAGAGGGACCTACTGCACGAGAAAGGTTTCCTTGATCGACTTGCTGACCTGCCGCAGTTCCTGCGCGCAGGGGTGCTCAACCATGGCTGGGAGGAATTCTGCAGACCTCCCAATCCAGCCTACACGAGCATGGTGTACGATTTCTACGCCAATGTGCTCAGCCCTGAGGATGGCCTATCTGTGGTCAGAGGGGTGGAAGTTGATTTCTCAGCCAAGGCCATCAATGAAGCCTTTGGTCTCAAGGGCCAAGCGCACACAGATTATGCACGGATAGTTGATGAGCCGACCGAGGCTGTGCTGGAAGAGGCCATTCGCACAATTGGCCAGCCTGAGGCCTCCTGGACAGTGTCACGCAATGGGCGGCACACTCTCATGAGTGCCAACCTCACGGCTAAGGCAGCTGTGTGGTTTTCATTCGTCAGACGAAGACTCTCCCCAGTAACTCATGAGACTACAATTAACCAGAGCCGTTCGCTGCTGGTTTATGCTATAATGAGAGGTCTCACGATCAACGTGGGAGAAGTCATCACTGCTGCCATAGCTGAGTGTGCTAAAAAGGGTAAGGGACCATTATTTTTCCCCAACACTATAACAAAGTTGTGTTTGCTTGCAGGAGTTCCCACCGAGCGCTTGGAGCAGCAGCTGCCTTACACAGGCCATTTGGAGCTGCCTGCTAACCTGAGGCTGAGAAGAAAGGGCAACATGGAATTTGAGTTGGATAGGCTGGCTGCTGAACAGTCCCTATCCATGGCCTGCTTGATGGACATGCAGAGAAGAATGGCTCAATGGGCCAACTATGCGCAGGCGAGGGACAAAGAAGTTGCAGACCAGTTGGGATGCATCTTCCCGGACTTCCCTACCACTCTCCTAACTCCATGGGTGCCCCCACGACCAAGGCAACCAGATGAGGATGATGAGAATTGAGTGCTGGTTTGAAGAGCACTAGAGGGAGTATTACTGATCCCTTAAGAAACAAAAGACAATTTTTCTGTTTTCTGATAGATATTGTGAATTATGCTGTTTTGTGTTCAATTTTTGATCTGTTTTTAATGTTTAGTTTTATGTTTTTTCTTTTGTTTAGTCTAGTCTGATGTTAGCTGAATAGGTAGGATAGTTTAGTTTTATTTTTAGGATGCATGAGTTACAGGAAAAAGCATGCTAGGGGCCTGAATCAATGTTATATCTGCCCGGATTACATTGCGAAATAATTGCGGTTCCCGCAATTTTTGTGACTGATTGCATGCTTTGGACTGTCTGTTTAGTTAGGCTGTGATCTGTTAAATTCTATCTTTTGCTGCTAGCATGACTACCTTATATAGCTAATCTTGAAGCATGCTGGATGAGTGTCATAGGACACGCTTTGATAGTTTAAATTTGCCTCCGAATAGTGCTCAGCATGCATAAACCGTAAGTCCTTAAAAACTGTCTGTTATGTTCAAATTTTCTGCTGTTGGAATAATTGCTTTTAGAATGTTTTGCCTATGCCTAGGATTTTTAGATTCTCTTTGTTTTACTTTAGACTAGATGCTTCTAGGACAAGTTTGGGGGTGTGCCACCTCAAACACTCATTGGGGACAATGAGTAGTTGAAGTTTGGGGGAGGCTACCCTAGGCCTAGGAACATTCCTCTCTTCCTTAGGACATAAGCATTCTTCTTCTCCTTTAAAGAAAATTTTTTGAAATTGAAGAAGAGAATAAAGAGGGGAGTCTCTCTCAAGTGCTGAGTAATCAGTGCCAAGTGTGTAAACCACAAGTGGCATTGCATCAAAAGGCAACCCAAGGAGAGACTCCACCTAAGTAAAAAAGGAAAAAGGGAGAAATAGGGGACGAAGAATGTATGCTTAGGAGTTATAATCTTGTGGCTTAGATGTCCTATGTAAAAAGAACTCTGATCCTTAATGAGCTAAGCACAAGGTTGTAGCTTTTAGGTTTGTCTAGGGAGATGAATGTATATCCAATGTAGTGATGCCAGGGCTTAGGTTGTTCTCTAAAAGTACCACTGTCACTGTTAATACTAAGACTGGCATGACTCTAAGGAATCCTAGGCACATTAAAAGTTAAGCTAGAAGCATGTACTGAGTCTGGAGTAAAGCTTGGTAGAATCTGAAACCCGAGGGATAGTGGCATGACATCATAAAAGTAGCTAGATCAGTAGTAGGGGGGTAACAAAACCAGCAGGTATAGTAGGCAGGTGAAGTCAGAAGAAGCTTGATAAGAGGTTAATTCTAAACTTAGAAGTGTGTCACAGGACAGCACTGCTAGAGATAGGGATATAGGGGAGTCGGTAAGTAGTTAAAGAAGATAAAATAACAGCCTAGGTAAGTCCTTAGTATGCTTGAGGACAAGCAAAGCCTTAAGTTTGGGGGTGTGTTAAGTCTCTGAAAGTGACTTATTTAGGACCCATTTAGCTTGAGAAGATGTACACATTTAGGTGTTTTTGATAGCATTTAGCCTAAACCTATGCTTTAACATGAGATTTAGAAGAAGGTAGCTAATTTAGGACTTATGCACAATAGGTAGAAAAAGGGTTGAAAACCGAAGGAAAAGAATGAAAAAATGAGCATTGCGAATGAATTGCGAAAACATTGCGGTGACCGCAATTATTCAAGTTAAAACCGTAAGTTGGCTGATCTTTTTCTGTTTAGATCCGACTTTTCAGGGATTCGTTCTTTCTCCTCCATCCATTCTGATATATGACGTTGAAGATTGATGGTTCTCCTTGGCCCAAACGCACCTGCAAACTACTATAAAAGGGGGTCAAAGTCGGAGGTTCAGTCATCACTCGAAGCGCAGAAGTCTTCTCGCAGTCCACCATTTCCATCTGTTTTCCTTTGCCGTCTGTTGGAGTGAGAGTCTCAGCTATTTGGAATCGATAATCTGACAGGAAGGAGAGAAGATTCTTCTTCTCTCTCGATTGGATTCATCCAAGCAAGGCTGATCTTTCATCCCCTTCATTCGAGGCGACTGCCACGAAGTTTTCCAGCAACTCTTTACTGTTTTTCTGTCTTTCTTTTCTGTTTTACATTCTGCTTCGTGCTGTTCTTTTCCTAAGTAGCTAGATTAGTTTATTTCGTTGCTTTCTGTCTTGTTGCTATTTACTTTACAGCTTTCATCTGTTCAACAAACAATTCCATTAATCGAAGTACATTTCTGCATTTCTCATTTCCCATCTTCTGCTACGGGTTTCACTTACTGTTTTAAGCACATTTCCCTTCTAAGCATGTCTATCTTATCTACCATTTCTGTTCTCTATATATCCATGAGTAGCTAAGTCACTTAGGGGCATGCTAATGACAGAACTATAGGCTAAAAAACGTGAGTCAAGTAGGTAGATTAACACTCGAACATTAATTGTATGTAAGCTTCATCCTACGGGCAATTTCGATTGGCCATCCATTTTGTCCAAAGAACTCCTAACCTCTGGAAGGAGTAAGAGTTCAGAGTCATATAATCATGCTAGCCTTTCATGGTAATCAGGAAACGGCCTAGGAATAGGCGTTTCCCTAGTACAAACTAAACACTCCTGCTTAAACAAGATGCTTGAGACCTTACTTTGAAGTCGAGTAAACTTAAGACTCTAATGCTTGGAATCGGACGATACTTGAGATAGAGTGAGTTTGATGTATAGAGAGTTGATCCAAAGCTTGATAATCGTAATAAACTGCCTATAGGATAGTCATTAGTAGCCCTGAATTCGCCCATTTACACACTTTTGCTGTTGAGTTAATTGCGGAATAATTGCGGTTCTCGCAATTCTGCTAATTTGCATTCTGTTTAGCTGTTTTCTTCCTCGTTTATTAATTCCATCTCTTGTCCTTTGCATCTAATTTCAACTTGCATTTGTTTATGTTATATCCCTTTATACATTCAGCAAAAATTAGATAATTAAAAACCAATTTTACCCCATCAAATTCATCCCATCTTTCTTAACAATCACACTTCGCGAATAGCTAAAAATGAGTCTCTGTGGAAAAAACGAATTAAATATACTTACTACTTGCTGTGAGACCATGTATGCTTGCATGTTCTAAGTGCTCTCTCTCTCTTATTTATCATTTTTATTAACACATTGAGCACGCAACAGCCACCGATGAGAATTGTTTGATTTGTGCGCGTGGTAATAAGACTATACCTCATCTTTTTTTCCATTGTCTTTTTAGCATGCAGTGTCTTAAAGAAGTGTTCTTATGGGAGGAAATGAAGATGAATCGTCAGGAGTTGCATCATTGTATTACATGAATTCGAAAAGCTAAAGTTTCAAGAGCTCGGAGACGCTTTTATATTTGTATTACTTCCGCTCTTGTTTATAATATTTGGAAGGCTGGAAATCAGGCTTTATGGACACATTCAGTCCCTACGGTCAAAATTGTTGGTAATCGTGTTCAGAGGGATGTTTGTGATAGATTTCTTTATGCTTCTGGTTTTAAAATGAGTTGTGGGGATAAAAATTGGGTTGAAAGCTTTATTCAAAGCTTCTAATTAAGTTTATTGGTTTTTGTAAGTGTTTCTCTGGTTAATACATATATTGATTCATAAAAAAAAAAAGAAACTTCAGGATGATTTTCATTAATAAAGATTATTTTTTATGTTGAACTTTCATATAATATATTACTCAGACCCCTTTAATTTTGGTGAAGACTTTCAAGTATTTGAAATCAAACACTTAACTCGACCTTCATTTGAAATTTTGAAGCATTAAAGATCATTGGGCACAATATGAAGCCAAAATAAAATTTTACATGGACTAATTATTTAAATCAAACATGTTTCAACTTAGTCTGAGCAAGTTAATTTTTTTTTTTTAATAATTACAACCTCTCTGAACATATAATACAACCAACTATATGTCACCTTAATATGGTAGAATAGTTGTAGTACAATGGTCTAAAATTATTACAATAATTCATATACAAGTTACAACTACTCCAGATCCACCGGAGTCTGGTTTCAAAGAGATGGTGTTGGTCTAAAACGACCATCTCTTTGATCTCAGGTCGACATTGAAAATGTGACTCGAGACATATTTGAATGCCATGATAGGAGGTGGCGGCCTTCGCGAGGATATGTCAGCAAGCGGCGACTGAAGTGTAAAGTTGCCACAAAAAAAATGTGGAACCTTGCTCCACGAAAAAAAAATTGTGGAAAATAGAAGAGAACTCCCCCTCCCTTTTTGTTTTGAAGAAAAAAAAATAAGGAAGAAAATAATGGAGATAATGCGAGATAAAAGAAAAAAGATGATATGAATATTATTGTTCATTGTCTGATAACCTCAAGAAGATGATGGCTTTGCTTGACAAATGTGGGAGCTACAATTGAGGAAGTGGACGATTATTCCTTAGTGGGCGGTTACACCCATGATCGTGGACAGTTACTCGAAGATCATGGTTGGTTATTTGCAAACGTGGGAAAGTACAAACGACATAGTGGGCGGTTGCTCAAAGGTGGGGAGTTATCTCCAACTTAGTGGGTGGTTTCCATGTAATGGGTAGTTAGCCTCAAATTGTGGAGAATTGTTGGGAATGTCCCACAATCCCTCTCCTATATAAAGAAGTTTTCTTTGTAGAGAAAAGGAACGGGAAAACAATATAGAATTTTGGGTTTTAAAACTTGAAGGCTTTTAAGCTTTGTTTCTTGTGTGTTCTTGTGATAGAATGCATGTATCAGAGCATTCAAGTGAGGATTGATCTATCTTACTTGTGGAGTGCTTTGAAGATCGAGGGTTGATGGGAGCCAAAAGCTTTGGCCGATTATTGGTTTGCTTCATCATCTAAGCCGTCTATATTCTAGCCTTTCTTAGGGGTTGAGACCAAATTGGCTAATGGGGTTTTTGGGTTTGAGATCTAAAGGTCTTGTTCTTCAGCAAGGTTGTTAGATACACTCGTGGGAATTTCTTAACATTTTGGTATCAGAGCTTTTGGCTCAAGATCGGATATATGTTTCCTCTGTGTTTCTCTTTATTTTGTCTAGTTTCTTAACAAAAGAGGTGGAAAACTCTAAACGATTCCTCCTTGGGGAGAGAAAAATGGAGATGTAGTTGTGGAAATAAAAATGGTAGTAGAAGAAAAATAATAATAACAAATCATGAAAAAGAAGATTGATGGAGTTTTTTTAGGATCCCCTACATTTGAATTGTGGAAGAAAGAGAGATGAGGGGGTGGGGAAATAGTGGGAGGGAACACTTCAACAAAAACTATTTTCCATAACATGCATCGAACCGAATTAGATCTGAATTCACATTTAACCGGACCAAGCTGATTGCACCACTGCCAATGGGCGTTCCCAACCCTAGGCCGCGTCTATAAAGGTATGGAAATGATGAAATGATCAGTTTCCCTTTCCATTGATAAATGAATGTATTTATAGGTTACAAGTTATCTATTTATGAACTATTGGAAGTTACACCAAGTACCAAATATGATGGAAAACTTGTTAATGGTTCTACAACTTAGGAGAATAATATGTTTGACTACTCTACAACTAAGGAGGTAGGTGCCATTATTATCCAATATGCCCCCGCAAGATGGAACTCCGAGAGGAGAGACCAATCTTGGAAAGTAGGTGGTTGAGCCGAATGCGAGGTAGTGGTTTGGTCAACGCATCTGCTAATTGATTTGTTGATGAGACATGAGTGACACGAAGAATGCCACCCTGAACTTGTTCGCGAATAAAGTGGTAATCAAGTGCCACATGTTTCATACGAGAGTGGAAGACTGTGTTGAAGCATAGACTGGTTGCTCCAACGTTGTCACAGTAGATAATTGGCGTGTGTGTGGAACTTAGACCAAGCTCGTCTAGAAGAGAAGTGATCCAACGAACCTCAGCGGCGGTAGAGGCAACAGAGCGATATTCGGCTTCAGTGGATGAGCGAGCCACCGTACGTTGCTTCTTCGAGCACCAAGAGATTGGATTCCTACCCAAATATATGATATACGCACTAGTGGAGGTAAAGTCATCTTTGTTGCCTGCCCAGTCTGCATCAGAGTACGCATGGAGAGTAAGGGGTGATTGGCGATGAAGGAGAACACCGAGATCAAGTGTGCCACATAGGTATCGGACAAGTCGTTTGACAGCATTCCAATGATCAGTAGTCGGGCGATGCATGAGCTGTGACAATTTATTGACTGAATAAGCTATGTCTAGACGAGTAAGAGTGAGATATTGAAGGCTGCCAACAATGGTCCGAAATTTGGTTGGGTCAGATAGTGTTGAGCAAGAGTGAAGAGTAAGGACTGGTGAAGTAGTTATAGGTGTAGTGATAGAGCGAGAATCAATCATCTTTGTTCGAGCAAGTATGTCAATGACATATCGCCGCTGAGAGAGGAGTAAACCGTGGGAATGAGGAACCACCTCAATCCCGAGGAAGTAGTGGAGATTACCCAAATCCTTCGGCGAGAAGCGACGAGCAAGAACCGAGACGAAATTCTGGACTGCTAGAACATTGTTACCTATGACAATGATGTCATCAACATACAAGTAGAAAAAGAGTATCATTGTTAGTTTTCTGTACAAACAAGGAAGTGTCAGCGACCGAGTTCGAGAAGTGAGATGCAAGCAGAAATTGGCGAAGCTCATTGTACCGAGCTCGAGGTGCCTGCTTAAGGCCATAAATAGCCTTTCGTAGGCGGCACACGTGGTGAGGTTGATCAGGATCAACAAATCCTTGTGGCTGTGTCAAAAAGACATCACCAGTAAGAGTGCCTTGGAGAAGTGCATGGTTGGCATCTAGTTGACGAAGATCCCAACCATTACTGACAGCCATGGAAAGGACAAGTCGAATTGTCGTGGGTTTGACAACTATGTTGAACGTCTCATGGTAGTCAACGTAGATGCGTTGATGAAACCCTTTAGCAACCAATCGAGCTTTGTACTTGTCAACAGAGCCATTAGGTGAACGTTTTATTCGAAAAATCCATTTACATCCCACTATATTTTGAACCATTGTTGGAGGAACTAACTTCCAAGTACCATTCCTAACGAAGGCATTGAACTCGTCTGACATTGCATGTCGCCATTTGCTGTCTTTGATGGCCTGAGTGACACAAGTTGGCTCAATATCTTGGGCAAGTTGGGCTGAGAGACTGAGTTTGGTTATTGGTTTGAAGATATTATTTTTGGAGCGTGTGATTATAGGCGAGGTGCGAGTGATGGTAGTTGGTACGGATGGTAGGTTTTTGGTTGTAAGGTGATCCTCAGGAGGAGGATCAGTGGGTACCACTGGTGGGGATAAGGGAAGTGGGAGAGAAGGGATTTCTGAAACAGGTGGTGGAAGAGGAACAGGGTTGGTAGGGGCAAGGGATGGGATGAGAGAGGTTTGTTGTGCGATCAGGTCCAGTTGTGTGGCAAGGTCGATTGACGAGGGGCTGTAGGAGCAACTTGTAGATGGTGTGCAGGTGGTTGGAAGGAGGACATGTTGTGGTAACCAGGTCTTGCTGGTGGACTCAGTTGGTCGTGCAAGACTTGGTTCGAAGCTTAACATGGGAAACTCAGACTCAATAAAGCGAACATGACGAGATGAGTAGAGTTTCTGAGTGTGAGGATCGTAACACAAGTAAGCACTTTGAGTGGATGAGTAGCCTAAAAAGACACACAAAATGGATCAACTAGCAAGTTTGTGCGATGAGTAAGGGTGAAGCCAAGGAAACAGAGACAACCAAACGCGCGTAGTTTTGAGTAATTTGGTGGAGAGTCAAATAATTTATGATAAGGGGAAACTGACTCGACTGACTCGAGTGTGGGAGTGGGAAGACGATTAATGAGGTAAGTGGCAGTGAGAAACGCGTATGACCAGAAAGTGAGAGGCAAGGAAGCACGAGACAAGAGTGAAAGACCGGTTTCAACTATGTGACGATGATGACGTTCAGAAAAGCCATTATGTTCTAGGGTATGTGGAAGGGACGTGAGGTGCGAGATTCCATTTGTAGATAAATAGGTCGCAAGTCCAATATATTCCCCCCCGTTATCTGAGTACAAAGTCACAATTTTCTTATGAAAAAAGTTTTCAACAAGTGCTTTTAAACGGGGGAAAATTGTTGCAACCTCAGATTTGCGTGTGATAGGGTAAAGCCAAATATAGTGTGTGAAGTGATCTACAAAAATGACATAATATTTGACCAATCAATGGAATAGATAAGAGAAGTCCATACATTAGAGAATATTATTTGGAGAGGGGAATGAGACACAAGAGATGATTGAGAGAAAGGTAATTTATGACTTTTCTTCCTAAGACAATCATTGCAATAAGAGGTCTTTTTACTAGAGGAATCTACCGCTAGTTGGAACGTAGAGAGAATATGGCGTAGGATTGACTCGAACGGATGACCCAAACGATGATGCCAGTCATGGTGAGACACTTTGACACTAGTGAAAGTAGATGGACTAGGTGAGGAGGGGGAGGTAGGCAATTCATACACACCATCTTTAGGTTGTCCTGCCAGCAATACTGCCCCCGTCAACAGATTCTTCACACGAAACAAATAGGGTAAGAACTGAACAAAAGTGTTATTGGACTTGCAAAATTGAGATATGGAAATAATATTTCTTTTCATGTTAGGAACACATAAAACATCATGCAATTGAATTTTTTTTGTAGGAGTTGAGAGAGAAGTAGAGTCAGTGTGTGATATATGTAATCCAGTACCATCACCGATGACAATGTCGTCAGAACCATCATAAGGAGTGTGGAGGGAGAGATTGCTCAGGTCGGCAGTTACATGGTGAGATGCACCACTATCAAGAAGCCAATTAGGCGTCGTAGAGGGAGTGTCGATGGTTGTATGTGCCTTTGGTTGCCATGGATAGGATACTGCCTTGTTGTTGGGTGGGGGCGTTCGTCCAGGGGTGGAAGAGGGAATCAATCGGTAAATCGGACAATTTGCGACAGTATGACCCACATTCCGGCAACCTTGACACTTATTGAGATATTGGCGATGCTGGCGAGGGGTTGACTCTGACTGAGGAGGTTGAGAGGATGACCCCAATCGAGATGTCAAGGGGTGACGTTGACCACCAGGTTGTGTTGAAGTAAGATTCGTCGTGATTGAGTGTAGAGAGGATGTTGATTTTGACTGCTGAAGAAACAGTTCTTGATTGAGAAGTTTCTCATGGAGCTCATCAAATGAGATAGGTGTGTCTCGACCTTCAACAATGTCAACGATATGGCGATAGTCATCATAGAGGCCTTCAAGTACTTTTTCAATAAGGTCTTCATGATCTAGAGGTTTTTGTTACGTCTCCAAAAGTGACCTTTTTAGGACTTATTTATCTTAGAAAGATGTACATTCTTAGGTGTTTTTGATAGGATTTAGCTTAAACCTATGCTTATATATGAGAATTAGAAGAAGGAAGCTAAATTAGGACTTGTGTGCAAAAGGAAAGAAAAGGAATGAAAAAGGAAGTTAAAAGAATGAAAATTGTGCATTGCGGAAGCATTGCGGAAACATTGCTAAAACCGCAATGTTTTAAGTGAAATCCGTAAGTTGGCTAACCTTTTTCTGTTGTAATCCGATATTTCAGGGATTCGTTCTTTCTCCTCCATCCATGTTGAAGTACGACGTTAAGGATGGATGGTGCTCCTTGGCCCAATCGCACCTGCAGAACACTATAAAAGGAGGTCAAAGAGGAAGGTTTAATCATCATCCGAAAGCGTAGAAGTCTCTTCGCAGCGCAGTCTTTTCCATTCTTTCTCTTCTCCGTCTGTTGGTTTGAGAGGTTCAGCTGTTGGAGTCGACAATCTGATAGGAAGGAGAGAAGATTCATCTTCTCTCCTGATTGGATTCATCCAACCAAGGCTTAACTTTCTCTCCCTTCAGCCGAGGCGTTTGCGACGAGGCGATCAAGCTCATTTTACTGCTTTCTGTCTTTACTTTTCATTTCCAGCACCGTTTTGTTGTTATTTCTTTTCCATTAGTCAATCCATTCCATTTCGTTGCTTTCTGTCTTTATGTTAATCACTTTAAGTTTTCATTTGTTCATTCAAACAATTGATTAATCAAAGCACAATTCATCATTTCACACTTTGTCTTTACCTTCTCTGCCTACTGTTTTTCCTTGCTGTTTTGTCTTTCATTTTCTTCTAAGCATGTCTACTTCATCTATTATTTCTGTTCTCTCTACATCCATGAGTAACTAAGTCACATAGGGGCATGCTAATGACAATACTATAGGCTAAAACACGTGAACCAAGCATGTAGGATAACTCTCGAATGCATTGATTGTATGTAAGCTTCATCCCACGGGCAATTTCGATTGGCCATCCATTTTGTCCAAAGAACTCCTAACCTCTGGAAGGAGTAAGAGTTCACAGTCATACACTCATGCTAGCCTCTCAAGGTAACCAGAAAACGACCTAGGAATAGGCGTTTTCCTAGTACAAATCATAACTTACTGCTTTAACAAGATGCTTAAGACCTTACTTGGACATGAGTAAACTAAAGAATCTAATGCATGAAATCGGAAGATACATGAGAATGAGTTAGTTTGATGCATAGTTAGTTGATCCAATGCTTGAGAATCGTGTGAAAATGCCTATAGAGGAGTCGTTAGTAGCCCTTGTTTCTCCATTTTACACACTTTCGCTGTTAGTAACATTGCGGTAAAATTGCTGTTCTCGCAATTCTACTAAGTTAAAAATTCTGCTTAGCTATTTTTCTCTTCGTTTATAAATCTCTTCTCTTTACGGTTGAGTTTATCATTGACTTGCACTTGTTCATGTTGCTATCCTTAATTGATTCATTAGTAATTAGGCATTTTTAAACCAAATCTACCCCATCAAATCCACCCATTCTTGCTTAACAATACACTTCACGAGTAGCTAATAATAAATCTCTGTGGGAAAACGAATGATAAAATACTTACTACTTGCTACAAGATCATGTATGCTTGCATGTTCTGAGTGCTCTCTCTCTCTTATTGCTTATTTCTTTTACACATTGAGCACGCAACAAGTTTTTGGCGCCGCTGCCGGGGATTCAGTTTAGTGAAAACGAAGTTTGTTAAGTTAGAAAAACAAAGTTTAATATCTATTGGAGCTGATCTATTCTCATTTCTTTTGCAGGTACCATTGGGTTAGTTTATGAATGAACATTCAAGTAGCGATCTAGAGTTCAATCCTGAGCCTGAGAGATTACTTAGGGCCAGAAATAGAGCCAAGAAACGTCTCTTTAACCAACCCTCTATACCTCCAACAATTGCTGAAACCGCAGAGTCTTCGCAATTCTATCAAGAAGAAATGGATATACCAGTCCCAAATCCGGTACATACCACTCGCAATCCCATCGAAATAGCGAATGATAAGAATAGTGCATTTCTTTCCTACCTAGTACCTATGCCTGGGGAGCTAAACCCAAGCATAATCCGCCCTAAAATTACTGCCAACTCATTCGAGTTAAAGCCAGTAATGTTCCAAATGTTGTCCATTGTGGGACAATTCTTTGGAGTGGAAAATGAGGATCCCCACAATCATCTTAGAAACTTCCTAGGAGTTAGTGATACATTTCTCATCCCTGGAGTTTCCCAAGAAGCCTTGAGGCTCTACCTCTTCCCCTACTCATTAAGGGACAAAGCAAAGACGTGGTTAAACTCATTACCCTCTGGATCAGTCCTCATTTGGACAGACTTGGCGGAGAAATTCCTAGTTAAATATTTCCCACCTGATAGGAATTCTACCTTTCGTGATGACATAGTCAAGTTCAAACAAACTGAAAATGAGTCTCTTCACGAAGCTTGGACAAGGTTCAAGGACCTTCTACTTAAATGTCCACACCATGGTATTCCATGGTGTATCCAAATAGAGGTCTTTTTCAAAGGATGCAACCCCAGCACCAGACAAGTGTTAAATTCATCTGCTGGAGGTTCCATGCTGTCCAAGAGTTATAACGAAGCCTATGAGATCTTGGAGAAGATCTCAGCATCTCACTGTAGGTGGTCAGATGATCCAATCGAGCCAAGTAGAGCTCAAAATAAGGACGCACTCAATGCCATGAGTAGCCAAATAAGCGCCCTGACCAACCTAGTTAAACAAATGGCTCAAGCCAATCTCCAAACTAGTGTCAACACCGCCACAGCCATGTCAATGGGCACACAACCAAGTAAAGGTGAGACACTTATCTGTGGATTCTGTGGGGAAGGGCACCTGTATGAATACTGCCCTGGGAATCCAGCCTCAGTCTGCTATGTTGGAAGCCAACAGCAGCCTAGGAACAACCCCTATTCCAACACTTACAATCCTGGTTGGAGGAACCACCCAAATCTTTCATGGGGTGGCCAGCAGAATACTAACCAAGCTCCTAACCAACCAAGACCGAATGGAACACCTGGTTTCACTCCCCAACATAACCAATCCATGTATCAAAAACCATACAACCAACCAGTAGGGTCTTCTGTAGAAAATCTACTCAAAGAGTACATCGCCAAGAATGATGCTACTCTACAAAGCCAACAAGCTACCCTCAGGAGCCTAGAGAACCAAATAGGGCAACTAGCCAATGAACTCAAAAGTAGGCCCCAAGGTAGACTTCCTGCTGACACTGAGGTGCCAAGGAGAGATGGAAAAGAACAAGTTCAAGCAATTGAACTTAGAAGTGGTAGACCATTGGTGAGCAACACTAAAGAAACCCCAAAGAGAGTAGAGAACAATGAGTCTAGTGCTCCACTAGAGTCTCTGCCAAACCAAGGTCAACCATCACCAAGCACATTAGGAGCAAGGCTGGAGCCAATCATAGAAGAGATAGAAGAAATCCCAAGGCCTCCACCTATCCTGAGGCGACCTGAAGTGCCTGCATATGTGCCACCACCTCCATTTCCTCGAAGGCTAAAGAAAAAATAAGAACAGGAAGTGCACTTTAACAAATTTTTAGAGATTCTTAAACAAGTGCATGTGAATATTCCTTTTGTAGAAGTTCTACAGTCTATGCCTTCTTATGTTAAATTTCTGAAGGATATAATCACTAACAAGAAGATCATTGGTGAATTTGAAACAGTGAATCTCACTTAGGAGTGCAGTGCCATACTCCAGAACAAGCTACCCAAGAAGGAGAAGGATCCTGGTTCCTTCACCTTACCAGTAGAGCTAGGAGGCAAGCACGTGGGCAGAGCTCTTTGTGACCTGGGAGCCAGCATAAACCTCATGCCCCTATCACTATTCCGCCAGCTAGGAATAGGAGAAGCACGTCCAACCACTGTCACTTTACAACTTGCAGACAGATCCATAGCATACCCTGAGGGTAAGATTGAGGATATTCTTGTAAAGGTTGACAAGTTTATTTTCCTTGCAGATTTCATCATCCTGGATTATGAAGCAGACAAGGAAGTCCCCATCCTATTAGGAAGACCATTTCTAGCCACAGGTAGGGCCCTGATAGATGTCCAGAAAGGTGAGCTCACTATGAGGGTTCATGATGAGGAGGTTAAATTTAGTGTTTATAAAGCCTTAAGGTACCCCTCTGACTCTGAATCTTGTGCTAGCATGGACATTGTAGATTCACTGATGGAAGAACAGCTGGAGCATGAATTATTAACTAAGCATGCTAATGAATATGTACAATTAGATTTAACTGATTTAAATGTTTCTGAGATAATGGATATACCTGTAGATAAACCACAGCATGTTTGTATAAATAAAGACTTAACTGACAGATCCCTGAATCGATTAAAGCCATCCATTGAGCATCCACCTGTCTTAGAATTGAAACCCTTACCCACTCATCTGACGTATGCATATTTAGGAAGTAATGATACTATGCCTGTTATTATTTCATCTAAATTGAGTGAGAAGCATGAGGATGAGCTGATATTATTACTTAAGCAACATAGAAAGGCTATTGCATGGACTATTGCTGACATTAGAGGCATTAGCCCTTCTTACTGCATGCATAAAATAATATTAGAGGAAGAACATACACCCCGAGTAGATCACCAACGAAGGTTGAACCCCTTTATGAAAGAGGTAGTAAAAAAGGAAATCATAAAGTGGTTAGATGCAGGTGTGATCTTCCCTATAGCTAGTAGTCAGTGGGTAAGTCCTATACAATGTGTACCTAAGAAGGGGGGGATGACTGTAGTAGTAAATGAGAGCAATGAACTGATTCCAACTAGAACTATTACAGGATGGAGAGTTTGTATGGATTATAGAAAATTGAATAAGGAAACAAAAAAAGATCACTTCCCTCTACCATTCATAGATCAGATGTTAGACAGGATAGCTGGTAGAGCTTATTACTGCTTTTTAGACGGTTATTCAGGATATAACCAAATCACTATAGACCCTAAGGACCAGGAGAAGACCACCTTCACTTGCCCTTTTGGAACCTTTGCCTTTCGCAGAATGCCTTTTGGCTTATGCAATGCACCAGCAACGTTCCAAAGGTGCATGTTGGCAATCTTCTCTGACTTAGATGAATCCATGATAGAGATATTTATGGATGACTTCTCAGTCTTTGGTGATTCATTCACAAACTGTTTAGAGAACTTAGGACAAGTCCTGGCTAGGTGTGAGGAGACCAACCTAGTCCTTAATTTGGAAAAGTGCCACTTCATGGTGGAGGAAGGGATAGTCCTAGGTCATAGAGTGTCTAGAGCAGGAGTAGAGGTCGATAGGGCCAAGATTGAAATAATAGAGAAGTTGGTGGAACCTCAGAATGTGAAAGCCATTAGAAGCTTCTTAGGACACGCAGGCTTCTATAGAAGGTTCATTAAGAACTTTTCAAAGATCTCCAAGCCCTTGTGTGAGCTTCTAGAGCTGAATAAGCCATTCATCTTCTCTAAAGAATGTTTCCTAGCCTGGAAAACCCTTAAGGAAGCACTAGTCAAAGCACCTATTATAGTAGGACCAAACTGGGACCTTCCCTTTGAGATGTTATGTGATGCAAGTGACTATGCAGTAGGGGTTATGCTAGGACAAAAGATTGACAAACTAACACACCCTGTATACTACGCTAGTAAGACACTTAATGAGGCACAATGTAATTTCACAACCACTGAGAAGGAGATGCTAGCTGTAGTGTTTGCCAGTGAGAAGTTTAGGAATTACATTGTAGGCACTAGAACAATCGTGTATACAGATCACTCTGCACTAAAGTACCTTACGAGGAAGGCTGATGCGAAGCCTAGGTTGATTAGGTGGGTATTGTTGCTGCAAGAGTTTGATCTGGACATTAGAGATAAGAAAGGATGTGAAAATGTGGTTGCGGATCATCTTTCCAGATTGCAACATAATTGCGATAACATTGCGGAAACCGCAATTTCTGATGCTTTTATCGATGAGCATGTCTTTGTATTAGCACATCGTTATAACGATGAGGAACCTTGGTTTGCTGACATTGCTAACTTCCTTGCATCGCAGGTACTACCAACTTTCAAGGGAGGCCAAGAAAAGAAGAGGTTCCTGCATGAAGCTAGGAAGTTCATATGGGATGATCCTACACTTTACAAGATGTGTGCAGATGGTTTGCTGAGGAAATGTGTGTCAGCTGCTGAGGCGAAGTCTGTGCTGCAGCACTGCCATACAGCCCCCTATGGTGGACATTTTGGTGGCCAAAGGACAGCTGCAAAGGTGTTCCAAAGTGGCTACTATTGGCCCACGATCTTCAAGAATGCCCACGAATACGCACACAGCTGTGATGAATGCCAGAGAACAGGTAACCTTAGTCGAAAGGATGAGATGCCTCTCACTTACATCTTAGAGTTGGAGCTCTTTGATGTGTGGGGCATTGACTTCATGGGGCCATTTCCCCCATCATTAGGTAACCTTTACATACTTGTAGCTGTAGACTATGTATCTAAGTGGGTAGAGGCCATAGCATGTCCAAACAATGATGCCAAAACAGTCATTAAATTCCTTAATAGACATATTTTTACTAGGTTTGGTACACCTCGTGCTATAATTAGTGTTGAAGGGACACACTTTATTAATAAAGCTATGGAAAAAGTGTTGGCTAAATACAATGTTAGACATAGAGTAGCCACCCCTTATCACCCACATTCGAATGGCCAAGCTGAAATTTCAAATAGGGAGATTAAAAACATACTCGAAAAAGTGGTCAAACCCAATAGAAAAGATTGGTCTTTTAAACTCGAGGATGCACTTTGGGCATATAGGACTGCATATAAGACACCCTTAGGTATGTCTCCTTATAGACTTGTGTATGGCAAAGCATGTCACTTACCATTCGAATTAGAAATTAAAGCATTTTGGGCCTTGAAAGAACTGAATTATTGCGTGACCGATGCGGGAACATTGCGGTCTCTGCAATTACATGAGCTTGATGAGCTTAGACATATGTCCTATGAAAATGCTAAAATGTATAAGGAAAAGACTA
This sequence comes from Herpetospermum pedunculosum, assembly GCA_028017165.1. Taxonomy (NCBI): domain Eukaryota; kingdom Viridiplantae; phylum Streptophyta; class Magnoliopsida; order Cucurbitales; family Cucurbitaceae; genus Herpetospermum; species Herpetospermum pedunculosum. Next base: position 51,852,875 of record CM051528.1, on the reverse strand, counting down.
AGATTTGGCATGATAGTAGACTTAGGATTAAGGACTTTAAGAAAGGCCAACTTGTCTTGTTATTTAACTCCCGGTTGAGATTATTTCCAGGCAAACTTAAGTCCAGATGGTCAGGTCCTTTTGTGATAACTAACGTGTTTGTTCATGGTGCAATCGAGATTAGGAACCTGCAGCAAGGGCAACCGTTCATGGTTAATGGTGCACGATTGAAGCATTATTATGAGGAAGGAGATGTGAAGACTCTCTCGGCCTTCCTCTTGACTGAAACGTGAAAATAAGAACGAGGGAGGACGAGTGGTCACTGTGCTCGTCCATGCGAGGCTATGCCTTAGTTTATTTTTTGCTATTCTTTCGGTTACGATTTGCGTATATTTTTGTGTGATTTTAATTACGAATTTGATGTTGATTTTATTTCTTTTAATAGGGGATTGATAGAGGGAATCAAGGAGATGAATCCAGGATAAAAAATCGGGGAAGATATTGGGCCAAATCGAAGATTACGTTGAGGAAATATGGGTATTTGAAACGAAGGAAATCTCGAACGGCCATTTAATTGCGGTAGATTTGCGAAATCCGCAACAGAAATAGCCGTTGGGATTCCCATAATTACTTATAGCCGTTAGAAGCGCTCTGATCCGTACGCTTCCCTCATTCCCTGAACTCCAAGAAAGCTCTCTCCTTCTTCCTCTGCACTCCCTCTTTTCAGATTTCTACGATTCCACCATGGTGCTAACAAGAGCTGAGAGATCCGCCTCCAAGAAGAAGGCCGACGACGCTGAGATTGCTGCGAGAGAGGCACTCCTTGCCTTGGCGGATGCTGAAGCCGCACGAACCGAACGCCTTCTGGTGGACGGATTTTTGAATATCCGCCTAATCTCAAGTTGTCGAGGCTTGCCAAAATACGATTTATAATGCCTATTGCCAAGGCTTTGCGGCCAGTGGTAACAGGGTCGATCCAAGGAATAGGAATGATCAAAAGTATAATCAAAATTTGGATTTAATTGATTAATTGGTAACGGGGGGTTTTAATTGCAAGAGAAATAATGAAGAAAGTAACGAAGGAAGAATAATATGTAGAGAGCGTGTGAACGGTTTGGGGAGTCTCGGGATCAATTGTTAGACAACATTCAGCTTATAATTTAATTCTAACGACATGGAATACAGTTTATTTAGCACGCGGACGACTACCAGAGAAGCCCCAAAGTAGCCGACTCCATGGATTTTAATTAGACCACACAGTTCTAATTACACGTTATCTAAGCTCACATTAAGATGATCGGTCCTAAGATGAATTTAGACAGTCACTAGCTAACCGCGACGAACATTCGAGCGTGAATTCTAAATGCTAGTAGGTTGCCCGCAAACGCTGTATGCAACCAACATTTATCCTACCCGACCCGATACTTCGATTTAGTTCTATTTACCTGTGTTACTTAGTCGAGCAGTGAGAGGCACGGCATCGCTACTCTTTAACATACACAACATGCGAAGCTACCCGAGTGTCAATCAACGTAATTTAGCATGAGCGTGGGATTAAGCAAGGTAAATAGATGCCAATAATCAGATTCCAATATGCAAAATTATACTCAGATTATCAAAGCATTAAATGTCTAACAAAATTCCCCTAAACAAATCCCAAACCGTCACCCTTACCTTAGCCGCTCATGGCGCGGTGCGTCAATCCCGCTCCACCAACGACCATGGAAGAGTTCATCTACCTATTACAATGGAGAGTGGAGCTCTCAAGCATGCCAACAATGGCGGAGCTCCACGGAATATAGAGAGAAAACGGAGAAGAAGAAGCTAAAAATCGCCGGAATCCGTTGAGAGATGAAGAAGATGAAGATCCTCCAAAAATGTGCAGAAAAATCGTCTTTTAGCTACTGCCTTCGTCGTAGCGTCTCGACGCTAGGCCAGCGTCTCGACGCTGTGCCCTAAGTAATCCGCGCGCGCGCGCGATGGCGTCGCGACGCTAGGCCAGCGTCGCGACGCTGCCCCGATGAATTTCCAGCGCGCGCCTCCTCCGAAGCGTCTCGACGCCAAGCAGGGTCTCGACGCCAGGGCAGCGTCGAGCTAGCGTCTCGACGCTATCACTCGACGCTTGCTCTCGGGTTTTTCCAGCGTCGAGCCAGCGTCTCGACGCTGGCTCTCGGGTTTGGGGCTGATGCTTTGCCTCTTCAAGGCTGTTTTGGCCCGTTTCTTCACGGAACAAGTTCCCCTCTTCCCGATGCATTCCCGGGGCGCTAAAACTCTGCTTTAAGCGCTCGAACATGTCCAACGGACGCACGAGCTCTTTGCCGCTTTTCTCCTACAAAAGAGATACATTTAATCAATTGCGAGCGGCCTTTAGCTATAATTAGGACGTATTTAATAGCTCCAAAATAGAGTTATCAAACACCCCCAACTTAAACATTGCTAGTCCTCGAGCAAGCACTACAAAGACATTGACTGTAAGGACGCGATTACATATATTCCAACTCAAACCTCCACGCGTATTAAAATTTGAACACGAGCATAATCATGGAAGCATTTGTTCATGCATTAACTAGGACATATCAAAAATTAACTCTTGCCCCCTAACGTGTGTGTGTGCTAGACAACCACTCCTAAACTCACGTAAACCCGGAAAACCAACATGCAACGCACATCCCATTTTCCCCCTACTTCTAGCGTTTAAGAACAGCTACACTTGACTTACACGAGAGAGAGAAGCAAATTAAGAGACCTAATTATTTTCTCATTCTTTTTCTTTCTTTTCAAAAGTACTTTGTACTCTTTTATTTTGGGTTCTTTGAACCAACCTTTCATTTCTTTTTCCTTCCTACTCGAGATGCCTAACACGTCAAATTCATGCATGAAACTTCACGTTTTTAAGGACTAACGCTCACTTCTTTTAAGCGCTTAAAAAGAAGGAGGAGCGCCTCGAGAGAAAATTTTCTATAGAACATGCTTTTCTATTTTTTTTTTTTTTTCATTAGGCTAAGCACATGCTTCCTCAATTAATTAGCTACTAACTCTCATGCAACAAGCTACCTAAGGGTGCCTTTCGGGGTGACAACGAGAATTAGCTAAACATGCGACAAACCAAGCTTACGGAATCTAGGGAGAAGTTGCTAAGTGCGCGATGAGTGCAAGGGAGCAACAGAAAAAATTTTAAAATTTTTGACATGAACCTAAGAAACACAAAACTCATGCAAAAACTCGATTATGAACATGCTCAGAATTCCAACATGCATTTCCTAGGCTATCACAGTCAGAAAACAATAAACAGAGTCCCAAGCACTTCAATATCTTTGCAACACTTCTCAACAAACTACACATGCATATCCAACGGACTACTCCACCCCCAACTTCAAAAATTGGCATTGTCCTCAATGCCAACCAGTCAGATACATCAAAGTAAAAGGGAAGAAGAAATACACTTCCCTGACTCTTGGTGAAGCTGGCGAGGGCGAGGAAGCGGCGCACGAACGCATCAGAGCCCAAAATTGTCTTCTCATCCTCGATTCCTAAAAAAAAACAGCAAGCTAATTAATACTAAAAAGCGATAAAACTAAACTAAAGCATAAAAACAGTTCAACACTCGGGTGCCTCCGAGAAGCGCAGAATTTTTAAAGTCGGTTGCTCGACTGTATTCTCTCAACAGACTCATCCATAGTCTGTAGGTGCGGGGGACGATCCAGACTTGTCCTTGGCCACACCTTCTCTGCCATCCACCTGAAAAATATTTTGCACTCTTCGTGCCTCGGGCACGTGAATATCAGACATGTTAGTGCAAAATCCAGTGTCATTATCACACACATTTAAATCAGAAATTTTTACCGAGACATGGGAACCATCCCTCAAGCGCGAGGGTAGACTCCCATTCTCGTAATGCATAACCACAGACACATTTCCATCATTCACATACGACTTCGATGCATTAATAATAAATTCATTCACCATTCCATCGAATTCTACAGATAAGGCACCCCTATCAACATCTATCTTGACCTTAGCGGTCTTCATAAATGGGCGGCCTAACAAAATAGAAGAGGAAACATGCGAAGAATTTTCGTTCATATTCAGCACATAAAAATCGCATGGAAACAGTAAGTCCTTTACTTTGACTAAAACATCCTCAATCTTCCCTAAAGGATGCACACAAGATCGATCGGCTAGTTGGATAACTATATTAGACTCGATTAAAGTACACAGTTCAAGTTCTTTGAAAACATCATAAGACATGACATTAATCGAGGCACCGAGATCTAACATGGCATTTTCAATGAGTTTAGTACCGATAGTGCATGGGATAGAAAACATACCAGGATCGATGCACTTCGGTGGAAGATTACCTTGGAAGATTGCGGAGACGGTTTCTTTCTTCGTCTCGTCGCTTTTTCTCGACATTCTCTTACTCGTACACCACTTCTTGAGAAACTTGGCATATTTTGGCACTTGGCTTACGGCCTCAAGAAGTGGGATGTTGACCACCACCTTTTGGAAGGTTCGAAGGACCTCCGCATCCTCAGATTCCAAAGTAGGCTTCGCAAGCCTACTCGGGAATGGTGCTCTGGCAACATCCTCAGGTACACTGACCTTCTCATTTCTTTTCTCATTCTGAGTCTCAGGAGCAGTCGGGGCGGACTTGTTCAGGCTGTCCGTGGCTTCCTTCGCAGCTCTGGTGGAAAGTGACTTCCCACTGCGCAGCTGAATGGCACTCACGTTTTCACATGAGTTTACTGTAGTTTGGGAAGGAAGCTTCTCCGAGCTCTTGCTCTCAATCTTACTGATAGACACCGCCATTTGTGTCAGCTGCTTGTTCAAATTCTGCAGCTCTGCCTTATGAGAATTGAGCTCTTCTCGAGCCTCTTTCTGAAACTGGCTGGTGCTAGTCACGATGGTCCTGACCATCTCTTCAAGTGAGTTGGAGGAGCTCGAGGCTTGAGCCTGGGTGGAAGAGTTAGGCCTATCCTGGGACTGGCCTTGGAAACGATTTTGTCCTTCCCTGTTCCCATAGCTGAAATTTGGATGGTCACGCCAACCGGGGTTGTAAGTGTTAGCATATGGATCATACTTCCTAGGGTTGGAAGCATACCCCCCGATTGCGTTGACCTCCGCCTCTTCGCGGTGTCCTCCAACAATTTTCTTCAACATACTACCTATCTCGGCCACCTGGGCCCTCATTTCAGACATCTCATGGCTCTGAGCCACGCTGTGCACTTGTCCTTGTCCCCTGATCCCAAACTGCTGCGAGTTGGTAGCCATATTTGCAATGAGCTGCTTGGCCTCAACTGGGGTCTTGTCAATCAGTGCCCCTCCACTCGCTGCATCGATCATCTGCCGGTCATGGGGCGTCATCCCCTCATAAAAGTACTGTATGAGCAGCTGATCGGCGATCTGGTGGTGTGGGAAACTCGCGCACAGGCGCCCAAAGCGTTCCCAATACTCATGCAGGGACTCACCTACATCCTGGGTGATCCCATAAATTCTCTTCCGCAGAGTGGTGGCTAAGGATGCGGGAAAGTATTTCTCCAAAAATACCCGCTTCATATCCTGCCACGTGGTGATGGATCCGGAGGGAAAATAGTATAGCCAATCCTTGGCCTTGTCCTTGAGCGTGAAGGGGAATGCCCTCATGTTCAGCTGCTCCTCCGTGACTCCTGCGGGCTTCATCCCCGCGCAAACGCAATTGAACTCCATCAAATGCTTGTTCGCGTCCTCACCTGCGTTTCCATGGAAAGAAGGTAACTGGTGAATTAAACCAGATTTCAACTCGAAGTTACCTGCTACCACGGGGTAGTTAATGCACAAGGGCTGCAGGTTCAGGTCTGGCGCTGCCAGCTGCTTAAGCGTCCGTGGCGCATCACCTTGCGCCATCTCGTCAAATAAGAAGGGATTTCCTTCTTCTCTTTCAAACTGTCCTTGGCCCTCACGGGCCTCTCTACGTAACCGCCGCTCCTCTCTGTCAATCTCAGGGATATACTGCAAACTACCCTCAGAGGAACGGGTCATACACAAACAAAAATCTAAACATACAAATTACAAATAGAAAATTTTTTCAGTCAACCATCAAAGAATCAAATTCAAACTTCAATCATAAATTCAAACAATTGCCTAGTCCCCGGCAACGACGCCAATTTTGGTGGACGGATTTTTGAATATCCGCCTAATCTCAAGCTGTCGAGGCTTGCCAAAATACGATTTATAATGCCTATTGCCAAGGCTTTGCAGCCAGTGGTAACAGAGTCGATCCAAGGAATAGGAATGATCAAAAGTATAATCAAAATTTGGATTTAATTGATTAATTGGTAACGGGGGGTTTTAATTGCAAGAGAAATAATGAAGAAAGTAACGAAGGAAGAATAATATGTAGAGAGCGTGTGAACGGTTTGGGGAGTCTCGGGATCAATTGTTAGACAACATTCAGCTTATCATTTAATTCTAACGACATGGAATACAGTTTATTTAGCACGCGGACGACTACCAGAGAAGACCCAAAGTAGCCGACTCCATGGATTTTAATTAGACCACACAGTTCTAATTACACGTTATCTAAGCTCACATTAAGATGATCGGTCCTAAGATGAATTTAGACAGTCACTAGCTAACCGCGACGAACATTCGAGCGTGAATTCTAAATGCTAGTAGGTTGCCCGCAAACGCTGTATGCAACCAACATTTATCCTACCCGACCCGATACTTCGATTTAGTTCTATTTACCTGTGTTACTTAGTCGAGCAGTGAGAGGCACGGCATCGCTACTCTTTAACATACACAACATGCGAAGCTACCCGAGTGTCAATCAACGTAATTTAGCATGAGCGTGGGATTAAGCAAGGTAAATAGATGCCAATAATCAGATTCCAATATGCAAAATTATACTCAGATTATCAAAGCATTAAATGTCTAACAAAATTTCCCTAAACAAATCCCAAACCGTCACCCTTACCTTAGCCGCTCATGGCGCGGTGCGTCAATCCCGCTCCACCAACGACCATGGAAGAGTTCATCTACCTATTACAATGGAGAGTGGAGCTCTCAAGCATGCCAACAATGGCGGAGCTCCACGGAATATAGAGAGAAAACGGAGAAGAAGAAGCTAAAAATCGCCGGAATCCGTTGAGAGATGAAGAAGATGAAGATCCTCCAAAAATGTGCAGAAAAATCGTCTTTTAGCTACTGCCTTCGTCGTAGCGTCGAGACGCTAGGCCAGCGTCTCGACGCTGTGCCCTAAGTAATCCGCGCGCGCGCGCGATGGCGTCGCGACGCTAGGCCAGCGTCGCGACGCTGCCCCGATGAATTTCCAGCGCGCGCCTCCTCCGAAGCGTCTCGACGCCAAGCAGGGTCTCGACGCCAGGGCAGCGTCGAGCTAGCGTCTCGACGCTATCACTCGACGCTTGCTCTCGGGTTTTTCTAGCGTCGAGCCAGCGTCTCGACGCTATAGCTCGACGCTGGCTCTCGGGTTTGGGGCTGATGCTTTGCCTCTCCAAGGCTGTTTTGGCCCGTTTCTTCACGGAACAAGTTCCCCTCTTCCCGATGCATTCCCGGGGCGCTAAAACTCTGCTTTAAGCGCTCGAACATGTCCAACGGACGCACGAGCTGTTTGCCGCTTTTCTCCTACAAAAGAGATACATTTAATCAATTGCGAGCGGCCTTTAGCTATAATTAGGACGTATTTAATAGCTCCAAAATAGAGTTATCACCTTCCCAAGCTCCCTGTCCGCAAGAAGAAGTGGAAGGTAGTGACGGAGATCCCTGCTGGACCATCTGAACCAGCAGGAACGCCCAAGAAGAGGAAGTGGAGTATGGCTGTGGCTGACGCAGCAATCAAGAAGAAGACTCCCTCTGTGGAGAGTCGAGAGAGTGGCCGTCCATCCTACGCGACGGCCAGGCAAAGCCATTCCCCATCTCCACCGGCGCGAAGCCCTGAACCATCTCCGCCGCCGTAGAGCCCTGAAGCATCACCCATCTCCCAGACGCCGGAACCTGAAATCCCAGATGCAGAGCATCAAGAATCGGCGCAGGGCGGTGAAGAAGCTGAAGAAGAAGAGGTCTTCTCTCCTTTGAGGGAAGTCAGCCCCGAGAGCCCAGCGCAGGGGGATGATTCGATGGAGGAGACATTGGGGGATTGCCTCCAACAGATCACAACCAAGGCGAGATTGAGAAAGAAAGCCGCGAAGGTTGTCAAGGCCAAACGGCCAAAAGCATCGAAGAAGACCAAGAAAAAGAAAGCCAGGGGTGAGCCTTCATCAAAGAAGGTTAGTAGTGAGCCTTCCCCGAAGAAGCTCAAGATCGAGGCTGCTGAATCAGCCAGGGCAAAGGACAAGGGGAAAGCCAAGCTGTACCCTGAAGATGAGCCTCAATCTGTGAGGTATGTGTCCTCTGATGCTGAGTCCAGAGGCACTGAGTTAAGGAAGAGGGACCTGCTGCACGAGAAAGGGTTCCTCGACGCGCTAGCAGATCTGCCGCAATTCTTGCGCGCAGGGATCACAAATCACGGCTGGGAGGAGCTGTGCAGACCACCCGTCCCCGCTTACTCCAGCATGGTGTATGATTTCTACGCCAACCTGATGAACCCTGAGGATGGCCTATCCGTGGTCAGAGGAATCGAGGTGGATTTCTCAGCGAAGGCAATCAATGAAGCCTATGGCCTCAAGGGTCAAAAACACACGGATTATGCAAGGATCATTGATGAGCCAACAGAAGCTGTCCTAGAGGAAGCAATTCGGATCATTGGCCAACCTGAGGCAGCGTGGACGATTTCGCGCAATGGGAAGCACACTCTGATGAGTGCAACCCTCACAGCCAAGGCAGCTGTCTGGTTTTCCTTCGTGCGGAGGAAGCTGTCCCTAGTAACCCACGAGACCACCATCAACCAAGGCAGATCGCTGCTGGTCTATGCGATCATGAGGGGCCTGGTAGCGATATTATTGAACTATCGCCAATCATCGGGTTGTCGAGACCCGCCAAAATGAATTTATAAGTGCACGTATTCACTAAACTATTTGTAGAGTAGCGGCAACGGGGTCGATCCACAGGGAATTAAGGTAGCCTGACTTAATCTTAATTAAATTTGCAAACTAATAAAGTAAATGAAATATGGGGTATTTGTTGATTTTTAAGTAACTAAGAAGGAACAATGCAAACGGTAAGAATTTAACTAACGGAGTTTCCGACTCGGGACGATCGGAGATAAATTTAGCATGCCTCTTGGATCATAGGTTGGCGAATATTAAGGCTAAACAATTTAGAGAATACACAGCTCGTCTAAAATTAACAAATAACTCAGACATGCTCCATGGAATTAATTAGACACAATTAATCATGCTAATCAAGCATATCGCTCGGACATTGGCGGCCAACGCTCTCCCAAGACCGAACGATAGCAACAAGCTAACTGTGACAACTATCTAATTTGGACGCGAAATTAGTATGTTGATTTGGATTTCAAATTCGGGAAGAACGAACACCAAAAGCGCAAGGACGCCAATACGCTCAAAGTGTCGTTAATCCTTGTTACTTGGCGGATCAGAGAGGCACGGCATCAAATCCTTTAACGAATGAACATGCTCAAAATCAAGGGTGCCTAGTCCTAAATCATTCAAACATGCTCATAGATTAAGCTAAGAATTAGAACTCAATTCAATAAAATATCCAACCAATTCAGAATTTCAATTCCACAACCTCACCAAGAGTTCAAACTACATTTTTCTTTTACAATCCCGAGCCAAAAACGGTAAATCTACTCACTCATGACTTGTGTGGTGTGGGACGGCTTGAAATCGAGCTTCCTAGGCCCTCCCATGGTGAAAACAGCTGCTGGAACGTCAAATCAGGCGCGGAGCTCGAGGTAGAAGATGATAATCGCGGCTAAAATCGGACAAAAACATTAAGTAGTCTGTCGTAGCGTCGAGACGCTAGGGCAGCGTCTCGACGCTGCGCCCTAAATAATCCGCGCGCGCAGTCGGGGTAGCGTCGAGACGCTTGTGCGGCGTCGAGCGAGCGTCGAGACGCTGTCGCTCGACGCTTGCTCTCGGGTTTTTCTTCAAATCAGCGCTTCAGACTTCGGAGCGTCGAGACGCTCTGGCAGCGTCGAGCTAGCGTCGCGACGCTGTCGCTCGACGCTAGCTCTCGGGTTTTGCATGGATTTCTGCCTTCAATTTCCCCAAAGTGCTCAACCTTCATGCCTTTGCATGGATCTTCCCCGGAAGTGTTCTTAGGCCTCTAAATTGCGATATTAAGCTCCGAAAAGCGCTGAAACGCTCTCGAGAGCGAATCTCCGAGAACACCTGCAATAATCACATAAAAGCAAGATTAAGCCAATAATAAACGTGAATTAGGGACATAATTATAGCTCCAAAATGGAGCTATCAAACACCCCCAACTTAATTCTTGCTTGTCCTCGAGCAACGTGGAATTCTGATTAATCAAATAAAACGAGAATACATGCTAAGGACTCGATTCTCAGTACTGGAAAAGACAGGGCATTTGCGTTTGAAAGAAATAGCTGCATGCATACATGAGTTAAGAACAATTCGAAAAATTTAAAGATGCTTCCTTAATTAAGCTTCGGTCCTAGCTCTTCGATCTTAGATTTCAACAGGCTTAGAACAGCTCTATCTATCCTAAAACTTCGCCTTCCCCCTACTTATGGCTAAACATAACAGTCTAAGGGCAATTCATCGTCTAGGCAAGTAATACATCGCAAGGCATTTTTTTATTTTTTTATTTTTTTTTTCTTTGATCTCCATGAGCGCCTAACATGTCAATTTTACTTTCGTTTCAACTTGCCTGCAATTTCATTGCACAGTGCATCTGACCACGGGCAAAATTCACATTTTTAAGGACTAGCGTTCACTTCTTTGTGCTTCCTTTTCATACAGTGGCGACCGTGGGTTACACGACCGCCCCTGCTACTAGGGCAACTCAAGAAGGAGGAACACCTCAGGAGATTACTCTTTCTCTTTTTATGAAATATGCGGTTCTTTTCTTTTAGCCTAAAGATCATGTTAACATTTTAAGCGCATGGATTACAAACAAGAGCGAATCTTAGCCCATCCTAAGGTTGCCTTTCGAGGTGACAACGAATTTCAAAACAAACAGAGCTACCCTAAACCCACAGATCTAAGATAGAGTGCTAACATGCGAGGCTTAAACAGGGAAATATTTTTGAAAATTTTTCAAAATGGCCTTAACATATGCAATTATGCTGAATTTCACGAAAAACACACATACGAAGACTTTAGCAGTACATCACAGAATTTCATAATCGGACTAGCTTGCTTTCACCATAACTCAACAAGCTAATCAGGATTCCACAACTAAGCTCGACAATCACTATAAGGCACAACCCACCGCCCCCAACTTTAAAATGGACAATGTCCTCATTGGACCAAATACGCATAGTCAAAATGAAAGGAAAGAAAACCTTCCCTGAATTGTGACTTAGAGGGTTGGAGAGTGCGCTTTAACCTTAGCAAATACACCGCAAGGATGAGCCATTGTTTCACCTGAAAAATTCACAACATCAGAGTAAGAACCTAAGCTAATCCTAAAGACGGTAAGTAAACAAAAAGCATATACAGTTCAAGCTCGGGTGCCTCCGAGTAGCGCAAATTTTTAGAGTCGATTGCTCGACTTTACCAAAACTCATTTTATCCTTTCTCATAATCAGGCTCTTTCAAGTAGGCATGATCATCGAAGTCCTCTGACATTCCCTCATGAAAGATCTTCAGTCTCTGGCCATTCACCGTGTATTCCTTCTCTGTATCCAGACTCTGAATCTTGACTGCACCATAGTGATGAACATCAGTTATAATGAAAGGACCAAGCCACCTGGAACGAAGTTTACCTGGCATGAACTTCAGGCGGGAGTTGAACAATAGGACCTTCTGACCAACTTCGAAGTGTTTTCTGACGACTCGCCTGTCGTGGAACATCTTGGTCTTTTCCTTGTAGGTCTTCGAGTTCTCATATGCATCCAGGCGAAGCTCCTCCAGTTCTTGCAATTTGAGGAGTCTTTCTTCGCCCGCCAAGTCAAAGTCCATGTTACACTTCTTCACGCCCCAGTAAGCTTTGTGTTCGATCTCAACGGGGAGATGACAGGCTTTACCATAAACCATCCGGTAGGGAGACATCCCTATGGGGGTTTTGTAAGCCGTACGGTAAGCCCACAAAGCGTCGTCCAGCCTGAGGCTCCAATCCTTCCTTCCTGGACTTACTGTTTTCTCGAGGATGCTCTTCACCTCTCGATTGGAAACTTCTGCTTGGCCATTGGTTTGAGGATGGTATGGGGTAGAGACTTTGTGATTTACCCCATACTTCCTCATCAAGGCCTGGATCGTCTTGTTGCAGAAGTGGCTGTTGCGTGCTCAATGTGTAAAGATAAATATGCAAAAGGGTAGGGAGAGCACTTAGAACATGCAAGCATACATGGTCTCACAGCAAGTAGTAAGTATATTTCATTCGTTTTTTCCTCAGAGACTCATTTTTAGCTATTCGCGAAGTGTGATTGTTAAGAAAGATGGGATGAATTTGATGGGGTAAAATTGGTTTTTAATTATCTAATTTTTGCTGAATGTATAAAGGGATATAACATAAACAAATGCAAGTTGAAATTAGATGCAAAGGACAAGAGATGGAATTAATAAACGAGGAAGAAAACAGCTAAACAGAATGCAACTTAGCAGAATTGCGAGAACCGCAATTAATCCGCAATTAACTCAACAGCAAAAGTATGTAAATGGGCGAATTAAGGGCTACTAATGACTATCCTATAGGCAGTTTATTACGATTATCAAGCTTTGGATCAACTCTCTATACATCAAACTCACTCTATCTCAAGTATCGTCCGATTCCATGCATTAGAGTCTTAAGTTTACTCGACTTCAAAGTAAGGTCTCAAGCATCTTATTTACGCAGGAGTGTTCAGTTGTACTAGGGAAACGCCTATTCCTAGGCCGTTTCCTGATTACCATGAAAGGCTAGCATGATTATATGACTCTGAACTCTTACTCCTTCCAGAGGTTAGGAGTTCTTTGGACAAAATGGATGGCCAATCGAAATTGCCCGTGGGATGAAGCTTACATACAATCAATGTTCGAGTGTTAATCTGCCTACTTGATTCACGTTTTTTAGCCTATAGTTCTGTCATTAGCATGCCCCTAAGTGACTTAGCTACTCATGGATATATAGAGAACAGAAATGGCAGATAAGATAGACATGCTTAGAAGGGAAATGTGCTTAAAACAATAATCCAAACCCGTAGCAGAAGATAGGAAATGAGAAATGCAGAAATGAACTTTAATTACTGAAATTGTCTGTTGAACAGACAAAAGCTGTAAAGTAAATAGCAACAAGACAGAAAGCAACGAACTAACTAATCTAGCTACTTAGGAAAAGAACAGCACGAAGCAGAATGTAAAACAGAAGAGAAAGACAGAAAAACAGTAAAGAGTTGCTGGAAAGCTTCGTGGCAGTCGCCTCGAATGAAGGGGATGAAAGATCAGCCTTGCTTGGATGAATCCAATCGAGAGAGAAGAAGAATCTTCCCTCCTTCCTATCAGATTATCGATTCCAACAGCTGAGACTCTCACTCCAACAGACGGCAAAGGAAAACAGATGGAAATGGTGGACTGCGAGAAGACTTCTGCGCTTCGAGTGATGATTAAACCTCCGACTTTGACCCCCTTTTATAGTAGTTTGCAGGTGCGTTTGGGCCAAGGAGAACCATCAATCTTCAACGTCGTATATCAGAATGGATGGAGGAGAAAGAATGAATCCCTGAAATTACGGAAATTAACAGAAAAAGATCAGTCAACTTACGGTTTTCACTTGAATAATTGCGGCCTCAGCAATGTTTTCGCAATTCATTCGCAATGCTCATTTTTTCATTCTTTTCCTTCGGTTTTCAACCCTTTTTCTACCTATTGTACATAAGTCCTATATTAGCTACCTTCTTCTAATTCTCATATTAAAGCATAGGTTTAGGCTAAATGCTAACAAAAACACCTAAATGTGTACATCTTATTAAGCTAAATGGGTTCTAAATAAGTCACTTTCAGAGACTTAACACACCCCCAAACTTAAGGCTTTGCTTGTCCTCAAGCATACTAAGGACTTACCTAGGCTGCTGTTTTATCTTCTTTAACTACTTACCGACTCCCCTATATCCCTATCTCTAGCAGTGCTGTCCTGTGACATACTTCTAAGTTTAGAATTAACCTCTTATCAAGCTTCTTCTGACTTCACCTGCCTACTATACCTGCTGGTTTTGTTAACCCCCTACTATTTGATCTAACTACTTTTATGATATCATGCCACTATCCCTAAGGTTTCAAATTCTACCAAGCTTTACTCCAGACTCAGTACATGCTTGTAGCTTAACTTTTAATGTGCCTAGGATTCCTTAGAGTCATGCCAGTCTTAGTATTAACAGTGACAGTGGTACTTTTAGAGAACAACCTAAGCCCTGGCATCACTACATTGGATATACATTCATCTCCCTAGACAAACCTAAAAGCTACAACCTTGTGCTTAGCTCATTAAGGATCAGAGTTCTTTTTACATAGGACATCTAAGCCACAAGATTATAACTCCTAAGCATACATTCTTCTTCCCCTATTTCTCCCTTTTTCCTTTTTTACTTAGGTGGAGTCTCTCCTTGGGTTGCCTTTTGATGCAATGCCACTTGTGGTTTACACACTTGGCACTGATTACTCAGCACTTGAGAGAGACTCCCCTCTTTATTCTATTTTTCACTTTTTTCTATTTATCACAAAATTTTTTTCTTAAAGGAGAAGAAGAATGCTTATGTCCTAAGGAAGAGAGGAATGTTCCTAGGCCTAGGGTGGCCTCCCCCAAACTTCAACTACTCATTGTCCCCAATGAGTGTTTGAGGTGGCACACCCCCAAACTTGTCCTAGAAGCATCTAGTCTACAGTAAAACAAAGAGAATCTAAAAATCCTAGGCATAGGCAAAACATTTTAAAAGCAATTATTCCAACAGCAGAAAATTTGAACATAACAGACAGTTTTAAGGACTGACGGTTTATGCATGCTGAGCACTATTCAGAGGCAAATTTAAACTATCAAAGCGTGTCCTATGACACTCATCCAGCATGCTTTAAGATCAGCTATATAAGGTAGTCATGCTAGCAGCAAAAGATAGAATATAACAGATCATAGCCTAACTAAACAGACAGTCCAAAACATGCAATCAGTCACAAAAATTGCGGGAACCGCAATTATTTCGCAATTCAATCCGGGCAGATATAACATTGATTCAGGCCCCTAGCATGCTTTTTCCTGTAACTCATGCATCCTAAAAATAAAACTAAACTATCCTACCTATTCAGCTAACATCAGACTAGACTAAGCAAAAGAAAAAGCATAAAACTAAACAGTAAAAACAGATCAAAAAGTGAACACAAACAGCATAATTCACAATATCCTATCAGAAAGCAGAAAATTTGTCTTTTGTTTCTTAAGGGAACAGCAATACTCCCTTTAGTGCACTTCAAACCATCACTCAATTCTCATCATCCTCATCTGGTTGCCTTGGTCGTGGGGGCACCCATGGAGTTAGGAGGTTGGTGGGGAAGTCCGGGAAGATGCATCCCAACTGGTCTGCAACTTCTTTGTCCCTTGCCTGCGCATAGTTGGCCCATTGAGCCAATCTTCTCTGCAAGTCCATTAAGCAGGCCATGGATAGGGACTGTTCAGCAGCCAGCCTATCCAACTCAAACTCCATATTCCCCTTTCTTCTCAGCCTCAGGTTCGCAGGCAGCTCCAAATGGCCTGTGTACGGCATCTGCTGCTCCAAGCGCTCGGTGGGAACTCCTGCAAGCAAACACAATTTTGTTATAGTGTTGGGGAAAAATAATGGCCCCTTACCTTTTCTGGCGCATTCAGCAATGGCAGCTGACATGATCTCCCCTACATTGACCGTGAGACCGCGCATGATGGCATAAACCAGCAGTGATCTACTCTGGTTGATTGTCGTCTCATGGGTCACAGGGGACAGCTTTCTCCTCACAAAGGCAAACCAAACAGCTGCCTTTGCTGTCAGATTGGCACTCATTAAGGTGTGCCTCCCATTGCGTGAGACAGTCCACGCTGCTTCAGGCTGGCCAATTGTGCGAATAGCCTCTTCCAGCACGGCCTCAGTCGGCTCATCAACTATCCGTGCATAATCTGTGTGCGCTTGGCCCTTGAGACCAAAGGCTTCATTGATGGCCTTGGCTGAGAAATCAACTTCCACCCCTCTGACCACAGATAGGCCATCCTCAGGGCTGAGCACATTGGCGTAGAAATCGTACACCATGCTCGTGTAGGCTGGATTAGGCGGTCTGCAGAATTCCTCCCAGCCATGGTTGATCACCCCTGCGCGCAAGAACTGCGGCAGGTCAGCAAGTCGATCAAGGAATCCCTTCTCGTGCAATAGGTCCCGCTTCCTGAGCTCAACACCCCTGGATTCCGCATCAGATGAGACATACCTCACTGACGGAGGTTCGTCTTCAGGGTAGAGTTTAGCCTTCCCCTTATCTGCTGGTTTGGATGATGCAGCAGCCTCCACCTTGAGGCGTTTGAGCGAAGGCTCAGCACTCCCCTTGTCCGTCGATGGCACCTTCTTGGCCTTCTTTTTCTTCAACTTCTTGGCCTTGCCAATCGTGGCCTTCTTCTTCTTCTTGAGTCTGGCCTTGATATTGATCTGCTGGAGGCATGCCCCCAACGTTTCTTCCATAGAATCGTCCTGCTGTGCAGGCTCGGCAGGGCTATCTTCCCTCATAGGAGAGAAGACTTCGTCTTCCCCAGCATCTCCACTGCCTTGCGTGGATTCTTGATAATCTCCATAAGGAAATTCCGGATCAGGCCGTGGAGAATTATGTCCTGCTGGTGGTGTCTGCGCAGAACTCAGTGGCGAAGATTGCAGCTCAGGGCTCTGCGCTGCTGCAGGTGTCGGATCAGAACTCTGAGGTGCTGGAGACAACTCAGGGCTCTGTGCAGGCGGTGACGATTCTGCGCTTGGCACTGGTTCAGCTGGGAGAGGGCTGCGCGCAGGTGAGGCAGACGGCGACGAACCTTCTTTGGCTGACTCGTGGGATGCACGATCAGTTTCTTGACTCTCCACAGAGGGAGTCCTTGCGGTGCTTGGTTCGGCGGCTGTCTTGACACTCCACCGGCGTTTCTTGGGCGTGCCCACTGGCTCAGATGGTCCAGCAGGGATCTCAGTGACCACCCTCCACTTCTTCCTACGAATAGGAAGCTTGGGAAGAGGACCGGTGCGAACGGCACCATCGTCTGCAAGGGTGAGAAGCGCTTCCCTCGCAGCTGCTTCAGCTGCGTCATCAGCCTTCTTCTTGGCTGCGGATCTTTCAGCACGTGTGGCCACCATTGTCAAGTCTTGAAGATCTTGAGAGAAGAATCAAAGATGGAGAGAATCGCTGAATTCTTGGAGAGCAAAGAGAGAGATAATCGTAACATTCGAGCGCCTTCCAACGGATATAAAGGCAACGGATAAAATCCCAACGGCTCTTTTTGCGGATCCAGCAATTTTAGCGCAATTCCAGGGATATTATTTCATTGAAATCTCCAACTTTGCCTGTCCGTATCTTTTATTTGGCTCAACCGTTTCTTGATCTTTAAAGTGGAATTTACTCTCCTTGATCCCCTCTTTCGATTCCCTACAAAAACAAATAAAACAAACATTAAATACGCAATTAAAAACACACCACAAAACATACAAACGATAATCGGAAAAACAGTAAAAATAAACTAAGGCATTTGGCCTTGACTAAACGAGCACAGTAACCACTCGTTCTCTCTCTTTATTTTTTGTCATGCTTCAGTCAAGAGGAAGGCCGAGAGAGTCTTCACATCTCCTTCCTCATAGTAGTGCTTCAACCTAGCACCATTGACCATAAATGGCTGGCCTTGCTGCAAATTCTTTATCTCTATTGCACCATGAACATAGACATTAGTAATAACAAATGGACCTGACCATCTAGACTTTAGTTTGCCTGGAAATATCTTTAAACGTGAGTTAAATAATAGGACAAGTTGGCCTTTCCTAAAGTCTTTGATCCTAAGTCTACTGTCGTGCCATATTTTGGTCTTTTCTTTATACATTTTGGCATTCTCATAGGCCATATGCCTAAGCTCATCAAGTTCATGTAGCTGCAAAGATCTCAATGTCCCCGCATCCTTTACACAGAAATTCAATTCCTTCATGGCCCAAAATGCTTTGTTTTCTAACTCAAGTGGCAAGTGGCACGCCTTGCCATACACCAACCTATAGGGCGACATACCTAGAGGTGTCTTATATGCTGTCCTATAAGCCCAAAGTGCATCCTCAAGCTTAAATGACCAGTCTTTCCTATTTGGTTTGACTACCTTTTCTAGGATGTTCTTTATCTCCCTATTGGAAATTTCAGCTTGGCCATTCGAGTGTGGGTGATAGGGAGTAGCTACCCTATGTCTAATGTTATATTTAGCCAATACTTTCTCCATAGCCTTATTAATGAAATGTGACCCCTCATCACTAATGATAGCACGAGGAGTCCCAAATCTAGTGAAAATGTGCCTATGCAAGAAGTTAGTGACTGTTTTAGCATCATTATTAGGACATGCTTTGGCTTCTACCCACTTGGACACGTAGTCCACTGCTACTAAAATGTACAGGTTACCTGATGATGGAGGGAATGGTCCCATGAAATCAATGCCCCATACATCAAAGAGCTCCAACTCTAAGATGTGGGTGAGGGGCATCTCATCCTTGCGACTGAGGTTACCTGTCCTTTGGCATTCGTCACAGCTGTGGGCATAGTTGTGGGCGTCCTTGAAGATTGTTGGCCAATAGTAGCCACTCTGAAATACCTTCGCAGCTGTTCTTTGACCACCAAAGTGTCCACCGTAAGGAGATGAGTGACAGTGCTGCAGCACAGACTTCGCCTCAGCAGCTGAAACACACTTCCTCAACAACCCATCAGCACAAGTTCTGTAAAGTGTGGGGT
Source organism: Herpetospermum pedunculosum (assembly GCA_028017165.1). Taxonomy (NCBI): domain Eukaryota; kingdom Viridiplantae; phylum Streptophyta; class Magnoliopsida; order Cucurbitales; family Cucurbitaceae; genus Herpetospermum; species Herpetospermum pedunculosum. The sequence goes on along the minus strand of CM051528.1, from coordinate 51,833,877 downwards.
CATCCCAGATGAATTTCCTTGCTTCATGAAGGAACCTCTTCTTCTCTTGTCCTCCCTTGAACACTGGCAATACCTGTGATGCACGGAAGTTAGCAATGTCAGCAAACCAAGGTTCCTCATCGTTATCACGATGAGTCAAAGCAAAGACATGTTCATCAATAAAAGCATCAGAAATTGCGGTCTCCGCAATTTTTTCGCAATTGTGTTGCAATCGAGAAAGGTGATCTGCAACCACATTTTCACAACCTTTCTTGTCCCGAATGTCCAAATCAAATTCCTGCAGCAATAACACCCATCTAATCAATCTAGGCTTGGCATCAGCCTTCCTCATAAGATATTTTAAAGCAGAATGGTCAGTATATACAATGGTCCTAGTGCCTACAATATAGTTTCTAAATTTTTCACAAGCAAATACTACAGCAAGCATCTCTTTCTCTGTAGTTGTATAATTACATTGAGCCTCATTCAAGGTTTTACTAGCATAATAGACAGGATGTGTGAGCTTGTCAATCTTCTGTCCCAACATGACTCCTACAGCATAGTCACTGGCATCACATAGCATCTCAAATGGGAGATCCCAATTTGGTCCTACTATGATTGGTGCTGTGACCAGTGCTTCCTTAAGGGTTTTCCAAGCTACTACACATTCCTTAGAGAAGATGAATGGTCTATTTAGCTCTAGAAGCTCGCACAGAGGCTTGGCTATCTTAGAAAAGTCCTTAATGAACCTTCTGTAGAAGCCAGCGTGCCCTAAGAAGCTCCTAATAGCCTTGACATTCTGGGGCTCTACCAACTTCTCTATGATCTCTATTTTTGCCCTATCCACTTCCACACCTGCCCTTGACACTCTATGTCCTAAGACAATCCCTTCATCTACCATAAAATGACACTTTTCCCAATTTAGGACTAGGTTGGTCTCCTCACACCTAGCCAGGACTTGTCCTAGGTTTTCTAGACAGGTTTTAAATGAATCCCCAAAGACTGAGAAGTCATCCATGAATATTTCTATCATGGACTCATCCAACTCAGAGAAGATTGCCATCATACACCTTTGGAAAGTTGCCGGTGCATTGCATAAGCCAAAAGGCATTCTGCGGAAGGCAAACGTTCCAAAAGGGCAAGTGAAGGTAGTCTTCTCTTGATCCTTAGGGTCTATAGTAATTTGATTATAGCCAGAGTACCCATCTAAGAAACAATAGTAGGCTCTACCAGCTATTCTGTCTAGCATCTGGTCAATAAACGGTATAGGGAAATGGTCTTTTTTAGTTTCTTTATTTAATTTTCTGTAATCCATACATACCCTCCACCCTGTGACAGTCCTTGTTGGAATCAGTTCGTTGTTCTCATTGACTACCACAGTTATTCCCCCCTTTTTAGGTACACATTGGATGGGGCTCACCCACTGGCTACTAGCTATGGGGAAAATTACTCCTGCATCTAACCACTTGATTATTTCCTTCTTCACTACCTCTTTCATAGAGGGGTTCAACCTACGCTGGTGATCTACCCTAGGTGTGTGCTCTTCCTCTAGTATAATTTTGTGCATGCAATAAGAAGGGCTAATGCCTCGAATATCAGCAATAGACCATGTTATAGCCTTCCTATGTTGCTTAAGCAGTAAAATTAAATCAACCTCATGCTGTTCACTTAGTTTAGAAGAAATAATTACAGGCAGCGTATCATTATCTCCTAAATATGCATATTTGAGGTGAGTAGGTAGTGGTTTCAGTTCTAACATAGGTGGATGCTCAATGGAGGGCTTTAACGGATTTATAGTCCTATCAGTTAAATCTATATTCATACATACATGCTGTGGTTTATCTACAGGCATATCCATTATGTCAGATACATTTAAATCAGCTACATCTAATCCTACATATTCATTTGCATGCTTGGTTAATAATACATGCTCTAATTGTTCTTCCATCAGTGAGTCAACAATATCCATGCTAGCACAGGATTCAAGGTCAGAGGGATACCTTAAAGCTTTATAAACACTAAATTTTACCTCTTCATCATGAACTCTCATAGTTAACTCACCTTTCTGAACATCTATGAGTGCCCTACCTGTGGCTAGAAATGGTCTACCTAGCAGGATGGGAACCTCCTTGTCTGCCTCATAGTCCAGGACAATGAAATCTGCAAGGAAAATGAATTTGTCAACTTTAACTAGAATATCCTCGATCTTACCTTCTGGATATGCGATGGATCTGTCTGCTAGTTGTAAAGTGACAGTAGTTGGACGTGCTTCTCCCATTCCCAACTGGCGGAATAGGGACAGGGGCATGAGATTTATGCTGGCGCCCAGGTCACAAAGCGCTCTGCCCACGTGCTTGCCTCCAAGTTCTACAGGTAAGGTGAAGGAACCAGGATCCTTCTCCTTCTTGGGCAGCTTGTTCTGGAGGATGGCACTGCACTCCTCGGTGAGGTTCACTGTTTCAAACTCACCAATTATTTTTTTGTTAGTAATAATGTCTTTCAAAAACTTTACATATGAAGGCATAGACTGTAAAACCTCTACAAAAGGAATGTTAACATGCACTTGCTTAAGTATTTCTAAAAATTTATTAAAATGAACTTCCTGTTCCTGCTTCTTCTTAAGCCTTCGAGGGTATGGAGGTGGTGGCACATATGCAGGCACGTCAGGACGCCTTAGGATGGGTGAAGGCCTTGGAATGTCTTCTACCTCCTCAACAATTGGCTCTAGCCTGGCTCCTGATGCGCTAGTTGGTGGTGGACCTTGGCTTGGCAGAGACTCCAGTGGAGCACTAGACTCAGTGTTCTCTACTCTCTTTGGTGTGTCCTTTGTGTTGCTCACCAATGGTCTCCCACTCCTAAGTTCAATTGCTTGAACTTGTTCTTTGCCATCTCTCCTTGGTACCTCGGTATCAGCAGGGAGTCTACCTTGGGGCCTACTTTTAAGTTCATTGGCTAATTGGCCTATTTGGTTCTCTAGGCTCCTAAGAGTAGCTTGCTGGCTCTGAAGAGTAGCATCATTCTTAGCTATATATTCCTTGAGTAGGTTTTCTACAGAAGATCCTACAGGTTGATTGTAAGGCTTTTGGTACATTGACTGGTTATGTTGGGGAGTGAAACCAGGTGTTCCACTCGGCCTTGGTTGGTTAGGATTTTGGTTAGTGTTCTGTTGGCCACCCCATGACAGGTTAGGGTGGTTTCTCCAACCAGGGTTATAGGTGTTGGAGTAGGGGTTATTCCTAGGCTGCTGCTGGCTTCCAACATAGCAGACTGAAGATGGATTCCCAGGGCAGTATTCATAAGGGTGCCCTTCCCCACAGAATCCACAGATTGGTGCCTCGCCTTGACTTGGTTGGGTGCCCATTGACATGGCTGTGGCGGTATTGGCACTGGTTTGGAGATTGGCCTGAGCCATTTGCTTAACTAGGTTGGTCAAGGCGTTTATTTGGGTGCTCATGGCGCTTAGAGCATCCTTGTCTTGAGCCCTAGTTGGCTCTACTGGATCGTCTGACCACCTACAATGAGATGTTGAGATCTTCTCCAAGATCTCATAAGCTTCGTTGTAACTCTTGGACAACATGGAACCTCCAGCAGATGAATTTAAAACTTGTCTGGTGCTGGGGTTGCATCCTTTAAAGAAGACTTCTATTTGGATACACCATGGAATGCCATGGTGTGGACATTTAATGAGAAGGTCTTTGAATCTTGTCCAAGCTTCGTGAAGAGACTCACTTGGAGCTTGTTTGAACTTTATGATATCATCACGAAAGGTAGAATTCCTATCAGGTGGGAAGTATTTGACTAGGAATTTTTCTGCTAAATCTGTCCAATTGCGGACAGATCCTGAGGGTAAAGAATTTAACCATGTTTTGGCTTTGTCCCTCAAAGAGTAAGGGAAAAGATATAGCCTCAGGGCTTCTTGGGAAACTCCAGGGATTAGGAAGGTGTCACTAACTCCTAAGAAGTTCCTAAGGTGGTTATGGGGGTCCTCATTTTCTATTCCAAAGAATTGCCCCACAGTGGACAACATTTGGAACATCACTGGCTTTAACTCGAATGAGTTGGCAGTGATTTCAGGACGGATTATGCTGGGGTTCAGCTCCCCAGGCATAGGTACTAAATATGAAAGGATGGCGCTATCCTTGTCATTCGCTATTTCAATGGGATTGCGAGTGACAGGCACCAGGTTTTGATTTACTCCAGCCATTTCTTCTTGAGGTAATTGCGGAGGAATTGTAGTCTCTGCAATGATTGGAGGTAAAAGAGTTTGTTTAAAGAGACGTTTCTTGGCTCTATTCCTAGCTCTAAGTAATCTCTCGGGCTCAGGGTTGAACTCTAGATCACTACTTGGAGTCTCATTCATAAACTACCCTAAATGGTACCTGAAAAAGAAATGAAGATGGATCAAATTCAATGGAAAATAATTTGATGTTTCAGACTTAACAAACTTCGTTTTCACTTAAAATAAGTCCCTGGCAGCGGCGCCAAAAACTTGTTGCGTGCTCAATGTGTAAAGATAAATATGCAAAAGGGTAGGGAGAGCACTTAGAACATGCAAGCATACATGGTCTCACAGCAAGTAGTAAGTATATTTCATTCGTTTTTTCCTCAGAGACTCATTTTTAGCTATTCGCGAAGTGTGATTGTTAAGAAAGATGGGATGAATTTGATGGGGTAAAATTGGTTTTTAATTATCTAATTTTTGCTGAATGTATAAAGGGATATAACATAAACAAATGCAAGTTGAAATTAGATGCAAAGGACAAGAGATGGAATTAATAAACGAGGAAGAAAACAGCTAAACAGAATGCAACTTAGCAGAATTGCGAGAACCGCAATTAATCCGCAATTAACTCAACAGCAAAAGTATGTAAATGGGCGAATTAAGGGCTACTAATGACTATCCTATAGACAGTTTATTACGATTATCAAGCTTTGGATCAACTCTCTATACATCAAACTCACTCTATCTCAAGTATCGTCCGATTCCATGCATTAGAGTCTTAAGTTTACTCGACTTCAAAGTAAGGTCTCAAGCATCTTATTTACGCAGGAGTGTTCAGTTGTACTAGGGAAACGCCTATTCCTAGGCCGTTTCCTGATTACCATGAAAGGCTAGCATGATTATATGACTCTGAACTCTTACTCCTTCCAGAGGTTAGGAGTTCTTTGGACAAAATGGATGGCCAATCGAAATTGCCCGTGGGATGAAGCTTACATACAATCAATGTTCGAGTGTTAATCTGCCTACTTGATTCACGTTTTTTAGCCTATAGTTCTGTCATTAGCATGCCCCTAAGTGACTTAGCTACTCATGGATATATAGAGAACAGAAATGGCAGATAAGATAGACATGCTTAGAAGGGAAATGTTCTTAAAACAATAATCCAAACCCGTAGCAGAAGATAGGAAATGAGAAATGCAGAAATGAACTTTAATTACTGAAATTGTCTGTTGAACAGACAAAAGCTGTAAAGTAAATAGCAACAAGACAGAAAGCAACGAACTAACTAATCTAGCTACTTAGGAAAAGAACAGCACGAAGCAGAATGTAAAACAGAAGAGAAAGACAGAAAAACAGTAAAGAGTTGCTGGAAAGCTTCGTGGCAGTCGCCTCGAATGAAGGGGATGAAAGATCAGCCTTGCTTGGATGAATCCAATCGAGAGAGAAGAAGAATCTTCCCTCCTTCCTATCAGATTATCGATTCCAACAGCTGAGACTCTCACTCCAACAGACGGCAAAGGAAAACAGATGGAAATGGTGGACTGCGAGAAGACTTCTGCGCTTCGAGTGATGATTAAACCTCCGACTTTGACCCCCTTTTATAGTAGTTTGCAGGTGCGTTTGGGCCAAGGAGAACCATCAATCTTCAACGTCGTATATCAGAATCGATGGAGGAGAAAGAATGAATCCCTGAAATTACGGAAATTAACAGAAAAAGATCAGTCAACTTACGGTTTTCACTTGAATAATTGCGGCCTCAGCAATGTTTTCGCAATTCATTCGCAATGCTCATTTTTTCATTCTTTTCCTTCGGTTTTCAACCCTTTTTCTACCTATTGTACATAAGTCCTATATTGGCTACCTTCTTCTAATTCTCATATTAAAGCATAGGTTTAGGCTAAATGCTAACAAAAACACCTAAATGTGTACATCTTCTTAAGCTAAATGGGTTCTAAATAAGTCACTTTCAGAGACTTAACAGTGGCTCCCCTGGTCGCTTATGATGACTCGTGGAACTCCATACCTGCTAAAAATATTGGATTTGACAAAACTTGAAACAACATTAGCAGTATCAACTTTGGTGGCCTTAGCCTCCACCCATTTAGACACGTAGTCCACAGCCAATAAGATATAGACAAAACCAAATGAAGGGGGAAAGGGTCCCATAAAGTCCATACACCAAACCTCAAAAATTTCACAAGTTAAAATGGGGTTTTGGAGCATTTCATTCCTACTAGTGATGGACCCTTTTCTCTGACACTGATCACAAGATTTACAAAATTCATAACAATCCTTAAACAGTGATGGCCAGAAAAACCCACAATCTAAAATTTTTCTCGCAGTCCTTTTTTGCCCAAAGTGTCCCCCACATGCAAATTCATGGCAAAAGGTAAGGATGGACCTATGTTCAGACTTAGGGACACACTTCCTAATTACTTGGTCAGCGCAAAATTTCCATAAAACGGGCTCTTCCCAAACATACGTCTTGGCTTCGCTTTTCAGCTTAGCTCTTTGGTTATATGAAAAGTCAAATGGGAACGTACCTGTGACCAAGTAGTTGACAATGTCGGCGTACCATGGTGTCTCCACACTTACCTGGAAGAGGACTTCATCAGGGAATTCGTCATTCAGAGGCAGATCATCCTCATTGCGCACAATGCGGCTCAGGTGGTCAGCAACGGTGTTTTCTGATCCTTTCCTGTCCTGAACATAGACGTCGAACTCCTGGAGTAGTAGTACCCTGGTAGAGGTACTTTTGGGGTACTCCAATTTCAAGCTGTCGAGGCTTGCCAAAATACATTTATAACTCCGCTACAACAGAGCTTTGCAGCTAGTGGTAGTCGGGTGTCGAACCACAGGGAACCAAAATTACTTCCTCTTAATTAATTTCTATTTGTTTTTAAAACTAAGACTCGAAAGCAATTAAAATGGGGGGTTTGACGAAATATAAACTAACGGGAAAATAAATGCGAAAAGTAAAGCGCGGAAAATTAAACGGAACACGTGCTCCTAATTTTAAGGGTCGGGGTTTACTTTGATGCGACTCAATTCATTGGGATTCAAACATACTTAGCAAGAGCATAATTGAACACGTAATTTACTTGCACGAAACTACTAATACAAGTAACCCAAATAATTAATTAGAAACGTGGAGTGCAAAGCGGACTGTTCTTTTATTAATCTAAGGGGATCAATCCTAAATTAAGTAAAGAACAGAGGCGGATATTCGATTCTAATTAAACGTGGCAATGAATTAATAGGGGGCAAACGCCACCCATATTGACTAATTGACAGTAACGGGAGCATTACGACGGATGTTTAACTAGGACGCCTGAGCTAATATTCCGATTTGCCTATTTCATCAAGATAAATTGCCGCCAAAGATCAACTGGAAACCCACATTACCTATGGCTCAACTTATCCGTGTTACTTGGCGATTAAGAGAGGCACGACATCATAATCTTTAACAATCAAACATGCTGGAAATCAAGGGTGTCTAGGCCTAAATCATTCAAACACATTCATGTGATATGCTTAGAAGAAATAGATTCGCCCAATCAGTCATGCTAAGTCACGGAATTAAGAACGAACCCTCATAAATCGCATCAAAATTCACCCCTAACCTCAAATTAGAGCACTTACCTTAGCTCCCCGTTGTGCAAATCAAGCAAAATCACCAATGTTGAAGCTTTATTGAAGGTATAATGGAAGATATACAAGTTTAGAGCTCCCACCCGAGCCTAACAATGGTGGAAAAACCAAAATCCAAGAAGAAGTGCGGCAAAAAACGGAGAAGAAGGCTTTTAAAGCCGTCGAAGCGTCGAGACGCTAGGCCAGCGTCTCGACGCTGTGCCCTAAGTTGGCAGCGCGCGCGCGCACGGGGTAGCGTCGAGACGCTAGGGCAGCGTCTCGACGCCGTCGGCGTTGAGCGAGCGTTGAGACGCGCGCGCTCGACGCTGGGGCGCTTCAAAATCCGGAAAAATGTCGGGCAAGCGTCGAGACCCTCGGGCGAAGTCTCGACGCTTCCGCGCGCTTTGTCTGCGTGTGGCAATCGGGGCGGCGTCGAGACCCTCGGGTGGAGTCTCGACGCTGGGGGCGCGCGCGCGTGCGTCGGATGATGTCTGGGCGGCGTCGAGACGCTTGGCCAGCGTCTCGACGCTGGCAGCGTCGAGCTAGCGTCGAGCTAGCGTCTCGACGCTGCCGCCCATGCAATGTTGCTCTCGGGTTTGATGGCCAACTTTTGCCTTTCAATGGCAAATTTTGCCATTTCTTCATTGCTTCAAGCCCCTTGGCTCCCGATGCGTCCATGAAGCTCTAAAGTGTTACTTTTAGCCCCGAAACACGTCCTCGGACTCCTCGAGCTCTCTATCATGAGTTTACCTACAAAAAGGCATTTTAATCAATATCGAGCATGGTTTTAGCTAGAATTAGGGAGTAAATAATAGCTCTAATTTGGAGCTATCAAAATACCCCCAACCTAAATCTTGCTAGTCCTCGAGCAAGGCTAATAAAGAATTTGACTCTAAGGGACCATGCATACATGCTTCTAACTCAAACCTCGATGCTTTTTACAAATCTAAACAGGGCATAATCATGAAAGCAATCGGCGCATGCATTTAATCAAGATCACATCAAAAATTAACTATTGCTCCCTAACGTGTGTGTGTGCTAGCCAACCTATCCTAAACCATCGTAAGCCTGGAAAAACTGCATGCAACATGTCATCCCGTTTTCCCCCTACTTCTAGCGATTAAGAACAGTCTAAACTTGACTTACACGAGAGAGAGTAATAAATTAAGAGACCTAAAATTTTCTAATTCCTTTCTCTTTTCTTTGAGTACTTTGTACTCTTTGTTAAGGTTCTTTGAACCCAACTTTTTATTTTCTTTTTCTTTCCCATCCCGAGTAGCCTAACACGTCAAATTCATTCATCAAACTTCACGTTTTTAAGGACTAACGCTCACTTCTTAGGTACCAATAAGAAGGAGGAGCGCCTCGAGAGAATTTTCTTGCTAACATGCTTTTCTATATTTTTTTTTTATTTAGGCTTAGCGCAAGCTACTCGATTAATCGACCACTAACTCTCATGCAACAAGCTACCTAAGGGTGCCTTTCGGGGTGACAACAAGAATTAATGCTACATGCTATCAACCAAGCCTACGGAGTCTAAGATGAGGTCGCTAAGTGCTCGATAGATGCAAGGGAGCAACAGGCAAAAATTTTAAAATTTTTGACATGAACCTAATAAATGCAAAGCTACATCATGCAAAAACTAGATTATGCAAATGCTCAGATTCCAAAAAGACACTTCCTAGATCATCATAATTAGAAAGCATATAAACAGAGTCCCAAGCACTTCAAATTTTAAATTAGCACTGCTCAACAAACTGCACATGGAATCCATCCAACATACAACTCCACCCCCAACCTAAAATTATACATAGTCCTCTATGTATCAACATTTCAGACTAAGCAGTTAAAATGCACAAAATAAAAGGGAACAGAAAACCTCCCCTGAATTTTGTTAGGTTGTTGGTTGGAGCAGTGCACTCTTCGCCTACTGATCCGATCCTTAAGCCACAAAACTCCTACAAAAGAAAGCAAGAAAAAACTAAGCTAGGAAAATAAAGACTAAAAGTAAAAACATGAATTTAAAAACACATGGGTTGCCTCCCAAGAAGCGCAATTTTTTAACGTCGTTATGCTCGACGTGTCCTCCTCTCTGTCAGGGTACGTAAAAATTTTCGTATTTCTTCGGCCCCTTCTTCCTTGAATCAACGAAACCTGCTAAGAGAAGCAAGCTCTTCGACTTTTCGAGGCAGCCGGACAGAGTTGTTATTTTTTTGGTGTTTTTCATATATGGGAAAATAAAAGACTCAACAGACTCAAACAAAATAAAAGGAGACTCAACTGACTCAACAGAAAATAAAGACTCGACCAAAGGAGGGATCGCATCAAAATTCCCGAGGCAACCAACATTGACAGAGGTACAGATGGAGGGGGGCATGCAAGATAAATCTCCTAGATTACATGAATTATCACGAGGCATAGCACAAGGAGATAAATAATCTAAAGGCACAATTGCCACTTCCTCATCCATCACATCAACATTTTCATAGCATGCTGGCTCTACATCCTCAAAGAAAAGATTTCCTAAAATACTCTCAGTATCAGACAGACGCTCGAGCTCATCAGCGCATGAATTTTCAAATAAATTTTCAATGCAAAAATCATGCTCCAAGTCAAAATCAATCGGTGGAGACATACTTACCTTATAAAACTCTCCGGGTTCCTCTTCATCTGAGAGATATTCTGCTAGAAATTCTTCTAGAGTCACCAACTTTGGAGAAGTCTTAGCTCCACTCCTTAGCTCGTTCGCATCACTAATCTCTTCGGGATGCTCCTCGAGGTCAAGCTCATCCTCCTCGGTCTCACTGTTCTTGTCTCCGAATGTCAGAAATTCCACAATTCCTTCATCAAAATCGGGGTACATCTTGATAATGACCTCCTCCCCAGAAATTCGGAGAAGGTCTTCGGCGCTCATCTTCGTAGCTCGCCCCCAAAATTGCTGTAGAAGATCTACCATGCTAAAACAAGAAGACACAAGAAAAGGAAAATATTTTTGTGGTTTTTGAGCAAATAAAATTTAACTAAGAGAAACTAAATGGTTCCCCGGCAACGGCGCCAATTTTGGTAGAGGTACTTTTGGGGTACTCCAATTTCAAGCTGTCGAGGCTTGCCAAAATACATTTATAACTCCGCTACAACAGAGCTTTGCAGCTAGTGGTAGTCGGGTGTCGAACCACAGGGAACCAAAATTACTTCCTCTTAATTAATTTCTATTTGTTTTTAAAACTAAGACTCGAAAGCAATTAAAATGGGGGGTTTGACGAAATATAAACTAACGGGAAAATAAATGCGAAAAGTAAAGCGCGGAAAATTAAACGGAACACGTGCTCCTAATTTTAAGGGTCGGGGTTTACTTTGATGCGACTCAATTCATTGGGATTCAAACATACTTAGCAAGAGCATAATTGAACACGTAATTTACTTGCACGAAACTACTAATACAAGTAACCCAAATAATTAATTAGAAACGTGGAGTGCAAAGCGGACTGTTCTTTTATTAATCTAAGGGGATCAATCCTAAATTAAGTAAAGAACAGAGGCGGATATTCGATTCTAATTAAACGTGGCAATGAATTAATAGGGGGCAAACGCCACCCATATTGACTAATTGACAGTAACGGGAGCATTACGACGGATGTTTAACTAGGACGCCTGAGCTAATATTCCGATTTGCCTATTTCATCAAGATAAATTGCCGCCAAAGATCAACTGGAAACCCACATTACCTATGGCTCAACTTATCCGTGTTACTTGGCGATTAAGAGAGGCACGGCATCATAATCTTTAACAATCAAACATGCTGGAAATCAAGGGTGTCTAGGCCTAAATCATTCAAACACATTCATGTGATATGCTTAGAAGAAATAGATTCGCCCAATCAGTCATGCTAAGTCACGGAATTAAGAACGAACCCTCATAAATCGCATCAAAATTCACCCCTAACCTCAAATTAGAGCACTTACCTTAGCTCCCCGTTGTGCAAATCAAGCAAAATCACCAATGTTGAAGCTTTATTGAAGGTATAATGGAAGATATACAAGTTTAGAGCTCCCACCCGAGCCTAACAATGGTGGAAAAACCAAAATCCAAGAAGAAGTGCGGCAAAAAACGGAGAAGAAGGCTTTTAAAGCCGTCGGAGCGTCGAGACGCTAGGCCAGCGTCTCGACGCTGTGCCCTAAGTTGGCAGCGCGCGCGCGCACGGGGTAGCGTCGAGACGCTAGGGCAGCGTCTCGACGCCGTCGGCGTTGAGCGAGCATTGAGACGCGCGCGCTCGACGCTGGGGCGCTTCAAAATCCGGAAAAATGTCGGGCAAGCGTCGAGACCCTCGGGCGGCGTCTCGACGCTTCCGCGCGCTTTGTCTGCGTGTGGCAATCGGGGCGGCGTCGAGACCCTCGGGTGGCGTCTCGACGCTGGGGGCGCGCGCGCGTGCGTCGGATGATGTCTGGGCGGCGTCGAGACGCTTGGCCAGCGTCTCCACGCTGCCGCCCATGCAATGTTGCTCTCGGGTTTGATGGCCAACTTTTGCCTTTCAATGGCAAATTTTGCCATTTCTTCATTGCTTCAAGCCCCTTGGCTCCCGATGCGTCCATGAAGCTCTAAAGTGTTACTTTTAGCCCCGAAACACGTCCTCGGACTCCTCGAGCTCTCTATCATGAGTTTACCTACAAAAAGGCATTTTAATCAATATCGAGCATGGTTTTAGCTAGAATTAGGGAGTAAATAATAGCTCTAATTTGGAGCTATCATACCCATCTGAGAAGTCTAGGCTTCGAGTCTTTCTTGTTCATCAAGTATCGAACTGCTGCATGATCAGAAAAAACAATCACTTTAGATCCAAGAATATATGGCCGAAATTTATCAAGAGCGAAAACAATGGAGAGCAGCTCCTTCTCTGTTGTTGTGTAACCGATTTGCGCGGAGTTGAGCGTCCTAGAAGCATAATAAATCACGTGGCTTTTCTTGTCTATCCTCTGGCCCAACACAGCGCCCACGACATAATTGCTTGCGTCGCACATGATCTCGAAAGGAGTCCCCCACTGCGGTGGATGAATGATGGGTGCGTTGGTCAAGCACTTCTTCAGGACATCGAAGGCAAGCTTGCACTGCTTGTCAAAACAGAATGGAACATCCTTTTTCAGCAAGCTTGTCATCGGAGTCATTATCTTCGAGAAGTCTTTTATGAACCTGCGGTAGAAACCTGCATGACCAAGAAAAGAACGCACTTCCCGAAGGTTCGTGGGGTAAGGTAAATCAGATATGACATCAATTTTAGCTTTATCAACCTCTATCCCCTTAGCTGAAACAACGTGACCTAAAACAATGCCCTGACTTGCCATGAAATGACACTTTTCAAAATTTAAAACAAGATTAGTTTCGATGCATCTTTCCATGACTCTAGACAAGTTAAACAGGCAATCCTCAAATGAACTTCCATATACAGTGAAATAATCCATAAAGACTTCGATGCATTTTTCTACAAATTCAGAAAATATGCTCATCATGCATCGCTGAAAAGTCCCTGGAGCATTACAAAGCCCAAAGGGCATTCTCCTATATGCGTAAGTTCCGAATGGACAGGTAAAAGTAGTCTTTTCTTGGTCTTCCTGGGCTATGGGAATTTGATAAAACCCAGAAAAACCATCTAGAAAACAGAAGAATGGCTTCCCAGCTAAACGCTCCACCATTTGATCTATGAAGGGAATCGGAAAATGGTCCTTCTTAGTCACATCATTCAGTTTTCTAAAATCTATACACATTCTCCACCCATTTTGCACTCTCTTAGGTACTAACTCCCCCTTATCATTCCTAATAACAGTTATGCCCGTCTTTTTAGGTACAACATGAATAGGGCTAACCCACTGGCTATCAGAAATGGGAAAGATAATACCTGCATCCAGGAGTTTGTGTATCTCAGACAACACTACCTCTTTCATTGCAGGGTTCAGTCTCCGTTGAGGCTCTCGGGATGGCTTTGCTCCCTCATCTAGCCGAATCTTGTGCATACACAACACCGGACTCAACCCGTGCAAGTCTGCCAACGTTCATCCTATGGCTCTTTTGTTCTTTTTCAAAACTTCAACCAACTCGCCTTCTTGCTTCGATGTAAGCTCCTTGGAGATAATTACCGGTAGTGTCTCCACCTCACCCAAGTATACGTACTTGAGATGACCCGGCAACTCCTTTAATTCCAACTTGGGAGCCTGCAAAAGAGATGGTAATATTTTAGTTGGCTTTTCACATGTCTCTAAGGCAAAAGTAGGTTGTTCAGATGAGTCAGACAATATGGGAACACTACTTTCAACCTTGCCAACAATTTCAGTAAAAACGAGTGGGTCATCCCCATTGTTGCGTGCTCAATGTGTTAAAGATAAATAAGCAAGAAGGTAGATAGAGCACTCAGAACATGCAAGCATACATGGTCTCACAGCAAGTAGTAAGTATATTTCATTCGTTTTTTCCACAGAGACTTATTTTTAGCTATTCATGAAGTGTATTTGTTAAGAAAGAAGGGGTGGATTTGATGGGGTAAAATTGGTTTTTAATTATCTAATTTTTGCTGAATGTGTAAAGGAATGCAACATAAACAAATGCAAGTTGAAATTAGACTCAAAAGACAAGAGATGGAATTAATAAACGAAGAAGAAAACAGCTAAACAGAATGGTAACTTAGCAGAATTGCGGACACCGCAATTGTACCGCAATTGAATAACAGCGAAAGTGTGTAAATGGGTGAATTAAGGGCTACTAATGACTATCCTATAGGCATTTTTATACGATTCTCAAGCACTGGATCTACTCTCTATGCATCAAACTCACTCTATCTCATGTATCGTCCGATTCCATGCATTAGATTCTTTAGTTTACTCGACTCAAAGTAAGGTCTTAAGCATCTTGTTAAAACAGAAGTGTTTAGTTTGTACTAGGGAAACGCCTATTCCTAGGCCGTTTCCTGGTTACCATGAAAGGCTAGCATGATTATACGACTCTGAACTCTTACTCCTTCCAGAGGTTAGGAGTTCTTTGGACAAAATGGATGGCCAATCGAAATTGCCCGTGGGATGAAGCTTACATACAATCAATGCTTCGAGAGCTATCCTACATGCTTGGTTCACGTTTTTTAGCCTATAGTTCTGTCATTAGCATGCCCCTAAGTGACTTAGCTACTCATGGATATACAGAGAACAAAAATGTAAGATAAAACAGACATGCTTAGAAGGGAAATATACTCCAAACAGTAAGACAAAACCGTAGCAGCAGGAGATGGAAACTGTGAAATGAAGACTTGCAATTTGATTACTTTGAATGTTGAACGGACAAAAGGGAACTTAAAGGAAATAATTCAAAGACAGACAGCGACGAAATGCAGTAGATAGAACATTAAGCTAGAAACAACAACTGATCAAAGCTGGAAATTAGAAAAGGAAAACAGAAAGCAGGAAAGGACGCATGAAAGCCTCGTTGCAGTCGCCTCGAATGAAGGGGATGAAAGGTCAGCCTTGCTTGGATGAATCCAATCGAGAGAGAAGAAGAATCTCCTCTCCTTCCTATCAGATTATCGATTCCAACAGCTGAGACTCTCACTCCAACAGACGGCAAAGGAACACAGGGCGAAAAGATGGACTGCGAGAAGACTCTACGCTTTCGGATGATGACTGAACCTCCGACTTTGACCCCCTTTTATAGTAGTTTGCAGGTGCGTTTGGGCCAAGGAGAACCATCAATCTTCAACGTCATATATCAGAATGGATGGAGGAGAAAGAACGAATCCCTGAAATTACGGAAATTAACAGAAACAGATCAGTCAACTTACGGTTTTCACTTGAATAATTGCGGCTTCAGCAATGTTTTCGCAATGCTGTCGCAATGCAGCTTTTTTCATTCTTTTCCTTCGGTTTTCAACCCTTTTCTTTCCTATTGTACAAAAGTCCTAATTTAGCTACCTTCTTCTCATTCTCATATTTAAGCATAGGTTTAGGCTAAATGCTATCAAAAACACCTAAAAGTGTACATCTTCTTAAGCTAAATGGGTCCTAAATAAGTCACTTTCAGAGACTTAACACACCCCCAAACTTAAGGTTTTGCTTGTCCTCAAGCATACTAAGGACTTACCTAGACTGCTGTTTCACCTTCTTTAACCACTTTACTGACTCCCTTATATCCCTATCTATAGCACTGCTGTCCTGTGATACACTTCTCAGTTTAAAACTACACTCTTATCTAGCTTCTTCTGACTTCGCCTGCCTAACACTTACCTGCTTTTATTAACTTCCTACAACTGATCTATTTGCTTTTGTCATATCATGCCACTATCCCTTAAGGTTTCAAATTCTGCCTAGCTTTACCTCAGACTCAGTACATGCTTCTAGTTTTATTCTTAATTTGTCTAGGATTCCTTAGAGTCATGCCAGTCTTAGTATTAACGGTGACAGTAGTACTTTTTAGAGAACAACCTAAACCCTGGCATCACTACATTGGATATACACTCATCTCCCTAAACAACCCTACAAGTTACAACTTTGTACTTAGCTAATTGAGGATCAGAGTTCTTTTTAAATAGGACATCTAAGCCACAAAGTTATAACTCCTAGGTATACATTCTTCTTCCCTATTCTTTTCCCTTTTTCTTACTTAGGTGGGGCCTCTCCTCTGGTGGCCTTTTGATGCAATGCCATTTGTGGGTCACACACTTGGCACTGATTACTTAGCAACCTAAGAGAGACCCCCCTCTTTATTCTATTTTTCATTTTTTTTTTTTTTCAGTTCATCATTTTTTGTAAAGGAGAAGAAGAATGCTTATGTTTCTAAGGGAGAGAGGAATGTTCCTAGGCCTAGGGTGGCCTCCCCCAAACTTCAACTACTCATTGTCCCCAATGAGTGTCTGAGGTGGCACACCCCCAAACTATCCTGGAAGCATCTAGTCTAAGGTAAAACAAAGAGAATCTAAAGCCCTAGGCAGAGACAAAACACTCAAACAGCAAATATCACAGCAGCAGGAATAATAAAAAAAACAGACAGATAAGGGCTTAAAGCTGTGCATCCTGAGCTTTTTAGAGGTTGATTTAAACTAGCAAAGGGTGTCCTATGACACTCATCCAGCATGCTTTTAGATAAGCTATATATGGTAGTCATGATAGCAGCAAAAGATGGAATTTAAACAGATCACAGACTAGCTAAACAGACAGTCCAAAACATGCTTTCAGTCATAAAAATTGCGGGGACCGCAATTATTTCGCAATTAAGTCAGGGCAGATATAACAGTGATTAAGGCCCCTAAGCATGCTCTTTCCAGTCATTCAAGCTCTTCTAAAAATAAAACAAAACTAACCTACCTACTCACCTATCATCAGACTATACTAAGCAAAATTAAAAACATAAAACTAAGCATCTAAGACAGATCAAAAATGTACTAAAACAGCATAATTCACATAAGCTATCAGAAAGCAGAAAATTGTTTTTTTTTTTCTAAGGGAACAGCAATACTCCCTTGAGTGCACTTCAAACCAGCACTCAAACATCGTCATCCTCATCTGGTTATCGTGGTCGTGGAGGCACCCATGGAGTCAGGAGATTTGTGGGGAAGTCAGGGAAGATGCACCCAAGTTGGTCTGCAACTTCCTTGTCCCTTGCCTGCGCATAAGTGGCCCATTGAGCCATTCTCCTCTGCATATCCATCAGGCAGGCCATGGATAGGGACTGCTCAGCAGCCAGCCTATCCAGTTCAAACTCCATATTCCCCTTCCTCTTCAGCCTCAGGCTAGCCGGCAGCTCCAAGTGGCCTGTGTAAGCCATTTGCTGCTCCATGCGCTCGGTGGGGACTCCTGCAAGCAAACATAGTTTGGTTATGGTATTAGGGAAAAACAGTGGTCCCTTACCTTTCTTGGCACACTCAGCAATAGCAGCAGTGATGACTTCTCCCACGTTGATCGTGAGACCTCTCATTATCGCATACACCAGCAGCGATCGGCTCTGGTTGATTGTAGTCTCGTGAGTCACTGGGGACAATCTCCTTCTCACGAACGAAAACCAAACAGCCGCCTTAGCCGTGAGGTTGGCACTCATGAGAGTGTGCCTCCCATTGCGTGATACAGTCCACGCTGCCTCAGGCTGGCCAATGGTTCGAATGGCCTCCTCCAGCACTGCCTCAGTAGGCTCATCAACGATCCGTGCATAATCTGTATGTGTTTGGCCCTTGAGACCATAGGCTTCGTTGATGGCCTTAGCTGAGAAATCCACTTCTACCCCTCTGACCACAGACAGGCCATCCTCAGGGCTGAGCACATTGGCGTAGAAATCATACACCATGCTCGTGTAGGCTGGATTGGGCGGTCTGCAAAATTCCTCCCAGCCGTGGTTCATCACTCCTGCGCGCAAGAACTGCGGCAGGTCAGCAGGTCGGTCGAGGAAGCCTTTCTCGTGCAGCAACTCCCTCTTCTTCAGCTCAGCACCCCTGGACTCAGCATCAGAGGAAACATACCTCACTGACTGAGGCTCGTCTTCAGGGTAGAGCTTTGCCTTCCCTTTATCTGATGGTTTGCTGACTCGGCAGCCTCAACCTTGAGTCGTTTGAGCGAAGGCTCAGTGCTCTCTTTGTCTGCTGAAGGCGCCCTTTTAGCCTTCTTCTTTTTCAGCTTCTTGGATCGCCTGGCCTTGACAATCTTGGCCTTCTTCTTCTTGAGCTTTGCCTCAATGTTGATCTGCTGCAGGCATGCCCCCAGCGTCTCTTCCATGGAATCATCCTGCTGTGCAGGACTCTCTGGGCTAGCTTCCCTTGCAGGCGAGAAGACCTCGTCTTCACCACCTTCCCCACTGCCCTGAGTGGATTCCTGGTACTCCCCATATGGGAATTCAGGATCAGGCCGTGGAGGCGTGTGCGAAGGTGTGGCACTCTGCTCTGCTGTAGGCGTCTGCACGGAATTCAGTGGTGAAGACGGCGTCTCAGGGCTCTGTGCCGGCGGTGATGATGAAAGCTCTGGGCTGTGCACTGGTCCAGATGGTGAAGGGTTGTGCGCAGGCGATGCAGATGGCGACGAACCCTTCTTGGTCGACTCGTGGGACGCACGATCCGTTTCTTGACTCTCCACAGAGGGAGTCTTTGCTTTGCTTGGTTCGGCGGCCGTCTCGACACTCCACCGGCGTTTTTTGGGTGTACCTGCTGGTTCAGAGGGTCCAGCAGGGATCTCAGTGACAACCCTCCACTTCTTCCTACGGATCGGAAGCTTGGGAAGAGGTCCGGTGCGAACAGCACCAGCATCTGCAAGGGTCAGAAGTGCTTCCCTCGCAGCCGCTTCAGCTGCGTCATCAGCCTTCTTCTTGGCTGCGGATCTTTCAGCCCTTGTGGACACCATTGTCGAATCTTGGAGGTTTGGAGAGAAGGATCAAAGATGAAGAGAATCTCAGTTTTCTTGGAAATCAGAGAATGAGAGAATCGTATCGATCGAGCGCCTTCTAACGGATATAAAGGCAACGGCTAAATCCCAACGGCTATATTTTGCGAATCCTGCAATTCCAGCGCAATTTTAGGGATTTTTTTTCATCTAAATGGCAAACTTTGTTCGTCCGTATCTTTTATTTGGCTCGATCGTTTCTTGATTTTTAAAGCTGGGATTACTCTCCTTGATTCCCTCTTTCGATTCCCTACAAAAAGAAATAAAAACAATATCAAATTCGTAATTAAAATCACACAACAAAACACACAAATGATAACCGGAAAATCGCAAAAAATAAACTAAGGCATGAGCCTTATGTTGACGAGCACAGCAATCACTCGTCCTCTCTCGTTCTCATTGTTATGCTTCAGTCAAGAGGAAGGCCGAGAGAGTCTTCACATCTCCTTCCTCATAGTAGTGCTTTAATCTTGCACCATTAACCATGAATGGTTGGCCTTGCTGCATGTTCTTTATCTCTATTGCACCATGAACAAACACATTAGTAATGACAAATGGACCCGACCATCTAGACTTAAGTTTCCCTGGAAATAGTTTCAACCGTGAGTTAAACAATAAAACAAGTTGACCCTTCTTAAAGTCCTTAACTCTAAGTCTACTATCGTGCCAAATCTTGGTTTTTTCCTTGTACATCTTAGCATTTTCATAGGCCATATGCCTAAGCTCATCAAGCTCATGTAATTGCAAAGACCTCAGTGTCCCCGCATCCTTTACACAAAAATTCAATTCCTTCATGGCCCAAAATGCCTTGTTTTCTAACTCAAGTGGTAAGTGACAAGCCTTGCCATATACCAGCCTATAAGGGGACATACCTAAGGGTGTCTTATATGCTGTCCTATAAGCCCAAAGTGCATCCTCAAGCTTGAAGGACCAGTCTTTCCTATTAGGTTTGACCACTTTTTCTAGGATGTTCTTAATTTCCCTATTTGAGATTTCAGCTTGTCCATTTGAGTGTGGGTGATAGGGAGTGGCTATTCTATGTCTAATGTTATACTTAGCCAACACTCTCTCCATAGCCTTGTTAATGAAATGTGACCCCTCATCACTAATGATGGCACGAGGTGTCCCAAACCTAGTAAAAATGTGCCTATGCAAGAAGTTGGTGACTGTTTTAGCATCATTATTAGGACACGCTTTGGCTTCTACCCACTTGGACACATAGTCCACTGCTACTAATATGTAAAGGTTACCTGATGATGGAGGGAATGGTCCCATGAAGTCAATGCCCCACACATCAAAGAGCTCTAACTCTAAGATGTAGGTGAGGGGCATCTCATTCTTTCGACTGAGGTTACCTGTTCTTTGGCATTCATCACAGCTGTGGGCATAGTTGTGGGCATCTTTGAAGATCGTTGGCCAATAATAGCCACTTTGAAATACCTTTGCAGCTGTTCTTTGGCCACCAAAGTGTCCACCATAAGGAGATGTGTGACAGTGCTGCAGCACAGACTTCGCTTCAGCAGCTGAAACACACTTCCTTAGCAAGCCGTCAGCACATGTTCTGTAAAGTGTGGGGTCATCCCAGATAAATTTCCTTGCTTCATGAAGGAACCTCTTCTTCTCTTGTCCTCCCTTGAAAACTGGTAAAACCTGTGATGCACGGAAGTTAGCAATGTCAGCAAACCAAGGTTCCTCATCGTTATCACGATGAGTTAAAGCAAAGACATGTTCATCAATAAAAGCATCAGAAATTGCGGGCTCCGCAATTTTTTCGCAATTGTGCTGCAATCGAGACAGGTGATCTGCAACCACGTTTTCACATCCTTTCTTGTCTCGAATGTCCAAATCAAACTCTTGCAACAGCAGTACCCACCTAATCAATCTAGGCTTAGCATCAGCCTTCCTCATAAGATACTTCAAGGCAGAATGGTCAGTGTACACAATTGTCCTAGTGCCTACAATATAGTTTCTAAATTTCTCACAAGCAAATACTACAGCAAGCATTTCTTTCTCAGTAGTTGTATAATTACATTGAGCCTCATTCAAGGTTTTACTAGCATAATATACAGGGTGTGTTAGCTTGTCAATCCTCTGTCCTAACATGACTCCTACAGCATAGTCACTGGCATCACATAGCATCTCAAATGGGAGATCCCAATTTGGTCCTACTATTATAGGTGCAGTGACTAGTGCTTTCTTAAGGGTAGTCCAAGCTACTAAGCATTCCTTAGAGAAGATGAATGGTCTATTTAGCTCTAAAAGCTCACACAGAGGCTTGGCTATCTTAGAAAAGTCCTTGATGAACCTTCTGTAGAAGCCAGCATGCCCTAAGAAGCTTCTAATGGCTTTGACATTCTGGGGCTCTACCAACTTCTCTATGACCTCAATCTTTGCCCTATCAACCTCTACTCCTGCCCTTGACACTCTATGTCCTAAGACAATTCCCTCATCCACCATAAAATGGCATTTTTCCCAGTTTAGGACTAGGTTGGTCTCCTCACACCTAGCCAGGACTTGTCCTAGGTTTTCTAGACAGTTTGAAAATGAGTCCCCAAAGACTGAGAAGTCATCCATGAATATTTCTATCATGGACTCATCCAACTCAGAGAAGATTGCCATCATGCACCTTTGGAAAGTTGCCGGTGCATTGCATAAGCCAAAAGGCATTCTGCGAAAGGCAAAAGTTCCAAAAGGGCAAGTGAAGGTGGTCTTCTCTTGATCCTTAGGGTCTATAGTTATTTGATTATAGCCTGAATACCCGTCTAAGAAACAATAGTAGGCTCTACCAGCTATTCTGTCTAGCATCTGGTCAATGAACGGTAGAGGGAAGTGGTCTTTTTTAGTTTCTTTATTTAATTTCCTGTAATCCATACACACTCTCCACCCTGTGACAGTCCTTGTTGGAATTAGTTCGTTGTTCTCATTGACTACCACAGTTATTCCCCCCTTTTTAGGTACACATTGGATGGGGCTCACCCACTGGCTACTAGCTATTGGGAAGATCACTCCTGCATCTAACCATTTTATTATTTCCTTCTTTACTACCTCTTTCATAGAGGGGTTTAGCCTACGTTGGTGATCTACCCTAGGGGTGTGCTCTTCCTCTAATATAATTTTGTGCATGCAATAAGAAGGGCTAATGCCTCGAATATCAGCAATAGTCCATGCTATAGCCTTCCTATGTTGCTTAAGCAGTAAAATTAATTCAACCTCATGCTTTTCACTTAGCTTAGAAGAAATAATTACAGGCAGTGTATCATTATTTCCTAAATACGCATATTTGAGGTGAGTGGGTAGTGGTTTCAGTTCTAAAACAGGTGGATGTTCAATGGAGGGCTTTAAAGGATTCACAGATCTATCAGTTAAATCTATATTCATACATACATGTTGTGGTTTATCTACAGGCATATCCATTATGTCAGATACATTCAAGTCAGCTATATCTAATTGTACATATTCATTAGCATGCTTAGTTAATAATACATGCTCCAATTGTTCCTCCATCAAGGAGTCTACTACGTCCATGCTAGCACAGGATTCAAGGTCAGAGGGGTACCTTAAAGCTTTATATACACTAAACTTCACCTCTTCATCATGAACCCTCATAGTAAACTCACCTTTTTGGACGTCTATAAGTGCCCTACCTGTGGCTAGAAATGGTCTGCCTAGCAGGATGGGGACCTCCTTGTCTGCCTCATAGTCCAGGACAATGAAATCTGCAAGGAAAATAAATTTGTCAACTTTCACTAGAATATCCTCAATCTTACCTTCAGGGTATGCGATGGATCTGTCTGCTAGTTGTAAAGTGACAGTGGTTGGACGTGCTTCTCCTATTCCCAACTGGCGGAATAGGGACAGGGGCATGAGATTTATGCTGGCGCCCAGGTCACAAAGCGCTCTGCCCACGTGCTTGCCTCCAAGTTCTACAGGTAAGGTGAAGGAACCAGGATCCTTCTCCTTCTTGGGCAGCTTGTTCTGGAGGATGGCACTGCACTCCTCAGTGAGGTTTACTGTTTCAAACTCACCAATTATTTTTTTGTTAGTAATAATGTCCTTCAAAAACTTCACATAGGAAGGCATAGACTGTAAAACTTCTACAAAAGGAATGTTGACATGCACTTGTTTAAGAATTTCTAAGAATTTATTAAAATGAACTTCCTGTTCCTGCTTCTTCTTAAGCCTTCGAGGGTATGGAGGTGGTGGCACATATGCAGGCACATCAGGGCGCCTTAGGATAGGTGGAGGCCTCGGAATTTCTTCTATCTCCTCAACAATTGGCTCTAGCCTGGCTCCTGATGTGCTAGTTGGTGGTGGACCTTGGTTTGGCAGAGACTCCAGTGGAGCACTAGACTCGGTGTTCTCTACTCTCTTTGGTGTGTCCTTTGTGTTGCTCACCAATGGTCTTCCAGTCCTAAGTTCAATTGCTTGAACTTGTTCTTTGCCATCTCTCCTTGGTACCTCGGTGTCAGCAGGGAGTCTACCGTGGAGCCTACTCTTGAGTTCATTGGCTAATTGGCCTATTTGGTTTTCTAGGCTCCTAAGAGTAGCTTGCTGGCTTTGAAGCGTAGCATCATTCTTAGCTATGTATTCCTTGAGTAAGTTTTCTACAGAAGATCCTACAGGTTGATTGTATGGTTTTTGGTACATTGACTGGTTATGTTGGGGAGTGAAACCAGGTGTTCCACTCGGTCTAGGTTGGTTAGGATTTTGGTTAGTGTTTTGTTGGCCACCCCATGACAGGTTTGGGTGGTTTCTCCAACCAGGGTTATAGGTGTTGGAGTAGGGGTTATTCCTAGGCTGCTGCTGGCTCCCAACATAGCAGACTGAGGATGGATTCCCAGGGCAGTATTCATATGGGTGCCCTTCCCCACAGAATCCACAGATAAGTGCCTCGCCTTGACTTGGCTGGGTGCCCATTGACATGGCTGTGGCGGTATTGGCACTGGTGTGGAGATTGGCCTGAGCCATTTGCTTAACTAGGTTGGTCAGGGCGTTTATTTGGGTGCTCATGGCGCTTAGAGCATCCTTGTCTTGAGCTCTAGTTGGCTCTACTGGATCATCTGACCACCTACAGTGAGATGTTGAGATCTTCTCCAAGATCTCATAAGCTTCGTTGTAACTCTTGGACAACATGGACCCTCCAGCAGATGAGTTTAGAACTTGTCTGGTGCTGGGGTTGCATCCTTTAAAGAAGACTTCTATTTGGATACACCATGGAATGCCATGGTGTGGACATTTAATGAGAAGGTCTTTGAATCTTGTCCAAGCTTCGTGAAGAGACTCACTCGGAGCTTGCTTAAATTTTATGATATCATCACGAAAGGTCGAATTCCTATCTGGTGGGAAATATTTGACTAGGAATTTTTCTGCTAAGTCTGTCCAATTGAGGACAGATCCTGAGGGTAATGAATTTAACCACGTTTTGGCTTTGTCCCTCAAAGAGTAAGGGAAAAGATATAGCCTCAGGGCTTCTTGGGAAACTCCAGGAATGAGGAAGGTATCACTGACTCCTAGGAAGTTCCTAAGGTGGTTATGGGGGTCCTCATTTTCTATTCCAAAGAATTGTCCCACAGTGGACAACATTTGGAACATCACTGGTTTTAACTCGAAGGAGTTGGCAGTGATTTCAGGACGGATTATGCTGGGGTTCAGCTCCCCAGGCATAGGTACTAAGTACGAAAGGATGGCGCTATCCTTGTCATTCGCTATTTCAATGGGATTGCGAGTGACAGGCACCAGGTTTTGATCTATTCCAGCCATTTCTTCTTGAGTGGATTGCGGAAACTCTGCGGTTTCAGCAATTATTTGAGGTAAAAGGGGTTGTTTAAAGAGACGTTTCTTGGCTCTATTTCTAGCTTTAAATAATCTTTCAGGCTCAGGGTTGAACTCTAGATCACTACTTGGAGTCTCATTCATAAACTACCCTAAATGGTACCTGAAGAAGAAATGAAGATGGATCAAACTCAATGGAAAATAACTTGATGTTTCAGACTTAACAAACTTCATTTTCACTTAAAATAAGTCCCCGGCAGCGGCGCCAAAAACTTGTTGCGTGCTCAATGTGTTAAAGATAAATAAGCA
This sequence comes from Herpetospermum pedunculosum, assembly GCA_028017165.1. Taxonomy (NCBI): domain Eukaryota; kingdom Viridiplantae; phylum Streptophyta; class Magnoliopsida; order Cucurbitales; family Cucurbitaceae; genus Herpetospermum; species Herpetospermum pedunculosum. Next base: position 51,808,581 of record CM051528.1, on the reverse strand, counting down.
AGAAGGTAGATAGAGCACTCAGAACATGCAAGCATACATGGTCTCACAGCAAGTAGTAAGTATATTTCATTCGTTTTTTCCACAGAGACTTATTTTTAGCTATTCATGAAGTGTATTTGTTAAGAAAGAAGGGGTGGATTTGATGGGGTAAAATTGGTTTTTAATTATCTAATTTTTGCTGAATGTGTAAAGGAATGCAACATAAACAAATGCAAGTTGAAATTAGACTCAAAAGACAAGAGATGGAATTAATAAACGAAGAAGAAAACAGCTAAACAGAATGGTAACTTAGCAGAATTGCGGACACCGCAATTGTACCGCAATTGAATAACAGCGAAAGTGTGTAAATGGGTGAATTAAGGGCTACTAATGACTATCCTATAGGCATTTTTATACGATTCTCAAGCACTGGATCTACTCTCTATGCATCAAACTCACTCTATCTCATGTATCGTCCGATTCCATGCATTAGATTCTTTAGTTTACTCGACTCAAAGTAAGGTCTTAAGCATCTTGTTAAAACAGAAGTGTTTAGTTTGTACTAGGGAAACGCCTATTCCTAGGCCGTTTCCTGGTTACCATGAAAGGCTAGCATGATTATACGACTCTGAACTCTTACTCCTTCCAGAGGTTAGGAGTTCTTTGGACAAAATGGATGGCCAATCGAAATTGCCCGTGGGATGAAGCTTACATACAATCAATGCTTCGAGAGCTATCCTACATGCTTGGTTCACGTTTTTTAGCCTATAGTTCTGTCATTAGCATGCCCCTAAGTGACTTAGCTACTCATGGATATACAGAGAACAGAAATGTAAGATAAAACAGACATGCTTAGAAGGGAAATATACTCCAAACAGTAAGACAAAACCGTAGCAGCAGGAGATGGAAACTGTGAAATGAAGACTTGCAATTTGATTACTTTGAATGTTGAACGGACAAAAGGGAACTTAAAGGAAATAATTCAAAGACAGACAGCGACGAAATGCAGTAGATAGAACATTAAGCTAGAAACAACAACTGATCAAAGCTGGAAATTAGAAAAGGAAAACAGAAAGCAGGAAAGGACGCATGAAAGCCTCGTTGCAGTCGCCTCGAATGAAGGGGATGAAAGGTCAGCCTTGCTTGGATGAATCCAATCGAGAGAGAAGAAGAATCTCCTCTCCTTCCTATCAGATTATCGATTCCAACAGCTGAGACTCTCACTCCAACAGACGGCAAAGGAACACAGGGCGAAAAGATGGACTGCGAGAAGACTCTACGCTTTCGGATGATGACTGAACCTCCGACTTTGACCCCCTTTTATAGTAGTTTGCAGGTGCGTTTGGGCCAAGGAGAACCATCAATCTTCAACGTCATATATCAGAATGGATGGAGGAGAAAGAACGAATCCCTGAAATTACGGAAATTAACAGAAACAGATCAGTCAACTTACGGTTTTCACTTGAATAATTGCGGCTTCAGCAATGTTTTCGCAATGCTGTCGCAATGCAGCTTTTTTCATTCTTTTCCTTCGGTTTTCAACCCTTTTCTTTCCTATTGTACAAAAGTCCTAATTTAGCTACCTTCTTCTCATTCTCATATTTAAGCATAGGTTTAGGCTAAATGCTATCAAAAACACCTAAAAGTGTACATCTTCTTAAGCTAAATGGGTCCTAAATAAGTCACTTTCAGAGACTTAACACCCATCAACAACAGTCATGCATTCTTCTTGTTCTAAAGTATCTAACAGATCAATTTTACAGACAGAATGCGCATCAGCATGTTGTTTCATGGCATCAAATACATTAAATTCGAACACATCCCCTTCATACTCAACAAATAAGGTACCATCATGCACATTAATTTTTGTCTTAGCGGTTTTCATGAATGGTCTACCTAGTAAAACTGAAGTAGTGGATGTGTTTTCTTCCATATTTATCACATAAAAATCAGCAGGGAAGATCAAATCCTTAACTTTAACCAACACATCCTCAATCAATCCTAGAGGACGAATAGAAGACCTATTAGCTAACTGGATAATTATACTAGTTTCCTGCATACCTTCTAAACCGAGATTCTTGTAGACTGAGTATGGCATAACATTAATTGAGGCTCCTAAGTCTAACATAGCGTGCTCGATTTCTCTATCCCCTATAGTACATGGCAAGAGGAACATACCTGGGTCCTGGCATTTGCTTGGAATACCTTGGGTTATCAGGGCAGAAACATTCTTGCTTACCACGACTCTCTCAGCACTTTTGGTCTTCCTCTTCATAGTGCACATCTCCTTAAGAAATTTAGCGTACCTTGGGATTTGTTGAATTGCATCAAGCAGCGGTATATTGATCCCTACTTTTCTCAGCGTCTCAAGAACATCCGCGTCGTCCTCCTCCTTAGATGGCCTCGCCAGCCTACTAGGAAAAGGAGCAACGGGAGTGTAAGACTTCATAGAAATAATAGGAGGAGTTACAACAGTTTCAGAGGGTGCTTGAGAACACTTATCTGGAGGTATCTCTGAATCTTTTTTAGGACTCTCGCGAGTGGTACGTGATGGTATCTCTTTACCACTTCTGAGGTTTATCGCACTAACACCTTCCGCTTGGGATTCAATTTTACTCATTCTTTCCTTCACCTCTGTGAATTCATTTCTTAGAGATGTCATCTGCGACCTTGTCTCATTGCTAGCTTCCATGAGTGATTTGAACATGCCTTCAATGGCTTGACCTGAAATAGAAGAAACAGCCTGAGATGATTTTTCTTGCATCGTATGAATCAAACCAAATACCTGGAACACTTGTTCTTTGAGCTCTGCTATGTCGGTAGACATTTTAGCGTACTCGTTCCTTCCTCCGTACTGGCGACGGTTCTCAGCCATATTAGAGATCAACTGTCTGGCTTCCGCAGGCGTTTTCTCCCAAAGGGCTCCTCCACTTGCTGCATCAAGCATCTGGCAGTCATGCGGAAGCAACCCTTCATAGAAGAATTCGATAAGCGCGGCTTCTGCTATCAGGTGGTTCGGGCATTTCTCACAGAGTTTAATGAATCTCTCCCAGCATTCGTGAAATGCCTCGTCCTTTCCTTGCTCAAAATGGCGGATATCTTTTTTCACTGCTCTGGCTTTTGAAGCTGGGAAATACCTTTCCAAGAATAGACTCTGCAACTTCTCCCAAGTGAAAATGGTTCCCGATGGTAAGTAATGCAGCCAATCTCGAGCTTCACCTCTCAAGGTGAATGGAAAAGCTCTCAAGTTAAGCTGATCTTCAGTAATGCCGCCTGGCTTCATCGCAGAACTTGTCATTTGAAAAGCCTTGAGATGTTTATAAGGATCCTCATCTGCTTCACCACAAAAAGAGGGCAAATGGTCAATTAAACCCGATTTAAGTACAAACTCACCTGAAATTTCCGGGTAGGAAATACAAGAAGGTTGGTGGCCCATAGCAAATGATGTCCACTGTCTGAGCGTTCTTGGGACTCCAGCCTCATCGGCAACCTCCATTTTTTTCTCAATAAAAAATTAAGCACTTCTAGCACACTTAAACAAACAGATCAAAAATTGCAAATAATAAAAGAATAAACAAAAATTTGAAAGTAAAAATCAAAAGTCTACAAATCAAATTTAAATTAGGCCGAATTACACTTAGTTCCCCGGCAACGGCGCCAATTTTGGTAGCGATATTATTGAACTATCGCCAATCATCGGGTTGTCGAGACCCGCCAAAATGAATTTATAAGTGCCCGTATTCACTAAACTATTTGTAGAGTAGCGGCAACGGGGTCGATCCACAGGGAATTAAGGTAGCCTGACTTAATCTTAATTAAATTTGCAAACTAATAAAGTAAATGAAATATGGGGTATTTGTTGATTTTTAAGTAACTAAGAAGGAACAATGCAAACGGTAAGAATTTAACTAACGGAGTTTCCGACTCGGGACGATCGGAGATAAATTTAGCATGCCTCTTGGATCATAGGTTGGCGAGTATTAAGGCTAAACAATTTAGAGAATACACAGCTCGTCTAAAATTAACAAATAACTCAGACATGCTCCATGGAATTAATTAGACACAATTAATCATGGTAATCAAGCATATCGCTCGGACATTGGCGGCCAACGCTCTCCCAAGACCGAACGATAGCAACAAGCTAACCGTGACAACTATCTAATTTGGACGCGAAATTAGTATGTTGATTTGGATTTCTAATTCGAGAAGAACGAACACCAAAAGCGCAAGGACGCCAATACGCTCAAAGTGTCGTTAATCCTTGTTACTTGGCGGATCAGAGAGGCACGGCATCAAATCCTTTAACGAATGAACATGCTCAAAATCAAGGGTGCCTAGTCCTTAATCATTCAAACATGCTCATAGATTAAGCTAAGAATTAGAACTCAATTCAATAAAATATCCAACCAATTCAGAATTTCAATTCCACAACCTCACCAAGAGTTCAAACTACATTTTTCTTTTACAATCCCGAGCCAAAAACGGTAAATCTACTCACTCATGACTTGTGTGGTGTGGGACGGCTTGAAATCGAGCTTCCTAGGCCCTCCCATGGTGAAAACAGCTGCTGGAACGTCAAATCAGGCGCGGAGCTCGAGGTAGAAGATGATAATCGCGGCTAAAATCGGACAAAAACATTAAGTAGTCCGTCGTAGCGTCGAGACGCTAGGGCAACGTCGAGACGCTGCGCCCTAAATAATCCGCGCGCGCAGTCGGAGTAGCGTCGAGACGCTTGTGCGGCGTCGAGCGAGCGTCTCGACGCTGTCGCTCGACGCTTGCTCTCGGGTTTTTCTTCAAATCAGCGCTTCAGACTTCGGAGCGTCGAGACGCTCTGGCAGCGTCTCGACGCTGGGCAGCGTCGAGCTAGCGTCGCGACGCTGTCGCTCGACGCTAGCTCTCGGGTTTTGCATGGATTTCTGCCTTCAATTTCCCCAAAGTGCTCAACCTTCATGCCTTTGCATGGATCTTCCCCGGAAGTGTTCTTAAGCCTCTAAATTGCGATATTAAGCTCTGAAAAGCGCCGAAACGCTCTCGAGAGCGAATCTCCGAGAACACCTGCAATAATCACATAAAAGCAAGATTAAGCCAATAATAAACGTGAATTAGGGACATAATTATAGCTCCAAAATGGAGCTATCAGGGCCTCACAATCAATGTGGGCGAGGTCATTGCAGCCTCAATCGCTGACTGCGCCAAAAAGGGTAAGGGTCCACTTTTCTTTCCTAATACAATTACTAAGCTCTGCTTACGTGCAGGGGTTCCAATCGAGAGGATGGAGAGGCAGCTGGCCTACACGGGGCACCTGAAGGTGCCTACTGCCTTGAGGATGCGAAGGAAGGGGAACATAGAGTTCGAGCTAGATGGCCTGGCTGCTGCTCAGTCTCTGTCAATGGCCTGTCTGATGGATCTGCAAAAGAAGATGGCGCAATGGGCCACATATGCGCAGGCAAGGGATAAAGATGTCGCTGACCAATTAGGCTGCATCTTCCCTGAGTTCCCCACGGACCTACTGACTCCATGGGCGCCTCCAAGACCACGGAAGGATGATGATGATGAGGACATCTGAGTGCTAGATTGAGAAGCACTCAAGGGAGTATTTCTGTTCCCTAAAAGAAAAAAAAAATAATAATCAAACTGCTTTTTGTTGAACCATGTGAATTCTGCTGTTTTGAGTTAAATTTTGATCTGTTTTTAGTTCTTTATTTTTGTTGTTTAAATTTGTTTAGTATAGTTAGATGGTATCTGAATAGGTAGATTAGTTTAGTTTCCTTTTTGTATAGCTTAAATGACTGGAAAGAGCATGGATAGGGGCCTTGATCACTGATATATCTGTCCTGTATCCATTGCGAAATAATTGCGGAATCCGCAATTTTTATTAGTAAATGCATGTTTTTGACTGACTGTTTAGCTAGGCTGGTTCTGTTTAAATTTTGTCTTTTGCTGCTATCTTGACTACCTTATATAGCTTATCTAAATGCATGCTGGATGAGTGTCATAAGACACCTTTGATAGTTTAAATTAGCCTCTTAAAAGTTCTCAGCATGCGTAGCTTTAAGTCCTTCTTTGCCTGTTTTTATAAATTTCTGCTGCTGTAATGTTTGCTTTTAGAATGTTCTGTCTATCCCTAGGGCTTTTTAGATTCTCTTTGTTTTACCCTAGACTAGATGCTTCTAGGATAAGTTTGGGGGTGTGCCACCTCAGACACTCATTGGGGACAATGAATAGTTTAAGTTTGGGGGAGGCCACCCTAGGCCTAGGAACATTCCTCTCTCCCTTAAAGCATAAGCATTCTTCTTCTCCTTTATAAAAAAAAAATGATGAGCTGAAAAAAAAAATGAAAAATAGAAAAAGAGGGGTGTCTCTCTTAGGTTGCTGAGTAATCAGTGCCAAGTGTGTAACCCACAAGTGGCATTGCATCAAAAGGCAACCAAAGGAGAGGCTCCACCAATGTAAGAAAGAAAAAAGGAAGAAATAGGGAAGAAGAATGTATACCTAGGAGTTGCAACTTTGTGGCTTAGATGTCCTGAATAAAAAGAACTCTGATCCTCAAATAGCTGAGCACAAAGTTGTAGCTTGTAGGGTTGTTTAGGGAGATGAATGTATGTCCAATGTAGTGATGCCAGGGTTTAGGTTGTTCTCTAAATGTACTACTGTCACTGTTAATACTAAGACTGACATGACTCTAAGGAATCCTAGGTAGCTCAAAAGTAAAAACTAGAAGCATGTACTGAGTCTGGGGTAAAGTTAGGTAAAATTTGAAACCTTAGGGATAGTTGCACGATATGACAGAAGCAAGTAGATCAGCTGTAAGGGGTTAATGAAACAGTAGGAGCTTTAGGCATGCGAAGTCAGAAGAAGCAAAGTAAGAGGGTAGTTGTAAACTTAGAAGTGTGTCACAGGACAACACTGCTATAGATAGGAATTTAGGGAGTCAGCAAGTGGTTAAAAAGGATAAAACAGCAGCCTAAGTAAGTCCTTAGTTTGCTCGAGGACGAGCAAAACCTTAAGTTTGGGGGTGTGTTACGTCTCCAAAAGTGACCTTTTTAGGACTTATTTATCTTAGAAAGATGTACATTCTTAGGTGTTTTTGATAGGATTTAACTTAAACCTATGCTTATATATGAGAATTAGAAGAAGGAAGCTAAATTAGGACTTGTGTGCAAAAGGAAAGAAAAGGAATGAAAAAGGAAGTTAAAAGAATGAAAATTGTGCATTGCGGAAGCATTGCGGAAACATTGCTAAAACCGCAATGTTTTAAGTGAAATCCGTAAGTTGGCTAACCTTTTTCTGTTGTAATCCGATATTTCAGGGATTCGTTCTTTCTCCTCCATCCATGTTGAAGTACGACGTTAAGGATGGATGGTTCTTCTTGGCCCAATCGCACCTGCAGAACACTATAAAAGGAGGTCAAAGAGGAAGGTTTAATCATCATCCGAAAGCGTAGAAGTCTCTTCGCAGCGCAGTCTTTTCCATTCTTTCTCTTCTCCGTCTGTTGGTTTGAGAGGTTCAGCTGTTGGAGTCGACAATCTGATAGGAAGGAGAGAAGACATCTTCTCTCCTGATTGGATTCATCCAAGCAAGGCTTACCTTTCTCTCCCTTCAGCCGAGGCGTTTGCGACGAGGCGATCAAGCTCATTTTACTGCTTTCTGTCTTTACTTTTTATTTCCAGCACCGTTTTGTTGTTATTTCTTTTCCATTAGTCAATCCATTCCATTTCGTTGCTTTCTGTCTTTATGTTAATCACTTTAAGTTTTCATTTGTTCATTAAAACAATTGATTAATCAAAGCACAATTCATCATTTCACACTTTGTCTTTACCTTCTCTGCCTACTGTTTTTCCTTGCTGTTTTGTCTTTCATTTTCTTCTAAGCATGTCTACTTCATCTATTATTTTTGTTCTCTCTACATCCATGAGTAACTAAGTCACATAGGGGCATGCTAATGACAATACTATAGGCTAAAACACGTGAACCAAGCATGTAGGATAGCTCTCGAATGCATTGATTGTATGTAAGCTTCATCCCACGGGCAATTTCGATTGGCCATCCATTTTGTCCAAAGAACTCCTAACCTCTGGAAGGAGTAAGAGTTCAGAGTCATACACTCATGCTAGCCTCTCAAGGTAACCAGAAAACGACCTAGGAATAGGCGTTTTCCTAGTACAAATCATAACTTACTGCTTTAACAAGATGCTTAAGACCTTACTTGGACATGAGTAAACTAAAGAATCTAATGCATGAAATCGGAAGATACATGAGAATGAGTTAGTTTGATGCATAGTTAGTTGATCCAATGCTTGAGAATCGTGTGAAAATGCCTATAGAGGAGTCGTTAGTAGCCCTTGTTTCTCCATTTTACACACTTTCGCTGTTAGTAACATTGCGGTAAAATTGCTGTTCTCGCAATTCTACTAAGTTAAAAATTCTGCTTAGCTATTTTTCTCTTCGTTTATAAATCTCTTCTCTTTACGGTTGAGTTTATCATTGACTTGCACTTGTTCATGTTGCTATCCTTAATTGATTCATTAGTAATTAGGCATTTTTAAACCAAATCTACCCCATCAAATCCACCCATTCTTGCTTAACAATACACTTCACGAGTAGCTAATAATAAATCTCTGTGGGAAAACGAATGAAAAAATACTTACTACTTGCTACAAGATCATGTATGCTTGCATGTTCTGAGTGCTCTCTCTCTCTTATTGCTTATTTCTTTTACACATTGAGCACGCAACAGTTTTCCTAGAGCAGCGAGTTGATCGGATCGACACTTAATGAATTGCATGTATTCAAAAATTGTCTTGGAGCCTTTAGTGGCTCGTTTGAGGTGATCCTTAATTTGCTTAATGTGGCCACGAGTCGGGCGAGCATATGTGTTGACAATAATTTTTCATGCTTCACAAGAGGTAGCGACTTGTTGGATCAGGGGTACAAGAGGAGAGGAGATGGAACCGACAAGGGCACCAAACAAAAGTTTGTCTTGTCGAAACCATGGAATAAAGGCTGGGTTTGGAGATGAGGTGATGTCAATGGAGATGGTTTTGGGTGGGCATTGATGAGATTCATCAATATATTTGTGGAGGTCATGACCTATTAGGATGGGTTCAATTTGAAGTTTCCAAGCAAGATATTTTGTGGAGGTAAGTTTTTGGATGTTTTGATGAGGGATGTTGATGAGTTGGAGCGGAAGGGTGAGATTTTCTGTGTTGGGGGTGATGACTCCTTGAGGGGTAGTGGCATTATGGAGCGTAATGGTGGGATTTTCTGTGTTGGGGGTGATGACTCCTTGAGGGGTGGTGGTATTAACCATGGCCATAGTTGATCGTTGCGCTTGAGGAAGGAAGAAGATTGGGAGCAAAAGCTCTGATACCATATAAAGGTATGGAAACGATGAAATGATCAGTTCCCCTTTCCATTAATAAATTAATGTATTTATATGTTACAAGTTATCTACTTATGAACTATTGGAAGTTACACCAAGTACCAAATATGATTGAAAACTTGTTAATGATTCTACAACTTAGGAGAATAATATGTTTGACTACTCTACAACTAAGGAGGTAGGTGCCATTATTCTCCAATAGCGTCGTCGCTTGTGGTAGGTCGTCGGTAGATCTGTGGAGAACTACACCGCCGATTAAAGCTTGTCGTCACCATTGAAGTTTGAGGGTCAGACCGCTATCCTTGTTGTCGTCGGGTTACCCCGTCGTCGTTTGTCGTTGCCGTTGAAATCCGAGCATCCTGATTGCACTCAAAAAATGCTATTTTTTAATTCTTCATTCTTGTTGGTTGAATGAAATTAATGTGTTTAATCATATGTTTTTTCAGATATCGAGCTTTCAGAGCTGAACGAGACCATTTTATTAAATAAGAGCTTAAAAGAGAAGTTTTAGGGCATAATATCAATAAATCGCGCCGACGGATATGGAGTCAGGATTTTTACATCTACCTCTAATAACTTGTTTGTTGAGTGTTTTATTTTAGATCTCTATAGTTACAAAAAAAATGGTATTTATTTATTTATTTCTTTTTCGAGAAGAAAGGGACAATACACTAACACAAACCAAAAAAACAGAACAAAAACAACTAAGAAGAAGACTTATCTCGCTCGACAAGCGCCAATAGCCACGGTGGAAAATCATCCCACCACTTCTGAATGACATCTTCAGTCATAACCCAATGTGCAATTGCGTCGACCACCTTGTTTTGAGGTCGCCTAATGTGTTGAAAGCCTCTAATTGGCAAGGCCGACGCCAACCAAAGCACATCTCTGTCACCAATTTAATCATCGTGAGATTTTCCGCTTCCCCATTCCACAAACGGATCACCTCAAGACAGTCAGATTGGATGAGCACTTGTGGTAGATTCAACGCCTCAATTCGCCTCAAACCTGCCTCAATCGCCATCATTTCTAATAACCCCGCACTGTACCGTCCAACAAGGACTTTACCCCCTGCACGCATGATGTCCCCCTTATGATCCCGAAGAACCCCCAGTCCCCCTGCCTTCGCCCTCCATCCACGCCGCATGGCATGTCAGGGAACAGGAGTGAGGCTCAGACGAAGGCCGCCACGTCAGGCGCTCGACCACAAGCAACTCCTTTGCCAAGCACTCCTCGCTACCCCTATCCACCTCCAAAACAAATTGATGAAGATCGTCAGCAACTAGCTCTTGCAGCACGTCGGTCGACACGACCAACCTCGTGAAGACTCACTGATTGTGCCCTTTCCAAAGGCGCCATGGTAGATGTACTTTTGGGGTACTGTTGCGTGCTCAATGTGTTAATAAAAATGATAAATAAGAGAGATAGAGCACTTAGAACATGCAAGCATACATGGTCTCACAGCAAGTAGTAAGTATATTTCATTCGCTATTTCAATGGGATTGCGAGTGACAGGCACCAGGTTTTGATTTACTCCAGCCATTTCTTCTTGAGGTAATTGCGGAGGAATTGTAGTCTCTGCAATGATTGGAGGTAAAAGGGTTTGTTTAAAGAGACGTTTCTTGGCTCTATTCCTAGCTCTAAGTAATCTCTCGGGCTCAGGGTTGAACTCTAGATCACTACTTGGAGTCTCATTCATAAACTACCCTAAATGGTACCTGAAAAAGAAATGAAGATGGATCAAATTCAATGGAAAATAATTTGATGTTTCAGACTTAACAAACTTCGTTTTCACTTAAAATAAGTCCCCGGCAGCGGCGCCAAAAACTTGTTGCGTGCTCAATGTGTTAATAAAAATGATAAATAAGAGAGATAGAGCACTTAGAACATGCAAGCATACATGGTCTCACAGCAAGTAGTAAGTATATTTCATTCGTTTTTTCCACAGAGACTCATTTTTAGCTATTCGCGAAGTGTGATTGTTAAGAAAGATGGGATGAATTTGATGGGGTAAAATTGGTTTTTAATTATCTAATTTTTGCTGAATGTATAAAGGGATATAACATAAACAAATGCAAGTTGAAATTAGATGCAAAGGACAAGAGATGGAATTAATAAACGAGGAAGAAAACAGCTAAACAGAATGCAACTTAGCAGAATTGCGAGAACCGCAATTAATCCGCAATTAACTCAACAGCAAAAGTGTGTAAATGGGCGAATTAAGGGCTACTAATGACTACCCTATAGGCATTTTCTTACGATTCTCAAGCATTGGATCAACTCTCTATACATCAAACTCACTCTATCTCAAGTATCGTCCGATTCCATGCATTAGAGTCTTAAGTTTACTCGATCTCAAAGTAAGGACTTAAGCATCTTGTTCAAGCAGGAGTGTTTAGTTTGTACTAGGGAAACGCCTATTCCTAGGTCGTTTCCTGATTACCATGAAAGGCTAGCATGATTATATGACTCTGAACTCTTACTCCTTCCAGAGGTTAGGAGTTCTTTGGACAAAATGGATGGCCAATCGAAATTGCCCGTAGGATGAAGCTTACATACAATCAATGTTCGAGTGTTAATCTGCCTACTTGGTTCACGTTTTTTAGCCTATAGTTCTGTCATTAGCATGCCCCTAAGTGACTTAGCTACTCATGGATATATAGAGAACAGAAATGGCAGATAAGATAGACATGCTTAGAAGGGAAATGTGCTAAAAACAGTAAGCAAAACCCGTAGAAGAACAAGATAAGAACTGTAAAATGCAGAATTGTACTTTGATTACTTTGAGTGTTTGAATGACAAAGGAAAGCTTTCTAGAAATGAATCCAAGACAGACAACAACGAAATGCAGTAAGTAAAATACTAAACTAAGAACAACAATAATCAGAAATGGAAATAAGGAGAACAGAACAGAAAAGCAGTAAAGGTTTGCTGAAAACTTCGTGGCAGTCGCCTCGAATGAAGGTGATGAAAAGTCAGCCTTGCTTGGATGAATCCAATCGAGAGAGAAGAAGAATCTCCTCTCCTTCCTATCAGATTATCGACTCCAAAAGCTGAGACTCTCACTCCAACAAACGGCAAAGGAAAACAGATGGAAATGGTGGACTGCGAGAAGACTTCTGCGCTTCGAGTGATGACTGAACCTCCGACTTTGACCCCCTTTTATAGTAGTTTGCAGGTGCGTTTGGGCCAAGGAGAACCATCAATCTTCAACGTCATATATCAGAATGGATGGAGGAGAAAGAACGAATCCCTGAAAAGTCGGATCTAAACAGAAAAAGATCAGCCAACTTACGGTTTTAACTTGAATAATTGCGGTCACCGCAATGTTTTCGCAATTCATTCGCAATGCTCATTTTTTCATTCTTTTCCTTCGGTTTTCAACCCTTTTTCTACCTATTGTGCATAAGTCCTAAATTAGCTACCTTCTTCTAATTCTCATATTAAAGCATAGGTTTAGGCTAAATGCTATCAAAAACACCTAAAAGTGTACATCTTCCTAAGCTAAATGGGTCCTAAATAAGTCACTTTCAGAGACTTAACACACCCCCAAACTTAAGGCTTTGCTTGTCCTCAAGCATACTAAGGACTTACTTAGGCTGCTGTTTTTTCTTCTTTAACTACCTCCCGACTCCCCTATATCCCTATCTCTAGCAGTGCTGTCCTGTGACACACCTCTAAGTTTAGAACTAACCTCTTTATCAAGCCTCTTCTGACTTCACCTGCCTACTATACCTGCTGGTTTTGTTAACCTCCTACTACTGATCTAGCTACTTTTATAATATCATGCCACTATCCCTAAGGTTTCAAATTCTACCAAGCTTTACTCCAGACTCAGTACATGCTTCTAGCTTAACTTTTAATGTGCCTAGGATTCCTTAGAGTCATGCCAGTCTTAGTATTAACAGTGACAGTGGTACTTTTAGAGAACAACCTAAACCCTGGCATCACTACATTGGATATACATTCATCTCCCTAGGCAAACCTAAAAGCTACAACCTTGTGCTTAGCTCATTGAGGATCAGAGTTCTTTTTTAAATAGGACATCTAAGCCACAAGATTATAACTCCTAAGCATACATCCTTCTTCCCCTATTTCTCCTTTTCCCTTTTTTACTTAGGTGGAGTCTCTCCTTGGGTTGCCGTTTGATGCAATGCCACTTGTGGTTTACACATTTGGCACTGATTACTCAGCACTTGAGAGAGACTCCCCTCTTTATTCTATTTTTCACTTTTTCTATTTATCACAAAAAAAAATTTTTTTTTTTTTTTTTAGGAGAAGAAGAATGCTTATGTCCTAAGGAAGAGAGGAATGTTCCTAGGCCTAGGGTGGCCTCCCCCAAACTTCAACTACTCATTGTCCCCAATGAGTGTCTGAGGTGGCACACCCCCAAACTATCCTAGAAGCATCTAGTCCAAAGTAAAACAAAGAGAATTTAAAAATCCTAGGCATAGGCAAAACATTCTAAAAGCAACTACTCCAGCAGCAGAAAATTTGAAAAAAACAGAAAGTCTCAAGGACTTATGGTTTATGCATGCTGAGCACTATTCAGAGGTAAATTTAAACTATCAAAGGGTGTCCTATGACACTCATCCAGCATGCTTCAAGATCAGCTATATAAGGTAGTCATGCTAGCAGCAAAAGATAGAATTTAACAGATCACAGCCTAACTAAACAGACAGTCCAAAGCATGCAATCAGTCACAAAAATTGCGGGAACCGCAATTATTTCGCAATTCAATCCGGGCAGATTTAACATGGATGCAGGCCCCTAGCATGCTTTTTCCTGTAACTCATGCATCCTAAAAATAAAACTAAACTATCCTACCTATTCAACTAACATCTGACTAGACTAAGCAAAAGAAAAAACATAAAACTAAACATTAAAAACAGATCAAAAATTGAACACAAACAGCATAATTCACAATATCCTATCAGAAAGCAGAAAAATTGTCTTTTGTTTCTTAAGGGAACAGCAATACTCCCTTTAGTGCTCTTCAAACCAGCACTCAATTCTCATCATCCTCATCTGGTTGCCTTGGTCGTGGGGGCACCCATGGAGTTAGGAGGTTGGTGGGGAAGTCCGGGAAGATGCATCCCAACTGGTCTGCAACCTCCTTATCCCTCGCCTGCGCATAGTTGGCCCATTGAGCCATTCTTCTCTGCAAGTCCATTAAGCAGGCCATGGATAGGGACTGTTCAGCAGCCAGCCTATCCAACTCAAACTCCATATTCCCCTTTCTTCTCAGCCTCAGGTTCGCAGGCAGCTCCAAATGGCCTGTGTACGGCATCTGCTGCTCCAAGCGCTCGGTGGGAACTCCTGAAAGCAAACACAATTTTGTTATAGTGTTGGGGAAAAATAATGGCCCCTTACCTTTTCTGGCGCATTCAGCAATGGCAGCTGACATGATCTCCCCCACATTGACCGTGAGACCGCGCATGATGGCATAAACCAGCAGTGATCTACTCTGGTTGATTGTCGTCTCGTGAGTCACCGGGGACAGCTTTCTCCTCACAAAGGCAAACCACACAGCCGCCTTTGCTGTCAGATTGGCACTCATCAATGTGTGCCGACCATTGCGTGAGACAGTCCATGCTGCTTCAGGCTGGCCAATTGTGCGAATGGCCTCTTCCAGCACGGCCTCAGTCGGCTCATCAACTATCCGTGCATAATCGGTGTGCGCTTGGCCCTTGAGACCAAAGGCTTCATTGATGGCCTTGGCTGAGAAATCAACTTCCACCCCTCTGACCACGGACAGGCCATCCTCAGGGCTGAGCACATTAGCGTAGAAATCATACACCATGCTCGTGTATGCTGGATTAGGCGGTCTGCAGAATTCTTCCCAGCCATGGTTGATCACCCCTGCGCGCAAGAACTGCGGCAGGTCAGCAAGTCGATCAAGGAATCCCTTCTCGTGCAATAGGTCCCGCTTCCTGAGCTCAACACCCCTGGATTCCGCATCAGATGAGACATACCTCACTGATGGAGGTTCGTCTTCAGGGTAGAGTTTAGCCTTCCCCTTGTCTGCTGGTTTGGATGATGCAGCAGCCTCCACCTTGAGGCGTTTGAGCGAAGGCTCAGCACTCTCTTTGTCCGCCGAGGGCACCTTCTTGGCCTTATTTTTCTTCAACTTCTTGGCCTTGCCAATCGTGGCCTTCTTCTTCTTCTTGAGTCTGGCCGTGATATTGATCTGCTGGAGGCATGCCCCCAACGTTTCTTCCATAGAATCGTCCTGCTGTGCAGGCTCGGCAGGGCTGTCTTCCCTCATAGGAGAGAAGACCTCTTCTTCCCCAGCATCTCCACTGCCTTGCGTAGACTCCTGATAATCTCCATAAGGAAATTCCGGATCAGGCCGTGGAGAATTATGTCCTGCTGGTGGTGTCTGCGCAGAACTCAGTGGCGAAGATTGCAGCTCAGGGCTCTGCGCTGCTGCAGGCGTCGGATCAGAACTCTGAGGTGCTGGAGACAACTCAGGGCTCGGTGCAGGTGGTGACGACTCTGCGCTTGGCACTGGTGCAGATGGGAGAGGGCTGCGCGCAGGTGACACAGACGGCGACGAACCTTCTTTGGCTGACTCGTGGGATGCACGATCAGGTTCTTGACTCTCCACAGAGGGAGTCCTTGCGGTGCTTGGTTCGGCGGCTGTCTTGACACTCCACCGGCGTTTCTTGGGCGTGCCCACTGGCTCAGATGGTCCAGCAGGGATCTCAGTGACCACCCTCCACTTCTTCCTACGAATAGGAAGCTTGGGGAGAGGACCGGTGCGAACGGCACCATCGTCTGCCAGGGTGAGAAGCGCTTCCCTCGCAGCTGCTTCAGCTGCGTCATCAGCCTTCTTCTTGGCTGCGGATCGTTCAGCACGTGTGGCCACCATTGCTGATTCTTGAAGATCTTGGGAGAGGAATCAAAGATGGAGAGAATCGCTGAATTCTTGGAGAGCAAAGAGAGAGATAATCGGAACGATCAAGCGGCTTCCAACGGATATAAAGGCAACGGATAAAATCCCAACGGCTCTTTTTGCGGATCCAGCAATTTTAACGCAATTCCAGGGATATTATTTCATTGAAATCTCCAACTTTGCCCGTCCGTATCTTTTATTTGGCTCAACCATTTCTTGATTTTTAAAGTGGGATTTACTCTCCTTGATTCCTTCTTTCGATTCCCTACAAAAACAAATCAAACAAACATTAAATACGCAATTAAAAACACACCACAAATCATGCAAACGATAATCGGAAAAACAGAAAAAATAAACTAAGGCATTGGCCTTGACTAAACGAGCACAGGAACCACTCGTTCTCTCTCGTTCTTTTTGTCATGCTTCAGTCAAGAGGAAGGCCGAGAGAGTCTTCACATCTCCTTCCTCATAGTAGTGCTTCAATCTAGCACCATTGACCATAAATGGCTGTCCTTGCTGCAAGTTCTTTATCTCTATTGCACCATGAACAAAGACATTAGTAACAACAAATGGACCCGACCATCTAGACTTTAGTTTGCCTGGAAATATCTTTAAACGTGAGTTAAATAATAGGACAAGTTGGCCTTTCCTAAAGTCTTTGATCCTGAGTCTACTGTCGTGCCATATTTTGGTCTTTTCTTTATACATTTTGGCATTCTCATAGGCCATATGCCTAAGCTCATCAAGTTCATGTAGCTGCAAAGACCTTAGTGTCCCCGCATCCTTTACACAAAAATTCAATTCTTTCATGGCCCAAAATGCCTTGTTTTCCAACTCAAGTGGCAAGTGGCAGGCCTTGCCATATACCAACCTATAGGGAGACATGCCTAGAGGTGTCTTATATGCTGTTCTATAAGCCCAAAGTGCATCCTCAAGCTTAAATGACCAGTCTTTCCTATTTGGTTTGACTACCTTCTCTAGGATGTTCTTTATCTCCCTATTGGAAATTTCAGCTTGGCCATTCGAGTGTGGGTGATAGGGAGTAGCTACCCTATGTCTAATGTTATACTTAGCCAATATCTTCTCCATAGCCTTATTAATGAAATGTGACCCCTCATCACTAATGATAGCACGAGGAGTCCCAAATCTAGTGAAAATGTGCCTATGCAAGAAGTTAGTGACTGTTTTAGCATCATTATTAGGACATGCTTTGGCTTCTACCCATTTGGACACGTAGTCCACTGCTACTAAAATGTACAGGTTACCTGATGATGGAGGGAATGGTCCCATGAAATCAATGCCCCATACATCAAAGAGCTCCAACTCTAAGATGTAGGTGAGGGGCATCTCATCCTTGCGACTGAGGTTACCTGTCCTTTGGCACTCGTCACAGTTGTGGGCATAGTCGTGTGCGTCCTTGAAGATTGTTGGCCAATAGTAGCCACTCTGAAATACCTTCGCAGCTGTCCTTTGGCCACCAAA
This sequence comes from Herpetospermum pedunculosum, assembly GCA_028017165.1. NCBI lineage: Eukaryota > Viridiplantae > Streptophyta > Magnoliopsida > Cucurbitales > Cucurbitaceae > Herpetospermum > Herpetospermum pedunculosum. The sequence continues at coordinate 51,790,840 of CM051528.1, read as the reverse complement.
ATGTCCACCATAAGGAGATGAGTGACAGTGCTGCAGCACAGACTTCGCTTCAGCAGCTGAAACACACTTCCTTAGTAAGCCATCAGCACAGGTTCTGTAAAGTGTGGGGTCATCCCAGATGAATTTCCTTGCTTCATGCAGGAACCGCTTCTTTTCTTGTCCTCCCTTGAACACTGGTAATACCTGTGATGCACGGAAGTTAGCAATATCAGCAAACCACGGTTCCTCATCGTTATCACGATGAGCCAAAGCAAATACATGTTCATCTATAAAAGCATCAGAAATTGCGGTCTCCGCAATTTTTTCGCAATTATGCTGCAAACGAGACAGGTGATCCGCAACCACATTTTCACAACCTTTCTTGTCCCGAATGTCCAAATCAAATTCTTGCAGCAATAACACCCATCTAATCAATCTAGGCTTAGCATCAGCCTTTCTCATAAGATATTTTAAAGCAGAATGGTCAGTATATACAATGGTCCTAGTTCCTACAATATAGTTTCTAAATTTTTCACAAGCAAATACTACAGCAAGCATCTCTTTCTCTGTAGTTGTATAATTACATTGGGCCTCATTCAAGGTCTTACTAGCATAATAGACAGGGTGTGTGAGCTTGTCAATCTTCTGTCCTAACATGACTCCTACAGCATAGTCACTGGCATCACATAGCATCTCAAATGGGAGATCCCAATTTGGTCCTACTATGATTGGTGCTGTGACCAGTGCTTCCTTAAGGGTTTTCCAAGCTACTACACACTCTTTAGAGAAGATAAATGGTCTATTTAGCTCTAGAAGCTCGCACAGAGGCTTGGCTATCTTAGAAAAGTCCTTAATGAACCTTCTGTAGAAGCCAGCGTGCCCTAAGAAGCTCCTAATAGCCTTGACATTCTGGGGCTCTACCAACTTCTCTATGATCTCTATTTTTGCCCTATCCACTTCTACACCTGCCCTTGACACTCTATGTCCTAAGACAATCCCTTCATCTACCATAAAATGGCACTTTTCCCAATTCAGGACTAGGTTGGTCTCCTCACACCTAGCCAGGACTTGTCCTAGGTTTTCTAGACAGGTTTTAAATGAGTCCCCAAAGACTGAGAAGTCATCCATGAATATTTCTATCATGGACTCATCCAACTTAGAGAAGATTGCCATCATGCACCTTTGGAAAGTTGCCGGTGCATTGCATAAGCCAAAAGGCATTCTGCGGAAGGCAAACGTTCCAAAAGGGCAAGTGAAGGTAGTCTTCTCTTGATCCTTAGGGTCTATAGTAATTTGATTATAGCCAGAGTACCCATCTAAGAAACAATAGTAGGCTCTACCAGCTATTCTGTCTAGCATCTGGTCAATAAACGGTATAGGGAAATGGTCTTTTTTAGTTTCTTTATTTAATTTTCTGTAATCCATACATACCCTCCACCCTGTGACAGTCCTTGTTGGAATCAGTTCGTTGTTCTCATTGACTACCACCGTTATTCCCCCCTTTTTAGGTACACATTGGATGGGGCTCACCCACTGGCTACTAGCTATGGGGAAAATCACTCCTGCATCTAACCACTTGATTATTTCTTTCTTCACTACCTCTTTCATAGAGGGGTTCAATCTACGCTGGTGATCTACCCTAGGTGTGTGCTCTTCCTCTAGTATAATTTTGTGCATGCAATAAGAAGGGCTAATGCCTCGAATATCAGCAATAGACCATGCTATAGCCTTCCTATGTTGCTTAAGCAGTAAAATTAAATCAACCTCATGCTGTTCACTTAGCTTAGAAGAAATAATTACAGGCAGCGTGTCATTATCTCCTAAATATGCATATTTGAGGTGAGTAGGTAGTGGTTTCAGTTCTAAAATAGGTGGATGCTCAATGGAGGGTTTCAAAGGATTTATAGTTCTATCAGTTAAATCTATATTCATACATACATGCTGTGGTTTATCTACAGGCATATCCATTATGTCAGATACATTTAAGTCAGCTATATCTACTTGTACATATTCACTAGCATGCTTGGTTAACAGTACATGCTCTAATTGTTCTTCCATTAGTGAGTCAACAACATCCATGCTAGCACAAGACTCAGAATCAGAGGGATACCTTAAAGCTTTGTAAACACTAAATTTTACCTCTTCATCATGAACTCTCATAGTTAACTCACCTTTCTGAACATCTATTAGTGCCCTACCTGTGGCTAGAAATGGTCTACCTAGCAGGATGGGAACCTCCTTGTCTGCCTCATAGTCCAGGACAATGAAATCTGCAAGGAAAATGAATTTGTCAACTTTAACTAGAATATCCTCAATCTTACCTTCTGGATATGCGATGGATCTGTCTGCTAGTTGCAAAGTGACAGTAGTTGGACGTGCTTCTCCCATTCCCAACTGGCGGAATAGGGACAGGGGCATGAGGTTTATGCTGGCGCCCAGGTCACAAAGCGCTCTGCCCACGTGCTTGCCTCCAAGTTCTACAGGTAAGGTGAAGGAACCAGGATCCTTCTCCTTCTTGGGCAGCTTGTTCTGGAGGATGGCACTGCACTCCTCGGTGAGGTTCACTGTTTCAAACTCACCAATTATTTTTTTGTTAGTAATAATGTCCTTCAAAAACTTTACATATGAAGGCATAGACTGTAAAACCTCTACAAAAGGAATGTTAACATGCACTTGCTTAAGTATTTCTAAAAATTTATTAAAATGAACTTCCTGTTCCTGCTTCTTCTTAAGCCTTCGAGGGTATGGAGGTGGTGGCACATATGCAGGCACGTCAGGACGCCTTAAGATAGGTGGAGGCCTTGGAATTTCTTCTACGTCCTCAACAATTGGCTCTAGCCTGGCTCCTGATGTGCTAGTTGGTGGTGGACCTTGGCTTGGAAGAGACTCCAGTGGAGCACTAGACTCAGTGTTCTCTACTCTCTTTGGTGTGTCCTTCGTGTTGCTCACCAAGGGTCTTCCACTCCTAAGTTCAATTGCTTGAACTTGTTCCTTGCCATCTCTCCTTGGTACCTCGGTATCAGCAGGGAGTCTACCTTGGGGCCTACTTTTAAGTTCATTGGCTAATTGGCCTACTTGGTTTTCCAGGCTCCTAAGAGTAGCTTGCTGGCTCTGAAGAGTCGCATCATTCTTAGCTATATATTCCTTGAGTAGGTTTTCTACAGAAGATCCTACGGGTTGATTGTAAGGCTTTTGGTACATTGACTGGTTATGTTGGGGAGTGAAACCAGGTGTTCCACTCGGCCTTGGTTGGTTAGGATTTTGGTTAGTGTTCTGTTGGCCACCCCATGACAGGTTAGGGTGGTTTCTCCAACCAGGGTTATAGGTGTTGGAGTAGGGGTTGTTCCTTGGCTGCTGCTGGCTTCCTACATAGCAGACCGAGGATGGATTCCCAGGGCAATATTCATAAGGGTGCCCTTCCCCACAGAATCCACAGATTGGTGCCTCGCCTTGACTTGGTTGGGTGCCCATTGACATGGCTGTGGCGGTATTGGCACTGGTTTGGAGATTGGCCTGAGCCATTTGCTTGACTAAGTTGGTCAGGGCATTTATTTGGGTGCTCATGGCGCTTAGAGCATCCTTGTCTTGAGCCCTAGTTGGCTCTATTGGATCGTCTGACCACCTACAATGAGATGTTGAGATCTTCTCCAAGATCTCATAAGCTTCGTTGTAACTCTTGGACAACATGGAACCTCCAGCAGATGAATTTAGAACTTGTCTGGTGCTGGGGTTGCATCCTTTAAAGAAGACTTCTATTTGGATACACCATGGAATGCCATGGTGTGGACATTTAATGAGAAGGTCTTTGAATCTGGTCCAAGCTTCGTGAAGAGACTCGCTTGGAGCTTGTTTGAACTTTATGATATCATCACGAAAGGTCGAATTCCTATCAGGTGGAAAGTATTTGACTAGGAATTTTTCTGCTAAATCTGTCCAATTGCGGACAGATCCTGAGGGTAAAGAATTTAACCATGTTTTGGCTTTGTCCCTCAACAAGTAAGGGAAAAGATATAGCCTCAGGGCTTCTTGGGAAACTCCAGGGATTAGGAAGGTGTCACTAACTCCTAGGAAGTTCCTAAGGTGATTATGGGGGTCCTCATTTTCTATTCCAAAGAATTGTCCCACAGTGGACAACATTTGGAACATCACTGGCTTTAACTCGAATGAGTTGGCAGTGATTTCAGGACGGATTATGTTGGGGTTCAGCTCCCCAGGCATAGGTACTAAATATGAAAGGATGGCGCTATCCTTGTCATTCGCTATTTCAATGGGATTGCGAGTGACAGGCACCAGGTTTTGATTTACTCCAGCCATTTCTTCTTGAGGTAATTGCGGAGGAATTGTAGTCTCTGCAATGATTGGAGGTAAAAGGGTTTGTTTAAAGAGACGTTTCTTGGCTCTATTCCTAGCTCTAAGTAATCTCTCGGGCTCAGGGTTGAACTCTAGATCACTACTTGGAGTCTCATTCATAAACTACCCTAAATGGTACCTGAAAAAGAAATGAAGATGGATCAAATTCAATGGAAAATAATTTGATGTTTCAGACTTAACAAACTTCGTTTTCACTTAAAATAAGTCCCCGGCAGCGGCGCCAAAAACTTGTTGCGTGCTCAATGTGTTAATAAAAATGATAAATAAGAGAGATAGAGCACTTAGAACATGCAAGCATACATGGTCTCACAGCAAGTAGTAAGTATATTTCATTCGTTTTTTCCACAGAGACTCATTTTTAGCTATTCGCGAAGTGTGATTGTTAAGAAAGATGGGATGAATTTGATGGGGTAAAATTGGTTTTTAATTATCTAATTTTTGCTGAATGTATAAAGGGATATAACATAAACAAATGCAAGTTGAAATTAGATGCAAAGGACAAGAGATGGAATTAATAAACGAGGAAGAAAACAGCTAAACAGAATGCAACTTAGCAGAATTGCGAGAACCGCAATTAATCCGCAATTAACTCAACAGCAAAAGTGTGTAAATGGGCGAATTAAGGGCTACTAATGACTACCCTATAGGCATTTTCTTACGATTCTCAAGCATTGGATCAACTCTCTATACATCAAACTCACTCTATCTCAAGTATCGTCCGATTCCATGCATTAGAGTCTTAAGTTTACTCGATCTCAAAGTAAGGACTTAAGCATCTTGTTCAAGCAGGAGTGTTTAGTTTGTACTAGGGAAACGCCTATTCCTAGGTCGTTTCCTGATTACCATGAAAGGCTAGCATGATTATATGACTCTGAACTCTTACTCCTTCCAGAGGTTAGGAGTTCTTTGGACAAAATGGATGGCCAATCGAAATTGCCCGTAGGATGAAGCTTACATACAATCAATGTTCGAGTGTTAATCTGCCTACTTGGTTCACGTTTTTTAGCCTATAGTTCTGTCATTAGCATGCCCCTAAGTGACTTAGCTACTCATGGATATATAGAGAACAGAAATGGCAGATAAGATAGACATGCTTAGAAGGGAAATGTGCTAAAAACAGTAAGCAAAACCCGTAGCAGAACAAGATAAGAACTGTAAAATGCAGAATTGTACTTTGATTACTTTGAGTGTTTGAATGACAAAGGAAAGCTTTCTAGAAATGAATCCAAGACAGACAACAACGAAATGCAGTAAGTAAAATACTAAACTAAGAACAACAATAATCAGAAATGGAAATAAGGAGAACAGAACAGAAAAGCAGTAAAGGTTTGCTGAAAACTTCGTGGCAGTCGCCTCGAATGAAGGTGATGAAAAGTCAGCCTTGCTTGGATGAATCCAATCGAGAGAGAAGAAGAATCTCCTCTCCTTCCTATCAAATTATCGACTCCAAAAGCTGAGACTCTCACTCCAACAAACGGCAAAGGATAACAGATGGAAATGGTGGACTGCGAGAAGACTTCTGCGCTTCGAGTGATGACTGAACCTCCGACTTTGACCCCCTTTTATAGTAGTTTGCAGGTGCGTTTGGGCCAAGGAGAACCATCAATCTTCAACGTCATATATCAGAATGGATGGAGGAGAAAGAACGAATCCCTGAAAAGTCGGATCTAAACAGAAAAAGATCAGCCAACTTACGGTTTTAACTTGAATAATTGCGGTCACCGCAATGTTTTCGCAATTCATTCGCAATGCTCATTTTTTCATTCTTTTCCTTCGGTTTTCAACCCTTTTTCTACCTATTGTGCATAAGTCCTAAATTAGCTACCTTCTTCTAATTCTCATATTAAAGCATAGGTTTAGGCTAAATGCTATCAAAAACACCTAAAAGTGTACATCTTCCTAAGCTAAATGGGTCCTAAATAAGTCACTTTCAGAGACTTAACAGGTACTCCAAATTCAAGCTGTCGAGGCTTGCCAAAATACAATTTATAAACCCGAATACACCGAGCTATTTGTAGCTAAGTGGCAACGGGATCGATCCACAGGGAAATAAGAAATTCAATCTAACTAAGTCTAATTTGCTAGAAATAAAAGAATGCACAAATTAAAGAATAGTAATTTGGTTTTGGGGGAAGGGAGCTCCTAATTATGCTAACGGAAAATTAACAACGTGCAAAAAGTAAACGGTTGTGCTCAACTTCGAGAAATGGAATTGCTCGTTATGGATGTTCGGATCATTGATACGATTTACGCGTTAGCTAATTCATGCACACAATTCATTTGGTTATTCCTAACTCAAATGACCCAAGGAATTAATTAGAAGCGTGCAATTCTAATTAAACTTAGCCAATAATCTATCCAAGGTAGCGACCCCTAAATCGATTACGTGCTAGTGACGGGAACATTGCGACGGCCTAATCCTAAGACTAAACCGGTTTCTCTCTTGCCTTAAGCCTAACATGAAAACGTTAATTAACTCAGTTTACCAATGTCACTTTGGGCCGAACTAATTAGCCATGCTTAGACCCGTGCTACCTAGCGGTATAGGCAATTATACGTCCCAACCTTTAGCCCTCTATCATGCATAAGAATTAGAGCGTCAATCTAATTTAGCTACACATGCTAGAATTTGATGAAGAACAAGCAAGAGAATGCATAATCAAGCTAATGTCTCAACAATTACAAAGGGGAAAAATCTCCCCAAACATCCAAAACTTACAAACCAAAACTCTAAATCAAGCACATACCTTGGTTTAGCCTTCCATTGAGGTTGGATTACTCCAATCCACCATGGAAGAGCTTGGAATCATGCACAAAGAAGGAGAAGAAGTACAAAAATGGCGGAATTTTGCCCTAGACCCGAGAGGAGAAGCTTGGAGAAGATGGAGAATCAAAAAAGTGGCTGCAAAACTGAAGGTTTCACGCCTTTTAAGCTCGGAGCGTCGAGACGCTAGGCCAGCGTCTCGACGCTGTGCCCTAAGTTGGCTGCTGCGCGCGCGCGGGGCGGCGTCGAGACGCGCGCGCGGCGTCGAGCGAGCGTCGAGACGCTTGCGCTCGACGCTTGCTCTCGGGTGGATCTTCAAAATCACGCTTCAGACTTCGGGGCGTCGAGACGCTCGGCCAGCGTCTCGACGCTGTCGGCGTTGAGCGAGCGTTGCGACGCGCGCTCGACGCTGATGCACGTCTATGGTGGGGAATTGTCGGGGCAGCGTCGAGCTAGCGTCTAGACGCTGGGGCGCACGCAGATCTTCAATGACGGGCGCGCGGGCGAGGCGGACACGGGCAAGGGCGCGCGCGCGGACATGGGCGAGGCAGAGCGGGCGGGCGCGCGGGCGCGCGCGGGCGCGCGCGCGTGCTGCGTTCGTTGGGCGCCGGCGCTTGGGCGCTGCCTCCTCGGCTCTTAGCCCACTTTTGGGTCGTTTTGGCTCCCAAGCTCCGTTTGGCCTATCGTTTTGACCCGAACACTTCCCGAAACATGTTAAATGACCTTTTTAGCCCCGAAAATCATCAATGGACTTCCCGAGCTCTTCACCATGAAATCACCTACAAGGAAGCATTTTAATCAATATATATCATGGTTTTAGCTAGAATTAGGGACATTAAGATAGCTCTATTTTGGAGCTATCACGCCACAACACCATCTGCAAAGTATCCAGCTTATTCTCCTCCTCAGACCCTAGAAACCACGCAAAGCGGCCAAGAGCCTACCATTTACTCCTACAAAGTGTAGCAACAAAGTTAGAATTAAAGAAGTGGGACCAAAGGCCCCTAGTCACCTTGCAACACCAAAATAAGTGCTCAGACGTTTCATAGTCTTTATGACAAAAAGGTCACCGTAATTTAGTAACAACGCCTTTTATATAGAGATTAGTACGAGTAGGCACAATATCCTGCAAAACTTTCCAGCAACATAATTTAACTTTCTACGGTAAATGTGTCTTCCAAAAAGAACGCGACAGATGAGCAAGACTCTCTGATGAGGAAGATGACCCAACCCGATCCCCCGCCAACTCCACCCCCAGCTTTTACACACTCTTCACCGGAAAGACCCCTTTTTCTTATCAGGGGCCCAATAAATTTCATCATCCTCCATCTAGCCAGAGATAGGCAGAGAAAGAATTCGAACAAGATCATCCACCCCGAACGCATCACGCACCACCATCTCATTCCAGCTCCCATCGGACTGGATAAGAGACGCCACTAACTCCCCTCGAATTGATTCCGCAACCTACCAAACAAAGTCGCCTCCCTCCCCAGGTAACCATGGGTCACCACTAATCTGAATGTTGTGCCCAGTCCCCACCTACCACCTGTACCCCGCTCGGAATAGATCTTGCCCCCAATAAAACTCCGCCAAGCAAAAGAAGGGTTATTAAAAAAAAAAGGGTATTTATTACGGTAAGATGAAATGTTGATTTCTGTTTGAATAATTTATTTAATGATAACGAATAATTACTAATTAAAATAAATTTACATAAATAAAAAAAAAATAAGAATAAAAATATGGGAAATTGTACTGGATGTCAATTTAAAGTAAAATAATTAAAAATATAGCACTGTTTTAAAAAAATTGCAAATATGACAATTTCTTTTACGGATAGTAATCTATCACTGATAGTAGTAGTCTATCACCTCAGTTTTTTTATAGAATTTTGTCACAAACTAGATTGTAGTCTATCGGTTATAGTCATTTTATCAATGAATATCACCGATAGATGGCTATTAGTGATAGGCACTGACTTTTTGCCATAGTTGCAAAATATTTTAAATTTTGCTATATTTGCCATTATTTTTGGCCTGATTGATATTTATGGAATCATCCCTTAAAATATTTTATATCGACTAATTATTATTTAAATCAAACATGATTCAATTTAATCAGAGCAAGTTAATTTTTTTTATTAACAATAACAACCTCTCTAAACATAAAATACAACCAAATATATGTCACATTAATATGGTAGAATAGTTGTAGTACAATGGTCTAAAAAAATTACAATAATACATATACAAATTACCACTTCTCTAGATCCACGAGAGTCTGGTTTCAAAGAGATGGTGTTGGTCTGAAACGACCCTCTCTTTGATCTCATGTCATGATAGTTCTATTTTGAAGTTATATTTCACTCCCTAATTCTAGCTAAAACTGTGATTAATTGTGTTAACATGCCTTGATTTTAGGTGATTCACGGTGAAGAGCTTAGGAAGTCCGTTAGACGTGTTTCGGGGCTAAGGAAGTCATTTTAAAGCTTCGTGGACGCATCGGGATTGGAGGAGCTCAAGAAGGGAAGAAATTGTCAAAAAGAAGAAGGAAAGGCAATTTATTTTGCTAAAACCCGAAAGCAAGCGTCGATACGCTGTCCCGAAGCGTCTCGACCTCTCTACGACGGGTTTAAAACCCATTTTTTTACCGATTTTAGGGAAATTTTTTATCATCTTCTACCTCTCTTCTCTCGATTTTTGGACGATTTTCTACCATTGTCGCTCACCTTGGAGCTCCATTATTCTCCTTCTCAACTTGTATGAACCTATTAGCTTTCATGGGAGCTTGGATTTCATCCAAGACCATGGTAGGCTAAGGTAAGTGAGGGATTTGGAGACTTTTTAGAACGAATTTGTTAGGCTTTGTATAAACTTGAGATTTGTGCTTGAATATTTGTCTTGGTCTGAATGCGTTGTGTATTTACTTCTGCTTTGCCTAATTTTATGAGTATGCTTTAATGATGAAAGTGACGTTCTTGACTTCTAGCATGTTCTACTGTTATAGATTAGTGAAGTGTTAGACTCTCATAGTCGCCTTTTGTAACATGTAGAAGTAAAATAAATCGAAGTATCAAATTAGAAGTTTCATGTGATTGATTGCTTCAGGGTTGAGGGGCGATCGTTATGCACTTAGAATTTCCAATTGAATGTTCGTCATAAGATGCTACTTAGTGTTGTAGTTAATTGAGAATTTATCACTCTTAGTTAGTTAGTAGCAATGTATTAGTTAGAATTGACAATTCTAGCTAATTTCAATGTGGCCAGTTGCTTTAAGGTTGTCGGGCAACTGTTTATGTATGCGATTTATTCATTACCATGCTTGTAGAGTTCAATGATAGTAATTACATTTTTTAGAAAATCCCGAATTCCCCAAATGCATCACGTTCGACTTGTTGATTTATTCTTCCGTTAGCTAATTTTTTTTCTTCCTTGCATGATCAAACCCCATTTTTGTTACTTTAAAATCAAACGAACAATATTCGATTCAAGTATTGATTTCATCGTGATACGCTCCCTGAGGATCGACTCTGTTGCCACTAGCTGCAAAGCTAAGTGAGTTTGGATTTATAAATTTTATTTTGGCGGGTCTCGACAACCCGAAAATTGGAGAATATTCAAAAGTTCTCTCATCAGGTCGACATTGAAAATGTGACTCGAGACAAATTTGAACGGCCATGATAGGAGGTGGCAGCCACTCGAATGTAAAGTTGTTGGAAAAAAAATGTAAAACTTTCCACCACGAAAAAAATAGTGGAAAATAGAAGAGAACTCCCACTCCCTTCTTGTTTTGAAGTAAAAAAAATGGAGAAAATGATGGAGACGGTGCCACATAAAAGAAAAAAAAAGGTGGAGAACTTGAAAGGATTCCTCCTTCGGGAGAGAAAAATGGAGATGGAGTTGTGGAAAGAAAAATAATATAAACAAATCATGAAAAAGAAGATTGGATGAGATTTTTTTGGATCACCTAAATTTGAATTTTGGAAGAAAGAGATAAAGAGGTGGGGGAAATAGTAGGATGAACACTGCAACAAAAACTATTTTCTATAACATACATCGAACCGGATCCGTTCTGAATTCACCTTGAACCAGACCAAGCTGATTTCACCACTGTCAATGGGCGTTCCCAACCCTAGGTCGCGTCGTCGCTTGGTGGTGAGTCGTCGGTAGATCTGTTGAGAACTACACCGCCGATTGAAGCTTTACGTCACTGTTGAAGTCCGAGGGTCAGACCGCTATCGTGGTTGCCGTCAGGTTACCCCGTCGTCATCTGTCGCTGCCCTTGAAATCCGAGCATCTTGATAGCACTCAAAAAATGTTATTTTATAATTATTAATTCTTGTTGGTTGAATGAGTTTAATGTGTTTAATCATATTATTTACAGATATCGAGCGTTGAGAGGTGAACGAGACCATTTTATTAAATAAGAGCTTATACGAGAAGTTTTAGAGCATAATATCAATAAACCGAGCCGACAAATAATATTATACATATAAAAATCATTTATTATCTAGAGATGGAAGTTTGGTCTGATGGTGCAAAACTTGATACATTAATTAATGTGTTAAAATTCAATTCTTAAGAGAAGTGCAATTACTTGAGGTTAACGAGCCTCTATTTGTTTTATCTCCTAAATTTTCTTTTACTTATGAATCTACTTTTCCTTTTTCTCCTAAGTCTATTTCATTTCCTTTGAGTCAGTCAAATATTATTTTATTTCATACATAAAAAGTACAAAAACAAATTCTCTGTCTCGCTACCAAGAAAATTTAATGAGTTTGCTTCTCTCTCGCACATTTCATTGATTCTAGGAAGAAGGAGCCGAAGAAGTATGAGAATTTTTTATATCTTAACTTTGTTTCTATTTTTTTTGTAGATTGCTTTTGGCCTTGAAGGAAAGTAAGAACTTGTTAGAAGCGAGAGCGCCACCACCGCCCTTAGACCCATGCACGAGAAATTTCAAGGGAGTATTTTTGTTCCCCTATTACTTGTTTTACGTTATTTTTTATAGAGATACATTGGTGACAATGTATTTTTTTAGGTGAGGTGTATTTCCAAAACATGTGATTGAGTCCTGAACATATGAGCGTTAGACTTTTAAATTATGAAAATTTTGAGCTTGAAATGTCTGATGATTAGTTAGTTGCATATTATGTGATTGAAATGTCTAATTATTAGTTGGTTGCATATTATGTGATGATGACAATGGATCTGTGATGTGTATTAGATATTTTTGGTTCATTGTGTTTTTTCACTTTTTCTTGTAAAGCATGAAAATGATGCATGATTTCGAGCCAAATTTAATTTTTTTTTCCTGGATTCTATATGAACCGCCCAAGGCATCAAATTATTATTTATATTTTATTTAATAGTTTGATGTAATTTTATTGTTTTATAATTTTATCCTTCTATGACATATTTAAGTAGGATTATTTTAATAATTTTTGCTATAAATTATGATGTGGCATTTAGGGTTTGGGAGGCTATGTAAAACTCTGTCATTGGATTGTAAGGAGAGATTAAGATGAATTGAGTTTAAGCTTTAGCTTTTTCTTTCAAGTTAGCCAAGAGAACTTCTTGATCCATTTTGCAATTCATGGCTTGAATTGCATGCCAAGAACATTCAAGTAGTATTGATCATCCTATCCTGTGGAGTGTTCGACTCTTGAGCCAAGAACTTGTTCTTTGTAGTTTTTGGAGTTTAGTGGTTGTTGAATTTGTAGCTACTGAAGCAAATAGGTGGATTAAGAATTGAATTGGTTGTTTCAGTGCAATTGTAAATCAATTTGGATTTTGGTGTTGTTGAGTTTTGGAAATCAATTTGGTTTGGATGGCTGTTGAACTTTGTAGTTGCTGAAGCAAGTAGGTGAATTGAAAACTCTTGGCTACTTGTGTCCTATTTTGAGAGAATCTACATATTTGTAAGGGAGCGCTACATCTTTGAGTGTAAACACGAGTGAATTTCATCTATCGAGTGAAACACGTGAGAGAGTGAATTGTGAGGTCCACTTTTTCTTCACTTGTTATTCATTTGCAGCAATGAAATTCCCAAAATTTCATGGAACATTTAATCCTGAAGACTTTACAGTGGGAGCATCAAGTTGGGCACATTTTCCATACCAACAATCTCACTGAAGAGAAAAAGGTAATCATCTCTCTGTCACATTTTAAAAGTTATGTCCAAACTTGGTGGGATGAAGTGTTTTCTAAGAGAAGGAGACATCAAGAAGGTATAGTGGAAACATTGCTAGAATTGAAAGAGCTCATGAGGAAGCGATTCGTACCAAAATTATACTTCAGAAATTGTGCACTATGATTTCACGCTCTACTTCAAGGGAACAAAAGTGTTGATGATTATTACAAGGAGATGCAAATGTTGATGGAGAGATTGAACTTATATGAGGATGAGGAGACTACCATGGATTGATTCTACAATGGCCTTAATGGCAAGATTACTAAGATGATTGTTGAACGAGAAAAAATTCGACCTTATGAGGATTTGGAAGACATGGTGCATGTTGCCATCAAGATAGAAAGAAAATTAAAAAGAAGATCTTCAAGGTAGGTTAAATTAAAATCTAGTTCCATTGCCATCACTTGGAAAGAGTCAATTTTCCTACTAAATATGAGCATTGTAATAAGATAGAATATAGTAAGGAGAAACTTTTTAATATTGTACCCATGCAGGATAACGAAATTTTGCTTAGTAGGTCATTAGATAAAAATGAATTACATGATTTCAATTCTACTACTACTGTTGGACAACTTATTTCTTTAGAAACATGTGTTGATAGTAGTGGAGTAGATAAAGTAGAATGTAGTGAGTATGAAATTAGATTACTTTATGATGACATTGTTAGTACATAATTAGATGATCACAAAGTAACATATGATTATACTTTTGTATCATTCCTTCCAAGAGATGTAAAACTTGATGTGTGTGAGTTGGAAAATAAAAGGCATGAGATTGAGGAAAAAGTAATAGAGATATATGAAGAAGAAAAGTGTGAAAACACGACTGGGATAAAAAAACACGTGAGTAATACTCAGTCTATAGATAAAACTGAGAGAAAAGCCAAAAATGTGAGTTTGATTTTTTTTTTTAGGGAAAATCTTTCTTGATTTCAAAACAAAACATTCATCAACTTTTTAACAAAAGAGTTTGTTTTCTGACAGGTGAGCTTCAACCAAGTTTTCCTAGTTTTTCTTTTGAGTTTCTCACCAAAACAAATAGCCATTTTAATAATGTTTTATAATTGCGTGTATTTAATACGCTATTAGACGAAAAAATAAAAAGTGGGAAGATGAAAATTAGACGGGGTCACACATTAATTAGGGATACCTTCCCACGTTACGTTTTTGTTTTTCTCTCAACAACTCTCCATCCTTTGTCTGAACTCTCAGTTCTCCCAAAGTAAAATTAGGAGTCTTATCCTTAGAGCAACTCCACCAGTCGAGCAACTCCACAACTCAATCCTCTGTCTTCTCTCGTTATTTCTTCTTTTCAATCCTCACTCCATTTGAGCAACTCCGCTGTCGCATCATCCGTCCTTCGATCAACTCCGCCGACTCTATCCTCTTCTCTATCCCCCATAACTCAGTGAAGTTCTTATTTTTCTTCTTCTTTTTCTCCCGTCGTCCATTATTTTGTGTCATGTGATTATATTTCACCATGTACTGTTTATGCCGATGCTCTTCATTTTGCTGGATTGCTTGTTTTTGTTCCGTTGGAATATTTGGGAAACTCGAGGGATTCTGCTTGAAATTGTATATTTTGAGATTTAGGGTAAAATAAGTCTTCTCTTTTTAAATTTTCAAAGTAATGACTAATGAGAGAAATATGAGGAAGATCACAAAAAGAATCATCAAGATCGGTTTTTTAGTTATGTATAAAAAAACATTAATCAATAACAACCCAATCTGTATAAACATTTGGACTGGAAAATCTAAGGAATCGACCCGAATATATCATATATGGAAAGATCTAGTTCAATATATTTTGTCAAGATACATCAAGTATATATATACAAGTTATCACTACTCCAGATCCACCGGAGTCTGGTTTGAAAGAGATGATGTTGGTCTGAGTTGATCTGAAACGACCCTCTCTTTGATCTCAGGTTGACATTGAATATGTAACTCGAGACATATTTGAATGCCCATGATAGGAGGTGGCGGCCTTAGCAAGGCTATGTCAGCAAGCGGCGACTGGAGTGTAAAGTTCCTACAAAGAAAATGTGGAACCTTGCTCCACGAAAAAAAAATGGTGGAAAATAGAAGAGAACTCCCCCTCCCTTTTTGTTTTGAAGAAAAAAAAAATAAGGAAGAAAATGATGGAGATAGTGCCAGATAAAAGAAAAAGAAGGTGGAGAACTCAAAACGATTCCTCCTTGGGGAGAGAAAAATGGAGATGGGGTTGTGGAAAGAAATGTGGTAGTAGAAGAAAAATATCAAAAACAAATCATGAAAAAGAAGATTGATGGAGTTTTTTTTTTATCCCCTCCATTTGAATTGTGGAAGAAAGAGATGAGGGGGTGGGGAAATAGTGGGAGGGAACACTACAACAAAAACTATTTTCCATAACATGCATCGAACCGAATCAGATCTAAAATCACATTGATCCGGACCAACCTGATTGCACCACTGCCAATGGGCGTTCCCAACCCTAGGTCACGTCGTCGCTTGAACTATCGCTAAAAAACTCAAGCTGTCGAGGCTTGCCAAAATAAATTTATAATGCCTATTGCCAAGGCTTTGCAGCCAGTGGTAACAGGGTCGATCCAAGGAATAGGAGAGTTGAATTTACTAGTGAAATTGGGATTTGATCGATTAATTGGTAACGGGGG
Source organism: Herpetospermum pedunculosum (assembly GCA_028017165.1). NCBI lineage: Eukaryota > Viridiplantae > Streptophyta > Magnoliopsida > Cucurbitales > Cucurbitaceae > Herpetospermum > Herpetospermum pedunculosum. The sequence continues at coordinate 51,774,884 of CM051528.1, read as the reverse complement.
GTTTTAATCATGCAAAGAAATCAATAAGAAAGCTAACGGAAGAAAGAAATAATATGTAGAAAACGTGTGCACGGTTTGGGGAGTCTCGGGGTCAATTGTTAGACAAATACAACTTATCATTTAATTCTAATAACATGGAATTCAGTTTACTAAGCACGCGGACGACTACCAGAGAAGCCCCAAAGTAGCCGACTTCATGGATTTTAATTAGGCCACACAGTCCTAATTACACGTTATCTAATCTCACATTAAGATGATCAGTCCTAAGATGAATTTAGACAGTTACTAGCTAACCGCGACGAACATTCGGGCGTGAATTCTAATTGCTAGTAGGTTGCCCGCAAACGCCGTATGCAACCAACAATTATCCTACCCGACCCGATACTTCGATTTAGTTCTATTTACCTGTGTTACTTAGTCGAGCAGTGAGAGGCACGGCATCGCTACTCTTTAACTTACACAACATGCGAAACTATCCGAGTGTCAATCAACATAATTTAACATGCGCGTTGGATTAAGCAAGGTAAACAAATGCAACGTAAACAGAACCAATATGCAATTTAAACTCAGATTATCAAAGCCATAAAGGTCTAACAAAATTCCCCTAAACAAAATCCCAAACCGTCACCCTTACCTTAGCCGCTCATGGCGCGGATCGTCAATCCCGCTCCACCAACGACCATGGAAGAGTTCATCTACCTATTACAAAGGGAAGTGGAGCTCACTCGCATGCCAACAATGGCGGAGCTCCACGGAAAATAGAGAGAAAATGGGGAAGAAGGAAGGAAGAATCGTCGGATTCCGTTGAGAGATGAAGAAGATGAAGCTTGGAGAAGATCTCCAAAAAAGTGCAGAAAAATCGTCTTTTAGCTACTGCCTTCGTCGTAGCGTCGAGACGCTAGGCCAGCGTCTCGACGCTGTGCCCTAAGTAATCCGCGCGCGCGCGCGCTGGCGTCGCGACGCAAGGCCAGCGTCGCGACGCTGCCCCGATGAATTTCCTGCGCGCGCCTCCTCCGGAGCGTCTCGACGCCAAGCAGGGTCTCGACGCCAGGGCAGCGTCGAGCTAGCGTCTCGACGCTATCACTCGACGCTTGCTCTCGGGTTTTTCCAGCGTCGAGCCAGCGTCTCGACGCTATAGCTCGACGCTGGCTCTCGGGTTTGGGGCTGAAGCTTTGCCTCTCCAAGGCAGTTTTGGCCCGTTTCTTCACGGAACAAATTCCCCTCTTCCCGATGCATTCCCGGGGCGCTAAAACTCTGCTTTAAGCTCTCGAACACGCCCAACGGACGCACGAGCTCTTTGCCGCTTTTCTCCTACAAAAGAGATACATTTAATCAATTGGAAGCGGTCTTTAGCTATAATTAGGACGTATTTAATAGCTCCAAAAATGGAGTTATCAGTGGTAGGTCGTCTTTGATCTATTGAGAACTACACCGCCGATGGAAGCTTGTCGTCACCGTTGAAGTCTGAGGGTCAGACCGCTATCCTGGTTGTCGCCGGGTTACCCGTCGTCGTCTGTCGTTGCCGTTGAAATCCGAGCATCCTGATTGCACTCAAAAAGTGCTATTTTATAATTCTTCATTCTGGTTGGTTGAATGAATTTAATGTGTTTAATCATATGTTTTGCATATATTTAGCGTTGAGAGATGAACCAGACTATTTTATTAAATAAGAGCTTAGAAGAGAATTTTTAGAGCATAATATCAATAAATCGCGCCGACAGACATGGAGTTGGATTTTGACATCTTTATGGTCATAGAAAAGTGCAATTCTCGTTGATGTACTTTTTTTTTTTTGAAAATATGGGGTGTGGAGGATTCAAACCTCTAATAACCTGTTTGTTAAGTGTTTGATTTACTTTAGATCTCTATAGTTAAAATAATAAAAAAAAAAAAAAAATGAAATTTAGAATAATTTATTTAATGATAACGAATAATTACTAACTAAAATAAATTTAGGATTTAGGGTTTAAAGTAAAATAGTTAAAAATATACCATTTTTTTAAGAAAATTGCAAATATGACAATTCCTTTCACGGATAGTAATCTATCACCGATCGAAGTCTATCACCTTAGTTGTTTTTAGAATTTTGTCACTGACTAGATCGTACTCTATCAGTTATAGTCATTTTATCAATGGATATCAGCGATAAATGTCTATTAGTGATAGACACTGATTTTTTGTCATATTTGTAAAATATTTTAAATTTTGTCATATTTACCATTATTTTTTGCCTGATTGCTATTTATGCAACCATCCCTTAAAATATTTTATTTTAACAAAGTAACACTTAATAGTTAAATATTTAACAAATGAAATTTAAAATTTAACTTTATAAAAAGATTGTATGAAATAAACTAGGAGATTAATGTGTTTTTTATTGGAAGAACCTAATTAGGAAGAATAAGATGTTATTACTAAATTTGGCTATAGGTGATACCAAATTTGTAAAAACTTTTCTTTTAAACTATTAAGTGGCCATTTGTTTTTTTCGTAATCTAGGTAGTCGAAATCTTTAGAGATCTAGAATTATAGATGCCTGAAAATATAGATGACATCATAGATAAGCATGTTTGTTTTCTAAAAAATATTGAAGAGATGTGTAAATAGATTGGGGACAATGTATTGTTTTAGGTGAAGTGTGAAGGTATATTTCTGAAACATGTGATTGAGTCCTAAGCATCTAAGCATCGTATTTTTAAATTATGAAGATTTTGAACTTGAAATGTATGATGATTTGTTGGTTGCATATTATGTGATGATGACAATATGTGATGTGTCTTAGACATATTTTGTTCATTATGTTTTTCACTTTTTCTTGCAAAGCATGACAATGCATTCATGATCTCGGGCCAAATTTAATAAATTTCTCTATGTTCCTTTATAACTATTGAGCACATAGTCTTCTCATCTGTCCTTTTGAAGGCAAAAGATTGTATTATTTGGCTTCTATGCATGTTGTCACCACGAAAGACCCATAGAACTGATTAGAAAGTTATCTTGCATTATAATTTTCAATGGGATACAGAGGAGTCATTTATGACATCGAAATTAAATATATAATGACGGTGTAAAACCGCCATCAAAGATCATTTAACGTTTTGATAAGTTAATTTAACGACGTCATTTTCGAGATGACGGTGTAAAACCGCCATCAAAGGGGTCTTATAATGGCTGTTTGAAACCGCCATTATATGTTTAATTTTCGAAAAAATGAAGTTGTTTTGAAAAAAATCATTTAACGTTTGTCGATTTCATTGTTTTGATGACGGTGTTCAACTGTCATCAAAGGGGTCTAATAATGGCGGTTTCGGTATAAAACCGCCATTATATGTTTAATTTAAAAAAAAAAAAAAAAAATTCCGTCAAAATGAGCGCGTTGTCCAAAAACCGCCATCGTAGGGGTTAGTTAATTTTTGAATTGTCATTGTAGGTGGAAGGGATAGGGGAAGCTTAAATCACGGGAGACTTAAATCAGAGGAGAAAGATTTTAAATATTCATTTAACGCACCAAGGTGTACAAAGGATAAAAATGGAATGAAAAAGCGAGGGGAGAGAGATTAAACTAAAAATGGGACGTCTATCAAAATAAAGTTCTAAAAAGGGTCATTTTGAACCATTCCCTATTTTTTTTAGGTTTTTGCCTCTTGCATATTTTCCTTTTTTTTGTCTTTTTTTTTTCTTTTATTTTTTACCTTTTATCTATCCATTTTCTTTTGATATTTTTCATTTAAATAATATATACGCCTATATGTATATGCTCCAAAATCATTAAATCTATCCATAAATAACATTGTTTTCTTGTTTATTTACAATGCCATTTTTTTTCCAATTAATCAATTCGAATATGTGGGTTTAAATTAACAATGTGAGAAGGATCTTTCATGGCTTAAAGGAAAGACAGCTAGGGTGAAAAAAGTCATCTCCACTCTGAATGTCTAAAATTTGTAAAATATATAAATTATTTTGAAAATATAGATATCTTAAACTTTTTCAGTTTTATGTAAATGGCATGAACCATAATAAAAATAACATGTCGTAAAATTAAGGTAAGTCTGGTTGAAAACGCATCAAAATATTGAACCTCAATGGAGTAGTAAAAAAATGGAAAAAAAAAACCCAAACAAACCTAACAAAATTATGCAATTTTGACTAAAAAGCAAATGGGAAGGGAAGATATTAATGAATTCATATTTTATTACTAAATATGGACATAGATGTAGACACCGTATTTGGTCCGGCCATTTGTTTATTATTAATATTTTCTTACCTTATTTTTATTAATTTTTTGTCACCTTTTATTTGGCCACTTTTAACATTTAAATTATTTTTTTTTATTTTAGTATTTAATTAATTCTGAAAATTAGAAAGAAAAACAAAAAAAGAGAACGTTTTAATTATTTGAAAATAATTTTTTAATCCTCTTATGGCAACTCTGCAGCGACAACGACCCCACAACCTCGACGGCGGCAACTCCACAGCGGCGGCGACCCCACGACTGCGGCGACTCCACGATAGCGGCGAAAAACCCACGGCCTGCGGCGGAGAGTCCACGACAGCGACAGAAGAACCGACGGCCTGCGGATCCACGAGCGGCGGCGAACGGAGCTCCTCGGCATTCTTCGAACTCCAGTAGCTTAGAGCTTCATGGCGGCGAACACTCCTCCTCAGCGGGCGGAATCTTCACGGAAGTAGACGACGGTGGAAAGCTCGGTATAAAAATTTCTCTTTTTGTGTTTTGTTTAAATTACAAAATTGCCATTGTTAGCTAATTTTCAAATATATTCCTGGTATATATGAAGTCTCAAATATATTTCCTATTATATATGAAGTTTCGAATATATTCCTGGTATATGTGAAGTCTCAAATATACTTTGGTCTATATGCATTTCAAATATACTTTGACTTTTATATGAGATTTCCAATATATCCCGGTTTATATGAAATTTCATTTATACTTTTTAATTTCTAATTACCTTTATACCCTTGCATGTTCAATTACATTTTTGCTATGGGTTTTAAATTACAAGCATGCCATTGTATCATTTACAAATTATTTTTTTCCTCTTCCAATTGATTTCTGATTTAATATTTGAAATTTTATTTTTAGTTATAATGTATTTTCCTTTTCAAGCTTAGGATTTTTAAGGTATCCTTAAATCTTACCTTAGATTAAGTGTGTAAATAAATTTTAATATTTTTGTAAATATATATTTCAAACAAATTTCAACTTTATCTTTAATTTGAAATTTCCTAAATCTCAATTTGATTTTATAATCAAAGTCATATTTTCATTTAAAAATAACGTTTTGTAAAAATAAAAATCGTATTTATTTCGAAGGCTGAGTAATGTGACTTTCGTAGAGTTTCGACTCTCGTGCAAGCACACGAAAATCCTCCCAAACACTTTTCCAAAAATAAATAAATAAATCAATATGTTTTTTAAAACAAAATTTTATCATGTAAATCCTATGACGGAGTTGAGATAAATTTCTCAAATTCTTGAGCTAAATAATTTTCTTTAAATAAAAAGAAATTTGAATATGATAATTAATTAAGAGTAAATTATCATTCAATACATCAAACTCTTACTTTATTTTTAAAGTTAAGAATTGATTAAATGAGACATTGTTTTTTTAATAAATTATTATTTATTTTCTCAAATTAAGGACGTTTTAAAATTAATTGGATAATATAAGATAAAATATGGCTATCGTTTTTAACGGGTGTTGTAGGGTGCTAATACCTTCCCTACACTCAAACGACCCCCGAACTTGAATTCTGTTTTCTTAGACCAGTTTTCGTTTTAAGGTGACCAATCACACCCAAAATGATTGGTGACGACTCAATCTCTTTTATTTTTAAAACAAAACCCTTGAAAGAGGACGTCGGCCGCTCCGCGTCGCGATGACGTTGCGACAACATGGCGACTCCACTGGAGAAGTCATTTTTAGAGGGTCAGGCCATTGCTTATTTTTTTTTTTATCCAATTTTAATTTTTTGGTCCTTTGTTTTTTTCTTTTATTTCTTTGTTTTTTATTTTATTATCGGTTTTTTATTTAACATGCTTTCAATTTTCAATTTTAAATTTTTGATCTTTGTTTATTTATTGTTAGTTTTTTATTTAACATGTTTTATTTATTATTCTGTTGTAATATATTTACTGCAATTTACATTTGGCATTGTCATGCATTGCACACACCTTCACAGGCCTTACTAGAAATTAGGGCTATGATGACAAATAAAAACTGCCATCTGGACTTTAGATGACAATTTTTTCAGTCGTTATAGCTCCTGCCTTCTATACTCAATAGACGACTCAAACCAAAAACTGTCATCATTTATGGTTTCACGACAGTTTTTTTCTGTCTTCATAATACGATTGATGACAATTATTTTATGTCAAGAGACCTTAATTTATGACACTTAAACATTGTCACTAAATGACCACTCATATCATATTTTGTCATCTAACCGCAATTGACAACATAACATTTTTGTCATCTAATCGCAATTGATGACATGCAATATTTGTCATATAATCCGAATTGATGACAATAAATATTTGTCAGCTAATCTTAGTTGATGACAACAAATTTTGTACGCTTTGATGACATATATTTTGTGTCAACAAATTTAATTGAATGACAACAATTTTGTATCAATAAATATGTTTTTATGACAATTTTTTAGTGTCGTAAATCTGAATATATTGATATTTATAATTGTCATTATTATTAATTTCATGACCTTGATGAATCTATATTTCCCTTAATTGGTTCACCAAAGTCATAAAACTAACGGATGGACATACCTGCGAATACACATGTAACCAAAATAAAACACTTGAAGTTGGACACAAAACGTAATATCATTGAAATATCATTCACTTACACAAACTAATTTGTATGCATCATAACTACAATACTCATCAATTGTTGCAATATTAACACTAAAACATTAAAACGTTGCATAACATGATGAAATATATATCTAACCCAACCAAATAGTCCATCATTTATTACAATATGACTTCTAGCTTCAATAAATATCTTGACTCTGTTTTGTATTTCCTAATAAAAAAGACACAAATACTATTTTAGAAACAATCTCAATACTTCTTACATTGAAAAACAATGAGCATCCGTCAATTAGAGTATAAAATAAAAAGGAAATACAACAAAATGTGTATAAATCCTTTTGAACATCAATCAACTTAACAAGTCCTAAAGTGAACATAAAAGTACAAAAAAAATCAAAAAATGCATAAAAAATATTCAAGTGTAATTTTTAAGCCACAAACAAACTTGGTAGTGAACTTAAAAGCTTCTAACCAACCATCGATGCTACAAAAATGTGGTGTCTATGTGTACTTTGATGTCAAAACTCATCGAAATGCAAACACAACAAATACTCTAAATCATCATTTCACACTCTGAAAAATTCAACACTCCACAACATCAAACCCTAACTAGTCACACAACCATACATTCAAAGGAATTCTCAATAACATAAAAGTTGAAACAAAAATCTAGAACCTCACAAGTAAACTGCAAGAAAGAAGATAAACAACTTAATTGTCTAAATGCCTAAAAAGCTATCAAGTTTCAATTTAACCTCAAACCAACCTAGCAAGTGCCTAAAGTGAATCTAAAAGTGCAAAATAGCCTAAAAGTGCCAAAAACGTTACCAAGTATCATTCTTAACCTCAAACGAACCTAGCAAGTATCTAAAGTGAATCTAAAAGTTAAAAATAGCCTAAAGTGCCTAAAAAGTTACCAAGTATCATTCTTAACTTCAAACGAACCTAGTAAATGCCTACAAAGTTACCAAATGTTATTTTAATCTCAAACGAACTTAACAAGTGCCTAAAAACCTAACACGTGTCATTCTTAATCTCAAACGAACCTAGAAAGTGTCTAAATGATTCTAAAAGTGCAAAATAATCTAAAAGCGCCTAAAAAGTTATCATGTGTCATTATCAACCCAAATAAACTTAACAAGTGGTTATAATTAAACTAAACTAAACTAAACTTATTAGTCTATTCAGAATATAAATCAAACACATCACGCTAAGCACTCATATGTGCTTAGTCTTATCAGAAAATTCATAAACGAGAAAACATAGTTTGCTAAGCACTCAGATGTGCTTAGTCTTATCAGAACATTTATAGACGATAAATTTTAGATTGCTAAGCACTCAGATGTGCTTAGTCTTATCAAAATTGCAATGATGCTACAATGCAAGACATATAATTCACAATACATAAACAATTATTAATAACAAAATCAAAAAGTTTATAGATATAATCACAAAATCAATAGGTGGCTAAAATTAGTGCAGTAAGTACTTACAAGATTGTTAAGCTAGGCTTCAAATTCAATGTTTTCAGATCTTTCACTAAGTTGTTCGCCTCTAAGACTTCCGACCCGAAAGCATGAAATTTGCAGAACATGTGGGAAAATATAATGCCAAAGTTGAGCTCCCAATACTAAGATTGGTCAGATTGAACCGAAATCATCCTTACGAAGCTCCTATATCACTAAGACAAAAAAAAATATATATATTCTTCAACCATATACAAGAATATGTCAAATTTCAACTCCTCCCTAAAAATTGCATGAGGGTGAAGAAATTGAAATGATACCATGGACGAGAAGGATAAACATACTTTGAAGCTTCCGATGTTAAAAAAAAACCTACAAAATTGAAAATGACACTCTTAATACAAAGTTAATAGAGAATTTGGAAACTAAGAAAGATAATTCATTTATCATATTCATACTAGACATGAATACAAAGTTAATAGAGAATTTGGAAAACTAAGAAAGATAATCCATTCATCATACTAGACATGATTGCAGTAATTTTAACAAAAGGATGTTGCACGTAACAAAGCAGGAAGGTTGGATGAAAGTTAACAATCACTCCTTTATCACTGTTTCTCTCAGTGTATTACACGTCATTGCTAGAAAAAAAGGAAAGTGTGAGAGAACTAATAGGGTTATATGAGGAAGATTAGGAGGTTAAGGAAGGACATATTGGTAATTAGCTAGGGGTGTCTTTGTTATAAATAGTGGGAGTTAGGGACCTTAGAAGGTATGAATAACTTTGGTGTATTATCCATAGTACGACTCTAGAGAGAGATGGTCCATCTCGAAAGGCTATTAATATTGTAATATTCTTTTTTTGATATTGAAATATAGTTCTATCTTTGTGTTTATTGTGATTTCTTGATAGGTGGTATCCTAACAGAAAGTTGATACTAGAGTCTCTGTAGCTTACAATTGCTATTATTGAGTGCAAAAAAAAAATATCAATCAAGTAAAAAATCACCTTCAGGAGTTCAGATGCAGCTAGTCTTAAGTTTGGTTCCTTGAAATTTGACCCACATTGATTTTATTTTCCATGAGAAATAGTGGCAAAGAGAAGCAGAAGAAAAATATTTCGAACAAATCTCAAAGTTCGAAGATTTTAAAGCTATGATTAGTTCTCTAAAGATCGGGGTTAGAAATGCAAAGAAATAAAATCTTTAGCTTCAACCAAAAGTTGCTCAGGGATTGGTGGATGAGACTTTGTTGTGCCTATATGAAAAAGAGCAGCAACCTAAATAAATGTATTGTTAGTTCACTATACGAAAACAATTAAAAGCACCCCACAACTCAAACATCTTCAAATTAGAAAATACCTCTTGGTACTGTTGGCTCCAAGGAAGCTTTCCGGTAGCTGTTGCTTGCTCAGTGTGTAAATAAAATGTAATGCGAAGAGCACTCAGATCATGCAAGCATACATGGTCTGCAGCAAGTGATAAGTATTTTTTAATTCGTTTTCCCACAGAGATTGAGTTTAGTTACTAACGAGTTGAGGTGCTAAATTAGGTGAGGGACTTAATTTGGGTAGATTTGGGGTTGATGTACCAAAATAATAAAGAAGCAAGAAGGATGCAATCATAAATGGAAAGCAAGTAAAGAGAATAAGCTATATTGTGGAGAAGAAAGAATTGCGGATCTCGCAATGTTCTAGCAATAAAATCGCAAGAGTAAAAGACTAGAAAACATGCTAAGGCAAAAACCGAACTAAAGAATTGCGGTTCACGCAATAATCTAGCAATTAAAGTAGCGACGATTGAAAGGTAAGATAAGGCAACAAGGTCAACTAAAGTCTCCTCTACAGGCACTTAACTACGATCATTCAGCAGTAGATTAACTTTTCATGCATCGATTTAACCCAGTCTCATGCATCTCTCGATTACATGCATTAGATCTTTAGTTCACTCATATCCAAGTAAGACATAAACACCTATTTATATAATCAAGCTAACAGTCGTGCTAGGAGAACGCCTATTCCTAGGTCATTTTCTGGTTACCATCAAAGGCTAGCATGAATGGATGACTCTGAACTCTTACTCCTTCCGGAGGTTAGGAATTCTTAAGACAAAATGGATGGGCGATCGAAATTGCCCATGGGATGAAGCATACATACATTCAATGCAATCGAAGCTATCCTACATGCTGAACTCTCGGATTTCTAACCTATAGATTCATCTTGAGCAGACCTTTGTTTGATTAGTTACTCATGGTTCGTGAAGATCTAAAAGAGATGGAATGATTAAGCATGATTTAAAAGAACTCAATAAAAGCGATTGAACAAGAGATAATCAAATGAAGAACTCAAAAGACTTAATGTATTACTTATCAAAACTAAGGTTCAAAACATTTCTCAAGAACAATGTGCGATAATCTAAGCAGTAAGCGTTACGTGAATTGGGGAATGAATCAAAACAACGTAGCAATGGCAACAGTAGAGAAAAAGACAGTAAAGAAAGCTGTAAAAGGGTGCACGGATCTCCTCGTCGCAACGCCTCGGATGAAGAAGAAGATTAGCTGTTCTTGGGGATGAATTCAATCAGAAGAGAAGAAAGATCTTCTCTTCTTCCTCTCGAATTATCGACGCCAAGGGCTGATTTCTTCGTTCCAACAAACGGGAGAAGGAAAATTTGTATGCACATCGCTTTGCAACGGAGAACTCCACGCTTCTGAGCTGTCTTTTCCCTTCACCCTTTGCCTCTTTTTATAGCTTTTGCAGTTGCCTTCAGCCACGGAGAACCATCCATTCTGAACAACAATCATCCACGTGGCAGCAGGGGAAGGCTTAGGCGGCTGGGAAGTCGCAACAAAGACAACTGACGGCGAAAAAAGCCAACAAAAAATAACTTGGCGTTGCGATTTCCTTGCGAGGGCCGCAATGTTTATTGCGGTTTCAGCAACGTTTTCGCAATCTTCCTACAATGTACATTTTAGCTCATTTCACATCATTTTTCATCCTTTTTCGGACCTTTTCCAAATAAGTCCTATTTTAGTCTCATTCCTCGAATTCTCACATTTAAGCACACATTAAGCTAACTTCTAACAAAAACACCCAAGAGATTACATGATTTTAAGGTAAATATGGCCCTAAATAATGTACTTTTGGAGAGGTAACACACCCCTAAACTTGAGTTATTGCTCGTCCTCGAGCAATATAAGGGCTTACTTGGGCTGCTAATTCTTGTCTTTTAAACTCTACCTAACTGACTCGCTGACTTCCCTAGGCTTACTATCAAAGGCTTTGCTGTCCTATGACACCCTTCTAGGTTCAACACTAACTTCACATTCTGCTCATTCTGGTTTCTCTTGCCTTTAAAACCTTTTGTCTTTACAAACTTCCTACCAAATGGTTTATCTGCCTATGTCATTGGGTTCATTGTGCAGCTATCCCTAAGTTTTCAAACTCTCCCTAGTTTTTACTCAGACTCAGTACATGCTTCTAATGTATTTATTATTGAGCTACCTAGGAATCCTTAAAGTCATGCCAGGCTTAGCACATACGAGAATCAGAGTACAGTCCATAGAACAACTAAGCCCTTGCATCACTGTGTTGGATCGACACTCATCTCCCTTGACAAACCTTCAAGCTACAGCCCTGTGCTTAGCAAACTAAGGATCAGAGTTCATTTACACAGGACACCTAAGCACTTAGGCCATAGCTTGTTGTCACACATTCTTCTTCCTTGGTTTTACTTTCTCTTTTGGTAGAGTCTTCCTTTTGGTTTGCCTTTTGATGCAGTGCCACTTGTGGGTTACATAAATGGCCCTGATTACTCAGCATCCTTTAGAGAGAGACACTACCCTTTACTTTTCTTTTTCTTTCTTTTCCATTTTTTTTATTTTCAAAGAAGAAGAATGTTTATGTTTTTCAAGAGGGAGAGAGGAGTGTTCCTAGGCCTAAAGGTTGCCTCCCCCAAACTTATCTCCTCATTGTCCCCAATGAGAGTCTGAGGTGGCACACCCCCAAACTTGTCTTAGAAGCATCTAGTCTAAGGAAAAAACAGACAGATTTTAAAACTCCTAGGGATAGAATGACCCTCCTAGTTCAGATAACTCATAAGCAAAATTTCACTAAAAACAACATGGTAAGGTCTCACAGAGGTACATGCTCAGCAATATATGAAGCTTACTTTAAACTAACAAGGGTGTACTTGACACTCATCCAGCATGCTCAATAGACAGACTACCTATGGACCTCAGCAATGCAGTCAAATAAAGAGATGTAAAAGCAGACAGCTCATCAGAAAGTTATCCAACAACATGCTGAAAATGAATAAAATATTGCGGTAGCCGCAAAGAATTAGCAATTATTCCACCAGAGCAGTTTTAACTGTGATCAAGGCTCCTAGCATGCGATATTCATTCATAAACAACTACAGAAAACAGCAAAACTATCTAAGCTACCTAATCATATGACATTAAACGAAACTAAACTACTATACGCAAGCAAATTAACAATTTAAAACAGATCAAACCATTGATTATAAGGGGGGTAACAGGGAACAGAAAAGCAGATTTGTTTTTTTGTGGGATCAGAAATACTCCCTCGAATGCCGTCAGTCTGTGGCATTCATTCATCCTTGTCTTCTTCACTCCTTTCGCTTGGAGGCACCCAGGGGTTCAGTAATCTGGCTTGGAAGGTGGGGAACGTGCACCGCAGGTGCTCAGCCAACTCTTGGTCCCTTGCCTGCGAATATTCAGCCCATTGGGCTAACTTCCGTTGTAAGTCCATCAGGCAGGCCATGGACAATGACTGTGCCGCAGCAAGTCCATCCATCTCGAACTCCATGTTGCCCCTTCGTCTCATCCTCGGGGTACTGGGGAGCTCCAAGTGGCCAGCATAGGCCAATCGCCTCTCCTCCTTCGTCACAGGCACTCCTGCACGCAAGCAAAGTTTAGTAATGGTATTGGGGAAAAGAGTTGGCCCTTACCTTTCTTGGAGCATTCGATGACAGAGGCTGCGATGACTTCACCCACATCAATGGTGAGTCCCTTCATTATCGTATAGATCAACAGCGATCTCCCCTGGTTGATGGTTGTCTCATGTGTGACAGGGGAGATTCGTCTTCGGACGAGGGCGAACCAGATGGCTGTTTTGTCCCTGAGGGTCGCACTCATCAGTGTATGCCTCCCATTCCTTGAGACTGCCCATGCTGCCTCAGGTTTCCCTATTGTATTCAGAGCTTCCTCCAAGACTGCCTCTGAGGGTGATTCCATAATCCTTGCGTATTCAGAGTTTTTATGCCCCTAAAGAGCATATGCTTCGTTGATTGCTTCGGCTGAGAAATCAACTTCTACTCCCCTCACCATTGAAGAACGACCTTCGGGATGCGTGAGGTTGGCGTAGAAGACGCACACCATGTCAGAATAGGCATGAATTCGAGGCCTACATAGTTCTTCCCAGCCATGATTCAGAATCCCTGCGCGCAAGAATTGCGGCAGGTCCGCAAGAGCATCAAGAAATCCTCTCTCGTGGAGGAGTTATTTCTTCATCAATTCTAGGCCCTTGGCGGCTATCTGCTGGATGCATTCATCCAGTGAATCCTCTTCTTCCTCCATTGATTCCATGGTTTCCCGCACCTCATGGCTACCAAGATTTGCGTGCTCAGTGTGTAAATAAAATGTAATGCGAAGAGCACTCAGATCATGCAAGCATACATGGTCTGCAGCAAGTGATAAGTATTTTTTAATTCGTTTTCCCACAGAGATTGAGTTTAGTTACTAACGAGTTGAGGTGTTAAATTAGGTGAGGGACTTAATTTGGGTAGATTTGGGGTTGATGTACCAAAATAATAAAGAAGCAAGAAGGATGCAATCATAAATGGAAAACAAGTAAAGAGAATAAGCTATATTGTGGAGAAGAAAGAATTGCGGATCTCGCAATGTTCTAGCAATAAAATCGCAAGAGTAAAAGACTAGAAAAAATGCTAAGGCAAAAACAGAACTAAAGAATTGCGGTTCTCGCAATAATCTAGCAATTAAAGTAGCGACGATTTAAAGGTAAGATAAGGCAACAAGGTCGACTAAAGACTCCTCTATACGCACTTAACTACGATCATTCAGCAGTAGATTAACTTGTCATTCATCGATTTAACCCTGTCTAATGCATCTCTCGATTACATGCATTAGATCTTTAGTTCACTCATATCCAGGTAAGACATAAACACCTATTTATATAAGCAAGCTAACAGTCGTGCTAGGAGAACGCCTATTCCTAGGTCATTTTCTGGTTACCATCAAAGGCTAGCATGAATGGATGACTCTGAACTCTTACTCCTTCCGGAGGTTAGGAATTCTTTAGACAAAATGGATGGCCGATCGAAATTACCCATGGGATGAAGCATACATACATTCAATGCAATCGAAGCTATCCTACATGCTGAACTCTCGGATTTCTAACCTATAGATTCATCTTTAGCAGACCTTTGTTTGATTAGTTACTCATGGTTCGTGAAGATCTAAAAGAGATGGAATGATAAACCATGATTTAAAAGAACTCAATAAAAGCGATTGAACAAGAGATAACCAAATGAAGAACTCAACAGACTTAATGTATTACTTATCAAAACTAAGGTTCAGAACATTTCTCAAGAACAATGTGCGATAATCTAAGCAGTAAGCGTTACGTGAATTGGGGAATGAATCAAAATAACGTAGCAATGGCAATAGTAGAAAAAAAGACAGTAAAGAAAGCTGTAAAAGGGTGCACGGATCTCCTCGTCGCAACGCCTCGGATGAAGGAGAAGATTAGTTGTTCTTGGGGATGAATTCAATTAGAAGAGAAGAAAGATCTTCTCTTCTTCCTCTCGAATTATCGACGCCAAGGGCTGATTTCTTCGTTCCAACAAACGGGAGAAGGAAAATTTGTATGCAGATCGCTTTGCAACGGAGAACTCCACGCTTCTGAGTTGTCTTTTCCCTTCACCCTTTGCCTCTTTTTATAGCTTTTGCAGTTGCCTTCAGCCACAGAGAACCATCCATTCTAAACAACAATCATCCACGTGGCTGCAGGGGAAGGCTTAGGCGGCTGGGAAGTCGCAACAAAGACAACTGACGGCGAAAAAAGCTCAACAAAAAATAACTTGGCGTTGCGATTTCCTTACGAGGGCCGTAATGTTTATTGCGGTTTCAGCAACGTTTCCGCAATCTTCCTACAATGTACATTTTAGCTCATTTTACATCATTTTTCATCCTTTTTCGTTCATTTTCCAAATAAATCCTATTTTAGCCTCATTCCTCGAATTCTCACATTTAAGCACACATTAAGCTAACTTCTAACAAAAATACCCAAGAGATTACATGATTTTAAGGTAAATATGGCGCTAAATAATGTACTTTTGGAGAGGTAACAGTAGCCATCTCAATAACAGTGCACCCAACACTCCATATATCAGCAGAGCTAGGAATAATTATCACATGCTAATGATCATCCATCTCACCAAATTAATATTTAGTCAAAGGCAAAGCTACAAGTCCAATTATTTTTTCTGTATAGTTGGTGCTCTAAAAGATAAACAACTAGCAAAGGAAAATTGACCCGTGCATCTTAATCAAAATCCTCAATTATCAAACTACCACTTCTTATTCAAAATTCTGTCCTAATTGAGCTCAAACCTGCTTTATCAACTAAAAAAAAAATTGCTTCAAAATCAGGCTTGTCAACAAATTTGAAGTTAGACATATAATAGTTAGTAATTGATATCAAAATATTCAAAAGAGAGCATAAATTCTAAGTCCAGTTTAACATTAGTCAATTCTTACAAACTATGCCCAGTCTCCAAGGTTACTTCAGGAGCCATCCAGTATGGATCACCGACTTTACCAGCTCGACAACCTATTTTGATGCACCAAAATCAGCAAGCTTAATGCATCCCTTGTTATCTAAAAGAATATTTGCCCCCTGTGGTAGAATACAAGAGACACGACCTATTTATTACCGACACAGGGGAATAAGAAAATTGTCAGAAAATAATTAATAATAAAGATCATAAATAACACCCACCTTAATGTCCCCGTTCATGATTCCGTTCTTGTGTAAATATTCCAAACCCAATAATAATCAATGTTTTAAAAGGCTTAAGGCGGCCTCGAGGCGTTTTCACATGGAGAGGCGAGGCGTAAGCCTTGAGGCGGTATGAGGCGTAAGCCTCATTTTAAAATAAAATATATATAGAGAGCCGGAGATGGGCTGAGACGCCGCCGGACCTGGGCGGAGAAGACCGGAGTTGGTAGGAGGTGTGGCCCGACCTGGGCGAAGTAGACGGAGGCGAACGGAGCCAGCGAACAGGCCGTCGGCGGAGGCCAACCGGAGCTGGGATGGGGTCGAACTGGAGCTTGGGGGAGGCGAATCGTTGGGAGGTGGAAAGCGACTTTTACCGTTCTCTTGGGTGTATTGCAGAAATGACAAAAATTTAGGGATTTCTTCATTATATATATATATATATATATATATATATATATATATATAATATTAGATTTTCCTCTCTTTCCTTTTCATTTTCTTTCCCTTTTTTTTTCTAAAAAACGTTTGGGTATTAAAAAAAAAATAATAAAAATAATAAAAATAATAATAATAATAATTAACGATAAATAAATTTAAATGATTTAGGACATTTTAAAATAGTCATTCATTGATGACATTAAAAAAACTGTCATTAAGTTTCGAAAATCTGAAAAAAGTCCGTTTTTTCCTACAAAAAAACGCGCCCCAAACTAAAGATGACATTTTTTTTTCTTTCTCTCCCTTATATTTTATTTACCCACATGTCATCTATTCTCATTTTTCTAGTAATGAGGCCTCCTACCCGTGCTTTACGTTTAAGATTAGATTCGGAGACTGAGTAGTGTGACCTTCGTGGAATTTCGGTACCCATGCAGGCGCATGAAATTCTCCACTCAAGCTAACTATGTTGTTTAATCAGATAGGAGGCTTGAGGATCGTTTCCTTCTAGGATGCATTAGAGCTTAACTCCACACCCACATTCTCTATTAGCATTAACCTATGAATTTAATTTATGAGTGTATGTCATGTTGTATAGTTTTTTGTAGGTAGTTTGATCTTTAAGGTTATTTTATTATTATATTTTTCCTCTGTTTTTTTTTTCTTTTCTCTTTTTTTTTTTTTTAAAAAAAAAAAAAAATCTTGTTTTGTTCATTGAGTCATAAAGGAATTTTTTCTTATTTTTTTTTTAGAATTTTATTTGTTTGCAAAAGGAGGTGGTCGCTTTCTTTTCTCTCTTTCTTCATACATTTTTTTTTCTTTTCCATATTTATTGTTTTTCCTACTTTACTTTTTGGAATGTTTTTAAAAAAATATATAAAATCTTTCGAAATAATTACGAAAATTGTGCAAGAGTAGATTTGACAAAATATTCAATCATTGATTTTGACAGCAAAATAAACATGAGTTTCATGAAATTGTCTCCCATGGTTCCTACCTCACTAGAATTGAATGTGGTAGATCAAGCTACGGTGCGTTGGTAACGATATTTTCGAATTATCGCCAAACATCGGGTTGTCGAGACCCGCCAAAATGAATATGTAATTACCCGAATTCACTGAACTATTAGCAGCTTAGTGGTAACGGGGTCGATCCACAGGGAATTTTGCGAATTTGACTTAATTCTAATTAAATTTGCAAACTATGAAAATAAACAAAATGTGGGGATTTTGGTCTTCAATTAACTAATGGAGGACAGCGCAAAATAGGGAAAAACTTAACTAACGGAGCGTTCGACTCAGGACGATCGGGAATAAAATTAGCAAGCTTCTGGATCACGGGTTGACGAAAGTAATGGCTAAATATTTTAACGAATACGCAGCCCGTCTCAAATCAATAAATCAATTAAGACATGCTCCATGGATAATAATTAGACATAATAAATTATGCTAATCAAGCATATCGATTGGACATTGGCGGCCAACGCTCACCCAAGACCAATCGATAGCAACGAGCTAACTACGACGATTATCTAACTTGAACGCCAAATTAGTGTATCGATTTCAGATTCTATTTCGAGAAGAACGAACACCAAGAACGCAAGGAAGCCTATGCGCTCAATGGCATCGTTAATCTTTGTTACTTGGCGATTAAGAGAGGCACGACATCAAAACCTTTAACAAATGAAGCATGCTCGAAATCAAAGTTGTCTAGTCCTATCAATCAAACACATTCATGGAATAAGCAAGGAAATAGAAGCTAATTCAATCAAATGCTCTAGCCAAATCAGAATTTAGTTCAACAACCTCACCAAAAATTCAAACTACATTATTCCCTTACAATCCCGAGTCAAAAACGCTATGCACTACTCACTCATGATGGATGTGATGTGGGATGGCTCCAATCCAAGCTCCTTAGCCTCTCCCATGGTGGAAATGGCTTGAAAAACGTCAAATCTGGTGCGGAGCCCGAGGTAGAAGATGAAGAAGACGGCTAAAAATCGGACAAAAAAAACTTAAATATTCCGTCGGAGCGTCGAGACGCTAGGGCAGCGTCTCGACGCTGCGCCCTAAAGTTCAGCGCGCGAAGTCGGGGCGGCGTTGAGACGCTTGCGCAGCGTTGAGCGAGCGTCGAGACGCTGACTGTTATGTCTCTAAAAGTGACTTATTTAGGACTTATTTAGCTTAGAAAGATGCACACTCTTAGGTGTTTTTGATAGGATTTAGCTTAAACCTATGCTTATTTGTGAGAATTAAAAGAAGGTAGCTAAATTAGGACTTGTGTGCAAAAGGAAAGAAAAGGATTGAAAACCGAAGTAAAAGAATGAAAAAACTACATTGCGACAGCATTGCGGAAACATTGCTGAAACCGCAATGTTTCAAGTGAAAACCGTAAGTTGACTGATCTTTTTCTGTTAATTTCCGTTATTTCAGGGATTCGTTCTTTCTCCTCCATCCATTTTGAAGTACGACGTTGAAGATTGATGGTTCTCCTTGGCCCAAACGTACCTGCAGACTACTATAAAAGGGGGTCAAAGTCGAGGGTTCAATCATCATCCGGAAGCGTAGAAGCCTCTTCGCAGCTCCATCTTTTCTCCTGTTTTTCTCATCCGTCTGTTGGTTTGAGAGGTTTAGCTGTTGGAGTCGACAATCTGATAGGAAGGAGAGAAGATTCCTCTTCTCTCCCGATTGGATTCATCCAAGCAAGGCTGATCTTTCTCTCCCTTCAGTCGAGACATTCGCAACGAGGCGTTCAAGCTTAATTACTGTTTTCTGTCTTTCATTTCCAATTTCCAGCTCTGTTTGAGTGTTGTTTCTCTTCTGATAGTTAGTTCATTTCCTGAGCCTGAGAGATTACTTAGGGCTAGAAATAGAGCCAAGAAACGTCTCTTTAACCAACCCTCTATACCTCCAATAATTGCGGGAACCGCAATTCCTCCGCAATTGTCTCAAGAAGAAATGGATGGAATAGTTCCAAATCCGGTGCCTGTCACTCGCAATCCCATCGAAATAGCGAATGATAAGGATAGCGCCATACTCTCTTACCTAGTACCTATGCCTGGGGAGCTGAACCCCAGCATAATCCGTCCTGAAATCACTGCCCACTCATTCGAGTTAAAGCCAGTGATGTTCCAAATGTTGTCCACTGTGGGACAATTCTTTGGAGTGGAAAATGAGGACCCCCACAACCATCTTAGAAACTTCTTAGGAGTCAGTGATACCTTTATCATCCCTGGAGTTTCCCAAGAAGCCTTGAGGCTATACTTGTTTCCTTATTCTTTGAGGGACAAAGCCAAAACGTGGTTAAACTCATTACCCTCAGGATCAGTCCGTAATTGGACAGACTTAGCAGAGAAATTCCTAGTCAAATACTTCCCACCTGATAGGAATTCTACCTTTCGTGATGACATAATCAAGTTCAAACAAGCTGACACTGAGTCTCTTCACGAAGCTTGGACAAGGTTTAAAGATCTTCTTCTTAAATGTCCACACCATGGCATCCCATGGTGTATCCAAATAGAGGTCTTTTTCAAAGGATGCAACCCCAACACTAGACAAGTCTTAAATTCATCTGCTGGAGGTTCCATGTTGTCCAAGAGTTACAACGAAGCCTATGAGATCTTGGAGAAGATCTCAGCATCTCACTGTAGGTGGTCAGATGATCCAGTTGAGCCAACTAGAGCTCAAGACAAGGATGCTCTAAGTGCAATGAGCAGCCAAATAAATGCCCTGACCAACCTAGTTAAGCAAATGGCTCAAACCAATCTCCAAACAAGTGTCAACACCGCCACAGCCATGTCCATGGGCACCCAACAAAGTCAAGGTGAGACACTTATCTGTGGATTCTGTGGGGAAGGGCACCCGTATGAATACTGCCCTGGGAATCCAGCCTCGGTCTGCTATGTTGGAAGCCAGCAGCAGCCTAGGAACAATCCCTACTCTAATACTTACAACCCTGGTTGGAGGAACCACCCAAACCTGTCATGGGGTGGCCAACAGAATGCTAATCAAAATCCTAACCAACCAAGACCGAGTGGAACACCTGGTTTCACTCCCCAACATAACCAATCCATGTATCAAAAACCATACAACCAACCTGTAGGATCTTCTGTAGAAAACTTACTCAAGGAATATATAGCCAAGAATGATGCCACTCTACAGAGTCAGCAAGCCACTCTTAGGAGCCTAGAGAACCAAATAGGGCAACTAGCCAATGAAATCAAAAGTAGGCCCCAGGGTAGACTACCTGCTGACACTGAAGTGCCAAGGAGAGATGGTAAAGAGCAAGTTAAAGCAATTGAACTTAGAAGTGGTAGACCATTGGTAAGCAACACCAAGGACACACCAAAGAGAGTAGAGAACACTGAGTCTAGTGCTCCACTGGAGTCTCTGCCAAACCAAGGTCCACCACCAACAAGCACATCAGGATCAAGGCTGGAGCCAATCATAGAAGAGATAGAAGAAATTCCAAGGCCTCCACCTATCTTAAGGCGATCTGAAGTGCCTGCATATGTGCCACCACCTCCATTTCCTAGAAGGCTAAAGAAAAAACAAGAACAGGAAGTGCACTTTAATAAATTTCTAGAAATTCTTAAGCAAGTGCATGTTAACATTCCTTTTGTAGAGGTTTTACAGTCTATGCCTTCTTATGTAAAGTTTTTGAAGGATATTATAACTAACAAAAAAATAATTGGTGAGTTTGAAACAGTCAATCTCACTGAGGAGTGCAGTGCCATACTCCAGAACAAGCTACCCAAGAAGGAGAAGGATCCTGGTTCCTTCACCTTACCAGTAGAGCTAGGAGGCAAGCACGTGGGCAGAGCTCTTTGTGACCTGGGAGCCAGCATAAACCTCATGCCCCTATCACTATTCCGCCAGCTAGGAATAGGAGAAGCACGTCCAACCACTGTCACTTTACAACTAGCAGACAGATCCTTAGCATACCTTGAAGGTAAGATTGAGGATATTCTTGTAAAGGTTGACAAATTTATTTTCCTTGCAGATTTCATTATCCTGGATTATGAAGCAGACAAGGAGGTCCCCATCCTGTTAGGTAGACCATTTCTAGCCACAGGTAGGGCACTGATAGATGTCCAAAAAGGTGAGCTCACTATGAGGGTTCATGATGAAAAGGTGAAATTTAGTGTGTATAAAGCCTTAAGGTACCCCTCTGACTCTGAATCTTGTGCGAGCATGGACATTATAGATTCATTAATGGAAGAACAATTGGAGCATGAATTGTTGACTAAGCATGCTCATGAATATGTAGGATTAGAATTAACTGACTTAAACATAGCTGAGATAATGGACATATCTGTAAATAACCCTCAGCATGTTTGTATGAATATTGACTTAACTGAAAAATCTGTGAATCCATTAAAACCATCCATTGAGCATCCACCTGTCTTAGAATTGAAACCTCTCCCTACTTACCTCAAGTATGCATATCTAGGAAGTAATGATACTTTGCCTGTGATTATTTCCTCTAAATTAAGTGAAAAGCATGAGGTTGAACTGATATTACTACTTAAGCAACATAGGAAGGCTATTGCATGGACTATTGCTGATATTAGAGGCATTAGCCCTTCTTATTGCATGCATAAGATTATATTAGAGGAAGAGCATACACCTAGAGTAGATCACCAACGTAGGCTGAACCCCTCTATGAAAGAGGTAGTTAAAAAGGAAATAATAAAATGGTTAGATGCTGGTGTGATCTTCCCCATAGCTAGTAGCCAGTGGGTGAGCCCTATACAGTGTGTACCTAAGAAGGGGGGGATGACTGTGGTAGTCAATGAGAACAATGAACTGATTCCAACTAGGACTGTCACAGGATGGAGAGTTTGCATGGATTATAGGAAACTAAATAAAGAAACCAAAAAAGACCATTTCCCTCTACCGTTCATTGACCAAATGCTAGATAGGATAGCTGGTAGAGCCTACTACTGTTTCTTAGACGGTTATTCAGGATATAACCAGATTACTATAGACCCTAAGGACCAAGAGAAGACTACCTTCACTTGCCCTTTTGGAACTTTTGCCTTTCGCAGAATGCCTTTTGGCTTATGCAATGCACCGGCAACTTTCCAAAGGTGCATGTTGGCAATCTTCTCTAATTTGGATGAGTCCATGATAGAGATATTCATGGATGATTTCTCAGTCTTTGGGGATTCATTTACAAGCTGTCTAGAGAACCTAGGACAAGTCCTGGCCAGGTGTGAGGAGACCAACCTAGTCCTAAATTGGGAAAAGTGCCATTTCATGGTGGATGAAGGGATTGTCTTAGGTCATAGAGTGTCAAGGGCAGGTGTAGAGGTTGACAGGGCAAAAATTGAAATAATAGAGAAGTTGGTAGAACCTCAAAATGTCAAAGCCATTAGAAGTTTCTTAGGGCATGCTGGCTTCTATAGAAGGTTCATTAAGGACTTTTCTAAGATCTCCAAATCTCTATGCGAGCTTCTAGAGCTAAACAAACCCTTCATCTTCTCTAGAGAATGTTTCCTAGCTTGGAAGACCCTTAAGGAAGCACTAGTCACAGCCCCTATTATAGTAGGACCAAATTGGGATCTCCCATTTGAGATGTTATGTGATGCCAGTGACTATGCTGTAGGGGTTATGTTAGGGCAGAAGATTGACAAGTTAACACACCCTGTCTATTATGCTAGTAAGACACTTAATGAGGCACAATGCAACTACACAACCACTGAGAAGGAGATGCTAGCTGTAGTGTTTGCTTGTGAGAAATTTAGGAACTATATTGTAGGCACCAGAACAATTGTGTACACTGACCATTCTGCTTTAAAATACCTTATGAGGAAGGCTGATGCTAAGCCTAGGTTGATTAGGTGGGTTTTGCTGCTGCAAGAGTTTGATCTAGACATTAGAGATAAGAAAGGAAGTGAAAATGTGGTTGCGGATCATCTTTCTAGATTGCAGCATAATTGCGGAAAAATTGCGGAACCCGCAATTTCTGATGCTTTCATTGATGAACATGTCTTTGTATTGACTCATCGTGATAACGATGAGGAACCTTGGTTTGCTGACATTGCTAACTTCCTTGCATCGCAGGTACTACCAACTTTCAAGGGAGGACAAGAGAAGAAGAGGTTCCTTCATGAAGCAAGGAAATTCATATGGGATGACCCCACACTTTACAAAACATGTGCTGACGGCTTGCTAAGGAAGTGTGTTTCAGCTACTGAGGCGAAGTCTGTGCTGCAGCACTGCCACACAGCTCCTTATGGTGGACACTTTGGTGGCCAAAGAACAGCTGCAAAGGTATTTCAGAGTGGCTACTATTGGCCAACGATCTTCAAGGATGCACACAACTATGCCAACAGCTGTGATGAATGCCAAAGAACAGGTAACCTCAGTCGCAAGGATGAAATGCCTCTCACTTACATCTTAGAGTTGGAGCTCTTTGATGTGTGGGGCATTGACTTCATGGGACCATTTCCCCCATCATCAGGTAACCTTTACATATTAGTGGCAGTAGACTATGTATCCAAGTGGGTAGAGGCCATAGCATGTCCCAATAATGATGCCAAAACAGTCATAAAATTCTTGCATAGGCACATTTTTACTAGGTTTGGAACACCACGTGCCATCATTAGCGATGAAGGGACACATTTCATTAATAAGGCTATGGAGAGAGTGTTGGCTAAGTATAACATTAGACATAGAGTAGCCACCCCCTATCACCCACACTCGAATGGACAGGCTGAAATTTCAAATAGGGAGATTAAGAACATACTAGAAAAGGTGGTCAAACCCAATAGAAAAGACTGGTCCTTTAAACTTGAGGATGCACTTTGGGCGTATAGAACTGCATATAAGACACCCCTAGGTATGTCTCCTTACAGACTGGTGTATGGTAAAGCTTGTCATCTTCCATTCGAGTTAGAAATTAAGGCATTTTGGGCATTAAAAGAGTTGAATTATTGCGTGACCGATGCGGGAACGTTGCGGTCTTTGCAATTACATGAGCTTGATGAGCTTAGGCATATGTCTTATGAAAATGCCAAAATGTATAAGGAAAAGACCAAGATTTGGCACGACAGTAGACTTAGGATTAAGGACTTTAAGAAAGGCCAACTTGTTTTGTTATTTAACTCACGATTGAGGTTATTTCCAGGCAAACTAAAGTTCAGATGGTCAGGTCCTTTCATAATAACTAATGTGTTTGTTCATGGTGCCATCGAGATAAAGAACCTGCAGCAAGGACAACCATTCATGGTTAATGGTGCAAGATTGAAGCACTACTATGAGGAAGGAGATGTGAAGACTCTCTCGGCCTTCCTCTTGACTGAAGCGTTAAATTAAGAACGAGAGAGGACGAGTGATTGCTGTGCTCGTCCAGACGGGGCTCATGCCTTAGTTTATTTTTTCCATTTTTCCGGTTATCGTTTGTGTATATGTATGTATGATTTTAATTACGAATTTGATGTTGATTTTATTTCTTTTTGTAGGGAATCAATAGAGGGAATCAAGGAGATTAAATCCAGCTAAAAAAATCAAGAAGATATTGGGCCAAATCAAAGATACGGTTGAGCAAAGATTGACATTTAAATGCAGAAAATCTCCAACGGTCACTAGAATTGCGCTGGATTTGCAGAATCCGCAAAAATATAGCCGTTGGGATTTTTTGTGTTTTCTTTATATCCGTTAGAAGGCGCGTTGATCCGTACGATTCTCGCATTATCTGAGCTCCAAGAAAGCTGCGTTTCTCTTCATCTGTGATTCCTCTCTCCAAAACTCCACAATTCAACAATGGTACTAACAAGAGCCGAACGCTCTGCGTCCAAGAAAAGGGCTGATGACGCTGAATCTGATGCGAAGGAAGCACTGCTTGCCTTGGCTGATGCTGAGGCTGCGCGCACTGAACGCCTGCCCAAACTACCTGCCCGCAAGAAGAAGTGGAAGGTAGTTACGGAGATACCTGCTGGACCCTCTGAACCAGCAGGCACACCCAAGAAGCGCAGATGGAGTATGGCCATGGCCGAAGAAGAAAACAAGAAAAAGACTCCCTCTGTGAAGAGTCAAGAACTCGGCCAGCCATCCCACGAGACAGCCGAGCACAGTCCTTCACCATCCCCACCGGTTCGAAGCCCTGAGCTCTCTTCATCGCCACCAGCGCAGAGCCCTGAGCTGCCTTCATCACCTCAGAGTTCTGAGTATACGCCACCAGCAGAGAGTCCTGAGGCATCGCCCACTTCTCCACGGCCTGACCCTGAATTCCCATATGGGGAGTACCAAGAATCAACGCAGGGCAGTGGGGAAGCTGAGGAAGACGAGGTCTTCTCTCCTTTGAGGGAAGTCATCCCTGAGAGCCCTGTACAGCAGGATGACTCGATGGACGAGACACTGGGGGACTGCCTCCAGCAGATGACAACAAAGGCACGATTGAGGAAGAAGGAAGCCACGGTTGTCAAGGCCAAACGGCCAAGAACAAAAAAGAAGTCCAAGAAGAAGAAGAAGTCCAGGGCTGTGCCTTCATCCAAGAAAGGGAGTGACGAGCCTTCCCCAAAAAAGCTCAAGATTGAGGCTGCTGAGTCAGCCAAACTGAAAGACAAGGGGAAGGCTAAGCTGTACCCTGAAGATGAGCCTCAATTAGTGAGGTATGTGTCTTCTGACGCTGAGTCCAGAGGCATTGAGTTAAGGAAAAGGGAACTGCTGCACGAGAAGGGCTTCCTCGACGGACCTGCTGACCTGCCGCAATTCTTGCGCACAGGAATTATGAATCACGGCTGGGAGGAGTTGTGCAGACCACCCAATCCGGCTTACACAAGCATGGTGTATGACTTCTACGCCAATTTGAGGAATTCTGAGGAGGGCCTATCTGTGGTCAGAGGGATTGAAGTGGACTTCTCAGCAAGGGCAATCAACGAAGCCTATGGCCTCAAGGGCCAAAAACATACTGACTATGCGAGGATTGTTGATGAGCCTACTGAAGCCGTCCTGGAAGAGGCCATTCGGACCATTGGCCAGCCTGAAGCATCCTGGACCGTGTCACGGAATGGGAGGCACACTCTCATGAGTGCCAACCTCACAGCTAAGGCGGCTGTCTGGTTTTCCTTCGTGAGAAGGAAACTGTCCCCAGTGACTCATGAGACCACCATCAACCAGAGCAGATCGCTGCTGGTCTATGCAATCATGCGAGGTCTCACGATCAACGTGGGTGAAGTCATGTCAGCCGCCATTGCTGACTGCGCCAAGAAGGGTAAGGGTCCATTGTTCTTCCCTAATACTATTACTAAACTATGCTTGCGTGCAGGGGTCCCCATTGAGCGGATGGAACAGCAGATGGCTTACACAGGCCACTTGGAGCTGCCTACAGGCTTGAGGCTGAGGAGAAAGGGGAACATGGAGTTCGAGCTGGACAGATTGGCTGCTGCTCAGTCACTGTCCATGGCGTGCCTGATGGATCTACAGAAGAGGATGGCTCAATGGGCCACATACGCACAGGCAAGGGATAAGGAAGTTGCTGACCAACTGGGATGCATCTTCCCTGACTTTCCCACAAACCTACTGTCTCCATGGGTGCCTCCACGACCACGAGGGACTGATGATGAGGATGAAGACATCTGAGTGCTAGATTGCAGAGCACTAAAGGGAGTATTGCTGTTCCCTTAGAAAAAAAATTTAACTGCTTTATGTGAACCGTGTGAATTATGCTGTCTTTAGTTAATATTTTGATCTGTTTTAGTTGCTTAGTTTTAAGTTTTTAAATTGTTTAGTATAGCTTGCTGCTAGCTGATTAGGTAGATTAGTTTAGTTTCATTTTTAGAAAGCTTCAATGACTGGAAAGGCATGCGTAGGGGCCTTAAACACTGATATATCTGCCCTGACTTTATTGCGAAATAATTGCGGAACCCGCAATTTTTATTACTGAAGCATGTTTTGGACTGTCTGTTTAGCTAGGCTGTGATCTGTTTAAATTCTATCTTTTGCGGCTACCATGACTACCTTATATAGCTTATCTTAAAGCATGTTGGATGAGTGTCATAGGACACCCTTTGATAGTTTAAATTAATCTCTAAAAAGCTCAGCATGCATAGCTTTAAGTCCTTCTCTGTCTGTTTTTTCAAATTTCTGCTGCTATGATATTTACTTTTAGAATGATCTGTCTATGCCTAGGGCTTTTAGATTCTCTTTGTTTTACTTTAGACTAGATGCTTCTAGGACAAGTTTGGGGGTGTGCCACCTCAGACACTCATTGGGGACAATGAGTAGTTTAAGTTTGGGGGAGGCCACCCTAGGCCTAGGAACATTCCTCTCTCCCTTAAAAGCATAAGCATTCTTCTTCTCCTATTACAAAAACAAAAATGATGAACTGAAAAAAAAAAATGAAAAATAGAATAAAGAGGGGTGTCTTTTTTAGGTTGCTGAGTAATCAGTGCCAAGTGTGTAACCCACAAATGGCATTGCATCAAAAGGCAACCAAAGGAAAGGCTCCACCTAAGAAAGAAAAAAGGAAAAAGTAGGAAAGAAGAATGTATACCTAGGAGTTGCAACTTTGTGGCTTAGATGTCCTGTTTAAAAAGAACTTTGATCCTCAATTAGCTAAGCACAAAGTTGTAGCTTGTAGGGTTGTTTAGGGAGATGAATGTATGTCCAATGTAGTGATGCCAGGGTTTATGTTGTTCTCTTAAAGTACTACTGTCACTGTTAATACTAAGACTGGCATGACTCTAAGGAATCCTAGGTAGCTCAAAAGTAAAAACTAGAAGCATGTACTGAGTCTGGGGTAAAGCTAGGTAGAATTTGAAACCTTAGGGATAGTGGCATGATATGACAAAAGCAAGTAGATCAGTTGTAGGGAGTTAATGAAACAGTAGGAGTAGTAGGCATGCGAAGCCAGAAGAAGCTAGATAAGAGGATAGTTTTAAACTTAGAATGGTGTCACAGGACAGCACTGCTATAGATAGGGATATAAGGGAGTCAGTAAGTGGTTAAAGAAGGTGAAACAGCAACCTAGGCAAGTCCTTAGTTTGCTTGAGGACAAGCAAAACCTTAAGTTTGGGGGTGTGTTATGTCTCCAAAAGTGACTTATTTAGGACTTATTTAGCTTAGAAAGATGCACACTCTTAGGTGTTTTTGATAGGATTTAGCTTAAACCTATGCTTATTTGTGAGAATTAAAAGAAGGTAGCTAAATTAGGACTTGTGTGCAAAAGGAAAGAAAAGGATTGAAAACCGAAGTAAAAGAATGAAAAAACTACATTGCGACAGCATTGCGGAAACATTGCTGAAACCGCAATGTTTCAAGTGAAAACCGTAAGTTGACTGATCTTTTTCTGTTAATTTCCGTTATTTCAGGGATTCGTTCTTTCTCCTCCATCCATTTTGAAGTACGACGTTGAAGATTGATGGTTCTCCTTGGCCCAAACGTACCTGTAGACTACTATAAAAGGGGGTCAAAGTCGAGGGTTCAATCATCATCCGGAAGCGTAGAAGCCTCTTCGCAGCTCCATCTTTTCTCCTGTTTTTCTCATCCGTCTGTTGGTTTGAGAGGTTTAGCTGTTGGAGTCGACAATCTGATAGGAAGGAGAGAAGATTCCTCTTCTCTCCCGATTGGATTCATCCAAGCAAGGCTGATCTTTCTCTCCCTTCAGTCGAGACATTCGCAACGATTACTGTTTTCTGTCTTTCATTACTGTTTTCTGTCTTTCATTTCTTATTTCCAGCTCTGTTTGAGTGTTGTTTCTCTTCTGATAGTTAGTTCATTTCATTTCGTTGCTGTCTGTCTTTACATTGTTTACTTCAAGCTTCCCTTTGTTCATTCAAACAATCAAGTAATCAAAGCACAATTTGTTATTTCTCAGTTTCTTAACTTTTGCTGCTACTGTCTTACCTTGCTGTTTTCAGTCTATTTCTCTTTTAAGCATGTCTCTTTCATCTCTTATTTCTGTTCTCCCCACGTCCATGAGTAACTAAGTCACATAGGGGCATGCTAACGACAATACTATAGGCTAAAAAACGTGAACCAAGCATGTAGGATAGCTCTCGAAGCATTGATTGTATGTAAGCTTCATCCCACGGGCACTTTCGATTCGCCATCCATTTTGTCCAAAGAACTCCTAACCTCTGGAAGGAGTAAGAGTTCAGAGTCATATACTCATGCTAGCCTTTCAAGGTAGCCAGAAAACGACCTAGGAATAGGCGTTTTCCTAGTACAAACCGTAACTTTCTGCTTTAACAAGATGCTTAAGACCTTACTTGGATATGAGTAAACTAAAGAATCTAATGCATGAAATCGGAAGATACATGAGATTGAGTGAGTTTGATGCATAGTGAGTTAATCCAATGCTTGGGAATCGTATGAAAAAGCCTATAGAGGAATCGTTAGTAGCCCTTGTTTCTCCATTTTACACACTTTCGCTGTTATTAAAATTGCGGTAGAATTGCTATTTCCGCAATTCTGCTAAAGTTACAATTCTGTCTAGCTGTTTTTGTCTTCGTTTATTAATCTCGTTTCTTTTCATTTGAGTTTAACTTTGCCTTGCACTTGTTTATGTTGCTACCCTCTACGTATTCAGTAGGAAATAGACAATTTAAAACCAATTCTACCCCATCAAATTCACCCCTTCTTTCTTAACTTTACACTTCACGAGTAGCTTATAATAAATCTCTGTGGGAAAACGAATGAAAAAATACTTACTACTTGCTATAAGATCATGTATGCTTGCATGTTCTGAGTGCTCTCTCTCTCTTATTGCCTATCTATTTTAACACATTGAGCACGTAACACTGACCACTCGACGCTTGCTCTCGGGTGGAACTCCAATTGACGCTTCAGGCTTCGGAGCGTCGAGACGCTCTTGCAGCGTCTCGACGCTTAGGCAGAGTCGAGCTAGCGTCGAGACGCTGTCTGCTCAACGCTAGCTCTCGGGTTTTTGCATGGTATTTTGCCTTGAAAACTTCCCAAAACGCCAAATCTTTATGTTTTTGCATGGTTCTTCCCCGAAAGTGTTCCTAGGTCCTTAAAATGCGACTTAAAGCCTCGAACGACGTCGAAACGCACCCGAGGACGAATTTGCCGAGAACACCTATAATAAACACATGTAAGCAAGATTAAGCATGTAATAGTCATAAATTAGGGACATACATATAGCTCCGAAATGGAGCTATCATGCGTCAGTGGTCAGAGAATATACAACACACCTAGGGGAACTGCCTATCAACTCCTGTGATAATTCCATTTAAAAGTATAAGTTTTCCAGAAAACCAATTGGATTCTTTGAAGCAAACATGGGAGGGTTTAAGTGCAGACGGGAAAACTAGGTTCATAAGCAAGTATGGTCACATAGCTCAACTCATGTACGTACAAGTCAACCCGTCAGTATTGAGAGCATTGGCGCAACATTGGGATCCAGCTTACCGGTGTTTTACATTCGAGTCCTCAGACATGACTCCCACCATCGAAGAATATCAATCCCTATTGCGTATGCCATCACCAACAGAAATTAAGGTTTACTCCTATGATGAAGGGCTCACAATGAAGAGAGCGCTATCCACACTTCTAGGTCCTGGTGAAATTGAAAAACAGATAAAGAGGAAAAAAAGGAATTTATGCTTGCCATTAGAATATATATTTACCCTCCAAAAAAGATTTGCAAATGAGGATAAGGAATCAATGCTGCTAGCTTTATGTATCTTCGATACAGTTTTATTTCCAAGAGTATGTGGACACATTGAAGAACGTATAGTAAAGTTATTTTTTAAGGTGGAAGCAGGAGTCGACCCTGTTATACCTATATTGGCAGAAACTTTTCGAAGTCTGAATTATTGCAGGATGAAGGGTACAGGGACTTTCGTCGGATGCGCTCCATTGTTGTATATTTGGATCCTCAGTCATGTAAAATGTCCACCAGAATTCAAATGTCCTCAACTCAAGTTTTCAAATTCATGGAATAGGTTGCTAAACCCTACCTGGGAGTTCGTGCAGTCAAATTGGAGTCCCATTTTCCTTGAGAAATGCGCTTAGGAAGCTCTCTTTGCTGAATTAAAAGTAGAAGATATAGTGTGGAAAGCCCCTTGGATGTCGACAAAGCCTATGATGTATAGATGTGGTAAGTTTCAAAATATACCTCTCTTAGGACCATGGGGATGTATAGCCTACGCTCCCCTGTTAGTATTACGACAGATTTGGGTAAGACAATTCGTCCCCGCTACGCATGAATTGAAAGACACAGAATTTGGCTATGATGATGGTTTCTGCAAAGATAAAATCCAAGAAATAGTAAAGGCATGGAAGTTTGTCACTAAAATTCAAAGCGGTCAACACCATGATGACACCTCAGAGGCATACAGGATGTGGCATTCGAACAAGGCTAAAACCATGGCTACATCGCAAAGAGTCAAAACCAAGGAAGAAGTAATTATAAAAGTAATGACAGCTCAACCGACAGAACAAGAAACACATGAAACAGAATGTGGCGAATTACAGATGATGACTTATTCGCTTGCCCAAGAAAATAAAAGACTACAGGTAGAGGTAGAGCGAGGATTGCGGCGCAATTTTGAGCTGGAAAAAGAATTAAATCAGATAAGAGGTGACCTAAACAATCAGAGAAAATTAGAAAAAGAGATATCCTCTTTAGACGCAGAAGCTCGTGACTTAAATAGAAGATGGTATCGTTCGAGAAAGGACAACGAGGCCCTACAAGCTACGATAAGGTCGCGAAACGAACAGATTTCTAGGCAGCAATCCGAGATCACCACACTCTATGAGTTGGTAAAGACTTTTGAAGAAGGTATTAGTTTGAAGAACGAAGTGATTGTAGAAATAGAGGAAAAGAACAAATCATTATACCAAACAGTTGAAGACTTACAACTCTTACTCAATACAAAAAGAAGAGCAATTAAACAGGGTCAGCCAGGAAAACATAGCTCTAAGAGAATCTACCCAGTTACTCAGTACTCATCTCGGTAAGTGTCAAAATGTCGCTGAAAATTTAATGAAAGAGCAAACTTACATAAAGAAGCAGTATGGCATATTAGGGAAGGACTATGAGTTTTTGAAATGTAGCAATCTAACGTTGCATGAAAAATCAGAAACATGATCACTCATATTACGAAGGTTACTAGAAGGGCAGATGAGTTGACAGAAGGCGCACGCACCCTCACAAGAGCCATCGCACCCACACAACCAAACAGCAGGAATATGCTCAGATTCTTGACGAAACTCCGTACAAGTTTAGAATACTAGGGACAATTTTATTAAACTTCTGTTTAAGTTATGTTATTTCAATTTTCCGCATATCTTGTATTTCAAATTGCATAATTTAAGTTCCTTTTATTTTCTATTAATTTATGAAAATCAAGTCGCGAGTTCTTTTTATTCTCTCACCACATTCATCCACATGTTCGTTATTATATACATATCAGACACCCCACTAAAGTTTACTTAATTAAAAACAGAATAAAAAATAGCTCAACCACCACCAACTCGTCGCATTCACGGCACTAGGCAAGCAACAAGAATTATTGAAGAACAACAAGTGGAAATAGAAAAAACAAGAAAATAAATGAACGAGCTGCGGAAGAAGGTAGAATCAATCCTCAGTTTGTTAGAAAAGGGGAAAACGGTGGTTGATCTCGCACAACCCAACAATACCGCTAGTGACTCCTTCGAACTCAATCCCTCTATGCACACCCAAACTGAAGGGTTCATCCCGCCGCCATACACATCGTGTGACCCGATGTACCATTCGTCAGCAGGACAATACCCTTTTCCAGTTCTTCAAAGGTGAAGGAGTCTTCATGAATGATCCGGCTGGGTTTGTACACCCTAAAGAAGGACAGTTCCTAATCTGGAAAACCCTGAGGTCAAGAAGGATTCAACAAAAGGGGAACGCAAAACCCCTAACAATGGAACACTCGAAATCCTTGAGGAAAGGTTGAGAGCAATTGAAGGGACATATGTTTTTTGGAATATTGACGCCTCCGAGTTATGCCTTGTTCCTGATGTTGTAATTCCACCAAAGTTCAAGGTGCCGGAATTCAAAAAATATAAAGGGACATCATGTCCAAGGAGTCATCTCATCATGTATTGCAGGAAAATGGCTGCACATGTTCAAAATGAAAAATTGTTAATCCACTGTTTCCAAGACTGTTTTACTGGTCCAACGTCTCGTTGGTACATGCAGTTAGGCAATACTCATATCTACTCGTGGAAAAATTTAGTCGATTCTTTCCTAAAGAAATACAAGCATAACATAGACATGGCCCCGGATCGAATATATTTGCAAAGAATGGAAAAGAAGAGCGCATAAAGCTTCAAGGAGTACGCACAAAGGTGGAGAGATATCGCTGCACAAATACAACCTCCTCTAACTGATAATGAGTTATCAGTCATGTTCATGAACACTCTCAAATCTTCTTTCTACGATAAGATGATTGGGAGCGCTTCAACCAATTTTTCCGACATAATGACGATCAGAGAGAGGATTGAATATGGGATCAAGCATGGTAGGATTACCGACGCATCTGAGTCATGAGTCACAAAGAAAGGAAGTTTTCCAAAGAAGGGAAAATTTCAAATGGTGCACAATGCAAATCATCCCAATTGGAGCCAGCAGCCATACTCTAGCTCCAGGATGCCGCAATATCATCAGAATTATTACACGACTCATCAGCCGTATGTTAACAACACGACAACACAATACCCTTCATCTTTTCCTCAAAACCCACGACCTCAAGGTAATCAAGGCTACCAGCCTAGGAGTCAACAAACGCCTGTCTATGCTCAGGGGCAACAAAGTAATAGAGGAGCTCATAAGCAGACTCAGATTGACCCGATACCAATGACATATGCTGAGTTGTTACCCCAGTTATTTGAAAATAATAAATTATCACCTGTACCTGCAGTACCTATGCAACCTCCTTATCCAAAGTGGTACGATGCAAATGCCCACTATGACTATCAAGCAGGGGCAGCAGGACACTCGACAGAAAATTGTATCACGCTGAAATATAGGGTACAAGAGTTGGTCAAAGCAGGATGGTTGAACTTCAAGAAGGGAAATGAGCCCAATGTCAACAACAATCCTCTACCGAATCACCAGAATCCTCGTGTGAATGCAATAGAAGTTCACGAACCAAACATGAAGAAAGATGTTAAGGGAATGAAGATCTCTATGGAAGAATTGTTTGAGATTTTATTCAGCAACGGGTAAATTGAGGTAGAATATCTTCGACCTGATTCGGCTCATGATAAATATGAAGAAAATTTGACATGTTCGTACCATGTTGGAGCAAAAGGTCATTCCATTGACCAATGCCATCATTTTCTCCAGAAGGTCCAGGGATTGCTAGATTCACATATCCTAACAGTCTTGCAAAGAATAACCTCTCAATCATCACAGAAGGGCGAAATAAATGCGGGAGGAGTGTTCTGTCCCGATGGAAGTTCAAAAATTTCGAGGCCTTTAACCATTTTTTATCAAGAGAAGATGGGCACCTCCATTACCAATCCAAGGCCAATTACTATCCAAATACCGTCTCCCTTTGAATATAAAAGTTCTAAAGCAGTGCCCTGAAAATACGGATATGAGGTCATTGTTGGTAGTGACTCACTTCCAGTGGAGAACATCACAGGAGTGGGAAGCCTGACACGAAGTGGGAGGTGTTATACACCCCAGGAACTATTGAAGGACAAAAACAAGGAAAAAGGGAAGGCCAAAGTCTACGAGGATATCGATAACGAGGCAGGAGAATCTGTCATAGTGAAAAACTCGGAGGCTAAGCAGCCAGCAGCTGAAGAGGACATCCAAGAATTTTTAAAGCTGGTCAAACAGAGTGATTACAAAGTGATAAAGCAATTAAGCCAAACACCTGCAAAAATTCCCATATTAACCTTGCTACTGTCTTCGGAGGCGCATTGCATGACTTTGCTAAATATACTAAACCAGGCTTATGTCCCGCAAGACATCACGGTGGACAATTTAGATAATATCATCGAAAACATTAATGCAGCAAGTTCTGTGACATTCACAGACGATGAACTACCACTGGAAGGAACATGTCACACTAAGGCCCTTCATATTACAGTCAAATGCAAAAGGTTTGTTGAGGCAAAAGTTCTTGTTGATAATGGTTCCTCTCTGAATATAATGCCTAAATCCACATTGAAAAGGTTGTTAGTCGACATGTCTCACATTAGGCCAAGCACTATGAAAGTAAGAGCTTTTGATGGGGCACGCAATGAGGTGATCGGAGACATAGATGTTCCTATTCAAATAGGACCTTGCACTTTTAACATAACATTTAAGGTCATGAATATTAATTCAGCCTACAGTTTCCTATTGGGACGCCCTTCGATTCATTCTGCTGGGGTGGTCCCATCGGCACTACACCAGAAGCTTAAATTCATTGTTGATCACAAACTAGTAATCATATCCGGACAGGAAGACATTTTAATCTCAAAACCTTCATCAATGCCTTACATAGAAGCAGCAGAAGAGGCCTTTGAATCCTCATTTCAATCGTTCGAGATCGCAACTACAACAACTCTACCTAGAGAGATAGAAAAGGTGCAGCTGCGACTGAACAAGCTTTCTCTGAACGCGAGCAGTAAAAGTTTAGACGATCTGTTAAATATGCAAAAAAATATGAGGAGGTTCGGATTGGGATATAAACCGAGCAAAGGGGACATGATCAATGCGAATGGATATAAAAGGAGAAATCGTTCGACAAAGTCTGAGGATCACAAGTCTGAACATCGGATAAATTGTATTCCTCATCTTTATGATTCATTCAAATTTGCGGGTGTAATTTATCCCGAAGGCCAAGACTCTGTGGTTATGGCAATAATTGAAGAAGTGGAAGAAGCAGATCCTCTAGTATACCTATGCCCGGAGGATTTTGAACTCAACAATTGGACTATTTTCTAGCTACCTTCTGTTACTAATGAAATATCAAAGTAATTGTTTAACTATTTTGTTTACTTTATATGTTTTAGTATTTTAAATTCCTATGTCAACATTTCAATATTTCAGTAAAAGAATCAGCATTTTATTTCAACTCTTTGTCAATTTCTCTAATATATCCCAGTTTCTTAATTTTTTTTGGTTCCTCTACATTTTTCATTTTTTTCATCATACCAAATATTTGTTCTTTTAAACAGTGATAATGAGATTGAGAGCGCCATTGGTTATAAACATGAATTGGACACCCCTACATGCAGCAATCTGATAATGAAATTAGTGACGATGAAGAGGATGTTGAATTTACCCCTGAGTTATTAAGAATGATTGATGAAGAGAAAAAAAATGTTAGGACCACATGAGGAGTTGATAGAGACAATCAATCTAGGGTCCCAAACAGAGGTCAAAGACGTCAAAATTGGGACGAGCATGTCTACTGAAAGTCGTCGAATGTTGATAAGTTTACTCCACGAATATATTGATGTTTTTGCTTGGTCTTATCAAGACATGCCGGGTTTAGACACAAACATAGTAGCACATCACATACAACTTAAATCCGAATGTAAACCAGTAAGACAAAAATTGCGTAAAATGAAGCCATATATGCTGATTAAAATAAAAGAAGAAGTTAGCAAAACAGATGAATGCAGGATTCTTGACAGTGGCAAACTATCCTGAATGGGTAGCAAATATTGTACCTGTACCTTAAAAGAATAGGCAAGTGCGGATGTGCGTCGATTACAGAGATTTGAATCGAGCGAGCCCTAAAGAGAATTTCCCTCTTCCTCATATAGATGTGCTAGTAGATAATACCGCAGGATTTTCCACTTTTTCCTTCATGGACGGGTTCTCTGGCTATAACCAAATAAAAATGGCACAAGAGGATCAGGAAAAGACTACGTTCATTAGGGGAATCTTCTGCTATAAGGTCATGCCATTTGGATTGAGAAATGCTGGGGCAACCTATCAGCGGGCCATGGTCGCTCTCTTCCATGATATGATGCATAAAGAAATTGAAGTGTATGTGGATGACATGATTGCTAAGTCAAGACAAGGGGATGAGCATACAACTATTCTCTGGAAGCTGTTCTTCCTATTGAAGTAGAAATTCCATCATTAAGGATCCTTATGGAAACTTAGAAGAAGCTAAATGGATCCAAAACCGTTACGAACAGCTCAATTTCGTGGAAGAGAAGAGGTTGACTGCACTGTGTAGAGGGCAACTCTACCAACGACGAATGATGAAAGCCTACGACTAGAAGGTTCGTCCTATAGTATTCAAAGAAGGAGATTTAGTCTTGAAGCGAATTCTCCCATGCCAGAAGAATCATCGAGGGAAATGGACTCCCAATTACGAAGGACCTCTCGTCGTAAAAAAATGTTTTCTCGGGAGGAGCTTTGATTTTGACCAATATGGATGGGAATGAGCTACCAAATCCAACGAGCTCAGACTACGTTCGGAAATATTATGCATGAATCATCAATACCTTAGAAGACTCATTTGTGTCACTAGATTTCAACGTTGTAATTAGGAGGATAGCATTCCAAATTCATTATCATGTTTAAAAGAACTACTTCGTCTTTCAAGTTTTCGAATATCTCTCCTCTTATCTTAGCATGATGACATGTACTCTTATTCTTTTGATCATAAATTGAAATCTTATTTAGCATATCACATGCTGCTCATCTTTTAAAATGTTGATATAGTTCTTTGTTATCTTTGCATTTAATAGAAAACAAAAAGGTACAAGTACTGGACATTTTTAAATTAACATTAGTAGTTCAAAAGAAATTCATATGAGTTCAAATAGTCAACCTTCATTGGGAAGGGTCATCATTGGTACGCTTTATCTGTGGTGCAAGGTCAGTATCCAACCAGGATTTTTGGCAAAGTCCTAGTGCGAAAGTGGTGTTTGAGCTTAAAATATATATATATATATATATATATATTTCAAATTCATAATATCATCTCATGCATGTTTCACAAAATATTCTCGAATTTTATCATATCTTTCATTACATCATTGAAAAAAGAAAACAAATATAGTTTTTATGTTTATTTTCATTATCCTTGTGCTTCTTTTGGTCGTTCTTGTTAGCTGAAAACTTAGCAAGAATTTTTGAACAAAAAATGTTGAATCATCACTTGGAGGGAATAAAAAAAAAAAATATCTCTCTCAACTTTGTCATGGAAATTGTAACTCTCAACCATTTCATGATCTTCTTGAAAATATCTCTCTCAACCTTCGTTATTGGGCTAACCTTTAAATTGAGAGAACTCCATTTTGACCTTCAAATTTCTCATGTGCTAAACATCATATCACCATACACCAGTAGAACAAAGTTTTAATCCTCACACGGGGGCAAACACCCTTGTGTAGTGAGAGTCCAAATTACTCACTGTAAAACCAGAAACCTCACGCCACATAAACTTTGAGGCAGTTTACCCTGATCCAACACAAAATCCTGGACTAAACTCAACATCTACATTTATATGATGTTTTCTTTACATTTATATACCCACCTAGCCTTTTGCTAAACCTGCCACATTTAATTAGATGGCAAACATCCCAAATTATTCAAGAGAACTTCAAATGTAATGAAATAGTATTAAACTCTTGTTATCTACTGCTTCATAATTAAGACTTATAACTTCTCTCATATTCCTAATATTCAATTTCATTTAATCCAAATTCTTATTTCTTTCCATTCTTATCATTTGTCATCTCTCTTTCCTCAATTAGAAAGTGATTCCAAGACCTAAGATAATAGTTTTGAGAACTAATGAGTCGGTAACTGTGAAAATCATCTCGAGGTCTCAATTTCTTTTAATGAGTTTTGCTCGCGGGACATCTTCATCATGATACCAAGGATTATGGGCGAAGAAACAACCTGAGAAGACAATTGGAGTTTGCAAAGAAGAGAATAGATTATCAGTTTTTCTATACGATTGCACAAATTCTTTCTAAATAAAAGAAACTAAAAATAAAAAAATGTTGCAAGATTTGTGCAATCAGTATATCAAGGAACTACATCTGGAATGCTTGGAAAATCTCCTTTGCAAAGCAACCAATTGGGGCAAAGACTCCATCTTCGCCAAACTGGGACAAAAATTTCAACTTTGTCACACTGGAGCAAAGTCTTCATCTTTGCCACACTAGAGCAAGATCATCATCTCTAAACTGGAGCAAAGTCTTCATCTTTGCCTTACCGGAGCAAAACTACCATCAACAAAATGGAGCAAAGTCTTCGTCTTTGTTACACTGGAGCAAGACCTCCATCAACAAACTAGAGCAAGGTCACCATCCACACAAGGAAAAAAATCAGCAAGCTGAAGCATTTGATTGCGTCATTTAAAAAAAATAAAAAATTGGTGCAATCAGGAGATCAAAGAGTCATCACGAAATGCTTAAAAACAAACGGGAGCAAAGCCTTCGTCTTTGCCATACTGGAGCAAGACCATCATCAACGCACTATGGCAAAGGCGTCGCATTTGCCACATTTGGGCAAAATCATTCATCTTTGTCACACCAGACCAAGTCAAGATGAAGATATTATCACATTTATCGAAGACCTCGAGCTTACTCAAAGAAAGAAGAATATATACATGAGATGATTTCTGTTGCGTGCTCAATGTGTAAATTAAAATGCAATGTGAGAGCACTCAGAACATGCAAGCATACATGGTCTTGAAGCAAGTAATAAGTATTTTTTCATTCGATTTCCCATAGAGATTTATTATTTGTTACTAGCGAAGTGAGATGTTAGATTAGAAAGGATGGTTTAAATGGGTAGAATTGGGATTAATGTGCCTAACTAATAAAGAACGTGCGAGATATGCAAGCATAAACAAAGACAAGTAAAGAGGTTAACTTGAATGTAGAAGAAAAGGAATTGCGGAGAAAGCAATTATCTAGCAATAAAATCGCAACGCAAAAGACTGAAAAATCGCTAAGGCAAAAATAGAATTAAAGGAATTGCGCAGACAACAATTTTCTAGCAATTAAGCTAACAGCGTTTTAAGGGTGAAGTGTGGAAACAAGGGCAACTAACGACTTCTCTATAGGCTTTTTCATACGATTCTTCAGCAGTAGATCAACTTATCATGCATCAAATTAACTCATTCTCATGTATCTCTCGATTTCATGCATTAGATCCTTTAGTTCACTCATGTCCAAGTAAGACTTAAGCATCTATTTATATAAGCAAGTTAATGAATTGTGCTAGGAAAACGCCTATTCCTAGGTCGTTTTCTGGCTACCATGAAAGGCTAGCATGAATGGACGACTCTGAACTCTTACTCCTTCCAGAGGTTAGGAGTTCTTTAGACAAAATGGATGGCCAATCGAAATTGTCTGTGGGATGAAGTACACATACATTCAATGCGTGCGAAGCTATCCTACATGCTGAATTCACGTATTTCTACCTATATATTCATCATTAGCAAACCCTTATGTGGTTTAGTTACTCATGGACGATGATGGAGTGGAAAGACTTGATTGATTAAACATGTTTGGCAGTATTCAAATGGAAACAACAGAAAACAGAAAGCAATGGAGAACTTGTGAAGTAGTCGAACAATTCTTCGATTAAACAAGATTCAAAGCTTAACAAGAAACAACTTTAAAACGATAAAGACTAAACAGACAAAGACGAAATGACACAATGTAGCTAACAGAAACAAAAGGCAACAAACAGCAGCGAAAAGGAAAGACAGAAACAGTAGAAAGCAGTTAAACGTGTGCGTGAACCCCTCGCCGCAAGCGCCTCGGATGAAGGGAGAAGGGGAGCTTTGTTTGGGGATGAATCCAATCAGAAGAGAAGAAGGATCTTCTCTTCTCCCTCTCAGATTATCGATGCCAATAGCTGAATCCTTCACGCCAACAAACGGGAGAAGAAATAGAGAAGAAACTGCGTTAAGATGAGAGTTCTACCCTTCCAAGCTTGTTGTTCTCCTTCCCCCTTGACCTCCTTTTATAGTGTTTTGCAAGTATTCTTCAGCCAAGGAGAACCATCCATTCTGAACGACGACCTTCCACGTGGCAGCAGCAGAGAAATTGGGTGGCTGAAAGATCGCAACAAAACGGCGGACGGTTAGACAACTTAACAACTTCAACTTAAAACATTGCGGAGACAGCAATGTTTTCGCAATGTTCCTGCAATACAGAAATTTCAACTCTTTAGCTTTGTTTTCGATTCTTTTTCCTTTCTTTTACACATAAGTCCTGATTTAGCTTCATTCTATAAATTCTTATATATAAGCACATGTTTATACTAAATTCTATAAAAAACGCTTAAGAGTTTACACAATTCTATAGCAAATAAGTCCCTAAAATATGCATTTTTGGAGACGTAACAATTTCCCAAGGAGCTACTTCATGTTCTCAAAATTATTGCCCAAATAATTGAAATCACTTCATTCGTCTTCCATTGGATCATATTCCAATCTCTTACTCGAACATTAAAAATTTATAATCAATCTCTTATTGTTCAGGAGATTTGAAGACCACATTATCCTCTGTTTTTTCTTCCTTATGAAGAAAACATGTATTGTTTACCATTTCATGCTTAATTCGAACTCGATTTCATTTTCTTGCATTCAAACTATTATGTCCATTACAAAACTAAATTATGAAGCAGTTAATCAAGTAAGATATTCAATTCTACAAATTACTTTTGATAGTTCTCTAACCTAGCACATGATACACTTCCAAAATATTTACCATGCCGAATATGGTTGAGTACTCTACGATTGACATACATAATCCATTTCGAGTGAAAGCACGGAAAAAAAAAAAAAAAAAACCTTCTCCAATGATGATAACATTTTCTCTTTGATTCATTGTTAAACATCAGCTAACAGGGACGAGGAGAGTAGACAAAGGTAATCATTTTTCCTTAAAACATGAAAATCATTTTAAAGGTCATAATTTTCACACATCTTGCATTTCGTTTACCAGTTGAAACAATTTACATCATTATTTAAAAAAAAAAATAAATAAATAAAATCATTTGTTATCATACACCTGCATACATGTTGCATTCATTGATCACATGCATGACATAATCAAAAGAACGTTTTAGAGAATTCAGTGTTGGCAACTAAGTTTTGAAATAAAAACCGTTTGTTTTTCAAAAATAAAAAAAAATATATGTTGGTTAAATCGAACCATAATCCAAGATTAGCGGTC
Source organism: Herpetospermum pedunculosum (assembly GCA_028017165.1). NCBI lineage: Eukaryota > Viridiplantae > Streptophyta > Magnoliopsida > Cucurbitales > Cucurbitaceae > Herpetospermum > Herpetospermum pedunculosum. The sequence goes on along the minus strand of CM051528.1, from coordinate 51,731,963 downwards.
GAAACCTGTGGACATAACCCAGGTCCATTTCATTTACTTTGTTGGTTAAATCGAACCATAATCCAAGATAAGCGGTCGAAGCTTGTGGACATAACCTAGGTCCGTTTCATTTACTTTGTTGGTTAAATCGAACCATAATCCAAGATTAGCGATCGAAGCCTGTGGACATAACCCAGGTCCGTTTCATTTACTTTCTTGGTTAAATCGAACCATAATCAAAGATTAGCGGTCGAAGCCTGTGGACATAACCCAGGTCCGTTTCATTTACTTTGTTGGTTAAATCGAACTCTAATCCAAGATTAGCAGTCGAAGCCTATGGACATAACCTAGGTCTGTTCAATTCATTTGTTGGTTAAATCGGACCCTAATCCAAGATTAGCGGTCGAAGCCTGTGGACATAACCCAGGTCCGTTCAATTCCTTTGTTAGTTCAAAAAAAAAAAAAAAAAAAAACTTTTATTGGTTAAATCGAACCATAATCCAAGATTAGCGGTCCAAGCCTGTGGACATAACCCATGTCCGTTCAATTCCCTTGTTGATTAAAAAGAACCCTAATCCAAGATTAGAGTTTGTAGCCTGTGTGAAACCAGTTTCGTTTTAGTTTTAATAATAAATAAATTTAAACCTTCGCAATACTCTGTGTTCGTTCTTTGTCTACCCTCTCAATTCTTCAAAGATACACAAAGGGGAGCAAGCTGTAGACACCGTATTTGGTCCGACCATTTGTTTATTATTAATATTTTCTTACCTTATTTTTATTAATTTTTTGTCACCTTTTATTTGGTCACTTTTAACTTTTAAATTCATTTTTTTTATTTTAGTATTTAATTAATTCCGAAAATTAGAAAGAAAAACAAAAAAAGAGAACGTTTTAATTATTTCGAAATAATTTTTGCTTAATTAGACATTTGATATCGAGCTTTAAATGAGTATAAATTTTTTAATCCTCTTATGGCTAAGATTTCATTTTCATTCATTAAATTGAATGATTATAAAATTTTAATCCATTTTTGGATCAAAATTTGATATTCATTTAATAATAAAATTTGATTTTATTTCATTTTTGGTCAAAAATTCATTTTCATTTAAGAGCGAAATTTTGAGACATTAATGTTTTATTCTAACCATAGTCGACAATTTATCGCCTATAAATATCGAGCAAAATCATATTGAAGGAGAGAGATTTTGGAAAAGGAGTGATATTTTGGGAGAAAACTTTGACCAAAATTTAACTATTTTTTTCCTCTTTCAAAGCAAAAAAAACTTCACGCAAATCGAGGTCCCTTTTCTTTCTCACTATTCATCTTCTTCCCCAACATCATCTTCTTCCCCAAACTTCATCATCTCCACCATCATTCAATCACCATCCCACAACTCCACGACGGTGACGATCTGAGCAGCGGCGACCCACGACTGCCACTACCTCGACGGTGGACTTCACTCTGCAGCGGCGGCAATTCCACGACAGCAGCGGCAACTCTGCAGCGGCGGCGACCCCACGACCTTGACGGCGGCAACTCCACAACGGTGGCGACCCCACGACTGCGGCGACTCCACGACAGTGGCGAAAAACCCATGGCCTGCGGCGGAGACTCCACGACAGCGGCATAAGAACCCACGGATTGCGACATCCACGAGCGGCGGCAAACGGAGCTCCTCGGCATTCTTCAAACTCCAGTAGCTTCGAGCTTCATGGCGGCGAACACTCCTCCTCAGCGGGCGGAATCTTCACGGAAGTAGACGACGGTGGAAAGCTGGGTATAAAAATTTCTCTTTTTGTGTGTTGTTTAAATTACAAAATTGTCATTGTTAGCTAATTTCCAAATATATTCCTGGTATATATGAAGTTTCAAATATATTCCTGGTATATATGAAGTCTCAAATATATTTCCTATTATATATGAAGTTTCGAATATATTCCTTGTACATGTGAAGTCTCAAATATACTTTGGTCTATATGCGTTTCAAATATACTTTGACTTTTTTAGGAGATTTCCAAATTATCCCGGTTTATATGAAATTCCATTTATATTTTTTAATTTCTAATTACTTTTATACCCTTGCATGTTCAATTACATTTTTGCTATGAGTTTTAAATTACAAGCATGCCATTGTATCATTTACAAATTATTTTTTTCCTCTTCCAATTGATTTCTGATTTAATATTTGAACTTTTATTTTTAGTTATAATGTATTTTCCTTTTCAAACTTAGGATTTTTAAGGTATCCTTAAATCTTACCTTAATTTAAGTGTGTAAATAAATTTTAATATTTTTGTAAATATATATTTCAAACAAATTTCAACTTTATCTTTAATTTGAATTTTCCTAAATCTCAATTTGATTTTATAATCAAAGTCATATTTTCATTTAAAAATAACGTTTTGTAAAAATAAAAATCGTATTTATTTCGAGGGCCGAGTAATGTGACTTTCGTAGAGTTTCGACTCTCGTAGCACACGAAAATCCTCTCAAACACTTTTCCAAAAAAATAAATAAATCAATCAATATGTTTTTAAAAATAAAATTTTATCATGTAAATCCTATAACGGAGTTGAGATAAATTTCTCAAATTCTTGAGGTAAATAATTTTCTTTAAATAAAAGGAAATTTGAATATGATAATTAATTAAGAGTAAATTATCATTCAATACATCAAACTCTTACTTTATTTTTAAATTTAAGAATTGATTAAATGAGACAGTGTTTTTTTAATAAATTAATATTTATTTTCTCAAATTAAGGACGTTTTAAAATTAATTGGATAATATAAGATAAAATATGGTTACCGTTTTTAACGGGTGTTGTAGGGTGTTAATACCTACCCTACACTCAAACGACCCCCGAACTTGATTTCTGTTTTCTTAGACCAGTTTTCGTTTTAAGGTGACCAATCACACCCAAAATGATTGGTGGCAACTCCATCTCTTTTATTTTTATAACAAAACCCTTGAAAGAGGACGTCGGCCGCTCCGTGTCGCGATGACGTTGCGACAAGCTATACCCAAATTGTAAAAACTTGTTCTTTAAACAATTAAAGGGGTCAAATCAAGCATAGCTCAATTGACATAAGGTTGTGTCCGTGACTAAAAGGTCATGGGTTCAATCCTCGCTTTAGTTAAAATACCGTTGCAAAAAAAAATAACAAATAAAGGGCATAGAAGTCCTAGTACAACAAAATATTCTACAAAACAATCTAAATTTTATAAATAGAATTGTAAATATTTTAGCAATAGACTATTTTGAAAATACAAATTGTAGAGTTGTAGATTTTATAAATTTTAAAACTATAAAAATCAAATTTAAACAAAACTCAAATCATATATATTAAAACGAAAATCTTGAAAGCACAAGAATAAAAAAGAAGATTATGAGGGACCAAATTTAAAATTTTAAAATCACATGAACCGAATTGAGAACATGACGTGGTGTTAAATTATCAGTTGAACCTAAACTTATTTGATATAATTTTTATGATCATATATTGTCTAAGAAATCTATCATATAACATCATTTTCTTCATACAGAGAAGTTTTCAAAAGTACAAATGACCACAAATGGTGGGAAAATGATCCATCTCATTCAAAATGAGCATAGTTTTGCTCCACCAAAATCTACTCCCCTTGTACATTTTAACATAGTACGGTTGCAAATAAAAAAAAAAACTCATTAGTATCATATAAATTTTTTATTCGTAATGACCCAATTATCCCAAACAACTTTTAGTCTAAGGAATTGAAACACCCCACGAAGCACAAGTCTGCTTAATCGAATTCATTTCAGAAGCGGGAATTGCTTTGAGAAACTTGGAAGAACAGTCATTGAGCTTAGAAATGGCTTTGCAACAAGAAGGATGAGGAGCAGTGGCCTTTGTGGACATATCTACCACACATTGTGTCACCCATGAAATAAACGATGTGCAGGATGGGAAAGAGAAATCCTCTATTGCGGATGGATCAGGCGCCACCGCGGTGCAGGTCATCGCCAATGGTGCTAAAATTGCTATGCATACTAGGAATACAAGTGCTAATTTTGTTGCGGATAGGTTGGGTGACTTTGTTGCCATGGTTTGTAGAAATTGAGTGGGAGAAGACTAGAGAATTAGAAAAGTTGTGTTTGGTTTGTTGTACCTATGTTTGGCTTGTGTTAGAAAGTTGTGGGTTGTAGAGGTTCTTATATAGAGGAAGATATGGAGTTGGGATTTTGACATCTTTATGGTCATAGAAAATTGCAATTCTTGTTGATGTACAATTTTTTTTTTTTTTTTTTTGGACAATATGTGGTGTGAAAGATTCAAACCTCTCTGTTGACTGTTTGATTTATTTTAAAACTCTATAGTTACAAAAAAAAGAAAAAAAAAATTGGGTACTTATTAGGCCTAAGGTGAAAATTTGATTTTGATTTGAATAATTTATTTAATGATAACGAATAAGTACAAATTAAAATAAATTTACATCAACAAAAAAATAAGATTAATTCTTATTTTATTTTAACAAAGTAACACTTAATAATTAAATATTTAACAAATATAATTTAAAATTTAACTTTATAAAAATATTATATGAAATAAACAAATAGATTAATATGATTTTTTATTAGAAGAAAATTTTAAGTAGTCTAAATAGGAGGGAGAGAAAAAAATGAAAAATTATTAATAAAAATTAGGGTTGTACATTTTTTTTTCCATAGATATTTAATTAGTGCGAGGTGGATGATGGAATCCCTGACGTTTTAGTAAGGGGCACAACCTTATGTCAATTAAGTTATGCTCGGTTTGTGCCTTGTATGTCTCATTTGCTGATGAGAGAGAAATGATAAGAATGTAAAGTAATTAATAAAAATGTTGGGGAGCCCAATGAATAAGGAATGAAAATGAGATTAACAAGCATTTTTAAGAATACAATTATCTATTATAAAAAAAATGTCTAGAATTATCTCGAGGGAGAGAGTTTCGCAAATTGGTGGTGGGTCCCACTAATTGATTTTAGTAAGCACCGTCAAAGGAAATGAAATCATTCACATTCTTTGACTTCCATTCCCTATAAAGTAAAAATGGATTAAGTTTATTGCAAAAAAAAAAAAAAAAATGGCTTAACTTAAGTTAAAAAAATTGGAAAAAAATGCAAACAAACATAACAAATTTATTATGCCACTCTCACTAAAAACCAAATAGGAAGAATAAATTTTGATTACTAAATTTGGCTATAAGAGATACTAAATTTGTAAAAACTTTTCTTTTAAACTATTCAGTAGCCATTTGTTTTGTTCGTAATTAGTCGCAATCTTTAGAGGTCTAGAATGTCTCAAAATAGAAATAAGCATGTTTAGATACTCGAGAATGTCTCAAAAATTAATGCGAGGATTGAACCCATAACCTCTACACAACTTTAATAATTAAATATTTAACAATTATAATTTAAAATTTAACTTTATAAAAAGATTATATGAAATAAACAAATAGATTAATATGATTTTTTATTAGAAGAAAATTTTAAGTAGTCTAAATAAGGTTGTCAAAAAAAAGTAGTCTAAATAAGGAGAGAAAAAAAATGAAAAATTATTAATAAAAGTTAGGGTTGTGCATTTTTTTTTTTGCATAGATATTTAATTAAGGCGAGGTGAATGATGGAATCCCAACGTTTTAGTAAGTGGCACAATTTTATGTCAATTAAACAATGCTCGGTTTGTGGCTTGTAGGTCTCATTTGTTGATGAGAGAGAAATGATAAGGATGTAAAGTAATTAATAAAAATGTTGGGGAGCAACGAATAAGGAATGAGAATGAGATTAACAATCAATTTTAAGAATACAATTATCCATTATCAAAAAAATGTCTAGAATTATCTCTGTTGGGAGGGGAGAGTTTCTCAAATTGGTGGTGGGTCCCACTAAGTCCCACTAATTGATTTTAGTAAGCACCGTCAAAGGAAATGAAATCATTCACATTCTTTGACTTTCATTCCCTATAAAGTAAAAATGACTTAAGTTTATTGCAAAAAAAAAATGGCTTCCCTGAAGTTAAAAAAATTGGAAAAAAAATGCATGCAAACATAACAAAATTATGCAATTCTCACTAAAAACCAAATAGGAAGAATAAGATTTGATTACTAAATTTGGCTATAAGAGATACCAAATTTGTAAAAACTTTTCTTTTAAACTATTAAGTGGACATTTGTTTTTTTTTTTTTTTAATTAGTCGCAATCTTTAAATGTCTAGAATTATAGATGCCTGAAAATATTGATGATATCACAGATAAACATGTTTGTTTTTTAGAAAAAATTGTACAGATGCCTAAGAATATTTAAATAGCCATGTTGGTTTTGCAGCATTTCAGTATGAGAATGTCTAAAAATGATGTATTATACCAACAATACATTATTCTATTTTCATATAATTTAAATATTAATTTATTATAATTTAAATTTGTATAATAATTTTTTTTTAATAATTTAATATTTATAATTTTCCATTCATATTTATTTTCTAAAAAAAATTAATTTATATTATTTTGAAATTTGTATATAAATTCTAGGGGTAAATATTAATTTCGCTTATAAGTTGAAATACTTAAACTTATTTAAAAATAATATGATTATATAGTTGATAGTTTGTTTTAGTGGATTATATTTATACATTATTACAATAGAGAATGTTTATAGGGAAATGATATTGATTTGTGATGGAAGAATATATATATATATATATATATATATATATTCATAAGAACAATGAAGGGAAAAAGTAAAAAGAAGAGGTCCTCGACATGAGAATCTTGGAAACCCATGATTTGAGGGTATTCCAAAACTCTCCTAATGCCTCTGTTGAAGTGAGGAATTTAAGGAGAGTGAGTCATTTGTAAAAAGGTTAGTGACTTAGTTGTTATTAAATGTTGTGGTTAGTAATGAGTTATGGAAATTAGGTGCAACTAGTTGGCTTGTAGTTAGGCTATAGACTAGGTTTGTTGTTGTATATTTCTTGTATATATATGGTGTAACTAGTGGAAGGAAATGATATCGAAGCATTATTCTCCATTACCTTTTCTACATGGTATCAGAGCTATACCGAAAGTAGAAATCAAAGTTTTTTTTTTTATTTTTCCCTCCTCGCTTCTGCAGCCATGACCGAAACAAACTCTTCCTCCTCCATTGTCTCTCATGAATCTCGAATTATTGTCCAAGATAATACCTCATTTCCGTCAAGAATCATCCTTGATGATGCGAATGTTCCGTTATGGTTGCAACTTATGGAGAAGCGTACTGGAGCTCGAAACAAATCTGGATTCCTTACTGTTGCCAAGGCTGGTAATCCAGGTCTGTCCAGAACTTATCTTACTATGAATGATGTATGGATTATTGATACGGGTGCTACTGATCACATGACAAACAATTCTACCCACCTTTCCTCTGTTCGTTCTTCAACCCAACTTCATATACTCACTGCCAATGGAGGAGTTGCACCTGTTATTGGTGAAGGATCTGTACATGTGTCAAATTCCATTACCCTTGATACTGTGCTTGTAGTTCCTTCTCTTTCCTTCAACCTTTTATATGTTAGCAAAATCACAAAGGCTTTAAATTGTACTGTAAATTTTTGGCCTGATAAATGTATCTTTCAGGATATTGCAACACAACGAACTCTTGGCGTTGGTATTAGACATGGGAATTTGTACTATCTTGATCTAGACACCACAAACAATCAAGTAGTTTGTCAAGCAAATAACACTAAAGGGAGCCTAGAAAAGACAAATATGACATGGTTGTGGCATCGTCGCCTTGGTCATCTATCGTTTAATTATCTTCGAAAATTGAAACCCAGGTTGTTTTTACATACGAAGTTTAAGTTTAATTGTCATATTTGTGAAATGGCAAAGAGCCATAGAAACTCTTATCAGCCTAGTTATAATAAGAGCACTACACCCTTTAAGATTATTCACTCTAATGTCTGGGACCTGCTCAAATTTCTACTATATCGGGTGCTCGTTATTTTGTGACATTCATTGATGAGTGTACTCGTATGATTTAGATCTCTCTCTTACGAAACAAAGGAGAAGTTTGTTTTGTCTTCCAAGATCTATATAAAATGGTGGCTTCTCAATATCAATGTCGAATTCAAGTACTTCAATCTGATAATGGTGGAGAGTACATAAACTCTGATCTGAAGATGTTTTGTCAAGAAAATGGCATTCGACATCAAACTTCGTGTACTGGTACACCGCAACAAAATGGTTTGGAAGAACGAAAGAATCGTCAAATACTTGAAGTTGTTCGAGCTTCTTTGTTTGGAATGGAAGTGCCTCGGGAGTATTGGGGTGAAGCAGTTCGCTCTGCTGCATATCTTATCAATCGAACCCCATCTCGAGTCATTGATTTCAAAACTCCACATCAAAAACTCCACGAACTTGTCTCAGCACCAATTGGCTCGAACCTTGAACCACGTGTGTTTGGTTGCACTGCATATGTCCACCAAGTTACAAGCAAGCTAGATCCACGAGTTGTTCGCTGCATATTTGTTGGATATGCATATTTAAAAAAAGGATATCGGTGTTATGATCCCAATGAAAACAAAATATATGTAACTAGAGATGTTACATTCCATGAAGATATTCCTTTTTTCGGTAGTCATGAGTGCTCTCTTCAGGGGAGACAACATGTAACCTGGGTGAAGACAACACTCGTGAGCTTTTACATGCCCATGTTGATTGTTTGAATGATGATGTTCATCCTGACGATGTTGATGATGTTGATGTTGAGGATGTTGATGGCATTCATGAGAATCAAAATAGTACAAATCAAGATAGTATGAGTTCCCAAATCACACCAACAACCATAGAAATTCCGAATGTGTCCCCTCAGGTAACACCATTGCCCTCATCTCTTGAAATACATGAGTCAACTCCTGCTCCTCTTGAAACTGAACCGAGATATCCGATTAGGATAAATCGAGGGATTTCAAAACTTCAATATGACCTTGTTTTTAAAGCTAAATCTAAATACCCCATTAACAATTATACCTCTTCTCATCGTTTGTCAAAAACTCATGCACTTGTTGTAAATCAATTATCCCCTGTATCTATTCCAAGTAATGTGCAGGAAGCATTGATGGATTCAAAATGGAAAAATGCTATGAATGATGAAATGGAAGCATTGCAGAAAAATTACACATGGGAACTTGTATCGCTGCCTGTAGGGAAGAAAACAATAGGGTGCAGGTGGATTTTTACAGTGAAACTCAACCCGAATGGAATCATAGATCGCTACAAGGCCAGACTTGCTGCTAAAGGGTATACACAAAAATACATAATTGATTATGGGGATACATCTGCACCTGTAGCAAAGATGAACACCATACGAGTACTTATTTCTATAGCAGCAAATCAAGATTGGCCACCGCGACAATTTGATGTTAAGAATGCGTTCCTCAATGGGACTTTGGAAGAAGAAGTATATATGGATCCTCCTCCGGGCATAAATTGTGCTGGTAAAGTATGCAAACTAAGAAGAGCCTTATATGGATTAAAGCAGTACCCCCGAGCATGGTTTGGAAGACTATCAACTTTCATGAAGAAGATTGGATACTAGCAAAGTGATGCTGACTATACTCTCTTCATCAAGCAAAACTTTAAGAAGGTAACTGCTCTTATTGTTTATGTTGACGATATGGTTGTTACGGGGAATGACTCAAACGAGATAGTTGCCCTTCAAGAAAGTCTTGCAACTGAGTTCGAACTTAAGGATCTTGGACACTTTAAATACTTCTTAGGCATTGAAGTTGCAAGATCAAGCAACGAAATCTCTCTCGGCCAACGGAAGTATGTGCTATATTTATTAGCAGAAACAGGTATGCTTGATTGTAAACCTATTGAAACTCCCCTTGAGGTGAATAAAAAACTAACCATTCAACGAGATCAAACTCCAACGAATAAGGATAGGTATCAAAGATTAGTTGGAAAATTAATATATTTATCACATACGCGTCCTGACATAGCATATGCAGTAAGTGTTGTAAGTCAATTCATGCATGCACCAAGTGAATATCACATGGAGGTTGTTTATCGAATCTTGCGATACCTTAAATCTTTGCCAGGAAAATGATTGTTTTTCCAGAAAAATGGAAATCTAGAAGTCAAGGGATATACAGATGTTGATTGGGCTAGAAGTCACATTGATCGAAAGTCGACGTCAGGCTACTTTACGTTTGTTGGACGTAACCTAGTTATGTGGCGAAGCAAGAAACAAAAGGTTGTTGCAAGATCAAGTGCAGAGGCAGAATTTCGTGGAATGGCACAAGGTATCTCTGAGTTGCTATGGATAAAACGTATCTTACATGACCTTGGTATATGTTTGTCAAAACCTATGATGTTCTTATGTGATAACAAGGCAACCATAACAATTGCAAATAATCTTGTTCAGCATGACAGAACCAAACACGTGGAAGTTGATCGACACTTCATCAAAGATCATCTTGACAAAGGTGAAATTAGTCTTCCATTTGTCATGTCAAAAGAACAGCTAGCAGATGTTCTAACAAAGGTTGTAACTGGAAAAGTTTTTCAAAGCTCACTTACCAAATTGGAAGACTATCAACTTGAGGGGGAGTGTTGAAGTGAACAATTTAAGGAGAGTGAGTCATTTGTAAAAAGGTTAGTGACTTAGTTGTTATTGACTTAGTTGTTATTAAATCTTGTGGTTAGTAAGGAGTTATGGAAATTAGGTGCAACTAGTTGGCTTGTAGTTAGGTTATAGACTAGGTTTGTTGTTGTATATTTCCTGTATATATATGGTGTAACTAGTGGAAGGAAATTATATTGAAGCATTATTCTCCAATAGCTTTTCTACAGCCTCCCTTATGGGGATCCTAAGATGTAACGCCCAAGTTTTTTTTTCTTATCTTGACTTAGACCACTCGGGGATGTTACTAAAATACAAGCAAAAAGTTTTTTTTTCTTATCTTGACTTAGACCACTTAGGGATGTTACTAAAATACAAGCAAAAAGACTCCATAAGAGATATGAGTCAAATAAGTTTTGGGATCCCATACGATATTAAAAACCAAAATCAAAAGATTTATAGAAAGTCTGAAAAACTCCCTATTTCTAAGCTACAAGTTGAATACAAGGTTTCAAGTCTATAAACGTTGAGACTAAGTACAAAGAACTAATTCCTGAGACTTTTGTACTACGCTGTCACCATGGCATAGCAAGCAAAAACACATTTGTCACCTACCTTGTATTTTTAGGTTATTGCCTGAAAATGAAAGAATAAAAATTGGGCGAGTATTTAAAATACTCAGTAAGTAGCCCTGCTGAATGAATTCACAAGTAAGGTTCATGCAACTGAAAAACGAGAAGGGTTCTAAGTGTTTTTCAGAAATATGTGCTAGCTGAGTGAAAAATTAAACCTATCACAAAATTGTGTCAACTCTGAATAATGTATATGTGGGACTACAAGACGAAACACCTCTAGAAGATAGTTAGCGGTCAACTAGTGGGTGTTAGGTCTCTCCCAGCATAGCATCTACTGGATGAGTGTACTTGAAGCTGGTATAAAGTATCATGCTTAACTATGTACACATCAAAAGTGAAATTTGCGTTTAAAACAATTTTTGTTTAATTGAAATAGAAAGAAAAAAAATATTAAAAACATAGGTTTATACTTTGGATAGCCCTTAAATGTAGGCTGCCCACAAGGGATCGACTTCTGAAGTTTGGGATGGCCACCGATGAGAATTGTTTGATTTGTGCGCGTGGTAATAAGACTATACCTCATCTTTTTTTCCATTGTCTTTTTAGCATGCAGTGTCTTAAAGAAGTGTTGTTATGGGAGGAAATGAAGATGAATCGTCAGGAGTTGCATCATTGTATTACATGAATTCGAAAAGCTAAAGTTTCAAGAGCTCGGAGACGCTTCTATATTTCTATTACTTCCGCTCTTGTTTATAATATTTGGAAGGCTGGAAATCAGGCTTTATGGACACATTCAGCCCCTACGGTCAAAATTGTTGGTAATCGTGTTCAGAGGGATGTTTGTGATAGATTTCTTTATGCTTCTGGTTTTAAAATGAGTTGTGGGGATATAAATTGGGTTGAAAGATTTATTCAAAGCTTCTAATTAAGTTTATTGGTTTTTGTAATTGTTTCTCTGGTTAATACATATATTGATTCATAAAAAAAAAAGAAACTCAGGATGATTTTCATTAATAAAGATTATTTTTTATGTTGAACTTTCATAGAATATATTACTCAGACCCTTTAATTTTGGTGAAGACTTTCAAGTATTTGAAATCAAACACTTAACTCGACCCTCATTTGAAATTTTCAAGCATTAAAGATCATTCGGCACAATATGAATCCAAAATAAAATTTTACATGGACTAATTATTTAAATCAAACATGATTCAACTTAGTCTGAGCAAGTTAATTTTTTTTTGTTAATAATTACAACCTCTCTGAACATATAATACAACCAACTATATGTCACCTTAATATGGTAGAATAGTTGTAGTACAATGGTCTAAAATTATTACAATAATTCATATACAAGTTACAACTACTCCAGATCCACCGGAGTCTGGTTTCAAAGAGATGGTGTTGGTCTAAAATGACCATCTCTTTGATCTCAGGTCGACATTGAAATTGTGACTCCAGACATATTTGAATGCCATGATAGGAGGTGGCGTCCTTCGCGAGGCTATGTAAGCAAGCGGCGACTGAAGTGTAAAGTTGCCACAAAAAAAATGTGGAACCTTGCTCCACGAAAAAAAAATTGTGGAAAATAGAAGAGAACTCCCCCTCCCTTTTTGTTTTGAAGAAAAAAAATAAGGAAGAAAATAATGGAGATAATGCCAGATAAAAGAAAAAAGATGATATGAATATTATTGTTCATTGTCTGATAACCTCAAGAAGATGATGGCTTTGCTTGACAAATGTGGGAGCTACAATTGAGGAAGTGGACGATTATTCCTTAGTGGGCGGTTACACCCATGATCGTGGACGGTTACTCGAAGATCATGGTTGGTTATTTGCAAACGTGGGAAAGTACAAACGACATAGTGGGCGGTTGCTCAAAGGTGGGGAGTTATCTCCAACTTAGTGGGTGGTTTCCATGTAATGGGTAGTTAGCCTCAAATTGTGGATGATTGTTGGGAATGTCCCACAATCCCTCTCCTATATAAAGAAGTTTTCTTTGTAGAGAAAAGGAATGAAAAACAATATAGAATTTTGGGTTTTAAAACTTGAAAGCTTTTAAGCTTTGTTTCTTGTGTGTTCTTGTGATAGAATGCATGTATCAGAGCATTCAAGTGAGGATTGATCTATCTTACTTGTGAAGTGCTTTGAAGATCGAGGGTTGATGGGAGCCAAAAGCTTTGGCCGATCATTGGTTTGCTTCATCATCTAAGCAGTCTATATTCTAGCCTTTCTTAGGGGTTGAGACCAAATTGGCTAATGGGGTTTTTGGGTTTGAGATCTAAAGGTCTTGTTCTTCAGCAAGGTTGTTAGATACACTCGTGGGAGTTTCTTAACATTTTGGTATTAGAGCTTTTGGCTCAAGATCGGATATATGTTTCCTCTGTGTTTCTCTTTATTTTGTCTAGTTTCTTAACAAAAGAGGTGGAAAACTCTAAACGATTCCTCCTTGTGGAGAGAAAAATGGAGATGTAGTTGTGGAAATAAAAATGGTAGTAGAAGAAAAATAATAATAAGAAATCATGAAAAAGAAGATTGGAGATTTTTTTGGATCCCCTACATTTGAATTGTGGAAGAAAGAGAGATGAGGGGGTGGGGAAATAGTGGGAGGGAACACTTCAACAAAAACTATTTTCCATAACATGCATCGAACCGAATCGGATCTGAATTCACATTTAACCGGACCAAGCTGATTGCACCACTGCCAATGGGCGTTCCCAACCCTAGGCCGCGTCTATAAAGGTATGGAAATGATGAAATGATCAGTTTCCCTTTCCATGGATAAATGAATGTATTTATAGGTTACAAGTTATCTATTTATGAACTATTGGAAGTTACACCAAGTACCAAATATGATGGAAAACTTGTTAATGGTTCTACAACTTAGGAGAATAATATGTTTGACTACTCTACAACTAAGGAGGTAGGTGCCATTATTATCCAATATGCCCCCGCAAGATGGAACTCCGAGAGGAGAGACCAATTGTTGCGTGCTCGGTGTGTATATAAAATTGAATGGGAGAGCACTCAGATCATGCAAGCAAACATGGTCTTGCAGCAAATTATAAGTATAATTTAATTCGTTTTCCCACAGAGACTGAGTTTAGTGACTAACGATTTGATGTGCTAAATTAGCTAAGGTAACTTAAATTGGGTAGATTGTGGGTTGAGGGACAGAATTATAGAAGATGCAAGAAGAAAGCAAGTGTAAAAGCAAAGCGAGTAAAGAGGTAAAGCTATAATGTGGAGAAGAAGAATTGCGGGTCTCGCAATTCTTTCGCAATGAAATCGCAAAGATAAAAACCTATGGGAAAGACTAAGGCAAAAAACAGAAATGTTTTATTGCGGTTCTCGCAATAATCTCGCAATAAATTAGCAACGATTTAAATGTAAAGTAAGGCAGCAAGGTCGACTTAAGAATCATCTATAGGCATTTAACTACGATCATTAAATAGTAGATTAACATATCATGCATCGTTTTAACTAAGTCTCATGCATCTCTCGATTACATGCATTAGATCTTTTAGTTTACTCATATCCAAGCAAGACTTAAAAACCTATTTATACACACAAGCTAACAAACGTGCTAGGAGAATGCCTATTCCTAGGCCACTCTCTGGTTACCATGAAAGGCTAACATGAATGGATGACTCTGAATTCTTACTCCTTCCAGAGGTTAGGAATTCTTTAGACAAAATGGATGGCCAGTCGAAATCGCCCATGGGATGAAGATCACATACATTCAATGCATTCATGCTATTCTACATTCTGAATTCTCATATTTCTAGCCTACAGATTCATCTTTAGCAGACCTCTCTTAGATTAGTTACTCATGGTTATCGAAGAACTGAGAGAGATGGATTGATTGAACATGAATTAAAGAACTCAGTAATATTAATTGAATAAGAAATGATAAGATAACGAACTCAACAAAACTAATTGATTACTCTTTAAAAACAAGGTTCATAACACTTCATAGAACAACGTGCGATGATCTGAAAGCAGTAAAGATTAAGTGTATTAGAGAATAATTCAGAACAATGTCGCAAATGGAAAGCATTAGAGAGAAAGCAGTAAGAAAGCTGTAAACGTGCAAGGATCCTCCTCGTCGCAAAACGCATCGGATGAAGGGGAAGATTAGCTGATCTTGGGGATAATTTCAATCAGAAGAGAAGAGGGATCTTCTCTTCTTCCTCTCGAATTATCGACGCCAAGGGCTGATTTCTTCGATCCAACAAACGGGAGAAGGAATTTCGTCTGCGGGTTGCTTCGCAACTGGGATCTCCTCGCTTCTGAGTCTGTGTGGAATGAATTGAAGGGGATTCAATTCGATTGCTTTGATCCTTCATCTCACCCTCTTTATATAGCTTTTAGGTAGTTGCCAAAGGCTGCTCATTAATCTTGGATCACCATTCAACTTTGTTAGGTAGTCAAGTTTGACATGTGGCAGCAGCAGGGAGAGTTGACGGATGGAAAATCGCAGTCAACAAAGACTGTTGGCTGGAAAAATGCAGCAGCAAAGACTGTTTCATTGCGAGGGCCGCAATATTTCCGCAATGTACCTGCAATGTACAATTTAGCTTTTTTTTCACCATTTTGCATCCTTTTTCGTTCCTTTTCCAAATAAGCCTTAAATTAGCATCATTTCTCAAATTCTCACTTTTAAGCACACATTAAGCTAACTTCTAACAAAAACACTCAAGAATTTACATGATTTTTAGGTAATTAAAGCCCTAAATAATGCACTTTTGGAGAGGTAACACACCCCCAAACTTGAGTTATTGCTCGTCCTCGAGCAATATAAAGGCTTACTTTCTCTCTAATTAGCTGCTAACCCTTGTCTTTTAAACTCTACCTAACTGATTTGCTGACTTCCCTAGGTTTACTGTCAAAGGCATTGATGTCCTGTGACACTCTCCTAGGCTAAAACTAACTTCATAATTTTGTCTATTATGATTAATCTTGCCTTTAAAACCTCCTGTTTTTACTAACTTCCTATTTTTTTGTTTATCTGCCTATATCATTGAGCACATTGTGCAGTCATCACTAAGCTTTCAAACTCTCCCTAGTTTTAACTCAGACTCAGTACATGCTTCTAATGTTTTTTATTTTTGAGTTACCTAGGAATCCTTAGAGTCATGTCAGGCTCAGCACACACAAGTATCAGAGTACAGTCCATAGAATAGACTAAGCCCTGGCATCACTATGTCGGATAAACATCATCTACCTTGACAAACCTTCAAGCTACAGCCCTGTGCCTAGCAAACTTAGGATCAAAGTTCAACTTCACAGGACATCTAAGCACTTAGGCTGCAACTTCCTGGCACACATTGTTCTTCCTTGATTTTCTTTTTCCTCCTTTTTTTTTCTTTTGGCAAAGTCTTCTCTTTGAATTGCCTTTTGATGCAGTGCCTCTTGTGGGTTACACAAATGGCCCTGATTACTCAGCATTCTTAGAGAAAGACAATGTCCTTTTTCTTTTGGTTTCTTTTTGTTTTTTTTTTTTTTTTCAAGGAAGAACAATGTCTATTTCTTTATTCAAGGGAGAGAGGAATGTTCCTAGACCTAGAGGTCGCCTCCCCCAAACTTAAACTTCTCATTGTCCCCAATGAGAGTCTGAGGTGGCCCACCCCCAAACTTATCTTAGAAGCATCTAGTCTAAATGAAAACCAGACAGATTTTAAAACTTCTAGGGATAGAATGGTCCTCACAGTTCAGATAACTCATCAGCAGAAATTTACTAAAATCAAAATGGTAAGGTCTAACAGAGGCACATGCTCAGCATTTTATGAAGTTAATTAAACCTACAAAGAGTGTACTCGACACTCATCCAGCATGCTCAATAGACAGACTACCTAATGACATCAGTAATGCAGTCAAATAGTGAGAATTAAAGACAGACAGACCAGCAGGAAGTCATATACAGCATGCTTAAATGCACAAAATATTGCATTGTCCGCAAAGAAATCGCAATGATACTAACAGAGCAGATTTAACCGTGATCAAAGCTCCTAACATGCACTATTCCATTTGTAAACAACTACAGGCAACAGAAAAAACTATCTAAGCTAACTAATCATACAAAGTTAAACTAAACTGAGCTACTCTAACTCTAGCTAATTAAGGAAATCACAACATAACAACAATTGATATTGGGAGGGTAACTGGTTACAGAAAAGCAGGTTTTTGAGAGAGATAAGAAATACTCCCTCGAATGCCATCAGTCTGTGGCATTCATTCATTCATCCTTGATTGCTGTTTGTTGCAAGATTCTAACAAACTAAATCTGAGATTTTCCAAGATTTCTTCCTTCATCTTCTCCTGGCCTCATGATTGTTAACCTTTTTTGCCGTTTAAGATTTCCAATTACCATGCTTCTAATCAAATTAAAAACGAACTTAATCAGTACTAGAAAATTAAAAACAAGTAACATAAAAACAGAGAATAAAGATATCTAATCCATAGTCCTTTGATGGTTGAGCATAAAGAGAATTCCATTAAGTGCCCTTGCTCATCTTCCTTTGCTTGACTTTTAGGCTTCGGATAAGAGGAATGCCGAGAGTGTCTTAACATCTCCTTCCTCATAGTAGTTTTTTAATCTAGCCCCATTCACCATGAACGGCTGACCTTGATTCAGATTTTGAATTTCAATTTCCCCATGAACAAACACATTAGTAATCACAAAAGGACCTGACCAACGAGACTTAAGTTTGCCAGGAAATAATCTAAATCGTGAATTGAATACTAAAACATGCTGGCCCTTTTTAAAATCCTTTATCCTAAGTCTACTATCATGCCAAATTTTAGTTCTTTCCTTATACATTTTAGCATTCTCGTATGACATGTGTCTTAGTTCATCCAATTCATGTAATTGCAGAGAACGCAATGTTCCTGCATCGGTTACGCAATAATTTAACTCTTTTAAGGCCCAAAAGGCTTTGATTTCTAATTCAAGGGGTAAGTGACATGCTTTTCCATAAACTAACCTATAAGAAGACATCCCTAATGGCGTTTTATATGCAGTCCTATACGCCCACAGTGCATAATCTAACTTAAAAGACCAATCATTTCTATTCGGTTTCACAACTTTTTCAAGTATACTCTTGATCTCTCTATTAGAAATTTCAGCTTGTCCATTTGAGTGGGGGTGATAGGGTGTTGCTACCCTATGCCTAACATTATATTTAGCTAACACTTTTTCCATAGCTTTATTTATAAAATGTGTTCCTTCATCACTTATGATGGCACGTGGTGTGCCAAAGCGTGTAAAAATATGCCTATTTAGAAATCTAACAACTGTTTTAGCATCATTTAAGAGACATGCAATTGCCTCAACCCATTTTGAGACATAGTCTACTGTTACTAGAATGTAAAGATTACCAGCAGATGGAGGGAATGGTCCCATGAAGTCAATGCTCCATACATCAAAGAGTTCTAACTCTAAGATATATGTTAGAGGCATCTCATCCTTCCTACTGAGGTTACCTGTTCGTTGACACTCATTGCAGTTGTGTGCATATTCATGTGCATCCTTGAAGATCGTCGGCTAGAAGTAGCCACTTTGGAACACCTTTGCAGCAGTCCTTTGACCACCAAAGTGTCCACCATAAGGAGCTGTATGACAATGCTGCAAGACTGACCTTGATTCAGCAGCTGACACACACTTCCTTAGCAATCCATCCGCACAACTTTTGTAGAGGGTCGGATCGTCCCAAATGTACTTCCTAGCCTCGTTCAAGAACCTCTTCTTGTCTTGCCCCCCTCTGAAAGTTGGTAACACCTGCGAGGCAAGAAAGTTTGCAATATCAGCAAACCATGGTTAATAATTGTTATCACAATGCCCTAACACAAAGACATGTTCATCAATAAAGGAATCAGTCATTGCGGGCTCCGCAATTTCTTCGCAATGACTCTGCAATCTTGATAAATGATCAGCAACTACGTTTTCACATCCTTTTTATCTCTAATTTCTAGATCAAACTCTTGCAAAAGTAACACCCATCTAATTAGACGAGGCTTAGCATCAGCCTTCCTCATTAAATACTTTATTGCAGAATGATCAGTATAAAAAATCGTTTTATTTCCTACAATATAAGGCCTGAATTTTTCACATGCAAACACTACTGCTAACATCTCTTTCTCTGGGGTAGTGTAGTTGCATTGAGCTTCATTCAAAGTTTTGCTCGCATAATATACAGGGTGTGTTAGTTTATCTCTCTTTTGGCCAAGCATAGCCCCAATTGCATAGTCACTAGCATCACACATTAGTTCAAAAGGAATCTCCCAATTTGGGCCTATTATGATTGGTGCTTTGACTAAGGCATCTTTAAGCTTGGTCCATGCTTTTAAACACTCATTTGAAAATACAAATGTTCTATTCAGCTCTAGAAGCTTGGTAGTGAACTTTTGTACGTTCACAAATTTCGGGTTGTCGAAGCCCGCCAAAATAATATTTATAAGCCGATTATACCGACTAATTTATAGTTAGTGATACCCGGGTCGAACCACAGGGAATTAGCTTAATTCAAATTTAATTAATTCTAAATTGCTAACGGTAAAAATAGGAGAAATTGGATTTTAAAAGGGAGCTCTAAATTATTGTAGCTAACGGAAAATTAAAACAATAAAAACTGTGAAGTAACAAATTTAAATGGCATGTTTGACTTTAAAGAATGAGATTGATCACAATTGGTGTTCGGATCATCGATAACTAAATACATAGACACAACGCTTAAAGCACGCAATTCGTTCGGTTATTTCTAACTCAAACGACCCAAAGATACAATTAGAAAAGTGCAAGTCTAATTGTTCTTGACAATTACTCAAAATAAGGTGATCAATCCTAAAATGATTAACGGACAGAGACGGGAACATTGCGACGAATTAACCCGGAGACTAAATCGTTTTTTCCTCTTTACCCAAAATCTAACATGAAGGTTATCTAATTTCTACCCCCAACTGTCACTTGGGATCAAACTAAATACCCATATTCAGATTTGTGTTACCTAGCGATTGAGGCAATTATACGTCCTAATCTCTAACGGTAAAGCATGCATAAGGACTCGGGCGTCACTCCTAATCAGTTACCCAAGCTATTTAGATGAAGAACAAGGAAGAAGATGCATAAGGAAGACAATCTAATTCATACACAAATTAGGGCAAATCTCCCCTTAATCCAAATTGATTACAATCCCAAACTAGAAATCAAACACTTACTTGTTTAGCTATCCATGGAGATGAAGAAGAGAGCCACAAATGGCTAAGAATGCCCAAATTGTGAAAGAGGTAGGAGAAGAGCCAAAAGAGAATGCCCTAAATTAAGAAAAATGGGTATTTATACCAATTTTTCCGTCGGGCCAGCGCCTAGGCGCCATAAGTCAGCGCCTAGGCGCTGAGCTCTCTGGAAAATTTACAAAATCGGGCATTTTGGTTGACTTTTAATGACGGGCTTCTGCTGAGTTTTAATGACGGGCATTTACAGTCACGGAAAGGGCGCGCGGGGGCTGAGCGATGCGCGAGCTCGCGCGGGCGGACTTGGACTTTCAATGACGGGCGGCGTGGGCATGAGGTGTTGACCGACCGTTGACCATCGACTGTTGACCGTTGACTGGTGCATTTGACTTTTACAAAATTAAGGAAAATCTTGAATTCCCAAAGATTTGAACCTGGGCACCCCATTTTCTTGGCAAAACTTGCACCATTAAGCCATTAATCAATTTTGAATTATAATTAGATTATTTAATTAATGTAGTCTAATCACTCAAAACCGTTAATTAATAAAATGCTCTAAAATATTCATTTAAGCTCTTAATTTAAGCAAATGCCCGATTTACCCCTTAACAATTAAATTATACAAAATATATCAATTAAGCCCAAATAATTATTCTAATTTACAAGACTTAGGAGCTAAATATTAGCACTTTTAGAGTGCTATCAAAATACCCCCAACCTAAATCTTGTTAGTCCTCGAGCAAGGTGTACTTTGATTTATCTTATAAGAAACCACTTGCATGCTGACGACTCAAATCTCAAAACTCATGAACACAAGATATTAATGCTCACGGAAAAACAAACAAGTGTATGCATAAGTTAAGAACATTTCAAAATTTTAAATCCTACTCTCTCACGTGTGTGTGTGTGCTTAGCTTCTCCTACTCTAGCTCTTATAGACCCGGAATTCCTTTAATCGATCCTAAGACTCGTTTTCCCCTTACTTCTAGCGTTGAAAACAGTCTATTGGCTTAACGGGTCGGAAAGAGCAACAAAACAATTGGCCCAATTCTTTTCTTCTTTTCCTTGGTACTTTGTACCCTTTTCTTTTTATTTTTTTCTTCTTTCGAGAGAGCCTAACACGTCAAGCTTAATTCACTTCACGTTTTTAAGGACAAGTGTTCACTTCAATTAGTCACCCTTTCATGCAGTGGCAACCGTGGGTTACACGATCGCCCCTGATTACACGGACAACACAAGAAGGAGGAACACCTCAAGAAAGAACATTTTTCATGCTTTTTACTCACAGAAAATTGAAAATTTTTAGGCATAAAGCTTTGCTTAAATCAAATGAGTTATTACAAATTCTAACACATCAAGCCTCCCTATATATGCCTTTCGAGGTGACAACAAATTTTCAGATCAAATAAAATAACTCTAAGCCTATCAGAACCAAGAGTAAGAGGGCTATGTGCTCGATGAATGTAGAGAGTATTCGGAAAAATTTTAAAATATGCTCAAAATATGCATACAACTCATGGTTTATTCGAAATGCACAAATATGAAGTATTCACTAGTAAATCACAGACAGTCCTCATGGGACAACATGCATTCAGATTCTCATACATCTCAAAATCAGAGCATCCATGCACAAACACTATAAAGAAGTCCAAAACTAAACCCACCCCTCACCTAAAACATTGCATTGTCCCCAATGCAACTAATCCAAAAGATAAAACAGTGAGAGCGATAAAATTACTAAGGGAACAGGAACCTCCCCTGAATTTTAACGGGATCGGTGGAAATGGATGCGTGTCCTCATTTTTTTCAAAATGGATCCGCAATGGTGGTCACTTCTCTTCTCTCACCTATAAAAACAAGACAACAAACTTAAACAACTAGAAATAAACAACAATAGTAAACTAATAACAAACAGAAAATACAGTCCAAGCTCGGGTGCCTCCGAGAAGCGCAAATTTTTAGAGTCGATTGCTCGACTTTACCAACACTTTTTCAACCATTGTCATACACGGGTGGCACTAAAAGTAGTGCAGCATCATAACACTCGGCTTCACCCTCGTGGAAAATCTTCAAACGGTGTCCATTCACTTTTTGCACCTCGTCCGAATCCAAACTTCGAATCTCTAAAGAGCCATAGGGGAAAATTTTAGTTATAATGTAGGGTCCTTTCCAACGGGAACGAAGCTTACCTGACATGAGCTTGAGGCGGGAATTGAACAGTAGAACCTTTTAACCAACTTCAAAGTCCTTCTGCAAGATTTTTCGGTCATGGAATTGCTTGGACTTTTCCTTATAGATCTTGGAATTTTCATACGAATCCAATCGCATCTCATCCATTTCTTGCACCTGAAGTAGTCTTTCCTCGCCCGCTTCATCGAAGCTCATGTTGCATCTCTTGACCGCCCAGAATGCCTTGTGTTCTATTTCAACTTGCAAATGGCAAGTGTTAAGTCTCTGAAAGTGACTTATTTAGGACCCATTTAGCTTAAGAAGATGAACACTTTTAGGTGTTTTTGATAGCATTTAGCCTAAACCTATGCTTAAATATGAGAATGAGAAGAAGGTAGCTAAATTAGGACTTATGCACAATAGGAAAGAAAAAGGTTGAAAACCGAAGGAAAAGAATGAAAAAAACTGCATTGCGACAGCATTGCGAAAACATTGCTGAAGCCGCAATTATTCAAGTGAAAACCGTAAGTTGACTGATCCTTTTCTGTTAATTTCCGTAATTTCAGGGATTCATTCTTTCTCCTCCATCCATTCTGATATATGACGTTGAAGATTGATGGTTCTCCTTGGCCCAAACGCACCTGCAAACTACTATAAAAGGGGGCCAAAGTCGGAGGTTCAGTCATCATCCGAAAGCGTAGAGTCTTCTCGCAGTCCATCTTTTCGCCCTGTTTTCCTTTGCCGTCTGTTGGAGTGAGAGTCTCAGCTGTTGGAATCGATAATCTGATAGGAAGGAGAGGAGATTCTTCTTCTCTCTCGATTGGATTCATCCAAGCAAGGCTGCCCTTTCATCCCCTTCATTCGAGGCGACTGCAACGAGGCTTTCAAGCACCCTTTACTGTTTTCTGTCGTATTCTTCTAATTTCCAGCTTTGATCAGTTGTTGTTTCTAGTTTAGTGTTTTATCTACTGCATTTCGTTGTTGTCTGTCTTTGAATTATTTACTTTAAGTTTCCCTTTGTTCGTTCAAACCTTCAAAATAATCAAATTACAAGTTTGCATTTCGCAGTTTCCATCTTCTGCTGCTACGGTTTTATCTTACTGTTTTGAGTTCATTTCCCTTCTAAGCATGTCTGTTTTATCTTGTATTACTGTTCTCCGTATATCCATGAGTAGCTAAGTCACCTAGGGGCATGCTAATGACAGAACTATAGGCTTAAAAACGTGAACCAAGTATGTAGGATAGCTCTCGAACCATTGATTGTATGTAAGCTTCATCCCACGGGCAATTTCGATTGGCCATCCATTTTGTCCAAAGAACTCCTAACCTCTGGAAGGAGTAAGAGTTCAGAGTCGTATAATCATGCTAGCCTTTCATGGTAACCAGGAAACGGCCTAGGAATAGGCGTTTCCTTAGTACAAACTAAACACTTCTGCTTTAACAAGATGCTTAAGACCTTACTTTGAGTCGAGTAAACTAAAGTATCTAATGCATGGAATCAGACGATACATGAGATAGAGTGAGTTCGATGCATAGAGAGTAGATCCAATGCTTGGGAATCGTACAAAAATGCCTATAGGATAGTCATTAGTAGCCCTTAATTCGCCCATTTACACACGTTCGCTGTTATTCAATTGCGGTAAAATTGCGGTGTCCGCAATTCTGCTAAGTACCATTCTGTTTAGCTGTTTTCTTCTTCGTTTATTAATTCCATCTCTTGTCTTTTGAGTCTAATTTCAACTTGCATTTGTTTATGTTGCATTCCTTTACACATTCAGCAAAACGTAGATAATTAAAAACCAATTTTACCCCATCAAATCCACCCCTTCTTTCTTAACAAATACACTTCATGAATAGCTAAAAATGAGTCTCTGTGGAAAAAACGAATGAAATATACTTACTACTTGCTGTGAGACCATGTATGCTTGCATGTTCTGAGTGCTCTCTCTACCTTCTTGCTTATTTATCTTTAACACATTGAGCACGCAACAAGTTTTTGGCGCCGCTGCCGGGGAGCTGAACCCCAGCATAATCCGTCCTGAAATCACTGCCAACTCATTCGAGTTAAAACCAGTGATGTTCCAAATGTTGTCCACTGTGGGACAATTCTTTGGAATAGAAAATGAGGACCCCCATAACCACCTTAGGAACTTCCTAGGAGTCAGTGATACCTTCCTCATTCCTGGAGTGTCCCAAGAAGCCCTGAGGCTATATCTGTTCCCTTACTCTTTGAGGGACAAAGCCAAAACATGGTTAAATTCATTACCCTCAGGATCTGTCCTCAATTGGACAGACTTAGCAGAAAAATTCTTAGTCAAATATTTCCCACCAGATAGGAATTCGACCTTTCGTGATGATATCATCAAATTCAAACAAGCTCCGAGTGAGTCTCTTCACGAAGCTTGGACAAGATTCAAAGACCTCCTCATTAAATGTCCACACCATGGTATTCCATGGTGTATCCAAATAGAAGTCTTCTTTAAGGGATGCAACCCCAGCACCAGACAAGTTCTAAACTCATCTGCTGGAGGTTCCATGTTGTCCAAGAGTTACAACGAAGCTTATGAGATCTTGGAGAAGATCTCAACATCTCACTGTAGGTGGTCAGATGATCCAGTAGAGCCAACTAGAGCTCAAGACAAGGATGCTCTAAGCGCCATGAGCACCCAAATAAACGCCCTGACCAACCTAGTTAAGCAAATGGCTCAGGCCAATCTCCAAACCAGTGCCAATACCGCCACAGCCATGTCAATGGGAACCCAACCAAGTCAAGGCGAGGCACTTATCTGTGGATTCTGTGGGGAAGGGCACCCATATGAATACTGCCCTGGGAATCCATCCTCAGTCTGCTATGTTGGGAGCCAGCAGCAGCCTAGGAATAACCCCTACTCCAACACCTATAACCCTGGTTGGAGAAACCACCCAAACCTGTCATGGGGTGGCCAACAAAACATTAACCAAAATCCTAACCAACCTAGACCGAGTGGAACACCTGGTTTCACTCCCCAACATAATCAGTCAATGTACCAAAAACCATACAATCAACCTGTAGGATCTTCTGTAGAAAACTTACTCAAGGAATATATAGCTAAGAATGATGCTACGCTTCAAAGCCAGCAAGCTACTCTTAGGAGCCTAGAGAACCAAATAGGCCAATTAGCCAATGAACTCAAGAGTAGGCCCCAAGGTAGACTCCCTGCTGACACCGAGGTACCAAGGAGAGATGGTAAAGAACAAGTTCAAGCAATTGAACTTAGGAGTGGAAGACCATTGGTGAGCAACACAAAAGACATACCACAGAGAGTAGAGAACACTGAGTCTAGTGCTCCACTGGAGTCTCTGCCAAACCAAGGTCCACCACCAACTAGCACATCAGGAGCCAGGCTAGAGCCAATTATTGAGGAGATAGAAGAAATTCCAAGGCCTCCACCTATCCTAAAGCGCCCTGACGTGCCTGCATATGTGCCACCACCTCTATACCCTCGAAGGCTTAAGAAGAAGCAGGAACAGGAAGTTCATTTTAATAAATTCTTAGAAATTCTTAAGCAAGTGCATGTGAACATTCCTTTTGTAGAAGTTTTACAGTCTATGCCTTCTTATGTAAAGTTTTTGAAGGACATCATTACTAACAAAAAAATAATTGGTGAGTTTGAAACAGTAAACCTCACTGAGGAGTGCAGTGCCATCCTCCAGAACAAGCTGCCCAAGAAGGAGAAGGATCCTGGTTCCTTCACCTTACCTGTAGAACTTGGAGGCAAGCATGTGGGCAGAGCGCTTTGTGACCTGGGCGCCAGCATAAATCTCATGCCCCTGTCCCTATTCCGCCAGTTAGGAA
Source organism: Herpetospermum pedunculosum (assembly GCA_028017165.1). Lineage (NCBI taxonomy): Eukaryota > Viridiplantae > Streptophyta > Magnoliopsida > Cucurbitales > Cucurbitaceae > Herpetospermum > Herpetospermum pedunculosum. Next base: position 51,705,549 of record CM051528.1, on the reverse strand, counting down.
TAGGGGAAGCACGTCCAACCACTGTCACCTTACAACTAGCAGACAGATCCATCGCATACCCTGAAGGTAAGATTGAGGATATTCTAGTGAAAGTTGACAAATTTATTTTCCTTGCAGATTTCATTGTCCTGGACTATGAGGCAGACAAGGAGGTCCCCATCCTGCTAGGCAGACCATTTCTAGCCACAGGTAGGGCACTTATAGACGTCCAAAAAGGTGAGCTGACTATGAGGGTTCATGATGAAGAGGTGAAGTTTAGTGTATATAAAGCTTTAAGGTACCCCTCTGACCTTGAATCCTGTGCTAGCATGGACGTAGTAGACTCCTTGATGGAGGAACAATTGGAGCATGTATTATTAACTAAGCATGCTAATGATTATGTACAATTAGATGTAGCTGACTTGAATGTATCTGACATAATGGATATGCCTGTAGATAAACCACAGCATGTATGTATGAATATAGACCTAACTGATAGATCCGTGAATCCTTTAAAGCCATCCATTGAGCATCCACCTGTTTTAGAACTAAAACCACTACCTACTCACCTCAAGTATGCATATCTAGGAAGTAATGAAACTCTGCCTGTTATCATTTCTTCTAAATTAAGTGAAGAGCATGAGGTTGAACTGATTTTATTGCTTAAGCAACATAGGAAGGCTATAGCATGGACTATTGCTGATATTGGAGGCATTAGCCCTTCTTATTGCATGCACAAAATTATACTAGAGGAAGAACACACACCTAGGGTAGATCACCAGCGTAGGCTAAACCCCTCTATGAAAGAGGTAGTAAAGAAGGAAATAATAAAATGGTTAGATGCAGGAGTGATCTTCCCAATAGCTAGTAGCCAGTGGGTGAGCCCCATCCAATGTGTACCTAAAAAGGGGGGAATAACTGTGGTAGTCAATGAGAACAACGAACTGATTCCAACAAGGACTGTCACAGGGTGGAGAGTGTGTATGGATTACAGGAAATTAAATAAAGAAACTAAAAAAGATCACTTCCCTCTACCGTTCATTGACCAGATGCTAGACAGAATAGCTGGTAGAGCCTACTATTGTTTCTTAGACGGGTATTCAGGCTATAATCAAATAACTATAGACCCTAAGGATCAAGAGAAGACCACCTTCACGTGCCCTTTTGGAACTTTTGCCTTTCGCAGAATGCCTTTTGGCTTATGCAATGCACCGGCAACTTTCCAAAGGTGCATGATGGCAATCTTCTCTGAGTTGGATGAGTCCATGATAGAAATATTCATGGATGACTTCTCAGTATTTGGGGACTCATTTTCAAACTGTCTAGAAAACCTAGGACAAGTCCTGGCTAGGTGTGAGGAGACCAACCTAGTCCTAAATTGGGAAAAATGCCATTTTATGGTGGATGAGGGGATTGTCTTAGGACATAGAGTGTCAAGGGCAGGAGTAGAAGTTGATAGGGCAAAGATTGAGATCATAGAGAAGTTGGTAGAGCCCCAGAATGTCAAAGCCATTAGAAGCTTCTTAGGGCATGCTGGCTTCTACAGAAGGTTCATTAAGGACTTTTCTAAGATAGCCAAGCCTCTGTGTGAGCTTCTAGAATTAAATAGGCCATTCATCTTCTCTGAGGAATGTGTAGTAGCTTGGACCACCCTTAAGAAAGCACTAGTCACAGCCCCTATCATAGTAGGACCAAATTGGGATCTGCCCTTTGAGATGTTATGTGATGCCAGTGACTATGCTGTAGGAGTGATGTTAGGCCAGAAGATTGACAAGCTAACACACCCTGTCTATTATGCTAGTAAGACCTTGAATGAGGCTCAATGTAATTATACAACTACTGAGAAAGAGATGCTTGCTGTAGTGTTTGCTTGCGAAAAATTTAGAAACTATATTGTAGGCACTAGGACAATTGTATACACTGACCATTCTGCCTTGAAATATCTTATGAGGAAGGCTGATGCCAAGCCTAGGTTGATTAGATGGGTGTTATTGCTGCAGGAATTTGATTTGGACATTCGGGATAAGAAAGGATGTGAAAACGTGGTTGCAGATCACCTGTCTCGATTGCAGCACAATTGCGAAAATATTGCGGACCCCGCAATTTCTGATGCTTTTATTGATGAACATGTCTTTGCTTTGACTCATCGTGATAACGATGAGGAACCTTGGTTTGCTGACATTGCTAACTTCCGTGCATCACAGGTATTACCAGTTTTCAAGGGAGGACAAGAGAAGAAGAGGTTCCGTCATGAAGCAAGGAAATTTATCTGGGATGACCCCACACTTTACAGAACATGTGCTGACGGCTTGCTAAGGAAGTGTGTTTCAGCTGCTGAAGCGAAGTCCGTGCTGCAGCACTGTCACACATCTCCTTATGGTGGACACTTTGGTGGCCAAAGAACAGCTGCAAAGGTATTTCAGAGTGGCTATTATTGGCCAACGATCTTCAAAGATGCCCACAACTATGCCCACAGCTGTGATGAATGCCAAAGAACAGGTAACCTCAGTCGAAAGGATGAGATGCCCCTCACCTACATCTTAGAGTTAGAGCTCTTTGATGTATGGGGCATTGACTTCATGGGGCCATTCCCTCCATCATCAGGTAACCTTTACATATTAGTAGCAGTGGATTATGTGTCCAAGTGGGTAGAGGCCAAAGCATGTCCTAATAATGATGCTAAAACAGTCACCAACTTTTTGCATAGGCACATTTTTACTAGGTTTGGGACACCTCGTGCTATCATTAGTGATGAGGGGTCACATTTCATTAACAAGGCTATGGAGAGAGTGTTGGCTAAATATAACATTAGACATAGAGTAGCCACTCCCTATCACCCACACTCAAATGGCCAAGCTGAAATCTCAAATAGGGAAATTAAGAACATCCTAGAAAAAGTGGTCAAACCTAATAGGAAAGACTGGTCCTTCAAGCTTGAGGATGCACTTTGGGCTTATAGGACAGCATACAAGACACCCCTAGGTATGTCCCCTTATAGGCTGGTATATGGCAAGGCTTGCCATTTACCACTTGAGTTAGAAAACAAAGCATTTTGGGCCATGAAGGAATTGAATTTTTGTGTAAAGGATGCGGGGACACTGAGGTCTTTGCAATTACATGAGCTTGATGAGCTTAGGCATATGGCCTATGAAAATGCTAAGATGTACAAGGAAAAAACCAAGATTTGGCACGATAGTAGACTTAGAGTTAAGGACTTTAAGAAGGGTCAACTTGTTTTGTTGTTTAACTCACGGTTGAAACTATTTCCAGGGAAACTTAAGTCTAGATGGTCGGGTCCATTTGTCATTACTAATGTGTTTGTTCATGGTGCAATAGAGATAAAGAACTTGCAGCAAGGCCAGCCATTTATGGTCAATGGGGCGAGGTTGAAGCACTACTATGAGGAAGGAGATGTGAAGACTCTCTCGGCCTTCCTCTTGACTGAAGCATAACAATGAAAACGAGAGAGAACGAGTGGTCACTGTGCTCGTTCAGTCGAGGCTAATGCCTTAGTTTATTTTTTCACTTTTTTTCGGTTATCGTTTGTATGTTTTGTGGTGTGATTTTAATTAAGGATTTAATGTTTGTTTTATTTGTTTTTCTAGGGAATCGAAAGAGGGGATCAAGGAGAGTAATCCCATCTTTAAAAATCAAGAAACGATCGAGCCAAATAAAAGATACGGACGAACCAAGTTTGCCATTTAGATAAAAAGAAATCCCTAAAATTGCGCTGGAATTGCAGGATCCGCAAAATAGAGCCGTTGGGATTTAGCCGTTGCCTTTATATCCGTTAGAAGGCGCTCGATCGATACGATTCTCTCATTCTCTGATTTCCAAGAAAACTGAGATTCTCTTCATCTTTGATCTTTCTCTCCAAACCTCCAAGATTCGACAATGGTCTCCACAAGGGCTGAAAGATCCGCAGCCAAGAAGAAGGCTGATGACGCAGCTGAAGCGGCTGCGAGGGAAGCACTTCTGACCCTTGCAGATGCTGGGGCTGTACGCACCGGACCTCTTCCCAAGCTTCCGATCCGTAGGAAGAAGTGGAGGGTTGTCACTGAGATCCCTGCTGGACCTTCTGAACCAGCGGGCACGCCCAAGAAGCACCGGTGGAGTGTCGAGACGACCGCCGAACCAAGCAACGCAAAGACTCCCTCTGTGGAGAGTCAAGAATCGGATCGTGCGTCCCACGAGTCGACCAAGAAGGGTTCGACGCCATCTGCCTCACCTGCGCACAGCCCTTCACCATCTGAACCAGTGCACAGCCCAGAGCTTTCATCATCGCCGCCGGCACAGAGCCCTGAGACGCCGTCTTCACCACTGAATTCCGTGCAGACGCCTACAGCAGAGCAGAGTGCCACACCTTCACACACGCCTCCACGGCCTGACCCTGAATTCCCCTATGGGGAGTACCAGGAATCCACTCAGGGCAGTGGGGAAGGTGGAGAAGACGAGGTCTTCTCGCCTGCAAGGGAAGCTAGCCCAGAGAGTCCTGCACAGCAGGATGATTCCATGGAAGAGACGCTGGGGGCATGTCTGCAGCAGATTAACATTGAGGCAAAGCTGAAGAAGAAAAAGAAGGCCAAGATCCTTAAAGCCAAGCGATCCAAGAAACTAAAGAGGAAGAAGGCTAAGGAGGTGCCTTCATCAGAGAAAGAGAGCACCGAGCCTTCGCTCAAACGACTCAAGGTTGAGGCTGCCGAGTCAGCCAGGCCATCAGATAAGGGGAAGGCAAAGCTCTACCCTGAAGACGAGCCTCAGTCAGTGAGGTATTGTTGCGTGCTCAATGTGTTAATAAAAATGATAAATAAGAGAGATAGAGCACTTAGAACATGCAAGCATACATGGTCTCACAGCAAGTAGTAAGTATATTTCATTCGTTTTTTCCACAGAGACTCATTTTTAGCTATTCGCGAAGTGTGATTGTTAAGAAAGATGGGATGAATTTGATGGGGTAAAATTGGTTTTTAATTATCTAATTTTTGCTGAATGTATAAAGGGATATAACATAAACAAATGCAAGTTGAAATTAGATGCAAAGGACAAGAGATGGAATTAATAAACGAGGAAGAAAACAGCTAAACAGAATGCAACTTAGCAGAATTGCGAGAACCGCAATTAATCCGCAATTAACTCAACAGCAAAAGTGTGTAAATGGGCGAATTAAGGGCTACTAATGACTACCCTATAGGCATTTTCTTACGATTCTCAAGCATTGGATCAACTCTCTATACATCAAACTCACTCTATCTCAAGTATCGTCCGATTCCATGCATTAGAGTCTTAAGTTTACTCGATCTCAAAGTAAGGACTTAAGCATCTTGTTCAAGCAGGAGTGTTTAGTTTGTACTAGGGAAACGCCTATTCCTAGGTCGTTTCCTGATTACCATGAAAGGCTAGCATGATTATATGACTCTGAACTCTTACTCCTTCCAGAGGTTAGGAGTTCTTTGGACAAAATGGATGGCCAATCGAAATTGCCCGTAGGATGAAGCTTACATACAATCAATGTTCGAGTGTTAATCTGCCTACTTGGTTCACGTTTTTTAGCCTATAGTTCTGTCATTAGCATGCCCCTAAGTGACTTAGCTACTCATGGATATATAGAGAACAGAAATGGCAGATAAGATAGACATGCTTAGAAGGGAAATGTGCTAAAAACAGTAAGCAAAACCCGTAGCAGAACAAGATAAGAACTGTAAAATGCAGAATTGTACTTTGATTACTTTGAGTGTTTGAATGACAAAGGAAAGCTTTCTAGAAATGAATCCAAGACAGACAACAACGAAATGCAGTAAGTAAAATACTAAACTAAGAACAACAATAATCAGAAATGGAAATAAGGAGAACAGAACAGAAAAGCAGTAAAGGTTTGCTGAAAACTTCGTGGCAGTCGCCTCGAATGAAGGTGATGAAAAGTCAGCCTTGCTTGGATGAATCCAATCGAGAGAGAAGAAGAATCTCCTCTCCTTCCTATCAGATTATCGACTCCAAAAGCTGAGACTCTCACTCCAACAAACGGCAAAGGAAAACAGATGGAAATGGTGGACTGCGAGAAGACTTCTGCGCTTCGAGTGATGACTGAACCTCCGACTTTGACCCCCTTTTATAGTAGTTTGCAGGTGCGTTTGGGCCAAGGAGAACCATCAATCTTCAACGTCATATATCAGAATGGATGGAGGAGAAAGAACGAATCCCTGAAAAGTCGGATCTAAACAGAAAAAGATCAGCCAACTTACGGTTTTAACTTGAATAATTGCGGTCACCGCAATGTTTTCGCAATTCATTCGCAATGCTCATTTTTTCATTCTTTTCCTTCGGTTTTCAACCCTTTTTCTACCTATTGTGCATAAGTCCTAAATTAGCTACCTTCTTCTAATTCTCATATTAAAGCATAGGTTTAGGCTAAATGCTATCAAAAACACCTAAAAGTGTACATCTTCCTAAGCTAAATGGGTCCTAAATAAGTCACTTTCAGAGACTTAACACACCCCCAAACTTAAGGCTTTGCTTGTCCTCAAGCATACTAAGGACTTACTTAGGCTGCTGTTTTTTCTTCTTTAACTACCTCCCGACTCCCCTATATCCCTATCTCTAGCAGTGCTGTCCTGTGACACACCTCTAAGTTTAGAACTAACCTCTTTATCAAGCCTCTTCTGACTTCACCTGCCTACTATACCTGCTGGTTTTGTTAACCTCCTACTACTGATCTAGCTACTTTTATAATATCATGCCACTATCCCTAAGGTTTCAAATTCTACCAAGCTTTACTCCAGACTCAGTACATGCTTCTAGCTTAACTTTTAATGTGCCTAGGATTCCTTAGAGTCATGCCAGTCTTAGTATTAACAGTGACAGTGGTACTTTTAGAGAACAACCTAAACCCTGGCATCACTACATTGGATATACATTCATCTCCCTAGGCAAACCTAAAAGCTACAACCTTGTGCTTAGCTCATTGAGGATCAGAGTTCTTTTTTAAATAGGACATCTAAGCCACAAGATTATAACTCCTAAGCATACATCCTTCTTCCCCTATTTCTCATTTTCCCTTTTTTACTTAGGTGGAGTCTCTCCTTGGGTTGCCGTTTGATGCAATGCCACTTGTGGTTTACACATTTGGCACTGATTACTCAGCACTTGAGAGAGACTCCCCTCTTTATTCTATTTTTCACTTTTTCTATTTATCAAAAAAAAATTTTTTTTTTTTTAGGAGAAGAAGAATGCTTATGTCCTAAGGAAGAGAGGAATGTTCCTAGGCCTAGGGTGGCCTCCCCCAAACTTCAACTACTCATTGTCCCCAATGAGTGTCTGAGGTGGCACACCCCCAAACTATCCTAGAAGCATCTAGTCCAAAGTAAAACAAAGAGAATTTAAAAATCCTAGGCATAGGCAAAACATTCTAAAAGCAACTACTCCAGCAGCAGAAAATTTGAAAAAACAGAAAGTCTCAAGGACTTATGGTTTATGCATGCTGAGCACTATTCAGAGGTAAATTTAAACTATCAAAGGGTGTCCTATGACACTCATCCAGCATGCTTCAAGATCAGCTATATAAGGTAGTCATGCTAGCAGCAAAAGATAGAATTTAACAGATCACAGCCTAACTAAACAGACAGTCCAAAGCATGCAATCAGTCACAAAAATTGCGGGAACCGCAATTATTTCGCAATTCAATCCGGGCAGATTTAACATGGATGCAGGCCCCTAGCATGCTTTTTCCTGTAACTCATGCATCCTAAAAATAAAACTAAACTATCCTACCTATTCAACTAACATCTGACTAGACTAAGCAAAAGAAAAAACATAAAACTAAACATTAAAAACAGATCAAAAATTGAACACAAACAGCATAATTCACAATATCCTATCAGAAAGCAGAAAAATTGTCTTTTGTTTCTTAAGGGAACAACAATACTCCCTTTAGTGCTCTTCAAACCAGCACTCAATTCTCATCATCCTCATCTGGTTGCCTTGGTCGTGGGGGCACCCATGGAGTTAGGAGGTTGGTGGGGAAGTCCGGGAAGATGCATCCCAACTGGTCTGCAACCTCCTTATCCCTCGCCTGCGCATAGTTGGCCCATTGAGCCATTCTTCTCTGCAAGTCCATTAAGCAGGCCATGGATAGGGACTGTTCAGCAGCCAGCCTATCCAACTCAAACTCCATATTCCCCTTTCTTCTCAGCCTCAGGTTCGCAGGCAGCTCCAAATGGCCTGTGTACGGCATCTGCTGCTCCAAGCGCTCGGTGGGAACTCCTGAAAGCAAACACAATTTTGTTATAGTGTTGGGGAAAAATAATGGCCCCTTACCTTTTCTGGCGCATTCAGCAATGGCAGCTGACATGATCTCCCCCACATTGACCGTGAGACCGCGCATGATGGCATAAACCAGCAGTGATCTACTCTGGTTGATTGTCGTCTCGTGAGTCACCGGGGACAGCTTTCTCCTCACAAAGGCAAACCACACAGCCGCCTTTGCTGTCAGATTGGCACTCATCAATGTGTGCCGACCATTGCGTGAGACAGTCCATGCTGCTTCAGGCTGGCCAATTGTGCGAATGGCCTCTTCCAGCACGGCCTCAGTCGGCTCATCAACTATCCGTGCATAATCGGTGTGCGCTTGGCCCTTGAGACCAAAGGCTTCATTGATGGCCTTGGCTGAGAAATCAACTTCCACCCCTCTGACCACGGACAGGCCATCCTCAGGGCTGAGCACATTAGCGTAGAAATCATACACCATGCTCGTGTATGCTGGATTAGGCGGTCTGCAGAATTCTTCCCAGCCATGGTTGATCACCCCTGCGCGCAAGAACTGCGGCAGGTCAGCAAGTCGATCAAGGAATCCCTTCTCGTGCAATAGGTCCCGCTTCCTGAGCTCAACACCCCTGGATTCCGCATCAGATGAGACATACCTCACTGATGGAGGTTCGTCTTCAGGGTAGAGTTTAGCCTTCCCCTTGTCTGCTGGTTTGGATGATGCAGCAGCCTCCACCTTGAGGCGTTTGAGCGAAGGCTCAGCACTCTCTTTGTCCGCCGAGGGCACCTTCTTGGCCTTATTTTTCTTCAACTTCTTGGCCTTGCCAATCGTGGCCTTCTTCTTCTTCTTGAGTCTGGCCGTGATATTGATCTGCTGGAGGCATGCCCCCAACGTTTCTTCCATAGAATCGTCCTGCTGTGCAGGCTCGGCAGGGCTGTCTTCCCTCATAGGAGAGAAGACCTCTTCTTCCCCAGCATCTCCACTGCCTTGCGTAGACTCCTGATAATCTCCATAAGGAAATTCCGGATCAGGCCGTGGAGAATTATGTCCTGCTGGTGGTGTCTGCGCAGAACTCAGTGGCGAAGATTGCAGCTCAGGGCTCTGCGCTGCTGCAGGCGTCGGATCAGAACTCTGAGGTGCTGGAGACAACTCAGGGCTCGGTGCAGGTGGTGACGACTCTGCGCTTGGCACTGGTGCAGATGGGAGAGGGCTGCGCGCAGGTGACACAGACGGCGACGAACCTTCTTTGGCTGACTCGTGGGATGCACGATCAGGTTCTTGACTCTCCACAGAGGGAGTCCTTGCGGTGCTTGGTTCGGCGGCTGTCTTGACACTCCACCGGCGTTTCTTGGGCGTGCCCACTGGCTCAGATGGTCCAGCAGGGATCTCAGTGACCACCCTCCACTTCTTCCTACGAATAGGAAGCTTGGGGAGAGGACCGGTGCGAACGGCACCATCGTCTGCCAGGGTGAGAAGCGCTTCCCTCGCAGCTGCTTCAGCTGCGTCATCAGCCTTCTTCTTGGCTGCGGATCGTTCAGCACGTGTGGCCACCATTGCTGATTCTTGAAGATCTTGGGAGAGGAATCAAAGATGGAGAGAATCGCTGAATTCTTGGAGAGCAAAGAGAGAGATAATCGGAACGATCAAGCGGCTTCCAACGGATATAAAGGCAACGGATAAAATCCCAACGGCTCTTTTTGCGGATCCAGCAATTTTAACGCAATTCCAGGGATATTATTTCATTGAAATCTCCAACTTTGCCCGTCCGTATCTTTTATTTGGCTCAACCATTTCTTGATTTTTAAAGTGGGATTTACTCTCCTTGATTCCTTCTTTCGATTCCCTACAAAAACAAATCAAACAAACATTAAATACGCAATTAAAAACACACCACAAATCATGCAAACGATAATCGGAAAAACAGAAAAAATAAACTAAGGCATTGGCCTTGACTAAACGAGCACAGGAACCACTCGTTCTCTCTCGTTCTTTTTGTCATGCTTCAGTCAAGAGGAAGGCCGAGAGAGTCTTCACATCTCCTTCCTCATAGTAGTGCTTCAATCTAGCACCATTGACCATAAATGGCTGTCCTTGCTGCAAGTTCTTTATCTCTATTGCACCATGAACAAAGACATTAGTAACAACAAATGGACCCGACCATCTAGACTTTAGTTTGCCTGGAAATATCTTTAAACGTGAGTTAAATAATAGGACAAGTTGGCCTTTCCTAAAGTCTTTGATCCTGAGTCTACTGTCGTGCCATATTTTGGTCTTTTCTTTATACATTTTGGCATTCTCATAGGCCATATGCCTAAGCTCATCAAGTTCATGTAGCTGCAAAGACCTTAGTGTCCCCGCATCCTTTACACAAAAATTCAATTCTTTCATGGCCCAAAATGCCTTGTTTTCCAACTCAAGTGGCAAGTGGCAGGCCTTGCCATATACCAACCTATAGGGAGACATGCCTAGAGGTGTCTTATATGCTGTTCTATAAGCCCAAAGTGCATCCTCAAGCTTAAATGACCAGTCTTTCCTATTTGGTTTGACTACCTTCTCTAGGATGTTCTTTATCTCCCTATTGGAAATTTCAGCTTGGCCATTCGAGTGTGGGTGATAGGGAGTAGCTACCCTATGTCTAATGTTATACTTAGCCAATATCTTCTCCATAGCCTTATTAATGAAATGTGACCCCTCATCACTAATGATAGCACGAGGAGTCCCAAATCTAGTGAAAATGTGCCTATGCAAGAAGTTAGTGACTGTTTTAGCATCATTATTAGGACATGCTTTGGCTTCTACCCATTTGGACACGTAGTCCACTGCTACTAAAATGTACAGGTTACCTGATGATGGAGGGAATGGTCCCATGAAATCAATGCCCCATACATCAAAGAGCTCCAACTCTAAGATGTAGGTGAGGGGCATCTCATCCTTGCGACTGAGGTTACCTGTCCTTTGGCACTCGTCACAGTTGTGGGCATAGTCGTGTGCGTCCTTGAAGATTGTTGGCCAATAGTAGCCACTCTGAAATACCTTCGCAGCTGTCCTTTGGCCACCAAAATGTCCACCATAAGGAGATGAGTGACAGTGCTGCAGCACAGACTTCGCTTCAGCAGCTGAAACACACTTCCTTAGTAAGCCATCAGCACAGGTTCTGTAAAGTGTGGGGTCATCCCAGATGAATTTCCTTGCTTCATGCAGGAACCGCTTCTTTTCTTGTCCTCCCTTGAACACTGGTAATACCTGTGATGCACGGAAGTTAGCAATATCAGCAAACCACGGTTCCTCATCGTTATCACGATGAGCCAAAGCAAATACATGTTCATCTATAAAAGCATCAGAAATTGCGGTCTCCGCAATTTTTTCGCAATTATGCTGCAAACGAGACAGGTGATCCGCAACCACATTTTCACAACCTTTCTTGTCCCGAATGTCCAAATCAAATTCTTGCAGCAATAACACCCATCTAATCAATCTAGGCTTAGCATCAGCCTTTCTCATAAGATATTTTAAAGCAGAATGGTCAGTATATACAATGGTCCTAGTTCCTACAATATAGTTTCTAAATTTTTCACAAGCAAATACTACAGCAAGCATCTCTTTCTCTGTAGTTGTATAATTACATTGGGCCTCATTCAAGGTCTTACTAGCATAATAGACAGGGTGTGTGAGCTTGTCAATCTTCTGTCCTAACATGACTCCTACAGCATAGTCACTGGCATCACATAGCATCTCAAATGGGAGATCCCAATTTGGTCCTACTATGATTGGTGCTGTGACCAGTGCTTCCTTAAGGTTTTTCCAAGCTACTACACACTCTTTAGAGAAGATAAATGGTCTATTTAGCTCTAGAAGCTCGCACAGAGGCTTGGCTATCTTAGAAAAGTCCTTAATGAACCTTCTATAGAAGCCAGCGTGCCCTAAGAAGCTCCTAATAGCCTTGACATTCTGGGGCTCTACCAACTTCTCTATGATCTCTATTTTTGCCCTATCCACTTCTACACCTGCCCTTGACACTCTATGTCCTAAGACAATCCCTTCATCTACCATAAAATGGCACTTTTCCCAATTCAGGACTAGGTTGGTCTCCTCACACCTAGCCAGGACTTGTCCTAGGTTTTCTAGACAGGTTTTAAATGAGTCCCCAAAGACTGAGAAGTCATCCATGAATATTTCTATCATGGACTCATCCAACTCAGAGAAGATTGCCATCATGCACCTTTGGAAAGTTGCCGGTGCATTGCATAAGCCAAAAGGCATTCTGCGGAAGGCAAACGTTCCAAAAGGGCAAGTGAAGGTAGTCTTCTCTTGATCCTTAGGGTCTATAGTAATTTGATTATAGCCAGAGTACCCATCTAAGAAACAATAGTAGGCTCTACCAGCTATTCTGTCTAGCATCTGGTCAATAAACGGTATAGGGAAATGGTCTTTTTTAGTTTCTTTATTTAATTTTCTGTAATCCATACATACCCTCCACCCTGTGACAGTCCTTGTTGGAATCAGTTCGTTGTTCTCATTGACTACCACCGTTATTCCCCCCTTTTTAGGTACACATTGGATGGGGCTCACCCACTGGCTACTAGCTATGGGGAAAATCACTCCTGCATCTAACCACTTGATTATTTCTTTCTTCACTACCTCTTTCATAGAGGGGTTCAATCTACGCTGGTGATCTACCCTAGGTGTGTGCTCTTCCTCTAGTATAATTTTGTGCATGCAATAAGAAGGGCTAATGCCTCGAATATCAGCAATAGACCATGCTATAGCCTTCCTATGTTGCTTAAGCAGTAAAATTAAATCAACCTCATGCTGTTCACTTAGCTTAGAAGAAATAATTACAGGCAGCGTGTCATTATCTCCTAAATATGCATATTTGAGGTGAGTAGGTAGTGGTTTCAGTTCTAAAATAGGTGGATGCTCAATGGAGGGTTTCAAAGGATTTATAGTTCTATCAGTTAAATCTATATTCATACATACATGCTGTGGTTTATCTACAGGCATATCCATTATGTCAGATACATTTAAGTCAGCTATATCTACTTGTACATATTCACTAGCATGCTTGGTTAACAGTACATGCTCTAATTGTTCTTCCATTAGTGAGTCAACAACATCCATGCTAGCACAAGACTCAGAATCAGAGGGATACCTTAAAGCTTTGTAAACACTAAATTTTACCTCTTCATCATGAACTCTCATAGTTAACTCACCTTTCTGAACATCTATTAGTGCCCTACCTGTGGCTAGAAATGGTCTACCTAGCAGGATGGGGACTTCCTTGTCTGCCTCATAGTCCAGGACAATGAAATCTGCAAGGAAAATGAATTTGTCAACTTTAACTAGAATATCCTCAATCTTACCTTCTGGATATGCGATGGATCTGTCTGCTAGTTGCAAAGTGACAGTAGTTGGACGTGCTTCTCCCATTCCCAACTGGCGGAATAGGGACAGGGGCATGAGGTTTATGCTGGCGCCCAGGTCACAAAGCGCTCTGCCCACGTGCTTGCCTCCAAGTTCTACAGGTAAGGTGAAGGAACCAGGATCCTTCTCCTTCTTGGGCAGCTTGTTCTGGAGGATGGCACTGCACTCCTCGGTGAGGTTCACTGTTTCAAACTCACCAATTATTTTTTTGTTAGTAATAATGTCCTTCAAAAACTTTACATATGAAGGCATAGACTGTAAAACCTCTACAAAAGGAATGTTAACATGCACTTGCTTAAGTATTTCTAAAAATTTATTAAAATGAACTTCCTGTTCCTGCTTCTTCTTAAGCCTTCGAGGGTATGGAGGTGGTGGCACATATGCAGGCACGTCAGGACGCCTTAAGATAGGTGGAGGCCTTGGAATTTCTTCTACGTCCTCAACAATTGGCTCTAGCCTGGCTCCTGATGTGCTAGTTGGTGGTGGACCTTGGCTTGGCAGAGACTCCAGTGGAGCACTAGACTCAGTGTTCTCTACTCTCTTTGGTGTGTCCTTCGTGTTGCTCACCAAGGGTCTTCCACTCCTAAGTTCAATTGCTTGAACTTGTTCCTTGCCATCTCTCCTTGGTACCTCGGTATCAGCAGGGAGTCTACCTTGGGGCCTACTTTTAAGTTCATTGGCTAATTGGCCTACTTGGTTTTCCAGGCTCCTAAGAGTAGCTTGCTGGCTCTGCAGAGTCGCATCATTCTTAGCTATATATTCCTTGAGTAGGTTTTCTACAGAAGATCCTACGGGTTGATTGTAAGGCTTTTGGTACATTGACTGGTTATGTTGGGGAGTGAAACCAGGTGTTCCACTCGGCCTTGGTTGGTTAGGATTTTGGTTAGTGTTCTGTTGGCCACCCCATGACAGGTTAGGGTGGTTTCTCCAACCAGGGTTATAGGTGTTGGAGTAGGGGTTGTTCCTTGGCTGCTGCTGGCTTCCTACATAGCAGACCGAGGATGGATTCCCAGGGCAATATTCATAAGGGTGCCCTTCCCCACAGAATCCACAGATTGGTGCCTCGCCTTGACTTGGTTGGGTGCCCATTGACATGGCTGTGGCGGTATTGGCACTGGTTTGGAGATTGGCCTGAGCCATTTGCTTGACTAAGTTGGTCAGGGCATTTATTTGGGTGCTCATGGCGCTTAGAGCATCCTTGTCTTGAGCCCTAGTTGGCTCTATTGGATCGTCTGACCACCTACAATGAGATGTTGAGATCTTCTCCAAGATCTCATAAGCTTCGTTGTAACTCTTGGACAACATGGAACCTCCAGCAGATGAATTTAGAACTTGTCTGGTGCTGGGGTTGCATCCTTTAAAGAAGACTTCTATTTGGATACACCATGGAATGCCATGGTGTGGACATTTAATGAGAAGGTCTTTGAATCTGGTCCAAGCTTCGTGAAGAGACTCGCTTGGAGCTTGTTTGAACTTTATGATATCATCACGAAAGGTCGAATTCCTATCAGGTGGGAAGTATTTGACTAGGAATTTTTCTGCTAAATCTGTCCAATTGCGGACAGATCCTGAGGGTAAAGAATTTAACCATGTTTTGGCTTTGTCCCTCAAAGAGTAAGGGAAAAGATATAGCCTCAGGGCTTCTTGGGAAACTCCAGGGATTAGGAAGGTGTCACTAACTCCTAGGAAGTTCCTAAGGTGATTATGGGGGTCCTCATTTTCTATTCCAAAGAATTGTCCCACAGTGGACAACATTTGGAACATCACTGGCTTTAACTCGAATGAGTTGGCAGTGATTTCAGGACGGATTATGCTGGGGTTCAGCTCCCCAGGCATAGGTACTAAATATGAAAGGATGGCGCTATCCTTGTCATTCGCTATTTCAATGGGATTGCGAGTGACAGGCACCAGGTTTTGATTTACTCCAGCCATTTCTTCTTGAGGTACTTGCGGAGGAATTGTAGTCTCTGCAATGATTGGAGGTAAAAGGGTTTGTTTAAAGAGACGTTTCTTGGCTCTATTCCTAGCTCTAAGTAATCTCTCGGGCTCAGGGTTGAACTCTAGATCACTACTTGGAGTCTCATTCATAAACTACCCTAAATGGTACCTGAAAAAGAAATGAAGATGGATCAAATTCAATGGAAAATAATTTGATGTTTCAGACTTAACAAACTTCGTTTTCACTTAAAATAAGTCCCCGGCAGCGGCGCCAAAAACTTGTTGCGTGCTCAATGTGTTAATAAAAATGATAAATAAGAGAGATAGAGCACTTAGAACATGCAAGCATACATGGTCTCACAGCAAGTAGTAAGTATATTTCATTCGTTTTTTCCACAGAGACTCATTTTTAGCTATTCGCGAAGTGTGATTGTTAAGAAAGATGGGATGAATTTGATGGGGTAAAATTGGTTTTTAATTATCTAATTTTTACTGAATGTATAAAGGGATATAACATAAACAAATGCAAGTTGAAATTAGATGCAAAGGACAAGAGATGGAATTAATAAACGAGGAAGAAAACAGCTAAACAGAATGCAACTTAGCAGAATTGCGAGAACCGCAATTAATCCGCAATTAACTCAACAGCAAAAGTGTGTAAATGGGCGAATTAAGGGCTACTAATGACTACCCTATAGGCATTTTCTTACGATTCTCAAGCATTGGATCAACTCTCTATACATCAAACTCACTCTATCTCAAGTATCGTCCGATTCCATGCATTAGAGTCTTAAGTTTACTCGATCTCAAAGTAAGGACTTAAGCATCTTGTTCAAGCAGGAGTGTTTAGTTTGTACTAGGGAAACGCCTATTCCTAGGTCGTTTCCTGATTACCATGAAAGGCTAGCATGATTATATGACTCTGAACTCTTACTCCTTCCAGAGGTTAGGAGTTCTTTGGACAAAATGGATGGCCAATCGAAATTGCCCGTAGGATGAAGCTTACATACAATCAATGTTCGAGTGTTAATCTGCCTACTTGGTTCACGTTTTTTAGCCTATAGTTCTGTCATTAGCATGCCCCTAAGTGACTTAGCTACTCATGGATATATAGAGAACAGAAATGGCAGATAAGATAGACATGCTTAGAAGGGAAATGTGCTAAAAACAGTAAGCAAAACCCGTAGCAGAACAAGATAAGAACTGTAAAATGCAGAATTGTACTTTGATTACTTTGAGTGTTTGAATGACAAAGGAAAGCTTTCTAGAAATGAATCCAAGACAGACAACAACGAAATGCAGTAAGTAAAATACTAAACTAAGAACAACAATAATCAGAAATGGAAATAAGGAGAACAGAACAGAAAAGCAGTAAAGGTTTGCTGAAAACTTCGTGGCAGTCGCCTCGAATGAAGGTGATGAAAAGTCAGCCTTGCTTGGATGAATCCAATCGAGAGAGAAGAAGAATCTCCTCTCCTTCCTATCAGATTATCGACTCCAAAAGCTGAGACTCTCACTCCAACAAACGGCAAAGGAAAACAGATGGAAATGGTGGACTGCGAGAAGACTTCTGCGCTTCGAGTGATGACTGAACCTCCGACTTTGACCCCCTTTTATAGTAGTTTGCAGGTGCGTTTGGGCCAAGGAGAACCATCAATCTTCAACGTCATATATCAGAATGGATGGAGGAGAAAGAACGAATCCCTGAAAAGTCGGATCTAAACAGAAAAAGATCAGCCAACTTACGGTTTTAACTTGAATAATTGCGGTCACCGCAATGTTTTCGCAATTCATTCGCAATGCTCATTTTTTCATTCTTTTCCTTCGGTTTTCAACCCTTTTTCTACCTATTGTGCATAAGTCCTAAATTAGCTACCTTCTTCTAATTCTCATATTAAAGCATAGGTTTAGGCTAAATGCTATCAAAAACACCTAAAAGTGTACATCTTCCTAAGCTAAATGGGTCCTAAATAAGTCACTTTCAGAGACTTAACAGGTATGTTTCCTCTGATGCTGAATCCAGGGGTGCTGAATTGAGGAAGAGGGAGTTGCTGCACGAGAAAGGTTTCCTCGACCGACCTGCTGACCTGCCGCAGTTCTTGCGCGCAGGAGTGATGAACCACGGCTGGGAGGAATTTTGCAGACCGCCCAATCCAGCCTACACGAGCATGGTGTATGATTTCTACGCCAATGTGCTCAGCCCTGAGGATGGCCTGTCTGTGGTCAGAGGGGTAGAGGTGGATTTCTCAGCCAAGGCCATCAACGAAGCCTATGGTCTCAAGGGCCAAACACATACAAATTATGCACGGATCGTTGATGAGCCTACGGAGGTAGTGCTGGAGGAGGCCATTCGAACCATTGGCCAGCCTGAGGCAGCGTGGACTGTATCACGCAATGGGAGGCACACTCTCATGAGAGCCGATCGCTGCTGGTGTATGCGATAATGAGAGGTCTCACGATCAACGTGGGAGAAGTCATCACTGCTGCTATTGCTGAGTGCGCCAAGAAAGGTAAGGGACCACTGTTTTTCCCTAACACCATAACCAAACTATGTTTGCTTGCAGGAGTCCCCACCGAGCGCATGGAGCAGCAAATGGCTTACCCGGGCCACTTGGAGCTGCCTGCTAACCTGAGGCTGAGGAGGAAGGGGAATATGGAGTTTGAACTGGATAGGCTGGCTGCTGAACAGTCCCTATCCATGGCCTGCCTGATGGATATGCAGAGGAGAATGGCTCAATGGGCCACTTATGCGCAGGCGAGGGACAAGGAAGTTGCAGACCAACTTGGGTGCATCTTCCCGGACTTCCCCACAAATCTCCTGACTCCATGGGTGCCCCCACGACCACGGCAGCCTGATGAAGATGAAGAAGTTTGAGTGCTGGTTTGAAGTGCACTGAAGGGAGTATTGCTGTTCCCTTAGAAAAAAAAAAAAACAAACAATTTTCTGCTTTCTGATAAATTATGTGAATGATGCTGTTTTAAGTACATTTTTGATCTGTCGTAGATGCTTAGTTTTATGTTTTTAATTTTGCTTAGTATAGTGTTATGGTAGGTGACTAGATAGGTTAGTTTTGTTTTATTTTTAGGAGAGCTTGAATGACTGGAAAGAGCATGCTTAGGGGCCTTAATCACTGTTATATCTGCCCTGATCTAATTGCGAAATAATTGCGGTACCCGCAATTTTCATGACTGAAAGCATGTTTTGGACTGTCTGTTTAGCTAGGCTGTAATCTGTTTAAATTCTATCTTTTGCTGCTAACATGACTACCTTATATAGCTTATCTAAATGCATGCTGGATGAGTGTCATAGGACACCCTTTGTTAGTTTAAAATCAACCTCTAAAAAGCTCAGCATGCACAGCTTTAAGCCCTTAACTGTCTGTTTTTTTTTATTATTTCTGCTGCTGTGATATTTGTCATTTGAATGTTTTGTCTATGCCTAGGGCTTTAGATTCTCTTTGTTTTACCTTAGACTAGATGCTTCTAGGACAAGTTTGGGGGTGTGCCACCTCCGACACTCATTGGGGACAATGAGTAGTTGAAGTTTGGGGGAGGCCACCCTACGCCTAGGAACATTCCTCTCTCCCTTAGAAACATAAGCATTCTTCTTCTCCTTTACAAAAAATGATGAACTGAAAAAAAAAAAAATGAAAAATAGAATAAAGAGGGGGGTCTCTCTGAGGTTGCTAAGTAGTCAGTGCCAAGTGTGTGACCCACAAGTGGCATTGCATCAAAAGGCAACCAATGGATAGGCCCCACCTAAGTAAGAAAAAGGGAAAAGAATAGGGAAGAAGAATGTATACCTAGGTACTTTGTACCCTTTTCTTTTCTTCTTTTCCTTGGTACTTTGTACCCTTTTCTTTTTATTTTTTTCTTCTTTCGAGAGAGCCTAACACGTCAAGCTTAATTCACTTCACGTTTTTAAGGACAAGTGTTCACTTCAATTAGTCAGCCTTTCATGCAGTGGCAACCGTGGGTTACACGATCGCCCCTGATTACACGGACAACACAAGAAGGAGGAACACCTCAAGAAAGAACATTTTTCATGCTTTTTACTCACAGAAAATTGAAAATTTTTAGGCATAAAGCTTTGCTTAAATCAAATGAGTTATTACAAATTCTAACACATCAAGCCTCCCTATATATGCCTTTCGAGGTGACAACAAATTTTCAGATCAAATAAAATAACTCTAAGCCTATCAGAACCAAGAGTAAGAGGGCTATGTGCTCGATGAATGTAGAGAGTATTCGGAAAAATTTTAAAATAAGCTCAAAATATGCATACAACTCATGGTTTATTCGAAATGCACAAATATGAAGTATTCACTAGTAAATCACAGACAGTCCTCATGGGACAACATGCATTCAGATTCTCATACATCTCAAAATCAGAGCATCCATGCACAAACACTATAAAGAAGTCCAAAACTAAACCCACCCCTCACCTAAAACATTGCATTGTCCCCAATGCAACTAATCCAAAAGATAAAACAGTGAGAGCGATAAAATTACTAAGGGAACAGGAACCTCCCCTGAATTTTAACGGGATCGGTGGAAATGGATGCGTGTCCTCATTTTTTTCAAAATGGATCCGCAATGGTGGTCACTTCTCTTCTCTCACCTATAAAAACAAGACAACAAACTTAAACAACTAGAAATAAACAACAATAGTAAACTAATAACAAACAGAAAATACAGTCCAAGCTCGGGTGCCTCCGAGAAGCGCAAATTTTTAGAGTCGATTGCTCGACTTTACCAACACTTTTTCAACCATTGTCATACACGGGTGGCACTAAAAGTAGTGCAGCATCATAACACTCGGCTTCACCCTCGTGGAAAATCTTCAAACGGTGTCCATTCACTTTTTGCACCTCGTCCGAATCCAAACTTCGAATCTCTAAAGAGCCATAGGGGAAAATTTTAGTTATAATGTAGGGTCCTTTCCAACGGGAACGAAGCTTACCTGACATGAGCTTGAGGCGGGAATTGAACAGTAGAACCTTTTAACCAACTTCAAAGTCCTTCTGCAAGATTTTTCGGTCATGGAATTGCTTGGACTTTTCCTTATAGATCTTGGAATTTTCATACGAATCCAATCGCATCTCATCCATTTCTTGCACCTGAAGTAGTCTTTCCTCGCCCGCTTCATCGAAGCTCATGTTGCATCTCTTGACCGCCTAGAATGCCTTGTGTTCTATTTCAACTTGCAAATGGCAAGTGTTAAGTCTCTGAAAGTGACTTATTTAGGACCCATTTAGCTTAAGAAGATGAACACTTTTAGGTGTTTTTGATAGCATTTAGCCTAAACCTATGCTTAAATATGAGAATGAGAAGAAGGTAGCTAAATTAGGACTTATGCACAATAGGAAAGAAAAAGGTTGAAAACCGAAGGAAAAGAATGAAAAAAACTGCATTGCGACAGCATTGCGAAAACATTGCTGAAGCCGCAATTATTCAAGTGAAAACCGTAAGTTGACTGATCCTTTTCTGTTAATTTCCGTAATTTCAGGGATTCATTCTTTCTCCTCCATCCATTCTGATATATGACGTTGAAGATTGATGGTTCTCCTTGGCCCAAACGCACCTGCAAACTACTATAAAAGGGGGCCAAAGTCGGAGGTTCAGTCATCATCCGAAAGCGTAGAGTCTTCTCGCAGTCCATCTTTTCGCCCTGTTTTCCTTTGCCGTCTGTTGGAGTGAGAGTCTCAGCTGTTGGAATCGATAATCTAATAGGAAGGAGAGGAGATTCTTCTTCTCTCTCGATTGGATTCATCCAAGCAAGGCTGCCCTTTCATCCCCTTCATTCGAGGCGACTGCAACGAGGCTTTCAAGCACCCTTTACTGTTTTCTGTCGTATTCTTCTAATTTCCAGCTTTGATCAGTTGTTGTTTCTAGTTTAGTGTTTTATCTACTGCATTTCGTTGTTGTCTGTCTTTGAATTATTTACTTTAAGTTTCCCTTTGTTCGTTCAAACCTTCAAAATAATCAAATTACAAGTTTGCATTTCGCAGTTTCCATCTTCTGCTGCTACGGTTTTATCTTACTGTTTTGAGTTCATTTCCCTTCTAAGCATGTCTGTTTTATCTTGTATTACTGTTCTCCGTATATCCATGAGTAGCTAAGTCACCTAGGGGCATGCTAATGACAGAACTATAGGCTTAAAAACGTGAACCAAGTATGTAGGATAGCTCTCGAACCATTGATTGTATGTAAGCTTCATCCCACGGGCAATTTCGATTGGCCATCCATTTTGTCCAAAGAACTCCTAACCTCTGGAAGGAGTAAGAGTTCAGAGTCGTATAATCATGCTAGCCTTTCATGGTAACCAGGAAACGGCCTAGGAATAGGCGTTTCCCTAGTACAAACTAAACACTTCTGCTTTAACAAGATGCTTAAGACCTTACTTTGAGTCGAGTAAACTAAAGTATCTAATGCATGGAATCGGACGATACATGAGATAGAGTGAGTTCGATGCATAGAGAGTAGATCCAATGCTTGGGAATCGTACAAAAATGCCTATAGGATAGTCATTAGTAGCCCTTAATTCGCCCATTTACACACGTTCGCTGTTATTCAATTGCGGTAAAATTGCGGTGTCCGCAATTCTGCTAAGTACCATTCTGTTTAGCTGTTTTCTTCTTCGTTTATTAATTCCATCTCTTGTCTTTTGAGTCTAATTTCAACTTGCATTTGTTTATGTTGCATTCCTTTACACATTCAGCAAAACGTAGATAATTAAAAACCAATTTTACCCCATCAAATCCACCCCTTCTTTCTTAACAAATACACTTCATGAATAGCTAAAAATGAGTCTCTGTGGAAAAAACGAATGAAATATACTTACTACTTGCTGTGAGACCATGTATGCTTGCATGTTCTGAGTGCTCTCTCTACCTTCTTGCTTATTTATCTTTAACACATTGAGCACGCAACAAGTTTTTGGCGCCGCTGCCGGGGAGCTGAACCCCAGCATAATCCGTCCTGAAATCACTGCCAACTCATTCGAGTTAAAACCAGTGATGTTCCAAATGTTGTCCACTGTGGGACAATTCTTTGGAATAGAAAATGAGGACCCCCATAACCACCTTAGGAACTTCCTAGGAGTCAGTGATACCTTCCTCATTCCTGGAGTGTC
Organism: Herpetospermum pedunculosum; assembly: GCA_028017165.1. Classification (NCBI taxonomy): domain Eukaryota; kingdom Viridiplantae; phylum Streptophyta; class Magnoliopsida; order Cucurbitales; family Cucurbitaceae; genus Herpetospermum; species Herpetospermum pedunculosum. Next base: position 51,682,819 of record CM051528.1, on the reverse strand, counting down.
CCAAGAAGCCCTGAGGCTATATCTGTTCCCTTACTCTTTGAGGGACAAAGCCAAAACATGGTTAAATTCATTACCCTCAGGATCTGTCCTCAATTGGACAGACTTAGCAGAAAAATTCTTAGTCAAATATTTCCCACCAGATAGGAATTCGACCTTTCGTGATGATATCATCAAATTCAAACAAGCTCCGAGTGAGTCTCTTCACGAAGCTTGGACAAGATTCAAAGACCTCCTCATTAAATGTCCACACCATGGTATTCCATGGTGTATCCAAATAGAAGTCTTCTTTAAGGGATGCAACCCCAGCACCAGACAAGTTCTAAACTCATCTGCTGGAGGTTCCATGTTGTCCAAGAGTTACAACGAAGCTTATGAGATCTTGGAGAAGATCTCAACATCTCACTGTAGGTGGTCAGATGATCCAGTAGAGCCAACTAGAGCTCAAGACAAGGATGCTCTAAGCGCCATGAGCACCCAAATAAACGCCCTGACCAACCTAGTTAAGCAAATGGCTCAGGCCAATCTCCAAACCAGTGCCAATACCGCCACAGCCATGTCAATGGGAACCCAACCAAGTCAAGGCGAGGCACTTATCTGTGGATTCTGTGGGGAAGGGCACCCATATGAATACTGTCCTGGGAATCCATTGGCGTGACATCCTTCTGAAGGAGGTACGTCATTGGCGTGACAACCTTGGAGAAGTCTTTGATAAACCTGCGAAAAAAACCTGCATGGCCAAGAAAAGATCGAACCTCCCTAACATTCGTCGGGTAAGGTAGATTAGAAATAACATCTATTTTGGTTTTATCTACCTCTATACCCTTAGCAGAAACCACATGCCCTAAAACGATTCCTTGACTGGCCATAAAATGACATTTCTCAAAATTAAGAACAAGGTTTGTTTCAATACAACGTTTTAGAACATGCGATAAATTAGTCAAACAGTCATCGAAGGAATTGCCATATACCGTAAAATCATCCATAAACACTTCAATGCATTTTTCTATAAACTTAGAAAAAATACTCATCATGCATCTCTGAAATGTACCGAGTGCGTTACAAAGACCAAAAGGCATCCTTCTAAATGCAAATGTGCCAAATGGGCACGTGAACGTTGTTTTCTCTTGGTCCTCTTGAGCAATAGGAATTTGGTGGAAACCAGAGAAACCATCGAGAAAACAAAAGAATGGCTTCCCAGCTAAACGCTCCACCATCTGATCTATAAAAGGAATGGGAAAATGGTCCTTCCTAGTGACCTCATTCAGTTTCCTAAAGTCTATGCACATCCTCCATCCATTTTGAACTCTTTTGGGTACTAATTCATTTTTCTCATTCCTAACTACCGTTATCCCAGTTTTCTTAGGAACGACATGTATTGGACTGACCCATTTACTATCAGAAACAGGATAGTTAATACCTGCTTCATGAAGCTAGAGGATTTCTAACATGACAACCTCCTTCATCGCTGGGTTAAGCCTTCTCTGGGGCTCTCGTGAAGGTTTTGCTCCGTCCTCAAGTAGGATTTTGTGCATGCACAAAGCTGGACTTAGACCTTGTAAGTCGGCAAGCGGTCATCCAATGGCCAGTTTGTGCTCTTTAAGAACTTCCATCAATTTTCCTTCCTCGGCCGGTATAAGGTCCTTCGCTATTATGACCGGCAACGTCTCCTCATCACCCAAATACGCATATTTTAAATGTTCTGGCAAGTCTTTCAACGCCAATTTGGGTGCCTGTAAAGTAGAAGGAAGCATCTTAACATGGTTTTTAACATTCGTCAATGTAGAGACAATTGGTACACCATTTTCAGGCAAGAGTGGTTCATGCATATCAGAATAAACAAAAAGTTCAGTTAAAAATAATGGGTCATCCCCATCCTCAACAGTCATGCATTCATCTTGTGCTAGTGTATCAATTATGTCTACTTGACAAAAAGAACATACATCCTCATCATGCTCTTCTACATTGGGCAAATTAAACTCAACAACCTCTCCGTCATACTCAACAGATAAAATGCCCTTATCAACATTTACCTTAGTTTTAGCAGTTTTCATAAAGGGCCTACCTAATAAGATCGAATCAGACGAAGAAGAAGTTCCATCCATTTTCAGAATATAAAAATCAACAGGAAAAGTTAATTCATTAACTTGCACTAACACATCTTCAACTACCCCTAAAGGATGCACAAAAGATCTATCAGCAAGTTGTATAACTATTCCTGTTTCCTGTATTTCTTTCAATTTCAGTTCCTGATAAATGGAATAAGGCATAACACTAATCAAGCCTCCTAAATCCAGCATTGCTCTTCTAATTTTCATGCCTCTTATCTTACAAGGAAGAGTGAACATACCTGGATCGTTGCATTTTACCGGTAAGCTTCTAGTGATCAAAGCTGAAACATTTTTACTTACCACAACGCGTTAACTTCCCTTTGTCTTCCTCTTGTTGGTGCATAATCCTTTTAGGAACTTGGCGTACCTCGGTACTTGCTTGATTGCATCCAACAGAGGGATATTGATCTCTACCTTCTTGAATTTGTCGAGAAACTCCTCCTCATAGGTTTCCTTGGGTGGTCTCGCTAACCTGCTAGGAAAAGAAGCCTTAGGCACATAAATTCTAGTACATGTAGGATCGAAATTTACCCCTTTCCACCGTGGTTCGGGATTTTCTGTCTCTGGCTCGATGTGGCCATGATCGACTTCCACCGGCGGGGTACTCATGGGAAGCTGCTTCCCACTTCTTAAGGTGATGGCACTAACGTTTTCCGCGTTCTGATGCTCCATCACTGTCAACCTCTTACTAACTTTAATCACTGCTTCGCTCAAAGTTTGAAACTGCTCTCGAGTTTCCCTATGTTGTGATTCAAGTATTTCCTCCAACGATCTACCTGAAACAGAAATACGGGGCTGTAAATGATCTTTCAAAGCAAGAACAACATTACTTACCTCAAAAAGTTTGGCCTTAAGCCCGTCCACGTCCTTCGTCAGGCGAGTCTGTTCCTTGTCTCTATCTCCACTCCGCTCCAAGCTTCTAGCCAAGTTGGAAATTAAAACTCTAGCTTCGGCGGGTGTCTTATCCATGAGCGAACCTCCACTCGCGACATCAACTAACTGTCGATTTGGCGGTAAGAGACATTCGTAGAAGTTCTGAATGAGCTGTTGTTCAGCTATTTGGTGGTTGGGACAATTGTTACGTCTCCAAAAGTGACCTTTTTAGGACTTATTTATCTTAGAAAGATGTACACTCTTAGGTGTTTTTGATAGGATTTAGCTTAAACCTATGCTTATATATGAGAATTAGAAGAAGGAAGCTAAATTAGGACTTGTGTGCAAAAGGGAAGAAAAGGAATGAAAAAGGAAGTTAAAAGAATGAAAATTGTGCATTGCGGTAGCATTGCGGAAACATTGCTAAAACCGCAATGTTTCAAGTGAAATCCGTAAGTTGGCTAACCTTTTTCTGTTGTGATCCGATATTTCAGGGATTCGTTCTTTCTCCTCCATCCATTTTGAAGTACGACGTTGAGGATGGATGGTTCTCCTTGGCCCAATCGCACCTGCAGAATACTATAAAAGGAGGTCAAAGAGGAGGGTTTGATCATCATCCGAAAGCGTAGAAGTCTCTTCGCAGCTCCATTCTTTCTCCTGTTTTTCTCTTCCGTCTGTTGGGATGGAAAGCTTAGCTGTTGGAGTCGACAATCTGATAGGCATCTTCTCTCCTGATTGGATTCATCCAAGCAAGGCTTACCTTTCTCTCCCTTCAGCCGAGGCGTTTGCGACGAGGCGTTCAAGCTCACTTTACTTGCTTTCTGTCTTTACTTTTCATTTCCATCACCGTTTGTTGTTATTTCTTTTCCATTAGTTAATCCATTCCATTTCGTTGCTTTCTGTCTTTATGTTAATCACTTTAAGTTTTCATTTTTTCATTCAAACAATTGATTAATCAAAGCACAATTCATCATTTCACACTTTGTCTTTACCTTATCTACCTACTGTTTTTCCTTGCTGTTTTGTCATTCATTTTCTTCTAAGCATGCCTACTTCATCTATTATTTCTGTTCTCTCTACATCCATGAGTAACTAAGTCACATAGGGGCATGCTAATGACAATACTATAGGCTAAAACACGTGAACCAAGCATGTAGGATAGCTATCGAATGCATTGATTGTATGTAAGCTTCATCCCACGGGCAATTTCGATTGGCCATCCATTTTGTCCAAAGAACTCCTAACCTCTGGAAGGAGTAAGAGTTCAGAGTCATACACTCATGCTAGCCTCTCAAGGTAGCCAGAAAACGACCTAGGAATAGGCGTTTTCCTAGTACAAATCATAACTTACTACTTTAACAAGATGCTTAAGACCTTACTTGGACATGAGTAAACTAAAGAATCTAATGCATGAAATCGGAAAATACATGAGAATGAGTTAGTTTGATGCATAGTGAGTTGATCCAATGCTTGAGAATCGTGTGAAAATGCCTATAGAGGAGTCGTTAGTAGCCTTTGTTTCTCCATTTTACACACTTTCGCTGTTAGTAACATTGCGGTAAAATTGTTGTTCTCGCAATTCTACTAAGTTAAAAATTCTGTTTTAGCTATTTTCCTCTTCGTTTATTAATCTCTTCTCTTTACATTTGAGTTTATCATTGACTTGCACTTGTTTATGTTGCTACCCTTTACATATTCATTAGTAATTAGGCATTTTTAAACCACATCTACCCCATCAAATCCACCCATTCTTGCTTAACAATACACTTCACGAGTAGCTAATCATAAATCTCTGTGGGAAAACGAATGAAAAAATACTTACTACTTGCTACAAGATCATGTATGCTTGCATGTTCTGAGTGCTCTCTCTCTCTTATTGCTTATTTCTTTTACACATTGAGCACGCAACAAGTTTTTGGCGCCGCTGCCGGGGATTTAGTTTAGTGAAAAACGAAGTTTTTTAAGTTAGAAACACCAAGTTTAATCTCTATTGGAGCTGATCTATTTTCATTTCTTTTGCAGGTACCATTGGGTTAGTTTATGAATGAACATTCAAGTAGCGATCTAGAGTTCAATCCTGAGCCTGAGAGATTACTTAGGGCCAGAAATAGAGCCAAGAAACGTCTCTTTAACCAACCCTCTATACCTCCAACAATTGCGGAAACCGCAATTTCTCCGCAATCCAATCAAGAAGAAATGGACAGACCAGTCCCAAATCCGGTACCTACCACTCGCAATCCCATCGAAATAGCGAATGATAAGAATAGTGCCATTCTTTCCTACCTAGTACCTATGCCTGGGGAGCTAAACCCAAGCATAATCCGCCCTGAAATTACTGCCAACTCATTCGAGTTAAAGCCAGTAATGTTCCAAATGTTGTCCACTGTGGGACAATTCTTTGGAGTGGAAAATGAGGATCCCCACAACCATCTTAGAAACTTCCTAGGAGTTAGTGATACCTTTCTCATCCCTGGAGTTTCCCAAGAAGCCTTGAGGCTCTACCTCTTCCCTTACTCTTTAAGGGACAAAGCAAAGACGTGGTTAAACTCATTACCCTCTGGATCAGTCCTCAATTGGAAAGACTTGGCGGAGAAATTCCTAGTTAAATATTTCCCACCTGATAGAAATTCTACCTTTCGTGATGACATAATCAAGTTCAAACAAGCTGAAAATGAGTCCCTTCACGAAGCTTGGACAAGGTTCAAGGACCTTCTGCTTAAATGTCCACACCATGGCATTCCATGGTGTATCCAAATAGAGGTCTTTTTCAAAGGATGCAACCCCAGCACCAGACAAGTGTTAAATTCATCTGCTGGTGGTTCCATGTTGTCCAAGAGTTATAACGAAGCCTATGAGATCTTGGAGAAGATCTCAGCATCTCACTGTAGGTGGTCAGATGATCCAATCGAGCCAAGTAGAGCTCAAAATAAGGATGCACTCAATGCCATGAGTAGCCAAATAAGCGCCCTGACCAACCTAGTTAAACAAATGGCTCAAGCCAATCTCCAAACAAGTGTCAACACCGCCACAGCCATGTCAATGGGCACACAACCAAGTCAAGGTGAGACACCTATCTGTGGATTCTGTGGGGAAGGGCATCTGTATGAATACTGCCCTGGGAATCCAGCCTCAGTCTGCTATGTTGGAAGCCAACAGCAGCCTAGGAACAACCCCTATTCCAACACTTACAATCCTGGTTCGAGGAACCACCCAAACCTTTCATGGGGTGGCCAACAGAATGCTAACCAAGCTCCTAACCAACCAAGACCGAGTGGAACACCTGGTTTCACTCCCCAACATAACCAATCCATGTATCAAAAACCATACAACCAACAAGTAGGGTCTTCTGTAGAAAATCTACTCAAAGAGTACATCGCAAAGAATGATGCTACTCTACAAAGCCAGCAAGCTACCCTCAGGAGCCTAGAGAATCAAATAGGGCAACTAGCCAATGAACTTAAAAGTAGGCCCCAAGGTAGACTACCTGCTGACACTGAGGTGCCAAGGAGAGATGGAAAAGAGCAAGTTCAAGCAATTGAACTTAGAAGTGGTAGACCATTGGTGAGCAACACTAAGGAAGCCCCAAAGAGAGTAGAGAACAAAGAGTCTAGTGCTCCACTGGAGACTCTGCCAAACCAAGGTCAACCAGCACCAAGCACATTAGGAGCAAGGCTGGAGCCAATCATAGAAGAGATAGAAGAAATTCCAAGGCCTCCACCTATCCTGAGGCGACCTGAAGTGCCTGCATATGTGCCACCACCTCCATTTCCTCGAAGGCTAAAGAAAAAACAAGAACAGGAAGTGCACTTTAACAAATTTTTAGAAATTCTTAAGCAAGTGCATGCTAATATTCCTTTTGTAGAAGTTCTACAGTCTATGCCCTCTTATGTTAAGTTTTTGAAGGATATAATCACTAACAAAAAAATAATTGGTGAATTTGAAACAGTGAATCTCACTGAGGAGTGCAGTGCCATACTCCAGAACAAGCTACCAAAGAAGAAGAAGGATCCTGGTTCCTTCACCTTACCAGTAGAGCTAGGAGGCAAGCACGTGGGCAGAGCTCTTTGTGACCTGGGAGCCAGCATAAACCTCATGCCCCTATCACTATTCCGCCAGCTAGGAATAGGAGAAGCACGTCCCACCACTGTCACCTTACAACTCGCAGACAGATCCATAGCATACCCTGAGGGTAAGATTGAGGATATTCTTGTAAAGGTTGACAAGTTTATTTTCCTTGCAGATTTCATCATCCTGGATTATGAAGCAGACAAGGAGGTCCCCATCCTATTAGGCAGACCATTTCTAGCCACAGGTAGGGCCCTGATAGATGTCCAGAAAGGTGAGCTCACTATGAGGGTTCATGAGGAGGAGGTTAAATTTAGTGTTTATAAAGCCTTAAGGTACCCCTCTAACTCTGAATCTTGTGCTAGCATGGACATTGTAGATTCACTGATGGAAGAACAGTTAGAGCATGAATTATTAACTAACCATGCTAATGAATATGTACAATTAGATTTAACTGATTTGAATGTTTCTGAGATAATGGATATACCTGTAGATAAAACACAGCATGTTTGTATAAATAATGACCTAACTGACAGATCCTTGAATCCTTTAAAACCATCCATTGAGCATCCACCTGTCTTAGAATTGAAACCCTTACCCACTCATCTGAAGTATGCATATTTAGGAAGTAATGATACTCTGCCTGTTATTATCTCATCTAAATTGAGTGCTAAGCATGAAATTGATTTAATATTACTGCTTAAGCAACATAGAAAGGCTATTGCATGGACTATTGCTGACATTAGAGGCATTAGCTCTTCTTACTGCATGCATAAAATAATATTAGAGGAAGAGCATACACCCCGAGTAGATCACCAACGTAGGTTGAACCCCTCTATGAAAGAGGTAGTGAAAAAAGAAATCATAAAGTGGTTAGATGCAGGTGTAATCTTCCCTATAGCTAGTAGTCAGTGGGTGAGTCCAATACAATGTGTACCTAAGAAGGGAGGGATGACTGTAGTAGTGAATGAGAGCAATGAACTGATTCCAACTAGAACTATTACAGGATGGGGAGTTTGTATGGATTATAGGAAATTGAATAAGGAAACAAAAAAAGATCACTTCCCTCTACCATTCATAGATCAGATGTTAGACAGGATAGCTGGTAGATCCTACTACTGCTTTCTAGATGGTTATTCAAGATATAACCAAATCACTATAGACCCTAAGGACAAAGAGAAGACCACCTTCACTTGCCCTTTTGGAACATTTGCCTTTCGCAGAATGCCTTTTGGCTTATGCAATGCACCGGCAACATTCCAAAGGTGCATGTTGGCAATCTTCTCTGACTTAGATGAATCCATGATAGAGATATTTATGGATGACTTCTCAGTCTTTGGTGATTCATTCACAAACTGTTTAGAGAACTTAGGACAAGTCCTGGCTAGGTGTGAGGAGACCAACCTAGTCCTTAATTGGGAAAAGTGCCACTTCATGGTGGAAGAAGGGATAGTCCTAGGTCATAGAGTGTCTAGAGCAGGAGTAGAGGTCGACAGGGCCAAGATTGAAATAATAGAGAGGTTAGTGGAACCTCAGAATGTGAAAGCCATTAGAAGTTTCTTAGGACACGCAGGCTTCTATAGAAGGTTCATTAAGAACTTTTCAAAGATCTCCAAGCCCTTGTGTGAGCTTCTAGAGCTGAACAAACCATTCATCTTATCTAAAGAATGTTTCCTAGCCTGGAAAACCCTTAAGGAAGCACTAGTCAAAGCACCTATTATAGTAGGACCAAATTGGGACCTCCCATTTGAGATGTTATGTGATGCAAGTGACTATGTTGTAGGGGTTATGCTAGGACAAAAGATTGACAAGCTAACACACCCTGTATACTATGCTAGTAAGACACTTAATGATGCACAATGTAATTACACAACCACTGAGAAGGAGATGCTAGCTGTAGTGTTTGCCTGTGAGAAATTTAGGAATTACATTGTAGGCACTAGAACAATCGTGTATACAGATCACTCTGCACTAAAGTACCTTATGAGGAAGGCTGATGCGAAGCCTAGGTTGATTAGATGGGTATTGCTGCTGCAAGAGTTTGATCTGGACATTAGAGATAAGAAAGGATGTGAAAATGTGGTTGCGGATCATCTTTCTAGATTGCAGCATAATTGCGGAAAAATTGCGGAAACCGCAATTTCAGATGCCTTTATTGATGAGCATGTCTTTGTATTAGCACATCGTGATAACGATGAGGAACCTTGGTTTGCTGACATTGCTAACTTCCTTGCATCGCAGGTACTACCAACTTTCAAGGGAGGACAAGAAAATAAGAGGTTCCTGCATGAAGCTAGGAAATTCATATGGGATGATCCTACACTCTACAAGACATGTGCAGATGGTTTGCTGAGGAAATGTGTGTCAGCTGCTGAGGCGAAGTCTGTGCTGCAGCACTGCCATACAGCCCCTTATGGTGGACATTTTGGTGGCCAAAGGACAGCTGCAAAGGTGTTCCAAGGTGGCTACTATTGGCCCACGATCTTCAAGGATGCCCACGAATACGCACACAGCTGTGATGAATGCCAGAGAACAGGTAACCTTAGTCGAAAGGATGAGATGCCTCTCACTTACATCTTAGAGTTGGAGCTCTTTGATGTGTGGGGCATTGACTTCATGGGGCCATTTCCCCCATCATCAGGTAACCTTTACATACTTGTAGCTGTAGACTATGTATCTAAGTGGGTAGAGGCCATAGCATGTCCAAATAATGATGCCAAAAAAGTCGTTAAGTTCCTTAATAGGCATATCTTTACTAGGTTTGGTACACCTCGTGCTATAATTAGTGATGAAGGAACACACTTTATTAATAAAGCTATGGAAAAAGTGTTGGCTAAATATAATGTTAGACATAGAGTAGCCACCCCTTATCACCCACATTCGAATGGCCAAGCTGGAATTTCAAATAGGGAGATTAAAAACATACTCGAAAAAGTGGTCAAACCCAATAGAAAAGATTGGTCGTTTAAACTCGAGGATGCACTTTGGGCATATAGGACTGCATATAAGACACCCCTAGGTATGTCTCCTTATAGACTTGTGTATGGCAAAGCATGTCACTTACCATTCGAATTAGAAATTAAAGCATTTTGGGCCTTGAAAGAACTGAATTATTGCGTGACCGATGCGGGAACATTGCGGTCTCTGCAATTACATGAGCTTGATGAGCTTAGACATATGTCCTATGAAAATGCTAAAATGTATAAGGAAAAGACTAAGATTTGGCATGATAGTAGACTTAGGATTAAGGACTTTGAGAAAGGCCAGCTTGTCTTATTATTTAACTCAAGGTTGAGATTATTTCCAGGCAAACTTAAGTCCAGATGGTCAGGTCCTTTTGTAATAACTAACGTGTTTGTTCATGGTGCAATCGAGATTAGGAACCTGCAGCAAGGGCAACCGTTCATGGTTAATGGTGCACGATTGAAGCATTATTATGAGGAAGGAGATGTGAAGACTCTCTCGGCCTCCCTCTTGACTGAAACGTGAAAATAAGTACGAGAGAGGACGAGTGATTACTGTGCTCGTCCATGCGAGGCTATGCCTTAGTTTATTTTTTACTATTCTTTCGGTTACGATTTGCGTATATTTTTGTGTGATTTTAATTACGAATTTGATGTTGATTTTATTTCTTTTAATAGGGGATCGATAGAGGGAATCAAGGAGATGAATCTAGGATAAAAAATCGGGGAAGATATTGGGCCAAATCGAAGATTAAGTTGAGGAAATATGGGCAGTTGAAACGAAGGAAATCTCCAACGGCCATTTAATTGCGGTAGATTTGCGAAATCCGCAACAGAAATAGCCGTTGGGATTTCCATCATTACTTATAGCCGTTAGAAGCGCTCTGATCCGTACGCTCCCTTCATTCCCTGAACTCCAAGAAAGCTCTCTCTTTCTCCCTCTGCAATTCCTCTTTCTAGATTCCTACGATTCCACCATGGTGCTAACAAGAGCTGAGAGATCTGCGTCCAAGAAGAAGGCCGACGACGCTGAGATTGCTGCGAGAGAGGCACTCCTTGCCTTGGCGGATGCTGAAACCGCACGAACCGAGCGCCTTCCCAAGCTCCCTGTCCGCAGGAAGAAGTGGAAGGTGGTGTCGGAGATCCCTGCTGGGCCATCTGAACCAGCAGGAACGCCCAAGAAAAGGAAGTGGAAGATGGCTGTGGCCGAAGCAGCGATCAAGAAGAAGACTCCCTTTGTGGAGAGTCAAGAAAGTGGCCGTCCATCCTACGAGACGGCCAGGCAAAGCCATTCTCCATCTCCACCAGCGCGAAGCCCTGCACCTTCTCCACCAGCGCAAAGCTCTGAACACTCTCCACCGCCGCAGAGCCCTGAAGCATCACCCATCTCCCAGACGCCTGAACCTGAAATTCCAGATGACGAGCATCAAGAATTGGCACAGGGCGGTGAAGAAGCTGAGGAAGAAGAGGTCTTCTCTCCGTTGAGGGAAGTCAGCCCCGAGAGCCCAGCACAGGGGGAAGATTCGATGGATGAGACGTTGGGGGATTGGCTCCAACAGATCACAACCAAGGCGAGATTGAGAAAGAAAGCCACCAAGGTTGGCAAGGCCATACGGCCAAAGGCTTCGAAGAAGTCAAAGAAAAAGAAAGCCAGGGGTGAGCGTTCATCAAAGAAGGTTAGTACTGAGCCTTCCCCGAAGAAGCTCAAGATCGAGGCTGCTGAATCAGCCAGGGCAAAGGACAAGGGGAAAGCCAAGCTGTACCCTGAAGATGAGCCTCAATCTGTGAGGTATGTGTCCTCTGATGCTGAGTCCAGAGGCACTGAATTAAGGAAGAGGGACTTGCTGCACGAGAAAGGGTTCCTCGACGCGCTAGCAGACCTGCCGCAATTCTTGCGCGCAGGGATCACCAATCATGGCTGGGAAGAGCTGTGCAGACCGCCCATCCCCGCCTACTCCAGCATGGTGTATGATTTTTACGCCAATTTGATGAACCCTGAGGATGGCCTATCTGTGGTCAGAGGAGTCGAGGTAGATTTCTCAGCTAAGGCAATCAATGAAGCCTATGGCCTCAAGGGGCAAAAGCACACTGACTATGCCAGGATCGTTGATGCGCCAACAGAAGCTGTCCTGGAGGAAGCAATTCGGATCATTGGCCAACCCGAGGCAGCGTGGACAGTTTCACGCAATGGGAAGCACACCCTGATGAGTGCTACCCTCACAGCCAAGGCAGCTGTCTGGTTTTCCTTCGTGCGGAGGAAGCTGTCCCCAGTAAGCCATGAGACCACCATCAACCAAGGCAGATCGCTGCTGGTCTATGCGATCATGAGGGGCCTCACAATCAATGTGGGCGAGGTCATTGCAGCCTCAATCGCTGACTGCGCCAAAAAGGGTAAGGGTCCACTTTTCTTTCCCAATACCATTACTAAGCTGTGCTTACATGCAGGGGTTCCAATCGAGAGGATGGAGAGGCAGCTGGCCTACACGGGGCACCTGGAGTTGCCTACTGCCTTGAGGATGCGAAGGAAGGGGAACATGGAGTTCGAGTTAGACGGCCTGGCTGCTGCTCAATTTCTGTCAATGGCCTATCTGATGGACCTGCAGAAGAAGATGGCTCAATGGGCTACATATGCACAGGCAAGGGATAAGGATGTTGCTGACCAATTAGGCTGCATCTTCCCTGAGTTCCCCACGGACCTACTGACTCCATGGGCGCCTCCAAGGCCACGGAAGGATGATGATGATGAGGACATCTGAGTGCTAGATTGAGAAGCACTCAAGGGAGTATTTCTGTTCCCTAAAACAAAAAAAATAATAATCAAACTGCTTTTTGTTGAACCATGTGAATTCTGCTGTTTTGAGTTAAATTTTGATCTGTTTTTAGTTCTTTATTTTTGCTGTTTATAATTGCTTAGTATAGTCTGATGGTAGCTGAATAGGTAGATTAGTTTAGTTTCCTTTTTGTATAGCTTAAATGACTGGAAAGAGCATGCATAGGGGCCTTAATCACTGATTTATCTGCCCTGTATCCATTGCGAAATAATTGCGGAATCCGCAATTTTTATTAGTAAATGCATGTTTTTGACTGACTGTTTAGCTAGGCTGGTTCTGTTTAAATTTTTTCTTTTGCTGCTATCTTGACTACCTTATATAGCCTATCTAAAAGCATGCTGGATGAGTGTCATAAGACACCTTTGTTAGTTTAAATTAGCCTCTTCAAAAACTGCTCAGCATGCGTAGCTTTAAGTCCTTACCTGCCTGTTTTTTCAAATTTCTGCTGCTGAGATGTTTGCTTTGAGAATGTTCTGTCTATCCCTAGGGCTTTTAGATTCTCTTTGTTTTACCCTAGACTAGATGCTTCTAGGATAAGTTTGGGGGTGTGCCACCTCAGACACTCATTGGGAACAATGAGTAGTTTAAGTTTGGGGGAGGCCACCCGAGGCCTAGGAACATTCCTCTCTCTTAAAGTTTGGGGTGTGCCACCTCAGACACTCATAAGCATTCTTCTTCTCCTTTACAAAAAATGATGAGCTGAAAAAAAAAATGAAAAATAGAATAAAGAGGGGTGTCTCTCTTAAAGTTGCTGAGTAATCAGTGCCAAGTATGTAACCGACAAGTGGCATTGCATCAAAAGGCAACCAAAGGAGAGGCTCGACCAAAGTAAGAAAGAAAAATGAAGAAATAGGGAAGAAGAATGTATACCTAGGAGTTGCAACTTTGTGGCTTAGACGTCCTGAATAAAAAGAACTTTGATCCTCAATTAGCTGAGCACAAAGTTGTAGCTTGTAGGGTTGTTTAGGGAGATGAATGTATGTCCAATGTAGTGATGCCAGGGTTTAGGTTGTTCTCTAAAAGTACTACTGTCACTGTTTAATACTAAGACTGGCATGACTCTAAGGAATCCTAGGTAGCTCAAAAGTAAAAACTAGAAGCATGTACTGAGTCTAAAGTAAAGCTAGGTAGAATTTGAAACCTTAGGGATAGTTGCACGATATGACAGAAGCGAGTAGATCAGCTGCAAGGAGTTAATGAAACAGTAGGATCATTAGGCATGCGAAGTCAGAAGAAGCAAAGTAAGAGGGTAGTTGTAAACTTAGAAGTGTGTCACAGGACAGCACTGCTATAGATAGGAATTTAGGGAGTCAGCAAGTGGTTAGAGAGGATAAAACAGCAACCTAAGTAAGCCCTTAGATTGCTCGAGGACGAGCAAAACCTTAAGTTTGGGGGTGTGTTACGTCTCCAAAAGTGACCTTTTTAGGACTTATTTATCTTAGAAAGATGTACACTCTTAGGTGTTTTTGATAGGATTTAGCTTAAACCTATGCTTATATATGAGAATTAGAAGAAGGAAGCTAAATTAGGACTTGTGTGCAAAAGGGAAGAAAAGAAATGAAAAAGGAAGTTAAAAGAATGAAAATTGTGCATTGCGGTAGCATTGCGGAAACATTGCTAAAACCGCAATGTTTCAAGTGAAATCCGTAAGTTGGCTAACCTTTTTCTGTTGTGATCCGATATTTCAGGGATTCGTTCTTTCTCCTCCATCCATTTTGAAGTACGACGTTGAGGATGGATGGTTCTCCTTGGCCCAATCGCACCTGCAGAATACTATAAAAGGAGGTCAAAGAGGAGGGTTTGATCATCATCCGAAAGCGTAGAAGTCTCTTCGCAGCTCCATTCTTTCTCCTGTTTTTCTCTTCCATCTGTTGGGTTGGAAAGCTTAGCTGTTGGAGTCGACAATCTGATAGGAAGGAGAGAAGATTCATCTTCTCTCCTGATTGGATTCATCCAAGCAAGGCTTACCTTTCTCTCCCTTCAGCCGAGGCGTTTGCGACGAGGCGTTCAAGCTCACTTTACTTGCTTTCTGTCTTTACTTTTCATTTCCATCACCGTTTGTTGTTATTTCTTTTCCATTAGTTAATCCATTCCATTTCGTTGCTTTCTGTCTTTATGTTAATCACTTTAAGTTTTCATTTGTTCATTCAAACAATTGATTAATCAAAGCACAATTCATCATTTCACACTTTGTCTTTACCTTCTCTGCCTACTGTTTTTCCTTGCTGTTTTGTCTTTCATTTTCTTCTAAGCATGCCTACTTCATCTATTATTTCTGTTCTCTCTACATCCATGAGTAACTAAGTCACATAGGGGCATGCTAATGACAATACTATAGGCTAAAACACGTGAACCAAGCATGTAGGATAGCTCTCGAATGCATTGATTGTATGTAAGCTTCATCCCACGGGCAATTTCGATTGGCCATCCATTTTGTCCAAAGAACTCCTAACCTCTGGAAGGAGTAAGAGTTCAGAGTCATACACTCATGCTAGCCTCTCAAGGTAGCCAGAAAACGACCTAGGAATAGGCGTTTTCCTAGTACAAATCATAACTTACTACTTTAACAAGATGCTTAAGACCTTACTTGGACATGAGTAAACTAAAGAATCTAATGCATGAAATCGGAAGATACATGAGAATGAGTTAGTTTGATGCATAGTGAGTTGATCCAATGCTTGAGAATCGTGTGAAAATGCCTATAGAGGAGTCGTTAGTAGCCCTTGTTTCTCCATTTTACACACTTTCGCTGTTAGTAACATTGCGGTAAAATTGTTGTTCTCGCAATTCTACTAAGTTAAAAATTCTGTTTTAGCTATTTTCCTCTTCGTTTATTAATCTCTTCTCTTTAAATTTGAGTTTATCATTGACTTGCACTTGTTTATGTTGCTACCCTTTACATATTCATTAGTAATTAGGCATTTTTAAACCACATCTACCCCATCAAATCCACCCATTCTTGCTTAACAATACACTTCACGAGTAGCTAATAATAAATCTCTGTGGGAAAACGAATGAAAAAATACTTACTACTTGCTACAAGATCATGTATGCTTGCATGTTCTGAGTGCTCTCTCTCTCTTATTGCTTATTTATTTTACACATTGAGCACGCAACAACAATCCTCACACAACCGACCAAATCTCTCCCAACACTCGAGAACGGTCTCCTTCTCTCCTTGCTCAATTCTATTAATCATTCTTCTAAGGGCGGCAACCTTGGGAGGGGGAAAATACTTCGCATAAAACGCTTCCTGCAACTCTTCCCAAGAAGTGATGGACCCAGTTGGTAGGTAATACATCCAATCTCTCGCGTTCTCCTTCAATGTGAAAGGAAAGGCCCTAAGATGGAGTTGATCTTCAGTGATGTCGTCGGTCCTAAATGACGAACACACCATCCGAAATGCCTTGAGGTGTCTGACGAGATTCTCATCTGTATTACCACAAAAAGAAGGTAATAAGTTAACCAGACCAGCTTTAAGTTCAAAATTACCTGAAGCTACCGGATACAATATACTCGATGAGTTCCGGCCTAGCTCAGATGCTGCAACTTGCCTCAAGGTTCTTTGTTGCTCAAAAATACCCCCGACCTCCATTTCAGCGCTTCTTTTGAATTTTCAAAGAATAACTGCGCTCAAAGACTGAAACAAAAACGGGTAAAATAATACAAGAAAAATTTAAAATAAATGAATAAAACTGTACAAACAAATTTTTATTTTTTTTTAAACAAACAAATTAAAATCAACCAAGCCGAATTAAATTTAATTCCCCAGCAACGACGCCAATTTTGGTAGTGAACTTTTGTACGTTCACAAATTTCGGGTTGTCGAAGCCCGTCAAAATAATATTTATAAGCCGATTATACCGACTAATTTATAGTTAGTGAAAACCGGGTCGAACCACAAGGAATTAGCTTAATTCAAACTTAATTAATTCTAAATTGCTAACGGTAAATATAGGAGAAATTGGATTTTAAAAGGGAGCTCTAACATATTGTAGCTAACGGAAAATTAAAACAATAAAAACTGTGAAGTAACAAATTTAAATGGCATGTTTGACTTCAAAGAATGGGATTGATCACAATTGGTGTTCGGATCATCGATAACTAAATACATAGGCACAGCGCTTAAAGCACGCAATTCGTTTGGTTATTTCTAACTCAAACGACCCAAAGATACAATTAGAAAAGTGCAAGTCTAATTGTTCTTGACAGTTACTCAAAATAAGGTGATCAATCCTAAAATGATTAATGGACAGAGACGGGAACATTGCGACGAATTAACCCGGAGACTAAATCGATTTTTCCTCTTTACCCAAAATCTAACATGAAGGTTATCTAATTTCTACCTCCAACTATCACTTGGGATCAAACTAAATACCCATATTCAGATTTGTGTTACCTAGCGATTGAGGCAATTATACGTCATAATCTCTAACGGTAAAGCATGCATAAGGACTCGGGCGTCACTCCTAATCAGTTACCCAAGCTATTTAGATGAAGAACAAGGAAGAAGATCCATAATGAAGACAATCTAATTCATACACAAATTAGGGCAAATCTCCCCTTAATCCAAATTGATTACAATCCCAAACTAGAAATCAAACACTTACTTGTTTAGCTATCCATGGAGATGAAGAAGACAACCACAAATGGCTAAGAATGCCCAAATTTCGAAAGAGGTAGGAGAAGAGCCAAAAGAGAACGCCCTAAATTAAGAAAAATGGGTATTTATACCAATTTTTCTGTCGGGCCAGCGCCTAGGCGCTGAGCTCTCTGGAAAATTTACAAAATCGGGCATTTTTGTTGACTTTTAATGACGGGCTTCTGCTGAGTTTTAATGACGGGCATTTACAGTCACGAAAAGGGAGCGCGGGGCTGAGCGATGGCGAGGCGTGGGCATCTGCTGAGTTTTAATGACGGGCATTTACAGTCACGGAAAGGGAGCGCGGGGCTGAGCGATGGCGAGGCGTGGGCATGAGGTGTTGACCGACCGTTGACCATCGACTGTTGACCGTTGACCGGTGCAGTTGACTTTTACAAAATGAAGGATAATCTTGCATTCAACAAGATTTGAACCTAGGCACCCCATTGTCTTGGCAAGCCTTGCACCATTAAGCCATTAATCAATTTTGATATTAATTAGATTATTTAATTAATGTAGTATAATTACTAAAAACCTTTAATTAATAAAATGCTCTAAAATATTCATTTAAGCTCTTAATTTACGCAAATGCCCGATTTACCCCTTAACAATTAAATTATACAAAATATATCAATTAAGCCCAAATAATTATTCTAATTTACAAGACTTAGGAGCTAAATATTAGCAATTTTAGAGTGCTATCAAAGCTCACAAAGGGGTTTAGAGATTTTTGAAAAGTCTATTATAAATCTTCTATAAAATCCTGCGTGACCTAAGAAACTTCTTATGGCTTTGACATTCTTAGGTTCAACTAACTTCTCAATGACTTCTATTTTAGCCCTATCGACCTCTACTCGTGCCTTGGACACTCTATGTCCTAATAGTATTCCTTCTTCCACCATGAAGTGGCATTTTTCCCAATTTATGACTAGGTTGGTTTCTTCACACCTAGTTAGGACTTGTCCTAGGTTTTCTAGGCAGTGATTAAAGGAGTCACCAAAGACTGAGAAGTCATCCATAAATATTTCTATTATGGACTCATCTAGGTCAGAGAAGATAACCAACATACATCTTCGGAACGTTGCTGGTGCATTGCATAGGCCAAATGGCATTCTGCGAAAAACAAATGTTCCAAAGGGACATGTAAATGTTGTTTTCTCTTGATCCTCAGGGTCTATGGTGATTTGGTTATATCTTGAGTAACCATCTAAAAAGCAGTAAAAGGCTCGGCGAACTATTCTATCTAACATTTGGTCTATAAAGGGTAAAGAAAATGGTCTTTTTTGGTTTCTTTATTAAGTTTTCTATAATCCATACATACTCTCCATCCTGTAACAGTTCGAGTTGGTATTAATTCGTTATTTTCATTAACTACTACAGTCATACCACCCTTCTTAGGTACACATTGAATAGGACTGACCCATTGACTATTGGCTATTGGGAAGATCACACATGCATCTAACCATTTAATGATTTATTTTTTAACTACCTCTTTCATAGAGGGGTTCAACCTACGTTGGTGATCTACTCTAGGTGTATGTTCCTCTTCCAACAATATCTTATGCATGCAGTAGGAAGGACTTATATCCCTAATGTCAGCAATCGTCCAAGCAATTGCCCTTCTATGTTGCTTAAGGAGCAATATTAACGCAATTTCATGTTGTTTACTTAGTTTAGACGAAATAATGACAGGCAAGGTATCTTTCTCTCCTAGATATGCATATTTAAGGTGTTCAGGCAATGGTTTTAGTTCTAGCAAAGGTGGTTGTTCAATTGATGGCATCATAGGAGTTGTGGTTCTTTCAGACAGTTCATTGGTCATGCATACATGCTGAGGGTTATCCACAGTTACATCCATCAATTCAGAAATATTTAAATCATTCACATCTATTTGTGCATAATTAGTAGCATGCTTGACTAACAATTCTTGCTCAAGTTCTTCTTCCATTAATGAGTCTACTATATCTATAATTGCACAGTGTTCAAGATCAGAGGGATACCTTAAAGCTTTAAACACACTGAACTTAACCTCCTCATCATGGACTCGCATGGTGAGCTCACCTTTTTGGACATCAATTAGGGCCCTACTTGTGGCTAAGAAAGGTCTTCCCAGTAGGATTGGCACCTCTTTGTCTGCCTCATAGTCCAAGATTATAAAGTCTGCAAGAAAAATAAATTTGTCAACCTTGACTAGTATATCCTCAATCTTACCTTCAGGGTATGCGATGGATCTGTCTGCAAGTTGCAAGGTGACAGTGGTTGGTCGTGCTTCACCTATCCCAAGCTGTTGGAATAGTGACAAGGGCATGAGGTTGATGCTGGCTCCCAGATCACACAAGGCTCTGCCCACATGCTTGCCTCCCAATTCTACTAGCAAAGTGAAGGAACCAGGAACATTCTCCTTCTTTGGCAGCTTGTTTTGGAGTATGGCACTGCACTCCTCAGTGAGATTTACTGTTTCAAACTCACCAATAACTTTTTTGTTAGTTATAATATCTTTTAAGAATTTAACATATGATGGCATAGATTGCAAAACTTCCACAAACGGAATATTAACATGAACTTGTTTCAGAATTTCCAAAAACTTGTGGAAATGAGCTTCCTGCTCTTGTTTCTTCTTGAGCCGTTTAGGAAATGGAGGTGGTGGCACGTAGGTAGGCAAGTCAGGTTGCCTAATGATAGGGGGAGGCCTAGGAATCTCTTCTGGTTCCTCAATGATAGGTTCCAGCCTCACCCTTGTTGTGCTTGGTTGTATTTGATCAAGGTTAGGCAGAGAATCCAGTGGAGCACTAGACTCTTCATTCTCTACTCTCTTTGGTGCTTCTCTGCTGTTGATCACCAATGGCCTTCCACTTTGAAGTTCAATGGCTTGAACTTGTTCCTTACCATTCTTTCTTGGGGCTGGAGTGTCTGCAGGCAGTCTACCTTGGGGCCTATTCTTCAGCTCGTTTGTCAACTGCCCAATTTGATTTTCTAAGCTTCTCAGTGTTGCTTGTTGGCTCTACAGAGTTCCATCATTCTTTGCTATGTACTCTTTCAACAAGTTCTCCACTGATGTTCCCATCAGTTGGTTGTATTGTTTCTGATTTGAGGGTTGACTAGTGTTACGTGCTCAATGTGTTGAAATAATTAAGCAATAAGATAGAAAGAGCACTCAGAACATGCAAGCATACATGATCTTATAGCAAGTAGTAAGTATTTTTTCATTCGTTTTCCCACAGAGATTTATTATAAGCTAATCGTGAAGTGTAAAGTTAAGAAAGAGAGGGTGGATTTGATGGGGTAAAATTGGTTTTAAATTGTCTATTTCCTACTGAATGTGTAGAGGGTAGCAACATAAACAAGAACAAGTCAAAGCTAAACTCAAATGAAAAGAGACGAGATTAATAAATGAAGGCAAAGACAGCTAGACAGAATTGTAACTTAAACAGAATTGCGGAGACAGCAATCCTACCGCAATTTAAATAACAGCGAAAGTGTGTAAAGTGATGAATTAAAGGCTACTAACGACTATCCTATAGGCTTTTTCATACGATTCTCAAGCACTGGATCAACTCACTATGCATCAAACTATCTCATTCTCATGTATCTTCCGATTTCATGCATTAGATTCTTTAGTTTACTCATGTCCAAGTAAGGTCTTAAGCATCTTGTTAAGGCCGAAGGATATGGTTTGTACTAGGGAAACACCTATTCCTAGGCCGTTTCCTGGCTACCTTGAAAGGCTAGCATGATAGTATGACTCTGAACTCTTACTCCTTCCAGAGGTTAGGAGTTCTTTGGACAAAATGGATGGCCAATCGAAATTGCCCGTGGGATGAAGCTTACATACAATCAATGCTTCGAGAGCTATCCTACATGCTTGGTTCACGTTTTTTAGCCTATAGTGTTGTCATTAGCATGCCCCTAAGTGACTTAGTTACTCATGGATATAGGGAGAACAGAAATAAGGGATGAAAGAGACATGCCTAGAAGAGAACTAAACTAAAAACAGCAAGTTAAAACAGTAAGATGCGAAGACAAGAAATTGCTAGATGAAGAATTGTGCTTGGATTACTTAATTGGTTGAATGAACAAAAAGAGTAACTTAAAGTGCAAAACAGAAAGACAGAACACAACGAAATGGACTGATCTAGTTACAAGAAAGGAAACAACAACAAACTGAAGCTGGAAAATGGAAATAAAGACAGAAAACAGTAAAAGATGCTTGAAAGCCTCGTTGCAACCGCCTCGGCTGAAGAGGGTGAAATAATAGCTTTGCTTGGATGAATCCAATCGGGAGAGAAGATGAATCTTCTCTCCTTCCTATCAGATTGTCGATTCCAACAGCTGAGACTCTCACACCAACAGACGGCAAAGGAAAACACGAAGAAAGATGGAGCTGCGAGAAGACTTCTACGCTTTCGGATGATGTTTGAACCCTCGACTTTGACCCCTATTTATAGTAATCTGCAGGTGCATTTGGGCCAAGGAGAACCATCAATCTTCAACGTCGTACTTCAGAATGGATGGAGGAGAAAGAACGAATCCCTGAAATAACGGAAATTAACAGAAAAAGATCAGTCAACTTACGGTTTTCACTTGAAACATTGCGGTTTCAGCAATGTTTCCGCAATGCTATCGCAATGCTTGTTTTTCATTCTTTTCCTTCGGTTTTCAACCCTTTTCTTTCCTATTGTACATAAGTCCTAATTTAGCTACCTTCTTCTAATTCTCATATTTAAGCATAGGTTTAGGCTAAATGCTATCAAAAACACCTAAGAGTGAACATCTTTCTAAGATAATTAAGTCCTAAAAAGGTCACTTTTGGAGACGTAACACACCCCCAAACTTAAGGTTTTGCTTGTCCTCGAGCAATCTAAGGACTTTCCTAGGCTGCTGTTTCTTCTTCTTTAACCACTTACTGACTCCCCTATATTCTTATCTACAGCAGTGCTGTCCTGTGACACACTTCTAAGCTTAAAACTACCCTCTCATCTAGCTTCTTCTGTTTTCACATGCCTAATACTCCTACTGTCTTTATTAACTCCCTACCCTGATCTACCTGCTTTTGTCATATCCTGCCACTATCCCTAAGGTTTCAAATTCTACCTAGCTTTACCCCAGACTCAGTACATGCTTCTAGTTTATACTTATGCGCTACCTAGGATTCCTTAGAGTCATGCCAGTCTTAATATTAATGGTGACAGTAGTACTTTTAGAGAACAACCTAAGCCCTGACATCACTACATTGGATATACACTCATCTCCCTAAACAACCCTACAAGCTACAACTTTGCTCTTAGCTCATTGAGGATCAGAGTTCTTTTTAAACAGGACATCCAAGCCACAAAGTTGCAACTCCTAGGTATACATTCTTCTTCCCTACTCTTTTCCTTTTTTCTTTCTTAGGTGGAGCCTTTCCTTTGGTTGCCTTTTGATGCAATGCCACTTGTGGGTTACACACTTGGCACTGATTACTCAGCAACCTAAGAGAGACACCCCTCTTTATTCTATTTTTCATTTTTTTTCAGCTCATCATTTTTTTTATAAAGGAGAAGAAGAATGCTTATGCTTAAAGGGAGAGAGGAATGTTCCTAGGCCTAGGGTGGCCTCCCCCAAACTTAAACTACTCATTGTCCCCAATGAGTGTCTGAGGTGGCACACCCCCAAACTTGTCCTAGAAGCATCTAGTCTAAGGTAAAACAAAGAGAATCTAAAAGTCCTAGGCATAGGCAGAACATTCTAAAAGTAAATATCACAGCAGCAGAAATTTGAAAAAACAGACAGGTAAGGACTTAAAGCTATGCATGCTGAGCTTTTTAGAGGTTAATTTAAACTATCAAAGGGTGTCCTATGACACTCATCCAGCATGCATTTAGATAAGCTATATAAGGTAGTCATGAAAGCAACAAAAGATAGAATTTAAACAGATCACAGCCTAGCTAAACAGACAGTCCAAAACATGCATTCAGTAATAAAAATTGCGGGTACCGCAATTATTTCGCAATCAAATCAGGGCAGATATATCAGTCACTAAGGCCCCTAAGCATGCTTGATCCAGTCATTCAAGCTCGACAAAAATAAACCTAAACTATCCTACCTAATCAGCTAGTAGCAGGCTATACTAAGCAATTTAAAAACGTAAAACTAAGCAACTAAAACAGATCAAAACTTTACTAAAAACAGCAGAATTCACATGGTCTATCAGAAAGCAGATTTTTTTTTTTATTCTAAGGGAACAGCCATACTCCCTTGAGTGCAATTCAAACCAGCACTCAGATGTCTTCATCCTCATCAGGTCGTCGTGGTCGTGGAGGCACCCATGGAGTCAGAAGATTTGTGGGGAAGTCAGGGAAGATGCAGCCAAGCTGGTCAGCAACTTCCTTGTCCCGTGCCTGCGCGTATGTGGCCCATTGAGCCATCCTCTTCTGCATATCCATCAGGCAAGCCATGGACAGCGACTGGTCAGCAGCCAACCTATCCAGCTCGAATTCCATATTCCCCTTCCGTTTCAGCCTCAAGCCAGCAGGCAGCTCCAAGTGGCCAGTGTAAGCCATTTGCTGCTCCATTCGCTCAATAGGGACTCCTGCAAGCAAACATAGTTTAGTTATAGTATTAGGGAAAAACAATGGACCCTTACCTTTCTTCGCGCACTCAGCAATGGCGGCTGACATGATTTCACCCACGTTGACCGTGAGACCTCGCATGATGGCATAGACCAGCAGCGATCTGCTCTGGTTGATGGTGGTCTCATGAGTCACGGGGGACAGCTTCCTCCTAACAAAGGCAAACCATACAGCCGCCTTAGCTGTGAGGTTGGCACTCATGAGAGTGTGCCTCCCATTGCGTGACACGGTCCAGGATGCTCCAGGCTGGCCAATGGTTCGAATGGCCTCCTCCAGGACTGCCTCAGTAGGCTCATCAACGATCCTCGCATAGTCAGTATGTTTTTGGCCCTTGAGGCCATAGGCTTCGTTGATGGCTTTTGCTGAGTAGTCCACTTCTACTCCCCTAACCACAGACAGCCCCTCCTCAGAGTTTCGCAGGTTGGCGTAGAAGTCATATACCATACTCGTGTAAGCCGGATTGGGTGGCCTGCACAACTCCTCCCAGCTATGATTCACAATGCCTGTGCGCAAGAATTGCGGCAGGTCAGCAGGTCTGTCGAGGAAGCCCTTTTCGTGCAGCAACTCCCTCTTTCTCAGCTCAATACCCCTGGACTCAGCGTCAGAAGACACATACCTCACTGACTGAGGCTCATCTTCAGGGTAAAGCTTGGCCTTCCCTTTGTCCTTTGGTTTGGCTGACTCCGCAGCCTCAAGCTTGAGCTTCTTGAACGATGGCTCAGCACTCTCTCCCTCTGATGCCAGCGCCCTCTTGGCTTTCTTTTTCTTTAATTTCTTGGACCGTTTGGCTTTGATATTCTTGGCAGCCTTCTTCTTCTTCAGCTTTGCCTTGGTTGCGATCGCATGGAGGCAAGCCGCCAATGTCTCCTCCATGGAATCATCCTTCTGCGCAGGACTCTCAGGATTGGCTTCCCTCAACGGAGAGAAAACCTCTTCTTCCTCACCTTCCCCACTGCCCTGCGTCGATTCTTGGAACTCCCCATATGGAAATTCAGGGTCATGTTGTGGGGCAGTGGCCGACGGAGTAGTGCTTTGTGCGGCTGTGGGGGTCTGTGCAGAGCTCTGTGGGGATGAAGGCAGTTCAGGACTCTGCACTGGTGGTGATGAGGAAAGCTCAGGGCTTTGAACTGGCGGAGATGGCGACGGGCTGCGTTCGGCTGTTTCGTGGGATGGTTGGCTTTGTTCTGGACGCTCCATAGAGGGAGTCTTGTTCTTGATTTCTTCCTCGGCCACAGCCATACTCCACTTGCGCTTCTTGGGTGTGCCTGCTGGCTCAGAGGGTCCAGCAGGTATCTCTGTGACGACCTTCCACTTCTTCTTGCGAATCGGAAGTTTGGGAAGGCGTTCAGTTCGCACGGCGTCAGCCTCAGCCAAGGCGAGCAGTGCGTCTCTCGCAGCCGATTCAGCGTCGTCAGCCTTCTTCTTGGCCGCAGATCTTTCAGCCCTCGTGAGCACCATTGTTGAATCGTGGAGTTTTGGAGAGAAGAATCACAGATGAAGAGAATCGCAGTTTTCTTGGAGTTCAGAGAATGGGAGAATCGTACAGATCAACGCGCCTTCTAACGGATATAAAGAAAACGGATAAATCCCAACGGCTATATTTTTGCGAATCCTGCAAATCCAGCGCAATTTTAGTGACCGTTGGAGATTTTTTTCATCTAAATGTCAATCTTTGCTCATCCGTATCTTTTATTTGGCCCAATATTTTCTTGATTTTTAAAGCTGGATTTACTCTCCTTGATTCCCTCTATCGATTCCCTACAAAAAGAAATAAAATCAACATCAAATTAACCATTAAAATCATACAAACTTATACACAAATGATAACCGGAAAATCGTAAAAAATAAACTAAGGCATGAGCCTCATGTTGACGAGCACAGCAATCACTCGTCCTCTCTCGTTCTTAATTTCATGCTTCAGTCAAGAGGAAGGCCGAGAGAGTCTTCACATCTCCTTCCTCATAGTAGTGCTTCAACCTTGCACCATTAACCATGAATGGTTGTCCTTGCTGCAAGTTCTTTATCTCAATAGCACCATGAACAAACACATTAGTAATCATGAAAGGACCTGACCATCTGGACTTTAGTTTGCCTGGAAATAACCTCAATCGTGAGTTAAACAATAAAACAAGTTGGCCTTTCTTAAAGTCCTTGATCCTAAGTCTACTATCGTGCCAAATCTTGGTCTTTTCCTTATATATTTTGGCATTTTCATAAGACATTTGTCTAAGCTCATCAAGCTCGTGTAATTGCAGAGACCGCAACGTTCCCGCATCGGTCACGCAATAATTCAACTCTTTTAGTGCCCAAAATGCCTTAATTTCTAACTCAAATGGAAGATGACAAGCTTTACCATATACAAGTCTGTAAGGAGACATACCTAGGGGTGTCTTATATGCAGTCCTATATGCCCAAAGTGCATCCTCGAGTTTAAAGGACCAGTC
The DNA here is from genome assembly GCA_028017165.1 of Herpetospermum pedunculosum. Classification (NCBI taxonomy): domain Eukaryota; kingdom Viridiplantae; phylum Streptophyta; class Magnoliopsida; order Cucurbitales; family Cucurbitaceae; genus Herpetospermum; species Herpetospermum pedunculosum. The sequence goes on along the minus strand of CM051528.1, from coordinate 51,656,285 downwards.
TTTCCTATTGGGTTTAACCACTTTTTCTAGGATGTTCTTAATCTCCCTATTTGAAATTTCAGCCTGACCATTCGAGTGTGGGTGATAGGGAGTGGCTACTCTATGTCTAATGTTATACTTAGCCAACACTCTCTCCATAGCCTTATTAATGAAGTGTGTCCCCTCATCACTAATGACAGCACGAGGTGTCCCAAACCTAGTAAAAATGTGCCTATGCAAGAATTTTATGACTGTTTTAGCATCATTATTAGGACATGCTATGGCCTCTACCCACTTGGATACATAGTCTACTGCCACCAAAATGTAAAGGTTACCTGAGGATGGGGGAAATGGTCCCATGAAGTCAATGCCCCATACATCAAAGAGCTCCAACTCTAAGATGTAGGTAAGAGGCATTTCGTCCTTGCGACTGAGGTTACCTGTTCTTTGGCATTCATCACAACTGTGGGCATAGTTGTGGGCATCCTTGAAGATCGTTGGCCAATAGTAGCCACTCTGAAATACCTTTGCAGCTGTTCTTTGGCCACCAAAGTGTCCACCATAAGGAGCTGTGTGACAGTGCTGCAGCACAGACTTCGCCTCAGCAGCTGAAACACACTTCCTTAGCAAGCCGTCAGCACATGTTCTGTAAAGTGTGGGGTCATCCCAGATGAATTTCCTTGCTTCATGAAGGAACCTCTTCTTCTCTTGTCCTCCCTTGAAAACTGGTAATACCTGTGATGCAAGGAAGTTAGCAATGTCAGCAAACCAAGGTTCCTCATCGTTATCACAATGAGTCAATACAAAGACATGTTCATCAATAAAAGCATCAGAAATTGCGGGTTCCGCAATTTTTTCGCAATTATGCTGCAATCTGGAAAGATGATCCGCAACCACATTTTCACTTCCTTTCTTATCTCTAATGTCTAGATCAAACTCTTGCAGCAGCAGTACCCACCTAATCAACCTAGGCTTAGCATCAGCCTTCCTCATGAGGTACTTTAAAGCAGAATGGTCAGTGTACACGATTGTCCTAGTGCCTACAATATAGTTCCTAAATTTCTCACAAGCAAACACTACAGCTAGCATCTCCTTCTCAGTGGTTGTGTAGTTGCATTGTGCCTCATTAAGTGTCTTACTAGCATAATAGACAGGGTGTGTTAACTTGTCAATCTTCTGTCCTAACATAACCCCTACAGCATAGTCACTAGCATCACATAACATCTAAAATGGGAGATCCCAATCTGGCCCTACTATAATAGGTGCTGTGACCAGTGCTTTCTTAAGGGTTTGCCAAGCTACTAAACATTCCTTAGAGAAGACGAATGGCCTATTTAGCTCTAGAAGCTCACATAGAGGCTTGGCTATCTTAGAAAAGTCCTTAATGAACCTTCTGTAGAAGCCAGCATGCCCTAAGAAACTTCTAATGGCCTTGACATTCTGAGGCTCTACCAACTTCTCTATGATTTCTATCTTTGCCCTGTCAACTTCTACACCTGCCCTTGACACTCTATGACCTAAGACAATCCCTTCATCCACCATGAAATGGCACTTTTCCCAATTTAGGACAAGGTTGGTCTCCTCACACCTAGCCAAGACCTGTCCTAAATTCTCTAGACAGTTTGTAAATGAATCCCCAAAGACTGAGAAATCATCCATGAATATTTCTATCATGGACTCATCTAAATCAGAAAAGATTGCCAACATGCACCTTTGGAAAGTTGCCGGTGCATTGCATAAGCCAAAAGGCATTCTGCGAAAGGCAAAAGTTCCAAAAGGGCAAGTGAAGGTAGTCTTCTCTTGGTCTTTGGGATCTATAGTGATCTGATTATACCCTGAATAACCGTCTAGGAAGCAGTAGTAGGCTCGACCAGCTATTCTGTCTAACATTTGGTCAATGAATGGTAGAGGGAAATTGTCTTTCTTGGTCTCTTTATTTAGCTTCCTATAATCCATGCAAACTCTCCATCCTGTGACAGTCCTAGTTGGAATCAGTTCATTGTTCTCATTGACTACCACAGTCATCCCACCCTTTTTAGGTACACACTGTATAGGGCTCACCCACTGACTACTAGCTATGGGAAAGATCACACCAGCATCTAACCATTTAATTATTTCTTTCTTAACTACCTCTTTCATAGAGGGATTCAGCCTACGTTGGTGATCTACTCTAGGTGTGTGCTCTTCCTCTAGTATAATCTTATGCATGCAATAAGAAGGGCTAATGCCTCTAATATCAGCAATAGTCCATGCAATAGCCTTCCTATGTTGCTTAAGTAGTAGAATCAGTTCAACCTCATGCTTTTCACTTAATTTAGAAGAAATAATCACAGGCAAGGTATCATTACTTCCTAGATATGCATACTTGAGGTGAGTGGGGAGAGGCTTTAACTCTAAGACAGGTGGATGCTCAATGGATGGTTTTAATGGGTTCAGAGATTGTTCAGTTAAGTCAATATTCATACAAACATGCTGAGGGTTATTTACAGGTATGTCCATTATCTCAGCTATGTTCAAATCAGTTAATTCTAATCCTACATAGTTATTAGCATGCTTAGTCAATAATTCATGCTCCAATTGTTCTTCCATCAAAGAATCTACAACATCCATGCTAGCACAGGACTCAAGGTCAGAGGGGTACCTTAAAGCTTTATACACACTAAATTTCACCTCTTCATCATGAACCCTCATAGTGAGCTCACCTTTTTGGACGTCGATCAGGGCCCTACCTGTGGCAAGAAACGGTCTGCCTAATAGGATGGGGACCTCCTTGTCTGCTTCATAATCCAGGATAATGAAATCTGCAAGGAAAATAAACTTGTCAACCTTTACTAAAATATCCTCAATCTTACCTTCTGGGTATGCAATGGATCTGTCTGCTAGTTGTAAAGTGACAGTGGTTGGTCGTGCTTCTCCTATTCCCAACTGGCGGAATAGTGATACGGGCATGTGGTTTATGCTGGCGCCCAGGTCACAAAGCGCTTTGCCCACGTGCTTGCCTCCAAGTTCTACAGGTAAGGTGAAGGAACCAGGATCCTTCTCCTTCTTGGGCAGCTTGTTCTGGAGTATGGCACTGCACTCCTTAGTGAGGTTTACTGTTTCAAACTCACCAATTATTTTTTTGTTAGTAATAATATCTTTCAAAAACTTTACATAGGAAGGCCTAGACTGTAAAACTTCTACAAAAGGAATGTTGACATGCACTTGCTTAAGAATTTCTAAGAATTTATTAAAATGCACTTCCTGTTCCTGCTTCTTCTTAAGCCTTCGAGGATATGGAGGTGGTGGCACATATGCAGGTACGTCAGGTCGCCTTAGGATTGGTGGAGGCCTTGGAATTTCTTCTATCTCCTCAATAATCGGCTCCAGCCTGGCTCCTGATGTGCTTGTTGGTGGTGGGCCTTGGGTTGGCAGAGTCTCCAGTGGAGCACTAGACTCAGTGTTCTCTACTCTCTTTGGTGTGTCTTTGGTGCTGCTTACCAATGGTCTACCGCTTCTAAGTTCAATTGCTTGAACTTGTTCTTTACCATCTCTCCTTGGCACTTCAGTGTCAGCAGGGAGTCTACCTTGGGGCCTACTTTTGATTTCATTGGCTAGTTGTCCTATTTGATTCTCTAGGCTCCTAAGAGTGGCTTGCTGACTCTGTAGTGTGGCATCATTCTTGGCTATGTATTCCTTGAGTAAGTTTTCTACAGAAGATCCTACAGGTTGGTTGTATGGTTTTTGATACATGGATTGGTTATGTTGGGGAGTGAAACCAGGTGTTCCACTCGGTCTAGGTTGGTTAGGAGCTTGGTTAGCATTTTGTTGGCCACCCCATGACAGGTTTGGGTGGTTCCTCCAACCAGGGTTGTAAGTATTGGAATAGGGGTTGTTCCTAAGCTGCTGCTGACTTCCAATATAGCAGACTGAGGCTGGATTCCCAGGGAAGTATTCATACAGGTGCCCTTCCCCACAGAATCCACATATAAGTGTTTCACCTTGACTTGGTTGGGTGCCCATTGACATGGCGGTAGCGGTGTTAACACTTGTTTGGAGATTGGCTTGAGCCATTTGCTTAACTAGGTTGGTCAGGGCATTTATTTGGCTGCTCATTGCACTTAGAGCATCCTTGTCTTGAGCTCTAGTTGGCTCAACAGGATCATCTGACCACCTACAGTGAGATGCTGAGATCTTCTCCAAGATCTCATAGGCCTCGTTGTAACTCTTGGACAACATGGAACCTCCAGCAGATGAGTTTAAGACTTGTCTAGTGTTGGGGTTGCATTGTTAAGTCTCTGAAAGTGACTTATTTAGGACCCATTTAGCTTAAGAAGATGAACACTTTTAGGTGTTTTTGATAGCATTTAGCCTAAACCTATGCTTAAATATGAGAATGAGAAGAAGGTAGCTAAATTAGGACTTATGCACAATAGGAAAGAAAAAGGTTGAAAACCGAAGGAAAAGAATGAAAAAAACTGCATTGCGACAGCATTGCGAAAACATTGCTGAAGCCGCAATTATTCAAGTGAAAACCGTAAGTTGACTGATCCTTTTCTGTTAATTTCCGTAATTTCAGGGATTCATTCTTTCTCCTCCATCCATTCTGATATATGACGTTGAAGATTGATGGTTCTCCTTGGCCCAAACGCACCTGCAAACTACTATAAAAGGGGGCCAAAGTCGGAGGTTCAGTCATCATCCGAAAGCGTAGAGTCTTCTCGCAGTCCATCTTTTCGCCCTGTTTTCCTTTGCCGTCTGTTGGAGTGAGAGTCTCAGCTGTTGGAATCGATAATCTGATAGGAAGGAGAGGAGATTCTTCTTCTCTCTCGATTGGATTCATCCAAGCAAGGCTGCCCTTTCATCCCCTTCATTCGAGGCGACTGCAACGAGGCTTTCAAGCACCCTTTACTGTTTTCTGTCGTATTCTTCTAATTTCCAGCTTTGATCAGTTGTTGTTTCTAGTTTAGTGTTTTATCTACTGCATTTTGTTGTTGTCTGTCTTTGAATTATTTACTTTAAGTTTCCCTTTGTTCGTTCAAACCTTCAAAATAATCAAATTACAAGTTTGCATTTCACAGTTTCCATCTTCTGCTGCTACGGTTTTATCTTACTGTTTTGAATTCATTTCCCTTCTAAGCATGTCTGTTTTATCTTGTATTCCTGTTCTCCATATATCCATGAGTAGCTAAGTCACCTAGGGGCATGCTAATGACAGAACTATAGGCTTAAAAACGTGAACCAAGTATGTAGGATAGCTCTCGAACCATTGATTGTATGTAAGCTTCATCCCACGGGCAATTTCGATTGGCCATCCATTTTGTCCAAAGAACTCCTAACCTCTGGAAGGAGTAAGAGTTCAGAGTCGTATAATCATGCTAGCCTTTCATGGTAACCAGGAAACGGCCTAGGAATAGGCGTTTCCCTAGTACAAACTAAACACTTATGCTTTAACAAGATGCTTAAGACCTTACTTTGAGTCGAGTAAACTAAAGAATCTAATGCATGGAATCGGACGATACATGAGATAGAGTGAGTTTGATGCATAGAGAGTAGATCCAATGCTTGGGAATCGTACACAAATGCCTATAGGATAGTCATTAGTAGCCCTTAATTCGCCCATTTACACACTTTCGCTGTTATTCAATTGCGGTAAAATTGCGGTGTCCGCAATTCTGCTAAGTACCATTGTGTTTAGCTGTTTTCTTCTTCGTTTATTAATTCCATCTCTTGTCTTTTGAGTCTAATTTCAACTTGCATTTGTTTATGTTGCATTCCTTTACACATTCAGCAAAACTTAGATAATTAAAAACCAATTTTACCCCATCAAATCCACCCCTTCTTTCTTAACAAATACACTTCATGAATAGCTAAAAATGAGTCTCTGTGGAAAAAACGAATGAAATATACTTACTACTTGCTGTGAGACCATGTATGCTTGCATGTTCTGAGTGCTCTCTCTACCTTCTTGCTTATTTATCTTTAACACATTGAGCACGCAACAAGTTTTTGGCGCCGCTGCCGGGGACTTATTTTAAGTGAAAACGAAGTTTGTTAAGTCTGAAACACCAAGTTATTTTCCATTGAATTTGATCCATCTTCATTTCTTCTTCAGGTACCATTTAGGGTAGTTTATGAATGAGACTCCAAGTAGTGATCTAGAGTTCAACCCTGAGCCTGAAAGATTATTTAAAGCTAGAAATAGAGCCAAGAAACGTCTCTTTAAACAACCCCTTTTACCTCAAATAATTGCTGAAACCGCAGAGTCTCCGCAATCTACTCAAGAAGGAATGGCTGGAATAGATCAAAACCTGGTGCCTGTCACTCGCAATCCCATTGAAATAGCGAATGACAAGGATAGCGCCATCCTTTCGTACCTAGTACCTATGCCTGGGGAGCTGAACCCCAGCATAATCCGTCCTGAAATCACTGCCAACTCATTCGAGTTAAAACCAGTGATGTTCCAAATGTTGTCCACTGTGGGACAATTCTTTGGAATAGAAAATGAGCACCCCCATAACCACCTTAGGAACTTCCTAGGAGTCAGTGATACCTTCCTCATTCCTGGAGTGTCCCAAGAAGCCCTGAGGCTATATCTGTTCCCTTACTCTTTGAGGGACAAAGCCAAAACATGGTTAAATTCATTACCCTCAGGATCTGTCCTCAATTGGACAGACTTAGCAGAAAAATTCCTAGTCAAATATTTCCCACCAGATAGGAATTCGACCGTTCGTGATGATATCATCAAATTCAAACAAGCTCCGAGTGAGTCTCTTCACGAAGCTTGGACAAGATTCAAAGACCTTCTCATTAAATGTCCACACCATGGTATTCCATGGTGTATCCAAATAGAAGTCTTCTTTAAAGGATGCAACCCCAGCACCAGACAAGTTCTAAACTCATCTGCTGGAGGTTCCATGTTGTCCAAGAGTTACAACGAAGCTTATGAGATCTTGGAGAAGATCTCAACCTCTCACTGTAGGTGGTCAGATGATCCAGTAGAGCCAACTAGAGCTCAAGACAAGGATGCTCTAAGCGCCATGAGCACCCAAATAAATGCCCTGACCAACCTAGTTAAGCAAATGGCTCAGGCCAATCTCCAAACCAGTGCCAATACCGCCACAGCCATGTCAATGGGAACCCAACCAAGTCAAGGCGAGGCACTTATCTGTGGATTCTGTGGGGAAGGGCACCCATATGAATATTGCCCTGGGAATCCATCCTCAATCTGCTATGTTGGGAGCCAGCAGCAGCCTAGGAATAACCCCTACTCCAACACCTATAACCCTGGTTGGAGAAACCACCCAAACCTGTCATGGGGTGGCCAACAAAACATTAACCAAAATCCTAACCAACCTAGACCGAGTGGAACACCTGGTTTCACTCCCCAACATAATCAGTCAATGTACCAAAAACCATACAATCAACCTGTAGGATCTTCTGTAGAAAACTTACTCAAGGAATATATAGCTAAGAATGATGCTACGCTTCAAAGCCAGCAAGCTACTCTTAGGAGCCTAGAGAACCAAATAGGCCAATTAGCCAATGAACTCAAGAGTAGGCCCCAAGGTAGACTCCCTGCTGACACCGAGGTACCAAGGAGAGATGGTAAAGAACAAGTTCAAGCAATTGAACTTAGGAGTGGAAGACCATTGGTGAGCAACACAAAAGACATACCAAAGAGAGTAGAGAACACTGAGTCTAGTGCTCCACTGGAGTCTCTGCCAAACCAAGGTCCACCACCAACTAGCACATCAGGAGCCAGGCTAGAGCCAATTATTGAGGAGATAGAAGAAATTCCAAGGCCTCCACCTATCCTAAAGCGCCCTGACGTGCCTGCATATGTGCCACCACCTCCATACCCTCGAAGGCTTAAGAAGAAGCAGGAACAGGAAGTTCATTTTAATAAATTCTTAGAAATTCTTAAGCAAGTGCATGTGAACATTCCTTTTGTAGAAGTTTTACAGTCTATGCCTTCTTATGTAAAGTTTTTGAAGGACATCATTACTAACAAAAAAATAATTGGTGAGTTTGAAACAGTAAACCTCACTGAGGAGTGCAGTGCCATCCTCCAGAACAAGCTGCCCAAGAAGGAGAAGGATCCTGGTTCCTTCACCTTACCTATAGAACTTGGAGGCAAGCATGTGGGCAGAGCGCTTTGTGACCTGGGCGCCAGCATAAATCTCATGCCCCTGTCCCTATTCGTCCAACCACTGTCACTTTACAACTAGCAGACAGATCCATCGCATACCCTGAAGGTAAGATTGAGGATATTCTAGTGAAAGTTGACAAATTTATTTTCCATGCAGATTTCATTGTCCTGGACTATGAGGCAGACAAGGAGGTCCCCATCCTGCTAGGCAGACCATTTCTAGCCACAGGTAGGGCACTTATAGACGTCCAAAAAGGTGAGCTTACTATGAGGGTTCATGATGAAGAGGTGAATCCTGTGCTAGCATGGACGTAGTAGACTCCTTGATGGAGGAACAATTGGAGCATGTATTATTAACTAAGCATGCTAATGATTATGTACAATTAGATGTAGCTGACTTGAATGTATCTGACATAATGGATATACCTGTAGATAAACCACAACATGTATGTATGAATATAGATTTAACTGATAGATCTGTGAATCCTTTAAAGCCCTCCTTTGAGCATCCACCTGTTTTAGAACTGAAACCACTACCCACTCACCTCAAATATGCGTATTTAGGAAATAATGATACACTGCCTGTTATCATTTCTTCTAAACTAAGTGAAGAGCATGAGGTTGAATTAATTTTACTACTTAAGCAACATAGGAAGGCTATAGCATGGACTATTGCTGATATTCGAGGCATTAGCCCTTCTTATTGCATGCACAAAATTATACTAGAGGAAGAACACACACCTAGGGTAGATCACCAGCGTAGGCTAAATCCCTCTATGAAAGAGGTAGTAAAGAAGGAAATAATAAAATGGTTAGATGCAGGAGTGATCTTCCCAATAGCTAGTAGCCAGTGGGTGAGCCCCATCCAATGTGTACCTAAAAAGGGGGGAATAACTGTGGTAGTCAATGAGAACAACGAACTGATTCCAACAAGGACTGTCACAGGGTGGAGAGTGTGTATGGATTACAGGAAATTAAATAAAGAAACTAAAAAAGATCACTTCCCTCTACCGTTCATTGACCAAATGCTAGACAGAATAGCTGGTAGAGCCTACTATTGTTTCTTAGACGGGTATTCAGGCTATAATCAAATAACTATAGACCCTAAGGATCAAGAGAAGACCACCTTCACGTGCCCTTTTGGAACTTTTGCCTTTCGCAGAATGCCTTTTGGCTTATGCAATGCACCGGCAACTTTCCAAAGGTGCATGATGGCAATCTTCTCTGAGTTGGATGAGTCCATGATAGAAATATTCATGGATGACTTCTCAGTCTTTGGGGACTCATTTTCAAACTGTCTAGAAAACCTAGGACAAGTCCTGGCTAGGTGTGAGGAGACCAACCTAGTCCTAAATTGGGAAAAATGCCATCTTATGGTGGATGAGGGGATTGTCTTAGGACATAGAGTGTCGAGGGCAGGAGTAGAAGTTGATAGGGCAAAGATTGAGATCATAGAGAAGTTGGTAGAGCCTCAGAATGTCAAGGCCATTAGAAGCTTCTTAGGGCATGCTGGCTTCTACAGAAGGTTCATCAAGGACTTTTCTAAGATAGCCAAGCCTCTGTGTGAGCTTCTAGAATTAAATAGGCCATTCATCTTCTCTAAGGAATGTGTAGTAGCTTGGACCACCCTTAAGAAAGCACTAGTCACAGCCCCTATCATAGTAGGACCAAATTGGGATCTGCCCTTTGAGATGTTATGCGATGCCAGTGACTATGCTGTAGGAGTAATGTTAGGCCAGAAGATTGACAAACTAACACACCCTGTTTATTATGCTAGTAAGACCTTGAATGAGGCTCACTGTAATTATACAACTACTGAGAAAGAGATGCTTGCTGTAGTGTTTGCTTGCGAAAAATTTAGAAACTATATTGTAGGCACTAGGACAATTGTATATACTGACCATTCTGCCTTGAAATATCTTATGAGGAAGGCTGATGCCAAGCCTAGGTTGATTAGGTGGGTGTTATTGCTGCAGGAATTTGATTTGGACATTCGGGACAAGAAAGGATGTGAAAACGTGGTTGCAGATCACCTGTCTCGATTGCAGCACAATTGCGACAATATTGCGGACCCCGCAATTTCTGATGCTTTTATTGATGAACATGTCTTTGCTTTGACTCATCGTGATAACGATGAGGAACCTTGGTTTGCTGACATTGCTAACTTCCGTGCATCACAGGTATTACCAGTGTTCAAGGGAGGACAAGAGAAGAAGAGGTTCCTTCATGAAGCAAGGAAATTTATCTGGGATGACCCCACACTTTACAGAACCTGTGCTGATGGCTTGCTAAGGAAGTGTGTTTCAGCTGCTGAAGCGAAGTCTGTGCTGCAGCACTGTCACACATCTCCTTATGGTGGACACTTTGGTGGCCAAAGAACAACTGCAAAGGTATTTCAGAGTGGCTATTATTGGCCAACGATCTTCAAAGATGCCCACAACTATGCCCACAGCTGTGATGAATGCCAAAGACCAGGTAACCTCAGTCGAAAGGATGAGATGCCCCTCACCTACATCTTAGAGTTAGAGCTCTTTGATGTATGGGGCATTGACTTCATGGGGCCATTCCCTCCATCATCAGGTAACCTTTACATATTAGTAGCAGTGGACTATGTGTCTACGTGGGTAGAAGCCAAAGCATGTCCTAATAATGATGCTAAAACAGTCACCAACTTCTTGCATAGGCACATTTTTACTAGGTTTGGGACACCTCGTGCCATCATTAGTGATGAGGGGTCACATTTCATTAACAAGGCTATGGAGAGAGTGTTGGCTAAGTATAACATTAGACATAGAGTAGCCAGTCCCTATCACCCACACTCAAATGGCCAAGCTGAAATCTCAAATAAGGAAATTAAGAACATCCTAGAAAAAGTGGTCAAACCTAATAGGAAAGACTGGTCCTTCAAGCTTGAGGATGCACTTTGGGCTTATAGGACAGCATATAAGACACCCCTAGGTATGTCCCCTTATAGGCTGGTATATGGCAAGGCTTGTCACTTACCACTTGAGTTAGAAAACAAAGCATTTTGGGCCATGAAAGAATTGAATTTTTGTGTAAAGGATGCGGGGACACTGAGGTCTTTGCAATTACATGAGCTTGATGAGCTTAGGCATATGGCCTATGAAAATGCTAAGATGTACAAGGAAAAAACCAAGATTTGGCACGATAGTAGACTTAGAGTTAAGGACTTTAAGAAGGGTCAACTTGTTTTGTTGTTTAACTCACGGTTGAAACTATTTCCAGGGAAACTTAAGTCTAGATGGTCGGGTCCATTTGTCATTACTAATGTGTTTGTTCATGGTGCAATAGAGATAAAGAACTTGCAGCAAGGCCAGCCATTTATGGTCAATGGGGCGAGGTTGAAGCACTACTATGAGGAAGGAGATGTGAAGACTCTCTCGGCCTTCCTCTTGAATGAAGCATGAAGCTAAAAACGAGAGAGAACGAGTGGTCACTGTGCTCGTTCAGTCGAGGCTAATGCCTTAGTTTATTTTTTCACTTTTTTTCGGTTATCGTTTGTATGTTTTGTGGTGTGATTTTAATTAAGGATTTAATGTTTGTTTTATTTGTTTTTCTAGGGAATCGAAAGAGGGGATCACGGAGAGTAATCCCAGCTTTAAAAATCAAGAAACGATCGAGCCAAATAAAAGATACGGACGAACCAAGTTTGCCATTTAGATAAAAAGAAATCCCTAAAATTGCGCTGGAATTGCAGGATCCGCAAAATAGAGCCGTTGGGATTTAGCCGTTGCCTTTATATCCGTTAGAAGGCGCTCGATCGATACGATTCTCTCATTCTCTGATTTCCAAGAAAACTGAGATTCTCTTCATCTTTGATCTTTCTCTCCAAACCTCCAAGATTCGACAATAGTCTCCACAAGGGCTGAAAGATCCGCAGCCAAGAAGAAGGCTGATGACGCAGCTGAAGCGGCTGCGAGGGAAGCACTTCTGACCCTTGCAGATGCTGGGGCTGTACGCACCGGACCTCTTCCCAAGCTTCCGATCCGTAGGAAGAAGTGGAGGGTTGTCACTGAGATCCCTGCTGGACCTTCTGAACCAGCGGGCACGCCCAAGAAGCATCGGTGGAGTGTCGAGAAGACCGCCCAATCCAGCCTACACGAGCATGGTATATGATTTATACGACAATGTGCTCAGCCCTGAGGATGGCCTGTCTGTGGTCAGAGGGGTAGAGGTGGATTTCTCAGCCAAGGCCATCAACGAAGCCTATGGTCTCAAGGGCCAAACACATACAGATTATGCACGGATCGTTGATGAGCCTACGGAGGCAGTGCTGGAGGAGGCCATTCGAACCATTGGCCAGCCTGAGGCAGCATGGACTGTATCACGCAATGGGAGGCACACTCTCATGAGTGCCAACCTCACGGCTAAGGCAGCTGTTTGGTTTGCGTTCGTGAGAAGGAGATTGTCCCCAGTGACTCACGAGACTACAATCAACCAGAGCCGATCGCTGCTGGTGTATGCGATAATGAGAGGTCTCACGATCAACGTGGGAGAAGTCATCACTACTGCTATTGCTGAGTGCGCCAAGAAAGGTAAGGGACCACTGTTTTTCCCTAACACCATAACCAAACTATGTTTGCTTGCAGGAGTCCCCACCGAGCGCATGGAGCAGCAAATGGTTTACACGGGCCACTTGGAGCTGCCTGCTAACCTGAGGCTGAGGAGGAAGGGGAATATGGAGTTTCAACTGGATAGGCTGGCTGCTGAACAGTCCCTATCCATGGCCTGCCTGATGGATATGCAGAGGAGAATGACTCAATGGGCCACTTATGCGCAGGCGAGGGATGTTGCGTGCTCAATGTGTAAAGATAAACATGCAAAAGAGTAGAGAGAGCACTTAGAACATGCAAGCATACATGGTCTCACAGCAAGTAGTAAGTATATTTCATTCGTTTTTTCCACAGAGACTCATTTTTAGCTATTCGCGAAGTGTATTTGTTAAGAAAGATGGGGTGGATTTGATGGGGTAAAATTGGTTTTTAATTATCTAAGTTTTGCTGAATGTGTAAAGGAATATAACATAAACAAATGCAAGTTGAAATTAGACGCAAAAGACAAGAGATGGAATTAATAAACGAAGAAGAAAACAGCTAAACAAAATGATAAAACAACAGAATTGCGAGGACCGCAATGTTACCGCAATTAAATAACAGCGAAAGTGTGTAAATGAGTGAATTAAGGGCTACTAATGACTATCCTATAGGCACTTTATTACGATTCTCAAGCTTTGGATCAACTCTCTATACATCAAACTCACTCTATCTCAAGTATCGTCCGATTCCATGCATTAGAGTCTTAAGTTTACTCGACTTCAAAGTAAGGTCTTAAGCATCTTGTTAAAACAGGAGTGTTTAGTTTGTACTAGGGAAACGCCTATTCCTAGGTCGTTTCCTGATTACCATGAAAGGCTAGCATGATTATATGACTCTGAACTCTTACTCCTTCCAGAGGTTAGGAGTTCTTTGGACAAAATGGATGGCCAATCGAAATTGCCCGTAGGATGAAGCTTACATACAATCAATGATTCGAGAGCTAACCTACATACTTGATGCACGTTTTTTAGCCTATAGTTCTGTCATTAGCATGCCCCTAAGTGACTTAGCTACTCATGGAAATATAGAGAGTGGAAATGTAAGATAAAACAGACATGCTTAGAAGGGAAATGTGCTTAGAACAGCAAGACAAAACCGTAGCAGCAGAAAGTGGAAACTGTGAAATGAAGAGAAATGTACTTTGATTACTATGAATGTTTGAACGACAAAGGGAAACGTAGAAGCAGAAATTCAGAGACAGACAACAACGAACTGCAGTAACTAAAACACTAAGCTAAGAACAACAATGATCAAAACTGGAAATAAGAAGAAGAACGACAGAAAACAGTAAAAGGGTGTTGAAAAGCTTCGTTGCAGTCGCCTTGAATGAAAGGGATGAAAGGTCAGCCTTGCTTGGATGAATCCAATCGAGAGAGAAGAAGAATCTTCTCTCCTTCCTATCAGATTATCGATTCCAACAGCTGAGACTCTCACTCCAACAGACGGCAAAGGAAAACAGAGAGAAATGATGGACTGCGAGAAGACTTCTGCGCTTCGAATGATGATCAAACCTCCGACTTTGGCCCCCTTTTATAGTAGTTTGCAGGTGCGTTTGGGCCAAGGAGAACCATCAATCTTCAACGTCATATATCAGAATGGATGGAGGAGAAAGAACGAATCCCTGAAATTACAGAAATTAACGGAAAAAGATCAGTCAACTTACGGTTTTCACTTGAATAATTGCGGCCTCAGCAATGTTTTCGCAATGCTGTCGCAATGCAGCTTTTTTCATTCTTTTCCTTCGGTTTTCAACCCTTTTTCTACCTATTGTACATAAGTCCTAGATTAGCTACCTTCTTCTAATTCTCATATTAAAGCATAGGTTTAGGCTAAATGCTATCAAAAACACCTAGAAGTGTACATCTTCTTAAGCTAAATGGGTCCTAAATAAGTCACTTTCAGAGACTTAACACACCCCCAAACTTAAGGCTTTGCTTGTCCTCAAGCATACTAAGGACTTTCCTAGGCTGCTGTTTCTCCTTCTTTAACCACCTACTGGCTCCCCTATATCCCTATCTATAGCACTGCTGTCCTGTGACACACTTCTTAGTTTTAAAACTACCCTCTTATCTAGCTTCTTCTGACTTTGCCTGCCTAACACTCACCTGCTTTTGTTAACTTCCTACAACTGATCTATTTGCTTTTGTCATATCATGCCACTATCCCTAAGGTTTCAAATTCTGCCTAGCTTTACTTCAGACTCAGTACATGCTTCTAGCTTTATTTTTAATGTGTCTAGGATTCCTTAGAGTCATGCCAGTCTTAGTATTAACGGTGACAGTAGTACTTTTAGAGAACAACCTAAACCCTGGCATCACTACATTGGATAGACATTCATCTCCCTAAACAACCCTACAAGTTACAACTTTGTACTTAGCTAATTGAGGATCAGAGTTCTTTTTAAATAGGACACCTAAGCCACAAAGTTATAACTCCTAGGTCTACATTCTTCTTCCCTACTCTTTTCCCCTTTTTTTTTTTCTTACTTAGGTGGGACCTCTCCTTTGGTTGCCTTTTGATGCAATGCCACTTGTGGGTCACACACTTGGCACTGATCACTTAGCAACCTAAGAGAAACCCCCCTTTTTATTCTATTTTTCATTTTTTTTTTCAGTTCATCATTTTTTGTAAGGGAGAAGAAGAATGCTTATGTTTCTAAGGGAGAGAGGAATGTTCCTAGGCCTAGGGTGGCGTCCCCCAAACTTCAACTACTCATTGTCCCCAATGAGTGTCTGAGGTGGCACACCCCCAAACTATCCTAGAAGCATCTAGTCTAAGGTAAAACAAAGAGAATCTAAAAGCCCTAGGTATAGACAGAACATTTAAAAGAAAATATCACAGCAGCAGGAATTAAAAAAAACAGACAGTTAAGGGCTTAAAGCTGTGCATGCTGAGCTTTGTAGAGGTCGATTTAAACTATCTAAGGGTGTCCTATGACACTCATCCAGCATGCATTTAGATAAGCTATATAAGGCAGTCATGTTAGTAGGAAAAGATAGAATTTAAACAGATCACAGCCTAGCTAAACAGACAGTCCAAAACATGCTTTTAGTCATGAAAATTGCGGGTACCGCAATTATTTCGCAATTAGATCAGGGCAGATATAACATTGATTAAGGCCCCTAAGCATGCTTTTTCCAGTCACTCAAGCTTCCTAAAAAAAAACTAAACTATCCTACCTAGTCAGCTAACATTAAACTATACTAAGCAACAGGAAAAACATAAAACTAAACATCTAAAACAGATCAAAATTGAACCAAAAACAGCATGGTCCTAACAGAGAGCAGAAAAATTGTTTTTTCTTTCTAAGGGAACAGCAATACTCCCTTTAGTGCACTTCAAACCAGCACTCAATTCTCGTCATCCTCATCTGGTTGCCGTGGTCTTGGGGGCACCCATGGAGTTAGAAGATTGGTAGGGAACTCAGGGAAGAGGCACCCCAGCTGGTCTGCAACTTCCTTGTCCCTCGCCTGCGCATAAGTGGCCCATTGAGCCATTCTTCTCTGCATATCCATTAAGCAGGCCATGGATAGAGACTGTTCAGCAGCCAGCCTATCCAGTTCAAACTCCATATTCCCCTTTCGTCTCAGCCTCAGGTTAGCAGGCAGCTCCAAATGGCCTGTGTAAGCCATTTGCTGCTCCAAACGCTCGGTGGGGACTCCTGCAAGCAAACATAGCTTGGTTATGGTATTAGGGAAAAACAGTGGTCCCTTACCTTTCTTGGCGCATTCAGCAATGGCCGAAGTGATGACTTCCCCCACGTTAATCGTGAGACCTCTCATGATTGCATACACCAGCAGCGATCGGCTCTGGTTTATTGTAGTCTCGTGAGTCACCGGGGACAATCTCCTTCGCACGAACGAAAACCAAACAGCTGCCTTAGCCGTGAGGTTGGCACTCATGAGAGTGTGCCTCCCATTGCGTGACACGGTCCAAGAAGCTTCAGGCTGGCCAATAGTCCGAATGGCCTCTTCCAGCACTGCCTCAGTAGGCTCGTCAACGATCCGTGCATAATCTGTATGTGTTTGGCCCTTGAGACCAAAGGCTTCGTTGATGGCCTTGGCTGAGAAATCTACTTCTGCCCCTCTGACCACAGACAGGCCATCCTCAGGGCTGAGCACATTGGCGTAGAACTCATACACCATGCTCGTGTATGCTGGATTAGGCGGTCTGCAGAATTCCTCCCAGCCGTGGTTGATCACCCCTGCGCGCAAGAACTGCGGCAGGTCAGCAGGTCGGTCGAGGAAGCCTTTCTCGTGCAGCAACTCCCTCTTCCTTAACTCAGCACCCCTGGATTCAGCATCAGATGAGACATACCTCACTGACTGAGGTTCGTCTTCAGGGTAGAGCTTGGCCTTCCCCTTATCTGCTGGCTTGGCTGACTCGGCAGCCTCAACCTTGAGCCTTTTGAGTGATGGCTCCGTGCTTTCTTTGTCTGCTGAAGGCACTCTCTTGGCCTTCTTCTTCTTCAGCTTCTTTGATTTCTTGGCCTTGACAATCTTTGCCTTCTTCTTCTTCTTAATGTTGATCTGCTGGAGGCATGCCCCCAACGTCTCCTCCATGGAATCATCCTGCTGTGCAGGATCAACAGGGCTATCTTCCTGTTGCGTGCTCAATGTGTTAATAAAAATGATAAATAAGAGAGAGAGAGCACTCAGAACATGCAAGCATACATGATCTTATAGCAAGTAGTAAGTATATTTCATTCGTTTTCCCACAGAGACTTGTTTCTAGCTATTCTCGAAGTGTTTTTGTTAAGAAAGATGGGGTGGATTTGAGGGGGTAAAATTGGTTTTTAATTATCTAATTTTTGCTGAATGTATAAAGGGATATAACATAAACAAATGCAAGTTGAAATTAGATGCAAAGGACAAGAGATGGAATTAATAAACGAGGAAGAAAACAGCTAAACAGAATGCAACTTAGCAGAATTGCGAGAACCGCAATTAATCCGCAATTAACTCAACAGCAAAAGTATGTAAATGGGCGAATTAAGGGCTACTAATGACTATCCTATAGGCAGTTTATTACGATTATCAAGCTTTGGATCAACTCTCTATACATCAAACTCACTCTATCTCAAGTATCGTCCGATTCCATGCATTAGAGTCTTAAGTTTACTCGACTTCAAAGTAAGGTCTTAAGCATCTTGTTAAAACAGGAGTGTTTAGTTTGTACTAGGGAAACGCCTATTCCTAGGCCGTTTCCTGATTACCATGAAAGGCTAGCATGATTATATGACTCTGAACTCTTACTCCTTCCAGAGGTTAGGAGTTCTTTGGACAAAATGGATGGCCAATCGAAATTGCCCGTAGGATGAAGCTTACATACAATCAATGTTCGAGTGTTAATCTGCCTACTTGGTTCACGTTTTTTAGCCTACAGTTCTGTCATTAGCATGCCCCTAAGTGACTTAGCTACTCATGGATATATAGAGAACAGAAATGGTAGATAAGATAGACATGCTTAGAAGGGGAATGTGCTAAAAACAGTAAGCAAAACCCGTAGCAGAAGATGGTGGAAACTGTAAAATACAGAATTGTACTTCGATTACTTTGAGTGTTTGAATGACAAAGGAAAGCTTTCTAGAAATGAATCCAAGACAGACAACAACGAAATGCAGTAAGTAAAATACTAAACTAAGAACAACAATAATCAGAAATGGAAATAAGAAGAACAGAACAGAAAAGCAGTAAAGGGTTGCTGAAAACTTCGTGGCAGTCGCCTCGAATGAAGGTGATGAAAAGTCAGCCTTGCTTGGATGAATCCAATCGAGAGAGAAGAAGAATCTTCTCTCCTTCCTATCAGATTATCGATTCCAACAGCTGAGACTCTCACTCCAACAGACGGCAAAGGAAAATAGATGGAAATGGTGGACTGCGAGAAGACTTCTGCGCTTCGAGTGATGACTGAACCTCCGACTTTGACCCCCTTTTATAGTAGTTTGCAGGTGCGTTTGGGCCAAGGAGAACCATCAATCTTCAACGTCATATATCAGAATGGATGGAGGAGAAAGAACGAATCCCTGAAAAGTCGGATCTAAACAGAAAAAGATCAGCCAACTTACGGTTTTAACTTGAATAATTGCGGTCACCGCAATGTTTTCGCAATTCATTTGCAATGCTCATTTTTCATTCTTTTCCTTCGGTTTTCAACCCTTTTTCTACCTATTGTGCATAAGTCCTAAATTAGCTACCTTCTTCTAATTCTCATATTAAAGCATAGGTTTAGGCTAAATGCTAACAAAAACACCTAAATGTGTACATCTTCTTAAGCTAAATGGGTCCTAAATAAGTCACTTTCAGAGACTTAACACACCCCCAAACTTAAGGCTTTGCTTGTCCTCAAGCATATTAAGGACTTACTTAGGCTGCTGTTTCTTCTTTAACTACTTACCGACTCCCCTATATCCCTATCTCTAGCAGTGCTGTCCTGTGACACACTCCTAAGTTTAGAACTAACCTCTTTATCAAGCCTCTTCTGACTTCACCTGCCTACTATACCTGCTGTTTTTATTAACCCCTTACTACTGATCTAACTACTTCTATGATATCATGCTACTATCCCTAAGGTTTCAAATTCTACCAAGCTTTACTCCAGACTCAGTACATGCTTCTAGCTTAACTTTTAATGTGCCTAGGATTCCTTAGAGTCATGCCAGTCTTAGTATTAACAGTGACAGTGGTACTTTTAGAGAACAACCTAAGCCCTGGCATCACTTCATTGGATATACATTCATCTCCCTAGACAAACCTAAAAGCTACAACCTTGTGCTTAGCTCATTAAGGATCAGAGTTCTTTTTACATAGGACATCTAAGCCACAAGATTATAACTCCTAAGCATACATCCTTCTTCCCCTATTTCTCCTTTTCCCTTTTTTACTTAGGTGGAGTCTCTCCTTGGGTTGCCTTTTGATGCAATGCCACTTGTGGTTTACACACTTGGCACTGATTACTCAGCACTTGAGAGAGACTCCCCTCTTTATTCTCTTTTTCACTTTTTCTATTTATCAAAAAAAATTTTTTTTCTTAGGAGAAGAAGAATGCTTATGTCCTAAGGAAGAGAGGAATGTTCCTAGGCCTAGGGTAGCTGGTAGCGATATTATTGAACTATCGCCAATCATCGGGTTGTCGAGACCCGCCAAAATAAATTTATAAATGCCCGAAATCACTAAACTATTTGTAGAATAGTAGTAACGGGGTCGATCCACAGGGAATTAAGGTACTTTGACTTAATCTTAATTAAATTTGCAAACAATTACTATAGACCAAATAAGGGGGAATTGTTGGTTTTACGTGACTAAATTGGAACAAAGCAAATAGAAAAATTAGCTAACGGAGTTTCCGACTCGGGATGATCGGGAGTAAATCTAGCAACTATCTTGGATCATAGATTGACGCGTATAATGGCTAAATAATTTTAATGAATGCACGGCTCGTCCAAAATTAATAAATAACCCGGACATGCTCCATGAATTTAATTAAACATAATTAATTATGCTAATCAAGCATACCGTTCGGACATTGGCGGCCAACGCTCTCCCAAGACCGAACGGTAGCAACAAGCTAACCGTGACGACTATCTAATTTGGACGCGAAATTAGTATGTCGATTTGGAATTCTAATTCGGGAACAATGAACATCAAGAGCGTAAGGACGCCAATACGCTCAAGGACCCACAATTCCTTGTTACTTGGCGGAAACGAGAGGCACGGCATCAAATCCTTTAACTAATGGACATGCTCAAAATCAAGGGTGCCTAGTCCTAAATCATTCAAACATGCTCATAGATTAAGCAAAGAAATAGAATTCAATTCAATAAAAATCCAACCAATTCAGAATTTCAATCCACAACCTCACCAAGAATTCATACTACATTTGTCCCTACAATCCCGAGCCAAAAACGGTAAATCTACTCACTCATGACTTGTGTGACGTGGGACGGCTTCAAATCGAGCTTCATAGCCCCTCCCATGGTGAAAAACAGCTGCTGGACGTCAAATCAGGCGCGGAGCTCGAGGTAGAAGATGATTTTTTCGGCTAAAAACGGACAAAAATGTTAAGTAGTCCGTCGTAGCGTCGAGACGCTAGGGCAGCGTCTCGACGCTGCGCCCTAAATAATCCGCGCGCGCGCTCGGGGTGGCGTCGAGACGCTCGCACAGCGTCGAGACGCTTGTGCGGCGTCGAGCTAGCGTCGAGACGCTATCACTCGACGCTTGCTCTCGGGTTTTTCTTCAATTCAGCGCTTCGGACTTCGGAGCGTCGAGACGCTAAGGCAGCGTCTCGACGCTGGGCAGCGTCGAGCTAGCGTCGCGACGCTGCCGCTCGACGCTAGCTCTCGGGTTTTTGCATGGAATTTCGCCTTCAATTTCCCCAAAGCACCCATACTTCATCTCTTTACATGGATCTTCCCGGGAAGCGTTCTTATGCCTTTAAATCGCGATATTAAGCTCCGAAACGCGCCGAAACGCTCTCGAGAGCGAAGCACCGAGAACACCTACAATCATTAAATAAAAGCAAGATTAAGCCAATAATAAACGTGAATTAGGGACATAAATATAGCTCCAAAATGGAGCTATCAAACACCCCCAACTTAAATCTTGCTAGTCCTCGAGCAAGGTGGAATTCTGATTAATTAAATGGAACGAGAATGCATGCTAGGGACTCGATTCTCAATACTGGAAAAGACAAGGCAATTGCATTTGAAGGAAACAACCGCATGCATGCATTGGTTAAGAACAATTCGAAAAATTTAAAGATGCTTCCCTATTTATGCTTCGGACATAGCTCCTCGATCTTAGATTTCAACAGGCTTAGAACAGCTCTATCAATCCTAAAATTTCGCTTTCCCCCTACTTATGGCTTAACAGAACAGTCTAAGGGCAGTTCATCGTTCATGCAAGTAATGTATCGCAAGGCATCTTTTCTCTCTTTTTCCTTGATCTCCATGAGCGCCTAACATGTCAATTTTACTTTCGTTTCAGCTTGCCTGCAATTTCATTGCACAGTGCATCTGACTACGGGCAAAATTCACATTTTTAAGGACTAGCGTTCACTTCTTTATGCTTCCTTTTCATGCAGTGGCGACCGTGGGTTACACGACCGCCCCTGGCTACTAAGGTAACTCAAGAAGGAGGAACGCCTCACGAGATTATTTTCTTTTTATAAACTTGCATTCATTTTTCTTTAAGTCTAAGCATCATATTAAAATTTTAAGCGCACGGGTTACAAACAAAAGCGAATCTTGGCCCATCCTAAGGTTGCCTTTCGAGGTGACAACGAATTTCAAAACAAACAGAGCTACCCTAAACCAACAGATCCAAAATAGAGTGCTAACATGCGAAGCTTAAACCGGGAAATATTTTTGAAAATTTTTCCAAAATGGCCTTAACATATGCAATTGTGCTGAATTTCATGACAAATACAAATACGAAGACCTCAGCAGTACATCACAGAATTTCATAGTCAGACTAGCATGCTTTCACCATAACTCAACAAGTAAATCAGGATTCCACAACTAAACTCGACAATCATTATAAGGCACAACCCACCACCCCCAACTTAGAAATTGACAATGTCCTCATTGGACCAAATATGCACAGTCAAAACAAAAGGAAAGAAAACCTTCCCTGAGTTGTGACTTAGAGGGTTGTAGAGCGCGCTTTAACCTTAGCCAATAAACCGCAAGGATGAGCCATTGTTTCACCTGAAAATTCACAACATCAGAGTAGAAATCTAAACTAATCCTAAAAGACGGTAAGTAAACAAAAAACATGTACAGTTCAAGCTCGGGTGCCTCCGAGTAGCGCAAATTTTTAGAGTCGATTGCTCGACTTTACCAAAACTCAATTTATCCTTTCTCATAATCCGGCTCTTTCAAGTAAGCATGGTCGTCGAAGTCCTCGGACATTCCCTCATGAAAGATCTTTAATCGCTGGCCATTCACCGTGTATTCTTTTTCTGTATCCAGGCTCTGAATCTTGACGGCACCATAGTGATGAACATCAGTGATAATGAAAGGACCAAGCCACCTGGAACGAAGTTTACCTGGCATGAACTTCAAGCGGGAGTTGAACAAGAGGACCTTCTGACCAACTTCGAAGTGTTTCCTGACGACTCGTCTGTCGTGGAACATTTTGGTCTTTTCCTTGTAGGTCTTCGAGTTCTCATATGCATCCAGGCGAAGCTCCTCCAGTTCTTGCAATTTGAGGAGTCTTTCCTCGCCCGCCAAGTCAAAGTCCATGTTGCACTTCTTCACGGCCCAGTAAGCTTTGTGTTCGATCTCCACGGGGAGATGACAGGCTTTACCATAAACCATCCGATAGGGAGACATCCCTATGGGGGTTTTGTAAGCCGTACGATAAGCCCACAAAGCGTCGTCCAGCCTGAGGCTCCAATCCTTCCTTCCTGGACTTACTGTTTTCTCGAGGATGCTCTTCACCTCTCGATTGGAAACCTCTGCTTGACCATTGGTCTGAGGATGATACGGGGTAGAGATTTTATGATTGACCCCATATTTCCTCATCAAGGCCTGGATCGTTTTGTTGCAGAAGTGGCTCCCTTGGTCACTTATGATGGCTCGTGGAACTCCATACCTGCTAAAAATGTTAGATTTGACAAAACTGGAAACAACATTAGCGGTATCAACTTTGGTGGCTTTGGCTTCCACCCATTTAGACACGTAGTCCACAGCTAATAAGATATAGACAAAACCAAATGAAGGGGGGAAGGGTCCCATAAAGTCCATACCCCAAACCTCAAAAATTTCACAAGTTAAAATGGGGTTTTGGAGCATTTCATTCCTACTAGTGATGGTCCCTTTTCTCTGACACTGATCACAAGATTTACAAAACTCATAACAGTCCTTAAACAGTGATGGCCAGAAAAACCCACAATCTAAAATTTTTCTCGCAGTTCTATTTTGCCCGAAGTGTCCCCCGCATGCAAATTCATGGCAAAAGGTAAGGATGGACCTATGTTCAGCCTTAGGGACGCACTTCCTAATTACTTGGTCAGCACAAAACTTCCATAAAATGGGCTCTTCCCAAACATATGTTTTGGCTTCGCTTTTCAGCTTAGCTCTTTGATTATATGAAAAATCGAATGGGAACGTACCTGTGACCAAGTAGTTGACAATATCGGCGTACCATGGTGTCTCCACACTTACCTGGAAGAGAACTTCATCAGGGAACTCATCATTCAGAGGCAAATCGTCCTCATTACGCACAATACGGCTCAAATGGTCAGCAACGGTGTTTTCTGATCCTTTTCTGTCCTGAACAGAGACGTCGAACTCCTGGAGTAATAATACCCATCTGAGCAGTCTAGGCTTCGAGTCTTTCTTGTTCATCAAGTATCGAACTGCTGCATGATCAGAAAAAACAATTACTTTAGATCCAAGAATGTATGGCCGAAACTTATCAAGTGCGAAAACTATGGAAAGCAGCTCCTTCTCTGTTGTTGTGTAACCGATCTGCGCGGAATTGAGCGTCCGAGAGGCATAATAAATCACGTGGCTCTTCTTGTCTATCCTCTGGCCCAACACAGCGCCTACGGCATAATTGCTTGCGTCGCACATGACCTCGAAAGGGGTCCCCCACTGCGGTGGATGAATGATGGGTGCGTTGGTCAAGCACTTTTTCAGAACGTCAAAGGCAAGCTTGCATTGTTTGTCAAAACAGAATGGAACATCCTTTTTCAGCAAGCTTGTCATCGGAGTCACTATCTTCGAGAAGTCTTTAATGAACCTGCGGTAAAAACCTGCGTGACCAAGAAAAGAACGTACTTCCCGAAGATTTGTGGGGTAAGGTAAATCAGATATGACATCAATCTTAGCTTTATCAACCTCTATCCCCTTAGCAGACACAACATGACCCAATACTATGCCCTGACTGGCCATGAAATGACACTTTTCAAAATTTAAAACAAGATTAGTTTCGATGCATCTTTCCATGACTCTAGACAAGTTAAACAGGCAATCTTTAAATGAACTTCCATATACAGTAAAATCATCCATAAAGACTTCGATGCATTTTTCTACAAATTCAGAAAATATGCTCATCATGCATCGCTGAAAAGTCCCTGGAGCATTACAAAGCCCAAAGGGCATTCTCCTATATGCGTAAGTTCCGAATGGACAAGTAAAAGTAGTCTTTTCTTGGTCTTCCTGGGCTATGGGAATTTGATAAAACCCAGAAAAACCATCAAGAAAACAGAAGAATGGTTTCCCAGCTAAACGCTCCACCATTTGATCTATGAAGGGAATAGGAAAGTGGTCCTTCTTAGTCACGTCATTCAGTTTTCTAAAATCAATACACATTCTCCACCCATTTTGTACTCTCTTAGGTACTAACTCCCCCTTATCATTTCTAATAACAGTTATGCCCGTCTTTTTAGGTACAACATGAATAGGGCTAACCCATTGGCTATCAGAAATGGGAAAGATAATACCTGCATCCAGGAGTTTGTGTATCTCAGACAACACTACCTCTTTCATTGCAGGGTTCAGTCTCCGCTGAGGCTCTCGGGATGGCTTTGCTCCCTCATCCAGCCGAATCTTGTGCATGCACAGTACTGGACTCAACCCATGCAAGTCTGCCAATGTCCATCCCATGGCTCTTTTGTTCTTTTTCAAAACCTCGACCAATTCGCCTTCTTGCTCCGATGTGAGCTCCTTGGAGATAATTACCGGAAGTGTCTCCACCTCACCCAAGTACACGTACTTGAGATGACCCGGCAACTCCTTCAATTCCAACTTGGGAGCCTGCAAAAGAGATGGTAATATTTTAGTTGGCTTTTCACATGTCTCTAAAGCAAAAGTAGGTTGTTCAGACAAATCAGTCAATATGGGAACACTACTTTCAACTTCGCCAACAATTTCAGTAAAAACGAGTGGGTCATCCCCATCAACAACAGTCATGCATTCTTCTTGTTCTAAAGTATCTATCAGATCAATTTTACAGACAGAATGCACATCAGCGCGTTGTTTCATGGCATCAAATACATTAAATTCGAACACATCCCCTTCATACTCAACAGACAAAGTTCCATCATGCACATTAATTTTCGTTTTAGCGGTTTTCATGAATGGTCTACCAAGTAAAACAGATGTGGTGGATGTGTTTTCTTCCAAATTTATCACATAAAAATCAGCAGGGAAGATTAAATCCTTAACCTTAACTAACACGTCCTCAATCAACCCTAGAGGATGAATAGAAGACCTATTAGCTAACTGGATAACTATACTAGTTTCCTCCATACCTTCTAAACCGAGGCTCTTGTAGACTGAGTATGGCATAACATTGATTGAAGCTCCTAAGTCTAGCATAGCGTGCTCGATTTCTCTATCCCCTATAGTACATGGCAAGAGGAACATACCTGGGTCCTGGCATTTGCTTGGAATACCTTGGGTTAGCAGGGCAGAAACATTCTTGCTTACCACGACTCTCTCAGCACTTTTAGTCTTCCTCTTCATAGTGCACATCTCCTTAAGGAATTTAGCGTACCTTGGGATTTGCTGAATTGCATCAAGTAGCGGTATATTGATCCCAACCTTCCTCAACGTCTCAAGTACATCCGCGTTGTCGGCCTCCTTAGATGGACTTGCAAGCCTACTAGGAAAAGGAGCAACGGGAGTGTAAGACTTCATAGAAATAATAGGAGGAGGCATTACAACAGTTTCAGAGGGTGCTTGAGAACACTTATCTGGAGATATCTCTGAAGTAAATGGAGGACTCACGGGAGTGGTTTGAGATGGCACTTCTTTACCACTTCTGAGGTTTATTGCACTAACCCCTTCCGCTTTGGATTCAATTCTTCCCATTCTTTCCTTTACCTCTGAGAATTCATCTCTTAGAGACTTAATCTGCGATCTTGTCTCATCGCTAGCTTCCATGAGCGATTTGAACATGCTTTCAATGGCTTTACCTGAAATAGAAGAAACATCCTGAGATGATTTTTCTTTCATCGTATGAACTAAACCAAATACCTGAGACACTTGTTCTTTGAGCACTTCTATGTCGGAAGACATCTTAGAATGTTCGTTTCTTCCTCCGTACTGGCGACGGTTCTCAGATATGTTGGAGATCAACTGACGAGCTTCCGCAGGCGTTTTCTCCCAAAGGACTCCTCCACTTGCCGCATCAAGCATCTGGCGGTCATGCGTGAGCAACCCACCATAGAAGCATTCGATAAGCTCGACTTCCGCTATCAGGTGGTTCGGACATTTTTCACAGAGTTTAATGAACCTCTCCCAGTATTCGTAAAATGCCTCGTCCTTTCCTTGCTTAAATTGTCGTATATCTTTTTTCACGGCTCTGGCTTTTGAAGCTGGGAAATACCTTTCCAAGAATAGACTCTGCAACTTCTCCCAAGTAAAGATGGTCCCCGATGGCAAGTAATGCAGCCAATCTCGAGCTTCACCTTTTAGGGTGAATGGAAAAGCTCTCAGGTAGAGCTGATCTTTTCTTATGTCGCCAGGCTTCATCGCGGCGCTTACCATTTGAAACTCCTTGAGATGTTTGTAAGGATCTTCTTCTGCTTCACCACAAAAAGAGGGTAAAAGGTTAATCACACCAGATTTAAGCACAAACTCACCTGAAATTTCCGGGTAGGAAATACAAGAAGGTTGGTGGCCCATAGCAAATGATGTCCATTGTCTGAGCGTTTTTGGGACTCCAATCTCATCATCGATCTCCATTTCCTCAATAAAAATTTGGCACTTCTAGCACACTTAAACAAACAGATCAAAATTGCAAATAATAAAAGAATAAACAGAATTTTTAAAGTAAAAATTAAAAGTTTACAAATCAAATTTCAAATCAGGCCGAATTAAACTTAGCTCCCCGGCAACGGCGCCAATTTTGGTAGCGATATTATTGAACTATCGCCAATCATCGGGTTGTCGAGACCCGCCAAAATAAATTTATAAATGCCCGAAATCACTAAACTATTTGTAGAATAGTAGTAACGGGGTCGATCCACAGGGAATTAAGGTACTTTGACTTAATCTTAATTAAATTTGCAAACAATTACTATAGACCAAATAAGGGGGAATTGTTGGTTTTACGTGACTAAATTGGAACAAAGCAAATAGAAAAATTAGCTAACGGAGTTTCCGACTCGGGATGATCGGGAGTAAATCTAGCAACTATCTTGGATCATAGATTGACGCGTATAATGGCTAAATAATTTTAATGAATGCACGGCTCGTCCAAAATTAATAAATAACCCGGACATGCTCCATGAATTTAATTAAACATAATTAATTATGCTAATCAAGCATACCGTTCGGACATTGGCGGCCAACGCTCTCCCAAGACCGAACGGTAGCAACAAGCTAACCGTGACGACTATCTAATTTGGACGCGAAATTAGTATGTCGATTTGGAATTCTAATTCGGGAACAATGAACATCAAGAGCGTAAGGACGCCAATACGCTCAAGGACCCACAATTCCTTGTTACTTGGCGGAAACGAGAGGCACGGCATCAAATCCTTTAACTAATGGACATGCTCAAAATCAAGGGTGCCTAGTCCTAAATCATTCAAACATGCTCATAGATTAAGCAAAGAAATAGAATTCAATTCAATAAAAATCCAACCAATTCAGAATTTCAATCCACAACCTCACCAAGAATTCATACTACATTTGTCCCTACAATCCCGAGCCAAAAACGGTAAATCTACTCACTCATGACTTGTGTGACGTGGGACGGCTTCAAATCGAGCTTCATAGCCCCTCCCATGGTGAAAAACAGCTGCTGGACGTCAAATCAGGCGCGGAGCTCGAGGTAGAAGATGATTTTTTCGGCTAAAAACGGACAAAAATGTTAAGTAGTCCGTCGTAGCGTCGAGACGCTAGGGCAGCGTCTCGACGCTGCGCCCTAAATAATCCGCGCGCGCGCTCGGGGTGGCGTCGAGACGCTCGCACAGCGTCGAGACGCTCTCACTCGACGCTTGCTCTCGGGTTTTTCTTCAATTCAGCGCTTCGGACTTCGGAGCGTCGAGACGCTAAGGCAGCGTCTCGACGCTGGGCAGCGTCGAGCTAGCGTCGCGACGCTGCCGCTCGACGCTAGCTCTCGGGTTTTTGCATGGAATTTCGCCTTCAATTTCCCCAAAGCACCCATACTTCATCTCTTTACATGGATCTTCCCGGGAAGCGTTCTTATGCCTTTAAATCGCGATATTAAGCTCCGAAACGCGCCGAAACGCTCTCGAGAGCGAAGCACCGAGAACACCTACAATCATTAAATAAAAGCAAGATTAAGCCAATAATAAACGTGAATTAGGGACATAAATATAGCTCCAAAATGGAGCTATCAGTAGCCTCCCCCAAACTTCAACTACTCATTGTCCCCAATGAGTGTTTGAGGTGGCACACCCCCAAACTTGTCCTAGAAGCATCTAGTCTAAAGTAAAACAAAGAGAATCTAAAAATCCTAGGCATAAGCAAAACATTCTAAAAGCAATTACCCCAGCAGCAGAAAATTTGAACAAAACAGACAGTTTAAGGACTGACGGTTTATGCATGCTGAGCCCTAATCAGAGGCGAATTTAAACTATCAAAGCGTGTCCTATGACACTCATCCAGCATGCTTTAAGATCAGCTATATAAGGTAGTCATGCTAGCAGCAAAAGATAGAATTTAACAGATCACAGCCTAACTAAACAGACAGTCCAAAGCATGCAATCAGTCACAAAAATTGCGGGAACCGCAATTATTTCGCAATTTAATCCGGGCAGATATAACATTGATTCATGCCCCTAGCATGCTTTTTCCTGTAACTCATGCATCCTAAAAATAAAACTAAACTATCCTACCTATTCAGCTAACATCAGTCTAGACTAAGCAAAAGAAAAAGCATAAAACTAAACATTAAAAACAGATCAAAAATTGAAAAAAAAAACAGCATAATGCACATTATCTATCAGAAAGCAGAAAAATTGTCTTTGTTTCTTAAGGGAACAGCAATACTCCCTTTAGTGCACTTCAAACCAGCACTCAATTCTCATCATCCTCATCTGGTTGCCTTGGTCGTGGGGGCACCCATGGAGTTAGGAGGTTGGTGGGGAAGTCCGGGAAGATGCATCCCAACTGGTCTGCAACTTCTTTGTCCCTCGCCTGCGCATAGTTGGCCCATTGAGCCATTCTCCTCTGCATGTCCATTAAGCAGGCCATGGATAGGGACTGTTCAGCAGCCAGCCTATCCAACTCAAACTCCATGTTCCCCTTTCTTCTCAGCCTCAGGTTCGCAGGCAGCTCCAAATGGCCTGTGTACGGCATCTGCTGCTCCAAGCGCTCGGTGGGAACTCCTGCAAGCAAACACAATTTTGTTATAGTGTTTGGGAAAAATAATGGCCCCTTACCTTTTCTGACGCATTCAGCAATGGCAGCTGACATGATCTCCCCTACATTGACCGTGAGACCGCGCATGATGGCATAAACCAGCAGTGATCTACTCTGGTTGATTGTCGTCTCGTGAGTCACCGGGGACAGCTTTCTCCTCACAAAGGCAAACCACACAGCCGCCTTTGCTGTCAGATTGGCACTCATCAAGGTGTGCCGACCATTGCGTGAGACAGTCCACGCTGCTTCAGGCTGGCCAATTGTGCGAATGGCCTCTTCCAGCACGGCCTCAGTCGGCTCATCAACTATCCGTGCATAATCTGTGTGCGTTTGGCCCTTGAGACCAAAGGCTTCATTGATGGCCTTGGCTGAGAAATCAACTTCCACCCCTCTGACCACAGACAGGCCATCCTCAGGGCTGAGCACATTAGCGTAGAAATCATACACCATGCTCGTGTATGCTGGATTAGGCGGTCTGCAGAATTCTTCCCAGCCATGGTTGATCACCCCTGCGCGCAAGAACTGCGGCAGGTCAGCAAGTCGATCAAGGAATCCCTTCTCGTGCAATAGGTCTCTCTTCCTGAGCTCAACACCCCTGGATTCCGCATCAGATGAGACATACCTCACTGACGGAGGTTCGTCGTCAGGGTAGAGTTTAGCCTTCCCCTTATCTGCTGGTTTGGATGATGCAGCAGCCTCCACCTTGAGGCGTTTGAGCGAAGGCTCAGTACTCTCCTTGTCCGTCGATGGCACCTTCTTGGCCTTCTTTTTCTTCAACTTCTTGGCCTTGCCAATCGTGGCCTTCTTCTTCTTCTTGAGCCTGGCCTTGATATTGATCTGCTGGAGGCATGCCCCCAACGTTTCTTCCATAGAATCGTCCTGCTGTGCAGGCTCGGCAGGGCTATCTTCCCTCATAGGAGAGAAGACTTCGTCTTCCCCAGCATCTCCACTGCCTTGCGTGGATTCTTGATAATCTCCATAAGGAAATTCCGGATCAGGCCGTGGAGAATTATGTCCTGCTGGTGGTGTCTGCGCAGAACTCAGTGGCGAAGATGATGGTCCAGGACTCTGCGCTGCTGCAGGTGTCGGATCAGAACTCTGAGGTGCTGGAGACAACTCAGGGCTCTGTGCAGGTGGTGACGACTCTGCGCTTGGTACTGGTTCAGCTGGGAGAGGGCTGCGCACAGGTGACACAGACGGCGACGAACCTTCTTTGGCTGACTCGTGGGATGCACGATCAGGTTCTTGACTCTCCACAGAGGGAGTCTTTGCGGTGTTTGGTTCGGCGGCCGTCTTTACACTCCACCGGCGTTTCTTGGGCGTGCCCATTGGCTCAGATGGCCCAGCGGGGATCTCAGTGACCACCCTCCACTTCTTCCTACGAATAGGAAGCTTGGGGAGAGGACCGGTGCGAACGGCACCATCGTCTGCAAGGGTGAGAAGCGCTTCCCTCGCAGCTGCTTCAGCTGCGTCATCAGCCTTCTTCTTGGCTGCGGATCGTTCAGCACGTGTGGCCACCATTGCTGATTCTTGAAGATCTTGGGAGAGGAATCAAAGATGGAGAGAATCGCTGAATTCTTGGAGAGCAAAGAGAGAGATAATCGTAACGATCAAGCGGCTTCCAACGGATATAAAGCCAACGGATAAAATCCCAACGGCTCTTTTTGCGGATCCAGCAATTTTAACGCAATTCCAGGGATATTATTTCATTGAAATCTCCAACTTTGCCCGTCCGTATCTTTTATTTGGCTCAACCATTTCTTGATTTTTAAAGTGGGATTTACTCCCCTTGATTCCTTCTTTCGATTCCCTACAAAAACAAATCAAACAAACAATAAATACACAATTAAAAACACACCACAAAACATACAAACGATAATCGGAAAAACAGTAAAAATAAACTAAGGCATTGGCCTTGACTAAACGAGCACAGTAACCACTCGTTCTCTCTCGTTCTTTTTGTCATGCTTCAGTCAAGAGGAAGGCCGAGAGAGTCTTCACATCTCCTTCCTCATAGTAGTGCTTCAACCTAGCACCATTGACCATAAATGGCTGGCCTTGCTGCAAGTTCTTTATCTCTATTGCACCATGAACAAAGACATTAGTAATAACAAATGGACCCGACCATCTAGACTTTAGTTTGCCTGGAAATATCTTTAAACGTGAGTTAAATAATAGGACAAGTTGGCCTTTCCTAAAGTCTTTGATCCTAAGTCTACTGTCGTGCCATATTTTGGTCTTTTCTTTATACATTTTGGCATTCTCATAGGCCATATGCCTAAGCTCATCAAGTTCATGTAGCTGCAAAGACCTTAGTGTCCCCGCATCCTTTACACAAAAATTCAATTCTTTCATGGCCCAAAATGCTTTGTTTTCTAACTCGAGTGGCAAGTGGCAAGCCTTGCCATACACCAACCTATAGGGAGACATGCCTAGGGGTGTCTTATATGCTGTTCTATAAGCCCAAAGTGCATCCTCAAGCTTAAATGACCAGTCTTTCCTATTTGGTTTGACTATCTTTTCTAGGATGTTCTTTATCTCCCTATTGGAAATTTCAGCTTGGCCATTCGAGTGTGGGTGATAGGGAGTAGCTACCCTATGTCTAATGTTATATTTAGCCAATACTTTCTCCATAGCCTTATTAATGAAATGTGACCCCTCATCACTAATGATAGCACGAGGAGTCCCAAATCTAGTGAAAATGTGCCTATGCAAGAAACTAGTGACTGTTTTAGCATCATTATTAGGACATGCTTTGGCTTCTACCCACTTGGACACGTAGTCTACTGCTACTAAAATGTACAGGTTACCTGATGATGGAGGGAATGGTCCCATGAAATCAATGCCCCATACATCAAAGAGCTCCAACTCTAAGATGTAGGTGAGGGGCATCTCATCCTTGTGGCTGAGGTTACCTGTCCTTTGGCACTCGTCACAGTTGTGGGCATAGTCGTGTGCGTCCTTGAAGATTGTTGGCCAGTAGTAGCCACTCTGAAATACCTTCGCAGCTGTCCTTTGGCCACCAAAGTGTCCACCATAAGGAGATGAGTGACAGTGCTGCAGCACAGACTTTGCTTCAGCAGCTGAAACACACTTCCTCAACAACCCATCAGCACAAGTTCTATAAAGTGTGGGGTCATCCCAGATGAATTTCCTTGCTTCATGCAGGAACCGCTTCTTTTCTTGTCCTCCCTTGAACACTGGTAATACCTGTGATGCACGGAAGTTAGCAATATCAGCAAACCACGGTTCCTCATCGTTATCACGATGAGCCAAAGCAAATACATGTTCATCTACAAAAGCATCAGAAATTGCGGTCTCCGCAATTTTTTCGCAATTATGCTGCAATCGAGACAGGTGATCTGCAACCACATTTTCACAACCTTTCTTGTCCCGAATGTCCAAATCAAATTCTTGCAGCAATAACACCCATCTAATCAATCTAGGCTTAGCATCAGCCTTTCTCATAAGATATTTTAAAGCAGAATGGTCAGTATATACAATGGTCCTAGTGCCTACAATATAGTTTCTAAATTTTTCACAAGCAAATACTACAGCAAGCATCTCTTTCTCTGTAGTTGTATAATTACATTGAGCCTCATTCAAGGTCTTGCTAGCATAATAGACAGGATGTGTGAGCTTGTCAATCTTCTGTCCTAACATGACTCCTACAGCATAGTCACTGGCATCACATAGCATCTCAAATGGGAGATCCCAATTTGGTCCTACTATGATTGGTGCTGTGACCAGTGCTTCCTTAAGGGTTTTCCAAGCTACTACACATTCCTTAGAGAAGATGAATGGTCTATTTAGCTCTAGAAGCTCGCACAGAGGCTTGGCTATCTTAGAAAAGTCCTTAATGAACCTTCTGTAGAAGCCAGCGTGCCCTAAGAAGCTTCTAATGGCTTTGACATTCTGGGGCTCTACCAACTTCTCTATGATCTCTATTTTTGCCCTATCCACTTCTACACCTGCCCTTGACACTATATGTCCTAAGACAATCCCTTCATCTACCATAAAATGGCACTTCTCCCAATTTAGGACTAGGTTGGTCTCCTCACACCTAGCCAGGACTTGTCCTAAGTTCTCTAGACAGGTTTTAAATGAGTCCCCAAAGACTGAGAAGTCATCCATGAATATTTCTATCATGGACTCATCCAACTCAGAGAAGATTGCCATCATACACCTTTGGAAAGTTGCCGGTGCATTGCATAAGCCAAAAGGCATTCTGCGGAAGGCAAACGTTCCAAAAGGGCAAGTGAAGGTGGTCTTCTCTTGGTCCTTAGGGTCTATAGTAATTTGATTATAGCCAGAGTACCCATCTAAGAAACAATAGTAGGCTCTACCAGCTATTCTGTCTAGCATCTGGTCAATAAACGGTATAGGGAAATGGTCTTTTTTAGTTTCTTTATTTAACTTTCTGTAATCCATACATACCCTCCACCCTGTGACAGTCCTTGTTGGAATCAGTTCATTGTTCTCATTGACTACCACCGTTATTCCCCCCTTTTTAGGTACACATTGGATGGGGCTCACCCACTGGCTACTAGCTATGGGGAAAATTACTCCTGCATCTAACCACTTGATTATTTCCTTCTTCACTACCTCTTTCATAGAGGGGTTCAACCTACGCTGGTGATCTACCCTAGGTGTGTGCTCTTCCTCTAGTATAATTTTGTGCATGCAATAAGAAGGGTTAATGCCTCGAATATCAGCAATAGACCATGCTATAGCCTTCCTATGTTGCTTAAGCAGTAAAATTAAATCAACCTCATGCTGTTCACTTAGTTTAGAAGAAATAATTACAGGCAGCGTATCATTATCTCCTAAATATGCATATTTGAGGTGAGTAGGTAGTGGTTTCAGTTCTAACACAGGTGGATGCTCAATGGAGGGCTTTAACGGATTTATAGTTCTATCAGTTAAATCTATATTCATACATACATGCTGTGGTTTATCTACAGGCATATCCATTATGTCAGATACATTTAAATCAGCTACATCTACTTGTACATATTCACTAGCATGCTTGGTTAACAGTACATGCTCTAATTGTTCTTCCATCAGTGAGTCAACAATATCCATGCTAGCACAAGACTCAGAATCAGAGGGATACCTTAAAGCTTTGTAAACACTAAATTTTACCTCTTCATCATGAACCCTCATAGTTAACTCACCTTTTTGCACATCTATTAGTGCCCTACCTGTGGCTAGAAATGGTCTACCTAGCAGGATGGGGACCTCCTTGTCTGCCTCATAGTCCAGGACAATGAAATCTGCAAGGAAAATGAATTTGTCAACTTTAACTAGAATATCCTCAATCTTACCTTCTGGATATGCGATGGATCTGTCTGCTAGTTGTAAAGTGACAGTAGTTGGACGTGCTTCTCCCATTCCCAACTGGCGGAATAGGGACAGGGGCATGAGATTTATGCTGGCGCCCAGGTCACAAAGCGCTCTGCCCACGTGCTTGCCTCCAAGTTCTACAGGTAAGGTGAAGGAACCAGGATCCTTCTCCTTCTTGGGCAACTTGTTCTGGAGGATGGCACTGCACTCCTCGGTGAGGTTCACTGTTTCAAACTCACCAATTATTTTTTTGTTAGTGATAATGTCCTTCAAAAACTTTACATATGAAGGCATAGACTGTAAAACTTCTACAAAAGGAATGTTAACATGCACTTGCTTAAGTATTTCTAAAAATTTATTAAAATGAACTTCCTGTTCCTGCTTCTTCTTAAGCCTTCGAGGGTATGGAGGTGGTGGCACATATGCAGGCACGTCAGGACGCCTCAGGATAGGTGGAGGCCTTGGAATTTCTTCTACGTCCTCAACAATTGGCTCTAGCCTGGCTCCTGATGTGCTAGTTGGTGGTGGACCTTGGCTTGGCAGAGACTCCAGTGGAGCACTAGACTCAGTGTTCTCTACTCTCTTTGGTGTATCCTTTGTGTTGCTCACCAATGGTCTCCCACTCCTAAGCTCAATTGCTTGAACTTGTTCTTTGCCATCTCTCCTTGGTACCTCGGTATCAGCAGGGAGTCTACCTTGGGGCCTACTTTTAAGTTCATTGGCTAATTGGCCTATTTGGTTCTCTAGGCTCCTAAGAGTAGCTTGCTGGCTCTGAAGAGTAGCATCATTCTTAGCTATATATTCCTTGAGTAGGTTTTCTACAGAAGATCCTACAGGTTGATTGTAAGGTTTTTGGTACATTGACTGGTTATGTTGGGGAGTGAAACCAGGTGTTCCACTCGGCCTCGGTTGGTTAGGATTTTGGTTAGTGTTCTGCTGGCCACCCCATGACAGGTTAGGGTGGTTTCTCCAACCAGGGTTATAGGTGTTGGAGTAGGGGTTATTCCTAGGCTGCTGCTGGCTTCCAACATAGCAGACTGAAGATGGATTCCCAGGGCAGTATTCATAAGGGTGCCCTTCCCCACAGAATCCACAGATTGGTGCCTCGCCTTGACTTGGTTGGGTGCCCATTGACATGGCTGTGGCGGTATTGGCACTGGTTTGGAGATTGGCCTGAGCCATTTGCTTAACTAGGTTGGTCAGGGCGTTTATTTGGGTGCTCATGGCGCTTAGAGCATCCTTGTCTTGAGCCCTAGTTGGCTCTACTGGATCGTCTGACCACCTACAATGAGATGTTGAGATCTTCTCCAAGATCTCATAAGCTTCGTTGTAACTCTTGGACAACATGGAACCACCAGCAGATGAATTTAAGACTTGTCTGGTGCTGGGGTTGCATCCTTTAAAGAAGACTTCTATTTGGATACACCATGGAATGCCATGGTGTGGACATTTAATGAGAAGGTCTTTGAATCTTGTCCAAGCTTCGTGAAGAGACTCACTTGGAGCTTGTTTGAACTTTATGATATCATCACGAAAGGTCGAATTCCTATCAGGTGGGAAGTATTTGACTAGGAATTTTTCTGCTAAATCTGTCCAATTGCGGACAGATCCTGAGGGTAAAGAATTTAACCATGTTTTGGCTTTGTCCCTCAAAGAGTAAGGGAAAAGATATAGCCTCAGGGCTTCTTGGGAAACTCCAGGGATTAGGAAGGTGTCACTAACTCCTAGGAAGTTCCTAAGGTGATTATGGGGGTCCTCATTTTCTATTCCAAAGAATTGTCCCACAGTGGACAACATTTGGAACATCACTGGCTTTAACTCGAATGAGTTGGCAGTGATTTCAGGACGGATTATGCTGGGGTTCAGCTCCCCAGGCATAGGTACTAAATATGAAAGGATGGCGCTATCCTTGTCATTCGCTATTTCAATGGGATTGCGAGTGACAGGCACCAGGTTTTGATTTACTCCAGCCATTTCTTCTTGAGGTAATTGCGGAGGAATTGTAGTCTCTGCAATGATTGGAGGTAAAAGGGTTTGTTTAAAGAGACGTTTCTTGGCTCTATTTCTAGCTTTAAATAATCTCTCGGGCTCAGGGTTGAACTCTAGATCACTAGATGGAGTCTCATTCATAAACTACCCTAAATGGTACCTGAAAAAGAAATGAAAAATGGATCAAATTCAATGGAAAATAATTTGATGTTTCAGACTTAACAAACTTCGTTTTCACTTAAAATAAGTCCCCGGCAGCGGCGCCAAAAACTTGTTGCGTGCTCAATGTGTTAATAAAAATGATAAATAAGAGAGAGAGAGCACTCAGAACATGCAAGCATACATGATCTTATAGCAAGTAGTAAGTATATTTCATTCGTTTTCCCACAGAGACTTGTTTCTAGCTATTCTCGAAGTGTTTTTGTTAAGAAAGATGGGGTGGATTTGAGGGGGTAAAATTGGTTTTTAATTATCTAATTTTTGCTGAATGTATAAAGGGATATAACATAAACAAATGCAAGTTGAAATTAGATGCAAAGGACAAGAGATGGAATTAATAAACGAGGAAGAAAACAGCTAAACAGAATGCAACTTAGCAGAATTGCGAGAACCGCAATTAATCCGCAATTAACTCAACAGCAAAAGTATGTAAATGGGCGAATTAAGGGCTACTAATGACTATCCTATAGGCAGTTTATTACGATTATCAAGCTTTGGATCAACTCTCTATACATCAAACTCACTCTATCTCAAGTATCGTCCGATTCCATGCATTAGAGTCTTAAGTTTACTCGACTTCAAAGTAAGGTCTTAAGCATCTTGTTAAAACAGGAGTGTTTAGTTTGTACTAGGGAAACGCCTATTCCTAGGCCGTTTCCTGATTACCATGAAAGGCTAGCATGATTATATGACTCTGAACTCTTACTCCTTCCAGAGGTTAGGAGTTCTTTGGACAAAATGGATGGCCAATCGAAATTGCCCGTAGGATGAAGCTTACATACAATCAATGTTCGAGTGTTAATCTGCCTACTTGGTTCACGTTTTTTAGCCTACAGTTCTGTCATTAGCATGCCCCTAAGTGACTTAGCTACTCATGGATATATAGAGAACAGAAATGGTAGATAAGATAGACATGCTTAGAAGGGGAATGTGCTAAAAACAGTAAGCAAAACCCGTAGCAGAAGATGGTGGAAACTGTAAAATGCAGAATTGTACTTCGATTACTTTGAGTGTTTGAATGACAAAGGAAAACTTTCTAGAAATGAATCCAAGACAGACAACAACGAAATGCAGTAAGTAAAATACTAAACTAAGAACAACAATAATCAGAAATGGAAATAAGAAGAACAGAACAGAAAAGCAGTAAAGGGTTGCTGAAAACTTCGTGGCAGTCGCCTCGAATGAAGGTGATGAAAAGTCAGCCTTGCTTGGATGAATCCAATCGAGAGAGAAGAAGAATCTTCTCTCCTTCCTATCAGATTATCGATTCCAACAGCTGAGACTCTCACTCCAACAGACGGCAAAGGAAAACAGATGGAAATGGTGGACTGCGAGAAGACTTCTGCGCTTCGAGTGATGACTGAACCTCCGACTTTGACCCCCTTTTATAGTAGTTTGCAGGTGCGTTTGGGCCAAGGAGAACCATCAATCTTCAACGTCATATATCA
This sequence comes from Herpetospermum pedunculosum, assembly GCA_028017165.1. Lineage (NCBI taxonomy): Eukaryota > Viridiplantae > Streptophyta > Magnoliopsida > Cucurbitales > Cucurbitaceae > Herpetospermum > Herpetospermum pedunculosum. The sequence goes on along the minus strand of CM051528.1, from coordinate 51,617,210 downwards.
GAATGGATGGAGGAGAAAGAACGAATCCCTGAAAAGTCGGATCTAAACAGAAAAAGATCAGCCAACTTACGGTTTTAACTTGAATAATTGCGGTCACCGCAATGTTTTCGCAATTCATTTGCAATGCAGCTTTTTTCATTCTTTTCCTTCGGTTTTCAACCCTTTTTCTACCTATTGTACATAAGTCCTAGATTAGCTACCTTCTTCTAATTCTCATATTAAAGCATAGGTTTAGGCTAAATGCTATCAAAAACACCTAGAAGTGTACATCTTCTTAAGCTAAATGGGTCCTAAATAAGTCACTTTCAGAGACTTAACAAGGGACAAGGAAGTTGCAGACCAACTTGGGTGCATCTTCCCGGACTTCCCCACAAATCTCCTGACTCCATGGGTGCCCCCACGACCACGGCAGCCTGATGAAGATGAAGAAGTTTGAGTGCTGGTTTGAAGTGCACTGAAGGGAGTATTGTTGTTCCCTTAGAAAAAAAAAAACAAACAATTTTCTGCTTTCTGATAAATTATGTGAATGATGCTGTTTTAAGTACATTTTTTATCTGTCGTAGATGCTTAGTTTTATGTTTTTAATTTTGCTTAGTATAGTGTTATGGTAGGTGACTAGATAGGTTAGTTTTGTTTTATTTTTAGGAGAGCTTGAATGACTGGAAAGAGCATGCGTAGGGGCCTTAATCACTGTTATATCTGCCCTGATCTAATTGCGAAATAATTGCGGTACCCGCAATTTTCATGACTGAAAGCATGTTTTGGACTGTCTGTTTAGCTAGGCTGTAATCTGTTTAAATTCTATCTTTTGCTGCTAACATGACTACCTTATATAGCTTATCTAAATGCATGCTGGATGAGTGTCATAGGACACCCTTTGTTAGTTTAAAATCAACCTCTAAAAAGCTCAGCATGCACAGCTTTAAGCCCTTAACTGTCTGTTTTTTTTTATTATTTCTGTTGCTGTGATATTTGTCATTTGAATGTTTTGTCTATGCCTAGGGCTTTAGATTCTCTTTGTTTTACCTTAGACTAGATGCTTCTAGGACAAGTTTGGGGGTGTGCCACCTCCGACACTCATTGGGGACAATGAGTAGTTGAAGTTTGGGGGAGGCCACCCTAGGCCTAGGAACATTCCTCTCTCCCTTAGAAACATAAGCATTCTTCTTCTCCTTTACAAAAAATGATGAACTGAAAAAAAAAAATGAAAAATAGAATAAAGAGGGGGGTCTCTCTGAGGTTGCTAAGTAGTCAGTGCCAAGTGTGTGACCCACAAGTGGCATTGCATCAAAAGGCAACCAAAGGATAGGCCCCACCTAAGTAAGAAAAAGGGAAAAGAATAGGGAAGAAGAATGTATACCTAGGAGTTATAACTTTGTGGCTTAGGTGTCCTATTTAAAAAGAACTCTGATCCTCAATTAGCTAAGCACAAAGTTGTAACTTGTAGGTTTGTTTAGGGAGATGAGTGTTTTTCCAATGTAGTGATGCCAGGGTTTAGGTTGTTCTTTAAAGTACTACTGTCACCGTTAATACTAAGACTGGCATGACTCTAAGGATTCCTAGACACATTAAAAGTAAAGCTAGAAGCATGTACTGAGTCTGAGGTAAAGCTAGGCAGAATTTGAAACCTTAGGGATAGTGGCATGATATGACAAAAGCAAATAGAACAGCTGTAGAAAGTTAATAAAAGCAGGTGAGTGTTAGGCAGGAAAAGTCAGAAGAAGCTAGATAAGAGGGTAGTTCTAAACTGAGAAGTGTGTCACAGGACAGCAGTGCTATAGATAGGGATATAAGGGAGTCAGTAAAGTGGTTAAAAAAGGTGAAACAGCAGCCTAGGTAAGTCCTTAGTATGCTTGAGGACAAGCAAAGCCTTAAGTTTGGGGGTGTGTTAAGTCTCTGAAAGTGACTTATTTAGGACCCATTTAGCTTAAGAAGATGAACACTTTTAGGTGTTTTTGATAGCATTTAGCCTAAACCTATGCTTAAATATGAGAATGAGAAGAAGGTAGCTAAATTAGGACTTATGCACAATAGGAAAGAAAAAGGTTGAAAACCGAAGGAAAAGAATGAAAAAAACTGCATTGCGACAACATTGCGAAAACATTGCTGAAGCCGCAATTATTCAAGTGAAAACCGTAAGTTGACTGATCCTTTTCTGTTAATTTCCGTAATTTCAGGGATTCATTCTTTCTCCTCCATCCATTCTGATATATGACGTTGAAGATTGATGGTTCTCCTTGGCCCAAACGCACCTGCAAACTACTATAAAAGGGGGCCAAAGTCGGAGGTTCAGTCATCATCCGAAAGCGTAGAGTCTTCTCGCAGTCCATCTTTTCGCCCTGTTTTCCTTTGCCGTCTGTTGGAGTGAGAGTCTCAGCTGTTGGAATCGATAATCTGATAGGAAGGAGAGGAGATTCTTCTTCTCTCTCGATTGGATTCATCCAAGCAAGGCTGCCCTTTCATCCCCTTCATTCGAGGCGACTGCAACGAGGCTTTCAAGCACCCTTTACTGTTTTCTGTCGTATTCTTCTAATTTCCAGCTTTGATCAGTTGTTGTTTCTAGTTTAGTGTTTTATCTACTGCATTTCGTTGTTGTCTGTCTTTGAATTATTTACTTTAAGTTTCCCTTTGTTCGTTCAAACCTTCAAAATAATCAAATTACAAGTTTGCATTTCACAGTTTCCATCTTCTGCTGCTACGGTTTTATCTTACTGTTTTGAATTCATTTCCCTTCTAAGCATGTCTGTTTTATCTTGTATTCCTGTTCTCCATATATCCATGAGTAGCTAAGTCACCTAGGGGCATGCTAATGACAGAACTATAGGCTTAAAAACGTGAACCAAGTATGTAGGATAGCTCTCGAACCATTGATTGTATGTAAGCTTCATCCCACGGGCAATTTCGATTGGCCATCCATTTTGTCCAAAGAACTCCTAACCTCTGGAAGGAGTAAGAGTTCAGAGTCGTATAATCATGCTAGCCTTTCATGGTAACCAGGAAACGGCCTAGGAATAGGCGTTTCCCTAGTACAAACTAAACACTTCTGCTTTAACAAGATGCTTAAGACCTTACTTTGAGTCGAGTAAACTAAAGAATCTAATGCATGGAATCGGACGATACATGAGATAGAGTGAGTTTGATGCATAGAGAGTAGATCCAATGCTTGGGAATCGTACACAAATGCCTATAGGATAGTCATTAGTAGCCCTTAATTCGCCCATTTACACACTTTCGCTGTTATTCAATTGCGGTAAAATTGCGGTGTCCGCAATTCTGCTAAGTACCATTCTGTTTAGCTGTTTTCTTCTTCGTTTATTAATTCCATCTCTTGTCTTTTGAGTCTAATTTCAACTTGCATTTGTTTATGTTGCATTCCTTTACACATTCAGCAAAACTTAGATAATTAAAAACCAATTTTACCCCATCAAATCCACCCCTTCTTTCTTAACAAATACACTTCATGAATAGCTAAAAATGAGTCTCTGTGGAAAAAACGAATGAAATATACTTACTACTTGCTGTGAGACCATGTATGCTTGCATGTTCTGAGTGCTCTCTCTACCTTCTTGCTTATTTATCTTTAACACATTGAGCACGCAACATGCATCCTTTGAAAAAGACCTCTATTTGGATACACCATGGGATGCCATGATGTGGACATTTAAGAAGGAGATCTTTAAACCTTGTCCAAGCTTCGTGAAGAGACTCAGTGTCAGCTTGTTTAAATTTGATTATGTCATCACGAAAGGTAGAATTTCTATCAGGTGGGAAGTATTTGACTAGGAATTTTTCTGCTAAGTCTGTCCAATTGCGAACAGATCCAGAGGGTAATGAGTTCAACCATGTCTTGGCTTTGTCCCTCAAAGAGTAAGGGAACAGATATAGCCTCAAGGCTTCTTGGGAAACTCCAGGGATGATGAATGTATCACTAACTCCTAAGAAGTTTCTAAGATGGTTGTGGGGATCCTCATTTTCCACTCCAAAGAATTGTCCCACAGTGGACAACCTTTGGAACATCACTGGCTTTAACTCGAATGAGTTGGCAGTGATTTCAGGACGGATTATGCTGGGGTTCAGCTCCCCAGGCATAGGTACTAGGTACGAAAGTATGGCGCTATCCTTGTCATTCGCTATTTCGATGGGATTGCGAGTGACAGGCACCGGATTTGGAACTATTCCATTCATTTCTTCTTGAGACAATTGCGGAGGAATTGCGGTTCCCGCAATTACTTGAGGTAAAGGGAGTTGTTTAAAGAGACGTTTCTTGGCTCTATTTCTAGCCCTAAGTAATCTCTCAGGCTCAGGATTGAACTCTAGATCACTACTTGAAGGCTCACTCATAAACTAACCCAATAGTACCTGCAAAAGAAATGAAACAGATCAACTTCAATAGGCAATAAACTTGGTGTTTCAAACTTAACAAACTTCGTTTTCACTTAAATAAATCCCCGGCAGCGGCGCCAAAAACTTGTTACGTGCTCAATGTGTTGAAATAATTAAGCAATAAGAAAGAAAGAGCACTCAGAACATGCAAGCATACATGATCTTATAGCAAGTAGTAAGTATTTTTTCATTCGTTTTCCCACAGAGATTTATTATAAGCTAATCGTGAAGTGTAAAGTTAAGAAAGAGAGGGTGGATTTGATGGGGTAAAATTGGTTTTAAATTGTCTATTTCCTACTGAATGTGTAGAGGGTAGCAACATAAACAAGAACAAGTCAAAGCTAAACTCAAATGAAAAGAGACGAGATTAATAAATGAAGGCAAAGACAGCTAGACAGAATTGTAACTTAAACAGAATTGCGGAGACAGCAATCCTACCGCAATTTAAATAACAGCGAAAGTGTGTAAAGTGATGAATTAAGGGCTACTAACGACTATCCTATAGGCTTTTTCATACGATTCTCAAGCACTGGATCAACTCACTATGCATCAAACTATCTCATTCTCATGTATCTTCCGATTTCATGCATTAGATTCTTTAGTTTACTCATGTCCAAGTAAGGTCTTAAGCATCTTGTTAAGGCCGAAGGAAATGGTTTGTACTAGGGAAACGCCTATTCCTAGGCCGTTTCCTGGCTACCTTGAAAGGCTAGCATGATAGTATGACTCTGAACTCTTACTCCTTCCAGAGGTTAGGAGTTCTTTGGACAAAATGGATGGCCAATCGAAATTGCCCGTGGGATGAAGCTTACATACAATCAATGCTTCGAGAGCTATCCTACATGCGTGGTTCACGTTTTTTAGCCTATAGTGTTGTCATTAGCATGCCCCTAAGTGACTTAGTTACTCATGGATATAGGGAGAACAGAAATAAGGGATGAAAGAGACATGCCTAGAAGAGAACTAAACTAAAAACAACAAGGTAAAACAGTAAGATGCGAAGACAAGAAATTGCTAGATGAAGAATTGTGCTTGGGTTACTTAATTGGTTGAATGAACAAAAAGAGTAACTTAAAGTGCAAAACAGAAAGACAGAACACAACGAAATGGACTGATCTAGTTACAAGAAAGGAAACAACAACAAACTGAAGCTGGAAAATGGAAATAAAGACAGAAAACAGTAAAAGAGCTTGAAAGCCTCGTTGCAACCGCCTCGGCTGAAGAGGGTGAAAGAATAGCTTTGCTTGGATGAATCCAATCGGGAGAGAAGATGAATCTTCTCTCGTTCCTATCAGATTGTCGATTCCAACAGCTGAGACTCTCACACCAACAGACGGCAAAGGAAAACACGAAGAAAGATGGAGCTGCGAGAAGACTTCTACGCTTTCGGATGATGTTTGAACCCTCGACTTTGACCCCTATTTATAGTAATCTGCAGGTGCATTTGGGCCAAGGAGAACCATCAATCTTCAACGTCGTACTTCAGAATGGATGGAGGAGAAAGAACGAATCCCTGAAATAACGGAAATTAAGAGAAAAAGATCAGTCAACTTACGGTTTTCACTTGAAACATTGCGGTTTCAGCAATGTTTCCGCAATGCTATCGCAATGCTTGTTTTTCATTCTTTTCCTTCGGTTTTCAACCCTTTTCTTTCCTATTGTACATAAGTCCTAATTTAGCTACCTTCTTCTAATTCTCATATTTAAGCATAGGTTTAGGCTAAATGCTATCAAAAACACCTAAGAGTGAACATCTTTCTAAGATAATTAAGTCCTAAAAAGGTCACTTTTGGAGACGTAACAACTAGTTTGTTGATTGAAACCAGATGGTCCACTTGGTCTTGGTTGATTTTGCATTTGGCTTGTGCTTTGGTTTCCACCCCAAGAGAGATTTGGGTGGTTTCTCCAACCAGGGTTATATGTGTTTGAGTAGGGGTTATTCCTTGGTTGTTGTTGACTTCCAACATAACACACCGAGGATGGATTACCAGGGCAAAAATCATACAAATGCCCTTCCCCACAGAATCCACAGACTAGAGCCTCACCTTGGTTGGCTACTGATGTGCTTGTTGAAACAGCTGCCACGGTGTTGACACTTTGTTGAATATTGGTTTGAGCCATTTGCTTCACTAGGTTGGTCAGAGCATTGATCTGGCTGCTCATTGCACTGAGTGTATCCATGTCTTGAGCCTTCCTTCTGTTTGGCTCCACAGGATCGTCTGACCATCTACAATGTGATGTTGAGATTTTCTCCAAAATCTCATAGGCTTCGTTATAGCTCTTGGATAGCATCGAACCTCCAGCTGAGGAATTCAACACTTGCCTCGTGCTGGGGTTGCATCCTTTGAAGAACACTTCAATTTGAATACACCATGGAATGCCATGGTGTGGACATTTGAGTAACAGATCTTTAAATCTGGTCCAAGCTTCATGTAATGATTCGTTTTCGGCTTGCTTGAATTTGATAATATCATCACGAAAGTTAGAGTTCCTATCTGGAGGGAAGTATTTTACTAGGAACTTTTCTGCTAGGTCTGTCCAATTGACAATTGAACCAGAGGGGAAGGAGTTCAGCCACGTCTTGGCCTTGTCTCTTAATGAATATGGAAAAATGTAAAGTCTCAAAGCCTCTGGAGACACTCCTGGGATGAAAAAGGTGTCACTTATTCCCAGGAAGTTTCTCAAGTGGTTGTGGGGTCTTCATTCTCCACTCCAAAGAATTGTCCAACTGTGGACAGCATCTGAAACATAACAGGTTTCAGTTCGAATGAGTGAGCTATGATCTCTGGGCGTATGATGCTCGGATTAAGCTCCTCAGGCATAGGTACAAGGTATGATAGAATAGCACTATTCTTATCATTCGCAATTTCAATGGGATTGTGAATGTTAGGTGCTCGGTTTGGTGCTTCTTCTGCTCTATCCATTTCAGCTTGTTGAGATTGCGCTGACTTTGCGTGGTCCGCAATGTGTTGAATTATAGGTTGTTTTGGCTGTTTAAAAAGGCGTTTCTTAATTTTGTTTCTGGCCCTTAAAGTCCTTTCAGGTTCAGGATCAAATTCTAAGTTGTGATTGGAAAATTCATTCATAAACCAGCTTGTTGGTACCTGTAAAATAAATGCAAAAGATTAGCTCCACTAAATTAAACTCTTCTAAAATAACACAAATCGTGTTTACGAAAAAAAATCTCCGGCAGCGGCGCCAAAAACTTGTTGCGTGCTCAGTGTGTATATAAAATTGAATGGGAGAGCATACATGGTCTTGCAGCAAGTGATAAGTATAATTTAATTCGTTTTCCCACAGAGATTGAGTTTAGTGACTAACGATTTGATGTGCTAAATTAGCTAAGGTAACTTAAATTGGGTAGATTGTGGGTTGAGGGACAGAATTATAGAAGATGCAAGAAGAAAGCAAGTGTAAAACCAAAGCGAGTAAATAGGTAAAGCTATAATGTGGAGAAGAAGAATTGCGGGTCTCGCAATTCTTTCGCAATGAAATCGCAAAGATAAAAACCTATGGGAAAGGCTAACATGAATGGATGACTCTGAATTCTTACTCCTTCCAGAGGTTAGGAATTCTTTAGACAAAATGGATGGCCAGTCGAAATCGCCCATGGGATGAAGATCACATACATTCAATGCATTCATGCTATTCTACATGCTGAATTCTCATATTTCTAGCCTACAGATTCATCTTTAGCAGATCTCTCTTAGATTAGTTACTCATGGTTTTCGAAGAACTGAGGGAGATGGATTGATTGAACATGAATTAAAGAACTCAGTAATATTAATTGAATAAGAAATGATAAGATAACGAACTCAACAAAACTAATTGATTACTCTTTAAAAACAAGGTTCAGAACACTTCATAGAACAACGTGCGATGATCCGAAAGTAGTAAAGATTAAGTGTATTAGAGAATAATTCAGAACAATGTCGCAAATGGAAAGCAGTAGAGAGAAAGTAGTAAGAAAGCTGTAAACGTGCAAGGATCCTCCCTGTCGCAAAACGCCTCGGATGAAGGGGAAGATTAGCTGATCTTGGGGATAATTTCAATCAGAAGAGAAGAGGGATCTTCTCTTCTTCCTCTCGAATTATCGACGCCAATGGCTGATTTCTTCGATCCAACAAACGGGAGAAGGAATTTCATCTGCAGGTTGCTTCACAACTGGGATCTCCTCGCTTCTGAGTCTGTGTGGAATGAATTGAAGGGGATTCAATTTGATTGCTTTGATCCTTCATCTCACCCTCTTTATATAGCTTTTAGGTAGTTGCCAAAGGCTGCTCATTAATCGTGGATCACCAATCAACTTTGTGAGGTAGTCAAGCTTGACATGTGGCAGCAGCAGGGAGAGTTGACGGCTGGAAAATCGCAGTCAACAAAGACTGTTTCATTGCGAGGGCCGCAATATTTCCGCAATGTACCTGCAATGTACAATTTAGCTGTTTTTTCACCATTTTGCATTCTTTTTCGTTCCTTTTCCAAATAAGCCTTAAATTAGCATCATTTCTCAAATTCTCACTTTTAAGCACACATTAAGCTAACATCTAACAAATACACTCAAGAATTTACATGATTTTTAGGTAATTAAAGCCCTAAATAATGCACTTTTGAAGAGGTAACACCAATCTTGGAAAGTAGGTGGTTGAACCGAATGCGAGGTAGTGGTTTGGTCCACGCATCTTCTAATTGATTTGTTGATGAGACATGAGTGACACGAAGAATGCCACCCTGAACTTGTTCGCAAATAAAGTGGTAATCAAGTGCCACATGTTTCATACGAGAGTGGAAGACTGGGTTGAAGCATAGACCGGTTCCTCCAACGTTGTCACAGTAGATAATTGGCGTGTGTGTGGAACTTAGACCAAGCTCGTCTAGAAGAGAAGTGATCCAATGAAACTCAGCGGCGGTAGAGGCAACAGAGCGATATTCGGCTTCAGTGTATGAGCGAGTCACCGTACGTTGCTTCTTCGAGCACCAAGAGATTGGATTCCTACCCAAATATATGATATACGCACTAGTGGAGGTAAAGTCATCTTTGTTGCCTGCCCAATCTGCATCAGAGCACGCATGGAGAGTAAGGGGTGATTGTCGATGAAGGAGAACACCAAGATCAAGTGTGCCACATAGGTATCGGAGAAGTCGTTTGACAGCATTCCAATGATAAGTAGTCGGGCGATGCATGAACTGTGACAACTTATTGACTGCATAAGCGATGTCTAGACGAGTAAGAGTGAGATATTGAAGGCTGCCAACAATGGTCCGAAATTTGGTTGGGTCAGATAGTGTTGAGCCAGAGTGAAGAGTAAGGACTGGTGAAGTAGCTATAGGTGTAGTGATAGGGCGAGAATCAATCACCTTTGTTCGGGCAAGTATGTTAATGACATATCGCCGCTGAGAGAGGAGTAAACCGTGGGAATGAGGAACCACCTCAATCTCGAGGATGTAGTGGAGATTACCCAAATCCTTCAGCGAGAAGCGACGAGCAAGAACCGAGTATCATTGTTCGTTTTCTGTACAAACGGGGAAGTGTCAGCGACCGAGTTCGAGAAGTGAGATGCAAGCAGAAATTGGCGAAGCTCATTGTACCGAGCTCGAGGTGTCTGCGTAAGGCCATAAATAGCCTTTCGTAGGCGGCACACGAGGTGAGGTTGATCAGGATCAACAAATCCTTGTGGCTGTGTCAAAAAGACATCATCAGTAAGAGTGCCTTGGAGAAGTGAATTGTTGTCATCTAGTTGACGAAGATCCCAACCATTATTGACAGCCATGGAAAGGACAAGTCGAATTGTCGTGGGTTTGACAACTAGGTTGAACGTCTCATGGTAGTCAACGCGAGAGTGTTGATCAAACCCTTTAGCAACCAATCGAGCTTTGTACCTGTCAACAGAGCCATTAGGTGAACGTTTTATTCGAAAAATCCATTTACATCCCACTATATTTTGAACCATTGTTGGAGGAACTAACTCCCAAGTACCATTCCTAACGAAGGCATTGAACTCGTCTGACATTGCATGTCGCCATTTGCTGTCTTTGATGGCCTGAGTGACACAAGTTGGCTCAATATCTTGGGCAAGTTAGGCTGAGAGACTGAGTTTGGTTATTGGTTTGAAGATATTATTTTTGGAGCGTGTGATTATAGGCGAGGTGCGAGTGATGGTAGTTGGTACGGATGGTAGGTTTTTGGTTGTAAGGCGATCCTGAGAAGGAGGATCAGTGGGTACCACTGGTGGGTGTTGCGTGCTCAATGTGTAAATTAAAATGCAATGTGAGAGCACTCAGAACATGCAAGCATACATGGTCTTGAAGTAAGTAATAAGTATTTTTTCATTCGATTTCACAAAGAGATTTATTCTTAGTTACTAGCGAAGTGAGATGTTAGATTAGAAAGGATGGTTTAAATGGGTAGAATTGGGATTAATGTGCCTAACTAATAAAGAACGTGCGAGATATGCAAGCATAAACAAAGACAAGTAAAGAGGTTAACGTGAATGTAGAAGAAAAGGAATTGCGGAGAAAACAATTATCTAGCAATAAAATCGCAACGCAAAAGACTGAAAAATGGCTAAGGCAAAAATAGAATTAAAGGAATTGCGCAGACAACAATTTTCTAGCAATCAAGCTAACAGCGTTTTAAGGGTGAAGTGTGGAAACAAGGGCAACTAACGACTCCTCTATAGGCTTTTTCATACGATTCTTCAGCAGTAGATCAACCTATCATGCATCAAATTAACTCATTCTCATGTATCTCTCGATTTCATGCATTAGATCCTTTAGTTCACTCATGTCCAAGTAAGACTTAAGCATCTATTTATATAAGCAAGTTAATGAATTGTGCTAGGAAAACGCCCATTCATAGGTCGTTTTCTGGCTACCATGAAAGGCTAGCATGAATGGACGACTCTGAACTCTTACTCCTTCCAGAGGTTAGGAGTTCTTTAGACAAAATGGATGGCCAATCGAAATTGTCCGTGGGATGAAGTACACATACATTCAATGCGTGCGAAGCTATCCTACATGTTGAATTCACGTATTTCTACCTATAGATTCATCATTAGCAAACCCTTATGTGGTTTAGTTACTCATGGACGATGATGGAGTGGAAAGACTTGATTGATTAAACATGTTTGGCAGTATTCAAATGGAAACAACAGAAAACAGAAAGCAATGGAGAACTTGTGAAGTAGTCGAACAATTCTTCGATTAAAAAAGATTCAAAGCTTAACAAGAAACAACTTTAAAACGATAAAGACTAAACAGACAAAGACGAAATGACACAATGTAGATAACAGAACCAAAAGGAAACAAACAGCAGCGAAAAGGAAAGACAGGAAACAGTAGAAAGCAGTTAAACGTGTGCGTGAACTCCTCGCCGCAAGCGCCTCTGATGAAGGGAGAAGGGGAGCTTTGTTTGGGGATGAATCCAATCAGAAGAGAAGAAGAATCTTCTCTTCTTCCTCTCAGATTATCGATGCCAACAGCTGAATCCTTCACGCCAACAAACGGGAGATGAAATAGAGAAGAAGCTGCGTTGAGATGGGAGTTCTACGCTTCCAAGCTTGTTGTTCTCCTTCCCCCTAGACCTCGTTTTATAGTGTTTTGCAGGTATTCTTCAGCCAAGGAGAACCATCCATTATGAACGACGACCTTCCACGTGGCAGCATCAAAGAAATTGGGCGGCTGAAAGATCGCAACAAAACGGCGGACAGTTAGACAACTTAACAACTTCAACTTAAAAAATTGCGGAGACAACAATGTTTTCGCAATGTTCCTGCAATACAGAAATTTCAACTCTTTAGCTTTGTTTTCGATTCTTTTTCCTTTCTTTTACACATAAGTCCTGATTTAGCTTCATTCTATAAATTCTTATATATAAGCACATGTTTATACTAAATTCTATCAAAAACGTTTAAGAGTTTACACAATTCTATAGCAAATAAGTCCCTAAATTAAGTACTTCTGGAGACGTAACAGTGGGGATAAGGGAAGTGGGGGAGAAGGGATTTCTGAAATAGGTGGTGGAAGAGGAACAGGGTTGGTAGAGGCAAGGGATGGGATGAGAGAGGTTTGTTATGCGATCAGGTCCAGTTGTGTGGCAAGATCGATTGACGAGGGGCTGTGGGAGCAACTTGTAGATGGTGTGTAGGTGGTTGGAAGGAGGACATGTTGTGGTAACCAGGTGTTGCTGGTGGACTCAGTTGGTCGTGCAAGACTTGGTTCGAAGGTTAACATGGGAAACTCAGACTCAATAAAGCGAACATGACGAGATGAGTAGAGTTTCTGAGTGTGAGGATCGTAACACAAGTAAGCACTTTGAGTGGATGAGTAGCCTAAAAAGACACACAAAATGGATCAACTAGCAAGTTTGTGCGATGAGTAAGAGCGAAGCCAAGGAAACAGAGACAACCAAACGCGCGTAGTTTTGAGTAATTTGGTGGTGAGTCAAATAATTTATGATAAGGGGAAACTAACTCGAGTGTGGGAGTGGGAAGACGATTAATGAGGTAAGTGGCAGTGCGAAACGCGTATGACCAGAAAGTGAGAGGCAAGGAAGCACGAGACAAGAGTGAAAGACCGGTTTCAACTATGTGACGATGACGACGTTCAGAAAAGCCATTATGTTCTAGGGTATGTGGAAGGGACGTGAGGTGCGAGATTCCATTTGTAGATAAATAGGTCGCAAGTCCAATATATTCCCCCCCGTTATCTGAGTACAGAGTCACAATTTTCTTATGAAAAAATATTTCAACAAGTGCTTTAAAACGGGGGAAAATTGTTGCAACCTCAGATTTGCGTGTGATACGGTAAAGCCAAATATAGTGTGTGAAGTGATCCACAAAAATGAGATAATATTTGAACCAATCAATGGAATAGATAGGAGAAGTCCATACATTAGAGAATATTATTTGGAGAGGGGAGTGAGACACAAGAGATGATTTAGAGAAAGGTAATTTATGACTTTTCTTGCTAAGACAATCATTGCAATAAGAGGTCTTTTTACTAGAGGAATGTACCGCTAGTTGGAACGTAGAGAGAATATGGCGTAGGATTGACTCGAACGGATGACCCAAACGATGATGTCATTCATGGTGAGACACTTTGACACTAGTGAAAGTAGATGGAGTAGGTGAGGAGCTGGAGGTAGGCAATTCATACACACCATCTTTAGGTTGTACTGCCAGCAATACTGCCCCTGTCAACAGATCCTTCACACGAAACAAATAGGGTAAGAACTCAACAAAAGTGTTATTGGACATGCAAAATTGAGATATGGAAATAATATTTATTTTCATGTTAGGAACACATAAAACATCATCCAATTGAAATTTTTTTGTAGGATTTGAGAGAGAAGTAGAGTCAGTGTGTGATATATGTAATCCAGTACCATCACCGATGACAATGTCGTCAGGACCATCATAAGGAGTGTGGAGGGAGAGATTGCTCAGGTCGGCAGTTACATGGTGAAATGCACCACTATCAAGAAGCCAATTAGGCGTCGTAGAGGGAGTGGCGATCGCTGTATGTGCCTTTGGTTGCCATGGATAGGATACTGCCTTGTTGTTGGGTGGGGGCGTTCGTCCAAGGGTGGAAGAGGGAATCAATCGGTAAATCGGACAATTTGTGACAGTATGACCCACATTCCGACAACCTTGAAACTTACCGAGATATGGGCGATGCTGGCGAGGGGTTGACTCTGACTGAGGAGGTTGAGAGGATGACCCCAATCGAGGTGTCAAAGGATGACGTTGACCACCAGGTTGTGTTGAAGTAAGATTCGCCGTGATTGAGTGTAGAGAGGATGTCGATTTTGACTGCTGAAGAAACAGTTCTCGATTGATAAGTTTCTCATGGAGCTCATCAAATAAGATAGGTGTGTCTCGACCTTCAACAATGTCAACGATATGGCGATAGTCATCATGGAGGCCTTCAAGTATTTTTTCAATAAGGTCTTCATGATCTAGAGGTTTTCCTAGAGCAGCGAGTTGATCGGATCGACACTTAATGAATTGCATGTGTTGACAAGAATTTTTCATGCTTCACAAGAGGTAGCAGATTGTTGGATCAGTGGTACAAGAGGAGAAGAGATGGAACCGACAAGGGCACCAAACAAAAGTTTGTCTTGTCGAAAGCATGGAATAAAGGCTGGGTTTGGAGATGAGGTGTTGTCAATGGAGATGGTTTTGGGTGGGCATTGATGAGATTCATCAGTATATTTGTGGACGTCATGACCTATTAGGATGGGTTCAATTTGAAGTTTCCAAGCAAGATATTTTGTGGAGGTAAGTTTTTGGATGTTTTGATGAGGGATGTTGATGAGTTGGAGCGGAAGGGTGAGATTTTCTGTGTTGGGGGTGATGACTCCTTGAGGGGTAGTGGCATTATGGAGCGGAATGGTGGGATTTTTTGTGTTGCGGGTGATGACTCCTTGAGGAGTGGTGGTATTAACCATGGCCATAGTTGATCGTTGCGCTTGAGGAAGGAAGGAGATTGGGAGGAAAAGCTCCGATACTATATAAAGGTATGGAAATGATGAAATGATCAGTTCCCCTTTCCATTGATAAATGAATGTATTTATAGGTTACAAGTTATCTACTTATGAACTATTGGAAGTTACACCAAGTACCAAATATGATTGAAAACTTGTTAATGATTCTACAACTTAGGAGAATAATATGTTTGACTACTCTACAACTAAGGAGGTAGGTGCCATTATTCTCCAATAGCGTCGTCGCTTGTGGTAGGTCGTCGGTAGATCTGTGGAGAACTACACCGCCGATTAAAGCTTGTCGTCACCATTGAAGTTCAAGGGTCAGACCGCTATCCGTGTTGTCGTCGGGTTACCCTGTCGTCGTTTGTCGTTGCCATTGAAATCCGAGCATCCTGATTGCACTAAAAAAATGCTATTTTTTAATTCTTCATTCTTGTTGGTTGAATGAAATTAATGTGTTTAATCATATATTTTTTTAGATATCGATCTTTCAGAGCTGAACGAGACCATTTTATTAAATAAGAGCTTAAAAGAGAACTTTTAGGGCATAATATCAATTAATCACGCCGACGGATATGGAGTTGGGATTTTTACATCTACCTCTAATAACTTGTTTGTTGAGTGTTTTATTTTATATCTCTATAGTTACAAAAAAAAAGGGTATTTATTTATTTATTTCTTTTTTGAGAAGAAAGGGACAATACACTAACACAAACCAAAAAAACAGAACAAAAACAACTAAGAAGAAGACTTATCTCGCTCGACAAGTGCCAGTAGCCACGGTGGAAAATCATCCCACCACTCCTGAATGACATCTTCAGTCATAACCCAATGTGCAATTGCGTCGACCACCTTGTTCTGAGGTCGCCTAATGTGTTGAAAGCCTCTAATTGGCAAGGCCGACGCCAACCAAAGCACATCTCTCTCACCAATTTAATCATCGTGAGATCTTCCGCTTCCCCATTCAACAAACGGATCACCTCAAGACAGTCAGATTGGATGAGCACCTGTGGTAGATTCAACGCCTCAATTCGCCTCAAACCCGCTGTTGCGTGCTCAATGTGTAAAATAAATAAGCAATAAGAGAGAGAGAGCACTCAGAACATGCAAGCATACATGATCTTATAGGAAGTAGTAAGTATTTTTTCATTCGTTTTCCCACAGAGATTTATTATTAGCTACGTGTGAAGTGTAATGTTAAGAAAGAATGGGTGGATTTGAAGGGGTAGACTTGGTTTTAAAATTCCTATTTATTGCTGAATATATAAAAGGTAACAACATAAACAAGTGCAAGCCAATGGTAAACGCAAAATGTAAAGAGAAAGAATTAACGAACGAAGAGAAAAGTAGTCGAGAAGAATTTTTAACTTAGCAGAATTGCGAGAACAGCAATTCTACCGCAATGTTACTAACAGCGAAAGTGTGTAAAATGGAGAAACAAGGGCTACTAACGACTCCTCTACAGGCATTTTCATACGATTCTCAAGCATTGGATCAACTCACTATGCATCAAACTAACTCAATCTCATGTATCTTCCGATTTCATGCATTAGATTCTTTAGTTTACTCATGTCCAAGTAAGGTCTTAAGCATCTTGTTAAAGCAGAAAGCTATGGTTTGTACTAGGAAAACGCCTATTCCTAGGTCGTTTTCTGGCTACCTTGAAAGGCTAGCATGAGTGTATGACTCTGAACTCTTACTCCTTCCAGAGGTTAGGAGTTCTTTGGACAAAATGGATGGCCAATCGAAATTGCCCGTGGGATGAAGCTTACATACAATCAATTCATTCGAGAGTTATCCTACATGCTTGGTTCACGTTTTTTAGCCTATAGTATTGTCATTAGCATGCCCCTATGTGACTTAGTTACTCATGGATATAGAGAGAACAGACATATTAGATAAAGTAGGCATGCTCAGAAGAGAAATAAACTTAAAACAGCAAGGCAAAACAGGAAACAACAAAGACAAGAAACCGTGAATTAATGAATTGTGCTTTGATTAATCGATTGTTGGGATGAACAAAGGGAAACTTAAAGTGAATAACATAAAGACAGAAAGCAACGAAATGTAATGAACTAGCTAATAGAAAAGAAACACAACAAAACAGTGCTGGAAATGAGAAATAGAAGACAGAAAGCAGTAAGTTGAGCGTGCTTCGTCGCAAATGCCTCGGCTGAAAGGAGAAAAAGAGTAGCCTTGCTTGGATGAATCCAATCAGGAGAGAAGATGAATCTTCTCTCCTTCCTATCAGATTGTCGACTCCAACAGCTAAGCTTTCCAACCCAACAGACGGAAGAGAAAAACAGGAGAAAAGATGGAGCTGCGAAGAGACTTCTACGCTTTCGGATGATGATCAAACCCTCTACTTTGACCCCCTTTTATAGTAATCTACAGGTGCGTGTGGGCCAAGGAGAACCGTCCATCCTCAACGTCGTACTTCAAAATGGATGGAGGAGAAAGAACGAATCCCTGAAATAACGGAATTTAACAGAAAAAGATCAGCCAACTTACGGATTTCACTTAAAACATTGCTGTTTTAGCAATGTTTCCGCAATGCTGCCGCAATGCATATTTTCACTCTTTTAGCTTCGTTTTTCATCCCTTTTCTTTCCTTTTGTACATAAGTCTAAATTTAGCTACCTTCTTCTAATTCTCATATATAAGTATAGGTTTAAGCTAAATCCTCTCAAAAACACCTAAGAGTGCACCTCTTTCTAAGCTAAATAAGTCCTAAAAAGGTCACTTTTGGAGACGTAACACACCCCCAAACTTAAGGTTTTGCTCGTCCTCGAGCAATCTAAGGACTTACTTAGGCTGCTGTTTTATCTTCTCTAACAACTCGCTGACTCCCCTAAATTCCTATCTATAGCAGTGCTGTCCTGTGACACACTTCTAAGTTTTCAACTACCCTCTTGTTTTGCCTCTTCTGAATTCGCATGCCTAAAACTCCTGCTGTTTCATTAACTCCCTACGCCTGATCTACTTGCTTCTGTCATATCATGCAACTATCCCTAAGGTTTCAAACACTACCTAGCTTTACCCCAGACTCAGTACATGCTTCTAGTTTTACTTTTGAGCTACCTAGGATTCCTTAGAGTCATGCCAGTCTTAGTATTAACAGTGACAGTGGTACATTTAGAGAACAACCTAAACCCTGGCATCACTACATTGGACATACATTCATCTCCCTAAACAACCCTACAAGTTACAACTTTGTGCTCAGCTAATTGAGGATCAGAGTTCTTTTTAATCAGGACATCTAAGCCACAAAGTTGCAACTCCTAGGCATACATTCTTCTTCCCTATTTAATCCTTTTCCTTTCTTTCTTACTTAGGTGGAGCCTCTCCTTTGGTTGCCTTTTGATGCAATGCCACTTGTGGGTTACACACTTGGCACTGATTACTCAGCAACTAAAAAGAGACACCCCTCTTTATTCTATTTTTCATTTTTTTTTCCAGCTCATCATTTCTATAAAGGAGAAGAAGAATGCTTATGCTTTAAGGGAGAGAGGAATGTTCCTAGGCCTAGGGTGGCCTCCCCCAAACTTAAACTACTCATTGTCCCCAATGAGTGTCTGAGGTGGCACACCCCCAAACTTGTCCTAGAAGCATCTAGTCTAAGGTAAAACAAAGAGAATCTAAAAGCCCTAGGCATAGACAGAGAATTCTAAAAGCAAACATCACAGCAGCAGAAATTTATAAAAACAAGCAGGTAAGGACTTAAAGCTATGCATGCTGAGCAACTTTTAGAGGCTAATTTAAACTATCAAAGGTGTCCTATGACACTCATCCAGCATGCTTTTAGATAGGCTATATAAGGTAGTCAAGATAGCAGCAAAAGACAAAATATAAACAGAACCAGCCTAGCTAAACAGACAGTCAAAAACATGCATGTACTAATAAAAATTGCGGATTCCCCAATTATTTCGCAATGGATCCAGGGCAGATATATCAGTGATTAAGGCCCCTACGCATGCTTTTTCCAGTCATGTAAGCTATACAAAAAGGAAACTAAACTAACCTACCTATTCAGCTATCATCAGACTACACTAAACAAGTTTAAACACTAAAACCAAAGAACTAAAACAGATCAAAATATTAACTCAAAACAGCCAAAATCTCATGGTACAACGAAAAGCAGTTTGTTTTTTTTTTTTTTTTTTTTTTATTAAAGGGAACAGCAATACTCCCTGGAGTGCTAATCAGCCAAGCACTCAGATGTCTTCTTCATCATCGTCATTCCTTCGTGGCCTTGGAGGCGCCCATGGTGTCAGCAGGTCCGTGGGGAACTCAGGGAAGATGCAGCCCAATTTGTCTGCCACATCTTTATCCCTTGCCTGCGCATATGTGGCCCATTGAGCCATCTTCTTCTGCAGATCCATCAGGCATGCCATGGACAGAGACTGAGCAGCAGCCAGGCCATCCAGCTCGAACTCCATGTTCCCCTTCCTTCGCATCCTCAAGGCAGTAGGCAACTCCAGGTGGCTCGTTGTTACGTCTCCAAAAGTGACCTTTTTAGAACTTAATTATCTTAGAAAGATGTTCACTCTTAGGTGTTTTTGATAGCATTTAGCCTAAACCTATGCTTAAATATGAGAATTAGAAGAAGGTAGCTAAATTAGGACTTATGTACAATAGGAAAGAAAAGGGTTGAAAACCGAAGGAAAAGAATGAAAAACAAGCATTGCGACAGAATTGCGGAAACATTGCTGAAACCGCAATGTTTCAAGTGAAAACCGTTAGTTGACTGATCTTTTTCTGTTAATTTCCGTTATTTCAGGGATTCGTTCTTTCTCCTCCACCCATTTTGAAGTACGACGTTGAAGATTGATGGTTCTCCTTGGCCCAAACGTACCTGCAGATTGCTATAAAAGGGGGTCAAAGTCGAGGGTTCAATCATCATCCGAAAGCGTAGAAGTCTTCTCGCAGTCCATCTTTTCTCCTGTTTTCCTTTGCCGTCTGCTGGTTTGCGAAGCTCAGCTGTTGGAATCGATAATCTGATAGGAAGGAGAGGAGGTTCTTCTTCTCTCCCGATTGGATTCATCCAAGCAAGGCTGACCTTTCTCATCCTTCATTCGAGGCGGTTGCGACGAGACATTCAAGCTTGTTTTACTGCTTTCTGCTCTTCATTTCCATTTTTCAGCTTTGTCTTGTTGTTGTTCCTTTTCTAGAAGCTAGATTAGACTATTTCGTTGTGTTCTGTCTTTCTGTTATTTGCTTTAAAGCTTTCCTTTGTCAGTCAAACAATCAAGTAATCAAATCTCAATTCTTCATTTCACAGTTTCTTGCCTTTGCATTCTACTGCTTTCCCTTGCTGTTTTAAGCATATTTCCCTTCTAAGCATGTCTATCTTATCCCTTATTTATGTTCTTCCTATATCCATGAGTAACTAAGTCACATAGGGGCATGCTGACAACAATTCTATAGGCTAAAAAACGTGAACCAAGCATGTAGGATAGCTCTCGAAGCATTGATTGTATGTAAGCTTCATTCCACGGGCAATTTCGATTGGCCATCCATTTTGTCCAAAGAACTCCTAACCTCTGGAAGGAGTAAGAGTTCAGAGTCATATAATCATGCTAGCCTTTCATGGTAGCCAGAAAACGACCTAGGAATAGGCGGTTTCATAGTACAAACCATAACTTTCTGCTTTAACAAGATGCTTAAGACCTTACTTGGACATGAGTAAACTAAAGAATCTAATGCATGGAATCGGACGATACATGAGATTGAGTGAGTTTGATGCAGAGAGAGTTGATCCAATGCTTGAGAATCGTGAGAAAAAGCCTATAGAGGAGTCGTTAGTAGCCCTTGTTTCTCCATTTTACACACTTTCGCTGTTAAGACAATTGCGGTAGAATTGCTGTTTCCGCAATTCGGCTAAGTTTACAATTCTGTTTAGCTGTTTTCTTCTTCATTTATTGATCTCATCTCTTTTCCTTTGAGTTTAATTTTGACTTGCACTCGTTTATGTTGCTACCCTTTATACATTCAGCAGGAATTAGACAATTAAAAACCAATTTTACCCCATCAAATCCATCCCTTCTTTCTTAACAAATACATTTCGCGAATAGCTAAAAATAAATCTCTGTGGGAAAACGAATGAAAAAATACTTACTACTTGCTATAAGATCATGTATGCTTGCATGTTCTGAGTGCTCTCTCTCTCTTATTGCTTAGTTTTATTAACACATTGAGCACGCAACAAGTTTTTGGCGCCGCTGCCGGGGATTTATTTAAGTGAAAACGAAGTTTGTTAAGTTTGAAACACCAAGTTTATTGCCTATTGAAGCTGATCTGTTTCATTTCTTTTGCAGGTACTATTGGGTTAGTTTATGAGTGAGCCTTCAAGTAGTGATCTAGAGTTCAATCCTGAGCCTGAGAGATTACTTAGGGCCAGAAATAGAGCCAAGAAACGTCTCTTTAAACAACCCCCTCTACCTCAAGTAATTGCGGGAACCGCAATTCCTCCGCAATTGTCTCAAGAAGAAATGAATGGAATAGTTCCAAATCCGGTGCCTGTCACTCGCAATCCCATCGAAATAGCGAATGACAAGGATAGCGCCATACTTTCGTACCTAGTACCTATGCCTGGGGAGCTGAACCCCAGCATAATCCGTCCTGAAATCACTGCCAACTCATTCGAGTTAAAGCCAGTGATGTTCCAAATGTTGTCCACTGTGGGACAATTCTTTGGAGTGGAAAATGAGGATCCCCACAACCATCTTAGAAACTCCTTAGGAGTTAGTGACACATTCCTCATCCCTGGAGTTTCCCAAGAAGCCTTGAGGCTATACCTTTTCCCTTACTCTTTGAGGGACAAAGCCAAAACATGGTTGAACTCATTACCCTCAGGATCAGTCCTTAATTGGACAGACTTAGCAGAGAAATTCCTAGTTAAATACTTCCCACCTGATAGGAATTCTACCTTTCGTGATGACATAATCAAGTTCAAACAAGCCGACACTGAGTCTCTTCACGAAGCTTGGACAAGGTTTAAAGATCTTCTTCTTAAATGTCCACACCATGGCATCCGATGGTGTATCCAAATAGAGGTCTTTTTCAAAGGATGCAACCCCAACACTCGACAAGTCTTAAACTCATCTGCTGGAGGTTCCATGTTGTCCAAGAGTTACAACGAAGCCTATGAGATCTTGGAGAAGATCTCAGCATCTCACTGTAGGTGGTCAGATGATCCAGTTGAGCCAACTAGAGCTCAAGACAAGGATGCTCTAAGTGCAATGAGCAGCCAAATAAATGCCCTGACCAACCTAGTTAAGCAAATGGCTCAAGCCAATCTCCAAACAAGTGTCAACACCGCCACAGCCATGTCAATGGGCACCCAACCAAGTCAAGGTGAGACACTTATCTGTGGATTCTGTGGGGAAGGGCACCTGTATGAATACTGCCCTGGGAATCCATCCTCAGTCTGCTATATTGGAAGCCAACAGCAGCCTAGGAACAACCCCTACTCTAATACTTACAACCCTGGTTGGAGGAACCACCCAAACCTGTCATGGGGTGGACAACAAAATGCTAACCAAGCTCCTAACCAACCAAGGCCGAGTGGAACACCTGGTTTCACTCCCCAACATAACCAATCCATGTATCAAAAACCATACAACCAACCTGTAGGGTCTTCAGTAGAAAACTTACTCAAGGAATATATAGCCAAGAATGATGCCACTCTACAGAGTCAGCAAGCCACTCTTAGGAGCCTAGAGAACCAAATAGGGCAACTAGCCAATGAAATCAAAAGTAGGCCCCAAGGTAGACTCCCTGCTGACACTGAAGTGCCAAGGAGAGATGGTAAAGAACAAGTTCAAGCAATTGAACTTAGAAGTGGTAGACCATTGGTGAGCAACACCAAAGACACACCAAAGAGAGTAGAGAACACTGAGTCTAGTGCTCCACTGGAGTCTCTGCCAAACCAAGGTCCACCACCAACAAGCACATCAGGAACAAGGCTAGAGCCAATTATTGAGGAGATAGAAGAAATTCCAAGGCCTCCACCAATCCTAAGACGACCTGACGTGCCTGCATATGTGCCACCACCTCCATATCCTCGAAGGCTTAAGAAGAAGCAAGAACAGGAAGTGCACTTTAATAAATTCTTAGAAATTCTTAAACAAGTGCATGTCAACATTCCTTTTGTAGAAGTTTTACAGTCTATGCCTTCTTACTTAAAATGTTTTTGAAAGATATTATTACTAACAAAAAAATAATTGGTGAGTTTGAAACAGTAAACCTCACTGAGGAGTGCAGTGCCATACTCCAAAACAAGCTACCCAAGAAGGAGAAGGATCCTGGTTCCTTCACCTTACCTGTAGAGCTAGGAGGCAAGCACGTGGGCAGAGCGCTTTGTGACCTGGGCGCCAGCATAAACCTCATGCCCCTATCACTATTCCGCCAGTTGGGAATAGGAGAAGCACGTCCAACCACTGTCACTTTACAACTAGCAGACAGATCCATCGCATACCCTGAAGGTAAGATTGAGGATATTCTAGTGAAAGTTGACAAATTTATTTTCCTTGCAGATTTCATTATCCTGGATTATGAAGCACACAAGGAGGTCCCCATCCTATTAGGCAGACCGTTTCTTGCCACAGGTAGGGCCCTGATCGACGTCCAAAAAGGTGAGCTCACTATGAGGGTTCATGATGAAGAGGTGAAATTTAGTGTGTATAAAGCTTTAAGGTACCCCTCTGACCTTGAATCCTGTGCTAGCATGGATGTTGTAGATTCTTTGATGGAAGAACAATTGGAGCATGAATTATTGACTAAGCATGCTAATAACTATGTAGGATTAGAATTAACTGATTTAAACATAGCTGAGATAATGGACATACCTGTAAATAACCCTCAGCATGTTTGTATGAATATTGACTTAACTGAACAATCTCTGAACCCATTAAAACCATCCATTGAGCATCCACCTGTCTTAGAGTTAAAGCCTCTCCCCACTCACCTCAAGTATGCATATCTGGGAAGTAATGATACCTTGCCTGTGATTATTTCTTCTAAATTAAGTGAAAAGCATGAGGTTGAACTGATTCTACTACTTAAGCAACATAGGAAGGTTATTGCATGGACTATTGCTGATATTAGAGGCATTAGCCCTTCTTATTGCATGCATAAGATTATACTAGAGGAAGAGCACACACCTAGAGTAGATCACCAACGTAGGCTGAATCCCTCTATGAAAGAGGTAGTTAAGAAAGAAATAATTAAATGGTTAGATGCTGGTGTGATCTTTCCCATAGCTAGTAGTCAGTGGGTGAGCCCTATACAGTGTGTACCTAAAAAGGGTGGGATGACTGTGGTAGTCAATGAGAACAATGAACTGATTCCAACTAAGACTGTCACAGGATGGAGAGTTTGCATGGATTATAGGAAGCTAAATAAAGAGACCAAGAAAGACCATTTCCCTCTACCATTCATTGACCAAATGTTAGACAGAATAGCTGGTCGAGCCTACTACTGCTTCCTAGACGGTTATTCAGGGTATAATCAGAGCACTATAGATCCCAAAGACCAAGAGAAGACTACCTTCACTTGCCCTTTTGGAACTTTTGCCTTTCGCAGAATGCCTTTTGGCTTATGCAATGCACCGGCAACTTTTCAAAGGTGCATGTTGGCTATCTTCTCTGATTTGGATGAGTCCATGATAGAGATATTCATGGATGATTTCTCAGTCTTTGGGGATTCATTTACAAACTGTCTAGAGAACCTAGGACAAGTCCTGGCTAGGTGTGAGGAGACCAACCTAGTCCTAAATTGGGAAAAGTGCCATTTCATGGTGGATGAAGGGATTGTCTTAGGACATAGAGTGTCGAGGGCAGGTGTAGAAGTTGACAGAGCAAAAATAGAAATCATAGAGAAGTTGGTAGAGCCTCAGAATGTCAGGGCCATTAGAAGTTTCTTAGGGCATGCTGGCTTCTACAGAAGGTTCATTAAGGACTTTTCTAAGATAGCCAAGCCTCTGTGTGAGCTTCTAGAGCTAAATAGACCATTCATCTTCTCTAAGGAATGTTTAGTAGCTTGGAACACCCTTAAGAAAGCACTAGTCACAGCACCTGTTATAGTAGGGCCAGATTGGGATCTCCCATTTGAGATGTTATGTGATGCTAGTGACTATGCTGTCGGGGTTATGCTAGGACAAAAGATTGACAAGTTAACACACCCTGTATACTATGCTAGTAAAACCCTGAATGAGGCTCAATGTAATTATACAACTACTGAGAAGGAGATGCTCGCTGTAGTATTTGCTTGTGAGAAGTTTAGAAATTACATTGTAGGCACTAGGACAATAGTGTACACTGACCATTCTGCCTTAACGTACCTCATGAGGAAGGCTGATGCTAAGCCTAGATTGATTAGGTGGGTGTTATTGCTGCAGGAATTTGATTTGGACATCAGAGATAAGAAAGGATGTGAAAATGTGGTTGCGGATCATCTTTCTAGATTGCAGCATAATTGCGAAAAAATTGCGGAACCCGCAATTTCTGATGCTTTTATTGATGAACATGTCTTTGTTTTGGCTCATCGTGATAACGATGAGGAACCTTGGTTTGCTGACATTGCTAACTTCCTTGCATCACAGGTACTACCAATTTTCAAGGGAGGACAAGAGAAGAAGAGGTTCCTTCATGAAGCAAGGAAATTCATATGGGATGATCCCACACTTTACAAAACATGTGCTGACGGCTTGCTGAGGAAGTGTGTTTCAGCTGCTGAGGCGAAGTCTGTGCTGCAGCACTGCCACACAGCTCCTTATGGTGGACACTTTGGTGGTCAAAGAACAGCTGCAAAGGTATTTCAGAGTGGCTACTATTGGCCAACAATCTTCAAGGATGCCCACAACTATGCCCACAGCTGCGATGAATGCCAAAGAACAGGTAACCTCAGTCGCAAGGATGAAATGCCTCTCACCTACATCTTAGAGTTGGAGCTCTTTGATGTGTGGGGCATTGATTTCATGGGACCATTTCCCCCATCTTCAGGTAACCTTTACATATTAGTGGCAGTAGACTATGTATCCAAGTAGGTAGAAGCCATAGCATGTCCCAATAATGATGCCAAAACAGTAATAAAATTCTTGCATAGGCATATTTTTACTAGGTTTGGAACACCTCGTGCTATCATTAGTGATGAGGGGACACATTTCATTAATAAGGCTATGGAGAGAGTGTTGGCTAAGTATAACATTAGACATAGAGTAGCCACTCCTTATCACCCACACTCGAATGGTCAGGCTGAAATTTCAAATAGGGAGATTAAGAACATCCTGGAAAAAGTGGTCAAACCTAATAGAAAGGACTGGTCATTTAAACTCGAGGATGCACTTTGGGCGTATAGAACTGCATATAAGACACCCTTAGGTATGTCTCCTTACAGACTTGTGTATGGTAAAGCTTGTCATCTTCCATTCGAGTTAGAAATTAAGGCATTTTGGGCACTAAAAGAGTTGAATTATTGCGTGACCGATGCGGGAACGTTGCGGTCTTTGCAATTACAGTAGCTTGATGAGCTTAGACATATGTCTTATGAAAATGCCAAAATGTATAAGGAAAAGACCAAGATTTGGCACGACAGTAGACTTAGGATCAAGGACTTTAAGAAAGGCCAACTTGTTTTATTATTCAACTCACGATTGAAATTATTTCCAGGCAAACTAAAGTCTAGATGGTCAGGTCCTTTCATGATTACTAATGTGTTTGTTCATGGTGCTATTGAGATAAAGAACTTGCAGCAAGGACAACCATTCATGGTTAATGGTGCAAGGTTGAAGCACTACTATGAGGAAGGAGATGTGAAGACTCTCTCGGCCTTCCTCTTGACTGAAGCATGAAATTAAGAACGAGAGAGGACGAGTGATTGCTGTGCTCGTCAACATGAGGCTCATGCCTTAGTTTATTTTTTGCGATTTTCCGGTTATCGTTTGTGTGTCTTTTTGTATGATTTTAATTACGAATTTGATGTTGATTTTATTTCTTTTTGTAGGGAATCAATAGAGGGAATCAAGGAGATTGAGTCCAGCTAAAAAAATCAAGAAGATATTGGGCCAAATCAAAGATACGGTTGAGCAAAGATTGACATTTAAATGAAAATATCTCCAACGGTCACTACAATTGCGCTGGATTTGCAGAATCCGCAAAAATATAGCCGTTGGGATATTTCCGTTTTCTTTATATCCGTTGAGACGCGCGTTGATCTATACGATTTCCCAAGTATCTGAACTCCAAGAAAGCTCTTTTCTCTTCATCTTTGATTCTTCTCTCCAAATCTCCAAGATTCAACAATGGTGCTAACAAGGGCCGAACGATCTGCGTCCAAGAAAAGGGCCGATGACGCTGAAACGGCTGCGAGAGAAGCACTGCTTGCCTTGGCTGATGCTGAGGCTGCGCGTACCGAACGCCTGCCGAAACTGCCTGTCCGCAAGAAGAAGTGGAAGGTAGTTACGGAGATACCTGCTGGACCTTCTGAACCAGCAGGCACACCCAAGAAGCGACGATGGAGTATGGCGGTGGCCGAGGAAGAAATCAAGGAAAAGACTCCCTCTGTGGAGAGTCAAGAATTGGGCCAGCCATCTCACGAGTCAGCCGAGCGCAGCCTTTCACCAGCCCCACCGGTGCAAAGCCCTGAGCTCTCCTCATCGCCACCAGCGCAGAGCCCTGAGCAGCCGTCTTCACCACAGAGTTCTGCGCAGACACCTACAGCAGAGCAAAGAACCACGCCGTCGCACACTTCCCCACGGCCTGACCCTGAATTCCCATATGGGGAGTACCAAGAATCAACGCAGGGCAGTGGGGAAGCTGAGGAAGAAGAGGTTTTCTCTCCTATGAGGGAAGCTAGCCCGGAGAGTCTTGCACAGAAGGATGACTCAATGGAGGAGACACTGGGGGCGTGCCTCCAGCAGATCACCATCGAGGCTAAGCTCAAGAAGAAGAAGAAGGCCAAGATTCTCAAGGCCAAGCGATCCAAGAAGCTGAAAAAGAAGAAGGCCAAGAGGGCGCCTTCATCAGAGAAGGAAAGCACGGAGCCATCGCTCAAGAAACTCAAGGTTGAGGCTGCGGAGTCAGCCAAACCAACAGACAAAGGGAAGGCCAAGCTTTACCCTGAAGATGAGCCTCAGTCAGTGAGGTATGTGTCCTCTGACGCTGAGTCCAGGGGTATTGAGCTGAGAAAGAGGGAGTTGCTGCATGAGAAGGGCTTCCTCGACAGACCTGCTGACCTGCCGCAATTCTTGCGCACAGGCATTGTGAATCACAGCTGGGAGGAGTTGTGTAGACCACCCAATCCGGCTTACACGAGTATGGTATATGACTTCTACGCCAACCTACGAAACTCTGAGGAGGGGCTGTCTGTGGTTAGGGGAGTAGAAGTGGACTACTCAGCAAAAGCCATCAACGACGCCTATGGCCTAAAGGGCCAAAAACATACTGACTATGCGAGGATCGTTGATGAGCCTACTGAGGCAGTCCTGGAGGAGGCCATTCGAACCATTGGCCAGCCTGAAGCATCCTGGACCGTGTCACGCAATGGGAGGCACACTCTCATGAGTGCCAACCTCACAGCTAAGGCGGCTGTATGGTTTGCCTTTGTGAGGAGGAAGCTGTCCCCCGTGACTCATGAGACCACCATCAACCAGAGCAGATCGCTGCTGGTCTATGCCATCATGCGAGGTCTCACGGTCAACGTGGGTGAAATCATGTCAGCCGCCATTGCTGAGTGCGCGAAGAAAGGTAAGGGTCCATTGTTTTTCCCTAATACTATAACTAAACTATGTTTGCTTGCAGGAGTCCCTATTGAGCGAATGGAGCAGCAAATGGCTTACACAGGCCACTTGGAGCTGCCTGCTGGCTTGAGGCTGAAAAGGAAGGGGAACATGGAATTCGAGCTGGATAGGTTGGCTGCTGACCAGTCGCTGTCCATGGCTTGCCTGATGGATATGCAGAAGAGGATGGCTCAATGGGCCACATACGCGCAGGCACGGGACAAGGAAGTTGCTGACCAGCTTGGCTGCCTCTTCCCTGACTTCCCCACAAATCTTCTGAATCCATGGGTGCCTCCACGACCACGACGACCTGATGAGGATGAAGACATCTGAGTGCTGGTTTGAATTGCACTCAAGGGAGTATTGCTGTTCCCTTAGAAAAATAAAATTTCTGCTTTCTGATAGACCATGTGAATTATGCTGTTTTTAGTAAAATTTTGATCTGCTTTAGTTGCTTAGTTTTACGTTTTTAAATTGCCTAGTATAGCCTGTTGCTAGCTGATTAGGTAGGATAGTTTAGGTTTATTTTTGTCGAGCTTGAATGACTGGATAAAGCATGCTTAGGGGCCTTAGTGACTGATATATCTGCCCTGACTTGATTGCGAAATAATTGCGGTACCCGCAATTTTTATTACTGAATGCATGTTTTGGACTGTCTGTTTAGCTAGGCTGTGATCTGTTTAAATTCTATCTTTTGCTGCTTTCATGACTACCTTATATAGCTTATCTAAATATATGCTGGATGAGTGTCATAGGACACCCTTTGATAGTATAAATTAACCTCTAAAAAGCTCAGCATGCATAGCTGTAAGTCCTTGCCTGTCTGTTTTTTTTTCAATTTTCTGCTGCTGTGATATTTTCTTTTAGAATGTTTTGCCTATGCCTAGGACTTTTAAATTCTCTTTGTTTTACCTTAGACTAGATGCTTCTAGGATAGTTTGGGGGTGTGCCACCTCAGACACTCATTGAGGACAATGAGTAGTTTTAGTTTGGGGGAGGCCACCCTAGGCCTAGGAACATTCCTCTCTCCCTTAAGACATAAGCATTCTTCTTCTCCTTGACAAAAATAATGAACTGAAAAAAAAAAATGAAAAATAGAATAAAGAGGGGAGTCTCTCTTAGGTAGCTGAGTAATCAGTGCCAAGTGTGTAACCCACAAGTGGCATTGCATCAAAAGGCAACCAAAGGAAAGGTTCCACCTGAGAAAGAAAAAAAGAAAAAAAAGGGAAAATTAGGGAAGAAGAATGTATACCTAGGAGTTGCAACTTTGTGGCTTAGATGTCCTGTTTAAAAAGAACTCTGATCCTCAATTAGCTAAGAGCAAAGTTGTAGCTTGTAGGGTTGTTTAGGGAGATGAGTGTATATCCAATGTAGTGATGCCAGGGCTTAGGTTGTTCTCTAAAAGTACTACTGTCACCATTAATACTAAGACTGGCATGACTCTAAGGAATCCTAGGTAGCTCATAAGTATAAACTAGAAGCATGTACTGAGTCTGAGGTAAAGCTAGGTAGAATTTGAAACCTTAGGGATAGTAGCATGATATGACAAAAGCAGGTAGATCAGTTGTAGGGAGTTAATAAAAACAGTAGGAGTATTAGGCATGTGAAATCAGAAGAAGCTAGATGAGAGGGTGGTTTTGAGCTTAGAAGTGTGTCACAGGACAGCACTGCTATAGATAAGAATATAGGGGAGTTAGTAAGTGGTTAAAGAAGAAGAAACAGCAGCCTAGGAAAGTCCTTAGATTGCTCGAGGACAAGCAAAACCTTAAGTTTGGGGGTGTGTTACGTCTCCAAAAGTGACCTTTTTAGGACTTAATTATCTTAGAAAGATGTTCACTCTTAGGTGTTTTTGATAGCATTTAGCCTAAACCTATGCTTAAATATGAGAATTAGAAGAAGGTAGCTAAATTAGGACTTATGTACAATAGGAAAGAAAAGGGTTGAAAACCGAAGGAAAAGAATGAAAAACAAGCATTGCGACAGAATTGCGGAAACATTGCTGAAACCGCAATGTGTCAAGTGAAAACCGTAAGTTGACTGATCTTTTTCTGTTAATTTCCGTTATTTCAGGGATTCGTTCTTTCTCCTCCACCCATTTTGAAGTACGACGTTGAAGATTGATGGTTCTCCTTGGCCCAAACGTACCTGCAGATTGCTATAAAAGGGGGTCAAAGTCGAGGGTTCAATCATCATCCGAAAGCGTAGAAGTCTTCTCGCAGTCCATCTTTTCTCCTGTTTTCCTTTGCCGTCTGCTGGTTTGCGAAGCTCAGCTGTTGGAATCGATAATCTGATAGGAAGGAGAGGAGGTTCTTCTTCTCTCCCGATTGGATTCATCCAAGCAAGGCTGACCTTTCTCATCCTTCATTCGAGGCGGTTGCGACGAGACATTCAAGCTTGTTTTACTGCTTTCTGCTCTTCATTTCCATTTTTCAGCTTTGTCTTGTTGCTGTTCCTTTTCTAGAAGCTAGATTAGACTATTTCGTTGTGTTCTGTCTTTCTGTTATTTGCTTTAAAGCTTTCCTTTGTCAGTCAAACAATCAAGTAATCAAATCTCAATTCTTCATTTCACAGTTTCTTGCCTTTGCATTCTACTGCTTTCCCTTGCTGTTTTAAGCATATTTCCCTTCTAAGCATGTCTATCTTATCCCTTATTTCTGTTCTTCCTATATCCATGAGTAACTAAGTCACATAGGGGCATGCTGACAACAATTCTATAGGTTAAAAAACGTGAACCAAGCATGTAGGATAGCTCTCGAAGCATTGATTGTATGTAAGCTTCATTCCACGGGCAATTTCGATTGGCCATCCATTTTGTCCAAAGAACTCCTAACCTCTGGAAGGAGTAAGAGTTCAGAGTCATATAATCATGCTAGCCTTTCATGGTAGCCAGAAAACGACCTAGGAATAGGCGGTTTCCTAGTACAAACCATAACTTTCTGCTTTAACAAGATGCTTAAGACCTTACTTGGACATGAGTAAACTAAAGAATCTAATGCATGGAATCGGACGATACATGAGATTGAGTGAGTTTGATGCAGAGAGAGTTGATCCAATGCTTGAGAATCGTGAGAAAAAGCCTATAGAGGAGTCGTTAGTAGCCCTTGTTTCTCCATTTTACACACTTTCGCTGTTAAGACAATTGCGGTAGAATTGCTGTTTCCGCAATTCGGCTAAGTTTACAATTCTGTTTAGCTGTTTTCTTCTTCATTTATTGATCTCATCTCTTTTCCTTTGAGTTTAATTTTGACTTGCACTCGTTTATGTTGCTACCCTTTATACATTCAGCAGGAATTAGACAATTAAAAACCAATTTTACCCCATCAAATCCATCCCTTCTTTCTTAACAAATACACTTCGCGAATAGCTAAAAATAAATCTCTGTGGGAAAACGAATGAAAAAATACTTACTACTTGCTATAAGATCATGTATGCTTGCATGTTCTGAGTGCTCTCTCTCTCTTATTGCTTAGTTTTATTAACACATTGAGCACGCAACACCCGTGTAGGCCAGCTGCCTTTCCATTCGATTGGTACCCCTGCACGTAAGCAGAGCTTAGTAATTGTATTAGGAAAGAAGAGTGGACCCTTACCCTTTTTGGCGCAGTCAGCGATTGAGGCTGCAATGACCTCGCCAACATTGATTGTGAGGCCTCTCATGATTGCGTAGACCAACAACGATCTGCCTTGGTTGATGGTGGTCTCATGGGTCACTGGGGACAGCTTCCTCCGCACGAAGGAAAACCAGACAGCCGCCTTGGCTGTGAGGGTAGCACTCATCAGGGTGTGCTTCCCATTGCGCGAGACTGTCCACGATGCCTCAGGTTGGCCAATGACTCGAATTGCTTCCTCCAGGACAGCTTCTGTTGGCTCATCAACGATCCTTGCATAGTCAGTGTGTTTTTAACCCTTGAGGCCATAGGCTTCGTTGATTGCCTTCGCTGAGAAATCCACCTCGACTCCTCTGACCACCGACAGGCCATCCTAAGGATTCATCAAATTGGCGTAAAGGTCATACACCATGCTGGAGTAGGCGGGATTGGGTGGCCTGCACAGCTCTTCCCAGCCGTGATTCGTGATCCCTGCACGCAAGAATTGCGGCAGGTCAGCAAGCGCGTCGAGGAAGCCTTTCTCGTGCAGCAGGTCCCTCTTTCTCAGCTCAGTGCCCCTTGACTCTGCATCAGAGGACACATACCTCACTGCTTGAGGCTCATCTTCGGGGTACAGCTTGGCTTTCCCCTTGTCTTTTGGTTTGGCTGATTCCACAGCCTCGATCTTGAGCTTCTTTGGTGATGGCTCACCACTATCCTTCTGTGACGAAGGCTAACCCCTGGCCTTCTTTTTCTTGGACTTCTTCGAAGCCTTTGATCGTTTGGTTTTGACAGCCGTGGGAGCTTTCTTTCGCAGTCTCGCCTTAGTGGTAATCTGTTGGAGGCAATCCCCCAACGTCTCGTCCATTGAGTCATCCCCCTGCGCTAGACTCGCGGGGCTGGCTTCCCTCAGAGGAGAGAAAACCTCGTCTTCTCCAGCTTCCTCACTTCCCTGCGTCGATTCTTGACGCTCTCCATATGGAAATTCAGGGTCAGGTTGTGGGGAGGTGGGTGATGATGCAGGGCTCTGCGTCGGTGGGGTGTGTTCAGAGCTCTGTGGCGAAGGAGAAAGCTCAGGGCTTCGCGCTGGTGGAGATGGCGAAGAGCTCTGCTTGGCCGACTCGTGTGACAGACGACCACTTTCTTCACTCTCCATAGAGGGAGTCTTTTTCTTGATCGCTTCTTCGGCCACAGCCATACTCCATTTGCGCTTCTTGGGTGTTCCTGCTGGTTCAGAGGGTCCAGCAGGTATCTCCGTAACCACCTTCCACTTCTTCTTGCGGACATGCAGCTTGGGGAGTTGTTACGTCTCCAAAAGTGACCTTTTTAGGACTTATTTATCTTAGAAAGATGTACACTCTTAGGTGTTTTTGATAGGATTTAGCTTGAACCTATGTTTATATATGAGATTTAGAAGAAGGTAGCTAAATTAGGACTTGTGTGCAAGAGGAAAGAAAAGGAATGAAAACCGAAGGAAAAGAGTGAAAAATGCGCATTGCGATAGCATTGCGGAAACATTGCTAAAACAGCAATGTTTCAAGTGAAAACCGTAAGTTGACTGATCTGTTTCTGTTAATTTCCGTTATTTCAGGGATTCGTTCTTTCTCCTCCATCCATTTTGAAGTACGACGTTGAGGATGGATAGTTCTCCTTGGCCCAAACGTACCTGCAGATTACTATAAAAGGGGGTCAAAGTAGAGGGTTCAATCATCATCCGAAAGCGTAGAAGTCTTCTCGCAGCTCCATCTTTTCTCCTGTTTTTCTTTGCCGTCTGTTTGTTTGCGAAGTTTAGTTGTTTGGAGTCGACAATCTGATAGGAAGGAGAGAAGATTCATCTTCTCTCCCGATTGGATTCATCCAAGCAAGGCTGATCTTTCTCATCCTTCAGCCGAGGCGGTTGCGACGAGGCGTTCAAGCTCTTTTACTGCTTTCTGCCTTTCATTTCTAATTTCCAGCATTGTTTAGTTGTTGTTTCTGTTCTAGTAGCTAGTTTATTGCATTTCGTTGCTTTCTGCCTTTATGATATTTACTTTAAGCTTTCCTTTGTTCATTCAAACAATCAAGTAATCAAAGCAAAATTCAGCATTTCACAGTTTCTTGCCTTTGCGATGTACTGTTTTTCCTTACTGTTTTGTCTTTAAATTCCTTCTAAGCATGTCTGTTTCAACTCTTCTTTCTGTTCTGTCTATATCCATGAGTAGCTAAGTCACTTAGGGGCATGCTAATGACAACACTATAGGCTAAAAAACGTGAACCAAGCATGTAGGATAGCTCTCGAAGCATTGATTGTATGTAAGCTTCATCCCACGGGAAATTTCGATTGGCCATCCATTTTGTCCAAAGAACTCCTAACCTCTGGAAGGAGTAAGAGTTCAGAGTCATTGATAACTCCATTTTGGAGCTATTAAATACTTCCTAATTATAGCTTAAGTCCGCTTTCAATTGATTAAATTTATCTCTTTTGTAGGAGAAAAGCGGCAAAGAGCTCGTGCGTCCATAGGGCATGTTCGAGTGCTTAAAGCAGAGTTTTAGCGCCCCGGGAATGCATCGGGAAGAGGGGAACTTGTTCCGTGAAGAAACGGGCCAAAACAGCCTTGGAGAGGCAAAGCATCAGCCCCAAACCCGAGAGCATGCGTCGAGCTATAGCGTCGAGACGCTGGCTCGACGCTGGAAAAACCCGGGAGCAAGCGTCGAGTGATAGCGTCGAGACGCTAGCTCGACGCTGCCCTGGCGTCGAGACCCTGCTTGGCGTCGAGACGCTCCAGAGGAGGCGCGCGCAGGAAATTCATCGGGACAGCGTCGCGACGCTGGCCTTGCGTCGCGACGCCATCGCGCGCGCGCGCGCGGATTACTTAGGGCACAGCGTCGAGACGCTGGCCTAGCGTCTCGACGCTACGACGAAGGCAGTAGCTAAAAGACGATTTTTCTGCAGAATTTTGGGAATCTTCATCTTCTTCATCTCTCAACGGAATCCGGCGATTTTGGTCTTCTTCTTCCCCATTTTCTCTCTATTTTCCGTGGAGCTCCGCCATTGTTGGCATGCTTGTGAGCTCCATTTTCCTTTGTAATACTTAGAAGGATCCTTCCATGGCCGTGGTTGGAGCGGGATTGACGCACCGCGCCATGAGCGGCTAAGGTAAGGGTGACGGTTTGGGATTTGTTTAGGGGAATTTTGTTAGACATTTATGGCTTTGATAATCTGAGTATAATTTTGCATATTGGAATCTGATTATTGGCATCTGTTTACCTTGCTTAATCCAACGCGCATGCTAAAATACGTTGATTGACACTCGCGTAGTTTCGCATGTTGTGTATGTTAAAGAGTAGCGATGCCGTGCCTCTCACTGCTCGACTAAGTAACACAGGTAAATA
This sequence comes from Herpetospermum pedunculosum, assembly GCA_028017165.1. NCBI lineage: Eukaryota > Viridiplantae > Streptophyta > Magnoliopsida > Cucurbitales > Cucurbitaceae > Herpetospermum > Herpetospermum pedunculosum. The sequence goes on along the minus strand of CM051528.1, from coordinate 51,581,605 downwards.
GAACTAAATCGAAGTATCGGGTCGGGTAGGATAAATGTTGGTTGCATACGGCGTTTGCGGGCAACCTACTAGCATTTAGAATTCACGCTCGAATGTTCGTCGCGGTTAGCTAGTGACTATCTAAATTCACTTTAGGACTGATCATCTTAATGCGAGCTTAGATAACGTGTAATTAGGACTGTGTGGCCTAATTAAAATCCATGGAGTCGGCTACTTTGGGGCTTCTCTGGTAGTCGTCCGCGTGCTAAATAAACTGTATTCCATGTTATTAGCATTACATGATAAGCTGAATATTGTCTAACAATTGATCCCTAGACTCCCCAAACCGTGCACACATTCTCTTCATATTATTTCTTTCTTTCGTTAGCTTTCTTATTAATTCTCTTGCATGATAAAACCCCCCGTTACCAATTAATCAATTAAATCCCAATTTCACTAGTAAATTCATTCTTCCTATTCCTTGGATCGACCCTGTTGCCACTGGCTGCAAAGCCTTGGTCATAGGCATTATAAATCGTATTTTGGCAAGCCTCGACAGCTTGAGATTAAGCGGATATTCAAAATTCCGCCCACCAAAATTGGCGCCGCTGCCGGGGAGTAGGCGATTGATTGAATTTATGATTGGAATTTGAATTTGATTTATTGATGGTTGACTGAAATTTTTTCTGTTTGTATGTTGTATGTTTAGATTTTTGTTTGTGTATGACCCGTTCCTCTGAGGGTAGTTTGCAGTATATCCCTGAGATTGACAGAGAGGAGCGGCGGTTACGGAGAGAGGCCCGTGAGGGGCAAGGAACGTTTGAAAGAGAAGAAGGCAATCCCTTCTTATTTGACGAGATGGCGCAAGGTGATGCGCCACGGACGCTTAAGCAGCTGGCAGCGCCAGACCTGAACCTGCAGCCTTTGTGCATTAACTACCCCGTGGTAGCAGGTAACTTCGAGTTAAAATTTGGTTTAATTCACCAGTTACCTTCTTTCCATGGAAACGCAGGTGAGGACGCGAACAAACATCTGATGGAGTTCCATTGCGTCTGCGCGGGGATGAAGCCCGTGTTAAGTATCTGAAAGTGACTTATTTAGGACCCATTTAGCTTAAGAAGATGTACACTTTTTAGTGTTTTTGATAGCATTTAGCCTAAACCTATGCTTAAATATGAGAATGAGAAGAAGGTAGCTAAATTAGGACTTATGCACAATAGGAAAGAAAAGGGTTGAAAACCGAAGGAAAAGAATGAAAAAAACTGCATTGCGACAGCATTGCGAAAACATTGCTGAAGCCGCAATTATTCAAGTGAAAACCGTAAGTTGACTGATCTTTTTCTGTTAATTTCCGTAATTTCAGGGATTCGTTCTTTCTCCTCCACCCATTCTGATATATGACGTTGAAGATTGATGGTTCTCCTTGGCCCAAACGCACCTGCAAACTACTATAAAAGGGGGTCAAAGTCGGAGGTTCAGTCATCATCCGAAAAGCGTAGAGTCTTCTCGCAGTCCATCTTTTCGCCCTGTTTTCCTTTGCCGTCTGTTGGAGTGAGAGTCTCAGCTGTTGGAATCGATAATCTGATAGGAAGGAGAGGAGATTCTTCTTCTCTCTCGATTGGATTCATCCAAGCAAGGCTGACCTTTCATCCCCTTCATTCAAGGCGACTGCAACGAGGCTTCCAAGCACCATTTACTGCTTTTTGTCTTTCCTTTCTCATTTCCAGCATTGTTTAGTTATCGCTTCTGGTTTAGTGATTAGTTTACTTCATTTCGTTGCCTTCTGTCTATGGATTATTTACTTTAAGTTTCCCTTTGTTCGTTCAACATTCAAAGTAATCAAATTACAAGTCTTCAGTTTACAGTTTCCATCTTCTGCTGCTCCGGTTTTGTCTTACTGTTTTGAGTACATTTCCCTTCTAAGTATGTCTGTTTTATCTTATACTTCTGCTCTCTATATATCCATGAGTAGCTAAGTCACTTAGGGGCATGCTAATGACAGAACTATAGGCTCAAAAAACGTGAACCAAGCATGTAGGATAGCTTCAAAGCATTGATTGTATGTAAGCTTCATTCCACGGGCAATTTCGATTGGCCATCCATTTTGTCCAAAGAACTCCTAACCTCTGGAAGGAGTAAGAGTTCAGAGTCGTATAATCATGCTAGCCTTTCATGGTAACCAGGAAACGGCCTAGGAATAGGCGTTTCCCTAGTACAAACTAAACACTTCTGTTTTAACAAGATGCTTAAGACCTTACTTTGAGTCGAGTAAACGAAAGAATCTAATGCATGGAATCGGACGATACATGAGATAGAGTGAGTTTGATGCATAGAGAGTAGATCCAGTGCTTGAGAATCGTATAAAAATGCCTATAGGATAGTCATTAGTAGCCCTTAATTCACCCATTTACACACTTTCGCTGTTATTCAATTGCGGTAAAATTGCGGTGTCCGCAATTCTGCTAAGTTACCATTCTGTTTAGCTGTTTTCTTCTTCGTTTATTAATTCCATCTCTTGTCTTTTGAGTCTAATTTCAACTTGCATTTGTTTATGTTGCATTCCTTTACACTTTCAGCAAAAATTAGATAATTAAAAACCAATTTTACCCCATCAAATCCACCCCTTCTTTCTTAACAAATACACTTCATGAATAGCTAAAAATAAGTCTCTGTGGAAAAAACGAATGAAATATACTTACTACTTGCTGTGAGACCATGTATGCTTACATGTTCTGAGTGCTCTATCTACCTTCTTGCTTATTTATCTTTAACACATTGAGCACGCAACAAGTTTTTGGCGCCGCTGCCGGGGATTTAGTTTAGTGAAAACGAAGTTTGTTAAGTTAGAAAACCAACTCTTAATATCTATTGGAGCTAATCTTCTTTCATTTCCTTTACAGGTACTATCAAGCTAGTTTATGAAAGAGTTTCCAAACCTCAACTCGCAACAGAGAGAAACTTTGCAGGTGGAAAACGTATGGGTACGACAAAGTAAATGAATACGCTGCAGAACTTAATTGGAGGACGAGTTTGCCCACAACAGTTTGAAGGATTTTACCAGCCATGTGCTTATTGTGGGGATAATCATAACTTGGAGAATTGCCCAACATTGAATTATCAAACGAGGCAATATCAACAAAGCTATGACAACCATTATTCGTACATGTGTGAACATGATCAGTGGCAACTCTCAAATAATCCTTGGGAAGAGCATGTGCAAATTGCTCATTATGAAGAGTTCCCCCAACATGAAAACTATCAACATTATGCCCCAACTCCAAGTGAAGAATTATCACCCACTTTGGAGGCACTATGGATAGAATTCATGGAAAGGAATGATGCATCCATGAGGAGAATGGATGTGCAATTAGCTCAGCTCACAAATGACTTACAAGAGCTACTTGCTATAGCAAAATCACTACCACCATGCCCTCAGATGTTCGATTTTTATGATGATGAATCTTTTGTTACCTTCGAATCTGAGAAGAGTGATCCAATGGAATCTCCATATGAAATGGTGGAGTTGGTAACAGTTGAGAAAAATGAAATTGTGCTGGATGAGGCCAAAGAGACTAATGCGCTGCTTGAGGAACCAGAATTTGAAATGTCTGATGATGCAACAAGCTCCTCCACCAATGAAAGAGCTGAGCCAACACCACCACAAATGCTCCAGTTGAAGGAGTTAGAAAGAGATGTGCCAGAAAAAGAAGTCCCATCGCATCAAAGCTATGTTGTAGCAAATGTTGTAGAAACAAAACCAACGCACATAAAGTACAAACCTTGGAATGTTATAACATGCAGTCTCTTTGAAAGAATCAACAATTTCAAGGTGTGGCAGAATGTCCGACCCCGTAAATCAAGACTTAAGTATCTTAACGGAGCAAAAGTGATGCCTCGAAACATTGAAGAATATCCATATGAGGCAGATTGACAAGGGAGATTTCTGATCCCTAAACTCTTAAATTAGGATTTTATCATGCTTTGCTTAGATTTCGTATGTTAGGAGTAGTTTATTTTGGGAATGAAATATTTATTATGTGCCAACAATCACAGTCGTTTAGCATGAATTGATGATGCACTGTGGGCCTATAGGATTGCATATAAAACACCCTTAGGTATGTCTCCTTATAGGCTAGTGTATGGAAAAGCATGTCATCTTCCCTTCGAATTGGAAATCAAAGCCTTTTGGGCCTTAAAAGAACTGAATTATGGCGTGACCGATGCTGGAACATTGCGGTCTTTGCAATTACATGAGCTTGATGAGCTTAGACATATGGCCTATGAAAATGCTAAGATGTACAAGGAAAAAACCAAGATTTGGCACGATAGTAGACTTAGAGTTAAGGACTTTAAGAAGGGTCAACTTGTTTTGTTGTTTAACTCACGGTTGAAACTATTTCCAGGGAAACTTAAGTCTAGATGGTCAGGTCCATTTGTGATTACTAATGTGTTTGTTCATGGTGCCATAGAGATAAAGAACTTGCAGCAAGGCCAACCATTCATGGTTAATGGTGCAAGATTGCAGCACTACTATGAGGAAGGAGATGTGAAGACTCTCTCGGCCTTCCTCTTGACTGAAGCGTGACAATGAGAACGAGAGAGGACGAGTGATTGCTGTGCTCGTCAACATAAGGCTCATGCCTTAGTTTATTTTTTGCGATTTTCCGGTTATCATTTGTGTGTTTTGTTGTGTGATTTTAATTACGAATTTGATATTGTTTTTATTTCTTTTTGTAGGGAATCGAAAGAGGGAATCAAGGAGAGTAATCCCAGCTTTAAAAATCAAGAAACGATCGAGCCAAATAAAAGATACGGACGAACAAAGTTTGCCATTTAGATGAAAAAAAATCCCTAAAATTGCGCTGGAATTGCAGGATTCGCAAAATATAGCCGTTGGGATTTAGCCGTTGCCTTTATATCCGTTAGAAGGCGCTCGATCGATACGATTCTCTCATTCTCTGATTTCCAAGAAAACTGAGATTCTCTTCATCTTTGATCCTTCTCTCCAAACCTCCAAGATTCGACAATGGTGTCCACAAGGGCTGAAAGATCCGCAGCCAAGAAGAAGGCTGATGACGCAGCTGAAGCGGCTGCGAGGGAAGCACTTCTGACCCTTGCAGATGCTGGGGCTGTACGCACCGGACCTCTTCCCAAACTTCCGATCCGTAGGAAGAAGTGGAGGGTTGTCACAGAAATCCCTGCTGGCCCTTCTGAACCAGCGGGCACGCCCAAGAAACGCCGGTGGAGTGTCGAGACGGCCGCCGAACCAAGCAAAGCAAAGACTCCCTCTGTGGAGAGTCAAGAAACGGATCGTGCGTCCCACGAGTCGACCAAGAAGGGTTCGTCGCCATCTGCATCGCCTGCGCACAACCCTATCACCATCTGGACCAGTGCACAGCCCAGAGCTTTCATCATCACCGCCGGCACAGTGCCCTGAGACGCCGTCTTCACCACTGAATTCCGTGCAGACGCCTACAGCAGAGCAGAGTGCCACACCTTCGCACACGCCTCCACGGCCTGACCCTGAATTCCCATATGGGGAGTACCAGGAATCCACTCAGGGCAGTGGGGAAGGTGGTGAAGACTAGGTCTTCTCGCCTGCAAGGGAAGCTAGCCCGGAGAGTCCTGCACAGCAGGATGATTCCATGGAAGAGACGCTGGGGGCATGCCTGCAGCAGATCAACATTGAGGCAAAGCTCAAGAAGAAGAAGGCCAAGATTGTCAAGGCCAGGCGATCCAAGAAGCTGAAAAAGAAAAAGGCTAAAAGGGCGCCTTCAGCAGACAAAGAGAGCACTGAGCCTTCGCTCAAACGACTCAAGGTTGAGGCTGCCGAGTCAGCCAAACCATCAGATAAAGGGAAGGCAAAGCTCTACCCTGAAGACGAGCCTCAGTCAGTGAGGTATGTTTCCTCTGATGCTGAGTCCAGGGGTGCTGAGCTGAGGAAGAGGGAGTTGCTGCACGAGAAAGGCTTCCTCGACCGACCTGCTGACCTGCCGCAGTTCTTGCGCGCAGGAGTGATAAACCACGGCTGGGAGGAATTTTGCAGACCGCCCAATCCAGCCTACACGAGCATGGTGTATGATTTCTACGCCAATGTGCTCAGCCCTGAGGATGGCCTGTCTGTGGTCAGAGGGGTAGAAGTGGATTTCTCAGCTAAGGCCATCAACGAAGCCTATGGTCTCAGGGGCCAAACACATACAGATTATGCACGGATCGTTGATGAGCCTACTGAGGCAGTTTTGGAAGAGGCCATTCGAACCATTGGCCAGCCTGAAGCAGCGTGGACTGTATCACGCAATGGGAGGCACACTCTCATGAGTGCCAACCTCACGGCTAAGGCGGCTGTTTGGTTTTCGTTCGTGAGAAGGAGATTGTCCCCAGTGACTCACGAGACTACAATCAACCAGAGCCGATCGCTGCTGGTGTATGCGATAATGAGAGGTCTCACGATCAACGTGGGAGAAGTCATCACTGTTGCTATTGCTGAGTGCGCCAAGAAAGGTAAGGAACCACTGTTTTTCCCTAATACCATAACCAAACTATGTTTGCTTGCAGGAGTCCCCACCGAGCGCCTGGAGCAGCAAATGGCTTACACAGGCCACTTGGAGCTGCCTGCTAGCCTGAGGCTGAAGAGGAAGGGGAATATGGAGTTTGAACTGGATAGGCTGGCTGCTGAGCAGTCCCTATCCATGGCCTGCCTGATTGATATGCAGAGGAGAATGGCTCAATGGGCCACTTATGCGCAGGCAAGGGACAAGGAAGTTGCAGACCAACTTGGGTGCATCTTCCCTGACTTCCCCACAAATCTCCTGACTCCATGGGTGCCTCCACGACCACGACAACCAGATGAGGATGAAGAAGTTTGAGTGCTGGTTTGAAGTGCACTGAAGGGAGTATTGCTGTTCCCTTAGAAAAAAAAAACAAACAATTTTCTGCTTTCTGATAAACTATGTGAATTATGCTGTTTTAGTACATTTTTGATCTGTCTTAGATGCTTAGTTTTATGTTTTTAATTTTGCTTAGTATAGTCTGATGATAGGTGACTAGATAGGTTAGTTTTGTTTTATTTTTAGGAGAGCGTGAATGACTGGAAAGAGCATGCTTAGGGGCCTTAATCACTGTTATATCTGCCCTGATCTAATTGCGAAATAATTGCGGTACCCGCAATTTTCATGACTGCAAGCATGTTTTGGACTGTCTGTTTAGCTAGGCTGTGATCTGTTTAAATTCCATCTTTTGCTGCTATCATGACTACCATATATAGCTTATCTGAAAGCATGCTGGATGAGTGTCATAGGACACCCTTTGCTAGTTTAAATCGACCTCTAAAAAGCTCAGCATGCACAGCTTTAAGCCCTTAACTGTCTGTTTTTTTTAATTTACTGCTACTGTGATATTTTCTTTTCAATGTTCTGTCTATGCCTAGGGCTTTAGATTCTCTTTGTTTTACCTTAGACTAGATGCTTCTAGGATAGTTTGGGGGTGTGCCACCTCAGACACTCATTGGGGACAATGAGTAGTTGAAGTTTGGGGGAGGCCACCCTAGGCCTAGGAACATTCCTCTCTCCCTTAGAAACATAAGCATTCTTCTTCTCCTTTACAAAAAATGATTAACTGAAAAAAAAAAAAAAAAAAAAAAAAAAAAAAAAAAAAATGAAAAATAGAATAAAGAGGGGGGTCTCTCTTAGGTTGCTAAGTAATCAGTGCCAAGTGTGTGACCCACAAGTGGCATTGCATCAAAAGGCAACCAAAGGAGAGGCCCCACCTAAGTAAAGAATAGGGAAGAAGAATGTATACCTAGGAGTTATAACTTTGTGGCTTAGGTGTCCTATTTAAAAAGTACTCTGATCCTCAATTAGCTAAGCACAAAGTTGTAACTCGTAGGGTTGTTTAGGGAGATGAGTGTTTATCCAATGTAGTGATGTCAGGGTTTAGGTTGTTCTTTAAAAGTACTACTGTCACCGTTAATACTAAGACTGGCATGACTCTAAGGAATCCTAGACACATTAAAAATAAAGCTAGAAGCATGTACTGAGTCTGAGGTAAAGCTAGGCAGAATTTGAAACCTTAGGGATAGTGGCATGATATGACAAAAGCAAATAGATCAGTTGTAGGAAGTTAATAAAAGCAGGTGAGTGTTAGGCAGGCGAAGTCAGAAGAAGCTAGATAAGAGGGTAGTTCTAAACTGAGAAGTGTGTCACAGGACAGCAGTGCTATAGATAGGGATATAAGGGAGTCAGTAAAGTGGTTAAAGAAGAAGAAACAGCAGCCTAGGTAAGTCCTTAGTGTGCTTGAGGACAAGCAAAACCTTAAGTTTGGGGGTGTGTTAAGTCTCTGAAAGTGACTTATTTAGGACCCATTTAGCTTAAGAAGATGTAGACTTTTTAGTGTTTTTGATAGCATTTAGCCTAAACCTATGCTTAAATATGAGAATGAGAAGAAGGTAGCTAAATTAGGACTTATGCACAATAGGAAAGAAAAGGGTTGAAAACCGAAGGAAAAGAATGAAAAAAACTGCATTGCGACAGCATTGCGAAAACATTGCTGAAGCCGCAATTATTCAAGTGAAAACCGTAAGTTGACTGATCTTTTTCTGTTAATTTCCGTAATTTCAGGGATTCGTTCTTTCTCCTCCACCCATTCTGATATATGACGTTGAAGATTGATGGTTCTCCTTGGCCCAAACGCACCTGCAAACTACTATAAAAGGGGGTCAAAGTCGGAGGTTCAGTCATCATCCGAAAAGCGTAGAGTCTTCTCGCAGTCCATCTTTTCGCCCTGTTTTCCTTTGCCGTCTGTTGGAGTGAGAGTCTCAGCTGTTGGAATCGATAATCTGATAGGAAGGAGAGGAGATTCTTCTTCTCTCTCGATTGGATTCATCCAAGCAAGGCTGACCTTTCATCCCCTTCATTCGAGGCGACTGCAACGAGGCTTCCAAGCACCATTTACTGCTTTTTGTCTTTCCTTTCTCATTTCCAGCATTGTTTAGTTATCGCTTCTGGTTTAGTGATTAGTTTACTTCATTTCGTTGCCTTCTGTCTATGGATTATTTACTTTAAGTTTCCCTTTGTTCGTTCAACATTCAAAGTAATCAAATTACAAGTCTTCAGTTTACAGTTTCCATCTTCTGCTGCTCCGGTTTTGTCTTACTGTTTTGAGTACATTTCCCTTCTAAGTATGTCTGTTTTATCTTATACTTCTGCTCTCTATATATCCATGAGTAGCTAAGTCACTTAGGGGCATGCTAATGACAGAACTATAGGCTCAAAAAACGTGAACCAAGCATGTAGGATAGCTTCGAAGCATTGATTGTATGTAAGCTTCATTCCACGGGCAATTTCGATTGGCCATCCATTTTGTCCAAAGAACTCCTAACCTCTGGAAGGAGTAAGAGTTCAGAGTCGTATAATCATGCTAGCCTTTCATGGTAACCAGGAAACGGCCTAGGAATAGGCGTTTCCCTAGTACAAACTAAACACTTCTGTTTTAACAAGATGCTTAAGACCTTACTTTGAGTCGAGTAAACTAAAGAATCTAATGCATGGAATCGGACGATACATGAGATAGAGTGAGTTTGATGCATAGAGAGTAGATCCAGTGCTTGAGAATCGTATAAAAATGCCTATAGGATAGTCATTAGTAGCCCTTAATTCACCCATTTACACACTTTCGCTGTTATTCATTTGCGGTAAAATTGCGGTGTCCGCAATTCTGCTAAGTTACCATTCTGTTTAGCTGTTTTCTTCTTCGTTTATTAATTCCATCTCTTGTCTTTTGAGTCTAATTTCAACTTGCATTTGTTTATGTTGCATTCCTTTACACTTTCAGCAAAAATTAGATAATTAAAAACCAATTTTACCCCATCAAATCCACCCCTTCTTTCTTAACAAATACACTTCATGAATAGCTAAAAATAAGTCTCTGTGGAAAAAACGAATGAAATATACTTACTACTTGCTGTGAGACCATGTATGCTTGCATGTTCTGAGTGCTCTATCTACCTTCTTGCTTATTTATCCTTAACACATTGAGCACGCAACAGCCCGCAGGAGTCACGGAGGAGCAACTGAATATGAGGGCATTCCCCTTCACGCTCAAGGACAAGGCCAAGGATTGGCTGTACTATTTGCCTTCCGGATCCATCACCACGTGGCAGGATATGAAGCGGGTATTTTTGGAGAAATACTTTCCCGCATCCTTAGCCACCACTCTGCGGAAGAGGATATATGGGATCACCCAGGATGTAGGTGAGTCCCTGCACGAATACTGGGAACGCTTCGGGCGCCTGTGCGCGAGCTTCCCACATCATCAGATTGCCGATCAGTTGTTGATACAGTATTTCTATGAGGGGATGACGCCCCATGACCGGCAGATGATCGATGCAGCGAGTGGAGGGGCACTGATTGACAAGACCCCAGTTGAGGCTAAGCAGTTGATTGCAAATATGGCCACCAACTCGCAGCAATTCGGTATTCGGGGAGAAGGCCAAGTGCACAGCGTGGCTCAGAGCCACGAGATGACTGAAATGAGGGCCCAGGTGGCCGAGATAGGTAGCATGTTAAAGAAAATCGTTGGAGGACACCGTGAGGATGCGGAGGTCAACGCGATCGGGGGGTATGCTTCCAACCCAAGGAAGTACGACCCATATGCAAACACTTACAACCCCGGTTGGCGCGACCATCCTAATTTCAGCTATGGGAATAGGGAAGGACAAACTCGTTTCCAAGGCCAATCCCAGGATAGGCCTAATTCTTCCACCCAGGCTCAAGCCTCGAGCTCCTCCAGCTCGCTTGAAGAGATGGTAAGGACCATCGTGACTAGCACCAGCCAGTTTCAGAAAGAGGCTCGAGAAGAGCTTAATTCTCATAAGGCAGAGCTGCAGAATTTGAACAAGCAGCTGACACAGATGGCGGTGTCTATTAGTAAGATTGAGAGCAAGAGCTCGGGGAAGCTTCCTTCCCAAACTACTGTGAACTCATGTGAAAACGTGAGTGCCATTCAGCTGCGCAGTGGGAAGTCACTTTCCACCAGAGCTGCGAAGGAAGCCACGGACCGCTTGAACAAGTCCGCCCCGACTGCTCCCGAGACTCAGAATGAGAAAAGAAATGAGAAGGTCAGTGTACCTGTGGATTTTGCCAAAGCACCATTCTCGAGTAGGCTTGCGAAGCCTACTTTGGAATCTGATGATGATGAGGTCCTGCGAACCTTCCAAAAGGTGATGGTGAATATCCCGCTCCTAGAGGCAGTCAGTCAAGTGCCCAAGTATGCGAAATTTCTAAGGAGCTGGTGCACTACGAAAAGGAAGTCCAGAGGGACTGAGAATAAGAAAGAGAACGTCTCTGCCATACTCCCAGGTACGTTGCCTGCGAAGTGCAACGATCCAGGTACTTTTACTATCCCTTGCACTATAGGTAGTAAAATTGTTCATAATGCCATGTTAGATCTAGGAGCCTCTGTCAATGTTATGTCTTATGCATTGTATCGTGAATTGAATTTAAATGAAATGCATGAATGTAATGTTTCTGTTCAGTTGGCTAATGGGTCAAGCATCTGTCCTAGGGGGAAGGTAGAGGATGTTCTGGTTAGAGTTGGGGATATGATGTTCCCCGCTGATTTCCTTGTTTTAGACATGAATGAGAAGTCATCGCATGTTTCGTCCTCTATGCTGTTAGGACGCCCTTTTCTTAAGACCGCTAGGGTCAAAATCGATGTGTATAAGGGCGTCGTTTCGTTAGAGTTTGATGATATTTTGCATGAGTTTTCTTTATTTGATGGGAAATCTGTTGCGAATATTTCTGTTGTTTGTGAGCATGATGAGAATGGGAGTCTACCCTCGCGCTTGAGGGATGGTTCCCATGTCTCTGTTAAAATTTATGATTTAAATATGTGTGATGATAATGCTGGTTTTTGCACTAACAATGCTGATATTCACGTGCCCGAGGCACGAAGAGTGCAAAACATTTTTCAGGTGGATGGAAGGAAAGGTGTGGCCAAGGACAAGTCTGGATCGTCCCCCGCACCTACAGACTATGGATGAGTCTGTTGAGAGAATACAGTCGAGCAACCGACTTTAAAAATTCTGTGCTTTTCGGAGGCACCCGAGCGATGGACTGTTTTTATGCTTTAGTTTAGTTTTATTGCTTTTTAGATTAATTTAGTGTTAATTAGCTTGCTGTTTTTTTTTAGGAATCGAGGAAGAGAAGACAATTTTGGGCTCTAAGGCGTTCGTGCGCCGCTTCCTCGCCCTCGCCAGCTTCACCAAGAGTCAGGGAAGTGTATTTCTTCTTCCCTTTTACTTTGTTGTATCTGACTGGTTGGCATTGAGGACAATGCCAGATTTTGAAGTTGGGGGTGGAGTAGTTCGATGGATGTGCATGTGTAGTTTGTTGAGAAGTGTTATAAAGATATTGAAGTGCTTGGGACTCTGTTTATTGTTTTCTGACTGTGATAGCCTAGGAAATGCATGTTGGAAATCTGAGCATGTTCATAATCGAGTTTTTGCATGAGTTTTGTGTTTATTAGGTTCATGTCAAAAAATTTTAAAATTTTTTTTCTTTTGCTCTCTTGCACTTATCGCGCACTTAGCACCTCTCCCTAGATTCCGTAAGCTTGGTTTATCGCATGTTTAGCTAATTCTCGTTGTCACCCCGAAAGGCACCCTTAGGTAGCTTGTTGCATGAGAGTTAGTGGTTAGTTAATTGAGAAAGCATGTGCTTAGCCTAATCTAAAAAAAAAATAGAAAAGCATGTTTGGTAGAAAATTCCTCTCGAGGCGCTCCTCCTTCTTATTAGCGCTTAAAAGAAGTGAGCGTCAGTCCTTAAAAACGTGAAGTTTTATGCATGAATTTGACGTGTTAGGCAGCTCGAGTAGGAAAGAAAAAGAAACAAAAAGTTGGTTCAAAGAACCCAAATAAAAGAGTACAAAGTACTTTTGAAAAAAAAAAAGAAAGAAAAAGAATGAGAAAATAATTAGGTCTCTTAATTTACTTCTCTCTCTCGTGTAAGTCAAGTGTAGCTGTTCTTAAACGCTAGAAGTAGGGGGAAAACGGGATGTGCGTTGCATGTAGGTTTTCCGGGTTTACGTGAGTTTAGGAGTGGTTGTCTAGCACACACACACGTTAGGGGGCAAGAGTTAATTTTTGATATGTCCTAGTTAATACATGAACAAAATGCTTCCATGATTATGCTCGTGTTTAATCTTTAATATGCATGGAGGTTTGAGTTAGAATATATGTAAACGCGTCCTTAGAGTCAATGTCTTTGTAGTGCTTGCTCGAGGACTAGCAATGTTTAAGTTGGGGGTGTTTGATAACTCCATTTTGGAGCTATTAAATACTTCCTAATTATAGCTTAAGTCCGCTTTCAATTGATTAAATTTATCTCTTTTGTAGGAGAAAAGCGGCAAAGAGCTCGTGCGTCCGTAGGGCATGTTCGAGTGCTTAAAGCAGAGTTTTAGCGCCCCGGGAATGCATCGGGAAGAGGGAAACTTGTTCCGTGAAGAAACGGGCCAAAACAGCCTTGGAGAGGCAAAGCATCAGCCCCAAACCCGAGAGTCAGCGTCGAGCTATAGCGTCGAGACGCTGGCTCGACGCTGGAAAAACCCGAGAGCAAGCGTCGAGTGATAGCGTCGAGACGCTAGCTCGACGCTGCCCTGGCGTCGAGACCCTGCTTGGCGTCGAGACGCTCCGGAGGAGGGGCGCGCAGGAAATTCATCGGGACAGCGTCGCGACGCTGGCCTTGCGTCGCGACGCCATCGCGCGCGCGCGCGGATTACTTAGGGCACAGCGTCGAGACGCTGGCCTAGCGTCTCGACGCTACGACGAAGGCAGTAGCTAAAAGACGATTTTTCTGCAGAATTTTGGGAATCTTCATCTTCTTCATCTCTCAACGGAATCCGGCGATTTTGGTCTTCTTCTTCCCCATTTTCTCTCTATTTTCCGTGGAGCTCCGCCATTGTTGGCATGCTTGTGAGCTCCACTTTCCTTTGTAATACTTAGAAGGAGCCTTCCATGGCCGTGGTTGGAGCGGGATTGACGCACCGCGCCATGAGCGGCTAAGGTAAGGGTGACGGTTTGGGATTTGTTTAGGGGAATTTTGTTAGACATTTATGGCTTTGATAATCTGAGTATAATTTTGCATATTGGAATCTGATTATTGGCATCTGTTTACCTTGCTTAATCCAACGCGCATGCTAAAATACGTTGATTGACACTCGGGTAGTTTCGCATGTTGTGTATGTTAAAGAGTAGCGATGCCGTGCCTCTCACTGCTGGACTAAGTAACACAGGTAAATAGAACTAAATCGAAGTATCGGGTCGGGTAGGATAAATGTTGGTTGCATACGGCGTTTGCGGGCAACCTACTAGCATTTAGAATTCACGCTCGAATGTTCGTCGCGGTTAGCTAGTGACTATCTAAATTCACTTTAGGACTGATCATCTTAATGCGAGCTTAGATAACGTGTAATTAGGACTGTGTGGCCTAATTAAAATCCATGGAGTCGGCTACTTTGGTGCTTCTCTGGTAGTCGTCCGCGTGCTAAATAAACTGTATTCCATGTTATTAGCATTACATGATAAGCTGAATATTGTCTAACAATTGATCCCTAGACTCCCCAAACCGTGCACACATTCTCTTCATATTATTTCTTTCTTTCGTTAGCTTTCTTATTAATTCTCTTGCATGATAAAACCCCCCGTTACCAATTAATCAATTAAATCCCAATTTCACTAGTAAATTCATTCTTCCTATTCCTTGGATCGACCCTGTTGCCACTGGCTGCAAAGCCTTGGTCATAGGCATTATAAATCGTATTTTGGCAAGCCTCGACAGCTTGAGATTAAGCGGATATTCAAAATTCCGCCCACCAGTCATACACTCATGCTAGCCTTTCAAGGTAGCCAGAAAACGACCTAGGAATAGGCGTTTTCCTAGTACAAACCATAACTCTCTGCTTTAACAAGATGCTTAAGACCTTACTTGGACATGAGTAAACTAAAGAATCTAATGCATGGAATCGGACGATACATGAGATTGAGTGAGTTTGATGCATAGAGAGTTGATCCAATGCTTGAGAATCGTGAGAAAATGCCTATAGAGGAGTCGTTAGTAGCCCTTGTTTCTCCATTTTACACACTTTCGCTGTTAGTAACATTGCGGTAGAATTGCTGTTTTCGCAATTCTGCTAAGTTTACAATTCTGTTTAGCTGTTTTCTTCTTCGTTTATCAATCTCGTCTCTTTTCCTTTGAGTTTAACTTTAACTTACACTTGTTTATGTTGCTATCCTTTATATATTCCTTAGGAATTAGACAATTTAAAACCAATTTTACCCCATCAAATCCACCCATTCTTTCTTAACTTTACACTTCACGAGTAGCTCATAATAAATCTCTGTGGGAAAACGAATGAAAAAATACTTACTACTTGCTATAAGATCATGTATGCTTGCATGTTCTGAGTGCTCTCTCTATCTTATTGCTTATTTATTTTAACACATTGAGCACGCAACAAGTTTTTGGCGCCGCTGCCGGGGATTTATTTAAGTGAAAACGAAGTTTGTTAAGTTTGAAACACCAAGTTTATTGTCTATTGTAACTGATCTATTTCCATTTCTTTTGCAGGTACCATTGGGTTAGTTTATGAATGAGTCTTCAAGTAGTGATCTAGAGTTCAATCCTGAGCCCGAGAGACTATTTAGAGCCAGAAATAGAGCCAAGAAACGTCACTTTGACCAACCCTCTATACCTCCAATAATTGCGGGAACCGCAATTTCTCCGCAATTGTCTCAAGAAGAAATGGATGGAATAGTTCCAAATCCGGTGCCTGTCACTCGCAATCCCATCGAAATAGCGAATGATAAGGATAGCGCCATACTTTCTTACCTAGTACCTATGCCTGGGGAGCTGAACCCCAGCATAATCCGCCCTGAAATCACTGCCAACTCATTCGAGTTAAAGCCAGTGATGTTCCAAATGTTGTCCACTGTGGGACAATTCTTTGGAGTGGAAAATGAGGATCCCCACAACCATCTTAGAAACTTCTTAGGAGTTAGTGATACATTCATCATCCCTGGAGTTTCCCAAGAAGCCTTGAGGCTCTATCTGTTCCCTTACTCTTTGAGGGACAAGGCCAAAACGTGGTTAAACTCATTACCCTCTGGATCAGTCCTTAATTGGACAGACTTAGCAGAGAAATTCCTAGTCAAATACTTCCCACCTGATAGGAATTCTACCTTTCGTGGTGACATAATCAAGTTTAAACAAGCTGAGAGTGAGTCTCTTCACGAAGCTTGGACAAGGTTCAAGGACCTTCTCCTCAAATGTCCACATCATGGCATCCCATGGTGTATCCAAATAGAGGTCTTTTTCAAAGGATGCAACCCCAGCACCAGACAAGTTCTAAATTCATCTGCTGGAGGTTCCATGTTGTCCAAGAGTTACAACGAAGCCTATGAGATCTTGGAAAAGATCTCAGCATCTCACTGTAGGTGGTCAGATGATTCAGTTGAGCCAACTAGAGCTCAAGACAAGGACGCACTCAATGCCATGAGTAGCCAAATAAGCGCCCTGACCAACCTAGTCAAGCAAATGGCTCAAGCCAATCTCCAAACAAGTGTCAACACCGCCACAGCCATGTCAATGGGCACCCAGCCAAGTCAAGGTGAGACACTTATCTGTGGATTCTGTGGGGAAGGGCACCTGTATGAATACTGCCCTGGGAATCCAGCCTCAGTCTGCTACGTTGGAAGCCAGCAGCAGCCTAGGAACAACCCCTATTCTAATACTTACAACCCTGGTTGGAGGAACCACCCAAACCTGTCATGGGGTGGCCAACAAAATGCTAATCAAGCTCCTAACCAACCAAGATCGAGTGGAACACCTGGTTTCACTCCCCAACATAACCAATCCATGTACCAAAAACCATACAACCAACCTGTAGGGTCTTCTGTAGAAAACTTACTCAAGGAATACAGAGCCAAGAATGATGTCACTCTACAGAGCGAGCAAGCTACTCTTAGGAGCCTAGAGAACCAAATAGGGCAACTAGCCAATGAACTCAAAAGTAGGCCCCAAGGTAGACTTCCTGCTGACACTGAAGTGCCAAGGAGAGATGGTAAAGAGCAAGTTCAAGCAATTGAACTTAGAAGTGGGAGACCATTGGTGAGCAACACCAAGGACACACCAAAGAGAGTAGAGAACACTGAGTCTAGTGCTCCACTGGAGTCTCTGCCAAACCAAGGTCCACCACCAACAAGCACATCAGGAGCAAGGCTGGAGCCAATCATAGAAGAGATAGAAGAAATTCCAAGGCCTCCACCTATCCTAAGGCGACCTGAAGTGCCTGCATATGTGCCACCACCTCCATTTCCTAGAAGGCTAAAGAAAAAACAAGAACAGGAAGTGCACTTTAATAAATTTCTAGAAATTCTTAAGCAAGTGCATGTTAATATTCCTTTTGTAGAAGTTTTACAGTCTATGCCTTCTTATGTAAAGTTTTTGAAAGATATTATAACTAACAAGAAAATAATTGGTGAGTTTGAAACAGTCAATCTCACTGAGGAGTGCAGTACCATACTCCAGAACAAGCTACCCAAGAAGGAGAAGGATCCTGGTTCTTTCACCTTACCTGTAGAGCTAGGAGGCAAGCACGTGGGCAGAGCTCTTTGTGACCTGGGAGCCAGCATAAACCTCATGCCCCTATCACTATTCCGCCAGCTAGGAATAGGAGAAGCACGTCCAACCACTGTCACTTTACAACTAGCAGACAGATCCATAGCATACCCTGAAGGTAAGATTGAGGATATTCTTGTAAAGGTTGACAAGTTTATTTTCCTTGCAGATTTCATTATCCTAGATTATGAAGCAGACAAGGAGGTCCCCATCCTGTTTGGCAGACCATTTCTAGCCACAGGTAGGGCTCTGATAGATGTCCAAAAAGGTGAGCTCACTATGAGGGTTCATGATGAAGAGGTGAAATTTAGTGTGTATAAAGCCTTAAGGTACCCCTCTAACTCTGAATCTTGTGCTAGCATGGACATTGTAGATTCGTTAATGGAAGAACAATTGGAGCATGAATTGTTGACTAAGCATGCTCATGAATATGTAGGATTAGAATTAACTGACTTAAACATAGCTGAGATAATGGACATACCTGTAAATACCCCTCAGCATGTTTGTATGAATATTGACTTAACTGAAAAATCTTTGAATCCATTAAAACCATCCATTGAGCATCCACCTGTCTTAGAATTGAAACCTCTCCCCACTCACCTCAAGTATGCATATCTAGGAAGTAATGAGACTTTGCCTGTGATTATTTCTTCTAAATTAAGTGAAAAGCATGAGGTTGAACAGATTTTATTGCTTAAGCAACATAGGAAGGCTATTGCATGGACTATTGCTGACATTAGAGGCATTAGCCCTTCTTATTGCATGTATAAGATTATATTAGAGGAAGAGCATACACCTAGAGTAGATCACCAACGTAGGCTGAACCCCTCTATGAAAGAGGTAGTTAAAAAGGAAATAATAAAATGGTTAGATGCTGGTGTGATTTTCCCCATAGCTAGTAGCCAGTGGGTGAGCCCTATACAATGTGTACCTAAGAAGGGGGGGATGACTGTGGTAGTCAATTAGAACAATGAACTGATTCCAACTAGGACTATCACAGGATGGAGAGTTTGCATGGATTATAGGAAACTAAATAAAGAAACCAAAAAAGACCACTTCCCTCTACCATTTATTGACCAGATGTTAGATAGGATAGCTGGTAGAGCCTACTACTGCTTCTTAGACGGTTATTCAGGATATAACCAGATTACTATAGACCCTAAAGACCAAGAGAAGACTACCTTCACTTGCCCTTTTGGAACTTTTGCCTTTCGCAGAATGCCTTTTGGCTTATGCAATGCACCGACAACTTTCCAAAGGTGCATGTTGGCAATCTTCTCTGATTTGGATGAGTCCATGATAGAGATATTCATGGATGATTTCTCAGTCTTTGGGGATTCATTTACAAACTGTCTAGAGAACCTAGGACAAGTCCTGGCTAGGTGTGAGGAGACCAACCTAGTCTTAAATTTGGAAAAGTGCCACTTCATGGTGGATGAAGGGATTGTCTTAGGTCATAGAGTGTCAAGGGCAGGTGTAGAAGTTGACAGGGCAAAAATTGAAATAATAGAGAAATTGGTAGAACCTCAAAACGTAAAAGCCATTAGAAGTTTCTTAGGGCATGCTGGTTTCTATAGAAGGTTCATTAAGGACTTTTCTAAGATCTCCAAGCCTTTATGTGAGCTTCTAGAGCTAAACAAACCGTTCATTTTCTCTAAAGAATGTTTCCTGGCTTGGAAAACCTTTAAGGAAGCACTAGTCACAGCACCTATTATAGTAGGGCCTAATTGGGATCTTCCCTTTGAGATGTTATGTGATGCAAGTGACTATGCTGTAGGGGTTATGTTAGGGCAGAAGATTGACAAGTTAACACACCCTGTATACTATGCTAGTAAGACACTTAATGAGGCACAATGTAATTACACAACTACTGAGAAGGAGATGCTAGTTGTAGTGTTTGCTTGTGAGAAGTTTAGGAATTACATTGTAGGCACTAGGACAATTGTGTACACTGACCATTCTGCTTTAAAGTACCTTATGAGGAAGGCTGATGCTAAGCCTAGGTTGATTAGATGGGTCTTGCTGCTGCAAGAGTTTGATCTGGACATTAGAGATAAGAAAGGATGTGAAAATGTTGTTGCGGATCACCTGTCTCGATTGCAGCATAATTGCGAAAAAATTGCGGAAACCGCAATTTCTGATGCTTTTATTGATGAACATGTCTTTGTATTGACTCATCGTGATAACGATGAGGAACCTTGGTTTGCTGACATTGCTAACTTCCTTGCATCACAGGTACTACCAACTTTCAAGGGAGGCCAAGAGAATAAGAGGTTCCTTCATGAAGCAAGGAAATTCATATGGGATGATCCCACACTTTACAAGACATGTGCTGATGGTCTGCTCAGGAAGTGTGTGTCAGCTGCTGAGGCGAAGTCTGTGCTGCAGCATTGCCATACAGCACCCTATGGTGGACATTTTGGTGGCCAAAGGACAGCTGCAAAGGTGTTCCAGAGTGGCTACTATTGGCCAACGATCTTCAAGGATGCCCACAACTATGCACACAGCTGTGATGAATGCTAGAGAACAGGTAATCTAAGTCGAAAGGATGAGATGCCTCTCACTTACATCTTAGAGTTGGAGCTCTTTGATGTGTGGGGCATTGATTTCATGGGGCCATTTCCTCCATCATCAGGCAAGGGACAAGGAAGTTGCTGACCAATTGGGATGCATTTTTCCTGAATTCCCCACGAACCTAATGACTCCATGGGCGCCTCCACGACCACGAAGGACTGATGATGAGGAAGACATTTGAGTGCTAGCCTGAGAAGCACTACAGGGAGTATTGCTGTTCCCTTAAAATAAAAAAAAATAAAAATCAAACTGTGTTTTTTTAACCATGTGAATTATGTTGTTTTGAGTTAATATTTTGATCTGTTTTAGTTCTTTAGTTTTAGTATTTAAATTTGTTTAGTGTAGTCTGATGATAGCTGAATAGGTAGAATAGTTTAGTTTCCTTGTTATATAGCTTGGATGACGGGAAAAAGCATGCATAGGGGCCTTAATCACTGATATATCTGCCCTGTCTTTATTGCGAAATAATTGCGGAAACCGCAATTTTTATTACTGAATGCATGTTTTTGACTGTCTGTTTAGCTAGGTTGGTTCTGTTTAAATTCTATCTTTTGCTGCTATCTTGTCTGCCTTATATAGCTTATCTTAAAGCATGCTGGATGAGTGTCATAGGACACCCTTTGATAGTTTAAATTAACCTCTAAAAAGCTCAGCATGCATAGCTTTAAGGCCTTACCTGACTGTTTTTACAAATTTCTGCTGCTGTGATATTTACTTTTAGAATGTCTGTCTATGCCTAGGGCTTTTAGATTCTCTTTGTTTTACCTTAGACTAGATGCTTCTAGGACAAGTTTGGGGGTGTGCCACCTCAGACACTCATTGGGGACAATGAGTAGTTTAAGTTTGGGGGAGACCACCCTAGGCCTAGGAACATTCCTCTCTCCCTTAAAAGCATAAGCATTCTTCTTCTCCTTTACAAAAAATGATGAGCTGAAAAAAAAAAAAAAATGAAAAATAGAATAAAGAGGGGTGTCTCTCTTAGGTTGCTGAGTAATCAGTGCCAAGTGTGTAACCCACAAGTGGCATTGCATCAAAAGGCAACCAAAGGAGAGGCTCCACCAAAGTGTGAAAGAAAAAGGAAAAAATAGAGAAGAAGAATGTATACCTAGGAGTTGCAACTTTTTGGCTTAGATGTCCTGATTAAAAAGAACTCTGATCTTCAAGTAGCTGAGCACAAAGTTGTAGCTTGTAGGGTTGTTTAGGGAGATGAATGTATGTCCAATGTAGTGATGCCAAGGTTTAGGTTGTTCTCTTAAAGTACTACTGTCACTGTTAATACTAAGACTGGCATGACTCTAAGGAATCCTAGGTAGTTCAAAAGTAAAAACTAGAAGCATGTACTGAGTCTGGGGTAAAGCTAGGTAGAATTTGAAACCTTAGGGATAGTAGCATGATATGACAAAAGCAAGTAGATCAGTTGTAGGGAGTAATGAAACAGTAGGAGTATTAGGCATGCGAAGTCAGAAGAAGCTAGATAAGAGGATAGTTTTAAACTTAGAAGTGTGTCACAGGACAGCACTACTATAGATAGGAATGTAGGGGAGTCAGTAAGTGGTTAAAGAAGATGAAACAGCAGCCTAGGCAAGTCCTTAGATTGCTCGAGGACAAGCAAAACCTTAAGTTTGGGGGTGTGTTACGTCTCCAAAAGTGACCTTTTTAGGACTTATTTATCTTAGAAAGATGTACACTCTTAGGTGTTTTTGATAGGATTTAGCTTGAACCTATGTTTATATATGAGATTTAGAAGAAGGTAGCTAAATTAGGACTTGTGTGCAAGAGGAAAGAAAAGGAATGAAAACCGAAGGAAAAGAGTGAAAAATGCGCATTGCGATAGCATTGCGGAAACATTGCTAAAACAGCAATGTTTCAAGTGAAAACCGTAAGTTGACTGATCTGTTTCTGTTAATTTCCGTTATTTCAGGGATTCGTTCTTTCTCCTCCATCCATTTTGAAGTACGACGTTGAGGATGGATGGTTCTCCTTGGCCCAAACGTACCTGCAGATTACTATAAAAGGGGGTCAAAGTAGAGGGTTCAATCATCATCCGAAAGCGTAGAAGTCATCTCGCAGCTCCATCTTTTCTCCTGTTTTTCTTTGCCGTCTGTTGGTTTGCGAAGTTTAGCTGTTTGGAGTCGACAATCTGATAGGAAGGAGAGAAGATTCATCTTCTCTCCCGATTGGATTCATCCAAGCAAGGCTGATCTTTCTCATCCTTCAGCCGAGGCGGTTGCGACGAGGCGTTCAAGCTCTTTTACTGCTTTCTGCCTTTCATTTCTAATTTCCAGCATTGTTTAGTTGTTGTTTCTGTTCTAGTAGCTAGTTTATTGCATTTCGTTGCTTTCTGCCTTTATGATATTTACTTTAAGCTTTCCTTTGTTCATTCAAACAATCAAGTAATCAAAGCAAAATTCAGCATTTCACAGTTTCTTGCCTTTGCGATCTACTGTTTTTCCTTACTGTTTTGTCTTTAAATTCCTTCTAAGCATGTCTGTTTCAACTCTTCTTTCTGTTCTGTCTATATCCATGAGTAGCTAAGTCACTTAGGGGCATGCTAATGACAACACTATAGGCTAAAAAACGTGAACCAAGCATGTAGGATAGCTCTCGAAGCATTGATTGTATGTAAGCTTCATCCCACGGGCAATTTCGATTGGCCATCCATTTTGTCCAAAGAATTCCTAACCTCTGGAAGGAGTAAGAGTTCAGAGTCATACACTCATGCTAGCCTTTCAAGGTAGCCAGAAAACGACCTAGGAATAGGCGTTTTCCTAGTACAAACCATAACTCTCTGCTTTAACAAGATGCTTAAGACCTTACTTGGACATGAGTAAACTAAAGAATCTAATGCATGGAATCGGACGATACATGAGATTGAGTGAGTTTGATGCATAGAGAGTTGATCTAATGCTTGAGAATCGTGAGAAAATGCCTATAGAGGAGTCGTTAGTAGCCCTTGTTTCTCCATTTTACACACTTTCGCTGTTAGTAACATTGCGGTAGAATTGCTGTTTTCGCAATTCTGCTAAGTTTACAATTCTGTTTAGCTGTTTTCTTCTTCGTTTATCAATCTCGTCTCTTTTCCTTTGAGTTTAACTTTAACTTACACTTGTTTATGTTGCTATCCTTTATATATTCCTTAGGAATTAGACAATTTAAAACCAATTTTACCCCATCAAATGCACCCATTCTTTCTTAACTTTACACTTCACGAGTAGCTCATAATAAATCTCTGTGGGAAAACGAATGAAAAAATACTTACTACTTGCTATAAGATCATGTATGCTTGCATGTTCTGAGTGCTCTCTCTATCTTATTGCTTATTTATTTTAACACATTGAGCACGCAACAGGAGTCTTTCAGTACGCGCAGCCTCAGCATCTGCAAGGGCAAGGAGTGCTTCCCTCGCAGCAATTTCAGCGTCGTCAGCCTTCTTCTTGGACGCAGATCTTTCAGCTCTCGTTAGCACCATTGTGGAATCGTAGGGATCTTGAAAGAGGAATTGCAGATGAAGAGGGAGAGAAATTTCTTGGAGTTCAGAGAATGGGAGAAGCGTACGGATCAGCGCGCTTCCAACGGCTATAAGTAATGATGGAAATCCCAACGGCTATTTCCGTTGCGGATTTTGCAAATCCTGCGCAATTGTAGTGACCGTTGGAGATTTTGCCGTTTCAAATGCTAATAACTTCTCAACTGAATCTTTGATTTGGCTCAATATCTCCCTCGATTTTTTATCTTGATTTCATCTCCTTGATTCCCTCTATCGATTCCCTATCAAAAGAAATAAAATCAACATCAAATTCGTAATTAAAATCACATAACAATATACACAAACAGTAACCGGAAAAATAGCAAAAAATAAACGAAGGCATTAGCCTCGCATGGACGAGCACAGTGATCACTCGTCCTCTCTCGTTCTTATTTTCACGTTTCAGTCAAGAGGAAGGCCGAGAGAGTCTTCACATCTCCTTCCTCATAGTAATGCTTCAATCTTGCACCATTAACCATGAACGGTTGCCCTTGCTGTAGGTTCTTAATCTCGATTGCACCATGAACAAACACGTTAGTTATCACAAAAGGACCTGACCATCTGGACTTAAGTTTGCCTGGAAATAACTTCAACCGTGAGTTAAATAATAAGACAAGCTGGCCTTTCTTAAAGTCCTTAATCCTAAGTCTACTGTCGTGCCAAATCTTGGTCTTTTCCTTATACATTTTAGCATTTTCATAGGACATATGTCTAAGCTCATCAAGCTCATGTAATTGCAAAGACCGCAATGTTCCCGCATCGGTCACGCAATAATTCAACTCTTTTAGTGCCCAAAATGCTTCAATTTCCAATTCGAATGGTAAGTGACATGCTTTGCCATACACAAGTCTATAAGGAGACATACCTAGGGGTGTCTTATATGCAGTCCTATATGCCCAAAGTGCATCCTCGAGTTTAAACGACCAATCTTTTCTATTGGGTTTGACCACTTTTTCGAGTATGTTTTTAATCTCCCTATTTTAAATTTCAGCTTGTCCATTCGAATGTGGGTGATAAGGGGTGGCTACTCTATGTCTAACATTATACTTAGCCAACACTCTCTCCATAGCTCTATTAATAAAATGTGTCCCTTCATCACTAATTATAGCACGAGGTGTTCCAAACCTAGTAAAGATATGTCTATGAAGGAACTTAATGACTGTTTTGGCATCATTATTTGGACATGCTATGGCCTCTACCCACTTAGATACATAGTCTACTGCTACCAATATGTAAAGGTTACCTGATGATGGGGGAAATGGTCCCATGAAGTCAATGCCCCACACATCAAAGAGTTCCAACTCTAAGATGTAAGTGAGAGGCATCTCATCCTTTCGACTAAGGTTACCTGTTCTCTGGCATTCATCACAGCTGTGTGCATAGTTGTGGGCATCCTTGAAGATTGTTGGCCAATAGTAGCCACTCTGGAACACCTTTGCAGCTGTCCTTTGACCACCAAAGTGTCCACCATAGGGGGCTGTATGGCAGTGTTGCAACACAGACTTCGCCTCAGCAGCTGACACACACTTCCTTAGCAGACCATCAGCACATGTCTTGTAGAGTGTAGGATCATCCCATATGAATTTCCTGGCTTCATGAAGGAACCTCTTCTTTTCTTTTCCTCCCTTGAAAGTTGGTAGTACCTGCGATGCAAGGAAGTTAGCAATGTCAGCAAACCAAGGTTCCTCGTCGTTATCACGATGAGTCAATACAAAGACATGTTCATCAATAAAAGCATCAGAAATTGCGGTTTCCGCAATTTTTCCGCAATTATGCTGCAATCTAGAAAGATGATCCGCAACCACATTTTCACATCCTTTCTTATCTCTAATGTCCAGATCAAACTCTTGCAGCAGCAATACCCATCTAATCAACCAAGGCTTAGCATCAGCCTTCCTCATAAGGTACTTTAGTGCAGAGTGATCTGTATACACGATTGTTCTAGTGCCTACAATGTAATTCCTAAATTTCTCACAAGCAAACACTACAGCTAGCATCTCCTTCTCAGTGGTTGTGTAGTTACATTGTGCCTCATTAAGTGTCTTACTAGCATAGTATACAGGGTGTGTTAACTTGTCAATCTTTTGTCCTAGCATAACCCCTACAGCATAGTCACTTGCATCACATAACATCTCAAATGGGAGATCCCAATTTGGCCCTACTATAATAGGTGCTGTGACTAGTGCTTCCTTAAGGGTCTTCCAGGCTAGGAAACATTCTTTAGAGAAGATGAATGGTTTGTTCAGCTCTAGAAGCTCACATAAAGGCTTGGAGATCTTAGAAAAATCCTTAATGAACCTTCTATAGAAGCCTGCATGTCCTAGGAAACTTCTAATGGCTTTTACATTCTGAGGTTCTACCAATTTCTCTATTATTTCAATCTTGGCCCTATCGACCTCTACACCTGCCCTAGACACTCTATGACCTAAGACAATCCCTTCGTCCACCATGAAGTGGCACTTCTCCCTATTAAGGACTAGGTTGGTCTCCTCACACCTAGTCAGGACTTGTCCTAAGTTCTCTAGACAGTTTGTGAATGAATCACCAAAGACTGAGAAATCATCCATGAATATCTCTATCATGGACTCATCTAAATCAGAGAAGATTGCCAACATGCACCTTTGGAATGTTGCCGGTGCATTGCATAAGCCAAAAGGCATTCTGCGAAAGGCAAAAGTTCCAAAAGGGCAAGTGAAGGTTGTCTTCTCCTGGTCCTTAGGATCTATAGTGATCTGGTTATATCCTGAATAACCGTCTAAGAAGCAGTAGTAAGCTCTACCAGCTATCCTGTCTAACATTTGGTCAATGAATGGTAGAGGGAAGTGGTCCTTTTTTGTTTCCTTATTTAGTTTCCTATAATCCATACAAACTCTCCACCCTGTAATAGTCCTAGTTGGAATAAGTTCATTGCTCTCATTGACTACCACAGTCATCCCCCCCTTCTTAGGTACACATTGTATAGGGCTCACCCACTGACTACTAGCTATAGGGAAGATTACACCAGCATCTAACCATTTTATTATTTCCTTTTTAACTACCTCTTTCATAGAGGGGTTCAACCTACGTTGGTGATCTACTCGGGGTGTATGTTCTTCCTCTAGTATTATCTTATGCATGCAATAGGAAGGGCTAATGCCTCTAATATCAGCAATAGTCCATGCAATAGCCTTCCTATGTTGTTTAAGTAATAAGATCAGCTCAACCTCGTGCTTCTCACTTAATTTAGATGAAATAATTACAGGCAAAGTCTCATTACTTCCTAAATATGCATACTTAAGGTGTGTGGTGTTGCGTGCTCAATGTGTTAATAAGAATAAGCAAGAAGGTAGAGAGAGCACTTAGGACATGCAAGCATACATGGTCTCACAGCAAGTAGTAAGTATATTTCATTCGTTTTTTCCACAGAGACTCATTTTTAGCTATTCACGAAGTGTATTTGTTAAGAAAGAAGGGGTGGATTTGATGGGGTAAAATTGGTTTTTAATTATCTAATTTTTGCTGAATGTGTAAAGGAATGCAACATAAATAAATGCAAGTTGAAATCAGACTCAAAAGACAATAGATGGAATTAATAAACGAAGAAGAAAACAGCTAAACAGAATGGGAACTTAGCAGAATTGCGGACACCGCAATTTTACCGCAATTGAATAACAGCGAAAGTGTGTAAATGGGTGAATTAAGGGCTACTAATGACTATCCTATAGGCATTTTTATACGATTCTCAAGCACTGGATCTACTCTCTATGCATCAAACTCACTGTATCTCATGTATCGTCCGATTCCATGCATTCGATTCTTTAGTTTACTCGACTCAAAGTAAGGTCTTAAGCATCTTGTTAAAACAGAAGTGTTTAGTTTGTACTAGGGAAACGCCTATTCCTAGGCCGTTTCTTGGTTACCATGAAAGGCTAGCATGATTATACGACTCTGAACTCTTACTCCTTCCAGAGGTTAGGAGTTCTTTGGACAAAATGGATGGCCAATCGAAATTGCCCGTGGGATGAAGCTTACATACAATCAATGCTTCGAGAGCTATCCTATATGCTTGGTTCACGTTTTTTAGCCTATAGTTCTGTCATTAGCATGCCCCTAAGTGACTTAGCTACTCATGGATATACAGAGAACAGAAATGTAAGATAAAACAGACATGCTTAGAAGGGAAATATACTCCAAACAGTAAGACAAAACCGTAGCAGCGGAAGATGGAAACTGTGAAATGAAGTCTTGCAATTTGATTACTTTGAACGTTGAACGGACAAAAGGGAACTTAAAGGAAATAATTCAAAGACAGACAGCGACGAAATGCAGTAGATAGAACACTAAGCTAGAAACAACAACTGATCAAAGCTGGAAATTAGAAAAGGAACACAGAAAGCAGGAAATGACGCGTGAAAGCTTCGTCGCAATCGCCTCGAATGAAGGATCAAAAAGAGCAGCCTTGCTTGGATGAATCCAATCGGGAGAGAAAAAGAATTTCCTCTCCTTCCTATCAGATTATCGACTCCAACAGCTGAGCTTCGCAAACCAACAGACGGCAAAGGAAAAACAGGAGAACAGATGGACTGCGAGAAGACTCTACGCTTTCGGATGATGATTGAACCTCCGACTTTGACCCCCTTTTATAGTAGTTTGCAGGTGCGTTTGGGCCAAGGAGAACCATCAATCTTCAACGTCGTATATCAGAATGGATGGAGGAGAAAGAACGAATCCCTGAAATCACGGAAATTAACAGAAAAAGATCAGTCAACTTACGGTTTTCACTTGAATAATTGCGGCTTCAGCAATGTTTTCGCAATGCTGTCGCAATGCAGTTTTTTTCATTCTTTTCCTTCGGTTTTCAACCCTTTTCTTTCCTATTGTGCATAAGTCCTAATTTAGCTACCTTCTTCTCATTCTCATATTTAAGCATAGGTTTAGGCTAAATGCTATCAAAAACACCTAAAAGTGTACATCTTCTTAAGCTAAATGGGTCCTAAATAAGTCACTTTCAGAGACTTAACATGTGGGCAGTGGTTTCAATTCTAAGACAGGTGGATGCTCAATGGATGGTTTTAAAGGATTCAAGGATCTGTCAGTTAGGTCATTAGTCATAAAAACATGCTGTATCCTATCTACAGGTACATCCATTATCTCAGAAACATTCAAATCAGTTAAATCTAATTCTACATAGTTATTAGCATGCTTAGTCAATAATTTATGCTCCAGCTGTTCTTCCATTAGTGAGTCTACAACGTCCATGCTAGCACAAGATTCGGAGTCAGAGGGGTACCTTAAGGCTTTATAAACACTAAATTTGACCTCCTCATCATGAACCCTCATAGTGAGCTCACCTTTCTGGACATCTATCAGGGCCCTACCTGTGGCTAGAAATGGTCTGCCTAATAGGATGGGGACCTCCTTGTCTGCTTCATAATCCAGGATAATGAAATCTGCAAGGAAAATAAACTTGTCAACCTTTACAAGAATATCCTCAATCTTACCTTCAGGGTAGGCTATGGATCTGTCTGCTAGTTGTAAAGTGACAGTGGTTGGACGTGCTTCTCCTATTCCTAGCTGGCGGAATAGTGATAGGGGCATGAGGTTTATGCTGGCTCCCAGGTCACAAAGAGCTCTGCCCACGTGCTTGCCTCCTAGCTCTACAGGTAAGGTGAAGGAACCAGGATCCTTCTCCTTCTTGGGTAGCTTGTTCTGGAGTATTGCACTGCACTCCTCAGTGAGATTTACTGTTTCAAACTCACCAATTATTTTCTTGTTAGTGATAATATCCTTCAAAAACTTAACATAGGAAGGCATAGACTGTAAAACTTCTACAAAAGGAATATTCACATGCACTTGTTTAAGAATTTCTAAAAATTTGTTAAAGTGCACTTCCTGTTCTTGTTTTTTCTTTAGCCTTCGAGGAAATGGAGGTGGTGGCACATATGCAGGCACTTCAGGTCGCCTCAGGATAGGTGGAGGCCTCGGGATTTCTTCTATCTCTTCTATGATTGGCTCCAGCCTTGATCCTGATGTGCTTGTTGGTGGTGGCC
Source organism: Herpetospermum pedunculosum (assembly GCA_028017165.1). Classification (NCBI taxonomy): domain Eukaryota; kingdom Viridiplantae; phylum Streptophyta; class Magnoliopsida; order Cucurbitales; family Cucurbitaceae; genus Herpetospermum; species Herpetospermum pedunculosum. The sequence continues at coordinate 51,551,828 of CM051528.1, read as the reverse complement.
CTTGGTTTGGCAGAGACTCCAGTGGAGCACTAGACTCATTGTTCTCTACTCTCTTTGGTGTTTCTTTGGTGTTGCTCACCAATGGTCTCCCACTTCTAAGTTCAATTGCTTGAACTTGTTCTTTACCATCTCTCCTTGGCACTTCAGTGTCAGCAGGTAGTCTACCTTGGGGCCTACTTTTGAGTTCATTAGCTAATTGCCCTATCTGGTTCTCTAGGCTCCTAAGAGTAGCTTGCTGACTCTGTAGAGTGGCATCATTCTTGGCTATGTATTCCTTAAGTAAGTTTTCTACAGAAGACCCTACAGGTTGGTTGTATGGTTTTTGGTACATGGATTGGTTATGTTGGGGAGTGAAACCAGGTGTTCCACTCGGTCTTGGCTGGTTAGGAGCTTGGTTAGCATTCTGTTGGCCACCCCATGAAAGGTTTGGGTGGTTCCTCCAACCAGGATTGTAAGTGTTGGAATAGGGGTTGTTCCTAGGCTGCTGCTGGCTTCCAATATAGCAGACTGAGGTTGGATTCCCAGGGCAGTATTCATACAGGTGCCCTTCCCCACAGAATCCACAGATAAGTGTCTCACCTTGACTTGGTTGGGTACCCATTGACATGGCTGTGGCGGTGTTGACACTAGTTTGGAGATTGGCTTGAGCCATTTGCTTGACTAGGTTGGTCAGGGCGCTTATTTGGCTACTCATGGCATTGAGTGCGTCCTTGTCTTGAGCTCTAGTTGGCTCAACTGGATCATCTGACCACCTACAGTGAGATGCTGAGATCTTCTCCAAGATCGCATAGGCTTCGTTATAACTCTTGGACAACATGGAACCACCAGCAGATGAGTTTAACACTTGTCTGGTGCTGGGGTTGCATCCTTTGAAAAAGACCTCTATTTGGATACACCATGGGATGCCATGGTGTGGACATTTAAGAAGAAGGTCCTTGAACCTTGTCCAAGCTTCGTGAAGAGACTCATTCTCAGCTTGTTTGAACTTGATTATATCATCACGAAAGGTAGAATTCCTATCAGGTGGGAAGTATTTGACTAGGAATTTCTCTGCCAAGTCTGTCCAATTGAGGACTGATCCAGAGGGTAATGAGTTTAACCACGTCTTTGCTTTGTCCCGCAAAGAGTAAGGGAAGAGGTAGAGCCTCAAGGCTTCTTGGGAAACTCCAGGGATGATGAATGTATCACTGACTCCTAGAAAGTTTCTAAGATGGTTGTGGGGATCCTCATTTTCCACTCCAAAGAATTGTCCCACAGTGGACAACATTTGGAACATCACTGGCTTTAACTCGAATGAGTTGGCAGTAATTTCAGGACGGATTATGCTGGGGTTCAGCTCCCCAGGCATAGGTACTAGGTATGAGAGAATGGCACTATCCTTATCATTCGCTATTTCGATGGGATTGCGAGTGACAGGCACCGGATTTGGAACTAATCTATCCATTTCTTCTTGATCGAATTGCGGAGGAATTGCGGTTCCCGCAATTATTGGAGGTATAGAGGGTTGGTCAAAGAGACGTTTCTTGGCTCTATTTCTGGCTCTAAATAATCTCTCAGGCTCAGGATTGAACTCTAGATCACTACTTGAACACTCATTCATAAACTAACCCAATGGTACCTGCAAAAGAAATGAAAATAGATCAGCTTCAATAGATAATAAACTTGGTGTTTCAAACTTAACAAACTTCGTTTTCACTAAACTAAATCCCCGGCAGCGGCGCCAAAAACTTGTTGCGTGCTCAATGTGTAAAATAAATAAGCAATAAGAGAGAGAGAGCACTCAGAACATGCAAGCATACATGATTGGATGAGCATATCACGCCGACGGATATGGAGTTGGGATTTTTACATCTACCTCTAATAACTTGTTTGTTGAGTGTTTTATTTTATATCTCTATAGTTACAAAAAAAAAAGGTATTTATTTATTTATTTCTTTTTTGAGAAGAAAGGGACAATACACTAACACAAACCAAAAAAACAGAACAAAAACAACTAAGAAGAAGACTTATCTCGCTCGACAAGTGCCAGTAGCCACGGTGGAAAATCATCCCACCACTCCTGAATGACATCTTCAGTCATAACCCAATGTGCAATTGCGTCGACCACCTTGTTCTGAGGTCGCCTAATGTGTTGAAAGCCTCTAATTGGCAAGGTCGACGCCAACCAAAGCACATCTCTCTCACCAATTTAATCATCGTGAGATCTTCCGCTTCCCCATTCAACAAACGGATCACCTCAAGACAGTCAGATTGGATGAGCACCTGTGGTAGATTCAACGCCTCAATTCGCCTCAAACCCGCTGTTGCGTGCTCAATGTGTAAAATAAATAAGCAATAAGAGAGAGAGAGCACTCAGAACATGCAAGCATACATGATCTTATAGCAAGTAGTAAGTATTTTTTCATTCGTTTTCCCACAGAGATTTATTATTAGCTACTTGTGAAGTGTAATGTTAAGAAAGAATGGGTGGATTTGAAGGGGTAGACTTGGTTTTAAAATTCCTATTTATTGCTGAATATATAAAAGGTAACAACATAAACAAGTGCAAGCCAATGGTAAACGCAAAATGTAAAGAGAAAGAATTAACGAACGAAGAGAAAAGTAGTCGAGCAGAATTTTTAACTTAGCAGAATTGCGAGAACAGCAATTCTACCGCAATGTTACTAACAGCGAAAGTGTGTAAAATGGAGAAACAAGGGCTACTAACGACTCCTCTACAGGCATTTTCATACGATTCTCAAGCATTGGATCAACTCACTATGCATCAAACTAACTCAATCTCATGTATCTTCCGATTTCATGCATTAGATTCTTTAGTTTACTCATGTCCAAGTAAGGTCTTAAGCATCTTGTTAAAGCAGAAAGCTATGGTTTGTACTAGGAAAACGCCTATTCCTAGGTCGTTTTCTGGCTACCTTGAAAGGCTAGCATGAGTGTATGACTCTGAACTCTTACTCCTTCCAGAGGTTAGGAGTTCTTTGGACAAAATGGATGGCCAATCGAAATTGCCCGTGGGATGAAGCTTACATACAATCAATGCATTCGAGAGTTATCCTACATGCTTGGTTCACGTTTTTTAGCCTATAGTATTGTCATTAGCATGCCCCTATGTGACTTACTTACTCATGGATATAGAGAGAACAGACATATTAGATAAAGTAGGCATGCTCAGAAGAGAAATAAACTTAAAACAGCAAGGCAAAACAGGAAACAACAAAGACAAGAAACCGTGAATTAATGAATTGTGCTTTGATTAATCAATTGTTGGGATGAACAAAGGGAAACTTAAAGTGAATAACATAAAGACAGAAAGCAACGAAATGTAATGAACTAGCTAATAGAAAAGAAACACAACAAAACAGTGCTGGAAATGAGAAATAGAAGACAGAAAGCAGTAAGTTGAGCGTGCTCGCTTCGTCGCAAATGCCTCGGCTGAAAGGAGAAAAAGAGTAGCCTTGCTTGGAGGAATCCAATCAGGAGAGAAGATGAATCTTCTCTCCTTCCTATCAGATTGTCGACTCCAACAGCTAAGCTTTTCAACCCAACAGACGGAAGAGAAAAACAGGAGAAAAGATGGAGCTGCGAAGAGACTTCTACGCTTTCGGATGATGATCAAACCCTCTACTTTGACCCCCTTTTATAGTAATCTGCAGGTGCGTGTGGGCCAAGGAGAACCGTCCATCCTCAACGTCGTACTTCAAAATGGATGGAGGAGAAAGAACGAATCCCTGAAATAACGGAATATAACAGAAAAAGATCAGCCAACTTACGGATTTCACTTAAAACATTGTTGTTTTAGCAATGTTTCCGCAATGCTGCCGCAATGCATATTTTCACTCTTTTAGCTTCGTTTTTCATCCCTTTTCTTTCCTTTTGTACATAAGTCTAAATTTAGCTACCTTCTTCTAATTCTCATATATAAGTATAGGTTTAAGCTAAATCCTCTCAAAAACACCTAAGAGTGCACCTCTTTCTAAGCTAAATAAGTCCTAAAAAGGTCACTTTTGGAGACGTAACACCCGCCTCAATCGCCATCATTTCTAATAACCCCGCACTGTACCGTCCAACAAGGACTTTACCCCTACACGCATGATGTCCCCCTTATGATCGCGAAGAACCCCCCAGTCCGCCCCTGCCTTCGCCCTCCATCCACGCCGCATGGCATGTCAGGGACCAGGAGTGAGACTCAGAAGGTCGCCACGTCAGGCGCTCGACCACAAGCAACTCCTTTGCCAAGCACTCCTCGCTACCCCTATCCAGCTCCAAAACAAATTGATGAAGATCGTCAGCAACTAGCTCTTGCAGCACGTCGGTCGACACGACCAACCTCGTGAAGACTCGCTGATTCTGCCGTTTCTAAAGGCGCCACAACACCATCTGCAAAGTATCCAGCTTATTAAACTCCTCGGACCCTAGGAACCACGCAAAGCGGTCAAGAGCCTACCATTTACTCCTACAACACAGTGTAGCAACAAAGTTAGAATTAAAGAAGTGGGACCAAAGGCCCCTAGTCACCTTGCAACACCAAAATAAGTGCTCACACGTTTCATAGTCTTTATGACAAAAAGGTCACCATAATTCAGTAACAACGCCTTTTATATAGAGATTAGTACGAGTAGGCACAATATCCTGCAAAACTTTCCAGCAACATAATTTAACTTTCTACGGTAAATGAGTCTTCCAAAAAGAACGCGACAGATGAGCAAGACTCTCTGATCAGGAAGATGACCCAACCCGATCCCCCGCCAACTGCACCCCCAGCTTTTATACACTCTTCACCGAAAAGACCCCTTTTTCTTATCAGGGGCCCAATAAATTTCATCATCCTCCATCTAGCCAGAGATAGGCAGAGAAAGAATTCGAACAACCTCATCCACCACGAACCCATCACGTACCACCATCTCATTCCAGCTCCCATCGGACTGGATAAGAGACGCCACTAACTCCCCCCGAATTGATTTCGCAACCTACCAAACAAACTCGCCTCCCTCCCCGGGTAACCATGGGTCACCACTAATCTGAATGTTGTGCCCAGTCGCCACCTGCCACCTGTACCCCGCTCGGAATAGATCTTCCCCCAATAAAACTCCGCCAAGCAAAAGAAGGGTTATTAAAAAAAAAGGGTATTTATTACGCTAAGATGAAATGTGGATTTCTGTTTGAATAATTTATTTAATGATAACGAATAATTACTAATTAAAATAAATTTACATAAATAAAAAAAAATAAGAATAAAAATATGGGAAATTGTACTGGATGTCAATTTAAAGTAAAATAATTAAAAATATAGCACTGTTTTAAAAAAATTGCAAATATGACAATTTCTTTTACGGATAGTAATCTATCACTAATAGTAGTAGTCTATCACCTCAGTTTTTTTATAGAATTTTGTCACAGACTAGATCGTAGTCTGTCAGTTATAGTCATTTTATTAATGAATATCACCGATAGATGGCTATTAGTGATAAGCACTAATTTTTTGCCATAGTTGCAAAATATTTTAAATTTTTCTATATTTGCCATTATTTTTGGCCTGATTGCTATTTATGGAATCATCCCTTAAAATATTTTATTTTAACAAAGTTATACTTAATCTTTAGATATTTAACAAATGAAATTTAAAATTTAACTTTATAAAAAGATTGTATGAAATAAACCAATAGATTAATATGTTTTTTATTGGAAGAAAATTAAAAGTAGTCTAGATAAGAGAGAGAAAAAAATGAAAAATTATTAATAAAAATTAGGGTTGTGCATTTTTTTTTCATAGATATTTAATTATTGCGGGGTGGAGGATGGAACCCCTGACGTCTTAGTAAGATGCGCAACTTTATGCTAATTGAGTTATGCTCGGTTTGTGCCTTATGGTTCTCATTTGTTGATGAGAGAGAAATGATAAGAATGTAAAGTAATTAATAAAAATGTTGTGGAGCCCATTGAATAAGGATCGGGTATGAGATTATTAAGCATTTTTAAGAATACATCTATCTATTAGAAAAGCAAATGTCTAGAATTATCTCAGTCTAAAGAAGAGAGTTTCGCAAATTGGTGGTGGGTCCACTAATTGATTTTAGTAAGCATCATCAAAGGAAATGAAATCATTCACATTCTTTGACTTTCATTTCCTATAAAGTAAAAATGCTTTAAGTTCATTGTAAAAAACAAATGGTTGCAAGACGAAACACCACTAGAAGATATATAATTGGCAATCCACTAGTGGGTGTTAGGTCTCTCCCAACATAACATTTGCGGGATGAATGTACATGAAGCTGATACAAAGTATCATGCTTATTTGTGTACACGTCAAAAGTGAAATTTGCGTTTCAAATATTTTTTGTTTATTTGAAAGAGAGAAAAAACAGATTAAAAATATTATTCAAGACCGTTTTTGAGAAATTTACATGTTTAGTTTTACTTTAATAAAAAAGTATTATTGTGAAAAGATATTATTTTTAATTGGTGGAGTGGTTGATGCCTTAAAAAAAGAGTTTTATACAGTCCTAAAACTCGAGAAGATTTTCATTAATAAAGATTATTTTTTATGTGGACTTTCATACCATATATTACTTGACCCTCTAATTTTGGTGAAGACTTTCAAACATTTGAAACCAAACACTTAACTCGGCCCTCATTTGAAATTTCCAAGCATTTAAAATCTTTCGGCACAATATGAATCCAAAATAAAAATTTATATCGACTAATTATTATTTAAATCAAACATGATTCAATTTAATCAGAACAAGTTAATTTTTTTTATTAACAATAACAACCTCTCTAAACATAAAATACAACCAAATATATGTCACCTTAATATGGTAGAATAGTTGTAGTACAATGGTCTAAAAAAATTACAATAATACATATACAAATTACCACTTCTCTAGATCCACGAGAGTCTGGTTTCAAAGAGATGGTGTTGGTCTGAGACGACCCTCTCTTTGATCTCATGTCATGATAGCTCTATTTTGGAGCTATATTTTACTCCCTAATTCTAGCTAAAACTGTGATTAATTGTGTTAATATGCCTTGATTTTAGGTGATTCACGGTGAAGAGCTTGGGAAGTCCGTTAGACGTGTTTCGGGGCTAAGGAAGTCATTTTAAAGCTTCGTGGACGCATCGGGATTGGAGGAGCTCAAGAAGGGAAGAAATTGTCAAAAAGAAGAAGGAACGACAATTTATTTTGCTAAACCCCGAAAGCAAGCGTTGAGACACTGTCCCGAAGCGTCTCGACCTCTCTACGACGGGTTTAAAACCCATTTTTTACCGATTTTAGGGCAATTTTTTATCATCTTCTACCTCTCTTCTCCCGATTTTTTGACGATTTTCTACCATTGGAGCTCCATTATTCTCCTTCTCAACTTGTATGAACCTATTAGCTTCCATGGGAGCTTGGATTTCATCCAAGACCATGGTAGGCTAAGGTAAGTGAGGGATTTGGAGACTTTTTAGTACGGATTTGTTAGGCTTTGTATATATAAACTTGAGATTTGTGCTTGAATATTTGTCTTGGTCTGAATGCCTTGTGTATTTACTTCTGCTTTGCCTAATTTTATGAGTGTGCTTTAATGATGAAAGTGACGTTCTTGACTTCTAGCATGTTCTACTGTTATAGATTAGTGAAGTGTTAGCCTCTCCTAGTCGCCTTTTGTAACATGTAGAAGTAAAATAAATCGAAGTATCAAATTAGAACTTTCATGTGATTGATTGCTTTAGGGTTGTCGGCGATCGTTATGCACTTAGAATTTCCAATTGAATGTTGGTCATAAGATGCTACTTAGTGTTGTAATTAATTGAGAATTTATCACTCTTAGTTAGTTAGTAGCAATGTATTAGTTAGAATTGACAATTCTAGCTAATTTCAATGTGGCCAGTTGCTTCAAGGTTGTCGGGCAACTGTTTATGTATGCGATTTATTCATTACCATGCTTGTAGAGTTCAATGATAGTAATTACACTATTTAGAAAATCCTGAATTCCCCAAATCCATCACGTTCGACTTGTTGATTTATTCTTCCGTTAGCTCATTTGTTTTCTTCCTTGCATGATCAAACCCCATTTTTGTTACTTTTAAATCAAACAAACAATATTCGATTCAAGTATTGATTTCATCTTGATACGCTATCTGAGGATCGACTCCGTTGCCACTAGCTGCAAAGCTAAGTGAGTTTGGATTTATAAATTTTATTTTGGCGGGTCTCAACAACCCAAAAATTGGAGAATATTCAAAAGTTCTCTCATCAGGTCGACATTGAAAATGTGACTAGAGACAAATTTGAACGGCCATGATAGGAGGTGGCAGCGATTGGAATGTAAAGTTGTTGGAAAAAAAATGTAAAACTTTCCACCACGGAAAAAAATGGTGGAAAATAGAAGAGAACTCCCATTCCCTTCTTGTTTTGAAGTAAAAAAAATGGAGAAAATGATGGAGCCGGTGCCACATAAAAGAAAAAAAAGGTGGAGAACTTGAAAGGATTCCTCCTTCGGGAGAGAAAAATGGAGATTGGAGTTGTGGAAAGAAAAATGGTAGTTAAAGAAAAATAATATAAACAAATCATGAAAAAGAAGATTGATGGAGATTTTTTTGGATCACCTAAATTTGAATTTTGGAAGAAAGAGATAAAGAGGTGGGGGAAATAGTAGGATGAACACTGCAACAAAAACTATTTTCTATAACATACATCGAACCGGATCGGTTCTTAATTCACCTTGAACCAGACCAAGTTGATTTCACCACTGTCAATGGGCGTTCCCAACCCTAGGTCGCGTCGTCGTTTGGTGGTGGGTCGTCGGTAGATCTGTTGAGAACTACACCGCCGATTGAAGCTTTACGTCACTGTTGAAGTCCGAGGGTCAGACCGCTATCGTGGTTGCCGTCAGGTTACCCCGTCGTCATCTGTCGCTGCCCTTGAAATCCGAGCATCTTGATAGCACTGAAAAAATGTTATTTTATAATTATTAATTCTTGTTAATTGAATGAATTTAATATGTTTAATCATATTATTTACAGATATCGAGCGTTGAGAGGTGAACGAGACCATTTTATTAAATAAGAGGTTATAAGAGAAGTTTTAGAGCATAATATCAATAAACCGAGCCGACAAATAATATTATACATATAAAAATCATTTATTATCTAGAGATGGAAGTTTGGTCGGATGGTGCAAAACTTGATACATTAATTAATGTGTTAAAGTTCAATTCTTTAGAGAAGTGCAATTACTTGAGGTTAACGAGCCTCTATTTGTTTTATCTCCTAAATTTTCTTTTAGAATCTACTTTTTCTTTTTCTCTTAAGTCTATTTCATTTCCTTTGAGTCAGTCAAATATTATTTTATTTCATACATAAAAAGTACAAAAACAAATTCTTTGTCTCGCTACCAAGAAAATTTAATGAGTTTGCTTCTCTCTCAGCAGATTTCATTGATTCTAGGAAGAAGGAGCTGAAGAAGTATGAGAATTTTTTATATCTCTGATGTTTTGGGGGTTGCACAAGTCAAGCAACCAACTCTAAAAATTTGCGCTTCTCGGAGGAAGCCGAGTGTCAAATTTATTGTTTTCTTAATTGCTTTTTAGTTATTTGGTTTTCCTAGCTTAACTTTGTTTCTTTTTTTGTAGGTTGCTTTTGGCCTGGAAGGAAAGTAAGAACTTGTTAGAAGCGAGAGCGCCACCACCGCCCTTAGACCCATGCACGAGAAATTTCAATGGAGTATTTTTGTTCCCCTATTACTTGTTTTACGTTATATTTTATAGAGATACATTGGTGACAATATATTTTTTTAGGTGAGGTGTATTTCCAAAACATGTGATTGAGTCCTGAACATATGAGCGTTAGACTTTTAAATTATGAAAAATTTGAGCTTGAAATGTTTGATGATTAGTTAGTTGCATATTATGTGATTGAAATGTCTAATTACTAGTTGGTTGCATATTATGTGATGATGACAATAGATCTGTGATGTGTATTAGATATTTTCTGTTCATTGTGTTTTTTCACTTTTTCTTGTAAAGCATGAAAATGATGCATGATTTCGAGCCAAATTTAATTTTTTTTTCTTGGATTCTATATGAACCGCCCAAGGCATCAAATTATTATTTATATTTTATTTAATAGTTTGATGTAATTTTATCCTTCTATGACATATTTAAGTAGGATTATTTTAATAATTTTTGCTATGAATTATGATGTGGCATTTAGGGTTTGGGAGGTTATGTAAAACTCTGTCATTGGATTGTAAGGAGAGATTAAGATGAATTGAGTTTAAGCTTTAGCTTTTTCTTTCAAGTTAGCCAAGAGAACTTCTTGATCCATTTTGCAATTAATGGCTTGAATTGCATGCCAAGAACATTCAAGTAGTATTGATCATCCTATCTTGTGGAGTGTTCGACTCTTGAGCCAAGAACTTGTTCTTTGTAGTTACCGAAGCAAATAGGTGGATTAAGAATTGAATTGGCTGTTTCGGTGCAATAGAAAATCAATTTGGATTTTGGTGTTGTTGAGTTTTGGAAATCAATTTGGTTTGGGTGGCTGTTGAACTTTGTAGTTGCTGAAGCAAGTAGGTGAATTGAAAATCATAGCTTCACCTTTGTGGCTGACGAAATTAAAAAAATAAAAAATGGAATTTGAGCGGTAGTAGGTTAATTTGAATAAGAGTTTTGGTGAGCGTAAAGCACATACCTCAATTTTAGACTTGGGGAGGGTTTGTGTTTTCATTCTTGAATCTTGTTTGTTTGTTTCTTTTGTTTTCTTTGAATCTTGTCTAGTAGTCTTGTCTTTTTTTAATTCTTTGGATTTTCAATCTCAGATTCTTAATTCTAGATATTTTGATTTCATTGTTGTGTCTTGAACCTTAGATTCTTGATTCTTAGTTTTCTTATTTTTGGTTGATTCTACTTGTTTCTTTGCTTGAATGTTAATAGTTCACGTCAATCTTGTTTTGTGTTAAAGGTTTGCTGCTTAAGTACATGATATTGCAAACTCTTGGCTACTTGTTTCCTATTTTGAGAGAATCTACATATTTGTAAGGGAGCGCTACATCTTTGAGTGTAAACACGAGTGAATTTCATCTATCGAATGAAACACGTGAGAGAGTGAATTGTGAGGTCCACTTTTTCTTCACTTGTTATTCATTTGCAGCAATGAAATTCCCAAAATTTCATGGAACATTTAATCCTGAATACTTTACAGTGGGAGCATCAAGTTGGGCACATTTTCCATACCAACAATCTCACTCAAGAGAAAAAGGTAATCATCTCTCTGTCACATTTTAAAAGTTATGTCCAAACTTGGTGGGATGAAGTGTGTTCTAAGAGAAGGAGACATCAAGAAGGTAAAGTGGAAACATTGCTAGAATTGAAAGAGCTCATCAGGAAGCGATTCGTACCAAAATTATACTTGAGAAATTGTGCACTATGATTTCAAGCTCTACTTCAAGGGAGCAAAAGTGTTGATGATTATTACAAGGAAATGCAAATGTTGATGGAGAGATTGAACTTATATGAGGATGAGGAGACTACCATGGATTGATTCTACAATGGCCTTAATAGGAAGATTGCTAAGATGATTGTTGAACGAGAAAAAATTCGACTTTATGAGGATTTTGAAGACATGGTCCATGTTGCCATCAAGATAGAAAGAAAATTACAAAGAAGATCTTCAAGGTAGGTTAAATTAAAATCTAGTTCCATTGCCATCACATTTGTGGAAAGAGTCAATTTTCCTACTAAATATGAGCATTGTAATAAGATAGAGTATAGTAAGGAGAAACTTTCTAATATTGTACACATGCAGGATAACGAAATTTTGCTTAGTAGGTCATTAGATAAAAATGAATTACATGATTGCAATTCTACTACTACTGTTGTACAACTTATTTCTTTAGAAACATGTGTTGATAGTAGTGGAGTAGATAAAGTAGAATTTAGTGAGTATGAAATTATATTACTTTATGATGACATTGTTAGTACATTAGATGATCACAAAGTAACATATGATTCTACTTTTGTATCATTCCTTTCAAGAGAAGTAAAACTTGATGTGTGTGAGTTGGAAAACAAAAGGCATGAGATTGAGGAAAAAGTAATAGAGATATATGAAGAAGAAAAGTGTGAAAACACGACTGGGATAGAAAAACACGTGAGTAATACTCAGTCTATAGATAAAACTAAGAGAAAAGCCAAGAATGTGAGTTTGAATTTTTTTTAGGGAAAATCTTTCTTGATTTCAAAACAAAACATTCATGAACTTTTTAACAAAAGAGTTTGTTTTCTTGACAGGTGAGCTTCAACCAAGTTTTCCTAGTTTTTCTTTTGAGTTTTTCACTAAAACAAATAGCCATTCTAATAATGTTTTTTAATTGCGTGTATTTAATACGCTATTAAACGAAAAAAGAAAAAGTGGGAAGATGAAAATTAGACCGCACGGGGTCAAACATTAATTAGGGATACCTTCACACGTTACGTTTTTGTTTTTCTCTTAACAACTCTCCATCATTTGTCTAAACTCTCCGTTCTCCCAAAGTAAAATTAGGAATCTTATCCTTCGAGCAACTCCACCAGTCGAGCAACTCCACAACTCAATCCTTTGTCTTCTCTCGTTATTTCTTCTTTTCAATCCTAACTCCATTTGAGCAACTCCGCTGTCGCATCATCCGTCCTTCGATCAACTCCGCCGACTCTATCCTCTTCTCTATCGCCCATAACTCGGTGAAGTTCTTATTTTTCTTCTTCTTTTTCCCTCGTCGTCCATTATTTTGTGTCATGTGATTATATTTCACCATGTACTGTTTATGTCGATGCTCTTCATTTTGCTGGATTGCTTGTTTTTGTTCCGTTGGAATATTTCGGAAACTCGAGGGATTCTGCTTGAAATTGTATATTTTGAGATTTAGGGTAAAATAAATCTTCTCTTTTTAAATTTTCAATGTAATGACTAATGAGAGAAATATGAGGAAGATCACAAAAAGAATCATCAAAATCAGTTTTTTAGTTATGTATAAAAAAACATTAATCAATAACAACCAAATCTGTATAAAAATTTGGACTGGAAAATCTAAGGAATCGACCCGAATATATCATAAATGGAAAAATCTAGTTCAATATATTTTGTCAAGATACATCAATTATATATATACAAGTTATCACTACTCCAGATCCACCGGAGTCTGGTTTGAAAGAGATGACGTTGGTCTGAAACGACCCTCTCTTTGATCTCAGGTCGACATTGAATATGTAACTCGAGACATATTTGAATGCCCATGATAGAAGGTGGCGGCCTTAGCAAGGCTATGTCAGCAAGCGGCGACTGGAGTGTAAAGTTCCTACAAAAAAAATGTGAAACCTTGCTCCACGAAAAAAAAACGGTGGAAAATAGAAGAGAACTCCCCCTCCCATTTTGTTTTGAAGCAAAAAAAATAAGGAAGAAAATGATGGAGATAGTGCCTGGTAGTGAACTTTTGTACGTTCACAAATTTCGGGTTTTCGAGACCCGCCAAAATGAAATTTATAAACCCGAATGCACCGAGCAATTTGAAGCTAAGTGGTAACGGGGTCGATCCACAGGGAGCTATCAATAATCCTAATTTAATTGAACTAAATTTGCAATGCTAAAATAGGGGGATTTTGTTTGGGAAAACAATGGTTAAAATTAAACTTACGCTAACGGAAAATTAAAACGGGAAGTATGAAATTGACGAATTCGATTGATTAGCAAGTGTCGGGATTGATCTAATGTATTTTGGTTCATTGATTAACATGTGAATTAGCCGAGACGTTTCATGCACACAAAATGTTATGTCCCAAACGGGTCCAAAACATCCCAATGAATTAATTAGGTAGGTGCAATCCTAATTAAACATGCCCACTAATTAATCTAAGTTCATGACTCTTAAATTAATTAACAAACAGTAACCGGTACCATTGAGACGAATTAATCCTAGAACTAATTCGATTTATCCCTTAATCTTAAGCCCGCCGTGAGAACGTTAATCAATTCCTACCCCCAACCGTCACTTGGGCTCGAATTGATTAGCCACGAGCTAGACTTTCGCTACTAAGTATTGAGGTTTGTCAGAAATCAATATTAGCCAACTAAGCATGCGTAACTAATTATGGACGTCACTCCCAATCAAAAAGGCAAGTCATTCGTTCTTAATACAGAACAAGAGATGCAAGAAATTCATTCATACATGCTAAACATTCAATTAAGCTCTAATCTCACCTAATACAAAGATAATCAATCCCTAAACTTAACTAATCAACCACTAACCTCTTTAGCTAGCCATGGAGATGAAGATTGCCCAAGAATCCATGGAGATTGTCTTCAACATACAACCCAAAAATGGGCAAAAACCAGAAAAATGGGGAAGAAAGCGGCAATCCCGAGGGGAAAAGGGGAGAAGATCCGTTAAAACTCGAAAAAATATGAATTTATATCCGTCGGAGCGTCGAGACGCTAGGGCAGCGTCCCGACGCTGTGCCCTAAGTTGGCCGCGCGCGCGCTCGGGGTAGCGTCGAGACGCTAGGCCAGCGTCGCGACGCTGTCGGCGTTGAGCGAGCGTTGAGACGCGCGCGCTCGACGCTGGCGCTCGTCCATCTTCGGAAATCGTCGGGGCGGCGTCGAGACGCTAGGACAGCGTCTCGACGCTGCGCAGCGTTGAGCCAGCGTCTCGACGCTGCCGCTCAACTCTTACTCTCGGGTTTGGTGGCCAAATTTTGCCTTTTAATGGCAAATTTTGCCATTTCTTCAATTCTTCAAGCCCCCTCAATCCCGATGCATCCATAAAGCTCTAAAACGTCGTTTTTAGCCTCGAAACACGTCCTCGGACTCCGCGAGCTCTCTACCATGAAATCACCTACAAGAAGGCATTTTAATCAATATTTGTCATGGTTTTAGCTATAATTAGGGAGTAAATAATAGCTCTATTTTGGAGCTATCAAAATACCCCCAACCTAAATCTTGCTAGTCCTCGAGCAAGGCTATTCTTAAATTATCACCACAGAACAGAATTTTGCATGTTATCGACTCAAACCTCAATGCTTCAAAGATCAAGGCATTTACTTAACAAGAAAGCAATTAATCGCATGCACTGATTGAGAACCTTTCGAAAATCTAACCGTTGCTCCCCTACGTGCGTGTGTGTTCAGCAAACATACTCTAGCTCACATAGACCCGGAAAAACTTTATGCAACCTTACATCACGTTTTCCCCCTACTTCTAGCAATACAGAACAGTCTACGGCTTTTCAACAATCCAGAGAGTAACAAATTAAAAGGCCTAATTTTTTTTTTCTTTTTGAATTTGCTAAATTTTTACTTTTTTTTTTTTTTTTTTTCTTTCTTTTGCTTCTCCAAGAGAGCCTAACATGTCAAGCTTGCCTTCGTTCCAGCTTACCTGCAATTCCATTGCACAATGTATCTGACTACGGGCAAGCTTCACATTTTTAAGGACTATAGCTCACTTCTTAGTCGCGATTCTAAGAAGGAGGAGCATCTCAGGAGCTTTTATTTTCATGCTTGCTTTTTTTTTTACTAGGCAATAGCTTCGCTACAATTCGATTAACCTATTACAACCTATCATGCATCAAGCCTTCCCTAGGGGTGCCTTTCGGGGTGACAACATGATTTCAGGCTAAATAAAGCAATTCTAAGCCTACAGAGTCCAGAATAAGATGCTACGTGCTTGATAGATGCAAGGAAGCAACGACAAATTTTAAAATTTTTCGAAAAATGCTCAATTAACGCATATAATCTCATGCTTCTCCTATTATGCCACTACGAAGATTTTTAAAAGCACATCTTAGATTGTCCTCATCAGACAACATGCAAATTCAGACTACGTCACTTCAAATTCAAAGAAAACCCATGCTCGACAACTACATAGAAGTCCACAGACAAACCACCCCCAACCTTAGAGAGATGCATTGTCCTCAATGCATCAACCATCAGATAAAGCAATAAACGAGCAAAATAAGGGAACACGAGAACTTCCCTGATCTTTGCAAGGTTGGCGGAGAGAGGGCGTTATCATTTCTTTCCAATTTAAGGTCCATAAGTCGGGCAATCTCCTTATTCTCCTAAGAAAAACGAAACAAAACAAGCAAGCAAGTATTAAAAACTAAGCTACTTAAGGTAATAAACTAAAACAAACAGAAATAACAGTTCAAACTCGGGTGCCTCCGAGAAGCGCAAATTTTTAAAGTCGATTGCTCGACTGTATTCTCGGTCTCTACTCATCCATAGTCCAACATCTTGGAAGATACTCCATCCATCTTCCTATATCCATCCTTCCTGCCAAAGTCCACAGAAAAGAATTTCCTAGGCTTCTCCTGCACACTAACAACATCAATTCCAAACAATGCATTCACAGTATCCACATTCACATTCCCATCAGGTTCATCTGTTAATGCATCCATTTTAAACTCACTCTTATCTCCATCAAATTCAACAGATAAGACTCTTTTATCCACATCAATTTTAACCTTAGCAGTTTTCATGAAAGGACGTCCTAAAAGAATTGACGTGGGCATACGAGATGAGTTTTCATTCATTTCAAGCACATGAAAGTCAGCGGGGAAGTACATATTGTTAACCTTAACAAGAATATCTCCAACTTTTCCCATAGGATGCACAAATGATTTATGAGCCAGTTGTACTATAACACCAGATCTATGCATATATTTCAATTTAAGATCTTGAAAAACATCATAAGACATCACATTAACTGATAATCCTAGACCTAACATGGCATCATGAATCATTTTGTTCCCTAATATGCAAGGTAAAGTAAACTTACCTGGATCCTTGCATTTCGTTGGTAGAACAATGTTGGACATTCTTGAGTCATTCAAGCTTTTCACTTCTTCTTCCGCCTTTTTCTTCCTTTTGGAGGTGCACCAATTCTTAAGAAACCTTGAGTACTTAGGGATTTGCTTGATGGCTTCCAAAAGGGGAATGTTCACCACAACCTTCTTAAAAGTCTCCAAGACTTCTTTATCTTCCTCATCAACCTTAGGCTTTGGCTTAGCCAGCCTACTTGGGAATGGCGCAACTGGAACACAATTTTGCTTAGGCACAGGAGATTCCTCATCTTGGTCCTCTTCTTCAATGATCCTGAGACTCAGCTGTTTTCTTGGATTGGGAGGCTTGGGCACATACTTTGGAACAACTGGAGGATTTTTCTTCTTTTCGCTCTCCAACTGGGCTGGAGGATCCATCAATCTACTCGGGAAGGGGGCTTTAGGCACATACACTCTAGTACAGGTGGGATCAAAATTTACCCCTTTCCATCTTGGCTCGGGAGTCTCCTCCACTGGTGTAGAGATTTCCTTCCCGCTACTCAAGGTTATGGCGCACACTTGTTCACAAGTGTTCGCCATCGGTTGTTGCGGCGGTATCCGTGAACATTGATCCTCCACCTTACTAAGCCTTTGTCGAGCCTCTTCATTGCATCAGCCAGACCTCTCACTTGAGCTCCACTACTCTCAAACATGGCCGAAAATTTCCCCAAGTAAGAACTCACCATCTCTTCGACATTTCGATCTGCAACAAAAGATTGAGATTTTTGTAAGCTTTGAGCTACTATGAGAAGTGAGTTACTTACCTCGAGTACTTGGGCTTTGAGCTCATTCAGTTCCTTTGAGAGGCGGGCATTCTCCACTCCTCCACCACCATACTGCTGAAGGTTCCCAGCCATATTAGAGATCAGAACTCTAGCCTCTACGGGAGTTTTATCAAGGAGAGATCCTCCACTAGCAGCATCGATCATCTAGCGGTCTCGTGGAAGCATACCATCGTAAAAATACATAATGAGGAGATGCTCAGCTATCTGGTGATTGGGGTGGCTCCCGCACAGTCGGTTGTACCGCTCCCAACATTCGAATAAATTCTCCTCAGCTCCCTGCGTGATCCTACAGATTTGCCTCCGGATTTCAGTGGCTTTTGAGGCAGGGAAGTACTTCTCCAAAAATAAGCCCTTCAGTCTGTTCCATGTCGTGACAGACCTAGATGGAAGACAATACAGCCAGTCTTTTTCCTTTTCCTTCAAAGTGAAAGGAAAGGCCCTTAAGCACAAATGGTCTTCAGTCACTCCTTGAGGCATCATCCCCGAACATACCAGATGGAATTCCTTAATATGCTTCTGAGGATCCTCACCTGCATTACCACAAAAAGAAGGTAGTTGGTAAATTATATTTTAATTGGAAATTACATGGAACTACCGGATACACTATACACAGTGGTTGGCGGTCTACGTCCGGTAATGCCAACTGCCTCATGGTCCTTTGATCCTCAAAATAAGCCTCAGCCTCCATCTCTTCCACTCTCCTCAAAATTTAAAATAAAACTGTACACAAAAACTTAAAAGAAACGGGTCATACTGTACAAGAAGAATAAAAATAAACAGAAACCAAGAAAATAAAATTAAAAAGAAATAAAATAAAATAAAATTATTTAGAAAAGGAAAATAAAATAAAATAAAAAAACAAAACAAATTAAATTCAATCAATCAAGATTATATTTTTACTCCCCGGCAACGGCGCCAATTTTGGTAGTGAACTTTTGTACGTTCACAAATTTCGGGTTGTCGAGACCCGCCAAAATGAAATTTATAAACCCGAATGCACCGAGCATTTTGAAGCTAAGTGGTAACGGGGTCGATCCACAGGGAGCGATCAATAATCCTAATTTAATTGAACTAAATTTGCAATGCTAAAATAGGGGGATTTTGTTTGGGAAAACAATGGTTAAAACTAAACTTACGCTAACGGAAAATTAAAACGGGAAGTATGAAATTGACGAATTCGATTGATTAGCAAGTGTCGGGATTGATCTAATGTATTTTGGTTCATTGATTAACATGTGAATTAGCCGAGACGTTTTATGCACACAAAATGTTATGTCCCAAACGGGTCCAAAACATCCCAATGAATTAATTAGGTAGGTGCAATCCTAATTAAACATGCCCACTAATTAATCTAAGTTCATGACTCTTAAATTAATTAACAAACAGTAACGGGTACCATTGAGACGAATTAATCCTAGAACTAATTCGATTTATCCCTTAATCTTAAGCCCGCTGTGAGAACGTTAATCAATTTCTACCCCCAACCGTCACTTGGGCTCGAATTGATTAGCCACGAGCTAGACTTTCGCTACTAAGTATTGTGGTTTGTCCGAAATCAATATTAGCCAACTAAGCATGCGTAACTAATTATGGACGTCACTCCCAATCAGAAAGGCAAATCATTCGTTCTTAATACAGACCAAGAGATGCAAGAAATTCATTCATACATGTTAAACATTCAATTAAGCTCTAATCTCACCTAATACATAGATAATCAATCCCTAAACTTAACTAATCAACCACTAACCTCTTTAGCTAGCCATGGAGATGAAGGTTGCCCAAGCATCCATGGAGATTGTCTTCAACATACAACCCAAAAATGGGCAAAAACCATAAAAATGGGGAAGAAAGTGGCAATCCTGGAGGGAAAAAGGGGAGAAGATCCGTTAAAACTCGGAAAAATATGAATTTATATCCGTCGAAGCGTCGAGACGCTAGGGCAGCGTCTCGACGCTGTGCCCTAAGTTGGTCGCGCGCGCGCTCGGGTAGCGTCGAGACGCTAGGCCAGCGTCGCGACGCTGTCGGCGTTGAGCGAGCGTTGAGACGCGCGCGCTCGACGCTGGCGCTCGTCCATCTTCGGAATTCTTCGGGGCGGCGTCGAGATGCTAGGACAGCGTCTCGACGCTGTGCAGCGTTGAGCCAGCGTCTCGACGCTGCCGCTCAATGCTTGCTCTCGGGTTTGGTGGCCAAATTTTGCCTTTCAATGGCAAATTTTGCCATTTCTTCAATTCTTCAAGCCCCCTCAATCCCGATGCATCCATAAAGCTCTAAAACGTCGTTTTTAGCCTCGAAACACGTCCTCGGACTCCTCGAGCTCTCTACCATGAAATCACCTACAAGAAGGCATTTTAATCAATATTTGTCATGGTTTTAGCTATAATTAGAGAGTAAATAATAGCTCTATTTTGGAGCTATCAGTGCCCGATAAAAGAAAAAGAAGGTGGAGAACTCGAAACGATTCCTCCTTAGGGAGAAAAAAATGGAGATGGGGTTGTGGAAAGAAATATGGTAGTAGAAGAAAAATAATAAAACCAAATCATGAAAAAGAAGATTGATGGAGGTTTTTTTGGATCCCCTGCATTTGAATTGTGGAAGAAAGAGATGAAGGGGTGGGGAAATAGTGGGAGGGAACACTACAACAAAAACTATTTTCCATAACATGCATCGAACTGAATCGGATCTAAAATCACATTGAACCGGACCAACCTGATTTCACCACTGCCAATGGGCGTTCCCAACCCTAGGTCACGTCGTCGCTTGGTGGTAGGTCTTCGTTTCATCTGTTGAGAACTACACCGCCGATGGAAGCTTGTCGTCACCGTTGAAGTCTGAGGGTCAGACCGCTATCCTGGTTGTCGCCGGGTTACCCCGTCGTCGTCTGTCGTTGCCGTTGAAATCCGAGCATCCTGATTGCACTCAAAAAGTGGTATTTTATAATTCTTCATTTTGGTTTGTTGAATGAATTTAATGTGTTTGATCATATGTTTTGCAGATATTTAGCGTTGAGAGGTGAACAAGACTATTTTATTAAATAAGAGCTTAGAAGAGAAGTTTTAAAGCATAATATCAATAAATCGCGCCGACAGACATGGAGTTGGATTTTGACATCTTTATGGTCATAGAAAAGTGCAATTCTCGTTGATGTACAATTTTTTTTTTTTTGAAAATATGGGGTGTGGAGGATTCAAACCTCTAATAACCTGTTTGTTAAGTGTTTGATTTATTTTAGATCTCTATAGTTAAAATAAAACAAAATAAAAAAAAATAAAAAATTGAAGTTTTGAATAATTTATTTAATGATAACGAATAATTACTAATTAAAATAAATCTAGGGTTTAGGGTTTAAAGTAAAATAATTAAAAATATAGCATTTTTTTAAGAAAATTGCAAATATGACAATTCCTTTCACGGATAGTAATCTATCACCGATCGAAGTCTATCACCTCAATTGTTTTTAGAATTTTGTCACTGACTAGATCGTACTCTATCAGTTATAGTCATTTTATCAATGGATATCAGCGATAAATGTCTATTAGTGATAGACACTGATTTTTTGTCATATTTGTAAAATATTTTAAATTTTGTCATATTTGCCATTATTTTTTGCCTGATTGTTATTTATGCAACCATCCCTTACAATATTTTATTTTAACAAAGTAACACTTAATAATTAAATATTTAACAAATGAAATTTAAAATTTAACTTTATAAAAAGATTGTATGAAATAAACTAGTAGATTAATGTGTTTTTTATTGGAAGAACCCAATTAGGAAGAATAAGATGTTATTACTAAATTTGGCTATAGGTGATACCAAATTTGTAAAAACTTTTCTTTTACTATTATGTGGCCATTTGTTTTTTTTCGTAATCTAGGTAGTCGAAATCTTTAGAGGTCTAGAATTATAGATGCTTGAAAATATAGATGACATCATAGATAAGCATGTTTGTTTTCTAAAAAAAAATTGAAGAGATGCCTAAATAGATTGGGGACAATGTATTGTTTTAGGTGGGGTGTGAAGGTATATTTCTGAAACATGTGATTGAGTCCTAAGCATCTAAGCATCGTACTTTTAAATTATGAAGATTTTGAACTTGAAATGTATGATGATTAGTTGGTTGCATATTATGTGATGATGACAATATGTGATGTGTCTTAGACATAATTTGTTCATTATGTTTTTCACTTTTTCTTGCAAAGCATGACAATGGATTCATGATTTCGAGCCAAATTTAATAAATTTCTCTATGTTCCTTTATAACTATTGAGCACATAGTCTTCTCATCTGTCCTTTTGAAGGCAGAAGATTGTATTATTTGGCTTCTATGCATGTTGTCACCACGAAAGACCCATAGAGCTGATTATAAAGTTATCTTGCATTATAATTTTTAATGGGATACAGAGGAGTCATTTTATGACATCGAAATTAAATATATAATGACGGTGTAAAACCGACATCAAAGATCATTTAACGTTTTGATAAGTTAATTTAACGACGTCATTTTCGAGAAGACGGTGTAAAATCGCCATCAAAGGGGTCTTATAATGACGGTTTGAAACCGCCATTATATGTTTAATTTCCGAAAAAATGAAGTTTTTTTTTAGGTTTTTGCCTCTTGCATTTTGCCCTTTTTTTTGTCTTTTTTTTTTCTTTTATTTTTTACCTTTTATCTTTTCATTTTCTTTTGATATTTTTCATTTAAATAATATATAAGCCTATATGTATATGCTCCAAAATCATTAAATCTACCCATAAATAACATTGTTTTCTTTGTTTATTTACAATGCAATTTTTTTTCCAATTAATTAATTCGAATATGTGGGTTTAAATTAACAATGTGAGAAGGATCTTTCATGGCTTAAAGGAAAGACAGCTAGGGTGAAAAAAATCATCTCCACTCTGAATGTCTAAAATTTGTAAAATATATAAATTATTTTGAAAATATAGATATCTTAAACTTTTTCAGTTTTATGTAAATGGCATGAACCATAATAAAAATAACATGTCGTAAAATTAAGGTAAGTCTGGTTGAAAACGCATCAAAATATTGAACCTCAATGGAGTAGTAAAAAAATGGAAAAAAAAACCAAACAAACCTAACAAAATTATGCAATTTTGACTAAAAAGCAATTGGGAAGGGAAGAAATTAATGAATTCATATTTTATTACTAAATATGGACATAGATATAGATACCGTATTTGGTCCGACCATTTCTTTATTAATAATATTTTATTACCTTATTTTTATTAATTTTTTTGTCACCTTTCGCCACTTTTTTTAACTTTTAAATTCATTTTTTTTATTTTAGTATTTAATTAATTCTGAAAATTAGAAAGAAAAACAAAAAAAGAGAACGTTTTAATTATTTTGAAATAATTTTTTAATCCTCTTATGGCAACTCTGCAGCGGCATCGACCCCACGACCTCGACGGCGGCAACTCCGCAGCGGCGGCGACCCCACGACTGCGGCGACTCCACGACAGCGGCGAAAAACCCACGGCCTGCGGCGGAGAGTCCACGACAGCGGCAGAAGAACCCACGGCCTTCTTCGAACTCCAGTAGCTTCGAGCTTCATGGCGGCGAACACTCCTCCTCAGCGGGCGGAATCTTCACGGAAGTAGACGACGGTGAAAAGCTCGGTATAAAAATTTCTCTTTTTGTGTTTTGTTTAAATTACAAAATTGCCATTGTTAGCTAATTTCCAAATATATTCCTGGTATATATGAAGTCTCAAATATATTTCCTATTATATATGAAGTTTCGAAAATATTCCTGGTATATGTGAAGTCTCAAATATACTTTGGTCTATATGCATTTCAAATATACTTTGACTTTTATATGAGATTTTCAATACATCCCGATTTATATGAAATTTCATTTATACTTTTTAATTTCTAATTACCTTTATACCCTTGCATGTTCAATTACATTTTTGCTATGGGTTTTAAATTACAAGCATGCCATTGTATCATTTAAAATTATTTTTTTCCTCTTCCAATTGATTTCTGATTTAATATTTGAACTTTTATTTTTAGTTATAATGTATTTTCCTTTTCAAACTTAGGATTTTTAAGGTATCCTTAAATCTTACCTTAATCTAAGTGTGTAAATAAATTTTAATATTTTTGTAAATATATATTTCAAACAAATTTACACTTTATCTTTAATTTGAACTTTCCTAAATCTCAATTTGATTTTATAATCAAAGTCATATTTTCATTTAAAAATAACGTTTTGTAAAAATAAAAATCGTATTTATTTCGAAGGCTGAGTAATGTGACTTTCGTAGAGTTTCGACTCTCGTGCAAGCACACGAAAATCCTCCCAAACACTTTTCCAAAAATAAATAAATAAATCAATATGTTTTTAAAAATAAAATTTTATCATGTAAATCCTATGACGGAGTTGAGATAAATTTCTCAAATTCTTGAGGTAAATAATTTTCTTTAAATAAAAAGAAATTTGAATATGATAATTAATTAAGAGTAAATTATCATTCAATACATCAAACTCTTACTTTATTTTTAAAGTTAAGAATTGATTAAATGAGACATTGTTTTTTTAATAAATTATTATTTATTTTGTCAAATTAAGGACGTTTTAAAATTAATTGGATAATATAAGATAAAATATGGCTACCGTTTTTAACGGGTGTTGTAGGGTGCTAATACCTTCCCTACACTCAAACGACCCCCGAACTTGATTTCAGTTTTCTTAGTCCAGTTTTCGTTTTAAGGTGACCAATCACACCCAAAACCCTTGATTTCAGTTTTCTCCATCTCTTTTATTTTTAAAATAAAACCCTTGAAAGAGGACGTCAGCCGCTCCGCGTCGCGATGACGTTGCGACAACATGGCGACTCCACTTGAGAACTCTTTTTTAGAGGGTCAGGCCATTGCTTATTTTTTTTTATCCAATTTTAATTTTTTGGTCCTTTGTTTTTTTCTTTTATTTCTTTGTTTTTTATTTTATTATCGGTTTTTTATTTAACATGCTTTCAATTTTTGATCTTTGTTTATTTATTGTTAGTTTTTTATTTTATTATCGGTTTTTTATTTATTGTTAGTTTTTTATTTAACATGTTTTAGTTTTTTATATATTTACTGCAATTTACATTTGGCATTGTCATGCATTGCACACACCTTCACAGGCCTTACTAGAAATTAGGGCTATGATGACAAATAAAAACTGTCATCTGGACTTTAGATGACAATTTTTTCAGTCGTTATAGCTCCTGCCTTCTTTACTCAATAGACGACACAAACCAAAAATTGTCATCATTTATGGTTTCACGACAGTTTTTTCTGTCTTCATAATACGATTGATGACAATTATTTTATGTCAAGAGACCTTATTTTATGACACTTAAACATTGTCACTAAATGACCACTCATATCATATTTTGTCATCTAATCGCAATTGACGACATAACATTTTTGTCATCTAATCGCAATTGATGACATGCAATATTTGTGATATAATCTGAATTGATGACAATAAATATTTGTCAACTAATCCTAGTTGATGACAACAAATTTTGTACGCTTTGATGACATATATTTTGTGTCAACAAATTTAATTGAATGACAAAATTTTTGTATCAATAAATATGTTTTTATGACAATTTTTTAGTGTCGTAAATTTGAATATATTGATATTTATAATTGTCATTATTATTAATTTCAAGACCTTGATGAATCTATATTTCCCTTAATTGGTTCACCAAAGTCATAAAACTAACGGATGGACATACCTGCGAATGCACATGTAACCAAAATAAAACACTTCAAGTTGGACACAAAACGTAATATCATTGAAATATCATTCACTTACACAAACTAATTTGGATGCATCATAACTACAATACTCATCAATTGTTGCAATATTAACACTAAAACATTAAAACGTTGCATAACATGATGAAATATATATCTAACCCAACCAAATAGTCCATCATTTGTTGGAATATTACTTCTAGCTTCAATAAATATCTTGACTCCGTTTTGTATTTCCTAATAAAAAAGACACAAATACTATTTTAGAAACAATCTCAATACTTCTTACATTGAAAAACAATAAGCATCCGTCAATTAGAGCATAAAATAAAAAGGAAATACAACAAAATGTGTATAAATCCTTTTGAACATCAATGAACTTAACAAGTTCTAAAGTGAACATAAAAGTACAAAAAAAATCAAAAAGTGCATAAAAAATGTTCAAGTGTAATTTTTTAAGCCACAAACAAACTTAGTAGTGAATTTAAAAGCTGCTAACCCACCATCGATGCTACAAAAATGTGGTGTCTATGTGTACTTTGATGTCAAAACTCATCGAAATACAAACACAACAAATACTCTAAATCATCATTTCACACTCTGAAAAATTCAACACTCCACAACATCAAACCCTAACTAGTCACACAACCATACATTCAAAGGAATTCTCAATAATATAAAAGTTGAAACAAAAATCTAGAACCTAACAAGTAAACTGCAAGAAAGAAGATAAACAACTTAATTGTCTAAATGCCTAAAAAGTTATCAAGTTTCATTTTAACCTCAAACTAACCTAGCAAGTGCCTAAAGTGAATCTAAAAGTGCAAAATAGCCTAAAAGTGCCAAAAACGTTATCAAGTATCATTCTTAATCTCAAACGAACCTAGCAAGTATCTAAAGTGAATCTAAAAGTGCAAAATAGCCTAAAGTGCCTAAAAAGTTACCAAGTATCATTCTTAACTTCAAACGAACCTAGTAAATGCCTACAAAGTTACCCAATGTTATTTTAATCTCAAACGAACTTTACAAGTGCCTAAAAAGCTAACAAGTGTCATTCTTAATCTCAAACGAACCAAGAAAATGTCTAAATGACTCTAAAAGTGAAAAATAATATAAAAGCGCCTAAAAAGTTATCATGTGTCATTATCAACCCAAATAAACTTAACAAGTGGTCATAATTAAACTAAACTAAACTAAACTTATTAGTCTATTCTGAATATAAATCAAACACATCACGCTAAGCACTCATATGTGCTTAGTCTTATCAGAAAATTCATAAACGACAAAACATAGTTTGCTAAGCATTCAGATGTGCTTAGTCTTATCAGAACATTTATAGACGATAAATTATAGATTGCTAAGCACTCAGATGTGCTTAGTCTTATCAAAATTGCAACGATGCTACAATGCAAGACATATAATTCACAATACATAAACAATTATTAATATCCAAATCAAAAAGTTTATAGATATAATCACAAAATCAATAGGTGGCTAAAATTAGTGCAGTAAGTACTTACAAGATTGTTAAGCTAGGCTTCAATTTCAAAGCTTTCAGATCTTTCACTAAGTTGTTCGCCTCTAAGACTTCCGACCCGAAAGCATGAAATTTGCAGAACCTGTGGGAAAATATAATGCCAAAGTTAAGCTCCCAATACTAAGATTGTTCAGATTGAACTGAAATCATCCTTACGAAGCTCCTATATCACTAAGACAAAAAAATATATATATATTCTTCAACCATATACAAGAATATGTCAAATTTCAACTCCTCCCTAAAAATTGCATGAGGGTGAAGAAATTGAAATGATACCATGGACGGGAAGGATAAACATACTTTGAAGCTTCCGATGTTAAAAAAAACCTACAAAATTGAAAATGACACTCTTAATACAAAGTTAATAGAGAATTTGGAAACTAAGAAAGATAATTCATTTATCATATTCATACTAGACATGAATACAAAGTTAATAGAGAATTTGGAAAACTAAGAAAGATAATTCATTCATCATACTAGACATGATTGCAGTAATTTTAACAAAAGGATGTTGCACGTAACAAAGCAGTTAGGTTGGATGAAAGTTAACAATCACTCCTTTATCACTATTTCTCTCAGTGTATTACACGTCATTGCTAGAATAAAAAAGGAAAGTGTGAGAGTACTAATAGGGTTATATGAGGAAGATTAGGAGGTTAAGAAGGACATATTGGTAGTTAGCTAGGGGTGTCTTGGTTATAAATAGTGGGAGTTAGGGACCTTAGAAGGTATGAATAACTTTGGTGTATTATCCATAGTACGACTCTAGAGAGAGATGGTCCATCTCGAAAGGCTATTAATATTGTAATATTCTTTTTTTTTGATATTGCAATATAGTTCTATCTTTGTGTTTATTGTGATTTCTTTGTAGGTGGTATCCTAACAGAAAGTTGATACTAGAGTCTCTGTAGCTTACAATTGCTATTATTGAGTGCAAAAAAAAATATCAATCAAGTAAAAAATCACCTTCAAGAGTTCAGATGCAGCTAGTCTTAAGTTTGGTTCCCTGAAATTTGACCCACATTGATTTTATTTTCCATGAGAAATAGTGGCAAAGAGAAGCAGAGGAAAAATATTTCGAACAAATCTTAAAGTTCGAAGATTGTAAAGTTATGATTAGTTCTCTAAAGATCGGGGTTAGAAATGCAAAGAAATAAAATATACTTCTGCAAACATTTCAACAGAAAATCTTTAGCTTCAACCGAAAGTTGCTCAGGGATTGGTGGATGAGACTTTGTTGTGCCTATATGAAAATGAGCAGCAACCTAAATAAATGTATTGTTAGTTCACTATACAAAAACAATTAAAAGCACCCCACAACTCAAACATCTTCAAATTAGAAAATACCTCTTGGTACTGTTGGCTCCAAGGAAGCTTTCTGGTAGCCATCTCAATAACAGTGCACCCAACACTCCATTTATCAGCAGAGCTAGGAATAATTATCACATGCTAATGATCATCCATCTCACCAAATTAATATTTAGTCAAAGGCAAAGCTACAAGTCCAATTCTTACAAACTATGCCCAGTCTCCAAGGTTACTTCAGGAGCCATCCAGTATGGAGTACCCTTCATAGACTTGGTACCTTTCATAGATTTTGCACTTGAAATTGTAGCCTACAACAATGAAATCTTGATCAGATGGTAGATAGCTTTCAAACTAAATAAAATTATAAAAGTCAAGGATCACCGACTTTACCAGCTCGACAACCTGTTTTGATGCACCAAAATCAGCAAGCTTAATGCATCCCTTGTTAACTACAAGAGACACGACCTATTTATAACCGACACAGAGGAATAAGAAAATTGTCAGAAAATAATTAATAATAAAGATCATAAATAACACCCACCTTAATGTCCCTGAGCATGATTCCGTTCTTGTGTAAATATTCCAAACCCAATAATAATCAATGTTTTAAAAGTCTTAAAGCAGCCTCGAGGCGTTTTTCAAAAGGATATATGGGTTTAACTTATTATTTTGGGCTCCATTTATCCTAACAAAGGGATAGAGTGAGATTAAAGCTACAATGTGATACAAAAAGCATGCCCCATTGATTTTTAACACAATTTTGTTCTCTAAAAAAAAATAGTAAGTGGGTATCCAAAATTGGAATTGTGGTATACCATGTAGTCTTATCTTGCATTGATGTTGGTGTGGTTTGCTTGCAGACGGCTGATTAAGACATTAGGATGACTATATAATACATTCTAGACATATCAACATGATGAGGGAATGGTGGCCTAGGTAATGCATGTAATGAAATGTTTTGCAAAAATATTTACCACGCATAAACTAGAGTATCAATTATTATGAGAGTTTACACAAATAGCACAAGAATTTTACCAATTGAATATAGAGATGCTAAAGTTAATTTTCTTTGATTAAAATAATCATGTCAAGTTTCTAATATATACAGAACACGAAAGATATAACTTAGCCAAAACAGAATAATATTTTGAGTCACAAAAAGTAAGTATGTGCAGGTGATAAAGCCCAAGATTTTGTCCACATGGCTAGGATATTGAAATCTTGATATGGTGAAATTCACAATCTTCACTGATATTTTAAGTCACAAAAGGTAAGTATGGCATCTGCTTTGGTTGGGGTTTTGGGATCACTGTTTCTAAAATCCTTAATGAGATCAAAACAAACCACAAAAATTGCAAATTTTTCATCAAATTAGAAAATCTCACATTTCTAAAGAAATCATTGATTTGGAAGTATCTCAAACTTGAGAAAGATGGAAGTTACCGAGAATAATTTTGAAATCCCATCGACACTATAATCCGCCACTGCGTCTCCCCATCTCTCGTGCCAAAGTGAGTGATCGCAAAGAGAGTGGCTTTGTTCATCGGACAAATGTGGGATCCTCAACAATATATATATATATATATATATATATATATATATATAATCTCTATTAATTATACGTATCCTAACGAATACGTCAAACGAGTGCGGAGGTGGGCGGAGGAGAAGGCCGACCGGCGGCGAGGTCGACGGAGTTGAGGCTGGAGTTGGGCGGAGAAGTGGCCGGAGGTGGGCTGAGACGCCGCCGAACCTGGGCGGAGAAGACCGGAGTTGGTAGGAGGCGTGGCCCGACCTGGGCGAAGAAGTGGCCAGCGAACAGGCCGTCGGCGGAGGCCAACCGGAGCTGGGATGGGGTCGAACCGGAGCTTTGGGGAGGCGAATCGTTGCGAGGTGGAAAGCGACTTTTACCGTTCTCTTGGGTGTATTGTAGAAATGACAAAAATTTAGGGATTTCTTCATAAGATATATATATAATATTAGATTTTCCTATCTTTCTTTTTCATTTTTTTTCCCTTTTTTTTCTAAAAAACGTTTGGGTATAAAAAAATAATAATAAAAAAAATAATAATAATAATAATAATTAACGATAAATAAATGTAAATGATTTAGGACATTTTAAAATAGTCATTCATTGATGACATTAAAAAAAACTGTCATTAAGTTTCGAAAATCTGAAAAAGTCCGTTTTTTCCTACAAAAAAACGCGCCCCAAACTGAAGATGACACTTTTTTTCTTCCTCTCCCTTATATTTTATTTACCCACATGTCATCTATTCTCATTTTTCTAGTAGTGAGGCCTCCTACCCGGGCTTTACCTTTAAGATTAGATTCGGAGACTGAGTAGTATGACCTTCGTGGAATTTCGGTACCCATGCAGGCGCATGAAATTCTCTACTCAAGCTAACTATGTTGTTTAATCAGATAGGAGGCTTGAGGACTGTTTCCTTCTAGGATGCATTAGAGCTTAACTCCACACCCACATTCTCTATTAGCATTAACCTATGAATTTAATTTATGAGTGTCTGTCATGTTGTATAGTTTTTTTAGGTAGTTTGATCTTTAAGGTTATTTTATTATTATATTTTTCCTCTGTTTTTTTTTCTTTTCTCTTTTTTTTTTCAAAAAAAAAAAAATATTTTCTCGTTTAGTTCATTGAGTCATAAAGGAATTTTTTCTTAATTGTTTTTAGAATTTCATTTGTTTGCAAAAGGAAATGGTCGCTTTCTTTTCTCTCTTTCTTCATACATTTTTTTTCTTTTCCATATTTATTGTTTTTCCTACTTTACTTTTTAGAATTTTTTTAAAAACATATATAAAATCTTTCGAAATAATTACGAAAATTGTGCAAGAGTAGATTTGACAAAATATTCAATCATTGAATTTGACAGCAAAATAAACATGAGTTTCATGAAATTGTCTCCCATGGTTCCTACCTCACTAGAATTGAATGTGGTAGATCAAGCTACGGTGCGTCAGTGGTCAGAGAATATACAACACACCCAGGGGAACTGCCTATCAACTCCTGTGATAATTCCATTTAAAAGTATAAGTTTTCCCGAAAACCAATTGGATTCTTTGAAGCAAACATGGGAGGGTTTAAGTGCAGACAGGAAAACTAGGTTCATAAGCAAGTATGGTCACATAGCTCAACTCATAAACGTAGAAGTCAACCCGTCAGTATTGAGAGCATTGGCGCAACATTGGGATCCAGCTTACCGGTGTTTTACATTCGAGTCCTCAGACCTGACTCCCACCATCGAAGAATATCAATCCCTATTGTGTATGCCATCACCAGCAGAAATTAAGGTTTACTCCTATGATGAAGGGCTCACAATGAAGAGAGCGCTATCCACACTTCCAGGCTTTGATGAAATTGAAAAACAGATAAAGAGGAAAAAGAGGAATTTATGCTTGCCATTAGAATATATATTTACCCTCCAAAAAAGATTTGCAAATGAGGATAAGGAATTAATGCTGTTAGCTTTATGTATCTTCGATACAGTTTTATTTCCAAGAGTATGTGGACACATTGAAGAACGTATAGTCAAGTTATTTTTTATGGTGGAAGCAGGAGTCGACCCTGTTATACCTATATTGGCAGAAACTTTTCGAAGTCTGAATTATTGTAGGATGAAGAGTACAGGGATTTTCGTCGGATGCGCTCCATTGTTGTATATTTGGATCCTCAGTCATGTAAGATGTCCACCAGAATTCAAATTTCCTCAAATCAAGTTTTCAAATTCATGGAATAGGTTGCTAAACCCTATCTGGGAGTTCGTGCAATCAAATTGGAGTCCCATTTTTCTTGAGAAATGCGCTTGGGAAGCTCTCTTTGCTGAATTAAAAGTAGAAGATATAGTGTGGAAAGCCCCTTGGATGTCGACAAAGCCTATGATGTATAAATGTGGTAAGTTTCAAAATCTACCTCTCTTAGGACCATGGGGATGTATAGCCTACGCTCCCCTGTTAGTATTACGATAGATTTGGGTACGACAATTCATCCCCGCTACGCATGAATTGAAAGACACAGAATTTGGCTATGATGATGGTTTCTGCAAAGATAAAATCCAAGAAATAGTAAAGGCATGGAAGTTTGTGACTAAAATTCAAAGCGGTCAACACCATGATGACACCTCAGAGGCATATAGGATGTGGCATTCGAACAAGGCTAAAACCATGGCTACACCGCTAAGAGTCAAAACCAAGGAAGAAGTAATTATAAAAGTAATGACAGCTCAACCGACAGAACAAGAAACGCATGAAACAGAATGTGGGGAATTACAGATGATGACTTCTTCGCTAGCACAAGAAAATAAAAGACTACAGGTAGAGGTAGAGCAAGGATTGCGGCGCAATTTTGAGCTGGAAAAAGAATTAAATCAGATAAGAGGTGATCTAAACAATCAGAGAAAATTAGAAAAAGAGATATCCTCTTTAGACGCAGAAGCTCGTGACTTAAACAGAAGATGGTATCTGTTACCTCTCCAAAAGTACATTATTTAGGGCTATAATTACCTTTAAAGCATGTACATTCTTGAGTGTTTTTGTTAGGAGTTAGCTTAATGTGTGCATAAATGTGAGAATTTGAGAAATGATGCTAGAATAGGACTTATTTGGAAAAGGAACGAAAAAGGATGTAAAATGATGTAAAAAGAGCTAAAATGTACATTGCAGGAAACATTGCGGAAACATTGCTGAAGCTGCCAAAAAGCATTGCGCCCCTCGCAAGGAAATCGCAATGCCAGTCTTCTTCTGCTGAACTTTTCCAGCCATCAGTCGTTCTTGTTGCGATCTTCCAGCCGCCTAAGCTTTCCACTACTGCCACGTGGAAGATTGTTGTTCAAAATGGATGGATATCCGCGGCTGAAGGTGTTGCGTGCTCCGTGTAAGAGATAAATAAGCAATAAGGTAGAGAGAGCACTTAGAACATGCAAGCATACATGGTCTCACAGCAAGTAGTAAGTATATTTCATTCGTTTTTTCCACAGAGACTTATGTTTAGCTATTCGCGAAGTGTATTTGTTAAGAAAGATGGGGTGGATTTGAAGGGGTAAAATTTGTTTTTAATTATCTAATTTTTGCTGAATGTGTAAAGGGATGCAACATAAACAAATTAAAGTTGAAATCAGACTCAAAGGACAAGAGATGGAATTGATAAACGAAGAAGAAAACAGCTAAACAGAATGATAAAATGGCAGAATTGCGAGGACCGCAATGTTACCGCAATTGAATAACAGCGAAAGTGTGTAAATGGGTGAATTAAAGGCTACTAATGACTATCCTATAGGCATTTTATTACGATTCTCAAGCACTGGATCAACTCTCTATGCATCAAACTCACTCTATCTCAAGTATCGTCCGATTCCATGCATTAGAGTCTTAAGTTTACTCGACTTCAAAGTAAGGTCTTAAGCATCTTGTTAAAACAGGAGTGTTTAGTTTGTACTAGGAAAACGCTTATTCCTAAGCCGTTTTCTGATTACCGTGAAAGGCTAGCATGATTATATGACTCTGAACTCTTACTCCTTCCAGAGGTTAGGAGTTCTTTGGACAAAATGGATGGCCAATCGAAATTGCCCGTGGGATGAAGCTTACATACAATCAATGTTTCGAAGGCGATCCTACATGCTTGGTTCACGTTTTTTAGCCTATAGTTCTGTCATTAGCATGCCCCTAAGTGACTTAGCTACTCATGGATATATAGAGAACAGAAATGTAAGATGAAACAGACATGCTTAGAAGGGAAATAAACTTAAAACAGCAAGACAAAACCGTAGCAGCAGAAGAAAGAAACTGTGAAATGAAACTTGCGATTTGATTACTTTGAATGTTGAACGAACAAAGAGAAACTTAAAGGCAGTAATTCAAAGACAGACAACAACGAAATGCAGTAACTAAAACACTAGACTAGGAACAACAATGATCAAAACTGGAAATTAGAAGACGAACGACAGAAAACAGTAAAATGGCGCTTGAAAGCTTCGTTGCAGTCGCCTCGAATGAAGGGGATGAAAGGTCAGCCTTGCTTGGATGAATCCAATCGAGAGAGAAGAAGAATCTCCTCTCCTTCCTATCAGATTATCGATTCCAACAGCTGAGACTCTCACTCCAACAGACGGTAAAGGAAAATAGAGAGAAATGATGGACTGCGAGAAGACTTCTGCACTTTGAATGCTGATCAAACCTCCGACTTTGGCCCCCTTTTATAGTAGTTTGCAGGTGCGTTTGGGCCAAGGAGAACCATCAATCTTCAACGTCATATATCAGAATGGATGGAGGAGAAAGAATGAATCCCTGAAATTATGGAAATTAACGGAAAAAGATCAGTCAACTTACGGTTTTCACTTGAATAATTGCGGCCTCAGCAATGTTTTCGCAATGCTGTCGCAATGCAGCTTTTTTCATTATTTTCCTTCGGTTTTCAACCCTTTTTCTACCTATTGTACATAAGTCCTAGATTAGCTACCTTCTTCTAATTCTCATGTTAAAGCATAGGTTTAGGCTAAATGCTATCAAAAACACCTAGAAGTGTACATCTTCTTAAGCTAAATGGGTCCTAAATAAGTCACTTTCATAGACTTAACACACCCCCAAACTTAAGGCTTTGCTTGTCCTCAAGCATACTAAGGACTTCCCTAGGCTGCTGTTTCTCCTTCTTTAACCACCTACTGACTCCCCTATATCCCTATCTATAGCACTGCTGTCCTGTGACACACTTCTTAGTTTTAAAACTACCCTCTTATCTAGCTTCTTCTGACTTCGCCTGCCTAACACTCACCT
This sequence comes from Herpetospermum pedunculosum, assembly GCA_028017165.1. Lineage (NCBI taxonomy): Eukaryota > Viridiplantae > Streptophyta > Magnoliopsida > Cucurbitales > Cucurbitaceae > Herpetospermum > Herpetospermum pedunculosum. The sequence goes on along the minus strand of CM051528.1, from coordinate 51,516,807 downwards.
GCTTTTGTTAACTTCCTACAACTGATCTATTTGCTTTTGTCATATCATGCCACTATCCCTAAGGTTTCAAATTCTGCCTAGCTTTACCTCAGACTCAGTACATGCTTCTAGCTTTATTTTTAATGTGTCTAGGATTCCTTAGAGTCATGCCAGTCTTAGTATTAACGGTGACAGTAGTACTTTTAAAGATCAACCTAAACCCTGGCACCACTACATTGGATAAACACTCATCTCCCTAAACAACCCTACAAGTTACAACTTTGTGCTTAGTTAATTGAGGATCAGAGTTCTTTTTAAATAGGACATCTAAGCCACAAAGTTATAACTCCTAGGTATACATTCTTCTTCCCTATTCCCTTTTTCTTACTTAGGTGGGGCCTCTCCTTTGGTTGCCTTTTGATGCAATGCCACTTGTGTGTCACACACTTGGCACTGATTACTTAGCAACCTAAGAGAGACTCCCCTCTTTATTCTATTTTTCATTTTTTTTTCAGTTCATCATTTTTTGTAAAGGAGAAGAAGAATGCTTATGTTTCTAAGGGAGAGAGGAATGTTCCTAGGCCTAGGGTGGCCTCCCCCAAACTTCAACTACTCATTGTCCCAAATGAGTGTCTGTGGTGGCACACCCCCAAACTTTCCTAGAAGCATCTAGTCTAAGGTAAAACAAAGAGAACCTAAAGCCCTAGGCATAGACAAAACATTCGAACGGCAAATATCACAGCAGTAGTAATAATAAAAAAAACAGACAGATAAGGGCTTAAAGCTGTGCATGCTGAGCTTTTTAGAGGTTGATTTAAACTAGCAAAGGGTGTCCTATGACACTCATCCAGCATGCTGTTAGATAAGCTATATATGGTAGTCATGATAGCAGCAAAAGATGGAATTTAAACAGATCACAACCTAGCTAAACAGACAGTCCAAAACATGCTTTCAGCCATAAAAATTGCGGGGACCGCAATTATTTCGCAATTAGATCCGGGCAGATATAACATTGATTAAGGCCCCTAAGCATGCTTTTTCCAGTCACTCAAGCTGCCTAAAAATAAAACTAAACTATCCTACCTAGTCAGCTAACATCAGACTATACTAATCAAAAGGAAAAACATAAAACTAAACATCTAAAACAGATCAAAATTGAACCAAAAACAGCATAATTCACAGGGTCCTATCAGAAAGCAGAAAATTGTTTTTTTTTTCTAAGGGAACAGCAATACTCCCTTTAGTGCACTTCAAACCAGCACTTAAACTCCTTCATCCTCATCTGGTTGCCGTGGTCGTGGGGGCACCCATGGAGTTAGAAGATTGGTAGGGAACTCAGGGAAGAGGCACCCCAGCTGGTCTGCAACTTCCTTGTCCCTCGCCTGCGCATAAGTGGCCCATTGAGCCATTCTTCTCTGCATATCCATTAAGCAGGCCATGGATAGAGACTGTTCAGCAGCCAGCCTATCCAGTTCAAACTCCATATTCCCCTTTCTTCTCAGCCTCAGGTTAGCAGGCAGCTCCAAATGGCCTGTGTAAGCCATTTGCTGCTCCAAACGCTCGGTGGGGACTCCTGCAAGCAAACATAGCTTGGTTATGGTATTAGGGAAAAACAGTGGTCCCTTACCTTTCTTGGCGCATTCAGCAATGGCCGCAGTGATGACTTCTCCCACGTTAATTGTGAGACCTCTCATGATCGCATACACCAGCAGCGATCGGCTCTGGTTTATTGTTGTCTCGTGAGTCACCGGGGACAATCTCCTTCGCACGAACGAAAACCAAACAGCTGCCTTAGCCGTGAGGTTGGCACTCATGAGAGTGTGCCTCCCATTGCGTGACACGGTCCAAGAAGCTTCAGGCTGGCCAATAGTCCGAATGGCCTCTTCCAAAACTTCCTCAGTAGGCTCATCGACAATCCGTGCATAATCTGTATGAGGTTGGCCCTTGAGACCAAAGGCTTCATTGATGGCCTTGGCTGAGAAATCTACTTCTACCCCTCTGACCACAGACAGGCCATCCTCAGGGCTGAGCACATTGGCGTAGAAATCATACACCATGCTCGTGTATGCTGGATTAGGTGGTCTGCAGAACTCCTCCCAGCCGTGGTTGATCACCCCTGCGCGCAAGAACTGCGGCCGGTCAGCAGGTCGGTCGAGGAAGCCTTTCTCGTGCAGCAACTCCCTCTTCCTTAACTCAGCACCTTTGGACTCAGCATCAGATGAGACATACCTCACTGACTGAGGCTCGTCTTCAGGGTAGAGCTTGGCCTTCCCCTTATCTGCTGGCTTGGCTGACTCGGCAGCCTCAACCTTGAGCCTTTTGAGTGATGGCTCCGTGCTTTCTTTGGCTGCGGAAGGCACTCTTTTGGCCTTCTTCTTCTTCAGCTTCTTGGATTTTTTGGCCTTGACAATCTTGGCCTTCTTCTTCTTCTTAATGTTGATCTGCTGGAGGCATGCCCCCAACGTCTCCTCCATGGAATCATCCTGCTGTGCAGGAACATCAGGGCTGTCTTCCCTCATGGGAGAAAAGACTTCGTCTTCCCCAGCATCGCCACTGCCCTGCGTGGACTCTTGATAATCCCCGTATGGGAATTCAGGATCAGGCCGTGGAGAATTGTGTAATGGCGTGGGGTTGTGCTCTGCTGATGGTGTCTGCGCAGAACTCAGTGGCGAAGACGGCAGTTCAGGACTCTGCGCTGCTGCAGGTGTCGGGTCAGAACTCTGAGGGGCTGGAGACAACTCGGAGTTCTGTGCAGGCGGTGACGACTCTGCGCTTGGCACTGGTTCAGATGGTAAGGGGCTGTGCGCAGGTGATGCGGATGGCGACGAACCTTCTTTGGCTGATTCGTGGGATGCACGATCAGTTTCTTGACTCTCCACAGAGGGAGTCTTTGCTGTGCTTGGTTCGGCGGCCATCTCGACACTCCACCGGCGTTTCTTAGGCGTGCCCGCTGGCTCAGATGGTCCAGCAGGGATCTCAGTGACAACCCTCCACTTCTTCCTACGGATAGGAAGCTTAGGAAGAGGTCCGGTGCGAACGGCACCATCATCTGCAAGGGTGAGCAATGCTTCCCTCGCAGCCGCTTCAGCTGCGTCATCAGCCTTCTTCTTGGCTGCGGATCTTTCAGCCCGTGTGGACACCATTGTCGAATCTTGGTGATCTTGAGAGTAGAATCAAAGATGAAAAGAATCGCAGAGTTCTTGGAAATCAGAGAATGAGAGAATCGTATCGATCGAGCGCTTTCCAACGGATATAAAGGCAACGGAAAAATCCCAACGGCTCTTTCTTGCGAATCCAGCAATTCCAGCGCAATTCCAGGGATATTTTTTCATCAAATTCTCAAACTTTGCTCGTCCGTATCTTTTATTTGGCTCAACCGTTTCTTGATTTTAAAAGCTGGATTTACTCTCCTTGATCCCCTCTTTCGAATCCCTGCAAAAACAAATAAAAAAAACATTAAATACGCAATTAAAATCACACCACAAAACATACAAACGATAATCGGAAAAACAGAAAAAATAAACTAAGGCATTGGCCTTGACTAAACGAGCACAGTAACCACTCGTTCTCTCTCGTTTTTAACTTCATGCTTCACGTAAGAGGAAGGCCGAGAGAGTCTTCACATCTCCTTCCTCATAGTAGTGCTTCAATCTAGCACCATTTACCATAAAAGGCTGTCCTTGCTGCAAGTTTTTTATCTCTATCGCACCATGAACAAAGACATTAGTAATAACAAATGGACCCGACCATCTGGACTTTAGTTTGCCTGGAAATATCTTTAAACGTGAGTTAAATAATAGGACAAGTTGGCCTTTCCTAAAGTCTTTGATCCTAAGTCTACTGTCGTGCCATATTTTGGTCTTTTCTTTATACATTTTGGCATTCTCATAGGCCATATGCCTAAGCTCATCAAGCTCATGTAATTGTAAAGACCTTAGTGTTCCTGCATCTTTTACACAAAAATTCAATTCCTTCATGGCCCAAAATGCTTTGTTTTCTAACTCAAGTGGTAAGTGACAAGCCTTGCCATATACCAGCCTATAAGGAGACATCCCTAGAGGTGTCTTATATGCTGTCCTATAAGCCCAAAGTGCATCCTCAAGCTTAAATGACCAGTCTTTTCTATTAGGTTTGACTACCTTTTCTAGGATGTTCTTTATCTCCCTATTGGAAATTTCAGCTTGGCCATTCGAGTGTGGGTGGTAGGGAGTGGCTACTCTATGTCTAATGTTATATTTAGCCAATACTTTCTCCATAGCCTTATTAATGAAATGTGACCCCTCATCACTAATGATAGCACGAGGAGTCCCAAATCTAGTGAAAATGTGCCTATGCAAGAAGTTGGTGACTGTTTTAGCATCATTATTAGGACATGCTTTGGCTTCTACCCACTTGGACACATAGTCCACTGCTACTAATATGTAGAGGTTACCTGATGATGGAGGGAATGGTCCCATGAAGTCAATGCCCCATACATCAAAGAGCTCCAACTCTAAGATGTAGGTGAGGGGCATCTCATCCTTTCGACTGAGGTTACCTGTTCTTTGGCATTCATCACAGCTGTGGGCATAGTTGTGGGCATCTTTGAAGATCGTTGGCCAGTAGTAGCCACTCTGAAATACCTTTGCAGCTGTTCTTTGGCCACCAAAGTGTCCACCATAAGGAGATGAGTGACAGTGCTGCAGCACAGACTTCGCTTCAGCAGCTGAAACACATTTCCTTAGCAAACCATCAGCACAGGTTCTGTAAAGTGTGGGGTCATCCCAGATGAATTTCCTTGCTTCATGAAGGAACCTCTTCTTCTCTTGTCCTCCCTTGAACACTGGTAATACTTGTGATGCACGGAAGTTAGCAATGTCAGCAAACCAAGGTTCCTCATCGTTATCACGATGAGCCAAAGCAAAGACATGTTCATCAATAAACGCATCCGAAATTGCGGTCTCCGCAATTTTTTCGCAATTGTGCTGCAATCGAGACAGGTGATCTGCAACCACATTTTCACATCCTTTCTTGTCCCGAATGTCCAAATCAAATTCCTGCAGCAATAACACCCACCTAATCAACCTAGGCTTGGCATCAGCCTTCCTCATAAGATATTTCAAGGCAGAATGGTCAGTATATACAATTGTCCTAGTGCCTACAATATAATTTCTGAATTTTTCGCAAGCAAACACTACAGCAAGCATCTCTTTTTCAGTAGTGGTATAATTACATTGAGCCTCATTCAAGGTCTTACTAGCATAATAGACAGGGTGTGTTAGCTTGTCAATCTTCTGTCCTAACATGACTCCTACAGCATAGTCACTGGCATCACATAACATCTCAAAGGGAAGATCCCAATTTGGTCCTACTATGATAGGGGCTGTGACTAGTGCTTTCTTAAGAGTGGTCCAAGCTACTACACATTCCTTTGAGAAGATGAAGGGTCTATTTAGCTCTAATAGCTCACACAGAGGTTTGGCTATCTTAGAAAAGTCCTTAATGAACCTTCTGTAGAAGCCAGCATGCCCTAAGAAGCTTCTAATGGCTTTGACATTCTGGGGCTCTACCAACTTCTCTATGATTTCTATCTTGGCCCGATCAACTTCTACACCTGCCCTTGACACTCTGTGTCCTAAGACAATCCCCTCATCTACCATAAAATGGCATTTTTCCCAATTTAGGACTAGGTTGGTCTCCTCACACCTAGCCAGGACTTGTCCTAAGTTTTCTAGACAGGTTTTAAATGAATCCCCAAAAACTGAGAAGTCATCCATGAATATTTCTATCATGGACTCATCCAACTCGGAGAAGATTGCCATCATGCACCTTTGGAAAGTTGCCGGTGCATTGCATAAGCCAAAAGGCATTCTGCGGAAGGCAAACGTTCCAAAAGGGCAAGTGAAGGTGGTCTTCTCTTGATCCTTAGGGTCTATAGTAATTTGATTATAGCCTGAATAGCCATCTAAGAAACAATAGTAGGCTCTACCAGCTATTCTGTCTAGCATCTGGTCAATGAACGGTATAGGGAAATGGTCTTTTTTAGTCTCTTTATTTAATTTTCTGTAATCCATACACACTCTCCACCCTGTGACAGTCCTTGTTGGAATCAGTTCGTTGTTCTCATTGACTACCACAGTTATTCCCCCCTTTTTAGGTACACATTGGATGGGGCTCACCCACTGGCTACTAGCTATTGGGAAGATCACTCCTGCATCTAACCATTTTATTATTTCTTTCTTCACTACCTCTTTCATAGAGGGGTTTAACCTACGCTGGTGATCTACCCTAGGTGTGTGCTCTTCCTCTAGTATAATTTTGTGCATGCAATAAGAAGGGCTAATGCCTCGAATATCAGCAATAGTCCATGCTATAGCCTTCCTATGTTGTTTAAGCAGTAAAATTAATTCACCCTCATGCTGTTCACTTAGTTTAGAAGAAATAATTACAGGCAGTGTATCATTATTTCCTAAATATGCATATTTGAGGTGAGTGGGTAGTGGTTTAAGTTCTAAAACAGGTGGATGCTCAATGGAGGGCTTCAACGGATTTACAGTTCTATCAGTTAACTCTATATTCATACATACATGCTGTGGGTTATCTACAGGTATATCCATTATGTCAGATATATTTAAGTCAGCTATATCTAATCCTACATATTCATTGGCATGTTTGGTTAATAATACATGCTCTAATTGTTCTTCCATTAAAGAATCAATAACGTCCATACTAGCACAGGATTCAAGGTCAGAGGGGTACCTTAAAGCTTTATATACACTAAACTTCACCTCTTCATCATGAACCCTCATAGTAAGCTCACCTTTTTGGACGTCTATAAGTGCCCTACCTGTGGCTAGAAATGGTCTACCTAGCAGGATGGGGACTTCCTTGTTTGCCTCATAGTCCAGGACAATGAAATCTGCAAGGAAAATAAATTTGTCAACTTTAACTAGAATATCCTCAATCTTACCTTCTGGATATGCGATGGATCTGTCTGCTAGTTGTAAAGTGACTGTGGTTGGACGTGCTTCTCCCATTCCCAACTGGCGGAATAGGGACAGGGGCATGAGATTTATGCTGGCGCCCAGGTCACAAAGCGCTCTGCCCACGTGCTTGCCTCCAAGTTCTACAGGTAAGGTGAAGGAACCAGGATCCTTCTCCTTCTTGGGCAGCTTATTCTGGAGGATGGCACTACACTCCTCGGTGAGGTTTACTGTTTCAAACTCACCAATTATTTTTTTGTTAGTAATGATGTCCTTTAAAAACTTTACATAAGAAGGCATAGACTGTAAAACTTCAACAAAAGGAATGTTAACATGCACTTGCTTAAGTATTTCTAAGAATTTATTAAAATGAACTTCCTGTTCTTGCTTCTTTTTAAGCCTTCGAGGGTATGGAGGTGGTGGCACATATGCAGGCACGTCAGGTTGCTTTAGGATAGGTGGAGGCCTTGGAATTTCTTCTACCTCCTCAATAATTGGTTCTAGCCTGACTCCTGATGTGCTAGTCGGTGGTGGACCTTGGTTTGGCAGAGACTCCAATGGAGCACTAGACTCAGTGTTCTCTACTCTCTTTGGTATGTCCTTTGTGTTGCTCACCAATGGTCTTCCACTCCTAAGTTCAATTGCTTGAACTTGCTCTTTGTCATCTCTCCTTGGTACCTCGGTGTCAGCAGGGAGTCTACCTTGGGGCCTACTTTTAAGTTCATTGGCTAATTGGCCTATTTGGTTTTCCAGGCTCCTAAGAGTAGCTTGCTGGCTCTGAAGAGTAGCATCATTCTTAGCTATGTATTCCTTGAGTAGGCTTTCTACAGAAGATCCTACAGGTTGATTGTAAGGTTTTTGGTACATTGACTGGTTATGTTGAGGAGTGAAACCAGGTGTTCCACTCGGCCTTGATTGGTTAGAATTTTGGTTAGCGTTTTGTTGGCCACCCCATGACAGGTTAGGGTGGTTTCTCCAACCAGGGTTATAGGTGTTGGAGTAGGGGTTATTCCTAGGCTGCTGCTGGCTTCCAATGTAGCAGACTGAGGATGGATTCCCAGGGCAGTATTCATAAGGATGCCCTTCCCCACAGAATCCACAGATAGGTGCCTCGCCTTGACTTGGTTGGGTGCCCATTGACATGGCTGTGGCGGTATTGGCACTGGTTTGGAGATTGGCCTGAGCCATTTGCTTAACTAGGTTGGTCAGGGCGTTTATTTGGGTGCTCATGGCGCTTAGAGCATCCTTGTCTTGAGCCCTAGTTGGCTCTACTGGATCGTCTGACCACCTACAATGAGATGTTGAGATCTTCTCCAAGATCTCATAAGCTTCGTTGTAACTCTTGGACAACATGGAACCACCAGCAGATGAATTTAGAACTTGTCTGGTGCTGGGGTTGCATCCTTTAAAGAAGACTTCTATTTGGATACACCATGGAATGCCATGGTGTGGACATTTAATGAGAAGGTCTTTGAATCTTGTCCAAGCTTCGTGAAGGGACTCACTTGGAGCTTGTTTGAACTTTATGATATCATCACGAAAGGTTGAATTCCTATCTGGTGGGAAATATTTGACTAGGAATTTTTCTGCTAAATCTGTCCAATTGAGGACAGATCCTGAGGGTAAAGAATTTAACCATGTTTTGGCTTTGTCCCTTAAAGAGTAAGGGAAAAGATATAACCTCAGGGCTTCTTGGGAAACTCCAGGGATTAGGAATGTGTCACTAACTCCTAGGAAGTTCCTAAGGTGGTTATGGGGGTCCTCATTTTCTATTCCAAAGAATTGTCCCACAGTGGACAACATTTGGAACATCACTGGTTTTAACTCGAATGAGTTGGCAGTGATTTCAGGACGGATTATGCTGGGGTTCAGCTCCCCAGGCATAGGTACTAAATATGAAAGGATGGCGCTATCCTTGTCATTCGCTATTTCAATGGGATTGCGAGTGACAGGCACCAGGTTTTGATTTACTCCAGCCATTTCTTCTTGAGGTAATTGCGGAGGAATTGTAGTTCCCGCAATGATTGGAGGTAAAAGGGTTTGTTTAAAGAGACGTTTCTTGGCTCTATTTCTAGCTTTAAATAATCTCTCAGGCTCAGGGTTGAACTCTAGATCACTAGATGGAGTCTCATTCATAAACTACCCTAAATGGTACCTGAAAAAGAAATGAAGATGGATCAAATTCAACGGAAAATAACTTGATGTTTCAAACTTAACAAACTTCGTTTTCACTTAAAATAAGTCCCCAGCAGCGGCGCCAAAAACTTGTTGCGTGCTCCGTGTAAGAGATAAATAAGCAATAAGGTAGAGAGAGCACTTAGAACATGCAAGCATACATGGTCTCACAGCAAGTAGTAAGTATATTTCATTCGTTTTTTCCACAGAGACTTATGTTTAGCTATTCGCGAAGTGTATTTGTTAAGAAAGATGGGGTGGATTTGAAGGGGTAAAATTTGTTTTTAATTATCTAATTTTTGCTGAATGTGTAAAGGGATGCAACATAAACAAATTAAAGTTGAAATCAGACTCAAAGGACAAGAGATGGAATTGATAAACGAAGAAGAAAACAGCTAAACAGAATGATAAAATGGCAGAATTGCGAGGACCGCAATGTTACCGCAATTGAATAACAGCGAAAGTGTGTAAATGGGTGAATTAAAGGCTACTAATGACTATCCTATAGGCATTTTATTACGATTCTCAAGCACTGGATCAACTCTCTATGCATCAAACTCACTCTATCTCAAGTATCGTCCGATTCCATGCATTAGAGTCTTAAGTTTACTCGACTTCAAAGTAAGGTCTTAAGCATCTTGTTAAAACAGGAGTGTTTAGTTTGTACTAGGAAAACGCTTATTCCTAAGCCGTTTTCTGATTACCGTGAAAGGCTAGCATGATTATATGACTCTGAACTCTTACTCCTTCCAGAGGTTAGGAGTTCTTTGGACAAAATGGATGGCCAATCGAAATTGCCCGTGGGATGAAGCTTACATACAATCAATGTTTCGAAGGCGATCCTACATGCTTGGTTCACGTTTTTTAGCCTATAGTTCTGTCATTAGCATGCCCCTAAGTGACTTAGCTACTCATGGATATATAGAGAACAGAAATGTAAGATGAAACAGACATGCTTAGAAGGGAAATAAACTTAAAACAGCAAGACAAAACCGTAGCAGCAGAAGAAAGAAACTGTGAAATGAAACTTGCGATTTGATTACTTTGAATGTTGAACGAACAAAGAGAAACTTAAAGGCAGTAATTCAAAGACAGACAACAACGAAATGCAGTAACTAAAACACTAGACTAGGAACAACAATGATCAAAACTGGAAATTAGAAGACGAACGACAGAAAACAGTAAAATGGCGCTTGAAAGCTTCGTTGCAGTCGCCTCGAATGAAGGGGATGAAAGGTCAGCCTTGCTTGGATGAATCCAATCGAGAGAGAAGAAGAATCTCCTCTCCTTCCTATCAGATTATCGATTCCAACAGCTGAGACTCTCACTCCAACAGACGGTAAAGGAAAACAGAGAGAAATGATGGACTGCGAGAAGACTTCTGCACTTTGAATGCTGATCAAACCTCCGACTTTGGCCCCCTTTTATAGTAGTTTGCAGGTGCGTTTGGGCCAAGGAGAACCATCAATCTTCAACGTCATATATCAGAATGGATGGAGGAGAAAGAATGAATCCCTGAAATTATGGAAATTAACGGAAAAAGATCAGTCAACTTACGGTTTTCACTTGAATAATTGCGGCCTCAGCAATGTTTTCGCAATGCTGTCGCAATGCAGCTTTTTTCATTCTTTTACTTCGGTTTTCAACCCTTCTTCTACCTATTGTACATAAGTCCTAGATTAGCTACCTTCTTCTAATTCTCATGTTAAAGCATAGGTTTAGGCTAAATGCTATCAAAAACACCTAGAAGTGTACATCTTCTTAAGCTAAATGGGTCCTAAATAAGTCACTTTCATAGACTTAACAGAAGGTACCTGCAGAAGCTATAAAAAGAGACGGATGATGAAGGGATAAATAGACTTAGAAGCGTGGAGATCCCAGTTGCAAAGCAATTTGCAGACGAAATTCCTTCTCTTGTTTGTTGGAACGAAGAAATCAGCCCTTGGCGTCAATAATTCGAGAGGAAGAAGAGAAGATCCTTCTTCTCTTCTGATTGAATTCATCCCAAAGATCAGCTAATCTTCCCCTTCATCCGAGGCGTTTAGCAACGTGGAGGATCCAAGCATTTTTACAGCTTTTTTTACTGTTTTCTCTCTACTGTTTCCATTTGCGACATTGTTCTGATTTATTCTCCAATACACTCGATCTTTACTGCCTTATTATCCTTGCACGTTGTTCTTATGAAATGTTCTGAACCTTAGTTTTAGAGAGCAATCAATTAAGTCTTGTTGAGTTCTTCATTTTGTTATTTCTATTCAATTGCTTTTACTGAATTTTCTAAATCATGATCAATCAACCCATCTCTGTTAGTTCTTCTAAAACCATGAGTAACTAATCTAAGAAAGGTCTGCTAAAGATGAATCTATAGGCTAGAAATACGAGAGTTCAGCATGTAGCGCAGCATGATTGCATTGAGTGTATGTGAGCTTCAGCCCATGGGCAATTTCGACCGACCATCCATTTTGTCTAAAGAACTCCTAACCTCCGGAAGGAGTAAGAGTTCAGAGTCATCCATTCATGCTAGCCTTTTATGGTAACCAGAAAATGACCTAGGAATAGGCGTTCTCCTAGCACGTTGGTTAGCTTGCTTGTATAAATAGGTTTTTATGTCTTACTTGGATATGAGTGAACTAAAGATCTAATGCATGCAATCGAGAGATGCATGAGAATTAGCTAAAACGATGCATGATATGTTAATCTACTACTGAATGATCGTAGTGAAGTGCCTATAGAGGAGTCTTAAGTCGACCTTGCTGCCTTACTTTGCATTTAGAATCGTCGCTAATTTATTGCTAGATTATTGCGAGAACCGCAATAAAACTTTCCTGTTTTTGCCTTAGTCTTTTTATTAGCTTTTTATCTTTGCAATTTTATTGCGAAAACATTGCGAGTCCCGCAATTATTCTTCTTCACATTATAGCTTTATCTCTTCCCTTGCTTTACATTCTCAATTGGATCCTTCTTGCTTCTTTATTATTTCAGTACATCAACCTCAAATCTACCCAATTTAAGTGACCTTATCTAATTTAGCACCTCAACTCGTTAGTAACTAAACTCAATCTCTGTGGGAAAACGAATTAAAAAATACTTATCACTTGCTGCAAAATGGTGAAAAAACAGCTAAATTGTACATTGCAGGTGCATTGCGGAAATATTGCGGAGCTCGCAATGGAATCAGCTAAAATAGAGTATTGCGGCCCTCGCAATGCAACCGCAACGCCAGTCTTTTCTGCTGCATTTTTCCAGCCGTCAGTCTTTGTTGTTGTGATTTTCCAGCCGTCAAATCTCCCTGCTGCTGCCACGTGTCAAGCTTGACTACCTCACAAAGTTGGATGGTGATCCACGAATATAGAGCATCTTTTGGCAACCTCTACAAGCTATATAAAGAGAGTTAGATGAAGGATCAATCGAATTGAATCCCCTTCAATTCATTCCACACAATCTGATAGTGAGGAGCTCTCGATCGTGAAGAATCCCGAAGACAAAACCTCTTCCCCCGTTTGTTGGATCGAAGAAATAAGCCCTTGGCGTTGATAAATCGAGAGGAAGAAGAGAAGATCTCTCTTCTCTTCTAATCGAAATTATCCCCAAGATCAGTTAATCTTCCTCTTCATCCGAGGCGATTCACGACTTGGAGGATCCTTACGCAACTTACTGCTTTCCTTTACTGCTTTCCTAATTTCTTACTGCTTTCCTTTAAGTGTTGTTCTGAACCATTTACCGTTTTACCCTTTAATTGTTGCTTTTGGATCAACGTATGTTTGTTTACGAATTGTTATGTACTTCGCCTTTTTAAGAGTAATCAATTAATTTTGTTGAGTTCTCCATTCTATGTTTAATCAATTCATTTCCTTTAGTTCTTCGAAAACCATGAGTAACTAACTCAATAGAGGTCTGCCACAGATTCAACATGTAAAGTAGCGTGAATGCATAGGCTAGAAGTATGTGAATTCAGTATGTAAAGTAGCGTGAATGCATTGAATGTATGTGATCTTCATCCCATGGGCAATTTCGACTGCCCATCCATTTTGTCTAAAGAAGTCCTAACCTCTGGAAGGAGTAAGAATTCAGAGTCATCCATTCATGTTAGCCTTTTATGGTAACTAGAGAATGGCCTAGGAATAGGCATTCTCCTAGCATGTTTGTTAGCATGTGTGTATAAATAGGTTCTTAAGTCTTACTTGGATATGAGTAAACTCAAGATCTAATGCATGTAATCGAAAGATGCATGAGACCTAGTTAAAACGATTCATGAAATGTTAATTTGCTGTTGAATGATCATAGTTAAATGCCTATAGAGGACTCTTAAGCCGACCTTGCTATCTTACTTTAGTTTTTAAATCGTTGCGAATTTATTGCGAGATTATTGCGAGAGCCGCAATAACCATTTCTGCCTTTGCCTTAGTCTTTTTCAGTAGCTTTTAATCCATTGCGAAATCATTGCGAAAAGATTGCGAGATCCGCAATCCTACTTTTCCACATTATAACTTTACCTCTTTGCTTGCTTTGCATTTATGTTTACATTCTTCTTGCATCTTTTATACTTTCGTCCTTTAACCCAAAATCTATCCAATTTAAGTTACCTTATCTAATCTAACATACCAAATCGCTAGTCACTAAACTTAATCTCTGTGGGAAAACGAATTAAATTATACTTATCACTTGCTGCAGACCATGTATACTTGCATGATCTGAGTGCTCTTCGTATTTAATTTTACATACACACTGAGCACGCAACAGCCACATAGGTATCGGAGAAGTCGTTTCACAGCATTCTAATGATCATTAGTCGGGTGATGCATGAACTGTGACAACTTATTGACTGCATAAGCGATGTCTAGACGAGTAAGAGTGGGATATTGAAGGCTGCCAACAATGGTCCGAAATTTGGTTGGGTCAGATAGTGTTGAGCCAGAGTGAAGAGTAAGGACTGGTGAAGTAGCTATAGGTGTAGTGATAGGGCGAGAATCAATCATCTTTGTTCGAGCAAGTATGTCAATGACATATCGCCGCTGAGAGAGGAGTAAACCGTGGGAATGAGGAACCACCTCAATCCCGAGGAAGTAGTGGAGATTACCCAAATCCTTCAGCGAGAAGCAACGAACAAGAACCGAGACGAAATTATGGACTGCTAGAACATTGTTACCTATGACAATGATGTCATCAACATACAAGTAGAAACAGAGTATCTTTGTTAGTTTTCTGTACAAACAGGGAAGTGTCAGTGACCGAGTTCGAGAAGTGAGATGCAAGCAGAAATTGGCGAAGCTCATTGTACCGAGCTCGAGGTGCCTGCTTAAGGCCATAAATAGCCTTTCGTAGGCGGCACACGTTGTGAGGTTGATCAGGATCAACAAATCCTTGTGGCTGTGTCAAAAAGACATCATTAGTAAGAGTGCCTTGGAGAAGTGCATTGTTGACATCTAGTTGACGAAGATCCCAACCATTATTGACAGCCATGGAAAGGACAAGTCGAAATGTCGTGGGTTTGACAACTAGGTTGAACGTCTCATGGTAGTCAACGCGGATGCGTTGATGAAACCCTTTAGCAATCAATCGAGCTTTGCACCTGTCAACAGAGCCATTAGGTGAATGTTTTATTCGAAAAATACATTTACATCCCACTATATTTTGAACCATTGTTGGAGGAACTAACTCCCAAGTACCATTCCTAACCAAGGCATTGAACTCGCCTGACATTGCATGTCGCCATTTGTTGTCTTTGATGGCCTGAGTGACACAAGTTGGCTCAATATCTTGGGCAAGTTGGGCTGAGAGACTGAGTTTGGTTATTGGTTTGAAGATATTATTTTTGGAGCGTGTGATTATAGGCGAGGTGCGAGTGATGGTAGTTGGTACGGATGGTAGGTTTTTGGTTGTAAGGTGATCCTGAGGAGGAGGATTAGTGGGTACCACTGGTGGGGATAAGGGAAGTGGGGGAGAAGGGATTTCTGAAAAAGGTGGTGGAAGAGGAACAAGGTTGGTAGGGGCAAGGGATGGGATGAGAGAGGTTTGTTGTGCGATCAGGTCCAGTTGTGTGGCAAGATCGATTGACGAGGGGCTGTGGGAGCAACTTGTAAATGGTGTGTAGGTGGTTGGAAGGAGGACATGTTGTGGTAACCAGGTGTTGCTGGTGGACTCAGTTGGTCGTGCAAGACTTGGTTCGAAGGTTAACATGGGAAACTCAGACTCAATAAAGCGAACATGAGGAGATGAGTAGAGTTTCTGAGTGTGAGGATCGTCACCCAAGTAAGCACTTTGAGTGGATGAGTAGCCTAAAAAGACACACAAAATGGATTAACTAGCAAGTTTGTGCGATGAGTAAGGCGAAGCCAAGGAAACAGAGACAACCAAACGCGCGTAGTTTTGAGTAAATTGGTGGAGAGTCAAATAATTTATGATAAGGGGAAACTGACTCGAGTGTGGGAGTGGGAAGATGATAAATGAGGTAAGTAGCAGTGCGAAACGCGTATGACCAGAAAGTGAGAGGCAAGGAAGCACGAGACAAGAGTGAAAGACCGGTTTCAACTATGTGACGATGACGACATTCAGAAAAGCCATTATGTTCTAGGGTATGTGGAAGGGACGTGAGGTGCGAGATTCCATTTGTAGATAAATAGGTCGCAAGTCCAATATATTCTCCCCCGTTATCTGACTACAGAGTCACAATTTTCTTATGAAAAAAGTTTTCAACAAGTGCTTTAAAACGGGGGAAAATTGTTGCAACCTCAGATTTGCGTGTGATAGGGTAAAGCCAAATATAATGTGTGAAGTGATCCATAAAAATGACATAATATTTGAACCAATCAATAGAATAGATAGGAGAAGTCCATACATTAGAGAATATTATTTGGAGAGGGGAGTGAGACACAAGAGATGATTGAGAGAAAGGTAATTTATGAATTTTCTTGCTAAGACAATCATTGCAATAAGAGGTCTTTATACTAGAGGAATGTACCGCTAGTTGGAACGTAGAGATAATATGGCGTAGGATTGACTCGAACGGATGACCCAAACGATGATGCGAGTCATGGTGAGACACTTTGAAACTAGTGAAAGTAGATGGACTAGGTGAGGAGGGGGAGGTAGGCTATTCATACACACCATCTTTAGGTTGTCCTGCCAGCAATACTGCCCCCGTCAACAGATCCTTCATACGAAACAAATAGGGTAAGAACTCAACAAAAGTGTTATTGGACTTGCAAAATTGAGATATGGAAATAATATTTATTTTCATGTTAGGAACACATAAAACATCATGCAATTGAATTTTTTTTGTAGGTGTTAAGAGAGAAGTAGAGTCAGTGTGTGATATATGTAATCCAGTACCATCACTGATGACAATGTCGTCAGGACCATCATAAGGACTGTGGAGGGAGAGATTGCTCAGGTCGGCAGTTACATGGTGAGATGCACCACTATCAAGAAGCCAATTAGGCGTCGTAGAGGGAGTCGCGATGGTTGTATGTGCCTTTGGTTGCCATGGATAGGATACTGCCTTGTTGTTGGGTGGGGGCGTTCGTCAAGGGGTGGAAGAGGGAATCAATCGGTAAATCGGACAATTTGCGATAGTATGACCCACATTCCGACAACCTTGAAACTTACCGAGATATGGGCGATGCTGGCGAGGGGTTGACTCTGACTGAGGAGGTTGAAAGGATGACCCCAATCGAGGTGTCAAGGGGTGACATTGACCACCAGGTCGTGTTGAAGTAAGATTCGCCGTGATTGAGTGTAGAGAGGATGTCGATTTTTACTGCTGAAGAAAAAGTTCTCGATTGATAAGTTTCTCATGGAGCTCATCAAATGAGATAGGTGTGTCTCGACCTTCAATAATGTCAACGATATGGCGATAGTCATCATGGAGGCCTTCAAGTATTTTTTCAATAAGGTCTTCATGATCTAGAGGTTTTCCTAGAGCAGCGACTTGATCGGATCGACACTTAATGAATTGCATGTATTCAAAAATTGTCTTGGAGCCTTTGGTGGCTCGTTTGAGGTGATCCTTAATTTGCTTAATGTGGCCACGAGTCGGGCGAGCATATGTGTTGACAAGAATTTTTCATGCTTCACAAGAGGTAGCGACTTGTTGGATCAGGGGTACAAGAGGAGAGGAGATGGAACCGACAAGGGCACCAAACAAAAGTTTGTCTTGTCGAAACCATGGAATAAAGGCTGTGTTTGGAGATGAGGTGTTGTCAATGGAGATGGTTTTGGGTGGGCATT
This sequence comes from Herpetospermum pedunculosum, assembly GCA_028017165.1. Classification (NCBI taxonomy): domain Eukaryota; kingdom Viridiplantae; phylum Streptophyta; class Magnoliopsida; order Cucurbitales; family Cucurbitaceae; genus Herpetospermum; species Herpetospermum pedunculosum. The sequence continues at coordinate 51,499,465 of CM051528.1, read as the reverse complement.
GATGAGATTCATCAATATATTTGTGGAGGTCATAACCTATTAGAATGGGTTCAATTTGAAGTTTCCAAGCAAGATATTTTGTGGAGGTAAGTTTTTGGATGTTTTGATGAGGGATGTTGATGAGTTGGAGCGGAAGGGTGAGATTTTCTGTGTTGGGGGTGATGACTCCTTGAGGGGTAGTGGCATTATGGAGCGGAATGGTGTGATTTTCTGTGTTGGGGGTGATGACTCCTTGAGGGGTGGTGGTATTAACCATGGCCATAGTTGATCGTTGCGCTTGAGGAAGGAATGAGATTGGGAGCAAAAGCTCTGATACCTTATAAAGGTATGGAAATGATGAAATGATCAGTTGCCCTTTTCATTGATAAATGAATGTATTTATAGGTTACAAGTTATCTACTTATGAACTATTGGAAGTTACACCAAGTACCAAATATGATTGAAAACTTGTTAATGATTCTACAACTTAGGAGAATAATATGTTTGACTACTTTACAACTAAGGAGGTAGGTGCCATTATTCTCCAATAGCGTCGTCGCTTGTGGTAGGTCGTCGGTAGATCTGTGGAGAACTACACCGCCGATTAAAGCTTGTCGTCACCATTGAAGTTCGAGGGTCAGACCGCTATCCTTGTTGTCGTCGGGTTACCCCGTCGTCGTTTGTCGTTGTCGTTGAAATCCGAGCATCCTGATTGCACTCAAAAAATGCTATTTTATAATTCTTCATTCTTGTTGGTCGAATGAAATTAATGTGTTTAATCATATGTTTTTTCAGCTATCGAGCTTTCAGAGCAGAACGAGACCATTTTATTAAATAAGAGCTTAAAAGAGAAGTTTTAGGGCATAATATCAATAAATCGCGCTGACGGATATGGAGTTGGGATTTTTACATCTACCTCTAATAACTTGTTTGTTGAGTGTTTTATTTTAGATCTCTATAGTTACAAAAAAAAGGGTATTTATTTATTTATAGAACAAAAACAACTAAGAAGAAGACTTATCTCGCTCGACAAGCGCCAGTAGCCACGGTGGAAAATCATCCCACCACTCCTGAATGACATCTTCAGTCATAACCCAATGTGCAATTGCGTCGACCACCTTGTTCTAAGGTCGCCTAATGTGTTGAAAGCCTCTAATTGGCAAAGCCGACGACAACCAAAGCTCATCTTCGTCACCAATTTAATCATCGTGAGATCTTCAGCTTCCTCATTCAACAAACGGATCACCTCAAAACAGTCAGATTGGATGAGCACCTGTGGTAGATTCAACGCCTCAATTCGCCTCAAACTCCCCTCAATCGCCATCATTTCTAATAACCCCACACTGTACCGTCCAACAAGGACTTTACCCCCTGCACGCATTATCTCCCCCTTATGATCGCGAAGAACCCCCCAGTCCGCCCCTGCATTCGCCCTCCATCCACGCCGCATGGCATGTCGGGGACCAGGAGTGAGGCTCCGAAGGTCGCCACGTCCGGCGCTCGACCACAAGCAACTCCTTTGCCAAGCACTCCTCGCTACCCCTATCCACCTCCAAAACAAATTGATGAAGATCGTAGGCAACTAGCTCTTGCAGCACGTCGGTCGACACGACCCACCTCGTGAAGACTCGCTGATTCTGCCCTTTCCAAAGGCGCCACTACACCATCTGCAAAGTATCCAGCTTATTCTCCTCCTCGGACCCTAGGAACCCCGCAAAGCGGTCAAGAGCCTACCATTTACTCCTACAACACAGTGTAGCAACAAAGTTAGAATTAAAGAAGTGGGACCAAAGGCCCCTAGTCACCTTGCAACACCAAAATAAGTGCTCAGACGTTTCATAGTCTTTATGCTAAAAAGGTCACCATAATTCAGTAACAACGCCTTTTATATAGAGATTAGTACGAGTAGGCACAATATCCTGCAAAACTTTCCAGCAACATAATTTAACTTTCTACGGTAAATGAGTCTTCCAAAAAGAACGAGACAGATGAGCAAGACTCTCTGATGAGGAAGATGACCCAACCCGATCCCCCGCCAACTGCACCCCCAGCTTTTACACACTCTTCACCGAAAAGACCCCTTTTTTTCTTATCAGGGGCCCAATAAATTTCATCATCCTCCATCTAGCCAGAGATAGGCAGAGAAAGAATTTGAACAACCTCATCCACCCCGAACGCATCACGCACCACCATCTCATTCTAGGTCCCATCGGATTGGATAAGAGACGCCACTAACTCCCCTCGAATTGATTCCGCAACCTACCAAACAAAGTCGCCTCCCTCCCCGGGTAACCATGGGTCACCACTAATCTGAATGTTGTGCCCAGTCCCCACCTGCCACCTGTACCCCGCTCGGAATAGATCTTGCCCCCAATAAAACTCTGCCAAGCAAAAGAAGGGTTATTAAAAAAAAAAGGGTATTTATTACGCTAAGATGAAATGTTGATTTCTGTTTGAATAATTTATTTAATGATAACGAATAATTACTAATTAAATTAAATTTACATAAATAAAAAAAATAAGAATAAAAATATGGAAAATTGTACTGGATGTCAATTTAAAGTAAAATAATTAAAAATATAGCACTATTTTAAAAAAAATGCAAATATGACAATTTCTTTTATGGATAGTAATCTATCACTGATAGTAGTAGTCTATCACCTTAGTTTTTTTATAAAATTTTGTCACAGACTAGATCGTAGTTTATCAGTTATAGTCATTTTATCAATGAATATCACCGATAGATGGCTATTAGTGATAGGCACTGATTTTTTGCCATAGTTGCAATCTTCTTCCCCAAACTTCATCATCTCCACCATCATTCAATCACCATCCCACAACAACACGACGGTGACAATCTGAGCAGCGGCGACCCACGACTGCGACTACCTCGACAGTGGACTTCACTCTGCAGCGGCGGCAACTCCACGACAACAGCAGCGACCCCTCGATAGCAGCGGCGGCGACCCCACGACCTCGACGACGGCAACTCCATAACGGCGACGACCCCACGACTGCTGCGACTCCACGACAGTGGCATAAGAACCCACGACTTGCGACATCCACGAGCGGCGGCGAACGGAGCTCCTCGGCATTCTTCGAACTCCAGTAGCTTCGAGCTTCTTGGCGGCGAACACTCCTCCTCAGCGGGCGGAATCTTCACGGAAGTAGACGACGGTGGAAAGCTGGGTATACAAATTTCTCTTTTTGTGTTTTGTTTAAATTACAAAATTGCCATTGTTAGCTAATTTCCAAATATATTCCTGGTATATATGAAGTTTCAAATATATTTCTGGTATATATGAAGTCTCAAATATATTTCCTATTATATATGAAGTTTCGAATATATTCCTTGTACATGTGAAGTCTCAAATATACTTTGGTCTATATGCGTTTCAAATATACTTTGACTTTTATATGAGATTTCCAATATATCCCGGTTTATATGAAATTTCATTTATACTTTTTAATTTCTAATTACCTTTATACCCTTGCATGTTCAATTACATTTTTGCTATGAGTTTTAAATTACAAGCATGCCATTGTATCATTTACAAATTATTTTTTTCCTCTTCCAATTCATTTCTGATTTAATATTTGAACTTTTATTTTTAGTTATAATGTATTTTCCTTTTCAAACTTAGGATTTTTAAGGTATCCTTAAATCTTACCTTAATTTAAGTGTGTAAATAAATTTTAATATTTTTGTAAATATATATTTCAAACAAATTTCAACTTTATCTTTACTTCTCAATTTGATTTTATAATCAAAGTCATATTTTCATTTAAAAATAACCTTTTGTAAAAATAAAAATCGTATTTATTTCGAGGGCCAAGTAATGTGACTTTCGTAGAGTTTCGACTTTCGTGCAAGCACACGAAAATCCTCTCAAACACTTTTTCAAAAAAATAAATAAATAAATCAATATGTTTTTAAAAATAAAATTTTATCATGTAAATCCTATGATGGAGTTGAGATAAATTTCTCAAATTCTTGAGGTAAATAATTTTCTTTAAATAAAAGGAAATTTGAATATGATAATTAATTAAGAGTAAATTATCATTCAATACATCAAACTCTTACTTTATTTTTAATTTTAAGAATTGATTAAATGAGACATTAATTTTTTAATAAATTATTATTTATTTTCTCAAATTAAGGACGTTTTAAAATTAATTGGATAATATAAGATAAAATATGGCTATCGTTTTTAACGGGTGTTGTAGGGTGGTAATACTACCCTACACTCAAACGACCCCCGAACTTGATTTTTGTTTTCTTAGACCAGTTTTCGTTTTAAGGTGACCAATCACACCCAAAATGATTGGTGACAACTCCATCTCTTTTATTTTTAAAACAAAACCTTTGAAAGAAGACGTCGGCCGCTCCGTGTCGCGATGACGTTGCGACAAGCTATACCCAAATTGTAAAAACTTGTTCTTTAAACAATTGAAGGGGTCAAATCGAGCATAGCTCAATTGACATAAGATTGTGTCCGTGACTAAAAGGTCATGAGTTCAATCCTCGCTTTAGTTAAAATACCGTTGCAAAAAAAAAAAACAATTAAAGGGCATAGAAGTCCGAGTACAACAAAATATTCATCTAAATTTTATAAATAGAATTGTAAATATTTTAGCAATAGACTATTTTGAAAATACAAATTGTAGAGTTGTAGATTTTATAAATTTTAAAACTATAAAAATCAAATTTAAACAAAACGAAAATCATATATATTAAAACGAAAATCTTGAAAGCACAAGAATAAAAAAGAAGATTATGAGAGACCAAATTTAATATTTTAAAATCACATGAACCGAATTGAGAACATGTCGTGGTGTTAAATTATCAGTTGAACCTTTTTAAATTTATTTGATAATCCACATATTTTTTATGATCATATATTGTTTAAGAAATCTATCATATAACATCACTTTCTTCATACGGAGAAGTTTTCAAAAGTACAAATGACCACAAATGGTGGGAAAATGATCCATCGCATTCAAAATGAGCATAGTTTTGCTCCACCAAAATCTACTCCCCTTGTACATTTTAACATAGTACGGTTGCAAATAAAAAAAAAAAACTCATTAGTATCATATAAATTTTTTATTCGTAATGACCCAATTATCCCAAACAACTTTTAGTCTAAGGAATTGAAACACCCCACGAAGCACAAATCTGCTTAATCGAATTCATTTCAGAAGCGGGAATTGCTTTGAGAAACTTGGAAGAACAGTCATTGAGCTTAGAAATGGCTTTGCAACAAGAAGGATGAGGAGCAGTGGCCTTTGTGGACATATCTACCACACATTGTGTCACCCATGAAATAAACGATGTGCAGGATGGGAAAGAGAAATCCTCTATTGCGGATGGATCAGGCGCCACCGCGGTGCAGGTCATCGCCAATGGGGCTAAAATTGCTATGCATACTAGGAATACAGGTGCTAATTTTGTTGCGGATAGGTTGGGTGACTTTGTTGCCATGGTTTGTAGAAATTGAGTGGGAGAAGACTAGAGAATTAGAAAAGTTGTGTTTGGTTTGTTGTACCTATGTTTGGCTTGTGTTAGAAAGTTGTGGGTTGTGGAGGTTCTTATATAGAGGAAGATATGGAGTTGGGATTTTGACAACTTTATGGTCATAGAAAATTGCAATTCTTGTTGATGTACAATTTTTTTTTTTTTTTTTTTTTGGACAATATGTAGTGTGAAAGATTCAAACCTCTCTGTTGAGTGTTTGATTTATTTTAAAACCCTATAGTTAAAAAAAAAAAAAAAAAATTGGGTACTTATTAGGCTAAGGTGAAAATTTGATTTTGATTTGAATAATTTATTTAATGATAACGGATAAGTACAAATTAAAATAAATTTACATCAACAAAAAAAATAAGATTAATTCTTATTTTATTTTAACAAAGTCACACTTAATAATTAAATATTTAACAAATATAATTTAAAATTTAACTTTATAAAAATATTATATGAAATAAACAAATAGATTAATATGATTTTTTATTAGAAGAAAATTTTAAGTAGTCTAAATAGGAGGGAGAGAAAAAAATGAAAAATTATTAATAAAAATTAGGGTCGTACATTTTTTTTCCATAGATATTTAATTAGTGCGAGGTGGATGATGGAATCCCTGACGTTTTAGTAAGGGGCACAACCTTATGTCAATTAAGTTATGCTCGGTTTGTGCCTTGTAGGTCTCATTTGCTGATGAGAGAGAAATGATAAGAATGTAAAGTAATTAATAAAAATATTGGGCAGCCCAATGAATAAGGAATGAAAATGAGATTAACAAGCATTTTTAAGAATACAATTATCTATTCTAAAAAAAAATGTCTAGAATTATCTCGAGGGATAGAGTTTCGCAAATTGGTGGTGGGTCCCACTAATCTATTTTAGTAAGCACTGTCAAAGGAAATCATTTCCATTCTTTGACTTCCATTCCCTATAAAATAAAAATCGATTAAGTTTATTGCAAAAAAAAAAAAAATATGGCTTAACTTAAGTTAAAAAAAATTGGAAAAAAAATGCAAACAAACATAACAAAATTATTATGCCATTCTCACTAAAAACCAAATAGGAAGAATAAAATTTGATTACTAAATTTGGCTATAAGAGATACCAAATTTGTAAAAACTTTTCTTTTAAACCATTAAGTAACCATTTGTTTTTTTCGTAATTAGTCGCAATCTTTAGAGGTCTAGTATTATAGATGCCTCAAAATAGAGATAAGCATGTTTAGATAGCCGAGAATGTCTCAAAAATTAATTCGAGGATTAAACCCATAACTTCTTAGTCAAGCGCACAACTTTAATTAATTAAATATTTAACAAATATAATTTAAAATTTAACTTTATAAAAAAATTATATGAAATAAACAAATAGATTAATATGATTTTTTATTAGAAGAAAATTTTAAGTAGTCTAAATAAGGTTGTCAAAAAAAAAGTAGTCTAAATAAGGAGAGAAAAAAAATGAAAAATTATTAATAAAAGTTAGTGTTGTGCATTTTTTTTTTTGCATAGATATTTAATTAAGGCGAGGTGAATGATGGAATCCCGACGTTTTAGTAAGTGGCACAATTTTATGTCAATTAAACTATGCTCGGTTTGTGGCTTGTAGGTCTCATTTGTTGATGAGAGAGAAATGATAAGGATGTAAAGTAATTAATAACAATTTTGGGGAGCCCAACGAATAAGGAATGAGAATGAGATTAACAAGCATTTTTAAGAATACAATTATCAATTATCAAAAAAATGTCTAGAATTATCTCTATTGGGAGGAGATAGTTTCGCAAATTGGTGGTGGGTTCCACTAATTGATTTTAGTAAGCACAATTAAAGGAAATGAAATCATTCACATTCTTTGACTTTCATTCCCTATAAAGTAAAAATGACTTAAGTTTATTGCAAAAAAAAAAAATAAAATAAAAAATAAAATAAAATTGGCTTCCCAAAAGTTAAAACAAATTGGAAAAAAAATGCATGCAAACATAATAAAATTATGCAATTCTCACTAAAAACCAAATAGGAAGAATAAGATTTGATTACTAAATTTGGCTATAAGCGATACCAAATTTGTAAAAACTTTTCTTTTAAACTATTAAGTGGACATTTTTTTTTTTTTTTTTTGGTAATTAGTCGCAATCTTTAAATGTCTAGAATTATAGATGCCTGAAAATAGAGATGATATCAATAGATAAACATGTTTGTTTTTTAGAAAAAATTGTACAGATGCCTAAGAATATTTAGATAGCCATGTTTGTTTTGCACCATTTCAGTATGAGAATGTCTCAAAATGATGTATTATACCAACAATACATTATTCTATCTTCATATAATTTAAATATTAATTTATTATAATTTAAATTTGTATAATAATTTTGTTTTTAATAATTTAATATTTATAATTTTCCATTCATATTTATTTTATAAAAAAAATTAATTTATATTATTGTAAAATTTGTATATAAATTCTAGTGGTAAATATTAATTTCGCTTCTAAGTTGAAATACTTAAACTTATTTAAAAATAATATGATTATATAGTTGATAGTTTGTTTTAGTGGATTATATTTATACATTATTACAATAGAGAATGTTTATAGGGAAATGATATTGATTTGTGATAAGAACAATGAAGGGAAAAAGTAAAAAGAAGAGGTCCTCGACATGAGAATCTTGTAAACCCATGATTTGAGGGTATTCCAAAACTCTTGTGATGCCTCTGTTGAAGTGAGCAATCTAAGGAGAGTGAGTCATTTGTAAAAAGGTTAGTGACTTAGTTGTTATTAAATGTTGTGGTTAGTAATGAGTTATGAAAATTAGGTGCAACTAGTTGGCTTGTAGTTAGGCTATAGTCTAGGTTTGTTGTTGTATATTTCATGTATATATATGGTGTAACTAGTGGAAGGAAATGATATCGAAGAATTATTCTCCATTACCTTTTCTACATGGTATCAGAGCTATACCGAAAGTAGAAATCAATCAAAGTTTTTATTTATTTTTCCCTCCTCGCTTCTGCAGCCATGACCGAAACAAACTCTTCCTCATTTGTTGTCTCTGATGAATCTCGAATTATTGTCCAGGATAATACCTCATTTCCGTCAGGAATCATCCTTGATGATGCGAATGTTCCGTTATGGTTGCAACTTATGGAGATGCGTATTGGAGCTCGAAACAAATCTAGATTCCTTACTGTTGCCAAGGCTGGTAATCCAGGTCTGTCCAGAACTTATCTTACTATGAATGATGTATGGATTATTGATACGGGTGCTACTGATCACATGACAAACAATTCTACCCACCTTTCCTCTGTTCGTTCTTCAACCCAACTTCATATACTCACTGCCAATGGAGGAGTTGCACCTGTTACTGGTGAAGGATCTGTACATGTGTCAAATTCCATTACCCTTAATATTGTGCTTGTAGTTCCTTCTCTTTCCTTCAACCTTTTATTTGTTAGCAAAATCACAAAGGCTTTAAATTGTACTGTAAATTTTTGGCCTGATAAATGTATCTTTCAGGATATTGCAACACAACGGACTCTTGGTGTTGGTATTAGACGTGGGAATTTGTACTATCTTGATCTAGACACTACAAACAATCAAGTAGTTTGTCAAGGAAATACCACTAAAGGGAGCCAAGAAAAGACAAATATGGCATGGTTGTGGCATCGTCGCCTTGGTCATCTATCGTTTAATTATCTTCGAAAATTGAAACCCAGTTTGTTTTTACATACGAAGTCCAAGTTTAATTGTGATATTTGTGAAATGGCAAAGAGCCATAGAAATTCTTATTAGCCTAGTTATCATAAGAGCACTACACCCTTTATGATTATTCACTCTAATGTCTGGGGATCTGCTCAAATTTCTCCTATATCGGGTGCTCGTTATTTTGTGACATTCATTGATGAGTGTACTCGTATGATTTGGATCTCTCTCTTACGAAACAAAGAAGAAGTTTGTTTTGTCTTCCAAGATCTATATAAAATGGTGGCTTCTCAATATCAATGTCGAATTCAAGTACTTCAATCTGATAATGGTGGAGAGTACATAAACTCTGATCTGAAGAAGTTTTGTCAAGAAAATGGCATTCGACATCAATAATTATTACAATAATTCATATACAAGTTACAACTACTCCAGATCCACCGGAGTCTGGTTTCAAAGAGATGGTGTTGGTCTAAAACGACAATCTCTTTGATCTCAGGTCGACATTGAAAATGTGACTCGAGACATATTTGAATGCCATGATAGGAGGTGGCGGCCTTCGTGAGGCTATGTCAGCAAGCGGCGACTGAAGTGTAAAGTTGCCACAAAAAAAATGTGGAACCTTGCTCCACGAAAAAAAAATTGTGGAAAATAGAAGAGAACTCCCCCTCCCTTTTTGTTTTGAAGAAAAAAAAAATAAGGAAGAAAATAATGGAGATAATGCCAGACAAAAGACAAAAGATGATATGAATATTATTGTTCATTGTCTGATAACCTCAAGAAGATGATGGCTTTGCTTGACAAATGTGGGAGCTACAATTGAGAAAGTGGACGATTATTCCTTAGTGGGCGGTTACACCCATGATCGTGGACGGTTATTCGAAGATCATGGTTGGTTATTTGCAAACGTGAGAAAGTACAAACGACATAGTGGGCGGTTGCTCAAAGGTGGGGAGTTATCTCCAACTTAGTGGGTGGTTTCCATGTGATGGGTAGTTAGCCTCAAATTGTGGAGGATTGTTGGGAATGTCCCACAATCCCTCTCCTATATAAAGAAGTTTTCTTTGTAGAGAAAAGGAACGGAAAACAATATAGAATTTTGGGTTTTAAAACTTGAAAGCTTTTAAGCTCTGCTTCTTGTGTGTTCTTGTGATAGAATGCATGTATCAGAGCATTCAAGTGAGGATTGATCTATCTTACTTGTGGAGTGCTTTGAAGATCGAGGGTTGATGGGAGCCAAAAACTTTGGCCGACCATTGGTTTCCTTCATCATCTCAGCAGTCTATATTCTAATGGGGTTTTTGGGTAATGGGGTTTTTGGGTTTGAGATCTAAAGGTCTTGTTCTTCAGAAAGGTTGTTAGATACACTCGTGGGAGTTTCTTAACATTTTGGTATCAGAGCTTTTGGCTCAAGATCGGATATATGTTTCTGTTGCGTGCTCAATGTGTTAAAATAAATAAGCAATAAGAGAGAGAGAGCACTCAGAACATGCAAGCATACATGATCTTATAGCAAGTAGTAAGTATTTTTTCATTCGTTTTCCCACAGAGATTTATTATGAGCTACTCGTGAAGTGTATTGTTAAGAAAGAATGGGTGCAAGCATACAAGGGTAGCAACATAAATAAGTGCAAGTCAAAGATAAACTCAAATGAAAAGAGAAGAGATTAATAAACGAAGAGGAAATTAGCTAAACTGAATTTTAAACTTAGCAGAATTGCGGAAACAGCAATTCTACCGCAATGTTACTAACAGCGAAAGTGTGTAAAATGGAGAAACAAGGGCTACTAACGACTCCTCTATAGGCATTTTCTCACGATTCTCAAGCATTGGATCAACTCACTATGCATCCAACTCACTCAATCTCATGTATCTTCCGATTTCATGCATTAGATTCTTTAGTTTACTCATGTCCAAGTAAGGTCTTAAGCATCTTGTTAAAGCAGAAAGTTATGGTTTGTACTAGGAAAACGCCTATTCCTAGGTCGTTTTCTGGCTACCTTGAAAGGCTAGCATGAGTGTATGACTCTGAACTCTTACTCCTTCCAGAGGTTAGGAGTTCTTTGGACAAAAGGGATGGCCAATCGAAATTGCCCGTGGGATGAAGCTTACATACAACCAATGCTTCGAGAGCTATCCTACATGCTTGGTTCACGTTTTTTAGCCTATAGTATTGTCATTAGCATGCCCCTATATGACTTAGCTACTCATGGATATAGACAGAACAGAAATAAGAGATGAAGTAGACATGCTTAGAAGAAATTTAAAGACAAACAGCAAGGGAAAAACAGTAGGCAACAAAGACAAGAAACTGTGAAATAATGAATTTTGCTTTGATTACTTGATTGTTTGAATGAACAAAGGGAAGCTTAAAGTGAATAACTTAAAGACAGAAAGCAACGAAATGAAATGAACTAGCCACTAGAAAAGAAACAACAACTAAACAGAGCTGGAAATTAGAAATAAAAGACAGTAAGCAGTAATTAAGCTTGAACGCCTCGTCGCAATGCCTCGGCTGAAGGGGGAGAAAGGATAGCCTTGCTTGGATGAATCCAATCAGGAGAGAAGATGAATCTTCTCTCCTTCCTATCAGATTGTCGATTCCAACAGCTGAACCTCTCACACCAGCAGACGGGGAAGAAAAACAGGAGAAAAGATGGAGCTGCGAAGAGACTTCTACGCTTTCGGATGATGATCAAACCCTCTACTTTGACCCCCTTTTATAGTAATCTGCAGGTGCGTTTGAGCCAAGGAGAACCATCCATCCTCAACGTCGTACTTCAAAATGGGTGGAGGAGAAAGAACGAATCCCTGAAATAACGGAAATTAACAGAAAAAGATCAGTCAACTTATGGATTTCACTTGAAACATTGCGGTTTTAGCAATGTTTCCGCAATGCTACCGCAATGCGCATTTTTCCTTCTTTTAACTTCGGTTTTCATTCCTTTTCTTTCCTTTTGCATACAAGTCCTAATTTAGCTACCTTCTTCTAATTCTCATATATAAGCATAGGTTTAAGCTAAATCCTATCAAAAACACCTAAGAGTGTACATCTTTCTAAGATAATTAAGTCCTAAAAAGGTCACTTTTGGAGACGTAACACACCCCCAAACTTAAGGTTTTGCTCGTCCTCGAGCAATCTAAGGACTTGCCTAGGCTGCTATTTCATCTTCTTTAACCACTTACTGACTCCCCTAAATTCCTATCTATAGCAGTGCTGTCCTGTGACACACTTCCAAGTTTACAACTAACCTTTCATATTGCTTCTTCTGACTTCGCACGCCTAATACTCCTGCTGTTTCATTAACTCCCTACAACTGATCTACTTGCCTTTATCATATTGCGCATCTATCCCTAAGGTTTCAAATTCTACCTAGCTTTACCCCAGACTCAGTACATGCTTCTAGTTTTATTTTTGAGTTACCTAGGATTCCTTAGAGTCATGCCAGTCTTAGTATTAACAGTGACAGTAGTACTTTAAGAGAACAACCTAAACCCTGGCATCACTACATTGGACATACATTCATCTCCCTAAACAACCCTACAAGGTACAACTTTGTGCTCAGCTAATTGAGGATCAGAGTTCTTTTTATTTAGGACACCCAAGCCACAAAGTTGCAACTCCTAGGTATACATTCTTCTTCCCTATTTCTTCCTTTTTCTTTCTCACTTTGGTGGTGCCTCTCCTTTGGTTGCCTTTTGATGCAATGCCACTTGTGGGTTACACACTTGGCACTGATTACTCAGCAACTTAAGAGAGACACCCCTCTTTATTCTATTTTTCATTTTTTTTTTCAGCTCATCATTTTTTTGTAAAGGAGAAGAAGAATGCTTATGCTTTAAGGGAGAGAGGAATGTTCCTAAGCCTAGGGTGGCCTCTCCCCCAAACTTAAACTACTCATTGTCCCCAATGAGCGTCTGATGTGGCACACCCCCAAACTTGTCCTAGAAGCATCTAGTCTAAGGTAAAACAAAGAGAATCTAAAAGCCCTAGGCATAGACAGAACATTCTAAAAGTAAATATCACAGCAGCAGAAATTCATAAAAACAGGCAGGTAAGGACTTAAAGCTATGCATGCTGAGCACTTTTTAGCGGTTAATTTAAACTATCAAAGGGTGTTCTATGACACTCATCCAGCATGCCTTTAGATAAGCTATATAAGGTAGACAAGATAGCAGCAAAAGACATAATTTAAACAGAACCAGCCTAGCTAAACAGTCAGTCAAAAACATGCATTTACTAATAAAAATTGCGGTTTCCGCAATTATTTCGCAATAGATACAGGGCAGATATATCAGTGATCAAGGCCCCTATGCATGCTCTTTCCAGTCATCCAAGCTATACAAAAATGAAACTAAACTAATCTACCTATTCAGCTACCATCAGACTACACTACATAACTGTAAACATTAAAATAAAGAACTAAAACAGATCAAGATACTAACTCAAAACAGCATAATTCACATGGTTCAACAAAAAAACAGTTTGATTTTTTTTCTTCTTATTTTAAGGGAACAGCAATACTCCCTTTAGTGCTTCTCAATCTAGCACTCAGATGTCTTCCTCATCATCATTCCTTCTTGGCCGTGGAGGTGCCCATGGAGTCAGCAGGTCCGTGGGAAACTCAGGGAAGATGCAGCCCAATTGGTCTGCCACATCTTTATCTCTCGCCTGCGCATATGTGGCCCATTGAGCCATCTTCTTCTGCAGGTCCATCAGGCACGCCATGGTCAGAGGCTGAGCAGCAGCCAGACCATCCAGCTCGAACTCCATGTTTCCCTTCCTTTGCAACCTCAAGGCAGTAGGCAACTCCAGGTAGCCCGTGTAGGCCAGCTGCCGTTCCATCCGCTCGATTGGGACCCCTGCACGTAAGCAAAGCTTAGTAATTGTATTAGGAAAGAAAAGTGGTCCCTTACCCTTTTTGGCGCAGTCAGCAATTGAAGCTGCAATGACCTCGCCCACGTTGATTGTGAGACCTCGCATGATCGCGTAGACCAGCAGCGATCTGCTTTGGTTGATGGTTGTCTCATGGGTCACTGGGGACAGCTTCCTCCTCACGAAGGAAAACCAGATAGCCGCCTTGGCTGTGAGGGTGGCACTCATCAGGGTGTGCCTCCCATTGCGCGATACTGTCCATGATGCCTCTGGCTGGCCAATGATCCGAATTGCCTCCTCCAAGACAGCTTCTGTTGGCTCATCAACGATCCTTGCATAGTCAGTGTGTTTTTGGCCCTTGAGGCCATAGGCTTCGTTGATCGCCTTCGCTGAGAAGTCCACCTCGACCCCTCTGACCACAGACAGGCCATCCTCAGGATTCATCAAGTTGGCGTAAAAGTCATACACCATGCTGGAGTAGGCTGGATTGGGTGGTCTGCACAGCTCCTCCCAGCCGTGATTCGTGATCCCTGCGCGCAAGAATTGCGGCAGGTCTGTGAGGGCGTCTATGAATCCCTTCTCGTGCAGCAGCTCCCTCTTCCTCAGCTCAGTGCCTCTGGACTCAGCATCAGAGGACACGTACCTCACTGATTGAGGCTCATCTTCAGGGTAAAGCTTGGCTTTCCCTTTGTCTTTCAGTTTGGCTGGCTCAGCAGCCTCAATCTTGAGCTTCTTTGGGGAAGGCTCATCACTCCCCTTCTTTGATGAAGACGCATCCCTGGACTTCTTCTTCTTGGACTTCTTCTTTGTTTTTGGCCGTTTGGCCTTGACAACTTTGGCTGCTTTCTTTTTCAATCTTGCCTTTGTTGTCATCTGCTGGAGGCAATCCCCCAGTGTCTCGTCCATTGAATCATCCCTTTGCGCAGGGCTCTCAGGGCTAGCTTCCCTCAAAGAAGAGAAGACCTCTTCTTCCTCAGCTTCCCCACTACCCTGCGTCGATTCTTGATACTCTCCATATGGAAATTCAGGGTCAGGTTGTGGGAAAGTGGGTGATGCTTCAGGGCTCTCTGCTGGTGGGGTGTGTTCAGAACTCTGCGGCGATGGAGGAAGATCAGGGCTTCGCGCTGGTGGAGATGGCGAAGAGCTCTGCTTGGCTGACTCGTGTGACCGATGATCACTTTCTTGACGCTCCACAGAGGGAGTCTTTTCCTTGCTTGCTTCTTCGGCCACAGCCATACTCCACTTGCGTTTCTTGGGTGTTCCTGCTGGTTCAGAGGGTCCAGCAGGTATCTCCGTAACTACCTTCCACTTCTTCTTGCGGATAGGTAGTTTGGGGAGTCGTTCAGTGCGCGCAGCCTCAGCATCTGCAAGGGCAAGAAGTGCTTCCCTCGCAGCAATTTCAGCGTCGTCGGCCTTCTTCTTGGACGCAGACCTTTCAGCTCTCGTTAGCACCATTGTTGAATTGTGGGAATCTGGAAAGAAGAATTGCAGATAAAGAGGGAGAGAGTTTTCTTGGAGTTCAGATAATTGGGAAATCGTACGGATCAGCGCGCTTCTAACGGATATAAGTAATGATGGAAATCCCAACGGCTATATTTGTTGCGGATTCTTCAAATCCAGCGCAATTCTAGTGACCGTTGGAGATTTTCTGAGTTTAAATGCCAATCTTTTCTCAACCAAATCTTTGATTTGGCCCAATATCTCCTCGATTTTTTAGCTTGATTCCATCTCCTTGATTCCCTCTATTGATTCCCTACAAAAAGAAATAAAATCAACATCAAATTCGTAATTAAAATCACACGAAAATATACACAAACAATAACCGGAAAAATAGCAAAAAATAAACTAAGGCATTAGCCTCGCATGGACAAGCACAGGAATCACTCGTCCTCTCTCGTTCTTATTTTCATGTTTCAGTCAAGAGGAAGGCCGAGAGAGTCTTCACATCTCCTTCCTCATAGTATTGCTTCAATCTTGCACCATTAACCATGAATGGTTGCCCTTGCTGCAGATTCTTAATCTCGATTGCACCATGAACAAACACATTAGTTATTACAAATGGGCCTGACCATCTGGACTTAAGTTTGCCTGGAAATAATCTCAATCGTGAGTTAAATAATAAGACAAGCTGGCCTTTCTTAAAGTCCTTAATCCTAAGTCTACTATCATGCCAAATCTTGGTCTTTTCCTTATACATTTTAGCAATTTCATAGGACATATGTCTAAGCTCATCAAGCTCATGTAATTGCAAAGACCGCAATGTTCCCGCATCGGTCACGCAATAATTCAACTCTTTTAGTGCCCAAAATGCTTTAATTTCTAATTCGAATGGTAAGTGACATGCTTTGCCATACACAAGTCTATAAGGAGACATACCTAGGGGTGTCTTATATGCAGTTCTATATGCCCAAAGTGCATCCTCGAGTTTAAACGACCAATCTTTTCTATTGGGTTTGACCACTTTTTCGAGTATGTTTTTAATCTCCCTATTTGAAATTTCAGCTTGGCCATTCGAATGTGGGTGATAAGGGGTGGCTACTCTATGTCTCACATTGTATTTATCCAACACTTTCTCCATAGCTCTATTAATGAAATGTGTCCCTTCATCACTAATGATAGCACGAGGTGTTCCAAATCGAGTAAAGATGTGTCTACGCAGGAATCTTATGACTGTTTTGGCATCATTATTGGGACATGCTGTTGCGTGCTCAATGTGTTAATAAAAGTAAGCAATAAGGAAGAAAGAGCACTCAGAACATGCAAGCATACATGATCTTATAGCAAGTAGTAAGTATTTTTTCATTCGTTTTCCCACAGAGATTTATTTATAAGCTACTTGTGAAGTATAAAGTTAAGAAAGAAGGGGTGGATTTGAAGGGGTAAAATTGGTTTTTAATTTCCTACTTCTTACCGAATGTCTAAAGGAATGCAACATAAACAAATGCAAGTTGAAATTAGACTCAAAAGACAAGAGACGAAACTAATAAATGAAGAAGAAAACAGCTAAACAGAATGGTAACTTAGCAGAATTGCGGGCACCGCAATGTTTCCGCAATTGTAAAAACAGTGAAAGTGTGTAAAATGGAGAATTAAGGGCTACTAACGACTATCCTATAGGCATCTTAATACGATTCTCAAGCATTGGACCAACTCACTATGCATCAAACTCACTCTATCTCATGTATCGTCCGATTCCATGCATTAGATTCTTTAGTTTACTCAACTCAAAGTAAGGTCTTAAGCATCTTGTTAAAGCAGAAGTGCTTAGTTTGTACTAGGAAAACGCTTATTCCTAAGCCGTTTTCTGGTTACCTTGAAAGGCTAGCATGATTATATGACTCTGAACTCTTACTCCTTCCAGAGGTTAGGAGTTCTTTGGACAAAATGGATGGCCAATCGAAATTGCCCGTGGGATGAAGCTTACATACAATCAATGCTTCGAGAGCTATCCTACATACTTGGCTCACGTTTTTTAGCCTATAGTTTTGTCATTAGCATGCCCCTATGTGATTTAGCTACTCATGGATATATAGAGAACAGAAATATAAGATAAAACAGACATGCTTAGAAGAGGAATGAACTGAAAACAGTAAAGGAAAGCAGTAGAATGCTAAGGCAAGAAACTGTGAGATGAAAACTTGTGATTTGATTACTTTGATTGTTTGAACGAACAATGGAAAGCTTAAAGTAAATAATCCAAAGACAGAAAGCAACGAAATGAAGTAGACTAATCACTAAACCAGAAGCGACAACTAAACAATGCTGGAAATTAGAAAGGAAAGACAGAAAGCAGTAAATGGTGCTTGAAAGCCTCGTTGCAGTCGCCTCGAATGAAGGATGAGAAAGGTCAGCCTTGCTTGGATGAATCCAATCGGGAGAGAAGAAGAATCTCCTCTCCTTCCTATCAGATTATCGATTCCAACAGCTGAGCTTCGCAAACCAGCAGACGGCAAAGGAAATTTAGGAGAAAAGATGGACTGCGAGAAGACTTCTACGCTTTCGGATGATGCTTGAACCTCCGACTTTGACCCCCTTTTATAGTAGTTTGCAGGTGCGTTTGGGCCAAGGAGAACCATCAATCTTCAACGTCGTATATCAGAATGGATGGAGGAGAAAGAACGAATCCCTGAAATAACGGAAATTAACAGAAAAAGATCAGTCAACTTACGGTTTTCACTTGAATTATTGCGGTTCCCGCAATGTTTTCGCAATTCTATCGCAATGCTCGTTTTTCATTCTTTTCCTTCGGTTTTCAACCCTTTTCTTTCCTATTGTACATAAGTCCTAATTTAGCTACCTTCTTCTAATTCTCATATTTAAGCATAGGTTTAGGCTAAATGCTATCAAAAACACCTAAGAGTGAACATCTTTCTAAGCTAATTAAGCCCTAAAAAGGTCACTTTTGGAGACGTAACACACCCCCAAACTTAAGGTTTTGCTTGTCCTCAAGCAATCTAAGGACTTTCCTAAGCTGCTGTTTCTTCTTCTTTAACCACTTACTAACTCCCCTATATCCCTATCTAGCACTGCTGTCCTGTGACACACTTCTAAGCTTAAAACTACCCTCTTATCTAGCTTCTTCTGACTTCGCCTGCCTAACACTCCATCTGTTTCCATTAACTCCCTACAACTGATCTTCTTGCTTTTGTCATATCATGCCACTATCCCTAAGGTTTCAAATTCTGCCTAGCTTTACCTCAGACTCAGTACATGCTTCTAGCTTTATTTTTAATGTGCCTAGGATTCCTTAGAGACATGCCAGTCTTAGTATTAACGGTGACAGTAGTACTTTTAAAGAACAACCTAAACCCTGGCATCACTACATTGGATAAACACTCATCTCCCTAAACAACCCTACAAGCTACAACTTTGTGCTTAGCTAATTGAGGATCAGAGTGCTTTTTAAATAGGACATCTAAGCCACAAAGTTATAACTCCTAGGTATACATTCTTCTTCCCTATTCTTTTCCCTTTTTCTTACTTAGGTGGGGCCTCTCCTCTGGTTGCCTTTTGATGTAATGCCACTTGTGGGTCACACACTTGGCACTGATTACTTAGCAACCTAAGAGAGACCCCCCTCTTTATTCTATTTTTCATTTTTTTTTTTTTTTTTAGTTCATCATTTTTTTGTAAAGGAGAAGAAGAATGCTTATGTTTCTAAGGGAGAGAGGAATGTTCCTAGGCCTAGGGTGGTCTCCCCCAAACTTCAACTACTCATTGTCCCCAATGAGTGTCTGAGGTGGCACACCCCCAAACTATCCTAGAAGCATCTAGTCTAAGGTAAAACAAAGAGAATCTAAAGCCCTAGGCATAGACAAAACATTCGAACGGCAAATATCACAGCAGCAGTAATTAAAAAAAAAACAGACAGATAAGGGCTTAAAGCTGTGCATGCTGAGCTTTTTAGAGGTTGATTTAAACTAGCAAAGGGTGTCCTATGACACTCATCCAGCATGCTTTTAGATAAGCTATATAAGGTAGTCAAGATAGCAGCAAAAGACAGAATTTAAACAGAACCAGCCTAGCTAAACAGTCAGTCAAAAACATGCATTTACTAATAAAAATTGCGGATTCTGCAATTATTTCGCAATAGATACAGGGCAGATATATCAGTGATCAGGGCCCCTATGCATGCTTTTTCCAGTCATTCAAGCTATACAAAAATGAAACTAAACTAATCTACCTATTCAGCTACCATCAGACTACACTAAACAAATTTAAACAGCAAAAATAAAGAATTAAAGACAGACCAAATATTAACTCAAAACAACAGAATTCACATGGTTCGACGAAAAGCAGTTTGATTATTATATTTTTTTTCTTTTAAGGAACAGAAATACTCCCTTGTCAATCTGCCTCATATGGATATTCTTCAATGTTTCGAGGCATCACTTTTGCTCCTTTAAGATACTTAAGTCTTGATTTACGGGGTCGGACATTCTGCCACACCTTGAATTTGTTGATTCTTTCAAAGAGACTGCATGTTATAACATCCCAAGGTTTGTACTTTTTGTGCGTTGGTTTTGTTTCTACAATATTTGCTACAACATAGCTTTGATGCGATGAGACTTCTTTTTCTGGCACAACTCTTTCTAACTCCTTCAGCTGGAGCATTTGTGGTGGTGGTGGCTCAACTTTTTCATTGGTGGAGAAGCTTGCTACAACCTCAAACATTTCAAATTCTTGTTCCTCAAGCAGCGCATTAGTCTCTTTGGCCTCATCCAGCACAATTTCATTTTTCTCAACTGTCACCAACTCCACCATTTCATATGGAGATTCCATTGGATCACTCTTCTCAGATTCGAAGGTAACAAAAGGTTCATCATCATAAAAATCGAACATCTGAGGGCATGGTGGTAGTGATTTTGCTATAGCAAGTAGCTCTTGTAAGTCATTTGTGAGCTGAGCTAATTGCACATCCATTCTCCTCATGGATGCATCATTCCTTTCCATGAATTCTATCCATAGTGCCTCCAAAGTGGGTGATAATTCTTCACTTGGAGTTGGGGCATAATGTTGATAGTTTTCATGTTGGGGGAACTCTTCATAATGAGCAATTTGCACATGCTCTTCCCAAGGATTATTTGAGAGTTGCCACTGATCATGTTCACACATGTACGAATAATGGTTGTCATAGCTTTGTTGATATTGCCTCTCTTGATAATTCAATGTTGGGCAATTCTCCAAGTTATGATTATCCCCACAATAAGCACATGGCTGGTAAAATCCTTCAAACTGTTGTGGGCAAACTCGTCCTCCAATTAAGTTTTGCAGCGTATTCATTTACTTTGTCGTACCCATACGTTTTTCACTTGCAAATTTTCTCTCTGTTGCGAGTTGAGGTTTGAAAACTCTTTCATAAACTAGCTTGATAGTACCTGTAAAGGAAATGAAAGAAGATTAGCTCCAATAGATATTAAGAGTTGGTTTTCTAACTTAACAAACTTCGTTTTCACTAAACTAAATCCCCGGCAGCGGCGCCAAAAACTTGTTGCGTGCTCAATGTGTTAATAAAAGTAAGCAATAAGGAAGAAAGAGCACTCAGAACATGCAAGCATACATGATCTTATAGCAAGTAGTAAGTATTTTTTCATTCGTTTTCCCACAGAGATTTATTTATAAGCTACTTGTGAAGTATAAAGTTAAGAAAGAAGGGGTGGATTTGAACGGGTAAAACTGGTTTTTAATTTCCTACTTCTTACCGAATGTCTAAAGGAATGCAACATAAACAAATGCAAGTTGAAATTAGACTCAAAAGACAAGAGACGAAACTAATAAATGAAGAAGAAACCAGCTAAACAGAATGGTAACTTAGCAGAATTGCGGGCACCGCAATGTTTCCGCAATTGTAAAAACAGTGAAAGTGTGTAAAATGGAGAATTAAGGGCTACTAACGACTATCCTATAGGCATCTTAATACGATTCTCAAGCATTGGACCAACTCACTATGCATCAAACTCACTCTATCTCATGTATCGTCCGATTCCATGCATTGGATTCTTTAGTTTACTCAACTCAAAGTAAGGTCTTAAGCATCTTGTTAAAGCAGAAGTGTTTAGTTTGTACTAGGAAAACGCTTATTCCTAAGCCGTTTTCTGGTTACCTTGAAAGGCTAGCATGATTATATGACTCTGAACTCTTACTCCTTCCAGAGGTTAGGAGTTCTTTGGACAAAATGGATGGCCAATCGAAATTGCCCGTGGGATGAAGCTTACATACAATCAATGCTTCGAGAGCTATCCTACATACTTGGCTCACGTTTTTTAGCCTATAGTTTTGTCATTAGCATGCCCCTATGTGATTTAGCTACTCATGGATATATAGAGAACAAAAATATAAGATAAAACAGACATGCTTAGAAGAGGAATGAACTGAAAACAGTAAAGGAAAGCAGTAGAATGCTAAGGCAAGAAACTGTGAGATGAAAACTTGTGATTTGATTACTTTGATTGTTTGAATGAACAATGGAAAGCTTAAAGTAAATAATCCAAAGACAGAAAGCAACGAAATGAAGTAGACTAATCACTAAACCAGAAGCGACAACTAAACAATGCTGAAAATTAGAAAGGAAAGACAAAAAGCAGTAAATGGTGCTTGAAAGCCTCGTTGCAGTCGCCTCGAATGAAGGATGAGAAAGGTCAGCCTTGCTTGGATGAATCCAATCGGGAGAGAAGAAGAATCTCCTCTCCTTCCTATCAGATTATCGATTCCAACAGCTGAGCTTCGCAAACAAGCAGACGGCAAAGGAAAACTAGGAGAAAAGATGGACTGCGAGAAGACTTCTACGCTTTCGGATGATGCTTGAACCTCCGACTTTGACCCCCTTTTATAGTAGTTTGCAGGTGCGTTTGGGCCAAGGAGAACCATCAATCTTCAACGTCGTATATCAGAATGGATGGAGGAGAAAGAACGAATCCCTGAAATAACGGAAATTAACAGAAAAAGATCAGTCAACTTACGGTTTTCACTTGAATTATTGCGGTTCCCGCAATGTTTTCGCAATTCTATCGCAATGCTCGTTTTTCATTCTTTTCCTTCGGTTTTCAACCCTTTTCTTTCCTATTGTACATAAGTCCTAATTTAGCTACCTTCTTCTAATTCTCATATTTAAGCATAGGTTTAGGCTAAATGCTATCAAAAACACCTAAGAGTGAACATCTTTCTAAGCTAATTAAGCCCTAAAAAGGTCACTTTTGGAGACGTAACACATGCTATGGCCTCTACCCACTTAGATACATAGTCTACTGCTACAAGGATGTAAAGGTTACCTGATGATGGGGGAAATGGTCCCATGAAGTCAATGCCCCACACATCAAAGAGCTCCAACTCTAAGATGTAAGTGAGAGGCATCTCATCCTTTCGACTAAGGTTACCTGTTCTCTGGCAGTCATCACAGCTGTGTGCATAGTTGTGGGCATCCTTGAAGATCGTTGGCCAATAGTAGCCACTCTGGAACACCTTTGCAGCTGTCCTTTGGCCACCAAAATGTCCACCATAGGGTGCTGTATGGCAGTGCTGCAGCACAGACTTCGCCTCAGCAGCTGACACACACTTCCTGAGCAGACCATCAGCACATGTCTTGTAAAGTGTGGGATCATCCCATATGAATTTCCTTGCTTCATGAAGGAACCTCTTCTTCTCTTGGCCTCCCTTGAAAGTTGGTAGTACTTGTGATGCAAGGAAGTTAGCAATGTCAGCAAACCAAGGTTCCTCATCGTTATCACGATGAGTCAATACAAAGACATGTTCATCAAAAAAAGCATCAGAAATTGCGGTTTCCGCAATTTTTTCGCAATTATGCTGCAATCTAGAAAGATGATCCGCAACCACATTTTCACATCCTTTCTTATCTCTAATGTCCAAATCAAACTCTTGCAGCAGCAAAACCCATCTAATCAACCTAGGCTTGGCATCAGCCTTCCTCATAAGGTACTTTAAAGCAGAATGGTCAGTGTACACAATTGTCCTAGTGCCTACAATGTAATTCCTAAATTTCTCACAAGCAAACACTACAGCTAGCATCTCCTTCTCAGTAGTTGTGTAATTACATTGTGCCTCATTAAGTGTTTTACTAGCATAGTATACAGGGTGTGTTAACTTGTCAATCTTTTGTCCTAACATAACCCCTACAGCATAGTCACTAGCATCACATAACATCTCAAAGGGGAGATCCCAATTAGGCCCTACTATAATAGGTGCTGTGACTAGTGCTTCCTTAAGGGTTTTCCAAGCTAGGAAACATTCTTTAGAGAAAATGAATGGTTTGTTTAGCTCTAGAAGCTCACATAAAGGCTTGGAGATCTTAGAAAAGTCCTTAATGAACCTTCTATAGAAGCCAGCATGCTCTAAGAAACTTCTAATGGCTTTTACATTCGGAGGTTCTACCAGCTTCTCTATTATTTCAATTTTTTCCCTATCGACCTCTACACCTGCCCTAGACACTCTATGACCTAAGACAATCCCTTCATCCACCATGAAGTGGCACTTCTCCCAATTTAGGACTAGGTTGGTCTCCTCACACCTAGCCAGGACTTGTCCTAAGTTCTCTAGACAGTTTGTGAATGAATCCCCAAAGACTGAGAAATCATCCATGAATATCTCTATCATGGACTCATCCAAATCAGAGAAGATTGCCAACATGCACCTTTGGAATGTTGCCGGTGCATTGCATAAGCCAAAAGGCATTCTGCGAAAGGCAAAAGTTCCAAAAGGGCAAGTGAAGGTAGTCTTTTCCTGGTCCTTAGGGTCTATAGTGATCTGGTTATATCCTGAATAACCGTCTAAGAAGCAGTAGTAGGCTCTACCAGCTATCCTATCTAACATCTGGTCAATGAATGGTAGAGGGAAGTGGTCTTTTTTGGTTTCCTTGTTTAATTTCCTATAATCCATGCAAACTCTCCATCCTGTGATAGTCCTAGTTGGAATCAGTTCATTGTTCTCATTGACTACCACAGTCATCCCCCCCTTCTTAGGTACACATTGTATAGGGCTCACCCACTGACTACTAGCTATGGGGAAGATCACACCAGCATCTAACCATTTTATTATTTCCTTTTTAACTACCTCTTTCATAGAGGGGTTCAGCCTACGTTGGTGATCTACTCGGGGTGTATGCTCTTCCTCTAGTATAATCTTATGCATGCAATAGGAAGGGCTAATGCCTCTAATATCAACAATAGTCCATGCAATAGCCTTCCTATGTTGCTTAAGTAATAAAATCAGTTCAACCTCATGCTTTTCACTTAATTTAGAAGAAATAATCACAGGCAAAGTATCATTACTTCCTAGATATGCATACTTGAGGTGAGTGGGTAGAGGTTTCAATTCTAAGACAGGTGGATGCTTAATGGATGGTTTTAAAGGATTCATGGATCTGTTAGTCAGGTCTTTATTTATACATACATGCTGTGTTTTATCTACAGGTATATCCATTATCTCAGAAACATTTAAATCAGTTAAATCTAATTGTACATATTCATTAGCATGCTTAGTTAATAATACATGCTCCAGCTGTTCTTCCATTAATGAATCTACAATGTCCATGCTAGCACAAGATTCAGAGTCAGAGGGGTACCTTAAGGCTTTATATACACTAAATTTCACCTCTTCATCATGAACCCTCATCGTGAGCTCACCTTTTTGGACATCTATCAGGGCCCTACCTGTGGCTAGAAACGGTCTGCCTAATAGGATGGGGACCTCCTTGTCTGCTTCATAGTCCAGGATAATGAAATCTGCAAGGAAAATAAACTTGTCAACCTTTACAAGAATATCCTCAATCTTAGCCTCAGGGTAGGCTATGGATCTGTCTGCTAGTTGTAAAGTGACAGTGGTTGGACGTGCTTCTCCTATTCCTAGCTGGCGGAATAGTGATAGGGGCATGAGGTTTATGCTGGCTCCCAGGTCACAGAGAGCTCTGCCCACGTGCTTGCCTCCTAGCTCTACTGGCAAGGTGAAGGAACCAGGATCCTTCTCCTTCTTGGGTAGCTTGTTCTGGAGTATGGCACTGCACTCCTCAGTGAGATTTACTGTTTCAAACTCACCAATTATTCTCTTGTTAGTAATAATATCCTTCAAAAACTTTACATAAGAGGGCATAGACTGTAAAACTTCTACAAAAGGAATATTAACATGCATTTGCTTAAGAATTTCTAAAAATTTGTTAAAGTGCACTTCCTGTTCTTGTTTTTTCTTTAGCCTTCGAGGAAATGGAGGTGGTGGCACATATGCAGGCATTTCAGGTCGCCTCAGGATAGGTGGAGGCCTTGGAATCTCTTCTATCTCTTCTATGATTGGCTCCAGCCTTGGTCCTGATGTGCTTGGCGATGGTTGACCTTGGTTTGGCAGAGACTCCAGTGGAGCACTAGACTCAGTGTTCTCTACTCTCTTTGGTGTTTCTTTTGTGTTGCTCACCAATGGTCTCCCACTTCTGAGTTCAATTGCTTGAACTTGCTCTATACCATCTCTCCTTGGCACTTCAGTGTCAGCAGGTAGTCTACCTTGGGGCCTACTTTTGAGTTCATTGGCTAGTTGCCCTATTTGGTTCTCTAGGCTCCTAAGAGTAGCTTGCTGACTCTGTAGAGTGGCCTCATTCTTGGCTATGTATTCTTTGAGTAGATTTTCTACAGAAGACCCTACAGGTTGGTTGTATGGTTTTTGGTACATGGATTGGTTATGTTGGGGAGTGAAACCAGGTGTTCCACTCGGTCTTGGCTGGTTAGAAGCTTGGTTAGCATTCTGTTGGCCACCCCATGACAGGTTTGGGTGGTTTCTCCAACCAGGGTTGTAAGTATTGGAATAGGGGTTGTTCCTAGGCTGCTGCTGGCTTCTAACATAGCAGACTGAGGCTGGATTCCCAGGGCAGTATTCATACAGGTGCCGTTCCCCACAGAATCCACAGATAAGTGTCTCGCCTTGACTTGGTTGGGTGCTGTTACGTCTCCAAAAGTGACCTTTTTAGGACTTAATTAGCTTAGAAAGATGTTCACTCTTAGGTATTTTTGATATCATTTAGCCTAAACCTATGCTTAAATATGAGAATTAGAAGAAGGTAGCTAAATTAGGACTTATGTACAATAGGAAAGGAAAGGGTTGAAAACCGAAGGAAAAGAATGAAAAAACTGC
Organism: Herpetospermum pedunculosum; assembly: GCA_028017165.1. Taxonomy (NCBI): domain Eukaryota; kingdom Viridiplantae; phylum Streptophyta; class Magnoliopsida; order Cucurbitales; family Cucurbitaceae; genus Herpetospermum; species Herpetospermum pedunculosum. The sequence continues at coordinate 51,472,769 of CM051528.1, read as the reverse complement.
ATTGAGACAGCATTGCGAAAACATTGCGGACACCGCAATGTTTCAAGTAAAAACCGTAAGTTGACTGATCTTTTTCTGTTAATTTCCGTTATTTCAGGGATTCGTTCTTTCTCCTCCATCCATTCTGAAGTACGACGTTGAAGATTGATGGTTCTCCTTGGCCCACATGCACCTGCAGATTACTATAAATAGGGGTCAAAGTCGAAGGTTCAAGCATCATCCGAAAGCGTAGAAGTCTTCTCGCAGTCCATCTTTTCTCCTGTTTTCCTTTGCCGTCTGCTGGTTTGCGAAGCTCAGCTGTTGGAATCGATAATCTGATAGGAAGGAGAGGAGATTCTTCTTCTCTCCCGATTGGATTCATCCAAGCAAGGCTGACCTTTCTCATCCTTCATTCGAGGCGGCTGCAACGAGACATTCGAGCTGTTTTACTGCTTTTTGCTCTTCATTTCCATTTTCCAGCTTTGTCTTGTTGTTGTTTCTTTTCTAGTAGCTAGATTAGACTATTTCGTTGTGTTTTGTCTTCCTGTTATTTGCTTTAAAGCTTTTCTTTGTCAATCAAACAATCAAGTAATCAAATCTCAATTCTTCATTCCACAGTTTCTTGCCTTTACATTCTACTGCTTTCCCTTACTGTTTTGTCTTTAAATTCCTTCTAAGCATGTCTACTTCTTCTCTTGCTTCTGTTCTGTTTACATCCATGAGTAGCTAAATCACTTAGGGGCATGCTAATGACAACACTTTAGGCTAAAAAACGTGAACCAAGCATGTAGGATAGCTCTCGAAGCATTGATTGTATGTAAGCTTCATCCCACGGGCAATTTCGATTGGCCATCCATTTTGTCCAAAGAACTCCTAACCTCTGGAAGGAGTAAGAGTTCAGAGTCATACTATCATGCTAGCCTTTCAAGGTAACCAGGAAACGACCTAGGAATAGGCGTTTCCCTAGTACAAACCATATTTTTCTGCCTTAACAAGATGCTTAAGACCTTACTTGGACATGAGTAAACTAAAGAATCTAATGCATGAAATCGGAAGATACATGAGAATGAGATAGTTTGATGCATAGAGAGTTGATCCAATGCTTGAGAATCGTGAGAAAAAGCCTATAGGATAGTCGTTAGAAGCCCTTAACTCATCATTTTACACACTTTCGCTGTTACTACAATTGCGGTAAAATTGCTGTTTCCGCAATTCTGCTAAGTTACAATTCTGTCTAGCTGTTTTTGTCTTTATTTATTAATCTCGTCTCTTCTCATTTGAGTTTAGCTTTGACTTGCACTTGTTTATGTTGCTACCCTCTTCGTATTCAGTAGGAAATAGATAATTAAAAACCAATTCTATCCCATCAAATCCACCCCTTCTTTCTTAACTTTACACTTCATGAATAGCTTATAATAAATCTCTGTGGGAAAACGAATGAAATATACTTACTACTTGCTATAAGACCATGTATGCTTGCATGTTCTGAGTGCTCTCTCTACCTTATTGCTTATTTATTTTAACACATTGAGCACGCAACAAGTTTTTGGCGCCGCTGCCGGGGATTTATTTAAGTGAAAACGAAGTTTGTTAAGTTTGAAATACCAAGTTTATTGCCTATTGAAGCTGATCTGTTTCATTTCTTTTGCAGGTACTATTGGGTTAGTTTATGAGTGAGCCTTCAAGTAGTGATCTAGAGTTCAATCCTGAGCCTGAGAGATTACTTAGGGCCAGAAATAGAGCCAAGAAACGTCTCTTTAACCAACCCTCTATACCTCAAGTAATTGCGGGAACCGCAATTCCTCCGCAATTGTCTCAAGAAGAAATGGAAGAGATAGTTCCAAATCAGGTACCTGTCATTCGCAATCCCATCGAAATAGCGAATGACAAGAATAGTGCCATCCTCTCATATTTAGTACCTATGCCTGGGGAGCTGAACCCCAGCATAATCCGTCCTGAAATCACTGCCCACTCATTCGAGTTAAAGCCAGTGATGTTCCAAATGTTGTCCACTGTGGGACAATTCTTTGGAGTGGAAAATGAGGATCCCCACAACCATCTTAGAAACTTCTTAGGAGTTAGTGACACATTCCTCATCCCTGGAGTTTCCCAAGAAGCCTTGAGGCTATACCTTTTCCCTTACTCTTTGAGGGACAAAGCCAAAACATGGTTGAACTCATTACCCTCTGGATCTGTTCGCAACTGGACAGACTTAGCAGAAAAATTCCTAGTCAAATACTTCCCACCTGATAGGAATTCTACCTTTCGTGATGACATAATCAAATTTAAACAAGCTGACACTGAGTCTCTTCACGAAGCTTGGACAAGGTTTAAAGATCTTCTTCTTAAATGTCCACACCATGGCATCCCATGGTGTATCCAAATAGAGGTCTTTTTCAAAGGATGCAACCCCAACACTAGGCAAGTCTTAAACTCATCTGCTGGAGGTTCCATGTTGTCCAAGAGTTACAACGAGGCCTATGAGATCTTGGAGAAGATCTCAGCATCTCACTGTAGGTGGTCAGATGATCCAGTTGAGCCAACTAGAGCTCAAGACAAGGATGCTCTAAGTGCAATGAGCAGCCAAATAAATGCCCTGACCAACCTAGTTAAGCAAATGGCTCAAGCCAATCTCCAAACAAGTGTCAACACCGCCACAGCCATGTCAATGGGCACCCAACCAAGTCAAGGTGAGACACTTGTATGTGGATTCTGTGGGGAAGGGCACCTGTATGAATACTGCCCTGGGAATCCAGCCTCAGTCTGCTATATTGGAAGTCAGCAGCAGCCTAGGAACAACCCCTATTCCAATACTTACAACCCTGGTTGGAGGAACCACCCAAACCTGTCATGGGGTGGCCAACAGAATACTAACCAAAATCCTAACCAACCTAGACCGAGTGGAACACCTGGTTTCACTCCCCAACATAACCAATCAATGTATCAAAAACCTTACAGCCAACCTGTAGGATCTTCTGTACTCAAGGAATACATAGCCAAAAATGATGCTACTTTGCAAAGTCAGCAAGCCACTCTTAGGAGCCTAGAGAACCAAATAGGCCAGTTAGCCAATGAACTCAAGAGTAGGCCCCAAGGTAGACTCCCTGCTGACACTGAAGTGCGAAGGAGAGATGGTAAAGAACAAGTTCAAGCAATTGAACTTAGAAGTGGTAGACCATTGGTAAGCAACACCAAAGACACACCAAAGAGAGTAGAGAACACTGAGTCTAGTGCTCCACTAGAGTCTCTGCCAAACCAAGGTCCACCACCAACTAGCACATCAGGAGCCAGGCTAGAGCCAATTATTGAGGAGATAAAAGAAATTCCAAGACCTCCACCTATCCTAAGGCGACCTGAAGTGCCTGCATATGTGCCACCACCTCCATATCCTCGAAGGCTTAAGAAGAAGCAGGAACAGGAAGTGCATTTTAATAAATTCTTAGAAATTCTTAAGCAAGTGCATGTCAACATTCCTTTTGTAGAAGTTTTACAGTCTATGCCTTCCTATGTAAAGTTTTTGAAAGATATTATTACTAACAAAAAAATAATTGGTGAGTTTGAAACAGTAAATCTCATTGAGGAGTGCAGTGCCATCCTCCAGAACAAGCTGCCCAAGAAGGAGAAGGATCCTGGTTCCTTCACTTTACCTGTAGAACTTGGAGGCAAGCACGTGGGCAGAGCGCTTTGTGACCTGGGCGCCAGCATAAACCTCATGCCCCTATCACTATTCCGCCAGTTGGGAATAGGAGAAGCACGTCCAACCACTGTCACTTTACAACTAGCAGACAGATCCACTGCATACCCTGAAGGTAAGATTGAGGATATTCTAGTGAAAGTTGACAAATTTATTTTCCTTGCAGATTTCATTATCCTGGATTATGAAGCAGACAAGGAGGTCCCCATCCTGTTAGGCAGACCATTTCTAGCCACAGGTAGGGCACTGATAGACGTCCAAAAAGGTGAGCTCACTATGAGGGTTCATGATGAAGAGGTGAAATTTAGTGTGTATAAAGCTTTAAGGTACCCCTCTGACCTTGAATCCTGTGCTAGCATGGACGTTGTAGATTCTTTGATGGAAGAACAATTGGACCATGTATTATTAACCAAGCATGCTAATGAATATGTAGGATTAGAATTAACTGACTTAAACATAGCTGAGATAATGGACATATCTGTAAATAACCCTCAGCATGTTTGTCTGAATATTGACTTAACTGATAGAGCCTTAAATCCTTTAAAGCCATCCATTGAGCATCCACCTGTATTAGAATTAAAACCTCTCCCCACTCACCTCAAGTATGCATATTTAGGGAATAATGAGACTTTGCCTGTAATTATTTCTTCTAAGCTAAGTGAACAGCATGAGGTTGAATTAATATTACTACTTAAGCAACATAGGAAGGCTATTGCATGGACTATTGCTGATATTAGAGGCATTAGCCCTTCTTATTGCATGCATAAGATTATACTGGAGGAAGAGCACACACCTAGAATAGATCATCAACGTAGGCTGAATCCCTCTATGAAAGAGGTAGTTAAGAAAGAAATAATAAAATGGTTAGATGCTGGTGTGATCTTTCCCATAGCTAGTAGTCAGTGGGTGAGCCCTATACAGTGTGTACCTAAGAAGGGTGGGATGACTGTGGTAGTCAATGAGAACAATGAACTGATTCCAACTAGGACTGTCACAGGGTGGAGAGTATGTGTGGATTATAGGAAGCTAAATAAAGAGACCAAAAAAGACCATTTTCCTCTACCATTTATTGACCAAATGTTAGACAGAATAGCTGGTAGAGCCTACTACTGTTTCTTAGACGGTTATTCAGGTTATAACCAGATCACTATAGACCCTAAGGATCAAGAGAAGACTACCTTCACTTGCCCTTTTGGAACTTTTGCCTTTCGCAGAATGCCTTTTGGCTTATGCAATGCACCGGCAACTTTCCAAAGGTGCATGTTGGCAATCTTCTCTGATTTGGATGAGTCCATGATAGAGATATTCATGGATGATTTCTCAGTCTTTGGGGATTCCTTTACTAACTGTCTAGAGAATTTAGGACAAGTCCTGACTAGATGTGAAGAGACTAACTTAGTCCTTAATTGGGAGAAGTGTCACTTCATGGTAGATGAGGGGATTGTCTTAGGTCATAGAGTGTCAAGGGCAGGTGTAGAAGTTGACAGGGCAAAGATAGAAATCATAGAGAAGTTGGTAGAGCCTCAGAATGTCAAGGCCATTAGAAGTTTCTTAGGGCATGCTGGCTTCTACAGAAGGTTCATTAAGGACTTTTCTAAGATAGCCAAGCCTCTGTGTGAGCTTCTAGAGCTAAATAGGCCATTCGTCTTCTCTAAGGAATGTTTAGCAGCTTGGCAAACTCTTAAGAAAGCACTGGTCACGGCACCTATTATAGTAGGGCCAGATTGGGATCTCCCATTTGAGATGCTATGTGATGCTAGTGACTATGCTGTAGGGGTTATGTTAGGACAGAAGATTGACAAGTTAACACACCCTGTCTATTATGCTAGCAAGACACTTAATGAGGCACAATGCAACTACACAACCACTGAGAAGGAGATGCTAGCTGTAGTGTTCGCTTGTGAGAAATTTAGGAACTATATTGTAGGCACTAGGACAATTGTGTACACTGACCATTCTGCCTTGAAGTATCTCATGAGGAAGGCTGATGCTAAGCCTAGGTTGATTAGGTGGGTGTTATTGCTGCAGGAATTTGATTTGGACATTCGAGACAAGAAAGGATGTGAAAATGTGGTTGCGGATCACCTGTCTCGATTGCAGCACAATTGCGAAAAAATTGCGGAACCCGCAATTTCTGATGCTTTTATTGATGAACATGTCTTTGTATTGACTCATCGTGATAACGATGAGGAACCTTGGTTCGCTGACATTGCTAACTTCCTTGCATCACAGGTGTTACCAGTTTTCAAGGGAGGACAAGAGAAGAAGAGGTTCCTTCATGAGGCAAGGAAATTCATCTGGGATGACCCCACACTTTACAGAACATGTGCTGACGGCTTGCTAAGGAAGTGTGTTTCAGTTGCTGAGGCGAAGTCTGTGCTGCAGCACTGTCACACAGCTCCTTATGGTGGACACTTTGGTGGCCAAAGAATAGCTGCAAAGGTATTTCAGAGTGGCTACTATTGGCCAACGATCTTCAAGGATGCCCACAACTATGCCCACAGCTGTGATGAATGCCAAAGAACAGGTAACCTCAGTCGCAAGGATGAGATGCCTCTCACCTACATCTTAGAGTTGGAGCTCTTTGATGTATGGGGCATTGACTTCATGGGACCATTTCCCCCATCCTCAGGTAACCTTTACATTTTGGTGGCAGTAGACTATGTATCCAAGTGGGTAGAGGCCATAGCATGTCCTAATAATGATGCTAAAACAGTCATAAAATTCTTGCATAGGCACATTTTTACTAGGTTTGGGACACCTCGTGCTGTCATTAGTGATGAGGGGACACACTTCATTAATAAGGCTATGGAGAGAGTGTTGGCTAAGTATAACATTAGACATAGAGTAGCCACTCCCTATCACCCACACTCGAATGGTCAGGCTGAAATTTCAAATAGAGAGATTAAGAACATCCTAGAAAAAGTGGTTAAACCTAATAGAAAGGACTGGTCATTTAAACTCGAGGATGCAATTTGGGCATATAGAACTGCATATAAGACACCCCTAGGTATGTCTCCTTACAGACTTGTATATGGTAAAGCTTGTCATCTTCCATTTGAGTTAGAAATTAAGGCATTTTGGGCACTAAAAGAGTTGAATTATTGCGTGACCGATGCGGGAACGTTGCGGTCTCTGCAATTACACGAGCTTGATGAGCTTAGACAAATGTCTTATGAAAATGCCAAATTGTATAAGGAAAAGACCAAGATTTGGCACGATAGTAGACTTAGGATCAAGGACTTTAAGAAAGGCCAACTTGTTTTATTATTTAACTCACGATTGAGGTTGTTTCCAGGCAAACTAAAGTCCAGATGGTCAGGTCCTTTCATGATTACTAATGTGTTTGTTCATGGTGCTATTGAGATAAAGAACTTGCAGCAAGGTCAACCATTCATGGTTAATGGTGCAAGGTTGAAGCACTACTATGAGGAAGGAGATGTGAAGACTCTCTCGGCCTTCCTCTTGACTGAAGCGTGAAATTAAGGACGAGAGAGGACGAGTAATTACTGTGCTCGTCAATATGAGGCTCATGCCTTAGTTTATTTTTTTGCGATTTTCCGGTTATCGTTTGTGTGTTTTGTTGTATGATTTTAATTACGTATTTGATGTTGATTTTATTTCTTTTTGTAGGGAATCAATAGAGGGAATCAAAGAGAGTAAATCCAGCTTTAAAAATCAAGAAAATATTGGGCCAAATAAAAGATACGGATGAGCAAAGATTGACATTTAGATGGAAAAAATCTCCAACGGTCACTAAAATTGCGCTGGATTTGCAGGATCCGCAAAAATATAGCCGTTGGGATTTATCCGTTTTCTTTATATCCGTTAGAAGGCGCGTTGATCTGTACGATTCTCCCATTCTCTGGACTCCAAGAAAGCTTCGATTCTCTTCATCTTTGATTCTTCTCTCCAAATCTCCAAGATTCAACAATGGTGCTAACAAGGGCCGAACGATCTGCGTCCAAGAAAAGGGCCGATGACGCTGAAACGGCTGCGAGAGAAGCACTGCTTGCCTTGGCTGATGCTGAGGCTGCGCGTACCGAACGCCTGACGAAACTGCCTGTCCGCAAAAAGAAGTGGAAGGTAGTTACGGAGATACCTGCTGGACCTTCTGAACCAGCAGGCACACCCAAGAAGCGACGATGGAGTATGGCGGTGGCCGAGGAAGAAATCAAGAACAAGACTCCCTCTGTGGAGAGTCAAGAACAAAGCCAGCCATCCCACGAGTCAGCCGAGCGCAGCCTTTCACCAGCCCCACCAGCACAGAGCCCTGAGCTCTCCTCATCACCGCCAGCGCAGAGCCCTGAGCAGCCGTCTTCACCACAGAGTTCTGCGCAGACACCTACAGCAGAGCAAGGAACCACACCGTCGCACACTTCCCCACGGCCTGACCCTGAATTCCCATATGGGGAGTACCAAGAATCAACGCAGGGCAGTGGGGAAGGTGAGGAAGAAGAGGTTTTCTCTCCGTTGAGGGAAGCCAATCTTGAGAGTCCTGCGCAGAAGGATGATTCCATGGAAGAGACGCTGGGGGCGTGCCTCCAGCAGATCACCATCGAGGCAAAGCTCAAGAAGAAGAAGAAGGCCAAGATTCTCAAGGGCAAGCGGTCCAAGAAGCTGAAAAAGAAGAAGGCCAAGAGGGCGCCTTCATCAGAAAAGGAGAGCACTGAGCCATCGCTCAAGAGACTCAAGGTTGAGGCTGCTGTTAAGTCTCTGAAAGTGACTTATTTAGGACCCATTTAGCTTAAGAAGATGTAAACTTTTTAGTGTTTTTTATAGCATTTAGCCTAAACCTATGCTTAAATATGAGAATGAGAAGAAGGTAGCTAAATTAGGACTTATGCACAATAGGAAAGAAAAGACCATTGCGACAGCATTGCGAAAACATTGCTGAAGCCGCAATTATTCAAGTGAAAACCGTAAGTTGACTGATCTTTTTCTGTTAATTTCCGTAATTTCAGGGATTCGTTCTTTCTCCTCCACCCATTCTGATATATGACGTTGAAGATTGATGGTTCTCCTTGGCCCAAACGCACCTGCAAACTACTATAAAAGGGGGTCAAAGTCGGAGGTTCAGTCATCATCCGAAAGCGTAGAGTCTTCTCGCAGTCCATCTTTTCGCCCTGTTTTCCTTTGCCGTCTGTTGGAGTGAGAGTCTCAGCTGTTGGAATCGATAATCTGATAGGAAGGAGAGGAGATTCTTCTTCTCTCTCGATTGGATTCATCCAAGCAAGGCTGACCTTTCACCCCCTTCATTCGAGGCGACTGCAACGAGGCTTCCAAGCACCATTTACTGCTTTTTGTCTTTCCTTTCTCATTTCCAGCATTGTTTAGTTATCGCTTCTGGTTTAGTGATTAGTTTACTGCATTTCGTCGCTGTCTGTCTTTGAATTATTTCCTTTAAGTTCCCTTTTGTCCGTTCAACATTCAAAGTAATCAAATTGCAAGACTTCATTTCACAGTTTCCATCTTCTGCTGCTACGGTTTTGTCTTACTGTTTGGAGTATATTTCCCTTCTAAGCATGTCTGTTTTATCTTACATTTCTGTCCTCTGTATATCCATGAGTAGCTAAGTCACTTAGGGGCATGCTAATGACAGAACTATAGGCTAAAAAACGTGAACCAAGCATGTAGGATAGCTCTCGAAGCATTGATTGTATGTAAGCTTCATCCCACGGGCAATTTCGATTGGCCATCCATTTTGTCCAAAGAACTCCTAACCTCTGGAAGGAGTAAGAGTTCAGAGTCGTATAATCATGCTAGCCTTTCATGGTAACCAGGAAACGGCCTAGGAATAGGCGTTTCCCTAGTACAAACTAAACACTCCTGTTTTAACAAGATGCTTAAGACCTTACTTTGAGTCGAGTAAACTAAAGAATCTAATTCATGGAATCGGACGATACATGAGATAGAGTGAGTTTGATGCATAGAGAGTAGATCCAGTGCTTGAGAATCGTATAAAAATGCCTATAGGATAGTCATTAGTAGCCCTTAATTCACCCATTTACACACTTTCGCTGTTATTCAATTGCGGTAAAATTGCGGTGTCCGCAATTCTGCTAAGTTATCATTCTGTTTAGCTGTTTTCTTCTTCGTTTATTAATTCCATCTCTTGTCTTTTGAGTCTAATTTCAACTTGCATTTGTTTATGTTGCATTCCTTTACACATTCAGCAAAAATTAGATAATTAAAAACCAATTTTACCCCATCAAATCCACCCCTTCTTTCTTAACAAATACACTTCATGAATAGCTAAAAATAAGTCTCTGTGGAAAAAACGAATGAAATATACTTACTACTTGCTGTGAGACCATGTATGCTTGCATGTTCTGAGTGCTCTATCTACCTTCTTGCTTATTTATCTTTAACACATTGAGCACGCAACAAGTTTTTGGCGCCGCTGCCGGGGACTTATTTTAAGTGAAAACGAAGTTTGTTAAGTCTGAAACATCAAGTTATTTTCCATTGAGTTTGATCCATCTTCATTTCTTCTTCAGGTACCATTTAGGGTAGTTTATGAATGAGACTCCAAGTAGTGATCTAGAGTTCAACCCTGAGCCTGAGAGATTATTTAAAGCTAGAAATAGAGCCAAGAAACGTCTCTTTAAACAACCCCTTTTACCTCAAATAATTGTTGAAACCGCAGAGTCTCCGCAATCCACTCAAGAAGAAATGGCTGGAATAGATCAAAACCTGGTGCCTGTCACTCGCAATCCCATTGAAATAGCGAATGACAAGGATAGCGCCATCCTTTCGTACCTAGTACCTATGCCTGGGGAGCTGAACCCCAGCATAATCCGTCCTGAAATCACTGCCAACTCCTTCGAGTTAAAACCAGTGATGTTCCAAATGTTGTCCACTGTGGGACAATTCTTTGGAATAGAAAATGAGGACCCCCATAACCACCTTAGGAACTTCTTAGGAGTCAGTGATACCTTCCTCATTCCTGGAGTTTCCCAAGAAGCCCTGAGGCTATATCTTTTCCCTTACTCTTTGAGGGACAAAGCCAAAACGTGGTTAAATTCATTACCCTCAGGATCTGTCCTCAATTGGACAGACTTAGCAGAAAAATTCCTAGTCAAATATTTCCCACCAGATAGGAATTCGACCTTTCGTGATGATATCATCAAATTTAAACAAGCTCCGAGTGAGTCTCTTCACGAAGCTTGGACAAGATTCAAAGACCTTCTCATTAAATGTCCACACCATGACATTCCATGGTGTATCCAAATAGAAGTCTTCTTTAAAGGATGCAACCCCAGCACCAGACAAGTTCTAAACTCATCTGCTGGAGGTTCCATGTTGTCCAAGAGTTACAACGAAGCTTATGAGATCTTGGAGAAGATCTCAACATCTCACTGTAGGTGGTCAGATGATCCAGTAGAGCCAACTAGAGCTCAAGACAAGGATGCTCTAAGCGCCATGAGCACCCAAATAAACGCCCTGACCAACCTAGTTAAGCAAATGGCTCAGGCCAATCTCCAAACCAGTGCCAATACCGCCACAGCCATGTCAATGGGCACCCAGCCAAGTCAAGGCGAGGCACTTATCTGTGGATTCTGTGGGGAAGGGCACCCATATGAATACTTGTTGCGCGCTCAGTGTGTATATAAAATGTAAATGCGAAGAGCGCTAAGATCATGCAAGCATACATGGTCTGCAGCAAGTGATAAGTATAATTTAATTCGTTTTCCCACAGAGATTAAGTTTAGTGACTAACGATTTGGTGTGTTAGATTAGATAAGGTAACTTAAATTGGATAGATTTTTGGTTGAGGTACAAGAATATAAAAGATGCAAGAAGAATGTAAACATCAATGCAAAGCTAGCAAAGAGGTAAAGTCATAATGTGGAAAAGTAGAATTGCGGTTCTTGCAATAATCTAGCAATAAATTAGCAACGATTTTAATGTAAAGTAAGGCAGCAAGGTCGACTTAAGAATCCTCTATAGGCATTTAACTATGATCATTCAACAGTAGATTAACATCTCATGCATCGTCTTAGCTAGTTCTCATGCATCTTCCGATTACATGCACTAGTTTCTTAGATTACTTCTGTCCAAGTAAAGCTAACAACCTAATCATAAACACATGCTAATAAACGTGCTAGGAGAACGCCTATTCCTAGGTCATTTTCTGATTACCATAAAAGGCTAACATGAATGGATGACTCTGAATTCTTACTCCTTCCGGAGGTTAGGAATTCTTTAGACAAAATGGATGGCCGGTCGAAATTGCCCGTGGGATGAAGATCACATACATTCAATGCAATCATGCTACTCTACATGCTGAATTCTCATGCTTCTAGCCTACAGATTCCTCTTTAGCAGACCTCTCTTAGATTAGTTACTCATGGTTTTCGAAGAACTGATGGAGATGGATTGATTGAACATGAATTGAAGAACTCAACAAACCTAGTTGATTGATATATAATTAAATGAAGAACTCAACAAAACAACAAATTGATTAAGGGATGACAGGATGAAGAACTCAATAAACCAATTGATTACTCTTTTAAGAAAGCAATTCATATAATAATTTGTAAACAAACATATGTCAATCCGGAAGCAATAATGAAAGGGAAAAACAATAAATGATTTAGAACAACATTTAGAGGAAGCAGAAATTAAATTGGAAAGCGATAAAGGAAAGCAGTAAAGGAAAGCTGTTAATTGCGTGAGGATCTTCCAAGTCGTGAATCGCCTCGGATGAAGGGGAAGATTAGCTGATCTTGGGGATAAATTCAATCAGAAGAGAAGATGGATCTTCTCTTCTTCCTCTTGAATCATCGACGCCAAGGGCTGATTTCTTCGATCCAACAACCGGGGGAGAAGGATTTCGTCTTCGAGTTCTTCACTATTGAGTTGTGTTTCAATTGAGGGGAATTCAATTTGATTTCAATTGCTTTGATCCTTCATTTCACTCTCTTTATATAGCCTCTAGGTGGTTGCAAAAGTTGCTCAATAATTGTGGATCACCATTCAATTTTGTGAGGTAGTCAAGCTTGACATGTGGCAACACCAGGAAGAGTTGACTACTGGAAAAACTCAGTCAACAAAGACTGTTGACTGGAAAAAAATGCAGCAGCACAGACTGTTTTATTGCGAGCTCCGCAATTTTTCAGCAATGTTCCTGCAATGTACATTTTAGCTCTTTTTACATCATTTTGCATCCTTTTTCTTTCCTTTTCCAAATAAGCCTTAATTTAGCATCATTTCTCAAATTCTCACATTAAAGCACACATTAAGCTAACTCTTAACAAAAACACTCAAGAATTTCCATGATTTCTAGGTAAATATGACCTTAAATAATGTACTTTTGGAGAGGTAACACACCCCCAAACTTGAGTTATTGCTCGTCCTCGAGCAATATAAAGGCTTACTTTCTCTCTAATTAGCTGCTAACTCTTGTCTTTTAAACTCTACCTAACTGATTTGCTGACTTCCCTAGGTTTACTGTCAAAAGCATTATTGTCCTGTGACACTCTCCTAGGTTAAAACTAACTTCATACTTTGTCTATTCTGATTACCCTTGCCTTTAAAACCTTATGTTTTTACTAACTTCCTGTCTTTTGGTTTATCTGCCTATATCATTGAGCTCATTGTGCAGTTATCCCTAAGCTTTCAAATTCTCCCTAGTTTTAACTTAGACTCAGTACATGCTTCTAATGTCTTTATTTTTTATTTACCTAGGATTCCTTAAAGTCATGCCAGGCTTAGCACACACGAGTATCAGAGTTCAGTATCCATAGAACAAACTAAGCCCTGGCATCACTGTGTTGGATAGACACTCATCTCCCTTGACATACCTTCAAGCTACAGCTCTGTGTTTAGCAAACTAAGGATTAGAGTTCAATTTCACAGGACATCTAAACACTTAGGTCGTAGCTCTTTGGCACACATTCTTCTTCCTTGGTTTTACTTTTCCTTTTTTTCTCTTTTGGCAAAGTCTTCTCTTTGAATTGCATTTTGATGCAGTGCCACTTGTGGGTTACACAACTGGCCCTGATTACTCAGCATCCTTAGAGAGAGACAGTACCCTTTACTTTTCTTTTGCTTTCTTATTCTTTTTTTTTTTTTTTTTTAAGAAGAAGAATGTCTATTTTTCAAAGGAGAGAGGAGTGTTCCTAGGCCTAGAAGTTGCCTCCCCCAAACTTAAACTTCTCATTGTCCCCAATGAGAGTCTGAGGTGGCACACCCCCAAACTTATCTTAGAAGCATCTAGTCTAAATAAAAACCAGACAGACTTAAAACTCCTAGGGATGGAATGACCCTCATAGTGCAGATAACTCAACAACAGAAATTTACTAAAACCAACATGGTAAGGTCTAACAGAGGTACATGCTCAGCAATTCATGAAACTAATTAGAACTAACAAAGGTGTACTTGACACTCATCCAGCATGCTCAATAGACAGACTACCTATGGACATCAGTAATGCAGCCAAATCATGAGATTTAAAGACAGACAACCCATCAGAAAGTCATACACCAACATGCTTAAACTAACAAAATATTGCGGTGTCCGCAAAGAATTCGCAATGATTCCAACAGAGCAGTTTTAACTGTGATCAAGGCTCCTAGCATGCGATATTCGTTCATAAACAACTACAGAAAATAGCAAAATTATCTAAGCTACCTAATCATACGACATTAAACTAGACTAAGCTACTCTACTTAGGCAAATTAAGGAAAGCACAACATAATAACAATTGATATTGGGGGGGTAACTGGTTACAGAAAAGCAGATTTTTGAGAGGGATACGAAATACTCCCTCGAATGTCGTCAGTCTGTGGCATTCCTTCATTCGTCCTTGTCCTCTTGATTGCTCACCCTTTTTGCCGTTTAAGATTTCCAATTACCATGCTTCTAATCAAATTAAAAACAAACTTAATCAGTACTAAAAATTAAAAATACTCTAAACAAGTAAAATAAAAACAGAGAATAAAGATATCTAATCCATAGTCCTTTGATGGTTGAGCATAAAGAGAATTCCATTAAGTGCCCTAGCTCATCTTCCTTTGCTTGACTTTTAGGCTTCAGATAAGAGGAAAGCCGAGAGTGTTTTCACATCTCCTTCCTCATAGTAGTGTTTCAATCTAGCACCATTCACCATGAACGGCTGACCTTGTTCCAGATTTCGAATTTCAATTGCACCATGAACAAACACATTAGTAATCACAAAAGGACCTGACCAACGAGACTTAAATTTGCCAGGAAATAATCTAAGTCGTGAATTGAATAGCAAAACATGCTAGCCCTTTTTGAAATCCTTAATCCTAAGTCTACTATCATGCCAAATCTTAGTCTTTTCTTTATATATTTTAGCATTTTCATATGACATATGCCTTAGTTCATCTAACTCATGTAATTGCAGAGACCGCAATGTTCCCACATCGGTCACGCAATAATTCAACTCTTTTAAGGCCCAAAAGGCTTTGATTTCTAGTTCAAGGGGTAAGTGACATACTTTTCCATACACTAACCTATAAGGAGACATTCCTAAAGGTGTTTTATATGCAGTTCTATATGCCCACAGTGCATCATCAATTCATGCTAAACGACTATGATTGTTGGCACATAATAAATATTTCATTCCCAAAATAAACTACTCCTAACATACGAAATCTAAGCAAAGCATGATAAAATCCTAATTTAAGAGTTTAGGGATCAGAAATCTCCCTTGTCAATCTGCCTCATATGGATATTCTTCAATGTTTCGAGGCACCACTTCTGCTCCTTTAAGATACTTAAGTCTTGATTTACGGGATCGGACATTCTGCCACACCTTGAAATTGTTGATTCTTTCAAAGAGACTGCATGTTATAACATCCCAAGGTTTGTAATTTATGTGCGTTGGTACAACATAGGTTTGATGCGATGAGACTTCTTTTTCTGGCACATCTCTTTCTAAATCCTTCAGCTGGAGCATTTGTGGTGGTGGTGGCTCAGCTCTTTCATTGGTGGAGAAGCTTGCTGCAACCTCAAACATTTCAAATTTGTGTTCCTCAAGCAGCGCATTAGTCTCTTTGGCCTCATCCAGCACAATTTCATTTTTCTCAACTTTCACCAACTCCCCCAATTCATATGGAGATTCCATTGGATCACTCTTCTTAGATTCGAAGGTAACAAAGGAGTCATCATCATAAAAATCAAACATTTGAGGGTATGGTGGTGGTGACACATAGGTAGGCAAATCAGGTTGCCTAATGACAGGGGGAGGCCTAGGAATCTCTTCTGGTTCCTCAATGATAGGTTCCAGCCTTACCCTTGTTGTGCTTGGTTGTATTTGATCAAAGTTAGGCAGAGAATCCAGTGGAGCACTAGACTCTTCGTTCTCTACTCTCTTTGGTGTTTCTCTGTTGTTGATCACCAATGGCCTTCCACTTCGGAGTTCAATGGCTTGAACTTGTTCCTTACCATCCCTTCTTGGAGTTTCAGTGTCTGCAGGCAGTCTGCCTTGGGGCCTATTCTTCAGCTCGTCTGCCAACTGCCCGATTTGTGTCTCTAAGCTTCTCAAGGTTGCTTGCTGGCTCTGCAAAGTTGCATCATTTCTTGCTATGTATTCCTTCAGCAAGTTCTCCACTGATTTTCCCATCGGTTGGTTGTTGACATATTGTTCCTGATATGGGGGTTGACTAGTTTGTTGATGTTGAGTGAAACCAGGTGGTCCACTCGGTCTTGATTGATTTTGCGTTTGGCTTGTGCTTTGTTGTCCACCCCAAGATCGATTTGGGTGGTTCCTCCAACCAGGGTTATATGTATTTGAATAGGGGTTGTTCCTTGGTTGTTGTTGACTTCCAACATAGTACACTGAAGAGGGATTAGCAGGGCAATAGTCATACATATGCCCTTCCCCACAGAATCCACAAACTAGTGCCTCACCTTGGTTGGCTATTGTTGTGCTTGTTGAAACAGCTGCCACTGTGTTGACACTTTGTTGAATATTGGGTTGAGCCATTTGCTTCACCAGGTTGGTCAGAGCATTGATTTGGCTGCTCATTGCGCTGAGTGCATCCATGTCTTGAGCCTTCCTTCTGTTTGGCTCCACAAGATCGTCTGACCATTGACAATGTGATGTTGAGATTTTCTCCAAAATCTCATAGGCTTCGTTATAGCTCTTTGATAGCATCGAACCTCCAGCTGAGGAATTCAAGACTTGCCTCGTGCTGGGGTTGCATCCTTTGAAGAATACTTCAATCTGGATACACCATGGAATGCCATGGCGTGGACATTTGAGTAGAAGATCTTTGAATCTGATCCAAGCTTCATGCAGTGATTCATTTTCGGCTTGCTTGAACTTGATGATGTCAACACGAAAGTCACAGTTCCTATCTGGAGGGAAGTATTTTACTAGGAACTTTTCAGCAAGGTCTGTCCAATTGACAATTGATCCAGAGGGGAAAGAGTCCAGCCACGTCTTGGCCTTGTCTCTTAATGAATATGGAAAAAGGTAAAGTCTCAAGGCCTCTTGAGACACTCCTGGGATGACAAAGGTGTCACTTACTCCCAGGAAGTTTCTCAAGTGGTTGTGGGGGTCTTCATTTTCCACTCCAAAGAATTGTCCAACTGTGGACAGCATTTGAAACATGACAGGTTTTAACTCGAATGAGTGAGCTGTAATCTCGGGGCGTACGATGCTCGGATTAAGCTCCTCAGGTATTGGTACAAGGTATGATAGAATAGCACTATCCTTATCATTCGCAATTTCAATGGGGTTGCGAATGATAGGTGCTCGGTTTGGTGCTTCTTCTGCTCTATCCATTTCAGCTTGTTGAGATTGTGCTGACTCTGCGTGGTCCGCAATGTGCTGAATTACAGGTTGTTTTGGCTGTTTAAAAAGGCGTTTCTTAATTTTGTTTCTGGCCCTTAAAGTTCTTTCGGGTTCAGGATCAAATTCTAGATTGTGATTTGGAAACTCATTCATAAACCAGCTTTGTTGGTACCTGTAAATGCAAAAGATTAGCTCAAATATATTAAGTTCTTCTAAAATAACACAAATCGTGTTTACTAAACAAAATCCCCGGCAGCGGCGCCAAAAACTTGTTGCGCGCTCAGTGTGTATATAAAATGTAAATGCGAAGAGCGCTAAGATCATGCAAGCATACATGGTCTGCAGCAAGTGATAAGTATAATTTAATTCGTTTTCCCACAGAGATTAAGTTTAGTGACTAACGATTTGGTGTGTTAGATTAGATAAGGTAACTTAAATTGGATAGATTTTTGGTTGAGGTACAAGAATATAAAAGATGCAAGAAGAATGTAAACATCAATGCAAAGCTAGCAAAGAGGTAAAGTCATAATGTGGAAAAGTAGAATTGCGGTTCTTGCAATAATCTAGCAATAAATTAGCAACGATTTTAATGTAAAGTAAGGCAGCAAGGTCGACTTAAGAATCCTCTATAGGCATTTAACTATGATCATTCAACAGTAGATTAACATCTCATGCATCGTCTTAGCTAGTTCTCATGCATCTTCCGATTACATGCACTAGTTTCTTAGATTACTTCTGTCCAAGTAAAGCTAACAACCTAATCATAAACACATGCTAATAAACGTGCTAGGAGAACGCCTATTCCTAGGTCATTTTCTGATTACCATAAAAGGCTAACATGAATGGATGACTCTGAATTCTTACTCCTTCCGGAGGTTAGGAATTCTTTAGACAAAATGGATGGCCGGTCGAAATTGCCCGTGGGATGAAGATCACATACATTCAATGCAATCATGCTACTCTACATGCTGAATTCTCATGCTTCTAGCCTACAGATTCCTCTTTAGCAGACCTCTCTTAGATTAGTTACTCATGGTTTTCGAAGAACTGATGGAGATGGATTGATTGAACATGAATTGAAGAACTCAACAAACCTAGTTGATTGATATATAATTAAATGAAGAACTCAACAAAACAACAAATTGATTAAGGGATGACAGGATGAAGAACTCAATAAACCAATTGATTACTCTTTTAAGAAAGCAATTCATATAATAATTTGTAAACAAACATATGTCAATCCGGAAGCAATAATGAAAGGGAAAAACAATAAATGATTTAGAACAACATTTAGAGGAAGCAGAAATTAAATTGGAAAGCGATAAAGGAAAGCAGTAAAGGAAAGCTGTTAATTGCGTGAGGATCTTCCAAGTCGTGAATCGCCTCGGATGAAGGGGAAGATTAGCTGATCTTGGGGATAAATTCAATCAGAAGAGAAGATGGATCTTCTCTTCTTCCTCTCGAATCATCGACGCCAAGGGCTGATTTCTTCGATCCAACAACCGGGGGAGAAGGATTTCGTCTTCGAGTTCTTCACTATTGAGTTGTGTTTGAATTGAGGGGAATTCAATTTGATTTCAATTGCTTTGATCCTTCATTTCACTCTCTTTATATAGCCTCTAGGTGGTTGCAAAAGTTGCTCAATAATTGTGGATCACCATTCAATTTTGTGAGGTAGTCAAGCTTGACATGTGGCAGCACCAGGAAGAGTTGACTACTGGAAAAACTCAGTCAACAAAGACTGTTGACTGGAAAAAAATGCAGCAGCACAGACTGTTTTATTGCGAGCTCCGCAATTTTTCAGCAATGTTCCTGCAATGTACATTTTAGCTCTTTTTACATCATTTTGCATCCTTTTTCTTTCCTTTTCCAAATAAGCCTTAATTTAGCATCATTTCTCAAATTCTCACATTAAAGCACACATTAAGCTAACTCTTAACAAAAACACTCAAGAATTTCCATGATTTCTAGGTAAATATGACCTTAAATAATGTACTTTTGGAGAGGTAACAATACTGCCCTGGGAATCCATCCTCAGTCTGCTATGTTGGGAGCCAGCAGCAGCCTAGGAATAACCCCTACTCCAACACCTATAACCCTGGTTGGAGAAACCACCCAAACCTGTCATGGGGTGGCCAACAACACACTAACCAAAATCCTAACCAACCTAGACCGAGTGGAACACCTGGTTTCACTCCCCAACATAACCAGTCAATGTACCAAAAACCATACAATCAACCTGTAGGATCTTCTGTAGAAAACTTACTCAAGGAATACATAGCTAAGAATGATGCTACGCTTCAAAGCCAGCAAGCTACTCTTAGGAGCCTAGAAAACCAAATAGGCCAATTAGCCAATGAACTCAAGAGTAGGCCCCAAGGTAGACTCCCTGCTGACACCGAGGTACCAAGGAGAGATGGCAAAGAACAAGTTCAAGCAATTGAACTTAGGAGTGGAAGACCATTGGTGAGCAACACAAAGGACACACCAAAGAGAGTAGAGAACACTGAGTCTAGTGCTCCACTGGAGTCTCTGCCAAACCAAGGTCCACCACCAACTAGCACATCAGGAGCCAGGCTAGAGCCAATTGTTGAGGAGATAGAAGAAATTCCGAGGCCTCCACCTATCCTAAGGCGCCCTGACGTGCCTGCATATGTGCCACCACCTCCATACCCTCGAAGGCTTAAGAAGAAGTAGGAACAGGAAGTTCATTTTAATAAATTCTTAGAAATTCTTAAGCAAGTGCATGTTAACATTCCTTTTGTAGAAGTTTTGCAGTCTATGCCTTCTTATGTAAAGTTTTTGAAGGACATTATTACTAACAAAAAAATAATTGGTGAGTTTGAAACAGTAAACCTCACTGAGGAGTGCAGTGCCATCTGTTGCGTGCTCAATGTGTAAAGATAATTATGCAAAAGTGTAGAGAGAGCACTTAGAACATGCAAGCATACATGGTCTCACAGCAAGTAGTAAGTATATTTCATTCGTTTTTTCCACAGAGACTCATTTTTAGCTATTCGCGAAGTGTGTTTGTTAAGAAAGATGGGATGAATTTGATGGGGTAAAATTGGTTTTTAATTATCTACTTTTTGCTGAATGTATAAAGGGATATAACATAAACAAATGCAAGTTGAAATTAGATGCAAAGGACAAGAGATGGAATTAATAAACGAGGAAGAAAACAGCTAAACAGAATGCAACTTAGCAGAATTGTGAGAACCGCAATTAATCCGCAATTAACTCAACAGCAAAAGTATGTAAATGGGCAAATTAAGGGCTACTAATGACTATCCTATAGGCAGTTTATTACGATTATCAAGCTTTGGATCAACTCTCTATACATCAAACTCACTCTATCTCAAGTATCGTCCGATTCCATGCATTAGAGTCTTAAGTTTACTCGACTTCAAAGTAAGGTCTCAAGCATCTTATTTAAGCAGGAGTGTTTAGTTTGTACTAGGGAAACGCCTATTCCTAGGCCGTTTCCTGATTACCATGAAAGGCTAGCATGATTATATGACTCTGAACTCTTACTCCTTCCAGAGGTTAGGAGTTCTTTAGACAAAATGGATGGCCAATCGAAATTGCCCGTGGGATGAAGCTTACATACAATCAATGTGCGAGTGTTAATCTGCCTACTTGATTCACGTTTTTTAGCCTATAGTTCTGTCATTAGCATGCCCCTAAGTGACTTAGCTACTCATGGATATATAGAGAACAGAAATGGTAGATAAGATAGACATGCTTAGAAGGGAAATGTGCTTAAAACAGTAAGCCAAACCCGTAGCAGAAGATGGGAAATGAGAAATGCAGAAATGAACTTTGATTACTGAAATTGTTTGTTGAACAGATAAAAGCTGTAAAGTAAATAGCAACAAGACAGAAAGCAACGAAATAAACTAATCTAGCTACTTAGGAAAAGAACAGCACGAAGCAGAATGTAAAACAGAAGAGAAAGACAGAAAAACAGTAAAGAGTTGCTGGAAAGCTTCGTGGCAGTCGCCTCGAATGAAGGGGATGAAAGGTCAGCCTTGCTTGGATGAATCCAATCAAGAGAGAAGAAGAATCTTCTCTCCTTCCTATCAGATTATCGATTCCAACAGCTGAGACTCTCACTCCAACAGACGGCAAAGGAAAACAGATGGAAATGGTGGACTGCGAGAAGACTTCTGCGCTTCGAGTGATGATCAAACCTCCGACTTTGGCCCCCTTTTATAGTAGTTTGCAGGTGCGTTTGGGCCAAGGAGAACCATCAATCTTCAACGTCATATATCAGAATGGATGGAGGAGAAAGAACGAATCCCTGAAAATACGGAAATTAACAGAAAAAGATCAGTCAACTTACGGTTTTCACTTGAATAATTGCGGTCACCGCAATGATTTCGCAATTCATTCGCAATGTTTATTTTTTCATTCTTTTCCTTCGGTTTTCAACCCTTTTTCTACCTATTGTGCATAAGTCCTAAATTAACTACCTTCTTCTAATTCTCATATTAAAGCATAGGTTTAGGCTAAATGCTAACAAAAACACCTAAATGTGTACATCTTCTTAAGCTAAATGGGTTCTAAATAAGTCACTTTCAGAGACTTAACACACCCCCAAACTTTAAGGCTTTGCTTGTCCTCAAGCATACTAAGGACTTACCTAGGCTGCTGTTTTATCTTCTTTAACTACTCACCGACTCCCCTATATCCCTATCTCTAGCAGTGCTGTCCTGTGACACACTTCTAAGTTTAGAATTAACCTCTTATCAAGCTTCTTCTGACTTCACCTGCCTATTATACCTGCTGTTTCTGTTAACCCCTTACTACTGATCTAACTACTTCTATGATATCATGCTACTATCCCTAAGGTTTCAAATTCTACCAAGCTTTACTCCAGACTCAGTACATGCTTCTAGCTTAACTTTTAATGTACCTAGGATTCCTTAGAGTCATGCCAGTCTTAGTATTAACAGTGACAGTGGTACTTTTAGAGAACAACCTAAGCCCTGGCATCACTACATTGGATATACATTCATCTCCCTAGACAAACCTAAAAGCTACAACCTTGTGCTTAGCTCTTTGAGGATCAGAGTTCTTTTTTAAATAGGACATCTAAGCCACAAGATTATAACTCCTAAGCATACATCCTTCTTCCCCTATTTCTCCTTTTCCCTTTTTTACTTAGGTGGAGTCTCTCCTTGGGTTGCCTTTTGATGCAATGCCACTTGTGGTTTACACACTTGGCACTGATTACTCAGCACTTGAGAGAGACTCCCCTCTTTATTCTTATTTTTCACTTTTTCTATTTATCACAAAAAAATTTTCTTAAAGGAGAAGAAGAATGCTTATGTCCTAAGGGAGAGAGGAATGTTCCTAGGCCTAGGGTGGCCTCCCCCAAACTTCAACTACTCATTGTCCCCAATGAGTGTTTGAGGTGGCACACCCCCAAACTTATCCTAGAAGCATCTAGTCTACAGTAAAACAAAGAGAATCTAAAAATCCTAGGCATAGGCAAAACATTCTAAAAGCAATTATTCCAACAGCAGAAAATTTGAACATAACAGACAGTTTTAAGGACTTACGGTTTTGGTAGCGATATTATTGAACTATCGCCAATCATCGGGTTGTCGAGACCCGCCAAAATAAATTTATAAGTGCCCGAAATCACTAAACTATTTGTAGAATAGTAGTAACGGGGTCGATCCACAGGGAATTAAGGTATTTTGACTTAATCTTAATTAAATTTGCAAACAATTAATATAGGTGAAATAAGGGGGAATTGTTGGTTTTACGTGACTAAAGTGGAACAAAGCAAATAGAAAAATTAGCTAACGGAGTTTCCGACTCGGGAGGATCGGAATAAATTTAGCATGCTTCTTGGTTCATAGGTTGATGAGAATTATGGTTAAACAATTTAACGAATGCACAGCTCGTCTAAAATTAATAAATAACTCAGACATGCTCCATGGATTTAATTAAACATAATTAATTATGCTAATCAAGCATACCGTCCGGACATTGGCGGCCAACGCTCTCCCAAGACCGAACGGTAGCAACAAGCTAACTGTGACGACTATCTAATTTGGACGCGAAATTAGTATGTCGATTTGGAATCCTAATTCGGGAAGAACGAACACCAAGAGCGTAAGGACGCCAATACGCTCAAGGTGCCATAATTCCTTGTTACTTGGCGGAGACGAGAGGCACGGCATCAAATCCTTTAACAAATGAACATGCTCAAAATCAAGGGTGCCTAGTCCTAAATCATTCAAACGTGCTCATAGATTAAGCTAAGAAATAGAATTAAATTCAATAAAATATCCAACCAAATCAGAATTTCAGTCTACAACCTCACCAAGAGTTCATACTACATTTATCCTTACAATCCCGAGCCAAAAACGGTAAATCTACTCACTCATGACTTGCGTAGTGTGGGACGGCTTCAAACCGAGCTTCCTAGCCCCTCCCATGGTGGAAAACAGCTGCTGGACGTCAAATCAGGCGCGGAGCTCGAGGTGGAAGATGATAATCGCGGCTAAAATCGGACAAAAAAGTTAAGTAGTCCGTCGTAGCGTCGAGACGCTAGGGCAGCGTCTCGACGCTGCGCCCTAAGTAATCCGCGCGCGCGCTCGGGGTGGCCTCGAGACGCTCGCACAGCGTCGAGACGCTTGTGCGGCGTCGAGCTAGCGTCGAGACGCTATCACTCGACGCTTGCTCTCGGGTTTTTCTTCAATTCAGCGCTTCAGACTTTGGAGCGTCGAGACGCTAAGGCAGCGTCTCGACGCTGGGCAGCGTCGAGCTAGCGTCGCGACGCTGTCGCTCGACGCTAGCTCTCGGGTTTTTGCATGGAATTTCGCCTTCAATTTCCCCAAAGCGCCCAAACTTCATCTCAATGCATGGATCTTCCCGGGAAGCGTTCTTATGCCTTAAAATCGCGATATTAAGCTCCGAAACGCGCCGAAACGCTCTCGAGAGCGAAACACCGAGAATACCTACAATAATTACATAAAAGCAAGATTAAGCCAATAATAAACGTGAATTAGGGACATAAATATAGCTCCAAAATGGAGCTATCAAACACCCCCAACTTAAATCTTGCTAGTCCTCGAGCAAGGTGGAATTCTGATTAATAAAATGGAACGAGAATGCATGCTAGGGACTCGATTCTCAATACTGGAAAAGACAAGGCAATTGCATTTGAAAGAACAGCTGCATGCATGCATTGGTTAAGACAATTTGGAAAATTTAAAGATGTTTCCCTATTTACGCCTCGGACTTAGCTCCTCGATCTTAGATTTCAACAGGCTTAGAACGGCTCTATCTATCCTAAAATTTCGCTTTCCCCCTACTTATGGCTTAACAGAACAGTCTAAGGGCAGTTCATCGCTTATGCAAGTAATATAACGCAAGGCATCTTTTTCTCAATTTCATTGAACTTATCTTCATGAGCGCCTAACATGTCAATCTTACTTTCGTTTCAGCTTGCCTGCAATTTCATTGCACAGTGCATCTGACTACGGGCAAAATTCACATTTTTAAGGACTAGCGTTCACTTCTTTGTGCATCCTTTTCATGCAGTGGCGACCGTGGGTTACACGACCGCCCCTGGCTACTAAGGTAACTCAAGAAGGAGGAACGCCTCACGAGATTATTTTCTTTTTGTAAACTTGCATTCATTTTTCTTTAAGTCTAAGCATCATATTAAAATTTTGAGCGCACGGGTTACAAACAAAAGCGAATCTTGGCCCATCCTAAGGTTGCCTTTCGAGGTGACAACGAATTTCAAAACAAACAGAGCTACACTAAACCCGCAGATCCAAGATAGAGTGCTAGCATGCGAAGCTTAAACAGGGAAATATTTTTTTGAAAAATTTTTCAAAATGGCCTTAACATATGCAATTATGCTGAATTTCATGACAAATACAAATACGAAGACCTCAGCAGTACATCACAGAATTTCATAGTCAGACTAGCATGCTTTCACCATAACTCAACAAGTAAATCAGGATTCCACAACTAAACTCGACAATCACTATAAGGCACAACCCACCAACACCCCCAACTTAGAAATTGACAATGTCCTCATTGGACCAAATATGCATAGTCAAAACAAAAGGAAAGAAAACCTTCCCTGAGTTGTGACTTAGAGGGTTGTAGGGTGCGCATAAACCTTAGCCAATAAACCGCAAGGATGAGCCATTGTTTCACCTGAAAATTCCCAACATCAGAATAGAAATCTAAACTAATCCTAAAGACGGTAAGTAAACAAAAAGCATGTACAATTCAAGCTCGGGTGCCTCCGAGTAGCGCAAATTTTTAGAGTCGATTGCTCGACCTTACCAAAACTCAATTTATCCTTTCTCATAATCAGGCTCTTTCAAGTAAGCATGGTCGTCGAAGTCCTCTGACATTCCCTCATGAAAGATCTTTAATCGCTGGCCATTCACCGTGTATTCTTTTTCTGTATCCAGGCTCTGAATCTTGACTGCACCATAGTGATGAACATCAGTGATAATGAAAGGACCAAGCCACCTGGAACGAAGTTTACCTGGCATGAACTTCAAGCGGGAGTTGAACAAGAGGACCTTCTGACCAACTTCGAAGTGTTTCCTGACGACTCGCCTGTCGTGGAACATTTTGGTCTTTTCCTTGTAGGTCTTCGAGTTCTCATATGCATCCAGGCGAAGCTCCTCCAGTTCTTGCAATTTGAGGAGTCTTTCTTCGCCCGCCAAGTCAAAGTCCATGTTGCACTTCTTCACGGCCCAGTAAGCTTTGTGTTCGATCTCCACGGGGAGGTGACAGGCTTTACCATAAACCATCCGGTAGGGAGACATCCCTATGGGGGTTTTGTAAGCCGTACGATAAGCCCACAAAGCGTCGTCCAGCCTGAGGCTCCAATCCTTCCTTCCTGGACTTACTGTTTTCTCGAGGATGCTCTTCACCTCTCGATTGGAAACCTCCGCTTGACCATTGGTCTGAGGATGATACGGGGTAGAGATTTTATGATTGACCCCATATTTCCTCATCAAGGCCTGGATCGTTTTGTTGCAGAAGTGGCTCCCCTGGTCACTTATGATGGCTCGTGGAACTCCATACCTGCTAAAAATGTTAGACTTGACAAAACTGGAAACAACATTAGCGGTATCAACTTTGGTGGCTTTAGCTTCCACCCATTTAGACACGTAGTCCACAGCCAATAAGATATAGACAAAACCAAATGAAGGGGGGAAGGGTCCCATAAAGTCCATACCCCAAACCTCGAAAATTTCACAAGTTAAAATGGGGTTTTGGAGCATTTCATTCCTACTAGTGATGGTCCCTTTTCTCTGACACTGATCACAAGATTTACAAAACTCATAACAGTCCTTAAACAGTGATGGCCAGAAAAACCCACAATCTAAAATTTTTCTCGCAGTTCTATTTTGCCCGAAGTGTCCCCCGCATGCAAATTCATGGCAAAAGGTAAGGATGGACCTATGTTCAGACTTAGGGACGCACTTCCTAATTACTTGGTCAGCACAAAACTTCCATAAAATGGGCTCTTCCCAAACATATGTTTTGGCTTCGCTTTTCAGCTTAGCTCTTTGATTATATGAAAAATCGAATGGGAACGTACCTGTGACCAAGTAGTTGACAATGTCGGCGTACCATGGTGTCTCCACACTTACCTGGAAAAGGACTTCGTCAGGGAATTCGTCATTCAGAGGCAGATCGTCCTCATTACGCACAATACGGCTCAAGTGGTCAGCAACTGTGTTTTCTGATCCTTTTCTGTCCTGAACAGAGACGTCGAACTCCTGGAGTAATAATACCCATCTGAGCAGTCTAGGCTTCGAGTCTTTCTTGTTCATCAGGTATCGAACTGCTGCATGATCAGAAAAAACAATTACTTTAGATCCAAGAATATATGGCCTAAACTTATCAAGAGCGAAAACTATGGAAAGCAGCTCCTTCTCTGTTGTTGTGTAACCGATCTGCGCGGAATTGAGCGTCCGAGAGGCATAATAAATCACGTGGCTCTTCTTGTCTATCCTCTGTCCCAACACAGCGCCTACGGCATAATTGCTTGCATCGCACATAATCTCGAAAGGAGTCCCCCACTGCGGTGGATGAATGATGGGTGCGTTGGTCAAGCACTTTTTCAGAACGTCAAAGGCAAGCTTGCACTGTTTGTCAAAACAGAATGGAACATCCTTTTTCAGCAAGCTTGTCATCGGAGTCACTATCTTCGAGAAGTCTTTAATGAACCTGCGGTAAAAACCTGCGTGACCAAGAAAAGAACGTACTTCCCGAAGATTTGTGGGGTAAGGTAAATCAGATATGACATCAATCTTAGCTTTATCAACCTCTATCCCCTTAGCAGACACAACATGACCCAATACTATGCCCTGACTGGCCATGAAATGACACTTCTCAAAATTTAAAACAAGATTAGTTTCGATGCACCTTTCCATGACTCTAGACAAGTTAAACAGGCAATCTTTAAATGAACTTCCATATACAGTAAAATCATCCATAAAGACTTCGATGCATTTTTCTACAAATTCAGAAAATATGCTCATCATGCATCGCTGAAAAGTCCCTGGAGCATTACAAAGCCCAAAGGGCATTCTCCTATATGCGTAAGTTCCGAATGGACAAGTAAAAGTAGTCTTTTCTTGGTCTTCCTGGGCTATGGGAATTTGATAAAACCCAGAAAAACCATCAAGAAAACAGAAGAATGGTTTCCCAGCTAAACGCTCACCCATTTGATCTATGAAGGGAATAGGAAAGTGGTCCTTCTTAGTCACGTCATTCAGTTTTCTAAAATCAATACACATTCTCCACCCGTTTTGTACTCTCTTAGGTACTAACTCCCCCTTATCATTTCTAATTACAGTTATGCCCGTCTTTTTAGGTACAACATGAATAGGGCTAACCCATTGGCTATCAGAAATGGGAAAGATAATACCTGCATCCAGGAGTTTGTGTATCTCAGACAACACTACCTCTTTCATTGCAGGGTTCAGTCTCCGCTGAGGCTCTCGGGATGGCTTTGCTCCCTCATCCAGCCGAATCTTGTGCATGCACAGCACTGGACTCAACCCATGCAAGTCTGCCAATGTCCATCCCATGGCTCTTTTGTTCTTTTTCAAAACCTCGACCAACTCGCCTTCTTGCTCCGATGTGAGCTCCTTGGAGATAATTACCGGAAGTGTCTCCACCTCACCCAAGTACACGTACTTGAGATGACCCGGCAACTCCTTCAATTCCAACTTGGGAGCCTGCAAAAGAGATGGTAATATTTTAGTTGGCTTTTCACATGTCTCTAAAGCAAAAGTAGGTTGTTCAGACAAATCAGTCAATATGGGAACACTACTTTCAACTTCGCCAACAATTTCAGTAAAAACGAGTGGGTCATCCCCATCAACAACAGTCATGCATTCTTCTTGTTCTAAAGTATCTATCAGATCAATTTTACAGACAGAATGCACATCAGCACGTTGTTTCATGGCATCAAATACATTAAATTCGAACACATCCCCTTCATACTCAACAGACAAAGTTCCATCATGCACATTAATTTTCGTTTTAGCGGTTTTCATGAATGGTCTACCAAGTAAAACAGATGTGGTGGATGTGTTTTCTTCCAAATTTATCACATAAAAATCAGCAGGGAAGATTAAATCCTTAACCTTAACCAACACGTCCTCAATCAACCCTAGAGGATGAATAGAAGACCTATTAGCTAACTGGATAACTATACTAGTTTCCTGCATACCTTCTAAACCGAGGCTCTTGTAGACTGAGTATGGCATAACATTGATTGAAGCTCCTAAGTCTAGCATAGCGTGTTCGATTTCTCTATCCCCTATAGTACATGGCAAGAGGAACATACCTGGGTCCTGGCATTTGCTTGGAATACCTTGGGTTAGCAGGGCAGAAACATTCTTGCTTACCACGACTCTCTCAGCACTTTTAGTCTTCCTCTTCATTGTGCACATCTCCTTAAGGAATTTAGCGTACCTTGGGATTTGCTGAATTGCATCAAGCAGTGGTATGTTGATCCCAACCTTCCTCAACGTCTCAAGTACATCCGCGTTGTCGGCCTCCTTAGATGGCCTTGCAAGCCTACTAGGAAAAGGAGCAACGGGAGTGTAAGACTTCATAGAAATAACAGGAGGAGGCGTTACAACAGTTTCAGAGGGTGCTTGAGAACACTTATCTGGAGATATCTCTGAAGTAAATGGAGGACTCACGAGAGTGGTTTGAGATGGCACTTCTTTACCACTTCTGAGGTTTATCGCACTAACCCCTTCCGCTTTGGATTCAATTCTACTCATTCTTTCCTTTACCTCTGAGAATTCATCTCTTAGAGACTTAATCTGCGATCTTGTCTCATCGCTAGCTTCCATGAGCGATTTGAACATGCTTTCAATGGCTTTACCTGAAATAGAAGAAACGTCCTGAGATGATTTTTCTTTCATCGTATGAACTAAACCAAATACCTGAGAAACTTGTTCTTTGAGCACTTCTATGTCGGAAGACATCTTAGAATGTTCGTTTCTTCCTCCGTACTGGCGACGGTTCTCAGCTATGTTGGAGATCAACTGACGAGCTTCCGCAGGCGTTTTCTCCCAAAGGACTCCTCCACTTGCCGCATCAAGCATCTGGCGGTCATGCGTGAGCAACCCATCATAGAAGCATTCGATAAGCGAGACTTCTACTATCAAGTGGTTCGGACATTTTTCACAGAGTTTAATGAACCTCTCCCAGCACTCGTAAAATGCCTCGTCCTTTCCTTGCTCAAATTGTCGTATATCTTTTTTCACGGCTCTGGCTTTTGAAGCAGGGAAATACCTTTCCAAGAATAGACTCTGCAACTTCTCCCAAGTAAAGATGGTCCCCGATGGCAAGTAATGCAGCCAATCTCGAGCTTCACCTTTTAGAGTGAATGGAAAAGCTCTCAGGTAGAGCTGATCTTTTGTTATGTCGCCAGGCGTCATCGCGGAGCTTACCATTTGAAACTCCTTGAGATGTTTGTAAGGATCTTCTTCTGCTTCACCACAAAAAGAGGGTAAAAGGTTAATCACACCAGATTTAAGCACAAACTCACCTGAAATTTCCGGGTAGGAAATACAAGAAGGTTGGTGGCCCATAGCAAATGATGTCCATTGTCTGAGCGTTTTTGGGACTCCAATCTCATCACCAATCTCCATTTTCTCAATCAAAATTTGGCACTTCTAGCACACTTAAACAAACAGATCAAAATTGCAAATAATAAAAGAAATAACAGAAATTTTTTTTAGTAAAAATTAAAAGTTTACAAATCAAATTTAAATCAGGCCGAATTACACTTAAGTCCCCGGCAACGGCGCCAATTTTGGTAGCGATATTATTGAACTATCGCCAATCATCGGGTTGTCGAGACCCGCCAAAATAAATTTATAAGTGCCCGAAATCACTAAACTATTTGTAGAATAGTAGTAACGGGGTCGATCCACAGGGAATTAAGGTATTTTGACTTAATCTTAATTAAATTTGCAAACAATTAATATAGGTGAAATAAGGGGGAATTGTTGGTTTTACGTGACTAAAGTGGAACAAAGCAAATAGAAAAATTAGCTAACGGAGTTTCCGACTCGGGAGGATCGGAATAAATTTAGCATGCTTCTTGGTTCATAGGTTGATGAGAATTATGGTTAAACAATTTAACGAATGCACAGCTCGTCTAAAATTAATAAATAACTCAGACATGCTCCATGGATTTAATTAAACATAATTAATTATGCTAATCAAGCATACCGTCCGGACATTTGCGGCCAACGCTCTCCCAAGACCGAACGGTAGCAACAAGCTAACTGTGACGACTATCTAATTTGGACGCGAAATTAGTATGTCGATTTGGAATCCTAATTCGGGAAGAACGAACACCAAGAGCGTAAGGACGCCAATACGCTCAAGGTGCCATAATTCCTTGTTACTTGGCGGAGACGAGAGGCACGGCATCAAATCCTTTAACAAATGAACATGCTCAAAATCAAGGGTGCCTAGTCCTAAATCATTCAAACGTGCTCATAGATTAAGCTAAGAAATAGAATTCAATTCAATAAAATATCCAACCAAATCAGAATTTCAGTCTACAACCTCACCAAGAGTTCATACTACATTTATCCTTACAATCCCGAGCCAAAAACGGTAAATCTACTCACTCATGACTTGCGTAGTGTGGGACGGCTTCAAACCGAGCTTCCTAGCCCCTCCCATGGTGGAAAACAGCTGCTGGACGTCAAATCAGGCGCGGAGCTCGAGGTGGAAGATGATAATCGCGGCTAAAATCGGACAAAAAAGTTAAGTAGTCCGTCGTAGCGTCGAGACGCTAGGGCAGCGTCTCGACGCTGCGCCCTAAGTAATCCGCGCGCGCGCTCGGGGTGGCGTCGAGACGCTCGCACAGCGTCGAGACGCTTGTGCGGCGTCGAGCTAGCGTCGAGACGCTATCACTCGACGCTTGCTCTCGGGTTTTTCTTCAATTCAGCGCTTCAGACTTCGGAGCGTCGAGACGCTAAGGCAGCGTCTCGACGCTGGGCAGCGTCGAGCTAGCGTCGCGACGCTGTCGCTCGACGCTAGCTCTCGGGTTTTTGCATGGAATTTCGCCTTCAATTTCCCCAAAGCGCCCAAACTTCATCTCAATGCATGGATCTTCCCGGGAAGCGTTCTTATGCCTTAAAATCGCGATATTAAGCTCCGAAACGCGCCGAAACGCTCTCGAGAGCGAAACACCGAGAATACCTACAATAATTACATAAAAGCAAGATTAAGCCAATAATAAACGTGAATTAGGGACATAAATATAGCTCCAAAATGGAGCTATCAGGTTTATGCATGCTGAGCACTATTCAGAGGCGAATTTAAACTATCAAAGCGTGTCCTATGACACTCATCCAGCATGCTTTAAGATCAGCTATATAAGGTAGTCATGCTAGCAGCAACAGATAGAATATAACAGATCACAGCCTAACTAAACAGACAGGCCAAAACATGCAATCAGTCACAAAAATTGCGGGAACCGCAATTATTTCGCAATCCAATCCGGGCAGATTTAACATTGATTCAGGCCCCTAGCATGCTTTCTCCTGCTACTCATGCATCCTAAAAATAAAACTAAACTATCCTACCTATTCAGCTAACATCAGACTAGACTAAGCAGAAGAAAAAACATAAAACTAAACATTAAAAACAGATCAAAAGTTGAACACAAAACAGCATAATATACATGATCCTATCAGAAAGCAGAAAATTTGTCTTTTGTTTCTTAAGGGAACAGCAATACTCCCTTTAGTGCACTTCAAACCAGCACTCAATTCTCATCATCCTCATCTGGTTGCCTTGGTCGTGGGGGCACCCATGGAGTTAGGAGGTTGGTGGGGAAGTCCGGGAAGATGCATCCCAACTGGTCTGCAACTTCTTTGTCCCTTGCCTGCGCATAGTTGGCCCATTGAGCCAATCTTCTCTGCAAGTCCATTAAGCAGGCCATGGATAGGGACTGTTCAGCAGCCAGCCTATCCAACTCAAACTCCATATTCCCCTTTCTTCTCAGCCTCAGGTTCGCAGGCAGCTCCAAATGGCCTGTGTACGGCATCTGCTGCTCCAAACGCTCGGTGGGGACTCCTGCAAGCAAACATAGCTTGGTTATGGTATTAGGGAAAAACAAGGGTCCCTTACCTTTCTTTGCGCATTCAGCAATGGCAGCTGACATGATTTCCCCCACATTGACCGTGAGACCGCGCATGATAGCATAAACCAGCAGTGATCTACTCTGGTTGATTGTCGTCTCGTGGGTCACAGGGGACAGTTTTCTCCTCACAAAGGCAAACCAAACAGCTGCCTTTGCTGTCAGATTGGCACTCATTAAGGTGTGCTGTTAAGTCTCTGAAAGTGACTTATTTAGGACCCATTTAGCTTAAGAAGATGTACACATTTAGGTGTTTTTGTTAGCATTTAGCTTAAACCTATGCTTTAATATGAGAATTAGAAGGAGGTAGCTAATTTAGGACTTATGCACAATAGGTAGAAAAAGGGTTGAAAACCGAAGAAAAGAATGAAAAAATAACCATTGCAAATGAATTGCGGAATAATTGCGGTGACCGCAATTATTCAAGTTAAAACCGTAAGTTGGCTGATCATTTTCTGTTTAGATCCGACTTTTCAGGGATTCGTTCTTTCTCCTCCATCCATTCTGATATATGACGTTGAAGGTTGATGGTTCTCCTTGGCCCAAACGCACCTGCAAACTACTATAAAAGGGGGTCAAAGTCGGAGGTTCAGTCATCAATTCGAAGCGCAGAAGTCTTCCTGCAGTCCATCATTCCTCTCTAAATTCCTTTGCCGTCTGTTGGAGTGAGGTTCTCAGCTTTTGGAGTCGAAAATCTGATAGGAAGGAGAGAAGATTCTTCTTCTCTCTCGATTGGATTCATCCAAGCACAGCTGAATTCTCATCACCATCATTCGAGGCGACTGCCACGAAGTGTTCAGCAAGCCTCTACTGTTTTCTGTTCTTTTCTTCTCAATTCCATTTCTATTCACTGTTGCTCTTAGTTTAACATTTCAAGTACTGCATTTCGTTGTTGTCTGTCCTGGATTCAGTTCTTTTAAAGCTTTCTTTTGTCATTCAACACTTAAAGTAATCAAAGTAAATTTCTGCACTTCACAGTTTCTACCTTGCTCTGCTACGGTTTGTCTTGCTGTTTTACACGCATTTCTCTTCTAAGCATGTCTTCCTTATCTACCTTTTCTGTTCTCCACATATCCATGAGTAACTAAAGTCACTTAGGGGCATGCTAATGACAGAACTATAGGCTAAAAAACGTGAGTCAAGTAGTCAGTTCAACACTCGAACATTGATTGTATGTAAGCTTCATCCCACGGGCAATTTCGATTGGCCATCCATTTTGTCCAAAGAACTCCTAACCTCTGGAAGGAGTAAGAGTTCAGAGTCATATAATCATGCTAGCCTTTCATGGTAATCAGGAAACGGCCTAGGAATAGGCGTTTCCCTAGTACAAACTGAACACTCCTGTTTAAACAAGATGCTTAAGTCCTTACTTTGAAGTCGAGTAAACTTGAGTCTCTAATGCATGGAATCGGACGATACTTGAGATAGAGTGAGTTTGATGTATAGAGAGTTGATCCAAAGCTTGATAATCGTAATAAAATGCCTATAGGATAGTCATTAGTAGCCCTTTATTCCCCATTCCAATCAGATTCGCTGCCATTTAATTGCGGAAACATTGCGGTCCTCGCAATTCTGCCTGTTTATCATTCTGTTTAGCTGTTTTCTTCCTCGATTATTAATTCCATCTCTTGTCCTTTAGGTCTATTTTTAACTTTAATTTGTTTATGTTATATCCCTCTACACATTCAGCAAAAAGTAGTTAATTAAAAACCAACTTTACCCCATCAAATTCATCCCATCT
This sequence comes from Herpetospermum pedunculosum, assembly GCA_028017165.1. Lineage (NCBI taxonomy): Eukaryota > Viridiplantae > Streptophyta > Magnoliopsida > Cucurbitales > Cucurbitaceae > Herpetospermum > Herpetospermum pedunculosum. The sequence continues at coordinate 51,437,884 of CM051528.1, read as the reverse complement.
TTCTTAACATTCACACTTCGCGAATAGCTAAAAATGAGTCTCTGTGGAAAAAACGAATTAAATATACTTACTACTTGCTGTGAGACCATGTATGCTTGCATGTTCTAAGTGCTCTCTCTTTTCTTTTGCATATTTATCTTTACACATTGAGCACGCAACAAGTTTTTGGCGCCGCTGCCGGGGACTTATTTTAAGTAAAAACGAAGTTGTTAAGTTTGAAAATCAAGTTTATCATTGAGTGAAACTAATCTGTTTCATTTCTTTTGCAGGTGCCATTAAGGTAGTTTATGAGTGAGCGTTCACATAGTAATTTAGAGTTCGATCCTGAACCTGAAAGATCACTTCGAGCTAGGAATAAGGCAAAGAAACGTCTCTTTAAACAACCTCCTATACCTCAACCCACACCTGAAACTAAAGAAATGGGCGATCTAGTTCCAAATCCGGCACAAGCCATTCGCAACCCCATCGAAATAGCGAATGACAAGAATAGTGCCATTCTGTCATATCTAGTACCTATGCCTGGGGAGCTGAACCCCAGCATAATCCGTCCTGAAATCACTGCCCACTCATTCGAGTTAAAGCCAGTGATGTTCCAAATGTTGTCCACTGTGGGACAATTCTTTGGAATAGAAAATAAGGACCCCCATAACCACCTTAGGAACTTCCTAGGAGTTAGTGACACATTCCTAATCCCTGGAGTTTCCCAAGAAGCCCTGAGGCTATATCTTTTCCCTTACTCTTTGAGGGACAAAGCCAAAACATGGTTAAATTCATTGCCCTCAGGATCTGTCCGCAATTGGACAGATTTAGCAGAAAAATTCCTAGTCAAATACTTCCCACCTGATAGGAATTCAACCTTTCGTGATGATATCATAAAGTTTAAACAAGCTGATAATGAGTCTCTTCACGAAGCTTGGACTAGATTCAAAGACCTTCTCATTAAATGCCCACACCATGGCATTCCATGGTGTATCCAAATAGAAGTTTTCTTTAAAGGATGCAACTCCAGCACCAGACAAGTCTTAAATTCATCTGCTGGAGGTTCCATGTTGTCCAAGAGTTACAACGAAGCTTATGAGATCTTGGAGAAGATCTCAGCATCTCACTGTAGATGGTCAGACGATCCAGTAGAGCCAACTAGGGCTCAAGACAAGGATGCTCTAAGCGCCATGAGCACCCAAATAAATGCCCTGACCAACTTAGTCAAGCAAATGGCTCAGGCCAATCTCCAAACCAGTGCCAATACCGCCACAGCCATGTCAATGGGCACCCAACCAAGTCAAGGCGAGGCACCAATCTGTGGATTCTGTGGGGAAGGGCACCCTTATGAATACTGCCCTGGGAATCCATCCTCAGTCTGCTATGTAGGAAGTCAGCTGTAAAGTTTTTGAAAGACATTATTACTAACAAAAGAATAATTGGTGAGTTTGAAACAGTAAACCTCACCGAGGAGTGCAGTGCCATCCTCCAAAACAAGCTGCCCAAGAAGGAGAAGGATCCTGGTTCCTTCACCCTACCTGTAGAACTTGGAGGCAAGCATGTGGGCAGAGCACTTTGTGACCTGGGCGCCAGCATAAATCTCATGCCCCTGTCCCTATTCCGCCAGTTGGGAATGGGAGAAACACGTCCAACCACAGTCACTTTACAACTAGCAGACAGATCCATCGCATATCCAGGAGGTAAGATTGAGGATATTCTAGTTAAAGTTGACAAGTTTATTTTCCTTGCAGATTTCATTGTTCTGGACTATGAGGCAGACAAGGAGGTTCCCATCCTGCTAGGTAGACCATTTCTAGCCACAGGTAGGGCACTAATAGACGTGCAAAAAGGTGAGTTAACTATGAGGGTTCATGATGAAGAGGTAAAATTTAGTGTTTACAAAGCTTTAAGGTATCCCTCTGATTCTGAGTCTTGTGCTAGCATTGATGTTGTTGACTCACTAATGGAAGAACAATTAGAGCATGTATTATTAACCAAGCATGCTAACGAATATGTAGGATTAGATGTAGATGATCTGAATGTATCTGACATAATGAATATGCCTGTAGATAGACTTCAGCATGTATGTATGACTATAGATTTAACTGATAGAACTGTAAATCCGTTAAAGCCCTCCATTGAGCATCCACCTGTTTTAGAACTAAAACCACTACCAACTCACCTCAAATACGCATATCTAGGAGATAATGATACGCTGCCTGTAATTATTTCTTCTAAGCTTAGTGAACAGCATGAGGTTGATTTAATTTTACTGCTTAAGCAACATAGGAAGGCTATAGCATGGACTATTGCTGATATTCGAGGCATTAGCCCTTCTTATTGTATGCACAAAATTATTCTAGAGGAAGAGCACACACCTAGGGTAGATCACCAGCGTAGGTTAAACCCCTCTATGAAAGAGGTAGTGAAAAAGGAAATAATAAAGTGGTTAGATGCAGGAGTAATTTTCCCCATAGCTAGTAGCCAGTGGGTGAGCCCCATCCAATGTGTACCTAAAAAGGGGGGAATAACTGTGGTAGTCAATGAGAACAACGAACTGATTCCAACAAGGACTGTCACAGGGTGGAGAGTGTGTATGGATTACAGAAAACTGAATAAAGAAACTAAAAAAGACCATTTCCCCCTACCATTTATTGACCAGATGCTAGACAGAATAGCTGGTAGAGCCTACTATTGTTTTCTAGATGGGTACTCTGGTTACAATCAAATTACTATAGACCCTAAGGATCAAGAGAAGACTACCTTCACTTGCCCTTTTGGAACGTTTGCCTTCCGCAGAATGCCTTTTGGCTTATGCAATGCACCGGCAACTTTCCAAAGGTGCATGATGGCAATCTTCTCTGAGTTGGATGAGTCCATAATAGAAATATTCATGGATGACTTCTCAGTCTTTGGGGACTCATTTAAAACCTGTCTAGAGAACCTAGGACAAGTCCTGGCTAGGTGTGAAGAGACCAACCTAGTCCTAAATTGGGAAAAATGCCATTTCATGGTAGATGAAGGGATTGTCTTAGGGCATCGAGTGTCAAGGGCAGGTGTAGAAGTGGATAGGGCAAAAATAGAGGTCATAGAGAAGTTGGTAGAGCCCCAGAATGTCAAAGCTATTAGGAGTTTCCTAGGACATGCTGGCTTCTATAGAAGGTTCATCAAGGACTTTTCTAAGATAGCCAAGCCTCTATGTGAGCTTCTAGAGCTAGGTAGGCCATTCATCTTCTCTAAAGAATGTGTAGTAGCTTGGAAAACCCTTAAGGAAGCACTGGTCACAGCACCAATCATAGTAGGACCAAATTGGGATCTCCCATTTGAGATGCTATGTGATGCTAGTGACTATGCTGTAGGAGTCATGTTAGGACAGAAGACTGACAAGCTCACACATCCTGTCTATTATGCTAGTAAGACCTTGAACGAGGCTCAATGTAACTATACAACTACAGAGAAGGAGATGCTTGCTGTAGTATTTGCTTGTGAAAAATTTAGGAACTATATTGTAGGAACTAGGACCATTGTATATACTGACCATTCTGCTTTAAAATATCTGATGAGGAAGGCTAATGCTAAGCCTAGATTGATTAGATGGGTGTTATTGCTGCAGGAATTCGATTTGGACATTCGGGACAAGAAGGGATGTGAAAACGTGGTTGCAGATCACCTGTCTCGATTGCAGCACAATTGCGAAAAAATTGCGGACCCCGCAATTTCTGATGCTTTTATAGATGAACATATCTTTGCTTTGACTCATCGTGAAAACGATGAGGAACCGTGGTTTGCTGACATTGCTAACTTCCGTGCATCACAGGTATTACCAGTGTTCAAGGGAGGACAAGAGAAGAAGAGGTTCCTCCATGAAGCAAGGAAATTCATCTGGGATGACCCCATACTTTACAGGACCTGTGCTGATGGGTTGTTGAGGAAGTGTGTTACAGCTGCTGAAGCGAAGTCTGTGCTGCAGCACTGTCACTCATCTCCTTACGGTGGGCACTTTGGTGGTCAAAGAACAGCTGCTAAGGTATTTCAGAGTGGCTACTACTGGCCAACAATCTTCAAGGACGCCCACAATTATGCCCACAACTGTGACGAATGCCAAAGGACAGGTAACCTCAGTCGTAAGGATGAGATGCCTCTCACCTACATCTTAGAGTTGGAGCTCTTTGATGTGTGGGGCATTGATTTCATGGGACCATTCCCTCCATCATCAGGTAACCTGTACATTTTAGTAGCAGTAGACTACGTGTCAAAGTGGGTAGAAGCTAAGGCATGTCCTAATAATGATGCTAAAACAGTCACTAACTTCTTGCATAGACACATTTTCACTAGATTTGGGACTCCTCGTGCTATCATTAGTGATGAGGGGTCACATTTCATTAATAAGGCTATGGAGAAATTATTGGCTAAATATAACATTAGACATAGGGTAGCTACTCCCTACCACCCACACTCAAATGGCCAAGCTGAGATTTCCAATAGGGAGATAAAGAACATCCTAGAAAAGGTAGTCAAACCTAATAGGAAAGACTGGTCTTTCAAGCTTGAGGATGCACTTTGGGCTTATAGAACAGCATATAAGACACCTCTAGGAATGTCTCCCTATAGGTTGGTGTATGGCAAGGCTTGCCACTTGCCACTTGAGTTGGAGAACAAGGCATTCTGGGCCATGAAAGAATTAAATTTTTGTGTGAAGGATGCAGGGACATTAAGATCTTTACAGCTACATGAACTTGATGAGCTTAGGCACATGGCCTATGAGAATGCCAAGATGTACAAAGAAAAGACAAAAATATGGCATGACAGTAGACTCAGGATCAAAGACTTTAAAAAGGGCCAACTTGTATTATTATTTAACTCACGATTAAAGCTATTTCCAGGCAAATTAAAGTCTAGATGGTCAGGTCCATTTATTATTACTAATGTCTTTGTTCATGGTGCCATAGAGATTAAAAAATTGCAGCAAGGACAGCCATTTATGGTCAATGGTGCTAGGTTGAAGCACTACTATGAGGAGGGGGATGTGAAGACTCTCTCGGCCTTCCTCCTACATGAAGCATGAAGTTAGAAACGAGAGAGAACGAGTGGTTACTGTGCTCGTTTAGTCAAGGCCAATGCCTTAGTTTATTTTTTCTGTTTTTTCGATGATTGTTTGTATGTTTTGTGAGGTATTTTTAATTGCGTAGTTAATGTTTGTTTTATTTGTTTTTGTAGGAAATCGAAAGAGGGGATCAAGGGGAGTAAATCCCACTTTAAAAATCAAGAAACGGTTGAGCCAAATGAAAGATACGGGCGATCAAAGTTTGGATTTGTTATGAAATATTGTCCCTAGAATTGCGCAAAAATTGCTGGATCCGCAAAAAGAGCCGTTGGGATTTTTTCCGTTGCTTTTATAGCCGTTAGAAGGCGCCCGATTGATACGATCCTCTCATTCTTTGCTCTCCAAGATTTCTGCGATTCTCTCCACCTTTGATCTCTCTCTTCAAACCTCCAAGATTCGACAATGGTTTCCACTAGGGCTGAGAGATCCGCCGCCAAGAAGAAGGCCGACGACGCAGCTGAAGCGGCTGCAAGGGAAGCGCTTCTCGCCCTTGCTGATGAGGGTGCTGTACGCACTGGCCGTCTCTCCAAGCTACCTGTTCGTAGGAAGAAGTGGAGGGTGGTCACTGAGATCCCTGCTGGGCCATCTGAGCCAGTGGGCACGCCAAAGAAGCGCCGGTGGACTGTCAAGACTGCCGCCGAACGAACCATCGCCAAGACTCCCTCTGTGGAGAGTCAAGAACCTGATCGTGCATCTCACGAGTCAGCAAAGGAAGGTTCGTCGCCGTCTGTGTCACCTGTGCGCAGCCCTCTCCCATCTGAACCGGTGCAAAGCACAGAATCATCACCGCCTGCGCAGCGCGTCGAGTCATCTCCAGCGCTTCAGAGTTCTGATCTACCACCTGCGGCTGTGCAGAGTCCTGAACTGCCGTCTTCGCCATGGAGTTCTGCACATACACCATCAGCAGAGCACAATTCTCCACGGCCTGATCCTGAATTCCCTTATGGGGATTATCAGGAGTCCACGCAAGGCAGTGGAGATGCTGGGGAAGAAGAAGTCTTCTCTCCTATGAGGGAAGACAGCCCTGATGTTCCTGCACAGCAGGACGATTCTATGGAAGAAACGTTGGGGGCTTGCCTCCAACAGATCAACATGGAGAAAGAGAAGAAGAAGGCCAAGAAGGAGGCCAAGAAAGCCAAGAAACTGAAGAAGAAGAAGGCCAAGCGAGTGCCTTCAGCAGACAAAGACAGTACTGAGCCTTCGCTCAAACGCCTCAAGGTGGAGGCTGCTGAATCTTCCAAGCCAGCCGATAAGGGGAAGGCTAAACTCTACCCTGAAGACGAACCTCCGTCAGTGAGGTATGTCTCGTCTGATGCTGAATCCAGGGGCGTGGAGCTGAGGAAAAGGGACCTGTTGCACGAGAAGGGGTTCCTTGATCGACTTGCTGACCTGCCGCAGTTCTTGCGCGCAGGGGTGATCAACCATGGCTGGGAGGAATTCTGCCGACCTCCCAATCCAGCATACACGAGCATGGTGTATGACTTTTATGCTAACGTGCTCAGCCCTGAGGATGGCCTATCTGTGGTCAGAGGGGTGGAGGTTGATTTTTCAGCCAAAGCCATTAATGAAGCATTTGGTCTAAGGGGCCAGCCTCACACAGATTATGCACGGATAGTTGATGAGCCGACCGAGGCTGTTCTGGAAGAAGCCATCCGCACCATTGGCCAGCCTGAGGCCTCCTGGACAGTCTCACGCAATGGGCGGCACACGCTCATGAGTGCCAACCTCACGGCTAAGGCAGCTGTGTGGTTTTCATTCGTAAGAAGAAGACTCTCCCCAGTAACTCATGAGACTACAATTAACCAGAGCCGTTCGCTGCTGGTTTATGCTATAATGAGAGGTCTCACGATCAACGTGGGAGAAGTCATCACTGCTGCCATAGCTGAGTGTGCAAAAAAGGGTAAGGGGCCGTTATTTTTTCCCAACATCATAACAAAGTTATGCTTGCTTGCAGGAGTTCCCACCGAGCGCTTGGAGCAGCAGCTGCCCTACACAGGCCATCTAGAGTTGCCTGCACACCTAAGGCTGAGAAGAAAGGGCAACATGGAATTTGAGTTGGATAGGCTGGCGGCTGAACAGTCCCTATCCATGGCCTGCTTGATGGACATGCAGAGGAGAATGGCTCAATGGGCCAGCTATGCGCAGGCGAGGGACAGAGAAGTTGCAGACCAGTTGGGGTGCATCTTCCCAGACTTCCCCACCAACCTCCTAACTCCATGGGTGCCCCCACGACCAAGGCGACCAGATGAGGATTATGAGAATTGAGTGCTGGTTTGAAGAGCACTAGAGGGAGTATTACTGATCCCTTCAGAAACAAAAGACAATTTTCCTGCTTTTTGATAGAATAATGTATAATATGCTGTTTTGGATTCAGTTTTTGATCTGTTTTTAATGTTTAGTTTTATGCTTTTTCTTTTGCTTAGTCTAGTTTGATGTTAGTTGACTAGGTAGGATAATTTAGTTTTATTTTTAGGATGCATGGGTAACGGGAAAAAGCATGCTAGGGGCCTGAGTTAATGTTATATCTGCCCGGATTGGATTGCGAAATAATTGCGGTTCCCGCAATTTTTGTGACTAATAGCATGTTTTGGACTGTCTGTTTAGTTAGGCTGTGATCTGTTAAATTCTATCTTTTGCTGCTCGCATGACTACCTTATATAGCTGATCTTGAAGCATGCTGGATGAGTGTCATAGGACACCTTTTGATAGTTTAAATTTGCCTCTGAATAGTGCTCAGCATGCATAAACCATAAGTCCTGAAACCTGTCTGTTATGTTCAAATTTTCTGCTGCTGGGATAGTTGCTTCTAGAATGTTTTGCCTATGCCTAGGATGTTTAGATTCTCTTTGTTTTACTTTAGACTAGATGCTTCTAGGATAAGTTTGGGGGTGTGCCACCTCAAACACTCATTGGGGACAATGAGTAGTTGAAGTTTGGGGGAGGCCACCCTAGGCCTAGGAACATTCCTCTCTTCCTTAGGACATAAGCATTCTTCTTCTCCTAAAAAATGTTTTGTGATAAATAGAAAAAGTGAAAAAAAATAGAATAAAGAGGGGAGTCTTTTTCAAGTGGCTGAGTAATCAGTGCCAAGTGTGTAAACCACAAGTGGCATTGCATCAAAAGGCAAACCAAGGGGAGACTCCACCTAAGTAGAGAAAAAAGGAGAAATAGGGGAAGAAGAATGTATGCTTGGGAGTTATAATCTTGTGGCTTAGATGTCCTATGAAAAAAAAGAACTCTGATCCTTAATGAGCTAAGCACAAGGTTGTAGCTTTTAGGTTTGTCTAGGGAGATGAATGTATATCCAATGTAGTGATGCCAGGGTTTAGGTTGTTCTCTAAAAGTACCACTGTCGCCGTTAAAACTAAGACTGGCATGACTCTAAGGAATCCTAGACACATTAAAAATAAGCTAGAAGCATGTACTGAGTCTAGAGTAAAGCTTGGTAGAATTTGAAACCTTAGGGATAGTGGCATGATATCACAAAAGTAGTTAGATCAGTAGTAGGGGGTTAACAAAGACAGTAGGTATAGTAGGCAGGTGAAGTCAGAAGAAGCTAGACAAGAGGTTAGTTCTAAACTTAGAAGTGTGTCACAGGACAGCATTGCTAGAGATAGGGTTATAAGGGAGTTAGTGAGTGGTTAAAGAAGAAGAAACAGCAGCCTAGGTAAGTCCTTAGTATGCTTGAGGACAAGCAAAGCCTTAAGTTTGGGGGTGTGTTAAGTCTCTGAAAGTGACTTATTTAGGACCCATTTAGCTTAAGAAGATGTACACATTTAGGTGTTTTTGTTAGCATTTAGCTTAAACCTATGCTTTAATATGAGAATTAGAAGGAGGTAGCTAATTTAGGACTTATGCACAATAGGTAGAAAAAGGGTTGAAAACCGAAGAAAAGAATGAAAAAATAACCATTGCAAATGAATTGCGGAATAATTGCGGTGACCGCAATTATTCAAGTTAAAACCGTAAGTTGGCTGATCATTTTCTGTTTAGATCCGACTTTTCAGGGATTCGTTCTTTCTCCTCCATCCATTCTGATATATGACGTTGAAGGTTGATGGTTCTCCTTGGCCCAAACGCACCTGCAAACTACTATAAAAGGGGGTCAAAGTCGGAGGTTCAGTCATCAATTCGAAGCGCAGAAGTCTTCCTGCAGTCCATCATTCCTCTCTAAATTCCTTTGCCGTCTGTTGGAGTGAGGTTCTCAGCTTTTGGAGTCGAAAATCTGATAGGAAGGAGAGAAGATTCTTCTTCTCTCTCGATTGGATTCATCCAAGCACAGCTGAATTCTCATCACCATCATTCGAGGCGACTGCCACGAAGTGTTCAGCAAGCCTCTACTGTTTTCTGTTCTTTTCTTCTCAATTCCATTTCTATTCACTGTTGCTCTTAGTTTAACATTTCAAGTACTGCATTTCGTTGTTGTCTGTCCTGGATTCAGTTCTTTTAAAGCTTTCTTTTGTCATTCAACACTTAAAGTAATCAAAGTAAATTTCTGCACTTCACAGTTTCTACCTTGCTCTGCTACGGTTTGTCTTGCTGTTTTACACGCATTTCTCTTCTAAGCATGTCTTCCTTATCTACCTTTTCTATTCTCCACATATCCATGAGTAACTAAAGTCACTTAGGGGCATGCTAATGACAGAACTATAGGCTAAAAAACGTGAGTCAAGTAGTCAGTTCAACACTCGAACATTGATTGTATGTAAGCTTCATCCCACGGGCAATTTCGATTGGCCATCCATTTTGTCCAAAGAACTCCTAACCTCTGGAAGGAGTAAGAGTTCAGAGTCATATAATCATGCTAGCCTTTCATGGTAATCAGGAAACGGCCTAGGAATAGGCGTTTCCCTAGTACAAACTGAACACTCCTGTTTAAACAAGATGCTTAAGTCCTTACTTTGAAGTCGAGTAAACTTGAGTCTCTAATGCATGGAATCGGACGATACTTGAGATAGAGTGAGTTTGATGTATAGAGAGTTGATCCAAAGCTTGATAATCGTAATAAAATGCCTATAGGATAGTCATTAGTAGCCCTTTATTCCCCATTCCAATCAGATTCGCTGCCATTTAATTGCGGAAACATTGCGGTCCTCGCAATTCTGCCTGTTTATCATTCTGTTTAGCTGTTTTCTTCCTCGATTATTAATTCCATCTCTTGTCCTTTAGGTCTATTTTTAACTTTAATTTGTTTATGTTATATCCCTCTACACATTCAGCAAAAAGTAGTTAATTAAAAACCAACTTTACCCCATCAAATTCATCCCATCTTTCTTAACATTCACACTTCGCGAATAGCTAAAAATGAGTCTCTGTGGAAAAAACGAATTAAATATACTTACTACTTGCTGTGAGACCATGTATGCTTGCATGTTCTAAGTGCTCTCTCTTTTCTTTTGCATATTTATCTTTACACATTGAGCACGCAACATGTGCCTCCCATTGCGTGAGACAGTCCACGCTGCTTCAGGCTGGCCAATTGTGCGAATGGCCTCTTCCAGCACGGCCTCAGTCGGCTCATCAACTATCCGTGCATAATCTGTGTGCGTTTGGCCCTTGAGACCAAAGGCTTCATTGATGGCCTTGGCTGAGAAATCAACTTCCACCCCTCTGACCACAGATAGGCCATCCTCAGGGCTGAGCACATTGGCGTAGAAATCGTACACCATGCTCGTGTAGGCTGGATTAGGCGGTCTGCAGAATTCCTCCCAGCCATGGTTGATCACTCCTGCGCGCAAGAACTGCGGCAGGTCAGCGAGTCGGTCGAGGAAACCTTTCTCGTGCAACAGGTCTCTCTTCCTCAGCTCAGCACCCCTGGATTCAGCGTCAGACGAGACATACCTCACTGACTGAGGTTCGTCTTCAGGGTAGAGTTTAGCCTTCCCCTTATCTGCTGGTTTGGATGATGCAGCAGCCTCCACCTTGAGGCGTTTGAGCGAAGGCTCAGCACTCTCCTTGTCCGTCGATGGCACCTCCTTGGCCTTTTTCTTCAACTTCTTGGCCTTAACAATCTTGGCCTTCTTCTTCTTCTTGAGCCTGGCCTTGATATTGATCTGCTGGAGGCACGCCCCCAACGTTTCTTCCATAGAATCGTCCTGCTGTGCAGGCTCGGCAGGTCTATCTTCCCTCATAGGAGAGAAGACTTCGTCTTCCCCAGCATCTCCACTGCCTTGCGTGGATTCTTGATAATCTCCATAAGGAAATTCCGGATCAGGCCGTGGAGAATTATGCTCTGCTGATGGTGTCTGCGCAGAACTCAGTGGCGAAGATTGCAGCTCAGGGCTCTGCGCTGCTGCAGGTGTCAGATCAGAACTCTGAGGTGCTGGAGACAACTCAGGGCTCTGTGCAGGCGGTGACGACTCTGCGCTTGGCACTGGTTCAGATGGGAGAGGGCTGTGCGCAGGTGATGCAGACGGCGACGAACCTTCTTTGGCTGACTCGTGGGATGCACGATCAGTTTCTTGACTCTCCACAGAGGGAGTCCTTGCGGTGCTTGGTTCGGCGGCTGTCTTGACACTCCACCGGCGTTTCTTGGGCGTGCCCACTGGCTCAGATGGTCCAGCAGGGATCTCAGTGACCACCCTCCACTTCTTCCTACGAATAGGAAGCTTGGGAAGAGGACCGGTGCGAACGGCACCATCGTCTGCAAGGGTGAGCCGCGCTTCCCTCGCAGCCGCTTCAGCTGCGTCATCAGCCTTCTTCTTGGCTGCGGATCTTTCAGCCCGTGTAGACACCATTGTCGAATCTTGGTGATCTTGAGAGAAGAATCAAAGATGGAGAGAATCGCTGAATTCTTGGAGATCAGAGAATGAGAGAATCGTATCGATCGAGCGCTTTCTAACGGATATAAAGGCAACGGAAAAATCCCAACGGCTCTTTTTTGCGAATCCAGCAATTCCAGCGCAATTCCAGGGATATTTTTTCATAAAAATCTCAAACTTCGCTCGTCCGTATCTTTTATTTGGCTCGATCGTTTTTTTATTTTAAAAGCTGGATTTACTCACCTTGATCCCCTCTTTCGAATCCCTGCAAAAACAAATAAAACAAACATTAAATACGCAATTAAAATCACACCACAAAACATACAAACGATAATCGGAAAAACAGAAAAAATAAACTAAGGCATTGGCCTTGACTAAACGAGCACAGTAACCACTCGTTCTCTCTCGTTTTTAACGTCATGCTTCACGCAAGAGGAAGGCCGAGAGAGTCTTCACATCTCCTTCCTCATAGTAGTGCTTCAATCTAGCACCATTAACCATGAATGGTTGGCCTTGCTGCAAGTTCTGTATCTCTATTGCACCATGAACACACACATTAGTAATGAGAAATGGACCCGACCATCTAGACTTAAGTTTCCCTGGAAATAGTTTCAACCGTGAGTTAAACAACAAAACAAGTTGACCCTTCTTAAAGTCCTTAACTCTAAGTCTACTATCGTGCCAAATCTTGGTTTTTTCCTTGTACATCTTAGCATTTTCATAGGCCATATGTCTAAGCTCATCAAGCTCATGTAATTGCAAATACCGCAATGTTCCAGCACCGGTCACGCCATAATTCAGTTCTTTTAAGGCCCAAAAGGCTTTGATTTCCAATTCGAAGGGAAGATGACATGCTTTTCCATACACTAGCCTATAAGGAGACATACCTAAGGGTGTTTTATATGCAATCCTATAGGCCCACAGTGCATCATCAATTCCTGCTAAACGACTGTGATTGTTGGCACATAATAAATATTTCATTCCCAAAATAAACTACTCCTAACATACGAAATCTAAGCAAAGCATGATAAAATCCTAATTTAAGAGTTTAGGGATCAGAAATCTCCCTTGTCAATCTGCCTCATATGGATATTCTTCAATGTTTCGAGGCATCACTTCTGCTTCGTTAAGATACTTAAGTCTTGATTTACGGGGTCGGACATTCTGCCACACCTTGAAATTGTTGATTCTTTCAAAGAGACTGCATGTTATAACATTCCAAGGTTTGTACTTTATGTGCGTTGGTTTTGTTTCTACAACATTTGCTACAACATAGCTTTGATGCGATGGGACTTCTTTTGCTGGCACAACCCTTTCTAACTCCTTCAGCTGGAGCATTTGTGGTGGTGGTGGCTCAACTCTTTCATTGGTGGAGGAGCTTGTTGCATCATCAGACATTTCAAATTCTGGTTCCTCAAGCAGCGCATTAGTCTCTTTGGCCTCATCCAGCACGATTTCAACCAACTCCACCATTTCATATGGAGATTCCATTGGATCACTCTTCTCAGTTTCGAAGGTAACAAAGGATTCATCATCATAAAAATCGAACATCTGAGGGCATGGTGGTGGTGATTTTGCTATAGCAAGTAGCTCTTGTAAGTCATTTGTGAGCTGAGCTAATTGCACATCCATTCTCCTCATAGATGCATCATTCCTTTCCATGAATTCTATCCATAGTGCCTCCAAAGTGGGTGATAATTCTTCACTTGGAGTTGGGGCATAATGTTGATAGTTTTCATGTTGGGGGAACTCTTCATAATGAGCAATTTGCACATGCTCTTCCCAAGGATTATTTGAGAGTTGCCACTGATCATGTTCACACATGTACGAATAATGGTTGTCATAGCTTTGTTGATATTGCCTCTCTTGATAATTCAATGTTGGGCAATTCTCCAAGTTATGATTATCCCCACAATAAGCACATGGCTGATAAAATTCTTCAAACTGTTGTGGGCAAACTCGTCCTCCAATTAAGTTCTGCAGCGTATTCATTACTTTGTCGTACACATACGTTTTCCACTTGCAAAGTTTCTCTTTGTGCGAGTTGAGGTTTGGAAACTCATTCATAAACTAGCTTGATAGTACCTGCAAAAGAAATGAAAATAGATCAGCTCCAATAGATATTAAGATTTGTGTTTCTAGCTTAACAAACTTCGTTTTCACTTAAAATAAGTCCCCGGCAGCGGCGCCAAAAACTTGTTGCGTGCTCAATGTGTAAAGATAATTATGCAAAAGTGTAGAGAGAGCACTTAGAACATGCAAGCATACATGGTCTCACAGCAAGTAGTAAGTATATTTCATTCGTTTTTTCCACAGAGACTCATTTTTAGCTATTCGCGAAGTGTGTTTGTTAAGAAAGATGGGATGAATTTGATGGGGTAAAATTGGTTTTTAATTATCTACTTTTTGCTGAATGTATAAAGGGATATAACATAAACAAATGCAAGTTGAAATTAGATGCAAAGGACAAGAGATGGAATTAATAAACGAGGAAGAAAACAGCTAAACAGAATGCAACTTAGCAGAATTGTGAGAACCGCAATTAATCCGCAATTAACTCAACAGCAAAAGTATGTAAATGGGCAAATTAAGGGCTACTAATGACTATCCTATAGGCAGTTTATTACGATTATCAAGCTTTGGATCAACTCTCTATACATCAAACTCACTCTATCTCAAGTATCGTCCGATTCCATGCATTAGAGTCTTAAGTTTACTCGACTTCAAAGTAAGGTCTCAAGCATCTTATTTAAGCAGGAGTGTTTAGTTTGTACTAGGGAAACGCCTATTCCTAGGCCGTTTCCTGATTACCATGAAAGGCTAGCATGATTATATGACTCTGAACTCTTACTCCTTCCAGAGGTTAGGAGTTCTTTAGACAAAATGGATGGCCAATCGAAATTGCCCGTGGGATGAAGCTTACATACAATCAATGTGCGAGTGTTAATCTGCCTACTTGATTCACGTTTTTTAGCCTATAGTTCTGTCATTAGCATGCCCCTAAGTGACTTAGCTACTCATGGATATATAGAGAACAGAAATGGTAGATAAGATAGACATGCTTAGAAGGGAAATGTGCTTAAAACAGTAAGCCAAACCCGTAGCAGAAGATGGGAAATGAGAAATGCAGAAATGAACTTTGATTACTGAAATTGTTTGTTGAACAGATAAAAGCTGTAAAGTAAATAGCAACAAGACAGAAAGCAACGAAATAAACTAATCTAGCTACTTAGGAAAAGAACAGCACGAAGCAGAATGTAAAACAGAAGAGAAAGACAGAAAAACAGTAAAGAGTTGCTGGAAAGCTTCGTGGCAGTCGCCTCGAATGAAGGGGATGAAAGGTCAGCCTTGCTTGGATGAATCCAATCGAGAGAGAAGAAGAATCTTCTCTCCTTCCTATCAGATTATCGATTCCAACAGCTGAGACTCTCACTCCAACAGACGGCAAAGGAAAACAGATGGAAATGGTGGACTGCGAGAAGACTTCTGCGCTTCGAGTGATGATCAAACCTCCGACTTTGGCCCCCTTTTATAGTAGTTTGCAGGTTCGTTTGGGCCAAGGAGAACCATCAATCTTCAACGTCATATATCAGAATGGATGGAGGAGAAAGAACGAATCCCTGAAAATACGGAAATTAACAGAAAAAGATCAGTCAACTTACGGTTTTCACTTGAATAATTGCGGTCACCGCAATGATTTCGCAATTCATTCGCAATGTTTATTTTTTCATTCTTTTCCTTCGGTTTTCAACCCTTTTTCTACCTATTGTGCATAAGTCCTAAATTAACTACCTTCTTCTAATTCTCATATTAAAGCATAGGTTTAGGCTAAATGCTAACAAAAACACCTAAATGTGTACATCTTCTTAAGCTAAATGGGTTCTAAATAAGTCACTTTCAGAGACTTAACACCATCCTCCAGAACAAGCTGCCCAAGAAGGAGAAGGATCCTGGTTCCTTCACCTTACCTGTAGAACTTGGAGGCAAGCACGTGGGCAGAGCGCTTTGTGACCTGGGCGCCAGCATAAATCTCATGCCCCTGTCCCTATTCCGCCAGTTGGGAATAGGAGAAGCACGTCCAACCACTGTCACTTTACAACTAGCAGACAGATCCATCGCATACCCTGAAGGTAAGATTGAGGATATTCTAGTGAAAGTTGACAAATTTATTTTCCTTGCAGATTTCATTGTCCTGGACTATGAGGCAGACAAGGAGGTCCCCATCCTGCTAGGTAGACCATTTCTAGCCACAGGTAGGGCACTAATAGATGTTCAAAAAGGTGAGCTCACTATGAGGGTTCATGATGAAGAGGTGAAATTTAGTGTGTATAAAGCCTTAAGGTACCCCTCTGATTCTGAGTCTTGTGCTAGCATAGATATTGTTGACTCACTAATGGAAGAACAATTAGAGCATGTACTATTAACCAAGCATGCTAATGAATATGTACAATTAGATATAGCTGACTTGAATGTATCTGACATAATGGATATGCCTGTAGATAAACCACAACATGTATGTATGAATATAGATTTAACTGATAGATCTGTGAATCCTTTAAAGCCCTCCATTGAGCATCCACCTGTTTTAGAACTGAAACCACTACCCACTCACCTCAAATATGCGTATTTAGGAAATAATGATACACTGCCTGTAATTATTTCTTCTAAGCTAAGTGAAAAGCATGAGGTTGAATTAATTTTACTGCTTAAGCAACATAGGAAGGCTATAGCATGGACTATTGCTGATATTCGAGGCATTAGCCCTTCTTATTGCATGCACAAAATTATACTAGAGGAAGAGCACACACCTAGGGTAGATCACCAACGTAGGCTAAACCCCTCTATGAAAGAGGTAGTAAAGAAGGAAATAATAAAATGGTTAGATGCAGGAGTGATCTTCCCAATAGCTAGTAGCCAGTGGGTGAGCCCCATCCAATGTGTACCTAAAAAGGGGGGAATAACTGTGGTAGTCAATGAGAACAACGAACTGATCCCAACAAGGACTGTCACAGGGTGGAGAGTGTGTATGGATTACAGGAAATTAAATAAAGAAACTAAAAAAGATCACTTCCCTCTACCGTTCATTGACCAGATGCTAGACAGAATAGCTGGTAGAGCCTACTATTGTTTCTTAGACGGGTATTCAGGCTATAATCAAATAACTATAGACCCTAAGGATCAAGAGAAGACCACCTTCACTTACCCTTTTGGAACTTTTGCCTTTCGCAGAATGCCTTTTGGCTTATGCAATGCACCGGCAACTTTCCAAAGGTGCATGATGGCAATCTTCTCTGAGTTGGATGAGTCCATGATAGAAATATTCATGGATGACTTCTCAGTCTTTGGGGACTCATTTTCAAACTGTCTAGAAAACCTAGGACAAGTCCTGGCTAGGTGTGAGGAGACCAACCTAGTCCTAAATTGGGAAAAATGCCATTTTATGGTGGATGAGGGGATTGTCTTAGGACATAGAGTGTCAAGGGCAGGAGTAGAAGTTGATAGGGCAAAGATTGAGATCATAGAGAAGTTGGTAGAGCCCCAGAGTGTCAAAGCCATTAGAAGCTTCTTAGGGCATGCTGGCTTCTACAGAAGGTTCATCAAGGACTTTTCTAAGATAGCCAAGCCTCTGTGTGAGCTTTTAGAGCTAAATAGACCATTCATCTTCTCTAAGGAATGCTTAGTAGCTTGGACTACCCTTAAGAAAGCACTAGTCACTGCACCTATAATGGTAGGACCAAATTGGGATCTCCCATTTGAGATGCTATGTGATGCCAGTGACTATGCTGTAGGAGTCATGTTAGGACAGAGGATTGACAAGCTAACACACCCTGTATATTATGCTAGTAAAACCTTGAATGAGGCTCAATGTAATTATACAACTACTGAGAAAGAAATGCTTGCTGTAGTATTTGCTTGTGAAAAATTTAGAAACTATATTGTAGGAACTAGGACAATTGTGTACACTGACCATTCTGCCTTGAAGTATCTTATGAGGAAGGCTGATGCTAAGCCTAGGTTGATTAGGTGGGTACTGCTGTTGCAAGAGTTTGATTTGGACATTCGAGACAAGAAAGGATGTGAAAACGTGGTTGCAGATCACCTGTCTCGATTGCAGCACAATTGCGGAAAAATTGCGGAGCCCGCAATTTCTGATGCTTTTATTGATGAACATGTCTTTGCTTTGACTCATCGTGATAACGATGAGGAACCTTGGTTTGCTGGCATTGCTAACTTCCGTGCATCACAGGTTTTACCAGTTTTCAAGGGAGGACAAGAGAAGAAGAGGTTCCTTCATGAAGCAAGGAAATTTATCTGGGATGACCCCACACTTTACAGAACATGTGCTGACGCCTTGCTAAGGAAGTGTGTTTCAGCTGCTGAAGCGAAGTGTGTGCTGCAGCACTGTCACACATCTCCTTATGGTGGACACTTTGGTGGCCAAAGAACAGCTGCAAAGGTATTTCAGAGTGGCTATTATTGGCCAACGATCTTCAAAGATGCCCACAACTATGCCCACAGCTGTGATGAATGCCAAAGAACAGGTAACCTCAGTCGAAAGGATGAGATGCCCCTCACCTACATCTTAGAGTTAGAGCTCTTTGATGTGTGGGGCATTGACTTCATGGGACCATTCCCTCCATCATCAGGTAACCTTTACATATTAGTAGCAGTGGACTATGTGTCCAAGTGGGTAGAAGCCAAAGCATGTCCTAATAATGATGCTAAAACAGTCACCAACTTCTTGCATAGGCACATTTTTACTAGGTTTGGGACACCTCGTGCCATCATTAGTGATGAGGGGTCACATTTCATTAACAAGGCTATGGAGAGAGTGTTGGCTAAGTATAACATTAGACATAGAGTAGCCACTCCCTATCACCCACACTCAAATGGACAAGCTGAAATCTCAAATAGGGAAATTAAGAACATCCTAGAAAAAGTGGTCAAACCTAATAGGAAAGACTGGTCCTTCAAGCTTGAGGATGCACTTTGGGCTTATAGGACAGCATATAAGACACCCCTAGGTATGTCCCCTTATAGGCTGGTATATGGCAAGGCTTGTCACTTACCACTTGAGTTAGAAAACAAGGCATTTTGGGCCATGAAGGAATTGAATTTTTGTGTAAAGGATGCGGGGACACTGAGGTCTTTGCAATTACATGAGCTTGATGAGCTTAGGCATATGGCCTATGAAAATGCTAAGATGTACAAGGAAAAAACCAAGATTTGGCACGATAGTAGACTTAGAGTTAAGGACTTTAAGAAGGGTCAACTTGTTTTGTTGTTTAACTCACGGTTGAAACTATTTCCAGGGAAACTTAAGTCTAGATGGTCGGGTCCATTTGTCATTACTAATGTGTTTGTTCATGGTGCAATAGAGATACAGAACTTGCAGCAAGGCCAACCATTCATGGTTAATGGTGCAAGATTAAAGCACTACTATGAGGAAGGAGATGTGAAGACTCTCTCGGCCTTCCTCTTGACTGAAGCATAACAATGAGAACGAGAGAGGACGAGTGATTGCTGTGCTCGTCAACATAAGGCTCATGCCTTAGTTTATTTTTTGCGATTTCCCGGTTATCATTTGTGTGTTTTGTTGTGTGATTTTAATTACGAATTTGATATTGTTTTTATTTCTTTTTGTAGGGAATCGAAAGAGGGAATCAAGGAGAGTAATTCCAGCTTTAAAAATCAAGAAACGATCGAGCCAAATAAAAGATACGGACGAGCAAAGTTTGCCATTTTGATGAAAAAATATCCCTAAAATTGCGCTGGAATTGCAGGATTCGCAAAATATAGCCGTTGGGATTTAGCCGTTGCCTTTATATCCGTTAGAAGGCGCTCGATCGATACGATTCTCTCATTCTCTGATTTCCAAGAAAACTGAGATTCTCTTCATCTTTGATCCTTCTCTCCAAACCTCCAAGATTCGACAATGGTGTCCACAAGGGCTGAAAGATCCGCCGCCAAGAAGAAGGCTGATGACGCAGCTGAAGCGGCTGCGAGGGAAGCACTTCTGACCCTTGCAGATGCTGGGGCTGTACGCACCGGACCTCTTCCCAAACTTCCGATCCGTAGGAAGAAGTGGAGGGTTGTCACAGAAATCCCTGCTGGCCCTTCTGAACCAGCGGGCACGCCCAAGAAGCGCCGGTGGAGTGTCGAGACGGCCGCCGAACCAAGCAAAGCAAAGACTCCCTCTGTGGAGAGTCAAAAAACGGATCGTGCGTCCCACGAGTCGACCAAGAAGGGTTCGTCGCCGTCTGCATCGCCTGCGCACAACCCTTCACCATCTGGACCAGTGCACAGCCCAGAGCTTTCATCATCGCCGCCTGCACAGAGCCCTGAGACGCTGTCTTCACCACTGAATTCCGTGCAGACGCCTACAGCAGAGCAGAGTGCCACACCTTCGCACACGCCTCCACGGCCTGACCCTGAATTCCCATATGGGGAGTACCAGGAATCCACTCAGGGCAGTGGGGAAGGTGGTGAAGACGAGGTCTTCTCGCCTGCAAGGGAAGCTAGCCCAGAGAGTCTTGCACAGCAGGATGATTCCATGGAAGAGACGCTGGGGGCATGCCTGCAGCAGATCAACATTGAGGCAAAGCTCAAGAAGAAGAAGGCCAAGATTGTCAAGGACAGGCGATCCAAGAAGCTGAAAA
Source organism: Herpetospermum pedunculosum (assembly GCA_028017165.1). NCBI lineage: Eukaryota > Viridiplantae > Streptophyta > Magnoliopsida > Cucurbitales > Cucurbitaceae > Herpetospermum > Herpetospermum pedunculosum. Next base: position 51,417,380 of record CM051528.1, on the reverse strand, counting down.
AGAAGAAGGCTAAAAGGGCGCCTTCAGCAGACAAAGACAGCACCGAGCCTTCGCTCAAACGACTCAAGGTTGAGGCTGCCGAGTCAGCCAAACCATCAGATAAAGGGAAGGCAAAGCTCTACCCTGAAGACGAGCCTCAGGCAGTGAGGTATGTTTCCTCTGATGCTGAGTCCAGGGGTGCTGAGCTGAGGAAGAGAGAGTTGCTGCACGAGAAAGGCTTCCTCGACCGACCTACTGACCTGCCGCAGTTCTTGCGCGCAGGAGTGATAAACCACGGCTGGGAGGAATTTTGCAGACCGCCCAATCCAGCCTACACGAGCATGGTGTATGATTTCTACGCCAATGTGCTCAGCCCTGAGGATGGCCTGTCTGTGGTCAGAGGGGTAGAAGTGGATTTCTCAGCTAAGGCCATCAACGAAGCCTATGGTCTCAGGGGCCAAACACATACAGATTATGCACGGATCGTTGATGAGCCTACTGAGGCAGTTTTGGAAGAGGCCATTCGAACCATTGGCCAGCCTGAAGCAGCGTGGACTGTATCACGCAATGGGAGGCACACTCTCATGAGTGCCAACCTCACGGCTAAGGCGGCTGTTTGGTTTTCGTTCGTGAGAAGGAGATTGTCCCCAGTGACTCACGAGACTACAATCAACCAGAGCCGATCGCTGCTGGTGTATGCGATAATGAGAGGTCTCACGATCAACGTGGGAGAAGTCATCATTGCTGCTATTGCTGAGTGCGCCAAGAAAGGTAAGGGACCACTGTTTTTCCCTAATACCATAACCAAACTATGTTTGCTTGCAGGAGTCCCCACCGAGCGCCTGGAGCAGCAAATGGCTTACACAGGCCACTTGGAGCTGCCTGCTAGCCTGAGGCTGAAGAGGAAGGGGAATATGGAGTTTGAACTGGATAGGCTGGCTGCTGATCAGTCCCTATCCATGGCCTGCCTAATGGATATGCAGAGGAGAATGGCTCAATGGGCCACTTATGCGCAGGCAAGGGACAAGGAAGTTGCAGACCAACTTGGGTGCATCTTCCCTGACTTCCCCACAAATCTCCTGACTCCATGGGTGCCTCCACGACCACGACAACCAGATGAGGATGAAGAAGTTTGAGTGCTGGTTTGAAGTGCACTGAAGGGAGTATTGCTGTTCCCTTAGAAAAAACAAACAATTTTCTGCTTTCTGATAAATTATGTGAATTATGCTGTTTTAGTACATTTTTGATCTGTCGTAGATGCTTAGTTTTATGTTTTTAATTTTGCTTAGTATAGTCTGATGATAGGTGACTAGATAGGTTAGTTTTGTTTTATTTTTAGAAGAGCTTGAATGACTGGAAAAAGCATGCTTAGGGGCCTTAATCACTGTTATATCTGCCCTGATCTAATTGCGAAATAATTGCGGTACCCGCAATTTTCATTACTGAAAGCATGTTTTGGACTGTCTGTTTAGCTAGGCTGTGATCTGTTTAAATTCCATCTTTTGCTGCTATCATGACTACCATATATAGCTTATCTAACAGCATGCTGGATGAGTGTCATAGGACACCCTTTGCTAGTTTAAATCAACCTCTAGAAAGCTCAGCATGCACAGCTTTAAGCCCTTATCTGTCTGTTTTTTTATTATTACTACTGCTGTGATATTTGCCGTTCGAATGTTTTGTCTATGCCTAGGGCTTTAGGTTCTCTTTGTTTTACCTTAGACTAGATGCTTCTAGGAAAGTTTGGGGGTGTGCCACCTCAGACACTCATTGGGGACAATGAGTAGTTGAAGTTTGGGGGAGGCCACCCTAGGCCTAGGAACATTCCTCTCTCCCTTAGAAACATAAGCATTCTTCTTCTCCCTTACAAAAAATGATGAACTGAAAAAAAAATGAAAAATAGAATAAAGAGGGGGGTCTCTCTTAGGTTGCTAAGTAATCAGTGCCAAGTGTGTGACCCACAAGTGGCATTGCATCAAAAGGCAACCAAAGGAGAGGCCCCACCTAAGTAAGAAAAAGGGAAAAGAAAAGGGAAGAAGAATGTATACCTAGGAGTTATAACTTTGTGGCTTAGATGTCCTATTTAAAAAGAACTCTGATCCTCAATTAGCTAAGCACAAAGTTGTAACTCGTAGTGTTTATCCAATGTAGTGATGCCAGGGTTTAGGTTGTTCTTTAAAAGTACTACTGTCACCGTTAATACTAAGACTGGCATGACTCTAAGGAATCCTAGACAAATTAAGAATAAAACTAGAAGCATGTACTGAGTCTGAGGTAAAGCTAGGCAGAATTTGAAACCTTAGGGATAGTGGCATGATATGACAAAAGCAAATCGATCAGTTGTAGGAAGTTAATAAAAGCAGGTGAGTGTTAGGCAGGCGAAGTCAGAAGAAGCTAGATAAGAGGGTAGTTTTAAACTGAGAAGTGTGTCACAGGACAGCAGTGCTATAGATAGGGATATAGGGGAGTCAGTAGGTGGTTAAAGAAGGTGAAACAGCAGCCTAGGTAAGTCCTTAGTATGCTTGAGGACAAGCAAAACCTTAAGTTTGGGGGTGTGTTAAGTCTCTGAAAGTGACTTATTTAGGACCCATTTAGCTTAAGAAGATGTACACTTTTTAGTGTTTTTTATAGCATTTAGCCTAAACCTATGCTTAAATATGAGAATGAGAAGAAGGTAGCTAAATTAGGACTTATGCACAATAGGAAAGAAAAGGGTTGAAAACCGAAGGAAAAGAATGAAAAAAACTGCATTGCGACAGCATTGCGAAAACATCGCTGAAGCCGCAATTATTCAAGTGAAAACCGTAAGTTGACTGATCTTTTTCTGTTAATTTCCGTAATTTCAGGGATTCGTTCTTTCTCCTCCACCCATTCTGATATATGACGTTGAAGATTGATGGTTCTCCTTGGCCCAAACGCACCTGCAAACTACTATAAAAGGGGGTCAAAGTCGGAGGTTCAGTCATCATCCGAAAGCGTAGAGTCTTCTCGCAGTCCATCTTTTCGCCCTGTTTTCCTTTGCCGTCTGTTGGAGTGAGAGTCTCAGCTGTTGGAATCGATAATCTGATAGGAAGGAGAGGAGATTCTTCTTCTCTCTCGATTGGATTCATCCAAGCAAGGCTGACCTTTCACCCCCTTCATTCGAGGCGACTGCAACGAGGCTTCCAAGCACCATTTACTGCTTTTTGTCTTTCCTTTCTCATTTCCAGCATTGTTTAGTTATCGCTTCTGGTTTAGTGATTAGTTTACTGCATTTCGTCGCTGTCTGTCTTTGAATTATTTCCTTTAAGTTCCCTTTTGTCCGTTCAACATTCAAAGTAATCAAATTGCAAGACTTCATTTCACAGTTTCCATCTTCTGCTGCTACGGTTTTGTCTTACTGTTTGGAGTATATTTCCCTTCTAAGCATGTCTGTTTTATCTTACATTTCTGTCCTCTGTATATCCATGAGTAGCTAAGTCACTTAGGGGCATGCTAATGACAGAACTATAGGCTAAAAAACGTGAACCAAGCATGTAGGATAGCTCTCGAAGCATTGATTGTATGTAAGCTTCATCCCACGGGCAATTTCGATTGGCCATCCATTTTGTCCAAAGAACTCCTAACCTCTGGAAGGAGTAAGAGTTCAGAGTCGTATAATCATGCTAGCCTTTCATGGTAACCAGGAAACGGCCTAGGAATAGGCGTTTCCCTAGTACAAACTAAACACTCATGTTTTAACAAGATGCTTAAGACCTTACTTTGAGTCGAGTAAACTAAAGAATCTAATGCATGGAATCGGACGATACATGAGATAGAGTGAGTTTGATGCATAGAGAGTAGATCCAGTGCTTGAGAATCGTATAAAAATGCCTATAGGATAGTCATTAGTAGCCCTTAATTCACCCATTTACACACTTTCGCTGTTATTCAATTGCGGTAAAATTGCGGTGTCCGCAATTCTGCTAAGTTATCATTCTTTTTAGCTGTTTTCTTCTTCGTTTATTAATTCCATCTCTTGTCTTTTGAGTCTAATTTCAACTTGCATTTGTTTATGTTGCATTCCTTTACACATTCAGCAAAAATTAGATAATTAAAAACCAATTTTACCCCATCAAATCCACCCCTTCTTTCTTAACAAATACACTTCATGAATAGCTAAAAATAAGTCTCTGTGGAAAAAACGAATGAAATATACTTACTACTTGCTGTGAGACCATGTATGCTTGCATGTTCTGAGTGCTCTATCTACCTTCTTGCTTATTTATCTTTAACACATTGAGCACGCAACAGCTGCGGAGTCAGCCAAACCAGCAGACAAAGGGAAGGCCAAGCTTTACCCTGAAGATGAGCCTCAGTCAGTGAGGTATGTGTCCTCTGACGCTGAGTCCAGGGGTATTGAGCTGAGAAAGAGGGAGTTGCTGCATGAGAAAGGCTTCCTCGACAGACCTGCTGACCTGCCGCAATTCTTGCGCACAGGCATTGTGAATCACAGCTGGGAGGAGTTGTGCAGGCCACCCAATCCGGCTTACACGAGTATGGTATACGACTTCTACGCCAACCTGCGAAACTCTGAGGAGGGGCTGTCTGTGGTCAGAGGGGTAGAGGTGGACTTCTCAGCAAAGGCCATCAACGAAGCCTATGGTCAGAAGGGCCAAAAACATACAGATTATGCACGGATTGTTGATGAGCCTACTGAGGCAGTCCTGGAAGAGGCCATTCGCACCATTGGCCAGCCTGAAGCTTCCTGGACCGTGTCACGCAATGGGAGGCACACTCTCATGAGTGCCAACCTCACAGCTAAGGCAGCTGTTTGGTTTTCCTTCGTGAGAAGGAAACTGTCCCCAGTGACTCATGAGACCACGATCAACCAGAGCAGATTGCTGCTGGTATATGCGATAATGAGAGGTCTCACGATCAACGTGGGAGAAGTCATTGCTGCTGCCATTGCTGAGTGCGCCAAGAAAGGTAAGGGACCACTGTTTTTCCCTAATACCATAACTAAACTCTGTTTGCTTGCAGGGGTTCCCATTGAGCGAATGGAGCAGCAGATGGCTTACACGGGCCACTTGGAGCTGCCTGCTGGCTTAAGGCTGAAGAGGAAGGGGAACATGGAATTCGAGTTGGATAGATTGGCTGCTGATCAGTCGCTGTCCATGGCGTGCCTGATGGATATGCAGAAGAGGATGGCTCAATGGGCCACTTACGCGCAGGCACGGGACAAGGAGGTTGCAGACCAACTTGGGTGCACCTTCCCTGACTTCCCCACGAATCTCCTGCAGCCATGGGTGCCTCCACGACCACGACAACCTGATGAGGATGAAGACATTTGAGTGCTGGTTTGAATTGCACTAAAGGGAGTATTGCTGTTCCCTTAGAAAAAAAAACAAAATCTGCTTTCTGATAGACCATGTGAATTATGCTGTTTTTAGTACAATTTTGATCTGTTTTAGTTGCTTAGTTTTATGTTTTTAAATTGCTTAGTATAGCCTGCTGCTAGCTGATTAGGTAGGATAGTTTAGGTTTCTTTTTGTTGAGCTTGAACGACTGGATAAAGCATGCTTAGGGGCCTTAGTAACTGATATATCTGCCCTGACTTGATTGCGAAATAATTGCGGTACCCGCAATTTTTATTACTGAAAGCATGTTTTGGACTGTCTGCTTCGCTAGGCTGTGATCTGTTTAAATTCTATCTTTTGCTGCTATCATGACTACCTTATATAGCTTATCTAAATGCATGCTGGATGAGTGTCATAGGACACCCTTTGATAGTTTAAATTAACCTCTAAATAGCTCAGCATGCATAGCTGTAAGTCCTTGCCTGTCTGTTTTTCAAATTCCTGCTGCTGTGATATTTTCTTTTAGAATGTTCTGTCTATGCCTAGGGCTTTTAGATTCTCTTTGTTTTACCTTAGACTAGATGCTTCTAGATAGTTTGGGGGTGTGCCACCTCAGACACTCATTGGGGACAATGAGTAGTTGAAGTTTGGGGGAGGCCACCCTAGGCCTAGGAACATTCCTCTCTCCCTTAAAACATAAGCATTCTTCTTCTCCTTGACAAAAATAATGAACTGAAAAAAAAAAATGAAAAATAGAATAAAGAGGGGAGTCTCTCTTAGGTTGCTAAGTAATCAGTGCCAAGTGTGTAACCCACAAGTGGCATTGCATCAAAAGGCAACCAAAGGAAAGGCTCCACCTAAAGAAAGGAAAAAAAAGGAAAAAAGTAGGGAGGAAGAATGTATACCTAGGAGTTGCAACTTTGTGGCTTAGATGTCCTATTTAAAAAGAACTCTGATCCTCAATTAGCTAAGCACAAAGTTGTAGCTTGTAGGGTTGTTTAGGGAGATGAGTGTATATCCAATGTAGTGATGCCAGGGTTTAGGTTGTTCTCTAAAAGTACTACTGTTACCATTAATACTAAGACTGGCATGACTCTAAGGAATCCTAGGTAGCTCATAAATATAAACTAGAAGCATGTACTGAGTCTGGGGTAAAGCTAGGTAGAATTTGAAACCTTAGGGATAGTGGCATGATATGATAAAAGCAGGTAGATCAGTTGTAGGGAGTTAATAAAAGCAGTAGGAGTTTTAGGCATGCGAAATCAGAAGAAGCTAGATGAGAGGGTAGTTTTAAGCTTAGAAGTGTGTCACAGGACAGCACTGCTATAGATGAGAATATAGGGGAGTCAGTAAGTGGTTAAAGAAGAAGAAACAACAGCCTAGGAAAGTCCTTAGATTGCTCGAGGACAAGCAAAACCTTAAGTTTGGGGGTGTGTTACGTCTCCAAAAGTGACCTTTTTAGGACTTAATTAGCTTAGAAAGATGTTCACTCTTAGGTATTTTTGATAGCATTTAGCCTAAACCTATGCTTAAATATGAGAATTAGAAGAAGGTAGCTAAATTAGGACTTATGTACAATAGGAAAGGAAAGGGTTGAAAACCGAAGGAAAAGAATGAAAAAACTGCATTGAGACAGCATTGCGAAAACATTGCGGACACCGCAATGTTTCAAGTAAAAACCGTAAGTTGACTGATCTTTTTCTGTTAATTTCCGTTATTTCAGGGATTCGTTCTTTCTCCTCCATCCATTCTGAAGTACGACGTTGAAGATTGATGGTTCTCCTTGGCCCACATGCACCTGCAGATTACTATAAATAGGGGTCAAAGTCGAGGGTTCAAGCATCATCCGAAAGCGTAGAAGTCTTCTCGCAGTCCATCTTTTCTCCTGTTTTCCTTTGCCGTCTGCTGGTTTGCGAAGCTCAGCTGTTGGAATCGATAATCTGATAGGAAGGAGAGGAGATTCTTCTTCTCTCCCGATTGGATTCATCCAAGCAAGGCTGACCTTTCTCATCCTTCATTCGAGGCGGCTGCAACGAGACATTCGAGCTGTTTTACTGCTTTTTGCTCTTCATTTCCATTTTCCAGCTTTGTCTTGTTGTTGTTTCTTTTCTAGTAGCTAGATTAGACTATTTCGTTGTGTTCTGTCTTCCTGTTATTTGCTTTAAAGCTTTTCTTTGTCAATCAAACAATCAAGTAATCAAATCTCAATTCTTCATTCCACAGTTTCTTGCCTTTACATTCTACTGCTTTCCCTTACTGTTTTGTCTTTAAATTCCTTCTAAGCATGTCTACTTCTTCTCTTGCTTCTGTTCTGTTTACATCCATGAGTAGCTAAATCACTTAGGGGCATGCTAATGACAACACTTTAGGCTAAAAAACGTGAACCAAGCATGTAGGATAGCTCTCGAAGCATTGATTGTATGTAAGCTTCATCCCACGGGCAATTTCGATTGGCCATCCATTTTGTCCAAAGAACTCCTAACCTCTGGAAGGAGTAAGAGTTCAGAGTCATACTATCATGCTAGCCTTTCAAGGTAACCAGGAAACGACCTAGGAATAGGCGTTTCCCTAGTACAAACCATATTTTTCTGCCTTAACAAGATGCTTAAGACCTTACTTGGACATGAGTAAACTAAAGAATCTAATGCATGAAATCGGAAGATACATGAGAATGAGATAGTTTGATGCATAGAGAGTTGATCCAATGCTTGAGAATCGTGAGAAAAAGCCTATAGGATAGTCGTTAGTAGCCCTTAACTCATCATTTTACACACTTTCGCTGTTACTACAATTGCGGTAAAATTGCTGTTTCCGCAATTCTGCTAAGTTACAATTCTGTCTAGCTGTTTTTGTCTTTATTTATTAATCTCGTCTCTTCTCATTTGAGTTTAGCTTTGACTTGCACTTGTTTATGTTGCTACCCTCTTCGTATTCAGTAGGAAATAGATAATTAAAAACCAATTCTATCCCATCAAATCCACCCCTTCTTTCTTAACTTTACACTTCATGAATAGCTTATAATAAATCTCTGTGGGAAAACGAATGAAATATACTTACTACTTGCTATAAGACCATGTATGCTTGCATGTTCTGAGTGCTCTCTCTACCTTATTGCTTATTTATTTTAACACATTGAGCACGCAACAGGTGCCCATTGACATGGCTGTGGCGGTGTTGACACTTGTTTGGAGATTGGCTTGAGCCATTTGCTTGACTAGGTTGGTCAGGGCGCTTATTTGGCTACTCATGGCATTGAGTGCGTCCTTGTCTTGAGCTCTATTTGGCTCAACTGGATCATCTGACCACCTACAGTGAGATGCTGAGATCTTCTCCAAGATCTCATAGGCTTCGTTATAACTCTTGGACAACATGGAACCACCAGCAGATGAATTTAGCACTTGTCTGGTGCTGGGGTTGCATCCTTTGAAGAAGACCTCTATTTGGATACACCATGGGATGCCATGGTGTGGACATTTAAGAAGAAGGTCTTTGAACCTTGTCCAAGCTTCGTGAAGAGACTCATTCTCAGCTTGTTTGAACTTGATTATATCATCACGAAAGGTAGAATTCCTATCAGGTGGAAAATACTTAACTAGGAATTTTTCTGCCAAGTCTGTCCAATTGAGGACTGATCCAGAGGGTAATGAGTTTAACCACGTCTTTGCCTTGTCTCTCAATGAGTAAGGGAAGAGGTAGAGCCTCAAGGCTTCTTGGGAAACTCCGGGGATGATGAATGTATCACTGACTCCTAGGAAGTTTCTAAGATGGTTGTGGGGATCCTCATTTTCCACTCCAAAGAATTGTCCCACAGTGGACAACATTTGGAACATCACTGGCTTTAACTCGAATGAGTTGGCAGTGATTTCAGGGCGGATTATGCTGGGGTTCAGCTCCCCAGGCATAGGTACTAGGTAAGAGAGTATGGCGCTATCCTTATCATTCGCTATTTCGATGGGATTGCGAGTGACAGGCACCGGATTGGGAACTAATCTATCCATTTCTTCTTGATCGAATTGCGGAGGAATTGCGGTTCCCGCAATTATTGGAGGTATAGAGGGTTGTTTAAAGAGACGTTTCTTGGCTCTATTCCTAGCCTTAAATAATCTCTCAGGCTCAGGGTTGAACTCTAGATCACTACTTGAAGGCTCATTCATAAACTAACCCAATGGTACCTGCAAAAGAAATGAAAATAGATCAGCTTCAATAGACAATAACTTGGTGTTTCAAACTTAACAAACTTCGTTTTCACTAAAATAAATCCCCGGCAGCGGCGCCAAAAACTTGTTGCGTGCTCAATGTGTTAAAATAAATAAGCAATAAGAGAGAGAGAGCACTCAGAACATGCAAGCATACATGATCTTATAGCAAGTAGTAAGTATTTTTTCATTCGTTTTCCCACAGAGATTTATTATGAGCTACTCGTGAAGTGTATTGTTAAGAAAGAATGGGTGGATTTGAGGAGGTAGAATTGGTTTTAAGGTGTCTAATTTCTAAGGAATATGTAAAGGGTAGCAACATAAATAAGTGCAAGTCAAAGATAAACTCAAATGAAAAGAGAAGAGATTAATAAACGAAGAGGAAATTAACTAAACATAATTTTAAACTTAGCAGAATTGCGGAAACAACAATTCTACCCCAATGTTACTAACAGCGAAAGTGTGTAAAATGGAGAAACAAGGGCTACTAACGACTCCTCTATAGGCATTTTCTCACGATTCTCAAGCATTGGATCAACTCACTATGCATCAAACTCACTCAATCTCATGTATCTTCCGATTTCATGCATTAGATTCTTTAGTTTACTCATGTCCAAGTAAGGTCTTAAGCATCTTGTTAGAGCAGAAAGTTATCGTTTGTACTAGGAAAACGCCTATTCCTAGGTCGTTTTCTGGCTACCTTGAAAGGCTAGCATGAGTGTATGACTCTGAACTCTTACTCCTTCCAGAGGTTAGGAGTTCTTTGGACAAAATGGATGGCCAATCGAAATTGCCCGTGGGATGAAGCTTACATACAACCAATGCTTCGAGAGCTATCCTACATGCTTGGTTCACGTTTTTTAGCCTATAGTATTGTCATTAGCATGCCCCTATGTGACTTAGCTACTCATGGATATAGACAGAACAGAAATAAGAGATGAAGTAGACATGCTTAGAAGAAATTTAAAGACAAACAGCAAGGGAAAAACAGTAGGCAACAAAGACAAGAAACTGTGAAATAATGAATTTTGCTTTGATTACTTGATTGTTTGAATGAACAAAGGGAAGCTTAAAGTGAATAACTTAAAGACAGAAAGCAACGAAATGAAATGAACTAGCCACTAGAAAAGAAACAACAACTAAACAGAGCTGGAAATTAGAAATAAAAGACAGTAAGCAGTAATTAAGCTTGAACGCCTCGTCGCAATGCCTCGGCTGAAGGGGGAGAAAGGATAGCCTTGCTTGGATGAATCCAATCAGGAGAGAAGATGAATCTTCTCTCCTTCCTATCAGATTGTCGATTCCAACAGCTAAACCTCTCACACCAGCAGACGGGGAAGAAAAACAGGAGAAAAGATGGAGCTGCGAAGAGACTTCTACGCTTTCGGATGATGATCAAACCCTCTACTTTGACCCCCTTTTATAGTAATCTGCAGGTGCGTTTGAGCCAAGGAGAACCATCCATCCTCAACGTCGTACTTCAAAATGGGTGGAGGAGAAAGAACGAATCCCTGAAATAACGGAAATTAACAGAAAAAGATCAGTCAACTTATGGATTTCACTTGAAACATTGTCGTTTTAGCAATGTTTCCGCAATGCTACCGCAATGCGCATTTTTCCTTCTTTTAACTTCGGTTTTCATTCCTTTTCTTTCCTTTTGCATACAAGTCCTAATTTAGCTACCTTCTTCTAATTCTCATATATAAGCATAGGTTTAAGCTAAATCCTATCAAAAACACCTAAGAGTGTACATCTTTCTAAGATAATTAAGTCCTAAAAAGGTCACTTTTGGAGACGTAACAGTTTCCTCTGTGTTTCTCTTTATTTTGTCTAGTTTCTTAACAAAAGAGGTGGAAAAATCTAAACGATTCCTCCTTGGGGAGAGAAAAATGGAGATGGGGTTGTAGAAATAAAAATGGTAGTAGAAGAAAAATAATAATAACAAATCATGAAAAAGAAGATTGATGGAGTTTTTTTTGGATCCCCTACATTTGAATTGTGGAAGAAAGAGAGATGAGGGGGTGGGGAAATAGTGGGAGGGAACACTTGAACAAAAACTATTTTCCATAACATGCATCGAACCGAATCGGATCTGAAATCACATTTAACCGGACCAAGCTGATTGCACCACTGCCAATGGGCGTTCCCAACCCTAGGCCGCGTCTATAAAGGTATGGAAATGATGAAATGATCAGTTTCCCTTTCCATTGATAAATGAATGTATTTATAGGTTACAAGTTATCTATTTATGAACTATTGGAAGTTACACCAAGTACCAAATATGATGGAAAACTTGTTAATGGATCTACAACTTAGGAGAATAATATGTTTGACTACTCTACAACTAAGGAGGTAGGTGCCATTATTATCCAATAAGCCCTCGCAAGATGGAACTCCGAGAGGAGAGACCAATCTTGAAAAGTAGGTGGTTGAACCGAATGCGAGGTAGTGGTTTAGTCAACGCATCTGCTAATTGATTTGTTGATCAGACATGAGTGACACGAAGAATGCCACCCTGAACTTGTTCGTGGATAAAGTGGTAATCAAGTGCCACATGTTTCATACGAGAGTGGAAGACTGGGTTGAAGCATAGGCTGGTTGCTCCAACGTTGTCACAGTAGATAATTGGCGTGTGTGTGGAACTTAGACCAAGCTCGTCTAGAAGATAAGTGATCCAACGAACCTCAGCGGCGATAGAGGCAACATAGCGATATTCGGCTTCAGTGGATGAGCGAGACAACGTACGTTGCTTCTTCGAGCACCAAGAGATTGGATTCCTACCCAAATATATGATATAAGCACTAGTGGAGGTAAAGTCATCTTTGTTGCCTGCCCAATCTGCATCAGAGTACGCATGAAGAGTAAGGGGTGATTGGCGATGAAGGAGAACACCAAGATCAAGTGTGCCATTGTTACCTCTCCAAAAGTGCATTATTTAGGGTCTTAATTACCTAAAAATCATGGAAGTTCTTGAGTATTTTTGTTAGAAGTTAGCTTAATGTGTGCTTAAAAGTGAGAATTTGAGAAACGATGCTAATTTAAGGCTTATTTGGAAAAGGAACGAAAAGGGATGCAAAATGGTGAAAAACACAGCTAAATTGTACATTGCAGGTGCATTGCGGAAATATTGCAGAGCTCGCAATGGAATCAGCTAAAACAGAGCATTGCGGCCCTCGCAATGAAACCGCAACGCCAGTCTTTTCTGCTGCATTTTTCCAGCCGTCAGTCTTTGTTGTTGCGATTTTCCAGCCGTCAACTCTCTATGCTGCTGCCACGTGTCAATCTTGACTACGTCACAAAGTTGGATGGTGATCCACGAATATAGAGCATCTTTTGGCAACCTCTGCAAGCTATATAAAGAGAGTTAGATGAAGGATCAATCGAATTGAATCCCCTTGAATTCATTCCACACAATCAGATAGTGAGGAGCTCTCGATCGTGAAGAATCCCGAAGACAAAACCTCTTCCCCCGTTTGTTGGATCGAAGAAATAAGCCCTTGGCGTTGATAAATCGAGAGGAAGAAGAGAAGATCTCTCTTCGCTTCTGATCGAAATTATCCCCAAGATCAGCTAATCCTCCCTTTCATCCGAGGCGATTCACGACTTGGAGGATCCTTACGCAACTTACTGCTTTCCTTTACTGCTTTCCTAATTTCTTACTGCTTTCCTTTAAGTGTTGTTCTGAACCATTTACCGTTTTACCCTTTAATTGTTGCTTTTGGATCAACGTATGTTAGTTTACGAACTGTTATGTACTTCGCCTTTTTAAGAGTAATCAATTAATTTTGTTGAGTTCTCCATTCTATGTTTAATCAATTCATTTCCTTTAGCTCTTCGAAAACCATGAGTAACTAACTCAATAGAGGTCTGCCATGGATGAATCTATAGGCTAGAAGTATGTGAATTCAACATGTAAAGTAGCGTGAATGTATGTGATCTTCATCCCATGGGCAATTTCGACTGCCCATCCATTTTTTCTAAAGAATTCCTAACCTCTGGAAGGAGTAAGAATTCAGAGTCATCCATTCATGTTAGCCTTTTATGGTAACCAGAGAATGGCCTAGGAATAGGCATTCTCCTAGCACGTTTGTTAGCATGTGTGTATAAATAGGTTCTTAAGTCTTACTTGGATATGAGTAAACTCAAGATCTAATGCATGTAATCGAAAGATGCATGAGACCTAGTTAAAACGATGCATGAAATGTTAATTTGTTGTTGAATGATCATAGTTAAATGCCTATAGAGGACTCTTAAGCCGACCTTGCTATCTTACTTTAGTTTTTAAATCGTTGCGAATTTATTGCGAGATTATTGCGAGATCCGCAATAACCATTTCTGCCTTTGTCTTAGTCTTTTTCAGTTGCTTTTAATCCATTGCGAAATCATTGCGAAAAAGATTGCGAGATCCGCAATCCTACTTTTCCACATTATAAATTTACCTTTTTGCTTGCTTTGCATTTATGTTTACATTCTTCTTGCAACTTTTAGACTTTCGTCCTTCAACCCAAAATCTATCCAATTTAAGTTACCTTATCTAATCTAACACACCAAATCGCTAGTCACTAAACTTAATCTCTGTGGGAAAACGAAATAAATTATACTTATCACTTGCTGCAGACCATGTATACTTGCATGATCTGAGTGCTCTTCGCATTTAATTTTACATACACACTGAGCACGCAACAAGTTTTTGGCGCCGTTGCCGGGGATTTGCATTTTTGTGTGTTAAGTTGATTGATTGTAAGATCTGTGCTGAATACGTGAGCTTAATTTGTTTACTATCATTTTTCAGGCAAAGAGAGAGAAACTATGCAGGTGAAAAACGTATGTGTACGGCAAAATAAATGAATACGCTGCAAAACTTAATTGGAGGAAGAGTTTTCCCACAACAGTTTGAAGAATTTTATCAGCCATGTGCTTATTGTGGGGATAATCATAACTTGGAGAATTGCCCAACATTGAATTATCAAGAGGGGCAATATCAACATAGCTATGACAACCATCATTCGTACTTGTCTGGACATGATTAGTGGCAACTCTCAAATAATCCTTGGGAAGAGGAGTTGCAAGTTGCTCATTATGAAGAGTTCCACCAACACGGAGACTATCGACATTATGCGCCAACTCAAAATGAAGAATTATCACCCGCTTTGGAGGCGCTATGGATGGGATTCATGGAAAGGAATGATGCATCCATGAGAAGAATTGATGAGCAATTAGCCCAGGTCACAAATGATTTACAAAATCTACTTGTTATAGCAAAATCACCACCACCATGCCCTCAGATGTGTGATTTTTATGATGATGACTCCTTTGTTACCTTCGATTCTAAGAAGAGTGATCCAATGGAATCTCCATATGAATTGGGGGAGTTGGTGAAAGTTGAGAAAAATGAAATTGTGTTGGATGAGGCCAAAGAGAATAATGCGCTGCTTGAGGACCAAGAATTTGAAATGTTTGAGGTTCCAGCAAGCTTCTCCACCAATGAAAGAGCTGAGCCACCACCACCACAAATGCTCCAGCTGAAGGAGTTAGAAAGAGATGTGTCAGAAAAAAAAGTCCCATCGCATCAAACCTATGTTGTACCAACGCACATAAAGTACAAACCTTGGGATGTTATAACATGCAGTCTCTTTGAAAGAATCAACAATTTCAAGGTGTGGCAGAATGTCCGACCCCGTAAATCAAGACTTAAGTATGTTAAAGGAGCAGAAGTGATGCCTCGAAACATTGAAGAATATCCATATGAGGCAGATTGACAAGGGAGATTTCTGATCCCAAAACTCTTAAATTAGACTTTTATCATGTTTTGCTTAGATTTTGTATGTTAGGAGTGGTTTATTTTGGGAATGAAATCTTTATCATGTGCTATTACAATATTCCACTTAAGCATGGAGCACAGTGTGGATTTCTTCCTTTCGAATTTGTCTTGTGATGATGTTGTTAGATTTATAGTGTTTAGCTAGCTTGAACTATTTCTCTGCTGATAGTTTCTGTCTATATCTTTTTGCAAATGGCTAAAATGTGACCCTCTGTCAGCTGCTAGAGCTAAATAGAACTTTCATCTTCACAGATGAATGTTTCCTAGCTTGGACTAAGCTTAAGACTGCCTTAGTAAAAACTCCAATCATAATCGGTCCAAATTGGGAATTGCCTTTGAATTGATGTGTGATGCGAGTGACTATGCAATTGAAGCCATGCTTGGCCAAAAAAGAGAAAAATTAACACATCCTATTTATTATGCAAGTAAAACCTTGAATGAAGCTTAGTGCAATTATACTACCACAGAAAAAGAGATGTTAGCAGTAGTATTTGCATGTGAGAAGTTTAGGGCATATATTGTAGGAAATAAAACAATTGTTTATACTGATCATTCTGCAATAAAGTACCTAATGAGGAAGGTTGATGCCAAGCCTCGACTAACTAGATGGGTGTTACTTTTGTAAGAGTTTGATCTAGAAATTAGAGACAAAAAGGGATGTGAAAATGTAGTTGCTTATCACATATCAAGATTGCAGAGTCATTGTGAATCTATTGCGGAGCCCGCAATGACAGATTCTTTTGTTGATGAACATGTTTTTGTGTTAGTACATTGTGATGATAATGATAAACCACGGTTTGCTGATATTGCAAATTTTCTTGCCTCACAGGTGTTACCAGAATTCATAAAGGGGCAAGACAAGAAGAAATTCTTAAACGAGGCTAGGAAGTACATTTGGGATGATCCAACCCTCTACAGAAGCTGTGCGGATGAATTGCTAAGGATATGTGTGTCAGCTGCTGAAGCAAGGTCAATCTTGCAGCATTGTCATACAGCTCCATATGGAGGACACTTTGGTGGTCAGAGAACTGCTGCAAAAGTATTTCAGAGTGGCTATTTCTGGCCAACAATCTTTAAGGATGCACATGACTACGCACACAACTGCAATGAATGTCAACGTATAGGTAACCTTAGTATGAAGGATGAGATGCCCCTAACATATATCCTAGACTTAGAACTCTTTGATGTATGGGGTATTGACTTCATGGGTCCATTCCCACCATCTGCTGGTAATCTTTACATTTTAGTAGCTGTAGACTATGTCTCAAAATGGGTTGAGGCAATTGGATGTCATTTAAATGATGCTAAAACGGTTATAAAATTTCTTAATAGACATATTTTTACACGATTTGGCACACCACGTGCCATCATAAGTGATGAAGGAACACATTTCATAAATAAATCTATGGAGAAAGTGTTAGCCAAATATAATGTTAGGCATAGGGTGGCAACACCCTATCATCCCCATTCAAATGGGCAAGCTGAAATTTCTAATAGAGAGATCAAAAGCATACTTGAGAAAGTTGTAAAACCAAATAGAAACGATTGGTCTTTTAAATTAGATGATGCACTATGGCCATATAGAACTGCATATAAGACACCATTATGAATGTCTCCTTATAGGTTAGTTTGTGGAAAAGCATGTCACTTACCCCTTGAATTAGAAAACAAAGCTTTTTGGGCCTTAAAAGAGTTAAACTTTTGTGTAACCGATGCGGGAACATTGCGGTCTCTGCAAGTGCATGAATTGGATGAACTAAGACACATGTCATATAAAAATGCTAAAATGTATAAGGAAAAAACTAAAATTTTGCATGATAGTAGACTGAGGATAAAGGACTTCAAAAAGGGCCATCATGTTCTATTGTTTAATTCACGATTGAAATTGTTGCCTGGAAAACTAAAGTCTCGTTGGTCTGGTCTATTTGTGATTACTAATCTGTTTGTTCATGGTGCAATTGAAATCCAAAATTTGGATCAAGGCCAGCCGTTCATGGTGAATGGTGCTAGATTGAAGCACTACTACGAGGGAGGAGGTGTGAGAACACTCTCGGCATTCCTCTTATCTGAAGCTTAAAAGTCAAGCAAAAGAAAATGAGCAAGGGACTTGGAACTAGCTGAGCACCTGTTGAATTGATGAGCCCCTGGATGCCTCCGAATGAAGAGAAGAATGATGAAGAAGAAAGAGATGAATGAATGAATGAGTGCCATAGTCTGACGGCATTCGAGGGAGTAGTTCTTTTCTCCCTCAAAAACCTGCTTTCCTGTAAACCGTTTACCCCCCCCCCCCCCCCCCCCTCCCAATATCAACTGCTGTTCTGTTTTGATTTCCATAGTTAGCTTAATTTAGAGTAGCTAGATTAGTTTAATTTTGTATGGTTAATTAGTTTAGATAGTTCTTTTCTGTTCCCTATACTTGTTCACATGCCCTTTGGGCCACAAATAGAAATTGCATGTTAGGAGCTTTGATTACTGTTAAATCTGCTCTATTAGTGTCATTGCGATTTCTTTGCGGACACCGCAATGTTTTTCTTTTCGTTTAAGCATGCTGTTATGTGAGGTATAACTTTCTGCTGGTATGTTCTGTCTTTAATTCTAACTATGTGTCTGCATTGATGATGTCCCTGTGTAGTCTGTTTATTGAGCATGCTGGATGAGTGTCGAGTACATTCTTGTTAGGTTTAATTAGCTTCATAGCATGTTAAGCATTTGCCTCTGTTAGACCTTACCATTTGGTTTTAATAAATTTATGTTGATGTGTTATCTGGACTGTGAGGGCCATTCCATCCCTAGGAGTTTTAAATTTTGTCTGTTTTTTAAGTTAGACTAGATGCTTCTAAGACAAGTTTGGGGGTGTGCCACCTCATACTCTCATTGAGGACAATGAGTAGTTCAAGTTTGGGAGAGGCAGCCTCTAGTCCTAGGAACACTCCTCTCTCCCTTAGTAAGAAGCATTGTCTTTTCTTTAAAATTGCTGAGTAATCAGGGCCACTTGTGTAACCCACAAGGGGTACTGCATCAAAAGGCATACTTAAGGGACAGAAAGAGGTGCAAAGAAAGAAAGAAAAAAATATGGAAAACAAAGAAGGATGATGTATGCCAAGAGGGTACAACCTTCGATGCTTAGATGTCCTATGTAATGAACTATGATCCTAAGTTAGCTGAGCACGGGGCTGTAAATAGAAGGCTTGTTGAGGGAGATGAGTGTCTGTCCTAAAATAGAAGTGATGCCATGGCTTAGTCTGTTCTATGGATTCTGTACTCTGATACTTGTGTTGTTCTAAGCCTGACATGACTCTAAAGGATTCCTAGGTAGTAAAAATAAAAACCTTAGAAGCATGTACTGAGTCTGAGTTAAAACTAGGGAGATTTTGAAAGCTTAGGGATGACTGCACAATGTGCTCAATGATATAGGCAGATAAACCAAAAGATAGGAAGTTAGTAACAACAAAAGGTTTTAAAGGCAAGGGAAATCAAAATAGACAAAACATGAAGTTAGTTTTAGCCTAAGAGAGTGTCACAGGACAACAATGCCTTTGACAGTAAGCCTCAGCAAATCAGTTAGGTAGAGTTTAAAAGACAAGAGTTAGCAGCTAATTAGAGAGAAAGTAAGCTTTTATATTGATCGAGGACTAGCAATAACTCAAGTTTGGGGGTGTGTTACCTCTCCAAAAGTGCATTATTTAGGGTCTTAATTACCTAAAAATCATGGAAATTCTTGAGTATTTTTGTTAGAAGTTAGCTTAATGTGTGCTTAAAAGTGGGAATTTGAGAAATGATGCTAATTTAAGGCTTATTTGGAAAAGGAACGAAAAAGGATGCAAAATGGTGAAAAAACAGCTAAATTGTACATTGCAGGTGCATTGCGGAAATATTGCGGAGCTCGCAATGGAATCAGCTAAAACAGAGCATTGCGGCCCTCGCAATGCAACCGCAACGCCAGTCTCTTTCTGCTGCATTTTTCCAGCCGTCAGTCTTTGTTGTTGTGATTTTCCAGCCGTCAACTCTCCCTGCTGCTGCCACGTGTCAAGCTTGACTACCTCACAAAGTTGGATGGTGATCCACGAATATAGAGCAGCTTTTGGCAACCTCTGCAAGCTATATAAAGAGAGTTAGATGAAAGATCAATCGAATTGAATCCCCTTCAATTCATTCCACACAATCTGATAGTGAGGAGCTCCCGATCGTGAAGAATCTTGAAGACAAAACCTCTTCCCCCGTTTGTTGGATCGAAGAAATAAGCCATTGACGTTGATAAATCGAGAGGAAGAAGAGAAGATCTTTCTTCTCTTCTGATCGAAATTATCCCCAAGATCAACTAATCTTCCTCTTCATCCGAGGCGATTCACGACTTGGAGGATCCTTACGCAACTTACTGCTTTCCTTTACTGCTTTCCTAATTTCTTACTGCTTTCCTTTAAGTGTTGTTCTGAACCATTTACCGTTTTACCCTTTAATTGTTGGTTTTGGATCAACGTATGTTTGTTTACGAATTGTTATGTACTTCGCCTTTTTAAGAGTAATCAATTAATTTTGTTGAGTTCTCCATTATATGTTTAATCAATTCATTTCCTTTAGTTCTTCGAGAACCATGAGTAACTAACTCAATAGAGGTCTGCCACGGATTCAGCATGTAAAGTAGCGTGAATGCATAGGCTAGAAGTATGTGAATTCAGTATGTAAAGTAGCGTGAATGCATTAAATGTATGTGATCTTCATCCCATGGGAAATTTCGACTGCCCATCCATTTTGTCTAAGGAAGTCCTAACCTCTGGAAGGAGTAAGAATTCAGAGTCATCCATTCATGTTAGCCTTTTATGGTAACCAGAGAATGGCCTAGGAATAGGCATTCTCCTAGCACGTTTGTTAGCATGTGTGTATAAATAGGTTCTTAAGTCTTACTTGGATATGAGTAAACTCAAGATCTAATGCATGTAACCGAAAGATGCATGAGACCTAGTTAAAACGATTCATGAAATGTTAATTTGTTGTTGAATGATCATAGTTAAATGCCTATAGAGGACTCTTAAGCCGACCTTGCTATCTTACTTTAGTTTTTAAATCGTTGCGAATTTATTGCGAGATTATTGCGAGAGCCGCAATAACCATTTCTGCCTTTGCCTTAGTCTTTTTCAGTAGCTTTTAATCCATTGCGAAATCATTGCGAAAAAGATTGCGAGATCCGCAATCCTACTTTTCCACTTTATAACTTTACCTCTTTGCTTGCTTTGCATTTATGTTTACAATCTTCTTGCATCTTTTATACTTTCGTCCTTCAACCCAAAATCTATCCAATTTAAGTTACCTTATCTAATCTAACATACCAAATCGCTAGTCACTAAACTTAATCTTTGCGGGAAAACGAATTAAATTATACTTATCACTTGCTGCAGACCATGTATACTTGGATGATTAGAGTGCTCTTCGTATTTAATTTTACATACACATTGAGCACGCAACAGCCACATAGGTATCAGAGAAGTCGTTTGAAAGCATTCTAATGATCATTAGTCGGGCGATGCATGAACTGTGACAACTTATTGACTGCATAAGCGATGTCTAGACGAGTAAGAGTGGGATATTGAAGGCTGCCAACAATGGTCCGAAATTTGGTTGGGTCAAATAGTGTTGAGCCAGAGTGAAGAGTAAGGACTGGTGAAGTAGCTATAGGTGTAGTGATAGGGCGAGAACCAATCATCTTTGTTCGAGCAAGTATGTCAATGACATATCGCCACTGAGAGAGGAGTAAACCGTGGGAATGAGGAACCACCTCAATCCCGAGGAAGTAGTGGAGATTACCCAAATCCTTTAGCGAGAAGCGACAAGCAAGAACCGAGACGAAATTATGGACTACTAGAACATTGTTACCTATGACAATGATGTCATCAACATACAAGTAGAAACAGAGTATCTTTGTTAGTTTTCTGTACAAACAGGGACGTGTCAGTGACCGAGTTCGAGAAGTGAGATGCAAGCAGAAATTGGCGAAGCTCATTGTACCGAGCTCGAGGTGCCTGCTTAAGGCCATAAATAGCCTTTCGTAGGCGGCACACGTGGTGAGGTTGATCAGGATCAACAAATCCTTGTGGCTGTGTCAAAAAGACATCATCAGTAAGAGTGCCTTGGAGAAGTGCATTGTTGACATCTAGTTGACGAAGATCCCAACCATTATCGACAGCCATGGAAAGGACAAGTCGAATTGTCGTGGGTTTGACAACTAGGTTGAACGTCTCTTGGTAGTCAACGCGGATGCGTTGATGAAACCCTTTAGCAATCAATCCAGCTTTGTACCTGTCAACAGAGCCATTAGGTGAACGTTTTATTCGAAAAATCCATTTACATCCCACTATATTTTGAACCATTGTTGGAGGAACTAACTCCCAAGTACCATTCCAAACCAAGGCATTGAACTCGTCTGACATTGCATGTCGCCATTTGCTGTCTTTGATGGCCTGAGTGACACAAGTTGGCTCAATATCTTGGGCAAGTTGGGCTGAGAGACTGAGTTTGGTTATTGGTTTGAAGATATTATTTTTGGAGCGTGTGATTATAGGCGAGGTGCGAGTGATTGTAGTTGGTACGGATGGTAGGTTTTTGGTTGTAAGGCGATCCTGAGGAGGAGGATCAGTGGGTACCACTGGTGGGGATAAGGGAAGTGGGGGAGATGGGATTTCTGAAACAGGTGGTGGAAGAGGAACAGGGTTGGTAGGGGCAAGGGATGGGATGAGAGAGGTTTGTTGTGCGATCAGGTCCAGTTGTGTGGCAAGATCGATTGACGAGGGGCTGTGGGAGCAACTTGTAGATGGTGTGTAGGTGGTTGGAACGAGGACATGTTGTGGTAACCAAGTGTTGCTGGTGGACTCAGTTGGTCGGGCAAGACTTGGTTCGAAGGTTAACATGGGAAACTCAGACTCAATAAAGCGAACATGACGAGATGAGTAGAGTTTCTGAGTGTGAGGATCGTAACACAAGTAAGCACTTTGAGTGGATGAGTAGCCTGAAAAGACACACAAAATGGATTAACTAGCAAGTTTGTGCGATGAGTAAGGCGAAGCCAAGGAAACAAAGACAACCAAACGCGCGTAATTTTGAGTAATTTGGTGGAGAGTCAAATAATTTATGATAAGGGGAAACTGACTCGAGTGTGGGAGTGGGAAGACGATAAATGAGGTAAGTAGCAGTGCGAAACGCGTATGACCAGAAAGTGAGAGGCAAGGAAGCACGAGACAAGAGTGAAAGACCGGTTTCAACTATGTGACGATGACGACGTTCAGAAAAGCCATTATGTTCTAGGGTATGTGGAAGGGACGTGAGGTGCGAGATTCCATTTGTAGATAAATAGGTCGCAAGTCCAATATATTCTCCCCCGTTATCTGAGTATAGAGTCACAATTTTCTTATGAAAAAAAGTTTTCAACAATTGCTTTAAAACGGGGGAAAATTGTTGCAACCTCAGATTTGCGTGTGATAGGGTAAAGCCAAATATAGTGTGTGAAGTGATCCACAAAAATGACATAATATTTCAACCAATCAATGGAATAGATAGGAGAAGTCCATACATTAGAGAATATTATTTGGAGAGGGGAGTGAGACACAAGAGATGATTGAGAGAAAGGTAATTTATGACTTTTCTTGCTAAGACAATCATTGCAATAAGAGGTCTTTATACTAGAGGAATGTACCGCTAGTTGGAACGTAGAGAGAATATGGCGTAGGATTGACTCGAACGGATGACCCAAACGATGATGCGAGTCATGGTGAGACACTTTGACACTAGTGAAAGTAGATGGACTAGGTGAGGAGGGGGAGGTAGGCAATCCATACACACCATCTTTAGGTTGTCCTCCCAGCAATACTGTCCCCGTCAGTAGATCCTTCACACGAAAGAAATAGGGTAAGAACTCAACAAAAGTGTTATTGGACTTGCAAAATTGAGATATGGAAATAATATTTCTTTTCATGTTAGGAACACATAAAACATCATGCAATTGAAATTTTTTTGTAGGAGTTGAGAGAGAAGTAGAGTCAGTGTGTGATATATGTAATCCAGTACCATCACTGATGACAATGTCGTCAGGACCATCATAAGGAGTGTGAAGGGAGAAATTGCTCAGGTCGGCAGTTACATGGTGAGATGCATGTTACGTGCTCAATGTGTTAAAATAAATAAGCAATGAGATAGAGAGAGCACTCAGAACATGCAAGCATACATGATCCTATAGCAAGTAGTAAGTATTTTTTCATTCGTTTTCCCACAGAGATTTATTATAAGCTACTCGTGAAGTGTAAAGTTAAGAAAGAAAGGGTGGATTTGATGGGGTAGAATTGATTTTAAATTGTCTATTTCCTACTGAATACGTAGAGGGTAGCAACATAAACAAGTGCAAGTCAAAGCTAAACTCAAATGAAAAGAGACGAGATTAATAAATGAAGAAGAAAACAGCTAAACAGAATTGTGAACTTGGCAGAATTGCGGAAACAGCAATTCTACCGCAATTTTCCTAACAGCGAAAGTGTGTAAAATGGAGAAACAAGGGCTACTAACGACTCCTCTATAGGCATTTTCTCACGATTCTCAAGCATTGGATCAACTCACTATGCATCAAACTCACTCAATCTCATGTATCTTCCGATTCCATGCATTAGATTCTTTAGTTTACTCATATCCAAGTAAGGTCTTAAGCATCTTGTTAAAGCAGAAAGTTACGGTTTGTACTAGGAAAACGCCTATTCCTAGGTCATTTTCTGGCTACCTTGAAAGGCTAGCATGAGTGTATGACTCTGAACTCTTACTCCTTCCAGAGGTTAGGAGTTCTTTGGACAAAATGGATGGCCAATCGAAATTGCCCGTGGGATGAAGCTTACATACAATCAATGCTTCGAGAGCTATCCTACATGCTTGGTTCACGTTTTTTAGCCTATAGTATTGTCATTAGCATGCCCCTAGGTGACTTAGTTACTCATGGATATAGGCAGAACAGGAATAAGGGTTGAAACAGACATGCTTAGAAAGAATTTAAAGACAAAACAGTGAGGAAAAACAGTAGATTGAAAAGGCAAGAAACTGTGAAATGCTGAACTTTTCTTTTGATTACTTGATTGTTTGAATGGACAAAGGAAAGCTTAAAGCCAATAACTTAAAGACAGAAAGCAACGCAAAGAGATGAACTAGTCACTAGAACAGAAACAACAACTACACAACGCTGTAAAATAGAAAGGAAAGACAGAAAGCATGTAAATGACCTTGGACGCCTCGTCGCAACCGCCTCGGCTGAAGGATGAGAAAGGTCAGCTTTGCTTGGATGAATCCAATCGAGAGAGAAGATAAATCTCCTCTCCTTCCTATCAGATTATCGATTCCAAAAGCTGAGCTTCGCAAACCAACAGACGGCAAAGAAAAACAGGAATGAAAGTGGAGCTGCGAGAAGACTTCTACGCTTTCGGATGATGATTGAACCCTCGACTTTGACCCCCTTTTATAGCAATCTGCAGGTGCGTTTGGGCCAAGGAGAACCATCAATCTTCAACGTCGTACTTCAAAAATGGATGGAGGAGAAAGAACGAATCCCTGAAATAACGGAAATTAACAGAAAAAGATCAGTCAACTTACGGTTTTCACTTGAAACATTGCGGTTTCAGCAATGTTTCCGCAATGCTGTCGCAATGTAGTTTTTTCATTCTTTTACTTCGGTTTTCAATCCTTTTCTTTCCTTTTTCACACAAGTCCTAATTTAGCTACCTTCTTTTAATTCTCACAAATAAGCATAGGTTTAAGCTAAATCCTATCAAAAACACCTAAGAGTGTGCATCTTTCTAAGCTAAATAAGTCCTAAATAAGTCACTTTTGGAGACATAACAATGCACCACTATCAAGAAGCCAATTAGGCGTCGTAGAGGGAGTGGCGATGGTTTTATGTACCTTTGGATGCCATGGATAGGATACTGCCTTGTTGTTGGGTGGGGGCATTCGTCAAGGGGTGGAAGAGGGAATCAATCGGTAAATCGGACAATTTGCGATAGTATGACCCACATTCCGGCAACCTTGAAACTTACCGAGATATGGGCGATGCTGGCGAGGGGTTGACTCTGACTGAGGAGGTTGAGAGGATGACCCCAATCGAGGTGTCAAGGGGTGACGTTGACCACCAGGTCGTGTTGAAGTAAGATTCGCCGTGATTGAGTGTAGAGAGGATGTCGATTTTGACTGCTGAAGAAAAAGTTCTCGATTGATAAGTTTCTCATGGAGCTCATCAAATGAGATAGGTGTGTCTCGACCTTCAACAATGTCAACGATATGGCGATAGTCATCATGGAGGCCTTCAAGTATTTTTTCAATAAGGTCTTCATGATCTAGAGGTTTTCTTAGAGCAGCGACTTGATCAGATCGACACTTAATGAATTGCATGTATTCAAAAATTGTCTTGGAGCCTTTGGTGGCTCGTTTGAGGTGATCCTTAATTTGCTTAATGTGGCCACGAGTCGGGCGAGCATATGTGTTGACCAGAATTTTTCATGCTTCACAAGAGGTAGCGGCTTGTTGGATCAGGGGTACAAGACGAGAGGAGATGGAACCGACAAGGGCACCAAACAAAAGTTTGTCTTGTCGAAACCATGGAATAAAGGCTGTGTTTAGAGATGAGGTGTTGTCAATGGAGATTGTTTTGGGTGGGCATTGATGAGATTCATCAATATATTTGTGGAGGTCATAACTTATTAGAATGGGTTCAATTTGAAGTTTCCAAGCAAGATATTTTGTGGAGGTAAGTTTTTGGATGTTTTGATGAGGGATGTTGATGAGTTGGAGCGGAAGAGTGAGATTTTTTGTGTTGGGGGTGATGATACCTTGAGGGGTAGTGGCATTATGGAGCGGAATGGTGTGATTTTCTGTGTTGGGGGTGATGACTCCTTGAGGGGTGGTGGTATTAACCATGGCCATAGTTGATCGTTGCGCTTGAGGAAGGAATGAGATTGGGAGCAAAAGCTCTGATACCATATAAAGGTATGGGAATGATGAAATGATCAGTTGCCCTTTTCATTGATAAATGAATGTATTTATAGGTTACAAGTTATCTACTTATGAACTATTGGAAGTTACACCAAGTACCAAATATGATTGAAAACTTGTTAATGATTCTACAACTTAGGAGAATATTATGTTTGACTACTCTACAACTAAGGAGGTAGGTGCCATTATTCTCCAATAGCGTCGTCGCTTGTGGTAGGTCGTTGGTAGATCTGTGGAGAACTACATCGCCGATTAAAGCTTGTCGTCACCATTGAAGTTCGAGGGTCAGACCGCTACCCTTGTTGTCGTCGGATTACCCCGTCGCCGTTTGTCGTTGTTGTTGAAATCCGAGCATCCTGATTGCTCTCAAAAAATTCTATTTTATAATTCTTCATTCTTGTTGGTCGAATGAAATTAATGTGTTTAATCATATGTTTTTTCAGCTATCGAGCTTTCAGAGCTGAACGAGACCATTTTATTAAATAAGAGCTTAAAAGAGAAGTTTTAGGGCATAATATCAATAAATCACGCTGACGGATATGGAGTTGGGATTTTTACATCTACCTTTAATAACTTGTTTGTTGAGTGTTTTATTTTAGATCTCTATAGTTACAAAAAAAAGGGTATTTATTTATTTATTCCTTTTTCGAGAAGAAAGGGACAGTACACTACCACAAACCAAAAAAACAGAACAAAAACAACTAAGAAGAAGACTTATCTCGCTCGACAAGCGCCAGTAGCCACGGTGGAAAATCATCCCACCACTCCTGAATGACATCTTCAGTCATAACTGTTGCGTGCTCAATGTGTTAAAATAAATAAGCAATAAGATAGAGAGAGCACTCAGAACATGCAACCATACATGATCTTATAGCAAGTAGTAAGTATTTTTTCATTCGTTTTCCCACAGAGATTTATTATGAGCTACTCGTGAAGTGTAAAGTTAAGAAAGAATGGGTGGATTTGATGGGGTAAAATTGGTTTTAAATTGTCTAATTCCTAAGGGATATGTAAAGGATAGCAACATAAACAAGTGCAAGTCAAAGTTAAACTCAAAGGAAAAGAGACGAGATTAATAAACGAAGAGGAACTTAGCTAAACAGAATTTTAAACTTAGTAGAATTGCGGAAACAGCAATTCTACCGCAATTTTACTAACAGCGAAAGTGTGTAAAATGGAGAAACAAGGGCTACTAACGACACCTCTATAGGCATTTTCTCACAATTCTCAAGCATTGGATCAACTCTCTATGCATCAAACTCACTCAATCTCATGTATCGTCCGATTCCATGCATTAGATTCTTTAGTTTACTCATGTCCAAGTAAGGTCTTAAGCATCTTGTTAAAGCAGAAAGTTATGGTTTGTACTAGGAAAACGCCTATTCCTAGGTCGTTTTCTGGCTACCTTGAAAGGCTAGCATGAGTGTATGACTTTGAACTCTTACTTCTTCCAGAGGTTAGGAGTTCTTTGGACAAAATGGATGGCCAATCGAAATTGCCCGTGGGATGAAGCTTACATACAATCAATGCTTCGAGAGCTATCCTACATGCTTGGTTCACGTTTTTTAGCCTATAGTATTGTCATTAGCATGCCCCTATGTGACTTAGTTACTCATAGATATAGGGAGAACAGAAAGAAGAGATAAAACAGACATGCTTAGAAGGAATTTAAAGACAAAACAGTAAAGAAAAACAGTAGATCGCAAAGGCAAGAAACTGTGAAGTGCTGAATTTTGCTTTAGATTACTTGATTGTTTGAATGAACAAAGGAAAGCTTAAAGCGAATAACACAAAGACAGAAAGCAACGAAGTGCAATAAACTAGCTACCAGAACAGAACAACAACTAAACAACGCTGGAAATTAGAAATGAAAAGCAGAAAGCAGTAAAATGAGCTCGAACGCCTCGTCGCAACCGCCTCGGCTGAAGGATGAGAAAGATCAGCCTTGCTTGGATGAATCCAATCGGGAGAGAAGATGAATCTTCTCTCCTTCCTATCAGATTGTCGACTCCAAACAGCTAAACTTCCCAAACCGACAGACGGCAAAGAAAAACAGGAGAAAAGATGGAGCTGCGAGAAGACTTCTACGCTTTCGGATGATGATCAAACCCTCGACTTTGACCCCCTTTTATAGTAATCTGCAGGTGCGTTTGGGCCAAGGAGAACCATCCATCCTCAACGGCGTACTTCAAAATGGATGGAGGAGAAAGAACGAATCCCTGAAATAACGGAATATAACAGAAAAGGATCAGCCAACTTACGGATTTCACTTAAAACATTGTTGTTTTAGCAATGTTTCCGCAATGCTACCGCAATGCATGTTTTTCACTCTTTTCCTTCGGTTTTCATTCCTTTTCTTTCCTCTTGCACACAAGTCCTTATTTAGCTACCTTCTTCTAAATCTCATATATAAACATAGGTTTAAGCTAAATCCTATCAAAAACACCTAAGAGTGTACATCTTTCTAAGATAAATAAGTCCTAAAAAGGTCACTTTTGGAGACGTAACAATAACCCAATGTGCAATTGCGTCGACCACCTTGTTCTGAGATCGCCTAATGTGTTGAAAGCCTCTAATTGGCAAAGCCGACGACAACCAAAGCACATCTCCGTTACCAATTTAATCATCGTGAGATCTTCCGCTTTCCCATTCAACAAACGGATCACCTCAAGACAGTCAGATTGGATGAGCACCTGTGGTAGATTCATGGTAACGATATTATTGAACTATCGCCAATTATCGGGTTGTCGAGACCCGCCAAAATGAATTTATAAGTGCCCGAGTTCACTAAACTATTTCTAGAGTAGCGGCAACGGGGTCGATCCACAGGGAATTAAGGTAGCTTGACTTAATCTTAATTAAATTTGCAAACTAATAAAACCAATGAAAAATGGGGGATTTGTTGACTTTTAAGTAACTGAGAAAGAACAATGCAAAGGGTAAGAATTTAACTAACAGAGTTTCCGACTCGGGACGATCGAGGATAAATTTAGCGTGCCTCTTGGATCATAGGTTGACGAGTATTATGGTTAAATAATTTAACGAATGCACAGCTCGTCTAAAATTAATAAATAACCCAGACATGCTCCATGGATTTAATTAGACATAATTGATCATGCTAATCAAGCATACCGTTCGGACATTGGCGGCCAACGCTCTCCCAAGACCGAACGGTAGCAACAAGCTAACTGTGACAACTATCTAATTTGGACGCGAAATTTGTATGTCGATTTGGAATTCTAATTCGGGAAGAACGAACACCTAGAGCGCAAGGACGCCAATACGCTCAAGGTGTCATAATTCCTTGTTACTTGGCGGAAACGAGAGGCACGGCATCAAATCCTTTAACAAATGAACATGCTCAAAATCAAGGGTGCCTAGTCCTAAATCATTCAAACGTGCTCATAGATTAAGCTAAGAAATAGAATTCAATTCAATAAAATATCCAACCAATTCAGAATTTCGATCCTACAACCTCACCAAGAGTTCAAACTACATTTATCCTTTACAATCCCGAGCCAAAAACGGAAAATCTACTCACTCATGACTTGTGTGGTGTGGGACGGCTTCAAATCGAGCTTCCTAGCCCCTCCCATGGTGGAAAACAGCTGCTAGACGTCAAAATCAGGCGCGAAGCTCGAGGTAGAAGATGATAATGGCGGCTAAAATCGGACAGAAACTTAAGTAATCCGTCGTAGCGTCGAGACGCTAGGGCAGCGTCTCGACGCTGCGCCCTAAATAACGCGCGCGCGTAGTCGGGGTGGCGTCAAGACGCTCGCACAGCGTCGAGACGCTTGTGCGGCGTCGAGCGAGCGTCGAGACGCTATCGCTCGACGCTTGCTCTCGGGTTTTTTCTTCAATTCAGCGCTTCAGACTTCGGAGCGTCTCGACGCTAGCTCTCGGGTTGATGCTTGGATTTTTGCCGCCAATTTCCCCAAAGTGCTCAACCTTCATGCCTTTGCATGGATCTTCCCCAGAAGTGTTCTTAGGCCTTTAAATGGCGATATTAAGCTCCGAAAAGCGCCGAAACGCTCCCGAGGGCGAATTACCGAAAGCACCTGCAATGATCACATATAAGCAAGATTAAGCCAATAATAAACGTGAATTAGGGACATAATTATAGCTCCAAAGTGGAGCTATCAAACACCCCAATCTTAAATCTTGCTAGTCCTCGAGCAAGGTGGAATTCTGATTAATTAAATAGAACGAGAATGCATGCTAGGGACTCGATTCTCAATACTGGAAAAGACAGGGCATTTGCATTTGAAAGAACAGCTGCATGCATGCATGAGTTAAGAACAATTCGAAAAATTTAAAGATGCATCTCTATTTATGCTTCGGACTTAGCTCCTCGATCTTAGATTTCAACAGGCTTAGAACAGCTCTATCTATCCTAAAACTTCGCTTTCCCCCTACTTATGGCTAAACAGAACAGTCTAAGGGCAATTCATCGTCAATGCAAGTAATATATCGCAAGGCATCTTTTCTCTCTTTTCCATTGATCTCCATGAGCGCCTAACATGTCAATTTTACTTTCGTTTCAGCTTGCCTGCAATTTCATTGCACAGTGCATCTGACTACGGGCAAAATTCACATTTTTAAGGACTAGCGTTCACTTCTTTGTGCTTCCTTTTCATGCAGTGGCGACCGTGGGTTTCACGACCGCCCCTGGCTACTAAGGCAACTCAAGAAGGAGGAGCGCCTCATGAGGTTGTTTTCTTTTTATAAACTTACATTCATTTTTCTTTTTAGCCTAAAAATCATGTTAAACTTCTGAACGCATGGATTACAAACAAGAGCGAATCTTGGCCCATCCTAAGGTTGCCTTTCGAGGTGACAACGAATTTCAAAACGAACAGAGCTACCCTAAACCCACAGATCCAAGATAGAGTGCTAACATACGAAGCTTAAACAGGGAAATAACTTGAAATTTTTTTCAAAATGGCCTAAACATATGCAATTATGCTGAATTTCACAACAAACACACATACGAAGGCTTTAACAGTACATCACAGAATTTCATAGTCGGACTAGCATGCTTTCACCATAACTCAACAAGTTAATCAGGATTCCACAACAAAGATCGACAATCACTATAAGGAACAACCCACCACCCCCAACTAAGAAATTGACAATGTCCTCATTGGACCAAATATGCACAGTCAAAACAAAAGGAAAGAAAACCTTCCCGGAATTGTGACTTAGAGGATTAGAGAGTGCGCCTTAACCTTAGCCAATAAACCGCAAGGATGAGCCATTGTTTCACCTGAAAATTCACAACATCAGAGTAGAAATCTAAACTAATCCTAAAGACGGTAAGTAAACAAAAAGCATGTACAGTTCAAGCTCGGGTGCCTCCGAGTAGCGCAAATTTTTAGAGACGATCGCTCGACTTTACCAAAACTCATTTTATCCTTTCTCATAATCAGGCTCTTTCAAGTAGGCATGATCGTCGAAGTCCTCTGACATTCCCTCGTGAAAGATCTTTAATCGCTGGCCATTCACCGTGTATTCTTTCTCTGTATCCAGGCTCTGAATCTTGACTGCACCATAGTGATGAACATCAGTGATAATGAAAGGACCAAGCCACCTGGAACGAAGTTTACCTGGCATGAACTTCAGGCGGGAGTTGAACAAGAGGACCTTCTGACCAACTTCGAAGTGTTTTCTGACGACTCGTCTGTCGTGGAACCTTTTGGTCTTTTCCTTGTAGGTCTTCGAGTTCTCATATGCATCCAGGCGAAGCTCCTCCAGTTCTTGCAATTTGAGGAGTCTTTCTTCGCCAGCCTTGTCAAAGTCCATGTTGCACTTCTTCACGGCCCAGTAAGCTTTGTGCTCGATCTCCACTGGGAGATGACAGGCTTTACCATAAACCATCCGATAAGGAGACATCCCTATGGGGGTTTTGTAAGCCGTGCGGTAAGCCCACAAAGCATCGTCCAGCCTCAGACTCCAATCCTTCCGTCCTGGACTTACTGTTTTCTCGAGGATGCTTTTCACTTCTCGATTGGAAACCTCTGCTTGGCCATTGGTCTGAGGATGATACGGGGTAGAGATTTTGTGATTGACCCCATACTTCCTCATCAAGGCCTGGATCGTTTTGTTCCAGAAGTGGCTCCCCTGGTCACTTATGATGGCTCGTGGAACTCCATACCTGCTAAAAATGTTAGATTTGACAAAACTGGAAACAACATTAGCGGTATCAACTTTGGTGGCTTTAGCTTCCACCCATTTAGACACGTAGTCCACAGCCAATAAGATATAGACAAAACCAAATGAAGGGGGAAAGGGTCCCATAAAATCCATACCCCAAACCTCGAAAATTT
This sequence comes from Herpetospermum pedunculosum, assembly GCA_028017165.1. Lineage (NCBI taxonomy): Eukaryota > Viridiplantae > Streptophyta > Magnoliopsida > Cucurbitales > Cucurbitaceae > Herpetospermum > Herpetospermum pedunculosum. The sequence goes on along the minus strand of CM051528.1, from coordinate 51,384,736 downwards.
CACAAGTTAAAATGGGGTTTTGGAGCTTTTCATTCCTACTAGTGATGGTCCCTTTTCTCTGACACTGATCACAAGATTTACAAAACTCATAACAGTCCTTAAACAGTGATGGCCAGAAAAACCCACAATCTAAAATTTTTTTTGCAGTCCTATTTTGCCCAAAGTGTCCCCCACATGCAAATTCATGGCAAAAAGTAAGGATGGACCTATGTTCAGACTTAGGGACGCACTTCCTTATTACTTGGTCAGCGCAAAATTTCCATAAAACGGGCTCTTCCCAAACATATGTCTTGGCTTCGCTTTTCAGCTTAGCTCTTTGGTTATACGAAAAGTCGAATGGGAACGTACCTGTGACCAAGTAGTTGACAATGTCAGCGTACCATGGTGTCTCCACACTTACCTGGAAGAGGACTTCATCAGGGAACTCATCATTCAGAGGCAAGTCATCTTCGTTACGCACGATGCGGCTCAAGTGGTCAGCAACGGTGTTTTCTGATCCTTTTCTGTCCTGAACAGAGACGTCGAACTCCTGGAGTAGTAGTACCCATCTGAGAAGTCTAGGCTTCGAGTCTTTCTTGTTCATCAAGTATCGAACTGCTGCATGATCAGAAAAAACAATCACCTTAGATCCAAGAATATATGGCTGAAATTTATCAAGAGCGAAAACAATGGAGAGCAGCTCCTTCTCTGTTGTTCTGTAACCGATTTGCGCGGAGTTGAGCGTCCTAGAGGCATAATAAATCACGTGGCTTTTCTTGTCTATCCTCTGGCCCAACACAGCGCCCACGGCATAATTGCTTGCGTCGCACATGATCTCGAAAAGAGTCCCCCACTGCGGTGGATGGATGATAGGTGCGTTGGTCAAACACTTCTTCAGAACATCGAAGGCAAGCTTGCACTGTTTGTCAAAACAGAATGGAACATCCTTTTTCAGCAAGCTTGTCATCGGAGTCACTCTCTTCGAGAAGTCTTTAATGAACCTGCGGTAAAAACCTGCTAGACCAAGAAAAGAACGTACTTCCCGAAGGTTCGTGGGGTAAGGTAAATCAGATATGACATCAATTTTAGCTTTATCAACCTCTATCCCCTTAGCTGAAACAACGTGACCTAAAACAATGCCCTGACTGGCGATGAAATGACACTTTTCAAAATTTAAAACAAGATTAGTTTCGATGCATCTTTCCATGACTCTAGACAAGTTAAACAGACAATCCTCAAATGAACTTCCATAAACAGTAAAATCATCCATAAAGACTTCGATGCATTTTTCTACAAATTCAGAAAATATGCTCATCATGCATCGCTGAAAAGTCCCTGGAGCATTACAAAGCCCAAAGGGCATTCTCCTATATGCGTAAGTTCCGAATGGACAGGTAAAAGTAGTCTTTTCTTGGTCTTCCTGGGCTATGGGAATTTGATAAAACCCAAAAAAGCCATCTAGAAAACAGAAGAATGGCTTCCCAGCTAAACGCTCCACCATTTGATCTATGAAGGGAATCGGAAAATGGTCCTTCTTAGTCACATCATTCAGTTTTTTAAAGTCTATACACATTCTCCACCCATTTTGCACTCTCTTAGGTACTAACTCCCCCTTATCATTCCTAATAACAGTTATGCCCGTCTTTTTAGGTACAACATGAATAGGGCTAACACACTGGCTATCAGAAATGGGAAAGATAATACCTGCATCCAGGAGTTTGTGTATCTCAGACAACACTACCTCTTTCATTGTAGGGTTCAGCCTTCGCTGAGGCTCTCGGGATGGCTTTGCTCCCTCATCCAGCCGAATCTTGTGCATGCACAACACTGGACTCAACCCGTGCAAGTCTGCCAACGTCCATCCTATGGCTCTTTTGTTCTTTTTCAAAACCTCAACCAACTCGCCTTCTTGCTCCGATGTAAGCTCCTTGGAGATAATTACCGGTAGTGTCTCCACCTCACCCAAGTACACGTACTTAAGATGACCCGGCAACTCCTTTAGTTCCAACTTGGGAGCCTGCAAAAGAGATGGTAATATTTTAGTTGGCTTTTCACATGTCTCTAAAGCGAAAGTAGCTTGTTCAGATGAATCAGTCAATATGGGAACACTACTTTCAACTTCGCCAACAATTTCAGTAAAAACGAGTGGGTCATCCCCATCAACAACAGTCATGCATTCTTCTTGTTCTAAAGTATCTATCAGATCAATTTTACAGACAGAATGCGCATCAGCATGTTGTTTCATTGCATCAAATACATTAAATTCGAACACATCCTCTTCATACTCAACAGATAAGGTACCATCATGCACATTAATTTTTGTCTTAGCCGTTTTCATGAATGGTCTACCAAGTAAAACTGAAGTGGTGGATGTATTTTCTTCCATCTTTATCACATAAAAATCAGCAGGGAAGATCAAATCCTTAACTTTAACCAACACATCCTCAATCAATCCTAGAGGACGAATAGAAGACCTATTAGCTAACTGGATAATTATACTAGTTTCCTGCATACCTTCTAAACCGAGCTACTTGTAGACTGAGTACGGCATAACATTAATTGAGGCTCCTAAGTCTAGCATAGCGTGTTCGATTTCTCTATCCCCTATAGTACATGGCAAGAGGAACATACCTGGGTCCTGGCATTTGCTTGGAATACCTTGGGTTATCAGGGCAGAAACATTCTTGCTTACCACGACTCTCTCAGCACATTTGGTCTTCCTCTTCATGGTGCACATTGTTGCGTGCTCAATGTGTTAATAAAAATGATAAATAAGAGAGAGAGAGCACTTAGAACATGCAAGCATACATGGTCTCACAGCAAGTAGTAAGTATATTTAATTCGTTTTTTCCACAGAGACTCATTTTTAGCTATTCGCGAAGTGTGATTGTTAAGAAAGATGGGATGAATTTGATGGGGTAAAATTGGTTTTTAATTATCTAATTTTTGCTGAATGTAATAAGGGATATAACATAAACAAATGCAAGTTGAAATTAGATGCAAAGGACAAGAGATGGAATTAATAAACGAGGAAGAAAACAGCTAAACAGAATGCAAATTAGCAGAATTGCGAGAACCGCAATTATTCCGCAATTAACTCAACAGCAAAAGTGTGTAAATGGGCGAATTCAGGGCTACTAATGACGATCCTATAGGCAGTTTATTACGATTATCAAGCTTTGGATCAACTCTCTATACATCAAACTCACTCTATCTCAAGTATCGTCCGATTCCAAGCATTAGAGTCTTAAGTTTACTCGACTTCAAAGTAAGGTCTCAAGCATCTTGTTTAAGCAGGAGTGTTTAGTTTGTACTAGGGAAACGCCTATTCCTAGGCCGTTTCCTGATTACCATGAAAGGCTAGCATGATTATATGACTCTGAACTCTTACTCCTTCCAGAGGTTAGGAGTTCTTTGGACAAAATGGATGGCCAATCGAAATTGCCCGTAGGATGAAGCTTACATACAATCAATGTTCGAGTGTTAATCTACCTACTTGACTCACGTTTTTTAGCCTATAGTTCTGTCATTAGCATGCCCCTAAGTGACTTAGCTACTCATGGATATATAGAGAACAGAAATGGTAGATAAGATAGACATGCTTAGAAGGGAAATGTGCTTAAAACAGTAAGTGAAACCCGTAGCAGAAGATGGGAAATGAGAAATGCAGAAATGTACTAAGATTAATGGAATTGTTTGTTGAACAGATGAAAGCTGTAAAGTAAATAGCAACAAGACAGAAAGCAACGAAATAAACTAATCTAGCTACTTAGGAAAAGAACAGCACGAAGCAGAATGTAAAACAGAAGAGAAAGACAGAAAAACAGTAAAGAGTTGCTGGAAAACTTCGTGGCAGTCGCCTCGAATGAAGGGGATGAAAGATCAGCCTTGCTTGGATGAATCCAATCGAGAGAGAAGAAGAATCTTCTCTCCTTCCTGTCAGATTATCGATTCCAAATAGCTGAGACTCTCACTCCAACAGACGGCAAAGGAAAACAGATGGAAATGGTGGACTGCGAGAAGACTTCTGCGCTTCGAGTGATGACTGAACCTCCGACTTTGACCCCCTTTTATAGTAGTTTGCAGGTGCGTTTGGGCCAAGGAGAACCATCAATCTTCAACGTCATATATCAGAATGGATGGAGGAGAAAGAACGAATCCCTGAAAAGTCGGATCTAAACAGAAAAAGATCAGCCAACTTACGGTTTTAACTTGAATAATTGCGGTCACCGCAATGTTTTCGCAATTCATTCGCAATGCTCATTTTTTCATTCTTTTCCTTCGGTTTTCAACCCTTTTTCTACCTATTGTGCATAAGTCCTAAATTAGCTACCTTCTTCTAAATCTCATGTTAAAGCATAGGTTTAGGCTAAATGCTATCAAAAACACCTAAATGCGTACATCTTCTTAAGCTAAATGGGTCCTAAATAAGTCACTTTCAGAGACTTAACACACCCCCAAACTTAAGGCTTTGCTTGTCCTCAAGCATACTAAGGACTTACCTAGGCTGTTATTTTATCTTCTTTAACTACTTACCGACTCCCCTATATCCCTATCTCTAGCAGTGCTGTCCTGTGACACACTTCTAAGTTTAGAATTAACCTCTTATCAAGCTTCTTCTGACTTCACCTGCCTACTATACCTGCTGGTTTTGTTAACCCCCTACTACTGATCTAGCTACTTTTATGATGTCATGCCACTATCCCTCGGGTTTCAAATTCTACCAAGCTTCACTCCAGACTCAGTACATGCTTCTAGCTTATTTTTAATGTGTCTAGGATTCCTTAGAGTCATGCCAGTCTTAGTATTAACAGTGACAGTGGTACTTTTAGAGAACAACCTAAGCCCTGGCATCACTACATTGGATATACATTCATCTCCCTAGACAAACCTAAAAGCTACAACCTTGTGCTTAGCTCATTGAGGATCAGAGTTCTTTTTTAAATAGGACATCTAAGCCACAAGATTATAACTCCTAAGCATACATCCTTCTTCCCCTATTTCTCCTTTTCCCTTTTTTACTTAGGTGGAGTCTCTCCTTGGGTTGCCTTTTGATGCAATGCCACTTGTGGTTTACACACTTGGCACTGATTACTCAGCAACTTGAGAGAGACTCCCCTCTTTATTCTATTTTTCACTTTTTCTATTTATCAAAAAAATTTTTTTTTTTTTTAGGAGAAGAAGAATGCTTATGTCCTAAGGAAGAGAGGAATGTTCCTAGGCCTAGGGTGGCCTCCCCCAAACTTCAACTACTCATTGTCCCCAATGAGTGTCTGAGGTGGCACACCCCCAAACTTGTCCTAGAAGCATCTAGTCCAAAGTAAAACAAAGAGAATCTAAAAAATCCTAGGCATAGGCAAAACATTCTAAAAGCAACTATCCCAGCAGCAGAAAATTTGAAAAAACAGAAAGTCTTAAGGACTTATGGTTTATGCATGCTGAGCACTATTCAGAGGCAAATTTAAACTATCAAAGGGTGTCCTATGACACTCATCCAGCATGCTTCAAGATCAGCTATATACGGTAGTCATGCTAGCAGCAAAAGATAGAATATAACAGATCACAGCCTAACTAAACAGACAGTCCAAAGCATGCAATCAGTCACAAAAATTGCGGGAACCGCAATTATTTCGCAATTCAATCCGGGCAGATATAACATTGATTCAGGCCCCTAGCATGCTTTTTCCTGTAACTCATGCATCCTAAAAATAAAACTAAACTATCCTACCTATTCAGCTAACATCAGACTAGACTAAGCAAAAGAAAAAACATAAAACTAAACATTAAAAACAGATCAAAAATTGAACACAAACAGCATAATATACATGATCCTATCAGAAAACAGAAAAATTGTCTTTTGTTTCTTAAGGGAACAGCAATACTCCCTTTAGTGCTCTTCAAACCAGCACTCAATTCTCATCATCCTCATCTGGTTGCCTTGGTCGTGGGGGCACCCATGGAGTTAGGAGAGTGGTAGGGAAGTCCGGGAAGATGCATCCCAACTGGTCTGCAACTTCTTTGTCCCTCGCCTGCGCATAGTTGGCCCATTGAGCCATTCTTCTCTGCATGTCCATCAAGCAGGCCATGGATAGGGACTGTTCAGCAGCCAGCCTATCCAACTCAAATTCCATGTTGCCCTTTCTTCTCAGCCTCAGGTTAGCAGGCAGCTCCAAATGGCCTGTGTAAGGCAGCTGCTGCTCCAAGCGCTCGGTGGGAACTCCTGCAAGCAAACACAACTTTGTTATAGTGTTGGGGAAAAATAATGGTCCCTTACCCTTTTTAGCACACTCAGCTATGGCAGCAGTGATGACTTCTCCCACGTTGATCGTGAGACCTCTCATTATAGCATAAACCAGCAGCGAACGGCTCTGGTTAATTGTAGTCTCATGAGTTACTGGGGAGAGTCTTCGTCTGACGAATGAAAACCACACAGCTGCCTTAGCCGTGAGGTTGGCACTCATGAGAGTGTGCCGCCCATTGCGTGACACTGTCCAGGAGGCCTCAGGCTGGCCAATTGTGCGAATGGCCTCTTCCAGCACAGCCTTGGTCGGCTCATCAACTATCCGTGCATAATCTGTGTGCGCTTGGCCCTTGAGACCAAAGGCTTCATTGATGGCCTTGGCTGAGAAATCAACTTCTACCCCTCTGACCACAGACAAGCCATCCTCAGGGCTAAGCACATTGGCGTAGAAATCATAAACCATGCTCGTATAGGCTGGATTGGGTGGTCTGCAAAACTCCTCCCATCCGTGGTTTGTAATCCCTGCGCGCAAGAACTGCGGCAGGTCAGCAGGTCTGTCGAGGAAGCCCTTCTCGTGCAGCAACTCCCTCTTCCTTAGCTCAATTCCTCTGGATTCAGCGTCAGAGGACACATACCTCACTGATTGAGGCTCATCTTCAGGGAAAAGCTTGGCCTTCCCTTTGTCTGTGGGTTTGGCTGACTCCGCAGCCTCCACCTTGAGGCGTTTGAGTGATGGCTCCGTGCTTTCTTCGTCTGCTGAAGGCACTCGTTTGGCCTTCTTCTTCGTCAGCTTCTTGGACTTCTTGGCCTTGCCCATTTTGGCCTTCTTCTTCTTTTTCTTAATGTTGATCTGTTGGAGGCAAGCCCCCAACGTCTCTTCCATGGAATCATCCTGCTGGGCAGGAACATCAGGGCTGTCTTCTCTCAAGGGAGAAAAGACTTCTTCTTCCCCAGCATCTCCACTGCCCTGCGTAGACTCCTGATAATCCCCATAAGGGAATTCAGGATCGGGCCGTGGAGAATTGTGCTCTGCTGATGGTGTATGCGCATAACTCAGTGGCGAAGATGGTGGTTCAGGGCTCTGCGCTGCTGCAGGTGGCGGATCAGAACTCTGAGGTGCTGGAGACAACTCGGAGCTCTGTGCAGGCGGTGACGACTCTGCGCTTGGCACTGGTTCAGACGAGAGGGGACTGCGCGCAGGTGACACAGACAGCGACGAACCTTCTTTGGCTGACTCGTGGGCTGCACGATCAGTTTCTTGACTCTCCACAGAGGGAGTCCTGGCGGTGCTTGGTTCGGCGGCAGTCTTGACACTCCACCGTCGTTTCTTGGGCGTGCCCACTGGCTCAGATGGACCAGCAGGGATCTCAGTGACCACTCTCCACTTCTTCCTACGAATAGGAAGCTTGGACAGACGGCCAGTGCGTACAGCACCCTCATCAGCAAGGGTGAGAAGCGCTTCCCTCGCAGCCGCTTCAGCTGCGTCATCGGCCTTCTTCTTGGCTGCGGATCTTTCAGCCCTAGTGGAAACCATTGTCGAATCTTGAAGGTTTGGAGAGAAGAATCAAAGATGGAGAGAATCGCAGAAATCTTGGAGAGCAAAGAATGAGAGAATCGTATCGATCGAGCGCCTTCTAACGGCTATAAAAGCAACGGGAAAATCCCAACGGCTCTTTTTTGCGGATCCAACAATTTTTGCGCAATTCTAGGGATATCTTTTCATCAAAATCTTCAACTTCGCTCGTCCGTATCTTTTATTTGGCTCAACCATTTCTTGATTTTTAAAGCTTGATTTACTCCCCTTGATACCCTCTTTCGATTCCCTACAACAACAAATAAAACAAACATCAAATACGCAATTAAAATCACACCACAAAACATACAAACGATACTCGAAAAAACAGAAAAAATAAACTAAGGCATTGGCCTTGACTAAACGAGCACAGTAACCACTCGTTCTCTCTCGTTTCTAACTTCATGCTTCACGTAGGAGGAAGGCCGAGAGAGTCTTCACATCCCCCTCCTCGTAGTAGTGCTTCAACCTAGCACCATTGACCATAAATGGCTGGCCTTGCTGCAAATTTTTAATCTCTATGGCACCATGAATAAAGACATTAGTAATAATAAATGGACCTGACCATCTAGACTTTAGTTTGCCTGGAAATAGTTTTAATCGTGAGTTAAATAATAGTACAAGTTGGCCCTTCCTAAAGTCTTTGATCCTGAGTCTACTGTCGTGCCATATTTTTGTCTTTTCTTTATACATTTTGGCATTCTCATAGGCCATATGCCTAAGCTCGTCAAGTTCATGTAGCTGTAAAGATCTTAATGTCCCCGCATCCTTCACACAAAAATTTAATTCTTTCATGGCCCAAAATGCCTTGTTTTCCAACTCAAGTGGCAAGTGGCAAGCCTTGCCATACACCAACCTATAGGGAGACATTCCTAGAGGTGTCTTATATGCTGTTCTATAAGCCCAAAGTGCATCCTCAAGCTTAAATGACCAGTCTTTTCTATTTGGTTTGACTACCTTTTCTAGGATGTTCTTTATCTCCCTATTGGAAATTTCAGCTTGGCCATTCGAGTGTGGGTGATAGGGAGTAGCTACCCTATGTCTAATGTTATATTTAGCCAATACTTTCTCCATAGCCTTATTAATGAAATGTGACCCCTCATCACTAATGATAGCACGAGGAGTCCCAAATCTAGTGAAAATGTGCCTATGCAAGAAGCTAGTGACTGTTTTAGCATCATTATTAGGACATGCTTTGGCTTCTACCCACTTGGACACGTAGTCTACTGCTACTAAAATGTACAGGTTACCTGATGATGGAGGGAATGGTCCCATGAAATCAATGCCCCATACATCAAAGAGCTCCAACTCTAAGATGTAGGTGAGGGGCATCTCATCCTTGCGACTGAGATTACCTGTCCTTTGGCACTCGTCACAGTTGTGGGCATAGTCGTGTGCGTCCTTGAAGATTGTTGGCCAATAGTAGCCACTCTGAAATACCTTCGCAGCTGTCCTTTGGCCACCAAAATGTCCACCATAAGGAGATGAGTGACAGTGCTGCAGCACAGACTTCGCTTCAGCAGCTGAAACACACTTCCTTAACAAACCATCCGCACAGGTTCTGTAAAGTGTGGGGTCATCCCAGATGAATTTCCTTGCTTCATGCAGGAACCGCTTCTTTTCTTGACCTCCCTTGAACACTGGTAATACCTGTGATGCACGGAAGTTAGCAATATCAGCAAACCACGGTTCCTCATCGTTATCACGATGAGCCAAAGCAAATACATGTTCATCAATAAAAGCATCAGAAATTGCGGTCTCCGCAATTTTTTCGCAATTGTGCTGCAATCGAGACAGGTGATCTGCAACCACATTTTCACAACCTTTCTTGTCCCGAATGTCCAAATCAAATTCCTGCAGCAATAACACCCATCTAATCAATCTAGGCTTAGCATCAGCCTTTCTCATAAGATATTTTAAAGCAGAATGGTCAGTATATACAATGGTCCTAGTTCCTACAATATAGTTTCTAAATTTTTCACAAGCAAAGACTACAGCAAGCATCTCTTTCTCTGTAGTTGTATAATTACATTGAGCCTCATTCAAGGTCTTACTAGCATAATAGACAGGGTGTGTTAGCTTGTCAATCTTTTGTCCTAACATGACTCCTACAGCATAGTCACTGGCATCACATAGCATCTCAAATGGGAGATCCCAATTTGGTCCTACTATGATTGGTGCTGTGACCAGTGCTTCCTTAAGGGTTTTCCAAGCTACTACACATTCCTTAGAGAAGATGAATGGTCTATTTAGCTCTAGAAGCTCGCACAGAGGCTTGGCTATCTTAGAAAAGTCCTTAATGAACCTTCTGTAGAAGCCAGCATGCCCTAAGAAGCTCCTAATAGCCTTGACATTCTGGGGCTCTACCAACTTCTCTATGACCTCTATTTTTGCCCTATCCACTTCCACACCTGCCCTTGACACTCTATGTCCTAAGACAATCCCTTCGTCTACCATAAAATGGCACTTTTCCCAATTTAGGACTAGGTTGGTCTCCTCACACCTAGCCAGGACTTGTCCTAAGTTTTCTAGACAGGTTTTAAATGAATCCCCAAAGACTGAGAAGTCATCCATGAATATTTCTATCATGGACTCATCCAACTCAGAGAAGATTGCCATCATGCACCTTTGGAAAGTTGCCGGTGCATTGCATAAGCCAAAAGGCATTCTGCGGAAGGCAAACGTTCCAAAAGGGCAAGTGAAGGTAGTCTTCTCTTGATCCTTAGGGTCTATAGTGATTTGATTATAGCCAGAGTACCCATCTAAAAAACAATAGTAGGCTCTACCAGCTATTCTGTCTAACATCTGGTCAATGAATGGTAGAGGGAAATGGTCTTTTTTAGTTTCTTTATTTAACTTCCTGTAATCCATACACACTCTCCACCCTGTGACAGTCCTTGTTGGAATCAGTTCGTTGTTCTCATTGACTACCACAGTTATTCCCCCCTTTTTAGGTACACATTGGATGGGGCTAACCCACTGGCTACTAGCTATGGGGAAAATCACTCCTGCATCTAACCACTTTATTATTTCTTTCTTCACTACCTCTTTCATAGAGGGGTTTAACCTACGCTGGTGATCTACCCTAGGTGTGTGCTCTTCCTCTAGTATAATTTTGTGCATGCAATAAGAAGGGCTAATGCCTCGAATATCAGCAATAGACCATGCTATAGCCTTCCTATGTTGCTTAAGCAGTAAAATTAAATCAACCTCATGCTGTTCACTTAGCTTAGAAGAAATAATTACAGGCAGCGTGTCATTATCTCCTAAATATGCATATTTGAGGTGAGTAGGTAGTGGTTTCAGTTCTAAAACAGGTGGATGCTCAATGGAGGGCTTTAACGGATTTACAGTTCTATCAGTTAAGTCTATAGTCATACATACATGCTGAGGTCTATCTACAGGCATATTCATTATGTCAGATACATTTAGATCATCTACATCTAATCCTACATATTCGTTAGCATGCTTGGTTAATAATACATGCTCTAATTGTTCTTCCATTAGTGAGTCAACAACATCAATGCTAGCACAAGACTCAGAATCAGAGGGATACCTTAAAGCTTTGTAAACACTAAATTTTACCTCTTCATCATGAACCCTCATAGTTAACTCACCTTTTTGCACGTCTATTAGTGCCCTACCTGTGGCTAGAAATGGTCTACCTAGCAGGATGGGAACCTCCTTGTCTGCCTCATAGTCCAGGACAATGAAATCTGCAAGGAAAATGAATTTGTCAACTTTAACTAGAATATCCTCAATCTTACCTTCTGGATATGCGATGGATCTGTCTGCTAGCTGTAAAGTGACTGTGGTTGGACGTGCTTCTCCCATTCCCAACTGGCGGAATAGGGACAGGGGCATGAGGTTTATGCTGGCGCCCAGGTCACAAAGCGCTCTGCCCACGTGCTTGCCTCCAAGTTCTACAGGTAAGGTGAAGGAACCAGGATCCTTCTCCTTCTTGGGCAGCTTGTTCTGGAGGATGGCACTGCACTCCTCGGTGAGGTTTACTGTTTCAAACTCACCAATTATTTTTTTGTTAGTAATAATGTCCTTCAAAAACTTTACATATGAAGGCATAGACTGTAAAACCTCTACAAAAGGAATGTTCACATGCACTTGCTTAAGTATTTCTAAAAATTTATTAAAATGAACTTCCTGTTCCTGCTTCTTCTCAAGCCTTCGAGGGTATGGAGGTGGTGGCACATATGCAGGCACGTCAGGACGCCTTAGGATAGGTGGAGGCCTTGGAATTTCTTCTACGTCCTCAACAATTGGCTCTAGCCTGGCTCCTGATGTGCTAGTTGGTGGTGGACCTTGGCTTGGCAGAGACTCCAGTGGAGCACTAGACTCAGTGTTCTCTACTCTCTTTGGTATGTCTTTTGTGTTGCTCACCAATGGTCTCCCACTCCTAAGTTCAATTGCTTGAACTTGTTCTTTGCCATCTCTCCTTGGTACCTCGGTATCAGCAGGGAGTCTACCTTGGGGCCTACTTTTAAGTTCATTGGCTAATTGGCCTATTTGGTTCTCTAGGCTCCTAAGAGTAGCTTGCTGGCTCTGAAGAGTAGCATCATTCTTAGCTATATATTCCTTGAGTAGGTTTTCTACAGAAGATCCTACAGGTTGATTGTAAGGCTTTTGGTACATTGACTGGTTGTGTTGGGGAGTGAAACCAGGGGTTCCACTCGGTCTAGGTTGGTTAGAATTTTGATTAGTGTTCTGCTGGCCACCCCATGACAGGTTAGGGTGGTTTCTCCAACCAAGGTTATAGGTGTTGGAGTAGGGGTTATTCCTTGGCTGCTGCTGGCTTCCTACATAGCAGACCGAGGATGGATTCCCAGGGCAGTATTCATAAGGGTGCCCTTCCCCACAGAATCCACAGATTGGTGCCTCGCCTTGACTTGGTTGGGTGCCCATTGACATGGCTGTGGCGGTATTGGCACTGGTTTGGAGATTGGCCTGAGCCATTTGCTTAACTAGGTTGGTCAGGGCGTTTATTTGGGTGCTCATGGCGCTTAGAGCATCCTTGTCTTGAGCCCTAGTTGGCTCTACTGGATCGTCTGACCACCTACAATGAGATGTTGAGATCTTCTCCAAGATCTCATAAGCTTCGTTGTAACTCTTGGACAACATGGAACCTCCAGCAGATGAATTTAGAACTTGTCTGGTGCTGGGGTTGCATCCTTTAAAGAAGACTTCTATTTGGATACACCATGGAATGCCATGGTGTGGACATTTAATGAGAAGTTCTTTGAATCTTGTCCAAGCTTCGTGAAGAGACTCATTATCAGCTTGTTTAAACTTTATGATATCATCACGAAAGGTTGAATTCCTATCAGGTGGGAAGTATTTGACTAGGAATTTTTCTGCTAAATCTGTCCAATTGCGGACAGATCCTGAGGGTAAAGAATTTAACCATGTTTTGGCTTTGTCCCTCAAAGAGTAAGGGAAAAGATATAGCCTCAGGGCTTCTTGGGAAACTCCAGGGATTAGGAAGGTGTCACTAACTCCTAGGAAGTTCCTAAGGTGATTATGGGGGTCCTCATTTTCTATTCCAAAGAATTGCCCCACAGTGGACAACATTTGGAACATCACTGGCTTTAACTCAAATGAGTTGGCAGTGATTTCAGGACGGATTATGCTGGGGTTCAGCTCCCCAGGCATAGGTACTAAATATGAAAGGATGGCGCTATCCTTGTCATTCGCTATTTCAATGGGATTGCGAGTGACAGGCACCAGGTTTTGATTTACTCCAGCCATTTCTTCTTGAGGTAGTTGCGGAGGAATTGTAGTCTCTGCAATGATTGGAGGTAAAAGGGTTTGTTTAAAAAGACGTTTCTTGGCTCTATTCCTAGCTCTAAGTAATCTCTCGGGCTCAGGGTTGAACTCTAGATCACTACTTGGAGTCTCATTCATAAACTACCCTAAATGGTACCTGAAAAAGAAATGAAGATGGATCAAATTCAATGGAAAATACTTTGATGTTTCAGACTTAACAAACTTCGTTTTCACTTAAAATAAGTCCCCGGCAGCGGCGCCAAAAACTTGTTGCGTGCTCAATGTGTTAATAAAAATGATAAATAAGAGAGAGAGAGCACTTAGAACATGCAAGCATACATGGTCTCACAGCAAGTAGTAAGTATATTTAATTCGTTTTTTCCACAGAGACTCATTTTTAGCTATTCGCGAAGTGTGATTGTTAAGAAAGATGGGATGAATTTGATGGGGTAAAATTGGTTTTTAATTATCTAATTTTTGCTGAATGTAATAAGGGATATAACATAAACAAATGCAAGTTGAAATTAGATGCAAAGGACAAGAGATGGAATTAATAAACGAGGAAGAAAACAGCTAAACAGAATGCAAATTAGCAGAATTGCGAGAACCGCAATTATTCCGCAATTAACTCAACAGCAAAAGTGTGTAAATGGGCGAATTCAGGGCTACTAATGACTATCCTATAGGCAGTTTATTACGATTATCAAGCTTTGGATCAACTCTCTATACATCAAACTCACTCTATCTCAAGTATCGTCCGATTCCAAGCATTAGAGTCTTAAGTTTACTCGACTTCAAAGTAAGGTCTCAAGCATCTTGTTTAAGCAGGAGTGTTTATTTTGTACTAGGGAAACGCCTATTCCTAGGCCGTTTCCTGATTACCATGAAAGGCTAGCATGATTATATGACTCTGAACTCTTACTCCTTCCAGAGGTTAGGAGTTCTTTGGACAAAATGGATGGCCAATCGAAATTGCTCGTAGGATGAAGCTTACATACAATCAATGTTCGAGTGTTAATCTACCTACTTGACTCACGTTTTTTAGCCTATAGTTCTGTCATTAGCATGCCCCTTAGTGACTTAGCTACTCATGGATATATAGAGAACAGAAATGGTAGATAAGATAGACATGCTTAGAAGGGAAATGTGCTTAAAACAGTAAGTGAAACCCGTAGCAGAAGATGGGAAATGAGAAATGCAGAAATGTACTTCGATTAATGGAATTGTTTGTTGAACAGATGAAAGCTGTAAAGTAAATAGCAACAAGACAGAAAGCAACGAAATAAACTAATCTAGCTACTTAGGAAAAGAACAGCACGAAGCAGAATGTAAAACAGAAGAGAAAGACAGAAAAACAGTAAAGAGTTGCTGGAAAACTTCGTGGCAGTCGCCTCGAATGAAGGGGATGAAAGATCAGCCTTGCTTGGATGAATCCAATCGAGAGAGAAGAAGAATCTTCTCTCCTTCCTGTCAGATTATCGATTCCAAATAGCTGAGACTCTCACTCCAACAGACGGCAAAGGAAAACAGATGGAAATGGTGGACTGCGAGAAGACTTCTGCGCTTCGAGTGATGACTGAACCTCCGACTTTGACCCCCTTTTATAGTAGTTTGCAGGTGCGTTTGGGCCAAGGAGAACCATCAATCTTCAACGTCATATATCAGAATGGATGGAGGAGAAAGAACGAATCCCTGAAAAGTCGGATCTAAACAGAAAAAGATCAGCCAACTTACGGTTTTAACTTGAATAATTGCGGTCACCGCAATGTTTTCGCAATTCATTCGCAATGCTCATTTTTTCATTCTTTTCCTTCGGTTTTCAACCCTTTTTCTACCTATTGTGCATAAGTCCTAAATTAGCTACCTTCTTCTAAATCTCATGTTAAAGCATAGGTTTAGGCTAAATGCTATCAAAAACACCTAAATGTGTACATCTTCTTAAGCTAAATGGGTCCTAAATAAGTCACTTTCAGAGACTTAACACACATCTCCTTAAGAAATTTGGCGTACCTTGGGATTTGCTGAATTGCATCAAGTAGCGGTATATTGATCCCAACTTTTCTCAGTGTCTCAAGAACATCCGCATCGTCGACCTCCTTAGATGGCCTTGCCAGCCTACTACGAAAAGGGGCAACGGGAGTGTAAGACTTCATAGAAATTATATGAGGAGTTACAACAGTTTCAGAGGGTGCTTGAGAACACTTATCTGGAGATATCTCTGAATCTTTTGTAGGACTCTCGAGAGTGGTACGTGATGGTATCTCTTTACCACTTCTGAGATTTATCGCACTAACACCTTCCGCTTTGGATTCAATTTTACTCATTCTTTCCTTCACCTCCGTGAATTCATCTCTTAGAGATTTTATCTGCGACCTTGTCTCATTGCTAGCTTCCATGAGCGATTTGAACATGCCTTCAATGGCTTGACCTGAGATAGAAGAAACAACCTGAGATGACTTTTCCTGCATCGTATGAACTAAACCAAATACCTGAGACACTTGTTCCTTGAGCTCTGCTATGTCGGTAGACATTTTAGCGTACTCGTTCCTTCCTCCGTACTGGCGACGGTTCTCAGCCATATTAGAGATCAACTGTCTGGCTTCCGCAGGTGTTTTCTCCCAAAGGGCTCCTCCACTTGCTGCGTCAAGCATCTGGCAGTCATGCTGAAGCAACCCATCATAGAAGAATTCGATAAGCGCGGCTTCTGCTATCAAATGGTTCGGGCATTTTTCACAGAGTTTAATGAACCTCTCCCAGCATTCGTGAAACGCCTCGTCCTCCTTTTGCTTAAATGGTGGATATCTTTTTTCACGGCTCTGGATTTTGAAGCTGGGAAATACCTTTCCAAGAATAGACTCTGTAATTTCTCCCAAGTCAAGATGGTTCCCGATGGCAAGTAATGCAGCCAATCTCGAGCTTCCCCTCTCAAGGTGAATGGAAAAGCTCTCAGGTAGAGTTGATCTTCAGTAATGCCGCCTGGCTTCATCGCGGAACTTATCATTTTAAAAGCCTTGAGATGTTTATAGGGATCCTCATCTGCTTCACCACAAAAAGAGGGCAAATGGTCAATTAAACCCGATTTAAGCACAAACTCACCTGAAATTTCCGGGTAGGAAATACAAGAGGGTTGATGACCCATAGCAAACGATGTCCACTGTCTGAGCGTTTTTGGGGCTCCAATCTCATCATCAATCTCCATTTTTTTCAATAATAATTTGGCACTTCTAGCACACTTAAACAAACAGATCAAAATTGCAAATAATAAAAGAATAAACAAAAATTTTAAAGTAAAAATTAGAAGTCTACAAATCAAATCTAAATTAGGCCGAATTACACTTAGCTCCCCGGCAACGGCGCCAATTTTGGTAACGATATTATTGAACTATCGCCAATCATCGGGTTGTCGAGACCCGCCAAAATGAATTTATAAGTGCCCGAGTTCACTAAACTATTTGTAGAGTAGCGGCAACGGGGTCGATCCACAGGGAATTAAGGTAGCTTGACTTAATCTTAATTAAATTTGCAAACTAATAAAACCAATGAAAAATGGGGGATTTGTTGACTTTTAAGTAACTGAGAAAGAACAATGCAAAGGGTAAGAATTTAACTAACGGAGTTTCCGACTCGGGACGATCGAGGATAAATTTAGCGTGCCTCTTGGATCATAGGTTGACGAGTATTATGGTTAAATAATTTAACGAATGCACAGCTCGTCTAAAATTAATAAATAACCCAGACATGCTCCATGGATTTAATTAGACATAATTGATCATGCTAATCAAGCATACCGTTCGGACATTGGCGGCCAACGCTCTCCCAAGACCGAACGGTAGCAACAAGCTAACTGTGACAACTATCTAATTTGGACGCGAAATTAGTATGTCGATTTGGAATTCTAATTCGGGAAGAACGAACACCAAGAGCGCAAGGACGCCAATACGCTCAAGGTGTCATAATTCCTTGTTACTTGGCGGAAACGAGAGGCACGGCATCAAATCCTTTAACAAATGAACATGCTCAAAATCAAGGGTGCCTAGTCCTAAATCATTCAAACGTGCTCATAGATTAAGCTAAGAAATAGAATTCAATTCAATAAAATATCCAACCAATTCAAAATTTCGATCCTACAACCTCACCAAGAGTTCAAACTACATTTATCCTTTACAATCCCGAGCCAAAAACGGAAAATCTACTCACTCATGACTTGTGTGGTGTGGGACGGCTTCAAATCGAGCTTCCTAGCCCCTCCCATGGTGAAAAACAGTTGCTAGACGTCAAAATCAGGCGCGGAGCTCGAGGTAGAAGATGATAATGGCGGCTAAAATCGGACAGAAACTTAAGTAATCTGTCGTAGCGTCTCGACGCTGCGCCCTAAATAACGCGCGCGCGCAGTCGGGGTGGCGTCGAGACGCTCGCACAGCGTCGAGACGCTTGTGCGGCGTCGAGCGAGCGTCGAGACGCTATCGCTCGACGCTTGCTCTCGGGTTTTTTCTTCAATTCAGCGCTTCAGACTTCGGAGCGTCGAGACGCTATGGCAGCGTCTCGACGCTTGGCAGCGTCGAGCTAGCGTCGCGACGCTGTCACTCGACGCTAGCTCTCGGGTTGATGCTTGGATTTTTGCCGCCAATTTCCCCAAAGTGCTCAACCTTCATGCCTTTGCATGGATCTTCCCCGGAAGTGTTCTTAGGCCTTTAAATGGCGATATTAAGCTCCGAAAAGCGCCGAAACGCTCCCGAGGGCGAATTACCGAAAGCACCTGCAATGATCACATATAAGCAAGATTAAGCCAATAATAAACGTGAATTAGGGACATAATTATAGCTCCAAAGTGGAGCTATCAATTCAACGCCTCAATTCGCCTCAAACCCGCCTCAATCGCCATCATTTCTAATAACCCCACACTGTACCTGTTGCGTGCTCAATGTGTAAAGATAAATGTGCAAAAGGGTAGAGAGAGCACTTAGAACATGCAAGCATACATGGTCTCACAGCAAGTAGTAAGTATATTTCATTCGTTTTTTCCACAGAGACTCATTTTTAGCTATTCGCGAAGTGTATTTGTTAAGAAAGATGGGGTGGATTTGATGGGGTAAAATTGGTTTTTAATTATCTAAGTTTTGCTGAATGTGTAAAGGAATATAACATAAACAAATGCAAGTTGAAATTAGACGCAAAAGACAAGAGATGGAATTAATAAACGAAGAAGAAAACAGCTAAACAGAATGATAAAACAACAGAATTGCGAGGACCGCAATGTTACCGCAATTAAATAACAGCGAAAGTGTGTAAATGAGTGAATTAAGGGCTACTAATGACTATCCTATAGGCACTTTATTACGATTCTCAAGCTTTGGATCAACTCTCTATACATCAAACTCACTCTATCTCAAGTATCGTCCGATTCCATGCATTAGAGTCTTAAGTTTACTCGACTTCAAAGTAAGGTCTTAAGCATCTTGTTAAAACAGGAGTGTTTAGTTTGTACTAGGGAAACGTCTATTCCTAGGCCGTTTCCTGATTACCATGAAAGGCTAGCATGATTATATGACTCTGAACTCTTACTCCTTCCAGAGGTTAGGAGTTCTTTGGACAAAAATGGATGGCCAATCGAAATTGCCCGTAGGATGAAGCTTACATACAATCAATGATTCGAGAGCTAACCTACATACTTGATGCACGTTTTTTAGCCTATAGTTCTGTCATTAGCATGCCCCTAAGTGACTTAGCTACTCATGGAAATATAGAGAGTGGAAATGTAAGATAAAACAGACATGCTTAGAAGGGAAATGTGCTTAGAACAGCAAGACAAAACCGTAGCAGCAGAAAGTGGAAACTGTGAAATGCAGAAATGTACTTTGATTACTATGAATGTTTGAACGACAAAGGGAAACGTAGAAGCAGAAATTCAGAGACAGACAACAACGAACTGCAGTAACTAAAACACTAAGCTAAGAACAACAATGATCAAAACTGGAAATAAGAAGAAGAACGACAGAAAACAGTAAAAGGGTGCTGAAAAGCTTCGTTGCAGTCGCCTCGAATGAAGGGGATGAAAGGTCAGCCTTGCTTGGATGAATCCAATCGAGAGAGAAGAAGAATCTTCTCTCCTTCCTATCAGATTATCGATTCCAACAGCTGAGACTCTCACTCCAACAGACGGCAAAGGAAAACAGAGAGAAATGATGGACTGCGAGAAGACTTCTGCGCTTCGGATGATGATCAAACCTCCGACTTTGGCCCCCTTTTATAGTAGTTTGCAGGTGCGTTTGGGCCAAGGAGAACCATCAATCTTCAACGTCATATATCAGAATGGATGGAGGAGAAAGAATGAATCCCTGAAATTACGGAAATTAACGGAAAAAGATCAGTCAACTTACGGTTTTCACTTGAATAATTGCGGCCTCAGCAATGTTTTCGCAATGCTGTCGCAATGCAGCTTTTTTCATTCTTTTCCTTCGGTTTTCAACCCTTTTTCTACCTATTGTACATAAGTCCTAGATTAGCTACCTTCTTCTAATTCTCATATTAAAGCATAGGTTTAGGCTAAATGCTATCAAAAACACCTAGAAGTGTACATCTTCTTAAGCTAAATGGGTCCTAAATAAGTCACTTTCAGAGACTTAACAGTACCGTCCAACAAGAACTTTACCCCCTGCACACATTATGTCCCCCTTATGATCGCGAAGAACCCCCCAGTCCGCCCCTGCAATCGCCCTCCATCCACGCCGCATGGCATGTCGGGGACCAGGAGTGAGGCTCCGAAGGTCGCCACGTCAGGCGCTCGACCACAAGCAACTCCTTTGCCAAGCACTTCTTACTACCCCTATCCACCTCCACAACAAATTGATGAAGATCGTCGGCAACTAGCTCTTGCAGCACGTCGGTCGACACGACCAACCTCGTGAAGACTCGCTGATTCTGCCCTTTCCAAAGGCGCCACAACACCATCTGCAAAGTATCCAGCTTATTCTCCTCCTCGGACCCTAGGAACCCCGCAAAGCGGTCAAGAGCCTACCATTTACTCCTACAACACAGTGTAGCAACAAAGTTAGAATTCAAGAAGTGGGACCAAAGGCCCCTAGTCACCTTGCAACACCAAAATAAGTGCTCAGACGTTTCATAGTCTTTATGCTAAAAAGGTCACCATAATTCAGTAACAACGCCTTTTATATAGAGATTAGTACGAGTAGGCACAATATCCTGCAAAACTTTCCAGCAACATAATTTAACTTTCTACGGTAAATGAGTCTTCCAAAAAGAACGCGACAGATGAGCAAGACTCTCTGATCAGGAAGATGACCCAACCCGATCCCCCGCCAACTGCACCCCCCAGCTTTTACACACTCTTCACCGAAAAGACCCTTTTTTCTTATCTGGGGCCCAATAAATTTCATCATCCTCCATCTAGCCAGAGATAGGCAGAGAAAGAATTTGAACAACCTCATCCACCTCGAACACATCACGCACCACCATCTCATTCCAGCTCCCATCGGACTGGATAAGAGACGCCACTAACTCCCCCCGAATTGATTCCGCAACCTACCAAACAAAGTCGCCTCCCTCCCCGGGTAACCATGGGTCACCACTAATCTGAATGTTGTGCCCAGTCCCCACCTGCCACCTGTACCCCGCTCGGAATAGATCTTGCCCCCAATAACACTCCGTCAAGCAAAATAAGGGTTATTAAAAAAAAAAGGGTATTTATTACGCTAAGATGAAATGTTGATTTCTGTTTGAATAATTTATTTAATGATAACGAATAATTACTAATTAAAATAAATTTACATAAATAAAAAAAATAAGAATAAAAATATGGAAAATTGTAATTTAAAGTAAAATAATTAAAAATATAGCAATATTTAAAAAAAAAAAATGCAAATATGACAATTTCTTTTATGGATAGTAATCTATCACTGATGGTAGTAGTCTATCACCTCAATTTTTTTTATAGAATTTTGTCACAGACTAGATCGTAGTTTATCAGTTATAGTCATTTTATCAATGAATATCACCGATAGATGACTATTAGTGATAGGCACTGATTTTTTGCCATAGTTGCAATCTTCTTCCCCAAACTTCATCATCTCCACCATCATTCAATCACCATCCCACGACAACACGACAGTGACAATCTGAGCAGCGGCGACCCACGACTGCGACTACCTCGACAGTGGACTTCACTCTGCAGCGGCGGCAACTCCACGACAGCGGCAGCGACCCCTCGACAGCAACGGCGGCGACCCCACGACCTCGACGGCGTCAACTCCACAACGGCGGCGACCCCATGACTGCTGCGACTCCACGACAGCGGCATACGAACCCACGACTTGCGACATCCACGAGCGGCAGCGAACGGAGCTCCTCGGCATTCTTCGAACTCCAGTAGCTTCGAGCTTCATGGCGGCGAACACTCCTCCTCAGCGGGCGAAATCTTCACAGAAGTAGACGACGGTGGAAAGCTGGGTATAAAAATTTCTCTTTTTGTGTTTTGTTTAAATTACAAATTGCCATTGTTAGCTAATTTCCAAATATATTCCTGGTATATATGAAGTTTCAAATATATTCCTGGTATATATGAAGTCTCAAATATATTTCCTATTATATATGAAGTTTCGAATATATTCCTTGAACATGTGAAGTCTCAAATATACTTTGGTCTATATGCGTTTCAAATATACTTTGACTTTTATATGAGATTTCCAATATATTCCGGTTTATATGAAATTTCATTTATACTTTTTAATTTCTAATTACCTTTATACCCTTGCATGTTCAATTACATTTTTTCTATGAGTTTTAAATTACAAGCATGTCATTGTATCATTTACAAATTATTTTTTTCCTCTTCCAATTGATTTCTGATTTAATATTTGAACTTTTATTTTTAGTTATAATGTATTTTCCTTTTCAAACTTAGGATTTTTAAGGTATCCTTAAATCTTACCTTAATTTAAGTGCGTAAATAAATTTTAATATTTTTGTAAATATATATTTCAAACAAATTTCAACTTTATCTTTACTTCTCAATTTGATTTTATAATCAAAGTCATATTTTCATTTAAAAATAACGTTTTGTAAAAATAAAAATCGTATTTATTTCGAGGGCCAAGTAATGTGACTTTCGTAGAGTTTCGACTCTCGTGCAAGCACACGAAAATCCTCTCAAACACTTTTCCAAAAAAATAAATAAATAAATCAATATGTTTTTAAAAATAAAATTTTATCATGTAAATCCTATGATGGAGTTGAGATAAATTTCTCAAATTCTTGAGGTAAATAATTTTCTTTAAATAAAAGAAAATTTGAATATGATAATTAATTAAGAGTAAATTATCATTCAATACATTAAACTCTTACTTTATTTTTAAATTTAAGAATTGATTAAATGAGACATTAATTTTTTAATAAATTATTATTTATTTTCTCAAATTAAGGACGTTTTAAAATTAATTGGATAATATAAGATAAAATATGGTTACCGTTTTTAACGGGTGTTGTAGGGTGCTAATACTACCCTACACTCAAACGACCCCCGAACTTGATTTTTGTTTTCTTAGACCAGTTTTCGTTTTAAGGTGACCAATCACACCCAAAATGATTGGTGACAACTCCATCTCTTTTATTTTTAAAACAAAACCCTTGAAAGAGGACGTCGGCCGCTCCATGTCGCGATGACGTTGCGACAAGCTATACCCAAATTGTAAAAACTTGTTCTTTAAACAATTAAAGGGGTCAAATCGAGCATAGCTCAATTGACATAAGGTTGTGTCCGTGACTAAAAGGTCATGAGTTCAATCCTCGCTTTAGTTAAAATACCGTTGCAAAAAAAAAAAACAATTAAAGGGCATAGAAGTCCGAGTACAACAAAATATTCATCTAAATTTTATAAATAGAATTGTAAATATTTTAGCAATAGACTATTTTGGAAATACAAATTGTAGAGTTGTAGATTTTATAAATTTTAAAACTATAAAAATCAAATTTAAACAAAACGAAAATCATATATATTAAAACGAAAATCTCGAAAGCACAAGAATAAAAAAGAAGATTATGAGAGACCAAATTTAATATTTTAAAATCACATGAACCGAATTGAGAACATGTCGTGGTGTTAAATTATCAGTTGAACCTTTTTAAATTTATTTGATAATCCACATATTTTTTATGATCATATATTGTTTAAGAAATCTATCATATACAATCATTTAAGAAATCTATCATATAACATCATTTTCTTCATACAGAGAAGTTTTCAAAAGTACAAATGACCACAAATGGTGGGAAAATGATCCATCTCATTCAAAATGAGCATAGTTTTGCTCCACCAAAATCTACTCCTCTTGTACATTTTAACATAGTACGGTTGCAAATAAAAAAGAAAAACTCATTAGTATCATATAAATTTTTTATTCGTAATGACCCAATTATCCCAAACAACTTTTAGTCTAAGGAATTGAAACACCCCACGAAGCACAAGTCTGCTTAATCGAATTCATTTCAGAAGTGGGAATTGCTTTGAGAAACTTGGAAGAACAGTCATTGAGCTTAGAAATGGCTTTGCAACAAGAAGGATGAGGAGCAGTGGCCTTTGTGGACATATCTACCACACATTGTGTCACCCATGAAATAAACGATGTGCAGGATGGGAAAGAAAAATCCTCTATTGCGGATGGATCAGGCGCCACCGCGGTGCAGGTCATCGCCAATGGGGCTAAAATTGCTATGCATACTAGGAATACAAGTGCTAATTTTGTTGCGGATAGGTTGGGTGACTTTGTTGCCATGGTTTGTAGAAATTGAGTGGGAGAAGACTAGAGAATTAGAAAAGTTGTGTTTGGTTTGTTGTACCTATGTTTGGCTTGTGTTAGAAAGTTGTGGGTTGTGGAGGTTCTTATATAGAGGAAGATATGGAGTTGGGATTTTGACATCTTTATGGTCATAGAAAATTGCAATTCTTGTTGATGTACAATTTTTTTTTTCTTTTTGACAATATGTGGTGTGAAAGATTCAAACCTCTCTGTTGAGTGTTTGATTTATTTTAAAACTCTATAGTTACCAAAAAAAAAAAACATTGGGTACTTATTAGGCTAAGGTGAAGTATGTGAATTCAGTATGTAAAGTAGCGTGAATGCATTGAATGTATGTGATCTTCATCCCATGGGCAATTTCGACTGCCCATCCATTTTGTCTAAAGAATTCCTAACCTCTGGAAGGAGAAACAATTCAGAGTCATCCATTCATGTTAGCCTTTTATGATAACTAGAGAATGGCCTAGGAATAGGCATTCTCCTAGCACGTTTGTTAGCATGTGTATATAAATAGGTTCTTAAGTCTTTCATGGATATGAGTAAACTCAAGATCTAATGCATGTAATCGAAAGATGCATGAGACCTAGTTAAAACGATGCATGAAATGTTAATTTGCTGTTGAATGATCATAGTTAAATGCCTATAGAGGACTCTTAAGCCGACCTTGCTATCTTACTTTAGTTTTTAAATCGTTGCGAATTTATTGCGAGATTATTGCGAGAGCCGCAATAACCATTTCTTCCTTTGCCTTAGTCTTTTTCAGTAGCTTTTAATCCATTGCGAAATCATTGCGAAAAGATTGCGAGATCCGCAATCCTGCTTTTCCACATTATAACTTTACCTCTTTGCTTGCTTTGCATTTATGTTTACATTCTTCTTGCATCTTTTATACTTTCGTCCTTCAACCCAAAATCTATCCAATTTAAGTTACCTTATCTAATCTAACACACCAAATCGCTAGTCACTAAACTTAATCTCTGTGGGAAAACGAATTAAATTATACTTATCACTTGCTGCAGACCATGTATACTTGCATGATCTGAGTGCTCTTCGCATTTAATTTTACATACACACTGAGCACGCAACAACCACATAGGTATCGGAGAAGTCGTTTGACAGAATTCTAATGATAATTAGTCGAGCGATGCATGAATTGTGACAACTTATAGACTGCATAAGCGATGTCTAGACGAGTAAGAGTGGGATATTGAAGGCTGCCAACAATGGTCCGAAATTTGGTTGGGTCAGATAGTGTTGAGCCAGAGTGAAGAGTAAGAACTGGTGAAGTAGCTATAGGTGTAGTGATAGGGCGAGAATCAATCATCTTTGTTCGAGCAAGTATGTCAATGACATATCGCCGCTGAGAGAGGAGTAAACCGTGGGAATGAGGAACCACCTCAATCTCGAGGAAGTAGTGGAGATTACCCAAATCCTTCAGGGAGAAGCGACGAGCAAGAACGGAGACAAAATTTTGAACTGCTAGAACATTGTTACCTATGACAATGATGTCATCAACATACAAGTAGAAACAGAGTATCATTGTTAGTTTTCTGTACAAACAGGGATGTGTCAGTAACCGAGTTCGAGAAGTGAGATGCAAGCAGAAATTGGCGAAGCTCAATGTACCGAGCTCGAGGTGTCTGCTTAAGGCCATAAATAGCCTTTCGTAGGCAGCACATGTGGTGAGGTTGATCAAGATCAACAAATCCTTGTGGCTGTGTCAAAAAGACATCATCAGTAAGAGTGCCTTGGAGAAGTGCATTGTTGACATCTAGTTGACGAAGATCCCAACCATTATTGACAGCCATGGAAAGGACAAGTCGAATTGTCGTGGGTTTGACAACTAGGTTGAACGTCTCATGGTAGTCAACGCGGATGCGTTGATGAAACCCTTTAGCAATCAATCGAGCTTTGTACCTGTCAACAGAGCCATTAGGTGAACGTTTTATTCTAAAAATCCTTTTACATCCCACTATATTTTGAACCATTGTTGGAGGAACTAACTCCCAAATACCATTCCTAACCAAGGCATTGAACTCGTCTGACATTGCATGTCGCCATTTTCTGTCTTTGATGGCCTGAGTGACACAAGTTGGTTCCATATCTTGGGCAAGATGGGCTGAGAGACTGAGTTTGGTTATTGGTTTGAAGATATTATTTTTGGAGCGTGTGATTATAGGCGAGGTGCGAGTGATGGTTGTTGGTACGGATGGTAGGTTTTTGGTTGTAAGGTGATCCAGAGGAGGAGGATCAATGGGTACCACTGGTGGGGATAAGGGAAGTGGGGGAGAAGGGATTTCTGAAACAGGTGGTGGAAGAGGAACAGGGTTGGTAGAGGCAAGGGATGGGATGAGAGAGGTTTGTTGTGCGATCAGGTCTAGTTGTGTGGCAAGATCGATTGACGAGGGGCTGTGGGAGCAACTTGTAGATGGTGTGTAGGTGGTTGGAAGGAGGACATGTTGTGGTAACCAGGTGTTGCTGGTGGACTCAGTTGGTCGTGCAAGACTTGGTTCGAAGGTTAACATGGGAAACTCAGACTCAATAAAGCGAACATGACGAGATGAGTAGAGTTTCTGAGTGTGAGGATCGTAACACAAGTAAGCACTTTGAGTGGATGAGTAGCCTAAAAAGACACACAAAATGGATCAACTAGCAAGTTTGTGCGATGAGTAAGGGCGAAGCCAAGGAAACAGAGACAACCAAACGCGCGTAGTTTTGAGTAATTTGGTGGAGAGTCAAATAATTTATGCTAAGGGGAAACTGACTCGAGTGTGGGAGTGGGAAGAAGATAAATGAGGTAAGTGGCAGTGCGAAACGCGTATGACCAGAAAGTGAGAGGCAAGGAAGCACGAGACAAGAGTGAAAGACCGGTTTCAACTATGTGACGATGACGAGGTTCAGAAAAGCCATTATGTTCTAGGGTATGTGGAAGGAACGTGAGGTGCGAGATTCAATTTGTAGATAAATAGGTCGCAAGTCCAATATATTCCCCCCCGTTATCTGAGTACAGAGTCACAATTTTCTTATGAAAAAAGTTTTCAACAAGTGCTTTAAAACGGGGGAAAATTGTTGCAACCTCAGATTTGCGTGTGATAGGGTAAAGCCAAATATAGTGTGTGAAGTGATCCACAAAAATGACATAATATTTGAACCAATCAATGGAATATATAGGAGAAGTCCATACATTAGAGAATATTATTTGGAGAGGGGAGTGAGACACAAGAGATGATTGAGAGAAAGGTAATTTATGACTTTTCTTGCTAAGACAATCATTGCAATAAGAGGTCTTTTTACTAGAGGAATGTACCGCTAGTTGGAACGTAGAGAGAATATGGCGTAGGATTGACTCGAACGGATGACCCAAACGATGATGCGAGTCATGGTGAGACACTTTGACACTAGTGAAAGTAGATGGACTAGGTGAGGAGGGGGAGGTAGGCAATTCATACACACCATCTTTAGGTTGTCCTGCCAGCAATACTGCCCCCGTCAACAGATCCTTCACACGAAACAAATAGGGTAAGAACTCAACAAAAGTGTTATTGGACTTGCAAAATTGAGATATGGAAATAATATTTCTTTTCATGTTGGGAACACATAAAACATCATGCAATTGAAATTTTTTTGTAGGAGTTGAGAGAGAAGTAGAGTCAGTGTGTGATATATGTAATCCAGTACCATCACTGATGACAATGTCGTCAGGACCATCATAAGGAGTGTGGAGGGAGAGATTGCTCAGGTCGGCAGTTACATGGTGAGATGCACCACTATCAAGAAGCCAATTAGGCGTCGTAGAGGGAGTGGCGATGGTTGTATGTGCCTTTGGTTGCCATGGATAGGATACTACCTTGTTGTTGGGTGGGGGCGTTCGTCCAGGGGTGGAAAAGGGAATCAATCGGTAAATCGGACAATTTACGATAGTATGACCCACATTCCAGCAACCTTAACACTTACCGAGATATGGGCGATGCTGGCGAGGGGTTGACTCTGACTGAGGAGGTTGAGAGGATGACCCCAATCGAGGTGTCAAGGGGTGACGTTGACCACCAGATCGTGTTGAAGTAAGATTCGCCGTGATTGAGTGTACAGAGGATGTCGATTTTGACTGCTGAAGAAACAGTTCTCGATTGATAAGTTTGTCATGGAGGTCATCAAATGAGATAGGTGTGTCTCGACCTTCAACAATGTCAACCATATGGTGATAGTCATCATGGAGGCCTTCAAGTATTTTTTCAATAAGGTCTTCATGATCTAGAGGTTTTCCTAGAGCAGCGAGTTGATCGGATCGACACTTAATGAATTGTATGTATTCAAAAATTGTCTTGGAGCCTTTGGTGGCTCATTTGAGGTGATCCTTAATTTCCTTAATTTGCTTCACAATAGGTAGCGGCTTGTTGGATCAGAGGTACAAGAGGAGAGGAGATGGAACCGACAAGGGCACCAAACAAAAGTTTGTCTTGTCGAAACCATGGAATAAAGGTTGTGTTTGGAGATGAGGTGTTGTCAATGGAGATGGTTTTGGGTGGGCATTGATGAGATTCATCAATATATTTGTGGAGGTCATAACCTATTAGAATGGGTTCAATTTGAAGTTTCCAAGCAAGATATTTTGTGTAGGTATGTTTTTGGATGTTTTGATGAGGGATGTTGATGAGTTGGAGCGGAAGGGTGAGATTTTCTGTGTTAGGGGTGATGACTTCTTGAGGGGTAGTGGCATTATGGAGCGGAATGGTGGGATTTTCTGTGTTGGGGGTGATGACTCATTGAGGGTGGTGGTATTAACCATGGCAATAGTTGATCGTTGCGCTTGAGGAAGGAAGGAGATTGGGAGCAAAAGCTCTGATACCATATAAAGGTATGGAAATGATGAAATGATCAGTTGCCCTTTTCATTGATAAATGAATGTATTTATAGGTTACAAGTTATCTACTTATGAACTATTGAAAGTTACACCAAGTACCAAATATGATTGAAAACTTGTTAATGATTCTACAACTTAGGAGAATAATATGTTTGACTACTCTACAACTGTTACGTCTCCAAAAGTGACCTTTTTAGGACTTATTTATCTTAGAAAGATGTACACTCTTAGGTGTTTTTGATAGGATTTAACTTAAACCTATGTTTATATATGAGATTTAGAAGAAGGTAGCTAAATTAGGACTTGTGTGCAAGAGGAAAGAAAAGGAATGAAAACCGAAGGAAAAGAGTGAAAAACATGCATTGCGGTAGCATTGCGGAAACATTGCTAAAACAACAATGTTTTAAGTGAAATCCGTAAGTTGGCTGATCCTTTTCTGTTATATTCCGTTATTTCAGGGATTCGTTCTTTCTCCTCCATCCATTTTGAAGTACGACGTTGAGGATGGATGGTTCTCCTTGGCCCAAACGCACGTGCAGATTACTATAAAAGGGGGTCAAAGTCGAGGGTTTGATCATCATCCGAAAGCGTAGAAGTCTTCTCGCAGCTCCATCTTTTCTCCTGTTTTTCTTTGCCGTCTGTCGGTTTGCGAAGTTTAGCTGTTTGGAGTCGACAATCTGATAGGAAGGAGAGAAGATTCATCTTCTCTCCCGATTGGATTCATCCAAGCAAGGCTGATCTTTCTCATCCTTCAGCCGAGGCGGTTGCGACGAGGCGTTCGAGCTCATTTTACTGCTTTCTGCTTTTCATTTCTAATTTCCAGCGTTGTTTAGTTGTTGTTTTGTTCTGGTAGCTAGTTTATTGCACTTCGTTGCTTTCTGTCTTTGTGTTATTGACTTTAAGCTTTCCTTTGTTCATTCAAACAATCAAGTAATCTAAAGCAAAATTCAGCATTTCACAGTTTCTTGCCTTTGCGATCTACTGTTTTTCTTTACTGTTTTGTCTTTAAATTCCTTCTAAGCATGTCTGTTTTATCTCTTCTTTCTGTTCTCCCTATATCCATGAGTAACTAAGTCACATAGGGGCATGCTAATGACAATACTATAGGCTAAAAAACGTGAACCAAGCATGTAGGATAGCTCTCGAAGCATTGATTGTATGTAAGCTTCATCCCACGGGCAATTTCGATTGGCCATCCATTTTGTCCAAAGAACTCCTAACCTCTGGAAGGAGTAAGAGTTCAGAGTCATACACTCATGCTAGCCTTTCAAGGTAGCCAGAAAACGACCTAGGAATAGGCGTTTTCCTAGTACAAACCATAACTTTCTGCTTTAACAAGATGCTTAAGACCTTACTTGGACATGAGTAAACTAAAGAATCTAATACATGGAATCGGACGATACATGAGATTGAGTGAGTTTGATGCATAGAGAGTTGATCCAATGCTTGAGAATCGTGAGAAAATGCCTATAGAGGAGTCGTTAGTAGCCCTTGTTTCTCCTTTTTACACACTTTCGCTGTTAGTAAAATTGCGGTAGAATTGCTGTTTCCGCAATTCTACTAAGTTTAAAATTCTGTTTAGCTAAGTTCCTCTTCGTTTATTAATCTCGTCTCTTTTCCTTTGAGTTTAACTTTGACTTGCACTTGTTTATGTTGCTATCCTTTACATATCCCTTAGGAATTAGACAATTTAAAACCAATTTTACCCCATCAAATCCACCCATTCTTTCTTAACTTTACACTTCACGAGTAGCTCATAATAAATCTCTGTGGGAAAACGAATGAAAAAATACTTACTACTTGCTATAAGATCATGTATGCTTGCATGTTCTGAGTGCTCTCTCTATCTTATTGCTTATTTATTTTAACACATTGAGCACGCAACAATTTTTTGGCGCCGCTGCCGGGGATTTATTTAAGTGAAAACGAAGTTTGTTAAGTTTGAAACACCAAGTTTATTGTCTATTGTAACTGATCTAGTTTCATTTCTTTTGCAGGTACCATTGGGTTAGTTTATGAATGAGTCTTCAAGTAGTGATCTAGAGTTCAATCCTGAGCCCGAGAGACTATTTAGAGCCAGAAATAGAGCCAAGAAACGTCTCTTTGACCAACCCTCTATACCTCCAATAATTGCGGGAACCGCAATTCCTCCGCAATTTTCTCAAGAAGAAATGGATGGAATAGTTCCAAATCCGGTGCCTGTCACTCGCAATCCCATCGAAATAGCGAATGACAAGGATAGCGCCATACTTTCTTACCTAGTACCTATGCCTGGGGAGCTGAACCCCAGCATAATCCGTCCTGAAATCACTGCCAACTCATTCGAGTTAAAGCCAGTGATGTTCCAAATGTTGTCCACTGTGGGACAATTCTTTGGAGTGAAAAATGAGGACCCCCACAACCATCTTAGAAACTTCTTAGGAGTCAGTGATACCTTTATCATCCCTGGAGTTTCCCAAGAAGCCTTGAGGCTATACCTTTTCCCTTACTCTTTGAGGGACAAAGCCAAAACGTGGTTAAACTCATTACCCTCTGGATCAGTCCTTAATTGGACAGACGTAGCAGAGAAATTCCTAGTCAAATACTTTCCACCTGATAGGAATTCTACCTTTCGTGATGATATAATCAAGTTCAAACAAGCTGAGAGTGAGTCTCTTCACGAAGCTTGGCCAAGGTTCAAGGACCTTCTTCTCAAATGTCCACATCATGGCATCCCATGGTGTATCCAAATAGAGGTCTTTTTCAAAGGATGCAACCCCAGCACCAGACAAGTTATAAATTCATCTGCTGGAGGTTCCATGTTGTCCAAGAGTTACAACGAAGCCTATGAGATCTTGGAGAAGATCTCAGCATCTCACTGTAGGTGGTCAGATGATCCAGTTGAGCCAACTAGAGCTCAAGACAAGGACGCACTCAATGCCATGAGTAGCCAAATAAGCGCCCTGACCAACCTAGTCAAGCAAATGGCTCAAGCCAATCTCCAAACAAGTGTCAACACCGCCACAGCCATGTCAATGGGCGCCCAACCAAGTCAAGGTGAGACACTTATCTGTGGATTCTGTGGGGAAGGGCACCTGTATGAATACTGCCCTAGGAATCCAGCCTCAGTCTGCCATGTTGGAAGCCAGCAGCAGCCTAGGAACAACCCCTATTCCAATACTTACAATCCTGGTTGGAGGAACCACCCAAACCTGTCATGGGGTGGCCAACAGAATGCTAACCAAGCTCTTAACCAGCCAAGCCGAGTGGAACACCTGGTTTCACTCCCCAACATAACCAATCCATGTATCAAAAACCATACAACCAACCTGTAGGGTCTTCTGTAGAAAACTTACTCAAGGAATACATAGCCAAGAATGATGCCACTCTACAGAGTCAGCAAGCTGCTCTTAGGAGCCTAGAGAACCAAATAGGGCAACTAGCCAACGAACTCAAGAGTAGGCCCCAAGGTAGACTACCTGCTGACACTGAAGTGCCAAGGAGAGATGGTAAAGAGCAAGTTCAAGCAATTGAACTTAGAAGTGGTAGACCATTGGTGAGCAACACCAAAGAAACACCAAAGAGAGTAGAGAACACTGAGTCTAGTGCTCCACTGGAGTCTCTGCCAAACCAAGGTCAACCATTACCAAGCACATCAGGACCAAGGCTGGAGCCAATCATAGAAGAGATAAAAGAAATTCCAAGGCCTCCACCTATCCTAAGGCGACCTGAAGTGCCTGCATATGTGCCACCACCTCCATTTCCTAGAAGGCTAAAGAAAAAACAAGAACAGGAAGTGCACTTTAATAAATTTCTAGAAATTCTTAAGCAAGTGCATGTTAATATTCCTTTTGTAGAAGTTTTACAGTCTATGCCTTCTTATGTAAAGTTTTTAAAGGATATTATAACTAACAAGAAAATAATTGGTGAGTTTGAAACAGTCAATCTCACTGAGGAGTGCAGTGCCATACTCCAGAACAAGCTACCCAAGAAGGAGAAGGATCCTGGTTGTTTCACCTTACCTGTAGAGCTAGGAGGCAAGCACGTGGGCAGAGCTCTTTGTGACCTGGGAGCCAGCATTAACCTCATGCACCTATCACTATTTCGCCAGCTAGGAATAGGAGAAGCACGTCCAACCACTGTCACTTTACAACTAGCAGACAGATCCATAGCATACCCTGAAGGTAAGATTGAGGATATTCTTGTAAAGGTTGACAAGTTTATTTTCCTTGCAGATTTCATTATCCTGGATTATGAAGCAGACAAGAAGGTCCCCATCCTGTTAGGCAGACCATTTCTAGCCACAAGTAGGGCCCTGATAGATGTCCAAAAAGGTGAGCTCACTATGAGGGTTCATGACGAGGAGGTTAAGTTTAGTGTTTTTAAAGCACTGAGGTATCCTTCTGACTCTGAATCGTGTGCTAGCATGGACATAGTAGATTCATTAATGGGAGAACAATTGGAGCATGAATTGTTGACTAAGCATGCTCATGAATATGTAGGATTAGAATTAACTGACTTAAACATAGCTGAGATAATGGACATACCTGTAAATAACCCTCAGCATGTTTGTATGAATATTGACTTAACTGAAAAATCTTTGAATCCATTAAAACCATCCATTGAGCATCCACCTGTCTTAGAATTGAAACCTCTCCCCACTCACCTCAAGTATGCATATCTAGGAAGTAATGATACTTTGCCTGTGATTATTTCTTCTAAATTAAGTGAAAAGCATGAGGTTGAACTGATTTTACTACTTAAGCAACATAGGAAGGCTATTGCATGGACTATTGCTGACATTAGAGGCATTAGCCCTTCTTATTGCATGCATAAGATTATATTAGAGGAAGAGCATACACCTAGAGTAGATCACCAACGTAGGTTGAACCCCTCTATGAAAGAGGTAGTTAAAAAGGAAATAATAAAATGGTTAGATGCTGGTGTGATCTTCCCCATAGCTAGTAGTCAGTGGGTGAGCCCTATACAATGTGTACCTAAGAAGGGGGGGATGACTGTGGTAGTCAATGAGAACAATGAACTGATTCCAACTAGGACTATCACAGGATGGAGAGTTTGCATGGATTATAGGAAACTAAACAAGGAAACCAAAAAAGACCATTTCCCTCTACCATTCATTGACCAGATGTTAGATAGGATAGCTGGTAGAGCCTACTACTGCTTCTTAGACGGTTATTCAGGATATAACCAGATTACTATAGACCCTAAGGACCAAGAGAAGACTACCTTCACTTGCCCTTTTGGAACTTTTGCCTTTCGCAGAATGCCTTTTGGCTTATGCAATGCACCGGCAACTTTCCAAAGGTGCATGTTGGCAATCTTCTCTGATTTGGATGAGTCCATGATAGAGATATTCATGGATGATTTCTCAGTCTTTGGGGATTCATTTACAAACTGTCTAGAGAACCTAGGACAAGTCCTGGCTAGGTGTGAGGAGACCAACCTAGTCTTAAATTGGGAAAAGTGCCACTTCATGGTGGATGAAGGGATTGTCTTAGGTCATAGAGTGTCAAGGGCAGGTGTAGAAGTTGACAGGGCAAAAATTGAAATAATAGAGAAATTGGTAGAACCTCAAAATGTCAAGGCCATTAGAAGTTTCTTAGGGCATGCTGGCTTCTATAGAAGGTTCATTAAGGACTTTTCTAAGATCTCCAAGCCTTTATGTGAGCTTCTAGAGTTAAACAAATCGTTCATTTTTTCTAAAGAGTGTTTCCTAGCTTGGAAAACCCTTAAGGAAGCACTAGTCACAACACCTATTATAGTAGGGCCTAATTAGGATCTTCCCTTTGAGGTGTTATGTGATGCCAGTGACTATGCTGTAGGGGTTATGTTAGAACAGAAGATTGACAAGTTAACACACCCTGTATACTATGCTAGTAAGACACTTAATGAGGCACAATGTAATTACACGACTACTGAGAAGGAGATGCTAGCTGTAGTGTTTGCTTGTGAGAAATTTAGGAATTACATTGTAGGCACTAGGACGATTGTGTACACTGACCATTCTGCTTTGAAGTACCTTATGAGGAAGGCTGATGCTAAGCCTAGGTTGATTAGATGGGTCTTGCTGCTGCAAGAGTTTGATCTGGACATTAGAGATAAGAAAGGATGTGAAAATGTAGTTGCGGATCATCTTTCTAGATTGCAGCATAATTGCGAAAAAATTGCGGAAACCGCAATTTCTGATGCTTTTATTGATGAACATGTCTTTGTATTGACTCATCGTGATAACGATGAGGAACCTTGGTTTGCTGACATTGCTAACTTCCTTGCATCGCAGGTACTACCAACTTTCAAGGGAGGCCAAGAGAAGAAGAGGTTCCTTCATGAAGCAAGGAAATTCATATGGGATGATCCCACACTTTACAAGACATGTGCTGATGGTCTACTCAGGAAGTGTGTGTCAGCTGCTGAGGCAAAGTCTGTGCTGCAGCACTGCCATACAGCACCTTATGGTGGACATTTTGGTGGCCAAAGGACAGCTGCAAAGGTGTTCCAGAGTGGCTACTATTGGCCAACGATCTTCAAGGATGCCCACAACTATGCCCACAGCTGTGATGAATGCCAGAGGACAGATAACCTCAGTCGAAAGGATGAGATGCCACTCACTTACATCTTAGAGTTGGAGCTCTTTGATGTGTGGGGCATCGATTTTATGGGACCATTTCCCCCATCATCAGGTAACCTCTACATATTGGTAGCAGTAGACTACGTATCTAAGTGGGTAGAGGCCATAGCATGTCCGAATAATGATGCCAAAACAGTCATAAGATTCTTGCATAGACATATTTTTACTAGATTTGGGACACCTCGGGCTATAATCAGTGATGAGGGGACACATTTCATTAATAAGGCTATGGAGAGAGTGTTGGCTAAGTATAATATTAGACATAGAGTAGCCACTCCTTATCACCCACATTCGAATGGCCAAGCTGAAATTTCAAATAGGGAGATTAAGAACATACTTGAAAAAGTGGTCAAACCCAATAGAAAAGATTGGGCGTTTAAACTCGAGGATGCACTTCGGGCGTATAGAACTGCATATAAGACACCCCTAGGTAAGTCTCCTTATAGACTGGTGTATGGCAAAGCATGTCACTTGCCATTCGAGTTAGAAATTAAAGCATTTTGGGCCCTAAAAGAGTTGAATTATTGCGTGACCGATGCGGGAACATTGCGGTCTTTGCAATTACATGAGCTTGATGAGCTTAGGCATATGTCTTATGAAAATGCCAAAATGAATAAGGAGAAGACCAAGATTTGGCACGACAGTAGACTTAGGATTAAGGACTTCAAGAAAGGCCAGCTTGTCTTATTATTTAACTCACGATTGAAATTATTTCCAGGCAAACTTAAGTCTAGATGGTCAGGTCCATTTGTAATAACTAATGTGTTTGTTCATGGTGCAATCGAAATAAAGAACCTGCAACAAGGACAACCATTCATGGTTAATGGTGCAAGATTGAAGCACTACTATGAGGAAGGAGATGTGAAGATTCTCTCGGCCTTCCTCTTGACTGAGACATGAAAACGAGAACGAGAGAGGACGAGGGATCAATAGAGGGAATCAAGGAGATTAAATCCAGCTAAAAAGATCGAGGAGATATTGGGCCAAATCGAAGATACGGTTGAGGGAAGATTGGCATTTAAACGCAAAAAATCTCCAACGGTCACTAGAATTGCGCTGGATTTGCAGAATCCGCAAAAATAGAGCCGTTGGGATTTCATTATTACTTATATCCGTTAAGACGCGCGCTGATCTGTACGATTTCCCCATTATCTGAACTCCAAGAAATCTCTCTCCCTCTTCATCTGCAATTCTTCTCTCCAGATTCCAACGATCCAACGATGGTGCTAACAAGAGCTGAACGGTCTGCGTCCAAGAAGAGGGCTGACGACGCTGAAACTGCTGCGAGGGACGCCCTTCTTGCCCTTGCAGACGCTGAGGCTGCGCGAACTGAACGACTTCCCAAACTACCAATCCGCAAGAAGAAGTGGAAGGTTGTCACGGAGATACCTGCTGGACCCTCTGAACCAGCAGGCACACCCAAGAAACGCAAATGGAGTATGGCGGTGGCCGAAGAAGCAAGCAAGGAAAAGACTCCCTCTGTGGAGAGTCAAGAAAGTGATCCTCGGTCACACGAGTCACTAAAACAGAGCTCTTCGCCATCTGCGCCAGCGCAAAGCCCTAAGCTTCCTCCATCGCCGCAGAGTTCTGAACACATATCTCCACCAGAAGAGAGCCCTGCAGCATCACCCACTTCCCCACAACCTGACCCTGAATTCCCATATGGGGAGTACCAAGAATCGACGCAGGGCAGTGGGGAAGCTGAGGAAGAAGAAGTCTTCTCTCCTTTGAGGGAAGCCAGCCCTGAGAGCCCTGTGCAGAGGACTGATTCGATGGACGAAATACTGGGGGATTGCCTCCAGCAGTTGACAACCAAGGCGAGGTTGAAGAAGAAGAAGGCCGCCAAGGTTGTCAAGGCCAAACGGCCAAGAACAAAGAAGAAGTCCAAGAAAAAGAAGTCCAGGGCTGCGCCTTCTTCACAGAAGGAGAGTGATGAGCCATCGCTGAAGAAGCTCAAGATTGAGGCTGCTGAGTCAGCCAAACCGAAAGACAAAGGGAAAGCCAAGCTTTACCCAGAAGATGAGCCTCAATCAGTGAGGTATGTGTCCTCTGATGCTGAGTCCAGAGGCACTGAGCTGAGGAAGAGGGAGTTGCTGCACGAGAAGGGATTCCTCGACGCACCTGCTGACCTGCCGCAATTCTTGCGCGCAGGAATCACGAATCACGGTTGGGAGGAGCTATGCAGACCACCCAATCCAGCCTACTCCAGCATGGTGTATGACTTCTACGCCAATCTGATGAATCCTGAGGATGGCCTGTCTGTGGTCAGAGGGGTTGAGGTGGATTTCTCAGCAAAGGCGATCAACGAAGCCTATGGCCTCAAGGGCCAAAAACACACTGACTATGCGAGGATTGTTGATGAGCCAACAGAAGCTGTCTTGGAGGAGGCAATACGGATAATTGGCCAGCCAGAGGCATCCTGGACAGTCTCGCGCAATGGGAGGCACACCCTGATGAGTGCCACCCTTACAGCCAAGGCGGCTGTCTGGTTTTCCTTCGTGAGGAGGAAGCTGTCCCCAGTGACTCATGAGACCACCATCAACCAGAGCAGATCGCTGCTGGTCTACGCGATCATGCGAGGTCTCACAATCAACGTGGGCGAGGTCATTACAGCTTCAATTGCTGACTGCGCCAAGAAAGGTAAGGGACCACTCTTCTTTCCTAACACAATTACTAAGCTATGCTTACGTGCAGGGGTCCCAATCGAGCGAATGGAGAGGCAGCTGGCCTACACGGGCTACCTGGAATTGCCTACTGCCTTGAGGTTGCGAAGGAAGGGGAACATGGAGTTCGAGCTCGATGGCTTGGCTGCTGCTCAGTCTTTGACCATGGCATGCCTGACGGATCTGCAGAAGAGGTTGGCTCAATGGGCCACATATGCCCAGGCAAGGGACAAGGAAGTTGCTGACCAATTGGGATGCATCTTTCCTGACTTCCCTACGAACTTAATGACTCCATGGGCGCCTCCACGACCACGACGGAATGATGATGAGGAAGACATCTGAGTGCTAGTTTGAGAAGCACTAAAGGGAGTATTGCTGTTCCCTTAATATAAAAAAAAAAAAAAAAAAAAATCAAACTGTTTTTTTTTTAACCATGTGAATTATGCTGTTTTGAGTTAATCTTTTGATCTGTTTTAGTTGTTTAGTGTTAATTTTTAAATTTGTTTAGTATAGGCTGTTGATAGCTGAATAGGTAGATTAGTTTAGTTTCATTTTTGTATAGCTTGGATGACGGGAAAAAGCATGCATAGGGGCCTTAATCACTGATATATCTGCCCTGTCTTTATTGCGAAATAATTGCGGAAACCGCAATTTTTATTACTGAATGCATGTTTTTGACTGTCTGTTTAGCTAGGTTGGTTCTGTTTAAATTCTATCTTTTGCTGCTATCTTGTCTGCCTTATATAGCTTATCTTAAAGCATGTTGGATGAGTGTCATAGGACACCATTTGATAGTTTAAATTAACCTCTAAAAAGCTCAGCATGCATAGCTTTAAGGCCTTACCTGACTGTTTTTACAAATTTCTGCTGCTGTGATATTTACTTTTAGAATGTTCTGTCTATGCCTAGGGCTTTTAGATTCTCTTTGTTTTACCTTAGACTAGATGCTTCTAGGACAAGTTTGGGGGTGTGCCACCTCAGACACTCATTGGGGACAATGAGTAGTTTAAGTTTAGGGGAGGCCACCCTAGGCCTAGGAACATTGCTCTCTCCCTTAAAAGCATAAGCATTCTTCTTCTCCTTTACAAAAAAAATGATGAGCTGAAAAAAAAATGAAAAATAGAATAAAGAGGGGTGTCTCTCTTAGGTTGCTGAGTAATCAGTGCCAAGTGTGTAACCCACAAGTGGCATTGCATCAAAAGGCAACCAAAGGAGAGGCTCCACCAAAGTGTGAAAGAAAAAGGAAAAAATAGAGAAGAAGAATGTATACCTAGGAGTTACAACTTTGTGGCTTAGATGTCCTGATTAAAAAGAACTCTGATCCTCAAGTAGCTGAGCACAAAGTTGTAGCTAGCTTGTAGGGTTGTTTAGGGAGATGGATGTATGTCCAATGTAGTGATGCCAGGGTTTAGGTTGTTCTCTTAAAATACTACTGTCACTGTTAATACTAAGACTGGCATGACTCTAAGGAATCCTAGGTAGTTCAAAAGTAAAAACTAGAAGCATGTACTGAGTCTGGGTAAAGCTAGGTAGAATTTGAAACCTTAGGGATAGTGGCATGATGTGACAAAAGCAAGTAGATCAGTTGTAGGGAGTTAATGAAACAGTAGGAGTATTAGGCATGCGAAGTCAGAAGAAGCTAGATAAGAGGATAGTTTTAAACTTAGAAGTGTGTCACAGGACAGCACTACTATAGATAGGAATGTAGGGGAGTCAGTAAGTGGTTAAAGAAGATGAAACAGCAGCCTAGGCAAGTCCTTAGATTGCTCGAGGACAAGCAAAACCTTAAGTTTGGGGGTGTGTTACGTCTCCAAAAGTGACCTTTTTAGGACTTATTTATCTTAGAAAGATGTACACTCTTAGGTGTTTTTGATAGGATTTAGCTTAAACCTATGTTTATATATGAGATTTAGAAGAAGGTAGCTAAATTAGGACTTGTGTGCAAGAGGAAAGAAAAGGAATGAAAACCGAAGGAAAAGAGTGAAAAACATGCATTGCGGTAGCATTGCGGAAACATTGCTAAAACAACAATGTTTTAAGTGAAATTCGTAAGTTGGCTGATCCTTTTCTGTTATATTCCGTTATTTCAGGGATTCGTTCTTTCTCCTCCATCCATTTTGAAGTACGACGTTGAGGATGGATGGTTCTCCTTGGCCCAAACGCACCTGCAGATTACTATAAAAGGGGGTCAAAGTCGAGGGTTTGATCATCATCCGAAAGCGTAGAAGTCTTCTCGCAACTCCATCTTTTCTCCTGTTTTTCTTTGCCGTCTGTCGGTTTGCGAAGTTTAGCTGTTTGGAGTCGACAATCTGATAGGAAGGAGAGAAGATTCATCTTCTCTCCCGATTGGATTCATCCAAGCAAGGCTGATCTTTCTCATCCTTCAGCCGAGGCGGTTGCGACGAGGCGTTCGAGCTCATTTTACTGCTTTCTGCTTTTCATTTATAATTTCCAGCGTTGTTTAGTTGTTGTTCTGTTCTGGTAGCTAGTTTATTGCACTTCGTTGCTTTCTGTCTTTGTGTTATTCACTTTAAGCTTTCCTTTGTTCATTCAAACAATCAAGTAATCTAAAGCAAAATTCAGCATTTCACAGTTTCTTGCCTTTGCGATCTACTGTTTTTCTTTACTGTTTTGTCTTTAAATTCCTTCTAAGCATGTCTGTTTTATCTCTTCTTTTTGTTCTCCCTATATCCATGAGTAACTAAGTCACATAGGGGCATGCTAATGACAATACTATAGGCTAAAAAACGTGAACCAAGCATGCAGGATAGCTCTCGAAGCATTGATTGTATGTAAGCTTCATCCCACGGTCAATTTCGATTGGCCATCCATTTTGTCCAAAGAACTCCTAACCTCTGGAAGGAGTAAGAGTTCAGAGTCATACACTCATGCTAGCCTTTCAAGGTAGCCAGAAAACGACCTAGGAATAGGCGTTTTCCAAGTACAAACCATAACTTTCTGCTTTAACAAGATGCTTAAGACCTTACTTGGACATGAGTAAACTAAAGAATCTAATGCATGGAATCGGACGATACATGAGATTGAGTGAGTTTGATGCATAGAGAGTTGATCCAATGCTTGAGAATCGTGAGAAAATGCCTATAGAGGAGTCGTTAGTAGCCCTTGTTTCTCCATTTTACACACTTTCGCTGTTAGTAAAATTGCGGTAGAATTGTTGTTTCCGCAATTCTACTAAGTTTAAAATTCTGTTTAGCTAAGTTCCTCTTCGTTTATTAATCTCGTCTCTTTTCCTTTGAGTTTAACTTTGACTTGCACTTGTTTATGTTGCTATCCTTTACATATCCCTTAGGAATTAGACAATTTAAAACCAATTTTACCCCATCAAATCCACCCATTCTTTCTTAACTTTACACTTCACGAGTAGCTCATAATAAATCTCTGTGGGAAAACGAATGAAAAAATACTTACTACTTGCTATAAGATCATGTATGCTTGCATGTTCTGAGTGCTCTCTCTATCTTATTGCTTATTTATTTTAACACATTGAGTACGCAACAACAACTAAGGAGGTAGGTGCCATTATTCTCCAATAGCGTCGTCGCTTGTGGTAGGTCGTCGGTAGATCTATTGAGAACTACACCGCCGATTAAAGCTTGTCGTCACCATTGAAGTTCGAGGGTCAGACCGTTATCCTTGTTGTCGTCGGGTTACCCCGTCGTCGTTTGTCGTTGTCGATGAAATCCGAGCATCCTGATTGCACTCAAAAAATGCTATTTTATAATTCTTCATTCTTGTTGGTCGAATGAAATTAATGTGTTTAATCATATGTTTTTTCAGCTATCGAGCTTTCAGAGCTGAACGCGACCATTTTATTAAATAAGAGCTTAAAAGAGAAGTTTTAGGGCATAATATCAATAAATCGCACCGACGGATATGGAGTTGGGATTTTTACATCTACCTCTAATAACTTGTTTGTTGAGTGTTTTATTTTAGATCTCTATAGTTACAAAAAAAAAGGGTATTTATTTATTTATTTCTTTTTCGAGAAGAAAGGGACAATACACTAACACAAACCAAAAAAATAGAACAAAAACAACTAAGAAGAAGACTTATCTCACTCGACAAGCGCCAGTAGCCACGGTGGAAAATCATCCCACCACTCCTGAATGACATCTTCAGTCATAACCAAATGTGCAATTGCGTCGACCACCTTGTTCTGAGGTCGCCTAATGTGTTGAAAGCCTCTAATTGGCAAGGCCGACGCCAACCAAAGCACATCTTCGTCACCAATTTAATCATCGTGAGATCTTCCGCTTCCCCATTCAACAAACGGATCACCTCAAGACAGTCAGATTGGATGAGCACCTGTGGTAGATTCAACACCTCAATTCGCCTCAAACCCGCCTCAATCGCCATCATTTCTAATAACCCCGCACTGTACCGTCCAACAAGGACTTTACCCCCTGCACGCATTATGTCCCCCTTATGATCGCGAAGAACCCCCAGTCCGCCCCTGCCTTCGCCCTCCATCCACGCCGCATGGCATGTCGGGGACCAGGAGTGAGGCTCAGAAGGTCGCCACGTCAGGCGCTCGACCACAAGCAACTCCTTTGCCAAGCACTCCTCGCTACCCCTAGTGGGTCCACTAATTGATTTTAGTAAGCATCATCAAAGGAAATGAAATTATTCACATTCTTTGACTTTCATTCCCTATAAAGTAAAAATGCTTTAAGTTTATTGCAAAAAACAATGGTTGCAAGACGAAACACCACTAGAAGATATATAATTGGCGATCCACTAGTGGGTGTTAGGTCTCTCCCAACAT
Organism: Herpetospermum pedunculosum; assembly: GCA_028017165.1. NCBI lineage: Eukaryota > Viridiplantae > Streptophyta > Magnoliopsida > Cucurbitales > Cucurbitaceae > Herpetospermum > Herpetospermum pedunculosum. Next base: position 51,341,419 of record CM051528.1, on the reverse strand, counting down.
AACATTTGCGGGATGAGTGTACCTGAAGCTGATACAAAGTATCATGCTTATTTGTGTACACGTCAAAAGTGAAATTTGCGTTTCAAATATTTTTTGTTTATTTTAAAGGGAGAAAAAACAGATTAAAAATATTATTCAAGACCGTTTTTGAGAAATTTACATGTTTAGTTTTACTTTAATAAAAAAGTATTATTGTGAAAAGATATTATTTTTAATTGGTGGAGTGGTTGATGCCTTTAAAAAACAGTTTATCGCACAGTCCTAAAACTCGAGAAGATTTTCATTAATAAAGATTATTTTTTATGTGGACTTTCATACCATATATTACTTGACCCTCTAATTTTGGTGAAGACTTTCAAACATTTGAAACCAAACACATAACTCGACCCTCATTTGAAATATCCAAGCATTTAAAATCTTTGGCACAATATGAATCCAAAATAAAAATTTATATCGAGTAATTATTATTTAAATCAAACATGATTCAATTTAATCAGAGCAAGTTAATTTTTTTTATTAACAATAACAACCTCTCTAAACATAAAATACAACCAAATATATGTCACCTTAATATGGTAGAATAGTTGTAGTACAATGGTCTAAAAAAATTACAATAATACATATACAAATTACCACTTCTCTAGATCCACGAGAGTCTGGTTTCAAAGAGATGGTGTTGGTCTGAAACGACCCTCTCTTTGATCTCATGTCATGATAGCTCTATTTTGGAGCTATATTTCACTTCTTAATTCTAGCTAAAATCGTGATTAATTGTGTTAATATGCCTTGATTTTAGGTGATTCACGATGAAGAGTTGGGAAGTCCGTTAGACGTGTTTCGGGGCTAAGGAAGTTATTTTAAAGCTTCGTGGACGCATCGCGATTAGAGGAGCTCAAGAAGGGAAGAAATTGACTTCTAGCATGTTCTACTGTTATAGATTAGTGAAGTGTTAGCCTCTCCTAGTCGCCTTTTGTAACATGTAAAAGTAAAATAAATCGAAGTATCAAATTAGAACTTTCATGTGATTGATTGCTTCAGGTTGCCGGGCGATCGTTATGCACTTAGAATTTCCAATTGAATGTTCGTCATAAAATGCTACTTAGTGTTGTAATTAATTGAGAATTTATCACTCTTAGTTAGTTAGTATCAATGTATTAGTTAGAATTGACAATTCTAGCTAATTTCAATGTGGCCAGTTGCTTCAAGGTTGTCGGGCAACTGTTTATGTATGCGATTTATTCATTACCATGCTTGTAGAGTTCAATGATAGTAATTACACTTTTTAGAAAATCCTGAATTTCCCAAATCCATCACGTTTGACTTGTTGATTTATTCTTCCGTTAGCTCATTTTTTGTCTTCCGTGCATGATCAAACCCCAGTTTTGTTACTTTTAAATCAAACGAACAATATTCGATTCAAGTATTGATTTCATCTTGATACGCTCCCTGATGATCGACTCCGTTGCCACTAGCTGCAAAGCTAAGTGACTTTGGATTTATAAATTTTATTTTGGCGGGTCTCGACAACCCAAAAATTGGAGAATATTCAAAAGTTCTCTCATCAAGTCGACATTGAAAATGTGACTCGAGACAAATTTGAACGGCCATGATAGGAGGTGGCAGCGATTGGAATGTAAAGTTGTTGGAAAAAAAATGTAAAACTTTCCACCACGAAAAAAAAATGGTGGAAAATAGAAGAGAACTCTCATTCCCTTCTTGTTTTGAAGTAAAAAAAATGGAGAAAATGATGGAGACGGTGCCACATAAAAGAAAAAAAAAAAGGTGGAGAACTTGAAAGGATTCCTCCTTCGGGAGAGAAAAATGGAGATGGAGTTGTGGAAAGAAAAATGGTAGTTAAAGAAAAAATAATATAAACAAATCATGAAAAAGAAGATTGATGGAGATTTTTTTGGATCACCTAAATTTGAATTTTGGAAGAAAGAGATAAAGAGGTGGGGGAAATAGTAGGATGAACACTACAACAAAAACTATTTTCTATAACATACATCCAACCGGATCGGTTCTTAATTCACCTTGAACCAGACCAAGCTGATTTCACCACTGTCAATGGGCGTTCCCAACCCTAGGTCGCGTCGTCGCTTGGTGGTGGGTCGTCGGTAGATCTGTTGAAAACTACACCGCCGATTGAAGCTTTACGTCACTGTTGAAGTCCGAGGGTCAGACCGCTATCGTGGTTGTCGTCAGGTTACCCCGTCGTCATCTGTCGCTTCCCTTGAAATCCGAGCATCTTGATAGCACTCAAAAAATGTTATTTTGTAATTATTAATTCTTGTTGGTTGAATGAATTTATTGTGTTTAATCATATTATTTACAGATATCGAGCGTTCAGAGGTGAACGAGACCATTTTATTAAATAAGAGCTTATACGAGAAGTTTTAGAGCATAATATCAATAAATCGAGCCGACAAATAATATTATACATATAAAAATCATTTATTATCTAGAGATGGAAGTTTGGTCTTATGGTGCAAAACTTGATACATTAATTAATGTGTTAAAGTTCAATTCTTGAGAGAAGTGCAATTACTTGAGGTTAACGAGCCTCTATTTGTTTTATCTCCTAAATTTTCTTTTACTTATGAATCTACTTTTCCTTTTTCTCCTAAGTCTATTTCATTTCCTTTGATACAGTCAAATATTATTTTATTTCATACATAAAAAGTACAAAAACAAATTCTCTGTCTCGCTACCAAGAAAATTTAATGAGTTTTCTTCTCTATCAGCAGATTTCATTGATTCTAGGAAGAAGGAGCTGAAGAGGTATGAAATTTTTTTATATCTCTAGATGTTTTGGGGGTTGCACAAGTCAAGCAACAAACTCTAAAAATTTGCGCAGGAAGCCGAGTGTCAAATTTATTGTTTTCTTAATTGCTTTTTAGTTATTTGGTTTTCCTAGCTTAACTTTGTTTCTATTTTTGTAGGTTGCTTTTGGCCTTGAAGGAAAGTAAGAACTTGTTAGAAGCGAGAGCGCTACCACCGCCCTTAGACCAATGCACGAGAAATTTCAATGGAGTATTTTTTTTCCCCTATTACTTGTTTTACGTCATTTTTGATAGATATACATTGGTGACAATATATTTTTTTAGGTGAGGTGTATTTCCAAAACATGTGATTGAGTCCTTAACATATGAGCGTTAGACTTTTAAATTATGAAAATTTTGAACTTGAAATGTTTGATGATTAGTTAGTTGCATATTATGTGATTGAAATGTCTAACTATTAGTTGGTTGCATATTATGTGATGATGACAATCGATCTGTGATGTGTATTAGATATTTTTTGTTCATTGTGTTTTTTCACTTTTTCTTGTAAAGCATGAAAATGATGCATGGTTTCGAGCCAAATTTAATTTTTTTTTCCTGGATTCTATATGAACCGCCCAAGGCATCAAATTATTGATAATATTTTATTTAATAGTTTGATGTAATTTTATCCTTCTATGACATATTTAAGTAGGATTATTTTAATAATTTTTGCTATGAATTATGATGTGGCATTTAGGGTTTGGGAGGTTATGTAAAACTCTGTCATTGGATTGTAAGGAGAGATTAAGATGAATTGAGTTTAAGCTTTAGCTTTTTCTTTCAAGTTAGCCAAGAGAACTTCTTGATCCATTTTGCAATTAATGGCTTGAATTGCATGCCAAGAACATTCAAGTAGTATTGATCATCCTATCTTGTGGAGTGTTCGACTCTTGAGCCAAGAACTTGTTCTTTGTAGTTACCGAAGCAAATAGGTGGATTAAGAATTGAATTGGCTGTTTCGGTGCAATAGAAAATCAATTTGGATTTTGGTGTTGTTGAGTTTTGGAAATCAATTTGGTTTGGGTGGCTGTTGAACTTTGTAGTTGCTGAAGCAAGTAGGTGAATTGAAAATCATAGCTTCACCTTTGTGGCTGACGAAATTAAAAAAATAAAAAATGGAATTTGAGCGGTAGTAGGTTAATTTGAATAAGAGTTTTGGTGAGCGTAAAGCACATACCTCAATTTTAGACTTGGGAGGGTTTGTGTTTTCATTCTTGAATCTTGTTTGTTTGTTTCTTTTGTTTTCTTTGAATCTTGTCTAGTAGTCTTGTCTTTTTTTAATTCTTTGGATTTTCAATCTCAGATTCTTAATTCTAGATATTTTGATTTCATTGTTGTGTCTTGAACCTTAGATTCTTGATTCTTAGTTTTTGTTGTTTCTAAGAGAGAAGAGAAATGGGAATGCAACTACTACATTTTCATTCAATAAAATCTGATCTTAAATACACTTTCTAAATGCTAAAAGTAGCTTAATTAACTCCATAAAAACAGCCACTAACTCCACTAACTCTAACTCCACAAAAATAGTCACTTACTCCACTAACTCTAAATATATCAATACTTACCTCACTAACTTCAAATATAGCAATTTACTAAAAATAGACTTTAGCTTTGAGTTAACTAACATACTCCTCCTAACTCAAATGCTGCAAACATCTAGCTTGCTCCAAACACAACTACACTACTTCTCTCATATACCTCACTCAGCAGTCTAGTCCCTTTAACTGGTGCATCATCAACCAGTTCATAAGGATCCAGAGAAACTTCTTGTTTCTTCACCTCTGCTTCTTCTGTCCAGCCCCAATCCTCATGCTCCAAGAATTGAACATCCCTACTAATCACCATCTTCTTTTTGTGAGGTTGATAGATCTTGTACGCTTTGGACATCATGGTGTAGCCTACAAAGATTCTTGCTTTTGCCTTTTCACTCAACGTGTCTCTCTCCACCCTTGTAGGTAGTCTATTCAATAAAAAAACTGATGTATTTGATGCTTCAGCCCAAAACTCCTTTGACAAGTTCTTCTCATGCAACATGCATCTTGTCATCTCCATAATACTCTTGTTCTTCCTCTCACTAACTCCATTTTGTTGTGGAGTATATGGTACAGTGAGTTGATGCTCTATTCCAGCTTCTTCACAAAAGGTATTGAACCTTTGTGACGTGTATTCATTCCCGTTATCGGACCTTACCACCTGAATCTGACAACCACTCTGATTCTCAACCCATCTTTTAAACTTCAGAAACACTTCAGCTACTTCAGACTTATGCTTCATGAAGTAAATCCAACACATTATGGTATAATCATCAATAAAGATAATAAAATACCTGCTACCATTGAGTGAGAGAGTTGGTTGTGGTCCACACAAGTCAGTGTGGATGAGCTGCAACTTCTCTGTTGCTTTCCAAATTGACTTCTTGAATGGCAGCCTCGTTTGCTTCCCTGTCAAACAAGCTTTGCAGTTTGCTTTCAGCTCCTCCAGAACTGGTACTCCAACTGCCATCTCATTCTTCTGCAAATACTGCAACCCCTTCGGATGAAAATGCCCCAACCTCTTATGCCACAGCTCAGTGTCACTCACTTGACACTTGAAAGCTATTTGTTCCTTCTCGAGTGGATCCAATAGGAAGCTTTTGTACTGCATCTTTATTTTGAACAACTCATTTCCACTAGAATCGAAAATAAGACATTTTTCTTCTTCAAATAACACTTTGAATTTCTTCTCTACTAGTTCACCAACACTTAATAAGTTTTGATCAATCTCTGGAACTAGGAGCACTTCAGTAATCAACTTGGTTCCTGCACAACTCTCTATTGACACTGTGCCCTTCCCCTTCACTTCTAGATACTCACCATTCCCTATCTTCACCCTTGACTTGAATGACTTGTCAAGGTCCTTGAACAACTCCTTGTCACCTGTCATGTGATTGGTACACCCACTATCAACCAACCAACTGTCACATTGAGTGACTGATGAGAAACAGGTAGCCACAAAGAGTTGATCTCCTTCTTGTTGTACTGCAGCATGTGCTCCTCCTTGCTGTTGAGATCCCTTACAAAATCTCTCTATGTGCCCCATTAAATGACACCTTCTACACTTAACATCTGGTCTTCTCCAGCATCTGAAGTGTGGATGATTATGTTTCCCACAGTGCTTGCATGCACTGCCCTTGCTGAAACCTGCACTTCCATCATCCTTTACAGCATAATCTGAGCTACTACTGCCACTATCCTTTCTCCCTCTCCACTTCTTCTCTCTTCCACCTTCTCCCTGCTGCATTATGACTTTCAGTGCCCCCTCAATGCTTCCTTCTTGCCTCATCAACCTCCTCTGCTCTTGTGCTTGCAAAGCACTTACTAACTCTATCACCTTGAGTTTAGAGAGGTCTTTGGTATTTTCTAAGGAAGCAATGGTTGCTTCATATTTCTCAGGAACTGAAACCAGAATTTTCTGAACCAATCTATTGTCAGATAAATCAGTTCCTAATGCTCTTGCCTTGTCGGCAATCGCAATCAACTTGTTTGAGTATTCTTTAATGGACTCAGAATCCTTCATTTGCATTCTCTCGAATTCCCTCACCAAGCTCAACACTTTCATGCCCTTGATCCTCTCATCACCTTCATACTCACCTTTGAGGAAGTCCCAGATCGCCTTTGCTGACTTCAAGGCCATAATGCTGTTGAATATGGACGAAGACACAGCTGCATATAGACAAGCTCTAGCCTTTGCCTTCCTGGTGACTCTCTCCTTGTGAGTCTTGATCTGGTTGATTGTTGAATTATCGGTAAGTGCAGCAACCTCATAGTCGCTCTCAACTGCTTCCCAATAATCACAAGCCTCCATGTAGGCTTGCATTCTGATAGCCCATGCTTGGTAGTTTTCTCCATCAAACACTGGTGGAGCCAGTGAAGAAAGACTGCTCGATCCTGATTCCATCTCACTCAAATCTCAAAGTGTATCACTCGGTTTCTCTAAGGGATATCTCACTAACTCTCACTCACAGGCCCCTTAAGAATTTTAGCTCTGATACCACTGTTGTTTCTAAGAGAGAAGAGAAATGGGAATGCAACTACTACATTTTCATTCAATAAAATCTGATCTTAAATACACTTTCTAAATGCTAAAAGTAGCTTAATTAACTCCATAAAAACAGCCACTAACTCCACTAACTCTAACTCCACAAAAATAGCCACTTACTCCACTAACTCTAAATATATCAATACTTACCTCACTAACTTCAAATATAGCAATTTACTAAAAATAGACTTTAGCTTTGAGTTAACTAACAGTTTTCTTATTTTTGGTTGATTCTACTTGTTTCTTTGCTTGAGTGTTAATAGTTCACGTCAATCTTGTTTTGTGTTAAAGGTTTGCTGCTTAAGTACATGATATTGCAAACTCTTGGCTACTTGTTTCCTATTTTGAGAGAATCTACATATTTGTAAGGGAGCGCTACATCTTTGAGTGTAAACACGAGTGAATGTCATCTATCGAGTGAAACACGTGAGAGAGTGAATTGTGAGGTCCTATTTTTCTTCACTTGTTATTCATTTGCAGCAATGAAATTCCCAAAATTTCATGGAACATTTAATCCTGAAGACTTTACAGTGGGAGCATCAAGTTGGGCACATTTTCCATACCAACAATCTCACTCAAGAGAAAAAAGTAATCATCTCTCTGTCACATTTTAAAAGTTATGTCCAAACTTGGTGGGATGAAGTGTGTTCTAAGAGAAGGAGACATCAAGAAGGTAAAGTGGAAACATTGCTAGAATTGAAAGAGCTCATGAGGAAGCGATTCGTACCAAAATTATACTTGAGAAATTGTGCACTATGATTTTAAGCTCTACTTCAAGGGAGCAAAAGTGTTGATGATTATTACAAGGAAATGCAAATGTTGATGGAGAGATTGAACTTATATGAGGATGAGGAGACTACCATGGATTGATTCTACAATGACCTTTATAGGAAGATTGCTAAGATGATTGTTGAACGAGAAAAAATTCGACCTTATGAGGATTTTGAAGACATGGTGCATGTTGCCATCAAGATAGAAAGAAAATTACAAAGAAGATCTTCAAGGTAGGTTAAATTAAAATCTAGTTCCATTGCCATCACATTTGTGGAAAGAGTCAATTTTCCTACTAAATATGAGCATTGTAATAAGATAGAGTATAGTAAGGAGAAACTTTCTAATATTGTACCCATGCAGGATAACAAAATTTTGCTTAGTAGGTCATTAGATAAAAATGAATTACATGATTGCAATTCTACTACTACTGTTGTACAACTTATTTCTTTAGAAACATGTGTTGATAGTAGTGGAGTAGATAAAGTAGAATGTAGTGAGTATGAAATTAGATTACTTTATGATGATATTGTTAGTACATTAGATGATCACAAAGTAAAATATGATTCTACATTTGATGTGTGTGAGTTGGAAAACAAAAGGCATGAGATTGAGGAAAAAGTAATAGAGATATATGAAGAAGAAAAGTGTGAAAACACGACTGGGATAGACAAACACGTGAGTAATACTCAGTCTATAGATAAAACTGAGAGAAAAGCCAAGAATGTGAGTTTGAATTTTTTTTAGGGAAAATCTTTCTTGATTTCAAAACAAAACATTCATGAACTTTTTAACAAAAGAGTTTGTTTTCTTGACAGGTGAGCTTCAACCAAGTTTTCCTAGTTTTTCTTTTGAGTTTTTCGCTAAAACAAATAGCCATTCTAATAATGTTTTTTAATTGCGTGTATTTAATACGCTATTAAACGAAAAAATAAAAAAGTGGGAAGATGAAAATTAGACCGCACGGGGTCACACATTAATTAGGGATACCTTCACACGTTACGTTTTTGTTTTTCTCTCAACAACTCTCCATCATTTGTCTAAACTCTCAGTTCTCCCAACGTAAAATTAGGAGTCTTATCCTTCGAGCAACTCCACCAGTCGAGCAACTCCACAACTCAATCCTTTGTCTTCTCTCGTTATTTCTTCTTTTCAATCCTCGCTCCATTTGAGCAACTCCGCTGTCGCATCATCCGTCCTTCGATCAACTCCGCCGACTCTATCCTCTTCTCTATCGCCCATAACTCGGTGAAGTTCTTATTTTTCTTCTTCTTTTTCCCTCGTCGTCCATTATTTTGTGTCATGTGATTATATTTCACCATGTACTGTTTATGTCGATGCTCTTCATTTTGCTGGATTGCTTGTTTTTGTTCCGTTGGAATATTTGGGAAACTCGAGGGATTCTGTTTGAAATTGTATATTTTGAGATTTAGGGTAAAATAAATCTTCTCTTTTTAAATTTTCAATGTAATGACTAATGAGAGAAATATGAGGAAGATCACAAAAAGAATCATCAAAATCAGTTTTTTAGTTATGTATAAAAAAACATTAATCAATAACAACCCAATCTGTATAAAAATTTGGACTGGAAAATCTAAGGAATCGACCCGAATATATCATATATGGAAAAATCTAGTTCAATATATTTTGTCAAGATACATCAAGTATATATATACAAGTTATCACTACTCCAGATCCACCGGAGTCTGGTTTGAAAGAGATGATTGATAGCTCCAAAATAGAGCTATCTTAATGTCCCTAATTCCAGCTAAAACCATGATATATATTGATTAAAATGCTTCCTTGTAGGTGATTTCATGGTGAAGAGCTCGAAAAGTCCATTGATGATTTTCGGGGCTAAAAAGGTCATTTAACATGTTTCGGGAAGTGTTCGGGTCAAAACGATAGGCCAAACGGAGCTCGGGAGCCAAAACGACCCAAAAGTGGGCTAAGAGCCGAGAGGGCAGCGCCCAAGCGCCGGCGCCCAGCGCCCAGGCGCCCAACGAACGCAGCACGCGCGCGCGCCCGCGCGCGCCGCTCGCAAGCACCGCACGCCCGCGCCCAGACGGCCAGACGCGCGCGCGCCCGCGCGCGCCGCCTCGCCTCGCGCCCGCGCGCCCTCGCCCGCTCCGCCTCGCCCATGTCCGCGCGCGCCCGCGCGCGCCCTTGCCCGTGTCCGCCTCGCCCGCGCGCCCGTCATTGAAGATCTGCGTGCGCCCCAGCGTCTAGACGCTAGCTCGACGCTGCCCCGACAATTCCCCAAGACAGACGTGCATCAGCGTCGAGCGCGCGTCTCAACGCTCGCTCAACGCCGAACAGCGTCGAGACGCTGGCCTAGCGTCTCGACGCTCCGAGCTTAAAAGGCGTGAAGCCTTGGTTTTGCAGCCATTCTTTCCCTCTCCATCTTCTCCAAGCTTCTCCTCTCGGGTCTACCTCCATTTTCCGCCATTTTTGTACTTCTTCTCCTTCTTTGTGCATGATTCCAAGCTCTTCCATGGTGGATTGGAATAATCCAACCTCCATGGAAGGCTAAACCAAGGTATGTGCTTGATTTAGAGTTTTGGTTTGTAAGTTTTGGATGTTTGGGGAGATTTTTTCCCTTTGTAATTGTTGAGACATTAGCTTGATTATGCATTCTCTTGCTTGTTCTTCATCAAATTCTAGCATGTGTAGCTAAATTAGATTGACGCTCTAATTCTTATGCATGATAGAGGGCTAAAGGTTGGGACGTATAATGGCCTATACCGCTAGGTAGCACGGGTCTAAGCATGGCTAATTAGTTCGGCCCAAAGTGACATTGGTAAACTGAGTTAATTAACGTTTTCATGTTAGGCTTAAGGCAAGAGAGAAACCGGTTTAGTCTTAGGATTAGGCCGTCGCAATGTTCCCGTCACTAGCACGTAATCGATTTAGGGGTCGCTACCTTAGATAGATTATTGGCTAAGTTTAATTAGAATTGCACGCTTCTAATTAATTCTTTGGGTCATTTGAGTTAGAGATGACTAAATGAATTGTGTGCATGAACATGGCTAACGCATAAACCGTATCAATGATCCGAACATCCATAACGAGCAATTCAATTTCTCGAAGTTAAGCACAACCGTTTAATTTTTGCACATTTTCATTTAATTTTCCGTTAGTAGCATATTAGGAGCTCCCTTCCCCCAAAACCAAATTACCATTCTTTAATTTGTGCATTCTTTTATTTCTAGCAAATTAGACTTAGTTAGATTGAATTTCTTATTTCCCTGTGGATCGACCCCGTTGCCACTTAGCTACAAATAGCTCGGTGTATTCGGGTTTATAAATTGTATTTTGGCAAGCCTCGACAGCTTGAATTTGGAGTACCCCAAAAGTACATCTACCAAAATTGGCGCCGCTGCCGGGGAATTAATTAATTTAGTTTAGTTAAGTTAAGTTTGTTGGTTTTAAAATTTTTCTTTATTTCTTTTTGTACAGTTTAATTCTTTTGTATTATTTTACGCGTTTTGTTTGAGTTTTTGAGCGCAGTCATCCTTTGAAAATTCATAAGAAGCGCAAGATGGAGGTCGGGAGTAATTATGAGCATCAAAGAACCATGAGGGAGCTTGCATCATCTGAGCTAGGCCGGAACACATCGAGTATCTTGTATCCGGTAGCTGCAGGTAATTTTGAACTTAAAGCTGGTCTGATTAACTTATTACCTTCTTTTTGTGGTAATACAGATGAGAATCCAGTCAGACACCTCAAGGCATTCAAGATGGTGTGTTCGTCATTCAGGACCGACGGCATCACCGAAGATCAACTCCATCTCAGAGCCTTTCCCTTCACTTTGAAAGAGGAGGCGAGAGACTGGATGTACTACTTACCGACTGGGTCCATCACTTCTTGGGCAGAGCTGCAGGAAGCGTTTTATGCGAAGTATTTTCCGCCTCCCAAGGTCGCCGCCCTTAGAAGAATGATAAATAGAATTGAGCAAGGAGAAAAAGAGACCGTTCTTGAGTGTTGGGAGCGATTTGGTCGGTTGTGTGAGGATTGTCCCAACCACCAAGTAGCTGAACAACAACTCATTCAGAACTTCTACGAAGGTCTCTTACCGCCAAACCGACAGTTAGTTGATGTCGCAAGTGGAGGATGTCTCATGGATAAAACACCCGCTGAAGCTAGAGCTTTAATTTCCAACTTGGCTAGAAGCTTGGAGCGGAGTGGAGATGGAGACAAGGAGAAAGATCGCCTGATCAGGGACGTGGACGAGCTCAAAGCTCAGCTTTTTGAAGTAAGTAGTGCTATTCTTGCTTTGAAAAATAACTCACAACCCCGTTCTTCTGTTTCAGGTAGATCGTTGGAAGAAATACTTGAATCACAACACAGGGAAACTCGAGAGCAGTTTCAAACTTTGAGCGATGCAGTGATTCAAGTCAGTAAGAGGTTGACAGTGATCGAGCATCAGAACGCGGAGAGCGCTAGTGCCATCACTCTGAGAAGTGGGAAGCATCTTCCCACGAGTACCCCGCCGGTGGAAGTCGATCATGGCCACGCAGAGCCACAGACAGAAAATCCCGAACCACGGTGGCATGGGGTAAATTTCGATCCTACGTGCACTAGAGTTTATGTGCCTAAGGCTCCTTTTCCTAGCAGGTTAGCGAGACCGCCCAAGGAAAACTACGAGAAGGAGTTCCTGGACACATTCAAGAAGGTAGAGATCAACATCCCTCTGTTGGACGCCCTGAAGGAAATTCCGAGGTACGCCAAGTTCCTCAGGAAAATTTGCACCAACCAGAGGAAGACAAAGGAGAGTGAACGCGTCGTGGTAAGTGAGAACGTCTCTTCAGTGATCACAAAGAACTCACCGGTTAAATGCGGCGATCCAGGTATGTTCTCTCTCCCTTGTAAGATTGGAGGTATGCATATTAGAAGAGCAATGCTCGATCTAGGAGCCTCCATTAGTGTTATGCCGTATTCCATTTATCAGAAACTGAAACTGAAAGGAATGACTAAAACAGGAACAATTATTCAACTTGCTGATAGAACTTCTGTGCATCCTTTAGGAATTATTGAAGATGTGTTAGTGCAAGTTAATGAATTAATTTTTCCTGTTGACTTTTATGTTCTGAAAATGGATGAAAATTATTCTTCTTCGCATGCTTCGATCTTATTAGGTAGGCCCTTTATGAAAACTGCTAAAACTAAAATAAATGTGGATAAGGGCATATTATCTGTTGAGTATGGCGGAGAGGTTGTTGAGATGCATTTGCCCAATGTAGAAGAGCATGTTGATGATGTATTCTCTCTTTGTCAAGTTGACACATTTGAATCTGTAGCTCATAATGAATGCATGACTGTTGAGGATGGGGATGACCCATTATTTTTAACTGAACTTTTTGATGATCATGAGTTGCATGAGCCATCCTTGACTGAATTTTGTGATTCATCTGTTTCTACTTTGACAACTGTTGAGAACCCTGCTAATCTACTTCCTTCCACTTTACCTTGCACTACTGAAAATGAAATTATTAATCAACCCATGCTTGATTTAGAGCCACCGGTTAATGTTGAGTCGCATGCTGTTTTTGACGAGCTTAAAATGAATGACTTGCATGAATCTGGTTCTACTTTGCAATTGGTTGATAATTCTTATGTGCACCCCTTGGAAAAGGTGGAAGATGTTTTGGGCAAAGTTAATGACCCGTTCTTTCCTGCTGATCCTTATGCTTTAGGAATGCATGAAAATTTCTCTCATGTTTTTGCATCAATTTTATGGGATCAACCTTTTGTTAAACCTTCAAAATTTAAATTTGATGTTGTATGTGCACAGAAGGCACGAGAGAAAGAATTGTTCATGGATTTTCGCAGGAAAGAGGTGCTTAGGAAGATGGATGGGGCATCTTCCAAGTTTGACTATGGATGAGTGGTCAAGAGAATACAGTCGAGCAATCGACTTTAAAAATTTGCGCTTCTCGGAGGCACCCGAGTTTGAACTGTAATTCTGTTCTTTACTGCTTTGCTTTTGTTTATTTTGCTTTTGAGTTGTTGTTTGTTTTCTTGTTTTCCTAGGAGAAAAGGTGGAACGGTCGACGATTCGAGAGCACATTGGAGGACGTTGGTGCACATCTCCACCCGTCGGCTCCATAAGATTCAGGGGAGGTTTTCTGTTCCCTTAGAATTTTATTGTTTTTATAGATGAATGCATTGGGGACAATGCATATCTTAAGGTGGGGGGTGGAGTTTGTTGATACATAGAGATGAGACTTCTTAGTAGTTGTCGAGCATACGTGTACTCTGGCTGTTAGATTAGAATCTGAATGCATGTGTCCGATGAGGACGGTCTGTGATTTGCCTGTGAACACTCCGTATTTGCTTGATTCGAAAATTTGACGATGTATGCACATTTTGAGCCTATTTTAATTTTTTTTCTGTTATTTCCCTACATTCACTGAGCATATAGCACTCTTATCCTCAGTTCTGTAGGTCTAGAATGGTCTTATTTTGTCTGAAACCTTGTTGTCACCCCGAAAGGTACCATTAGGGAGGCTTGATGTGTAGAAGTAGTAATAACTCATTTGTGTATAGCGAAGCTATTGCCTAAAATAAAAAAAAAGGTATGCATGAAAAATAAAACCTCTAGAGTTGCTCCTCCTTCTTGTGTTGCCCGTGTAACCAGGGGCGATCGTGTAACCCACGGTTGTCACTGCATGAAAGGGGAACTAATGGAAGTGAGCAATGGTCCTTAAAAACGTGAAGCTAAATTTGGCTTGACGTGTTAGGCTCTCTAGGAGAAAAATAAAAAAAAAGTTGTTCAAAAGAAAAGAAAATGGGTACAAAGTACTCAAAGAAAAGAATAAAAATTAGGCCTTATGTTTTGTTGCTATTCCTATCACTTAAAGCCGTTAGACTGTTCTTATCGCCATAAGTAGGGGGAAAACGAGTCATAGGACTGTATAAGGTTGTTCCGGGCTTGCGTGAGCTAGGTTGAGAGGTGCTAAGCACACACACACGTAAGGGAATAAGAGTTTAAATTTTGAAATGATTTCAACGTTTGCATGCTTTTGATGGTTTTGAATTTACTACAAGTACCTTGTTTCACAAGCATTGAGATTAGAGTCCAAGCATGCATTTAATTCTTTGGAGATTATTTAGAGTATACCTTGCTCGAGGACTAGCAAGATTTAGGTCGGGGGTATTTTGATAGCTCCAAAATAGAGCTATCTTAATGTCCCTAATTCCAGCTAAAACCATGATATATATTGATTAAAATGCTTCCTTGTAGGTGATTTCATGGTGAAGAGCTCGGGAAGTCCATTGATGATTTTCGGGGCTAAAAAGGTCATTTAACATGTTTCGGGAAGTGTTCGGGTCAAAACGATAGGCCAAACGGAGCTCGGGAGCCAAAACGACCCAAAAGTGGGCTAAGAGCCGAGAGGGCAGCGCCCAAGCGCCGGCGCCCAACGAACGCAGCACGCGCGCGCGCCGCTCGCAAGCACCGCACGCCCGCGCCCAGACGGCCAGACGCGCGCGCGCCCGCGCGCGCCGCCTCGCCTCGCGCCCGCGCGCCCTCGCCCGCTCCGCCTCGCCCATGTCCGCGCGCGCCCGCGCGCGCCCTTGCCCGTGTCCGCCTCGCCCGCGCGCCCGTCATTGAAGATCTGCGTGCGCCCCAGCGTCTAGACGCTAGCTCGACGCTAGCTCGACGCTGCCCCGACAATTCCCCAAGACAGACGTGCATCAGCGTCGAGCGCGCGTCTCAACGCTCGCTCAACGCCGAACAGCGTCGAGACGCTGGCCTAGCGTCTCGACGCTCCGAGCTTAAAAGGCGTGAAGCCTTCGATTTTGCAGCCATTCTTTCCCTCTCCATCTTCTCCAAGCTTCTCCTCTCGGGTCTACCTCCATTTTCCGCCATTTTTGTACTTCTTCTCCTTCTTTGTGCATGATTCCAAGCTCTTCCATGGTGGATTGGAGTAATCCAACCTCCATGGAAGGCTAAACCAAGGTATGTGCTTGATTTAGAGTTTTGGTTTGTAAGTTTTGGATGTTTGGGGAGATTTTTCCCCTTTGTAATTGTTGAGACATTAGCTTGATTATGCATTCTCTTGCTTGTTCTTCATCAAATTCTAGCATGTGTAGCTAAATTAGATTGACGCTCTAATTCTTATGCATGATAGAGGGCTAAAGGTTGGGACGTATAATTGCCTATACCGCTAGGTAGCACGGGTCTAAGCATGGCTAATTAGTTCGGCCCAAAGTGACATTGGTAAACTGAGTTAATTAACGTTTTCATGTTAGGCTTAAGGCAAGAGAGAAACCGGTTTAGTCTTAGGATTAGGCCGTCGCAATGTTCCCGTCACTAGCACGTAATCGATTTAGGGGTCGCTACCTTAGATAGATTATTGGCTAAGTTTAATTAGAATTGCACGCTTCTAATTAATTCTTTGGGTCATTTGAGTTAGAGATGACTAAATGAATTGTGTGCATGAACATGGCTAACGCATAAACCGTATCAATGATCCGAACATCCATAACGAGCAATTCAATTTCTCGAAGTTAAGCACAACCGTTTAATTTTTGCACATTTTCATTTAATTTTCCGTTAGTAGCATATTAGGAGCTCCCTTCCCCCAAAACCAAATTACCATTCTTTAATTTGTGCATTCTTTTATTTCTAGCAAATTAGACTTAGTTAGATTGAATTTCTTATTTCCCTGTGGATCGACCCCGTTGCCACTTAGCTACAAATAGCTCGGTGTATTCGGGTTTATAAATTGTATTTTGGCAAGCCTCGACAGCTTGAATTTGGAGTACCCCAAAAGTACATCTACCAATGATGTTGGTCTGAAACGACCCTCTCTTTGATCTCAGGGCGACATTGAATATGTATCTCGAGACATATTTGAATGCCCATGATAGAAGGTGGCGGCCTTAGAAAGGCTATGTCAGCAAGCGGCGACTGGACTGTAAAGTTCCTACAAAAAAAATGTGGAACCTTGCTCCACGAAAAAAAAAACGGTGGAAAATAGAAGAGAACTCCCCCTCCCTTTTTGTTTTGAAGCAAAAAAATAAGTAAGAAAATGATGGAGATAGTGCCCGATAAAAGAAAAATAAGGTGGAGAACTCGAAACGATTCCTCCTTGGGGAGAGAAAAATGGAGATGGGGTTGTGGAAAGAAATATGGTAGTAGAAGAAAAATAATAAAAACAAATCATGAAAAAGAAGATTGATGGAGTTTTTTTTGGATCCCGAATTGTGGAAGAAAGAGATGAAGGGGTGGGGAAATAGTGGGAGGGAACACTACAACAAAAACTATTTTCCATAACATGCATCGAACCGAATCGGATCTAAAATCACATTGAACCGGACCAACCTGATTGCACCACTGCCAATGGGCGTTCCCAACCCTAGGTCACGTCGTCGCTTGGTGGTAGGTCTTCGTTTGATCTGTTGAGAACTACACCGCCGATGGAAGCTTGTCGTCACCGTTGAAGTCTGAGGGTCAGACCGCTATCCTGGTTGTCGCCGGGTTACCCAGTCGTCGTCTGTCGTTGCCGTTGAAATCCGAGCATCCTCATTGCACTCAAAAAGTGCTATTTTATAATTCTTCATTCTGGTTTGTTGAATGAATTTAATGTGTTTAATCATATGTTTTGCAGATATTTAGCGTTGAGAGGTGAACAAGACTATTTTATTAAATAAGAGCTTAGAAGAGAAGTTTTAGAGCATAATATCAATAAATCGCGCCGACAGACATGGAGTTGGATTTTGACATCTTTATGGTCATAGAAAAGTGCAATTCTCGTTGATGTACTTTTTTTTTTTTTGAAAATATGGGGTGTGGAGGATTCAAACCTCTAATAACATGTTTGTTAAGTGTTTGATTTATTTTAGATCTCTATAGTTAAAATAAAAAAAAATAAAAAAAATAAAAAAATTGAAGTTTTGAATAATTTATTTAATGATAACGAATAATTACTAATTAAAATAAATCTAGGGTTTAGGGTTTAAAGTAAAATAATTAAAAATATAGCATTTTTTTTAAGAAAATTGCAAATATGACAATTCCTTTCACGGATAGTAATCTATCACCGATCGAAGTCTATCACCGTTGTTTTTAGAATTTTGTCACTGACTAGATCGTACTCTATCAGTTATAGCCATTTTATTAATGGATATCAGCGATAAATGTCTATTAGTGATAGACACTGATTTTTTTGTCATATTTGTAAAATATTTTAAATTTTGTCATATTTGCCATTATTTTTTGCCTGATTGTTATTTATGCAACCATCCCTTACAATATTTTATTTTAACAAAGTAACACTTAATAATTAAATATTTAACAAATGAAATTTAAAATTTAACTTTATAAAAAGATTGTATGAAATAAACTAGTAGATTAATGTGTTTTTTATTGGAAGAACCCAATTAGGAAGAATAAGATGTTATTACTAAATTTGGCTATAGGTGATACCAAATTTGTAAAAACTTTTCTTTTACTATTATGTGGCCATTTGTTTTTTTTTTTCGTAATCTAGGTAGTCGAAATCTTTAGAGGTCTAGAATTATAGATACCTGAAAATATAGATGACATCATAGATAAGCATGTTTGTTTTCTAAAAAAAATTGGAGAGATGCCTAAATAGATTGGGGACAATGTATTGTTTTAGGTGGGGTGTGAAGGTATATTTCTAAAACATGTGATTGAGTCCTAAGCATCTAAGCATCGTACTTTTAAATTATGAAGATTTTGAACTTGAAATGTATGATGATTAGTTGGTTGCATATTATGTGATGATGACAATATGTGATGTGTCTTAGACATAATTTGTTCATTATGTTTTTCACTTTTTCTTGCAAAGCATGACAATGGATTCATGATTTCGAGCCAAATTTAATAAATTTCTCTATGTTCCTTTATAACTATTGAGCACATAGTCTACTCATCTGTCCTTTTGAAGGCAGAAGATTGTATTATTTGGCTTCTATGCATGTTGTCACCACGAAAGACCCATAGAGCTGATTATAAAGTTATCTTGCATTATAATTTTTAATGGGATACAGAGGAGTCATTTTATGACATCGAAATTAAATATATAATGACGGTGTAAAACCGACATCAAAGATCATTTAACGTTTTGATAAGTTAATTTAACGACGTCATTTTCGAGAAGACGGTGTAAAACCGCCGTCAAAGGGGTCTTATAATGACGGTTTGAAACCGCCATTATATGTTTAATTTTCGAAAAAATGAAGTTTTTTTTTAGGTTTTTGCCTCTTGCATATTGCCCTTTTTTTTGTATTTTTTTTTTCTTTTATTTTTTACCTTTTATCTTTTCATTTTCTTTTGATATTTTTCATTTAAATAATATATACGCCTATATGTATATGCTCCAGAATCATTAAATCTACCCATAAATAACATTGTTTTCCTTGTTTATTTACAATGCCATTTTTTTTCCAATTAATTAATTCGAATATGTGGGTTTAAATTAACAATGTGAGAAGGATCTTTCATGGCTTAAAGGAAAGACCGTTAGGGTGAAAAAAATCATCTCCACTCTGAATGCCTAAAATTTGTAAAATATATAAATTATTTTGAAAATATAGATATCTTAAACTTTTTCAGTTTTATGTAAATGGCATGAACCATAATAAAAATAACATGTCGTAAAATTAAGGTCAGTCTGGTTGAAAACGCATCAAAATATTGAACCTCAATGGAGTAGTAAAAAACTGGAAAAAAAAAAACCAAACAAACCTAACAAAATTATGCAATTTTGAATAAAAAGCAAATGGGAAGGGAAGATATTAATGAATTCATATTTTATTACTAAATATGGACATAGATGTAGATACCGTATTTGGTCCGGCCATTTCTTTATTATTAATATTTTATTACCTTATTTTTATTATTTTTTTGTCACCTTTTATTTGGCCACTTTTAACTTTTAAATTCATTTTTTTTATTTTAGTATTTAATTAATTCTGAAAATTAGAAAGAAAAACAAAAAAAAAAAAACGTTTTAATTATTTGGAAATAATTTTTTAATCCTCTCATGGCAACTCTGCAGCGGCAGCGACCCCACGACCTCGACGGCGGCAACTCCACAGCGGCGGCGACCCCACGACTGCGGCGACTCCACGACAGCGGCGAAAAACCCACGGCCTGCGGCGGAGAGTCCACGACAGCGGCAGAAGAACCCACGGCCTGCGGCATCCACGAGCGGCGGCGAACGGAGCTCCTCGGCATTCTTCGAACTCCAGTAGCTTCAGGTTCATGGCGGCGAACACTCCTCCTCAGCGGGCGGAATCTTCATGGAAGTAGACGACGGTGAAAAGCTCGGTATAAAAATTTCTCTTTTTGTGTTTTGTTTAAATTACAAAATTGCCATTGTTAGCTAATTTCCAAATATATTCCTGGTATATATGAAGTCTCAAATATATTTCCTATTATATATGAAGTTTCGAATATATTCCTGGTATATGTGAAGTCTCAAATATACTTTGGTCTATATGCATTTCAAATATACTTTGACTTTTATATGAGATTTTCAATATATCCCGATTTATATGAAATTTCATTTATACTTTTTAATTTCTAACTACCTTTATACCCTTGCATGTTCAATTACATTTTTGCTATGGGTTTTAAATTACAAGCATGCCATTGTATCATTTACAAATTATTTTTTTCCTCTTCCAATTGATTTTCTGATTTAATATTTGAACTTTTATTTTTAGTTATAATGTATTTTCCTTTTCAAACATAGGATTTTTAAGGTATCCTTAAATCTTACCTTAATTTAAGTGTGTAAATAAATTTTAATATTTTTGTAAATATATATTTCAAACAAATTTACACTTTATCTTTAATTTCAACTTTCCTAAATCTCAATTTGATTTTATAATCAAAGTCATATTTTCATTTAAAAATAACGTTTTGTAAAAATAAAAATCGTATTTATTTCAAGGCTGAGTAATGTGACTTTCGTAGAGTTTCGACTCTCGTGCAAGCACAGGAAAATCCTCCCAAACACTTTTCCAAAAATAAATAAATAAATCAATATGTTTTTAAAAATAAAGTTTTATCATGTAAATCCTATGACGGAGTTGAGATAAATTTCTCAAATTCTTGAGGTAAATAATTTTCTTTAAATAAAAAGAAATTTGAATATGATAATTAATTAAGAGTAAATTATCATTCAATACATCAAACTCTTACTTTATTTTTAAAGTTAAGAATTGATTAAATGAGACATTGTTTTTTTAATAAATTATTATTTATTTTCTCAAATTAAGGACGTTTTAAAATTAATTGGATAATATAAGATAAAATATGGCTACCGTTTTTAACGGGTGTTGTAGGGTGCTAATACCTTCCCTACACTCAAACGACCTCCGAACTTGATTTCAGTTTTCTTAGTCCAGTTTTCGTTTTAAGGTGACCAATCACACCCAAAACCCTTGATTTCAGTTTTCTCCATCTCTTTTATTTTTAAAATAAAACCCTTGAAAGAGGACGTCAGCCGCTCCGCGTCGCAATGACGTTGCGACAACATGGCGACTCCACTGGAGAACTCTTTTTTAGAGGGTCAGGCCATGGCTTATTTTTTTTTTATCCAATTTTAATTTTTTGGTCCTTTGTTTTTTTCTTTTATTTCTTTGTTTTTTATTTTATTATCGGTTTTTTATTTAACATTCTTTCAATTTTTAATTTTTAATTTTTGATCTTTGTTTATTTATTGTTAGTTTTTTATTTAACATGTTTTATTTATTATTCTGTTGTAATATATTTATTGCAATTTACATTTGGCATTGTCATGCATTGCACACACCTTCACAGGCCTTACTAGAAATTAGGGCTATGATGACAAATAAAAACTGTCATCTGGACTTTAGATGACAATTTTTTCAGTCGTTATAGCTCCTACCTTCTTTACTCAATAGACGACACAAACCAAAAACTGTCATCATTTATGGTTTCACGACAGTTTTTTCTGTCTTCATAATACGATTGATGACAATTATTTTATGTCAAGAGACCTTATTTTATGACACTTAAACATTGTCACTAAATGACCACTCATATCATATTTTGTCATCTAATCGCAATTGACGACATAACATTTTTGTCATCTAATCGCAATTGATGACATGCAATATTTGTGATATAATCTGAATTGATGACAATAAATATTTGTCAACTAATCCTAGTTGATGACAACAAATTTTGTACGCTTTGATGACATATATTTTGTGTCAACAAATTTAATTGAATGACAAAATTTTTGTGTCAATAAATATGTTTTTATGACAATTTTTTAGTGTTGTAAATCTGAATATATTGATATTTGTAATTGTCATTATTATTAATTTCATGACCTTGATGAATCTATATTTCCCTTAATTGGTTCACCAAAGTCATAAAACTAACGGATGGACATACTTGCGAATGCACATGTAACCAAAATAAAACACTTCAAGTTGGACACAAAACGTAATATCATTGAAATATCATTCACTTACACAAACTAATTTGTATGCATCATAACTACAATACTCATCAATTGTTGCAATATTAACACTAAAACATTAAAACGTTGCATAACATGATGAAATATATATCTAACCCAATCAAATAGTCCATTATTTGTTGCAATATGACTTCTAGCTTCAATAAATATCTTGACTCCGTTTTGTATTTCCTAATAAAAAAGACACAAATACTATTTTAGAAACAATCTCAATACTTCTTACATTGAAAAACAATAAGCATCCGTCAATTAGAGCATAAAATAAAAAGGAAATACAACAAAATGTGTATAAATCCTTTTGAACATCAATGAACTTAACAAGTTCTAAAGTGAACATAAAAGTACAAAAAAAATCAAAAAGTGCATAAAAAATGTTCAAGTGTAATTTTTTAAGCCACAAACAAACTTAGTAATGAATTTAAAAGTTGCTAACCCACCATCGATGCTACAAAAATGTGGTGTCTATGTGTACTTTGATGTCAAAACTCATCGAAATACAAACACAACAAATACTCTAAATCATCATTTCACACTCTGAAAAATTCAACACTCCACAACATCAAACCCTAACTAGTCAGACAACCATACATTCAAAGGAATTCTCAATAACATAAAAGTTGAAACAAAAATCTAGAACCTAACAAGTAAACTGCAAGAAAGAAGATAAACAACTTAATTGTCTAAATGCCTAAAAAGTTATCAAGTTTCATTTTAACCTCAAACAAACCTAGCAAGTGCCTAAAGTGAATCTAAAAGTGCAAAATAGCCTAAAAGTGCCAAAAACGTTACCAAGTATCATTCTTAATCTCAAACGAACCTAGCAAGTATCTAAAGTGAATCTAAAAGTGCAAAATAGCCTAAAGTGCCTAAAAAGTTACCAAGTATCATTCTTAACTTCAAACGAACCTAGTAAATGCCTACAAAGTTACCCAATGTTATTTTAATCTCAAACGAACTTAACAAGTGCCTAAAAAGCTAACAAGTGTCATTCTTAATCTCAAACGAACCTAGAAAGTGTCTAAATGACTCTAAAAGTGCAAAATAATATAAAAGCGCCTAAAAAGTTATCATGTGTCATTATCAACCCAAATAAACTTAACAAGTGGTCATAATTAAACTAAACTAAACTAAACTTATTAGTCTATTCTGAATATAAATCAAACACATCACGCTAGCACTCATATGTGCGTAGTCTTATCAGAAAATTCATAAACGACAAAACATAGTTTGCTAAGCATTCAGATGTGCTTAGTCTTATCAGAACATTTATAGACGATAAATTATAGATTGCTAAGCACTCAAATGTGCTTAGTCTTATCAAAATTGCAACGATGCTACAATGCAAGACATATAATTCACAATACATAAACAATTATTAATAACAAAATCAAAAAGTTTATAGATATAATCACAAAATCAATAGGTGGCTAAAATTAGTGCAGTAAGTACTTACAAGATTGTTAAGCTAGACTTCAAATTCAAAGCTTTCAGATCTTTCACTAAGTTGTTCGCCTCTAAGACTTCCGACCCGAAAGCATGAAATTTGCAGAACCTGTGGGAAAATATAATGCCAAAGTTAAGCTCCCAATACTAAGATTGTTCAGATTGAACCGAAATCATCCTTACGAAGCTCCTATATCACTAAGACAAAAAAATATATATATATATTCTTCAACCATATACAAGAATATGTCAAATTTCAACTCCTCCCTAAAAATTGCATGAGGGTGAAGAAATTGAAATGATACCATGGACGGGAAGGATAAACATACTTTGAAGCTTCCGATGTTAAAAACAAACCTACAAAATTGAAAATGACACTCTTAATACAAAGTTAATAGAGAATTTGGAAACTAAGAAAGATAATTCATTTATCATATTCATACTAGACATGAATACAAAGTTAATAGAGAATTTGGAAAACTAAGAAAGATAATTCATTCATCATACTAGACATGATTGAAGTAATTTTAACAAAAGGATGTTGCACGTAACAAAGCAGTTAGGTTGGATGAAAGTTAACAATCACTCCTTTATCACTATTTCTCTCAGTGTATTACACGTCATTGCTAGAATAAAAAAGGAAAGTGTGAGAGTACTAATAGGGTTATATGAGGAAGATTAGGAGGTTAAGAAGGACATATTGGTAATTAGCTAGGGGTGTCTTGGTTATAAATAGTGGGAGTTAGGGACCTTAGAAGTTATGAATAACTTTGGTGTATTATCCATAGTACGACTCTAGAGAGAGATGGTCCATCTCGAAAGGCTATTAATATTGTAATATTCTTTTTTTTTTTATATTGCAATATAGTTCTATCTTTGTGTTTATTGTGATTTCTTTTTAGGTGGTATCCTAACAGAAAGTTGATACTAGAGTCTCTGTAGCTTACAATTGCTATTATTGAGTGCAAAAAAAAATATCAATCAAGTAAAAAATCACCTTCAGAAGTTCAGATGCAGCTAGTCTTAAGTTTGGTTCCGTGAAATTTGACCCACATTGATTTTATTTTCCATGAGAAATAGTGGCAAAGAGAAGCAGAAGAAAAATATTTCGAACAAATCTCAAAGTTCGAAGATTGTAAAGCTATGATTAGTTCTCTAAAGATCGGGGTTAGAAATGCAAAGAAATAAAATATACTTCTGCAAACATTTCAACAGAAAATCTTTAGCTTCAACCGAAAGTTGCTCAGGGATTGGTGGATGAGACTTTGTTGTGCCTATATGAAAATGAGCAGCAACCTAAATAAATGTATTGTTAGTTCACTATACAAAAACAATTAAAAGCACCCCACAACTCAAACATCTTCAAATTAGAAAATACCTCTTGGTACTGTTGGCTCCAAGGAAGCTTTCTGGTAGCCATCTCAATAACAGTGCACCCAACACTCCATTTATCAGCAGAGCTAGGAATAATTATCACATGCTAATGATCATCCATCTCACCAAATTAATATTTAGTCAAAGGCAAAGCTACAAGTCCAATTCTTACAAACTATGCCCAGTCTCCAAGGTTACTTCAGGAGCCATCCAGTATGGAGTACCCTTCATAGACTTGGTACCTTTCATAGATTTTGCACTTGAAATTGTAGCCTACAACAATGAAATCTTGATCAGATGGTAGATAGCTTTCAAACTAAATAAAATTATAAAAGTCAAGGATCACCGACTTTACCAGCTCGACAACCTGTTTTGATGCACCAAAATCAGCAAGCTTAATGCATCCCTTGTTAACTACAAGAATATTCGCCCCCTGCGGTAGAATACAAGAGACACGACCTATTTATAACCGACACAGGGGAATAAGAAAATTGTCAGAAAATAATTAATAATAAAGATCATAAATAACACCCACCTTAATGTCCCTGAGCATGATTCCGTTCTTGTGTAAATATTCCAAACCCAATAATAATCAATGTTTTAAAAGGCTTAAAGCAGCCTCGAGGCGTTTTTCAAAAGGATATATGGGTTTAACTTATTATTTTGGGCTCCATTTATCCTAACAAAGGGATAGAGTGAGATTAAAGCTACAATGTGATACAAAAAGCATGCCCCATTGATTTTTAACACAGTTTTGTTCTCTAAAAAAAATAGTAAGTGGGTATCCAAAATTAGAATTGTGGTATACCATGTAGTCTTATCTTGCATTGATGTTGGTGTGGTTTGCTTGCAGACGGCTGATTAAGACATTAGGATGACTATATAATACATTCTAGACATATCAACATGATGAGGGAATGGTGGCCTAGGTAATGCAGCTAATGAAATGTTTTGCAAAAGTATTTACCACGCATAAACTAGAGTATCAATTATTATGAGAGTTTACACAAATAGCACAAGAATTTTACCAATTGAATATAGAGATGCTAAAGTTAATTTTCTTGATTAAAATAATCATGTCAAGTTTCTAATATATACAGAACACGAAAGATATAACTTAGCCAAAACAGAATAATATTTTGAGTCACAAAAAGTAAGTATGTGCAGGTGATAAAGCCCAAGATTTTGTCCAAATGGCTAGGATATTGAAATCTTGATATGGTGAAATTCACAATCTTCACTGATATTTTGAGTCACAAAAGGTAAGTATGGCATCTGCTTTGGTTGGGGTTTTGGGATCACTGTTTCTAAAATCCTTAATGAGATCAAAACAAACCACAAAAATTGTCAAATTTTTCATCAAATTAGAAAATCTCACATTTCTAAAGAAATCATTGATTTGGAAGTATCTCAAACTTGAGAAAGATGGAACTTACCGAGAATAATTTTGAAATCCCATCGACACCATAATCCGCCACTGCGTCTCCCCATCTCTCGTGCCAAAGTGAGTGATCGCAAAGAGAGTGGATTTGTTCATCGGACAAATGTGGGATCCTCAACAATATATATATATATATATATATATATATATATATATATATATATATATATATATATATATAATCTCTATTAATTATACGTATCCTAACGAATACCTCTAACGAGTGCGGAGCTGGGCGGAGGAGAAGGCCGACCGGCGGCGAGGTCGACGGAGCTGAGGCTGGAGTTGGGCGGAGAAGTGGCCGGAGGTGGGCTGAGACGCCGCCGAACCTGAGCGGAGAAGACCGGAGTTGGTAGGAGGCGTGGCCCGACCTGGGCGAAGAAGTGGCCAGCGAACAGGTCGTCGGCGGAGGCCAACCGGAGCTGGGATGGGGTCGAACCGGAGCTTTGCGGAGGCGAATCGTTGCGAGGTGGAAAGCGACTTTTACCGTTCTCTTGGGTGTATTGTAGAAATGACAAAAATTTAGGGATTTCTTCATAAGATATATATAATATTATATTTTCCTCTCTTTCTTTTTCATTTTTTTTCCCTTTTTTTTCTAAAAAACGTTTGGGTATAAAAAAAAATAATAAAAAAAAAATTAATAATAATAATAATTAACGATAAATAAATGTAAATGATTTAGGACATTTTAAAATAGTCATTCATTGATGACATTAAAAAAAACTGTCATTAAGTTTCGAAAATCTGAAAAAGTCCGTTTTTTCCTACAAAAAAACGCGCCTCAAACAGAAGATGACACTTTTTTTCTTCCTCTCCCTTATATTTTATTTACCCACATGTCATCTATTCTCATTTTTCTAGTAGTGAGGCCTCCTACCCGGGCTTTACCTTTAAGATTAGATTCGGAGACTGAGTAGTATGACCTTCGTGGAATTTCGGTACCCATGCAGGCGCATGAAATTCTCCACTCAAGCTAACTATGTTGTTTAATCAGATAGGAGGCTTGAGGACCGTTTCCTTCTAGGATGCATTAGAGCTTAACTCCACACCCACATTCTCTATTAGCATTAACCTATGAATTTAATTTATGAGTGTCTGTCATGTTGTATAGTTTTTTTTAGGTAGTTTGATCTTTAAGGTTATTTTATTATTATATTTTTCCTCTGTTTTTTTTTTCTTTTCTCTTTTTTTTTTTTTTAAAAAAAACATTTTCTCGTTTAGTTCATTGAGTCAGAAAGGAAATTTTTCTTAATTGTTTTTAGAATTTCATTTGTTTGCAAAAGGAAATGGTCGCTTTCTTTTCTCTCTTTCTTCATACATTTTTTTTCTTTTCCATATTTATTGTTTTTCCTACTTTACTTTTTGGAAATTTTTTAAAAAAATATATAAAACCTTTCGAAATAATTACGAAAATTGTGCAAGAGTAGATTTGACAAAATATTCAATCATTGATTTTGACAGCAAAATAAACATGAGTTTCATGAAATTTTCTCCCATGGTTCCTACCTCACTAGAATTGAATGTGGTAGATCAAGCTACGGTGCGTCAGTGGTCAGAGAATATACAACACACCCAGGGGAACTGCCTATCAACTCCTGTGATAATTCCATTTAAAAGTATAAGTTTTCCAGAAAACCAATTGGATTCTTTGAAGCAAACATGGGAGGGTTTAAGTGCAGACAAGAAAACTAGGTTCATAAGCAAGTATGGTCACATAGCTCAACTCATGTACGTAGAAGTCAACCCGTCAGTATTGAGAGCATTGGCGCAACATTGGGATCCAGCTTACCGGTGTTTTACATTCGAGTCCTCAGACATGACTCCCACCATCGAAGAATATCAATCCCTATTGCGTATGCCATCACCAGCAGAAATTAAGGTTTACTCCTATGATGAAGGGCTCACAATGAAGAGAGCGCTATCCACACTTCCAGGTCCTGGTGAAATTGAAAAACACATAAAGAGGAAAAAGAGGAATTTATGCTTGCCATTAGAATATATATTTACCCTCCAAAAAAGATTTGCAAATGAGGATAAGGAATTAATGCTGTTAGCTTTATGTATCTTCGATACAGTTTTATTTCCAAGAGTATGTGGACACATTGAAGAACGTATAGTCAAGTTATTTTTTATGGTGGAAGCAGGAGTCGACCCTGTTATACCTATATTGGCAGAAACTTTTCGAAGTCTGAATTATTGCAGGATGAAGGGTACAGGGACTTTCGTCGGATGCGCTCCATTGTTGTATATTTGGATCCTCAGTCATGTAAGATGTCCACCAGAATTCAAATTTCCTCAAATCAAGTTTTCAAATTCATGGAATAGGTTGCTAAACCCTATCTGGGAGTTCGTGCAGTCAAATTGGAGTCTCATTTTCCTTGAGAAATGCGCTTGGGAAGCTCTCTTTGCTGAATTAAAAGTAGAAGATATAGTGTGGAAAGCCCCTTGGATGTCAACAAAGCCTATGATGTATAGATGTGGTAAGTTTCAAAATCTACCTCTCTTAGGACCATGGGGATGTATACCCTACGCTCCCCTGTTATTATTACGATAGATTTGGGTACGACAATTCATCCCCGCTACGCATGAATTGAAAGACACAGAATTTGGCTATGATGATGGTTTCTGCAAAGATAAAATCCAAGAAATAGTAAAGGCATGGAAGTTTGTGACTAAAATTCAAAGCGGTCAACACCATGATGACACCTCATAGGCATATAGGATGTGGCATTCGAACAAGGCTAAAACCATGGCTACACCGCTAAGAGTCAAAACCAAGGAAGAAGTAATTATAAAAGTAATGACAGCTCCTGGCACAAGAAACGCATGAAACAGAATGTGGCGAATTACAGATGATGACTTCTTCGCTAGCACAAGAAAATAAAAGACTACAGGTAGAGGTAGAGCAAGGATTGCTTGCGGCGCAATTTTGAGCTGGAAAAAGAATTAAATCAGATAAGAGGTGATCTAAACAATCGGAGAAAATTAGAAAAAGAGATATTCTCTTTAGATGCAGAAGCTCGTGACTTAAACAGAAGATGGTATCTGTTACCTCTCCAAAAGTACATTATTTAGGGCTATAATTACCTTTAAAGCACGTACATTCTTGAGTGTTTTTGTTAGGAGTTAGCTTAATGTGTGCATAAATGTGAGAATTTGAGAAATGATGCTAGAATAGGACTTATTTGGAAAAGGAACGAAAAATGATGTAAAATGATGTAAAAAGAGCTAAAATGTACATTAGAGGAAACATTGCGGAAACATTGCTGAAACCGCAACAAAGCATTGCGCCCCTCGCAAGGAAATCGCAATGTCAGTCTTCTTCTGCTGAACTTTTCCAGCCATCTGTCGTCCTTGTTGCGATCTTCCAGCCGCCTAAGCCTTCCACTGCTGCCACGTGGAAGATTGTTGTTCAAAATGGACGGATATCCGCGGCTGAAGGTACCTGCAGAAGCTATAAAAAGAGACGGATGATGAAGGGAAAAATAGACTTAGAAGCGTGGAGATCCCAGTTGCAAAGCAATTTGCAGACGAAATTCCTTCTCCCGTTTGTTGGAACAAATAAATCAGCCCTTGGCGTCGATAATTCGAGAGGAAGAAGAGAATATCCTTCTTCTCTTCTGATTGAATTCATCCCCAAGATCAGCTAATCTTTCCCTTCATCCGAGGCGTTTAGCAACGTGGAGGATCCAACCATTTTTACAGCTTTCTTTACTGTTTTCTCTCTACTGTTTCCATTTGCGACATTGTTCTGATTTATTCTACAATACACTCGATCTTTACTGCCTTATTATCTTTGCACGTTGTTCTTATGAAATGTTCTGAACCTTAGTTTTAGAGAGCAATCAATTAAGTCTTGTTGAGTTCTTCATTTTGTTATTTCTATTCAATTGCTTTTACTGAATTTTCTAAATCATGATCAATCAACCCATCTCTGTTAGTTCTTCTAAAACCATGAGTAACTAATCTAAGAAAGGTCTGCTAAAGATGAATCTATAGGCTAGAAATACGAGAGTCCAGCATGTAGAGCAGCATGATTGCATTGAGTGTATGTGAGCTTCAGCCCGTGGGCAATTTCGACCGACCATCCATTTTGTCTAAAGAACTCCTAACCTCCGGAAGGAGTAAGAGTTCAGAGTCATCCATTCATGCTAGCCTTTTATGGTAACCAGAAAATGACCTAGGAATAGGCGTTCTCCTAGCACGTTGGTTAGCTTGCTTGTATAAATAGGTTTTTATGTCTTACTTGGATATGAGTGAACTAAAGATCTAATGCATGTAATCGAGAGATGCATGAGAATTAGCTAAAATGATGCATGATATGTTAATCTACTGCTGAATGATCGTAGTTAAGTGCCTATAGAGGAGTCTTAAGTCGACCTTGCTGCCTTACTTTGCATTTAGAATCGTCGCTAATTTATTGCTAGATTATTGCGAGAACCGCAATAAAACATTCCTGTTTTTGCCTTAGTCTTTTTATTAGCTTTTTATCTTTGCAATTTTATTGCGAAAACATTGCGAGTCCCGCAATTCTTCTTCTTCACATTATAACTTTATCTCTTCCCTTGCTTTACATTCTCAATTGCATCCTTCTTGCTTCTTTATTATTTCAGTACATCAACCTCAAATCTACCCAATTTAAGTGACCTTATCTAATTTAGCACCTCAACTCGTTAGTAACTAAACTCAATCTCTGTGAGAAAACGAATTAAAAAATACTTATCACTTGCTGCAAACCATGTATGCTTGCATGATCTGAGTGCTCTTCGCATTTACATTTTACTTACACACTGAGCACGCAACAGTATCGTTCGAGGAAGGACAACGAGGCCCTACAAGCTACGATAAGGTCGCGAAACGAACAGATTTCTAGGCAGCAATCCGAGATCACCGCAGTCCATGAGTTGGTAAAGACTTTTAAAGAAGGTATTAGTTTGAAGAACGAAGTGATTGTAGAAATAGAGGAAAAGAACAAATCATTATACCAAACAGTTGAAGACTTACAACTGTTACTCAATACAAAAAGAAGAGCAATTAAACAGGGTCAGCCAGGAAAACATAGCTCTAAGAGAATCTACCCAGTTACTCAGTACTCGTCTCGGTAAGTATCAAAATGTCGCTGAAAATTTAATGAAAGAGCAAACTTACATAAAGGAGAAGTATGACATATTATGGAAGGACTATAAGTTTTTGAAATGTAGCAATATAACGTTGCATGACAAATCAGAAAACATGATCACTCAGATTACGAAGGTTACTAGAAGGGCAGATGAGTTGGCAGAAGACGCACGCACCCTCACAAGAGCCAACGCACCCACACAACCAAACAACAGGAATATGCTCAGATTCTTGGAGAAACTCCGTACAAGTTTAGAATACTAGGGACAATTTTATTAAACTTCTGTTTAAGTTATGTCATTTCATTTTTCCGCATATCTTGTATTTCAAATTGCATAATTTAAGTTTCTTTTTATTTTCTATTAATTTATGAAAATCAAGTCGCGAGTTCTTTTTATTCTCTCCCCACATTCATCCACATGTTCGTTATTATATACATATCAGACACCCCACTAAACTTTACTTAATTAAAAACAGAATAAAAAATAGCTCAACCACCACCAACTCGCCGCATTCACGGCACTAGGCAAGCAATAGGAATTATGGAAGAACAACAAGTGGAAATAGAAAAAAACAAGAAAAGAAATGAACGAGCTGCGGGACAAGGTAGAATCAATCCTCAGTTTGTTAGAAAAGGGGAAAACGGTGGCTGATCTCGCACAACCCAACAATACCGCTAGTGACTCCTTCGAAGTCAATCCCTCTATGCACACCCAAACTGAAGGGTTCATCCCGCCGCCATACACATCGTGTGACCCGATGTACCATTCGTCAGCAGGACAATACCCTTTTCCAGTTCTTCAAAGGTGAAGGAGTCTCCATGAATGATCCGGCTGGGTTTGTACACCCTAAAGAAGGACAGTTCCTAATCTGGAAAACCCTGAGGTCAAGAAGGATTCAACAAAAGGGGAATGCAAAACCCCTAACAATGGAACACTCGAAATCCTTGAGGAAAGGTTAAGAGCAATTGAAGGGACATATGTTTTTGGGAATATTGACGCCTCCGAGTTATGCCTTGTTCCTGATGTTGTAATTCCACCAAAGTTCAAGGTGCCGGAATTCAAAAAATATGAAGGAACATCATGTCCAAGGAGCCATCTCATCATGTATTGCAGGAAAATGGCTGCACATGTTCAGAATGAAAAATTGTTAATCCACTGTTTCCAAGACTGTTTGACTGGTCCAGCGTCTCGTTGGTAGATGCAGTTAGACAATACTCATATCTACTCGTGGAAAAATTTAGCCGATTCTTTCCTAAAGCAATACAAGCATAACATAGACATGGCCCCTGATCGAATAGATTTGCAAAGAATGGAAAGAAGAGCGCATAAAGCTTCAAGGAGTACGCACAAAGGTGGAGAGATATCGCTGCGCAAATACAGCCTCCTCTAATTGATAAGGAGTTATCAGTCATGTTCATGAACACTCTCAAATCTCCTTTCTACGATAAGATGATTGGGAGCCTTCATCCAATTTTTCCGACATAATGACGATCAGAGAGAGGATTGAATATGGGATCAAGCATGGTAGGATTACCGACGCATCTGAGTCGTGAGTCACAAAGAAGGGAAGTTTTCCAAAGAAGGGAAAATTTCAAAGGGTGAGCAATGCAAATCAGCCCAATTGGAGCCAGCAGCCATACTCCAGCTCCAGGATGCCGCAATATCATCCGAATTATTACACGACTCATCAGCCGTATGTTAACAACACGACAACACAATACCCTTCAGCTTTTCCTCAAAACCCACGACCTCAAGGTAATCAAGGCTACCAGCCTAGGAATCAACAAACGCCTGTCTATGCTCAGGGGCAACAAAGTAATAGAGGAGCTCATAAGCAGACTCAGTTTGACCCGATACCAATGACATACGCTGAGTTGTTACCCCAGTTATTTCAAAATAATCAATTATCACCTATACCTGCAGTACCTATGCAACCTCCTTATCCAAAGTGGTACGATGCAAATGCCCACTGTGACTATCAAGCATGGGCAGCAGGACACTCGACAGAAAATTGTATCACGCTGAAATATAGGGTACAAGAGCTGGTCAAAGCAGGATGGTTGAACTTCAAGAAGGGAAATGAGCCCAATGTCAACAACAATCCTCTACCGAATCACCAGAATCCTCGTGTGAATGCAATAGAAATTCACGAACCAAACATGAAGAAAGATGTCAAGGGAATGAAGATCTCTATGGAAGAATTGTTTGAGATTTTATTCAGCAACGGGTAAATTGAGGTAGAATATCTTCGACCTGATTCGACTCATGATAAATATGAAGATAATTTGACATGTTCGTACCATGTTGGAGCAAAAGGTCATTCCATTGACCAATGCCATCATTTTCGCCAAAAGGTCCAGGGATTTCTAGATTCACATATCCTAACAGTCTTGCAAAGAATAACCTCTCAATCATCACAAGAGGGCAAAATAAATGGGGCAGGAGTGTTCTGTCCCGATGGAAGTTCAAAAATTTCGAGGCCTTTAACCAATTTTTATCAAGAGAAGATGGGCACCTCCATTACCAATCCAAGGCAAATTACTATCCAAATACCGTCTACCTTTGAATATAAAAGTTCTAAAGCAGTGCCCTGGAAATACGGATATGAGGTCATTGTTGGTAGTGACTCACTTCCAGTGGAGAACATCACAGGAGTGGGAAGCCTGACACGAAGTGGGAGGTGTTATACACCCCAGGAACTACTGAAGGACAAAAACAAGGAAAAAAGGGAAGGCCAAAGTCTACGAGGATATCGATAACGAGGCAGGAGAATCTGTCATAGTGAAAAACTCGGAGGCTAAGCAGCCAGCAGCTGAGGAAGACATCCAAGAACTTTTAAAGCTGGTCAAACAGAGTGATTCAAAAGTGATAAAGCAATTAAGGCGAACACCTGCAAAAATTTCCATATTAACCTTGCTACTGTCTTCGGAGGCGCATTGCAGGACTTTGTTAAATATATTAAACCAGGCTTATGTCCCGCAAGACATCACGGTGGATAATTTAGATAATATCATCGGAAACATTAATGCAACAAGTTCTGTGACATTCACAGACGATGAACTACCACCGGAAGGAACAAGTCACACCAAGGCCCTTCATATTACAGTCAAATGCAGAAGGTTTGCTGTGGCAAAAGTTCTTGTTGATAATGGTTCCTCTCTGAATATAATGCCTAAATCCACATTGGAAAGGTTGCCAGTCGACTTGTCTCACATTAGGCCAAGCATTATGATAGTAAGAGCTTTTGATGGGGCACGTAGTGAGGTTATCGGAGACATAGATGTTTCTATTCAGATAGGACCTTGCACTTTTAACATAACATTTAAGGTCATGAATATTAATTCAGCCTACAGTTTCCTATTGGGACGCCCTTGGATTCATTCTGCTGGGGTGGTCCCATCGTCACTACACCAGAAGGTTAAATTCGTTGTTGATCACAAACTAGTAATCATATCCGGAGAGGAAGACATTTTAATCTCAAAACCTTCATCAATGCCTTACATAGAAGCAGCAGAAGAGGCCTTTGGATCCTCATTTCAATCGTTTGAGGTCGCAACTACAACAACTCTACCTAGAGAGATAGAAAAGGTGCAGCTGCGACTGAACAAGCTTTCTCTGAACGCGAGCAGTAAAAGTTCAGACGATCTGTTAAATATGCAAAAATATATGAGGAGGTTCGGATTGGGATATAAACCGAGCAAAGGGGACATGATCAATGCGAATGGATATAAAAGGAGAAATCGTTCGACAAAGTCTGAGGATCACGAGTCTGAACATCGGATGAATTGTATTCCTCATCTTTATGATTCATTCAAATTTGCAGGTGTAATTTATCCCGAAGGCCAATACTTTGTGGTTATGGCAATAATTGAAGAACTGGAAGAAGCAGATCCTCTAGTATACCTATGCCCGAAGGATTTTGAACTCAGCATTTGGACTATTTTCTAGCTATCTTCTGCTACTAATGAAATATCAAAGTAATTGTTTAACTATTTTGTTTACTTTAGATGTTTTGGTATTTTAAATTCCTATGTCAACATTTCAATATTTCAGTAAAAGAATCAGCATTTCGTTTCAACTCTTTGTCAATTTCTCTACTATATCCCAGTTTCTTAAATTTTTTTGGTTCCTCTGCATTTTTCATTTTTTTCATCATACCAAATAATTGTTCTTTTAAACAGTGATAATGAGATTGAGAGCGCCATTGGTTATAAACATGAACTGGACACCCCTACATGCAGCGTTGAATCTGATAATGAAATTATTGACGATGAAGAGGATGTTGAATTTACCCCTGAGTTATTAAGAATGATTGATGAAGAGAAAAAAAATTTAGGACCACATGAGGAGTTGATAGAGACAATCAATCTAGGGTCCCAAACAGAGGTCAAAGACGTCAAAATTGGGACGAGCATGTCTACAGAAAGTCGTCGAATGTTGATAAGTTTACTCCACGAAAATATTGATGTTTTTGCTTGGTCTTAACAAGACATGCCGGGTTTAGACACAAACATAGTAGCACATCACATACCACTTAAATCCGAATGTAAACCAGTAAGACAAAAATTGCGTAAAATGAAGCCAGATATGTTGATTAAAATAAAAGAAGAAGTTAGCAAACAGATGAATGCAAGATTCTTGACAGTGGCAAACTATCCTGAATGGGTAGCAAATATTGTACCTGTACCGAAAAAGAATGGGCAAGTGCGGATGCGCGTCGATTACAGAGATTTGAATCGAGCGAGCCCTAAAGACAATTTCCCTCTTCCTCATATAGATGTGCTAGTAGATAATACCGCAAGATTTTCCACTTTTTCCTTCATGGACGGGTTCTCTGGCTATAACCAAATAAAAATGGCACAAGAGGATCAGGAAAAGACTACGTTCATTAGGGAATCTTCTGCTATAAAGTCATGCCATTTGGATTGAGAAATGCTGGGGCAACCTATCTGCGGGCCATGGTCGCTCTCTTCCATGATATGATGCATAAAGAAATTGAAGTGTATGTGGATGACATGATTGCTAAGTCAAGACAAGGGGAGGAGCATACAACTATTCTCTGGAAGCTGTTCTTCCTATTGAAGTAGAAATTCCATCATTAAGGATCCTTATGGAAACTTAGAAGAAGCTGAATGTATCCAAAACCGTTACGAACAGCTCAATTTCGTGGAAGAGAAGAGGTTGACTGCACTGTGTAGAGGGCAACTCTACCAACGACGAATGATGAAAGCCTACGACAAGAAGGTTCGTCCTATAGTATTCAAAGAAGGAGATTTAGTCTTGAAGCGAATTCTCCCATGCCAGAAGGATCATCAAGGGAAATGGACTCCC
The DNA here is from genome assembly GCA_028017165.1 of Herpetospermum pedunculosum. NCBI lineage: Eukaryota > Viridiplantae > Streptophyta > Magnoliopsida > Cucurbitales > Cucurbitaceae > Herpetospermum > Herpetospermum pedunculosum. The sequence continues at coordinate 51,304,536 of CM051528.1, read as the reverse complement.
AATTACGAAGGACCTCTCGTCCTAGAAAATGTTTTCTCAGGAGGAGCTTTGATTTTCACCAATATGGATGAGAATGAGCTACCAAATCCAACTAGCTCAGACTACGTTCAAAAATATTATGCATGAATCATCAATACCTTAGAAGACTCGTTTGTGTCACTAGATTTTAACGTTGTAATTAGGAGGATAGCATTCCAAATTCATTATCATGTTTAAAAGAACTACTTCGTCTTTCAAGTTTTCGAATATCTCTCCTCTTATCTTAGCATGAAGACATGTACTCTTATTCTTTTGATCATAAATTGAAATCTTATTTAGCATATCACATGCTGCTCATCTTTTTAAATGTTGATATAGTTCTTTGTTATCTTTGCATTTAATAGAAAACAAAAAGGTACAAGTACTGGACATTTTCAAATTAACATTAGTAGTTCAAAAGAAATTCATATGAGTTCAAATAGTCAACCTTCATAGGGAAGGGTCATCATTAGTACATTTTATCTGTGGTGTAAGGTCAGTATCCAACCAGGATTTTTGGCAAAGTCCTAGTGAGAAAGTGGTGTTTGAGCTATATATATATATATATATATAAAATATATATTTTTAAAATTCATAATATCATCTCATGCATGTTTCACAAAATATTCTCGAATTTTATCATATCTTTCATTACATCATTGAAAAAAGAAAAAAAATATAGTTTTTATGTTTATTTTCATTATCCTAATGCTTACTTTGGTCGTTCTTGTTAGCCGAAAACTTAGCAAGAATTTTTAAGCAAAAAATGTTGAATAATCACTTGGAGAGAATAAAAAAAAAAAGTGCTTCACTACTCTGTCATGGAAATTGTAACAAGCTGAAGCATTTGATTGCGTCATTTAAAAAAAAAAAAAAAAAAAAAAAAATGGTGCAATCAGGAGATCAAAGAGTCATCACGAAATGCTTAAAAACAAACGGGAGCAAAGCCTTCGTCTTTGCCATACTGGAGCAAGACCACCATCAACGCACTTGGGCAAAGGCGTCGCATTTGCCACATTTTGGCAAAATCATTCATCTTTGTCACACTAGACCAAGTCAAGATGAAGATATTATCACATTTATCGAAGACCTCAAGCTTACTCAAAGAAAGGAGAATATATACATGAGATGATTTCCTAAGGAGCTACTTCATGTTCTCAAAATTATTGCCCAAAGAATTGAAATCACTTCATTCGTCTTCCATTGGATCATATTCCAATCTCTTACTCGAACATTAAAAATTTATAATCAATCTCTTATGGTTCAGGAGATTTGAAGACCACATTATCCTCTGTTTTTTCTTCCTTATGAAGAAAACATGTATTGTTTACCATTTCATGCTTAATTCGAACTCAAATTCATTTTCTTGCATTCAAACTATTGTGTCCATTACAAAACTAAATTATGAAGCAGTTAATCAAGTAAGATATTCAATTCTACAAATTACTTTTGATAGTTCTCTAACCTAGCACCTGAGACACTTCCAAAATATTTACCATGCCTAATATGGTTGAGTACTCTACGATTGACATACATAATCCATTTCGAGTGAAAGCAAGAAAAAAAAAAAAAAAAAAAACCTTCTCCAATGATGATAACATTTCCTCTTTGATTCATTGTTAAACATCAGCTAACAGGGACGAGGAGAGTAGACAAAGGTAATCATATTTCCTTAAAACATGAAAATCATTTTAAAGGTCATAATTTTCACACATCTTGTATTTTGTTTACCAGTTGAAACAATTTATATCATTATTTAAAAATAATAAAATAAAAAAATAAAAAAATAATTTGTTATCATACACATGCATACATGTTGCATTCATTGATCACATGCATGGCATTATCAAAAGAACGTTTTAGAGAATTCAGTGTTGGCAACTAAGTTTTGAAATTAAAAACCGTTTTTTTTTTTTCAAAAATCAAAAAAATATATGTTGGTTAAATCGAACCATAATCCAAGATTAGCGGTCGAAGCATGTGGACATAACCCAGGTCCGTTTCATTTACTTTGTTGGTTAAATCGAACCATAATCCAAGATTAGCGGTCGAAGCTTGTGGACATAACCCAGGTCCGTTTCATTTACTTTGTTGGTTAAATCGAACAATAATCTAAAATTAGCGGTCGAACCTGTGGACATAACCCAGGTCCGTTTCATTTACTTTATTGGTTAAATCGAACCATAATCCAAGATTAGCGGTCGAAACCTGTGGACATAACCCAGGTCCGTTTCATTTACTTTGTTGGTTAAATCGAACCCTAATCCAAGATTAGCAGTCGAAGTCTATGGACATAACCTAGGTCCGTTCAATTCATTTGTTGGTTAAATCGAACCCTAATCCAAGATTAGCTGTCGAAGCCTGTGGACATAACCCAGGTCCGTTCAATTCCTCTGTTGGTTCAAAAAAAAAAAAAAACCTTTATTGGATAAATCGAACCCTAATCCAAGATTAGAGTTTGTAGCCTGTGTGAAACCAGTTTCGTTTTAGTTTTAATAATAAACAAATTTAAACCTTCCCAATACTTTGTCTTCGTCCTTTGTCTACCCTCTCAATTCTTCAAAGATACACAAAGGGGAGCAAGCTGTAGACACCGTATTTGGTCCGACCATTTGTTTATTATTAATATTTTCTTACCTTATTTTTATTAATTTTTTGTCACCTTTTATTTGGTCACTTTTAACTTTTAAATTCATTTTTTTTTATTTAAGTATTTAATTAATTCCGAAAATTAGAAAGAAAAACAAAAAAAGAGAACGTTTTAATTATTTCGAAATAATTTTTGCTTAATTAGACATTTGATATCGAGCTTTAAATGAGTATAATTTTTTTAATCCTCTTAGGGCTAAGATTTGATTTTGATTCATTAAATTGAATGAGTATAAAATTTTAATTCATTTTTTGATCAAAATTTGATATTCATTTAATAATAAAATTTGATTTTATTTCATTTTTGGTCAAAAATCCATTTTCATTTAAGAGCGAAATTTCGAGACATTAATGTTTTATTCTAACCATATTCGACAATTTATCATCTATAAATATCGAGAAAAATCATATTGAAGGAGGGAGATTTTGGAAAAGGAGTGATATTTTGGGAGAAAACTTTGACCAAAATTTAACTATTTTTTTCCTCTTTCAAAGCAAAAAAAACTTCACGCAAATCGAGGTCCCTTTTCTTTCTCACTATTCATTTTCTTCCCCAACTTCATCTTCTTCCCCAAACTTCATCATCTCCACCATCATTCAATCACCATCCCACAACTCCACGACGATGACGATCTGAGCAGCGGCGACCCAGGACTGCGGCTACTTCGATGGTGGACTTCACTCTGCAGCGGCGGCAACACCACGACAGCGGCGGCGACCCCTCGACAGCTGCGGCAACTCTGCAGCGGCAGCGACCCCACGACCTCGACGGCGGCAACTCCACAACGGCGACGACCCCACGACTGCTGCGACAACACGACAACGACGAAAAACCCATGGCATGCGGCGGAGACTGCACGACAGCGGCAGAAGAACCCACGGCTTGCGGCATCCACGAGCGGCGGCGAACGGAGCTCCTCGGAATTCTTCGAACTCCAGTAGCTTCGAGCTTCATGGCGGCGAACACTCCTCCTCAGCGGGCGGAATCTTCATGGAAGTAGACGACGGTGGAAAGCTGGGTATAAAAATTTCTCTTTTTGTGTTTTGTTTAAATTACAAAATTGCCATTGTTAGCTAATTTCCAAATATATTCCTGGTAAATATGAAGTTTCAAATATATTCCTGGTATATATGAAGTCTCAAATATATTTCCTATTATACATGAAGTTTCGAATATATTCCTTGTACATGTGAAGTCTCAAATATACTTTGGTCTATATGCGTTTCAAATATACTTTGACTTTTATATGAGATTTCCAATATATCCCGGTTTATATAATTCCATTTATACTTTTTAATTTCTAATTACCTTTATACCCTTGCATGTTCAATTACATTTTTTCTATGGGTTTTAAATTACAAGCATGCCATTGTATCATTTACAAATTATTTTTTTCCTCTTCCAATTGATTTCTGATTTAATATTTGAACTTTTATTTTTAGTTATAATGTATTTTCCTTTTCAAACTTAGGATTTTTAAGGTATCCTTAAATCTTACCTTAATTTATGTGGGTAAATAAATTTTAATATTTTTGTAAATATATATTTCAAACAAATTTCTACTTTATCTTTAATTTGAATTTTCCTAAATCTCAATTTGATTTTATAATCAAAGTCATATTTTCATTTAAAAATAACGTTTTGTAAAAATAAAATCGTATTTATTTCGAGGGCCGAGTAATGTGACATTCGTAGAGTTTCGACTCTCGTGCAAGCACACGAAAATCCTCCCAAACACTTTTCCAAAAAAATAATAAATAAATCAATATGTTTTTAAAAATAAAATTTTATCATGTAAATCCTATGACGAGTTGAGATAAATTTCTCAAATTCTTGAGGTAAATAATTTTCTTTAAATAAAAGGAAATTTGAATATGATAATTAATTAAGAGTAAATTATCATTCAATACATCAAACTCTTACTTTATTTTTAAAGTTAAGAATTGATTAAATGAGACATTGTTTTTTTAATAAATTATTATTTATTTTCTCAAACTAAGGACGTTTTAAAATTAATTGGATAATATAAGATAAAATATGGTTACCGTTTTTAACGGGTGTTGTAGGGTGCTAATACCTACCCTACACTCAAACGACCCCCGAACTTGATTTCTGTTTTCTTATACCAGTTTTTGTTTTAAGGTGACCAATCACACCCAAAATGATTGGTGGCGACTCCATCTCTTTTATTTTTAAAACAAATCCCTTGAAAGAGGACGTCGGCAGCTCCGTGTCGCGATGACGTTGCGACAAGCTATACCCAAATTGTAAAAACTTGTTCTTTAAACAATTAAAGGGGTCAAATCGAGCATAGCTCAATGGACATAAGGTTGTGTCCGTAACTAAAAGGTCATGGGTTCAATCCTCGCTTTAGTGAAAATATCGTTGCAAAAAAAAAAAAAAAACAATTAAAGGGCATAGAAGTCCTAGTACTACAAAACAATCTAAATTTTATAAATAGAATTGTAAATATTTTAGCAATAGACTATTTTGAAAATACAAATTGTAGAGTTGTAGAATTTATAAATTTTATAACTATAAATCTTGAAACCACAAGAATAAAAAAGAAGATTATGATAGACCAAATTTAAAATTTTAAAATCACATGAACCGAATTGAGAACATGTCCTCGTGTTAAATTATCAGTTGAACCTTTTTAAATTTATTTGATAATCCACATATTTTTTATGATCATATATTGTTTAAGAAATCTATCATATAACATCATTTAAGAAATCTATCATATAACATCATTTTCTTCATAGAGAGAAGTTTTCAAAAGTACAAATGACCACAAATGGTGGGAAAATGATCCATCTCATTCAAAATGAGCATAGTTTTGCTCCACCAAAATCTACTCCCCTTGTACATTTTAACATAGTACGGTTGCAAATAAAAAAAAAAACTCATTAGTATCATATAAATTTTTTATTCGTAATGACCCAATTATCCCAAACAACTTTTAGTCTAAGGAATTGAAACACCCCACGAAGCACAAGTCTGCTTAATCGAATTCATTTCAGAAGCGGGAATTGCTTTGAGAAACTTGGAAGAACAGTCATTGAGTTTAGAAATGGCTTTGCAACAAGAAGGATGAGGAGCAGTGGCCTTTGTGGACACATCTACCACACATTGTGTCACCCATGAAATAAACGATGTGCAGGATGGGAAAGAGAAATCCTCTATTGCGGATGGATCAGGCGCCACCGCGGTGCAGGTCATCGCCAATGGGGCTAAAATTGCTATGCATACTAGGAATACAAGTGCTAATTTTGTTGCGGATAGGTTGGGTGACTTTGTTGCCATGGTTTGTAGAAATTGAGTGGGAGAAGACTAGAGAATTAGAAAAGTTGTGTTTGGTTTGTTGTACCTATGTTTGGCTTGTGTTAGAAAGTTGTGGGTTGTGGAGGTTCTTATATAGAGGAAGATATGGAGTTGGTATTTTGACATCTTTATGGTCATAGAAATATGCAATTCTTGTTGATGTACAATTTTTTTTTTTTTTTTGAACAATATGTAGTGTGAAAGATTCAAACCTCTCTGTTGAGTGTTTGATTTATTTTAAAACTCTATAGTTACAAAAAAAAAAAAAAAAAATTGGGTACTTATTAGGCTAAGGTGAAAAATTGATTTTGATTTGAATAATTTATTTAATGATAACGAATAAGTAGAAATTAAAATAAATTTACATCAACAAAAAAATAAGATTACAAATATTTTATTTTAACAAAGTAACACTTAATAATTAAATATTTAACAAATATAATTTAAAATTTAACTTTATAAAAATATTATATAAAAAAAACAAATAGATTAATATGATTTTTTATTAGAAGAAAATTTTAAGTAGTCTAAATAGGAGGGAGAGAAAAAAATGAAAAATTATTAATAAAAATTAGGGTTGTACATTTTTTTTTCATAGATATTTAATTAGTGCGAGGTGGATGATGGAATTCGTTTTAGTATGGGGCACAACCTTATGTCAATTAAGTTATGCTCGATTTGTGCCTTGTAGGTCTCATTTGCCGATGAGAGAGAAATGATAAGAATGTAAAGTAATTAATAAAAATGTTGGGTAGCCCAATGAATAAGGAATGAAAATGAGATTAACAAGCATTTTTAAGAATACAATTATCTATTATAAAAAAAAATGTCTAGAATTATCTCGAGGGAGAGAGTTTCGCAAATTGGTGGTGGGTCCCACTAATTGATTTTAGTAAGCACCGTCAAAGGAAATGAAATCATTCACATTCTTTGACTTCCATTCCCTATAAAGTAAAAATGGATTAAGTTTATTGCCAAAAAAAAAAAAAAAAATGGCTTAACTAAAGTTAAACAAATTGGAAAAAAATGCAAACAAACATAACAAAATTATTATGCAATTCTCACTAAAAACCAAATAGGAAGAATAAAATTTGATTACTAAATTTGGCTATAAGAGATACCAAATTTGTAAAAACTTTTCTTTTAAACCATTAAGTAGCCATTTGTTTTTTTTCATTAGTGGCAATCTTTAGAGGTCTAGAATTATAGAGACCTCATAATCTCTTAGTCAAGGGCACAACTTTAATAATTAAATATTTAACAAATATAATTTAAAATTTAATTTTATAAAAAGATTATATGAAATAAACAAATAGATTAATATGATTTTTTATTAGAAGAAAATTTTAAGTAGTCTAAATAAGGTTGTCAAAAAAAAGTAGTCTAAATAAGGAGAGAAAAAAAATGAAAAATTATTAATAAAAGTTAGGGTTGTGCATTTTTTTTTTGCATAGATATTTAATTAAGGCGAGGTGAATGATGGAATCCCAACGTTTTAGTAAGAGGCACAATTTTATGTCAATTAAACCATGCTCGGTTTGTGGCTTGTAGGTCTCATTTGTTGATGAGAGAGAAATGATAAGGATGTAAAGTAATTAATAAAAATGTTGGGGAGCCCAACGAATAAGGAATGAGAATGAGATTAACAAACATTTTTAAGAATACAATTATCCATTATCAAAAAAATGTCTAGAATTATCTCGGTTGGGAGGAGAGAGTTTCGCAAATTGGTGGTGGTCCCACTAATTGATTTTAGTAAGCACCATCATAGGAAATGAAATCATTCACATTCCCTTAAGTAAAAATGACTTAAGTTTATTGCAAAAAATAAAAAATAAAAAATGGCTTCCCTGAAGTTAAAAAATTGGAAAAACATTTCATGCAATCATAACAAAATTATGCAATTCTCACTAAAAACTAAATAGGAAGAATAAGATTTGATTACTAAATTTGGCTATAAGAGATACCAAATTTGTAAAAACTTTTCTTTTAAACTATTAAGCGGACATTTGTTTTTTTTTTTTTTTGTAATTAGTCGCAATCTTTAAATGTCTAGAATTATAGATGCTGAAAATATAGATGATATCACAGATAAACATGTTTGTTTTTTAGAAAAAATTGTACAGATGCCTAAGAATATTTAGATAGCCATGTTTGTTTTGCAGCATTTCAGTATGAGAATATCTCAAAATGATGTATTATACCAACAAAACATTATTCTATCTTCATATAATTTATTATAATTTAAATTTGTATAATAATGTTGTTTTTAATAATTTAATATTTATAATTTTCCATTCATATTTGTTTTATAAAAAAAATTAATTTATATTATTTTGAAATTTGTATATAAATTCTAGTGGTAAATATTAATTTCGCTTATAAGTTGAAATACTTAAACTTATTTAAAAATAATATGATTATATAGTTGATAGTTTGTTTTAGTGGATTATATTTATAAATTATTACAATAGAGAATGTTTATAGGGAAATGATATTGATTTGTGATGGAAGAATATATATATATATATATATATATATTCATAAGAACGATGAAGGGAAAAAGTAAAAAGAAGAGGTCCTCGACATGAGAATCTTGGAAACTCATGATTTGAGGGTATTCCAAAACTCTTGTGATGCCTCTGTTGAAGTGAGCAATTTAAGGAGAGTGAGTCATTTGTAAAAAGGTTAGTGACTTAGTTGTTATTAAATGTTGTGGTTAGTAATGAGTTATGGAAATTAGGTGCAACTAGTTGGCTTGTAGTTAGGCTATAGACTAGGTTTGTTGTTGTATATTTCATGTATATATATGGTGTAAGTAGTGGAAGAAAATGATATTGAAGCATTATTCTCCATTACCTTTTCTACATGGTATCAGAGCTATACCGAAAGTAGAAATCAAAGTTTTTTTTATTTTTCCCTCCTCGCTTTTGCAGCCATGACCGAAACAAACTCTTCCTCCTCTATTGTCTCTCATGAATCTCAAATTATTGTCCAAGATAATACCTCATTTTCGTCAGGAATCATCCTTGATGATGCGAATGTTCCGTTATGGTTGCAACTTATGGAGATGCGTATTGGAGCTCGAAACAAATCTGGATTCCTTACTATTGCCAAGGTTGGTAATCCAGGTTTGTCCAGAACTTATCTTACTATGAATGATGTATGGATTATTGATACGGGTGCTACTGATCACATGACAAACAATTCTACCCACCTTTCCTCTGTTCGTTCTTCAACCCAACTTCATATACTCACTGCCAATGGAGGAGTTGCACCTGTTACTAGTGAAGGATCTGTACATGTGTCAAATTCCATTACCCTTGATACTGTGCTTGTAGTTCCTTCTCTTTCCTTCAACCTTTTATCTGTTAGCAAAATCACAAAGGCTTTAAATTGTACTATAAAGTTTTGGCCTGATAAATGTATCTTTCAGGATATTGCAACACAACGGACTCTTGGCGTTGGTATTAGACGTGGGAATTTGTACTATCTTGATCTAGACACTACAAACAATCAAGTAGTTTGTCAAGCAAATAACACTAAAGGGAGCCAAGAAAAGACAAATATGGCATGGTTGTGGCATCGTCGCCTTGGTCATCTATCGTTTAATTATCTTCGAAAATTGAAACCCATGTTGTTTTTACATACGAAGTCCAAGTTTAATTGTGATATTTGTGAAATGGCAAAGAGCCATAGAAATTCTTATCAACCTAGTTATAATAAGAGCACTACACCCTTTATGATTATTCACTCTAATGTCTGGGGACCTGCTCAAATTTCTACTATATCGGGTGCTCGTATGTGACATTCATTGATGAGTGTACTCGTATGATTTGGATCTCTCTCTTACGAAACAAATGAGAAGTTTGTTTTGTTTTCCAAGATCTATATAAAATGGTGGCTTCTCAATATCAATGTCGAATTCAAGTACTTCAATCTTATAATGGTGGAGAGTACATAAACTCTGATATGAAGAAAGTTTGTCAAGAAAATGGCATTCGACATCAAACTTTGTGTACTGGTACACCGCAACAAAATGGTTTGGCAGAACGAAAGAATCGTCAAATACTTGAAGTTGTTCGAGCTTCTTTGTTTGGAATGGAAGTGCCTCGGGAGTATTGGGGTGAAGCAGTTCGCTCTGCTGCATATCTTATCAATCGAACCCCATCTCGAGTCATTGATTTCAAAACTCCACATCAAAAACTCCACGAACTTGTCTCAGCACCAATTGGCTCGAACCTTGAACCACGTGTGTTTGGTTGCACTGTATATGTCCACCAAGTTACAAGCAAGCTAGATCCACGAGTTGTTCGCTGCATATTTGTTGGATATTCAGATTTAAAAAAAGGATATCGGTGTTATGATCCCAGTGAAAACAAAATATATGTAACTCGAGATGTTACATTCCATGAAGATATTCCTTCTTTCGGTAGTCATGAGTGCTCTCTTCAGGGGGAGACAACACGTAATCTGGGTGAAGACAACACTCGTGAGCTTTTACAAGCCCATGTTGATTGTTTGAATGATGATGTTCATCCTGACGATGTTGAAGATGTTGATGTTGAGGCTGTTGATGGCATTCATGAGAATCAAGATAGTACAAATCAAGATAGTATGAGTTCCCAAATCACACCAACAACCATAGAAATTCCGAATGTGTCCCCTCAGGTAACACCATTGCCCTCATCTCTTGAAATACATGAGTCAACTCCTGCTCCTCTTGAAACTGAACCGAGATATCCGATTAGGATAAATCGAGGGATTTCAAAAATTCAATATGACCCAGTTTTTAAAGCTAAATCTAAATATCCCATTAACAATTATACCTCTTCTCATCGTTTGTCAAAAACTCATGCACTTGTTGTAAATAAATTATCCCCTGTATCTATTCCAAGTAATGTGCAGGAAGCATTGATGGATTCAAAATGGAAAAATGCTATGAATGATGAAATGGAAGCATTGCAGAAAAATTACACATGAGAACTTGTATCGCTTCCTGTAGGGAAGAAAACAATAGGGTGCAGGTGGATTTTTACAGTGAAACTCAACCCGAATGGAATCATAGATCGCTACAAGGCCAGACTTGTTGCTAAAGGGTATACACAGAAATACAGAATTGATTATGGGGATACATCTGCACCTGTAGCAAAGATGAACACCATACGGGTACTTATTTCTATAACAACAAATCAAGATTGGCCACTGCGACAATTTGATGTTAAAAATGCGTTCGTCAATGGGACTTTGGAAGAAGAAGTATGAATGGATCCTCCTCCTGGCATAAATTGTGCTGATAAAGTATGCAAACTAAGAAGAGCCTTATATGGATTAAAGCAGTCCCCCCGAGCATGGTTTGGAAGACTATCAACTTTCATGAAGAAGATTGGATACAAGCAAAGTGATGCTGACCATACTCTCTTCATCAAGCAAAACTTTAAGAAGGTAACTGCTCTTATTGTTTATGTTGACGATATGGTTGTTACGGGGAATGACTCAAACGAGATAGTTGCTCTTCAAGAAAGTCTTGCAACTGAGTTCGAACTTAAGGATCTTGGACACTTTAAATACTTCTTAGGCATTGAAGTTGCAAGATCAAGCAACAAAATCTCTCTCTGCCAACGGAAGTATGTGCTAGATTTATTAGCAGAAACAGGTATGCTTGATTGTAAACCTATTGAAACTCCCCTTGAGGTGAATAAAAAACTAACCATTCAACCAGATCAAACTCCAACGAATAAGGAGAGGTATAAAAAATTAGTTGGAAAATTAATATATTTATCACATACGCGTCCTGACATAGCATATGCAGTAAGTGTTGTAAGTCAATTCATGCATGCACCAAGTGAATATCACATGGAGGTTGTTTATCGAATCTTGCGATACCTGAAATCTTCGCCAGGAAAATGATTGTTTTTCCAGAAAAATAGAAATCTAGAAGTCAAGGGATATACAGATGCTGATTGGGCTACAAGTCACATTGATCGAAAGTCGACGTCAGGCTATTTTACGTTTGTTGGACGTAACCGAGTTACGTGGCGAAGCAAGAAACAAAAGGTTGTTTCAAGATCAAGTGCAAATGCATAATTTCGTGGAATGGCACAAGGTATCTGTGAGTTGCTCTGGATAAAACGTATTTTACATGACTTTGGTATATGTTTGTCAAAACCTATGATGTTATTATGTGATAACAAGGCAACCATAACAATTGCAAATAATCTTGTTCAGCATGACAGAACTAAACACGTGGAAGTTGATCGACACTTCATCAAAGATCATCTTGACAAAGGTGAAATTAGTCTTCCATTTGTCATGTCAAAAGAACAGCTAGCAGATGTTCTAACAAAGGCTGTAACTGGAAAAGTTTTTCAAAGCTCACTTACCAAGTTGGAAATGATTGACATATATTCACCAACTTGAGGGGGAGTGTTGAAGTGAGCAATTTAAGGAGAGTGAGTCATTTGTAAAAAGGTTAGTGACTTAGTTGTTATTGACTTAGTTGTTATTAAATCTTGTGGTTAGTAATGAGTTATGGAAAGTAGGTGGAACTAGTTGGCTTGTAGTTAGGTTATAGACTAGGTTTGTTGTTGTATATTTCCTGTATATATATGGTGTAACTAGTGGAAGGAAATGATATCGAAGCATTATTCTCCAATAGCTTTTCTACAGTCTCCCTTATGGGCATCCTAAGATGCAACGCCCAAGTTTTTTTTTCTTATCTTGACTTAGACCACTCGGGGATGTTACTAAAATACAAGCAAAAAGTTTTTTTTTCTTATCTTGACTTAGACCACTCAGGGATGTTACTAAAATACAAGCAAAAAGACTCCCTAAGACATATGAGTCAAATAAGTTTTGGGATCCCATACGATATTAACAACCAAAATCAAAAGATTTACAGAAAGTCTGAAAAACTCCCTGTTTCTAAGCTACAAGTTGAATACAAAGTTTCAAGTCTATAAACGTTGAGACTAAGTACAAAGAACTAATTCCTGAGACTTTTGTACTACGCTGTCACCATGGCATAGCAAGCAAAAACACATTTGTCACCTACCTTGTATTTTTAGGTTATTGCTTGAAAATGAAAGAATAAAAATTGGGCGAGTATTTAAAATACTCAGTAAGTAGCCCTGCTGAATGAATTCACAAGTAAGGTTCATGCAACTGAAAAACGAGAAGGGTTCTAAGTGTTTTTAAGAAATTTGTGCTAGCTGAGTGAACAATTAAACCTATCACAAAACTGTGTCAACTCTTAATAATGTATATGTGGGACTACAAGACGAAACACCTCTAGAAGATAGTTAGCGGTCAACTAGTGGGTGTTAGGTCTCTCCTAACATAGCATCTACTGGATGAGTGTTCTTGAAGGTGGTATAAAGTATCATGCTTAACTATGTACACATCAAAAGTGAAATTTGCGTTTAAAACAATTTTTGTTTAATTGAAATAGAAAGAAAAAAAATATTAAAAAAATTATTCCAAACATTTTTTGTGAAATTTACATGTTTAGTTTTATTTTAATAAAAATTATTAATGTTAATTTTTATTTTGGTGGAGTGGTTCTGCTCACAATTAGCTCTTATTGGTCTCAAATCATTATTCTCCTGAAATGCAGTGTGGAACGAATTATTCAGGTTTGTCGTGCTTTCCTTTGGAAGGGCTCTACTATTACTTCTGGGGGTGGTGTCATTGCTTGGGATGATATTTGTACACCTAAGAAAGATGGTGGTTTGGGATTTAAAGATATTAGATATTAGTATTTGGAATTCTAGTGCAATGAGGAAGCATATTTGGGCCATTTCTACCAAGAAGGATAGCCTTTCGGTGAAATGGGTCCATTCAGTCTATATTAAGAATGAGGATTCGTGGGACTATGTATCCCCATTTGATTGTAGTTAGTATTGGAAACGTTTGATTCAGGTTAAAGCAAAGGTCAAACAGGTCGACACTCATGTGAATTTCCAAGGGTTGAATTATACTATTTCTGATATGTGTCTCAAGCTTAGAGGGAACAATGATGATATATGGAGGAAGGCTCTTATTTGGGATCGTCTCAGTGTTCTAAAACATAGGTTTATACTTTGGATAACCCTTAAATGTAGGCTGCCCACGAGGGATCGACTTCTGAAGTTTGGGATGGCCACCGATGAGAATTGTTTGATTTGTGCGCGTGGTAATAAGACTATACCTCATCTTTTTTTTCATTGTCTTTTAAGCATGCAGTGTCTTAAAGAAGTGTTGTTATGGGAGGAAATGAAGATGAATCGTCAGGAGTTGCATCATTGTATTACATGAATTCGAAAAGCCAAAGTTTCAAGAGCTCGGAGACGTTTTTATATTTGTACTACTTATGCTCTTGTTTATAATATTTGGAAGGCTGGAAATCAGGCTTTATGGACACATTCAGTCCCTACGGTCAAAATTGTGGGTAATCGTGTTCAGAGGGATGTTTGTGATAGATTTCTTTATGCTTCTGGTTTTAAAATGAGTTGTGGGGATAGAAGTTAGGTTGAAAGCTTTATTCAAAGCTTCTAATTAAGTTTATTGGTTTTTGTAAGTGTTTATCTAATAATACATATATTGATTCATAAAAAAAAAAGAAACTCAGGATGATTTTCATTAATAAAGATTATTTTTTATGTTGAACTTTCATAGAATATATTACTCACACCCCTTTAATTTTGGTGAAGACTTTCAAGTATTTGAAATCAAACACTTAACTCGACCCTCATTTGAAATTTTCAAGCATTAAAGATCATTGGGCACAATATGAATCCAAAATAAAATTTTACATGGACTAATTATTTAAATCAAACATGATTCAACTTAGTCTGAGCAAGTTAATTTTTTTTTTGTTAATAATTACAACCTCTCTAAACATATAATACAACCAACTATATATCACCTTAATATGGTAGAATATTTGTAGTACAATGGTCTAAAATTATTACAATAATTCATATACAAGTTACAACTACTCCAGATCCACTGGAGTCTGGTTTCAAAGAGATGGTGTTGGTCTAAAACGACCATCTCTTTGATCTCAGGTCGACATTGAAAATGTGACTCGAGACATATTTGAATGCCATGATAGGAGGTGACGGCCTTCGCGAGGCTATGTCAGCAAGCGGCGACTGAAGTGTAAAGTTGCCACAAAAAAAATGTGGAACCTTGCTCCACGAAAAAAAAAATTGTGGAAAATAGAAGAGAACTCCCCCTCCCTTTTTGTTTTGAAGAAAAAAAAAATAAGGAAGAAAATAATGGAGATAATGCCAGATAAAAGAAAAAAGATGATATGAATATTATTGTTCATTGTCTGATAACCTAAAGAGGATGATGGTTTTGCTTGACAAATGTGGGAGCTACAATTGAGGAAGTGGACGATTATTCCTTAGTGGGCGGTTACACCCATGATCGTGGACGGTTACTCGAAGATCATGGTTGGTTATTTGCAAACGTGGGAAAGTACAAACGACATAGTGGGCGGTTGCTCAAAGGTGGGGAGTTATCTCCAACTTAGTGGGTGGTTTCCATGTAATGGGTAGTTAGCCTCAAATTGTGGAGGATTGTTGGGAATGTCCCACAATCCCTCTCCTATATAAAGAAGTTTTCTTTGTAGAGAAAAGGAACGGGAAAACAATATAGAATTTTGGGTTTTAAAACATGAAAGCTTTTAAGCTTTGTTTCTTGTGTGTTCTTGTGATAGAATGCATGTATCAGAGCATTCAAGTGAGGATTGATCTATCTTACTTGTGGAGTGCTTTGAAGATCGAGGGTTGATGGGAGCCAAAAGCTTTGGCCGATCATTGGTTTGCTTCATCATCTAAGCAATCTATATTCTAGCCTTTCTTAGGGGTTGAGACCAAATTGGCTAATGGGGTTTTTGGGTTTGAGGTCTAAAGGTCTTGTTCTTCAGCAAAGTTGTTAGATACACTCGTGGGAGTTTCTTAACATTTTGGTATCAGAGCTTTTGGCTCAAGATCGGATATATGTTTCCTCTGTGTTTCTCTTTATTTTGTCTAGTTTCTTAACAAAAGAGGTGGAAAACTCTAAACGATTCCTCCTCGGGGAGAGAAAAATGGAGATGGAGTTGTGGAAATAAAAATGGTAGTAGAAGAAAAATAATAATAACAAATCATGAAAAAGAAGATTGATGGAGTTTTTTTTGGATCCCCTACATTTGAATTGTGGAAGAAAGAGAGATTAGGGAGTGGGGAAATAGTGGGAGGGAACACTTCAACAAAAACTATTTTTCATAACATGCATCGAACCGAATCAGATATGAATTCACATTTAACCGGACCAAGCTGATTGCACCACTGCCAATGGGCGTTCCCAACCCTAGGTCGCGTCTATAAAGGTATGGAAATGATGAAATGATCAGTTTCCCTTTCCATTGATAAATGAATGTATTTATAGGTTACAAGTTATCTATTTATGAACTATTGGAAGTTACACCAAGTACCAAATATGATGGAAAACTTGTTAATGGTTCTACAACTTAGGAGAATAATATGTTTGACTACTCTACAACTAAGGAGGTAGGTGCCATTATTATCCAATATGCCCCCGCAAGATGGAACTCCGAGAGGAGAGACCAATCTTGGAAAGTAGGTGGTTGAACCGAATGCGAGGTAGTGGTTTGGTCAACGCATCTGCTAATTGATTTGTTGATGAGACATGAGTGACACAAAGAATGCCACCCTGAACTTGTTCGCGGATAAAGTGGTAATCAAGTGCCACATGTTTCATACGAGAGTGGAAGACTGGGTTGAAGCATAGACTAGTTGCTCCAACGTTGTCACAGTAGATAATTGGCGTGTGTGTGGAACTTAGACCAAGCTCGTCTAGAAGAGAAGTGATCCAACGAACCTCAGCGGCGGTAGAGGCAACAGAGCGATATTCGACTTCAGTGGATGAGCGAGCCACCGTACGTTGCTTCTTCGAGCACCAAGAGATTGGATTTCTACCCAAATATATGATATACGCACTAGTGGAGGTAAAGTCATCTTCGTTGCCTGCCCAGTCTGCATCAGAGTACGCATGGAGAGTAAGGGGTGATTGGCAATGAAGGAGAACACCAAGATCAAGTGTGCCACATAGGTATCGGAGAAGTCGTTTGATAGCATTCCAATGATCAGTAGTCGGGCGATGCATGAACTGTGACAACTTATTGACTGCATAAGCGATGTCTAGACGTGGAAGAGTGAGATATTGAAGGCTGCCAACAATGGTCCGAAATTTGGTTGGGTTAGATAGTGTTGAGCCAGAGTGAAGAGTAAGGACTGGTGAAGTAGCTATAGGTGTAGTGATAGGGCGAGAATCAATCATCTTTGTTCGAGCAAGTATGTCAATGACATATCGCCGCTGAGAGAGGAGTAAACCGTGGGAATGAGGAACCACCTCAATCCCGAGAAAGTAGTGGAGATTACCCAAATCCTTCAGCGAGAAGCGACGAGCAAGAATGATAACTCCATTTTGGAGCTATATTTCACTCCCTAACTCTAGCTAAAAGTCGTGATTAATTGTTTAATATGTCTCATTTATAGGAGATTTGCGGTATAGAGCTCATGGTATCCATTGATTGCGTTTTGTGGCTAAGGAAGGCGTTTTAGTGCCCCGGGAGTGCTTCGGGAGAAGGGCAAGCTCACACATGAAGATATGAAGTAAATTGCCTCGGGCAATTTTTAAGCCCCAAACCCGAGAGCAAGCGTCGAGACGCTTGCTCAATGCTGCAACGTCGAGACCCTGCACCAGCGTCGAGACGCTTCGGAGGAACGCGCGCGCTGGAAAACATCGGGCAAGCGTCGAGACGCTCGCCTGGCGTCTCGACGCCATCGCGAGCGCGCGCGCTGGAGAAATTGGCCACAGCGTCGAGACGCTCGCGCAACATCTCGACGCCATCACGACGAAAACGCGCGCGGCACTTAGGGCACCAGCGTCGAGACGCTTGCCTAGCGTCTCGACGCTCCGACGGCTTAAAACGTTATTTTGACGATTTTTCAGCCATCTTCTTCCAATCTTTGATTTGCTCTCGGGTTTTCAGTTCTCTTCTTCTTTTCTCCGCCATTTGTGGCCATTTTTTGAGCTTCTTTTCTGTATTTAGCTTGGGGATGATGCCCAAGGCTTCCATGGGAGTATTGGGACTCCAAACATCTATGGTTGGCTAAGGTATTTGTGTTTGGATTTGGGATAATTAGGGATTCTTGTTGAGCTCTTTAATGTTTTGATAATCTATACTTGATGGTTCTGAATTGGCTTTGATTATGTATGCATTTATTGTTCTTGCTTCATCCCATGCATGTGTTAGATTTCCCCGACGGACAATCGAGTTTTCTAGCATGTGTTAGAGTTAAAGAATAGCGATGCCGTGCCTCTCACTATTCGCCTAGTAACACAGAACAATGAAATAAATCGGAGTATCGAGTTATGCATGACAATTGTTGGGTACTTCAGGGTTGCCGGGTAGCCAATTAGCAGTTTGATTACATAGTCGAATGTTCGTCGCGGTATGCTAGTGACTGTTTAGAGTCAAATTGGGGTTGATCACTCTAACGAGACCTTAAACAATGTTTAATTAGAACTGTGTGGTCTAATTAATTAATATGGAGCCGGTTACTTTAGGGTGTCCTGGGTAACCGACCGCGTGCATGTCATTATTGATTAGCCTTACTTTAGAGTTAAATGATAAACGTTAAAACGCTTAGCAAGATCCCGAAATTATCCCCCAAATCCAACACTCTTCATTCTCGAGTTTATTATTTTTCCGTTAGCACTTTTCATTACTTTGCATGTTTAAAACCCCCCGTTTTGTGACAAACTTCACTGGTCAACTTAATTATAACTCAAACAATTAATTCTCAGTTTTATTCCCTCTCTGTGGTTCGACCCTGATACCACTAGCTGCAAAGCTAAGGCTAATAGGCTTATAAATTCATTTTGGGCAGGCCTCGACAGCCTGTGAATTAAGGATATTCAAAAATCAGCACCACCAAAATTGGCGCTGTTGCCGGGGAGGGCAACTAAAAATTAAGTTAATATTTGTTTTTTATTCAGGTTGATTGGTTGTTTTCAAAAATTTCTTTTAGTAAATAGTTTTTTATTTTATTTTGGATAACGGTCCTCTCTTCCAAGATTTTTAAAGTTCAGGTTACATTCGGAAGAGATGGAGGTCTTGGAGAACGATAATGAGAATCAGAGAACGCTGAAGGAGTGGGCGATGCATGGCTTGCTCTGTCAACCGCTATGCATATCATTTCCGCCAACAACAGGTAATTTCGAGTTTAAATCAAGTTTGTTTAACTCACTTCCTTCTTTTTATGGTGAAACAGGTGATGATTCTATCAAGCACCTTAAGGAATTCCACATGGTGTGCTCTGCGATGAGGACCAGGGAGATAACGGAGGAAGAGCTGAATTTGAGAGCCTTTCCTTTTACCTTGAAGGGGAAGGCAAGGGATTGGCTACACTACTTACCCTCAGGGACTATCTCTACGTGGAACGAGTTGAAAGGGCTGTTTTTCGACAAATATTTTTTCGCCTCGAGAGCCGCATTTCTAAGGAAGCAGATCTACGCAATTGTTCAAAAGGAAGGGGAGACCTTTCATAAATACTGGGAGCGGTATACCCGGATGTGCGAAGACTTCCCCCACCATCGAATCTCGGAGGCAGAACTCATTCGCTTCTTCTATGAAGGCTTGTGCATGCATGATTGTCGATTGCTTGATGTAGCTAGTGGAGGAGCGTTGCTTGACAAGACTCCAGCGGAAGCTCGGCGTTTGATCTCAAATATGGCTCAGAATATGCAGCAGAATGGAAATGGAGCACGTGAGGAAACCCGCCTCTCAAGCGAAATCAAAGAGCTCAAGGACCAACTGTCAAAGGTATGTGGCGTTATCCTTAAATTACAAGAAGACTCATCGCAAATTCTTCCTATTGTTTCAGGTCAATCCATTGAAGGAATGTTCAAGTCCTTTATGGAAACTAGCAAGGAAACCAATGCGCAGATTCGGTCGCTGAGCGAGGGGATCACGGAGGTCAATGCCAGGATAAGTAAGTTGGAAACTCAGGCAGCAGATTGCCCAAATGGTATTGCACTGAAGAGTGGAAGGGATATTCCCTTGAGTTCTGCGCCTGAGAATCCTTGGATGCTACCCCCACACGCGAGGATGAGTTCCTGTGAGCAGGTCTGTTCCATTAACCTACGAAGTGGGAGAGAAATTTCTTCAAACACCGTTGTTGTGGAGAAAGAGGAAGGCAAGGTTGAGAAAAAGATCGAGGATCTTGAGTCAAGAAGGAAGGAAGCTCAGTTGGATGCACCCCCGAGCTTGAAAGGCTACAAGCCCAAGGCTCCCTTCCCAAGCCGTTTGATGCCTCCCGTTGTTGAGAAAAAGGGGAAGCCGATTGAATGCTCCCCAAGCCATCTTGAGAATGAGAAGATGGACAAAAATGAAGAATTAAAGAAAGACGTGCGTGAGTATGTTCCCATAGCACCCTTCCCAAGTAGGCTCGCAAAGCCTATCGTCGTGAATGAAGATGAGGAGGTCCTCAAAACCTTCCATAAGGTGACGGTGAACATCCCATTCTTGGAGGCCGTGAAGCAAATACCGAAGTATGCGAGGTTCCTCAAGAGTTGGTGCACGAGTAAGAGAATTTCGAGAAAGAGCGATGAGAAAAAGAAAGAAACTGTCTCTGCAATTTTCCAAGGTACGCTTCCACCAAAGTGCGTTGATCCTGGTATGTTTACTATCCCATGCACTATTGGTACTAAGCTGATTGAAAATGCCATGTTAGATCTCGGTGCCTCAATTAATGTCATGTCTTTTGATGTGTTTAAAGAGCTTGAACTGTGCAATTTAATTGAGTCTAATATAGTTGTCCAACTAGCCGATCGATCTTATGTGCATCCGTTAGGGAAAATTGAGGACATTTTGGTTAAAGTGAAAGATTTGTTGTTTCCATGTGATTTCCATGTGCTGAATATGAACAAAAACTCTTCGCATGTTTCCTCTCCTATCTTACTAGGACGCCGATTTATGAAGACCGCTAAGGTCAAGATTGATGTTGATAGGGGTGCCTTGTCTGTAGGATTTGATGAAATTGTGCATGAATTTTTTATGAATGCATCGAAATCTTTTGTGTATGATGAGAATGGAAAAACAAAGTCTGTGGATTGTGTGAAGGAAGATAATTTGACCTCGCGCTTGAGGGACTATTCTTTTGCTTCTGTTAGGAAGAAAGATTTAGACTTGAATGATAATGGTGCTGTTTTTTTATTGCACTAACAATGATGATGTTCACGTGCTCAAGGCACGAAGAGAAAAAATGTTTTTAAATGATGTTTGCAGGAACAGTGTGGACGAGGATATGTCTGGGACGTCCCCCGCGCTGTCGGAATATGGATGAGTTCGTTGGGTGAATTCAGTCGAGCAAACGACTTTAAAAATTCTGTGCTTCTCGGAGGCACCCGAGTGTTGAACTGTTTTTATGTTGTTTAGTTTATTGTTGTTTTAGTTTTAAGTTTCGTAGTGTAATTTAGCTTAATTGAGCTTGCTGTTTTGTTTTAGGAAATAAGGAGAAGTTGAGGAAATTTGGCTCGGATAAGGAAAGCGCCACCTCTTTCCCCTCGCCAGCTTCACTAAGATCAGGGAAGTGTTGTTTTTCTTTTCCCTTTACCTTTGTGTATCTGATTAAGAAGCATTGAGGACAATGCTATCTTCTGAAGTTGGGGGTGGAGTTGGATGTTGTGGATATGCATGTGTAGTTCGTTGAGCAGTGCTAATTTTGAATTTGAAGTGCTTGGGACTCTGTTTATATGCTTTCTAATTATGACGATCTAGGAAGTGTCTTTTTGGAATCTGAGCATTTGCATAATCTAGTTTTTGCATGACGTCGTTTTGCATTTATTAGGTTCATGTCAAAAATTTTAAAATTTTTTCTGTTGCTGCCTTGCATCTATCGAGCACTTAGCAACCTCATCTTAGACTCCGTAGGCTTAGTTTGATTGCATGTCGCATGATTCTTGTTGTCACCCCGAAAGGCACCCCTAGGGTAGCTTGTTGCATGAGAGTTAGTGGTTGATTAAGCCTAATAAAAAAAAAACAGAAAAGCATGTTGGTTAGAAAATTCTCCCGAGGCGTTCCTCCTTTTTAAGTGCGCACTTAAGAAGTGAACGTTAGTCCGTAAAAATGTGAAGCTTAGACCCAAGTTTGACATGTTAGGCAACTCGGGATTGGAAAGAAAAAAGAAAATAAAGTTGGGTTCAAAGAACCATAACAAAGAGTACAAAGTACTCAAAAAGAGAAAGAGAAAAAGAGAAAGAGAAAATCGTGTTAGGCCTTTTAATTCATTGCTCTATCTTATGTGATCAAGTGTAGACTGTTCTTAAACGCTAGAAGTAGGGGGAAAACGAGATGATATGTTGCATGTGGTTTTTTCCGGGCTTACGTAGGTTTAGGATAGGTTGGCTAGCACACACACACGTTAGGGAGCGATAGTTAATTTTTCATGTGTTCTTGATTAAATGCATGCGCCGATTGCTTTCATGATTATGTTATGTTTAGATTTGTAAAAAGCATTGAGGTTTGAATTAGAAGCATGTATGCATGGTTCTTTAGAGTCAAATTCTTTATTAGCCTTGCTCGAGGACTAGCAAGATTTAAGTTGGGGGTGTTTGATAACTCCATTTTGGAGCTATATTTCACTCCCTAACTCTAGCTAAAAGTCGTGATTAATTGTTTAATATGTCTCATTTATAGGAGATTTGCGGCATAGAGCTCGTGGTATCCATTGAGTGCGTTTTGTAGCTAAGGAAGGCGTTTTAGTGCCCCGGGAGTGCTTCGGGAGAAGGGCAAGCTCACACATGAAGATATGAAGCAAATTGCCTAGGAGAGGCAATTTTTCAGCCCCAAACCCGAGAGCAAGCGTCGAGCAACAGCGTCGAGACGTTTGCTCAACGCTGCAGTGTCGAGACCCTGCACCAACGTCGAGACCCTGCACCAGCGTCGAGACGCTCCGGAGGAACGCGCGCGCTGGAAAACATCGGGCAAGCGTCGAGACGCTCGCCTGGCGTCTCGACGCCATCGCGAGCGCGCGCGCTGGAGAAATTGGCCACAGCATCGAGACGCTCGCGCAGCGTCTCCACGCCATCACGACGAAAACGCGCGCGACACTTAGGGCACCAGCGTCGAGACGCTTGCCTAGCGTCTCGACGCTCCGACGGCTTAAAACGTCATTTTGACGATTTTTCAGCCATCTTTTTCTAATCTTTGATTTGCTCTCGGGTTTTCAGTTGTCTTCTTCTTTTCTCCGCCATTTGTGGCCATTTTTGGAGCATCTTTTCTGTATTTAGCTTGGGGATGATGATTGTTGCGTGCTCAATGTGTTAAAATAAATAAGCAATAAGATAGAGAGAGCCCTCAGAACATGCAAGCATACATGATCTTATAGCAAGTAGTAAGTATTTTTTCATTCGTTTTCCCACAGAGATTTATTATGAGCTACTCGTGAAGTGTAAAGTTAAGAAAGAATGGGTGGATTTGATGGGGTAAAATTGGTTTTAAATTGTCTAATTCCTAAGGGATATGTAAAGGATAGCAACATAAACAAGTGCAAGTCAAAGTTAAACTCAAAGGAAAAGAGACGAGATTAATAAACGAAGAGGAACTTAGCTAAACAGAATTTTAAACTTAGTAGAATTGCGGAAACAGCAATTCTACCGCAATTTTACTAACAGCGAAAGTGTGTAAAATGGAGAAACAAGGGCTACTAACGACTCCTCTATAGGCATTTTCTCACGATTCTCAAGCATTGGATCAACTCTCTATGCATCAAACTCACTCAATCTCATGTATCGTCCGATTCCATGCATTAGATTCTTTAGTTTACTCATGTCCAAGTAAGGTCTTAAGCATCTTGTTAAAGCAGAAAGTTATGGTTTGTACTAGGAAAACGCCTATTCCTAGGTCGTTTTCTGGCTACCTTGAAAGGCTAGCATGAGTGTATGACTCTGAACTCTTACTCCTTCCAGAGGTTAGGAGTTCTTTGGACAAAATGGATGGCCAATCGAAATTGCCCGTGGGATGAAGCTTACATACAATCAATGCTTCGAGAGCTATCCTACATGCTTGGTTCACGTTTTTTAGCCTATAGTATTGTCATTAGCATGCCCCTATGTGACTTAGTTACTCATGGATATAGGGAGAACAGAAAGAAGAGATAAAACAGACATGCTTAGAAGGAATTTAAAGACAAAACAGTAAAGAAAAACAGTAGATCGCAAAGGCAAGAAACTGTGAAATGCTGAATTTTGCTTTAGATGACTTGATTGTTTGAATGAACAAAGGAAAGCTTAAAGTGAACAACACAAAGACAGAAAGCAACGAAGTGCAATAAACTAGCTACCAGAACAGAACAACAACTAAACAACGCTGGAAATTAGAAATGAAAAGCAGAAAGTAGTAAAATGAGCTCGAACGCCTCGTCGCAACCGCCTCGGCTGAAGGATGAGAAAGATCAGCCTTGCTTGGATGAATCCAATCGGCCTATCAGATTGTCGACTCCAAACAGCTAAACTTCGCAAACCGACAGACGGCAAAGAAAAACAGGAGAAAAGATGGAGCTGCGAGAAGACTTCTACGCTTTCGGATGATGATCAAACCCTCGACTTTGACCCCCTTTTATAGTAATCTGCAGGTGCGTTTGGGCCAAGGAGAACCATCCATCCTCAACGTCGTACTTCAAAATGGATGGAGGAGAAAGAACGAATCCCTGAAATAACGGAATATAACAGAAAAGGATCAGCCAACTTACGGATTTCACTTAAAACATTGTTGTTTTAGCAATGTTTCCGCAATGCTACCGCAATGCATGTTTTTCACTCTTTTCCTTCGGTTTTCATTCCTTTTCTTTCCTCTTGCACACAAGTCCTAATTTAGCTACCTTCTTCTAAATCTCATATATAAACATAGGTTTAAGCTAAATCCTATCAAAAACACCTAAGAGTGTACATCTTTCTAAGATAAATAAGTCCTAAAAAGGTCACTTTTGGAGACGTAACACACCCCCAAACTTAAGGTTTTGCTTGTCCTCGAGCAATCTAAGGACTTTCCTAGGCTGCTGTTTCATCTTCTTTAACCACTTACTGACTCCCCTACAATCCTATCTATAGCAGTGCTGTCCTGTGACACACTTCTAAGTTTAAAACTATCCTCTTATCTAGCTTCTTCTGACTTCGCATGCCTAATACGCCTACTGTTTCATTAACTCCCTACAACTGATCTACTTGCTTTTTTCACATCATGCCACTATCCCTAAGGTTTCAAATTCTACCTAGCTTTACCCCAGACTCAGTACATGCTTCTAGTTTTTACTTTTGAACTACCTAGGATTCCTTAGAGTCATGCCAGTCTTAGTATTAACAGTGACAGTAGTACTTTAAGAGAACAACCTAAACCCTGGCATCACTACATTGGACATACATTCATCTCCCTAAACAACCCTACAAGCTACAACTTTGTGCTCAGCTACTTGAGGATCAGAGTTCTTTTTAATCAGGACATCTAAGCCACAAAGTTGCAACTCCTAGGTATACATTCTTCTTCTCTATTTTTTCCTTTTTCTTTCACACTTTGGTGGAGCCTCTCCTTTGGTTGCCTTTTGATGCAATGCCACTTGTGGGTTACACACTTGGCACTGATTACTCAGCAACCTAAGAGAGACACCCCTCTTTATTCTATTTTTCATTTTTTTTTCAGCTCATCATTTTTTTTTTGTAATGGAGAAGAAGAATGCTTATGCTTTTAAGGGAGAGAGGAATGTTCCTAGGCCTAGGGTGGCCTCCCCCAAACTTAAACTACTCATTGTCCCAATTGAGTGTCTGAGGTGGCACACCCCCAAACTTGTCCTAGAAGCATCTAGTCTAAGGTAAAACAAAGAGAATCTAAAAGCCCTAGGCATAGACAGAACATTCTAAAAGTAAATATCACAGCAGCAGAAATTTGTAAAAACAGTCATGTAAGGCCTTAAAGCTATGCATGCTGAGCTTTTTAGAGGTTAATTTAAACTATCAAAGGGTGTCCTATGACACTCATCCAGCATGCTTTAAGAAAAGCTATATAAGGCAGACAAGATAGCAGCAAAAGATAGAATTTAAACAGAACCAACCTAGCTAAACAGACAGTCAAAAACATGCATTCAGTAATAAAAATTGCGGTTTCCGCAATTATTTCGCAATAAAGACAGGGCAGATATATCAGTGATTAAGGCCCCTATGCATGCTTTTTCCCGTCATCCAAGCTATACAAAAATGAAACTAAACTAATCTACCTATTCAGCTATCAACAGACTATACTAAACAAATTTAAAAATTAACACTAAACAACTAAAACAGATCAAAATATTAACTCAAAACAGCATAATTCACATGGTTCAACAAAAAGCAGTTTGATTTTTTTTTTTTCTTATATTAAGGGAACAACAATACTCCCTTTAGTGCTTCTCAAACCAGCACTCAGATGTCTTCCTCATCATCATTCCGTCGTGGTCGTGGAGGCGCCCATGGAGTCATTAAGTTCGTAGGGAAGTCAGGGAAGATGCATCCCAATTGGTCAGCAACCTCCTTGTCCCTTGCCTGCGCATATGTGGCCCATTGAGCCAACCTCTTCTGCAGATCCGTCAGGCATGTCATGGTCAAAGACTGAGCAGCAGCCAAGCCATCGAGCTCGAACTCCATGTTCCCCTTCCTGCGCAACCTCAAGGCAGTAGGCAATTCCAGGTAGCCCGTGTAGGCCAGCTGCCTCTCCATTCGCTCGATTGGGACCCCTGCACGTAAGCATAGCTTAGTAATTGTGTTAGGAAAGAAGAGTGGTCCCTTACCTTTCTTGGCGCAGTCAGCAATTGAAGCTGTAATGACCTCGCCCACGTTGATCGTGAGACCTCGCATGATCGCGTAGACCAGCAGCGATCTGCTCTGGTTGATGGTGGTCTCATGAGTCACTGGGACAGCTTCCTCCTCACGAAGGAAAACCAGACAGCCGCCTTGGCTGTAAGGGTGGCACTCATCAGGGTGTGCCTCCCATTGCGCGAGACTGTCCAGGATGCCTCTGGCTGGCCAATTATCCGTATTGCCTCCTCCAAGACAGCTTCTGTTGGCTCATCAACAATCCTCGCATAGTCAGTGTGTTTTTGGCCCTTGAGGCCATAGGCTTCGTTGATCGCCTTTGCTGAGAAATCCACCTCAACCCCTCTGACCACAGACAGGCCATCCTCAGGATTCATCAGATTGGCGTAGAAGTCATACACCATGCTGGAGTAGGCTGGATTGGGTGGTCTGCATAGCTCCTCCCAACCGTGATTCGTGATTCCTGCGCGCAAGAATTGCGGCAGGTCAGCAGGTGCGTTGAGGAATCCCTTCTCGTGCAGCAACTCCCTCTTCCTCAGCTCAGTGCCTCTGGACTCAGCATCAGAGGACACATACCTCACTGATTGAGGCTCATCTTCAGGGTAAAGCTTGGCTTTCCCTTTGTCTTTCGGTTTGGCTGACTCAGCAGCCTCAATCTTGAGCTTCTTCAGCGATGGCTCATCACTCTCCTTCTGTGAAGAAGGCGCAGCCCTGGACTTCTTCTTCTTGGACTTCTTCTTTGTTCTTGGCCGTTTGGCCTTGACAACCTTGGCGACCTTCTTCTTCTTCAACCTCGCCTTGGTTGTCAACTGCTGGAGGCAATCCCCCAGTATTTCGTCCATCGAATCAGTCCTCTGCACAGGGCTCTCAGGGCTGGCTTCCCTCAAAAGAGAGAAGACTTCTTCTTCCTCAGCTTCCCCACTGCCCTGCGTCGATTCTTGGTACTCCCCATATGGGAATTCTGGGTCAGGTTGTGGGGAAGTGGGTGATGCTGCAGGGCTCTCTTCTGGTGGAGATATGTGTTCAGAACTCTGCGGCGATGGAGGAAGCTCAGGGCTTTGCGCTGGCGGAGATGGCGAAGAGCTCTGTTTTAGTGACTCGTGTGACCGAGGATCACTTTCTTGACTCTCCACAGAGGGAGTCTTTTCCTTGCTTGCTTCTTCGGCCACCGCCATACTCCATTTGCGTTTCTTGGGTGTGCCTGCTGGTTCAGAGGGTCCAGCAGGTATCTCCGTGACAACCTTCCACTTCTTCTTGCGGATTGGTAGTTTGGGAAGTCGTTCAGTTCGCGCAGCCTCAGCGTCTGCAAGGGCAAGAAGGGCGTCCCTCGCAGCAGTTTCAGCGTCGTCAGCCCTCTTCTTGGACGCAGACCGTTCAGCTCTTGTTAGCACCATCGTTGGATCGTTGGAATCTGGAGAGAAGAATTGCAGATGAAGAGGGAGAGAGATTTCTTGGAGTTCAGATAATGGGGAAATCGTACAGATCAGCGCGCGTCTTAACGGATATAAGTAATGATGAAATCCCAACGGCTCTATTTTTGCGGATTCTGCAAATCCAGCGCAATTCTAGTGACCGTTGGAGATTTTTTGCGTTTAAATGCCAATCTTCCCTCAACCGTATCTTCGATTTGGCCCAATATCTCCTCGATCTTTTTAGCTGGATTTAATCTCCTTGATTCCCTCTATTGATCCCCTACAAAAAGAAATCAAATCAATATCAAATTCGTAATTAAAATCGCACAAAAATATACACAAACGATAACCGGAAAAATAACAAAAAATAAACTAAGGCATGAGCCTCGCATGGACGAGCACAGTAATCACTCGTCCTCTCTCGTTCTCGTTTTCATGTCTCAGTCAAGAGGAAGGCCGATAGAATCTTCACATCTCCTTCCTCATAGTAGTGCTTCAATCTTGCACCATTAACCATGAATGGTTGTCCTTGTTGCAGGTTCTTTATCTCGATTGCACCATGAACAAACACATTAGTTATTACAAATGGACCTGACCATCTAGACTTAAGTTTGCCTGGAAATAATTTCAATCGTGAGTTAAATAATAAGACAAGCTGGCCTTTCTTGAAGTCCTTAATCCTAAGTCTACTGTCGTGCCAAATCTTGGTCTTCTCCTTATACATTTTGGCATTTTCATAAGACATATGCCTAAGCTCATCAAGCTCATGTAATTGCAAAGACCGCAATGTTCCCGCATCGGTCACGCAATAATTCAACTCTTTTAGGGCCCAAAATGCTTTAATTTCTAACTCGAATGGCAAGTGAAATGCTTTGCCATACACCAGTCTATAAGGAGACATACCTAGTGGTGTCTTATATGCAGTTCTATACGCCCAAAGTGCATCCTCGAGTTTAAACGCCCAATCTTTTCTATTGGGTTTGACCACTTTTTCAAGTATGTTCTTAATCTCCCTATTTGAAATTTCAGCTTGGCCATTCGAATGTGGGTGATAAGGAGTGGCTACTCTATGTCTAATATTATACTTAGCCAACACTCTCTCCATAGCCTTATTAATGAAATGTGTCCCCTCATCACTGATTATAGCCCGAGGTGTCCCAAATCTAGTAAAAATATGTTTATGCAAGAATCTTATGACTGTTTTGGCATCATTATTTGGACATGCTATGGCCTCTACCCACTTAGATACATAGTCTACTGCTACCAATATGTAGAGGTTACCTGATGATGGGGGAAATGGTCCCATGAAATCGATGCCCCACACATCAAAGAGCTCCAACTCTAAGATGTAAGTGAGAGGCATCTCATCCTTTCGACTGAGGTTACCTGTCCTCTGGCATTCATCACAGCTGTGGGCATAGTTGTGGGCATCCTTGAAGATTGTTGGCCAATAGTAGCCACTCTGGAACACCTTTACAGCTGTCCTTTGGCCACCAAAATGTCCACCATAAGGTGCTGTATGGCAGTGGTGCAGCACAGACTTTGCCTCAGCAGCTGACACACACTTCCTGAGTAGACCATCAGCACATGTCTTGTAAAGTGTGGGATCATCCCATATGAATTTCCTTGCTTCATGAAGGAACCTCTTCTTCTCTTGGCCTCCCTTGAAAGTTGGTAGTACCTGCGATGCAAGGAAGTTAGCAATGTCAGCAAACCAAGGTTCCTCATCGTTATCACGATGAGTCAATACAAAGACATGTTCATCAATAAAAGCATCAGAAATTGCGGTTTCCGCAATTTTTTTGCAATTATGCTGCAATCTAGAAAGATGATCCGCAACTACATTTTCACATCCTTTCTTATCTCTAATGTCCAGATCAAACTCTTGCAGCAGCAAGACCCATCTAATCAACCTAGGCTTTGCATCAGCCTTCCTCATAAGGTACTTCAAAGCAGAATGGTCAGTGTACACAATCGTCCTAGTGCCTACAATGTAATTCCTAAACTTCTCACAAGCAAACACTACAGCTAGCATCTCCTTCTCAGTAGTTGTGTAATTACATTGTGCCTCATTGAGTGTCTTACTAGCATAGTATACAGGGTGTGTTAACTTGTCAATCTTCTGTCCTAACATAACCCCTACAGCATAGTCACTTGCATCACATAACATCTCAAAGGGAAGATCCCAATTAGGCCCTACTATAATAGGTGCTGTGACTAGTGCTTCCTTAAGGGTTTTCCAAGCCAGGAAACAGTCTTTAGAGAAAATGAATGGTTTGTTTAGCTCTAGAAGCTCACATAAAGGCTTGGAGATCTTAGAAAAGTCCTTAATGAACCTCCTATAGAAACCAGCATGCCCTAAGAAACTTCTAATGGCCTTGACATTATGGGGTTCTACCAATTTCTCTATTATTTCAATTTTTGCCCTGTCAACTTCTACACGTGCCCTTGACACTCTATGACCTAAGACAATCCCTTCATCCACCATGAAATGGCACTTTTCCCAATTTAGGACTAGGTTAGTCTCCTCACACCTAGCCAGGACTTGTCCTAGGTTCTCTAGACAGTTTGTAAATGAATCCCCAAAGACTGAGAAATCATCCATGAATATCTCTATCATGGACTCATCCAAATCAGAGAAGATTGCCAACATGCACCTTTGGAAAGTTGCCGGTGCATTGCATAAGCCAAAAGGCATTCTGCGAAAGGCAAAAGTTCCAAAAGGGCAAGTGAAGGTAGTCTTCTCTTGGTCCTTAGGGTCTATAGTAATCTGGTTATATCCTGAATAACCGTCTAAGAAGCAGTAGTAGGCTCTACCAGCTATCCTATCTAACATCTGGTCAATGAATGGTAGAGGGAAATGGTCTTTTTTGGTTTCCTTGTTTAGTTTCCTATAATCCATGCAAACTCTCCATCCTGTGATAGTCCTAGTTGGAATCAGTTCATTGTTCTCATTGACTACCACAGTCATCCCCCCCTTCTTAGGTACACATTGTATAGGGCTCACCCACTGACTACTAGCTATGGGGAAGATCACACCAGCATCTAACCATTTTATTATTTCCTTTTTAACTACCTCTTTCATAGAGGGGTTCAACCTACGTTGGTGGTCTACTCTAGGTGTATGTTCTTCCTCTAATATAATCTTATGCATGCAATAGGAAGGGCTAATGCCTCTAATATCAGCAATAGTCCATGCAATAGCCTTCCTATGTTGCTTAAGTAATAAAACCAGTTCAACCTCATGCTTTTCACTTAATTTAGAAGAAATAATCACAGGCAAAGTATCATTACTTCCTAGATATGCATACTTGAGGTGATTGGGGAGAGGTTTCAATTCTAAGACAGGTGGATGCTCAATGGATGGTTTTAATGGATTCAAAGATTTTTCAGTTAAGTCAATATTCATACAAACATGCTTAGGGTTATTTACAGGTATGTCCATTATCTCAGCTATGTTTAAGTCAGTTAATTCTAATCCTACATATTCATGAGCATGCTTAGTCAACAATTCATGCTCCAATTGTTCTTCCATTAATGAATCTACAATGTCCATGCTAGCACAAGATTCAGAGTCAGAAGGATACCTCAGTGCTTTAAAAACACTAAACTTAACCTCCTCGTCATGAACCCTCATAGTGAGCTCACCTTTTTGGACATCTATCAGGGCCCTACCTGTGGCTAGAAATGGTCTGCCTAACAGGATGGGGACCTCCTTGTCTGCTTCATAATCCAGGATAATGAAATCTGCAAGGAAAATAAACTTGTCAACCTTTACAAGAATATCCTCAATCTTACCTTCAGGGTATGCTATGGATCTGTCTGCTAGTTGTAAAGTGACAGTGGTTGGACGTGCTTCTCCTATTCCTAGCTGGCGAAATAGTGATAGGGGCATGAGGTTTATGTTGGCTCCCAGGTCACAAAGAGCTCTGCCCACGTGCTTGCCTCCTAGCTCTACAGGTAAGGTGAAAGAACCAGGATCCTTCTCCTTCTTGGGTAGCTTGTTCTTGAGTATGGCACTGCACTCCTCAGTGAGATTGACTGTTTCAAACTCACCAATTATTTTCTTGTTAGTTATAATATCCTTTAAAAACTTTACATAAGAAGGCATAGACTGTAAAACTTCCACAAAAGGAATATTAACATGCACTTGCTTAAGAATTTTTAGAAATTTATCTCTTCTATGATTGGCTCCAGCCTTGGTCCTGATGTGCTTGGTAATGGTTGACCTTGGTTTGGCAGAGACTCCAGTGGAGCACTAGACTCAGTGTTCTCTACTCTCTTTGGTGTGTCCTTGGTGTTGCTCACCAATGGTCTACCACTTCTAAGTTCAATTGCTTGAACTTGCTCTTTACCATCTCTCCTTGGTACCTCAGTGTCAGCAGGTAGTCTACCTTGAGGCCTACTTTTGAGTTCATTGGCTAGTTGCCCTTTTTGGTTCTCTAGGCTCCTAAGAGTAGCTTGCTGACTCTGTAGAGTGGCATCATTCTTGGCTATGTATTCCTTGAGTAAGTTTTCTACAGAAGACCCTACAGGTTGGTTGTATGGTTTTTGATACATGGATTGGTTATGTTGGGGAGTGAAACCAGGTGTTCCACTCGGTCTTGGCTGGTTAGGAGCTTGGTTAGCATTCTGTTGGCCACCCCATGACAGGTTTGGGTGGTTCCTCCAACCAGGATTGTAAGTATTGGAATAGGGGTTGTTCCTAGGCTGCTGCTGGCTTCCAACATAGCAGACTGAGGCTGGATTCCCAGGGCAGTATTCATACAGGTGCCCCTCCCCACAGAATCCACAGATAAGTGTCTCACCTTGACTTGGTTGGGTGCCCATTGACATGGCTGTGGCGGTGTTGACACTTGTTTGGAGATTGGCTTGATCCATTTGCTTGACTAGGATGGTCAGGGCGCTTATTTGGCTACTCATGGTATTGAGTGCGTCCTTGTCTTGAGCTCTAGTTGGCTCAACTGGATCATCTGACCACCTACAGTGAGATGCTGAGATCTTCTCCAAGATCTCATAGGCTTCGTTGTAACTCTTGGACAACATGGAACCTCCAGCAGATGAATTTAGAACTTGTCTGGTGCTGGGGTTGCATCCTTTGAAAAAGACCTCTATTTGGATACACCATGGGATGCCATGATGTGGACATTTGAGAAGAAGGTCCTTGAACCTTGTCCAAGCTTCGTGAAGAGACTCACTCTCAGCTTGTTTGAACTTGATTATATCATCACGAAAGGTCGAATTCCTATCAGGTGGGAAGTATTTGACTAGGAATTTTTCTGCTAAGTCTGTCCAATTGAGGACAGATCCAGAGGGTAATGAGTTTAACCACGTTTTGGCTTTGTCCCTCAAAGAGTAAGGGAAAAGGTATAGCCTCAAGGCTTCTTGGGAAACTCCAGGAATGATGAATGTATCACTGACTCCTAGGAAGTTTCTAAGATGATTGTGGGGATCCTCATTTTCCACTCCAAAGAATTGTCCCACAGTGGACAACATTTGGAACATCACTGGCTTTAACTCGAATGAGTTGGCAGTGATTTCAGGACGGATTATGCTGGGGTTCAGCTCCCCAGGCATAGGTACTAGGTAAGAAAGTATGGCGCTATCCTTGTCATTCGCTATTTCGATGGGATTGCGAGTGACAGGCACCGGATTTGGAACTATTCCATCCATTTCTTCTTGAGAAAATTGCGGAGGAATTGCGGTTCCCGCAATTATTGGAGGTGTAGAGGGTTGGTCAAAGAGACGTTTCTTGGCTCTATTTCTGGCTCTAAATAGTCTCTCGGGCTCAGGATTGAACTCTAGATTACTACTTGAAGACTCATTCATAAACTAACCCAATGGTACCTGCAAAAGAAATGAAACTAGATCAGTTACAATAGACAATAAACTTGGTGTTTCAAACTTAACAAACTTCGTTTTCACTTAAATAAATCCCCGGCAGCGGCGCCAAAAACTTGTTGCGTGCTCAATGTGTTAAAATAAATAAGCAATAAGATAGAGAGAGCACTCAGAACATGCAAGCATACATGATCTTATAGCAAGTAGTAAGTATTTTTTCATTCGTTTTCCCACAGAGATTTATTATGAGCTACTCGTGAAGTGTAAAGTTAAGAAAGAATGGGTGGATTTGATGGGGTAAAATTGGTTTCAAATTGTCTAATTCCTAAGGGATATGTAAAGGATAGCAACATAAACAAGTGCAAGTCAAAGTTAAACTCAAAGGAAAAGAGACGAGATTAATAAACGAAGAGGAACTTAGCTAAACAGAATTTTAAACTTAGTAGAATTGCGGAAACAGCAATTCTACCGCAATTTTACTAACAGCGAAAGTGTGTAAAATGGAGAAACAAGGGCTACTAACGACTCCTCTATAGGCATTTTCTCACGATTCTCAAGCATTGGATCAACTCTCTATGCATCAAACTCACTCAATCTCATGTATCGTCCGATTCCATGCATTAGATTCTTTAGTTTACTCATGTCCAAGTAAGGTCTTAAGCATCTTGTTAAAGGAGAAAGTTATGGTTTGTACTAGGAAAACGCCTATTCCTAGGTCGTTTTCTGGCTACCTTGAAAGGCTAGCATGAGTGTATTACTCTGAACTCTTACTCCTTCCAGAGGTTAGGAGTTCTTTGGACAAAATGGATGGCCAATCGAAATTGCCCGTGGGATGAAGCTTACATACAATCAATGCTTCGAGAGCTATCCTACATGCTTGGTTCACGTTTTTTAGCCTATAGTATTGTCATTAGCATGCCCCTATGTGACTTAGTTACTCATGGATATAGGGAGAACAGAAAGAAGAGATAAAACAGACATGCTTAGAAGGAATTTAAAGACAAAACAGTAAAGAAAAACAGTAGATCGCAAAGGCAAGAAACTGTGAAATGCTGAATTTTGCTTTAGATTACTTGATTGTTTGAATGAACGAAGGAAAGCTTAAAGTGAATAACACAAAGACAGAAAGCAACGAAGTGCAATAAACTAGCTACCAGAACAGAACAACAACTAAACAACGCTGGAAATTAGAAATGAAAAGCAGAAAGCAGTAAAATGAGCTCGAACGCCTCGTCGCAACCGCCTCGGCTGAAGGATGAGAAAGATCAGCCTTGCTTGGATGAATCCAATCGGGAGAGAAGATGAATTAGAGCACGCTTTCGGATGATGATCAAACCCTCGACTTTGACCCCCTTTTATAGTAATCTGCAGGTGCGTTTGGGCCAAGGAGAACCATCCATCCTCAACGTCGTACTTCAAAATGGATGGAGGAGAAAGAACGAATCCCTGAAATAACGGAATATAACAGAAAAGGATCAGCCAACTTACGGATTTCACTTAAAACATTGTTGTTTTAGCAATGTTTCCGCAATGCTACCGCAATGCATGTTTTTCACTCTTTTCCTTCGGTTTTCATTCCTTTTCTTTCCTCTTGCACACAAGTCCTAATTTAGCTACCTTCTTCTAAATCTCATATATAAACATAGGTTTAAGCTAAATCCTATCAAAAACACCTAAGAGTGTACATCTTTCTAAGATAAATAAGTCCTAAAAATGTCACTTTTGGAGACTGATAGCACTCAAAAAGTGCTAATATTTAGCTCCTAAGTCTTGCGAATTAAGTAATTAATTGTGCTTAATTAATATATTTTGTATAATTTAATTACTTAGGGGTAAATCGGACCATTGAATTAATTAAGAGCTTAAAAGAACGTTTAGAGGATAATTTAGATTAATCATTCTGAGTGTTTATACTATGTATATTAATTAATCAAATTATATCTCAATTGTGATAAGTGGTCTGGTGGTGCAGGAGGAATTGGCAAGTTGATAGGCCTGAGTTCGAGTCCAGAGGAGGACAGAATTTCGGTTATTTTTCCTTCAGGCACAGACATAGCGTCGAGACGCTGCCTGTAGGGTCTCGACGCTCCGACTGTATAAAACCCATATTTTAACGATTTTTAGGGCATTCTCTCTCGGTTTTGGCTTCTTTTGGCCGATTTCTCTCTCAAATTCTTGGGGTTTTCTCCCCTTTTCTTCTATATCAAAGTAAGATTTTGTTGAATTTAGCTTGATTTTCATCCCGAGCAAGGTAAGTGCTCTAATTTGAGGTTAGGGGTTAAATTTAATGCGATTCATGAGGGTTTTCGTTCTTAATTTTGTGACTTAGCATGACTGATTGGGCATTTATTTCGTCTAAGCATATCACACGAATGTGTTGGAATGATTTAGGACTAGGCACCCTTGATTTTCAGCATGTTTGATTGTTAAAGATTAATGATGCCGTGCCTCTCTTAATCGCCAAGTAACACGGATAAATCGAGCCATAGATAACATTGGATTCCAGTTCATCTTGGTTGCAATTTATCTTGATGAAATAAAACAATCGAAGTATCATATTAAATGTTGTGAATGTTGATTACTTCAGGGTTGCCGGGTAATCAATTAGCATTTAGGATGTTTAATTGAATGTTCGTCATAAAATGCTAGTTACTACTTTAGTTAATTTAGAGCTGATCAATCCGAGTTAGCTAATAGTACCGTTTAATTAGAATTGAAAAATTCTGATTAATATATATGTGGCCGGTTGCTTTAGGGCTTCCGGGCAACCGTTTATGTGTTTAATTATGCCTTGCTAAGTATGTTTGAATCCCAATGAATCGAGTCGCATCAAAGTAAATCCCGACCCTTAAAATTAGGAGCACATGTAATTAGATTTAATTTTCCGTTAGCTACTTTTTATGCTTTACTTTATTTTTCCATAACCAATCCCCCCTTTACTTTAATGTTTTATTTTATCGTTTTAGTTTGAGTTTAAATAAAAGCAAATAGAATTTAATTAGGAGGAAATAATTTAGGTTCCCTATGGTTCGACACCCGTTACCACTAGCTTCAAAGCTCTGTTGTAGCGGAGTTATAAATGTATTTTGGCAAGCCTCGACAGCTTGAAATTGGAGTACCCCAAAAGTACCTCTACCAAAATTGGCGCCGTTGCCGGGAAACCATTTAATTTCTCTTATTTAGATTTTATTTGTTTGTTTTTCCTTTTTGTAGTTTGCCTTGTTTTGTAGGGGTTTGGCCTAAACAACGAGATAATGGGCAAAGACCGCGCCACTCCAACCACCCACCTCGCGAAATTCAGGGGAGGTTTTCTGTTCCCTTTAATTTTGTAGTTTTTATTGCTTTATCTGATGGATGGATACATAGAGGACTATGTATCTTTCGAAGGTTGGGGGTGGAGTTGTCTGTTGGATTCCTGTAGTTGTTGAGTTGTGGAGATTTTGAATTTGAAGTGCTTAGGACTCTGTTTACATGCTTTCTAATAATGACAATCTAGGAAATATTTTTAGAATCTTCATATTTGCATATCTAGATTAGCATGAAGTAGTTTGCACTAATTAGGTCCATGTCAAAAAATTTAAATTTTTTTCTATTGCTCCCTTGCATCTAAAGAGCACTTAGCAACTTCTCTTAGACTCCGTATGCTTAGATTGACCACATGTTGCACGAGTTCTCGTTGTCACCCCGAAAGGCACCCATAGGTAGCTTGTTGCATGAGAGTTAGTGGTTAGTTAATTGAGAAAGCGTATGCTAAGCCTAATATAAAAAAAAAATAGAAAAGGATGTTTGATAGAAAATTCCTCTCGAGGCGCTCCTCCTTCTTATTAGCGCTTAAGAAGTGAGCGTTAGTCCTTAAAAACGTGAAGCTTGGGCCAAAGTTTGACGTGTTAGGCAGCTCGAGGTGGAAAGAAAAAGTGAATAAAAGTGTTGGTTCAAAGAACCTTAATAAAGTGTACAAAGTACTCGTTAAAAGAAAAAGGAATGAGAAAAATAATTAGGTCTCTTAATTTGCTTCTCTCTCTCGTGTAAGTCAAGTGTAGACTGTTCTTAAACGCTAGAAGTAGGGGAAAACAAGATGAATTGTAGCATGTTGTTTTTCCGAGCTTGCATGGTTTAAGAGAGGTTCGCTATCACACACACACGTAGGGGAGTAGTAGTTAATTTTTGACATGTTCATTGATTAAGTGCATGCGATCGATTGCTTACTTGTTTATGTAAATGTCTTGATTCTTAAAGCATCGAGATTTGAGTTAGAAGCATGCATGTATAGTCCTTAGGAGCTATTTTAGAGTTTTCCTTGCTCGAGGACTAGCAAGATTTAGGTTGGGGGTTTTGATAGCACTCAAAAAGTGCTAATATTTAGCTCCTAAGTCTTGCGAATTAAGTAATTAATTGTGCTTAATTAATATATTTTGTATAATTTAATTACTTAGGGGTAAATCAATCCATTGAATTAATTAAGAGCTTAAAAGAACGTTTAGAGGATAATTTAGATTAATCATTCTGAGTGTTTATACTATGTATATTAATTAATCAAATTATATCTCAATTGTGATAAGTGGTCTGGTGGTGCAGGAGGAATTGGCAAGTTGATAGGCCTGAGTTCGAGTCTAGAGGAGGACAGAATTTCGGTTATTTTTCCTTCAGGCACAGACATAGCGTCGAGACGCTGCCTGTAGGGTCTCGACGCTCCGACTGTATAAAACCCATATTTTAACGATTTTTAGGGCATTCTCTCTCGGTTTTGGCTTCTTTTGGCCGATTTCTCTCTCAAATTCTTGGGGTTTTCTCCCCTTTTCTTCTATATCAAAGTAAGATTTTGTTGAATTTAGCTTGATTTTCATCCCGAGCAAGGTAAGTGCTTTAATTTGAGGTTAGGGGTTAAATTTGATGCGATTCATGAGGGTTTTCGTTCTTAATTTTGTGACTTAGCATGACTGATTGGGCATTTATTTCGTCTAAGCATATCACACGAATGTGTTGGAATGATTTAGGACTAGGCACCCTTGATTTTCAGCATGTTTGATTGTTAAAGATTAATGATGCCGTGCCTCTCTTAATCGCCAAGTAACACGGATAAATCGAGCCATAGATAACATTGGATTCCAGTTCATCTTGGTTGCAATTTATCTTGATGAAATAAAACAATCGAAGTATCATATTAAATGTTGTGAATGTTGATTACTTCAGGGTTGCCGGGTAATCAATTAGCATTTAGGATGTTTAATTGAATGTTCGTCATAAAATGCTAGTTACTACTTTAGTTAATTTAGAGCTGATCAATCCGAGTTAGCTAATAGTACCGTTTAATTAGAATTGGAAAATTCTGATTAATATATATGTGGCCGGTTGCTTTAGGGCTTCCGGGCAACCGTTTATGTGTTTAATTATGCCTTGCTAAGTATGTTTGAATCCCAATGAATCGAGTCGCATCAAAGTAAATCCCGACCCTTAAAATTAGGAGCACATGTAATTAGATTTAATTTTCCGTTAGCTACTTTTTATGCTTTACTTTATTTTTCCATAACCAATCCCCCCTTTACTTTAA
Source organism: Herpetospermum pedunculosum (assembly GCA_028017165.1). Lineage (NCBI taxonomy): Eukaryota > Viridiplantae > Streptophyta > Magnoliopsida > Cucurbitales > Cucurbitaceae > Herpetospermum > Herpetospermum pedunculosum. The sequence continues at coordinate 51,264,845 of CM051528.1, read as the reverse complement.
TGTTTTATTTTATCGTTTTAGTTTGAGTTTAAATAAAAGCAAATAGAATTTAATTAGGAGGAAATAATTTAGGTTCCCTGTGGTTCGACACCCGTTACCACTAGCTGCAAAGCTCTGTTGTAGCGGAGTTATAAATGTATTTTGGCAAGCCTTGACAGCTTGAAATTGGAGTAGCCCAAAAGTACCTCTACCAGAGACGTAACAATGACCAAGGCTTCCATGGGAGTATTGGGACTCCAAACATCCATGGTTGGCTAAGGTATTTGTGTTTGGATTTAGGATAATTAGGGATTCTTGTTGAGCTCTTTAATGTTTTGATAATCTATACTTGATGGTTCTGAATTGGCTTTGATTATGTATGCATTTATTGTTCTTGCTTCATCCCATGCATGTGTTAGATTTCGTCGACGGACAATCGAGTTTTCTAGCATGTGTTAGAGTTAAAGAATAGCGATGTCGTGCCTCTCACTATTCGCCTAGTAACACAGAACAATGAAATAAATCGGAGTATCGAGTTATGCATGACAATTGTTGGGTACTTCAGGGTTGCTGGGTAGCCAATTAGCAGTTTGATTACATAGTTGAATGTTCGTCGCGGTATGCTAGTGACTGTTTAGAGTCAAATTGGGGTTGATCACTCTAACGAGACCTTAAACAATGTTTAATTAGAACTGTGTGGTCTAATTAATTAATATGGAGCCGGTTACTTTAGGGTGTTGTTACGTCTCCAAAAGTGATCTTTTTAGAACTTATTTAGCTTAGAAAGATGTACACTCGTAGGTGTTTTTGATAGGATTTAGCTTAAACCTATGCTTATATATGAGAAATAGAAGAAGGTAGCTAAATTAGGACTTGTATGCAAAAGGAAAGAAAAGGATTAAAAACCGAAGTTAAAAGAAGGAAAAATGTGCATTGCGGCAGCATTGCGGAAACATTGCTAAAACCGCAATGTTTCAAGTGAAAACCGTAAGTTGACTGATCTGTTTTTGTTAATTTCCGTTATTTCAGGGATTCGTTCTTTCTCCTCCATCCATTTTGAAGTACGACGTTGAGGATGGATGGTTCTCCTTGGCCCAAACGCACCTGCAGATTACTATAAAAGGGGGTCAAAGTAGAGGGTTTGAGCATCATCCGAAAGCGTAGAAGTCTTCTCGCAGCTCCATCTTTTCTCCTGTTTTTCTTTGCCGTCTGTTGGTTTGCGAAGTTTAGCTGTTGGAGTCGATAATCTGATAGGAAGGAGAGAAGATTCATCTTCTCTCCCGATTGGATTCATCCAAGCAAAGCTGATCTTTCTCATCCTTCAGCCGAGGCGGTTGCGACGAGGCGTCCAAGCTCAATTACCTGCTTTCTGTCTTTCATTTCTAATTTCCAGCTCTGTTTAGTCGTTGTTTCTTGTCTAGTGACTAGTTCATTGCATTTCGTTGCTTTCTGTCTTTATGTTATTCACTTTAAGCTTTCCTTTGTTCATTCAAACAATCAAGTAATCAAAGCAAAAATTCATTATTTCACAGTTTCCTAACTTTGCTGCTACTGTTTTTCCCTTGCTGTTTGTCTTTAAATTTCTTCTACGCATGTCTACTTCGTCTCTTATTTCTGTTCTGTCTATATCCATGAGTAGCTAAGTCACATAGGGGCATGCTAATGACAATACTATAGGCTAAAAAACGTGAACCAAGCATGTAGGATAACTCTCGAAGCATTGATTGTATGTAAGCTTCATCCCACGGGCAATTTCGATTGGCCATCCATTTTGTCCAAAGAACTCCTAACCTCTGGAAGGAGTAAGAGTTCAGAGTCATACACTCATGCTAGCCTTTCAAGGTAGCCAGAAAACGACCTAGGAATAGGCGTTTTCCTAGTACAAACCATAGCTTTCTGCTTTAACAAGATGCTTAAGACCTTACTTGGACATGAGTAAACTAAAGAATCTAATGCATGAAATCGGAAGATACATGAGATTGAGTGAGTTTGATGCATAGAGAGTTGATCCAATGCTTGAGAATCGTGAGAAAATGCCTATAGAGGAGTCGTTAGTAGCCCTTGTTTCTCCATTTTACACACTTTCGCTGTAGTAACATTGCGGTAGAATTGCTGTTTCCGCAATTCTGCTAAGTTTAAAATTCTGTTTAGCTAATTTCCTCTTCGTTTATTAGTCTCTTCTCTTTTTCATTTGAGTTTATCTTTGACTTGCACTTGTTTATGTTGCTACCCTTTACATATTCCGTAGAAAATAGACAACTTAAAACCAATTCTACCTCCTCAAATCCATCCCTTCTTTCTTAACAATACACTTCACGAGTAGCTCATAATAAATCTCTGTGGGAAAACGAATGAAAAAATACTTACTACTTGCTATAAGATCATGTATGCTTGCATGTTCTGAGTGCTCTCGCTATCTTATTGCTTATTTATTTTAACACATTGAGCACGCAACAAGTTTTTGGCGCCGCTGCCGGGGATTTATTTTAGTGAAAACGAAGTTTGTTAAGTTTGAAACACCAAGTTTATTGTCTATTGTAGCTGATCTGTTGTCATTTCTTTTGCAGGTACCATTGGGGTAGTTTATGAATGAGCCTTCAAGTAGTGATCTAGAGTTCAACCCTGAGCCTGAGAGATTATTTAAGGCTAGAAATAGAGCCAAGAAACGTCTCTTTAAACAACCCCCTTTACCTCAAATAATTGCTGATACCGCAGAGTTTCCGCAATCCTCTCAAGAAGAAATGGATAGATTGGTTCCCAATCCGGTGCCTGTCACTCGCAATCCCATCGAAATAGCGAATGATAAGGATAGCGCCATACTCTCTTACCTAGTACCTATGCCTGGGGAGCTGAACCCCAGCATAATTTGTCCTGAAATCACTGCCAACTCATTCGAGTTAAAGCCAGTGATGTTCCAAATGTTGTCCACTGTGGGACAATTCTTTGGAGTGGAGAATGAGGATCCCCACAACCATCTTAGAAACTTCCTAGGAGTCAGTGATACATTCATCATCCCTGGAGTTTCCCAAGAAGCCTTGAGGCTCTACCTCTTCCCTTACTCTTTAAGAGACAAGGCAAAGACGTGGTTAAACTCATTACCCTCTGGATCTGTCCTCAATTGGACAGACTTAGCAGAAAAATTCCTAGTCAAATACTTTCCACCTGATAGGAATTCTACCTTTCGTGATGATATAATCAAGTTCAAACAAGCTGAGAATGAGTCTCTTCACGAAGCTTGGACAAGGTTCAAGGACCTTCTTCTTAAATGTCCACACCATGGCATCCCATGGTGTATCCAAATAGAGGTCTTTTTCCAAGGATGCAACCCCAGCACCAGACAAGTTCTAAATTCATCTGCTGGAGGTTCCATGTTGTCCAAGAGTTATAATGAGGCCTATGAGATCTTGGAGAAGATCTCAGCATCTCACTGTAGGTGGTCAGATGATCCAGTTGAGCCAACTAGAGCTCAAGACAAGGACGCACTCAATGCCATGAGTAGCCAAATAAGCGCCCTGACCAACCTAGTCAAGCAAATGGCTCAAGCCAATCTCCAAACAAGTGTCAACACCGCCACAGCCATGTCAATGGGCACCCAACCAAGTCAAGGTGAGACACTTATCTGTGGATTCTGTGGGGAAGGGCACCTGTATGAATATTGCCCTGGGAATCCAGCCTCAGTCTGCTATGTTGGAAGCCAGCAGCAGCCTAGGAACAACCCCTATTCTAATACTTACAACCCTGGTTGGAGGAACCACCCAAACCTTTCATGGGGTGGCCAACAAAATGCTAACCAAGCTCCTAACCAGCCAAGACCGAGTGGAACACCTGGTTTCACTCCCCAACATAACCAATCAATGTACCAAAAACCATATAACCAACCTACAGAGTCAGCAAGCTACCCTCAGGAGCCTAGAGAACCAAATAGGGCAACTAGCCAATGAACTCAAAAGTAGGCCCCAAGGTAGACTTCCTGCTGACACTGAAGTGCCAAGGAGAGATGGTAAAGAACAAGTTCAAGCAATTGAACTTAGGAGTGGGAGACCATTGGTGAGCAACACCAAAGAAACACCAAAGAGAGTAGAGAACAATGAGTCTAGTGCTCCACTGGAGTCTCTGCCAAACCAAGGTCCACCACCAACAAGCACATCAGGATCAAGGCTGGAGCCAATCATAGAAGAGATAGAAGAAATTCCAAGGCCTCCACCTATCCTGAGGCGACCTGAGGTGCCTGCATATGTGCCACCACCTCCATTTCCTCGAAGGCTAAAGAAAAAACAAGAACAGGAAGTGCACTTTAACAAATTTTTAGAAATTCTTAAACAAGTGCATGTGAATATTCCTTTTGTAGAAGTTTTACAGTCTATGCCCTCTTATGTAAAGTTTTTGAAGGATATTATTACTAACAAAAGAATAATTGGTGAGTTTGAAACAGTAAATCTCACTGAGGAGTGCAGTGCCATACTCCAGAACAAGCTACCAAAGAAGGAGAAGGATCCTGGTTCCTTCACCTTACCAGTAGAGCTAGGAGGCAAGCACGTGGGCAGAGCTCTTTGTGACCTGGGAGCCAGCATAAACCTCATGCCCCTATCACTATTCCGCCAGCTAGGAATAGGAGAAGCACGTCCAACCACTGTCACTTTACAACTAGCAGACAGATCCATAGCATACCCTGAAGGTAAGATTGAGGATATTCTTGTAAAGGTTGACAAGTTTATTTTCCTTGCAGATTTCATTATCCTGGATTATGAAGCAGACAAGGAGGTCCCCATCCTAGTAGGCAGACCGTTTCTAGCCACAGGTAGGGCCCTAATAGATGTCCAAAAAGGTGAGCTCACGATGAGGGTTCATGATGAAGAGGTGAAATTTTGTGTATATAAAGCCTTAAGGTACCCCTCTGACTCTGAATCTTGTGCTAGCATGGACATTGTAGACTCTCTAATGGAAGAACAGCTGGAGCATGTATTATTAACTAAGCATGCTAATGAGTATGTACAATTAGATGTAGCTGATTTGAATCTATCTGAGATAATGGATATACCTGTAGATAAAACACAGCATGTATGTATAAATAAAGACCTAACTACCAAATCCATGAATCCTTTAAAACCATCCATTGAGCATCCACCTGTCTTAGAATTGAAACCTCTACCCACTCACCTCAAGTATGCATATCTAGGAAGTAATGATACTTTGCCTGTGATTATTTCTTCTAAATTAAGTGAAAAGCATGAGGTTGAACTGATTTTATTACTTAAGCAACATAGGAAGGCTATTGCATGGACTATTGCTGATATTAGAGGCATTAGCCCTTCCTATTGCATGCATAAGATTATATTAGAGGAAGAACACACACCCAGAGTAGATCACCAACGTAGGCTGAACCCCTCTATGAAAGAGGTAGTTAAAAAGGAAATACTAAAATGGTTAGATGCTGGTGTGATCTTCCCTATAGATAGTAGTCAGTGGGTGAGCCCTATACAATGCGTACCTAAGAAGGGGGGGATGACTGTGGTAGTCAATGAGAACAATGAACTGATTCCAACTAGGACTATCACAGGATGGAGAGTTTGCATGGATTATAGGAAGTTAAACAAGGAAACCAAAAAAGACCACTTCCCTCTACCATTCATTGACCAAATGTTAGATAGAATAGCTGGTAGAGCTTACTACTGCTTCTTAGACGGTTATTCAGGATATAATCAGATCACTATAGACCCTAAGGACCAAGAGAAGACAACCTTCACTTGCCCCTTTGGAACTTTTGCCTTTCGCAAAATGCCTTTTGGCTTATGCAATGCACCGGCAACATTCCAAAGGTGCATGTTGGCAATCTTCTCTGATTTGGATGAGTCTATGATAGAGATATTCATGGATGATTTCTCAGTCTTTGGGGATTCATTTACAAACTGTCTAGAGAACTTAGGACAAGTCCTGGCTAGGTGTGAAGAGACCAACCTAGTCCTAAATTGGGAAAAGTGCCATTTCATGGTGGATGAAGGGATTGTCTTAGGTCATAGAGTGTCAAGGGCAGGTGTAGAGGTTGACAGGGCAAAAATTGAAATAATAGAGAAATTGGTAGAACCTCAGAATGTCAAGGCCATTAGAAGTTTCTTAGGGCATGCTGGTTTCTATAGAAGGTTCATTAAGGACTTTTCTAAGATCTCCAAGCCTTTATGTGAACTTCTAGAGTTAAACAAACCATTCATTTTCTCTAAAGAATGTTTCCAAGCTTGGAAAACCCTTAAGGAAGCACTAGTCACAGCACCTATTATAGTAGGGCCTAATTGGGATCTTCCCTTTGAGATGTTATGTGATGCCAGTGACTATGCTGTAGGGGTTATGTTAGGACAGAAGATTGACAAGTTAACACACCCTGTATACTATGCTAGTAAAACACTAAATAAGGCACAATGTAATTACACAACTACTGAGAAGGAGATGCTAGCTGTAGTGTTTGCTTGTGAGAAGTTTAGGAATTACATTGTAGGCACTAGGACAATTGTGTACACTGACCATTCTGCTTTAAAGTAACTTATGAGGAAGGCTGATGCTAAGCCTAGGTTGATTAGATGGGTGTTATTGCTGCAAGAGTTTGATCTGGACATTAGAGATAAGAAAGGATGTGAAAATGTGGTTGCGGATCATCTTTCTAGATTGCAGCATAATTGCGAAAAAATTGCGGAAACGCAATTTCTGATGCTTTTATTGATGAACATGTCTTTGTATTGACTCATCGTGATAACGATGAGGAACCTTGGTTTGCTGACATTGCTAACTTCCTTGCATCGCAGGTACTGCCAACTTTCAAAGGGGGACAAGAGAAGAAGAGGTTCCTTCATGAGGCAAGGAAATTCATATGGGATGATCCCACACTTTACAAGACATGTGCTGATGGTCTACTCAGGAAGTGTGTGTCAGCTGCTGAGGCGAAGTCTGTGCTGCAGCACTGCCATACAGCACCTTATGGTGGGCATTTTGGTGGCCAAAGGACAGCTGCAAAGGTGTTTCAGAGTGGCTACTATTGGCCAACGATCTTCAAGGATGCCCACAACTATGCACACAGTTGTGATGACTGCCAGAGAACAGGTAACCTTAGTCGAAATAATGAGATGCCTCTCACTTACATCTTGAAGTTGGAGCTCTTTGATGTGTGGGGCATTGACTTCATGGGACCATTTCCCTCATCATCAGGTAACCTTTACATATTGGTAGCAGTAGACTATGTATCTAAGTGGGTAGAGGCCATAGCATGTCCCAATAATGATGCCAAAACAGTCATAAGATTCCTGCATAGACATATATTTACTCGATTTGGAACACCTCGTGCTATCATTAGTGATGAAGGGACACATTTCATTAATAGAGCTATGGAGAGAGTGTTGGCTAAATATAATGTTAGACATAGAGTAGCCACCCCTTATCACCCACATTCGAATGGACAAGCTGAAATTTCAAATAGGGAGATTAAGAACATCCTAGAAAAAGTGGTCAAACCCAATAGGAAAGATTGATCGTTTAAACTCGAGGATGCACTTTGGGCGTATAGAACTGCATATAAGACACCCCTAGGTATGTCTCCTTATAGACTTGTGTATGGCAAAGCATGCCACTTACCATTCGAATTAGAAATTAAAGCATTTTGGGCACTAAAAGAGTTGAATTATTGCGTGACCGATGCGGGAACATTGCGGTCTTTGCAATTACATGAGCTTGATGAGCTCAGACATATGTCCTATGAAAATGCTAAAATGTATAAGGAAAAGACCAAGATTTGGCACGACAGTAGACTTAGGATTAAGGACTTTAAGAAAGGCCAGCTTGTCTTATTATTTAACTCACGATTGAGATTATTTCCAGGCAAACTTAAGTCCAGATGGTAAGGTCCATTTGTAATAACTAATGTGTTTGTTCATGGTGCAATCGAGATTAAGAACTTGCAGCAAGGGCAACCATTCATGGTTAACGGTGCAAGATTGAAGCACTACTATGAGGAAGGAGATGTGAAGACTCTCTCGGCCTTCCTCTTGACTGAAACATGAAAATAAGAACGAGAGAGGACGAGTGATTACTGTGCTCGTCCATGCGAGGCTCATGCCTTAGTTTATTTTTTGCGATTTTCCGGTTACTGTTTGTGTATATTTTTGTGTGATTTTAATTATGTATTTGATGTTTATTTTATTTCTTTTAATAGGGAATCGATAGAGGGAATCAAGCTAAAAAGATCAAGGAGATATTGGGCCAAATCAAAGATACGGTTGAGAAAAGATTGGCATTTAAACGCAGAAAATCTCCAACGGTCACTAGAATTGCGCTGGATTTGCAGAATCCGCAACAAATAGAGCCGTTGGGATTTCCATTATTATTTATATCCGTTAGAAGAGCGTTGATCCGTACGATTTCCCCATTATCTGAACTCCAAGAAATATCTCTCCCTCTTCATCTGCAATTCTTCTTTCCAGATTCCCACGATTCAACAATGGTGCTAACGAGAGCTGAAAGATCTGCGTCCAAGAAGAGGGCTGACGACGCCGAAACTGCTGCGAGGGAAGCACTTCTTGCCCTTGCAGACGCTGAGGCTGCACGCGCTGAAAGACTCCCCAAACTGCCGATCCGCAAGAAGAAGTGGAAGGTAGTTACGGAGATACCTGCTGGGCCCTCTGAACCAGCAGGAACACCCAAGAACTGCAAATGGAGCATGGCGGTGGCTGAAGAAACGAGCAAGCAAAAGACTCCCTCTGTGGAGAGTCAAGAAAGTGACCGTCGGTCACAAGAGTCAGCCAAGCAGAGCTCTTCGCCATCTCCACCAGCGCGAAGCCCTGAGCTCCCCCCATCGCCGCAGAGTTCTGAACACACCCCACCAGAAGAGAGCCCTGCAGCATCACCCACTTCCCCACAACCTGACCCTGAATTCCCATATGGAGAGTATCAAGAATCGACACAGGGCAGTGGGGAAGCTGAGGAAGAAGAAGTCTTCTCTCCTTTGAGGGAAGCCAGCCCTGAGAGCCCTGTGCAGAAGAATGACTCGATGGACGAAACACTCGGGGATTGCCTCCAGCAGTTGACAACCAAGGCGAAGTTGAAAAAGAAGAAGGCCGCCAAGGTTGTCAAGGCCAAACGGTCCAAGAAGTCAAAGAAAAAGAAAACCAAGAGGGCGCCTTCATCAGAGAAGGAGAGTGCTGAGCCGTCGCTGAAGAAGCTCAAGATTGAGGCTGCTGAGTCAGCCAAACCAAAAGACAAACGGAAAGCCAAGCTTTACCCTGAAGATGAGCCTCAATCAGTGAGGTACGTGTCTTCTGACGCTGAGTCTAGAGGCATTAAGCTGAGGAAGATGGAGCTGCTGCATGAGAAGGGATTCCTCGACGCACCTGCGGACCTGCCGCAATTCTTGCGCGCAGGGATCACGAATCACAGCTGGGAGGAGCTGTGCAGACCACCCAATCCAGCCTACTCCAGCATGGTGTATGACTTCTACGCCAATCTGATGAATCCTGAGGATGGCCTATCTGTGGTCAGAGGGGTTGAGGTAGACTTCTCAGCGAAGGCAATCAACGAAGCCTATGGCCTCAAGGGCCAAAAACACACTGACTATGCGAGGATTGTTGATGAGCCAACAGAAGCTGTCTTGGAGGAGGCCATTCGGATCATTGGCCAGCCAGAGGCATCATGGACAGTATCGCGCAATGGGAGGCACACCCTGATGAGTGCCACCCTCACAGCCAAGGCGGCTGTCTGGTTTTCCTTCTTGAGGAGGAAGCTGTCCCCAATGACCCATGAGACCACCATCAACCAAAGCAGGTCGCTGCTGGTCTACGCAATCATGAGAGGCCTCACAATCAACGTGGGCGAGGTCATTGCAGCTTCAATTGCTCACTGCGCCAAAAAGGGTAAGGGACCACTCTTCTTTCCTAACACAATTACTAAGCTGTGCTTACGTGCAGGGGTCCCAATCGAGCGAATGGAAAGGCAGGTGGCCTACACGGGTTACCTGGAATTGCCTACGGCCTTGAGGTTGCGCAGAAAGGGGAACATGGAGTTCGAGCTCGATGGCCTGGCTGCTGCTCAGTCTTTGACCATGGCCTGCCTGACGGATCTGCAGAAGAGGATGGCTCAATGGGCCACATATGCGCAGGCAAGGGACAAGGAAGTTGCTGACCAATTGGGATGTATTTTTCCTGAATTCCCCACGAACCTAATGACTCCATGGGCGCCTCCACGACCATGAAGGACTGATGATGAGGAAGACATTTGAGTGCTAGTCTGAGAAGCACTAAAGGGAGTATTGCTGTTCCCTTCAATTAAAAAAAAAAAAAAAACAATCACCCTGCTTTTTGTTGAACCATGTGAATTATGCTGTTTTGAGTTCATATTCTGATCTGTTTTAGTTCTTTAGTTTTAGTATTTAAATTTGGTTAGTGTAGTCTGATGATAGCTGAGTAGGTAGTTTAGTTTAGTTTCATTTTTGTATAGCTTGGATGACTGGAAAAAGCATGCACAGGGGCCCTGATCACTGATATATCTGTCCTGTATCTATTGCGAAATAATTGCGGAAACCGCAATTTTTATTAGTAAATGCATGCTTTTGACTAACTGTTTAGTTAGGCTGGTTCTGTTTAAATTCTATCCTTTGCTGCTATCATGACTACCCTATATAGCGTATCTCAAAGCATGCTGAATGAGTGTCATTGGACACCCTTTGATAGTTTAAACTCGCCTCTTAAAAGTGCTCAGCATGCATAGCTTTAAGTCCTTGCCTGACTGTTTTTTATAAATTTCTGCTGCTGTGATATTTGCTTTTAGACTGTTCTGTCTATGCCTAGGGCTTTTAGATTCTCTTTGTTTTACCTTAGACTAGATGCTTCTAGGACAAGTTTGGGGGTGGGCCACCTCAGACACTCATTGGGGACAATGAGTAGTTTAAGTTTGGGGGAGGCCACCCTAGGCCTAGGAACATTCCTCTCTCCCTTTAAGCATAAGCATTCTTCTTCTCCTTTACAAAAAAAAATGATGAGCTGAAAAAAAATGAGAAATAGAATAAAGAGGGGTGTCTCTCTTAGGTTGCTGAGTAATCAGTGCCAAGTGTGTAACCCACAAGTGGCATTGCATCAAAAGGCAACCACAGGAGAGGCTCCACCTAAGTAAGAAAGAAAGAAAAAGGAAAAAATAGGGAAGAAGAATGTATACCTAGGAGTTGCAACTTTGTGGCTTAGATGTCCTAAATAAAAAGAACTCTGATCCTCAATTAGCTGAGCGCAAAGTTGTAATTTGTAGGGTTGTTTAGGGAGATGAATGTATGTCCAATGTAGTGATGCCAGGGTTTAGGTTGTTCTCTTAAAGTACTACTGTCACTGTTAATACTAAGACTGGCATGACTCTAAGGAATCCTAGGTAGCTCAAAAGTAAAAACTAGAAGCATGTACTGAGTCTAGGGTAAAGCTAGGTAGAATTTGAAACCTTAGGGATAGTGGCACGATATGACAAGAGCAAGTAGATCAGTCGTAGGGAGTTAATGAAACAGCAGGAGTATTAGGCGTGCAAAGTCAGAAGATGCAATATAAAAGGTTAGTTGTAAACCTAGAAGTGTGTCACAGGACAGCACTGCTATAGATAGGAATGTAGGGGAGTCACTAAGTGGTTAAAGAAGATGAAATAGCAGCCTAGACAAGTCCTTAGACTGCTCGAGGACGAGCAAAACCTTAAGTTTGGGGGTGTGTTACGTCTCCAAAAGTGACCTTTTTAGGACTTATTTAGCTTAGAAAGATGTACACTCGTAGGTGTTTTTGATAGGATTTAGCTTAAACCTATGCTTATATATGAGAATTAGAAGAAGGTAGCTAAATTAGGACTTGTATGCAAAAGGAAAGAAAAGGATTAAAAACCGAAGTTAAAAGAAGGAAAAATGTGCATTGCGGCAGCATTGCGGAAACATTGCTAAAACCGCAATGTTTCAAGTGAAAACCGTAAGTTGACTGATCTGTTTCTGTTAATTTCCGTTATTTCAGGGATTCGTTCTTTCTCCTCCATCCATTTTGAAGTACGACGTTGAGGATGGATGGTTCTCATTGGCCCAAACGCACCTGCAGATTACTATAAAAGGGGGTCAAAGTAGAGGGTTTGAGCATCATCCGAAAGCGTAGAAGTCTTCTCGCAGCTCCATCTTTTCTCCTGATTTTCTTTGCCGTCTGTTGGTTTGCGAAGTTTAGCTGTTGGAGTCGATTATCTGATAGGAAGGAGAGAAGATTCATCTTCTCTCCCGATTGGATTCATCCAAGCAAAGCTGATCTTTCTCATCCTTCAGCCGAGGCGGTTGGGACGAGGCGTCCAAGCTCAATTACCTGCTTTCTGTCTTTCATTTCTAATTTCCAGCTCTGTTTAGTCGTTGTTTCTTGTCTAGTGACTAGTTCATTGCATTTCGTTGCTTTCTGTCTTTATTTTATTCACTTTAAGATTTCCTTTGTTCATTCAAACAATCAAGTAATCAAAGCAAAAATTCATTATTTCACAGTTTCCTAACTTTGCTGCTACTGTTTTTCCCTTGTTGTTTGTCTTTAAATTTCTTCTACGCATGTCTACTTCGTCTCTTATTTCTGTTCTGTCTATATCCATGAGTAGCTAAGTCACATAGGGGCATGCTAATGACAATACTATAGGCTAAAAAACGTGAACCAAGCATGTAGGATACCTCTCGAAGCATTGATTGTATGTAAGCTTCATCCCACGGGCAATTTCGATTGGCCATCCATTTTGTCCAAAGAACTCCTAACCTCTGGAAGGAGTAAGAGTTCAGAGTCATACCCTCATGCTAGCCTTTCAAGGTAGCCAGAAAACGACCTAGGAATAGGCGTTTTCCTAGTACAAACCATAGCTTTCTGCTTTAACAAGATGCTTAAGACCTTACTTGGACATGAGTAAACTAAAGAATCTAATGCATGAAATCGGAAGATACATGAGATTGAGTGAGTTTGATGAATAGAGAGTTGATCCAATGCTTGAGAATCGTGAGAAAATGCCTATAGAGGAGTCGTTAGTAGCCCTTGTTTCTCCATTTTACACACTTTCGCTGTAGTAACATTGCGGTAGAATTGCTGTTTCCGCAATTCTGCTAAGTTTAAAATTATGTTTAGCTAATTTCCTCTTCGTTTATTAGTCTCTTCTCTTTTTCATTTGAGTTTATCTTTGACATGCACTTGTTTATGTTGCTACCCTTTACATATTCCGTAGAAAATAGACAACTTAAAACCAATTCTACCTCCTCAAATCCATCCCTTCTTTCTTAACAATACACTTCACGAGTAGCTCATAATAAATCTCTGTGGGAAAACGAATGAAAAAATACTTACTACTTGCTATAAGATCATGTATGCTTGCATGTTCTGACTGCTCTCGCTATCTTATTGCTTATTTATTTTAACACATTGAGCACGCAACAGGTGTCCTGGGTAACCGACCGCATGCATGTCATTATTGATTAGCCTTACTTTAGAGTTAAATGATAAACGTTAAAACGCTTAGCAAGATCCCGAAATCCCCCAAATCCAACACTCTTCATTCTCGAGTATTATTTTTCCGTTAGCACTTTTCATTACTTTGCATGTTTAAAACCCCCCTTTTTGTGACAAACTTCACCGGTCAACTTAATTATAACTCAAACAATTAATTCTCAGTTTTATTCCCTCTCTGTGGTTCGACCCTGTTACCACTAGCTGCAAAGCTAAGGATAATAGGCTTATAAATTCATTTTGGTCAGGCCTCGACAGCCTGTGAATTAAGGATATTCATAAATCCGCACCACCAAAGAACCGAGACGAAATTCTGGACTGCTAGAACATTGTTACCTATGACAATGATGTCATCAACATACAAGTAGAAACAGAGTATCATTGTTATTTTCTGTACAAACAGGGAAGTGTCAGCGACCAAGTTCAAGAAGTGAGATGCAAGCAGAAATTGGCAAAGCTCATTGTACCGAGCTCGAGGTGCCTGCTTAAGGCCATAAATAGCCTTTCGTAGGCGGCACACGTGGTGAGGTTGATCAGGATCAACAAATCCTTGTGGCTGTGTCAAAAAGACATCATTAGTAAGAGTGCCTTGAAGATGTGCATTGTTGACATCTAGTTGACGAAGATCCCAACCATTACTGACAGCCATGGAAAGGACAAGTCGAATTGTCGTGGGTTTGACAACTGGGTTGAACCTCTCATGGTAGTCAACGTCGGTGCGTTGATGAAACCCTTTAACAACCAATCGAGCTTTGTACGTGTCAACAGAGCCATTAGGTGAACGTTTTATTCGAAAAATCCATTTACATCCCACTATATTTTGAACCATTGTTGAAGGAACTAACTCCCAAGTACCATTCCTAACCAAGGCATTGAACTCGTCTGACATTGCATGTCGCTGTTACGTCTCCAAAAGTGACCTTTTTAGGACTTATTTATCTTAGAAAGATGTACACTCTTAGGTGTTTTTGATAGGATTTAGCTTAAACCTATGCTTATATATGAGAATTAGAAGAAGGAAGCTAAATTAGGACTTGTGTGCAAAAGGAAAGAAAAGGAATGAAAAAGGAAGTTAAAAGAATGAAAATTGTGCATTGCGGAAGCATTGCGGAAACATTGCTAAAACCGCAATGTTTTAAGTGAAATCCGTAAGTTGGCTAACCTTTTTCTGTTGTGATCCGATATTTCAGGGATTCGTTCTTTCTCCTCCATCCATTTTGAAGTACGACGTTGAGGATGGATGGTTCTCCTTGGCCCAATCGCACCTGCAGAATACTATAAAAGGAGGTCAAAGAGGAGGGTTTGATCATCATCCGAAAGCGTAGAAGTCTCTTCGCAGCTCCATTCTTTCTCCTGTTTTTTTCTTCCGTCTGTTGGGTTGGAAAGCTTAGCTGTTGGAGTCGACAATCTGATAGGAAGGATCTTCTCTCCTGATTGGATTCATCCAAGCAAGGCTACCCTTTTTCTCCCTTCAGCCGAGGCGTTTGCGACGAGGCGTTCAAGCTCACTTACTGCTTTCTGTCTTTTACTCTTCATTTCCAGCACTATTTTGTTGTTGTTTCCTTTCCATTAGTTAGTCCATTTCATTTCGTTGCTTTCTGTCTTTGTGTTATTCACTTTAAGTTTCCCTTTGTTCATTCAAACAATCGATTAATCAAAGCACAATTCATTATTTCACAGTTTCTTGTCTTTGCTGCCTACTGTTTTCCCTTACTGTTTTAAGTTTATTCTTCTTCTGAGCATGCCTATTTTATCTAATAATTCTGTTCTTTCTATATCCATGAGTAACTAAGTCACATAGGGGCATGCTAATGACAATACTATAGGCTAAAAAACGTGAACCAAGCATGTAGGATAGCTCTCGAATGCATTGATTGTATGTAAGCTTCATCCCACGGGCAATTTCGATTGGCCATCCATTTTGTCCAAAGAACTCCTAACCTCTGGAAGGAGTAAGAGTTCAGAGTCATACACTCATGCTAGCCTCTCAAGGTAGCCAGAAAACGACCTAGGAATAGGCGTTTTCCTAGTACAAACCATAACTTTCTGCTTTAACAAGATGCTTAAGACCTTACTTGGACATGAGTAAACTAAAGAATCTAATGCATGAAATCGGAAGATACATGAGATTGAGTTAGTTTGATGCATAGTGAGTTGATCCAATGCTTGAGAATCGTGTGAAAATGCCTATAGAGGAGTCATTAGTAGCCCTTGTTTCTCCACTTTACACACTTTCGCTGTTAGTAACATTGCGGTAGAATTGCTGTTTTCGCAATTCTGCTAAGTTAAAAATTCTGTTTAGCTATTTTCCTCTTCATTTATTAATCTCTTCTCTTTTCATTTGAGTTTATCATTGACTTGCACTTGTTTATGTTGCTACCCTTTACATATATCTTAGAAATTAGACAACTTAAAACCAATTCTACCCCATCAAATCCACCCATACTTGCTTAACAATATACTTCACGAGTAGCTAATAATAAATCTCTGTGGGAAAACGAATGAAAAAATACTTACTACTTGCTACAAGATCATGTATGCTTGCATGTTCTGAGTGCTCTCTTTCTCTTATTGCTTATTTATTTTACACATTGAGCACGCAACAGAGAGAAACTGTTTGTTAAGTTAGAGAAAATAAAACTCAATATCTAGTGGAGCTAACCTTCTTTCATTTCTTTTACAGGTACTATCAAGCTAGTTTATGAAAGAGTTTCCAAACCTCAACTCGCAACAGAGAGAAACTTTGGAGGTGGAAAACGTATGTGTAGGACAAAGTAAATGAATACGCTGCAAAACTTAATTGGAGGAAGAGTTTGCCCACAACAGTTTGAAGAATTTTATCAGCCATGTGCTTATTGTCGGGATAATCATAACTTGGAGAATTGCCCAACCTTGAATTATCAAGAGAGGCAATATCAACAAAGCTATGACAACCATTATTCGTATATGTGTGAACATGATCAGTGGCAACTCTGAAATAATCCTTGGGAAGAGCATGGGCAAGTTGCTCATTATGAAGAGTTCCCCCAACATGAAGACTATCAACATTATGCCCTAACTCCAAATGAAGAATTATCACCCGCTTTGGAGGCGCTATGGATAGAATTCATGGCAAGGAATGATGCATCCATGAGGAGAATGGATGTGCAATTAGCTCAGCTCACAAATGACTTACAAGATCTACTTGCTATAGCAAAATCACTACCACCATGCCCTCAGATGTTCGATTTTTATGATGATGAATCCTTTGTTACCTTCGAATCTGAGAAGAGTGATCCAATGGAATATCCATATGAAATGGTGGAGTTGGTGAAAGGTGAGAAAAATGAAATTGTGCTGGATGAGGCCAAAAAGACTATTGCGCTGCTTGAAGAACAAGAATTTGAAATGTCTGATGTTGCAGCAAGCTTCTCCACCAATGAAAGAGTTGAGCCACCACCACCACAAATGCTCCAGTTGAAGGAGTTAGAAAGAGATGTGCCCGAAAAAGAAGTCCCATCGCATCAAAGCTATGTTGTAGCAAATGTTGTAGAAACAAAACCAACGCACAGAAAGTACAAACCTTGGGATGTTATAACATGCAGTCTCTTTGAAAGAATCAACAATTTCAAGGTGTGGCAGAATGTCCGACCCCGTAAATCAAGACTTAAGTATCTTAAAGATGCAGAAGTGATGCCTCGAAACACTGAAGAATATCCATATGAGGCAGATTGACAAGGGAGATTTCTGATCCCTAAACTCTTAAATTAGGATTTTATCAGGCTTTGTTTACATTTCGTATGTTAGGAGTAGTTTATTTTTGGAATGAAATATTTATTATGTGCCAACAATCATAGTCGTTTAACATGAATTGATGATGCACTGTGGGCCTATAGGATTGCATATAAAACACCCTTAGGTATGTCTCCTGATAGACTTGTGTATGGCAAAGCATGTCACTTACCATTCGAATTGGAAATTAAAGCATTTTGGGCCTTGAAAGAACTGAATTATTGCGTGACCGATGCGGGAACATTGCGGTCTCTGCAATTACATGAGCTTGATGAGCTTAGACATATGTCCTATGAAAATGCTAAAATGTATAAGGAAAAGACTAAGATTTGGCATGATAGTAGACTTAGGATTAAGAACTTTAAGAAAGGCCAGCTTGTCTTATTATTTAACTCACGGTTGAGATTATTTCCAGGCAAACTTAAGTCCAGATGGTCAGGTCCTTTTGTAATAACTAACGTGTTTTTTCATGGTGCAATCGAGATTAGGAACCTGCAGCAAGGGCAACCGTTCATGGTTAATGGTGCACGATTGAAGCATTATTATGAGGTAGGAGATGTGAAGACTCTCTCGGCCTTCCTCTTGACTGAAACGTGAAAATAAGAACGAGAGAGGACGAGTGATCACTGTGCTCGTCCATGCGAGGCTATGCCTTAGTTTATTTTTTGATATTTTTTCGGTTACGATTTGTGTATATTTTTGTGTGATTTTAATTACGAATTTGATGTTGATTTTATTTCTTTTAATAGGGGATCGATAGAGGGAATCAAGGAGATGAATTCAAGATTAAAAATCGAGGGAGATATTGGGCCAAATCAAAGATTCAGTTGAGAGAAGATTGGCATTTAAATTCAAGAAAATCTCCCAACGACCATTTAATTGCGGTAGATTTGCTGAATCCGCAACAGAAAATAGTCGTTGGGATTTCCATCATTACATATAGCCGTTAGAAGCGCTCTGGGCCATACGCTTCCTTCATTCACAGAACTCCAAGACATCTCTCTCCCTCTTCATCTGCAATTCCTCTTTCCAGATTCCTACGATTCCACCATGGTGCTAACAAGAGATGAGAGATCTGCGTCCAAGAAGAAGGCTGACGACGCTGAGATTGCTGCGAGAGAGGCACTTCTTGCCTTGGCAGATGCTGAAGCCGCGCGAACCGAACGCCTTCCCAAGCTCCCTGTCCGCAGGAAGAAGTGGAGGGTGGTGACGGAGATCTCTGCTGGGCCATCTGAACCAGCAGGAACGCCCAAGAAATGCAAATGGAAGGTGGCTGTGGCCGACGCAGCAATCAAGAAGAAGACTCCCTCTGTGGAGAGTCAAGAAAGTGGCCGTCCGTCACACGAGACGGCCAGGCAAAGCCTTTCGCCATCTCCACCAGCGCGAAGCCCTGAACCTTCTCCATCTCCACAGAGCTCTGCACAGACTTCACCGCCGCAGAGCCCTGAAGCATCACCCGTCTCACAGACGCCTGAACCTGCAATTCCAGATGAAGAGCATCAAGAATCGGTGCAGGGCGGCGAAGAAGCTGAAGAAGAAGAGGTCTTCTCTCCTTTGAGGGAAGTCAGCCCCGAGAGTCCAGCACAGGGGGATGATTCGATGGATGAGACATTGGGGGATTGCCTCCAACAGATCACAACCAAGGCGAGATTGAGAAAGAAAGCCACCAAGGTTGTCAAGGCCAAACGGCCAAAGGCTTCGAAGAAGTCCAAGAAAAAGAAAGCCAGGGGTGAGCCTTCATCAAAGAAGGTTAGTGATGAGCCCTCTTTGAAGAAGCTCAAAATTGAGGCTGCTGAATCAGCCAAACCGAAGGATAAGGGGAAAGCCAAGCTGTACCCCGAAGATGAGCCTCAATCTGTGAGGTATGTGTCCTCTGATGCTGAGTCCAGAGGCGCTGAATTAAGGAAGAGGGACCTGCTGCATGAGAAGGGGTTCCTTGACGCGCTAGCAGACCTGCCGCAATTCTTGCGCGCAGGGATCACTAATCACGGCTGGGAAGAGCTGTGCAGACCACCCAACCCCGCCTACTCCAGCATGGTGTATGATTTCTACGCCAACTTGATGAACCCTGAAGATGGCCTATCTGTGGTCAGAGGAATCGAGGTGGATTTCTCAGCTAAGGCAATCAATGAAGCCTATGGCCTCAAAGGTCAAAAACACACGGATTATGCAAGGATCATTGATGCGCCAACAGAGGCTGTCCTGGAGGAAGCAATTCGGATCATTGGCCAACCTGAGGCAGCATGGACAGTTTCACGCAATGGGAAGCACACTCTGATGAGTGCTACCCTCACAGCTAAGGCAGCGGTCTGGTTCTCCTTCGTGCGGAGGAGGCTGTCCCCAGTGACCCACGAGACCACCATCAACCAAGGCAGATCGCTGCTGGTCTATGCGATCATGAGGGGCCTCACAATCAACGTTGGTGAGGTCATTGCAGCCTCAATCGCAGACTGCGCCAAAAAGGGTAAGGGTCCACTTTTCTTTCCCAATACAATTACTAAGCTCTGTTTACGTGCAGGGGTTCCAATCGAGCGGATGGAAAGGCATCTGGCTTACACGAGGCACCTGGAGCTGCCTACAGGCCTGAGGATGCGCAGGAAGGGGAACATGAAGTTCGAGCTAGATGGCCTGGCTGCTGCTCAGTCTCTATCGATGGCCTGCCTGATGGACCTGCAGAAGAAGATGGCTCAATGGGCCACATATGCGCAGACAAGGGATAAGGATGTTGCTGACCAATTGGGCTGCATCTTTCCTGAGTTCCCAACGGACCTACTGACACCATGGGCGCCTCCAAGACCAAGGTGGGATGATGATGATGAGGACATCTGAGTGCTAGGCTGTTTAGCACTCAAGGGAGTATTTTTGTTCCCTAAAAGAAAAAAAAAATCAAACTGCTTTTCGTTGAACCATGTGAATTCTGCTATTTTGGAATCAATTTTGATCTATTTTTAGTTCTTTATTTTTGCTGTTTAGAATTGTTTAGTGTAGGCTGATGGTAGCTGAATAGGTAGATTAGTTTAGTTTCCTTTTTGGTATAGCTTAAATGACTGGAAAGAGCATGCATAGGGGCCTTGATCACTGATATATCTGCCCTGTATCCATTGCGGAATAATTGCGGAATCCGCAATTTTTGTTAGTAACTGCATGTTTTTGACTGACTGTGTAGCTAAGCTGGTTCTGTTTAATTTTGTTCTTTTACTGCTGTCTTGATTACTTTATATAGCCTATCTATAAGCATGCTGGATGAGTGTCTTAACGCACCTTTGCTAGTTTAAATTAGTCTCTTAAAATGCTCAGCATGCGTAGCTTTAAGTCCTTCCTTACTGTTTTTTATAAATTTCTGCTGCTGTAAAGTTTGCTTTTAGAATGTTCTGTCTATCCCTAGGGCTTTTTAGATTCTCTTTGTTTTACCCTAGACTAGATGCTTTTAGGGTAAGTTTGGGGGTGTGCCCCCTCAGACACTCATTGGGGACAATGAGTAGTTTAAGTTTGGGGGAGGCCACCCTAGGCCTAGGAACATTCCTCTCTCCCTTTAAGCATAAGCATTCTTCTTCTCCTTTATAAAAATGATGAACTGAAAAAAAAAAATGAAAAATAGAATAAAGAGGGGTGTCTCTCTTAAAGTTGTTGAGTAATCAGTGCCAAGTGTGTAACCCACAAGTGGCATTGCATCAAAAGGCAACCAAAGGAGAGACTCCACCTAAGTAAGAAAGAAAAAAAAGGAAGCAATAGGGAAGAAGAATGTATACCTAGGAGTTGCAACTTTGTGGCTTAGATGTCCTGAATAAAAAGAACTCTGATCCTCAATTAGCTGAGCACAAAGTTGTAGCTTGTAGGGTTGTTTAGGGAGATGAATGTATGTCCAATGTAGTGATGCCAGGGTTTAGGTTGTTCTCTAAATGTACTACTGTCACTGTTAATACTAAGACTGGCATGACTCTAAGGAATCCTAGGTAGCTCAAAAGTAAAAACTAGAAGCATGTACTGAGTCTGGGGTAAAGCTAGGTAGAGTTTGAAACCTTAGGGATAGTTGCACGATATGACAGAAGCAAGTAGATCCGTCGTAGGAAGTTAATGAAACAGTAGGAGCATTAGGCATGCGAAGTCAGAAGAAGCAAAGTAAGAGGGTAGTTGTAAACTTAGAAGTGTGTCACAGGACAGCACTGCCTTAGATGGGAATTTAGGGGAGTCAGCAAGTGGTTAAAGATGATAAAAAACAGCCTAAGTAAGTCCTTAGTTTGCTCGAGGACGAGCAAAACCTTAAGTTTGGGGGTGTGTTACGTCTCCAAAAGTGACCTTTTTAGGACTTATTTATCTTAGAAAGATGTACACTCTTAGGTGTTTTTGATAGGATTTAGCTTAAACCTATGCTTATATATGAGAATTAGAAGAAGGAAGCTAAATTAGGACTTGTGTGCAAAAGGAAAGAAAAGGAATGAAAAAGGAAGTTAAAAGAATGAAAATTGTGCATTGCGGAAACATTGCTAAAACCGCAATGTTTTAAGTGAAATCCGTAAGTTGGCTAACCTTTTTCTGTTGTGATCCGATATTTCAGGGATTCGTTCTTTCTCCTCCATCCATTTTGAAGTACGACGTTGAGGATGGATGGTTCTCCTTGGCCCAATCGCACCTGCAGAATACTATAAAAGGAGGTCAAAGAGGAGGGTTTGATCATCATCCGAAAGCGTAGAAGTCTCTTCGCAGCTCCATTCTTTCTCCTGTTTTTCTCTTCCGTCTGTTGGGTTGGAAAGCTTAGCTGTTGGAGTCGACAATCTTATAGGAAGGAGAGAAGATTCATCTTCTCTCCTGATTGGATTCATCCAAGCAAGGCTACCCTTTTTCTCCCTTCAGCCGAGGCGTTTGAGACGAGGCGTTCAAGCTCACTTACTGCTTTCTGTCTTTTACTCTTCATTTCCATCACTATTTTGTTGTTGTTTCCTTTCCATTAGTTAGTCCATTTCATTTCGTTGCTTTCTGTCTTTGTGTTATTCACTTTAAGTTTCCCTTTGTTCATTCAAACAATCGATTAATCAAAGCACAATTCATTATTTCACAGTTTCTTGTCTTTGCTGCCTACTGTTTTTCCTTACTGTTTTAAGTTTATTCTTCTTCTGACCATGCCTATTTTATCTAATAATTCTGTTCTTTCTATATCCATGAGTAACTAAGTCACATAGGGGCATGCTAATGACAATACTATAGGCTAAAAAACGTGAACCAAGCATGTAGGATAGCTCTCGAAGGCATTGATTGTATGTAAGCTTCATCCCACGGGCAATTTCGATTGGCCATCCATTTTGTCCAAAGAACTCCTAACCTCTGGAAGGAGTAAGAGTTCAGAGTCATACACTCATACTAGCCTCTCAAGGTAGCCAGAAAACGACCTAGGAATAAGCGTTTTCCTAGTACAAACCATAACTTTCTGCTTTAACAAGATGCTTAAGACCTTACTTGGACATGAGTAAACTAAAGAATCTAATGCATGAAATCGGAAGATACATGAGATTGAGTTAGTTTGATGCATAGTGAGTTGATCCAATGCTTGAGAATCGTGTGAAAATGCCTATAGAGGAGTCATTAGTAGCCCTTGTTTCTCCACTTTACACACTTTCGCTGTTAGTAACATTGCGGTAGAATTGCTGTTCTCGCAATTCTGCTAAGTTAAAAATTTTGTTTAGCTATTTTCCTCTTCATTTATTAATCTCTTCTCTTTTCATTTGAGTTTATCATTGACTTGCACTTGTTTATGTTGCTACCCTTTACATATTCCTTAGAAATTAGACAACTTAAAACCAATTCTACCCCATCAAATCCACCCATTCTTGTTTAACAATATACTTCACGAGTAGCTAATAATAAATCTCTGTGGGAAAACGAATGAAAAAAATACTTACTACTTGCTACAAGATCATGTATGCTTGCATGTTCTGAGTGCTCTCTTTCTCTTATTGCTTATTTATTTTACACATTGAGCACGCAACAGTCGCCATTTGCTGTCTTTGATGGCCTGAGTAACACAAGTTGGCTCAATATCTTGGGCAAGTTGGGCTGAGAGACTGAGTTTGGTTATTGTTTTGAAGATATTATTTTTGGAGCGTGTGATTATAGGCGAGGTGCGAGTGATGGTAGTTGGTACGGATCAGTGGGTACCACTGGTGGGGATAAGGGAAGTGGGGGAGAAGGGATTTCTGAAACAGGTGGTGGAAGAGGAACAGGGTTGGTAGGGGCAAGGGATGGGATGACAGAGGATTGTTGTGCGATCAGGTCCAGTTGTGTGGCAAGATCGATTGACGAGGGGCTGTGGGAGCAACTTGTAGATGGTGTGTAGGTGGTTGGAAGGAGGACATGTTGTGGTAACCAGGTGTTGCTGGTGGACTCAGTTGGTCGTGCAAGACTTGGTTCGAAGGTTAACATGGGAAACTCTAACTCAATAAAGCGAACATGACGAGATTGGTAGAGTTTCTGAGTGTGAGGATCGTAACACAAGTAAGCACTTTGAGTGGATGAGTAACCTAAAAAGACACACAAAATGGATCAACTAGCAAGTTTGTGCGATGAGTAAGGGCGAAGCCAAAGAAACAGAGACAACCAAACGCCCGTAGTTTTGAGTAATTTAGTGGAGAGTCAAATAATTTATGATAGGGGAAACTGACTCGAGTGTGGGAGTAAGAAGACGATTAATGAGGTAAGTGGCAGTGTGAAACGCGTATGGCCGGAAAGTGAGAGGCAAGGAAGAACGAGACAAGAGTGAAAGACCGGTTTCAACTATGTGACGATGACGACGTTCAGAAAAGCCATTATGTTCTAGGGTATGTGTTGCGTGCTCAGTGTGTAAATAAAATGTAATGCGAAGAGCACTCAGATCATGCAAGCATACATGGTCTGCACCAAGTGATAAGTATTTTTTAATTCGTTTTCCCACAGAAATTGAGTTTAGTTACTAACGAGTTGAGGTGCTAAATTAGATAAGGTCACTTAAATTGGGTAGATTTGGGGTTGATGTACCGAAATGATAAAGGATGCAAGAAGAAAGCAAGTGTAAGAACCAAACAAGTAAGAGATAAAGCTAAAATGTGAAGAAGAATAATTGCGGATCTCGCAATTATTCAGCAATAAAATCACAAAGGTAAAAAGCTAATAAAAAGACTAAGGCAAAAAGCAGGAATATTTTATTGCGGTTCTCGCAATAAACTAGCAATAAATTAGCAACGTTTTTAATGTAAAGTAAAGCAGCAAGGTCAACTTAAGACTCTTCCTTAGGCACTTAACTACGATCATTAAGCAGTAGATTAACATATCATGCATCGTCTTAGCTCAGTCTCATGCATCTCTCGATTACATGCATTAGATCTTTAGTTCACTCATATCCAAGTAAGACATAAACACCTATTTATACAAGCAAGCTAATGAACGTGCTAGGAGAACGCCTATTCCTAGGTCGTTTTCTGGTTACCATGAAAGGCTAGCATGAATGGATGACTCTGAACTCTTACTCCTTCCGGAGGTTAGGAATTCTTTAGACAAAATGGATGGCCGGTCGAAATTGCCCGTGGGATAAAGCTTACATACATTCAATGCAGTCATACTATCCTACATGCTGAATTCTCGTATTTCTAGCCTACAGATTCATCTTTAGCAGACCCTTCTTAGATTAGTTACGCATGGTTTCCAAAGTAAAAGAGACAGATTGATTGATCATGATTTGAATGACTTAGTAAACACAAATGAATAAGAGATAACAAAATGAAGAACTCAAGAAACTTAATTGATTACTCTTTAAAAACCGAATACAAATACTTCATAAACAGACGTGCAAAGGTTCGAAAGCAGTAAAGAATCAGGGATGTAGAAGTAACGATCCAGATGAATGTGTAAATGGAAACCAACAGAGAGAAAACAATAGAGAAAGCTTGTAAAAGTGCACGGATCTCCTCGTCGCAAACGCCTCGGATGAAGGGGAAGATTAGCTGATCTTGGGGATGAATTCAATCAGAAGAGAAGAAGGATCTTCTTTTCTTCCTCTCGAATTATCGACGCCAAGGGCTGATTTCTTCGTTCCAACAAACGGGAGAAGGAAATGTCGTCTGCAGATTGCTTTGCATCTGAGATCTCACGCTTCTGAGCTTCTTTTTCCCTTCATCATCCTTCTCTTTTTATAGCTTCTGCAGGTACCTTCAGCCGCGGATTTCCATCCAGTTTGAACGACAATCCTCCACGTGGCAGTAGTGGAGAGCTTAGGCGGCTGGAAGATCGCAACAAGGACGACTGATGGCTAGAAAAGTTCAGCAGAAGACTATTTCCTTGCGATTTCCTTGCGAGGGCCGCAATGCCTCATTGCGGCTTCAACAATTTTTCAGCAAAGTTTCCTGCAATGTACATTTTAGCTTGTTTTACATCATTTTGCATCCTTTTTCGTTCCTTTTCAAAATAAGTCCTATTTTAGCATCACTTCTCAAATTCTCGCATTTATGCACACATTAAGCTAACTCCTAACACAAAACACTCAATAATGTGCATGATTTAAAGGTAAATATAGCCCTAAATAATGGACTTTTGGCAAGGTAACACACCCCCAAACTTGAGTTATTGCTCGTCCTCGAGCAATATAAAAGCTGACTTTGGCTGCTAAATCTTGTCTTTCAACCTCTACCTAGTTGACTTGCTGACTACCCTAGGCTTACTATCAAAGGCACTGCTGTCCTGTGACATCCTTCCAAGTTCAAACTAGCTTCATATTCTGCCTATTCTGATTTCCCTTGCCTTTAAAAGCTTATGTCTTTACTAACTTCCTACCTTATGGTTTATCTGCCTATGTCATTGGGCTCATTGTGCAGTTATCCCTAAGCTTTCAAATTCTCCCTAGTTTAAACTCAGACTCAGTACAAGCTTCTAATGTTTTTATTTTTGAATTACCTAGGATTCCTTAAAGTCGTGCCAGGCTTAGCACACACGAGTATCAGAGTTCAGTATCCATAGAACAAACTAAGCCCTGGCACCACTATGTTGGATAGACACTCATCTCCCTTGGCAAACCTTCAAGCTACAGCCCTGTGCTTAGCAAACTAAGGATCAGAGTTCAATTTGACAGGACACCTAAGCACTTAGGCCATAGCTTGTTGGCACACATTCTTCTACCTTGGTTTTTCCTTCTCTTTCTTTTTCTTTTGGTAAAATCTTTCCCTTCGAATTGCCTTTTGATGCAGTGCCACTTGTGGGTTACACAAATGGCCCTGATTACTCAGCATCCTCAGAGAGAGACAATACCCTTTACTTTTCTTTTGCTTCCTTTTTCATTTTTTTTATTTATTTTTTTTTTTACAGAAGAAGAATGTCCATTTTACAAAGGAGAGAGGAGTGTTCCTAGGCCTAGAGGTTGCCTCCCCCAAACTTAAACTTCTCATTGTCCCCAATGAGAGTCTGAGGTGGCACACCCCAAAACTTATCTTAGAAGCATCTAGTCTAAATAAAAACCAGACAGACTTAAAACTCATAGGGATAGAATGACCCTCCTAGTTCAGATAACTCATAAGCTGAAGTTTATTAAAACCAACATGGTAAGGTCTTTAACAGAGGTACATGCTCAGCATTTTATGAAGTTAATTAGAACTAACAAGAGTGTACTTGACACTCATCCAGAATGCTCAATAGACAGACTACCTATAGACATCAGTAAAACAGCTAGAAAATGAGATTTAAAGACAGACAGCCCATCAGAAAGTCATACACCAACATGCTTAAACTAACAAAATATTGCGGTGTCCGCAAAGAATTTCGGCTCCTAGCATGCGATATTCGTTCATAAACAACTATAGAAAATAGCAAAATTATCTAAGCTACCTAATTGATAGCTCCAAAATAGAGCTATCTTAATGTCCCTAATTCTAGCTAAAACAATGACATATATTGATTAAAATGCTTCCTTGTAGGTGATTTCATGGTGAAGAGCTCGGGAAGTCCATTGATGATTTTCGGGGCTAAAAAGGTCATTTAAGACGTTTCGGGAAGTGTTCGGGTCAAAACGATAGGCCAAACGGAGCTTGGGAGCCAAAACGACCCAAAAGTGGGCTAAGAGCCGAGAGGGCAGCGCCCAAGCGCCGGCGCCCAGTGCCCAGGCGCCCAACGAACGCAGCACGCGCGCCCGCCCGCTCCACCTCGCCCATGTCCGCGCGCGCCCTCGCCCGTGTCCGCCTCGCCCGCGCGCCCGTCATTGAAAATCTGCGTGCGCCCCAGCGTCTAGACGCTAGCTCGACGCTGCCCCGACGTTTCCCGAAGATGGACGAGTGCCAGCGTCGAGCGCGCGTTTCAACGCTCACTCAACGCCGACAGCGTCGAGACGCTGGCCGAGCGTCTCGACGCCCCGAACTCTGAAGCGTACATTTGAAGTTCCACCCGAGAGCAAGCGTCGAGCGCAAGCGTCTCGACGCCGCGCGCGCGTCTCGACGCTACCCCGCGCGCGCAGCAGCCAACTTAGGGCACAGCGTCGAGACGCTGGCCTAGCGTCTCGACGCTCCGAGCTTAAAAAGCGTGAAAATGCAATTTTCAGCCTTTTTTTTTCACCCTTCTTCTTCCTCAAGCTTCTCCTCTCGGGTCCAAGGCGATTTTCCACCATTTTTGTACTTCTTCTCCTTCTTGTGCATGATTCCAAGCTCTTCCATGGGGGATTGGATTAATTCATCCTCCATGGAAGGCTAAACCAAGGTAAGTGCTTAGTTTTGAGTATGGATTTGTAAATTTTGGATGTTTGGGGAGATTTTCCCCTTTGTGAATGATGAGATTATTGGCTTGTTTATGCATCTTCTTGCTTGTTCTTCATAAAATCTAGCATGTGTAGCTAAATTAGGTTGACGCCCTAGTTCCTATGCATGATAGAGGGCTAAAGGTTGGGACGTATAATTGCCTATACCGCTAGGTAGCACGGGTCTAAGCATGGCTAATTAGTTCGGCCCAAAGTGACATTGGTAAACTGAATTAATTAACGTTTTCATGTTAGGCTTAAGGCAAGAGAAAAACCGGGTTAGTCTTAGGATTAGGCCGTCGCAATGTTCCCGTCACTGGCACGTAATCGATTTAGGGGTCGCTACCTTAGATAGATTATTGGCCAAGTTTAATTAGAATTGCACGAGTCTAATTAAATCCTTGGGTCATTTGAGTTAGAGATAACTAAATGAATTGTGTGCATGAACATGACTAACGCGTTAATTGTATCAATGATCCGAACATCCATAACGAGCAATTCCATTTCTCGAAGTTAAGCACAACCGTTTAATTTTTGCACGTTGTCGTTTAATTTTCCGTTAGCATATTAGGAGCTCCCTTCCCCCAAAACCAAATTACGATTCTTTTCAATTGTGCATACCTTTTATTTCTAGCAAAGTAGGCTTTATTAGATTAAATTTCTTATTTCCCTGTGGATCGACCCCGTTACCACTAAGCTTCAAATAGCTCGGTGTTCATCGGGTTTATAAATTGTATTTTGGCAAGCCTCGACAGCTTGAATTTGGAGTACCCCAAAAGTACATCTACCACTAATCATACGACATTACACTAAACTAATCTACTCTACTCAGGCAAATTAAAAATTTAAAACAGAACAAACAGTTGATAATGGGGGGGGGGGTAACAGGTCACAGAAAAGCAGATTTTGTTGTCTTTTTGTTTTTTAGAGGGATCAGAAATACTCCCTCGAATGCCGTCAATCTGGCATTCATTCATCCTTATCTTCATCATCCTTCCTCTCACTCGGAGGCACCCAAGGACTCAACAATCCAGCAGGGAAGGTGGGGAACGTGCACCGCAGGTGCTCAGCCAGCTCTTGGTCCCTTGCCTGCGAATACTCAGCCCATTGGGGTAACTTTCGTTGTAAATCCATCAGGCATGCCATGGATAATGACTGTGCAGCAGCAAGTCCATCCATCTCGAACGCCATGTTGCCCCTTCTCCTCACCCTCAGGTCACTAGGCAGCTCACGGTGGCCAGCGTAGGTGTTATGCCTCTAAGAGTGACTAATTTAGGACTTATTTAGCTTAGAAAGATGTACACTCTTGGGTGTTTTTGAGAGGATTTAGCTTAAACCTATACTTATATATGAGAATTAGAAGAAGGTAGCTAAATTAGGACTTATGTACAAAAGGAAAGAAAAGGGATGAAAAACGAAGTTAAAAGAATGAAAAAAGTGCATTGCGGCAGCATTGCGGAAACATTGCTAAAACAACAATGTTTTAAGTGAAATCCGTAAGTTGGCTGATCTTTCTCTGTTATGTTCCGTTATTTCAGGGATTCGTTCTTTCTCCTCCATCCATTTTGAAGTACGACGTTGAGGATGGATGGTTCTCCTTGGCCCAAACGCACCTGCAGACTACTATAAAAGGGGGTCAAAGTAGAGGTTTTGATCATCATCCGAAAGCGTAGAAGTCTCTTCGCAGCGCAGTCTTTCCCATTCAATCTCTTCTTCGTCTGTTGGTTTGAGAGGTTCAGCTGTTGGAGTCGACAATCTGATAGGAAGGAGAGATGATTCATCTTCTCTCCCGATTGGATTCATCCAAGCAAGGCTACCATTTTTCTCCTTTCAGCCGAGGCGTTTGCGACGAGGCGTTCAAGCTCACTTTACTTGCTTTTCTGTCTTTAGTTTTCATTTCCAGCATCGTTTGTTGTCATTTCTTTTCCATTAGTTAGTCCATTCTAGTTCGTTGCGTTCTGTCTTTATGTTACTCACTTTAAGTCTTCATTTGTTTAGTTCAAACGCTTGATTAATCGAAAGCACAATTCATTATTTCACAGTTTCTTGTCTTTGCTGTTTGCTGTTTTGCCTTGTTGTTTTAAGTTTATTCTTCTTCTGAGCATGCCTATTTTATCTAATATTTATGTTCTCTCTATATCCATGAGTAACTAAGTCACATAGGGGCATGCTAATGACAATACTATAGGCTAAAAAACGTGAACCAAGCATGTAGGATAAGCTCTCGAATGCATTGATTGTATGTAAGCTTCATCCCACGGGCAATTTCGATTGGCCATCCATTTTGTCCAAAGAACTCCTAACCTCTGGAAGGAGTAAGAGTTCAGAGTCATACACTCATGCTAGCCTCTCAAGGTAGCCAGAAAACGACCTAGGAATAGGCGTTTTCCTAGTACAAATCATAACTTATTGCTTTAACAAGATGCTTAAGACCTTACTTGGACATGAGTAAACTAAAGAATCTAATGCATGAAATCGGAAGATACATGAGAATGAGTTAGTTTGATGCATAGTGAGTTGATCCAATGCTTGAGAATCGTGTGAAAATGCCTATAGAGGAGTCGTTAGTAGCCCTTGTTTCTCCATTTTACACACTTTCGCTGTTAGTAACATTGCGGTAGAATTGCTGTTCTCGCAATTCTGCTAAGTTAAAAATTCTGTTTAGCTCTTTTCCTCTTCGTTTATTAATTTCTTCTCTTTTCATTTGAGTTTATCATTGACTTGTACTTGTTCATGTTGCTATCCTTTATTGATTCATTAGTAATTACGCATTTTTAAACCAAATCTACCCCATCAAATCCACCCATTCTTGCTTAACAATACACTTCACAAGTAGCTAATAATAAATCTCTATGGGAAAACGAATGAAAAAATACTTACTACTTGCTACAAGATCATGTATGCTTGCATGTTCTGAGTGCTCTCTCTCTCTTATTGCTTATTTATTTTACACATTGAGCACGCAACAAGTTTTTGGCGCCGCTGCCGGGGATTTAGTTTAGTGAAAACGAAGTTTGTTAAGTTTGAAACACCAAGTTTATTATCTATTGAAGCTGAGCTATTTTCATTTCTTTTGCAGGTACCATTGGGTTAGTTTATGAATGAGTCTTCAAGTAGTGATCTAGAGTTCAATCCTGAGCCTGAGAGATTATTTAGAGCCAGAAATAGAGCCAAGAAACGTCTCTTTGACCAACCCTCTATACCTCCAATAATTGCGGGAACCGCAATTCCTCCGCAATTCTATCAAGAAGAAATGGATAGATTAGTTCCAAATCCGGTGCCTGTCACTCGCAATCCCATCGAAATAGCGAATGATAAGGATAGTGCCATTCTCTCATACCTAGTACCTATACCTGGGGAGCTGAACCCCAGCATAATCCGCCCTGAAATTACTGCCAACTCATTCGAGTTAAAGCCAGTGATGTTCCAAATGTTGTCCACTGTGGGACAATTCTTTGGAGTGGAAAATGAGGACCCCCACAACCATCTTAGAAACTTCCAAGGAGTCAGTGATACCTTTATCATCCCTGGAGTTTCCCAAGAAGCCTTGAGGCTCTACCTCTTCCCTTACTCTTTGAGGGACAAAGCAAAGACGTGGTTAAACTCATTACCCTCTAGATCAGTCCTCAATTGGACAGACTTGGCAGAGAAATTCCTAGTCAAATACTTCCCACCTGATAGGAATTCTACCTTTCGTGATGATATAATCAAGTTCAAACAAGCTGAAAATGAGTCTCTTCACGAAGCTTGGACAAGGTTCAAGGACCTTCTTCTTAAATGTCCACACCATGGCATCCCATGGTGTATCCAAATAGAGGTCTTTTTCAAAGGATGCAACCCCAGCACCAGACAAGTGTTAAATTCATCTGCTGGTGGTTCCATGCTGTCCAAGAGTTATAACGAAGCCTATGAGATCTTGGAGAAGATCTCAGCATCTCACTGTAGGTGGTCAGATGATCCAGTTGAGACAACTAGAGCTCAAGACAAGGACGCACTCAATGCCATGAGTAGCCAAATAAGCGCCTTGACCAACCTAGTTAAGCAAATGGCTCAAGCCAATCTCCAAACTAGTGTCAACACCGCCACAGCCATATCCATGGGCACCCAACCAAGTCAAGGTGTGACACTTATCTGTGGATTCTGTGGGGAAGGGCACCCGTATGAATACTGCCCTGGGAATCCAGCCTCAGTCTGCTATGTTGGAAGCCAACAGCAGCCTAGGAACAACCCCTATTCCAACACTTACAATCCTGGTTGGAGGAACCACCTAAACCTTTCATGGGGTGGCCAACAGAATGCTAACCAAGCTCCTAACCAGCCAAGACCGAGTGGAACACCTGGTTTCACTCCCCAACATAACCAATCCATGTATCAAAAACCATCCAACCAACCTGTAGGATCCTCTGTAGAAAACCTACTCAAGGAATACATAGCCAAGAATGATGCCACTCTACAGAGTCAGCAAGCTACCCTTAGGAGCCTAGAGAACCAAATAGGGCAACTAGCCAATGAACTCAAAAGTAGGCCCCAAGGTAGACTACCTACTGACACTGAAGTGCCAAGGAGAGATGGTAAAGAACAAGTTCAAGCAATTGAACTCAGGAGTGGGAGACCATTGGTGAACAACACTAAAGAAACACCAAAGAGAGTAGAGAAGAATGAGTCTAGTGCTCCACTAGAGTCTCTGCCAAACCAAGGTCCAACACCAACAAGCACATCAGGATCAAGGCTGGAGCCAATCATAGAAGAGATAGAAGAAATCCCTAGGCCTCCACCTATCTTGAGGCGGCCTGAAGTGCCTGCATATGTGCCACCACCTCCATTTCCTCGAAGGCTAAAGAAAAAACAAGAACAGGAAGTGCACTTTAACAAATTTTTAGAAATTCTTAAACAAGTGCATGTGAATATTCCTTTTGTAGAAGTTTTACAGTCTATGCCTTCCTAAGTTAAGTTTTTGAAGGATATTATCACTAACAAGAAAATAATTGGTGAGTTTGAAACAGTAAATCTCACTGAGGAGTGCAGTGCCATACTCCAGAACAAGCTACCCAAGAAGGAGAAGGATCCTGGTTCCTTCACCTTACCTGTAGAGCTAGGAGGCAAGCACGTGGGCAGAGCTCTTTGTGACCTGGGAGCCAGCATAAACCTCATGCCCCTATCACTATTCCGCCAGCTAGGAATAGGAGAAGCACGTCCAACCACTGTCACTTTACAACTAGCAGACAGATCCATAGCCTACCCTGAGGGTAAGATTGACAAGTTTATTTTCCTTGCAGATTTCATTATCCTGGATTATGAAGCAGACAAGGAGGTCCCCATCCAATTAGGCAGACCATTTCTAGCCACAGGTAGGGCCCTGATAGATGTCCAGAAAGGTGAGCTCACTATGAGGGTTCATGATGAGGAGGTTAAATTTAGCGTTTATAAAGCCTTAAGGTACCCCTCTGACTCTGAATCTTGTGCTAGCATGGTGTTATGTCTCCAAAAGTGACTTATTTAGGACTTATTTAGCTTAGAAAGATGCACACTCTTAGGTGTTTTTGATAGGATTTAGCTTAAACCTATGCTTATTTGTGAGAATTAAAAGAAGGTAGCTAAATTAGGACTTGTGAGCAAAAGGAAAGAAAATGAATGAAAACCGAAGGAAAAGAATGAAAAATGCACATTGCGATAGCATTGCGGAAACATTGCTGAAACCGCAATGTTTCAAGTGAAAACCGTAAGTTGACTGATCTTTTTCTGTTAATTTCCGTTATTTCAGGGATTCGTTCTTTCTCCTCCATCCATTCTGAAGTACGACGTTGAAGATTGATGGTTCTCCTTGGCCCAAACGCACCTGCAGATTACTATAAAAGGGGGTCAAAGTCGAGGGTTCAAGCATCATCCGAAAGCGTAGAAGTCTTCTCGCAGCTCCACTTTCACTCCTGTTTTTCTTTGCCGTCTGTTGGTTTGCGAAGCTCAGCTGTTGGAATCGATAATCTGATAGGAAGGAGAGGAGATTCATCTTCTCTCCCGATTGGATTCATCCAAGCAAAGCTGACCTTTCTCATCCTTCAGCCGAGGCGGTTGCGATGAGGCGTCCAAGCTCATTTACATGCTTTCTGTCTTTCCTTTCTATTTTACAGCATTGTGTAGTTGTTGTTTCTGTTCTAGTGACTAGTTCATTTCTTTGCGCTGCTTTCTGTCTTTAAGTTATTGGCTTTAAGCTTTCCTTTGTCCATTCAAACAATCAAGTAATCAAAAGCAAAGTTCAGCATTTCACAGTTTCTTGCCTTTTCAATCTACTGTTTTTTCTCACTGTTTTGTCTTTAAATTCTTTCTAAGCATGTCTGTTTCAACCCTTATTCCTGTTCTGCCTATATCCATGAGTAACTAAGTCACATAAGGGCATGCTAATGACAATACTATAGGCTAAAAAAACGTGAACCAAGCATGTAAGATAGCTCTCGAAGCATTTATTGTATGTAAGCTTCATCCCACGGGCAATTTCAATTGGCCATCCATTTTGTCCAAAGAACTCCTAACCTCTGGAAGGAGTAAGAGTTCAGAGTCATACACTCATGCTAGCCTTTCAAGGTAGCCAGAAAACGACCTAGGAATAGGCGTTTTCCTAGTACAAACCGTAACTTTTTGCTTTAACAAGATGCTTAAGACCTTACTTGGATATGAGTAAACTAAAGAATCTAATGCATGGAATCGGAAGATACATGAGATTGAGTGAGTTTGATGCATAGTGAGTTGATCCAATGCTTGAGAATCGTATGAAAAAGCCTATAGAGGAGTCGTTAGTAGCCCTTGTTTCTCTATTTTACACACTTTCGCTGTTATTAAAATTGCGGTAGAATTGCTGTTTCCGCAATTCTGCTACGCCTACAAGTCTGTTTAGCTGTTTTCTTCTTCTTTTATTAATCTCGTCTCTTTTCATTTGGGTTTAACTTTGACTTGCACTTGTTTATGTTGCTACCCTCTTCGTATTCAGTAGGAAATAGACAATTTAAAACCAATTTTACCCCATCAAATCCACCCATTCTTTCTTAACTTTACACTTCATGAATAGCTTATAATAAATCTCTGTGGGAAAACGAATGAAAAAATACTTACTACTTGCTATAAGATCATGTATGCTTGCATGTTCTGAGTGCTCTCTCTCTCCTATTGCTTATTTATTTTAACACATTGAGCACGTAACAAGTTTTTGGCGCCGCTGCCGGGGATTTATTTAAGTGAAAACGAAGTTTGTTAAGTTTGAAATACCAAATGTATTGTCTATTGTAACTGATCTGTTTCATTTCTTTTGCAGGTACCAGTGGGTTAGTTTATGAGTGAGCCTTCAAGTAGTGATCTAGAGTTCAATCCTGAGCCTGAGAGATTACTTAGGGCCAGAAATAGAGCCAAGAAACGTCTCTTTAACCAACCCTCTATACCTCCAATAATTGCGGGAACCGCAATTCCTCCGCAATTGTCTCAAGAAGAAATGGATGGAATAGTTCCAAATCCGGTGCCTGTCACTCGCAACCCCATCGAAATAGCGAATGACAAGGATAGCGCCATACTCTCTTACCTAGTACCTATGCCTGGGGAGCTGAACCCCAGCATAATCCGTCCTGAAATCACTGCCAACTCATTCGAGTTAAAGCCAGTGATGTTCCAAATGTTGTCCACTGTGGGACAATTCTTTGGAGTAGAAAATGAGGACCCCCACAACCATCTTAGAAACTTCTTAGGAGTCAGTGATACCTTTATCATCCCTGGAGTTTCCCAAGAAGCCTTGAGGCTATACCTTTTCCCTTACTCTTTAAGGGACAAAGCCAAAACGTGGTTAAACTCATTACCCTCAGGATCAGTCCGTAATTGGACAGACTTAGCAGAGAAATTCCTAGTCAAATACTTTCCACCTGACAGGAATTCTACCTTTTGTGATGACATAATCAAGTTTAAACAAGCTGACACTGAGTCTCTTCACGAAGCTTGGACAAGGTTTAAAGATCTTCTTCTTAAATGTCCACACCATGGCATCCCATGGTGTATCCAAATAGAGGTCTTTTTCAAAGGATGCAACCCCAGCACTAGACAAGTCTTAAATTCATCTGCTGGAGGCTCCATGTTGTCCAAGAGTTACAACGAAGCCTATGAGATCTTGGAGAAGATCTCAGCATCTTACTGTAGGTGGTCAGATGATCCAGTTGAGCCAACTAGAGCTCAAGCCAAGGATGCTCTAAGTGCAATGAGCAGCCAAATAAATGCCCTGACCAACCTAGTTAAGCAAATGGCTCAAGCCAATCTCCAAACAAGTGTCAACACCGCCCTAGCCATGTCAATGGGCACCCAACCAAGTCAAGGTGAGACACTTATCTGTGGATTCTGTGGGGAAGGGCACCCGTATGAATACTGCCCTGGGAATCCAGCCTCAGTCTGCTATGTGGGAAGCCAACAGCAGCCTAGGAACAACCCCTACTCTAATACTTACAACCCTGGTTGGAGGAACCACCCAAACCTGTCATGGGGTGGCCAACAAAATGCTAATCAAAATCCTAACCAACCAAGACCGAGTGGAACACCTGGTTTCACTCCCCAACATAACCAATCCATGTATCAAAAACCCTACAACCAACCTGTAGGATCCTAGCCAAGAATGATGCCACTTTACAGAGTCAGCAAGCTACTCTTAGGAGCCTAGAGAACCAAATAGGGCAACTAGCCAATGAAATCAAAAGTAGGCCCCAAGGTAGACTACCTGCTGACACTGAAGTGCCAAGAAGAGATGGTAAAGAGCAAGTTCAAGCAATTGAACTTAGAAGTGGTAGACCATTGGTAAGAAACACCAAGGACACACCAAAGAGAGTAGAGAACACTGAGTCTAGTGCTCCACTGGAGTCTCTGCCAAACCAAGGTCAACCATTACCAAGCACATCAGGACCAAGGCTGGAGCCAATCATAGAAGAGATAGAAGAAATTCCAAGGCCTCCACCTATCCTAAGGCGACCTAAAATGCCTGCATATGTGCCACCACCTCCATTTCCTAGAAGGCTAAAGAAAAAACAAGAACAGGAAGTGCACTTTAATAAATTTCTAGAAATTCTTAAGCAAGTGCATGTTAATATTCCTTTTGTAGAAGTTTTACAGTCTATGCCTTCTTATGTAAAGTTTTTGAAGGATATTATAACTAACAAGAAAATAATTGATGAGTTTGAAACAGTCAATCTCACTGAGGAGTGCAGTGCCATACTCCAGAACAAGCTACCCAAGAAGGAGAAGGATCCTGGTTCCTTCACCTTACCTGTAGAGCTAGGAGGTGATAGCTCCATTTTGGAGCTATATTTATGTCCCTAATTCACGTTTATTATTGGCTTAATCTTGCTTTTATGTAATTATTGTAGGTGTTCTCGGTGCTTAGCTCTCGAGAGCGTTTCGGAGCTTAATATCGCGATTTAAAGGCATAAGAACGCTTCCCGGGAAGATCCATGCAAAGAGATGAAGTTTGGGCGCTTTGGGGAAATTGAAGGCAAAATTCCATGCAAAAACCCGAGAGCTAGCGTCGAGCGACAGCGTCGCGACGCTAGCTCGACGCTCCGAAGTCTGAAGCGCTGAATTGAAGAAAAACCCGAGAGCAAGCGTCGAGTGATAGCGTCTCGACGCTAGCTCGACGCCGCACAAGCGTCTCGACGCTGTGCGAGCGTCTCGACGCCACCCCGAGCGCGCGCGCGGATTACTTAGGGCGCAGCGTCGAGACGCTGCCCTAGCGTCTCGACGCTACGACGGACTACTTAACTTTTTTGTCCGATTTTAGCCGCCATTATCATCTTCCACCTCGAGCTCCGCGCCTGATTTGACGTCCAGCAGCTGTTTTCCACCATGGGAGGGGCTAGGAAGCTCGGTTTGAAGCCGTCCCACACTACGCAAGTCATGAGTGAGTAGATTTACCGTTTTTGGCTCGGGATTGTAAGGATAAATGTAGTATGAACTCTTGGTGAGGTTGTAGACTGAAATTCTGATTTGGTTGGATATTTTATTGAATTGAATTCTATTTCTTAGCTTAATCTATGAGCACGTTTGAATGATTTAGGACTAGGCACCCTTGATTTTGAGCATGTTCATTTGTTAAAGGATTTGATGCCGTGCCTCTCGTCTCCGCCAAGTAACAAGGAATTATGGCACCTTGAGCGTATTGGCGTCCTTACGCTCTTGGTGTTCGTTCTTCCCGAATTAGGATTCCAAATCGACATACTAATTTCGCGTCCAAATTAGATAGTCGTCACAGTTAGCTTGTTGCTACCGTTCGGTCTTGGGAGAGCGTTGGCCGCCAATGTCCGGACGGTATGCTTGATTAGCATAATTAATTATGTTTAATTAAATCCATGGAGCATGTCTGAGTTATTTATTAATTTTAGACGAGCTGTGCATTCGTTAAATTGTTTAACCATAATTCTCATCAACCTATGAACCAAGAAGCATGCTAAATTTATTCCGATCCTCCCGAGTCGGAAACTCCGTTAGCTAATTTTTCTATTTGCTTTGTTCCACTTTAGTCACGTAAAACCAACAATTCCCCCTTATTTCACCTATATTAATTGTTTGCAAATTTAATTAAGATTAAGTCAAAATACCTTAATTCCCTGTGGATCGACCCCGTTACTACTATTCTACAAATAGTTTAGTGATTTCGGGCATTTATAAATTTATTTTGGCGGGTCTCGACAACCCGATGATTGGCGATAGTTCAATAATATCGCTACCAAAATTGGCGCCGTTGCCGGGGACCTAAGTGTAATTCGGCCTGATTTAAATTTGATTTGTAAACTTTTAATTTTTACTTAAAATTTTTTCTGTTATTTCTTTTATTATTTGCAATTTTGATCTGTTTGTTTAAGTGTGCTAGAAGTGCCAAATTTTGATTGAGAAAATGGAGATTGGTGATGAGATTGGAGTCCCAAAAACGCTCAGACAATGGACATCATTTGCTATGGGCCACCAACCTTCTTGTATTTCCTACCCGGAAATTTCAGGTGAGTTTGTGCTTAAATCTGGTGTGATTAACCTTTTACCCTCTTTTTGTGGTGAAGCAGAAGAAGATCCTTACAAACATCTCAAGGAGTTTCAAATGGTAAGCTCCGCGATGAAGCCTGGCGACATAACAAAAGATCAGCTCTACCTGAGAGCTTTTCCATTCACTCTAAAAGGTGAAGCTCGAGATTGGCTGCATTACTTGCCATCGGGGACCATCTTTACTTGGGAGAAGTTGCAGAGTCTATTCTTGGAAAGGTATTTCCCTGCTTCAAAAGCCAGAGCCGTGAAAAAAGATATACGACAATTTGAGCAAGGAAAGGACGAGGCATTTTACGAGTGCTGGGAGAGGTTCATTAAACTCTGTGAAAAATGTCCGAACCACTTGATAGCAGAAGTCTCGCTTATCGAATGCTTCTATGATGGGTTGCTCACGCATGACCGCCAGATGCTTGATGCGGCAAGTGGAGGAGTCCTTTGGGAGAAAACGCCTGCGGAAGCTCGTCAGTTGATCTCCAACATAGCTGAGAACCGTCGCCAGTACGGAGGAAGAAACGAACATTCTAAGATGTCTTCCGACATAGAAGTGCTCAAAGAACAAGTTTCTCAGGTATTTGGTTTAGTTCATACGATGAAAGAAAAATCATCTCAGGACGTTTCTTCTATTTCAGGTAAAGCCATTGAAAGCATGTTCAAATCGCTCATGGAAGCTAGCGATGAGACAAGATCGCAGATTAAGTCTCTAAGAGATGAATTCTCAGAGGTAAAGGAAAGAATGAGTAGAATTGAATCCAAAGCGGAAGGGGTTAGTGCGATAAACCTCAGAAGTGGTAAAGAAGTGCCATCTCAAACCACTCTCGTGAGTCCTCCATTTACTTCAGAGATATCTCCAGATAAGTGTTCTAAAGCACCCTCTGAAACTGTTGTAACGCCTCCTCCTGTTATTTCTATGAAGTCTTACACTCCCGTTGCTCCTTTTCCTAGTAGGCTTGCAAGGCCATCTAAGGAGGCCGACAACGCGGATGTACTTGAGACGTTGAGGAAGGTTGGGATCAACATACCACTGCTTGATGCAATTCAGCAAATCCCAAGGTACGCTAAATTCCTTAAGGAGATGTGCACTATGAAGAGGAAGACTAAAAGTGCTGAGAGAGTCGTGGTAAGCAAGAATGTTTCTGCCCTGCTAACCCAAGGTATTCCAAGCAAATGCCAGGACCCAGGTATGTTCCTCTTGCCATGTACTATAGGGGATAGAGAAATCGAACACGCTATGCTAGACTTAGGAGCTTCAATCAATGTTATGCCATACTCAGTCTACAAGAGCCTCGGTTTAGAAGGTATGCAGGAAACTAGTATAGTTATCCAGTTAGCTAATAGGTCTTCTATTCATCCTCTAGGGTTGATTGAGGACGTGTTGGTTAAGGTTAAGGATTTAATCTTCCCTGCTGATTTTTATGTGATAAATTTGGAAGAAAACACATCCACCACATCTGTTTTACTTGGTAGACCATTCATGAAAACCGCTAAAACGAAAATTAATGTGCATGATGGAACTTTGTCTGTTGAGTATGAAGGGGATGTGTTCGAATTTAATGTATTTGATGCCATGAAACAACGTGCTGATGTGCATTCTGTCTGTAAAATTGATCTGATAGATACTTTAGAACAAGAAGAATGCATGACTGTTGTTGATGGGGATGACCCACTCGTTTTTACTGAAATTGTTGGCGAAGTTGAAAGTAGTGTTCCCATATTGACTGATTTGTCTGAACAACCTACTTTTGCTTTAGAGACATGTGAAAAGCCAACTAAAATATTACCATCTCTTTTGCAGGCTCCCAAGTTGGAATTGAAGGAGTTGCCGGGTCATCTCAAGTACGTGTACTTGGGTGAGGTGGAGACACTTCCGGTAATTATCTCCAAGGAGCTCACATCGGAGCAAGAAGGCGAGTTGGTCAAGGTTTTGAAAAAGAACAAGAGAGCCATGGGATGGACATTGGCAGACTTGCACGGGTTGAGTCCAGTACTGTGCATGCACAAGATTCGGCTGGATGAGGGAGCAAAGCCATCCCGAGAGCCTCAGCGGAGACTGAACCCTGCAATGAAAGAGGTAGTGTTGTCTGAGATACACAAACTCCTGGATGCAGGTATTATCTTTCCCATTTCTGATAGCCAATGGGTTAGCCCTATTCATGTTGTACCTAAAAAGACGGGCATAACTGTAATTAGAAATGATAAGGGGGAGTTAGTACCTAAGAGAGTACAAAACGGGTGGAGAATGTGTATTGATTTTAGAAAACTGAATGACGTGACTAAGAAGGACCACTTTCCTATTCCCTTCATAGATCAAATGGTGGAGCGTTTAGCTGGGAAACCATTCTTCTGTTTTCTTGATGGTTTTTCTGGGTTTTATCAAATTCCCATAGCCCAGGAAGACCAAGAAAAGACTACTTTTACTTGTCCATTCGGAACTTACGCATATAGGAGAATGCCCTTTGGGCTTTGTAATGCTCCAGGGACTTTTCAGCGATGCATGATGAGCATATTTTCTGAATTTGTAGAAAAATGCATCGAAGTCTTTATGGATGATTTTACTGTATATGGAAGTTCATTTAAAGATTGCCTGTTTAACTTGTCTAGAGTCATGGAAAGGTGCATCGAAACTAATCTTGTTTTAAATTTTGAGAAGTGTCATTTCATGGCCAGTCAGGGCATAGTATTGGGTCATGTTGTGTCTGCTAAGGGGATAGAGGTTGATAAAGCTAAGATTGATGTCATATCTGATTTACCTTACCCCACAAATCTTCGGGAAGTACGTTCTTTTCTTGGTCACGCAGGTTTTTACCGCAGGTTCATTAAAGACTTCTCGAAGATAGTGACTCCGATGACAAGCTTGCTGAAAAAGGATGTTCCATTCTGTTTTGACAAACAGTGCAAGCTTGCTTTTGATGTTCTGAAGAAGTGCTTGACCAACGCACCCATCATTCATCCACCGCAGTGGGGGACTCCTTTCGAGATCATGTGCGACGCAAGCAATTATGCCGTAGGCGCTGTGTTGGGCCAGAGGATAGACAAGAAGAGCCACGTGATTTATTATGCCTCTCGGACGCTCAATTCCGCGCAGATCGGTTACACAACAACAGAGAAGGAGCTGCTTTCCATAGTTTTCGCTCTTGATAAGTTTAGGCCATATATTCTTGGATCTAAAGTAATTGTTTTTTCTGATCATGCAGCAGTTCGATACTTGATGAACAAGAAAGACTCGAAGCCTAGACTGCTCAGATGGGTATTATTACTCCAGGAGTTCGACGTCTCTGTTCAGGACAGAAAAGGATCAGAAAACACAGTTGCTGACCACTTGAGCCGTATTGTGCGTAATGAGGACGATCTGCCTCTGAATGACGAATTCCCTGACGAAGTCCTTTTCCAGGTAAGTGTGGAGACACCATGGTACGCCGACATTGTCAACTACTTGGTCACAGGTACGTTCCCATTCGATTTTTCATATAATCAAAGAGCTAAGCTGAAAAGCGAAGCCAAAACATATGTTTGGGAAGAGCCCATTTTATGGAAGTTTTGTGCTGACCAAGTAATTAGGAAGTGCGTCCCTAAGTCTGAACATAGGTCCATCCTTACCTTTTGCCATGAATTTGCATGCGGGGGACACTTCGGGCAAAATAGAACTGCGAGAAAAATTTTAGATTGTGGGTTTTTCTGGCCATCACTGTTTAAGGACTGTTATGAGTTTTGTAAATCTTGTGATCAGTGTCAGAGAAAAGGGACCATCACTAGTAGGAATGAAATGCTCCAAAACCCCATTTTAACTTGTGAAATTTTCGAGGTTTGGGGTATGGACTTTATGGGACCCTTCCCCCCTTCATTTGGTTTTGTCTATATCTTATTGGCTGTGGACTACGTGTCTAAATGGGTGGAAGCTAAAGCCACCAAAGTTGATACCGCTAATGTTGTTTCCAGTTTTGTCAAGTCTAACATTTTTAGCAGGTATGGAGTTCCACGAGCCATCATAAGTGACCAGGGGAGCCACTTCTGCAACAAAACGATCCAGGCCTTGATGAGGAAATATGGGGTCAATCATAAAATCTCTACCCCGTATCATCCTCAGACCAATGGTCAAGCGGAGGTTTCCAATCGAGAGGTGAAGAGCATCCTCGAGAAAACAGTAAGTCCAGGAAGGAAGGATTGGAGCCTCAGGCTGGACGACGCTTTGTGGGCTTATCGTACGGCTTACAAAACCCCCATAGGGATGTCTCCCTACCGGATGGTTTATGGTAAAGCCTGTCACCTCCCCGTGGAGATCGAACACAAAGCTTACTGGGCCGTGAAGAAGTGCAACATGGACTTTGACTTGGCGGGCGAAGAAAGACTCCTCAAATTGCAAGAACTGGAGGAGCTTCGCCTGGATGCATATGAGAACTCGAAGACCTACAAGGAAAAGACCAAAATGTTCCACGACAGGCGAGTCGTCAGGAAACACTTCGAAGTTGGTCAGAAGGTCCTCTTGTTCAACTCCCGCTTGAAGTTCATGCCAGGTAAACTTCGTTCCAGGTGGCTTGGTCCTTTCATTATCACTGATGTTCATCACTATGGTGCAGTCAAGATTCAGAGCCTGGATACAGAAAAAGAATACACGGTGAATGGCCAGCGATTAAAGATCTTTCATGAGGGAATGTCAGAGGACTTCGACGACCATGCTTACTTGAAAGAGCCTGATTATGAGAAAGGATAAATTGAGTTTTGGTAAAGTCGAGCAATCGACTCTAAAAATTTGCGCTACTCGGAGGCACCCGAGCTTGAATTGTACATGCTTTTTGTTTACTTACCGTCTTTAGGATTAGTTTAGATTTCTATTCTGATGTTGGGAATTTTCAGGTGAAACAATGGCTCATCCTTGCGGTTTATTGGCTAAGGTTTATGCGCACCCTACAACCCTCTAAGTCACAACTCAGGGAAGGTTTTCTTTCCTTTTGTTTTGACTATGCATATTTGGTCCAATGAGGACATTGTCAATTTCTAAGTTGGGGGTGTTGGTGGGTTGTGCCTTATAGTGATTGTCGAGTTTAGTTGTGGAATCCTGATTTACTTGTTGAGTTATGGTGAAAGCATGCTAGTCTGACTATGAAATTCTGTGATGTACTGCTGAGGTCTTCGTATTTGTATTTGTCATGAAATTCAGCATAATTGCATATGTTAAGGCCATTTTGAAAATTTTTTCAAAAAAATATTTCCCTGTTTAAGCTTCGCATGCTAGCACTCTATCTTGGATCTGCGGGTTTAGTGTAGCTCTGTTTGTTTTGAAATTCGTTGTCACCTCGAAAGGCAACCTTAGGATGGGCCAAGATTCGCTTTTGTTTGTAACCCGTGCGCTCAAAATTTTAATATGATGCTTAGACTTAAAGAAAAATGAATGCAAGTTTACAAAAAGAAAATAATCTCGTGAGGCGTTCCTCCTTCTTGAGTTACCTTAGTAGCCAGGGGCGGTCGTGTAACCCACGGTCGCCACTGCATGAAAAGGATGCACAAAGAAGTGAACGCTAGTCCTTAAAAATGTGAATTTTGCCCGTAGTCAGATGCACTGTGCAATGAAATTGCAGGCAAGCTGAAACGAAAGTAAGATTGACATGTTAGGCGCTCATGAAGATAAGTTCAATGAAATTGAGAAAAAGATGCCTTGCGTTATATTACTTGCATAAGCGATGAACTGCCCTTAGACTGTTCTGTTAAGCCATAAGTAGGGGGAAAGCGAAATTTTAGGATAGATAGAGCCGTTCTAAGCCTGTTGAAATCTAAGATCGAGGAGCTAAGTCCGAGGCGTAAATAGGGAAACATCTTTAAATTTTCCAAATTGTCTTAACCAATGCATGCATGCAGCTGTTCTTTCAAATGCAATTGCCTTGTCTTTTCCAGTATTGAGAATCGAGTCCCTAGCATGCATTCTCGTTCCATTTTAT
Source organism: Herpetospermum pedunculosum (assembly GCA_028017165.1). Lineage (NCBI taxonomy): Eukaryota > Viridiplantae > Streptophyta > Magnoliopsida > Cucurbitales > Cucurbitaceae > Herpetospermum > Herpetospermum pedunculosum. Next base: position 51,219,894 of record CM051528.1, on the reverse strand, counting down.
TAATCAGAATTCCACCTTGCTCGAGGACTAGCAAGATTTAAGTTGGGGGTGTTTGATAGCTCCATTTTGGAGCTATATTTATGTCCCTAATTCACGTTTATTATTGGCTTAATCTTGCTTTTATGTAATTATTGTAGGTGTTCTCGGTGCTTAGCTCTCGAGAGCGTTTCGGAGCTTAATATCGCGATTTAAAGGCATAAGAACGCTTCCCGGGAAGATCCATGCAAAGAGATGAAGTTTGGGCGCTTTGGGGAAATTGAAGGCAAAATTCCATGGAAAAACCCGAGAGCTAGCGTCGAGCGACAGCGTCGCGACGCTAGCTCGACGCTGCCCAGCGTCGAGACGCTGCCTTAGCGTCTCGACGCTCCGAAGTCTGAAGCGCTGAATTGAAGAAAAACCCGAGAGCAAGCGTCGAGTGATAGCGTCTCGACGCTAGCTCGACGCCGCACAAGCGTCTCGACGCTGTGCGAGCGTCTCGACGCCACCCCGAGCGCGCGCGCGGATTACTTAGGGCGCAGCGTCGAGACGCTGCCCTAGCGTCTCGACGCTACGACGGACTACTTAACTTTTTTGTCCGATTTTAGCCGCCATTATCATCTTCCACCTCGAGCTCCGCGCCTGATTTGACGTCCAGCAGCTGTTTTCCACCATGGGAGGGGCTAGGAAGCTCGGTTTGAAGCCGTCCCACACTACGCAAGTCATGAGTGAGTAGATTTACCGTTTTTGGCTCGGGATTGTAAGGATAAATGTAGTATGAACTCTTGGTGAGGTTGTAGACTGAAATTCTGATTTGGTTGGATATTTTATTGAATTGAATTCTATTTCTTAGCTTAATCTATGAGCACGTTTGAATGATTTAGGACTAGGCACCCTTGATTTTGAGCATGTTCATTTGTTAAAGGATTTGATGCCGTGCCTCTCGTCTCCGCCAAGTAACAAGGAATTATGGCACCTTGAGCGTATTGGCGTCCTTACGCTCTTGGTGTTCGTTCTTCCCGAATTAGGATTCCAAATCGACATACTAATTTCGCGTCCAAATTAGATAGTCGTCACAGTTAGCTTGTTGCTACCGTTCGGTCTTGGGAGAGCGTTGGCCGCCAATGTCCGGACGGTATGCTTGATTAGCATAATTAATTATGTTTAATTAAATCCATGGAGCATGTCTGAGTTATTTATTAATTTTAGACGAGCTGTGCATTCGTTAAATTGTTTAACCATAATTCTCATCAACCTATGAACCAAGAAGCATGCTAAATTTATTCCGATCCTCCCGAGTCGGAAACTCCGTTAGCTAATTTTTCTATTTGCTTTGTTCCACTTTAGTCACGTAAAACCAACAATTCCCCCTTATTTCACCTATATTAATTGTTTGCAAATTTAATTAAGATTAAGTCAAAATACCTTAATTCCCTGTGGATCGACCCCGTTACTACTATTCTACAAATAGTTTAGTGATTTCGGGCACTTATAAATTTATTTTGGCGGGTCTCGACAACCCGATGATTGGCGATAGTTCAATAATATCGCTACCAGGAGGCAAGCACGTGGGCAGAGCTCTTTGTGACCTGGGAGCCAGCATAAACCTCATGCCCCTATCACTATTCCGCCAGCTAGGAATAGGAGAAGCACGTCCAACCACTGTCACTTTACAATTAGCAGACAGATCCATTGCATACCCTGAAGGTAAGATTGAGGATATTCTTGTAAAGGTTGACAAATTTATTTTCCTTGCAGATTTCATTATCCTGGATTATGAAGCAGACAAGGAGGTCCCCATCCTGTTAGGTAGACCATTTCTAGCCACAGGTAGGGCACTGATAGATGTCCAAAAAGGTGAGCTCACTATGAGGGTTCATGATGAAGAGGTGAAATTTAGTGCTAGTATGGACATTGTAGATTCATTAATGGAAGAACAATTGGAGCATGAATTGTTGACTAAGCATGCTCATGAATATGTAGGATTAGAATTAACTGACTTAAACATAGCTGAGATGATGGACATATCTGTAAATAACCCTCAGCATGTTTGTATGAATATTGACTTAACTAAAAAATCTGTGAATCCATTAAAACCATCCATTGAGCATCCACCTGTTTTAGAATTGAAACCTCTCCCCACTCACCTCAAGTATGCATATCTAGGAAGTAATGATACTTTGCCTGTGATTATTTCTTCTAAATTAAGTGAAAAGCATGAGGTTGAACTGATTTTACTACTTAAGCAACATAGGAAGGCTATTGCATGGACTATTGCTGACATTAGAGGCATTAGCCCTTCTTATTGCATGCATAAGATTATATTAGAGGAAGAGCATACCCCTAGAGTAGATCACCAACGTAGGTTGAATCCCTCTATGAAAGAGGTAGTTAAAAAGGAAATAATAAAATGGTTAGATGCTGGTGTGATCTTCCCCATAACTAGTAGCCAGTGGGTGAGCCCTATACAATGTGTACCTAAGAAGGGGGGGATGACTGTGGTAGTCAATGAGAACAATGAACTGATTCCAACTAGGACTGTCACAGGATGGAGAGTTTGCATGGATTATAGGAAACTAAATAAAGAAACCAAAAAAGACCATTTCCCTCTACCATTCATTGACCAAATGCTAGATAGGATAGCTGGTAGAGCCTACTACTGTTTCTTAGACGGTTATTCAGGATATAACCAGATTACTATAGACCCTAAGGACCAAGAGAAGACTACCTTCACTTGCCCTTTTGGAACTTTTGCCTTTCGCAGAATGCCTTTTGGCTTATGCAATGCACCGGCAACTTTCCAAAGGTGCATGTTGGCAATCTTCTCTGATTTGGATGAATCCATGATAGAGATATTCATGGATGATTTCTCAGTCTTTGGGGATTCATTTACAAACTGTCTAGAGAACCTAGGACAAGTCCTGGCTAGGTGTGAGGAGACCAACCTAGTCCTGAATTGGGAAAAGTGCCATTTCATGGTGGATGAAGGGATTGTCTTAGGTCATAGAGTGTCAAGGGCAGGTGTAGAGGTTGACAGGGCAAAAATTGAAATAATAGAGAAGTTGGTAGAACCTCAAAATGTCAAAGCCATTAGAAGTTTCTTAGGGCATGCTGGCTTCTACAGAAGGTTTATTAAGGACTTTTCTAAGATCTCCAAGCCCTTATGCGAGCTTCTAGAGCTAAACTAACCCTTCATCTTCTCTAGAGAATGTTTCCTAGCATGGAAGACCCTTAAGGAAGCACTAGTCACAGCCCCTATTATAGTAGGACCAAATTGGGATCTCCCATTTGAGATGCTATGTGATGCCAGTGACTATGCTGTAGGGGTTATGTTAGGACAGAAGATTGACAAGTTAACACACCCTGTATATTATGCTAGTAAGACACTTAATAAGGCACAATGCAACTACACAACCACTGAGAAGGAGATGCTAGCTGTAGTGTTTGCTTGTGAGAAATTTAGGAACTATATTGTAGGCACCAGAACGATTGTGTACACTGACCATTCTGCTTTAAAGTACCTTATGAGGAAGGCTGTTGCTAAGCCTAGGTTGATTAGGTGGGTACTGCTGCTGCAAGAGTTTGATCTAGACATTAGAGATAAGAAAGGAAGTGAAAATGTGGTTGCGGACCATCTTTCTAGATTGCAGCATAATTGCGAAAAAATTGCGGAAACCGCAATTTCTGATGCTTTTATTGATGAACATGTATTTGTATTGACTCATCGTGATAACGATGAGGAACCTTGGTTTCCTGACATTGCTAACTTCCTTGCATCGCAGGTACTACCAACTTTCAAGGGAGGACAAGAGAAGAAGAGGTTCCTTCATGAAGCAAGGAAATTCATATGGGATGACCCCACACTTTACAAAACATGTGCTGACGGCTTGCTAAGGAAGTGTGTTTCAGCTGCTGAGGCGAAGTCTGTGCTGCAGCACTGCCACACAGCTCCTTATGGTGGACACTTTGGTGGCCAAAGAACAGCTGCAAAGGTATTTCAGAGTAGCTACTATTGGCCAACGATCTTCAAGGATGCCCACAACTATGCCCACAGCTGTGATGAATGCCAAAGAACAGGTAACCTCAGTCGAAAGGATGAGATGCCTCTCACCTACATCTTAGAGTTGGAACTCTTTGATGTGTGGGGCATTGACTTCATGGGACCATTTCCCCCATCATCAGGTAACCTTTACATATTAGTGGCAGTAGATGTTGCGTGCTCAATGTGTTAATAAAAGTGATAAATAAGAGGGAGAGAGCACTCAGAACATGCAAGCATACATGGTCTTATAGCAAGTAGTAAGTATATTTCATTCGTTTTCCCACAGAGACTTGTTTTTAGCTATTCTCGAAGTGTTTTTGTTAAGAAAGATAGGGTGGATTTGAGGGGGTAAAATTGGTTTTTAATTACCTAAGTTTTGCTGAATGTATAAAGGAATATAACATAAACAAATGGAAGTTGAAATTAAACTCAAAGGACAAGAGATGGAACTGATAAACAAAGGAGAAAGCAGCTAATAGAATAACAACTTAGCAGGAATTGCGAGGACCGCAATGTTTCCGCAATTAAACAGCAACAAAAGTGTGTAGGTGGGTGAATTAAGGGCTACTAATGACTATCCTATAGGCCTTTTTATACGATTCTCAAGCACTGGATCTCCTCTCTATGCATCAAACTCACTCTAGCTCATGTATCGTCCGATTCCATGCATTAGACTCTTAAGTTTACTCGACTCAAAGTAAGGACTTAATCATCTTGTTAAAACAGGAGTGTTTAGCTTGTACTAGGGAAACGCCTATTCCTAGGCCGTTTCCTGATTACCATGAAAGGCTAGCATGATTATATGACTCTGAACTCTTACTCCTTCCAGAGGTTAGGAGTTCTTTGGACAAAATGGATGGCCAATCGAAATTGCCCGTGGGATGAAGCTTACATACAATCAATGATTCGAGAGCTATCCTACATACTTGATGCACGTTTTTTTAGCCTATAGTTCTGTCATTAGCATGCCCCTAAGTGATTTAGCTACTCATGGATACATGGAGAACAAAAAGGGTAGATAAAACAGACATGCTTAGAAGAGAAATGTGCTTAAAACAGCAAGACAAAACCGTAGCAGAACAAGATAGAAACTGTAAAATGCAGAATTGTACTTTGATTACTTTGAGTGTTTGAATGACAAAGGAAAGCTTTGAAAGAAATGAATCCAAGACAGACAACAACGAAATGCAGTAATTAAAACTCTAAACTAAGAACAACAGTGATCAGAAATGGAAATAAGAAAATCAGAACAGAAAAGCAGTAAAGGATTGCTGAAAAACTTCGTGGCAGTCGCCTCGAATGAAGGTGATGAAAAGTCAGCCTGGCTTGGATGAATCCAATCGAGAGAGAAGAAGAATCTCCTCTCCTTCCTATCAGATTATCGACTCCAAAAGCTGAGACTCTCACTCCAACAAACGGCAAAGGAAAACAGATGGAAATGGTGGACTGCGAGAAGACTTCTGCGCTTTGAGTGATGACTGAACCTCCGACTTTGACCCCCTTTTATAGTAGTTTGCAGGTGCGTTTGGGCCAAGGAGAACCATCAGTCTTCAACGTCATATATCAGAATGGATGGAGGAGAAAGAACGAATCCCTGAAAAGTCGGATCTAAACAGAAAAAGGTCAGCCAACTTACGGTTTTAACTTGAATAATTGCGGTCACCGCAATGATTTCGCAATTCATTCGCAATGTTTATTTTTTCATTCTTTTCCTTCGGTTTTCAACCCTTTTTCTACCTATTGTGCATAAGTCCTAAATTAGCTACCTTCTTCTAATTCTCATATTAAAGCATAGGTTTAGGCTAAATGCTAACAAAAACACCTAAATGTGTACATCTTCTTAAGCTAAATGGGTCCTAAATAAGTCACTTTCAGAGACTTAACACACCCCCAAACTTAAGGCTTTGCTTGTCCTCAAGCATACTAAGGACTTACCTAGGCTGTTATTTTATCTTCTTTAACTACTTACCGACTCCCCTATATCCCTATCTCTAGCAGTGCTGTCCTGTGACACACTTATAAGTTTAGAATTAACCTCTTATCAAGCTTCTTCTGACTTCACCTGCCTACCATACCTACTGTTTTTGTTAAACCCCTACTACTGATCTAACTACTTTTATGATATCATGCCACTATCCCTAAGGTTTCAAATTCTACCAAGCTTTACTCCAGACTTAGTACATGCTTCTAGCTTATTTTTAATGTGTCTAGGATTCCTTAGAGTCATGCCAGTCTTAGTATTAACAGTGACAGTAGTACTTTTAGAGAACAACCGAAACCCTGGCATCACTTCATTGGATAAACACTCATCTCCCTAAACAACCCTACAAGTTACAACTTTGTGCTTAGCTAATTGAGGATCAGAGTTCTTTTTTAAATAGGACATCTAAGCCACAAAGTTATAACTCCTAGGTATACATTCTTCTTCCCTATTTTTTCTTTTTCTTACTTAGGTGGAGCCTCTCCTTTGGTTGCCTTTTGATGCAACGCCACTTGTGGGTTACACACTTGGCACTGATTACTCAGCAACCTAAGAGAAACTCCCCCCTTTATTCTTTTTTCATTGTTTTTCAGTTCATCATCATTTTTTTTTTTTTAAAGGAGAAGAAGAATGCTTATGTTTCTAAGGGAGAGAGGAATGTTCCTAGGCCTAGGGTGGCCTCCCCCAAACTTCAACTACTCATTGTCCCCAATGAGTGTCTGAGGTGGCACACCCCCAAACTATCCTAGAAGCATCTAGTCCAAAGTAAAACAAAGAGAATTCAAAAAGCCTAGGCATAAGCAAAACATTCTAAAAGCATCTATCCCAGCAGCAGAAAATTTGAACATAACAAAAAGTCTTAAGGACTTATGGTTTATGCATGCTGAGCACTATTCAGAGGCAAATTTAAACTATTAAAGGGTGTCCTATGACACTCATCCAGCATGCTTCAAGATCAGCTATATAAGGTAGTCATGCTAGCAGCAAAAGATAGAATTTAACAGATCACAGCCTAACTAAACAGACAGTCCAAAACATGCAATCAGTCACAAAAATTGCGGGAACCGCAATTATTTCGCAATTCACTCCGGGCAGATTTAACATTGATTCAGGCCCCTAGCATGCTTTCTCCTGTTACTCATGCATCCTAAAAATAAAACTAAACTATCCTACCTATTCAGCTAACATCTGACTAGACTAAGCAAAAGAAAAAACATAAAACTAAACATTAAAAACAGATCAAAAGTTGATCCCAAAACAGCATAATATACATTATCCTATCAGAAAGCAGAAAAATTGTCTTTGTTTTCTAAGGGAACAGCAATACTCCCTTTAGTGCACTTCAAACCAGCACTCAATTCTCATCATCCTCATCTGGTTGCCTTGGTCGTGGGGGCACCCATGGAGTTAGGAGGTTGGTGGGGAAGTCCGGGAAGATGCACCCCAACTGGTCTGCAACTTCTTTGTCCCTTGCCTGCGCATAATTGGCCCATTGAGCCATTCTCCTCTGCATGTCCATTAAGCAGGCCATGGATAGGGACTGTTCAGCAGCCAGCCTATCCAACTCAAACTCCATATTCCCCTTTCTTCTCAGCCTCAGGTTAGCAGGCAGCTCCAAATGGCCTGTGTAAGGCAGCTGCTGCTCCAAGCGCTCGGTGGGAACTCCTGCCAGCAAACACAATTTGGTTATAGTGTTGGGGAAAAATAATGGCCCCTTACCTTTTCTGGCGCATTCAGCAATGGCAGCTGACATGATCTCCCCCACATTGACCGTGAGACCGCGCATGATGGCATAAACCAGCAGTGATCTACTCTGGTTGATTGTTGTCTCGTGGGTCACAGGTGACAGCTTCCTCCTCACAAAGGCAAACCAAACAACTGCCTTTGCTGTCAGATTGGCACTCATCAAGGTGTGCCTACCATTGCGTGAGACAGTCCACGCTGCTTCAGGCTGGCCAATTGTGCGAATGGCCTCTTCCAGCACGGCCTCAGTCGGCTCATCAACTATCCGTGCATAATCTGTGTGAGTTTGGCCCTTGAGACCAAAGGCTTCATTGATGGCCTTGGCTGAGAAATCCACTTCCACCCCTCTGACCATAGACAGGCCATCCTCAGGGCTGAGCACGTTGGCGTAGAAATCGTACACCATGCTCGTGTAGGCTGGATTAGGCGGTCTGCAGAATTCCTCCCAGCCATGGTTGAGCACTCCTGCCCGCAAGAACTGCGGCAGGTCAGCGAGTCGATCAAGGAATCCCTTCTCGTGCAACAGGTCCCTCTTCCTGAGCTCAACACCCCTGGATTCCGCATCAGATGAGACATACCTCACTGACGGAGGTTCGTCTTCAGGGTAGAGTTTAGCCTTCCCCTTATCTGCTGGTTTGGATGATGCAGCAGCCTCCACCTTGAGGCGTTTGAGCGAAGGCTCAGCACACTCCTCGTCCGTCGATGGCACCTTCTTGGCCTTCTTTTTCTTTAACTTCTTGGCCTTGTCAATTCTGGCCTTCTTCTGCTTCTTGAGCCTGGCCTTGGTGTTGAGTTGTGGGAAGCATGCCCCCAACGTCTCTTCCATAGAATCGTCCTGCTGTGCAGGCTCGGCAGGGCTGTCTTCCCTCATAGGAGAGAAGACTTCTTCTTCCCCAGCATCTCCACTGCCTTGCGTAGACTCCTGATAATCCCCATAAGGGAATTCAGGATCAGGCCGTGGAGAATTGTGCGCTGCTGATGGTGTCGGCGCAGAACTCAGTGGCGAAGACTGCAGCTCAGGGCTCTGCGCTGCTGCAGGTGTCGGATCAGAACTCTGAGGTGCTGGAGACAGCTCAGGGCTCTGTGCAGGCGGTGACGACTCTGCGCTTGGCACTGGTTCAGATGGGAGAGGGCCGCGCGCAGGTGAGGCAGACGGCGACGATCCTTCTTTGGCTGACTCGTGGGATGCACGATCAGGTTCTTGACTCTCCACAGAGGGAGTCTTTGCTGTGTTTGGTTCGGCGGCCGTCTTGACACTCCACCGGCGTTTCTTGGGCGTGCCCATTGGCTCAGATGGCCCAGCGGGGATCTCAGTGACCACCCTCCACTTCTTCCTACGAATAGGAAGCTTGGGAAGAGGACCGGTGCGAACGGCACCATCGTCTGCAAGGGCGAGAAGCGCTTCCCTCGCAGCTGCTTCAGCTGCGTCATCAGCCTTCTTCTTGGCTGCGGATCGTTCAGCACGTGTGGCCACCATTGCCGATTCTTGAAGATCTTGGGAGAAGAATCAAAGATGGAGAGAATCGCTGAATTCTTGGAGAGCAAAGAGAGAGATAATCGTAACGATCGAGCGGCTTCCAACGGATATAAAGGCAACGGATAAAATCCCAACGGCTCTTTTTGCGGATCCAGCAATTTTAGCGCAATCCCAGGGATATTATTTCATTGAAATCTCCAACTTTGCCCGTCCGTATCTTTTATTTGGCTTAACCGTTTCTTGATTCTTAAAGTGGGATTTACTCTCCTTGATCCCCTCTTTCGAATCCTTGCAAAAACAAACAAAACAAACGTTAAATACGCAATTAAAATTACACCACAAAACATACAAATGATAACCGGAAAAACAGAAAAAATAAACTAAGGCATTGGCCTTGACTAAACGAGCACAGTAACCACTCGTTCTCTCTCGTTCTTTTTGTCATGCTTCAGTCAAGAGGAAGGCCGAGAGAGTCTTCACATCCCCTTCCTCATAGTAGTGCTTCAACCTAGCACCATTGACCATAAATGGCTGACCTTGCTGCAAGTTCTTTATCTCTATTGCACCATGAACAAAGACATTAGTAACAACAAATGGACCCGACCATCTAGACTTTAGTTTGCCTGGAAATATCTTTAAACGTGAGTTAAATAATAGGACAAGTTGGCCTTTCCTAAAGTCTTTGATCCTAAGTCTACTGTCGTGCCATATTTTGGTCTTTTCTTTATACATTTTGGCATTCTCATAGGCCATATGCCTAAGCTCATCAAGTTCATGTAGCTGCAAAGATCTCAATGTCCCCGCATCCTTTACACAAAAATTCAATTCTTTCATGGCCCAAAATGCCTTGTTTTCTAACTCAAGTGGCAAGTGGCAGGCCTTGCCATACACCAACCTATAGGGAGACATGCCTAGAGGTGTCTTATATGCTGTTCTATAAGCCCAAAGTGCATCCTCAAGCTTAAATGACCAGTCTTTCCTATTAGGTTTGACTACCTTCTCTAGGATGTTCTTTATCTCCCTATTGGAAATTTCAGCTTGGCCATTCGAGTGTGGGTGATAGGGAGTAGCTACCCTATGTCTAATGTTATATTTAGCCAATACTTTCTCCATAGCCTTATTAATGAAATGTGACCCCTCATCACTAATGATAGCACGAGGAGTCCCAAATCTAGTGAAAATGTGCCTATGCAAGAAGCTAGTGACTGTTTTAGCATCATTATTAGGACATGCTTTGGCTTCTACCCACTTGGACACGTAGTCCACTGCTACTAAAATGTACAGGTTACCTGATGATGGAGGGAATGGTCCCATGAAATCAATGCCCCACACATCAAAGAGCTCCAACTCTAAAATGTAGGTGAGGGGCATCTCATCCTTGCGACTGAGATTACCTGTCCTTTGGCACTCATCACAGCTGTGGGCATAGTCGTGTGCGTCCTTGAAGATTGTTGGCCAGTAGTAGCCACTCTGAAATACCTTCGCAGCTGTCCTTTGGCCACCAAAGTGTCCACCATAAGGAGATGAGTGACAGTGCTGTAGCACGGACTTCGCTTCAGCAGCTGAAACACACTTCCTTAGTAAGCCATCAGCACAGGTTCTGTAAAGTGTGGGGTCATCCCAGATGAATTTCCTTGCTTCATGAAGGAACCGCTTCTTTTCTTGTCCTCCCTTGAACATTGGTAATACCTGTGATGCACGGAAGTTAGCAATATCAGCAAACCACGGTTCCTCATCGTTATCACGATGAGCCAAAGCAAATACATGTTCATCTATAAAAGCATCAGAAATTGCGGTCTCCGCAATTTTTTCGCAATTATGCTGCAATCGAGACAGGTGATCTGCAACCACATTTTCACAACCTTTCTTGTCCCGAATGTCCAAATCAAATTCCTGCAGCAATAACACCCATCTAATCAATCTAGGCTTAGCATCAGCCTTTCTCATAAGATATTTTAAAGCAGAATGGTCAGTATATACAATGGTCCTAGTGCCTACAATGTAATTTCTAAATTTTTCACAAGCAAATACTACAGCAAGCATTTCTTTCTCAGTAGTTGTATAATTACATTGAGCCTCATTCAAGGTCTTACTAGCATAATAGACAGGGTGTGTTAGCTTGTCAATCTTCTGTCCTAACATGACTCCTACAGCATAGTCACTGGCATCACATAGCATCTCAAATGGGAGATCCCAATTTGGTCCTACTATGATTGGTGCTGTGACCAGTGCTTCCTTAAGGGTTTTCCAAGCTACTACACACTCCTTAGAGAAGGTAAATGGTCTATTTAGCTCTAGAAGCTCACATAGAGGCTTGGCTATCTTAGAAAAGTCCTTAATGAACCTTCTGTAGAAACCAGCATGCCCTAAGAAGCTTCTAATGGCTTTGACGTTCTGGGGCTCTACCAACTTCTCTATGACCTCTATTTTTGCCCTATCCACTTCTACACCTGCCCTTGACACTCTATGTCCTAAGACAATCCCTTCATCTACCATAAAATGGCACTTTTCCCAATTCAGGACTAGGTTGGTCTCCTCACACCTAGTCAGGACTTGTCCTAGGTTTTCTAGACAGGTTTTAAATGAATCCCCAAAAACTGAGAAGTCATCCATGAATATTTCTATCATGGATTCATCCAACTCAGAGAAGATTGCCATCATGCACCTTTGGAAAGTTGCCGGTGCATTGCATAAGCCAAAAGGCATTCTGCGGAAGGCAAACGTTCCAAAAGGGCAAGTGAAGGTGGTCTTCTCTTGATCCTTAGGGTCTATAGTAATTTGATTATAGCCAGAGTACCCATCTAAAAAACAATAGTAGGCTCTACCAGCTATTCTGTCTAGCATCTGGTCAATAAACGGTATAGGGAAATGGTCTTTTTTAGTTTCTTTATTTAACTTTCTGTAATCCATACATACCCTCCACCCTGTGACAGTCCTTGTTGGAATCAGTTCGTTGTTCTCATTGACTACCACAGTTATTCCCCCCTTTTTAGGTACACATTGAATGGGGCTAACCCACTGGCTACTAGCTATGGGGAAAATCACTCCTGCATCTAACCACTTTATTATTTCTTTCTTCACTACCTCTTTCATAGAGGGGTTTAACCTACGCTGGTGATCTACCTTAGGTGTGTGTTCTTCCTCTAATATAATTTTGTGCATGCAATAAGAAGGGCTAATGCCTCGAATATCAGCAATAGTCCATGCTATAGCCTTCCTATGTTGCTTAAGTAGTAAAATTAAATCAACCTCATGCTGTTCACTTAGTTTAGAAGAAATGATTACAGGCAGCGTGTCATTATCTCCTAAATATGCATATTTGAGGTGAGTAGGTAGTGGTTTCAGTTCTAAAATAGGTGGATGCTCAATGGAGGGTTTCAAAGGATTTACAGTTCTATCAGTTAAATCGATATTCATACATACATGTTGAGGGTTATTTACAGGCATATTCATTATGTCAGATACATTTAAGTCAGCTACATCTACTTGTACATATTCACTAGCATGCTTGGTTAACAGTACATGCTCTAATTGTTCTTCCATTAGTGAGTCAACAATATCCATGCTAGCACAAGATTCAAGGTCAGAGGGATACTTTAAAGCTTTATAAACACTAAATTTTACCTCTTCATCATGAACCCTCATAGTTAACTCACCTTTCTGAACATCTATTAGTGCCCTACCTGTGGCTAGAAATGGTCTACCTAGCAGGATGGGGACCTCCTTGTCTGCCTCATAGTCCAGGACAATGAAATCTGCAAGGAAAATGAATTTGTCAACTTTAACTAGAATATCCTCGATCTTACCTTCTGGATATGCGATGGATCTGTCTGCTAGTTGTAAAGTGACTGTGGTTGGACGTGCTTCTCCTATTCCCAACTGACGGAATAAGGACAGGGGCATGAGATTGATGCTGGCGCCCAGGTCACAAAGCGCTCTGCCCACGTGCTTGCCTCCAAGTTCTACAGGTAAGGTGAAGGAACCAGGATCCTTCTCCTTCTTGGGCAGCTTGTTCTGGAGGATGGCACTGCACTCCTCGGTGAGGTTCACTGTTTCAAACTCACCAATTATTTTCTTGTTAGTAATAATGTCCTTCAAAAACTTTACATATGAAGGCATCGACTGTAAAACCTCCACAAAAGGAATGTTAACATGCACTTGCTTAAGTATTTCTAAGAATTTATTAAAATGAACTTCCTGTTCCTGCTTCTTCTTAAGCCTTCGAGGATAAGGAGGTGGTGGCACATAAACAGGTACGTCAGGGCGCCTTAGGATAGGTGGAGGCCTTGGAATTTCTTCTACGTCCTCAACAATTGGCTCTAGCCTGGCTCCTGATGTGCTAGTTGGTGGTGGACCTTGGCTTGGCAGAGACTCCAGTGGAGCACTAGACTCAGTGTTCTCTACTCTCTTTGGTGTGTCCTTTGTGTTGCTCACCAATGGTCTTCCACTCCTAAGTTCAATTGCTTGAACTTGTTCCTTGCCATCTCTCCTTGGTACCTCGGTGTCAGCAGGGAGTCTACCTTGGGGCCTACTTTTAAGTTCATTGGCCAATTGGCCTATTTGGTTTTCCAGGCTCCTAAGAGTAGCTTGCTGGCTCTGAAGAGTAGCATCATTCTTAGCTATATATTCCTTGAGTAGGTTTTCTACAGAAGATCCTACAGGTTGATTGTAAGGTTTTTGGTACATTGACTGGTTATGTTGGGGAGTGAAACCAGGTGTTCCACTTGGTCTAGGTTGGTTAGAATTTTGGTTAGTGCTTTGTTGGCCACCCCATGACAGGTTAGGGTGGTTTCTCCAACCAGGATTGTAAGTTTGTGAGTAGGGGTTGTTCCTTGGCTGCTGCTGGCTTCCCACATAGCAGACCGAGGATGGATTCCCAGGGCAATATTCATAAGGGTGCCCTTCCCCACAGAATCCACAGATTGGTGCCTCGCCTTGACTTGGTTGGGTGCTGTTAAGTCTCTGAAAGTCACTTATTTAGGACCCATTTAGCTTAAGAAGATGTACACATTTAGGTGTTTTTGTGAGCATTTAGCCTAAACCTATGCTTTAATATGAGAATTAGAAGAAGGTAGCTAATATAGGACTTATGCACAATAGGTAGGAAAAGGGGTGAAAACCGAAGAAAAGAATGAAAAAATAACCCTTGCGAATGCATTGCGGAATAATTGCGGTGGCCGCAATTATTCAAGTTAAAACCGTAAGTTGGCTGACATTTTTCTGTTTAGATCCGACTTTTCAGGGATTCGTTCTTTCTCCTCCACCCATTCTGATATACGACGTTGAAGATTGATGGTTCTCCTTGGCCCAATCGCACCTGCAAACTACTATAAAAGGGGGCCAAAGTCGGAGGTTCAGTCACAACTCGAAGCGTAGAAGTCTTTCTGCAGTCCACCCTTTCCACTGTTCTTTCTTTGCCGTCTGTTGGAGTGAGAGTCTAAGCTTTTGGAATCGATAATCTGATAGGAAGGAGAGAAGATTCTTCTTCTCTCTCGATTGGATTCATCCAAGCACGGCTGAATTCTCATCACCTTCATTCGAGGCGACTGCCACGAAGATTTCCAGCAACCTTTACTGTTTTCTGCTCTTTTCTTCTCAATTCCATTTCTGTTCAATGTTGTTCTTAGCTTAGTCATTTACTTATTGCATTTCGTTGTTGTCTGCCTTGAATTCATTCTGTTTAAGCTTTCCTTTGTCATTCAAACACTTGAAGTAATCAAAGTAAGTTTCTGCATTTCACAGTTATTCCTTATTCTGCTACGAGTTTGGCTTGCTGTTTTAAGCACTTTTTCCTTCTAAGCATGTCTACTTTATCTTATATTTCTGTTCTACATATATCCATGAGTAACTAAATTCATTTAGGGGCATGCTAATGACAGAACTATAGGCTAAAAAACGTAAGTCAAGTAGGTAGATCAACACTCAAACATTGATTATATGTAAGCTTCATCCCACGGGCAATTTCGATTGGCCATCCATTTTGTCCAAAGAACTCCTAACCTCTGGAAGGAGTAAGAGTTCAGAGTCGTATAATCATGCTAGCCTTCCATGGTAATCAGGAAACGGCCTAGGAATAGGCGTTTCCCTAGTATAAACTGAACACTCCTGTTTTAACAAGATGCTTAAGACCTTACTTTGAAGTCAAGTAAACTTGAGTCTCTCATGCATGGAATCGGACGATACTTGAGATAGAGTGAGTTTAATGTATAGAGAGTTGATCCAAAGCTTGATAATCGTAATAAAATGCTTATAGGACAGTCATTAGTAGCCCTTAATTCACCTATCTAACCAGTTTCGCTGCCATTTAATTGCGGATTAATTGCGGTTCTCGCAATTCTGCCAAATTGTCTTCTGTCTAGCTGTTTTCTTCTGCGTTTATTGATTTCATCTCTTGACCTTTAAGCCTGATTTTCACTTTAATTTGTTTATGGCATGTTCCTTTACACATTCAGCGAAAAGTAGTTAATTAAAAACCAATTTTACCCCATCAAATCCATCCCATCTTTCTTAACAAACACACTTCGCGAATAGCTAAAATTAAGTCTCTGTGGAAAAAACGAATTAAATATACTTACTACTTGCTGTGAGACCATGTATGCTTGCATGTTCTAAGTGCTCTCTCCATCCTTTTGCTTCTTTATCTTTACACATTGAGCACGCAACAAGTTTTTGGCGCCGCTGCCGGGGACTTATTTTTAAGTGAAAACGAAGTTGTTAAGTTTAAGAAAACCAAGTTTATCATTGAGTGAAACTAATCTGTTTCATTTCTTTTGCAGGTACTGTTAAGGTAGTTTATGAGTGAGCGTTCACATAGTAATTTAGAGTTCGATCCTGAACCTGAAAGATCACTTCGAGCTAGAAATAAAGCAAAGAAACGCCTCTTTAAACAAGGTCCTATACCTCAGATCTTACCTGAAAACAAAGAAATGGGCGATTTAGTTCCAAATCCAGCACCTGCCGTTCGCAACCCCATAGAAATAGCGAATGACAAGAATAGTGCCATTCTTTCATATCTAGTACCTATGCCTGGGGAGCTGAACCCCAGCATAATCCGTCCTGAAATCACTGCCCACTCTTTCGAGTTAAAGCCAGTGATGTTCCAAATGTTGTCCACTGTGGGACAATTCTTTGGAATAGAAAATGAGGACCCCCATAATCACCTTAGGAACTTCCTAGGAGTTAGTGACACCTTCCTAATCCCTGGAGTTTCCCAAGAGGCCCTTAGGCTATATCTTTTCCCTTATTCTTTGAGGGACAAAGCCAAAACGTGGCTAAATTCTTTACCCTCAGGATCTGTTCGCAATTGGACAGATCTAGCAGAAAAATTCCTAGTCAAATACTTCCCACCAGATAGGAATTCTACTTTCCGTGATGACATAGTCAAATTTAAACAAGCTCCAAGTGAGTCTCTTCACGAAGCTTGGACTAGATTTAAAGATCTTCTCGTTAAATGTCCACACCATGGCATTCCATGGTGTATTCAAATAGAAGTTTTCTTTAAAGGATGCAACCCCAGCACCAGACAAGTCTTAAATTCATCTGCTGGAGGTTCCATGTTGTCCAAGAGTTACAACGAAGCTTATGAGATCTTGGAGAAGATCTCAACATCTCACTGTAGATGGTCAGACGATCCTGTAGAGCCAACTAGAGCTCAAGACAAGGATGCTCTAAGCGCCATGAGCACCCAAATAAACGCCCTGACCAACTTAGTTAAGCAAATGGCTCAGGCCAATCTCCAAACCAGTGCCAATACCGCCACAGCCATGTCAATGGGCACTCAACCAAGTCAAGGCGAGGCACCAATCTGTGGATTCTGTGGGGAAGGACACCCCTATGAATACTGTCCTGGGAATCCATCCTCGGTCTGCTATGTAGGAAGTCAGCAGCAACCAAGGAATAACCCCTACTCACAAACTTATAATCCTGGTTGGAGAAACCACCCTAACCTGTCATGGGGTGGCCAACAAAACACTAACCAAAATCCTAACCAACCAAGGCCGAGTGGAACACCTGGTTTCACTCCCCAACATAACCAGTCAATGTACCAAAAGCCTTACAATCAACCTGTAGGATCGTCTGTAGAAAACCTACTCAAGGAATATATAGCTAAAAATGATGCTACTCTTCAGAGCCAGCAAGCTAC
This sequence comes from Herpetospermum pedunculosum, assembly GCA_028017165.1. NCBI lineage: Eukaryota > Viridiplantae > Streptophyta > Magnoliopsida > Cucurbitales > Cucurbitaceae > Herpetospermum > Herpetospermum pedunculosum. The sequence goes on along the minus strand of CM051528.1, from coordinate 51,202,532 downwards.
CCTTAGGAGCCTGGAAAACCAAGTCGGCCAATTAGCCAATGAACTTAAAAGTAGGCCCCAAGGTAGACTCCCTGCTGATACCGAGGTACCAAGGAGAGATGGCAAAGAACAAGTTCAAGCCATTGAACTTAGGAGTGGAAGACCATTGGTGAGCATTACAAAGGACACACCAAAAAGAGTAGAGAACACTGAGTCTAGTGCTCCACTGGAGTCTCTGCCAAGCCAAGGTCCACCACCAACTAGCACATCAGGAGCCAGGCTAGAGCCAATTGTAGAGGACGTAGAAGAAATTCCAAGACCTCCACCTATCTTAAGGCGTCCTGACGTGCCTGCATATGTGCCACCACCTCCATACCCTCGAAGACTGAAGAAGAAGCAGGAACAGGAAGTTCATTTTAATAAATTCTTAGAAATACTTAAGCAAGTGCATGTGAACATTCCTTTTGTAGAGGTTTTACAGTCTATGCCTTCATATGTAAAATTTTTGAAGGATATCATTACTAACAAAAAGATAATTGGTGAGTTTGAAACAGTAAACCTCACCGAGGAATGCAGTGCCATCCTCCAGAACAAGCTGCCCAAGAAGAAGAAGGATCCTGGTTCCTTCACCCTACCTGTAGAACTTGGAGGCAAGCATGTGGGCAGAGCGCTTTGTGACCTGGGCGCCAGCATAAATCTCATGCCCCTGTCCCTATTCCGTCAGTTGGGAATAGGAGAAGCACGTCCAACTACTGTCACTTTACAACTAGCAGACAGATCCATCGCATATCCAGAAGGTAAGATTGAGGATATTCTAGTTAAAGTTGACAAATTCATTTTCCTTGCAGATTTCATTGTCCTGGACTATGAAGCAGACAAGGAGGTACCCATCCTGCTAGGTAGGCCATTTCTAGCCACAGGTAGGGCACTAATAGATGTGCAAAAAGGTGAGTTAACTATGAGAGTTCATGATGAAGAGGTAAAATTTAGTGTTTACAAAGCTTTAAAATACCCCTCTGATTCTGAGTCTTGTGCTAGCATGGATGTTATTGACTCACTTATGGAAGAACAATTAGAGCATGTACTGTTAACCAAGCATGTTAGTGAATATGTACAAATAGATGTAGATGATCTAAATGTAGCTGACATAATGAACATGCCTGTAAATAACCCTCAGCATGTATGTATGACTATAGATTTAACTGATAGAATTATTAACCCTCTGAAGCCCTCCATTGAGCATCCACCTGTTTTAGAACTAAAACCACTACCAACTCACCTCAAATATGCATATCTAGGAGAGAATGATACGCTGCCTGTAATTATTTCTTCTAAGCTAAGTGAACAGCATGAGGTTGATTTAATTTTACTGCTTAAGCAACATAGGAAGGCTATAGCATGGTCTATTGCTGATATTCGAGGCATTAGCCCTTCTTATTGTATGCACAAAATTATTCTAGAGGAAGAACACACACCTAGGGTAGATCACCAGCGTAGGTTAAACCCCTCTATGAAAGAGGTAGTGAAGAAAGAAATAATAAAGTGGTTAGATGCAGGAGTAATTTTCCCCATAGCTAGTAGTCAGTGGGTGAGCCCCATCCAATGTGTACCTAAAAAGGGGGGAATAACTGTGGTAGTCAATGAGAATAACGAACTAATTCCAACAAGGACTGTCACAGGGTGGAGGGTATGTATGGATTACAGAAAACTAAATAAAGAAACTAAAAAAGACCACTTCCCCATACCGTTTATTGACCAGATGCTAGACAGAATAGCTGGTAGAGCCTACTACTGTTTCCTAGATGGCTATTCAGGCTACAATCAAATAACTATAGACCCTAAGGATCAAGAGAAGACCACCTTCACTTGCCCTTTTGGAACGTTTGCCTTCCGCAGAATGCCTTTTGGCTTATGCAATGCACCGGCAACTTTCCAGAGGTGCATGATGGCCATCTTCTCTGAGTTGGATGAGTCCATGATAGAAATATTCATGGATGACTTCTCAGTCTTTGGGGACTCCTTTAAAACCTGTCTAGAAAACCTAGGACAAGTCCTGACTAGGTGTGAGGAGACTAACCTAGTCCTGAATTGGGAAAAGTGCCATTTTATGGTAGATGAAGGGATTGTCTTAGGACATCGAGTGTCAAGGGCGGGTGTAGAAGTGGATAGAGCAAAAATAGAGGTCATAGAGAAATTGGTAGAGCCCCAGAACGTCAAAGCCATTAGAAGCTTCTTAGGGCATGCTGGCTTCTATAGAAGGTTCATCAAGGACTTTTCTAAGATAGCCAAGCCTCTGTGCGAGCTTCTAGAGCTAGGTAGACCATTCATCTTTTCTAAAGATTGTGTAGTAGCTTGGAAAGCCCTTAAGGAAGCACTGGTCACAGCACCAATCATAGTAGGACCAAATTGGGATCTCCCATTTGAGATGCTATGTGATGCCAGTGACTATGCTGTAGGAGTCATGTTAGGACAGAAGATTGACAAGCTCACACATCCTGTTTATTATGCTAGTAAGACCTTGAATGAGGCCCAATGTAACTATACAACTACAGAGAAAGAGATGATTGCTGTAGTATTTGCTTGTGAAAAATTTAGGAACTATATTGTAGGAACTAGGACCATTGTATATACTGACCATTCTGCTTTAAAATATCTAATGAGAAAGGCTGATGCTAAGCCTAGACTAATTAGATGGGTGTTATTGCTGCAGGAATTCGATTTGGACATTCGGGACAAGAAGGGATGTGAAAATGTGGTTGCAGATCACCTGTCTCGATTGCAGCACAATTGCGAAAAAATTGCGGACCCCGCAATTTCTGATGCTTTTATAGATGAACATATCTTTGTTTTGACTCATCGTGATAACGATGAGGAACCTTGGTTCGCTGACATTGCTAACTTCCGTGCATCACAGGTATTACCAGTGTTCAAGGGAGGACAAGAGAAGAAAAGGTTCCTCCATGAAGCAAGGAAATTCATCTGGGATGACCCCATACTTTACAGGACCTGTGCTGATGGGTTGTTGAGGAAATGTGTTTCAGCTGCTGAAGCGAAGTCTGTGCTGCAGCACTGTCATTCATCTCCTTACGGTGGGCACTTTGGTGGTCAAAGAACAGCTGCCAAGGTATTTCAAAGTGGCTACTACTGGCCAACAATCTTTAAGGACGCCCACAACTATGCCCACAACTGTGACGAGTGCCAAAGGACAGGTAACCTCAGTCGTAAGGATGAGATGCCCCTCACCTACATCTTGGAGTTAGAACTCTTTGATGTATGGGGCATTGATTTCATGGGACCCTTCCCTCCATCATCAGGTAACTTGTATATTCTAGTAGCAGTAGATTACGTGTCAAAGTGGGTAGAAGCTAAGGCATGTCCTAATAATGATGCTAAGACAGTCACTAATTTCTTGCATAGACACATTTTCACTAGATTTGGGACTCCTCGTGCTATCATTAGTGATGAGGGGTCACATTTCATTAATAAGGCTATGGAGAAAATATTGGCTAAGTATAACATCAGACATAGGGTAGCTACTCCCTATCACCCACACTCAAATGGTCAAGCTGAGATTTCCAATAGGGAGATAAAGAACATCCTAGAGAAGGTAGTCAAACCTAATAGGAAAGACTGGTCTTTCAAGCTTGAGGATGCACTTTGGGCTTATAGAACAGCATATAAGACACCTCTAGGAATGTCTCCCTATAGGTTGGTATATGGCAAGGCTTGCCACTTGCCACTTGAGTTGGAGAACAAGGCATTTTGGGCCATGAAAGAATTAAATTTTTGTGTGAAGGATGCAGGGACATTAAGATCTTTACAGCTGCATGAACTTGATGAGCTTAGGCACATGGCCTATGAGAATGCCAAGATGTACAAAGAAAAGACAAAAATATGGCATGACAGTAGACTCAGGATCAAAGATTTTAAGAAAGGCCAACTTGTACTGTTATTTAACTCACGATTAAAGCTATTTCCAGGCAAATTAAAGTCTAGATGGTCGGGTCCATTTGTTGTTACTAATGTCTTTATTCATGGTGCAGTAGAGATAAAAAACTTGCAGCAAGGACAACCATTTATGGTCAATGGTGCTAGGTTGAAGCACTACTATGAGGAGGGGGATGTGAAGACTCTCTCGACCTTCCTTCTACATGAAGCATGAAGTTAGAAACGAGAGAGCACGAGTGGTTACTGTGCTCGTTTAGTCAAGGCCAATGCCTTAGTTTATTTTTTCTGTTTTTTTCGATGATCGTTTGTACGTTTTGTGGTGTAATTTTAATTGCGTATTTAATGTTTGTTTTGTTTGTTTTTGTAGGGAATCGAAAGAGGGGATCAAGTGGAGTAAATCGCACTTTAAAAATCAAGATTCGGTTGGGCCAAATGAAAGATACGAGCGATCAAAGTTGGGATTTATTATGAAATATTGTCCCTAGAATTGCGCAGAAATTGCTGACTCCGCAAAAAGAGCCGTTGGGATTTCATCCGTTGCTTTTATAGCCGTTAGAAGGCGCCCGTTTGATACGATCTTCTCATTCTTTGCTCTCCAAGATTTCTGTGATTCTCTCCACCTTTGATCTCTCTCTCCAAACCTCCAAGATTCGACCATGGTTTCCACTAGGGCTGAGAGATCCGCCGCCAAGAAGAAGGCCGACGACGCAGCTGAAGCGGCTGCGAGGGAAGCGCTTCTCACCCTTGCTGATCAGGGTGCTGTACGCACTGGCAGTCTTGGTAAGCTTCCTATTCGTAGGAAGAAGTGGAGGGTGGTCACTGAGATCCCTGCTGGCCCATCTGAGCCAGTGGGCACGCCCACGAAGCGCCGGTGGACTGTCAAGACTGCCGCCGGACCAAGCAAATCCAAGACTCCCTCTGTGGCGAGTCAAGAATCTGATCGTGCATCCCACGAGTCAGCTAAAGAAGGTGCGACGCCGTCTGCATCACCTGTGCGCAGCCCTCTGCCGTCTGCATCACCTGTGCGCAGCCCCCTGCCATCTGAACCAGTGCCAAGCACCGAATCATCACCACCTGCGCAGAGCGCCGAGTCATCTCCAGCGCCTCAGAGTGCTGATCTACCACCTGCGGCTGTGCAGAGTCCTGAGCTGCCGTCTTCGCCATGGAGTTCTGCGCATACCCCGTCAGCGGAGCACAATTCTCCACGGCCTGATTCGGAATTCCCTTATGGGGATTACCAAGAATCCACGCAAGGCAGTGGAGAGGCAGAAGAAGAAGAAGTCTTCTCTCCCATGAGAGAAGACAGCCCTGATGAGCCTGCACAGCAAACGCCTGCTGATGATTCTATGGAGGAGACGTTGGGGGCCTGTTTCCCACAACTCCAGGCGAGGCAGAAGGCCAAGAAGAAGGCCAACAAGGAGGCCAAGAAAGCCAAGAAAGCCAAGAAACTGAAGAAGAAGAAGGCCAAGCGAGTGCCTTCAGCAGAAGAAGACAGTACTGAGCCTTCGCTCAAACGCCTCAAGGTGGAGGCTGCTGAATCTTCCAAGCCAGCTGATAAGGGGAAGGCTAAACTCTACCCCGAAGATGAACCTCCATCAGTGAGATATGTCTCGTCTGATGCTGAATCAAGGGGCGTGGAGCTGAGGAAAAGGGACCTGTTGCACGAGAAGGGGTTCCTTGATCGCCTAGCTGACCTGCCGCAGTTCTTGCGCGCAGGGGTGATCAACCATGGCTGGGAGGAATTCTGTCGACCTCCCAATCCAGCATACACAAGCATGGTGTATGACTTCTATGCGAACGTGCTCAGCCCTGAGGATGGCCTGTCTGTGGTCAGAGGGGTAGAAGTGGACTTCTCTGCTAAGGCCATCAATGAAGCATTCGGTCTAAGGGGCCAGCCTCACACAGACTATGCACGGATAGTGGATGAGCCGACTGAGGCTGTGCTAGAAGAAGCCATCCGCACCATTGGCCAGCCTGAGGCCTCCTGGACAGTCTCACGCAATGGGCGGCACACGCTCATGAGTGCCAACCTCACGGCAAAGGCAGCTGTGTGGTTTTCATTCGTGAGAAGAAGACTCTCCCCGGTGACGCATGAGACTACCATTAACCAGAGCCGTTCGCTGCTGGTTTATGCTATCATGAGAGGTCTCACGATCAACGTGGGAGAAGTCATCAATGCTGCCATCGCCGAGTGTGCTAAAAAGGGTAAGGGGCCATTATTTTTCCCCAACATCATAACAAAGTTATGTTTGCTTGCAGGAGTTCCTACCGAGCGCTTGGAGCAGCAGCTGCCCTACACAGGCCATCTGGAGTTGCCTGCACACCTACGGCTGAGAAGGAAGGGCAATATGGAGTTTGAGTTGGATAGGTTGGCTGCTGAGCAGTCCCTATCCATGGCCTGTTTGATGGACCTGCAGAGAAGAATGGCTCAATGGGCCAACTATGCGCAGGCGAGGGACAGAGAAGTTGCAGACCAATTGGGGTGCATCTTCCCAGACTTCCCCACCAACCTCCTAACTCCATGGGTGCCCCCACGACCAAGGCGACCAGAAGAGGATGATGAGAATTGAGTGCTGGTTTGAAGAGCACTAGAGGGAGTATTACTGATCCCTAAAGAAACAAAAGACAATTTTCCTGCTTTTTGATAGAGTAATGTATATTCTGCTGTTTTTTGGTTAAGTTTTGATCTGTTTTGGATGTTTAGTTTTATGTTTTTCCTTTTGCTTAGGATAGTCTGATGTTAGTTGATTAGGTAGGATAGTTTAGTTTTATTTTTAGGATGCATGAGTAACGGGAAAAAGCATGCTAGGGGCCTGAGTTAATGTTAAATCTGCCCAGATTGTATTGCGAAATAATTGCGGTTCCCGCAATTTTTGTGACTGATTGCATGTCTTTGACTGCCCGTTTAGTTAGGCTGTGATCTGTTAAATTCTATCTTTTGCTGCTAGCATGACTACCTTATATAGCTGATCTTGAAGCATGCTGGATGAGTGTCATAGGACACCTTTTGATAGTTTAAATTTGCCTCTGAATAGTGCTCAGCATGCATAAACCATAAGTCCTTAAACCTGTCTGTTATGTTCAAATTTTCTGCTGCTGGGATAGTTGCTTCTAGAATGTTTTGCCTATGCCTAGGATGTTTAGATTCTCTTTGTTTTACTTTAGACTAGATGCTTCTAGGACAAGTTTGGGGGTGTGCCACCTCAAACACTCATTGGGGACAATGAGTAGTTGAAGTTTGGGGGAGGCCACCCTAGGCCTAGGAACATTCCTCTCTTCCTTAAGACATAAGCATTCTTCTTCTCCTAAAAAAAATTTTTGTGATAAATAGAAAAAGTGAAAAATAGAATAAAGAGGGGAGTCTTTCTCAAGTTGCTGAGTAATCAGTGCCAAGTGTGTAAACCACAAGTGGCATTGCATCAAAAGGCAAACCAAGGGGAGACTCCACCTAAGTAAAAAAAAGAAAGAAAAAAGAGAAATAGGGGAAGAAGAATGTGTGCTTGGGAGTTATAATCTTGTGGCTTAGATGTCCTATGAAAAAGAACTCTGATCCTTAATGAGCTAAGCACAAGGTTGTAGCTTTTAGGTTTGTCTAGGGAGATGAATGTTTATCCAATGTAGTGATGCCAGGGTTTAGGTTGTTCTCTATAAAGTACCACTGTCACTGTTAATACTAAGACTGGCATGACTCTAAGGAATCCTAGACACATTAAAAATAAGCTAGAAGCATGTACTGAGTCTAGAGTAAAGCTTGGTAGAATTTGAAACCTTAGGGATAATAGCATGATATCATAGAAGTAGTTAGATCAGTAGTAGGGGGTTAACAAAAGCAGTAGGTATAGTAGGCAGGTGAAGTCAGAAGAAGCTAGACAAGAGGTTAGTTCTAAACTAAGAAGTGTGTCACAGGACAGCATTGCTATAGACAAGAATATAAGGGAGTTAGTGAGTAGTTAAAGAAGAAGAAACAGCAGCCTAAGTAAGTCCTTAGTATGCTTGAGGACAAGCAAAGCCTTAAGTTTGGGGGTGTGTTAAGTCTCTGAAAGTGACTTATTTAGGACCCATTTAGCTTAAGAAGATGTACACATTTAGGTGTTTTTGTGAGCATTTAGCCTAAACCTATGCTTTAATATGAGAATTAGAAGAAGGTAGCTAATATAGGACTTATGCACAATAGGTAGGAAAAGGGGTGAAAACCGAAGAAAAGAATGAAAAAATAACCCTTGCGAATGCATTGCGGAATAATTGCGGTGGCCGCAATTATTCAAGTTAAAACCGTAAGTTGGCTGACATTTTTCTGTTTAGATCCGACTTTTCAGGGATTCGTTCTTTCTCCTCCACCCATTCTGATATACGACGTTGAAGATTGATGGTTCTCCTTGGCCCAATCGCACCTGCAAACTACTATAAAAGGGGGCCAAAGTCGGAGGTTCAGTCACAACTCGAAGCGTAGAAGTCTTTCTGCAGTCCACCCTTTCCACTGTTCTTTCTTTGCCGTCTGTTGGAGTGAGAGTCTAAGCTTTTGGAATCGATAATCTGATAGGAAGGAGAGAAGATTCTTCTTCTCTCTCGATTGGATTCATCCAAGCACGGCTGAATTCTCATCACCTTCATTCGAGGCGACTGCCACGAAGATTTCCAGCAACCTTTACTGTTTTCTGCTCTTTTCTTCTCAATTCCATTTCTGTTCAATGTTGTTCTTAGCTTAGTCATTTACTTATTGCATTTCGTTGTTGTCTGCCTTGAATTCATTCTGTTTAAGCTTTCCTTTGTCATTCAAACACTTGAAGTAATCAAAGTAAGTTTCTGCATTTCACAGTTATTCCTTATTCTGCTACGAGTTTGGCTTGCTGTTTTAAGCACTTTTTCCTTCTAAGCATGTCTACTTTATCTTATATTTCTGTTCTACATATATCCATGAGTAACTAAATTCATTTAGGGGCATGCTAATGACAGAACTATAGGCTAAAAAACGTAAGTCAAGTAGGTAGATCAACACTCAAACATTGATTATATGTAAGCTTCATCCCACGGGCAATTTCGATTGGCCATCCATTTTGTCCAAAGAACTCCTAACCTCTGGAAGGAGTAAGAGTTCAGAGTCGTATAATCATGCTAGCCTTCCATGGTAATCAGGAAACGGCCTAGGAATAGGCGTTTCCCTAGTATAAACTGAACACTCCTGTTTTAACAAGATGCTTAAGACCTTACTTTGAAGTCAAGTAAACTTGAGTCTCTCATGCATGGAATCGGACGATACTTGAGATAGAGTGAGTTTAATGTATAGAGAGTTGATCCAAAGCTTGATAATCGTAATAAAATGCTTATAGGACAGTCATTAGTAGCCCTTAATTCACCTATCTAACCAGTTTCGCTGCCATTTAATTGCGGATTAATTGCGGTTCTCGCAATTCTGCCAAATTGTCTTCTGTCTAGCTGTTTTCTTCTGCGTTTATTGATTTCATCTCTTGACCTTTAAGCCTGATTTTCACTTTAATTTGTTTATGGCATGTTCCTTTACACATTCAGCGAAAAGTAGTTAATTAAAAACCAATTTTACCCCATCAAATCCATCCCATCTTTCTTAACAAACACACTTCGCGAATAGCTAAAATTAAGTCTCTGTGGAAAAAACGAATTAAATATACTTACTACTTGCTGTGAGACCATGTATGCTTGCATGTTCTAAGTGCTCTCTCCATCCTTTTGCTTCTTTATCTTTACACATTGAGCACGCAACAGGTGCCCATTGACATGGCTGTGGCGGTATTGGCACTGGTTTGGAGATTGGCCTGAGCCATTTGCTTGACTAAGTTGGTCAGGGCATTTATTTGGGTGCTCATGGCTCTACTGGATCGTCTGACCACCTACAATGAGATGTTGAGATCTTCTCCAAGATCTCATAAGCTTCGTTGTAACTCTTGGACAACATGGAACCTCCAGCAGATGAATTTAGAACTTGTCTGGTGCTGGGGTTGCATCCTTTAAAGAAGACTTCTATTTGGATACACCATGGAATGCCATGGTGTGGACATTTAATGAGAAGGTCTTTGAATCTTGTCCAAGCTTCGTGAAGAGACTCATTATCAGCTTGTTTAAACTTGACTATGTCATCACGAAAGGTAGAATTCCTATCAGGTGGGAAGTATTTGACTAGGAATTTTTCTGCTAAATCTGTCCAATTGCGGACAGACCCAGAGGGTAATGAGTTCAACCATGTTTTGGCTTTGTCCCTCAACGAGTAAGGGAACAAGTACAGCCTTAAAGCTTCTTGGGATACTCCAGGGATGATAAAGGTATCACTGACTCCTAAGAAGTTCCTAAGATGGTTGTGGGGATCCTCATTTTCTATTCCAAAGAATTGTCCCACAGTGGACAACATTTGGAACATCACTGGCTTTAACTCGAATGAGTGGGCAGTGATTTCAGGACGGATTATGCTGGGGTTCAGCTCCCCAGGCATAGGTACTAGATATGACAGAATGGCACTATTCTTGTCATTCGCTATTTCGATGCGGTTGCGAATGGCAGGTACCGGATTTGGAACTATATCGCCCATTTCTTTGATTTCAGGTATGATTTGAGGTATAGGAGGTTGTTTAAAGAGACGTTTCTTTGCCTTATTTCTAGCTCGAAGTGATCTTTCAGGTTCAGGATCGAACTCTAAATTACTATGTGAACGCTCACTCATAAACTACCCTAATAGCACCTGCAAAAGAAATGAAACAGATTAGTTTCACTCAATGATAAACTTGATTTTTCAAACTTAACAACTTCGTTTTCACTTAAAATAAGTCCCCGGCAGCGGCGCCAAAAACTTGTTGCGTGCTCAATGTGTTAATAAAAGTGATAAATAAGAGGGAGAGAGCACTCAGAACATGCAAGCATACATGGTCTTATAGCAAGTAGTAAGTATATTTCATTCGTTTTCCCACAGAGACTTGTTTTTAGCTATTCTCGAAGTGTTTTTGTTAAGAAAGATAGGGTGGATTTGAGGGGGTAAAATTGGTTTTTAATTACCTAAGTTTTGCTGAATGTATAAAGGAATATAACATAAACAAATGGAAGTTGAAATTAAACTCAAAGGACAAGAGATGGAACTGATAAACAAAGGAGAAAGCAGCTAATAGAATAACAACTTAGCAGGAATTGCGAGGACCGCAATGTTTCCGCAATTAAACAGCAACAAAAGTGTGTAGGTGGGTGAATTAAGGGCTACTAATGACTATCCTATAGGTCTTTTTATACGATTCTCAAGCACTGGATCTCCTCTCTATGCATCAAACTCACTCTAGCTCATGTATCGTCCGATTCCATGCATTAGACTCTTAAGTTTACTCGACTCAAAGTAAGGACTTAATCATCTTGTTAAAACAGGAGTGTTTAGCTTGTACTAGGGAAACGCCTATTCCTAGGCCGTTTCCTGATTACCATGAAAGGCTAGCATGATTATATGACTCTGAACTCTTACTCCTTCCAGAGGTTAGGAGTTCTTTGGACAAAATGGATGGCCAATCGAAATTGCCCGTGGGATGAAGCTTACATACAATCAATGATTCGAGAGCTATCCTACATACTTGATGCACGTTTTTTTAGCCTATAGTTCTGTCATTAGCATGCCCCTAAGTGATTTAGCTACTCATGGATACATGGAGAACAAAAAGGGTAGATAAAACAGACATGCTTAGAAGAGAAATGTGCTTAAAACAGCAAGACAAAACCGTAGCAGAACAAGATAGAAACTGTAAAATGCAGAATTGTACTTTGATTACTTTGAGTGTTTGAATGACAAATGAAAGCTTTGAAAGAAATGAATCCAAGACAGACAACAACGAAATGCAGTAATTAAAACTCTAAACTAAGAACAACAGTGATCAGAAATGGAAATAAGAAAATCAGAACAGAAAAGCAGTAAAGGATTGCTGAAAAACTTCGTGGCAGTCGCCTCGAATGAAGGTGATGAAAAGTCAGCCTGGCTTGGATGAATCCAATCGAGAGAGAAGAAGAATCTCCTCTCCTTCCTATCAGATTATCGACTCCAAAAGCTGAGACTCTCACTCCAACAAACGGCAAAGGAAAACAGATGGAAATGGTGGACTGCGAGAAGACTTCTGCGCTTTGAGTGATGACTGAACCTCCGACTTTGACCCCCTTTTATAGTAGTTTGCAGGTGCGTTTGGGCCAAGGAGAACCATCAGTCTTCAACGTCATATATCAGAATGGATGGAGGAGAAAGAACGAATCCCTGAAAAGTCGGATCTAAACAGAAAAAGGTCAGCCAACTTACGGTTTTAACTTGAATAATTGCGGTCACCGCAATGATTTCGCAATTCATTCGCAATGTTTATTTTTTCATTCTTTTCCTTCGGTTTTCAACCCTTTTTCTACCTATTGTGCATAAGTCCTAAATTAGCTACCTTCTTCTAATTCTCATATTAAAGCATAGGTTTAGGCTAAATGCTAACAAAAACACCTAAATGTGTACATCTTCTTAAGCTAAATGGGTCCTAAATAAGTCACTTTCAGAGACTTAACAGTAGACTATGTATCCAAGTGGGTAGAGGCCATAGCATGTCCCAATAATGATGCCAAGACAGTCATAAAATTCTTGCATAGGCACATTTTTACTAGGCTTGGAACACCACGTGCTATCATTAGCGATGAAGGGACACATTTCATTAATAAGGCTATGGAGAGAGTGTTGGCTAAGTATAACATTAGACATAGAGTAGCCACTCCCTATCACCCACACTCGAATGGACAAGCTGAAATTTCAAATAGGGAGATTAAGAACATCCTAGAAAAAGTGGTCAAACCCAACAGAAAGGATTTGGCGTTTAAACTCGAGGATGCACTTTGGGCGTATAGAACAGCATATAAGACACCCCTAGGTATGTCTCCCTACAGACTTGTGTATGGTAAAACTTGTCATCTTCCATTCGAGTTAGAAATTAAGGCATTTTGGGCACTAAAAGAGTTGAATTATTGCGTGACCGATGCGGGAACGTTGCGGTCTTTGCAATTACATGAGCTTGATGAGCTTAGGCATATGTCTTATGAAAATGCCAAAATATATAAGGAAAAGACCAAGATTTGGCACGACAGTAGACTTAGGATTAAGGACTTTAAGAAAGGCCAACTTGTTTTGTTATTTAACTCACGATTGAGATTATTTCAAGGCAAACTGAAGTCCAGATGGTCAGGTCCATTTGTAATTACTAATGTCTTTGTTCATGGTGCCATCGAGATAAAGAACCTGCAGCAAGGGCAACCTTTCATGGTTAATGGTGCAAGGTTGAAACACTACTATGAGGAAGGAGATGTGAAGACTCTCTCGGCCTTCCTCTTGACTGAAGCCGTCCTGGAAGAGGCCATCCGGATCATTGGCCAGCCTGAAGCATCATGGACCGTGTCGCGCAATGGGAGGCACACTCTCATGAGTGCCAACCTCACAGCTAAGGCGGCTTTCTGGTTTTCCTTCGTGAGAAGGAAGCTGTCCCCCGTGACACATGAGACCACAATCAACCAGAGCAGATCGCTGCTGGTCTATGCAATCATGCGAGGTCTCACAATCAACGTGGGCGAAGTCATGTCAGCTGCCATTGCTGACTGCGCCAAGAAGGGTAAGGGTTCATTGTTCTTCCCTAATACTATTACTAAACTATGCTTGCGTGCAGGAGTCCCCATTGAGCGGATGGAACAGCAGATGGCTTACACAGGCCACTTGGAGCTGCCTACAGGCTTGAGGCTGAGAAGGAAGGGGAACATGGAATTCGAGCTGGATAGTTTGGCTGCTGCTTAGTCGCTGTCCATGGCGTGCCTGATGGATCTACAGAAGAGGATGGCTCAATGGGCCACATACGCACAGGCGAGGGACAAGGAAGTTGCTGACCAACTGGGATGCATCTTCCCTGACTTTCCCACGAACCTACTGTCTCCATGGGCGCCTCCACGACCACGACGGAATGATGATGAGGAAGACATCTGAGTGCTGGTTTGAGAAGCACTAAAGGAAGTATTGCTGTTCCCTTCGAATACACAAAGAAAAAAATCAAACTGTTTTTGTTGAAACGTGTGAATTATGCTGTTTTTTTAGTTAGTATTTTGATCTGTTTTAGTGGCTTAGTTTTAAGTTTTTAAATTGTTTAGTGTAGTCTGATGATAGCTGATTAGGTAGATTAGTTTAGTTTCATTTTTAGAGAGCTTGAATGACTGGAAAAAGCATGCGTAGGGGCCTTAATCACTGATATATCTGCCCTGTCTTTATTGCGAAATAATTGCGGAAACCGCAATTTTTATTACTGAATGCATGTTTTTGAGTGTCTGTTTAGTTAGGTTGGTTCTGTTTAAATTCTATCTTTTGCTGCTATCATGACTACCTTATATAGCTTATCTTAAAGCATGCTGGATGAGTGTCGTAGGACACCCTTTGATAGTTTAGATTAACCTCTAAAAAGCTCAGCATGCATAGCTTTAAGTCCTTATCTGTCTGTTTTTTTTTTCAAATTTCTGCTGCTGTGATATTTACTTTTAGAATGTTCTGTCTATGCCTAGGGCTTTTAGATTCTCTTTGTTTTACCTTAGACTAGATGCTTCTAGGACAAGTTTGGGGGTGTGCCACCTCAGACACTCATTGAGGACAATGAGTAGTTTAAGTTTGGGGGAGGCCACTGTTGCGTGCTCAATGTGTTAAAGATAAATAAGCAAAGAGGTAGATAGAGCACTCAGAACATGCAAGCATACATGGTCTCACAGCAAGTAGTAAGTATATTTCATTCGTTTTTTCCACAGAGACTTATTTTTAGCTATTCATGAAGTGTATTTGTTAAGAAAGAAGGGGTGGATTTGCTGGGGTAAAATTGGTTTTTAATTATCTAATTTTTGCTGAATGTGTAAAGGAATGCAACATAAACAAATGCAAGTTGAAATTAGACTCAAAAGACAAGAGATGGAATTAATAAACGAAGAAGAAAACAGCTAAACAGAATGGTAACTTAGCAGAATTGCGGACACCGCAATTTTACCGCAATTGAATAACAGCGAAAGTGTGTAAATGGGTGAATTAAGGGCTACTAATGACTATCCTATAGGCATTGTTATACGATTCTCAAGCACTGGATCTACTCTCTATGCATCAAACTCACTCTATCTCATGTATCGTCCGATTCCATGCATTAGATTCTTTAGTTTACTCGACTCAAAGTAAGGTCTTAAGCATCTTGTTAAAACAGGAGTGTTTAGTTTGTACTAGGGAAACGCCTATTCCTAGGCCGTTTTCTGGTTACCATGAAAGGCTAGCATGATTATACGACTCTGAACTCTTACTCCTTCCAGAGGTTAGGAGTTCTTTGGACAAAATGGATGGCCAATCGAAATTGCCCGTGGGATGAAGCTTACATACAATCAATGCTTCGAGAGCTATCCTACATGCTTGGTTCACGTTTTTTAGCCTATAGTTCTGTCATTAGCATGCCCCTAAGTGACTTAGCAACTCATGGATATACAGAGGACAGAAATGTAAGATAAAACAGACATGCTTAGAAGGGAAATATACTCCAAACAGTAAGACAAAACCGTAGCAGCAGAAGATGGAAACTGTGAAATGAAGTCTTGCAATTTGATTACTTTGAATGTTGAACGGACAAAAGGGAACTAAAAGGAAATAATTCAACGACAGACAGCGACGAAATGCAGTAGATAGAACACTAAGCTAGAAACAACAACTGATCAAAGCTGGAAATTAGAAAAGGAAAACAGAAAGCAGGAAATGACGCGTGAAAGCTTCGTCGCAATCGCCTCGAATGAAGGATCAAAAAGAGCAGCCTTGCTTGGATGAATCCAATCGGGAGAGAAAAAGAATCTCCTCTCCTTCCTATCAGATTATCGACTCCAACAGCTGAGCTTCGCAAACCAACAGACGGCAAAGGAAAACAGGGCGAAAAGATGGACTGCGAGAAGACTCTACGCTTTCGGATGATGACTGAACCTCCGACTTTGACCCCCTTTTATAGTAGTTTGCAGGTGCGTTTGGGCCAAGGAGAACCATCAATCTTCAACGTCATATATCAGAATGGGTGGAGGAGAAAGAACGAATCCCTGAAATTACGGAAATTAACAGAAAAAGATCAGTCAACTTACGGTTTTCACTTGAATAATTGCGGCTTCAGCAATGTTTTCGCAATGCTGTCGCAATGCAGTTTTTTTTCATTCTTTTCCTTCGGTTTTCAACCCTTTTCTTTCCTATTGTGCATAAGTCCTAATTTAGCTACCTTCTTCTCATTCTCATATTTAAGCATAGGTTTAGGCTAAATGCTATCAAAAACACTAAAAAGTGTACATCTTCTTAAGCTAAATGGGTCCTAAATAAGTCACTTTCAGAGACTTAACACACCCCCAAACTTAAGGTTTTGCTTGTCCTCAAGCACACTAAGGACTTACCTAGGCTGCTGTTTCTTCTTCTTTAACCACTTTACTGACTCCCTTATATCCCTATCTATAGCACTGCTGTCCTGTGACACACTTCTCAGTTTAGAACTACCCTCTTATCTAGCTTCTTCTGACTTCGCCTGCCTAACACTCACCTGCTTTTATTAACTTCCTACAACTGATCTATTTGCTTTTGTCATATCATGCCACTTATCCCTAAGGTTTCAAATTCTGCCTAGCTTTACCTCAGACTCAGTACATGCTTCTAGCTTTATTTTTAATGTGTCTAGGATTCCTTAGAGTCATGCCAGTCTTAGTATTAATGGTGACAGTAGTACTTTTAAAGAACAACCTAAACCCGGGCATCACTACATTGGATAAACACTCATCTCCCTAAACAACCCTACGAGTTACAACTTTGTGCTTAGCTAATTGAGGATCAGAGTTCTTTTTAAATAGGACACCTAAGCCACAAAGTTATAACTCCTAGGTATACATTCTTCTTCCCTATTCTTTACTTAGGTGGGGCTTCTCTTTTGGTTGCCTTTTGATGCAATGCCACTTGTGGGTCACACACTTGGCACTGATTACTTAGCAACCTAAGAGAGACCCCCCTCTTTATTCTATTTTTCATTTTTTTTTTTTTTTTTTAGTTCATCATTTTTTGTAAAGGAGAAGAAGAATGCTTATGTTTCTAAGGGAGAGAGGAATGTTCCTAGGCCTAGGGTGGCCTCCCCCAAACTTCAACTACTCATTGTCCCCAATGAGTGTCTGAGGTGGCACACCCCCAAACTATCCTAGAAGCATCTAGTCTAAGGTAAAACAAAGAGAATCTAAAGCCCTAGGCATAGACAGAACATTGAAAAGAAAATATCACAGCAGCAGTAAATTAAAAAAAAACAGACAGTTAAGGGCTTAAAGCTGTGCATGCTGAGCTTTTTAGAGGTCGATTTAAACTAGCAAAGGGTGTCCTATGACACTCATCCAGCATGCTTTTAGATAAGCTATATAAGGTAGTCATGATAGCAGCAAAAGATGGAATTTAAACAGATTACAGCCTAGCTAAACAGACAGTCCAAAACATGCTTTCAGTCATGAAAATTGCGGGTACCTAAGCATAAAACAAAACTAACCTATCTAGTCACCTATCATCAGACTATACTACGTAAAATTAAAAACATAAAACTAAGCATCTAAAACAGATCAAAAGTGTACTAAAAACAGCATAATTCACATAGGCTATCAGAAAGCAGAAAATTGTTTTTTTTTTTTAAGGGAACAACAATACTCCCTTCAGTGCAATTCAAACCAGCACTCAAACGTCTTCATCCTCATCAGGTTGCCGTGGTCGTGGGGGCACCCATGGAGTCAGGAGATTCGTAGGGAAATCATGGAAGATGCACCCAAGTTGGTCTGCAACTTCCTTGTCCCTTGCCTGCGCATAAGTGGCCCATTGAGCCATTCTCCTCTGCATATCCATTAGGCAGGCCATGGATAGGGACTGATCAGCAGCCAGCCTATCCAGTTCAAACTCCATATTCCCCTTCCTCTTCAGCCTCAGGCTAGCAGGCAGCTCCAAGTGGCCTGTGTAAGCCATTTGCTGCTCCAGGCGCTCGGTGGGGACTCCTGCAAGCAAACATAGTTTGGTTATGGTATTAGGGAAAAACAGTGGTCCCTTACCTTTCTTGGCGCACTCAGCAATAGCAGCAGTGATGACTTCTCCCACGTTGATCGTGAGACCTCTCATTATCGCATACACCAGCAGCGATCGGCTCTGGTTGATTGTAGTCTCGTGAGTCACTGGGGACAATCTCCTTCTCACGAACGAAAACCAAACAGCCGCCTTAGCCGTGAGGTTGGCACTCATGAGAGTCTGCCTTCCATTGCGTGATACAGTCCACGCTGCTTCAGGCTGGCCAATGGTTCGAATGGCCTCTTCCAAAACTGCCTCCGTAGGCTCATCAACGATCCGTGCATAATCTGTATGTGTTTGGCCCCTGAGACCATAGGCTTCGTTGATGGCCTTAGCTGAGAAATCCACTTCTACCCCTCTGACCACAGACAGGCCATCCTCAGGGCTGAGCACATTGGCGTAGAAATCATACACCATGCTCGTGTAGGCTGGATTGGGCGGTCTGCAAAATTCCTCCCAGCCGTGGTTTATCACTCCTGCGCGCAAGAACTGCGGCAGGTCAGCAGGTCGGTCGAGGAAGCCTTTCTCGTGCAGCAACTCCCTCTTCCTCAGCTCAACACCCCTGGACTCAGCATCAGAGGAAACATACCTCACTGACTGAGGCTCGTCTTCAGGGTAGAGCTTTGCCTTCCCTTTATCTGATGGTTTGGCTGACTCGGCAGCCTCAACCTTGAGTCGTTTGAGCGAAGGCTCAGTGCTCTCTTTGTCTGCTGAAGGCGCCCTTTTAGCCTTCTTCTTTTTCAGCTTCTTGGATCGCCTGGCCTTGACAATCTTGGCCTTCTTCTTCTTGAGCTTTGCCTCAATGTTGATCTGCTGCAGGCATGCCCCCAGCGTCTCTTTCATGGAATCATCCTGCTGTGCAGGACTCTCTGGGCTAGCTTCCCTTGCAGGCGAGAAGACCTCATCTTCACCACCTTCCCCACTGCCCTGAGTGGATTCCTGGTACTCCCCATATGGGAATTCAAGGTCAGGCCGTGGAGGCGTGTGCGAAGGTGTGGAACTCTGCTCTGCTGTAGGCGTCTGCACGGAATTCAGTGGTGAAGACGGCGTCTCAGGGCTCTGTGCAGGCGGCGATGATGAAAGCTCTGGGCTGTGCACTGGTCCAGATGGTGAAGGGTTGTGCGCAGGCGATGCAGACGGCGACGAACCCTTCTTGGTCGACTCGTGGGACGCACGATCCGTTTCTTGACTCTCCACAGAGGGAGTCTTTGCTTTGCTTGGTTCGGCGGCCGTCTCGACACTCCACCGGCGTTTCTTGGGCGTGCCCGCTGGTTCAGAAGGGCCAGCAGGGATTTCTGTGACAACCCTCCACTTCTTCCTACGGATCGGAAGTTTGGGAAGAGGTCCGGTGCGTACAGCCCCAGCATCTGCAAGGGTCAGAAGTGCTTCCCTCGCAGCCGCTTCAGCTGCGTCATCAGCCTTCTTCTTGGCTGCGGATCTTTCAGCCCTTGTGGACACCATTGTCGAATCTTGGAGGTTTGGAGAGAAGGATCAAAGATGAAGAGAATCTCAGTTTTCTTGGAAATCAGAGAATGAGAGAATCGTATCGATCGAGTGCCTTCTAACGGATATAAAGGCAACGGCTAAATCCCAACGGCTATATTTTGCGAATCCTGCAATTCCAGCGCAATTTTAGGGTTTTTTTTTCATCTAAATGGCAAACTTTGTTCGTCCGTATCTTTTATTTGGCTCGATCGTTTCTTGATTTTTAAAGCTGGGATTACTCTCCTTGATTCCCTCTTTCGATTCCCTACAAAAAGAAATAAAAACAATATCAAATTCGTAATTAAAATCACACAACAAAACACACAAATGATAACCGGAAAATCGCAAAAAATAAACTAAGGCATGAGCCTTGTGTTGACGAGCACAGCAATCACTCGTCCTCTCTCGTTCTTTTTTCATGCTTCAGTCAGGAGGAAGGCCGAGAGAGTCTTCACATCTCCTTCCTCATAGTAGTGCTTCAACCTCGCACCATTAACCATGAATGGTTGGCCTTGCTGCAAGTTCTTTATCTCTATTGCACCATGAACAAACACATTAGTAATGACAAATGGACCCGACCATCTAGACTTAAGTTTCCCTGGAAATAGTTTCAACCGTGAGTTAAACAACAAAACAAGTTGACCCTTCTTAAAGTCCTTAACTCTAAGTCTACTATCGTGCCAAATCTTGGTTTTTTCCTTGTACATCTTAGCATTTTCATAGGCCATATGCCTAAGCTCATCAAGCTCATGTAATTGCAAAGACCTCAGTGTCCCCGCATCCTTTACACAAAAATTCAATTCCTTCATGGCCCAAAATGCCTTGTTTTCTAACTCAAGTGGTAAGTGACAAGCCTTGCCATATACCAGCCTATAAGGGGACATACCTAGGGGTGTCTTATATGCTGTCCTATAAGCCCAAAGTGCATCCTCAAGCTTGAAGGACCAGTCTTTCCTATTAGGTTTGACCACTTTTTCTAGGATGTTCTTAATTTCCCTATTTGAGATTTCAGCTTGTCCATTTGAGTGTGGGTGATAGGGAGTGGCTACTCTATGTCTAATGTTATACTTAGCCAACACTCTCTCCATAGCCTTGTTAATGAAATGTGACCCCTCATCACTAATGATGGCACGAGGTGTCCCAAACCTAGTAAAAATGTGCCTATGCAAGAAGTTGGTGACTGTTTTAGCATCATTATTAGGACATGCTTTGGCTTCTACCCACTTGGACACATAGTCCACTGCTACTAATATGTAAAGGTTACCTGATGATGGAGGGAATGGTCCCATGAAGTCAATGCCCCACACATCAAAGAGCTCTAACTCTAAGATGTAGGTGAGGGGCATCTCATCCTTTCGACTGAGGTTACCTGTTCTTTGGCATTCATCACAGCTGTGGGCATAGTTGTGGGCATCTTTGAAGATGGTTGGCCAATAATAGCCACTTTGAAATACCTTTGCAGCTGTTCTTTGGCCACCAAAGTGTCCACCATAAGGAGATGTGTGACAGTGCTGCAGCACAGTCTTCGCTTCAGCAGCTGAAACACACTTCCTTAGCAAGCCGTCAGCACATGTTCTGTAAAGTGTGGGGTGTTGCGTGCTCAATGTGTAAAGATAAATAAGCAAGAAAGTAGAGAGAGCACTCAGAACATGGAAGCATACATGGTCTCACAGCAAGTAGTAAGTATATTTCATTCGTTTTTTCCACAGAGACTTATGTTTAGCTATTCGCGAAGTGTATTTGTTAAGAAAGATGGGGTGGATTTGATGGGGTAAAATTGGTTTTTAATTATCTAATTTTTGCTGAATGTGTAAAGGGATATAACATAAACAAAAGCAAGTTGCAATTAGACTCAAAGGACAAGAGATGGAATTGATAAACGAAGAAGAAAACAGCTAAACAGAATGAAAATTTTGAAGAATTGCGGGGACCGCAATGTTTCCGCAATTAAACAGCAGCGAAAGTGTGTAAATGGGTGAGTTAAGGGCTACTAATGACTATCCTATAGGCATTATTATACGATTCTCAAGCACTGGATCTACTCTCTATGCATCAAACTCACTCTATCTCATGTATCGTCCTATTCCATGCATTAGATTCCTAAGTTTACTCGACTTCAAAGTAAGGTCTTAATCATCTTGTTAAAACAGAAGTGTTTAGTTTGTACTAGGGAAACGCCTATTCCTAGGCCGTTTCCTGATTACCATGAAAGGCTAGCATGATTATATGACTCTGAACACTTACTCCTTCCAGAGGTTAGGAGTTCTTTGGCCTTCCCCTTATCTGCTGGCTTGGCTGACTCGGCAGCCTCAACCTTGAGTCGTTTGAGCGAAGGCTCAGTGCTCTCTTTGTCTGCTGAAGGCACCCTCTTGGCCTTCTTCTTCCTCAGTTTCTTGGATCGCTTGGCCTTGACAATCTTGGCCGTCTTCTTCTTCTTGAGCTTAGCCTTGATATTGATCTGCTGGAGGCATGCCCCCAACGTCTCTTCCATGGAATCATCCTGCCGTGCAGGACTCTCGGCACTAGCTTCCCTTGCAGGTGAGAAGACCTCGTCTTCACCACCTTCCCCACTGCCCTGAGTGGATTCTTGGTACTCCCCATAGGGGAATTCAGGATCAGGCTGTGGAGGCGTGTGCGAAGGTGTGGCACTCTGCTCTGCTGTAGGCGTCTGCACGGAATTCAGTGGTGAAGACGGCGTCGCAGGGCTCTGTGCAGGCGGCGATGATGATAGCTCTGGGCTGTGCACTGGTTCAGATGGTGAAGGGCTATGCGCAGGTGATGCAGATGGCGACGAACCCCTCTTGGTCGACTCGTGGGACGCACGATCTGATTCTTGACTCTCCACAGAGGGAGTCTTGGCTTTGCTTGGTTCGGCGGCCGTCTCGACACTCCACCGGCGTTTCTTGGGCGTGCCCGCTGGTTCAGAAGGTCCAGCAGGGATCTCAGTGACAACCCTCCACTTCTTCCTACGGATCGGAAGCTTGGGAAGAGGTCCGGCGCGTACAGCCCCAGCATCTGCAAGGGTCAGAAGTGCTTCCCTCGCAGCTGCTTCAACTGCATCATCGGCCTTCTTCTTGGCTGCGGATCTTTCAGCCCTCGTGGATACTGTTAAGTCTCTGAAAGTGACTTATTTAGGACCCATTTAGCTTAAGAAGATGTACACATTTAGGTGTTTTTGTTAGCATTTAGCCTAAACCTATGCTTTAATATGAGAATTAGAAGAAGGTAGTTAATTTAGGACTTATGCACAATAGGTAGAAAAAGGGTTGAAAACCGAAGGAAAAGAATGAAAAAATAAACATTGCGAATGAATTGCGAAATCATTGCGGTGACCGCAATTATTCAAGTGAAAACCGTAAGTTGACTGATCTTTTTCTGTTAATTTCCGTATTTTCAGGGATTCGTTCTTTCTCCTCCATCCATTCTGATATACGACGTTGAAGATTGATGGTTCTCCTTGGCCCAAACGCACCTGCAAACAACTATAAAAGGGGGCCAAAGTCGGAGGTTTGATCATCATCCGAAAGCGTGAAGTCGTCTAGCAGTCCATCATTTCCACTATTTTTCCCTTGCCGTCTGTTTGTTTTGCGAAGCTCAGCTGCTGGAGTCGATAATCTGATAGGAAGGAGAGTAGATTCTTCTTCTCTCCCGATTGGATTCATCCACGCAAGGCTGTCCTTCTTGATCCTTCATTCGACGCGATTGCGACGAGGCTTCAAGCACTATTTTACAAGTTTTCTGTCTTTCTCTTCTGTTTTACATTCTGCTTCGTACTGTTCTTTTCCTAAGTAGCTAGATTAGTTATTTCGTTGCTTTCTGTCTTGTTGCTATTCACGTTACAGCTTCTATCTGTTCAACAACAATTCCAGTAATCAAAGTTCATTTCTGCATTTCTCATTTCCCATCTTCTGCTACGGGTTTTGCTTACTGTTTTTAGCACATTTCCCTTCTAAGCATGTCTATCTTATCTACCATTTCTGTTCTCTATATATCCATGAGTAGCTAAGTCACTTAGGGGCATGCTAATGACAGAACTATAGGCTAAAAAACGTGAATCAAGTAGGCAGATTAACACTCGAACATTGATTGTATGTAAGCTTCATCCCACGGGCAATTTCGATTGGCCATCCATTTTGTCCAAAGAACTCCTAACCTCTGGAAGGAGTAAGAGTTCAGAGTCATATAATCATGCTAGCCTTTCATGGTAATCAGGAAACGGCCTAGGAATAGGCGTTTCCCTAGTACAAACTAGACACTCCTGTTTTAACAAGATGCTTAAGACCTTACTTTGAAGTCGAGTAAACTTAAGACTCTAATGCATGGAATCGGACGATACTTGAGATAGAGTGAGTTTGATGTATAGAGAGTTGGTCCAATGCTTGAGAATCGTAATAAAATGCCTATAGGATAGTCATTAGTAGCCCTTAATTCACCCATTTACTCAGTTTCGCTGTTATTTAATTGCGGTAACATTGCGGTCCTCGCAATTCTGCCAGATTTTCATTCTGTTTAGCTGTTTTCTTTCTCGTTTATTAATTCCATCTCTTGCCTTTTAAGTCTAGTTTTAACTTGCATTTGTTTATGTTATATCCCTTTATACATTCAGCAAAAAGTAGATAATTAAAAACCAATTTTACCCCATCAAATTCATCCCATCTTTCTTAACAAACACACTTCGCGAATAGCTAAAAATGAGTCTCTGTGGAAAAAACGAATGAAATATACTTACTACTTGCTGTGAGACCATGTATGCTTGCATGTTCTAAGTGCTCTCTCTACACTTTTGCATAATTATCTTTACACATTGAGCACGCAACAAGTTTTTGGCGCCGCTGCCGGGAACTTATTTTAAGTGAAAACGAAGTTTGTTAAGCTAGAAACACAAATCTTAATATCTATTGGAGCTGATCTATTTTCATTTCTTTTGCAGGTACTATCAAGCTAGTTTATGAATGAGTTTCCAAACCCCAACTCGCACAAAGAGAAACTTTGCAAGTGGAAAACGTATGTGTACGACAAAGTAATGAATACGCTGCAGAACTTAATTGGAGGACGAGTTTGCCCACAACAGTTTGAAGAATTTTATCAGCCATGTGCTTATTGTGGGGATAATCATAACTTGGAGAATTGCCCAACATTGAATTATCAAGAGAGGCAATATCAACAAAGCTATGACAACCATTATTCGTACATGTGTGAACATGATCAGTGGCAACTCTCAAATAATCCTTGGGAAGAGCATGTGCAAATTGCTCATTATGAAGAGTTCCCCCAACATGAAAACTATCAACATTATGCCCCAACTCCAAGTGAAGAATTATCACCCACTTTGGAGGCACTATGGATAGAATTCATGGAAAGGAATGATGCATCTATGAGGAGAATGGATGTGCAATTAGCTCAGCTCACAAATGACTTACAAGAGCTACTTGCTATAGCAAAATCACCACCACCATGCCCTCAGATGTTCGATTTTTATGATGATGAATCCTTTGTTACCTTCGAAACTGAGAAGAGTGATCCAATGGAATCTCCATATGAAATGGTGGAGTTGGTTGAAATCGTGCTGGATGAGGCCAAAGAGACTAATGCGCTGCTTGAGGAACCAGAATTTGAAATGTCTGATGATGCAACAAGCTCCTCCACCAATGAAAGAGTTGAGCCACCACCACCACAAATGCTCCAGCTGAAGGAGTTAGAAAGAGTTGTGCCAGCAAAAGAAGTCCCATCGCATCAAAGCTATGTTGTAGCAAATGTTGTAGAAACAAAACCAACGCACATAAAGTACAAACCTTGGAATGTTATAACATGCAGTCTCTTTGAAAGAATCAACAATTTCAAGGTGTGGCAGAATGTCCGACCCCGTAAATCAAGACTTAAGTATCTTAACGAAGCAGAAGTGATGCCTCGAAACATTGAAGAATATCCATATGAGGTAGATTGACAAGGGAGATTTCTGATCCCTAAACTCTTAAATTAGGATTTTATCATGCTTTGCTTAGATTTCGTATGTTAGGAGTAGTTTATTTTGGGAATGAAATATTTATTATGTGCCAACAATCACAGTCGTTTAGCAGGAATTGATGATGCACTGTGGGCCTATAGGATTGCATATAAAACACCCTTAGGTATGTCTCCTTATAGGCTAGTGTATGGAAAAGCATGTCATCTTCCCTTCGAATTGGAAATCAAAGCCTTTTGGGCCTTAAAAGAACTGAATTATGGCGTGACCGGTGCTGGAACATTGCGGTATTTGCAATTACATGAGCTTGATGAGCTTAGACATATGGCCTATGAAAATGCTAAGATGTACAAGGAAAAAACCAAGATTTGGCACGATAGTAGACTTAGAGTTAAGGACTTTAAGAAGGGTCAACTTGTTTTGTTGTTCAACTCACGGTTGAAACTATTTCCAGGGAAACTTAAGTCTAGATGGTCGGGTCCATTTCTCATTACTAATGTGTGTGTTCATGGTGCAATAGAGATACAGAACTTGCAGCAAGGCCAACCATTCATGGTTAATGGTGCTAGATTGAAGCACTACTATGAGGAAGGAGATGTGAAGACTCTCTCGGCCTTCCTCTTGCGTGAAGCATGACGTTAAAAACGAGAGAGAACGAGTGGTTACTGTGCTCGTTTAGTCAAGGCCAATGCCTTAGTTTATTTTTTTCTGTTTTTCCGGTTATCATTTGTATGATTTGTGCTGTAATTTTAATTGCGTATTTAATGTTTGTTTTGTTTGTTTTTGCAAGGATTCGAAAGAGGGGATCAAGGAGAGTAAATCCCACTTTAAAAATCAAGAAACGGTTGAGCCAAATAAAAGATACGGACGGGCAAAGTTGGAGATTTCAATGAAATAATATCCCTGGAATTGCGCTAAAATTGCTGGATCCGCAAAAAGAGCCGTTGGGATTTTATCCGTTGCTTTTATATCCGTTGGAAGGCGCTCGAATGTTACGAT
This sequence comes from Herpetospermum pedunculosum, assembly GCA_028017165.1. Taxonomy (NCBI): domain Eukaryota; kingdom Viridiplantae; phylum Streptophyta; class Magnoliopsida; order Cucurbitales; family Cucurbitaceae; genus Herpetospermum; species Herpetospermum pedunculosum. The sequence continues at coordinate 51,176,043 of CM051528.1, read as the reverse complement.
TATCTCTCTCTTTGCTCTCCAAGAATTCAGCGATTCTCTCCATCTTTGATTCTTCTCTCAAGATCTTCAAGACTTGACAATGGTGGCCACACGTGCTGAAAGATCCGCAGCAAAGAAGAAGGCTGATGACGCAGCTGAAGCGGCTGCGAGGGAAGCGCTTCTCACCCTTGCAGACGATGGTGCCGTTCGCACCGGTCCTCTTCCCAAGCTTCCTATTCGTAGGAAGAAGTGGAGGGTGGTCACTGAGATCCCTGCTGGACCATCTGAGCCAGTGGGCACGCCCAAGAAACGCCGGTGGAGTGTCAAGACAGCCGCCGAACCAAGCACCGCAAGGACTCCCTCTGTGGAGAGTCAAGAAACTGATCGTGCATCCCACGAGTCAGCCAAAGAAGGTTCGTCGCCGTCTGCATCACCTGCGCGCAGCCCTCTCCCAGCTGAACCAGTGCCAAGCGCAGAGTCGTCACCGCCTGCACAGAGCCCTGAGTTGTCTCCAGCACCTCAGAGTTCTGATCCGACACCTGCAGCAGCGCAGAGCCCTGAGCTGCAATCTTCGCCACTGAGTTCTGCGCAGACACCATCAGCAGAGCATAATTCTCCACGGCCTGATCCGGAATTTCCTTATGGAGATTATCAAGAATCCACGCAAGGCAGTGGAGATGCTGGGGAAGACGAAGTCTTCTCTCCTATGAGGGAAGATAGCCCTGCCGAGCCTGCACAGCAGGACGATTCTATGGAAGAAACGTTGGGGGTATGCCTCCAGCAGATCAACATCAAGGCCAGGCCCAAGAAGAAGAAGAAGGCCAAGATTGTCAAGGCCAAGAAGTTGAAGAAAAAGAAGGCCAAGAAGGTGCCGTCAACGGACAAGGAGAGTACTGAGCCTTCGCTCAAACGCCTCAAGGTGGAGGCAGCTGCATCATCCAAACCAGCAGATAAGGGGAAGGCTAAACTCTACCCTGAAGACGAACCTCCGTCAGTGAGGTATGTCTCATCTGATGCTGAGTCCAGGGGTGCTGAGCTGAGGAAGAGGGACCTGTTGCACGAGAAAGGATTCCTCGACCGCCTCGCTGACCTGCCGCAGTTCTTGCGCGCAGGAGTGATCAACCATGGCTGGGAGGAATTCTGCAGACCGCCTAATCCAGCCTACACGAGCATGGTGTACGATTTCTACGCCAATGTGCTCAGCCCTGAGGATGGCCTATCTGTGGTCAGAGGGGTGGAAGTGGATTTCTCAGCCAAGGCCATCAATGAAGCCTTTGGTCTCAAGGGCCAACCTCATACAGATTATGCACGGATAGTTGATGAGCCGACTGAGGCAGTGCTGGAAGAGGCCATTCGCACAATTGGCCAGCCTGAAGCAGCGTGGACTGTCTCACGCAATGGGAGGCACACCTTAATGAGTGCCAATCTGACAGCAAAGGCAGCTGTTTGGTTTGCCTTTGTGAGGAGAAAACTGTCCCCTTTGACCCACGAGACGACAATCAACCAGAGTAGATCACTGCTGGTTTATGCTATCATGCGCGGTCTCACGGTCAATGTGGGGGAAATCATGTCAGCTGCCATTGCTGAATGCGCAAAGAAAGGTAAGGGACCCTTGTTTTTCCCTAATACCATAACCAAGCTATGTTTGCTTGCAGGAGTCCCCACCGAGCGTTTGGAGCAGCAGATGCCGTACACAGGCCATTTGGAGCTGCCTGCTAACCTGAGGCTGAGAAGAAAGGGGAATATGGAGTTTGAATTGGATAGGTTGGCTGCTGAACAGTCCCTATCCATGGCCTGCTTGATGGACATGCAGAGGAGAATGGCTCAATGGGCCAACTATGCGCAGGCAAGGGATAAGGAAGTTGCAGACCAGCTGGGGTGCATCTTCCCGGACTTCCCTACCAATCTCCTATCTCCATGGGTGCCCCCACGACCAAGGCAACCAGATGAGGATGACGAGAATTGAGTGCTGGTTTGAAGTGCACTAAAGGGAGTATTGCTGTTCCCTTAGAAAAAAAAAACAATTTTTCTGCTTTCTGATAGGATCATGTGCAGTATGCTGTTTTGTCTTCAACTTTTGTTCTGTTTTTAATGTTTAGTGTTATGTTTTTTCTTTTGCTTAGTCTAGTCTAATGTTAGCTGAATAGGTAGGATAGTTTAGATTTATTTTTAGGATGCGTGAGTAACAGGAAAAAGCATGCTAGGGGCCTGAATCAATGTTAAATCTGCCCGGATTGGATTGCGAAATAATTGCGGTTCCCGCAATTGTTGTGACTGATTGCATGTTTTGGCCTGTCTGTTTAGTTAGGCTGTGATCTGTTATATTCTATCTGTTGCTGCTAGCATGACTACCTTATATAGCTGATCTTAAAGCATGCTGGATGAGTGTCATAGGACACGCTTTGATAGTTTAAATTCGCCTCTGAATAGTGCTCAGCATGCATAAACCGTAAGTCCTTAAAACTGTCTGTTATGTTCAAATTTTCTGCTGTTGAAATAATTGCTTTTTGAATGTTTTGCCTATGCCTAGGATTTTTAGATTCTCTTTGTTTTACTGTAGACTAGATGCTTCTAGGACAAGTTTGGGGGTGTGCAACCTCAAACACTCATTGGGGACAATGAGTAGTTGAAGTTTGGGGGAGGCCACCCTAGGCCTAGGAACATTCCTCTCTTCCTTAGGACATAAGCATTCTTCTTCTCCTTTAAGAAAATTTTTTTGTGATAAATAGAAAAAAGTGAAAAATAGAATAAAGAGGGGAGTCTCTCTCAAGTGCTGAGTAATCAGTGCCAAGTGTGTAAACCACAAGTGGTATTGCATCAAAAGGCAACCCAAGGAGAGACTCCACCTAAGTAAAAAAGGAAAAAGGGAGAAATAGGGGAAGAAGAATGTATGCTTAGGAGTTATAATCTTGTGGCTTAGATGTCCTAGTTAAAAAAAAAAAGAACTCTGATCCTTAATGAGCTAAGCACAAGGTTGTAGCTTTTAGGTTTGTCTAGGGAGATGAATGTATATCCAATGTAGTGATGCCAGGGCTTAGGTTGTTCTCTAAAAGTACCACTGTCACTGTTAATACTAAGACTGGCATGACTCTAAGGAATCCTAGGCACATTAAGAGTTAAGCTAGAAGCATGTACTGAGTCTGGAGTAAAGCTTGGTAGAATTTGAAACCTTAGGGATAGTAGCATGATATCATAGAAGTAGTTAGATCAGTAGTAAGGGGTTAACAGAAACAGCAGGTATAGTAGGCAGGTGAAGTCAGAAGAAGCTTGATAAGAGGTTAATTCTAAACTTAGAAGTGTGTCACAGGACAGCACTGCTAGAGATAGGGATATAGGGGAGTCGGTAAGTAGTTAAAGAAGATAAAACAGCAGCCTAAGTAAGTCCTTAGTATGCTTGAGGACAAGCAAAGCCTTAAGTTTGGGGGTGTGTTAAGTCTCTGAAAGTGACTTATTTAGGACCCATTTAGCTTAAGAAGATGTACACATTTAGGTGTTTTTGTTAGCATTTAGCCTAAACCTATGCTTTAATATGAGAATTAGAAGAAGGTAGTTAATTTAGGACTTATGCACAATAGGTAGAAAAAGGGTTGAAAACCGAAGGAAAAGAATGAAAAAATAAACATTGCGAATGAATTGCGAAATCATTGCGGTGACCGCAATTATTCAAGTGAAAACCGTAAGTTGACTGATCTTTTTCTGTTAATTTCCGTATTTTCAGGGATTCGTTCTTTCTCCTCCATCCATTCTGATATACGACGTTGAAGATTGATGGTTCTCCTTGGCCCAAACGCACCTGCAAACAACTATAAAAGGGGGCCAAAGTCGGAGGTTTGATCATCATCCGAAAGCGTGAAGTCGTCTAGCAGTCCATCATTTCCACTATTTTTCCCTTGCCGTCTGTTGGTTTTGCGAAGCTCAGCTGCTGGAGTCGATAATCTGATAGGAAGGAGAGTAGATTCTTCTTCTCTCCCGATTGGATTCATCCACGCAAGGCTGTCCTTCTTGATCCTTCATTCGACGCGATTGCGACGAGGCTTCAAGCACTATTTTACAAGTTTTCTGTCTTTCTCTTCTGTTTTACATTCTGCTTCGTACTGTTCTTTTCCTAAGTAGCTAGATTAGTTATTTCGTTGCTTTCTGTCTTGTTGCTATTCACGTTACAGCTTCTATCTGTTCAACAACAATTCCAGTAATCAAAGTTCATTTCTGCATTTCTCATTTCCCATCTTCTGCTACGGGTTTTGCTTACTGTTTTTAGCACATTTCCCTTCTAAGCATGTCTATCTTATCTACCATTTCTGTTCTCTATATATCCATGAGTAGCTAAGTCACTTAGGGGCATGCTAATGACAGAACTATAGGCTAAAAAACGTGAATCAAGTAGGCAGATTAACACTCGAACATTGATTGTATGTAAGCTTCATCCCACGGGCAATTTCGATTGGCCATCCATTTTGTCCAAAGAACTCCTAACCTCTGGAAGGAGTAAGAGTTCAGAGTCATATAATCATGCTAGCCTTTCATGGTAATCAGGAAACGGCCTAGGAATAGGCGTTTCCCTAGTACAAACTAGACACTCCTGTTTTAACAAGATGCTTAAGACCTTACTTTGAAGTCGAGTAAACTTAAGACTCTAATGCATGGAATCGGACGATACTTGAGATAGAGTGAGTTTGATGTATAGAGAGTTGGTCCAATGCTTGAGAATCGTAATAAAATGCCTATAGGATAGTCATTAGTAGCCCTTAATTCACCCATTTACTCAGTTTCGCTGTTATTTAATTGCGGTAACATTGCGGTCCTCGCAATTCTGCCAGATTTTCATTCTGTTTAGCTGTTTTCTTTCTCGTTTATTAATTCCATCTCTTGCCTTTTAAGTCTAGTTTTAACTTGCATTTGTTTATGTTATATCCCTTTATACATTCAGCAAAAAGTAGATAATTAAAAACCAATTTTACCCCATCAAATTCATCCCATCTTTCTTAACAAACACACTTCGCGAATAGCTAAAAATGAGTCTCTGTGGAAAAAACGAATGAAATATACTTACTACTTGCTGTGAGACCATGTATGCTTGCATGTTCTAAGTGCTCTCTCTACACTTTTGCATAATTATCTTTACACATTGAGCACGCAACAGATACCATTGTCGAATCTTGGAGGTCTGGAGAGAAGGATCAAAGATGAAGAGAATCTCAGTTTTCTTGGAAATCAGAGAATGAGAGAATCGTATCGATCGAGCGCCTTCTAACGGATATAAAGGCAACGGCTAAATCCCAACGGCTCTATTTTGCGGATCCCGCAATTCCAGCGCAATTCTAGGGATATTTTTTCATCAAAATCTCAAACTTTGCTCGTCCGTATCTTTTATTTGGCTCGATCGTTTTTTGATTTTTAAAGCTGGGATTACTCTCCTTGATTCCCTCTTTCGATTCCCTACAAAAAGAAATAAAAACAATATCAAATACGTAATTAAAATCACACAACAAAACACACAAATGACAACCGGAAAATCGCAAGAAATAAACTAAGGCATGAGCCTTATGTTGACGAGCACAGTAACCACTCGTCCTCTCTCGTTCTCATTGTCACGCTTCAGTCAAGAGGAAGGCCGAGAGAGTCTTCACATCTCCTTCCTCATAGTAATGCTTCAACCTCGCCCCATTGACCATAAATGGTTGGCCTTGCTGCAAGTTTTTTATCTCTATGGCACCATGAACAAACACATTAGTAATGACAAATGGACCCGACCATCTAGACTTAAGTTTCCCTGGAAATAGTTTCAACCGTGAGTTAAACAACAATACAAGTTGACCCTTCTTAAAGTCCTTAACTCTAAGTCTACTATCGTGCCAAATCTTGGTTTTTTCCTTGTACATCTTAGAGTTTTAATAGGCCATATGCCTAAGCTCATCAAGCTCATGTAATTGCAAAGACCTCAGTGTCCCCGCATCTTTTACACAAAAATTTAATTCCTTCATGGCCCAAAATGCTTTGTTTTCTAACTCAAGTGGTAAGTGACAAGCCTTGCCATATACCAGCCTATAAGGAGACATTCCTAGAGGTGTCTTATATGCTGTCCTATAAGCCCAAAGTGCATCCTCAAGCTTGAAGGACCAGTCTTTCCTATTAGGTTTGACTACTTTTTCTAGGATGTTCTTAATTTCCCTATTTGAGATTTCAGCTTGGCCATTTGAGTGTGGGTGATAGGGAGTGGCTACTCTATGCCTAATGTTATATTTAGCCAACACTCTCTCCATATCCTTGTTAATGAAATGTGACCCCTCATCACTAATGACAGCACGAGGTGTCCCAAACCTAGTAAAAATGTGCCTATGCAAGAAGTTGGTGACTGTTTTAGCATCATTATTAGGACATGCTTTGGCCTCTACCCACTTGGACACATAATCCACTGCCACTAATATGTAGAGGTTACCTGATGATGGGGGGAATGGCCCCATGAAGTCAATGCCCCACACATCAAAGAGCTCTAACTCTAAGATGTAGGTGAGAGGCATTTCATCCTTGCGACTGAGGTTACCTGTCCTTTGGCATTCATCACAGCTGTGGGCATAGTGGTGGGCATCCTTGAAGATTGTTGGCCAATAGTAGCCACTCTGAAATACCTTTGCAGCTGTTCTTTGGCCACCAAAGTGTCCACCATAAGGAGATGCGTGACAGTGCTGCAGCACAGACTTCGCTTCAGCAGCTGAAACACACTTTCTTAGCAAGCCATTAGCACAGGTTCTGTAAAGTGTGGGGTCGTCCCAGATGAATTTCCTTGCTTCATGAAGGTACCTCTTCTTCTCTTGTCCTCCCTTGAACACTGGTAATACCTGTGATGCACGGAAGTTAGCAATGTCAGCAAACCAAGGTTCCTCATCGTTATCACGATGAGTCAAAGCAAAGACATGTTCATCAATAAAAGCATCAGAAATTGCGGGGTCCGCAATTTTTTCGCAATTGTGCTGCAATCGAGACAGGTGATCTGCAACCACGTTTTCACATCCTTTCTTGTCCCGAATGTCCAAATCAAATTCCTGCAGCAATAACACCCATCTAATCAACCTAGGCTTGGCATCAGCCTTCCTCATGAGATATTTCAAGGCAGAATGGTCAGTATATACAATTGTCCTAGTGCCTACAATATAGTTTCTGAATTTTTCGCAAGCAAACACTACAGCAAGCATCTCTTTCTCAATAGTTGTATAATTACATTGAGCCTCATTCAAGGTCTTACTAGCATAATAGACATGGTGTGTTAGCTTGTCAATCTTCTGGCCTAACATCACTCCTACAGCATAGTCACTGGCATCACATAACATTTCAAAGGGAAGATCCCAATTTGGTCCTACTATGATAGGGGCTGTGACTAGTGCTTTCTTAAGGGTGGTCCAAGCTACTACACATTCCTTAGAGAAGATGAATGGCCTATTTAATTCTAGAAGCTCACACAGAGGCTTGGCTATCTTAGAAAAGTCCTTAATGAACCTTCTGTAGAAGCCAGCATGCCCTAAGAAGCTTCTAATGGCTTTGACATTCTGGGGCTCTACCAACTTCTCTATGACCTCAATCTTTGCCCTATCAACTTCTACACCTGCCCTTGACACTCTATGTCCTAAGACAATCCCCTCATCCACCATAAAATGGCATTTTTCCCAATTTAGGACTAGGTTGGTCTCCTCACACCTAGCCAGGACTTGTCCTAGGTTTTCTAGACAGTTTGAAAATGAGTCCCCAAAGACTGAGAAGTCATCGATGAATATTTCTATCATTGACTCATCCAACTCAGAGAAGATTGCCATCATGCACCTTTGGAAAGTTGCCGGTGCATTGCATAAGCCAAAAGGCATTCTGCGAAAGGCAAACGTTCGAAAAGGGCAAGTGAAGGTGGTCTTCTCTTGATCCTTAGGGTCTATAGTTATTTGATTATAGCCTGAATAGCCATCTAAGAAACAATAGTAGGCTCTACCAGCTATTCTGTCTAACATCTGGTCAATGAACGGAAGAGGAAAATGGTCTTTTTTAGTTTCTTTATTTAATTTTCTGTAATCCATACACACTCTCCACCCTGTGACAGTCCTTGTTGGAATCAGTTCGTTGTTCTCATTGACTACCACAGTTATTCCCCCCTTTTTAGGTACACATTGGATGGGGCTCACCCACTGGCTACTAGCTATTGGGAAGATCACTCCTGCATCTAACCATTTTATTATTTCCTTCTTTACTACCTCTTTCATAGAGGGGTTTAGCCTACGCTGGTGATCTACCCTAGGTGTGTGCTCTTCCTCTAGTATAATTTTGTGCATGCAATAAGAAGGGCTAATGCCTCGAATATCAGCAATAGTCCATGCTATAGCCTTCCTATGTTGCTTAAGCAGTAAAATCAGTTCAACCTCATGCTTTTCACTTAATTTAGAAGAAATGATAACAGGCAGAGTTTCATTACTTCCTAGATATGCATACTTGAGGTGAGTAGGTAGTGGTTTCAGTTCTAAAATAGGTGGATGCTCAATGGAGGGCTTTAAAGGATTCACAGATCTATCAGTTAAATCTATATTCATACATACATGTTGTGGTTTATCTACAGGCATATCCATTATGTCAGATACATTCAAGTCAGCTACATCTAATTGTACATATTCGTTAGCATGCTTAGTTAATAATACATGCTCCAATTGTTCCTCCATCAAGGAGTCTACTACGTCCATGCTAGCACAGGATTCAAGGTCAGAGGGGTACCTTAAAGCTTTATATACGCTAAACTTCACCTCTTCATCATGAACCCTCATAGTGAGCTCACCTTTTTGGACGTCTATAAGTGCCCTACCTGTGGCTAGAAATGGTCTGCCTAGCAGGATGGGGACTTCCTTGTCTGCCTCATAGTCCAGGACAATGAAATCTGCAAGGAAAATAAACTTGTCAACTTTAACTAGAATATCCTCAATTTTACCTTCTGGATATGCAATGGATCTGTCTGCTAGTTGCAAAGTGACAGTTGTTGGACGTGCTTCTCCTATTCCCAACTGGCGGAATAGGGACAGGGGCATGAGATTTATGCTGGCGCCCAGGTCACAAAGCGCTCTGCCCACGTGCTTGCCTCCAAGTTCTACAGGTAAGGTGAAGGAACCAGGATCCTTCTCCTTCTTGGGCAGCTTGTTCTGGAGGATGGCACTGCACTCCTCAGTGAGGTTTACTGTTTCAAACTCACCAATTATTTTTTTGTTAGTAATGATGTCCTTCAAAAACTTTACATAAGAAGGCATAGACTGTAAAACTTCTACAAAAGGAATGTTAAGCCTTCGAGGGTATGGAGGTGGTGGCACATATGCAGGTATGTCAGGGCGCTTTAGGATAGGTGGAGGCCTTGGAATTTCTTCTACCTCCTCAATAATTGGCTCTAGCCTGGCTCCTGATGTGCTAGTTGGTGGTGGACCTTGGTTTGGCAGAGACTCCAGTGGAGCACTAGACTCAGTGTTCTCTACTCTCTTTGGTATGTCTTTTGTGTTGCTCACCAGTGGTCTTCCACTCCTAAGTTCAATTGCTTGAACTTGTTCTTTACCATCTCTCCTTGGTACCTCGGTGTCAGCAGGGAGTCTACCTTGGGGCCTACACTTAAGTTCATTGGCTAATTGGCCTATTGTTAAGTCTCTGAAAGTGACTTATTTAGGACCCATTTAGCTTAAGAAGATGAACACTTTTAGGTGCTTTTGATAGCATTTAGCCTAAACCTATGCTTAAATATGAAAATGAGAAGAAGGTAGCTAAATTAGGACTTATGCACAATAGGAAAGAAAAAGGTTGAAAACCGAAGGAAAAGAATGAAAAAACTGCATTGCGACAGCATTGCGAAAACATTGCTGAAGCCGCAATTATTCAAGTGAAAACCGTAAGTTGACTGATCCTTTTCTGTTAATTTCCGTAATTTCAGGGATTCGTTCTTTCTCCTCCATCCATTCTGATATATGACGTTGAAGATTGATGGTTCTCCTTGGCCCAAACACACCTGCAAACTACTATAAAAGGGGGCCAAAGTCGGAGGTTCAGTCATCATCCGAAAGCGTAGAAGCCTTCTCACAGTCCACTTTTTCTCCCTGTTTTCCTTTGCCGTCTGTTGGAGTGAGAGTCTCAGCTGTTGGAATCGATAATCTGACAGGAAGGAGAGGAGATTCTTCTTCTCTCTCGATTGGATTCATCCAAGCAAGGCTGACCTTTCATCCCCTTCATTCGAGGCGACTGCAACGAGGATTCCAAGCACCATTTTACTGCTTTCTGTCTTTCTTTTCTAATTTCCAGCTTTGATCAGTTGTTGCTTCTGGTTTAGTGATTAGTTTACTGCATTTCGTCGCTGTCTGTCTTTGAATTATTTCCTTTAAGTTTCCTTTTATCTGTTCAACGTTCAAAGTAATCAAATTGCAAGATTTCATTTCACAGTTTCCATCTTCTGCTGCTACGGTTTTGCCTTACTGTTTTGAGTACATTTCCCTTCTAAGCATGTCTGTTTTATCTTATACTTTTGTTCTCTATATATCCATGAGTAGCTAAGTCACTTAGGGGCATGCTAATGACAGAACTATAGGCTAAAAAAACGTGAACCAAGCATGCAGGATCGCCTTCGAAACCTTGATTGTATGTAAGCTTCATCCCACGGGCAATTTCGATTGGCCATCCATTTTGTCCAAAGAACTCCTAACCTCTGGAAGGAGTAAGAGTTCAGAGTCATATAATCATGCTAGCCTTTCATGGTAATCAGGAAACGGCCTAGGAATAGGCGTTTCCCTAGTACAAACTAAACACTTCTGTTTTAACAAGATGATTAAGACCTTACTTTGAAGTCGAGTAAACTTAGGAATCTAATACATGGAATCGGACGATACATGAGATAGAGTGAGTTTGATGCATAGAGAGTAGATCCAGTGCTTGAGAATCGTATAATAATGCCTATAGGATAGTCATTAGTAGCCCTTAACTCACCCATTTACACACTTTCGCTGCTGTTTAATTGCGGAAACATTGCGGTCCCCGCAATTCTGCAAACTTTTCATTCTGTTTAGCTGTTTTCTTCTTCGTTTATCAATTCCATCTCTTGTCCTTTGAGTCTAATTTCGACTTGCATTTGTTTATGTTATATTCCTTTACACATTCAGCAAACATTAGATAATTAAAAACCAATTTTACCCCATCAAATCCACCCCATCTTTCTTAGCAAATACACTTCGCGAATAGCTAAACATAAGTCTCTGTGGAAAAAACGAATGAAATATACTTACTACTTGCTGTGAGACCATGTATGCTTGCATGTTCTGAGTGCTCTCTCTACTTTCTTGCTTATTTATCTTTACACATTGAGCACGCAACAAGTTTTTGGCGCCGCTGCCGGGGACTTATTTTAAGTGAAAACGAAGTTTGTTAAGTCTGAAACACCAAGATATTTTCCAGTAGATTTGATCCATTTCCATTTCTTTTTCAGGTACCATTTAGGGTAGTTTATGAATGAGACTCCAAGTAGTGATTTAGAGTTCAACCCTGAGCCAGAGAGATTATTTAAAGCTAGAAATAGAGCCAAGAAACGTCTCTTTAAACAACCCCTCTTACCTCAAATAATTGCTGAAACCGCAGAGTCTCCGCAATCCACTCAAGAAGAAATGGCTGGATTAGATCAAAACCTGGTGCCTGTCACTCGCAATCCCATTGAAATAGCGAATGACAAGGATAGCGCCATCCTTTCATACCTCGTACCTATGCCTGGGGAGCTGAACCCCAGCATAATCCGTCCTGAAATCACTGCCAACTCATTCGAGTTAAAGCCAGTGATGTTCCAAATGTTGTCCACTGTGGGACAATTCTTTGGAATAGAAAATGAGGACCCCCATAACCACCTTAGGAACTTCCTAGGAGTTAGTGACACATTCCTGATTCCTGGAGTTTCCCAAGAAGCCCTGAGGCTATATCTGTTCCCTTACTCTTTGAGGGACAAAGTCAAAACGTGGTTAAATTCATTACCCTCAGGATCTGTCCTCAATTGGACAGACTTAGCAGAAAAATTCCTAGTCAAATATTTCCCACCAGATAGGAATTCGACCTTTCGTGATGATATCATCAAATTCAAACAAGCTCCAAGTGAGTCTCTTCACGAAGCTTGGACAAGATTCAAAGACCTTCTCATTAAATGTCCACACCATGGCATCCCATGGTGTATCCAAATAGAAGTCTTCTTTAAAGGATGCAACCCCAGCACCAGACAAGTTCTAAACTCATCCGCTGGAGGTTCCATGTTGTCCAAGAGTTACAACGAAGCTTATGAGATCTTGGAGAAGATCTCAACATCTCACTGTAGGTGGTCAGATGATCCAGTAGAGCCAACTAGAGCTCAAGACAAGGATGCTCTAAGCGCCATGAGCACCCAAATAAACGCCCTGACCAACCTAGTTAAGCAAATGGCTCAGGCCAATCTCCAAACCAGTGCCAATACCGCCACAGCCATGTCAATGGGCACCCAACCAAGTCAAGGCGAGGCACTTGTCTGTGGATTCTGTGGGGAAGGGCACCCATATGAATACTGCCCTGGGAATCCATCCTCAGTCTGCTACATTGGAAGCCAGCAGCAGCCTAGGAATAACCCCTACTCCAACACCTATAACCCTGGTTGGAGAAACCACCCTAACCTGTCATGGGGTGGCCAACAAAACACTAACCAAAATCTTAACCAACCTAGACCGAGTGGAACACCTGGTTTCACTCCTCAACATAACCAGTCAATGTACCAAAAACCATACAATCAACCTGTAGGATCTTCTGTAGAAAACCTACTCAAGGAATACATCGCTAAGAATGATGCTACGCTTCAGAGCCAGCAAGCTACTCTTAGGAGCCTAGAAAACCAAATAGGCCAATTAGCCAATGAACTTAAGAGTAGGCCCCAAGGTAGACTCCCTGCTGACACCGAGGTACCAAGGAGAGATGGTAAAGAACAAGTTCAAGCAATTGAACTTAGGAGTGGAAGACCACTGGTGAGCAACACAAAAGACATACCAAAGAGAGTAGAGAACACTGAGTCTAGTGCTCCACTGGAGTCTCTACCAAACCAAGGTCCACCACCAACTAGCACATCAGGAGCCAGGCTGGAGCCAATTATTGAGGAGGTAGAAGAAATTCCAAGGCCTCCACCTATCCTAAAGCGCCCTGACATACCTGCATATGTGCCACCACCTCCATACCCTCGAAGGCTTAAGAAGAAGCAGGAACAGGAAGTTCATTTTAATAAATTCTTAGAAATTCTTAAGCAAGTGCATGTTAACATTCCTTTTGTAGAAGTTTTACAGTCTATGCCTTCTTACGTAAAGTTTTTGAAGGACATCATTACTAACAAAAAAATAATTGGTGAGTTTGAAACAGTAAACCTCACCGAGGAATGCAGTGCCATCCTCCAGAACAAGCTGCCCAAGAAGGAGAAGGATCCTGGTTCCTTCACCTTACCTGTAGAACTTGGAGGCAGGCATGTGGGCAGAGCGCTTTGTGACCTGGGCGCCAGCATAAATCTCATGCCCCTGTCCCTATTCCGCCAGTTGGGAATAGGAGAAGCACGTCCAACCACTGTCACTTTACAACTAGCAGACAGATCCATTGCATATCCAGAAGGTAAAATTGAGGATATTCTAGTTAAAGTTGACAAGTTTATTTTCCTTGCAGATTTCATTGTCCTGGACTATGAGGCAGACAAGGACGTCCCCATCCTGCTAGGCAGACCATTTCTAGCCACAGGTAGGGCACTTATAGACGTCCAAAAAGGTGAGCTCACTATGAGGGTTCATGATGAAGAGGTGAAGTTTAGCGTATATAAAGCTTTAAGGTACCCCTCTGACCTTGAATCCTGTGCTAGCATGGACGTAGTAGACTCCTTGATGGAGGAACAATTAGAGCATGTATTATTAACTAAGCATGCTAACGAATATGTACAATTAGATATAGCTGACTTAAATGTATCTGACATAATGGATATACCTGTAGATAAACCACAACATGTATGTATGAATATAGATTTAACTGATAGATCTGTGAATCCTTTAAAGCCCTCCATTGAGCATCCACCTGTTTTAGAACTGAAACCACTACCTACTCACCTCAAGTATGCATATCTAGGAAGTAATGAAACTCTGCCTGTTATCATTTCTTCTAAATTAAGTGAAAAGCATGAGGTTGAACTGATTTTACTGCTTAAGCAACATAGGAAGGCTATAGCATGGACTATTGCTGATATTCGAGGCATTAGCCCTTCTTATTGCATGCACAAAATTATACTAGAGGAAGAGCACACACCTAGGGTAGATCACCAGCGTAGGCTAAACCCCTCTATGAAAGAGGTAGTAAAGAAGGAAATAATAAAATGGTTAGATGCAGGAGTGATCTTCCCAATAGCTAGTAGCCAGTGGGTGAGCCCCATCCAATGTGTACCTAAAAAGGGGGGAATAACTGTGGTAGTCAATGAGAACAACGAACTGATTCCAACAAGGACTGTCACAGGGTGGAGAGTGTGTATGGATTACAGGAAATTAAATAAAGAAACTAAAAAAGACCATTTTCCTCTTCCGTTCATTGACCAGATGTTAGACAGAATAGCTGGTAGAGCCTACTATTGTTTCTTAGATGGCTATTCAGGCTATAATCAAATAACTATAGACCCTAAGGATCAAGAGAAGACCACCTTTACTTGCCCTTTTGGAACCTTTGCCTTTCGCAGAATGCCTTTTGGCTTATGCAATGCACCGGCAACTTTCCAAAGGTGCATGATGGCAATCTTCTCTGAGTTGGATGAGTCCATGATAGAAATATTCATGGATGACTTCTCAGTCTTTGGGGACTCATTTTCAAACTGTCTAGAAAACCTAGGACAAGTCCTGGCTAGGTGTGAGGAGACCAACCTAGTCTTAAATTGGGAAAAATGCCATTTTATGGTGGATGAGGGGATTGTCTTAGGACATAGAGTGTCGAGGGCAGGAGTCGAAGTTGACCGAGCCAAAATTGAGATCATAGAGAAGTTGGTAGAGCCCCAGAATGTCAAAGCCATTAGAAGCTTCTTAGGGCATGCTGGCTTCTACAGAAGGTTCATTAAGGACTTTTCTAAGATAGCCAAGCCTCTGTGTGAGCTATTAGAGCTAAATAGGCCCTTCATCTTCTCTAAGGAATGTGTAGTAGCTTGGACCACCCTTAAGAAAGCACTAGTCACAGCCCCTATCATAGTAGGACCAAATTGGGATCTGCCCTTTGAGATGTTATGTGATGCCAGTGACTATGCTGTAGGAGTGATGTTAGGCCAGAAGATTGACAAGCTAACACACCCTGTCTATTATGCTAGTAAGACCTTGAATGAGGCTCAATGTAATTATACCACTACTGAAAAAGAGATGCTTGCTGTAGTGTTTGCTTGTGAAAAATTCAGAAACTATATTGTAGGCACTAGGACAATTGTATATACTGACCATTCTGCCTTGAAATATCTTATGAGGAAGGCTGATGCAAAGCCTAGGTTGATTAGATGGGTGTTATTGCTGCAGGAATTTGATTTGGACATTCGGGACAAGAAAGGATGTGAAAACGTGGTTGCAGATCACCTGTCTCGATTGCAGCACAATTGCGACAAAATTGCGGACCCCGCAATTTCTGATGCTTTTATTGATGAACATGTCTTTGCTTTGACTCATCGTGATAACGATGAGGAACCTTGGTTTGCTGACATTGCTAACTTCCGTGCATCACAGGTATTACCAGTGTTCAAGGGAGGACAAGAGAAGAAGAGGTTCCTTCATGAAGCAAGGAAATTCATCTGGGACGACCCCACACTTTACAGAACCTGTGCTGATGGCTTGCTAAGGAAGTGTGTTTCAGCTGCTGAAGCGAAGTCTGTGCTGCAGCACTGTCACACATCTCCTTATGGTGGACACTTTGGTGGCCAAAGAACAGCTGCAAAGGTATTTCAGAGTGGCTATTATTGGCCAACGATCTTCAAAGATGCCCACAACTATGCCCACAGCTGTGATGAATGCCAAAGAACAGGTAACCTCAGTCGAAAGGATGAGATGCCCCTCACCTATATCTTAGAGTTAGAGCTCTTTGATGTATGGGGCATTGACTTCATGGGGCCATTCCCCCCATCATCAGGTAACCTCTACATATTAGTGGCAGTGGATTATGTGTCCAAGTGGGTAGAGGCCAAAGCATGTCCTAATAATGATGCTAAAACAGTCACCAACTTCTTGCATAGGCACATTTTTACTAGGTTTGGGACACCTCGTGCTATCATTAGTGATGAGGGGTCACATTTCATTAACAAGGCTATGGAAAAAGTATTGGCTAAGTATAACATTAGACATAGAGTAGCCACTCCCTATCACCCACACTCAAATGGCCAAGCTGAAATCTCAAATAGGGAAATTAAGAACATCCTAGAAAAAGTAGTCAAACCTAATAGGAAAGACTGGTCCTTCAAGCTTGAGGATGCACTTTGGGCTTATAGGACAGCATATAAGACACCTCTAGGAATGTCCCCTTATAGGCTGGTATATGGCAAGGCTTGTCACTTACCACTTGAGGTAGAAAACAAAGCATTTTGGGCCATGAAGGAATTAAATTTTTGTGTAAAAGATGCGGGGACACTGAGGTCTTTGCAATTACATGAGCTTGATGAGCTTAGGCATATGGCCTATGAAAATGCTAAGATGTACAAGGAAAAGACCAAGATTTGGCACGATAGTAGACTTAGAGTTAAGGACTTTAAGAAGGGTCAACTTGTGTTGTTGTTTAACTCACGGTTGAAACTATTTCCAGGGAAACTTAAGTCTAGATGGTCGGGTCCATTTGTCATTACTAATGTGTTTGTTCATGGTGCCATAGAGATAAAAAACTTGCAGCAAGGCCAACCATTTATGGTCAATGGGGCGAGGTTGAAGCATTACTATGAGGAAGGAGATGTGAAGACTCTCTCGGCCTTCCTCTTGACTGAAGCGTGACAATGAGAACGAGAGAGGACGAGTGGTTACTGTGCTCGTCAACACAAGGCTCATGCCTTAGTTTATTTTTTGCGATTTTCCGGTTGTCATTTGTGTGTTTTGTTGTGTGTTTTTAATTACGTATTTGATATTGTTTTTATTTCTTTTTGTAGGGAATCGAAAGAGGGAATCAAGGAGAGTAATCCCAGCTTTAAAAATCAAAAAACGATCGAGCCAAATAAAAGATACGGACGAGCAAAGTTTGAGATTTTGATGAAAAAATATCCCTAGAATTGCGCTGGAATTGCATGATCCGCAAAATAGAGCCGTTGGGATTTAGCCGTTGCCTTTATATCCGTTAGAAGGCGCTCGATCGATACGATTCTCTCATTCTCTGATTTCCAAGAAAACTGAGATTCTCTTCATCTTTGATCCTTCTCTCCAGACCTCCAAGATTCGACAATGGTATCCACAAGGGCTGAGAGATCCGCAGCCAAGAAGAAGGCTGATGACGCAGCTGAAGCAGCTGCGAGGGAAGCACTGCTTACCCTTGCAGATGATGGTGCTGTTCGCACCGGCCCTCTTTCCAAGCTTCCGGTTCGTAGGAAGAAGTGGAGGGTCGTCACTGAGATCCCTGCTGGACCTTCTGAACCAGCGGGCACGCCCAAGAAACGCCGGTGGAGTGTCGAGACGGCCGCCGAACCAAGCAAAGCCAAGACTCCCTCTGTGGAGAGTCAAGAAACGGATCGTGCGTCCCTGGTAACGATATTTTTGAACTATCGCTATAAACTCAAGCTGTCGAGGCTTGCCAAAATAAATTTATAATGCCTATTGCCAAGGCTTTGCAGCCAGTGGTAACAGGGTCGATCCAAGGAATAGAAGAGTTGAATTTACTAATGAAATTGGGATTTGATCGATTAATTGGTAACGGGGGTTTTAATCATGCAAAGAAATCAATACGAAAGCTAACGGAAGAAAGAAATAATATGTAGAAAACGTGTGCACGGTTTGGGGAGTCTCGGGGTCAATTGTTAGACAAATACAACTTATCATTTAATTCTAATAACATGGAATTCAGTTTACTAAGCACGCGGACGACTACCAGAGAAGCCCCAAAGTAGCCGACTTCATGGATTTTAATTAGGCCACACAGTCCTAATTACACGTTATCTAATCTCACATTAAGATGATCAGTCCTAAGATGAATTTAGACAGTTACTAGCTAACCGCGACGAACATTCGGGCGTGAATTCTAATTGCTAGTAGGTTGCCCGCAAACGCCGTATGCAACCAACAATTATCCTACCCGACCCGATACTTCGATTTAGTTCTATTTACCTGTGTTACTTAGTCGAGCAGTGAGAGGCACGGCATCGCTACTCTTTAACATACACAACATGCGAAACTATCCGAGTGTCAATCAACATAATTTAGCATGCGCGTTGGATTAAGCAAAGTAAATAAATGCTATGTAAACAGAACCAATATGCAAATTCATACTCAGATTATCAAAGCAATAATGTCTAACAAAATTCCCCTAAACAAAATCCCAAACCGTCACCCTTACCTTAGCCGCTCATGGCGCGGATCGTCAATCCCGCTCCACCAACGACCATGGAAGAGTTCATCTACCTATTACAAATGGAAGTGGAGCTCACTCGCATGCCAACAATGGCGGAGCTCCACGGAAAGTAGAGAGAAAAATGGGGAAGAAGGGAAGAAGAATCGTCCAAATCGGCTGAGAGATGAAGAAGATGAAGCTCGGAGAAGAATGCCAAAAAAGTGCAGAAAAATCGTCTTTTAGCTACTGTCTTCGTCGTAGCGTCGAGACGCTAGGCCAGCGTCTCGACGCTGTGCCCTAAGTGATCCGCGCGCGCGCGCGCTGGCGTCGCGACGCAAGGCCAGCGTCGCGACGCTGCCCCGATGAATTTCCTGCGCGCGCCTCCTCCGGAGCGTCTCGACGCCAAGCAGGGTCTCGACGCCAGGGCAGCGTCGAGCTAGCGTCTCGACGCTATCACTCGACGCTTGCTCTCGGGTTTTTCCAGCGTCGAGCCAGCGTCTCGACGCTATAGCTCGACGCTGGCTCTCGGGTTTGGGGCTGATGCTTTGCCTCTCCAAGGCTGTTTTGGCCCGTTTCTTCACGGAACAAACTCCCCTCTTCCCGATGCATTCCCGGGGCGCTAAAACTCTGCTTTAAGCGCTCGAACACGCCCAATGGACGCACGAGCTCTTTGCCGCTTTTCTCCTACAAAAGAGATACATTTAATCAATTGGAAGCGGTCTTTAGCTATAATTAGGACGTATTTAATAGCTCCAAAATGGAGTTATCAAACACCCCCAACTTAAACATTGCTAGTCCTCGAGCAAGCACTACAAAGACATTGACTCTAAGGACGCGTTTACATATATTCTAACTCAAACCTCCATGC
The DNA here is from genome assembly GCA_028017165.1 of Herpetospermum pedunculosum. NCBI lineage: Eukaryota > Viridiplantae > Streptophyta > Magnoliopsida > Cucurbitales > Cucurbitaceae > Herpetospermum > Herpetospermum pedunculosum. Next base: position 51,156,653 of record CM051528.1, on the reverse strand, counting down.
ATATTTGAAATTTAAACACGAGCATAATCATGGAAACATTTTGTTCATGCATTAACTAGGACATATCAAAAATTAACTCTTGCCCCCTAACGTGTGTGTGTGCTAGACAACCACCCCTAAACTCACGTAAACCCGGAAAACCAACATGCAACGCACATCCCGTTTTCCCCCTACTTCTAGCGTTTAAGAACAGCTACACTTGACTTACACGAGAGAGAGAAACAAATTAAGAGACCTAATTATTTTCTCATTCTTTTTCTTTCTTTTCAAAAGTACTTTGTACTCTTTTATTTGGGTTCTTTGAACCAACTTTTCATTTCTTTTTCTTTCCTACTCGAGTTGCCTAACACGTCAAATTCATGCATGAAACTTCACGTTTTTAAGGACTAACGCTCACTTCTTTTAAGCGCTTAAAAAGAAGGAGGAGCGCCTCGAGAGGAACTTTTCTACAAAACATGCTTTTCTATTTTTTTTACATTAGGCTAAGCACATGCTTCCTCAATTAATTAGCTACTAACTCTCATGCAACAAGCTACCTAAGGGTGCCTTTCGGGGTGACAACGAGAATAAGCTAAACATGCGATAAACCAAGCTTACGGAATCTAGGGAGAAGTTGCTAAGTGCGCGATGAGTGCAAGGGAGCAACAGAAAAAATTTTAAAATTTTTGACATGAACCTAATAAACACAAAACTCATGCAAAAACTCGATTATGAACATGCTCAGAATTCCAACATGCATTTCCTAGGCTATCACAGTCAGAAAACAGTAAACAGAGTCCCAAGCACTTCAATATCTTTATAACACTTCTCAACAGACTACACATGCACATCCATCGGACTACTCCACCCCCAACTTCAAAATTTGGCATTGTCCTCAATGCCAACCAGTCAGATGCAAGAAGTAAAAGGGAAGAAGAAATACACTTCCCTGACTCTTGGTGAAGCTGGCGAGGGCGAGGAAGCGGCGCACGAACGCATTAGAGCCCAAAATTGTCTTCTCATCCTCGATTCCCTAAAAAAAACAGCAAGCTAATTAATACTAAAAAGCAATAAAACTAAACTAAAACACAAAAAACAGTCCATCGCTCGGGTGCCTCCGAGAAGCGCAGAATTTTTAAAGTCGGTTGCTCGACTGTATTCTCGAAACAGACTCATCCATAGTCTGTAGGTGCGGGGGACGATCCATACTTGTCCAAGGCCACACCCTTTCCACCGTTCACCTGAAAAATATTTTGCACTCTTCGTGCCTCGGGCACGTGAATATCAAACATGTTAGTGCAAAAACCATCAGTATCATCCATCAAATTCAAATCAGAAATTTTAACCGAGACATGGGAACCATCCCTCAAGCGCGAGGGTAGACTCCCATTCTCCTCATGCTCACAAACAACAGAAACATTCGCAACAGATTTCCCATCAAATAAAGAAAACTCATGCAAAGTATCATCAAACTCTAACGAAACGACGCCCTTATACACATCGATTTTGACCCTAGCGGTCTTAAGAAAAGGGCGTCCTAACAGCATAGAGGACGAAGCATGCAATGAATTTTCTTTCATATCTAAAACAAGGAAATCGGCGGGAAACGTCATATTCCCAACTCTAACTAAAACATCCTCTACCTTCCCCCTAGGACAGATGCTCGACCCATTAGCCAACTGAACAGAAACATTACATTCATGCATTTCATTCAAATTCAGGTCACGATATAATGCATAAGACATAACATTAACAGAGGCTCCTAAGTCCAACATGGCATTATGAACAATTTTACTACCTATAGTACATGGGATAGTAAAAGTACCTGGATCGTTGCACTTTGCAGGCAACGTACCTGGGAGTATGGCAGAGACGTTTTCTTTCTTTTTCTCAGTCCCTCTGGACTTCCTTTTCGTAGTGCACCAGCTCCTTAAGAATTTTGCATATTTGGGCACTTGACTGACTGCCTCTAGGAGCGGGATATTCACCATCACCTTCTGGAAGGTTCGAAGGACCTCCTCGTCATCGGATTCCGAAGTAGGCTTCGCAAGCCTACTCGGGAATGGTGCTTTGGCAACATCCACAGGTACACTGACCTTCTCATTTCTTTTCTCATTCTCAGTCTCAAGAGCAATCGGGGCGGACTCGCTCAGGCTGTCCGTGGCTTCCTTCGCAGCTCTGGTGGAAAGTGACTTCCCACTGCGCAGCTGAATGGCACTCACATTTTCACATGAGTTAACTGTAGTTTGGGAAGGAAGCTTCCCCGAGCTCTTGCTCTCAATCTTACTAATAGACACCGCCATTTGTGTCAGCTGCTTGTTCAAATTCTGCAGCTCTGCCTTATGAGAATTTAGCTCCTCGCGAGCCTCTTTCTGGAACTGGCTGGTGCTAGTCACGATGGTTCTGACCATCTCTTCAAGTGAGCTGGAGGAGCTCGAGGCTTGAGCTTGGGTGGAAGAGTTAGGCCTATCCTGGGATTGGCCTTGGAAGCGATTTTGTCCTTCCCTATTCCCATAGCTGAAGTTAGGATGGTCACGCCAACCGGGGTTATAAGTGTTAGCATATGGATCATACTTCCTAGGGTTGGAAGCATACCCCCCGATTGCATTGACCTCCGCCTCTTCGCGGTGTCCTCCAACAATTTTCTTCAACATACTACCTATCTCGGCCACCTGGGCCCTCATTTCAGACATCTCATGGCTCTGAGCCACGCTGTGCACTTGTCCTTGCCCCCTGATCCCAAACTGCTGCGAGTTTGTAGCCATATTTGCAATGAGCTGCTTGGCCTCAACTGGGGTCTTGTCAATCAGTGCCCCTCCACTCGCTGCATCGATCATCTGCCTGTCGTGGGGCGTCATCCCCTCATAGAAATACTGTATGAGCAGCTGATCGGCGATCTGGTGGTGTGGGAAACTCGCGCACAGGCGCCCAAAGCGTTCCCAATACTCATGCAGGGACTCACCTACATCTTGGGTGATCCCATAAATCCTCTTTCGCAGAGTGGTGGCTAAGGATGCGGGAAAGTATTTCTCCAAAAATACCCGCTTCATGTCCTGCCACGTGGTGATGGATCCGGAAGGCAAATAATACAGCCAATCCTTGGCCTTGTCCTTGAGCGTGAAGGGGAATGCCCTCATGTTCAGCTGCTCTTCCGTGACCCCTGCGGGCTTCATCCCCGCGCAGACGCAATGGAACTCCATCAAATGCTTGTTCGCGTCCTCTCCTGCATTTCCATGGAAAGAAGGTAACTGGTGAATTAAACCAGATTTCAACTCAAAGTTACCTGCTACCACGGGGTAGTTGATGCACAAAGGCTGCAGGTTCAGGTCTGGCGCTGCCAGTTGCTTCAGCGTCCGCGGCGCATCGCCTTGCGCCATCTCGTCAAATAAGAAGGGATTGCCTTCTTCTCTTTCAAACTGTCCTTGCCCCTCACGGGCCTCTCTACGTAACCGCCGCTCCTCTCTGTCAATCTCAGGAATATACTGCAAACTACCCTCAGAGGAACGGGTCATACACAAACAAAAATCTAAACATACAAACACACAAACAGAAAAAAATTTCAGTCAACCATCAATAAATCAAATTTAAACTCCAATCATAAATTCAACCAATTGCCTATTCCCCGGCAACGGCGCCAATTTTGGTAACGATATTTTTGAACTATCGCTATAAACTCAAGCTGTCGAGGCTTGCCAAAATAAATTTATAATGCCTATTGCCAAGGCTTTGCAGCCAGTGGTAACAGGGTCGATCCAAGGAATAGGAGAGTTGAATTTACTAATGAAATTGGGATTTGATCGATTAATTGGTAACGGGGGTTTTAATCATGCAAAGAAATCAATACGAAAGCTAACGGAAGAAAGAAATAATATGTAGAAAACGTGTGCACGGTTTGGGGAGTCTCGGGGTCAATTGTTAGACAAATACAACTTATCATTTAATTCTAATAACATGGAATTCAGTTTACTAAGCACGCGGACGACTACCAGAGAAGCCCCAAAGTAGCCGACTTCATGGATTTTAATTAGGCCACACAGTCCTAATTACACGTTATCTAATCTCACATTAAGATGATCAGTCCTAAGATGAATTTAGACAGTTACTAGCTAACCGCGACGAACATTCGGGCGTGAATTCTAATTGCTAGTAGGTTGCCCGCAAACGCCGAATGCAACCAACAATTATCCTACCCGACCCGATACTTCGATTTAGTTCTATTTACCTGTGTTACTTAGTCGAGCAGTGAGAGGCACGGCATCGCTACTCTTTAACATACACAACATGCGAAACTATCCGAGTGTCAATCAACATAATTTAGCATGCGCGTTGGATTAAGCAAAGTAAATAAATGCTATGTAAACAGAACCAATATGCAAATTCATACTCAGATTATCAAAGCAATAATGTCTAACAAAATTCCCCTAAACAAAATCCCAAACCGTCACCCTTACCTTAGCCGCTCATGGCGCGGATCGTCAATCCCGCTCCACCAACGACCATGGAAGAGTTCATCTACCTATTACAAATGGAAGTGGAGCTCACTCGCATGCCAACAATGGCGGAGCTCCACGGAAAGTAGAGAGAAAAATGGGGAAGAAGGGAAGAAGAATCGTCCAAATCGGCTGAGAGATGAAGAAGATGAAGCTCGGAGAAGAATGCCAAAAAAGTGCAGAAAAATCGTCTTTTAGCTACTGTCTTCGTCGTAGCGTCGAGACGCTAGGCCAGCGTCTCGACGCTGTGCCCTAAGTGATCCGCGCGCGCGCGCGCTGGCGTCGCGACGCAAGGCCAGCGTCGCGACGCTGCCCCGATGAATTTCCTGCGCGCGCCTCCTCCGGAGCGTCTCGACGCCAAGCAGGGTCTCGACGCCAGGGCAGCGTCGAGCTAGCGTCTCGACGCTATCACTCGACGCTTGCTCTCGGGTTTTTCCAGCGTCGAGCCAGCGTCTCGACGCTATAGCTCGACGCTGGCTCTCGGGTTTGGGGCTGATGCTTTGCCTCTCCAAGGCTGTTTTGGCCCGTTTCTTCACGGAACAAACTCCCCTCTTCCCGATGCATTCCCGGGGCGCTAAAACTCTGCTTTAAGCGCTCGAACACGCCCAATGGACGCACGAGCTCTTTGCCGCTTTTCTCCTACAAAAGAGATACATTTAATCAATTGGAAGCGGTCTTTAGCTATAATTAGGACGTATTTAATAGCTCCAAAATGGAGTTATCAGTCCCACGAGTCGCCAAAGAAGAGTTCGTCGCCGTCTGCCTCACCTGCGCACAACCCTTCATCATCTGAACCAGTGCACAGCCCGGAGCTTTCATCGTCACCGCCTGCACAGAGCCCTGCGACGCCGTCGTCACCACTAAATTCCGTGCAGACGCCTACAGAGCCTGAATTCCGTGCAGAGCCTGATCCTGAATTCCCCTATGGGGAGTACCAGGAATCCACTCAGGGCAGTGGGGACGGTGGTGAAGACGAGGTCTTCTCGCCTACAAGGGAAGCTAGTGCCGAGAGTCCTGCACGGCAGGATGATTCCATGGAAGAGACGTTGGGGGCATGCCTCCAGCAGATCAATATTAAGGCTAAGCTCAAGAAGAGGAAGAAGGCCAAGATTGTCAAGTCCAAGCGATCCAAGAGACTGAAGAAGAAGAAGGCCGAGAGGGTGCCTTCAGCAGACAAAGAGAGCACTGAGCCTTCGCTCAAACGACTCAAGGTTGAGGCTGCCGAGTCAGCCAAGCCAGCAGATAAGGGGTAGGCCAAACTCTACCCTGAAGACGAACCTCAGTCAGTGAGGTATGTTTCATCTGACGCTGAATCCAGGGGCGTTGAGTTAAGGAAGAGGGAGTTGCTGCACGAGAAAGGCTTCCTCGACCGACCTGCTAACCTGCCGCAGTTCTTGCGCGCAGGAGTGATCAACCATGGCTGGGAGGAATTCTGCAGACCGCCCAACCCAGCCTACACGAGCATGGTGTATGATTTCTACGCCAATGTGCTCAGCCCTGAGGATGGCCTGTCTGTGGTCAGAGGGGTAGAAGTGGATTTCTCAGCCAAGGCCATCAACGAAGCCTATGGTCTCAAAGGCCAAACACATACAGATTATGCACGGATCGTTGATGCGCCTACTGAGGCAGTGCTGGAAGAGGCCATTCGCACCATTGGCCAGCCTGAAGCTTCCTGGACCGTGTCACGCAATGGGAGGCACACTCTCATGAGTGCCAACCTCACGGCTAAGGCAGCTGTTTGGTTTTCGTTCGTGCGAAGAAGATTGTCCCCTGTGACTCACGAGACTACAATCAACCAGAGCCGATCGCTGCTGGTGTATGCGATAATGAGAGGTCTCACGATCAATGTGGGAGAAGTCATCACTGCGGCCATTGCTGAATGCGCCAAGAAAGGTAAGGGACCACTGTTTTTCCCTAATACCATAACCAAGCTATGTTTGCTTGCAGGAGTCCCCACCGAGCGCCTGGAGCAGCAGATGGCCTACACGGGCCACTTGGAGCTGCCTGCTAACCTGAGGCTGAGAAGGAAGGAGAATATGGAGTTTGAACTGGATAGGCTGGCTGCTGAACAGTCCCTATCCATGGCCTGCCTGATGGATATGCAGAGGAGAATGGCTCAATGGGCCACTTATGCGCAGGCGAGGGACAAGGAAGTTGCAGACCAACTGGGGTGCATCTTCCCTGACTTCCCCACAAATCTCCTGACTCCATGGGTGCCTCCACGACCACGGCAACCAGATGAGGATGAAGAAGTTTAAGTGCTGGTTTGAAGTGCACTAAAGGGAGTATTGCTGTTCCCTTAGAAAAAAAAAAACAATTTTCTGCTTTCTGATAGGACCATGTGAATTATGCTGTTTTTGGGTTCAATTTTGATCTGTTTTAGATGTTTAGTTTTATGTTTTTCCTTGTGCTTCGTATAGTCTGATGTTAGCTGACTAGGTAGGATAGTTTAGTTTTATTTTTAGGAAGCTTGAGTGACTGGAAAAAGCATGCTTAGGGGCCTTAATCAATGTTATATCTGCCCTGATCTAATTGCGAAATAATTGCGGTACCCGCAATTTTCATGACTAACAGCATGTTTTGGACTGTCTGTTTAGCTAGGCTGTGATCTGTTTAAATTCCATCTTTTGCTGCTTACATGACTGCCGTATATAGGTTATCTAAATGCATGCTGGATGAGTGTCATAGGACACCCTTTGATAGTTTAAATCGACCTCTAAAAAGCTCAGCATGCACAGCTTTAAGCCCTTAACCGTCTGTTTTTTTTTTTAATTACTGCTGCTGTGATATTTTCTTTTAAATGTTCTGTCTATACCTAGGGCTTTTAGATTCGCTTTGTTTTACTTTAGACTAGATGCTTCTAGGATAAGTTTGGGGGTGTGCCACCTCAGACACTCATTGGGGACAATGAGTAGTTGAAGTTTGGGGGAGGCCACCCTAGGCCTAGGAACATTCCTCTCTCCCTTAGAAACATAAGCATTCTTTTTCTCCTTTACAAAAAAAAATGATGAACTGAAAAAAAAAAAAAAAGAAAAAATGAAAAATATAATAAAGAGGGGGGTCTCTCTTAGGTTGCTAAGTAATCAGTGCCAAGTGTGTGACCCACAAGTGGCATTGCATCAAAAGGCAACCAAAGGAGAGGCCCCACCTAAGTAAGAAAAAGGGAAGAAGAATGTATACCTAGGAGTTATAACTTTGTGGCTTAGATGTCCTATTTAAAAAGAACTCTGATCCTCAATTAGCTAAGCACAAAGTCGTAACTCGTAGGGTTTTTTAGGGAGATGAGTGTTTATCCAATGTAGTGATGCCAGGGTTTAGGTTGTTCTTTAAAAGTACCACTGTCACCGTTAATACTAAGACTGGCATGACTCTAAGGAATCCTAGACACATTAAAGATAAAGCTAGAAGCATGTACTGAGTCTGAGAGAAAGCTAGGCAGAATTTGAAACCTTAGGGATAGTGGCATGATATGACAAAAGCAAATAGATCAGTTGTAGGGAGTTAATAAAAGCAGGTGAGTGTTAGGCAGGCGAAGTCAGAAGAAGCTAGATAAGAGGGTAGTTTTAAACTGAGAAGTGTGTCACAGGACAGCAGTGCTATAGGTAGGGATATAAGGGAGTCAGTAGGGGGTTAAAGAAGAAGAAACAGCAGCCTAGGTAAGTCCTTAGTATGCTTGAGGACAAGCAAAGCCTTAAGTTTGGGGGTGTGTTAAGTCTCTGAAAGTGACTTATTTAGGACCCATTTAGCTTAAGAAGATGAACACTTTTAGGTGCTTTTGATAGCATTTAGCCTAAACCTATGCTTAAATATGAAAATGAGAAGAAGGTAGCTAAATTAGGACTTATGCACAATAGGAAAGAAAAAGGTTGAAAACCGAAGGAAAAGAATGAAAAAACTGCATTGCGACAGCATTGCGAAAACATTGCTGAAGCCGCAATTATTCAAGTGAAAACCGTAAGTTGACTGATCCTTTTCTGTTAATTTCCGTAATTTCAGGGATTCGTTCTTTCTCCTCCATCCATTCTGATATATGACGTTGAAGATTGATGGTTCTCCTTGGCCCAAACACACCTGCAAACTACTATAAAAGGGGGTCAAAGTCGGAGGTTCAGTCATCATCCGAAAGCGTAGAAGCCTTCTCACAGTCCACTTTTTCTCCCTGTTTTCCTTTGCCGTCTGTTGGAGTGAGAGTCTCAGCTGTTGGAATCGATAATCTGACAGGAAGGAGAGGAGATTCTTCTTCTCTCTCGATTGGATTCATCCAAGCAAGGCTGACCTTTCATCCCCTTCATTCGAGGCGACTGCAACGAGGATTCCATGCACCATTTTACATCTTTCTGTCTTTCTTTTCTAATTTCCAGCTTTGATCAGTTGTTGCTTCTGGTTTAGTGATTAGTTTACTGCATTTCGTCGCTGTCTGTCTTTGAATTATTTCCTTTAAGTTTCCTTTTATCTGTTCAACGTTCAAAGTAATCAAATTGCAAGATTTCATTTCACAGTTTCCATCTTCTGCTGCTACGGTTTTGCCTTACTGTTTTTAGTACATTTCCCTTCTAAGCATGTCTGTTTTATCTTATACTTTTGTTCTCTATATATCCATGAGTAGCTAAGTCACTTAGGGGCATGCTAATGACAGAACTATAGGCTAAAAAAACGTGAACCAAGCATGCAGGATCGCCTTCGAAACATTGATTGTATGTAAGCTTCATCCCACGGGCAATTTTGATTGGCCATCCATTTTGTCCAAAGAACTCCTAACCTCTGGAAGGAGTAAGAGTTCAGAGTCATATAATCATGCTAGCCTTTCATGGTAATCAGGAAACGGCCTAGGAATAGGCGTTTCCTTAGTACAAACTAAACACTTCTGTTTTAACAAGATGATTAAGACCTTACTTTGAAGTCGAGTAAACTTAGGAATCTAATGCATGGAATCGGACGATACATGAGATAGAGTGAGTTTGATGCATAGAGAGTAGATCCAGTGCTTGAGAATCGTATAATAATGCCTATAGGATAGTCATTAGTAGCCCTTAACTCACCCATTTACACACTTTCGCTGCTGTTTAATTGCGGAAACATTGCGGTCCCCGCAATTCTGCAAACTTTTCATTCTGTTTAGCTGTTTTCTTCTTCGTTTATCAATTCCATCTCTTGTCCTTTGAGTCTAATTTCGACTTGCATTTATTTATGTTATATTCCTTTACACATTCAGCAAAAATTAGATAATTAAAAACCAATTTTACCCCATCAAATCCACCCCATCTTTCTTAGCAAATACACTTCGCGAATAGCTAAACATAAGTCTCTGTGGAAAAAACGAATGAAATATACTTACTACTTGCTGTGAGACCATGTATGCTTGCATGTTCTGAGTGCTCTCTCTACTTTCTTGCTTATTTATCTTTACACATTGAGCACGCAACACCTATTTGGTTTTCTAGGCTCCTAAGAGTAGCTTGCTGGCTTTGAAGCGTAGCATCATTCTTAGCGATGTACTCCTTGAGTAGGTTTTCTACAGAAGATCCTACAGGTTGATTGTATGGTTTTTGGTACATTGACTGGTTATGTTGAGGAGTGAAACCAGGTGTTCCACTCGGCCTTGGTTGGTTAGAATTTTGGTTAGTGTTTTGTTGGCCACCCCATGACAGGTTAGGGTGGTTTCTCCAACCAGGGTTATAGGTGTTGGAGTAGGGGTTATTCCTAGGCTGCTGCTGGCTTCCAATGTAGCAGACTGAGGATGGATTCCCAGGGCAGTATTCATATGGGTGCCCTTTGTTGCGTGCTCAATGTGTAAAGATAAATATGCAAACAGGAAGAGAGAGCACTTAGAACATGCAAGCATACATGGTCTCACAGCAAGTAGTAAGTATATTTCATTCGTTTTTTCCACAGAGACTCATTTTTAGCTATTCGCGAAGTGTGAATGTTAAGAAAGATGGGATGAATTTGATGGGGTAAAATTGGTTTTTAATTAACTACTTTTTGCTGAATGTGTAGAGGGATATAACATAAACAAATTGAAGTTAAAACTAGACCTAAAGGACAAGAGATGGAATTAATAATCGAGGAAGAAAACAGCTAAACAGAATGATAAAAAGGCAGAATTGCGAGAACCGCAATTAATCCGCAATTAATTGGCAGCGAAACTGATTAAAAGGGTGGATTAAGGGCTACTAATGACTATCCTATAGGCAGTTTATTACGATTATCAAGCTTTGGATCAACTCTCTATACATCAAACTCACTCTATCTCAAGTATCGTCCGATTCCATGCATGAGAGACTCAAGTTTACTCGACTTCAAAGTAAGGTCTTAAGCATCTTGTTAAAGCAGGAGTGTTTAGTTTGTACTAGGGAAACGCCTATTCCTAGGCCGTTTCCTGATTACCATGAAAGGCTAGCATGATTGTATGACTCTGAACTCTTACTCCTTCCAGAGGTTAGGAGTTCTTTGGACAAAATGGATGGCCAATCGAAATTGCCCGTGGGATGAAGCTTACATACAATCAATGTTTGAGTGTTAATCTGCCTACTTGACTCACGTTTTTTAGCCTATAGTTCTGTCATTAGCATGCCCCTAAATGATTTTAGTTACTCATGGAGATGTAAAGAGCAGAAATGGTAGATAAGATAGACATGCTTAGAAGAGAAATGTATATAAAATAGTAAGCCAAAACCGTAGCAGAACAAGAGGGGAACTGTAAATTGCAGAATTGAACTTCGATTACTTTAAGTGTTTGAATGACAAAGGGAAGCTTTAAAAGAACTGAATCCAAGACAGACAACAACGAAATGCAGTAATTGAAATGCTAAACTAAGAACAACAGTGAACAGAAATGGAATTGAGAAGAAAAGAACAGAAAACAGTAAAGGCTTGCTGAAAACTTCGTGGCAGTCGCCTCGAATGATGGTGATGAGAATTCAGCCGTGCTTGGATGAATCCAATCGAGAGAGAAGAAGAATCTTCTCTCCTTCCTATCAGATTATCGACTCCAAAAGCTGAGAACCTCACTCCAACAGACGGCAAAGGAATTTAGAGAGAAATGGTGGACTGCGAGAAGACTTCTGCCCTCGAATTGATGACTGAACCTCCGACTTTGATCCCCTTTTATAGTAGTTTGCAGGTGCGTTTGGGCCAAGGAGAACCATCAATCTTCAACGTCATATATCAGAATGGATGGAGGAGAAAGAATGAATCCCTGAAAAGTCGGATCTAAACAGAAAAAGATCAGCCAACTTACGGTTTTAACTTGAATAATTGCGGTCACCGCAATTATTCCGCAATGCATTCGCAATGGTTATTTTTTCATTCTTTTCTTCGGTTTTCAACCCTTTTTCTACCTATTGTACATACGTCCTATATTAGCTACCTTCTTCTAATTCTCATATTAAAGCATAGGTTTAAGCTAAATGCTAACAAAAACACCTAAATGTGTACATCTTCTTAAGCTAAATGGGTCCTAAATAAGTCACTTTCAGAGACTTAACACACCCCCAAACTTAAGGCTTTGCTTGTCCTCAAGCATACTAAGGACTTACTTAGGCTGCTTTTTCTACTTCTTTAACTACCCACCGACTCCCTATAGCCCTCTCTCTAGCAGTGCTGTCCTGTGACACACTTCTAAGTTTAGACTAACCTCTAATCCAGCTTCTTCTGACTTCACCTGCCTACTATACCTGCTGCTTTTGTTAACCCCCCTACTACTGATCCAACTACTTTTATGATATTATGCTATTATCCCTAAGGTTTCAAATTCTACCAAGCTTTACTCTAGACTCAGTACATGCTTCTAGCTTATTTTTAATGTGTCTAGGATTCCTTAGAGTCATGCCAGTCTTAGTATTAACGGTGACAGTGGTACTTTTAGAGAACAACCTAAACCCTGGCATCACTACATTGGATATACATTCATCTCCCTAGACAAACCTAAAAGCTACAACCTTGTGCTTAGCTCATTAAGGATCAGAGTTCTTTTTTTCATAGGACATCTAAGCCACAAGATTATAACTCCCAAGCATACATTCTTCTTCCCCTATTTCTCCTTTTTCTTTTTCTTTTTTACTTAGGTGGAGTCTCCCCTTGGTTTGCCTTTTGATGCAATGCCACTTGTGGTTTACACACTTGGCACTGATTACTCAGCAACTTGAGAAAGACTCCCCTCTTTATTCTATTTTTCACTTTTTCTATTTATCACAAAAAAATTTTTAGGAGAAGAAGAATGCTTATGTCCTAAGGAAGAGAGGAATGTTCCTAGGCCTAGGGTGGCCTCCCCCAAACTTCAACTACTCATTGTCCCCAATGAGTGTTTGAGGTGGCACACCCCCAAACTTATCCTAGAAGCATCTAGTCTAAAGCAAAGCAAAGAGAATCTAAAAATCCTAGGCATAGGCAAAACATTCTAAAAGCAATTATCCCAGCAGCAGAAAATTTGAACATAACAGAAAGTTTTAAGGACTTATGGTTTATGCATGCTGAGCACTATTCAGAGGAAAATTTAAACTATCAAAGGGTGTCCTATGACACTCATTCAGCATGCTTCAAGATCAGCTATATAAGGTAGTCATGCGAGCAGCAAAAGATAGAATTTAACAAAGCACAGCCTAACTAAACAGACAGTCCAAAGCATGCAATCAGTCACAAAAATTGCGGGAACCGCAATTATTTCGCAATTCAATCTGGGCAGGTTTAACATTAATGCAGGCCCCTAGCATGCTTTTTCCTGTTACTCATGCATTCTAAAAATCAAACTAAACTATCCTACCTAATCAACTAACATCAGACTATCCTAAGCAAAAGGAAAAACATAAAACTAAACATCCAAAACAGATCAAAATTGAACCAAAAACAGCATAATATACATTATTCTATCAAAAAGCAGGAAAATTGTTTTGTTTTTCTGAAGGGATCAGTAATACTCCCTCGAGTGCTCTCCAAACCAGCACTCAATTCTCATCATCCTCATCTGGTTGCCTTGGTCGTGGGGGCACCCATGGAGTTAGGAGGTTGGTGGGGAAGTCCGGGAAGATGCACCCCAACTGGTCTGCAACTTCTTTGTCCCTCGCCTGCGCATAATTGGCCCATTGAGCCATTCTCCTCTGTATGTCCATTAAGCAGGCCATGGATAGGGACTGCTCAGCAGCCAGCCTATCCAACTCAAATTCCATGTTGCCCTTTCTTCTCAGCCTTAGGTGTGCAGGCAACTCCAGATGGCCTGTGTAGGGCAGCTGCTGCTCCAAGCGCTCGGTGGGAACTCCTGCAAGCAAGCATAACTTTGTGATGATGTTGGGGAAAAATAACGGCCCCTTACCCTTTTTTGCACACTCAGCTATGGCAGCAGTGATGACTTCTCCCACGTTGATCGTGAGACCTCTCATTATAGCATAAACCAGCAGCGAACGGCTCTGGTTAATTGTAGTCTCATGAGTCACTGGGGAGAGTCTTCTTCTTACGAATGACAACCACACAGCTGCCTTAGCCGTGAGGTTGGCACTCATGAGAGTGTGCCGCCCATTGCGTGAGACTGTCCAGGAGGCCTCAGGCTGACCAATGGTGCGGATGGCTTCTTCTAGCACAGCCTCAGTCGGCTCATCAACTATCCGTGCATAATCTGTGTGAGGCTGGCCCCTTAGACCAAATGCTTCATTGATGGCCTTGGCAGAGAAATCAACTTCCACCCCTCTGACCACAGATAGGCCATCCTCAGGGCTGAGCACATTGGCGTAGAAATCGTACACCATGCTCGTGTAGGCTGGATTGGGAGGTCTGCAGAATTCCTCCCAACCATGGTTAATCACCCCTGCTCGCAAGAACTGCGGCAGGTCAGCTAGGCGATCAAGGAACCCCTTCTCGTGCAACAGGTCCCTTTTCCTCAGCTCCACGCCCCTGGATTCAGCATCAGACGAGACATACCTCACTGACTGAGGTTCGTCTTCAGGGTAGAGTTTAGCCTTCCCCTTGTCTGTTGGCTTGGCTGACTCGGCAGCCTCAACCTTGAGCCTTTTCAGTGAGGGCTCCGAGCTTTCTTTCTCTGCTGTAGGCACTCTCTTGGCCTTCTTTTTCTTCAACTTCTTGGATTTCTTGGCCTTGACAAGCTTGGCCTTCTTCTTCTTTTTCAGCCTTGCCTGGAGTTGTGGGAAACATGCCCCCAACGTCTCCTCCATAGAATCATCCTGCTGTGCAGGCTCGGCAGGGCTGTCTTCTCTCATGGGAGAAAAGACTTCTTCTTCTCCAGCATCTCCACTGCCTTGCGTGGACTCTTGATAATCCCCATAAGGGAATTCAGGATCAGGCCGTGGAGAATTGTGCTCTGCTGATGGTGTACGCGCAGAACTCAGTGGCGAAGATGGTGGTTCAGGACTCTGCACAGCCGCAGGTGGTGATGATTCTGTGCTTTGCACCGGTTCAGATGGGAGAGGGCTGCGCACAGGTGACACAGACGGCGACGAACCTTCTTTTGCTGACTCGTGGGATGCACGATCAGGTTCTTGACTCTCCACAGAGGGAGTCTTGGCGATGGTTCGTTCGGCGGCAGTCTTGACAGTCCACCGGCGCTTCTTTGGCGTGCCCACTGGCTCAGATGGGCCAGCAGGGATCTCAGTGACCACCCTCCACTTCTTCCTACGAATAGGAAGCTTGCCAAGACGGCCAGTGCGTACAGCACCCTGATCAGCAAGGGTGAGAAGCGCTTCCCTCGCAGCCGCTTCAGCTGCGTCGTCGGCCTTCTTCTTGGCGGCGGATCTTTCAGCCCTAGTGGAAACCATTGTCAACTCTTGGAGGTTTGGAGAGAGAGATCAAAGGTGGAGAGAATCGCAGCAATCTTGGAGAGCAAAGAATGAGAGGATCGTATCAATCGGGCGCCTTCTAACGGCTATAAAAGCAACGGAAAAATCCCAACGGCTCTTTTTGCGGATCCAGCAATTTTTGCGCAATTCTAGGGACAATATTTCATAACAAATCCAAACTTTGATCGCCCGTATCTTTCATTTGGCTCAACCGTTTCTTGATTTTTAAAGTGGGATTTACTCCCCTTGATCCCCTCTTTCGATTCCCTACAAAAACAAATAAAACAAACATTAACTACGCAATTAAAAATACCTCACAAAACATACAAACGATCATCGAAAAAACAGAAAAAATAAACTAAGGCATTGGCCTTGACTAAACGAGCACAGTAACCACTCGTTCTCTCTCGTTTCTAACTTCATGCTTCATGTAGGAGGAAGGCCGAGAGAGTCTTCACATCCCCCTCCTCATAGTAGTGCTTCAACCTAGCACCATTGACCATAAATGGCTGTCCTTGCTGCAAGTTTTTAATCTCTATGGCACCATGAACAAAGACATTAGTAATAATAAATGGACCTGACCATCTAGACTTTAATTTGCCTGGAAATAGCTTTAATCGTGAGTTAAATAATAATACAAGTTGGCCCTTTTTAAAGTCTTTGATCCTGAGTCTACTGTCATGCCATATTTTTGTCTTTTCTTTGTACATCTTGGCATTCTCATAGGCCATGTGCCTAAGCTCATCAAGTTCATGTAGCTGTAAAGATCTTAATGTCCCTGCATCCTTCACACAAAAATTTAATTCTTTCATGGCCCAGAATGCCTTGTTCTCCAACTCAAGTGGCAAGTGGCAAGCCTTGCCATACACCAACCTATAGGGAGACATTCCTAGAGGTGTCTTATATGCTGTTCTATAAGCCCAAAGTGCATCCTCAAGTTTGAAAGACCAGTCTTTCCTATTAGGTTTGACTACCTTCTCTAGGATGTTCTTTATCTCCCTATTGGAAATCTCAGCTTGGCCATTTGAGTGTGGGTGGTAGGGAGTAGCTACCCTATGTCTAATGTTATATTTAGCCAATATCTTCTCCATAGCCTTATTAATGAAATGTGACCCCTCATCACTAATGATAGCACGAGGAGTCCCAAATCTAGTGAAAATGTGTCTATGCAAGAAGCTAGTGACTGTTTTAGCATCATTATTAGGACATGCCTTAGCTTCTACCCACTTTGACACGTAGTCTACTGCTACTAAAATGTACAGGTTACCTGATGATGGAGGGAATGGTCCCATGAAATCAATGCCCCACACATCAAAGAGCTCCAACTCTAAGATGTAGGTGAGAGGCATCTCATCCTTACGACTGAGGTTACCTGTCCTTTGGCATTCGTCACAGCTGTGGGCATAATTGTGGGCGTCCTTGAAGATTGTTGGCCAGTAGTAGCCACTCTGAAATACCTTAGCAGCTGTTCTTTGACCACCAAAGTGCCCACCGTAAGGAGATGAGTGACAGTGCTGCAGCACAGACTTCGCTTCAGCAGCTGTAACACACTTCCTCAACAACCCATCAGCACAGGTCCTGTAGAGTATGGGGTCATCCCAGATGAATTTCCTTGCTTCATGGAGGAACCTCTTCTTCTCTTGTCCTCCCTTGAACACTGGTAATACCTGTGATGCACGGAAGTTAGCAATGTCAGCAAACCAAGGTTCCTCATCGTTTTCACGATGAGTCAAAGCAAAGATGTGTTCATCTATAAAAGCATCAGAAATTGCGGGGTCCGCAATTTTTCCGCAATTGTGCTGCAATCGAGACAGGTGATCTGCAACCACGTTTTCACATCCCTTCTTGTCCCGAATGTCCAAATCGAATTCCTGCAGCAATAACACCCATCTAATCAATCTAGGCTTAGCATCAGCCTTCCTCATCAGATATTTTAAAGCAGAATGGTCAGTATATACAATGGTTCTAGTTCCTACAATATAGTTCCTAAATTTTTCACAAGCAAATACTACAGCAAGCATCTCCTTCTCTGTAGTTGTATAGTTACATTGAGCCTCATTCAAGGTCTTACTAGCATAATAGACAGGATGTGTGAGCTTGTCAATCTTCTGTCCTAACATGACTCCTACAGCATAGTCACTGGCATCACATAGCATCTCAAATGGGAGATCCCAATTTGGTCCTACTATGATTGGTGCTGTGACCAGTGCTTCCTTAAGGGTTTTCCAAGCTACTACACATGCTTTAGAGAAGATGAATGGCCTACCTAGCTCCAGTAGCTCACATAGAGGCTTGGCTATCTTAGAAAAGTCCTTGATGAACCTTCTATAGAAGCCAGCATGTCCTAGGAAACTCCTAATAGCTTTGACATTCTGGGGCTCTACCAACTTCTCTATGACCTCTATTTTTGCCCTATCCACTTCTACACCTGCCCTTGACACTCTATGTCCTAAGACAATCCCTTCATCTACCATAAAATGGCACTTTTCCCAATTTAGGACTAGGTTGGTCTCTTCACACCTAGCCAGGACTTGTCCTAGGTTCTCTAGACAGGTTTTAAATGAATCCCCAAAGACTGAGAAGTCATCCATGAATATTTCTATTATGGACTCATCCAACTCAGAGAAGATTGCCATCATGCACCTTTGGAAAGTTGCCGGTGCATTGCATAAGCCAAAAGGCATTCTGCGGAAGGCAAACGTTCCAAAAGGGCAAGTGAAGGTAGTCTTCTCTTGATCCTTAGGGTCTATAGTGATTTGATTATAGCCAGAGTACCCATCTAAAAAACAATAGTAGGCTCTACCAGCTATTCTGTCTAACATCTGGTCAATGAATGGTAGAGGGAAATGGTCTTTTTTAGTTTCTTTATTTAACTTTCTGTAATCCATACATACCCTCCACCCTGTGACAGTCCTTGTTGGAATCAGTTCGTTGTTCTCATTGACTACCACAGTTATTCCCCCCTTTTTAGGTACACATTGGATGGGGCTCACCCACTGGCTACTAGCTATGGGGAAAATTACTCCTGCATCTAACCACTTGATTATTTCCTTCTTCACTACCTCTTTCATAGAGGGGTTCAACCTACGCTGGTGATCTACCCTAGGTGTGTGCTCTTCCTCTAGTATAATTTTGTGCATGCAATAAGAAGGGCTAATGCCTCGAATATCAGCAATAGACCATGCTATAGCCTTCCTATGTTGCTTAAGCAGTAAAATTAAATCAACCTCATGCTGTTCACTAAGCTTAGAAGAAATAATTACAGGCAGCGTATCATTATCTCCTAGATATGCGTATTTGAGGTGAGTTGGTAGTGGTTTCAGTTCTAAAACAGGTGGATGCTCAATGGAGGGCTTTAACGGATTTACAGTTCTATCAGTTAAGTCCATAGTCATACATACATGCTGAGGTCTATCTACAGGCATATTCATTATGTCAGATACATTCAGATCATCTACATCTAATCCTACATATTCGTTAGCATGCTTGGTTAATAATACATGCTCTAATTGTTCTTCCATTAGTGAGTCAACAACATCAATGCTAGCACAAGACTCAGAATCAGAGGGATACCTTAAAGCTTTGTAAACACTAAATTTTACCTCT
Organism: Herpetospermum pedunculosum; assembly: GCA_028017165.1. NCBI lineage: Eukaryota > Viridiplantae > Streptophyta > Magnoliopsida > Cucurbitales > Cucurbitaceae > Herpetospermum > Herpetospermum pedunculosum. Next base: position 51,137,797 of record CM051528.1, on the reverse strand, counting down.
TCATCATGAACCCTCATAGTTAACTCACCTTTTTGCACGTCTATTAGTGCCCTACCTGTGGCTAGAAATGGTCTACCTAGCAGGATGGGAACCTCCTTGTCTGCCTCATAGTCCAGGACAATGAAATCTGCAAGGAAAATAAATTTGTCAACTTTAACTAGAATATCCTCAATCTTACCTTCTGGATATGCGATGGATCTGTCTGCTAGTTGTAAAGTGACAGTAGTTGGACGTGCTTCTCCCATTCCCAACTGGCGGAATAGGGACAGGGGCATGAGATTTATGCTGGCGCCCAGGTCACAAAGCGCTCTGCCCACGTGCTTGCCTCCAAGTTCTACAGGTAAGGTGAAGGAACCAGGATCCTTCTCCTTCTTGGGCAGCTTGTTTTGGAGGATGGCACTGCACTCCTCGGTGAGGTTTACTGTTTCAAACTCACCAATTATTCTTTTGTTAGTAATAATGTCCTTCAAAAACTTTACATATGAAGGCATAGACTGTAAAACCTCTACAAAAGGAATGTTAACATGCACTTGCTTAAGTATTTCTAAAAATTTATTAAAATGAACTTCCTGTTCCTGTTTCTTTTTAAGCCTTCGAGGGTATGGAGGTGGTGGCACATATGCAGGCACGTCAGGACGCCTTAAGATAGGTGGAGGCCTTGGAATTTCTTCTACGTCCTCAACAATTGGCTCTAGCCTGGCTCTTGATGTGCTAGTTGGTGGTGGACCTTGGCTTGGCAGAGATTCCAGTGGAGCACTAGACTCAGTGTTCTCTACTCTCTTTGGTGTGTCCTTTGTAATGCTCACCAATGGTCTTCCACTCCTAAGTTCAATGGCTTGAACTTGTTCTTTGCCATCTCTCCTTGGTACCTCGGTATCAGCAGGGAGTCTACCTTGGGGCCTACTTTTAAGTTCATTGGCTAATTGGCCTATTTGGTTTTCCAGGCTCCTAAGAGTAGCTTGCTGGCTCTGAAGAGTAGCATCATTCTTAGCTATATATTCCTTGAGTAGGTTTTCTACAGAAGATCCTACAGGTTGGTTGTAAGGTTTTTGGTACATTGACTGGTTATGTTGGGGAGTGAAACCAGGTGTTCCACTCGGCCTTGGTTGGTTGGGATTTTGGTTAGTGTTTTGTTGGCCACCCCATGACAGGTTAGGGTGGTTTCTCCAACCAGGGTTATAGGTGTTGGAGTAGGGGTTATTCCTAGGCTGCTGCTGACTTCCTACATAGCAGACTGAGGATGGATTCCCAGGGCAGTATTCATAAGGGTGCCCTTCCCCACAGAATCCACAGATTGGTGCCTCGCCTTGATTTGGTTGAGTGCCCATTGACATGGCTGTGGCGGTATTGGCACTGGTTTGGAGATTGGCCTGAGCCATTTGCTTGACTAAGTTGGTCAGGGCATTTATTTGGGTGCTCATGGCGCTTAGAGCATCCTTGTCTTGAGCCCTAGTTGGCTCTACTGGATCGTCTGACCATCTACAGTGAGATGCTGAGATCTTCTCCAAGATCTCATAAGCTTCGTTGTAACTCTTGGACAACATGGAACCTCCAGCAGATGAATTTAAGACTTGTCTGGTGCTGGGGTTGCATCCTTTAAAGAAAACTTCTATTTGGATACACCATGGAATGCCATGGTGTGGACATTTAATGAGAAGGTCTTTGAATCTAGTCCAAGCTTCGTGGAGAGACTCATTATCAGCTTGTTTAAACTTTATGATATCATCACGAAAGGTTGAATTCCTATCAGGTGGGAAGTATTTGACTAGGAATTTTTCTGCTAAATCTGTCCAATTGCGGACAGATCCTGAGGGCAATGAATTTAACCATGTTTTGGCTTTGTCCCTCAAAGAGTAAGGGAAAAGATATAGCCTCAGGGCTTCTTGGGAAACTCCAGGGATTAGGAAGGTGTCACTAACTCCTAGGAAGTTCCTAAGGTGGTTATGGGGGTCCTCATTTTCTATTCCAAAGAATTGTCCCACAGTGGACAACATTTGGAACATCACTGGTTTTAACTCGAATGAGTGGGCAGTGATTTCAGGACGGATTATGCTGGGGTTCAGCTCCCCAGGCATAGGTACTAGATATGACAGAATGGCACTATTCTTGTCATTCGCTATTTCGATGGGGTTGCGAATGGCTTGTGCCGGATTTGGAACTAGATCGCCCATTTCTTTAGTTTCAGGTGTGGTTTGAGGTATAGGAGGTTGTTTAAAGAGACGTTTCTTTGCCTTATTCCTAGCTCGAAGTGATCTTTCAGGTTCAGGATCGAACTCTAAATTACTATGTGAACGCTCACTCATAAACTACCTTAATAGCACCTGCAAAAGAAATGAAACAGATTAGTTTCACTCAATGATAAACTTGATTTTTCAAACTTAACAACTTCGTTTTCACTTAAAATAAGTCCCCGGCAGCGGCGCCAAAAACTTGTTGCGTGCTCAATGTGTAAAGATAAATATGCAAACAGGAAGAGAGAGCACTTAGAACATGCAAGCATACATGGTCTCACAGCAAGTAGTAAGTATATTTCATTCGTTTTTTCCACAGAGACTCATTTTTAGCTATTCGCGAAGTGTGAATGTTAAGAAAGATGGGATGAATTTGATGGGGTAAAATTGGTTTTTAATTAACTACTTTTTGCTGAATGTGTAGAGAGATATAACATAAACAAATTAAAGTTAAAACTAGACCTAAAGGACAAGAGATGGAATTAATAATCGAGGAAGAAAACAGCTAAACAGAATGATAAAAAGGCAGAATTGCGAGAACCGCAATTAATCCGCAATTAATTGGCAGCGAAACTGATTAAAAGGGTGGATTAAGGGCTACTAATGACTATCCTATAGGCAGTTTATTACGATTATCAAGCTTTGGATCAACTCTCTATACATCAAACTCACTCTATCTCAAGTATCGTCCGATTCCATGCATGAGAGACTCAAGTTTACTCGACTTCAAAGTAAGGTCTTAAGCATCTTGTTAAAGCAGGAGTGTTTAGTTTGTACTAGGGAAACACCTATTCCTAGGCCGTTTCCTGATTACCATGAAAGGCTAGCATGATTGTATGACTCTGAACTCTTACTCCTTCCAGAGGTTAGGAGTTCTTTGGACAAAATGGATGGCCAATCGAAATTGCCCGTGGGATGAAGCTTACATACAATCAATGTTTGAGTGTTAATCTGCCTACTTGACTCACGTTTTTTAGCCTATAGTTCTGTCATTAGCATGCCCCTAAATGATTTTAGTTACTCATGGAGATGTAAAGAGCAGAAATGGTAGATAAGATAGACATGCTTAGAAGAGAAATGTATATAAAATAGTAAGCCAAAACCGTAGCAGAACAAGAGGGGAACTGTAAATTGCAGAATTGAACTTCGATTACTTTAAGTGTTTGAATGACAAAGGGAAGCTTTAAAAGAACTGAATCCAAGACAGACAACAACGAAATGCAGTAATTGAAATGCTAAACTAAGAACAACAGTGAACAGAAATGGAATTGAGAAGAAAAGAACAGAAAACAGTAAAGGCTTGCTGAAAACTTCGTGGCAGTCGCCTCGAATGATGGTGATGAGAATTCAGCCGTGCTTGGATGAATCCAATCGAGAGAGAAGAAGAATCTTCTCTCCTTCCTATCAGATTATCGACTCCAAAAGCTGAGAACCTCACTCCAACAGACGACAAAGGAATTTAGAGAGAAATGGTGGACTGCGAGAAGACTTCTGCCCTCGAATTGATGACTGAACCTCCGACTTTGATCCCCTTTTATAGTAGTTTGCAGGTGCGTTTGGGCCAAGGAGAACCATCAATCTTCAACGTCATATATCAGAATGGATGGAGGAGAAAGAATGAATCCCTGAAAAGTCGGATCTAAACAGAAAAAGATCAGCCAACTTACGGTTTTAACTTGAATAATTGCGGTCACCGCAATTATTCCGCAATGCATTCGCAATGGTTATTTTTTCATTCTTTTCTTCGGTTTTCAACCCTTTTTCTACCTATTGTACATACGTCCTATATTAGCTACCTTCTTCTAATTCTCATATTAAAGCATAGGTTTAAGCTAAATGCTAACAAAAACACCTAAATGTGTACATCTTCTTAAGCTAAATGGGTCCTAAATAAGTCACTTTCAGAGACTTAACACCCTTCCCCACAGAATCCACAGACAAGTGCCTCGCCTTGACTTGGTTGGGTGCCCATTGACCATGCTGTGGCGGTATTGGCACTCGTTTGGAGATTGGCCTGAGCCATTTGCTTAACTAGGTTGGTCAGGGCGTTTATTTGGGTGCTCATGGCGCTTAGAGCATCCTTGTCTTGAGCCCTAGTCGGCTCAACTGGATCATCTGACCACCTACAGTGAGATGCTGAGATCTTCTCCAAGATCTCATAGGCCTCGTTGTAACTCTTGGACAACATGGAACCACCAGCAGATGAATTTAGGACTTGTCTGGTGCTGGGGTTGCATCCTTTAAAGAAGACTTCTATTTGGATACACCATGGGATGCCATGGTGTGGACATTTAATGAGCAGGTCTTTGAATCTTGTCCAAGCTTCGTGAAGAGACTCACTTGGAGCTTGTTTGAATTTGATGATATCATCACGAAAGGTCGAATTCCTATCTGGTGGGAAATATTTGACTAGGAATTTCTCTGCTAAGTCTGTCCAATTGAGGACAGATCCTGAGGGTAATGAATTTAACCATGTTTTGGCTTTGTCCCTCAAAGAGTAAGGGAACAGATATAGCCTCAGGGCTTCTTGGGAAACTCCAGGAATCAGGAATGTGTCACTAACTCCTAGGAAGTTCCTAAGGTGGTTATGGGGGTCCTCATTTTCTATTCCAAAGAATTGTCCCACAGTGGACAACATTTGGAACATCACTGGTTTTAACTCGAATGAGTTGGCAGTGATTTCAGGACGGATTATGCTGGGGTTCAGCTCCCCAGGCATAGGTACGAGGTATGAAAGGATGGCGCTATCCTTGTCATTCGCTATTTCAATGGGATTGCGAGTGACAGGCACCAGGTTTTGATCTATTCCAGCCATTTCTTCTTGAGTGGATTGCGGAGACTCTGCGGTTTCAGCATTTATTTGAGGTAAAAGGGGTTGTTTAAAGAGACGTTTCTTGGCTCTATTTCTAACTCTAAGTAATCTCTCGGGCTCAGGGTTGAACTCTAGATCACTACTTGGAGTCTCATTCATAAACTACCCTAAATGGTACCTGAAAAAGAAATGGAAATGGATCAAATTCAATGGAAAATAACTTAGTGTTTCGGACTTAACAAACTTCGTTTTCACTTAAAATAAGTCCCCGGCAGCGGCGCCAAAAACTTGTTGCGTGCTCAATGTGTAAAGATAAATAAGCAAGAAAGTAGAGAGAGCACTCAGAACATGCAAGCATACATGGTCTCACAGCAAGTAGTAAGTATATTTCATTCGTTTTTTCCACAGAGACTTATGTTTAGCTATTCGCGAAGTGTATTTGTTAAGAAAGATGGGGTGGATTTGATGGGGTAAAATTGGTTTTTAATTATCTAATTTTTGCTGAATGTGTAAAGGGATATAACATAAACAAAAGCAAGTTGCAATTAGACTCAAAGGACAAGAGATGGAATTGATAAATGAAGAAGAAAACAGCTAAACAGAATGAAAATTTTGCAGAATTGCGGGGACCGCAATGTTTCCGCAATTAAACAGCAGCGAAAGTGTGTAAATGGGTGAGTTAAGGGCTACTAATGACTATCCTATAGGCATTATTATACGATTCTCAAGCACTGGATCTACTCTCTATGCATCAAACTCACTCTATCTCATGTATCGTCCGATTCCATGCATTAGATTCCTAAGTTTACTCGACTTCAAAGTAAGGTCTTAATCATCTTGTTAAAACAGAAGTGTTTAGTTTGTACTAGGGAAACGCCTATTCCTAGGCCGTTTCCTGATTACCATGAAAGGCTAGCATGATTATATGACTCTGAACTCTTACTCCTTCCAGAGGTTAGGAGTTCTTTGGACAAAATGGATGGCCAATCGAAATTGCCCGTGGGATGAAGCTTACATACAATCAATGGTTCGAGAGCTATCCTACATACTTGGTTCACGTTTTTAAGCCTATAGTTCTGTCATTAGCATGCCCCTAGGTGACTTAGCTACTCATGGATATATGGAGAACAGGAATACAAGATAAAACAGACATGCTTAGAAGGGAAATGAACTCAAAACAGTAAGATAAAACCGTAGCAGCAGAAGAAAGAAACCGTGAAATGAAACTTGCACTCTGATTACTTTGAATGTTGAACGAACAAAGGGAAACTTAAAGGCAGTAATTCAAAGACAGACAACAACGAAATGCAGTAACTAAAACACTAAACTAGGAACATCAATGATCAAAACTGGAAATTAGAAGAAGAACGACAGAAAACAGTAAAACGGCGCTTGAAAGCTTCGTTGCAGTCGCCTCGAATGAAGGGGATGAAAGGTCAGCCTTGCTTGGATGAATCCAATCGAGAGAGAAGAAGAATCTCCTCTCCTTCCTATCAGATTATCGATTCCAACAGCTGAGACTCTCACTCCAACAGACGGCAAAGGAAAACAGGGAGAAAAAGTGGACTGTGAGAAGGCTTCTACGCTTTCGGGTGATGATCAAACCTCCGACTTTGGCCCCCTTTTATAGTAGTTTGCAGGTGCGTTTGGGCCAAGGAGAACCATCAATCTTCAACGTCATATATCAGAATGGATGGAGGAGAAAGAACGAATCCCTGAAATTACGGAAATTAACAGAAAAGGATCAGTCAACTTACGGTTTTCACTTGAATAATTGCGGCCTCAGCAATGTTTTCGCAATGCTGTCGCAATGCAGTTTTTTCATTCTTTTCCTTCGGTTTTGAACCCTTTTCTTTCCTATTGTGCATAAGTCCTAATTTAGCTACCTTCTTCTCATTCTCATATTTAAGCATAGGTCTAGGCTAAATGCTATCAAAAACACCTAAAAGTGCACATCTTCTTAAGCTAAATGGGTCCTAAATAAGTCACTTTCAGAGACTTAACATGGGGTCATCCCAGATAAATTTCCTTGCTTCATGAAGGAACCTCTTCTTCTCTTGTCCTCCCTTGAAAACTGGTAAAACCTGTGATGCACGGAAGTTAGCAATGTCAGCAAACCAAGGTTCCTCATCGTTATCACAATGAGTCAAAGCAAAGACATGTTCATCAATAAAAGCATCAGAAATTGCGGGCTCCGCAATTTTTTCGCAATTGTGCTGCAATCGAGACAGGTGATCTGCAACCACGTTTTCACATCCTTTCTTGTCTCGAATGTCCAAATCAAACTCTTGCAGCAGCAGTACCCACCTAATCAACCTAGGCTTAGCATCAGCCTTCCTTATAAGATACTTCAAGGCAGAATGGTCAGTGTACACAAATGTCCTAGTGCCTACAATATAGTTTCTAAATTTTTCACAAGCAAATACTACAGCAAGCATTTCTTTCTCAGTAGTTGTATAATTACATTGAGCCTCATTCAAGGTTTTACTAGCATAATATACAGGGTGTGTTAGCTTGTCAATCCTTTGTCCTAACATCACTCCTACAGCATAGTCACTGGCATCACATAGCATCTCAAATGGGAGATCCCAATTTGGTCCTACTATTATAGGTGCGGTGACTAGTGCTTTCTTAAGGGTAGTCCAAGCTATTAAGCAGTCCTGAGAGAAGATGAATGGTCTATTTAGCTCTAAAAGCTCACACAGAGGCTTGGCTATCTTAGAAAAGTCCTTAATGAACCTTCTGTAGAAACCAGCATGCCCTAAGAAGCTTCTAATGGCTTTGACATTCTGGGGCTCTACCAACTTCTCTATGACCTCAATCTTTGCCCTATCAACCTCTACTCCTGCCCTTGACACTCTATGTCCTAAGACAATTCCCTCATCCACCATAAAATGGCATTTTTCCCAGTTTAGGACTAGGTTGGTCTCCTCACACCTAGCCAGGACTTGTCCTAGGTTTTCTAGACAGTTTGAAAATGAGTCCCCAAAGAATGAGAAGTCATCCATGAATATTTCTATCATGGACTCATCCAACTCAGAGAAGATCGCCATCATGCACCTTTGGAAAGTTGCCGGTGCATTGCATAAGCCAAAAGGCATTCTGCGAAAGGCAAAAGTTCCAAAAGGGCAAGTGAAGGTGGTCTTCTCTTGATCCTTAGGGTCTATAGTTATTTGATTATAGCCTGAATACCCGTCTAAGAAACAATAGTAGGCCCTACCAGCTATTCTGTCTAGCATCTGGTCAATGAACGGTAGAGGGAAGTGATCTTTTTTAGTTTCTTTATTTAATTTCCTGTAATCCATACACACTCTCCACCCTGTGACAGTCCTTGTTGGAATTAGTTCGTTGTTCTCATTGACTACCACAGTTATTCCCCCCTTTTTAGGTACACATTGGATGGGGCTCACCCACTGGCTACTAGCTATTGGGAAGATCACTCCTGCATCTAACCATTTTATTATTTCCTTCTTTACTACCTCTTTCATAGAGGGGTTTAGCCTACGTTGGTGATCTACTCTAGGTGTGTGCTCTTCCTCTAGTATAATTTTGTGCATGCAATAAGAAGGGCTAATGCCTCGAATATCAGCAATAGTCCATGCTATAGCCTTCCTATGTTGCTTAAGCAGTAAAATTAATTCAACCTCATGCTTTTCACTTAGCTTAGAAGAAATAATTACAGGCAATGTATCATTATTTCCTAAATACGCATATTTGAGGTGAGTGGGTAGTGGTTTCAGTTCTAAAACAGGTGGATGCTCAATGGAGGGCTTTAAAGGATTCACAGATCTATCAGTTAAATCTATATTCATACATACATGTTGTGGTTTATCTACAGGCATAACCATTATGTCAGATACATTCAAGTCAGCTATATCTAATTGTACATATTCATTAGCATGCTTGGTTAATAGTACATGCTCCAATTGTTCCTCCATCAAGGAGTCTACTACGTCCATGCTAGCACAGGATTCAAGGTCAGAGGGGTACCTTAAAGCTTTATATACACTAAACTTCACCTCTTCATCATGAACCCTCATAGTAAGCTCACCTTTTTGGACGTCTATAAGTGCCCTACCTGTGGCTAGAAATGGTCTGCCTAGCAGGATGGGGACCTCCTTGTCTGCCTCATAGTTGTTAAGTCTCTGAAAGTGACTTATTTAGGACCCATTTAGCTTAAGAAGATGTACACATTTAGGTGTTTTTGTTAGCATTTAGCCTAAACCTATGCTTTAATATGAGAATTAGAAGAAGGTAGTTAATTTAGGACTTATGCACAATAGGTAGAAAAAGGGTTGAAAACCGAAGGAAAAGAATGAAAAAATAAACATTGCGAATGAATTGCGAAATCATTGCGGTGACCGCAATTATTCAAGTGAAAACCGTAAGTTGACTGATCTTTTTCTGTTAATTTCCGTATTTTCAGGGATTCGTTCTTTCTCCTCCATCCATTCTGATATACGACGTTGAAGATTGATGGTTCTCCTTGGCCCAAACGCACCTGCAAACAACTATAAAAGGGGGCCAAAGTCGGAGGTTTGATCATCATTCAAAGCGCAGAAGTCTTCTCGCAGTCCATCATTTCTCTCTGTTTTCCTTTGCCGTTTGTTGGAGTGAGAGTCTCAGCTTTTGGAGTCGATAATCTGATAGGAAGGAGAGGAGATTCTTCTTCTCTCTCGATTGGATTCATCCAAGCAAGGCTGACTTTTCATCACCTTCATTCGAGGCGACTGCCACGAAGCTTTCCAGCAATCCTTTACTGCTTTTCTGTCTTGTTCTTCTTACTTCCAGTTCTGATCACTGTTGTTCTTAGTTTAGAGTTTGAGTTACTGCATTTCGTTGTTGTCTGTCTTTTAATCATTTCTTTTAAAGCTTTCCTTTGTCGTCAAACACTCAAAGCAATCAAAGTACACTTCTGCATTTCACAGTTTCTACCTTCTGCTGCTACGGTTTTGTATTACTGTTTTAAGCACATTTTCCTTCTAAGCATGTCTATCTTATCTGCCATTTCTGTTCTCTATATATACATGAGTAGCTAAGTCACTTCGGGGCATGCTAATGACAGAACTATAGGCTAAAAAAAAACGTGAATCAAGTAGGCAGATTAACACTCGAACATTGATTGTATGTAAGCTTCATCCCACGGGCAATTTCGATTGGCCATCCATTTTGTCCAAAGAACTCCTAACCTCTGGAAGGAGTAAGAGTTCAGAGTCATATAATCATGCTAGCCTTTCATGGTAATCAGGAAACGGCCTAGGAATAGGTGTTTCCCTAGTACAAACTAAACACTCCTGCTTAAACAAGATGCTTAAGTCCTTACTTTGAAGTCGAGTAAACTTAAGACTCTAATGCATGGAATCGGACGATACTTGAGATAGAGTGAGTTTGATGTATAGAGAGTTGATCCAATGCTTGAGAATCGTAAGAAAAATGCCTATAGGATAGTCATTAGTAGCCCTTAATCCACCCATTTACACACGTTCGTTGCTGTTTAATTGCGGAAACATTGCGGTCCTCGCAATTCTGCCAGATTTTTCATTCTGTTTAGCTGTTTTCTTTCTCGTTTATTAATTCCATCTCTTGTCTTTTAAGTCTAGTTTTAACTTGCATTTGTTTATGTTATATCCCTTTATACATTCAGCAAAAAGTAGATAATTAAAAACCAACTTTACCCCATCAAATTCATCCCATCTTTCTTAACAAACACACTTCGCGAATAGCTAAAAATGAGTCTCTGTGGAAAAAACGAATGAAATATACTTACTACTTGCTGTGAGACCATGTATGCTTTCATGTTCTAAGTGCTCTCTCTACACCTTTGCATAATTATCTTTACACATTGAGCACGCAACAAGTTTTTGGCGCCGCTGCCGGGGACTTATTTTAAGTGAAAACGAAGTTTGTTAAGCTAGAAACACAAATCTTAATATCTATTGGAGCTGATCTATTTTCATTTCTATTGCAGGTACTATCAAGCTAGTTTATGAATGAGTTTCCAAACCTCAACTCGCACAAAGAGAAACTTTGCAAGTGGAAAACGTATGTGTACGACAAAGTAATGAATACGCTGCAGAACTTAATTGGAGGACGAGTTTGCCCACAACAGTTTGAAGAATTTTATCAGCCATGTGCTTATTGTGGGGATAATCATAACTTGGAGAATTGCCGAACATTGAATTATCAAGAGAGGCAATATCAACAAAGCTATGACAACCATTATTCGTACATGTGTGAACATGATCAGTGGCAACTCTCAAATAATCCTTGGGAAGAGCATGTGCAAATTGCTCATTATGAAGAGTTCCCCCAACATGAAAACTATCAACATTATGCCCCAACTCCAAGTGAAGAATTATCACCCACTTTGGAGGCACTATGGATAGAATTCATGGAAAGGAATGATGCATCCATGAGGAGAATGGATGTGCAATTAGCTCAGCTCACAAATGACTTACAAGAGCTACTTGCTATAGCAAAATCACCACCACCATGCCCTCAGATGTTCGATTTTTATGATGATGAATCCTTTCGAAACTGAGAAGAGTGATCCAATGGAATCTCCATATGAAATGGTGGAGTTGGTTGAAATCGTGCTGGATGAGGCCAAAGAGACTAATGCGATGCTTGAGGAACCAGAATTTGAAATGTCTGATGATGCAACAAGCTCCTCCACCAATGAAAGAGTTGAGCCACCACCACCACAAATGCTCCAGCTGAAGGAGTTAGAAAGAGTTGTGCCAGCAAAAGAAGTCCCATCGCATCAAAGCTATGTTGTAGCAAATGTTGTAGAAACAAAACCAACGCACATAAAGTACAAACCTTGGAATGTTATAACATGCAGTCTCTTTGAAAGAATCAACAATTTCAAGGTGTGGCAGAATGTCCGACCCCGTAAATCAAGACTTAAGTATCTTAACGAAGCAGAAGTGATGCCTCGAAACATTGAAGAATATCCATATGAGGCAGATTGACAAGGGAGATTTCTGATCCCTAAACTCTTAAATTAGGATTTTATCATGCTTTGCTTAGATTTCGTACGTTAGGAGTAGTTTATTTTGGGAATGAAATATTTATTATGTGCCAACAATCACAGTCGTTTAGCAGGAATTGATGATGCACTGTGGGCCTATAGGATTGCATATAAAACACCCTTAGGTATGTCTCCTTATAGGCTAGTGTATGGAAAAGCATGTCATCTTCCCTTCGAATTGGAAATCAAAGCCTTTTGGGCCTTAAAAGAACTGAATTATGGCGTGACCGATGCTGGAACATTGCGGTATTTGCAATTACATGAGCTTGATGAGCTTAGACATATGGCCTATGAAAATGCTAAGATGTATAAAGAAAAGACCAAAATATGGCACGACAGTAGACTTAGGATCAAAGACTTTAGGAAAGGCCAACTTGTCCTATTATTTAACTCACGTTTAAAGATATTTCCAGGCAAACTAAAGTCTAGATGGTCAGGTCCATTTGTTATTACTAATGTCTTTGTTCATGGTGCAATAGAGATAAAGAACTTGCAGCAAGGTCAGCCATTTATGGTCAATGGTGCTAGGTTGAAGCACTACTATGAGGAAGGAGATATGAAGACTCTCTCGGCCTTCCTCTTGACTGAAGAATAACAAAGAGAACGAGAGAGAACGAGTGGTTACTGTGCTCGTTTAGTCAAGGCCAAATGCCTTAGTTTATTTTTACTGTTTTTCCGATTATCGTTTGTATGTTTTGTGGTGTGTTTTTACTTGCGTATTTAATGTTTGTTTTATTTGTTTTTGTAGGGAATCGAAAGAGGGGATCAAGGAGAGTAAATCCCACTTTAAAGATCAAGAAACGGTTGAGCCAAATAAAAGATACGGACGGGCAAAGTTGGAGATTTCAATGAAATAATATCCCTGGAATTGCGCTAAAATTGCTGGATCCGCAAAAAGAGCCGTTGGGATTTTATCCGTTGCCTTTATATCCGTTGGAAGGCGCTCGAATGTTACGATTATCTCTCTCTTTGCTCTCCAAGAATTCAGCGATTCTCTCCATCTTTGATTCTTCTCTCAAGATCTTCAAGACTTAGCAATGGTGTTCACACGAGCGGAACGATCTGCAGCAAAGAAGAAGGCTGATGACGCAGCTGAAGCGGCTGCGAGGGAAGCGCTTCTCACCCTTGCAGACGATGGTGCCGTTCGCACCGGTCCTCTTCCCAAGCTTCCTATTCGTAGGAAGAAGTGGAGGGTGGTCACTGAGATCCCTGCTGGACCATCTGAGCCAGTGGGCACGCCCAAGAAACGCCGGTGGAGTGTCAAGACGGCCGCCGAACCAAGCACAGCAAAGACTCCCTCTGTGGAGAGTCAAGAACCTGATCGTGCATCCCACGAGTCAGCCAAAGAAGGATCGTCACCGTCTGCCTCACCTGCGCACAGCCCTCTCCCATCTGAACCAGTGCCAAGCGCAGAGTCGTCACCGCCTGCACAGAGCCCCGTGTTGTCTCCAGCACCTCAGAGTTCTGAGCCGACACCTGCAGCAGCGCAGAGTCCTGAGCTGCCATCTTCGCCACTGAGTTCTGCGCAGACACCATCAGCAGAGCACAATTATCCACGGCCTGATCCTGAATTCCCTTATGGGGATTATCAAGAGTCCACGCAAGGCAGTGGAGATGCTGGGGAAGACGAAGTCTTTTCTCCTATGAGGGAAGATAGCCCTGCCGAGCCTGCACAGCAGGACGATTCTATGGAAGAAACGTTGGGGGCATGCCTCCAGCAGATCAATATCAAGGCCAGGCTCAAGAAGAAGAAGAATGCCAAGATTGTTAAGGCCAAGAAGTTGAAGAAAAAGGCCAAGGAGGTGCCATCGACGGACAAGGAGAGTGCTGAGCCTTCGCTCAAACGCCTCAAGGTGGAGGCTGCTGCATCATCCAAACCAGCAGATAAGGGGAAGGCTAAACTCTACTCTGAAGACGAACCTCAGTCAGTGAGGTATGTCTCGTCTGACGCTGAATCTAGGGGTGCTGAGCTAAGGAAGAGGGACCTGTTGCACGAGAGAGGTTTCCTCGACCGCCTCGCTGACCTGCCGCAGTTCTTGCGCGCAGGAGTGATCAACCACGGCTGGGAGGAATTCTGCAGACCGCCTAATCCAGCATACACGAGCATGGTGTACGATTTCTACGCCAATGTGCTCAGCCCTGAGGATGGCCTGTCTGTGGTCAGAGGGGTGGAAGTTGATTTCTCAGCCAAGGCCATCAATGAAGCCTTTGGTCTCAAGGGCCAAACGCACACAGATTATGCACGGATAGTTGATGAGCCGACTGAGGCCGTGCTGGAAGAGGCCATTCGCACAATTGGCCAGCCTGAAGCAGCGTGGACTGTCTCACGCAATGGGAGGCACACCTTAATGAGTGCCAATCTGACAGCAAAGGCAGCTGTTTGGTTTGCCTTTGTGAGGAGGAAGTTGTCCCCTGTGACCCACGAGACAACAATCAACCAGAGTAGATCACTGCTGGTTTATGCTATCATGCGCGGTCTCACGGTCAATGTGGGGGAAATCATGTCAGCTGCCATTGCTGAATGCGCAAAGAAAGGTAAGGGACCCTTGTTTTTCCCTAATACCATAACCAAGCTATGTTTGCTTGCAGGAGTCCCCACCGAGCGTTTGGAGCAGCAGATGCCGTACACAGGCCATTTGGAGCTGCCTGCTAACCTGAGGCTGAGAAGAAAGGGGAATATGGAGTTTGAATTGGATAGGCTGGCTGCTGAAAAGTCCCTATCCATGGCCTGCTTGATGGACATGCAGAGGAGAATGGCTCAATGGGCCAACTATGCGCAGGCAAGGGATAAGGAAGTTGCAGACCAGCTGGGGTGCATCTTCCCGGACTTCCCTACCAATCTCCTAACTCCATGGGTGCCCCCACGACCAAGGCAACCAGATGAGGATGACGAGAATTGAGTGCTGGTTTGAAGTGCACTAAAGGGAGTATTGCTGTTCCCTTAGAAAAAAAAAACAATTTTTCTGCTTTCTGATAGGATCATGTGCATTATGCTGTTTTGTGTTCAACTTTTGATCTGTTTTTAATGTTTAGTTTTATGTTTTTTCTTCTGCTTAGTCTAGTCTGATGTTAGCTGAATAGGTAGGATAGTTTAGTTTTATTTTTAGGATGCATGAGTAACAGGAGAAAGCATGCTAGGGGCCTGAATCAATGTTAAATCTGCCCGGATTGGATTGCGAAATAATTGCGGTTCCCGCAATTTTTGTGACTGATTGCATGTTTTGGCCTGTCTGTTTAGTTAGGCTGTGATCTGTTATATTCTATCTGTTGCTGCTAGCATGACTACCTTATATAGCTGATCTTCAAGCATGCTGGATGAGTGTCATAGGACACGCTTTGATAGTTTACATTCGCCTCTGAATAGTGCTCAGCATGCATAAACCGTAAGTCCTTAAAACTGTCTGTTATGTTCAAATTTTCTGCTGTTGAAATAATTGCTTTTAGAATGTTTTGCCTATGCCTAGGATTTTTAGATTCTCTTTGTTTTACTGTAGACTAGATGCTTCTAGGACAAGTTTGGGGGTGTGCAACCTCAAACACTCATTGGGGACAATGAGTAGTTGAAGTTTGGGGGAGGCCACCCTAGGCCTAGGAACATTCCTCTCTTCCTTAGGACATAAGCATTCTTCTTCTCCTTTAAGAAAATTTTTTTGTGATAAATAGAAAAAAGTGAAAAATAGAATAAAGAGGGGAGTCTCTCTCAAGTGTTGAGTAATCAGTGCCAAGTGTGTAAACCACAAGTGGTATTGCATCAAAAGGCAACCCAAGGAGAGACTCCACCTAAGTAAAAAAGGAAAAAGGGAGAAATAGGGGAAGAAGAATGTATGCTTAGGAGTTATAATCTTGTGGCTTAGATGTCCTAGTTAAAAAAAAAAGAACTCTGATCCTTAATGAGCTAAGCACAAGGTTGTAGCTTTTAGGTTTGTCTAGGGAGATGAATGTATATCCAATGTAGTGATGCCAGGGCTTAGGTTGTTCTCTAAAAGTACCACTGTCACTGTTAATACTAAGACTGGCATGACTCTAAGGAATCCTAGGCACATTAAGAGTTAAGCTAGAAGCATGTACTGAGTCTGGAGTAAAGCTTGGTAGAATTTGAAACCTTAGGGATAGTAGCATGATATCATAGAAGTAGTTAGATCAGTAGTAAGGGGTTAACAGAAACAGCAGGTATAGTAGGCAGGTGAAGTCAGAAGAAGCTTGATAAGAGGTTAATTCTAAACTTAGAAGTGTGTCACAGGACAGCACTGCTAGAGATAGGGATATAGGGGAGTCGGTAAGTAGTTAAAGAAGATAAAACAGCAGCCTAAGTAAGTCCTTAGTATGCTTGAGGACAAGCAAAGCCTTAAGTTTGGGGGTGTGTTAAGTCTCTGAAAGTGACTTATTTAGGACCCATTTAGCTTAAGAAGATGTACACATTTAGGTGTTTTTGTTAGCATTTAGCCTAAACCTATGCTTTAATATGAGAATTAGAAGAAGGTAGTTAATTTAGGACTTATGCACAATAGGTAGAAAAAGGGTTGAAAACCGAAGGAAAAGAATGAAAAAATAAACATTGCGAATGAATTGCGAAATCATTGCGGTGACCGCAATTATTCAAGTGAAAACCGTAAGTTGACTGATCTTTTTCTGTTAATTTCCGTATTTTCAGGGATTCGTTCTTTCTCCTCCATCCATTCTGATATACGACGTTGAAGATTGATGGTTCTCCTTGGCCCAAACGCACCTGCAAACAACTATAAAAGGGGGCCAAAGTCGGAGGTTTGATCATCATTCAAAGCGCAGAAGTCTTCTCGCAGTCCATCATTTCTCTCTGTTTTCCTTTGTCGTTTGTTGGAGTGAGAGTCTCAGCTTTTGGAGTCGATAATCTGATAGGAAGGAGAGGAGATTCTTCTTCTCTCTCGATTGGATTCATCCAAGCAAGGCTGACTTTTCATCACCTTCATTCGAGGCGACTGCCACGAAGCTTTCCAGGAATCCTTTACTGCTTTTCTGTCTTGTTCTTCTTATTTCCAGTTCTGATCACTGTTGTTCTTAGTTTAGAGTTTGAGTTACTGCATTTCGTTGTTGTCTGTCTTTTAATCATTTCTTTTAAAGCTTTCCTTTGTCGTCAAACACTCAAAGCAATCAAAGTACACTTCTGCATTTCACAGTTTCTACCTTCTGCTGCTACGGTTTTGTATTACTGTTTTAAGCACATTTTCCTTCTAAGCATGTCTATCTTATCTGCCATTTCTGTTCTCTATATATACATGAGTAGCTAAGTCACTTCGGGGCATGCTAATGACAGAACTATAGGCTAAAAAAAAACGTGAATCAAGTAGGCAGATTAACACTCGAACATTGATTGTATGTAAGCTTCATCCCACGGGCAATTTCGATTGGCCATCCATTTTGTCCAAAGAACTCCTAACCTCTGGAAGGAGTAAGAGTTCAGAGTCATATAATCATGCTAGCCTTTCATGGTAATCAGGAAACGGCCTAGGAATAGGCGTTTCCCTAGTACAAACTAAACACTCCTGCTTAAACAAGATGCTTAAGTCCTTACTTTGAAGTCGAGTAAACTTAAGACTCTAATGCATGGAATCGGACGATACTTGAGATAGAGTGAGTTTGATGTATAGAGAGTTGATCCAATGCTTGAGAATCGTAAGAAAATGCCTATAGGATAGTCATTAGTAGCCCTTAATCCACCCATTTACACACGTTCGTTGCTGTTTAATTGCGGAAACATTGCGGTCCTCGCAATTCTGCCAGATTTTTCATTCTGTTTAGCTGTTTTCTTTCTCGTTTATTAATTCCATCTCTTGTCTTTTAAGTCTAGTTTTAACTTGCATTTGTTTATGTTATATCCCTTTATACATTCAGCAAAAAGTAGATAATTAAAAACCAACTTTACCCCATCAAATTCATCCCATCTTTCTTAACAAACACACTTCGCGAATAGCTAAAAATGAGTCTCTGTGGAAAAAACGAATGAAATATACTTACTACTTGCTGTGAGACCATGTATGCTTGCATGTTCTAAGTGCTCTCTCTACACTTTTGCATAATTATCTTTACACATTGAGCACGCAACAATAGTCCAGGACAATGAAATCTGCAAGGAAAATAAATTTGTCAACTTTCACTAGAATATCCTCAATCTTACCTTCAGGGTATGCGATGGATCTGTCTGCTAGTTGTAAAGTGACAGTGGTTGGACGTGCTTCTCCTATTCCCAACTGGCGGAATAGGGACATGGGCATGAGATTTATGCTGGCGCCTCGGTCACAAAGCGCTCTGCCCACGTGCTTGCCTCCAAGTTCTACAGGTAAGGTGAAGGAACCAGGATCCTTCTCCTTCTTGGGCAGCTTGTTCTGGAGGATGGCACTACACTCCTCAGTGAGGTTTACTGTTTCAAACTCACCAATTATTTTTTTGTTAGTAATAATGTCCTTCAAAAACTTTACATAAGAAGGCATAGACTGCAAAACCTCTACAAAAGGAATGTTAACATGCACTTGCTTAAGAATTTCTAAGAATTTATTAAAATGAACTTCCTGTTCCTGCTTCTTCTTAAGCCTTCGAGGGTATGGAGGTGGTGGCACATATGCCGGCACGTCAGGGCGCCTTAGGATAGGTGGAGGCCTCGGAATTTCTTCTATCTCCTCAACAATTGGCTCTAGCCTGGCTTCTGATGTGCTAGTTGGTGGTGGACCTTGGTTTGGCAGAGACTCCAGTGGAGCACTAGACTCAGTGTTCTCTACTCTCTTTGGTGTGTCCTTTGTGTTGCTCACCAATGGTCTTCCACTCCTAAGTTCAATTGCTTGAACTTGTTCTTTGCCATCTCTCCTTGGTACCTCGGTGTCAGCAGGGAGTCTACCTTGGGGCCTACTCTTGAGTTCATTGGCTAATTGGCCTATTTGGTTTTCTAGGCTCCTAAGAGTAGCTTGCTTGCTTTGAAGAGTAGCATCATTCTTAGCTATGTATTCCTTGAGTAAGTTTTCTACAGAAGATCCTACAGGTTGATTGTATGGTTTTTGGTACATTGACTGGTTATGTTGGGGAGTGAAACCAGGTGTTCCACTCGGTCTAGGTTGGTTAGGATTTTGGTTAGTGTTTTGTTGGCCATCCCATGACAGGTTTGGGTGGTTTCTCCAACCAGGGTTATAGGTGTTGGAGTAGGGGTTATTCCTAGGCTGCTGCTGGCTCCCAACATAGCAGACTGAGGATGGATTCCCAGGGCAGTATTCATATGGGTGCCCTTCCCCACAGAATCCACAGATAAGTGCCTCGCCTTGACTTGGCTGGGTGCCCATTGACATGGCTGTGGCGGTATTGGCACTGGTTTGGAGATTGGCCTGAGCCATTTGCTTAACTAGGTTGGTCAGAGCGTTTATTTGGGTGCTCATGGCGATTAGAGCATCCTTGTCTTGAGCTCTAGTTGGCTCTACTGGATCATCTGACCACCTACAGTGAGATGTTGAGATCTTCTCCAAGATCTCATAAGCTTCGTTGTAACTCTTGGACAACATGGAACCTCCAGCAGATGAGTTTAGAACTTGTCTGGTGCTGGGGTTGCATCCTTTAAAGAAGACTTCTATTTGGATACACCATGGAATGCCATGGTGTGGACATTTAATGAGAAGGTCTTTGAATCTTGTCCAAGCTTCGTGAAGAGACTCACTCGGAGCTTGTTTAAATTTGATGATATCATCACGAAAGGTCGAATTCCTATCTGGTGGGAAATATTTGACTAGGAATTTTTCTGCTAAGTCTGTCCAATTGAGGACAGATCCTGAGGGTAATGAATTTAACCACGTTTTGGCTTTGTCCCTCAAAGAGTAAGGGAAAAGATATAGCCTCAGGGCTTCTTGGGAAACTCCAGGAATGAGGAAGGTATCACTGACTCCTAGGAAGTTCCTAAGGTGGTTATGGGGGTCCTCATTTTCTATTCCAAAGAATTGTCCCACAGTGGACAACATTTGGAACATCACTGGTTTTAACTCGAAGGAGTGGGCAGTGATTTCAGGACGGATTATGCTGGGGTTCAGCTCCCCAGGCATAGGTATTAGGTACGAAAGGATGGTGCTATCCTTGTCATTCGCTATTTCAATGGGATTGCGAGTGACAGGCACCAGCTTTTGATCTATTCCAGCCATTTCTTCTCGAGTGGATTGTGGAGACTCTGCGGTTTCAGCAATTATTTGAGGTAAAAGGGGTTGTTTAAAGAGACGTTTCTTGGCTCTATTTCTAGCTTTAAATAATCTCTCAGGCTCAGGGTTGAACTCTAGATCACTACTTGGAGTCTCATTCATAAACTATCCTAATTGGTACCTGAAGAAGAAATGAAGATGGATCAAATTAAATGGAAAATAACTTGGTGTTTCAGACTTAACAAACTTCGTTTTCACTTAAAATAAGTCCCCGGCAGCGGCGCCAAAAACTTGTTGCGTGCTCAATGTGTTAAAGATAAATAAGCAAAGAGGTAGATAGAGCACTCAGAACATGCAAGCATACATGGTCTCACAGCAAGTAGTAAGTATATTTCATTCGTTTTTTCCACAGAGACTTATTTTTAGCTATTCATGAAGTGTATTTGTTAAGAAAGAAGGGGTGGATTTGCTGGGGTAAAATTGGTTTTTAATTATCTAATTTTTGCTGAATGTGTAAAGGAATGCAACATAAACAAATGCAAGTTGAAATTAGACTCAAAAGACAAGAGATGGAATTAATAAACGAAGAAGAAAACAGCTAAACAGAATGGTAACTTAGCAGAATTGCGGACACCGCAATTTTACCGCAATTGAATAACAGCGAAAGTGTGTAAATGGGTGAATTAAGGGCTACTAATGACTATCCTATAGGCATTGTTATACGATTCTCAAGCACTGGATCTACTCTCTATGCATCAAACTCACTCTATCTCATGTATCGTCCGATTCCATGCATTAGATTCTTTAGTTTACTCGACTCAAAGTAAGGTCTTAAGCATCTTGTTAAAACAGGAGTGTTTAGTTTGTACTAGGGAAACGCCTATTCCTAGGCCGTTTCCTGGTTACCATGAAAGGCTAGCATGATTATACGACTCTGAACTCTTACTCCTTCCAGAGGTTAGGAGTTCTTTGGACAAAATGGATGGCCAATCGAAATTGCCCGTGGGATGAAGCTTACATACAATCAATGCTTCGAGAGCTATCCTACATGCTTGGTTCACGTTTTTTAGCCTATAGTTCTGTCATTAGCATGCCCCTAAGTGACTTAGCTACTCATGGATATACAGAGGACAGAAATGTAAGATAAAACAGACATGCTTAGAAGGGAAATATACTCCAAACAGTAAGACAAAACCGTAGCAGCAGAAGATGGAAACTGTGAAATGAAGTCTTGCAATTTGATTACTTTGAATGTTGAACGGACAAAAGGGAACTAAAAGGAAATAATTCAAAGACAGACAGCGACGAAATGCAGTAGATAGAACACTAAGCTAGAAACAACAATTGATCAAAGCTGGAAATTAGAAAAGGAAAACAGAAAGCAGGAAATGACGCGTGAAAGCTTCGTCGCAATCGCCTCGAATGAAGGATCGAAAAGAGCAGCCTTGCTTGGATGAATCCAATCGGGAGAGAAAAAGAATCTCCTCTCCTTCCTATCAGATTATCGACTCCAACAGCTGAGCTTCGCAAACCAACAGACGGCAAAGGAAAACAGGGCGAAAAGATGGACTGCGAGAAGACTCTACGCTTTCGGATGATGACTGAACCTCCGACTTTGACCCCCTTTTATAGTAGTTTGCAGGTGCGTTTGGGCCAAGGAGAACCATCAATCTTCAACGTCATATATCAGAATGGGTGGAGGAGAAAGAACGAATCCCTGAAATTACGGAAATTAACAGAAAAAGATCAGTCAACTTACGGTTTTCACTTGAATAATTGCGGCTTCAGCAATGTTTTCGCAATGCTGTCGCAATGCAGTTTTTTTTCATTCTTTTCCTTCGGTTTTCAACCCTTTTCTTTCCTATTGTGCATAAGTCCTAATTTAGCTACCTTCTTCTCATTCTCATATTTAAGCATAGGTTTAGGCTAAATGCTATCAAAAACACTAAAAAGTGTACATCTTCTTAAGCTAAATGGGTCCTAAATAAGTCACTTTCAGAGACTTAACAGCCACCCTAGGCCTAGGAACATTTCTCTCTCCCTTAAAAGCATAAGCATTCTTCTTCTCCTTTACAAAAAATTGATGAACTGAAAAAAAAAAATGAAAAACAGAATAAAGAGGGGTGTCTCTCTTAGGTTGCTGAGTAATCAATGCCAAGTGTGTAATCCACAAGTGGCATTGCATCAAAAGGCAACCAAAGGAAAGGCTCTACCTAAGAAAGAAAAAAGGAAAAAGTAGGGAAGAAGAATGTATACCTAGGAGTTGCAACTTTGTGGCTTAGATGTCCTGTTTAAAAAGAACTCTGATCCTCAATTAGCTGAGCGCAAAGTTGTAGCTTGTAGGGTTGTTTAGGGAGATGAATGTATGTCCAAACGCACCTGCAAACTACTATAAAAGAGGGTCAAAGTCGAGGGTTCAAGCATCATCCGAAAGCGTAGAAGTCTTCTCGCAGCTCCACTTTCACTCCTGTTTTTCTTTGCCGTCTGTTGGTTTGCGAAGCTCAGCTGTTGGAATCGATAATCTGATAGGAAGGAGAGGAGATTCATCTTCTCTCCCGATTGGATTCATCCAAGCAAAGCTGACCTTTCTCATCCTTCAGCCGAGGCGGTTGCGACGAGGCGTCCAAGCTCATTTACATGCTTTCTGTCTTTCCTTTCTATTTTACAGCATTGTGTAGTTGTTGTTTCTGTTCTAGTGACAAGTTCATTTCTTTGCGCTGCTTTCTGTCTTTAAGTTATTGGCTTTAAGCTTTCCTTTGTCCATTCAAACAATCAAGTAATCAAAAGCAAAGTTCAGCATTTCACAGTTTCTTGCATTTTCAATCTACTGTTTTTTCTCACTGTTTTGTCTTTAAATTCTTTCTAAGCATGTCTGTTTCAACCCTTATTCCTGTTCTGCCTATATCCATGAGTAACTAAGTCACATAAGGGCATGCTAATGACAATACTATAGGCTAAAAAAACGTGAACCAAGCATGTAGGATAGCTCTCGAAGCATTGATTGTATGTAAGCTTCATCCCACGGGCAATTTCGATTGGCCATCCATTTTGTCCAAAGAACTCCTAACCTCTGGAAGGAGTAAGAGTTCAGAGTCATACACTCATGCTAGCCTTTCAAGGTAGCCAGAAAACGACCTAGGAATAGGCGTTTTCCTAGTACAAACCGTAACTTTCTGCTTTAACAAGATGCTTAAGACCTTACTTGGATATGAGTAAACTAAAGAATCTAATGCATGGAATCGGAAGATACATGAGATTGAGTGAGTTTGATGCATAGTGAGTTGATCCAATGCTTGAGAATCGTATGAAAAAGCCTATAGAGGAGTCGTTAGTAGCCCTTGTTTCTCTATTTTACACACTTTCGCTGTTATTAAAATTGCGGTAGAATTGCTGTTTCCGCAATTCTGCTACGCCTACAAGTCTGTTTAGCTGTTTTCTTCTTCTTTTATTAATCTCGTCTCTTTTCATTTGGGTTTAACTTTGACTTGCACTTGTTTATGTTGCTACCCTCTTCGTATTCAGTAGGAAATAGACAATTTAAAACCAATTTTACCCCATCAAATCCACCCATTCTTTCTTAACTTTACACTTCATGAATAGCTTATAATAAATCTCTGTGGGAAAACGAATGAAAAAATACTTACTACTTGCTATAAGATCATGTATGCTTGCATGTTCTGAGTGCTCTCTCTCTCCTATTGCTTATTTATTTTAAAACATTGAGCACGTAACACATGGACATTGTAGATTCACTTATGGAAGAACAACTGGAGCATGAATTATTGACTAAGCATGCTAATAATTATGTACAATTAGATTTAACTGACTTAAACATAGCTGAAATAATGGACATACATGTAGATAATCCTCAGCATGTTTGTATGAATATTGACTTAACTGAAAAATCCCTGAATCCATTAAAACCATCCATTGAGCATCCACCTGTCTTAGAATTGAAACCACTGCCCACACATCTTAAGTATGCATATTTAGGAAGTAATGAGACTCTACCTGTGATTATTTCATCTAAATTAAGTGAGAAGCATGAGGTTGAACTGATTTTATTACTTAAACAACATAGGAAGGCTATTGCATGGACTATTGCTGACATTAGAGGCATTAGCCCTTCCTACTGCATGCATAAGATAATACTAGAGGAAGAACATACACCCCGAGTAGATCACCAACGTAGGCTGAACCCCTCTATGAAAGAGGTAGTTAAAAAGAAAATAATAAAATGGTTAGATGCTGGTGTGATCTTTCCTATAGCTAGTAGTCAGTGGGTGAGTCCTATACAATGTGTACCTAAGAAGGGGGGGATGACTGTGGTAGTCAATGAAAGCAATGAACTGATTCCAACTAGGACTATTACAGGGTGGAGAGTGTGTATGGATTATAGGAAATTAAATAAGGAAACAAAAAAGGACCACTTCCCTCTACCATTCATTGACCAAATGTTAGATAGGATAGCTGGTCGAGCTTACTACTGCTTCTTAGACGGATATTCAGGATATAACCAGATCACTATAGACCCTAAGGACCAGGAGAAGACAACCTTCACTTGCCCTTTTGGAACTTTTGCCTTTCGCAGAATGCCTTTTGGCTTATGCAATGCACCGGCAACATTCCAAAGGTGCATGTTGGCAATCTTCTCTGATTTAGATGAGTCCATGATAGAGATATTCATGGATGATTTTTCAGTCTTTGGTGATTCATTCACAAACTGTTTAGAGATCTTAGGACAAGTCCTGGCTAGGTGTGAGGAGACCAACCTAGTCCTTAATTGGGAGAAGTGCCACTTCATGGTGGACGAAGGGATTGTCTTAGGTCATAGAGTGTCTAGAGCAGGTGTAGAGGTCGATAGGGCCAAGATTGAAATAATAGAGAAGTTGGTGGAACCTCAGAATGTAAAAGCCATTAGAAGTTTTTTAGGACACGCAGGCTTCTATAGAAGGTTCATTAAGAACTTTTCTAAGATCTCCAAGCCTTTGTGTGAGCTTCTAGAGCTAAATAAGCCATTCATCTTCTCTAGAGAATGTTTCCTAGCTTGGAAAACCCTTAAGGAAGCACTAGTCAAAGCCCCTATTATAGTAGGACCAAATTGGGACCTTCCCTTTGAGATGTTATGTGATGCTAGTGACTATGCTGTAGGGGTTATGCTAGGACAAAAGATTGACAAGTTAACACACCCTGTATACTATGCTAGTAAGACACTTAATGAGGCACAATGTAATTACACAACCACTGAGAAGGAGATGCTAGCTGTAGTGTTTGCTTGTGAGAAATTTAGGAATTACATTGTAGGCACTAGAACAATCGTGTATACAGATCACTCTGCACTAAAGTACCTTATGAGGAAGGCTGATGCTAAGCCTAGGTTGATTAGATGGGTATTGCTGCTGCAAGAGTTTGATCTGGACATTAGAGATAAGAAAGGATGTGAAAATGTGGTTGCGGATCATCTTTCTAGATTGCAGCATAATTGCGGAAAAATTGCGGAAACCGCAATTTCTGATGCTTTTATTGATGAACATGTCTTTGTATTGACTCATCGTGATAACGATGAGGAGCCTTGGTTTGCTGACATTGCTAACTTCCTTGCCTCGCAGGTACTACCAACTTTCAAGGGAGGACAGGAAAAGAAGAGGTTCCTTCATGAAGCTAGGAAGTTCATATGGGATGATCCCACACTCTACAAGACATGTGCTGATGGTCTGCTAAGGAAGTGTGTGTCAGCTGCTGAGGCGAAGTCTGTGCTGCAGCACTGCCATACAGCCCCCTATGGTGGACATTTTGGTGGCCAAAGGACAGCTGCAAAGGTGTTCCAGAGTGGCTACTATTGGCCCACGATCTTCAAGGATGCCCACAACTATGCACACAGCTGTGATGAATGCCAGAGAACAGGTAACCTTAGTCGAAAGGATGAGATGCCTCTCACTTACATCTTAGAGTTGGAGCTCTTTGATGTGTGGGGCATTGACTTCATGGGACCATTTCCCCCATCATCAGGTAACCTTTACATACTCGTAGCTGTAGACTATGTATCTAAGTGGGTAGAGGCCATAGCATGTCCAAACAATGATGCCAAAACAGTCATTAAGTTCCTTAATAGGCATATTTTTACTAGGTTTGGTACACCTCGTGCTATAATTAGTGATGAAGGAATACACTTCATTAATAAAGCTATGGAGAAAGTGTTGGCTAAATACAATGTTAGACATAGAGTAGCCACCCCTTATCACCCACATTCGAATGGCCAAGCTGAAATATCAAATAGGGAGATTAAAAACATACTCGAAAAAGTGGTCAAACCCAATAGAAAAGATTGGTCGTTTAAACTCGAGGATGCACTTTGGGCATATAGGACTGCATATAAGACACCCCTAGGTATGTCTCCTTATAGACTTGTGTATGGCAAAGCATGTCACTTACCATTCGAATTGGAAATTAAAGCATTTTGGGCCCTAAAAGAACTGAATTATTGCGTGACCGATGCGGGAACATTGCGGTCTTTGCAATTACATGAGCTTGATGAGCTTAGACACATGTCCTATGAAAATGCTAAAATGTATAAGGAAAAGACCAAGATTTGGCACGACAGTAGACTTAGGATTAAGGACTTTAAGAAAGGCCAGCTTGTCTTATTATTTAACTCACGGTTGTAATTATTTCCAGGCAAACTTAAGTCCAGATGGTCAGGTCCTTTTGTGATAACTAACGTGTTTGTTCATGGTGCAATCGAGATTAGGAACCTGCAGCAAGGGCAACCGTTCATGGTTAATGGTGCACGATTGAAGCATTATTATGAGGAAGGAGATGTGAAGACTCTCTCGGCCTTCCTCTTGACTGAAACGTGAAATTAAGAACGAGAGAGGACGAGTGATTACTGTGCTCGTCCATTCGAGGCTTTTTGCCTTAGTTTATTTTTTGATGTTTTTTCGGTTATCATTTGTCTATGTTTGAGTGAGATTTTAATTACGATTTTGTTGTTTAATTTGTATGTTTTTGTAGGGGATCGACAGAGGGGATCAAGGAGATGAATTTAGGATAAAAGAATCGGGGAAGATATGGGACCGAATCAAAGATTACATTGAGAAGATATTAGCATTTAAAACGGAAAAATCTCCAACGGTCACTAAAATTGCGCTGGATTTGCAGAATCCGCAACGGAAATAGCCGTTGGGATTTCCATCATTACTTATAGCCGTTAGAAGCGCTCTGATCCGTACGTTTCCCCCGTTCTCTGAACTCCAAGAAAGCTCTCTCCTTCTTCCTCTGCAATCCCTGTTTCCAGATTCCTACGATTCCATCATGGTGCTAACGAGAGCAGAGAGATCTGCGTCCAAAAAGAAAGCTGACGACGCTGAAATTGCTGCGAGGGAAGCACTCCTCGCCTTGGCAGATGCTGAGGTTGCGCGCACTGAACGACTCCCCAAGCTGCCTGTCCGCAAGAAGAAGTGGAAGGTGGTTACGGAGATCCCTGCTGGACCCTCTGAACCAGCAGGAACGCCCAAGAAACGCAAGTGGAGTATGGCTGTAGCTGATGCAGAAATCAAGAAGAAGACTCCCTCTGTGGAGAGTCAAGAACGAGGCCGTCCGTCCCACGAGACAGCCGAGCAAAGCTCTTCACCATCTCCACCAGCGCGAAGCCCTGACCCTTCTCCATCTCCACAGAGCTCTGCACAGACTCCACCGGCACAGAGCCCTAAAGCATCACCCATCTCCCGGAAGTCTGACCCCGAGTTTCCATATGGAGAGTGTCAAGAATCGACGCAGGGTAGTGAGGAAGCTGAAGAAGAAGAGGTCTTCTCTCCTTTGAGGGAAGCAAGCCCCGAGAGTCCAGCGCAGGGGGATGATTCAATGGACGAGACACTGGGGGATTGCCTCCAGCAGATCACAACCAAGGCAAGATTGAAAATGAAGGCCACCAAGGTTGTCAAGGCCAAACGACCAAAAGCCTCGAAGAAGTCCAAGAAAAAGATGGCAAGGGGTGAGCCTTCATCCAAGAAGGTGAGTGATGAGCCGTCTCTGAAGAAGCTCAAGATCGAGGCTGCTGAATCAGCCAAACCAAAAGACAAAGGGAAGGCCAAGCTGTACCCCGAAGATGAGCCTCAATCAGTGAGGTATGTTCCTCTGATGCAGAATCAAGGGGCACTGAGCTGAGGAAGAGGGACCTGCTGCACGAGAAAGGATTCCTCGACGCGCTCGCAGACCTGCCGCAATTCTTGCGCGCAGCGATCACGAATCACGGCTGGGAAGAGCTGTGCAGGCCGCCCAACCCCGCCTACTCCAGCATGGTTTATGATTTTTACGCCAATGTGATGAACCCTGAGGATGGCCTATCTGTGGTCAGAGGAGTCGAGGTGGACTTCTCAGCTAAGGCAATCAACGAAGGCTATGGCCTAAGGGATAAAAGCACACGGATTATGCAAGGATAGTTGATGAGCCAACGGAGGCTGTCCTGGAGGAAGCAATTCGGCTCATTGGCCAACCTGAAGCATCATGGACAGTTTCACGCAATGGGAAGCACACCCTGATGAGTGCTACCCTCACAGCCAAGGCAGCGGTTTGGTTTTCCTTCGTGCGAAGGAAGCTGTCCCAGTGACCCACGAGACCACCATCAACCAAGGCAGATCGCTGCTGGTCTATGCGATCATGAGGGGCCTCACAATCAACGTTGGTGAAGTCATTGCAGCCTCAATCGCAGACTGCGCTAAAAAGGGTAAGGGTCCACTTTTCTTTCCTAATACAATTACTAAGCTATGCTTACGTGCAGGGGTCCCAATCGAGCGAATGGAGAGGCAGCTGGCCTACACGGGGCACCTGGAGTTGCCTACTGCCTTGAGGATGCGAAGGAAGGGGAATATGGAGTTCGAGCTCGATGGCCTGGCTGCTGCTCAGTCTTTTTCAATGGCCTGCCTGATGGATTTGCAGAAGAAGATGGCTCAATGGGCCACATTTGCACAGGCAAGGGACAAGGAGGTTGCTGACCAGTTGGGCTGCATCTTCCCTGAGTTCCCCACGGACCTACTGACACCATGGGCGCCTCCAAGACCAAGAAGGGGTGATGATGATGAGGACATCTGAGTGCCAGACTGAGAGGCACTCAAGGGAGTATTTCTGTTCCCTATAAGAAAAAAAAATCAAACTGCTTTTTATTGAACCATGTGAACTCTGCTGTTTTGAGTTAATTTTAATCTGTTTTTAGTTCTTTAGTTTTAGTGTTTAGAATTGCTTAGTATAGGCTGATGATAGCTGAATAGGTAGATTAGTTTAGTTTCTTTTTTTTTTACAGCTTTAATGACTGGAAAGAGCATGCATAGGGGCCTTAATCACTGATAGATCTGCCCTTGATCCATTGCGACATAATTGCGGAATCCGCAATTTTTATTAGTAAATGCATGTTTTTGACTGTCTGTTTAGCTAGGCTGGTTCTGTTTAAATTTTTGTCTTTTGCTGCTATCTTGACTACCTTATATAGCCTATCTAAAAGCATGCTGGATGAGTGTCATAGGACACCTTTGATAGTTTAAATTAGCCTCTGAAATTTGCTCAGCATGCATAGCTTTAAGTCCTTACCTGCTTGTTTTTATGAATTTCTGCTGCTGTGATGTTTGCTTTTAGAATTCTCTGTCTATGCCTAGGGCTTTTAGATTCTCTTTGTTTTACCTTAGACTAGATGCTTCTAGGACAAGTTTGGGGGTGTGCCACCTCAGACACTCATTGGGGACAATGAGTAGTTTAAGTTTGGGGGAGGCCACCCTAGGCCTAGGAACATTCCTCTCTCCCTTAAAGCATAAGCATTCTTCTTCTCCTTTATAAAAAAAAAAATGATGAGCTGAAAAAAAAAAAAAAATGAAAAATAGAATAAAGAGGGGTGTCTCTCTTTAGTTGCTGTGTAATCAGTGCCAAGTGTGTAACCCACAAGTGGCATTGCATCAAAAGGCAACCAAAGGAGAGGCTCCACCTAAGTAAGAAAGAAAGGAAAAGGAATAAATAGGGAAGAAGAATGTATACCTAGGAGTTGCAACTTTGTGGCTTAGATGTCCTGATTAAAAAGAACTCTGATCCTCAATTAGCTGAGCACAAAGTTGTAGCTTGTAGGGTTGTTTAGGGAGATGAATGTATGTCCAATGTAGTGATGCCAGGGTTTAGGTTGCTCTCTAAATGTTCCACTGTCACTGTTAATACTAAGGCTGGCATGACTCTAAGGAATCCTAGGTAGCTCAAAAGTAAAACTAGAAGCATGTACTGAGTCTGGGGTAAAGCTAGGTAGAATTTGAAACCTTAGGGATAGTGGCACGATAGGACAGAAGCAAGTAGATCAGCTGTAAGGGGTTAATAAAACAGTAGGATCATTAGGCATGCGAAGTCAGAAGAACCAAAGTAAAGAGGGTAGTTGTAAACTTAGAAGTGTGTCACAGGACAACACTGCTAAAGATAGGAATTTTGGGGAGTCAGCAAGTGGTTAGAGAAGATAAAACAGCAGCCTAAGTAAGTCCTTAGATTGCTCGAGGACGAGCAAAACCTTAAGTTTGGGGGTGTGTTATGCCTCTAAAAGTGACTAATTTAGGACTTATTTAGCTTAGAAAGATGTACACTCTTGGGTGTTTTTGAGAGGATTTAGCTTAAACCTATACTTATATATGAGAATTAGAAGAAGGTAGCTAAATTAGGACTTATGTACAAAAGGAAAGAAAAGGGATGAAAAACGAAGTTAAAAGAATGAAAAAAGTGCATTGCGGCAGCATTGCGGAAACATTGCTAAAACAACAATGTTTTAAGTGAAATCCGTAAGTTGGCTGATCTTTTTCTGTTATGTTCCGTTATTTCAGGGATTCGTTCTTTCTCCTCCATCCATTTTGAAGTACGACGTTGAGGATGGATGGTTCTCCTTGGCCCAAACGCACCTGCAGACTACTATAAAAGGGGGTCAAAGTAGAGGTTTTGATCATCATCCGAAAGCGTAGAAGTCTCTTCGCAGCGCAGTCTTTCCCATTCAATCTCTTCTTCGTCTGTTGGTTTGAGAGGTTCAGCTGTTGGAGTCGACAATCAGATAGGAAGGAGAGAAGATTCATCTTCTCTCCAGATTGGATTCATCCAAGCAAGGCTACCCTTTTTCTCCTTTCAGCCGAGGCGTTTGCGACAAGGCGTTCAAGCTCACTTTACTTGCTTTTCTGTCTTTAGTTTTCATTTCCAGCATCGTTTGTTGTCATTTCTTTTCCATTAGTTAGTCCATTCTAGTTCGTTGCGTTCTGTCTTTATGTTAATCACTTTAAGTCTTCATTTGTTTAGTTCAAACGCTTGATTAATCGAAAGCACAATTCATTATTTCACAGTTTCTTGTCTTTGTTGTTTGCTGTTTTGCCTTGTTGTTTTAAGTTTATTCTTCTTCTGAGCATGCCTATTTTATCTAATATTTCTGTTCTCTCTATATCCATGAGTAACTAAGTCACATAGGGGCATGCTAATGACAATACTATAGGCTAAAAAACGTGAACCAAGCATGTAGGATAAGCTCTCGAATGCATTGATTGTATGTAAGCTTCATCCCACGGGCAATTTTGATTGGCCATCCATTTTGTCCAAAGAACTCCTAAACTCTGGAAGGAGTAAGAGTTCAGAGTCATACACTCATGCTAGCCTCTCAAGGTAGCCAGAAAACGACCTAGGAATAGGCGTTTTCCTAGTACAAATCATAACTTACTGCTTTAACAAGATGCTTAAGACCTTACTTGGACATGAGTAAACTAAAGAATCTAATGCATGAAA
The DNA here is from genome assembly GCA_028017165.1 of Herpetospermum pedunculosum. Lineage (NCBI taxonomy): Eukaryota > Viridiplantae > Streptophyta > Magnoliopsida > Cucurbitales > Cucurbitaceae > Herpetospermum > Herpetospermum pedunculosum. The sequence continues at coordinate 51,105,811 of CM051528.1, read as the reverse complement.
TCGGAAGATACATGAGAATGAGTTAGTTTGATGCATAGTGAGTTGATCCAATGCTTGAGAATCGTGTGAAAATGCCTATAGAGGAGTCGTTAATAGCCCTTGTTTCTCCATTTTACACACTTTCGCTGTTAGTAACATTGCGGTAGAATTGCTGTAAGTTAAAAATTCTGTTTAGCTCTTTTCCTCTTCGTTTATTAATTTCTTCTCTTTTCATTTGAGTTTATCATTGACTTGTACTTGTTCATGTTGCTATCCTTTATTGATTCATTAGTAATTAGGCATTTTTAAACAAATCTAGCCCATCAAATCCACCCATTCTTGCTTAACAATACACTTCACAAGTAGCTAATAGTAAATCTCTGTGGGAAAACGAATGAAAAAATACTTACTACTTGCTACAAGATCATGTATGCTTGCATGTTCTGAGTGCTCTCTCTCTCTCTTATTGCTTATTTATTTTACACATTGAGCACGCAACAGTAGGCCAGTTGTTTCTCCTCCATCGTCACAGGTACCCCTGCGCGTAAACATAATTTAGTGATGGTATTGGGGAAAAAGAGTGGCCCTTACCTTTCTTGGAGCATTCGATGATTGATGTTGCTATGACTTCACCCACATCGATGGTGAGTCCCTTCATTATCGCATAAATCAGCAGCGATCTCCCCTGATTGATGGTCGTCTCATGTGTGACAGGGGAGATTCGTCTTCGAATCAGAGACAACCACACATCTGCCTTGTCCCTGAGGGTTGCACTCATTAGTGTGTGCTTCCCATGCTTTGAGACTGCCCATGCTGCCTCAGGCTTCCCTATTATATTCAGTGCTTCCTCCAGGACTTCCTGTGAAGGTGAAGCCATGATCCTTGCGTATTCATAATCTTTATGCCCCTTTAGAGCATACACGTTGTTGATTTTTTCGGCTGAGAATTCAACTACTACTCCCCTCACCATTGAAGTACAGCCTTCAGGGCGAGTGAGGTTGGCATAGAAGTCGTACACCATCTCATAGTAGGCCTGAATTGGAGGCCTAGACAGCTCTTCCCAGCCGTGGTTCATAATTCCCGCGCGCAGAAATTGCGGCAGGTCCGCAACAAAATCAAGAAATCCCCTCTCGTGGAGGAAGTCTTTCTTCATCAATTCCAGGCCTCTTGCCTCTGCTTCTTTTGACACATACCTCGCAGCTCGAGGCTCATCCTCTTGGTACATCTTTCTCTTCCCCTTGTCCTTTGCCTTGGCTGCTTCAACAGCCTCAGATTTCATTTTCTTGATGGAAGGCCCAGCTTCGACCTTCTTCTTTTTGGCTCTCTTTGAGGCATTTGGACGTTTGGCCCTCACAATCACAGGGGCTCGCTTCTTGAGCCTTGCCTTGGCAGCTATCTGTTGGAGGCATTCATCCAACGTGTCCTCCATTGAATCCTTCCTTTCCCTCTTGTTACGTGCTCAATGTGTTAAAATAAATACGCAATAAGATAGAGAGAGCACTCAGAACATGCAAGCATACATGATCCTATAGCAAGTAGTAAGTATTTTTTCATTCGTTTTCCCACAGAGATTTATTATAAGCTACTCGTGAAGTGTAAAGTTAAGAAAGAAAAGGTGGATTTGATGGGGTCAAATTGGTTTAAAATTGTCTATTTCCTACTGAATACGTAGAGGGTAGCAACATGAATAAGTGCACGTCAAAGCTAAACTCAAATGAAAAGAGACGAGATAAATAAATGAAGAAGAAAACAGCTAAACAGAATTGTGAACTTAGCAGAATTGCGGAAACAGCAATTCTACCGCAATTTTCCTAACAGCGAAAGTGTGTAAAATGGAGAATCAAGGGCTACTAACGACTCCTCTATAGGCATTTTCTCACGATTCTCAAGCATTGGATCAACTCTCTATGCATCAAACTCACTCAATCTCATGTATCGTTCGATTCCATGCATTAGATTCTTTAGTTTACTCATGTCCAAGTAAGGTCTTAAGCATCTTGTTAAAACAGAAAGTTATGGTTTGTACTAGGAAAACGCCTATTCCTAGGTCGTTTTCTGGCTACCTTGAAAGGCTAGCATGAGTGTATGACTCTGAACTCTTACTCCTTCCAGAGGTTAGGAGTTCTTTGGACAAAATGGATGGCCAATCGAAATTGCCCGTGGGATGAAGCTTACATACAATCAATGCTTCGAGAGCTATCCTACATGCTTGGTTCACGTTTTTTAGCCTATAGTATTGTCATTAGCATGCCCCTATGTGACTTAGTTACTCATGGATATAGGGAGAACAGAAATAGGAGATAAAGTAAACATGCTTAGAAGAAATTTAAAGACAAACAGCAAGGGAAAAACAGTAGCAGCAAAGAGAAGAAACTGTGAAATGAAGAATTGTGCTTTGATTTACTTGAGTGTTTGAATGAACAAAGGAAGGTTTAAAGTAAATAACATAAAGACAGAAAAGCAACGGAATGCAATAAACTAGCCACTAGAAGGGAAACAACAACAAAGCAGAACTGGAAATTAGAAATGAAAGACAAAAAGCAGTAAATGAGCTTGGACGCCTTGTCGCAACCGCCTCGGCTGAAGGATGAGAAAGAACAGCCTTGCTTGGATGAATCCAATCGGGAGAGAAGATGAATCTTCTCTCCTTCCTATCAGATTGTCGACTCCAACAGCTAAACTTCGCAAACCAACAGACGGCAAAGAAAAACAGGAGAAAAGATGGAGCTGCGAGAAGACTTCTACGCTTTCGGATGATGATTGAACCCTCGACTTTGACCCCTTTTATAGCAATCTGCAGGTGCGTTTGGGCCAAGGAGAACCATCAATCTTCAACGTCGTACTTCAAAATGGATGGAGGAGAAAGAGCGAATCCCTGAAATAACGAAAATTAACAGAAAAAGATCAGTCAACTTACGGTTTTCACTTGAAACATTGCGGTTTCAGCAATGTTTCCGCAATGCTGTCGCAATGTAGTTTTTTCATTCTTTTACTTCTGTTTTCAATCCTTTTCTTTCCTTTTGCACACAAGTCCTAATTTAGCTACCTTCTTTTAATTCTCACAAATAAGCATAGGTTTAAGCTAAATCCTACCAAAAACACCTAAGAGTGTGCATCTTTCTAAGCTAAATAAGTCCTAAATAAGTCACTTTTGGAGACATAACACACCCCCAAACTTAAGGTTTTGCTTGTCCTCAAGCAAACTAAGGACTTACTTAGGCTGTTGTTTCATTTTCTTTAACCTCTTATGACTCCCCTATATCCCTATCTATAGCAGTGCTGTCCTGTGACACACTTCTAAGTTCAGAACTATCCTCTTATCTAGCTTCTTCTGACTTCGCCTGCCTAATACTCCTACGGTTTTCATTAACTCCCTACAACTGATCTACTTGCTTTTGTCATATCATGCCACTATCCCTAAGGTTTCAAATTCTACCTAGCTTTACCCCAGACTCAGTACATGCTTCTAGTTTTTACTTTTGAGCTACCTAGGATTCCTTAGAGTCATGCCAGTCTTAGTATTAACAGTGACAGTAGTACTTTAAGAGAACAATCTAAACCCTGGCATCACTACATTGGACATACATTCATCTCCCTAAACAACCCTACAAGCTACAACTTTGTGCTCAGCTACTTGAGGATCAGAGTTCTTTTTAAATAGGACATCTAAGCCACAAAGTTGCAACTCCTAGGTATACACTCTTCTTCCCTACTTTTTCCTTTTTTCTTTATTAGGTGGAGCCTTTCCTTTGGTTGCCTTTTGATGCAATGCCATTTGTGGGTTACACACTTGGCACTGATTACTCAGCAACCTAAGAAAGACACCCCTCTTTATTCTATTTTTCATTTTTTTTTTTTTTTCAGTTCATCATTCCTTTTTTTTTTTAATAGGAGAAGAAGAATGCTTATGCTTTTAAGGGAGAGAGGAATGTTCCTAGGCCTAGGGTGGCCTCCCCCAAACTTAAACTACTCATTGTCCCCAATGAGTGTCTGAGGTGGCACACCCCTGATAATCCCGTGAAATGTGATTAAATTTAGCATCTTTTGTCACTTTTTATCGGTCAAAGTTGAGTGAAATGCATGTTTTTATCTTGAATTTAGTGAGTCTCTTGTTAAATTTAATTAGGAATCATTTTTTTAGTATTGTTTTGCATTTTGATTAATTGTAGTTTTATTTGTCTTTGTTTGGAAGCGTATGATTTGAAGATGACCAATTCTCTTTTATGTGAAAGAGAGAAAATTGTGCCAACTATCTGCCCATTATGATGGGCCAAAAATGGAATAGAAGAAAAGCCCATGGATTATGGCTATGACACGGAAAGAACCAAATTCAAAGAAAGAGAAAAAAAAAAAAGAATTGAGAAAAAATGAAATGAAATTAAATTCTTGGCATGACAAGTGGGTGGTGGAAGAAAACAGTTGGTAAAAACAAAGACAGAAAAGAGGGGAAGTGAAGATCAAGATTGCGAAAAACGACGGAACGAAAAAGGAAAGAAGAAAGAGAAGAAAAGAAAGGATGAAATTGAGCAGCAGCATGGGATTGGTCTGAAGAAAGTTTTGTGCCTGAAAAGAAATTTGAAAAAGTTATTCTTCTTCTCCTCTTCCTACTTTCTAATTTATATTTCATACAGTAACTCTTAATTCCTTTAATATTGTAACACTGTTTAGTTATTTCTTTTAGTGATAAATTTTTATGATTTCTTTAGTTTGAATTAAATATGTTTATGATGAATTATTTGTTTCTATTTGCTTCATTGTTAAGAATTATGAACTAAAACTTTTTAGGGCTGGAATTTGTGGTGTTTTAATGCCTAATTTTACCCTTTTTGTTATACTGATGGCATATGTTGAGTAGTTTACTTGTGGGTGTTGAATGTCTATTTTCTATTTGAGATTGATCACCTTAAATAGATTACAAATTGATTTTTAATACTGAAAGGGTTAAGAATTAGTGGAAAAGGCACAAGTGATGCAAGTATATTTATACTTGTTTAAGTAGTAAATTCAAGGGTGTAGATATACATTTTTTGCTTGCAAAATTAGGGAAATAGAGTGTATTGGTGTTCTTGATGCTAGGTTTTCATAGACATATGATTAACTTAGTTCAAGGGTCTGTGTTCAAGGATTTGAAATTGTTTTTGGACTTATAAAATAAAATTCTCATTTACTGCTTGACTGTGTTCTTGAATTGGTGCAGCATTGTTATAACAAATGGGTGAAAATAAGCATAAAAATAGGCCATAAATTCCAGCACCTTAGTCAATTGATTCTTAAGAGAAATTTTAATCAAATTTTAATTTTATATACCTTTAAGATAGTTAGAATTTAATTTTCTCATGTCAAACTTGCTTTTTGTTAATTTTATATCACTTAGTTGTTTTAGAATTACTTGGTTTTAAGTCTCAATTTTATAGAAATTGCGTTCATTAGTCTCTGTGGGATCGACCTTGTCTACCAATTACTACCTACGATTGCGTATGCTTGCGTAGCGAGTTTTTGACAGTGCTTGGGTTAGCCCAGTTCAGTGTGTACCAAAGAAAGGTGGGATTACAGTTGTGGAAAACATGAGTAATGAATTGATCCCGACGATAACAGTTACTGGGTGGAGAGTGTGCATGGATTATCGGAAATTAAATAAGGCGACGAGGAAAGATCATTTCCCATTACCCTTCATTGACCAGATGCTCGACAGGCTAGCAGGCAAGGAATATTATTGCTTCTTAGATGGGTATTCAGGGTATAACCAGATCACCATCGCGCCAGAAGATCAGGAGAAGACCACTTTTACCTGTCCTTATGGCACATTTGCCTTTCGTCGGATGCCTTTCGGGTTATGTAATGCACCAGCTACTTTCCAACGATGCATGATGGCCATTTTCAGCGATATGGTGGAGCAAACATTAGAGGTATTTATGGATGATTTCTCTACATTTGGTGAAACTTTTGATGTGTGCTTGTTTAATTTGCAGGATATTCTTAAACGATGCGAGGAGACCAATCTTGTCTTAAATTGGGAGAAGTGTCACTTCATGGTTTGTGAAGGGATTGTTTTGGGGCATAAAATTTCAAAGGTTGGAATAGAGGTGGACAAAGCAAAGATTGAGGTAATTGAAAAAATGTTACCACCTACCACAGCCAAGGGGATCAGAAGTTTCCTAGGACATGCTGGATTCTACAGGAGGTTCATTAAGGACTTTTCGAAAATTTCTAAACCTCTATGCATGCTTCTTGAGCAATCTAGACCTTTCGTATTTGATGAAGAATGTAACAAAGCATTCTTGAGACTTAAAGAAGTGTTGGTCACAGCACCAGTAATTGTTGCTCCTGATTGGTCTTTATCATTTGAACTGATGTGTGATGCGAGCGACTTTGCAGTAGGTGCAGTGTTGGGTCAGAGAATTGGTAAAGTATTTCACTCCATCTATTATGCTAGCAGGACATTAAATGACGCTCAGATTAACTACACTACCACTGAGAAAGAATTGTTAGCAGTGGTATTTGCATTTGACAAGTTTAGGGCGTATTTGGTGGGTACAAAGGTCATTGTGTTCACTGATCACTCGGCTATTAGATATTTAATCTCTAAGAAAGAATCTAAGCCTAGATTGATTCGTTGGATATTGTTGCTTCAGGAATTCGATTTGGAAATTAGAGATAGGAGTGGAACACAAAATCAGGTAGCAGATCATCTATCTCGACTCTATGCAGAGACTGAGAAGCAACAACAAAGCCCCATTAAAGAGACTTTTCCAGATGAACATCTTCTCAGTATTGATGAACACCTACCATGGTATGCTGATTTAGTAAATTATTTGGTGAGTGGAGTTTTACCCCCTGAATTGAGTAGGCACCAATTGAAGAAGTTCATGCATGATGTAAGATACTTTTTCTGGGATGAACCTTACCTATATAAGAAATGTGCTGATCAAATTTTGAGAAGATGTGTTCCAGAAGATGAAATTCAGAGTATTCTCAACCATTGTCACTCAGCACCCTATGGTGGCCACTTCGGTGGGGATAGAACAGCAGCGAAAGTGTTGCAGTCTGGATACTTCTGGCCCTCACTTTTTAAAGATTCCTATCAGTTTGCAAAAAGTTGTGATCGTTGTCAGAGAGTAGGGAATATCTCTCAACGACATGAAATGCCTTTGAACAACATATTAGAGGTTGAGCTCTTCGATCTATGGGGGATAGATTTTATGGGTCCATTTCCACAATCTTATGGCAACCTCTACATTCTTTTAGCAGTGGATTATGTATCAAAGTGGGTTGAAGCGATCGCCTCTCCGTCCAATGATTCCAAGGTAGTGGGCAAATTTCTCAAGAAAAATATTTTTACACGTTTTGGCACACCGAGAGCACTTATAAGCGATGGTGGAACTCATTTTGGGAGCAGAATGTTAGAATCCATGTTAGCCAAATATGGAATCAAACACAAGGTTGCAACTGCGTATCATCCTCAAACGAGTGGACAGGCTGAAGTGTCTAATCGAGAGATTAAAAGAATTTTGGAAAAGATGGTGAGTTCATCACGTAAGGATTGGTCGCAGAAACTTGATGATGCTTTATGGGCCTACAGAACTGCCTTTAAAACACCTATAGGTATGTCTCCATATAGGCTTGTATTTGGCAAGGCATGTCATTTGCCTTTAGAACTTGAACATAAGGCATATTGGGCCACCAAAGAGTTGAATATGGACATTCAACCAGCGGGAGAGGAAAGAAAATTGCAGCTTGTTGCACTTGAAGAATTGAGATGGTTCTCATATGAGAATGCTATGATTTATAAAGAAAAGACCAAAGCATGGCATGACCGTCACATTCATTCAAGAGAATTTCTACCGGGGCAACATGTCCTTCTCTTTAACTCTCGATTGAAGTTATTTCCGGGTAAGCTCAAATCCCGATGGTCGGGACCATTTATGATCGTGACCGTGTTCCCTCATGGAGCTGTTGAGCTCATGGATGAAAAATCAGGGGTTACCTTCAAAGTGAACGGACAGCGAGTCAAACATTACTGGGGTAGTACCATGGATCGGGAGAAAGTTTGTGTGTTGTTGAGCGAAGAATGATGAGAAATAGAAGAGTCGGGCTGATGACGTTAAACGAAGCGCTTTATGGGAGGCAACCCATTCAAGGGAGAATTTCTTAGTTTTGAGTTGTTGATTTCTTTATTTTGGTTTGTTTTCTTTTGGACTTTGAAAAAAAAAATTGATATTGCTGATTCTTGATTTTTATTACGCAGATGAGAGTAAGTCAATTAAGAGGGTTATGCATCGAGATCCAACGCCCATATTGATGTCGAGAAGAAGCAGTGAGGGGAGTTTCTTTCCTTTACCTTTTTTATACCCTATTGTACGATTGTTAATATTTTTTAATGCCGGTACTAGCTTTATGCTTCTTTTGTCGGGCTATCTGTGGTGCTATATTTGAACTGAAGTTTGGATGCTTGGCCTTGTTGAGTTGTGAGGACACAACTTATCCTAAAGTTTGGGGTGGGTTTTGTGTTTTTACCGCTTTTCTTTTTCAAGTTTGTCTATATTGGGTTTTCTTGTATGTTTGTTGTGTCTCTTTGTTTAGTTATCTGTGGGTGTTTTTGGTGGTTTATTTTGGTGACCATGACTTAGACTATTTCCTCTTAATTTACATGTGACACATTGGAAATGACAAATGAGTGAGTAAGTTAAAGTAATCCTTCACACTTAAGTCTTAATTGTCTAGCTTGTTGATTCTAAGAAGCTTTTTGGTCTTGATGAGATCTTAGGGGCTAGAGTGAGATAATTTGGTGTCTTGAAGTAAGCTTAAAGGTAGTGAGAATGGGTTGTGAGCAAACTCTTGTTATAAGTGTTAAGTTTGGAGGAGGTCACATCTTTAAAAAAAAATTGAATTAAAAAAAAAAAAAAAAAAAAAAAGGGATACTCCTCTTTCTAAAGTTGGCTTAGTAACCAGAGGCATTCATGAGCCCCATGTTTTCCTTTGCGTCAAACGGTTACTTAAGATATGAGTATGCAAAAGCAACCCATCTTAGTGATAGTGCTCGTAGTTAGGCGATCTTCATCACCAATGTTGCCGTTTAAATTGAAGGTACAAATGACTAGATGGGGTCCCTTAAAAAAAAAAAAAAAAAAAAAAAAAAAAAAAAAAGAAAAAAAAGTTGTGTTCATACCTCCCCATTCCTTTGTTATTTTATTGGGTTTGAGAATGTTAGAAAGGGAAAAGAAGAATATAAAGAGAATGAAATAAGTATGTTCTCGGAAAAAAAAAAGGAAGTTTTTTTATATCTTGAGCTTCATTTGTAAACTTTTAATCTCATGGATAGGCACCTTATTGAGTCACTCCATGTCCACTAACTAATTTCTATGACTTAAGATTTTAAGTGACTTTGGTGATGGAAGTTGGGTTAATTAAGACTTTGCACACACACACCCAAGGGGTTACTTTGGCTCACAAACAACTTTGTCATATCTTGTTTGTGTCTTTGTTAAATCAAAAGGTGGGAGTCTACCTAAAGGCCGAACAATCTAAACTTTCATTGCCCTCACTTTTAACTTTTGTTTGTTGTCTTCTTTTATTTTTGGTGCATCACTCGAGGGCGAGTAATGAGCTAAGTTTGGGGGTGTGATAATCCCGTGAAATGTGATTAAATTTAGCATCTTTTGTCACTTTTTATCGGTCAAAGTTGAGTGAAATGCATGTTTTTATCTTGAATTTAGTGAGTCTCTTGTTAAATTTAATTAGGAATCATTTTTTTAGTATTGTTTTGCATTTTGATTAATTGTAGTTTTATTTGTCTTTGTTTTGAAGCGTATGATTTGAAGATGACCAATTCTCTTTTGTGTGAAAGAGAGAAAATTGTGCCAACTATCTACCCATTATGATGGGCCAAAAATGGAATAGAAGAAAAGCCCATGGATTATGGCTATGACACGGAAAGAACCAAATTCAAAGAAAGAGAAAAAAAAAAAGAATTGAGAAAAAATGAAATGAAATTAAATTCTTGGCATGACAAGTGGGTGGTGGAAGAAAACAGTTGGTAAAAACAAAGACAGAAAAGAGGGGAAGTGAAGATCAAGATTGCGAAAAACGACGGAACGAAAAAGGAAAGAAGAAAGAGAAGAAAAGAAAGGATGAAATTGAGCAGCAGCATGGGATTGGTCTGAAGAAAGTTTTGTGCCTGAAAAGAAATTTGAAAAAGTTATTCTTCTTCTCCTCTTCCTACTTTCTAATTTATATTTCATACAGTAACTCTTAATTCCTTTAATATTGTAACACTGTTTAGTTATTTCTTTTAGTGATAAATTTTTATGATTTCTTTAGTTTGAATTAAATATGTTTATGATGAATTATTTGTTTCTATTTGCTTCATTGTTAAGAATTATGAACTAAAACTTTTTAGGGCTGGAATTTGTGGTGTTTTAATGCCTAATTTTACCCTTTTTGTTATACTGATGGCATATGTTGAGTAGTTTACTTGTGGGTGTTGAATGTCTATTTTCTATTTGAGATTGATCACCTTAAATAGATTACAAATTGATTTTTAATACTGAAAGGGTTAAGAATTAGTGGAAAAGGCACAAGTGATGCAAGTATATTTATACTTGTTTAAGTAGTAAATTCAAGGGTGTAGATATACATTTTTTGCTTGCAAAATTAGGGAAATAGAGTGTATTGGTGTTCTTGATGCTAGGTTTTCATAGACATATGATTAACTTAGTTCAAGGGTCTGTGTTCAAGGATTTGAAATTGTTTTTGGACTTATAAAATAAAATTCTCATTTACTGCTTGACTGTGTTCTTGAATTGGTGCAGCATTGTTATAACAAATGGGTGAAAATAAGCATAAAAATAGCCCATAAATTCCAGCACCTTAGTCAATTGATTCTTAAGAGAAATTTTAATCAAATTTTAATTTTATATACCTTTAAGATAGTTAGAATTTAATTTTCTCATGTCAAACTTGCTTTTTGTTAATTTTATATCACTTAGTTGTTTTAGAATTACTTGGTTTTAAGTCTCAATTTTATAGAAATTGCGTTCATTAGTCTCTGTGGGATCGACCTTGTCTACCAATTACTACCTACGATTGCGTATGCTTGCGTAGCGAGTTTTTGCACAACACCCCCAAACTTGTCCTAGAAGCATCTAGTCTAAAGTAAAACAAAGAGAATCTAAAAAGCCCTAGGCATAGACAGATCATTCTAAAAGTAAATATCCTAGCAGCAGAAATTTGAAAAAACAGACAGAGAAGGACTTAAAGCTATGCATGCTGAGCTTTTTAGAGATTAATTTAAACTATCAAAGGGTGTCCTATGACACTCATCCAGCATGCTTTAAGATAAGCTATATAAGGTAGTCATGGTAGCCGCAAAAGATAGAATTTAAACAGATCACAACCTAGCTAAACAGACAGTCCAAAACATGCATTCAGTAATAAAAATTGCGGGTTCCGCAATTATTTCGCAATAAATACAGGGCAGATATAACAGTGAGTAAGGCCCCTACGCATGCTTTTTCCAGTCATTCAAGCTCTCTAAAAATGAAACTAAACTAATCTACCTAATCAGCTAGCATCAGACTACACTAAACAATTTAAAAACTTAAAACTAAGCAACTAAAACAAATCAAAATATTAACTAAAAACAGCATAATTCACACGGTTCATAAAAAGCAGTTTAAATTTTTTTTCTAAGGGAACAGCAATACTCCCTTTAGTGCTCTACAATCTAGCACTCAGATGTCTTCATCCTCATCATCAGTCCCTCGTGGTCGTGGAGGCACCCATGGAGACAGTAGGTTCGTGGGAATAGAGAAAATGTAGCAAACAGAAGTAAATAACAGCAGACAATAGAGAAAATGGAAGACAAAAAGCAGTAGAAAGCGGTGTAAATGTGTGCGTGAACTCCTCGCCGCAAGCGCCTCGGATGAAGGGGAAGGTTAGCGTTTTTTGGGGATGAATCCAATCAGAAGAGAAGAAGGATATTCTCTTCCTCCTCTCAAATTATCGGTGCCAAAAGCTTATTCCTTCACTCCAACAAACGGGATAGAAAATGGAGAGAAACTGCGTTGAGATGGAAAGTTCTACGCTTCCAAGCTTATTGTTCTCCTTCCCCCTTGACCTCTTTTTATAGCTCTTTGCAGGTACTCTTCAGTCAAGGAGAACCATCCATTCTGAACGACGACCCTCCACGTGGCAGCAGGAGAGAACTTGGGCGGCTGAAAGATCGCAACAAAACGGCGGACGGTTGGAACAACTTAGCAGCAACAGCTTTAAACATTGCGAATTCCTCGTTGTGACCGCAATAAACATTGCGGAGACAGCAATGTTTCAGCAATTCCCCTGCAATGTACATTTTGACTCTTTTAGCATTGTTTTTTATTCTTTCTTGTTCCTTTTACAAATAAGTCCTGATTTAGTTCCATTCTATGAATTCTCATACATAAGCACATATTAAACTAAATTCTAACAAAAATGCTTAAGAGATTGCACGATTATATGGTAAATAAGTCCCTTAATTAAGTACTTTTGGAGACGTAACACACCCCCAAACTTAAGTTATTGCGCGTCTTCGAGCAATATAAGGGCTTACTTGGGGTGCTAATACTTGTCTTTTACTCTCTACCTGACTACTTGCTGACTTCCCTAAGCTTACTATCTGTGGCATAGCTGTCCTGTGACACTCTTCTAAGTTCAACTAACTCCACGTTTTGCATATTCTGGTTTCTCTTGCCTTTAAAACATATTGCCTTTTATAAATTTCCTACAACTGATTTATCTGCCTATGTCATTAGGTACATTGTGCAGCTATCCCTAAGTTTTCAAATTCTTCCTAGTTTTATCCCAGACTCAGTACATGCTTCTAATGTTTTTCTTTTAAGCTACCTAGGATTCCTTAGAGTCATGCCAGTCTTAGTACACACGAGTAACAGTAGTACATTTCATAGAACAACCTAAACCCTGGCATCACTACATTGGATATACACTCATCTCCCCTAACATACCTTCAAGCTACAACCCTGTGCTTAGCAAACTAAGGATCAGAGTTCATTCATACAGGACACCTAAGCACTTAGGCTATAACTTGTAGGCATACATTCTTCTTCCTTGGTTTTTCCTTTTTCTTTTCTTTTTCTGGTAGAGTTTCTCCTTATGGTTTTCCTTTTGATGCAGTGCCACTTGTGGGTTACACAAATGGCCCTGATTACTCAGCATCCTCAAGAGAGACACTACTCTTTATTCTTTCATTTTTTTTTTCTTTTCATTTTTTTCAAAGAAGAAGAATGCTTATGTTTAAAGAGGGAGAGAGGAATGTTCCTAGGCCTAGAGGCTGCCTCCCCCAAACTTGAACTCCTCATTGTCCCCAATGAGAATCGGAGGTGGCACACCACCAAACTTGTCCTAGAAGCATCTAGTCTAGGGAAAAACAAGCAGAACTTAAAACTCCTAGGCATAGAACGACCTTCTTAAAGCAGATAACTCAGAGGCAAAATTTTTGTAAAAACAACATGTTAAGGGCTGACAGAGGTGCATGCTTAACAATAAAGGAAGCTAAATTTAAACGAACAAAGCTGTACTATGACACTCATCCAGCATGCTCAATAGATAGATTACATACTGAAGTCAGTAAAGCAGCAAAATATTGAGATTTAAATCAAAACAGCCCATCAAAAAGTCATCCAACAGCATGCGAAAACTAACAAAAAATTGCGGACACCGCAAGGAATTCGCAATTAATCCTACAGAGCAAATTTAGCTGTGATTAAGGCTCCTAGCATGCTATATTCAGACATCAACAACTACATAAAATAGCAAAACTATTTAAGCTAACTACGCATATGACATCAATCTAATCTAAACTACTCTAAACAAATAAATTAACAATTAAAACAGATCATTGATTGGATTAAAAATGGGGTAACAGTTCACAGAAAAGCAGGTTTTGTTTTTTTTTTTCTTAAGAGGGATCAGAAAACTCCCTCGAATGCCGTCAAGCTGGCATTCAATCATCCTTGTCCTCGTCTCTCATTTCCTTTGGAGGCGCCCAAGGCTTGAACAGACCAGCAGGGAAGGTGGGGAATATGCATCCCAGCTGCTCAGCCACCTCCTGATCCCTTGCTTGCGCATACTCAGCCCATTGAGCCATCTTGTGCTGCAAGTCCATCAGGCAGGCCATGGATAGTGGCTGTGCAGCAGCCAGGCCATCCATCTTAAATTCCATATTGCCCCGTCTTCGCATCCTTAAGATCATGGGCAGCTCCAGATGGCTTGTGTAAGCCAACTGCCTCTCATCCCTCGCAATAGGCACACCTACACGTAAGCACAGTTTAGTTATAGTGTTTGGGAAAAATAATTGTCCCTTACCTTTGCGTGAGCAATCAATGATGGAGGCGGCAATGACTTCACCAACATCAATGGTGAGTCCCCACATGATGGCATAGAGCAGCAACGATCGCCCCTGGTTGATAGACGTTTCGTGCGTCACAGGGGGAGATGCGTCTGCGGACAAGGGAGAACCAGACTGTTGCCTTGTCTCTAAGGGTTGCACTCATCAGGGTGTGCTTCCCATTACGTGAGACCGCCCAGGCTGCCTCAAGTTTGTCGATGGTGTGCAAGGCCTCTTCTAGGACTGCCTCAGATGGCGAGTCAACGATCTTGGCATACTCAGAATGTGTATGCCCTTTGAGAGCATAGGCCTCATTGATGGCGTTGGCAGAGAAGTTGATTTATATCCCCCTCACTGTTGATAGACACGCTTCCGGGTGTGTGAGATTGGCGTACAAATCGTACACCCTATCAGGATACGCTGGAATTGGAGGCCTGCAGAGTTCCTCCCAGCCATGGTTGATGATCCCTGCGCGCAAGAATTGCGGCAGGTCCGCCAATGCATCAAGGAATCCTCGCTCGTGGAGGAGTTTCTTCTTCATCAATTCAAGGCCCTTGACCTCTGCTTCTTGTGAGACATACCTCGCAGCTTGTTATGTCTCCAAAAGTGACTTATTTAGGACTTATTTAGCTTAGAAAGATGCACACTCTTAGGTGTTTTTGATAGGATTTAGCTTAAACCTATGCTTATTTGTGAGAATTAAAAGAAGGTAGCTAAATTAGGACTTGTGTGCAAAAGGAAAGAAAAGGATTGAAAACCGAAGTAAAAAAATGAAAAAACTACATTGCGACAGCATTGCGGAAACATTGCTGAAACCGCAATGTTTCAAGTGAAAACCGTAAGTTGACTGATCTTTTTCTGTTAATTTCCGTTATTTCAGGGATTCGTTCTTTCTCCTCCATCCATTTTGAAGTACGACGTTGAAGATTGATGGTTCTCCTTGGCCCAAACGCACCTGCAGATTACTATAAAAGGGGGTCAAAGTCGAGGGTTCAATCATCATCCGAAAGCGTAGAAGTCTTCTCGCAGCTCCATCTTTTCTCCTGTTCTTCTTTGCCGTCTGTTGGTTTGCGAAGCTCAGCTGTTGGAATCGATAATCTGATAGGAAGGAGAGGAGATTTATCTTCTCTCCCGATTGGATTCATCCAAGCAAGGCTGATCTTTCTCATGCTTCAGCCGAGGCGGTTGCGACGAGGCGTTCAAGCTCTTTTACTGCTTTCTGCCTTTCATTTCTAATTTCCAGCATTGTTTAGTTGTTGTTTCCCTTCTAGTGGCTAGTTTATTACATTTCGTTGCTTTCTGCCTTTATGTTATTCACTTTAAGCTTTCCTTTGTCCATTCAAACATTCAAGTAATCAAAAGCAAAATTCAGCATTTCACAGTTTCTTGCCTTTGCGATCCACTGTTTTTCCCTACTATCTTGTCTTTAAATTCCTTCTGAACATGTCTTTTTTATCTTCTATTTCTGTTCTCCCCACATCCATGAGTAACTAAGTCACATAGGGGCATGCTAATGACAACACTATAGGCTAAAAAACGTGAACCAAGCATGTAGGATAGCTCTCGAAGCATTGATTGTGTGTAAGCTTCATCCCACGGGCAATTTCGATTGGCCATCCATTTTGTCCAAAGAACTCCTAACCTCTGGAAGGAGTAAGAGTTCAGAGTCACACACTCATGCTAGCCTTTCAAGGTAGCCAGAAAACGACCTAGGAATAGGCGTTTTCCTAGTACAAACCATAACTTTCTGCTTTAACAAGATGCTTAAGACCTTACTTGGACATGAGTAAACTAAAGAATCTAATGCATGGAACCGGACGATACATGAGATTGAGTGAGTTTGATGCATAGAGTGTTGATCCAATGCTTGAGAATCGTATAAAAATGCCTATAGGAGAGTCATTAGTAGCCCTTGTTTCTCCATTTTATACACTTTCGCTGTTAGGAAAATTGCGGTAAAATTGCTGCTTCCGCAATTCTACTAAGTTACAATTCTGTTTAGCTGTCTTCTTCTTCGTTTATTAATTTCTTCTCTTTTCGTTTGAGTTTAGCTTTGACTTGCATCTGTTTATGTTGCTATCCTTTACATATCCCTTAGGAGTTAGGCAATTTAAAACCAATTTGACCCCATCAAATCCACCCATTCTTTCTTAACTTTACACTTCACTAGTAGCTTATAATAAATCTCTTTGGGAAAACGAATGAAAAAATACTTACTACTTGCTATAAGATCATGTATGCTTGCATGTTCTGAGTGCTCTCTCTATCTTATTACTTGCTTATTTTAACACATTGAGCACGCAACAAGTTTTTGGCGCCGCTGCCGGGGATTTATCTAAGTGAAAACGAAGTCTGTTAAGTTTGAAACACCAAGTTTATTGCCTATTGAAGCTGATCTGTTTCATTTCTTTTGCAGGTACTAGTTGGGTTAGTTTATGAGTGAACCTTCAAGTAGTGATCTAGAGTTCAATCCTGAGCCTGAGAGATTACTTAGGGCCAGAAATAGAGCCAAGAAACGTCTCTTTAACCAACCCTCTATACCTCCAATAATTGCGGGAACCGCAATTCCTCCGCAATTGTCTCAAGAAGAAATGGATGGAATAGTTCCAAATCCGGTGCCTATCACTCGCAATCCCATCGAAATAGCGAATGATAAGGATAGCGCCATACTCTCTTACCTAGTACCTATGCCTGGGGAGCTGAACCCCAGCATAATCCGTCCTGAAATCACTGCCAACTCATTCGAGTTAAAGCCAGTGATGTTCCAAATGTTGTCCACTGTGGGACAATTCTTTGGAGTGGAAAATGAGGATCCCCACAACCATCTTCGAAACTTCCTAGGAGTCAGTGATACATTCATCATCCCTGGAGTTTCCCAAGAAGCCTTAAGGCTATACTGTTGCGTGATCAATGTGTTAAAATAAATAAGCAATAAGATAGAGAGAGCACTCAGAACATGCAAGCATACATGATCCTATAGCAAGTAGTAAGTATTTTTTCATTCGTTTTCCCACAGAGATTTATTATAAGCTACTCGTGAAGTGTAAAGTTAAGAAAGAAAGGGTGGATTTGATGGGGTAGAATTGGTTTTAAATTGTCTATTTCCTTCTGAATACGAAGAGGGTAGTAACATAAACAAGTGCAAGTCAAAGTTGAACTCAAATGAAAAGAGACGAGATTAATAAACGAAGACAAAAATAGCTAGACAGAATTGTAACTTTAGCAGAATTGCGGAAACAGCAATTCTACCGCAATTTTAATAACAGCGAAAGTGTGTAAAGTGGAGAAACAAGGGCTACTAACGACTCCTCTATAGGCATTTTCACACGATTCTCAAGCATTGGATCAACTCTCTATGCATCAAACTCACTCAATCTCATGTATCGTCCGATTCCATGCATTAGATTCTTTAGTTTACTCATATCCAAGTAAGGTCTTAAGCATCTTGTTAAAGCAGAAAGTTATGGTTTGTACTAGGAAAACGCCTATTCCTAGGTCGTTTTCTGGCTACCTTGAAAGGCTAGCATGAGTGTATGAATCTGAACTCTTACTCCTTCCAGAGGTTAGGAGTTCTTTGGACAAAATGGATGGCCAATCGAAATTGCCCGTGGGATGAAGCTTACATACAATCAATGCTTCGACAGCTATCCTACATGCTTGGTTCACGTTTTTTAGCCTATAGTATTGTCATTAGCAAGCCCCTATGTGACTGGTAGACGTACTTTTGGGGTACTCTAAATTCAAGCTCTCGAGGCTTGCCAAAATACATTTATAACTCCGCTACAACAGAGCTTTGCAGCTAGTGGTAGTCGGGTGTCGAACCACAGGGAACCTAAATTATTTCCTCCTAATTAATTTCTATTTGTTTTTAAAACTAAGACTCGAAAGCAATTAAAGTGGGGGGTTTGACGAAATATAAACTAACGGGAAAATAAATGCGAAAAGTAAAGCGCGGAAAATTAAACGGAACACGTGCTTCTAATTTTAAGGGTCGGGGTTTACTTTGATGCGACTCAATTCATTGGGATTCAAACATACTTAGCAAGAGCGTAATTGAACACGTAATTTACTTGCACGAAACTACTAATACAAGTAACCCAAATAATTAATTAGAAACGTGGAGTGTGAAGCGGACTGTTCTTTTATTAATCTAAGGGGATCAATCCTAAATTAAGTAAAGAACAGAGACGAATGTACGATTCTAATTAAACGTGGCAGTGAATTAATAGGGAGCAAACGCCACCCATATTGACTCATTGACAGTAACGGGAGCATTACGACGGATGTTTAACTAGGACGCCTGAGCTAATATTCCGATTTGCCTATTTCGTTCAAGATAAATTGCCGCCAAAGATCAACTGGAAACCCACATTATCTATGACTCAACTTATCCGTGTTACTTGGCGATTAAGAGAGGCACGGCATCATAATCTTTAACAATCAAACATGCTTGAAATCAAGGGTGTCTAGGCCTAAATCATTCTTACACATTCATGTGATATGCTTAGAAGAAATAAATTCGCCCAATCAGTCATGCTAAGTCACGGAATTAAGAACGAACCCTCATGAAACGCATCAAAATTCACCCCTAACCTCAAATTAGAGCACTTACCTTAGCTCACCGTTGTGCAAATCAAGCAAAAACGCTAATGTTGGAGCTTTATTGATGAAGTAATGGAAGAACTACAAGTTTAGAGCTCCCACCCGAGCCTAACAATGGTGGAAAAACCAAAATCCAAGAAGAAGTGTCAAAAGTTGTCGCAAAAAAACGGAGAAGAAGGCTTTTAAAGCCGGCGGAGCGTCGAGACGCTAGGGCAGCGTCTCGACGCTGCGCCCTAAGTTGGCAGGCGCGCGCGCGGGGTAGCGTCGAGACGCTCGCGCAGCGTCGAGACGCTGCGCGGCGTCGAGCGAGCGTCGAGACGCTTGCGCTCGACGCTTGCTCTCGGGTGGATCTTCAAAATCACGCTTCAGACTTCGGAGCGTCGAGACGCTCGGCCAGCGTCTCGACGCTGTCGCGCGCAGACATGGGCGAGGGCGCGCGGGCGCGAGGCGAGGCGGAGCGGGCGTGGGCGCGCGGGCGCGAGGCGAGGCGGAGCGGGCGAGGGCGAGGCGGCGCGCGCGGGCGCGCGCGCGTCTGGCCGTCTGGGCGCGGGCGTGCGGTGCGTGCGGCGCGCGCGGGTGCGCGCGCGTTGGGCGCCGGCGCTTGGGCGCTGCCCTCTCGGCTCTTAGCCCACTTTTGGGTCGTTTTGGCTCCCGAGCTCCGTTTGGCCTATCGTTTTGACCCGAACACTTCCCGGAACATGTTAAATGACCTTTTTAGCCCTGAAAATCATCAATGGGCTTCCCGAGCTCTTCACCATGAAATCACCTATAAGAAAGCATTTTAATCAATATCGAGCATGGTTTTAGCTAGAATTAGGGAGTAGATAATAGCTCTAATTTGGAGCTATCAAAATACCCCCAACCTAAATCTTGCTAGTCCTCGAGCAAGGCTAATAAAGAATTTGACTCTAAGGGACCATGCATTCATGCTTCTAACTCAAACCTCGATGCTTTTTACAAATCTAAACAGGACATAATCATGAAAGCAATCTGCGCATGCATTTAATCAAGATCTCATCAAAAATTAACTATTGCTCCCTAACGTGTGTGTGTGCTAGCCAACCTATCCTAAACCATCGTAAGCCTGGAAAAACCACATGCAACAAATCATCCCGTTTTCCCCCTACTTCTAGCGATTAAGAACAGTCTAAACTTGACTTACACGAGAGAGAGTAATAAATTAAGAGACCTAAAATTTTCTAATTCCTTTCTTTTTTCTTTGAGTACTTTGTACCCTTTGTTAAGGTTCTTTGAACCCAACTTTTTATTTTCTTTTTCTTTCCCATCCCGAGTTGCCTAACATGTCAAACTTAAGCTTCAGCTTCACATTTTTAAGGACTAACGTTCACTTTTTAAGTGCGCACTTTTTAAAAAGGAGGAACGCCTCGGGAGAATTTTCTTGCTAACATGCTTTTCTATTTTTTTTATTTAGGCTTAGCGCAAGCTACTCGATTAATCGACCACTAACTCTCATGCAACAAGCTACCTAGGGGTGCCTTTCGGGGTGACAACAAGAATTAATGCTACATGCAATCAACTGAGCCTACGGAGTCTAAGATGAGGTCGCTAAGTGCTCGATAGATGCAAGGGAGCAACAGGAAAAATTTAAAATTTTTGACATGAACCTAATAAATGCAAAGCTACATCATGCAAAAACTAGATTATGCAAATGCTCAGATTCCAAAAAGACACTTCCTAGATCATCATAATTAGAAAGCATATAAACAGAGTCCCAAGCACTTCAAATTTTAAATTAGCACTGCTCAACAAACTGCACATGGAATCCATCCAACATATAACTCCACCCCCAACCTAAAATTATACATAGTCCTCTATGTATTAACATTTCAGACTAAGCAGTTAAAATACACAAAATAAAAGGGAACAGAAAACCTCCCCTGAATTTTGTTAGGTTGTTGGTTGGAGCAGTGCACTTTTCACCTACTGATCCGATTCTTAAGCCACAAAACTCCTACAAAAGAAAGCAAGAAAAAAAAAAAAAAAACTAAGCTAGGAAAATAAAAACTAAAAGTAAAAACATGAATTTAAAAACACATGGGTTGCCTCCCAAGAAGCGCAAATTTTTAACGTCGTTATGCTCGACGTGTCTTCCTCTCTGTCAGGGTACGTAAAAATTTTCGTATTTCTTCGGCCCCTTCTTCCTTGAATCAACGAAACCTGCTAAGAGAAGCAAGCTCTTCGACTTTTCGAGGCAGCCGGACAGAGTTGTTATTTTTTTGGTATTTTTAATATATGGGAAAAATAAAGACTCAACAGAATCAAATAAAATAAAAGCAGACTCAACTGACTCAACAGAAAATAAAGACTCGACCAAAGGAGGGATCGCATCAAAATTCCCGAGGCAACCAACATTAACAGAGGTACAGATGGAGGGGGGCATGCAAGATAAATCTCCTAGATTACATGAACTATCACGAGGCATAGCACAAGGAGATAAATAATCTAAAGGCACAATTGCCACTTCCTCATCCATCACATCAACGTTTTCATAGCATGCTGGTTCTACATCCTCAAAGAAAAGATTTCCTAAAATACTCTCAGTATCAGACAAATGCTCGAGCTCATCAGCGCATGAATTTTCAAATAAATTTTCAATGCAAAAATCATGCTCCAAGTCAAAATCAATCGGTGGAGACATACTTACCTTATAAAACTCTCCGGGCTCCTCTTCATCTGACAGATATTCTGCTAGAAATTCTTCTAGAGTAACCAACTTGGGAGAAGTCTTAGCTCCACTCCTTAGCTCGTTCGCATCACTAATCTCTTCGGGATGCTCCTCGAGGTCAAGCTCATCCTCCTCGGTCTCACTGTTCTTGTCTCCCCATGTCAGAAATTCCTCAATTCCATCAAAATCGGGGTACATCTTGATAACGACCTTCTCCCCAGAAATTCGGAGAAGGTCTTCGGCGCTCATCTTCGTAGCTCGCCCCCAAAATTGCTGTAGAAGATCTGCCATGCTAAAACAAGAAGACACAAGAAAAGAAAAATATTTTTGTGGTTTTCTAACAAATAAAATTTAACTAAGAGAAACTAAATGGTTCCCCGGCAACGGCGCCAATTTTGGTAGACGTACTTTTGGGGTACTCTAAATTCAAGCTGTCGAGGCTTGCCAAAATACATTTATAACTCCGCTACAACAGAGCTTTGCAGCTAGTGGTAGTCGGGTGTCGAACCACAGGGAACCTAAATTATTTCCTCCTAATTAATTTCTATTTGTTTTTAAAACTAAGACTCGAAAGCAATTAAAGTGGGGGGTTTGACGAAATATAAACTAACGGGAAAATAAATGCGAAAAGTAAAGCGCGGAAAATTAAACGGAACACGTGCTTCTAATTTTAAGGGTCGGGGTTTACTTTGATGCGACTCAATTCATTGGGATTCAAACATACTTAGCAAGAGCGTAATTGAACACGTAATTTACTTGCACGAAACTACTAATACAAGTAACCCAAATAATTAATTAGAAACGTGGAGTGTGAAGCGGACTGTTCTTTTATTAATCTAAGGGGATCAATCCTAAATTAAGTAAAGAACAGAGACGAATGTACGATTCTAATTAAACGTGGCAGTGAATTAATAGGGAGCAAACGCCACCCATATTGACTCATTGACAGTAACGGGAGCATTACGACGGATGTTTAACTAGGACGCCTGAGCTAATATTCCGATTTGCCTATTTCGTTCAAGATAAATTGCCGCCAAAGATCAACTGGAAACCCACATTATCTATGACTCAACTTATCCGTGTTACTTGGCGATTAAGAGAGGCACGACATCATAATCTTTAACAATCAAACATGCTTGAAATCAAGGGTGTCTAGGCCTAAATCATTCTTACACATTCATGTGATATGCTTAGAAGAAATAAATTCGCCCAATCAGTCATGCTAAGTCACGGAATTAAGAACGAACCCTCATGAAACGCATCAAAATTCACCCCTAACCTCAAATTAGAGCACTTACCTTAGCTCACCGTTGTGCAAATCAAGCAAAAACGCTAATGTTGGAGCTTTATTGATGAAGTAATGGAAGAACTACAAGTTTAGAGCTCCCACCCGAGCCTAACAATGGTGGAAAAACCAAAATCCAAGAAGAAGTGTCAAAAGTTGTCGCAAAAAAACGGAGAAGAAGGCTTTTAAAGCCGGCGGAGCGTCGAGACGCTAGGGCAGCGTCTCGACGCTGCGCCCTAAGTTGGCAGGCGCGCGCGCGGGGTAGCGTCGAGACGCTCGCGCAGCGTCGAGACGCTGCGCGGCGTCGAGCGAGCGTCGAGACGCTTGCGCTCGACGCTTGCTCTCGGGTGGATCTTCAAAATCACGCTTCAGACTTCGGAGCGTCGAGACGCTCGGCCAGCGTCTCGACGCTGTCGCGCGCGGACATGGGCGAGGGCGCGCGGGCGCGAGGCGAGGCGGAGCGGGCGTGGGCGCGCGGGCGCGAGGCGAGGCGGAGCGGGCGAGGGCGAGGCGGCGCGCGCGGGCGCGCGCGCGTCTGGCCGTCTGGGCGCGGGCGTGCGGTGCGTGCGGCGCGCGCGGGTGCGCGCGCGTTGGGCGCTGGGCGCCGGCGCTTGGGCGCTGCCCTCTCGGCTCTTAGCCCACTTTTGGGTCGTTTTGGCTCCCGAGCTCCGTTTGGCCTATCGTTTTGACCCGAACACTTCCCGGAACATGTTAAATGACCTTTTTAGCCCCGAAAATCATCAATGGGCTTCCCGAGCTCTTCACCATGAAATCACCTATAAGAAAGCATTTTAATCAATATCGAGCATGGTTTTAGCTAGAATTAGGGAGTAGATAATAGCTCTAATTTGGAGCTATCAGTGACTTAGTTACTCATGGTTATAGGGAGAACAGCAATAAGAGATAAAGTAGACATGCTTAGAAGGGAAATACGCTTAAAACAGCAAGGTAAAACAGTAGCAGCAAAAGTTAAGAAACTGTGAAATAACAAATTGTGCTTTGATTACTTGATTGTTTGAATGGACAAGAAGAGGAACTTAAAGTGCATAACAGAAAGACAGAACACAACGAAATGAACTGATCTAGTTACAAGAAAGGAAACAACAACAAACTAAAGCTGGAAAATGGAAATAAAAACAGAAAGCATAAAACGAGCGTGAACGCCTAGTTGCAGATGCCTCGGCTGAAGGGGATGAAAGAATAGCTTTGCTTGGATGAATCCAATCGGGAGAGAAGATGAATCTTCTCTCCTTCCTATCAGATTGTCGATTCCAACAGCTGAGACTCTCACACCAACAGACAGAGAAGAACGACAGGAGAAAAGATGGAACTGCGAGAAGACTTCTACGCTTTCGGATGATGCTTGAACCCTCGACTTTGACCCCCTTTTATAGTAATCTGCAGGTGCGTTTGGGCCAAGGAGAACCATCAATCTTCAACGTCGTACTTCAAAATGGATGGAGGAGAAAGACCGAATCCCTGAAATAACGGAAATTAACAGAAAAAGATCAGTCAACTTACGATTTTCACTTGAAACATTGCGGTTTCAGCAATGTTTCCGCAATGTAGTTTTTTCATTCTTTTACTTCGGTTTTCAATCCTTTTCTTTCCTTTTGCACACAAGTCCTAATTTAGCTACCTTCTTTTAATTCTCACAAATAAGCATAGGTTTAAGCTAAATCCTATCAAAAACACCTAAGAGTGTGCATCTTTCTAAGCTAAATAAGTCCTAAATAAGTCACTTTTGGAGACATAACACACCCCCAAACTTAAGGTTTTGCTTGTCCTCAAGCAATCTAAGGACTACTTAGGCTGCTGTTTCATCTTCTTTAACCTCTTATGACTCCACTATATCCCTATCTATAGCAGTGCTGTCCTGTGACACACTTCTAAGCTCAGAACTATCCTCTTATCAAGCTTCTTCTAACTTCGCCTGCCTAATACTCCTACTGTTTTCATTAACTCCCTACAACTGATCTACTTGCTTTTGTCATATCATGCCACTATCCCTAAGGTTTCAAATTCTACCTAGCTTTACCCCAGACTCAGTACATGCTTCTAGTTTTTACTTATGAGCTACCTAGGATTCCTTAGAGTCATGCCAGTCTTAGTATTAACAGTGACAGTAGTGCTTTAAGAGAACAACCTAAACCCTGGCATCACTATATTGGACATACATTCATCTCCCTAAACAACCCTACAAGCTACAACTTTGTGCTCAGCTAATTGAGGATCAGAGTTCTTTTTATCAGGACATCTAAGCCACAAAGCTGCAACTCCTAGGTATACATTCTTCTTCCCTACTCTTTTCCTTTTTTTCTTACTTAGGTGGTGCTTATCCTTTGGTTGCCTTTTGATGCAATGCCACTTGTGGGTTACACACTTGGCACTGATTACTCAGCAACCTAAGAAAGACACCCCTCTTTATTCTATTTTTCATTTTTTTTTTCAGTTCATCATTTTTGTCAAGGAGAAGAAGAATGCTTATGCTTTTAAGGGAGAGAGGAATGTTCCTAGGCCTAGGGTGGCCTCCCCCAAACTAAAACTACTCATTGTCCCCAATGAGTGTCTGAGGTGGCACACCCCCAAACTGTCCTAGAAGCATCTAGTCTAAGGTAAAACAAAGAGAATCTAAAAGTCCTAGGCATAGGCAGAACATTCTAAAAGTAAATATCACAGCAGCAGATATTTGAAAAAAACAGACAGGTAAGGACTTAAAGCTATGCATGCTGAGCTTTTTAGAGGTTAATTTAAACTATCAAAGGGTGTCCTATGACACTCATCCAGCATGCTTTAAGATAAGCTATACAAGGTAGTCATGATAGCAGCAAAAGATAGAATTTAAACAGATCACAGCCTAGCTGAACAGACAGTCCAAAACATGCATTCAGTAATAAAAATTGCGGTTTCCGCAATTATTTCGCAATAGATACAGGGCAGATATAACAGTGATTAAGGCCCCTAAGCATGCTTTTTTCCCGTCACTCAAGCTCTACAAAAATAAAACTAAACTAACCTACCTACTCAGCTATCATCAGACTACACTAAACAATTTAAAAACTTAAAACTAAGCAACTAAAACAGATCAAAATATTAACTAAAAACAGCATAATTCACATGGTCTAACAGAAAGCAGATTTTTTTTTTTTTTTTTTTTCTAAGGGAACAGCAATACTCCCTTTTGGTGCTCCTCAAACTAGCACTCAGACATCTTCCTCATCATCACTCCTTCTTGGTCTTGGAGGCACCCATGGAGTCAGGAGATTCGTGGGAAAATCAGGGAAGATGCATCCAAGTTGGTCAGCAACTTCCTTGTCCCTTGCCTGTGCGTAAGTGGCCCATTGAGCCATCCTCTTCTGCATATCCATCAGGCAAGCCATGGACAGCGACTGATCAGCAGCCAACCTATCCAGCTCGAATTCCATGTTCCCCTTCCTTTTTAGCCTCAAGCCAGCAGGGAGCTCCAAGTGGCCTGTGTAAGCCATGTGCTGCTCCATTCGCTCAATGGGAACCCCTGCACGCAAGCAGAGTTTAGTTATAGTATTAGGAAAAAACAATGGACCCTTACCCTTCTTGGCGCACTCAGCAATGGCACCTGACATGACTTCACCCACGTTGATCGTGAGACCTCGCATGATTGCATGGACCAGCAACGATCTGCTCTGGTTGATGGTGGTCTCATGAGTCACTGGGATAGTTTCCTTCTCACGAAGGAAAACAATACAGCCGCCTTAGCTGTGAGGTTGGCACTCATGAGAGTGTGCCTCCCATTGCGTGACACGGTCCAGGATGCTTCAGGCTGGCCAATGGTCCGAATGGCCTCTTCCAGGACGGCTTCAGCAGGCTCATCAACAATCCTCGCATAGTCAGTATGTTTTTGGCCCTTGAGGCCATAGGCTTCGTTTATGGCTTTTGCTGAGAAGTCCACTTCTACTCCCCTGACCACAGACAACCCCTCCTCAGAATTCCTTAGGTTGGCGTAGAAGTCATACACCATGCTTGTGTAAGCTGGATTGGGTGGTCTGCACAACTCTTCCCAGCCGTGATTCGTAATTCCTGCGCGCAAGAATTGCGGCAGGTCAGCAGGTATGTCGAGGAAGCCCTTCTCGTGCAGCAACTCCCTCTTCCTCAGCTCAATGCCTCTGGACTCAGCGTCAGAGGATACATACCTCACTGATTGAGGCCCATCTTCAGGGTAAAGCTTGGCTTTCCCTTTGTCCTTTGGTTTGGCTGACTCCGCAGCCTCAATCTTGAGCTTCTTGAGCGACGGCTCAGCGCTCTCTTTCTCTGATGAAGGCGCTCTTTTGGCCTTCTTCTTTTTTGACTTTTTGAACCGCTTGGCCTTGATAATCTTGGCAGCCTTCTTCTTCTTCAGCTTTGCCTTGGTGGTGATCTGCTGGAGGCAAGCCCCCAGTGTCTCGTCCATCGAGTCATCCTTCTGCGCAAGACTCTCAGGGCTGGCTTCCCTCACAGGGGAGAAGACTTCTTCTTCCTCACCTTCCCCACTGCCCTGCGTCGATTCTTGATACTCACCATATGGGAATTCAGGGTCATGTTGTGGGGAAGTGGGCGAAGGAGTGGTGCTTTGTACTGCTGTAGGGGTCTGTGCAGAACTCTGCGGCGATGAAGGGAGCTCAGGGCTCTGCGCTGGTGGCGATGAGGAGAGCTCAGGGCTTTGAACCGGTGGAGATGGTGAAAGGCTGCGCTCGGCTGTCTCGTGGGATGGCTGGCTTCGTTCTTGACTCTCCACAGAGGGAGTCTTGTTCTTGATTCCTTCCTCGGCCACAGCCAGACTCCACTTGCGCTTCTTGGGTGTGCCTGCTGGTTCAGAGGGTCCAGCAGGTATCTCTGTGACGACCTTCCACTTCTTCTTGCGAATCGGAAGTTTAGGGAGTCTCTCAGTTCGCGCAGCATCAGCGTCTGCAAGGGCAAGAAGTGCTTCCCTCGCAGCCGTTTCAGCTTCATCAGCCCTTTTCTTGGACGCAGATCTTTCAGCCCTCGTGAGCACCATTGTTGAATCGTGGAGGTTTGGAGAGAAGAATCACAGATGAAGAGAAACGCAGATTTCTTGGAGTTCAGATACTTGGGAAATCGTATAGATCAACGCGCGTCTCAACGGATATAAAGAAAACGGAAAAATCCCAACGGCTATATTTTTGCGGATTCTGCAAATCCAGCGCAATTCTAGTGACCGTTGGAGATTTTTTTTCATTTAAATGTCAATCTTTGCTCCATCGTATCTTTTATTTGGCCCAATATCTTCTTAATTTTTTAAGCTGGATTTAATCTCCTTGATTCCCTCTATTGATTCCCTACAAAAAGAAATAAAATCAACATCAAATTCGTAATTAAAATCATACAAACATATACACCAATGATAACCGGAAAAATGGAAAAAATAAACTAAGGCATGAGCCTCATATTGACGAGCACAGCAATCACTCGTCCTCTCTCGTTCTTAATTTCACGCTTCAGTCAAGAGGAAGGCCGAGAGAGTCTTCACATCTCCTTCCTCATAGTAGTGCTTCAACCTTGCACCATTAACCATGAATGGTTGCCCTTGCTGCAGGTTCTTTATCTCGATGGCACCATGAACAAACACATTAGTAATTACAAACGGACCTGACCATCTAGACTTAAGTTTGCCTGGAAATAATTTCAATCGTGAGTTAAATAATAAAACAAGTTGGCCTTTCTTAAAGTCCTTGATCCTAAGTCTACTGTCGTGCCAAATCTTGGTCTTTTCCTTATACATTTTGGCATTTTCATAAGACATATGTCTAAGCTCATCAAGCTCATGTAATTGCAGAGACCGCAACGTTCCCGCATCGGTCACGCAATAATTCAACTCTTTTAGTGCCCAAAATGCCTTGATTTCTAACTCAAATGGAAGATGACAAGCTTTACCATACACAAGTCTGTAAGGAGACATACCTAGGGGTGTCTTATATGCAGTTCTATACGCCCAAAGTGCATCCTCGAGTTTAAATGACCAGTCCTTTCTATTAGGTTTGACCACTTTTTCCAGGATGTTCTTAATCTCCCTATTCGAAATTTCAGCCTGACCATTCGAGTGTGGGTGAAAAGGAGTGGCTACTCTATGTCTAATGTTATACTTAGCCAACACTCTCTCCATAGCCTTATTAATGAAATGTGTCCCCTCATCACTAATGATAGCACGAGGTGTTCCAAACCTAGTAAAAATGTGCCTATGCAAGAATTTTATTACTGTTTTGGCATCATTATTGGGACATGCTATGGCCTCTACCCACTTGGATACATAATCTACTGCCACTAATATGTAAAGGTTACCTGAGGATGGGGGAAATGGTCCCATGAAGTCAATGCCCCATACATCAAAGAGCTCCAACTCTAAGATGTAGGTGAGAGGCATTTCATCCTTGCGACTGAGGTTACCTGTTCTTTGGCATTCATCACAGCTGTGGGCATAGTTGTGGGCATCCTTGAAGATCGTTGGCCAATAGTAGCCACTCTGAAATACCTTTGCAGCTGTTCTTTGGCCACCAAAGTGTCCACCATAAGGAGCTGTGTGGCAGTGCTGCAGCACAGACTTCGCCTCAGCAGCTGAAACACACTTCCTTAGCAAACCGTCAGCACATGTTTTGTAAAGTGTGGGATCATCCCATATGAATTTCCTTGCTTCATGAAGGAACCTCTTCTTCTCTTGTCCTCCCTTGAAAGTTGGTAGTACCTGTGATGGAAGGAAGTTAGCAATGTCAGCAAACCAAGGTTCCTCATCGTTATCACGATGAGTCAATACAAAGACATGTTCATCAATAAAAGCATCAGAAATTGCGGGTTCCGCAATTTTTTCGCAATTATGCTGCAATCTAGAAAGATGATCCGCAACCACATTTTCACTTCCTTTCTTATCTCTAATGTCTAGATCAAACTCTTGCAGCAGCAGTACCCACCTAATCAACCTAGGCTTAGCATCAGCCTTCCTCATAAGGTACTTTAAAGCAGAATGGTCAGTGTACACGATTGTCCTAGTGCCAACAATGTAGTTCCTAAATTTCTCACAAGCAAACACTACAGCTAGCATTTCTTTCTCAGTGGTTGTGTAGTTGCATTGTGCCTCATTAAGTGTCTTACTAGCATAATAGACAGGGTGTGTTAACTTGTCAATCTTCTGTCCTAACATAACCCCTACAGCATAGTCACTAGCATCACATAACATCTCAAATGGGAGATCCCAATTTGGCCCTACTATAATAGGCGCTGTGACTAGTGCTTTCTTAAGGGTTTTCCAAGCTAGGACACACTCTTTAGAGAAAATGAATGGTTTGTTTAGCTCTAGAAGCTCACATAGAGGCTTGGAGATCTTAGAAAAGTCCTTAATGAACCTTCTATAGAAACCAGCATGCCCTAAGAAACTTCTAATGGCTTTGACATTTTGGGGTTCTACCAATTTCTCTATTATTTCAATTTTTGCCCTATCAACTTCTACACCTGCCCTCGATACTCTATGACCTAAGACAATCCCCTCATCCACCATGAAATGGCACTTCTCCCAATTTAGGACTAGGTTGGTCTCCTCACACCTAGCCAGGACTTGTCCTAGGTTCTCTAGACAGTTTGTAAATGAATCCCCAAAGACTGAGAAATCATCCATGAATATCTCTATCATGGACTCATCCAAATCAGAGAAGATTGCCAACATGCATCTTTGGAAAGTTGCCGGTGCATTGCATAAGCCAAAAGGCATTCTGCGAAAGGCAAAAGTTCCAAAAGGGCAAGTGAAGGTAGTCTTCTCTTGGTCCTTAGGGTCTATAGTAATCTGGTTATACCCTGAATAACCGTCTAAGAAACAGTAGAAGGCTCTACCAGCTATTCTATCTAGCATCTGGTCAATGAATGGTAGAGGGAAATGGTCTTTTTTGGTTTCTTTATTTAGTTTCCTATAATCCATGCAAACTCTCCATCCTGTGACAGTCCTAGTTGGAATTAGTTCGTTGTTCTCATTGACTACCACAGTCATCCCCCCTTCTTAGGTACACATCGTATAGGGCTCACCCACTGGCTACTAGCTATGGGGAAGATCACACCAGCATCTAACCATTATTTCCTTTTTAACTACCTCTTTCATAGAGGGGTTCAGCCTACGTTGGTGATCTACTCTAGGTGTGTGCTCTTCCTCTAGTATAATCTTATGCATGCAATAAGAAGAGCTAATGCCTCTAATATCAGCAATAGTCCATGCAATAGCCTTCCTATGTTGCTTAAGTAGTAAAATCAGTTCAACCTCATGCTTTTCACTTAATTTAGAAGAAATAATTACAGGCAAAGTATCATTACTTCCTAGATATGCATATTTGAGGTGAGTGGGGAGAGGTTTCAATTCTAAGACAGGTGGATGCTCAATGGATGGTTTTAGTGGATTCAAAGATTTTTCAGTTAAGTCAATATTCATACAAACATGCTGAGGGTTATTTACAGGTATGTCCATTATCTCAGCTATGTTCAAGTCAGTTAATTCTAAACCTACATAGTTATTAGCATGCTTAGTCAACAATTCATGCTCCAATTGTTCTTCCATTAGCGAATCAACAATGTCCATGCTAGCACAAGATTCAGAGTCAGAGGGGTACCTTAAGGCTTTATAAACACTAAATTTCACCTCTTCATCATGAACCCTCATAGTGAGCTCACCTTTTTGGACATCTATTAGTGCCCTACCTGTGGCTACAAATGGTCTGCCTAACAGGATGGGGACCTCCTTGTCTGCTTCATAATCCAGGATAATGAAATCTGCAAGGAAAATAAACTTGTCAACCTTTACAAGAATATCCTCAATCTTACCTTCAGGGTATGCAATGGATCTGTCTGCTAGTTGTAAGGTGACAGTGGTTGGACGTGCTTCTCCTATTCCTAGCTGGCGGAATAGTGATAGGGGCATGAGATTTATGCTGGCTCCCAGGTCACAAAGAGCTCTGCCCACGTGCTTGCCTCCCAGCTCTACAGGTAAGGTGAAGGAACCAGGATCCTTCTCCTTCTTGGGTAGTTTGTTCTGGAGTATGGCACTGCACTCCTCAGTGAGATTGACTGTTTCAAACTCACCAATTATTTTCTTGTTAGTTATAATATCCTTCAAAAACTTTACATAAGAAGGCATAGACTGTAAAACCTCTACAAAAGGAATGTTAACATGCACTTGCTTAAGAATTTCTAAGAATTTGTTAAAGTGCACTTCCTGTTCTTGTTTTTTCTTTAGCCTTCTAGGAAATGGAGGTGGTGGCACATATGCAGGCACTTCAGGTCGCCTTAGTATAGGTGGAGGCCTTGGAATTTCTTCTATCTCTTCTATGATTGGCTCCAGCCTTGATCCTGATGTGCTTGTTGGTGGTGGACCTTGGTTTGGCAGAGACTCCAGTGGAGCACTAGACTCAGTGTTCTCTACTCTCTTTGGTGTGTCCTTGGTGTTGTTTACCAATGGTCTACCACTTCTAAGTTCAATTGCTTGAACTTGCTCTTTACCATCTCTCCTTGGCACTTCAGTGTCAACAGGGAGTCTACCTTGGGGCCTACTTTTGATTTCATTGGCTAGTTGCCCTATTTGGTTCTCTAGGCTCCTAAGAGTAGCTTGCTGGCTCTGTAGAGTGGCATCATTCTTGGCTATGTATTCCTTAAGTAAGTTCTCTACAGAAGATCCTACAGGTTGGTTGTATGGTTTTTGATACATGGATTGGTTATGTTGAGGAGTGAAACCAGGTGTTCCACTCGGCCTTGGTTGGTTAGGATTTTGGTTAGCATTCTGTTGGCCACCCCATGACAGGTTTGGGTGGTTCCTCCAACCAGGGTTGTAAGTATTGGAATAGGGGTTGTTCCTAGGCTGCTGCTGGCTTCCAATATAGCAGACTGAGGCTGGATTCCCAGGACAATATTCATACAGGTGCCCTTCCCCACAGAATCCACATATAAGTGTCTCACCTTGACTTGGTTGGGTGCCCATTGACATGGCTGTGGCGGTGTTGACACTTGTTTGGAGATTGGCCTGAGCCATTTGCTTAACTAGGTTGGTCAGGGCATTTATTTGGCTGCTCATTGCACTTAGAGCATCCTTGTCTTGAGCTCTAGTTGGCTCAACTGGATCATCTGACCACCTACAGTGAGATGCTGAGATCTTCTCCAAGATCTCATAGGCCTCGTTGTAACTCTTGGACAACATGGAACCTCCAGCAGATGAGTTTAAGACTTGTCTAGTGTTGGGGTTGCATCCTTTGAAAAAGACCTCTATTTGGATACACCATGGGATGCCATGGTGTGGACATTTAAGAAGAAGATCTTTAAACCTTGTCCAAGCTTCGTGAAGAGACTCAGTGTCAGCTTGTTTGAACTTGATTATGTCATCACGAAAGGTAGAATTCCTATCAGGTGGAAAGTATTTGACTAGGAATTTCTCTGCTAAGTCTGTCCAATTAAGGACTGATCCTGAGGGTAATGAGTTCAACCATGTTTTTGCTTTGTCCCTCAAAGAGTAAGGGAAAAGGTATAGCCTCAAGGCTTCTTGGGAAACTCCAGGGATGATGAAGGTATCACTGACTCCTAAAAAGTTTCTAAGATGGTTGTGGGGATCCTCATTTTCCACTCCAAAGAATTGTCCCACAGTGGACAACATTTGGAACATCACTGGCTTTAACTCGAATGAGTGGGCAGTGATTTCAGGACGGATTATGCTGGGGTTCAGCTCCCCAGGCATAGGTACTAGGTAAGAGAGTATGGCGCTATCCTTGTCATTCGCTATTTCGATGGGATTGCGAGTGACAGGCACCGGATTTGGAATTATTCCAGCCATTTCTTCTTGAGAAAATTGCGGAGGAATTGCGGTTCCCGCAATTACTTGAGGTAAATGGGGTTGTTTAAAGAGACGTTTCTTGGCTCTATTTCTGGCCCTAAGTAATCTCTCAGGCTCAGGATTGAACTCTAGATCACTACTTGAAGGCTCACTCATAAACTAACCCAATAATACCTGCAAAAGAAATGAAACAGATCAGCTACAATAGACAATAAGCTTGGTATTTCAAACTTAACAAACTTCGTTTTCTCTTAAATAAATCCCCGGCATCGGCGCCAAAAACTTGTTGCGTGCTCAATGTGTTAAAATAAATAAGCAATAAGATAGAGAGAGCACTCAGAACATGCAAGAATACATGATCCTATACCAAGTAGTAAGTATTTTTTCATTCGTTTTCCCACAGAGATTTATTATAAGCTACTCGTGAAGTGTAAAGTTAAGAAAGAAAGGGTGGATTTGATGGGGTAGAATTGGTTTTAAATTGTCTATTTCTTTCTGAATACGAAGAGGGTAGTAACATAAACAAGTGCAAGTCAAAGTTGAACTCAAATGAAAAGAGACGAGATTAATAAACGAAGACAAAAACGGCTAGACAGAATTGTAACTTTAGCAGAATTGCGGAAACAGCAATTCTACCGCAATTTTAATAACAGCGAAAGTGTGTAAAGTGGAGAAACAAGGGCTACTAACGACTCCTCTATAGGCATTTTCACACGATTCTCAAGCATTGGATCAACTCTCTATGCATCAAACTCACTCAATCTCATGTATCTTCCGATTCCATGCATTAGATTCTTTAGTTTACTCATATCCAAGTAAGGTCTTAAGCATCTTGTTAAAGCAGAAAGTTATGGTTTGTACTAGGAAAACGCCTATTCCTAGGTCGTTTTCTGGCTACCTTGAAAGGCTAGCATGAGTGTATGACTCTGAACTCTTACTCCTTCCAGAGGTTAGGAGTTCTTTGGAAAAAATGGATGGCCAATCGAAATTGCCCGTGGGATGAAGCTTACATACAATCAATGCTTCGAGAGCTATCCTACATGCTTGGTTCACGTTTTTTAGCCTATAGTATTGTCATTAGCAAGCCCCTATGTGACTTAGTTACTCATGGTTATAGGGAGAACAACAATAAGAGATAAAGTAGACATGCTTAGAAGGGAAATACGCTTAAAACAGCAAGGTAAAACAGTAGCAGCAAAAGTTAAGAAACTGTGAAATAACAAATTGTGCTTTGATTACTTGATTGTTTGAATGGACAAGAAGAGGAACTTAAAGTGCATAACAGAAAGACAGAACACAACGAAATGAACTGATCTAGTTACAAGAAAGGAAACAACATCAAACTAAAGCTGGAAAATGGAAATAAAAACAGAAAGCATAAAACGAGCGTGAACGCCTAGTTGCAGATGCCTCGGCTGAAGGGGATGAAAGAATAGCTTTGCTTGGATGAATCCAATCGGGAGAGAAGATGAATCTTCTCTCCTTCCTATCAGATTGTCGATTCCAACAGCTGAGACTCTCACACCAACAGACAGAGAAGAACGACAGGAGAAAAGATGGAGCTGCGAGAAGACTTCTACGCTTTCGGATGATGCTTGAACCCTCGACTTTGACCCCCTTTTATAGTAATCTGCAGGTGCGTTTGGGCCAAGGAGAACCATCAATCTTCAACGTCGTACTTCAAAATGGATGGAGGAGAAAGACCGAATCCCTGAAATAACGGAAATTAACAGAAAAAGATCAGTCAACTTACGGTTTTCACTTGAAACATTGCGGTTTCAGCAATGTTTCCGCAATGCTATCGCAATGTAGTTTTTTCATTCTTTTACTTCGGTTTTCAATCCTTTTCTTTCCTTTTGCACACAAGTCCTAATTTAGCTACCTTCTTTTAATTCTCACAAATAAGCATAGGTTTAAGCTAAATCCTATCAAAAACACCTAAGAGTGTGCATCTTTCTAAGCTAAATAAGTCCTAAATAAGTCACTTTTGGAGACATAACATATACCTTTTCCCTTACTCTCTGAGGGACAAAGCCAAAACGTGGTTAAACTCATTACCCTCTGGATCTGTCCGTAATTGGACAGACTTAGCAGAGAAATTCCTAGTCAAATACTTCCCACCTGATAGGAATTCTACCTTTCGTGATGACATAATCAAGTTCAAACAAGCTGATACTGAGTCTCTTCACGAAGCTTGGACAAGGTTTAAAGATCTTCTTCTTAAATGTCCACACCATGGCATCCAATGGTGTATCCAAATAGAGGTCTTTTTCAAAGGATGCAACCCCAGCACCAGACAAGTTCTAAATTCATCTGCTGGAGGTTCCATGTTGTCCAAGAGTTACAACGAAGCCTATGAGATCTTGGAGAAGATCTCAGCATCTCACTGTAGGTGGTCAGATGATCCAGTCGAGCCAACTAGAGCTCAAGACAAGGATGCTCTAAGTACAATGAGCAGCCAAATAAATGCCCTGACCAACCTAGTTAAGCAAATGGCTCAAGCCAATCTCCAAACAAGTGTCAACACCGCCACAGCCATGTCAATGGGCACCCAACCAAGTCAAGGTGAGACACTTATCTGTGGATTCTGTGGGGAAGGGCACCCGTATGAATACTGCCCTGGGAATCCAGCCTCAGTCTGCTATGTGGGAAGCCAACAGCAGCCAAGGAATAACCCCTACTCTAACACTTACAACCCTGGTTGGAGGAACCACCCAAACCTGTCATGGGGTGGCCAACAAAATGCTAATCAAAATCCTAACCAACCAAGACCGAGTGGAACACCTGGTTTCACTCCCCAACATAACCAATCCATGTACCAAAAACCATACAACCAACCTGTAGGGTCTTCTGTAGAAAACTTACTGAAGGAATACATAGCCAAGAATGATGCCACTCTACAGAGTCAGCAAGCTACTCTTAGGAGCCTAGAGAACCAAATAGGGCAACTAGCCAATGAAATCAAAAGTAGGCCCCAAGGTAGACTCCCTGCTGACACTGAAGTGCCAAGGAGAGATGGTAAAGAGCAAGTTCAAGCAATTGAACTTAGAAGTGGTAGACCATTGGTGAGCAACACCAAAGAAACACCAAAGAGAGTAGAGAACACTGAGTCTAGTGCTCCACTGGAGTCTCTGCCAAACCAAGGTCAACCACCAACAAGCACATCAGGACAAAGGCTGGAGCCAATCATAGAAGAGATAGAAGAAATTCCAAGGCCTCCACCTATCCTGAGGCGACCTGAAGTGCCTGCATATGTGCCACCACCTCCATTTCCTAGAAGGCTAAAGAAAAAACAAGAACAGGAAGTGCACTTTAATAAAATTCTAGAAATTCGTAAGCAAGTGCATGTTAATATTCCTTTTGTAGAAGTTTTACAGTCTATGCCTTCTTATGTAAAGTTTTTGAAGGATATTATAACTAACAAGAGAATAATTGGTGAGTTTGAAACAGTCAATCTCACTGAGGAGTGCAGTGCTATACTCCAAAACAAGCTACCCAAGAAGGAGAAGGATCCTGGTTCTTTCACCTTACTTGTAGAGCTAGGAGGCAAGCACGTGGGCAGAGCTCTTTGTGACCTGGGAGCCAACATAAACCTCATGCCCCTATCTCTATTCCGCCAGCTGGGAATAGGAGAAGCACGTCCAACCACTGTCACTTTACAACTAGCAGACAGATCCATAGCATACCCTGAAGGTAAGATTGATGATATTCTTGTAAAGGTTGACAAGTTTATTTTCCTTGCAGATTTCATTATCCTGGATTATGAAGCAGACAAGGAGGTCCCCATCCTGTTAGGTAGACCATTTCTAGCCACAGGTAGGGCCCTGATAGATGTCCAAAAAGGTGAGCTCACTATGAGGGTTCATGATGAAGAGGTGAAATTTAGTGTGTATAAAGCATTAAGGTATCCTTCTGACTCTGAATCTTGTGCTAGCATGGACATTGTAGATTCGTTAATGGAAGAACAATTGGAGCATGAATTGTTGACTAAGCATGCTCATGAATATGTAGGATTAGAATTAACTGACTTAAACATAGCTGAGATGATGGACATTGTTGCGTGCTCAATGTGTTAATAAAACTAAGCAATAAGAGAGAGAGAGCACTCAGAACATGCAAGCATACATGATCTTATAGCAAGTAGTAAGTATTTTTTCATTCGTTTTCCCACAGAGATTTATTTTTAGCTATTCGCGAAGTGTATTTGTTAAGAAAGAAGGGATGGATTTGATGGGGTAAAATTGGTTTTTAATTGTCTAATTCCTGCTGAATGTATAAAGGGTAGCAACATAAACGAGTGCAAGTCAAAATTAAACTCAAAGGAAAAGAGATGAGATCAATAAATGAAGAAGAAAACAGCTAAACAGAATTGTAAACTTAGCAGAATTGCGGAAACAGCAATTCTACCGCAATTGTCTTAACAGCGAAAGTGTGTAAAATGGAGAAACAAGGGCTACTAACGACTCCTCTATAGGCTTTTTCTCACGATTCTCAAGCATTGGATCAACTCTCTCTGCATCAAACTCACTCAATCTCATGTATCGTCCGATTCCATGCATTAGATTCTTTAGTTTACTCATGTCCAAGTAAGGTCTTAAGCATCTTGTTAAAGCAGAAAGTTATGGTTTGTACTAGGAAACCGCCTATTCCTGGTCGTTTTCTGGCTACCATGAAAGGCTAGCATGATTATATGACTCTGAACTCTTACTCCTTCCAGAGGTTAGGAGTTCTTTGGACAAAATGGATGGCCAATCGAAATTGCCCGTGGAATGAAGCTTACATACAATCAATGCTTCGAGAGCTATCCTACATGCTTGGTTCACGTTTTTTAGCCTATAGAATTGTTGTCAGCATGCCCCTATGTGACTTAGTTACTCATGGATATAGGAAGAACAGAAATAAGGGATAAGATAGACATGCTTAGAAGGGAAATATGCTTAAAACAGCAAGGGAAAGCAGTAGAATGCAAATGCAAGAAACTGTGAAATGAAGAATTGAGATTTGATTACTTGATTGTTTGACTGACAAAGGAAAGCTTTAAAGCAAATAACAGAAAGACAGAACACAACGAAATAGTCTAATCTAGCTTCTAGAAAAGGAACAGCAACAAGACAAAGCTGAAAAATGGAAATGAAGAGCAGAAAGCAGTAAAACAAGCTTGAATGTCTCGTCGCAACCGCCTCGAATGAAGGATGAGAAAGGTCAGCCTTGCTTGGATGAATCCAATCGGGAGAGAAGAAGAACCTCCTCTCCTTCCTCTCAGATTATCGATTCCAACAGCTGAGCTTCGCAAACCAGCAGACGGCAAAGGAAAACAGGAGAAAAGATGGACTGCGAGAAGACTTCTACGCTTTCGGATGATGATTGAACCCTCGACTTTGACCCCCTTTTATAGCAATCTGCAGGTACGTTTGGGCCAAGGAGAACCATCAATCTTCAACGTCGTACTTCAAAATGGGTGGAGGAGAAAGAACGAATCCCTGAAATAACGGAAATTAACAGAAAAAGATCAGTCAACTTACGGTTTTCACTTGAAACATTGCGGTTTCAGCAATGTTTCCGCAATTCTGTCGCAATGCTTGTTTTTCATTCTTTTCCTTCGGTTTTCAACCCTTTTCTTTCCTATTGTACATAAGTCCTAATTTAGCTACCTTCT
Source organism: Herpetospermum pedunculosum (assembly GCA_028017165.1). Taxonomy (NCBI): domain Eukaryota; kingdom Viridiplantae; phylum Streptophyta; class Magnoliopsida; order Cucurbitales; family Cucurbitaceae; genus Herpetospermum; species Herpetospermum pedunculosum. The sequence goes on along the minus strand of CM051528.1, from coordinate 51,066,407 downwards.
TCTAATTCTCATATTTAAGCATAGGTTTAGGCTAAATGCTATCAAAAACACCTAAGAGTGAACATCTTTCTAAGATAATTAAGTCCTAAAAAGGTCACTTTTGGAGACGTAACACACCCCCAAACTTAAGGTTTTGCTTGTCCTCGAGCAATCTAAGGACTTTCCTAGGCTGCTGTTTCTTCTTCTTTAACCACTTACTAACTCCCCTATATTCTTATCTATAGCAGTGCTGTCTTGTGACACACTTCTAAGCTCAAAACCACCCTCTCATCTAGCTTCTTCTGATTTCACATGCCTAATACTCCTACTGTTTTTATTAACTCCCTACAACTGATCTACCTGCTTTTGTCATATCATGCTACTATCCCTAAGGTTTCAAATTCTACCTAGCTTTACCTCAGACTCAGTACATGCTTCTAGTTTATACTTATGAGCTACCTAGGATTCCTTAGAGTCATGCCAGTCTTAGTATTAATGGTGACAGTAGTACTTTTAGAGAACAACCTAAGCCCTGGCATCACTACATTGGATATACACTCATCTCCCTAAACAACCCTACAAGCTACAACTTTGCTCTTAGCTAATTGAGGATCAGAGTTCTTTTTAAACAGGACATCTAAGCCACAAAGTTGCAACTCCTAGGTATACATTCTTCTTCCCTACTTTTCCCTTTTTTTTCTTTTTTTCTTTCTCAGGTGGAACCTTTCCTTTGGTTGCCTTTTGATGCAATGCCACTTGTGGGTTACACACTTGGCACTGATTACTCAGCAACCTAAGAGAGACTCCCCTCTTTATTCTATTTTTCATTTTTTTTTTTCAGTTCATTATTTTTGTCAAGGAGAAGAAGAATGCTTATGTCTTAAGGGAGAGAGGAATGTTCCTAGGCCTAGGGTGGCCTCCCCCAAACTAAAACTACTCATTGTCCTCAATGAGTGTCTGAGGTGGCACACCCCCAAACTATCCTAGAAGCATCTAGTCTAAGGTAAAACAAAGAGAATTTAAAAGTCCTAGGCATAGGCAAAACATTCTAAAAGAAAATATCACAGCAGCAGAAAATTGAAAAAAAAACAGACAGGCAAGGACTTACAGCTATGCATGCTGAGCTTTTTAGAGGTTAATTTAAACTATCAAAGGGTGTCCTATGACACTCATCCAGCATGCATTTAGATAAGCTATATAAGGTAGTCATGAAAGCAGCAAAAGATAGAATTTAAACAGATCACAGCCTAGCTAAACAGACAGTCCAAAACATGCATTCAGTAATAAAAATTGCGGGTACCGCAATTATTTCGCAATCAAGTCAGGGCAGATATATCAGTCACTAAGGCCCCTAAGCATACTTTATCCAGTCATTCAAGCTCGACAAAAATAAACCTAAACTATCCTACCTAATCAGCTAGCAACAGGCTATACTAGGCAATTTAAAAACGTAAAACTAAGCAACTAAAGCAGATCAAAATTTTACTAAAAACAGCATAATTCACATGGTCTATCAGAAAGCAGAAATTTTATTTTTCTAAGGGAATAGCAATACTCCCTTGAGTGCAATTCAAACCAGCACTCAGATGTCTTCATCCTCATCAGGTCGTCGTGGTCGTGGAGGCACCCATGGATTCAGAAGATTTGTGGGGAAGTCAGGGAAGAGGCAGCCAAGCTGGTCAGCAACTTCCTTGTCCCGTGCCTGCGCGTATGTGGCCCATTGAGCCATCCTCTTCTGCATATCCATCAGGCAAGCCATGGACAGCGACTGGTCAGCAGCCAACCTATCCAGCTCGAATTCCATGTTCCTCTTCCTTTTCAGCCTCAAGCCAGCAGGCAGCTCCAAGTGGCCTGTGTAAGCCATTTGCTGCTCCATTCGCTCAATAGGGACTCCTGCAAGCAAACATAGTTTAGTTATAGTATTAGGGAAAAACAATGGACCCTTACCTTTCTTCGCGCACTCAGCAATGGCGGCTGATATGATTTCACCCACGTTGACCGTGAGACCTCGCATGATGGCATAGACCAGCAGCGATCTGCTCTGGTTGATGGTGGTCTCATGAGTCACGAGGGACAGCTTCCTCCTCAGAAAGGCAAACCATACAGCCGCCTTAGCTGTGAGGTTGGCACTCATGAGAGTGTGCCTCCCATTGCGTGACACGGTCCAGGATGCTTCAGGCTGGCCAATGGTTCGAATGGCCTCCTCCAGGACTGCCTCAGTAGGCTCATCAACGATCCTCGCATAGTCAGTATGTTTTTGGCCCTTTAGGCCATAGGCTTCGTTGATGGCTTTTGCTGAGTAGTCCACTTCTACTCCCCTAACCACAGACAGCCCCTCCTCAGAGTTTCGTAGGTTGGCGTAGAAGTCATATACCATACTCGTGTAAGCCGGATTGGGTGGTCTGCACAACTCCTCCCAGCTGTGATTCACAATGCTTGTGCGCAAGAATTGCGGCAGGTCAGCAGGTCTGTCGAGGAAGCCCTTCTCATGCAGCAACTCCCTCTTTCTCAGCTAAATACCCCTGGACTCAGCGTCAGAGGACACATACCTCACTGACTGAGGCTCATCTTCAGGGTAAAGCTTGGCCTTCCCTTTGTCTGTTGGTTTGGCTGACTCCGCAGCCTCAACCTTGAGTTTCTTGAGCGATGGCTCCGTGCTTTCCTTCTCTGATGAAGGCGCCCTCTTGGCCTTCTTCTTTTTAGGCTTCTTGGATCGCTTGGCCTTGAGAATCTTGGCCTTCTTCTTCTTCTTGAGCTTAGCCTCGATGGTGATCTGCTGGAGGCACGCCCCCAGTGTCTCCTCTATTTAGTCATCCTTCTGTGCAAGACTCTCCGGGCTAGCTTCCCTCATAGGAGAGAAAACCTCTTCTTCCTCAGCTTCCCCACTGCCCTGCGTTGATTCTTGGTACTCCCCATATGGGAATTCAGGGTCAGGCCGTGGGGAAGTGTGCGACGGCGTGGTTCTTTGCTCTGCTGTAGGTGTCTGCGCAGAACTCTGTTGTGAAGACGGCTGCTCAGGGCTCTGCGCTGGTGGCGATGAGGAGAGCTCAGGGCTTTGCACCGGTGGGGCTGGTGAAAGGCTGCGCTCGGCTGACTCGTGAGATGGCTGGCCCAATTCTTGACTCTCCACAGAGCGAGTCTTTTCCTTGATTTCTTCCTCGGCCACCGCCATACTCCATCGTCGCTTCTTGGGTGTGCCTGCTGGTTCAGAAGGTCCAGCAGGTATCTCCGTAACTACCTTCCACTTCTTCTTGCGGACAGGCAGTTTCGGCAGGCGTTCGGTACGCGCAGCCTCAGCATCAGCCAAGGCAAGCAGTGCTTCTCTCGCAGCCGTTTCAGCGTCATCGGCCCTTTTCTTGGACGCAGATCGTTCGGCCCTTGTTAGCACCATTGTTGAATCTTGGAGATTTGGAGAGAAGAATCAAAGATGAAGAGAAAAGAGCTTTCTTGGAGTTCAGATACTTGGGAAATCGTATAGATCAACGCGCGTCTCAACGGATATAAAGAAAACGGAAATATCCCAACGGCTATATTTTTGCGGATTCTGCAAATCCAGCGCAATTGTAGTGACCGTTGGAGATATTTTCATTTAAATGTCAATCTTTGCTCAACCGTATCTTTGATTTGGCCCAATATCTTCTTGATTTTTTTAGCTGGACTCAATCTCCTTGATTCCCTCTATTGATTCCCTACAAAAAGAAATAAAATAAACATCAAATTCGTAATTAAAATCATACAAAAAGACACACAAACGATAACCGGAAAATCGCAAAAAATAAACTAAGGCATGAGCCTCATGTTGACGAGCACAGCAATCACTCGTCCTCTCTCGTTCTTAATTTCATGCTTCAGTCAAGAGGAAGGCCGAGAGAGTCTTCACATCTCCTTCCTCATAGTAGTGCTTCAACCTTGCACCATTAACCATGAATGGTTGTCCTTGCTGCAAGTTCTTTATCTCAATAGCACCATGAACAAACACATTAGTAATCATGAAAGGACCTGACCATCTAGACTTTAGTTTGCCTGGAAATAATTTCAATCGTGAGTTGAATAATAAAACAAGTTGGCCTTTCTTAAAGTCCTTGATCCTAAGTCTACTGTCGTGCCAAATCTTGGTCTTTTCCTTATACATTTTGGCATTTTCATAAGACATATGTCTAAGCTCATCAAGCTCATGTAATTGCAAAGACCGCAACGTTCCCGCATCGGTCACGCAATAATTCAACTCTTTTAGTGCCCAAAATGCCTTAATTTCTAACTCGAATGGAAGATGACAAGCTTTACCATACACAAGTCTGTAAGGAGACATACCTAAGGGTGTCTTATATGCAGTTCTATACGCCCAAAGTGCATCCTCGAGTTTAAATGACCAGACCTTTCTATTAGGTTTGACCACTTTTTCCAGGATGTTCTTAATCTCCCTATTTGAAATTTCAGCCTGACCATTCGAGTGTGGGTGATAAGGAGTGGCTACTCTATGTCTAATGTTATACTTAGCCAACACTCTCTCCATAGCCTTATTAATGAAATGTGTCCCCTCATCACTAATGATAGCACGAGGTGTTCCAAACCTAGTAAAAATATGCCTATGCAAGAATTTTATTACTGTTTTGGCATCATTATTGGGACATGCTATGGCTTCTACCCACTTGGATACATAGTCTACTGCCACTAATATGTAAAGGTTACCTGAAGATGGGGGAAATGGTCCCATGAAATCAATGCCCCACACATCAAAGAGCTCCAACTCTAAGATGTAGGTGAGAGGCATTTCATCCTTGCGACTGAGGTTACCTGTTCTTTGGCATTCATCGCAGCTGTGGGCATAGTTGTGGGCAACCTTGAAGATTGTTGGCCAATAGTAGCCACTCTGAAATACCTTTGCAGCTGTTCTTTGACCACCAAAGTGTCCACCATAAGGAGCTGTGTGGCAGTGCTGCAGCACAGACTTCGCCTCAGCAGCTGAAACACACTTCCTCAGCAAGCCGTCAGCACATGTTTTGTAAAGTGTGGGATCATCCCATATGAATTTCCTTGCTTCATGAAGGAACCTCTTCTTCTCTTGTCCTCCCTTGAAAATTGGTAGTACCTGTGATGCAAGGAAGTTAGCAATGTCAGCAAACCAAGGTTCCTCATCGTTATCACGATGAGCAAAACAAAGACATGTTCATCAATAAAAGCATCAGAAATTGCGGGTTCCGCAATTTTTTCGCAATTATGCTGCAATCTAGAAAGATGATCCGCAACCACATTTTCACATCCTTTCTTATCTCTGATGTCCAAATCAAATTCCTGCAGCAATAACACCCACCTAATCAATCTAGGCTTAGCATCAGCCTTCCTCATGAGGTACTTTAAGGCAGAATGGTCAGTGTACACTATTGTCCTAGTGCCTACAATGTAATTTCTAAACTTCTCACAAGCAAATACTACAGCGAGCATCTCCTTCTCAGTAGTTGTATAATTACATTGAGCCTCATTCAGGGTTTTACTAGCATAGTATACAGGGTGTGTTAACTTGTCAATCTTTTGTCCTAGCATAACCCCGACAGCATAGTCACTAGCATCACATAACATCTCAAATGGGAGATCCCAATCTGGCCCTACTATAACAGGTGCTGTGACTAGTGCTTTCTTAAGGGTGTTCCAAGCTACTAAACATTCCTTAGAGAAGATGAATGGTCTTTTTAGCTCTAGAAGCTCACACAGAGGCTTGGCTATCTTAGAAAAGTCCTTAATGAACCTTCTGTAGAAGCCAGCATGCCCTAAGAAACTTCTAATGGCCCTGACATTCTGAGGCTCTACCAACTTCTCTATGATTTCTATTTTTGCTCTGTCAACTTCTACACCTGCCTTCGACACTCTATGTCCTAAGACAATCCCTTCATCCACCATGAAATGGCACTTTTCCCAATTTAGGACTAGGTTGGTCTCCTCACACCTAGCCAGGACTTGTCCTAGGTTCTCTAGACAGTTTGTAAATGAATCCCCAAAGACTGAGAAATCATGCATGAATATCTCTATCATGGACTCATCCAAATCAGAGAAGATAGCCAACATGCACCTTTGAAAAGTTGCCGGTGCATTGCATAAGCCAAAAGGCATTCTGCGAAAGGCAAAAGTTCCAAAAGGGCAAGTGAAGGTAGTCTTCTCTTGGTCTTTGGGATCTATAGTGATCTGATTATACCCTGAATAACCGTCTAGGAAGCAGTAGTAGGCTCGACCAGCTATTCTGTCTAACATTTGGTCAATGAATGGTAGAGGGAAATGGTCTTTCTTGGTCTCTTTATTTAGCTTTCTATAATCCATGCAAACTCTCCATCCTGTGACAGTCCTAGTTGGAATCAGTTCATTGTTCTCATTGACTACTGTTACGTGCTCAATGTGTTAAAATAAATAAGCAATAAGGTAGAGAGAGCACTCAGAACATGCAAGCATACATGGTCTTATAGCAAGTAGTAAGTATATTTCATTCGTTTTCCCACAGAGATTTATTATAAGTTATTCATGAAGTGTAAAGTTAAGAAAGAAGGGGTGGATTTGATGGGGTAGAATTGGTTTTTAATTGTCTATTTCCTACTGAATACGAAGAGGGTAGCAACATAAACAAGTGCAAGTCAAAGCTAAACTCAAATGAGAAGAGACGAGATTAATAAATGAAGACAAAAACAGCTAGACAGAATTGTAACTTAGCAGAATTGCGGAGACAGCAATTCTACCGCAATGTAAATAACAGCGAAAGTGTGTAAAATGATGAGTTAAGGGCTACTAACGACTATCCTATCGGCTTTTTCTCACGATTCTCAAGCATTGGATCAACTCTCTATGCATCAAACTATCTCATTCTCATGTATCTTCCGATTTCATGCATTAGATTCTTTAGTTTACTCATGTCCAAGTAAGGTCTTAAGCATCTTGTTAAGGCAGAAAAATATGGTTTGTACTAGGGAAACGCCTATTCCTAGGTCGTTTCCTGGTTACCTTGAAAGGCTAGCATGATAGTATGACTCTGAACTCTTACTCCTTCCAGAGGTTAGGAGTTCTTTGGACAAAATGGATGGCCAATCGAAATTGCCCGTGGGATGAAGCTTACATACAATCAATGCTTCGAGAGCTATCCTACATGCTTGGTTCACGTTTTTTAGCCTAAAGTGTTGTCATTAGCATGCCCCTATGTGACTTAGTTACTCATGGATATAAGGTAAACAGATATATGAGATGAAACAGACATGCTTAGGCGGAAAATTAAGGACAAAACAGTAAGGCAAAGCAGTAAAGTGCAAAGGCGAGAAACTGTGAAATGACGAATTGAGATTTGATTACTTGATTGTTTGACTCAACAAATGAAAGCTTTAAAGTAAATAACAGCAAGACAGAACACAACGAAATAGTCTAATCTAGCTACTAGAAAAGAAACAACAACAAGACAAAGCTGGAAAATGGAAATGAAAAGCAGAAAGCAGTAAAACAAGCTCGAATGTCTCGTTGCAGCCGCCTCGAATGAAGGATGAGAAAGGTCAGCCTTGCTTGGATGAATCCAATCGGGAGAGAAGAAGAATCTCCTCTCCTTCCTATCAGATTATCGATTCCAACAGCTGAGCTTTGCAAACCAGCAGACGGCAAAGGGAAAACAGGAGAAAAGTTGGACTGCGAGAAGACTTCTACGCTTTCGGATGATGATCAAACCCTCTACTTTGACCCCCTTTTATAGTAATTTGCAGGTGCGTTTAGGCCAAGGAGAACCATCCATCCTCAACGTCGTACTTCAAAATGGATGGAGGAGAAAGAACGAATCCCTGAAATAACGGAAAATAACAGAAAAAGATCAGTCAACTTACGGATTTCACTTGAAACATTGCGGTTTCAGCAATGTTTCCGCAATGCTCATTTTTCCTTCTTTTAACTTCGGTTTTTAATCCTTTTCTTTCCTTTTGCACACAAGTCCTAATTTAGCTACCTTCTTCTAAATCTCATATATAAGCATAGGTTTAAGCTAAATCCTATCAAAAACACCTAAGAGTGTACATCTTTCTAAGCTAAATAAGTCCTAAAAAGGTCACTTTTGGAGACGTAACACACCCCCAAACTTAAGGTTTTGCTCATCCTCGAGCAATCTAAGGGCTTGCCTAGGCTGCTGTTTCATCTTCTTTAACCACTTACTGACTACATTCCTATCTATAGCAGTGTTGTCCTGTGACACACTTCCAAGTTTACAACTAACCTTTCATATTGCTTCTTCTGACTTCGCACGCCTAATACTCCTGCTGTTTCATTAACTCCCTACAACTGATCTACTTGCTTTTATCATATCGTGCATCTATCCCTAAGGTTTAGAATTCTACCTAGCTTTACCCCAGGCTCAGTACATGCTTCTAGCTTTTACTTTTGAATTACCTAGGATTCCTTAGAGTCATGCCAGTCTTAGTATTAACAGTGACAGTAGTACTTTTAGAGAACAACCTAAACCCTGGCATCACTACATTGGACATACATTCATCTCCCTAAACAACCCTACAAGTTACAACTTTGTGCTCAGCTAATTGAGGATCAGAGTTCTTTTTATTTAGGACATCTAAGCCACAAAGTTGCAACTCCTAGGTGTACATTCTTCTTCCCTATTTTTTTCCTTTTTCTTTCTTACTTTGGTGGAGCCTCTCCTTTGGTTGCCTTTTGATGCAATGCCACTTGTGAGTTACACACTTGGCACTGATTACTCAGCAACCTAAGAGAGACACCCCTCTTTATTCTATTTTTCATTTTTTTTTTCAGCTCATCATTTTTTATAAAGAAGAAGAAGAATGCTTATGCTTTAAGGGAGAGACGAATGTTCCTAGGCCTAGGGTGGCCTCCCCCAAACTTAAACTACTCATTGTCCCCAATGAGTGTCTAAGGTGGCACACCCCCAAACTTGTCCTAGAAGCATCTAGTCTAAGGTAAAACAAAGAGAATCTAAAAGCCCTAGGCATAGACAGAACATTCTAAAAGTAAATATCACAGCAGCAGAAATTCGTAAAGACAGGCAGGTAAGGACTTAAAGCTATGCATGTTGAGCACTTTTAAGAGGCTAATTTAAACTATCAAAGGTGTCCTATGACACTCATCCAGCATGCTTTGAGATAAGCTATATAAGGTAGTCAAGATAGCAGCAAAAGACAGAATTTAAACAGAACCAGCCTAGCTAAACAGTCAGTCAAAAACATGCATTTACTAATAAAAATTGCGGATTCTGCAATTATTTCGCAATAGATACAGGGCAGATATATCAGTGATCAGGGCCCCTATGCATGCTTTTTCCAGTCATTCAAGCTATACAAAAATGAAACTAAACTAATCTACCTATTCAGCTACCATCAGACTACACTAAACAAATTTAAACAGCAAAAATAAAGAATTAAAGACAGACCAAATATTAACTCAAAACAACAAAAGTCACATGGTTCGACGAAAAGTAGTTTGATTATTATATTTTTTTTCTTTTAAGGAACAGAAATACTCCCTTGTCAATCTGCCTCATATGGATATTCTTCAATGTTTCGAGGCATCACTTTTGCTCCTTTAAGATACTTAAGTCTTGATTTACGGGGTCGGACATTCTGCCACACCTTGAATTTGTTGATTCTTTCAAAGAGACTGCATGTTATAACATCCCAAGGTTTGTACTTTCTGTGCGTTGGTTTTGTTTCTACAATATTTGCTACAACATAGCTTTGATGCGATGAGACTTCTTTTTCTGGCACAGCTCTTTCTAACTCCTTCAGCTGGAGCATTTGTGGTGGTGGTGGCTCAACTCTTTCATTGGTGGAGAAGCTTGCTACAACCTCAAACATTTCAAATTCTTGTTCCTCAAGCAGCGCATTAGTCTCTTTGGCCTCATCCAGCACAATTTCATTTTTCTCAACTGTCACCAACTCCACCATTTCATATGGAGATTCCATTGGATCACTCTTCTCAGATTCGAAGGTAACAAAAGGTTCATCATCATAAAAATCGAACATCTGAGGGCATGGTGGTAGTGATTTTGCTATAGCAAGTAGCTCTTGTAAGTCATTTGTGAGCTGAGCTAATTGCACATCCATTCTCCTCATGGATGCATCATTCCTTTCCATGAATTCTATCCATAGTGCCTCCAAAGTGGGTGATAATTCTTCACTTGGAGTTGGGGCATAATGTTGATAGTTTTCATGTTGGGGGAACTCTTCATAATGAGCAATTTGCACATGCTCTTCCCAAGGATTATTTGAGAGTTGCCACTGATCATGTTCACACATGTACGAATAATTGTTGTCATAGCTTTGTTGATATTGCCTCTCTTGATAATTCAATGTTGGGCAATTCTCCAAGTTATGATTATCCCCACAATAAGCACATGGCTGGTAAAATCCTTCAAACTGTTGTGGGCAAACTCGTCCTCCAATTAAGTTCTGCAGCGTATTCATTTAATTTGTCGTACCCATACGTTTTCCACCTGCAAAGTTTCTCTCTGTTGCGAGTTGAGGTTTGGAAACTCTTTCATAAACTAGCTTGATAGTTCCTGTAAAGGAAATGAAAGAAGATTAGCTCCAATAGATATTAAGAGTTGGTTTTCTAACTTAACAAACTTCGTTTTCACTAAACTAAATCCCCGGCAGCGGCGCCAAAAACTTGTTACGTGCTCAATGTGTTAAAATAAATAAGCAATAAGGTAGAGAGAGCACTCAGAACATGCAAGCATACATGGTCTTATAGCAAGTAGTAAGTATATTTCATTCGTTTTCCCACAGAGATTTATTATAAGTTATTCATGAAGTGTAAAGTTAAGAAAGAAGGGGTGGATTTGATGGGGTAGAATTGGTTTTTAATTGTCTATTTCCTACTGAATACGAAGAGGGTAGCAACATAAACAAGTGCAAGTCAAAGCTAAACTCAAATGAAAAGAGACGAGATTAATAAATGAAGACAAAAACAGCTAGACAAAATTGTAACTTAGCAGAATTGCGGAGACAGCAATTCTACCGCAATGTAAATAACAGGGAAAGTGTGTAAAATGATGAGTTAAGGGCTACTAACGACTATCCTATCGGCTTTTTCTCACGATTCTCAAGCATTGGATCAACTCTCTATGCATCAAACTATCTCATTCTCATGTATCTTCCGATTTCATGCATTAGATTCTTTAGTTTACTCATGTCCAAGTAAGGTCTTAAGCATCTTGTTAAGGCAGAAAAATATGGTTTGTACTAGGGAAACGCCTATTCCTAGGTCGTTTCCTGGTTACCTTGAAAGGCTAGCATGATAGTATGACTCTGAACTCTTACTCCTTCCAGAGGTTAGGAGTTCTTTGGACAAAATGGATGGCCAATCGAAATTGCCCGTGGGATGAAGCTTACATACAATCAATGCTTAGAGAGCTATCCTACATGCTTGGTTCACGTTTTTTAGCCTAAAGTGTTGTCATTAGCATGCCCCTATGTGACTTAGTTACTCATGGATATAAGGTAAACAGATATAAGAGATGAAACAGACATGCTTAGGCGGAAATTAAGGACAAAACAGTAAGGCAAAGCAGTAAAGTGCAAAGGCGAGAAACTGTGAAATGACGAATTGAGATTTGATTACTTGATTGTTTGACTCAACAAATGAAAGCTTTAAAGTAAATAACAGCAAGACAGAACACAACGAAATAGTCTAATCTAGCTACTAGAAAAGAAACAACAACAAGACAAAGCTGGAAAATGGAAATGAAAAGCAGAAAGCAGTAAAACAAGCTCGAATGTCTCGTTGCAGCCGCCTCGAATGAAGGATGAGAAAGGTCAGCCTTGCTTGGATGAATCCAATCGGGAGAGAAGAAGAATCTCCTCTCCTTCCTATCAGATTATCGATTCCAACAGCTGAGCTTTGCAAACCAGCAGACGGCAAAGGGAAAACAGGAGAAAAGTTGGACTGCGAGAAGACTTCTACGCTTTCGGATGATGATCAAACCCTCTACTTTGACCCCCTTTTATAGTAATTTGCAGGTGCGTTTGGGCCAAGGAGAACCATCCATCCTCAACGTCGTACTTCAAAATGGATGGAGGAGAAAGAACGAATCCCTGAAATAACGGAAAATAACAGAAAAAGATCAGTCAACTTACGGATTTCACTTGAAACATTGCGGTTTCAGCAATGTTTCCGCAATGCTGCCGCAATGCTCATTTTTCCTTCTTTTAACTTCGGTTTTTAATCATTTTCTTTCCTTTTGCACACAAGTCCTAATTTAGCTACCTTCTTCTAAATCTCATATATAAGCATAGGTTTAAGCTAAATCCTATCAAAAACACCTAAGAGTGTACATCTTTCTAAGCTAAATAAGTCCTAAAAAGGTCACTTTTGGAGACGTAACAACTACCACAGTCATCCCACCCTTTTTAGGTACACACTGTATAGGGCTCACCCACTGACTACTAGCTATGGGAAAGATCACACCAGCATCTAACCATTTAATTATTTCTTTCTTAACTACCTCTTTCATAGAGGGATTCAGTCTACGTTGGTGATCTACTCTAGGTGTGTGCTCTTCCTCTAGTATAATCTTATGCATGCAATAAGAAGGGCTAATGCCTCTAATATCAGCAATAGTCCATGCAATAGCCTTCCTATGTTGCTTAAGTAGTAGAATCAGTTCAACCTCATGCTTTTCACTTAATTTAGAAGAAATAATCACAGGCAAGGTATCATTACTTCCTAGATATGCATACTTGAGGTGAGTGGGGAGAGGCTTTAACTCTAAGACAGGTGGATGCTCAATGGATGGTTTTAATGGGTTCAGAGATTGTTCAGTTAAGTCAATATTCATACAAACATGCTGAGGGTTATTTACAGGTATGTCCATTATCTCAGCTATGTTTAAATCAGTTAATTCTAATCCTACATAGTTATTAGCATGCTTAGTCAATAATTCATGCTCCAATTGTTCTTCCATCAAAGAATCTACAACATCCATGCTAGCACAGGATTCAAGGTCAGAGGGGTACCTTAAAGCTTTATACACACTAAATTTCACCTCTTCATCATGAACCCTCATAGTGAGCTCACCTTTTTGGACGTCGATCAGGGCCCTACCTATGGCAAGAAACGGTCTGCCTAATAGGATGGGGACCTCCTTGTCTGCTTCATAATCCAGGATAATGAAATCTGCAAGGAAAATAAATTTGTCAACTTTCACTAGAATATCCTCAATCTTACCTTCAGGGTATGCGATGGATCTGTCTGCTAGTTGTAAAGTGACAGTGGTTGGACGTGCTTCTCCTATTCCCAACTGGCGGAATAGTGATAGGGGCATGAGGTTTATGCTGGCGCCCAGGTCACAAAGTGCTCTGCCCACGTGCTTGCCTCCTAGCTCTACAGGTAAGGTGAAGGAACCAGGATCCTTCTCCTTCTTGGGTAGCTTGTTCTGGAGTATGGCACTGCACTCCTCAGTGAGGTTTACTGTTTCAAACTCACCAATTATTTTTTTGTTAGTAATAATATCTTTCAAAAACTTTACATAAGAAGGCATAGACTGTAAAACTTCTACAAAAGGAATATTGACATGCACTTGTTTAAGAATTTCTAAGAATTTATTAAAGTGCACTTCCTGTTCTTGCTTCTTCTTAAGCCTTCGAGGATATGGAGGTGGTGGCACATATGCAGGCACGTCAGGTCGTCTTAGGATTGGTGGAGGCCTTGGAATTTCTTCTATCTCCTCAATAATTGGCTCTAGCCTTGTTCCTGATGTGCTTGTTGGTGGTGGACCTTGGTTTGGCAGAGACTCCAGTGGAGCACTAGACTCAGTGTTCTCTACTCTCTTTGGTGTGTCTTTGGTGTTGCTCACCAATGGTCTACCACTTCTAAGTTCAATTGCTTGAACTTGTTCTTTACCATCTCTCCTTGGCACTTCAGTGTCAGCAGGGAGTCTACCTTGGGGCCTACTTTTGATTTCATTGGCTAGTTGCCCTATTTGGTTCTCTAGGCTCCTAAGAGTGGCTTGCTGACTCTGTAGAGTGGCATCATTCTTGGCTATATATTCCTTGAGTAAGTTTTCTACAGAAGACCCTACAGGTTGGTTGTATGGTTTTTGATACATGGATTGGTTATGTTGGGGAGTGAAACCAGGTGTTCCACTCGGCCTTGGTTGGTTAGGAGCTTGGTTAGCATTTTGTTGTCCACCCCATGACAGGTTTGGGTGGTTCCTCCAACCAGGGTTGTAAGTATTAGAGTAGGGGTTGTTCCTAGGCTGCTGTTGGCTTCCAATATAGCAGACTGAGGATGGATTCCCAGGGCAGTATTCATACAGGTGCCTGTTGCGTGCTCAATGTGTAAAGATAAATATGCAAAAGGGTAGAGAGAGCACTTAGAACATGCAAGCATACATGGTCTCACAGCAAGTAGTAAGTATATTTCATTCGTTTTTTCCACAGAGACTCATTTTTAGCTATTCGCGAAGTGTATTTGTTAAGAAAGATGGGATGAATTTGATGGGGTAAAATTGGTTTTTAATTATCTAAGTGTTACTGAATGTGTAAAGGAATATACCATAAACAAGTTAAAGTTAAAATCAGGCTCAAAGAACAAGAGATGGAATTAATAAACGAAGAAGAAAACAGCTACACAGAATGCGTTTTAGTAGAATTTCGAGAACCGCAATTAATCCGCAATTAAATGGCAGCGAAACTGATTAAAAGGGTGAATTAAGGGCTACTAATGACTATCCTATAGGCAGTTTATTACGATTATCAAGCTTTGGATCAACTCTCTATACATCAAACTCACTCTATCTCAAGTATCGTCCGATTCCATGCATGAGAGACTCAAGTTTACTCGACTTCAAAGTAAGGTCTTAAGCATCTTGTTAAAGCAGGAGTGTTTAGTTTGTACTAGGGAAACGCCTATTCCTAGGCCGTTTCCTGATTACCATGAAAGGCTAGCATGATTATATGACTCTGAACTCTTACTCCTTCCAGAGGTTAGGAGTTCTTTGGACAAAATGGATGGCCAATCGAAATTGCCCGTGGGATGAAGCTTACATACAATCAATGTTCGAGTGTTAATCTGCCTACTTGACTCACGTTTTTTAGCCTATAGTTCCGTCATTAGCATGCCCCTAAGTGATTTTAGTTACTCATGGATATGTGGAGAATAGAAAAGGTAGATAAAACAGACATGCTTAGAAGATAAATATACTTAAAACAGCAAGCCAAAGCCGTAGCAGAAACAGATGGAAACTGTAAAATGCAGAAGTATACTTCGATTACTTAAAGTGTTTGAATGACAAAGGGAAGCTCTAAAAGAAATGAATTCAAGACAGACAACAACGAAATGCAGTAATTGAAATGCTAAACTAAGAACAACAGTGATCAGAAATGGAAATGAGAAGAACAGAGCAGAAAAACAGTAAAGGTTTGCTAGAAAACTCCGTGGCAGTCGCCTCGAATGATGGTGATGAAAAGTCAGCCGTGCTTGGATGAATCCAATCGAGAGAGAAGAAGAATCTCCTCTCCTTCCTATCAGATTATCGGTTCCAAAAGCTTAGACTCTCACTCCAACAGACGGCAAAGGAAAACAGATGGAAATGGTGGACTGCGAGAAGACTTCTGCGCTTCGAATGATGACTGAACCTCCGACTTTGACCCCCTTTTATAGTAGTTTGCAGGTGCGTTTGGGCCAAGGAGAACCATCAATCTTCAACGTCATATATCAGAATGGATGGAGGAGAAAGAATGAATCCCTGAAAAGTCGGATCTAAACAGAAAAAGATCAGCCAACTTACGGTTTTAACTTGAATAATTGCGGTCACCGCAATTATTCCGCAATTCATTTGCAATGGTTATTTTTTCATTCTTTTCTTCGGTTTTCAACCCTCTTTCTACCTATTGTACACAAGTCCTATATTAGCTACCTTCTTCTAATTCTCATATTAAAGCATAGGTTTAAGCTAAATGCTAACAAAAACACCTAAATGTGTACATCTTCTTAAGCTAAATGGGTCCTAAATAAGTCACTTTCAGAGACTTAACACACCCCCAAACTTAAGGCTTTGCTTGTCCTCAAGCATACTAAGGACTTACCTAGGCTGCTGTTTCTTCTTCTTTACCTACTCACTAACTCCCTTATATTCTTGTCTATAGCAATGCTGTCCTGTGACACACTTCTAAGTTTTAGAACTAACCTCTTGTCTAGCTTCTTCTGACTTCACCTGCCTACTATACCCACTGCTTTTGCTAACCCCCCACTACTGATCTAACTACTTTTGTGATATCATGCCACTATCCCTAAGGTTTCAAATTCTACCAAGCTTTACTCCAGACTCAGTACATGCTTCTAGCTTATTTTTAATGTGTCTAGGATTCCTTAGAGTCATGCCAGTCTTAGTATTAACAGTGACAGTGGTACTTTTAGAGAACAACCTAAGCCCTGGCATCACTACATTGGATATACATTCATCTCCCTAGACAAACCTAAAAGCTACAACCTTGTGCTTAGCTCATTAAGGATCAGAGTTCTTTTTACATAGGACATCTAAGCCACAAGATTATAACTCCCAAGCATACATTCTTCTTCCCTATTTCTCCCTTTTTCCTTTTTTACTTAGGTGGAGTCTCCCCTTGGTTTGCCTTTTGATGCAATGCCACTTGTGGTTTACACACTTGGCACTGATCACTCAGCCACTTGAGAAAGACTCCCCTCTTTATTTTTTTCACTTTTTCTATTTATCACAAAACATTTTTTTGGAGAAGAAGAATGCTTATGTCTTAAGGAAGAGAGGAATGTTCCTAGGCCTAGGGTGGCCTCCCCCAAACTTCAACTACTCATTGTCCCCAATGAGTGTTTGAGGTGGCACACCCCCAAACTTGTCCTAGAAGCATCTAGTCTAAAGCAAAACAAAGAGAATCTAAAAATCCTAGGCATAGGCAAAACATTCTAAAAGCAATTATCCCAGCAGCAGAAAATTTGAACATAACAGAAAGTTTTAAGGACTTATGGTTTCTGCATACTGAGCACTCTTTAGAGGCAAATTTAAACTATCAAAGGGTGTCCTATGACACTCATCCAGCATGCTTCAAGATCAGCTATATAAGGTAGTCATGCTAGCAACAAAAGATAGAATTTAACAGATCACAGCCTAACTAAACAGACAGTCCAAAACATGCAAACAGTCACAAAAATTGCGGGAACCGCAATTATTTCGCAATTCAATCTGGGCAGATTTAACATTGATTCAGGCCCCTAGCATGTTTTTTTCCTGTTACTCATGCATCCTAAAAATAAAACTAAACTATCCTACCTATTCAGCTAACATCAAACTAGACTAAGCAAAAGAAAAAGCATAAAACTAAACATTAAAAACAGATCAAAAATTGAATACAAAACAGCATACTATACATGATTCTATCAAAAAGCAGGAAAATTGTCTTTTGTTTCTTAAGGGATCAGTAATACTCCCTCTAGTGCTCTTCAAACCAGCACTCAATTCTCATCATCCTCATCTGGTCGCCTTGGTCGTGGGGGCACCCATGGAGTTAGGAGGTTGGTGGGGAAGTCTGGGAAGATGCACCCCAACTGGTCTGCAACTTCTCTGTCCCTTGCCTGCGCATAGTTGGCCCATTGAGCCATTCTCCTCTGCATGTCCATCAAGCAGACCATGGTTAGGGACTGTTCAGCAGCCAGCCTATCCAACTCAAATTCCATGTTGCCCTTTCTTCTCAGCCTTAGATGTGCAGGCAACTCCAAATGGCCTGTGTAAGGCAGCTGCTGCTCCAAGCGCTCGGTGGGAACCCCTGCAAGTAAACACAATTTTGTTATAGTGTTGGGGAAAAATAATGGCCCCTTACCCTTTTTAGCACACTCAGCTATGGCAGCAGCGATGACTTCTCCCACGTTGATCGTGAGACCTCTCATTATAGCATAAACCAGCAGCGAACGGCTCTGGTTAATTGTAGTCTCATGAGTTACTGGGGAGAGTCTTCGTCTGACGAATGAAAACCACACAGCTGCCTTCGCCGTGAGGTTGGCACTCATGAGTGTGTGCCGCCCATTGCGTGACACCGTCCAGGAGGCTTCAGGCTGGCCAATTGTGCGAAGGGCCTCTTCTAGCACAGCCTCGGTCGGCTCATCTACTATCCGTGCATAATCTGTGTGCGCTTGGCCCCTGAGACCAAAGGCTTCATTGATGGCCTTGGCTGAGAAATCAACTTCCACCCCTCTGACCACAGATAGGCCATCCTCAGGGCTGAGCACATTGGCGTAGAAATCGTACACCATGCTCGAGTAGGCTGGATTGGAAGGTCTGCAGAATTCCTCCCAGCCATGGTTGAGCACCCCTGCGCGCAAGAACTGCGGCAGGTCAGCAAGTCGATCAAGGAACCCCTTCTCGTGCAACAGGTCCCTTTTCCTCAGCTCAACACCCCTGGATTCAGCATCAGATGAGACATACCTCACTGACGGAGGTTCATCTTCAGGGTAGAGTTTAGCCTTCCCCTTATCTGCCGGTTTGGATGATGCAGCAGCCTCTACCTTGAGGCGTTTGAGCGAAGGCTCAGCACTCTCCTCGTCTGCTGAAGGCACTCGTTTGGCCGTCTTCTTCTTCAGCTTTTTGGACTTCTTGGCTTTGCCCATCTTGGCCTTCTTCTTCTTTTTCTTAATGTTGATCTGTTGGAGGCAAGCCCCCAACGTTTCTTCCATAGAATCGTCCTGCTGTGCAGGCTCGGCAGGGCTATCTTCTCTCATAGGCGAGAAGACTTCGTCTTCTCCAGCATCTCCACTGCCTTGCGTGGACTCTTGATAATCCCCATATGGGAATTCAGGATCAGGCTGTGGAGCCTTCTGCGATGGCGTGGGAGTGTGTTCTGCTGATGGTAGATGCGCAGAACTCAGTGGCGACGATGGCAGTTCAGGACTCTGCGCTGCTGCAAGTGGCGGATCAGAACTCTGAGGTGCTGGAGACAACTCGAAGCTCTGTGCAGGCAGTGACGATTCTGCGCTTGGCACTGGTTCAGACGAGAGGGGACTGCGCGCAGGTGACACAGACGGCGACGAACCTTCTTTGGCTGACTCGTGGGCTGCACGATCAGTTTCTTGACTCTCCACAGAGGGAGTCTTGGCGGTGCTTGGTTCGGCAGCAGTCGTGACAGTCCACCGACGTTTCTTTGGCGTGCCCACTGGCTCAGATGGGCCAGCAGGGATCTCAGTGACCACCCTCCACTTCTTCCTACGAATAGGAAGCTTGGAAAGGCGGCCAGTGCGTACAGCACCTTCATCAGCGAGGGCGAGAAGCGCTTCCCTCGCAGCCGCTTCAGCTGCGTCGTCGGCCTTCTTCTTGGCTGCGGATCTTTCAGCCCTAGTGGAAACCATCGTCGAGTCTTGAAGATCTTGAGAGAAGAATCACAGATGGAGAGAATCGCAGAAATCTTGGAGATCAAAGAATGATAGAATCGTATCAACGAGCGCGTTCTAACGGCTATAAATAAAACGGAAAAAATCCCAACGGCTCTTTTTGCGGATCCAGCAATTTTTGCGCAATTCTAGGGATAATATTTCATAAAAATTCCAAACTTTGATCGCCCGTATCTTTCATTTGGCTCAACCGTTTCTTGATTTTTAAAGTGGGATTTACTCCCCTTGATCCCCTCTTTCGATTCCCTACAAAAACAAATAGAACAAACATTAAATACGCAATTAAAATCACGCTACAAAACATACAAACGATCATCGAAAAAAAAACAGAAAAAATAAACTAAGGCATTGGCCTTGACTAAACGAGCACAGTAACCACTCGTTCTCTCTCGTTTCTAACTTCATGCTTCATGTAGGAGGAAGGCCGAGAGAGTCTTCACATCCCCCTCCTCATAGTAGTGCTTCAACCTAGCACCATTGACCAGAAATGGCTGTCCTTGCTGCAAGTTTTTAATCTCTATGGCACCATGAACAAAGACATTAGTAATAATAAATGGACCTGACCATCTAGACTTTAATTTGCCTGGAAATAGCTTTAATCGTGAGTTAAATAACAATACAAGTTGGCCCTTCTTAAAGTCTTTGATCCTGAGTCTACTGTCATGCCATATTTTTGTCTTTTCTTTGTACATCTTGGCATTCTCATAGGCCATGTGCCTAAGCTCGTCAAGTTCATGTAGCTGTAAAGATCTTAATGTCCCCGCATCCTTTACACAAAAATTTAATTCTTTCATGGCCCAAAATGCCTTGTTTTCCAACTCAAGTGGCAAGTGGCAAGCCTTGCCATACACCAACCTATAGGGAGACATTCCTAGAGGTGTCTTATATGCTGTTCTGTAAGCCCAAAGTGCATCCTCAAGCTTGAAAGACCAGTCTTTCCTATTAGGTTTGACTACCTTTTCTAGGATGTTTTTTATCTCCCTATTGGAAATCTCAGCTTGGCCATTTGAGTATGGGTGGTAGGGAGTAGCTACCCTATGTCTAATGTTATATTTAGCCAATATCTTCTCCATAGCCTTATTAATGAAATGTGACCCCTCATCACTAATGATAGCACGAGGAGTCCCAAATCTAGTGAAAATGTGTCTATGCAAGAAGTTAGTGACTGTTTTAGCATCATTATTAGAACATGCCTTAGCTTCTACCCACTTTGACACGTAGTCTACTGCTACTAAGATGTACAGGTTACCTGATGATGGAAGGAAGGGTCCCATGAAATCAATGCCCCACACATCGAAGAGCTCCAACTCTAAGATGTAGGTGAGGGGCATCTCATCCTTGCGACTGAGGTTACCTGTCCTTTGGCATTCGTCACAGTTGTGGGCATAGTTGTGGGCGTCCTTGAAGATTGTTGGCCAGTAGTAGCCACTCTGAAATACTTTAGCAGCTGTTCTTTGACCACCAAAGTGCCCACCGTAAGGAGATGAGTGACCATGCTGCAGCACAGACTTCGCTTCAGCAGCTGAAACACACTTCCTCAACAACCCATCAGCACAGGTCCTGTAAAGTATGGGGTCATCCCAGATGAATTTCCTTGCTTCATGGAGGAACCTCTTCTTTTCTTGTCCTCCCTTGAACACTGGCAATACCTGTGATGCACGGAAGTTAGCAATGTCAGCAAACCAAGGTTCCTCATCGTTTTCACGATGAGTCAAAGCAAAGATATGTTCATCTATAAAAGCATCAGAAATTGCGGGGTCCGCAATTTTTTCGCAATTGTGCTGCAATCGAGACAGGTGATCTGCAACCACGTTTTCACATCCCTTCTTGTCCCGAATGTCCAAATCGAATTCCTGCAGCAATAACACCCATCTAATTAATCTAGGCTTAGCATCAGCCTTCCTCATAAGATATTTTAAAGCAGAATGGTCAGTATATACAATGGTCCTAGTTCCTACAATATAGTTCCTAAATTTTTCACAAGCAAATACTACAGCAAGCATCTCCTTCTCTGTAGTTGTATAGTTACATTGAGCCTCATTCAAGGTCTTACTAGCATAATAGACAGGATGTGTGAGCTTGTCAATCTTCTGTCCTAACATGACTCCTACAGCATAGTCACTGGCATCACATAGCATCTCAAATGGGAGATCCCAATTTGGTCCCACTATGATTGGTGCTGTGACCAGTGCTTCCTTAAGGGTTTTCCAAGCTAATACACATTCCTTAGAGAAGATGAATGGCCTACCTAGCTCCAGTAGCTCACATAGAGGCTTGGCTATCTTAGAAAAGTCCTTGATGAACCTTCTATAGAAGCCAGCATGCCCTAAGAAACTCCTAATGGCCTTGACATTCTGGGGCTCTACCAACTTCTCTATGACCTCTATTTTTGCCCTATCCACTTCCACACCTGCCCTTGACACTCTATGTCCTAAGACAATCCCTTCATCTACCATAAAGTGGCACTTTTCCCAATTTAGGACTAGGTGGGTTTCTTCACACCTAGTCAGGACTTGTCCTAGGTTCTCTAGACAGGTTTTAAATGAATCCCCAAAGACTGAGAAGTCATCCATGAATATTTCTATTATGGACTCATCCAACTCAGAGAAGATTGCCATCATGCACCTTTGGAAAGTTGCCGGTGCATTGCATAAGCCAAAAGGCATTCTGCGGAAGGCAAACGTTCCAAAAGGGCAAGTGAAGGTAGTCTTCTCTTGATCCTTAGGGTCTATAGTGATTTGATTATAGCCAGAGTACCCATCTAAAAAACAATAGTAGGCTCTACCAGCTATTCTGTCTAACATCTGGTCAATGAATGGTAGAGGGAAATGGTCTTTTTTGGTTTCTTTGTTTAACTTTCTGTAATCCATACATACTCTCCACCCTGTGACAGTCCTTGTTGGAATCAGTTCGTTGTTCTCATTGACTACCACAGTTATTCCCCCCTTTTTAGGTACACATTGGATGGGGCTCACCCACTGGCTACTAGCTATGGGGAAAATTACTCCTGCATCTAACCACTTTATTATTTCTTTCTTTACTACCTCTTTCATAGAGGGGTTTAACCTACGCTGGTGATCTACCCTAGGTGTGTGCTCTTCCTCTAGTATGATTTTATGCATGCAATAAGAAGGGCTAATGCCTCGAATATCAGCAATAGTCCATGCTATAGCCTTCCTATGTTGCTTAAGCAGTAAAATTAAATCAACCTCATGCTGTTCACTTAGCTTAGAAGAAATAATTACAGGCAGCGTATCATTATCTCCT
Organism: Herpetospermum pedunculosum; assembly: GCA_028017165.1. Lineage (NCBI taxonomy): Eukaryota > Viridiplantae > Streptophyta > Magnoliopsida > Cucurbitales > Cucurbitaceae > Herpetospermum > Herpetospermum pedunculosum. The sequence goes on along the minus strand of CM051528.1, from coordinate 51,043,775 downwards.
AGATATGCGTATTTGAGGTGAGTTGGTAGTGGTTTCAGTTCTAAAACAGGTGGATGCTCAATGGAGGGCTTTAACGGATTTACAGTTCTATCAGTTAAGTCTATAGTCATACATACATGCTGAGGTCTATCTACAGGCATATTCATTATGTCAGATACATTTAGATCATCTACATCTAATCCTACATATTCGTTAGCATGCTTGGTTAATAATACATGCTCTAATTGTTCTTCCATTAGTGAGTCAACAACATCAATGCTAGCACAAGACTCAGAATCAGAGGGATACCTTAAAGCTTTGTAAACACTAAATTTTACCTCTTCATCATGAACCCTCATAGTTAACTCACCTTTTTGCACGTCTATTAGTGCCCTACCTGTAGCTAGAAATGGTCTACCTAGCAGGATGGGAACCTCCTTGTCTGCCTCATAGTCCAGGACAATGAAATCTGCAAGGAAAATAAATTTGTCAACTTTAACTAGAATATCCTCAATCTTACCTTCTGGATATGCGATGGATCTGTCTGCTAGTTGTAAAGTGACTGTGGTTGGACGTGCTTCTCCCATTCCCAATTGGCGAAATAGGGACAGGGGCATGAGATTTATGCTGGCGCCCAGGTCACAAAGCGCTCTGCCCACATGCTTGCCTCCAAGTTCTACAGGTAGGGTGAAGGAACCAGGATCCTTCTCCTTCTTGGGCAGCTTGTTTTGGAGGATGGCACTGCACTCCTCGGTGAGGTTTACTGTTTCAAACTCACCAATTATTTTTTTGTTAGTAATAATGTCCTTCAAAAACTTTACATATGAAGGCATAGACTGTAAAACCTCTACAAAAGGAATGTTAACATGCACTTGCTTAAGTATTTCTAAAAATTTATTAAAATGAACTTCCTGTTCCTGCTTCTTCTTCAGCCTTCGAGGATATGGAGGTGGTGGCACATATGCGGGCACGTCAGGACGCCTTAGGATAGGTGGAGGCCTTGGAATTTCTTCTACGTCCTCTACAATTGGCTCTAGCCTGGCTCCTGATGTGCTAGTTGGTGGTGGACCTTGGCTCGGCAGAGACTCCAGTGGAGCACTAGACTCAGTGTTCTCTACTCTCTTTGGTGTGTCCTTTGTGTTGCTCACCAATGGTCTTCCACTCCTGAGTTCAATTGCTTGAACTTGTTCCTTGCCATCTCTCCTTGGTACCTCGGTATCAGCAGGGAGTCTACCTTGGGGCCTACTTTTAAGTTCATTGGCTAATTGGCCTACTTGGTTTTCCAGGCTCCTAAGAGTAGCTTGCTGGCTCTGAAGAGTAGCATCATTCTTAGCTATATATTCCTTGAGTAGGTTTTCTACAGAAGATCCTACAGATTGATTATAAGGTTTTTGGTACATTGACTGGTTATGTTGAGGAGTGAAACCAGGTGTTCCACTCGGTCTAGGTTGGTTAGAATTTGGATTAGTGTTTTGTTGGCCACCCCATGACAGGTTAGGGTGGTTTCTCCAACCAGGGTTATAGGTGTTGGAGTAGGGGTTATTCCTAGGCTGCTGCTGGCTTCCTACATAGCAGACCGAGGATTGATTCCCAGGGCAATATTCATAAGGGTGCCCTTCCCCACAGAATCCACAGATTGGTGCCTCGCCTTGACTTGGTTGGGTGCCCATTGACATGGCTGTGGCGGTATTGGCACTGGTTTGGAGATTGGCCTGAGCCATTTGTTTAACTAGGTTGGTCAGGGCGTTTATTTGGGTGCTCATGGCGCTTAGAGCATCCTTGTCTTGAGCCCTAGTTGGCTCTACTGGATCGTCTGACCACCTACAATGAGATGTTGAGATCTTCTCCAAGATCTCATAAGCTTCGTTGTAACTCTTGGACAACATGGAACCTCCAGCAGATGAATTTAGAACTTGTCTGGTGCTGGGGTTGCATCCTTTAAAGAAGACTTCTATTTGGATACACCATGGAATGCCATGGTGTGGACATTTAATGAGAAGGTCTTTGAATCTTGTCCAAGCTTCGTGAAGAGACTCACTTGGAGCTTGTTTGAATTTTATGATATCATCACGAAAGGTTGAATTCCTATCAGGTGGGAAATATTTGACTAGGAATTTTTCTGCTAAATCTGTCCAATTGCGGACAGATCCTGAGGGTAAAGAATTTAACCATGTTTTGGCCTTGTCCCTCAAAGAGTAAGGGAAAAGATATAGCCTCAGGGCTTCTTGGGAAACTCCAGGGATTAGGAATGTGTCACTAACTCCTAGGAAGTTCCTAAGGTGGTTATGGGGGTCCTCATTTTCTATTCCAAAGAATTGTCCCACAGTGGACAACATTTGGAACATCACTGGCTTATGAGTTGGCAGTGATTTCAGGACGGATTATGCTGGGGTTCAGCTCCCCAGGCATAGGTACTAAATATGAAAGGATGGCGCTATCCTTGTCATTCGCTATTTCAATGGGGTTGCGAGTGACAGGCACCAGGTTTTGATTTACTCCAGCCATTTCTTCTTGAGGTAATTGCGGAGGAATTGTAGTCTCTGCAATGATTGGAGGTAAAAGGGTTTGTTTAAAGAGACGTTTCTTGGCTCTATTCCTAGCTCTAAGTAATCTCTCGGGCTCAGGGTTGAACTCTAGATCACTACTTGGAGTCTCATTCATAAACTACCCTAAATGGTACCTGAAAAAAGAAATGAAAATGGATCAAATTCAATGAAAAATACTTTGATGTTTCAAACTTAACAAACTTCGTTTTCACTTAAAATAAGTCCCCGGCAGCGGCGCCAAAAACTTGTTGCGTGCTCAATGTGTAAAGATAAATATGCAAAAGGGTAGAGAGAGCACTTAGAACATGCAAGCATACATGGTCTCACAGCAAGTAGTAAGTATATTTCATTCGTTTTTTCCACAGAGACTCATTTTTAGCTATTCGCGAAGTGTATTTGTTAAGAAAGATGGGATGAATTTGATGGGGTAAAATTGGTTTTTAATTATCTAAGTGTTACTGAATGTGTAAAGGAATATACCATAAACAAGTTAAAGTTAAAATCAGGCTCAAAGAACAAGAGATGGAATTAATAAACGAAGAAGAAAACAGCTACACAGAATGCGTTTTAGCAGAATTGCGAGAACCGCAATTAATCCGCAATTAAATGGCAGCGAAACTGATTAAAAGGGTGAATTAAGGGCTACTAATGACTATCCTATAGGCAGTTTATTACGATTATCAAGCTTTGGATCAACTCTCTATACATCAAACTCACTCTATCTCAAGTATCGTCCGATTCCATGCATGAGAGACTCAAGTTTACTCGACTTCAAAGTAAGGTCTTAAGCATCTTGTTAAAGCAGGAGTGTTTAGTTTGTACTAGGGAAACGCCTATTCCTAGGCCGTTTCCTGATTACCATGAAAGGCTAGCATGATTATATGACTCTGAACTCTTACTCCTTCCAGAGGTTAGGAGTTCTTTGGACAAAATGGATGGCCAATCGAAATTGCCCGTGGGATGAAGCTTACATACAATCAATGTTCGAGTGTTAATCTGCCTACTTGACTCACGTTTTTTAGCCTATAGTTCCGTCATTAGCATGCCCCTAAGTGATTTTAGTTACTCATGGATATGTGGAGAATAGAAAAGGTAGATAAAACAGACATGCTTAGAAGATAAATATACTTAAAACAGCAAGCCAAAGCCGTAGCAGAAACAGATGGAAACTGTAAAATGCAGAAGTATACGTCGATTACTTAAAGTGTTTGAATGACAAAGGGAAGCTCTAAAAGAAATGAATTCAAGACAGACAACAACGAAATGCAGTAATTGAAATGCTAAACTAAGAACAACAGTGATCAGAAATGGAAATGAGAAGAACAGAGCAGAAAAACAGTAAAGGTTTGCTAGAAAACTCCGTGGCAGTCGCCTCGAATGATGGTGATGAAAAGTCAGCCGTGCTTGGATGAATCCAATCGAGAGAGAAGAAGAATCTCCTCTCCTTCCTATCAGATTATCGGTTCCAAAAGCTTAGACTCTCACTCCAACAGACGGCAAAGGAAAACAGATGGAAATGGTGGACTGCGAGAAGACTTCTGCGCTTCGAATGATGACTGAACCTCCGACTTTGACCCCCTTTTATAGTAGTTTGCAGGTGCGTTTGGGCCAAGGAGAACCATCAATCTTCAACGTCATATATCAGAATGGATGGAGGAGAAAGAATGAATCCCTGAAAAGTCGGATCTAAACAGAAAAAGATCAGCCAACTTACGGTTTTAACTTGAATAATTGCGGTCACCGCAATTATTCCGCAATTCATTTGCAATGGTTATTTTTTCATTCTTTTCTTCGGTTTTCAACCCTCTTTCTACCTATTGTACACAAGTCCTATATTAGCTACCTTCTTCTAATTCTCATATTAAAGCATAGGTTTAAGCTAAATGCTAACAAAAACACCTAAATGTGTACATCTTCTTAAGCTAAATGGGTCCTAAATAAGTCACTTTCAGAGACTTAACAGTGCCCTTCCCCACAGAATCCACAGATAAGTGTCTCACCTTGACTTGGTTGGGTGCCCATTGACATGGCTGTGGCGGTGTTGACACTTGTTTGGAGATTGGCTTGAGCCATTTGCTTAACTAGGTTGGTCAGGGCATTTATTTGGCTGCTCATTGCACTTAGAGCATCCTTGTCTTGAGCTCTAGTTGGCTCAACTGGATCATCTGACCACCTACAGTGAGATGCTGAGATCTTCTCCAAGATCTCATAGGCTTCGTTGTAACTCTTGGACAACATGGAACCTCCAGCAGATGAGTTTAAGACTTGTCGAGTGTTGGGGTTGCATCCTTTGAAAAAGACCTCTATTTGGATACACCATGGGATGCCATGGTGTGGACATTTAAGAAGAAGATCTTTAAACCTTGTCCAAGCTTCGTGAAGAGACTCAGTGTCGGCTTGTTTGAACTTGATTATGTCATCACGAAAGGTAGACTTCCTATCAGGTGGGAAGTATTTAACTAGGAATTTCTCTGCTTAGTCTGTCCAATTAAGGACTGATCCTGAGGGTAATGAGTTCAACCATGTTTTGGCTTTGTCCCTCAAAGAGTAAGGGAAAAGGTATAGCCTCAAGGCTTCTTGGGAAACTCCAGGGATGAGGAATGTGTCACTAACTCCTAAGAAGTTTCTAAGATGGTTGTGGGGATCCTCATTTTCCACTCCAAAGAATTGTCCCACAGTGGACAACATTTGGAACATCACTGGCTTTAACTCGAATGAGTTGGCAGTGATTTCAGGACGGATTATGCTGGGGTTCAGCTCCCCAGGCATAGGTACTAGGTACGAACGTATGGCGCTATCCTTGTCATTCGCTATTTCGATGGGATTGCGAGTGACAGGCACCGGATTTGGAACTATTCCATTCATTTCTTCTTGAGACAATTGCGGAGGAATTGCGGTTCCCGCAATTACTTGAGGTAGAGGGGGTTGTTTAAAGAGACGTTTCTTGGCTCTATTTCTGGCCCTAAGTAATCTCTCAGGCTCAGGATTGAACTCTAGATCACTACTTGAAGGCTCACTCATAAACTAACCCAATAGTACCTGCAAAAGAAATGAAACAGATCAACTTCAATAGGCAATAAACTTGGTGTTTCAAACTTAACAAACTTCGTTTTCACTTAAATAAATCCCCGGCAGCGGCGCCAAAAACTTGTTGCGTGCTCAATGTGTTAATAAAACTAAGCAATAAGAGAGAGAGAGCACTCAGAACATGCAAGCATACATGATCTTATAGCAAGTAGTAAGTATTTTTTCATTCGTTTTCCCACAGAGATTTATTTTTAGCTATTCGCGAAGTGTATTTGTTAAGAAAGAAGGGATGGATTTGATGGGGTAAAATTGGTTTTTAATTGTCTAATTCCTGCTGAATGTATAAAGGGTAGCAACATAAACGAGTGCAAGTCAAAATTAAACTCAAAGGAAAAGAGATGAGATCAATGAATGAAGAAGAAAACAGCTAAACAGAATTGTAAACTTAGCAGAATTGCGGAAACAGCAATTCTACCGCAATTGTCTTAACAGCGAAAGTGTGTAAAATGGAGAAACAAGGGCTACTAACGACTCCTCTATAGGCTTTTTCTCACGATTCTCAAGCATTGGATCAACTCTCTCTGCATCAAACTCACTCAATCTCATGTATCGTCCGATTCCATGCATTAGATTCTTTAGTTTACTCATGACCAAGTAAGGTCTTAAGCATCTTGTTAAAGCAGAAAGTTATGGTTTGTACTAGGAAACCGCCTATTCCTAGGTCGTTTTCTGGCTACCATGAAAGGCTAGCATGATTATATGACTCTGAACTCTTACTCCTTCCAGAGGTTAGGAGTTCTTTGGACAAAATGGATGGCCAATCGAAATTGCCCGTGGAATGAAGCTTACATACAATCAATGCTTCGAGAGCTATCCTACATGCTTGGTTCACGTTTTTTAGCCTATAGAATTGTTGTCAGCATGCCCCTATGTGACTTAGTTACTCATGGATATAGGAAGAACAGAAATAAGGGATAAGATAGACATGCTTAGAAGGGAAATATGCTTAAAACAGCAAGGGAAAGCAGTAGAATGCAAAGGCAAGAAACTGTGAAATAAAGAATTGAGATTTGATTACTTGATTGTTTGACTGACAAAGGAAAGCTTTAAAGCAAATAACAGAAAGACAGAACACAACGAAATAGTCTAATCTAGCTTCTAGAAAAGGAACAGCAACAAGACAAAGCTGAAAAATGGAAATGAAGAGCAGAAAGCAGTAAAACAAGCTTGAATGTCTCGTCGCAACCGCCTCGAATGAAGGATGAGAAAGGTCAGCCTTGCTTGGATGAATCCAATCGGGAGAGAAGAAGAACCTCCTCTCCTTCCTCTCACATTATCGATTCCAACAGCTGAGCTTCGCAAACCAGCAGACGGCAAAGGAAAACAGGAGAAAAGATGGACTGCGAGAAGACTTCTACGCTTTCGGATGATGATTGAACCCTCGACTTTGACCCCCTTTTATAGCAATCTGCAGGTACGTTTGGGCCAAGGAGAACCATCAATCTTCAACGTCGTACTTCAAAATGGGTGGAGGAGAAAGAACGAATCCCTGAAATAACGGAAATTAACAGAAAAAGATCAGTCAACTTACGGTTTTCACTTGAAACATTGCGGTTTCAGCAATGTTTCCGCAATTCTGTCGCAATGCTTGTTTTTCATTCTTTTCCTTCGGTTTTCAACCCTTTTCTTTCCTATTGTACATAAGTCCTAATTTAGCTACCTTCTTCTAATTCTCATATTTAAGCATAGGTTTAGGCTAAATGCTATCAAAAACACCTAAGAGTGAACATCTTTCTAAGATAATTAAGTCCTAAAAAGGTCACTTTTGGAGACGTAACAGACATACCTGTAAATAACCCTCAGCATGTTTGTATGAATATTGACTTATATGAAAAATCTTTGAATCCATTAAAACCATCCATTGAGCATCCACCTGTCTTAGAATTGAAAACTCTCCCCACTCACCTCAAGTATGCATATCTAGGAAGTAATGATACTTTGCCTGTGATTATTTCTTCTAAATTAAGTGAAAAGCATGAGGTTGAACTGATATTACTACTTAAGCAACATAGGAAGGCTATTGCATGGACTATTGCTGACATTAGAGGCATTAGCCCTTCTTATTGCATGCATAAGATTATATTAGAGGAAGAGCATACACCTAGAGTAGATCACCAACGTAGGTTGAACCCCTCTATGAAAGAGGTAGTTAAAAAGGAAATAATAAAATGGTTAGATGCTGGTGTGATCTTCCCCATAGCTAGTAGTCAGTGGGTGAGCCCTATACAATGTGTACCTAAGAAGGGGGGGATGACTGTGGTAGTCAATGAGAACAATGAACTGATTCCAACAAGGACTATCACAGGATGGAGAGTTTGCATGGATTATAGGAAACTAAACAAAGAAACCAAAAAAGACCACTTCCCTCTACCATTCATTGACCAGATGCTAGATAGAATAGCTGGTAGAGCCTACTACTGCTTCTTAGACGGTTATTCGGGATATAACCAGATTACTATAGACCCTAAGGACCAAGAGAAGACTACCTTCACTTGCCCTTTTGGAACTTTTGCCTTTCGCAGAATGCCTTTTGGCTTATGCAATGCACCAGCAACTTTCCAAAGGTGCATGTTGGCAATCTTCTCTGATTTGGATGAGTCCATGATAGAGATATTCATGGATGATTTCTCAGTCTTTGGGGATTCATTTACAAACTGTCTAGAGAACCTAGGACAAGTCCTGGCTAGGTGTGTGAGGAGACCAACCTAGTCCTAAATTGGGAAAAGTGCCACTTCATGGTGGATGAAGGGATTGTCTTAGGTCATAGAGTGTCAAGGGCAGGTGTAGAAGTTGACAGGGAAAAAATTGAAATAATAGAGAAATTGGTAGAACCCCAAAATGTCAAGGCCATTAGAAGTTTCTTAGGGCATGCTGGTTTCTATAGAAAGTTCATTAAGGACTTTTCTAAGATCTCCAAGCCTCTATGTGAGCTTCTAGAGCTAAACAAACCGTTCATTTTCTCTAAAGAGTGTTTCCTAGCATGGAAGACCCTTAAGGAAGCACTAGTCACAGCCCCTATTATAGTAGGACCAAATTGGGATCTCCCATTTGAGATGTTATGCGATGCTAGTGACTATGCTGTAGGGGTTATGTTAGGACAAAAGATTGACAAGTTAACACAACCTGTATATTATGCTAGTAAGACACTTAAGGAGGCACAATGTAATTACACAACTACTGAGAAGGAGATGCTAGCTGTAGTGTTTGCTTGTGAGAAGTTTAGGAATTACATTGTAGGCACTAGGACAATCGTGTACACTGACCATTCTGCTTTGAAGTACCTTATGAGAAAGGCTGATGCTAAGCCTAGGTTGATTAGATGGGTTTTGCTGCTGCAAGAGTTTGATCTAGACATTAGAGATAAGAAAGGATGTGAAAATGTGGTTGCGGATCATCTTTCTAGATTGCAGCATAATTGCGAAAAAATTGCGGAAACCGCAATTTCTGATGCTTTTATTGATGAACATGTCTTTGTATTGACTCATCGTGATAACGATGAGGAACCTTGGTTTGCTGACATTGCTAACTTCCTTGCATCACAGGTACTACCAACTTTCAAGGGAGGCCAAGAGAAGAAGAGGTTCCTTCATGAGGCAAGGAAATTCATATGGGATGATCCCACACTTTACAAGACATGTGCTGATGGTCTGCTAAGGAAGTGTGTTTCAGCTGCTGAGGCGAAGTCTGTGCTGCAGCACTGCCACACAGCTCCTTATGGTGGACACTTTGGTGGCCAAAGAACAGCTGCAAAGGTATTTCAGAGTGGCTACTATTGGCCAACGATCTTCAAGGATGCCCACAACTATGCCCACAGCTGTGATGAATGCCAAAGAACAGGTAACCTTAGTCGCAAGGATGAAATGCCTCTCACTTACATCTTAGAGTTGAAGCTCTTTGATGTGTGGGGCATTGACTTCATGGGACCATTTCCCCCATCATCAGGTAACCTTTACATATTAGTGGCAGTAGACTATGTATCCAAGTGGGTAGAGGCCATAGCATGTCCCAATAATGATGCCAAAACAGTCATAAAATTCTTGCATAGGCACATTTTTACTAGGTTTGGAACACCTCGTGCTATCATTAGTGATGAGGGGACACATTTCATTAATAAAGCTATGGAGAGAGTGTTGGCTAAGTATAACATCAGACATAGAGTAGCCACCCCCTATCACCCACACTCGAATGGACAGGCTGAAATTTCCAATAGGGAGATTAAGAACATCCTAGAAAAAGTGGTCAAACCCAACAGAAAGGATTGGGAGTTTAAACTCGAGGATGCACTTTGGGCGTATAGAACTGCGTATAAGACACCCCTAGGTATGTCTCCTTACAGACTTGTTTATGGTAAAGCTTGTCATCTTCCATTCGAGTTGGAAATTAAGGCATTTTGGGCACTAAAAGAGTTGAATTATTGCGTGACCGATGCGGGAACGTTGCGGTCTTTGCAATTACATGAGCTTGATGAGCTTAGGCATATGTCTTATGAAAATGCCAAAATGTATAAGGAAAAGACCAAGATTTGGAATGACAGTAGACTTAGGATTAAGGACTTTAAGAAAGGCCAACTTGTTTTATTATTTAATTCACGATTGAAATTATTTCCAGGCAAACTTAAGTCTAGATGGTCAGGTCCATTTGTAATTACTAATGTGTTTGTTCATGGTGCCATCGAGATAAAGAACCTGCAGCAAGGACAACCATTCATGGTTAATGGTGCAAGGTTGAAGCACTACTATGAGGAAGGAGATGTGAAGACTCTCTCGGCCTTCCTCTTGACTGAAGCGTGAAATTAAGAACGAGAGAGGACGAGTGATTGCTGTGCTCGTCCAGACGGGGCTCATGCCTTAGTTTATTTTTTCCATTTTTCCGGTTATCATTTGTGTATATGTTTGTATGATTTTAATTACGAATTTGATGTTGATTTTATTTCTTTTTGTAGGGAATCAATAGAGGGAATCAAGGAGATTAAATCCAGCTAAAAAGATCAAAAAGATATTGGGCCAAATCAAAGATACGGTTGAGCAAAGATTTACATTTAAATGCAGAAAATCTCCAACGGTCACTAGGATTGCGCTGGATTTGCAGAATCCGCAAAAATATAGCCGTTGGGATTTTTTGTGTTTTCTTTATATCCGTTAGAGGCGCGTTGATCCGTACGATTCTCCCATTATCTGAACTCCAAGAAAGCTGCTTTTCTCTTCATCTGTGATTCCTCTCTCCAAATCTCCACAATTCAACGATGGTGCTAACAAGAGCCGAACGATCTGCGTCCAAGAAGAAGTGGAAGGTAGTTACGGAGATACCTGCTGGACCCTCTGAACCAGCAGGCACACCCAAGAAGCGCAAATGGAGTATGGCTATGGCCGAAGAAGAAATCAAGAAAAAGACTCCCTCTGTGGAGAGTCAAGAACTAGGCCAGCCATCCTACGAGACAGCCGAGCACAGCCCTTCACCATCCCCACCGGTTCGCAGCCCTGAGCTGCCTTCATCACCGCAGAGTTCTGAGTGTACCCCACCAGCAGAGAGCCCTGAGGCATCGCCCACTTCTCCACGGCCTGACCCTGAATTCCCGTATGGGGAGTACCAAGAATCGACGCAGGGCAGTGGGGAAGCTGAGGAAGAAGAGGTCTTCTCTCCGTTGAGGGAAGCCAGCCTTGGGAGTCCTGCGCAGAAGGATGATTCTATATACGAGACACTGGGGGCTTGCCTCCACCAGATTACAACCAAGGCGAGGTTGAAGAATAAGAAGGCCGTCAAGATTGTTAAGGCCAAACGGTCCAAGAAATCAAAGAAAAAGAAAGCCAAGAGGGTGCCTTCATCAGAGAAGGAGAGTGATGATCCATCCCTGAAGAAGCTCAAGATGGAGGCTGCGGAGTCAGCCAAGCCGAAAGACAAAGGGAAAGCCAAGCTTTACCCTGAAGATGATCCTCAATCAGTGAGGTACGTGTCTTCTGACGCTGAGTCTAGAGGCATTGAGCTGAGGAAAAGGGAGCTGCTGCACGAGAAGGGCTTCCTCGACAAACCTGCTGACCTGCCGCAATTCTTGCGCGCAGGAATTACGAATCACGGCTGGGAGGAGTTGTGCAGACCACCCAATCCAGCTTACACAAGCATGGTGTATGACTTCTACGCCAATTTGAGGAATTCTGAGGAGGGCTTGTCTGTGGTCAGGGGAGTTGAAGTAGACTTCTCAGCAAAGGCAATCAACGAAGCCTACGGCCTCAAGGGCCAGAAACACACTGATTATTCAAGGATCGTTGATGAGCCTACAGAAGCTGTCTTGGAGGAGGCCATTCGGATCATTGGCCAGCCTGAAGTATCATGGACCGTGTCGCGCAATGGGAGGCACACTCTCATGAGTGCCAACCTCACAGCTAAGGCGGCTGTCTAGTTTTCCTTCGTGAGGAGGAAGCTGTCCCCCGTGACCCATGAGACCACAATCAACCAGAGCAGATCGCTGCTGGTCTATGCAATGATGCGAGGTCTCACAATCAACGTGGGCGAAGTCATTGCAGCTGCCATTGCTGACTGCGCCAAGAAGGGTAAGGGTCCATTGTTCTTCCCTAATACTATTACTAAACTATGCTTGCGTGCAGGGGTCCCCATTGAGCGGATGGAACAGCAGATGGCTTACACAGGCCACTTGGAGCTGCCTACAGGCTTGAGGCTGAGAAGGAAGGGGAACATGGAGTTCGAGCTGGATAGATTGGCTGCTGCTCAAACACTGTCCATGGCGTGCCTGATGGATTTACAGAAGAGGATGGCTCAATGGGCCACATACGCACAGGCGAGGGACAAGGAAGTTGCTGACCAACTGGGATGCGTCTTCCCTAACTTTCCCACGAACCTACTGTCTCTATGGGTGCCTCCACGACCACGAGGGACTGATGATGAGGAAGATGTATGAGTGCTAGTTTGAGGAGCACTAAAGGGAGTATTGCTGTTCCCTTAGAAAAAAAAATTAAAACTGCTTTTTGTTGAAGCATGTACATTATGTTGTTTTGAGTTAAATCTTTTGATCTGTTTTAGTTGTTTAGTGTTAATTTTTAAATTGTTTAGTGTAGTCTGATGATAGCTGATTAGGTAGATTAGGTTAGTTTCCTTTTTGTATAGCTTGGATGACTGGAAAAAGCATGCATAGGGGCCTTAATCAATGATATATCTGCCCTGTCTTTATTGCGAAATAATTGCGGAAACCGCAATTTTTATTACTGAATGCCTGTTTTTGACTGTCTGTTTAGTTAGGCTGGTTCTGTTTAAATTCTTTCTTTTGCTGCTATCATGACTACCTTATATAGCTTATCTCAAAGCATGCTGGATGAGTGTCATAGGACACCCTTCGATAGTTTAAATTCACCTCCAAACAGTGCTCAGCATGCATAGCTTTAAGTCCTTACCTGTCTGTTTTTTTTCAAATTTCTGCTGCTGTGATATTTCCTTTTAGAGTGTTCTGTCTATGCCTAGGACTTTTAGATTCTCTTTGTTTTACCTTAGACTAGATGCTTCTAGGATAGTTTGGGGGTGTGCCACCTCAGACACTCATTGGGGACAATGAGTAGTTTAAGTTTGGGGGAGGCCACCCTAGGCCTAGGAACATTCCTCTCTCCCTTAAAAACATAAGCATTCTTCTTCTCCTTTACAAAAAATAATGAGCTGAAAAAAAAATAGAATAAAGAGGGGTGTCTCTCTTAGGTTGCTGAGTAATCAGTGCCAAGTGTGTAATCCACAAGTGGCATTGCATCAAAAGGCAACCAAAGGAGAGGCTCCACCAAAGTGTGAAAGAAACAGAAAAAAAAAAAATAGAGAAGAAGAATGTATACCTAGGAGTTGCAACTTTGTGGCTTAGATGTCCTGATTAAAAAGAACTCTGATCCTCAATTAGCTGAGCGCAAAGTTGTAGCTTGTAGGGTTGTTTAGAGAGATGAATGTATGTCCAATGTAGTGATGCCAGGGTTTAGGTTGTTCTCTTAAAGTACTACTGTCACTGTTAATACTAAGACTGGCATGACTCTAAGGAATCCTAGGTAGCTCATAAGTAAAAACTAGAAGCATGTACTGAGTCTGGGGTAAAGCTAGGTAGAATTTGAAACCTTAGGGATAGTGGCATGATATGACAAAAGCAAGTAGATCAGTTGTAGGGAGTTAATGAAAACAGCAGGAGTATTAGGCATGCGAAGTCAGAAGAAGCTAGATAAGAGGGTAGTTTTAAGCTTAGAAGTGTGTCACAGGACAACACTGCTATAGATAGGGATATAGGGGAGTCAGTAAGTGGTTAAAGAAGATGAAACAGCAGCCTAAGTAAGTCCTTAGTTTGCTCGAGGACGAGCAAAACCTTAAGTTTGGGGGTGTGTTATGTCTCCAAAAGTGACTTATTTAGGACTTATTTAGCTTAGAAAGATGCACACTCTTAGGTGTTTTTAATAGGATTTTACTTAAACCTATGCTTATTTGTGAGAATTAAAAGAAGGTAGCTAAATTAGGACTTGTGTGCAAAAGGAATGAAAAGGATTGAAAACCGAAGTAAAAGAATGAAAAAACTACATTGCGACAGCATTGCGGAAACATTGCTGAAACCGCAATGTTTCAAGTGAAAACCGTAAGTTGACTGATCTTTTTCTGTTAATTTCCGTTATTTCAGGGATTCGTTCTTTCTCCTCCATCCATTTTGAAGTACGACGTTGAAGATTGATGGTTCTCCTTGGCCCAAACGCACCTGCAGATTACTATAAAAGGGGGTCAAAGTCGAGGGTTCAATCATCATCCGAAAGCGTAGAAGTCTTCTCGCAGCTCCATCTTTTCTCCTGTTCTTCATTGCCGTCTGTTGGTTTGCGAAGCTCAGCTGTTGGAATCGATAATCTGATAGGAAGGAGAGGAGATTTATCTTCTCTCCCGATTGGATTCATCCAAGCAAGGCTGATCTTTCTCATCCTTCAGCCGAAGCGGTTGCGACGAGGCGTTCAAGCTCTTTTACTGCTTTCTGCCTTTCATTTCTAATTTCCAGCATTGTTTAGTTGTTGTTTACCTTCTAGTGGCTAGTTTATTACATTTCGTTGCTTTCTGCCTTTATGTTATTCACTTTAAGCTTTCCTTTGTCCATTCAAACATTCAAGTAATCAAAAGCAAAATTCAGCATTTCACAGTTTCTTGCCTTTGCGATCCACTGTTTTTCCCTACTATCTTGTCTTTAAATTCCTTCTGAACATGTCTGTTTTATCTTCTATTTCTGTTCTCCCCACATCCATGAGTAACTAAGTCACATAGGGGCATGCTAATGACAACACTATAGGCTAAAAAACGTGAACCAAGCATGTAGGATAGCTCTCGAAGCATTGATTGTGTGTAAGCTTCATCCCACGGGCAATTTCGATTGGCCATCCATTTTGTCCAAAGAACTCCTAACCTCTGAAAGGAGTAAGAGTTCAGAGTCACACACTCATGCTAGCCTTTCAAGGTAGCCAGAAAACGACCTAGGAATAGGCGTTTTCCTAGTACAAACCATAACTTTCTGCTTTAACAAGATGCTTAAGACCTTACTTGGACATGAGTAAACTAAAGAATCTAATGCATGGAATCGGACGATACATGAGATTGAGTGAGTTTGATGCATAGAGTGTTGATCCAATGCTTGAGAATCGTATAAAAATGCCTATAGGAGAGTCATTAGTAGCCCTTGTTTCTCCATTTTAAACATTTTCGCTGTTAGGAAAATTGCGGTAGAATTGCTGCTTCCGCAATTCTACTAAGTTACAATTCTGTTTAGCTGTCTTCTTCTTCGTTTATTAATTTCTTCTCTTTTCGTTTGAGTTTAGCTTTGACTTGCATCTGTTTATGTTGCTATCCTTTACATATCCCTTAGGAGTTAGGCAATTTAAAACCAATTTGACCCCATCAAATCCACCCATTCTTTCTTAACTTTACACTTCACTAGTATCTTATAATAAATCTCTGTGGGGAAACGAATGAAAAAATACTTACTACTTGCTATAAGATCATGTATGCTTGCATGCTCTGAGTGCTCTCTCTATCTTATTACTTGCTTATTTTAACACATTGAGCACGCAACACAGCTCGAGGTTCGTCCTCTGGGTACATCTTCCTTTTCCCCTTCTTTTTTGCTTTGGCCGACTCAGCGGCCTCAATCTTCATTTTCTTTAAAGAAGGTTCAACTCCAACCTTCTTCTTTTTGGCTCGTTTGGAGGCCTTTGGCCGCTTGCCTTTCACGATCATGGGGGCCTTCTTCTTGAGCCGTGCCTTGGTGGTTATCTACTGGAGACAATCCCCCAGTGTCTCGTCCATGGAGTCCTTGCTTTCCCCCTCCACAGGGCTGTCAAGACTGACATCCCTTAAGGGGGAAAACACCTCTTCTTCCTCCACCGGCTCGTCGCTTGGCACCGAATCTTGGTGCTCTTCAGGTGGAGCTTCAGGCTCCGGCATTTGTGGAGAAGGTTCGGGGCTCTGCCTGGCCGTCTCAAATGATGGGCGGCCACTCCCTCGGCTCTCCTCGCTGGGAATCTTTTTCTCCCTGATCGGTGAATCATCCATCACGATTCTCCACTTCCTTTTCTTGGGTGTTCCAACCGGATCAGAGGGACCAGCAGGTACCTCAGTCGCCACCTTCCATTTCTTTCTTCGCACAGGTAGCTTCGGAGGCCGTGAGAGTTGCGCAGTATCGGCGTCTGCTAAGGAAAGCAGCGCCTCCCTCACAGCTTCTTCTGCGTCAGGCGACGCTTTCTTGGGCGTGGATCGATCTGCTCGTGTTGACACCATTGCTGTTTCTTTGAGGTCTGAGTGTGGGAGATACAGAGGAAGGAGAAGGCTGAGTGTTTGAAGCTCCAACGGTTTGAGAAAACGTAGAGGGCAAGGATCCCAACGACGACTATTTGTACTCAAGTACTCCCCAACGGCTCTTTTCTGTTGCGGACTCCGCAAATCCTCCGCAATTAATCCGCATGACCGTTGTGATTTTCTTGATTTGAGTTGCAAAATCCTAGCAACCAAATCTCTGATTTTGCAAGATTTTTTCGTGGATCTTCTCCTCTTGATTCATCTCCCTCATTGCCTCTTAAAGATCTCCCATTAATATCCTTTTAATCCAAACAAAAATCCGTGATTAAAACCAAAAATAAACAATCAAAACACAATCTAAAAATACTTAAAGAAAAATCTAAGGCATGGCCTTCTGATGGACGAGCACAGTGGTCACTCATCCCCTTTCGAATTGCTTCTTAGGCTTCAGCTAGGAGGAAGGTCGAGAGTGTCTGCACATCTCCTTCCTCATAGTAATGCTTCAACCTCGCGCAATTCACCATGAACGGTTGCCCTTGGTGTAGGTTCCGAATCTCAATAGCACCATGAACAAAGACGTTAGTTATCACAAAAGGACCTGACCATCTAGACTTAAGTTTGCCTGGAAATAACCTTAACCGTGAGTTGAATAATAAGACATGCTGCCCCTTTTTAAAGTCCTTGAACCTATGTCTACTATCATGCCAAATCTTAGTTTTTTTTTTTATACATTTTAGCATTTTCTTAGGACATATGTCTTAGCTCATCTAACTCATGTAACTGCAGAGATCGCAAAGTTCCAGCATCGGTCACGCAATAATTCAGCTCTTTTAAGGCCCAAAAGGCTTTGATTTCTAATTCGAAGGGTAAGTGACAGGCTTTTCCATATACTAGCCTATAAGGAGACATACCTAAGGGTGTTTTATATGCAGTCCTATACGCTCAAAGTGCATCGTCCAACTTAAAAGACCAGTCTTTTCTATTAGGTTTAACCACTTTTTCAAGTATGTTCTTGATCTCCCTATTGGATATTTCAGCTTGTCCATTTGAGTGTGGGTGATAAGGGGTTGCTACTCTATGTCTAACATTGTATTTAGCTAGTACCTTTTCCATAGCTTTATTTATAAAGTGGGTTCCCTCATCACTTATTATTGCACGTGGTGTACCAAATCTTGTAAAAATATGCCTATTTAGAAACTTAATGACTGTCTTGGCATCACTCGATGGACATGCAATGGCTTCTACCAATTTAGATACGTAATCTACAGCTACCAATATATAGAGGTTACCTGAAGATGGAGGGAATGGTCCCATGAAGTCAATGCCCCATACATCGAAGAGTTCCAACTCTAAGATATAGGTGAGAGGCATCTCATCCTTCCTACTGAGGTTACCTGTCCGTTGACACTCATTGCAGCTGTGTGCATGGTCGTGGGCATCCTTGAAGATCGTGGGCCAATAGTAGCCACTTTGGAACACCTTTACAGCCGTCCTTTGGCCACCAAAATGTCCACCGTAAGGAGACGTATGGCAGTGCTGCAATACTGACTTTGCCTCAGCAGCTGATACACACTTCCTCAGCAATCCGTCTGCACAAGTCTTGTAAAGTGTAGGATCGTCCCAGATGAACTTCCTAGCTTCGTGGAGGAACCTCTTCTTTTCTTGCCCCCCTTTGAAAGTTGGTAGAACCTGCGAGGCAAGGAAATTAGCAATATCCGCAAACCAAGGTTCCTCATCGTTATCACGATGTGCTAACACAAAGACATGCTCATCAACAAAGGCATCAGAAATTGCTGGCTCAGCAATTTTTTCGCAATTACTTCGCAATCTAGATAAATGGTCAGCAACTACATTTTCGCATCCTTTCTTATCTCTAATGTCTAAGTCAAACTCTTGCAACAACAATACCCATCTAATCAACCTTGGCTTAGCATCAGCCTTCCTCATTAGATATTTTAGTGCAGAGTGATCAGTGTACACAACTGTTCTAGTGCCTACAATGTAATTCCTAAACTTTTCACAGGCAAACATTACAGCTAGCATTTCCTTCTCTGTGGTCGTGTAATTACATTGTGCTTCATTTAAAGTCTTACTTGCATAATATACAGGATGTGTTAGTTTATCTATTTTTTGTCCTAGCATAACCCCTACTGCATAGTCACTAGCATCACACATCATTTCAAACGGTAGATCCCAGTTTGGCCCTACTATAATTGGTGCTTTGACTAAGGCTTCTTTAAGTGTTGTCCATGCTAGGAAACATTCTTTCGAGAAGACAAACGGTTTGTTAAGCTCTAGAAGCTCACACAAAGGTTTAGAGATTTTTGAAAAGTTTTTATTGAATCTCCTATAAAAACCTGCATGACCTAGGAAACTCCTAATAGCTTTGACGTTTTGAGGTTCCACTAGCTTCTCTATTATTTCTATTTTGGCCCTATCGACCTCTACTCCTGCTCTAGATACTCTGTGACCTAGGACTATTCCTTCTTCCACCATAAAGTGGCATTTTTCCCAATTTAAGACTAGGTTGGTCTCCTCACATCTAGTTAGGACTTGTCCTAAGTTTTCTAAGCAATTATTAAAAGAATCACCAAAGACTGAGAAGTCATCCATAAATATTTCTATCATGGACTCATCTACGTCAGAGAAAATGGCCAACATGCACCTTTGGAATGTTGCTGGTGCATTGCATAAGCCAAATGGCATTCTGCGAAAAGCAAATGTTCCAAAGGGACATGTAAAGGTTGTTTTCTCCTGGTCCACAGGGTCTATGGTAATTTGGTTATATCCTGAATAACCATCTAAAAAGAAGTAATAGGCTCGGCCAGCTATTCTATCTAACATTTGATCTATAAATGGTAAAGGAAAATGATCTTTTTTAGTTTCTTTATTAAGTTTTCTGTAGTCCATACAGACTCTCCATCCTGTAACAGTTCTAGTTGGAATTAGTTCGTTATTCTCATTAACTATTACAGTCATCCCACCCTTCTTAGGCACACATTCGATCAGACTCACCCATTGACTATTGGCTATGGGAAAAATTACACCTGCGTCTAACCATTTGATAATTTGTTTTTTAACTACCTCCTTCATGAAGGGGTTCAACCTACGTTGGTGATCTACCCTAGGTGTATGTTCCTCTTCCAACAATATTTTATGCATGCAATAGGAAGGACTAATACCTCTTATATCAGCAATCGTCCATGCAATAGCTTTTTTATGTTGCTTAAGCAGCAATATTAGCGCAATTTCATGTTGTTTACTCAGTTTGGACGAAATGATAACAGGCAAAGTATCTTGCTCTCCTAGATATGCATACTTAAGATGATCAGGCAATGGTTTTAATTCTAATAGAGGTGGATGTTCAATTGATGGTTTCAAAGGATTGGAGGTTCTCTCAGACAATTTATTAGTCATACAAACATGCTGAGGGTTGTCCACAGGTATATCCATTAATTCAGAAATGTTTAAGTCATCTATATTTACTTGTACATAGTCAGTAGCATGCTTAATTAACAGTTCATGCTCAAGTTGTTCTTCCATAAGGGAATCTACTACATCTACTACATCTACATTTGCACAGGATTCAGAATCAGAGAGGGATACCTTAGAGCTTTAAATACACTGAATTTAACCTCCTCATCATGAACTCTCATGGTGAGCTCACCTTTTTGGACATCGATTAAAGCCCTACCTGTGGCTAGAAATGGTCTGCCCAATAAGATTGGTACTTCCTTGTCTGCCTCATAATCCAGAATGATAAAGTCTGCAAGAAAGATGAATTTGTCAACCTTGACAAGTATATCCTCAATTTTACCCTCAGGGTATGCTATGGATCTGTCTGCAAGTTGCAAGGTGACAGTAGTAGGTCGTGCTTCTCCTATTCCAAGTTGAAGAAATAGAGACAAGGGCATGAGATTGATGCTGGCTCCCAGATCACACAGAGCTCTGCCCACGTGCTTGCCTCCCAACTCAACTGGTAAGGTGAACGAACCAGGATCCTTCTCCTTCTTTGGAAGTTTGTTTTGGAGTATAGCACTGCACTCCTCAGTGAGATTCACTGTTTCAAATTCACCAATAATTTTCTTGTTAGTAATTATATCTTTCAAGAATTTAACATAAGAAGGCATAGATTGCAACACTTCCACAAATGGGATATTAACATGCACTTGTTTTAAAATTTCTAAAAACTTATTAAAGTGCACTTCTTGTTCTTGTTTTTTCTTCAGCCTTCTAGGGAATGGAGGTGGTGGCACATATGTAGGCAATTCAGTTCGCTTGATGACAGGTGGAGGCCTTGGAATTTCTTCTGGTTCCTCTATGATAGGTTCCAGCCTCACCCTTGTTGTGCTTGGTGGTGATTGATCATGGTTTGGCAGAGAATCCAGTGGAGCACTAGACTCTTCATTCTCTACTCGCTTTGGTGCTTCTCTGTTGTTGATCACTGTTACGTCTCCAAAAGTGACCTTTTTAGGACTTATTTATCTTAGAAAGATGTACACTCTTAGGTGTTTTTGATAGGATTTAGCTTAAACCTATGCTTATATATGAGAATTAGAAGAAGGTAGCTAAATTAGGACTTGTGTGCAAAAGGAAAGAAAAGGAATGAAAACTGAAGATAAAAGAAGGAAAAATGCGCATTGCGGTAGCATTGCGGAAACATTGCTAAAACCACAATGTTTCAAGTGAAATCCGTAAGTTGACTGGTCTTTTTCTGTTATTTTCCGTTATTTCAGGGATTCGTTCTTTCTCCTCCATCCATTTTGAAATACGACGTTGAGGATAGATGGTTCTCCTTGGCCCAAACGCACCTGCAGATTACTATAAAAGGGGGTCAAAGTAGAGGGTTTGATCATCATCCGAAAGCGTAGAAGTCTCTTCGCAGCTCCATCTTTTCTCCTGTTTTTTTTCTCCGTCTGTTGGTTTGAGAGGTTCAGCTGTTGGAGTCGACAATCTGATAGGAAGAAGAGAAGATTCATCTTCTCTCCTGATTGGATTCATCCAAGCAAGGCTACCCTTTCTCTCCCTTCAGCCGAGGCGGTTGCGACGAGGCATTCAAGCTCAATTACTGCTTTCTGTCTTTTATTTCTAATTTATAGCTCTGTTTAGTTGTTGTTTCTTTTCTAGTGACTAGTTCACTTCATTTCGTTGCTTTCTGTCTTTATGTTATTCACTTTAAGCTTTCCTTTGTTCATTCAGACAATCAAGTAATCAAAGCACAATTCTTCATTTCACAGTCTCTTATCTTTGCTGCGTACTGTTTTGCCTTGCTGTTTTAAGTTTATTTCTCTTCTAAGCATGTCTACTTCATCTCTTATTTATGTTCTCTCTATATCCATGAGTAACTAAGTCACATAGGGGCATGCTAATGACAATCCTATAGGCTAAAAAACGTGAACCAAGCATGTAGGATAGCTCTCGAAGCATTGATTGTATGTAAGCTTCATCCCACGGGCAATTTCGATTGGCCATCCATTTTGTCCAAAGAACTCCTAACCTTTTGAAGGAGTAAGAGTTCAGAGTCATACACTCATGCTAGCCTTTCAAGGTAGCCAGAAAACGACCTAGGAATAGGCGTTTTCCTAGTACAAACCATAACTTTCTGCTTTAACAAGATGCTTAAGACCTTACTTGGACATGAGTAAACTAAAGAATCTAATGCATGAAATCGGAAGATACATGAGATGGAGTGAGTTTGATGCATAGTGAGTTGATCCAATGCTTGAGAATCGTGAGAAAATGCTTATAGAGGAGTCGTTAGTAGCCCTTGTTTCTCCATTTTACACACTTTCGCTGTGAGTAACATTGCGGTAGAATTGCTGTTCTCGCAATTCTGCTAAGTTTAAAATTCTGTTTAGCTATTTTCCTCTTCGTTTATTAATCTCTTCTCTTTTCATTTGAGTTTATCTTTGACTTGCACTTGTTTATGTTGCTACCCTTTACATATTCCTTAGAAATTAGACAACTTAAAACCAATTCTACCCCATCAAATCCACCCAATCTTTCTTAACAATACACTTCACGAGTAGCTAATAATAAATCTCTGTGGGAAAACGAATGAAAAAATACTTACTACTTGCTATAAGATCATGTATGCTTGCATGTTCTGAGTGCTCTCTCTCTCTTATTGCTTATTTATTTTACACATTGAGCACGCAACAAGTTTTTGGCGCCGCTGCCGGGGATTTAGTTTAGTGAAAACGAAGTTTGTTAAGTTTGAAACACCAGAATCTCCGCAATCCTCTCAAGAAGAAATGGATAGATTAGTTCCAAATCCGGTGCCTGTCACTCGCAATCCCATCGAAATAGCGAATGATAAGGATAGTGCCATTCTCTCATACCTAGTACCTATGCCTGGGGAGGTGAACCTCAGCATAATCCGCCCTGAAATCACTGCCAACTCATTCGAGTTAAAGCCAGTGATGTTCCAAATGTTGTCCACTGTGGGACAATTCTTTGGAGTGGAAAATGAGGATCCCCACAACCATCTTAGAAACTTCCTAGGAGTCAGTGATACCTTCATCATCCCTGGAGTTTCCCAAGAAGCCTTGAGGCTATACCTCTTCCCTTACTCTTTGAGGGATAAAGCAAAGACGTGGTTAAACTCATTACCCTCTGGATCAGTCCTCAACTGGACAGACTTGGCAGAGAAATTCCTAGTTAAATATTTCCCACCTGATAGGAATTCTACCTTTCGTGATGATATAATCAAGTTCAAACAAGCTGAGAATGAGTCCCTTCACGAAGCTTGGACAAGGTTCAAGGACCTTCTTCTTAAATGTCCACACCATGGCATCCCATGGTGTATCCAAATAGAGGTCTTTTTCAAAGGATGCAACCCCAGCACCAGACAAGTCTTAAATTCATCTGCTGGAGGTTCCATGTTGTCCAAGAGTTATAATGAAGCCTATGAGATCTTGGAGAAGATCTCAGCATCTCACTATAGGTGGTTGTTAAGTCTCTGAAAGTGACTTATTTAGGACCCATTTAGCTTAAGAAGATGAACACTTTTAGGTGCTTTTGATAGCATTTAGCCTAAACCTATGCTTAAATATGAAAATGAGAAGAAGGTAGCTAAATTAGGACTTATGCACAATAGGAAAGAAAAAGGTTGAAAACCGAAGGAAAAGAATGAAAAAACTGCATTGCGACAGCATTGCGAAAACATTGCTGAAGCCGCAATTATTCAAGTGAAAACCGTAAGTTGACTGATCCTTTTCTGTTAATTTCCGTAATTTCAGGGATTCGTTCTTTCTCCTCCATCCATTCTGATATATGACGTTGAAGATTGATGGTTCTCCTTGGCCCAAACACACCTGCAAATTACTATAAAAGGGGGCCAAAGTCGGAGGTTCAGTCATCATCCGAAAGCGTAGAAGCCTTCTCACAGTCCACTTTTTCTCCCTGTTTTCCTTTGCCGTCTGTTGGAGTGAGAGTCTCAGCTGTTGGAATCGATAATCTGACAGGAAGGAGAGGAGATTCTTCTTCTCTCTCGATTGGATTCATCCAAGCAAGGCTGACCTTTCATCCCCTTCATTCGAGGCGACTGCAACGAGGATTCCAAGCACCATTTTACTGCTTTCTGTCTTTCTTTTCTAATTTCCAGCTTTGATCAGTTGTTGCTTCTGGTTTAGTGATTAGTTTACTGCATTTCGTCGCTGTCTGTCTTTGAATTATTTCCTTTAAGTTTCCTTTTATCTGTTCAACGTTCAAAGTAATCAAATTGCAAGATTTCATTTCACAGTTTCCATCTTCTGCTGCTACGGTTTTGCCTTACTGTTTTGAGTACATTTCCCTTCTAAGCATGTCTGTTTTATCTTATACTTTTGTCCTCTATATATCCATGAGTAGCTAAGTCACTTAGGGGCATGCTAATGACAGAACTATAGGCTAAAAAAACGTGAACCAAGCATGCAGGATCGCCTTCGAAACATTGATTGTATGTAAGCTTCATCTCACGGGCAATTTCGATTGGCCATCCATTTTGTCCAAAGAACTCCTAACCTCTGGAAGGAGTAAGAGTTCAGAGTCATATAATCATGCTAGCCTTTCATGGTAATCAAGAAACGGCCTAGGAATAGGCGTTTCCCTAGTACAAACTAAACACTTCTGTTTTAACAAGATGATTAAGACCTTACTTTGAAGTCGAGTAAACTTAGGAATCTAATGCATGGAATCGGACGATACATGAGATAGAGTGAGTTTGATGCATAGAGAGTAGATCCAGTGCTTGAGAATCGTATAATAATGCCTATAGGATAGTCATTAGTAGCCCTTAACTCACCCATTTACACACTTTCGCTGCTGTTTAATTGCGGAAACATTGCGGTCCCCGCAATTCTGCAAACTTTTCATTCTGTTTAGCTGTTTTCTTCTTCGTTTATCAATTCCATCTCTTGTCCTTTGAGTCTAATTTCGACTTGCATTTGTTTATGTTATATTCCTTTACACATTCAGCAAAAATTAGATAATTAAAAACCAATTTTACCCCATCAAATCCACCCCATCTTTCTTAGCAAATACACTTCGCGAATAGCTAAACATAAGTCTCTGTGGAAAAAACGAATGAAATATACTTACTACTTGCTGTGAGACCATGTATGCTTGCATGTTCTGAGTGCTCTCTCTACTTTCTTGCTTATTTATCTTTACACATTGAGCACGCAACAAGTTTTTGGCGCCGCTGCCGGGGACTTATTTTAAGTGAAAACGAAGTTTGTTAAGTCTGAAACACCAAGATATTTTCCAGTAGATTTGATCCATTTCCATTTCTTTTTCAGGTACCATTTAGGGTAGTTTATGAATGAGACTCCAAGTAGTGATTTAGAGTTCAACCCTGAGCCAGAGAGATTATTTAAAGCTAGAAATAGAGCCAAGAAACGTCTCTTTAAACAACCCCTCTTACCTCAAATAATTGCTGAAACCGCAGAGTCTCCGCAATCCACTCAAGAAGAAATGGCTGGATTAGATCAAAACCTGGTGCCTGTCACTCGCAATCCCATTGAAATAGCGAATGACAAGGATAGCGCCATCCTTTCATACCTCGTACCTATGCCTGGGGAGCTGAACCCCAGCATAATCCGTCCTGAAATCACTGCCAACTCATTCGAGTTAAAGCCAGTGATGTTCCAAATGTTGTCCACTGTGGGACAATTCTTTGGAATAGAAAATGAGGACCCCCATAACCACCTTAGGAACTTCCTAGGAGTTAGTGACACATTCCTGATTCCTGGAGTTTCCCAAGAAGCCCTGAGGCTATATCTGTTCCCTTACTCTTTGAGGGACAAAGCCAAAACGTGGTTAAATTCATTACCCTCAGGATCTGTCCTCAATTGGACAGACTTAGCAGAAAAATTCCTAGTCAAATATTTCCCACCAGATAGGAATTCGACCTTTCGTGATGATATCATCAAATTCAAACAAGCTCCAAGTGAGTCTCTTCACGAAGCTTGGACAAGATTCAAAGACCTTCTCATTAAATGTCCACACCATGGCATCCCATGGTGTATCCAAATAGAAGTCTTCTTTAAAGGATGCAACCCCAGCACCAGACAAGTTCTAAACTCATCCGCTGGAGGTTCCATGTTGTCCAAGAGTTACAACGAAGCTTATGAGATCTTGGAGAAGATCTCAACATCTCACTGTAGGTGGTCAGATGATCCAGTAGAGCCAACTAGAGCTCAAGACAAGGATGCTCTAAGCGCCATGAGCACCCAAATAAACGCCCTGACCAACCTAGTTAAGCAAATGGCTCAGGCCAATCTCCAAACCAGTGCCAATACCGCCACAGCCATGTCAATGGGCACCCAACCAAGTCAAGGCGAGGCACTTGTCTGTGGATTCTGTGGGGAAGGGCACCCATATGAATACTGCCCTGGGAATCCATCCTCAGTCTGCTACATTGGAAGCCAGCAGCAGCCTAGGAATAACCCCTACTCCAACACCTATAACCCTGGTTGGAGAAACCACCCTAACCTGTCATGGGGTGGCCAACAAAACACTAACCAAAATCTTAACCAACCTAGACCGAGTGGAACACCTGGTTTCACTCCTCAACATAACCAGTCAATGTACCAAAAACCATACAATCAACCTGTAGGATCTTCTGTAGAAAACCTACTCAAGGAATACATCGCTAAGAATGATGCTACGCTTCAGAGCCAGCAAGCTACTCTTAGGAGCCTAGAAAACCAAATAGGCCAATTAGCCAATGAACTTAAGAGTAGGCCCCAAGGTAGACTCCCTGCTGACACCGAGGTACCAAGGAGAGATGGTAAAGAACAAGTTCAAGCAATTGAACTTAGGAGTGGAAGACCACTGGTGAGCAACACAAAAGACATACCAAAGAGAGTAGAGAACACTGAGTCTAGTGCTCCACTGGAGTCTCTACCAAACCAAGGTCCACCACCAACTAGCACATCAGGAGCCAGGCTGGAGCCAATTATTGAGGAGGTAGAAGAAATTCCAAGGCCTCCACCTATCCTAAAGCGCCCTGACATACCTGCATATGTGCCACCACCTCCATACCCTCGAAGGCTTAAGAAGAAGCAGGAACAGGAAGTTCATTTTAATAAATTCTTAGAAATTCTTAAGCAAGTGCATGTTAACATTCCTTTTGTAGAAGTTTTACAGTCTATGCCTTCTTACGTAAAGTTTTTGAAGGACATCATTACTAACAAAAAAATAATTGGTGAGTTTGAAACAGTAAACCTCACCGAGGAATGCAGTGCCATCCTCCAGAACAAGCTGCCCAAGAAGAAGAAGGATCCTGGTTCCTTCACCTTACCTGTAGAACTTGGAGGCAGGCATGTGGGCAGAGCGCTTTGTGACCTGGGCGCCAGCATAAATCTCATGCCCCTGTCCCTATTCCGCCAGTTGGGAATAGGAGAAGCACGTCCAACCACTGTCACTTTACAACTAGCAGACAGATCCATTGCATATCCAGAAGGTAAAATTGAGGATATTCTAGTTAAAGTTGACAAGTTTATTTTCCTTGCAGATTTCATTGTCCTGGACTATGAGCCAGACAAGGACGTCCCCATCCTGCTAGGCAGACCATTTCTAGCCACAGGTAGGGCACTTATAGACGTCCAAAAAGGTGAGCTCACTATGAGGGTTCATGATGAAGAGGTGAAGTTTAGCGTATATAAAGCTTTAAGGTACCCCTCTGACCTTGAATCCTGTGCTAGCATGGACGTAGTAGACTCCTTGATGGAGGAACAATTAGAGCATGTATTATTAACTAAGCATGCTAACGAATATGTACAATTAGATATAGCTGACTTAAATGTATCTAACATAATGGATATACCTGTAGATAAACAACAACATGTATGTATGAATATAGATTTAACTGATAGATCTGTGAATCCTTTAAAGCCCTCCATTGAGCATCCACCTGTTTTAGAACTGAAACCACTACCTACTCACCTCAAGTATGCATATCTAGGAAGTAATGAAACTCTGTCTGTTATCATTTCTTCTAAATTAAGTGAAAAGCATGAGGTTGAACTGATTTTACTTCTTAAGCAACATAGGAAGGCTATAGCATGGACTATTGCTGATATTCGAGGCATTAGCCCTTCTTATTGCATGCACAAAATTATACTAGAGGAAGAGCACACACCTAGGGTAGATCACCAGCGTAGGCTAAACCCCTCTATGAAAGAGGTAGTAAAGAAGGAAATAATAAAATGGTTAGATGCAGGAGTGATCTTCCCAATAGCTAGTAGCCAGTGGGTGAGCCCCATCCAATGTGTACCTAAAAAGGGGGGAATAACTGTGGTAGTCAATGAGAACAACGAACTGATTCCAACAAGGACTGTCACAGGGTGGAGAGTGTGTATGGATTACAGGAAATTAAATAAAGAAACTAAAAAAGACCATTTTCCTCTTCCGTTCATTGACCAGATGTTAGACAGAATAGCTGGTAGAGCCTACTATTGTTTCTTAGATGGCTATTCAGGCTATAATCAAATAACTATAGACCCTAAGGATCAAGAGAAGACCACCTTTACTTGCCCTTTTGGAACCTTTGCCTTTCGCAGAATGCCTTTTGGCTTATGCAATGCACCGGCAACTTTCCAAAGGTGCATGATGGCAATCTTCTCTGAGTTGGATGAGTCCATGATAGAAATATTCATGGATGACTTCTCAGTCTTTGGGGACTCATTTTCAAACTGTCTAGAAAACCTAGGACAAGTCCTGGCTAGGTGTGAGGAGACCAACCTAGTCTTAAATTGGGAAAAATGCCATTTTATGGTGGATGAGGGGATTGTCTTAGGACATAGAGTGTCGAGGGCAGGAGTCGAAGTTGACCGAGCCAAAATTGAGATCATAGAGAAGTTGGTAGAGCCCCAGAATGTCAAAGCCATTAGAAGCTTCTTAGGGCATGCTGGCTTCTACAGAAGGTTCATTAAGGACTTTTCTAAGATAGCCAAGCCTCTGTGTGAGCTATTAGAGCTAAATAGGCCCTTCATCTTCTCTAAGGAATGTGTAGTAGCTTGGACCACCCTTAAGAAAGCACTAGTCACAGCCCCTATCATAGTAGGACCAAATTGGGATCTGCCCTTTGAGATGTTATGTGATGCCAGTGACTATGCTGTAGGAGTGATGTTAGGCCAGAAGATTGACAAGCTAACACACCCTGTCTATTATGCTAGTAAGACCTTGAATGAGGCTCAATGTAATTATACCACTACTGAAAAAGAGATGCTTGCTGTAGTGTTTGCTTGTGAAAAATTCAGAAACTATATTGTAGGCACTAGGACAATTGTATATACTGACCATTCTGCCTTGAAATATCTTATGAGGAAGGCTGATGCAAAGCCTAGGTTGATTAGATGGGTGTTATTGCTGCAGGAATTTGATTTGGACATTCGGGACAAGAAAGGATGTGAAAACGTGGTTGCAGATCACCTGTCTCGATTGCAGCACAATTGCGACAAAATTGCGGACCCCGCAATTTCTGATGCTTTTATTGATGAACATGTCTTTGCTTTGACTCATCGTGATAACGATGAGGAACCTTGGTTTGCTGACATTGCTAACTTCCGTGCATCACAGGTATTACCAGTGTTCAAGGGAGGACAAGAGAAGAAGAGGTTCCTTCATGAAGCAAGGAAATTCATCTGGGACGACCCCACACTTTACAGAACCTGTGCTGATGGCTTGCTAAGGAAGTGTGTTTCAGCTGCTGAAGCGAAGTCTGTGCTGCAGCACTGTCACACATCTCCTTATGGTGGACACTTTGGTGGCCAAAGAACAGCTGCAAAGGTATTTCAGAGTGGCTATTATTGGCCAACGATCTTCAAAGATGCCCACAACTATGCCCACAGCTGTGATGAATGCCAAAGAACAGGTAACCTCAGTCGAAAGGATGAGATGCCCCTCACCTACATCTTAGAGTTAGAGCTCTTTGATGTATGGGGCATTGACTTCATGGGGCCATTCCCCCCATCATCAGGTAACCTCTACATATTAGTGGCAGTGGATTATGTGTCCAAGTGGGTAGAGGCCAAAGCATGTCCTAATAATGATGCTAAAACAGTCACCAACTTCTTGCATAGGCACATTTTTACTAGGTTTGGGACACCTCGTGCTATCATTAGTGATGAGGGGTCACATTTCATTAACAAGGCTATGGAAAAAGTATTGGCTAAGTATAACATTAGACATAGAGTAGCCACTCCCTATCACCCACACTCAAATGGCCAAGCTGAAATCTCAAATAGGGAAATTAAGAACATCCTAGAAAAAGTAGTCAAACCTAATAGGAAAGACTGGTCCTTCAAGCTTGAGGATGCACTTTGGGCTTATAGGACAACATATAAGACACCTCTAGGAATGTCCCCTTATAGGCTGGTATATGGCAAGGCTTGTCACTTACCACTTGAGTTAGAAAACAAAGCATTTTGGGCCATGAAGGAATTAAATTTTTGTGTAAAAGATGCGGGGACACTGAGGTCTTTGCAATTACATGAGCTTGATGAGCTTAGGCATATGGCCTATGAAAATGCTAAGATGTACAAGGAAAAGACCAAGATTTGGCACGATAGTAGACTTAGAGTTAAGGACTTTAAGAAGGGTCAACTTGTGTTGTTGTTTAACTCACGGTTGAAACTATTTCCAGGGAAACTTAAGTCTAGATGGTCGGGTCCATTTGTCATTACTAATGTGTTTGTTCATGGTGCCATAGAGATAAAAAACTTGCAGCAAGGCCAACCATTTATGGTCAATGGGGCGAGGTTGAAGCATTACTATGAGGAAGGAGATGTGAAGACTCTCTCGGCCTTCCTCTTGACTGAAGCGTGACAATGAGAACGAGAGAGGACGAGTGGTTACTGTGCTCGTCAACACAAGGCTCATGCCTTAGTTTATTTTTTGCGATTTTCCGGTTGTCATTTGTGTGTTTTGTTGTGTGTTTTTAATTACGTATTTGATATTGTTTTTATTTCTTTTTGTAGGGAATCGAAAGAGGGAATCAAGGAGAGTAATCCCAGCTTTAAAAATCAAAAAACGATCGAGCCAAATAAAAGATACGGACGAGCAAAGTTTGAGATTTTGATGAAAAAATATCCCTAGAATTGCGCTGGAATTGCAGGATCCGCAAAATAGAGCCGTTGGGATTTAGCCGTTGCCTTTATATCCGTTAGAAGGCGCTCGATCGATACGATTCTCTCATTCTCTGATTTCCAAGAAAACTGAGATTCTCTTCATCTTTGATCCTTCTCTCCAGACCTCCAAGATTCGACAATGGTATCCACAAGGGCTGAGAGATCCGCAGCCAAGAAGAAGGCTGATGACGCAGCTGAAGCAGCTGCGAGGGAAGCACTGCTTACCCTTGCAGATGATGGTGCTGTTCGCACCGGCCCTCTTTCCAAGCTTCCGGTTCGTAGGAAGAAGTGGAGGGTCGTCACTGAGATCCCTGCTGGACCTTCTGAACCAGCGGGCACGCCCAAGAAACGCCGGTGGAGTGTCGAGACGGCCGCCGAACCAAGCAAAGCCAAGACTCCCTCTGTGGAGAGTCAAGAAACGGATCGTGTGTCCCACGAGTCGCCAAAGAAGAGTTCGTCGACGTCTGCCTCACCTGCGCACAACCCTTCATCATCTGAACCAGTGCACAGCCCGGAGCTTTCATCGTCACCGCCTGCACAGAGCCCTGCGACGCCGTCGTCACCACTGAATTCCGTGCAGACGCTTACAGAGCCTGAATTCCGTGCAGAGCCTGATCCTGAATTCCCCTATGGGGAGTACCAGGAATCCACTCAGGGCAGTGGGGACGGTGGTGAAGACGAGGTCTTCTCGCCTACAAGGGAATCTAGTGCCGAGAGTCCTGCACGGCAGGATGATTCCATGGAAGAGACGTTGGGGGCATGCCTCCAGCAGATCAATATTAAGGCTAAGCTCAAGAAGAGGAAGAAGGCCAAGATTGTCAAGGCCAAGCGATCCAAGAGACTGAAGAAGAAGAAGGCCGAGAGGGTGCCTTCAGCAGACAAAGAGAGCACTGAGCCTTCGCTCAAACGACTCAAGGTTGAGGCTGCCGAGTCAGCCAAGCCAGCAGATAAGGGGAAGGCCAAACTCTACCCTGAAGACGAACCTCAGTCAGTGAGGTATGTTTCATCTGACGCTGAATCCAGGGGCGTTGAGTTAAGGAAGAGGGAGTTGCTGCACGAGAAAGGCTTCCTCGACCGACCTGCTGACCTGCCCCAGTTCTTGCGCGCAGGAGTGATCAACCATGGCTGGGAGGAATTCTGCAGACCGCCCAATCCAGCCTACACGAGCATGGTGTATGATTTCTACGCCAATGTGCTCAGCCCTGAGGATGGCCTGTCTGTGGTCAGAGGGGTAGAAGTGGATTTCTCAGCCAAGGCCATCAACGAAGCCTATGGTCTCAAAGGCCAAACACATACAGATTATGCACGGATCGTTGATGCGCCTACTGAGGCAGTGCTGGAAGAGGCCATTCGCACCATTGGCCAGCCTGAAGCTTCCTGGACCGTGTCACGCAATGGGAGGCACACTCTCATGAGTGTCAACCTCACGGCTAAGGCAGCTGTTTGGTTTTCGTTCGTGCGAAGAAGATTGTCCCCTGTGACTCACGAGACTACAATCAACCAGAGCCGATCGCTGCTGGTGTATGCGATAATGAGAGGTCTCACGATCAATGTGGGAGAAGTCATCACTGCGGCCATTGCTGAATGCGCCAAGAAAGGTAAGGGACCACTGTTTTTCCCTAATACCATAACCAAGCTATGTTTGCTTGCAGGAGTCCCCACCGAGCGCCTGGAGCAGCAGATGGCCTACACGGGCCACTAGGAGCTGCCTGCTAACCTGAGGCTGAGAAGGAAGGGGAATATGGAGTTTGAACTGGATAGGCTGGCTGCTGAACAGTCCCTATCCATGGCCTGCCTGATGGATATGCAGAGGAGAATGGCTCAATGGGCCACTTATGCGCAGGCGAGGGACAAGGAAGTTGCAGACCAACTGGGGTGCATCTTCCCTGACTTCCCCACAAATCTCCTGACTCCATGGGTTCCCCCACGACCACGGCAACCAGATGAGGATGAAGAAGTTTAAGTGCTGGTTTGAAGTGCACTAAAGGGAGTATTGCTGTTCCCTTAGAAAAAAAAAAACAATTTTCTGCTTTCTGATAGGACCATGTGAATTATGCTGTTTTTGGGTTCAATTTTGATCTGTTTTAGATGTTTAGTTTTATGTTTTTCCTTGTGCTTAGTATAGTCTGATGTTAGCTGACTAGGTAGGATAGTTTAGTTTTATTTTTAGGAAGCTTGAGTGACTGGAAAAAGCATGCTTAGGGGCCTTAATCAATGTTATATCTGCCCTGATCTAATTGCGAAATAATTGCGGTACCCGCAATTTTCATGACTAACAGCATGTTTTGGACTGTCTGTTTAGCTAGGCTGTGATCTGTTTAAATTCCATCTTTTGCTGCTTACATGACTGCCGTATATAGCTTATCTAAATGCATGCTGGATGAGTGTCATAGGACACCCTTTGATAGTTTAAATCGACCTCTAAAAAGCTCAGCATGCACAGCTTTAAGCCCTTAACCGTCTGTTTTTTTTTTTTAATTACTGCTGCTGTGATATTTTCTTTTAAATGTTCTGTCTATACCTAGGGGTTTTAGATTCGCTTTGTTTTACTTTAGACTAGATGCTTCTAGGATAAGTTTGGGGGTGTGCCACCTCAGACACTCATTGGGGACAATGAGTAGTTGAAGTTTGGGGGAGGCCACCCTAGGCCTAGGAACATTCCTCTCTCCCTTAGAAACATAAGCATTCTTTTTCTCCTTTACAAAAAAAAATGATGAACTGAAAAAAAAAAAAAATGAAAAAATGAAAAATAGAATAAAGAGGGGGGTCTCTCTTAGGTTGCTAAGTAATCAGTGCCAAGTGTGTGATCCACAAGTGGCGTTGCATCAAAAGGCAACCAAAGGAGAGGCCCCACCTAAGTAAGAAAAAGGGAAGAAGAATGTATACCTAGGAGTTATAACTTTGTGGCTTAGATGTCCTATTTAAAAAGAACTCTGATCCTCAATTAGCTAAGCACAAAGTCGTAACTCGTAGGGTTGTTTAGGGAGATGAGTGTTTATCCAATGTTGTGATGCCAGGGTTTAGGTTGTTCTTTAAAAGTACCACTGTCACCGTTAATACTAAGACTGGCATGACTCTAAGGAATCCTAGACACATTAAAGATAAAGCTAGAAGCATGTACTGAGTCTGAGATAAAGTTAGGCAGAATTTGAAACCTTAGGGATAGTGGCATGATATGACAAAAGCAAATAGATCAGTTGTAGGGAGTTAATAAAAGCAGGTGAGTGTTAGGCAGGCGAAGTCAGAAGAAGCTAGATAAGAGGGTAGTTTTAAACTGAGAAGTGTGTCACAGGACAGCAGTGCTATAGGTAGGGATATAAGGGAGTCAGTAGGGGGTTAAAGAAGAAGAAACAGCAGCCTAGGTAAGTCCTTAGTATGCTTGAGGACAAGCAAAGCCTTAAGTTTGGGGGTGTGTTAAGTCTCTGAAAGTGACTTATTTAGGACCCATTTAGCTTAAGAAGATGAACACTTTTAGGTGCTTTTGATAGCATTTAGCCTAAACCTATGCTTAAATATGAAAATGAGAAGAAGGTAGCTAAATTAGGACTTATGCACAATAGGAAAGAAAAAGGTTGAAAACCGAAGGAAAAGAATGAAAAAACTGCATTGCGACAGCATTGCGAAAACATTGCTGAAGCCGCAATTATTCAAGTGAAAACCGTAAGTTGACTGATCCTTTTCTGTTAATTTCCGTAATTTCAGGGATTCGTTCTTTCTCCTCCATCCATTCTGATATATGACGTTGAAGATTGATGGTTCTCCTTGGCCCAAACACACCTGCAAACTACTATAAAAGGGGGCCAAAGTCGGAGGTTCAGTCATCATCCGAAAGCGTAGAAGCCTTCTCACAGTCCACTTTTTCTCCCTGTTTTCCTTTGCCGTCTGTTGGAGTGAGAGTCTCAGCTGTTGGAATCGATAATCTGACAGGAAGGAGAGGAGATTCTTCTTCTCTCTCGATTGGATTCATCCAAGCAAGGCTGACCTTTCATCCCCTTCATTCGAGGCGACTGCAACGAGGATTCCAAGCACCATTTTACTGCTTTCTGTCTTTCTTTTCTAATTTCCAGCTTTGATCAGTTGTTGCTTCTGGTTTAGTGATTAGTTTACTGCATTTCGTCGATGTCTGTCTTTGAATTATTTCCTTTAAGTTTCCTTTTATCTGTTCAACGTTCAAAGTAATCAAATTGCAAGATTTCATTTCACAGTTTCCATCTTCTGCTGCTACGGTTTTGCCTTACTGTTTTGAGTACATTTCCCTTCTAAGCATGTCTGTTTTATCTTATACTTTTGTCCTCTATATATCCATGAGTAGCTAAGTCACTTAGGGGCATGCTAATGACAGAACTATAGGCTAAAAAAACGTGAACCAAGCATGCAGGATCGCCTTCGAAACATTGATTGTATGTAAGCTTCATCCCACGGGCAATTTCGATTGGCCATCCATTTTGTCCAAAGAACTCCTAACCTCTGGAAGGAGTAAGAGTTCAGAGTCATATAATCATGCTAGCCTTTCATGGTAATCAGGAAACGGCCTAGGAATAGGCGTTTCCCTAGTACAAACTAAACACTTCTGTTTTAACAAGATGATTAAGACCTTACTTTGAAGTCGAGTAAACTTAGGAATCTAATGCATGCAATCGGACGATACATGAGATAGAGTGAGTTTGATGCATAGAGAGTAGATCCAGTGCTTGAGAATCGTATAATAATGCCTATAGGATAGTCATTAGTAGCCCTTAACTCACCCATTTACACACTTTCGCTGCTGTTTAATTGCGGAAACATTGCGGTCCCCGCAATTCTGCAAACTTTTCATTCTGTTTAGCTGTTTTCTTCTTCGTTTATCAATTCCATCTCTTGTCCTTTGAGTCTAATTTCGACTTGCATTTGTTTATGTTATATTCCTTTACACATTCAGCAAAAATTAGATAATTAAAAACCAATTTTACCCCATCAAATCCACCCCATCTTTCTTAGCAAATACACTTCGCGAATAGCTAAACATAAGTCTCTGTGGAAAAAACGAATGAAATATACTTACTACTTGCTGTGAGACCATGTATGCTTGCATGTTCTGAGTGCTCTCTCTACTTTCTTGCTTATTTATCTTTACACATTGAGCACGCAACAGTGGTCAGATGATCCAGTTGAGCCAACTAGAGCTCAAGACAAGGACGCACTCAATGCCATGAGTAGCCAAATAAGCGCCCTGACCAACCTAGTCAAGCAAATGGCTCAAGCCAATCTCCAAACTAGTGTCAACACCGCCACAGCCATGTCAATGGGCACCCAACCAAGTCAAGGTGAGACACTCTGTGGATTATGTGGGGAAGGGCACCTGTATGAATACTGCCCTGGGAATCCAGCCTCAGTCTGCTATATTGGAAGCCAGCAGCAGCCTAAGAACAACCCCTATTCCAACACTTACAATCCTGGTTGGAGGAACCACCCAAACCTGTCATGGGGTGGCCAACAAAATGCTAACCAAGCTCCTAACCAACCAAGACCGAGTGGAACACCTGGTTTCACTCCCCAACATAACCAATCCATGTATCAAAAACCATACAACCAACCTGTAGGATCCTCTGTAGAAAACTTACTTAAGGAATACATAGCCAAGAATGATGCCACTCTACAGAGTCAGCAAGCTACTCTTAGGAGCCTAGAGAACCAGATAGGGCAACTAGCCAATGAACTCAAAAGTAGGCCCCAAGGTAGACTACATGCTGACCCTGAGGTGCCAAGGAGAGATGGTAAAGAACAAGTTCAAGCAATTGAACTTAGAAGTGGGAGACCATTGGTGAGCAACACTAAAGAAGCCCCAAAGAGAGTAGAGAACAATGAGTCTAGTGCTCCACTGGAGTCTCTGCCAAACCAAGGTCAATCACCAACAAGCACATCAGGACCAAGGCTGGAGCCAATCATAGAAGAGATAGAAGAAATCCCAAGGCCTCCACCTATCCTGAGGCGACCTGAAGTGCCTGCATATGTGCCACCACCTCCATTTCCTCGAAGGCTTAAGAAAAAAAAAGAACAGGAAGTGCACTTTAACAAATTTTTAGAAATTCTTAAGCAAGTGCATGTTAATATTCCTTTTGTAGAAGTTTTACAGTCTATGCCCTCTTATGTAAAGTTTTTGAAGGATATTATCACTAACAAGAGAATAATTGGTGAGTTTGAAACAGAAATCTCACTGAGGAGTGCAGTGCCATACTCCAGAACAAGCTACCCAAGAAGGAGAAGGATCCTGGTTCCTTCACCTTACCAGTAGAGCTAGGAGGCAAGCACGTGGGCAGAGCTCTTTGTGACCTGGGAGCCAGCATAAACCTCATGCCCCTATCACTATTCCGCCAGCTAGGAATAGGAGAAGCACGTCCAACCACTGTCACTTTACAACTAGCAGACAGATCCATAGCGTACCCTGAGGGTAAGATTGAGGATATTCTTGTAAAAGTTGACAAGTTTATTTTCCTTGCAGATTTCATTATCCTGGATTATGAAGCAGACAAGGAGGTCCCCATCCTATTAGGCAGACCGTTTCTAGCCACAGGTAGGGCCCTGATAGATGTCCAAAAAGGTGAGCTCACTATGAGGGTTCATGATGAAGAGGTGAAATTTAGTGTTTATAAAGCCTTAAGGTACCCCTCTGACTCTGAATCTTGTGCTAGCATGGACGTTGTAGACTCGCTAATGGAAGAGCAGCTGGAGCATGAATTATTGACTAAGCATGCTAATAACTATGTAGAATTAGATTTAACTGATTTAAATGTATCTGAGATAATGGATATACCTGTAGATAGGATACAACATGTTTGTATGACTAATGACTTAACTGACAGATCCTTGAATCCTTTAAAACCATCCATTGAGCATCCACCTGTCTTAGAATTGAAACCACTGCCCACTCACCTCAAGTATGCATATCTAGGAAGTAATGATACTTTCCCTGTGATTATTTCTTCTAAATTAAGTGAAAAGCATGAGGTTGAACTGATTTTATTACTTAAACAACATAGGAAGGCTATTGCATGGACTATTGCTGATATTAGAGGCATTAGCCCTTCCTATTGCATGCATAAGATTATACTAGAGAAAGAGCATACACCCCGAGTAGATCACCAACGTAGGTTGAACCCCTCTATGAAAGAGGTAGTTAAAAAGGAAATAATAAAATGGTTAGATGCTGGTGTGATCTTCCCTATAGCTAGTAGTTAGTGGGTGAGCCATATACAATGTCTACCTAAGAAGGGGGGGATGACTGTGGTAGTCAATGAGAGCAATGAACTGATTCCAACTAGGACTATCACAGGATGGAGAGTTTGCATGGATTATAGAAAATTAAATAAGGAAACCAAAAAGGACCACTTCCCTCTACCATTCATTGATCAAATGTTAGATAGGATAGCTGGTAGAGCTTACTACTGCTTCTTAGACGGTTATTCAGGATATAACCAGATCACTATAGACCCTAAGGACCAGGAGAAGACAACCTTCACTTGCCCTTTTGGAACTTTTGCCTTTCGCAGAATGCCTTTTGGCTTATGCAATGCACCGGCAACATTCCAAAGGTGCATGTTGGCAATCTTCTCTGATTTGGATGAGTCCATGGTAGAGCTATTCATGGATGATTTCTCAGTCTTTGGGGATTCATTCACAATATGTCTAGAGAACTTAGGACAATTCCTGGCTAGGTGTGAGGAGACCAACCAAGTCCTAAATTGGGAAAAGTGCCACTTCATGGTGGACGAAGGGATTGTCTTAGGTCATAGAGTGTCTAGAGCAGGTGTAGAGGTCCATAGGGCCAAAATTGAAATAATAGAGAAATTGGTAGAACCTCAAAATGTCAAAGCCATTAGAAGTTTCTTAGGGCATGCTGGCTTCTATAGAAGGTTCATTAAGGATTTTTCTAAGATCTCCAAGCCTTTATGTGAGCTTCTAGAGCTGAACAAACCATTCATCTTCTCTAAAGAATGTTTCCTGGCCTGGAAGACCCTTAAGGAAGCACTAGTCACAGCACCTATTATAGTAGGGCCAAATTGGGATCTCCCATTTGAGATGTTATGTGATGCAAGTGACTATGCTGTAGGGGTTATGCTAGGACAAAAGATTGACAAGTTAACACACCCTGTATACTATGCTAGTAAGACACTTAATGAAGCACAATGTAATTACACAACTACTGAGAAAGAGATGCTAACTGTAGTGTTTGCTTGTGAGAAGTTTAGGAATTACATTGTAGGCACTAGGACAATCGTGTACACTGACCATTCTGCTTTAAAGTACCTTATGAGGAAGGCTGATGCTAAGCCTAGGTTGATCAGATGGGTTTTGCTGCTGCAAGAGTTTGATCTGGACATTAGAGATAAGAAAGGATGTGAAAATGTGGTTGCGGATCATCTTTCTAGATTGCAGCATAATTGCGAAAAAATTGCGGAAACCGCAATTTCTGATGCTTTTATTGATGAACATGTCCTTGTATTGACTCATCGTGATAACGATGAGGAACCTTGGTTTGCTGACATTGCTAACTTCCTTGCATCGCAGGTACTACCAACTTTCAAGGGAGGACAAGAAAAGAAGAGGTTCCTTCATGAAGCTAGGAAATTCATATGGGATGATCCCACACTTTACAAGACATGTGCTGATGGTCTGCTCAGGCAGTGTGTATCAGCTGCTGAGGCGAAGTCTGTGCTGCAGCACTGCCACACAGCCCCCTATGGTGGACATTTTGGTGGTCAAAGGACAGCTGCAAAGGTGTTCCAAAGTGGCTATTATTGGCCAACGATCTTCCAGGATGCCCACAACTATGCACACAGCTGTGATGAATGCCAGAGAACAGGTAACCTTAGTCGGAAGGATGAGATGCCTCTCACTTACATCTTAGAGTTGGAGCTCTTTGATGTGTGGGGCATTGACTTCATGGGACCATTCCCCCCATCATCATGTAACCTTTACATATTAGTAGCAGTAGACTATGTATCTAAGTGGGTAGAGGCCATAGCATGTCCAAATAATGATGCCAAAACAGTCATTAAGTTCCTTCATAGACATATTTTTACTAGGTTTGGAACACCTCGTGCTATAATTAGTGATGAAGGGACACATTTCATTAATAGAGCTATGGAGAGGGTGTTGGCTAAGTATAATGTTAGACATAGAGTAGCCACCCCTTATCACCCACATTCGAATGGACAAGCTGAAATTTCAAATAGGGAGATTAAGAACATACTAGAAAAAGTGGTCAAACCCAATAGAAAAGATTGGTCGTTTAAACTCGAGGATGCACTTTGGGCATATAGAACTGCATATAAGACACCCCTAGGTATGTCTCCTTATAGACTTGTGTATGGCAAAGCATGTCACTTACCATTCGAATTAGAAATTAAAGCATTTTGGGCCCTAAAAGAGTTGAATTACTGCGTGACCGATGCGGGAACATTGCGGTCTTTGCAATTACATGAGCTTGATGAGCTTAGACATATGTCCTATGAAAATGCTAAAATGTATAAGGAAAAGACCAAGATTTGGCACGACAGTAGACTTAGGATTAAGGACTTTAAGAAAGGCCAGCTTGTCTTATTATTTAACTCATGGTTGAAATTATTTCCAGGCAAACTTAAGTCCAGATAGTCAGGTCCTTTTGTGATAACTAATGTGTTTGTTCATGGTGCAATAGAGATTAAGAACCTGCAACAAGGGCAACCGTTCATGGTTAATGGTGCAAGATTGAAGCATTACTATGAGGAAGGAGATGTGAAGACTCTCTCGGCCTTCCTCTTGACTGAAACATGAAAATAAGAACGAGAGAGGACGAGTGATTACTGTGCTTGTCCATGCGAGGCTAATGCCTTAGTTTATTTTTTGCTATTTTTCCGGTTACTATTTATGTATATTGTTGTGTGATTTTAATTACGAATTTTATGTTAATTTTATTTCTTTTTTTAGGGAATCGATAGAGGGAATCAAGGAGATGAGATCAAGATAAAAAAATTAAGGAGATATCGAGCCAAATCAAAGATTCAGTTGAGAGAAGATTGGCATTTAAACTCAGAAAATCTCCAACGGTCACTAGAATTGCGCTGGATTTGCAGAATCCGCAACGGATATAGCCGTTGGGATTTCCATCATTACTTATATCCGTTAGAAGCGCGCTGATCCGTACGATTTCCCCATTATCTGAACTCCCAGAAATCTCTCTCCCTCTTCATCTGCAATTCTTCTTTCCAGATTCCCACGATTCAACAATGGTGCTAACGAGAGCTGAAAGATCTGCGTCCAAGAAGAGGGCTGACGACGCTGAAATTGCTGCGAGGGAAGCACTTCTTGCCCTTGCAGATGCTGAGGCTGCGCGCACTGAACGACTCCCCAAGCTGCCTGTCCGCAAGAAGAAGTAGAAGGTGGTTACGGAGATACCTGCTGGACGCTCTGAACCAGCAGGAACACCCAAGAAGCGCAAGTGGAGTATGGTTGTGGCCGAAGAAGCGATCAAGAAAAAGACTCCCTCTGTGGAGAGTCAAGAAAGTGACCGTCGGTCACACGAGTCAGCCAAGCAGAGCTCTTCTCCATCGCCACCAGCGCGAAGCCCAGAGCTTTCTCCATCGCCACAGAGCTCTGAACATACTTCACCGGTGCAGAGCCCTGAAACATCACCCATCTCCCAGAAGCCTGACCCCGAATTTCCATATGGAGAGCATCAAGAATCGACGCAGGGTAGTGGGGAAGCTGAGGAAGAAGAGGTCTTCTCCCCTTTGAGGGAAGCCAGCCCTGAGAGCCCTGCGCAAAGGGATGATTCAATGGACGAGACACTGGGGGATTGCCTCCAGCAGATGACAACAAAGGCAAGATTGAAAAAGAAAGCCGCCAAGGTTGTCAAGGCCAAACGGCCAAAAACAAAAAAGAAGTCCAAGAAAAAGAAAGCAAGGGGTGAGCCTTCATCAAAGAAGGTGAGTGATGAGCCGTCTCAGAAGAAGCTCAAGATCGAGGCTGCTGAATCAGCCAAACCAAAAGACAAGGGGAAAGCCAAGTTGTACCCCGAAGATGAGCCTCAATCAGTGAGGTATGTGTCCTCTGATGCAGAATCAAGGGGCACTGAGCTGAGGAAGAGGGACCTGCTGCACGAGAAAGGGTTCCTCGACGCGCTTGCAGACCTGCCGCAATTCTTGCGCGCAGGGATCACCAATCATGGCTGGGAAGAGCTGTGCAGACCACCCAACCCCGCCTATTCCAGTATGGTGTATGACTTTTACGCCAATTTGATAAATCCTGAGGATGGCCTGTCTGTGGTCAGAGGAGTCGAAGTGGACTTCTCAGCGAAGGCAATCAACGAAGCCTATGGCCTCAAGGGTCAAAAACACACTGACTATGCAAGGATAGTTGATGAGCCAACAGAAGCTGTCCTGGAGGAAGCAATCCGAGTCATTGGCCAACCTGAGGCATCATGGACAGTCTCGCGCAATGGGAAGCACACCCTAATGAGTGCTACCCTCACAGCCAAGGCGGCTGTCTGGTTTTCCTTCGTGAAGAGGAAGCTGTCCCCAGTAACCCATGAGACCACCATCAACCAAAGCATATCGCTGCTGGTCTACGCGATCATGCGAGGTCTCACAATCAACGTGGGCGAGGTCATTGCAGCTTCAATTGCTGACTGCGCCAAAAAGG
Organism: Herpetospermum pedunculosum; assembly: GCA_028017165.1. NCBI lineage: Eukaryota > Viridiplantae > Streptophyta > Magnoliopsida > Cucurbitales > Cucurbitaceae > Herpetospermum > Herpetospermum pedunculosum. Next base: position 51,001,102 of record CM051528.1, on the reverse strand, counting down.
GTAAGGGTCCACTTTTCTTTCCTAATACAATTACTAAGCTTTGCTTACGTGCAGGGGTCCCAATCGAACGAATGGAAAGGCAGCTGGCCTACACGGGTTACCTGGAGTTGCCTACTGCCTTGAGGTTGCGAAGGAAGGGAAACATGGAGTTCGAGCTGGATGGTCTGGCTGCTGCGCAGTCTCTGACCATGGCGTGCCTGATGGACCTGCAGAAGAAGATGGCTCAATGGGCCACATATGCGCAGGCAAGAGATAAAGATGTGGCAGACCAATTAGGCTACATCTTCCCTGAGTTCCCCACGGACCTGCTGACACCATGGGCGCCCCCAAGGCCAAGAAGGAATGATGATGAGGAAGACATCTGAGTGCTAGTTTGAGAAGCACTAAAGGGAGTATTGTTGTTCCCTTAAAATAAGAAGAAAAAAAATCAAACTGTTTTTTTTGTTGAACCATGTGAATTATGCTGTTTTGAGTTAATATTTTGATCTGTTTTAGTTCTTTAGTTTTAATGTTTAAAGTTGTTTAGTGTAGTCTGATGATAGTTGATTAGGTAGGTTAGTTTAGTTTCCTTTTTATATAGCTTACATGACTGGAGAAAGCATGCGTAGGGGTCTTGATCACTGATATATCTGCCCTGTATCTATTGCGAAATAATTGCGGAAACCGCAATTTTTATTAGTAAATGCATGTTTTTGACTGTCTGTTTAGCTAGGCTGGCTCTGTTTAAATTCTGTCTTTTGCTGCTATCTTGTCGACCTTATATAGCTTATCTAAAAGCTTGCTGGATGAGTGTCATAGGACACCCTTTGATAGTTTAAATTAACCTCTAAAAAGTGCTCAGCATGCATAGCTTTAAGTCCTTACCTGACTGTTTTTACGAATTTCTGCTGCTGTGATATTTACTTTTAGAATGTTCTGTCTATGCCTAGGGCTTTTAGATTCTCTTTGTTTTACCTTAGACTAGATGCTTCTAGGACAAGTTTGGGGGTGTGCCACCTCAGACGCTCATTGGGGACAATAAGTAGTTTAAGTTTGGGGGAGGCCACCCTAGGCCTAGGAACATTCCTCTCTCCCTTAAAGCATAAGCATTCTCTTTCTCCTTTACAAAAAATGATGAGCTGAAAAAAAAAAAAAAAAAAAAAATAGAATAAAGAGGGGTGTCTCTCTTAGGTTGCTGAGTAATCAGTGCCAAGTGTGTAACCCACAAGTGGCATTGCATCAAAAGGCAACCAAAGGAGAGGCTCCACCTAAGTATGAAAGAAAGAAAAAGAAAAATATGGAAGAAGAATGTATACCTAGGAGTTGCAACTTTGTGGCTTAGATGTCCTGATTAAAAAGAACTCTAATCCTCAATTAGCTGAGCACAAAGTTGTAGCTTGTAGGGGTGTTTAGGGAGATGAATGTATGTCCAATGTAGTGATGCCAGGGTTTAGGTTGTTCTCTAAAAGTACTACTGTCACTGTTAATACTAAGACTGGCATGACTCTAAGGAATCCTAGGTAGCTCAAAAGTAAAACTAGAAGCATGTACTGAGTCTGGGGTAAAGCTAGGTAGAATTTGAAACCTTAGGGATAGATGCACAATATGACAAAAGCAAGTAGATCAGTCGTAGGGAGTTAATGAAACAGCAGGAGTATTAGGCGTGCAAAGTCAGAAGAAGCAATATAAAAGGTTAGTTGTAAACTTAGAAGTGTGTCACAGGACAGCACTGCTATAGATAGGAATGTAGGGGAGTCAGTAAATGGTTAAATGGAATGAAACAGCAGCCTAAGTAAGTCCTTAAAATTGCTCGAGGACGAGCAAAACCTTAAGTTTGGGGGTGTGTTACGTCTCCAAAAGTGACCTTTTTAGGACTTATTTATCTTAGAAAGATGTACACTCTTAGGTGTTTTTGATAGGATTTAGCTTAAACCTATGCTTATATATGAGAATTAGAAGAAGGTAGCTAAATTAGGACTTGTGTGCAAAAGGAAAGAAAAGGAATGAAAACCGAAGATAAAAGAAGGAAAAATGCGCATTGCGGTAGCATTGCAGAAACATTGCTAAAACCGCAATGTTTCAAGTGAAATCCGTAAGTTGACTGATCTTTTTCTGTTATTTTCCGTTATTTCAGGGATTCGTTCTTTCTCCTCCATCTATTTTGAAATACGACGTTGAGGATGGATGGTTCTCCTTGGCCCAAACGCACCTGCAGATTACTATAAAAGGGGGTCAAAGTAGAGGGTTTGATCATCATCCGAAAGCGTAGAAGTCTCTTCGCAGCTCCATCTTTTCTCCTGTTTTTTTTCTCCGTCTGTTGGTTTGAGAGGTTCAGCTGTTGGAGTCGACAATCTGATAGGAAGGAGAGAAGATTCATTTTCTCTCCTGATTGGATTCATCCAAGCAAGGCTACCCTTTCTCTCCCTTCAGCCGAGGCGGTTGCGACGAGGCATTCAAGCTCAATTACTGCTTTCTGTCTTTTATTTCTAATTTCTAGCTCTGTTTAGTTGTTGTTTCTTTTCTAGTGACTAGTTCACTTCATTTCGTTGCTTTCTGTCTTTATGTTATTCACTTTAAGCTTTCCTTTGTTCATTCAGACAATCAAGTAATCAAAGCACAATTCTTCATTTCACAGTCTCTTATCTTTGCTGCGTACTGTTTTGCCTTGCTGTTTTAAGTTTATTTCTCTTCTAAGCATGTCTACTTCATCTCTTATTTCTGTTCTCTCTATATCCATGAGTAACTAAGTCACATAGGGGCATGCTAATGACAATCCTATAGGCTAAAAAACGTGAACCAAGCATGTAGGATAGCTCTCGAAGCATTGATTGTATGTAAGCTTCATCCCACGGGCAATTTTGATTGGCCATCCATTTTGTCCAAAGAACTCCTAACCTCTGGAAGGAGTAAGAGTTCAGAGTCATACACTCATGCTAGCCTTTCAAGGTAGCCAGAAAACGACCTAGGAATAGGCGTTTTCCTAGTACAAACCATAACTTTCTACTTTAACAAGATGGTTAAGACCTTACTTGGACATGAGTAAACTAAAGAATCTAATGCATGAAATCGGAAGATACATGAGATGGAGTGAGTTTGATGCATAGTGAGTTGATCCAATGCTTGAGAATCGTGAGAAAATGCTTATAGAGGAGTCGTTAGTAGCCCTTGTTTCTCCATTTTACACACTTTCGCTGTTAGTAACATTGCGGTAGAATTGTTGTTCTCGCAATTCTGCTAAGTTTAAAATTCTGTTTAGCTATTTTCCTCTTCGTTTATTAATCTCTTCTCTTTTCATTTGAGTTTATCTTTGACTTGCACTTGTTTATGTTGCTACCCTTTACATATTCCTTAGAAATTAGACAACTTAAAACCAATTCTACCCCATCAAATCCACCCAATGTTTCTTAACAATACACTTCACGAGTAGCTAATAATAAATCTCTGTGGGAAAACGAATGAAAAAATACTTACTACTTGCTATAAGATCATGTATGCTTGCATGTTCTGAGTGCTCTCTCTCTCTTTTTGCTTATTTATTTTACACATTGAGCACGCAACAATCACCAACGGTCTTCCACTACGTAGTTCAATGGCTTGAACTTGTTCTTTTCCATCCCTTCTTGGCACTTCAGTATCTGCAGGCAATCTACCTTGGGGCCTATTTTTCAGTTCGTTGGCTAACTGCCCTATTTGGTTCTCTAAGCTCCTCAGGGTGGCTTGCTGACTTTGCAGGGTTGCATCATTTTTGGCAATGTACTCTTTAAGTAAATTCTCTACTGATGATCCTATGGGTTGGTTATATGGCTTTTGGTACATAGATTGGTTATTTGTTGAGTGAAACTAGGTGTTCCACTCGGTCTTGGTTGGTTTTGTGCTTGGTTAGTATTTTGTTGGCCACCTGTTGCGTGCTCAATGTGTAAAGATAAATATGCAAAAGGGTAGGGAGAGCACTTAGAACATGCAAGCATACATGGTCTCACAGCAAGTAGTAAGTATATTTCATTCGTTTTTTCCACAGAGACTGATTTTTAGCTATTCGCGAAGTGTGATTGTTAAGAAAGATGGGATGAATTTGATGGGGTAAAATTGGTTTTTAATTATCTAATGTGTGCTGAATGTATAAAGGGATATAACATAAACAAATGCAAGTTGAAATTAAATGCAAAGGACAAGAGATGGAATTAATAAACGAGGAAGAAAACAGCTAAACAGAATGCAACTTAGCAGAATTGCGAGAACCGCAATTAATCCGCAATTAACTCAACAGCAAAAGTATGTAAATGGGCGAATTAAGGGCTACTAATGACTAGCCTATAGGCATTTTCTTACGATTCTCAAGCATTGGATCAACTCTCTATACATCAAACTCACTCTATCTCAAGTATCGTCCGATTCCATGCATTAGAGTCTTAAGTTTACTCGATCTCAAAGTAAGGACTTAAGCATCTTGTTTAAGCAGGAGTGTTTAGTTTGTACTAGGGAAACGCCTATTCCTAGGCCGTTTCCTGATTACCATGAAAGGCTAGCATGATTATATGACTCTGAACTCTTACTCCTTCCAGAGGTTAGGAGTTCTTTGGACAAAATGGATGGCCAATCGAAATTGCCCGTAGGATGAAGCTTACATACAATCAATGTTCGAGTGTTAATCTGCCTACTTGGTTCACGTTTTTTAGCCTATAGTTCTGTCATTAGCATGCCCCTAAGTGACTTAGCTACTCATGGATATATAGAGAACAGAAATGGTAGATAAGATAGACATGCTTAGAAGGGAAATGTGCTAAAAACAGTAAGCAAAACCCGTAGCAGAACAAGATAGGAACTGTAAAATGCAGAATTGTACTTTGATTACTTTGAGTGTTTGAATGACAAAGGAAAGCTTCGAAAGAAATGAATCCAAGACAGACAACAACGAAATGCAGTAATTAAGACTCTAAACTAAGAACAACAGTGATCAGAAATGGAAATAAGAAGAACAGAACAGAAAAGCAGTAAAGGATTGCTGGAAAACTTCGTGGCAGTCGCCTCGAATGAAGGTGATGAAAAGTCAGCCTGGCTTGGATGAATCCAATCGAGAGAGAAGAAGAATCTCCTCTCCTTCCTATCAGATTATCGACTCCAAAAGCTGAGACTCTCACTCCAACAAACGGCAAAGGAAAACAGATGGAAATGGTGGACTGCGAGAAGACTTCTGCGCTTCGAGTGATGACTGAACCTCCGACTTTGACCCCCTTTTATAGTAGTTTGCAGGTGCGTTTGGGCCAAGGAGAACCATCAATCTTCAACGTCATATATCAGAATGGATGGAGGAGAAAGAACGAATCCCTGAAAAGTCGGATCTAAACAGAAAAAGATCAGCCAACTTACGGTTTTAACTTGAATAATTGCGGTCACCGCAATGTTTTCGCAATTCATTTGCAATGCTCATTTTTCATTCTTTTCCTTCGGTTTTCAACCCTTTTTCTACCTATTGTGCATAAGTCCTAAATTAGCTACCTTCTTCTAATTCTCATATTAAAGCATAGGTTTAGGCTAAATGCTAACAAAAACACCTAAATGTGTACATCTTCCTAAGCTAAATGGGTTCTAAATAAGTCACTTTCAGAGACTTAACACACCCCCAAACTTAAGGCTTTGCTTGTCCTCAAGCATACTAAGGACTTACTTAGGCTGCTGTTTTATCTTCTTTAACTACTTACCGACTCCCCTATATCCCTATCTCTAGCAGTGCTGTCCTGTGACACACTCCTAAGTTTAGAACTAACCTCTTTATCAAGCCTCTTCTGACTTCACCTGCCTACTATACCTGCTGGTTTTGTTAACCCCCTACTACTGATCTAACTACTTTTATGATATCATGCCACTATCCCTAAGGTTTCAAATTCTACCAAGCTTTACTCCAGACTCAGTACATGCTTCTAGCTTAACTTTTAATGTGCCTAGGATTCCTTAGAGTCATGCCAGTCTTAGTATTAACAGTGACAGTGGTACTTTTAGAGAACAACCTAAGCCCTGGCATCACTACATTGGATATACATTCATCTCCCTAGACAAACCTAAAAGCTACAACCTTGTGCTTAGCTCATTAAGGATCAGAGTTCTTTTTACATAGGACATCTAAGCCACAAGATTATAACTCCTAAGCATACATTCTTCTTCCCTATTTCTCCCTTTTTTACTTCGGTGGAGTCTCTCCTTGGGTTGCCTTTTGATGCAATGCCACTTGTGGTTTACACACTTGGCACTGATTACTCAGCAACTTGAGAGAGACTCCCCTCTTTATTCTATTTTTCACTTTTTCTATTTATCACAAAAAATTTTTCTTAGGAGAAGAAGAATGCTTATGTCCTAAGGAAGAGAGGAATGTTCCTAGGCCTAGGGTGGCCTCCCCCAAACTTCAACTACTCATTGTCCCTAATGAGTGTCTGAGGTGGCACACCCCCAAACTTGTCCTAGAAGCATCTAGTCTAAAGTAAAACAAAGAGAATCTAAAAATCCTAGGCATAGGCCAAACATTCTAAAAGCAATTATTCCAACAGCAGAAAATTTGAACATAACACACAGTTTTTAAGGACTTACGGCTTATGCATGCTGAGCACTATTCAGAGGCAAATTTAAACTATCAAAGCGTGTCCTATGACACTCATCCAGCATGCTTCAAGATCAGCTATATAAGGTAGTCATGCTAGCAGCAAAAGATAGAATATAACAGATCATAGCCTAACTAAACAGACAGTCCAAAACATGCAATCAGTCACAAAAATTGCGGGAACCGCAATTATTTCGCAATTCAATCCGGGCAGATATAACATTGATTCAGGCCCCTAGCATGCTTTTTCCTGTAACTCATGCATCCTAAAAATAAAACTAAACTATCCTACCTATTCAGCTAACATCAGACTAGACTAAGCAAAAGAAAAAGCATAAAACTAAACATTAAAAACAAACCAAAAATTGAACACAAACAGCATAATTCACAATATCCTATCAGAAAGCAGAAAAATTGTCTTTTGTTTCTTAAGGGAACAGCAATACTCCCTTTAGTGCACTTCAAACCAGCACTCAATTCTCATCATCCTCATCTGGTTGCCTTGGTCGTGGGGGCACCCATGGAGTTAGGAGGTTGGTGGGGAAGTCCGGGAAGATGCATCCCAACTGGTCTGCAACTTCTCTGTCCCTTGCCTGCGCATAGTTGGCCCATTGAGCCAATCTTCTCTGCAAGTCCATTAAGCAGGCCATGGATAGGGACTGTTCAGCAGCCAGCCTATCCAACTCAAACTCCATATTCCCCTTTCTTCTCAGCCTCAGGTTCGCAGGCAGCTCCAAATGGCCTGTGTACGGCATCTGCTGCTCCAAGCGCTCGGTGGGAACTCCTGCAAGCAAACACAATTTTGTTATAGTGTTGGGGAAAAATAATGGCCCCTTACCTTTTCTGGCGCATTCAGCAATGGCAGCTGACATGATCTCCCCCACATTGATCGTGAGACCGCGCATGATAGCATAAACCAGCAGTGATCTACTCTGGTTGATTGTCGTCTCGTGAGTCACCGGGGACAGCTTCCTCCTCACAAAGGCAAACCACACAGCCGCCTTTGCTGTCAGATTGGCACTCATCAAGGTGTGCCGACCATTGCGTGAGACAGTCCACGCTGCTTCAGGCTGGCCAATTGTGCGAATGGCCTCTTCCAGCACGGCCTCAGTCGGCTCATCAACTATCCGTGCATAATCTGTGTGCGCTTGGCCCTTGAGACCAAAGGCTTCATTGATGGCCTTGGCTGAAAAATCAACTTCCACCCCTCTGACCACGGACAGGCCATCCTCAGGGCTGAGCACATTAGCGTAGAAATCATACACCATGCTCGTGTATGCTGGATTAGGCGGTCTGCAGAATTCTTCCCAGCCATGGTTGATCACCCCTGCGCGCAAGAACTGCGGCAGGTCAGCAAGTCGATCAAGGAATCCCTTCTCGTGCAATAGGTCCCGCTTCCTGAGCTCAACACCCCTGGATTCCGCATCAGATGAGACATACCTCACTGACGGAGGTTCGTCTTCAGGGTAGAGTTTAGCCTTCCCCTTATCTGCTGGTTTGGATGATGCAGCAGCCTCCACCTTGAGGCGTTTGAGCGAAGGCTCAGTACTCTCTTTGTCCGCCGAGGGCACCTTCTTGGCCTTCTTTTTCTTCAACTTCTTGGCCTTGCCAATCGTGGCCTTCTTCTTCTTCTTGAGTCTGGCCTTGATATTGATCTGCTGGAGGCATGCCCCCAACGTTTCTTCCATAGAATCGTCCTGCTGTGCAGGCTCGACAGGGCTATCTTCCCTCATAGGAGAGAAGACTTCGTCTTCCCCAGCATCGCCACTGCCTTGCGTGGATTCTTGATAATCTCCATAAGGAAATTCCGGATCAGGCCGTGGAGAATTATGTCCTGCTGATGGTGTCTGCGCAGAACTCAGTGGCGAAGATGATGGTCCAGGACTCTGCGCTGCTGCAGGTGTCGGATAAAAACTCTGAGGTGCTGGAGACAACTCAGGGCTCTGTGCAGGCGGTGACGACTCTGCGCTTGGCACTGGTTCAGAAGGGAGAGGGCTGCGCACAGGTGACGCAGACGGCGACGAACCTTCTTTGGCTGACTCGTGGGATGCACGATCAGGTTCTTGACTCTCCACAGAGGGAGTCTTTGCGGTGCTTGGTTCGGCGGCCGTCTTGACACTCCACCGGCGTTTCTTGGGCGTGCCCACTGGCTCAGATGGTCCAGCGGGGATCTCAGTGACCACCCTCCACTTCTTCCTACGAATAGGAAGCTTGGGAAGAGGACCGGTGCGAACGGCACCATCGTCTGCAAGGGCGAGAAGCGCTTCCCTCGCAGCTGCTTCAGCTGCGTCATCAGCCTTCTTCTTGGCTGCGGATCGTTCAGCACGTGTGGCCACCATTGCTGATTCTTGAAGATCTTGGGAGAGGAATCAAAGATGGAGAGAATCGCTGAATTCTTGGAGAGCAAAGAGAGAGATAATCGTAACGATCGAGCGGCTTCCAACGGATATAAAGGCAACGGATAAAATCCCAACGGCTCTTTTTGCGGATCCAGCAATTTTAACGCAATTCCGGGGATATTATTTCATTGAAATCTCCAACTTTGCCCGTCCGTATCTTTTATTTGGCTCAACCGTTTCTTGATTTTTAAAATGGGATTTACTCTCCTTGATCCCCTCTGTCGATTCCCTACAAAAACAAATAAAACAAACATTAAATACGCAATTAAAAACACACCACAAAACATACAAACGATAATCGGAAAAACAGTAAAAAATAAACTAAGGCATTTGGCCTTGACTAAACGAGCACAGTAACCACTCGTTCTCTCTCTTTATTTTTGTCATGCTTCAGTCAAGAGGAAGGCCGAGAGAGTCTTCACATCTCCTTCCTCATAGTAGTGCTTCAATCTAGCACCATTGACCATAAATGGCTGTCCTTGCTGCAAGTTTTTTATCTCTATCGCACCATGAACAAAGACATTAGTAATAACAAATGGACCCGACCATCTGGACTTTAGTTTGCCCGGAAATATCTTTAGACGTGAGTTAAATAATAGGACAAGTTGGCCTTTCCTAAAGTCTTTGATCCTAAGTCTACTGTCGTGCCATATTTTGGTCTTTTCTTTATACATTTTGGCATTCTCATAGGCCATATGCCTAAGCTCATCAAGTTCATGTAGCTGCAAAGACCTTAATGTTCCTGCATCTTTTACACAAAAATTCAATTCCTTCATGGCCCAAAATGCTTTGTTTTCTAACTCAAGTGGCAAGTGGCAAGCCTTGCCATACACCAACCTATAGGGAGACATGCCTAGGGGTGTCTTATATGCTGTCCTATAAGCCCAAAGTGCATCCTCCAGCTTAAATGACCAGTCTTTCCTATTTGGTTTGACTACCTTTTCTAGGATGTTCTTTATCTCCCTATTGGAAATTTCAGCTTGGCCATTCGAGTGTGGGTGATAGGGAGTAGCTACCCTATGTCTAATGTTATATTTAGCCAATACTTTCTCCATAGCCTTATTAATGAAATGTGACCCCTCATCACTAATGATAGCACGAGGAGTCCCAAATCTAGTGAAAATGTGCCTATGCAAGAAGTTAGTGACTGTTTTAGCATCATTATTAGGACATGCTTTGGCTTCTACCCACTTGGACACGTAGTCCACTGCTACTAAAATGTACAGGTTACCTGATGATGGAGGGAATGGTCCCATGAAATCAATGCCCCATACATCAAAGAGCTCCAACTCTAAGATGTAGGTGAGGGGCATCTCATCCTTGCGACTGAGGTTACCTGTCCTTTGGCACTCGTCACAGTTGTGGGCATAGTCGTGTGCGTCCTTGAAGATTGTTGGCCAGTAGTAGCCACTCTGAAATACCTTCGCAGCTGTCCTTTGGCCACCAAAGTGTCCACCATAAGGAGATGAGTGACAGTGCTGCAGCACAGACTTTGCTTCAGCAGCTGAAACACACTTCCTCAACAACCCATCAGCACAAGTTCTGTAAAGTGTGGGGTCATCCCAGATGAATTTCCTTGCTTCATGAAGGAACCTCTTCTTCTCTTGTCCTCCCTTGAACACTGGCAATACCTGTGATGCACGGAAGTTAGCAATGTCAGCAAACCAAGGTTCCTCATCGTTATCACGATGAGCCAAAGCAAAGACATGTTCATCTATAAAAGCATCAGAAATTGCGGTCTCCGCAATTTTTTCGCAATTGTGCTGCAATCGAGAAAGGTGATCTGCAACCACATTTTCACAACCTTTCTTGTCCCGAATGTCCAAATCAAATTCCTGCAGCAATAACACCCATCTAATCAATCTAGGCTTAGCATCAGCCTTCCTCATAAGATATTTTAAAGCAGAATGGTCAGTATATACAATGGTCCTAGTGCCTACAATATAGTTTCTAAATTTTTCACAAGCAAATACTACAGCAAGCATCTCTTTCTCTGTAGTTGTATAATTACATTGAGCCTCATTCAAGGTCTTACTAGCATAATAGACAGGATGTGTGAGCTTGTCAATCTTCTGTCCTAACATGACTCCTACAGCATAGTCACTGGCATCACATAGCATCTCAAATGGGAGATCCCAATTTGGTCCTACTATGATTGGTGCTGTGACCAGTGCTTCCTTAAGGGTTTTCCAAGCTACTACACATTCCTTAGAGAAGATGAATGGTCTATTTAGCTCTAGAAGCTCGCACAGAGGCTTGGCTATCTTAGAAAAGTCCTTAATGAACCTTCTGTAGAAGCCAGCGTGCCCTAAGAAGCTCCTAATAGCCTTGACATTCTGGGGCTCTACCAACTTCTCTATGATCTCTATTTTTGCCCTATCCACTTCTACACCTGCCCTTGACACTCTATGTCCTAAGACAATCCCTTCATCTACCATAAAATGGCACTTCTCCCAATTTAGGACTAGGTTGGTCTCCTCACACCTAGCCAGGACTTGTCCTAGGTTTTCTAGACAGGTGTTAAGTCTCTGAAAGTGACTTATTTAGGACCCATTTAGCTTAAGAAGATGTACACATTTAGGTGTTTTTGTTAGCATTTAGCTTAAACCTATGCTTTAATATGAGAATTAGAAGAAGGTAGCTAATATAGGACTTATGTACAATAGGTAGAAAAAGGGTTGAAAACCGAAGAAAAGAATGAAAAAAATAACCATTGCGAATGAATTGCGGAATAATTGCAGTGACCGCAATTATTCAAGTTAAAACCGTAAGTTGGCTGATCTTTTTCTGTTTAGATCCGACTTTTCAGGGATTCGTCCTTTCTCCTCCATCCATTCTGATATATGACGTTGAAGATTGATGGTTCTCCTTGGCCCAAACGCACCTGCAAACTACTATAAAAGGGGGTCAAAGTCGGAGGTTCAGTCATCATTCGAAGCGCAGAAGTCTTCTCGCAGTCCACCATTTCCATCTGTTTTCCTCTGCCGTTTGTTGGAGTGAGAGTCTCAGCCTTTGGAGTCGATAATCTGATAGGAAGGAGAGAAGATTCTTCTTCTCTCTCGATTGGATTCATCCAAGCACGGCTGACTTTTCATCGCCATCATTCGAGGCGACTGCCACGGAGTTTTCTAGCAAACCTTTACTGTTTTTCTGCTCTGTTCTTCTCATTTCCATTTCTGATCACTGTTGTTCTTAGTTTAGCATTTCAATTACTGCATTTCGTTGTTGTCTGTCTTGAATTCATTTCTTTTAGAGCTTCCCTTTGTCATTCAAACACTTTAAGTAATCGAAGTATACTTCTGCATTTTACAGTTTCCATCTGTTTCTGCTACGGCTTTGGCTTGCTGTTTTAAGTACATTTATCTTCTAAGCATGTCTGTTTTATCTACCATGTCTGTTCTCTACATATCCATGAGTAACTAAAATCACTTAGGGGCATGCTAATGACAGAACTATAGGCTAAAAAACGTGAGTCAAGTAGGCAGATTAACACTCGAACATTGATTGTATGTAAGCTTCATCCCACGGGCAATTTCGATTGGCCATCCATTTTGTCCAAAGAACTCCTAACCTCTGGAAGGAGTAAGAGTTCAGAGTCATATAATCATGCTAGCCTTTCATGGTAATCAGGAAACGGCCTAGGAATAGGCGTTTCCCTAGTACAAACTAAACACTCCTGTTTTAACAAGGTGCTTAAGACCTTACTTTGAAGTCGAGTAAACTTGAGTCTCTAATGCATGGAATCGGACGATACTTGAGATAGAGTGAGTTTGATGTATAGAGAGTTGATCCAAAGCTTGATAATCGTAATAAACTGCCTATAGGATAGTCATTAGTAGCCCTTAATTCACCCTTTTAATCAGTTTCGCTGCCATTTAATTGCGGATTAATTGCGGTTCTCGCAATTCTGCTAAATTGCATTGTGTGTAGCTGTTTTCTTCTTCGTTTATTGATTCCATCTCTTGTTCTTTGAGCCTGATTTTAACTTTAACTTGTTTATGGTATATTCCTTTACACATTCAGCAAAACTTAGGTAATTAAAAACCAATTTTATCCCCTCAAATTCATCCCATCTTTCTTAACAAACACACTTCGCGAATAGCTAAAAATGAGTCTCTGTGGAAAAAACGAATGAAATATACTTACTACTTGCTGTGAGACCATGTATGCTTGCATGTTCTAAGTGCTCTCTCTACCCTTTTGCATATTTATCTTTACACATTGAGCACGCAACAAGTTTTTGGCGCCGCTGCCGGGGACTTATTTTAAGTGAAAACGAAGTTTGTTAAGTTTGAAACATCAAAGTATTTTTCATTGAATTTGATCCATTTTCATTTCTTTTTTCAGGTACCATTTAGGGTAGTTTATGAATGAGACTCCAAGTAGTGATCTAGAGTTCAACCCTGAGCCCGAGAGATTACTTAGAGCTAGGAATAGAGCCAAGAAACGTCTCTTTAAACAAACCCTTTTACCTCCAATCATTGCAGAGACTACAATTCCTCCGCAATTACCTCAAGAAGAAATGGCTGGAGTAAATCAAAACCTGGTGCCTGTCACTCGCAACCCCATTGAAATAGCGAATGACAAGGATAGCGCCATCCTTTCATATTTAGTACCTATGCCTGGGGAGCTGAACCCCAGCATAATCCGTCCTGAAATCACTGCCAACTCATTCGAGTTAAAGCCAGTGATGTTCCAAATGTTGTCCACTGTGGGACAATTCTTTGGAATAGAAAATGAGGACCCCCATAACCACCTTAGGAACTTCCTAGGAGTTAGTGACACATTCCTAATCCCTGGAGTTTCCCAAGAAGCCCTGAGGCTATATCTTTTCCCTTACTCTTTGAGGGACAAGGCCAAAACATGGTTAAATTCTTTACCCTCAGGATCTGTCCGCAATTGGACAGATTTAGCAGAAAAATTCCTAGTCAAATATTTCCCACCTGATAGGAATTCAACCTTTCGTGATGATATCATAAAATTCAAACAAGCTCCAAGTGAGTCTCTTCACGAAGCTTGGACAAGATTCAAAGACCTTCTCATTAAATGTCCACACCATGGCATTCCATGGTGTATCCAAATAGAAGTCTTCTTTAAAGGATGCAACCCCAGCACCAGACAAGTTCTAAATTCATCTGCTGGAGGTTCCATGTTGTCCAAGAGTTACAACGAAGCTTATGAGATCTTGGAGAAGATCTCAACATCTCATTGTAGGTGGTCAGACGATCCAGTAGAGCCAACTAGGGCTCAAGACAAGGATGCTCTAAGCGCCATGAGCACCCAAATAAACGCCCTGACCAACCTAGTTAAACAAATGGCTCAGGCCAATCTCCAAACCAGTGCCAATACCGCCACAGCCATGTCAATGGGCACCCAACCAAGTCAAGGCGAGGCACCTACTTGTGGATTCTGTGGGGAAGGGCACCCTTATGAATACTGCCCTGGGAATCCATCCTCAGTCTGCTATGTAGGAAGCCAGCAGCAGCCTAGGAATAACCCCTACTCCAACACCTATAACCCTGGTTGGAGAAACCACCCTAACCTGTCATGGGGTGGCCAACAGAACACTAACCCAAATTCTAACCAACCTAGGTGTTGCGTGCTCAATGTGTAAAGATAAATATGCAAAAGGGTAGAGAGAGCACTTAGAACATGCAAGCATACATGGTCTCACAGCAAGTAGTAAGTATATTTCATTCGTTTTTTCCACAGAGACTCATTTTTAGCTATTCGCGAAGTGTGTTTGTTAAGAAAGATGGGATGAATTTGAGGGGATAAAATTGGTTTTTAATTACCTAAGTTTTGCTGAATGTGTAAAGGAATATACCATAAACAAGTTAAAGTTAAAATCAGGCTCAAAGAACAAGAGATGGAATCAATAAACGAAGAAGAAAACAGCTACACACAATGCAATTTAGCAGAATTGCGAGAACCGCAATTAATCCGCAATTAAATGGCAGCGAAACTGATTAAAAGGGTGAATTAAGGGCTACTAATGACTATCCTATAGGCAGTTTATTACGATTATCAAGCTTTGAATCAACTCTCTATACATCAAACTCACTCTATCTCAAGTATCGTCCGATTCCATGCATTAGAGACTCAAGTTTACTCGACTTCAAAGTAAGGTCTTAAGCACCTTGTTAAAACAGGAGTGTTTAGTTTGTACTAGGGAAACGCCTATTCCTAGGCCGTTTCCTGATTACCATGAAAGGCTAGCATGATTATATGACTCTGAACTCTTACTCCTTCCAGAGGTTAGGAGTTCTTTGGACAAAATGGATGGCCAATCGAAATTGCCCGTGGGATGAAGCTTACATACAATCAATGTTCGAGTGTTGAACCGACTATTTGACTCACGTTTTTTAGCCTATAGTTCTGTCATTAGCATGCCCCTAAGTGATTTTAGTTACTCATGGATATGTAGAGAACAGAAATGGTAGATAAGATAGACATGCTTAGGAGAGGAATGTGTGCAAAAGAGTAAGCCAAAACCGTAGCAGAACAAGATGGAAACTGTAAATGCAGAATTGTACTTCGATTACTTTAAGTGTTTGAATAACAAAGGAAAGCTTTAGAAAAACTGAATCCAAGGCAGACAACAACGAAATGCAGTAATTGAAATGCTAAACTAAGAACAACAGTGATCAGAAATGGAAATGAGAAGAACAGAGCAGAAAAACAGTAAAGGTTTGCTAGAAAACTCCGTGGCAGTCGCCTCGAATGATGGCGATGAAAAGTCAGCCGTGCTTGGATGAATCCAATCGAGAGAGAAGAAGAATCTCCTCTCCTTCCTATCAGATTATCGGTTCCAAAAGCTTAGACTCTCACTCCAACAGACGGCAAAGGAAAACAGATGGAAATGGTGGACTGCGAGAAGACTTCTGCGCTTCGAATGATGACTGAACCTCCGACTTTGACCCCCTTTTATAGTAGTTTGCAGGTGCGTTTGGGCCAAGGAGAACCATCAATCTTCAACGTCATATATCAGAATGGATGGAGGAGAAAGGACGAATCCCTGAAAAGTCGGATCTAAACAGAAAAAGATCAGCCAACTTACGGTTTTAACTTGAATAATTGCGATCACTGCAATTATTCCGCAATTCATTCGCAATGGTTATTTTTTTCATTCTTTTCTTCGGTTTTCAACCCTTTTTCTACCTATTGTACATAAGTCCTATATTAGCTACCTTCTTCTAATTCTCATATTAAAGCATAGGTTTAAGCTAAATGCTAACAAAAACACCTAAATGTGTACATCTTCTTAAGCTAAATGGGTCCTAAATAAGTCACTTTCAGAGACTTAACACACCCCCAAACTTAAGGCTTTGCTTGTCCTCAAGCATACTAAGGACTTACCTAGGCTGCTGTTTCTTCTTCTTTACCTACTCACTAACTCCCTTATATTCTTGTCTATAGCAATGCTGTCCTGTGACACACTTCTAAGTTTAGAACTAACCTCTTGTCTAGCTTCTTCTGACTTCACCTGCCTACTATACCCACTGCTTTTGCTAACCCCCTACTACTGATCTACCTACTTTTGTGATATCATGCCACTATCCCTAAGGTTTCAAATTCTACCAAGCTTTACTCCAGACTCAGTACATGCTTCTAGCTTATTTTTAATGTGTCTAGGATTCCTTAGAGTCATGCCAGTCTTAGTATTAACAGTGACAGTGGTACTTTTAGAGAACAACCTAAGCCCTGGCATCACTACATTGGATATACATTCATCTCCCTAGACAAACCTAAAAGCTACAACCTTGTGCTTAGCTCATTAAGGATCAGAGTTCTTTTTACATAGGACATCTAAGCCACAAGATTTATAACTCCCAAGCATGTTGGGTTTTATGTCCTAAAACTCGTGTTTTGTAAACTGTTATGTTTGTAAATAATCTATTTAGTAATAAAGAGTTATTAAGTTTTAATTCAGTAAAGGAGTTTACTGGATTAAAGTGAAACTTGTTTTATCCTATACCAATAACCAACACCCTCGGCGATGTTTGAGTATTTGAATCTCATGTATGACATGATTATGGATCAGGTTCAAGTATACTGCCAAAATGATCTATAGTATACGGATAAGGCTGGGTACCTTATCCTGGTAACACTATTGGATGCGGCTCACTTTGTATTGTACAGAACGATGTGATCCGAATCGTTCCACATGAAGATGTGAGAAGTGAGGGCGTCCTGTGTAAAGAGTTTACACAAGATCGAACCGCGTATTAAGTCACTCTCTCTTTATAACACCGTTTACTGATCGAGACTGACTTATACACATTGATGGCCTAGGTAACTCGTTCTTAATCCTGAGCTTGCTATGAACTCCTGCTTATTCGGAAGTATCCTTTGACTTGTACGGGTGAGAGTGGCGGAACGCCCGCTCAATAAGCCTACCAACTTGGGGATAAAGCCGAATAAGTAGCTGGGGACATAGTGTAGCAAGATTGGAATTCACTCCTAACCCGCTCTTCAGGGTTAGTAGATAGGTTGTTCCCTTAATAGCTGACTCCAGGGCTTGAACAATGTGAGCTCACACTCTCATGTGATGAGAGACTTATATTGATCTCTTGGTTGGACCAAAGATCTATTGTTCATTAGAGGTGTCAGTGGTACTTAAGGAACAAGATGTAATGCAGGGGTTAAACGGTTTATACGACCCAGCTGTGATTACGGACAACCTGTGAAGGATCGACTTACCAATGACGGTTATATCAAGAGGACACAATATATCTACAGTGAGGAGAGTGCAGCCCTTGGACTTTAGTGGAGTCTCCGGGGGTTAACGAATGTTGATCGATTCGGGTCAAAAGAGTTTTGACCGAATGATCTCGGATCGTTGGAGCTCATGATCTGTAGGTCCTTTAGGTTCTCCTGGCTAGCTCGGATAAAGCGGTATAGCAGTGCTATAGGGTTGAATTCGGAGAAATCTGAATTAGGGTTTGTTCGAGGGTTTGTATATTTAAATGTGATTTAAATATATAATAGGAGGAAGTTGTATTTAAATGTGATTTAAATACTCGACCGGAGAAAAATATGAATATTGATTCATATTTTGGAAAAGTCGGTTTTCTGAAAACCGGGTTATAGTGGAAGGTTTATTATTATATTAGTATTTAATATTATTATTAATAATAAATTAAATAATTAAAATTGTTTTAATTATTATTAATTTTAATAAATAATAATTATTTATAATTATTATTATTATCATTAATCTTATGTTGCATGTCCAACATGTGGCTTCCACCTTTACTACTTTTCCTTACTCATGAAGCAAGTCAATTGAGTTATTCAATTGGATTTGGCTTGGATGAGAACTAAAAAGTTGAAGAACTACTTACTTCTCTCTCTCTCTCGTGAGTGCTTCTTCTCTCAAGTCTTTTGGATTGAGAATCTTCAAATGTTGAAGGAAATCTCCATGGTTGAAGCTTGAAGAAGAAGAGAAGTTGTTGCTTTGGTTGTTGTAAAATCAAGGTGACTCTTTGAGAAAGATTGAAGAAGAGCTAAGTTGTTAATTCTTCTTCCCTTGATTTTTGAATTTCAAGTTGTTGAAACTCAAAGGATTTGTTGTATTATGTTCTTGATGTTCTTGATGAATTGTTCATCAAGTTCATATTAACACAATACCAAACACAAACCAAAAGCTTCATCTTTCTTCCTCCCTTTCAACAAACCCCCTTAGCTCAAGGAGTCTCACTACTCCGCTATTAAGCCCGAGAATAGTTGGGACTACTCTAAGGGTGGTCCTCGTTGGTGCCCGTGCTAAGTTCGTGACCGGAGGAGACGTAGAGATCGAGGGGGCAGTAGAGGTGCTGAGGTAGACGAGAAGACGAACGTCAAAACAAGGTATTTTTGTCAATATATACCGGTGGTATATATGATATATACCGGTGGTATATATGATATATACCGGTGCTTTTTCTTGGTTTCTCTTCACTGGAAAATATACCGGTGGTATATATAATTTACCGGTGGTATATATACCGGTGGTAAATATACCGGTGGTATATATAATATTTACCGGTGGGATATATACCGGTGGGATATATACCGGTGGTATATATAATTTACCGGTGGTATATATACCGGTGGTAAATTTACCGGTGGGATATATACCGGTGGGATATATACCGGTGGTATATATGGTATATACCGGTGATATATACCGGTGGTATATACCGGTGGTATATATATTATTTACCCGTGATATATATATACCGGTGGTATATACCGGTCGGTATTTCCTCGGTATAATATATACCGGTGTATATATGATATATACCGGTGATATTTTTACCGGTGGCTTTTACCGGTCAACTTTTTCGGTTGACTTTTACCGGTCGGTTTTCCGGTGGAGAGGGTTTTTACCGGTGGACTCGAATTCAAGAAATTTTCTAAGTGTTAGAAATCTTTCTTCAATTCTTAGTTCGTTCCTTATTGATTGTTTAAGGTCCTCAACCAGTTTTAGGCTTTTGTTTAAGCCCTTTCTTTCGCTGCGCCTCTGGTCGAGGGCCGGGACCCTCGCAGTTGGTTGAGTGGGGGTTCCAGCAATTGGTATCAGAGCATGCTTTAAGCTCTCATTGAGTCCTAGGTGGGTTGTTTTGATTTCTTGCTTGGGTGGCTGAAGCATTTTGGTTTATGGCATTGTTTACTTTCCTTGTTGTTTACCTCTGGTATGTAATAGCCTTGGCTTGTTAAATAAGGCTTATTGTGTGGCTTGGAGTCTGTAATTCGTTTAGTCTTAGAGTCTAGGGTTGTTGCCGAGCCAAGGTGTGCAAGGAGCCAAGAAGCCGAGGTGCTTGGAGTTGCTCGAAGAGTTCGTTGTGCTTCAAGACCTAGCTTGGGGTTTTGACAAGCTTGTAATAATTAGCATTGCTTGCTTGATGCCATAAACCGAATTGCTTTAGTGTGATTAATTTCTAGGATGCATGAGATGTATGGTTTAAATTAATGCCCTTGCTTGAGCATAAAGTATGCCATATAGATTTCAAATCCCACCTTAGGAAGCATGTTGCATACATAATGTATGTTATAAGTGTTATAATGTATAGGATGCATGCTTAATTCATGAGATTCAATATAAGTGTTATATTGGTTATGAATTAGGGAATTGTATGTTTAAGAGCATAATTGATATAAGTGTTATATTAATTATGAAGTTAAATATTCAATTCGCCATGCCTTAGTGTTGCATGTTTGAGAAGCATGTAGAGTTGTTGTAGAAAGTCTAAGTTTTGCAAAAGCGTTGTAAAATTTGATAGACTTTTAAAAATCTATAACAAAGAAAAGCATGTTCATTTAGGGTTAAATGAGACGTCCGGTTCATTAGATGAATAGGTCGTTATCTCGTAAATGCTAAGGTTATGAGAAACTCACCCGGTGAAATTCTGTTCGAGGTTGGAGGTATTTAAGTTGACGGTTTACGGAACACCTCCTACCTGGGAACGATCCGGTACTTGAGTAAAGTTAACCCGGCTTTATGAGCGTGCGTGAGAGGTGTGAGGTTAATAAAAGTGTTTATAACCTAGACATCTCAGGTAAATAGTTTGCCTAGACTTAAGGTTTTATTTTCTTAGCCGGATAAAACCTGAGTAGTTTACCCTTAAAACCGTCCACGATGCTTAGTAGATGTGTTGAGAAGGAATATATGATATATCCCTCTCCTGCTACGCACTCCCTATAGTTCACAACGTGAGAATTTTGCTCGGCCTCGTGTTGCTAATGTGGCAACCCCATTCGGATGGTATTTGCAACTTTCAATAGCAAGGTGAATGGAGTAAGTATCTATAGTAAGTGGGAGAAGGAAGTACGTCAGTACATCCTACGGTCTCCTCCATTGGATTGAACCGTGAGATTCCCATGTTTCGCCTGCTAGGTGCCCAAGAGTGGTACCGATCCAGTCGGAGGGCGGGGCATGGGAGATCGAACACCTCAGTCACCATTTATGGATAGTGAAACACAGGGCCATTCCTAACACTGACATTCCATTCGGTTGCTATGTTGGGGCCGTTCTGTGCATTCTAAAAATGGAGGGTCACACTTACGGGATTTGCTAAGGAGTTAGTAAATCCAGACCAAAAACGATAACTAAGATGCTATGGGAATAAGAGTTATTCCGGAGTTAGCATTTAGTCAAGAATGTCTTGGTTTAGTAAAGGAGTGCTCGACTACCATTCGGTAGCGACCATTCTGACCTACTAAAGTATCGTTGTTAGTAAATAAAGAGTTTGGGTACTTTATTTACTGCTAAAGTCTTTAATTGGTTCAAATAGGTTAAAACCGTTTCACTAATAGATTTACATTCCTTTACAGCATGTCGAGTTCGTTCATACAGTTGTTGTCACACGACAAATTAACCGGAGAAAATTTTGGGTCATGGAAGTCGAACCTTGATGCGGTTTTGGTTCTTGACAACCTGAGATTTGTCTTAACGGAGGAGTGTCCTCCAGTTCCTGGTTCAAATGCCTCACGAACTGTTCGTGAAGCATACGACGGTTGGATTCGGGCTAATGATAAAGCTCGAGTCTACCTCCTGGCAAGCATATCTGATGTCTTGTCTAGGAAGCATGAGGGGATGGTTTCCGCTAAGGAAATCATGGCTTCACTACAAGAGATGTTTGGAAAACCTTCCTCATCTCTTAGGTATGAAGCCCTCAAGCACATTTTCAACTGCCGTATGGCTGAAGGAACCTCTGTTAGGGAGCATGTCCTTAACATGATGGTGTACTTCAATACTGCAGAAGTTAATGGAGCAACCGTTGACGAACAAGGTCAGGTTGGTTTTATCTTGGAATCTCTTCTGAAGAGCTTCCTGCACTTCAGGGCCAATATGGTCATGAACAAGATAGAATACAATCTGACGTCTCTTCTAAACGAGCTTCAGGTATATCAGTCCCTGCATACCTCTAAAGGAAAGGAGAAGGAGGTAAATGTTACCACTTCTGTGAAATTCCAGAAAGGGTCTGGGTTTGGGACTAAATCTGAACCTCCTTCTGTGAGTAATAAGATTATTCACAAGAAGAAGAGAAGTAATGCGGTTAAAGTTTTGTCAAATGTGTAATAGAATATAAGAGTTGTATTGCTGTTTTTCCCATGTGATAGCTAAGCTTTCTTGTAGCTTGTGAAGTAGCAAAAAGTTTGTGAATTAAACTCAAAGTTTAGTGCTCTGAGAGGATGTGATAGTCACATGGGTTCCTCACAGCACTTCATGCTGTTTCTGTTTACTCTGTTTCTCATGGCTAAAGTGTTTGAGAAATACCTAAAGTGTTTAGGGCTCCGAGTTGTTCAACTAAGGATAGTGGGAGTAAACTTGAAATATGAGATATTTCATTTACTCCACCTAACATGTACACCACAGACGTTTTAGTCCAAGTGGGAGTTTGTTGGGTTTTATGTCCTAAAACTCGTGTTTTGTAAACTGTTATGTTTGTAAATAATCTATTTAGTAATAAAGAGTTATTAAGTTTTAATTCAGTAAAGGAGTTTACTGGATTAAAGTGAAACTTGTTTTATCCTATACCAATAACCAACACCCTCGGCGATGTTTGAGTATTTGAATCTCATGTATGACATGATTATGGATCAGGTTCAAGTATACTGCCAAAATGATCTATAGTATACGGATAAGGCTGGGTACCTTATCCTGGTAACACTATTGGATGCGGCTCACTTTGTATTGTACAGAACGATGTGATCCGAATCGTTCCACATGAAGATGTGAGAAGTGAGGGCGTCCTGTGTAAAGAGTTTACACAAGATCGAACCGCGTATTAAGTCACTCTCTCTTTATAACACCGTTTACTGATCGAGACTGACTTATACACATTGATGGCCTAGGTAACTCGTTCTTAATCCTGAGCTTGCTATGAACTCCTGCTTATTCGGAAGTATCCTTTGACTTGTACGGGTGAGAGTGGCGGAACGCCCGCTCAATAAGCCTACCAACTTGGGGATAAAGCCGAATAAGTAGCTGGGGACATAGTGTAGCAAGATTGGAATTCACTCCTAACCCGCTCTTCAGGGTTAGTAGATAGGTTGTTCCCTTAATAGCTGACTCCAGGGCTTGAACAATGTGAGCTCACACTCTCATGTGATGAGAGACTTATATTGATCTCTTGGTTGGACCAAAGATCTATTGTTCATTAGAGGTGTCAGTGGTACTTAAGGAACAAGATGTAATGCAGGGGTTAAACGGTTTATACGACCCAGCTGTGATTACGGACAACCTGTGAAGGATCGACTTACCAATGACGGTTATATCAAGAGGACACAATATATCTACAGTGAGGAGAGTGCAGCCCTTGGACTTTAGTGGAGTCTCCGGGGGTTAACGAATGTTGATCGATTCGGGTCAAAAGAGTTTTGACCGAATGATCTCGGATCGTTGGAGCTCATGATCTGTAGGTCCTTTAGGTTCTCCTGGCTAGCTCGGATAAAGCGGTATAGCAGTGCTATAGGGTTGAATTCGGAGAAATCTGAATTAGGGTTTGTTCGAGGGTTTGTATATTTAAATGTGATTTAAATATATAATAGGAGGAAGTTGTATTTAAATGTGATTTAAATACTCGACCGGAGAAAAATATGAATATTGATTCATATTTTGGAAAAGTCGGTTTTCTGAAAACCGGGTTATAGTGGAAGGTTTATTATTATATTAGTATTTAATATTATTATTAATAATAAATTAAATAATTAAAATTGTTTTAATTATTATTAATTTTAATAAATAATAATTATTTATAATTATTATTATTATCATTAATCTTATGTTGCATGTCCAACATGTGGCTTCCACCTTTACTACTTTTCCTTACTCATGAAGCAAGTCAATTGAGTTATTCAATTGGATTTGGCTTGGATGAGAACTAAAAAGTTGAAGAACTACTTACTTCTCTCTCTCTCTCGTGAGTGCTTCTTCTCTCAAGTCTTTTGGATTGAGAATCTTCAAATGTTGAAGGAAATCTCCATGGTTGAAGCTTGAAAAAGAAGAGAAGTTGTTGCTTTGGTTGTTGTAAAATCAAGGTGACTCTTTGAGAAAGATTGAAGAAGAGCTAAGTTGTTAATTCTTCTTCCCTTGATTTTTGAATTTCAAGTTGTTGAAACTCAAAGGATTTGTTGTATTATGTTCTTGATGTTCTTGATGAATTGTTCATCAAGTTCATATTAACACAATACCAAACACAAACCAAAAGCTTCATCTTTCTTCCTCCCTTTCAACAAACCCCCTTAGCTCAAGGAGTCTCACTACTCCGCTATTAAGCCCGAGAATAGTTGGGACTACTCTAAGGGTGGTCCTCGTTGGTGCCCGTGCTGAGTTCGTGACCGGAGGAGACGTAGAGATCGAGGGGGCAGTAGAGGTGCTGAGGTAGACGAGAAGACGAACGTCAAAACAAGGTATTTTTGTCAATATATACCGGTGGTATATATGATATATACCGGTGGTATATATGATATATACCGGTGCTTTTTCTTGGTTTCTCTTCACTGGAAAATATACCGGTGGTATATATAATTTACCGGTGGTATATATACCGGTGGTAAATATACCGGTGGTATATATAATATTTACCGGTGGGATATATACCGGTGGGATATATACCGGTGGTATATATAATTTACCGGTGGTATATATACCGGTGGTAAATTTACCGGTGGGATATATACCGGTGGGATATATACCGGTGGTATATATGGTATATACCGGTGATATATACCGGTGGTATATACCGGTGGTATATATATTATTTACCCGTGATATATATATACCGGTGGTATATACCGGTCGGTATTTCCTCGGTATAATATATACCGGTGTATATATGATATATACCGGTGATATTTTTACCGGTGGCTTTTACCGGTCAACTTTTTCGGTTGACTTTTACCGGTCGGTTTTCCGGTGGAGAGGGTTTTTACCGGTGGACTCGAATTCAAGAAATTTTCTAAGTGTTAGAAATCTTTCTTCAATTCTTAGTTCGTTCCTTAATGATTGTTTAAGGTCCTCAACCAGTTTTAGGCTTTTGTTTAAGCCCTTTCTTTCGCTGCGCCTCTGGTCGAGGGCCGGGACCCTCGCAGTTGGTTGAGTGGGGGTTCCAGCAAAGCATACATTCTTCTTCCCTATTTCTCCCTTTTTCCTTTTTTACTTAGGTGGAGTCTTCCCTTGGTTTGCCTTTTGATGCAATGCCACTTGTGGTTTACACCCTTGGCACTGATTACTTAGCAACTTGAGAAAGACTCCCCTCTTTATTCTATTTTTTCACTTTTTCTATTTTTTTTTTTTTTTTTTAGGAGAAGAAGAATGCTTATGTCTTAAGGAAGAGAGGAATGTTCCTAGGCCTAGGGTGGCCTCCCCCAAACTTCAACTACTCATTGTCCCCAATGAGTGTTTGAGGTGGCACACCCCCAAACTTGTCCTAGAAGCATCTAGTCTAAAGCAAAACAAAGAGAATCTAAAAATCCTAGGCATAGGCAAAACATTCTAAAAGCAATTATCCCAGCAGCAGAAAATTTGAACATAACAGAAAGTTTTAAGGACTTATGGTTTCTGCATACTGAGCACTATTTAGAAGCAAATTTAAACTATCAAAGGGTGTCCTATGACACTCATCCAGCATGCTTCAAGATCAGCTATATGAGGTAGTCATGCTAGCAGCAAAAGATAGAATTTAACAGATCACAGTCTAACTAAACAGACAGTTCAAAACATGCAATCAGTCACAAAAATTGCGGGAACCGCAATTATTTCGCAATTCAATCTGGGCAGATTTAACATTGATTCAGGCCCCTAGCATGCTTTTTCCCGTTACTCATGCATCCTAAAAATAAAACTAAACTATCCTACCTAATCAGCTAACATCAGACTAGACTAAGCAGAAGAAAAAAACATAAAACTAAACATTAAAAACAGATCAAAAATTGAATACAAAACAGCATACTATACATGAATCTATCAAAAAGCAGGAAAATTGTCTTTTGTTTCTTAAGGGATCAGTAATACTCCCTCTAGTGCTCTTCAAACCAGCACTCAATTCTCATCATCCTCATCTGGTTGCCTTGGTCGTGGGGGCACCCATGGAGTTAGGAGGTTGGTGGGGAAATCTGGGAAGATGCACCCCAACTGGTCTGCAACTTCTCTGTCCCTCGCCTGCGCATAGTTGGCCCATTGAGCCATTCTCCTCTGCATGTCCATCAAGCAGGCCATGGATAGGGACTGTTCAGCAGCCAGCCTATCCAACTCAAATTCCATGTTGCCCTTTCTTCTCAGCCTTAGGTGTGCAGGCAACTCCAAATGGCCTGTGTAAGGCAGCTGCTGCTCCAAGCGCTCGGTGGGAACCCCTGCAAGCAAACACAATTTTGTTATAGTGTTGGGGAAAAATAATGGCCCCTTACCCTTTTTAGCACACTCAGCTATGGCAGCAGCGATGACTTCTCCCACGTTGATCGTGAGACCTCTCATTATAGCATAAACCAGCAGCGAACGGCTCTGGTTAATTGTAGTCTCATGAGTTACTGGGGAGAGTCTTCGTCTGACGAATGAAAACCACACAGCTGCCTTAGCCGTGAGGTTGGCACTCATGAGTGTGTGCCGCCCATTGCGTGACACTGTCCAGGAGGCCTCAGGCTGGCCAATTGTGCGAATGGCCTCTTCCAGCACAGCCTCGGTCGGCTCATCAACTATCCGTGCATAATCTGTGTGCGCTTGGCCCTTGAGACCAAAGGCTTCATTGATGGCCTTGGCTGAGAAATCAACTTCCACCCCTCTGACCACAGATAGGCCATCCTCAGGGCTGAGCACATTGGCGTAGAAATCGTACACCATGCTCGTGTAGGCTGGATTGGGAGGTCTGCAGAATTCCTCCCAGCCATGGTTGAGCACCCCTGCGCGCAAGAACTGCGGCAGGTCAGCAAGTCGATCAAGGAACCCCTTCTCGTGCAACAGGTCCCTTTTCCTCAGTTCAACACCCCTGGATTCAGCATCAGATGAGACATACCTCACTGACGGAGGTTCATCTTCAGGATAGAGTTTAGCCTTCCCCTTATCTGCCGGTTTGGATGATGCAGCAGCCTCCACCTTGAGGCGTTTGAGCGACGGCTCAGCACTCTCCTTGTCCGTCGATGGCATCTTCTTGGCCTTCTTTTTCTTCAACTTTTTGGCCTTGCCAGTCGTGGCCTTCTTCTTCTTTTTGAGCCTTGCCTGGAGTTGTGGGAAACATGCCCCCAACGTCTCCTCCATAGAATCATCCTGCTGTGCAGGCTCGGCAGGGCTATCTTCTCTCATAGGCGAGAAGACTTCGTCTTCTCCAGCATCTCCACTGCCTTGCGTGGACTCTTGATAATCCCCATATGGGAATTCAGGATCAGGCCGTGGAGAATTGTGCGCTGCTGATGGTATCGGTGCAGAACTCAGTGGCGAAGACTGCAGCTCAGGGCTCTGCGCTGCTGCAGGTGTCGGATCAGAACTCTGAGGTGCTGGAGACAGCTCAGGGCTCTGTGCAGGTGGTGACGATTCTGCGCTTGGCACTGGTTCAGACGAGAGGGGACTGCGCGCAGGTGATGCAGACGGCGACGATCCTTCTTTGGCTGACTCGTGGGATGCACGATCAGGTTCTTGACTCTCCACAGAGGGAGTCTTGGCTGTGCTTGGTTCGGCAGCCGTCTTGACAGTCCACCGGCGTTTCTTTGGCGTGCCCACTGGCTCAGATGGGCCAGCAGGGATCTCCGTGACCACCCTCCACTTCTTCCTACGAATAGGAAGCTTGGACAGACGGCCAGTGCGTACAGCACCCTCATCAGCAAGGGTGAGAAGCGCTTCCCTCGCAGCCGCTTCAGCTGCGTCATCGGCCTTCTTCTTGGCCGCGGATCTTTCAGCCCTAGTGGAAACCATTGTCGAGTCTTGAAGATCTTGAGAGAAGAATCAAGGATGGAGAGAATCGCAGAAATCTTGGAGATCAAAGAATGAGAGAATCGTATCAACGAGCGCGTTCTAACGGCTATAAATAAAACGGAAAAAAATCCCAACGGCTCTTTTTGCGGATCCAGCAATTTTTGCGCAATTGTAGGGATATCTTTTCATCGAAATCTCCAACTTTGCTCGTCCGTATCTTTTATTTGGCTCAACCGTTTCTCGAGTTTTAAAGCCTGATTTACTCTCCTTGATCCCCTCTTTCGATTCCTTGCAAAAGCAAACAAAACAAACATTAAACACGTAATTAAAAACACATCACAAAACGTACAAACGATAAGCGAAAAAACAGTAAAAATAAACTAAGGCATTGGCCTTGACTAAACGAGCACAGTAACCACTCGTTCTCTCTCGTTCTCTTTGTCATGCTTCAGTCAAGAAGAAGGCCGAGAGAGTCTTCACATCCCCTTCCTCATAGTAGTGCTTCAACCTAGCACCATTGACCATAAATGGCTGTCCTTGCTGCAAGTTTTTAATCTCTATGGCACCATGAACAAAGACATTAGTAATAATAAATGGACCTGACCATCTAGACTTTAATTTGCCTGGAAATAGCTTTAATCGTGAGTTAAATAACAATACAAGTTGGCCCTTCTTAAAGTCTTTGATCCTGAGTCTACTGTCATGCCATATTTTTGTCTTTTCTTTGTACATCTTGGCATTCTCATAGGCCATGTGCCTAAGCTCATCAAGTTCATGTAGCTGTAGAGATCTCAATGTCCCTGCATCCTTTACACAAAAATTTAATTCTTTCATGGCCCAAAATGCCTTCTTTTCCAACTCAAGTGGCAAGTGGCAAGCCTTGCCATACACCAACCTATAGGGAGACATTCCTAGAGGTGTCTTATATGCTGTTCTATAAGCCCAAAGTGCATCCTCAAGCTTGAAAGACCAGTCTTTCCTATTAGGTTTGACTACCTTTTCTAGGATGTTCTTTATCTCCTTATTGGAAATCTCAGCTTGGCCATTTGAGTGTGGGTGGTAGGGAGTAGCTACCCTATGTCTAATGTTATATTTAGCCAATATCTTCTCCATAGCCTTATTAATGAAATGTGACCCCTCATCACTAATGATAGCACGAGGAGTCCCAAATCTAGTGAAAATGTGCCTATGCAAGAAGTTAGTGACTGTTTTAGCATCATTATTAGAACATGCCTTAGCTTCTACCCACTTTGACACGTAGTCTACTGCTACTAAGATGTACAGGTTACCTGATGATGGAGGGAAGGGTCCCATGAAATCAATGCCCCACACATCGAAGAGCTCCAACTCTAAGATGTAGGTGAGGGGCATCTCATCCTTGCGACTGAGGTTACCTGTCCTTTGGCATTCGTCACAGTTGTGGGCATAGTTGTGGGCGTCCTTGAAGATTGTTGGCCAGTAGTAGCCACTCTGAAATACTTTAGCAGCTGTTCTTTGACCACCAAAGTGCCCACCGTAAGGAGATGAGTGACAGTGCTGCAGCACAAACTTCGCTTCAGCAGCTGAAACACACTTCCTCAACAACCCATCAGCACAGGTCCTGTAAAGTATGGGGTCATCCCAGATGAATTTCCTTGCTTCATGGAGGAACCTCTTCTTTTCTTGTCCTCCCTTGAACACGGGTAATACCTGTGATGCACGGAAGTTAGCAATGTCAGCAAACCAAGGTTCCTCATCGTTTTCACGATGAGTCAAAGCAAAGATATGTTCATCTATAAAAGCATCAGAAATTGCGGGGTCCGCAATTTTTTCGCAATTGTGCTGCAATCGAGACAGGTGATCTGCAACCACGTTTTCACATCCCTTCTTGTCCCGAATGTCCAAATCGAATTCCTGCAGCAATAACACCCATCTAATCAATCTAGGCTTAGCATCAGCCTTCCTCATAAGATATTTTAAAGCAGAATGGTCAGTATATACAATGGTCCTAGTTCCTACAATATAGTTCCTAAATTTTTCACAAGCAAATACTACAGCAAGCATCTCCTTCTCTGTAGTTGTATAGTTACATTGAGCCTCATTCAAGGTTTTACTAGCATAATAGACAGGATGTGTGAGCTTGTCAATCTTCTGTCCTAACATGACTCCTACAGCATAGTCACTGGCATCACATAGCATCTCAAATGGGAGATCCCAGTTTGGTCCTACTATGATTGGTGCTGTGACCAGTGCTTCCTTAAGGGTTTTCCAAGCTACTACACATTCTTTAGAGAAGATGAATGGCCTACCTAGCTCCAGTAGCTCACATAGAGGCTTGGCTATCTTAGAAAAGTCCTTGATGAACCTTCTATAGAAGCCAGCATGCCCTAAGAAACTCCTAATGGCCTTGACATTCTGGGGCTCTACCAACTTCTCTATGACCTCTATTTTTGCCCTATCCACTTCCACACCTGCCCTTGACACTCTATGTCCTAAGACAATCCCTTCATCTACCATAAAATGGCACTTTTCCCAATTTAGGACTAGGTTGGTCTCTTCACACCTAGCCAGGACTTGTCCTAGGTTCTCTAGACAGGTTTTAAATGAGTCCCCAAAGACTGAGAAGTCATCCATGAATATTTCTATTATGGACTCATCCAACTCAGAGAAGATTGCCATCATGCACCTTTGGAAAGTTGCCGGTGCATTGCATAAGCCAAAAGGCATTCTGCGAAAGGCAAACGTTCCAAAAGGGCAAGTGAAGGTAGTCTTCTCTTGATCCTTAGGGTCTATAGTGATTTGATTATAGCCAGAGTACCCATCTAAAAAACAATAGTAGGCTCTACCAGCTATTCTGTCTAACATCTGGTCAATAAATGGTAGAGGGAAATGGTCTTTTTTAGTTTCTTTATTTAACTTTCTGTAATCCATACATACTCTCCACCCTGTGACAGTCCTTGTTGGAATCAGTTCGTTGTTCTCATTGACTACCACAGTTATTCCCCCCTTTTTAGGTACACATTGGATGGGGCTCACCCACTGGCTACTAGCTATGGGGAAAATTACTCCTGCATCTAACCACTTTATTATTTCTTTCTTTACTACCTCTTTCATAGAGGGGTTTAGCCTACGCTGGTGATCTACCCTAGGTGTGTGCTCTTCCTCTAGTATAATTTTGTGCATGCAATAAGAAGGGCTAATGCCTCGAATATCAGCAATAGTCCATGCTATAGCCTTCCTATGTTGCTTAAGCAGTAAAATCAGTTCAACCTCATGCTTTTCACTTAATTTAGACGAAATGATAACAGGCAGAGTTTCATTACTTCCTAAATATGCATACTTGAGGTGAGTAGGTAGTGGTTTCAGTTCTAAAACAGGTGGATGCTCAATGGAGGGCTTTAAAGGATTCACAGATCTATCAGTTAAATCTATATTCATACATACATGTTGTGGTTTATCTACAGGCATATCCATTATGTCAGATACATTCAAGTCAGCTATATCTAATTGTACATATTCGTTAGCATGCTTAGTTAATAACACATGCTCTAATTGTTCCTCCATCAAGGAGTCTACTACGTCCATGCTAGCATAGGATTCAAGGTCAGAGGGGTACCTTAAAGCTTTATATACGCTAAACTTCACCTCTTCATCATGAACCCTCATAGTGAGCTCACCTTTTTGGACGTCTATAAGTGCCCTACCTGTGGCTAGAAATGGTCTGCCTAGCAGGATGGGGACTTCCTTGTCTGCCTCATAGTCCAGGACAATGAAATCTGCAAGGAAAATAAACTTGTCAACTTTAACTAGAATATCCTCAATTTTACCTTCTGGATATGCAATGGATCTGTCTGCTAGTTGTAAAGTGACAGTGGTTGGACGTGCTTCTCCTATTCCCAACTGGCGGAATAGGGACAGGGGCATGAGATTTATGCTGGCGCCCAGGTCACAAAGCGCTCTGCCCACATGCCTGCCTCCAAGTTCTACAGGTAAGGTGAAGGAACCAGGATCCTTCTCCTTCTTGGGCAGCTTGTTCTGGAGGATGGCACTGCACTCCTCAGTGAGGTTTACTGTTTCAAACTCACCAATTATTTTTTTGTTAGTAATGATGTCCTTCAAAAACTTTACATAAGAAGGCATAGACTGTAAAACTTCTACAAAAGGAATGTTAACATGCACTTGCTTAAGAATTTCTAAGAATTTATTAAAATGAACTTCCTGTTCCTGCTTCTTCTTAAGCCTTCGAGGGTATGGAGGTGGTGGCACATATGCAGGCACGTCAGGACGCCTTAGGTTAGGTGGAGGCCTTGGAATTTCTTCTACGTCCTCTACAATTGGCTCTAGCCTGGCTCCTGATGTGCTAGTTGGTGGTGGACCTTGGCTCGGCAGAGACTCCAGTGGAGCACTAGACTCAGTGTTCTCTACTCTCTTTGGTGTGTCCTTTGTGTTGCTCACCAATGGTCTTCCACTCCTAAGTTCAATGGCTTGAACTTGTTCTTTGCCATCTCTCCTTGGTACCTCGGTATCAGCAGGGAGTCTACCTTGGGGCCTACTTTTAAGTTCATTGGCTAATTGGCCTATTTGGTTTTCCAGGCTCCTAAGAGTAGCTTGCTGGCTCTGAAGAGTAGCATCATTCTTAGCTATATATTCCTTGAGTAGGTTTTCTACCGAAGATCCTACAGGTTGATTGTAAGATTTTTGGTACATGGACTGGTTATGTTGGGGAGTGAAACCAGGTGTTCCACTCGGTCTAGGTTGGTTAGAATTTGGGTTAGTGTTCTGTTGGCCACCCCATGACAGGT
This sequence comes from Herpetospermum pedunculosum, assembly GCA_028017165.1. NCBI lineage: Eukaryota > Viridiplantae > Streptophyta > Magnoliopsida > Cucurbitales > Cucurbitaceae > Herpetospermum > Herpetospermum pedunculosum. Next base: position 50,968,465 of record CM051528.1, on the reverse strand, counting down.
TAGGGTGGTTTCTCCAACCAGGGTTATAGGTGTTGGAGTAGGGGTTATTCCTAGGCTGCTGCTGGCTTCCTACATAGCAGACTGAGGATGGATTCCCAGGGCAGTATTCATAAGGGTGCCCTTCCCCACAGAATCCACAGATAGGTGCCTCGCCTTGACTTGGTTGGGTGCCCATTGACATGGCTGTGGCGGTATTGGCACTGGTTTGGAGATTGGCCTGAGCCATTTGTTTAACTAGGTTGGTCAGGGCGTTTATTTGGGTGCTCATGGCGCTTAGAGCATCCTTGTCTTGAGCCCTAGTTGGCTCTACTGGATCGTCTGACCACCTACAATGAGATGTTGAGATCTTCTCCAAGATCTCATAAGCTTCGTTGTAACTCTTGGACAACATGGAACCTCCAGCAGATGAATTTAGAACTTGTCTGGTGCTGGGGTTGCATCCTTTAAAGAAGACTTCTATTTGGATACACCATGGAATGCCATGGTGTGGACATTTAATGAGAAGGTCTTTGAATCTTGTCCAAGCTTCGTGAAGAGACTCACTTGGAGCTTGTTTGAATTTTATGATATCATCACGAAAGGTTGAATTCCTATCAGGTGGGAAATATTTGACTAGGAATTTTTCTGCTAAATCTGTCCAATTGCGGACAGATCCTGAGGGTAAAGAATTTAACCATGTTTTGGCCTTGTCCCTCAAAGAGTAAGGGAAAAGATATAGCCTCAGGGCTTCTTGGGAAACTCCAGGGATTAGGAATGTGTCACTAACTCCTAGGAAGTTCCTAAGGTGGTTATGGGGGTCCTCATTTTCTATTCCAAAGAATTGTCCCACAGTGGACAACATTTGGAACATCACTGGCTTTAACTCGAATGAGTTGGCAGTGATTTCAGGACGGATTATGCTGGGGTTCAGCTCCCCAGGCATAGGTACTAAATATGAAAGGATGGCGCTATCCTTGTCATTCGCTATTTCAATGGGGTTGCGAGTGACAGGCACCAGGTTTTGATTTACTCCAGCCATTTCTTCTTGAGGTAATTGCGGAGGAATTGTAGTCTCTGCAATGATTGGAGGTAAAAGGGTTTGTTTAAAGAGACGTTTCTTGGCTCTATTCCTAGCTCTAAGTAATCTCTCGGGCTCAGGGTTGAACTCTAGATCACTACTTGGAGTCTCATTCATAAACTACCCTAAATGGTACCTGAAAAAAGAAATGAAAATGGATCAAATTCAATGAAAAATACTTTGATGTTTCAAACTTAACAAACTTCGTTTTCACTTAAAATAAGTCCCCGGCAGCGGCGCCAAAAACTTGTTGCGTGCTCAATGTGTAAAGATAAATATGCAAAAGGGTAGAGAGAGCACTTAGAACATGCAAGCATACATGGTCTCACAGCAAGTAGTAAGTATATTTCATTCGTTTTTTCCACAGAGACTCATTTTTAGCTATTCGCGAAGTGTGTTTGTTAAGAAAGATGGGATGAATTTGAGGGGATAAAATTGGTTTTTAATTACCTAAGTTTTGCTGAATGTGTAAAGGAATATACCATAAACAAGTTAAAGTTAAAATCAGGCTCAAAGAACAAGAGATGGAATCAATAAACGAAGAAGAAAACAGCTACACACAATGCAATTTAGCAGAATTGCGAGAACCGCAATTAATCCGCAATTAAATGGCAGCGAAACTGATTAAAAGGGTGAATTAAGGGCTACTAATGACTATCCTATAGGCAGTTTATTACGATTATCAAGCTTTGGATCAACTCTCTATACATCAAACTCACTCTATCTCAAGTATCGTCCGATTCCATGCATTAGAGACTCAAGTTTACTCGACTTCAAAGTAAGGTCTTAAGCACCTTGTTAAAACAGGAGTGTTTAGTTTGTACTAGGGAAACGCCTATTCCTAGGCCGTTTCCTGATTACCATGAAAGGCTAGCATGATTATATGACTCTGAACTCTTACTCCTTCCAGAGGTTAGGAGTTCTTTGGACAAAATGGATGGCCAATCGAAATTGCCCGTGGGATGAAGCTTACATACAATCAATGTTCGAGTGTTGAACCGACTATTTGACTCACGTTTTTTAGCCTATAGTTCTGTCATTAGCATGCCCCTAAGTGATTTTAGTTACTCATGGATATGTAGAGAACAGAAATGGTAGATAAGATAGACATGCTTAGGAGAGGAATGTGTGCAAAAGAGTAAGCCAAAACCGTAGCAGAACAAGATGGAAACTGTAAATGCAGAATTGTACTTCGATTACTTTAAGTGTTTGAATAACAAAGGAAAGCTTTAGAAAAACTGAATCCAAGGCAGACAACAACGAAATGCAGTAATTGAAATGCTAAACTAAGAACAACAGTGATCAGAAATGGAAATGAGAAGAACAGAGCAGAAAAACAGTAAAGGTTTGCTAGAAAACTCCGTGGCAGTCGCCTCGAATGATGGCGATGAAAAGTCAGCCGTGCTTGGATGAATCCAATCGAGAGAGAAGAAGAATCTCCTCTCCTTCCTATCAGATTATCGGTTCCAAAAGCTTAGACTCTCACTCCAACAGACGGCAAAGGAAAACAGATGGAAATGGTGGACTGCGAGAAGACTTCTGCGCTTCGAATGATGACTGAACCTCCGACTTTGACCCCCTTTTATAGTAGTTTGCAGGTGCGTTTGGGCCAAGGAGAACCATCAATCTTCAACGTCATATATCAGAATGGATGGAGGAGAAAGGACGAATCCCTGAAAAGTCGGATCTAAACAGAAAAAGATCAGCCAACTTACGGTTTTAACTTGAATAATTGCGGTCACTGCAATTATTCCGCAATTCATTCGCAATGGTTATTTTTTTCATTCTTTTCTTCGGTTTTCAACCCTTTTTCTACCTATTGTACATAAGTCCTATATTAGCTACCTTCTTCTAATTCTCATATTAAAGCATAGGTTTAAGCTAAATGCTAACAAAAACACCTAAATGTGTACATCTTCTTAAGCTAAATGGGTCCTAAATAAGTCACTTTCAGAGACTTAACACTAGGCCGAGTGGAACACCTGGTTTCACTCCCCAACATAACCAGTCAATGTACCAAAAATCTTACAATCAATCTGTCGGATCTTCTGTAGAAAACCTACTCAAGGAGTATATCGCTAAGAATGATGCTACTCTTCAGAGCCAGCAAGCTACTCTTAGGAGCCTGGAAAACCAAATAGGCCAATTAGCCAATGAACTTAAAAGTAGGCCCCAAGGTAGACTCCCTGCTGATACCGAGGTACCAAGGAGAGATGGCAAAGAACAAGTTCAAGCCATTGAACTTAGGAGTGGAAGACCATTGGTGAGCAACACAAAGGACACACCAAAGAGAGTAGAGAACACTGAGTCTAGTGCCCCACTGGAGTCTCTGCCAAGCCAAGGTCCACCACCGACTAGCACATCAGGAGCCAGGTTAGAGCCAATTGTAGAGGACGTAGAAGAAATTCCAAGGCCTCCACCTATCCTAAGGCGTCCTGACGTGCCTGCATATGTGCCACCACCTCCATATCCTCGAAGGCTGAAGAAGAAGCAGGAACAGGAAGTTCATTTTAATAAATTTTTAGAAATACTTAAGCAAGTGCATGTTAACATTCCTTTTGTAGAGGTTTTACAGTCTATGCCTTCATATGTAAAGTTTTTGAAGGACATTATTACTAACAAAAAAATAATTGGTGAGTTTGAAACAGTAAACCTCACCGAGGAGTGCAGTGCCATCCTCCAAAACAAGCTGCCCAAGAAGGAGAAGGATCCTGGTTCCTTCACCCTACCTGTAGAACTTGGAGGCAAGCATGTGGGCAGAGCGCTTTGTGACCTGGGCGCCAGCATAAATCTCATGCCCCTGTCCCTATTTCGCCAATTGGGAATGGGAGAAGCACGTCCCACCACAGTCACTTTACAACTAGCAGACAGATCCATCGCATATCCAGAAGGTAAGATTGAGGATATTCTAGTTAAAGTTGACAAATTTATTTTCCTTGCAGATTTCATTGTCCTGGACTATGAGGCAGACAAGGAGGTTCCCATCCTGCTAGGTAGACCATTTTTAGCTACAGGTAGGGCACTAATAGACGTGCAAAAAGGTGAGTTAACTATGAGGGTTCATGATGAAGAGGTAAAATTTAGTGTTTACAAAGCTTTAAGGTATCCCTCTGATTCTGAGTCTTGTGCTAGCATTGATGTTGTTGACTCACTAATGGAAGAACAATTAGAGCATGTATTATTAACCAAGCATGCTAACGAATATGTAGGATTAGATGTAGATGATCTAAATGTATCTGACATAATGAATATGCCTGTAGATAGACCTCAGCATGTATGTATGACTATAGACTTAACTGATAGAACTGTAAATCCGTTAAAGCCCTCTATTGAGCATCCACCTGTTCTAGAACTAAAACCACTACCAACTCACCTCAAATACGCATATCTAGGAGATAATGATACGCTGCCTGTAATTATTTCTTCTAAGCTAAGTGAACAGCATGAGGTTGATTTAATTTTACTGCTTAAGCAACATAGGAAGGCTATAGCATGGACTATTGCTGATATTCGAGGCATTAGCCCTTCTTATTGCATGCATAAAATCATACTAGAGGAAGAGCACACACCTAGGGTAGATCACCAGCGTAGGTTAAACCCCTCTATGAAAGAGGTAGTAAAGAAAGAAATAATAAAGTGGTTAGATGCAGGAGTAATTTTCCCCATAGCTAGTAGCCAGTGGGTGAGCCCCATCCAATGTGTACCTAAAAAGGGGGGAATAACTGTGGTAGTCAATGAGAACAACGAACTGATTCCAACAAGGACTGTCACAGGGTGGAGAGTATGTATGGATTACAGAAAGTTAAATAAAGAAACTAAAAAAGACCATTTCCCTCTACCATTTATTGACCAGATGTTAGACAGAATAGCTGGTAGAGCCTACTATTGTTTTTTAGATGGGTACTCTGGCTATAATCAAATCACTATAGACCCTAAGGATCAAGAGAAGACTACCTTCACTTGCCCTTTTGGAACGTTTGCCTTCCGCAGAATGCCTTTTGGCTTATGCAATGCACCGGCAACTTTCCAAAGGTGCATGATGGCAATCTTCTCTGAGTTGGATGAGTCCATAATAGAAATATTCATGGATGACTTCTCAGTCTTTGGGGACTCATTTAAAACCTGTCTAGAGAACCTAGGACAAGTCCTGGCTAGGTGTGAAGAGACCAACCTAGTCCTAAATTGGGAAAAGTGCCATTTTATGGTAGATGAAGGGATTGTCTTAGGACATAGAGTGTCAAGGGCAGGTGTGGAAGTGGATAGGGCAAAAATAGAGGTCATAGAGAAGTTGGTAGAGCCCCAGAATGTCAAGGCCATTAGGAGTTTCTTAGGGCATGCTGGCTTCTATAGAAGGTTCATCAAGGACTTTTCTAAGATAGCCAAGCCTCTATGTGAGCTACTGGAGCTAGGTAGGCCATTCATCTTCTCTAAAGAATGTGTAGTAGCTTGGAAAACCCTTAAGGAAGCACTGGTCACAGCACCAATCATAGTAGGACCAAACTGAGATCTCCCATTTGAGATGCTATGTGATGCCAGTGACTATGCTGTAGGAGTCATGTTAGGACAGAAGATTGACAAGCTCACACATCCTGTCTATTATGCTAGTAAAACCTTGAATGAGGCTCAATGTAACTATACAACTACAGAGAAGGAGATGCTTGCTGTAGTATTTGCTTGTGAAAAATTTAGGAACTATATTGTAGGAACTAGGACCATTGTATATACTGACCATTCTGCTTTAAAATATCTTATGAGGAAGGCTGATGCTAAGCCTAGATTGATTAGATGGGTGTTATTGCTGCAGGAATTCGATTTGGACATTCGGGACAAGAAGGGATGTGAAAACGTGGTTGCAGATCACCTGTCTCGATTGCAGCACAATTGCGAAAAAATTGCGGACCCCGCAATTTCTGATGCTTTTATAGATGAACATATCTTTGCTTTGACTCATCGTGAAAACGATGAGGAACCTTGGTTTGCTGACATTGCTAACTTCCGTGCATCACAGGTATTACCAGTGTTCAAGGGAGGACAAGAAAAGAAGAGGTTCCTCCATGAAGCAAGGAAATTCATCTGGGATGACCCCATACTTTACAGGACCTGTGCTGATGGGTTGTTGAGGAAGTGTGTTTCAGCTGCTGAAGCGAAGTTTGTGCTGCAGCACTGTCACTCATCTCCTTACGGTGGGCACTTTGGTGGTCAAAGAACAGCTGCTAAAGTATTTCAGAGTGGCTACTACTGGCCAACAATCTTCAAGGACGCCCACAACTATGCCCACAACTGTGACGAATGCCAAAGGACAGGTAACCTCAGTCGCAAGGATGAGATGCCCCTCACCTACATCTTAGAGTTGGAGCTCTTCGATGTGTGGGGCATTGATTTCATGGGACCCTTCCCTCCATCATCAGGTAACCTGTACATCTTAGTAGCAGTAGACTACGTGTCAAAGTGGGTAGAAGCTAAGGCATGTTCTAATAATGATGCTAAAACAGTCACTAACTTCTTGCATAGGCACATTTTCACTAGATTTGGGACTCCTCGTGCTATCATTAGTGATGAGGGGTCACATTTCATTAATAAGGCTATGGAGAAGATATTGGCTAAATATAACATTAGACATAGGGTAGCTACTCCCTACCACCCACACTCAAATGGCCAAGCTGAGATTTCCAATAAGGAGATAAAGAACATCCTAGAAAAGGTAGTCAAACCTAATAGGAAAGACTGGTCTTTCAAGCTTGAGGATGCACTTTGGGCTTATAGAACAGCATATAAGACACCTCTAGGAATGTCTCCCTATAGGTTGGTGTATGGCAAGGCTTGCCACTTGCCACTTGAGTTGGAAAACAAGGCATTTTGGGCCATGAAAGAATTAAATTTTTGTGTAAAGGATGCAGGGACATTGAGATCTCTACAGCTACATGAACTTGATGAGCTTAGGCACATGGCCTATGAGAAGGCCAATATGTACAAAGAAAAGACAAAAATATGGCATGACAGTAGACTCAGGATCAAAGACTTTAAGAAGGGCCAACTTGTATTGTTATTTAACTCACGATTAAAGCTATTTCCAGGCAAATTAAAGTCTAGATGGTCAGGTCCATTTATTATTACTAATGTCTTTGTTCATGGTGCCATAGAGATTAAAAACTTGCAGCAAGGACAGCCATTTATGGTCAATGGTGCTAGGTTGAAGCACTACTATGAGGAAGGGGATGTGAAGACTCTCTCGGCCTTCTTCTTGACTGAAGCATGACAAAGAGAACGAGAGAGAACGAGTGGTTACTGTGCTCGTTTAGTCAAGGCCAATGCCTTAGTTTATTTTTACTGTTTTTTCGCTTATCGTTTGTACGTTTTGTGATGTGTTTTTAATTACGTGTTTAATGTTTGTTTTGTTTGCTTTTGCAAGGAATCGAAAGAGGGGATCAAGGAGAGTAAATCAGGCTTTAAAACTCGAGAAACGGTTGAGCCAAATAAAAGATACGGACGAGCAAAGTTGGAGATTTCGATGAAAAGATATCCCTACAATTGCGCAAAAATTGCTGGATCCGCAAAAAGAGCCGTTGGGATTTTTTTCCGTTTTATTTATAGCCGTTAGAACGCGCTCGTTGATACGATTCTCTCATTCTTTGATCTCCAAGATTTCTGCGATTCTCTCCATCCTTGATTCTTCTCTCAAGATCTTCAAGACTCGACAATGGTTTCCACTAGGGCTGAAAGATCCGCGGCCAAGAAGAAGGCCGATGACGCAGCTGAAGCGGCTGCGAGGGAAGCGCTTCTCACCCTTGCTGATGAGGGTGCTGTACGCACTGGCCGTCTGTCCAAGCTTCCTATTCGTAGGAAGAAGTGGAGGGTGGTCACGGAGATCCCTGCTGGCCCATCTGAGCCAGTGGGCACGCCAAAGAAACGCCGGTGGACTGTCAAGACGGCTGCCGAACCAAGCACAGCCAAGACTCCCTCTGTGGAGAGTCAAGAACCTGATCGTGCATCCCACGAGTCAGCCAAAGAAGGATCGTCGCCGTCTGCATCACCTGCGCGCAGTCCCCTCTCGTCTGAACCAGTGCCAAGCGCAGAATCGTCACCACCTGCACAGAGCCCTGAGCTGTCTCCAGCACCTCAGAGTTCTGATCCGACACCTGCAGCAGCGCAGAGCCCTGAGCTGCAGTCTTCGCCACTGAGTTCTGCGCCGATACCATCAGCAGCGCACAATTCTCCACGGCCTGATCCTGAATTCCCATATGGGGATTATCAAGAGTCCACGCAAGGCAGTGGAGATGCTGGAGAAGACGAAGTCTTCTCGCCTATGAGAGAAGATAGCCCTGCCGAGCCTGCACAGCAGGATGATTCTATGGAGGAGACGTTGGGGGCATGTTTCCCACAACTCCAGGCAAGGCTCAAAAAGAAGAAGAAGGCCACGACTGGCAAAGCCAAAAAGTTGAAGAAAAAGAAGGCCAAGAAGATGCCATCGACGGACAAGGAGAGTGCTGAGCCGTCGCTCAAACGCCTCAAGGTGGAGGCTGCTGCATCATCCAAACCGGCAGATAAGGGGAAGGCTAAACTCTATCCTGAAGATGAACCTCCGTCAGTGAGGTATGTCTCATCTGATGCTGAATCCAGGGGTGTTGAACTGAGGAAAAGGGACCTGTTGCACGAGAAGGGGTTCCTTGATCGACTTGCTGACCTGCCGCAGTTCTTGCGCGCAGGGGTGCTCAACCATGGCTGGGAGGAATTCTGCAGACCTCCCAATCCAGCCTACACGAGCATGGTGTACGATTTCTACGCCAATGTGCTCAGCCCTGAGGATGGCCTATCTGTGGTCAGAGGGGTGGAAGTTGATTTCTCAGCCAAGGCCATCAATGAAGCCTTTGGTCTCAAGGGCCAAGCGCACACAGATTATGCACGGATAGTTGATGAGCCGACCGAGGCTGTGCTGGAAGAGGCCATTCGCACAATTGGCCAGCCTGAGGCCTCCTGGACAGTGTCACGCAATGGGCGGCACACACTCATGAGTGCCAACCTCACGGCTAAGGCAGCTGTGTGGTTTTCATTCGTCAGACGAAGACTCTCCCCAGTAACTCATGAGACTACAATTAACCAGAGCCGTTCGCTGCTGGTTTATGCTATAATGAGAGGTCTCACGATCAACGTGGGAGAAGTCATCGCTGCTGCCATAGCTGAGTGTGCTAAAAAGGGTAAGGGGCCATTATTTTTCCCCAACACTATAACAAAATTGTGTTTGCTTGCAGGGGTTCCCACCGAGCGCTTGGAGCAGCAGCTGCCTTACACAGGCCATTTGGAGTTGCCTGCACACCTAAGGCTGAGAAGAAAGGGCAACATGGAATTTGAGTTGGATAGGCTGGCTGCTGAACAGTCCCTATCCATGGCCTGCTTGATGGACATGCAGAGGAGAATGGCTCAATGGGCCAACTATGCGCAGGCGAGGGACAGAGAAGTTGCAGACCAGTTGGGGTGCATCTTCCCAGATTTCCCCACCAACCTCCTAACTCCATGGGTGCCCCCACGACCAAGGCAACCAGATGAGGATGATGAGAATTGAGTGCTGGTTTGAAGAGCACTAGAGGGAGTATTACTGATCCCTTAAGAAACAAAAGACAATTTTCCTGCTTTTTGATAGATTCATGTATAGTATGCTGTTTTGTATTCAATTTTTGATCTGTTTTTAATGTTTAGTTTTATGTTTTCTTCTTCTGCTTAGTCTAGTCTGATGTTAGCTGATTAGGTAGGATAGTTTAGTTTTATTTTTAGGATGCATGAGTAACGGGAAAAAGCATGCTAGGGGCCTGAATCAATGTTAAATCTGCCCAGATTGAATTGCGAAATAATTGCGGTTCCCGCAATTTTTGTGACTGATTGCATGTTTTGAACTGTCTGTTTAGTTAGACTGTGATCTGTTAAATTCTATCTTTTGCTGCTAGCATGACTACCTCATATAGCTGATCTTGAAGCATGCTGGATGAGTGTCATAGGACACCCTTTGATAGTTTAAATTTGCTTCTAAATAGTGCTCAGTATGCAGAAACCATAAGTCCTTAAAACTTTCTGTTATGTTCAAATTTTCTGCTGCTGGGATAATTGCTTTTAGAATGTTTTGCCTATGCCTAGGATTTTTAGATTCTCTTTGTTTTGCTTTAGACTAGATGCTTCTAGGACAAGTTTGGGGGTGTGCCACCTCAAACACTCATTGGGGACAATGAGTAGTTGAAGTTTGGGGGAGGCCACCCTAGGCCTAGGAACATTCCTCTCTTCCTTAAGACATAAGCATTCTTCTTCTCCTAAAAAAAAAAAAAAAAAAATAGAAAAAGTGAAAAAATAGAATAAAGAGGGGAGTCTTTCTCAAGTTGCTAAGTAATCAGTGCCAAGGGTGTAAACCACAAGTGGCATTGCATCAAAAGGCAAACCAAGGGAAGACTCCACCTAAGTAAAAAAGGAAAAAGGGAGAAATAGGGAAGAAGAATGTATGCTTGGGAGTTATAAATCTTGTGGCTTAGATGTCCTATGTAAAAAGAACTCTGATCCTTAATGAGCTAAGCACGAGGTTGTAGCTTTTAGGTTTGTCTAGGGAGATGAATGTATATCCAATGTAGTGATGCCAGGGCTTAGGTTGTTCTCTAAAAGTACCACTGTCACTGTTAATACTAAGACTGGCATGACTCTAAGGAATCCTAGACACATTAAAAATAAGCTAGAAGCATGTACTGAGTCTGGAGTAAAGCTTGGTAGAATTTGAAACCTTAGGGATAGTGGCATGATATCACAAAAGTAGGTAGATCAGTAGTAGGGGGTTAGCAAAAGCAGTGGGTATAGTAGGCAGGTGAAGTCAGAAGAAGCTAGACAAGAGGTTAGTTCTAAACTTAGAAGTGTGTCACAGGACAGCATTGCTATAGACAAGAATATAAGGGAGTTAGTGAGTAGGTAAAGAAGAAGAAACAGCAGCCTAGGTAAGTCCTTAGTATGCTTGAGGACAAGCAAAGCCTTAAGTTTGGGGGTGTGTTAAGTCTCTGAAAGTGACTTATTTAGGACCCATTTAGCTTAAGAAGATGTACACATTTAGGTGTTTTTGTTAGCATTTAGCTTAAACCTATGCTTTAATATGAGAATTAGAAGAAGGTAGCTAATATAGGACTTATGTACAATAGGTAGAAAAAGGGTTGAAAACCGAAGAAAAGAATGAAAAAAATAACCATTGCGAATGAATTGCGGAATAATTGCAGTGACCGCAATTATTCAAGTTAAAACCGTAAGTTGGCTGATCTTTTTCTGTTTAGATCCGACTTTTCAGGGATTCGTCCTTTCTCCTCCATCCATTCTGATATATGACGTTGAAGATTGATGGTTCTCCTTGGCCCAAACGCACCTGCAAACTACTATAAAAGGGGGTCAAAGTCGGAGGTTCAGTCATCATTCGAAGCGCAGAAGTCTTCTCGCAGTCCACCATTTCCATCTGTTTTCCTCTGCCGTTTGTTGGAGTGAGAGTCTCAGCCTTTGGAGTCGATAATCTGATAGGAAGGAGAGAAGATTCTTCTTCTCTCTCGATTGGATTCATCCAAGCACGGCTGACTTTTCATCGCCATCATTCGAGGCGACTGCCACGGAGTTTTCTAGCAAACCTTTACTGTTTTTCTGCTCTGTTCTTCTCATTTCCATTTCTGATCACTGTTGTTCTTAGTTTAGCATTTCAATTACTGCATTTCGTTGTTGTCTGTCTTGAATTCATTTCTTTTAGAGCTTCCCTTTGTCATTCAAACACTTTAAGTAATCGAAGTATACTTCTGCATTTTACAGTTTCCATCTGTTTCTGCTACGGCTTTGGCTTGCTGTTTTAAGTACATTTATCTTCTAAGCATGTCTGTTTTATCTACCATGTCTGTTCTCTACATATCCATGAGTAACTAAAATCACTTAGGGGCATGCTAATGACAGAACTATAGGCTAAAAAACGTGAGTCAAGTAGGCAGATTAACACTCGAACATTGATTGTATGTAAGCTTCATCCCACGGGCAATTTCGATTGGCCATCCATTTCGTCCAAAGAACTCCTAACCTCTGGAAGGAGTAAGAGTTCAGAGTCATATAATCATGCTAGCCTTTCATGGTAATCAGGAAACGGCCTAGGAATAGGCGTTTCCCTAGTACAAACTAAACACTCCTGTTTTAACAAGGTGCTTAAGACCTTACTTTGAAGTCGAGTAAACTTGAGTCTCTAATGCATGGAATCGGACGATACTTGAGATAGAGTGAGTTTGATGTATAGAGAGTTGATCCAAAGCTTGATAATCGTAATAAACTGCCTATAGGATAGTCATTAGTAGCCCTTAATTCACCCTTTTAATCAGTTTCGCTGCCATTTAATTGCGGATTAATTGCGGTTCTCGCAATTCTGCTAAATTGCATTGTGTGTAGCTGTTTTCTTCTTCGTTTATTGATTCCATCTCTTGTTCTTTGAGCCTGATTTTAACTTTAACTTGTTTATGGTATATTCCTTTACACATTCAGCAAAACTTAGGTAATTAAAAACCAATTTTATCCCCTCAAATTCATCCCATCTTTCTTAACAAACACACTTCGCGAATAGCTAAAAATGAGTCTCTGTGGAAAAAACGAATGAAATATACTTACTACTTGCTGTGAGACCATGTATGCTTGCATGTTCTAAGTGCTCTCTCTACCCTTTTGCATATTTATCTTTACACATTGAGCACGCAACAACAGATTTTAAATGAATCCCCAAAGACTGAGAAGTCATCCATGAATATTTCTATCATGGATTCATCCAACTCAGAGAAGATTGCCATCATGCACCTTTGGAAAGTTGCCGGTGCATTGCATAAGCCAAAAGGCATTCTGCGGAAGGCAAACGTTCCAAAAGGGCAAGTGAAGGTGGTCTTCTCTTGATCCTTAGGGTCTATAGTAATTTGATTATAGCCAGAGTACCCATCTAAAAAACAATAGTAGGCTCTACCAGCTATTCTGTCTAGCATCTGGTCAATAAACGGTATAGGGAAATGGTCTTTTTTAGTTTCTTTATTCAACTTTCTGTAATCCATACATACCCTCCACCCTGTGACAGTCCTTGTTGGAATCAGTTCGTTGTTCTCATTGACTACCACAGTTATTCCCCCCTTTTTAGGTACACATTGGATGGGGCTCACCCACTGGCTACTAGCTATGGGGAAAATTACTCCTGCATCTAACCACTTGATTATTTCCTTCTTCACTACCTCTTTCATAGAGGGGTTCAACCTACGCTGGTGATCTACCCTAGGTGTGTGCTCTTCCTCTAGTATAATTTTGTGCATGCAATAAGAAGGGCTAATGCCTCGAATATCAGCAATAGACCATGCTATAGCCTTCCTATGTTGCTTAAGCAGTAAAATTAAATCAACCTCATGCTGTTCACTTAGTTTAGAAGAAATAATTACAGGCAGCGTATCATTATCTCCTAAATATGCATATTTGAGGTGAGTAGGTAGTGGTTTCAGTTCTAACACAGGTGGATGCTCAATGGAGGGTTTTAACGGATTTATAGTTCTATCAGTTAAATCTATATTCATACATACATGCTGTGGTTTATCTACAGGCATATCCATTATGTCAGATACATTTAAATCAGCTACATCTAATCCTACATATTCATTTGCATGCTTGGTTAACAGTACATGCTCTAATTGTTCTTCCATTAGTGAGTCAACAACATCCATGCTAGCACAAGACTCAGAATCAGAGGGATACCTTAAAGCTTTATAAACACTAAATTTTACCTCTTCATCATGAACTCTCATAGTTAACTCACCTTTCTGAACATCTATGAGTGCCCTACCTGTGGCTAGAAATGGTCTACCTAGCAGGATGGGAACCTCCTTGTCTGCCTCATAGTCCAGGACAATGAAATCTGCAAGGAAAATGAATTTGTCAACTTTAACTAGAATATCCTCGATCTTACCTTCTGGATATGCGATGGATCTGTCTGCTAGTTGTAAAGTGACAGTAGTTGGACGTGCTTCTCCCATTCCCAACTGGCGGAATAGGGACAGGGGCATGAGATTTATGCTGGCGCCCAGGTCACAAAGCGCTCTGCCCACGTGCTTGCCTCCAAGTTCTACAGGTAAGGTGAAGGAACCAGGATCCTTCTCCTTCTTGGGCAGCTTGTTCTGGAGGATGGCACTGCACTCCTCGGTGAGGTTCACTGTTTCAAACTCACCAATTATTTTCTTGTTAGTAATAATGTCCTTCAAAAACTTTACATATGAAGGCATAGACTGTAAAACCTCTACAAAAGGAATGTTAACATGCACTTGCTTAAGTATTTCTAAAAATTTATTAAAATGAACTTCCTGTTCCTGCTTCTTCTTAAGCCTTCGAGGGTATGGAGGTGGTGGCACATATGCAGGCACGTCAGGGCGCCTTAGGATGGGTGGAGGCCTTGGAATGTCTTCTACCTCCTCAACAATTGGCTCTAGCCTGGCTCCTGATGTGCTAGTTGGTGGTGGACCTTGGCTTGGCAGAGACTCCAGTGGAGCACTAGACTCAGTGTTCTCTACTCTCTTTGGTGTGTCCTTTGTGTTGTTCACCAAGGGTCTCCCACTCCTAAGTTCAATTGCTTGAACTTGTTCTTTGCCATCTCTCCTTGGTACCTCGGTATCAGCAGGGAGTCTACCTTGGGGCCTACTTTTAAGTTCATTGGCTAATTGGCCTATTTGGTTCTCTAGGCTCCTAAGAGTAGCTTGCTGGCTCTGAAGAGTAGCATCATTCTTAGCTATATACTCCTTGAGTAGGTTTTCTACAGAAGATCCTACAAGTTGATTGTAAGGCTTTTGGTACATTGACTGGTTATGTTGGGGAGTGAAACCAGGTGTTCCACTCGGCCTTGGTTGGTTAGGGTTTTGGTTAGTGTTTTGTTGGCCACCCCATGACAGGTTAGGGTGGTTTCTCCAACCAGGGTTATAGGTGTTGGAGTAGGGGTTATTCCTAGGCTGCTGCTGGCTTCCTACATAGCAGACTGAGGATGGATTCCCAGGGCAGTATTCATATGGGTGCCCTTCCCCACAGAATCCACAGATTGGTGCCTCGCCTTGACTTGGTTGGGTGCCCATTGACATGGCTGTGGCGGTATTGGCACTGGTTTGGAGATTGGCCTGAGCCATTTGCTTAACTAGGTTGGTCAAGGCGTTTATTTGGGTGCTCATGGCGCTTAGAGCATCCTTGTCTTGAGCCCTAGTTGGCTCTACTGGATCGTCTGACCACCTACAATGAGATGTTGAGATCTTCTCCAAGATCTCATAAGCTTCGTTGTAACTCTTGGACAACATGGAACCTCCAGCAGATGAATTTAAAACTTGTCTGGTGCTGGGGTTGCATCCTTTAAAGAAGACTTCTATTTGGATACACCATGGAATGCCATGGTGTGGACATTTAATGAGAAGGTCTTTGAATCTTGTCCAAGCTTCGTGAAGAGACTCACTTGGAGCTTGTTTGAACTTTATGATATCATCACGAAAGGTAGAATTCCTATCAGGTGGGAAGTATTTGACTAGGAATTTTTCTGCTAAATCTGTCCAATTGCGGACAGATCCTGAGGGTAAAGAATTTAACCATGTTTTGGCTTTGTCCCTCAAAGAGTAAGGGAAAAGATATAGCCTCAGGGCTTCTTGGGAAACTCCAGGGATTAGGAAGGTGTCACTAACTCCTAAGAAGTTCCTAAGGTGGTTATGGGGGTCCTCATTTTCTATTCCAAAGAATTGCCCCACAGTGGACAACATTTGGAACATCACTGGCTTTAACTCAAATGAGTTGGCAGTGATTTCAGGACGGATTATGCTGGGGTTCAGCTCCCCAGGCATAGGTACTAAATATGAAAGGATGGCGCTATCCTTGTCATTCGCTATTTCAATGGGATTGCGAGTGACAGGCACCAGGTTTTGATTTACTCCAGCCATTTCTTCTTGAGGTAATTGCGGAGGAATTGTAGTCTCTGCAATGATTGGAGGTAAAAGGGTTTGTTTAAAGAGACGTTTCTTGGCTCTATTCCTAGCTCTAAGTAATCTCTCGGGCTCAGGGTTGAACTCTAGATCACTACTTGGAGTCTCATTCATAAACTACCCTAAATGGTACCTGAAAAAGAAATGAAGATGGATCAAATTCAATGGAAAATAACTTGATGTTTCAAACCTAACAAACTTCGTTTTCACTTAAAATAAGTCCCCGGCAGCGGCGCCAAAAACTTGTTGCGTGCTCAATGTGTAAAGATAAATATGCAAAAGGGTAGGGAGAGCACTTAGAACATGCAAGCATACATGGTCTCACAGCAAGTAGTAAGTATATTTCATTCGTTTTTTCCACAGAGACTCATTTTTAGCTATTCGCGAAGTGTGATTGTTAAGAAAGATGGGATGAATTTGATGGGGTAAAATTGGTTTTTAATTATCTAATGTGTGCTGAATGTATAAAGGGATATAACATAAACAAATGCAAGTTGAAATTAAATGCAAAGGACAAGAGATGGAATTAATAAACGAGGAAGAAAACAGCTAAACAGAATGCAACTTAGCAGAATTGCGAGAACCGCAATTAATCCGCAATTAACTCAACAGCAAAAGTATGTAAATGGGCGAATTAAGGGCTACTAATGACTAGCCTATAGGCATTTTCTTACGATTCTCAAGCATTGGATCAACTCTCTATACATCAAACTCACTCTATCTCAAGTATCGTCCGATTCCATGCATTAGAGTCTTAAGTTTACTCGATCTCAAAGTAAGGACTTAAGCATCTTGTTTAAGCAGGAGTGTTTAGTTTGTACTAGGGAAACGCCTATTCCTAGGCCGTTTCCTGATTACCATGAAAGGCTAGCATGATTATATGACTCTGAACTCTTACTCCTTCCAGAGGTTAGGAGTTCTTTGGACAAAATGGATGGCCAATCGAAATTGCCCGTAGGATGAAGCTTACATACAATCAATGTTCGAGTGTTAATCTGCCTACTTGGTTCACGTTTTTTAGCCTATAGTTCTGTCATTAGCATGCCCCTAAGTGACTTAGCTACTCATGGATATATAGAGAACAGAAATGGTAGATAAGATAGACATGCTTAGAAGGGAAATGTGCTAAAAACAGTAAGCAAAACCCGTAGCAGAACAAGATAGGAACTGTAAAATGCAGAATTGTACTTTGATTACTTTGAGTGTTTGAATGACAAAGGAAAGCTTCGAAAGAAATGAATCCAAGACAGACAACAACGAAATGCAGTAATTAAGACTCTAAACTAAGAACAACAGTGATCAGAAATGGAAATAAGAAGAACAGAACAGAAAAGCAGTAAAGGATTGCTGGAAAACTTCGTGGCAGTCGCCTCGAATGAAGGTGATGAAAAGTCAGCCTGGCTTGGATGAATCCAATCGAGAGAGAAGAAGAATCTCCTCTCCTTCCTATCAGATTATCGACTCCAAAAGCTGAGACTCTCACTCCAACAAACGGCAAAGGAAAACAGATGGAAATGGTGGACTGCGAGAAGACTTCTGCGCTTCGAGTGATGACTGAACCTCCGACTTTGACCCCCTTTTATAGTAGTTTGCAGGTGCGTTTGGGCCAAGGAGAACCATCAATCTTCAACGTCATATATCAGAATGGATGGAGGAGAAAGAACGAATCCCTGAAAAGTCGGATCTAAACAGAAAAAGATCAGCCAACTTACGGTTTTAACTTGAATAATTGCGGTCACCGCAATGTTTTCGCAATTCATTTGCAATGCTCATTTTTCATTCTTTTCCTTCGGTTTTCAACCCTTTTTCTACCTATTGTGCATAAGTCCTAAATTAGCTACCTTCTTCTAATTCTCATATTAAAGCATAGGTTTAGGCTAAATGCTAACAAAAACACCTAAATGTGTACATCTTCCTAAGCTAAATGGGTTCTAAATAAGTCACTTTCAGAGACTTAACACCACCCCAAGAAAGATTTGGGTGGTTCCTCCAACCAGGATTATAGGTGTTAGAGTAGGGGTTGTTCCTAGGTTGCTGTTGACTTCCAACATAGCAGACCGAGGCTGGATTCCCAGGGCAGAAATCATACAAGTGCCCTTCCCCACAGAATCCACAGATTAGTGTCTCACCTTGACTAGTTGATGCGCCCATTGAGACGGCTGCTGCGGTGTTGACACTTGGTTGGAGATTAGTTTGAGCCATTTGTTTTACTAGATTTGTCAGGGCATTAATTTGGCTACTCATTGCACTAAGTGCATCCTTGTGTTGAGCTCTCCTAGGCTCTACAGGATCGTCTGACCATCTACCATGGGAAGTTGAGATTTTCTCCAAAATCTCGTAGGCTTCATTGTAGCTCTTTGAAAGCATGGAACCACCAGCTGAAGAATTCAACACTTGCCTTGTGTTGGGGTTGCATCCTTTAAAGAACACTTCTATTTGGATACACCATGGAATGCCATGGTGTGGACTATTAAGCAATAAATCTTTGAACCTTGTCCAAGCTTCGTGTAGTGATTCGTTTTCGGCTTGTCTGAACTTGATTATATCATCACGAAAATTGGAATTCCTATCAGGTGGGAAGTATTTGACTAGGAATTTTTCAGCTAGATCTGTCCAATTGACAATCGATCCAGAGGGAAGGGAATTTAACGACGTTTTGGCCTTATCTCTTAATGAATAGGGAAAGAGGTAAATTCTTAAGGCTTCTTGGGAAACTCCAGGGATGATAAAAGTATCACTGACTCCTAGGAAAATTCTCAGATGATTGTGGGGATCTTCGTTTTCCACTCCAAAGAATTGTCCCACGGTGGAAAGCATTTGGAACATTACTGGCTTTAACTCGAATGAGTGAGCTGTAATCTCAGGGCGTATAAAGCTCGGATTAAGCTCCTCAGGCATGGGAACTAAGTATGAAAGGATGGCACTATCCTTATCATTCGCGATTTCGATGGGGTTGCGAATGGTAGGTGCATGGTTTGGGGCTGCTCTATCCATTTCGGTTTGTTGGAATTGTGATGACTCTGCGGAGTCAGCAATGTTTTGAGTTACAGGTGGCTGTTTAAAGAGGTGTTTCTTAGCTTTGTTTCTGGCCCTAAGAAGTCTTTCAGGCTCAGGATTGAACTCTAGGTTGCTACTTGAATGCTCATTCATAAACTAGCTCGATGGTACCTGTAAAAGAAATGAAAGAAGATTAGCTCCAATAGATATTAATGTGTTTTTTTTTCTAAAATAACAAACTTCGTGTTTACTAAACAAAATCCCCGGCAGCGGCGCCAAAAACTTGTTGCGTGCTCAGTGTGTAAATAAAAATGCGATGCAAGAGCACTCAGAACATGCAAACATACATGGTCTTGTAGCAAGTAATAAGAATTTTTTCATTCGATTTCCCACAAAGATTTATTCTTAGTTACTAACGAAGTGAGATGCTAAATTAGGAAGGGTGGCTTAAATGGGGTGAATTGAAGATTAATGTGCCTAACTAATGAAGAATATACGAGATATGCAAGCATAAACGAAAGCAAGTAAATAGATGAACTTGAATGTAGAGGAAAAAGAATTGCGGAGAAAGCAATTTGCTAGCAATAAAATCGCAAAAGTGAAATACTGGAAAAATGGCTAAGGCAAAAAACAGAATTATTGAATTGCGCAGACAGCAATTATCTAGCAATTAAATTAGCAACGTTTTAAGGGTGAGATGGGGAAACAAGGTCAACTAATGACTTCTCTATAAGCTTTTTCATACGATTATTCAGCAGTAGCTCAACTTATCATGCATCAATTTAACTCATTCTCATGCATCTCTAGATTACATGCATTAGATCCTTGAGTTCACTCATATCCAAGTGAGACTTAAGCATCTATTTATATAAGTAAGTTAAGGAATTGTGCTAGGAAAACGCCTATTCCTAGGTCGTTTTCTGGCTACCATGAAAGGCTAGCATGAATGGACGACTCTGAACTCTTACTCCTTCCGGAGGTTAGGAGTTCTTTAGACAAAATGGATGGCCAATCGAAATTGCCCGTGGGATGAAGTACACATACATTCAATGCATTCGAAGCTATCCTACATGCTGAATTCACGTAGTTCTACCTATAGATTCATCATTAGCAGACCCTTGCGTGATTAGTTACTCATGGATGATGTGGAAGTGGAAATACCAGATTGTTTAAGCATGATTAACAGTACTTAAATGAAAGCAAGGAAAAACAGAAAGTGATGAGAAACTTGCGAAGTTGTAAATGATTTCTCTATTGAGTAATATTCAAAGCTTAATGTGCAAAGACTATAAAACAGTAAAGACTAAACAAATGAAAGCGAATTGAAGTAATGTAGCAAACAAAAGTAAATAACAGCAGACAGTAGAGAAAATGGAAGACAGAAAGCAGTAGAAAGCGGTGTAAATGTGTGCGTGAACTCCTCGCCGCAAGCGCCTCGGATGAAGGGGAAGGTTAGCGTTTTTTGGGGATGAATCCAATCAGAAGAGAAGAAGGATCTTCTCTTCTTCCTCTCGAATTATCGGTGCCAAAAGCTTATTCCTTCACTCCAACAAACGGGATAGAAAATGGAGAGAAACTGCGTTGAGATGGAGAGTTCTACGCTTCCAAGCTTATTGTTCTCCTTCCCTCTTGACCTCCTTTTATAGCTCTTTGCAGGTACTCTTCAGTCAAGGAGAACCATCCATTCTGAACGACGACCCTCCACGTGGCAGCAGGAGAGAACTTGGGCGGCTGAAAGATCGCAACAAAACGGCGGACGGTTGGAACAACTTAGCAGCAACAGCTTTAAACATTGCGAATTCCTCGTTGTGACCGCAATAAACATTGCGGAGACAGCAATGTTTCAGCAATTCCCCTGCAATGTACATTTTGACTCTTTTAGCATTGTTTTTTATTCTTTCTTGTTCCTTTTACAAATAAGTCCTGATTTAGTTCCATTCTATGAATTCTCATACATAAGCACATATTAAACTAAATTCTAACAAAAATGCTTAAGAGATTGCACGATTATATGGTAAATAAGTCCCTAAATTAAGTACTTTTGGAGACGTAACAGTGGTATCCTAACAAAAAGTTGATACGAGAGTCTTTGTAGCTTACAATTGCTATTATTGAGTGCAAAAAAAAATATCAATCAAGTAAAAAATCACCTTCAGGAGTTCAGATGCAGCTAGTCTTAAGTTTGGTTCCCTGAAATTTGACCCACATTGATTTTATTTTCCATGAGAAATAGTAGCAAAGAGAAGCAGAAGAAAAATATTTCGAACAAATCTCAAAGTTCGAAGATTGTAAAGCTATGATTAGTTCTCTAAAGATCGGGGTTAGAAATGAAAAGAAATAAAATCTTTAGCTTCAACCGAAAGTTGCTCAGGGATTGGTGGATGAGACTTTGTTGTGCCTATATGAAAAAGAGCAGCAACCTAAATAAATGTATTGTTAGTTCACTATACAAAAATAATTAAAAGCACCCCACAACTCAAACATCTTCAAATTAGAAAATACCTCTTGGTACTATTGGCTCCAAGGAAGCTTTCCGGTAGCCATCTCAATAACAGTGCACCCAACACTCCATATATCAGCAGAGTTAGGAATAATTATCACATGCTAATGATCATCCATCTCACCAAATTAATATTTAGTCAAAGGCAAAGCTACAAGTCCAATTCTTACAAACTATGCCCAGTCTCCAAGGTTACTTCAGGAGCCATCCAATATGGAGTACCCTTAATAGACTTGGTACCCTTCATAGATTTTGCACTTGAAATTGTAGCCTACAACAATGAAATCTTGATCAGATGGTAGATAGCTTTCAAACTAAATAAAATTATAAAAGTCAAGGATAACCGACTTTACAAGCTCGACAACCTGTTTTGATGCACCAAAATCAGCAAGCTTAATGCATCCCTTGTTATCTACAAGAATATTCGCCCCCTGCGGTAGAATACAAGAGACACGACCTATTTATAACCGACACAGGGGAATAAGAAAATTGTCAGAAAATAATTAATAATAAAGATCATAAATAACACCCACCTTAATGTCCCTGTGCATGATTCCGTTCTTGTGTAAATATTTCAAACCCAATAATAATCAATGTTTTAAAAGGCTTAAAGCAGCCTCGAGGCGTTTTCCAAAAGGATATATGGGCTTAACTTATTATTTTGGGCTCCATTTATCCCAACAGAGGGATAGAGTGAGATTAAAGCTACAATGTGATACAAAAAGCATGCCCCATTGATTTTTAACACAGTTTTGTTCTCTAAAAAAAATAGTAAGTGGGTATCCAAAATTGGAATTGTGGTATACCATGTAGTCTTATCTTGCATTGATGTTGGTGTGGTTTGCTTGCAGGCGGCTGATTAAGACATTAGGATGACTATATACTACATTCTAGACATATCAACATCATGAGGGAATGGTGGCCTAGGTAATGCAGGTAATGAAATGTTTTGCAAAAATCTTTACCACGCATAAACTAGAGTATCAATTATTATGAGAGTTTACACAAATAGCACAAGAATTTTACCAATTGAATATAGAGATGCTAAAGTTAATTTTCTTGATTAAAATAATGATGTCATGTTTGTAATATATACAGAACACGAAAGATATAACTTAGCCAAAACAAAATAATATTTTGAGTCACAAAAGGTAAGTATGTGCAGGTGCTAAAGCCCAAGATTTTGTCCAAATGGCTAGGATATTGAAATCTTGATATGGTGAAATTCACAATCTTCACTGATATTTTGAGTCACAAAAGGTAAGTATGGCATCTGCTTTGGTTGGGGTTTTGGGATCACTGTTTCTAAAATCCTTAATGAGATCAAAACAAACCACAAAAATTGCAAATTTTTCATCAAATTAGAAAATCTCACATTTATAAAGAAATCATTGATTTGGAAGTATCTCAAACTTGAGAAAGATGGAACTTACCGAGAATAATTTTGAAATCCCATCGACACTATAATCCGCCACTGCGTCTCCCCATCTCTCGCGCCAAAGTGAGTGATCGCAGAGAGAGTGGCTTTGTTCATCAGACAAATGTGGGATCCTCAACAATATATATATATATATATATATAGATATATATAATCTCTATTAATTATACGTATCCTAACGAATACCTCTAACGAGTGCGGAGGTGGGCGGAGGAGAAGGCCGATCGGCGGCGAGGTTGACGGAGCTGGGCGGAGCGGAGGCTGGAGTTGGGCGGAGAAGTGGCTGGAGGTGGGCTGAGACGCCGCCGGACCTAGGCGGAGAAGACCGGAGTTGGTAGGAGGCGTGGCCCGACCTGGGCGAAGAAGACGGAGGTGAACGGAGCCAGCGAACAGGCCGTCGGCGGAGGCCAACCGGAGTTGGGATGGGGTCGAACCGGAGCTTCGGGGAGGTGAATCATTGCGAGGTGGAAAGCGACTTTTACCGTTCTCTTGGGTGTATTGCAGAAATGACAAAAATTTAGGGATTTCTTCCTAAGATATAAATATATATATATAATATTAGATTTTCCTCTCTTTCTTTTTCATTTTTTTCCCTTTTTTTTTCTAAAAAACGTTTCGGTATAAAAAAAAAAATAATAAAAATAATAAAAATAAAAATAATAATAATAATAATTAACGATAAATAAATGTAAATGATTTAGGACATTTTAAAATAGTCATTCATTGATGACATTAAAAAACCTGTCATTAAGTTTCCAAAATCTAAAAAAGTCTGTTTTTTCCTACAAAAAAACGCGCCCCAAACTGAAGATGATACTTTTTTTTCTTCCTCTCCCTTATATTTTATTTACCCACATGTCATCTATTCTCATTTTTCTAGTAGTGAGGCCTCCTACCCGTGCTTTACCTTTAAGATTAGATTCGTAGACTGAGTAGTGTGACCTTCGTGGAATTTCGGTACCCATGCAGGCGCATGAAATTCTCCACTCAAGCTAACTATGTTGTTTAATCAAATGGAATTATCACTAGAATTGAATGTGGTAGATCAAGCTACGGTGCGTTAGTGGTTAGAGAATATACAACACACCCAGGGGAACTGCCTATCAACTCCTGTGATAATTCCATTTAAAAGTATAAGTTTTCCAGAAAACCAATTGGATTCTTTGAAGCAAACATGGGAGGGTTTAAGTGCAGATAGGAAAACTAGGTTTATAAGCAAGTATGGTCACATAGCTCAACTCATGTACGTACAAGTCAACCCGTCAGTATTGAGAGCATTGGCTCAACATTGGGATCCAGCTTACCGGTGTTTTACATTCGAGTCCTCAGACATGACTCCCACCATCGAAGAATATCAATCCCTATTGCGTATGCCATCACCAGCAGAAATTAAGGTTTACTCCTATGATGAAGGGCTCACAATGAAGAGAGCGCTATCCACACTTCTAGGTCCTGGTGAAATTGAAAAACAGATAAAGAAGAAAAAGATGAATTTATGCTTGCCATTAGAATATATATTTACCCTCCAAAAAAGTTTTGCAAATGAGGATAAGGAATTAATGTTGCTAGCTTTATGTATCTTCGATACAGTTTTATTTCCAAGAGTATGTGGACACTTTGAAGAACGTATAGTCAAGTTATTTTTTAAGGTGGAAGTAGGAGTCGACCCTGTTATACCTATATTGGCAGCAACTTTTCGAAGTCTGAATTATTGCAGGATGAAGGGTACAGGGACTTTCGTCGGATGCGCTCCATTGTTCTATATTTGGATCCTCAGTCATGTAAAATGTCCACCATAATTCAAATGTCCTCAAATCAAGTTTTCAAATTCATGGAATAGGTTGCTAAAGCCTATCTGGGAGTTCGTGCAGTCAAATTGGAGTCCCATTTTCCTTGAGAAATGCGCTTGGGAAGCTCTCTTTACTGAATTAAAAGCCTATGATGTATAGATGTGGTAAGTTTCAAAATCTACCTCTCTTAGGACCATGGGGACGTATAGCCTACGCTCTCCTGTTAGTATTACGACAGATTTGGGTACGACAATTCGTCCCCGCTACGCATGAATTGAAAGACACAAAATTTGGCTATGATGATGGTTTCTGCAAAGATAAAATCCAAGAAATAGTAAAGGCATGGAAGTTTGTAACTAAAATTCAAAGCGGTCAACACCATGATGACACCTCAGAGGCATACAGGATGTTGCATTCGAACAAGGCTAAAACCATGGCTACACCGCTAAGAGTCAAAACCAAGGAAGAAGTAATTATAAAAGTAATGACAGCTCAACCGACAGAACAAGAAACGCATGAAACAGAATGTGGCGAATTACAGATGATGACTTCTTCGCTAGCCCAAGAAAATAAAAGACTACAGGTAGAGGTAGAGCAAGGATTGCGGCGCAATTTTGAGCTGGAAAAAGAATTAAATCAGATAAGAGGTGACCTAAACAATCAGAGAAAATTAGAAAAAGGGATATCCTCTTTAGACGCAGAAGCTCGTGACTTAAAAAGAAGATGGTATCGTTCGAGGTACGACAACGAGGCCCTACAATCTACGATAAGGTTGCGAAACGAACAGATTTCTAGGCAGCAATCCGAGAACACCACACTCTATGAGTTGGTAAAGACTTTTGAAGAAGGTATTAGTTTGAAGAACGAAGTGATTGTAGAAATAGAGGAAAAGAACAAATCATTATACCAAACAATTGAACACTTACAGCTGTTACTCAATACAAAAAGAAGAGCAATTAAACAGGATCAGCCACGAAAACATAGCTCTAAAAGAATCTACCCAGTTACTCAGTACTCGTCTCGGTAAGTATCAAAATGTCGCTGAAAATTTAATGAAAGAGCACACTTACATAAAGGAGCAGTATGGCATATTAGGGAAGGACTATGAGTTTTTGAAATGTAGCAATATAACGTTGCATGACAAATCAGAAAACATGATCACTCAGATTACGAAGGTTACTAGAAGGGCAAATGAGTTGGCAGAAGACGCACGCACCCTCACAAGAGCCATCGCACCCACACAACCAAACAGCAGAAATATGCTCAGATTCTTGGCGAAACTTCGTACAAGTTTAGAATACTAGGGACAATTTTATTAAACTTCTGTTTAAGTTATGTTATTTCAATTTTCCGCATATCTTGTATTTCAAATTGCATAATTTAAGTTCCTTTTATTTTATATTAATTTATGAAAATCTAGTCGCGAGTTCTTTTTATTCTCTCACCACATTCATCCACATGTTCGTTATTATGTACATATCAGACACCCCACTAAAGTTTACTTAATTAAAAATAGAATAAAAAATAGCTCAACCACCACCAACTCGTCGCATTCACGGCACTAGGCAAGCAACAATAATTATGGAAGAACAACAAGTGGAAATAGAAAAAACAAGAAAAGAAATGAACGAGCTGCGAAAGAAGGTAGAATCAATCCTCAGTTTGTTAGAAACGGGGAAAACGGTGGTTGATCTCGCACAACCCAACAATACCGCTAGTGACTCCTTCGAAGTCAATCCCTCTATGCACACCCAAACTGAAGGGTTCATCCCGCCGCCATACACATCGTGTGACCCGATGTACCATTCCTCAGCAGGACAATACCCTTTTCCAGTTCTTCAAAGGTGAAGGAGTCTCCATGAATGATCCGGCTGGGTTTGTACATCCTAAAGAAGGACAGTTCCTAATCTGGAAAAACCTGAGGTCAAGAAGGATTCAACAAAAGGGGAATGCAAAACCCCTAACAATGGAACACTCAAAATCTTTGAGGAAAGTTTAAGAGCAATTGAAGGGACATATGTTTTTGGGAATATTGACGCCTCCGAGTTATGCCTTGTTCCTGATGTTGTAATTCCACCAATGTTCAAGGTGCCAGAATTCAAAAAAGATGAAGGGACATCATGTCCAAGGAGCCATCTCATCATGTATTGCAGGAAAATGGCTGCACATGTTCAGAATGAAAAATTGTTAATCCACTGTTTCCAAGACTGTTTTACTGGTCCAGCGTCTCGTTGGTCCATGCAGTTAGGCAATACTCATATCTACTCGTGGAAGAATTTAGCCGATTCTTTCCTAAAGCAATACAAGCATAACATAGACATGGCCCCGGATCAAATGGATTTGCAAAGAATGGAAAAGAAGAGCGCAAAAAGCTTCAAGGAGTACGCACAAAGGTGGAGAGATATCGCTGCACAAATACAGCCTCCTCTAACTCATAAGGAGTTATCAGTCCTGTTCATGAACACTCTCAAATCTCCTTTCTACGATAAGATGATTGGGAGCGCTTCAACCAATTTTTCTGACATAATGACGATCGGAGAGAGGATTGAATATGGGATCAAGCATGGTAGGATTATCGACGCATCTGAGTCGTGAGTCACAAAGAAGGGAAGTTTTCCAAAGAAGGGAAAATTTCAAATGGTGAGCAATGCAAATCAGCCCAATTGGAGCCAACAACCATACTTCAGCTCTAGGATGCCGCAATATCATTCGAATTATTACACGGCTCATCAGTCGTATGTTAACAACACGACAACACAATACCCTTCAGCTTTTCCTCAAAACCCACGACCTCAAGGTAATCAAGGCTACCAGCCTAGGAATCAACAAACGCCTGTCTATGCTCAGGGGCAACAAAGTAATAGAGGAGCTCATAAGCAGACTCAGTTTGACCCGATACCAATGACATACGCTGAGTTGTTACCCCAGTTATTTCAAAATAATAAATTATCACTTGTACCTACAGTACCTATGCAACCTCCTTATCCAAAGTGGTACGGTGCAAATGCCCACTGTGACTATCAAGTAGGGGCAGCAGGACACTCGACAGAAAATTGTATCACGTTGAAATATAGGGTACAAGAGCTGGTCAAAGCAGGATGGTTGAACTTCAAGAAGGGAAATGAGCCCAATGTGAACAACAATCCTCTACCGAATCACCAGAATCCTCGTGTGAATGCAATAGAAGTTCACGAACCACACATGAAGAAAGATGTCAAGGGAATGAAGATCTCTATGGAAGAATTGTTTGAGATTTTATTCAGCAACGGGTAAATTGAGGTAGAATATCTTCGACCTGATTCGGCTCATGATAAATATGAAGATAATTTGACATGTTCGTACCATGCTGGAGCAAAAGGTCATTCCATTGACCAATGCCATCATTTTCGCCAAAAGGTCCAGGGATTGCTAGATTCACATATCCTAACAGTCTTGCAAAGAATAACCTCTCAATCATCACAGGAGGGCGAAATAAATGCGGCAGGAGTGTTCTGTCCTGATGGAAGTTCAAAAATTTCGAGGCCTTTAACCATTTTTTATCAAGAGAAGATGGGCACCTCCATTACCAATCCAAGGCCAATTACTATCCAAATACCGTCTCCCTTTGAATATAAAAGTTCTAAAGCAGTGCCTTGGAAATACGGATATGAGGTCATTGTTTGTAGTGACTCACTTCCAAGGGAAAACATCACAGGAGTGGGAAGCCTGACACGAAGTGGGAGGTGTTATACACCCTGGAACTACTGAAGGACAGAAACAAGGAAAAAGGGAAGGCCAAAGTCTACGAGGATATCGATAACGAGGCAGGAGAATCTGTCACAGTGAAAAACTCGGAGGCTAAGCAGCCAGTAGCTGAGGAGGACATCCAAGAATTTTTAAAGCTGATCAAACAGAGTGATTACAAAGTGATAAAGCAATTAAGCCGAACACATGCAAAAATTTCCATATTAACCTTGCTACGGTCTTCAGAGGCGCATTGCATGACTTTGATAAATATACTTGTTACGTGCTCAATGTGTTAAAATAAATAAGCAATAAGATAGAGAGAGCACTCAGAACATGCAAGCATACATGATCTTATAGCAAGTAGTAAGTATTTTTTCATTCGTTTTCCCACAGAGATTTATTATAAGCTATTCATGAAGTCTAAAGTTAAGAAAGAAGGGGTGGATTTGATAGGGTAGAATTGGTTTTAAATTGTCTATTTCCTACTGAATACGTAGAGGGTAGCAACATAAACAAATGCAAGTCAAAGTTAAACTCAAATGAAAAGAGACGAGATTAATAAACGAAGACAAAAACAGCTAGACAGAATTGTAACTTAAGCAGAATTGCGGAAACAGCAATTCTACCGCAATTTTAACAACAGCGAAAGTGTGTAAAATGGAGAAACAAGGGCTACTAACGACTCCTCTATAGGCTTTTTCATACGATTCCCAAGCATTGGATCAACTCACTATGCATCAAACTCACTCAATCTCATGTATCGTCCGATTCCATGCATTAGATTCTTCAGTTTACTCATGTCCAAGTAAGGTCTTAAGCATCTTGTTAAAGTAGAAAGTTATGGTTTGTACTAGGAAAACGCCTATTCCTAGGTCGTTTTCTGGCTACCTTGAAAGGCTAGCATGAGTGTATGACTCTGAACTCTTACTCCTTCCAGAGGTTAGGAGTTCTTTGGACAAAATGGATGGCCAATCGAAATTGCCCGTGGGATGAAGCTTACATACAATCAATGCTTCGAGAGTTATCCTACATGCTTAGTTCACGTTTTTTAGCCTATAGTATTGTCATTAGCATGCCCCTATGTGACTTAGTTACTCATGGATGTGGGGAGAACAGAAATAAAAGATGAAAGAGACATGCTTAAAAGAGAAATAGACTGAAAACAACAAAGTAAGACAGTAGCAGCAAAAGTTAAGAAACTGTGAAATAACAAACTGTGCTTTGATTACTTGATTGTTTGAATGAACAAAGGGAAGCTTAAAGTAAACAATGTAAAGACAGACAGCAACGAAATGAAATGAACTAACTGTCAGAAGCGAAACAACACTCAAACAGAGCTGGAAATTAGAAATGAAAGACAGAAAACAGTAATTAAGCTTGGACGCCTCGTTGCGAATGTCTCGACTGAAGGGAGAGAAAGATCAGCCTTGCTTGTATGAACCCAATCGGGAGAGAAGAGGAATCTTCTGTCCTTCCTATCAGATTGTCGACTCCAACAGCTAAACCTCTCAAACCAACAGACGGATGAGAAAAACAGGAGAAAAGATGGAGCTGCGAAGAGGCTTCTACGCTTTCGGATGATGATTGAACCCTCGACTTTGACCCCCTTTTATAGCAATCTGCAGGTGCATTTGGGCCAAGGAGAACCATCAATCTTCAACGTCGTACTTCAGAATGGATGGAGGAGAAAGAACGAATCCCTGAAATAACGGAAATTAACAGAAAAAGATCAGTCAACTTACGGTTTTCACTTGAAACATTGCGGTCTCCGCAATGTTTCCGCAATGCTATCGCAGTGCTTGTTTTTTCATTCTTTTCCTTCGGTTATCAACCCTTTTCTTTCCTATTGTACGTAAGTCCTAATTTAGCTACCTTCTTCTAATTCTCATATTTAAGCATAGGTTTAGGCTAAATGCTATCAAAAACACCTAAGAGTGAACATCTTTCTAAGATAATTAAGTCCTAAAAAGGTCACTTTTGGAGACGTAACACACCCCCAAACTTAAGGTTTTGCTTGTCCTCGAGCAATCTAAGGACTTTCCTAGGCTGCTGTTTCTTCTTCTTTAACCACTTAGTAACTCCCCTATATTCTTATCTATAGCAGTGCTGTCCTGTGACACACTTCTAAGCTTAAAACTACCCTCTCATCTAGCTTCTTCTAATTTCGCATGCCTAATACTCCTACTGTTTTTATTAACTCCCTACAACTGATCTACCTGCTTTTGTCATATCATGCCACTATCCATAAGGTTTCAAATTCTACCTAGCTTTACCCCAGACTCAGTACATGCTTCTAGTTTTTACTTATGAGCTACCTAGGATTCCTTAGAGTCATGCCAGTCTTAGTATTAACAGTGACAGTAGTGCTTTAAGAGAACAAACTAAACCCTGGCATCACTATATTGGACATACATTCATCTCCCTAAACAACCCTACAAGCTACAACTTTGTGCCCAGCTAATTGAGGATCAGAGTTTTTTTTATCAGGACATCTAAGCCACAAAGCTGTAACTCCTAGGTATACATTCTTCTTCCCTACTCTTTTCCTTTTTTCTTACTTAGGTGGTGCCTATCCTTTGGTTGCCTTTTGATGCAATGCCACTTGTGGGTTACACACTTGGCACTGATTACTTAGCAACCTAAGAAAGACTCCCCTCTTTATTCTATTTTTCATTTTTTTTTTTTCTTTTTTTTTTTTTCAGTTCATCATTTTTGTCAAGGAGAAGAAGAATGCTTATGCTTTTAAGGGAGAGAGGAATGTTCCTAGGCCTAGGGTGGCCTCCCCCAAACTTAAACTACTCATTGTCCCCCAATGAGTGTCTGAGGTGGCACACCCCCAAACTGTCCTAGAAGCATCTAGTCTAAGGTAAAACAAAGAGAATCTAAAAGTCCTAGGCATAGGCAGAACATTCTAAAAGTAAATATCACAGCAGCAGACAGTTGAAAAAAACAGACAGGTAAGGACTTAAAGCTATGCATGCTGAGCTTTTTAGAGGTTAATTTAAACTATCAAAGGGTGGCCTATGACACTCATCCAGCATGCTTTAAGATAAGCTATATAAGGTAGTCATGATAGCGGCAAAAGATAGAATTTAAACAGAACCAACCTAGCTAAACAGACAGTCCAAAACATGCATTCAGTAATAATAATTGCGGGTTCCGCAATTATTTCGCAATAAAGTGAGGGCAGATATATCAGTGTTTAAGGCCCCTACGCATGCTTTTTCCAGTCATTCAAGCTCTCTAAACATGAAACTAAACTAATCTACCTAATCAGCTAGCATTAGACTACACTAAACAATTTAAAAACCTAAAACTAAGCAACTAAAACAGATCGAAATAGAAACTAAAAACAGCATACTTCACATGGTTAAATAGAAAGCAGATTTTGTTTTTTTTTATTATTGTAAGGGAACAGCAATACTCCCTTGAGTGCAATTCAAACCAGCACTCAGATGTCTTCATCCTCATCAGGCCGTCGTGGTCGTGGAGGCACCCATGGATTCAGGAGATTCGTGGGAAAATCAGGAAAGATGCATCCAAGTTGGTCAGCAACTTCCTTGTCCCGTGCCTGCGCGTAAGTGGCCCATTGAGCCATCCTCTTCTGCATATCCATCATGCAAGCCATGGACAGCGACTGATCAGCAGCCAACCTATCCAGCTCTAATTCCATGTTCCCCTTCCTTTTTAGCCTCAAGCCAGCAGGTAGCTCCAAATGGCCTGTGTAAGCCATCTGCTGCTCCATTCGCTCAATGGGAACTCCTGCAAGCAAACAGAGTTTAGTTATAGTATTAGGGAAAAACAATGGACCCTTACCTTTCTTGGCGCACTCAGCAATGGCAGCTGACATGACTTCACCCACGTTGATCGTGAGACCTCGCATGATTGCATAGACCAGCAGCGATCTGCTCTGGTTGATGGTGGTCTCATGAGTCACTGGGGATAGTTTCCTTCTCACGAAGGAAAACCATACAGCCGCCTTAGCTGTGAGGTTGGCACTCATGAGAGTGTGCCTCCCATTGCGTGACACGGTCCAGGATGCTTCAGGCTGGCCAATGGTCCGAATGGCCTCTTCCAGGACAGCATCAGTAGGCTCATCAACAATCCTTGCGTAGTCCGTATGTTTTTGGCCTTTGAGGCCATAGGCCTCGTTGATCGCCTTTGCTGAGAAGTCCACTTCCACCCCTCTGACCACAGACAGGCCATCCTCAGGATTAAGCACATTGGCGTAAAAGTCATACACCATGCTTGTGTAAGCTGGAGTGGGTGGTCTGCACAAGTCCTCCCATTCATGATTTGTAATTCCTGCGCGCAAGAACTGCGGCAGGTCAGCAGGTCTGTCGAGGAAGCCCTTCTCGTGCAGCAACTCCCTCTTCCTAAGCTCAATGCCTCTGGACTCAGCGTCAGAGGACACGTACCTCACTGATTGAGGCTCATCTTCAGGGTAAAGCTTGGCCTTCCCTTTGTCCTTTGGTTTGGCTGACTCCGCAGCCTCAATCTTGAGCTTCTTGAGCGACGGCTCAGCGCTCTCTTTCTCTGATGAAGGCGCCCTTTTGGCCTTCTTCTTCTTTGACTTCTTGGACCGCTTGGCCTTAATAATCTTGGCAGCCTTCTTCTTCTTCAGCTTTGCCTTGGTGGTGATCTGCTGGAGGCAAGCCCCCAGTGTCTCGTCCATCGAGTCATCCTTCTGCGCAGGACTCTCAGGGCTGGCCTCCCTCAACGGAGAGAAGACTTCTTCTTCCTCAGCTTCCCCACTGCCCTGCGTTGATTCTTGGTACTCCCCATATGGGAATTCAGGGTCAGGCCGGGGGGAAGTGTGCGAAGGAGTGGTGCTTTGTGCTGCTGTAGGGGTCTGTGCAGAACTCTGCGGTGATGACGGCAGCTCAGGGCTCTGTGCTGGCGGTGATGAAGAGAGTTCAGGGCTCTGAACCGGTGGAGATGGTGAAGGGCTGCGCTCGGCTGTCTCGTGGGATGGCTGGCCTCGTTCTTGACTCTCCACAGAGGGAGTCTTGTTCTTGATTCCTCCCTCGGCCACAGCCAGACTCCACTTGCGCTTCTTGGGTGTGCCTGTTGGTTCAGAGGGTCCAGCAGGTATTTCAGTGACGACCTTCCACTTCTTCTTGCGGACAGGTAGTTTCGGCAGGCGTTCGGTGCGCGCAGCCTCAGCGTCAGCCAAGGCAAGCAGTGCTTCCTTCGCAGCAGATTCAGCGTCATCAGCCCTTTTCTTGGCCGCAGATCTTTCAGCCCTCGTGAGCACCATTGTTGAATCGTGGAAGTTTGGAGAGAAGAATCACAGATGAAGAGAAACGCAGATTTCTTGGAGTTCAGATACTTGGGAAATCGTAAAGATCAACGCGCGTCTCAACGGATATAAAGAAAACGGAAAAATCCCAACGGCTATTTTTTTGCGGACTCTGCAAATCCAGCGCAATCCTAGTGACCGTTGGAGATATTTTCATTTAAATGTCAATCTTTGCTCAACCGTATCTTTGATTTGGCCCAATATCTTCTTGATTTTTTTAGCTGGATTTAATCTCCTTGATTCCCTCTATTGATTCCCTACAAAAAGAAATAAAATCAACATCAAATTCGTAATTCAAATCATACAAAAAGATACACAAACGATAACCGGAAAATCGCAAAAAATAAACTAAGGCATGAGCCTCATATTGACGAGCACAGCAATCACTCGTCCTCTCTCGTTCTTAATTTCATGCTTCAGTCAAGAGGAAGGCCGAGAGAGTTTTCACATCCCCTTCCTCATAGTAGTGCTTCAATCTTGCACCATTAACCATGAATGGTTGTCCTTGCTGCAGGTTCTTTATCTCAATGGCACCATGAACAAATACATTAGTAATTACAAACGGACCTGACCATCTAGACTTAAGTTTGCCTGGAAATAATTTCAATCGTGAGTTAAATAATAAAACAAGTTGGCCTTTCTCAAAGTCCTTGATCCTAAGTCTACTATCGTGCCAAATCTTGGTCTTTTCCTTATACATTTTGGCATTTTCATAAGACATATGTCTAAGCTCATCAAGCTCATGTAATTGCAGAGACCGCAACGTTCCCGCATCGGTCACGCAATAATTCAACTCTTTTAGTGCCCAAAATGCCTTAATCTCTAACTCGAATGGAAGATGACAAGCTTTACCATACACGAGTCTGTAAGGAGACATACCTAGGGGTGCCTTATATGCAGTCCTATATGCCCAAAGTGCATCCTCGAGTTTAAATGACCAGTCCTTTCTATTAGGTTTGACCACTTTTTCTAGGATGTTCTTAATCTCCCTATTAGAAATTTCAGCCTGACCATTCGAGTGTGGGTGATAGGGAGTGGCTACTCTATGTCTAATGTTATACTTAGCCAACACTCTCTCCATAGCTTTATTAATGAAATGTGTCCCCTCATCACTAATGATAGCACGTGGTGTTCCAAACCTAGTAAAAAAGTGCCTATGCAAGAATTTTATTACTGTTTTGGCATCATTATTGGGACATGCTATGGCCTCTACCCACTTGGATACATAGTCTACTGCCACTAATATGTAAAGGTTACCTGATGATGGGGGAAATGGTCCCATGAAGTCAATGCCCCACACATCAAAGAGCTCCAACTCTAAGATGTAAGTGAGAGGCATTTCATCCTTGCGACTAAGGTTACCTGTCCTTTGGCATTCATCACAGCTGTGGGCATAGTTGTGAGCATCCTTGAAGATCGTTGGCCAATAGTAGCCACTCTGAAATACTTTTGCAGCTGTTCTTTGGCCACCAAAGTGTCCACCATAAGGAGCTGTGTGGCAGTGCTGCAGCACAGACTTCGCCTCAACAGCTGAAACACACTTCCTTAGCAACCCGTCAGCACATGTTTTGTAAAGGGTGGGGTCATCCCATATGAATTTCCTTGGCTCATGAAGGAACCTCTTCTTCTCTTGCCCTCCCTTGAAAGTTGGTAGTACCTGTGATGCAAGGAAGTTAGCAATGTCAGCAAACCAAGGTTCCTCATCGTTATCACGATGAGTCAATACAAAGACATGTTCATCAATAAAAGCATCAGAAATTCCGGGTTCCGCAATTTTTTCGCAATTATGCTGCAATCTAGAAAGATGATCCGCAACCACATTTTCACTTCCTTTCTTATCTCTAATGTCTAGATCAAACTCTTGCAGTAGAAGTACCCACCTAATCAACCTAGGCTTAGCATCAGCCTTCCTCATAAGGTACTTTAAAGCAGAATGGTCAGTGTACACGATTGTCCTAGTGCCTACAATATAGTTCCTAAATTTCTCACAAGCAAACACTACAGCTAGCATCTCCTTCTCAGTGGTTGTATAGTTGCATTGTGCCTCATTAAGTGTCTTACTAGCATAATACACAGGGTGTGTTAACTTGTCAATCTTCTGTCCTAACATAACCCCGACAGCATAGTCACTGGCGTCACATAACATCTCAAAGGGAAGATCCCAATTAGGCCCTACTATAATAGGTGCTGTGACTAGTGCCTTCTTAAGGGTTTTCCAAGCTAGGACACACTCTTTAGAGAAAATGAATGGTTTATTTAGCTCTAGAAGCTCACATAGAGGTTTGGAGATCTTAGAAAAGTCCTTAATGAACCTTCTATAGAAACCAGAGTGCCCTAAGAAACATCTAATGGCTTTGACATTTTGGGGTTCTACCAATTTCTCTATTATTTCAATTTTTGCCCTGTCAACTTCTACACCTGCCCTTGACACTCTATGACCTAAGACAATCCCCTCATCCACCATGAAATGGCACTTTTCCCAATTTAGGACTAGGTTGGTCTCCTCACACCTAGCCAAGACTTGTCCTAAGTTCTCTAGACAGTTGGTAAAGGAATCCCCAAAGACTGAGAAGTCATCCATGAATATCTCTATCATGGATTCATCCAAATCAGAGAAGATTGCCAACATGCACCTTTGGAAAGTTGCCGGTGCATTGCATAAGCCAAAAGGCATTCTGCGAAAGGCAAAAGTTCCAAAAGGGCAAGTGAAGGTAGTCTTCTCTTGGTCCTTAGGGTCTATAGTGATCTGATTATACCCTGAGTAACCGTCTAAGAAACAGTAATAGGCTCTACCAGCTATTCTGTCTAACATTTGGTCAATGAATGGTAGAGGGAAATGATCTTTTTTGGTCTCTTTATTTAGTTTCCTATAATCCATGCAAACTCTCCACCCTGTGATAGTCCTAGTTGGAATCAGTTCATTGTTCTCATTGACTACCACAGTCATCCCCCCCTTCTTAGGTACACATTGTATAGGGCTCACCCACTGACTACTAGCTATGGGGAAGATCACACCAGCATCTAACCATTTTATTATTTCCTTCTTAACTACCTCTTTCATAGAGGGATTCAACCTACGTTGGTGATCTACTCTAGGTGTATGTTCTTCCTCTAGTATAATCTTATGCATGCAATAAGAAGGGCTAATGCCTCTAATGTCAGCAATAGTCCATGCAATAGCCTTCCTATGTTGCTTAAGTAGTAAAATCAGTTCAACCTCATGCTTTTCACTTAATTTAGAAGAAATAATCACAGGCAAAGTATCATTACTTCCTAGATATGCATACTTGAGGTGAGTGGGGAGAGGTTTTAATTCTAAGACAGGTGGATGCTCAATGGATGGTTTTAATGGATTCAAAGATTTTTCAGTTAAGTCAATATTCATACAAACATGCTGAGGGTTATTTACAGGTATGTCCATTATCTCAGCTATGTTTAAGTCAATCAATTCTAATCCTACATAGTTATTAGCATGCTTAGTCAACAATTCATGCTCCAATTGTTCTTCCATTAGTGAATCAACAATGTCCATGCTAGCACAAGATTCAGAGTCAGAGGGGTACCTTAAGGCTTTATAAACACTAAATTTCACCTCTTCATCATGAACCCTCATAGTGAGCTCACCTTTTTGGACATCTATTAGTGCCCTACCTGTGGCTAGAAATGGTCTGCCTAATAGGATGGGGACCTCCTTGTCTGCTTCATAATCCAGGATAATGAAATCCGCAAGGAAAATAAACTTGTCAACCTTTACAAGAATATCCTCAATCTTACCTTCAGGGTATGCAATGGATCTGTCTGCTAGTTGTAAAGTGACAGTGGTTGGACGTGCTTCTCCTATTCCAAGCTGGCGAAATAGTGATAGGGGCATGAGGTTTATGCTGGCTCCCAGGTCACAAAGAGCTCTGCCCACGTGCTTGCCTCCTAGCTCTACAGGTAAGGTGAAGGAACCAGGATCCTTCTCCTTCTTGGGTAGCTTGTTCTGGAGTATGGCACTGCACTCCTCAGTGAGATTGACTGTTTCAAACTCACCAATTATTCTCTTGTTAGTTATAATATCCTTCAAAAACTTTACATAAGAAGGCATAGACTGTAAAACTTCAACAAAAGGAATATTAACATGCACTTGCTTAAGAATTTCTAGAAATTTATTAAAGTGCACTTCCTGTTCTTGTTTTTTCTTTAGCCTTCTCGGAAATGGAGGTGGTGGCACATATGCAGGCACATCAGCTCACCTTAGGATAGGTGGAGGCCTTGGAATTTCTTCTATCTCTTCTATGATTGGCTTCAGCCTTGCTCCTGATGTGCTTGTTGGTGGTGGACCTTGGTTTGGCAGAGACTCCAGTGGAACACTAGACTCAGTGTTCTCTACTCTCTTTGGTGTGTCCTTGGTGCTGCTCACCAATGGTCTACCACTTCTGAGTTCAATTGCTTGAACTTGCTCTTTACCATCTCTCCTTGGCACTTCAGTGTCAGCAGGGAGTCTACCTTGGGGCCTACTTTTGATTTCATTGGCTAGTTGCCCTATTTGGTTCTCTAGGCTCCTAAGAGTGGCTTGCTGACTCTGTAGAGTGGCATCATTCTTGGCTATGTATTCCTTGAGTAAGTTTTCTACAGAAGATCCTACAGGTTGGTTGTATGGTTTTTGATACATGGATTGATTATGTTGGGGAGTGAAACCAGGTGTTCCACTCGGCCTTGGTTGATTAGGATTTTGGTTAGCATTCTGTTGGCCACCCCATGATAGGTTTGGGTGGTTCCTCCAACCAGGGTTGTAAGTATTGAATAGGGGTTGTTCCTAGGCTGCTGCTGGCTTCCAACATAGCAGACTGAGGCTGGATTCCCAGGGCAGTATTCATACGGGTGCCCTTCCCCACAGAATCCACAGATAAGTGTCTCACCTTGACTTGGTTGGGTGCCCATTGACATGGCTGTGGCGGTGTTGACACTTGTTTGGAGATTGGCTTGAGCCATTTGCTTAACTAGGTTGGTCAGGGCATTTATCTGGCTTCTCATTGCACTTAGAGCATCCTTGTCTTGAGCTCTAGTTGGCTCAACTGGATCATCTGACCACCTACAGTGAGATGCTGAGATCTTCTCCAAGATCTCATAGGCCTCGTTGTAACTCTTGGACAACATGGAACCTCCAGCAGATGAGTTTAAGACTTGTCTAGTGTTGGGGTTGCATCCTTTGAAAAAGACCTCTATTTGGATACACCATGGGATGCCATGGTGTGGACATTTAAGAAGAAGATCTTTAAACCTTGTCCAAGCTTCGTGAAGAGACTCAGTGTCAGCTTGTTTGAACTTGATTATGTCATCACGAAAGGTAGAATTCCTATCAGGTGGGAAGTACTTGACTAGGAATTTCTCTGCTAAGTCTGTCCAATTAAGGACTGATCCTGAGGGTAATGAGTTCAACCATGTTTTGGCTTTGTCCCTCAAAGAGTAAGGGAAAAGGTATAGCCTCAAGGCTTCTTGGGAAACTCCAGGGATGATGAATGTATCACTAACTCCTAAGAAGTTTCTAAGATGGTTGTGGGGATCCTCATTTTCCACTCCGAAGAATTGTCCCACAGTGGACAACATTTGGAACATCACTGGCTTTAACTCGAATGAGTGAGCAGTGATTTCAGGACGGATTATGCTGGGGTTCAGCTCCCCAGGCATAGGTACTAGGTATGAGAGAATGGCACTATCCTTATCATTCGCTATTTCGATGGGATTGCGAGTGATAGGTACCGGATTTGGAATTATTCCAGCCATTTCTTCTTGAGACAATTGCGGAGGAATTGCGGTTCCCGCAATTACTTGAGGTAAATGGGGTTGTTTAAAGAGACGTTTCTTGACTCTATTTTTGGCCCTAAGTAATCTCTCAGGCTCAGGATTGAACTCTAGATCACTACTTGAAGGCTCACTCATAAACTAACCCAATAGTACCTGTAAAAGAAATGGACTAGATTAGTTACAATAGTTGGTAAACTTGGTGTTTCAAACTTAACAAACTTCGTTTTCACTTAAATAAATCCCCGGCAGCGGCGCCAAAAACTTGTTACGTGCTCAATGTGTTAAAATAAATAAGCAATAAGATAGAGAGAGCACTCAGAACATGCAAGCATACATGATCTTATAGAAAGTAGTAAGTATTTTTTCATTCGTTTTCCCACAGAGATTTATTATAAGCTATTCATGAAGTGTAAAGTTAAGAAAGAAGGGGTGGATTTGATAGGGTAGAATTGGTTTTAAATTGTCTATTTCCTACTGAATACGTAGAGGGTAGCAACATAAACAAATGCAAGTCAAAGTTAAACTCAAATGAAAAGAGACGAGATTAATAAACGAAGACAAAAACAGCTAGACAGAATTGTAACTTAAGCAGAATTGCGGAAACAGCAATTCTACCGCAATTTTAACAACAGCGAAAGTGTGTAAAATGGAGAAACAAGGGCTACTAACGACTCCTCTATAGGCTTTTTCATACGATTCCCAAGCATTGGATCAACTCACTATGCATCAAACTCACTCAATCTCATGTATCGTCCGATTCCATGCATTAGATTCTTTAGTTTACTCATGTCCAAGTAAGGTCTTAAGCATCTTGTTAAAGCAGAAAGTTATGGTTTGTACTAGGAAAACGCCTATTCCTAGGTCGTTTTCTGGCTACCTTGAAAGGCTAGCATGAGTGTATGACTCTGAACTCTTACTCCTTCCAGAGGTTAGGAGTTCTTTGGACAAAATGGATGGCCAATCGAAATTGCCCGTGGGATGAAGCTTACATACAATCAATGCTTCGAGAGCTATCCTACATGCTTAGTTCACGTTTTTTAGCCTATAGTATTGTCATTAGCATGCCCCTATGTGACTTAGTTACTCATGGATGTGGGGAGAACAGAAATAAGAGATGAAAGAGACAT
Source organism: Herpetospermum pedunculosum (assembly GCA_028017165.1). Classification (NCBI taxonomy): domain Eukaryota; kingdom Viridiplantae; phylum Streptophyta; class Magnoliopsida; order Cucurbitales; family Cucurbitaceae; genus Herpetospermum; species Herpetospermum pedunculosum. Next base: position 50,927,745 of record CM051528.1, on the reverse strand, counting down.
GCTTAAAAGAGAAATAGACTGAAAACAACAAAGTAAGACAGTAGCAGCAAAAGTTAAGAAACTGTGAAATAACAAACTGTGCTTTGATTACTTGATTGTTTGAATGAACAAAGGGAAGCTTAAAGTAAACAATGTAAAGACAGACAGCAACGAAATGAAATGAACTAACTGTCAGAAGCGAATTAACACTCAAACAGAGCTGGAAATTAGAAATGAAAGACAGAAAACAGTAATTAAGCTTGGACGCCTCGTTGCGAATGTCTCGACTGAAGGGAGAGAAAGATCAGCCTTGCTTGGATGAACCCAATCGGGAGAGAAGAGGAATCTTCTCTCCTTCCTATCAGATTGTCGACTCCAACAGCTAAACCTCACAAACCAACAGACGGATGAGAAAAACAGGAGAAAAGATGGAGCTGCGAAGAGGCTTTTACGCTTTCGGATGATGATTGAACCCTCGACTTTGACCCCCTTTTATAGCAATCTGCAGGTGCATTTGGGCCAAGGAGAACCATCAATCTTCAACGTCGTACTTCAGAATGGATGGAGGAGAAAAAACGAATCCCTGAAATAACGGAAATTAACAGAAAAAGATCAGTCAACTTACGGTTTTCACTTGAAACATTGCGGTCTCCGCAATGTTTCCGCAATGCTATCGCAGTGCTTGTTTTTTCATTCTTTTCCTTCGGTTATCAACCCTTTTCTTTCCTATTGTACGTAAGTCCTAATTTAGCTACCTTCTTCTAATTCTCATATTTAAGCATAGGTTTAGGCTAAATGCTATCAAAAACACCTAAGAGTGAACATCTTTCTAAGATAATTAAGTCCTAAAAAGGTCACTTTTGGAGACGTAACAATACTAAACCAGGCTTATGTCCCGCAAGACATCACCGTGGACAATTTAGATAATATCATCGGAAACATTAATGCAGCAAGTTCTGTGACATTCACAGACGATGAACTACCACCGGAAGGAACAGGTCACACTAAGGCCCTTCATATTACAGTCAAATGCAGAAGATTTGTTGTGCCAAAAGTTCTTGTTGATAATGGTTCCTCTCTGAATATAATGCCTAAATCCACATTGGAAAGGTTGTCAGTCGACATGTCTCACATTAGGCCAAGCACTATGATAGTAAGAGCTTTTGATGGGGCACGCAATGAGGTGATCAGAGACATAGATGTTCCTATTCAAATAGGACCTTGCACTTTTAACATAACATTTAAGGTCATGAATATTAATTCAGCCTACAATTTCCTATTGGGACACCCTTGGATTCATTCTGCTGTGGTGGTCACATCGTCAGTACACCAGAAGCTTAAATTTGTTGTTGATCACAAACTAGTAATCATATCCGGACAGGAAGACATTTTAATCTCAAAGCCTTCATCAATGCCTTACATAGAAGCAGCAGAAGGGGCCTTTGAATCCTCATTTCAATCGTTCGAGGTCGCAACTACAACAACTTTACCTAGAGAGATAGAAAAGGTGCAGCTGCGACTGAACAAGCATTCTCTGAACGCGAGCAGTAAAAGTTTAGACGATCTGTTAAATATGCAAAAAAATATGAGGAGGTTCGGATTGGGATATAAACCGAGCAAAGGGTACATGATCAATGCGAATGGATATAAAAGGAGAAATCGTTCGACAAAGTCTGAGGATCACAAGTCTGAACATCGGATAAATTGTATTCCTCATCTTTATGATTCATTCAAATCTGCGGGTGTAATTTATCCCGAAGGCCAAGACTCTGTGGTTATGGCAATAATTGAAGAAGTGGAAGAAGTAGATCCTCTAGTATACCTATGCCCGGAGGATTTTGAACTCAGCAATTGGACTATTTTCTAGCTACCTTCTGTTACTAATGAAATATCAAAGTAATTGTTTAACTATTTTGTTTACTTTATATGTTTTAGTATTTTAAATTCCTATGTCAACATTTCAATATTTCAGTAAAAGAATCAGCATTTCGTTTCAACTCTTTGTCAATTTCTCTACTATATCCCAATTTCTTAATTTTTTTTGGTTCCTCTACATTTTTCATTTTTTTTTCATCATACCAAATATTTGTTCTTTTAAACAGTGATAATGAGATTGAGAGCACCATTGGTTATAAACATGAACTGGACATCCCTACATGCAGCGTTGAATCTGATAATTAAATTACTGACGATGAAGAGGATGTTGAATTTACCCCTGAGTTATTAAGAATGATTGATGAAGAGAAAAAAATGTTAGGACCACATGAGGAGTTGATAGAGACAATCAATCTAGGGTCCCAAACAAAGGTCAAAGACGTCAAAATTGGGACGAGCATGTCTACTGAAAGTCGTCGAATGTTGATAAGTTTACTCCACGAATATATTGATGTTTTTGCTTGGTCTTATCAAGACATGTCGGGTTTAGACACAAACATAGTAGCACATCACATACCACTTAAATCCGAATGTAAACCAGTAAGACAAAAATTGCGTAAAATGAAGCCAGATATGCTGATTAAAATAAAAGAAGAAGTTAGCAAAACAGATGAATGCAGGATTCTTGACAGTGGCAAACTATCCTGAATGGGTAGCAAATATTGTACCTGTACCGAAAAAGAATGGGCAAGTGCGGACGTGCGTCGATTACAGAGATTTGAATCTGTACCTAAAGAGAATTTCCCTCTTCCTCATATAGATGTGCTAGTAGATAATACCGCAGGATTTACCACTTTTTCCTTCATGGACGGGTTCTCTGGCTATAACCAAATAAAAATGGCACAAGAGGATCAGGAAAAGACTACGTTCATTAGGGGAATCTTCTGCTATAAGGTCATGCCATTTTTATTGAGAAATGCTGGGGCAACCTATCAGCGGGCCATGGTCGCTCTCTTCCATGATATGATGCATAAAGAAATTGAAGTGTATGTGGATGACATGATTGCTAAGTCAAGACAAGGGGAGGAGCATACAACTATTCTCTGGAAGCTGTTCTTCATATTGAAGTAGAAATTTCATCATTAAGGATCCTTATGGAAACTTAGAAGAAGCTAAATGGATCCAAAACCGTTACGAACAGCTCAATTTCGTGGAAGAGAAGAGGTTGACTACACTGTGTAGAGGGCAACTCTACCAACGGCGAATGATGAAAGCCTACGACAAGAAGGTTCGTCCTATAGTATTCAAAGAAGGAGATTTAGTCTTGAAGCGAATTCTCCCATGCCAGAACGATCATCGAGGGAAATGGACTCCCAATTACGAAGGACCTCTCATCGTAAAAAATGTTTTCTCAAGAGGAGCTTTGATTTTGACCAATATGGATGGGAATGAGGTACCAAATCCAACTAGCTCAGACTACGTTCGGAAATATTATGCATGAATCATCAATACCTTAGAAGACTCGTTTAGTGTCACTAGATTTCAACGTTGTAATTAGGAGGATAGCATTCCAAATTCATTATCATGTTTAAAAGAACTACTTCGTCTTTCAAGTTTTCGAATATCTCTCCTCTTATCTTAGCATGATGACATGTACTCTTATTCTTTTGATCATAAATTGAAATCTTATTTAGCATATCACATGCTGCTCATCTTTTTAAATGTTGATATAGTTCTTTGTTATCTTTGCATTTAATAGAAAACAAAAAGGTACAAGTACTGGACATTTTCAAATTAACATTAGTAGTTCAAAAGAAATTCATATGAGTTCAAATAGTCAACCTTCATTGGGAAGGGTCATCATTGGTATGCTTTATCTGTGGTGCAAGGTCAGTATCCAACCAGGATTTTTGGCAAAGTCCTAGTGCGAAAGTGGTGTTTGAGCTTAAAAAAAAAATAAAAAAATAAAAAATAAAATAAAAAATTCAAATTCATCATATCATCTCATGCATGTTTCACAAAATATTCTCGAATTTTATCATATCTTTCATTACATCATTGAAAAAAGAAAACAAATATAGTTTTTATGTTTATTTTCATTATCATTGTGCTTACTTTGGTCGTTCTTGTTAGCTGAAAACTTAGCAAGAATTTTTGAGCAAAAAATGTTGAATCATCACTTTGAGGGAATAAAAAAAAAAAAAAAAAAGGTGCTTTCACTACTCTGTCATGGAAATTGTAACTCTCAACCATTTCATGATCTTCTTGAAAATATCTCTCTCAACCTTCGTTATTGGGCTAACCTTTAAATTGAGAGAACTCCATTTTGACCTTCAAATTTCTCATGTGCTAAACATCATACCACCATACGCCAGTAGAACAAAGTTTTAATCCTCCCACTGGGGCAAACACCCTTGTGTAGTGAGAGTCCAAATTACTCACTGTAAAATCAAGAACCTCACGCCACATAAACTTTGAGGCAGTTTACCCTGATCCAACACAAAATCCTAGACTAAATTCAACATCTACATTTATATGATGTTTTCTTTACATTTATATACCCACCTAGCCTTTTGCTAAACCTGTCACATTTAATTAGATGGCAAACATCCCAAATTATTCAAGAGAACTTCAAATGTAATGAAATAGTATTAAACTCTTGTGATCTACTGCTTCATAATTAAGACTTGTAATTTCTCTCATATTCCTAATATTCAATTTCATTTAATCCAAATTCTTATTTCTTTCCATTCTTATCATTTGTCATCTCTGTTTCCTCAATTAAAAAGTGATTCCAAGACCTAAGATAATAGATTTGAGAACTAATGAGTCGGTAACTGTGAAAATCATCTCGAGGTCTCAATTTCTTTCAATGAGTTTTGCTCGCGGGACATCTTCATCACGATACCAAGGATTATGGGCGAAGAAACAACCTGAGAAGACAATTGGAGTTTGCAAAGAAGAGAATAGATTATCAGTTTTTCTATACGATTGCACAAATTCTTGCTAAATAAAAGAAACTAAAAAATAAAAAAATGCTGCAAAATTTGTGCAATCGGTAGATCAAGGAACTACATCCGGAATGCTTGGAAAATCTCCTTTGCAAAGCAACCAATTGGGGCAAAGACTCCATCTTCGCCAAACTGGGATAAAAATTTCAATTTTGTCACACTGGAGCAAAGTCTTCATCTTTGCCATACTAGAGCAAGGTCATCATCTCTAAACTGGAGCAAAGTCTTCGTCTTTGCCTTACCGGAGCAAAACTACCATCAACAAAATGGAGCAAAGTCTTCGTCTTTGTTACACTGGAGCAAGACCTCTATCAACAAACTAGAGCAAGGTCACCTTCCACACAAGGAAAAAAAATCAGCAAGCTGAAGCATTTGATTGCGTCATTTAAAAAAAAAAAAAATTGGTGCAATCAGGAGATCAAAGAGTCATCACGAAACGCTTAAAAACAAACGGGAGCAAAGCCTTCGTCTTTGCCATACTGGAGCAAGACCACCATCAACGCACTGGGGCAAAGGCGTCGCATTTGCCACATTTGGGCAAAATCATTCATCTTTGTCACACCAGACCAAGTTAAGATGAAGATATTCTCACATTTATCGAAGACCTCGAGCTTACTCAAAGAAAGAAGAATATATACATGAGATGATTTCGTAAGGAGCTACTTCATGTTCTCAAAATTATTGCCCAAAGAATTGAAATCACTTCATTCGTCTTCCATTGGATCATATTCCAATCTCTTACTCGAACATTAAAAATTTATAATCAATCTCTTATTGTTCAGGAGATTTGAAGACCACATTATCCTCTGCTTTTTCTTCCTTATGAAGAAAACATGTATTGTTTACCATTTCATGCTTAATTCGAACTCAAATTCATTTTCTTGCATTCAAACTATTGTGTCCATTACAAAACTAAATTATGAAGCAGTTAATCAAGTAAGATATTCAATTCTACAAATTACTTTAGATAGTTCTCTAACCTAGCACATGAGACACTTCCAAAATATTTACCTTGCCTAATATGGTTGACTACTCTACGATTGACATACATAATCCATTTCGAGTAAAGCACGAAAAAAAAAAAAAAAAAAAAAACATTTTCCAATGATGATAACATTTTCTCTTTGATTCATTGTTAAACATCAGGTAACAGGGACGAGGAGAGTAGACAAAGGTAATCATTTTTCCTTAAAATATGAAAATCATTTTAAAGGTCATAATTTTCACACATCTTGCATTTCGTTTACCAGTTGAAACAATTTACATCATTATTTAAAAAAAAAAAATTAAATCATTTGTTATCGTACACATGCATACATGTTGCATTCATTGATCACATGCATGACATAATCAAAATAACGTTTTAGAGTATTCAGTGTTGGCAACTAAGTTTTGAAATAAAAACCGTTTTTTTTTCAAAAATCAAAAAAATATATGTTGGTTAAATCGAACCATAATCCAAGATTAGCGGTCGAAGCCTGTGGACATAACCCAGGTCCGTTTCGTTTACTTTGTTGGTTAAATCGAACCATAATCCAAGATTAGCGGTCGAAGCTTGTGGACATAACCCAGGTCCGTTTCATTTACTTTGTTGGTTAAATCGAACCATAATCCAAGATTAGCGATCGAAACCTGTGGACATAACCCAGGTCCGTTTCATTTATTTTATTGGTTAAATGGAACCATAATCCAAGATTAGCGGTCGAAGCCTGTGGACATAACCCAGGTCCGTTTCATTTACTTTGTTGGTTAAATCGAACCCTAATCCAAGATTAGCAGTCGAAGCCTATGGACATAACCTAGGTCCGTTCAATTCATTTGTTGGTTAAATAGATACCTAATCCAAGATTAGCGGTCGGAGCCTGTGGACATAACCCAGATCCGTTCAATTCCTTTGTTGGTTCAAAAAAAAAAAAAAAAAACCTTTATTGGTTAAATCGAACCCTAATCCAAGATTAGCGGTCCAAGCCTGTGGACATAACCCATGTCCGTTTAATTCCCTTGTTGATTAAAAACGAACCATAATCCAAGATTAGAGTTTGTAGCCTGTGTGAAACCAGTTTCGTTTTAGTTTTAATAATAAACAAATTTAAACCTTCCCAATACTTTGTCTTCGTCCTTTGTCTACCCTCTCAATTCTTCAAAGATACACAAAGGGGACCAAGCTGTAGACACCGTATTTGGTCCGACAATTTGTTTATTATTAATATTTTCTTACCTTATTTTTATTAATTTTTTGTCACCTTTTATTTTGTCACTTTTAACTTTTAAATTCATTTTTTTTTAAATTTTAGTATTTAATTAATTCCGAAAATTAGAAAGAAAAACAAAAAAAGAGAACGTTTTAATTATTTCGAAATAATTTTTGCTTAATTAGACATTTGATATCGAGCTTTAAATGAGTATAAATTTTTTAATCCTCTTATGGCTAAGATTTTATTTTCATTCATTAAATTGAATGAGTATAAAATTTTAATCCATTTTTGGATCAAAATTTGTTATTCATTTAATAATAAAATTTGATTTTATTTCATATTTGGTCAAAAATTCATTTTCATTTAAGAGCGAAATTTCGAGACATTAATGTTTTATTCTAACCATAGTCGACAATTTATCGTCTATAAATATCGAGAAAAATCATATTGAAGGAGAGAGATTTTGGAAAATGAGTGATATTTTGGGAGAAAACTTTGACCAAAATTTAACTATTTTTTTCCTCTTTCAAAGCCAAAAAAACTTCACGCAAATCGAGGTCCCTTTTCTTTCTCACTATTCATCTTCTTCCCCAAACTTCATCATCTCCACCATCATTCAATCACCATCCCACAACTCCACGACGGTGACAATCTGAGCAGCGGCGAACCACGACTGCGACTACCTCGACGGTGGACTTCACTCTGCAGCGGCGACAACTCCACGACAGCGGCAGCGACCGCTCGGCAGCAGCGGCGGCAACCCCACGACCTCGACGACGGCAACTCCACAACGGCGGCGACCCCACGACTGCTGCGACTCCACGACAGCGGCGAAAAACCCATGGCCTGCGGCGGAGACTCCACGACAGCGGCATAAGAACCCACGGCTTGCGACATCCACGAGCGGCGGCGAACGGAGCTCCTCGGCATTCTTCGAACTCCAGTAGCTTCGAGCTTCATGGCGGCAACACTCCTCCTCAGCGGGCGGAATCTTCATGGAAGTAGACGACGGTGGAAAGCTGGGTATAAAAATTTCTCTTTTTGTGTTTTGTTTAAATTACAAAATTGCCATTGTTAGCTAATTTCCAAATATATTCCTGGTATATATGAAGTCTCAAATATATTTCCTATTATATATGAAGTTTCGAATATATTCCTTGTACATGTGAAGTCTCAAATATACTTTGGTCTATATGCGTTTCAAATATACTTTGACTTTTATATGAGATTTCCAATATATCCCGGTTTATATGAAATTTCATTTATACTTTTTAATTTCTAATTACCTTTATACCCTTGCATGTTCAATTACATTTTTGCTATGAGTTTTATTTACAAGCATGCCATTGTATCATTTACAAATTATTTTTTTCCTCTTCCAATTGATTTCTGATTTAATATTTGAACTTTTATTTTTAGTTATAATGTATTTTCCTTTTCAAACTTAGGATTTTTAAGGTATCCTTAAATCTTTCCTTAATTTAAGTGTGTAAATAAATTTTAATATTTTTGTAAATATATATTTCAAACAAATTTCAACTTTATCTTTAATTTGAATTTTCCTAAATCAAAATTTGATTTTATAATCAAGTCATATTTTTATTTAAAAATAACGTTTTGTAAAAATAAAAGTCGTATTTATTTCGAGGGCCGAGTAATGTGACTTTCGTAGAGTTTCGACTCTCGTGCAAGCACACGAAAATCCTCTCGAACACTTTTCCAAAAAAATAAATAAATCAATCAATATGTTTTTAAAAATAAAATTTTATCATGTAAATCCTATGACGGAGTTGAGATAAATTTCTCAAATTCTTGAGGTAAATAATTTTTTTTAAATAAAAGGAAATTTGAATATGATAATTAATTAAGAGTAAATTATCATTCAATACATCAAACTCTTACTTTATTTTTAAATTTAAGAATTGATTAAATGAGACATTAATTTTTTAATAAAAATTATTATTTATTTTCTCAAATTAAGGACGTTTTAAAATTAATTGGATAATATAAGATAAAATATGGTTGCCGTTTTCAACGGGTGTTGTAGGGTGCTAATACCTACCCTACACTCAAACGACCCCCGAACTTGATTTCTGTTTTCTTAGACCAGTTTTCGTTTTAAGGTGGCCAATCACACCCAAAATGATTGGCGGCAACTCCATCTCTTTTATTTTAAAAACAAAACCCTTGAAAGAGGACGTCAGCCGCTCCGTGTCGCGATGACGTTGCGACAAGCTATACCCAAATTGTAAAAACTTGTTCTTTAAACAATTAAAGGGGTCAAATCGAGCATAGCTCAATTGACATAAGGTTGTGTCCGTGACTAAAAGGTCATGAGTTCAATCCTCGCTTTAATTAAAATACCGTTGCAAAAACAAAAAAAACAATTAAAGGCTATAAAAGTCCTAGTACAACAAAATATTCTACAAAGCAATCTAAATTTTATAAATAGAATTGTAAATATTTTAGCAATAGACTATTTTGAAAATACAAATTGTAGAGTTGTAGATTTTATAAATTTTAAAACTATAAAAATCAAATTTAAACAAAACGAAAATCATATATATTAAAACGAAAATCTTGAAAGCACAAGAATAAAAAAGAAGATTATGAGAGACCAAATTTAATATTTTAAAATTACATGAACCGAATTGAGAACATGTGGTGGTGTTATAAATTATCAGTTGAACCTTTTTAAATTTATTTGATAATCCACATATTTTTTATGATCATATATTGTTTAAAAAATCTATCATATAACATCATTTAAGAAATCTATCATATAACATCATTTTCTTCATACAGAGAAGTTTTCAAAAGTACAAATGACCACAAATGGTGGGAAAATGATCCATCTCATTCAAAATGAGCATAGTGTTGCTCCACCAAAATCTACTCCCCTTGTACATTTTAACATAGTACGGTTGCAAATAAAAAAAAAACTCATTAGTATCATATAAATTTTTTATTCGTAATGACCCAATTATCCCAAACAACTTTTAGTCTAAGGAATTGAAACACCCCACGAAGTACAAGTCTGCTTAATCGAATTCATTTCAGAAGCGGGAATTGCTTTGAGAAACTTGGAAGAACAGTCATTAAGCTTAGAAATGGCTTTGCAACAAGAAGGATGAGGAGCAGTGGCCTTTGTGGACACATCTACCACACATTGTGTCACCCATGAAATAAACGATGTGCAAGATGGAAAAGAGAAATCCTCTATTGCGGATGGATCAGGCGCCACCGCGGTGCAGGTCATCGCCAATGGGGCTAAAATTGCTATGCATACTAGGAATACAAGTGCTAATTTTGTTGCGGATAGGTTGGGTGACTTTGTTGCCATGGTTTGTAGAAATTGAGTGGGAGAAGGCTAGAGAATTAGAAAAGTTGTGTTTGGTTTGTTGTACCTATGTTTGGCTTGTGTTAGAAAGTTGTGGGTTATGGAGGTTCTTATATAGAGGAAGATATGGAGTTGGGATTTTGACATCTTTATGGTCATAGAAAATTGCAATTCTTGTTGATGTACAATTTTTTTTTTTTTTTTTTTTGGACAATATGTAGTGTGAAAGATTCAAACCTCTCTGTTGAGTGTTTGATTTATTTTAAAACTCTATAGTTACAAAAAAAAAAAATAAAAAAAAATAAAAAAAAAATTGGGTACTTATTAGGCTAAGGTGAAAATTTGATTTTGATTTGAATAATTTATTTAATGATAACGGATAAGTACAAATTAAAATAAATTTACATCAACAAAAAATAAGATTAATTTTTATTTTATTTTAACAAAGTAACACTTAATAATTAAATATTTAACAAATATAATTTAAAATTTAACTTTATAAAAATATTATATGAAATAAACAAATAGATTAATATGATTTTTTATTAGAAGAAAATTTTAAGTAGTCTAAATAGGAGGGAGAGAAAAAAATTATTAATAAAAATTAGGGTTGTACATTTTTTTTCCATAGATATTTAATTAGTGCGAGGTGAATGATGGAATCCCTGACGTTTTAGTAAGGGGCACAACCTTATTTCAATTAAGTTATGCTCGGTTTGTGCCTTGTAGGTCTCATTTGCTGATGAGAGAGAAATGATAAGAATGTAAAGTAATTAATAAAAATGTTGGGCAGCCCAATGAATAAGGAATGAAAATGAGATTAACAAGCATTTTTAAGAATACAATTATCTATTCTAAAAAAAATGTCTAGAATTATCTCGAGGGATAGAGTTTCGCAAATTGGTGGTGGGTCCCACTAATCTATTTTAGTAAGCACTGTCAAAGGAAATGAAATGATTCACATTCTTTGACTTCCATTCCCTATAAAGTAAAAATGGATTAAGTTTATTGCAAAAAAAAAAAAAAAAAATGGCTTAACTTAAGTTAAAAAAAATTGGAAAAAAAATGCAAACAAACATAACAAAATTATTATGCCATTCTCACTAAAAACCAAATAGGAAGAATAAAATTTGATTACTAAATTTGGCTATAAGAGTTACCAAATTTGTAAAAACTTTTCTTTTAAACCAGGAACCATTTGTTTTTTACTTAATTAGTCGCAATCTTTAGAGGTCTAGAATTCTAGATGCCTCAAAATAGAGATAAGCATGTTTAGATAGCCGAAAAATAGGATTGAACCCATAACTTCTTAGTCAAGGGCACAACTTTAATAATTAAATATTTAACAAATATAATTTAAAATTTAACTTTATAAAAAAATTATATGAAATAAACAAATAGATTAATATGATTTTTTATTAGAAGAAAATTTTAAGTAGTCTAAATAAGGTTGTCAAAAAAAAAAGTAGTCTAAATAAGGAGAGAAAAAAAATGAAAACTTATTAATAAAAGTTAGGGTTGTGCATTTTTTTTTTTTGCATAGATATTTAATTAAGGCGAGGTGAATGATGTAATCCCGACGTTTTAGTAAGTGGCACAATTTTATGTCAATTAAACTATGCTCGGTTTGTGGCTTGTAGGTCTCATCCGTTGATGAGAGAGAAATGATAAGGATGTAAAGTAATTAATAAAAATGTTGGGGAGCCCAACGAATAAAGAATGAGAATGAGATTAACAAGCATTTTTAAGAATACAATTATCCGTTGCAAAAAAAAGTCCGTTGCAAAAAAAATACAATTATCCATTATAAAAAAAAATGTCTAGAATTATCTCTATTGGGAGGAGAGAGTTTCGCAAATTGGTGGTGGGTCCCACTAATTGATTTTAGTAAGCACCATTAAAGGAAATGAAATATTCACATCCTTTGACTTTCATTCCCTATAAAGTAAAAATGACTTAAGTTTATTGCAAAAAAAAAAAAAAAAAAAAAAAAAAAATAAATAAATAAAAATGGCTTCCCTAAAGTTAAAAAAAATTGGAAAAAAAATGCATGCAAACATAATAAAATTATGCAATTCTCACTAAAAACCAAATAGGAAGAATAAGATTTGATTACTAAATTTGGCTATAAGCGATACCAAATTTGTAAAAACTTTTCTTTTAAACTATTAAGTGGACATTTGTTTTTTTTTTTTTTTTTGGTAATTAGTCGCAATCTTTAAATGTCTAGAATTATAGATGCCTGAAAATATAGATGATATCATAGATAAACATGTTTGTTTTTTAGAAAAAATTGTACAGATGCCTAAGAATATTTAGATAGCCATGTTTGTTTTGCAGCATTTCAGTATGAGAATGTCTCAAAATGATGTATTATACCAACAATACATTATTCTATCTTCATATAATTTAAATATTAATTTATTATAATTTAAATTTGTATAATAATTTTGTTTTTAATAATTTAATATTTATAATTTTCCATTCATATTTATTTTATAAAAAAAATTAATTTATATTATTGTGAAATTTGTAAATAAATTCTAGTGGTAAATATTAACTTCGCTTCTAAGTTGAAATAATTAAACTTATTTAAAAATAATATGATTATATAGTTGATAGTTTGTTTTAGTGGATTATATTTATACATTATTACAATAGAGAATGTTTATAGGGAAATGATATTGATTTGTGATGGAAGAATATATATATATATATATATATATATATATATATATATATATATTCATAAGAACAATGAAGGGAAAAAGTAAAAAGAAGAGGTCCTCGACATGAGAATCTTGTAAACCCATGATTTGAGGGTATTCCAAAACTCTTGTGATGCCTCTGTTGAAGTGAGCAATTTAAGGAGAGTGAGTCATTTGTAAAAAGGTTAGTGACTTAGTTGTTATTAAATGTTGTGGTTAGTAATGAGTTATGGAAATTAGGTGCAACTAGTTGGCTTATAGTTAGGCTATAGTCTGAGTTTGTTGTTGTATATTTCATGTATATATATGGTGTAACTAGTGGAAGGAAATGATATCGAAGAATTATTCTCCATTAACTAGTGGAAGGAAATGAGACCCTGCTGCGGCGTCTCGACGCTAGCTCTCGGGTTTGGGGCTGGAAAAATTGCCTCTCCTAGGCAATTTTGGTCCGCTTCTTCTCGGATCGACTTGCCCTTTCCCGATACACTTCCGGGGCGTTAAAACTCTGCTTTTAGCTCCGAAACGGGTCCAATGGACGCACGAGCTCTTTGTCGCATTTCTCCTACAAACGAGATGCTGCCCTAGCGCGCTCAAAGAATTATCGGGCCAGCGTCGAGACGCTGCCCTAGCGTCTTGACGCCATCGCGAGGCGCGCGCGGATCACTTAGGGCGTAGCGTCGCGACGCTGCCCTAGCGTCGCGACGCTGCCCTAGCGTCTCCACGCTACGTCGATTAAAGAGGCTGTAATGACGATTTTTGCAGCAAGTTTTTACATTCTTAGGCGATTTTCTCTTCTTCTTCCTCTCGGCTTTTCTCTATTTTTCATCATACCTCCGCCATTTGTGGCATGTTTTGGAGCTTTTAGTTTGTATTAGCTTAAAGACGACTTCCATGGCTTCCCTTGGAGCGGTATTGACAACCCGTTCCATGGACGGCTAAGGTAAGGGTGAACGGTTTGGGATATATTTGAGGGATTTTTGTTAGACTCTTTTAGCTTTGATAATCCATGCTTTGTTTATAATTTGGTGGCTGATTTGTATGCATTTATCTTTCTTGCTTAACCCTATGCATATGTTAGATTTCGACGATTGACACTCGAGTTTTCTACCATTTTGTGAATGTTAAAGAGTAGCGATGTCGTGCCTCTCACTATTCGACTAAGTAACACAGATTGATAAAACTAAACCGGAGTATCGAGTCATGCATGATAGTTGTTGGTTGCATACAGCGTTGGCGGGCAACCAATTAGCAATTAGATTACGTGATCGAATATCTGTCGAGGTTCGCTAGTGACTATCTAGAATAAATTTAGGGCTGATCACCTTAATGCAATTTTAGATAATGTTTAATTAGAACTGTGTGGTCTGATTAATTTCCATGGAGCCGGTTACCTTGGGGCTTCTCGGGTACCCGACCGTGTGTACTACAAACTGCTTGCCTTGAATTTGTGTTAAATGATAAGCTGAAGATGTCTAACGAATCAATCCCGAAAATCCCCAAACCGTGCACGCGTCTCTCTCTCTTTTTATTCTTCTGTTAGCGTTTAATTGCTTACTTTGCATGTTTAAAAAATCCTCCCGTTACAAAAACCCAATCAATTAATTAAGTTCAACTTTAATTTAATTTCGGTCATAACTTCTCCTTGGATCGACCCTGTTACCACTGGCTGCAAAGCTATTGATAATAGGCTTATAAATTGTATTTTGGCGAGTCTCGACAACTCGAAATTTGGAGTACACATTAAAGTGGGCTTCTACCAAAAATTGGCGCCGTTGCCGGGGAGAAGGCAAAATTTGATTGAAATTATGATTGACTTTGAATTTGGTTGATTGATGGTCTGCTGATATTTTTTTCTGTTTGTAGTTGTATGTTTAAATTTTTGTTTGTGTATGACCCGTTCTTCTGAGCTTAGTGGATTGCAGTTTATACCTGAAATCGAAAGAGAAGAGCGGCGGTTGAGGAGAGAAGCCCGGGAGGGGCAGAGACTGTTTGAGGAAGAAGGCAATCCCTTCTTGTTTGAGGAGATGGCGCAAGGAGAAGCGCCGCGGACGCTGAAACAGCTGGCAGCGCCAGATTTGAACTTGCAACCCCTGTGTATCAACTACCCCGTGGTAGCAGGTAACTTTGAATTAAAGTCAGGTTTAATTCACCAGTTGCCTTCTTTTCATGGTAATGCAGGGGAGGACGCGAACAAGCACTTAATGGAGTTTCACTGCGTCTGAGCGGGGATGAAGCCCGCTGGAGTCACGGAGGAGCAGCTGAATATGAGGGCATTCCCCTTCACGCTCAAGGACAAAGCCAAAGATTGGCTGTACTATCTGCCCTCCGGCTCGATAACAACGTGGCAGGCCATGAAGAGGGTTTTTCTCGAGAAATACTTCCCTGCGTCCTTGGCCACAACCTTGAGGAAAAGAATATATGGGATCACTCAGGACGTGGGTGAGTCCTTGCACGAGTACTGGGAACGCTTTGGGTGCCTGTGCGCAAGCTTCCCGCACCATCAGATTGTTGATCAGCTGTTGATACAGTATTTCTATGAGGGGATGACGCCCCACGATCGGCAGATGATAGACGCAGCGAGCGGTGGGGCTCTGATTGACAAGACCCCAGTTGAGGCCAAGCATCTTATCGCGAACATGGCAACCAACTCGCATCAATTTGGTATTCGAGGGCAGGGGCAGGTCCACAGTCTGACCCAGAGCCACGAGATGACAGAAATGAGGGCCCAGGTGGCCAAAATCGGAAATATGTTGAAAAAGATTGTTGGAGGAAACCGCGAGGCGGAGGAGGTGAATGCAATCGGGGGGTATGCTTCCAACCCGAGGAAGTATGATCCGTATTCGAATACTTACAACCCCGGTTGGCGCAATCACCCCAACTTCAGCTATGGGAACAGGGAAGGACAACCACGCTTCCAGGGCCAGTCTCACGATAGGCCTAACTCTTCCACCCAAGCTCAAGCCTCGAGCTCCTCCAGCTCATTGGAAGAAATGGTAATGACCATTGTCACGACCACCAACCAGTTTCAGAAAGAAGCTCGAGAAGAGCTAAACTCCCACAAGGCCGAGCTGCAAAATTTGAACAAGCAGCTGACACAAATGGCGGTGTCGATTAGCAAAATCGAGAGCAAGAGCTCCGGAAAGCTTCCTTCCCAAACCACGGTCAACTCATGTGAGAACGTGAGTGCTATCCAGCTAAGGAGTGGAAAGTCACTTTCCCCCAGAGCCGTGAAGGAAGTCAAGGACAGCCTGAACGAGTCCGCCCCGACTGCTCCCGAGAATCTGAATGAGAAAAAAGAAGAAATCAGTGTGCAAGAGGAAGTTGCCAGAGCACCCTTCCCTAGTAGGCTTGCGAAGCCTACTTTGGAATCCGACGATGAGGAGGTCCTCCGTACCTTCCAGAAGGTGATGGTCAACATCCCGCTCCTTGAGGCAGTGAGCCAAGTGCCAAAATATGCCAAATTCCTCAGGAGCTAGTGCACGAAGAAGAGGAAGTCCAGAGGGACTGAGAAGAAAAAGGAGAACGTTTCCGCGATCCTCCCAGGTACGTTGCCCGCCAAGTGCAACGACCCAGGTACCTTTACTATTCCTTGTATGATAGGTAGTAAGGTAGTTAAAAATGCCATGCTTGATTTAGGAGCTTCTGTGAACGTTATGTCTTATGCTTTATTTCTTAAACTGAACTTAAATGAACTGCATGAGTGTAACGTGACTGTCCAGTTAGCTAACGGGTCGAGTGTATGTCCTAGAGGGAAAGTGGAAGATGTTCTCGTTAGGGTAGGTGATATGATGTTCCCCGCTGATTTCCTTGTACTTGATATGAATGAAAAATCTCTGCATGCTTCGTCCTCTATGCTGTTAGGACGCCCTTTTCTTAAGACCGCTGATAACTCCATTTTGGAGCTATTAAATACGTCCTAATTATAGCTAAAGACCGCTTCCAATTGATTAAATGTATCTCTTTTGTAGGAGAAAAGCGGCAAAGAGCTCGTGCGTCCATTGGGCCTGTTCGAGAGCTTAAAGCAGAGTTTTAGCGCCCCGGGAATGCATCGGGAAGAGGGGAGTTTGTTCCGTGAAGAAACGGGCCAAAACAGCCTTGGAGAGGCAAAGCATCAGCCCCAAACCCGAGAGCCAGCGTCGAGCTATAGCGTCGAGACGCTGGCTCGACGCTGGAAAAACCCGAGAGCAAGCGTCGAGTGATAGCGTCGAGACGCTAGCTCGACGCTGCCCTGGCGTCGAGACCCTGCTTGGCGTCGAGACGCTCCGGAGGAGGCGCGCGCAGGAAATTCATCGGGGCAGCGTCGCGACGCTGGCCTTGCGTCGCGACGCCAGCGCGCGCGCGCGCAGATCACTTAGGGCACAGCGTCGAGACGCTGGCCTAGCGTCTCGACGCTACGACGAAGACAGCAGCTAAAAGACGATTTTTCTGCACTTTTTTGATATTCTTCTCCGAGCTTCATCTCCTTCATCTCTCAACGGAATCCGGCGATTCTTCTTCCCTTCTTCCCCATTTTCTCTCTACTTTCCGTGGAGCTCCGCCATTGTTGGCATGCGAGTGAGATCCATTTCCATTTGTAATACGTAGATGAACTCTTCCATGGTCGTTGGTGGAGCGGGATTGACGATCCGCGCCATGAGCGGCTAAGGTAAGGGTGACGGTTTGGGATTTTGTTTAGGGGAATTTTGTTAGACATTATTGCTTTGATAATCTGAGTATGAATTTGCATATTGGTTCTGTTTACATAGCATTTGTTTACCTTGCTTAATCCAACGCGCATGTTAAATTATGTTGATTGACACTCGGATAGTTTCGCATGTTGTGTATGTTAAAGAGTAGCGATGCCGTGCCTCTCACTGCTCGACTAAGTAACACAGGTAAATAGAACTAAATCGAAGTATCGGGTCGGGTAGGATAATTGTTGGTTGCATACGGCGTTTGCGGGCAACCTACTAGCAATTAGAATTCACGCCCGAATGTTCGTCGCGGTTAGCTAGTAACTGTCTAAATTCATCTTAGGACTGATCATCTTAATGTGAGATTAGATAACGTGTAATTAGGACTGTGTGGCCTAATTAAAATCCATGAAGTCGGCTACTTTGGGGCTTCTCTGGTAGTCGTCCGCGTGCTTGGTAAACTGAATTCCATGTTATTAGAATTAAATGATAAGTTGTATTTGTCTAACAATTGACCCCGAGACTCCCCAAACCGTGCACACGTTTTCTACATATTACTTCTTTCTTCCGTTAGCTTTCGTATTGATTTCTTTGCATGATTAAAACCCCCCCGTTACCAATTAATCGATCAAATCCCAATTTCATTAGTAAATTCAACTCTCCTATTCCTTGGATCGACCCTGTTACCACTGGCTGCAAAGCCTTGGCAATAGGCATTATAAATTTATTTTGGCAAGCCTCGACAGCTTGAATTTATAGCGATAGTTCAAAAATATCGTTACCAAAATTGGCGCCGTTGCCGGGGAATAGGCAATTGTTTGAATTTATGATTGGAGTTTGAATTTGATTTATTGATGGTTGACTGAAAATTTTTTTTTTTTTCCGTTTGTATGTTGTATGTTTAGATTTTTGTTTGTGTATGACCCGTTCCTCTGAGGGTAGTTTGCAGTATATTCCTGAGATTGACAGATCGGAGCGGCGGTTACGTAGAGAAGCCCGGGAGGGGCTAGGAACGTTTGAAAGAGAAGAAGGCAATCCCTTCTTGTTTGACGAGATGGCGCAAGGCGATGCGCCACGGACGCTGAAGCAACTAGCAGCACCAGACCTGAACCTGCAGCCTTTGTGCATTAACTACCCCGTGGTAGCAGGTAACTTCGAACTGAAATCTGGTTTAATTCACCAGTTACCTTCTTTTCATGGAAACGCAGGTGAGGACGCGAACAAACATCTGATGGAGTTCCATTGCGTCTGCGCGGGGATGAAGCCCGCAGGGGTCACGGAAGAGCAGCTGAACATGAGGGCATTCCCCTTCACGCTCAAGGACAAGGCCAAGGATTGGCTGTACTATTTGCCTTCCGGATCCATCACCACGTGGCAGGATATGAAGCGGGTATTTTTAGAGAAGTACTTTCCCGCGTCCTTGGCCACCACTCTGCGGAAGAGGATTTATGGGATCACCCAGGATGTAGGTGAGTCTCTGCATGAGTATTGGGAACGCTTTGGGCGCCTGTGCGCGAGTTTCCCACACCACCAGATCGCCGATCAGCTGCTCATACAGTATTTTTATGAGGGGATGACGCCCCACGACAGGCAGATGATCGATGCAGCGAGTGGAGGGGCACTGATTGACAAAACCCCAGTTGAGGCCAAGCAGCTCATTGCAAATATGGCCACAAACTCGCAGCAGTTTGGGATCAGGGGGCAAGGACAAGTGCACAGCGTGGCTCAGAGCCATGAGATGTCTGAAATGAGGGCCCAGGTGGCCGAGATAGGTAGTATGTTGAAGAAAATTGTTGGAGGACAACGCGAAGAGGCGGAGGTCAATGCAATCGGGGGATATGCTTCCAACCCAAGGAAGTATGATCCATATGCTAACACTTACAACCCCGGTTGGCGTGACCATCCTAACTTCAGCTATGGGAACAGGGAAGGACAAAATCGCTTCCAAGGCCAATCCCAGGATAGGCCTAACTCTTCCACCCAAGCTCAAGCCTCGAGCTCCTCCAGCTCACTTGAAGATATGGTCAGGACCATCGTGACTAGCACCAGCCAGTTCCAGAAAGAGGCTCGCGAGGAGCTAAATTCTCATAAGGCAGAGCTGCAGAATTTGAACAAGCAGCTGACACAAATGGCGGTGTCTATTAGTAAGATCGAGAGCAAGAGCTCGGGGAAGCTTCCTTCCCAAACTACAGTTAACTCATGTGAAAATGTGAGTGCCATTCAGCTGCGCAGTGGGAAGTCACTTTCCACCAGAGCTGCGAAGGAAGCCACGGACAGCCCGAACAAGTCCGCCCCGACTGCTCTTGAGACTCAGAATGAGAAAAGAAATGAGAAGGTCAGTGTACCTGTGGATGTTGCCAAAGCACCATTCCCGAGTAGGCTTGCGAAGCCTACTTTGGAATCCGATGACGAGGAGGTCCTTCGAACCTTCCAGAAGGTGATGGTGAATATCCCGCTCCTAGAGGCAGTCAGTCAAGTGCCCAAATATGCAAAATTCTTAAGGAGCTGGTGCACTACAAAAAGGAAGTCCAGAGGGACTGAGAAAAAGAAAGAGAACGTCTCTGCCATACTCCCAGGTACGTTGCCTGCAAAGTGCAACGATCCAGGTACCTTTACTATCCCTTGCACTATAGGTAGTAAAATTGTTCATAATGCCATGTTGGACTTAGGAGCCTCTGTTAATGTTATGTCTTATGCATTATATCGTGAACTGAATTTGAATGAAATGCATGAATGTAATGTTTCTGTTCAGTTGGCTAATGGGTCGAGCATCTGTCCTAGGGGGAAGGTAGAGGATGTTCTAGTTAGAGTTGGGAATATGACGTTTCCCGCCGATTTCCTTGTTTTAGATATGAAAGAAAGTTCATTGCATGCTTCGTCCTCTATGCTGTTAGGACGCCCTTTTCTTAAGACCGCTAGGGTTAAAATCGATGTGTATAAGGGCGTCGTGTCGTTAGAGTTTGATGATACTTTGCATGAGTTTTCTTTATTTGATGGGAAATCTGTTGCGAATGTTTCTGTTGTTTGTGAGCATGATGAGAATGGGAGTCTACCCTCGCGCTTGAGGGATGGTTCCCATGTCTCGGTTAAAATTTCTAATTTGAATTTGATGGATGATACTGATGGTTTTTGCACTAACATGTCTGATATTCACGTGCCCGAGGCACGAAGAGTGCAAAATGTTTTTCAGGTGAACGGTGGAAAAGGGTTGGCCTTGGACAAGTATGGATCGTCCCCCGCACCTACAGACTATGGATGAGTCTGTTGAGAGAATACAGTCGAGCAACCGACTTTAAAAATTCTGCGCTTCTCGGAGGCACCCGAGTGTTGAACTGTTTTTATGCTTTAGTTTAGTTTTATTGCTTTTTAGTATTAATTAGCTTGCTGTTTTTTTTTTTTTAGGGAATCGAGGATGAGAAGACAATTTTGGGCTCTAATGCGTTCGTGCGCCGCTTCCTCGCCCTCGCCAGCTTCACCACGAGTCAGGGAAGTGTATTTCTTCTTCTCTTTTACTTTGATGTATCTGACTAGTTGGCATTGAGGACAATGCCAAATTTTGAAGTTGGGGGTGGAGTAGTCCGATGGATGTGCATGTGTAGTTTGTTGAGAAGTGTTATAAAGATATTGAAGTGCTTGGGACTCTGTTTACTGTTTTCTGACTGTGATAGCCTAGGAAATGCATTTTGGAATTCTGAGCATGTTCATAATCGAGTTTTTGCATGAGTTTTGTGTTTATTAGGTTCATGTCAAAAATTTTAAAATTTTTTCTGTTGCTCCCTTGCACTCATCGCGCACTTAGCAACTTCTCCCTAGATTCCGTAAGCTTGGTTTATCGCATGTTTAGCTAATTCTCGTTGTCACCCCGAAAGGCACCCTTAGGTAGCTTGTTGCATGAGAGTTAGTAGCTAATTAATTGAGAAAGCATGTGCTTAGCCTAATGTAAAAAAAATAGAAAAGCATGTTTTGTAGAAAAGTTCCTCTCGAGGCGCTCCTCCTTCTTATTTGCGCTTAAAAGAAGTGAGCGTTAGTCCTTAAAAACGTGAAGTTTCATGCATGAATTTGACGTGTTAGGCAACTCGAGTAGGAAAGAAAAAGAAATGAAAAGTTGGTTCAAAGAACCCAAATAAAAGAGTACAAAGTACTTTTGAAAAGAAAGAAAAAGAATGAGAAAATAATTAGGTCTCTTAATTTGTTTCTCTCTCTCGTGTAAGTCAAGTGTAGCTGTTCTTAAACGCTAGAAGTAGGGGGAAAATGGGATGTGCGTTGCATGTTTGTTTTCCGGGTTTACGTGAGTTTAGGAGTAGTTGTCTAGCACACACACACGTTAGGGGGCAAGAGTTAATTTTTGATATGTCCTAGTTAATGCATGAACAAAATGCTTCCATGATTGTGCTCGTGTTTAAATTTCAATATGCATGGAGGTTTGAGTTAGAATATATGTAAACGCGTCCTTAGAGTCAATGTCTTTGTAGTGCTTGCTCGAGGACTAGCAATGTTTAAGTTGGGGGTGTTTGATAACTCCATTTTGGAGCTATTAAATACGTCCTAATTATAGCTAAAGACCGCTTCCAATTGATTAAATGTATCTCTTTTGTAGGAGAAAAGCGGCAAAGAGCTCGTGCGTCCATTGGGCGTGTTCGAGAGCTTAAAGCAGAGTTTTAGCGCCCCGGGAATGCATCGGGAAGAGGGGAGTTTGTTCCGTGAAGAAACGGGCCAAAACAGCCTTGGAGAGGCAAAGCATCAGCCCCAAACCCGAGAGCCAGCGTCGAGCTATAGCGTCGAGACGCTGGCTCGACGCTGGAAAAACCCGAGAGCAAGCGTCGAGTGATAGCGTCGAGACGCTAGCTCGACGCTGCCCTGGCGTCGAGACCCTGCTTGGCGTCGAGACGCTCCGGAGGAGGCGCGCGCAGGAAATTCATCGGGGCAGCGTCGCGACGCTGGCCTTGCGTCGCGACGCCAGCGCGCGCGCGCGCAGATCACTTAGGGCACAGCGTCGAGACGCTGGCCTAGCGTCTCGACGCTACGACGAAGACAGCAGCTAAAAGACGATTTTTCTGCACTTTTTTGATATTCTTCTCCGAGCTTCATCTCCTTCATCTCTCAACGGAATCCGGCGATTCTTCTTCCCTTCTTCCCCATTTTCTCTCTACTTTCCGTGGAGCTCCGCCATTGTTGGCATGCGAGTGAGCTCCATTTCCATTTGTAATACGTAGATGAACTCTTCCATGGTCGTTGGTGGAGCGGGATTGACGATCCGCGCCATGAGCGGCTAAGGTAAGGGTGACGGTTTGGGATTTTGTTTAGGGGAATTTTGTTAGACATTATTGCTTTGATAATCTGAGTATGAATTTGCATATTGGTTCTGTTTACATAGCATTTGTTTACCTTGCTTAATCCAACGCGCATGTTAAATTATGTTGATTGACACTCGGATAGTTTCGCATGTTGTGTATGTTAAAGAGTAGCGATGCCGTGCCTCTCACTGCTCGACTAAGTAACACAGGTAAATAGAACTAAATCGAAGTATCGGGTCGGGTAGGATAATTGTTGGTTGCATACGGCGTTTGCGGGCAACCTACTAGCAATTAGAATTCACGCCCGAATGTTCGTCGCGGTTAGCTAGTAACTGTCTAAATTCATCTTAGGACTGATCATCTTAATGTGAGATTAGATAACGTGTAATTAGGACTGTGTGGCCTAATTAAAATCCATGAAGTCGGCTACTTTGGGGCTTCTCTGGTAGTCGTCCGCGTGCTTGGTAAACTGAATTCCATGTTATTAGAATTAAATGATAAGTTGTATTTGTCTAACAATTGACCCCGAGACTCCCCAAACCGTGCACACGTTTTCTACATATTACTTCTTTCTTCCGTTAGCTTTCGTATTGATTTCTTTGCATGATTAAAACCCCCCCGTTACCAATTAATCGATCAAATCCCAATTTCATTAGTAAATTCAACTCTCCTATTCCTTGGATCGACCCTGTTACCACTGGCTGCAAAGCCTTGGCAATAGGCATTATAAATTTATTTTGGCAAGCCTCGACAGCTTGAATTTATAGCGATAGTTCAAAAATATCGTTACCAACCGCTAGGGTCAAAATCGATGTGTTTAAGGGTGTCGTTTCTTTAGAGTTTGATGATACAATGCATGAATTTTCATTATTTGAAAAGAAATCTGTGGAGAATGTTTCTTTTGTTGAGTATGATGAGAATGGGAGTCTTACCTCGCGCTTGAGAGATGATTCTCATGTCTCGGTAAAAAAATCTGACTTAGAATTGAATGATGTGGATGCTATTTTTTGCACTAACAAATGCGATATTCACGTGCGTGAGGCACGAAGAGTGCAAAGTGTTTTGAATGGTGTTTGTAGGAAAAGTGTTGATGAGGACAAGTCTGGAACGTCCCCCGCACTATCAGATTATGGTTGAGTCAGTGGAGAGAATTCAGTCGAGCAAACGACTTTAAAAATTCTGCGCTTCTCGGAGGCACCCGAGCGATGAACTGTTTTTTCTGTTTTTAGTTTAGTTGCTGTTTTTTATTGCTTTTTAGTTTAATTTAGTGTTACATAGCTTGCTGTTTTTTTTTAGGAATCGAGGAAGAAGGGAATTTTTGGGCTTCGATGATGTGCGCGCCGCTTCCTTTCCCTCGCCAGCTTCACAAAGAGTCAGGGAAGTGTAGTTTCTTCTTCCCTTTTACTTTATGTATCTGACTGAGTGGCATTGAGGACAATGCCAACTTTTGAAGTTAGGGGTGAAGTTGGATTTATGGATAGGCATGTGTAGTCGGTTGAGCAGTGTTATTTTGATATTGAAGTGCTTGAGACTCTGTTTACTGCTTTCTAATGATGATAATCTAGGAAATGCATGTTGGAAATCTGAGCACGTACATAATCTAGTTTTTGCATGAGTTTTGCATTTATTAGGTTCATGTCAAAAATTTTAAAAAAATTTCTTGTTGCTCCCTTGCATCTATCGAGCACTTAGCAACCTCATCCTAGATTCCGTAGGCTTAGTCAATTGCATGTAGCATTAATTCTCGTTGTCACCCCGAAAGGCACTCTTAGGTAGGGGAAATTGCAAAAACTGACCCGTCATAGCAAAACATTAACAAAAGTGACCTGTCTCCCACAAAAATATTAAAACTGACCGGTTTGAGGGTTTAGGGGATGTGAAATTATGCATATGCCCTCCATTAAAAAAATTGAATAGGAAAAAGACGTTGGCATCGCACAAAATATTTTCAAGCGTTGAGAAGAACCATTTCTATCGCATCTCACAGCCCTCAAATCTCACAACCCTCAAATCTCACAACCCTCAAATCTCACAGCCCTCAAATTACTCTTGAAAGGTATGCTTTCTTCCCATTTTTACTTGTGTTGTGTACCACGCTACTGCACTGTACTAGGTTTGAAAATAATTCTTCAAATTTAGGGTTTTTAAGAGTTGAAGGAATGTGAATGAATCGGCGAATGAGGGGTTGGAAAGAGTCGAATTGTTTGTTTATAGGTTGTAGATCTGATTTCGTCGATGTATGAGTAATGGAATCCAATAGAAGTGTTAAAAAATCTGATTTCGTTGATGAATTTGTGAAACTGCGTAGGGTTGTTCGATAGAAATCGCACAATGCGATAGCTATCGCACAATGCGATTTCTATCGAATTGTGCGATTTCTATCACATTGTGCGATTTCTATCGCACTACGATAGAAATCGCACACTACGATAGAAATCGCACAGTACGATAGCTATCGCACTATGCGATAACAATCGTATAGTGCGATTTCTATCGTAGTGTGCGATTTCTATCGTAGTGCGATAGAAATCGCACAATGTGATAGAAATCGCATTGTGCGATAGCTATCGCATTGTGCGATTTCTCTTTCACCTTACTGTCTAAACCTTCACTATACTGTCTCGATCTTCTAATTTTAAAATAACATGTTTTAACTTGTTCATTTGCATAGGTCTTTGAAATGGAGTTGGTTCATAAGATCAAACCCGAGGACTACTTCCCCGCTACAGTTTCGTCTTTGTCGCATATCTCGAACACAAATGCATTAATTAAGACGAAGTTAACGGAGACACAGATGAACATGTATAGGAAAACATGTTTTGGTCCACTACTGGACGTGAATTTGATATTCAATGGCCAGTTGGTTCATCACCTCATGCTTAGGGAAGTGGAAGAAGTTAGAGTTGGCGTGATAAGTTTTGGTATTTTGGGAAAGAAGGCAACCTTTTCCAGGGAGGATTTCAACATCATCACTGGTCTATGGTCTCCTACTCTCCCGGAGGTGAATAGAAAAACTAATAGTAGTCGATTGATGCAAATTTTATTTCCACCAACTGAGGAAAAAATATATGCAAAAGACTTGGAGTTGAAGTACAAGAGTTGTCAGTTTGAGAATGATGAAGATGCCGTGAAGATTTCTCTTGTACTTTTTATTGAGTTGGCCATGATGGGTAAAGATAAAAAGACTCTACTGGACTTGTCTGTTTTTGGCATAGTTGATGATTGGGAGGTGTTCACCCACTATGATTGGTCTTCAAAAATATTTGAGAGAACATTGAAGAGTTGCATGAAAGGCAGAGTCGAGAATTATAAGTTGAAAAAAAAAGGGCAGACCTACAGCATTAAAGGTTTTGCACATGTCTTCCAGGTACATGTCTATCTATCTTTCTAAGAATTTGCATATTAAATACTTGTATACATTAAATTTAACGTTTTGTATTCATTATCTTAGGTATGGGGGTACGAGATTCTGTCCAGTATTAAAAAGAACATAGCTAGTCGGGTGAGCACATCTGCCGTTCCACGGATCCTTCGATGGTCGTGCTTGCGGTTTCCCACATATATCCAACTTGATAAGGATGTGTTTTCTTCGAACCTAGTAAGTCTTGCAAATTTTTGTTTTTGGTTTTTTGTAAGATTAAACTTAGTTTGACATGTTGTTTCTATGTATGTGCAGACCCGAGTGAGTACACTAATCATGTCTGAGGCTGAAGTTCGGTACAAGAATGATAGAATGAATGGGTTAGAGGTTGTTCCCTTGGAAATGGGGCCGGATCATATGGAGGAGGACGTGAAGGAGAACGAGGAGGAGGACGTGGAGGAGGACGTGGAGGATGACGAGGTGCACGTGGAGGAGGACGTGGAGGATGACGAGGTGCCCTGGGACTCTATTGACGACCATTATGATGGAGGTGGAGGTGGGCAATTTAGTGGTCCCAATGTTGAGGCTACTGTAGTTCCCAGTGTCACGCCTATTGTCCAACCGTCTTTGGGATTAGGGTCTTCGAGTAGGAAGGAGAAGAGTAAGAAGAAGAGAAGTAGGAGAAAGAAAGTCTACAGGGAAGATATCGACCGTATAGAGGGCGAGCTGAAGACGATCAAAGATTATCTGAAACTAATATGCAATGTATGTCTCTTATTTCCACTCATTACATTTTCTTTATAAATTGAGAATAACATGTATTTATTGTATGTGTTATAGGCTTTGAATGTGGATCTTCACATCCCGGGTAATTCTGAAGTGGAGCTTCATGATGACACTGATCCCGAGCATTCCCCCCAGGTCGAGGGTGGGAATGTAGATGAAGGGGGCCCGACCCCGACCACAGAGATGATACCCGAGCAGTCCCGCGAGGTTGATGATGGGACTGTAGCTTCTGGCACCCCAGCCGCGACCGAACCCGAGCATTCCCCCCAGGTCGAGGGTGGGAATGTAGATGAAGGGGGCCCGACCCCGACGACAGAGATGGTAGCTGAGTAGTCCCTCGAGGTCGAGGGTGGGACTGTTTTAGCTTCGGGCACCCCGGCCGTGACCGAACCCGAGCATTCACCCCAGGTCGAGGGTGGGAATGTAGATGAAGGGGGCCCGACCCCGACGACAGAGATGGTAGCTGAGTAGTCCCTCGAGGTCGAGGGTGGGACTGTTTTAGCTTCGGGCACCCCGGCCGTGACCGAACCCGAGCATTCCCCCCAGGTCGAGGGTGGGAATGTAGATGAAGGGGGCCCGACCCCGACGACAGAGATGGTAGCTGAGCAGTCCCTCGAGGTCGAGGGTGGGACTGTTTTAGCTTCTGGCACCCCGGCCGTGACCGAACCCGAGCATTCCCCCCAGGTCGAGGGTGGGAATGTAGATGAAGGGGCCCCGACCCCGACGACAGAGATGATAGCCGAGCAGTCCCTCGAGGTTGAGGGTGAGACTGTTGTTGCTTCGGGCAACCCGACCGAGACCGATCCCGAGCATTCCCTTCAGGTTGAGGGTTTAAATGTAGATGAAGGGGTCGGACGACAGAAATGATAGTCGAGCAGTCCCTCGAGGTTGAGGGTGGGACTGTTGTAGCTTCGTGCACCCCGGCTGAGACCGTTCCCGAGCATTCCCCCCAGGTCCAGGGTGGGAATGTAGATGAAGGGGGCCCGACGAGGCCGTTCATAGTTGAGCAGTCCCTCGAGGGTGAGGGTGGGACTGTTGTAGCTTCGGGCACCCCGGCCGATACCGGTCCCGAGCATTCCCAGGTCGAGGGTGGGAATGTAGCTGTGGGGGGCCGGACGGAGAAGTCCACCCATCTTCTTGCCGACGTCAGTCAGAGTCAGGTACTTGTACTTAACTAATGTTTGTTTTATTCGTTCATATTTTCATACCTTTATGCTAATGTGATGCACACATGTCGTGCAGGACCCTCGTCGCGGTGTACGCAAGAGAGCTCGGGTGTCGAAGTATACCCCTAACGAGGACGGTGAGAGGAAGATGAAAAAGAAGTTCAAGCCCAAAGTCAAGTTCTCTGCAAATCCAGGAATAATCGAAAAGGAAAAAAAGATTGGAGTAAAGGAAAAGGGTAAAAGTAAGGTGGATCAATCACCTGATCCTTCGGAAGGCGCAGTTAACCGGTACAATCTTTCCTTCCATATCTCACCCTTACTACTATCAAAGTACAAGGCCTGGATTAAATCCAGGAAAACGAACAAGGAACTCCGATGTATCCAGGGAGTTATGAGGGACAAAAACTTCTTCAAGAAGTTCATGGAGAATGCGTTTTTATCTGAAGACGTAAGTATTCGAAGAATTAGTTTTTACTTTTCTATTAATTTTTATTTGGCACTAAGTATTTTACATTTTTGCAAGATATGGACCTTCTAATGATGTTCGTTAAAAAGAAGCTCCGAGCAAGACCAAATCTAAGTCACCTCAAATTTACGGTTGTCAGCACGGCTTTCATGGTAAGCTTATCCTACAATGTTTTAGCGAAAACCACATGTCAATTATAATATTGTCTTCTCATTTCATTTGTGTAGTCATTTCTAATGTCCCCCGAGGGACCCGGGTCATCGTTAGAAAAGAAGGACTATCTGGGGTCGGTCGAGTGGTGGACCGGGCGGGATCAAAGTTTTCTTGACATCGTCCTAGGTCAAGCTCCCGTAGAAGAGCCACCATGGTCGGAGGTTGACTACGTGTATGGGCCAGTCAACATTAAAAGACATTGGATGCTAGCAGCTATCGACCTACGTAAAGGATGTGTTAGGATTTTTGATTCAATGCCCACGCATGTGGATGATATCACCCTCGCTCAGGTAACACATTCGCTATCAAAGTCTTTACCTTCGTTGCTGACAGCCACCGACCACTTCGATAAATATCCTTGGCAAAACAAATACACGTGGATGGTGAAGCGAAGCACGAAAACCAATATCCATAAGTTGCGGGATGATTGTGGGTATTGGTGCGCACGTTATTTTGAGTGTCATGTAACATCTGATAATATGGATTCATTACTTAGAAATCAGTTGCATTTAATTACTGAACAATATGTAGCACAAACGTGGGATAACAGTTTCATTTATTGAATCACTTGCATGTTTTTGGTTTATCGTTCTTCAAGTGCTTGATGTTTCTGGTTGCTGGTTTTTTATTTGTAGATGTTCTGGTTCGTGGTTTTTAATTGATAGATGTTTCTAGGTTTGTGGTTTTTGAATTGCTCGATGTATCTGCTTGGTGGTTTTTGAATTGCTAGATGTCTCTGGTTGGTTGTATTTGAATTGGTAGTACATGTTTGTAGGTTTTTGATACACAGAATGGGCAGAAGTGATAAACTGATACAGGCATGGCAGAAGTGATAAACTGATACAGGCATATGCGATCGCACAACATATGCGATCGCACAACATATGTCAGTCATCAATGCAAACTTAAAACAACTTTAATGCAAACTTGTCCTCACCAACCCACGTACATCAAATTAATGCTGTCACCTAAATTCCCTTTACCCCCACCGTTCAATCATTCAAGCATTTCAAGCATTTCGTTAAGAGCCCCACCATCCGACAAATTGATCTCAAGCCCCACCATCCGACAAATTGTTCTTAAGCCCCACCATATTACACTTTTCAGTTTCTTTCATCTTCCAAGGTGCAAATATATTGTTCATTAACATTTGAAAGTTACACGAATCATCATTTTCTTCCCATTTTCTTCCACTATTTCTTCGTTATTCTTCATGAGCTATTTCAAAATATGCTTTTTGCAAAATATGTTTTTTCAAAATATGCTGTGCCATAGCATATGCTGTGAAATAAAATCAATTTTTTTTTTTTTAATTTCATACAATTTAATCTAACTTATACAATCTCGTCCAGCTTACCCTCGATTGCAATGGTGCGAACTTACTTGCGTTATGGTGGTTCATGGGACAATAGCGGGATGAATTACATTGGTGGGAACATGCAGGGATTGAGGGTTCCAATTAATATAACAAGAGATGACTTGTTGACAATTATATATAGACAACTGAATATAGATCAGAGTGAGTTCGACATAGAACTGAAGTGTTGTTTCAACTTATTGGTTGCTGTACCTCCTGTTGATATCATAGATGATTGGGGTCTTGGTTTCTTCCTTGAGGGAGAAGATGCGACAAAAATGCCTATCTTCGTAACAGTCAAACCAAAAGAAAGTGCTTCTACATTTCATGAAGCATCACCCGAACAACGTTCTGAACCGGATCCATCAGTCCACGTTCAAGTCCCATCAGAACATGGATTGGCACAAGAAAATATTTCTTCATTTTCTGCGTTGGATCCAAATATATTTTCATGCAATCTAGGGGATGACAGGATCAATCATTGGGATGATGTTTACAATGCATCTCAATTTACTGTTGAAGAAGATGTCGAGCAACCAGAAGAGGAAGTTCAGATTGAGCATGCTTCGCCATCTACTTTCATTCATGCAGAGCCATCAAGTTCAGATAGAGCACGCCCCTCAGTTCGAAATGCATCGACAACCCGAGAAGAAGGAGTGCGAGTTGATAGAGCAGGTCCATCAGTTCCAAATGCATCGACGACCAGAGAAGAAGAAGTGCGAGTTGATACAGCAGGTCCCTCCGTTCAACATGCCACATAGTACGATGATCGTATAATTGTTCCGCAACATTGTCTTACGAATGGAGATACTGAGGTTGGAGAGATCTTCTTCTGCAAGAAAGACTTAAAAATCAAATTGTCAATGATTGCAATGGATAGGCACTTTGAGTACAAAGTTAAAAAATCAACAAAGTCCCTATTTAAAGCCAAGTGCAGAGTTGAAACATGTAACTGGATGCTTCGCGCAATGAGAATGGATGGTTCTGATTTCTTCAGGGTGAACAAGTATACAAATGTTCACACATGCAGATTTCAATTGATATCTCACAACCATCGTCAAGCTAAGGCATCAGTTATAGGAGAGTTAATAAAGTCCAAGTACGAACGAGCTGGTCGTTCCTATACACCCAGGGACATAGTAGACGACATGAGAAAGGATTACGGTGTGAGTATAACCTACCAAAGAGCGTATCGTGCCAGAGAGCAAGCTTTGGAGTATGCATTCGGATCACCAGAACACTCCTACACCCTTCTCTATGCATATGGTGAAGCTTTGAAGATAGTGAACCTAGGTACGCTATTCGAGATTGAAATAGAAGATGGTGTGCATTTCAAACATGGTTTCATGGCGTTAGGACCATGTGTGAGGGGTTTCAAGAATTGTCTACGTCCTATAATTGCTGTTGATGCCACTCATTTATATCATAAATTCATGGGTAAGTTGTTCATAGCCACGGGCATTGATGGGAACAATCAACTATACCCAATTGCCTTTGGGTTGGGAGACACGGAATGCGACGAATCCTGGATTTGGTTTATGACAAACCTAGAGAAGGCAATTGGGAGTGATATTCCCAATTTGGTCATATTGTCGGATCGCCAGGTAAGCATTAAAAAGTCAATTGCAAGAGTATTCCCACAAGCATTCCATGGTCTTTGCATGCAACACATCAAAGTCAACTTGGACGACAGATTCAAGAATAACGCCATCGCTCCATTATTCTATCTTGCGGCAAAGGCATATCGAATGTCAAATTTCCAGATGTACTGGGATCAACTTTGTAAGTTCCCAGGAGTAAAA
This sequence comes from Herpetospermum pedunculosum, assembly GCA_028017165.1. Classification (NCBI taxonomy): domain Eukaryota; kingdom Viridiplantae; phylum Streptophyta; class Magnoliopsida; order Cucurbitales; family Cucurbitaceae; genus Herpetospermum; species Herpetospermum pedunculosum. Next base: position 50,895,519 of record CM051528.1, on the reverse strand, counting down.
CAATACTTGGAGAGAATTGGATTACACCGTTGGGCACGAGTATATCAAGTCCATAACAGGTACGATAAAATGACATCCAACATGGTCGAGAGTCTTAACGCATTGTTCAAAGACTCTCGAGCATTGCCTGTTACAAAAATGTTCGAAGATATAAGACAACATCTCCAAGACTGGTTTTATGAAAGAAGGAACGAAGCATCAGATTCTAACAAACCCATTACAGACTTTGTAATTGGAAAATTAGAAAAACGGGAAGTCAAGTCTAGAAGGCACAAGATTAGATCAATAGACCATTTCCAATTGGACGTGGACGATGGATACTTAGGTGGGATGGTAGACCTACACGCCCATACATGCAGCTGTAAAAAATTTGACATTTGGCAAATTCCATGCACACATGCAATTGCCGCCGCAAAAGATCGAAATGTACCAATGCATACTCTATGTGCAAATTATTACACGACCAATTGCCTAATTTCCTCTTATGCAGAACCAATCTATCCAGTGGGGCATATACAAGAATGGAGAAGACCAGAAAACTTCGAAGAACGAGAGATACTACCCCCAAAAGTTGTACAAAGAGTTGGTAGACGTCAGTCTACTAGGATACCATCATTAGGGGAGGAGGTACAAGTCCACAGGTGTACACGGTGTGGCGAATGTGGGCATAACAGGAAAACGTGTAGGAACCCATTGTCAAACAGACGAGAAGGGGCATCGTCGTCTACACCAAACACTTGAAGTCGATCTGTCTATTTTATACACTGTCTTGGCTATGATTTCTTTTTTATGGTTTATGTAAGTACAAGTTTCTGCTGATGATTTGAGAAATGCGAGAATAAAGAAATACAAATAGAAGTTTTTCGTCCTCTGTTTTCAATTTTTTTGTAAGAATTTTTTTTTTGAAATAGACTGTGCCATGGCATAGGCTGTGCGATGGCATAGGCTGTGCCATGGCATAGGCTGTGCGATGGCATAGGCTGTGCGATGGCACAGCCTGTGCGATCGCATAGACAAATTCGGGATTCCTTAATGAAGGGCATATTGTTGCGTGCTCCGTGTAAGAGATAAATAAGCAATAAGGTAGAGAGAGCACTTAGAACATGCAAGCATACATGGTCTCACAGCAAGTAGTAAGTATATTTCATTCGTTTTTTCCACAGAGACTTATGTTTAGCTATTCGCGAAGTGTATTTGTTAAGAAAGATGGGGTGGATTTGAAGGGGTAAAATTTGTTTTTAATTATCTAATTTTTGCTGAATGTGTAAAGGGATGCAACATAAACAAATTAAAGTTGAAATCAGACTCAAAGGACAAGAGATGGAATTGATAAACGAAGAAGAAAACAGCTAAACAGAATGATAAAATGGCAGAATTGCGAGGACCGCAATGTTACCGGAATTGAATAACAGCGAAAGTGTGTAAATGGGTGAATTAAAGGCTACTAATGACTATCCTATAGGCATTTTATTACGATTCTCAAGCACTGGATCAACTCTCTATGCATCAAACTCACTCTATCTCAAGTATCGTCCGATTCCATGCATTAGAGTCTTAAGTTTACTCGACTTCAAAGTAAGGTCTTAAGCATCTTGTTAAAACAGGAGTGTTTAGTTTGTACTAGGAAAACGCTTATTCCTAAGCCGTTTTCTGATTACCGTGAAAGGCTAGCATGATTATATGACTCTGAACTCTTACTCCTTCCAGAGGTTATGAGTTCTTTGGACAAAATGGATGGCCAATCGAAATTGCCCGTGGGATGAAGCTTACATACAATCAATGTTTCGAAGGCGATCCTACATGCTTGGTTCACGTTTTTTAGCCTATAGTTCTGTCATTAGCATGCCCCTAAGTGACTTAGCTACTCATGGATATATAGAGAACAGAAATGTAAGATGAAACAGACATGCTTAGAAGGGAAATAAACTTAAAACAGCAAGACAAAACCGTAGCAGCAGAAGAAAGAAACTGTGAAATGAAACTTGCGATTTGATTACTTTGAATGTTGAACGAACAAAGAGAAACTTAAAGGCAGTAATTCAAAGACAGACAACAACGAAATGCAGTAACTAAAACACTAGACTAGGAACAACAATGATCAAAACTGGAAATTAGAAGACGAACGACAGAAAACAGTAAAATGGCGCTTGAAAGCTTCGTTGCAGTCGCCTCGAATGAAGGGGATGAAAGGTCAGCCTTGCTTGGATGAATCCAATCGAGAGAGAAGAAGAATCTCCTCTCCTTCCTATCAGATTATCGATTCCAACAGCTGAGACTCTCACTCCAACAGACGGTAAAGGAAAACAGAGAGAAATGATGGACTGCGAGAAGACTTCTGCACTTTGAATGCTGATCAAACCTCCGACTTTGGCCCCCTTTTATAGTAGTTTGCAGGTGCGTTTGGGCCAAGGAGAACCATCAATCTTCAACGTCATATATCAGAATGGATGGAGGAGAAAGAATGAATCCCTGAAATTATGGAAATTAACGGAAAAAGATCAGTCAACTTACGGTTTTCACTTGAATAATTGCGGCCTCAGCAATGTTTTCGCAATGCTGTCGCAATGCAGCTTTTTTCATTCTTTTCCTTCCGTTTTCAACCCTTTTTCTACCTATTGTACATAAGTCCTAGATTAGCTACCTTCTTCTAATTCTCATGTTAAAGCATAGGTTTAGGCTAAATGCTATCAAAAACACCTAGAAGTGTACATCTTCTTAAGCTAAATGGGTCCTAAATAAGTCACTTTCATAGACTTAACACACCCCCAAACTTAAGGCTTTGCTTGTCCTCAAGCATACTAAGGACTTCCCTAGGCTGCTGTTTCTCCTTCTTTAACCACCTACTGACTCCCCTATATCCCTATCTATAGCACTGCTGTCCTGTGACACACTTCTTAGTTTTAAAACTACCCTCTTATCTAGCTTCTTCTGACTTCGCCTGCCTAACACTCACCTGCTTTTGTTAACTTCCTACAACTGATCTATTTGCTTTTGTCATATCATGCCACTATCCCTAAGGTTTCAAATTCTGCCTAGCTTTACCTCAGACTCAGTACATGCTTCTAGCTTTATTTTTAATGTGTCTAGGATTCCTTAGAGTCATGCCAGTCTTAGTATTAACGGTGACAGTAGTACTTTTAAAGATCAACCTAAACCCTGGCACCACTACATTGGATAAACACTCATCTCCCTAAACAACCCTACAAGTTACAACTTTGTGCTTAGTTAATTGAGGATCAGAGTTCTTTTTAAATAGGACATCTAAGCCACAAAGTTATAACTCCTAGGTATACATTCTTCTTCCCTATTCCCTTTTTCTTACTTAGGTGGGGCCTCTCCTTTGGTTGCCTTTTGATGCAATGCCACTTGTGGGTCACACACTTGGCACTGATTACTTAGCAACCTAAGAGAGACTCCCCTCTTTATTCTATTTTTCATTTTTTTTTCAGTTCATCATTTTTTGTAAAGGAGAAGAAGAATGCTTATGTTTCTAAGGGAGAGAGGAATGTTCCTAGGCCTAGGGTGGCCTCCCCCAAACTTCAACTACTCATTGTCCCCAATGAGTGTCTGTGGTGGCACACCCCCAAACTTTCCTAGAAGCATCTAGTCTAAGGTAAAACAAAGAGAACCTAAAGCCCTAGGCATAGACAAAACATTCGAACGGCAAATATCACAGCAGTAGTAATAATAAAAAAAACAGACAGATAAGGGCTTAAAGCTGTGCATGCTGAGCTTTTTAGAGGTTGATTTAAACTAGCAAAGGGTGTCCTATGACACTCATCCAGCATGCTGTTAGATAAGCTATATATGGTAGTCATGATAGCAGCAAAAGATGGAATTTAAACAGATCACAGCCTAGCTAAACAGACAGTCCAAAACATGCTTTCAGTCATAAAAATTGCGGGGACCGCAATTATTTCGCAATTAGATCCGGGCAGATATAACATTGATTAAGGCCCCTAAGCATGCTTTTTCCAGTCACTCAAGCTGCCTAAAAATAAAACTAAACTATCCTACCTAGTCAGCTAACATCAGACTATACTAATCAAAAGGAAAAACATAAAACTAAACATCTAAAACAGATCAAAATTGAACCAAAAATAGCATAATTCACAGGGTCCTATCAGAAAGCAGAAAATTGTTTTTTTTTCTAAGGGAACAGCAATACTCCCTTTAGTGCACTTCAAACCAGCACTTAAACTCCTTCATCCTCATCTGGTTGCCGTGGTCGTGGGGGCACCCATGGAGTTAGAAGATTGGTAGGGAACTCAGGGAAGAGGCACCCCAGCTGGTCTGCAACTTCCTTGTCCCTCGCCTGCGCATAAGTGGCCCATTGAGCCATTCTTCTCTGCATATCCATTAAGCAGGCCATGGATAGAGACTGTTCAGCAGCCAGCCTATCCAGTTCAAACTCCATATTTCCCTTTCTTCTCAGCCTCAGGTTAGCAGGCAGCTCCAAATGGCCTGTGTAAGCCATTTGCTGCTCCAAACGCTCGGTGGGGACTCCTGCAAGCAAACATAGCTTGGTTATGGTATTAGGGAAAAACAGTGGTCCCTTACCTTTCTTGGCGCATTCAGCAATGGCCGCAGTGATGACTTCTCCCACGTTAATTGTGAGACCTCTCATGATCGCATACACCAGCAGCGATCGGCTCTGGTTTATTGTTGTCTCGTGAGTCACCGGGGACAATCTCCTTCGCACGAACGAAAACCAAACAGCTGCCTTAGCCGTGAGGTTGGCACTCATGAGAGTGTGCCTCCCATTGCGTGACACGGTCCAAGAAGCTTCAGGCTGGCCAATAGTCCGAATGGCCTCTTCCAAAACTGCCTCAGTAGGCTCATCGACAATCCGTGCATAATCTGTATGAGGTTGGCCCTTGAGACCAAAGGCTTCATTGATGGCCTTGGCTGAGAAATCTACTTCTACCCCTCTGACCACAGACAGGCCATCCTCAGGGCTGAGCACATTGGCGTAGAAATCATACACCATGCTCGTGTATGCTGGATTAGGTGGTCTGCAGAACTCCTCCCAGCCGTGGTTGATCACCCCTGCGCGCAAGAACTGCGGCAGGTCAGCAGGTCGGTCGAGGAAGCCTTTCTCGTGCAGCAACTCCCTCTTCCTTAACTCAGCACCCCTGGACTCAGCATCAGATGAGACATACCTCACTGACTGAAGCTCGTCTTCAGGGTAGAGCTTGGCCTTCCCCTTATCTGCTGGCTTGGCTGACTCGGCAGCCTCAACCTTGAGCCTTTTGAGTGATGGCTCCGTGCTTTCTTTGGCTGCGGAAGGCACTCTTTTGGCCTTCTTCTTCTTCAGCTTCTTGGATTTCTTGGCCTTGACAATCTTGGCCTTCTTCTTCTTCTTAATGTTGATCTGCTGGAGGCATGCCCCCAACGTCTCCTCCATGGAATCATCCTGCTGTGCAGGAACATCAGGGCTGTCTTCCCTCATGGGAGAAAAGACTTCGTCTTCCCCAGCATCGCCACTGCCCTGCGTGGACTCTTGATAATCCCCGTATGGGAATTCAGGATCAGGCCGTGGAGAATTGTGCAATGGCGTGGGGTTGTGCTCTACTGATGGTGTCTGCGCAGAACTCAGTGGCGAAGACGGCAGTTCAGGACTCTGCGCTGCTGCAGGTGTCGGGTCAGAACTCTGAGGTGCTGGAGACAACTCGGAGTTCTGTGCAGGCGGTGACGACTCTGCGCTTGGCACTGGTTCAGATGGTAAGGGGCTGTGCGCAGGTGATGCGGATGGCGACGAACCTTCTTTGGCTGATTCGTGGGATGCACGATCAGTTTCTTGACTCTCCACAGAGGGAGTCTTTGCTGTGCTTGGTTCGGCGGCCATCTCGACACTCCACCGGCGTTTCTTAGGCGTGCCCGCTGGCTCAGATGGTCCAGCAGGGATCTCAGTGACAACCCTCCACTTCTTCCTACGGATAGGAAGCTTAGGAAGAGGTCCGGTGCGAACGGCACCATCATCTGCAAGGGTGAGCAATGCTTCCCTCGCAGCCGCTTCAGCTGCGTCATCAGCCTTCTTCTTGGCTGCGGATCTTTCAGCCCGTGTGGACACCATTGTCGAATCTTGGTGATCTTGAGAGTAGAATCAAAGATGAAAAGAATCGCAGAGTTCTTGGAAATCAGAGAATGAGAGAATCGTATCGATCGAGCGCTTTCCAACGGATATAAAGGCAACGGAAAAATCCCAACGGCTCTTTCTTGCGAATCCAGCAATTCCAGCGCAATTCCAGGGATATTTTTTCATCAAATTCTCAAACTTTGCTCGTCCGTATCTTTTATTTGGCTCAACCGTTTCTTGATTTTAAAAGCTGGATTTACTCTCCTTGATCCCCTCTTTCGAATCCCTGCAAAAACAAATAAAAAAAACATTAAATACGCAATTAAAATCACACCACAAAACATACAAACGATAATCGGAAAAACAGAAAAAATAAACTAAGGCATTGGCCTTGACTAAACGAGCACAGTAACCACTCGTTCTCTCTCGTTTTTAACTTCATGCTTCACGTAAGAGGAAGGCCGAGAGAGTCTTCACATCTCCTTCCTCATAGTAGTGCTTCAATCTAGCACCATTTACCATAAAAGGCTGTCCTTGCTGCAAGTTTTTTATCTCTATCGCACCATGAACAAAGACATTAGTAATAACAAATGGACCCGACCATCTGGACTTTAGTTTGCCTGGAAATATCTTTAAACGTGAGTTAAATAATAGGACAAGTTGGCCTTTCCTAAAGTCTTTGATCCTAAGTCTACTGTCGTGCCATATTTTGGTCTTTTCTTTATACATTTTGGCATTCTCATAGGCCATATGCCTAAGCTCATCAAGCTCATGTAATTGTAAAGACCTTAGTGTTCCTGCATCTTTTACACAAAAATTCAATTCCTTCATGGCCCAAAATGCTTTGTTTTCTAACTCAAGTGGTAAGTGACAAGCCTTGCCATATACCAGCCTATAAGGAGACATCCCTAGAGGTGTCTTATATGCTGTCCTATAAGCCCAAAGTGCATCCTCAAGCTTAAATGACCAGTCTTTTCTATTAGGTTTGACTACCTTTTCTAGGATGTTCTTTATCTCCCTATTGGAAATTTCAGCTTGGCCATTCGAGTGTGGGTGGTAGGGAGTGGCTACTCTATGTCTAATGTTATATTTAGCCAATACTTTCTCCATAGCCTTATTAATGAAATGTGACCCCTCATCACTAATGATAGCACGAGGAGTCCCAAATCTAGTGAAAATGTGCCTATGCAAGAAGTTGGTGACTGTTTTAGCATCATTATTAGGACATGCTTTGGCTTCTACCCACTTGGACACATAGTCCACTGCTACTAATATGTAGAGGTTACCTGATGATGGAGGGAATGGTCCCATGAAGTCAATGCCCCATACATCAAAGAGCTCCAACTCTAAGATGTAGGTGAGGGGCATCTCATCCTTTCGACTGAGGTTACCTGTTCTTTGGCATTCATCACAGCTGTGGGCATAGTTGTGGGCATCTATGAAGATCGTTGGCCAGTAGTAGCCACTCTGAAATACCTTTGCAGCTGTTCTTTGGCCACCAAAGTGTCCACCATAAGGAGATGAGTGACAGTGCTGCAGCACAGACTTCGCTTCAGCAGCTGAAACACATTTCCTTAGCAAACCATCAGCACAGGTTCTGTAAAGTGTGGGGTCATCCCAGATGAATTTCCTTGCTTCATGAAGGAACCTCTTCTTCTCTTGTCCTCCCTTGAACACTGGTAATACCTGTGATGCACGGAAGTTAGCAATGTCAGCAAACCAAGGTTCCTCATCGTTATCACGATGAGCCAAAGCAAAGACATGTTCATCAATAAACGCATCAGAAATTGCGGTCTCCGCAATTTTTTCGCAATTGTGCTGCAATCGAGACAGGTGATCTGCAACCACATTTTCACATCCTTTCTTGTCCCGAATGTCCAAATCAAATTCCTGCAGCAATAACACCCACCTAATCAACCTAGGCTTGGCATCAGCCTTCCTCATAAGATATTTCAAGGCAGAATGGTCAGTATATACAATTGTCCTAGTGCCTACAATATAATTTCTGAATTTTTCGCAAGCAAACACTACAACAAGCATCTCTTTTTCAGTAGTGGTATAATTACATTGAGCCTCATTCAAGGTCTTACTAGCATAATAGACAGGGTGTGTTAGCTTGTCAATCTTCTGTCCTAACATGACTCCTACAGCATAGTCACTGGCATCACATAACATCTCAAAGGGAAGATCCCAATTTGGTCCTACTATGATAGGGGCTGTGACTAGTGCTTTCTTAAGAGTGGTCCAAGCTACTACACATTCCTTTGAGAAGATGAAGGGTCTATTTAGCTCTAATAGCTCACACAGAGGTTTGGCTATCTTAGAAAAGTCCTTAATGAACCTTCTGTAGAAGCCAGCATGCCCTAAGAAGCTTCTAATGGCTTTGACATTCTGGGGCTCTACCAACTTCTCTATGATCTCTATCTTGGCCCGATCAACTTCTACACCTGCCCTTGACACTCTGTGTCCTAAGACAATCCCCTCATCTACCATAAAATGGCATTTTTCCCAATTTAGGACTAGGTTGGTCTCCTCACACCTAGCCAGGACTTGTCCTAAGTTTTCTAGACAGGTTTTAAATGAATCCCCAAAAACTGAGAAGTCATCCATGAATATTTCTATCATGGACTCATCCAACTCGGAGAAGATTGCCATCATGCACCTTTGGAAAGTTGCCGGTGCATTGCATAAGCCAAAAGGCATTCTGCGGAAGGCAAACGTTCCAAAAGGGCAAGTGAAGGTGGTCTTCTCTTGATCCTTAGGGTCTATAGTAATTTGATTATAGCCTGAATAGCCATCTAAGAAACAATAGTAGGCTCTACCAGCTATTCTGTCTAGCATCTGGTCAATGAACGGTATAGGGAAATGGTCTTTTTTAGTCTCTTTATTTAATTTTCTGTAATCCATACACACTCTCCACCCTGTGACAGTCCTTGTTGGAATCAGTTCGTTGTTCTCATTGACTACCACAGTTATTCCCCCCTTTTTAGGTACACATTGGATGGGGCTCACCCACTGGCTACTAGCTATTGGGAAGATCACTCCTGCATCTAACCATTTTATTATTTCTTTCTTCACTACCTCTTTCATAGAGGGGTTTAACCTACGCTGGTGATCTACCCTAGGTGTGTGCTCTTCCTCTAGTATAATTTTGTGCATGCAATAAGAAGGGCTAATGCCTCGAATATCAGCAATAGTCCATGCTATAGCCTTCCTATGTTGTTTAAGCAGTAAAATTAATTCACCCTCATGCTGTTCACTTAGTTTAGAAGAAATAATTACAGGCAGTGTATCATTATTTCCTAAATATGCATATTTGAGGTGAGTGGGTAGTGGTTTAAGTTCTAAAACAGGTGGATGCTCAATGGAGGGCTTCAACGGATTTATAGTTCTATCAGTTAACTCTATATTCATACATACATGCTGTGGGTTATCTACAGGTATATCCATTATGTTAGATATATTTAAGTCAGCTATATCTAATCCTACATATTCATTGGCATGTTTGGTTAATAATACATGCTCTAATTGTTCTTCCATTAAAGAATCAATAACGTCCATACTAGCACAGGATTCAAGGTCAGAGGGGTACCTTAAAGCTTTATATACACTAAACTTCACCTCTTCATCATGAACCCTCATAGTAAGCTCACCTTTTTGGACGTCTATAAGTGCCCTACCTGTGGCTAGAAATGGTCTACCTAGCAGGATGGGGACTTCCTTGTCTGCCTCATAGTCCAGGACAATGAAATCTGCAAGGAAAATAAATTTGTCAACTTTAACTAGAATATCCTCAATCTTACCTTCTGGATATGCGATGGATCTGTCTGCTAGTTGTAAAGTGACTGTGGTTGGACGTGCTTCTCCCATTCCCAACTGGCGGAATAGGGACAGGGGCATGAGATTTATGCTGGCGCCCAGGTCACAAAGCGCTCTGCCCACGTGCTTGCCTCCAAGTTCTACAGGTAAGGTGAAGGAACCAGGATCCTTCTCCTTCTTGGGCAGCTTATTCTGGAGGATGGCACTACACTCCTCGGTGAGGTTTACTGTTTCAAACTCACCAATTATTTTTTTGTTAGTAATGATGTCCTTTAAAAACTTTACATAAGAAGGCATAGACTGTAAAACTTCAACAAAAGGAATGTTAACATGCACTTGCTTAAGTATTTCTAAGAATTTATTAAAATGAACTTCCTGTTCTTGCTTCTTTTTAAGCCTTCGAGGGTATGGAGGTGGTGGCACATATGCAGGCACGTCAGGTTGCTTTAGGATAGGTGGAGGCCTTGGAATGTCTTCTACCTCCTCAATAATTGGTTCTAGCCTGACTCCTGATGTGCTAGTCGGTGGTGGACCTTGGTTTGGCAGAGACTCCAGTGGAGCACTAGACTCAGTGTTCTCTACTCTCTTTGGTGTGTCCTTTGTGTTGCTCACCAATGGTCTTCCACTCATAAGTTCAATTGCTTGAACTTGCTCTTTGCCATCTCTCCTTGGTACCTCGGTGTCAGCAGGGAGTCTACCTTGGGGCCTACTTTTAAGTTCATTGGCTAATTGGCCTATTTGGTTTTCCAGGCTCCTAAGAGTAGCTTGCTGGCTCTGAAGAGTAGCATCATTCTTAGCTATGTATTCCTTGAGTAGGCTTTCTACAGAAGATCCTACAGGTTGATTGTAAGGTTTTTGGTACATTGACTGGTTATGTTGAGGAGTGAAACCAGGTGTTCCACTCGGCCTTGATTGGTTAGAATTTTGGTTAGCGTTTTGTTGGCCACCCCATGACAGGTTAGGGTGGTTTCTCCAACCAGGGTTATAGGTGTTGGAGTAGGGGTTATTCCTAGGCTGCTGCTGGCTTCCAATGTAGCAGACTGAGGATGGATTCCCAGGGCAGTATTCATAAGGATGCCCTTCCCCACAGAATCCACAGATAGGTGCCTCGCCTTGACTTGGTTGGGTGCCCATTGACATGGCTGTGGCGGTATTGGCACTGGTTTGGAGATTGGCCTGAGCCATTTGCTTAACTAGGTTGGTCAGGGCGTTTATTTGGGTGCTCATGGCGCTTAGAGCATCCTTGTCTTGAGCCCTAGTTGGCTCTACTGGATCGTCTGACCACCTACAATGAGATGTTGAGATCTTCTCCAAGATCTCATAAGCTTCGTTGTAACTCTTGGACAACATGGAACCACCAGCAGATGAATTTAGAACTTGTCTGGTGCTGGGGTTGCATCCTTTAAAGAAGACTTCTATTTTGATACACCATGGAATGCCATGGTGTGGACATTTAATGAGAAGGTCTTTGAATCTTGTCCAAGCTTCGTGAAGGGACTCACTTGGAGCTTGTTTGAACTTTATGATATCATCACGAAAGGTTGAATTCCTATCTGGTGGGAAATATTTGACTAGGAATTTTTCTGCTAAATCTGTCCAATTGAGGACAGATCCTGAGGGTAAAGAATTTAACCATGTTTTGGCTTTGTCCCTTAAAGAGTAAGGGAAAAGATATAACCTCAGGGCTTCTTGGGAAACTCCAGGGATTAGGAATGTGTCACTAACTCCTAGGAAGTTCCTAAGGTGGTTATGGGGGTCCTCATTTTCTATTCCAAAGAATTGTCCCACAGTGGACAACATTTGGAACATCACTGGTTTTAACTCGAATGAGTTGGCAGTGATTTCAGGACGGATTATGCTGGGGTTCAGCTCCCCAGGCATAGGTACTAAATATGAAAGGATGGCGCTATCCTTGTCATTCGCTATTTCAATGGGATTGCGAGTGACAGGCACCAGGTTTTGATTTACTCCAGCCATTTCTTCTTGAGGTAATTGCGGAGGAATTGTAGTTCCCGCAATGATTGGAGGTAAAAGGGTTTGTTTAAAGAGACGTTTCTTGGCTCTATTTCTAGCTTTAAATAATCTCTCAGGCTCAGGGTTGAACTCTAGATCACTAGATGGAGTCTCATTCATAAACTACCCTAAATGGTACCTGAAAAAGAAATGAAGATGGATCAAATTCAACGGAAAATAACTTGATGTTTCAAACTTAACAAACTTCGTTTTCACTTAAAATAAGTCCCCGGCAGCGGCGCCAAAAACTTGTTGCGTGCTCCGTGTAAGAGATAAATAAGCAATAAGGTAGAGAGAGCACTTAGAACATGCAAGCATACATGGTCTCACAGCAAGTAGTAAGTATATTTCATTCGTTTTTTCCACAGAGACTTATGTTTAGCTATTCGCGAAGTGTATTTGTTAAGAAAGATGGGGTGGATTTGAAGGGGTAAAATTTGTTTTTAATTATCTAATTTTTGCTGAATGTGTAAAGGGATGCAACATAAACAAATTAAAGTTGAAATCAGACTCAAAGGACAAGAGATGGAATTGATAAACGAAGAAGAAAACAGCTAAACAGAATGATAAAATGGCAGAATTGCGAGGACCGCAATGTTACCGCAATTGAATAACAGCGAAAGTGTGTAAATGGGTGAATTAAAGGCTACTAATGACTATCCTATAGGCATTTTATTACGATTCTCAAGCACTGGATCAACTCTCTATGCATCAAACTCACTCTATCTCAAGTATCGTCCGATTCCATGCATTAGAGTCTTAAGTTTACTCGACTTCAAAGTAAGGTCTTAAGCATCTTGTTAAAACAGGAGTGTTTAGTTTGTACTAGGAAAACGCTTATTCCTAAGCCGTTTTCTGATTACCGTGAAAGGCTAGCATGATTATATGACTCTGAACTCTTACTCCTTCCAGAGGTTAGGAGTTCTTTGGACAAAATGGATGGCCAATCGAAATTGCCCGTGGGATGAAGCTTACATACAATCAATGTTTCGAAGGCGATCCTACATGCTTGGTTCACGTTTTTTAGCCTATAGTTCTGTCATTAGCATGCCCCTAAGTGACTTAGCTACTCATGGATATATAGAGAACAGAAATGTAAGATGAAACAGACATGCTTAGAAGGGAAATAAACTTAAAACAGCAAGACAAAACCGTAGCAGCAGAAGAAAGAAACTGTGAAATGAAACTTGCGATTTGATTACTTTGAATGTTGAACGAACAAAGAGAAACTTAAAGGCAGTAATTCAAAGACAGACAACAACGAAATGCAGTAACTAAAACACTAGACTAGGAACAACAATGATCAAAACTGGAAATTAGAAGACGAACGACAGAAAACAGTAAAATGGCGCTTGAAAGCTTCGTTGCAGTCGCCTCGAATGAAGGGGATGAAAGGTCAGCCTTGCTTGGATGAATCCAATCGAGAGAGAAGAAGAATCTCCTCTCCTTCCTATCAGATTATCGATTCCAACAGCTGAGACTCTCACTCCAACAGACGGTAAAGGAAAACAGAGAGAAATGATGGACTGCGAGAAGACTTCTGCACTTTGAATGCTGATCAAACCTCCGACTTTGGCCCCCTTTTATAGTAGTTTGCAGGTGCGTTTGGGCCAAGGAGAACCATCAATCTTCAACGTCATATATCAGAATGGATAGAGGAGAAAGAATGAATCCCTGAAATTATGGAAATTAACGGAAAAAGATCAGTCAACTTACGGTTTTCACTTGAATAATTGCGGCCTCAGCAATGTTTTCGCAATGCTGTCGCAATGCAGCTTTTTTCATTCTTTTCCTTCGGTTTTCAACCCTTTTTCTACCTAATGTACATAAGTCCTAGATTAGCTACCTTCTTCTAATTCTCATGTTAAAGCATAGGTTTAGGCTAAATGCTATCAAAAACACCTAGAAGTGTACATCTTCTTAAGCTAAATGGGTCCTAAATAAGTCACTTTCATAGACTTAACACATATGTATAATTTCACATCCCCCAAACCGCCAAACCGGTCAGTTTTAATATTTTTGTGGGAGACGGGTCACTTTTGTTAATGTTTTGCTATGACAGGTCAGTTTTTGCAATTTCCCCTTAGGTAGCTTGTTGCATGAGAGTTAGCGGTAGATTAATCGACATAGCTTACGCTAAGCCTAAAGTAAAAAAAAAATAGAAAAGCATGTTGGTCAGAAAATCCTCTCGAGGCGCTCCTCCTTCTTATTAGTGCACTTAAGAAGTGAGCGTTAGTCCTTAAAAACGTGAAGTTTATGCATGAATTTGACGTGTTAGGCAACTCGAGGTTGGAAAGAAAAAGAGAATAATTTGTTTGGTTCAAAGAACCTTAATAAAAGAGTACAAAGTACTCGTGAAAAGAATAAGAAAGAGAAAATATTTAGGTCTCTTAGTTTGCTTCTCTCTCTCTCTCGTGTAAGTCAAGTGTAGACTGTTCTTAAACGCTAGAAGTAGGGGGAAAACGGGATGATGTGTTGCATGTAGTTTTCCGGGCTTATGTGAGTTTAGGATAGGTTGTCTAGCACACACACACACGTTAGGGGGCACTAGTTAATTTTTGATATGTTCGTAGTAAATGCATGCACGAATTGCTTTCATGCTTATGTTGTGTTTGAATTTGCAAAATGCATGGAGGTTTGAGTTAGTAGCATGTAGGCGTGTCCTTAGAGTCAATTTCTTTATAGCCTTGCTCGAGGACTAGCAAGATTCAAGTTGGGGGTGTTTGATAACTCCATTTTGGAGCTATTAAATACTTCCTAAGTATAGCTAAAGTCCGCATTTAATTGTGTAATTTATCTCGTTTGTAGGAGGAATGCGGCAAAGAGCTCGTGCGTCCATTGGACCCGTTTCGGAGCTAAAAGCGGAGTTTTAACGCCCCGGGAGTGTATCGGGAAAGGGCAAGTCGATCCGAGAAGAAGCGGACCAAAATTGCCTAGGAGAGGCAATTTTTCAAGCCCCAAACCCGAGAGCTAGCGTCGAGACGCTAGCTTGACGCTGCCGAAGCGTCGAGACCCTGCTGCGGCGTCGAGACGCTCCGGAGGAGGCGCGCGCAAGGAATTATCGGGCCAGCGTCGAGACGCTGCCCTAGCTTCTCGACGCCATCGCGAGGCGCGCGCGGATCACTTAGGGCGTAGCGTCGCGACGCTGCCCTAGCGTCTCGACGCTACGTCGATTAAAGAGGCTGTAATGACGATTTCTGCAGCAAGTTTTTACATTCTTAGGCGATTTTCTCTTCTTCTTCCTCTCGGCTTTTCTCTATTTTTCATCATAGCTCCGCCATTTGTGGCATGTTTTGGAGCTTTTAGTTTGTATTAGCTTAAAGACGACTTCCATGGCTTCCCTTGGAGCGGTATTGACAACCCGTTCCATGGACGGCTAAGGTAAGGGTGAACGGTTTGGGATATATTTGAGGGATTTTTGTTAGACTCTTTTAGCTTTGATAATCCATGCTTAGTTTATAATTTGGTGGCTGATTTGTATGCATTTATCTTTCTTGCTTAACCCTATGCATATGTTAGATTTCGACGATTGACACTCGAGTTTTCTACCATTTTGTGAATGTTAAAGAGTAGCGATGTCGTGCCTCTCACTATTCGACTAAGTAACACAGATTGATAAAACTAAACCAGAGTATCGAGTCATGCATGATAGTTTTTGGTTGCATACAGCGTTGGCGGGCAACCAATTAGCAATTAGATTACGTGATCGAATGTCTGTCGCGGTTCGCTAGTGACTGTCTAGAATAAATTTAGGGCTGATCACCTTAATGCAATTTTAGATAATGTTTAATTAGAACTGTGTGGTCTGATTAATTTCCATGGAGCCGGTTACCTTGGGGCTTCTCAGGTAACCGACCGTGTGTACTACAAACTGCTTGCCTTGAATTTGTGTTAAATGATAAGTTGAAGACGTCTAACGAATCAATCCCGAAAATCGCCAAACCGTGCATGCGTCTCTCTCTCTTTTTATTCTTCCGTTAGCGTTTAATTGCTTACTTTGCATGTTTAAAAAATCCCCCCGTTACAAAAACCCAATCAATTAATTAAGTTCAACTTTAATTTAATTTCGGTCATAACTTCTCCTTGGATCGACCCTGTTACCACTAGCTGCAAAGCTATTGATAATAGGCTTATAAATTGTATTTTGGCGAGTCTTGACAACTCGAAATTTGGAGTACACATTAAAGTGGGCTTCTACCATTGCACTGCATATGTCCACCAAGTTACAAGCAAGCTAGATCCACGAGTTGTTCGCTGCATATTTGTTGGATATGCATATTTAAAAAAAGGATTTCGGTGTTATGATCCCAATGAAAACAAAATATATGTAACTCGAGATGTTATATTCCATGAAGATATTCATTTTTTCAGTAGTCATGAGTGCTCTCTTCACGGGGAGACAACATGTAATCTGGGTGAAGACAACACTCGTGAGCTTTTACATGCCCATGTTGATTGTTTGAATGATGATGTTCATCCTGACGATGTTGATGATGTTGATGTTGAGGATGTTGATGGCATTCATGAGAATCAAGATAGTACAAATCAAGATAGTATGAGTTCCCAAATCACACCAACAACCATAGAAATTCTGAATGTGTCCCCTCAGGTAACACCATTGCCCTCATCTCTTGAAATACATGAGTCAACTCCTGCTCCCCTTGAAACTGAACCGAGATATCCGATTAGGATAAATCGAGGGATTTCAAAACTTCAATATGACCCTGTTTTTAAAGCTAAATCTAAATACCCCATTAACAATTATACCTCTTCTCATCGTTTGTCAAAAACTCATGCACTTGTTGTAAATCAATTATCCCCTGTATCTATTCCAAGTAATGTGCAGGAAGCATTGATGGATTCAAAATGGAAAAAATGCTATGAATGAGGAAATGGAAGCATTGCAGAAAAATTACACATGGGAACTTGTATCGCTGCCTGTAGGGAAGAAAACAATAGGGTGCAGGTGGATTTTTACAGTGAAACTCAACCCGAATGGAATCATAGATCGCTACAAGGCCAGACTTGTTGCTAAAGGGTATACACAGAAATACAGAATTGATTATGGGGATACATCTGCACCTGTAGCAAAGATGAACACCATACGAGTACTTATTTCTATAGCAGCAAATCAAGATTGGCCACTGCGACAATTTGATGTTAAAAATACGTTCCTCAATGGGACTTTGGAAGAAGAAGTATATATGGATCCTCCTCCGGGCATAAATTGAGCTGGTAAAGTATGCAAACTAAGAAGAGCCTTATATGGATTAAAGCAGTCCCCCCGAGCATCGTTTGGAAGACTATCAACTTTCATGAAGAAGATTGGATACAAGCAAAGTGATGCTGACCATACTCTCTTCATCAAGCAAAACTTTAAGAAGGTGACTGCTCTTATTGTTTATGTTGACGATATGGTTGTTACGGGGAATGACTCAAACGAGAAAGTTGCCCTTCAAGAAAGTCTTGCAACTGAGTTCGAACTTATAGATCTTGGACACTTTAAATACTTCTTAGGCATTGAAGTTGCAAGATCAAGCAACGAAATCTCTCTCTTCCAACGAAAGTATGTGCTAGATTTATTAGCAGAAACAGGTATGCTTGATTGTAAACCTATTGAAACTCCCCTTGAGGTGAATAAAAAACTAACCATTCAACCAGATCAAACTCCAACGAATAAGGAGAGGTATCAAATATTAGTTGGAAAATTAATATATTTATCACATACGCGTCTTTACATAGCACATGCAGTAAGTGTTGTAAGTCAATTCATGCATGCACCAAGTGAATATCACATGGAGGTTGTTTATCGAATCTTGCGATACCTGAAATCTTCGCCAGGAAAATGATTGTTTTTCCAGAAAAATGGAAATCTAGAAGTCAAGGGATATACAGATGTTGATTGGGCTAGAAGTCACATTGATCGAAAGTCGACGTCAGGCTACTTTACGTTTGTTGGACCTAACCTAGTTACGTGGCGAAGCAAGAAACAAAAGGTTGTAGCAAGATCAAGTGCAGAGGCAGAATTTCGTGGAATGGCACAAGGTATCTGTGAGTTGCTATGGATAAAACGTATTTTACATGACCTTGGTATATGTTTGTCAAAACCTATGATGTTATTATGTGATAACAAGGCAACCATAACAATTGCAAATAATCCTGTTCAGCATGACAGAACCAAACACGTGGAAGTTGATCGACACTTCATCAAAGATCATCTTGACAAAGGTGAAATTAGTCTTCCATTTGTCATGTCAAAAGAACAGCTAGCAGATGTTCTAACAAAGGTTGTAACTGAAAAAGTTTTTCAAAGCTCACTTACCAAGTTGGAAATGATTGACATATATTCACCAACTTGAGGTGGAGTGTTGGAAATGATTGACATATATTCACCAACTTGAGGTGGAGTGTTGAAGGGAGAAATTTAAGGAGAGTGAGTCATTTGTAAAAAGGTTAGTGACTTAGTTGTTATTGACTTTTTATTTTGGTTGTTAAGTCTGAAAAACTTATTTGAGTCAAATAAGTTTTGGGATCCCATACGATATTAACAACCAAAATAAAAAGATTTACAGAATGTCTGAAAAACTCCCTATTTCTAAGCTACAAGTTGAATACAAAGTTTCAAGTCTATAAACGATGAGACTAAGTACAAAGAACTAATTCCTGAGACTTTTGTACTACGCTATCACCATTGCATAGCAAGCAAAAACACATTTGTCACCTACCTTGTATTTTTAGGTTATTGCCTGAAAATGAAAGAATAAAAATTGGGCGAGTATTTAAAATACTCAGTAAGTAGCCCTGCTGAATGAATTCACAAGTAAGGTTCATGCAACTGAAAAACGAGAAGGGTTCTAAGTGTTTTTCAGAAATATGTGCTAGCTGAGTGAACAATTAAACCTATCACAAAACTGTGTCAACTCTGAATAATGTATATGTGGGACTACAAGACGAAACACCTCTAGAAGATAGTTAGCGGTCAACTAGTGGGTGTTAGGTCTCTCCCAGCATAGCATCTACTGGATGAGTGTACTTGAAGCTGGTATAAAGTATCATGCTTAACTATGTACACATCAAAAGTGAAATTTGGGTTTAAAACAATTTTTGTTTAATTGAAATAGAAAGAAAAAAAATATTAAAAAAATTATTCCAAACATTTTTTGAGAAATTTACATGTTTAGTTTTATTTTAATAAAAATTATTAATGTTAATTTTTATTTTGGTGGAGTGGTTCTGCTCACAATTAGCTCTTATTGGTCTCAAATCATTATTCTGCTGAAATGCATTGTGGAACGAATTGTTCAGGTTTGTCGTGCTTTCCTTTGGAAGGGCTCTACTATTACTTCTGGGGGTGGTATCATTGATTGGGATGATATTTGTACACCTAAGAAAGATGGTGGTTTGAGATTTAAAGATATTAAATATTAGTATTTGGAATTCTAGTGCAACGAGGAAGCATATTTGGGCCATTTCTACCAAGAAGGATAACCTTTGGGTGAAATGGGTCCATTCAGTCTATATTAAGACTGAGGATTCATGGGACTATGTATCCCCATCTGATTGTAGTTAGTATTGGAAACGTTTGATTCAGGTTAAAGCAAAGGTCAAACAGGTCGACACTCATGTGAATTTCCAAGGGTTGCATTATACTATTTTTGATATGTGTCTGAAGCTTAAAGGGAACAATGATGATATATGGAGGAACGCTCTTATTTGGGATCGTCTCAGTGTTCTAAAACATAGGTTTATACTTTGGATAGCCCTTAAATGTAGGCTGCCCACAAGGGATCGACTTCTGAAGTTTGGAATGGCCACCGATGAGAATTGTTTGATTTGTGCGCGTGGTAATAAGACTATACCTCATCTTTTTTTCCATTGTCTTTTTAGCATGCAGTGTCTTAAAGAAGTGTTGTTATGGGAGAAAATGAAGATGAATCGTCAGGAGTTGCATCAATGTATTACATGAATTCGAAAAGCTAAAGTTTCAAGAGCTCGGAGACGCTTTTATATTTGTATTACTTCCGCTCTTGTTTATAATATTTGGAAGGCTGGAAATCAGGCTTTATGGACACATTCAGTCCCTACGGTCCAAATTGTTGGTAATCATGTTCATAGGGATGTTTGTGATAGATTTCTTTATGCTTCTGGTTTTAAAATGAGTTGTGGGGATAGAAGTTGGGTTGAAAGCTTTATTCAAAGCTTCTAATTAAGTTTATTGGTTTTTGTAAGTGTTTCTCTGGTTAATACATATATTGATTCATAAAAAAAAAAGAAACTCCGATGATTTTCATTAATAAAGATTATTTTTTATGTTGAACTTTCATAGAATATATTACTCAGACCCCTTTAATTTTGGTGAAGACTTTCAAGTATTTGAAATCAAATACTTAACTCGACCCTCAATTGAAATTTTCAAGCATTAAAGATCATTGGGCACAATATGAATCCAAAATAAAATTTTACATGGACTAATTATTTAAATCAAACATGATTCAACTTAGTCTGAGCAAGTTAATTTTTTTTTTGTTAATAATTACAACCTCTCTGAACATATAATACAACCAACTATATGTCACCTTAATATGGTAGAATAGTTGTAGTACAATGGTCTAAAATTATTACAATAATTCATATACAAGTTACAACTACTCCAGATCCACCGGAGTCTGGTTTCAAAGAGATGGTGTTGGTCTAAAACGACCATCTCTTTGATCTCAGGTCGACATTGAAAATGTGACTCGAGACATATTTGAATGCCATGATAGGAGGTGGCGGCCTTCGCGAGGCTATGTCAGCAAGCGGCGACTGAAGTGTAAAGTTGCCACAAAAAAAATGTGGAACCTTGCTCCACGAAAACAAAATTGTGGAAAATAGAAGAGAACTCCCCCTCCCTTTTTGTTTTGAAGAAAAAAAAAATAAGGAAGAAAATAATGGAGATAATGCCAGATAAAAGACAAAAGATGATATGAATATTATTGTTCATTGTCTGATAACCTCAAGAAGATGATGGCTTTGCTTGACAAATGTGGGAGCTACAATTGAGGAAGTGGACGATTATTCCTTAGTGGGCGGTTACACCCATGATCGTGGACGGTTATTCGAAGATCATGGTTGGTTATTTGCAAACGTGAGAAAGTACAAACGACATAGTGGGCGGTTGCTCAAAGGTGTGGAGTTATCTCCAACTTAGTGGGTGGTTTCCATGTAATGGGTAGTTAGCCTCAAATTGTGGAGGATTGTTGGGAATGTCCCACAATCCCTCTCCTATATAAAGAAGTTTTCTTTGTAGAGAAAAGGAACGGGAAAACAATATAGAATTTTGGGTTTTAAAACTTGAAAGCTTTTAAGCTTTGTTTCTTGTGTGTTCTTGTGATAGAATGCATGTATCAGAGCATTCAAGTGAGGATTGATCTATCTTACTTGTGGAGTGCTTTGAAGATCGAGGGTTGATGGGAGCCAAAATCTTTGGCCGATCATTGGTTTCCTTCATCATCTAAGCAGTCTATATTCTAATGGGGTTTTTGGGTAATGGGGTTTTTGGGTTTGAGATCTAAAGGTCTTGTTCTTCAGCAAGGTTGTTAGATACACTAGTGGGAGTTTCTTAACATTTTGGTATCAGAGCTTTTGGCTCAAGATCGGATATATGTTTCCTCTGTGTTTCTCTTTATTTTGTCTAGTTTCTTAACAAAAGAGGTGGAAAACTCTAAACGATTCCTCCTTGGGGAGAGAAAAATTGAGATGGAGTTGTAGAAATAAAAATGGTAGTAGAAAAAAAATAATAATAACAAATCATGAAAAAGAAGATTGATGGAGTTTTTTTTTAATCCCCTACATTTGAATTGTGGATGAAAGAGAGATGAGGGGGTGGGGAAATAGTGGGAGGGAACACTTGAACAAAAACTATTTTCCATAACATGCATCGAACCGAATCAGATCTGAAATCACATTTAACCGGACCAAGCTGATTGCACCACTGCCAATGGGCGTTCCCAACCCTAGGCCGCGTCTATAAAGGTATGGAAATGATGAAATGATCAGTTTCCCTTTCCATTGATAAATGAATGTATTTATAGGTTACAAGTTATCTATTTATGAACTATTGGAAGTTACACCAAGTACCAAATATGATGGAAAACTTGTTAATGGATCTACAACCTAGGAGAATAATATGTTTGACTACTCTACAACTAAGGAGGTAGGTGCCATTATTATCCAATATGCCCCCGCAAGATGGAACTCTGAGAGGAGAGACCAATCTTGAAAAGTAGGTGGTTGAACCGAATGCGAGGTAGTGGTTTAGTCAACGCATCTGCTAATTGATTTGTTGATGAGACATGAGTGACACGAAGAATGCCACCCTGAACTTGTTCGCGAATAAAGTGGTAATCAAGTGCCATATTTTTCATACGAGAGTGGAAGACTGGGTTGAAGCATAGACTGGTTGCTCCAACGTTGTCACAGTAGATAATTGGCGTGTGTGTGGAACTTAGACCAAGCTCGTCTAGAAGATAAGTGATCCAACGAACCTCAGCGGCGGTAGAGGCAACGTAGCGATATTCGGCTTCAGTGGATGAGCGAGCCAACGTACGTTGCTTCTTCGAGCACCAAGAGATTGGATTCCTACCCAAATATAAGATATACGCACTAGTGGAGGTAAAGTCATCTTTGTTGCCTGCCCAGTCTGCATCAGAGTACGCATGGAGAGTAAGGGGTGATTGGCGATGAAGGAGAACACCAAGATCAAGTGTGCCATTGTTACCTCTCCAAAAGTGCATTATTTAGGGTCTTAATTACCTAAAAATCATGGAAGTTCTTGAGTATTTTTGTTAGAAGTTAGCTTAATGTGTGCTTAAAAGTGAGAATTTGAGAAATGATGCTAATTTAAGGCTTATTTGGAAAAGGAACGAAAAGGGATGCAAAATGGTGAAAAACACAGCTAAATTGTACATTGCAGGTGCATTGCGGAAATATTGCAGAGCTCGCAATGGAATCAGCTAAAATAGAGCATTGCGGCCCTCGCAATGAAACCGCAACGCCAGTCTTTTCTGCTGCATTTTTTCAGCCGTCAGTCTTTGTTGTTGCGATTTTCCAGCCGTCAACTCTCCCTGCTGCTGCCACGTGTCAAGCTTGACTACCTCACAAAGTTGGATGGTGATCCACGAATATAGAGCAGCTTTTGGCAACCTCTGCAAGCTATATAAAGAGAGTTAGATGAAGGATCAATCGAATTGAATCCCCTTCAATTCATTCCACACAATCTGATAGTGAGAAGCTCTCGATCGTGAAGAATCCCGAAGACAAAACCTCTTCCCCCGTTTGTTGGATCGAAGAAATAAGCCCTTGGCGTTGATAAATCGAGAGGAAGAAGAGAAGATCTCTCTTCGCTTCTGATCGAAATTATCCCCAAAATCAGCTAATCTTCCCTTTCATCCGAGGCGATTCACGACTTGGAGGATCCTTACGCAACTTACTGCTTTCCTTTACTGCTTTCCTAATTTCTTACTGCTTTCCTTTAAGTGTTGTTCTGAACCATTTACCGTTTTACCCTTTAATTGTTGCTTTTGGATCAACGTATGTTTGTTTACGAATTGTTATGTACTTCGCCTTTTTAAGAGTAATCAATTAATTTTGTTGAGTTCTCCATTCTATGTTTATCAATTCATTTCCTTTAGTTCTTCGAAAACCATGAGTAACTAACTCAATAGAGGTCTGCCATGGATGAATCTATAGACTAGAAGTATGTGAATTCAACATGTAAAGTAGCGTGAATGCATTGAATGTATGTGATCTTCATCCCATGGGCAATTTCGACTGCCCATCCATTTTGTCTAAAGAATTCCTAACCTCTGGAATGAGTAAGAATTCAGAGTCATCCATTCATGTTAGCCTTTTATGGTAACCAGAGAATGGCCTAGGAATAGGCATTCTCCTAGCACGTTTGTTAGCATGTGTGTATAAATAGGTTCTTAAGTCTTACTTGGATATGAGTAAACTCAAGATCTAATGCATGTAATCGAAAGATGCATGAGACCTAGTTAAAACGATGCATGAAATGTTAATTTGTTGTTGAATGGTCATAGTTAAATGCCTATAGAGGACTCTTAAGCCGACCTTGCTATCTTACTTTAGTTTTTAAATCGTTGCGAATTTATTGCGAGATTATTGCGAGATCCGCAATAACCAATTCAGCCTTTGTCTTAGTCTTTTTCAGTTGCTTTTAATCCATTGCGAAATCATTGCGAAAAGATTGCGAGATCCGCAATCCTACTTTTCCACATTATAAATTTACCTCTTTGCTTGCTTTGCATTTATGTTTACATTCTTCTTGCATCTTTTAGACTTTCGTCCTTCAACCCAAAATCTATCCAATTTAAGTTACCTTATCTAATCTAACACACCAAATCGCTAGTCACTAAACTTAATCTCTGTGGGAAAATGAAATAAATTATACTTATCACTTGCTGCAGACCATGTATACTTGCATGATCTGAGTGCTCTTCGCATTTAATTTTACATACACACTGAGCACGCAACAAGTTTTTGGCGCCGTTGCCGGGGATTTGCATTTTTTTGTGTTAAGTTGATTGATTGTAAGATCTGTGCTGAATACGTGAGCTTAATTTGTTTACTATCATTTTCAGGCACAGAGAGAGAAACTATGCAGGTGAAAAACGTATGTGTACGGCAAAATAAATGAATACGCTGCAAAACTTAATTGGAGGAAGAGTTTTCCCACAATAGTTTGAAGAATTTTATCAGCCATGTGCTTATTGTGGGGATAATCATAACTTGGAGAATTGCCCAACATTGAATTATCAAGAGGGGCAATATCAACAAAGCTATGACAACCATCATTCGTACTTGTCTGGACATGATCAGTGGCAACTCTCAAATAATCCTTGGGAAGAGCAGTTGCAAGTTGCTCATTATCAAGAGTTCCACCAACACGGAGACTATCGACATTATGCGCCAACTCAAAATGAAGAATTATCACCCGCTTTGGAGGCGCTATGGATAGGATTCATGGAAAGGAATGATGCATCCATGAGAAGAATTGATGAGCAATTAGCCCAACTCACAAATGATTTACAAAATCTACTTGTTATATCAAAATCACCACCACCATGCCCTCAGATGTGTGATTTTTATGATGATGACTCCTTTGTTACCTTCGATTCTAAGAAGGGTGATCCAATGGAATCTCCATATGAATTGGGGGAGTTGGTGAAAGTTGAGAAAAATGAAATTGTGTTGGATGAGGCCAAAGAGAATAATGCGCTGCTTGAGGAACAAGAATTTGAAATGTTTGAGGTTGCAGCAAGCTTCTCCACCAATGAAAGAGCTGAGCCACCACCACCACAAATGCTCCACCTGAAGGAGTTAGAAAGAGATGTGTCAGAAAAAGAAGTCCCATCGCATCAAACCTATGTTGTACCAACGCACATAAAGTACAAACCTTGGGAGGTTATAACATGCAGTGTCTTTGAAAGAATCAACAATTTCAAGGTGTGGCAGAATGTCCGACCCCGTAAATCAAGACTTAAGTATCTTAAAGGAGCAGAAGTGAGTGAATGTTTCCTAGCTTGGACTAAGCTTAAGACTGCCTTAGTAAAAACTCCAATCATAATCGGTCCAAATTGGGAATTGCCTTTTGAATTGATGTGTGATGCGAGTGACTATGCAATTGAAGCCATGCTTGGCCAAAAAAGAGAAAAATTAACACATCCTATTTATTATGCAAGTAAAACCTTGAATGAAACTTAGTGCAATTATACTACCACAGAAAAAGAGATGTTAGCAGTAGTATTTGCATGTGAGAAGTTTAGGGCATATATTGTAGGAAATAAAACAATTGTTTATACTGATCATTCTGCAATAAAGTACCTAATGAGGAAGGTTGATGCCAAGCCTCGACTAACTAGATGGGTGTTACTTTTGTAAGAGTTTGATCTAGAAATTAGAGACAAAAAGGGATGTGAAAATGTAGTTGCTGATCACTTATCAAGATTGCAGACTCATTGCGAATCTATTGCGGAGCCCGCAATGACAGATTCTTTTGTTGATGAACATGTTTTTGTGTTAGTACATTGTGATGATAATGATGAACCACGGTTTGCTGATATTGTAAATTTTCTTGCCTCACAGGTGTTACCAGAATTCAGAAAGGAGCAAGACAAGAAGAAATTCTTAAACGAGGCTAAGAAGTACATTTGGGATGATCCAACCCTCTACAGAAGCTATGCGGATGGATTGCTAAGGAAATGTGTGTCAGCTGCTGAAGCAAGGTCAATCTTGCAGCATTGTCATACAGCTCCATATGGAGGAAACTTTGGTGGTCAGAGGACTGCTGCAAAAGTATTTCAGAGTGGCTATTTCTGGCCAACAATCTTTAAGGATGCACATGACTACGCACACAACTGCAATGAATGTCAACGTACAGGTAACCTTAGTAGGAAGGATGAGATGCCCCTAACATATATTCTAGAGTTAGAACTCTTTGATGTATGGGGTATTGACTTCATGGGTCCATTCCCACCATCTGCTGGTAATCTTTACATTTTAGTAGTTGTAGACTATGTCTCAAAATGGGTTGAGGCAATTGGATGTCCTTTAAATGATGCTAAAACGGTTATAAAATTTCTTAATAGACATATTTTTACACGATTTGGCACACCACGTGCCATCATAAGTGATGAAGGAACACATTTCATAAATAAATCTATGGAGAAAGTGTTAGCCAAATATAATGTTAGGCATAGGGTGGCACCCTATCATCCCCATTCAAATGGGCAAGCTGAAATTTCTAATAGAGAAATCAAAAGCATACTTGAGAAAGTTGTAAAACCAAATAGAAACGATTGGTCTTTTAAATTAGATGATGCACTATGGCCATATAGGACTGCATATAAGACACCATTAGGAATGTCTCCTTATAGGTTAGTTTATGGAAAAGCATGTCACTTACCCCTTGAATTAGAAAACAAAGCTTTTTGGTCCTTAAAAGAGTTAAACTTTTGTGTAACCGATGCGGGAACATTACGGTCTCTGCAAGTGCATGAATTGGATGAACTAAGACACATGTCATATAAAAATGCTAAAATGTATAAGGAAAAAACTAAAATTTGGCATGATAGTAGACTTAGGATAAAGGACTTCAAAAAGGGCCATCATGTTCTATTGTTTAATTCACGATTGAAATTGTTGCCTGGAAAACTAAAGTCTCATTGGTCTGGTCCATTTGTGATTACTAATGTGTTTGTTTATGGTGCAATTGAAATAAAAAATTTGGATCAAGGCCAGCCGTTCATGGTGAATGGTGCTAAATTGAAGCACTACTACGAGGGAGGAGATGTGAGAACACTCTCGGCATTCCTCTTATCTGAAGCTTAAAAGTCAAGCAAAAGAAAATGAGCAAGGGACTTGGAACTAGCTGAGCACCTGTTGAATTGATGAGCCCCTGGATGCCTCCGAATGAAGAGAAGAATGATGAAGAAGAAAGAGATGAATGAATGAATGAATGCCATAGTCTGACGGCATTCGAGGGAGTCGTTCTTTTCTCCCTCAAAAACCTGCTTTTCTGTAAACCGTTTACCCCCCTCCCAATATCAACTGCTGTTTTGTTTTGATTTCCATAGTTAGCTTAATTTAGAGTAGCTAGATTAGTTTAATTTTGTATGGTTAATTAGTTTAGATAGTTCTTTTCTGTTCTCTGTACTTGTTCACATGCCCTTTGGGCCACAAATAGAAATTGCATGTTAGGAGCTTTGATTACTGTTAAATCTGCTCTGTTAGTGTCATTGCGATTTCTTTGCGGACACCGCAATGTTTTTCTTTTCGTTTAAGCATGCTGTTATGTGAGGTATGACTTTCTGCTGGTATGTTCTGTCTTTAATTCTATCTACGTGACTGCATTGATGATGTCCCTGTGTAGTCTGTTTATTGAGCATGTTGGATGAGTGTCGAGTACATTCTTGTTAGGTTTAATTAGCTTCATAGCATGTTAAGCATGTGCCTCTGTTAGACCTTACCATTTGGTTTTAATAAATTTATGTTGATGTGTTATCTGGACTGTGAGGGCCATTCCATTCCTAGGAGTTTTAAATTATGTCTGTTTTTTAACTTAGACTAGATGCTTCTAAGACAAGTTTGGGGGTGTGCCACCTCATACTCTCATTGAGGACAATGAGTAGTTCAAGTTTGGGAGAGGCAGCCTCTAGTCCTAGGAACACTCCTCTCTCCCTTAGTAAGATATGCATCATCCTTCTTTGAAAAAAAAAAAGAGAATACAAGAAAAAAAAAAGAAGCATTGTCTTTTCTTTAAAATTGCTGAGTAATCCGGGCCACTTGTGTAACCCACAAGGGGCACTGCATCAAAAGGCATACTTAAGGGAAAGAAAGAGGTGCAAAGAAAGAAAAAAAATATGGAAAACAAAGAAGGATGATGTATGCCAAGAGGGTACAGCCTTCGGTGCTTAGATGTCCTATGTAATGAACTCTGATCCTAAGTTAGCTGAGCACGAGGCTGTAACTAGAAGGCTTGTTGAGGGAGATGAGTGTCTGTCCTAAAATAGAAGTGATGCCATGGCTTAGTCTGTTCTATGGATTTTGTACTCTGATACTTGTGTTGTTCTAAGCATGACATGACTCTAAAGGATTCCTAGTTAGTAAAAATAAAAACCTTAGAAGCATGTACTGAGTCTGAGTTAAAACTAGGGAGATTTTGAAAGCTTAGGGATGACTGCACAATGTGCTCAATGATATAGGCAGATAAACCAAAAGATAGGAAGTTAGTAAAAACAGAAGGTTTTAAAGGCAAGGGAAATCAAAAAAGACAAAACATGAAGTTAGTTTTAGCATAGGAGAGTGCACAGGACAACAATGCCTTTGACAGTAAGCCTCATCAAATCAGTTAGGTAGAGTTTAAAAGACAAGAGTTAGCAGCTAATTAGAGAGAAAGTAAGCTTTTATATTGCTCGAGGACTAGCAATAACTCAAGTTTGGGGGTGTGTTACCTCTCCAAAAGTGCATTATTCAGGGTCTTAATTACCTAAAAATCATGGAAGTTCTAGAGTATTTTTGTTAGAAGTTAGCCTAATGTGTGCTTAAAAGTGGGAATTTGAGAAATGATGCTAATTTAAGGCTTATTTGGAAAAGGAACCAAAAAGGATGCAAAATGGTGAAAAAACAGCTAAATTGTACATTGCAGGTGCATTGCGGAAATATTGCGGAGCTCGCAATGGAATCAGCTAAAACAGAGCATTGCGGCCCTCGCAATGCAACCGCAACGCCAGTCTTTTATGCTGCATTTTTCCAGCCGTCAGTCTTTGTTGTTGTGATTTTCCAGCAGTCAAATCTCTCTGCTGCTGCCACGTGTCAAGCTTGACTACCTCACAAAGTTGGATGGTGATCCACGAATATAGAGCAGCTTTTGGCAACCTTTGCAAGCTATATAAAGAGAGTTAAATGAAGGATCAATCGAATTGAATCCCCTCCAATTCATTCCACACAATCTGATAGTGAGGAGCTCCCGATCGTGAAGAATCCTGAAGACAAAACCTCTTCCCCCGTTTGTTGGATCGAAGAAATAAGCCCTTGGCGTTGATAAATCGAGAGGAAGAAGAGAAGATCTCTCTTCTCTTCTGATCGAAATTATCCCCAAAATCAGCTAATCTTCCTCTTCATCCGAGGCGATTCACGACTTGGAGGATCCTTACGCAACTTACTGCTTTCCTTTACTGCTTTCCTAATTTCTTACTGCTTTCCTTTAAGTGTTGTTCTGAACCATTTACCGTTTTACCCTTTAATTGTTGCTTTTGGATCAACGTATGTTTGTTTACGAGTTGTTAGGTACTTCGCCTTTTTAAGAGTAATCAATTAATTTTGTTGAGTTCTCCATTCTATGTTTAATCAATTCATTTCCTTTAGTTCTTCGAAAACCATGAGTAACTAACTCAATAGAGGTCTGCCACGGATTCAGCATGTAAAGTAGCGTAAATGCATAGGCTAGAAGTATGTGAATTCAGTATGTAAAGTAGCGTGAATGCATTGAATGTATGTGATCTTCATCCCATGGGCAATTTCGACTGCCCATCCATTTTGTCTAAAGAAGTCCTAACCTCTAGTAGGAGTAAAATTTCAGAGTCATCCATTCATGTTAGCCTTTTATGGTAACCAGAGAATGGCCTAGGAATAGGCATTCTCCTAGCACGTTTGTTAGCATGTGTGTATAAATAGGTTTTTTAAGTCTTACTTGGATATGAGTAAACTCAAGATCTAATGCATGTAATCGAAAGATGCATGAGACCTAGTTAAAACGATGCATGAAATGTTAATTTGCTGTTGAATGATCATAGTTAAATGCCTATAGAGGACTCTTAAGCCGACCTTGCTATCTTACTTTAGTTTTTAAATCGTTGCGAATTTATTGCGAGATTATTGCGAGAGCCGCAATAACCATTTCTGCCTTTGCCTTAGTCTTTTTCAGTAGCTTTTAATCCATTGCGAAATCATTGCGAAAAGATTGCGAGATCCGCAATCCTACTTTTCCACATTATAACTTTACCTCTTTGCTTGCTTTGCATTTATGTTTACATTCTTCTTGCATCTTTTATACTTTCGTCCTTCAACCCAAAATCTATCCAATTTAAGTTACCTTATCTAATCTAACATACCAAATCGCTAGTCACTAAACTTAATCTCTGTGGGAAAATAAATTAAATTATACTTATCACTTGCTGCAGACCATGTATACTTGCATGATCTGAGTGCTCTTCATATTTTTACATACACACTGAGCACGCAACAGCCACATAGGTATCGGAGAAGTCGTTTGACAGCATTCTAATGATCATTAGTCGGGCGATGCATGAACTGTGACAACTTATTGACTGCATAAGCGATGTCTAGACGAGTAAGAGTGGGATATTGAAGGCTGCCAACAATGGTCCGAAATTTGGTTGGGTCAGATAGTATTGAGCCAGAGTGAAGAGTAAGGACTGGTGAAGTAGCTATAGGTGTAGTGATAGGACGAGAATCAATCATCTTTGTTCGAGCAAGTATGTCAATGACATATCGCCGCTGAGAGAGGAGTAAACCGTGGGAATGAGGAACCACCTCAATCCCGAGGAAGTAGTGGAGATTACCCAAATCCTTCAGCGAGAAGCGACGAGCAAGAACCGAGACGAAATTATGGACTGCTAGAACATTGTTACCTATGACAATGATGTCATCAACATACAAGTAGAAACAGAGTATCTTTGTTAGTTTTCTGTACAAACAGGGAAGTGTCAGTGACCGAGTTCGAGAAGTGAGATGCAAGCAGAAATTGGCGAACCTCATTGTACCGAGCTCGAGGTGCCTGTTTAAGGCCATAAATAGCCTTTCGTAGGCGGCACACGTGGTGAGGTTGATCAGGATCAACAAATCCATGTGGTTGTGTCAAAAAGACATCATCAGTAAGAGTGCCTTGGAGAAGTGCATTGTTGACATCTAGTTGACGAAGATCCCAACCATTATTGACAGCCATGGAAAGGACAAGTCGAATTGTCGTGGGTTTGACAACTAGGTTGAACGTCTCATGGTAGTCAACGCGGATGCGTTGATGAAACCCTTTAGCAATCAATCGAGCTTTGTACCTGTCAACAGAGCCATTAGGTGAACCTTTTATTCGAAAAATCCATTTACATCCCACTATATTTTGAACCATTGTTGGAGGAACTAACTCCCAAGTACCATTCCTAACCAAGACATTGAACTCGTCTGACATGGCATGTTGCCATTTGCTGTCTTTGATGGCCTGAGTGACACAAGTTGGCTCAATATCTTGGGCAAGTTGGGCTGAGAGACTGAGTTTGGTTATTGGTTTGAAGATATTATTTTTGGAGCGTGTGATTATAGGCGAGGTGCGAGTGATGGTAGTTGGTACGGATGGTAGGTTTTTGGTTGTAAGGTGATCCTGAGGAGGAGGATCAGTGGGTACCACTGGTGGGGATAAGGGAAGTGGGGGAGAAGGGATTTCTGAAAAAGGTGGTGGAAGAGGAACAGGGTTGGTAGGGGCAAGGGATGGGATGAGAGAGGTTTGTTGTGCGATCAGGTCCAGTTGTGTGGCAAGATCGATTGACGAGGGGCTGTGGGAGCAACTTGTAGATGGTGTGTAGGTGGTTGGAAGGAGGACATGTTGTGGTAACCAGGTGTTGCTGGTGGACTCAGTTGGTCGTGCAAGACTTGGTTCGAAGGTTAACATGGGAAACTCAGACTCAATAAAGCGAACATGACGAGATGAGTAGAGTTTCTGAGTGTGAGGATCGTAACACAAGTAAGCACTTTGAGTGGATGAGTAGCCTAAAAAGACACACAAAATGGATTAACTACCAAGTTTGTGCGATGAGTAAGGCGAAGCCAAGGAAACAGAGACAACCAAACTCGCGTAGTTTTGAGTAATTTGGTGGAGAGTCAAATAATTTATGATAAGGGGAAACTGACTCGAGTGTGGGATTGGGAAGACGATAAATGAGGTAAGTAGCAGTGCGAAATGCGTATGACCAGAAAGTGAGAGGCAAGGAAGCACGAGACAAGAGTGAAAGACCGGTTTCAACTATGTGACGATGACGACGTTTAGAAAAGCCATTATGTTCTAGGGTATGTGGAAGGGACGTGAGGTGCGAGATTCCATTTGTAGATAAATAGGTCGCAAGTCCAATATATTCTCCCCCGTTATCTGGGTACAGAGTCACAATTTTCTTATGAAAAAAGTTTTCAACAAGTGCTTTAAAACGGGGGAAAATTGTTGCAACCTCAGATTTGCGTGTGATAGGTGTTGCGTGCTCAATGTGTTAATAAAAGTGATAAATAAGAGGGAGAGAGCACTCAGAACATGCAAGCATACATGGTCTTATAGCAAGTAGTAAGTATATTTCATTCGTTTTCCCACAGAGACTTATTTTTAGTTATTCTCGAAGTGTTTTTGTTAAGAAAGATAGGGTGGATTTGAGGGGGTAAAATTGGTTTTTAATTACCTAAGTTTTGCTGAATGTATAAAGGAATATAACATAAACAAATGGAAGTTGAAATTAAACTCAAAGGACAAGAGATGGAACTGATAAACAAAGGAGAAAGCAGCTAATAGAATAACAACTTAGCAGGAATTGCGAGGACCGCAATGTTTCCGCAATTAAACAGCAACAAAAGTGTGTAGGTGGGTGAATTAATGGCTACTAATGACTATCCTATAGGCCTTTTTATACGATTCTCAAGCACTGGATCTCCTCTCTATGCATCAAACTCACTCTAGCTCATGTATCGTCCGATTCCATGCATTAGATTCTTAAGTTTACTCGACTCAAAGTAAGGACTTAATCATCTTGTTAAAACAGGAGTGTTTAGCTTGTACTAGGGAAACGCCTATTCCTAGGCCGTTTCCTGATTACCATGAAAGGATAGCATGATTATATGACTCTGAACTCTTACTCCTTCCAGAGGTTAGGAGTTCTTTGGACAAAATGGATGGCCAATCGAAATTGCCCGTGGGATGAAGCTTACATACAATCAATGATTCGAGAGTTATCCTACATACTTGATGCACGTTTTTTTAGCCTATAGTTCTGTCATTAGCATGCCCCTAAGTGATTTAGCTACTCATGGATACATGGAGAACAAAAAGGGTAGATAAAACAGACATGCTTAGAAGAGAAATGTGCTTAAAACAGCAAGACAAAACCGTAGCAGAACAAGATAGAAACTGTAAAATGCAGAATTGTACTTTGATTACTTTGAGTGTTTGAATGACAAAGGAAAGCTTTGAAAGAAATGAATCCAAGACAGACAACAACGAAATGCAGTAATTAAAACTCTAAACTAAGAACAACAGTGATCAGAAATGGAAATAAGAAGAACAGAACAGAAAAGCAGTAAAGGATTGCTGAAAAACTTCGTGGCAGTCGCCTCGAATGAAGGTGATGAAAAATCAGCCTGGCTTGGATGAATCCAATCGAGAGAGAAGAAGAATCTCCTCTCCTTCCTATCAGATTATCGACTCCAAAAGCTGAGACTCTCACTCCAACAAACGGCAAAGGAAAACAGATGGAAATGGTGGACTGCGAGAAGACTTCTGCGCTTCGAGTGATGACTGAACCTCCGACTTTGACCCCCTTTTATAGTAGTTTGCAGGTGCGTTTGGGCCAAGGAGAACCATCAGTCTTCAACGTCATATATCAGAATGGATGGAGGAGAAAGAACGAATCCCTGAAAAGTCGGATCTAAACAGAAAAAGGTCAGCCAACTTACGGTTTTAACTTGAATAATTGCGGTCACCGCAATGATTTCGCAATTCATTCGCAATGTTTATTTTTTCATTCTTTTCCTTCGGTTTTCAACCCTTTTTCTACCTATTGTGCATAAGTCCTAAATTAGCTACCTTCTTCTAATTCTCATATTAAAGCATAGGTTTAGGCTAAATGCTAACAAAAACACCTAAATGTGTACATCTTCTTAAGCTAAATGGGTCCTAAATAAGTCACTTTCAGAGACTTAACACACCCCCAAACTTAAGGCTTTGCTTGTCCTCAAGCATACTAAGGACTTACCTAGGCTGTTATTTTATCTTCTTTAACTACTTACCGACTCCCCTATATCCCTATCTCTAGCAGTGCTGTCCTGTGACACACTTATAAGTTTAGAATTAACCTCTTATCAAGCTTCTTCTGACTTCACCTGCCTACCATACCTACTGTTTTTGTTAAACCCCTACTACTGATCTAACTACTTTTATGATATCATGCCACTATCCCTAAGGTTTCAAATTCTACCAAGCTTTACTCCAGACTTAGTACATGCTTCTAGCTTATTTTTAATGTGTCTAGGATTCCTTAGAGTCATGCCAGTCTTAGTATTAACAGTGACAGTAGTACTTTTAGAGAACAACCTAAACCCTGGCATCACTTCATTGGATAAACACTCATCTCCCTAAACAACCCTACAAGTTACAACTTTGTGCTTAGCTAATTGAGGATCAGAGTTCTTTTTTAAATAGGACATCTAAGCCACAAAGTTATAACTCCTAGGTATACATTCTTCTTCCCTATTTTTTCTTTTTCTTACTTAGGTGGAGCCTCTCCTTTGGTTGCCTTTTGATGCAACGCCACTTGTGGGTTACACACTTGGCACTGATTACTCAGCAACCTAAGAGAAACTCCCCCCTTTATTCTTTTTTCATTGTTTTTCAGTTCATCATCATTTTTTTTTTTTTTAAAGGAGAAGAAGAATGCTTATGTTTCTAAGGGAGAGAGGAATGTTCCTAGGCCTAGGGTGGCCTCCCCCAAACTTCAACTACTCATTGTCCCCAATGAGTGTTTGAGGTGGCACACCCCCAAACTTATCCTAGAAGCATCTAGTCTACAGTAAAACAAAGAGAATCTAAAAATCCTAGGCATAGGCAAAACATTCTAAAAGCAATTATTCCAACAGCAGAAAATTTGAACATAACAGACAGTTTTAAGGACTTACGGTTTATGCATGCTGAGCACTATTCAGAGGCGAATTTAAACTATCAAAGCGTGTCCTATGACACTCATCCAGCATGCTTTAAGATCAGCTATATAAGGTAGTCATGCTAGCAGCAACAGATAGAATATAACAGATCACAGCCTAACTAAACAGACAGGCCAAAACATGCAATCAGTCACAAAAATTGCGGGAACCGCAATTATTTCGCAATCCAATCCGGGCAGATTTAACATTGATTCAGGCCCCTAGCATGCTTTCTCCTGTTACTCATGCATCCTAAAAATAAAACTAAACTATCCTACCTATTCAGCTAACATCAGACTAGACTAAGCAGAAGAAAAAACATAAAACTAAACATTAAAAACAGATCAAAAGCTGAACACAAAACAGCATAATATACATGATCCTATCAGAAAGCAGAAAAATTGTTTTTTTTTTCTAAGGGAACAGCAATACTCCCTTTAGTGCACTTCAAACCAGCACTCAATTCTCGTCATCCTCATCTGGTTGCCTTGGTCGTGGGGGCACCCATGGAGTTAGGAGATTGGTAGGGAAGTCCGGGAAGATGCATCCCAGCTGGTCTGCAACTTCCTTATCCCTTGCCTGCGCATAGTTGGCCCATTGAGCCATTCTCCTCTGCATGTCCATCAAGCAGGCCATGGATAGGGACTGTTCAGCAGCCAGCCTATCCAATTCAAACTCCATATTCCCCTTTCTTCTCAGCCTCAGGTTAGCAGGCAGCTCCAAATGGCCTGTGTACGGCATCTGCTGCTCCAAACGCTCGGTGGGGACTCCTGCAAGCAAACATAGCTTGGTTATGGTATTAGGGAAAAACAAGGGTCCCTTACCTTTCTTTGCGCATTCAGCAATGGCAGCTGACATGATTTCCCCCACATTGACCGTGAGACCGCGCATGATAGCATAAACCAGCAGTGATCTACTCTGGTTGATTGTCGTCTCGTGGGTCACAGGGGACAGTTTTCTCCTCACAAAGGCAAACCAAACAGCTGCCTTTGCTGTCAGATTGGCACTCATTAAGGTGTGCCTCCCATTGCGTGAGACAGTCCACGCTGCTTCAGGCTGGCCAATTGTGCGAATGGCCTCTTCCAGCACTGCCTCAGTCGGCTCATCAACTATCCGTGCATAATCTGTGTGAGTTTGGCCCTTGAGACCAAAGGCTTCATTGATGGCCTTGGCTGAGAAATCCACTTCCACCCCTCTGACCATAGACAGGCCATCCTCAGGGCTGAGCACGTTGGCGTAGAAATCGTACACCATGCTCGTGTAGGCTGGATTAGGCGGTCTGCAGAATTCCTCCCAGCCATGGTTGAGCACTCCTGCCCGCAAGAACTGCGGCAGGTCAGCGAGTCGATCAAGGAATCCCTTCTCGTGCAACAGGTCCCTCTTCCTGAGCTCAACACCCCTGGATTCCGCATCAGATGAGACATACCTCACTGACGGAGGTTCGTCTTCAGGGTAGAGTTTAGCCTTCCCCTTATCTGCTGGTTTGGATGATGCAGCAGCCTCCACCTTGAGGCGTTTGAGCGAAGGCTCAGCACACTCCTCGTCCGTCGATGGCACCTTCTTGGCCTTCTTTTTCTTTAACTTCTTGGCCTTGTCAATTCTGGCCTTCTTCTGCTTCTTGAGCCTGGCCTTGGTGTTGAGTTGTGGGAAGCATGCCCCCAACGTCTCTTCCATAGAATCGTCCTGCTGTGCAGGCTCGGCAGGGCTGTCTTCCCTCATAGGAGAGAAGACTTCTTCTTCCCCAGCATCTCCACTGCCTTGCGTAGACTCCTGATAATCCCCATAAGGGAATTCAGGATCAGGCCGTGGAGAATTGTGCGCTGCTGATGGTGTCGGCGCAGAACTCAGTGGCGAAGACTGCAGCTCAGGGCTCTGCGCTGCTGCAGGTGTCGGATCAGAACTCTGAGGTGCTGGAGACAGCTCAGGGCTCTGTGCAGGCGGTGACGACTCTGCGCTTGGCACTGGTTCAGATGGGAGAGGGCCGCGCGCAGGTGAGGCAGACGGCGACGATCCTTCTTTGGCTGACTCGTGGGATGCACGATCAGGTTCTTGACTCTCCACAGAGGGAGTCTTTGCTGTGCTTGGTTCGGCGGCCATCTTGACACTCCACCGGCGTTTCTTGGGCGTGCCCATTGGCTCAGATGGCCCAGCGGGGATCTCAGTGACCACCCTCCACTTCTTCCTACGAATAGGAAGCTTGGGAAGAGGACCGGTGCGAACGGCACCATCGTCTGCAAGGGCGAGAAGCGCTTCCCTCGCAGCTGCTTCAGCTGCGTCATCAGCCTTCTTCTTGGCTGCGGATCGTTCAGCACGTGTGGCCACCATTGCCGATTCTTGAAGATCTTGGGAGAAGAATCAAAGATGGAGAGAATCGCTGAATTCTTGGAGAGCAAAGAGAGAGATAATCGTAACGATCGAGCGGCTTCCAACGGATATAAAGGCAACGGATAAAAGCCCAACGGCTCTTTTTGCGGATCCAGCAATTTTAGCGCAATCCCAGGGATATTATTTCATTGAAATCTCCAACTTTGCCCGTCCGTATCTTTTATTTGGCTTAACCGTTTCTTGATTCTTAAAGTGGGATTTACTCTCCTTGATCCCCTCTTTCGAATCCTTGCAAAAACAAACAAAACAAACGTTAAATACGCAATTAAAATTACACCACAAAACATACAAATGATAACCGGAAAAACAGAAAAAATAAACTAAGGCATTGGCCTTGACTAAACGAGCACAGTAACCACTCGTTCTCTCTCGTTCTTTTTGTCATGCTTCAGTCAAGAGGAAGGCCGAGAGAGTCTTCACATCTCCTTCCTCATAGTAGTGCTTCAATCTAGCACCATTAACCATGAATGGTTGGCCTTGCTGCAAGTTCTGTATCTCTATTGCACCATGAACACACACATTAGTAATGAGAAATGGACCCGACCATCTAGACTTAAGTTTCCCTGGAAATAGTTTCAACCGTGAGTTAAACAACAAAACAAGTTGACCCTTCTTAAAGTCCTTAACTCTAAGTCTACTATCGTGCCAAATCTTGGTTTTTTCCTTGTACATCTTAGCATTTTCATAGGCCATATGTCCAAGCTCATCAAGCTCATGTAATTGCAAATACCGCAATGTTCCAGCACCGGTCACGCCATAATTCAGTTCTTTTAAGGTCCAAAAGGCTTTGATTTCCAATTCGAAGGGAAGATGACATGCTTTTCCATACACTAGCCTATAAGGAGACATACCTAAGGGTGTTTTATATGCAATCCTATAGGCCCACAGTGCATCATCAATTCCTGCTAAACGACTGTGATTGTTGGCACATAATAAATATTTCATTCCCAAAATAAACTACTCCTAACATACGAAATCTAAGCAAAGCATGATAAAATCCTAATTTAAGAGTTTAGGGATCAGAAATCTCCCTTGTCAATCTGCCTCATATGGATATTCTTCAATGTTTCGAGGCATCACTTCTGCTTCGTTAAGATACTTAAGTCTTGATTTACGGGGTCGGACATTCTGCCACACCTTAAAATTGTTGATTCTTTCAAAGAGACTGCATGTTATAACATTCCAAGGTTTGTACTTTATGTGCGTTGGTTTTGTTTCTACAACATTTGCTACAACATAGCTTTGATGCGATGGGACTTCTTTTGCTGGCACAACTCTTTCTAACTCCTTCAGCTGGAGCATTTGTGGTGGTGGTGGCTCAACTCTTTCATTGGTGGAGGAGCTTGTTGCATCATCAGACATTTCAAATTCTGGTTCCTCAAGCAGCGCATTAGTCTCTTTGGCCTCATCCAGCACGATTTCAACCAACTCCACCATTTCATATGGAGATTCCATTGGATCACTCTTCTCAGTTTCGAAGGTAACAAAGGATTCATCATCATAAAAATCGAACATCTGAGGGCATGGTGGTGGTGATTTTGCTATAGCAAGTAGCTCTTGTAAGTCATTTGTGAGCTGAGCTAATTGCACATCCATTCTCCTCATAGATGCATCATTCCTTTCCATGAATTCTATCCATAGTGCCTCCAAAGTGGGTGATAATTCTTCACTTGGAGTTGGGGCATAATGTTGATAGTTTTCATGTTGGGGGAACTCTTCATAATGAGCAATTTGCACATGCTCTTCCCAAGGATTATTTGAGAGTTGCCACTGATCATGTTCACACATGTACGAATAATGGTTGTCATAGCTTTGTTGATATTTCCTCTCTTGATAATTCAATGTTGGGCAATTCTCCAAGTTATGATTATCCCCACAATAAGCACATGGCTGATAAAATTCTTCAAACTGTTGTGGGCAAACTCGTCCTCCAATTAAGTTCTGCAGCGTATTCATTACTTTGTCGTACACATACGTTTTCCACTTGCAAAGTTTCTCTTTGTGCGAGTTGAGGTTTGGAAACTCATTCATAAACTAGCTTGATAGTACCTGCAAAAGAAATGAAAATAGATCAGCTCCAATAGATATTAAGATTTGTGTTTCTAGCTTAACAAACTTCGTTTTCACTTAAAATAAGTCCCCGGCAGCGGCGCCAAAAACTTGTTGCGTGCTCAATGTGTTAATAAAAGTGATAAATAAGAGGGAGAGAGCACTCAGAACATGCAAGCATACATGGTCTTATAGCAAGTAGTAAGTATATTTCATTCGTTTTCCCACAGAGACTTGTTTTTAGCTATTCTCGAAGTGTTTTTGTTAAGAAAGATAGGGTGGATTTGAGGGGGTAAAATTGGTTTTTAATTACCTAAGTTTTGCTGAATGTATAAAGGAATATAACATAAACAAATGGAAGTTGAAATTAAACTCAAAGGACAAGAGATGGAACTGATAAACAAAGGAGAAAGCAGCTAATAGAATAACAACTTAGCAGGAATTGCGAGGACCGCAATGTTTCCGCAATTAAACAGCAACAAAAGTGTGTAGGTGGGTGAATTAAGGGCTACTAATGACTATCCTATAGGCCTTTTTATACGATTCTCAAGCACTGGATCTCCTCTCTATGCATCAAACTCACTCTAGCTCATGTATCGTCCGATTCCATGCATTAGACTCTTAAGTTTACTCGACTCAAAGTAAGGACTTAATCATCTTGTTAAAACAGGAGTGTTTAGCTTGTACTAGGGAAACGCCTATTCCTAGGCCGTTTCCTGATTACCATGAAAGGCTAGCATGATTATATGACTCTGAACTCTTACTCCTTCCAGAGGTTAGGAGTTCTTTGGACAAAATGGATGGCCAATCGAAATTGCCCGTGGGATGAAGCTTACATACAATCAATGATTCGAGAGCTATCCTACATACTTGATGCACGTTTTTTTAGCCTATAGTTCTGTCATTAGCATGCCCCTAAGTGATTTAGCTACTCATGGATACATGGAGAACAAAAAGGGTAGATAAAACAGACATGCTTAGAAGAGAAATGTGCTTAAAACAGCAAGACAAAACCGTAGCAGAAGAAGATAGAAACTGTAAAATGCAGAATTGTACTTTGATTACTTTGAGTGTTTGAATGACAAAGGAAAGCTTTGAAAGAAATGAATCCAAGACAGACAACAACGAAATGCAGTAATTAAAACTCTAAACTAAGAACAACAGTGATCAGAAATGGAAATAAGAAGAACAGAACAGAAAAGCAGTAAAGGATTGCTGAAAAACTTCGTGGCAGTCGCCTCGAATGAAGGTGATGAAAAATCAGCCTGGCTTGGATGAATCCAATCGAGAGAGAAGAAGAATCTCCTCTCCTTCCTATCAGATTATCGACTCCAAAAGCTGAGACTCTCACTCCAACAAACGGCAAAGGAAAACAGATGGAAATGGTGGACTGCGAGAAGACTTCTGCGCTTCGAGTGATGACTGAACCTCCGACTTTGACCCCCTTTTATAGTAGTTTGCAGGTGCGTTTGGGCCAAGGAGAACCATCAGTCTTCAACGTCATATATCAGAATGGATGGAGGAGAAAGAACGAATCCCTGAAAAGTCGGATCTAAACAGAAAAAGGTCAGCCAACTTACGGTTTTAACTTGAATAATTGCGGTCACCGCAATGATTTCGCAATTCATTCGCAATGTTTATTTTTTCATTCTTTTCCTTCGGTTTTCAACCCTTTTTCTACCTATTGTGCATAAGTCCTAAATTAGCTACCTTCTTCTAATTCTCATATTAAAGCATAGGTTTAGGCTAAATGCTAACAAAAACACCTAAATGTGTACATCTTCTTAAGCTAAATGGGTCCTAAATAAGTCACTTTCAGAGACTTAACAATAGGGTAAAGCAAAATATAGTGTGTGAAGTGATCCACAAAAATGACATAATATTTGAACCAATCAATGGAATAGATAGGAGAAGTCCATAGATTAGAGATTGGAGAGGGGAGTGAGACACAAGAGATGATTGAGAGAAAGGTAATTTATGACTTTTCTTGCTAAGACAATCATTGCAATAAGAGGTCTTTATACTAGAGGAATGTACCGCTAGTTGGAACGTAGAGAGAATATGGCGTAGGATTGACTCGAACGGATGACCCAAACGATGATGCGAGTCATGGTGAGACACTTTGACACTAGTGAAAGTAGATGGACTAGGTGAGGAGGGGGAGGTAGGAAATTCATATACACCATTCTTAGGTTGTCCTGCCAGCAATACTGCCCCCGTCAACAGATCCTTCACACGAAACAAATAGGTGAAGAACTCAACAAAAGTGTTATTGGACTTGCAAAATTGAGATATGGAAATAATATTTCTTTTCATGTTAGGAACACATAAAACATCATGCAATTGAAATTTTTTTGTAGGAGTTGAGAGAGAAGTAGAGTCAGTGTGTGATATATGTAATCCAGTACCATCACTGATGACAATGTCGTCAGGACCATCATAAGAAGTGTGGAGGGAGAGATTGCTCAGGTCGGCAGTTACATGGTGAGATGCACCACTATCAAGAAGCCAATTAGGCGTCGTAGAGGGAGTGGCGATGGTTGTATGTGCCTTTGGTTGCCATGGATAGGATACTGCCTTGTTGTTGGGTGGGGGCGTTCGTCAAGGGTTGGAAGAGGGAATCAATCGGTAAATCGGACAATTTGCGATAGTATGACCCACATTCCGGCAACCTTGAAACTTACCGAGATATGGGCGATGCTGGCGAGGGGTTGACTCTGACTGAGGAGGTTGAGAGGATGACCCCAATCGAGGTGTCAAGGGGTGACGTTGACCACCAGGTCGTGTTGAAGTAAGATTCACCGTGATTGAGTGTAGAGAGGATGTCGATTTTGACTACTGAAGAAAAAGTTCTCGATTGATAGGTTTCTCATGGAGCTCATCAAATGAGATAGGTGTGTCTCGACCTTCAACAATGTCAACGATATGGCGATAGTCATCATGGAGGCCTTCAAGTATTTTTTCAATAAGGTCTTCATGATCTAGAGGTTTTCCTAGAGCAGCGACTTGATCGGATCGACACTTAATGAATTGCATGTATTCAAAAATTGTCTTGGAGCCTTTGGTGGCTCGTTTGAGGTGATCCTTAATTTGCTTAATGTGGCCACGAGTCGGGCGAGCATATGTGTTGACAAGAATTTTTCATGCTTCACAAGAGGTAGCGGCTTGTTGGATCAGGGGTACAAGAGGAGAGGAGATGGAACCGACAAGGGCACCAAACAAAAGTTTGTCTTGTCGAAACCATGGAATAAAGGCTGTGTTTGGAGATGAAGTGTTGTCAATGGAGATGGTTTTGGGTGGGCATTGATGAGATTCATCAATATATTTGTGGAGGTCATAACCTATTAGAATGGGTTCAATTTGAAGTTTCCAAGCAAGATATTTTGTGGAGGTAAGTTTTTGGATGTTTTGATGAGGGATGTTGATGAGTTGGAGCGGAAGGGTGAGATTTTTCTGTGTTGGGGGTGATGACTCCTTGAGGGGTAGTGGCATTATGGAGCGGAATGGTGTGATTTTCTGTGTTGGGGGTGATGACTCCTTGAGGGGTGGTGGTATTAACCATGGCCATAGTTGATTGTTGCGCTTGAGGAAGGAATGAGATTGGGAGCAAAAGCTCTGATACCATATAAAGGTATGAAAATGATGAAATGATCAGTTGCCCTTTTTATTGATAAATGAATGTATTTATAGGTTACAAGTTATCTACTTATGAACTATTGCAAGTTACACCAAGTACCAAATATGATTGAAAACTTGTTAATGATTCTACAACTTAGGAGAATAATATGTTTGACTACTCTACAACTAAGGAGGTAGGTGTCATTATTCTCCAATAGCGTCGTCGCTTGTGGTAGGTCGTCGGTAGATCTGTCGAGAACTACACCGCCGATTAAACCTTGTCGTCACCATTGAAGTGCAAGGGTCAGACCGCTATCCTTGTTGTCGTCGGGTTACCCCGTCGTCGTTTGTCGTTGTCGTTGAAATCCGAGCATCCTGATTGCACTCAAAAAATGCTATTTTATAATTCTTCATTCTTGTTGGTCGAATGAAATTAATGTGTTTAATCATATGTTTTTTCAGCTATCGAGCTTTCAGAGCTGAACGAGACCATTTTATTAAATAAGAGCTTAAAAGAAAAGTTTTAGGGCATAATATAAATAAATCGCGCTGACGGATATGGAGTTGGGATTTTTACATCTACCTCTAATAACTTGTTTGTTGAGTGTTTTATTTTAGATCTCTATAGTTACAAAAAAAAAGGGTATTTATTTATTTATTCCTTTTTCGAGAAGAAAGGGACAATACACTAACACAAACCAAAAAAACAGAACAAAAACAACTAAAAAGAAGACTTATCTCGCTCGACAAGCGCCAGTAGCCACGGTGGAAAATCATCCCACCACTCCTGAATGACATCTTCAGTACTCATAACCCAATGTGCAATTGCGTCGACCACCTTGTTCTGAGGTCGCCTAATGTGTTGAAAGCCTCTAATTGGCAAAGCCGACGACAACCAAAGCACATCTCCGTCACCAATTTAATCATCGTGAGATCTTCCGCTTCCCCATTAAACAAACGGATCACCTCAAGACAGTCAGATTGGATGAGCACCTGTGGTAGATTCAACTCCTCAATTCGCCTCAAACCCGCCTCAATCGCCATCATTTCTAATAACCCCACACTGTACCGTCCAACAAGGACTTTACCCCCTGCACGCATTATGTCCCCCTTATGATCGCGAAGAACCCCCAGTCCGCCCCTGCATTCGCCCTCCATCCACGCCGCATGGCATGTCGGGGACCAGGAGTGAGGCTCCGAAGGTCGCCACGTCAGGCGCTCGACCACAAACAACTCCTTTGCCAAGCACTCCTCGCTACCCCTATCCACCTCCAAAACAAATTGATGAAGATCTTCGGCAACTAGCTCTTGCAGCACGTCGGTCGACACGACCAACCTCGTGAAGACTCGCTGATTCTGCCCTTT
Organism: Herpetospermum pedunculosum; assembly: GCA_028017165.1. Taxonomy (NCBI): domain Eukaryota; kingdom Viridiplantae; phylum Streptophyta; class Magnoliopsida; order Cucurbitales; family Cucurbitaceae; genus Herpetospermum; species Herpetospermum pedunculosum. Next base: position 50,850,668 of record CM051528.1, on the reverse strand, counting down.
CCAAAGGCGCCACAACACCATCTGCAAAGTATCCAGCTTATTCTCCTCCTCGGACCCTAGGAACCCCGCAGAACGGTCAAGAGCCTACCATTTACTCCTACAACACAGTGTAGCAACAAAGTTAGAATTAAAGAAGTGGGACCAAAGGCCCCTAGTCACCTTGCAACACCAAAATAAGTGCTCAGACGTTTCATAGTCTTTATGCTAAAAAGGTCACCATAATTCAGTAACAACGCCTTTTATATAGAGATTAGTACGAGTAGGCACAATATCCTGCAAAACTTTCCAGCAACATAATTTAACTTTCTACGGTAAATGAGTCTTCCAAAAAGAACGCGACAGATGAGCAAGACTCTCTGATGAGGAAGATGACCCAACCCGATCCCCCGCCAACTGCACCCCCAACTTTTACACACTCTTCACCGAAAAGACCCCTTTTTCTTATCAGGGGCCCAATAAATTTCATCATCCTCCATCTAGCCAGAGATAGGCAGAGAAAGAATTTGAACAACCTCATCCACCCCGAACGCATCACGCACCACCATCTCATTCCAGCTCCCATCGGACTGGATAAGAGACGCCACTAACTCCCCCCGAATTGATTCCGCAACCTACCAAACAAAGTCGCCTCCCTCCCCGGGTAACCATGGGTCACCACTAATCTGAATGTTGTGCCCAATCCCCACCTGCCACTTGTACCCCGCTCGGAATAGATCTTGCCCCCAATAAAACTCCGCCAAGCAAAAGAAGGGTTATTAAAAAAAAGGGTATTTATTACGCTAAGATGAAATGTTGATTTCTGTTTGAATAATTTATTTAATGATAACGAATAATTACTAATTAAAATAAATTTACATAAATAAAAAAAATAAGAATAAAAATATGGAAAATTGTACTGGATGTCAATTTAAAGTAAAATAATTAAAAATATAGCACTATTTTAAAAAAAATGCAAATATGACAATTTCTTTTATGGATAGTAATCTATCACTGATAGTAGTAGTCTATCACCTCAGTTTTTTTATAGAATTTTGTCACAGACTAGATCGTAGTTTATCAGTTATAGTCATTTTATCAATGAATATTACCGATAGATGGCTATTAGTGATAGGCACTGATTTTTTGCCATAGTTGCAATCTTCTTCCCCAAACTTCATCATCTCCACCATCATTCAATCACCATCCCACAACAACACGACGGTGACAATCTGAGCAGCGGCGACCCACGACTACGACTACCTCGACAGTGGACTTCACTCTGCAGCGGCGGCAACTCCACGACAGCGGCAGCGACCCCTCGATAGCAGCGGCGCAACCCCACGACCTCGACGGCGGCAACTCCACAACGGCGGCGACCCCACGACTGCTGCGACTCCACGACAGCGGCATAAGAACCCACGACTTGCGACATCCACGAGCGGCGGCGAACGGAGCTCCTCGGCATTCTTCGAACTCCAGTAGCTTCGAGCTTCATGGCGGCGAACACTCCTCCTCAGCGGGCGGAATCTTCACGGAAGTAGACGACGGTGGAAAGTTGAGTATAAAAATTTCTCTTTTTGTGTTTTGTTTAAATTACCAAATTACCATTGTTAGCTAATTTCCAAATATATTCATGGTATATATGAAGTTTCAAATATATTCCTGGTATATATGAAGTCTCAAATATATTTCCTATTATATATGAAGTTTCGAATATATTCCTTGTACATGTGAAGTCTCAAATATACTTTGGTCTATATGCGTTTCAAATATACTTTGACTTTTATATGAGATTTCCAATATATCCCGGTTTATATGAAATTTCATTTATACTTTTTAATTTCTAATTACCTTTATACCCTTGCATGTTCAATTACATTTTTGCTATTACATTTTTGCTATGAGTTTTAAATTACAAGCATGCCATTGTATCATTTACAAATTATTTTTTTCCTCTTCCAATTGATTTCTGATTTAATATTTGAACTTTTATTTTTAGTTATAATGTATTTTCCTTTTCAAACTTAGGATTTTTAAGGTATCCTTAAATCTTACCTTAATTTAAGTGTGTAAATAAATTTTAATATTTTTGTAAATATATATTTCAAACAAATTTCAACTTTATCTTTACTTCTCAATTTGATTTTATAATCAAAGTCATATTTTCATTTAAAAATAACGTTTTGTAAAAATAAAAATCGTATTTATTTCGAGGGCCAAGTAATGTGACTTTCGTAGAGTTTCGACTCTCGTGCAAGCACACGAAAATCCTCTCAAACACTTTTCCAAAAAAATAAATAAATAAATCAATATGTTTTTAAAAATAAAATTTTATCATGTAAATCCTATGATGGGGTTGAGATAAATTTCTCAAATTCTTGAGGTAAATAATTTTCTTTAAATAAAAGGAAATTTGAATATGATAATTAATTAAGAGTAAATTATCATTCAATACATCAAACTCTTACTTTATTTTTAAATTTAAGAATTGATTAAATGAGACATTAATTTTTTAATAAATTATTATTTATTTTCTCAAATTAAGGACGTTTTAAAATTAATTGGATAATATAAGATAAAATATGGTTACCGTTTTTAACGGGTGTTGTAGGGTGCTAATACTACCCTACACTCAAACGACCCCCGAACTTGATTTTTGTTTTCTTAGACCAGTTTTCGTTTTAAGGTGACCAATCACACCCAAAATGATTGGTGACAACTTCATCTCTTTTATTTTTAAAACAAAACCCTTGAAAGATGACGTCGGCCGCTCCGTGTCGCGATGACGTTGCGACGAGCTATACCCAAATTGTAAAAACTTGTTCTTTAAACAATTAAAGGGGTCAAATCGAGCATAGCTCAATTGACATAAGGTTGTGTTCGTGACTAAAAGGTCTTGAGTTCAATCCTCGCTTTAGTTAAAATACCGTTGCAAAAAAAAAAAAAAAACAATTAAAGGGCATAGAAGTTCGAGTACAACAAAATATTCATCTAAATTTTATAAATAGAATTGTAAATATTTTAGCAATAGACTATTTTGAAAATACAAATTGTAGAGTTTTAGATTTTATAAATTTTAAAACTGTAAAAATCAAATTTAAACAAGACGAAAATCATATATATTAAAACGAAAATCTTGAAAGCACAAGAATAAAAAAGAAGATTATGAGAGACCAAATTTAATATTTTAAAATCACATGAACGGAATTGAGCACATGTCGTGGTGTTAAATTATCAGTTGAACCTTTTTAAATTTATTTGATAATCCACATATTTTTTATGATCATATATCATTTAAGAAATCTATCATATAACATCATTTTCTTCATACAAGTTTTCAAAAGTACAAATGACCACAAATGGTGGGAAAATGATCCATCTCATTCAAAATGAGCATAGTTTTGCTCCACCAAAATCTACTGCCCTTGTACATTTTAACATAGTACGGTTGCAAATAAAAAAAAAAAAAAAACTCATTAGTATGATATAAATTTTTTATTCGTAATGACCCAATCATCCCAAACAACTTTTAGTCTATGGAATTGAAACACCCCACGAAGCACAAGTCTTCTTAATCGAATTCATTTCAGAAGCGGGAATTGCTTTGAGAAACTTGGAAGAACAGTCATTGAGCTTAGAAATAGCTTTGCAACAGGAAGGATGAGGAGCAGTGGCCTTTGTGGACATATCTACCACACATTGTGTCACCCATGAAATAAACGATGTGCAGGATGGGAAAGAGAAATCCTCTATTGCGGATGGATCAGGCGCCACCGCGGTGCAGGTCATCGCCAATGGGGCTAAAATTGCTATGCATACTAGGAATACAAGTGCTAATTTTGTTGCGGATAGGTTGGGTGACTTTGTTGCCATGGTTTGTAGAAATTGAGTGGGAGAAGGCTAGAGAATTAGAAAAGTTGTGTTTGGTTTGTTGTACCTATGTTTGGCTTGTGTTAGAAAGTTGTGGGTTGTGGAGGTTCTTATATAGAGGAAGATATGGAGTTGGGATTTTGACATCTTTAGGGTCATTGAAAATTGCAATTCTTGTTGATGTACAATTTTTTTTTTTTTTTTGGACAATATGTAGTGTGAAAGATTCAAACTTCTCTGTTGAGTGTTTGATTTATTTTAAAACTCTATAGTTACAAAATAAAAAAAATAATAAAAAAAAAAAAAATTGGGTACTTATTAGTCTAAGGTGAAAATTTGATTTTGATTTGAATAATTTATTTAATGATAACGGATAAGTACAAATTAAAATAAATTTACATCAACAAAAAAAAATAAGATTAATTCTTATTTTATTTTAACAAAGTAACACTTAATAATTAAATATTTAACAAATATAATTTAAAATTTAACTTTATAAGAATATTATATGAAATAAACAAATAGATTAATATGATTTTTTATTAGAAGAAAATTTTAAGTAGTCTAAATAGGAGGGAGAGAAAAAAATGAAAAATTATTAATAAAAATTAGGGTTGTACATTTTTTTTTACATAGATATTTAATTAGTGCGAGTTGGATGATGGAATCCCTGATGTTTTAGTAAGGGGCACAACCTTATGTCAATTAAGTTATGCTCGGTTTGTGCCTTGTAGGTCTCATTTGCTGATGAGAGAGAAATGATAAGAATGTAAAGTAATTAATAAAAATGTTGGGCAGCCCAATGAATAAGGAATGAAAATGAGATTAACAAGCATTTTTAAGAATACAATTATCTATTCTAAAAAAAATATCTAGAATTATCTCGATGGATAGAGTTTCGAAATTGGTGGTGGGTCCCACTAATCTATTTTAGTAAGCACTGTCAAAGGAAATGAAATCATTCACATTCTTTGACTTCCATTCCCTATAAATAAAAATTGAATAAGTTTATTGCAAAAAAAAAAAAAAAAAAATGGCTTAACTTAAGTTAAAAAAAATTGGAAAAAAAATGCAAACAAAAATAACAAAATTATTATGCCATTCTCACTAAAAACCAAATAGGAAGAATAAAATTTGATTACTAAATTTGGCTATAAGAGATACCAAATTTGTAAAAACTTTTCTTTTAAACCAGTAACCATTTGTTTTTTTCGTAATTAGTCGCAATCTTTAGAGGTCTAAAATTATAGATGCCTCAAAATAGAGATAAGCATGTTTAGATAGGTGAGAATATCTCAAAAATTAATGCGAGGATTGAACCCATAACTTCTTAGTCAAGGGCACAACTTTAATAATTAAATATTTAACAAATATAATTTAAAATTTAACTTTATAAAAAAATTATATGAAATAAACAAATAGATTAATATGATTTTTTATTAGAAGAAAATTTTAAGTAGTCTAAATAAGGTTGTCAAAAAAAAAGTAGTCTAAGGAGAGAAAAAAAATGAAAAATTATTAATAAAAGTTAGTGTTGTGCATTTTTTTTTTTTGCATAGATATTTAATTAAGGCGAGGTGAATGATGGAATCCCGACGTTTTAGTAAGTGGCACAATTTTATGTCAATTAAACTATGCTCGGTTTGTGGCTTGTAGGTCTCATTTGTTGATGAGAGAGAAATGATAAGGATGTAAAGTAATTAATAAAAATTTTGGGGAGCCCATCGAATAAAGAATGAGAATGAGATTAACAAGTATTTTTAAGAATACAATTATCCATTATCAAAAAAAATGTCTAGAATTATCTCTATTGGGAGGGAGAGTTTCGCAAATTGGTGGTGGGTCCCACTAATTGATTTTAGTAAGCACCATTAAAGGAAATGAAATCATTCACATTCTTTGACTTTCATTCCCTATAAAGAAAAAATGACTTAAGTTTATTGCAAAAAAAAAAAAAAAAAAAAAAAAAATGGCTTCCCTAAAGTTAAAAAAAATTGGAAAAAAAATGCATGCAAACATAATAAAATTATGCAATTCTCACTAAAAACCAAATAGGAAGAATAAGATTTGATTACTAAATTTGGCTATAAGCGATACCAAATTTGTAAAAACTTTTCTTTTAAACTATTAAGTGGACATTTGTTTTTTTTTTTTTTTTTGGTAATTAGTCGCAACCTTTAAATGTCTAGAATTATAGATGCCTGAAAATATAGATGATATCATAGATAAACATGTTTATTTTTTAGAAACAATTGTACAGATGCCTAAGAATATTTAGATAGCCATGTTTGTTTTGCAGCATTTCAGTATGAGAATGTCTCAAAATGATGTATTATACCAACAATACATTATTCTATCTTCATATAATTTAAATATTAATTTATTATAATTTAAATTTGTATAATAATTTTGTTTTTAATAATTTAATATTTATAATTTTCCATTCATATTTATTTTATAAAAAAAAATAATTTATATTATTGTGAAATTTGTATATAAATTCTAGTGGTAAATATTAATTTCGCTTCGAAGTTGAAATACTTAAACTTATTTAAAAATAATATGATTATATAGTTGATAGTTTGTTTTAGTGGATTATATTTATACATTATTACAATAGAGAATGTTTATAGGGAAATGATATTGATTTGTGATGGAAGAATATATATATATATATATATATTCATAAGAACAATGAAGGGAAAAAGTAAAAAGAAGAGGTCCTCGACATGAGAATCTTGTAAACCCATGATTTGAGGGTATTCCAAAACTCTTGTGATGCCTCTGTTGAAGTGAGCAATTTAAGGAGAGTGAGTCATTTGTAAAAAGGTTAGTGACTTAGTTGTTATTAAATGGTGTGGTTAGTAATGAGTTATGGAAATTAGGTGCAACTAGTTGGCTTGTAGTTAGGCTATAGTCTAGGTTTGTTATTGTATATTTCATGTATATATATGGTGTAACTAGTGGAAGGAAATGATATCGAAGAATTATTCTTCATTACCTTTTCTACATGGTATCAAACTCTTCCTCATTTATTGTCTCTCATGAATCTCGAATTATTGTCCAAGATAATACCTCATTTCCGTCAGGAATCATCCTTGATGATGCAAATGTTCCGTTATGGTTGCAACTTATGGAGATGCGTATTGGAGCTCGAAACCAATCTAGATTCCTTACTGTTGCCAAGGCTGGTAATTCAGGTCTGTCCAGAACTTATCTTACTATGAATGATGTATGGATTATTGATACGGGTGCTACTGATCACATGACAAACAATTCTACCCACCTTTCCTCTGTTCGTTCTTCAACCCAACTTCATATACTCACTGCCAATGGAGGAGTTGCACCTGTTACTGGTGAAAGATCTGTACATGTGTCAAATTCCATTACCCTTGATATTGTGCTTGTAGTTCCGTCTCTTTCCTTCAACCTTTTATTTGTTAGCAAAATCACAAAGGCTTTAAATTGTACTGTAAATTTTTGGCCTAATAAATGTATCTTTCAGGATATTGCAACACAACGGACTCTTGGTGTTGGTATTAGACGTGGGAATTTGTACTATCTTGATCTAGACACTACAAACAATCAAGTAGTTTGTCAAGCAAATAACACTAAAGGGAGCCAAGAAAAGACAAATATGGCATGGTTGTGGCATCGTCGCCTTGGTCATCTATCGTTTAATTATCTTCGAAAATTGAAACCCAGTTTGTTTTTACATACGAAGTCCAAGTTTAATTGTGATATTTGTGAAATGGCAAAGAGCCATAGAAATTCTTATTAGCCTAGTTATAATAAGAGCACTACACCCTTTATGATTATTCACTCTAATGTCTAGGGACCTGCTCAAATTTCTACTATATCGGGTGCTCGTTATTTTGTGACATTCATTGATGAGTGTACTCGTATGATTTGGATCTCTCTCTTACGAAACAAAGAAGAAGTTTGTTTTGTCTTCCAAGATCTATATAAAATGGTGGCTTCTCAATATCAATGTCGAATTCAAGTACTTCAATCTGATAATGGTGGAGAGTACATAAACTCTGATCTGAAGAAGTTTTGTCAAGAAAATGGCATTCGACATCAAACTTCGTGTACTGGTACACCGCACAAAATGGTTTGGCAGAACGAAAGAATTGTCAAATACTTGAAGTTGTTCGAGCTTCTTTGTTTGGAATGGAAGTGCCTCGGGAGTATTGGGGTGAAGCAGTTCGCTCTGCTGCATATCTTATCAATCGAACCTCATCTCGAGTCATTGATTTGAAAACTCCACATCAAAAACTCCACGAACTTGTCTCAGCACCAATTGGCTCGAACCTTGAACCACATGTGTTTGGTTGCACTGCATATGTCCACCAAGTTACAAGCAAGCTAGATCCACGAGTTGTTCGCTGCATATTTGTTGGATATGCATATTTAAAAAAAGGATTTCGGTGTTATGATCCCAATGAAAACAAAATATATGTAACTCGAGATGTTATATTCCATGAAGATATTCTTTTTTTCGGTAGTCATGAGTGCTCTCTTGACGGGGAGACAACATGTAATCTGGGTGAAGACAACACTCGTGACCTTTTACATGCCCATGTTGATTGTTTGAATGATGATGTTCATCATGACGATGTTGATGATGTTGATGTTGAGGATGTTGATGGCATTCATGAGAATCAAGATAGTACAAATCAAAATAGTATGAGTTCCCAAATCACACCAACAACCATAGAAATTCTGAATGTGTCCCCTCAAGTAACACCATTGCCCTCATCTCTTGAAATACATGAGTCAACTCCTGCTCCTCTTGAAACTGAACCGAGATATCCGATTAGGATAAAGGGAAAACCAGAGGAATGTCTACGATAAAAAACGGTTAATGAAAAATGTTCAAGTACGTGTTTTCTTTGGAATGAATGTCTAGAGATTTTTTAGCACAAATCTATTTAAGTGATTTCTCCATTATACCCTTTTAGGATTCACTTTTTTTAAAAAAATATTAGGTTTAAAATTAGTTTAATTTATTTTTAAATTAAATTAATTTTAATAGTTTATTTGGTGAGCTGGATCATTTCACTAAAAATAAACCGTTTTTCTTTTTTCGTTAACTAACGTCAGCCATTTTGTATCTCCATATGTTGCTGTGAGTAGATCCGACACTAACACCCTCTGCCGGGGTATACGCTAGGACACACCCGTGGGTATATACAGCCATTGCGCACTAGAAAAAAAAACGGTAGGGGTATACAGCTGGAGCCTGCGTGTGTAATTACTAGTTCCATTATTTTTGTAAATCTTTCCCTAAAAATAGGGATCAAACAATACACATCCATTATTTTTGTAAATCTTTCCCTAAAAATAGGGATCAAACAATACACAATTCACCCCTACAAATGAGGAGATATCAGTCAAAATCTCATAGTTTTAAACAACAATACCCCTGAAATTATGCAATGTCTAACATTTTGGAGAATCAAATCTTCAACCTTACGTTTTTTTTTTTACGTTTCCCTTTTCCATCGTGTTTTTTCCCTCATCCTTTTTTTTCGAGTTCTTCTGCATTGTTCCACCACACAACAACAAACCATGTCGTCTCTTTCTATGATGGTGGCATTTGATGAGATTTGGAACGAAATGAACCAATACATAAATTACAAAACTTGCAGAGTTGTGGTCCCCTCGAATTCTACACTTGTGGAATTCACCAATTCAATCTCCAAGGCTCTAGAGCTGGATTCCCACCACACAATTTCACGGTTGTCCCTCTTTTGGAACGACACTGACAAATTTTTGATTACGAAAATGAAGAAAAATAGGCAGTTGTTATATTTAACAACATGTAAATCCCCTGTAATCGTTTATTTTTTATATTCTGGAACTTCAACTGAATCCCTCAAAAAAAGGGATCACCACTTATTATCCAGATTTTTTGAAATCTTGGAGCTATCCGTGATTTTAATTCAAACAAATCACCTGTTTAACAAAAAAAAAAATTCCAGCTCCCGCTGAAGGTAAAACTCTATACCCCTGTAATCGTCTATTTTTGATATTCTGGGACTTCAACTGAATCCCTAAAAAAAAGGATCACCACCTATTATCCAGATTTTTTGAAATCTTGGAGCTATCCGTGATTTTAATTCAAACAAATCACCTGTTTAACAAAAAAAAAATCAGCTCCCGCTGAAGGTAAAATCTTAGATTGTTAACCCGAAACCCCCTATACCTAAACTTTCATTATCATTTTAGTCGTTCGTTGGAAAAACAGTGACGAAGAAAAAATGCAAGAGAGGAAAATGCTTACGAAAATTAGGAAAATGCTTACCACGACTGTAGGTCGAACTTCCCTGTCTAATGCGTGGTGTTTACGTCAAACGATGTCGAAGAAGGTAGTGTGTGTTTTCGGTGTTTTCTGCCAAAGAAGGTAATGCAAAACAAAAGAAGAACTGCGTTTTGTGTTTTCGGTGTGCTCTGCCTCTAGGTCGAAGAAGAAGAACGATGTCGAAGAAGGTATGCGTATGTCTTTTCTGCCTCTAGGTCGAATGGAAGCAACTTTTGAGGATGAATTTAATTCTAGGCGGCGTTGTGCAGGTTTCTCTCTACCCCATAAACTACATGATATCAAAATATTGGGAATCGTTACCTTATTTAAAAATAGAGTATTCTCTCTTTTAAGTTGTTGGCCTCTTTTATTACTCTGTATGCAGTAATGCACACCCCCAGTGATGGTTCATTCGTTGGCTGTATAACTTCTTCGGGGTATACATATTTCTGGTTCCCCCTACAGAAATCGTTTATGCCCATTTCTTACTATGTGTGCAGACATGCACACACCGCCACTGTTGATATTCTATTTAGTCTGTTTGCAGACATACACACAGACACCCTGCTTTGTTTTTGCTCTGTGTGCAGTCATGCAAAGACCTACGTTGATTGTTGCTTCGTTGGCTATCACACTTCCTATGGTTAAACATATTTGGTCACCCCAGTGTCATGTATGTCTCATTCTTACTACGTATGCAGTCATGCACACACAGCAACTGTTCGTATTCTTTTTATTATGTTTGCAGGCATTCACACACCGACCGCCACTTATGGATTCGTTCTGTCTACACCCAATTATTAATTATTTGGGGCAGGAGGTATATCTATGTAATACTCATGGGATAAGTGTCATTTAAGTTCTAAGATTTTTAACATCCTCTCTCTGTTAAATCCACGTCTAGAACTATTTTCTCTCTCCTCCTAACATTTTATATTTTTAAATATTAATTTTTTGATTCTCAAAATTAGGATAAATTGTGGAAGGGTAGACTTGTCCATTTGGTTGTAAATAACTTACTAAATATAGGTTTTAGACATAATTCAAAAGAAAAAAGACATTAGACATTTTTCATCTTACCTTCCATATTTTTAGACATTCCTCTAATTTCCCCTTAGGATAAATCGAGGGATTTCAAAACTTCAATCTGTTTTTAAAGCTAAATCTAAATACCCCATTAACAATTATACCTCTTCTCATCGTTTGTCAAAAATTCATGCACTTGTTGTAAATCAATTATCCCCTGTATCTATTCCAAGTAATATGCAGGAAGCATTGATGGATTCAAAATGGATAAAATGCTATGAATGAGGAAATGGAAGCATTGCAGAAAAATTACACATGGGAACTTGTATCGCTGCCTGTAGGGAAGAAAACAATAGGGTGCAGGTGGATTTTTACAGTGAAACTCAACCCGAATGGAATCATAGATCGCTACAAGGCCAGACTTGTTGCTAAAGGGTATACACAGAAATACATAATTGATTATGGGGATACATCTGCACCTGTAGCAAAGATGAACACCATACGAGTACTTATTTCTATAGCAGCAAATCAAGATTGGCCACTGCGACAATTTGATGTTAAAAATACGTTCCTCAATGGGACTTTGGAAGAAGAAGTATATATGGATCCTCCTCCGGGCATAAATTGTGCTGGTAAAGTATGCAAACTAAGAAGAGCCTTATATGGATTAAAGCAGTCCCCCCAAGCATGGTTTGGAAGACTATCAACTTTCATGAAGAAGATTGGATACAAGCAAAGTGATGCTGACCATAATCTCTTCATCAAGCAAAACTTTAAGAAGGTGACTGCTCTTATTGTTTATGTTGACGATATGGTTGTTACGGGGAATGACTCAAACGAGATAGTTGCCCTTCAAGAAAGTCTTGCAACTGAGTTCGAACTTATAGATCTTGGACACTTTAAATACTTCTTAGGCATTGAAGTTGCAAGATCAAGCAACAAAATCTCTCTCTTCCAACGAAAGTATGTGCTAGATTTATTAGCAGAAACAGGTATGCTTGATTGTAAACCTATTGAAACTCCCCTTGAGGTGAATAAAAAACTAACCATTCAACCAGATCAAACTCCAACGAATAAGGAGAGGTATCAAAGATTAGTTGGAAAATTAATATATTTATCACATACGCGTCTTTACATAGCATATGCAGTAAGTGTTGTAAGTCAATTCATGCATGCACCAAGTGAATATCACATGGAGGTTGTTTATATCGAATCTTGCGATACCTGAAATCTTCGCCAGGAAAATGATTGTTTTTCCAGAAAAATGGAAATCTAGGAGTCAAGGGATATACTGATGTTGATTGGGCTAGAAGTCACATTGATCGAAAGTCGACGTCAGGCTACTTTACGTTTGTTGGACGTAACCTAGTTACGTGGCGAAGCAAGAAACAAAAGGTTGTAGCAAGATCAAGTGCAGAGGCAGAATTTCGTGGAATGGCACAAGGTATCTGTGAGTTGCTATGGATAAAACGTATTTTACATGACCTTGGTATATGTTTGTCAAAACCTATGATGTTATTATGTGATAACAAGGCAACCATAACAATTGCAAATAATCATGTTCAGCATGACAGAACCAAACACGTGGAAGTTGATCGACACTTCATCAAAGATCATCTTGACAAAGGTGAAATTAGTCTTCCATTTGTCATGTCAAAAGAACAGCTAGCAGATGTTCTAACAAAGGTTGTAACTGGAAAAGTTTTTCAAAGCTCACTTACCAAGTTGGAAATGATTGACATATATTCACCAACTTGAGGTGGAGTGTTGAAGGGAGAAATTTAAGGAGAGTGAGTCATTTGTAAAAAGGTTAGTGACTTAGTTGTTATTGACTTTTTATTTTGGTTGTTAAGTCTGAAAAACTTACTTGAGTCAAATAAGTTTTGGTATCCCATACAATATTAACAACCAAAATAAAAAGATTTAGAGAAAGTCTGAAAAACTCCCTATTTCTAAGCTATAAGTTGAATACAAAGTTTCAAGTCTATAAACGTTGAGACTAAGTACAAAGAACTAATTCCTGAGACTTTTGTACTACGATGTCACCATTGCATAGCAAGCAAAAACACATTTGTCACCTACCTTGTATTTTTAGGTTATTGCCTGAAAATGAAAGAATAAAAATTGGGCGAGTATTTAAAATACTCAGTAAGTAGCCCTGCTGAATGAATTCACAAGTAAGGTTCATGCAACTGAAAAACGAGAAGGGTTCTAAGTTTTTTTCAGAAATATGTGCTAGCTGAGTGAACAATTAAACCTATCACAAAACTGTGTCAACTCTGAATAATGTATATGTGGGACTACAAGACGAAACACCTCTAGAAGATAGTTAGCGGTCAACTAGTGGGTGTTAGGTCTCTCCCAGCATAGCATCTACTTGATGAGTGTACTTGAAGCTGGTATAAAGTATCATGCTTAACTATGTACACATCAAAAGTGAAATTTGGGTTTAAAACAATTTTTGTTTAATTGAAATAGAAAGAAAAAAAATATTAAAAAAATTATTCCAAACATTTTTTGAGAAATTTACATGTTTAGTTTTATTTTAATAAAAATTATTAATGTTAATTTTTATTTTGGTGGAGTGGTTCTGCTCACAATTAGCTCGTATTTGTCTCAAATCATTATTCTGCTGAAATGCATTGTGGAACGAATTGTTCAGGTTTGTCGTGCTTTCCTTTGGAAGGGCTCTACTATTACTTCTGGGGTGGTGTCATTGATTGGGATGATATTTGTACACCTAAGAAAGATGGTGGTTTGAGATTTAAAGATATTAGATATTAGTATTTGGAATTCTAGTGCAATGAGGAAGCATATTTGGGCCATTTCTACCAAGAAGGATAACCTTTGGGTGAAATGGGTCCATTCAGTCTATATTAAGAATGAGGATTCATGGGACTATGTATCCCCATCTGATTGTAGTTAGTATTGGAAACGTTTGATTCAGGTTAAAGCAAAGGTCAAACAGGTCGACACTCATGTGAATTTCCAAGGGTTGCATTATACTATTTCTGATATGTGTCTCAAGCTTAAAGGGAACAATGATGATATATGGAGGAACGCTCTTATTTGGGATCATCTCAGTGTTCTAAAACATAGGTTTATACTTTGGATAGCCCTTAAATGTAGGCTGCCCACAAGGGATCGACTTCTGAAGTTTGGGATGGCTGTTATGCCTCTAAAAGTGACTAATTTAGGACTTATTTAGTTTAGAAAGATGTACACTCTTGGGTGTTTTTGAGAGGATTTAGCTTAAACCTATACTTATATATGAGAATTAGAAGAAGGCAGCTAAATTAGGACTTATGTACAAAAGGAAAGAAAAGGGATGAAAAACGAAGTTAAAAGAATGAAAAAAGTGCATTGCGGCAGCATTGCGGAAACATTGCTAAAACAGCAATGTTTTAAGTGAAATCCGTAAGTTGGCTGATCTTTTTCTGTTATGTTCCGTTATTTCAGGGATTCGTTCTTTCTCCTCCATCCATTTTGAAGTACGACGTTGAGGATGGATGGTTCTCCTTGGCCCAAACGCACCTGCAGACTACTATAAAAGGGGGTCAAAGTAGAGGGTTTGATCATCATCCGAAAGCGTAGAAGTCTCTTCGCAGCTCCATTCTTTCTCCTGTTTTTCTCTTCCGTCTGTTGGGTTGGAAAGCTTAGCTGTTGGAGTCGACAATCTGATAGGAAGGAGAGAAGATTCATCTTCTCTCCTGATTGGATTCATCCAAGCAAGGCTCACCTTTCTCTCCCTTCAGCCGAGGCGTTTGCGACGAGGCGTTCAAGCTCACTTTACTTGCTTTCTGTCTTTACTTTTCATTTCCAGCACCGTTTGTTGTCATTTCTTTTCCATTAGTTAGTTCATTTCATTTCGTTGCTTTTTGTCTTTATGTTATTCACTTTAAGTTTCCCTTTGTTCATTCAAACAATCGATTAATCAAAGCACAATTCAGTATTTCACAGTTTCTTTACCTTCTCTGTCTACTGTTTTTTCTTGTTGTTTTAAGTTTAATCTTCTTCTAAGCATGTCTACTTCATCTATTATTTTTGTTCTCTCTACATCCATGAGTAGCTAAGTCACATAGGGGCATGCTAATGACAATTCTATAGGCTAAAAAACGTGAACCAAGCATGTAGGATAGCTCTCGAATGCATTGATTGTATGTAAGCTTCATCCCACGGGCAATTTCGATTGGCCATCCATTTTGTCCAAAGAACTCCTAACCTCTAGAAGGAGTAAGAGTTCAGAGTCATACACTCATGCTAGCCTCTCAAGGTAGCCAGAAAACGACCTAGGAATAGGCGTTTTCCTAGTACAAACCATAACTTTCTGCTTTAACAAGATGCTTAAGACCTTACTTGGACATGAGTAAACTGAAGGATCTAATGCATGAAATCGGAAGATACATGAGATTGAGTTAGTTTGATGCATAGTGAGTTGATCCAATGCTTGAGAATCGTGTGAAAATGCCTATAGAGGAGTCGTTAGTAGCCCTTGTTTCTCCATTTTACACACTTTCGCTGTCAGTAACATTGCGGTAGAATTGCTGTTCTCGCAACTCTGCTAAGTTAAAAATTCTGTTTAGCTCTTTTCCTCTTCATTTATTAATCTCTTCTCTTTTCATTTGAGTTTATCATTGACTTGCACTTGTGGGAAAACGAATGAAAAAAATACTTACTACTTGCTACAAGATCATGTATGCTTGCATGTTCTGAGTGCTCTCTTTCTCTTATTGCTTATTTATTTTACACATTGAGCACGCAACAAGTTTTTGGCGCCGCTGCCGGGGATTTAGTTTAGTGAAAACGAAGTTTGTTAAGTTTGAAACACCAAGTTTATTATCTATTAGAGCTGATCTATTTTCATTTCTTTTGCAGGTACCATTGGGTTAGTTTATGAATGAGCCTTCAAGTAGTGATCTAGAGTTCAATCCTGAGCCTGAGAGATTATTTAGAGCCAGAAATAGAGCCAAGAAACGTCTCTTTGACCAACCCTCTATACCTCCAATAATTGCGGGAACCACAATTCCTCCGCAATTCTATCAAGAAGAAATGGATAGATTAGTTCCAAATCTGGTGCCTGTCACTCGCAATCCCATCGAAATAGCGAATGATAAGGATAGTGCCATTCTCTCATACCTAGTACCTATGCCTGGGGAGCTGAACCCCAGCATAATCCGCCCTGAAATTACTGCCAACTCATTCGAGTTAAAGCCAGTGATGTTCCAAATGTTGTCCACTGTGGGACAATTCTTTGGAGTGGAAAATGAGGACCCCCACAACCATCTTAGAAACTTCCTAGGAGTTAGTGATACCTTTATCATCCCTGGAGTTTCCCAAGAAGCCTTGAGGCTCTACCTCTTCCCTTACTCTTTGAGGGACAAAGCAAAGACGTGGTTAAACTCATTACCCTCTAGATCAGTCCTCAATTGGACAGACTTGGCAGAGAAATTCCTAGTCAAATACTTCCCACCTGATAGGAATTCTACCTTTCGTGATGATATAATCAAGTTCAAACAAGCTGAAAAGGAGTCCCTTCACGAAGCTTGGACAAGGTTCAAGGACATTCTTCTTAAATGTCCACACCATGGCATCCCATGGTGTATCCAAATAGAGGTCTTTTTCAAAGGATGCAACCCCAGCACCAGACAAGTGTTAAATTCATCTGCTGGTGGTTCCATGCTGTCCAAGAGTTATAACGAAGCCTATGAGATCTTGGAGAAGATCTCAGCATCTCAATGTAGGTGGTCAGATGATCCAGTTGAGCCAACTAGAGCTCAAGACAAGGACGCACTCAATGCCATGAGTAGCCAAATAAGCGCCCTGACTAACCTAGTTAAGCAAATGGCTCAAGCCAATCTCCAAACTAGTGTCAACACCGCCACAGCCATGTCAATGGGCACCCAACCAAGTCAAGGTGAGACACTTATCTGTGGATTCTGTGGGGAAGGGCACCTGAATGAATACTGCCCTGGGAATCCAGCCTCAGTCTGCTATGTTGGAAGCCAACAGCAGCCTAGGAACAACCCCTACTCAAACACTTACAATCCTGGTTGGAGGAACCACCCAAACCTTTCATGGGGTGGCCAACAGAATGCTAACCAAGCTCCTAACCAGCCAAGACCGAGTGGAACACCTGGTTTCACTCCCCAACATAACCAATCCATGTATCAAAAACCATACAACCAACCTGTAGGATCCTCTGTAGAAAACTTACTTAAGGAATACATAGCCAAGAATGATGCCACTCTACAGAGTCAGCAAGCTACTCTTAGGAGCCTAGAGAACCAGATAGGGCAACTAGCCAATGAACTCAAAAATAGGCCCCAAGGTAGACTACCTGCTGACACTGAAGTGCCAAGGAGAGATGGTAAAGAACAAGTTCAAGCAATTGAACTTAGGAGTGGGAGACCATTGGTGAGCAACACCAAAGAAACACCAAAGAGAGTAGAGAACAATGAGTCTAGTGCTCCACTGGAGTCTCTGCCAAACCAAGGTCCACCACCAACAAGCACATCAGGATCAAGGCTGGAGCCAATCATAGAAGAGATAGAAGAAATCCCAAGGCCTCCACCTATCTTGAGGCGACCTGAAGTGCCTGCATATGTGCCACCACCTCTATTTCCTCGAAGGCTAAAGAAAAAACAAGAACAGGAAGTGCACTTTAACAAATTTTTAGAAATTCTTAAACAAGTGCATGTGAATATTCCTTTTGTAGAAGTTTTACAGTCTATGCCTTCCTATGTTAAGTTTTTGAAGGATATTATCACTAACAAGAAAATAATTGGTGAGTTTGAAACAGTAAATCTCACTGAGGAGTGCAGTGCCATACTCCAGAACAAGCTACCCAAGAAGGAGAAGGATCCTGGTTCCTTCACCTTACCTGTAGAGCTAGGAGGCAAGCACGTGGGCAGAGCTCTTTGTGACCTGGGAGCCAGCATAAACCTCATGCCCCTATCACTATTCCGCCAGCTAGGAATAGGAGAAGCACGTCCAACCACTGTCACTTTACAACTTGCAGACAGATCCATAGCCTACCCTGAGGGTAAGATTGAGGATATTCTTGTAAAGGTTGACAAGTTTATTTTCCTTGCAGATTTCATTATCCTGGATTATGAAGCAGACAAGGAGGTCCCCATCCTATTAGGCAGACCATTTCTAGCCACAGGTAGGGCCCTGATAGATGTCCAGAAAGGTGAGCTCACTATGAGGGTTCATGATGAGGAGGTTAAATTTAGCGTTTATAAAGCCTTAAGGTACCCCTCTGACTCTGAAGCTTGTGCTAACATGGACATTGTAGATTCACTTATGGAAGAACAACTGGAGCATGAATTATTGACTAAGCATGCTAATAATTATGTAGAATTAGATTTAACTGATTTGAATATTTCTGAGATAATGGATATACCTGTAGATAGGATACAGCATGTTTGTATGACTACTGACTTAATTGAAAAATCCCTGAATCCATTAAAACCATCCATTGAGCATCCACCTGTCTTAGAATTGAAACCACTACCCACACATCTTAAGTATGCATATTTAGGAAGTAATGAGACTCTGCCTGTGATTATTTCATCTAAATTAAGTGAGAAGCATGAGGTTAAACTGATTTTATTACTTAAACAACATAGGAAGGCTATTGCATGGACTATTGCTGACATTAGAGGCATTAGCCCTTCCTACTGCATGCATAAGATAATACTAGAGGAAGAACATACACCCCGAGTAGATCACTGTTGCGTGCTCAATGTGTTAAAATAAATAAGCAATAAGATAGAGAGAGCACTCAGAACATGCAAGCATACATGATCTTATAGCAAGTAGTAAGTATTTTTTCATTCGTTTTCCCACAGAGATTTATTATGAGCTACTCGTGAAGTGTAAAGTTAAGAAAGAATGGGTGGATTTGATGGGGTAAAATTGGTTTTAAATTGTCTAATTCCTAAGGGATATGTAAAGGATAGCAACATAAACAAGTGCAAGTCAAAGTTAAACTCAAAGGAAAAAAGACGAGATTAATAAACGATAAGGAACTTAGCTAAACAGAATTTTAAACTTAGTAGAATTGCGGAAACAGCAATTCTACCGCAATTTTACTAACAGCGAAAGTGTGTAAAATGGGGAAACAAGGGCTACTAACGACTCCTCTATAGGCATTTTCTCACGATTCTCAAGCATTGGATCAACTCTCTATGCATCAAACTCACTCAATCTCATGTATCGTCCGATTCCATGCATTAGATTCTTTAGTTTACTCATGTCCAAGTAAGGTCTTAAGCATCTTGTTAAAGCATAAAGTTATGGTTTGTACTAGGAAAACGCCTATTCCTAGGTCGTTTTCTGGCTACCTTGAAAGGCTAGCATGAGTGTATGACTCTGAACTCTTACTCCTTCCAGAGGTTAGGAGTTCTTTGGACAAAATGGATGGCCAATCGAAATTGCCCGTGGGATGAAGCTTACATACAATCAATGCTTCGAGAGCTATCCTACATGCTTGGTTCACGTTTTTTAGCCTATAGTATTGTCATTAGCATGCCCCTATGTGACTTAGTTACTCATGGATATAGGGAGAACAGAAAGAAGAGATAAAACAGACATGCTTAGAAGGAATTTAAAGACAAAACAGTAAAGAAAAACAGTAGATCGCAAAGGCAAGAAACTGTGAAATGCTGAATTTTGCTTTAGATTACTTGATTGTTTGAATGAACAAAGGAAAGCTCAAAGTGAATAACACAAAGACAGGAAGCAACGAAGTGCAATAAACTAGCTACCAGAACAGAACAACAACTAAACAACGCTGGAAATTAGAAATGAAAAGGAGAAAGCAGTAAAATGAGCTCGAACGCCTCGTCGCAACCGCCTCGGCTGAAGGATGAGAATAATCAGCCTTGCTTGGATGAATCCAATCGGGAGAGAAGATGAATCTTCTCTCCTTCCTATCAGATTGTCGACTCCAAACAGCTAAACTTCGCAAACCGACAGACGGCAAAGAAAAACAGGAGAAAAGATGGAGCTGCGAGAAGACTTCTACGCTTTCGGATGATGATCAAACCCTCGACTTTGACCCCCTTTTATAGTAATCTGCAGGTGCGTTTGGGCCAAGGAGAACCATCCATCCTCAACGTCGTACTTCAAAATGGATGGAGGAGAAAGAACGAATCCCTGAAATAACGGAATATAACAGAAAAGGATCAGCCAACTTACGGATTTCACTTAAAACATTGTTGTTTTAGCAATGTTTCCGCAATGCTACCGCAATGCATGTTTTTCACTCTTTTCCTTCGGTTTTCATTCCTTTTCTTTCCTCTTGCACACAAGTTCTAATTTAGCTACCTTCTTCTAAATCTCATATATAAACATAGGTTTAAGCTAAATCCTATCAAAAACACCTAAGAGTGTACATCTTTCTAAGATAAATAAGTCCTAAAAAGGTCACTTTTGGAGACGTAACACACCCCCAAACTTAAGGTTTTGCTTGTCCTCGAGCAATCTAAGGACTTGCCTAGGCTGTTGTTTCATCTTCTTTAACCACTTACTGACTCCCCTACATTCCTATCTATAGCAGTGCTGTCCTGTGACACACTTCTAAGTTTAAAACTATCCTCTTATCTAGCTTCTTCTGACTTCGCATGCCTAATACTCCTACTGTTTCATTAACTCCCTACAACTGATCTACTTGCTTTTGTCACATCATGCCACTATCCCTAAGGTTTCAAATTCTACCTAGCTTTACCCCAGACTCAGTACATGCTTCTAGTTTTTACTTTTGAACTACCTAGGATTCCTTAGAGTCATGCCAGTCTTAGTATTAACAGTGACAGTAGTACTTTAAGAGAACAACCTAAACCCTGGCATCACTACATTGGATATACATTCATCTCCCTAAACAACCCTACAAGCTACAACTTTGTGCTCAGCTACTTGAGGATCAGAGTTCTTTTTAATCAGGACATCTAAGCCACAAAGTTGCAACTCCTAGGTATACATTCTTCTTCTCTATTTTTTCCTTTTTCTTTCACACTTTGGTGGAGCCTCTCCTTTGGTTGCCTTTTGATGCAATGCCACTTGTGGGTTACACACTTGGCACTGATTACTCAGCAACCTAAGAGAGACACCCCTCTTTATTCTATTTTTCATTTTTTTTCAGCTCATCATTTTTTTTTTGTAAAGGAGAAGAAGAATGCTTATGCTTTTAAGGGAGAGAGGAATGTTCCTAGGCCTAGGGTGGCCTCCCCCAAACTTAAACTACTCATTGTCCCCAATGAGTGTCTGAGGTGGCACACCCCCAAACTTGTCCTATAAGCATCTAGTCTAAGGTAAAACAAAGAGAATCTAAAAGCCCTAGGCATAGACAGAACATTCTAAAAGTAAATATCACAGCAGCAGAAATTTGTAAAAACAGTCAGGTAAGGCCTTAAAGCTATGCATGCTGAGCTTTTTAGAGGTTAATTTAAACTATCAAAGGGTGTTCTATGACACTAATCCAGCATGCTTTAAGATAAGCTATATAAGGCAGACAAGATAGCAGCAAAAGATAGAATTTAAATAGAACCAACCTAGCTAAACAGACAGTCAAAAACATGCATTCAGTAATAAAAATTGCGGTTTCCGCAATTATTTCGCAATAAAGACAGGGCAGATATATCAGTGATTAAGGCCCCTATGCATGCTTTTTCCCGTCATCCAAGCTATACAAAAATGAAACTAAACTAATCTACCTATTCAACTATCAACAGACTATACTAAACAAATTTAAAAATTAACACTAAACAACTAAAACAGATCAAAATATTAACTCAAAACAGCATAATTCACATGGTTCAAAAAAAAAACAGTTTGATTTTTTTTTTTATATTAAGGGAACAGCAATACTCCCTTTAGTGCTTCTCAAACCAGCACTCAGATGTCTTCCTCATCATCATTCCGTCGTGGTCGTGGAGGCGCCCATGGAGTCATTAAGTTCGTAGGGAAGTCAGGAAAGATGCATCCCAATTGGTCAGCAACCTCCTTGTCCCTTGCCTGGGCATATGTGGCCCATTGAGCCAACCTCTTCTGCAGATCCGTCAGGCATGCCATGGTCAAAGACTGAGCAGCAGCCAAGCCATCGAGCGCGAACTCCATGTTCCCCTTCCTGCGCAACCTCAAGGCAGTAGGCAATTCCAGGTAGCCCGTGTAGGCCAGCTGCCTCTCCATTCGCTCGATTGGGACCCCTGCACGTAAGCATAGCTTAGTAATTGTGTTAGGAAAGAAGAGTGGTCCCTTACCTTTCTTGGCGCAGTCAGCAATTGAAGCTGTAATGACCTCGCCCACGTTGATCGTGAGACCTCGCATGATCGCGTAGACCAGCAGCGATCTGCTCTGGTTGATGGTGGTCTCATGAGTCACTGGGGACAGCTTCCTCCTCACGAAGGAAAACCAGACAGCCGCCTTGGCTGTAAGGGTGGCACTCATCAGGGTGTGCCTCCCATTGCGCGAGACTGTCCAGGATGCCTCTGGCTGGCCAATTATCCGTATTGCCTCCTCCAAGACAGCTTCTGTTGGCTCATCAACAATCCTCGCATAGTCAGTGTGTTTTTGGCCCTTGAGGCCATAGGCTTCGTTGATCGCCTTTGCTGAGAAATCCACCTCAACCCCTCTAACCACAGACAGGCCATCCTCAGGATTCATCAGATTGGCGTAGAAGTCATACACCATGCTGGAGTAGGCTGGATTGGGTGGTCTGCATAGCTCCTCCCAACCGTGATTCGTGATTCCTGCGCGCAAGAATTGCGGCAGGGCAGCATGTGCGTCGAGGAATCCCTTCTCGTGCAGCAACTCTCTATTTCTCAGCTCAGCGCCTCTGGACTCAGCATCAGAGGAGACATACCTCACTGATTGAGGCTCATCTTCAGGGTAAAGCTTGGCTTTCCCTTTGTCTTTTGATTTGGCTGACTCAGCAGCCTCAATCTTGAGCTTTTTCAGTGACGGCTCATCACTTTCTTTCTCTGATGGAGGCGCAGCCCTCTTGGTTTTCTTTTTCTTTGACTTCTTGGGCCGTTTGGCCTTGACAGCCTTGACGGCCTTCTTCTTCTTCAACCTCGCCTTGGTTGTCAACTGCTGGAGGCAATCCCCCAGTATTTCGTCCATCGAATCAGTCCTCTGCACAGGGCTCTCAGGGCTGGCTTCCCTCAAAGGAGAGAAGACTTCTTCTTCCTCAGCTTCCCCACTGCCCTGCGTCGATTCTTGGTACTCCCCATATGGGAATTCAGGGTCAGGTTGTGGGGAAGTGGGTGATTGTTGCGTGCTCAATGTGTAAAGATAAATATGCAAAAGGGTAGAGAGAGCACTTAGAACATGCAAGCATACATGGTCTCACAGCAAGTAGTAAGTATATTTCATTCGTTTTTTCCACAGAGACTCATTTTTAGCTATTCGCGAAGTGTATTTGTTAAGAAAGATGGGATGAATTTGATGGGGTAAAATTGGTTTTTAATTATCTAAGTGTTACTGAATGTGTAAAGGAATATACCATAAACAAGTTAAAGTTAAAATCAGGCTCAAAGAACAAGAGATGGAATTAATAAACGAAGAAGAAAACAGCTACACAGAATGCGTTTTAGCAGAATTGCGAGAACCGCAATTAATCCGCAATTAAATGGCAGCGAAACTGATTAAAAGGGTGAATTAAGGGCTACTAATGACTATCCTATAGGCAGTTTATTACGATTATCAAGCTTTGGATCAACTCTCTATACATCAAACTCACTCTATCTCAAGTATCGTCCGATTCCATGCATGAGAGACTCAAGTTTACTCGACTTCAAAGTAAGGTCTTAAGCATCTTGTTAAAGCAGGAGTGTTTAGTTTGTACTAGGGAAACGCCTATTCCTAGGCCGTTTCCTGATTACCATGAAAGGCTAGCATGATTATATGACTCTGAACTCTTACTCCTTCCAGAGGTTAGGAGTTCTTTGGACAAAATGGATGGCCAATCGAAATTGCCCGTGGGATGAAGCTTACATACAATCAATGTTCGAGTGTTAATCTGCCTACTTGACTCACGTTTTTTAGCCTATAGTTCCGTCATTAGCATGCCCCTAAGTGATTTTACTTACTCATGGATATGTGGAGAATAGAAAAGGTAGATAAAACAGACATGCTTAGAAGATAAATATACTTAAAACAGCAAGCCAAAGCCGTAGCAGAAACAGATGGAAACTGTAAAATGCAGAAGTATACTTCGATTACTTAAAGTGTTTGAATGACAAAGGGAAGCTCTAAAAGAAATGAATTCAAGACAGACAACAACGAAATGCAGTAATTGAAATGCTAAACTAAGAACAACAGTGATCAGAAATGGAAATGAGAAGAACAGAGCAGAAAAACAGTAAAGGTTTGCTAGAAAACTCCGTGGCAGTCGCCTCGAATGATGGTGATGAAAAGTCAGCCGTGCTTGGATGAATCCAATCGAGAGAGAAGAAGAATCTCCTCTCCTTCCTATCAGATTATCGGTTCCAAAAGCTTAGACTCTCACTCCAACAGACGGCAAAGGAAAACAGATGGAAATGGTGGACTGCGAGAAGACTTCTGCGCTTCGAATGATGACTGAACCTCCGACTTTGACCCCCTTTTATAGTAGTTTGCAGGTGCGTTTGGGCCAAGGAGAACCATCAATCTTCAACGTCATATATCAGAATGGATGGAGGAGAAAGAATGAATCCCTGAAAAGTCGGATCTAAACAGAAAAAGATCAGCCAACTTACGGTTTTAACTTGAATAATTGCGGTCACCGCAATTATTCCGCAATTCATTTGCAATGGTTATTTTTTCATTCTTTTCTTCGGTTTTCAACCCTCTTTCTACCTATTGTACACAAGTCCTATATTAGCTACCTTCTTCTAATTCTCATATTAAAGCATAGGTTTAAGCTAAATGCTAACAAAAACACCTAAATGTGTACATCTTCTTAAGCTAAATGGGTCCTAAATAAGTCACTTTCAGAGACTTAACACACCCCCAAACTTAAGGCTTTGCTTGTCCTCAAGCATACTAAGGACTTACCTAGGCTGCTGTTTCTTCTTCTTTACCTACTCACTAACTCCCTTATATTCTTGTCTATAGCAATGCTGTCCTGTGACACACTTCTAAGTTTTAGAACTAACCTCTTGTCTAGCTTCTTCTGACTTCACCTGCCTACTATACCCACTGCTTTTGCTAACCCCCCACTACTGATCTAACTACTTTTGTGATATCATGCCACTATCCCTAAGGTTTCAAATTCTACCAAGCTTTACTCCAGACTCAGTACATGCTTCTAGCTTATTTTTAATGTGTCTAGGATTCCTTAGAGTCATGCCAGTCTTAGTATTAACAGTGACAGTGGTACTTTTAGAGAACAACCTAAGCCCTGGCATCACTACATTGGATATACATTCATCTCCCTAGACAAACCTAAAAGCTACAACCTTGTGCTTAGCTCATTAAGGATCAGAGTTCTTTTTACATAGGACATCAAAGCCACAAGATTATAACTCCCAAGCATACATTCTTCTTCCCTATTTCTCCCTTTTTCCTTTTTTACTTAGGTGGAGTCTCCCCTTGGTTTGCCTTTTGATGCAATGCCACTTGTGGTTTACACACTTGGCACTGATCACTCAGCCACTTGAGAAAGACTCCCCTCTTTATTCTATTTTTTTCACTTTTTCTATTTATCACAAAACATTTTTTTGGAGAAGAAGAATGCTTATGTCTTAAGGAAGAGAGGAATGTTCCTAGGCCTAGGGTGGCCTCCCCCAAACTTCAACTACTCATTGTCCCCAATGAGTGTTTGAGGTGGCACACCCCCAAACTTGTCCTAGAAGCATCTAGTCTAAAGCAAAACAAAGAGAATCTAAAAATCCTAGGCATAGGCAAAACATTCTAAAAGCAATTATCCCAGCAGCAGAAAATTTGAACATAACAGAAAGTTTTAAGGACTTATGGTTTCTGCATACTGAGCACTCTTTAGAGGCAAATTTAAACTATCAAAGGGTGTCCTATGACACTCATCCAGCATGCTTCAAGATCAGCTATATAAGGTAGTCATGCTAGCAACAAAAGATAGAATTTAACAGATCACAGCCTAACTAAACAGACAGTCCAAAACATGCAAACAGTCACAAAAATTGCGGGAACCGCAATTATTTCGCAATTCAATCTGGGCAGATTTAACATTGATTCAGGCCCCTAGCATGTTTTTTTCCTGTTACTCATGCATCCTAAAACTAAACTATCCTACCTATTCAGCTAACATCAAACTAGACTAAGCAAAAGAAAAAGCATAAAACTAAACATTAAAAACAGATCAAAAATTGAATACAAAACAGCATACTATACATGATTCTATCAAAAAGCAGGAAAATTGTCTTTTGTTTCTTAAGGGATCAGTAATACTCCCTCTAGTGCTCTTCAAACCAGCACTCAATTCTCATCATCCTCATCTGGTCGCCTTGGTTGTGGGGGCACCCATGGAGTTAGGAGGTTGGTGGGGAAGTCTGGGAAGATGCACCCCAACTGGTCTGCAACTTCTCTGTCCCTTGCCTGCGCATAGTTGGCCCATTGAGCCATTCTCCTCTGCATGTCCATCAAGCAGGCCATGGTTAGGGACTGTTCAGCAGCCAGCCTATCCAACTTAAATTCCATGTTGCCCTTTCTTCTCAGCCTTAGATGTGCAGGCAACTCCAAATGGCCTGTGTAAGGCAGCTGCTGCTCCAAGCGCTCGGTGGGAACCCCTGCAAGTAAACACAATTTTGTTATAGTGTTGGGGAAAAATAATGGCCCCTTACCCTTTTTAGCACACTCAGCTATGGCAGCAGCGATGACTTCTCCCACGTTGATCGTGAGACCTCTCATTATAGCATAAACCAGCAGCGAACGGCTCTGGTTAATTGTAGTCTCATGAGTTACTGGGGAGAGTCTTCGTCTGACGAATGAAAACCACACAGCTGCCTTCGCCGTGAGGTTGGCACTCATGAGTGTGTGCCGCCCATTGCGTGACACCGTCCAGGAGGCTTCAGGCTGGCCAATTGTGCGAAGGGCCTCTTCTAGCACAGCCTCGGTCGGCTCATCTACTATCCGTGCATAATCTGTGTGCGCTTGGCCCCTGAGACCAAAGGCTTCATTGATGGCCTTGGCTGAGAAATCAACTTCCACCCCTCTGACCACAGATAGGCCATCCTCAGGGCTGAGCACATTGGCGTAGAAATCGTACACCATGCTCGAGTAGGCTGGATTGGGAGGTCTGCAGAATTCCTCCCAGCCATGGTTGAGCACCCCTGCGCGCAAGAACTGCGGCAGGTCAGCAAGTCGATCAAGGAACCCCTTCTCGTGCAACAGGTCCCTTTTCCTCAGCTCAACACCCCTGGATTCAGCATCAGATGAGACATACCTCACTGACGGAGGTTCATCTTCAGGGTAGAGTTTAGCCTTCCCCTTATCTGCCGGTTTGGATGATGCAGCAGCCTCTACCTTGAGGCGTTTGAGCGAAGGCTCAGCACTCTCCTCGTCTGCTGAAGGCACTCGTTTGGCCGTCTTCTTCTTCAGCTTTTTGGACTTCTTGGCTTTGCCCATCTTGGCCTTCTTCTTCTTTTTCTTAATGTTGATCTGTTGGAGGCAAGCCCCCAACGTTTCTTCCATAGAATCGTCCTGCTGTGCAGGCTCGGCAGGGCTATCTTCTCTCATAGGCGAGAAGACTTCGTCTTCTCCAGCATCTCCACTGCCTTGCGTGGACTCTTGATAATCCCCATATGGGAATTCAGGATCAGGCTGTGGAGCCTTCTGCGATGGCGTGGGAGTGTGTTCTGCTGATGGTAGATGCGCAGAACTCAGTGGCGACGATGGCAGTTCAGGACTCTGCGCTGCTGCAAGTGGCGGATCAGAACTCTGAGGTGCTGGAGACAACTCGAAGCTCTGTGCAGGCAGTGACGATTCTGCGCTTGGCACTGGTTCAGACGAGAGGGGACTGCGCGCAGGTGACACAGACGGCGACGAACCTTCTTTGGCTGACTCGTGGGCTGCACGATCAGTTTCTTGACTCTCCACAGAGGGAGTCTTGGCGGTGCTTGGTTCGGCAGCAGTCGTGACAGTCCACCGACGTTTCTTTGGCGTGCCCACTGGCTCAGATGGGCCAGCAGGGATCTCAGTGACCACCCTCCACTTCTTCCTACGAATAGGAAGCTTGGAAAGGCGGCCAGTGCGTACAGCACCTTCATCAGCGAGGGCGAGAAGCGCTTCCCTCGCAGCCGCTTCAGCTGCGTCGTCGGCCTTCTTCTTGGCTGCGGATCTTTCAGCCCTAGTGGAAACCATCGTCGAGTCTTGAAGATCTTGAGAGAAGAATCACAGATGGAGAGAATCGCAGAAATCTTGGAGATCAAAGAATGATAGAATCGTATCAACGAGCGCGTTCTAACGGCTATAAATAAAACGGAAAAAATCCCAACGGCTCTTTTTGCGGATCCAGCAATTTTTGCGCAATTCTAGGGATAATATTTCATAAAAATTCCAAACTTTGATCGCCCGTATCTTTCATTTGGCTCAACCGTTTCTTGATTTTTAAAGTGGGATTTACTCCCCTTGATCCCCTCTTTCGATTCCCTACAAAAACAAATAGAACAAACATTAAATACGCAATTAAAATCACGCTACAAAACATACAAACGATCATCGAAAAAAAAACAGAAAAAATAAACTAAGGCATTGGCCTTGACTAAACGAGCACAGTAACCACTCGTTCTCTCTCGTTTCTAACTTCATGCTTCATGTAGGAGGAAGGCCGAGAGAGTCTTCACATCCCCCTCCTCATAGTAGTGCTTCAACCTAGCACCATTGACCAGAAATGGCTGTCCTTGCTGCAAGTTTTTAATCTCTATGGCACCATGAACAAAGACATTAGTAATAATAAATGGACCTGACCATCTAGACTTTAATTTGCCTGGAAATAGCTTTAATCGTGAGTTAAATAACAATACAAGTTGGCCCTTCTTAAAGTCTTTGATCCTGAGTCTACTGTCATGCCATATTTTTGTCTTTTCTTTGTACATCTTGGCATTCTCATAGGCCATGTGCCTAAGCTCGTCAAGTTCATGTAGCTGTAAAGATCTTAATGTCCCCGCATCCTTTACACAAAAATTTAATTCTTTCATGGCCCAAAATGCCTTGTTTTCCAACTCAAGTGGCAAGTGGCAAGCCTTGCCATACACCAACCTATAGGGAGACATTCCTAGAGGTGTCTTATATGCTGTTCTGTTAGCCCAAAGTGCATCCTCAAGCTTGAAAGACCAGTCTTTCCTATTAGGTTTGACTACCTTTTCTAGGATGTTTTTTATCTCCCTATTGGAAATCTCAGCTTGGCCATTTGAGTGTGGGTGGTAGGGAGTAGCTACCCTATGTCTAATGTTATATTTAGCCAATATCTTCTCCATAGCCTTATTAATGAAATGTGACCCCTCATCACTAATGATAGCACGAGGAGTCCCAAATCTAGTGAAAATGTGTCTATGCAAGAAGTTAGTGACTGTTTTAGCATCATTATTAGAACATGCCTTAGCTTCTACCCACTTTGACACGTAGTCTACTGCTACTAAGATGTACAGGTTACCTGATGATGGAGGGAAGGGTCCCATGAAATCAATGCCCCACACATCGAAGAGCTCCAACTCTAAGATGTAGGTGAGGGGCATCTCATCCTTGCGACTGAGGTTACCTGTCCTTTGGCATTCGTCACAGTTGTAGGCATAGTTGTGGGCGTCCTTGAAGATTGTTGGCCAGTAGTAGCCACTCTGAAATACTTTAGCAGCTGTTCTTTGACCACCAAAGTGCCCACCGTAAGGAGATGAGTGACAATGCTGCAGCACAGACTTCGCTTCAGCAGCTGAAACACACTTCCTCAACAACCCATCAGCACAGGTCCTGTAAAGTATGGGGTCATCCCAGATGAATTTCCTTGCTTCATGGAGGAACCTCTTCTTTTCTTGTCCTCCCTTGAACACTGGCAATACCTGTGATGCACGGAAGTTAGCAATGTCAGCAAACCAAGGTTCCTCATCGTTTTCACGATGAGTCAAAGCAAAGATATGTTCATCTATAAAAGCATCAGAAATTGCGGGGTCCGCAATTTTTTCGCAATTGTGCTGCAATCGAGACAGGTGATCTGCAACCACGTTTTCACATCCCTTCTTGTCCCGAATGTCCAAATCGAATTCCTGCAGCAATAACACCCATCTAATTAATCTAGGCTTAGCATCAGCCTTCCTCATAAGATATTTTAAAGCAGAATGGTCAGTATATACAATGGTCCTAGTTCCTACAATATAGTTCCTAAATTTTTCACAAGCAAATACTACAGCAAGCATCTCCTTCTCTGTAGTTGTATAGTTACATTGAGCCTCATTCAAGGTCTTACTAGCATAATAGACAGGATGTGTGAGCTTGTCAATCTTCTGTCCTAACATGACTCCTACAGCATAGTCACTGGCATCACATAGCATCTCAAATGGGAGATCCCAATTTGGTCCCACTATGATTGGTGCTGTGACCAGTGCTTCCTTAAGGGTTTTCCAAGCTAATACACATTCCTTAGAGAAGATGAATGGCCTACCTAGCTCCAGTAGCTCACATAGAGGCTTGGCTATCTTAGAAAAGTCCTTGATGAACCTTCTATAGAAGCCAGCATGCCCTAAGAAACTCCTAATGGCCTTGACATTCTGGGGCTCTACCAACTTCTCTATGACCTCTATTTTTGCCCTATCCACTTCCACACCTGCCCTTGACACTCTATGTCCTAAGACAATCCCTTCATCTACCATAAAGTGGCACTTTTCCCAATTTAGGACTAGGTGGGTTTCTTCACACCTAGTCAGGACTTGTCCTAGGTTCTCTAGACAGGTTTTAAATGAATCCCCAAAGACTGAGAAGTCATCAATGAATATTTCTATTATGGACTCATTCAACTCAGAGAAGATTGCCATCATGCACCTTTGGAAAGTTGCCGGTGCATTGCATAAGCCAAAAGGCATTCTGCGGAAGGCAAACGTTCCAAAAGGGCAAGTGAAGGTAGTCTTCTCTTGATCCTTAGGGTCTATAGTGATTTGATTATAGCCAGAGTACCCATCTAAAAAACAATAGTAGGCTCTACCAGCTATTCTGTCTAACATCTGGTCAATGAATGGTAGAGGGAAATGGTCTTTTTTGGTTTCTTTGTTTAACTTTCTGTAATCCATACATACTCTCCACCCTGTGACAGTCCTTGTTGGAATCAGTTCGTTGTTCTCATTGACTACCACAGTTATTCCCCCCTTTTTAGGTACACATTGGATGGGGCTCACCCACTGGCTACTAGCTATGGGGAAAATTACTCCTGCATCTAACCACTTTATTATTTCTTTCTTTACTACCTCTTTCATAGAGGGGTTTAACCTACGCTGGTGATCTACCCTAGGTGTGTGCTCTTCCTCTAGTATGATTTTATGCATGCAATAAGAAGGGCTAATGCCTCGAATATCAGCAATAGTCCATGCTATAGCCTTCCTATGTTGCTTAAGCAGTAAAATTAAATCAACCTCATGCTGTTCACTTAGCTTAGAAGAAATAATTACAGGCAGCGTATCATTATCTCCTAGATATGCGTATTTGAGGTGAGTTGGTAGTGGTTTCAGTTCTAAAACAGGTGGATGCTCAATGGAGGGCTTTAACGGATTTACAGTTCTATCAGTTAAGTCTATAGTCATACATACATGCTGAGGTCTATCTACAGGCATATTCATTATGTCAGATACATTTAGATCATCTACATCTAATCCTACATATTCGTTAGCATGCTTGGTTAATAATACATGCTCTAATTGTTCTTCCATTAGTGAGTCAACAACATCAATGCTAGCACAAGACTCAGAATCAGAGGGATACCTTAAAGCTTTGTAAACACTAAATTTTACCTCTTCATCATGAACCCTCATAGTTAACTCACCTTTTTGCACGTCTATTAGTGCCCTACCTGTAGCTAGAAATGGTCTACCTAGCAGGATGGGAACCTCCTTGTCTGCCTCATAGTCCAGGACAATGAAATCTGCAAGGAAAATAAATTTGTCAACTTTAACTAGAATATCCTCAATCTTACCTTCTGGATATGCGATGGATCTGTCTGCTAGTTGTAAAGTGACTGTGGTTGGACGTGCTTCTCCCATTCCCAATTGGCGAAATAGGGACAGGGGCATGAGATTTATGCTGGCGCCCAGGTCACAAAGCGCTCTGCCCACATGCTTGCCTCCAAGTTCTACAGGTAGGGTGAAGGAACCAGGATCCTTCTCCTTCTTGGGCAGCTTGTTTTGGAGGATGGCACTGCACTCCTCGGTGAGGTTTACTGTTTCAAACTCACCAATTATTTTTTTGTTAGTAATAATGTCCTTCAAAAACTTTACATATGAAGGCATAGACTGTAAAACCTCTACAAAAGGAATGTTAACATGCACTTGCTTAAGTATTTCTAAAAATTTATTAAAATGAACTTCCTGTTCCTGCTTCTTCTTCAGCCTTCGAGGATATGGAGGTGGTGGCACATATGCGGGCACGTCAGGACGCCTTAGGATAGGTGGAGGCCTTGGAATTTCTTCTACGTCCTCTAAAATTGGCTCTAGCCTGGCTCCTGATGTGCTAGTTGGTGGTGGACCTTGGCTCGGCAGAGACTCCAGTGGAGCACTAGACTCAGTGTTCTCTACTCTCTTTGGTGTGTCCTTTGTGTTGCTCACCAATGGTCTTCCACTCCTGAGTTCAATTGCTTGAACTTGTTCCTTGCCATCTCTCCTTGGTACCTCGGTATCAGCAGGGAGTCTACCTTGGGGCCTACTTTTAAGTTCATTGGCTAATTGGCCTACTTGGTTTTCCAGGCTCCTAAGAGTAGCTTGCTGGCTCTGAAGAGTAGCATCATTCTTAGCTATATATTCCTTGAGTAGGTTTTCTACAGAAGATCCTACAGATTGATTATAAGGTTTTTGGTACATTGACTGGTTATGTTGAGGAGTGAAACCAGGTGTTCCACTCGGTCTAGGTTGGTTAGAATTTGGATTAGTGTTTTGTTGGCCACCCCATGACAGGTTAGGGTGGTTTCTCCAACCAGGGTTATAGGTGTTGGAGTAGGGGTTATTCCTAGGCTGCTGCTGGCTTCCTACATAGCAGACCGAGGATGGATTCCCAGGGCAATATTCATAAGGGTGCCCTTCCCCACAGAATCCACAGATTGGTGCCTCGCCTTGACTTGGTTGGGTGCCCATTGACATGGCTGTGGCGGTATTGGCACTGGTTTGGAGATTGGCCTGAGCCATTTGTTTAACTAGGTTGGTCAGGGCGTTTATTTGGGTGCTCATGGCGCTTAGAGCATCCTTGTCTTGAGCCCTAGTTGGCTCTACTGGATCGTCTGACCACCTACAATGAGATGTTGAGATCTTCTCCAAGATCTCATAAGCTTCGTTGTAACTCTTGGACAACATGGAACCTCCAGCAGATGAATTTAGAACTTGTCTGGTGCTGGGGTTGCATCCTTTAAAGAAGACTTCTATTTGGATACACCATGGAATGCCATGGTGTGGACATTTAATGAGAAGGTCTTTGAATCTTGTCCAAGCTTCGTGAAGAGACTCACTTGGAGCTTGTTTGAATTTTATGATATCATCACGAAAGGTTGAATTCCTATCAGGTGGGAAATATTTGACTAGGAATTTTTCTGCTAAATCTGTCCAATTGCGGACAGATCCTGAGGGTAAAGAATTTAACCATGTTTTGGCCTTGTCCCTCAAAGAGTAAGGGAAAAGATATAGCCTCAGGGCTTCTTGGGAAACTCCAGGGATTAGGAATGTGTCACTAACTCCTAGGAAGTTCCTAAGGTGGTTATGGGGGTCCTCATTTTCTATTCCAAAGAATTGTCCCACAGTGGACAACATTTGGAACATCACTGGCTTTAACTCGAATGAGTTGGCAGTGATTTCAGGACGGATTATGCTGGGGTTCAGCTCCCCAGGCATAGGTACTAAATATGAAAGGATGGCGCTATCCTTGTCATTCGCTATTTCAATGGGGTTGCGAGTGACAGGCACCAGGTTTTGATTTACTCCAGCCATTTCTTCTTGAGGTAATTGCGGAGGAATTGTAGTCTCTGCAATGATTGGAGGTAAAAGGGTTTGTTTAAAGAGACGTTTCTTGGCTCTATTCCTAGCTCTAAGTAATCTCTCGGGCTCAGGGTTGAACTCTAGATCACTACTTGGAGTCTCATTCATAAACTACCCTAAATGGTACCTGAAAAAAGAAATGAAAATGGATCAAATTCAATGAAAAATACTTTGATGTTTCAAACTTAACAAACTTCGTTTTCACTTAAAATAAGTCCCCGGCAGCGGCGCCAAAAACTTGTTGCGTGCTCAATGTGTAAAGATAAATATGCAAAAGGGTAGAGAGAGCACTTAGAACATGCAAGCATACATGGTCTCACAGCAAGTAGTAAGTATATTTCATTCGTTTTTTCCACAGAGACTCATTTTTAGCTATTCGCGAAGTGTATTTGTTAAGAAAGATGGGATGAATTTGATGGGGTAAAATTGGTTTTTAATTATCTAAGTGTTACTGAATGTGTAAAGGAATATACCATAAACAAGTTAAAGTTAAAATCAGGCTCAAAGAACAAGAGATGGAATTAATAAACGAAGAAGAAAACAGCTACACAGAATGCGTTTTAGCAGAATTGCGAGAACCGCAATTAATCCGCAATTAAATGGCAGCGAAACTGATTAAAAGGGTGAATTAAGGGCTACTAATGACTATCCTATAGGCAGTTTATTACGATTATCAAGCTTTGGATCAACTCTCTATACATCAAACTCACTCTATCTCAAGTATCGTCCGATTCCATGCATGAGAGACTCAAGTTTACTCGACTTCAAAGTAAGGTCTTAAGCATCTTGTTAAAGCAGGAGTGTTTAGTTTGTACTAGGGAAACGCCTATTCCTAGGCCGTTTCCTGATTACCATGAAAGGCTAGCATGATTATATGACTCTGAACTCTTACTCCTTCCAGAGGTTAGGAGTTCTTTGGACAAAATGGATGGCCAATCGAAATTGCCCGTGGGATGAAGCTTACATACAATCAATGTTCGAGTGTTAATCTGCCTACTTGACTCACGTTTTTTAGCCTATAGTTCCGTCATTAGCATGCCCCTAAGTGATTTTAGTTACTCATGGATATGTGGAGAATAGAAAAGGTAGATAAAACAGACATGCTTAGAAGATAAATATACTTAAAACAGCAAGCCAAAGCCGTAGCAGAAACAGATGGAAACTGTAAAATGCAGAAGTATACTTCGATTACTTAAAGTGTTTGAATGACAAAGGGAAGCTCTAAAAGAAATGAATTCAAGACAGACAACAACGAAATGCAGTAATTGAAATGCTAAACTAAGAACAACAGTGATCAGAAATGGAAATGAGAAGAACAGAGCAGAAAAACAGTAAAGGTTTGCTAGAAAACTCCGTGGCAGTCGCCTCGAATGATGGTGATGAAAAGTCAGCCGTGCTTGGATGAATCCAATCGAGAGAGAAGAAGAATCTCCTCTCCTTCCTATCAGATTATCGGTTCCAAAAGCTTAGACTCTCACTCCAACAGACGGCAAAGGAAAACAGATGGAAATGGTGGACTGCGAGAAGACTTCTGCGCTTCGAATGATGACTGAACCTCCGACTTTGACCCCCTTTTATAGTAGTTTGCAGGTGCGTTTGGGCCAAGGAGAACCATCAATCTTCAACGTCATATATCAGAATGGATGGAGGAGAAAGAATGAATCCCTGAAAAGTCGGATCTAAACAGAAAAAGATCAGCCAACTTACGGTTTTAACTTGAATAATTGCGGTCACCGCAATTATTCCGCAATTCATTTGCAATGGTTATTTTTTCATTCTTTTCTTCGGTTTTCAACCCTCTTTCTACCTATTGTACACAAGTCCTATATTAGCTACCTTCTTCTAATTCTCATATTAAAGCATAGGTTTAAGCTAAATGCTAACAAAAACACCTAAATGTGTACATCTTCTTAAGCTAAATGGGTCCTAAATAAGTCACTTTCAGAGACTTAACAGTGATGCTGCAGGGCTCTCTTCTGGTGGAGATATGTGTTCAGAACTCTGCGGCGATGGAGGAAGCTTAGGGCTTTGCGCTGGCGGAGATGGCGAAGAGCTCTGTTTTAGTGACTCGTGTGACCGAGGATCACTTTCTTGACTCTCCACAGAGGGAGTCTTTTCCTTGCTTGCTTCTTCGGCCACCGCCATACTCCATTTGCGTTTCTTGGGTGTGCCTGCTGGCTCAGAGGGTCCAGCAGGTATCTCCGTGACAACCTTCCACTTCTTCTTGCGGATTGGTAGTTTGGGAAGTCGTTCAGTTCGCGCAGCCTCAGCGTCTGCAAGGGCAAGAAGGGCGTCCCTCGCAGCAGTTTCAGCGTCGTCATCCCTCTTCTTGGACGCAGACCGTTCAGCTCTTGTTAGCACCATCGTTGGATCGTTGGAATCTGGAGAGAAGAATTGCAGATGAAGAGGGAGAGAGATTTCTTGGAGTTCAGATAATGGGGAAATCGTACAGATCAGCGCGCGTCTTAACGGATATAAGTAATGATGAAATCCCAACGACTCTATTTTTGCGGATTCTGCAAATCCAGCGCAATTCTAGTGACCGTTGGAGATTTTTTTGCGTTTAAATGCCAATCTTCCCTCAACCGTATCTTCGATTTGGCCCAATATCTCCTCGATCTTTTTAGCTGGATTTAATCTCCTTGATACCCTCTATTGATCCCCTACAAAAAGAAATCAAATCAATATCAAATTCGTAATTAAAATCGCACAAAAATATACACAAACGATAACCGGAAAAATAACAAAAAATAAACTAAGGCATGAGCCTCGCATGGACGAGCACAGTAATCAGTCGTCCTCTCTCGTTCTCGTTTTCATGTCTCAGTCAAGAGGAAGGCGGAGAGAATCTTCACATCTCCTTCCTCATAGTAGTGCTTCAATCTTGCACCATTAACCATGAATGGTTGTCCTTGTTGCAGGTTCTTTATCTCGATTGCACCATGAACAAACACATTAGTTATTACAAATGGACCTGACCATCTAGACTTAAGTTTGCCTGGAAATAATTTCAATCGTGAGTTAAATAATAAGACAAGCTGGCCTTTCTTGAAGTCCTTAATCCTAAGTCTACTGTCGTGCCAAATCTTGGTCTTCTCCTTATAAATTTTGGCATTTTCATAAGACATATGCCTAAGCTCATCAAGCTCATGTAATTGCAAAGACCGCAATGTTCCCGCATCGGTCACGCAATAATTCAACTCTTTTAGGGCCCAAAATGCTTTAAATTCTAACTCGAATGGCAAGTGACATGCTTTGCCATACACCAGTCTATAAGGAGACATACCTAGGGGTGTCTTATATGCAGTTCTATACGCCCAAAGTGCATCCTCGAGTTTAAACGCCCAATCTTTTCTATTGGGTTTGACCACTTTTTCAAGTATGTTCTTAATCTCCCTATTTGAAATTTCAGCTTGGCCATTCGAATGTGGGTGATAAGGAGTGGCTACTCTATGTCTAATATTATACTTAGCCAACACTCTCTCCATAGCCTTATTAATGAAATGTGTCCCCTCATCACTGATTATAGCCCGAGGTGTCCCAAATCTAGTAAAAATATGTCTATGCAAGAATCTTATGACTGTTTTGGCATCATTATTTGGACATGTTATGGCCTCTACCCACTTAGATACATAGTCTACTGCTACCAATATGTAAAGGTTACCTGACGATGGGGGAAATGGTCCCATGAAGTCGATGCCCCACACATCAAAGAGCTCCAACTCTAAGATGTAAGTGAGAGGCATCTCATCCTTTCGACTAAGGTTACCTGTTCTCTGGCATTCATCACAGCTGTGGGCATAGTTGTGGGCATCCTTGAAGATCGTTGGCCAATAGTAGCCACTCTGGAACACCTTTGCAGCTGTCCTTTGGCCACCAAAATGTCCACCATAAGGTGCTGTATGGCAGTGCTGCAGCACAGACTTTGCCTCAGCAGCTGACACACACTTCCTGAGTAGACCATCAGCACATGTCTTGTAAAGTGTGGGATCATCCCATATGAATTTCCTTGCTTCATGAAGGAACCTCTTCTTCTCTTGGCCTCCCTTGAAAGTTGGTAGTACCTGCGATGCAAGGAAGTTAGCAATGTCAGCAAACCAAGGTTCCTCATCGTTATCACGATGAGTCAATACAAAGACATGTTCATCAAAAAAAGCATCAGAAATTGCGGTTTCCGCAATTTTTTCGCAATTATGCTGCAATCTAGAAAGATGATCCGCAACTACATTTTCACATCCTTTCTTATCTCTAATGTCCAGATCAAACTCTTGCAGCAGCAAGACCCATCTAATCAACCTAGGCTTAGCATCAGCCTTCCTCATAAGGTACTTCAAAGCAGAATGTCAGTGTACACAATCGTCCTAGTGCCTACAATGTAATTCCTAAATTTCTCACAAGCAAACACTACAGCTAGCATCTCCTTCTCAGTAGTCGTGTAATTACATTGTGCCTCATTAAGTGTCTTACTAGCATAGTATACAGGGTGTGTTAACTTGTCAATCTTCTGTCCTAACATAACCCCTACAGCATAGTCACTGGCATCACATAACACCTCAAAGGGAAGATCCCAATTAGGCCCTACTATAATAGGTGTTGTGACTAGTGCTTCCTTAAGGGTTTTCCAAGCTAGGAAACACTCTTTAGAAAAAATGAACGGTTTGTTTAGCACTAGAAGCTCACATAAAGGCTTGGAGATCTTAGAAAAGTCCTTAATGAACCTTCTATAGAAGCCAGCATGCCCTAAGAAACTTCTAATGGCCTTGACATTTTGAGGTTCTACCAATTTCTCTATTATTTCAATTTTTGCCCTGTCAACTTCTACACCTGCCCTTGACACTCTATGACCTAAGACAATCCCTTCATCCACCATGAAATGGCACTTTTCCCAATTTAGGACTAGGTTAGTCTCCTCACACCTAGCCAGGACTTGTCCTAGGTTCTCTAGACAGTTTGTAAATGAATCCCCAAAGACTGAGAAATCATCCATGAATATCTCTATCATGGACTCATCCAAATCAGAGAAGATTGCCAACATGCACCTTTGGAAAGTTGCCGGTGCATTGCATAAGCCAAAAGGCATTCTGCGAAAGGCAAAAGTTCCAAAAGGGCAAGTGAAGGTAGTCTTCTCTTGGTCCTTAGGGTCTATAGTAATCTGGTTATATCCTGAATAACCGTCTAAGAAGCAGTAGTAGGCTCTACCAGCTATCCTATCTAACATCTGGTCAATGAATGGTAGAGGGAAATGGTCTTTTTTGGTTTCCTTGTTTAGTTTCCTATAATCCATGCAAACTCTCCATCCTGTGATAGTCCTAGTTGGAATCAGTTCATTGTTCTCATTGACTACCACAGTCATCCCCCCCTTCTTAGGTACACATTGTATAGGGCTCACCCACTGACTACTAGCTATGGGGAAGATCACACCAGCATCTAACCATTTTATTATTTCCTTTTTAACTACCTCTTTCATAGAGGGGTTCAGCCTACGTTGGTGGTCTACTCTAGGTGTATGTTCTTCCTCTAATATAATCTTATGCATGCAATAGGAAGGGCTAATGCCTCTAATATCAGCAATAGTCCATGCAATAGCCTTCCTATGTTGCTTAAGTAATAAAATCAGTTCAACCTCATGCTTTTCACTTAATTTAGAAGAAATAATCACAGGCAAAGTATCATTACTTCCTAGATATGCATACTTGAGGTGATTGGGGAGAGGTTTCAATTCTAAGACAGGTGGATGCTCAATGGATGGTTTTAATGGATTCAAAGATTTTTCAGTTAAGTCAATATTCATACAAACATGCTGAGGGTTATTTACAGGTATGTCCATTATCTCAGCTATGTTTAAGTCAGTTAATTCTAATCCTACATATTCGTGAGCATGCTTAGTCAACAATTCATGCTCCAATTGTTCTTCCATTAATGAATCTACAATGTCCATGCTAGCACAAGATTCAGAGTCAGAAGGATACCTCAGTGCTTTAAAAACACTAAACTTAACCTCCTCGTCATGAACCCTCATAGTGAGCTCACCTTTTTGGACATCTATCAGGGCCCTACCTGTGACTAGAAATGGTCTGCCTAATAGGATGGGGACCTCCTTGTCTGCTTCATAATCCAGGATAATGAAATCTGCAAGGAAAATAAACTTGTCAACCTTTACAAGAATATCCTCAATCTTACCTTCAGGGTATGCTATGGATCTATCTGCTAGTTGTAACGTGACAGTGGTTGGACGTGCT
Source organism: Herpetospermum pedunculosum (assembly GCA_028017165.1). Classification (NCBI taxonomy): domain Eukaryota; kingdom Viridiplantae; phylum Streptophyta; class Magnoliopsida; order Cucurbitales; family Cucurbitaceae; genus Herpetospermum; species Herpetospermum pedunculosum. Next base: position 50,810,076 of record CM051528.1, on the reverse strand, counting down.
TCTCCTATTCCTAGCTGGCGGAATAGTGATAGGGGCATGAGGTTTATGCTGGCTCCCAGGTCACAAAGAGCTCTGCCCACGTGCTTGCCTCCTAGCTCTACAGGTAAGGTGAAGGAACCAGGATCCTTCTCCTTCTTGGGTAGCTTGTTCTGGAGTATGGCACTGCACTCCTCAGTGAGATTGACTGTTTCAAACTCACCAATTATTTTCTTGTTAGTTATAATATCCTTTAAAAACTTTACATAAGAAGGCATAGACTGTAAAACTTCTACAAAAGGAATATTAACATGCACTTGCTTAAGAATTTCTAGAAATTTATTAAAGTGCACTTCCTGTTCTTGTTTTTTCTTTAGCCTTCTAGGAAATGGAGGTGGTGGCACATATGCAGACACTTCAGGTCGCCTCAAGATAGGTGGAGGCCTTGGGATTTCTTCTATCTCTTCTATGATTGGCTCCAGCCTTGATCCTGATTGGCAACTAGCCAATGAACTCAAAAATAGGCCCCAAGGTAGACTACCTGCTGACACTGAAGTGCCAAGGAGAGATGGTAAAGAACAAGTTCAAGCAATTGAACTTAGGAGTGGGAGACCATTGGTGAGCAACACCAAAGAAACACCAAAGAGAGTAGAGAACAATGAGTCTAGTGCTCCACTGGAGTCTCTGCCAAACCAAGGTCCACCACCAACAAGCACATCAGGATCAAGGCTGGAGCCAATCATAGAAGAGATAGAAGAAATCCCAAGGCCTCCACTTATCTTGAGGCGACCTGAAGTGCCTGCATATGTGCCACCACCTCCATTTCCTCGAAGGCTAAAGAAAAAACAAGAACAGGAAGTGCACTTTAACAAATTTTTAGAAATTCTTAAACAAGTGCATGTGAATATTCCTTTTGTAGAAGTTTTACAGTCTATGCCTTCCTATGTTAAGTTTTTGAAGGATATTATCACTAACAAGAAAATAATTGGTGAGTTTGAAACAGTAAATCTCACTGAGGAGTGCAGTGCCATACTCCAGAACAAGCTACCCAAGAAGGAGAAGGATCCTGGTTCCTTCACCTTACCTGTAGAGCTAGGAGGCAAGCACGTGGGCAGAGCTCTTTGTGACCTGGGAGCCAGCATAAACCTCATGCCCCTATCACTATTCCGCCAGCTAGGAATAGGAGAAGCACGTCCAACCACTGTCACTTTACAACTTGCAGACAGATCCATAGCCTACCCTGAGGGTAAGATTGAGGATATTCTTGTAAAGGTTGACAAGTTTATTTTCCTTGCAGATTTCATTATCCTGGATTATGAAGCAGACAAGGAGGTCCCCATCTTATTAGGCAGACCATTTCTAGCCACAGGTAGGGCCCTGATAGATGTCCAGAAAGGTGAGCTCACTATGAGGGTTCATGATGAGGAGGTTAAATTTAGCGTTTATAAAGCCTTAAGGTACCCCTCTGACTCTGAAGCTTGTGCTAGCATGGACATTGTAGATTCACTTATGGAAGAACAACTGGAGCATGAATTATTGACTAAGCATGCTAATAATTATGTAGAATTAGATTTAACTGATTTGAATGTTTTTGAGATAATGGATATACCTGTAGATAGGATACAGCATGTTTGTATGACTACTGACTTAACTGAAAAATCCCTGAATCCATTAAAACCATCCATTGAGCATCCACCTGTCTTAGAATTGAAACCACTACCCACACATCTTAAGTATGCATATTTAGGAAGTAATGAGACTCTGCCTGTGATTATTTCATCTAAATCAAGTGAGAAGCATGAGGTTGAACTGATTTTATTACTTAAACAACATAGGAAGGCTATTGCATGGACTATTGCTGACATTAGAGGCATTAGCCCTTCCTACTGCATGCATAAGATAATACTAGAGGAAGAACATACACCCCGAGTAGATCACTGTTGCGTGCTCAATGTGTTAAAATAAATAAGCAATAAGATAGAGAGAGCACTCAGAACATGCAAGCATACATGATCTTATAACAAGTAGTAAGTATTTTTTCATTCGTTTTCCCACATAGATTTATTATGAGCTACTCGTGAAGTGTAAAGTTAAGAAAGAATGGGTGGATTTGATGGGGGTAAAATTGGTTTTAAATTGTCTAATTCCTAAGGGATATGTAAAGGATAGAAACATAAACAAGTGCAAGTCAAAGTTAAACTCAAAGGAAAAAAGACGAGATTAATAAACGAAGAGGAACTTAGCTAAACAGAATTTTAAACTTAGTAGAATTGCGGAAACAGCAATTCTACCGCAATTTTACTAACAGCGAAAGTGTGTAAAATGGGGAAACAAGGGCTACTAACGACTCCTCTATAGGCATTTTCTCACGATTCTCAAGCATTGGATCAACTCTCTATGCATCAAACTCACTCAATCTCATGTATCGTCCGATTGCATGCATTAGATTCTTTAGTTTACTCATGTCCAAGTAAGGTCTTAAGCATCTTGTTAAAGCAGAAAGTTATGGTTTGTACTAGGAAAACGCCTATTCCTAGGTCGTTTTCTGGCTACCTTGAAAGGCTAGCATGAGTGTACGACTCTGAACTCTTACTCCTTCCAGAGGTTAGAAGTTCTTTGGACAAAATGGATGGCCAATCGAAATTGCCCGTGGGATGAAGCTTACATACAATCAATGCTTCGAGAGCTATCCTACATGTTTGGTTCACGTTTTTTAGCCTATAGTATTGTCATTAGCATGCCCCTATGTGACTTAGTTACTCTTGGATATAGGGAGAACAGAAAGAAGAGATAAAACAGACATGCTTAGAAGGAATTTAAAGACAAAACAGTAAAGAAAAACAGTAGATCGCAAAGGCAAGAAACTGTGAAATGCTGAATTTTGCTTTAGATTACTTGATTGTTTGAATGAACAAAGGAAAGCTCAAAGTGAATAACACAAAGACAGAAAGCAACGAAGTGCAATAAACTAGCTACCAGAACAGAACAACAACTAAACAACGCTGGAAATTAGAAATGAAAAGGAGAAAGCAGTAAAATGAGCTCGAACGCCTCGTCGCAACCGCCTCGGCTGAAGGATGAGAAAGATCAGCCTTGCTTGGATGAATCCAATCGGGAGAGAAGATGAATCTTCTCTCCTTCCTATCAGATTGTCGACTCCAAACAGCTAAACTTCGCAAACCGACAGACGGCAAAGAAAAACAGGAGAAAAGATGGAGCTGCGAGAAGACTTCTACGCTTTCGGATGATGATCAAACCCTCGACTTTGACCCCCTTTTATAGTAATCTGCAGGTGCGTTTGGGCCAAGGAGAACCATCCATCCTCAACGTCGTACTTCAAAATGGATGGAGGAGAAAGAACGAATCCCTGAAATAACGGAATATAACAGAAAAGGATCAGCCAACTTACGGATTTCACTTAAAACATTGTTGTTTTAGCAATGTTTCCGCAATGCTACCGCAATGCATGTTTTTCACTCTTTTCCTTCGGTTTTCATTCCTTTTCTTTCCTCTTGCACACAAGTCCTAATTTAGCTACCTTCTTCTAAATCTCATATATAAACATAGGTTTAAGCTAAATCCTATCAAAAACACCTAAGAGTGTACATCTTTCTAAGATAAATAAGTCCTAAAAAGGTCACTTTTGGAGACGTAACAATCACCAACGTAGGTTGAACCCTTCTATGAAAGAGGTAGTTAAAAAAGAAATAATAAAATGGTTAGATGCTGGTGTGATCTTCCCTATAGCTAGTAGTCAGTGGGTGAGTCCTATACAATGTGTACCTAAGAAGGGGGGGATGACTGTAGTAGTCAATGATAGCAATGAACTGATTCCAACTAGGACTATTACAGGGTGGAGAGTGTGTATGGATTATAGGAAATTAAATAAGGAAACCAAAAAAGACCACTTCCCTCTACCATTCATTGACCAAATGTTAGATAGGATAGCTGGTAGAGCTTACTACTGCTTCTTAGACGGTTATTCAGGATATAACCAGATCACTATAGACCCTAAGGACCAGGAGAAGACAACCTTCACTTGCCCTTTTGGAACTTTTGCCTTTCGCAGAATGCCTTTTGGCTTATGCAATGCACCGACAACGTTCCAAAGGTGCATGTTGGCAATCTTCTCTGATTTAGATGAGTCCATGATAGAGATATTCATGGATGATTTATCAGTCTTTGGTGATTCATTCACAAACTGTTTAGAGAACTTAGGACAAGTCCTGGCTAGGTGTGAGGAGACCAACCTAGTCCTTAATTGGGAAAAGTGCCACTTCATGGTGGACGAAGGGATTGTCTTAGGTCATAGAGAGTCTAGGGCAGGGGTAGAGGTCGACAGGGCCAAGATTGAAATAATAGAGAAATTGGTGGAACCTCAGAATGTAAAAGCCATTAGAAGTTTCTTAGGACATGCAGGCTTCTATAGAAGGTTCATTAAGAACTTTTCTCAGATCTCCAAGCCTTTATGTGAGCTTCTAGAGCTAAACAAACCATTCATCTTCTCTAAAGAATGTTTCCTAGCCTGGAAAACCCTTAAGGAAGCACTAGTCAAAGCCCCTATTATAGTAGGACCAAATTGGGACCTTCCCTTTGAGATGTTATGTGATGCTAGTGACTATGCTGTAGGAGTTATGCTAGGACAAAAGATTGACAAGTTAACACACCCTGTATACTATGCTAGTAAGACACTTAATGAGGCACAATGTAACTACACAACCACTAAGAAGGAAATGCTAGCTGTAGTGTTTGCTTGTGAAAAATTTAGGAATTACATTGTTGGCACTAGAACAATCGTGTATACAGATCACTCTGCACTAAAGTACCTTATGAGGAAGGCTGATGCTAAGCCTAGGTTGATTAGATGGGTGCTGCTGTTGCAAAAGTTTGATCTGGACATTAGAGATAAGAAAGGATGCGAAAATGTGGTTGCGGATCATCTTTCTAGATTGCTGCATAATTGCGAAAAAATTGCGGAAACCGCAATTTCTGATGCTTTTATTGATGAACATGTCTTTGTATTGACTCATCGTGATAACGATGAGGAACCTTGGTTTGCTGACATTGCTAACTTCCTTGCCTCGCAGGTACTACCAACTTTCAAGGGAGGACAAGAAAAGAAGAGGTTCCTTCATGAAGCTAGGAAGTTCATATGGGATGATCCTACACTCTACAAAACGTGTGCTGATGGTTTGCTAAGGAAGTGTGTATCAGCTGCTGAGGCGAAGTCTGTGTTGCAGCACTGCCATACAGCCCCCTATGGTGGACATTTTGGTGGCCAAAGGACAACTGCAAAGGTGTTCTAAAGTGGCTACTATTTGCCCACGATCTTCAAGGATGCCCACAATTATGCACACAGCTATGATGAATGCCAGAGAACAGGTAACCTTAGTCGAAAGGATGAGATGCCTCTCACTTACATCTTAGAGTTGGAGCTCTTTGATGTGTGGGGCATTGACTTCATGGGACCATTTCCCCCATCATCAGGTAACCTTTACATACTTGTAGCTGTAGACTATGTGTCTAAGTGGGTAGAGGCCATAGCATGTCCAAACAATGATGCCAAGACAGTCATTAAATTCCTTAATAGGCATATTTTTACGAGGTTTGGTACACCTCGTGCTATAATTAGTGATGAAGGAACACACTTCATTAATAAAGCTATGGAGAAAGTGTTGGCTAAATACAATGTTAGATATAGAGTAGCCACCCCTTATCACCCACATTCGAATGGCCAAGCTGAAATATCAAATAGGGAGATTAAAAACATACTCGAAAAAGTGGTCAAACCCAATAGAAAGGATTGGTCGTTTAAACTCGAGGATGCACTTTGGGCATATAGGACTGCATATAAGACACCCCTAGGTATGTATCCTTATAGACTTGTGTATGGCAAAGCATGTCACTTACCATTCGAATTAGAAATTAAAGCATTTTGGGCCTTAAAAGAGCTGAATTATTGCGTGACCGATGCGGGAACATTGCGGTCTCTGCAATTACATGAGCTTGATGAGCTTAGACATATGTCCTATGAAAATGCTAAAATGTATAAGGAAAAGACTAAGATTTGGCATGATAGTAGACTTAGGATTAAGGACTTTAAGAAAGGGCAGCTTGTCTTATTATTTAACTCACGATTGAAATTATTTCCAGGCAAACTTAAGTCCAGATGGTCGGGTCCTTTTGTGATAACTAACGTGTTTGTTCATGGTGCAATCGAGATTAGGAACCTGCAGCAAGGGCAACCGTTCATGGTTAATGGTGCACGATTGAAGCATTATTATGAGGAAGGAGATGTGAAGACTCTCTCGGCCTTCCTCTTGACTGAAACGTGAAATTAAGAACGAGAGAGGACGAGTGATTACTGTGCTCGTCCATTCGAGGCTTTTTGCCTTAGTTTATTTTTTGATGTTTTTTCGGTTATCATTTGTGTATGTTTGAGTGAGATTTTAATTACGATTTTGTTGTTTATTTTGTATGTTTTTGTAGGGGATCGACAGAGGGGATCAAGGAGATGAATTTAGGATAAAAGAATCGGGGAAGATATGGGACCGAATCAAAGATTACATTGAGAAGATATTAGCATTTGAAACGGAAAAATCTCCAACGGTCACTAAAATTGCGCTGGATTTGCAGAATCCGCAACAGAAATAGCCGTTGGGATTTCCATCATTACTTATAGCCGTTAGAAGCGCTCTGATCCGTACGTTTCCCCCATTCTCTGAACTCCAAGAACGCTCTCTCCTTCTTCCTCTGCAATCCCTCTCTCCAGATTCTCACGATTCCATCATGGTGCTAACGAGAGCAGAGAGATCTGCGTCCAAAAAGAAGGTTGACGACGCTGAAATTGCTGCGAGGGAAGCACTCCTCGCCTTGGCAGATGCTGAGGCTGCGCGCACTGAACGACTCCCCAAGCTGCCTGTCCGCAAGAAGAAGTGGAAGGTGGTTACGGAGATCCCTGCTGGACCCTCTGAACCAGCAGGAACGCCCAAGAAACGCAAGTGGAGTATGGCTGTAGCTGATGCAGAAATCAAGAAGAAGACTCCCTCTGTGGAGAGTCAAGAACGAGGCCATCCGTCCCACGAGACAGCCGAGCAAAGCACTTCACCATCTCCACCAGCGCGAAGCCCTGACCCTTCTCCATCTCCACAGAGCTCTGCACAGATTCCACCGGCGCAGAGCCCTGAAGCATCACCCATCTCCCGGAAGCCTGACCCCGAGTTTCCATATGGAGAGCGTCAAGAATCGACGCAGGGTAGTGAGGAAGCTGAAGAAGAAGAGGTCTTCTATCCTTTGAGGGAAGCAAGCCCCGAGAGTCCAGCGCAGGGGGATGATTCAATGGACGAGACACTGGGGATTGCCTCCAGCAGATCACAACCAAGGCAAGATTGAAAAAGAAGGCCACCAAGGTTGTCAAGGCCAAACGGCCAAAAGCCTCGAAGAAGTCCAAGAAAAAGAAGGCAAGGGGTGAGCCTTAATCCAAGAAGGTGAGTGATGAGCCGTCTCTGAAGAAGCTCAAGATCGAGGCTGCTGAATCAGCCAAACCAAAAGACAAGGGGAAAGCCAAGCTGTACCCCGAAGATGAGACTCAATCAGTGAGGTATGTGTCCTCTGATGCAGAATCAAGGGGCACTGAGCTGAGGAAGAGGGACCTGCTGCACGAGAAAGGATTCCTCGACGCGCTCGCAGACTTGCCGCAATTCTTGCGCGCAGGGATCACAAATCACGGCTGGGAAGAGCTGTGCAGGCCGCCCAACCCCGCCTACTCCAGCATGGTGTATGATTTTTACGCCAATGTGATGAACCCTGAGGATGGCCTATCTGTGGTCAGAGGAGTCGAGGTGGACTTCTCAGCTAAGGCAATCAACGAAGCCTATGGCCTCAAGGGGCAAAAGCACACGGATTATGCAAGGATAGTTGATGAGCCAACGGAGGCTGTCCTGGAGGAAGCAATTCGGCTCATTGGCCAGCCTGAGGCATCATGGACAGTTTCACGCAATGGGAGGCACACTCTCATGAGTGCTAACCTCACAGCAAAGGCAGCTGTTTGGTTCTCATTTGTGCGCAGAAGGTTGTCCTCAGTGACCCACGAGACCACCATCAACCAAGGCAGATCGCTGCTGGTTTATGCGATCATGAGGGGCCTCACAATCAACGTTGGTGAAGTCATTGCAGCCTCAATCGCAGATTGCGCTAAAAAGGGTAAGGGTCCACTTTTCTTTCCTAATACAATTACTAAGCTATGCTTACATGTAGGGGTCCCAATCGAGCGAATGGAGAGGCAGCTGGCCTACACGGGGCACCTGGAGTTGCCTACTGCCTTGAGGATGCGAAGGAAGGGGAATATGGAGTTCGAGCTCGATGGCCTGACTGCTGCTCAGTCTCTGTCAATGGCCTACCTGATGGATTTGCAGAAGAAGATGGCTCAATGGGCCACATATGCACAGGCAAGGGACAAGGAGGTTGCTGGCCAGTTGGGCTGCATCTTCCCTGAGTTCCCCACGGACCTACAGACACCATGGGCGCCTCCAAGACCACGAAGGGGTGATGATGATGAGGACATCTGAGTGCCAGACTCAGAGGCACTCAAGGGAGTATTTCTGTTCCCTAAAAGAAAAAAAATCAAACTGCTTTTTATTGAACCATGTGAACTCTGCTGTTTTGAGTTAATTTTAATCTGTTTTTAGTTCTTTAGTTTTAATGTTTAGAATTGCTTAGTATAGGCTGATGATAGCTGAATAGGTAGATTAGTTTAGTTTCCTTTTTTGTACAGCTTTAATGACTGGAAAGAGCATGCATAGGGGCCTTAATCACTGATATATCTGCCCTGGATCCATTGCGAAATAATTGCGGAATCCGCAATTTTTATTAGTAAATGCATGTTTTTTACTCTCTGTTTAGCTAGGTTGGTTCTGTTTAAATTTTGTCTTTTGCTGCTATCTTGACTACCTTATATAGACTATCGAAAAGCATGCTGGATGAGTGTCATAGGACACCTTTGATAGTTTAAATTAGCCTCTGAAATTTGCTCAGCATGCATAGCTTTAAGTCCTTACCTGCTTGTTTTTATGAATTTCTGCTGCTGTGATGTTTGCTTTTAGAATTCTCTGTCTATGCCTAGGGCTTTTAGATTCTCTTTGTTTTACCTTAGACTAGATGCTTCTAGGACAAGTTTGGGGGTGTGCCACCTCAGACACTCATTGGGGACAATGAGTAGTTTAAGTTTGGGGGAGGCCACCCTAGGCCTAGGAACATTCCTCTCTCCCTTAAAGCATAAGCATTCTTCTTCTCCTTTATAAAAAAAATGATGAGCTGAAAAAAAAAATGAAAAATAGAATAAAGAGGGGTGTCTCTCTTTAGTTGCTGAGTAATCAGTGCCAAGTGTGTAACCCACAAGTGGCATTGCATCAAAAGGCAACCAAAGGAGAGGCTCCACCTAAGTAAGAAAGAAAGGAAAAGGAATAAATAGGGAAGAAGAATGTATACCTAGGAGTTGCAACTTTGTGGCTTAGATGTCCTTATTAAAAAGAACTCTGATCCTCAATTAGCTGAGCACAAAGTTGTAGCTTGTAGGGTTGTTTAGGGAGATGAATGTATGTCCAATGTAGTGATGCCAGGGTTTAGGTTGTTCTCTAAATGTACCACTGTCACTGTTAATACTAAGGCTGGCATGACTCTAAGGAATCCTAGGTAGCTCAAAAGTAAAACTAGAAGCATGTACTGAGTCTGGAGTAAAGCTAGGTAGAATTTGAAACCTTAGGGATAGTGGCACGATAGGACAGAAGCAAGTAGATCAGCTGTAAGGGGTTAATAAAACAGTAGGATCATTAGGCATGCGAAGTCAGAAGAACCAAAGTAAAGAGGGTAGTTGTAAACTTAGAAGTGTGTCACAGGACAGCACTGCTAAAGATAGGAATTTAGGGGAGTCAGCAAGTGGTTAGAGAAGATAAAACAGCAGCCTAAGTAAGTCCTTAGATTGCTCGAGGACGAGCAAAACCTTAAGTTTGGGGGTGTGTTATGCCTCTAAAAGTGACTAATTTAGGACTTATTTAGCTTAGAAAGATGTACACTCTTGGGTGTTTTTGAGAGGATTTAGCTTAAACCTATACTTATATATGAGAATTAGAAGAAGGCGGCTAAATTAGGACTTATGTACAAAAGGAAAGAAAAGGGATGAAAAACGAAGTTAAAAGAATGAAAAAAGTGCATTGCGGCAACATTGCGGAAACATTGCTAAAACAGCAATGTTTTAAGTGAAATCCGTAAGTTGGCTGATCTTTTTCTGTTATGTTCCGTTATTTCAGGGATTCGTTCTTTCTCCTCCATCCATTTTGAAGTACGACGTTGAGGATGGATGGTTCTCCTTGGCCCAAACGCACCTGCAGACTACTATAAAAGGGGGTCAAAGTAGAGGGTTTGATCATCATCCGAAAGCGTAGAAGTCTCTTCGCAGCTCCATTCTTTCTCCTGTTTTTCTCTTCCGTCTGTTGGGTTGGAAAGCTTAGCTGTTGGAGTCGACAATCTGATAGGAAGGCGAGAAGATTCATCTTCTCTCCTGATTGGATTCATCCAAGCAAGGCTCACCTTTCTCTCCCTTCAGCCGAGGCGTTTGCGACGAGGCGTTCAAGCTCACTTTACTTGCTTTCTGTCTTTACTTTTCATTTCCAGCACCGTTTGTTGTCATTTCTTTTCCATTAGTTAGTTCATTTCATTTCGTTGCTTTCTGTCTTTATGTTATTCACTTTAAGTTTCCCTTTGTTCATTCAAACAATCGATTAATCAAAGCACAATTCAGTATTTCACAGTTTCTTTACCTTCTCTGTCTACTGTTTTTTCTTGTTGTTTTAAGTTTAATCTTCTTCTAAGCATGTCTACTTCATCTATTATTTCTGTTCTCTCTACATCCATGAGTAGCTAAGTCACATATGGGCATGCTAATGACAATTCTATAGGCTAAAAAACGTGAACCAAGCATGTAGGATAGCTCTCGAATGCATTGATTGTATGTAAGCTTCATCCCACGGGCAATTTCGATTGGCCATCCATTTTGTCCAAAGAACTCCTAACCTCTGGAAGGAGTAAGAGTTCAGAGTCATACACTCATGCTAGCCTCTCAAGGTAGCCAGAAAACGACCTAGGAATAGGCGTTTTCCTAGTACAAACCATAACTTTCTGCTTTAACAAGATGCTTAATACCTTACTTGGACATGAGTAAACTGAAGGATCTAATGCATGAAATCGGAAGATACATGAGATTGAGTTAGTTTGATGCATAGTGAGTTGATCCAATAATTGAGAATCGTGTGAAAATGCCTATAGAGGAGTCGTTAGTAGCCCTTGTTTCTCCATTTTACACACTTTCGCTGTCAGTAACATTGCGGTAGAATTGCTGTTCTCGCAACTCTGCTAAGTTAAAAATTCTGTTTAGCTCTTTTCCTCTTCATTTATTAATCTCTTCTCTTTTCATTTGAGTTTATCATTGACTTGCACTTGTTTATGTTGCTACCCTTTACATATTCCTTAGAAATTAGACAACTTAAAACCAATTCTACCCCATCAAATCGACCCATTCTTGCTTAACAATACACTTCACGAGTAGCTAATAATAAATCTCTGTGGGAAAACGAATGAAAAAAATACTTACTACTTGCTACAAGATCATGTATGCTTGCATGTTCTGAGTGCTGTCTTTCTCTTATTGCTTATTTATTTTACACATTGAGCACGCAACAATGGCCACCGATGAGAATTGTTTGATTTGTGCGCGTGGTAATAAGACTATACCTCATCTTTTTTTCCATTGTCTTTTTGGCATGCAGTGTCTTAAAGAAGTGTTGTTATGGGAGAAAATGAAGATGAATAGTCAGGAGTTGCATCATTGTATTACATGAATTCGAAAAGCTAAAGTTTCAAGAGCTCGGAGACGCTTTTATATTTGTATTACTTCCGCTCTTGTTTATAATATTTGGAAGGCTGGAAATCAGGCTTTATGGACACATTCAGTCCCTACGGTCAAAATTGTTGGTAATCATGTTCAGAGGGATGTTTGTGATAGATTTCTTTATGCTTCTGGTTTTAAAATGAGTGGTGGGGATAGAAGTTGGGTTGAAAGCTTTATTCAAAGCTTCTAATTAAGTTTATTGGTTTTTGTAAGTGTTTCTCTTGTTAATACATATATTGATTCATAAAAAAAAAAAAAACTCCGATGATTTTCATTAATAAAGATTATTTTTTATGTTGAACTTTCATAGAATATATTACTCAGACCCCTTTAATTTTGGTGAAGACTTTCAAGTATTTGAAATCAAACACTTAACTCGACCCTCGTTTGAAATTTTCAAGCATTAAAGATCATTGGGCACAATATGAATCCAAAATAAAATTTTACATGGACTAATTATTTAAATCAAACATGATTCAACTTAGTCTGAGCAAGTTAATTTTTTTTTGTTAATAATTACAACCTCTCTGAACATATAATACAACCAACTATATGTCACCTTAATATGGTAGAATAGTTGTAGTACAATGGTCTAAAATTATTACAATAATTCATATACAAGTTACAACTACTTCAGATCCACCGGAGTCTGGTTTCAAAGAGATGGTGTTGGTCTAAAACGACCATCTCTTTGATCTCAGGTCGTCATTGAAAATGTGACTCGAGACATATTTGAATGCCATGATAGGAGGTGGCGGCCTTCGTGAGGCTATGTCAGCAAGCGGCGACTGAAGTGTAAAGTTGCCACAAAAAAAATGTGGAACCTTGCTCCACGAAAAACAAATTGTGGAAAATAGAAGATAACTCCCCCTCCCTTTTTGTTTTGAAGAAAAAAAAAATAAGGAAGAAAATAATGGAGATAATGCCAGATAAAAGACAAAAGATGATATGAATATTATTGTTCATTGTCTGATAACCTCAAGAAGATGATGGTTTTGCTTGACAAATGTGGGAGCTACAATTGAGAAAGTGGACGATTATTCCTTAGTGGGCAGTTACACCCATGATCGTGGACGGTTATTCGAAGATCATGGTTGGTTATTTGCAAACGTGAGAAAGTACAAACGACATAGTGGGCGGTTGCTCAAAGGTGGGGAGTTATCTCCAACTTAGTGGGTGGTTTCCATGTAATGGGTAGTTAGCCTCAAATTGTGGATGATTGTTGGGAATGTCCCACAATCCCTCTCCTATATAAAGAAGTTTTCTTTGTAGAGAAAAGGAACGGGAAAACAATATAGAATTTTGGGTTTTAAAACTTGAAAGCTTTTAAGCTTTGTTTCTTGTGTGTTCTTGTGATAGAATGCATGTATAAGAGCATTCAAGTGAGGATTGATCTATCTTACTTGTGGAGTGCTTTGAAGATCGAGGGTTGATGGGAGCCAAAAGCTTTGGCCGATCATTGGTTTCCTTCATCATCTAAGCAGTCTATATTCTAATGGGGTTTTTGGGTAATGGGGTTTTTGGGTTTGAGATCTAAAGGTCTTGTTCTTCAGCAAGGTTGTTAGATACACTCGTGGGAGTTTCTTAACATTTTGGTATCAGAGCTTTTGGCTCAAGATCGGATATATGTTTCCTCTGTGTTTCTCTTTATTTTGTCTAGTTTCTTAACAAAAGAGGTGGAAAACTCTAAACGATTCCTCCTTGGGGAGAGAAAAATGGAGATGGAGTTGTAGAAATAAAAATGGTAGTAGAAGAAAAATAATAATAACAAATCATGAAAAAGAAGATTGATGGAGTTTTTTTTGGATCCCCTACATTTGAATTGTGGAAGAAAGAAAGATGAGGGGGTGGGGAAATAGTGGGAGGGAACACTTGAACAAAAACTATTTTCCATAACATGCATCGAACCGAATCGGATCTGAAATCACATTTAACTTGACCAAGCTGATTGCACCGCTGCCAATGGGCGTTCCCAACCCTAGGCCGCGTCTATAAAAGGTATGGAAATGATGAAATGATCAGTTTCCCTTTCCATTGATAAATGAATGTATTTATAGGTTACAAGTTATCTATTTATGAACTATTGGAAGTTACACCAAGTACCAAATATGATGGAAAACTTGTTAATGGATCTACAACTTAGGAGAATAATATGTTTGACTACTCTACAACTAAGGAGGTAGGTGCCATTATTATCCAATATGCCCCCGCAAGATGGAACTCCGAGAGGAGAGACCAATCTTGAAAAGTAGGTGGTTGAACCGAATGCGAGGTAGTGGTTTAGTCAACGCATCTGCTAATTGATTTGTTGATGAGACATGAGTGACACGAAGAATGCCACCCTGAACTTGTTCGCGGATAAAGTGGTAATCAAATGCCACATGTTTCATACGAGAGTGGAAGACTGGGTTGAAGCATAGACTGGTTGCTCCAACGTTGTCACAGTAGATAATTGGCGTGTGTGTGGAACTTAGACCAAGCTCGTCTAGAAGATAAGTGATCCAACGAACCTCAGCGGCGGTAGAGGCAACATAGCGATATTCGGCTTCAGGGGATGAGCGAGCCAACGTACGTTGCTTCTTCGAGCACCAAGAGATTGGATTCCTACCAAAATATATGATATACGCACTAGTGGAGGTAAAGTCATCTTTGTTGCCTGCCCAGTTGTTAAGTCTCTGAAAGTGACTTATTTAGGACCCATTTAGCTTAAGAAGATGTACACATTTAGGTGTTTTTGTTAGCATTTAGCTTAAACCTATGCTTTAATATGAGAATTAGAAGAAGGTAGCTAATATAGGACTTGTGTACAATAGGTAGAAAAAGGGTTGAAAACCGAAGAAAAGAATGAAAAAATAACCATTGCAAATGAATTGCGGAATAATTGCGGTGACCGCAATTATTCAAGTTAAAACCGTAAGTTGGCTGATCTTTTTCGGTTTAGATCCGACTTTTCAGGGATTCGTTCTTTCTCCTCCATCCATTCTGATATATGACGTTGAAGATTGATGGTTCTCCTTGGCCCAAACGCACCTGCAAACTACTATAAAAGGGGGTCAAAGTCGGAGGTTCAAGAATCATTCGAAGCGCAGAAGTCTTCTCGCAGTCCACCATTTCCATCTGTTTTCCTTTGCCGTCTGTTGGAGTGAGAGTCTAAGCTTTTGGAACCGATAATCTGATAGGAAGGAGAGGAGATTCTTCTTCTCTCTCGATTGGATTCATCCAAGCACGGCTGACTTTTCATCACCATCATTCGAGGCGACTGCCACGGAGTTTTCTAGCAAACCTTTACTGTTTTTCTGCTCTGTTCTTCTCATTTCCATTTCTGATCACTGTTGTTCTTAGTTTAGCATTTCAATTACTGCATTTCGTTGTTGTCTGTCTTGAATTCATTTCTTTTAGAGCTTCCCTTTGTCATTCAAACACTTAAAGTAATCGAAGTGTACTTCTGCATTTTACAGTTTCCATCTGTTTCTGCTACGGCTTTGGCTTGCTATTTTAAGTACATTTATCTTCTAAGCATGTCTGTTTTATCTACTATTTCTGTTCTCTATATATCCATGAGTAGCTAAGTCACTTAGGGGCATGCTAATGACAGAACTATAGGTTAAAAAACGTGAGTCAAGTAGGTAGATTAACACTCGAACATTGATTGTATGTAAGCTTCATCCTACGGGCAATTTCGATTGGCCATCCATTTTGTCCAAAGAACTCCTAACCTCTGGAAGGAGTAAGAGTTCAGAGTCATATAATCATGCTAGCCTTTCATGGTAATCAGGAAACGGCCTAGGAATAGGCGTTTCCCTAGTACAAACTAAACACTCCTGTTTTAACAAGGTGCTTAAGACCTTACTTTGAAGTCGAGTAAACTTGAGTCTCTAATGCATGGAATCGGACGATACTTGAGATAGAGTGAGTTTGATGTATAGAGAGTTGATCCAAAGCTTGATAATCGTAATAAACTGCCTATAGGATAGTCATTAGTAGCCCTTAATTCACCCTTTTAATCAGTTTCGCTGCCATTTAATTGCGGATTAATTGCGGTTCTCGCAATTCTGCTAAATTGCATTGTGTGTAGCTGTTTTCTTCTTCGTTTATTGATTCCATCTCTTGTTCTTTGAGCCTGATTTTGACTTTAACTTGTTTATGGTATATTCCTTTACACATTCAGCAAAACTTAGGTAATTAAAAACCAATATTATCCCCTCAAATTCATCCCATCTTTCTTAACAAACACACTTCGCGAATAGCTAAAAATGAGTCTCTGTGGAAAAAACGAATGAAATATACTTACTACTTGCTGTGAGACCATGTATGCTTGCATGTTCTAAGTGCTCTCTCTACCCTTTTGCATATTTATCTTTACACATTGAGCACGCAACAAGTTTTTGGCGCCGCTGCCGGGGACTTATTTTAAGTGAAAACGAAGTTTGTTAAGTTTGAAACATCAAAGTATTTTTCATTGAATTTGATCCATTTTCATTTCTTTTTTCAGGTACCATTTAGGGTAGTTTATGAATGAGACTCCAAGTAGTGATCTAGAGTTCAACCCTGAGCCCGAGAGATTACTTAGAGCTAGGAATAGAGCCAAGAAACGTCTCTTTAAACAAACCCTTTTACCTCCAATCATTGCAGAGACTACAATTCCTCCGCAATTACCTCAAGAAGAAATGGCTGGAGTAAATCAAAACCTGGTGCCTGTCACTCGCAATCCCATTGAAATAGCGAATGACAAGGATAGCGCCATCCTTTCATATTTAGTACCTATGCCTGGGGAGCTGAACCCCAGCATAATCCGTCCTGAAATCACTGCCAACTCATTCGAGTTAAAGCCAGTGATGTTCCAAATGTTGTCCACTGTGGGACAATTCTTTGGAATAGAAAATGAGGACCCCCATAACCACCTTAGGAACTTCCTAGGAGTTAGTGACACATTCCTAATCCCTGGAGTTTCCCAAGAAGCCCTGAGGCTATATCTTTTCCCTTACTCTTTGAGGGACAAAGCCAAAACATGGTTAAATTCATTGCCCTCAGGATCTGTCCGCAATTGGACAGATTTAGCAGAAAAATTCCTAGTCAAATACTTCCCACCTGATAGGAATTCAACCTTTCGTGATGATATCATAAAGTTTAAACAAGCTGATAATGAGTCTCTTCACGAAGCTTGGACTAGATTCAAAGACCTTCTCATTAAATGTCCACACCATGGCATTCCATGGTGTATCCAAATAGAAGTCTTCTTTAAAGGATGCAACCCCAGCACCAGACAAGTTCTAAATTCATCTGCTGGAGGTTCCATGTTGTCCAAGAGTTACAACGAAGCTTATGAGATCTTGGAGAAGATCTCAACATCTCATTGTAGGTGGTCAGACGATCCAGTAGAGCCAACTAGGGCTCAAGACAAGGATGCTCTAAGCGCCATGAGCACCCAAATAAACGCCCTGACCAACCTAGTTAAACAAATGGCTCAGGCCAATCTCCAAACCAGTGCCAATACCGCCACAGCCATGTCAATGGGCACCCAACCAAGTCAAGGCGAGGCACCTATCTGTGGATTCTGTGGGGAAGGGCACCCTTATGAATACTGCCCTGGGAATCCATCCTCAGTCTGCTATGTAGGAAGCCAGCAGCAGCCTAGGAATAACCCCTACTCCAACACCTATAACCCTGGTTGGAGAAACCACCCTAACCTGTCATGGGGTGGCCAACAAAACACTAATCCAAATTCTAACCAACCTAGACCGAGTGGAACACCTGGTTTCACTCCCCAACATAACCAGTCCATGTACCAAAAACCTTATAATCAACCTGTAGGATCTTCTGTAGAAAACCTACTCAAGGAATATATAGCTAAGATTGATGCTACTCTTCAGAGCCAGCAAGCTACTCTTAGGAGCCTGGAAAACCAAGTAGGCCAATTAGCCAATGAACTTAAAAGTAGGCCCCAAGGTAGACTCCCTGCTGATACCGAGGTACCAAGGAGAGATGGCAAGGAACAAGTTCAAGCCATTGAACTTAGGAGTGGAAGACCATTGG
This sequence comes from Herpetospermum pedunculosum, assembly GCA_028017165.1. Classification (NCBI taxonomy): domain Eukaryota; kingdom Viridiplantae; phylum Streptophyta; class Magnoliopsida; order Cucurbitales; family Cucurbitaceae; genus Herpetospermum; species Herpetospermum pedunculosum. Next base: position 50,792,126 of record CM051528.1, on the reverse strand, counting down.
TGAGCAACACAAAGGACACACCAAAGAGAGTAGAGAACACTGAGTCTAGTGCTCCACTGGAGTCTCTGCCGAGCCAAGGTCCACCACCAACTAGCACATCAGGAGCCAGGCTAGAGCCAATTGTAGAGGACGTAGAAGAAATTCCAAGGCCTCCACCTATCCTAAGGCGTCCTGACGTGCCTGCATATGTGCCACCACCTCCATATCCTCGAAGGCTGAAGAAGAAGCAAGAACAGGAAGTTCATTTTAATAAATTCTTAGAAATACTTAAGCAAGTGCATGTGAACATTCCTTTTGTAGAGGTTTTACAGTCTATGCCTTCATATGTAAAGTTTTTGAAAGACATTATTACTAACAAGAAAATAATTGGTGAGTTTGAAACAGTAAACCTCACCGAGGAGTGCAGTGCCATCCTCCAGAACAAGCTGCCCAAGAAGGAGAAGGATCCTGGTTCCTTCACCTTACCTGTAGAACTTGGAGGCAAGCACGTGGGCAGAGCGCTTTGTGACCTGGGCGCCAGCATAAATCTCATGCCCCTGTCCCTATTCCGCCAGTTGGGAATGGGAGAAGCACGTCCAACCACAGTCACTTTACAACTAGCAGACAGATCCATCGCATATCCAGAAGGTAAGATTGAGGATATTCTAGTTAAAGTTGACAAATTTATTTTCCTTGCAGATTTCATTGTCCTGGACTATGAGGCAGACAAGGAGGTCCCCATCCTGCTAGGTAGACCATTTCTAGCCACAGGTAGGGCACTCATAGATGTTCAGAAAGGTGAGTTAACTATGAGGGTTCATGATGAAGAGGTAAAATTTAGTGTTTACAAAGCTTTAAGGTATCCCTCTGATTCTGAGTCTTGTGCTAGCATTGATGTTGTTGACTCACTAATGGAAGAACAATTAGAGCATGTATTATTAACCAAGCATGCTAACGAATATGTAGGATTAGATGTAGATGATCTAAATGTATCTGACATAATGAATATGCCTGTAGATAGACCTCAGCATGTATGTATGACTATAGACTTAACTGATAGAACTGTAAATCCGTTAAAGCCCTCTATTGAGCATCCACCTGTTCTAGAACTAAAACCACTACCAACTCACCTCAAATACGCATATCTAGGAGATAATGATACGCTGCCTGTAATTATTTCTTCTAAGCTAAGTGAACAGCATGAGGTTGATTTAATTTTACTGCTTAAGCAACATAGGAAGGCTATAGCATGGACTATTGCTGATATTCGAGGCATTAGCCCTTCTTATTGCATGCATAAAATCATACTAGAGGAAGAGCACACACCTAGGGTAGATCACCAGCGTAGGTTAAACCCCTCTATGAAAGAGGTAGTAAAGAAAGAAATAATAAAGTGGTTAGATGCAGGAGTAATTTTCCCCATAGCTAGTAGCCAGTGGGTGAGCCCCATCCAATGTGTACCTAAAAAGGGGGGAATAACTGTGGTAGTCAATGAGAACAACGAACTGATTCCAACAAGGACTGTCACAGGGTGGAGAGTGTGTATGGATTACAGGAAGTTGAATAAAGAAACTAAAAAAGACCATTTCCCTCTACCATTTATTGACCAGATGTTAGACAGAATAGCTGGTAGAGCCTACTATTGTTTTTTAGATGGGTACTCTGGCTATAATCAAATCACTATAGACCCTAAGGATCAAGAGAAGACTACCTTCACTTGCCCTTTTGGAACGTTTGCCTTCCGCAGAATGCCTTTTGGCTTATGCAATGCACCGGCAACTTTCCAAAGGTGCATGATGGCAATCTTCTCTGAGTTGGATGAGTCCATAATAGAAATATTCATGGATGACTTCTCAGTCTTTGGGGACTCATTTAAAACCTGTCTAGAGAACCTAGGACAAGTCCTGGCTAGGTGTGAAGAGACCAACCTAGTCCTAAATTGGGAAAAGTGCCATTTTATGGTAGATGAAGGGATTGTCTTAGGACATAGAGTGTCAAGGGCAGGTGTGGAAGTGGATAGGGCAAAAATAGAGGTCATAGAGAAGTTGGTAGAGCCCCAGAATGTCAAGGCCATTAGGAGTTTCTTAGGGCATGCTGGCTTCTATAGAAGGTTCATCAAGGACTTTTCTAAGATAGCCAAGCCTCTATGTGAGCTACTGGAGCTAGGTAGGCCATTCATCTTCTCTAAAGAATGTGTAGTAGCTTGGAAAACCCTTAAGGAAGCACTGGTCACAGCACCAATCATAGTAGGACCAAATTGGGATCTCCCATTTGAGATGCTATGCGATGCTAGTGACTATGCTGTAGGAGTCATGTTAGGACAGAAGATTGACAAGCTCACACATCCTGTCTATTATGCTAGTAAAACCTTGAATGAGGCTCAATGTAACTATACAACTACAGAGAAGGAGATGCTTGCTGTAGTATTTGCTTGTGAAAAATTTAGGAACTATATTGTAGGAACTAGGACCATTGTATATACTGACCACTCTGCTTTAAAATATCTTATGAGGAAGGCTGATGCTAAGCCTAGATTGATTAGATGGGTGTTATTGCTGCAGGAATTCGATTTGGACATTCGGGACAAGAAGGGATGTGAAAACGTGGTTGCAGATCACCTGTCTCGATTGCAGCACAATTGCGAAAAAATTGCGGACCCCGCAATTTCTGATGCTTTTATAGATGAACATATCTTTGTTTTGACTCATCGTGAAAACGATGAGGAACCTTGGTTTGCTGACATTGCTAACTTCCGTGCATCACAGGTATTACCAGTGTTCAAGGGAGGACAAGAAAAGAAGAGGTTCCTCCATGAAGCAAGGAAATTCATCTGGGATGACCCCATACTTTACAGGACCTGTGCTGATGGGTTGTTGAGGAAGTGTGTTTCAGCTGCTGAAGCGAAGTCTGTGCTGCAGCACTGTCACTCATCTCCTTACGGTGGGCACTTTGGTGGTCAAAGAACAGCTGCTAAAGTATTTCAGAGTGGCTACTACTGGCCAACAATCTTCAAGGACGCCCACAACTATGCCCACAACTGTGACGAATGCCAAAGGACAGGTAACCTCAGTCGTAAGGATGAGATGCCTCTCACCTACATCTTAGAGTTGGAGCTCTTTGATGTGTGGGGCATTGATTTCATGGGACCATTCCCTCCATCATCAGGTAACCTGTACATCTTAGTAGCAGTAGACTACGTGTCAAAGTGGGTAGAAGCTAAGGCATGTCCTAATAATGATGCTAAAACAGTCACTAACTTCTTGCATAGACACATTTTCACTAGATTTGGGACTCCTCGTGCTATCATTAGTGATGAGGGGTCACATTTCATTAATAAGGCTATGGAGAAGATATTGGCTAAATATAACATTAGACATAGGGTAGCTACTCCCTACCATCTTTACACATTGAGCACGCAACAAGTTTTTGGCGCCGCTGCCGGGGAGAAGCAAAAGGATGGAGAGAGCACTTAGAACATGCAAGCATACATGGTCTCACAGCAAGTAGTAAGTATATTTAATTCGTTTTTTCCACAGAGACTTAATTTTAGCTATTCGCGAAGTGTGTTTGTTAAGAAAGATGGGATGGATTTGATGGGGTAAAATTGGTTTTTAATTAACTACTTTTCGCTGAATGTATAAAGGAACATGCCATGAACAAATTAAAGTGAAAATCAGGCTTAAAGGTCAAGAGATGAAATCAATAAACGCAGAAGAAAACAGCTAGACAGAAGACAAATTGGCAGAATTGCGAGAACCGCAATTAATCCGCAATTAAATGGCAGCAAAACTGGTTAGATAGGTGAATTAAGGGCTACTAATGACTGTCCTATAAGCATTTTATTACGATTATCAAGCTTTGGATCAACTCTCTATACATTAAACTCACTCTATCTCAAGTATCGTCCGATTCCATGCATGAGAGACTCAAGTTTACTTGACTTCAAAGTAAGGTCTTAAGCATCTTGTTAAAACAGGAGTGTTCAGTTTATACTAGGGAAACGCCTATTCCTAGGCCGTTTCCTGATTACCATGGAAGGCTAGCATGATTATACGACTCTGAACTCTTACTCCTTCCAGAGGTTAGGAGTTCTTTGGACAAAATGGATGGCCAATCGAAATTGCCCGTGGGATGAAGCTTACATATAATCAATGTTGAGTGTTGATCTACCTACTTGACTTACGTTTTTTAGCCTATAGTTCTGTCATTAGCATGCCCCTAAATGAATTTAGTTACTCATGGATATATGTAGAACAGAAATATAAGATAAAGTAGACATGCTTAGAAGGAAAAAGTGCTTAAAACAGCAAGCCAAACTCGTAGCAGAATAAGGAATAACTGTGAAATGCAGAAACTTACTTTGATTACTTCAAGTGTTTGAATGACAAAGGAAAGCTTAAACAGAATGAATTCAAGGCAGACAACAACGAAATGCAATAAGTAAATGACTAAGCTAAGAACAACATTGAACAGAAATGGAATTGAGAAGAAAAGAGCAGAAAACAGTAAAGGTTGCTGGAAATCTTCGTGGCAGTCGCCTCGAATGAAGGTGATGAGAGTTCAGCCGTGCTTGGATGAATCCAATCGAGAGAGAAGAAGAATCTTCTCTCCTTCCTATCAGATTATCGATTCCAAAAGCTTAGACTCTCACTCCAACAGACGGCAAAGGAAGAACAGTGGAAAGGGTGGACTGCAGAAAGACTTCTCCGCTTCGAGTTGTTACTGAACCTCCGACTTTGGCCCCCTTTTATAGTAGTTTGCAGGTGCGATTGGGCCAAGGAGAACCATCAATCTTCAACGTCGTATATCAGAATGGGTGGAGGAGAAAGAACGAATCCCTGAAAAGTCGGATCTAAACAGAAAAATGTCAGCCAACTTACGGTTTTAACTTGAATAATTGCGGCCACCGCAATTATTCCGCAATGCATTCGCAAGGGTTATTTTTTCATTCTTTTCTTCGGTTTTCACCCCTTTTCCTACCTATTGTGCATAAGTCCTATATTAGCTACCTTCTTCTAATTCTCATATTAAAGCATAGGTTTAGGCTAAATGCTCACAAAAACACCTAAATGTGTACATCTTCTTAAGCTAAATGGGTCCTAAATAAGTCACTTTCAGGGACTTAACAGGTAGCTACTCCCTACCACCCACACTCAAATGGCCAAGCTGAGATTTCCAATAGGGAGATAAAGAACATCCTAGAAAAGGTAGTCAAACCTAATAGGAAAGACTGGTCTTTCAAGCTTGAGGATGCACTTTGGGCTTACAGAACAGCATATAAGACACCTCTAGGAATGTCTCCCTATAGGTTGGTGTATGGCAAGGCTTGCCACTTGCCACTTGAGTTGGAAAACAAGGCGTTTTGGGCCATGAAAGAATTAAATTTTTGTGTGAAGGATGCGGGGACATTAAGATCTTTACAGCTACATGAACTTGACGAGCTTAGGCACATGGCCTATGAGAATGCCAAGATGTACAAAGAAAAGACAAAAATATGGCATGACAGTAGACTCAGGATCAAAGACTTTAAGAAGGGCCAACTTGTATTGTTATTTAACTCACGATTAAAGCTATTTCCAGGCAAATTAAAGTCTAGATGGTCAGGTCCATTTATTATTACTAATGTCTTTGTTCATGGTGCCATAGAGATTAAAAATTTGCAGCAAGGCCAGCCATTTATGGTCAATGGTGCTAGGTTGAAGCACTACTACGAGGAGGGGGATGTGAAGACTCTCTCGGCCTTCCTCCTACGTGAAGCATGAAGTTAGAAACGAGAGAGAACGAGTGGTTACTGTGCTCGTTTAGTCAAGGCCAATGCCTTAGTTTATTTTTACTGTTTTGTCGCTTATCGTTTGTACGTTTTGTGATGTGTTTTTAATTACGTGTTTAATGTTTGTTTTGTTTGCTTTTGCAAGGAATCGAAAGAGGGGATCAAGGAGAGTAAATCAGGCTTTAAAACTCGAGAAACGGTTGAGCCAAATCAAAGATACGGACGAGCAAAGTTGGAGATTTCGATGAAAAGATATCCCTACAATTGCGCAAAAATTGCTGGATCCGCAAAAAGAGCCGTTGGGATTTTTTCCGTTTTATTTATAGCCGTTAGAACGCGCTCGATGATACGATTCTCTCATTCTTTGATCTCCAAGATTTCTGCGATTCTCTCCATCTTTGATTCTTCTCTCAAGATCTTCAAGACTCGACGATGGTTTCCACTAGGGCTGAAAGATCCGCAGCCAAGAAGAAGGCCGACGACGCAGCTGAAGCGGCTGCGAGGGAAGCGCTTCTCGCCCTCGCTGATGAAGGTGCTGTACGCACTGGCCGCCTTTCCAAGCTTCCTATTCGTAGGAAGAAGTGGAGGGTGGTCACGGAGATCCCTGCTGGCCCATCTGAGCCAGTGGGCACGCCAAAGAAACGCCGGTGGACTGTCAAGACGGCTGCCGAACCAAGCACAGCCAAGACTCCCTCTGTGGAGAGTCAAGAACCTGATCGTGCATCCCACGAGTCAGCCAAAGAAGGATCGTCGCCGTCTGAATCACCTGCGCGCAGTCCCCTCTCGTCTGAACCAGTGCCAAGCGCAGAATCGTCACCACCTGCACAGAGCCCTGAGCTGTCTCCAGCACCTCAGAGTCCTGATCCGACACCTGCAGCAGCGCAGAGCCCTGAGCTGCAGTCTTCGCCACTGAGTTCTGCGCCGATACCATCAGCAGCGCACAATTCTCCACGGCCTGATCCTGAATTCCCTTATGGGGATTATCAGGAGTCCACGCAAGGCAGTGGAGATGCTGGGGAAGAAGAAGTCTTCTCTCCTATGAGGGAAGACAGCCCTGCCGAGCCTGCACAGCAGGATGATTCTATGGAGGAGACGTTGGGGGCATGTTTCCCACAACTCCAGGCAAGGCTCAAAAAGAAGAAGAAGGCCACGACTGGTGAGGCCAAAAAGTTGAAGAAAAAGAAGGCCAAGAAAGTGCCATCGACGGACAAGGAGAGTGCTGAGCCGTCGCTCAAACGCCTCAAGGTGGAGGCTGCTGCATCATCCAAACCGGCAGATAAGGGGAAGGCTAAACTCTACCCTGAAGATGAACCTCCGTCAGTGAGGTATGTCTCATCTGATGCTGAATCCAGGGGTGTTGAGCTGAGGAAAAGGGACCTGTTGCACGAGAAGGGGTTCCTTGATCGACTTGCTGACCTGCCGCAGTTCTTGCGCACAGGGGTGCTCAACCATGGCTGGGAGGAATTCTGCAGACCTCCCAATCCAGCCTACACGAGCATGGTGTACGATTTCTACGCCAATGTGCTCAGCCCTGAGGATGGCCTATCTGTGGTCAGAGGGGTGGAAGTTGATTTCTCGGCCAAGGCCATCAATGAAGCCTTTGGTCTCAGGGGCCAAGCGCACACAGATTATGCACGGATAGTTGATGAGCCGACCGAGGCTGTGCTAGAAGAGGCCATTCGCACAATTGGCCAGCCTGAAGCCTCTTGGACGGTGTCACGCAATGGGCGGCACACACTCATGAGTGCCAACCTCACGGCGAAGGCAGCTGTGTGGTTTTCATTCGTCAGACGAAGACTCTCCCCAGTAACTCATGAGACTACAATTAACCAGAGCCGTTCGCTGCTGGTTTATGCTATAATGAGGGGTCTCACGATCAACGTGGGAGAAGTCATCGCTGCTGCCATAGCTGAGTGTGCTAAAAAGGGTAAGGGACCATTATTTTTCCCCAACACTATAACAAAATTGTGTTTACTTGCAGGGGTTCCCACCGAGCGCTTGGAGCAGCAGCTGCCTTACACAGGCCATTTGGAGTTGCCTGCACACCTAAGGCTGAGAAGAAAGGGCAACATGGAATTCGAGTTGGATAGGCTGGCTGCTGAACAGTTCCTATCCATGGCCTGCTTGCTGGACATGCAGAGGAGAATGGCTCAATGGGCCAACTATGCGCAGGCGAGGGACAGAGAAGTTGCAGACCAGTTGGGGTGCATCTTCCCAGACTTCCCCACCAACCTCCTAACTCCATGGGTGCCCCCACGACCAAGGCAACCAGATGAGGATGATGAGAATTGAGTGCTGGTTTGAAGAGCACTAGAGGGAGTATTACTGATCCCTTACGAAACAAAAGACAATTTTCCTTCTTTTTGATAGAATCATGTGTAGTATGCTGTTTTGTATTCAATTTTTGATCTGTTTTTAATGTTTAGTTTTATGCTTTTTCTTTTGCTTAGTCTAGTTTGATGTTAGCTGAATAGGTAGGATAGTTTAGTTTTATTTTTAGGATGCATGAGTAACGGGAAAAAGCATGCTAGGGGCCTGAGTTAATGTTAAATCTGCCCAGATTGAATTGCGAAATAATTGCGGTTCCCGCAATTTTTGTGACTGATTGCATGTTTTGGACTGTCTGTTTAGTTAGGCTGTGATCTGTTAAATTCTATCTTTTGTTGCTAGCATGACTACCTTATATAGCTGATCTTGAAGCATGCTGGATGAGTGTCATAGGACACCCTTTGATAGTTTAAATTTGCCTCTGAATAGTGCTCAGCATGCATAAACCATAAGGCCTTAAACCTGTCTGTTATGTTCAAATTTTCTGCTGCTGGGATAGTTGCTTCTAGAATGTTTTGCCTATGCCTAGGATGTTTAGATTCTCTTTGTTTTACTTTAGACTAGATGCTTCTAGGACAAGTTTGGGGGTGTGCCACCTCAAACACTCATTGGGGACAATGAGTAGTTGAAGTTTGGGGGAGGCCACCCTAGGCCTAGGAACATTCCTCTCTCCCTTAGAAACATAAGCATTCTTCTTCTCCTTTTAAAAAAAAAAAATGATGAACAAAATGAAAAAAAAGAATAAAGGGGGGGAGTTTCTCTTAGGTTGCTGAGTAATCAGTGCCAAGTGTGTAACCCACAAGTGGCGTTGCATCAAAAGGCAACCAAAGGAGAAGCTCCACCTAAGAAAAAAAAGAGAAAAATATAGGGAAGAAGAATGTATACCTAGGAGTTATAACTTTGTGGCTTAGATGTCCTATTTAAAAAGAACTCTGATCCTCAAAGTAGCTAAGCACAAAAGTTGTAACTTGTAGGGTTGTTTTAGGGAGATGAGTGTATATCCAATGTAGTGATGCCAGGGCTTAGGTTGTTCTCTAAAAGTACTACTGTCACTGTTAATACTAAGACTGGCATGACTCTAAGGAATCCTAGACACATTAAAAATAAGCTAGAAGCATGTACTGAGTCTAGAGTAAAGCTTGGTAGAATTTGAAACCTTAGGGATAATAGCATGATATCATAAAAGTAGTTAGATCAGTAGTAGGGGGTTAACAAAAGCAGTGGGTATAGTAGGCAGGTGAAGTCAGAAGAAGCTAGACAAGAGGTTAGTTCTAAACTTAGAAGTGTGTCACAGGACAGCATTGCTAGAGACAAGAATATAAGGGAGTTAGTGAGTAGTTAAAGAAGAAGAAACAGCAGCCTAAGTAAGTCCTTAGTATGCTTGAGGACAAGCAAAGCCTTAAGTTTGGGGGTGTGTTAAGTCTCTGAAAGTGACTTATTTAGGACCCATTTAGCTTAAGAAGATGTACACATTTAGGTGTTTTTGTTAGCATTTAGCTTAAACCTATGCTTTAATATGAGAATTAGAAGAAGGTAGCTAATATAGGACTTGTGTACAATAGGTAGAAAAAGGGTTGAAAACCGAAGAAAAGAATGAAAAAATAACCATTGCAAATGAATTGCGGAATAATTGCGGTGACCGCAATTATTCAAGTTAAAACCGTAAGTTGGCTGATCTTTTTCGGTTTAGATCCGACTTTTCAGGGATTCGTTCTTTCTCCTCCATCCATTCTGATATATGACGTTGAAGATTGATGGTTCTCCTTGGCCCAAACGCACCTGCAAACTACTATAAAAGGGGGTCAAAGTCGGAGGTTCAAGAATCATTCGAAGCGCAGAAGTCTTCTCGCAGTCCACCATTTCCATCTGTTTTCCTTTGCCGTCTGTTGGAGTGAGAGTCTAAGCTTTTGGAACCGATAATCTGATAGGAAGGAGAGGAGATTCTTCTTCTCTCTCGATTGGATTCATCCAAGCACGGCTGACTTTTCATCACCATCATTCGAGGCGACTGCCACGGAGTTTTCTAGCAAACCTTTACTGTTTTTCTGCTCTGTTCTTCTCATTTCCATTTCTGATCACTGTTGTTCTTAGTTTAGCATTTCAATTACTGCATTTCGTTGTTGTCTGTCTTGAATTCATTTCTTTTAGAGCTTCCCTTTGTCATTCAAACACTTAAAGTAATCGACGTGTACTTCTGCATTTTACAGTTTCCATCTGTTTCTGCTACGGCTTTGGCTTGCTATTTTAAGTACATTTATCTTCTAAGCATGTCTGTTTTATCTACTATTTCTGTTCTCTATATATCCATGAGTAGCTAAGTCACTTAGGGGCATGCTAATGACAGAACTATAGGTTAAAAAACGTGAGTCAAGTAGGTAGATTAACACTCGAACATTGATTGTATGTAAGCTTCATCCTACGGGCAATTTCGATTGGCCATCCATTTTGTCCAAAGAACTCCTAACCTCTGGAAGGAGTAAGAGTTCAGAGTCATATAATCATGCTAGCCTTTCATGGTAATCAGGAAACGGCCTAGGAATAGGCGTTTCCCTAGTACAAACTAAACACTCCTGTTTTAACAAGGTGCTTAAGACCTTACTTTGAAGTCGAGTAAACTTGAGTCTCTAATGCATGGAATCGGACGATACTTGAGATAGAGTGAGTTTGATGTATAGAGAGTTGATCCAAAGCTTGATAATCGTAATAAACTGCCTATAGGATAGTCATTAGTAGCCCTTAATTCACCCTTTTAATCAGTTTCGCTGCCATTTAATTGCGGATTAATTGCGGTTCTCGCAATTCTGCTAAATTGCATTGTGTGTAGCTGTTTTCTTCTTCGTTTATTGATTCCATCTCTTGTTCTTTGAGCCTGATTTTGACTTTAACTTGTTTATGGTATATTCCTTTACACATTCAGCAAAACTTAGGTAATTAAAAACCAATATTATCCCCTCAAATTCATCCCATCTTTCTTAACAAACACACTTCGCGAATAGCTAAAAATGAGTCTCTGTGGAAAAAACGAATGAAATATACTTACTACTTGCTGTGAGACCATGTATGCTTGCATGTTCTAAGTGCTCTCTCTACCCTTTTGCATATTTATCTTTACACATTGAGCACGCAACACCAGTCTGCATCAGAGTACGCATGGAGAGTAAGATCAAGTGTGCCATTGTTACCTCTCCAAAAGTGCATTATTTAGGGTCTTAATTACCTAAAAATCATGGAAGTTCTTGAGTATTTTTGTTAGAAGTTAGCTTAATGTGTGCTTAAAAGTGAGAATTTGAGAAACGATGCTAATTTAAGGCTTATTTGGAAAAGGAACGAAAAGGGATGCAAAATGGTGAAAAATACAGCTAAATTGTACATTGCAGGTGCATTGCGGAAATATTGCAGAGCTCGCAATGGAATCAGCTAAAATAGAGCATTGCGGCCCTCGCAATGAAACCGCAACGCCAGTCTTTTCTGCTGCATTTTTCCAGCCGTCAGTCTTTATTCTTGCGATTTTCCAGCCGTCAACTCTCCCTGCTGCTGCCACATGTACAGCTTGACTACCTCACAAAGTTGGATGGTGATCCACGAATATAGAGCAACTTTTGGCAACCTCTGCAAGCTATATAAAGAGAGTTAGATGAAGGATCAATCGAATTGAATCCCCTTCAATTCATTCCACACAATCTGATAGTGAGGAGCTTTCGATCGTGAAGAATCCCGAAGACAAAACCTCTTCCCCCGTATGTTGGATCGAAGAAATAAGCCCTTGGCGTTGATAAATCGAGAGGAAGAAGAGAAGATCTCTCTTCGCTTCTGATCGAAATTATCCCCAAGATCAGTTAATCTTCCCTTTCCTCCGAGGCGATTCACGACTTGGAGGATCCTTACGCAACTTACTGCTTTCCTTTACTGCTTTCCTAATTTCTTACTGCTTTCCTTTAAGTGTTGTTCTGAACCATTTACCGTTTTACCCTTTAATTGTTGCTTTTGGATCAACGTATGTTTGTTTACGAATTGTTATGTACTTCGCCTTTTTAAGAGTAATCAATTAATTTTGTTGAGTTCTCCATTCTATGTTTAATCAATTCATTTCCTTTAGTTCTTCGAAAACCATGAGTAACTAACTCAATAGAGGTCTGCCATGGATGAATCTATAGGCTAGAAGTATGTGAATTCAACATGTAAAGTAGCGTGAATGCATTGAATGTATGTGATCTTCATCCCATGGGCAATTTCGACTGTCCATCCATTTTGTCTAAAGAATTCCTAACCTCTGGAAGGAGTAAGAATTCAGAGTCATCCATTCATGTTAGCCTTTTATGGTAACCAGAGAATGGCCTAGGAATAGACATTCTCCTAGCACGTTTGTTAGCATGTGTGTATAAATAGGTTCTTAAGTCTTACTTGGATATGAGTAAACTCAAGATCTAATGCATGTAATCGAAAGATGCATGAGACCTAGTTAAAACAATGCATGAAATGTTAATTTGTTGTTGAATGATCATAGTTAAATGCCTATAGAGGACTCTTAAGCCGACCTTGCTATCTTACTTTAGTTTTTAAATCGTTGCGAATTTATTGCGAGATTATTGCGAGATCCGCAATAACCAATTCTGCCTTTGTCTAAGTCTTTTTCAGTTGCTTTTAATCCATTGCGAAATCATTGCGAAAAGATTGCGAGATCCGCAATCCTACTTTTCCACATTATAAATTTACCTCTTTGCTTGCTTTGCATTTATGTTTACATTCTTCTTGCATCTTTTAGACTTTCGTCCTTCAACCCAAAATCTATCCAATTTAAGTTACCTTATCTAATCTAACACACCAAATCGCTAGTCACTAAACTTAATCTCTGTGGAAAAACGAAATAAATTATACTTATCACTTGCTGCAGACCATGTATACTTGCATGATCTGAGTGCTCTTCGCATTTAATTTTACATACACACTGAGCACGCAACAAGTTTTTGGCGCCGTTGCTGGGGATTTGCATTTTTTTTGTGTTAAGTTGATTGATTGTAAGATCTGTGCTGAATACGTGAGCTTAATTTGTTTACTATCATTTTCAGGCACAGAGAGAGAAACTATGCAGGTGAAAAACGTATGTGTACGGCAAAATAAATGAATACGCTGCAAAACTTAATTGGAGGAAGAGTTTTCCCACAACAGTTTGAAGAATTTTATCAGCCATGTGCTTATTGTGGGGATAATCATAACTTGGAGAATTGCCCAACATTGAATTATCAAGAGGGGCAATATCAACAAAGCTATGACAACCATCATTCGTACTTGTCTGGACATGATCAGTGGCAACTCTCAAATAATCCTTGGGAAGAGCAGTTGCAAGTTGCTCATTATCAAGAGTTTCACCAACACGGAGACTATCGACATTATGCGCCAACTCAAAATGAAGAATTATCACCCGCTTTGGAGGCGCTATGGATAGGATTCATGGAAAGGAATGATGCATCCATGAGAAGAATTGATGAGCAATTAGCCCAGCTCACAAATGATTTACAAAATCTACTTGTTATATCAAAATCACCACCACCATGCCCTCAGATGTGTGATTTTTATGATGATGACTCCTTTGTTACCTTCGATTCTAAAAAGAGTGATCCAATGGAATCTCAATATGAATTGGGGGAGTTGGTGAAAGTTGAGAAAAATGAAATTGTGTTGGATGAGGCCAAAGAGAATAATGCGCTGCTTGAGGAACAAGAATTTGAAATGTTTGAGGTTGCAGCAAGCTTCTCCACCAATGAAAGAGTTGAGCCACCACCACCACAAATGCTCCAGCTGAAGGAGTTAGAAAGAGATGTGTCAGAAAAAGAAGTCTCATCGCATCAAACCTATGTTGTACCAACGCACATAAAGTACAAACCTTGGGATGTTATAACATGCAGTGTCTTTGAAAGAATCAACAATTTCAAGGTGTGGCAGAATGTCCGACCCCGTAAATCAAGACTTAAGTATCTTAAAGGAGCAGAAGTGATGCCTCCAAACATTGAAGAATATCCATATGAGGCAGATTGACAAGGGAGATTTCTGATCCCAAAACTCTTAAATTAGGCTTTTATCATGCTTTGCTTAGATTTTGTATGTTAGGAGTGGTTTATTTTGGGAATGAAATCTTTATCATGTGCTATTACAATATTCCACTTAAGCATGGACCACAGTGTGGATTTCTTCCTTTCGAATTTGTCTTGTAATGATGTTGTTAGATTTATAGTGTTTAGCTAGCTTGAACTATTTCTCTACTGATAGTTTCTGTCTATATCTTTTTGAAAATGGCTTAAATGTGACCCTCTGTGAGCTGCTAGAGCTAAATAGAACTTTCATCTTCACAGATGAATGTTTCCTAGCTTGGACTAAGCTTAAGACTGCCTTAGTAAAAACTCCAATCATAATCGGTTCAAATTGGGAATTGCCTTTTGAATTGATGTGTGATGCGAGTGACTATGCAATTGAAGCCATGTGTTGCGTGCTCAATGTGTTAAAATAAATAAGCAATAAGATAGAGAGAGCACTCAGAACATGCAAGCATACATGGTCCTATAGCAAGTAGTAAGTATTTTTCATTCGTTTTCCCACAGAGATTTATTATAAGCTACTAGAGAAGTGTAAAGTTAAGAAAGAATGGGTGGATTTGATGGGGTCAAATTGGTTTTAAATTGTCTATTTCCTACTGAATACGTAGAGGGTAGCAACATAAACAAGTGTAAGACAAAGCTAAACTCAAATGAAATGAAACGAAATTAATAAATGAAGAAGAAAACAGCGAAACAGAATTGTGAACTTAGCAGAATTGCGGAAACAGCAATTCTACCGCAATTTTCCTAACAGCGAAAGTGTGTAAAATGGAGAAACAAGGGCTACTAACGACTCCTCTATAGGCATTTTCTCACGATTCTCAAGCATTGGTTCAACTCTCTATGCATCAAACTCACTCAATCTCAGGTATCGTCCGATTCCATGCATTAGATTCTTTAGTTTACTCATGTCCAAGTAAGGTCTTAAGCATCTTGTTAAAGCAGAAAGTTATGGTTTGTACTAGGAAAACGCCTATTCCTAGGTCGTTTTCTGGCTACCTTGAAAGGCTAGCATGAGTGTATGACTCTGAACTCTTACTCCTTCCAGAGGTTAGGAGTTCTTTGGACAAAATGGATGGCCAATCGAAATTCCCTGTGGGATGAAGCTTACATACAATCAATGCTTCGAGAGCTATCCTATATGCTTGGTTCACGTTTTTTAGGCTATAGTATTGTCATTAGCATGCCCCTATGTGACTTAGTTACTCATGGATATAGGGAGAACAGAAAGAAGTGATAAAACAGACATGCTTAGAAGGAATTTAGAGATAAAACAGTAAAGAAAAACAGTAGATCGCAGAGGCAAGAAACTGTGAAATATTGAATTGTGCTTTTGATTACTTGATTGTTTGAAGGAACAAAAGAAAGCTTAAAATGAATAACACAAAGACAGAACACCACGAAATGCAATAAACTAGCCACTAGAAAAGAAACAACAACTAAACAATGCTGGAAAGTAGAAATGAAAGACAGAAAGCATGTAAATGAGCTTGAATGCCTCGTCGCAACCGCCTCGGCTGAAGGATGAGAAAGATCAGCCTTGCTTGGATGAATCCAATCGGGAGAGAAGATAGATCTCCTCTCCTTCCTATTAGATTATCGATTCCAACAGCTGAGCTTCGCAAACCAACAGACGGCAAAGGAAAACAGGAGAAAAGATGGAGCTGCGAGAAGACTTCTACGCTTTTTGGATGATGATTGAACCCTCGACTTTGACCCCCTTTTATAGTAATCTGCAGGTGCGTTTGGGCCAAGGAGGACCATCAATCTTCAACGTCGTACTTCAAAATGGATGGAGGAGAAGAACGAATCCCTGAAATAACGGAAATTAACAGAAAAAGATCAGTCAACTTACGGTTTTCACTTAAAACATTGCGGTTTCAGCAATGTTTCCGCAATGCTGTCGCAATGTAGTTTTTTCATTCTTTTACTTCGGTTTTCAATCCTTTTCTTTCCTTTTGCACACAAGTCCTAATTTAGCTACCTTCTTTTAATTCTCACAAATAAGCATAGGTTTAAGCTAAATCCTATCAAAAACACCTAAGAGTGTGCATCTTTCTAAGCTAAATAAATCCTAAATAAGTCACTTTTGGAGACATAACACACCCCCAAACTTAAGGTTTTGCTTGTCCTCGAGCAAACTAAGGACTTACTTAGGCTGATGTTTCATCTTCTTTAACCACTTACTAACTCCCCTATATCCCTATCTATAGCAGTGCTGTCCTGTGACACACTTCTAAGTTTAAAACTATCCTCTTATCTAGCTTCTTCTGACTTCGCATGCCTAATACTCCTACTGTTTTATTAACTCCCTACAACTGATCTACTTGCTTTTGTCATATCATGCCACTATCCCAAAGGTTTCAAATTCTACCTAGCTTTACCCAGACTTAGTACATGCTTCTAGTTTTTACTTATGAGCTACCTAGGATTCCTTAGAGTCATGCCAGTCTTAGTATTAACAGTGACAGTAGTACTTTAAGAGAACAACCTAAACCCTGGCATCACTACATTGGACATACATTCATCTCCCTAAACAACCCTACAAGCTACAACTTTGTGCTCAGCTAATTGAGGATCAAAGTTCTTTTTATCAGGACATCTAAGCCACAAAGTTGTAACTCCTAGGTATACACTCTTCTTCCCTACTTTTTCCTTTTTTTTTTTTCTTTCTTAGGTGGAGCCTTTCCTCTGGTTGCCTTTTGATGCAATGCCACTTGTGGGTTACACACTTGGCACTGATTACTCAGCAACCTAAGAGAGACTCCCCTCTTTATTCTGTTTTTCATTTTTTTTTTTTTTTTTAGCTCATCATTTTTTTGTAAAGGAGAAGAAGAATGCTTATGTTTTTAAGGGAGAGAGGAATGTTCCTAGGCCTAGGGTGGCTGTTACGTCTCCAAAAGTGACCTTTTTAGGACTTAATTAGCTTAGAAAGATGTTCACTCTTAGGTATTTTTGATAGCATTTAGCCTAAACCTATGCTTAAATATGAGAATTAGAAGAAGGTAGCTAAATTAGAACTTATGTACAATAGGAAAGAAAAGGGTTAAAAACCGAAGGAAAAGAATGAAAAAACTGCATTGCGACAGCATTGCGAAAACATTGCTGAAGCCGCAATTATTCAAGTGAAAACCGTAAGTTGACTGATCTTTTTCTGTTAAATTCCGTGATTTCAGGGATTCGTTCTTTCTCCTCCATCCATTCTGATATACGACGTTGAAGATTGATGGTTCTCCTTGGCCCAAACGCACCTGCAAACTACTATAAAAGGGGGTCAAAGTCGGAGGTTCAAACATCATCCGGAGGCGTAGAAGTCCTTTCACAACTCCATTTTTCTTCGTGTTTTCCTTTGCCGTCTGTTGGAGTGAGAGTCTCAGCTGTTGGAATCGACAATCTGATAGGAAGGAGAGAAGATCCACCTTCTCTCCCGATTGGATTCATCCAAGCAAAGCTATTCTTTCATCCCCTTCAGCCGAGGCGGTTGCGACGAGGCTTCCAAGCAACATTTACTGCTTTCTGTCTTTCCTTTTCTAAGTTTACATTTCTGCTTTGCGTTGTTCTCTTTCTAATAGTTAGAACACTCCAATTCGTTGCTTTCTGTCTTGCTGTTATTTACTTTAAAGCTTTCTTTTGTCCAATCAAACAATCAAGTAATCAAATCTCCATTCTTCATTTCACAGTTTATTGCCTCTGCATTCTACTGCTTTCCCTTACTGTTTTGTCTTTAAATTCCTTCTAAGCATGTCTGTTTCATCTCGTATTTCTACTTACCCCATATCCATGAGTAGCTAAGTCACTTAGGGGCACGCTAATGACAGAAATATAGGCTAAAAAACGTGAACCAAGCATGTAGGATAGCTCTCGAACCATTGATTGTATGTAAGCTTCATCCCACGGGCAATTTCGATTGGCCATCCATTTTGTCCAAAGAACTCCTAACCTCTTGAAGGAGTAAGAGTTCAGAGTCATATAATCATGCTAGCCTTTCAAGGTAACCAGAAAACGGCTTAGGAATAAGCGTTTTCCTAGTACAAACTAAACACTTCTGCTTTAACAAGATGCTTAAGACCTTACTTTGAGTTGAGTAAACTAAAGAATCTAATGCATGGAATCGGACGATACATGAGATAGAGTGAGTTTGATGCATAGTGAGTTGGTACAATGCTTGGGAATCGTATTAAAATGCCTATAGGATAGTCGTTAGTAGCCCTTAATTCTCCATTTTACACACTTTCACTGTTTTTACAATTGCGGAAACATTGCGGTGCCCGCAATTCTGCTAAGTTACCATTCTGTTTAGCTGTTTTCTTCTTCATTTATTAGTTTCGTCTCTTGTCTTTTGAGTCTAATTTCAACTTGCATTTGTTTATGTTGCATTCCTTTAGACATTCGGTAAGAAGTAGGAAATTAAAAACCAATTTTACCCCTTCAAATCCACCCATTCTTTCTTAACTTTATACTTCACAAGTAGCTTATAAATAAATCTCTGTGGGAAAACGAATGAAAAAATACTTACTACTTGCTATAAGATCATGTATGCTTGCATGTTCTGAGTGCTCTTTCTTCCTTATTGCTTACTTTTATTAACACATTGAGCACGCAACAAGTTTTTGGCGCCGCTGCCGGGGATTTAGTTTAGTGAAAACGAAGTTTGTTAAGTTAGAAAACCAACTCTTAATATCTATTGGAGCTAATCTTCTTTCATTTCCTTTACAGGTACTATCAAGCTAGTTTATGAAAGAGTTTCCAAACCTCAACTCGCAACAGAGAGAAACTTTGCAGGTGGAAAACGTATGGGTACCACAAAGTAAATGAATACACTGCAGAACTTAATTGGAGGACGAGTTTGCCCACAACAGTTTGAAGGATTTTACCAGCCATGTGCTTATTGTGGGGATAATCATAACTTGGAGAATTGCCCAACATTGAATTATCAAGAGAGGCAATATCAACAAAGCTATGACAACCATTATTCGTACATGTGTGAACATGATCAGTGGCAACTCTCAAATAATCCTTGGGAAGAGCATGTGCAAATTGCTCATTATGAAGAGTTCCCCCAACATGAAAACTATCAACATTATGCCCCAACTCCAAGTGAAGAATTATCACCCACTTTGGAGGCACTATGGATAGAATTCATGGAAAGGAATGATGCATCCATGAGGAGAATGGATGTGCAATTAGCTCAGCTCACAAATGACTTACAAGAGCTACTTGCTATAGCAAAATCACTACCACCATGCCCTCAGATGTTCGATTTTTATGATGATGAACCTTTTGTTACCTTCGAATCTGAGAAGAGTGATCCAATGGAATCTCCATATGAAATGGTGGAGTTGGTGACAGTTGAGAAAAATGAAATTGTGCTGGATGAGGCCAAAGAGACTAATGCGCTGCTTGAGGAACAAGAATTTGAAATGTTTGAGGTTGTAGCAAGCTTCTCCACCAATGAAAGAGTTGAGCCACCACCACCACAAATGCTCCAGCTGAAGGAGTTAGAAAGAGTTGTGCCAGAAAAAGAAGTCTCATCGCATCAAAGCTATGTTGTAGCAAATATTGTAGAAACAAAACCAACGCACAGAAAGTACAAACCTTGGGATGTTATAACATGCAGTCTCTTTGAAAGAATCAACAAATTCAAGGTGTGGCAGAATGTCCGACCCCGTAAATCAAGACTTAAGTATCTTAAAGGAGCAAAAGTGATGCCTCGAAACATTGAAGAATATCCATATGAGGCAGATTGACAAGGGAGTATTTCTGTTCCTTAAAAGAAAAAAAAATATAATAATCAAATTGCTTTTCGTCGAACCATGTGAATTCTGTTGTTTTGAGTTAATATTTGGTCTGTCTTTAATTCTTTATTTTTGCTGTTTAAATTTGTTTAGTGTAGTCTGATGGTAGCTGAATAGGTAGATTAGTTTAGTTTCATTTTTGTATAGCTTGAATGACTGGAAAAAGCATGCATAGGGGCCCTGATCACTGATATATCTGCCCTGTATCTATTGCGAAATAATTGCAGAATCCGCAATTTTTATTAGTAAATGCATGTTTTTGACTGACTGTTTAGCTAGGCTGGTTCTGTTTAAATTCTGTCTTTTGCTGCTATCTTTACTACCTTATATAGCTTATCTCAAAGCATGCTGGATGAGTGTCATAGGACACCTTTGATAGTTTAAATTAGCCTCTTAAAAGTGCTCAACATGCATAGCTTTAAGTCCTTACCTGCCTGTCTTTACGAATTTCTGCTGCTGTGATATTTACTTTTAGAATGTTCTGTCTATGCCTAGGGCTTTTAGATTCTCTTTGTTTTACCTTAGACTAGATGCTTCTAGGACAAGTTTGGGGGTGTGCCACCTCAGATACTCATTGGGGACAATGAGTAGTTGAAGTTTGGGGGAAGCCACCCTAGGCCTAGGAACATTCCTCTCTCCCTTAGAAACATAAGCATTCTTCTTCTCCTTTACAAAAAAATGATGAACTGAAAAAAAAAAAAAAATGAAATAAAGAGGGGGGTTTCTCTTAGGTTGCTAAATAATCAGTGCCAAGTGTGTGACCCACAAGTGGCATTGCATCAAAAGGCAACCAGAGGCGAGGCCCCACCTAAGTAAGAAAAAGGATAAAGAATAGGGAAGAAGAATGTATACCTAGGAGTTATAACTTTGTGGCTTAGATGTCCTATTTAAAAAGAACTCTGATCCTCAAATTAGCTAAGCACAAAGTTGTAACTTGTAGGGTTGTTTAGGGAGATGAATGTCTATCCAATGTAGTGATGCCAGGGTTTAGGTTGTTCTTTAAAAGTACTACTGTCACCGTTAATACTAAGACTGGCATGACTCTAAGGAATCCTAGACACATTAAAAATAAAGCTAGAAGCATGTACTGAGTCTGAAGTAAAGCTAGGCAGAATTTGAAACCTCAGGGATAGTGGCATGATATGACAAAAGCAAATAGATCAGTTGTAGGGAGTTAATGAAAACAGAAGGAGTGTTAGGCAGGCAAAGTCAGAAGAAGGTAGATAAGAGGGTAGTTTTAAGCTTAGAAGTGTGTCACAGGACAACAGTGCTATAGATAGGGATATAGGGGAGTTAGCAAGTGGTTAAAGAGGAAGAAACAGCAGCCTAGGGAAGTCCTTAGTTTGCTTGAGGACAAGCAAAACCTTAAGTTTGGGGGTGTGTTACGTCTCCAAAAGTGACCTTTTTAGGACTTAATTAGCTTAAAAAGATGTTCACTCTTAGGTATTTTTGATAGCATTTAGCCTAAACCTATGCTTAAATATGAGAATTAGAAGAAGGTAGCTAAATTAGAACTTATGTACAATAGGAAAGAAAAGGGTTAAAAACCGAAGGAAAAGAATGAAAAAACTGCATTGCGACAGCATTGCGAAAACATTGCTGAAGCCGCAATTATTCAAGTGAAAACCGTAAGTTGACTGATCTTTTTCTGTTAAATTCCGTGATTTCAGGGATTCGTTCTTTCTCCTCCATCCATTCTGATATACGACGTTGAAGATTGATGGTTCTCCTTGGCCCAAACGCACCTGCAAACTACTATAAAAGGGGGTCAAAGTCGGAGGTTCAAACATCATCCGGAGGCGTAGAAGTCCTTTCGCAACTCCATTTTTCTTCGTGTTTTCCTTTGCCGTCTGTTGGAGTGAGAGTCTCAGCTGTTGGAATCGACAATCTGATAGGAAGGAGAGAAGATCCACCTTCTCTCCCGATTGGATTCATCCAAGCAAAGCTATTCTTTCATCCCCTTCAGCCGAGGCGGTTGCGACGAGGCTTCCAAGCAACATTTACTGCTTTCTGTCTTTCCTTTTCTAAGTTTACATTTCTGCTTTGTGTTGTTCTCTTTCTAATAGTTAGAACACTCCAATTCGTTGCTTTCTGTCTTGCTGTTATTTACTTTAAAGCTTTCTTTTGTCCAATCAAACAATCAAGTAATCAAATCTCCATTCTTCATTTCACAGTTTCTTGCCTCTGCATTCTACTGCTTTCCCTTACTGTTTTGTCTTTAAATTCCTTCTAAGCATGTCTGTTTCATCTCGTATTTCTACTTACCCCATATCCATGAGTAGCTAAGTCACTTAGGGGCACGCTAATGACAGAACTATAGGCTAAAAAACGTGAACCAAGCATGTAGGATAGCTCTCGAACCATTGATTGTATGTAAGCTTCATCCCACGGGCAATTTCGATTGGCCATCCATTTTGTCCAAAGAACTCCTAACCTCTGGAAGGAGTAAGAGTTCAGAGTCATATAATCATGCTAGCCTTTCAAGGTAACCAGAAAACGGCTTAGGAATAAGCGTTTTCCTAGTACAAACTAAACACTTCTGCTTTAACAAGATGCTTAAGACCTTACTTTGAGTTGAGTAAACTATAGAATCTAATGCATGGAATCGGACGATACATGAGATAGAGTGAGTTTGATGCATAGTGAGTTGGTACAATGCTTGGGAATCGTATTAAAATGCCTATAGGATAGTCGTTAGTAGCCCTTAATTCTCCATTTTACACACTTTCACTGTTTTTACAATTGCGGAAACATTGCGGTGCCCGCAATTCTGCTAAGTTACCATTCTGTTTTGCTGTTTTCTTCTTCATTTATTAGTTTCGTCTCTTGTCTTTTGAGTCTAATTTCAACTTGCATTTGTTTATGTTGCATTCCTTTAGACATTCGGTAAGAAGTAGGAAATTAAAAACCAATTTTACCCCTTCAAATCCACCCCTTCTTTCTTAACTTTATACTTCACAAGTAGCTTATAAATAAATCTCTGTGGGAAAACGAATGAAAAAATACTTACTACTTGCTATAAGATCATGTATGCTTGCATGTTCTGAGTGCTCTTTCTTCCTTATTGCTTACTTTTATTAACACATTGAGCACGCAACAGTGGCCTCCCCCAAACTTAAACTACTCATTGTCCCCAATGAGTGTGTGAGGTGGCACACCCCCAAACTTTCCTAGAAGCATCTAGTCTAAGGTAAAACAAAGAGAATCTAAAAGTCCTAGGCATAGGCAGAACATTCTAAAAGTAAATATCACAGCAACAGAAATTTGAAAAAAACAGACAGGTAAGGACTTAAAGCTATGCATGCTGAGCTTTTTAGAGGTTAATTCAAACTATCAAAGGGTGTCCTATGACACTCATCCAGCATGCTTTAAGATAAGCTATATAAGTTAGTCATGATAGCAGCAAAAGATAGAATTTAAACAGATCACAGCCTAGCTAAACAATCAGTCAAAAACATGCATTTACTAATAAAAATTGCGGTATCCGCAATTATTTCGCAATAGATACAGGGCAGATATAACAGTGAGTAAGGCCCCTATGCATGCTGTTTCCAGTCATTCCAGCTCTCTAAAAATGAAACTAAACTAACCTACCTAATCAGCTATCATCAGACTACACTAAACAATTGAAAAACTTAAAACTAAGCAACTAAAACAGATCAAATGACTAACTAAAAACAGCATAATTCACACGGTTCACAAAAAGCAGTTTGATTTTTTTTTTTTTAATTGTAAGGGAACAGCAATACTCCCTTGAGTGCAATTCAAACTAGCACTCAGATGTCTTCATCCTCATCAGGCCTTCGTGATCTTGGAGGCGCCCATGGAGATAGCAGGTCCGTGGGGAATTCAGGGAAAAGGCAACCCAGCTGGTCAGCGACTTCCTTGTCCCTTGCCTGTGCGTAGGTGGCCCATTGAGTCATCCTCTTCTGTAAATCCATCAGGCACGCCATGGACAGTGACTGAGCAGCAGCCAATCTGTCCAGCTCGAACTCCATGTTCCCCTTTCTTCTCAGCCTCAAGCCTGTAGGCAGCTCCAAGTGGCCTGTGTAAGCCATCTGCTGCTCCATCCGCTCAATGGGGACTCCTGCACGCAAGCATAGTTTAGTAATAGTATTAGGGAAGAACAATGGACCCTTACCCTTCTTGGCGCAGTCAGCAATGGCAGCTGTAATGACTTCGCCCACGTTGATGGTGAGACCTCGCATGATTGCATAAACCAGCAGCGATCTGCTCTGGTTGATTGTGGTCTCATGTGTCACGGGGGACAGCTTCCTTCTCACGAAGGAAAACCAGACAGCCGCCTTAGCTGTGAGGTTGGCACTCATGAGAGTGTGCCTCCCATTGCGCGACACGGTCCATGAGGCTTCAGGCTGGCCAATGATCCGGATGGCCTCTTCCAGGACGGCTTCAGTAGGTTCATCAACGATCCTTGAGTAATCAGTGTGTTTCTGGCCCTTGAGGCCGTAGGCTTCGTTGATTGCCTTTGCTGAGAAGTCTACTTCAACTCCCCTGACCACAAACAATCCCTCCTCAGAATTCCTCAAATTGGCGTAGAAGTCATACACCATGCTTGTGTAAGCTGGATTGGGTTGTCTGCAGAACTCCTCCCAGCCGTGATTCGTAATTCCTGCGCGCAAGAATTGCGGCAGGTCAGCAGGTCTGTCGAGGAAGCCCTTCTCGTGCAGCAGCTCCCTTTTCCTCAGCTCAACGCCTCTAGACTCAGCGTCAGAAGACACGTACCTCACTGACTGAGGCTCATCTTCAGGGTACAGCTTAGCCTTCCCCTTGTCTTTCAGTTTGGCTGACTCAGCAGCCTCAATCTTGAGCTTCTTTGGGGAAGGCTCGTCACTCCCCTTCTTGGATGAAGGCACAGCCCTGGACTTCTTCTTCTTCTTGGACTTCTTTTTCGTTCTTGGCCGTTTGGCCTTGACAACCGTGGCTTCCTTCTTCCTCAATCGTGCCTTTGTTGTCATCTGCTGGAGGCAGTCCCCCAGTGTCTCGTCCATCGAGTCATCCTTCTGTGCAGGGCTCTCAGGGCTGGCTTCCCTCAAAGGAGAGAAGACCTCGTCTTCCTCAGCTTCCCCACTGCCCTGCGTCGATTCTTGGTACTCCCCATATGGGAATTCAGGGTCAGGCCGTGGAGAAGTGTGCGAAGGAGTGGTGCTTCGTGCTGCTGTAGGGGTCTGTGCAGAACTCTGCGGTGATGAAGGCAGCTCAGGGCTCTGCGCTGGTGGCGATGAGGAGAGCTCAGGGCTTTGAACCGGTGGAGATGGTGAAGGGCTGCGCTCGGCTGTCTCGTGAGATGGCTGGCCCAATTCTTGACTCTCCACAGAGGGAGTCTTTTTCTTGATTTCTTCTTCGGCCACAGCCATACTCCATTTGCGCTTCTTGGGTGTGCCTGCTGGTTTAGAGGGTCCAGCAGGTATCTCTGTGACGACCTTCCACTTCTTCTTGCGGATTGGAAGTTTGGGAAGTCGTTCAGTTCGCGCAGCATCAGCGTCTGCAAGGGCAAGAAGTGCTTCCCTCGCAGCCGTTTCAGCCTCATCAGCCCGTTTCTTGGACGCAGATCGTTCGGCTCTTGTTAGCACCATTGTCGAATTGTGGAGATTTGGAGAGAGGAATCACAGATGAAGAGAAAAGCAGGTTTCTTGGAGTTCAGATAATGGGAGAGTCGTACGGATCTTCGCGCTTCTAACGGATATAAAGAAAACAAAAAAAATCCCAACGGCTATATTTTTGCGGATTCTGCAAATCCAGCGCAATTCTAGTGACCGTTGGAGATTTTTTCATTTAAATGTCAATCTTTGCTCAACCGTATCTTTGATTTGGCCCAATATCTCCTTGATCTTTTCAGCTGGATTTAATCTCCTTGATTCCCTCTATTGATTCCCTACAAAAAGAAATAAAATCAACATTAAATTCGTAATTAAAATCATACAAACATATACACAAACGATACTGGAAAATCGGAAAAAATAAACTAAGGCATGAGCCTCATATTGACGAGCACAGCAATCACTCGTCCTCTCTCGTTCTTAATTTCACGCTTCAGTCAAGAGGAAGGCCGAGAGAGTCTTCACATCTCCTTCCTCATAGTAGTGCTTCAACCTTGCACCATTAACCATGAATGGTTGTCCTTGCTGCAGGTTCTTTATCTCGATGGCACCATTAACAAACACATTAGTAATTACAAATGGACCTGACCATCTAGACTTAAGTTTGCCTGGAAATAATTTCAATCGTGAGTTAAATAATAAGACAAGCTGGCCTTTCTTGAAGTCCTTAATCCTAAGTCTACTGTCGTGCCAAATCTTGGTCTTTTCCTTATACATTTTGGCATTTTCATAAGACATATGTCTAAGTTCATCAAGCTCATGTAATTGCAAAGACCGCAACGTTCCCGCATCGGTCACGCAATAAATCAACTCTTTTAGTGCCCAAAATGCCTTAATTTCTAACTCGAATGGAAGATGACAAGCTTTACCATACACAAGTCTGTAAGGAGACATACCTAGGGGTGTCTTATATGCAGTCCTATACGCCCAAAGTGCATCCTCGAGTTTAAACGCCCAATCCTTTCTGTTGGGTTTGACCACTTTTTCTAGGATATTCTTAATCTCCCTATTTGAAATTTCAGCCTGTCCATTCGAGTGTGGGTGATAGGGAGTGGCTACTCTATGTCTAATGTTATACTTAGCCAACACTCTCTCCATAGCCTTATTAATGAAATGTGTCCCTTCATCGCTAATGATAGCACGTGGTGTTCCAAACCTAGTAAAAATGTGCCTATGCAAGAATTTTATGACTGTTTTGGCATCATTATTGGGACATGCTATGGCCTCTACCCACTTGGATACATAGTCTACTGCCACTAATATGTAAAGGTTACCTGATGATGGGGGAAATGGTCCCATGAAGTCAATGCCCCACACATCAAAGAGCTCCAACTCTAAGATGTAAGTGAGAGGCATTTCATCCTTGCGACTAAGGTTACCTGTCCTTTGGCATTCATCACAGCTGTGTGCATAGTTGTGGGCATCCTTGAAGATTGTTGGCCAATAGTAGCCACTCTGAAATACCTTTGCAGCTGTTCTTTGGCCACCAAAGTGTCCACCATAAGAAGCTGTGTGGCAGTGCTGCAGCACAGACTTCGCCTCAGCAGCTGAAACACACTTCCTTAGCAAGCCGTCAGCACATGTTTTGTAAAGTGTGGGGTCATCCCATATGAATTTCCTTGCTTCATGAAGGAACCTCTTCTTCTCTTGTCCTCCCTTGAAAGTTGGTAGTACCTGCGATGCAAGGAAGTTAGCAATGTCAGCAAACCAAGGTTCCTCATCGTTATCACGATGAGTCAACACAAAGACATGTTCATCAATAAAAGCATCAGAAATTGCGGTTTCCGCAATTTTTTCGCAATTATGCTGCAATCTAGAAAGATGATCCGCAACCACATTTTCACATCCTTTCTTATCTCTAATGTCTAGATCAAACTCTTGCAGCAGCAGTACCCACCTAATCAACCTAGGCTTAGCATCAGCCTTCCTCATAAGGTACTTTAAAGCAGAATGGTCAGTGTACACAATCGTTCTGGTGCCTACAATATAGTTCCTAAATTTCTCACAAACAAACACTACAGCTAGCATCTCCTTCTCAGTGGTTGTGTAGTTGCATTGTGCCTCGTTAAGTGTCTTACTAGCATAGTATACAGGGTGTGTTAACTTGTCAATCTTCTGTCCTAACATGACCCCTACAGCATAGTCACTGGCATCACATAACATCTCAAATGGAAGATCCCAATTAGGCCCTACTATAATAGGTGCTGTGACTAGTGCTTCCTTAAGGGTCTTCCAAGCTAGGACACACTCTTTAGAGAAAATGAATGGTTTGTTTAGCTCTAGAAGTTCACATAAAGGCTTGGAGATCTTAGAAAAGTCCTTAATGAACCTTCTATAGAAACCAGCATGCCCTAAGAAACTTCTAATGGCCTTGACATTTTGGGGTTCTACCAATTTCTCTATTACTTCAATTTTTGCCCTGTCAACTTCTACCCCTGCCCTTGACACTCTATGACCTAAGACAATCCCTTCATCCACCATGAAGTGGCATTTTTCCCAATTTAGGACTAGGTTGGTCTCCTCACACCTAGCCAGGACTTGTCCTAGGTTCTCTAGACAGTTTGTAAATGAATCCCCAAAGACTGAGAAATCATCCATGAATATCTCTATCATGGACTCATCCAAATCAGAGAAGATTGCCAACATGCACCTTTGGAAAGTTGCCGGTGCATTGCATAAGCCAAAAGGCATTCTGCGAAAGGCAAAAGTTCCAAAAGGGCAAGTGAAGGTGGTCTTCTCTTGGTCCTTAGGGTCTATAGTAATCTGATTATACCCTGAATAACCGTCTAAGAAACAGTAGTAGGCTCTACCAGCTATTCTATCTAGCATCTGGTCAATGAATGGTAGAGGGAAATGGTCTTTTTTGGTTTCTTTATTTAGTTTCCTATAATCCATGCAAACTCTCCATCCTGTGATAGTCCTTGTTGGAATCAGTTCATTGTTCTCATTGACTACCACAGTCATCCCCCCCTTTTTAGGTACACATTGTATAGGGCTCACCCACTAGCTACTAGCTATGGGGAAGATCACACCAGCATCTAACCATTTTATTATTTCCTTTTTAACTACCTCTTTCATAGAGGGATTCAGCCTACGTTGGTGATCTACTCTAGGTGTATGCTCTTCCTCTAATATAATCTTATGCATGCAATAAGAAGGGCTAATGCCTCTAATGTCAGCAATAGTCCATGCAATAGCCTTCCTATGTTGCTTAAGTAGTAAAATCAGTTCAACCTCATGCTTTTCACTTAGTTTAGAAGAAATAATCACAGGCAAAGTATCATTACTTCCTAGATATGCATACTTGAGATGAGTGGGAAGAGGTTTCAATTCTAAAACAGGTGGATGCTCAATGGATGGTTTTAATGGATTCAGAGATTTTTCAGTTAAATCAATATTCATACAAACATGCTGAGGGTTATTTAAAGGTATATCCATTATCTCAGCTATGTTTAAGTCAGTTAATTCTAATCCTACATAGTTATTAGCATGCTTAGTCAACAATTCATGCTCCAATTGTTCTTCCATTAATGAATCTACAATGTCCATGCTAGCACAAGATTCAGAGTCAGAGGGGTACCTTAAGGCTTTATAAACACTAAATTTCACCTCTTCATCATGAACCCTCATAGTGAGCTCACCTTTTTGGACATCTATCAGTGCCCTACCTGTGGCCAGAAATGGTCTACCTAACAGGATGGGGACCTCCTTGTCTGCTTCATAATCCAGGATAATGAAATCTGCAGGGAAAATAAACTTGTCAACCTTTACAAGAATATCCTCAATCTTACCTTCAGGGTATGCAATGGATCTGTCTGCTAGTTGTAAGGTGGCAGTGGTTGGACGTGCTTCTCCTATTCCTAGCTGGCGGAATAGTGATAGGGGCATGAGGTTTATGCTGGCTCCCAGGTCACAAAGAGCTCTGCCCACGTGCTTGCCTCCCAGCTCTACAGGTAAGGTGAAGGAACCAGGATCCTTCTCCTTCTTGGGTAGCTTGTTCTGGAGTATGGCACTGCACTCCTCAGTGAGATTGACTGTTTCAAACTCACCAATTATTCTTTTGTTAGTTATAATATCCTTCAAAAACTTTACATAAGAAGGCATAGACTGTAAAACTTCTACAAAAGGAATATTAACATGCACTTGCTTAAGAATTTCTAGAAATTTATTAAAGTGCACTTCCTGTTCTTGTTTTTTCTTTAGCCTTCTAGGAAATGGAGGTGGTGGCACATATGCAGGCACTTCAGGTCGCCTCAGGATAGGTGGAGGCCTTGGAATTTCTTCTATCTCTTCTATGATTGGCTCCAACCATGCTCCTAATGTGCTTGTTGGTGGTTGACCTTGGTTTGGCAGAGACTCCAGTGGAGCACTAGACTAAGTGTTCTCTACTCTCTTTGGTGTGTCCTTGGTGTTGCTCACCAATGGTCTACCACTTCTAAGTTCAATTGCTTGAACTTGCTCTTTAACATCTCTCCTTGGCACTTCAGTGTCAGCAGGGAGTCTACCTTGGGGCCTACTTTTGATTTCATTGGCTAGTTGCCCTATTTGGTTCTCTAGGCTCCTAAGAGTAGCTTGCTGACTCTGTAGAGTGGCATCATTCTTGGCTATGTATTCCTTAAGTAGGTTTTCTATAGAAGATCCTACAGGTTGGTTGTATGGTTTTTGGTACATGGATTGGTTATGTTGGGGAGTGAAACCAGGTGTTCCACTCGGTCTTGGTTGGTTAGGATTTTGATTAGCATTTTGTTGGCCACCCCACGACAGGTTTGGGTGGTTCCTCCAACCAGGGTTGTAAGTGTTGGAATAGGGGTTGTTCCTAGGCTGCTGTTGGCTTCCAATATAGCAGACTGAGGCTGGATTCCCAGGGCAGTATTCATACAGGTGCCCTTCCCCACAGAATCCACAGATAAGTGTCTCACCTTGACTTGGTTGGGTGCCCATTGACATGGCTGTGGCGGTGTTGACACTTGTTTGGAGATTGGCTTGAGCCATTTGCTTAACTAAGTTGGTCAGGGCATTTATTTGGCTGCTCATTGCACTTAGAGCATCCTTGTCTTGAGCTCTAGTTGGCTCAACTGGATCATCTGACCACCTACAGTGAGATGCTGAGATCTTCTCCAAGATCTCATAGGCCTCGTTGTAACTCTTGGACAACATGGAACCTCCAGCAGATGAATTTAAGACTTGTCTAGTGCTGGGGTTGCATCCTTTGAAAAAGACCTCTATTTGGATACACCATGGGATGCCATGGTGTGGACATTTAAGAAGTAGATCTTTAAACCTTGTCCAAGCTTCGTGAAGAGACTCAGTGTCAGCTTGTTTGAACTTGATTATGTCATCACGAAAGGTAGTATTCCTATCAGGTGGGAAGTATTTGACTAGGAATTTTTCTGCTAAGTCTGTCCAATTACGGACTGATCCAGAGGGTAATGAGTTCAACCACGTTTTGGCTTTGTCCCTCAAAGAGTAAGGGAACAGATAGAGCCTCAAGGCTTCTTGGGAAACTCCAGGGATGATGAATGTATCACTGACTCCTAGGAAGTTTCTAAGATGGTTGTGGGGGTCCTCATTTTCTATTCCGAAGAATTGTCCCACAGTGGACAACATTTGGAACATCACTGGCTTTAACTCGAATGAGTTGGCAGTGATTTCAGGACGGATTATGCTGGGGTTCAACTCCCCAGGCATAGGTACTAAGTAAGAGAGTATGGCGCTATCCTTATCATTCGCTATTTCGATGGGGTTGCGAGTGACAGGCACCGGATTTGGAACTATTCCATCCATTTCTTCTTGAGACAATTGCGGAGAAATTGCGGTTCCCGCAATTATTGAAGGTCTAGAGGGTTGGTTAAAGAGACGTTTCTTGGCTCTATTTCTGGCCCTAAGTAATCTCTCAGGCTCAGGATTGAACTCTAGATCACTACTTGAAGGCTCACTCATAAACTAACCCAATAGTACCTGCAAAAGAAATGGAACAGATCAGCTTCAATAGGCAATAAACTTGGTGTTTCAAACTTAACAAACTTCGTTTTCACTTAAATAAATCCCCGGCAGCGGCGCCAAAAACTTGTTGCGTGCTCAATGTGTTAAAATAAATAAGCAATAAGATAGAGAGAGCACTCAGAACATGCAAGCATACATGGTCCTATAGCAAGTAGTAAGTATTTTTCATTCGTTTTCCCACAGAGATTTATTATAAGCTACTAGAGAAGTGTAAAGTTAAGAAAGAATGGGTGGATTTGATGGGGTCAAATTGGTTTTAAATTGTCTATTTCCTACTGAATACGTAGAGGGTAGCAACATAAACAAGTGTAAGACAAAGCTAAACTCGAATGAAAAGAAACGAAATTAATAAATGAAGAAGAAAACAGCTAAACAGAATTGTGAACTTAGCAGAATTGCGGAAACAGCAATTCTACCGCAAATTTCCTAACAGCGAAAGTGTGTAAAATGGAGAAACAAGGGCTACTAACGACTCCTCTATAGGCATTTTCTCACGATTCTCAAGCATTGGATCAACTCTCTATGCATCAAACTCACTCAATCTCATGTATCGTCCGATTCCATGCATTAGATTCTTTAGTTTACTCATGTCCAAGTAAGGTCTTAAGCATCTTGTTAAAGCAGAAAGTTATGGTTTGTACTACGAAAACGCCTATTCCTAGGTCGTTTTCTGGCTACCTTGAAAGGCTAGCATGAGTGTATGACTCTGAACTCTTACTCCTTCCAGAGGTTAGGAGTTCTTTGGACAAAATGGATGGCCAATCGAAATTGCCCGTGGGATGAAGCTTACATACAATCAATGCTTCGAGAGCTATCCTATATGCTTGGTTCACGTTTTTTAGCCTATAGTATTGTCATTAGCATGCCCCTATGTGACTTAGTTACTCATGGATATAGGGAGAACAGAAAGAAGTGATAAAACAGACATGCTTAGAAGGAATTTAGAGATAAAACAGTAAAGATAAACAGTAGATCGCAGAGGCAAGAAACTGTGAAATATTGAATTGTGCTTTTGATTACTTGATTGTTTGAAGGAACAAAAGAAAGCTTAAAATGAATAACACAAAGACAGAACACCACGAAATGCAATAAACTAGCCACTAGAAAAGAAACAACAACTAAACAATGCTGGAAAGTAGAAATGAAAGACAGAAAGCATGTAAATGAGCTTGAATGCCTCGTCGCAACCGCCTCGGCTGAAGGATGAGAAAGATAAGCCTTGCTTGGATGAATCCAATCGGGAGAGAAGATAGATCTCCTCTCCTTCCTATTAGATTATCGATTCCAACAGCTGAGCTTCGCAAACCAACAGACGGCAAAGGAAAACAGGAGAAAAGATGGAGCTGCGAGAAGACTTCTACGCTTTTTGGATGATGATTGAACCCTCGACTTTGACCCCCTTTTATAGTAATCTGCAGGTGCGTTTGGGCCAAGGAGAACCATCAATCTTCAACGTCGTACTTCAAAATGGATGGAGGAGAAAGAACGAATCCCTGAAATAACGGAAATTAACAGAAAAAGATCAGTCAACTTACGGTTTTCACTTGAAACATTGCGGTTTCAGCAATGTTTCCGCAATGCTGTCGCAATGTAGTTTTTTCATTCTTTTACTTCGGTTTTCAATCATTTTCTTTCCTTTTGCACACAAGTCCTAATTTAGCTACCTTCTTTTAATTCTCACAAATAAGCATAGGTTTAAGCTAAATCCTATCAAAAACACCTAAGAGTGTGCATCTTTCTAAGCTAAATAAATCCTAAATAAGTCACTTTTGGAGCCAAAAAAGAGAAAAATTAACACATCCTGTTTATTATGCAAGTAAAACCTTGAATGAAGCTTAGTGCAATTATACTACCACAGAAAAAGAGATGTTAGCAGTAGTATTTGCATGTGAGAAGTTTAGGGCATATATTGTAGGAAAAAAAACAATTGTTTATACTGATCATTCTGCAATAAAGTACCTAATGAGGAAGGTTGATGCCAAGCCTCGACTAACTAGATGGGTGTTACTTTTGTAAGAGTTTGATCTAGAAATTAGAGACAAAAAGGGATGTGAAAATGTAAATATTGATCACTTATCAAGATTGCAGAGTCATTGCGAATCTATTGCGGAGCCCGCAATGACAGATTCTTTTGTTGATGAACATGTTTTTGTGTTAGTACATTGTGATGATAATGATGAACCACGGTTTGCTGATATTGCAAATTTTCTTGTCTCACAGGTGTTACCAGAATTCAGAAAGGGGCAAGACAAGAAGAAATTCTTAAACGAGGCTAGGAAGTACATTTGGGATGATCCAACCCTCTACAGAAGCTGTGCGGATGGATTGCTAAGGAAATGTGTGTCAGGTGCTGAAGCAAGGTCAATCTTGCAGCATTGTCATACAGCTCCATATGGAAGACACTTTGGTGGTCAGAGGACTGCTGCAAAAGTATTTCAGAGTGTCTATTTCTGGCCAACAATCTTTAAGGATGCACATGACTACGCACACAACTGCAATGACTGTCAACGTACAGGTAACCTTAGTAGGAAGGATGAGATGCCCCTAACATATATCCTAGAGTTAGAACTCTTTGATGTATGGGGTATTGACTTCATGGGTCCATTCCCACCATCTGCTGGTAATCTTTACATTTTAGTAGCTGTAGACTATGTCTCAAAATGGGTTGAGGCAATTGGATGTCCTTTAAATGATGCTAAAACGGTTATAAAATTTCTTAATAGACATATTTTTACACGATTTGGCACACCACGTGCCATCATAAGTGATGAAGGAATACATTTCATAAATAAATCTATGGAGAAAGTGTTAGCCAAATATAATGTTAGGCATAGGGTGGCAACACCCTGTCATCCCGATTCAAATGGGCAAGCTGAAATTTCTAATAGAGAGATCAAAAGCATACTTGAGAAAGTTGTAAAACCAAATAGAAACGATTGGTCTTTTAAATTAGATGATGCACTATGGCCATATAAGACTGCATATAAGACACCATTAGGAATGTCTCCTTATAGGTTAGTTTATGGAAAAGTATGTCACTTACCCCTTGAATTAGAAAACAAAGCTTTTTGGGCCTTAAAAGAGTTAAACTTTTGTGTAACCGATGCGGGAACATTGCGGTCTCTGCAAGTGCGTGAATTGGATGAACTAAGACACATGTCATATAAAAATGCTAAAATGTATAAGGAAATAACTAAAATTTGGCATGATAGTATACTTAGGATAAAGGACTTCAAAAAAGGCCATCATGTTCTATTGTTTAATTCACGATTGAAATTGTTGTCTGGCAAACTAAAGTCTCGTTGGTCTGGTCCATTTGTGATTACTAATGTGTTTGTTCATGGTGCAATTGAAATCCAAAATTTGGATCAAGGCCAGTCGTTCATGGTGAATGGTGCTAAATTGAAGCACTACTATGAGGGAGGAGATGTGAGAACACTCTCGGCATTCCTCTTATCTGAAGCTTAAAAGTCAAGCAAAAGAAAATGAGCAAGGGACTTGGAACTAGCTGAGCACCTGTTGAATTGATGAGCCCCTGGATGCCTCCGAATGAAGAGAAGAATGATGAAGAAGAAAGAGATGAATGAATGAATGAATGCCATAGTCTGACGGCATTCGAGGGAGTAGTTCTTTTCTCCTTCAAAAACCTGCTTTTCTGTAAACCGTTTACCCCCCCCCCCCCCCCCCTCCCAATATCAACTGCTGTTCTGTTTTGATTTCCATAGTTAGCTTAATTTAGAGTAGCTAGATTAGTTTAATTTTGTATGGTTAATTACTTTAGATAGTTCTTTTTTGTTCTATGTACATGTTCACATGCCCTTTGGGCCACAAATAGAAATTGCATGTTAGGAGCTTTGATTACTGTTAAATCTGCTCTGTTAGTGTCATTGCGATTTCTTTGCGGACACCGCAATGTTTTTCTTTTCGTTTAAGCATGCTGTTATGTGAGGTATGACTTTCTGCTGGTATGTTCTGTCTTTAATTCTAACTATGTGACTGCATTGATGATGTCCCTGTGTAGTCTGTTTATTGAGCATGCATGCTGGATGAGTGTCGAGTACATTCTTGTTAGGTTTAATTAGCTTCATAGCATGTTAAGCATGTGCCTCTGTTAGACCTTACCATTTGGTTTTAATAAATTTATGCTGATGTGTTATCTGGACTGTGAGGGCCATTCCATCCCTAGGAGTTTTAAATTCTGTCTGTTTTTTAACTTAGACTAGATGCTTCTAAGACAAGTTTGGGGGTGTGCCACCTCATACTCTCATTGAGGACAATGAGTAGTTCAAGTTTGGGAGAGGCAGCCTCTAGTCCTAGGAACACTCCTCTCTCCCTTAGTAAGATATGCATCATCCTTCTTTGAAAAAAAAAAAAGAGAATACAAGAAAACAAAAAAGAAGCATTGTCTTTTCTTTAAAATTGCTGAGTAATCAGGGCCACTTGTGTAACCCACAAGTGGCACTGCATCAAAAGGCATACTTAAGGAAAAGAAAGAGGTGCAAAGAAAGAAAAAAAATATGGAAAACAAAGAAGGATGATGTATGCCAAAAGGGTACAGCCTTCGGTGCTTAGATGTCCTATGTAATGAACTCTGATCCTAAGTTAGCTGAGCACGGGGCTGTAACTGAAAGGCTTGTTGAGGAAGATGAGTGTCTGTCCTAAAATAGAAGTTATGCCATGGCTTAGTCTGTTCTATGGATTCTGTACTCTGATACTTGTGTTGTTCTAAGCAGACATGACTCTAAAGGATTCCTAGGTAGTAAAAATAAAAACCTTAGAAGCATGTACTGAGTCTTAGTTAAAACTAGGGAGATTTTGAAAGCTTAGGGATGACTGCACAATGTGCTCAATGATATAGGCAGATAAACCAAAAGATAGGAAGTTAGTAAAAACAGAAGGTTTTAAAGGCAAGGGAAATCAAAATAGACAAAACATGAAGTTAGTTTTAGCCTAGGACAGTGCACAGGACAACAATGCCTTTGACAGTAAGCCTCAGCAAATCAGTTAGGTAGAGTTTAAAAGACAAGAGTTAGCAGCTAATTAGAGAGAAAGTAAGCTTTTATATTGCTCGAGGACTAGCAATAACTCAAGTTTGGGGGTGTGTTACCTCTCCAAAAGTGCATTATTTAGGGTCTTAATTACCTAAAAATCATAGAAGTTCTAGAGTATTTTTGTTAGAAGTTAGCTTAATGTGTGATTAAAAGTGGGAATTTGAGAAATGATGCCAATTTAAGGCTTATTTGGAAAAGGAACGAAAAATGATGCAAAATGGTGAAAAAACAGCTAAATTGTACATTGCAGGTGCATTGCGGAAATATTGCGGAGCTCGCAATGGAATCAGCTAAAACAGAGCATTGCGGCCCTCGCAATGCAACCACAACGCCAGTCTTTTCTGCTACATTTTTCCAGCCGTCAGTCTTTGTTGTTGTGATTTTCCAGCCGTCAACTCTCCCTGCTGCTGCCACGTGTCAAGCTTGACTACCTCACAAAGTTGGATGGTGATCCACGAATATAGAGCAACTTTTGGCAACCTCTACAAGCTATATAAAGAGAGGTAGATGAAGGATCAATCGAATTGAATCCCCTTCAATTCATTCCATACAATCTGATAGTGAGGAGCTCCCGATCGTGAAGAATCCTGAAGACAAAACCTCTTCCCCCGTTTGTTGGATCGAAGAAATAAGCCCTTGGCGTTGATAAATCGAGAGGAAGAAGAGAAGATCTCTCTTCTTATCTGATCGAAATTATCCCCATGATCAGCTAATCTTTCTCTTCATCCGAGGCGATTCACGACTTGGAGGATCCTTACGCAACTTATTGCTTTCCTTTACTGCTTTCCTAATTTCTTACTGCTTTCCTTTAAGTGTTGTTCTGAACCATTTACCGTTTTACCCTTTAACTGTTGGTTTTGGATCAACGTATGTTTGTTTACGAATTTTTATGTACTTCGCCTTTTTAAGAGTAATCAATTAATTTTGTTTAGTTCTCCATTCTATGTTTAATCAATTCATTTCCTTTAGTTCTTCGAAAACCATGAGTAACTAACTCAATAGAGGTCTGCCACGGATTCAGCATGTAAAGTAGCGTGAATGCATAGGCTAGAAGTATGTGAATTCAGTATGTAAAGTAGCGTGAATGCATTGAATGTATGTGATCTTCATCCCATGGGCAATTTCGACTGCCCATCCATTTTGTCTAAAGAAGTCCTAACCTCTGGAAGGAGTAAGATTTCAGAGTCAACCATTCATGTTAGCCTTTTATGGTAACCAGAGAATGGCCTAGGAATATGCATTCTCCTAGCACGTTTGTTAGCATGTGTGTATAAATAGGTTCTTAAGTCTTACTTGGATATGAGTAAACTCAAGATCTAATGCATGTAATCGAAAGATGCATGAGACCTAGTTAAAACGATTCATGAAATGTTAATTTGCTGTTGAATGATCATAGTTAAATTCCTATAGAGGACTCTTAAGCCGACCTTGCTATCTTACTTTAGTTTTTAAATGTTGCAAATTTATTATGAGATTATTGCGAGAGCCGCAATAACCATTTCTGCCTTTGCCTTAGTCTTTTTCAGTAGCTTTTAATCCATTGCGAAATCATTGCGAAAAGATTGCGAGATCCGCAATCCTAATTTTCCACATTATAACTTTACCTCTTTGCTTGCTTTGCATTTATGTTTACATTCTTCTTGCATCTTTTATACTTTCGTCCTTCAACCCAAAATCTA
Source organism: Herpetospermum pedunculosum (assembly GCA_028017165.1). Taxonomy (NCBI): domain Eukaryota; kingdom Viridiplantae; phylum Streptophyta; class Magnoliopsida; order Cucurbitales; family Cucurbitaceae; genus Herpetospermum; species Herpetospermum pedunculosum. Next base: position 50,753,814 of record CM051528.1, on the reverse strand, counting down.
TCCAATTTAAGTTACCTTATCTAATCTAACATACCAAATCGCTAGTCACTAAACTTAATCTCTGCGTGAAAACGAATTAAATTATACTTATCACTTGCTGCAGACCATGTATACTTGCATGATCCGAGTGCTCTTCGTATTTAATTTTACATACACACTGAGCACGCAACAGCCACATAGGTATCGGAGAAGTCGTTTGACAGCATTCTAATGATCATTAGTCGGGCGATGCATGAACTGTGACAACTTATTGACTGCATAAGCGATGTCTAGACGAGTAAGAGTGGGATATTGAAGGCTGCCAACAATGGTCCGAAATTTGGTTGGGTCAGATAGTGTTGAGCCAGAGTGAAGAGTAAGGACTGGTGAAGTAGCTATAGGTGTAGTGATAGGGCGAGAATCAATCATCTTTGTTCGAGCAAGTATGTCAATGACATATCGCCGCTGAGAGAGGAGTAAACCGTGGGAATGAGGAAGCACCTCAATCCCGAGGAAGTAGTGGAGATTACCCAAATCCTTCAGCGAGAAGCGACGAGAAGGAACCAAGACGAAATTATGGACTGCTAGAACATTGTTACCTATGACAATGATGTCATCAACATACAAGTAGAAACAGAGTATCTTTGTTAGTTTTCTGTACAAACAGGGAAGTGTCAGTGACCGAGTTCGAGAAGTGAGATACAAGCAAAAATTGGCGAAGCTCATTGTACCGAGCTCGAGGTGCCTGCTTAAGGCCATAAATAGCCTTTCGTAGGCGGCACACGTGGTGAGGTTGATCAGGATCAACAAATCCTTGTGGCTGTGTCAAAAAGACATCATCAGTAAGAGTGCCTTGGAGAAGTGCATTGTTGACATCTAGTTGACGAAGATCCCAACCATTATTGACAGCCATGGAAAGGACAAGTCGAATTGTCGTGGGTTTGACAACTAGGTTGAACGTCTCATGGTAGTCAACGCGGATGCGTTGATGAAACCCTTTAGCAATCAATCGAGCTTTGTACCTGTCAACAGAGCCATTAGGTGAACGTTTTATTCGAAAAATCCATTTACATCCCACTATATTTTGAACCATTGTTGGAGGAACTAACTCCCAAGTACCATTCCTAACCAAGGCATTGAACTCGTCTGACATTGCATGTCGCCATTTGCTGTCTTTGATGGCCTGAGTGACACAAGTTGGCTCAATATCTTGGGCAAGTTGGGCTGAGAGACTGAGTTTGGTTATTGGTTTGAAGATATTATTTTTGGAGCGTGTGATTATAGGCGAGGTGCGAGTGATGGTAGTTGGTACGGATGGTAGGTTTTTGGTTGTAAGGTGATCCTGAGGAGGAGGATCAGTGGGTACCACTGGTGGGGATAATGGAAGTGGGGGAGAAGGGATTTCTGAAAAAAGGTGGTGGAAGAGGAACAGGGTTGGTAGGGGCAAGGGATGGGATGAGAGAGGTTTGTTGTGCGATCAAGTCCAGTTGTGTGGCAAGATCGATTGACGAGGGGTTGTGGGAGCAACTTGTAGATGGTGTGTAGGTGGTTGGAAGAAGGACATGTTGTGGTAACCAGGTGTTGCTGGTGGACTCAGTTGGTCGTGCAAGACTTGGTTCGAAGGTTAACATGGGAAACTCAGACTCAATAAAGCGAACATGACGAGATGAGTAGAGTTTCTGAGTGTGAGGATCGTAACACAAGTAAGCACTTTGAGTGGATGAGTAGCCTAAAAAGACACACAAAATGGATTAACTAGCAAGTTTGTGCGATGAGTAAGGCAAAGCCAAGGAAACAGAGACAACCAAACGCGCGTAGTTTTGAGTAATTTGGTGGAGAGTCAAATAATTTATGATAAGGGGAAACTGACTCGAGTGTGGGATTGGGAAGACGATAAATGAGGTAAGTAGCAGTGCGAAATGCGTATGACCAGAAAGTGAGAGGCAAGGAAGCACGAGACAAGAGTGAAAGACCGGTTTCAACTATGTGACGATGACGACGTTCAGAAAAGCCATTATGTTCTAGGGTATGTGGAAGGGACGTGAGGTGCGAGATTCCATTTGTAGATAAATAGGTCGCAAGTCCAATATATTCTCCCCCGTTATCTGGGTACAGAGTCACAATTTTCTTATGAAAAAAGTTTTCAACAAGTGCTTTAAAACGGGGGAAAATTGTTGCAACCTCAGATTTGCGTGTGATAGGGTAAAGCCAAATATAGTGTGTGAAGTGATCCACAAAAATGATATAATATTTACACCAATCAATGGAATAGATAGGAGAAGTCCATACATTAGAGAATATTATTTAGAGAGAGGAGTGAGACACAAGAGATGATTGAGAGAAAGGTAATTTATGACTTTTCTTGCTAAGACAATCAATGCAATAAGAGGTCTTTATACTAGAGGAATGTACCGCTAGTTGGAACGTAGAGAGAATATGGCGTAGGATTGACTCGAACGGATGACCCAAACGATGATGCGAGTCATGGTGAGACACTTTGACACTAGTGAAAGTAGATGGACTAGGTGAGGAGGGGGAGGTAGGAAATTCATACACACCATCTTTAGGTTGTCCTGCCAGCAATACTGCCCCCGTCAACAGATCCTTCACACGAAACAAATAGGGTAAGAACTCAACAAAAGTGTTATTGGACTTGCAAAATTGAGATATGGAAATAATATTTCTTTTCATGTTAGGAACACATAAAACATCATGCAATTGAAATTTTTTTGTAGGAGTTGAGAGAGAAGTAGAGTCAGTGTGTGATATATGTAATCCAGTACCATCACTGATGACAATGTCGTCAGGACCATCATAAGGAGTGTGGAGGGAGAGATTGCTCAGGTCGGCAGTTACATGGTGAGATGCACCACTATCAAGAAGCCAATTAGGCGTCGTAGAGGAAGTGGCGATGGTTGTATGTGCCTTTGGTTGCCATGGATAGGATACTGCCTTGTTGTTGGGTGGGGGCGTTCGTCAAGGGTTCGAAGAGGGAATCAATCGGTAAATCGGACAATTTGCGATAGTATGACCCACATTCCGGCAACCTTGAAACTTACCGAGATATGGGCGATGCTGGCGAGGGGTTGACTCTGACTGAGGAGGTTGAGAGGATGACCCCAATCGAGGTGTCAAGGGGTGACGTTGACCACCAGGTCGTGTTGAAGTAAGATTCACCGTGATTGAGTGTAGAGAGGATGTCGATTTTGACTGCTGAAGAAAAAGTTCTCGATTGATAAGTTTCTCATGGAGCTCATCAAATGAGATAGGTGTGTCTCGACCTTCAACAATGTCAACGATATGACGATAGCCATCATGGAGGCCTTCAAGTATTATTTCAATAAGGTCTTCATGATCTAGAGGTTTTCCTAGAGCAGCAACTTGATCGGATCGACACTTAATGAATTGCATGTATTCAAAAATTGTCTTGGAGCCTTTGGTGGCTCGTTTGAGGTGATCCTTAATTTGCTTAATGTGGCCACGAGTCGGGCGAGCATATGTGTTGACAAGAATTTTTCATGCTTCACAAGAGGTAGCGGCTTGTTGGGTCAGGGGTACAAGAGGAGAGGAGATGGAACCGACAAGGGCACCAAACAAAAGTTTGTCTTGTCGAAACCATGGAATAAAGGTTGTGTTTGGAGATGAGGTGTTGTCAATGGAGATGGTTTTGGGTGGGCATTGATGAGATTCATCAATATATTTGTGGAGGTCATAACCTATTAGAATGGGTTCAATTTGAAGTTTCCAAGCAAGATATTTTGTGGAGGTAAGTTTTTGGATGTTTTGATGAGGGATGTTGATGAGTTGGAGCGGAAGGATGAGATTTTCTGTGTTGGGGGTGATGACTCCTTGAGGGGTAGTGGCATTATGGAGCGGAATGGTGTGATTTTCTGTGTTGGGGGTGATGACTCCTTGAGGGGTGGTGGTATTAACCATGGCCATAGTTGATCGTTGCGCTTGAGGAAGGAATGAGATTGGGAGCAAAAGCTCTGATACCATATAAAGGTATGGAAATGATGAAATGGTCAGTTGCCCTTTTCATTGATAAATGAATGTATTTATAGGTTACAAGTTATCTACTTATGAACTATTGGAATTTACACCAAGTACCAAATATGATTGAAAACTTGTTAATGATTCTACAACTTAGGAGAATAATATGTTTGACTACTCTACAACTAAGGAGGTAGGTGCCATTATTCTCCAATAGCGTCGTCGCTTGTGGTAGGTCGTCGGTAGATCTGTGGAGAACTACACCGCCGACTAAAGCTTGTCGTCACCATTGAAGTTCAAGGGTCAGACCGCTATCCTTGTTGTCGTCGGGTTACCCCGTCGTCGTTTGTCGTTGTCGTTGAAATCCGAGCATCCTGATTGCACTCAAAAAATGCTATTTTATAATTCTTCATTCTTGTTGGTCGAATGAAATTAATGTGTTTAATCATATATTTTTTCAGCTATCGAGCTTTCAGAGCTTAACGAGACCATTTTATTAAATAAGAGCTTAAAAGAAAAGTTTTAGGGCATAATATCAATAAATCGCGCTGACGGATATGGAGTTGGGATTTTTACATCTACCTCTAATAATTTGTTTGTTGAGTGTTTTATTTTAGATCTCTATAGTTACAAAAAAAAAGGGTATTTATTTATTTATTCCTTTTTCGAGAAGAAAGGGACAATACACTAACACAAACCAAAAAAACAGAACAAAAACAACTAAGAAGAAGACTTATCTCGCTCGACAAGCGCCAGTAGCCACGGTGGAAAATCATCCCACCACTCCTGAATGACATCTTCAGTCATAACCCAATGTGCAATTGCGTCGACCACCTTGTTCTGAGGTCGCCTAATGTGTTGAAAGCCTCTAATTGGCAAAGCCGACGACAACCAAAGCACATCTCCGTCACCAATTTAATCATCGTGAGATCTTCCGCTTCCCCATTCAACAAACGGATCACCTCAAGACAGTCAGATTGGATGAGCACCTGTGGTAGATTCAACTCCTCAATTCGCCTCAAACCCGCCTCAATCGCCATCATTTCTAATAACCCCACACTGTACCGTCCAACAAGGACTTTACCCCCTGCACGCATTATGTCCCCTTTATGATCGCGAAGAACCCCCAGTCCGCCCCTGCATTCGCCCTCCATCCACGCCGCATGGCATGTCGGGGACCAGGAGTGAGGCTCCGAAGGTCGCCACGTCAGGCGCTCGACCACAAGCAACTCCTTTGCCAAGCACTCCTCGCTACCCCTATCCACCTCCAAAACAAATTGATGAAGATCGTCGGCAACTAGCTCTTGCAGCACGTCGGTCGACACGACCAACCTCGTGAAGACTCGCTGATTCTGCCCTTTCCAAAGGCGCCACAACACCATCTGCAAAGTATCTAGCTTATTCTCCTCCTCGGACCCTAGGAACCCCGCAAAGCGGTCAAGAGCCTACCATTTACTCCTACAACACAGTGTAGCAACAAAGTTAGAATTTAAGAAGTGGGACCAAAGGCCCCTAGTCACCTTGCAACACCAAAATAAGTGCTCAGACGTTTCATAGTCTTTATGCTAAAAAGGTCACCATAATTCAGTAACAACGACTTTTATATAGAGATTAGTACGAGTAGGCACAATATCCTGCAAAACTTTCCAGCAACATAATTTAACTTTCTACGGTAAATGAGTTTTCCAAAAAGAACGCGACAGATGAGCAAGACTCTCTGATGAGGAAGATGACCCAACCCGATCCCCCGCCAACTGCACCCCCAGCTTTTACACACTTTTCACCGAAAAGACCCCTTTTTCTTATCAGGGGCCCAATAAATTTCATCATCCTCCATCTAGCCAGAGATAGGCAGAGAAATAATTTGAACAACCTCATCCACCCCGAACGCATCACGCACCACCATCTCATTCCAGCTCCCATCGGACTGGATAAGAGACGCCACTAACTCCCCCCGAATTGATTCCGCAACCTACCAAACAAAGTCGCCTCCCTCCCCGGGTAACCATGGGTCACCACTAATCTGAATGTTGTGCCCAGTCCCCACCTGCCACCTGTACCCCGCTCGGAATAGATCTTGCCCCCAATAAAACTCCGCCAAGCAAAAGAAGGGTTATTAAAAAAAAAAGGTATTTATTATGCTAAGATGAAATGTTGATTTCTGTTTGAATAATTTATTTAATGATAACGAATAATTACTAATTAAAATAAATTTACATAAATAAAAAATAAGAATAAAAATATGGAAAATTGTACTGGATGTCAATTTAAAGTAAAATAATTAAAAATATAGCACTATTTTAAAAAAAATGCAAATATGACAATTTCTTTTATGGATAGTAATCTATCACTGATAGTAGTAGTCTATCACCTCAGTTTTTTTATAGAATTTTGTCACAGACTAGATCGTAGTTTATCAGTTATAGTCATTTTATCAATGAATATCACCGATAGATGGCTATTAGTGATAGGCACTGATTTTTTGCCATAATTGTAATCTTCTTCCCCAAACTTCATCATCTCCACCATCATACAATCACCATCCCACAACAACACGACGGTGACAATCTGAGCAGCGGCGACCCACGACTGCGACTACCTCGACAGTGGACTTCACTCTGCAGCGGCGACAACTCCACGACAGCGGCAGCGACCCCTCGACAGCAGCGGCGACGACCCCACGACCTCGACGACGGCAACTCCACAACGGCGGCGACCCCACGACTGCTGCGACTCCACGACAGCAGCATAAGAACCCACGACTTGCGACATCCACGAGCGACGGCGAACGAAGCTCCTCGGCATTCTTCGAACTCCAGTAGCTTCGAGCTTCATGGCGGCGAACACTCCTCCTCAGCGGGCGGAATCTTCACGGAAGTAGACGACGGTGGAAAGCTGGGTATAAAAATTTCTCTTTTTGTGTTTTGTTTAAATTACCAAATTACCATTGTTAGCTAATTTCCAAATATATTCCTGGTATATATGAACTTTCAAATATATTCCTGGTATATATGAAGTCTCAAATATATTTCCTATTATATATGAAGTTTCGATTATATTCCTTGTACATGTGAAGTCTCAAATATACTTTGGTCTATATGCGTTTCAAATATACTTTGACTTTTATATGAGATTTCTAATATATCCTGGTTTATATGAAATTTCATTTATACTTTTTAATTCCTAATTACCTTTATACCCTTGCATGTTCAATTACATTTTTGCTATGAGTTTTAAATTACAAGCATGCCATTGTATCATTTACAAATTATTTTTTTCCTCTTCCAATTGATTTCTGATCTAATATTTGAACTTTTATTTTTAGTTATAATGTATTTTCCTTTTCAAACTTAGGATTTTTAAGGTATCCTTAAATCTTACCTTAATTTAAGTGTGTAAATAAATTTTAATATTTTTGTAAATATATATTTCAAACAAATTTCAACTTTATCTTTACTTCTCAATTTGATTTTATAATCAAAGTCATATTTTCATTTAAAAATAACATTTTGTAAAAATAAAAATCGTATTTATTTCGAGGGCCAAGTAATGTGACTTTCGTAGAGTTTCGACTCTCGTGCAAGCACACGAAAATCCTCTCAAACACTTTTCCAAAAAAATAAATAAATAAATCATTATGTTTTTAAAAATAAAATTTTATCATGTAAATCCTATGATGGGGTTGAGATAAATTTCTCAAATTCTTGAGGTAAATAATTTTCAAAATTTGAATATGATAATTAATTAAGAGTAAATTATCATTCAATACATCAAACTCTTACTTTATTTTTAAATTTAAGAATTGATTAAATGAGACATTAATTTTTTAATAAATTATTATTTATTTTCTCAAATTAAGGACGTTTTAAAATTAATTGGATAATATAAGATAAAATATGGTTACCGTTTTTAACGGGTGTTGTAGGGTGCTAATATTACCCTACACTCAAACGACCCCCGAACTTGATTTTTGTTTTCTTAGACCAGTTTTCGTTTTAAGGTGACCAATCACACCCAAAATGATTGGTGACAACTCCATCTCTTTTATTTTTAAAACAAAACCTTTGAAAGAGGACGTCGGCCGCTCCGTGTCGCGATGACGTTGCGACAAGCTATACCCAAATTGTAAAAACTTGTTCTTTAAACAATTAAAGGGGTCAAATCGAGCATAGCTCAATTAACATAAGGTTGTGTCCGTGACTAAAAGGTCATGAGTTCAATCCTCGCTTTAGTTAAAATACCATTGCAAAAAAAAAACAAAACAATTAAAGGGCATAGAAGTTCGAGTACAACAAAATATTCATCTAAATTTTATAAATAGAATTGTAAATATTTTAGCAATAGACTATTTTGAAAATACAAATTGTAGAGTTGTAGATTTTATAAATTTTAAAACTATAAAAATCAAATTTAAACAAGACGAAAATCATATATATTAAAACGAAAATCTTGAAAGCACAAGAATAAAAAAGAAGATTATGAGAGACCAAATTTAATATTTTAAAATCCCATGAACCGAATTGAGAACATGTCGTGGTGTTAAATTATCAGTTGAACCTTTTTAAATTTATTTGATAATCCACATATTTTTTATGATCATATACCGGGGGAGCCACATGGGGGCCAGGGGGCACGTGCCCCCCTCGAATTATTAGGTTTATAAATTTATATGTAAAATTTAGAAAAATATAACTACAGTTTAACAATTTGTACTTAAGAAATCGAAATATGTCACAAAAATATACTATGGTCAGGTGGTAAAGGGCACGGAATTTCTGTATGTTGCTTGTCACAACTTGAGTTGAGCCTTCCAAATGCCACCATTTTTCTTTATTTTGTTTTTCATTTGTTAAATTATTTTAGATTTAACCAAACAAAAAAAACACAATTTTATATTAAGATTTTAAATCTTATAAATTATTTTAGATTCTAAAAAATAAAAATTAATTTAATTTTGAAAATAGTTTATTATTATTTTTCTATAAATATTAAACCTTCTAAAAAAAATTATATATAAATGTTTAAAATTTTATTTATATGGATAGAGAATTACACGTTTAGTCTTTCAATTTTTAAATTTGTGTTTAATACATTCGTAAAATTTAAACAGTTTAGATTCATTAACTTTAATTTTGTATCTAATTGGTTTAAGCATTTAAATTTTTTTCAGGAAAAATCAACTATTGAGGACTCAATTACACTTGCAAATTTAAATTTTCTATCTAATAAATATGTTATCATTCCAAAACCTAGTATAACTCAATTGGTATAAAGTTGTGTCTCTGACTAAGAGGCCGAAAGTATCTATTAGATTCAAAATTGAAAGTTTTAGAGTGTTTTACCCACGTTTTAAAGTTCAAGTACTATATATATATATATATAGACATGCACTTTCGTTAACCCTATTGAAATTGTGCCCCTCCTGACAAAAACTTCTGAATCCGCCCCTGATCATATATTGTTTAAGAAATCTATCATATAACATCATTTAAGAAATCTATCATATAACATCATTTTCTTCATACAGAGAAGTTTTCAAAAGTACAAATGACCACAAATGGTGGGAAAATGATCCATCTCATTCAAAATGAGCATAGTGTTGCTCCACCAAAATCTACTCCCCTTGTACATTTTAACATAGTACGGTTGCAAATAAAAAAAAAAAACTCATTAGTATCATATAAATTTTTTATTCGTAATGACCCAATTATCCCAAACAACTTTTAGTCTAAGGAATTGAAACACCCCACGAAGCACAAGTCTGCTTAATCGAATTCATTTCAGAAGCGGGAATTGCTTTGAGAAACTTGGAAGAACAGTCATTGAGCTTAGAAATAGCTTTGCAACAGGAAGGATGAGGAGCAGTGGCCTTTGTGGACATATCTACCACACATTGTGTCACCCATGAAATAAACGATGTGCAGGATGGGAAAGAGAAATCCTCTATTGCGGATGGATCAGGCGCCACCGCGGTGCAGGTCATCGCCAATGGGGCTAAAATTGCTATGCATACTAGGAATACAAGTGCTAATTTTGTTGCGGATAGGTTGGGTGACTTTGTTGCCATGGTTTGTAGAAATTGAGTGGGAGAAGGCTAGAGAATTAGAAAAGTTGTGTTTGGTTTGTTGTACCTATGTTTGGCTTGTGTTAGAAAGTTGTGGGTTGTGGAGGTTCTTATATAGAGGAAGATATGGAGTTGGGATTTTGACATCTTTATGGTCATAGAAAATTGCAATTCTTGTTGATGTACAATTTTTTTTTTTTTTTTTGGAAAATATGTAGTGTGAAAGATTCAAACTTCTCTATTGAGTGTTTGATTTATTTTAAAACTCTATAGTTACAAAATAAAAAAAAAAATAAAAAAAAAATAAAATTGGGTACTTATTAGTCTAAGGTGAAAATTTGATTTTGATTTGAATAATTTATTTAATGATAACGGATAAGTACAAATTAAAATAAATTTACATCAACAAAAAAATAAGATTAATTCTTATTTTATTTTAACAAAGTAACACTTAATAATTAAATATTTAACAAATATAATTTAAAATTTAACTTTATAAGAATATTATATGAAATAAACAAATAGATTAATATGATTTTTTATTAGAAGAAAATTTTAAGTAGTCTAAATAGGAGGAAGAGAAAAAAATGAAAAATTATTAATAAAAATTAGGGTTGTACATTTTTTTTTACATAGATATTTAATTAGTGCGAGGTGGATGATGGAATCCCTGACGTTTTAGTAAGGGGCACAACCTTATGTCAATTAAGTTATGCTCGATTTGTGCCTTGTAGGTCTCATTTGCTGATGAGAGAGAAATGATAAGAAAGTAAAGTAATTAATAAAAATGTTGGGCAGCCCAATGAATAAGGAATGAAAATGAGATTAACAAGCATTTTTAAGAATACAATTATCTATTCTAAAAAAAATATCTAGAATTATCTCGAGGGATAGAGTTTCGCAAATTGGTGGTGGGTCCCACTAATCTATTTTAGTAAGCACTGTCAAAGGAAATGAAATCATTCACATTCTTTGACTTCCATTCCCTATAAATAAAAATTGAATAAGTTTATTGCAAAAAAAAAAAAAAAAATGGCTTAACTTAAGTTAAAAAAAATTGGAAAAAAAATGCAAACAAAAATAACAAAATTATTATGCCATTCTCACTAAAAACCAAATAGGAAGAATAAAATTTGATTACTAAATTTGGCTATAAGAGATACCAAATTTGTAAAAACTTTTCTTTTAAACCAGTAACCATTTGTTTTTTTCGTAATTAGTCGCAATCTTTAGAGGTCTAGAATTATAGATGCCTCAAAATAGAGATAAGCATGTTTAGATAGCTGAGAATATCTCAAAAATTAATGCGAGGATGGAACCCATAACTTCTTAGTCAAAGGCACAACTTTAATAATTAAATATTTAACAAATATAATTTAAAATTTAATTTTATAAAAAAATTATATGAAATAAACAAATAGATTAATATGATTTTTTATTAGAAGAAAATTTTAAGTAGTCTAAATAAGGTTGTCAAAAAAAAAGTAGTCTAAATAAGGGGAGAAAAAAAATGAAAAATTATTAATAAAAGTTAGTGTTGTGCATTTTTTTTTTGCATAGATATTTAATTAAGGCGAGGTGAATGATGGAATCCCGACGTTTTAGTAAGTGGCAAAATTTTATGTCAATTAAACTATGTTCGGTTTGTGGCTTGTAGGTCTCATTTGTTGATGAGAGAGAAATGATAAGGATGTAAAGTAATTAATAAAAATGTTGGGGAGCCCAACGAATAAAGAATGAGAATGAGATTAACAAGCATTTTTAAGAATACAATTATCCATTATCAAAAAAATGTCTAGAATTATCTCTATTGGGAGGAGAGAGTTTCGCAAATTGGTGGTGGGTCCCACTAATTAATTTTATTAAGCACCATTAAAGATAATGAAATCATTCACATTCTTTGACTTTCATTCCCTATAAAGTAAAAATGACTTAAGTTTATTGCAAAAAAAAAAAAAAAAAAAAAAAATGGTTTCCCTAAAGTTAAAAAAAAATTGGAAAAACAATGCATGCAAACATAATAAAATTATGCAATTCTCACTAAAAAACCAAATAGGAAGAATAAGATTTGATTACTAAATTTGGCTATAAGCGATACCAAATTTGTAAAAACTTTTCTTTTAAACTATTAAGTGGACATTTGTTTTTTTTTTTTTTTTTTGGTAATTAGTCGCAACCTTTAAATGTCTAGAATTATAGATGCCTGAAAATATAGATGATATCATAGATAAACATGTTTGTTTTTTAGAAAAAAATTGTGCAGATGCCTAAGAATATTTAGATAGCCATGTTTGTTTTGCAGCATTTCAGTATGAGAATGTCTCAAAATGATGTATTATACCAACAATACATTATTCTATCTTCATATAATTTAAATATTAATTTATTATAATTTAAATTTGTATAATAATTTTGTTTTTAATAATTTAATATTTATAATTTTCCATTCATATTTATTTTATAAAAAAAATTAATTTATATTATTGTGAAATTTGTATATAAATTCTAGTGGTAAATATTAATTTCGCTTCGAAGTTGAAATACTTAAACTTATTTAAAAATAATATGATTATATAGTTGATAGTTTGTTTTAGTGGATTATATTTATACATTATTACAATAGAGAATGTTTATAGGGAAATGATATTGATTTGTGATGGAAGAACAATGAAGGGAAAAAGTAAAAAGAAGAGGTCTCGACATGAGAATCTTGTAAACCCATGATTTGAGGGTATTCCAAAACTCTTGTGATGCTCTGTTGAAGTGAGCAATTTAAGGAGAGTGAGTCATTTGTAAAGAGGTTAGTGACTTAGTTGTTATTAAATGTTGTGGTTAGTAATGAGTTATGGAAATTAGGTGCAACTAGTTGGCTTGTAGTTAGGCTATAGTCTAGGTTTGTTGTTGTATATTTCATGTATATATATGGTGTAACTAGTGGAAGGAAATGATATCGAAGAATTATTCTCCATTACCTTTTCTACATGGTATCAGAGCTATACCGAAAGTAGAAATCAAAGTTTTTATTTATTTTTCCCTCCTCGCTTCTGTAGCCATGACCGAAACAAACTCTTCCTCATTTATTGTCTCTCATGAATCTCAAATTATTGTCCAAGATAATACCTCATTTCCGTCAGGAATCATCCTTGATGATGCGAATGTTCCGTTATGGTTGCAACTTATGGAGATGCGTATTGGAGCTCGAAACCAATCTAGATTCCTTACTGTTGCCAAGGCTGGTAATTCAGGTCTGTCCAGAACTTATCTTACTATGAATGATGTATGGATTATTGATACGGGTGCTACTGATCACATGACAAACAATTCTACCCACCTTTCCTCTGTTCGTTCTTCAACCCAACTTCATATACTCACTGCCAATGGAGGAGTTGCACCTGTTACTGGTGAAAGATCTGTACATGTGTCAAATTCCATTACCCTTGATATTGTGCTTGTAGTTCCTTCTCTTTCCTTCAACCTTTTATTTGTTAGCAAAATCACAAAGGCTTTAAATGGTACTGTAAATTTTTGGCCTGATAAATGTATCTTTCAGGATATTGCAACACAACGGACTCTTGGTGTTGGTATTAGACGTGAGAATTTGTACTATCTTGATCTAGACACTACAAACAATCAAGTAGTTTGTCAAGCAAATAACACTAAAGGGAGCCAAGAAAAGACAAATATGCCATGGTTGTGGCATCGTCGCCTTGGTCATCTATCGTTTAATTATCTTCGAAAATTGAAACCCAGTTTGTTTTTACATACGAAGTCCAAGTTTAATTGTGATATTTGTGAAATGGCAAGGAGCCATAGAAATTCTTATTAGCCTAGTTATAATAAGAGCACTACACCCTTTATGATTATTCACTATAATGTCTGGGGACCTACTCAAATTTCTACTATATCGGGTGCTCGTTATTTTGTGACATTCATTGATGAGTGTACTCGTATGATTTGTATCTCTCTCTTACGAAACAAAGAAGAAGTTTGTTTTGTCTTCCAAGATCTATATAAAATGGTGGCTTCTCAATATCAATGTCGAATTCAAGTACTTCAATTTGATAATGGTGGAGAGTACATAAACTCTGATCTGGAGAAGTTTTGTCAAGAAAATGGCATTCGACATCAAACTTCGTGTACTGGTACACCGCACAAAATGGTTTGGCAGAACGAAAGAATTGTCAAATACTTGAAGTTGTTCGAGCTTCTTTGTTTGGAATGGAAGTGCCTCGGGAGTATTGGGGTGAAGCAGTTCGCTCTGCTGCATATCTTATCAATCGAACCCCATCTCGAGTCATTGATTTGAAAACTCCACATCAAAAACTCCACGAACTTGTCTCAGCACCAATTGGCTCGAACCTTGAACCACGTGTGTTTGGTTGCACTGCATATGTCCACCAAGTTACAAGCACGCTAGATCCACGAGTTGTTCGCTGCATATTTGTTGGATATGCATATTTAAAAAAAGGATTTCGGTGTTATGATCCCAATGAAAACAAAATATATGTAACTCGAGATGTTATATTCCATGAAGATATTCCTTTTTTCGGTAGTCATGAGTGCTCTCTTGACGGGGAGACAACATGTAATCTGGGTGAAGACAACACTCGTGAGCTTTTACATGCCCATGTTGATTGTTTGAATGATGATGTTCATCCTGACGATGTTGATGATGTTGATGTTGAGGATGTTGATGGCATTCATGAGAATCAAGATAGTACAAATCAAGATAGTATGAGTTCCCAAATCACACCAACAACCATAGAAATTCTGAATGTGTCCCCTCAGGTAACACCATTGCCCTCATCTCTTGAAATACATGAGTCAACTCCTGCTCCTCTTGAAACTGAACCGAGATATCCGATTAGGATAAATCGAGGGATTTCAAAACTTCAATATGACCCTGTTTTTAAAGCTAAATCTAAATACCCCATTAACAATTATACCTCTTCTCATCGTTTGTCAAAAACTCATGCACTTGTTGGAAATCAATTATCCCCTGTATCTATTCCAAGTAATGTGCAGAAAGCATTGATGGATTCAAAATGGAAAAAATGCTATGAATGAGGAAATGGAAGCATTGCAGAAAAATTACACATGGGAACTCGTATCGCTGCCTGTAGGGAAGAAAACAATAGGGTGCAGGTGGATTTTTACAGTGAAACTCAACCCGAATGGAATCATAGATCGCTACAAGGCCAGACTTGTTGCTAAAGGGTATACACAGAAATACAGAATTGATTATGGGGATACATCTGCACCTGTAGCAAAGATGAACACCACACGAGTACTTATTTCTATAGCAGCAAATCAAGATTGGCCACTGCGACAATTTGATGTTAAAAATACGTTCCTCAATGGGACTTTGGAAGAAGAAGTATATATGGATCCTCCTCCGGGCATAAATTGTGCTGGTAAAGTATGCAAACTAAGAAGAGCCTTATATGGATTAAAGCAGTCCCCCCGAGCATGGTTTGGAAGACTATCAACTTTCATGAAGAAGATTGGATACAAGCAAAGTGATGCTGACTATACTCTCTTCATCAAGCAAAACTTTAAGAAGGTGACTGCTCTTATTGTTTATGTTGACGATATGGTTGTTACGGGGAATGACTCAAACGAGATAGTTGCCCTTCAAGAAAGTCTTGCAACAGAGTTCGAACTTATAGATCTTGGACACTTTAAATACTTCTTAGGCATTGAAGTTGCAAGATCAAGCAACGAAATCTCTCTCTTCCAACGAAAGTATGTGCTAGATTTATTAGCAGAAACAGGTATGCTTGATTGTAAACCTATTGAAACTCCCCTTGAGGTGAATAAAAAACTAACCATTCAACCAGATCAAACTCCAACGAATAAGGAGAGGTATCAAAGATTAGTTGGAAAATTAATATATTTATCACATACGCGTCTTTACATAGCATATGCAGTAAGTGTTGTAAGTCAATTCATGCATGCACCAAGTGAATATCACATGGAGGTTGTTTATCGAATCTTGCGATACCTGAAATCTTCGCCAGGAAAATGATTGTTTTTCCAGAAAAATGGAAATCTAGAAGTCAAGGGATATACAGATGTTGATTGGGCTAGAAGTCACATTGATCGAAAGTCGACGTCAGGCTACTTTACGTTTGTTGGACGTAACCTAGTTACGTGGCGAAGCAAGAAACAAAAGGTTGTAGCAAGATCAAGTGCAGAGGCAGAATTTCGTGGAATGGCACAAGGTATCTGTGAGTTGCTATGGATAAAACGTATTTATACATGACCTTGGTATATGTTTGTCAAAACCTATGATGTTATTATGTGATAACAAGGCAACCATAACAATTGCAAATAATCTTGTTCAGCATGACAAAACCAAACACGTGGAAATTGATCGACACTTCATCAAAGATCATCTTGACAAAGGTGAAATTAGTCTTCCATTTGTCATGTCAAAAGAACAGCTAGCAGATGTTCTAACAAAGGTTGTAACTGGAAAAGTTTTTCAAAGCTCACTTACCAAGTTGGAAATGATTGACATATATTCACCAACTTGAGGTGGAGTGTTGAAGGGAGAAATTTAAGGAAAGTGAGTCATTTGTAAAAAGGTTAGTGACTTAGTTGTTATTGACTTTTTATTTTGGTTGTTAAGTCTGAAAAACTTATTTGAGTCAAATAAGTTTTGGTATCCCATACGATATTAACAACCAAAATAAAAAGATTTACAGAAAGTCTGAAAAACTCCCTATTTCTAAGCTACAAGTTGAATACAAAGTTTCAAGTCTATAAACGTTGAGACTAAGTACAAAGAACTAATTCCTGAGACTTTTGTACTACGCTATCACCATTGCATAGCAAGCAAAAACACATTTGTCACCTACCTTGTATTTTTAGGTTATTGCCTGAAAATGAAAGAATAAAAATTGGGCGAGTATTTAAAATACTCAGTAAGTAGCCCTGCTGAATGAATTCACAAGTAAGGTTCATGCAACTGAAAAACGAGAAGGGTTCTAAGTGTTTTTCAGAAATATGTGCTAGCTGAGTGAACAATTAAACCTATCACAAAACTGTGTCAACTCTGAATAATGTATATGTGGGACTACAAGACGAAACACCTCTAGAAGATAGTTAGCGGTCAACTAGTGGGTGTTAGGTTTCTCCCAACATAGCATCTACTTGATGAGTGTACTTGAAGCTGGTATAAAGTATCATGCTTAACTATGTACACATCAAAAGTGAAATTTGGGTTTAAAACAATTTTTGTTTAATTGAAATAGAAAGAAAAAAAATATTAAAAAAATTATTCCAAACATTTTTTGAGAAATTTACATGTTTAGTTTTATTTTAATAAAAATTATTAATGTTAATTTTTATTTTGGTGGAGTGGTTCTGCTCACAATTAGCTCGTATTGGTCTCAAATCATTATTCTGCTGAAATGCATTGTGGAACGAATTGTTCAGGTTTGTCGTGCTTTCCTTTGGAAGGGCTCTACTATTACTTCTGGGGTGGTGTCATTGATTGGGATGATATTTGTACACCTAAGAAAGATGGTGGTTTGAGATTTAAAGATATTAGATATTAGTATTTGGAATTCTAGTGCAATGAGGAAGCATATTTGGGCCATTTCTACCAAGAAGGATAACCTTTGGGTGAAATGGGTCCATTCAGTCTATATTAAGAATGAGGATTCATGGGACTATGTATCCCCATCTGATTGTAGTTAGTATTGGAAACGTTTGATTCAGGTTAAAGCAAAGGTCAAACAGGTCGACACTCATGTGAATTTCCAAGGGTGGCATTATACTATTTCTGATATGTGTCTCAAGCTTAAAGGGAACAATGATGATATATGGAGGAACGCTCTTATTTGGGATCGTCTCAGTGTTCTAAAACATAGGTTTATACTTTGGATAGCCCTTAAATGTAGGCTGCCCACAAGGGATCGACTTCTGAAGTTTGGGATGGTCACCGATGAGAATTGTTTGATTTGTGCGCGTGGTAATAAGACTATACCTCATCTTTTTTTCCATTGTCTTTTTGGCATGCAGTGTCTTAAAGAAGTGTTGTTATGGGAGAAAATGAAGATGAATCGTCAGGAGTTGCATCATTGTATTACATGAATTCGAAAAGCTAAAGTTTCAAGAGCTCGGAGACGCTTTTATATTTGTATTACTTCCGCTCTTGTTTATAATATTTGGAAGGCTGGAAATCAGGCTTTATGGACACATTCAGTCCCTACGGTCAAAATTGTTGGTAATCATGTTCAGAGGGATGTTTGTGATAGATTTCTTTATGCTTCTGGTTTAAAAATGAGTTGTGGGGATAAAAGTTGGGTTGAAAGCTTTATTCAAAGCTTCTAATTAAGTTTATTGGTTTTTGTAAGTGTTTCTCTTGTTAATACATATATTGATTCATAAAAAAAAAAGAAACTCCGATGATTTTCATTAATAAAGATTATTTTTTATGAACTTTCATAGAATATATTACTCAGACCTCTTTAATTTTGGTGAAGACTTTCAAGTATTTGAAATCAAACACTTAACTCGACCTTCATTTGAAATTTTCAAGCATTAAAGATCATTGGGAACAATATGAATCCAAAATAAAATTTTACATGGACTAATTATTTAAATCAAACATGATTCAACTTAGTCTGAGCAAGTTAATTTTTTTTTGTTAATAATTACAACCTCTCTGAACATATAATACAACCAACTATATGTCACCTTAATATGGTAGAATAGTTGTAGTACAATGGTCTAAAATTATTACAATAATTCATATACAAGTTACAACTACTTCAGATCCACCGGAGTCTGGTTTCAAAGAGATGGTGTTGGTCTAAAACGACCATCTCTTTGATCTCAGGTCGACATTGAAAATGTGACTCGAGACATATTTGAATGCCATGATAGGAGGTGGCGGCCTTCGTGAGGCTATGTCAGCAAGCGGCGACTGAAGTGTAAAGTTGCCACAAAACAAATGTGGAACCTTGCTCCACGAAAAACAAATTGTGGAAAATAGAAGAGAACTCCCCCTCCCTTTTTGTTTTGAAGAAAAAAAAAATAAGGAAGAAAATAATGGAGATAATGCCAGATAAAAGACAAAAGATGATATGAATATTATTGTTCATTGTCTGATAACCTCAAGAAGATGATGGTTTTGCTTGACAAATGTGGGAGCTACAATTGAGGAAGTGGACGATTATTCCTTAGTGGGCGGTTACACCCATGATCGTGGACGGTTATTCGAAGATCATGGTTGGTTATTTGCAAACGTGAGAAAGTACAAACGACATAGTGGGCGGTTGCTCAAAGGTGGGGAGTTATCTCTAACTTAGTGGGTGGTTTCCATGTAATGGGTAGTTAGCCAAAAAATTGTGGAGGATTGTTGGGAATATCCCACAATCCCTCTCCTATATAAAGAAGTTTTCTTTTTAGAGAAAAGGAACGGGAAAACAATATAGAATTTTGGGTTTTAAAACTTGAAAGCTTTTAAGCTTTATTTCTTGTGTGTTCTTGTGATAGAATGCATGTATCAGAGCATTCAAGTGAGGATTGATCTATCTTACTTGTGGAGTGCTTTGAAGATCGAGGGTTGATGGGAGCCAAAAGCTTTGGCCGATCATTGGTTTCCTTCATCATCTAAGCAGTTTATTCTAAAAGGGTTTTTGGGTAATGGGGTTTTTGGGTTTGAGATCTAAAGGTCTTGTTCTTCAGCAAGGTTGTTAGATACACTCGTGGGAGTTTCTTAACATTTTGGTATCAGAGCTTTTGGCTCAAGATCGGATATATGTTTCCTCTGTGTTTCTCTTTATTTTGTCTAGTTTCTTAACAAAAGAGGTGGAAAACTCTAAACGATTCCTCCTTGGGGAGAGAAAAATGGAGATGGAGTTGTAGAAATAAAAATGGTAGTAGAAGAAAAATAATAATAACAAATCATGAAAAAGAAGATTGATGGAATTTTTTTTGGATCCCCTACATTTGAATTGTGGAAGAAAGAAAGATGAGGGGGTGGGGAAATAGTGGGAGGGAACACTTGAACAAAAACTATTTTCCATAACATGCATCGAACCGAATCGGATCTGAAATCACATTTAACTTGACCAAGTTGATTGCACCGCTGCCAATGGGCGTTCCCAACCCTAGGCCGCGTCTATAAAAGGTATGGAAATGATGAAATGATCAGTTTCCCTTTCCATTGATAAATGAATGTATTTAATAGCTTACAAGTTATCTATTTATGAACTATTGAAAGTTACACCAAGTACCAAATATGATGGAAAACTTGTTAATGGATCTACAACTTAGGAGAATAATATGTTTGACTACTCTACAACTAAGGAGGTAGGTGCCATTATTATCCAATATGCCCCCGCAAGATGGAACTCCGAGAGGAGAGACCAATCTTGAAAAGTAGGTGGTTGAACCGAATAATATTTAGTCAACGCATCTGCTAATTGATTTGTTGATGAGACATGAGTGACACGAAGAATGCAACCCTGAACTTGTTCGCGGATAAAGTGGTAATCAAGTGCCACATGTTTCATACGAGAGTGGAAGACTAGGTTGAAGCATAGACTGGTTGCTCCAACGTTGTCACAGTAGATAATTGGCGTGTGTGTGGAACTTAGACCAAGCTCGTCTAGAAGATAAGTGATCCAACGAACCTCAGCGGCGGTAGAGGCAACATAGCGATATTTGGCTTCAGTGGATGAGCGAGCCAACGTACGTTGCTTCTTCGAGCACCAAAAGATTGGATTCCTACCCAAATATATGATATACGCACTAGTGGAGGTAAAGTCATCTTTGTTGCCTGCCCAGTCTGCATCAGAGTACGCATGGAGAGTAAGGGGTGATTGGCGATGAAGGAGAACACCAAGATCAAGTGTGTCATTGTTACCTCTCCAAAAGTGCATTATTTAGGGTCTTAATTACCTAAAAATCATGGAAGTTCTTGAGTATTTTCTTTAGAAGTTAGCTTAATGTTTGCTTAAAAGTGAGAATTTGAGAAACGATGCTAATTTAAGGCTTATTTGGAAAAGGAACGAAAAGGGATGCAAAATGGTGAAAAACACAGCTAAATTGTACATTGCAGGTGCATTGCGGAAATATTGCAGAGCTCGCAATGGAATCAGCTAAAATAGAGCTTTGCGGCCCTCGCAATGAAACCGCAACGCCAGTCTTTTCTGCTGCATTTTTCCAGCCGTCAGTCTTTGTTGTTGTGATTTTCCAGCCGTCAACTCTCCCTGCTGCTGCCACATGTCAAGCTTGACTACCTCACAAAGTTGGATGGTGATCCACGAATATAGAGCAGCTTTTGGCAACCTCTGCAAGCTATATAAAGAGAGTTAGATGAAGGATCAATCGAATTGAATCCCCTTCAATTCATTCCACACAATCTGATAGTGAGGAGCTCTCGATCGTGAAGAATCCCGAAGACAAAACCTCTTCCCCCGTATGTTGGATCGAAGAAATAAGCCCTTGGCGTTGATAAATTGAGAGGAAGAAGAGAAGATCTCTCTTCGCTTCTGATCGAAATTATCCCCAAGATCAGCTAATCTTCCCTTTCATCCGAGGCGATTCACGACTTGGAGGATCCTTACGCAACTTACTGCTTTCCTTTACTGCTTTCCTAATTTCTTACTGCTTTCCTTTAAGTGTTGTTTTGAACCATTTACCGTTTTACCCTTTAATTGTTGCTTTTGGATCAACGTATGTTTGTTTACGAATTGTTATGTACTTCGCCTTTTTAAGAGTAATCAATTAATTTTGTTGAGTTCTCCATTCTATGTTTAATCAATTCATTTCCTTTAGTTCTTCGAAAACCATGAGTAACTAACTCAATAGAGGTCTGCCATGGATGAATCTATAGGCTAGAAGTATGTGAATTCAACATGTAAAGTAGCGTGAATGCATTGAATGTATGTGATCTTCATCCCATGGGCAATTTCGACTGCCCATCCATTTTGTCTAAAGAACTCCTAACCTCTGGAAGGAGTAAGAATTCAGAGTCATCCATTCATGTTAGCCTTTTATGGTAACCAGAGAATGGCCTAGGAATAGGCATTCTCCTAGCACGTTTGTTAGCATGTGTGTATAAATAGGTTCTTAAGTCTTACATGGATATGAGTAAACTCAAGATCTAATGCATGTAATCGAAAGATGCATGAGACCTAGTTAAAACGATGCATGAAATGTTAATTTGTTGTTGAATGATCATAGTTAAATGCCTATAGAGGACTCTTAAGCCGACCTTGCTATCTTACTTTAGTTTTTAAATCGTTGCGAATTTATTGCGAGATTATTGCGAGATCCGCAATAACCAATTCTGCCTTTGTCTAAGTCTTTTTCAGTTGCTTTTAATCCATTGCGAAAAGATTGCGAGATCCGCAATCCTACTTTTCCACATTATAAATTTACCTCTTTGCTTGCTTTGCATTTATGTTTACATTCTTCTTGCATCTTTTAGACTTTCGTCCTTCAACCCAAAATCTATCCAATTTAAGTTACCTTATCTAATCTAACACACCAAATCGCTAGTCACTAAACTTAATCTCTGTGGAAAAACGAAATAAATTATACTTATCACTTGCTGCAGACCATGTATACTTGCATGATCTGAGTGCTCTTCGCATTTAATTTTACATACACACTGAGCACGCAACAAGTTTTTGGCGCCGTTGCCGGGGATTTGCATTTTTTTTGTGTTAAGTTGATTGATTGTAAGATCTGTGCTGAATACGTGAGCTTAATTTGTTTACTATCATTTTTCAGGCACAGAGAGAGAAACTATGGAGGTGAAAAACGTATGTGTACGGCAAAATAAATGAATACGCTGCAAAACTTAATTGGAGGAAGAGTTTTCCCACAACAGTTTGAAGAATTTTATCAGCCATGTGCTTATTGTGGGGATAATCATAACTTGGAGGATTGCCCAACATTGAATTATCAAGAGGGGCAATATCAACAAAGCTATGACAACCATCATTCGTACTTGTCTGGACATGATGAGTGGCAACCCTCAAATAATCCTTGGGAAGAGCAGTTGCAAGTTGCTCATTATGAAGAGTTCCACCAACACGGAGACTATCGACATTATGCGCCAACTCAAAATGAAGAATTATCACCCGCTTTGGAGGCGCTATATATGGATAGGATTCATGGAAAGGAATGATGCATCCATGAGAAGAATTGATGAGCAATTAGCCCAGCTCACAAATGATTTACAAAATCTACTTGTTATAGCAAAATCACCACCACCATGCCCTCAGATGTGTGATTTTTATGATGATGACTCCTTTGTTACCTTCGATTCTAAAAAGAGTGATCCAATGGAATCTCCATATGAATTTGGGGAGTTGGTGAAAGTTGAGAAAAATGAAATTGTGTTGGATGAGGCCAAAGAGAATAATGCGCTGCTTGAGGAACAAGAATTTGAAATGTTTGAGGTTGCAGCAAGCTTCTCCACCAATGAAAGAGTTGAGCCACCACCACCACAAATGCTCCAACTGAAGGAGTTAGAAAGAGATGTGTCAGAAAAAGAAGTCTCATTGCATCAAACCTATGTTGTACCAACGCACATAAAGTACAAACCTTGGGATGTTATAACATGCAGTGTCTTTGAAAGAATCAACAATTTCAAGGTGTGGCAGAATGTCCGACCCCGTAAATCAAGACTTAAGTATCTTAAAGGAGCAGAAGTGATGCCTCGAAACATTGAAGAATATCCATATGAGGCAGATTGACAAGGGAGATTTCTGATCCCAAAACTCTTAAATTAGGCTTTTATCATGCTTTGCTTAGATTTTGTATGTTAGGAGTGGTTTATTTTGGGAATGAAATCTTTATCATGTGCTATTACAATATTCCACTTAAGCATGGACCACAGTGTGGATTTCTTCCTTTCGAATTTGTCTTGTGATGATGTTGTTAGATTTATAGTGTTTAGCTAGCTTGAACTATTTCTCTACTGATAGTTTCTGTCTATATCTTTTTGCAAATGGCTAAAATGTGACCCTCTGTGAGCTGCTAGAGCTAAATATAACTTTCATCTTCACAGATGAATGTTTCCTAGCTTGGACTAAGCTTAAGACTGCCTTAGTAAAAACTCCAATCATAATCGGTCCAAATAGGGAATTGCCTTTTGAATTGATGTGTGATGCGAGTGACTATGCAATTGAAGCCATGCTAGGCCAAAAAAGAGAAAAATTAACACATCCTATTTATTATGCAAGTAAAACCTTGAATGAAGCTTAGTGCAATTATACTACCACAGAAAAAGAGATGTTACCAGTAGTATTTGCATGTGAGAAGTTTAGGGCATATATTGTAGGAAATAAAACAATTGTTTATACTGATCATTCTGCAATAAAGTACCTAATGAGGAAGGTTGATGCCAAGCCTCGACTAACTAGATGGGTGTTACTTTTGTAAGAGTTTGATCTAGAAATTAGATACAAAAAGGGATGTGAAAATGTAGTTGTTGATCACTTATCAAGATTGCAGAGTCATTGCGAATCTATTGCGGAGCCCGCAATGACAGATTCTTTTGTTGATGAACATGTTTTTGTGTTAGTACATTGTGATGATAATGATGAACCACGGTTTGCTGATATTGCAAATTTTCTTGCCTCACAGGTGTTACCAGAATTCAGAAAGGGGCAAGACAAGAAGAAATTCTTAAACGAGGCTAGGAAGTACATTTGGGATGATCCAACCCTCTACAAAAGTTGTGCGGATGGATTGCTAAGGAAATGTGTGTCAGCTGCTGAAGCAAGGTCAATCTTGCAGCATTGTCATACAGCTCCATATGGAGGACACTTTGGTGGTCAGAGGACTGCTGCAAAAGTATTTCAGAGTGGCTATTTCTGGCCAACAATCTTTAAGGATGCACATGACTACGCACACAACTGCAATGAATGTCAACGTACAGGTAACCTTAGTAGGAAGGATAAGATGCCCCTAACATATATCCTAGAGTTAGAACTCTTTGATGTATGGGGTATTAACTTCATGGGTCCATTCCCACCATCTATTGGTAATCTTTACATTTTAGTAGTTGTAGACTATGTCTCAAAATGGGTTGAGGCAATTGGATGTCCTTTAAATGATGCTAAAACGGTTATAAAATTTCTTAATAGACATATTTTTACACGATTTGGCACACCACGTGCCATCATAAGTGATGAAGGAACACATTTCATAAATAAATCTATGGAGAAAGTGTTAGCCAAATATAATGTTAGGCATAGGGTGGCAACACCCTATCATCCCACTTCAAATGGGCAAGCTGAAATTCTAATAGAGAGATCAAAAGCATACTTGAGAAAGTTGTAAAACCAAATAGAAACGATTGGTCTTTTAAATTAGATGATGCACTATGGCCATATAGGACTGCATATAAGACACCATTAGGAATGTCTCCTTATAGGTTAGTTTATGGAAAAACATGTCACTTACCCCTTGAATTAGAAAACAAAGCTTTTTGGGCCTTAAAAGAGTTAAACTTTTGTGTAACCGATGCGGGAACATTGCGGTCTCTGCAAGTGCATGAATTGGATGAACTAAGACACATGTCATATAAAAATGCTAAAATGTATAAGGAAAAAACTAAAATTTGGCATGATAGTAGACTTAGGATAAAGGACTTCAAAAAGGGTCATCATGTTCTATTGTTTAATTCACGATTGAAACTGTTGCCTAGCAAACTAAAGTCTCGTTGGTCTGGTCCATTTGTGATTACTAATGTGTTTGTTCATGGTGCAATTGAAATCCAAAATTTGGATCAAGGCCAGCCGTTCATGGTGAATGGTGCTAAATTGAAGCACTACTACGAGGGAGGAGATGTGAGAACACTCTCGGCATTCCTCTTATCTGAAGCTTAAAAGTCAAGCAAAAGAAAATGAGCAAGGGACTTGGAACTAGCTGAGCACCTGTTGAATTGATGAGCCCCTGGATGCCTCCGAATGAAGAGAAGAATGATGAAGAAGAAAGAGATGAATGAATGAATGAATGCCATAGTCTGACGGCATTCGAGGGAGTAGTTCTTTTCTCCCTCAAAAACCTGCTTTTCTGTAAACCGTTTAGCCCCCCCCCCCCCCCCCCCCCTCCCAATATCAACTGCTGTTCTGTTTTGATTTCCATAGTTAGCTTAATTTAGAGTAGCTAGATTAGTTTAATTTTGTATGGTTAATTAGTTTAGATAGTTCTTTTCTGTTCTATGTACTTGTTCACATGCCCTTTGGGCCACAAATAGAAATTGCATGTTAGGAGCTTTGATTACTGTTAAATCTGCTCTGTTAGTGTCATTGCGATTTCTTTGCGGACATCGCAATATTTTTCTTTTCGTTTAAGCATGCTGTTATGTGAGGTATGACTTTCAGCTGGTATGTTCTGTCTTTAATTCTAACTATGTGACTGCATTGATGATGTCCCTGTGTAGTCTGTTTATTGAGCATGCTGGATGAGTGTCGAGTACATTCTTGTTAGGTTTAATTAGCTTCATAGCATGTTAAGCATGTGCCTCTGTTAGACCTTACCATTTGGTTTTAATAAATTTATGCTGATGTGTTATCTGGACTGTGAGGGCCATTCCATCCCTAGGAGTTTTAAATTCTGTCTGTTTTTTAACTTAGACTAGATGCTTCTAAGACAAGTTTGGGGGTGTGCCACCTCATACTCTCATTGAGGACAATGAGTAGTTCAAGTTTGGGAGAGGCGGCCTCTAGTCCTAGGAACACTCCTCTCTCCCTTAGTAAGATATGCATCATCCTTCTTTGAAAAAAAAAAAAAAAGAATACAAGAAAACAAAAAAGAAGCATTGTCTTTTCTTTAAAATTGCTGAGTAATCAGGGCCACTTGTGTAACCCACAAGGGGCACTGCATCAAAAGGCATACTTAAGGGAAAGAAAGAGGTGCAAAGAAAGAAAAAAAATATGGAAAACAAATAAGGATGATGTATGCCAAGAGGGTACAGCCTTCGGTGCTTAGATGTCCTATGTAATGAACTCTGATCCTAAGTTAGCTGAGCACGGGGCTGTAACTAGAAGGCTTGTTGAGGGAGATGAGTGTCTGTCCTAAAATAGAAGTGATGCCATGGCTTAGTCTGTTCTATGGATTCTGTACTCTGATACTTGTGTTGTTCTAAGCATGACATGACTCTAAAGGATTCCTAGGTAGTAAAAATAAAAATCTTAGAAGCATGTACTGAGTCTGAGTTAAAACTAGGGAGATTTTGAAAGCTTAGGGATGACTGCACAATGTGCTCAATGATATAGGCAGATAAACCAAAAGATAGGAAGTTAGTAAAAACAGAAGGTTTTAAAGGCAAGAGAAATCAAAATAGACAAAACATGAAGTTAGTTTTAGCCTAGGAGAGTGCACAGGACAACAATGCCTTTGACAGTAAGCCTCAGCAAATCAGTTAGGTAGAGTTTAAAAGACAAGACTTAGCAGCTAATTAGAGAGAAAGTAAGCTTTTATATTGCTCGAGGACTAGCAATAACTCAAGTTTGGGGGTGTGTTATCTCTCCAAAAGTGCATTATTTAGGGTCTTAATTACCTAAAAATCATGGAAGTTCTAGAGTATTTTTGTTAGAAGTTAGCTTAATGTGTGCTTAAAAGTGGGAATTTGAGAAATGATGCTAATTTAAGGCTTATTTGGAAAAGGAACGAAAAAGGATGCAAAATGGTGAAAAAAACAGCTAAATTGTACATTGCAGGTGCATTGCGGAAATATTGCGGAGTTCGCAATGGAATCAGCTAAAACAGAGCATTGCGGCCCTCGCAATGCAACCACAACGCCAGTCTTTTCTGCTGCATTTTTTCAGCCGTCAGTCTTTGTTGTTGTGATTTTCCAGCCGTCAACTCTCCCTGTTGCTGCCACGTGTCAAGCTTGACTACCTCACAAAGTTGGATGGTGATCCACGAATATAGAGCAGCTTTTGGCAACCTCTGCAAGCTATATAAAGAGAGTTAGATGAAGGATCAATCGAATTGAATCCCCTTCAATTCATTCCACACAATCTGATAGTGAGGAGCTCCCGATCGTGAAGAATCCTGAAGACAAAACCTCTTCCCCCGTTTGTTGGATCGAAGAAATAAGCCCTTGGCGTTGATAAATCGAGAGGAAGAAGAGAAGATCTCTTTTCTTATCTGATCGAAATTATCCCCATGATCAGCTAATCTTCCTCTTCATCCGAGGTGATTCACGACTTGGAGGATCCTTACGCAACTTATTGCTTTCCTTTACTGCTTTCCTAATTTCTTACTGCTTTCCTTTAAGTGTTGTTCTGAACCATTTACCGTTTTACCCTTTAACTGTTGCTTTTGGATCAACGTATGTTTGTTTACGAATTTTTATGTACTTCGCCTTTTTAAGAGTAATCAATTAATTTTGTTGAGTTCTCCATTCTATGTTTAATCAATTCATTTCCTTTAGTTCTTCGAAAACCATGAGTAACTAACTCAATAGAGGTCTGCCACGGATTCAGCATGTAAAGTAGCGTGAATGCATAGGCTAGAAGTATGTGAATTCAGTATGTAAAGTAGCGTGAATGCATTGAATGTATGTGATCTTCATCCCATGGGCAATTTCGACTGCCCATCCATTTTGTCTAAAGAAGTCCTAACCTCTAGAAGGAGTAAGATTTCAGAGTCATCCATTCATGTTAGCCTTTTATGGTAACCAGAGAATGGCCTAGGAATAGGCATTCTCCTAGCACGTTTGTTAGCATGTGTGTATAAATAGGTTCTTAAGTCTTACTTGGATATGAGTAAACTCAAGATCTAATGCATGTAATCGAAAGATGCATGAGACCTAGTTAAAACGATTCATGAAATGTTAATTTGCTGTTGAATGATCATAGTTAAATGCCTATAGAGGACTCTTAAGCCGACCTTGCTATCTTACTTTAGTTTTTAAATCGTTGCGAATTTATTGCGAGATTATTGCGAGAGCCGCAATAACCATTTCTGCCTTTGCCTTAGTCTTTTTCAGTAGCTTTTAATCCATTGCGAAATCATTGCGAAAAGATTGCGAGATCCGCAATCCTAATTTTCCACATTATAACTTTACCTCTTTGCTTGCTTTGCATTTATGTTTACATTCTTCTTGCATCTTTTATACTTTCGTCCTTCAACCCAAAATCTATCCAATTTAAGTTACCTTATCTAATCTAACATACCAAATCGCTAGTCACTAAACTTAATCTCTGCGGGAAAACGAATTAAATTATACTTATCACTTGCTGCAGACCATGTATACTTGCATGATCTGAGTGCTCTTCGTATTTAATTTTACATACACACTGAGCACGCAACAGCCACATAGGTATCGGAGAAGTCGTTTGACAGCATTCTAATGATCATTAGTCGGGCGATGCATGATTTGTGACAACTTATTGACTGCATAAGCGATGTCTAGACGAGTAAGAGTGGGATATTGAAGGCTGCCAACAATGGTCCGAAATTTGGTTGGGTCAGATAGTGTTGAGCCAGAGTGAAGAGTAAGGACTCGTGAAGTAGCTATAGGTGTAGTGATAGGGCGAGAATCAATCATCTTTGTTCGAGCAAGTATGTCAATGACATATCGCCGCTGAGAGAGGAGTAAACCGTGGGAATGAGGAAGCACCTAAATCCCGAGGAAGTAGTGGAGATTACCCAAATCCTTGAGCGAGAAGCGACGAGCAAGAACCGAGACGAAATTATGGACTGCTAGAACATTGTTACCTATGACAATGATGTCATCAACATACAAGTAGAAACAGAGTATCTTTGTTAGTTTTCTGTACAAACAAGGAAGTGTCTGTGACCGAGTTCGAGAAGTGAGATACAAGCAGAAATTGGCGAAGCTCATTGTACCGAGCTCGAGGTGCCTGCTTAAGGCCATAAATAGCCTTTCGTAGGCGGCACACGTGGTGAGGTTGATCAGGATCAACAAATCCTTGTGGCTGTGTCAAAAAGACATCATCAGTAAGAGTGCCTTGGAGAAGTGCATTGTTGACATCTAGTTGACGAAGATCCCAACCATTATTGACAGCCATGGAAAGGACAAGTCGAATTGTCGTGGGTTTGACAACTAGGTTGAACGTCTCATGGTAGTCAACGCGGATGCGTTGATGAAACCCTTTAGCAATCAATCGAGCTTTGTACCTGTCAACAGAACCATTAGGTGAACGTTTTATTCGAAAACTCCATTTACATCCCACTATATTTTGAACCATTGTTGGAGGAACTAACTCCCAAGTACCATTCCTAACCAAGGCATTGAACTCGTCTGACATTGCATGTCGCCATTTGCTGTCTTTGATGGCCTAAGTGACACAAGTTGGCTCAATATCTTGGGCAAGTTGGGCTGAGAGACTGAGTTTGGTTATTAGTTTGAAGATATTATTTTTGGAGCGTGTGATTATAGGCGAGGTGCGAGTGATGGTAGTTGGTACGGATGATAGGTTTTTGGTTGTAAGGTGATCCTGAGGAGGAGGATCAGTGGGTACCACTGGTGGGGATAAGGGAAGTGGGGGAGAAGGGATTTCTGAAAAAGGTGGTGGAAGTGGAACAGGGTTGGTAGGGGCAAGGGATGGGATGAGAGAGGTTTGTTGTGCGATCAGGTCCAATTGTGTGGCAAGATCGATTGACGAGGGGTTGTGGGAGCAACTTGTAGATGGTGTATAGGTGGTTGGAAGGAGGACATGTTGTGGTAACCAGGTGTTGCTGGTGGACTCAGTTGGTCGTGCAAAACTTGGTTCGAAGGTTAACATGGGAAACTCAGACTCAATAAAGCGAACATGACGAGATGAGTAGAGTTTCTGAGTGCGAGGATCGTAACACAAGTAAGCACTTTGAGTGGATGAGTAGCCTAAAAAGACACACAAAATGGATTAACTAGCAAGTTTGTGCGATGAGTAAGGCGAAGCCAAGGAAACAGAGACAACCAAACGCGCGTAGTTTTGACTAATTTGGTGGAGAGTCAAATAATTTATGATAAGGGGAAACTGACTCGAGTGTGGGATTGAGAAGACGATAAATGAGGTAAGTAGCAGTGCGGAATGCGTATGACCAGAAAGTGAGAGGCAAAGAAGCACGAGACAAGAGTGAAAGACCGGTTTCAACTATGTGACGATGACGACGTTCAGAAAAGCCATTATGTTCTAGGGTATGTGGAAGGGACGTGAGGTGCGAGATTCCATTTGTAGATAAATAGGTCGCAAGTCCAATATATTCTTCACCGTTATCTGGGTACAGAGTCACAATTTTCTTATGAAAAAAGTTTTCAACAAGTGCTTTAAAACGGGGGAAAATTGTTGCAACCTCAGATTTGCGTGTGATAGGGTAAAGCCAAATATAGTGTGTGAAGTGATCCACAAAAATGACATAATATTTGAACCAATCAATGGAATAGATAGGAGAAGTCCATACATTAGACAATATTATCTGGAGAGAGGAGTGAGACACAAGAGATGATTGAGAGAAAGGTAATTTATGACTTTTCTTGCTAAGACAATCATTGCAATAAGAGGTCTTTATATTAGAGGAATGTACCGCTAGTTGGAACGTAGAGAGAATATGGCGTAGGATTGACTCGAACGGATGACCCAAACGATGATGCGAGTCATGGTGAGACACTTTGACACTAGTGAAAGTAGATGGACTAGGTGAGGAGGGGGAGGTAGGAAATTCATACACACCATCTGTCGCAACGTTTTTGCGACGCGGAGCGGCCGACAACCTTCTGTTAAACAGGGGTTTTCACAAAAAATGGAGTCGCCACCAATCATTTAGAGTGTAGAGAAGGTGCTAGCACCCTACAACATCCCGTTTAAAAAAACGGTAGCCAAAACGTTTTATCCTAATTATCTAGCTAATTTCAAATGGTCCTAAAAAATATAAATAAAATAAACAATTAAAATTAAAGTGATGTCCCAACTAATCATACCCTAACTCGTAAAGTAGGGATTTGATTTTGTGAACAATATCGTTAATTTCGCCATTTAATCGCCTTGATCTCAATACCCTCGAGATGATAGGAACAGTCCTTCATCTCTCCCGGGGTTACAAATTAAATTTTAAATTACCCTCGAGATGAAAGGAACAGTTCTTCATCTCTCCTGGGGTTACAAATTAAATTTTAAATTACCCTCAAGATGAAAGGAACAGTCCTTCATCTCTCCCGGGGTTACAAATTAAATTTTAAATTACCCTCGAGATGAAAGGAACAGTCCTTCATCTCTCCCGGGGTTACAAATTAAATTTAAATTACCCTCGAGATGAAAGGAACAATCCTTCATCTCTCCCGGGGTTACACATTAAATTTTAAATTACCCTCGAGATGAAAGGAACAGTCCTTCATCTCTCCCGGGGTTACAAATTAAATTTAAATTACCCTCGAGATGAAAGGAACAGTCCTTCATCTCTCCCGGGGTTACACATTAAATTTTAAATTACCCTCGAGATGAAAGGAACAGTCCTTCATCTCTCCCGGGGTTACACATTAAATTTTAAATTACCCTCGAGATGAAAGGAACAGTCCTTCATCTCTCCCGGGGTTACACATTAAATTTTAAATTACCCTCGAGATGAAAGGAACAGTCCTTCATCTCTCCCGGGGTGGCGACTTGAATTTAAAGTACACTCGAGATGAAAGGAACAGTCCTTCATCTCTCCCGGGGTGGCACATTAAACTTAATTTAACCAAAATAGAAAAATAATGAACTTATGTTTCGCAATTAAATAACATGCATGGAGACTAAAGATTAAAACAAGAAGATAAAATAGGGGTATATATGCATATAAACGGGGGTATATATGCATATAAACAGGGTTACATATGCATATAAACAGGGGGTATATATGCTCAAAACAGGGGTATATATACATGTAAACAGGGGGTATATATGCTCAAAACAGGGGTATATATGCATATAAACAGGGGTATATATGCATATAAACAGGGGTATATATGCTCAAAAACCAATCAGACATACTTCACTAAAAGAATAGGGGGGCATTACAGTAATTTTACTAAAAATCTAAAATATCGTTACCCAATCAGGCGTCTAGTTCTTCTTCCGCACGCAGGCTCTTCACGAGGATTGATGTTGCCGTGGCTCGCCGGAAGCACCGTGGTTGGAGGGCTGAGAGAAACGAACGTCGCCGGTGTCCGTCGTTGGAATAGAGCTCCGTCGTTGGTTCGTGGTATAGCTGAGGATGAAGCTCCACCGTCGGGGTCGTCTGAGTTCGAGGTGGTGCTGGGATTGGAAGTCTGAAGCCCAAATCGTCGTCGCCGTCGTCCGAAGGAGAAGGTAGTCCGTCGTTCGCCTGGGTTTATCGAAGGTGGAGCTCAGGGCCGAGGGCGACGCCGTTGGAGAAGCTCAGAGGGGTCGCCGGCGTCTGGAGGAGAAAATGGTCGCCGTTCGTCTGGGTTCGGAGCAAAGAACTTGGAGATCGCCGCTCCTTCGAGGTTGAAGACGAAGCTGGTTCGTCTGAGCTCGAGGTGGTGCTGGGATTGGAACTCCGCCGTGTGGGTTCGAGGTTGAAGACGAAGCTGACTCCTTCGCCGTGAGATGAACCTGAAGATGGGATGCCGCCGCCGTCTGGTTCGTGAGGTTGAAGAAGTCCGGTCGGAGCGCCGCCGTGCACGGTGGTTCTCCGCCGTACGTGATGGAAAACCGCCGTGAAGTACCGGAGTCGGGTGGTGGCCGGATTGATGAGGGTGATGAGAGGGAAGGGATGATGAATAGTGAGGAGAGAGGGATTTGTTTTTTTGGGAGCTTTGGGATTACCAATATTTTTGTCCTATCCTCCACATGTCCCATCCTTACCAATTTATAGCCCCTAGGCTAGGTCATAAGTCAAAAATGGGCCCTAAACTTGGCCTTTCCCCAATTCCCCTACCCTAAAAGCTAAACACTAAAACCCTAACTGAAACCCCAAACGAAACCCCAAATTGGAACTTTAAACCCAAAACTTAAGATAAAACGCTAAATTGGAGTCCCGAGATTGAGACACTAAAATTGGAAACCCTAAAAATGGATACTAGATTGGAAACCCAAATTGGAAACCCTAAATTGAAAACCTAAATTGGAAACCCTAAAATGGAACCCTAAAACCAAAAAACTAAAAACAAATCGCAGCGGAAAACCGAGATCGAAGCGCTAAACCCTAAAACAAAATCCAGGAAGCTCCGAACGACCCACTAACGGAATACAAATTTTTTTGTGATTTTCTTGAAAACTTCGAAAATGACGGAAAAATGCGAAATTAAAGAAAAACTCCAAAAATATTTGAAAATGAGTGAAAAACATAAAATTATGTGAAAAATCCAAAATGATGATAAACAAGGCCGGACGAAATACGGTGTCAACACCATCTTTAGGTTGTCCTGCCAGCAATACTGCCCCCGTCAACAGATCCTTCACACGAAACAAATAGGGTAAGAACTCAACAAAAGTGTTATTGGACTTGCAAAATTGAGATATGGAAATAATATTTCTTTTCATGTTAGGAACACATAAAACATCATGCAATTGAAATTTTTTTGTAGGAGTTGAGAGAGAAGTAGAGTCAGTGTGTGATATATGTAATCCAGTACCATCACTGATGACAATGTCGTCAGGACCATCATAAGGAGTGTGGAGGGAGAGATTGCTCAGGTCGGCAGTTACATGGTGAGATGCACCACTATCAAGAAGCCAATTAGGCGTCGTAGAGGGAGTGGCGATGGTTGTATGTGCCTTTGGTTGCCATGGATAGGATACTTCCTTGTTGTTGGGTGGGGGCGTTCGTCAAGGGGTGGAAGAGGGAATCAATCGGTAAATCGGACAATTTGCGATAGTATGACCCACATTCCGACAACCTTGAAACTTACCGAGATATGGGCGATGCTGGCGAGGGGTTGACTCTGACTGAGGAGGTTGAAAGGATGACCCCAATCGAGGTGTCAAGGGGTGACATTGACCACCAGGTCGTGTTGAAGTAAGATTCGCCGTGATTGAGTGTAGAGAGGATCTCGATTTTGACTGCTGAAGAAAAAGTTCTCGATTGATAAGTTTCTCATGGAGCTCATCAAATGAGATAGGTGTGTCTCGACCTTCAACAATGTCAACGATATGGCGATAGTCATCATGGAGGCCTTCAAGTATTTTTTTAATAAGGTCTTCATGATCTAGAGGTTTTCCTAGAGCAGCGACTTGATCGGATCGACACTTAATGAATTGCATGTATTCAAAAATTGTCTTGGAGCCTTTGGTGGCTCGATTGAGGTGATCCTTAATTTGCTTAATGTGGCCACGAGTCGGGCGAGCATATGTGTTGACAAGAATTTTTCATGCTTCACGAGAGGTAGCGGCTTGTTGGATCAGGGGTACAAGAGGAGAGGAGATGGAACCGACAAGGGCACCAAACAAAAGTTTGTCTTGTCGAAACCATGGAATAAAGGTTGTGCTTGGAGATGAGGTGTTGTCAATGGAGATGGTTTTGGGTGGGCATTGATGAGATTCATCAATATATTTGTGGAGGTCATAACCTATTAGAATGGGTTCAATTTGAAGTTTCCAAGCAAGATATTTTGTGGAGGTAAGTTTTTGGATGTTTTGATGAGGGATGTTGATGAGTTGGAGCGGAAGGGTGAGATTTTCTGTGTTGGGGGTGATGACTCCTTGAGGGGTAGTGGCATTATGGAGCGGAATGGTGTGATTTTCTGTGTTGGGGGTGATGACTCCTTGAGGGGTGGTGGTATTAACCATGGCCATAGTTGATCGTTGCGCTTGAGGAAGGAATGAGATTGGGAGCAAAGGCTCTAATACCATATAAAGGTATGGAAATGATGAAATGATCAGTTGCCCTTTTCATTGATAAATGAATGTATTTATAGGTTACAAGTTATCTACTTATGAACTATTGGAAGTTACACCAAGTACCAAATATGATTGAAAACTTGTTAATGATTCTACAACTTAGGAGAATAATATGTTTGACTACTCTACAACTAAGGAGCTAGGTGCCATTATTCTCCAATAGCGTCGTCGCTTGTGGTAGGTTGATAGCTTTAAAATAGAGCTATAATTATAGACTTAATTCTTGCTAAATGCCATGCTTAATTCAATTAAATCTACTTATTTTAGGTATTTCGTGGCAAAGAGCTCGGGAAGTCAAATTATGAATTTCAGGGCTAAATCGGTCATTTAAGAGGTTTCGGGAAGTGTTCAGGTCAAAAAGATAGGCCAAACGGAGTTCGGGAGCAAAAACGACCCAAAATTGGGGTTAGACCCGAGAGGTCAGCGCCAAGGCGCCGGCGCCCAGCACCAGCACCAGCCCAGACGCGCGCGCGCGCGCGCTATGCCCGACATTAAAGGTCCCGCGCGCGCGCCCCAGCGCCCGTCATCGTAAGTCCCGCGCGCGCCGCGCGCCAACACCCGCGCCCACGCCCGTGTCCGCGCGCTCACCTAGCCATGACCCGAAAAGCCCGTCATTAAAAGTCCCAAAAATGCCCGTCCTTAAAAGTCAAAGAAATTCCCGATTTTATAAATTTTTCCAGAGAGCTCAGCGCCTAGGCGCTGTCCCGATCCTGTGCGCGCGCCCGCGCAGCGCCTAGGCGCTGACTTATGGCGCCTAGGCGCTATTCTGACGCGAAAATGGGTATAAATACTTATTTTCCGATTTTAGGTCATGATCCTATTCTTTTCCCCCTCGGGATTGCCGTTTTTCTCTCTCTTTTTCTTGTTTTTACCCATTTTTGGGTTGTATGAAGGAGACAACCTCCATGAATGCTTGGGCAAACTTCATCTCCATGGATAGCTAGAGGTTAGTGATTGGTTAGTTAAGTTTAGGGGTTGATTATCTTTTGTATTAGGTGAGATTAGAGCTTAATTGAACTGTTTAGCATGATTGAATGAATTTCTTGCATCTCTTGGTCTGTATTAAGAACGAATAACTTGCCTTTCCGATTAGGAGTGACGTCCATAATTAGTTACGCATGCTTAGTTGGCTATTATTGATTTTTGACAAACTTCAATACTTAGTAGCGAAAGTCTAGCTCGTGGGTAATCAATTCGAGCCTAAGTGACAGTTGGGGGTAGGAATTGATTAACGTTCTCAAGGCGGGCTTAAGACTAAGAGATAAATCGAATTAGTTCTAGGATTAATTCGTCTCAATGATACCCGTTACTGTTTGTTAATTGATTTAAGCGTCATGAACTTAGATTAATTAGTGGGCATGTTTAATTAGGATTGCACTTCCTTAATTAATTCATTGGGATGTTTTGGACCCGTTTGGGACATAACATTTTGTGTGCATGAAACGTCTTTGCTAATTTACATATTAATCAATGAACCAAAATACATTAGATCAATCCCGACACTTGCTAATCAATCGAATTCGTCAATTTCATACTTCCCGTTTTAATTTTCCGTTAGCTTAAATTCTGTTTTTGTTACTTTGTTTTCCCAAACAAAATCCCCCCATTTTATCATAGCAAATTTAATTCAATTAATTTAGGATTATTGATCACTCCATGTGGATCGACCCCGTTACCACTTAGCTCCAAATTGCTCGGTGCATTCGGGTTTATAAATTTCATTTTGGTGGGTCTCGACAGCCCGAAATTTGTGAACGTACAAAAGTTCACTACCAAAATTGGCGCCGCTGCCGGGGAGTAAAATATGATCTTACTTGATTGGATTTTATTTGTTTTGAGTTGTTTTTATTTTATTTTATTTTTTCTTTTGTAAATAATTTTATTTTATTTTATTTCTTTTTATTTTTATTTTCTTAGTTTCTGTTTATTTTTATTCTTCTTGTACAGTATGACGAGGTTCTTTTAAGTTTTTGTGTACAGTTTTATTTTAATTTTGAGGAGAATGGAAGAAATGGAGGCTGAGGCTAATTTTGAGGATCAAAGGACCATGAGGGAGTTGGAATTACCGGACGTAGACCGCCAACCACTGTGTATAGTGTATCCGGTAGTCCCAGGTAATTTCCGATTAAAATCTGGATTAATTTACCAACTACCTTCTTTTTGTGGTAATGCAGGTGAGGATCCTCAGAAGCATCTTAAGGAATTTCATCTGGTATGTTCGGGGATGATGCCCCAAGGAGTGACAGAAGACCAACTGTGCTTGAGGGCCTTTCCTTTCACTTTGAAGAAAAAGGCAAAAGATTGGCTGTATTGTCTTCCATCTGGGTCTGTCACGACATGGAACGGACTGAAGGGCCTATTTTTGGAGAAGTACTTCCCTGCCTAAAAAACCACTGAAATCCGGAGTCAAATCTGTAGGATCACGCAGGGAACTGAGGAGAATTTATTCGAATGTTGGGAGCGGTACAACCGACTGTGCGGGAGCCACCCCAATCACCAGATAGCTGAGCACCTCCTCATTCTGTATTTTTACGATGGTATGCTTCCTCGAGACCGCCAGATGATCGATGCTGCTAGTGGAGGATCTCTCCTTGATAAGACGCCCGTGGAGGCCAGAACTCTGATCTCTAATATGGCGGGTAACCTTCAGCAGTATGGTGGTGGAGGAGTGGAGAATGCCCGCCTCTCAAAGGAACTGAATGAGCTCAAAGCCCAAGTACTCGAGGTAAGTAACTCACTTCTGATAGTAGCCCAAAGCTTACAAAAATCTCAATCTTCTGTTGCAGACCGAAATGTCGAGGAGATGGTGAGTTCTTACTTGGGGAAATTTTCGGCCATGTTTGAGAGTAGTGGAGCTCAAGTGCGAGGTCTGGCTGATGCAATGAAGAGGCTCGACGAAAGGCTCAGTAAGGTGGAGGATCAGTGCTCACGGATACCGCCGCAACAACCGATGGTGAACACTTGTGAACAATTGTGCGCCATAACCTTGAGAAGCGGGAAGGAAATCTCTCCCATCTCTACACCAGTGGAGGAGACTCCTGAACCAAGATGGAAAGGGGTAAATTTTGATCCCACCTGTACTAGAGTGTATGTGCCTAAAGCCCCCTTCCCGAGTAGATTGATGGATCCTCCAGCCCAATTGGAGAGCGAAAAGAAGAAAAGTCCTCCAGTTGTTCCAAAGTATGTGCCCAAGCCTCCCAATCCAAGAAAACAGCTGAGTCCCAGGATCATTGAAGAAGAGGACCAAGATGAGGAATCTCCTGTGCCTAAGCAAAATTGTGTTCCAGTTGCGCCTTTCCCAAGTAGGCTGGCTAAGCCAAAGCCGAAGGTTGATGAGGAAGATAAAGAAGTCTTGGAGACTTTTAAGAGGGTTATGGTGAACATTCCCCTTTTGGAAGCCATCAAGCAAATCCCTAAGTACTCGAGGTTTCTTAAGAGTTGGTGCACCTCCAAAAGGAAGAAAAAGGCGGAAGAAGAAGTGAAAAGCTTGAGTGACTCAAGAATGTCCAACATTGTTCTACCAACGAAATGCAAGGATCCAGGTAAGTTTACTTTACCTTGCACAATAGGGGACAAAACGATTTATGATGCCATGTTAGATCTAGGATCATCAGTTAATGTGATGTCTTATGATGTTTTTCAAGATCTTAAATTGAAATATATGCATAGATCTGGTGTTATAGTACAACTGGCTGATAAATCATTTGTGCATCCTATGGGAAAAGTTGAAGATATTCTTGTTAAGGTTAACAATATGTACTTCCCCGCTGACTTTCATGTGCTTGAAATGAATGAAACTCATCTCGTATGCCCACGTCAATTCTTTTAGGACGTCCTTTCATGAAAACTGCTAAGGTTAAAATTAATGTGGATAAAGGAGTCTTATCTATTGAATTTGATGGAGATAAGAGTGAGTTTAAAATGGATGCATTAACTGATGAACCTGATGGGAATGTGAATGTCGATACTGTGAATGCATTGTTTGGGATTGATGTTGTTAGTGTGCCGGAGAAGCCTAGGAAATTCTTTTCTGTGGACTTTGGCAGGAAGGATGGATATAGGAAGATGGATGGAGTATCTTCCAAGATGTTGGACTATGGATGAGTGGAGTCCGAGAATACAGTCGAGCAATTGACTTTAAAAATTTGCGCTTCTCGGAGGCACCCGAGTTTGAACTGTTATTTCTGTTTGTTTTAGTTGATTACTTTAAGTAGTTTAGTTTTTAATACTTGCTTGCTTGTTTTGTTTCGTTTTTCTTAGGAGAATAAGGAGATTGCCCGGCTTATGGACCTTAAATTGGGAAGAATAGATAGCGCCCTCTCTCCGCCAACCTTGCAAAGATCAGGGAAGTTCTCGTGTTCCCTTATTTTGCTCGTTTATTGCTTTATCTGATGGTTGATGCATTGAGGACAATGCATCTATCTAAGGTTGGGGGTGGTTTGTCTGTGGACTTCTGTGTAGTTATCGAGCATGGGTTTTCTCTGATTTTGAAGTGCCGTAGTCTGAATTTGCATGTTGACCGATGAGGACAATCTAAGATGTGCTTTTAAAATCTTCGTAGTTGCATAATAGGAAAAGCATGAGATTGTATGCGTTAATTGAGCATTTTTCGAAAATTTTTGTCGTTGCTTCCTTGCATCTATCGAGCACGTAGCATCTTATTCTCGACTCTATAGGCTTAGAATTGCTTTATTTAGCCTGAAATCATGTTGTCACCCTGAAAGGCACCCCTAGGGAAGGCTTGATGCATGATAGGTTGTAATAGGTTAATTGAATTGTAGCGAAGCTATTGCCTAGTAAAAAAGCAAGCATGAAAATAAAAGCTCCTGAGATGCTCCTCCTTCTTAGAATCGCGACTAAGAAGTGAACATTAGTCCTTAAAAATGTGAAGCTTGCCCGTAGTCAGATACATTGTGCAATGGAATTGCAGGTAAGCTGGAACGAAGGCAAGCTTGACATGTTAGGCTCTCTTGGAGAAAAAAAAAAAAAAGGAAAAAAAAAAAAGTAAAAATTTAGCAAGTTCAAAAGAAAAAGAATTAGGCCTTTTAATTTGTTACTCTCTTGATTGTTGAAAAGTCGTAGACTGTTCTGTATTGCTAGAAGTAGGGGGAAAACGTGATGTAAGGTTGCATAAAGTTTTTCCGAGTCTATGAGAGCTAGAATATGTTTGCTGAACACACACGCACGTAGGGGAGTAACGGTTAGATTTTCGAAGGGCTCTCAATCAGTGCATGCGATTAATTGCTTTCTTGTTAAGTAAATGCCTTGATCTTTGAAGCATTCAGGTTTGAGTCGATAGCATGCAAAAATTTAGTTCTGTGGTGATAATTTAAGAATAGCCTTGCTCGAGGACTAGCAAGATTTAGGTCGGGGGTATTTTGATAGCTCTAAAATAGAGCTATAATTATAGACTTAATTCTAGCTAAATGCCATGCTTAATTCAATTAAATCTACTTATTTTAGGTATTTCGTGGCAAAGAGCTCGGGAGGTCAAATTATGAATTTCAGGGCTAAATCGGTCATTTAAGAGGTTTCGGGAAGTGTTTGGGTAAAAAAGATAGGCCAAACGGAGTTCGGGAGCAAAAACGACCCAAAATTGGGCTTAGACCCTAGAGGTCAGCGCCCAGGCGCCGGCGCCCAGCACCAGCACCAGCCCAGACGCCCACGCGCCCAGACGCGCGCGCGCGCGCTATGCCCGCCATCGCCTCGTCCCGCGCGCGCCCGCGCGCCCCAGCGCCCGTGTCCGCGCGCGCTCCGCCGCCCGTCATCGTAAGTCCCGCGCGCGCCACGCGCCAACACCCGCGCCCACGCCCGCGCGCGCTCGCCTGCCCACGCCCGTGTCCGCGCGCTTACCCTAGCCATGACCCGAAAAGCCCGTCATTAAAAGTCCCAAAATTGCCCGTCCTTAAAAGTCAAAGAAATTCCCGATTTTATAAATTTTTCCAGAGAGCTCAGCGCCTAGGCGCTGACTTATGGCGCCTAGGCGCTATTCTAACGCGAAAATGGGTATAAATACCCATTTTCAGATTTTAGGTCATGATCCTATTCTTTTCCCCCTCGGGATTGCCGTTTTTCTCTCTCTTTTTCTGGTTTTTACCCATTTTTGGGTTGTATGAAGGAGACAACCTCCATGAATGCTTGGGCAAACTTCATCTCCATGGATAGCTAGAGGTTAGTGATTGGTTAGTTAAGTTTAGGGGTTGATTATCTTTTGTATTAAGTGAGATTAGAGCTTAATTGAACTGTTTAGCATGATTGAATGAGTTTCTTGCATCTCTTGGTCTGAATTAAGAACGAATGACTTGCCTTTCTGATTGGGAGTGACGTCCATAATTAGTTACGCATGCTTAGTTGGCTAATATTGATTTTTGACAAACCTCAATACTTAGTAGCGAAAGTCTAGCTCGTGGCTAATCAATTCAAGCCCAAGTGACGTTGGGGGTAGGAATTGATTAACGTTCTCACGGCGGGCTTAAGACTAAGAGATAAATCGAATTAGTTCTAGGATTAATTCGTCTCAATGATACCCGTTACTGTTTATTAATTAATTTAATAGTCATGAACTTAGATTAATTAGTGGGCATGTTTAATTAGGATTG
Source organism: Herpetospermum pedunculosum (assembly GCA_028017165.1). NCBI lineage: Eukaryota > Viridiplantae > Streptophyta > Magnoliopsida > Cucurbitales > Cucurbitaceae > Herpetospermum > Herpetospermum pedunculosum. The sequence continues at coordinate 50,711,341 of CM051528.1, read as the reverse complement.
CACTTCCTTAATTAATTCATTGGGATGTTTTGGACCCGTTTGGGACATAACATTTTGTGTGCATGAAACGTCTTTGCTAATTTACATATTAATCAATGAACCAAAATACATTAGATCAATCCCGACACTTGCTAATCAATCGAATTCGTCAATTTCATACTTCCCGTTTTAATTTTCCGTTAGCTTAAATTCTGTTTTTGTTACTTTGTTTTCCCAAACAAAATCCCCCCATTTTATCATTGAAAATTTAATTCAATTAATTTAGGATTATTGATCACTCCCTGTGGATCGACCCCGTTACCACTTAGCTCCAAATTGCTCGGTGCATTCGGGTTTATAAATTTCATTTTGGCGGGTCTCGACAGCCCGAAATTTGTGAACGTACAAAAGTTCACTACCATAGGTCGTCGGTAGATCTGTGGAGAACTACACCGCCGATTAAAGCTTGTCGTCACCATTGAAGTTCGAGGGTCAGACCGCTATCCTTGTTGTCGTCGGGTTACCCCGTAGTCGTTTGTCGTTGTCGTTGAAATCCAAGCATCCTGATTGCACTCAAAAAATGCTATTTTATAATTCTTCATTCTTGTTGGTCGAATGAAATTAATGTGTTTAATCATATGTTTTTTCAGCTATCGAGCTTTCAGAGCTGAACGAGGCCATTTTATTAAATAAGAGCTTAAAAGAAAAGTTTTAGGGCATAATATCAATAAATCGCGCTGACGGATAAGGAGTTGGGATTTTTACATCTACCTCTAATAACTTGTTTGTTGAGTGTTTTATTTTAGATCTCTATAGTTACAAAAAAAAAGGGTATTTATTTATTTATTCCTTTTTCGAGAAGAAAGGGACAATACACTAACACAAACCAAAAAAACAGAACAAAAACAACTAAGAAGAAGACTTATCTCGCTCGACAAGCGCCAATAGCCACGGTGGAAAATCATCCCACCACTCTTGAATGACATCTTCAGTCATAACCCAATGTGCAATTGCGTCGACCACCTTGTTCTGAGGTCGCCTAATGTGTTGAAAGCCTCTAATTGGCAAAGCCGACGACAACCAAAGCACATCTCCGTCACCAATTTAATCATCGTGAGATCTTCCGCTTCCCCATTCAACAAACGGATCACCTCAAGACAATCAGATTGGATGAGCACCTGTGGTAGATTCAACGCCTCAATTCGCCTCAAACCCGCCTCAATCGCCATCATTTCTAATAACCCCACACTGTACCGTCCAACAAGGACTTTACCCCCTGCACGCATTATGTCCCCCTTATGATCGCGAAGAACCCCCAGTCCGCCCCTGCATTCGCCCTCCATCCACGCCGCATGGCATGTCGGGAACCAGGAGTGAGGCTCCGAAGGTCGCCACGTCAGGCGCTCTACCACAAGCAACTCATTTGCCAAGCACTCCTCGCTACCCCTATCCACCTCCAAAACAAATTGATGAAGATCGTCGGCAACTAGCTCTTGCAGCACGTCGGTCGACACGACCAACCTCGTGAAGACTCGCTGATTCTGCCCTTTCCAAAGGCGCCACAACACCATCTGCAAAGTATCCAACTTATTCTCCTCCTCGGACCCTAGGAACCCCGCAAAGCGGTCAAGAGCCTACCATTTACTCCTACAACACACTGTAGCAACAAAGTTAGAATTAAAGAAGTGGGACCAAAGGCCCCTAGTCACCTTGCAACACCAAAATAAGTGCTCAGACGTTTCATAGTCTTTATGCTAAAAAGGTCACCATAATTCAGTAACAACGCCTTTTATATAGAGATTAGTACGAGTAGACACAATATCCTGCAAAACTTTCCAGCAACATAATTTAACTTTCTACGGTAAATGAGTCTTCCAAAAAGTACGCGACAGATGAGCAAGACTCTCTGATGAGGAAGATGACCCAACCCGATCCCCCGCCAACTGCACCCCCAACTTTTACACACTCTTCACCGAAAAGACCCATTTTCTTATCAGGGGCCCAATAAAATTGCAATTCTTGTTGATGTACATTTTTTTTTTTTTTTTGGACAATATGTAGTGTGAAAGATTCAAACCTCTTTGTTGAGTGTTTGATTTATTTTAAAACTCTATAGTTACAAAAAAAAAAAAAAAAAAAAAAAAAAAAAAAAAAAAAAATAATTGGGTACTTAATAGGCTAAGGTGAAAATTTTATTTTGATTTGAATAATTTATTTAATGATAACGGATAAGTACAAATTAAAATAAATTTACATCAACAAAAAAATAAGATCAATTCTTATTTTATTTTAACAAAGTAACACTTAATAATTAAATATTTAACAAATATAATTAAAATTTTTTAACTTTATAAAAATATTATATGAAATAAACAAATAGATTAATATGATTTTTTATTAGAAGAAAATTTTAAGTAGTCTAAATAGAAGGGAGAGAAAAAAATGAAAAATTATTAATAAAAATTAGGGTTGTACATTTTTTTTCCATGGATATTTAATTAGTGCGAGGTGGATGATGGAATCCCTCACGTTTTAGTAAGGGGCACAACCTTATGTCAATTAAGTTATGCTCGGTTTGTGCCTTGTAGGTCTCATTTGCTGATGAGAGAGAAATGATAAGAATGTAAAGTAATTAATAAAAATGTTGGGCAGCCCAATGAATAAGGAATGAAAATGAGATTAACAAGCATTTTTAAGAATACAATTATCTATTCTAAAAAAAATGTCTAGAATTATATCGAAGGATAGAGTTTCGCAAATTGGTGGTGGGTCCCACTAATCTATTTTAGTAAGCACTGTTAAAGGAAATGAAATCATTCACATTCTTTGACTTCCATTCCCTATAAAGTAAAAATGGATTAAGTTTATTGCAAAAAAAAAAAAAAAATGGCTTAACTTAAGTTAAAAAAAATTGGAAAAAAATGCAAACAAACATAACAAAATTATTATGCCATTCTCACTAAAAACCAAATAGGAAGAATAAAATTTGATTACTAAATTTGGCTATAAGAGATACCAAATTTGTAAAAACTTTTCTTTTAAATCATTAAGTAGCCATTTGTTTTTTTCGTAATTAGTCCCAATCTTTAGAGGTCTAGAATTATAGATGCCTCAAAATAGAGATAAGCATGTTTAGATAGCCGAGAATGTCTCAAAAATTAATGCGAGGATTGAACCCATAACTTCTTAGTCAATGGCACAACTTTAATAATTAAATATTTAACAAATATAATTTAAAATTTAACTTTATAAAAAGATTATATGAAATAAACAAATAGATTAATATGATTTTTTATTAAGAAGAAAATTTTAAGTAGTCTAAATAAGGTTGTAAAAAAAAAGTAGTCTAAATAAGGAGAGAAAAAAAATGAAAAATTATTAATAAAAGTTAGTGTTGTGCATTTTTTTTTTTTGCATAGATATTTAATTAAGGCGAGGTGAATGATGGAATCCCGACGTTTTAGTAAGTGGCACAATTTTTTGTCAATTAAACTATGCTCGGTTTGTGGCTTGTAGGTCTCATTTGTTGATGAGAGAGAAATGATAAGGATGTAAAGTAATTAATAAAAATGTTGGGGAGCCCAACGAATAAGGAATGAGAATGAGATTAACAAGCATTTTTAAGAATATAATTATCCATTATCAAAAAAATGTCTAGAATTATCTCTATTGGGAGGAGAGAGTTTCACAAATTGGTGGTGGGTCCCACTAATTGATAATGACTTAACTTTATTGCAAAAAAAAAAAAAAAAAAAAAAAAAAAAAAAAAAAAAAAAAAAATTGGCTTCCCTAAAGTTAAAAAAAATTGAAAAAAAAATGCATGCAAACATAATAAAATTATGCAATTCTCACTAAAAACCAAATAGGAAGAATAAGATTTGATTACTAAATTTGGTTATAAGCGATACCAAATTTGTAAAAACTTTTCTTTTAAACTATTAAGTGGACATTTGTTTTTTTTTTTTTTTTTTTGGTAATTAGTCGCAATCTTTAAATGTCTAAAATTATAGATGCCTGAAAATATAGATGATATCATAGATAAACATGTTTGTTTTTTAGAAAAAATTGTACAGATGCCTAAGAATATTTAGATAGCCATGTTTGTTTTGCAGCATTTCAGTATGAGAATGTCTCAAAATGATGTATTATACCAACAATACATTATTCTATCTTCATATAATTTAAATATTAATTTATTATAATTTAAATTTGTATAATAATTTTGTTTTTAATAATTTAATATTTATAATTTTCCATTCATATTTATTTTATAAAAAAAATTAATTTATATTATTGTGAATTTTGTATATAAATTCTAGTGGTAAATATTAATTTCGCTTCTAAGTTGAAATACTTAAACTTATTTAAAAATGATATGATTATATAGTTGATAGTTTGTTTTAGTGGATTATATTTATACATTATTACAATAGAGAATGTTTATAGGGAAATGATATTGATTTGTGATGGAAGAATATATAAGAACAATGAAGGGAAAAAGTAAAAAGAAGAGGTCCTCGACATGAGAATCTTGTAAACCCATGATTTGAGGGTATTCCAAAACTCTTGTGATGCCTCTGTTAAAGTGAGCAATTTAAGGAGAGTGAGTCATTTGTAAAAAGGTTAGTGACTTAGTTGTTATTAAATGTTGTGATTAGTAATGAGTTATGAAAATTAGGTGCAACTAGTTGGCTTGTAGTTAGGCTATAGTCTAGGTTTGTTGTTGTATATTTCATGTATATATATGGTGTAACTAGTGGAAGGAAATGATATCGAAGAATTATTCTCCATTACCTTTTCTACATGGTATCAGAGCTATACCGAAAGTAGAAATCAAAGTTTTTATTTATTTTTCCCTCCTCGCTTCTGCAACCATGACCGAAACAAACTCTTCCTCATCTATTGTCTCTCATGAATCTCGAATTATTGTCCAAGATAATACCTCATTTCCGTCAGGAATCATCCTTGATGATGCAAATGTTCCGTGTTGGTTGCAACTTATGGAGATGCGTATTGGAGCTCGAAACAAATCTAGATTCCTTACTGTTGCCAAGGCTGGTAATCCAGATCTGTCCAGAACTTATCTTACTATGAATGATGTATGGATTATTGATACGGGTGCTACTGATCACATGACAAACAATTCTACCCAACTTCATATACTCACTGCCAATGGAGGAGTTGCACCTGTTACTGGTGAAGGATCTGTACATGTGTCAAATTCCATTACCCTTGATATTGTGCTTGTAGTTCCTTCTCTTTCCTTCAACCTTTTATTTGTTAGCAAAATCACAAAGGCTTTAAATTGTACTGTAAATTTTTGGCCTGATAAATGTATCTTTCAGGATATTGCAACACAACGGACTCTTGGTGTTGGTATTAGACGTGGGAATTTGTACTATCTTGATCTAGACACTACAAACAATCAAGTAGTTTGTCATCTATCGTTTAATTATCTTCGAAAATTGAAACCCAGGTTGTTTTTACATACGAAGTCCAAGTTTAATTGTGATATTTGTGAAATGGCAAAGAGCCATAGAAATTCTTATTAGCCTAGTTATAATAAGAGCACTACACCCTTTATGATTATTCACTCTAATGTCTGGGGACCTGCTCAAATTTCTACTATATCGGGTGCTCGTTATTTTGTGACATTCATTGATGAGTGTACTCGTATGATTTGGATCTCTCTCTTACGAAACAAAGAAGAAGTTTGTTTTGTCTTCCAAGATCTATATATAATGGTGGCTTCTCAATATCAATGTCGAATTCAAGTACTTCAATCTGATAATGGTGGAGAGTACATAAACTCTGATCTGAAGAAGTTTTGTCAAGAAAATGGCATTCGACATCAAACTTCGTGTACTGGTACACCGCACAAAATGGTTTGGCATAACAAAAGAATTGTCAAATACTTGAAGTTGTTCGAGCTTCTTTGTTTGGAATGGAAGTGCCTCGGGAGTATTGGGGTGAAGCAGTTCGCTCTGCTGCATATCTTATCAATCGAACCCCATCTCGAGTTATTGATTTCAAAACTCCACATCAAAAACTCCACGAACTTGTCTCAGCACCAATTGGCTCGAACCTTGAACCACGTGTGTTTGGTTGCACTGCATATGTCCACCAAGTTACAAGCAAGCTAGATCCACGAGTTGTTCGCTGCATATTTGTTGGATATGCATATTTAAAAAAAGGATTTCGGTGTTATGATCCCAATGAAAACAAAATATATGTAACTCGAGATGTTACATTCCATGAAGATATTCCTTTTTTCAGTAGTCATGAGTGCTCTCTTCACGGGGAGACAACATGTAATCTGGGTGAAGACAACACTCGTGAGCTTTTACATGCCCATGTTGATTGTTTGAATGATGATGTTCATCCTGACGATGTTGATGATGTTGATGTTGAGGATGTTGATGACATTCATGAGACTCAAGATAGTATGAGTTCCCAAATCACACCAACAACCATAGAAATTCTGAATGTGTCCCCTCAGGTAACACCATTGCCCTCATCTCTTGAAATACATGAGTCAACTCCTGCTCCTCTTGAAACTGAACCGAGATATCCGATAGGATAAATCGAGGGATTTCAAAACTTCAATATGACCCTGTTTTTAAAGCTAAATCTAAATACCCCATTAACAATTATACCTCTTCTCATCGTTTGTCAAAAACTCATGCACTTGTTGTAAATCAATTATCCCCTGTATATATTCCAAGTAATGTGCAGGAAGCATTGATGGATTCAAAATGGAAAAAATGCTATGAATGAGGAAATGGAAGCACTGCAAAAAAATTACACATGGGAACTTGTATCCCTGCCTGTAGGGAAGAAAACAATAGGGTGCAGGTGGATTTTTACAGTGAAACGCAACCCGAATGGAATCATAGATCGCTACAAGGCTAGACTTGTTGCTAAAGGGTATACACAGAAATACAGAATTGATTATGGGGATACATATGCACCTGTAGCAAAGATGAACACCATACGAGTACTTATTTTTATAGCAGCAAATCAAGATTGGCCACTGTGACAATTTGATGTTAAAAATACGTTCCTCAATGGGACTTTGGAAGAAGAAGTATATATGGATCCTCCTCCGGGCATAAATTGTGCTGGTAAAGTATGCAAACTAAGAAGAGCCTTATATGGATTAAAGCAGTCCCCCCGAGCATGGTTTGGAAGACTATCAACTTTCATGAAGAAGATTGGATACAAGCTAAGTGATGCTGACTATACTCTCTTCATCAAGCAAAACTTTATGAAGGTGACTTCTCTTATTGTTTATGTTGACGATATGGTTGTTACGGGGAATGACTCAAACGAGATAGTTGCCCTTCAAGAAAGTCTTGCAACTGAGTTCGAACTTATAGATCTTGGACACTTTAAATACTTCTTAAGCATTGAAGTTGCAAGATCAAGCAACAAAATCTCTCTCTTCCAACGGAAGTATGTGCTAGATTTATTAGCAGAAACAGGTATGCTTGATTGTAAACCTATTGAAACTCCCCTGGAGGTGAATAAAAAACTAACCATTCAACCAGATCAAACTCCAACGAATAAGGAGAGGTATCAAAGATTAGTTGGAAAATTAATATATTTATCACATACGCGTCTTTACATAGCATATGCAGTAAGTGTTGTAAGTCAATTCATGCATGAACCAAGTGAATATCACATGGAGGTTGTTTATCGAATCTTGCGATACCTGAAATCTTCGCCAGGAAAATGATTATTTTTCCAGAAAAATGGAAATCTAGAAGTCAAGGGATATACAGATGTTGATTGGGCTAGAAGTCACATTGATCGAAAGTCGACGTTAGGCTACTTTACGTTTGTTGGACGTAACCTAGTTACGTGGCGAAGCAAGAAACAAAAGGTTGTTGCAAGATCAAGTGTAGAGGCAGAATTTCGTGGAATGGCACAAGGTATCTGTGAGTTGCTATGGATAAAACGTATTTTACATGACCTTGGTATATGTTTGTCAAAACCTATGATGTTATTATGTGATAACAAGGCAACCATAACAATTGCAAATAATCCTGTTCAGCATGACAGAACCAAACACGTGGAAGTTGATCGACACTTCATCAAAGATCATCTTGACAAAGGTGAAATTAGTCTTCCATTTGTCATGTCAAAAGAACAACTAGCAGATGTTCTAACAAAGGATGTAACTGGAAAAGTTTTTCAAAGCTCACTTACCAAGTTTGAAATGATTGACATATATTCACCAACTTGAGGTGGAGTGTTGAAGAGAGAAATTTAATGAGAGAGTCCTTTGTAAAAAGGTTAGTGACTTAGTTGTTATTGACTTTTTATTTTGGTTGTTAAGTCTGAAAAACTTATTTGAGTCAAATAAGTTTTGGGATCCCATACGATATTAACAACCAAAATAAAAAGATTTACAGAAAGTCTGAAAAACTCCCTATTTCTAAGCTACAAGTTGAATACAAAGTTTCAAGTCTATAAACCTTGAGACTAAGTACAAAGAACTAATTCCTAAGACTTTTGTACTACGCTGTCACCATTGCATAGCAAGCAAAAACACATTTCTCACCTACCTTGTACTTTTAGGTTATTGCCTGAAAATGAAAGAATAAAAATTGGGTGAGTATTTAAAATACTCAGTAAGTAGCCCTCCTGAATGAATTCACAAGTCAGGTTCATGCAACTGAAAAACGAGAAGGGTTCTAAGTGTTTTTCAGAAATATGTGCTAGCTGAGTGAACAATTAAACCTATCACAAAACTGTGTCAACTCTGAATAATGTATATGTGGGACTACAAGACGAAACACCTCTAGAAGATAGTTAACGGTCAACTAGTGGGTGTTAGGTCTCTCCCAGCATAGCATCTACTGGATGAGTGTACTTGAAGCTGGTATAAAGTATCATGCTTAACTATGTACACATCAAAAGTGAAATTTGGGTTTAAAATTTTTTTTATTTAATTGAAATAGAAAGAAAAAAAAATATTAAAAAAATTATTCCAAACATTTTTTGAGAAATTTACATGTTTAGTTTTATTTTAATAAAAATTATTAATTTTTATTTTTATTTTGGTGGAGTGGTTATGCTCACAATTAGCTCTTATTGGTCTCAAATCATTATTCTGCTGAAATGCATTGTGGAACGAATTGTTCAGGTTTGTCGTGCTTTCCTTTGGAAGGGCTCTACTATTACTTCTGGGGGTGGTGTCATTGCTTGGGATGAAATTTGTACACCTAAGAAAGATGGTGGTTTGGGATTTAAAGATATTAGATATTAGTATTTGGAATTCTAGTGCAATGAGGAAGCATATTTGGGCCATTTCTACCAAGAAGGATAACCTTTGGGTGAAATGGGTCCATTCAGTCTATATTAAGAATGAAGATTCATGGGACTATGTATCCCCATCTAATTGTAGTTAGTATTGGAAACGTTTGATTCAGGTTAAAGCAAAGGTCAAACAGGTCGACACTCATGTGAATTTCCAAGGGTTGCATTATACTATTTCTGATATGTGTCTCAAGCTTAAAGGGAACCATGATGATATATGGAGGAACGCTCTTATTTGGGATTGTCTCAGTGTTCTAAAACATAGGTTTATACTTTGGATAGCCCTTAAATGTAGGCTGCCCACAAGGGATCGACTTTAGAAGTTTGGGATGGCCACCGATGAGAATTGTTTGATTTGTGCGCGTGGTAATAAGACTATACCTCATCTTTTTTTCCATTGTCTTTTTAGCATGCAGTGTCTTAAAGAAGTGTTGTTATGGGAGAAAATGAAGATGAATCGTCAGGAGTTGCATCATTGTATTACATGAATTCGAAAAGCTAAAGTTTCAAGAGCTCGGAGACGCTTTTATATTTGTATTACTTCCGCTTTTGTTTATAATATTTGGAAGGCTGGAAATCAGGCTTTATGGACACATTCAGTCCCTACGGTCAAAATTGTTGGTAATCATGTTCAGAGGGATGTTTGTGATAGATTTCTTTATGCTTCTGGTTTTAAAATGAGTTGTGGGGATAGAAGTTGGGTTGAAAGCTTTATTCAAAGCTTCTAATTAAGTTTATTGGTTTTTGTAAGTGTTTCTATTGATTCATAAAAAAAAAAAAAAAAACTCCCATGATTTTCATTAATAAAGATTATTTTTTATGTTGAACTTTCATAGAATATATTACTCAGACCCCTTTAATTTTGGTGAAGACTTTCAAGTATTTGAAATCAAACTAACTCGACCCTCATTTGAAATTTTCAAGCATTAAAGATCATTGGGCACAATATGAATCCAAAATAAAATTTTACATGGACTAATTATTTAAATCAAACATGATCGACCATCTCTTTGATCTCAGGTCGACATTGAAAATGTGACTCGAGACATATTTGAATGCCATGATAGGAGGTGGTGGCCTTCGCGAGGCTATGTCAGCAAGCGGCGACTGAAGTGTAAAGTTGCCACAAAAAAAATGTGGAACCTTGCTCCACGAAAAAAAAATTGTGGAAAATAGAAGAGAACTCCCCCCCCCTTTTTGTTTTGAAGAAAAAAAATAAGGAAGAAAATAATGGAGATAATGCCAGATAAAAGACAAAAGATGATATGAATATTATTGTTCATTGTCTGATAACCTCAAGAAGATGATGGCTTTGCTTGACAAATGTGGGAGCTACAATTGAGGAAGTGGACGATTATTCCTTAGTGAGCGGTTACACCCATGATCGTGGACGGTTATTTGAAGATCATGGTTGGTTATTTGCAAACGTGAGAAAGTACAAACGACATAGTGGGCGCTTGCTCAAAGGTGGGGAGTTATCTCCAACTTAGTGGGTGGTTTCCATGTAATGGGTAGTTAGCCTCAAATTGTGGAGGATTGTTGGGAATGTCCCACAATCCCTCTCCTATATAAAGAAGTTTTCTTTGTAGAGAAAAGGAACGGGAAAACAATATAGAATTTTGGGTTTTAAAACTTGAAAGCTTTTAAGCTTTGTTTCTTGTGTGTTCTTGTGATAGAATGCATGTATCAGAGCATTCAAGTGAGGATTGATCTATCTTACTTGTGGAGTGCTTTGAAGATCGAGGGTTGATGGGAGCCAAAAGCTTTGGCCGATCATTGGTTTCCTTCATCATCTAAGCAGTCTATATTCTAATGGGGTTTTTGGGTAATGGGGTTTTTGGGTTTGAGATCTAAAAGTCTTGTTCTTCAGCAAGGTTGTTAGATACACTCGTGGGAGTTTCTTAACATTTTGGTATCAGAGCTTTTGGCTCAAGATCGGATATATGTTTCCTCTGTGTTTCTCTTTATTTTGTCTAGTTTCTTAACAAAAGAGGTGGAAAACTCTAAACGATTCCTCCTTGGGGAGAGAAAAATGGAGATGGAGTTGTAGAAATAAAAATGGTAGTAGAAGAAAAATAATAATAACAAATCATGAAAAAGAAGATTGATGGAGTTTTATTTGAATTGTGGAAGAAAGAGAGATGAGGGGGTGGAGAAATAGTGGGAGGGAACACTTGAACAAAAACTATTTTCCATAGCATGCATCGAACCGAATCAGATCTGAAATCACATTTAACCGGACCAAGCTGATTGCACCACTGCCAATGGGCGTTCCCAACCCTAGGCCGCGTCTATAAAGGTATGGAAATGATGAAATGATCAGTTTCCCTTTCCATTGATAAATGAATGTATTTATAGGTTACAAGTTATCTATTTATGAACTATTGGAAGTTACACCAAGTACCAAATATGATGGAAAACTTGTTAATGGATCTACAACTTAGGAGAATAATATTTTTGACTACTCTACAACTAAGGAGGTAGGTGCCATTATTATCCAATATGCCCCCGCAAGATGGAACTCCGAGAGAAGAGACCAATCTTGAAAAGTAGGTGGTTGAACCGAATGCGAAGTAGTGGTTTAGTCAACGCATCTGCTAATTGATTTGTTGATGAGACATGAGTGACACGAAGAATGCCACCCTGAACTTGTTCGCGGATAAAGTTGTAATCAAGTGCCACATGTTTCATACGAGAGTGGAAGACTGGGTTGAAGCATAGACTGGTTGCTCCAACGTTGTCACAGTAGATAATTGGCGTGTGTGTGGAACTTAGACCAAGCTTGTCTAGAAGATAAGTGATCCAACGAACCTCAGCGGCGGTAGAGGCAACATAGCGATATTCGGCTTCAGTGGATGAGTGAGCCAACGTACGTTGCTCCTTCGAGCACCAAGAGATTGGATTCCTACCCAAATATATGATATACGCACTAGTGGAGGTAAAGTCCTCTTTGTTGCCTGCCCAGTCTGCATCAGAGTACGCATGGAGAGTAAGGGGTGATTGGCGATGAAGGAGAACACCAAGATCAAGTGTGCCATTGTTACCTCTCCAAAAGTGCATTATTTAGGGTCTTAATTACCTAAAAATCATGGAAGTTCTTGAGTATTTTTGTTAGAAGTTAGCTTAATGTGTGCTTAAAAGTGAGAATTTGAGAAACGATGCTAATTTAAGGCTTATTTGGAAAAGGAACGAAAAGGGATGCAAAATGGTGAAAAAGACAGCTAAATTGTACATTGCAGGTGCATTGCGGAAATATTGCAAAGCTCGCAATGGAATCAGCTAAAACAGAGCATTGCGGCCCTCGCAATGAAACCGCAACGCCAGTCTTTTCTGCTGCATTTTTCCAGCCGTCAGTCTTTGTTGTTGCGATTTTCCAGCCGTCAACTCTCCCTGCTGCTGCCACGTGTCAAGCTTGACTACCTCACAAAGTTGGATGGTGATCCACGAATATAGAGCAGCTTTTGGCAACCTCTGCAAGCTATATAAAGAGAGTTAGATGAAGGATCAATCGAATTGAATCCCCTTCAATTCATTCCACACAATCTGATAGTGAGGAGCTCTCGATCGTGAAGAATCCTGAAGACAAAACCTCTTCCCCCATTTGTTGGATCGAAGAAATAAGCCCATGGCGTTGATAAATCGAGAGGAAGAAGAGAGGATCTCTCTTCGCTTCTGATCGAAATTATCCCCAAGATCAGCTAATCTTCCCCTTCATCCGAGGCGATTCACGACTTGGAGGATCCTTACGCAACTTACTGCTTTCCTTTACTGCTTTTCTAATTTCTTACTGCTTTCCTTTAAGTGTTGTTCTGAACCATTTACCGTTTTACCCTTTAATTGTTGCTTTTGGATCAACGTATGTTTGTTTACGAATTGTTATGTACTTCGCCTTTTTAAGAGTAATAAATTAATTTTGTTGAGTTCTCCATTCTATGTTTAATCAATTCATTTCCTTTAGTTCTTCGAAAACCATGAGTAACTAACTCAATAGAGGTCTGCCATGGATGAATCTATAGGCTAGAAGTATGTGAATTCAACATGTAAAGTAGCGTGAATGCATTGAATGTATGTGATCTTCATCCCATGGGCAATTTCGACTGCCCATCCATTTTGTCTAAAGAATTCCTAACCTCTGGAAGGAGTAAGAATTCAGAGTCATCCATTCATGTTAGCCTTTTATGGTAACCAGAGAATGGCCTAGGAATAGGCATTCTCCTAGCACGTTTGTTAGCATGTGTGTATAAATAGGTTCTTAAGTCTTACTTGGATATGAGTAAACTCAAGATCTAATGCATGTAATCGAAAGATGCATGAGACCTAGTTAAAACGATGCATGAAATGTTAATTTGTTGTTGAATGATCATAGTTAAATGCCTATAGAGTCTTAAGTCGACCTTGCTATCTTACTTTAGTTTTTAAATCGTTGCAAATTTATTGCGAGATTATTGCGAGATCTGCAATAACCATTTCTGCCTTTGTCTTAGTCTTTTTCAGTTGCTTTTAATCCATTGCGAAATCATTGCGAAAAGATTGCGAGATCCGCAATCCTACTTTTCCACATTATAAATTTACCTCTTTGCTTGCTTTGCATTTATGTTTACATTCTTCTTGCATCTTTTAGACTTTCCTCCTTCAACCCAAAATCTATCCAATTTATGTTACCTTATCTAATCTAACACACCAAATCGCTAGTCACTAAACTTAATCTCTGTGGGAAAACGAAATAAATTATACTTATCACTTGCTGCAGACCATGTATACTTGCATGATCTGAGTGCTCTTCGCATTTAATTTTACATACACACTGAGCACGCAACAAGTTTTTGGCGCCGTTGCCGGGGATTTGCATTTTTTTTGTGTTAAGTTGATTGATTGTAAGATCTGTGCTGAATACGTGAGCTTAATTTGTTTACTATCATTTTCAGGCAAAGAGAGAGAAACTATGCAGGTGAAAAACGTATTGTGTACGGCAAAATAAATGAATACGCTGCAAAACTTAATTGGAGGAAGAGTTTTCCCACAACAGTTTGAAAATTTTTATCAGCCATGTGCTTATTGTGGGGATAATCATAACTTGGAGAATTGCCCAACATTGAATTATCAAGAGGGGCAATATCAACAAAGCTATGACAACCATCATTCGTACTTGTCTGCACATGATCAGTGGCAACTCTCAAATAATCCTTGGGAAGAGCAGTTGCAAGTTGCTCATTATGAAGAGTTCCACCAACACGGAGACTATCGACATTATGCGCCAACTCAAAATGAAGAATTATCACCCGATTTGGAGGCGCTATGGATAGGATTCATGGAAAGGAATGATGCATCCATGAGAAGAATTGATGAGCAATTAGCCCAGCTCACAAATGATTTACAAAATCTACTTGTTATAGCAAAATCACCACCACCATGCCCTCAGATGTGTGATTTTTATGATGATGACTCCTTTGTTACCTTCGATTCTAAGAAGAGTGATCCAATGGAATCTCCATATGAATTGGGGGAGTTGGTGAAAGTTGAGAAAAATGAAATTGTATTGGATGAGGCCAAAGATACTAATGCGCTGCTTGAGGAACAAGAATTTGAAATGTTTGAGGTTGCAGCAAGCTTCTCCACCAATGAAAGAGTTGAGCCACCACCACCACAAATGCTTCAGCTGAAGGAGTTAGAAAGAGATGTGTCAGAAAAAGAAGTCCCATCGCATCAAACCTATGTTGTACCAACGCACATAAAGTACAAACCTTGGGATGTTATAACATGCAGTCTCTTTGAAAGAATCAACAATTTCAAGGTGTGGCAGAATGTCCGACCCCGTAAATCAAGACTTAAGTATCTTAAAGGAGCAGAAGTGATGCCTCGAAACATTGAAGAATATCCATATGAGGCAGATTGACAAGGGAGATTTCTGATCCCTAAACTCTTAAATTAGGCTTTTATCATGCTTTGCTTAGATTTTGTATGTTAGGAGTGGTTTATTTTGGGAATGGAATCTTTATCATGTGCTATTACAATATTCCACTTAAGCATGGAGCACAGTGTGGATTTCTTCCTTTCGAATTTGTCTTGTGATGATGTTGTTAGATTTATAGTGTTTAGCTAGCTTGAACTATTTCTCTGCTGATAGTTTCTGTCTATATCTTTTTGCAAATGGCTAAAATGTGACCCTCTGTGAGCTGCTAGAGCTAAATAGAACTTTCATCTTCACAGATGAATGTTTCCTAGCTTGGACTAAGCTTAAGACTGCCTTAGTAAAAACTCCAATCATAATCGGTCCAAATTGGGAATTGCCTTTTGAATTGATGTGTGATGCGAGTGACTATGCAATTGAAGCCATGCTTTGCCAAAAAAGAGAAAAATTAACACATCCTATTTATTATGCAAGTAAAACGTTGAATGAAGCTTAGTGCAATTATACTACCACAGAAAAAGAGATGTTAGGAGTAGTATTTGCATGTGAGAAGTTTAGGGCATATATTGTAGGAAATAAAACAATTGTTTATACTGATCATTCTGCAATAAAGTACCTAATGAGGAAGGCTGATGCCAAGCCTCGACTAACTAGATGGGTGTTACTTTTGTAAGAGTTTGATCTAGAAATTAGAGACAAAAAGGGATGTGAAAATGTAGTTGCTGATCACTTATCAAGATTGCAGAGTCATTGCGAATCTATTGCGGAGCCCGCAATGACAGATTCTTTTGTTGATGAACATGTTTTTGTGTTAGTACATTGTGATGATAATGATGAACCACGGTTTGCTGATATTGCAAATTTTCTTGCCTCACAGGTGTTACCAGAATTCAAAAAGGGGCAAGACAAGAAGAAATTCATAAACGAGGCTAGGAAGTACATTTGGGATGATCCAACCCTCTACAGAAGCTGTGCGGATGGATTGCTAAGGAAATGTGTGTCAGCTGCTGAAGCAAGGTCAATCTTGCAGCATTGTCATACAGCTCCATATGGAGGACACTCTGGTGGTCAGAGGACTGCTGCAAAAGTATTTCAGAGTGGCTATTTCTGGCCAACAATCTTTAAGGATGCACATGACTACGCACACAACTGCAATGAATGTAAACGTACAGGTAACCTTAGTAGGAAGGATGAGATGCCCCTAACATATATCCTAGAGTTAGAACTCTTTGATGTATGGGGTATTGACTTCATGGGTCCATTCCCACCATCTGCTGGTAATCTTTACATTTTAGTAGCTGTAGACTATGTCTCAAAATGGGTTGAGGCAATTGGATGTCCTTTAAATGATGCTAAAACGGTTATAAAATTTCTTAATAGACATATTTTTACACGATTTGGCACACCACGTGCCATCATAAGTGATGAAGGAACACATTTCATAAATAAATCTATGGAGAAAGTGTTAGCCAAATATAATGTTAGGCATAGGGTGGCAACACCCTATCATCCCACTTCAAATGGGCAAGCTGAAATTCTAATAGAGAGATCAAAAGCATACTTGAGAAAGTTGTAAAACCAAATAGAAACGATTAGTCTTTTAAATTAGATGATGCACTATGGCCATATAGGATTGCATATAAGACACCATTAGGAATGTCTCCTTATAGGTTAGTTTATGGAAAAACATGTCACTTACCCCTTGAATTAGAAAACAAAGCTTTTTGGGCCTTAAAAGAGTTAAACTTTTGTGTAACCGATGCGGGAACATTGCGGTCTCTGCAAGTGCATGAATTGGATGAACTAAGACACATGTCATATGAAAATGCTAAAATGTATAAGGAAAAAACTAAAATTTGGCATGATAGTAAACTTAGGATAAAGGACTTCAAAAAGGGCCATCATGTTCTATTGTTTAATTCACGATTGAAATTGTTTCCTGGCAAACTAAAGTCTCGTTGGTCTGGTCCATTTGTTATTACTAATGTGTTTGTTCATGGTGCAATTGAAATCCAAAATTTGGATCAAGGCCAGCCGTTCATGGTGAATGGTGCTAGATTGAAGCACTACTACGAGGGAGGAGATGTGAGAACACTCTCGGCATTCCTCTTATCCGAAGCTTTAAAGTCAAGCAAAAGAAAATGAGCAAGGGACTTGGAACTAGCTGAGCACCTGTTGAATTGATGAGCCCCTGGATGCCTCCGAATGAAGAGAAGAATGATGAAGAAGAAAGAGATGAATGAATGAATGCCATAGTCTGACGACATTCGAGGGAGTAGTTATTTTCTCCCTAAAAAACCTGCTTTTCTGTAAACCGTTTACCCCCCCCCCCCCCCCCCCCCCCCCTCCCAATATCAACTGCTGTTCTGTTTTGATTTCCATAGTTAGCTTAATTTAGAGTAGCTAGATTAGTTTAATTTTTTATGGTTAAGTAGTTTAGATAGTTCTTTTCTGTTCTCTGTACTTGTTCACATGCCCTTTGGGCCACAAATAGAAATTGCATGTTAGGAGCTTTGATTACTGTTAAATCTGCTCTGTTAGTGTCATTGCGATTTCTTTGCGGACATCGCAATATTTTTCTTTTCGTTTAAGCATGCTGTTATGTGAGGTATGACTTTCAGCTGGTATGTTCTGTCTTTAATTCTAACTATGTGACTGCATTGATGATGTCCCTGTGTAGTCTGTTTATTGAGCATGCTGGATGAGTGTCGAGTACATTCTTGTTAGGTTTAATTAGCTTCATAGCATGTTAAGCATGTGCCTCTGTTAGACCTTACCATTTGGTTTTAATAAATTTATGCTGATGTGTTATCTGGACTATGAGGGCCATTCCATCCCTAGGAGTTTTAAATTCTGTCTGTTTTTTAACTTAGACTAGATGCTTCTAAGACAAGTTTGGGGGTGTGCCACCTCATACTCTCATTGAGGACAATGAGTAGTTCAAGTTTGGGAGTGGCAACCTCTAGTCCTAGGAACAGTCCTCTCTCCCTTAGTAAGATATGCATCATCCTTCTTTGAAAAAAAAAAGAGAATACAAGAAGCATTGTCTTTTCTTTAAAATTGCTGAGTAATCAGGGCCACTTGTGTAACCCGCAAGGGGCACTACATCAAAAGGCATACTCAAGGGAAAGAAAGAGGTGCAAAGAAAGAAAAAAAATATGAAAAACAAAGAAGGATGATGTATGCCAAGACGGTACAGCCTTGGGTGCTTAGATGTCCTATGTAATGAACTCTGATCCTAAGTTAGCTGACCACGGGGCTGTAACTAGAAGGCTTGTTGAGGGAGATGAGTGTCTGTCCTAAAATAGAAGTGATGCCATCGCTTAGTCTGTTCTATGGATTCTGTACTCTGATACTTGTGTTGTTCTAAGCATGACATGAATCTAAAGGATTCCTAGGTAGTAAAAATAAAAACCTTAGAAGCATGTACTGAGTCTGAGTTAAAACTAGGGAGATTTTGAAAGCTTAGGGATGACTGCACAATGTGCTCAATGATATAGGCAGATAAACCAAAAGATAGGAAGTTAGTAAAAATAGAAGGTTTTAAAGGCAAGGGAAATCAAAATAGACAAAACATGAAGTTAGTTTTAGCCTAGGAGAGTGTCACAGGACAGCAATGCCTTTGACAGTAAGCCTCAGCAAATCAGTTAGGTAGAGTTTAAAAGACAAGAGTTAGCAGCTAATTAGAGAGAAAGTAAGCTTTTATATTGCTCGAGGACTAGCAATAACTCAAGTTTGGGGGTGTGTTACCTCTCCAAAAGTGCATTATTTAGGGTCTTAATTACCTAAAAATCATGGAAGTTCTTGAGTATTTTTGTTAGAAGTTAGCTTAATGTGTGCTTAAAAGTGGGAATTTGAGAAATGATGCTAATTTAAGGCTTATTTGGAAAAGGAACGAAAAAGGATGCAAAATGGTGAAAAAACAGCTAAATTGTACATTGCAGGTGCATTGCGGAAATATTGCGGAGCTCGCAATGGAATCAGCTAAAACAGAGCATTGCGGCCCTCGCAATGCAACCGCAACGCCAGTCTTTTCTGCTGCATTTTTCCAGCCGTCAGTCTTTGTTATTGTGATTTTCCAGCCGTCAACTCTCCCTGCTGCTGCCACGTGTCAAGCTTGACTACCTCACAAAGTTGGATGGTGATTCACGACTTGGAGGATCCTTACGCAACTCAGCTAATCTTCCTCTTCATTTGAGGCGATTCACGACTTGGAGGATCCTTACGCAACTTACTGCTTTTCTTTACTGCTTTCCTAATTTCTTACTGCTTTCCTTTAAGTGTTGTTGTGAACCATTTACCGTTTTACCCTTTAATTGTTGCTTTTGGATCAACGTATGTTTGTTTACGAATTGTTATGTACTTCGCCTTTTTAAGAGTAATCAATTAATTTTGTTGAGTTCTCCATTCTTTGTTTAATCAATTAATTTCCTTTAGTTATGCGGAAACCATGAGTAACTAACTCAATAGAGGTCTGCCACAGATTCAGCATGTAAAGTAGCGTGAATGCATAGGCTAGAAGTATGTGAATTCAGTATGTAAAGTAGCGTGAATGCATTAAATGTATGTGATCTTCATCCCATGGGCAATTTCGACTACCCATCCATTTTGTCTAAAGAATTCCTAACCTCTGGAAGGAGTAAGAATTCAGAGTCATCCATTCATGTTAGCCTTTTATGGTAACTAGAGAATGGCCTAGGAATAGGCATTCTCCTAGCACGTTTGTTAGCATGTGTGTATAAATAGGTTCTTAAGTCTTACTTGGATATGAGTAAACTCAAGATCTAATGCATGTAATCGAAAGATGCATGAGACCTAGTTAAAACGATCCATGAAATGTTAATTTGCTGTTGAATGATCATAGTTAAATGCCTATAGAGGACTCTTAAGCCAACCTTGCTATCTTACTTTAGTTTTTAAATCGTTGCGAATTTATTGCGAGATTATTGCGAGAGCCGCAATAACCATTTCTGCCTTTGCCTTAGTCTTTTTCAGTAGCTTTCAATCTATTGCGAAATCATTGCGAAAAGATTGCGAGATCCGCAATCCTACTTTTCCACATTATAACTTTACCTCTTTG
This sequence comes from Herpetospermum pedunculosum, assembly GCA_028017165.1. Classification (NCBI taxonomy): domain Eukaryota; kingdom Viridiplantae; phylum Streptophyta; class Magnoliopsida; order Cucurbitales; family Cucurbitaceae; genus Herpetospermum; species Herpetospermum pedunculosum. Next base: position 50,691,050 of record CM051528.1, on the reverse strand, counting down.
CTTGCTTTGCATTTATGTTTACATTCTTCTTGCATCTTTTATACTTTCGTCCTTTAACCCAAAATCTATCCAATTTAAGTTACCTTATCTAATCTAACATACCAAATCGCTAGTCACTAAACTTAATCTCTGAGGGAAAACGAATTAAATTATACTTATCACTTACTGCAGACCATGTATACTTGCATGATCTGAGTGGTCTTCGTATTTAATTTTACATACACATTGAGCACGCAACAGCCACATAGGTATCGGAGAAGTCGTTTGACAGCATTCTAATGATCATTAGCCGGGCGATGCATGAACTGTGACAACTTATTGACTGCATAAGCGATGTCTAGACGAGTAAGAGTGGGATATTGAAGGCTGCCAACAATGGTCGGAAATTTGGTTGGGTCAGATAGTGTTGAGCCAGAGTGAAGAGTAAGGACTGGTGAAGTAGCTATACGTGTAGTGATAAGGCGAGAATCAATCATCTTTGTTCGAGCAAGTATGTCAATGACATATCGCCGCTGAGAGAGGAGTAAACCGTGGGAATGAGGAACCACCTCAATCCCGAGGAAGTAGTGGAGATTACCCAAATCCTTCAGCGAGAAGCGACGAGCAAGAACCGAGACGAAATTATGGACTGCTAGAACATTGTTACCTATGACAATGATGTCATCAACATACAAGTAGAAACAGAGTATCTTTGTTAGTTGTCTATACAAACAGGGAAGTGTCAGTGACCGAGTTCGAGAAGTGAGATGCAAGCAGAAATTGGCGAAGCTCATTGTACCGAGCTCGAGGTGCCTGCTTAAGGCCATAAATAGCCTTTCGTAGGCGGCACACGTGGTGAGGTTGATCAGGATCAACAAATCCTTGTGGTTGTGTCAAAAAGACATCATCAGTAAGAGTGCCTTGGAGAAGTGCATTGTTGACATCTAGTTGACGAAGATCCCAACCATTATTGACAGCCATGGAAAGGACAAGTCGAATTGTCGTGGGTTTGGCAACTAGGTTGAACGTCTCATGGTAGTCAACGCGGATGCGTTGATGAAACCCTTTAGCAATCAATCGAGATTTGTACCTGTCAACAGAGCCAGTAGGTGAACGTTTTATTCGAAAAATCCATTTACATCCCACTATATTTTGAACCATTGTTGGAGGAACTAACTCCCAAGTACCATTCCTAACCAAGGCATTGAACTCGTCTGACATTGCATGTCGCCATTTGTTGTCTTTGATGGCCTGAGTGACACAAGTTGGCTCAATATCTTGGGCAAGTTGGGCTGAGAGACTGAGTTTGGTTATTGGTTTGAAGATATTATTTTTGGAGCGTGTGATTATAGGCGAGGTGCGAGTGATAGTAGTTGGTACGGATGGTAGGTTTTTGGTTGTAAGGTGATCCTGAGGAGGAGGATCATTGGGTACCACTGGTGAGGATAAGGGAAGTGGGGGAGAAGGGATTTCTGAAAAAGGTGGTGGAAGAGGAACAGGGTTGGTAGGGGCAAGGGATGGGATGAGAGAGGTTTGTTGTGCGATCAGGTCCAAGTGTGTGGCAAGATCGATTGACGAGGGGCTGTGGGAGCAACTTGTAGATGGTGTGTAGGTGGTTGGAAGGAGGACATGTTGTGGTAACCAGGTGTTGCTGGTGGACTCAGTTGGTCGTGCAAGACTTGGTTCGAAGGTTAACATGGGAAACTCAGACTCAATAAAGCGAACATGACGAGATGAGTAGAGTTTCTGAGTGTGAGGATCGTAACACAAGTAAGCACTTTGAGTGGATGAGTAGCCTAAAAAGACACACAAAATGGATTAACTAGCAAGTTTGTGCGATGAGTAAGGCGAAGCCAAGGAAACAGAGACAACCAAACGCGCGTAGTTTTGAGTAATTTGGTGGAGAGTCAAATAATTTATGATAAGGGGAAACTGACTCGAGTGTGGGAGTGGGAAGACGATAAATGAGGTAAGTAGCAGTGCGAAACGCGTATGACCAGAAAGTGAGAGGCAAGGAAGCACGAGACAAGAGTGAAACACCGGTTTCAACTATGTGACGATGACGACGTTCAGAAAAGCCATTATGTTCTAGGGTATGTGGAAGGGACGTGAGGTGCGAGATTCCATTTATAGATAAATAGGTCGCAAGTCCAATATATTCTCCCCCGTTATCTGAGTATAGAGTCACAATTTTGTTATGAAAAAAGTTTTCAACAAGTGCTTTAAAACTGGGGAAAATTGTTGCAACCTCAGATTTGCGTGTGATAGGGTAAAGCCAAATATAGTGTGTGAAGTGATCCACAAAAATGACATAATATTTGAACCAATCAATGGAATAGATAGGAGAAGTCCATACATTAGAGAATATTATTTGGAGAGGGGAGTGAGACACAAGAGATGATTGAAAGCAAGGTAATTTATGACTTTTCTTGCTAAGACAATCATTGCAATAAGAGGTCTTTTTACTAGAGGAATGTACCGTTAGTTGGAACGTAGAGAGAATATGGCGTAGGATTGACTCGAACGGATGACCCAAACGATGATGCGAGTCATGGTGAGACACTTTGACACTAGTGAAAGTAGATGGACTAGGTGAGGAGGGGGAGGTAGGCAATTCATACACACCATCTTTAGCTTGTCCTGCCAGCAATACTGCCCCCGTCAACAGATCCTTCACACGAAACAAATAGGGTAAGAACTCAACAAAAGTGTTATTGGACTTGCAAAATTGAGATATGGAAATAATATTTCTTTTCATGTTAGGAACACATAAAACATCATGCAATTGAAATTTTTTTGTAGGAGTTGAGAGAGAAGTAGAGTCAGTGTGTGATATATGTAATCCAGTACCATCACTGATGACAATGTCGTCAGGACCATCATAAGGAGTGTGGAGGGAGAGATTGCTCAGGTAGGCAGTTACATGGTGAGATGCACCACTATCAAGAAGCCAATTAGGCGTCGTAGAGGGAGTGGCGATGGTTGTATGTGCCTTTGGTTGCCATTGATAGGATACTTCCTTGTTGTTGGGTGGGGGCGTTCGTCAAGGGGTGGAAGAGGGAATCAATCGGTAAATCGGACAATTTGCGATAGTATGACCCACATTCCGGCAACCTTGAAACTTACCGAGATATGGGCGATGCTGGCGAGGGGTTGACTCTGACTGAGGAGGTTGAGAGGATGACCCCAATCGAGGTGTCAAGGGGTGACGTTGACCACCAGGTCGTGTTGAAGTAAGTTTCGCCGTGATTGAGTGTAGAGAGGATGTCGATTTTGACTGCTGAAGAAAAAGTTCTCGATTGATAAGTTTCTCATGGAGCTCATCAAATGAGATAGGTGTGTCTCGACCTTCAACAATGTCAACGATATGGGGATAGTCATCATGCAGGCCTTCAAGTATTTTTTTCAATAAGGTCTTCATGATCTAGAGGTTTTCCTAGAGCAGCGACTTGATCGGATCGACACTTAATGAATTGTATGTGGATAGTCATCATGGTGGCTCGTTTGAGGTGATCCTTAATTTGCTTAATGTGGCCACGAGTCGGGCGAGCATATGTGTTGACAAGAATTTTTCATGCTTCACAAGAGGTAGCGGCTTGTTGGATCAGGGGTACAAGAGGAGACGAGATGGAACCAACAAGGGCACCAAACAAAAGTTTGTCTTGTCGAAACCATGGAATAAAGGCTGTGTTTGGAGATGAGGTGTTGTCAATGGAGATGGTTTTGGGTGGGCATTGATGAGATTCATCAATATATTTGTGGAGGTCATAACCTATTAGAATGGGTTCAATTTGAAGTTTCCAAGCAAGATATTTTGTGGAGGTAAGTTTTTGGATGGTTTGTTGAGGGATGTTGATGAGTTGGAGCGGAAGGGTGAGATTTTCTGTGTTGGGGGTGATGACTCCTTGAGGGGTAGTGGCATTATGGAGCGGAATGGTGAGATTTTCTGTGTTGGGGGTAATGACTCCTTGAGGGGTGGTGGTATTAACCATGGCCATAGTTGATCGTTGCGCTTGAGGAAGGAATGAGATTGGGAGCAAAAGCTCTGATACCATATAAAGGTATGGAAATGATGAAATGATCAGTTGCCCTTTTCATTGATAAATGAATGTATTTATAGGTTACAAGTTATCTACTTATGAACTATTGGAATTTACACCAAGTACCAAATATGATTGAAAACTTGTTAATGATTCTACAACTTAGGAGAATAATATGTTTGACTACTCTACAACTAAGGAGGTAGGTGCCATTATTCTCCAATAGCGTCGTCGCTTGTGGTAGGTCGTCGGTAGATCTGTGGAGAACTACACCGCCGATTAAAGCTTGTCGTCACCATTGAAGTTCGAGGGTCAGACCGCTATTGTTGCGTGCTCAATGTGTTAAAATAAATAAGCAATAAGAGAGAGAGAGCACTCAGAACATGCAAGCATACATGATCTTATAGCAAGTAGTAAGTATTTTTTCATTCGTTTTCCCACAGAGATTTATTATTAGCTACTCGTGAAGTGTAATGTTAAGAAAGAATGGGTGGATTTGAAGGGGTAGATTTGGTTTTAAAATTCCTTTTTATTGCTGAATATATAGAAGGTAGCAACATAAACAAGTGCAAGTCAATGGTAAACGCAAAATGTAAAGAGAAAGAATTAATAAACGAAGAGAAAAGTAGTCAAGCAGAATTTTTAACTTAGCAGAATTGCGAGAACAGCAATTCTACCGCAATGTTACTAACAGCGAAAGTGTGTGAAATGGAGAAACAAGGGCTACTAACGACTCCTCTATAAGCATTTTCATACGATTCTCAAGCATTGGATCAACTCACTATGCATCAAACTAACTCAATCTCATGTATCTTCCGATTTCATGCATTAGATTCTTTAGTTTACTCATGTCCAAGTAAGGTCTTAAGCATCTTGTTAAAGCAGAAAGTTATGGTTTGTACTAGGAAAACGCCTATTCCTAGGTCGTTTTCTGGCTACCTTGAAAGGCTAGCCTGAGTGTATGACTCTGAACTCTTACTCCTTCCAGAGGTTAGGAGTTCTTTGGACAAAATGGATGGCCAATCGAAATTGCCCGTTGGATGAAGCTTACATACAATCAATGCTTCGAGAGCTATCCTACATGCTTGGTTCACGTTTTTTAGCCTATAGTATTGTCATTAGCATGCCCCTATGTGACTTAGCTACTCATGGATATAGAGAGAACAAAAATATTAGGTAAAGTAGACATGCTTAAAAGGAATTTAAAGACAAACAGCAAGGAAAAACAGTAGGCAACAAAGACAAGAAACTGTGAAATAATGAATTTTGCTTTGATTACTTGATCGTTTGAATGAACAAAGGGAAGCTTAAAGTGAATAACATAAAGACAGAAAGCAACGAAATGAAATGAACTAGTCACTAGAAAAGAAACAACAACTAAACAGAGCTGGAAATTAGAAATAAAAGACAGAAAGCAGTAATTGAGCTTGAATGCCTCGTTGATAGCTCTAAAATAGAGCTATAATTATAGCCTCAAATCTAGCTAAATGTCATGCTTAATTTAGTTAAATTGCCTTTTTATAGGTGTTTTCGTGGCGAAGAGCTTGGGAAGTCCAATTATGAATTTCAGGGCTAAATCGGTCATTTAAGAGGTTTCGGGAAGTGTTCGGGTCAAAACGATAGGCCAAACGGAGTTCGGGAGCAAAAATGACCAAAAATTGGGTTTAGACCCGAGAGGTCAGCGCCCGCGCGCTATGCCCATCATCAAGGTCCCGCGCGCTCCGCCCACGCCCGTGTCCGCCCACGCCCGCGCGCGTCGCTCGCCCGCCTCAGCGCCCGAGCGCCCGTCATCGTAAGCCCGCGCGCGCCCTCGCCCACGCCTCGCCTCGCCCACGCCTCGCCTCGCCCCAGCCGCGCGCACCCTTCCCTGACGCAAAATACCTGTCATCTAAAGTCATGAAGCCCGTCCTTAAAAGTCAAGAAATTCCCAATTTTGTAAATTTTCCAGAGGGCTCAGCGCCTAGGCGCTGACTTATGGCGCCTAGGCGCTGTCCCGATTCTGTGCGCGCGCCCCCGCGGCGCCTAGGCGCTGACTTATGGCGCCTAGGCGCTAGTCTGACGCAGAAATGGGTATTTAAGTCCGTTTTTGCTGTTTTTAGGTCATTCTTTCCCATTCTCTCTCAATTTCTTCCGCCCCCATTTGTTGTAGAGCTCAAATCTTGAGCCAAAACACATTTATTACCCATTCTAATACATTATCTTGTTGATTTCTCTTGATTTTCACAACGGGCAACTAAGGTAAGTGCTCTAATTTGGGTCTAGGGTTTGTGTTGTTGATGTATTAGGTGAGATCTGAACTTTTTATCATCTTCTTGGCTTGTTCTAGCATTCAATTCATCTCTAGCATCGTTCTTAATGTCCAGCATGATTTTCTTAATGATTGACACCCGTTTAGTTAATTGTGTGTTGGTTAGATTAAAGATCCATGACTTAGCGATCGCACTTCATGTTTTGAGTAATTAAATCTTGCATTCTGAATTAAATGTGGCCACATTTGTTTGGGTTGTTGATAAATCATAGAGATAGAATAAAATCGAGTCCCATTGTTAGAGATTTCATCAATTGGCTCGTCCCACGAATACCCGTCGCTCGCGACTAATCCTAATTTGGGAGAGCGATCGCCCCTAAGTTAGAGTTATTAGCGAAGCTTAGTCTAGAGTCGTCACCTCTTTTCTAATTACTAGGGATTATTAGTTCTAATTAAAGCATGGGAGCACTTGTTTTAATTGGGTCTTTTAATGTGTGTGAGTGTTAACAAAAACCGGCTAAGTATATTTTGTGTCTATGATCCGAACCACATCAACAACCAGTCCCGACACTCAAATTAGGAGCACGTGTTCCGTTTATTTTCCTCGCATTTATTTTTCTCGCATTTTATTTTATTTTTCCGTTAGCTATTTTTTCTGTTTTAGTTTAATTCTCCGTTAGCGTTTCCCCCCTTTATTTTACTGTTTTAAACTGAGTTTTAGTTAAAAGACAAATAGAAATTAGCTTGGAGAAAATAACTTAGGTTCCCTGTGGTTCGACACCCGTTACCACTAGCTGCAAAGCTTAGTAGTTTCGGTATTATAAATGTTATTTTGGCAAGCCTCGACAGCTTGAAATTGGAGTACCCCAAAAGTGCTCTACCACTCGTCGCAATTGCCTCGGCTGAAGGGAGAGAAAGGATAGCCTTGCTTGGATGAATCCAATCAGGAGAGAAGATGTCCTATCAGATTGTCGATTCCAACAGCTGAACCTCTCACACCAACAGACGGAGAAGAAAAACAGGAGAAAAGATGGAGCTGCGAAGAGACTTCTACGCTTTCGGATGATGATCAAACCCTCTACTTTGACCCCCTTTTATAGTAGTCTGCAGGTGCGTTTGGGCCAAGGAGAACCATCCATCCTCAACGTCGTACTTCAAAATGGATGGAGGAGAAAGAACGAATCCCTGAAATAACGGAAAATAACAGAACAAGATCAGTCAACTTACGGATTTCACTTGAAACATTGCGGTTTTAGCAATGTTTCCGCAATGCTACCGCAATGCACATTTTTCCTTCTTTTAACTTCGGTTTTCATTCCTTTTCTTTCATTTTGCACACAAGTCCTAATTTAGCTACCTTCTTCTAATTCTCATATATAAGCATAGGTTTAAGCTAAATCCTATCAAAAACACCTAAGAGTGTACATCTTTCTAAGATAAATAAGTCCTAAAAAGGTCACTTTTGGAGACGTAACACACCCCCAAACTTAAGGTTTTGCTCGTCCTCGAGCAGTCTAAGGACTTGTTTAGGCTGCTGTTTCATTCCCTTTAACCACTTACTGACTCCCCTACATTCCTATCTATAGCAGTGCTGTCCTGTGACACACTTCTAAGTATACAACTAACCTTTTATATTTCTTCTTCTGACTTTGCACGCCTAATACTCCTGCTGTTTCATTAACTCCCTACGACTGATCTACTTGCTTTTGTCATATTGTGCATCTATCCCTAAGGTTTCAAATTCTACCTAGCTTTACCCCAGACTCAGTACATGCTTCTAGTTATTACTTTTGAGCTACCTAAGATTCCTTAGAGTCATGCCAGTCTTAGTATTAACAGTGACAGTAGTACTTTTAGAGAACAACCTAAACCCTGGCATCACTACATTGGACATACATTCATCTCCCTAAACACCCCTACAAGCTACAACTTTGTGCTCAGCTAATTGAGGATCAGAGTTCTTTTTAATCAGGACATCTAAGCCACAAAGTTGCAACTCATAGGTATACATTCTTCTTCCCTATTTTTTCTTTTTCTTTCTTTCATACTTAGGTGGAGATTTAAACTATCAAAGGGTGTCCTATGACACTCATCCAGCATGCTTTTAGATAAGCTATATAAGGTAGACAAGATAGCAGCAAAAGACAGAATTTAAACAGAACCAGCCTAGCTAAACAATCAGTCAAAAACATGCATTTACTAATAAATATTGCGGTTTCCGCAATTATTTCGCAATAGATGCAGGGCAGATATATCAGTGATCAAGGCTCCTATGCATGCTCTTTCCAGTCATCCAAGCTATACAAAAACGAAACTAAACTAACCTACCTAATCAGCTACCATCAGACTACACTAAACAACTTTAAACATTAAAACTAAAGAACTAAAACAGATCAAAATATTAACTCAAAACAGCATAATTCACATGGTTCAACAAAAAAAAACAGTTTGATTTTTTTTTCTTCTTATTTTAAGGGAACAGCAATACTCCCTTTAGTGCTTCTCAAACTAGCACTCAGATGTCTTCCTCATCATCATTCCTTCTTGGCCGTGGAGGCGCCCATGGAGTCAGCAGGTCCGTGGGGAACTCAGGGAAGATGCAGCCCAATTGGTCTGCCACATCTTTATCTCTTGCCTGCGCATATGTGGCCCATTGAGCCATCTTCTTCTGCAGGTCCATCAGGCACGCCATGGTCAGAGACTGAGCAGCAGCCAGACCATCCAGCTCGAACTCCATGTTTCCCTTTCTTCGCAACCTCAAGGCAGTAGGCAACTCTAGGTAGCCCGTGTAGGCCAGTTGCCTTTCCATTCGCTCGATTGGGACCCCTGCACGTAAGCAAAGCTTAGTAATTGTATTAGGAAAGAAAAGTGGACCCTTACCCTTTTTGGCGCAGTCAGCAATTGATGCTGTAATGACCTCGCCCACATTGATTGTGAGGCCTCTCATAATCGCATAGACCAACAGCGATCTGCCTTGGTTGATGGTGGTCTCGTGGGTTACTGGGGACAGCTTCCTCTTCACGAAGGAAAACCAGACAGCCGCCTTCGCTGTGAGGGTAGCACTCATCAGGGTGTGCTTCCCATTGCGCGAGACTGTCCACGATGCCTCAGGTTGGCCAATGACTCGGATTGCTTCCTCCAGGACAGCTTCTGTTGGCTCATCAACTATCCTTGCATAGTCAGTGTGTTTTTGACCCTTGAGGCCATAGGCTTCGTTGATTGCCTTCGCTGAGAAGTCCACTTCGACTCCTCTGACCACAGACAGGCCAGCCTCAGGATTTATCAAATTGGCGTAAAAGTCATACACCATACTGGAATAGGCGGGGTTGGGTGGTCTGCACAGCTCTTCCCAGCCGTGATTCGTTATCCCTGCGCGCAAGAATTGCGGCAGGTCAACGAGCGCGTCGAGGAAGCCTTTCTCGTGCAGCAGTTCCCTCTTCCTCAGCTCAGTGCCTCTGGACTCAGCATCAGAGGACACATACCTCACTGATTGAGGCTCATCTTCAGGGTACAGCTTGGCGTTCCCTTTGTCCTTCGGTTTGGCTGATTCAGCAGCCTCGATCTTTAGCTTCTTCAGAGACGGCTCATCACTCTCTTTCTTTGCTGAAGGCTCACCCCTGGTTTTCTTTTTCTTGGACTTCTTTTTTGTTTTTGGCCGTTTGGCCTTGACAACCTTGGCGGCTTTCTTTTTCAATCTTGCCTTTGTTGTCATCTGCTGGAGGCAATCCCCCAGTGTCTCGTCCATTGAATCATCCCTTTGCGCAGGGCTCTCAGGGCTGGCTTCCCTCAAAGGAGAGAAGACCTCTTCTTCCTCAGCTTCCCCACTACCCTGCGTCGATTCTTGATACTCTCCATATGGAAATTCAGGGTCAGGTTGTGGGGAAGTGGGTGATGCTTCAGTGCTCTCTGCTGGTGGCGTGTGTTCAGAGCTCTGCGCTGGTGGTGATGGAGAAAGCTCAGGGCTTCGCGTTGGTGGAGATGGCGAAGAGCTCTGCTTGGCCGACTCGTGTGACAAACGGCCACTTTCTTGACTCTCCATAGAGGGAGTCTTTTTCTTGATCGCTTCTTCGGCCACAGCCATGCTCCACTTGCGTTTCTTGGGTGTTCCTGCTGGTTCAGAGGGTCCAGCAGGTATCTCCGTAACCACCTTCCACTTCTTCTTGCGGACAGGCAGCTTGGGGAGTCTTTCAGTGCGCGCAGCCTCAGCATCTGCAAGGGCAAGAAGTGCTTCCCTCGCAGCAATTTCAGCGTCGTCGGCCTTCTTCTTGGACGCAGACCTTTCAGCTCTCGTTAGCACCATTGTTGAATCGTGGGAATCTGGAAAGAGGAATTGCAGATGAAGAGAAAGACAGATTTCTTGGAGTTCAGATAATGGGGGAAGCGTACAGATCATCGCGCTTCTAACGGATATAAGTAATGATGGAAATCCCAACGACTATTTCCGTTGCGGATTCTGCAAATCCAGCGCAATTTTAGTGACCGTTGGAGATTTTCTGAGTTTAAATGCCAATCTTCTCTCAACTGAATCTTTGATTCGGCCCAATATCTCCCTCGATTTTTTATCTTGATTTCATCTCCTTGATTCCCTCTATCGATTCCCTACAAAAAGAAATAAAACTAACATCAAATTCGTAATTAAAATCACACAACAATATACACAAACAGTCACCGGAAAAATAGCAAAAAATAAACTAAGGCATTAGCCTCGCATGGACGAGCACAGTAATCACTCGTCCTCTCTCGTTCTTATTTTCACGTTTCAGTCAAGAGGAAGGCCGAGAGAGTCTTCACATCTCCTTCCTCATAGTAGTGCTTCAATCTTGCACCATTAACCATGAACGGTTGCCCGTGCTGCAGGTTCTTAATCTCGATTGCACCATGAACAAACACGTTAGTTATCACAAAAGGTCCTGACCATCTGGACTTAAGTTTGCCTGGAACTAACTTCAACCGTGAGTTAAATAATAAGACAAGCTGGCCTTTCTTAAAGTCCTTAATCCTAAGTCTACTGTCGTGCCAAATCTTGGTCTTTTCTTTATACATTTTAGCATTTTCATAGGACATATGTCTAAGCTCATCAAGCTCATGTAATTGCAAAGACCGCAATGTTCCCGCATCGGTCACGCAATAATTCAGTTCTTTTAAGGCCCAAAATGCTTTAATTTCTAACTCGAATGGTAAGTGACATGCTTTGCCATACACAAGTCTATAAGGAGACATACCTAGGGGTGTCTTATATGCAGTTCTATATGCCCAAAGTGCATCCTCGAGTTTAAACGACCAATCTTTTCTATTGGGTTTGACCACTTTTTCGAGTATGTTTTTAATCTCCCTATTTGAAATTTCAGCTTGTCCATTCGAATGTGGGTGATAGAGGGTGGCTACTCTATGTCTAACATTATACTTAGCCAACACTCTCTCCATAGCTCTATTAATAAAATGTGTCCCTTCATCACTAATTATAGCACGAGGTATTCCAAACCTAGTAAAGATATGTCTATGAAGGAACTTAATGACTGTTTTGGCATCATTATTTAGACATGTTATGGCCTCTACCCACTTAGATACATAGTCTACTGCTACCAATATGTAAAGGTTACCTGATGATGGGGGAAATGGTCCCATGAAATCAATGCCCCACACATCAAAGAGCTCCAACTCTAAGATGTAAGTGAGAGGCATCTCATCCTTTCGACTAAGGTTACCTGTTCTCTGGCAGTCATCACAGCTGTGTGCATAGTTGTGGGCATCCTTGAAGATCGTTGGCCAATAGTAGCCACTTTGGAACACCTTTGCAGCTGTCCTTTGACCACCAAAATGTCCACCATAAGGGGCTGTGTGGCAGTGCTGCAGCACAGACTTCGCCTCAGCAGCTGACACACACTTCCTTAGCAGACCATCAGCACATGTCCTCTAAAGTGTGGGATCATCCCATATGAACTTCCTAGCTTCATGAAGGAACCTCTTCTTTTCTTGTCCTCCCTTGAAAGTTGGTAGTACCTGCTGTTAAGTCTCTGAAAGTGACTTATTTAGGACCCATTTAGCTTAAGAAGATGAACACTTTTAGGTGTTTTTGATAGCATTTAGCCTAAACCTATGCTTAAATATGAGAATGAGAAGAAGGTAGCTAAATTAGGACTTATGCACAATAGGAAAGAAAAAGGTTGAAAACCGAAGGAAAAGAATGAAAAAAACTGCATTGCGACAGCATTGCGAAAACATTGCTGAAGCCGCAATTATTCAAGTGAAAACCGTAAGTTGACTGATCCTTTTCTGTTAATTTCCGTAATTTCAGGGATTCATTCTTTCTCCTCCATCCATTCTGATATATGACGTTGAAGATTGATGGTTCTCCTTGGCCCAAACGCACCTGCAAACTACTATAAAAGGGGGCCAAAGTCGGAGGTTCAGTCATCATCCGAAAGCGTAGAGTCTTCTCGCAGTCCATCTTTTCGCCCTGTTTTCCTTTGCCGTCTGTTGGAGTGAGAGTCTCAGCTGTTGGAATCGATAATCTAATAGGAAGGAGAGGAGATTCTTCTTCTCTCTCGATTGGATTCATCCAAGCAAGGCTGCCCTTTCATCCCCTTCATTCGAGGCGACTGCAACGAGGCTTTCAAGCACCCTTTACTGTTTTCTGTCGTATTCTTCTAATTTCCAGCTTTGATCAGTTGTTGTTTCTAGTTTAGTGTTTTGTCTACTGCATTTCGTTGTTGTCTGTCTTTGAATTATTTACTTTAAGTTTCCCTTTGTTCGTTCAAACCTTCAAAATAATCAAATTACAAGTTTGCATTTCGCAGTTTCCATCTTCTGCTGCTACGGTTTTATCTTACTGTTTTGAGTTCATTTCCCTTCTAAGCATGTCTGTTTTATCTTGTATTACTGTTCTCCGTATATCCATGAGTAGCTAAGTCACCTAGGGGCATGCTAATGACAGAACTATAGGCTTAAAAACGTGAACCAAGTATGTAGGATAGCTCTCGAACCATTGATTGTATGTAAGCTTCATCCCACGGGCAATTTCGATTGGCCATCCATTTTGTCCAAAGAACTCCTAACCTCTGGAAGGAGTAAGAGTTCAGAGTCGTATAATCATGCTAGCCTTTCATGGTAACCAGGAAACGGCCTAGGAATAGGCGTTTCCCTAGTACAAACTAAACACTTCTGCTTTAACAAGATGCTTAAGACCTTACTTTGAGTCGAGTAAACTAAAGTATCTAATGCATGGAATCGGACGATACATGAGATAGAGTGAGTTTGATGCATAGAGAGTAGATCCAATGCTTGGGAATCGTACAAAAATGCCTATAGGATAGTCATTAGTAGCCCTTAATTCGCCCATTTACACACGTTCGCTGTTATTCAATTGCGGTAAAATTGCGGTGTCCGCAATTCTGCTAAGTACCATTCTGTTTAGCTGTTTTCTTCTTCGTTTATTAATTCCATCTCTTGTCTTTTGAGTCTAATTTCAACTTGCATTTGTTTATGTTGCATTCCTTTACACATTCAGCAAAACGTAGATAATTAAAAACCAATTTTACCCCATCAAATCCACCCCTTCTTTCTTAACAAATACACTTCATGAATAGCTAAAAATGAGTCTCTGTGGAAAAAACGAATGAAATATACTTACTACTTGCTGTGAGACCATGTATGCTTGCATGTTCTGAGTGCTCTCTCTACCTTCTTGCTTATTTATCTTTAACACATTGAGCACGCAACAAGTTTTTGGCGCCGCTGCTGGGGACTTATTTTAAGTGAAAACGAAGTTTGTTAAGTCTGAAACACCAAGTTATTTTCCATTGAATTTGATCCATCTTCATTTCTTCTTCAGGTACCATTTAGGGTAGTTTATGAATGAGACTCCAAGTAGTGATCTAGAGTTCAACCCTGAGCCTGAAAGATTATTTAAAGCTAGAAATAGAGCCAAGAAACGTCTCTTTAAACAACCCCTTTTACCTCAAATAATTGCTGAAACCGCAGAGTCTCCGCAATCTACTCAAGAAGAAATGGCTGGAATAGATCAAAACCTGGTGCCTGTCACTCGCAATCCCATTGAAATAGCGAATGACAAGGATAGCGCCATCCTTTCGTACCTAGTACCTATGCCTGGGGAGCTGAACCCCAGCATAATCCGTCCTGAAATCACTGCCAACTCATTCGAGTTAAAACCAGTGATGTTCCAAATGTTGTCCACTGTGGGACAATTCTTTGGAATAGAAAATGAGGACCCCCATAACCACCTTAGGAACTTCCTAGGAGTCAGTGATACCTTCCTCATTCCTGGAGTGTCCCAAGAAGCCCTGAGGCTATATCTGTTCCCTTACTCTTTGAGGGACAAAGCCAAAACATGGTTAAATTCATTACCCTCAGGATCTGTCCTCAATTGGACAGACTTAGCAGAAAAATTCTTAGTCAAATATTTCCCACCAGATAGGAATTCGACCTTTCGTGATGATATCATCAAATTCAAACAAGCTCCGAGTGAGTCTCTTCACGAAGCTTGGACAAGATTCAAAGACCTCCTCATTAAATGTCCACACCATGGTATTCCATGGTGTATCCAAATAGAAGTCTTCTTTAAGGGATGCAACCCCAGCACCAGACAAGTTCTAAACTCATCTGCTGGAGGTTCCATGTTGTCCAAGAGTTACAACGAAGCTTATGAGATCTTGGAGAAGATCTCAACATCTCACTGTAGGTGGTCAGATGATCCAGTAGAGCCAACTAGAGCTCAAGACAAGGATGCTCTAAGCGCCATGAGCACCCAAATAAACGCCCTGACCAACCTAGTTAAGCAAATGGCTCAGGCCAATCTCCAAACCAGTGCCAATACCGCCACAGCCATGTCAATGGGCACCCAACCAAGTCAAGGCGAGGCACTTATCTGTGGATTATGTGGGGAAGGGCACCCATATGAATACTGCCTTGGGAATCCATCCTCAGTCTGCTATGTTGGGAGCCAGCAGCAGCCTAGGAATAACCCCTACTCCAACACCTATAACCCTGGTTGGAGAAACCACCCAAACCTGTCATGGGGTGGCCAACAAAACATTAACCAAAATCCTAACCAACCTAGACCGAGTGGAACACCTGGTTTCACTCCCCAACATAATCAGTCAATGTACCAAAAACCATACAATCAACCTGTAGGATCTTCTGTAGAAAACTTACTCAAGGAATATTGATAACTCCATTTTGGAGCTATGTTTCACTTCCTAACTCTAGCTAAAAGTCGTGATTAATCGTGTAATATGTCTCATTTATAGGAGATTTGCGGCTTAGAGCTCGTGGCATCCATTGAGTGCGTTTTGTGGCTAAGGAAGGCGTTTTAGCGCCTCGGGAGTGTTTCGGGAGAAGGGGAAGCTCACACATGAAGATAGGAAGAAAATTGCCTAGGAGAGGCAATTTTTCAGCCCCAAACCCGAGAGCAAGCGTCGAGCAACAGCGTCGAGACGCTTGCTCAACGCTGCAGCGTCGAGACCCTACATCAGCGTCGAGACGCTCCGGAAGCACGCGCGCGCTGGAAGACATCGGGCAAGCGTCGAGACGCTCGCCTGGCGTCTCGACGCCATCGCGAGCGCGCGCACTGGAGAATTTGGCCACAGCGTCGAGACGCTCGCGCAGCGTCTCGACGCCATCACGACGAAAACGCGCGCGGCACTTAGGGCACCTGCGTCGAGACGCTGGCCTAGCGTCTCGACGCTCCGACGGCTTAAAACGTCAATTTGACGATTTTTCAGAAAACTTTTACATCTTCTTCTTCCCTTCGATTTTGCTCTCGGGTTTTCTTCATTTTTCTCCGCCATTTGTGGCCTTTTGGAGCTTATTTCTTGTATATTAGCTTGGGGATGATGCCCAAAGCTTCCATGGGAGTGTTGGAACTCCAAACCTCCATGATTGGCTAAGGTACTTGTGCTTGGATTTGGGTTAATTAGGAATTTTTGCTAAGTTTCTAATGTTTTGATAATGTATGCTTAATGGTTCTGATTTGGCTTTGAGTATGTATGCATTTGTCTATCTTGCTTAATCCAACGCGCATGTTAGATTTCGACGATTGACACTCGAGTCATCTTGCATGTTGTGTATGTTAAAGAGTAGCGATGTCGTGCCTCTCACTGCTCGACTAAGTAACACAGATAGACAAAACTAAATCGGAGTATCGAGTCGTGTATGATAGTTGTTGATTGCATACAGCGTTGGCGGGCAATCTACTAGCAATTAAATTACATGTTTGAATGTTCGTCGCGGTATGTTAGTGACTATCTAGAGTCAAATTTGGGGCAGATCACCCTAATGCAACTTTAGATAATGTTTGATTAGAACTGTGTGGTCTAATTAATTTCTATGGAGCCGGTTACCTTGGGGCTTCTCGGGTAACTGACCGTGTGCATATTATAATCAATTAGCCTTACCTTAGAATTAAATGATAAATGTTAAAATGCTTAGCAAGATCCCGAAAATTCCCCAAATCCAACACTCTTCATTCTCAAGTTTATTACTTTTCCGTTAGCACTTTTCACTACATTGCATGATTAAAACCCCCCTTTTTGTGACAACCTTACCAACTAACCTAACCACATCTTAAACGATTAATCCTCAATTTTATTCCCTCTCTGTGGTTCGACCCCGTTACCGCTAGCTGCAAAGCTAAAAGCTACGGGTTTATAAATTTATTTTGGCAAGCCTCGACAGCTTGAGTTTATAACGATAGTTCAAAAATATCGTTACCAAAATTGGCGCCGTTGCCGGGGAGGGCAATTAAAAATGAGATTAATTTTTGTTTTTGATTAAGGTTGATTGGTTGTTTTTAAAAAAAAAAAAAAAAAAAATAAAAATGATTTTTAAGTGAATTGTTTTTTGTTTTATTTTATTTTATTTGGATAACGGTCCTCTCTTCCAAGATTTTGAAAGTTCAGGTTACACTCAGAAGAGATGGAGGTCTTGGAGAACGATAATGAGAATCGGAGAACGCTCAAGGAGTGGGCGATGGATGGCCTTCTCTGTCAACCTTTGTGTATATCATTTCCGCCGGTATCAGGTAAGTTTGAGCTAAAATCAAGTTTGCTTAACTCACTTCCTTATTTTTATGGCAAATCAGGTGAAGATCCGATCAAGCACCTTAAGGAATTCCATATGGTGTGCTCTGCGATGAAAACGAGCGAAGTAACTGAAGATCAGTTGTACTTGAGAGCTTTCGTTTTCTCCCTGAAGGATAAAGCGAGGGATTGGCTGCACTACTTACCTGGGATCACCTCTACGTGGAATGGGTTGAAAGGGCTGTTTTTAGACAAATACTTCCCCGCTTCGAGAGCCAAGTTCCTAAGGAAGGAGATCCACAGGATCATGCAAAAAGAAGGGGAGACCTTTGATAAATATTGGGAGCGGTTTACCCGGTTGTGCGAAGACTTCCCCCACCATCGGATTCCACAGGCAGAACTCATTCGCCTCTTCTACGAAGGCTTGTGTGATCATGATTGTTGGTTGCTTGATGCAGCTAGTGGAGGGGCGTTGATTGACAAGACCCCAGTGGAAGCTCGGCGTTTGATCTGTAATATGGCTCAGAATATGCAGCATAATGGAATTGAAGCACGTGAGCAAGCCCGCCACCAAAGCGAAGTGAAAGAGCTCAAGGGCCAACTGTCAAAGATACACGACGGTTTGCTTAAATTTCAAGGAGACCCATCGCGAAATCGTCCTTCTGTTTCTTCTCAATCCATTGAAGGAATGTTCAAGTCCCTCATGGAAACTTACGAGGATACCAATGCGCAGTTGCGGTCGATGAGAGAAGGGACGACGGAGGCAAAGACCAGAACGAGTGGGATGGAAACTCAGGCAGCTGATTGGCCAGATGGTATTGCACTGAAGAATGGAAGGGATATTCCCTTGATTTCGGCGCCTGAGAATCCTTGGATGCTACCCCCACACGCGAGGATGAATTCCTGTGAGCAGGTCTATTCCATCACCGCTGTTGTGGAGAAAGAGGAAGGCAAGGTTGAGCAAAAGATCGAGGATCTTGAGTCAAGAAGGAAGGAAGCTCGGTTGGGTGCACCCCCGAGCTTGAAAGGCTACATGCCCAAGGCTCCCTTCCCAAGCCGTTTGTTGCCTCCAGTTGAGAAAAAGGGGAAGCCGATTGAATGTTCCCCAAGCCATCTTGAGAATGAAAAGATGGACAAGAATGATGAGAAAAAGAACGACATTGTCTCCGCAATTTTCCAAGGTACGCTTCCACCAAAGTGCGTCGATCCTGGTACGTTTACTATCCCATGCACTATTGGTAATAAGCTGATTGAAAATGCCATGCTAGATCTCGGTTCCTCAATTAACGTCATGTCTGCTGATGTGTTTAAAGAGCTTAAACCATGCAATTTAATTGAGTCTAATGTAGTTGTTCAACTAGCCGATCAATCTTGTGTGCGACCATTAGGGAAAATTGAGGACATTTTGGTTAGAGTGGAAGATTTGTTGTTTCCATGTGATTTCCATGTGCTTAATACGAACAAAAATTCTTTGCATGTTTCCTCTCCTATCTTACTAGGACGCCCATTTATGAAGACCGCTAAGGTCAAGATTGATGTTGATAGAGGTTCCTTTTCTATAGGATTTGATGGAAATGTGCATGAATTTTTTATGAATGAGTCTAAATCTTTTGTGTATGATGAGAATGGAAAAACAAAATCTGTGGGTTGTGTGAAGGAAGAGAATTTTACCTCGCGCTTGAGGGACTATTCTTTTGCTTCTGTTAGGAAAAAAGACTTAGACTTGAATGATAATGGTGCTGTTTTTTATTGCACTAACAATGATGATGTTCGCGTGCTCAAAGCACGACGAGAAAAAATGTGTTTAAATGATGTTTGCAGGAACAGTGTGGATGAGGACATGTCTGGGACGTCCCCCGCGCTGTCAGACTATGGATGAGTTCGTTGGGTGAATTCAGTCGAGCAAACGACTTTAAAAATTCTGCGCTTCTCGGAGGCACCCGAGTGTTGAACTGTTTTTCTGTCATTTAGTTTATCGTTGTTTTAGTTTAGTTTCGTAGTATACTTTAGCTTAATTTAGCTTGCTGTTTTTTTTAGGAAATAAGGAGAAGTTGAGGAAATTGGGCTCAGATAAGGGAAGCACCGCCTCTTTCCCCTCGCCAGCTTCACAAAGATCAGGGAAGTGTTGTTTTTCTTTTCCCTTTACTTTTGTGTATCTGATAGAAAAGCATTGAGGACAATGCTATCTTCTGAAGTTGGGGGTGGAGTTGGATGTTTTGGATATGCATGTGTAGTTCGTTGAGCAGTGTTAATTTTGAATTTGAAGTGTTGGGACTCTGTATATATGCTTTCTAATTATGACGATCTAGGAAGTGTCTTTTTGGAATCTGAGCATTTGCGTAATCTAGTTTTTGCATGATGGTGTTTTGCATTTATTAGGTTCATGTCAAAAATTTTAAAATTTTTTCTGTTGCTCCCTTGCATCTATCGAGCACTTAGCAACCTCATCTTAGACTCCGTACGCTTAGTTTGATCACATGTTGCATGATTCTTGTTGTCACCCCGAAAGGCACCCCTAGGGTAGCTTGTTGCATGAGAGTTAGTGGTTGATTAAGCCTAATAAAAAAAAAATAGAAAAGCACGTTTGTTAGAAAATTCTCTCGAGGCGCTCCTCCTTCTTATTGGTACCTAAGAAGTGAGCGTTAGTCCTTAAAAACGTGAAGTTTGATGCATGAATTTGACGTGTTAGGCTACTCGGGATTGGAAAGAAAAAAAAATATAAAGTTAGGTTCAAAGAACCATAACAAAGAGTACAAAGTACTCAAAAAGAGAAAGAGAAAAAGTATGAGAAATCGTGTTAGGCATTTTAATTCATTGCTCTCTCTTATGTGATCAAGTGTAGACTGTTCTTAAATGCTAGAAGTAGGGGGAAAACGGGATGATATGTTGCATGTGGTTTTTCCGGGCTTGCATAGGTTTAGGATAGGTTGGCTGGCACACACACACGTTAGGGAGCGATAGTTAATTTTTGATGTGTTCTTGATTAAATGCATGCGCCGGTTGCTTTCATGATTATGTTTTGTTTAGATGTGTAAAAAGCATTGAGGTTTGAATTGTAAGCATGTATGCATGGTCCTTTTGAGTCAAATTCTTTATTAGCCTTGCTCGAGGACTAGCAAGATTTAAGTTGGGGGTGTTTGATAACTCCATTTTGGAGCTATGTTTCACTTCCTAACTCTAGCTAAAAGTCGTGATTAATCGTGTAATATGTCTCATTTATAGGAGATTTGCGGCTTAGAGCTCGTGGCATCCATTGAGTGCGTTTTGTGGCTAAGGAAGGCGTTTTAGCGCCTCGGGAGTGTTTCGGGAGAAGGGGAAGCTCACACATGAAGATAGGAAGAAAATTGCCTAGGAGAGGCAATTTTTCAGCCCCAAACCCGAGAGCAAGCGTCGAGCAACAGCGTCGAGACGCTTGCTCAACGCTGCAGCGTCGAGACCCTACATCAGCGTCGAGACGCTCCGGAAGCACGCGCGCGCTGGAAGACATCGGGCAAGCGTCGAGACGCTCGCCTGGCGTCTCGACGCCATCGCGAGCGCGCGCACTGGAGAATTTGGCCACAGCGTCGAGACGCTCGCGCAGCGTCTCGACGCCATCACGACGAAAACGCGCGCGGCACTTAGGGCACCAGCGTCGAGACGCTGGCCTAGCGTCTCGACGCTCCGACGGCTTAAAACGTCAATTTGACGATTTTTCAGAAAACTTTTACATCTTCTTCTTCCCTTCGATTTTGCTCTCGGGTTTTCTTCATTTTTCTCCGCCATTTGTGGCCTTTTGGAGCTTATTTCTTGTATATTAGCTTGGGGATGATGCCCAAAGCTTCCATGGGAGTGTTGGAACTCCAAACCTCCATGATTGGCTAAGGTACTTGTGCTTGGATTTGGGTTAATTAGGGATTTTTGCTAAGTTTCTAATGTTTTGATAATGTATGCTTAATGGTTCTGATTTGGCTTTGAGTATGTATGCATTTGTCTATCTTGCTTAATCCAACGCGCATGTTAGATTTCGACGATTGACACTCGAGTCATCTTGCATGTTGTGTATGTTAAAGAGTAGCGATGTCGTGCCTCTCACTGCTCGACTAAGTAACACAGATAGACAAAACTAAATCGGAGTATCGAGTCGTGTATGATAGTTGTTGATTGCATACAGCGTTGGCGGGCAATCTACTAGCAATTAAATTACATGTTTGAATGTTCGTCGCGGTATGTTAGTGACTATCTAGAGTCAAATTTGGGGCAGATCACCCTAATGCAACTTTAGATAAAGTTTGATTAGAACTGTGTGGTCTAATTAATTTCTATGGAGCCGGTTACCTTGGGGCTTCTCGGGTAACTGACCGTGTGCATATTATAATCAATTAGCCTTACCTTAGAATTAAATGATAAATTTTAAAATGCTTAGCAAGATCCCGAAAATTCCCCAAATCCAACACTCTTCATTCTCAAGTTTATTACTTTTCCGTTAGCACTTTTCACTACATTGCATGATTAAAACCCCCCTTTTTGTGACAACCTTACCAACTAACCTAACCACATCTTAAACGATTAATCCTCAATTTTATTCCCTCTCTGTGGTTCGACCCCGTTACCGCTAGCTGCAAAGCTAAAAGCTACGGGTTTATAAATTTATTTTGGCAAGCCTCGACAGCTTGAGTTTATAACGATAGTTCAAAAATATCGTTACCAAATATATAGCTAAGAATGATGCTACGCTTCAAAGCCAGCAAGCTACTCTTAGGAGCCTAGAGAACCAAATAGGCCAATTAGCCAATGAACTCAAGAGTAGGCCCCAAGGTAGACTCCCTGCTGACACCGAGGTACCAAGGAGAGATGGTAAAGAACAAGTTCAAGCAATTGAACTTAGGAGTGGAAGACCATTGGTGAGCAACACAAAAGACATACCACAGAGAGTAGAGAACACTGAGTCTAGTGCTCCACTGGAGTCTCTGCCAAACCAAGGTCCACCACCAACTAGCACATCAGGAGCCAGGCTAGAGCCAATTATTGAGGAGATAGAAGAAATTCCAAGGCCTCCACCTATCCTAAAGCGCCCTGACGTGCCTGCATATGTGCCACCACCTCCATACCCTCGAAGGCTTAAGAAGAAGCAGGAACAGGAAGTTCATTTTAATAAATTCTTAGAAATTCTTAAGCAAGTGCATGTGAACATTCCTTTTGTAGAAGTTTTACAGTCTATGCCTTCTTATGTAAAGTTTTTGAAGGACATCATTACTAACAAAAAAATAATTGGTGAGTTTGAAACAGTAAACCTCACTGAGGAGTGCAGTGCCATCCTCCAGAACAAGCTGCCCAAGAAGGAGAAGGATCCTGGTTCCTTCACCTTACCTGTAGAACTTGGAGGCAAGCATGTGGGCAGAGCGCTTTGTGACTTGGGCGCCAGCATAAATCTCATGCCCCTGTCCCTATTCCGCCAGTTAGGAATAGGGGAAGCACGTCCAACCACTGTCACTTTACAACTAGCAGACAGATCCATCGCATACCCTGAAGGTAAGATTGAGGATATTCTAGTGAAAGTTGACAAATTTATTTTCCTTGCAGATTTCATTGTCCTGGACTATGAGGCAGACAAGGAGGTCCCCATCCTGCTAGGCAGACCATTTCTAGCCACAGGTAGGGCACTTATAGACGTCCAAAAAGGTGAGCTTACTATGAGGGTTCATGATGAAGAGGTGAAGTTTAGTGTATATAAAGCTTTAAGGTACCCCTCTGACCTTGAATCCTGTGCTAGCATGGACGTAGTAGACTCCTTGATGGAGGAACAATTGGAGCATGTATTATTAACTAAGCATGCTAATGATTATGTACAATTAGATGTAGCTGACTTGAATGTATCTGACATAATGGATATGCCTGTAGATAAACCACAGCATGTATGTATGAATATAGACCTAACTGATAGATCCGTGAATCCTTTAAAGCCATCCATTGAGCATCCACCTGTTTTAGAACTAAAACCACTACCTACTCACCTCAAGTATGCATATCTAGGAAGTAATGAAACTCTGCCTGTTATCATTTCTTCTAAATTAAGTGAAGAGCATGAGGTTGAACTGATTTTATTGCTTAAGCAACATAGGAAGGCTATAGCATGGACTATTGCTGATATTCGAGGCATTAGCCCTTCTTATTGCATGCACAAAATTATACTAGAGGAAGAACACACACCTAGGGTAGATCACCAGCGTAGGCTAAACCCCTCTATGAAAGAGGTAGTAAAGAAGGAAATAATAAAATGGTTAGATGCAGGAGTGATCTTCCCAATAGCTAGTAGCCAGTGGGTGAGCCCCATCCAATGTGTACCTAAAAAGGGGGGAATAACTGTGGTAGTCAATGAGAACAACGAACTGATTCCAACAAGGACTGTCACAGGGTGGAGAGTGTGTATGGATTACAGGAAATTAAATAAAGAAACTAAAAAAGATCACTTCCCTCTACCGTTCATTGACCAAATGCTAGACAGAATAGCTGGTAGAGCCTACTATTGTTTCTTAGACGAGTATTCAGGCTATAATCAAATAACTATAGACCCTAAGGATCAAGAGAAGACCACCTTCACGTGCCCTTTTGGAACTTTTGCCTTTCGCAGAATGCCTTTTGGCTTATGCAATGCACCGGCAACTTTCCAAAGGTGCATGATGGCAATCTTCTCTGAGTTGGATGAGTCCATGATAGAAATATTCATGGATGACTTCTCAGTCTTTGGGGACTCATTTTCAAACTGTCTAGAAAACCTAGGACAAGTCCTGGCTAGGTGTGAGGAGACCAACCTAGTCCTAAATTGGGAAAAATGCCATTTTATGGTGGATGAGGGAATTGTCTTAGGACATAGAGTGTCGAGGGCAGGAGTCGAAGTTGACCGAGCCAAAATTGAGGTCATAGAGAAGTTGGTAGAGCCTCAGAATGTCAAAGCCATTAGAAGCTTCTTAGGGCATGCTGGCTTCTACAGAAGGTTCATTAAGGACTTTTCTAAGATAGCCAAGCCTCTGTGTGAGCTTCTAGAATTAAATAGGCCATTCATCTTCTCTGAGGAATGTGTAGTAGCTTGGACCACTGGTAGAGGTACTTTTGGGGTACTCTAAATTCAAGCTGTCGAGGCTTGCCAAAATACATTTATAACTCCGCTACAACAGAGCTTTGCAGCTAGTGGTAGTCGGGTGTCGAACCACAGGGAACCAAAATTACTTCCTCTTAATTAATTTCTATTTGTTTTTAAAACTAAGACTCGAAAGCAATTAAAATGGGGGGTTTGACGAAATATAAACTAACGGGAAAATAAATGCGAAAAGTAAAACGCGGAAAATTAAACGGAACACGTGCTCCTAATTTTAAGGGTCGGGGTTTACTTTGATGCGACTCAATTCATTGGGATTCAAACATACTTAGCAAGAGCATAATTGGACACGTAATTTACTTGCACGAAACTACTAATACAAGTAACCCAAATAATCAATTAGAAACGTGGAGTGCAAAGCGGACTGTTCTTTTATTAGTCTAAGGGGATCAATCCTAAATTAAGTAAAGAACAGAGACGAATGTACGATTCTAATTAAACGTGGCAATGAATTAATAGGGAGCAAACGCCACCCATATTGACTCATCGACAGTAACGGGAGCATTACGACGGATGTTTAACTAGGACGCCTGAGCTAATATTCCGATTTGCCTATTTCGTTCAAGATAAATTGCCGCCAAAGATCAACTGGAAACCCACATTACCTATGACTCAACTTATCCGTGTTACTTGGCGATTAAGAGAGGCACGGCATCATAATCTTTAACAATCAAACATGCTTGAAATCAAGGGTGTCTAGGCCTAAATCATTCTTACACATTCATGTGATATGCTTAGAAGAAATAAATTCGCCCAATCAGTCATGCTAAGTCACGGAATTAAGAACGAACCCTCATGAAACGCATCAAAATTCACCCCTAACCTCAAATTAGAGCACTTACCTTAGCTCACCGTTGTGCAAATCAAGCAAAAACGCTAATGTTGGAGCTTTATTGATGAAGTAATGGAAGAAATACAAGTTTAGAGCTCCCACCCGAGCCTAACAATGGTGGAAAAACCAAAATCCAAGAAGAAGTGTAAAAAGTTTTCGCAAAAAACGGAGAAGAAGGCTTTTAAAGCCGGCGGAGCGTCGAGACGCTAGGGCAGCGTCTCGACGCTGCGCCCTAAATTGGCAGGCGCGCGCGCGGGGTAGCGTCGAGACGCTCGCGCAGCGTCGAGACGCTGCGCGGCGTCGAGCGAGCGTCGAGACGCTTGCGCTCGACGCTTGCTCTCGGGTGGATCTTCAAATGTACGCTTCAGAGTTCGGAGCGTCGAGACGCTCGGCCAGCGTCTCGACGCTGTCGCGCGCGGACAGGGCGAGGCGGACACGGGCGAGGGTGCGCGGGCGCGAGGCGAGGCGGAGCGGCGCGCGCGGGCGCGCGCGCGTCTGGCCGTCTGGGCGCGGGCGTGCGGCGCGCGCGGGTGCGCGCGCGTTGTGCGCCTGGGCGCTGTCCTCTCGGCTCTTAGCCCACTTTTGGGTCGTTTTGGCTCCCGAGCTCCGTTTGGCCTATCGTTTTGACCCGAACACTTCCCGGAACATGTTAAATGACCTTTTTAGCCCCGAAAATCATCAATGGGCTTCCGGAGCTCTTCACCATGAAATCACCTATAAGAAAGCATTTTAATCAATATCGAGCATGGTTTTAGCTAGAATTAGGGAGTAAATAATAGCTCTAATTTGGAGCTATCAAAATACCCCCAACCTAAATCTTGCTAGTCCTCGAGCAAGGCTAATAAAGAATTTGACTATAAGGGACCATGCATTCATGCTTCTAACTCAAACCTCGATGCTTTTTACAAATCTAAACAGGACATAATCATGAAAGCAATCGGCGCATGCATTTAATCAAGATCACATCAAAAATTAACTATTGCTCCCTAACGTGTGTGTGTGCTAGCCAACCTATCCTAAACCATCGTAAGCCTGGAAAAACCACATGCAACAAATCATCCCGTTTTCCCCCTACTTCTAGCGATTAAGAACAGTCTAAACTTGACTTACACGAGAGAGAGTAATAAATTAAGAGACCTAAAATTTTCTAATTCCTTTCTTTTTTCTTTGAGTACTTTGTACCCTTTGTTAAGGTTCTTTGAACCCAACTTTTTATTTTCTTTTTCTTTCCCATCCCGAGTTGCCTAACATGTCAAACTTAAGCTTCAGCTTCACATTTTTAAGGACTAACGTTCACTTTTTAAGTGCGCACTTTTAAAAAGGAGGAACGCCTCGGGAGAATTTTCTTGCTAACATGCTTTTCTATTTATTTTTTTTTATTTAGGCTTAGCGCAAGCTACTCGATTAATCGACCACTAACTCTCATGCAACAAGCTACCTAGGGGTGCCTTTCGGGGTGACAACAAGAATTAATGCTACATGCAATCAACTGAGCCTACGGAGTCTAAGATGAGGTCGCTAAGTGCTCGATAGATGCAAGGGAGCAACAGGAAAAATTTAAAATTTTTGACATGAACCTAATAAATGCAAAGCTACATCATGCAAAAACTAGATTATGCAAATGCTCAGATTCCAAAAAGACACTTCCTAGATCATCATAATTAGAAAGCATATAAACAGAGTCCCAAGCACTTCAAATTTTAAATTAGCACTGCTCAACAAACTGCACATGGAATCCATCCAACATATAACTCCACCCCCAACCTAAAATTATACATAGTCCTCTATGTATCAACATTTCAGACTAAGCAGTTAAAATTCACAAAATAAAAGGGAACAGAAAACCTCCCCTGAATTTTGTTAGGTTGTTGGTTGGAGCAGTGCACTTTTCACCTACTGATCCGATTCTTAAGCCACAAAACTCCTACAAAAGAAAGCAAGAAAAAAAAACTAAGCTAGGAAAATAAAAACTAAAAGTAAAAACATGAATTAAAATACTCATGGGTTGCCTCCCAAGAAGCGCAAATTTTTAACGTCGTTATGCTCGACGTGTCTTCCTCTCTGTCAGGGTACGTAAAAATTTTCGTATTTCTTCGGCCCCTTCTTCCTTGAATCAACGAAACCTGCTAAGAGAAGCAAGCTCTTCGACTTTTCGAGGCAGCCGGACAGAGTTGTTATTTTTTTGGTATTTTTAATATATGGGAAAAATAAAGACTCAACAGAATCAAATAAAATAAAAGCAGACTCAACTGACTCAACAGAAAATAAAGACTCGACCAAAGGAGGGATCGCATCAAAATTCCCGAGGCAACCAACATTGACAAAAGTACAGATGGAGGGGGGCATGCAAGATAAATCTCCTAGATTACATGAATTATCACGAGGCATAGCACAAGGAGATAAATAATCTAAAGGCACAATTGCCACTTCCTCATCCATCACATCAACATTTTCATAGCATGCTGGTTCTACATCCTCAAAGAAAATATTTCCTAAAATACTCTCAATATCAGACAAATGCTCGAGCTCATCAGCGCATGAATTTTCAAATAAATTTTCAATGCAAAAATCATGCTCCAAGTCAAAATCAATCGGTGGAGACATACTTACCTTATAAAACTCTCCGGGTTCCTCTTCATCTGAGAAATATTCTGCTAGAAATTCTTCTAGAGTAACCAACTTTGGAGAAGTCTTGGCTCCACTCCTTAGCTCGTTCGCATCACTGATCTCTTCGGGATGCTCCTCGAGGTCAAGCTCATCCTCCTCGGTCTCACTGTTCTTGTCTCCCCATGTCACAAATTCCTCAATTCCATCAAAATCGGGGTACATCTTGATAACGACCTCCTCCCCGGAAATTCGGAGAAGGTCTTCGG
The DNA here is from genome assembly GCA_028017165.1 of Herpetospermum pedunculosum. Lineage (NCBI taxonomy): Eukaryota > Viridiplantae > Streptophyta > Magnoliopsida > Cucurbitales > Cucurbitaceae > Herpetospermum > Herpetospermum pedunculosum. The sequence goes on along the minus strand of CM051528.1, from coordinate 50,662,910 downwards.
CGCTCATCTTCGTAGCTCGCCCCCAAAATTGCTGTAGAAGATCTGCCATGCTAAAACAAGAAGACACAAGAAAAGAAAAATATTTTTGTGGTTTTCTAACAAATAAAATTTAACTAAGAGAAACTAAATGGTTCCCCGGCAACGGCGCCAATTTTGGTAGAGGTACTTTTGGGGTACTCTAAATTCAAGCTGTCGAGGCTTGCCAAAATACATTTATAACTCCGCTACAACAGAGCTTTGCAGCTAGTGGTAGTCGGGTGTCGAACCACAGGGAACCAAAATTACTTCCTCTTAATTAATTTCTATTTGTTTTTAAAACTAAGACTCGAAAGCAATTAAAATGGTGGGTTTGACGAAATATAAACTAACGGGAAAATAAATGCGAAAAGTAAAACGCGGAAAATTAAACGGAACACGTGCTCCTAATTTTAAGGGTCGGGGTTTACTTTGATGCGACTCAATTCATTGGGATTCAAACATACTTAGCAAGAGCATAATTGGACACGTAATTTACTTGCACGAAACTACTAATACAAGTAACCCAAATAATCAATTAGAAACGTGGAGTGCAAAGCGGACTGTTCTTTTATTAATCTAAGGGGATCAATCCTAAATTAAGTAAAGAACAGAGACGAATGTACGATTCTAATTAAACGTGGCAATGAATTAATAGGGAGCAAACGCCACCCATATTGACTCATCGACAGTAACGGGAGCATTACGACGGATGTTTAACTAGGACGCCTGAGCTAATATTCCGATTTGCCTATTTCGTTCAAGATAAATTGCCGCCAAAGATCAACTGGAAACCCACATTACCTATGACTCAACTTATCCGTGTTACTTGGCGATTAAGAGAGGCACGGCATCATAATCTTTAACAATCAAACATGCTTGAAATCAAGGGTGTCTAGGCCTAAATCATTCTTACACATTCATGTGATATGCTTAGAAGAAATAAATTCGCCCAATCAGTCATGCTAAGTCACGGAATTAAGAACGAACCCTCATGAAACGCATCAAAATTCACCCCTAACCTCAAATTAGAGCACTTACCTTAGCTCACCGTTGTGCAAATCAAGCAAAAACGCTAATGTTGGAGCTTTATTGATGAAGTAATGGAAGAAATACAAGTTTAGAGCTCCCACCCGAGCCTAACAATGGTGGAAAAACCAAAATCCAAGAAGAAGTGTAAAAAGTTTTCGCAAAAAACGGAGAAGAAGGCTTTTAAAGCCGGCGGAGCGTCGAGACGCTAGGGCAGCGTCTCGACGCTGCGCCCTAAATTGGCAGGCGCGCGCGCGGGGTAGCGTCGAGACGCTCGCGCAGCGTCGAGACGCTGCGCGGCGTCGAGCGAGCGTCGAGACGCTTGCGCTCGACGCTTGCTCTCGGGTGGATCTTCAAATGTACGCTTCAGAGTTCGGAGCGTCGAGACGCTCGGCCAGCGTCTCGACGCTGTCGCGCGCGGACAGGGCGAGGCGGACACGGGCGAGGGTGCGCGGGCGCGAGGCGAGGCGGAGGGGGCGAGGGCGCGCGGGCGCGAGGCGAGGCGGAGCGGCGCGCGCGGGCGCGCGCGCGTCTGGCCGTCTGGGCGCGGGCGTGCGGCGCGCGCGGGTGCGCGCGCGTTGTGCGCCTGGGCGCTGTCCTCTCGGCTCTTAGCCCACTTTTGGGTCGTTTTGGCTCCCGAGCTCCGTTTGGCCTATCGTTTTGACCCGAACACTTCCCGGAACATGTTAAATGACCTTTTTAGCCCCGAAAATCATCAATGGGCTTCCCGAGCTCTTCACCATGAAATCACCTATAAGAAAGCATTTTAATCAATATCGAGCATGGTTTTAGCTAGAATTAGGGAGTAAATAATAGCTCTAATTTGGAGCTATCAACCACCCTTAAGAAAGCACTAGTCACAGCCCCTATCATAGTAGGACCAAATTGGGATCTGCCCTTTGAGATGTTATGTGATGCCAGTGACTATGCTGTAGGAGTGATGTTAGGCCAGAAGATTGACAAGCTAACACACCCTGTCTATTATGCTAGTAAGACCTTGAATGAGGCTCAATGTAATTATACAACTACTGAGAAAGAGATGCTTGCTGTAGTGTTTGCTTGCGAAAAATTTAGAAACTATATTGTAGGCACTAGGACAATTGTATACACTGACCATTCTGCCTTGAAATATCTTATGAGGAAGGCTGATGCCAAGCCTAGGTTGATTAGATGGGTGTTATTGCTGCAGGAATTTGATTTGGACATTCGGGACAAGAAAGGATGTGAAAACGTGGTTGTAGATCACCTGTCTCGATTGCAGCACAATTGCGACAATATTGCGGACCCCGCAATTTCTGATGCTTTTATTGATGAACATGTCTTTGCTTTGACTCATCGTGATAACGATGAGGAACCTTGGTTTGCTGACATTGCTAACTTCCGTGCATCACAGGTATTACCAGTGTTCAAGGGAGGACAAGAGAAGAAGAGGTTCCTTCATGAAGCAAGGAAATTCATCTGGGATGACCCCACACTTTACAGAACCTGTGCTGATGGCTTGCTAAGGAAGTGTGTTTCAGCTGCTGAAGCGAAGTCTGTGCTGCAGCACTGTCACACATCTCCTTATGGTGGACATTTTGGTGGCCAAAGAACAGCTGCAAAGGTATTTCAGAGTGGCTATTACTGGCCAACAATCTTCAAGGATGCCCACAATTATGCCCACAGCTGTGATGAATGCCAAAGAACAGGTAACCTCAGTCGAAAGGATGAGATGCCCCTCACCTACATCTTAGAGTTAGAGCTCTTTGATGTATGGGGCATTGACTTCATGGGGCCATTCCCTCCATCATCAGGTAACCTTTACATATTAGTAGCAGTGGACTATGTGTCTAAGTGGGTAGAAGCCAAAGCATGTCCTAATAATGATGCTAAAACAGTCACCAACTTCTTGCATAGGCACATTTTTACTAGGTTTGGGACACCTCGTGCCATCATTAGTGATGAGGGGTCACATTTCATTAACAAGGCTATGGAGAGAGTGTTGGCTAAGTATAACATTAGACATAGAGTAGCCACTCCCTATCACCCACACTCAAATGGCCAAGCTGAAATCTCAAATAAGGAAATTAAGAACATCCTAGAAAAAGTGGTCAAACCTAATAGGAAAGACTGGTCCTTCAAGCTTGAGGATGCACTTTGGGCTTATAGGACAGCATATAAGACACCCCTAGGTATGTCCCCTTATAGGCTGGTATATGGCAAGGCTTGTCACTTACCACTTGAGTTAGAAAACAAAGCATTTTGGGCCATGAAAGAATTGAATTTTTGTGTAAAGGATGCGGGGACACTGAGGTCTTTGCAATTACATGAGCTTGATGAGCTTAGGCATATGGCCTATGAAAATGCTAAGATGTACAAGGAAAAAACCAAGATTTGGCACGATAGTAGACTTAGAGTTAAGGACTTTAAGAAGGGTCAACTTGTTTTGTTGTTTAACTCACGGTTGAAAATATTTCCAGGGAAACTTAAGTCTAGATGGTCGGGTCCATTTGTCATTACTAATGTGTTTGTTCATGGTGCAATAGAGATAAAGAACTTGCAGCAAGGCCAGCCATTTATGGTCAATGGGGCGAGGTTGAAGCACTACTATGAGGAAGGAGATGTGAAGACTCTCTCGGCCTTCCTCTTGAATGAAGCATGAAGCTAAAAACGAGAGAGAACGAGTGGTCACTGTGCTCGTTCAGTCGAGGCTAATGCCTTAGTTTATTTTTTCACTTTTTTTCGGTTATCGTTTGTATGTTTTGTGGTGTGATTTTAATTAAGGATTTAATGTTTGTTTTATTTGTTTTTCTAGGGAATCGAAAGAGGGGATCAAGGAGAGTAATCCCATCTTTAAAAATCAAGAAACGATCGAGCCAAATAAAAGATACGGACGAACCAAGTTTGCCATTTAGATAAAAAGAAATCCCTAAAATTGCGCTGGAATTGCAGGATCCGCAAAATAGAGCCGTTGGGATTTAGCCGTTGCCTTTATATCCGTTAGAAGGCGCTCGATCGATACGATTCTCTCATTCTCTGATTTCCAAGAAAACTGAGATTCTCTTCATCTTTGATCTTTCTCTCCAAACCTCCAAGATTCGACAATGGTCTCCACAAGGGCTGAAAGATCCGCAGCCAAGAAGAAGGCTGATGACGCAGCTGAAGCGGCTGCGAGGGAAGCACTTCTGACCCTTGCAGATGCTGGGGCTGTACGCACCGGACCTCTTCCCAAGCTTCCGATCCGTAGGAAGAAGTGGAGGGTTGTCACTGAGATCCCTGCTGGACCTTCTGAACAAGCGGGCACGCCCAAGAAGCGCCGGTGGAGTGTCGAGACGACCGCCGAACCAAGCAAAGCAAAGACTCCCTCTGTGGAGAGTCAAGAATCGGATCGTGCATCCCACGAGTCGACCAAGAAGGGTTCGACGCCATCTGCCTCACCTGCGCACAGCCCTTCACCATCTGAACCAGTGCACAGCCCAGAGCTTTCATCATCGCCGCCGGCACAGAGCCCTGAGACGCCGTCTTCACCACTGAATTCCGTGCAGACGCCTACAGCAGAGCAGAGTGCCACACCTTCACACACGCCTCCACGGCCTGACCCTGAATTCCCCTATGGGGAGTACCAGGAATCCACTCAGGGCAGTGGGGAAGGTGGAGAAGACGAGGTCTTCTCGCCTGCAAGGGAAGCTAGCCCAGAGAGTCCTGCACAGCAGGATGATTCCATGGAAGAGACGCTGGGGGCATGTCTGCAGCAGATTAACATTGAGGCAAAGCTGAAGAAGAAAAAGAAGGCCAAGATCCTTAAAGCCAAGCGATCCAAGAAACTAAAGAGGAAGAAGGCTAAGGAGGTGCCTTCATCAGAGAAAGAGAGCACCGAGCCTTCGCTCAAACGACTCAAGGTTGAGGCTGCCGAGTCAGCCAGGCCATCAGATAAGGGGAAGGCAAAGCTCTACCCTGAAGACGAGCCTCAGTCAGTGAGGTATGTTTCCTCTGATGCTGAATCCAGGGGTGCTGAATTGAGGAAGAGGGAGTTGCTGCACGAGAAAGGTTTCCTCGACCGACCTGCTGACCTGCCGCAGTTCTTGCGCGCAGGAGTGATGAACCACGGCTGGGAGGAATTTTGCAGACCGCCCAATCCAGCCTACACGAGCATGGTGTATGATTTCTACGCCAATGTGCTCAGCCCTGAGGATGGCCTGTCTGTGGTCAGAGGGGTAGAGGTGGATTTCTCAGCCAAGGCCATCAACGAAGCCTATGGTCTCAAGGGCCAAACACATACAGATTATGCACGGATCGTTGATGAGCCTACGGAGGCAGTGCTGGAGGAGGCCATTCGAACCATTGGCCAGCCTGAGGCAGCGTGGACTGTATCACGCAATGGGAGGCACACTCTCATGAGTGCCAACCTCACGGCTAAGGCAGCTGTTTGGTTTGCGTTTGTGAGAAGGAGATTGTCCCCAGTGACTCACGAGACTACAATCAACCAGAGCCGATCGCTGCTGGTGTATGCGATAATGAGAGGTCTCACGATCAACGTGGGAGAAGTCATCACTGCTGCTATTGCTGAGTGCGCCAAGAAAGGTAAGGGACCACTGTTTTTCCCTAACACCATAACCAAACTATGTTTGCTTGTAGGAGTCCCCACCGAGCGCATGGAGCAGCAAATGGCTTACACGGGCCACTTGGAGCTGCCTGCTAACCTGAGGCTGAGGAGGAAGGGGAATATGGAGTTTGAACTGGATAGGCTGGCTGCTGAACAGTCCCTATCCATGGCCTGCCTGATGGATATGCAGAGGAGAATGGCTCAATGGGCCACTTATGCGCAGGCGAGGGACAAGGAAGTTGCAGACCAACTTGGGTGCATCTTCCCGGACTTCCCCACAAATCTCCTGACTCCATGGGTGCCCCCACGACCACGGCAGCCTGATGAAGATGAAGAAGTTTGAGTGCTGGTTTGAAGTGCACTGAAGGGAGTATTGCTGTTCCCTTAGAAAAAAAAAAACAAACAATTTTCTGCTTTCTGATAAATTATGTGAATGATGCTGTTTTAAGTACATTTTTGATCTGTCGTAGATGCTTAGTTTTATGTTTTTAATTTTGCTTAGTATAGTGTTATGGTAGGTGACTAGATAGGTTAGTTTTGTTTTATTTTTAGGAGAGCTTGAATGACTGGAAAGAGCATGCTTAGGGGCCTTAATCACTGTTATATCTGCCCTGATCTAATTGCGAAATAATTGCGGTACCCGCAATTTTCATGACTGAAAGCATGTTTTGGACTGTCTGTTTAGCTAGGCTGTAATCTGTTTAAATTCTATCTTTTGCTGCTAACATGACTACCTTATATAGCTTATCTAAATGCATGCTGGATGAGTGTCATAGGACACCCTTTGTTAGTTTAAAATCAACCTCTAAAAAGCTCAGCATGCACAGCTTTAAGCCCTTAACTGTCTGTTTTTTTTTATTATTTCTGCTGCTGTGATATTTGTCATTTGAATGTTTTGTCTATGCCTAGGGCTTTAGATTCTCTTTGTTTTACCTTAGACTAGATGCTTCTAGGACAAGTTTGGGGGTGTGCCACCTCCGACACTCATTGGGGACAATGAGTAGTTGAAGTTTGGGGGAGGCCACCCTAGGCCTAGGAACATTCCTCTCTCCCTTAGAAACATAAGCATTCTTCTTCTCCTTTACAAAAAATGATGAACTGAAAAAAAAAATGAAAAATAGAATAAAGAGGGGGGTCTCTCTGAGGTTGCTAAGTAGTCAGTGCCAAGTGTGTGACCCACAAGTGGCATTGCATCAAAAGGCAACCAAAGGATAGGCCCCACCTAAGTAAGAAAAAGGGAAAAGAATAGGGAAGAAGAATGTATACCTAGGAGTTATAACTTTGTGGCTTAGGTGTCCTATTTAAAAAGAACTCTGATCCTCAATTAGCTAAGCACAAAGTTGTAACTTGTAGGTTTGTTTAGGGAGATCAGTGTTTTTCCAATGTAGTGATGCCAGGGTTTAGGTTGTTCTTTAAAGTACTACTGTCACCGTTAATACTAAGACTGGCATGACTCTAAGGATTCCTAGACACATTAAAAGTAAAGCTAGAAGCATGTACTGAGTCTGAGGTAAAGCTAGGCAGAATTTGAAACCTTAGGGATAGTGGCATGATATGACAAAAGCAAATAGAACAGCTGTAGGAAGTTAATAAAAGCAGGTGAGTGTTAGGCAGGCAAAGTCAGAAGAAGCTAGATAAGAGGGTAGTTCTAAACTGAGAAGTGTGTCACAGGACAGCAGTGCTATAGATAGGGATATAAGGGAGTCAGTAAAGTGGTTAAAGAAGGTGAAACAGCAGCCTAGGTAAGTCCTTAGTATGCTTGAGGACAAGCAAAGCCTTAAGTTTGGGGGTGTGTTAAGTCTCTGAAAGTGACTTATTTAGGACCCATTTAGCTTAAGAAGATGAACACTTTTAGGTGTTTTTGATAGCATTTAGCCTAAACCTATGCTTAAATATGAGAATGAGAAGAAGGTAGCTAAATTAGGACTTATGCACAATAGGAAAGAAAAAGGTTGAAAATCGAAGGAAAATGATGAAAAAAACTGCATTGCGACAGCATTGCGAAAACATTGCTGAAGCCGCAATTATTCAAGTGAAAACCGTAAGTTGACTGATCCTTTTCTGTTAATTTCCGTAATTTCAGGGATTCATTCTTTCTCCTCCATCCATTCTGATATATGACGTTGAAGATTGATGGTTCTCCTTGGCCCAAACGCACCTGCAAACTACTATAAAAGGGGGCCAAAGTCGGAGGTCCAGTCATCATCCGAAAGCGTAGAGTCTTCTCGCAGTCCATCTTTTCGCCCTGTTTTCCTTTGCCGTCTGTTGGAGTGAGAGTCTCAGCTGTTGGAATCGATAATCTGATAGGAAGGAGAGGAGATTCTTCTTCTCTCTCGATTGGATTCATCCAAGCAAGGCTGCCCTTTCATCCCCTTCATTCGAGGCGACTGCAACGAGGCTTTCAAGCACCCTTTACTGTTTTCTGTCGTATTCTTCTAATTTCCAGCTTTGATCAGTTGTTGTTTCTAGTTTAGTGTTTTATCTACTGCATTTCGTTGTTGTCTGTCTTTGAATTATTTACTTTAAGTTTCCCTTTGTTCGTTCAAACCTTCAAAATAATCAAATTACAAGTTTGCATTTCGCAGTTTCCATCTTCTGCTGCTACGGTTTTATCTTACTGTTTTGAGTTCATTTCCCTTCTAAGCATGTCTGTTTTATCTTGTATTACTGTTCTCCGTATATCCATGAGTAGCTAAGTCACCTAGGGGCATGCTAATGACAGAACTATAGGCTTAAAAACGTGAACCAAGTATGTAGGATAGCTCTCGAACCATTGATTGTATGTAAGCTTCATCCCACGGGCAATTTCGATTGGCCATCCATTTTGTCCAAAGAACTCCTAACCTCTGGAAGGAGTAAGAGTTCAGAGTCGTATAATCATGCTAGCCTTTCATGGTAACCAGGAAACGGCCTAGGAATAGGCGTTTCCCTAGTACAAACTAAACACTTCTGCTTTAACAAGATGCTTAAGATCTTACTTTGAGTCGAGTAAACTAAAGTATCTAATGCATGGAATCGGACGATACATGAGATAGAGTGAGTTTGATGCATAGAGAGTAGATCCAATGCTTGGGAATCGTACAAAAATGCCTATAGGATAGTCATTAGTAGCCCTTAATTCGCCCATTTACACACGTTCGCTGTTATTCAATTGCGGTAAAATTGCGGTGTCCGCAATTCTGCTAAGTACCATTCTGTTTAGCTGTTTTCTTCTTCGTTTATTAATTCCATCTCTTGTCTTTTGAGTCTAATTTCAACTTGCATTTGTTTATGTTGCATTCCTTTACACATTCAGCAAAACGTAGATAATTAAAAACCAATTTTACCCCATCAAATCCACCCCTTCTTTCTTAACAAATACACTTCATGAATAGCTAAAAATGAGTCTCTGTGGAAAAAACGAATGAAATATACTTACTACTTGCTGTGAGACCATGTATGCTTGCATGTTCTGAGTGCTCTCTCTACCTTCTTGCTTATTTATCTTTAACACATTGAGCACGCAACACCTGCGATGCAAGGAAGTTAGCAATGTCAGCAAACCAAGGTTCCTCATCGTTATCACGATGAGTCAATACAAAGACATGTTCATCAATAAAAGCATCAGAAATTGCGGTTTCCGCAATTTTTTCGCAATTATGCTGCAATCTAGAAAGATGATCCGCAACCACATTTTCACATCCTTTCTTATCTCTAATGTCCAGATCAAACTCTTGCAGCAGCAAAACCCATCTAATCAACCTAGGCTTAGCATCAGCCTTCCTCATAAGGTAATTTAAAGCAGAATGGTCAGTGTACACGATTGTCCTAGTGCCTACAATGTAATTCCTAAACTTCTCACAAGCAAACACTACAGCTAGCATCTCCTTCTCAGTAGTTGTGTAATTACATTGTGCTTCATTAAGTGTCTTACTAGCATAGTATACAGGGTGTGTTAACTTGTCAATCTTTTGTCCTAGCATAACCCCTACAGCATAGTCACTAGCATCACATAACATCTCAAAGAGGAGATCCCAATTAGGCCCTACTATAATAGGTGCTGTGACTAGTGCTTCCTTAAGGGTTTTCCAAGCTAGGAAACATTCTTTAGAGAAGATGAATGGTTTGTTTAGCTCTAGAAGCTCACATAAAGGCTTGGAGATCTTAGAAAAGTCCTTAATGAACCTTCTATAGAAGCCAGCATGCCCTAAGAAACTTCTAATGGCTTTGACATTCTGAGGTTCTACCAATTTCTCTATTATTTCAATTTTGGCCATATCGACCTCTACACCTGCTCTAGACACTCTATGACCTAAGACAATCCCTTCGTCCACCATGAAATGGCACTTCTCCCAATTAAGGACTAGGTTGGTCTCCTCACACCTAGCCAGGACTTGTCCTAAGTTCTCTAGACAGTTTGTGAATGAATCCCAAAAGACTGAGAAATCATCCATGAATATCTCTATCATGGATTCATCCAAATCAGAGAAGATTGCCAACATGCACCTTTGGAATGTTGCCGGTGCATTGCATAAGCCAAAAGGCATTCTGCGAAAGGCAAAAGTTCCAAAAGGGCAAGTGAATTTAGTCTTTTCTTGGTCCTTGGGATCTATAGTGATCTGGTTATATCCTGAATAACCGTCTAAGAAGCAGTAGTAAGCTCTACCAGCTATCCTATCTAACATCTGGTCAATGAATGGTAGGGGGAAGTGGTCTTTTTTGGTTTCCTTGTTTAATTTCCTATAATCCATGCAAACTCTCCATCATGTGATAGTCCTAGTTGGAATCAGTTCATTGTTCTCATTGACTACCACAGTCATCCCCCCCTTGTTAGGTACACATTGTATAGGGCTCACCCACTGACTACTAGCTATAGGGAAGATCACACCAACATCTAACCATTTTATTATTTCCTTTTTAACTACCTCTTTCATAGAGGGGTTCAGCCTACGTTGGTGATCTACTCGGGGTGTATGCTCTTCCTCTAGTATAATCTTATGCATGCAATAGGAAGGGCTAATGCCTCTAATATCAGCAATAGTCCACGCAATGGCCTTCCTATGTTGTTTAAGTAATAAGATCAGCTCAACCTCATGCTTCTCACTTAATTTAGATGAAATAATTACAGGCAGAGTCTCATTACTTCCTAAATATGCATACTTAAGATGTGTGGGCAGTGGTTTCAATTCTAAGACAGGTGGATGCTCAATGGATGGTTTTAAAGGATTCAAGGATCTGTCAGTTAAGTCATTAGTCATACAAACATGCTGTATCCTATCTACAGGTATATCCATTATCTCAGATACATTTAAATCAGTTAAATCTAATTCTACATAGTTATTAGCATGCTTAGTCAATAATTCATGCTCCAGCTGTTCTTCCATTAGTGAGTCTACAACGTCCATGCTAGCACAAGATTCAGAGTCAGAGGGGTACCTTAAGGCTTTATAAACACTAAATTTGACCTCCTCATCATGAACCCTCATAGTGAGCTCACCTTTCTGGACATCTATCAGGGCCCTACCTGTGGCTAGAAATGGTCTGCCTAATAGGATGGGGACCTCCTTGTCTGCTTCATAATCCAGGATAATGAAATCTGCAAGGAAAATAAACTTGTCAACCTTTACAAGAATATCCTCAATTTTACCTTCAGGGTAGGCTATGGATCTGTCTGCAAGTTGTAAAGTGACAGTGGTTGGACGTGCTTCTCCTATTCCTAGCTGGCGAAATAGTGATAGGGGCATGAGGTTTATGCTGGCTCCCAGGTCACAAAGAGCTCTGCCCACGTGCTTGCCTCCTAGCTCTACAGGTAAGGTGAAGGAACCAGGATCCTTCTCCTTCTTGGGTAGCTTGTTCTGGAGTATGGCACTGCACTCCTCAGTGAGATTTACTGTTTCAAACTCACCAATTATTCTCTTGTTAGTGATAATATCCTTCAAAAACTTTACATAAGAGGGCATAGACTGTAAAACTTCTACAAAAGGAATATTCACATGCACTTGTTTAAGAATTTCTAAAAATTTGTTAAAGTGCACTTCCAGTTCTTGTTTTTTCTTTAGCCTTCGAGGAAATGGAGGTGGTGGCACATATGCAGGCACTTCAGGTCGCCTCAAGATAGGTGGAGGCCTTGGGATTTCTTTTATCTCTTCTATGATTGGCTCCAGCCTGGATCCTGATGTGCTTGTTGGTGGTGGACCTTGGTTTGGCAGAGACTCCAGTGGAGCACTAGACTCATTGTTCTCTACTCTCTTTGGTGTTTCTTTAGGGTTGCTCACCAATGGTCTCCCACTCCTAAGTTCAATTGCTTGAACTTGTTCTTTACCATCTCTCCTTGGCACTTCAGTGTCAGCAGGTAGTCTACCTTGGGGCCTACTTTTGAGTTCATTGGCTAGTTGCCCTATTTGGTTTTCTAGGCTCCTAAGAGTAGCTTGCTGACTCTGTAGAGTGGCATCATTCTTGGCTATGTATTCTTTGAGTAGATTTTCTACAGAAGACCCTACTGGCTGGTTGTATGGTTTTTGATACATGGATTGGTTATGTTGGGGAGTGAAACCAGGTGTTCCACTCGGTCTTGGCTGGTTAGGAGCTTGGTTAGCATTCTGTTGGCCACCCCATGAAAGGTTTGGGTGGTTCCTCCAACCAGGATTGTAAGTGTTTGAATAGGGGTTGTTCCTAGACTGCTGTTGGCTTCCAACATAGCAGACTGAGGCTGGATTCCCAGGGCAGTATTCATACAGGTGCCCTTCCCCACAGAATCCACAGATAAGTGTCTCACCTTGACTTGGTTGGGTGCCCATTGACATGGCTGTGGCGGTGTTGACACTAGTTTGGAGATTGGCTTGAGCCATTTGCTTAACTAGGTTGGTCAGGGCGCTTATTTGGCTACTCATGGCATTGAGTGCGTCCTTGTCTTGAGCTCTAGTTGGCTCAACTGGATCATCTGACCACCTACAGTGAGATGCTGAGATCTTCTCCAAGATCTCATAGGCTTCATTATAACTCTTGGACAGCATGGAACCACCAGCAGATGAATTTAACACTTGTCTGGTGCTGGGGTTGCATCCTTTGAAAAAGACCTCTATTTGGATACACCATGGGATGCCATGGTGTGGACATTTAAGAAGAAGGTCCTTGAACCTTGTCCAAGCTTCGTGAAGGGACTCATTTTCAGCTTGTTTGAACTTGATTATATCATCACGAAAGGTAGAATTCCTATCAGGTGGGAAGTATTTGACTAGGAATTTCTCTGCCAAGTCTGTCCAATTGAGGACTGATCCAGAGGGTAATGAGTTTAACCACGTCTTTGCTTTGTCCCTCAAAGAGTAAGGGAAGAGGTAGAGCCTCAAGGCTTCTTGGGAAACTCCAGGGATGATAAAGGTATCACTGACTCCTAAGAAGTTTCTAAGATGGTTGTGGGGGTCCTCATTTTCCACTCCAAAGAATTGTCCCACAGTGGACAACATTTGGAACATCACTGGCTTTAACTCGAATGAGTTGGCAGTAATTTCAGGGCGGATTATGCTGGGGTTCAGCTCCCCAGGCATAGGTACTAGGTATGAGAGAATGGCACTATCCTTATCATTCGCTATTTCGATGGGATTGCGAGTGACAGGCACCGGATTTGGAACTAATCTATCCATTTCTTCTTGATAGAATTGCGGAGGAATTGCGGTTCTCGCAATTATTGGAGGTATAGAGGGTTGGTCAAAGAGACGTTTCTTGGCTCTATTTCGGGCTCTAAATAGTCTCTCGGGCTCAAGATTGAACTCTAGATCACTACTTGAAGACTCATTCATAAACTAACCCAATGGTACCTGCAAAACAAATGAAAATAGATCAGCTTCAATATATAATAAACTTGGTGTTTCAAACTTAACAAACTTCGTTTTCACTAAAATAAGTCCCCGGCAGCGGCGCCAAAAACTTGTTGCGTGCTCAATGTGTTAAAATAAATAAGCAATAAGAGAGAGAGAGCACTCAGAACATGCAAGCATACATGATCTTATAGCAAGTAGTAAGTATTTTTTCATTCGTTTTCCCACAGAGATTTATTATTAGCTACTCGTGAAGTGTAATGTTAAGAAAGAATGGGTGGATTTGAAGGGGTAGATTTGGTTTTAAAATTCCTTTTTATTGCTGAATATATAGAAGGTAGCAACATAAACAAGTGCAAGTCAATGGTAAACGCAAAATGTAAAGAGAAAGAATTAATAAACGAAGAGAAAAGTAGTCAAGCAGAATTTTTAACTTAGCAGAATTGCGAGAACAGCAATTCTACCGCAATGTTACTAACATCGAAAGTGTGTGAAATGGAGAAACAAGGGCTACTAACGACTCCTCTATAAGCATTTTCATACGATTCTCAAGCATTGGATCAACTCACTATGCATCAAACTAACTCAATCTCATGTATCTTCCGATTTCATGCATTAGATTCTTTAGTTTACTCATGTCCAAGTAAGGTCTTAAGCATCTTGTTAAAGCAGAAAGTTATGGTTTGTACTAGGAAAACGCCTATTCCTAGGTCGTTTTCTGGCTACCTTGAAAGGCTAGCATGAGTGTATGACTCTGAACTCTTACTCCTTCCAGAGGTTAGGAGTTCTTTGGACAAAATGGATGGCCAATCGAAATTGCCCGTGGGATGAAGCTTACATACAATCAATGCTTCGAGAGCTATCCTACATGTTTGGTTCACGTTTTTTAGCCTATAGTATTGTCATTAGCATGCCCCTATGTGACTTAGCTACTCATGGATATAGAGAGAACAGAAATATTAGGTAAAGTAGACATGCTTAAAAGGAATTTAAAGACAAACAGCAAGGAAAAACAGTAGGCAACAAAGACAATAAACTATGAAATAATGAATTTTGCTTTGATTACTTGATCGTTTGAATGAACAAAGGGAAGCTTAAAGTGAATAACATAAAGACAGAAAGCAACGAAATGAAATGAACTAGTCACTAGAAAAGAAACAACAACTAAACAGAGCTGGAAATTAGAAATAAAAGACAGAAAGCAGTAATTGAGCTTGAATGCCTCGTCACAATGCCTCGTCGCAATCAGATTGTCGATTCCAACAGCTGAACCTCTCACACCAACAGACGGAGAAGAAAAACAGGAGAAAAGATGGAGCTGCGAAGAGACTTCTACGCTTTCGGATGATGATCAAACCCTCTACTTTGACCCCCTTTTATAGTAGTCTGCAGGTGCGTTTGGGCCAAGGAGAACCATCCATCCTCAACGTCGTACTTCAAAATGGATGGAGGAGAAAGAACGAATCCCTGAAATAACGGAAAATAACAGAACAAGATCAGTCAACTTACGGATTTCACTTGAAACATTGCGGTTTTAGCAATGTTTCCGCAATGCTACCGCAATGCGCATTTTTCCTTCTTTTAACTTCGGTTTTCATTCCTTTCCTTTCCTTTTGCACACAAGTCCTAATTTAGCTACCTTCTTCTAATTCTCATATATAAGCATAGGTTTAAGCTAAATCCTATCAAAAACACCTAAGAGTGTACATCTTTATAAGATAAATAAGTCCTAAAAAGGTCACTTTTGGAGACGTAACAACTATCCTTGTTGTCGTCGGGTTACCCCGTCGTCGTTTGTCGTTGTCGTTGAAATCCGAGCATCCTGATTGCACTCAAAAAATGCTATTTTATAATTCTTCATTCTTGTTGGTCGAATGAAATTAATGTGTTTAATCATATGTTTTTTCAGCTATCGAGCTGAACGAGACCATTTTATTAAATAACTGCTTAAAAGAGAAGTTTTAGGACATAATATCAATAAATCACGCTGACAGATATGGAGTTGGGAATTTTACATCTACCTCTAATAACTTGTTTGTTGAGTGTTTTATTTTAGATCTCTATAGTTACAAAAAAAAAAAGGTATTTATTTATTTATTCCTTTTTCGAGAAGAAAGGGACAATACACTAACACAAACCAAAAAAACAGAACAAAAACAACTAAGAAGAAGACTTATCTCGCTCGACAAGCGCCAGTAGCCACGGTGGAAAATAATCCCACCACTCCTGAATGACATCTTCAGTCATAACCCAATGTGCAATTGCGTCGACCACCTTGTTCTGAGGTCGCCTAATGTGTTGAAAGCCTCTAATTGACAAAGCCGACGACAACCAAAGCACATCTCTGTCACCAATTTAATCATCGTGAGATCTTCCGCTTCCCCATTCAACAAACGGATCACCTCAAGACAGTCAGATTGGATGAGCACCTGTGGTAGATTCAACGCCTCAATTCGCCTCAAACCCGCCTCAATCGCCATCATTTCTAATAACCCCACACTGTACCGTCCAACAAGGACTTTACCCCCTGCACGCATTATGTCCCCCTTATGATCGTGAAGAACCCCCCAGTCCGCCCCTGCATTCGCCCTCCATCCACGCCGCATGGCATGTCGGGGACCAGGAGTGAGGCTCCGAAGGTCGCCACGTCAGGCGCTCGACCACAAGCAACTTCTTTGCCAAGCACTCCTCGCTACCCCTATCCACCTCCAAAACAAATTGATGAAGATCGTCGGCAACTAGCTCTTGCAGCACGTCGGTCGACACGACCAACCTCGTGAAACCCGCTGATTCTGCCCTTTCCAAAGGCGCCACAACACCATCTGCAAAGTATCCAGGTTATTCTCCTCCTCGGACCCTAGGAACCCCGTAAAGCGGTCAAGAGCCTACCATTTACTCCTACAACACAGTGTAGCAACAAAGTTAGAATTAAAGAAGTGGGACCAAAGGCCCCTAGTCACCTTGCAACACCAAAATAAGTGCTCAGACGTTTCATAGTCTTTATGACAAAAAGGTCACCATAATTCAGTAACAACGCCTTTTATATAGAGATTAGTACGAGGAGGCACAAAATCCTGCAAAACTTTCCAGCAACATAATTTAACTTTCTACGGTAAATGAGTCTTCCAAAAAGAACGCGACAGATGAGCAAGACTCTCTGATGAGGAAGATGACCCAACCCGATCCCCCGCCAACTGCACCCCCAGCTTTTACACACTCTTCACCGAAATGACCCCTTTTTCTTATCAAGGGCCTAATAAATTTCATCATCCGCCATCTAGCCAGAGATAGGCAGAGAAAGAATTTGAACAACCTCATCCACCCCAAACGCATCACGCACCACCATCTCATTCTAGCTCCCATCGGACTGGATAAGAGACGCCACTAACTCCCCCCGAATTGATTCCGCAACCTACCAAACAAAGTCGCCTCCCTCCCCGGGTAACCATGGGTCACCACTAATCTGAATGTTGTGCCCAGTCCCGACCTGCCACCTGTACCCCGCTCAGAATAGATCTTGCCGCCAATAAAACTCCGCCAAGCAAAAGAAGGGTTATTAAAAAAAAAAGGGTATTTATTACGCTAAGATGAAATGTTGATTTCTGTTTGAATAATTTATTTAATGATAACGAATAATTACTAATTAAAATAAATTTACATAAATAAAAAAATAAGAATAAAAATATGGAAAATTGTACTGGATGTCAATTTAAAGTAAAATAATTAAAAATATAGCACTGTTTTAAAAAAATTGCAAATATGACAATTTCTTTTATGGATAGTAATCTATCACTGATAGTAGTAGTCTATCACCTCAGTTTTTTTATAGAATTTTGTCACAGACTAGATCGTAGTTTATCAGTTATAGTCATTTTATCAATGAATATCACCGATAGATGACTATTAGTGATAGGCACTGATTTTTTGCCATAGTTGCAATCTTCTTCCCCAAACTTCGTCATCTCCACCATCATTCAATCACCATCCCACAACAACACGACGGTGACAATCTGAGCAACGGCGACCCACGACTGCGACTACCTCGACAGTGGACTTCATTCTGCAGCGGCGGCAACTCCACGAGAGCGGCAGCGACCCCTCGACAGCAGCGACGGCGACCCCACGACCTCAACGGCGGCAACTCCACAACGACGGTGACCCCACGACTGCTGCGACTCCACGACAGCGGCATAAGAACCCACGACTTGCAACATCCACGAGCGGCGGCGAACGGAGCTCCTCGGCATTCTTCGAACTCCAGTAGCTTCGAGCTTCATGGCGGCGAACACTCCTCCTCAGCGGGCCGAATCTTCACAGAAGTAGACGACGGTGGAAAGCTGGGTATAAAAATTTCTCTTTTTGTGTTTTGTTTAAATTACAAAATTGCCATTGTTAGCTAATTTTCAAATATATTCCTGATATATATGAAGTTTCAAATATATTCCTGGTATATATGAAGTCTCAAATATATTTCCTATTATATATGAAGTTTTGAATATATTCCTTGTACATGTGAAGTCTCAAATATACTTTGGTCTATATGCGTTTCAAATATACTTTGACTTTTATATGAGATTTCCAATATATCCCGGTTTATATGAAATTTCATTTATACTTTTTAATTTCTAATTACCTTTATACCCTTTCATGTTCAATTACATTTTTGCTATGAGTTTTAAATTACAAGCATGCCATTGTATCATTTACAAATTATTTTTTTCCTCTTCCAATTGATTTCTGATTTAATATTTGAACTTTTATTTTTAGTTATAATGTATTTTCCTTTTCAAACTTAGGATTTTTAAGGTATCCTTAAATCTTACCTTAATTTAAGTGTGTAAATAAATTTTAATATTTTTGTAAATATATATTTCAAACAAATTTCAACTTTATCTTTACTTCTCAATTTGATTTTATAATCAAAGTCATATTTTCATTTAAAAATAACGTTTTGTAAAAATAAAAATCGTATATATTTCGAGAGCCAAGTAATGTGACTTTCGTAGAGTTTCGACTCTCGTGCAAGCACACGAAAATCCTCTCAAACACTTTTCCAAAAAAATAAATAAATAAATCAATATGTTTTTAAAAATAAAATTTTATCATGTAAATCCTATGATGGAGTTGAGATAAATTTCTCAAATTCTTGAGGTAAATAATTTTCTTTAAATAAAAGGAAATTTGAATATGATAATTAATTAAGAGTAAATTATCATTCAATACATCAAACTCTTACTTTATTTTTAAATTTAAGAATTGATTAAATGAGACATTAATTTTTTAATAAATTATTATTTATTTTCTCAAATTAAGGACGTTTTAAAATTAATTGGATAATATAAGATGAAATATGGTTACCGTTTTTAACGGGTGTTGTAGGGTGCTAATACTACCCTACACTCAAACGACCCCCGAACTTTATTTTTGTTTTCTTAGACCAGTTTTCGTTTTAAGGTGACCAATCACACCCAAAATGATTGGTGACAACTCCATCTCTTTTATTTTTAAAACAAAACCCTTGAAAGAGGACGTCGGCCGCTCCGTGTCGCGATGACGTTGCGACAAGCTATACCCAAATTGTAAAAACTTGTTCTTTAAACAATTAAAGGGGTCAAATCGAGCATAGCTCAATTGACATAAGGTTGTGTCCGTGACTAAAAGGTCATGAGTTCAATCCTCGCTTTAGTTAAAATACGGTTGCAAAAAAAAAAAAAAAAAAAACAATTAAAGGGCATAGAAGTCCGAGTACAACAAAATATTCTACAAAACAATCTAAATTTTATAAATAGAATTGTAAATATTTTAGCAATAGAATATTTTGAAAATACAAATTGTAGAGTTGTAGATTTTATAAATTTTAAAACTATAAAAATCAAATTTAAACAAAACGAAAATCATATATATTAAAACGAAAATCTTGAAAGCACAAGAATAAAAAAGAAGATTATGAGAGACCAAATTTAATATTTTAAAATCACATGAACCGAACCGAATTGAGAACATGTTGTGGTGTTAAATTATCAGTTGAAACTTTTTAAATTTATTTGATAATCCACATATTTTTTATGATCATATATTGTTTAAGAAATCTATCATATAACATCATTTAAGAAATCTATCATATAACATCATTTTCTTCATAGAGAGAAGTTTTCAAAAGTACAAATGACCACAAATGGTGGGAAAATGATCCATCTCATTCAAAATGAGCATAGTTTTGCTCCACCAAAATCTACTCCCCTTGTACATTTTAACATAGTACGGTTGCAAATAAAAAAAAAAACTCATTAGTATCATATAAATTTTTTATTCGTAATGACCCAATTATCCCAAACAACTTTTAGTCTAAGGAATTGAAACACCCCACGAAGCACAAGTCTGCTTAATCGAATTCATTTCAGAAGCGGGAATTGCTTTGAGAAACTTGGAAGAACAGTCATTGAGTTTAGAAATGGCTTTGCAACAAGAAGGATGAGGAGCAGTGGCCTTTCTGGACACATCTACCACACATTGTGTAACCCATGAAATAAACGATGTGCAGGATGGGAAAGAGAAATCCTCTATTGCGGATGGATCAGGCGCCACCGCGGTGCAGGTCATCGCCAATGGGGCTAAAATTGCTATGCATACTAGGAATACAAGTGCTAATTTTGTTGCGGATAGGTTGGGTGACTTTGTTGCCATGGTTTGTAGAAATTGAGTGGGAGATGGCTAGAGAATTAGAAAAGTTGTGTTTGGTTTGTTGTACCTATGTTTGGCTTGTGGAGGTTCTTATATAGAGGAAGATATGGAGTTGGGATTTTGACATCTTTATGGTCATAGAAAATTGCAATTCTTGTTGATGTACAAATTTTTTTTTTTTTTTTGACAATATGTGGTGTGAAAGATTCAAACCACTCTGTTGAGTGTTTGATTTATTTTAAAACTCTATAGTTACAAAAAAAAAAAAAAAAAAAATTGGGTACTTATTAGGCTAAGGTGAAAATTTGATTTTGATTTGAATAATTTATTTAATGATAACGAATAAGTACAAATTAAAATAAATTTACATCAACAAAAAAATAAGATTAATTCTTATTTTATTTTAACAGAGTAACACTTAATAATTAAATATTTAACAAATATAATTTAAAATTTAACTTTATAAAAATATTATATGAAATAAACAAATAGATTAATATGATTTTTTATTAGAAGAAAATTTTAAGTAGTCTAAATAGGAGGGAGAGAAAAAAATGAAAAATTATTAATAAAAATTAGGGTTTTGATTTTGACATTTTTAAGAATACAATTATCCATTATCAAAAAAATGTCAAGAATTATCTTTCTTGGGAGGAGAGTTTCGCAAATTGGTGGTGGGTCCCACTAATTGATTTTAGTAAGCACCATTAAAGGAAATGAAATCATTCACATTCTTTGACCTTCATTCCCTATAAAGTAAAAATGACTTAAGTTTATTGCAAAAAAAAATAAAAAAAAAACTGGCTTCCCTGAAGTTAAAAAAATTGGAAAAAAAATGCATGCAAACATAACAAAATTATGCAATTCTCACTGAAAACCAAATAGGAAGAATAAGATTTGATTACTAAATTTGGCTATAAGAGATACCAAATTTGTAAAAACTTTTCTTTTAAACTATTAAGTGGACATTTGTTTTTTTTTTTTTTGGTAATTAGTCGCAATCTTTAAATGTCTAGAATTATAGATGCCTGAAAATATAGATGATATCATAGATAAACATGTTTGTTTTTTAGAAAAAATTGTTCAGATGCCTAAGAATATTTAGATAGCCATGTTTGTTTTGCAGCATTTCAGTATGAGAATGTCTCAAAATGATGTATTATACCAACAATACATTATTCTATCTTCATATAATTTAAATATTAATTTATTATAATTTAAATTTGTATAATAATTTTGTTTTTAATAATTTAATATTTATAATTTTCCATTCATATTTATTTTATAAAAAAAATTAATTTTTTTTATTTTGAAATTTGTATATAAATTCTAGTGGTAAATATTAATTTCGCTTATAAGTTGAAATACTTAAACTTATTTAAAAATAATATGATTATATAGTTGATAGTTTGTTTTAGTGGATTATATTTATACATTATTACAATAGAGAATGTTTATAGGGAAATGATATTGATTTGTGATGGAGGAATATATATATATATATATATATATATATATATATTCATAAGAACAATGAAGGGAAAAAAGCAAAAAGAAGAGGTCCTCGACATGAGAATCTTGGAAACCCATGATTTAAGGGTATTCCAAAACTCTTGTGATGCCTCTGTTGAAGTGATCAATTTAAGGAGAGTGAGTCATTTGTAAAAAGGTTAGTGACTTAGTTGTTATTAAATGTTGTGGTTAGTAATGAGTTATGGAAATTAGGTGCAACTAGTTGACTTGTAGTTAGGCTATAGACTAGGTTTGTTGTTGTATATTTCATGTATATATATATGGTGTAACTAGTGGAAGGAAATGATATCGAAGCATTATTCTCCATTACCTTTTCTACATGGTATCAGAGTTATACCGAAAGTAGAAATCAAAGTTTTTTTTTAATTTTTCCCTCCTCGCTTCTGCAGCCATGACCGAAACAAACTCTTCCTCCTCTATTGTCTCTCATGAATCTCGAATTATTGTCCAATATAATACCTCATTTCCGTCAGGAATCATCCTTGATGATGCGAATGTTCTGTTATGGTTGCAACTTATGGAGATGCGTATTGGAGCTCGAAACAAATCTGGATTCCTTACTGTTGCCAAGGCTGGTAATCCTGGTCTGTCCAGAACTTATCTTACTATGAATGATGTATGGATTATTGATACGGGTGCTACTGATCACATGACAACCAATTCTACCCACCTTTCCTCTGTTCGTTCTTCAACCCAACTTCATATACTCACTGCCAATGGAGGAGTTGCACCTGTTACTGGTGAAGGATCTGTACATGTGTCAAATTCCATTACCATTGATACTATGATCCTAAGTTAGCTGAGCACGGGGCTGTAACTAGAAGGCTTGTTGAGAGAGATGAGTGTCTGTCCTAAAATAGAAGTGATGGCATGGCTTAGTCTGTTCTATGGATTCTGTACTCTGATACTTGTGTTGTTCTAAGCATGGCATGACTCTAAAGGATTCCTAGGTAGTAAAAATAAAAACCTTAGAAGCATGTACTGAGTCTGAGTTAGAACTAGGGAGATTTTGAAAGCTTAGTAATGACTGCACAATGTGCTCAATGATATAGGCAGATAAACCAAAAGATAGGAAGTTAGTAAAAACAGAAGGTTTTAAAGGCAAGGGAAATCAGAATAGACAAAACATGATTAGCCTAGGAGAGTGTCACAGGACAGCAATGCCTTTGACAGTAAGCCTCAGCAAATCAGTTTGGTAGAGTTTAAAAGTCAAGAGTTAGCAGCTAATTAGAGAGAAAGTAAGCTTTTATATTGCACGAGGACTAGCAATAACTCAAGTTTGGGGGTGTGTTACCTCTTCAAAAGTGCATTATTTAGGGTCTTAATTACCTAAAAATCATGGAAGTTCTTGAGTATTTTTGTTAGAAGTTAGCTTAATGTGTGCTTAAAAGTGAGAATTTGAGAAATGATGCTAATTTAAGGCTTATTTGGAAAAGGAACGAAAAAGGATGCAAAATGGTGAAAAAACAGCTAAATTGTACATTGCAGGTGCATTGCGAAAATATTGCGGAGCTCGCAATGGAATCAGCTAAAACAGAGCATTGCGTCCCTCGCAATGAAACCGCAACGCCAGTCTTTTCAGCTTCATTTTTCCAACCGTCAGTCTTTGTTGTTGCGATTTTCCAGCCGTCAACTCTCCCTGCTGCTGCCACGTGTCAAGCTTGACTACCTCACAAAGTTGGATGGTGATCTACGAATATAGAGCAGCTTTTGGCAACCTCTGCAAGCTATATAAAGAGAGTTAGAGGAAGGATCAATCGAATTGATTCCCCTTCAATTCATTACACACAATCTGATAGTGAGAAGCTCTCGATCGTGAAGATGCCGAAGACAAAACCTCTTCCCCCGTTTGTTGGATCGAAGAAATAAGCCTTTGGCGTTGATAAATCGAGAGGAAGAAGAGAAGATCTCTCTTCGCTTCTGATCCAAATTATCCCCAAGATCAGCTAATTTTCCCCTTCATCTGAGGCGATTCACGACTTGGAGGATCCTTACGCAACTTACTGCTTTCCTTTGCTGCTTTCCTTTAAGTGTTGTTCTGAACCATTTACCGTTTTACCCTTTAATTGTTGCTTTTGGATCAACGTATGTTTGTTTACGAATTGTTATGTACTTCGCCTTTTTAAGAGTAATCAATTAATTTTGTTGAGTTCTCCATTCTATATTTAATCAATTCATTTCCTTTAGTTCTTCGAAAACCATGAGTAACTAACTCAATAGAGGTCTGCCACGGATGAATCTATAGGCTAGAAGTATTTGAATTCAGCATGTAAAGTAGCGTGAATACATTGAATGTATGTGATCTTCATCCCATGGGCAATTTCGACTGTCCATCCATGTTTTCTAAAGAATTCCTAACCTCTGGAAGGAGTAAGAATTCAGAGTCATCCATTCATGTTAGCCTTTTATGGTAACCAGAGAATGGCCTAGGAATAGGCATTCTCCTAGCACGTTTCTTAGCATCTGTGTATAAATAGGTTCTTAAGTCTTACTTGGATATGAGTAAACTCAAGATCTAATGCATGTAATCGAAAGATGCATGAGACCTAGTTAAAACGATGCATGAAATGTTAATTTGCTGTTGAATGATCATAGTTAAATGCCTATAGAGGACTCTTAAGCCGACTTTGCTATCTTACTTTAGTTTTTAAATCGTTGCGAATTTATTGCGAGATTATTGCGAGAGCCGCAATAACCATTTCTGCCTTTGCCTTAGTCTTTTTCAGTAGCTTTTAATCCATTGCGAAAAGATTGCGAGATCCGCAATCCTACTTTTCCACATTATAACTTTACCTCTTTGCTTGCTTTGCATTTATGTTTACATTCTTCTTGCATCTTTTATACTTTCGTCCTTCAACCCAAAATCTATCCAATTTAAGTTACCTTATCTAATCTAACACACCAAATCGCTAGTCACTAAACTTAATCTCTGTGGGAAAACGAATTAAATTATACTTATCACTTGCTGCAGACCATGTATACTTGCATGATCTGAGTGCTCTTCGCATTTAATTTTACATACACAATGAGCACGCAACAAATTTTTGGCGCCGTTGCCGGGGATTTGCATTTTTTTTGTGTTAAGTTGATTGATTGTAAGATCTGTGCTGAATACGTGAGCTTAATTTGTTTACTATCATTTTCAGGGACAGAGAGAGAAACTATGCAGGTGAAAAACGTATGTGTACGGCAAAATAAATGAATACGCTGCAAAACTTAATTGGAGGAAGAGTTTGCCCACAACAGTTTGAAGAATTTTATCAGCCATGTGCTTATTGTGGGGATAATCATAACTTGGAGAATTGCCCAACATTGAATTTTCAAGAGGGGCAATATCAACAAAGCTATGACAACCATCATTCGTATTTGTCTGGACATGATCAGTGGCAACTCTCAAATAATCCTTGGGAAGAGCAGGTGCAAGTTGCTCATTATGAAGAGTTCCACCAACACGGAGACTATCGACATTATGCACCAACTCAAAATGAAGAATTATCACCCGCTTTGGAGGCGCTATGGATAGAATTCATGGAAAGGAATGATGCATCCATGAGAAGAATTGATGAGCAATTAGCCCAGCTCACAAATGATTTACAAAATCTACTTGTTATAGCAAAATCACCACCACCATGCCCTCAGATGTGTGATTTTTATGATGATGACTCCTTTGTTACCTTCGATTCTAAGAAGAGTGATCCAATGGAATCTCCATATGAATTGGGGGAGTTGGTGAAAGTTGAGAAAAATGAAATTGTGTTGGATGAGGCCAAAGAGACTAATGCGCTGCTTGAGGAACAAGAATTTGAAATGTTTGAGGTTGCAGCAAGCTTCTCCACCAATGAAAGAGCTGAGCCACCACCACCACAAATGCTCCAGCTGAAGGAGTTACAAAGAGATGTGCCAGAAAAAGAAGTCCCATCGCATCAAACCTATGTTGTACCAACGCACATAAAGTACAAACCTTGGGATGTTATAACATGCAGTCTCTTTGAAAGAATCAACAATTTCAAGGTGTGGCAGAATGTCTGACCCCGTAAATCAAGACTTAAGTATCTTAAAGGAGCAGAAGTGATGCCTCGAAACATTGAAGAATATTCATATGAGGCAGATTGACAAGGGAGATTTCTGATCCCTAAACTCTTAAATTAGGCTTTTATCATGCTTTTCTTAGATTTTGTATGTTAGGAGTGGTTTATTTTGGGAATGGAATCTTTATCATGTGCTATTACAATATTCCACTTAAGCATGGAGCACAGTGTGGATTTCTGTCTTTCGAATTTGTCTTGTGATGATGCTGTTAGATTTATAGTGTTTAGCTAGCTTGAACTATTTTCTCTGCTGATAGTTTCTGTCTATATCTTTTTGCAAATGGCTAAAATGTGACCCCCTGTGAGCTGCTAGAGCTTAATAGAACTTTCATCTTCACAGATGAATGTTTCCTAGCTTGGACTAAGCTTAAGACTGCCTTAGTAAAAACTCCAATCATAATCGGTCCAAATTGGGAATTGCCTTTTGAATTGATGTGTGATGCGAGTGACTATGCAATTGAAGCCATGCTTGGCCAAAAAAGAGAAAAATTAACACATCCTATTTATTATGCAAGTAAAACCTTGAATGAAGCTCAGTGCAATTATACTACCACAGAAAAAGAGATGTTAGCACTAGTATTTGCATGTGAGAAGTTTAGGGCATATATTGTAGGAAATAAAACAATTGTTTATACTGATCATTCTGCAATAAAGCACCTAATAAGGAAGGTTGAGGCCAAGCCTCGACTAACTAGATGGGTGTTACTTTTGTAAGAGTTTGATCTAGAAATTAGAGACAAAAAGGGATGTGAAAATGTAGTTGCTGATCACTTATCAAGATTGCAGAGTCATTGCGAATCTATTGCGGAGCCCGCAATGACATATTCTTTTGTTGATGAACATGTTTTTGTGTTAGTACATTGTGATGATAATGATGAACCATGGTTTGCTGATATTGCAAATTTTCTTGCCTCACAGGTGTTACCAGAATTCAGAAAGGGGCAAGACAAGAAGAAATTCTTAAACGAGGTTAGGAAGTACATTTGGGATGATCCAACCATCTACAGAAGCTGTGCGGATGGATTGCTAAGGAAATGTGTGTCAGCTGCTGAAGCAAGGTCAATCTTGCAGCATTGTCATACAACTCCATATGGAGGACACTTTGGTGGTCAGAGGACTACTGGAAAAGTATTTCAGAGTGGCTATTTCTGGCCAACAATCTTTAAGGATGCACATGACTACGCACACAACTGCAATGAATGTGAACGTACAGGTAACCTTAGTTGGAAGGATGAGATGCCCCTAACATATATCCTAAAGTTAGAACACTTTGATGTATGGGGTATTGACTTCATGGGTCCATTCCCACCATATGCTGGTAATCTTTACATTTTAGTAGCTGTAGACTATGTCTCAAAATGGGTTGAGGCCATTGCATGTCCTTTAAATGATGCTAAAACGGTTATAAAATTTCTTAATAGACATATTTTTACACGATTTGGCACACCACGTGCCATCATAAGTGATGAAGGAACACATTTCATAAATAAATCTATGGAGAAAGTGTTAGCCAAATATAATGTTAGGCATAGGGTGGCAACACCCTATCATCCCCATTCAAATGGGCAAGCTAAAATTTCTAATAGAGAGATCAAAAGCATACATGAGAAAGTTGTAAAACCAAATAGAAACGATTGGACTTTTAAATTAGATGATGCACTATGGGCATATAGGACTGCATATAAGACACCATTAGGAATGTCTCCTTATAGGTTAGTTTATGGAAAAGCGTGTCACTTACCCCTTGAATTAGAAAACAAAGCTTTTTGGGCCTTAAAAGAGTTAAACTTTTGTGTAACCGATGCGGGAACATTGCGGTCTCTGCAAGTGCATGAATTGGATGAACTAAGACACATGTCATATGAAAATGCTAAAATGTATAAGGAAAAAACTAAAATTTGGCATGATAGTAGACTTAGGATAAAGGACTTCAAAAAGGGCTAGCATGTTCTATTGTTTAATTCACGATTGAAATTGTTTCCTGGCAAACTAAAGTCTCGTTGGTCTGGTCCATTTGTGATTACTAATGTGTTTGTTCATGGTGCAATTGAAATCCAAAATTTGGAACAAGGTCAGCCGTTCATGGTGAATGGTGCTAGATTGAAGCACTACTACGAGGAAGGAGATGTGAGAACACTCTCGACATTCCTCTTATCCGAAGCTTAAAAGTCAAGCAAAAGAAAATGAGCAAGGGACTTGGAACTAGCTGAGCACCTGTTGAATTGATGAGCCCCTGGATGCCTCCGAATGAAGAGAAGAATGATGAAGACGAAAGAGATGAATGAATGAATGCCATAGTCTGACGACATTCGAGGGAGTAGTTATTTTCTCCCTAAAAAACCTGCTTTTCTGTAAACCGTTTACCCCCCCCCCCCCCCCCCCCCCCTCCCAATATCAACTCCTGTTCTGTTTTGATTTCCATAGTTAGCTTAATTTAGAGTAGCTAGATTAGTTTAATTTCGTATGGTTAATTAGTTTAGATAGTTCTTTTCTGTTGTCTGTACTTGTTCACATGCCCTTTGGGCCACAAATAGAAATTGCATGTTAGGAGCTTTGATTACTGTTAAATCGGCTCTGTTAGTGTCATTGCGATTTCTTTGCGGACACCGCAATGTTTTTCTTTTCGTTTAAGCATGCTGTTATGTGAGGTATGACTTTCTGCTGGTATGTTCTGTCTTTAATTCTAACTATGTGACTGCATTGATGATGTCCCTGTGTTGTCTGTTTATTGAGCATGCTGGATGAGTGTCGAGTACATTCTTGTTAGGTTTAATTAGCTTCATAACATGTTAAGCATGTGCCTCTGTTAGACCTTACCATTTGGTTTTAATAAATTTATGTTGATGTGTTATCTGGACTGTGAGGGCCATTCCATCCCTAATAGTTTTAAATTCTGTCTGTTTTTTTAACTTAGACTAGATGCTTCTAAGACAAGTTTGGGGGTGTGCCACCTCATACTCTCATTGAGGACAATGAGTAGTTCAAGTTTGGGGGAGGCAGCCTCTAGTCCTAGGAACACTCCTCTCTCCCTTAGTAAGATATGCATCATCCTTCTTTGAAAAAAAAAAAGAGAATACAAGAAAACGAAAAAGAAGCATTGTCTTTTCTTTAAAATTGCTGAGTAATCAGGGTCACTTGTGTAACCCACAAGGGGCACTGCATCAAAAGGCATACTTAAGGGAAAGAAAGAGGTGCAAAGAAAGAAAAAAAATATGGAAAACAAAGAAAGATGATGTATGCCAAGAGGGTACAGCCTTGGGTGCTTAGATGTCCTATGTAATGAACTCTGATCCTAAGTTAGCTGAGCACGGGGCTGTAACTACAAGGCTTGTTGAGAGAGATGAGTGTCTGTCCTAAAATAGAAGTGATGCCATGGCTTAGTTTGTTCTATGGATTCTGTAATCTAAGCATGGCATGACTCTAAAGGATTCCTTGGTAGTAAAAATAAAAACCTTAGAAGCATGTACTGAGTCTGAGTTAAAACTAGGGAGATTTTGAAAGCTTAGGAATGACTGCACAATGTGCTCAATGATATAGGCAGATAAACCAAAAGATAGGAAGTTAGTAAAAACAGAAGGTTTTAAAGGCAAGGGAAATCATAATAGACAAAACATGAAGTTAGTTTTAGCCTAGGAGAGTGTCACAGGACAACAATGCCTTTGACAGTAAGCCTCAGAAAATCAGTTAGGTAGAGTTTAAAAGACAAGAGTTAGCAGCTAATTAGAGAGAAAGTAAGCTTTTATATTGCTCGAGGACTAGCAATAACTCAAGTTTGGGGGTGTGTTACCTCTCCAAAAGTGCATTATTTAGGGTCTTAATTACCTAAAAATCATGGAAGTTCTTGAGTATTTTTGTTAGAAGTTAGCTTAATGTGTGCTTAAAAGTGAGAATTTGAGAAATGATGCTAATTTAAGGCTTATTTGGAAAAGGAACGAAAAAGGATGCAAAATGGTGAAAAAACAGCTAAATTGTACATTGCAGGTGCATTGCGGAAATATTGCGGAGCTCGCAATGGAATCAGCTAAAACATAGCATTGCGGCCCTCGCAATGAAACCGCAACGCCAGTATTTTCTGCTGCATTTTTCCAGCCGTCAGTCTTTGTTGTTGCGATTTTCCAGCCGTCAACTCTCCCTGCTGCTGCCAAGTGTCAAGCTTGACTACCTCACACTGTTGGATGGTGATCCACGAATATAGAGCCGCTTTTGGCAACCTCTGCAAGCTATATAAAGAGAGTTAGATGAAGGATCAATCGAATTGAATCCCCTTCAATTCATTCCACACAATCTGATAGTGAGGAGCTCCCAATCGTGAAGAATACCGAAGACAAAACCTCTTCCCCCGTTTGTTGGATCGAAGAAATAAGCTCTTGGCGTTGATAAATCGAGAGGAAGAAGGGAAGATCTCTCTTCTCTTCTGATCAAAATTATCCCCAAGATCAGCTAATCTTTCCCTTCATCCGAGGCGATTCACGACTTGGAGGATCCTTACGCAACTTACTGCTTTCCTTTACTGCTTTCCTAATTTCTTACTGCTTTCCTTTAAGTGCTGTTCTGAACCATTTACCGTTTTACCCTTTAATTGTTGCTTTTGGATCAACGTATGTTTGTTTACGAATTGTTATGTACTTCGCCTTTTTAAGAGTAATCAATTAATTTTGTTGAGTTCTCCATTCTATGTTTAATCAATTCATTTCCTTTAGTTCTTCGAAAACCATGAGTAACTACCTCAATAGAGGTGTGCCACGGATTCAGTATGTAAAGTAGCGTGAATGCATAGGATAGAAGTATGTGAATTCAGTATGTAAAGTAGCGTGAATGCATTGAATGTATGTGATCTTCATCCCATGGGCAATTTCGACTGCCCATCCATTTTGTCTAAAGAATTCCTAACCTCTGGAAGGAGTAAGAATTCAGAGTCATCCATTCATAGCCTTTTATGATAACCAGAAAATGGCCTAGGAAAAGGCATTCTCCTAGCACGTTTGTTAGCATGTGTGTATAAATAGGTTCTTAAGTCTTACTTGGATATGAGTAAACTCAAGATCTAATGCATGTAATCGAAAGATGCATGAGACCTAGTTAAAACGATGCATGAAATGTTAATTTGCTGTTGAATGATCATAGTTAAATGCCTATAGAGGACTCTTAAGCCGACCTTGCTATCTTACTTTAGTTTTTAAATCGTTGCGAATTTATTGCGAGATTATTGCGAGAGCCGCAATAACCATTTCTTCCTTTGCCTTAGTCTTTTTCAGTAGCTTTTAATCCATTGCGAAATCATTGCGAAAAGATTGCGAGATCCGCAATCCTACTTTTCCACATTATAACTTTACCTTTTTGCTTGCTTTGCATTTATGTTTACATTCTTCTTGCATCTTTTATACTTTCGTCCTTCAACCCAAAATCTATCCAATTTAAGTTACCTTATCTAATCTAACACACCAAATCGCTAGTCACTAAACATAATCTCTGTGGGAAAACGAATTAAATTATACTTATCACTTGCTGCAGACCATGTATACTTGCATGATCTGAGTGCTCTTTGCATTTAATTTTACATACACACTGAGCACGCAACAACCACATAGGTATCGGAGAAGTCGTTTGACAGCATTCTAATGATCATTAGTCAGGCGATGCATGAATTGTGACAACTTATTGACTGCATAAGCGATGTCTAGACGAGTAAGAGTGGGATATTGAAGGCTGCCAACAATGGTCCGAAATTTGGTTGGGTCAGATAGTGTTGAGCCAGAGTGAAGAGTAAGAACTGGTGAAGTAGCTATAGATGTAGTGATAGGGCGAGAATCAATCATCTTTGTTCGAGCAAGTATGTCAATGACATATCGCCGTTGAGAGAGGAGTAAACTGTGGGAAGGAGGAACCACCTAAATCCCGAGGAAGTAGTGGAGATTACCCAAATCCTTCAGCGAGAAGCGACGAGCAAGAACCGAGACGAAATTATGAACTGCTAGAACATTGTTACCTATGACAATGATGTCATCAACATACAAGTAGAAACAGAGTATCATTGTTAGTTTTCTGTACAAACAGGGAAGTGTCAGTGACCGAGTTCGAGAAGTGAGATGCAAGCAGAAATTGGCGAAGCTCATTGTACCGAGCTCGAGGTGCCTGCTTAAGGCCATAAATAGCCTTTCGTAGGCGACACACGTGGTGAGGTTGATTGTTGTGCCTCTAAAAGTGACTAATTTAGGACTTATTTAGCTTAGAAAGATGTACACTCTTAGGTGTTTTTGATAGGATTTAGCTTAAACCTATGCTTATTTATGAGAATTAGAAGAAGGAAGCTAAATTAGGACTTGTATGCAAAAGGAAAGGAAAGGAATGAAAAACGAAGTTAAAAGAATGAAAAATGTGCATTGCGGCAGCATTGCGGAAACATTGCTAAAACCGCAATGTTTCAAGTGAAATCCGTAAGTTAGCTGACCTTTTTCTGTTATGTTCCGTTATTTCAGGGATTCGTTCTTTCTCCTCCATCCATTTTGAAGTACGACGTTGAGGATGGATGGTTCTCCTTGGCCCAAACGCACCTGCAGATTACTATAAAAGGGGGTCAAAGTAGAGGGTTTGATCATCATCCGAAAGCGTAGAAGTCTCTTCGCAGCTCCATTCTTTCTCCTGTTTTTCTCTTCCGTCTGTTGGGTTGGAAAGCTTAGCTGTTGGAGTCGACAATCTGATAGGAAGGAGAGAAGATTCACCTTCTCTCCTGATTGAATTCATCCAAGCAAGGCTACCCTTTCTCTCTCTTCAGCCGAGGCGTTTGCGACGAGGCGTTCAAGCTCACTTTACTTGCTTTTTTGTCTCTAGTTTTCATTTCCAGCATCGTTTGTTGTCATTTCTTTTCCATTAGTTAGTCCATTCTAGTTCGTTGTGTTCTGTCTTTATGTGACTCACTTTAAGTCTTCATTTGTTTAGTTCAAACGCTTGATTAATCGAAAGCACAATTCATTATTTCACAGTTTCTTGTGTTTGCTGTTTACTGTTTTGCCTTGCTGTTTTAAGTTTATTCTTCTTCTGAGCATGCCTATTTTATCTAATATTTCTGTTCTCTCTATATCCATGAGTAGCTAAGTCACATAGGGGCATGCTAATGACAATACTATAGGCTAAAAAAACGTGAACCAAGCATGTAGGATAGCTCTCGAATGCATTGATTGTATGTAAGCTTCATCCCACGGGCAATTTCGATTGGCCATCCATTTTGTTCAAAGAACTCCTAACCTCTGGAAGGAGTAAGAGTTCAGAGTCATACACTCATGCTAGCCTCTCAAGGTAGCCAGAAAACGACCTAGGAATAGGCGTTTTCCTAGTACAAATCATAACTTACTGCTTTAACAAGATGCTTAAGACCTTACTTGGACATGAGTAAACTAAAGAATCTAATGCATGAAATCGGAAGATACATGAGAATGAGTTAGTTTGATGCATAGTGAGTTGATCCAATGCTTGAGAATCGTGTGAAAATGCCTATAGAGGAGTCGTTAGTAGCCCTTGTTTCTCCATTTTACACACTTTCGCTGTTAGTAACATTGCGGTAAAATTGCTGTTCTCGCAATTCTGCTAAGTTGAAAATTCTGTTTAGTTATTTTCCTCTTCGTTTATTAATCTCTTCTCTTTACATTTGAGTTTATCATTGACTTGCACTTGTTTATGTTGCTATCCTTTATATATTCAGTAGTAAATAGGAATTTTAAAACCAAATCTACCCCTTCAAATCCACCCAATCTTGCTTAACAATACCCTTCACGAGTAGCTAATAATAAATCTCTGTGGGAAAACGAATGAAAAAATACTTACTACTTGCTACAAGATCATGTATGCTTGCATGTTCTGAGTGCTCTCTCTCTCTTATTGCTTATTTCTTGTACACATTGAGCACGCAACAAGTTTTTGGCGCCGCTGCCGGGGATTTAGTTTAGTGAAAACGAAGTTTGTTAAGTTAGAAAACCAACTCTTAATATCTATTGAAGCTGATCTATTTTCATTACTTTTGCAGGTACTATTTGGGTTAGTTTATGAATGAGCCTTCAAGTAGTGATCTAGAGTTCAACCCTGAGCCTGAGAGATTACTTAGGGCCAGAAA
Source organism: Herpetospermum pedunculosum (assembly GCA_028017165.1). Lineage (NCBI taxonomy): Eukaryota > Viridiplantae > Streptophyta > Magnoliopsida > Cucurbitales > Cucurbitaceae > Herpetospermum > Herpetospermum pedunculosum. The sequence goes on along the minus strand of CM051528.1, from coordinate 50,629,085 downwards.
TAGAGCCAAGAAACGTCTCTTTAACCAACCCTCTTTACCTCAAATAATTGCTGAAACCGCAGAGTCTCCGCAATCCTCTCAAGAAGAAATGGATAGATTAGTTCCAAATTCGGTACCTATCACTCGCAATCCCATCGAAATAGCGAATGATAAGGATAGTGCCATTCTCTCATACTTAGTTCCCATGCCTGGGGAGCTAAATCCAAGCATCATCCGCCCTGAAATTACTGCCAACTCATTCGAGTTAAAGCCAGTAATGTTCCAAATGTTGTCCACTGTGGGACAATTCTTTGGAGTGGAAAATGAGGACCCCCACAACCATCTTAGAAACTTCCTAGGAGTCAGTGATACATTCATCATCCCTGGAGTTTCCCAAGAAGCCTTGAGGCTCTACCTCTTCCCTTACTCTTTGAGGGACAAAGCCAAAACGTGGTTAAACTCATTACCCTCTGGATCAGTCCTCAATTGGACAGACTTGGCGGAGAAATTCCTAGTAAAATACTTCCCACCTGATAGGAATTCTACCTTTCGTGATGACATAATCAAGTTCAAACAAGCTGAAAATGAGTCCCTTCACGAAGCTTGGACAAGGTTCAAGGACCTTCTTCTTAAATGTCCACACCATGGCATCCCCTGGTGTATCCAAATAGAGGTCTTTTTCAAAGGATGCAACCCCAGCACCAGGCAAGTGCTAAACTCATCTGCTGGTGGGTCCATGCTTTCCAAGAGTTATAACGAAGCCTATGAGATCCTGGAGAAGATCTCAACCTCTCACTGTAGATGGTCAGATGATCCAGTTGAGCCAACTAGAGCTCAAGACAAGGATGCTCTAAGTGCAATGAGCAGCCAGATAAACGCCCTGACCAATCTAGTCAAGCAAATGGCTCAAGCCAATCTCCAAACTAGTGTCAACACCGCCACAGCCATGTCAATGGGCACACAACCAAGCCAAGGTGAGACACTAATCTGTGGATTTTGTGGGGAAGGGCACCCGTATGAATACTGCCCTGGGAATCCAGCCTCAGTCTGCTATGTTGGAAGCCAACAGCAGCCTAGGAACAACCCCTATTCCAACATTTACAATCCTGGTTGGAGGAACCACCCAAACCTTTCATGGGGTGGCCAACAGAATGCTAACCAAGCTTCTAACCAACCAAGACCGAGTGGAATGTTGCGTGCTCAATGTGTAAAGATAATTATGCAAAAGTGTAGAGAGAGCACTTAGAACATGCAAGCATACATGGTCTCACAGCAAGTAGTAAGTATATTTCATTCGTTTTTTCCACAGAGATTCATTTTTAGCTATTCGCGAAGTGTGTTTGTTAAGAAAGATGGGATGAATTTGATGGGGTAAAATTGGTTTTTAATTATCTACTTTTTGCTGAATGTATAAAGGGATATAACATAAACAAATGCAAGTTAAAACTAGACTTAAAAGGCAAGAGATGGATTTAATAAACGAGAAAGAAAACAGCTAAACAGAATGAAAATCTGGCAGAATTGCGAGGACCGCAATGTTTCCGCAATTAAACAGCAGTGAAAGTGTGTAAATGGGTGAATTAAGGGCTACTAATGACTATCCTATAGGCATTTTCTTACGATTCTCAAGCATTGGATCAACTCTCTATACATCAAACTCACTCTATCTCAAGTATCGTCCGATTCCATGCATTAGAGTCTTAAGTTTACTCGATCTCAAAGTAAGGACTTAAGCATCTTGTTTAAGCAGGAGTGTTTAGTTTGTACTAGGGAAACGCCTATTCCTAGGCCGTTTCCTGATTACCATGAAAGGCTAGCATGATTATATGACTCTGAACTCTTACTCCTTCCAGAGGTTAGGAGTTCTTTGGACAAAATGGATGGCCAATCGAAATTGCCCGTAGGATGAAGCTTACATACAATCAATGTTCGAGTGTTAATCTGCCTACTTGATTCACGTTTTTTAGCCTATAGTTCTGTCATTAGCATGCCCCTAAGTGACTTAGCTACTCATGGATATATAGAGAACAGAAATGGTAGATAAGATAGACATGCTTAGAAAGGAAATGTGCTAAAAACAGTAAGCAAAACCCGTAGCAGAAGATGGGAAATGAGAAATGCAGAAATGAACTTTGATTACTGAAATTGTTTGTTGAACAGATAAAAGCTGTAAAGTAAATAGCAACAAGACAGAAAGCAACGAAATAAACTAATCTAGCTACTTAGGAAAAGAACAGCACGAAGCAGAATGTAAAACAGAAGAGAAAGACAGAAAAACAGTAAAGAGTTGCTGGAAAGCTTCGTGGCAGTCGCCTCGAATGAAGGGGATGAAAGGTCAGCCTTGCTTGGATGAATCCAATCGAGAGAGAAGAAGAATCTTCTCTCCTTCCTATCAGATTATCGATTCCAACAGCTGAGACTCTCACTCCAACAGACGGCAAAGGAAAACAGATGGAAATGGTGGACTGCGAGAAGACTTCTGCGCTTCGAGTGATGATCAAACCTCCGACTTTGGCCCCCTTTTATAGTAGTTTGCAGGTGCGTTTGGGCCAAGGAGAACCATCAATCTTCAACGTCATATATCAGAATGGATGGACGAGAAAGAACGAATCCCTGAAAATACGGAAATTAACAGAAAAAGATCAGTCAACTTACGGTTTTCACTTGAATAATTGCGGTCACCGCAATGATTTCGCAATTCATTCGCAATGTTTATTTTTTCATTCTTTTCCTTCGGTTTTCAACCCTTTTTCTACCTATTGCACATAAGTCCTAAATTAGCTACCTTCTTCTAATTCTCATATTAAAGCATAGGTTTAGGCTAAATGCTAACAAAAACACCTAAATGTGTACATCTTCTTAAGCTAAATGGGTTCTAAATAAGTCACTTTCAGAGACTTAACACACCCCCAAACTTAAGGCTTTGCTTGTCCTCAAGCATACTAAGGACTTACTTAGGCTGCTGTTTTATCTTCTTTAACTACTTACCGACTCCCCTATATCCCTATCTCTAGCAGTGCTGTCCTGTGACACACTTCTAAGTTTAGAATTAACCTCTTATCAAGCTTCTTCTGACTTCACCTGCCTACTATACCTGCTGTTTCTGTTAACCCCTTACTACTGATCTAACTACTTCTATGATATCATGCTACTATCCCTAAGGTTTCAAATTCTACCAAGCTTTACTCCAGACTCAGTACATGCTTCTAGCTTAACTTTTAATGTGCCTAGGATTCCTTAGAGTCATGCCAGTCTTAGTATTAACAGTGACAGTGGTACTTTTAGAGAACAACCTAAGCCCTGGCATCACTACATTGGATATACATTCATCTCCCTAGACAAACCTAAAAGCTACAACCTTGTGCTTAGCTCATTAAGGATCAGAGTTCTTTTTACATAGGACATCTAAGCCACAAGATTATAACTCCTAAGCATACATTCTTCTTCCCCTATTTCTCCCTTTTTCCTTTTTTACTTAGGTGGAGTCTCTCCTTGGGTTGCCTTTTGATGCAATGCCACTTGTGGTTTACACACTTGGCACTGATTACTCAGCACTTGAGAGAGACTCCCCTCTTTATTCTATTTTTCACTTTTTTCTATTTATCACAAAAAAATTTTCTTAAAGGAGAAGAAGAATGCTTATGTCCTAAGGAAGAGAGGAATGTTCCTAGGCCTACGGTGGCCTCCCCCAAACTTCAACTACTCATTGTCCCCAATGAGTGTTTGAGGTTGCACACCCGCAAACTTGTCCTAGAAGCATCTAGTCTACAGTAAAACAAAGAGAATCTAAAAATCCTAGGCATAGGCAAAACATTCTAAAAGCAATTATTTCAACAGCAGAAAATTTGAACATAACAGACAGTTTTAAGGACTTACGGTTTATGCATGCTGAGCACTATTCAGAGGCGAATTTAAACTATCAAAGTGTGTCCTATGACACTCATCCAGCATGCTTTAAGATCAGCTATATAAGGTAGTCATGCTAGCAGCAACAGATAGAATATAACAGATCACAGCCTAACTAAACAGACAGGCCAAAACATGCAATCAGTCACAAAAATTGCGGGAACCGCAATTATTTCGCAATCCAATCCGGGCAGATTTAACATTGATTCAGGCCCCTAGCATGCTTTTTCCTGTAACTCATGCATCCTAAAAATAAAACTAAACTATCCTACCTATTCAGCTAACATCAGACTAGACTAAGCAGAAGAAAAAACATAAAACTAAACATTAAAAACAGATCAAAAGTTGAACACAAAACAGCATAATATACATGATCCTATCAGAAAGCAGAAAAATTGTTTTTTTTTTTTTTCTAAGGGAACAGCAATACTCCCTTTAGTGCACTTCAAACCAGCACTCAATTCTCGTCATCCTCATCTGGTTGCCTTGGTCGTGGGGGCACCCATGGAGTTAGGAGATTGGTAGGGAAGTCCGGGAAGATGCATCCCAACTGGTCTGCAACTTCCTTGTCCCTTGCCTGCGCATAGTTGGCCCATTGAGCCATTCTCCTCTGCATGTCCATTAAGCAGGCCATGGATAGGGACTGTTCAGCAGCCAGCCTATCCAACTCAAACTCCATATTCCCCTTTCTTCTCAGCCTCAGGTTCGCAGGCAGCTCCAAATGGCCTGTGTACGGCATCTGCTGCTCCAAGCGCTCGGTGGGGACTCCTGCAAGCAAACACAATTTTGTTATAGTGTTGGGGAAAAATAATGGCCCCTTACCTTTTCTGGCGCATTCAGCAATGGCAGCTGACATGATCTCCCCTACATTGACCGTGAGACCGCACATGATGGCATAAACCAGCAGTGATCTACTCTGGTTGATTGTTGTCTCGTGGGTCACAGGGGACAACTTCCTCCTCACAAAGGCAAACCAAACAGCTGCCTTTGCTGTCAGATTGGCACTCATTAAGGTGTGCCTCCCATTGCGTGAGACAGTCCACGCTGCTTCAGGCTGGCCAATTGTGCGAATGGCCTCTTCCAGCACGGCCTCAGTCGGCTCATCAACTATCCGTGCATAATCTGTGTGCGTTTGGCCCTTGAGACCAAAGGCTTCATTGATGGCCTTGGCTGAGAAATCAACTTCCACCCCTCTGACCACAGATAGGCCATCCTCAGGGCTGAGCACATTGGCGTAGAAATCGTACACCATGCTCGTGTAGGCTGGATTAGGCGGTCTGCAGAATTCCTCCCAGCCATGGTTGATCACTCCTGCGCGCAAGAACTGCGGCAGGTCAGCGAGTCGGTCGAGGAAACCTTTCTCGTGCAACAGGTCTCTCTTCCTCAGCTCAGCACCCCTGGATTCAGCATCAGACGAAACATACCTCACTGACTGAGGTTCGTCTTCAGGGTAGAGTTTAGCCTTCCCCTTGTCTGCTGGTTTGGATGATTCGGCAGCCTCCACCTTGAGGCGTTTGAGCGAAGGCTCAGTACTCTCTTTGTCCGCCGAGGGCACCTTCTTGGCCTTCTTTTTCTTCAACTTCTTGGCCTTGCCAATCGTGGCCTTCTTCTTCTTCTTGAGTCTGGCCTTGATATTGATCTGCTGGAGGCACGCCCCCAACGTTTCTTCCATAGAATCGTCCTGCTGTGCAGGCTCGGCAGGGCTATCTTCCCTCATAGGAGAGAAGACTTCGTCTTCCCCAGCATCTCCACTGCCTTGCGTGGATTCTTGATAATCTCCATAAGGAAATTCCGGATCAGGCCGTGGAGAATTATGCTCTGCTGATGGTGTCTGCGCAGAACTCAGTGGCGAAGATGGCAGCTCAGGACTCTGCGCTGCTGCAGGTGTCGGATCAGAACTCTGAGGTGCTGGAGACAACTCAGGGCTCTGTGCAGGCGGTGACGACTCTGCGCTTGGCACTGGTTCAGCTGGGAGAGGGCTGCGCGCAGGTGATGCAGACGGCGACGAACCTTCTTTGGCTGACTCGTGGGATGCACGATCAGTTTCTTGACTCTCCACAGAGGGAGTCCTTGCGGTGCTTGGTTCGGCGGCCGTCTTAACACTCCACCGGCGTTTCTTGGGCGTGCCCACTGGCTCAGATGGTCCAGCAGGGATCTCAGTGACCACCCTCCACTTCTTCCTACGAATAGGAAGCTTGGGAAGAGGACCGGTGCGAACGGCACCATCGTCTGCAAGGGCGAGAAGCGCTTCCCTCGCAGCTGCTTCAGCTGCGTCATCAGCCTTCTTCTTGGCTGCGGATCTTTCAGCACGTGTGGCCACCATTGTCAAGTCTTGAAGATCTTGAGAGAAGAATCAAAGATGGAGAGAATCGCTGAATTCTTGGAGAGCAAAGAGAGAGATAATCGTAACATTCGAGCGCCTTCCAACGGATATAAAGGCAACGGATAAAATCCCAACGGCTCTTTTTGCGGATCCAGCAATTTTAGCGCAATTCCAGGGATATTATTTCATTGAAATCTCCAACTTTGCCCGTCCGTATCTTTTATTTGGCTCAACCGTTTCTTGATTTTTAAAGTGGGATTTACTCTCCTTGATCCCCTCTTTCGAATCCTTGCAAAAACAAACAAAACAAACATTGAATACGCAATTAAAATTACACCACAAATCATACAAATGATAACCGGAAAAACAGAAAAAAAATAAACTAAGGCATTGGCCTTGACTAAACGAGCACAGTAACCACTCGTTCTCTCTCGTTCTCTTTGTCATGCTTCAGTCAAGAGGAAGGCCGAGAGAGTCTTCACATCTCCTTCCTCATAGTAGTGCTTCAACCTAGCACCATTGACCATAAATGGCTGACCCTGCTGCAAGTTCTTTATCTCTATTGCACCATGAACAAAGACATTAGTAATAACAAATGGACCTGACCATCTAGACTTTAGTTTGCCTGGAAATATCTTTAAACGTGAGTTAAATAATAGGACAAGTTGGCCTTTCCTAAAGTCTTTGATCCTAAGTCTACTGTCGTGCCATATTTTGGTCTTTTCTTTATACATTTTGGCATTCTCATAGGCCATATGCCTAAGCTCATCAAGTTCATGTAGCTGCAAAGACCTCAGTGTCCCCGCATCCTTTACACAAAAATTCAATTCCTTCATGGCCCAAAATGCTTTGTTTTCTAACTCAAGTGGTAAGTGACAAGCCTTGCCATATACCAGCCTATAAGGAGACATACCTAGAGGTGTCTTATATGCTGTCCTATAAGCCCAAAGTGCATCCTCAAGCTTAAATGACCAGTCTTTCCTATTAGGTTTGACCACCTTTTCTAGGATGTTCTTTATCTCCCTATTGGAAATTTCAGCTTGGCCATTCGAGTGTGGGTGATAGGGAGTAGCTACCCTATGTCTAATGTTATATTTAGCCAATACTTTCTCCATAGCCTTATTAATGAAATGTGACCCCTCATCACTAATGATAGCACGAGGAGTCCCAAATCTAGTGAAAATGTGCCTATGCAAGAAGTTAGTGACTGTTTTAGCATCATTATTAGGACATGCTTTGGCTTCGACCCACTTGGACACGTAGTCCACTGCCACTAATATGTATAGGTTACCTGATGATGGAGGGAATGGTCCCATGAAATCAATGCCCCACACATCAAAGAGCTCCAACTCTAAAATGTAGGTGAGGGGCATCTCATCCTTGCGACTGAGGTTACCTGTCCTTTGGCATTCGTCACAGCTGTGGGCATAATTGTGGGCATCCTTGAAGATTGTTGGCCAATAGTAGCCACTCTGAAATACCTTCGCAGCTGTCCTTTGACCACCAAAGTGTCCACCGTAAGGAGATGAGTGACAGTGCTGTAGCACAGACTTCGCCTCAGCAGCTGAAACACACTTCCTTAGTAAGCCATCAGCACAGGTTCTGTAAAGTGTGGGGTCATCCCAGATGAATTTCCTTGCTTCATGAAGGAACCTCTTCTTCTCTTGTCCTCCCTTGAACACTGGTAATACCTGTGATGCACGGAAGTTAGCAATGTCAGCAAACCAAGGTTCCTCATCGTTATCACGATGAGCCAAAGCAAAGACATGTTCATCTATAAAAGCATCAGAAATTGCGGTCTCCGCAATTTTTTCGCAATTGTGCTGCAATCGAGACAGGTGATCTGCAACCACATTTTCACAACCTTTCTTGTCCCGAATGTCCAAATCAAATTCCTGCAGCAATAACACCCATCTAATCAATCTAGGCTTAGCATCAGCCTTCCTCATAAGATATTTTAAAGCAGAATGGTCAGTGTATACAATGGTCCTAGTGCCTACAATATAGTTTCTGAATTTTTCACAAGCAAATACTACAGCAAGCATTTCTTTCTCTGTAGTTGTATAATTACATTGAGCCTCATTCAAGGTCTTACTAGCATAATAGACAGGGTGTGTCAGCTTGTCAATCTTTTGTCCTAACATGACTCCTACAGCATAGTCACTGGCATCACATAGCATCTCAAATGGGAGATCCCAATTTGGTCCGACTATGATAGGTGCTGTGACTAGTGCTTCCTTAAGGGTTTTCCAAGCTACTACACATTCCTTAGAGAAGATGAATGGTCTATTTAGCTCTAGAAGCTCGCACAGAGGCTTGGCGATCTTAGAAAAGTCCTTAATGAACCTTCTGTAGAAGCCAGCGTGCCCTAAGAAGCTTCTAATAGCCTTGACATTCTGGGGCTCTACCAACTTCTCTATGATCTCTATTTTTGCCCTATCCACTTCTACACCCGCCCTTGACACTCTATGTCCTAAGACAATCCCTTCATCTACCATAAAATGGCACTTCTCCCAATTTAGGACTAGGTTGGTCTCTTCACACCTAGCCAGGACTTGTCCTAGGTTTTCTAGACAGGTTTTAGATGAATCCCCAAAGACTGAGAAGTCATCCATGAATATTTCTATCATGGACTCATCCAACTCAGAGAAGATTGCCATCATGCACCTTTGGAAAGTTGCCGGTGCATTGCATAAGCCAAAAGGCATTCTGCGGAAGGCAAACGTTCCAAAAGGGCAAGTGAAGGTGGTCTTCTCTTGATCCTTAGGGTCTATAGTAATTTGATTATAGCCTGAATAGCCATCTAAGAAACAATAGTAGGCTCTACCAGCTATTCTGTCTAGCATCTGGTCAATAAACGGTATAGGGAAATGGTCTTTTTTAGTTTCTTTATTTAATTTTCTGTAATCCATACATACCCTCCAACCTGTGACAGTCCTTGTTGGAATCAGTTCGTTGTTCTCATTGACTACCACAGTTATTCCCCCCTTTTTAGGTACACATTGGATGGGGCTCACCCACTGGCTACTAGCTATGGGGAAAATTACTCCTGCATCTAACCACTTGATTATTTCCTTCTTCACTACCTCTTTCATAGAGGGGTTCAACCTACGCTGGTGATCTACCCTAGGTGTGTGCTCTTCCTCTAGTATAATTTTGTGCATGCAATAAGAAGGGCTAATGCCTCGAATATCAGCAATCGTCCATGCTATAGCCTTCCTATGTTGCTTAAGCAGTAAAATTAAATCAACCTCATGCTGTTCACTTAGTTTAGAAGAAATAATTACAGGCAGCGTATCATTATCTCCTAAATATGCATATTTGAGGTGAGTAGGTAGTGGTTTCAGTTCTAACACAGGTGGATGCTCAATGGAGGGTTTTAACGGATTTATAGTTCTATCAGTTAAATCTATATTCATACATACATGTTGAGGTTTATCTACAGGCATATTCATTATGTCAGATACATTTAAGTCAGCTACATCTACTTGTACATATTCACTAGCATGCTTGGTTAGCAATACATGCTCTAATTGTTCTTCCATTAGTGAGTCAACAACATCCATGCTAGCACAGGATTCAAGGTCAGAGGGATACCTTAAAGCTTTATAAACACTAAATTTTACCTCTTCATCATGAACCCTCATAGTTAACTCACCTTTTTGAACATCTATTAGTGCCCTACCTGTGGCTAGAAATGGTCTACCTAGCAGGATGGGGACCTCCTTGTCTGCCTCATAGTCCAGGACAATGAAATCTGCAAGGAAAATGAATTTGTCAACTTTAACTAGAATATCCTCGATCTTACCTTCTGGATATGCGATGGATCTGTCTGCTAGTTGTAAAGTGACTGTGGTTGGACGTGCTTCTCCCATTCCCAACTGGCGGAATAGGGACAGGGGCATGAGGTTTATGCTGGCGCCCAGGTCACAAAGCGCTCTGCCCACGTGCTTGCCTCCAAGTTCTACAGGTAAGGTGAAGGAACCAGGATCCTTCTCCTTCTTGGGCAGTTTGTTCTGGAGGATGGCACTGCACTCCTCGGTGAGGTTCACTGTTTCAAACTCACCAATTATTTTCTTGTTAGTAATAATGTCCTTCAAAAACTTTACATATGAAGGCATAGACTGTAAAACCTCTACAAAAGGAATGTTAACATGCACTTGCTTAAGTATTTCTAAAAATTTATTAAAATGAACTTCCTGTTCCTGCTTCTTCTTAAGCCTTCGGGGGTATGGAGGTGGTGGCACATATGCAGGCACGTCAGGACGCCTTAAGATAGGTGGAGGCCTTGGAATTTCTTCTACGTCCTCAACAATTGGCTCTAGCCTGGCTCCTGATGTGCTAGTTGGTGGTGGACCTTGGCTTGGCAGAGACTCCAGTGGAGCACTAGACTCAGTGTTCTCTACTCTCTTTGGTGTGTCCTTTGTGTTGTTCACCAAGGGTCTACCACTTCTAAGTTCAATTGCTTGAACTTGTTCTTTGCCATCTCTCCTTGGTACCTCGGTATCAGCAGGGAGTCTACCTTGGGGCCTACTTTTAAGTTCATTGGCTAATTGGCCTATTTGGTTCTCTAGGCTCCTAAGAGTAGCTTGCTGGCTCTGAAGAGTAGCATCATTCTTAGCTATATATTCCTTGAGTAGGTTTTCTACAGAAGATCCTACAGGTTGATTGTATGGTTTTTGGTACATTGATTGGTTATGTTGGGGAGTGAAACCAGGTGTTCCACTCGGCCTTGGTTGGTTAGGATTTTGGTTAGTGTTCTGTTGGCCACCCCATGACAGGTTAGGGTGGTTTCTCCAACCAGGGTTATAGGTGTTGGAGTAGGGGTTATTCCTAGGCTGCTGCTGGCTTCCAACATAGCAGACTGAAGATGGATTCCCAGGGCAGTATTCATATGGGTGCCCTTCCCCACAGAATCCACAGATAGGTGCCTCGCCTTGATTTGGTTGGGTGCCCATTGACATAGCTGTGGCGGTATTGGCACTGGTTTGGAGATTGGCCTGAGCCATTTGCTTAACTAGGTTGGTCAGGGCATTTATTTGGGTGCTCATGGCGCTTAGAGCATCCTTATCTTGAGCCCTAGTTGGCTCTACTGGATCGTCTGACCACCTACAGTGAGATGTTGAGATCTTCTCCAAGATCTCATAAGCTTCGTTGTAACTCTTGGACAACATGGAACCTCCAGCAGATGAATTTAAAACTTGTCTGGTGCTGGGGTTGCATCCTTTAAAGAAGACTTCTATTTGGATACACCATGGAATGCCATGGTGTGGACATTTAATGAGAAGGTCTTTGAATCTTGTCCAAGCTTCGTGAAGAGACTCACTTGGAGCTTGTTTGAACTTTATGATATCATCACGAAAGGTAGAATTCCTATCAGGTGGGAAGTATTTGACTAGGAATTTTTCTGCTAAATCTGTCCAATTGCGGACAGATCCTGAGGGTAAAGAATTTAACCATGTTTTGGCTTTGTCCCTCAAAGAGTAAGGGAAAAGATATAGCCTCAGGGCTTCTTGGGAAACTCCAGGGATTAGGAAGGTGTCACTAACTCCTAAGAAGTTCCTAAGGTGGTTATGGGGGTCCTCATTTTCTATTCCAAAGAATTGTCCCACAGTGGACAACATTTGGAACATCACTGGCTTTAACTCGAATGAGTTGGCAGTGATTTCAGGACGGATTATGCTGGGGTTCAGCTCCCCAGGCATAGGTACTAAATATGAAAGGATGGCGCTATCCTTGTCATTCGCTATTTCAATGGGATTGCGAGTGACAGGCACCAGGTTTTGATTTACTCCAGCCATTTCTTCTTGAGGTAATTGCGGAGGAATTGTAGTCTCTGCAATGATTGGAGGTAAAAGGGTTTGTTTAAAGAGACGTTTCTTGGCTCTATTCCTAGCTCTAAGTAATCTCTCGGGCTCAGGGTTGAACTCTAGATCACTACTTGGAGTTTCATTCATAAACTACCCTAAATGGTACCTGAAAAAGAAATGGAGATGGATCAAATTCAATGGAAAATAATTTGATGTTTCAGACTTAACAAACTTCGTTTTCACTTAAAATAAGTCCCCGGCAGCGGCGCCAAAAACTTGTTGCGTGCTCAATGTGTAAAGATAATTATGCAAAAGTGTAGAGAGAGCACTTAGAACATGCAAGCATACATGGTCTCACAGCAAGTAGTAAGTATATTTCATTCGTTTTTTCCACAGAGACTCATTTTTAGCTATTCGCGAAGTGTGTTTGTTAAGAAAGATGGGATGAATTTGATGGGGTAAAATTGGTTTTTAATTATCTACTTTTTGCTGAATGTATAAAGGGATATAACATAAACAAATGCAAGTTAAAACTAGACTTAAAAGGCAAGAGATGGATTTAATAAACGAGAAAGAAAACAGCTAAACAGAATGAAAATCTGGCAGAATTGCGAGGACCGCAATGTTTCCGCAATTAAACAGCAGTGAAAGTGTGTAAATGGGTGAATTAAGGGCTACTAATGACTATCCTATAGGCATTTTCTTACGATTCTCAAGCATTGGATCAACTCTCTATACATCAAACTCACTCTATCTCAAGTATCGTCCGATTCCATGCATTAGAGTCTTAAGTTTACTCGATCTCAAAGTAAGGACTTAAGCATCTTGTTTAAGCAGGAGTGTTTAGTTTGTACTAGGGAAACGCCTATTCCTAGGCCGTTTCCTGATTACCATGAAAGGCTAGCATGATTATATGACTCTGAACTCTTACTCCTTCCAGAGGTTAGGAGTTCTTTGGACAAAATGGATGGCCAATCGAAATTGCCCGTAGGATGAAGCTTACATACAATCAATGTTCGAGTGTTAATCTGCCTACTTGATTCACGTTTTTTAGCCTATAGTTCTGTCATTAGCATGCCCCTAAGTGACTTAGCTACTCATGGATATATAGAGAACAGAAATGGTAGATAAGATAGACATGCTTAGAAAGGAAATGTGCTAAAAACAGTAAGCAAAACCCGTAGCAGAAGATGGGAAATGAGAAATGCAGAAATGAACTTTGATTACTGAAATTGTTTGTTGAACAGATAAAAGCTGTAAAGTAAATAGCAACAAGACAGAAAGCAACGAAATAAACTAATCTAGCTACTTAGGAAAAGAACAGCACGAAGCAGAATGTAAAACAGAAGAGAAAGACAGAAAAACAGTAAAGAGTTGCTGGAAAGCTTCGTGGCAGTCGCCTCGAATGAAGGGGATGAAAGGTCAGCCTTGCTTGGATGAATCCAATCGAGAGAGAAGAAGAATCTTCTCTCCTTCCTATCAGATTATCGATTCCAACAGCTGAGACTCTCACTCCAACAGACGGCAAAGGAAAACAGATGGAAATGGTGGACTGCGAGAAGACTTCTGCGCTTCGAGTGATGATCAAACCTCCGACTTTGGCCCCCTTTTATAGTAGTTTGCAGGTGCGTTTGGGCCAAGGAGAACCATCAATCTTCAACGTCATATATCAGAATGGATGGAGGAGAAAGAACGAATCCCTGAAAATACGGAAATTAACAGAAAAAGATCAGTCAACTTACGGTTTTCACTTGAATAATTGCGGTCACCGCAATGATTTCGCAATTCATTCGCAATGTTTATTTTTTCATTCTTTTCCTTCGGTTTTCAACCCTTTTTCTACCTATTGCACATAAGTCCTAAATTAGCTACCTTCTTCTAATTCTCATATTAAAGCATAGGTTTAGGCTAAATGCTAACAAAAACACCTAAATGTGTACATCTTCTTAAGCTAAATGGGTTCTAAATAAGTCACTTTCAGAGACTTAACATGGAACACCTGGTTTCACTCCCCAACATAACCAATCCATGTATCAAAAACCATACAACCAACCTGTAGGATCCTCTGTAGAAAACTTACTTAAGGAATACATAGCCAAGAATGATGCCACTCTACAGAGTCAGCAAGCTACCCTAAGGAGCCTAGAGAACCAAATAGGGCAACTAGCCAATGAACTCAAAAGTAGGCCCCAAGGTAGACTACCTGCTGACACTGAGGTGCCAAGGAGAGATGGTAAAGAACAAGTTCAAGCAATTGAACTTAGGAGTGGGAGACCATTGGTGAGCAACGCTAAAGAAATACCAAAGAGAGTAGAGAACAATGAGTCTAGTGCTCCACTAGAGTCTCTGCCAAACCAAGGTCAACCATTACCAAGCACATTAGGAGCAAGGCTGGAGCCAATCATAGAAGAGATAGAAGAAATCCCAAGGCCTCCACCTATCCTAAGGCGACCTGAAGTGCCTGCATATGTGCCACCACCTCCATTTCCTCCAAGGCTAAAGAAAAAACAAGAACAGGAAGTGCACTTTAACAAATTTTTAGAAATTCTTAAACAAGTGCATGTGAATATTCCTTTTGTAGAAGTTTTACAGTCTATGCCTTCCTATGTTAAGTTTTTGAAGGATATAATCACTAACAAAAAGATTATTGGTGAATTTGAAACAGTGAATCTCACTCAGGAGTGCAGTGCCATACTCCAGAACAAGCTACCTAAGAAGGAGAAGGATCCTGGTTCCTTCACCTTACCAGTAGAGCTAGGAGGCAAGCACGTGGGCAGAGCTCTTTGTGACCTGGGAGCCAGCATAAACCTCATGCCCCTATCACTATTCCGCCAGCTAGGAATAGGAGAAGCACGTCCAACCACTGTCACTTTACAACTTGCAGACAGATCCATAGCATACTCTGAGGGTAAGATTGAGGATATTCTTGTAAAGGTTGACAAGTTTATTTTCCTTGCAGATTTCATTATCCTGGATTATGAAGCAGACAAGGAGGTCCCCATCCTATTAGGCAGACCATTCCTAGCCACAGGTAGGGCCCTGATTGATGTCCAGAAAGGTGAGCTCACTATGAGGGTTCATGACGAGGAGGTTAAGTTTAGTGTTTTTAAAGCACTGAGGTATCCTTCTGACTCTGAATCTTGTGCTAGCATGGACATTGTTGATTCACTGATGGAAGAACAACTGGAGCATGAATTATTGACTAAGCATGCTAATGAATATGTACAATTAGATTTAACTGACTTAAACATAGCTGAAATAATGGACATACATGTAGATAATCCTCAGCATGTTTGTATGAATATTGACTTAACTGAAAGATCCCTGAATCCATTAAAACCATCCATTGAGCATCCACCTGTCTTAGAATTGAAACCACTGCCCACACATCTTAAGTATGCATATTTAGGAAGTAATGAGACTCTGCCTGTGATTATTTCATCTAAATTAAGTGAGAAGCATGAGGTTGAGCTGATTTTATTACTTAAACAACATAGGAAGGCTATTGCATGGACTATTGCTGACATTAGAGGCATTAGCCCTTCCTACTGCATGCATAAGATAATACTAGAGGAAGAACACACACCCCGAGTAGATCACCAACGTAGGCTGAACCCCTCTATGAAAGAAGTAGTTAAAAAAGAAATAATAAAATGGTTAGATGCTGGTGTGATCTTCCCTATAGCTAGTAGTCAGTGGGTGAGCCCTATACAATGTGTTCTTAAGAAGGGAGGGATGACTGTAGTAGTCAATGAGAGCAATGAACTGATTCCTACTAGGACTATTACAGGGTGGAGAGTGTGTATGGATTATAGGAAATTAAATAAGGAAACCAAAAAGGACCACTTCCCTCTACCATTCATTGACCAAATGTTAGATAGGATAGCTGGTAGAGCTTACTACTGCTTCTTAGACGGTTATTCGGGATATAACCAGATCACTATAGACCCTAAGGACCAGAAGAAGACAACATTCACTTGCCCTTTTGGAACTTTTGCCTTTCGCAGAATGCTGTTTGGCTTATGCAATGCACCGGCAACATTCCAAAGGTGCATGTTGGCAATCTTCTCTGATTTAGATGAGTCCATGATAGAGATATTCATGGATGATTTCTCAATCTTTGGTGATTCATTCACAAACTGTTTAGAGAACTTAGGACAAGTCCTGGCTAGGTGTGAGGAGACCAACCTAGTCCTTAATTGGGAGAAGTGCCACTTCATGGTGGACGAAGGGATTGTCTTAGGTCATAGAGTGTCTAGGGCAGGTGTAGAGGTCGATAGGGCCAAGATTGAAATAATAGAGAAGTTAGTGGAACCTCAAAATGTGAAAGCCATTAAAAGTTTTTTAGGACACGCAGGCTTCTATAGAAGGTTCATTAAGAACTTTTCTAAGATCTCCAAGCCTTTGTGTGAGCTTCTAGAGCTGAATAAGCCATTCATCTTCTCTAAAGAATGTTTCCTAGCCTGGAAAACCCTTAAGGAAGCATTAGTCAAAGCACCTATTATAGTAGGACCAAATTGGGACCTCCCATTTGAGATGTTATGTGATGCAAGTGACTATGCTGTAGGGGTTATGCTAGGACAAAAGATTGACAAATTAACACACCCTGTATACTATGCTAGTAAGACACTTAATGAGGCACAATGTAACAACACAACCACTGAGAAGGAAATGCTAGCTGTAGTGTTTGCTTGTGAGAAGTTTAGGAATTACATTGTAGGCACTAGAACAATCGTGTATACAGATCACTCTGCACTAAAGTACCTGATGAGGAAGGCTGATGTTAAGCCTAGGTTGATTAGGTGGGTATTGCTGCTGCAAGAGTTTGATCTGGACATTAGAGATAAGAAATGATGCGAAAATGTGGTTGCGGATCATCTTTCTAGATTGCAGCATAATTGCGGAAAAATTGCGAAAACCGCAATTTCTGATGCTTTTATTGATGAACATGTCTTTGTATTGACTCATCGTGATAACGATGAGGAACCTTGGTTTGCTGACATTGCTAACTTCCTTGCCTCGCAGGTACTACCAACTTTCAAGGGAGGACAAGAAAAGAAGAGGTTCCTTCATGAAGCTAGGAAGTTCATATGGGATGATCCCACATTCTACAAGACATGTGCTGATGGTCTGCTAAGAAAGTGTGTGTCAGCTGCTGAGGCGAAGTCTGTGCTGCAGCACTGCCATACAGCCCCCTATGGTGGAGATTTTGGTGGCCAAAGGACAGCTGCAAAGGTGTTCCAGAGTGGCTACTATTGGCCCACGATCTTCAAGGATGCCCACAACTATGCACACAACTGTGATGAATGCCAGAGAATAGGTAACCTTAGTCCAAAGGATGAGATGCCTCTCACTTACATCTTAGAGTTGGAGCTCTTTGATGTGTGGGGCATTGACTTCATGGGACCATTTCCCCCATCATCAGGTAACCTTTACATACTCGTAGCTGTAGACTATGTATCTAAGTGGGTAGAGGCCATAGCATGTCCAAACAATGATGCCAAAACAGTCATTAAGTTCCTTAATAGACATATTTTTACTAGGTTTGGGACACCTCGTGCTATAATTAGTGATGAAGGGACACACTTTATTAATAAAGCTATGGAGAAAGTGTTGGCTAAATATAATGTTAGAAATAGAGTAGCCACCCCTTATCACCCACATTCGAATGGCCAAGCTGAAATTTCAAATAGGGAGATTAAAAACATACTCGAAAAAGTGGTCAAACCCAATAGAAAAGATTGGTCGTTTAAACTCGAGGATGCACTTTGGGCATATAGGACTGCATATAAGACACCCCTAGGTATGTCTCCTTATAGACTTGTGTATGGCAAAGCATGTCACTTACCATTCGAATTGGAAATTAAAGCATTTTGGGCCCTAAAAGAGTTGAATTATTGCGTGACCGATGCGGGAACATTGCAGTCTTTGCAATTACATGAGCTTGATGAGCTTAGACATATGTCCTATGAAAATGCTAAAATGTATAAGGAAAAGACCAAGATTTGGCACGACAGTAGACTTAGGATTAAGGACTTTAAGAAAGGCCAGCTTGTCTTATTATTTAACTCACGGTTGAGATTATTTCCAGGCAAACTTAAGTCCAGATGGTCAGGTCCTTTTGTGATAACTAACGTGTTTGTTCATGGTGCAATCGAGATTAGGAACCTGCAGCAAGGGCAACCGTTCATGGTTAATGGTGCACGTTTGAAGCATTATTATGAGAAAGGAGATGTGAAGACTCTCTCGGCCTTCCTCTTGACTGAAACATGAAAATAAAATCGAGAGAGGACGAGTGATTACTGCGCTCGTCCATTCGAGGCTTTTGCCTTAGTTTATTTTTTGATGTTCTTTTTTTTCGGTTATTATTTGTGTATGTTTGAGTGAGATTTTAATTACGATTTTGTTGTTTATCTTGTATGTTTTTGTAGGGGATCGACAGAGGGAATCAAGGAGATGAATTTAGGATAAAAGAATCAGGGAAGATATGGGACCGAATCAAAGATTACGTTGAGGAGATATTAGCATTTGAAACGGAAAAATCTCCAACGGTCACTAAAATTGCGCTGGATTTGCAGAATCCGCAACGGAAATAGCCGTTGGGATTTCCATCATTACTTATAGCCGTTAGATGCGCCGTGGCCAGTACGTTTCCCCCATTCTCTAAACTCCAAGAACGCTCTCTCCTTCTTCCTCTGCAATCCCTCTCTCCAGATTCTCACGACTCCATCATGGTGCTAACGAGAGCTGAGAGATCTGCGTCCAAAAAGAAGGCTGACGACGCTGAAATCGCTGCGAGGGAAGCACTCCTCACCTTGGCAGATGCTGAGGGTGCGTCACTGAACGACTCCCCAAGCTGCCTGTCCGCAAGAAGAAGTGGAAGGTGGTTACGGAGATCCCTGCTGGGGCGTCTGAACCAGCAGGAACGCCCAAGAAACGCAAGTGGAAGGTGGTTGTGGCTGACGCAGAGATCAAGAAGAAGACTCCCTCTGTGGAGAGTCAAGAAAGTGGTCGTCCGTCCCACGAGACAGCCGAGCAAAGCTCTTCTCCATCTCCACCAGCGCGAAGCCCTGAGCCTTCTCCATCGCCACAGAGCTCTGAACACACTCCACCGGCGCAGAGCCCTGAAGCATCACCCATCTCCCAGAAGCCTGATCCCGAATTTCCATATGGAGAGCATCAAGAATCGGCACAGGGTAGTGAAGATGCTGAAGAAGAAAACGTCTTCTCGCCTTTGAGGGAAGTCAGCCCCGACAGTCTAGCGCAGGGGGATGATTCAATGGACGAGACACTGGGGGATTGCCTCCAACATATCACAACCAAGGCAAGATTGAAAAAGAAGGCAATCAAGGTTGTCAAGGCCAAACGGCCAAAAGCCTCGAAGAAGTCCAAGAAAAAGAAAGCCAGGGGTGAGCCTTCATCAAAGAAGGTGAGTGATGAGTCGTCTCTGAAGAAGCTCAAGATCGAGGCTGCTGAATCAGCCAAACCAAAAGACAAGGGGAAAGCCAAGTTGTACCCCGAAGATGAGCCTCAATCTGTGAGGTATGTGTCCTCTGATGCAGAATCAAGGGGCACTGAGCTGAGGAAGAGGGACCTGCTGCACGAGAAAGGATTCTTCGACGCGCTCGCAGACCTGCCGCAATTCTTGCGCGCAGGGATCACCAATCACGGCTGGGAGGAGCTATGTAGACCGCCCATCCCCGCCTACTCCAGCATGGTGTATGATTTCTACGCCAATTTGATGAACCCTGAGGATGGCCTATCTGTGGTCAGAGGAGTCGAGGTGGACTTCTCAGCGAAGGCAATCAATGAAGCCTATGGCCTCAAGGGGCAACAGCACACTGACTACGCCAGGATCGTTGATGAGCCGACAGAAGCTGTCCTGGAGGAAGCAATTCGGATCATTGGCCAACCTGAGGCCTCATGGACAGTTTCACGCAATGGGAAGCACACCCTGATGAGTGCTACCCTCACAGCCAAGGCAGCTGTTTGGTTTTCCTTCGTGCGAAGGAAGCTGTCCCCAGTAACCCATGAAACCACCATCAACCAAGGCAGATCGCTACTGGTCTATGCGATCATGAGGGGCCTCACAATCAACGTTGGCGAGGTCATTGCAGCCTCAATCGCTGACTGCGCCAAAAAGGGTAATGGTCCACTTTTCTTTCCTAATACAATCACTAAGCTTTGCTTACGTGCAGGGGTACGAATCGAGCGGATGGAAAGGCAGCTGGCCTACACGGGGCACCTGGAGTTGCCTACTGCCTTGAGGATGCGCAGGAAGGGGAACATGGAGTTCGAGCTAGATGGCCTGGCTGCTGCTCAGTCTCTGTCAATGGCCTGCCTGATGGACCTGCAAAAGAAGATGGCTAAATGGGCTGAGTATGCTCAGGCAAGGGACAAGGAGGTTGCTGACCAGTTGGGCTGCATCTTCCCTGAGTTCCCCACGGACCTGCTGACTCCATGGGCGCCTCCAAGACCAAGAAGGGATGATGATGATGAGGACATCAGAGTGCTGGGCTGATTGGCACTCAAGGGAGTATTTCTGTTCCCTAAAAAGAAAAATATAAAAATCAAATTGCTTTTCGTTGAACCATGTGAATTCTGCTATTTTAGTTCTTTATTTTTGTGGTTTAAATTTGTTTAGTGTAGTCTGATGGTAGCTGAATAGGTAGATTAGTTTAGTTTCCTTTCTGTATAGCTTAACTGACTGGAAAGAGCATGCATAGGGGCCTTGTTCACTGGTATATCTGTCATGTTTCCATTGCGAAATAATTGCGGAATCCGCAATTTTTATTAGTAAATGCATGTTTTTGATTGACTGTTTAGTTAGGCTGGTGCTGTTTAAATTTTGTCTTTTGCTGCTATCCTGATCACCTTATATAGCTTATCTAAATGCATGCTGGATGAGTGTAATAAGACACCTTTGATAGTTTAAATTAGCCTCTTAAAAATGCTCAGCATGCGTAGCTTTAAGTCCTTACCTACCTGTTTTTATAAATTTCTGCTGCTGTGATGTTTGTTTTTAGAATGTTCTGTCTATGCCTAGGGCTTTAGATTCTCTTTGTTTTACCTTAGACTAGATGCTTCTAGGACAAGTTTGGGGGTGTGCCACCTCAGACACTCATTGGGGACAATGAGTAGTTTTAGTTTGGGGGAGGCCACCCTAGGCCTAGGAACATTCCTCTCTCCCTTAAAGCATAAGCATTCTTCTTCTCCTTTACAAAAATGATGAACTGAAGAAAAAAAAATGAAAAGTAGAATAAAGAGGGGTGTCTCTCTTAAAGTTGTTGAGTAATCAGTGCCAAGTGTGTAACCCACAAGTGGCATTGCATCAAAAGGCAACCAAAGGAGAGACTCCACCTAAGTAAGAAAGAAAGAAAAAGGAAGAAATAGGGAAGAAGAATGTATACCTAGGAGTTGCAACTTTGTGGCTTAGATGTCCTGATTAAAAAGAACTCTGATCCTCAATTAGCTGAGCACAAAGTTGTAGCTTGTAGGGTTGTTTAGGGAGATGAATGTATGTCCAATGTAGTGATGCCAGGGTTTAGGTTGTTCTTTAAATGTACTACTGTCACTGTTAATACTAAGACTGGCATGACTCTAAGGAATCCTAGGTAGCTCAAAAGTAAACACTAGAAGCATGTACTGAGTCTGGAGTAAAGCTAGGTAGAATCTGAAACCTTAGGGATAGTTGCACGATATGACAGAAGCAAGTAGATCAGCTGTAAGGAGTTAATGAAACAGTAGGAGCATTAGGCGTGCGAAGTCAGAAGAAGCTAGATAAGAGGATAGTTGTAAACTTAGAAGTGTGTCACAGGACAGCACTGCTATAGATAGGAAGTTAGGGGAGTCAACAAGTGGTTAAGAGGATAAAACAGCAGCCTAAGTAAGTCCTTAGATTGCTCGAGGACGAGCAAAACCTTAAGTTTGGGGGTGTGTTGTGCCTCTAAAAGTGACTAATTTAGGACTTATTTAGCTTAGAAAGATGTACACTCTTAGGTGTTTTTGATAGGATTTAGCTTAAACCTATGCTTATTTATGAGAATTAGAAGAAGGAAGCTAAATTAGGACTTGTATGCAAAAGGAAAGGAAAGGAATGAAAAACGAAGTTAAAAGAATGAAAAATGTGCATTGCGGCAGCATTGCGGAAACATTGCTAAAACCGCAATGTTTCAAGTGAAATCCGTAAGTTAGCTGACCTTTTTCTGTTATGTTCCGTTATTTCAGGGATTCGTTCTTTCTCCTCCATCCATTTTGAAGTACGACGTTGAGGATGGATGGTTCTCCTTGGCCCAAACGCACCTGCAGATTACTATAAAAGGGGGTCAAAGTAGAGGGTTTGATCATCATCCGAAAGCGTAGAAGTCTCTTCGCAGCTCCATTCTTTCTCCTGTTTTTCTCTTCCGTCTGTTGGGTTGGAAAGCTTAGCTGTTGGAGTCGACAATCTGATAGGAAGGAGAGAATATTCACCTTCTCTCCTGATTGGATTCATCCAAGCAAGGCTACCCTTTCTCTCCCTTCAGCCGAGGCGTTTGCGACGAGGCGTTCAAGCTCACTTTACTTGTTTTTCTGTCTCTAGTTTTCATTTCCAGCATCGTTTGTTGTCATTTCTTTTCCATTAGTTAGTCCATTCTAGTTCGTTGTGTTCTGTCTTTATGTGACTCACTTTAAGTCTTCATTTGTTTAGTTCAAACGCTTGATTAATCGAAAGCACAATTCATTATTTCACAGTTTCTTGTCTTTGCTGTTTACTGTTTTGCCTTGCTGTTTTAAGTTTATTCTTCTTCTGAGCATGCCTATTTTATCTAATATTTTTGTTCTCTCTATATCCATGAGTAACTAAGTCACATAGGGGCATGCTAATGACAATACTATAGGCTAAAAAAACGTGAACCAAGCATGTAGGATAGCTCTCGAATGCATTGATTGTATGTAAGCTTCATCCCACGGGCAATTTCGATTGGCCATCCATTTTGTCCAAAGAACTCCTAACCTCTGGAAGGAGTAAGAGTTCAGAGTCATACACTCATGCTAGCCTCTCAAGGTAGCCAGAAAACGACCTAGGAATAGGCGTTTTCCTAGTACAAATCATAACTTACTGCTTTAACAAGATGCTTAAGACCTTACTTGGACATGAGTAAACTAAAGAATCTAATGCATGAAATCGGAAGATACATGAGAATGAGTTAGTTTGATGCATAGTGAGTTGATCCAATGCTTGAGAATCGTGTGAAAATGCCTATAGAGGAGTCGTTAGTAGCCCTTGTTTCTCCATTTTACACACTTTCGATGTTAGTAACATTGCGGTAAAATTGCTGTTCTCGCAATTCTGCTAAGTTAAAAATTCTGTTTAGCTATTTTCCTCTTCGTTTATTAATCTCTTCTCTTTACATTTGAGTTTATCATTGACTTGCACTTGTTTATGTTGCTATCCTTTATATATTCAGTAGTAAATAGGAATTTTAAAACCAAATCTACCCCTTCAAATCCACCCAATCTTGCTTAACAATACACTTCACGAGTAGCTAATAATAAATCTCTGTGGGAAAACGAATGAAAAAATACTTACTACTTGCTACAAGATCATGTATGCTTGCATGTTCTGAGTGCTCTCTCTCTCTTATTGCTTATTTCTTGTACACATTGAGCACGCAACATTGATCAAGATCAACAAATCCTTGTGGCTCTGTCAAAAAGACATCATCAGTAAGAGTGCCTTGGAGAAGTGCATTGTTGACATCTAGTTGACGAAGATCCCAACCATTATTGACAGCCATGGAAAGGACAAGTTGAATTGTCGTGGGTTTGACAACTAGGTTGAACGTCTCATGGTAGTCAACGCAGATGCGTTGATGAAACCCTTTAGCAATCAATCGAGCTTTGTACCTGTCAACAGAGCCATTAGGTGAACGTTTTATTCGAAAAATCCATTTACATCCCACTATATTTTGAACCATTGTTGGAGGAACTAACTCCCAAATACCATTCCTAACCAAAGCATTGAACTCGTCTAACATTGCATGTCGCCATTTGCTGTCTTTGATGGCCTGAGTGACACAAGTTGGCTCAATATCTTGGCAAGTTGGGCTGAGAGACTGAGTTTGGTTATTGGTTTGAAGATATTATTTTTGGAGCGTGTGATTATAGGCGAGGTGCGAGTGATGGTAGTTGGTACGGATGGTAGGTTTTTGGTTGTAAGGTGATCCTGAGGAGAAGGATCAGTGGGTACCACTGGTGGGGATAAGGGAAGTGGGGGAGAAGGGATTTCTGAAACAGGTGGTGGAAGAGGAACAGGGTTGGTAGGGGCAAGGGATGGGATGAGAGAGGTTTGTTGTGCGATCAGGTCTAGTTGTGTGGCAAGATCGATTGACGAGGGGCTGTGGGAGCAACTTGTAGATGGTGTGTAGGTGGTTAGAAGGAGGACATGTTGTGGTAACCAGGTGTTGCTGGTGGACTCAGTTGGTCGTGCAAGACTTGGTTCGAAGGTTAACATGGGAAACTCAGACTCAATAAAGCGAACATGACGAGATGAGTAGAGTTTCTGAGTGTGAGGATCGTAACACAAGTAAGCACTTTGAGTGGATGAGTAGCCTAAAAAGACACACAAAATGGATCAACTAGCAAGTTTGTGCGATGAGTAAGGGCGAAGCCAAGGAAACAGAGACAACCAAACGCGCGTAGTTTTGAGTAATTTGGTGGAGAGTCAAATAATTTATGATAAGGGGAAACTGACTCGAGTGTGGGAGTGGGAAGACGATAAATGAGGTAAGTGGCAGTGCGAAACGCGTATGACCAGAAAGTGAGAGGCAAGGAAGCACGAGACAAGAGTGAAAGACCGGTTTCAACTATGTGACGATGACGGCGTTCAGAAAAGCCATTATGTTCTAGGGTATGTGGAAGGGACGTGAGGTGCGAGATTCCATTTGTAGATAAATAGGTCGCAAGTCCAATATATTCCCTCCCGTTATCTGAGTATAGAGTCACAATTTTCTTAGGAAAAAAGTTTTCAACAAATGCTTTAAAACGAGGGAAAATTGTTGCAACCTCAGATTTGCGTGTGATAGGGTAAAGCCAAATATAGTGTGTGAAGTGATCCACAAAAATGACATAATATTTGAACCAATCAATGGAATAGATAGGAGAAGTCCATACATTAGAGAATATTATTTGGAGAGGGGAGTGAGGCACAAGAGATGATTGAGAGAAAGGTAATTTATGACTTTTCTTGCTAAGACAATCATTGCAATAAAAGGTCTTTTTACTAGAGGAATGTACCGCTAGTTGGAACGTAGAGAGAATATGGCGTAGGATTGACTCGAACGGATGACCCAAACGATGATGCGAGTCATGGTGAGACACTTTGACACTAGTGAAAGTAGATGGACTAGGTGAGGAGGGGGAGGTAGGCAATTCATACACACCATCTTTAGCTTGTCCTGCCAGCAATACTGCCCCCGTCAACAGATCCTTCACACGAAACAAATAGGGTAAGAACTCAACAAAAGTGTTTTTGGACTTGCAAAATTGAGATATGGAAATAATATTTCTTTTCATGTTAGGAACACATAAAACATCATGCAATTGAAATTTTTTTGTAGGAGTTGAGAGAGAAGTAGAGTCAGTGTGTGATATATGTAATCTAGTACCATCACTGATGACAATGTCGTCAGGACCATCATAAGGAGTGTGGAGGGAGAGATTGCTCAGGTAGGCAGTTACATGGTGAGATGCACCACTATCAAGAAGCCAATTAGGCGTCGTAGAGGGAGTGGCGATGGTTGTATGTGCCTTTGGTTGCCATTGATAGGATACTGCCTTGTTGTTGGGTGGGGGCGTTCGTCAAGGGGTGGAAGAGGGAATCAATCGGTAAATCGGACAATTTGCGATAGTATGACCCACATTCCGGCAAGCTTGACACTTACCGAGATATGGGCGATGCTGGCGAGGGGTTGACTCTGACTGAGGAGGTTGAGAGGATGACCCCAATCTAGGTGTCAAGGGGTGACGTTGACCACCAGGTCGTGTTGAAGTAAGATTCGCCGTGATTGAGTGTAGAGAGGATGTCGATTTTGACTGCTGAAGAAACAGTTCTCGATTGATAACTTTCTCATGGAGGTCATCAAATGAGATAGGTGTGTCTCGACCTTCAACAATGTCAACGATATGGCGATAGTCATCATGGAGGCCTTCAAGTATTTTTTTCAATAAGGTCTTCATGATCTAGAGGTTTTCCTAGAGCAGCGAGTTGATCGGATCGACACTTAATGAATTGTATGTATTCAAAATTTGTCTTGGAGCCTTTGGTGGCTCGTTTGAGGTGATCCTTAATTTGCTTAATGTGGTCACGAGTCGGGCGAGCATATGTGTTGACAAGAATTTTTCATGCTTCACAAGAGGTAGCGGCTTGTTGGATCAGAGGTACAAGAGGAGAGGAGATGGAACCGACAAGGGCACCAAACAAAAGTTTGTCTTGTCGAAACCATGGAATAAAGGCTGTGTTTGGAGATGAGGTGTTGTCAATGGAGATGGTTTTGGGTGGGCATTGATGAGATTCATCAATATATTTGTGGAGGTCATAACCTATTAGAATGGGTTCAATTTGAAGTTTCCAAGCAAGATATTTTGTGGAGGTAAGTTTTTGGATGTTTTGATGAGGGATGTTGATGAGTTGGAGCGGAAGGGTGAGATTTTCTGTGTTGGGGGTGATGACTCCTTGAGGGGTAGTGGCATTATGGAGCGGAATGGTGGGATTTTCTGTGTTGGGGGTGATGACTCATTGAGGGTGATGGTATTAACCATGGCCATAGTTGATCGTTGCGCTTGAGGAAGGAAGGAGATTGGGAGCAAAAACTCTGATACCATATAAAGGTATGGAAATGATGAAATGATCAGTTGCCCTTTTCATTGATAAATGAATGTATTTATAGGTTA
Organism: Herpetospermum pedunculosum; assembly: GCA_028017165.1. Classification (NCBI taxonomy): domain Eukaryota; kingdom Viridiplantae; phylum Streptophyta; class Magnoliopsida; order Cucurbitales; family Cucurbitaceae; genus Herpetospermum; species Herpetospermum pedunculosum. Next base: position 50,602,136 of record CM051528.1, on the reverse strand, counting down.
CAAGTTATCTACTTATGAAGTATTGGAAGTTACACCAAGTACCAAATATGATTGAAAACTTGGTAATAATTCTACAACTTAGGAGAATAATATGTTTGACTACTGTACAACTAAGGAGGTAGGTGCCCTTATTCTCCAATATCGTCGTCGCTTGTGGTAGGTCGTTGGTAACGATATTATTGAACTATCGCCAATCATCGGGTTGTCGAGACGCCCGCACAGCGTCGAGACACTTGTGCGGCGTTGAGCGAGCGTCGAGACGCTATCGCTCGACGCTTGCTCTCGGGTGGATTTTCAATTTAACGCCTCTGACTTCGGAGCGTCGAGACGCCCGCACAGTGTCGAGACGCTTGTGCGGCGTCGAGCGAGCGTCGAGACGCTATCACTCGACGCTTGCTCTCGGGTTTTTCTTCAAAACAGCGCTTCAGACTTCGGGGCGTCGAGCTAGCGTCGCGACGCTGTCGCTCGACGCTAGCTCTCGGGTTTTGCATGGAATTCTGCCTTCAATTTCCCCAAAGCGCCTAACCTTCATGCCTTTGCATGTATCTTCTCCGGAAGTGTTCTTAGGCCTTTAAAATGCGATATTAAGCTCTGAAAAGCGCCGAAACGCTCCCGAGGGCGAATCACCGAGAACACCTGCAATAATCACATAAAAGCAAGATTAAGCCAATAATAAACGTGAATTAGGGACATAATTATAGCTCCAAAATGGAGCTATCAAACACCCCCAACTTAATTCTTGCTAGTCCTCGAGCAAGGTGGAATTCTGATTAATAAAATATAACTAAAATGCATGCTAGGGACTCGATTCTCAGTACTGGAAACGACAGTGCATCTGCATTTGAAGGAAACAACTGCCTGCATGCATTGTTTAAGAACAATTTGAAAAATTTAAAGATGCTTCCCTATTTATGCTTCGGACCTAGCTGCTCGATCTTAGATTTCAACAGGCTTAGAACAGCTCTATCTATCCTAAAACTTCGCTTTCCCCCTACTTATGGCTAAACAGAACAGTCTAAGGGCAATTCATCGTCTATGCAAGTAATATATCGCAAGGCATCTTTTCTCTCTTTTTCTTTGATCTCCATGAGCGCCTAACATGTCAATTTTACCTTCGTTTCAGCTTGCCTGCAATTTCATTGCACAGTGCATCTGACTACGGGCAAAATTCACATTTTTAAGGACTAGCGTTCACTTCTTTGTGCTTCCTTTTCATGCAGTGGCGACCGTGGGTTACACGACCGCCCCTGGCTACTAAGGCAACTCAAGAAGGAGGAACGCCTCAGGAGATTACTTTTCTTTTTATAAACTTGCATTCATTTTTTCTTTTTAGCCTAAAAATCATGTTAAAATTTTAAGCGCATGGATTACAAACAAGAGCGAATCTTAGCCCATCCTAAGGTTGTCTTTCGAGGTGACAACGAATTTCAAAACAAACAGAACTAACCTAAACCCACAGATCCAAGATAGAGTGCTAACATGCGAAGCTTAAACAGGGAAATAACTTGAAAAAAATTTCAAAATGGTCTTAACATATGCAATTATGCTGAATTTCTCGACAAATACACATACGAAGACTTTAGCAATACATCACAGAATTTCATAGTCAGGCTGGCATGCTTTCATCACAACCCAACAAGTTAATCAGGACTCCACTACTAAGCTCGACAATCACTATAAGGCACAACCCACCACCCCCAACTTAGAAATTGACAATGTCCTCATTGGACCAAATATGCGCAGTCAAAATGAAAGGAGGGAAAACCTTCCCTGAATTGTGACTTAGAGGGTTGGAGAGAGCGCTTTAACCTTAGCAAATACACCGCGAGGATGAGCCATTGATTCACCTGAAAACACACAACATCAGAGTAAGAATCTAAACTAATCCTAAAGACGGTAAGTAAACAAAAAGCATGTACAATTCAAGCTCGGGTGCCTCCGAGTAGCGCAAATTTTTAGAGTCGATTGCTCGACTTTACCAAAACTCATTTCATCCTTTCTCATAATCAGGCTCTTTCAGGTAGGCATGGTCGTCGAAGTCCTCTGACATTCCCTCATGAAAGATGTTCAGTCGTTGGCCATTTACCGTGTATTCCTTCTCTGTATCCAGGCTCTGAATCTTGACTACACCATAGTGATGGACATCAGTTATAATGAAAGGACCAAGCCACCTGGAACGAAGTTTACCTGGCATGAACTTCAGGCGGGAGTTGAACAAGAGGACCTTCTGACCAACTTCAAAGTGTTTTTTGACGACTCGTCTGTCGTGGAACATCTTGGTCTTTTCCTTGTAGGTCTTCGAGTTCTCATATGCATCCAGGCGAAGCTCCTCCAGTTCTTGCAATTTGAGGAGTCTTTCTTCGCCAGCCTTGTCAAAGTCCATGTTGCACTTCTTCACGGCCCAGTAAGCTTTGTGCTCGATCTCCACTGGGAGATGACAGGCTTTACCATAAACCATCCGATAAGGAGACATCCCTATGGGGGTTTTGTAAGCCGTGCGGTAGGCCCACAAAGCATCGTCCAGTCTGAGACTCCAATCCTTCCTTCCTGAACTTACTGTTTTCTCGAGGATGCTCTTCACCTCTCGATTGGAAACTTCTGCTTGGCCATTGGTCTGAGGATGGTACGGGGTAGAGATTTTGTGATTTACCCCATACTTCCTCATCAAGGCCTGGATCGTCTTGTTGCAGAAGTGGCTCCCCTGGTCGCTTATGATGGCTCGCGGAACTCCATACCTGCTAAAAATATTGGATTTGACAAAACTAGAAACAACATTAGCGGTATCAACTTTGGTGGCCTTAGCCTCCACCCATTTAGACACGTAGTCCACAGCCAACAGAATATAGACAAAACCAAATGAAGGGGGAAAGGGTCCCATAAAGTCCATACCCCAAACCTCAAAAATTTCACAAGTTAAAATGGGGTTTTGGAGCATTTCATTCCTACTAGTGATGGACCCTTTTCTCTGACACTGATCACAAGATTTACAAAATTCATAACAATCCTTAAATAGTGATGGCCAGAAAAACCCACAATCTAAAATTTTTCTCGCAGTCCTATTTTGCCCAAAATGTCCCCCACATGCAAATTCATGGCAAAAAGTAAGGATGGACCTATGTTCAGACTTAGGGACACACTTCCTAATTACTTGGTCAGCGCAAAATTTCCATAAAACGGACTCTTCCCAAACATATGCCTTGGCTTCGCTTTTCAGCTTAGCTCTTTGGTTATATGAAAAGTCGAATGGGAACGTACCTGCGACCAAGTAGTTGACAATGTCGGCGTACCATGGTGTCTCCACACTTACCTGGAAGAGGACTTCATCAGGGAATTCTTCATTCAGAGGCAGATCATCCTCATTACGCACAATGCGGCTCAAGTGGTCAGCAACGGTGTTTTCTGATCCTTTTCTGTCCTGAACAGAGACGTCGAACTCCTGGAGTAGTAATACCCATCTGAGTAGTCTAGGCTTCGAGTCTTTCTTGTTCATCAAGTATCGAACTGCTGCATGATCAGAAAAAACAATCACTTTAGATCCAAGAATATATGGCCGAAATTTATCAAGAGCGAAAACAATGGAGAGCAGCTCCTTCTCTGTTGTTGTGTAGCCGATTTGCGCGGAGTTGAGCGTCCTAGAGGCATAATAAATCACATGGCTCTTCTTGTCTATCCTCTGGCCCAACACAGCGCCCACGGCATAATTGCTTGCGTCGCACATGATCTCGAAAGGAGTCCCCCACTGCGGTGGATGAATGATGGGTGCGTTGGTCAAGCACTTCTTCAGAACATCGAAGGCAAGCTTGCACTGCTTGTCAAAACAGAATGGAACATCCTTTTTCAGCAAGCTTGTCATCGGAGTCACTATCTTCGAGAAGTCTTTAATGAACCTGCGGTAAAAACCTGCGTGACCAAGAAAAGAACGCACTTTCCGAAGGTTCGTGGGGTAAGGTAAATCAGATATGACATCAATTTTTGCTTTATCAACCTCTATCCCCTTAGCCGACACAACGTGACCTAATACTATGCCCTGACTGGCCATGGAGTGAAACTTTTCAAAATTTAAAACAAGATTAGTTTCGATGCATCTTTCCATGACTCTAGACAAGTTAAACAGGCAATCCTCAAATGAACTTCCATATACAGTGAAATCATCCATAAAGACTTCGATGCATTTTTCTACAAATTCAGAAAATATGCTCATCATGCATCGCTGAAAAGTCCCTGGAGCATTAAAAAGCCCAAAGGGCATTCTTCTATATGCGTAAGTTCCGAATGGACAGGTAAAAGTAGTCTTTTCTTGGTCTTCCTGGGCTATGGGAATTTGATAAAACCCAGAAAAACCATCTAGAAAACAGAAGAATGGCTTCCCAGCTAAACGCTCCACCATTTGATCTATGAAGGGAATAGGAAAATGGTCCTTCTTAGTCACATCATTCAGTTTTCTAAAATCTATACACATCCTCCACCCATTTTGCACTCTCTTAGGTACTAACTCACCCCGTTCATTTCTAACAACAGTTATGCCTGTCTTTTTAGGTACAACATGAATAGGGCTAACCCACTGACTATCAGAAATGGGAAAGATAATACCTGCATCAAGGAGTTTGTGTATCTCAGACAACACTACCTCTTTCATTGCTGGGTTCAGTCTCCGCTGAGGCTCTCGGGATGGCTTCGCTCCCTCATCCAGCCGAATCTTGTGCATGCACAGCACTGGACTCAACCCGTGCAAGTCCGCCAATGTCCATCCTATGGCTCTTTTGTTCTTTTTCAAAACCTCGACCAACTCGCCTTCTTGCTCCAATGTAAGCTCCTTGGAGATAATTACCGGTAGTGTCTCCACCTCACCCAAGTACACGTACTTGAGATGACCCGGCAACTCCTTTAATTCCAACTTGGGAGCCTGCAAAAGAGATGGTAATATTTTAGTTGGCTTTTCACAGGCCTCTAAAGCAAAAGTAGGTTGTTCAGATAAGTCAGACAATATGGGAACACTACTTTCAACCTCGCCAACAATTTCAGTAAAAACAAGTGGGTCATCCCCCTGAACAACAGTCATGCATTCTTCTTGTTCTAAAGTGTCTAACAGATCAATTTTACAGACAGAATGCACATCAGCATGTTGTTTCATGGCATCAAATACATTAAATTCGAACACATCCCCTTCATACTCAACAGATAAGGTACCATCATGCACATTAATTTTTGACTTAGCGGTTTTCATGAATGGTCTACCTAGTAACACTGAAGTAGTGAATGTGTTTTCTTCCATATTTATAACATAAAAATCAGCAGGGAAGATCAGATCCTTGACTTTAACTAACACGTCCTCAATCACCCCTAACGGACGAATGGAAGACCTATTAGCTAACTGGATAATTAAACTAGTTTCCTGCATACCTTCTAAATCGAGACTCTTGTAGACTGAGTATGGCATAACATTAATTGAGGCTCCTAAGTCTAGCATGGCGTGCTCGATTTCTCTATCTCCTATAGTACATGGCAAGAGGAACATACCTGGGTCCTGGCATTTGTTTGGAATACCTTTGGTTATCAGGGCAGAAACATTCTTTCTTACCACTACTCTCTCAGCACCTTTAGTCTTCCTCTTCATGGTGCACATCTCCTTTAGAAATTTAGCGTACCTTGGGATTTGCTGAATTGCATCAAGCAGCGGTATATTGATCCCAACTTTTCTCAGTGTTTCGAGAACATCCGCGTCCTCGACTTCTTTAGGTGGCCTCGCCAACCTATTAGGAAAAGGAGCAACGGGAATGTAAGACTTCATAGAAATATAAGGAGAAGGTACAACTGTTTCAAGGGGTGTTTGAATACACTTATCTGGAGATATCTTTGAATCTTTGTTAGAGTCCTCGGGAGTGGTACGTGATGGTATCTCTTTACCACTTCTGAGGCTTATCGCACTAACGCCCTCCGCTTTGGATTCAATCTTACTCATTCTTTCCTTCACTTCCGTGAACTCATCTCTTAGAGATTTCATCTGCGACCTGGTCTCAATGCTAGCTTCCATAAGTGATTTGAACATGCCTTCAATGGCTTGACCTGAAATAGAAGAAACAACCTGAGATGATTTTTCTTGAATCGTATGAATTAGACCAAATACCTGAGACACTTGTTCCTTGAGCTCTTCTATGTCGGTCGACATTTTAGCGTGCTCGTTTCTTCCTCCGTACTGGCGACGGTTCTCAGCCATGTTGGAGATCAACTGTCTGGCTTCCGCAGGTGTTTTCTCCCAAAGGGCTCCTCCACTTGATGCATCAAGCATCTGGCAGTCATGCGGAAGCAACCCATCATAGAAGAATTCAATAAGCGCGGCTTCAGCTATCAGATGGTTCGGGCATTTTTCACAGAGTTTAATGAATCTTTCCCAACATTCGTGAAACGCCTCGTCCTTTTCTTGCTTGAAATGGTGGATACTTTTTTTCACGGCTCTGGCTTTTGAAGCTGGGAAATACCTTTCCAAGAATAGACTCTGTAACTTCTCCCAAGTAAAGATGGTTCCCGATGGCAAGTAATGTAGCCAATCTCGAGCTTCACCTTTCAAAGTGAATGGAAAGGCTCTCAGGTAGAGCTGATCTTCAGTTATGTCGCCTGGCTTCATCGCGGAACTTGTCATTTGAAATGCTTTGAGGTGCTTATAGGGATCTTCATCTGCTTCACCACAAAAGGAAGGCAAACGATCAATAAAGTCTGACTTAAGTACAAACTCACCTGAGATTTCCGGGTAGGAAATACAAGAAGGTTGGGAACCCATAGCAAACGATGTCCACTGTCTGAGCGTTTTTGGGTCTCCAGCCTCATCGGCGATCTCCATTTTTTTTTCAATAAAAATTTAAACTCTGCTAGCACACTTAAACAAACAGATCAAAAATTGCAAATAATAAAAGAATAAACAAATTTTAAAGTAAAAATTAAAAGTCTACAAATCAAATCTAAATTAGGCCGAATTACACTTAGTTCCCCGGCAACGGCGCCAATTTTGGTAACGATATTATTGAACTATCGCCAATCATCGGGTTGTCGAGACGCTTGTGCGGCGTTGAGCGAGCGTCGAGACGCTATCGCTCGACGCTTGCTCTCGGGTGGATTTTCAATTTAACGCCTCTGACTTCGGAGCGTCGAGACGCCCGCACAGCGTCGAGACGCTTGTGTGGCGTCGAGCGAGCGTCGAGACGCTATCACTCGACGCTTGCTCTCGGGTTTTTCTTCAAAACAGCGCTTCAGACTTCGGGGCGTCGGGACGCTCTGACAGCGTCTCGACGCTGGGCAGCGTCGAGCTAGCGTCGCGACGCTGTCGCTCGACGCTAGCTCTCGGGTTTTGCATGGAATTCTGCCTTCAATTTCCCCAAAGCGCCTACCCTTCATGCCTTTGCATGGATCTTCTCCGGAAGTGTTCTTAGGCCTTTAAAATGCGATATTAAGCTCCGAAAAGCGCCGAAACGCTCTCGAGGGCGAATCACCGAGAACACCTGCAATAATCACATAAAAGCAAGATTAAGCCAATAAAAAACGTGAATTAGGGACATAATTATAGCTCCAAAATGGAGCTATCAGTCGTCGGTAGATCTGTGGAGAACTACACCGCCGATTAAAGCTTGTCGTCACCATTGAAGTTCGAGGGTCAGACCGCTATCCCTGTTGTCGTCGGGTTACCCTGTCGTCGTTTGTCGTTGTCGTTGAAATCCGAGCATCCTGATTGCACTCAAAAAATGCTATTTTATAATTCTTCATTCTTGTTGGTCGAATGAAATTAATGTGTTTAATCATGTGTTTTTTCAGCTATCGAGCTTTCAGAGCTGAATGAGACCATTTTATTAAATAAGAGCTTAAAAGAGAAGTTTTAGGGCATAATATGAATAAATCGCGCCGACGGATATGGAGTTGGGATTTTTACATCTACCTCTAAGAACTTGTTTGTTGAGTGTTTTATTTTAGATCTCTATAGTTACAAAAAAAAGGGTATTTATTTATTTATTTATTTTTCGAGAAGAAAGGGACAATACACTAACAAAAACCAAAAAAACAGAACAAAAACAACTAAGAAGAAGACTTATCTCGCTCGACAAGCGCCAGTAGCCACGATGGAAAATCATCCCACCACTCCTGAATGACATCTTCAGTCATAACCAAATGTGCAATTGCGTTGACCACCTTGTTCTGAGGTCGCCTAATGTGTTGAAAGCCTCTAATTGGCAAGGCCGACGCCAACCAAAGCACATCTCCGTCACCAATTTAATCATCGTGAGATCTTCCGCTTCCCCATTCAACAAACGGATCACCTCAAGACAGTCAGATTGGATGAGCACCTGTGGTAGATTCAACACCTCAATTCGCCTCAAACCCGCCTCAATCGCCATCATTTCTAATAACCCCGCACTGTACCGTCCAACAAGGACTTTACCCCTGCACGCATTATTGTTGGGTTTTATGTCCTAAAACTCGTAGTTTGTAAACTGTTTGAATGTAAATATATTATATTTCAATAAAGTTGTTATTGAATTTTAGTGAATTGTGTTTGTATTAACCTATACCAATAACTAACACCCATGGCGATAGTGTAAGTACTTGAACTTCATGTGTGACATGAATGTGGATCAAGTTTAAGTAGACAACCAAAATGGTCTATAGTATAGGGATAAGGCTGGGTACCTTATCCTGGGGACACTGTTGGACGCGGCTCACTTTGTATAGTACAAAACGATGTGATTCGAATCGTTTCATGTAGAGACATGTGAGTGAGGGCGTCCTGTGCAATGAGTTTGCACAAGACCGAACCAAAAAATAAAATCGCTCTTTCTTTATAACACCGTTTACTGTAAAGACCGATTTTTTCTTATGATGACTTAGGTAACTCGATCTCAATCCTGAGCTCACTATGAACTCCTGTTTATTTGACCTTATCCTTTGATTTGTACGGGTGAGAGTGGCCAGATTGCCGACTCAATATGCCTACCATCTTGGGGATAAGATCGAATAAGTGGCTGGGGACGTAGTTGTGCGAGATGGAATTCACTCCTACCCGCTTTAAGGGTTAGTAGAGAGGTTGTTCCTTTAAGTGCTGACTCCAGGTCTTGAACAGTGGGCCCATCCTCTCCTGATCAGGGAGAAATCTGATTTGATGGTTGGACCACAAATCAATTGTTCATTAGAGGTGTCAGTGGTACTTAAGGAACAAGATATAATACAAGGGTTAAACGGTATAAATGACCCGTTGTGATTATGAACGACCTGTGAAGGATCGACTTACTGATGATAGTTATATTAACAGGACACAATATATCTACAGTGAGGAGAGTGCAACCCTTGGACTTTAGTGGAGTCTCCGGGGGTTAACGAATGTTGGTTAGTTCGGTTGAAAGAGTTTTGACCGGATAATCTCGTATCGTTGGAGCTCATGATCTGTAGGTCCTTACGGTTCTCCTAGCTAGCTCGGATAAAGTCGTGAAACAATATAAAAGAAAAGAAAAGAATTTGAATCTTTCAAATTCGGGTTTGTGGAAGAATATGGACATATTTAAATATGATTTAAATATGAGATTGGTCTGAAAACATGAATAGGATTCATGTGCAAAAAGTCGGTTTTCGAAAAACCGGGTTTAATTATATTATTTAATTAATATTTGATATTGAATTAAATAATATTAATTAATATATATATATATATATATATTTTTTATTAATTAAAAAGTTTAATTAATAAAATAATAATTATTATTTTTAATAATAATAATAATAATATATAAATATATATATATATATATATATATATTTACATGTGTCTTACATGTAATGTAAGACACATGTAAGATATATACATAGTATATATTTTGATTCATCAGATCAATTAAAAAAAAAAAAAAAAAAAAAAAAAAAAAGATAAAGAAAAAGAAAAGTGCTAGTGCACATTGGGGTACACACTTTTCATTTTGAAATGTGATTTCAATTTCCTTCTTCCGTCTTCTTCCTCTTCTCATCTCTCTGTATAGTTTTGATACAGTGAAGCTTCTTCTTCCTTTTCTCTTGTAAAAGGAGTCCCACTACTCCGTTTCTCGGCCCGAGGATAGCGGGACTACCGTGGGTGGTCCACAAAGGTTTCGTGAGAAGGCTCGTTCAGCTCGTGAGGAGCTTCTGGCGGTGAAATTGAAGAAATTTGAACGACAAGGGTACGTGTTCTAATTTCTCTTTTTCATTGCGTTTGCATGTTTCCGTTTGTTTAAATTGATGAAATTATAGTGTCTATGATCCAAATTCGCTGCCGCTGCGTGCCATGCGCTCCATCAATTGGTATCAGAGCGTTTTTGGCCACTCAATTTCCATCAATTTAAGTTATGGTGGGTTTTATTTTAGAAATTGTTTCTGATTGGCGTCTAAAGTGAATATCGATTTTGGCATAGTTTCTTTTTTAATTTCATTATTTGTAATTGCCCGAGAATGTATGGGCTTTAATGTGTGCTGAAGAGTCTGTATTTTTTAGAGTCATTAGAGTCCATATAGGTTTCTTTGTGAAAGAAGTTTGAGTTTGGAACTCGCCGAAATGTTCGGTGTAAGTTCAAACTCGTTCAAGGCAATACGAGGAGAAATTCAAAGAGATTTTGGCCGAAGCGTTCGGAGGAAGCAAGTTGGTCAAAGGCGGTGCGAAGAGTTCGAAGTCCGCTCAAGGCGTAGCTTGTTGTTCAAGCTTGTAATAAATTAGTTATTGCTTGCTAAATGCCAAAATCGATCCACTTTAGTGTGTTTAATTAATTATGCATTGCGAATGTATGTTTTAATTAAATTCCATGTTTGTATGTGCATAACGTATGCCATATAGATTTAAAATCGCACCGTAGGAAGCATGCTTCATGCATTGTTAATATGTTATAAGTATTATAATATATCGTATGCATATTTGGCAATTCATGAGTTTTGATATAAAAGTTATATTAATTCATGAATTAGTTGTTGTTAGTTCAATAGAATAATTGATATAAGTGTTATATTAATTATGAAATTGAATGAACAACATAGGTTGCCCTAAGTTTATGCACATGGTATATTATAAGTGTTATAATGTATAGGATGCATGTTTATTCATGAGTATTAATATAAGAGTTATATTAATTCATGAATTAGATGTTGTTTGCTTAATAGAATAATTGATATAAGTGTTATATTAATTATGAAATTAAACATCCAACATTAGATGCATTTTGTTTGTTATAAGTGTTATAATGTATAGGATGCATGCTTAATTCAGAGTATTGATATAAGTGTTATATTGATTATGAATTAAGAGTTGAATGTTTAAGAGCATAATCGATATAAGTGTTCTATTGATTATGAAATTAAATATTCAACTTGTCATGCCTTAGTGTTGCATGTTTGAGAAGCATGTAGAAGTTTGTTGTAGTAAGTCTTAGTTTTGCAAAGCGTTGTAAAATTGGCATAGACTTTTAAAATCTATAACAAAGACAAAGGCATGCTCACTTAGGGTTGAATGTATCGTTCCGTTTCATTAGATGAATAGGTCGATATCTTGTAAATGCTAAGGTTACAAGAAACTCACCCGGGGACATCCTGTTCGAGGTTGGAGGTATTTAAGCTGACGGTTTACGGAACACCTCCTACCTGGGGACCATCCGGTACTTGAGTAATGTTAACCCGACTTTATGAGCATGCGTGAGTGGTGTGAGGTAATAAAGTGTTTATCACCTAGACATCATAGGTAAAAGTTTGTTTTACCTAGACTTAGGTCTTATTGTCTTAGCCGGATAATGCCTGAGTAATTTACCCATTCCGTTTTAAAATACTTAGTAGAGGTGTTGAGAAGGTATATATGATATATTCCTCTCCTCCTACGTTCTCTGTCAAGTTCACACCGTGAGAATTATGCTCGGCCTCGTGATGTCAATAGGGCATCCCCATTCGGATGGTATTTGCACAATTCAAGAGCAAGGTGAATGGAGAAAGTATTTATAGTAAGTGGGAGAAGGAAGTATGTCAATACATCCTGCGGTCTCGTCCATTGGATTGAACCGTGAGATTCCTATGTTCTGCCTGCTAGGTGCCCACAAGAGGTACCGATCCATTCGGAGGGTCGTTTCATAGGAATCGGAACATCTCAATCACCATTTATGGATAAAGAAACATAGAGTCATTCCCAACTTTGACATTTCCATTCGGTTGCATCGTTAGGGCCGCCCTATGAATTCTAAAAATGGAGGGTCACACTTACGAGATTTGCTAAGCAGTTAGTAAATCTTGACCAAATAGCGATAACTAAGATGCTATAGGAATATGAGATATTCTGGTATTAGCATTTAGTCAAGAATGTCTTGATTCAGTGAAGGAATGCTTGACTGCCCCTCGGTAGCGACCATTCTGACCCACTGAAGTATCGTTGCAGTTTAATAATGAGTTTTGGGTACATTATTATTCTTTGCTAAATTCTTGATTGGTGTGTAAATTAGGTTAAAACTTTTTCACTAATATTTTTCCATTCTTTTTTCAGCATGTCTAGCTCTTTCATTCACTTACTAGCTTCCGATAAGTTAACCGGCGATAACTACGCGACCTGGAAATCGAACTTGAATACGATTCTCGTTCTAGATGATCTCAGGTTCATCTTATCAGAGGATTGTCCTCCCCCTCCTAGCTCGGATGCAACTCGAACTGTTCGAGAAGCATATGATAGATGGACAAGGGCTAATGATAAAGCCCGAGTCTATATCTTAGCCAGCATATCTGATGTGTTAGCTAAGAAGCACGAGGATATGGTTTCTGCTAAAGAAATCATGTCATCATTACAGGAGATGTTTGGACTACCGTCCTCATCGGTCTTTCATGAAGCCCTCAAATACGTTTACAACTCTCGCATGAAAGAGGGTACCTCTGTTAGGGAGCATGTCCTTAACATGATGGTCCACTTCAATGTGGCGGAAGTAAACGGAGCTACTATTGATGAGTCAAGTCAAGTAAGCTTTATCATGGAATCTCTTCCGAAGAGTTTCCTTCAGTTCAGAACCAATATGGTAATGAACAAGATAAAGTATAATTTGACTTCTCTCCTCAGCGAGCTACAGACCTATCAGTCCCTACACACTTCTAAAGGAAAAGAGAAGGAGGCAAACGTTGTCACTTCTAGGAAATTCCATAAGGGGTCGTCTTTAGGGAGTAGGTCTGAACTTTCTTCTATTAAGAATAAGAGTATTCAAAAGAAGAAGAAAGATAAAAGGAAGGGAAAAGCACCTGCTGCAGGTAAGAGCAAGACTAAATCTACAGACAAAGGAAAATGTTTCCATTGTGGTGTAGATGGGCACTGGAAACGCAATTGCCCAAAGTATCTTGCAGAGAAAAAGGCTGAGAAGGAAAGACAAGGTAAATATGATTTATTTGTTGTCGAAACATGTTTAGTAGAACATGATTGTCATACCTGGATACTTGATTCAGGAGCTACTAACCATGTTTGTTCTTCTTTTCAGGAAACTAGTTCTTGGCAGCCACTTTCTCGCGGTGAGATAACTCTCAGAGTTGGAACTGGAGAGGTTGTCTCAGCTGAAGCAGTGGGAGCTGTAAAGTTGTTGTATAGAGATAGTTTCATTTTACTAGAAAATGTACTCCTGGTTCCTACCTTTAAGAGGAATCTTGTATCTATATCTTGTTTGTTAGAACAGTTGTATAAAGTATCTTTTGTTTATAATGAAGCGTTCATTAGCAAAAGAGGTGTACGTATTTGTTCTGCGAAACTTGAAAACAACTTGTATGTGTTAAGACCAACCGAAGCCAAAGCTATTTTGAACACTGAAATGTTTAAAACAGCCGAGACTCAAACTAAAAGGCATAAACTTTCTCCAAGTACTTATCTTTGGCACTTAAGACTAGGTCACATTAATCTCAATAGGATTGGGAGATTGGTTAAGAGTGGTCTGCTAAATCGTTTAGAGGACAACTCTTTACTGCCATGTGAGTCTTGTCTTGAGGGCAAAATGACCAAACGATCTTTTTCTGAAAAAGGTCACAGGTCCAAAGAACCTCTAGAAATCGTGCATTCGGATCTCTGCGGTCCTTTGAATGTCAAAGCACGAGGAGGGTATGAATATTTCATCAGTTTCATTGATGATTATTCTAGGTACGGTTATCTTTATCTAATGCATCATAAGTCCGAAGCTCTTGAAAAGTTCAAAGAGTATAAGGCAGAGGTTGAGAACACATTAGGTAAATCGATAAAAACACTCAGATCAGATCGAGATGGAGAGTATATGGATTTAAGATTCCAGGACTATATGATAGAACATGGAATAGTATCTCAACTCTCAGCGCCAGGAACACCACAGCAGAATGGTGTGTCCGAGAGGAGAAATAGAACCCTGTTAGACATGGTTCGATCTATGATGAGTTATGCTCATTTGCCTAATTCGTTTTGGGGATATGCAGTAGAGACTGCAGTATATATTTTGAACATGGTTCCCTCTAAGAGTGTTTCTGAAACACCTTATGAGTTATGGAGAGGGCGTAAAGGTAGTTTACGTCACTTCAGGATTTGGGGGTGTCCGGCACATGTGCTAGTACCCAATCCAAAGAAGTTGGAACATCGTTCAAAATTGTGCCTATTTGTAGGTTACCCCAAGGAAACGAAAGGTGGTCTATTTTACGATCCTCATGAGAACAAGGTACTAGTATCGACTAATGCCACGTTCTTAGAGGAAGACCACATGAGAGATCATCAACCGTCGAGCAAAATTATTTTGTCCGAATTTTCCAGGAAAGCTACAGACGGATCAACAAAGGTTGTTGATCAGGCTGGTCCTTCTCAAGAGTTGAGAAAACCTCGACGCAGTGGGAGGGATGTAAGACAGCCTGACCGCTACATCGGCTTGTCTGAAACTCAAGTCGTCATACCTGATGATGGCGTTGAGGATCCATTGACCTTTAAACAGGCAATGAATGACATAGACAAGGACCAGTGGCTTAAAGCCATGGATCTCGAAATGGAGTCTATGTACTTCAATTCGGTCTGGGATCTTGTAGACCAACCAGATAGTGAAAGACCTATCGGTTGCAAGTGGATCTACAAGAGAAAACGAGACCAAGCCGGTAAGGTGCAAACCTTTAAGGCTCGACTTGTGGCGAAAGGTTATTCCCAAAGAGAAGGGGTGGACTATGAAGAAACTTTTTCTCCTGTTGCCATGTTAAAGTCAATTAGAATACTCTTATCCATTGCTACATTTTATGATTATGAAATATGGCAAATGGATGTCAAGACTGCCTTTCTGAATGGTAATCTTGAGGAGAGTATCTATATGGCTCAACCAGAGGGATTCATACTTCAGGGTCAAGAGCAAAAGGTTTGCAGGCTTAATCGATCCATTTATGGGTTGAAGCAAGCATCTAGATCCTGGAATATAAGGTTTGATACGGCGATCAAATCTTATGGCTTTGAACAAAATATTGACGAACCTTGTGTTTACAAGAAAGTAGTCAATACTGTTGTAGCTTTCTTAGTCTTGTACGTAGACGATATACTACTCATTGGGAATGATGTAGGGTTCCTAACTGACGTTAAGAATTGGCTAGCGACCCAATTCCAAATGAAATATTTGGGAGAGGCTCAGTTTGTTCTAGGGATTCAGATCATAAGGAATCGTAAGAACAAAGTGTTAGCGCTGTCTCAAGCATCTTATATTGACAAAGTGTTGTCAAGATATTCGATGCAGAATTCCAAGAAAGGTTCGCTGCCTTTTAGGCATGGAATTCACTTGTCTAAGGAACAGTCTCCTAAGACACCTCAAGAGGTTGAGGATATGAGACGAATTCCCTATGCATCTGCAGTTGGTAGTCTCATGTACGCTATGTTGTGTACAAGACCCGACATCTGCTATGCAGTAGGAATTGTCAGTAGGTTCCAGTCCAATCCAGGATATGATCACTGGACAGCCGTTAAACACGTCCTCAAGTATCTTAGGAGAACGAGAGACTATGTGCTTGTGTATGGCGCGAAGGATTTGATCCTTGCAGGATACACTGACTCTGATTTTCAGACTGATATAGATTCCAGGAAATCTACATCAGGATCAGTGTTCACTCTTAACGGAGGAGCAATAGTATGGAGGAGTATAAAGCAAGGTTGTATTGCTGACTCCACCATGGAAGTTGAGTATGTCGCAGCTTGCGAAGCAGCGAAGGAAGCTGTATGGCTTAGAAAGTTCTTGACAGATTTGGAAATTGTTCCAAATATGAACTTGCCAATCACCCTTTCTTGTGATAACAACGGTGCAGTGGCAAATTCTAAAAAACCTAGAAGCCATAAGCATGGAAAGCATATTGAGCGGAAGTATCATCTCATCAGGGAGATAGTGCAACGAGGAGATGTGATCGTCACACAGGTAGCCTCGGAGCACAACATTGCTGATCCGTTTACTAAGTCTCTCACGGCTAAAGTGTTTGAGAGACACCTAAAAAGTATAGGGCTGCGAGCTGCTCAGTAGGACAGTGGGAGAAACTTTAGATATTTGATACTCTAGTTCTCTCGACCAGCATGTACTCCACTGACGTTTTAGTCCAAGTGGGAGTTTGTTGGGTTTTATGTCCTAAAACTCGTAGTTTGTAAACTGTTTGAATGTAAATATATTATATTTCAATAAAGTTGTTATTGAATTTTAGTGAATTGTGTTTGTATTAACCTATACCAATAACTAACACCCATGGCGATAGTGTAAGTACTTGAACTTCATGTGTGACATGAATGTGGATCAAGTTCAAGTAGACAGCCAAAATGGTCTATAGTATAGGGATAAGGCTGGGTACCTTATCCTGGGGACACTGTTGGACGCGGCTCACTTTGTATAGTACAAAACCATGTGATTCGAATCGTTTCATGTAGAGACATGTGAGTGAGGGCGTCCTGTGCAATGAGTTTGCATAAGACCGAACCAAAAAAATAAAATCGCTCTTTCTTTATAACACCGTTTACTGTAAAGACCGATTTTTTCTTATGATGACTTAGGTAACTCGATCTCAATCCTGAGCTCACTATGAACTCCTATTTATTTGACCTTGTCCTTTGATTTGTACGGGTGAGAGTGGCCAGATTGCCGACTCAATATGCCTACCATCTTGGGGATGAAATCGAATAAGTGGCTGGGGACGTAGTTGTGCGAGATGGAATTCACTCCTACCCGCTTTAAGGGTTAGTAGAGAGGTTGTTCCTTTAAGTGCTGACTCCAGGTCTTGAACAGTGGGCCCATCCTCTCCTGATCAGGGAGGAATCTGATTTGATGGTTGGACCACAAATCAATTGTTAATTAGAGGTGTCAGTGGTACTTAAGGAACAAGATATAATACAAGGGTTAAACGGTATAAATGACCCGTTGTGATTATGAACGAACTGTGAAGGATCGACTTACTAATGATAGTTATATTAACAGGACACAATATATCTATAGTGATGAGAGTGCAACCCTTGGACTTTAGTGGAGTCTTCGGGGGTTAACGAATGTTGGTTAGTTCGGTTGAAAGAGTTTTGACCGGATAATCTCGTATCGTTGGAGCTCATGATCTGTAGGTCCTTACGGTTCTCCTGGATAGCTCGGATAAAGCCGTGAAACAATATAAAAGAAAAGAAAAGAATTTGAATCGTTCAAATTCGGGTTTGTGGAAGAATATGGACATATTTAAATATGATTTAAATATGAGATTGGTCTGAAAACATGAATAGGATTCATGTGCAAAAAGTCGGTTTTCGGAAAACTGGGTTTAATTATATTATTTAATTAATATTTGATATTGAATTAAATAATATTAATTAATATATATATATATTTTATTAATTAAAAAGTTTAATTAATAAAATAATTATTATTATTTTTAATAATAATAATAATAATATATAAATATATATATATATATTATATATATATATATATATTTACATGTGTCTTACATGCAATGTAAGACACATGTAAGATATATACATAGTATATATTTTGATTCATTAGATCAATTAAAAAAAAAAAAAAAAAAAAAAAAGGAAAATGAAAAAGAAAAGTGCTAGTGCACATTGGGGTACACACTTTTCATTTTGAAATGTGATTTCAATTTCGTTCTTCCGTCTTCTTCCTCTTCTCAGCTCTCTGTATAGTTTTGATACAGTGAAGCTTCTTCTTCCTTTTCTCTTGTAAAAGGAGTCCCACTACTCCGTTTCTCGGCCCGAGGATAGCGGGACTACCGTGGGTGGTCCACGAAGGTTTCGTGAGAAGGCTCGTTCAGCTCGTGAGGAGCTTCTGGCGGTGAAATTGAAGAAATTTGAACGACAAGGGTATGTGTTCTAATTTCTCTTTTTCATTGCGTTTGCATGTTTCCGTTTGTTTAAATTGATGAAATTAGAGTGTCTATGATCCAAATCGCTTCCGCTGCGTGCCATGCGCTCCATCAATTATGTCCCCCTTATGATCGCGAAGAACCCCCCAGTCCACCCCTGCCTTCGCCCTCCATCCACGCCGCATGGCATGTCGGGGACCAGGAGTGAGGCTCAGAAGGTCGCCACGTCAGGCGCTCGACCACAAGCAACTCCTTTGCCAAGCACTCCTCGCTACCCCTATCCACCTCCAAAATAAACTGATGAAGATCGTCGGCAACTAGCTCTTGCAGCACGTCGGTCGACACGACCAACCTCGTGAAGACTCGCTGATTCTGCCCTTTCCAAAGGCGCCAAAACACCATCCGCAAAGTATCCAACTTATTCTCCTCCTCGGACCCTAGGAACCACGCAAAACGGTCAAGAGCCTACCATTTACTCCTACAACACAGTGTAGCAACAAAGTTAGAATTAAAGAAGTGGGACCAAAGGCCCATAGTCACCTTGCAACACCAAAATAAGTGCTCAGACGTTTCATAGTCTTTATGACAAAAACGTCACCATAATTCAGTAACAACGCCTTTTATATAAAGATTAGTACGAGTAGGCACAATATCCTGCAAAACTTTCCAGCAACATAATTTAACTTTCTACGGTAAATGAGTCTTCAAAAAAGAACGCGACAGATGAGCAAGACTCTCTGATGAGGAAGATGACCCAACCCGATCCCCCGCCAACTGCACCCCCAGCTTTTACACACTCTTCACCGAAAAGACCCCTTTTTCTTATCAGGGGCCCAATAAATTTCAACATCATCCATCTAGCCAGAGATAGGCAGAGAAAGAATTTGAACAACCTCATTCACCCCGAACGCATCACGCACCACCATCTCATTCCAGCTCCCATCGGACTGGATAAGAGACGCCACTAACTCCCCCCGAATTGATTCCGCAACCTACCAAACAAAGTCGCCTCCCTCCCCGGGTAACCATGGGTCACCACTAATCTGAATGTTGTGCCCAGTCCCCACCTGCCACCTGTACCCCGCTCGGAATAGATCTTGCCCCCAATAAAACTCCGCCAAGCAAAAGAAGGGTTATTAAAAAAAAAAGGGTATTTATTACGCTAAGATGAAATGTTGATTTTTGTTTGAATAATTTATTTAATGATAACGAATAATTACTAATTAAAATAAATTTACATGAATAAAAAAAATAAGAATAAAAATATGGAAAATTGTACTGGGTGTCAATTTAAAGTAAAATAATTAAAAATATAGCATTGTTTTAAAAAAATTGCAAATATGACAATTTCTTTTACGGATAGTAATCTATCACTGATAGTAGTAGTCTATCACCTCAGTTTTTTTTTTATAGAATTTTGTCACAGACTAGATCGTAGTCTATCAGTTATAGTCATTTTATCAATGAATATCACCGATAGATGACTATTAGTGATAGGAACTGATTTGTTGCCATAGTTGCAAATATTTTAAATTTTGCTATATTTGCCATTATTTTTGGCCTGATTGCTATTTATGGAATCATCCCTTAAAATATTTTATTTTAACAAAGTTATACTTAATATTTAGATATTTAACAAATGAAATTTAAAATTTAACTTTATAAAAAGATTGTATGAAATAAACGAATAGATTAATATGTTTTTTTATTGGAAGAAAATTAAAAGTAGTCTAGATAAGAGAGAGAAAAAAATGAAAAATTATTAATAAAAATTAGGGTTGTGCATTTTTTTCCATAGATATTTAATTAATGCGGGGTGGAGGATGGAACCCCTGACGTCTTAGTAAGATGAACAACTTTATGCTAATTGAGTTATGCTCGGTTTGTGTCTTATGGTTCTCATTTGTTGATGAGAGAGAAATGATAAGAATGTAAAGTAATTAATAAAAATGTTGTGGAGCCCATTGAATAAGGACTGGGTATGAGATTATTATGAGATTATTAAGCAGTTTTAAGAATACAATTATCTATTAGAAAAGCAAATGTCTAGAATTATCTCAGTCTAAAGAAGAGAGTTTCCCAAATTGGTGGTGGGTCCACTAATTGATTTTAGTAAGCATCATCAAAGGAAATGAAATCATTCACATTCTTTTGACTTTCATTCCCTATAAAGTAAAAATGCTTTAAATTTATTGCAAAAAAATATGGTTGCAAGACGAAACACCACTAGAAGATATATAATTGGCGATCTATTAGTGGGTGTTAGGTCTCTCCCAACATAACATTTGCGGGATGAGTATACCTGAAACTGATACAAAGTATCATGCTTATTTGTGTACACGTCAAAAGTGAAATTTTTGTTTAAAATATTTTTTGTTTAAAATATTTTTTGTTTATTTGAAAGAGAGAAAAAACAGATTAAAAATATTATTCAAGACCGTATTGGAGAAATTTACATGTTTAGTTTTACTTTAATAAAAAAGTATTATTGTGAAAAGATATTATTTTTAATTGGTGGAGTGGTTGATGCCTTTAAAAAACAGTTTATCGCACAGTCCTAAAACTCGAGAAGATTTTCATTAATAAAGATTATTTTTTATGTGGACTTTCATACCATATATTACTTGACCCTCTAATTTTGGTGAAGACTTTCAAACATTTGAAACCAAACACTTAACTCGGCCCTCATTTGAAATATCCAAGCATTTAAAATCTTTGGCACAATATGAATCCAAAATAAAAATTTATATCGAGTAATTATTATTTAAATCAAACATGATTCAATTTAATCAGAGCAAGTTAATTTTTTTTATTAACAATAACAACCTCTCTAAACATAAAATACAACCAAATATATGTCACCTTAATATGGTAGAATAGTTGTAGTACAATGGTCTAAAAAAATTACAATAATACATATACAAATTACCACTTCTCTAGATCCACGAGAGTCTGGTTTCAAAGAGATGGTGTTGGTCTGAAACGACCCTCTCTTTGATCTCATGTCATGATAGCTCTATTTTGGAGCTATATTTCACTCCCTTAATTCTAGCTAAAATCGTGATTAATTGTGTTAATATTCCTTGATTTTAGGTGATTCACGATGAAGAGTTGGGAAGTCCGTTAGACGTGTTTCGGGGCTAAGGAAGTTATTCTAAAGCTTCGTGGACGCATCGGGATTGGAGAAGCTCAGGAAGTTATTCTAAAGCTTCGTTAGACGTGTTTACGTCACTGTTGAAGTCCGAGGGTCAGACCGCTATCGTGGTTGCCGTCAGGTTACCCCGTTGTCATCTGTCGCTACCCTTGAAATCCGAGCATCTTGATAGCACTCAAAAATTGTTATTTTATAATTATTAATTCTTGTTGGTTGAATGAATTTAATGTGTTTAATCATATTATTTATAGATATCGAGCGTTGAGAGGTGAACGAGACTATTTTATTAAATAAGAGCTTAGAAGAGAAGTTTTAGAGCATAATATCAATAAACCGAGCCGACAAATAATATTATACATATAAAAATCATTTATTATCTAGAGATGGAAGTTTGGTTTGATGGTGCAAAACTTGATACATTAATTAATGTGTTAAAGTTCAATTTCTGAGAAGTGCAATTACTTGAGGTTAACGAGGCTCTATTTGTTTTATCTCCTAAATTTTCTTTTACTTATGAATCTACTTTTCCTTTTTCTCCTAAGTCTATTTCATTTCCTTTGAGTCGGTCAAATATTATTTTATTTCATACATAAAAAGTACAAAAACAAATTCTCTGTCTCGCTACCAAGAAAATTTAATGAGTTTGTTTCTCTCTGCAGATTTCATTGATTCTAGGAAAAACGGGCCGAAGAAGTATGAGAATTTTTTATATCTCTGGATGTTTTGGGGGTTGCGCAAGTCAAGCAACCAACTCTAAAAATTTTCGCTTCTCGGAGGAAGCCGAGTGTCAAATTTATTGTTTTCTTAATTGCTTTTTAGTTATTTGGTTTTCCTAGCTTAACTTTGTTTCTATTTTTCGTAGGTTGCTTTTGGCCTTAAAGGAAAGTAAGAACTTGTTAGAAGCGAGAGCGCCACCGCCCTTAGACCCATGCACGAGAAATTTCAAGGGAGTATTTTTGTTCCCCTATTACTTGTTTTACGTTATTTTTTATAGAGATACATTGGTGACAATGTATTTTTTTAGGTGAGGTGTATTTCCAAAACATGTGATTGAGTCCTGAACATATGAGCGTTAGACTTTTAAATTATGAAAATTTTGAGTTTGGAATGTCTAATGATTAGTTCGTTGCATATTATGTGATTGAAATGTCTAATTATTAGTTGGTTGCATATTATGTGATGATGACAATCGATCTGTGATGTGTATTAGATATTTTCTGTTCATTGTGTTTTTTCACTTTTTCTTGTAAAGCATGAAAATGATGCATGATTTCGAGCCAAATTTAATTTTTTTTCCTGGATTCTATATGAACCGCCCAAGGCATCAAATTATTATTTATATTTTATTTAATAGTTTGATGTAATTTTATCCTTCTATGACATATTTAAGTAGGATTATTTTAATAATTTTTGCTATGAATTATGATGTGGCATTTAGGGTTTGGGAGGCTATGTAAAACTCTGTCATTGGATTGTAAGGAGTGATTAAGATGAATTGAGTTTAAGCTTTAGCTTTTTCTTTCAAGTTAGCCAAGAGAACTTCTTGATCCATTTTGTAATTCATGGCTTGGCATGCCAAGAACATTCAAATAGTATTGATCATCCTATCTTGTGGAGTGTTCGACTCTTGAGCCAAGAACTTGTTCTTTGTCTCAAGAGCTTTGTAGCTACTGAAGCAAATAGGTGGATTAAGAATTGAATTGGTTGTTTCGGTGCAATTGAAAATCAATTTGGATTTTGGTGTTGTTGAGTTTTGGAAATCAATTTGGTTTGGGTGGCTGTTGAACTTTGTAGTTGCTGAAGCAAGTAGGTGAATTGAAAATCATAGCTTCACCTTTGTGGCTGACGAAATTAAAAAAATAAAAAATGGAATTTGAGCGGTAGTAGGTTAATTTGAATAAGAGTTTTGGTGAGCGTAAAGCACATACCTCAATTTTAGACTTGGGGAGGGTTTGTGTTTTCATTCTTGAATCTTGTTTGTTTGTTTCTTTTGTTTTCTTTGAAACTTGTCTAGTAGTCTTGTCTTTTTTTAATTCTTTGGATTTTCAATCTCAAATTCTTAATTCTAGATATTTTGATTTTATTGTTGTGTCTTGAACCTTAGATTCTTGATTCTTAGTTTGCTTATTTTTGGTTGATTCTACTTGTTTCTTTGCTTGAGTGTTAATACTTCACGTCAATCTTGTTTTGTGTTAAAGGTTTGCTGCTTAAGTACATGATATTGCAAACTCTTGGCTACTTGTTTCCTATTTTGAGAGGATCTACATATTTGTAAGGGAGCGCTACATCTTTGAGTGTAAACACTAGTGAATTTCATCTATCGAGTGAAACACGTGAGGGAGTGAATTGTGAGGTCCACTTTTTCTTCACTTGTGATTCATTTGCAGCAATGAAATTCCCAAAATTTCATGAAACATTTAATCCTGAAGACTTTACAGTGGAGCATCAAGTTGGGCACATTTTTCATACCAACAATCTCACTGAAGACAAAAAGGTAATCATCTCTCTGTCACATTTTAAAAGTTATGTCCAAACTTGGTGTGATGAAGTGTGTTCTAAGAGAAGGAGACATCAAGAAGGTAAAGTGGAAACATTGCTAGAATTGAAAGAGCTCATGAGGAAGCGATTCGTACCAAAATTATACTTCAGAAATTGTGCACTATGATTTCAAGCTCTACTTCAAGGGAACAAAAGTTTTGATGATTATTACAAGGAGATGCAAATGTTGATGGAGAGATTGAACTTATATGAGGATGAGGAGACTACCATGGATTGATTCTACAATGGCCTTAATGGGAAGATTGCTAAGATGATGTTGAACGAGAAAAAATTCGACCTTATGAGGATTTGGAAGACATGGTGCATGTTGCCATCAAGATAGAAAGAAAATTACAAAGAAGATCTTCAAGGTAGGTTAAATTAAAATCTAGTTCCATTGCCATCACATTTGTGGAAAGAGTCAATTTTCCTACTAAATATGAGCATTGTAATAAGATAGAATATAGTAAGGAGAAACTTTTTAATATTGTACCCATGCACGATAACGAAATTTTGCTTAGTAGGTCATTAGATAAAAATGAATTACATGATTGCAATTCTACTACTACTGTTGTACAACTTATTTCTTTAGAAACATGTGTTGATAGTAGTGAAGTAGATAGAGTAGAATGTAGTGAGTATGCAATTAGATTACTTTATGATGACATTGTTAGTACATTAGATAATCACAAAGTAACATATGATTCTACTTTTTTATCATTCCTTCCAAGAGATGTAAAACTTGATGTGTGTGAGTTGAAAAACAAAAGACATGAGATTGAGGAAAAAGTAATAGAGATATATGTAGAAGAAAAATGTGAAAACATAACTGGGATAGAAAAACACGTGAGTAATACTTAGTCTATAGATAAAACTGAGAGAAAAGCCAAGAATGTGAGTTTGATTTTTTTTTTTTAGGGAAAATCTTTTTTGATTTCAAAACAAAACATTCATGAACTTTTTAACAAAAGAGTTTGTTTTCTGACAGGTGAGCTTCAACCAAGTTTTCCTAGTTTTTCTTTTGAGTTTTTCACTAAAACAAATAGCCATTTTAATAATGTTTTTTAATTGCGTGTATTTAATATGCTATTAAACGAAAAAAGAAAAAGTGGGAAGATGAAAATTAGACCGCACGGGGTCACACATTAATTAGGGATACCTTCACACGTTACGTTTTTGTTTTTCTCTCAACAGCTCTCCATCCTTTGTCTGAACTCTCAGTTCTCCCAAAGTAAAATTAGGAGTCTTATCCTTAGAGCAACTCCACAAATCGAGCAACTCCACAACTCAATCCTCTGTCTTCTCTCGTTATTTCTTCTTTTCAATCCTCACTCCATTTTAGCAACTCCGTTGTCGCATCATCCGTCCTTCGATCAACTCCGCCGACTCTATCCTCTTCTCTATCCCCCATAACTCAGTGAAGTTCTTATTTTTCTTCTTCTTTTTCCCTTGTCATCCATAATTTTGTGTCATGTGATTATATTTCACCATGTACTGTTTATGCCGATGCTCTTCATTTTGCTGGATTGCTTGTTTTTGTTCCGTTGGAATATTTGGGAAACTCGAAGGATTCCTTGAAATTGTATATTTTGAGATTTAGGGTAAAATAAATTTTCTCTTTTTAAATTTCCAAAGTAATGACTAATGAGAAAAATATGAGGAAGATCACAAAAAGAATCATCAAGATCAGTTTTTTAGTTATGTATAAAAAAACATTAATCAATAACAACCCAATCTGTATAAAAATTCGGACTGGAAAATCTAAGGAATCGACCCGAATATATCATATATGGAAAGATCTAGTTCAATATATTTTGTCAAGATACATCAAGTATATATATACAAGTTATCACTACTCCAGATCCACTGGAGTCTAGTTTGAAAGAGATGATGTTGGTCTGAAACGACCCTCTCTTTGATCTCAGGTCGACATTGGATATGTAACTCGAGACATATTTGAATGCCCATGATAGGAGGTGGCGGCCTTAGCAAGGCTGTGTCAGCAAGCGGCGACTGGAGTGTAAAGTTCCTACAAAAAAAAATGTGGAACCTTGCTCCACGAAAAAAAAAACGGTGGAAAATAGAAGAGAACTCCCCCTCCCTTTTTGTTTTGAAGAAAAAAAAATAAGGAAGAAAATGATGGAGATAGTGCCAGATAAAAGAAAAAGAAGGTGGAGAACTCGAAACGATTCCTTCTTGGGGAGAGAAAAATGGAGATGGGGTTGTGGAAAGAAATATGGT
Organism: Herpetospermum pedunculosum; assembly: GCA_028017165.1. NCBI lineage: Eukaryota > Viridiplantae > Streptophyta > Magnoliopsida > Cucurbitales > Cucurbitaceae > Herpetospermum > Herpetospermum pedunculosum. The sequence continues at coordinate 50,575,888 of CM051528.1, read as the reverse complement.
AGTAGAAGAAAAATAATAAAAACAAATCATGAAAAAGAAGATTGATGGAGTTTTTTTTGGATCCCCTGCATTTGAATTGTGGAAGAAAGAGATGAGGGGGTGGGGAAATAGTGGGCGGGAACACTACAACAAAAACTAGTTTCCATAACATGCATCGAACCGAATCAGATCTAAAATCACATTGAACCGGACCAACCTGATTGCACCAGTGCCAATGGGCGTTCCCAACCCTAGGTCACGTCGTCGCTTGGTGGTAGGTCGTCGTTTGGTCTATTGAGAACTACACCGCCGATGGAAGCTTGTCGTCATCGTTGAAGTCTGAGGGTCAGACCGCTATCCTGGTTGTCGCCGGGTTACCCCGTCGTCGTCTGTCATTGCCGTTGAAATCCTACCATCCTGATTGTACTCAAAAAGTGCTATTTTATAATTCTTCATTCTGGTTGGTTGAATGAATTTAATGTGTTTAATCATATGTTTTGCAGATATTTAGCGTTGAGAGGTGAACAAAACTATTTTATTAAATAAGAGCTTAGAAGAGAAGTTTTAGAGCATAATATCAATAAATCGCGCCGACAGACATGGAGTTGGATTTTGACATCTTTATGGTCATAGAAAAGTGCAATTCTCGTTGATGTACTTTTTTTTTTTTTTGAAAATATGGGGTGTGGAGGATTCAAACCTCTAATAACCCGTTTGTTAAGTGTTTGATTTATTTTAGATCTCTATAGTTAAAATAATAATAATAAAAAAAAAAATTGAAGTTTTGAATAATTTATTTAATGATAACGAATAATTACTAATTAAAATAAATTTAGGGTTTAGGGTTTAAAGTAAAATAATTAAAAATATAGCATTTTTTGAAGAAAATTGCAAATATGACAATTCCTTTCACGGATAGTAATCTATCACCGATCGAAGTCTATCACCTCAGTTGTTTTTAGAATTTTGTCACTGACTAGATCGTACTCTATCAGTTATAGTCATTTTATCAATGGATATCAGCGATAAATGTCTATTAGTGATAGACACTGATTTTTTGCCATATTTGTAAAATATTTTAAATTTTGTCATATTTGCCATTATTTTTTGCTTTTGTCATTTTATCAATTGAAGAGATGTCTAAATAGATTGGGGACAATGTATTGTTTTACGTGGAGTGTGAAGGTATATTTCTGAAACATGTGATTGAGTCCTAAGCATCTAAGCATCGTACTTTTAAATTATGAAGATTTTGAACTTAAAATGTATGATGATTAGTTGGTTGCATATTATGTGATGATGACAATATGTGATGTGTCTTAGACATATTTTGTTCATTATGTTTTTCACTTTTTCTTGCAAAGCATGACAATGCATTCATGATCTCGAGCCAAATTTAATAAATTTCTCTATGTTCCTTTATAACTATTGAGCACATAGTCTTCTCATCTGTCCTTTTGAAGGCAGAAGATTGTATTATTTGGCTTCTATGCATGTTGTCACCACGAAAGACCCATAGAGCTGATTAGAAAGTTATCTTGCATTATAATTTTTAATGGGATACAGAGGAGTCATTTTATGACATCGAAATTAAATATATAATGACGGTGTAAAACCGCCATCAAAGATCATTTAACGTTTTGATAAGTTAATTTAACGACGTCATTTTCGAGATGACGGTGTAAAACCGCCATCAAAGGGGTCTTATAATGACGGTTTGAAACCGCCATTATATGTTTAATTTCCGAAACAATGAAGTTGTTTTGAAAAAATAATTTAACGTTTGTCGATTTCATTGTTTTGATGACGGTGTTCAACTGTCATCAAAGGGGTCTAATAATGGCGGTTTCGGTATAAAACCGCCATTATATGTTTAATTTAAAAAAAAATTAAAAACATTCCATCAAAATGAGCGCGTTGTCCAAAAACCGCCATCGTAGGGGTTAGTTAATTTTTGAATTATCATTGTAGGTGGAAGGGATAGGGGAAGCTTAAATCACGGGAGACTTAAATCAGAGGAGAAAGATTTTAAATATTCATTTAACGCACCAAGGTGTACCAAGGATAAAAATGGAATGAAAAAGCGAGGGGAGAGAGATTAAACTAAAAACGGGACGTCTATCAAAATAAAGTTCTAAAAAGGGTTATTTAGAACCATTCCCTATTTTTTTTTTAGGTTTTTGCCTCTTGCATATTGCCCTTTTTTTTTTGTCTTTTTTTTCTTTTCTTTTATTTTTGACCTTTTATCTTTCCATTTTCTCTTCATATTTTTCATTTAAATAATATATACGCCTATATGTATATGCTCCAAAATAATTAAATCTACCCATAAATAACACTGTTTTCCTTATTTATTTACAATGCCATTTTTTTTTCAATTAATCAATTCGAATATGTGGATTTAAATTAACCATGTGAGAAGGATCTTTCATGGCTTAAAGGAAAGACAGGGAGGGTGAAAAAAATCATCTCCACTCTGAATGTCTAAAATTTGTAAAATATATAAATTATTTTGAAAATATAGATATCTTAAACTTTTTCAGTTGTATGTAAATGGCATGAACCATAATAAAAATAACATGTCGTAAAATTAAGGTAAGTCTGGTTGAAAACCCATCAAAATATTGAACCTCAATGGAGTAGTAAAAAAATGGAAAAAACAAAACCCAAACAAACCTAACAAAATTATGCAATTTTGACTAAAAAGCAAATGGGAAGGGAAGATATTAATGAATTCATATTTTATTACTAAATATGGACATAGAGGTAGACACCGTATTTGGTCCCGCCATTTGTTTATTATTAATATTTTCTTACCTTATTTTTATTAATTTTTGTCACCTTTTATTTGGCCACTTTTAACTTTTAAATTCATTTTTTTTTATTTTAGTATTTAATTAATTTCGAAAATTAGAAAAAAAAAACAAAAAAAGAGAACGTTTTAATTATTTGGAAATAATTTTTTAATCATCTTATGGCAACTCTGCAGCGGCAGCGACCCCACGACCTCGACGGCGGCAACTCCACAGCGGCGGCGACCCCACGACAGCGGCGAAAAACCCACGGCCTGCGGCAGAGAGTCCACGACAGCGGCAGAAGAACCCACGGCCTGCGGCATCCACGAGCGGCGGCGAACGGAGATCCTCGGCATTCTTCGAACTCCAGAAGCTTTGAGCTTCATGGCGGCGAACACTCCTCCTCAGCGGGCGAAATCTTCACGGAAGTAGACGACGGTGGAAAGCTCGGTATAAAAATTTCTCTTTTTGTGTTTTGTTTAAATTACAAAATTGCCATTGTTAGCTAATTTCCAAATATATTCCTGGTATATAAGAAGTCTCAAATATATTTCCTATTATATATGAAGTTTCGAATATATTCCTCATATATGTGAAGTCTCAAATATACTTTGGTCTATATGCATTTCAAACATATATACTTTGACTTTAATATGAGATTTCCAATATATCCTGGTTTATATGAAATTTCATTTATACTTTTTAATTTCTAATTACCTTTATACCCTTGCATGTTAAATTACATTTTTGCTATGGGTTTTAAATTACAAGCATGCCATTGTATCATTTACAAATTATTTTTTTCCTCTTCCAATTGATTTCTGATTTAATATTTGAACTTTTATTTTTAGTTATAAAGTATTTTCCTTTTCAAACTTAGGATTTTTAAGGTATCCTTAAATCTTACCTTAATTTAAGTGTGTAAATAAATTTTAATATTTTTGTAAATATATATTTCAAACAAATTTCAACTTTATCTTTAATTTGAACTTTCCTAAATCTCAATTTGATTTTATAATCAAAGTCATATTTTCATTTAAAAATAACGTTTTGTAAAAATAAAAATCGTATTTATTTCGAAGGCTGAGTAATGTGACTTTCGTAGAGTTTCGACTGTCGTGCAAGCACACGAAAATCCTCCCAAACACTTTTCCAAAAATAAATAAATAAATCAATATGTTTTTAAAAATAAAATTTTATCATGTAAATCGAAGTTGAGATAAATTTCTCAAATTCTTGAGGTAAATAATTTTCTTTAAATAAAAATAAATTTGAATATGATAATTAATTAAGAGTAAATTATCATTAATTACATCAAACTCTTACTTTATTTTTAAAGTTAAGAATTGATTAAATGAGACATTGTTTTTTTAATAAATTATTATTTATTTTCTCAAATTAAGGACGTTTTAAAATTAATTGGATAATATAAGATAAAATATGGCTACCGTTTTTAACGGGTGTTGTAGGGTGCTAATACCTTCCCTACATTCAAACGACCCCCGAACTTGATTTCTGTTTTCTTAGACCAGTTTTCGTATTAAGGTGACCAATCACACCCAAAATGATTGGTGACGACTTCATCTCTTTTATTTTTAAAACAAAACTCTTGAAAGAGGACGTCGGCCGCTCCGCGTCGCGATAACGTCGCGACAACATGGCGACTCCACTGGAGAACTCTTTTTTAGAGGGTCAAGCCATTGCTTATTTTTTTTTATCCAATTTTAATTTTTTGGTTCTTTGTTTTTTCTTTTATTTCTTTGTTTTTTATTTTATTATCGATTTTTTATTTAACATGCTTTCAATTTTCAATTTTCAATTTTTGATCTTTGTTTATTTATTGTTAGTTTTTTATTTAACATATTTTATTTATTATTCTGTTGTAATATATTTACTGCAATTTACATTTGGCATTGTCATGCATTGCACACACCTTCTCACAAGCCTTACTAGAAATTAGGGCTATGATGACAAATAAAAACTGTCATCTGGACTTTAGATGACAATTTTTTCAGTCGTTATAACTCCTGCCTTCTTTACTCAATAGACGACTCAAACCAAAAACTGTCATCATTTATTGTTTCACGACAGTTTTTTTCTGTCTTCATATTACGATTGATGACAATTATTTTATGTCAAGAGACCTTATTTTATTACACTTAAACATTGCCACTAAATGACCACTCATATCATATTTTGTCATCTAATCGCAATTCACGACATAATATTTTTGTCATCTAATCGCAATTGATGACATGCAATATTTGTCATATAATCTGAATTGATGACAATAAATATTTGTCAACTAATCCTAGTTGATGACAACAAATTTTGTACGCTTTGATGACATATATTTTGTGTCAACAAATTTAATTGAATGACAAAAATTTTGTATCAATAAATATGTTTTTATGACAATTTTTTAGTGTCGTAAATCTGAATATATTGATATTTATAATTGTCATTATTATTAATTTCATGACCTTGATGAATCTATATTTCCCTTAATTGGTTCACCAAAGTCATAAAACTAACGGATGGACATACCTGCGAATACACATGTAACCAAAATAAAACACTTCAAGTTGGACACAAAAACGTAATATCATTGAAATATCATTCACTTACACAAACTAATTTGTATGCATCATAACTACCATACTCATCAATTGTTGCAATATTAACACTAAAACATTAAAACGTTGCAGAACATGATGAAATATATATCTAACCCAACCAAATAGTCCATCATTTGTTGCAATATGACTTCTAGCTTCAATAAATATCTTGACTCCGTTTTGTATTTCCTAATAAAAAAAGACACAAATACTATTTTAGAAACAATCTCAATACTTCTTACATTGAAAAACAATGAGCATACGTCAATTAGAGTATAAAATAAAAAGAAAATACAAAAAAATGTGTATAAATCCTTTTGAACATCAATCAACTTAACAAGTCCTAAAGTGAACATAAAAGTACAAAAAAAATCAAAAAGTGCATAAAAAATGTTCAAGTGTAATTTTTAAGCCACGAACAAACTTAGTAGTGAACTTAAAAGCTTCTAACCCACCATCGATGCTACAAAAATGTGGTGTCTATGTGTACTTTGATGTCAAAACTCATCGAAACGCAAACACAACAAATACTCTAAATCATCATTTCACACTCTGAAAAATTCAACACTCCACAACTGTTGGGTTTTATGTCCTAAAACTCGTGGTTTGTAAACTGTTATGTTTGTAAATATTCTATTTAGAATAAAGATTTATTAGTTTTATTCAGTAAAAGAGTTTACTGGAATAAAGTGAAACGTGTTTACGTTAACCTATACCAATGACCAACACCCTTGGCTGAATATGAGTACTTGAGCCTCATGTATGACATGATTGTGGATCAGGCTCAAGTAGTCAGTCAAAACGGTCTATAGTATACGGATAAGGTTGGGTACCTTATCCTGGTAACACTATTGGATGCGGCTCACTTTGTATTGTACAGAACGATGTGATCCGAATCGTTCCACATGGAGATGTGAGAAGTGAGGGCGTCCTGTGTAAAGAGTTTACACAAGATCGAACCGCGTATTAGGTCACTCTCTTTTTATAACTCCGTTTACTGATTGAGACTGACTTATACACTTTGATGGCCTAGGTAACTCGAGCTGAATCCTGAGCTTGCTATGAACTCCTGCTTATTCGGAAGTATCCTTTGACTTGTATGGGTGAGAGTGGCGGAATGCCCGCTCAATAAGCCTACCAACTTGGGGATAAAGTCGAATAGGTAGCTGGGGACATAATACAGCAAGATTGTAATTCACTCCTAACCCGCTCTTCAGGGTTAGTAGATAGGTTGTTCCCTTAATAGCTGACTCCGGGGCTTGAACAACGTGAGCTCACACTCTCATGTGATGAGAGAGTTATATTGATCTGATGATTGGACCACAGATCTATTGTTCATTAGAGGTGTCAGTGGTACTTAAGGAACAAGATGTAATGCAGGGGTTAAACGGTTTAAATGGCCCAGCTGTGATTACGAACAACCTGTGAAGGATCGACTTACCGATGACGGTTGTATCAAGAGGACACAATATATCTACAGTGAGGAGAGTGCAGCCCTCGGACTATAGTGGAGTCTCCGGGGGTTAACGAAAGTTGATTGATTCAGGTTAAAAGAGTTTTGACCGAATAATCTCGTATCGTTGGAGCTCATGATCTGTAGGTCCTTTAGGTTCTCCTAGCTAGCTCGGATAACGCCGTGCAACAATATAAAAGAAAAGAAAAAGAAAAAGAATTTGAATTGTTCAAATTCGGTATATGGAAGGAGGATAGACATATTTAAATATGATTTAAATATGAGAATTGCCTAAAACATGAATAGGATTCATGTGCAAAAAAGTCGGTTTTCGGAAAATCGGGTTTTAACCATATTATTTAATTAATATTTGATATTGAATTAAATAACATTAATTAATTAAAAAGTTTAATTAATTATATATATATATATATATATATATTTATTAAAATGTTTAATAAATAAAATATTTATTATTATTTAAAATTAATTATGAATTAATTTTATTTAATATATATATATAGTGCTAATTTTGCATGCCCGCCAAATGGCAAAAAAAAATGGTTGTGGGTGGATTTTTGGGTACATTATTGATGTGCTTGAAAGTTTGGAGCAGATGAAGTTTTTTTGTTTTTTGAAAAACTTATCTGCTCTCCCTCGGTCAATCCATCTTTTTCCTCTTCTTTATTTTCTTTTCATTTTCTCTTCTTTCGGAGTCCCACAACTCCGTTACGCGGCGTCGAGGATAGCGGGACTACCTGGGGTGGTCCTCGGTGCGTTCGTGAGAAGAGGCCGGAAGAGTTCGTGACGAGGAACGACCGGCGGACTTGAAGAATTTGGAGCTACAAGGGTATGTATTTCTAATTTCTTATTTCCGTCGCTTTGAGCATGTTTTCTATTTGTTAAATTGATGAAATTAGAGTATCATCGGTCCGAAATCGCTTTTCGCTGCGCATGTCGCTCCATCAATTGGTATCAGAGCGATTTTGTGATTAACTCAATTTGCATCAATTTAAGTTGGTGGGTATTTTAATTTAGAAATTGTTTCTGAATTGGCGTGTAAAGTGAATATCGATTTTGGCATAGTTTCTTTTTGAATTTCATTAATTTGTAATTGCCCGAGAATGTATGGGCTTTAATGCGTGCTGAAGAGTATGTATTTTTAGAGTCATTAGAGTCCATATAGGTTTCTTTGTGAAAGAAGCTCGAGTTTTGAGCTCGCCGAAATGTTCGGTATAAGTTCAAACTCGTTCTAGGCAATACGAAGAGAAATTCGAAGAGATTTTGGCCGAAGCGTTCGGAGGAAGCAAGCTGGTCAAAGGCGGTGCGAAGAGTTCGAAGTCCGCTCAAGACGTAGGTTGTTGTTCAAGCTTGTAATAAATTAGTTATTGCTTGCTAAATGCCAAAATCGATCCACTTTAGTGTGTTTAATTAATTATGCATTGTGAATGTATGTTTTAATTAAATTCCATGTTTGTATGTGCATATAGTATGCCATATAGATTTAAAATCCCACCATAGGAAGCATGCTCCATGCATTGGTATTATGTTATAAGTGTTATAATATATAGTATGCATATTTGGGAATTCATGAGTATTAATATAAGAGTTATATTAATACATGAATTAGATGTTGTTAATTTAATAGAATAATTGATATAAGTGTTATATTAATTATGAAATTAAATATACAACATAGGTTGCCATGGTTTTATGCATATTGTAGGTTATAAGTGTTATAATATATCGGATGCATGTTTAATTCATGAGAATTAATATAAGAGTTATATTAATTCATGAATTAGTTGTTGTTTGCTTAATAGAATAATTAATATAAGTGTTATATTAATTATGAAATTAAACATCCAACTAAGATGCATATTGTATGTTATAATTGTTATAATGTATAGGATGCATGCTTAATTCATAATAATTGATATAAGTGTTATATTAATTTATGAATTAGGAGTTGTATATTTAAGAGCATAATCAATATAAGTGTTATATTGATTATGAAGTTAGATATTCAATTTGTCATGCCTTATGATAACTTCATTTTGGAGCTATTAAATACTTCCTAATATTAGCTTAAGTCCGCTTTTAATTGATTAATATATCTCTTTTGTAGGAGAAAAGCGGAAAAGAGCTCGTGCGTCCGTTGGGCCCGTTCGAGAGCTTCAAGTGGAGTTTTAGCGCCCTGGGAATGCATCGGGAAGAGGGGAATTTGATCCGTGAAGAAACGGGCCAAAACCGCCTTGGAGAGGCAAAGTTTCAGCCCCAAACCCGAGAGCCAGCGTCGAGCTACAGCGTCGAGACGCTGGCTCGACGCTGGAAAAACCCGAGAACAAGCGTCGAGTGATAGCGTCGAGACGCTAGCTCGACGCTGCCCTGGCGTCGAGACCCTGCTTGGCGTCGAGACGCTCCGGAGGAGGCGCGCGCAGGAATTTTATCGGGGCAGCGTCGCGACGCCATCGAAGGCGCGCGCGGATAACTTAGGGCACAGCGTCGAGACGCTGGCCTAGCGTCTCGACGCTACGACGATTGCAGAAGCTTATTAGGACGATTTTCTGCAGATTTTTGGGAGAACTTCACCATTTTTAGTCTTCTTCATCTTCTTCTTCCTCTATTTTTCTGTATTTTCTCTTGGAGCTCCGCCATTGTTGGCATGCTAGTGAGCTCCATATACTTTGTAACTCGTGGATGATTCCTTCCATGGCCGTCGTTGGAGCGGAATTGACAAACCGCGCCATGAGCGGCTAAGGTAAGGGTGAACGGTTTGGGCATGTTTTAGGGCGATTTTGTTAGATAATTTGGTTCTGATAATCTACTCTTGAATTATGCATATTGGGTTCTGTTTATTTGCATTTGTCTACTTTGCTTAATCCAACGCGCATGTCTAATTTCGACGATTGACACTCGAGTAATTATGCATGTTGTGTATGTTAAAGAGTAGCGATGCCGTGCCTCTCACTGCTCGACTAAGTAACACAGGTAGATGAAATTAAATCGAAGTATTAAGTCGTGTAGGATAGTTGTTGATTGCATACAGCGTTTGCGGGCAATCTACTAGCAATTAGAATTCACGCTTAAATGTTCGTCGCGGTTAGCTAGTGACTGTCTAGATTTATCTTAGGGCTGATCACCTTGATGTAAGCTTAGATAACGTATAATTGGAACTGTGTGGTCTGATTAAAATCCATGGAGTCGGCTACTTTGGGGCTTCTCTGGTAGTCGTCCGCGTGCATAATAAACTGAATACCATGAAATTTGCATTAAATGATGAACCGAATTTGTCTAACAATTGACCCCGAAACTCCCAAACCGTGCACACGTTTTCTACTCGTTATTCTTTCTTCCGTTAGCTTTATTATTATTTCTCTTGCATGCTTAAAACCCCCCGTTACGAAAATCAATCAATTAATTAAATCCCAATTTCACTAGTAATTTCAACCTTCCTATTCCTTGGATCGACCCTGTTACCACTGGCTGCAAAGCCTTGGTCATAGGCTTATAAATTACATTTTGGCAAGCCTCGACAGCTTGAGTTTATATTGATAGTTCATAAATATCGATACCAAAATTGGCGCCGTTGCCGGGGAATAGGCAATTTGATTGAAATTATGATTGAAGTTTGAATTTGATTGATTGATGGTTGGCTGAAAAAAAATTTCTGTTTGTATATTGTATGCTTGGATTTTTGTTTGTGTATGACCCGTTCCTCTGAGGGTAGTAGATTGCAGTTTATCCCAGAGATTGACAGAGAGGAGCGGCGGTTAAGGAAAGAAGCCCGGGAGGGGCAGAGACCGTTTGAAGAAGAAGAAGGCAATCCCTTCTTGGTTGACGAGATGGCGCAAGGTGATGCGCCACGGACGCTTAAGCAACTGGCAGCGCCAGACCTGAACCTGCAGCCTTTGTGCATAAACTACCCCGTGGTAGCAGGTAACTTCGAATTAAAATCCGGTTTAATTCACCAGTTACCTTCTTTCCATGGCAACGCAGGTGAGGACGCGAACAAACACCTGATGGAATTCCATTGCGTCTGCGCGGGGTTGAAGCCCGCAGGGGTCACGGAGGAGCAATTAAACATGAGGGCATTCCCCTTCACACTCAAAGACAGGGCCAAAGATTGGCTATACTATCTGCCCTCCGGATCGATCACCACGTGGCAGGATATGAAGCGGGTATTTTTGGAAAAATACTTTCCCGCATCCTTGGCCACCACACTACGGAAGAAGATTTATGGGATCACCCAGGATGTAGGTGAGTCCCTGCACGAATACTGGGAACGTTTCGGGCGCCTGTGCGCGAGCTTCCCACATCATCAGATTGCCGACCAGCTGCTCATACAGTACTTTTATGAGGGGATGACGCCCCATGACCGGCAAATGATTGATGCAGCGAGTGGAGGGGCATTGATTGACAAGACCCCAGTTGAGGCCAAGCAGTTGATAGCAAACATGGCAACAAACTCGCAGCAATTCGGTATTCGGGGGCAAGAACAAGTCCATAGCGTGGCTCAGAGCCATGAACTGATTGAGATGAAGGCCCAGGTGGCCGAGATAGGTAGTATGCTGAAAAAGATCGTTGGAGGAACCCGCGAGGCGGAGGAGGTCAACGCGATCGGGGGGTACGCTTCCAACCCAAGGAAGTACGACCCATATTCCAACACATATAACCCCGGTTGGCGCGACCATCCAAATTTTAGCTATGGGAATAGGGAAGGACAATCTCACTTCCAAGGACAGTCTCAGGATAGGGCTAATTCTTCCACCCAGGCTCAAGCCTCGAGCTCCTCCAGCTCACTTGAAGAGATGGTAAGGACCATCGTGACTAGCACCAGCCAGTTCCAAAAAGAGGCTCGAGAAGAGCTTAATTCTAACAAGGCCGAGCTGCAGAATCTGAACAACCAGCTGACACAAATGGCGGTGTCTATCAGTAAGATTGAGAGCAAGAGCTCGGGGAAGCTTCCTTCCCAAACTACAGTTAACTCATGTGAAAACGTGAGTGCTATTCAGCTGCGCAGTGGGAAGTCACTTTCCACTAGAGCTGTGAAGGAAGCCACGGACAGCCTGAACAAGTCCGCCCTGACTGCTCCTGAGATTCAGAGTGAGAGAAAAGATGAGAAGGTCAGTGTACCTGAGGATGTTACCAGAGCACCATTCCCGAGTCGGCTTGTGAAGCCTACTTTGGAGACTGAGGATGCGGAGGTCTTTCGAACCTTCCAAAAAGTGGTGGTCAACATCCCACTTCTTGAGGCAGTAAGCCAAGTGCCGAAGTATGCCAAGTTCCTCAAGAAGTGGTGCACGAGCAAAAGAATGTCAAGAAAAAGTGACGAGACGAAGAAAGAAACCGTCTCCGCAATTTTCTAAGGTAATCTTCCACCGAAGTGCATCGATCCTGGTATGTTTACTATCCCATGCACTATCGGTACTAAATTCATTGAAAATGCCATGTTAGATCTCGGTGCCTCAATTAATGTCATGTCTTATGATGTTTTTAAAGAACTTGAATTGTGTACTTTAATTGAGTCCAATATAGTTGTCCAACTAGCCGATCGATCTTATGTGCATCCTTTAGGGAAGATTGAGGATATTTTAGTCAAAGTTAAGGACTTACAGTTTCCATGCGATTTCTATGTGCTGAATATGAATGAAAATTCTTCGCATGTTTCCTCTTCTATTTTATTAGGCCGCCCATTTATGAAGACCGCTAAGGTCAAGATAGATGTTGATAGGGGTGCCTTATCTGTAGAATTTGATGGAATGGTGAATGAATTTATTATAAATGCATCGAAGTCGTCTGTGAATGCTGGAAATGTATCTGTTGTTGAGCATGATGAGAGTGGGAGTCTACCCTCGCGCTTGAGGGATGGTTCCCATGTCTCAGTTACAAAATCTGATTTAAACTTGTTTGATGATAATGCTGGTTTTTGCACTAACTATTCTGATATTCACGTGCTTGAGGCACGAAGAGTGCAAAATATTTTTCAGAATGATTGCAGGGAAGGTGTGGACAAGGACAATCTTGGATCGTCCCCCGCACTTACAGACTATGGATGAGTCTGTGGAGAGAATACAGTCGAGCAACCGACTTTAAAAATTCTGCGCTTCTCGGAAGCACCCGAGCGATGGACTGTTTTTATGCTTTAGTTTAGTTTAGTTGCTTTTTAGATTAACTTAGTTTTAATTAGCTTGCTGTTTTTTTTTTTAGGAATTGAGGAAGAGAAGACAATTTTGGGCTCTAATGCGTTTGTGCGCCGCTTCCTCGCCCTCGCCAGCTTCACAAAGAGTCAGGGAAGTGTACTTCTTCTTCCCTTTTTACTTTGTATATCTGACTGGTTGGCATTGAGGACAATGCCATATTTTGAAGTTGGGGGTGGAGATATGGTCTGATGGATATGCATGTGTAGTTTGTTGAGAAGTGCTATTTTGATATTGAAGTGCTTGTGACTCTGTTTACTGTTTTCTGACGATGATAGCCTAGGAAATGCATGTTGGAAATTTGAGCATGTTCATAATCGAGTTTTTGCATGAGTTTTGTGTTTATTAGGTTCATGTCAAAAATTTTAAAAATTTTTCTGTTGCTCCCTTGCACTCGTCGCGCACTTAGCAACCTCTCCCTAGATTCCGTAGGCTCGAAAATCGCATGTTTCGCTAATTCTCGTTGTCACCCCGAAAGGCACCCTTAGGTACCTTGTTGCATGAGAGTTAGTGGTTAGTTAATTGAGAAAGCATGCGCTTAGCCTAATCTAAAAAAAAAATAGAAAAGCATGTTTGATAGAAAATTCCTCTCGAGGCGCTCCTCCTTCTTTGTAGCGCTAAAGAAGTGAGCGTGAGTCCTTAAAAACGTGAAGCTTAGGCCTTAGTTTGACGTGTAAGGCAGCTCGAGTTGGAAAGAAAAAGAAATAAAAAGTTGGTTCAAAGAACCTTAATAAAAGAGTACAAAGTACTTGTGAAAAGAAAAAGAATGAGAAAAACAATTAGGTCTCTTAATTTGCTTCTCTCTCTCGTGTAAGTCAAGTATAGACTGTTCTTAAACGCTAGAAGTAGGGGGAAAACGGGATGTGTGTTGCATGTGGTTTTCCGGGTTTTACGTGAGTTTAGGAGTGGTTGGCTAGCACACACACACGTTAGGGGGCAAGAGTTAATTTTTGATATGTCCTAGTTAATGCATGAACAAAATGCTTCCATGATTATGTTATGTTTAAGTTTTCAATATGCATGGAGGTTTGAGTTAGAATGCATGTAAGCGCGTCCTTAGAGTCAATGCCTTTGTAGTGCTTGCTCGAGGACTAGCAATGTTTAAGTTGGGGGTGTTTGATAACTCCATTTTGGAGCTATTAAATACTTCCTAATATTAGCTTAAGTCCGCTTTTAATTGATTAATATATCTCTTTTGTAGGAGAACAGCGGCAAAGAGCTCGTGCGTCCGTTGGGCCCGTTCGAGAGCTTAAAGTGGAGTTTTAGCGCCCCGGGAATGCATCGGGAAGAGGGGAATTTGATCCGTGAAGAAACGGGCCAAAACCGCCTTGGAGAGGCAAAGTTTCAGCCCCAAACCCGAGAGCCAGCGTCGAGCTACAACGTCGAGACGCTGGCTCGACGCTGGAAAAACCCAAGAGCAAGCGTCGAGTGATAGCGTCGAGTCGCTAGCTCGAAGCTGCCCTGGCATCGAGACCCTGCTTGGCGTCGAGACGCTCCGGAGGAGGCGCGCGCAGGAATTTTATCGGGGCAGCGTCGCGACGCTGACCCAGCGTCGCGACGCCATCGAAGGCGCGCGCGGATAACTTAGGGCACAACGTCTCGACGCTGGCATAGCGTCTCGACGCTACGACGATTGCAGAAGCTTATTAGGACGATTTTCTGCAGATTTTTGGGAGAACTTCACCATTTTTAGTCTTCTTCATCTTCTTCTTCCTCTATTTTTCTGTATTTTCTCTTGGAGCTCCGCCATTGTTGGCATGCTAGTGAGCTCCATATACTTTGTAACTCGTGGATGATTCCTTCCATGGCCGTCTTTGGAGCGGAATTGACAAACCGCGCCATGAGCGGCTAAGGTAAGGGTGAACGGTTTCAGCATGTTTTAGGGCGATTTTGTTAGATAATTTGGTTCTGATAATCTACTCTTGAATTATGCATATTGGGTTCTGTTTATTTGCATTTGTCTACTTTGCTTAATCCAACGCGCATGTCTAATTTCGACGATTGACACTCGAGTAATTATGCATGTTGTGTATGTTAAAGAGTAGCGATGCCGTGCCTCTCACTGCTCGACTAAGTAACACAGGTAGATGAAATTAAATCGAAGTATTAAGTCGTGTAGGATAGTTGTTGATTGCATACAGCGTTTGCGGGCAATCTACTAGCAATTAGAATTCACGCTTAAATGTTCGTCGCGATTAGCTAGTGACTGTCTAGATTTATCTTAGGGCTGATCACCTTGATGTAAGCTTAGATAACGTATAATTGGAACTGTGTGGTCTGATTAAAATCCATGGAGTCGGCTACTTTGGGGCTTCTCTGGTAGTCGTCCGCGTGCATAATAAACTGAATACCATGAAATTTGCATTAAATGATGAACCGAATTTGTCTAACAATTGACCCCGAAACTCCCAAACCGTGCACACGTTTTCTACTCGTTATTCTTTCTTCCGTTAGCTTTATTATTATTTCTCTTGCATGCTTAAAACCCCCCGTTACGAAAATCAATCAATTAATTAAATCCCAATTTCACTAGTAATTTCAACCTTCCTATTCCTTGGATCGACCCTGTTACCACGGGCTGCAAAGCCTTGGTCATAGGCTTATAAATTACATTTTGGCAAGCCTCGACAGCTTGAGTTTATATTGATAGTTCAAAAATATCGATACCACCTTAGCGAATGTATGTTTGAGAAGCATATAGATTTTGTTATAGAAAGTCTAGTTTTTGCAAGTGTTGTAAAAATGACTTAGACTTTTAAAATCTATAACAAAGAAAAGCATGTTCATTTAGGGTTAAATGGTTCGATCAGGTTCATTAGTTGAATAGGTCGAAATCTCGTAAATGCTAAGGTTATGAGAAACTCACCCGGTGAAATCTTGTCTAAGGTTGGAGGTAATTGAATTTACGGAACACCTCCTACCTGGGGACGATCCGGTACTTGAGTAAAGTTAACCGGCTTTATGAGCATGCATTAGAGGTGTGAGGTTAGTAAAGTGTTTATAACCTAGACATCTCAGGTGAATAGTTTGCCTAGACTTAAGGTTTTATTTTCTTAGCCGGATAAAACCTGAGTAGTTTACCCTAAATCACCGTCTATGATGCTTAGTAGATGTGTTGAGAAGGAATATATGATATATCCCTCTCCTGCTACGCACTCCCTATAGTTCACAACGTGAGAATTTTGCTTGGCCTCATGATGCCATATGTGGCATCTCCAGACGGGTGGTGTTTGCAACTTTCAATAGCAAGGTGAATGGAGTAAGTGTCTATAGTAAGTGGGAGAAGGAAGTACGTCAGTACATCCTACGGTTTCCTCCATTGGATTGAACCGTGAGATTCCCATGTTCCGCCTGCAGGCTGCCCTAGGGGCACCATCCAAACGGAGGGCTGGGCATGGGAAATCGAACACCTCAGTCACCATTTATGGATAAAGAAACATAGGGCCATTCCCAACACTGACACTCCATACGGTTGCTATGTTGGGGTCGTTCTGTGCGTTCTAAAAATGGAGGGTCACACTTACGGGATTTGCTAAGGAGTTAGTAAATCCAGACCAAAAATGATAACTAAGATGCTATAGGAATATGAGTTATTCTGGTGATAGCATTTAGTCAAGGATCATTCTGACTTACTAAAGTATCGTTGTTAGTAAATAAAGAGTTTGGGTACTTTATTTGCTGCTAAACCTCTTAATTGGTTTAAATAGGTTAAAACCGTTTCACTAATAGTTTTACATTCTTTTTTCAGCATGTCGAGCTCTTTTATTCAGTTGTTAGCACGCGACAAATTAACCGGTGAAAATTTTGGGACGTGGAAGTCGAACCTGTAATGCCCAACGTTTGCATGTACTGTCGATTCTATTTTGACATTTATTTTTATGGAATTTTGAGGTTTATTTTTGGTTTAAAAGCAAGATTTAAAAAGTGGGTTTTGTTTTGTAAAAACAAAAAGAAAAAAAAAAAAAGGAGTTTTGTTGGCTAAATTAAAACAAGTTTTTTTATGTTATATCTTTAAAAGAAAAACAAAAGAAAAAAAAAAGAAAATTGGTTTTCGTTTTACAAAAATAAAAATAAAAGAAAAGAACGAGATTGGTTTAAAAAAAGAAAGTGTTTTTTATTAAAAACAACTCAACTTCAACCTCACGATTCATTCTTTATTTTTTTTTTCTCTTTCTTTACATTCATTTTTGTTCAGAACCAACCGACCTAGCGACTGCTTCTTTTTCTTCTTTGTTTTCGTTTCTCTCTCTCTCGATTCTTCACGCCAACGACCAAACTCCTCCGGCAATCTCCTTTCGGCCTCAATCGCAAGCTTAGCTAGAGAAGGAGTCGCGACAACGGTGGAGATTTTCGGCACCCACGAGCTCCACGGGATGCTTTTAGACGGCGGTGCTCCGACGGTGGTAGCTCGAATTCAAGGGGTGTTTTAACGCTGAGCAACATCATGCATGTTTCGTTGAAGCTTAATTTCAATTACCCACTGAGTTTCGATGTTGGATTCACAAAATTTGGCTTTTTGGACCATTATCCATCAAGAATCGAAAGCTTTTGGGTAAGTCTTCTTTAGCATCTTTTGTTTTCTTAAGCTTTCGGATTCGATTACAGTTTTAGATGGAGTTTAATTGTGGAGTTCTTCATGGGCTCGGTTTTAGATGGAGTTTAATTGTGTCTTCATGGGCTGAAGCTTGAACGACACGATTCGATGATTTTCGACGCTTACCCACAACTCGAACGTCCCCGAGTCAGATTTCCCATAGTTCAGAAAGTTCAGATATGCGAGTTTGAACTCTTTCAGAACAACATCCAGCAAGAACTCGAACCACTTTGGTAAGATTTTGTGGGTAACGCTCACTCTGAACTCTTAGTGCATTCAATTAAAGTAGTTAAGTTTAGCTCATAACCATTGGAATTTTCTTTATGTTTAGATTTGGACTATTCATATTGGATTTCAAATGAAGAATTTGGGTAAGGACGAGTTAGTAAACTCGTAAGTTAGCATTTGTGTCGTTTAACATTCTTAACTGAGATTTTGTTAAATAGGATGTAAGTTTTAGTGTTGGGCGTTTGTTTTTCAGATTGATCCCAAGTACTTGGGTTGAGCAAAGTTTGCAGATGCTCTCTTTGAGTTGTTAATAAAGGTAAGTGACTTTACTATCGGAACACCCTAGGAATAGGTTGTGTATGTTGTGTATGTGTGCTGATAGCTGAATTGGTTGAATAGGATGTGTATGTGTGCTGGTAGTTTAGTTGGTTGTGAATGTTATTTTGAAACGTATGTCTTTATTTCAGGTATGGTTTACCCGATTTCCAAGGGAAACTCTGCCGCAATTTCTAAGATTTTTCTAAAACGTTTTCAATGTTATGTTTATGAATGAGTTGTGGTTAGGAAGTATGTTTTAATGTATTAGTAGGATGTTTATGAATGAAAATGCATGTTGAATGATAAATTGATGTATTTGAGGATGAAATATAAAGGAAAGATTGTTTCATGTTGCATCACGAAATGAAAAGAAATTTTTTTAAAGGGACCTCATGCATTTGTGTTACATATATTGCATAATGATTTTGTGGCTATTACCCTTAAGAGGTTGATGTACATCTAGAGGGAAAGAATGAGGTTCGATGTACATCTAGAGGGAAAGAATGAGGATCTAATTAGGCTGAGACTTGGCCCCGCTGATTGGGTGCCAACTAACCATCAGTTGGGGTAAAGTCTCTACCGAGAAGCCTTCTAGATCGATATGTTGTGGGGTAATAGTCCACTTGGCCAAAGAGGAAAATGTTTTTAAAGAGGAGAGGTTTTAGGTCCCACCAGAGGAAAATGCATGGAACATTCATATTGCATGCGCTTGCATAACGTGACTCCGGTAGCGGGGTCACTTACTGGGTATTTCTTTTGAAATACTCATTCTTTTCTTAAAACATTTTTCCACAGGTAATGACAAGGACGTACAAGGCGAGTGAGCGAGGTCGTTTGCTAGTCGTGCCATGGGGATATTGTCAGAATGACGTCAACATTTAGGATGTTTCATGTTTAAAATGTTTTATGCAAAAGTTATGTTTGAGTTTGTTTCAACAAGTTTAACATTTTGTTTTCATTTGTGTTTTTGCAACGATTTCAATGGGATCCCAAATACATTCTTTTAAATTCTTTTAGAAATATATTTTATGTTTTATAAATTTCTCAAGGATTTCTAGACGTTATAGCATGCATGAAGTAAAGTCCTTACAGATTGTCTAGGTGTAATTACTCGGGTCGTTACAGTTGGTATCAGAGCCCTAGGTTTTAGGTTCTGTAGACTCGCTTACACCGTAAGCTTTAAGTGTCTCCATGGCCAAGTAGCAAATACCTTGTCATCGCCAGGTATGCCTTTGTTATGAAATACGTGTTTAAAAAAAAAAGTTTTCATGATTAGAATGATTGTGAAGTTTTGTTTGTTTTGTTTGAGGTTATTTTTGTTACTTTGTTTTTATTGGAGGTGTATGGGAGGGGTTGTTAAATAAGAAAGAAAATGATCTTAAGAGGTTAAAGTTTTAAAGGACACTAGTTACTGGAGTCGATGTTTCTTGAGTAAGATTTTTTTTTTTTAAAAGGAATGACATGTTAGGATTGGCCTTGTAAAGTTTTAAGGTTTGATGGGCTAAGATATTTTGGCTTTTCTTGTGTCGTGCCAAAAGCATGAAAAGGTAATAAGGTGGGGTTATTTGAAGGTATGGCAAAGTCTTCATAATACATAGGTTAGTTGTTGTGTTCAACTATGATAGCGAGAGTAGTCTTAAAAGACCTGAGTCTTGAAAAAATGTGAGAAGAAAGTTGTGCTATGGTGAAAAATCAAGGAATCCAAAGTAGTTTAAAACGGGACTTTAGACTTTAAATGGAAAAGTAGGTTGATGATTTGAGCTAGAGATTCATTTTCAAGTTACTTCAGACTACCTAGATTTTGTCGATGTCGTTGTTATGAAGGAAAACTCTAGTTCAGTCGGTCCATGAGGAAGTGTTGGGAGGATAAATGAAAGGCCATAAGGTTAAGAAAATGCTACTAGGGATTCTATTTGGAACTCCAAATGTAAGATCTATGGAAGGATTCTAAGCATCGACATGTTTTTGGAGTTGAAGATATATCTCGCTTGGAAATAATAAAAAAAAAAATGAATACTTTAGGCTTGATGACTTTGGTAAAGAAAAATATAGAAAAGGAAAAGTGAAGTGAAAAAGTTGTGCTATCTTGAGAGACAAATAGATTAAGCATGTTGAGGTTCTCAGTACGTTTGTTTATGGCTTGCTTATCCATGATGTGATTCTTGGATAAAAGTCTTTGAAATTGGTAAAAGAAATCTTGCTATTAATTTGAACTTAGAATGTTGGTATATTGATTGAAAGGAATTTGTATGAGACTTTGGTTATGGAACTCGACTTTAGTATGTGGTTTGTGTCCCCAAAGAAAGGGATTAAGTAAGAACGATCCAATAATTGGCAAAGTGCTTTGGATAAGCTTTTATCTTAGAATTTCATATGAGGAGGAAGAAACAACATTTTAGTCGGGGACGGTTATGAACAACGACTGTCAAGGAACTTTAAAATGGGACTAGAGGCTTTATCAGTGCAAAAGGTAGATTGTTAGTTTTATTACTGAAGCTTAAAGGAGTTCGACAATGGGATCAAGTTAGTACAAGAAACTAATGAAGCCATCAATTTGATTGAAAGAAGAAAGTAAGTCAACTTCATGCAAATGAAAAAGTGGTGTTAGAAAAGTAAGTTGGACGTTTCTGGTTTATCATCTAAGCACATGAGGTAAACTTTAGTATAAAGTTTGAGCGAGGAACAACTTTCTTTATTAAAACTCCTCTTAGAATGGCTCCGACATAGTTAAAGTAGCCTCAGTCACAGGTGCAAGAACCACTAGAACAAGGTTTGATATGCTTTAGAATTTTGTGATGGGGCGTGTCAGTTTAGTTTGTTTAAAGAAATGTGTTACTGTGCGACCAAGTTTAAATTGTCAAAAGTCGTTCAATGTCACAATGAAGGACAATAACCCTCTCCTGGAGCCAAAAGACTTCTCTAAGGTTTATTTGAAATGGAAAGGTCATCAATTAAGGATCAAGGAGACTATTTCGCAAAGAATGCCTTCGAGGACCAGGTATAGTCAATATGAGTTTGTTGTGATGTCTATGCATTCACCAATGCTCTTGCGACTTTCATGGATCTCAAGAAACGAGTCTTAAAGGTTTTTCTAGACTCGTTCATGTTAGTACTTATAAACGACATATTGATTTATTTCAAGACTAAAGTGCAACATGATGGACACCTTAGGCAAGCTTTGATGGCATTGACAAGTAAAGATCTATGTGCCATGTTTTCTAGGTGTAAGCTCAAGTTGGACAAGTTCGTTTTTCTTAGGCATGATATTACTAAGGAAAGGTACTGTTTTGGACTTTCTAAAGTGGGGGTAGTTCATAGTTGACCTAGATCTAGTATAGTGGCAACGTTTCGTAGTTTCCTTAGCCTAGCAAGCTAATACAAGAGGTTTGTTTGTAATGTTTCTAGTTTTGCTACATCTTTGTCTTAGTTGACGTGCAAGAACAACACTTTCACTTGCAGCGAAGATTGGAAGAAGAGCTTACAAATGTTAAAGGGTTGATTGACTCCAGCCTCAGTGCTAGTCGTTTCTAATAGGACAAGAGGTTTAATAGTTATTTTGATGCTTCGAAGAAAGGACTAGATTGTGTGCGGATGCAACATAGGAAGGTTATTGCTCACGTTTCGCATCCACTTAACAAACCTTAGCTTATTTATAACATCCTTGGTGTTTGATAACTCCATTTTGGAGCTATTAAATACTTCCTAATTATAGCTTAAGTCCGCTTTTAATTGGTTAATATATCTCATTTGTAGGAGAAATGCGGCAAAGAGCTTGTGCGTCCGTTGGGCCCGTTCGAGAACTTAAAGTGGAGTTTTAGCGCCCCGGGAGTGCATCGGGAAAAGGGGAACTTGATCCGTGAAGAAACGGGCCAAAACCGCCTTGGAGAGGCAAAGTTCCAGCCCCAAACCCGAGAGCCAGCGTCGAGCTATAGCGTCGAGACGCTGGCTCGACGCTGGAAAAACCCGAGAGAAAGCGTCGAGTGATAGCGTCGAGACGCTAGCTCGACGCTGCCTGGCGTCGAGACTCTGCTTGGGGTCGAGACGCTTCAGAGGAGGCGCGCGCAGGAAATTTATCGGGGCAGCGTCGCAACGCTGACCCAGCGTCGCAACGCTGACCCAGCGTCGCGACGCCATCAAAGGCGCGCGCGGAAAACTTAGGGCACAGCGTCGAGACGCTGGCCTAGCGTCTCGACGCTACGACGATTGCAGAAGTTAAATGACGATTTTTCTGCACATTTTTGGACATCTTCTTCTTCATCATTTTTTGTGTTCTTCATCTTCTTCTTCCTCTAGATTTCTCTATTTTCCTTTGAGCTCCGCCATTGTTGGCATGCTAGTGAGCTCCCCTTCTTTTGTAATAAGTTGATGACACCTTCCATGGCCGTGGTTGGAGCGGATTTGACAAACCGTGCCATGAGCGACTAAGGTAAGGGTGAACGGTTTGGGAATAGTTTAGGGAATTTTTGTTAGCAATTTTGGTTCTGATAATCTACGCCTTGATTATGCATATTGGGCTCTGTTTATTTGCATTTATCTATCTTGCTTAATCCAACGCGCATGTTAGATTTTGACGATTGACACTCGGAGTCATCTTGCATGTTGTGTATGTTAAAGAGTAGCGATGCCGTGCCTCTCACTGCTCGACTAAGTAACACAGGTAGATAAAACTAAATCGAAGTATCGAGTCGTGTAGGATAATTGTTGATTGCATACGGCGTTTGCGGGCAATCTACTAGCGATTAGAATTCACGCTTGAATGTTCGTCGCGGTTAGCTAGTGACTGTTTAGATTTATCTTAGGGCTGATCACCTTAATGTAATTCTCGATAACGTATAATTGGAACTGTGTGGTCTGATTAAAATCCATGGAGTCGGCTACTTTGGGGCTTCTCTGGTAGTCGTCCGCGTGTACAATAAACTGAATACCATGAATTTTGCATTAAATGATGAACCGAAATTGGCTAGCAAATAATCCCGAAACTCCCAAACCGTGCACGCGTTTTCTTCTTGTTATTCTATCTTCCGTTAGCGTTTTATTATTCCCCTTGCATGCTAAAAATCCCCCCGTTATAGAATCAATCAATTAATTAAATCCCAATTTTAATAGTGATTTTGATCGTTCTTACTCCTTGGATCGACCCTGTTACCACTGCCTGCAAAGCCTTGGTCATAGGCTTATAAATTACATTTTGGCAAGCCTCGACAGCTTGAGTTTATAGCGATAGTTCAAAAATATCGTTACCAAAAAATTGGCACCGTTACCGGGGAGTAGGCAATTTGATTAAAATTATGATTGAAGTTTGAATTTAATTGATTGATGGTTGGCTGAAAACTTTTTCTGTTTGTATCTTGTATGTTTGAGTTTTTGTTTGTGTATGACCCGTTCCTCTAAGGTTAGTGGATTGCAGTTTATCCCAGAAATCGACAGAGAGGAGCGGCGGTTACGAAGGGAAGCCCGGGAGGGGCAGAGACCGTTTGAAGGAGAAGAAGGCAATCCCTTCTTGGCTGAAGAAATGGCGCAAGGTGACGCGCCGCGGACGCTAAAACAACTGGCAGCGCCAGACCTGAACCTGCAGCCTTTGTGCATAAACTACCCCGTGGTAGCAGGTAACTTCGAATTAAAATCAGGTTTAATTCACCAGTTACCTTCTTTCCATGGCAACGCAGGTGAGGACGCGAACAAACATCTGATGGAGTTCCATTGCGTCTGCGCGGGGATGAAGCCCGCAGGTGTCACGGAGGAGCAGTTGAACATGAGGGCATTCCCCTTCACGCTAAAAGACAAGGCCAAAGACTGGCTATATTACCTGCCCTCCGGATCGATCACCACGTGGCAGGATATGAAGCGGGTATTTTTGGAAAAATACTTTCCCGCATCCTTGGCCACCACACTGCGGAAGAGGATTTATGGGATCACCCAGGATGTTGGTGAGTCTCTGCACGAATACTGGGAACGTTGAGGGCGCCTGTGCGCGAGCTTCCCACACCATCAGATTGCCGACCAGTTGCTCATACAGTATTTTTATGAGGGGATGACGCCCCACGACCGGCAAATGATTTATGCAGCGAGTGGCGGGGCCTTGATCGACAAGACCCCAGCTGAGGCCAAACAGTTGATAGCAAACATGGCAACAAACTCGCAGCAATTCGGTATTCGGGGGCAAGGACAAGTCCATAGCGTGGCCGAGAGTCATGAGCTGATTGAGATGAAGGCCCAGGTGGCCGAGATAGGAAGTATGCTGAAAAAGATCGTTGGAGGAACCCGCGAGGCGGAGGAGGTCAACGCGATCGGGGGGTACGCTTCCAACCCAAGGAAGTACGACCCATATTCCAACACGTATAACCCCGGTTGGCGCGACCACCCCAATTTTAGCTATGGGAATAGGGAAGGACAATCTCCCTTCCAAGGCCAGTCTCAGGATAGGCCTCATTTTTCCACCCATGCTCAAGCCTCGAGCTCCTCCAGCTCATTAGAAGAGATGGTGAGGACCATCGTGACGAGCACCAGCCAGTTCCAAAAAGAGGCTCGAGAAGAGCTTAATTCTCACAAGGCCGAGCTGCAGAATCTGAACAAGCAGCTGACACAAATGGCGGTGTCTATCAGTAAGATTGAGAGCAAGAGCTCGGGGAAGCTTCCTTCCAAAACTACGGTCAACTCATGTGAAAACGTGAGTGCTATTCAGCTGCGGAGTGGGAAGTCACTTTCCACTAGAGCTGTGAAAGAAGCTACGGACAGCCTGAACAAGTCCGCCCCGCCTGCTCCTGAGATTCAGAGTGAGAGAAAAGATGAGAAGGTCAGTGTACCTGAGGATGTTACCAGAGCACCATTCCCAAGTCGGCTTTTGAAGCCTACTTTGGAGACCGAGGATGCGGAGGTCCTTCGAACCTTCCAAAAGGTGGTGGTCAACATCCCGCTTCTTGAGGCAGTAAGCCAAGTGCCGAAATATGCCAAGTTCCTCAAGAAGTGGTGCACGAGCAAGAGAATGTCCAGAAAGAGTGATGAGACGAAGAAAGAAACCATCTCCGCAATTTTCCAAGGTAATCTTCCACCAAAGTGCATCGATCCTGGTATGTTTACTATCCCATGCACTATCGGTACTAAATTCATTGAAAATGCCATGTTAGGTCTCGGTGCCTCAATTAATGTCATGTCTTTTGATGTGTTTAAAGAGCTTGAATTGTGTAATTTAATTGAGTCTAATATGGTTGTCCAACTAGCCGATCGATCTTATGTGCATCCTTTAGGGAAGATTGAGGACATTTTAGTCAAAGTAAAGGACTTATTGTTTCCATGCGATTTCTATGTGCTGAACATGAATGAAAATTCTTCGCATGTTTCCTCTTCTATTTTATTAGGCCGCCCATTTATGAAGACCGCTAAGGTCAAAATTGATGTTGATAGGCGTGCCTTGTCGGTAGAATTTGATGGAATGGTGAATGAGTTTCTTATAAATGCATCGAAGTCGTCTGTGAATGCTGAGAATGTTTCTATGGTTGAGCATGACGAGAATGGGAGTCTACCCTCGCGCTTGAGGGATGGTTCCCATGTCTCAGTTAAAAAATATGATTTGAATTTGTTTGATAATAATGCTAGTTTTTGCACTAACAATTCTGATATTCACGTGCTTGAGGCACGAAGAGCGCAAATGGTTTCAAATTTTGATTACAGGAAAAGTGTGGACGTGGACAAGTCTGGATCGTCCCCCGCACTTACAGACTATGGATGAGTCTGTGGAGAGAATTCAGTCGAGCAACCGACTTTAAAAATTCTGCGCTTCTCGGAGGCACCCGAGCGATGGACTGTTTTTATGCTTTAGTATAGTTGCTGTTTTTTTTATTTTATTGCTTTTTAGATTAACTTAGTTTTACTTTGCTTGCTGTTTTTTTTTTAGGAATTGAGGAAGAGAAGACAATTTTGGGCTCTGATGCTTTTGTGCGCCGCTTCCTCGCCCTCGCCAGCTTCACAAAGAGTCAGGGAAGTGTACTTCTTCTTCCCTTTTACTTTGTATATCTGACTGGTTGGCATTGGGGACAATGCCATATTTTGAAGTTGGGGGTGGAGATGGTCTGATGGATATGCATGTGTAGTTTGTTGAGAAGTGCTATATTGATATTGAAGTGCTTGAGACTCTGTTTACTGTTTTCTGACAATGATAGCCTAGGAAATGCATGTTGGAAATCTGAGCATGTTCATAATCGAGTTTTTGCATGAGTTTTGCGTTTATTTGGTTCATGTCAAAAATTTAAAAAACAATTCTGTTGCTCCCTTGCACCTATCGCGCACTTAGCAACCCCTTCCTAGATTCCGTAGGCTCGAAAATCGCATGTTGCTCTAATTCTCGTTGTCACCCCGAAAGGCACCCGTAGGTAGCTTGTTGCATGAGAGTTAGTGGTTAGTTAATTGAGAAAGCATGTGCTTAGCCTAATATAAAAAAAAACAGAAAAGCATGTTTGTTAGAAAATTCCTCTCGAGGCGCTCCTCCTTCTTTGTAGCGCTAAATAAGTGAGCGTTAGTCCTTAAAAACGTGAAGCTTTGGCCAAAGTTTGACGTGTTAGGCAGCTCGAGTTGGAAAGAAAAAGAAATAAAAAAGATGGTTCAAAGAACCTAACTAAAAGAGTACAAAGTACTCGTTAAAAGAAAAAGAATGAGAAAAATAATTAGGTCTCTTAATTTGCTTCTCTCTCTCGTGTAAGTCAAGTTTAGACTGTTCTTAAACGCTAGAAGTAGGGGGAAAACGGGATGTGCGTTGCATTTAGGTTTTCCGGGTTTACGTGAGTTTAGGAGTGGTTGGCTAGCACACACGCACGTTAGGGGGCAAGAGTTAATTTTTGATATGTTCGTAGTAAATGCATGAACAAAGTGCTTCCATGATTATGTTGTGTTTGAGTTTTTCAATATGCATGGAGGTTTGAGTTAGTTGCATGTAGGCGCGTCCTTAGAGTCAATGTCTTTGTAGTGCTTGCTCGAGGACTAGCAATGTTTAAGTTGGGGGTGTTTGATAACTCCATTTTGGAGCTATTAAATACTTCCTAATTATAGCTTAAGTCCGCTTTTAATTGGTTAATATATCTCATTTGTAGGAGAAATGCGGCAAAGAGCTCGTGCGTCCGTTGGGCCCGTTCGAGAGCTTAAAGTGGAGTTTTAGCGCCCGGGAGTGCATCGGGAAAAGGGGAACTTGATCCGTGAAGAAACGGGCCAAAACTGCCTTGGAGAGGCAAAGTTCCAGCCACAAACCCGAGAGCCAGCGTCGAGCTATAGCGTCGAGACGCTGGCTCGACGCTGGAAAAACCCGAGAGCAAGCGTCGAGTGATAGCGTCGAGACGCTAGCTCGACGCTGCCTGGCGTCGAAACTCTGCTTGGCGTCGAGACGCTTCGGAGGAGGCGCGCGCAGGAAATTTATCGGGGCAGCGTCGCGACGCCATCGAAGGCGCGCGCGGAAAACTTAGGGCACAGCGTCGAGACGCTGGCTTAGCGTCTCGATGCTACGATGATTGCAGAAGTTAAATGACGATTTTTCTGCACATTTTTGGACATCTTCTTCTTCACCATTTTTTGTGTTCTTCATCTTCTTCTTCCTCTAGATTTCTCTTTTTTCCTTTGAGCTCCGCCATTGTTGGCATGCTAGTGAGCTCCCCTTCTTTTGTAATAAGTTGATGACACCTTCCATGGCCGTGGTTGGAGCGGATTTGACAAACCGTGCCATGAGCGGCTAAGGTAAGGGTGAACGGTTTGGGAATAGTTTAGGGAATTTTTGTTAGCAATTTTGGTTCTGATAATCTACGCCTTGATTATGCATATTGGGCTCTGTTTATTTGCATTTATCTATCTTGCTTAATCCAACGCGCATGTTAGATTTCGACGATTGACACTCGAGTCATCTTGCATGTTGTGTATGTTAAAGAGTAGCGATGCCGTGCCTCTCACTGCTCGACTAAGTAACACAGGTAGATAAAACTAAATCGAAGTATCGAGTCCTGTAGGATAATTGTTGATTGCATACGGCGTTTGCGGGCAATCTACTAGCGATTAGAATTCACGCTTGAATGTTCGTCGCGGTTAGCTAGTGACTGTCTAGATTTATCTTAGGGCTGATCACCTTAATGTAATTCTGGATAACGTATAATTGGAACTGTGTGGTCTGATTAAAATCCATGGAGTCGGCTACTTTGGGGCTTCTCTGGTAGTCGTCCGCGTGTACAATAAACTGAATACCATGAATTTTGCATTAAATGATGAACCGAAATTGGCTAGCAAATAATCCCGAAACTCCCAAATCGTGCACGCGTTTTCTTCTTGTTATTCTATCTTCCGTTAGCGTTTTATTATCCCCCTTGCATGCTAAAAATCCCCCCGTTACAGAATCAATCAATTAATTAAATCCCAATTTTAATAGTGATTTTGATCGTTCTTAATCCTTGGATCGACCCTGTTACCACTGGCTGCAAAGCCTTGGTCATACGCTTATAAATTACATTTTGGCAAGCCTCGACAGCTTGAGTTTATAGCGATAGTTCAAAAATATCGTTACCAGTGTCATCTCATAGTCTGTTGCGAAGGAAGTCAGATCGTTTAGAAATCGAGTTGGCACCAGAAGACGTCTCAACATTGTTGCCTCAACTTTCAGTGGTGCTGAGTTTTTGGCAACAAATTGTTGGTGCCCAACAAGAGGACCCCAAATTGGATAACTACTATGGTGAGGTGGATAAACAAGATTTTACCCACTAGTAACTGTTTAGTTTATCGTACCAATGGATAGTACGTGTGCCAGAGGATTATCTTTTAAGAAAGAGTTGTTAGAAGAGGCACACAAAACATCAATTCTAGTGCATCTAAGCAGCACCAAGAGGTATAAGGATTTGAAGAAGTATTATTGATGACATATTGTAAGGAACATGACAAAAGATTTTTTTTTCTCAGTTTGTTATAAGTTGGACATGCCCATAGTTGAAAGCTTTGGGCCAAAAAGAAAAAGAAAAATATGTTAGGTTATTGGAGCTTTTAAACATTCCTGCTTGAAGAAAAGGGATGATATTGCTATGGACTTTACTATAGGACTACCAAGAAAAGTAAAATGTTACACAACGGCTTGGAAAATTGTGGAACGCCTTAAGTTTGTATATCTTTGTCGGTATTGTCAACCAGGGATCCTAGGCATTTTGGCAAAGTTACTTAAGGCACTTGGAACTCAAATGGATTTTAGCACGACCTTTTCACCCAACAACCGATGGTCAGACAAAACGATCGAAACAGATCTTGAAAGTTACGTTACAAGTTTGTGCTTTAAATTTTGCAAGTTGTTGGGGCGCGAGTTAGTCCAAGCCACGAATGAGGCAGTTCAAAATGTTAAAGAAAAAATGATGATTGTGCAGGCTAGACAAATGAGTTATGCCGACACAAGGTGAAAAGATTTGAAGTTCACATGGGGTCATGTGTTCCTAAGAGTACCGCCTATGAAAGGAATTTTGAGGTTCGGTTGGAAAAGGAAAGTTAAGTCCACATTTTATAAAACCGTTTGAGATCTTGAAACATATTGGCCCGTAGCTATCGCTTGGCCTCGCCACCATCTCTCTCTGCAGTTTGTGTTATATTTCATATCTCCTTATTGAAAAATATGTGTTAGATCCAACACATGTGATCGACTATTAACCTTTACACTTGAATGGGAACTCAAGTTATGAGCAAAAGCCCGAAGAAATTATTGCAGTGGACTAGAAAACTCGTCGTATTCAAGAGATGGCTCTTGTTAAGGTCCTCTAGCATAACCACCAATTTGAGGAAGCAATATGAGAAAGAAAGGACGAAATGAGAATCGAGTATCTCGAGTTGTTTCAAGGCTAAAAGACTTTCGAGGACGAAAGTTCCTAAGGGGGGGAAAATTGTAATGCCCAACGTTTGCATGTACTGTTGATTCTATTTTGACATTTATTTTTATGGAATTTTGAGGTTTATTTTTGGTTTAAAAGCAAGATTTAAAAAGTGGGTTTTGTTTTGTAAAAACAAAAAGAAAGAAAAAAAAAGGAGTTTTGTTGGCTAAATTAAAACAAGTTTTTTTTTATGTTATATCTTTAAAAGAAAAACAAAAGAAAAAAAAAGGAAAATTGGTTTTCGTTTTACAAAAATAAAAATAAAAGAAAAGAACGAGATTGGTTTAAAAAAAGAAAGTGGTTTTTATTAAAAACAACTCAACTTCAACCTCACGATTCATTCTTTATTTTTTTTTTCTCTTTCTTTACTTTCATTTTTGTTCAGAACCAGCCGACCTAGCGACTTCTTCTTTTTCTTCTTTGTTTTCGTTTCTCTCTCTCTATTCTTCACGCCAACGACCAAACTCCTCCGGCAATCTCCTTTCGGCCTCAATCGCAAGCTTAGCTAGAGAAGGAGTCACGACAACGGTGGAGATTTTCGGCACCCACGAGCTCCACGGGATGCTTTTAGACGGGGGTGCTCCGACGGTGGTAGCTCGAATTCAAGGGGTGTTTTAACGCTGAGCAACATCATGCATGTTTCGTTGAAGCTTAATTTCAATTACCCACTGAGTTTCGATGTTGGATTCACAAAATTTGGCTTTTTAGACCATTATCCATCAAGAATCGAAAGCTTTTGGGTAAGTCTTCTTTAGCATCTTTTGTTTTCTTAAGCTTTCGGATTCGATTACGGTTTTAGATGGAGTTTAATTGTGGAGTTCTTCATGGGCTCGGTTTAGATGGAGTTTAATTGTGTCTTCATGGGCTGAAGCTTGAACGACACGATTCGATGATTTTCGACGCTTACCCACAACTCGAACGTCCCCGAGTCAGATT
The DNA here is from genome assembly GCA_028017165.1 of Herpetospermum pedunculosum. Taxonomy (NCBI): domain Eukaryota; kingdom Viridiplantae; phylum Streptophyta; class Magnoliopsida; order Cucurbitales; family Cucurbitaceae; genus Herpetospermum; species Herpetospermum pedunculosum. The sequence goes on along the minus strand of CM051528.1, from coordinate 50,544,903 downwards.
TCCCATAGTTCAGAAAGTTCAGATATGCGAGTTTGAACTCTTTCGAACAACATCCAGCAAGAACTCGAACCACTTTGGTAAGATTTTGTGGGTAACGCTCACTCTGAACTCTTAGTGCATTCAATTAAAGTAGTTAAGTTTAGCTCATAACCATTGGAATTTTCTTTATGTTTCGATTTGGACTATTCATATTGGATTTCCAATGAAGAATTTGGGTAAGGACGAGTTAGTAAACTCGTAAGTTAGCATTTGTGTCGTTTAACATTCTTAACTGAGATTTTGTTAAATAGGATGTAAGTTTTAGTGTTGGGCGTTTGTTTTTCAGATTTATCCCAAGTACTTGGGTTGAGCAAAGTTTGCAGATGCTCTCTTTGAGTTGTTAATAAAGGTAAGTGACTTTACTATCGGAACACCCTAGGATTAGGTTGTGTATGTTGTGTATGTGTGCTGATAGCTGAATTGGTTGAATAGGATGTGTATGTGTGCTGGTAGTTTAGTTGGTTGTGAATGTTATTTTGAAACGTATGTCTTTATTTCAGGTATGGTTTACCCGATTTCCAAGGGAAACTCTGCCGAAATTTCTAAGATTTTTCTAAAACGTTTTCAATGTTATGTTTATGAATGAGTTGTGGTTGGGAAGTATGTTTTAATGTTTTAGTAGGATGTTTATGAATGAAAATGCATGTTGAATGATAAGTTGATGTATTTGAGGATGAAATATAAAGGAAAGATTGTTTCATGTTGCATCACGAAATGAAAAGAAATTTTTTTAAAGGGACCTCATGCATTTGTGTTACATATATTGCATAATGATTTTGTGGCTATTACCCTTAAGAGTTTCGATGTACATCTAGAGGGAAAGAATGAGGATCTAATTAGGCTGAGACTTGGCCCCGCTGATTGGGTGCCAACTAACCATCAGTTGGGGTAAAGTCTCTACCGAGAAGCCTTCTAGATCGATATGTTGTGGGGTAATAGTCCACTTGGCCAAAGAGGAAAATGTTTTTAAAGAGCAGAGGTTTTAGGTCCCACAAGAGGAAAATGCATGGAACATTCATATTGCATGCGCTTGCATAACGTGACTCCGGTAGCGGGGTCACTTACTGGGTATTTCTTTTGAAATACTCATTCTTTTCTTAAAACGTTTTTCCACAGGTAATGACAAGGACGTACAAGGCGAGTGAGCGAGGTCGTTTGCTAGTCGTGCCATGGGGATATTGTCAGAATGACGTCAACATTTAGGATGTTTCATGTTTAAAATGTTTTATGCAAAAGTTATGTTTGAGTTTGTTTCAACAAGTTTAACATTTTGTTTTCATTTGTGTTTTTGCAACGATTTCAATGGGATCCCAAATACATTCTTTTAAATTCTTTTAGAAAGATATTTTATGTTTTATAAATTTCTCAAGGATTTCTAGACGTTATAGCATGCATGGAGTAAAGTCCTTACAGATTGTCTAGGTGTAATTACTCGGGTCGTTACAGTTGGTATCAGAGCCCTAGGTTGTAGGTTCTGTAGACTCGCTTACACCGTAAGCTTTAAGTGTCTCCATGGCCAAGTAGCAAATACCTTGTCATCGCTAGGTATGCCTTTGTTATGAAATACGTGTTTAAAAAAAAAAGTTTTCATGATTAGAATGATTGTGAAGTTTTGTTTGTTTTGTTTGAGGTTATTTTTGTTACTTTGTTTTTATTGGAGGTGTATGGGAGGGGTTGTTAAATAAGAAAGAAAATGATCTTAAGAGGTTAGAGTTTTAAAGGACACTAGTTACTGGAGTCGATGTTTCTTGAGTAAGATTTTTTTTTTTTAAAAGGAATGACATGTTAGGATTGGCCTTGTAAAGTTTTAAGGTTTGATGGGCTAAGATATTTTGGCTTTTCTTGTGTCGTGCCAAAAGCATGAAAAGGTAATAAGGTGGGGTTATTTGAAGGTATGGCAAAGTCTTCATAATACATAGGTTAGTTGTTGTGTTCAACTATGATAGCGAGAGTAGTCTTAAAAGACCTGAGTCTTGAAAAAATGTGAGAAGAAAGTTGTGCTATGTTGAAAAATCAAGGAATCCAAAGTAGTTTAAAACGGGACTTTAGACTTTAAATGGAAAAGTAGGTTGATGATTTGAGCTAGAGATTCATTTTCAAGTTACTTCAGACTACCTAGATTTTGTCGATGTCGTTGTTATGAAGGAAAACTCTAGTTCAGTCGGTCCATGAGGAAGTGTTGGGAGGATAAATGAAAGGCCATAAGGTTAAGAAAATGCTACTAGGGATTCTATTTGGAACTCCAAATGTAAGATCTATGGAAGGATTCTAAGCATCGACATGTTTTTGGAGTTGAAGATATATCTCGCTTGGAAATAATAAAAAAAAAATGAATACTTTAGGCTTGATGACTTTGGTAAAGAAAAATATAGAAAAGGAAAAGTGAAGTGAAAAAGTTGTGCTATCTTGAGAGACAAATAGATTAAGCATGTTGAGGTTCTTAGTACGTTTGTTTATGGCTTGCTTATCCATGATGTGATTCTTGGATAAAAGTCTTTGAAATTGGTAAAAGAAATCTTGCTATTAATTTGAACTTAGAATGTTGGTATATTGATTGAAAGAAATTTGTATGAGACTTTGGTTATGGAACTCGACTTTAGTATGTGGTTTGTGTCCCCAAAGAAAGGGATTAAGTAAGAACGATCCAATAATTGGCAAAGTGCTTTGGATAAGCTTTTATCTTAGAATTTCATATGAGGAGGAAGAAACAACATTTTAGTCGGGGACGGTTATGAACAACGGCTGTCAAGGAACTTTAAAATGGGACTAGAGCCTTTATCAGTGCAAAAGGTAGATTGTTAGTTTTATTACTGAAGCTTAAAGGAGTTCGACAATGGGATCAAGTTAGTACAAGAAACTAATGAAGTCATCAATTTGATTGAAAGAAGAAAGTAAGTCAACTTGATGCAAATGAAAAAGTGGTGTTAGAAAAGTAAGTTGGACGTTTTTGGTTTATCATCTAAGCACATGAGGTAAACTTTAGTATAAAGTTTGAGCGAGGAACAACTTTCTTTATTAAAACTCCTCTTAGAATGGCTCCGACATAGTTAAAGTAGCCTCAGTCACAGGTGCAAGAACCACTAGAACAAGGTTTGATATGCTTTAGAATTTTGTGATGGGGCGTGTCAGTTTAGTTTGTTTAAAGAAATGTGTTACTGTGCGACCAAGTTTAAATTGTCAAAAGTCGTTCAATGTCACAATGAAGGACAATAACCCTCTCCTGGAGCCAAAAGACTTCTCTAAGGTTTATTTGAAATGGAAAGGTCGTCAATTAAGGATCAAGGAGACTATTTCGCAAAGAATGCCTTCGAGGACCAGGTATAGTCAATATGAGTTTGTTGTGATGTTTATGCATTCACCAATGCTCTTGCGACTTTCATGGATCTCAAGAAATGAGTCTTCAAGGGTTTTCTAGACTCGTTCGTGTTAATACTTATAAACGACATATTGATTTATTTCAAGACTAAAGTGCAACATGATGGACACCTTAGGCAAGCTTTGATGGCATTGACAAGTAAAGATCTATGTGCCATGTTTTCTAGGTGTAAGCTCAAGTTGGACAAGGTCGTTTTTCTTAGGCATGATCTTACTAAGGAAAGGTACTGTTTTGGACTTTCTAAAGTGGGGGTAGTTCATAGTTGACCTAGATTTAGTATAGTGGCAACGTTTCGTAGTTTCCTTAGTCTAGCAAGCTAATACAAGAGGTTTGTTTGTAATGTTTCTAGTTTTGCTACATCTTTGTCTTAGTTGACGTGCAAGAACAACACTTTCACTTGCAGCGAAGATTGCAAGAAGAGCTTACAAATGTTAAAGGGTTGATTGACTCCAGCCTCAGTGCTAGCCGTTTCTAATAGGACAAGAGGTTTAATAGTTATTTTGATGCTTCGAAGAAAGGACTAGATTGTGTGCGGATGCCACATAGGAAGGTTATTGCTCATGTTTCGCATCCACTTAACGGACCTTAGCTTATTTATAACATCCTTGGTGTCATCTCATAGTCTGTTGCTAAGGAAGTCAGATCGTTTAGAAATCGAGTTGGTACCAGAAGACGTCTCAACATTGTTGCCTCAACTTTCAGTGGTGCTGAGTTTTTGACAACAAATTGTTGGTGCCCAACAAGAGGACCCCAAATTGGATAACTACTATGGTGAGGTGGATAAACAAGATTTTACCCACTAGTAACTGTTTAGTTTATCGTACCAATGGATAGTACGTGTGCCAGAGGATTATCTTTTAAGAAAGAGTTGTTAGAAGAGGCACACAAAACATCAATTCTAGTGCATCTAAGCAGCACCAAGAGGTATAAGGATTTGAAGAAGTATTATTGATGACATATTGTAAGGAACATGACAAAAGATTTTTTTTTCTCAGTTTGTTATAAGTTGGACATGCCCATAGTTGAAAGCTTTGGGCCAAAAAGAAAAAGAAAAATATGTTAGGTTATTGGAGCTTTTAAACATTCCTGCTTGAAGAAAAGGGATGATATTGCTATGGACTTTACTATAGGACTACCAAGAAAAGTAAAATGTTACACAACGGCTTGGAAAATTGTGGAACGCCTTAAGTTTGTATATCTTTGTCGGTATTGTCAACCAGGGATCCTAGGCATTTTGGCAAAGTTACTTAAGGCACTTGGAACTCAAATGGATTTTAGCACGACCTTTTCACCCAACAACCGATGGTCAGACAAAACGATCGAAACAGATCTTGAAAGTTACGTTACAAGTTTGTGCTTTAAATTTTGCAAGTTGTTGGGGCGCGAGTTAGTCCAAGCCACGAATGAGGCAGTTCAAAATGTTAAAGAAAAAATGATGATTGTGCAGGCTAGACAAATGAGTTATGCCGACACAAGGTGAAAAGATTTGAAGTTCACATGGGGTCATGTGTTCCTAAGAGTACCGCCTATGAAAGGAATTTTGAGGTTCGGTTGGAAAAGGAAAGTTAAGTCCACATTTTATAAAACCGTTTGAGATCTTGAAACATATTGGCCCGTAGCTATCGCTTGGCCTCGCCACCATCTCTCTCTGCAGTTTGTGTTATATTTCATATCTCCTTATTGAAAAATATGTGTTAGATCCAACACATGTGATCGACTATTAACCTTTACACTTGAATGGGAACTCAAGTTATGAGCAAAAGCCCGAAGAAATTATTGCAGTGGACTAGAAAACTCGTCGTATTCAAGAGATGGCTCTTGTTAAGGTCCTCTAGCATAACCACCAATTTGAGGAAGCAATATGAGAAAGAAAGGACGAAATGAGAATCGAGTATCTCGAGTTGTTTCAAGGCTAAAAGACTTTCGAGGACGAAAGTTCCTAAGGGGGGGAAAATTGTAATGCCCAACGTTTGCATGTACTGTTGATTCTATTTTGACATTTATTTTTATGGAATTTTGAGGTTTATTTTTGGTTTAAAAGCAAGATTTAAAAAGTGGGTTTTGTTTTGTAAAAACAAAAAGAAAGAAAAAAAAAGAGTTTTGTTGGCTAAATTAAAACAAGTTTTTTTTTTATGTTATATCTTTAAAAGAAAAACAAAAGCAAAAAAAAGGAAAATTGGTTTTCGTTTTACAAAAATAAAAATAAAAGAAAAGAACGAGATTGGTTTAAAAAAAGAAAGTGGTTTTTATTAAAAACAACTCAACTTCAACCTCACGATTCATTCTTTATTTTTTTTTTCTCTTTCTTTACTTTCATTTTTGTTCAGAACCAGCCGACCTAGCGACTTCTTCTTTTTCTTCTTTGTTTTTCGTTTCTCTCTCTCTCGATTCTTCACGCCAACGACCAAACTCCTCCGGCAATCTCCTTTCGGCCTCAATCGCAAGCTTAGCTAGAGAAGGAGTCGCGACAACGGTGGAGATTTTCGGCACCCACGAGCTCCACGGGATGCTTTTAGACGGCGGTGCTCCGACGGTGGTAGCTCGAATTCAAGGGGTGTTTTAACGCTGAGCAACATCATGCATGTTTCGTTGACGCTTAATTTCAATTACCCACTGAGTTTCGATGTTGGATTCACAAAATTTGGCTTTTTAGACCATTATCCATCAAGAATCGAAAGCTTTTGGGTAAGTCTTCTTTAGCATCTTTTGTTTTCTTAAGCTTTCGGATTCGATTACGGTTTTAGATGGAGTTTAATTGTGGAGTTCTTCATGGGCTCGGTTTTAGATGGAGTTTAATTGTGTCTTCATGGGCTGAAGCTTGAACGACACGATTCGATGATTTTCGACGCTTACCCACAACTCGAACGTCCCCGAGTCAGATTTCCCATAGTTCAGAAAGTTCAGATATGCGAGTTTGAACTCTTTCGAACAACATCCAGCAAGAACTCGAACCACTTTGGTAAGATTTTGTGGGTAACGCTCACTCTGAACTCTTAGTGCATTCAATTAAAGTAGTTAAGTTTAGCTCATAACCATTGGAATTTTCTTTATGTTTCGATTTGGACTATTCATATTGGATTTCCAATGAAGAATTTGGGTAAGGACGAGTTAGTAAACTCGTAAGTTAGCATTTGTGTCGTTTAACATTCTTAACTGAGATTTTGTTAAATAGGATGTAAGTTTTAGTGTTGGGCGTTTATTTTTCAGATTGATCCCAAGTACTTGGGTTGAGCAAAGTTTGCAGATGCTCTCTTTGAGTTGTTAATAAAGGTAAGTGACTTTACTATCGGAACACCCTAGGAATAGGTTGTGTATGTTGTGTATGTGTGCTGATAGCTGAATTGGTTGAATAGGATGTGTATGTGTGCTGGTAGTTTAGTTGGTTGTGAATGTTATTTTGAAACGTATGTCTTTATTTCAGGTATGGTTTACCCGATTTCCAAGGGAAACTCTGCCGAAATTTCTAAGATTTTTCTAAAACGTTTTCAATGTTATGTTTATGAATGAGTTGTGGTTGGGAAGTATGTTTTAATGTTTTAGTAGGATGTTTATGAATGAAAATGCATGTTGAATGATAAGTTGATGTATTTGAGGATGAAATATAAAGGAAAGATTGTTTCATGTTGCATCACGAAATGAAAAGAAATTGTTTTAAAGGGACCTCATGCATTTGTGTTACATATATTGCATAATGATTTTGTGGCTATTACCCTTAAAAGGTTGATGTACATCTAGAGGGAACGAATGAGGTTCGATGTACATCTAGAGGGAAAGAATGAGGATCTAATTAGGCTGAGACTTGGCCCCGCTGATTGGGTGCCAACTAACCATCAGTTGGGGTAAAGTCTCTACCGAGAAGCCTTCTAGATCGATATGTTGTGGGGTAATAGTCCACTTGGCCAAAGAGGAAAATGTTTTTAAAGAGGAGAGGTTTTAGGTCCCACCAGAGGAAAATGCATGGAACATTCATATTGCATGCGCTTGCATAACGTGACTCCGGTAGCGGGGTCACTTACTGGGTATTTCTTTTGAAATACTCATTCTTTTCTTAAAACGTTTTTCCACAGGTAATGACAAGGACGTACAAGGCGAGTGAGCGAGGTCGTTTGCTAGTCGTGTCATGGGGATATTGTCAGGATGACGTCAACATTTAGGATGTTTCATGTTTAAAATGTTTTATGCAAAAGTTATGTTTGAGTTTGTTTCAACAAGTTTAACATTTTGTTTTCATTTGTGTTTTTGCAACGATTTCAATGGGATCCCAAATACATTCTTTTAAATTCTTTTTGAAATACATTTTATGTTTTATAAATTTCTCAAGGATTTCTAGACGTTATAGCATGCATGGAGTAAAGTCCTTACAGATTGTCTAGGTGTAATTACTCGGGTCGTTACAGAACCTTAATGCAGTTTTGGTTCTCGACAACCTAAGATTTGTCTTAACGGAGGAGTGTCCTCCGGTTCCTAGTTCAAATGCCTCACGAACTGTTCGTGAAGCATATGACGGTTGGATTCGGGCTAACTGTTGCGTTCTCAATGTGTAAATTAAAATGCAATGTGAGAGCACTCAGAACATGCAAGCATACATGGTCTTGTAGCAAGTAGTAAGTATTTTTTCATTCGATTTCCCACAGAGATTTATTCTTAGTTACTAGAGAAGTGAGATGTTAGATTAGAAAGGATGGTTTAAAATGGGGTAGAATTGGGATTAATGTGCCTAACTAATATAGAATGTGCGAGATATGCAAGCATAAACAACGACAAGTAAAGAGGTTAACTTGAATGTAGAAGAAAAAGAATTGCGGAGAAAGCAATTATCTAGCAATAAAATCGCAAGACAGAAACTGAGAAAAATGGCTAAGGCAAAAATTAAACTAAGAAAATTGCGCAGACATCAATTTTTTAGCAATTGTACTAACAGCGTTTTAAGGGCGAAGTGTGGAAACAAGGGCTACTAACGACTCCTCTATAGGCTTTTTCATACGATTCTTCAGCAGTAGATCAACTTATCATGCATCAAATTAACTCATTCTCATGTATCTCTCGATTTCATGCATTAGATCCTTTAGTTCACTCATGTCCAAGTAAGACTTAAGCATCTATTTATATAAGCAAGTTAATGATTTGTGCTAGGAAAACGTCTATTCCTATATCGTTTTCTGGCTACCATGAAAGGCTAGCATGAATGGACGACTCTGAACTCTTACTCCTTCTGGAGGTTAGGAGTTCTTTGGACAAAATGGATGGCCAATCGAAATTGTCCGTGGGTTGAAGTACACATACATTCAATGCGTGCGAAGCTATCCTACATGCTGGATTCACGTATTTCTACCTATAGATTCATCATTAGCAGACCCTTATGTGGTTTAGTTACTCATGGATGATGATGGAGTGGAAAGACTTGATTGATTAAACATGCTTGGCAGTATTCGAATGGAAACAACAGAAAACAGAAAGCAATGGAGAACTTTGCGAAGTAGTCAAACAATTCCTCTATTAAGTACGATTCGAAACTCAAAGTGCAACGATTATAAAGCAATAAAGACTAAGCAAATGAAAACGACTTGAAACAATGTAGCTAACAGAACCAAATGGCAGCAAACAGAAGCGAAAAGTAAAGACAAAAAGCAGCAGAAAGGAGATAAACGTGTGCGTGAACTCCTCGCCGCAAGCGCCTGGGATGAAGGGAAAAGGGGAGCTTTATTTGGGGATGAATCCAATCAGAAGAGAAGAAAGATCTTCTCTTCTTCCTCTCAGATTATCGATGCCAACAGCTGAATCCTTCACGCCAACAAACGGGAGAAGAAATAGAGAAGAAACTGCGTTGAGATGGGAGTTCTACGCTTCCAAGCTTGTTGTTCACCTTCCCCCTTGACCTCCTTTTATAGTGTTTTGCAGGTCCGATTCGGCCAAGAAGAACCATCCATTCTGAACGACGACCTTCCACGTGGCAGCATGAGAGGAATTGGGCGGCTGAAGGATCGCAACAAAATGGAAGACGGTTAGAACAACTTAACATTTTCACTTAAAACATTGCGGAGACAGCAATGTTTCCGCAATGTTCCTGCAATACATAAATTTCAACTCTTTAGCTTTGTTTTCGATTCTTTTTCCTTTCTTTTACACAATAGTCCTGATTTAGCTTCATTCTATAAATTCTCATATATAAGCACATGTTTAGACTAAATTCTATCAAAAACGCTTAAGAGTTTACACCATTCTATAGCAAATAAGTCCCTAAAATGTATACTTTTGGAGGCGTAACACTAACGATAAAGCTCGAGTTTATATCCTGGCAAGCATATCTGATGTTTTGTCAAGGATGCATGAGGGGATGGTTTCCGCTAAGGAAATCATGGCTTCACTACAAGAGATGTTTGGAAAGCCTTCCTCATCTCTTAGGTATGAAGCCCTCAAGCACATTTACAACTACCGTATGATTGAAGGAACCTCTGTTAGGGAGCATGTCCTTAACATGATGGTGTACTTCAATACTGCAAAAGTAAATGGATCAACCGTCGACGAACAAGGTCAGGTTGGATTTATCTTGGAATCTCTTTCGAAGAGTTTCCTGCACTTCAGGACCAATATGGTCATGAATAAGATAGAATACAATCTGACGTCTCTTCTGAACGAGCTTCAAATTTATCAGTCCCTGCATACCTCTAAAGGAAAGGAGAAAGAGGTAAATGTTACCACTTCTATGAAGTTCCAGAAAGGGTCTGGGTCTGGGACTAAATTTGAACCTCTTACTGTGAGTAATAAGATTATTCACAAGAAGAAGAGAAGTGTCAGGAAAGGCAAGACCCCAACTGTAGGCAAGGTAAAAGCTTCACACAGTGGAAAGTGTTTTCATTGTGGTGAAGAAGGGCACTGGAAGCGAAACTGCCCTAAATACCTTGCGGAGAAACAGACAAAGAATGAACGACAAGGTAAATATGATTTATCTTCTGTCTAAACATTTCATGTGGAATATGATTGTCATACCTGGATGTTGATTCAGGAACCACTAATAATGTTTGTTATTCTTTTCAGGAAACTAGTTCCTGTTTGCCAGTTTCTTGACGAAGATGCCTTATGAAGACGTATTCGCAGTTTATACAGTGGGAGCTTGTTTGTTTATAGTTGTTTGTATAGAAATAATTTCAAGTGTTGTAATTATTGTCTATAAACTCAAGTTTGCTGTGAAGACTTTATGTATATAGTATCTTTTGTTTTTATAAATGAATGGTTCATTTCACAAAAGATGTATACAAGTAGTGTTCTATTAAACTTGGTAACAACTAAAGTGTTAAGACTTATCTTGTTTTAAATTGAAAGCTAAATTATAAATTAGCAATGGTTGTTAGTTATGCTGGTTCTTCTCAAGTGTTGAGAAAACTTTAATGCAGTGGGAGAATTATGAGATAATTTGTCCTGCTGTATTAGTATGTTTTATGACTCTAGTTATCATATTGATGATGACAGTGAGTTCATAAACAAGAACCAGTGGCTCAAAGCCATGGATCTACAAGAGTTTTTCAGACCAAGTCTATGAGGTGAAAACCTCTAAGGCTTGACTTTCTGGCAAAGGGACTGTCCCGAAGAGAAGGGGTTAATTGTGTATTGTTACGTCTCCAAAAGTGACCTTTTTAGGACTTAATTATCTTAGAAAGATGTTCACTCTTAGGTGTTTTTGATAGCATTTAGCCTAAACCTATGCTTAAATATGAGAATTAGAAGAAGGTAGCTAAATTAGGACTTACGTACAATAGGAAAGAAAAGGGTGGAAAACCGAAGGAAAAGAATGAAAAAACAAGCACTGCGATAGCATTGCGGAAACATTGCGGAAACCGCAATGTTTCAAGTGAAAACCGTAAGTTGACTGATCTTTTTCTGTTAATTTCCGTTATTTCAGGGATTCGTTCTTTCTCCTCCATCCATTCTGAAGTACGACGTTGAAGATTGATGGTTCTCCTTGGCCCAAATGCACCTGCAGATTGCTATAAAAGGGGGTCAAAGTCGAGGGTTCAATCATCATCCGAAAGCGTAGAAGTCCTCTCGCAGCTCCAACTTTTCTCCTGTCGTTCTTCTCTGTCTGTTGGTGTGAGAGTCTCAGCTGTTGGAATCGACAATCTGATAGGAAGGAGAGAAGATTCATCTTCTCTCCCGATTGGATTCATCCAAGCAAAGCTATTCTTTCATCCCCTTCAGCCGAGGCATCTGCAACTAGGCGTTCACGCTCGTTTTTATGCTTTCTGTCTTTATTTCCATTTTCCAGCTTTAGTTTGTTGTTGTTTCCTTTCTTGTAACTAGATCAGTCCATTTCGTTGAGTTCTGTCTTTCTGTTATGCACTCTAAATTCCTCTTCTTGTCCAATCAAACAATCAAGTAATCAAAGCATAGTTATTATTTCACAAGTTTTCCATCTTTTGCTGCTACGGTCTTTCCTTACTGTTTTAAGTATATTTCTCTTCTAAGCATGTTTCCTTCATCTCTCATTTCTGTTTATCCCATATCCATGAGTAACTAAGTCACATAGGGGCATGCTAATGACAATACTATAGGCTAAAAAACGTGAGCCAAGCATGTAGGATAGCTCTCGAAGCATTGATTGTATGTAAGCTTCATCCCACGGGCAATTTCGATTGGCCATCCATTTTGTCCAAAGAACTCCTAACCTCTGAAAGGAGTAAGAGTTCAGAGTCATACACTCATGCTAGCCTTTCAAGGTAGCCAGAAAACGACCTAGGAATAGGCGTTTTCCTAGTACAAACCATAACTTTCTGCTTTAACAAGATGCTTAAGACCTTACTTGGATATGAGTAAACTAAAGAATCTAATGCATGGAATCGGACGATACATGAGATTGAGTGAGTTTGATGCATAGTGAGTTGATCCAACGCTTGAGAATCGTGAGAAAAAGCCTATAGAGGAGTCGTTAGTAGCCCTTGTTTCTCCATTTCACACACTTTCGCTGTTGTTAAAATTGCGGTAGAATTGCTGTTTCCGCAATTCTGCTTAAGTTACAATTCTGTCTAGCTGTTTTTGTCTTCATTTATTAATCTCGTTTCTTTTCATTTGAGTTTAGCTTTGACTTGCACTTGTTTATGTTGCTACCCTCTACGTATTCAGTAGGAAATAGACAATTTAAAACCAATTTGACCCCATCAAATCCACCCATTCTTTCTTAACTTTACACTTCTCTAGTAACTTATAATAAATCTCTGTGGGAAAACGAATGAAAAATACTTACTACTTGCTATAGGACCATGTATGCTTGCATGTTCTGAGTGCTCTCTCTATCTTATTGCTTACTTATTTTAACACATTGAGCACACAACAAGTTTTTGGCGCCGCTGCCGGGGATTTATTAAAGTGAAAACGAAGTTTGTTAAGTTTGAAACACCGAGTTTATTGTCTATTGTAACTAATCTAGCTTCATTTCTTTTTCAGGTACCATTGGGTTAGTTTATGAGTGAGCCTTCAAGTAGTGATCTAGAGTTCAATCCTGAGCCTGAGAGATTACTTAGGGCCAGAAATAGAGCCAAGAAACGTCTCTTTAAACAACCCCCTTTACCTCAAGTAATTGCGGGAACCGCAATTCCTCCGCAATTGTCTCAAGAAGAAATGGCTGGAATAATTCCAAATCCGGTGCCTGTCACTCGCAATCCCATCGAAATAGCGAATGACAAGGATAGCGCCATACTCTCTTACTTAGTACCTATGCCTGGGGAGCTGAACCCCAGCATAATCCGTCCTGAAATCACTGCCAACTCATTCGAGTTAAAGCCAGTGATGTTCCAAATGTTGTCCACTGTGGGACAATTCTTTGGAGTGGAAAATGAGGACCCCCACAACCATCTTAGAAACTTCTTAGGAGTCAGTGATACATTCATCATCCCTGGAGTTTCCCAAGAAGCCTTGAGGCTATACCTTTTCCCTTACTCTTTGAGGGACAAAGCCAAAACATGGTTGAACTCATTACCCTCAGGATCAGTCCTTAATTGGACAGACTTAGCAGAGAAATTCCTAGTCAAGTACTTCCCACCTGATAGGAATTCTACCTTTCGTGATGACATAATCAAGTTCAAACAAGCTGACACTGAGTCTCTTCACGAAGCTTGGACAAGGTTTAAAGATCTTCTTCTTAAATGTCCACACCATGGCATCCCATGGTGTATCCAAATAGAGGTCTTTTTCAAAGGATGCAACCCCAACACTAGACAAGACTTAAATTCATCTGCTGGAGGTTCCATGTATTCCAAGAGTTACAACGAAGCCTATGAGATCTTGGAGAAGATCTCAGCATCTCACTGTAGGTGGTCAGATGATCCAGTTGAGCCAACTAGAGCTCAAGACAAGGATGCTCTAAGTGCAATGAGCAGCCAAATAAATGCCCTGACCAGCCTAGTTAAGCAAATGGCTCAGGCCAATCTCCAAACAAGTGTCAACACCGCCACAGCCATGTCAATGGGCACCCAACCAAGTCAAGGTGAGACACTTATCTTTGGATTCTGTGGGGAAGGGCACCCGTATGAATACTGCCCTGGGAATCCAGCCTCAGTCTGCTATGTTGGAAGCCAGCAGCAGCCTAGGAACAACCCCTACTCTAATACTGACAACCCTGGTTGGAGGAACCACCCAAACCTGTCATGGGGTGGCCAACAGAATGCTAACCAAAATCCTAACCAACCAAGGCCGAGTGGAACACCTGGTTTCACTCCCCAACATAACCAATCCATGTATCAAAAACCGTACAACCAACCTGTAGGATCTTCTGTAGAAAACTTACTTAAGGAATACATAGCCAAGAATGATGCCACTCTACAGAGCCAACAAGCTACTCTTAGGAGCCTAGAGAACCAAATAGGGCAACTAGCCAATGAAATCAAAAGTAGGCTCCAAGGTAGACTTCCTGCTGACACTGAAGTGCCAAGGAGAGATGGTAAAGAGCAAGTTCAAGCAATTGAACTTAGAAGTGGTAGACCATTGGTAAGCAACACCAAGGACACACCAAAGAGAGTAGAGAACACCGAGTCTAGTGCTCCACTGGAGTCTCTGCCAAACCAAGGTCCACCACCAACAAGCACATCAGGAGCAAGGCTGGAGCCAATCATAGAGGAGATAGAAGAAATTCCAAGGCCTCCACCTATCCTCAGGCGACCTGATGTGCCTGCATATGTGCCACCACCTCCATTTCCGAGAAGGCTAAAGAAAAAACAAGAACAGGAAGTGCACTTTAATAAATTTCTAGAAATTCTTAAGCAAGTGCATGTTAATATTTCTTTTGTTGAAGTTTTACAGTCTATGCCTTCTTATGTAAAGTTTTTGAAGGATATTATAACTAACAAGAGAATAATTGGTGAGTTTGAAACAGTCAATCTCACTGAGGAGTGCAGTGCCATACTCCAGAACAAGCTACCCAAGAAGGAGAAGGATCCTGGTTCCTTCACCTTACCTGTAGAGCTAGGAGGCAAGCACGTGGGCAGAGCTCTTTGTGACCTGGGAGCCAGCATAAACCTCATGCCCCTATCACTATTCCGCCAGCTAGGAATAGGAGAAGCACGTCCAACCACTGTCACTTTACAACTAGCAGACAGATCCATTGCATACCCTGAAGGTAAGATTGAGGATATTCTTGTAAAGGTTGACAAGTTTATTTTCCTTGCAGATTTCATTGTCCTGGATTATGAAGCAGACAAGGAGGTCTCCATCCTGTTAGGCAGACCATTTCTAGCCACAGGTAGGGCACTAATAGATGTCCAAAAAGGTGAGCTCACTATGAGGGTTCATGATGAAGAGGTGAAATTTAGTGTTTATAAAGCCTTAAGGTACCCCTCTGACTCTGAATCTTGTGCTAGCATGGACATTGTTGATTCACTAATGGAAGAACAATTGGAGCATGAATTGTTGACTAAGCATGCTAATAACTATGTAGGATTAGAATTACCTGACTTAAACATAGCTGAGATAATGGACATACCTGTAAATAACCCTCAGCATGTTTGTATGAATATTGACTTAACTGAAAAATCTTTGAATCCATTAAAACCATCCATTGAGCATCCACCTGTCTTAGAATTAAAACCTCTCCCCACTCACCTCAAGTATGCATATCTAGGAAGTAATGATACTTTGCTTGTGATTATTTCTTCTAAATTAAGTGAAAAGCATGAGGTTGAACTGATTTTACTACTTAAGCAACATAGGAAGGCTATTGCATGGACTATTGCTGACATTAGAGGCATTAGCCCTTCTTATTGCATGCATAAGATTATACTAGAGGAAGAACATACACCTAGAGTAGATCACCAACGTAGGTTGAATCCCTCTATGAAAGAGGTAGTTAAGAAGGAAATAATAAAATGGTTAGATGCTGGTGTGATCTTCCCCATAGCTAGTAGTCAGTGGGTGAGCCCTATACAATGTGTACCTAAGAAGGGGGGGATGACTGTGGTAGTCAATGAGAACAATGAACAGATTCCAACTAGGACTATCACAGGGTGGAGAGTTTGCATGGATTATAGGAAACTAAATAAAGAGACCAAAAAAGATCATTTCCCTCTACCATTCATTGACCAAATGTTAGACAGAATAGCTGGTAGAGCCTACTACTGTTTCTTAGACGGTTACTCAGGGTATAATCAGATCACTATAGACCCTAAGGACCAAGAGAAGACTACCTTCACTTGCCCTTTTGGAACTTTTGCCTTTCGCAGAATGCCTTTTGGCTTATGCAATGCACCGGCAACTTTCCAAAGGTGCATGTTGGCAATCTTCTCTGATTTGGATGAATCCCATGATAGAGATATTCATGGATGATTTCTCAGTCTTTGGGGATTCCTTTACCAACTGTCTAGAGAACTTAGGACAAGTCTTGGCTAGGTGTGAGGAGACCAACCTAGTCCTAAATTGGGAAAAGTGCCATTTCATGGTGGATGAGGGGATTGTCTTAGGTCATAGAGTGTCAAGGGCAGGTGTAGAAGTTGACAGGGCAAAAATTGAAATAATAGAGAAATTGGTAGAACCCCAAAATGTCAAAGCCATTAGAAGTTTCTTAGGGCACGCTGGTTTCTATAGAAGGTTCATTAAGGACTTTTCTAAGATCTCCAAACCTCTATGTGAGCTTCTAGAGCTAAATAAACCATTCATTTTCTCTAAAGAGTGTGTCCTAGCTTGGAAAACCCTTAAGAAAGCACTAGTCACAGCACCTATTATAGTAGGGCCTAATTGGGATCTTCCCTTTGAGATGTAATGTGACGCCAGTGACTATGCTGTAGGGGTTATGTTAGGACAGAAGATTGACAAATTAACACACCCTGTCTATTATGCTAGTAAGACACTTAATGAGGCACAATGCAACTATACAACCACTGAGAAGGAGATGCTAGCTGTAGTGTTTGCTTGTGAGAAATTTAGGAACTATATTGTAGGCACTAGGACAATCGTGTACACTGACCATTCTGCTTTAAAGTACCTTATGAGGAAGGCTGATGCTAAGCCTAGGTTGATTAGGTGGGTACTGCTGCTGCAAGAGTTTGATCTAGACATTAGAGATAAGAAAGGAAGTGAAAATGTGGTTGCGGATCATCTTTCTAGATTGCAGCATAATTGCGAAAAAATTGCGGAACCCGCAATTTCTGATGCTTTTATTGATGAACATGTCTTTGTATTGTCTCATCGTGATAACGATGAGGAACCTTGGTTTGCTGACATTGCTAACTTCCTTGCATCACAGGTACTACCAACTTTCAAGGGAGGGCAAGAGAAGAAGAGGTTCCTTCATGAGGCAAGGAAATTCATATGGGATGACCCCACCCTTTACAAAACATGTGCTGACGGTTTGCTAAGGAAGTGTGTTTCAGCTGCTGAGGCGAAGTCTGTGCTGCAGCACTGCCACACAGCTCCTTATGGTGGACACTTTGGTGGCCAAAGAACAGCTGCAAAGGTATTTCAGAGTGGCTACTATTGGCCAACGATCTTCAAGGATGCTCACAACTATGCCCACAGCTGTGATGAATGCCAAAGGACAGGTAACCTTAGTCGCAAGGATGAAATGCCTCTCACTTACATCTTAGAGTTGGAGCTCTTTGATGTGTGGGGCATTGACTCCATGGGACCATTTTCCCCCATCATCAGGTAACCTTTACATATTAGTGGCAGTAGACTATGTATCCAAGTGGGTAGAGGCCATAGCATGTCCCAATAATGATGCCAAAACAGTAATAAAATTCTTGCATAGGCACATTTTTACTAGGTTTGGAACACCACGTGCTATCATTAGTGATGAGGGGACACATTTCATTAATAAAGCTATGGAGAGAGTGTTGGCTAAGTATAACATTAGACATAGAGTAGCCACTCCCTATCACCCACACTCGAATGGTCAGGATGAAATTTCTCATAGGGAGATTAAGAACATCCTAGAAAAAGTGGTCAAACCTAATAGAAAGGACTGGTCATTTAAACTCGAGGATGCACTTTGGGCGTATAGGACTGCATATAAGGCACCCCTAGGTATGTCTCCTTACAGACTCGTGTATGGTAAAGCTTGTCATCTTCCATTCGAGTTAGAGATTAAGGCATTTTGGGCACTAAAAGAGTTGAATTATTGCGTGACCGATGCGGGAACGTTGCGGTCTCTGCAATTACATGAGCTTGATGAGCTTAGACATATGTCTTATGAAAATGCCAAAATGTATAAGGAAAAGACCAAGATTTGGCACGATAGTAGACTTAGGATCAAGGACTTTAAGAAAGGCCAACTTGTTTTATTATTTAACTCACGATTGAAATTATTTCCAGGCAAACTTAAGTCTAGATGGTCAGGTCCGTTTGTAATTACTAATGTATTTGTTCATGGTGCCATTGAGATAAAGAACCTGCAGCAAGGACAACCATTCATGGTTAATGGTGCAAGATTGAAGCACTACTATGAGGAAGGGGATGTGAAAACTCTCTCGGCCTTCCTCTTGACTGAAGCATGAAATTAAGAACGAGAGAGGACGAGTGATTGCTGTGCTCGTCAATATGAGGCTCATGCCTTAGTTTATTTTTTGCGATTTTCCGGTTATCGTTTGTGTATCTTTTTGTATGATTTTAATTACGAATTTGATGTTGATTTTATTTCTGTTTGTAGGGAATCAATAGAGGGAATCAAGGAGATTAAATCCAGCTAAAAAAATCAAGAAGATATTGGGCCAAATCATAGATACGGTTGAGCAAAGATTGACATTTAAATGAAAATATCTCCAACGGTCACTAGGATTGCGCTGGATTTGCAGAGTCCGCAAAAATATAGCCGTTGGGATTTTTCCGTTTTCTTTATATCCGTTGAGACGCGCGTTGATCTTTACGATTTCCCAAGTATCTGAACTCCAAGAAATCTGCGTTTCTCTTCATCTGTGATTCTTCTCTCCAAACTTCCACGATTCAACAATGGTGCTCACGAGGGTTGAAAGATCTGCGGCCAAGAAAAGGGCTGATGACGCTGAATCTGCTGCGAGGGAAGCACTTCTGACCCTTGCAGAGGCTGATGCTGCGCGAACAGAGAGACTCCCTAAACTTCCGATTCGCAAGAAGAAGTGGAAGGTCGTCACTGAAATACCTGCTGGACCCTCTGAACCAGCAGGCACACCCAAGAAGCGCAAGTGGAGTCTGGCTGTGGCCGAGGGAGGAATCAAGAACAAGACTCCCTCTGTGGAGAGTCAAGAACGAGGCCAGCCATCCAACGAGACAGCCGAGCGCAGCCCTTCACCATCTCCACCGGTTCAAAGCCCTGAGCTCTCATCATCGCCACCAGCGCAGAGCCCTGAACTCTCTTCATCACCGCCAGCACAGAGCCCTGAGCTGCCTTCATCACCGCAGAGTTCTGCACAGACCCCTACAGCAGCACAAAGCACCACTCCTTCGCACACTTCCCCCCGGCCTGACCCTGAATTCCCATATGGGGAGTACCAAGAATCAACGCAGGGCAGTGGGGAAGCTGAGGAAGAAGAAGTCTTCTCTCCGTTGAGGGAGGCCAGCCCTGAGAGTCCTGCGCAGAAGGATGACTCGATGGACGAGACACTGGGGGCTTGCCTCCAGCAGATCACCACCAAGGCAAAGCTGAAGAAGAAGAAGGCTGCCAAGATTATTAAGGCCAAGCGGTCCAAGAAGTCAAAGAAGAAGAAGGCCAAAAGGGCGCCTTCATCAGAGAAAGAGAGCGTTGAGCCGTCGCTCAAGAAGCTCAAGATTGAGGCTGCGGAGTCAGCCAAACCAAAGGACAAAGGGAAGGCCAAGCTTTACCCTGAAGATGAGCCTCAATCAGTGAGGTACGTGTCCTCTGACGCTGAGTCCGGAGGCATTGAGCTGAGGAAGAGGGAGTTGCTGCACGAGAAGGGCTTCCTCGACAGACCTGCTGACCTGCCGCAGTTCTTGCGCGCAGGAATTACAAATCATGGATGGGAGGAGTTGTGCAGACCACCCACTCCAGCTTACACAAGCATGGTGTATGACTTTTACGCCAATGTGCTTAATCCTGAGGATGGCCTGTCTGTGGTCAGAGGGGTGGAAGTGGACTTCTCAGCAAAGGCGATCAACGAGGCCTATGGCCTCAAAGGCCAAAAACATACGGACTACGCAAGGATTGTTGATGAGCCTACTGATGCTGTCCTGGAAGAGGCCATTCGGACCATTGGCCAGCCTGAAGCATCCTGGACCGTGTCACGCAATGGGAGGCACACTCTCATGAGCGCCAACCTCACAGCTAAGGCGGCTGTATGGTTTTCCTTCGTGAGAAGAAAACTATCCCCAGTGACTCATGAGACCACCATCAATCAGAGCAGATCGCTGCTGGTCTATGCAATCATGCGAGGTCTCACGATCAACGTGGGTGAAGTCATGTCAGCTGCCATTGCTGAGTGCGCCAAGAAAGGTAAGGGTCCATTGTTTTTCCCCAATACTATAACTAAACTCTGTTTGCGTGCAGGGGTTCCCATTGAGCGAATGGAGCAGCAGATGGCTTACACAGGTCACTTGGAGCTCCCTGCTGGCTTAAGGCTAAAAAGGAAGGGGAACATGGAATTCGAGCTAGATAGGTTGGCTGCTGATCAGTCGCTGTCCATGGCTTGCCTGATGGATATGCAGAAGAGGATGGCTCAATGGGCCACTTACGCACAGGCACGGGACAAGGAAGTTGCTGACCAACTTGGATGCATCTTCCCTGATTTTCCCACGAATCTCCTGACTCCATGGGTGCCTCCACAACCAAGAAGGAGTGATGATGAGGAAGATGTCTGAGTGCTAGCTTGAGGAGCACCAAAAAGGGAGTATTGCTGTTCCCTTAGAAAAAAAAAACTGTTTTCTGTTAGACCATGTGAAGTATGCTGTTTTTAGTTTCTATTTCGATCTGTTTTAGTTGCTTAGTTTTAAGTTTTTAAATTGTTTAGTGTAGTCTGATGATAGCTGAGTAGGTAGGTTAGTTTAGTTTTATTTTTGTAGAGCTTGAGTGACGGGAAAAAAGCATGCGTAGGGGCCTTAAACACTGATATATCTGCCCTGACTTTATTGCGAAATAATTGCGGAACCCGCAATTATTATTACTGAATGCATGTTTTGGACTGTCTGTTTAGCTAGGTTGGTTCTGTTTAAATTTTATCTTTTGCTGCTATCATGACTACCTTATATAGCTTATCTTAAAGCATGCTGGATGAGTGTCATAGGACACCCTTTGATAGTTTAAATTAACCTCTCAAAAGCTCAGCCTGCATAGCTTTAAGTCCTTACCTATCTGTTTTTTTTCAAATGTCTGCTGCTGTGATATTTACTTTTGGAATGTTCTGCCTATGCCTAGGACTTTTAGATTCTCTTTGTTTTACCTTAGACTAGATGCTTCTAGGACAGTTTGGGGGTGTGCCACCTCAGACACTCATTGGGGACAATGAGTAGTTTAAGTTTGGGGGAGGCCACCCTAGGCCTAGGAACATTCCTCTCTCCCTTAAAAGCATAAGCATTCTTCTTCTCCTTGACAAAAATGATGAACTGAAAAAAAAAAAAAAAAAAATGAAAAATAGAATAAAGAGGGGAGTCTTTCTTAGGTTGCTAAGTAATCAGTGCCAAGTGTGTAACCCACAAGTGGCATTGCATCAAAAGGCAACCAAAGGATAGGCACCACCTAAGTAAGAAAAAAGGAAAAGAGTAGGGAAGAAGAATGTATACCTAGGAGTTACAGCTTTGTGGCTTAGATGTCCTGAATAAAAAGAACTCTGATCCTCAATTAGCTGAGCACAAAGTTGTAGCTTGTAGGGTTGTTTAGGGAGATGAATGTATGTCCAATGTAGTGATGCCAGGGTTTAGTTTGTTCTCTTAAAGCACTACTGTCACTGTTAATACTAAGACTGGCATGACTCTAAGGAATCCTAGGTAGCTCATAAGTAAAAACTAGAAGCATGTACTGAGTCTGGGGTAAAGCTAGGTAGAATTTGAAACCTTAGGGATAGTGGCAGGATATGACAAAAGCAGGTAGATCAGTGTAGGGAGTTAATAAAGACAGTAGGAGTATTAGGCATGCGAAATCAGAAGAAGCTAGATGAGAGGGTAGTTTTAAGCTTAGAAGTGTGTCACAGGACAGCACTGCTGTAGATAAGAATATAGGGGAGTTAGTAAGTGGTTAAAGAAGAAGAAACAGCAGCCTAGGAAAGTCCTTAGATTGCTCGAGGACAAGCAAAACCTTAAGTTTGGGGGTGTGTTACGTCTCCAAAAGTGACCTTTTTAGGACTTAATTATCTTAGAAAGATGTTCACTCTTAGGTGTTTTTGATAGCATTTAGCCTAAACCTATGCTTAAATATGAGAATTAGAAGAAGGTAGCTAAATTAGGACTTACGTACAATAGGAAAGAAAAGGGTGGAAAACCGAAGGAAAAGAATGAAAAAACAAGCACTGCGATAGCATTGCGGAAACATTGCGGAAACCGCAATGTTTCAAGTGAAAACCGTAAGTTGACTGATCTTTTTCTGTTAATTTCCGTTATTTCAGGGATTCGTTCTTTCTCCTCCATCCATTCTGAAGTACGACGTTGAAGATTGATGGTTCTCCTTGGCCCAAATGCACCTGCAGATTGCTATAAAAGGGGGTCAAAGTCGAGGGTTCAATCATCATCCGAAAGCGTAGAAGTCCTCTCGCAGCTCCAACTTTTCTCCTGTCGTTCTTCTCTGTCTGTTGGTGTGAGAGTCTCAGCTGTTGGAATCGACAATCTGATAGGAAGGAGAGAAGATTCATCTTCAGCCGAGGCATCTGCAACTAGGCGTTCACGCTCGTTTTTATGCTTTCTGTCTTTATTCCCATTTTCCAGCTTTAGTTTGTTGTTGTTTCCTTTCTTGTAACTAGATCAGTCCATTTCGTTGAGTTCTGTCTTTCTGTTATGCACTCTAAATTCCTCTTCTTGTCCAATCAAACAATCAAGTAATCAAAGCATAGTTATTATTTCACAAGTTTTCCATCTTTTGCTGCTACGGTCTTTCCTTACTGTTTTAAGTATATTTCTCTTCTAAGCATGTTTCCTTCATCTCTCATTTCTGTTTATCCCATATCCATGAGTAACTAAGTCACATAGGGGCATGCTAATGACAATACTATAGGCTAAAAAACGTGAACCAAGCATGTAGGATAGCTCTCGAAGCATTGATTGTATGTAAGCTTCATCCCACGGGCAATTTCGATTGGCCATCCATTTTGTCCAAAGAACTCCTAACCTCTGGAAGGAGTAAGAGTTCAGAGTCATACACTCATGCTAGCCTTTCAAGGTAGCCAGAAAACGACCTAGGAATAGGCGTTTTCCTAGTACAAACCATAACTTTCTGCTTTAACAAGATGCTTAAGACCTTACTTGGATATGAGTAAACTAAAGAATCTAATGCATGGAATCGGACGATACATGAGATTGAGTGAGTTTGATGCATAGAGAGTTGATCCAACGCTTGAGAATCGTGAGAAAAAGCCTATAGAGGAGTCGTTAGTAGCCCTTGTTTCTCCATTTCACACACTTTCGCTGTTGTTAAAATTGCGGTAGAATTGCTGTTTCCGCAATTCTGCTTAAGTTACAATTCTGTCTAGCTGTTTTTGTCTTCATTTATTAATCTCGTTTCTTTTCATTTGAGTTTAGCTTTGACTTGCACTTGTTTATGTTGCTACCCTCTACGTATTCAGTAGGAAATAGACAATTTAAAACCAATTTGACCCCATCAAATCCACCCATTCTTTCTTAACTTTACACTTCTCTAGTAACTTATAATAAATCTCTGTGGGAAAACGAATGAAAAATACTTACTACTTGCTATAGGACCATGTATGCTTGCATGTTCTGAGTGCTCTCTCTATCTTATTGCTTACTTATTTTAACACATTGAGCACGCAACATGTATTAACTTCGTCTCTTGTTGTCAGTTGTAAGTTATATAGAATACTCGTATTCATTACCCTGTTCTATCTGATAGGACAAGATATATGGATATCAAGACTAGCTATCTTGATAGAGTATCTATTAGTCTTAACCAGGGAGATATATTATTCAGGATTAAGAGCAAATTGTTTGCGAGCTTCTTCAATCCATTTATGAATTGAAATAAGCATCTATATTCTGATTTATAAGGTTTGTTTTTCAAATCTTATGGTTTTGAACATTACATTGATAAAACTTGTTGGACAAGTGTTTAATCAATGTTAAAGCTTTCATAATATATTCCCGTAATTTTGTCCTAATCATTGAGAATGATGTAGGATTCACTTCTGACATATTAGCATAAACTAGCGACCCACTCCCAAATAGTTGATTTGGAGGTAGGCTTAGTTTGTTCTGAGGATTCAGGATGATCTGAGTCGTAAGAACAAATCGCTAGTGTTATCTCTAAAATCTTTTATTGACAAGATGTTGTCAATATTCGATGGTCTATGGAAATGGTTTCCTGAGACACCTCAAGTGTTGAGGATACGAGATGCACCAAAGTGCATTTACATATTGGAGGTTAGGTGTATCTTTTGAGATACATGACCCGATATGTGCTATGCAGTGGGAGCTGTTAGTAGTGCAAGTCCAATTGGATTGGATTCCGGTTAAAGTTTTGTCATTATACTTAGAGGAGTAGAATACAAGAGTTGTATTGTTAATTCCTTGGTAGTAGCTAAGTCTATTTGCAGCTTGTGAAGCAGCAATAGGTTTATAAGTTGAGCTCGCAGATAGTGTTATGAGGAGATGTGATGGTCACATGGAAAGCCTCGCAGCACTTCATGTTGATTGGTTTACTAAAGTCTCTCATGGCTAAAGTGTTTGAGAGACACCTAGAAGAGTCTAGGGCTCCGAGTTGCTGGAGAGGACAGTGGGAGAAAGCTTCTGATATATGATATATTAGTTTTCTCCACCTAACATGTACACCACAGACGTTTAAGTCCAAGTGGGAGTTTGTTGGGTTTTATGTCCTAAAACTCGTGGTTTGTAAACTGTTATGTTTGTAAATATTCTATTTAGAATAAAGAGTTATTAGTTTTATTCAGTAAAAGAGTTTACTGGAATAAAGTGAAACGTGTTTACGTTAACCTATACCAATGACCAACACCCTTGGCTGAATATGAGTACTTGAGCCTCATGTATGACATGATTGTGGATCAGGCTCAAGTAGTCAGTCAAAACGGTCTATAGTATACGGATAAGGCTGGGTACCTTATCCTGGTAACACTATTTTATGCGGCTCACTTTGTATTGTACAGAACGATGTGATCCGAATCGTTCCACATGGAGATGTGAGAAGTGAGGGCGTCCTGTGTAAAGAGTTTAAACAAGATCGAACCGCGTATTAGGTCACTCTCTCTTTATAACTCCGTTTACTGATTGAGACTGACTTATACACTTTGATGGCCTAGGTAACTCGAGCTTAATCCTGAGCTTTCTATGAACTCCTGCTTATTCGGAAGTATCCTTTGACTTGTATGGGTGAGAGTGGCGGAACGCCCGCTCAATAAGCCTACCAACTTGGGGATAAAGTCGAATAGGTAGCTGGGGACATAGTACAGCAAGATTGGAATTCACTCCTAACCCGCTCTTCAGGGTTAGTAGATAGGCTTGAACAACGTGAGCTCACACTCTCATGTGATGAGAGAGTTATATTGATCTGATGATTGGACCACAGATCTATTGTTCATTAGAGGTGTCAGTGGTACTTAAGGAACAAGATGTAATGCAGGGGTTAAACGGTTTAAATGACCCAGCTGTGATTACGAACAACCTGTGAAGGATCGACTTACCGATGACGGTTATATCAAGAGGACACAATATATCTACAGTAAGGAGAGTGCAACCCTCGGACTATAGTGGAGTCTCCGGGGGTTAACGAAAGTTGATTGATTCGGGTTAAAAGAGTTTTGACCGAATAATCTCGTATCGTTGGAGCTCATGATCTGTAGGTCCTTTAGGTTCTCCTGGCTAGCTCGGATAACGTCGTACAACAGTATAAAAGAAAAGAAAAAGAAAAAGAATTTGAATTGTTCAAATTCGGTATATGGAAGGAGGATAGACATATTTAAATATGATTTAAATATGAGAATGGCCTAAAACATGAATAGGTTTCATGTGCAAAAAAGTCGATTTTCGGAAAACGGGGTTTTAGCCATATTATTTAATTAATATTAATTATATATATATATATATATATTTATTTATTAAAATGTTTAATAAATAAAATATTTATTATTATTTAAAATTAATTATGAATTAATTTTATTTAATATATATATATAGTGCTAATTTTGGATGCCCGCCAAATGGCAAAAAAAATGGGTGTGAGTAGATTTTTGGGTACATTATTGATGTGCTTGAAAGTTTGGAGCAGATGAAGTTTTTTTGTTTTTTGAAAAACTTATCTGCTCTCCCTCGGTCAATCCATCTTTTTTCTCTTCTTTATTTTCTTTTCATTTTCTCTTCTTTCGGAGTCCCACAACTCCGTTGCGCGGCGCTGAGGATAGCGGGACTACCTGGGGTGGTCCTCGGTGCGTTCGTGAGAAGTGGCCGGAAGAGTTCGTGACGAGGAACGGCCGGCGGACTTGAAGAATTTGGAGCTACAAGGGTATGTATTTCTAATTTCTTATTTCCGTCGCTTTGAGCATGTTTTCTATTTGTTAAATTGATGAAATTAGAGTACCATCGGTCCGAAATCGCTTTCCGCTGCGCATGTCGCTCCATCAACAACATCAAACCCTAACTAGTCACACAACCATACATTCAAAGGAATTCTCAATAACATAAAAGTTGAAACAAAAATCTAGAACCTCACAAGTAAACTGCAACAAAGAAGATCAACAACTTAATTGTTTAAATGCCTAAAAAGTTATCAAGTTTCATTTTAACCTCAAACCAACCTAGCAAGTGCCTAAAGTGATTCTAAAAGTGCAAAATAGCCTAAAAGTGCCAAAAACGTTACCAAGTATCATTCTTAACCTCAAACGAACCTAGCAAATTTCTAAAGTGAATCTAAAAGTGCAAAATAGCCTAAAGTGCCTAAAAAGTTACCAAGTATCATTTTTAACTTCAAACGAACCTATTAAATGCCTACAAAGTTACCAAATGTTATTTTAATCTCAAACGAACTTAACAATTGCCTAAAAAGCTAACAAGTGTCATTCTTAATCTCAAACGAACCTAGAAAGTGTCTAAATGACTCTAAAAGTGCAAAATAATCTAAAAGCGCCTAAAAAGTTATCATGTGTCATTATCAACCCAAATAAACTTAACAAGTGGTTATAATTAAACTAAACTAAACTAAACTTATTAGTCTATTCAGAATATAAATCAAACACATCACGCTAAGCACTCATATGTGCTTAGTCTTATCAGAAATTTCATAAACGACAAAACATAGTTTGCTAAGCACTCAGATGTGCTTAGTCTTATCAGAACATTTATAGACGATAAATTATAGATTGTTAAGCACTCAGATGTGCTTAGTCTTATCAAAATTGCAACGATGCTACAATGCAAGACATATAATTCACAATACATAAACAATTATTAATAACAAAATCAAAAAGTTTATAGATATAATCACAAAATCAATAGGTGGCTAAAATTAGTGCAGTAAGTACTTACAAGATTGTTAAGCTAGGCTTCAAATTCAAAGCTTTCAGATCTTTCACTAAGTTGTTCGCCTCTAAGACTTCCGACCCGAAATCATGAAATTTGCAGAACCTGTGGGAAAATATAATGCCAAAGTTAAGCTCCCAATACTAAGATTGTTCAGATTGAACCGAAATCATCCTTACGAAGCTCCTATATCACTAAGACAAATATATATATATATATATATATATATATATATATATTCTTCAACCATATACAAGAATATGTCAAATTTCAACTCCTCCCTAAAAATTGCATGAGGGTGAAGAAATTGAAATGATACCATGGACGGGAAGGATAAACATACTTTGAAGCTTCCGATGTTAAAAAAAAAACCTATAAAATTGAAAATGACACTCTTAATACAAAGTTAATAGAGAATTTGGAAACTAAGAAAGATAATTCATTTATCATATTCATACTAGACATGAATACAAAGTTAATAGAGAATTTGGAAAACTAAGAAAGATAATTCATTCATCATACTAGACATGATTGCAGTAATTTTAACAAAAGGATGTTGCACGTAACAAAGCAGGAAGGTTGGATGAAAGTTAACAATCACTCCTTTATCACTATTTCTCTCAGTGTATTACACGTCATTGCTAGAATAAAAAAGGAAAGTGTGAGAGTACTAATAGGGTTATATGAGGAAGATTAGGAGGTTAAGAAGGACATATTAGTAATTAGCTAGGGGTGTATTGGTTATAAATAGTGGGAGTTAGGGACCTTAGAAGGTATGAATAACTTTGGTGTATTATCCATAGTACGACTCTAGAGAGAGATGGTCCATCTCGAAAGGCTATAATTTTTTTTTTTTTGATATTGCAATATAGTTATATCTTTGTGTTTATTGTGATTTCTTGTTAGGTGGTATCCTAACAGAAAGTTGATACTAGAGTCTCTGTAGCTTACAATTGCTATTATTGAGTGAAAAGAAAATATCAATCAAGTAAAAAATCACCTTCAGGAGTTCAGATGCAGCTAGTCTTAAGTTTGGTTCCCTGAAATTTGACCCACATTGATTTTATTTTCCATGAGAAATAGTGGCAAAGAGAAGCAGAAGAAAAATATTTCGAACAAATCTCAAAGTTCGAAGATTGTAAAGCTATGATTAGTTCTCTAAAGATCGGGGTTAGAAATCCAAAGAAATAAAATATACTTCTGCCAACATTTCAACAGAAAATCTTTAGCTTCAACCGAAAGTTGCTCAGGGATTGGTGGATGAGACTTTGTTGTGCCTATATGAAAAAGAGCAGCAACCTAAATAAATGTATTGTTAGTTCACTATACAAAAACAATTAAAAGCACCCCACAACTCAAACATCTTCAAATTAGAAAATACCTCTTGGTACTGTTGGCTGCAAGGAAGCTTTTCGGTAGCCATCTCAATAACAGTGCACCCAACACTCCATATATCAGCAGAGCTAGGAATAATTATCACATGCTAATGATCATCCATCTCACCAAATTAATATTTAGTCAAAGGCAAAGCTACAAGTCCAATTATTTTTTCTGTATAGTTGGCGCTCTAAAAGATAAACAACTAGCAAAGGAAAATTGACCCGTGCATCTTAATCAAAATCCTCAATTATCAAACTACCACTTCTTATTCAAAATTCTGTCCTAATTGAGCTCAAACCGGCTTTATCATCTAAAAAAAAAAATTGCATCAAAATCAGGCTTGTCAACAAATTTGAAGTTAGACATTTAACAGTTAGTAATTGATATCAAAATATTCAAAAGAGAGCATAAATTCTAAGTACAGTTTAACATTAGTCAATTCTTACAAACTATGCCCAGTCTCCAAGGTTACTTCAGGAGCCGTGCAGTATGGATCACCGACTTTACCAGCTCGACAACCTGTTTTGATGCACCAAAATCAGCAAGCTTAATGCATCCCTTGTTATCTACAAGAATATTCGCCCCCTACGGTAGAATACAAGAGACACGACCTATTTATAACCGACATAGGGGAATAAGAAAATTGTGAGAAAATAATTAATAATAAAGATCATAAATAACACCCACCTTAATGTCCCTGTGCATGATTCCGTTCTTGTGTAAATATTCCAAACCCAATAATAATCAATGTTTTAAAAGGCTTAAAGCAGCCTCGAGGCGTTTTCCAAAAGGATATATGGGCTTAACTTATTATTTTGGGCTCCATTTATCCCAACAGATGGATAGAGTGAGATTAAAGCTACAATGTGATACAAAAAGCATGCCCATTGATTTTTAACACAGTTTTGTTCTCTAAAAAAAAATAGTAAGTGGGTATCCAAAATCGGAATTGTGGTATACCATGTAGTCTTATCTTGCATTGATGTTGGTGTGGTTTGCTTGCAGGCGGGTGATTAAGACATTAGGATGACTATATACTACATTCTAGACATATCAACATGATGAGGGAATGGTGACCTAGGTAATGCAGGTAATGAAATGTTTTGCAAAAATCTTTACCACGCATAAACTAGAGTATCAATTATTATGAGAGTTTACACAAATAGCACAAGAATTTTACCAATTGAATATAGAGATGCTAAAGTTAATTTTCTTGATTAAAATAATGATGTCAAGTTTGTAATATATACCGAACACGAAAGATATAACTTAGCCAAAACAGAATAATATTTTGAGTCACAAAAGGTAAGTATGTGCAGGTCATAAAGCCCAAGATTTTGTCCAAATGGCTAGGAGATTGAAATCTTGATATGGTGAAATTCACAATCTTCACTGATATTTTGAGTCACAAAAGGTAAGTATGGCATCTGCTTTTGTTGGGGTTTTGGGATCACTGTTTCTAAAATCCTTAATGAGATCAAAACAAACCACAAAAATTGCAAATTTTTCATCAAATTAGAAAATCTCACATTTCTAAAGAAATCATTGATTTGGAAGTATCTCAAACTTGAGAAAGATGGAACTTACCGAGAATAATTTTGAAATCTCATCGACACTATAATCTGCCACTGCGTCTCCCCATCTCTCGCGCCAAAGTGAGTGATCGCAGAGAGAGTGGCTTTGTTCATCGGACAAATGTGGGATCCTCAACAGTATATATATATATATATATATATATATATATATATATATAAATAATCTCTATTAATTATACGTATCCTAACGAATACCTCTAACGAGTGCGGAGGTGGGCGGAGGAGAAGGCCGACCGGCGGCGAGGTCGACGGAGCTGGGCGGAGCTGAGGCTGGAGTTGGGCGGAGAAGTGGCCGGAGGTGGGCTGAGACGCCGCCGGACCTGGGCGGAGAAGACCGGAGTTGGTAGGAGGCGTGGCCCGACCTGGGTGAAGAAGACGGAGGCGAACGGAGCCAGCGAACAGGTCGTCGGCGGAGGCCAACTGGAGCTGGGATGGGGTCGAACCGGAGCTTGGGGGAGGCGAATCGTTGCGAGGTGGAAAGCGACTTTTACCGTTCTCTTGGGTGTATTGCAGAAATGACAAAAATTTAGGGATTACTTCATAAGATATATATATATATATATATATATATATATATATATAATATTAGATTTTCCTCTCTTTCTTTTTCATTTTTTTTCCCTTTTTTTTTCTAAAAAACGTTTGGGTATTAAAAAAAATAATAATAAAAATAATAAAAATAATAATAATAATAATAATAATTAATGATAAATAAATGTAAATGATTTAGGACATTTTAAAATAGTCATTCATTGATGACATTAAGAAAACTGTCATTAAATTTCGAAAATCTGAAAAAATCCGTTTTTTCCTACAAAAAAACGCGCCCCAAAACACTTTTTTTCTTCCTCTCACTTATATTTTATTTACCCACATGTCATCTATTCTCATTTTTCTAGTAGTGAGGCCTCCTACCCGGGCTTTACCTTTAAGATTAGATTCGGAGACTGAGTAGTGTGACCTTCGTGGAATTTCGGTACCCATGCAGGCGCATGAAATTCTCCACTCAAGCTAACTATGTTGTTTAATCAGATAGGAGGCTTGATGACCGTTTCCTTCTAGGATGCATTAGAGCTTAACTCCACACCCACATTCTCTATTAGCATTAACCTATGTTTTTCCTAATTGTTTTTAGAATTTCATTTGTTTGCAAAAGGAAATGGTCGCTTTCTTTTCTCGCTTTCTTCATACATTTTTTTTTCTTTTCCATATTTATTGTTTTTCCTACTTTACTTTTTGGAATTTTGTTAAAAAAATATATAAAATCTTTCGAAATAATTACGAAAGTTGTGCAAGAGTAGATTTGACAAAATATTCAATCATTGATTTTGACAGCAAAATAAACATGAGTTTCATGAAATTGTCTCCCCCATGGTTCCTACCTCACTAGAATTGAATGTGGTAGATCAAGCTATGGTGCGTCAGTGGTCAAAGAATATACAACACACCCAGGGCCTATCAACTCCTGTGATAATTCCATTTAAAAGTATAAGTTTTCAAGAAAACCAATTGGATTCTTTAAAGCAAACATGGGAGGGTTTAAGTGCAGACAGGAAAACTAGGTTCATAAGCAAGTATGGTCACATAGCTCAACTCATGTACGTACAAGTCAACCCGTCAGTATTGAGAGAATTGGCGCAACATTGGGATCCAGCTTACCGGTGTTTTACATTCGAGTCCTCAGACATGACTCCCACCATCGAAGAATATCAATCCCTATTGCGTATGCCATCACCAGCAGAAATTAAGGTTTACTCCTATGATGAAGGGCTCACAATGAAGAGAGCGCTATCCACACTTCTAGGTCCTGGTGAAATTGAAAAACAGATAAAGAGAAAAAAGAGGAATTTATGCTTGCCATTAGAATATATATTTACCCTCCAAAAAAGATTTGCAAATGAGGATAAAGAATTAATGCTGCTAGCTTTATGTATCTTCGATACAGTTTTATTTCCAAGAGTATGTGGACACATTGAAGAACGTATAGTCAAGTTATTTTTTAAGGTGGAAGCAGGAGTCGACCTGTTATACATATATTGGCAGAAACTTTTCGAAGTCTGAATTATTGCAGGATGAAGGGTACAGGGACTTTCGTCGGATGCGCTCCATTGTTGTATATTTGGATCCTCAGTCATGTAAAATGTCCACCAGAATTCAAATGTCCTCAAATCAAGTTTTCAAATTCATGGAATAGGTTGCTAAACCCTATCTGGGAGTTCGTGCAGTCAAATTGGAGTCTCATTTTCCCTGAGAAATGCGCTTGGGAAGCTCTCTTTGCTGAATTAAAAGTAGAAGATATAGTGTGGAAAGCCCCTTGGATGTCGACAAAGCCTATGATGTATAGATGTGGTAAGTTTCAAAATCTACCTCTCTTAGGACCATGGGGATGTATAGCCTACGCTCCCCTGTTAGTATTATGACAGATTTGGGTACGACAATTCGTCCCCGCTACGCATGAATTGAAAGACACAGAATTTGGCTATGATGATGGTTTCTGCAAAGATAAAATCCAAGAAATAGTAAAGGCATGGAAGTTTGTCACTAAAATTCAAAGCGGTCAACACCATGATGACACCTCAGAGGCATACAGGATGTGGCATTCGAACAAGGCTAAAACCATGGCTACACCGCTAAGAGTCAAAACCAAGGAAGAAGTAATTATAAAAGTAATGACAGATCAACCGATAGAACAAGAAACGCATGAAACAGAATGTGGCGAATTACAGATGATGACTTCTTCGCTAGCCCAAGAAAATAAAAGACAACAGGTAGAGGTAGAGCAAGGATTGCGGCGCAATTTTGAGCTGGAAAAAGAATTAAATCAGATAAGAGGTGACCTAAACAATCAGAGAAAATTAGAAAAAGAGATATCCTCTTTAGACGCAGAAGCTCGTGACTTAAACAGAAGATGGTATCGTTCGAGAAAGGACAACGAGGTCCTACAAGCTACGATAAGGTCGCGAAACGAACAGATTTCTAGGCAGCAATCCGAGATCACCACACTCGATGAGTTGGTAAAGACTTTTGAAGAAGGTATTAGTTTGAAGAACGAAGTGATTGTAGAAATAGAGGAAAAGAACAAATCATTATACCAAACAGTTGAAGACTTACAACTGTTACTCAATACAAAAAGAAGAGCAATTAAACAGGGTCAGCCAGGAAAACATAGGGGTAACTGTTAATTATCTAAACTCTGAATTTCAAAATACACCTACTTTGTCGCATGTTTGTTTCTCGCGCTTCTATCATATTGCATGTTTCATTCACATATTCAAGTTGCGTGTGTTATTTTCATTATACGTGTTTTATTTTGATTTTTACAAAAAAAAAAAAAAAAAAAAAAAAAAATTCGATTCGTCCTCCTTAAGTTTATAATTGATAATCAAGTAATGTTGACCTTCAAATGGGACATAATCGCCCTTGTATGACGCACGAAAGATTCACGTTCAAATTAATTCGTTTGCTAATTTTTAACATTCAATTATAATTGGGGACCTCTTCGTTTAAGTTTAGAATGGAGAGTCGAGAAATGTCGACCTACGGAATGACGTAAAATGCCCCCGTAAAGGCGCACGAAAAGTCTTCGTTCAGTTTTTATTTTCTCATTTAGGTTTTGAATGGAGAGTCGAGTAATGTCGACCTACGGAAGGACGTAAAATGCCCCCGTAAAGGCGCACGAAAAGTCTTCGTTCATTTTTTCGTTTTCAAAAAAATTTCTTTTGTGAATACTTGTTTTAAGTATGTCAGTTTTTGAAAAAAAAAACATCTAGAATAAAAAAATAAAAAAAATCATTTGTATTCATACACGTTAGAATTTAAAAATCATGCATTTTTTCACAAGTCATTGCGTTCTTGTCCAAATAAAGTCTTTCGTTAAAAAAAAAAAAAATGTTTCCTTCCTAAGAGCGGTTAAGGTTAGTGATAGCTCTAAAATAGAGCTATAATTATAGCCTTAAATCTAGCTAAATGCCATGCTTAATTCAATTAAATCTCCTTATTTTAGGTATTTCGTGGCAAAGAGCTCGGAAAGTCAAATTATGAATTTCAAGGCTAAATCGGTCATTTAAGTGGTTTCGGGAAGTGATCGGGTCAAAAAGATAGGCCAAACGGAGTTCGGGAGCAAAAACGACCCAAAATTGGGCTTAGACCCGAGAGGTCAGCGCCCAGCGCCCAATGGAGACAGCAGCCCAGACCGCCCACGCCCGCGCGCGCTCCGCGCAGCCATCCGCCCGTCATCGTAAGTCCCGCGCGCGCCGCACACCCACGCCCGCGCGTCCTCGCCCGCTCCGCCTCCGCACCCGTGTCCGACATCAAAAGTCCGCGCGCGCGTCGCTCGGCCGCACGCCAACGCCCGCTCGCCCGCCCCCGCCTGTGTCCGCGCGCGCCGCTCGCCCTAGGCGCTGTCCCGATTCTGTGTGCACGCGCCCGCGGCGCCTAGGCGCTGACTTATGGCGCCTAGGCGCTAGTCTGGCGCAGAAATGAGTATTTAAGTCCGTTTTTCTGATTTTAGGTCATTCTCTTCTCCCCCTTCTCTTCTAAAAACGATTCTCCACCCATTTTTGGGTATTGTAACTCCATTAATGGAGCTTGGAAGGCCACCCATGAATTTCTTTCTTCCCATTTGCATCGATGGCTAACTAAGAGGTAATACTTGATCTTTAGGAGATGGGTTAGATGTTGTAAATGTGATTGGGTGAGACTTGGTTTTTTTTTGTGTATGTTTAGCATGTTTAGCATTCAACTCTTGTCTAATCTAAGCTTTAATTTCCAGCATCAATTTCTTCTTGGTTTGACTCCCATTTTGTTTATTGATTGTTGGGTTGGTTAAAAACCCATTATGCGTTTGCCTCTTATGGGTTGAGTAACAGCAGTCTTAGTGTATTTAAATTGGTGTTGCAGCATTTAATTTAGCTACCCATTAGACTCTAGTTGAAAAGTAAATCGAGCCCGTTATTAGAGATCTCAGTAACGTACTCGTCGCATGGTTACCCGTCGCTCGTAGTTAATTCTATTTGGGAGAGCGTTCGCCCTCAATTGAATTAACATCGAAGATTAATGAAGAGCTGTCAACTCTTCATCAACTACTTGGGATTGCTTGTTTCTTCTTAGAAATATGTAATTTGCGTGGGTGTTAGTAAAAAACATGCTAAGTTTTGGGCGTCTATGATCCGAATCACATCGCAATTAATAACCTGGAACCTTTAGATTGAGTGTTTTCATTACAATTTTCATTTCTCCCGTTATTCCAAATTGTCATTTAACTTTTCCCTTTATTTTCTCTTTTCTTCTCTTAATTCTCAAAACCCCCCATCAACATTTTCTCTCATTAAGCAATTAAAATTCTGAATTTAGATTAAGCTATTAAATTCCCTGTGGTACGATCCTGACTACCGCTTTCTACAAGTTTTGAAGAAGCCTTAGGCAGTGTTATAAATTTTAATTTGGCGGGTCTCGACAACCCGATACATACGGAATGTTCACAAAATTCCGCTTACCAGTTAGACATGCATAAAAAAAAAATCAAAAAAAGAAATCATTTCGTTAATTGCATCTCATGCGCACATTGTAAAAACCTAAAACAAAAAAAAATCAATTGCATACATAAAAAACTGATCATTCCAAAAATTTCTTCACTTCTCATCCATCATTTGCATAGCATCATGCATATAAAAAAAAAAAAAAAAAATCATGCATCACAGGCATTATCCCAATTGCATATTGTCATCTCACTCATGCATAATAAAATGTGCATTCATACATGTTAAAAATCATTTTGCATGAAAAAAAAAATGTTCTTTCATAAAATCATAGAAAACTATTTCATTAATTGCACGATATCATTTCACACGTGCATCATAGAAATTCATGCATCTTCTCATGTAAAAAGATCATAGAAAATCATTTCATCAATTACATTGTGTCATTTCACACGTGCATCATAAAAAATTCATGCATCTTCTCATGCATAAAATCATAAAAATCATTTCATATTGCATGGTATCATTTCACACGTTCAGGCATAATAAAAGCATAAATTCATGCATTTTGCATGTCAAAAATCATTTCATATTACATGGTATCATTTCACACGTTCAGACATAATAAAAGCATAAATTCATGCATTTTGCATGTCAAAAATTATTTCATATTGCATGGTATCATTTCACACGTGCACACATAATAAAAGCATAAATTGCATTTTGCATGTCAAAATTCACCTCATATTGCATGGTGTCATTAAAAGCATAAGTTCATGCATTTTGCATGTCAAAAAAATAATCTCATATTGCATGGTGTCATTTCACACGTACACGTGTAATGAAAACATTCATTCATACATTACCTCATTCTGCACAAGTCATAAAACATAAAATCTCAAAAAAAAAAATGTTCATTCTTCATAAATTCATTTCGCATGTCGAATATATATTTGCATATCATCATGCATAATAAAAAAATGTGCATGCATCATAAAATCATTTTATCACGCGTGTACGTGTAATAAAAATATCAATTTTTTGCATTTTGCATGTCAAAAATCACCTCATATTGCATGGTGTCATTAAAACCATAAGTTCATTCATTTTGCATGTCAAAAAAATATATCATATTGCATGGTGTCATTTCACACGTACACGTGTAATAAAAACATTCATTCATACATTATCTCATTCTGCGCAAGTCATAAAACATAAAATCTCAAAAAAAATGTTCATTCTTCATCAATTCATTTCGCATGTCGAATATTCATTTGCATACCATCATGCATAATAAAAAACGTTCATTCATACGTTAGCTCATTTTTGCATGAAAATCATTTAGCTTAGATCACGCATTTTTTTTTTTTTAGCATCGAGCTTCAAAAAGATGCAAATGCCCATTGTAGACACCGTATTTGGTCCGGCCATTTGTTTATTATTAATACTTATTTTATTTTATTTTATTTTTTGTCACCTTTTATTTGGCCACTTTTTAATTTTTAAAATTCATTTTTTTTATTATTTAATTCCGAAAATTAGAAAGAAAAAAAACAAAAAAAAGAACGTTTTAATTATTTGGAAATAATTTTTGATTAATTAGACATTGGATATCGAGCTTTAAATGAGTATAATATTTTTAATCCTCTTATGGCTAAGATTTGATATTCATTCATTAAATTGAATGAGTATACAATTTTAATCCATTTTTGGATCAAAATTTGATATTAATTTAATAATAAAATTTTGCTTATAAAAATCAAGTTTTATTATTAAACAAGTATAAATTTTTAATCCATTTTTGGATCAAAATTTGATATCATTTAATAATAAGATTTGATTTTTTATTTTTGGTCAGAAATCCGTTTTCATTTAAGAGCGAAATTTCGAGACATTAATGTTTTATTCTAACCATAGTCGACAATTTTATCGTCTATAAATATCGAGGAAAATTATATCGACATGAGGGAATTTTTTGAAAGTATTGGTATTTTGGGAGAAATTTTAATTTGACTAAATTGATTTTTTTCCCCTCTCTCCAAAGCTTTCACGGAAACCGAGGTCTCATTTTTGTCTTTTCTTACTATTCATCTTCTTCCCCAACTTCATCTTCTTCCTCCAAACTTTATCATCTCCACCATTATTCAATCACCATCCCATAAACTCCACGACAGTGACGACCTCGACTACGGCGGCGGACTTCGGCTACAGCGACGACCCTCGATTGCAACGGCGTTCTCGACGACCCACGGCCTGCGGCGGAGATTTCTGCAGCGGCGACTCACGTGCAGGCGGCAGCAGACGAACTTCAAGGCGGCGGGCAACGACGGAGATCTGCGGCGGAAGAAGACAGATAACAGCTGAAGCGCTAAAGCTGCTTCTTCGCGTGGGTAATCTAAAAATTTCTCATTTTAGATTTAAGTTTAATTCCACGTTTGCCACTGATTTAATTTCTAAATATATTCCATGGTTTATATGAAATTTCAAATATATCCCCGGTCTATATGAGTTTCAAATATATCCATGGTCTATATGAGTTTCAAATATATCCCGATTTATATGCTCCTGTTTCTAATTACTTTTATGCCCCACATGTTTAATTACATTTTTGTTATTAGTTTTAAATTACAAGCATGCCATTATATCATTTACGAATTATTTTTTCCTCTTCCAATTGATTTCTGATTTAAATATTTGAACTTTATTACTTGAGCAAGCCATAAATTACTTGAGCAAGAAATTTACTAGTTGTGAAGCTAAATACACCATGTTTGAAAAGACATGTTGTGCACTAGCCTGGGCCGCCCGCCGTCTCAGACCGTACATGCTATACTACACGACTTGGCTCATCTCGAAAATGGATCCCATTAAATACATTTGCGAGAAACCATTCCTTTCCGGCAGAATTGCGAGATGGCAAGTCCTTCTATCCGAGTATGATATCGTTTATGTCACTCGGAAGTCAATAAAAGGAAGTGCACTAGCTGATTATTTGGCCGAACAACCCGTAGATGATTATGAACCAATGAAGTTTGACTTTCCAGATGAATTTATATCTACCGTGATGAAAGAAGAGGAAATCAAGGAATCAGAAGAATGGACCATGTTATTTGACGGGGCTTCTAATGAGTTTGGTAACGGGATATGAGCCATCTTAATATCACCTAAAGGGAAGCTATTTCCTCTCACTGAAAAATTAAGCTTTGACTGTACTCATAATATGGCTGAATATGAAGCGTGCTCTATGGGGATTCAGTTTGCTTTAGATATGAGAATTAAGAAACTCCGGGTCGTGGGAGATTCAATGTTAGTGATTCATCAATTAAGAGGGGAATGGGAGACAAGAGACTCCAAATTGTTGCCATATAAGAAACTTATAACAGAATTGGCTCAAAGCTTCGAAGAAATCACTTTTGACTATTTACCGAGGGAAAGCAATCAAATAGCAGATGCTCTGGCCACATTGGCAGTCATGCTCAACATAAATTCGGATCAAGAGATTGAACCTATCAAAATCGGAAAACGAGATGTTCCAGCATCTTGCATGTATATTGAACAGGAACCTGGTGGTAAGCCTTGGTACCATGATATAAAGCGTTATATCAAGCATGGAGAATATCCACATGATACTTCAGAAAATGACAAGCGCACCCTCAGGAAACTAGCAATGAAGTTCTTCCTAAACGGAGAATTACTCTACAAAAGGAACCAAGACATGGTACTTCAAAGATGTGTGGATACAAATGAAGCCAATACAATCATGGAAGAAATTCATGAGGGAATCTGCGTCACACATGCCAATGGACATATGATGGCTAAGCAAGCACTAAGAGCTGGGTATTACTGGTTAACCATGGAATCTGATTGTATCAAATATGCGAGAGAATGCCATAAGTGTCATATTTACGCAGACAGGGTCCATACCCCTTCATCTCATTTGCAAGTCATGACAGCCCCTTGGCCATTCTTTATGTGGGGAATGGACGTTATAGGTCCTATTGAACCTAAAGCTTCAAATGGGCATCGAATCATTTTAGTGGTCATAGATTATTTTACTAAGTGGGTGGAGGCAATGACATATCGAGAGGTGACAAAGGGAGTTGTGGTCAAGTTCATAAGAAAGGAGATCATATGTCGTTATGGTCTTCCAGAGGTTATAATATCTGATAATGCAAAGAATTTGAACAACAAATTGATGCACAAACTATGCGAACAATTTAAAATCAAGCATTTGAACTCAACTCCGTACAGACCGAAGATGAATGGAGCAGTTGAAGGCGCCAATAAGAATATAAAGAAGATCATACAGAAAATGACCACGACGTACAAAGATTGGCACGACATGCTCCCTTTTGCATTGCATGGATACCGTACATCGGTTCGCACTTCGACTGGAGCAACGCCATTTTCATTAGTCTACGGTATGGAAGTTGTTCTTCCTATTGAAGTAGAAATTCCATCATTAAGGATCCTCATGGAAACTAAGTTAGAAGAAGCTGAATGAATCCAGAATCGTTACGAACAACTCAATTTCGTGGAAGAGAGGAGGTTGACTGCACTGTGTAGAGGGCAACTCTACCAACGACGAATGACGAAAGCCTACGACAAGAAGGTGCGTCCTAAAGTATTCAAAGAAGGAGATTTAGTTTTGAAGCGAATTCTCCCATGCCAGAAAGATAATCGAGGAAAATGGACTCCCAATTACGTAGGACCTTTCGTCGTAAAAAAGTCTTTCTCAGGAGGAGCTTTGATTTTAACCAATATGGATGGGAATGAGCTATCAAATCCAACTAGCTCAGACTACGTTCGGGAGTATTACGCATGACTCATCAATACCCTATAAGGCTTGTTTGTGTAACTAGATTTCAACATTGTAATTGGGAAAGATAGTATTCCAAATGAATTATCATGTTTAAAAGAGCTACTTCGTCTTTCAAGCTTTCGAATATCTCTCCTCACATCTTAGCATGAAGACATGTACTCTTATCCTTTTGACCATAAATTGAAATCTATTTAGCGTATCACATGCTGCTCATCCTTTTAAATGTTGATATAGTTATTTGTTATCTTTGCATTTAATAGAAAACAAAAAGGTGCAAGTACTTGGATATTTTCAAATTAACATTAGTAGTTCAAAAGAAATTCATATGAGTTCGAATAGTCAACCTTTATTGGAAAAGGTCATCATTGGTACGCTTTATCTGTGGTGCAAGGTCAGTATCCAACCAAAATTTTTGGCAAAGTCCCAGTGCAAAAGTGGTGTTTGAGCTATAAAATAAAAAAAAAAAAAAAAAAAAAAACATATTTCACAAAGTAATTACATCATCTATCACATCACTTGCATATTTCAAGTTTGACATCTTAGATAGACATGTTTTCACAAAATAATTACATCATATCATCTCACACATGCATACATAAAAAATAAAAACAAAAAAAAATCATTTGTTATCACATCCTACATCACACCATCAAAATAAATTTTATGCATCATTTCGCATGTTAAATCATCAATTGCATCATGTCACACATGCATACATATATTAAAAAATAAAAAAAATATCATTTTTATCGTACACATGCATACATCACGGAAAAATAAAATAAAATTTTTATTCTCCAACATGATAAAAAATGCTCATGCATTCGTTACCTCATTTCATATCCAAAAAAAAAAAAAAAAAAAAAAAAGAGGTTATGAATGCTTTCACTACTCTATTCTGAGAAATTGTAAACTCTCAACCATTTTATGATCTTTTTGAAAATATTTTTCTCAACCTTCATTGTTTGTTTAAGCTCTAAATTGAGAGAACTCCATTTTGACCTTCAAATTTCTCATGTGCTAAACATTATACTACTATACACTCCCGAACAAGGTTTTAATCTTCATACTGGGGCAAACACCCTTTTGCAGTGAATGTTCATAATCACTCACTGTAAAACCTTGAACTTGCACACCACATCAATTTTGAGGCAATTTACTTTGATTTGTGGATTCACCATAAAATCTCTGACTAAACTCAACATCTACATTTATATACTCATCTAGCCTTTTGCTAAGCCGCCACGTTTAATTAGATGGCAAACGTTCCAAATTATTCAAGAGAACTTCAAATGTAATGAAATAGTATTGAACTCTTGTGACCTACTGCTTCATAATTAAGACTTGTAATTTCTCATATTCGATTTCATTTGATCCAAATTCTCATTGCTTTCCATTGCTTTCCATTCTTATCATTTGTCATTTCTCTTTCTAATTCAATTCTTATCATTTGTCATTTCTCTTTCTCGATTAGAAAGTGATTCAAAATTCTAAGATAATAGTTTTGAGAACTAATGAGTCGGTAATTGTGAAAATCATCTCGAAGTCTCAATTTCTTTCAATGAGTTTTGCTCGCGGGACATCTTCATCACGATGCCAAGGATTATGGACGAAGAAACAATCTGAGAAGACAATTGGAGTTTGCAAAGAAGAGAATAATTATCAGTTTTTTCTATACGATTGCACAAATTCTTGCTAAATAAAAGGAACTATATTAAAAAAAAAAAATTAAAAAAAAAAAAATAAAATAAAAATGTTGCAAGATTTGGGCAATCAGTAGATCAAGGAACTACATCTGGAATGCTTGGAAAATCTCCTTTGCAAAGCAACCAATTGGGGCAAAGCCTCCATCTTCGCCAAACTAGGACAAAAATTTCAACTTTGCCACACAGGAGCAAAGCTTTCATCTTTGCCACACTGGAGCAAAGCCTTCATCTTTGCCACACTGGAGAAAGGTCATCATATCTAAACTGGAGCAAAGTTTTCATCTTTGCCACACTGGAGCAAGACCATCATCTCTAAACTGGAGCAAAGTCTTCGCTTTTGTCACACTGGAGCAAGGTCATCATCTCTAAACTGGAGCAAAGTCTTCGCCTTTGCCACACTAGAGCAAAGCCATCATATCTAAACTGGAGCAAAGTCTTTGTCTTTGCCTTACCCGACTACCATCAACAAACTGGAGCAAAACCTTCATCTTTGTTACACTGGAGCAAGACCTCTATCAACAAACTAGAGCAATGTCACTATCCATACGGAAAAAAATCAACAAGCTGAAGTATTTGATTGCGTCATTTAAAAAAAAAAAAAAAAAAAAAAATGGTGCAATCAACAGATCAAAGAGTCATCACGAAATGATTAAAAAACAAACTGTAGCAAAGCCTTTGTCTTTGCCATATTGGAGCAAGACCACCATCAACGCACTGGGACAAAGGCGTCGCATTTGCCACATTTGGGCAAAATCATTCATCTTTGTCACACCAGACCAAGTCAAGGTGAAGATTATCACACTTATCGAAGACCTCGAGCTTACTTAAAGGAAGAAAGATACACATACAAGATGATTTCTCAAAGGGGTTGCTTCAAGTTCTCAAAACTATTGTCCAAAGAATTGAAGTCACTTCATTCGTCTTCCATTGAATCATATTCTAATCTCTTACTTGAACATTAAAAATTTATAATCAATCTCTTATTGTTCAAGAGATTTGAAGACCACATTCTCCTCTGTTTTTCTTCCTTATGAAGAAAACATGTATTGTTTACCATTTCATGCTTAATTCAATCTCAAACTCATTTTCTTGGATTCAAATTATTGTGTCCATTACAAGACTAAATTATGAAGCAGTTAATCAAGTAAGATATTCAATTCTACAAATTACTTTTGATAGTTCTCTAACCTAGCACATGAGACACTTCCAAAATATTTACCATGCCTAATATGGTTGAGTACTCTATGATTGACATACATAATCTCGTTCGAGTGAAAGCATTCAAAAAAAAAAAAAAAAAAAAAAGAAAAAAACCCCTCTGTGATAACATTTTCTCTTTTGATTCTTTGTTAAAAGTCAGCTAACAA
This sequence comes from Herpetospermum pedunculosum, assembly GCA_028017165.1. NCBI lineage: Eukaryota > Viridiplantae > Streptophyta > Magnoliopsida > Cucurbitales > Cucurbitaceae > Herpetospermum > Herpetospermum pedunculosum. Next base: position 50,501,054 of record CM051528.1, on the reverse strand, counting down.
CAACAAGGAGAGTAGACAAGGATAATCATTTTCCTTAAACATGAAGATCATTTTGATATCTTGCATTTCGTTTACCAGTTTGAAACAATTCACATCATTATTTTAAATAAAAACAAAAAAATCATTTGTTATCATACACATGCAAAAGAAAATTTAAGAGAATTCAGGCAGCTAAGTTTTGAAATAAAAACCGTTTTTTTTTTTTTTTTGAAAATCAAAATTTTTTTTTGGTTAAATCGAACCATAAACCAAGATTAGCGGTCGAAGCCTGTGAACATAACCCAGCTCCGTTTTATTTTCTTTGTTGGTTAAATCGAACCATAATCCAAGATTAGCGGTCGAAGCTTGTGGACATAACCCAGGTCCGTTTCATTTTCTTTGTTGGTTAAATCGAACCATAATCCAAGATTAGCGGTCGAAACCTGTGGACATAACCCATGTCCGTTTCATTTACTTTGTTGGTTAAATCGAACCATAATCCAAGATTAGCGGTCGAAGCCTGTGGACATAACCCAGGTCCGTTTCAGTTTCTTTGTTGGTTAAATCGAACCATAATCCAAAGAAAAAAAAGGGAGCAAGCTGTAGACACCGTATTTTTGGTCCGGCCATTTGTTTATTATTAATACTTTTTTTTTTTTTTATTTAATTTTTTGTCACCTTTTATTTCGCCACTTTTTAATTTTTAAAATTCATTTTTTTTTTATTATTTAATTCCGAAAATTAGAAAGAAAAAAAAACAAAAAAAAGAACGTTTTAATTATTTGGAAATAATTTTTGATTAATTAGACATTTGATATCGAGCTTTAAATGAGTATAATATTTTTAATCATCTTATGGCTAAGATTTGATATTCATCCATTAAATTGAATGAGTATACAATTTTAATCCATTTTTGGATCAAAATTTGATATTCATTTAATAAAAAAAATTTGCTTATAAAAATCAAGTTTTATTATTAAACAAGTATAAATTTTTAATCTATTTTTGAATCAAAATTTGATATTCATTTAATAATAAGATTTGATTTTTTATTTTTGGTCAGAAATCTATTTTCATTTAAGAGCGAAATTTCGAGACATTAATGTTTTATTCTAACCATAGTGGACAATTTTATCGTCTATAAATATCGAGGAAAATTATATCGATGGGAGGGAATTTTTTGAAAGTATTGGTATTTTGGGAGAAATTTTAATTTGACTAAATTGATTTTTTTTTCTTCTCTCCAAAGCTTTCACGGAAACGGAGGTCCCATTTTTGTCTTTTCTTACTATTCATCTTCTTCCCCAACTTCATCTTCTTCCTCCAAACTTCATCATCTCCACGATTATTCAATCACCATCCCATAAACTCCACGACAGTGACGACCTTGACTACGGCGGCGGACTTCGGCTACAACGACGACCCACGATTGCAACGGCGTTCTCGACGACCCACGGCCTGCGACGGAGATTTCTGGAGCGGCGACTCACGTGCAGGCGGCAGCAGACGAACTTCAAGGCGGCGGCGCACGGCGGACAACGACGGAGATCTGCGGCGGAAGAAGACAGATAACAGCTGAAGCGCTGAAGCTTCTTCTTCGCGTGGGTAATCTAAAAATTTCTCATTTTAGATTTAAGTTTAATTACAAGTTTGCCACTGATTTAATTTCTAAATATATTCCATGGTTTATATGAGTTTCAAATATATCCATGGTCTATATGAGTTTCAAATATACCCAGATTTATATGCTCATGTTTCTAATTACTTTTATGCCCCTGCATGTTTAATTACATTTTTGTTATTAGTTTTAAATTACAAGCAATCCATTATATCATTTACGAATTATTTTTTCCTCTTCCAATTGATTTCTGATTTAATTATTTGAACTTTATTTTTAGTTATAATGTATTTTCCTTTTCAAACTTAGTATTTTTAAGGAATCTTTAAATCCTACCTTATTTCAAGTATGTAAATAAATTTTAATATTTTTGTAAATATATTTCGAAACAAATTTCAACTTTATCTTTAATTTGATTTTTTTCCTAAATCTCAATTTGATTTTATAATCAAGTCATATTTCCATTTAAAAATAACGTTTTGTAAAAATAAAATAATATTTGTTTTGAGGGCTGAGTAATGTGACTTTCGTAGAGTTTCGACTCTCGTGCAAGCACACGAAAATCCTCCTAAAAATAAATCAATGTATTTTAAAAATAAATATTATCATATAAATCCTATGACGGAGTTGGGATAAATTTCTCAAATTCTTGAGGTAAATAATGTCTTTTAAATAAAAGGAAATTTAGATATGATAATTAATTAAAATTAAATTAACTCAATACATCAAAACTCTTACCTTATTTTTAAGGTTAAGATTTGATTAAATGAGACATTCATTTTTAAAAAAACTATTATTTATTTATTTTCCTCAAATTAAGGACATTTTAAAATTAACTAGATAATATAAAATAAAATATGTCTACCGTTTTTAACGGGTGTTGTAGGGTGTTAATACCTTCCCTACGCTCAAACGACCCCAAACCTAATTTCTCTTTTCGTAGACCGGTTTTTATTTTAAGGTGACCAATCACACCCAAAATGATTGGTGGCGACTCCATTTCTTTTATTTTAAAACCAAAACCCTTGAAAGAGGACGTCGGCCGCTCCGCGTCGCGAAGATGTTGCGACACCCATATAGGCACATGCTTTTAGTCCCTCGAATCCTTTATCTTTTGTTTTTCTTTACATATCATGAGCCTTTATTTTATTATTTTTTTTTTTGTTTAAAAAAAAAAAAAAAAAAAAAAACAGAAAAATAGCTCAACCACTGCATAACATCCACTTCACGAGACACAGAAAAAGGATCATGGAAGAACAAAACTCTGAAATGGAGAGGACAATGAAGGATTTAGATGAGCTTAGAAGCAAGATGGACACAATTCTGTTGGCTCTCGAAAAGGGCAAGATGATAGCAGATCCGGTACAACCAAGCAATGTGGTTAATGAACCCATAGAGGTCAATCCTTCTCTGTACCCGCCAATGGAAGGATTCGTACCCTCGTACACATCGTATAACCCATGGCATCACACCTCAGCAGGGCATTACCAAGGTCTTAAGGGAGAAGGGGTTTCCATGACTAATCAGGCGGGATTTCCAAGACCTAAGGAGAAGCCCCTCAAGGTAACCATCACGATTCCCAACCATGACAAACCTGAGGTTAGAAAAGACGGGGCAGACACAGGGTATAAGATTCCAAACGACAGAGTTTTGGGGGCCTTAGAGGAAAGACTAAGAGCCATCGAAGGAACCGGTGTCTTTGCCACAATTAGAGCGAAGCCACCGTCTACAAGTTGTAACACGTTATTGCATCATGTCTCAAAAAGAGATTGGTGCAATCAATTGATCAAAAAAAGCTACATCTCACAAAGCTTGAAGTGTCTCATTTGAACGTCATCAATACTGGGGCAAAGCCCACGTCTTTGCCGCAAATAGAGCGAAGTCATCATCAAGTTGGGGCATTTTATTGCATCATTCAAAAAAAAAAAAAAAAAAAAAGACTGGTGCAATCAGTAGAACAAGAAGCTAGGGGTATCTAAGTCACACATCATTCATACTGGGGCAAAGCCTACGTCTTTGCCACGGCGGATCAAGGTCTGCAAAACTGGGGCAAAGCCTACGCCTTTGCCACGATGGATCAAATATCATCAAAGATCTCGAGCTTACTCAAAGAAAACGAGAATTTCTTAAGAAGCTACTTCTAGCTCTCAAAACCTTGTCCGAGGAAATGGAGTCAATTCACTCATCTTTCCATCTAACTAATTTCCAATTTCTTACTCAAATGTGAAAATACATTTTCAATCTCTTATTGTCCAAGATATCTTCTGAAAGCATTGGAGTACTACATCTTCCTTCACATTTCCTTCCTTCATAAGCTTCAATATTGACTAGTTGTCATTCCATATTCCAAATCTAAATTTACTTTCTTGTAATCCAACATTCTTGTTTATTACAAGGTTAAGTTATGAAGCAGTTTAATCAGAAGATGTTCAACATTATCAATTACTTTTGAAAAGTTCTCTAACCTAGCACATGGTAATCTACCTAACAACCCACAATGTCCAATATGGTTGAGTGATCTAGGACTGACACATTTAATTTCTCTCATGTGAAAGCATTCCAAAAAAAAAAAATCCTGATGACGACACCATTATTTTTCATTTGATTCTTTGCTAAGTATTGGCTGATAAGATCAATGAACTTAAGCAAGAGTGGTCATTTCAATAACACAAAAGTCATTTTTGATTAAGCATTTGTTTTCACAAATCGTGCATTCAATCATGTAAGTTGATATCATTTACATCATCATTTAAAAAAAAAAAAAAAAAAGACATTTTCACATATCATGGTTAGTTGGTAGATCATTTGATTCGTGCATACACGTTGCATTCTACAGTTTTCTACCCTCAGCATGATACATTCAATCATTCATTACTTTTAACATATTATGCACATGTTGCATTCAATCATTCTTATACCCTCGACAAGCATGTGCACACATGTTGTATTCATGACATTATTTTATCCTTAGGATGCATGTGCATTAGTATCATGCATACATACTGCATTCATGACATCCGTCATCCTACTCCTAGCATGCTCATGCTACATTTAGGACATTTTGTTAATGCACATGCATACATGTTGCATTCATGACATTATTTTATCCTTAGGATGCATGTGCATCGGTATCATGCATACATACTGCATTCATGACATCCGTCATCCTACTCCTAGCATGCTCATGCATACATGTACATTTAGGACATTTTGTTTCTGCACATGCATACATGTTGACACCGTATTTTGTCCTGCCTTATTTATCATCATTTTTTATTCTTGCATAATTTTATGTTTTTCACTTATTTTTAAGCATTTTTGAGTTTTTTCTTTAATTTCGTCATGTTCTTGTTATTTTCGAATTTTTCGAGAAAATCACCAGATTTGTCTTCCGTTATTGGATCGTTCAGGTGTCCAGGTTTCTAATTTAGGGTTTCCCCAGCTCAGTGTTTCTAATTTAGGGTTTCCAAGTTTGGTGTCTCGGGATCCCAGCTCAGCCTTTCTAATTTAGGGCTCCATTTTTAGGGTTTCCAATTTTGGTGTCTCGATCTCGGGACTCCAAGTTAGCGTTTTATTTTAAGTTTTGGATTTAAGATTCCAATTTGGGGTTTAGTTTAGGGTTTTAGGATTAATTTTCTAGGGTAGTCAATGTGGGAAGAGCCTAAATAGGCCCATTTGGTTTAGACCTAATGATTGGCTATTAATGGCTAAGGATTGGACATTTGGAGAAAGAAGCCAAAATAGGGAGGATCCCAAAGCTCCAATAAAAAAAATCATTTTCTCTCTCTCCTCTCTCTCTCTCCTACTATTCATCATCTTCTCCAAAATTCATCATCTCTTTGATCCATCTCCACCATCTTCAACCTAACTCCGGCAAGACCACGGCGGAGAGCCACTGCACGCGGCGGCGATCTTCATCTTCTTCAAATCTCGCGGCGGACTTCACTTCGCAGCAAACCCAAGCTGAAAGGCGACATCCAACTCGAACCCCGACGGCGTGCGGCGACCTCGAAGCTCAAAAAACTCAGACGACGACGACGCAACAGATCTTCTCTAAGCAAATCAGTCCACGGCGGACTTCAAACCTGCAGCTCCAAACACCGACGCTGGCAGATCTCAGCCTTCAGACGGACGACGACGGTGAGATCTGCATCATCCCGAAGCTCAGACTCCGACGTGACGATCTCGGCCCTTCAAGCAGGCGAGCGGCGGCGGGTTTCACACCAGCTTGAACTCGTTTCCTCCGGCGAACCCGAGGCGAACGGCGGCGCACGGCAACAAACGACCTTCATTCTCCACCTTCCTCAGACAACAACGGCAACCACGGGTCTTCATCTTCCTCAACCTGCAGGCGAACGGAGTCGACTTCGTCTTCAACCTCCAAACGACGATCTCAGACGACCTCGAAGCTCGAAGCCCAGATCCAGACGACTTCGTCTCCTCGAAGCTCAGACGACCTCGGAGCTCGAACCCCATAACCAGACGACGGCGAACCATGCAGCGTGCGACATCTCCTCGAACCCAGCTCTCCGGCGATGAATGGTAGCGGACTCTGGTGATAGCATCGTGGAAGAAGAAGGCCAAGCGGCTGCGTGGGTAACAAATTGATTTTCTTTAAGTTTTAGTAAAATTACCATAATGCCCCTGTCTCTATTTACTTAGTTTGGCTGATCTGTTTGGTCCATATATACCCCTGCCTATATGATATATACCCCCTATTTTGAGCATGATATATACCCCTGTTCATATGCATATATCCCCTGTTTTGAGCATGATATATACCCTTGTTTATATGCATATACCCCCTTTTTTTAGCATGATATATACCCCTGTTTATATGCATATATCCCCACTGTTTTGAGCATGATATACCCCTGTTTATTTCATATATACCCCCTGTTTGATCTTCTTATTTTACTCTTTAATCTCGATGCATGCTATCTAATTGTAAAGCATAGGTTCGTTAATTTTTTATTTTGTTATTTTAAATTTAATTTGCAACCCCGGGAGAGATGAAGGACTGTTCCTTTCATCTTGAGGGTATTTTAAATTTAAGTTGCAACCCCGGGAGAGATGAAGGACTGTTCCTTTCATCTCGAGGGTGTTTTAAATTTAATTTGCAACCCTGGGAGAGATGAAGGACTGTTCCTTTCATCTCGAGGGTAGTTTAATATTAATTTACAACCCCGGTAGAGAGGAAGGACTGTTCCTCTCATCTCGAGGGTATTTTAACTTTAATGAAATCCCGGGATAAATAGGGTTTCCCTATTATTGAGGATTTATCGTTACCGCCATTACGCGCTAATTACAAGAACTGTCCTTCTTTTAAAAAAGAGGTTTTCCTTTGATTTTAAAATTGATTTTTGTTACTATTTCAAAAGAAAAATACATTTTTAGTTCAAATCATGTTTTAAATTAAAATTCAAATGGTTTTATTTTCAAAGCAAAAATTGTTTTAATTTTAATTCAAGTTTTAATCGAATTTTAAATTAAATTTGAAAAAAAACGATTTTATTAAATAATTTTTAAAGTTCTTGTTTTGTCGTATGATCACGGTATCGGGATTAAGACGTTAATGGCGAAATCGACAATCTTGCTCACAAAAATCAAATTCCTACTTTCTTTAAAGTTAGGATATGATTAGTTGAGACATTGTATTATTTTTAATTGTTTATTTCATTTATTAAGAACCATTTGAAATTAGCTAGATAATTAGGATAAAATGTTTTGGCTACCGTTTTAAACGGGATGTTGTAGGGTGCTAGCACCTTCCCTACACTCAACCGACCCCCGAAATAAGTCACTTTCAGAGACTTAACACACCCCCAAACTTAAGGCTTTGCTTGTCCTCAAGCATACTAAGGACTTACTTAGGCTGCTGTTTCTTCTTCTTTACCTACTCACTAACTCCCTTATATTCTTGTCTATAGCAATGCTGTCCTGTGACACACTTCTAAGTTTAGAACTAACCTCTTGTCTAGCTTCTTCTGACTTCACCTGCCTACTATACCCACTGCTTTTGCTAACCCCCTACTACTGATCTACCTACTTTTGTGATATCATGCCACTATCCCTAAGGTTTCAAATTCTACCAAGCTTTACTCCAGACTCAGTACATGCTTCTAGCTTATTTTTAATGTGTCTAGGATTCCTTAGAGTCATGCCAGTCTTAGTATTAACAGTGACAGTGGTACTTTTAGAGAACAACCTAAGCCCTGGCATCACTACATTGGATATACATTCATCTCCCTAGACAAACCTAAAAGCTACAACCTTGTGCTTAGCTCATTAAGGATCAGAGTTCTTTTTACATAGGACATCTAAGCCACATGATTTATAACTCCCAAGCATACATTCTTCTTCCCTATTTCTCCCTTTTTCCTTTTTTACTTAGGTGGAGTCTTCCCTTGGTTTGCCTTTTGATGCAATGCCACTTGTGGTTTACACCCTTGGCACTGATTACTTAGCAACTTGAGAAAGACTCCCCTCTTTATTCTATTTTTTCACTTTTTCTATTTTTTTTTTTTTTAGGAGAAGAAGAATGCTTATGTCTTAAGGAAGAGAGGAATGTTCCTAGGCCTAGGGTGGCCTCCCCCAAACTTCAACTATTCATTGTCCCCAATGAGTGTTTGAGGTGGCACACCCCCAAACTTGTCCTAGAAGCATCTAGTCTAAAGCAAAACAAAGAGAATCTAAAAATCCTAGGCATAGGCAAAACATTCTAAAAGCAATTATCCCAGCAGCAGAAAATTTGAACATAACAGAAAGTTTTAAGGACTTATGGTTTCTGCATACTGAGCACTATTTAGAAGCAAATTTAAACTATCAAAGGGTGTCCTATGACACTCATCCAGCATGCTTCAAGATCAGCTATATGAGGTAGTCATGCTAGCAGCAAAAGATAGAATTTAACAGATCACAGTCTAACTAAACAGACAGTTCAAAACATGCAATCAGTCACAAAAATTGCGGGAACCGCAATTATTTCGCAATTCAATCTGGGCAGATTTAACATTGATTCAGGCCCCTAGCATGCTTTTTCCCGTTACTCATGCATCCTAAAAATAAAACTAAACTATCCTACCTAATCAGCTAACATCAGACTAGACTAAGCAGAAGAAAAAAAACATAAAACTAAACATTAAAAACAGATCAAAAATTGAATACAAAACAGCATACTATACATGAATCTATCAAAAAGCAGGAAAATTGTCTTTTGTTTCTTAAGGGATCAGTAATACTCCCTCTAGTGCTCTTCAAACCAGCACTCAATTCTCATCATCCTCATCTGGTTGCCTTGGTCGTGGGGGCACCCATGGAGTTAGGAGGTTGGTGGGGAAATCTGGGAAGATGCACCCCAACTGGTCTGCAACTTCTCTGTCCCTCGCCTGCGCATAGTTGGCCCATTGAGCCATTCTCCTCTGCATGTCCATCAAGCAGGCCATGGATAGGGACTGTTCAGCAGCCAGCCTATCCAACTCAAATTCCATGTTGCCCTTTCTTCTCAGCCTCAGGTTAGCAGGCAGCTCCAAGTGGCCCGTGTAAGCCATCTGCTGCTCCAGGCGCTCGGTGGGGACTCCTGCAAGCAAACATAGCTTGGTTATGGTATTAGGGAAAAACAGTGGTCCCTTACCTTTCTTGGCGCATTCAGCAATGGCCGCAGTGATGACTTCTCCCACATTGATCGTGAGACCTCTCATTATCGCATACACCAGCAGCGATCGGCTCTGGTTGATTGTAGTCTCGTGAGTCACAGGGGACAATCTCCTTCGCACGAACGAAAACCAAACAGCTGCCTTAGCCGTGAGGTTGGCACTCATGAGAGTGTGCCTCCCATTGCGTGACACGGTCCAGGAAGCTTCAGGCTGGCCAATGGTGCGAATGGCCTCTTCCAGCACTGCCTCAGTAGGCTCATCAACGATCCGTGCATAATCTGTATGTGTTTGGCCTTTGAGACCATAGGCTTCGTTGATGGCCTTGGCTGAGAAATCCACTTCTACCCCTCTGACCACAGACAGGCCATCCTCAGGGCTGAGCACATTGGCGTAGAAATCATACACCATGCTCGTGTAGGCTGGATTGGGCGGTCTTCAGAATTCCTCCCAGCCATGGTTGATCACTCCTGCGCGCAAGAACTGCGACAGGTCAGCAGGTCGGTCGAGGAAGCCTTTCTCGTGCAGCAACTCCCTCTTCCTTAACTCAACGCCCCTGGATTCAGCGTCAGATGAAACATACCTCACTGACTGAGGTTCGTCTTCAGGGTAGAGTTTGGCCTTCCCCTTATCTGCTGGCTTGGCTGACTCGGCAGCCTCAACCTTGAGTCGTTTGAGCGAAGGCTCAGTGCTCTCTTTGTCTGCTGAAGGCACCCTCTTGGCCTTCTTCTTCTTCAGTCTCTTGGATCGCTTGGCCTTGACAATCTTGGCCTTCTTCCTCTTCTTGAGCTTAGCCTTGATATTGATCTGCTGGAGGCATGCCCCCAACGTCTCTTCCATGGAATCATCCTGCCGTGCAGGACTCTCGGCACTAGCTTCCCTTGCAGGCGAGAAGACCTCGTCTTCACCACCTTCCCCACTGCCCTGAGTGGATTCCTGGTACTCCCCATAGGGGAATTCAGGATCAGGCTGTGGAGGCGTGTGCGAAGGTGTGGCACTCTGCTCTGATGTAGGCGTCTGCACGGAATTCAGTGGTGAAGACGGCGTCGCAGGGCTCTGTGCAGGCGGTGACGATGAAAGCTCCGGGCTGTGCACTGGTTCAGATGATGAAGGGTTGTGCGCAGGTGAGGCAGACGGCGACGAACTCTTCTTTGGCGACTCGTGGGACGCACGATCCGTTTCTTGACTCTCCACAGAGGGAGTCTTGGCTTTGCTTGGTTCGGCGGCCGTCTCGACACTCCACCGGCGTTTCTTGGGCGTGCCCGCTGGTTCAGAAGGTCCAGCAGGGATCTCAGTGACAACCCTCCACTTCTTCCTACGGATCGAAAGCTTGGGAAGAGGTCCGGCGCGTACAGCCCCAGCATCTGCAAGGGTCAGAAGTGCTTCCCTCGCAGCCGCTTCAGCTGCATCATCGGCCTTCTTCTTGGCTGCGGATCTTTCAGCCCTTGTGGACACCATTGTCGAATCTTGGAGGTTTGGAGAGAAGGATCAAAGATGAAGAGAATCTCAGTTTTCTTGGAAATCAGAGAATGAGAGAATCGTATCGATCGAGCGCCTTCTAACGGATATAAAGGCAACGGCTAAATCCCAACGGCTCTATTTTGCGGATCCTGCAATTCCAGCGCAATTCTAGGGATATTTTTTCATCAAAATCTCAAACTTTGCTCGTCCGTATCTTTTATTTGGCTCGATCGTTTTTTGATTTTTAAAGCTGGGATTACTCTCCTTGATTCCCTCTTTCGATTCCCTACAAAAAGATATAAAAACAATATCAAATACGTAATTAAAATCACACAACAAAACACACAAATGACAACCGGAAAATCGCAAAAAATAAACTAAGGCATGAGCCTTATGTTGACGAGCACAGTAACCACTCGTCCTCTCTCGTTCTCATTGTCACGCTTCAGTCAAGAGGAAGGCCGAGAGAGTCTTCACATCTCCTTCCTCATAGTAATGCTTCAACCTCGCCCCATTGACCATAAATGGTTGTCCTTGCTGCAAGTTTTTAATCTCTATGGCACCATGAACAAAGACATTAGTAATAATAAATGGACCTGACCATCTAGACTTTAATTTGCCTGGAAATAGCTTTAATCGTGAGTTAAATAACAATACAAGTTGGCCCTTCTTAAAGTCTTTGATCCTGAGTCTACTGTCATGCCATATTTTTGTCTTTTCTTTGTACATCTTGGCATTCTCATAGGCCATGTGCCTAAGCTCATCAAGTTCATGTAGCTGTAGAGATCTCAATGTCCCTGCATCCTTTACACAAAAATTTAATTCTTTCATGGCCCAAAATGCCTTGTTTTCCAACTCCAGTGGCAAGTGGCAAGCCTTGCCATACACCAACCTATAGGGAGACATTCCTAGAGGTGTCTTATATGCTGTTCTATAAGCCCAAAGTGCATCCTCAAGCTTGAAAGACCAGTCTTTCCTATTAGGTTTGACTACCTTTTCTAGGATGTTCTTTATCTCCTTATTGGAAATCTCAGCTTGGCCATTTGAGTGTGGGTGGTAGGGAGTAGCTACCCTATGTCTAATGTTATACTTAGCCAATATTTTCTCCATAGCCTTATTGATGAAATGTGACCCCTCATCACTAATGATAGCACGAGGAGTCCCAAATCTAGTGAAAATGTGTCTATGCAAGAAGTTAGTGACTGTTTTAGCATCATTATTAGGACATGCCTTAGCTTCTACCCACTTTGACACGTAGTCTACTGCTACTAAAATGTACAGGTTACCTGATGATGGAGGGAATGGTCCCATGAAATCAATGCCCCACACATCAAAGAGCTCCAACTCTAAGATGTAGGTGAGAGGCATCTCATCCTTACGACTGAGGTTACCTGTCCTTTGGCATTCGTCACAGTTGTGGGCATAGTTGTGGGCGTCCTTGAAGATTGTTGGCCAGTAGTAGCCACTCTGAAATACTTTAGCAGCTGTTCTTTGACCACCAAAGTGCCCACCGTAAGGAGATGAGTGACAGTGCTGCAGCACAGACTTCGCTTCAGCAGCTGAAACACACTTCCTCAACAACCCATCAGCACAGGTCCTGTAAAGTATGGGGTCATCCCAGATGAATTTCCTTGCTTCATGGAGGAACCTCTTCTTTTCTTGTCCTCCCTTGAACACTGGTAATACCTGTGATGCACGGAAGTTAGCAATGTCAGCAAACCAAGGTTCCTCATCGTTTTCACGATGAGTCAAAGCAAAGATATGTTCATCTATAAAAGCATCAGAAATTGCGGGGTCCGCAATTTTTTCGCAATTGTGCTGCAATCGAGACAGGTGATCTGCAACCACGTTTTCACATCCCTTCTTGTCCCGAATGTCCAAATCGAATTCCTGCAGCAATAACACCCATCTAATCAATCTAGGCTTAGCATCAGCCTTCCTCATAAGATATTTTAAAGCAGAATGGTCAGTATATACAATGGTCCTAGTTCCTACAATATAGTTCCTAAATTTTTCACAACCAAATACTACAGCAAGCATCTCCTTCTCTGTAGTTGTATAGTTACATTGAGCCTCATTCAAGGTTTTACTAGCATAATAGACAGGATGTGTGAGCTTGTCAATCTTCTGTCCTAACATGACTCCTACAGCATAGTCACTGGCATCACATAACATCTCAAATGGGAGATCCCAATTTGGTCCCACTATGATTGGTGCTGTGACCAGTGCTTCCTTAAGGGTTTTCCAAGCTAATACACATTCCTTAGAGAAGATGAATGGCCTACCTAGCTCCAATAGCTCACATAGAGGCTTGGCTATCTTAGAGAAGTCCTTGATGAACCTTGTATAGAAGCCAGCATGTCCTAGGAAACTCCTAATAGCTTTGACATTCTGGGGCTCTACCAACTTCTCTATGACCTCTATTTTTGCCCTATCAACTTCTACACCTGCCCTTGACACTCTATGTCCTAAGACAATCCCTTCATCTACCATAAAATGGCACTTTTCCCAATTTAGGACTAGGTTGGTCTCTTCACACCTAGCCAGGACTTGTCCTAGGTTCTCTAGACAGGTTTTAAATGAGTCCCCAAAGACTGAGAAGTCATCCATGAATATTTCTATTATGGACTCATCCAACTCAGAGAAGATCGCCATCATGCACCTTTGGAAAGTTGCCGGTGCATTGCATAAGCCAAAAGGCATTCTGCGGAAGGCAAACGTTCCAAAAGGGCAAGTGAAGGTAGTCTTCTCCTGATCCTTAGGGTCTATAGTGATTTGATTATAGCCAGAGTACCCATCTAAAAAACAATAGTAGGCTCTACCAGCTATTCTGTCTAGCATCTGGTCAATGAATGGTAGAGGGAAATGGTCTTTTTCAGTTTCTTTATTCAACTTCCTGTAATTCATACACACTCTCCACCCTGTGACAGTCCTTGTTGGAATCAGTTCGTTGTTCTCATTGACTACCACAGTTATTCCCCCCTTTTTAGGTACACATTGGATGGGGCTCACCCACTGGCTACTAGCTATGGGGAAAATTACTTCTGCATCTAACCACTTTATTATTTCTTTCTTTACTACCTCTTTCATAGAGGGGTTTAACCTACGCTGGTGATCTACCCTAGGTGTGTGCTCTTCCTCTAGTATGATTTTATGCATGCAATAAGAAGGGCTGATGCCTCGAATATCAGCAATAGTCCATGCTATAGCCTTCCTATGTTGCTTAAGCAGTAAAATTAAATCAACCTCATGCTGTTCACTTAGCTTAGAAGAAATAATTACAGGCAGCGTATCATTATCTCCTAGATATGCGTATTTGAGGTGAGTTGGTAGTGGTTTTAGTTCTAGAACAGGTGGATGCTCAATGGAGGGCTTTAACGGATTTACAGTTCTATCAGTTAAGTCTATAGTCATACATACATGCTGAGGTCTATCTACAGGCATATTCATTATGTCAGATACATTTAGATCATCTACATCTAATCCTACATATTCGTTAGCATGCTTGGTTAATAATACATGCTCTAATTGTTCTTCCATTAGTGAGTCAACAACATCAATGCTAGCACAAGACTCAGAATCAGAGGGATACCTTAAAGCTTTGTAAACACTAAATTTTACCTCTTCATCATGAACCCTCATAGTTAACTCACCTTTTTGCACGTCTATTAGTGCCCTACCTGTAGCTAGAAATGGTCTACCTAGCAGGATGGGAACCTCCTTGTCTGCCTCATAGTCCAGGACAATGAAATCTGCAAGGAAAATAAATTTGTCAACTTTAACTAGAATATCCTCAATCTTACCTTCTGGATATGCGATGGATCTGTCTGCTAGTTGTAAAGTGACTGTGGTGGGACGTGCTTCTCCCATTCCCAATTGGCGAAATAGGGACAGGGGCATGAGATTTATGCTGGCGCCCAGGTCACAAAGCGCTCTGCCCACATGCTTGCCTCCAAGTTCTACAGGTAGGGTGAAGGAACCAGGATCCTTCTCCTTCTTGGGCAGCTTGTTTTGGAGGATGGCACTGCACTCCTCGGTGAGGTTTACTGTTTCAAACTCACCAATTATTTTTTTGTTAGTAATAATGTCCTTCAAAAACTTTACATATGAAGGCATAGACTGTAAAACCTCTACAAAAGGAATGTTAACATGCACTTGCTTAAGTATTTCTAAGAATTTATTAAAATGAACTTCCTGTTCCTGCTTCTTCTTCAGCCTTCGAGGATATGGAGGTGGTGGCACATATGCAGGCACGTCAGGACGCCTTAGGATAGGTGGAGGCCTTGGAATTTCTTCTACGTCCTCTACAATTGGCTCTAGCCTGGCTCCTGATGTGCTAGTTGGTGGTGGTCCTTGGCTCAGCAGAGACTCCAGTGGAGCACTAGACTCAGTGTTCTCTACTCTCTTTGGTGTGTCCTTTGTGTTGCTCACCAATGGTCTTCCACTCCTAAGTTCAATGGCTTGAACTTGTTCTTTGCCATCTCTCCTTGGTACCTCGGTATCAGCAGGGAGTCTACCTTGGGGCCTACTTTTAAGTTCATTGGCTAATTGGCCTATTTGGTTTTCCAGGCTCCTAAGAGTAGCTTGCTGGCTCTGAAGAGTAGCATCATTCTTAGCTATATATTCCTTGAGTAGGTTTTCTACCGAAGATCCTACAGGTTGATTGTAAGATTTTTGGTACATGGACTGGTTATGTTGGGGAGTGAAACCAGGTGTTCCACTCGGTCTAGGTTGGTTAGAATTTGGGTTAGTGTTTTGTTGGCCACCCCATGACAGGTTAGGGTGGTTTCTCCAACCAGGGTTATAGGTGTTGGAGTAGGGGTTATTCCTAGGCTGCTGCTGGCTTCCTACATAGCAGACCGAGGATGGATTCCCAGGGCAATATTCATAAGGGTGCCCTTCCCCACAGAATCCACAGATTGGTGCCTCGCCTTGACTTGGTTGAGTGCCCATTGACATGGCTGTGGCGGTATTGGCATTGGTTTGGAGATTGGTCTGAGCCATTTGCTTGACTAAGTTGGTCAGGGCATTTATTTGGGTGCTCATGGCGCTTAGAGCATCCTTGTCTTGAGCCCTAGTTGGCTCTACTGGATCGTCTGACCACCTACAATGAGATGTTGAGATCTTCTCCAAGATCTCATAAGCTTCGTTGTAACTCTTGGACAACATGGAACCTCCAGCAGATGAATTTAGAACTTGTCTGGTGCTGGGGTTGCATCCTTTAAAGAAGACTTCTATTTGGATACACCATGGAATGCCATGGTGTGGACATTTAATGAGAAGGTCTTTGAATCTTGTCCAAGCTTCGTGAAGAGACTCACTATCAGCTTGTTTAAACTTTATGATATCATCACGAAAGGTTGAATTCCTATCAGGTGGGAAGTATTTGACTAGGAATTTTTCTGCTAAATCTGTCCAATTGCGGACAGATCCTGAGGGCAATGAATTTAACCATGTTTTGGCTTTGTCCCTCAAAGAGTAAGGGAAAAGATATAGCCTCAGGGCTTCTTGGGAAACTCCAGGGATTAGGAATGTGTCACTAACTCCTAGGAAGTTCCTAAGGTGGTTATGGGGGTCCTCATTTTCTATTCCAAAGAATTGTCCCACAGTGGACAACATTTGGAACATCACTGGTTTTAACTCGAATGAGTGGGCAGTGATTTCAGGACGGATTATGCTGGGGTTCAGCTCCCCAGGCATAGGTACTAGATATGAAAGAATGGCACTATTCTTGTGATTCGCTATTTCGATGGGGTTGCGAATGGCTTGTGCCGGATTTGGAACTAGATCGCCCATTTCTTTAGTTTCAGGTGTGGTTTGAGGTACAGGAGGTTGTTTAAAGAGACGTTTCTTTGCCTTATTCCTAGCTCGAAGTGATCTTTCAGGTTCAGGATCGAACTCTAAATTACTATGTGAACGCTCACTCATAAACTACCTTAATAGCACCTGCAAAAGAAATGAAACAGATTAGTTTCACTCAATGATAAACTTGATTTTTCAAACTTAACAACTTCGTTTTCACTTAAAATAAGTCCCCGGCAGCGGCGCCAAAAACTTGTTGCGTGCTCAATGTGTAAAGATAAATATGCAAAAGGGTAGAGAGAGCACTTAGAACATGCAAGCATACATGGTCTCACAGCAAGTAGTAAGTATATTTCATTCGTTTTTTCCACAGAGACTCATTTTTAGCTATTCGCGAAGTGTGTTTGTTAAGAAAGATGGGATGAATTTGAGGGGATAAAATTGGTTTTTAATTACCTAAGTTTTGTTGAATGTGTAAAGGAATATACCATAAACAAGTTAAAGTTAAAATCAGGCTCAAAGAACAAGAGATGGAATCAATAAACGAAGAAGAAAACAGCTACACACAATGCAATTTAGCAGAATTGCGAGAACCGCAATTAATCCGCAATTAAATGGCAGCGAAACTGATTAAAAGGGTGAATTAAGGGCTACTAATGACTATCCTATAGGCAGTTTATTACGATTATCAAGCTTTGGATCAACTCTCTATACATCAAACTCACTCTATCTCAAGTATCGTCCGATTCCATGCATTAGAGACTCAAGTTTACTCGACTTCAAAGTAAGGTCTTAAGCACCTTGTTAAAACAGGAGTGTTTAGTTTGTACTAGGGAAACGCCTATTCCTAGGCCGTTTCCTGATTACCATGAAAGGCTAGCATGATTATATGACTCTGAACTCTTACTCCTTCCAGAGGTTAGGAGTTCTTTGGACAAAATGGATGGCCAATCGAAATTGCCCGTGGGATGAAGCTTACATACAATCAATGTTCGAGTGTTAATCTGCCTACTTGACTCACGTTTTTTAGCCTATAGTTCTGTCATTAGCATGCCCCTAAGTGATTTTAGTTACTCATGGATATGTAGAGAACGGAAATGGTAGATAAAACAGACATGCTTAGAAGAGGAATGTGTGCAAAAGAGTAAGCCAAAACCGTAGCAGAACAAGATGGAAACTGTAAATGCAGAATTGTACTTCGATTACTTTAAGTGTTTGACTAACAAAGGAAAGCTTTAGAAAAACTGAATCCAAGGCAGACAACAACGAAATGCAGTAATTGAAATGCTAAACTAAGAACAACAGTGATCAGAAATGGAAATGAGAAGAACAGAGCAGAAAAACAGTAAAGGTTTGCTAGAAAACTCTGTGGCAGTCGCCTCGAATGATGGTGATGAAAAGTCAGCCGTGCTTGGATGAATCCAATCGAGAGAGAAGAAGAATCTCCTCTCCTTCCTATCAGATTATCGGTTCCAAAAGCTTAGACTCTCACTCCAACAGACGGCAAAGGAAAACAGATGGAAATGGTGGACTGCGAGAAGACTTCTGCGCTTCGAATGATGACTGAACCTCCGACTCTGACCCCCTTTTATAGTAGTTTGCAGGTGCGTTTGGGCCAAGGAGAACCATCAATCTTCAACGTCATATATCAGAATGGATGGAGGAGAAAGGACGAATCCCTGAAAAGTCGGATCTAAACAGAAAAAGATCAGCCAACTTACGGTTTTAACTTGAATAATTGCGGTCACTGCAATTATTCCGCAATTCATTCGCAATGGTTATTTTTTTTCATTCTTTTCTTCGGTTTTCAACCCTTTTTCTACCTATTGTACATAAGTCCTATATTAGCTACTTTCTTCTAATTCTCATATTAAAGCATAGGTTTAAGCTAAATGCTAACAAAAACACCTAAATGTGTACATCTTCTTAAGCTAAATGGGTCCTAAATAAGTCACTTTCAGAGACTTAACAACAGGCGCCCAAAGCGTTCCCAATACTCATGCAGGGACTCACCTACATCCTGGGTGATCCCATAAATTCTCTTCCGCAGAGTGGTGGCTAGGGATGCGGGAAAGTATTTCTCCAAAAATACCCGCTTCATATCCTGCCACGTGGTGATGGATCCGGAAGGCAAATAATACAGCCAATCCTTGGCCTTGTCCTTGAGCGTGAAGGGGAATGCCCTCATATTCAGTTGCTCTTCCGTGACTCCTGCGGGCTTCATCCCCGCGCAGACGCAATGGAACTCCATCAGATGTTTGTTCGCGTCCTCACCTGCGTTTCCATGGAAAGAAGGTAACTGGTGAATTAAACCAGATTTCAACTCGAAGTTACCTGCTACCACGGGGTAGTTAATGCACAAGGGCTGCAGGTTCAGGTCTGGCGCTGCCAGCTGCTTAAGCGTCCGTGGCGCATCACCTTGCGCCATCTCGTCAAATAAGAAGGGATTGCCTTCTTCTCTTTCAAACGTCCCTTGCCCCTCCCGGGCTTCTCTACGTAACCGCCGCTCCTCTCTGTCAATCTCAGGAATATACTGCAAACTACCCTCAGAGGAACGGGTCATACACAAACAAAAATCTAAACATACAACATACAAACAGAAAAAATTTTCAGTCAACCATCAATGAATCAAATTCAAACTTCAATCATAAATTCAATCAATTGCCTAATCCCCGGCAACGGCGCCAATTTTGGTGGACGGATTTTTGAATATCCGCCTAATCTCAAGCTGTCGAGGCTTGCCAAAATACGATTTATAATGCCTATTGCCAAGGCTTTGCAGCCAGTGGTAACAGGGTCGATCCAAGGAATAGGAATGATCAAAAGTATAATCAAAATTTGGATTTAATTGATTAATTGGTAACGGGGGGTTTTAATTGCAAGAGAAATAATGAAGAAAGTAACGAAGGAAGAAAAATATGTAGAGAGCGTGTGAACGGTTTGGGGAGTCTCGGGATCAATTGTTAGACAACATTCAGCTTATCATTTAATTCTAACGACATGGAATACAGTTTATTTAGCACGCGGACGACTACCAGAGAAGCCCCAAAGTAGCCGACTCCATGGATTTTAATTAGACCACACAGTTCTAATTACACGTTATCTAAGCTCACATTAAGATGATCGGTCCTAAGATGAATTTAGACAGTCACTAGCTAACCGCGACGAACATTCGAGCGTGAATTCTAAATGCTAGTAGGTTGCCCGCAAACGCTGTATGCAACCAACATTTATCCTACCCGACCCGATACTTCGATTTAGTTCTATTTACCCGTGTTACTTAGTCGAGCAGTGAGAGGCACGGCATCGCTACTCTTTAACATACACAACATGCGAAGCTACCCGAGTGTCAATCAACGTAATTTAGCATGAGCGTGGGATTAAGCAAGGTAAACAGATGCCAATAATCAGATTCCAATATGCAAAATTATACTCAGATTATCAAAGCATTAAATGTCTAACAAAATTCCCCTAAACAAATCCCAAACCGTCACCCTTACCTTAGCCGCTCATGGCGCGGTGCGTCAATCCCGCTCCACCAACGACCATGGAAGAGTTCATCTACCTATTACAATGGAGAGTGGAGCTCTCAAGCATGCCAACAATGGCGGAGCTCCACGGAATATAGAGAGAAAACGGAGAAGAAGAAGCTAAAAATCGCCGGAATCCGTTAAGAGATGAAGAAGATGAAGATTTCCAAAAATGTGCAGAAAAATCGTCTTTTAGCTACTGCCTTCGTCGTAGCGTCGAGACGCTAGGCCAGCGTCTCGACGCTGTGCCCTAAGTAATCCGCGCGCGCGCGCGATGGCGTCGCGACGCTAGGCCAGCGTCGCGACGCTGCCCCGATGAATTTCCAGCGCGCGCCTCCTCCGAAGCGTCTCGACGCCAAGCAGGGTCTCGACGCCAGGGCAGCGTCGAGCTAGCGTCTCGACGCTATCACTCGACGCTTGCTCTCGGGTTTTTCCAGCGTCGAGCCAGCGTCTCGACGCTATAGCTCGACGCTGGCTCTCGGGTTTGGGGCTGATGCTTTGCCTCTCCAAGGCTGTTTTGGCCCGTTTCTTCACGGAACAAGTTCCCCTCTTCCCGATGCATTCCCGGGGCGCTAAAACTCTGCTTTAAGCGCTCGAACATGTCCAACGGACGCACGAGCTCTTTGCCGCTTTTCTCCTACAAAAGAGATACATTTAATCAATTGCGAGCGGCCTTTAGCTATAATTAGGACGTATTTAATAGCTCCAAAATGGAGTTATCAAAAGGCCAACTTGTTTTATTATTTAACTCACGATTGAGGTTGTTTCCAGGCAAACTAAAGTCCAGATGGTCAGGTCCTTTCATGATTACTAATGTGCTTGTTCATGGTGCCATCGAAATAAAGAACTTGCAGCACGGTCAACCATTCATGGTTAATGGTGCAAGATTGAAGCACTACTATGAGGAAGGAGATGTGAAGACTCTCTCGGCCTTCCTCTTGACTGAAGCGTGAAATTAAGAACGAGAGAGGACGAGTGATTGCTGTGCTCGTCAATATGAGGCTCATGCCTTAGTTTATTTTTTGCAATTTTCCGGTTATCGTTTGTGTGTCTTTTTGTATGATTTTAATTGAGTATTTGATGTTTATTTTATTTCTTTTTGTAGGGAATCAATAGAGGGAATCAAGGAGAGTAAATCCAGCTTTAAAAATCAAGAAAATATTGGGCCAAATAAAAGATACGGATGAGCAAAGATTGGCATTTAGATGGAAAAAAATCTCCAACGGTCACTAAAATTGCGCTGGATTTGCAGGATCCGCAAAAATCTAGCCGTTGGGATTTATCCGTTTCTTTATATCCGTTAGGAGGCGCGTGATCTGTACGATTCTCTCATTCTCTGAACTCCAAGAAAGCTTCGATTCTCTTCATCTGTGATTCTTCTCTCCAAACCTCCACGTTTCAAAGATGGTACTCACAAGGGCTGAAAGATCTGCGGCCAAGAAAAGGGCCGATGAAGCTGAAACGGCTGCGAGAGATGCATTGCTTGCCTTGGCTGATGCTGAGGCTGCGCGAACGGAACGACTGGATAAGCTGCCGATTCGCAAGAAGAAGTGGAGGGTTGTTACGGAAATACCTGCTGGACCCTCTGAACCAGCGGGCACAACCAAGAAACGAAAGTGGCGCATGGCTGTGGCCGAAGAAGAAATCAAGAACAAGACTCCCTCTGTGGAGAGTCAAGAACAAAGCCAGCCATCCCACGAGTCAGCCGAACGCAGCCTCTCACCAACCCCACCAGCGCAGAGCCCTGAGCTCTCCTCATCGCCGCCAGCGCAGAGCCCTGAGCAGCCTTCTTCACCACAAGGTTCTGCACAGACACCTACAGCAGAGCAAAGAACCACGCCGTCGCACACTTCCCCACGGCCTGACCCTGAATTCCCATATGGGGAGTACCAAGAATCAACGCAAGGCAGTGGGGAAGGTGAGGAAGAAGAGGTCTTCTCTCCATTAAGGGAAGCCAGCCCTGAGAGTCCTACACAGCAGGATGACTCTATGGAAGAAACACTGGGGGCTTGCCTCCAGCAGATCACCATCAAGGCTAAGCTCAAGAAGAAGAAGAAGGCCAAGATTCTCAAGGCCAAGCGGCCCAAGAAGCTGAGAAAGAAGAAGGCCAAGCGGGCGCCTTCATCAGAGAAGGAAAGCACAGAGCCATCGCTCAAGAAACTCAAGGTTGAGGTTGCGGAGTTAGCCAAACCCACAGACAAAGGGAAGGCCAAGCTTTTCCCTGAAGATGAGCCTCAATCAGTGAGGTATGTGTCCTCTGACGCTGAATCCAGAGGAATTGAGCTAAGGAAGAGGGAGTTGCTGCACGAGAAGGGCTTCCTCGACAGACCTGCTGACCTGTCGCAGTTCTTGCGCGCAGGAATTACAAACCACGGATGGGAGGAGTTTTGCAGACCACCCAATCCAGTCTACACAAGCATGGTGTATGATTTCTACGCCAATGTGCTTAGCCCTGAGGATGGCCTGTCTGTGGTCAGAGGGGTAGAAGTGGACTTCTCAGCAAAGGCCATCAACGAAGCCTATGGTCTCAAGGGCCAAAAACATACAGATTATGCAAGGATTGTTGAGGAGCCTACTGATGCTGTCTTGGAGGAGGCCATTCGGACCATTGGACAGCCTGAGGCATCCTGGACCGTGTCACGCAATGGGAGGCACACTCTCATGAGTGCCAACCTTACAGCTAAGGCGGCTGTTTGGTTTTCTTTCGTGAGAAGGAAACTGTCCCCAGTGACTCATGAGACCACCATCAACCAGAGCAGATCGCTGCTGGTATATGCGATAATGAGAGGTCTCACGATCAACGTGGGAGAAGTCATTGCTGCTGCCATTACTGAGTGCGCCAAGAAGGGTAAGGGTCCACTGTTTTTCCCTAATACTATAACTAAACTCTGTTTGCTTGCAGGAGTCCCTATTGAGCGAATGGAGCAGCAGATGGCTTACACGGGCCACTTGGAGCTACCTGCTGGCTTAAGGCTGAAGAGGAAGGGGAACATGGAGTTCGAACTGGATAGGTTGGCTGCTGATCAGTCACTGTCCATGGCTTGCCTGATGGATATGCAGAAAAGGATGGCTCAATGGGCCACTTACGCGCAGGCACGGGACAAGGAAGTTGCAGACCAGCTTGGGTGCATCTTCCCTGACTTCCCCACGAATCTCCTACATCCATGGGTGCCTCCACGACCACGACGACCTGATGAGGATGAAGACATCTGAGTGCTGGTTTGAATTGCACTCAAGGGAGTATTGCTGTTCCCTTAGAATAATAATAAAAAAAAAAATCTGCTTTCTGATAGACCATGTGAATTATGCTGTTTTTAGTAAAATTTTGATCTGTTTTAGTTGCTTAGTTTTACGTTTTTAAATTGCTTAGTATAGCCTGCTACTAGCTGATTAGGTAGGATAGTTTAGGTTTATTTTTGTCGAGCTTGAATGACTGGATAAAGCATGCTTAGAGGCCTTAGTGACTGATATATCTGCCTTGACTTGATTGCGAAATAATTGCGGTACCCGCAATTTTTATTACTGAATGCATGTTTTGGACTGTCTGTTTAGCTAGGCTGTGATCTGTTTAAATTCTATCTTTTGTTGCTTTCATGACTACCTTATATAGCTTATCTAAATGCATGCTGGATGAGTGTCATAGGACACCCTTTGATAGTTTAAATTAACCTCTAAAAAGCTCAGCATGCATAGCTTTAAGTCCTTACCTGTCTGTTTTTTCAAATTTCTGCTGCTGTGATATTTACTTTTAGAATGTTCTGCCTATGCCTAGGACTTTTAGATTCTCTTTGTTTTACCTTAGACTAGATGCTTCTAGGACAAGTTTGGGGGTGTGCCACCTCAGACACTCATTGGGGACAATGAGTAGTTTAAGTTTGGGGGAGGCCACCCTAGGCCTAGGAACATTCCTCTCTCCCTTTAAGCATAAGCATTCTTCTTCTCCTTTATAAAAAAAATGATGAGCTGAAAAAAAATGAAAAATAGAATAAAGAGGGGTGTCTCTCTTAGGTTGCTGAGTAATCAGTGCCAAGTGTGTAACCCACAAGTGGCATTGCATCAAAAGGCAACCAAAGGAAAGGCTCCACCTAAGAAAGAAAAAAGGAAAAAGTAGGGAAGAAGAATGTATACCTAGGAGTTGCAACTTTGTGGCTTAGATGTCCTGATTAAAAAGAACTCTGATCCTCAATTAGCTGAGCACAAAGTTGTAGCTTGTAGGGTTGTTTAGGGAGATGAATGTATGTCCAATGTAGTGATGCCAGGGTTTAGGTTGTTCTCTTAAAGTACTACTGTCATTGTTAATACTAAGACTGGCATGACTCTAAGGAATCCTAGGTAGCTCAAAAGTAAAAACTAGAAGCATGTACTGAGTCTGGGGTAAAGCTCGGTAGAATTTGAAACCTTAGGGATAGTGGCATTACATGACAAAAGCAGGTAGATCAGTTGTAGGGAGTTAATAAAAACAGTAGGAGTATTAGGCATGCGAAATCAGAAGAAGCTAGATGAGAGGGTAGTTTTAAGCTTAGAAGTGTGTCACAGGACAGCACTGCTATGGATAAGAATATAGGGGAGTTAGTAAGTGGTTAAAGAAGAAGAAACAGCAGCCTACGAAAGTCCTTAGATTGCTCGAGGACAAGCAAAACCTTAAGTTTGGGGGTGTGTTACGTCTCCAAAAGTGACCTTTTTAGGACTTAATTATCTTAGAAAGATGTTCACTCTTAGGTGTTTTTGATAGCATTTAGCCTAAACCTATGCTTAAATATGAGATTTAGAAGAAGGTAGCTAAATTAGGACTTATCTACAATAGGAAAGAAAAGGGTTGAAAACCGAAGGAAAAGAATGAAAAACAAGCATTGCGACAGCATTGCGGAAACATTGCTGAAACCGCAATGTTTCAAGTGAAAACCGTAAGTTGACTGATCTTTTTCTGTTAATTTCCGTTATTTCAGGGATTCGTTCTTTCTCCTCCATCCATTCTGAAGTACGACGTTGAAGATTGATGGTTCTCCTTGGCCCAAATGCACCTGCAGACTGCTATAAAAGGGGGTCAAAGTCGAGGGTTCAATCATCATCCGAAAGCGTAGAAGTCTTCTCGCAGTCCAACTCTTCTCCCGTTTTCCTTTGCCGTCTGCTGGTTTGCGAAGCTCAGCTGTTGGAATCGATAATCTGATAGGAAGGAGAGGAGATTATTCTTCTCTCCTGATTGGATTCATCCAAGCAAGGCTGACCTTCCTCATCCTTCATTCGAGGCGATTGCGACGAGACATTCAAGCTTGTTTTACTGCTTTCTGCTCTTCATTTCCATTTTCCAGCTTTGTCTTGTTGCTGTTTCTTTTCTAGTAGCTAGATTATACTATTTCGTTGTGTTCTGTCTTCCTGTTATTTGCTTTAAAGCTTTTCTTTGTCAATCAAACAATCAAGTAATCAAATCTCAATTCTTCAGTCCACAGTTTCTTGCCTTTACATTCTACTGCTTTCCCTTACTGTTTTGTCTTTAAATTCCTTCTAAGCATGTCTACTTCTTCTCTTGCTTCTGTTCTGTTTACATCCATGAGTAGCTAAATCACTTAGGGGCATGCTAATGACAACACTTTAGGCTAAAAAACGTGAACCAAGCATGTAGGATAGCTCTCGAAGCATTGATTGTATGTAAGCTTCATCCCACGGGCAATTTCGATTGGCCATCCATTTTGTCCAAAGAACTCCTAACCTCTGGAAGGAGTAAGAGTTCAGAGTCATACTATCATGCTAGCCTTTCAAGGTAACCAGGAAACGACCTAGGAATAGGCGTTTCCCTAGTACAAACCATATTTTTCTGCCTTAACAAGATGCTTAAGACCTTACTTGGACATGAGTAAACTAAAGAATCTAATGCATGAAATCGGAACATACATGAGAATGAGAGAGTTTGATGCATAGAGAGCTGATCCACTGCTTGAGAATCGTGAGAAAAAGCCTATAGGATAGTCGTTAGTAGCCCTTACTTCATCACTTTACACACTTTCGCTGTTATTTCAATTGCGATAGAATTGCTGTCTCCGCAATTCTGCATAAGTTACAATTCTGTCTAGCTGTTTTTGCTTTCATTTATTAATCTCGTCTCTTCTCATTTGAGTTTAGCTTTAACTTGCACTTGTTTATGTTGCTACCCTCTCCGTATTCAGTAGGAAATAGACAATTAAAAACCAATACTACCCCATCAAATCCACCCCTTCTTTCTTAACGTTACACTTCATGAATAGCTTATAATAAGTCTCTGTGGGAAAACGAATGAAATATACTTACTACTTGCTATAAGACCATGTATGCTTGCATGTTCTGAGTGCTCTCTCTACCTTATTACTTATTCATTTTAACACATTGAGCACGTAACATCCAGCGTCTCGTTGGTACATGCAGTTAGACAATACTCATATCTACTCGTGGAAGAATTTAGCAGATTCTTTCCTAAAGCAATACAAGCATAACATAGACATGGCCCCTGATCGAATGGATTTGCAAAGAATGGAAAAGAAGAGCGCAGAAAGCTTCAAGGAGTACGCACAAAGGTGGAGAGATATCGCTGCACAAATACAACCTCCTCTAATTGATAAGGAGTTATCAGTCATGTTCATGAACACTCTCAAATCTCCTTTCTAAGATAAGATGATTGGGAGCGCTTCAACCAATTTTTCCGACATAATGACGATCAGAGAGAGGATTGAATATGGGATCAAGCATGGTAGGATTACCGACGCATCTGAGTCGTGAGTCACAAAGAAGGGAAGTTTTCCAAAGAAGGGAAAATTTCAAATGGTGAGCAATGCAAATCACCCCAATTGGAGCCAGCAGCGATACTCCAGCTCCAGGATGCCGCAATATCATCCGAATTATTACACGGCTCATCAGCCGTATGTTAACAACACGACAACACAATACCCTTCAGCTTTTCCTCAAAACCCACGACCTCAAGGTAATCAAGGCTACTAGCCTAGGAATCAACAAACGCCTGTGTATGCTCAGGGGCAACAAAGTAATAGAGGAGCTCATAAGCAGACTCAGTTTGACCCGATACCAATGACATACGCTGAGTTGTTACCCCAATTATTTCAAAATAATCAATTATCATCTGTACCTGCAGTACCTATGCAACCTCCTTATCCAAAGTGGTACGATGCAAATGCCCACTGTGACTATCAAGCAGGGGCAGCAGGACACTCGACATAAAATTGTATCACGCTGAAATATAGGGTACAAGAGCTGGTTAAAGCAGGATGGTTGAACTTCAAGAAGGGAAATGAGCCCAATGTCAACAACAATCCTCTACCGAATAACCAGAATCCTCGTGTGAATGCAATAGAAGTTCACGAACCAAACATGAAGAAAGATGTCAAGGGAATGAAGATCTCTATGGAAGAATTGTTTGAGATTTTATTCAGCAACGGGTAAATTGAGGTAGAATACCTTCGACCTGATTCGGCTCATGATAAATATGAAGATAATTTGACATGTTCGTACCATGCTAGAGCAATAGGTTATTCCATTGACCAATGCCATCATTTTCGCCAAAAGGTCCAGGGATTGCTAGATTCACATATCCTAACAGTCTTGCAAAGAATAACCTCTCAATCATCACAGGAGGGCGAAATAAATGCGGCAGGAGTGTTCTGTCCCGATGGAAGTTCAAAAATTCTGAGGTCTTTAACCATTTTTTATCAAGAGAAGATGGGCACATCCATTACCAATCCAAGGCCAATTACTATCCAAATACCGTCTCCCTTTGAATATAAAAGTTCTAAAGCAGTGCCCTGGAAATACGGATATGAGGTCATTGTTGGTAGTGACTCACTTCCAGTGGAGAACATCATAGGAGTGGGAAGCCTGACACGAAGTGGGAGGTGTTATACACCCCAGGAACTACTAAAGGACAAAAACAAGGAAAAAGGGAAGGCCAAAGTCTACGAGGATATCGATAACGAGGCAGGAGAATCTGTCATAGTGAAAAACTCGGAGGCTAAGCAGCCAGCAGCTGAGGAGGACATCCAAGAATTTTTAAAGCTGGTCAAACAGAGTGATTACAAAGTGATAAAGCAATTAAGCCGAACACCTGCAAAAATTTCCATATTAACCTTTCTACTGTCTTCGGAGGCGCATTGCAGGACTTTGCTAAATATACTAAACCAGGCTTATGTCCCGCAAGACATGACGGTGGACAATTTAGATAATATCATCGGAAACATTAATGCAGCAAGTTCTATGACATTCACAGACGATGAACTACCACCGGAAGGAACAGGTCACACTAAGGCCCTTCATATTACATTCAAATGCAGAAGGTTTGCTGTGGCAAAAGTTCTTGTTGATAATGGTTCCTCTCTGAATATAATGCCTAAATCCACATTGGAAAGGTTGCCAGTCGACATGTCTCACATTAGGCCAAACACTATGATAGTAAGAGCTTTTGATGGGGCACGCAATGAGGTGATCGGAGACATAGATGTTCCTGTTCAAATAGGACCTTGCACTTTTAACATAACATTTAAGGTCATGAATATTAATTCAGCCTAAAGTTTCCTATTGGGACGCCCTTGGATTCATTCTGCTGGGGTGGTCCCATCGTCACTACACCAGAAGCTTAAATTCGTTGTTGATCACAAACTAGTAATCATATCCGGACAGGAAGACATTTTAATCTCAAAGCCTTCATCAATGCCTTACATAGAAGCTGCAGAAGAGGCCTTTGAATCCTCATTTCAATCGTTCGAGGTCGCAACTACAACAACTCTACCTAGAGAGATAAAAAAGGTGCAGCTGCGACTGAACAACCTTTCTCTGAACGCGAGCAGTAAAAGTTTAGACGGTCTGTGTTACGTCTCCAAAAGTGCATATTTTAGGGACTTATTTGCTATAGAATTGTGTAAACTCTTAAGCGTTTTCGATAGAATTTAGTTTAATACGTGCTTATATATGAGAATTCATAGAATGAAACTAAATTAGGAGTTATTTGTAAAAGGAACAAGAAAGAATAAAAAACAAAGCTAAAAGAGTTGAAATTCTGTATTGCAGGAAAATTGCGGAAACATTGCTGTCTCCGCAATGTTTATGCTGCAAAATGATAAGTTGTTCCAACAGTCCGCCGTTTTGTTGCGATCTTTCAGCCGCCCAATTTCTCTCCTGCTGCCACGTGGAAGGTCGTCGTTCAGAATGGATGGTTCTCCTTGACTGAAGAGTACGTGCAAAACACTATAAAAGGAGGTCAAGGGGGAAGGAGAACAACAAGCAGTTTCTCTACTGTTTTCTCTTCCGTTTGTTGGCGTGAAGGAATCAGTTGTTGGCATCGATAATCTGAGAGGAAGAAGAGAAGATCCTTCTTCTCTTCTGATTGGATTCATCCCCAAACAAAGCTCACCTTCTCCCTTCATCCGAGGCGCTTGCGGCGAGGAGTTCACGCACACATTTGTATGCTTTTTACTGCTTTCTGTCTTCTCATTTCTCTACTGTCTTCTGCTATTTGCTTCTGTTTGTTACTTCAATTCAATTCGTCTTCAGTTGTTTAGTCTTTACCGTTTTAAAGTCGTTGCACATTAAACTTTGAATCTCACGTAATTAAGGAATCATTTACCCACGTTGCAAGCTTCTTCTCGCTTTCTGTTTTCCCTTTTACTTTCAGTTTGCTTTGAATCATGTTTAATCCATCTAAACTTTCCACTTCCATCTCATCCATGAGTAACTAAACACACAAGGGTCTGCTAATGATGAATCTATAGGTAGAAATACGTGAATTCAACATGTAGGATAGCTTTAAATGTATTGAATGTATGTATGCTTCATCCCACGGGCAATTTCGATTGGCCATCCATTTTGTCCAAAGAACTCCTAACCTCCGGAAGGAGTAAGAGTTCAGAGTCGTCCATTCATGCTAGCCTTTCATGGTAGTCAGAAAACGACCTAGGAATAGGCGTTTTCCTAGCACAATTCATTAACTTGCTTATATAAATAGATGCTTAAGCCTTACTTGGATAAGAGTAAACTAAAGGATCTAACGCATGTAATCGAGAGATACTTGAGAATAAGTTAAATTGATGCATGATAAGTTGATCTACTGCTGAAGAATCGTATGAAAAAGCCTAGAGAGGAGTCGTTAGTTGACCTTGATTCCACATCTCACCCTTAAAACGCTGTTAGTTTAATTGCGAGAAAATTGTTGTCTGCGCAATTCTTTCAGTTCTATTTTTGCCTTAGCCATTTTTCCAGTCTTTTGCTTTGCGATTTTATTGCTAGATAATTGCTCTCTCCGCAATACTTTTTCTTCTCCATTCAAGTTAACCTCTTTACTTGTCGTTGTTTATGCTTGCATATCTCGCACGTTCTTCATTAGTTAGGCACATTACTCTTCAATTCACCTCATTTAAACCACCCTTTCTAATTTAACATCTCACTTCGTTAGTAACTAAGAATAAATCTCTGTGGGAAATCGAATGAAAAAATACTTATTACTTGCTGCAAGATCATGTATGCTTGCATGTTCTGAGTGCTCTCACATTGCATATTTACTTAAACACTGAGCACGCAACAGTCTGTTAAATATGAAAAAAAAATATGAGGAGGTTCAGATTGGGATATAAACCGAGCAAAGGGGACATGATCAATGCGAATGGATATAAAAGGAGAAATCGTTCGACAAAGTCTGAGGATCACGAGTCTGAACATCGGATGAATTGTATTCCTCATCTTTATGATTCATTCAAATCTGCGGGTGTAATTTATCCCGAAGACCAAGACTTTGTGGTTATGGCAATAATTGAAGAAGTGGAAGAAGCAGTTAGAAAATGATGCGATTTACGAATTAATCGTACATTTATTTTTTTTAATATCTTCAAAATATTTAGTATACCTATGCCCGGAGGATTTTGAACTCAGCAATTGGACTATTTTCTAGCTACCTTCTGTTACTAATGAAATATCAAAGTAATTGTTTAACTATTTTGTTTACTTTAGATGTTTTAGTATTTTAAATTCCTATGTCAACATTTCAATATTTCAGTAAAAGAATCAGCATTTCGTTTCAACTCTTTGTCAATTTCTCTACTATATCCCAGTTTCTTAAATTTTTTTGGTTCCTCTACATTTTTCATTTTTTTCATCACACCAAATAATTGTTCTTTTAAACAGTGATAATGAGATTGAGAGCGTCATTGGTTATAAACATGAACTGGACACCCCTACATGTAGCGTTGAATCTGATAATGAAATTAGTGACGATGAAGAGGATGTTGAATTTACCCCAGAGTTATTAAGAATGATTGATGAAAAGAAAAAAATGTTAGGACCACATGAGGAGTTGATAGAGACGATCAATCTAGGGTCCCAAATAGAGGTCAAAGACGTCAAATTTGGGACAAGCATGTCTACTAAAAGTCGTCGAATGTTGATAAGTTTACTCCACGAATATATTGATGTTTTTGCTTGGTCTTATCAAGACATGCCGGGTTTAGACACAAACATAGTAGCACATCACATACCACTTAAATCCGAATGTAAACCAGTAAGACAAAAATTGCGTAAAATGAATCCAGATATGCTGATTAAAATAAAAGAAGAAGTTAGCAAAACAGATGAATGCGGATTCTTGACAGTGGCAAACTATCCTGAATGGGTAGCAAATATTGTACCTGTACCGAAAAAGAATGGGAAAGTGCGGATGTGCGTCGATTACAAAGATTTGAATCGAGCGAGCCCTAAAGAGAATTTCCCTCTTCCTCATATAGATGTGCTAGTAGATAATACCGCAGGATTTTCCACTTTTTCCTTCATGGACGGGTTCTCTGGCTATAACAAAATAAAAATGGCACAAGAGGATCAGGAAAAGACTATGTTCATTAGGGGAATCTTCTGCTATAAGGTCATGCCATTTGGATTGAGAAATGTTGGGGCAACCTATCAGCGGGCCATGGTCGCTCTCTTCCATGATATGATGCATAAAGAAATTGAAGTGTATGTGGATGACATGATTGCTAAGTCAAGACAAGGGGAGGAGCATACAACTATTCTCTGGAAGCTGTTCTTCCTATTGAAGTAGAAATTCCATCATTAAGGATCCTTATGGAAACTTAGAAGAAGCTAAATGGATCCAAAACCGTTACGAACAACTCAATTTTGTGGAAGAGAAGAGGTTGACTGCACTGTGTAGAGTGCAACTCTACCAACGACGAATGATGAAAGCCTACGACAAGAAGGTTCGTCCTATAGTATTCAAAGAAGGAGATTTAGTCTTGAAGCGAAGTCTCCCATGCCAGAAGGATCATCGAGGGAAATGGACTCCCAATTACGAAGGACCTCTCGTCGTAAAAAATATTTTCTCAGGAGGAGCTTTGATTTTGACCAATATGGATGGGAATGAGCTACCAAATCCAACTAGCTCAGACTACGTTCGGAAATATTATGCATGAATCATCAATACCTTAGAAGACTCGTTTGTGTCACTAGATTTCAACGTTGTAATTAGGAGGATAGCATTCCAAATTCATTATCATGTTTAAAAGAACTACTTCGTCTTTCAAGTTTTCGAATATCTCTCCTCTTATCTTAGCATGATGACATGTACTCTTATTCTTTTGATCATAAATTGAAATCTTATTTAGCGTATCACATGCTGCTCATCTTTTTAAATGTTGATATAGTTCTTTGTTATCTTTGCATTTAATAGAAAACAAAAAGGTACAAGTACTGGACATTTTCAAATTAACATTAGTAGTTCAAAAGAAATTCATATGAGTTCAAATAGTCAACCTTCATTGGGAAGGGTCATCATTGGTACGCTTTATCTGTGGTGCAAGGTCAGTATCCAACCAAGATTTTTGGCAAAGTCCTAGTGCGAAAATGGTGTTTGAGCTATATATATATATATATATAAAAAAAAAAAAATCATTTTTTATTTTTCAAATTCATAATATCATCTCATGCATGTTTCACAAAATATTCTCGAATTTTATCATATCTTTCATTACATCATTGAAAAAAGAAAAAAAAATATAGTTTTTATGTTTATTTTCATTATCCTTGTGCTTACTTTGGTCGTTCTTGTTAGCTGAAAACTTAGCAAGAATTTTTTAGCAAAAAATGTTGAATCATCACTTGGAGGGAATAAAAAAAAAAATAAAAAATAAAAAAAGGTGCTTTCACTACTCTGTCGTGGAAATTGTAACTCTCAACCATTTCATGATCTTCTTGAAAATATCTCTCTCAACCTTCGTTATTGGGCTAACCTTTAAATTGAGAGAACTCCATTTTGACCTTCAAATTTCTCATGTGCTAAACATCATACCACCATACACCAGTAGAACAAAGTTTTAATCCTCACACTGGGGCAAACACCCTTGTGTAGCGAGAGTCCAAATTACTCACTGTAAAATCAAGAACCTCACGCCACATAAACTTTGAGGCAGTTTACCCTGATCCAACACAAAATCCTAGACTAAACTCAACATCTACATTTATATGATGTTTTCTTTACATTTATATACTCACCTAGCCTTTTGCTAAACCTGCCACATTTAATTAGATGACAAACATCCTAAATTATTCAAGAGAACTTCAAATGTAATGAAATAGTATTAAACTCTTGTGATCTACTGCTTCATAATTAAGACTTGTAATTTCTCTCATATTCCTAATATTCAATTTCATTTAATCAAAATTCTTATTTCTTTCCATTCTTATCATTTGTCATCTCTCTTTCCTCAATTAGAAAGTGATTCCAAGACCTAAGATAATAGTTTTGAGAACTAATGAGTCGGTAACTGTGAAAATCATCTCGAGGTCTCAATTTCTTTCAATGAGTTTTGCTCGCGGGACATCTTCATCACGATACCAAGGATTATGGGCGAAAAAACAACCCAAGAAGACAATTGGAGTTTGCAAAGAAGAGAATAAATTATCAGTTTTTCTATACGATTGCACAAATTCTTGCTAAATAAAAGAAACTAAAAAATAAAAAAATGCTGCAGGATTTGTGCAATCAGTAGATCAAGGAACTATATCCGGAATGCTTGAAAAATCTCCTTTGCAAAGCAACCAATTGGGGCAAAGGCTCTTCGCCAAACTGGGACAAAAATTTCAACTTTGTCACACTAGAGCAAAGTCTTCATCTTTGCCACACTAGAGCAAGGTCATCATCTCTAAACTGGAGCAAAGTCTTCGTCTTTGTCTTACCGGAGCAAAACTACCATCAACAAAATGGAGCAAAGTCTTCGTCTTTGTTACACTGGAGCAAGACCTCTATCAACAAACTAGAGCAAGGTCACCATCCACACAAGTAAAAAAAATCAGCAAGCTGAAGCATTTGATTGCGTCATTTAAAAAAATATAATAAATAAATAAAATAAATAAATAAAATTGGTGCAATCAGGAGATCAAAGAGTCATCAGGAAATGCTTAAAAACAAACGAGAGCAAAGCCTTCGTCTTTGCCATACTGGAGCAAGACCACCATCAACGCACTGAGGCAAAGGCGTCGCATTTGCCACATTTGGGCAAAATCATTCATATTTGTCACACCAGACCAAGTCAAGATGAAGATATTATCACATTTATCGAAGACCTTGAGCTTACTCAAAGAAAGAATAATATATACATGAGATGATTTCCTAAGGAGCTACTTCATGTTCTCAAAATTATTGCCCAAAGAATTGAAATCACTTCATTCGTCTTCCATTGGATCATATTCCAATCTCTTACTCGAACATTAAAAATTTATAATCAATCTCTTATTGTTCAGGAGATTTGAAGACCACATTATCCTCTGTTTTTTCTTCCTTATGAAGAAAACATGTATTGTTTACCATTTCATGCTTAATTCGAACTCAAATTCATTTTCTTGCATTCAAACTATTGTGTCCATTACAAAACTAAATTATGAAGCAGTTAATCAAGTAAGATATTCAATTCTACAAATTACTTTTGATAGTTCTCTAACCTAGCAAATGAGACACTTCCAAAATATTTACCATGCCTAATATGGTTGAGTACTCTACGATTGACATACATAATCCATTTCGAGTGAAAGCACGAAAAAAAGAAAAGAAAAAAAAGACATTCTCCAATGATGATAACATTTTCTCTTTGATTCATTGTTAAACATCAGCTAACAGGGACGAGGAGAGTAGACAAAGGTAATCATTTTTCCTTAAAACATGAAAATCATTTTAAAGGTCATAATTTTCACACATCTTGCATTTCGTTTACCAGTTGAAACAATTTACATCATTATTTTTTTAAAAAAAAAAAAAAAAAATCATTTGTTATCATACACATGCATACATGATGCATTCATTGATCACATGCATGACATTATCAAAAGAACGTTTTAGAGAATTTAGTGTTGGCAACTATGTTTTGAAATAAAAATTGTTTTTTTTTTCAAAAATCAAAAAAATATATGTTGGTTAAATCGAACCATAATCCAAGATTAGCAGTCGAAGCCTGTGGACATAACCCATGTCCGTTTCATTTACTTTGTTGGTTAAATCGAACCATAATCCAAAATTAGGGGTCGAAGTTTGTGGACATAACCCAGGTCCATTTCATTTACTTTGTTGGTTAAATCGAACCATAATCCAAGATTAGCGGTCGAAGCATGTGGACATAACCCAAGTCCGTTTCATTTACTTTATTGGTTAAATCGAACCATAATCCAAGATTAGCGGTCGAAGCCTGTGGACATAACCCAGGTCCGTTTCATTTACTTTGTTGGTTAAATCGAACCCTAATCCAAGATTAGCAGTCGAAGCCTATGGACATAACCTAGGTACGTTCAATTCATTTGTTGGTTAAATCGAACCCTAATCCAAGATTAGCGGTCGAAGCCTGTGGACATAACCCAGGTCCGTTCAATTCCCTTGTTGATTAAAAAGAACCCTAATCCAAGATTAGAGTTTGTAGCCTGTGTGAAACTAGTTTCGTTTTAGTTTTAATAATAAACAAATTTAAACCTTCCCACTACTCTGTCTTCTTCCTTTGTCTACCCTCTCAATTCTTCAAAGATACACAAAAGGGAGCAAGCTGTAGACACCGTATTTGGTCCGACCATTTGTTTATTATTAATATTTTCTTACCTTATTTTTATTAATTTTTTGTCACCTTTTATTTGGTCACTTTTAACTTTTAAATTCATTTTTTTTTAATTTTAGTATTTAATTAATTCCGAAAATTAGAAAGAAAAACAAAAAAAGAGAACGTTTTAATTATTTTGAAATAATTTTTGCTTAATTAGACATTTGATATCGAGCTTTAAATGAGTATAAATTTTTTAATCCTCTTATGGCTAAGATTTGATTTTCATTCATTAAATTGAATGAGTATAAAATTTTAATCCATTTTTGGTTAATAAAATTTGATTTTATTTCATTTTTGGTCAAAAATTCATTTTCATTTAAGAGCGAAATTTCGAGACATTAATGTTTTATTCTAACAATAGTCGACAATTTATCGTCTATAAATATCGAGAAAAATCATATTGAAGGAGGGAGATTTTGGAAAAGGAGTGATATTTTGGGAGAAAACTTTGACCAAAATTTAACTAATTTTTTCCTCTTTCAAAGCAAAAAAACTTCACGCAAATCGAGGTCCCTTTTCTTTCTCACTATTCATCTTCTTCTCGAACTTCATCTTCTTCCCCAAACTTCATCATCTCCACCATCATTCAATCACCATCCCACAACTCCACGATGGTGACGATCTGAGCAGCGGCGACCCACGACTGCGGCTACCTCGACGGTGGACTTCACTCTTCAGCGGCGGCAACTCCACGACAGCGGCAGCGACCCCTCGACAGCAGCGACAACTCTGCAGCGGCGGCGACCCCACGACCTCGACGGCAGCATCTCCACAACGGCGGCGACCCCACGAAAACGGGGAAAAACCCATGGCCTGCAGCGGAGACTCCACGACAGCGGCAGAAGAACCCACGGCTTGCGGCATCCACGAGCGGCGGCGAACGGAGCTCCTCGGCATTCTTCGAACTCCAGTAGCTTCGAGCTTCATGGCGGCGAACACTCCTCCTCAGCGGGCGGAATCTTCACGGAAGTATACGACGGTGGAAAGCTGGGTATAAAAATTTCTCTTTTTGTGTTTTGTTTAAATTACAAAATTGCCATTGTTAGCTAATTTCCAAATATATTCCTGGTATATATGAAGTTTCAAAATATTCCTAGTATATATGAAGTCTCAAATATATTTCCTATTATATATGAAGTTTCGAATATATTCCTTGTACATGTGAAGTCTCAAATATACTTTGGTCTATATGCGTTTCAAATATACTTTGACTTTTATATGAGATTTCCAATATATCCCGGTTTATATGAAATTCCATTTATACCCTTGCATGTTCAACTACATTTTTGCTATGGGTTTTAAATTACAAGCATGCCATTGTATCATTTACAAATTATTTTTTTCCTCTTCCAATTGATTTCTAATTTAATATTTGAACTTTTATTTTTAGTTATAATGTATTTTCCTTTTCAAACTTAGGATTTTTAAGGTATCCTTAAATCCTACCTTAATTTAAGTGTGTAAATAAATTTTAATATTTTTGTAAATATATTTCAAACAAATTTCAACTTTATCTTTAATTTGAATTTTCCTAAATCTCAATTTGATTTTATAATCAAAGTCATATTTTCATTTAAAAATAACGTTTTGTAAAAAAAAAATCGTATTTATTTCGAGGGTCGAGTAATGTGACTTTCGTAGAGTTTCGACTCTCGTGCAAGCACACGAAAATCCTCCCAAAAACTTTTCCAAAAAAATAAATAAATAAATTAATATGTTTTTAAAAATAAAATTTTATCATGTAAATCCTATGACGGAGTTGAGATAAATTTCTCAAATTCTTGAGGTAAATAATTTTCTTTAAATAAAAGAAAATTTGAATATGATAATTAATTAAGAGTAAATTATCATTCAATACATCAAACTCTTACTTTATTTTTAAAGTTAAGAATTGATTAAATGAGACATTGTTTTTTTAATAAATTATTATTTATTTTCTCAAATTAAGGACGTTTTAAAATTAATTGGATAATATAAGATAAAATATGGTTACCGTTTTTAACGGGTGTTGTAGGGTGCTAATACCTACCATACACTCAAACGACCCCCGAACTTGATTTTTGTTTTCTTAGACCAGTTTTCGTTTTAAGGTGACCAATCACACCCAAAATGATTGGTGGCGACTCCATCTCTTTTATTTTTAAAACAAAAACCCTTGAAAGAGGACGTCGGCCGCTCCGTGTCGGGATGACGTTGCGACAAGCTATACCCAAATTGTAAAAACTTGTTCTTTAAACAATTAAAGGGGTCAAATCGAGTATAGCTCAATTGACATAAGGTTGTGTCCGTGACTAAAAAATCATGGGTTCAATCTTCGCTTTAGTTAAAATACCGTTGCAAAAAAAAAAAAAAAAAAAAATAAAGGGCATAGAAGTCCTAATACAACAAAATATTCTACAAAACAATCTAAATTTTATAAATAGAATTGTAAATATTTTAGCAATAGACTATTTTGAAAATACAAATTGTAGAGTTGTAGATTTTATAAATTTTAAAACTATAAAAATCAAATTTAAACAAAACTCAAATCATATATAATAAAACGAAAATTTTGAAAGCACAAGAATAAAAAAGAAGATTATGAGAGACCAAATTTAAAATTTTAAAATCACATCAACCGAGTTGAGAACATGTCGTGGTGTTAAATTATCAGTTGAACCTTTTTAAATTTATTTCATAATCCACATATTTTTTATGATCATATATTGTTTAAGAAATCTATCATATAACATCAAGAAATCTATCATATAACATCATTTTCTTCATACAGAGAAGTTTTCAAAAGTACAAATGACCACAAATGGTGGGAAAATGATCCATCTCATTCAAAATGAGCATAGTTTTGCTCCACCAAAATCTACTCTCCTTGTACATTTTAACATAGTACGGTTGCAAATAAAAAAGAAAAACTCATTAGTATCATATAAATTTTTTATTCGTAATGACCCAATTATCCCAAACAACTTTTAGTCTAAGGAATTGAAACACCCCACGAAGCACAAGTCTGCTTAATCGAATTCATTTCAGAAGCGGGAATTGCTTTGAGAAACTTGGAAGAACAGTCATTGAGCTTAGAAATGGCTTTGCAACAAGAAGGATGAGAAGCAGTGGCCTTTGTGGACATATCTACCACACATTGTGTCACCTATGAAATAAACGATGTGCAGGATGGGAAAGAGAAATCCTCTATTGCAGATGGATCAGGCGCCACCGCGGTGCAGGTCATTGCCAATGGGGCTAAAATTGCTATGCATACTAGGAATACAAGTGCTAATTTTGTTGCGGATAGGTTGGGTGACTTTGTTGCCATGGTTTGTAGAAATTGAGTGGGAGAAGACTAGAGAATTAGAAAAGTTGTGTTTGGTTTGTTGTACCTATGTTTGACTTGTGTTAGAAAGTTGTGGGTTGTGGAGGTTCTTATATAGAGGAAAATATGGAGTTGGGATTTTGACATCTTTATGGTCATAGAAAATTGCAATTCTTGTTGATGTACAATATATTTTTTTTTTTTTGGACAATATGTGGTGTGAAAGATTCAAACCTCTCTGTTGAGTGTTTGATTTATTTAAAAACTCTATAGTTAAAAAAAAAAAAAAAAAAAAAAAAAAAAAAAAAAAAAAAAAAAAAAAAAATGGATACTTATTAGGCTAAGGTGAAAATTTGATTTTGATTTGAATAATTTATTTAATGATAACGAATAAGTACAAATTAAAATAAATTTACATCAACAAAAAATAAGATTTATTCTTATTTTATTTTAACAAAATAACACTTAATAATTAAATATTTAACAAATATAATTTAAAATTTAACTTTATAAAAATATTATATGAAATAAACAAATAGATTAATATGATTTTTTATTAGAAGAAAATTTTAAGTAGTCTAAATAGGAGGGAGAGAAAAAAATGAAAAATTATTAATAAAAATTAGGGTTGTACATTTTTTTTTTCCATAGATATTTAATTAGTGCGAGGTGGATGATGGTATCCCTCACGTTTTAGTAAGGGGCACAACCTTATGTCAATTAAGTTATGCTCGGTTTGTGCCTTGTAGGTCTCATTTGCTGATGAGAGAGAAATGATAAGAATGTAAAGTAATTAATAAAAATGAGAATGTAAAGTAATTAATAAAAATGTTGGGGAGCCTAATGAATAAGGAATGAAAATGAGATTAA
This sequence comes from Herpetospermum pedunculosum, assembly GCA_028017165.1. Classification (NCBI taxonomy): domain Eukaryota; kingdom Viridiplantae; phylum Streptophyta; class Magnoliopsida; order Cucurbitales; family Cucurbitaceae; genus Herpetospermum; species Herpetospermum pedunculosum. Next base: position 50,460,747 of record CM051528.1, on the reverse strand, counting down.
CAAGCATTTTTAAGAATACAAGTATCTATTATAAAAAAAATGTCTATAATTATCTCGAGGGAGAGAGTTTCGCAAATTGGTGGTGGGTCCCACTAATTGGTTTTAGTAAGCACCGTCAAAGGAAATGAAATCATTCACATTCTTTGACTTCCATTCCCTATAAAGTAAAAATGGATTAAGTTCATAGCAAAAAAAAAAAAAAAATGGCTTAACTTAAGTTAAAAAAATTGGACAAAAAATGCAAACAAACATAACAAAATTATTATGCCATTCTCACTAAAAAACCAAATAGGAAGAATAAAATTTGATTACTAAATTTGGCTATAAGAGATACCAAATTTGTAAAAACTTTTCTTTTAAACCATTAAGTAGCCATTTGTTTTTTTCCTAATGAGTCGCAATCTTTAGAGGTCTAGAATTATAGATGCCTCAAAATAGAGATAAGCATATTTAGATAGCCAAGAATGTCTCAAAAATTAATGCGGTGATTGAACCCATAACTTCTTAATCAAGGGCACAACTTTAATAATTAAATATTTAACAAATATAATTTAAAATTTAACTTTATAAAAAGATTATATGAAATAAACAAATAGATTAATATAATTTTTTAATATGATTTTTTATTAGAAGAAAATTTTAAGTAGTCTAAATAAGGTTATAAAAAAAAAGTAGTCTAAATAAGGAGAGAAAAAAATGAAAAATTATTAATAAAAATTAGGGTTGTGCATTTTTTTTTTTGCATAGATATTTAATTAAGGCGAGGTGAAATATGGAATCCCGACGTTTTAGCAAGTGGCACAATTTTATGTCCATTAAACTATGTTCGGTTTGTGGCTTGTAGGTCTCATTTGTTGATGAGAGAGAAATGATAAGGATGTAAAGTAATTAATAAAAATGTTCGGGAGCCGAACGAATAAGGAATGAAAATGAGATTAACAAGCATTTTTAAGAATACAATTATCCATTATCAAAAAAATGTCTAGAATTATCTCTGTGGGGAGGAGAGAGTTTCGCAAATTGGTGGTGGGTGCCACTAATTGATTTTAATAAGCACCATCAAAGGAAATGAAATCATTCACATTCTTTGACTTTCATTCCCTATAAAGTAAAAATGACTTAAATTTATTGCAAAAAAAAAAAAAAAAAATGGCTTCCCTGAAGTTAAAAAAATTGGAAAAAAAAATGCATGCAAACATAACAAAATTATGCAATTTTCACTAAAAACCAAATAGGTAGAATAAGATTTGATTACTAAATTTGGCTATAAGAGATACTAAATTTGTAAAAACTTTTCTTTTAAACTATTAAGTGGACATTTGTTTTTTTTTTTTTTGGTAATTAGTCGCCATCTTTAAATGTCTAGAATTATAGATACCTGAAAATATAGATGACATCATAGATAAACATGTTTATTTTTTAGAAAAAATTGTACAGATGTCTAAGAATATTTAGATAGCATTTCAGTATATGAGAATGTGTCAAAATTATGTATTATACCAACAATACATTATTCTATCTTCATATAATTTAAATATTAATTTATTATAATTTAAATTTGTATAATAATTTTGTTTTTAATAATTTAATATTTATAATTTTCCATTCATATTTATTTTATAAAAAAAATTAATTTATATTATTTTGAAATTTGTATATAAATTCTAGTGGTAAATATTAATTTCGCTTATAAGTTGAAATACTTAAACTTATTTAAAAATAATATGATTATATAGTTGATAGTTTGTTTTAGTGGATTATATTTATACATTATTACAATAGAAAATGTTTATAGGGAAATGATATTGATATGTGATGGGGAATATATATATATATATATTCATAAGAACAATGAAGGGAAAAAGTAAAAAGAAGAGGTCTTCGACATGAGAATCTTGGAAACCCATGATTTGAGGGTATTCCAAAACTCTGGTGATGCCTCTGTTGAAGTGAGCAATTTAAGGAGAGTGAGTCATTTGTAAAAAAGTTAGTGACTTAGTTGTTATTAAATGTTGTGGTTAGTAATGAGTTATGGAAATTAGGTGCAACTAGTTGGCTTGTAGTTAGGCTATAGACTAGGTTTGTTGTTGTATATTTCATGTATATATATGGTGTAACTAGTAGAAGGAAATGATATCGAAGCATTATTCCCCATTACCTTTTCTACATGGTATCAGAGTTATACCGAAAGTAGAAATCAAAGTTTTTTTTTTTCCCTCCTCGCTTCTGCAGCCATGACCGAAACAAACTCTTCCTCCTCTCTCTCATGAATCTCGAATTATTGTCCAAGATAATACCTCATTTCCGTCAGGAATCATCCTTGATGATGCGAATGTTCCGTTATGGTTGCAACTTATGAAGATGCGTATTGGAGCTCGAAACAAATATGGATTCCTTACTGTTGCCAAGGCTGGTAATCCAGGTCTGTCCAGAACTTATTTTACTATGAATGATGTATGGATTATTGATACGGGTGCTACTGATCACATGACAAACAATTCTACCCCCCTTTCCTCTGTTCGTTCTTCAACCCAACTTCATATACTCACTGCCATTGGAGGAGTTGCACCTGTTACTGGTGAAGGATCTGTACATGTGTCAAATTTCATTACCCTTGATACTGTGCTTGTAGTTCCTTCTCTTTCCTTCAACCTTTTATCTGTTAGCAAAATCACAAAGGCTTTAAATTGTACTGTAAATTTTTGGCCTGATAAATGTATCTTTCAGGATATTGCAACACAACGGACTCTTGGCGTTGGTATTAGACGTGGAAATTTGTACTATCTTGATCTAGACACTACAAACAATCAAGTAGTTGTGGCATCGTCGCCTTGGTCATCTATCGTTTAATTATCTTCGAAAATTAAAACCCAGGTTGTTTTTACATACGAAGTCCAAGTTTAATTGTGATATTTGGAAAATGGCAAAGAGTCATAGAAATTCCTATGAGCCTAGTTATAATAAGAGCACTACACCCTTTATGATTATTCACTCTAATGTCTGGGGACCTGCTCAGATTCCTACTATATCGGGTGCTCGTTATTTTGTGACATTCATTGATGAATGTACTCGTATGATTTAGATCTCTCTCTTACGAAACAAAGGAGAAGTTTGTTTTGTCTTCCAAGATCTATATAAAATGGTGGCTTCTCAATATCAATGTCGAATTCAAGTACTTCAATCTGATAATGGTGGAGAGTACATAAACTCTGATTTGAAGAAGTTTTGTCAAGAAAATGGCATTCGACATCAAACTTCGTGTACTGGTACACCGCAACAAATGGTTTGGCAGAACGAAAGAATCGTCAAATACTTGAAGTTGTTCGAGCTTCTTTGTTTGGAATGGAAGTGCCTCGGGAGTATTGGGGTGAAGCAGTTCGCTCTGCTGCATATCTTATTAATCGAACCCCATCTCGAGTCATTGATTTCAAAACTCCACATCAAAAACTCCACGAACTTGTCTCAGCACCAATTGGCTCGAACCTTGAACCACGTGTGTTTGGTTGCACTGCATATGTCCACCAAGTTACAAGCAAGCTAGATCCACGAGTTGTTCGCTGCATATTTGTTGGATATGCATATTTAAAAAAAAGGATATCGGTGTTATGATCCCAATGAAAACAAAATATATGTAACTCGAGATGTTACTTTCCATGAAGATATTCCTTTTTTCGGTAGTCATGAGTGCTCTCTTCAGGAGGAGACAACACGTAATCTGGGTGAAGACAACACTCGTGAGCTTTTACATGCCCATGTTGATTGTTTGAATGATGATGTTCATCCTGACGATGTTGAAGATGTTGATGTTGAGGATGTTGATGGCAGTCATGAGAATCAAGATAGTACAAATCAAGATAGTATGAGTTCCCAAATCACACCAACAACCATAGAAATTCCGAATGTGTCCCCTCAGGTAACACCATTGCCCTCATCTCATGAAATACATGAGTCAACTCCTGCTCCTCTTGAAACTGAACCGAGATATCCGATTAGGATAAATCGAGGGATTTCAAAAATTCAATATGACCCTGTTTTTAAAGCTAAATCTAAATATCCCATTAACAATTATACCTCTTCTCATCGTTTGTCAAAAACTCATGCACTTGTTGTAAATAAATTATCCCCTGTATCTATTCCAAGTAATGTGCAGAAAGCATTGATGGATTCAAAATGGAAAAATGCTATGAATGATGAAATAGAAGCATTGCAGAAAAATTACACATGGGAACTTGTATCGCTGCCTGTAGGGAAGAAAACAATAGGGTGCAGGTGGATTTTTACAGTGAAACTCAACCCGAATGGAATCATAGATCACTACAAGGCCAGACTTGTTGCTAAAGGGTATACATAGAAATACAAAATTGATTATGGGGATACATCTGCACCTGTAGCAAAGATGAACACCATACGAGTACTTATTTCTATAGCAGCAAATCAAGATTGGCCACTGCGACAATTTGATGTTAAAAATGTGTTCCTCAATGGGACTTTGGAAGAAGAAGTATATATGGATCCTCCTCTGGGCATAAATTGTGCTGGTAAAGTATGCAAACTAAAAAGAGCCTTATATGGATTAAAGCAGTCCCCCCGAGCATGGTTTGGAAGACCATCAACTTTCATGAAGAAGATTGGATACAAGCAAAGTGATGCTGACCATACTCTCTTCATCAAGCAAAACTTTAAGAAGGTAACTGCTCATATTGTTTATGTTGACGATATGGTTGTTACGGGGAATGATTCAAACGAGATAGTTGCTCTTCAAGAAAGTCTTGCAACTGAGTTCGAACTTAAGGATTTTGGACACTTTAAATACTTCTTAGGCATTTAAGTTGCAAGATCAAGCAACGACATTTCTCTCTGCCAACGGAAGTATGTGCTAGATTTATTAGCAGAAACAAGTATGCTTGATTGTAAACCTATTGAAACTCCCCTTGAGGTGAATAAAAAACTAACCATTCAACCAGATCAAACTCCAACGAATAAGGAGAGGTATCAAAGATTAGTTGGAAAATTAATATATTTATCACATACGCGTCCTGACATAGCATATGCAGTAAGTGTTGTAAGTCAATTCATGCATGCACCAAGTGAATATCACATGGAGGTTGTTTATCGAATCTTGCGATACCTGAAATCTTCGCCAGGAAAATGATTGTTTTTCCAGAAAAATAGAAATATAGAAGTCAAGGGATATACAGATGCTGATTGGGCTAGAAGTCACATTGATCGAAAGTCGACGTCAGGCTACTTTATGTTTGTTGGATGTAACCTAGTTACGTGGCGAAGCAAGAAATAAAAGGTTGTTGCAAGATCAAGTGCAGAGGCAGAATTTCGTGGAATGGCACAAGGTATCTGTGAGTTGCTATGGATAAAACGTATTTTACATGACCTTGGTATATGTTTGTCAAAACCTATGATGTTATTATGTGATAACAAGGCAGCCATAACAATTGCAAATAATCCTGTTCAGCATGACAGAACCAAACACGTGGAAGTTAATCGACACTTCATCAAATATCATCTTGACGAAGGTGAAATTAGTCTTCCATTTGTCATGTCAAAAGAACAGCTAGCAGATGTTCTAACAAAGGCTGTAACTGGAAAAGTTTTTCAAAGCTCACTTACCAAGTTGGAAATGTTGAAGTGAGCAATTTAAGGAGAGTGAGTCATTTGTAATAAGGTTAGTGACTTAGTTGTTATTGACTTAGTTGTTATTAAATCTTGTGGTTAGTAATGAGTTATGGAAAGTAGGTGCAACTAGTTGGCTTGTAGTTAGGTTATAGACTAGGTTTGTTGTTGTATATTTCCTGTATATATATGGTGTAACTAGTGGAAGGAAATGATATCGAAGCATTATTCTCCAATAGCTTTTCTACTGCCTCCCTTATGGGCATCCTAAGATGTAACGCCCAAGTTTTTTTTTCTTATCTTGACTTAGACCACTCGGGGATGTTACTAAAATACAAGCAAAAAGGTTTTGTTTTCTTATCTTGACTTAGACCACTCAGGGATGTTACTAAAATACAAGCAAAAAGACTCTCTAAGACATATGAGTCAAATAAGTTTTGGGATCCCATACGATATTAACAACCAAAATCAAAAGATTTATAGAAAGTATGAAAAACTCCCTATTTCTAAGCTACAAGTTGAATACAAAGTTTCAAGTCTATAAACGTTGAGACTAAGTACAAAGAACTAATTCCTGAGACTTTTGTACTACGCTGTCACCATGGCATAACAAGCAAAAACACATTTGTCACCTACCTTGTATTTTTAGGTTATTGCCTGAAAATGAAAGAATAAAAATTGGGCGAGTATTTAAAATACTCAGTAAATAGCCTTGCTGAATGAATTCACAAGTAAGGTTCATGCAACTGAAAAACGAGAAGGGTTCTAAGTGTTTTTCAGAAAAATGTGCTAGCTGAGTGAACAATTAAACCTATCACAAAACTGTGTCAACTCTGAATAATGTATATGTGGGACTACAAGACGAAACACCTCTAGAAGATAGTTAGCGGTCAACTAGTGGGTGTTAGGTCTCTGGTAGCGATATTATTGAACTATCGCCAATCATCGGGTTGTCGAGACCCGCCAAAATAAATTTATAAATGCCCGAAATCACTAAACTATTTGTAGAATAGTAGTAACGGGGTCGATCCACAGGGAATTAAGGTACTTTGACTTAATCTTAATTAAATTTGCAAACAATTACTATAGACCAAATAAGGGGGAATTGTTGGTTTTACGTGACTAAATTGGAACAAAGCAAATAGAAAAATTAGCTAACGGAGTTTCCGACTCGGGATGATCGGGAGTAAATCTAGCAACTATCTTGGATCATAGATTGACGCGTATAATGGCTAAATAATTTTAATGAATGCACGGCTCGTCCAAAATTAATAAATAACCCGGACATGCTCCATGAATTTAATTAAACATAATTAATTATGCTAATCCAGCATACCGTTCGGACATTGGCGGCCAACGCTCTCCCAAGACCGAACGGTAGCAACAAGCTAACCGTGACGACTATCTAATTTGGACGCGAAATTAGTATGTCGATTTGGAATTCTAATTCGGGAACAATGAACATCAAGAGCGTAAGGACGCCAATACGCTCAAGGACCCACAATTCCTTGTTACTTGGCGGAAACGAGAGGCACGGCATCAAATCCTTTAACTAATGGACATGCTCAAAATCAAGGGTGCCTAGTCCTAAATCATTCAAACATGCTCATAGATTAAGCAAAGAAATAGAATTCAATTCAATAAAAATCCAACCAATTCAGAATTTCAATCCACAACCTCACCAAGAATTCATACTACATTTGTCCCTACAATCCCGAGCCAAAAACGGTAAATCTACTCACTCATGACTTGTGTGACGTGGGACGGCTTCAAATCGAGCTTCATAGCCCCTCCCATGGTGAAAAACAGCTGCTGGACGTCAAATCAGGCGCGGATCGACGCTACGACGGACTACTTAACATTTTTGTCCGTTTTTAGCCGAAAAAAATCCGCGCGCGCGCTCGGGGTGGCGTCGAGACGCTCGCACAGCGTCGAGACGCTTGTGCGGCGTCGAGCTAGCGTCGAGACGCTATCACTCGACGCTTGCTCTCGGGTTTTTCTTCAATTCAGCGCTTCGGACTTCGGAGCGTCGAGACGCTAAGGCAGCGTCTCGACGCTGGGCAGCGTCGAGCTAGCGTCGCGACGCTGCCGCTCGACGCTAGCTCTCGGGTTTTTGCATGGAATTTCGCCTTCAATTTCCCCAAAGCACCCATACTTCATCTCTTTACATGGATCTTCCCGGGAAGCGTTCTTATGCCTTTAAATCGCGATATTAAGCTCCGAAACGCGCCGAAACGCTCTCGAGAGCGAAGCACCGAGAACACCTACAATCATTAAATAAAAGCAAGATTAAGCCAATAATAAACGTGAATTAGGGACATAAATATAGCTCCAAAATGGAGCTATCAGTCTCTCCCAACATAGCATCTACTAGATGAGTGTACTTGAAGCTGATATAAAGTATCATGCTTAACTATGTACACATCAAAAGTGAAATTTGCGTTTAAAACAATTTTTGTTTAATTGAAATAGAAAGAAAAAAAATATTAAAAAAATTATTCCAAACATTTTTTTTGAGAAATTTACATGTTTAGTTTTATTTTAATAAAAATTATTAATGTTAATTTTTATTTTGGTGGAGTGGTTCTGCTCACAATTAGCTCTTATTGGTCTCAAATCATTATTCTCCTGAAATGCATTGTGGAACGAATTATTCAGGTTTGTCGTGCTTTCCTTTGGAAGGGCTCTACTATTACTTCTGGGGGTGGTGTCATTGCTTGGGATGATATTTGTACACCTAAGAAATATGGTGGTTTGGGATTTAAAGATATTAGATATTAGTATTTTGAATTCTAGTGCAATGAGGAAGCATATTTGGGCCATTTCTACCAAGAAGAATAGCCTTTGGGTGAAATGGGTTCATTCAGTCTATATTAAGAATGAGGATTCGTGGGACTATGTATCCCCATCTGATTGTAGTTAGTATTGGAAACGTTCGATTCAGGTTAAAGCAAAGGTCAAACAAGTCGACACTCATGTGAATTTCCAAGGGTTGCATTATACTATTTCTGATATGTGTCTCAAGCTTAAAGGGAACAATGATGACATATGGAGGAAGGCTCTTATTTGGGATCGTCTCAGTGTTCTGAAACATAGGTTTATACTTTGGATAGCCCTTAAATGTAGGTTGCCCACGAGGGATCGACTTCTGAAGTTTGGGATGGCCACCGATGAGAATTGTTTGATTTGTGCGCGTGGTAATAAGACTATACCTCATCTTTTTTTCCGTTGTCTTTTTAGCATGCAGTGTCTTAAAGAAGTGTTGTTATGGGAGGAAATGAAGATGAATCGTCAGGAGTTGCATCATTGTATTACATGAATTCGAAAAGCTAAAGTTTCAAGAGCTCGAAGACGTTTTTATATTTGTATTACTTCCGCTCTTGTTTATAATATTTGGAAGGCTGGAAATCAGGCTTTATGGACACATTCAGTCCCTACGGTCAAAATTGTTGGTAATCGTGTTTAGAGGGATGTTTGTGATAGATTTCTTTATGCTTCTGGTTTTAAATTGAGTTGTGGGGATAGAGATGGGGTTGAAAGCTTTATTCAAAGCTTCTAATTAAGTTTATTGGTTTTTGTAAGTGTTTCTCTGGTTAATACATATATTGATTCATAAAAAAAAAGAAACTCAGGATGATTTTCATTAATAAAGATTATTTTTTATGTTGAACTTTCATAGAATATATTACTCAGACCCCTTTAATTTTGGTGAAGACTTTTCAAGTATTTGAAATCAAACACTTAACTCGACCCTCATTTGAAATTTTCAAGCATTAAAGATCATTGGGCACAATATGAATCCAAAATAAAATTTTACATGGACTAATTATTTAAATCAAACATGATTCAACTTAGTCTGAGCAAGTTAATTTTTTTTTGTTAATAATTACAACCTCGCTGAACATATAATACAACCAACTATATGTCACCTTAATATGGTAGAATAGTTGTAGTACAATGGTCTAAAATTATTACAATAATTCATATACAAGTTACAACTACTCCAGATCCACCGGAGTCTGGTTTCAAAGAGATGGTGTTAGTCTAAAACGACCATCTCTTTGATCTCAGGTCGACATTGAAAATGTGACTCGAGACATATTTGAATGCCATGATAGGAGGTGACGGCCTTCGCGAGGCTATGTCAGCAAGCGGCGACTGAAGTGTAAAGTTGCCACAAAAAAAATGTGGAACCTTGCTCCACGAAAAAAAAAATTGTGGAAAATAGAAGAGAACTCCCCCTCCCTTTTTGTTTTGAAGAAAAAAAAATAAGGAAGAAAATAATGGAGATAATGCCAGATAAAAGAAAAAAGATGATATGAATATTATTGTTCATTGTCTGATAACCTCAAGAAGATGATGGCTTTGCTTGACAAATGTGGGAGCTACAATTGAGGAAGTGGACGATTATTCCTTAGTGAGCGGTTACACCCATGATCGTAGACGGTTACTCGAAGATCATGGTTGGTTATTTGCAAACGTGAGAAAGTAAAAACGACATAGTGGGCGGTTGCTCAAAGGTGGGGAGTTATCTCCAACTTAGTGGGTGGTTTCCATGTAATGGGTAGTTAGCCTCAAATTGTGGAGGATTGTTGGGAATGTCCCACAATCCCCCTCCTATATAAAGAAGTTTTCTCTGTAGAGAAAAGGAACGAGAAAACAAAATAGAATTTTGGGTTTTAAAACTTGAAAGATTTTAAGCTTTGTTTCTTGTGTGTTCTTGTGATAGAATGCATGTATCAGAGCATTCAAGTGAGGATTGATCTATCTTACTTGTGGAGTGGTTTGAAGATCGAGGGTTGATGGGAGCCAAAAGCTTTGGCCGATCATTGGTTTGCTTCATCATCTAAGCAATCTATATTCTAGCCTTTCTTAGGGGTTGAGACCAAATTGGCTAATGGGGTTTTTGGGTTTGAGGTCTAAAGGTCTTGTTCTTCAGCAAGGTTGTTAGATACACTCGTGGGAGTTTCTTAACATTTTGGTATCAGAGCTTTTGGCTCAAGATCGGATATATGTTTCCTCTGTGTTTCTATTTATTTTGTCTAGTTTCTTAACAAAAGAGGTGGAAAACTCTAAACGATTCCTCCTTGGGGAGAGAAAAATGGAGATGGAGTTGTGGAAATAAAAATGGTAGTAGAAGAAAAATAATAATAACAAATCATGAAAAAGAAGATTGATGGGTTTTTTTTGGATCCCCTACATTTAAATTGTGGAAGAAAGAGAGATGAGGTGGTGGGGAAATAGTGGGAGGGAACACTTCAACAAAAACTATTTTCCATAACATGCATCGAACCAAATCGGATCTGAATTCACATTTAACCGGACCAAGCTGATTGCACCACTGCCAATGGGTGTTCCCAACCCTAGGTCGCGTCTAAAAAGGTATGCAAATGATGAAATGACCAGTTTCCCTTTCCATTGATAAATGAATGTATTTATAGGTTAAGAAAAGTGGCCTGCATAGGCCAACTTCTTCTCCTCTTTTGTCACTGCCACTCCTGCGCGAAGACACAACTTAGTTATGGTATTGGGGAAGAAGATTCTGCCCTTTCTCTTCTTGGAGCATTCGATAATTGAGGCAGATATGAGCTCGCCCACATCAATGGTGAGCCCTTTCATGATCGCATAAAGAAGCAAGGATCTCCCTTGATTGATTGTTGTCTCGTGTGTCACTGGGGTGATCCTTCTTCTGATCAGGGAAAACAAAACGGCTGCCTTGTCTTTAAGCACTGCACTCATCAATGTGTGCTTTCCTTGTTTGGAAATTGCCCACATTGCTCCGGGCTTGCCAATTTCACTCAACACCTTCTCCATGATAGCCTCAGATGGGTTGGCGATTAGCTTTGCATAGTCCGAGTTCTTATGCTCTTTAAGAGCATAAATTTCATTGATTGCCTCAGCTGAGAAATCAATCTCAACGCCTCTTACTGTGGAATAGCAGGCTTCAGGATGAGTCAGGTTGGCATAGAAGTCATAGACCATCTCGGAGTAAGCTTGAATTGGTGGTCTACACAGTTCTTCCCAACCATGATTTGCAATGCCTGTGCGCAAGAATTGCGGCAGGTCCACAAAAGTATCCAAAAATCCTCTCTCATAGAGGAGTTCTCTCTTCATCAAGGTCACACCCCTGGCCGTCGCTGCCTCAGACACATACCTCTCAACTGGAGGTTCATCCTCTTGAAACATTTTCCTTTTGCCGTTCGCCTTGGCCTTGGCCTTAGCTGCCTCAACAACTTCCGTCTTCATCTTCTTGGCAGGGTGTTCGGACTCGGTCTTCTTTTTCTTAGCCTTCTTTGGGGCCTTCGGCATTTTCGCCTTTACGATTACAGGGGTCCTCTTCTTGGAAACCGTCTCTACCCCTTTCCCTAATCCAGCCACTACTTCAGCAGCCACTCGTTTGATGCATTCATCTATTGTTTCGGCCACAGGTAACCGTCTCTCAATCTCTTCCGCAACAGGACTTTCATCCCTCAGGGGACTGTCGTCTTCCTCTTCCCCTTGCGCATCAGGGCTAACGTTCCTAATGGGGCTGATGACTTCCTCGTCCTTTTCCGCATCACCAATTGTGGTAGATGCCGAATTCGACTGCTCTGGAGGAGAGACCTCGGTCCCTAACTGCTGTTGCGTAGCCGATGGGCTTTGCATGGCAGTTTCGAACGATGGTACGCTGGCGGTGGGGCTTTCCTCACTCGTGTCCTCTCTGCTATTGGTTTTGGGATCCCTTCCGACCGTGAGCTTCCTCTTTCTTTTTGCTGGGATCTTTCTAAGCTCAGAGGGGTTGGCTGCCTCAGCCGAGGCTAAGGAGATCAGAGCATCCCCTGCCATAGTTGTGTCTTCCGTAGTGGGAGAAGGTTTTGTTGGAGTAGAGTTTTCTTGGCGACGGGTCGATACCATGGTTTTCTTGGAGATAAAGAAACGGAATTCTTGAGAAGAAGAAGGGAGAAATTCTGTTGAGATCTCGGGGGTTTCAGATTTCGCAATAAAAGAGAGTTGCAGCCTTTCCCTTTTTATAACGGTTTTGAACACTTAAAGGCCATACCTTTGCGGACTCCGCAATGCAATCGCAATACCTCTAATTTCACACAAAATCTTCAAAATATAACCGTTGGGGATTTTATTTCCCGTTTTGGCGACTGCCGCAGGATCTTCGCAATCCCCAAATCTCTGATTTTCTTGATTCTCCTATAATTCCTCTCTTCCTCTCACTTTATCCACCGATCTTGCCGTTTGAACTTCAAATATCGCCTCCTAATTTCAATCAGCATTAAACAAAATTAATTAATTTCAGTAATTAAGGATTTAATTAACAAAAAACAGTAAATAAAAATAAATTTCTCGCATTCCTAATAATATTTCGAGCAAAAAGATATTTCTAAAAACGTCCATGCTCGTCTCTTCTTGATTGAATTCAAACTTCGGACAAGAGGAATGCCGAGAGCGTTCCTACGTCTCCTTCCTCATAGTAGTGCTTCAACCTTGCACCATTCACCATAAACGGCTGGCCCTGTTCCAAATTTTGGATCTCAATTGCACCATGCATAAACACATTAGTAATGACAAAGGGACCAGACCAACGAGACTTGAGTTTTCCAGGAAACATCTTCAATCGTGAATTAAATAATAAAACATGTTGGCCCTTTTTGAAATCCTTTGGCCTAAGTCTACTATCATGCCAAATTTTAGTTTTTTTTTTATACATCTTAGCATTTTCGTATGACATGTGCCGTAATTCATCTAATTCATGTAATTGCAGAGACCGGAATGTTCCCGCATCGGTCACGAAAAAGTTTAACTCCTTTAAAGCCCAAAAGGCTTTGTTTTCTAATTCAAGGGGAAAATGACATGCTTTTCCATAAACTAACCTATAGGGGGACATTCCTAAAGGTGTTTTATATGCAGTTCTATATGCCCACAGTGCATCATCTAATTTAAAAGACCAATCATTTCTATACGGTTTTACAACTTTTTATAGTATACTCTTGATCTCTCTATTAGAGATTTATGCTTCCCATTTGAATGAGGATGATAGGGTGTTGCCACCCTATGCTTAACATTTTATTTAGCTAGCACATTTTCCATAGATTTGTTTATGAAATGTGTTCCCTCATCACTTATGATGGCACGAGGAGTGCCAAATCGTGTGAAAACATGTCTATTAAGAAATTTGATGACAGTTTTAGCATCATTCAAAGGACATGCAATTGCCTCAACCCATTTTGAGACATAGTCTACAGCTACTAGAATATATAGGTTACGAGCAGATGGTGTGAATGGACCCATGAAGTCAATACCCCATACATCAAAGAGTTCTAACTCTAAGATGTATGTCAGAGGCATCTCATCCTTCCTACTGAGGTTACCTGTTCGTTGGCATTCATTGCAATTGTGTGCGTAGTCATGTGCATCCTTGAAGATTGTTGGCCAAAAATAGCCACTCTGAAATACCTTCGCAGCAGTCCTTTGACCACCAAAGTGCCATCCATACGGAGTTGTATGGCAATGCTGCAGGATGGATCTTCCTTCAGCAGTTGACACGCATTTCCTTAGCAATCCATCCGCACAGCACTTGTAAAGAGTTGGATCATCCCAAATGTACTTTCTAGCCTCGTTTAAGAACTTCTTCTTGTCCTGTCCTTTACTGAATTCAGGTAACACCTGTGAGGCAACAAAATTTGCAATGTCAGCAAACCATGGCTCAACATTATCATCACAATGTAATAAGACAAAAACGTGTTCATCAATAAAAGAATCCATCATTGCGGGCTCCACAATAGATTCGCAATGACTCTACAATCTTGATAAGTGGTCAGCAATGACGTTTTCACATCCCTTTTTGTCTCGTATTTCCAAATCAAATTCCTGCAAGAGTAGCACCCATCTAATTAGCCGAGGCTTGGCATCAGCCTTCCTCATTAAGTACTTTATTGCAGAATGATCAGTGTATACAATTGTTTTATTTTCTACAATATATGCCCTGAATTTCTCACATGCAAATACTACGGCTAACATCTCCTTTTAAGTAGTGGTGTAGTTGCATTGAGCTTCATTTAATGTTTTACTTGCATAATAAATATGATGTGTCATTTTTTCTCTCTTCTGGCCAAGCATGACTCCAATTGCATAATCACTTGCATCGCACATCAATTCAAAAGGCATATCCCAATTTGGACCGATTATGATTGGAGCTTTTACTACGGAAGTTTTAAGCTTAGTCCAAGCTTTTAAACATTCATTTGAAAAGATAAAAGTTCTATTTAGCTCTAACAGCTCACAGAGGGGTTTGGAGATTTTTTAGAAGTCTTTTATGAATCTTCTGTAAAACCCTGCGTGTCCTAAGAAACTTCTTATGGCTTTTACATTCTTAGGTTCAACTAACTTCTCAATGACTTCTATCTTGGCTCTATCAACCTCTATTCCTGCTTTGGACACTCTATGTCCCAAAACTATGCCTTCTTCCACCATGAAGTGGCATTTTTCCCAATTCAAGACTAGATTGGTTTCCTCACACCTAGTGAGAACTTGTCCTAGATTGGCTAGACAGTGGTAAAAGGAATCACCAAACACTGAAAAATCATCCATGAATATTTCTACTATGGACTCATCTAGATCAGAGAAAATTGCCAACATACATCGTTGGAACGTTGCTGGTGCATTGTAGAGGCCGAATGGCATTCTGCGAAAAGCAAACGTGCCAAATGGAAATGTAAATGTTGTCTTCTCTTGGTCCTTAGGGTCTATGGTGATTTGATTATACCCTAAGTAGCCATCTAAAAAGCAATAGAAGGCTTGGCCAGCTAATCTATCAAGCATTTGGTCGATGAAAGGCAAAGGGAAGTGGTCTTTTTTTGTTTCTTTATTTAGCTTTCGGTAGTCCATACATACTCTCCATCCCGTGACGGTTCGAGTAGGTATTAATTCATTGTTCTCATTAACTACTACTGTCATACCTCCTTTTTTTGGTACACATTGGATATGACTGACCCACTGACTATTGGATATTGGGAAGATTACACCAGCATCTAACCATTTAATGATTTCCTTTTTAACTACCTCCTTCATGGAAGGGTTAAAACTACGTTGATGCTCTATCCTAGGTGTGTGCTCTTCCTCTAACAATATCTTGTGCATACAATAAGAAGGACTTATGCCCCTAATATCAGGAATCGTCCACCCAATTGCTTTTCTATGTTGTTTAAGCAGTAAAATTAACGCATTTTCATGTTGTTCATTCAATTTGGACGAAATAATGACAGGCAATGTGTCTTTCTCTCCTAGATATGCATATTTAAGGTGTTGTGGCAGTGGTTTTAATTCTAACAAAGGTGGTTGTTCAATTGATGGCATCATAGGAGTTGTGGTTCTTTCAGATAGTTCATTGGTCATGCATACATGCTTAGGGATATTCACAGATACATCCATAATTTCAGCAATGTTTAAATCATTCAAATCAATTTGTGCATAATCAGTAGCATGCTTGACTAATAATTTATGCTCAAGTTCGTCTTCAATTAGTGAATCTAATATATCTACAGTAGCACAGTGTTCAAGGTCAGAAGGGTACCTCAAGGCTTTAAAAACACTAAACTTAACCTCTTCATCGTTGACTCGCATAGTAAGTTCACCTTTTTGAACATCAATCAGGGCCCTACCTGTGGCTAATAAAGGTCTGCCTAAGATGATTGGCACCACTTTGTCTGCCTCATAGTCCAAGATGATAAAATCTGCAAGAAAAATAAATTTTTCAACCTTGACTAGAATATCCTCAATTTTACCTTCAGAGTATGAGATGGATCTGTCTGCAAGTTGCAAGGTGACTGTTGTTGGACGTGCCTCGCCTATCCCAAGCTGTTGGAATAATGACAAGGGCATAAGGTTTATACTGGCTCCCAGATCACATAAAGCTCTTCCCACATGCTTGCCTCCTAATTCCACTGGCAAAGTGAAGGAACCAGGATCCTTCTCTTTCTTTGGCAGCTTGTTCTGGAGTATAGCACTACACTATTCAGTGAGATTAACAGTCTCAAACTCCCCAATGACTTTCTTGTTAGTTATTATGTCTTTCAAAAACTTCACATACGTTGGCATGGACTGCAAAACTTCCACAAAAGGAATATTAACATGAACTTGCTTCAAGATCTCCAAAAATTTATGGAAATGAGCTTCTTGTTCCTGTTTCTTTTTAAGCCGTCTAAGAAATGGAGGTGGTGGCACATAAGTAGGCAAATTGTGTTGCCTAATGACAGGGGGGGGGGGGGAGGGGGCTAGGAATTTCTTCTGGTTCCTCAATGATGGGCTCAAGCCTCGCCCTTGTTGTTCTTGGTTGCACTTGGTCAATGTTAGGCAGAGGGTCCAGTGGAGCACTAGACTCTTCATTCTCTACTCTCTTTGGTCCTTCTCTGCTACTACTCACCAATGACCTTCCACTTATCAGTTCAATAGCTTGAACTTGTTCCTTACCATCCCTTCTAGGATTCTCAGTATCAGCAGGTGTTGCGTGCTCAATGTGTAAAGATAATTATGCAAAAGTGTAGAGAGAGCACTTAGAACATGCAAGCATACATGGTCTCACAGCAAGTAGTAAGTATATTTCATTCGTTTTTTCCACAGAGACTCATTTTTAGCTATTCGCGAAGTGTGTTTGTTAAGAAAGATGGGATGAATTTGATGGGGTAAAATTGGTTTTTAGTTATCTACTTTTTGCTGAATGTATAAAGGGATATAACATAAACAAATGCAAGTTAAAACTAGACTTAAAAGGCAAGAGATGGAATTAATAAACGAGAAAGAAAACAGCTAAACAGAATGCAACTTAGCAGAATTGCGAGAACCGCAATTAATCCGCAATTAACTCAACAGCAAAAGTATGTAAATGGGCGAATTAAGGGCTACTAATGACTATCCTATAGGCAGTTTATTACGATTATCAAGCTTTGGATCAACTCTCTATACATCAAACTCACTCTATCTCAAGTATCGTCCGATTCCATGCATTAGAGTCTTAAGTTTACTCGACTTCAAAGTAAGGACTTAAGCATCTTGTTTAAGCAGGAGTGTTTAGTTTGTACTAGGGAAACGCCTATTCCTAGGCCGTTTCCTGATTACCATGAAAGGCTAGCATGATTATATGACTCTGAACTCTTACTCCTTCCAGAGGTTAGGAGTTCTTTGGACAAAATGGATGGCCAATCGAAATTGCCCGTGGGATGAAGCTTACATACAATCAATGTTCGAGTGTTAATCTGCCTACTTGATTCACGTTTTTTAGCCTACAGTTCTGTCATTAGCATGCCCCTAAGTGACTTAGCTACTCATGGATATATAGAGAACAGAAATGGTAGATAAAACAGACATGCTTAGAAGAGAAATGTGTGTAAAATAGCGAGACAAAACCGTAGCAGAACAAGGTGGAAACTGTAAAATGCAGAATTGTACTTTGATTACTTTGAGTGTTTGAATGACAAAGGAAAGCTTTGAAAGAAATGAATCCAAGACAGACAACAACGAAATGCAGTAATTAAAACTCTAAACTAAGAACAACAGTGATCAGAAATGGAAATAAGAAGAACAGAACAGAAAAGCAGTCAAGGATTGCTGAAAAACTTCGTGGCAGTCGCCTCGAATGAAGGTGATGAAAAGTCAGCCTGGCTTGGATGAATCCAATCGAGAGAGAAGAAGAATCTCCTCTCCGTCCTATCAGATTATCGACTCCAAAAGCTGAGACTCTCACTCCAACAAACGGCAAAGGAAAACAGATGGAAATGGTGGACTGCGAGAAGACTTCTGCGCTTCGAGTGATGATTGAACCTCCGACTTTGACCCCCTTTTATAGTAGTTTGCAGGTGCGTTTGGGCCAAGGAGAACCATCAATCTTCAACGTCATATATCAAAATGGATGGAGGAGAAAGAACGAATCCCTGAAAAGTCGGATCTAAACAGAAAAAGATCAGCCAACTTACGGTTTTAACTTGAATAATTGCGGCCTCAGCAATGTTTTCGCAATTCATCCGCAATGCTCATTTTTTCATTCTTTTCCTTCGGTTTTCAACCCTTTTTCTACCTATTGTACATAAGTCCTATATTAGCTACCTTCTTCTAATTCTCATATTAAAGCATAGGTTTAGGCTAAATGCTAACAAAAACACCTAAATGTGTACATCTTCTTAAGCTAAATGGGTCCTAAATAAGTCACTTTCAGAGACTTAACACACCCCCAAACTTAAGGCTTTGCTTGTCCTCAAGCATACTAAGGACTTACTTAGGCTGCTGTTTTATCTTCTTTAACTACTTACCAACTCCCCTATATCCCTATCTCTAGCAGTGCTGTCCTGTGACACACTTCTAAGTTTAGAATTAACCTCTTATCAAGCTTCTTCTGACTTCACCTGCCTACTATACCTGCTGGTTTTGTTAACCTCCTACTACTGATCTAGCTACTTTTATAATATCATGCCACTATCCCTAAGGTTTCAAATTCTACCAAGCTTTACTCCAGACTCAGTACATGCTTCTAGCTTAACTTTTAGTGTGCCTAGGACTCCTTAGAGTCATGCCAGTCTTAGTATTAACAGTGACAGTGGTACTTTTAGAGAACAACCTAAGCCCTGGCATCACTACATTGGATATACATTCATCTCCCTAGACAAACCTAAAAGCTACAACCTTGTGCTTAGCTCATTAAGGATCAGAGTTCTTTTTACATAGGACATCTAAGCCACAAGATTATAACTCCTAAGCATACATTCTTCTTCCCTATTTCTCCCTTTTTTACTTCGGTGGAGTCTCCCCTTGGGTTGCCTTTTGATGCAATGCCACTTGTGGTTTACACACTTGGCACTGATTACTCAGCACTTGAGAGAGACTCCCCTCTTTATTCTCTTTTTCAATTTTTTCTATTTATCACAAAAAAAATTTTCTTAAAGGAGAAGAAGAATGCTTATGTCCTAAGGAAGAGAGGAATGTTCCTAGGCCTAGGGTGGCCTCCCCCAAACTTCAACTACTCATTGTCCCCAATGAGTGTTTGAGGTGGCACACCCCCAAACTTGTCCTAGAAGCATCTAGTCTACGGTAAAACAAAGAGACTCTAAAAATCCTAGGCATAGGCAAAACATTCTAAAAGCAATTATTCCAACAGCAGAAAATTTGAACATAACAGACAGGTTTTAAGGACTTACGGTTTATGCATGCTGAGCACTATTCAGAGGCAAATTTAAACTATCAAAGCGTGTCCTATGACACTCATCCAGCATGCTTTAAGATCAGCTATATAAGGTAGTCATGCTCGCAGCAAAAGATAGAATATAACAGATCATAGCCTAACTAAACAGACAGGTCAAAACATGCAATCAGTCACAAAAATTGCGGGAACCGCAATTATTTCGCAATTCAATCCGGGCAGATTTAACATTGATGCAGGCCCCTAGCATGCTTTTTCCTGTAACTCATGCATCCTAAAAATAAAACTAAACTATCCTACCTATTCAGCTAACATCAGACTAGACTAAGCAAAAGAAAAAGCATAAAACTAAACATTAAAAACAGATCAAAAATTGAACAAAAAAAAACAGCATAATGCACATTATCTATCAGAAAGCAGAAAAATTGTCTTTGTTTTCTAAAGGGAACAGCAATACTCCCTTTAGTGCACTTCAAACCAGCACTCAATTCTCATCATCCTCATCTGGTTGCCTTGGTCGTGGGGGCACCCATGGAGTTAGGAGGTTGGTGGGGAAATCCGGGAAGATGCATCCCAACTGGTCTGCAACTTCTTTGTCCCTTGCCTGCGCATAATTGGCCCATTGAGCCATTCTCCTCT
Source organism: Herpetospermum pedunculosum (assembly GCA_028017165.1). NCBI lineage: Eukaryota > Viridiplantae > Streptophyta > Magnoliopsida > Cucurbitales > Cucurbitaceae > Herpetospermum > Herpetospermum pedunculosum. The sequence continues at coordinate 50,440,307 of CM051528.1, read as the reverse complement.
GCATGTCCATTAAGCAGGCCATGGATAGGGACTGTTCAGCAGCCAGCCTATCCAACTCAAACTCCATATTCCCCTTTCTTCTCAGCCTTAGGTTCGCAGGCAGCTCCAAATGGCCTGTGTACGGCATCTGCTGCTCCAAGCGCTCGGTGGGGACTCCTGCAAGCAAACACAATTTTGTTATAGTGTTGGGGAAAAATAATGGCCCCTTACCTTTTCTGGCGCATTCAGCAATGGCAGCTGACATGATCTCCCCCACATTGACCGTGAGACCGCGCATGATAGCATAAACCAGCAGTGATCTACTCTGGTTGATTGTCGTCTCGTGAGTCACCGGGGACAGCTTTCTCCTCACAAAGGCAAACCACACAGCCGCCTTTGCTGTCAGATTGGCACTCATCAAGGTGTGCCGACCATTGCGTGAGACAGTCCACGCTGCTTCAGGCTGGCCAATTGTGCGAATGGCCTCTTCCAGCACGGCCTCAGTCGGCTCATCAACTATCCGTGCATAATCTGTGTGCGTTTGGCCCTTGAGACCAAAGGCTTCATTGATGGCCTTGGCTGAGAAATCAACTTCCACCCCTCTGACCACGGACAGGCCATCCTCAGGGCTGAGCACATTAGCGTAGAAATCATACACCATGCTCGTGTATGCTGGATTAGGCGGTCTGCAGAATTCTTCCCAGCCATGGTTGATCACCCCTGCGCGCAAGAACTGCGGCAGGTCAGCAAGTCGATCAAGGAATCCCTTCTCGTGCAATAGGTCCCGCTTCCTGAGCTCAACACCCCTGGATTCCGCATCAGATGAGACATACCTCACTGACGGAGGTTCGTCTTCAGGGTAGAGTTTAGCCTTCCCCTTATCTGCTGGTTTGGATGATGCAGCAGCCTCCACCTTGAGGCGTTTGAGCGAAGGCTCAGCACTCTCTTTGTCCGCCGAGGGCACCTTCTTGGCCTTCTTTTTCTTCAACTTCTTGGCCTTGCCAATCGTGGCCTTCTTCTTCTTCTTGAGTCTGGCCTTGATATTGATCTGCTGGAGGCATGCCCCCAACGTTTCTTCCATAGAATCGTCCTGCTGTGCAGGCTCGGCACGGCTATCTTCCCTCATAGGAGAGAAGACTTCGTCTTCCCCAGCATCTCCACTGCCTTGCGTGGATTCTTGATAATCTCCATAAGGAAATTCCGGATCAGGCCGTGGAGAATTATGTCCTGCTGATGGTGTCTGCGCAGAACTCAGTGGCGAAGATGATGGTCCAGGACTCTGCGCTGCTGCAGGTGTCGGATCAGAACTCTGAGGTGCTGGAGACAACTCAGGGCTCTGTGCAGGCGGTGACGACTCTGCGCTTGGCACTGGTTCAGAAGGGAGAGGGCTGCGCACAGGTGACGCAGACGGCGACGAACCTTCTTTGGCTGACTCGTGGGATGCACGATCAGGTTCTTGACTCTCCACAGAGGGAGTCTTTGCGGTGCTTGGTTCGGCGGCCGTCTTGACACTCCACCGGCGTTTCTTGGGCGTGCCCACTGGCTCAGATGGTCCAGCAGGGATCTCAGTGACCACCCTCCACTTCTTCCTACGAATAGGAAGCTTGGGAAGAGGACCGGTGCGAACGGCACCATCGTCTGCAAGGGTGAGAAGCGCTTCCCTCGCAGCTGCTTCAGCTGCGTCATCAGCCTTCTTCTTGGCTGCGGATCTTTCAGCACGTGTGGCCACCATTGCTGATTCTTGAAGATCTTGGGAGAGGAATCAAAGATGGAGAGAATCGCTGAATTCTTGGAGAGCAAAGAGAGAGATAATCGTAACGATCGAGCGGCTTCCAACGGATATAAAGGCAACGGATAAAATCCCAACGGCTCTTTTTGCGGATCCAGCAATTTTAGCGCAATTCCGGGGATATTATTTCATTGAAATCTCCAACTTTGCCCGTCCGTATCTTTTATTTGGCTCAACCGTTTCTTGATCTTTAAAGTGGGATTTACTCTCCTTGATCCCCTCTTTCGATTCCCTACAAAAACAAATAAAACAAACATTAAATACGCAATTAAAAACACACCACAAAACATACAAACGATAATCGGAAAAACAGTAAAAATAAACTAAGGCATTTGGCCTTGACTAAACGAGCACAGTAACCACTCGTTCTCTCTCTTTATTTTTGTCATGCTTCAGTCAAGAGGAAGGCCGAGAGAGTCTTCACATCTCCTTCCTCATAGTAGTGCTTCAATCTAGCACCATTGACCATAAATGGCTGTCCTTGCTGCAAGTTCTTTATCTCTATTGCACCATGAACAAAGACATTAGTAATAACAAATGGACCCGACCATCTAGACTTTAGTTTGCCTGGAAATATCTTTAAACGTGAGTTAAATAATAGGACAAGTTGGCCTTTCCTAAAGTCTTTGATCCTAAGTCTACTGTCGTGCCATATTTTGGTCTTTTCTTTATACATTTTGGCATTCTCATAGGCCATATGCCTAAGCTCATCAAGTTCGTGTAGCTGCAAAGATCTTAGTGTCCCCGCATCCTTTACACAAAAATTCAATTCTTTCATGGCCCAAAATGCCTTGTTTTCCAACTCAAGTGGCAAGTGGCAGGCCTTGCCATACACCAACCTATAGGGAGACATGCCTAGGGGTGTCTTATATGCTGTCCTATAAGCCCAAAGTGCATCCTCAAGCTTAAATGACCAGTCTTTCCTATTTGGTTTGACTACCTTTTCTAGGATGTTCTTTATCTCCCTATTGGAAATTTCAGCTTGGCCATTCGAGTGTGGGTGATAGGGAGTAGCTACCCTATGTCTAATGTTATATTTAGCCAATACTTTCTCCATAGCCTTATTAATGAAATGTGACCCCTCATCACTAATGATAGCACGAGGAGTCCCAAATCTAGTGAAAATGTGCCTATGCAAGAAGTTAGTGACTGTTTTAGCATCATTATTAGGACATGCTTTGGCTTCTACCCACTTGGACACGTAGTCCACTGCTACTAAAATGTACAGGTTACCTGATGATGGAGGGAATGGTCCCATGAAATCAATGCCCCATACATCAAAGAGCTCCAACTCTAAGATGTAGGTGAGGGGCATCTCATCCTTGCGACTGAGGTTACCTGTCCTTTGGCATTCGTCACAGCTGTGGGCATAGTTGTGGGCGTCCTTGAAGATTGTTGGCCAATAGTAGCCACTCTGAAATACCTTCGCAGCTGTTCTTTGACCACCAAAGTGTCCACCGTAAGGAGATGAGTGACAGTGCTGCAGCACAGACTTCGCTTCAGCAGCTGAAACACACTTCCTCAACAACCCATCAGCACAAGTTCTGTAAAGTGTGGGGTCATCCCAGATGAATTTCCTTGCTTCATGAAGGAACCTCTTCTTCTCTTGTCCTCCCTTGAACACTGGCAATACCTGTGATGCACGGAAGTTAGCAATGTCAGCAAACCAAGGTTCCTCATCGTTATCACGATGAGCCAAAGCAAAGACATGTTCATCTATAAAAGCATCAGAAATTGCGGTCTCCGCAATTTTTTCGCAATTGTGCTGCAATCGAGAAAGGTGATCTGCAACCACATTTTCACAACCTTTCTTGTCCCGAATGTCCAAATCAAATTCCTGCAGCAATAACACCCATCTAATCAATCTAGGCTTAGCATCAGCCTTCCTCATAAGATATTTTAAAGCAGAATGGTCAGTATATACAATGGTCCTAGTGCCTACAATATAGTTTCTAAATTTTTCACAAGCAAATACTACAGCAAGCATTTCTTTCTCTGTAGTTGTATAATTACATTGAGCCTCATTCAAGGTCTTACTAGCATAATAGACAGGATGTGTGAGCTTGTCAATCTTCTGTCCTAACATGACTCCTACAGCATAGTCACTGGCATCACATAGCATCTCAAATGGGAGATCCCAATTTGGTCCTACTATGATTGGTGCTGTGACCAGTGCTTCCTTAAGGGTTTTCCAAGCTACTACACATTCCTTAGAGAAGATGAATGGTCTATTTAGCTCTAGAAGCTCGCACAGAGGCTTGGCTATCTTAGAAAAGTCCTTAATGAACCTTCTGTAGAAGCCAGCGTGCCCTAAGAAGCTCCTAATAGCCTTGACATTCTGGGGCTCTACCAACTTCTCTATGATCTCTATTTTTGCCCTATCCACTTCTACACCTGCCCTTGACACTCGATGTCCTAAGACAATCCCTTCATCTACCATAAAATGGCACTTCTCCCAATTTAGGACTAGGTTGGTCTCCTCACACCTAGCCAGGACTTGTCCTAAGTTTTCTAGACAGGTTTTAAATGAATCCCCAAAGACTGAGAAGTCATCCATGAATATTTCTATCATGGACTCATCCAACTCAGAGAAGATTGCCATCATGCACCTTTGGAACGTTGCCGGTGCATTGCATAAGCCAAAAGGCATTCTGCGGAAGGCAAACGTTCCAAAAGGGCAAGTGAAGGTAGTCTTCTCTTGATCCTGAGGGTCTATAGTAATTTGATTATAGCCAGAGTACCCATCTAAAAAACAATAGTAGGCTCTACCAGCTATTCTGTCTAGCATCTGGTCAATAAACGGTATAGGGAAATGGTCTTTTTTAGTTTCTTTATTTAACTTTCTATAATCCATACATACCCTCCACCCTGTGACAGTCCTTGTTGGAATCAGTTCGTTGTTCTCATTGACTACCACCGTTATTCCCCCCTTTTTAGGTACACATTGGATGGGGCTCACCCACTGGCTACTAGCTATGGGGAAAATTACTCCTGCATCTAACCACTTGATTATTTCCTTCTTCACTACCTCTTTCATAGAGGGGTTCAACCTACGCTGGTGATCTACCCTAGGTGTGTGCTCTTCCTCTAGTATAATTTTGTGCATGCAATAAGAAGGGCTAATGCCTCGAATATCAGCAATAGACCATGCTATAGCCTTCCTATGTTGCTTAAGCAGTAAAATTAAATCAACCTCATGCTGTTCACTTAGTTTAGAAGAAATAATTACAGGCAGCGTATCATTATCTCCTAAATATGCATATTTGAGGTGAGTAGGTAGTGGTTTCAGTTCTAACACAGGTGGATGCTCAATGGAGGGCTTTAACGGATTTATAGTTCTATCAGTTAAATCTATATTCATACATATATGCTGTGGTTTATCTACAGGCATATTCATTATGTCAGATACATTTAAATCAGCTACATCTAATCCTACATATTCATTTGCATGCTTGGTTAACAGTACATGCTCTAATTGTTCTTCCATTAGTGAGTCAACAACATCCATGCTAGCACAAGACTCAGAATCAGAGGGATACCTTAAAGCTTTATAAACACTAAATTTTACCTCTTCATCATGAACCCTCATAGTTAACTCACCTTTTTGAACATCTATGAGTGCCCTACCTGTGGCTAGAAATGGTCTACCTAGCAGGATGGGGACCTCCTTGTCTGCCTCATAGTCCAGGACAATGAAATCTGCAACGAAAATAAATTTGTCAACTTTAACTAGAATATCCTCAATCTTACCTTCTGGATATGCGATGGATCTGTCTGCTAGTTGTAAAGTGACAGTAGTTGGACGTGCTTCTCCCATTCCCAACTGGCGGAATAGGGACAGGGGCATGAGATTTATGCTGGCGCCCAGGTCACAAAGCGCTCTGCCCACGTGCTTGCCCCCAAGTTCTACAGGTAAGGTGAAGGAACCAGGATCCTTCTCTTTCTTGGGCAGCTTGTTCTGGAGGATGGCACTGCACTCCTCGGTGAGGTTCACTGTTTCAAACTCACCAATTATTTTTTTGTTAGTAATAATGTCCTTCAAAAACTTTACATAAGAAGGCATAGACTGTAAAACCTCTACAAAAGGAATGTTAACATGCACTTGCTTAAGTATTTCTAAAAATTTATTAAAATGAACTTCCTGTTCCTGCTTCTTCTTAAGCCTTCGAGGGTATGGAGGTGGTGGCACATATGCAGGCACGTCAGGGCGCCTTAGGATGGGTGGAGGCCTTGGAATTTCTTCTACGTCCTCAACAATTGGCTCTAGCCTGGCTCCTGATGTGCTAGTTGGTGGTGGACCTTGGCTTGGCAGAGACTCCAGTGGAGCACTAGACTCAGTGTTCTCTACTCTCTTTGGTGTGTCCTTTGTGTTGCTCACCAATGGTCTCCCACTCCTAAGTTCAATTGCTTGAACTTGTTCTTTGCCATCTCTCCTTGGTACCTCGGTATCAGCAGGGAGTCTACCTTGGGGCCTACTTTTAAGTTCATTGGCTAATTGGCCTATTTGGTTCTCTAGGCTCCTAAGAGTAGCTTGCTGGCTCTGAAGAGTAGCATCATTCTTAGCTATATATTCCTTGAGTAGGTTTTCTACAGAAGATCCTACAGGTTGATTGTAAGGCTTTTGGTACATTGATTGGTTATGTTGGGGAGTGAAACCAGGTGTTCCACTCGGCCTTGGTTGGTTAGGATTTTGGTTAGTGTTCTGTTGGCCACCCCATGACAGGTTAGGGTGGTTTCTCCAACCAGGGTTATAGGTGTTGGAGTAGGGGTTATTCCTAGGCTGCTGCTGGCTTCCTACATAGCAGACTGAAGATGGATTCCCAGGGCAGTATTCATAAGGGTGCCCTTCCCCACAGAATCCACAGATTGGTGCCTCGCCTTGACTTGGTTGGGTGCCCATTGACATGGCTGTGGCGGTATTGGCACTGGTTTGGAGATTGGCCTGAGCCATTTGCTTAACTAGGTTGGTCAAGGCGTTTATTTGGGTGCTCATGGCGCTTAGAGCATCCTTGTCTTGAGCCCTAGTTGGCTCTACTGGATCGTCTGACCACCTACAATGAGATGTTGAGATCTTCTCCAAGATCTCATAAGCTTCGTTGTAACTCTTGGACAACATGGAACCACCAGCAGATGAATTTAAAACTTGTCTGGTGCTGGGGTTGCATCCTTTAAAGAAGACTTCTATTTGGATACACCATGGAATGCCATGGTGTGGACATTTAATGAGAAGGTCTTTGAATCTTGTCCAAGCTTCGTGAAGAGACTCACTTGGAGCTTGTTTGAACTTTATGATATCATCACGAAAGGTCGAATTCCTATCAGGTGGGAAGTATTTGACTAGGAATTTTTCTGCTAAATCTGTCCAATTGCGGACAGATCCTGAGGGTAAAGAATTTAACCATGTTTTGGCTTTGTCCCTCAAAGAGTAAGGGAAAAGATATAGCCTCAGGGCTTCTTGGGAAACTCCAGGGATTAGGAAGGTGTCACTAACTCCTAAGAAGTTCCTAAGGTGGTTATGGGGGTCCTCATTTTCTATTCCAAAGAATTGCCCCACAGTGGACAACATTTGGAACATCACTGGCTTTAACTCAAATGAGTTGGCAGTGATTTCAGGACGGATTATGCTGGGGTTCAGCTCCCCAGGCATAGGTACTAAATATGAGAGGATGGCGCTATCCTTGTCATTCGCTATTTCAATGGGATTGCGAGTGACAGGCACCAGGTTTTGATTTACTCTAGCCATTTCTTCTTGAGGTAATTGCGGAGGAATTGTAGTCTCTGCAATGATTGGAGGTAAAAGGGTTTGTTTAAAGAGACGTTTCTTGGCTCTATTCCTAGCTCTAAGTAATCTCTCGGGCTCAGGGTTGAACTCTAGATCACTAGATGGAGTCTCATTCATAAACTACCCTAAATGGTACCTGAAAAAGAAATGAAGATGGATCAAATTCAATGGAAAATAATTTGATGTTTCAGACTTAACAAACTTCGTTTTCACTTAAAATAAGTCCCCGGCAGCGGCGCCAAAAACTTGTTGCGTGCTCAATGTGTAAAGATAATTATGCAAAAGTGTAGAGAGAGCACTTAGAACATGCAAGCATACATGGTCTCACAGCAAGTAGTAAGTATATTTCATTCGTTTTTTCCACAGAGACTCATTTTTAGCTATTCGCGAAGTGTGTTTGTTAAGAAAGATGGGATGAATTTGATGGGGTAAAATTGGTTTTTAGTTATCTACTTTTTGCTGAATGTATAAAGGGATATAACATAAACAAATGCAAGTTAAAACTAGACTTAAAAGGCAAGAGATGGAATTAATAAACGAGAAAGAAAACAGCTAAACAGAATGCAACTTAGCAGAATTGCGAGAACCGCAATTAATCCGCAATTAACTCAACAGCAAAAGTATGTAAATGGGCGAATTAAGGGCTACTAATGACTATCCTAAAGGCAGTTTATTACGATTATCAAGCTTTGGATCAACTCTCTATACATCAAACTCACTCTATCTCAAGTATCGTCCGATTCCATGCATTAGAGTCTTAAGTTTACTCGACTTCAAAGTAAGGACTTAAGCATCTTGTTTAAGCAGGAGTGTTTAGTTTGTACTAGGGAAACGCCTATTCCTAGGCCGTTTCCTGATTACCATGAAAGGCTAGCATGATTATATGACTCTGAACTCTTACTCCTTCCAGAGGTTAGGAGTTCTTTGGACAAAATGGATGGCCAATCGAAATTGCCCGTGGGATGAAGCTTACATACAATCAATGTTCGAGTGTTAATCTGCCTACTTGATTCACGTTTTTTAGCCTACAGTTCTGTCATTAGCATGCCCCTAAGTGACTTAGCTACTCATGGATATATAGAGAACAGAAATGGTAGATAAAACAGACATGCTTAGAAGAGAAATGTGTGTAAAATAGCGAGACAAAACCGTAGCAGAACAAGGTGGAAACTGTAAAATGCAGAATTGTACTTTGATTACTTTGAGTGTTTGAATGACAAAGGAAAGCTTTGAAAGAAATGAATCCAAGACAGACAACAACGAAATGCAGTAATTAAAACTCTAAACTAAGAACAACAGTGATCAGAAATGGAAATAAGAAGAACAGAACAGAAAAGCAGTCAAGGATTGCTGAAAAACTTCGTGGCAGTCGCCTCGAATGAAGGTGATGAAAAGTCAGCCTGGCTTGGATGAATCCAATCGAGAGAGAAGAAGAATCTCCTCTCCGTCCTATCAGATTATCGACTCCAAAAGCTGAGACTCTCACTCCAACAAACGGCAAAGGAAAACAGATGGAAATGGTGGACTGCGAGAAGACTTCTGCGCTTCGAGTGATGATTGAACCTCCGACTTTGACCCCCTTTTATAGTAGTTTGCAGGTGCGTTTGGGCCAAGGAGAACCATCAATCTTCAACGTCATATATCAAAATGGATGGAGGAGAAAGAACGAATCCCTGAAAAGTCGGATCTAAACAGAAAAAGATCAGCCAACTTACGGTTTTAACTTGAATAATTGCGGCCTCAGCAATGTTTTCGCAATTCATCCGCAATGCTCATTTTTTCATTCTTTTCCTTCGGTTTTCAACCCTTTTTCTACCTATTGTACATAAGTCCTATATTAGCTACCTTCTTCTAATTCTCATATTAAAGCATAGGTTTAGGCTAAATGCTAACAAAAACACCTAAATGTGTACATCTTCTTAAGCTAAATGGGTCCTAAATAAGTCACTTTCAGAGACTTAACAGCAGGCAGTCTGCCTTGGGGCCTATTTTTTAGCTCATTTGCCAATTGCCCTATTTGATTTTCTAAACTTCTCAAAGTTGCTTGCTGACTCTGCAAGGTTGCATCATTCTTTGCTATATACTCCTTCAGCAAGCTTTCCACTAATGTTCCCATCGGTTGATTACTGGTGTATTGTTTTTGGTATGGAGGTTGAGCACCTTGCTGATGTTGAGTGAACCCAGGTGGTCCACTTGGTCTTGTTTGGTTCTGCATCTGGCCAATGCCTTGTTGTCCACTCCAAGAGAAATTAGGGTGGTTTCTCCAGCCAGGATTATAGGTATTGGAATAAGGATTATTCCTAGGTTGTTGCTGACTTCCAACATAACACACAGAGGCTGGATTCGCAGGGCAATAGTCATACACATGCCCTTCTCCACAGAATCCACACACGAGTGCATCTAATTGATTAGCCACTGTTGTGCTTGTTGAAGCAGATGCCACTGTATTGGCATTTTGTTGGATGTTTGTCTGAGCCATTTGCTTTATTAGGTTTGTCAGAGCATTTATTTGGTTTCTCATTGCACCGAGTGCATCCATGTCATGAGCCTTCCTTCTATTTGGTTCTACAGGATCATCTGACCATCGATAGTGTGAAGTTGAATTTTTTTCCAAAATTTCATAAGCCTCGTTATAGTTCTTTGACAGCATAGATCCTCCAGCTGAGGAATTCAAGACTTGCCTCGTGCTGGGATTACATCCTTTGAAGAATACTTCAATCTGGATACACCATGGAATGCCATGATGTGGACATTTGAGTAGAAGATCCTTGAATCTGGTCCAGGCTTCATGCAGAGATTCATTCTCAGCTTGTTTAAATTTGATGATGTCGTCACAAAAATTTGAATTCCTATCTGGAGGGAAATACATCACTAGAAACTTCTCAGCTAAATCTGTCCAATTGACAATTGATCCGGATGGAAAAGAATTCAACCATGTCTTGGCTTTGTCTCTCAACGAGTACGAGAATAGGTACAGACGCAAAGCCTCTTGAGACACTCCTGGAATGACAAATGTGTCACTCACTCCCAGGAAGTTCCTTAAGTGATTGTGGGGGTCTTCATTTTCAATACCGAAGAATTTGCCAACTGTTGACAGCATCTGAAACATTACAGGTTTCAGTTCGAATGAGTGGGCTGTGATTTCTGGGCGTATTATGCTCGGATTGAGCTCCTCAGGCATAGGTACAAGGTAGGATAGTATAACACTGTCCTTATCATTCGCAATATCAATGGGATTGCGAGTGTTAAGTGCTCGATTTGGTGCTTCTTCTGGTCGATCCATTTCAACTTGTTGTGGTCCAGTTCGTGCTGATTCTACTCGGTCAACAATGTGCTGAATTTCAGGCTGATCTTGAGTTTCCTGATTCAAACGGCGTGCAACTTCCCTTTTAATTTTATTTCTGTTCCTTAGAGTTCTTTCAGGCTCGGGATCAAACTCGATATTGTAGTTTGGAAACTCATTCATAAACCAGTGTTGTTAGTGCCTGCAAAATGGACGCAAAAGATTAGCTCCAATCATTTAAATTCTTTATAAAATAACACAAATCGTTTTGACTCAACAGAGTCCCCGGCAGCGGCGCCAAAAACTTGTTGCGTGCTTAGTGTGTATGTAAATTAGGTGCGAAGAGCACTCAGATCATGCAAGTATACATGGTCTGCAGCAAGTGATAAGTATGTTTTATATCGATTTCCCATAGAGACTAAGTTGAGTAAATGTCGATTTTATGCGTGTTAAATTAGTTAAGGTAACCAGGAATGAATGGATTTTTGTTTGAGACACAAAATTGTAAAGGGTACAAGGAAAACACAAATTTACAGGAATGCAAAATAAGCTCAGGAACTACACTATTGAAAGATAGTATTGCGGATCTCGCAATACTTTTGTAATAAGCTAGCAATGGATTGACAAGTGAAATCTTAAGATAAAGGATGAAAATAAGATTGCAGCTCTCGCAATGAATTAACAACAGATTAACAAGTAAAATCTAAGATGAAAGCAGCAAGGTTGGCTCAGAATCCTCCATAGGCATGAACCATGATTATTCAACAGCAAACAAACATCACATGCATCGTTTTAGCTAGATCTCATACATCTTCCGATTATATGCTTTAGACCCTTAAGTTACTCATATCCAAGTAAGTTTTAAGAATCTATTTATATGTTTATGCTATAGAACGTGTTAGGAGAGTCCCTATTCCTAGACCACTCTCTGTCTACCATGAAAGGCTAACATGAATGAATGACTCTGAATTCTTACTCCTTCCAAAGGTTAGGAATTCTTTAGAACAAAATGGATGGCCAGTCGAAAATGTCCATGGGATGAAGTTCACAATCATTCAATGCACTCATGCTCATTTACATGCTGAATTCACATTGTTATGCCCTATAGATTCATCTCAGCAACCTTTCTAATTCTAGCCACGCATGATCATAGGAGAACTTAACAAAACTAATTGATTACTCATGAATATAACTCAACAAAACTAATTGATTAACTATGAATAAGAGAAGAACTCAACAAAACTAATTGATTACTTAAACAAAACAAATCCAGTAACAATTCGAAAGCGAGATACGATTCAATTCGTAAGCAAAAACTAAAAGTAAAACAAAATTCAATTCGGAAACAGAAACTAAAAGAAAGCCGTAGATGGGTGAAGGTTCGATCGTCCACGATCCGCCTCGGTTGAAGGAGAAAAATGGCTTGGCTTGGGAAGGGAATTCAATCAGAAGAGAAGATGGATCTTCTCTTCTTCCTCTTGAATTGCAGACGCGAAGAGAGCCTTTGTTTCTTCGATCCAAAAAACGAGGGAATTCTTCTTCTGAGATTTTGCCTTTGCCGAATTAATTCACCGTCGAATGGGATTGGGTTGATTTATTTGATCCTTCATCTAGCTCTCTTATATAGCCCTTAGAGGTTCCACAGGCTGCGGATCTCCATCCAATTTGAGGTAACAACCTCACACGTGGCGGATGCAGGAAGGGCCGACGGGAAAAACGCAGCAGCAAATACCAGTTTTGCGATTGTGTTGCGATCACAATGCTCTGTTTCAAGTTGTGTTTCTTCTGATCCCATTGTGTTCCTCGCAAAACTTCAGCAATACATCTGCAAATCAGCCTCATCATCGGGCCCGAAGCCCAAAGGCCGGCCCAAGCCCAGCCCAAGCCCGATCCAAGCCCGGCCCATGGTCAACGGTTGACCGGCCCGGCCCAGCCCAGCCCTTTCATTCATCGGATTGGATATGGATCTATTTTTTTTTAATTGGATCGGCCCATGGGCCGGCCCGTTCGAGCCGTATTTGGATCGGCTCGTTGGGCCGGCCCAAAGGCCCGATCCAATATAATAATTTATTATATATAAATTATAATAATAATAATATAGAAAAAAATGAAAAATGACATCATTATAATAACATTATGTTATTATTTATTTGCATGCTCATTTCAATTATCATTTATTTTAGATTAAATTTATACAAGTTGTATAAATTATCTTGTGTGTTCAATGAGATTGAGAAAAAAAAAATGAGTGGCAAAAGAAAGAAAAATAATATATTATGAAAAAGAAGATTAAATAAATGTGTAATTTAGTACGAGGGGAAGGGATGGAGACATAGTTGAAAATGCATACATTATCCAAAAACTATCATATTTTGTTCCACATCGAAAGTTTTGAGTTTGGAGGAGATTTATTTTCTATAAATAAGTTTTAATCTCATACAAAATTTATATTTAAAAATAAAGTTTTTATTTAAAGGGTCAACCCAAGCCCGGCCCAAAAGGCCGATCTAGGCCCGATCCAATTTTGACCCATTGAGTTTGGCCCATGGATTGGGCTATGAACCTATGTTTTAGGGGTCGGGCTGGCCCAAGCCCGGCCCAAACAGTGGCTTAGGCCCAAAGGGCCTGGGCCTTTGATTCTTTGGGCCGGGCCGGCCCGGCCCGGCCCAATGATGAGGCTGATCTGCAAAGCATCAATTAGACATTTTTTCACCAATTTACACACTTATGCACAGATTTTTCACATAAGCATTGCATTCATACCATTTCACAAAATGTCACTATTTAACACGTATTATGCTCATTACGAGGTCACAGTGGGCATTGATGAGATTCATCAATATATTTGTGGAGGTCATAACCTATTAGAATGGCTTCAATTTGAAGTTTCCAAGCAAGATAGTTTGTGGAGGTAAGTTTTTGGATGTTTTGATGACGAATGTTGATGAGTTTGAGCGGAAGGGTGAGAATTTCTGTGTTGGGGGTGATGACTCCTTGAGGGGTAGTGGCATTATGGAGCAGAATGGTGGGATTTTCTGTGTTGGGGGTGATGACTCCCTGAGGGTCAGCCTCATCATTGGGCCGGGCCGAGCCGGGCCGGCCCAAAGAATCAAAGGCCCAGGCCCAGGCCCTTTGGGCCTAAGCCACTGTTTGGGCCGGGCTTGGGCCAGCCCGACCCCTAAAACATAGGTTCATAGCCCAATCCATGGGCCAAACTCAATGGGTCAAAATTGGATCGGGCCTAGATCGGCCCTTTGGGCCGGGCTTGGGTTGACCCTTTAAATAAAAACTTTATTTTTAAATATAAATTTTGTATGAGATTAAAACTTATTTATAGAAAATAAATCTCCTCCAAACTCAAAACTTTCGATGTGGAACAAAAATATGATAGTTTTTGGATAATGTATGCATTTTTAACTATCTCTCCATCCCTTCCCCTCGTACTAAAGTACACATTTATTTAATCTTCTTTTTCATAATATATTATTTTTCTTTCTTTTGCCACTCATTTTTTTTTTCTCAATCTCATTGAACACACAAGATAATTTATACAACTTGTATAAATTTAATCTAAAAAAAATGATAATTGAAATGAGCATGCAAATAAATAATAACATAATGTTATTATAATGATGATATTTTTCATTTTTTTCTATATTATTATTATTATAATTTATATATAATAAATTATTATATTGGATCGGGCCTTTGGGTCGGCCCAACGAGCCGATCCAAATACGGCTCGAACGGGCCGGCCCATGGGCCGATCCAATTAAAAAAAATAGATCCATATCCAATCCGATGAGTGAAAGGGCTGGGCTGGGCCGGGCCGGTCAATCGTTGACCATGGGCTGGGCTGGGCCGGGCCGGTCAACCGTTGACCATGGGCCGGGCTTGGATCGGGCTTGGGCTGGGCTTGGGCCGGCCTTTGGGCTTCGGGCCCGATGATGAGGCTGACCTGAGGGGTGGTGGTATTAACCATAGCCATAGTTGATCGTTGCGCTTGAGGAAGGAAGGAGATTGGAGCAAAAGCTCTGATACCATATAAAGGTGTTGGGTTTTATGTCCTAAAACTCGTGGTTTGTAAACTGTTATGTTTGTAACTATTCTATTTAGAATAAAGAGTTATTAGTTTTATTCAGTAAAAGAGTTTACTGGAATAAAGTGAAACGTGTTTGGTTTAACCTATACGAATGACCAACACCCTTGGCTGAATATGAGTACTTGAGCTTCATGTATGACATGATTGTGGACCAGGCTCAAGTAGTCAGTCAAAATGGTCTATAGTATACGGATAAGGCTGGGTACCTTATCCTGGTAACACTATTGGATGCGGCTCACTTTGTATTGTACAGAACGATGTGATCCGAATCGTTCCACATGGAGATGTGAAAAGTGAGGGCGTCCTGTGTAAAGAGTTTACATAAGACCGAACCGCGTATTAAGTCCCTCTCTCTTTATAACTCCGTTTACAGATGAGACCGACTTATACATATTGATGGCCTAGGTAACTCGATCTTAATCTTGAGCTCGCTATGAACTCCTGCTTATTCGATAGTATCCTTTGACTTGCATGGGTGAGAGTGGCCCATAAGCGCCGACTCAATAAGCCTACCATCTTGGGGATAAAGCCGAATAGGTAGCTGGGGACATAGTACAGCAAGATTGGAGTTCACTCCTAACCCGCTCTTCAGGGCTAGTAGATAGGTTGTTCCCTTAATAGCTGACTTCAGGGCTTGAACAATGAGCGCTCACACTCTCATGTGATGAGAGGGTTAATTGATCTGTTGGTTGGACCACAGATTTATTGTTCATTAGACGTGTCAGTGGTACTTAAGGAACAAGACGTAATGCAGGGGTTAAACGGTTTAAATGACCCAGCTGTGATTACGAACAACCTGTGAAGGGTCGACTTGCCCGTGACGGTTATATCAAGGGACATAATATAACTACAGTGAGGAGAGTGCAACCCTCGGACTATAGTGGAGTCTCCGGGGGTTAACGAATGTTGATTAGTTCAGTTAAAAGAGTTTTGACCGAATAATCTCGTATCGTTGGAGCTCATGATCTGTAAGTCCTTTAAGTTCTCCTTGCTAGCTCGGATAACGTCGTGCAACAGTACAAAAGAAAAGAAAAAGAAAAAGAATTTGAATTGTTCAAATTCGATTTATGGAAGGAGGATAGACATATTTAAATATGATTTAAATATGGACATATTTAAATATGATTTAAATATAGGATTGGCCTAAAACATGAATAGGATTCATGTGATAAAAAAGTCGATTTTCGGAAAACCGGATTTAGTCATATTATTTAATTAATATTTGATATTGAATTAAATAATAATTATTAATTAAAAATTTTAATTAATAATTATATATATATATTTTTTATTTATTAAAAAGTTTAATAAATAAATGACCCAGCAAGACACATATATATATTAAGTAATATATATATATATATGTGGACTGTGGCCATCATAAGAAAGAATGAAATTGAAAGATTTCAATTCTTTTTAATTGTGAAGGAAAGAGGTAGATGACGGGGTTTACGCAGCTGATAGAAAAAAATTTATGAGTTTTATTTTTTTTAAAAACTCATTTTGTAAATCATTCTGCCTTCATACTTTCTTCTTCTTCTCCTTTTCTTTTCTTTTCTCTTCTTTCGGAGTCCCACAACTCCGTTGCGCGGCGCCGAGGATAGCGGGACTACCTAGGGTTGTCCTCGGGGCGTTCGTGAGAAGAGGCCGGAAGAGTTCGTGACGAGGATTGGCCGGCGGGACTTGAAGAAATTGGAACTACAAGGGTATGTATTTCTAATTTCTTATTTCCGTCTTTTGAGCATGTTTTCTATTTGTTAAATTGATGAAATTAGAGTATCATCGGTCCGAAATCGCTTTCCGCTGCGCATGTCGCTCCATCAATTTGTATCAGAGCGATTTTGTGATTAACTCAATTTGCATCAATTTAAGTTGGTGGGTATTTTAATTTAGAAATTGTTTATGAATTGGCGTCTAAAGTGAAAATCGCTTTTGGCATAGTTTCTATTTGAATTTCATTATTTGTAATTGCCCGAGAATGTATGGGCTTTAATGTGTGCTTAAAAGTATGTATTTTTATAGTCATTAGAGTCCATATAGGTTTCTTTGTGAAAGAAGCTTGAGTTTGAGCTCGCCGAAATGTTCGGTATAAGTTCAAACTCGTTCTAGGCAATACGAAGACAAATTCGAAGAAAAATTGGCCGAAGCGTTCGGAGGAAGCAAGCTGGTCAAAGGCGGTGCGAAGAGTTCAAAGTCCGCTCAAGATGTAGCTTGTTGTTCAAGCTTGTAATAAATTAGTTATTGCTTGCTAAATACCAAAATCGATCCTCTTTAGTGTGTTTAATTAATTATGCATTGCGAATGTATGTTTTAATTAAATTCCATGTTTGTATGTGCATATCGTATGTCATATAGATTTAAAATCCCACCGTAGGAAGCATGCTCCATGCATTGAAAATATGTTATAAGTGTTATAATATATAGTATGCATATTTGGGAATTCATGAATATTAATATAAGAGTTATATTAATTCATGAATTAGATGTTGCTAATTTAATAGAATAATTGATATAAGTGTTATATTAATTATGAAATTAAATTTACAGCATAGGTTGCCCTGGTTTTATGCATATTGTAGGTTATAAGTGTTATAATGTATTAGATGCATGTTTAATTCATGAGTATTAATATAAGAGTTATATTAATTCATGAATTAGTTGTTATTTGCTTAATATAATAATTAATATAAGTGTTATATTAATTATGAAATTAAACTTCCAACTCTAGATGCATATTGTATGTTATAATTGTTATAATGTATAGGATGCATGCTTAATTCATAAATAATTGATATAAGTGTTATATTAATTTATGAATTAGGAGTTGTATATTTAAGAGCATAATCGATATAAGTGTTATATTGATTATGAAGTTAAATATTCAACTTGTCCTGCCTTAGCGAATGTATGTTTGAGAAGCATATAGATGATTGTTATAGAAAGTCTTGTTTTTGCAAGTGTTGTAAAAATGACTTAGACTTTTAAAATCTATAACAAATAAAAGCATGTTCATTTAGGGTTAAATGAGTCGATCTGGTTCATTAGATGAATAGGTCGAAATCTCGTAAATGCTAAGGTTATGAGAAACTCACCCGGTGAAATCTTGTCTAAGGTTGGAGGTAATTGAATTGACGGAACACCTCCTACTTGGGGACGATCCGGTACTTGAGTAAAGTTAACCGGCTTTATGAGCATGCATTAGAGGTGTGAGGTTAGTAAAGTGTTTATAACCTAGACATCTCAGGTAAAATGTTTGCCTAGACTTAAGGTTTTATTTTCTTAGCCGGATAAAACCTGAGTAGTTTACCCTAAAACCTGTCTATGATGCTTAGTAGATGTGTTGAGAAGGAATATATGATATATCTCTCTCCTGCTACGCACTCCCTAAAGTTCACAACATGAGAATTTTGCTCGGCATCGTGTTGTCAATAGGGCAACCCCATTCGGATGGTATTTGCTGTTGGGATTTATGCCCTAAAGCCTCGTAATTAATTAATAATTATTTGATAATTATTTTATTATTAATATTTGCAATTTATAATATTCATTATATAAATAAAATCCAAGGTTATTAGTGTAATCTTGAACTGTATGTAGTTGACATACGGGAGGATCATGTTCAAGTAATAACCTAAAGGAGGGTCTATAGTATATGGATAAGGTTGGGTGCCTTATCCTGGTAACACTATTGATATGGCCCACTTTGTAATTGTTACAAATGATTTGATCCAAATCATTCATGTAGAGACATGTGAGTGGGGTATCCTATACAATGAGTTTGTATAAGACTGGACCACGAAATATATAATCTCTCTTTATAAATCCGTTATTTGAGAAGATTAGTATTTCACAGGATGATCATATGTGACTCGATCTTAATCCTGAGTGAGTTATGAACTCCTGCCTGTGAGGGCTCGTCCTTTGATTTGTATGGGTGAGAATGACCTTTATAGCCGATTCAATAAGCCTACCATTTTGGGGACTTGACCAAATGGGGAGTTGGGAACATAGGTTTCACAAGATGGAATTCACTTCTTCCCATATAGGGAAAGTAGATGAGTAGTTCCCTTAAGTGCTGATTTCGGGACTTCAACAATGGGGCCCCACCCTCTCACTGGCCCGAGAGGGACTTGGTTTATGGTTGGATCATAAACAAGTTGTTCATTAGAGAATCAGTGGTACTTAAGGTGTAAGATGTAATTACAGGGGTAAAACGGACTTTTGACCCGGCTGTAATTACGAACAACTCGTGAAGGATCGACTTGCATGTAATGGTTATATCCATGGACACAACTTGTCCTACAGTGCATAAGAGTGCAACTCTAGGCCTATAGTGGAGTGACCTAGAGTTAATGAATGAAAGTCAATTCATTAAAGAGTTCAATTAATTAATTTTGTATCATTGGAGCTTATAAATCTGTAGGTCCATAAGGTCCCCTTGCTAGCTCATAGTAACACTAAAAGAATCAATTTAGTTGAAAGAAAAATTTGAAATATTCAAATTATTATTTAATATATTTGATATATTAAATGTAGAAGAGTAAAATATATTTATTGTATTTGATACATTAAATATTAGAGGAAATAGTTTATGATACATTAATATTAAAAACTATATACATATGTTTTTTGAATGAGATTCAAATTGGTTTAAAGTATATTATAAAAGATTAATTTTATAATATTTGAATAAGATTCAAATAAATATAAAATGCATATTTTAATATATTAGATATTAAAATGTATTTTGTAAAATAAAATTAATTCCTAAAAGCCTTATTATAAATAAGACATTTAGGTTTAGCCAAAGAGTTGGCCAAACACACTACTCACTTACTGCAGAGAATTGTTCTCTCATTCTTTCAAAGAGCTCCCACAAGCTTGATCCCGTGTTCGAGTCATAGCGAGGAAGATCTCGTGGAAAAGGGAACACAAGAAGAGCTTTGTAGTCTTCAAAGGTAATATGCTTGAACTTGTATTTTAGTTTAATTCTAAATAAATCAAAGTAACGATTCCAAACGCTTCCGCTGCGGGGAATGAAGAGTTCATTCCCTTCAATTGGTATCAGAGCTACTTTGTTTTTGTTCAGAATTAAAAATTCATGGTGGGTATTTGAATTTATTTTTCATATATGTGATATATGTGGTTTGCAAATTGATTGTTTAGGCATATTTTGGCATTAATTTTATTGCTTTGATTAGATCAAATGTGAAACTCGAAAGAGATAGGAATTCTCTGTATTTTCTGTATCATTTTTGGAAGCCATTACAGAATTGAAGATGGTGTAAAACGATGGTGGAATTGAAGCCATGAAGCCATTACGAAATTTGAGATTCAATTTGTGTGAATCCTACCGAATTTCAGATTTGGAATGTTTGGAATGTCCAAAATAAAATCTAGAAATTTAGATTCAGATTTTGAATTTATATAGATTTGATTTGGAATGTCCAAAATCAATTCTGTAGGTTTAGATTCATATTTTGAATTTGGAATGTCCAAAATAAAATATGGAAATTTAAATTCAGATTTGGAATGTCTATGGATTTGATTTGATTTGGAATGTCCAAATTGAGTTATGGAAATTGGATTCAAATTTGGAGGGCTCAAGGAGGATTTTGAAGACCAAGATATGTCTTGGATTTAAATTAATGTAATTCAAAATTGCTTTCAATTTCTTAGGATATGCCAAATATGCCGGTCAATTTTGCTGTGTTTTTAATTTAATTATGCATGTTGATTTTAATTTAATTATGCATGTTGATGTATGTTTTAAATTTTAATTGATTGCATACTAATTGATTGCATAGAGTATGCCATCTAGATTAAAATCCCACCATAGGTTAAGCATGATCATGCATTTTAATTATTTTTAATATAAGTGTTATATTTGAAATATTATGATTAAAATGCTTTCTAATTTGATTAGATGATTTCCTAATATGATTTTATTTCCATATCTTTCAATATAATTGTTATATTTGGAAATTTTAAATTAGGATACTTTCTTTCATAATAGGAAACCATATTTTTCTAATAAAGATTAGGATATCTTTTCATATTTTTTCGAGATTGAGAAATCTTTTCCAATGAGATTGGGAAATCTATTGGGAAATCTTTTGATTGGGAAATCTTTTGATTGGGAAATCTTTTTCTAATAAGATTGGGAAAATTGGGAAATCTTTTCCTAATAAGATTGGAAAAATTGAAAATCTCTTCTTAGATTGGGAAAATTGGGAAATCTTTTCCCTTGGATATTTTCCAAATGAGCTTAGGATATTTTCATATGAGATTAGATTTTTTCTTTCCTTATTTAAAAGATAATTTAATTCATTCTTTAACTAGTTTAAATATTTAAATTTAGTTTATCTTTTATTCTAATAAGATTAGAATATATGATAATCTTTAATTTTGTTTTAAAGGGTTTAAAATTGTTAAAAATTCAAGATTATCCATAAGGTGAATTAGTTTTTAATAGGATTAAAAACATTGCTTAAAATCAACTGAAGTTCATTGATCTAGTAATTAATAGTTAATTAAAAATTAATGAATTTGAAATAAAAATTGACTATAAGGGAACCCTCTCTAAGAAAGGTTACTCGGGTGAGGTACTTAAGTTGACTGAAAAGGAACACCTCTACCTAAGAACTGGCCTGGGGTTCAATTAGTCAAATTTTATTTTATTTCATTAAGCAGGCTCATAATGTGATTAGGTTTAAATAGTTTAATATACTTGATAATTCACATTAAAATCAATCTAACCAACATAAGGGTTATGAAATGGTAGATTGAAAAACTTAGATAAATGTCATTAGCCTAATTTGTCTAAGTAATAGAAAACCCTATTTCAAAATACTTAGTGGGAGAAAGACATATGTCAAAATAACCCTACGGTCTCTACCATAGATTCACAACGTGAGATTCATGTGAGGCCTCGAGGCGGCTTTGGACCGTCCCCCTACGGAAGGTGTTTACATGGGTCAATATCAGGGTGAATCTCTTGAGAAAGTATTTTTAAATAGTAAGTGGGAAAGGAAATGTGTCAACATATCCTACGGTCTCTATCATTGGTTCACAACGTGAGATTCATGTGGGGCCTCGCGGCGGCTTTTGGACCGTCCCCCTACGGAAGGTGTTTACATGGGTCAATATCAGGGTGAATCTCCTGAGAAGGATAGGATTGTAATTTTATTTCCAATACTTGACCTACCCTACGGCGGCACTTGTTGGGATAAAATTATAGAATCTAAAATGATGGGTTACACTTACAAAGATATCATTAAGATTGTTAATAATTTTCTTGACCAAACTAATGGTAACTAAATGTTATAGAAATAAGAGTTATTTTGGGATAACACTTGGTTGAGATTGTCTCGGTTTAGTGAAGGAGCATTTGACCTACCCTACGGCGGCACTTGTTCTAACTCACTAAAGTATCATAGCATTAGAAATTAATGTTTTAGGGTTCATTTATCAAATTGTTTGTTTTCTATGCTGAAATTGAATGAATATTGATTGCATGTTATTAGATAAATATATATATTTTTTATATATTTCAATATTATGTCTATTTCTCTCAATTTTAATTTTCGTTACTAATTTGTCAAATTGAGAAAATAATATCACTTGGAAAAATAATGTTAACACTATATAATGACCGTGTAAATTTTTTCTTTAATTTGTCTTTATTGGGAAATGTTCTCAAAAACCTGTTGCCAATGCTAATCGAATTGTTCGTAAAGCACATGATTAATAAATCAATATAACGAGATGGCTAAGCTAAGAAGATAAAGAAGATGACAACAACATATGAGATATTGTTGAAGCCAATAAAAGCTAGATTTAGATATTTATCTAAATAATCTCAAAAATTAAGTATTACCAAAATCCAAGAAAAGAAACCATATGACTGTAGCTAAAAGAAAATAGTTTCTAAATTAGCATAGTAGTCATAATAAGAGGAATTTATGAAATACCTCTATAAGAAGAACATGGATAAAAGTAAATTTGATTTACTAGATTTTTTCATTACCACCTATATAGTAGATTCAGATCCACTACTAAGATTTGTTCTTCATTACATTTTATATAATTCTTGGAAAATACTTAATTATGTAGAATGATCTCTACTTGTTGGCACCAGAAAACCCATCTCAGTTAATGTAGTGGGAGACATTAAGATGTCCATAAGAAATAATTGTTATTTAATGTTGATTATGGTGTTTTTAGTACCATAGGAGAAATTCAATTTCTCTAACTTTATTACTAATAAAATGTTCATATAGTATGAATATTTTAGTACTAAATTTTTATTTTCAAAATTGTTTGAAAAGTTCAGCCGAAAAATAAGAATAATTTGTATGTGTTAAATAGTTAACATATTAAATACTACACAGTGAGATATTCAGGATTATAGAATCCAGAATATAAAGACAATTTATATTCTCCTAAAATATGATACCCGTCTTTGGCATTCAAGATTGATTCTGATCAATTTGAATAAAAAGACTACTACGAAGTGATTTTCTAAATGTTAGAGTTAATTACTTTATATGTCTTAAGATCTTGCCTTTCATGCAAGATAATTAATAGATTTTTGTTGGAAAAGCCTACAGGCCAAAGAACACTGATGAATATTTCATATTACTCTAGCTGATGATTATTCAAGAAATAAGTATCGTAACCTAATGCAACATAAGTCTGAATATTTTGAAAAGTTCGAGGAATATAAGACTCAAGTTGAAGGTCAATTAGGTAAATCTATCAAAACACTATGATCAGATCACAGTGAAAAGTACATGAACGTTATGTACTAAGACTAATTGATAGAAAATTAGATTTTATCTCAACTCTAGCACAAAGTACAATTGTGTGAAATTGTGCTGTAAGAGGAGAAACAAGACCTTGTTAGACATGGTCAGAACAATAAAGAATTACACGCCATTATAAGACTCTTGTTAGGATATACAATATAGATTGTATAGTGAACATGATTCTATCTAAAAGGTGTCCATGAGACAACTTTGAGATTATAGAAGAGTAGTAAAGTTAGTTTACAACCCTTCGAGTTTTGAGAGTTTTAAGCATACATGCTGAAACTTGAATATGTTCAATAGTGTTGAAAAGTTGGTTCCAAGTGAAGCCACTAAATAGTTAACAAAAGTTGTTAACAATTTAATTTCATTTAATAGTCAAATGGATCCTAGTCATGAATTGGATAAGCCTCATCGTAGTGTGAGAGTTATGAGATGACCCAACCGTTACAAGAGCTTATATGAAGCCTAAGTTGTCGTATTAGATGACAAAATGTAGGGCTTCTTGACCTCAAAGTTGAAATGAGGGTCAATGACAAAGACTAGTAGACCAAAGTCATAAATCTCGAGATAGAGTAGATGTACTCATCTTTATCTAGAACTTGTAGATATTCGTGATGGGGTAAAACCCATAGGTTTTGAATATATCTACTAAAGTAAAAGATTTGTAAATAAGAAGGTACAGACCTTCAAAATAAGACTAATGACAAATATAGATGGAGAAAGTAAACTATGGATAAACTTTCTTATTTGTTGTCATATTAGAGTATATAAGCATTTCCTAATTCATAGTTGCATATGAGATATGTCAAGTGAAGGTTTAAGAAATCTTTTTTTGAAAAGAAGTCTTAAAGAATGCATTTACAAATCAATTACATGAGTTCAATTTCAAAAATCAAAAGCAAAAGGTTTGCAAGCAGTAAAGGTTCATTTATGAAATGAATTTGATCACTAGATTTTTGAATGTAAGGTTTGATAAAAGTATCAAAAACTATGACTTTGAATAAATATTAATGATATTGTATAGACAAGAAAATCATTAATTACTTAGTGGAATTTTCTCATATTTTATGTGGATGACTTATTACCCATTGTGAATGCTGTAAGATTTGAATCCAACATAAAATGTTGACTACCTAACCAATTCCAAATGAATGATTTAAATTACTGGGTATGTCCTAGAATAGAGTTTTCGAGGACAAAATGTTATTTATGTCTCACACATCTTATATTGGCAAATTTGTTGTCAAGTATATGATGTAGTACTTCAAAAAATGATAATGTATCATTCTTACATGAAGTTTAGATTGTCTAAGGAATAGTGTCCTAAGACATTTCAAAATGTTGAGAACATAAGATTGACTATCTACGTTTGAGTGGGAGAAAATCTAATGTACACTTGAGACATGACATTTGACAGTAAAATTGGTTAGCATTTATTAGTTAACCCAATGGTATGACCATTGCACGGAAAAATAAAAACTTTTCTCAAAATATCTATGGATAAATTGAGAAATTATATTTTTGTGTATGAGGTTAAAGATTTGATCTTTACGAGATGCACTGGTTTTAACAAAGATTTATGGAAATCTATGTTTACCCTAGATGATGGAGTATGGTATGCAAGTTAAATGTTCTTACTTATGAAGTAAAGAACTTGCATAACTCAAATAATTTCTTATTGGTCTGAAAGATGTTTCAGATATAGTTAAGCCTAAAACGTTTTATGTAATGGCTAAACTTAAGGAACTTAGATAACATCAATATATAGGGTATCCTGAGAGAGAAAGAATCGTGGTAGGACCAAGATGACTTTTAATTGACAATCGTTTTGATCTATATAAAAAGACTTTCCAGGCTAAAGTGTTTGAAAGCCACCTAGAATGTCTAGGATTATGAGACATGTCTCATCTTCACTAGGGCAAGTGGGAGAACATGTTGGGTGTAGAGTATGCCCCAGGATACATGTCTCACCGGCTTTAGTGCAAGTGGGAGATTGTTGGGATTTATGCCCTAAAGCCTCGTAATTAATTAATAATTATTTGATAATTATTTTATTATTAATATTTGCAATTTATAATATTCATTATATAAATAAAATCCAAGGTTATTAGTGTAATCTTGAACTGTATGTAGTTGACATACGGGAGGATCATGTTCAAGTAATAACCTAAAGGGTCTATAGTATATGGATAAGGTTGGGTGCCTTATCCTGGTAACACTATTGATATGGCCCACTTTGTAATTGTTACAAATGATTTGATCCAAATCATTCATGTAGAGACATGTGAGTGGGGTATCCTATACAATGAGTTTGTATAAGACTGGACCACGAAATATATAATCTCTCTTTATAAATCCGTTATTTGAGAAGATTAGTATTTCACAGGATGATCATATGTGACTCGATCTTAATCCTGAGTGAGTTATGAACTCCTGCCTGTGAGGGCTCGTCCTTTGATTTGTATGGGTGAGAATGACCTTTATAGCCGATTCAATAAGCCTACCATTTTGGGGACTTGACCAAATGGGGAGTTGGGAACATAGGTTTCACAAGATGGAATTCACTTCTTCCCATATAGGGAAAGTAGATGAGTAGTTCCCTTAAGTGCTGATTTCGGGACTTGAACAATGGGGCCCCACCCTCTCACTGGCTCGAGAGGGACTTGGTTTATGGTTGGATCATAAACAAGTTGTTCATTAGAGAATCAGTGGTACTTAAGGTGTAAGATGTAATTACAGGGGTAAAACGGACTTTTGACCCAGCTGTAATTACGAACAACTCGTGAAGGATCGACTTGCATGTAATGGTTATATCCATGGACACAACTTGTCCTACAGTGCATAAGAGTGCAACTCTAGGCCTATAGTGGAGTGACCTAGAGTTAATGAATGAAAGTCAATTAATTAAAGAGTTCAATTAATTAATTTTGTATCATTGGAGCTTATAAATCTGTAGGTCCATAAGGTCCCCTTGCTAGCTCATAGTAACACTAAAAGGATCAATTTAGTTGAAAGAAAAATTTGAAATATTCAAATTATTATTTAATATATTTGATATATTAAATGTAGAAGAGTAAAATATATTTATTGTATTTGATACATTAAATATTAGAGGAAATAGTTTATGATACATTAATATTAAAAACTATATACATATGTTATTTGAATGAGATTCAAATTGGTTTAAAGTATATTATAAAAGATTAATTTTATAATATTTGAATAAGATTCAAATAAATATAAAATGCATATTTTAATATATTAGATATTAAAATGTATTTTGTAAAATAAAATTAATTCCTAAAAGCCTTATTATAAATAAGACATTTAGGTTTAGCCAAAGAGTTGGCCAAACACACTACTCACTTACTGCAGAGAATTGTTCTCTCATTCTTTCAAAGAGCTCCCACAAGCTTGATCCCGTGTTCGAGTCATAGCGAGGAAGATCTCGTGGAAAAGGGAACACAAGAAGAGCTTTGTAGTCTTCAAAGGTAATATGCTTGAACTTGTATTTTAGTTTAATTCTAAATAAATCAAAGTAACGATTCCAAACGCTTCCGGTGCGGGGAATGAAGAGTTCATTCCCTTCAATAACTTTCAATAGCAAGGTGAATGGAGTAAGTATCCATTGTAAGTGGGAGAAGGAAGTACGTCAGTACATCCTATGGTCTTGAACCGTAAGATTCCCATGTTCCGCCTGCAGGTTGCTCTTAGTGGCACCATCCATTCGGAGGGCGGGGCATGGGAGATCGAACATCTCAGTACCATTTATGGATAGTGAAACACAGGGCCATTCCCAACACTGACATTCCATTCGGTTGCTATGTTGGGGTTGTTCTGTGCGTTCTAAAAATGGAGGGTCACACTTACGGAATTTTCTAAGGAGTTAGTAAATCCAGACCAAAAACGATAACTAAGATGCTATAGGAATATGAGTTATTCTGGAGTTAGCATTTAGTCAAGAATGTCTTGGTTTAGTAAAGGACTGACTCGACTGCCATTCGGCAGCGACCATTCTGACTTACTAAAATATCGTTGCATGTAAATAAAGAGTTTGAGTACTTTATTTACTGCTAAACCTCTTAATTGGTTTAAATAGGTTAAAACAGTTTCACTAATAGTTTTACATTCTTTTTTCAGCATGTCGAGCTCTTTTATTCAGTTGTTAGCTCACGACAAGTTAACCGGAGAGAATTACGGATTCTGGTTCTGGACGACCTAAGGTTTTTCTTAACGGAGGAATGTCCTCCAACTCTTGACTCAAATACTTCTCGAAGTGTTCGATTGGCATACGATGGATGGATTAGGGCTATTGATAAAGCCCAAATCTATATCTTGGCAAGCATATTTGATGCCTTGTGCAAGTAGTATGAGGTTATGATTTCCGTAAAGGAAATCATGTCTTCATTACAAGCAATGGTGGACAGTTGTTACCTCTCCAAAAGTGCATTATTTAGGGCTATATTTACCTTTAAATCATGTACATTATTGAGTGTTTTTGTTAGAAGTTAGCTTATTGTGTGCATAAATGTGAGAATTTGAGAAATGATGCTAAAATAGGACTTATTTGGAAAAGGAACGAAAAAGGATGTAAAATGATGTAAAAAGAGCTAAAATGTACATTGCAGGAAACATTGCTGAAACCGCAACAGAGCATTGCGACCCTCGCAAGGAAATCGCAATGCCAGTCTTCTTCTGCTGAACTTTTCCAGCCGCCTAAGCTTTCCACTACTGCCACGTGGAAGATTGTTGTTCAGAAAGGATGGATATCCGCGGCTGAAGGTACCTGCAGAAGCTATAAAAAGAGACGGATGATGAAGGAAAAGGGACAACTCATAAGCGTGGAGATTCCAGTTGCAAAGCAATCTGCAGACGAAATTCCTTCTCCCGTTTGATGGAACGAAGAAATCAGCCCTTGGCGTCGATAATTCGAGAGGAAGAAGAGAAGATCCTTCTTCTCTTCTGATTGAATTCATCCCCAAGATCAGCTAATTTTCCCCTTCATCCGAGGCGTTTAGCAACGTGGAGGATCCAAGCACTTTTACAGCTTTCTTTACTGTTTTCTCTCTATTCATTCCATTTGCGACATTGTTCTGACTCATTTTCCAATACACTTGATCTTTAATGCTTTCATATCATTGCACGTTGTTCTTATGAAGTGTTCTGAACCTTATTTTTAGAGAGTAATCAATTAAGTTTTGTTGAGTTCTTCATTTTGTTATTTCTTATTCAATTGCTTCTACTGAGTTCTCTAAATCATGATCAATCAATCCATCTCTTTTAGTCCTTCAAAGACCATGAGTAACTAATCTAAGAAAGGTCTGCTAAAGATGAATCTATAGGCTAGAAATACGAGAGTCCAGCATGTAGAGCAGCATGATTGCATTGAATGTATGTGAGCTTCAGCCCATGGGCAATTTCGACCGGCCATCCATTTTGTCTAAAGAATTCCTAACCTCCGGAAGGAGTAAGAGTTCAGAGTCATCCATTCATGCTAGCCTTTTATGGTAACCAGAAAATGACCTAGGAATAGGCGTTCTCCTAGCACGTTTGATAGCTTGCTTGTATGAATAGGTTTTTATGTCTTACTTGGATATGAGTGAACTAAAGATCTAATGCATGTAATCGAGAGATGCATGAGATTGAGCTAAGACGATGCATGATATGTTAATCTACTGCTGAATGATCGTAGTTAAGTGCCTATAGAGGAGTCTTAAGTCGACCTTGCTGCCTCACTTTACATTTAAAATCGTTGCTAATTTATTGCTAGATTATTGCGAGAACCGCAATAAAACATTTCTGGTTTTTGCCTTAGTCTTTTCATTAGCTTTCTAATCCTTGCGATTTTATTGCGAAAACATTGCGAGATCCGCAATTTTTCTTCTCCACATTATAGCTTTACCTCTTCTCTTGCTTTACATTATCAATTTCATCCTTCTTTCTTCTTTATTAATTCAGTACATCAACCCCAAATCTACCCAATTTAAGTGACCTTATCTAATTTAGCACCTCAACTCGTTAGTAACTAAACTCAATCTCTGTGGGAAAACGAATTAAAAAATACTTATCACTTGGTGCAGACCATGTATGCTTGCATGATCTGAGTGCTCTTCGCATTTACATTTTACATACACACTGAGCACGCAACAAGTTTTTGGCGCCGCTGCCGGGGATTTTGTTTAGTAAACACGATTTGTGTTATTTTAGAATAGTTTAAATTAGTGGAGCTAATCTTTTGCATCTATCTTACGGGTACCAACAAGTTGGTTTATGAATGAGTTTCCCAATCTCAACTTAGAATTTGATCCTGAACCCGAAAGGACTTTAAAGGCCAGAAACAAAATTAAGAAACGCCTTTTTAAACAGCCAAAACAACCTGTAATTCAGCACATTGCGGACCATGCAGAGTCTTCGCAATCACAACAAGCTGAAATGGATCGAGCAGGAGAAGCACCAAACTGAGCACCTATCATTCGCAACCCCATTGAAATTGCGAATGATAAGGATAGTGCCATTCTATCTTACCTTGTACCAATGCCTGAGGAGCTTAATCCGAGCATCATACGCCCTGAGATTACAGCTCACTCACTCGAATTAAAACCCGTCATGTTTCGAATGTTGTCCACAGTTGGACAATTCTTTGGAGTGGAGAACGAAGATCCCCACAACCACTTGAGAAACTTCCTGGGAGTAAGTGACACCTTTGTCATCCCAGGAGTGTCTCAAGAAGCCTTGAGACTTTATCTTTTTTTCATATTCATTAAGAGACAAGGCCAAGACGTGGCTGAATTCCTTCCCCTCTGGTTCAATTGTAAATTGGACAGATCTTGCTGAAAAGTTCCTAGTAAAATACTTCCCTCCAGATAGGAACTCTAACTTCCATGATAATATTATCAAATTCAAGCAAGCCGAAAACGAATCATTACATGAAGCTTGGACCAGATTCAAGGACCTATTACTCAAATGTCCACACCATGGCATTCCATGGTGTATTCAAATTGATGTGTTCTTCAAAGGATGCAACCCCAACACGAGGCAAGTGTTGAATTACTCAGCTTGAGGTTCCATGCTATGAAAAAGTTACAATGAAGCCTATGAGATTTTGGAGAAAATCTCAACATCACATTGTAGATGGTCAGACGATCTTGTGGAGCCAAACAGAAGGAAGGCTCAAGACATGGATGCACTTAGTGCAATGAGTAGCCAAATCAATGCTCTTACCAACCTAGTGAAGCAAATGGCTCAAACCAACATACACCAAAGTGTCAACACCGTGGCAGCTGTTTCAACAAGCGCATCAGTAGCCAACCAAGGTGAAGCACTAGTCTGTGGATTCTGTGGGGAAGGGCATATGTATGACTTTTGCCCTGGTAATCCATCCTCGGTGTGTTATGTTGGAAGTCAACAACAACCAAGGAACAACCCCTACTCAAACACATATAACCCTGGTTGGAGAAACCACCCAAATCTCTCTTGGGGTGGACAACAAAACACAAACCAAATGCAAAATCAACCAAGACCGAGTGGACCATCTGGTTTCACTCAACAAACTAGTCAACCCCCTTATCAGAAACAATACAACCAACCAATGGAAACATCAGTGGAGAACTTGTTGAAGGAGTACATCGCAAAGAATGATGCAACTCTGCAGAGTCAGCAAGCAACACTGAGAAGCTTAGAGAACCAAATAGGGCAGTTGGCAAACGAGTTGAAGAATAGGCCCCAAGGCAGATTGCCTGCAGACACTGAAACCCCAAGAAGGGATGGTAAGGAACAAGTTCAAGCAATTGAACTTCGAAGTGGAAGGCCATTGGTGATCAACAACAGAGAAACACCAAAAGGAGTAGAGAATGAAGAGTCTAGTGCTCCACTGGATTCTCTGCCTAATCTTGATCAATTACAACCAAACACAACAAGGGTGAGGCTGGAACCTATCATTGAGGAACCAGAAGAAATTTCTAGGCATCCCCCTGTCATTAGGCAACCTGACTTGCCTACATATGTGCCACCACCTCCATTCCCTAGACGACTCAAGAAGAAGCAAGAGCAGGAAGCTCATTTACACAAGTTCTTGGAAATCTTGAAACAAGTGCATGTTAATATTCCATTCGTGGAAGTTTTGCAATCTATGCCATCATATGTAAAATTCTTAAAAGATATTATTACTAATAAAAAAGTTATTGGTGAGTTTGAAACAGTCAATCTCACTGAGGAGTGCAGTGCCATTCTCCAAAATAAGCTGTCAAAGAAGGAGAAGGATCCTGGTTCCTTCACCTTGCCAGTAGAATTGGGAGGCAAGCATGTGGGCAGAGCCTTGTGTGATCTGGGAGCCAGCATCAATATCATGCCCTTGTCACTATTCCAACAGTTTGGGATAGGAGAAGCACGACCAACAACAGTCACCTTGCAACTTGCAGACAGATCCATCGCATACCCTGAAGGTAAGATTGAGGATATACTTGTCAAGGTTGACAAATTTATTTTTCTTGCAGACTTTATAATCTTGGACTACGAGGCAGATAAATAGGTACCAATCCTATTGGGCAGACCATTCTTAGCCACAGGTAGGGCTCTAATTGATGTCCAGAAAGGTGAGCTCACCATGAGAGTTCATGATGAAGAGGTTAAGTTCAGTGTGTTTAAAGCTTTAAGGTACCCCTGTGATCTTGAATCCTATGCAACTATAGATATAGTAGACTCATTAATGGAAAAAGAACTTGAGCATGAATTATTAATTAAGCATGCTACCAATTATGCACAAGTAGATGTGAATGATTTAAATATTTCTGAATTGATCGATGTATCTGTGGACAACCCTCAGCATGTATGCATGACCAATGAATTGTCTAAAAGAACCACAACTCCTTTGATGCCATCAATTGAACAACCACCTTTACTAGAACTGAAACCATTGCCTGAACACCTTAAATATGCATATCTAGGAGAGAAAGATACCTTGCCTGTTATTATTTCGTCCAAACTAAGTAAACAGCATGAAATTGCGTTAATATTGCTGCTCAAGCAACATAAAAAAGCTATTGCCTGAACGATTGCTGACATTAGGGGTATAAGTCCTTCCTACTGCATGCATAAGATATTGCTGGAAGAGGAATATACACCTAGAGTAGATCACCAACGTAGGTTGAACCCCTCCATGAAGGAGGTAGTTAAAAAAGAAATTATTAAATGGTTAGATGCAGGAGTGATCTTTCCAATAGCCAATAGTCAATGGGTCAGTCTGATTCCATGTGTACCTAAGAATGGTGGTATGACTGTAGTAGTTAATGAAAATAACGAATTAATACCAACTAGAACTGTTACAGGATGGAGAGTATGTATGGATTACAGAAAACTTAATAAAGAAACCAAAAAAGACAATT
This sequence comes from Herpetospermum pedunculosum, assembly GCA_028017165.1. NCBI lineage: Eukaryota > Viridiplantae > Streptophyta > Magnoliopsida > Cucurbitales > Cucurbitaceae > Herpetospermum > Herpetospermum pedunculosum. The sequence goes on along the minus strand of CM051528.1, from coordinate 50,407,179 downwards.
TTCCTTTACCCTTTATAGACCAAATGTTAGATAGAATAGTTGGCCGAGCCTTTTACTGCTTTTTAGATGGTTACTCAGGATATAACCAAATCACCATAGACCCTGAGGATCAAGAGAAAACAACCTTTACATGTCCCTTTGGAACATTTGCTTTTCGCAGAATGTCATTTGGCCTATGCAATGCACCAGCAACATTCCAAAGATGCATGTTGGCTATCTTCTCTGACCTAGATGAGTTCATAATAGAAATATTTATGGATGACTTCTCAGTCTTTGGTGACTCCTTTAACCACTGCCTAGAAAACTTAGGACAAGTCTTAACTAGGTGTGAAGAAACCAACCTAGTCTTAAATTGGGAAAAATGTCACTTTATGGTGGAAGAAGGAATAGTATTAGGACATAGAGTGTCCAAAGCAGGAGTAGAGGTCGATAGGGCCAAAATAGAGATCATTGAGAAATTAGTGGAACCTAAAAATGTCAAAGCTATAAGAAGTTTCTTAGGTCATGCAGGTTTTTATAGGAGATTTATAAAAGACTTTTCAAAAATCTCTAAACCCCTGTGTGAGCTTCTAGAGCTGAATAGAACTTTCATCTTCTCAAATGAATGTCTAATAGCATGGAAAAAGCTTAAAGATGCCCTAGTCAAAGCACCAATCATAGTAGGCCCAAATTGGGAGTTGCCTTTTGAACTAATGTGCGATGCTAGTGACTACGCAATTGGGGCTATGTTAGGGCAAAAGAGAGATAAACTAACACACCCTGTATATTATGCAAGTAAAACTTCAAATGAAGCACAATGTAACTACACTACCACATAGAAAGAGATGTTAGCGGTAGTGTTTGCATGTGACAAATTTAGGCCTTATATTGTAGGAAATAAAACGATAGTTTATACTGATCACTCTGCAATAAAATATTTAATGAGGAAGGCTGATGCTAAGCCTCGTCTAATTAGGTGGGTGTTACTATTGCAAGAGTTTGACCTAGAGATTAGAGATAAAAAAAAAGGATGTGAAAATGTAATTGCTGATCATTTATCAAGATTGCAGAGTCATTGCGGAAAAATTGCGGAGCCCGCAATGACTGATTCCTTTATTGATGAACATGTCTTTGTGTTAGGACATTGTGATAACAATGATGAACCATGGTTTGCTGATATTGCAAACTTTCTTGCCTCGCAGGTGCTACCAACTTTCAGGGGGGGGCAAGAAAAGAAGAGGTTCTTACACGAGGCTAGGAAGTACATATGGGACGATCCAACACTTTACAAAAGTTGTGCGGATAGATTGCTAAGGAAGTGTGTGTCAGCTGCTGAATCAAGGCCAGTCTTGCAGCATTGTCATACAGCTCCTTATGGTGGACACTTTGGTGGTCAAAGGACGGCTGCAAAGGTGTTTCAAAGTGGCTACTTCTGGCCCACGATCTTCAAGGATGCACACGACTACGCACACAACTGCAATGAGTGTCAACGAACAGGTTTCCCTCAGTAGGAAGGATGAGATGCCTCTAACATACATCTTAGAGTTAGAACTCTTCGATGTATGGGGCATTGACTTCATGGGACCATTCCCTCCATTTGCTGGTAATCTTTACATTCTAGTAGCTGTAGATTATGTTTCGAAATGGGTAGAAGCAATTGCATGTCCCTTAAATGATGCTAAACCGGTTGTTAAATTTCTAAATAGGCATATTTTTACACGATTAGGCACACCACGTGCCATCATAAGTGATGAAGGAACGCAGTTTATAAACAAGGCTATGGAAAAAGTGTTAGCTAAATATAATGTTAGGCATAGAGTAGCAACACCTTATCATCCATATTCGAATGGACAAGCTGAAATATCTAATAGAAAGATCAAGAGCATACTTGAAAAAGTGGTGAAACCAAATAGAAATGATTGGTCTTTTAAGTTAGATGATGCACTGTGGGCGTATAGGACTGCATATAAAACACCATTAGGGATGTCTCCTTATAGGTTAGTTTATGGAAAAGCATGCCACTTACCCCTTGAATTAGAAAACAAAGCATTTTGGGCCTTGAAAGAGTTAAATTTTTGTGTAACCGATGCGGGATCATTGCGGTCTCTGCAATTGCATGAGTTGGATGAACTAAGACATATGTCATATGAAAATGCGAAAATGTATATGGAGGAGACTAAAATTTGGCATGATAGTAGACTTAGGATTAAGGACATCAAAAAGGGCCAGCATGTTCTATTGTTTAACTCACGACTTAGATTATTTCCTGGCAAACTTAAGTCTCGTTGGTCAGGTCCTTTTGTGATTACTAATGTGTTTGTTCATGGTGCAATTGAAATTCGAAATCTGAATCAAGGTCAGTCGTTCATGGCAAATGGTGCTAGATTGAAGCACTACTATGAGGAAGGAGATGTGAAGACACTCTCAGCCTTCCTCCTATCCGAAGCTTAAGAGCAAAGAAAGAAAGGATGAGCAAGGACATTTAATGGAATCATCTTTATGCTCAGCCATCAAAGGATTATGGAATAGATAGTCTTTCGTTATTGTTTTTCTTTTAGATTGTAAGGGCCAAACGTCCAAAAGCCTCAAAGAAAGCCAAAAAGAAGAAGGCCGAAGCTGAACCTTCTATCAAGAAGTTGAAAACTGAGGCTCTTGAGGCAGCCAAGGCAAAGGACAAGGGGAAGAGGAAGATGTACGAAGAGGATGAGCCTCGAGCTGCGAGGTATGTGTCTAAGGATGCGAAGGCTAGAGGCCTGGAACTGATGAAGAAAGACCTCCCCAACGAGAGAAGATTTCTTGATTCCCTTGCGGACCTGCCGCAATTCCTGCGCACAGGAATTATGAACCACTGCTGGGAAGAGCTGTGCAGGCCTCCAATTCAGGCCTACTCTGATATGGTGTACGACTTCTACGCCAACCTCACTCGCCCCGAAGGCTGTTCTTCAATGGTGAGGGGAGTAGAAGTTGACTTCTCAGCCGAAGCAATCAACAAGGCGTATGCTCTCAAGGGGCATGAGGATTCTGAATACGCCAGGATCATGGCTTCACCCTCAGAGGGAGTCCTGGAGGAAGCGCTGAATGTAATAGGGAAGCCTGATGCAGCATGAGCAGTCTCAAAGAATGGGAAGCACACACTAATCAGTGCAGCCCTCAGGGACAAAGCGGCTGTGTGGTTCTCCCTGATTCGAAGACGAATCTCCCCTGTCACACATGAGACAACCATCAATCAGGGGAGATCATTGCTGATTTATGCGATAATGAAGGGACTTGTTGCGTGCTCAATGTGTTAAAATAAATAAGCAATAAGATAGAGAGAGCACTCAGAACATGCAAGCATACATGATCCTATAGCAAGTAGTAAGTATTTTTTCATTCGTTTTCCCACAGAGATTTATTATAAGCTACTCGTGAAGTGTAAAGTTAAGAAAGAAAGGGTGGATTTGATGGGGTAGAATTGGTTTTAAATTGTCTATTTCCTACTGAATACGAAGAGGGTAGTAACATAAACAAGTGAAAGTCAAAGTTGAACTCAAATGAAAAGAGACGAGATTAATAAACGAAGACAAAAACAGCTAGACAGAATTGTAACTTTAGCAGAATTGCGGAAACAGCAATTCTACCGCAATTTTAATAACAGCGAAAGTGTGTAAAGTGGAGAAACAAGGGCTACTAACGACTCCTCTATAGGCATTTTCACACGATTCTCAAGCATTGGATCAACTCTCTATGCATTAAACTCACTCAATCTCATGTATCGTCCGATTCCATGCATTAGATTCTTTAGTTTACTCATATCCAAGTAAGGTCTTAAGCATCTTGTTAAAGCAGAAAGTTATGGTTTGTACTAGGAAAACGCCTATTCCTAGGTCGTTTTCTGGCTACCTTGAAAGGCTAGCATGAGTGTATGACTCTGAACTCTTACTCCTTCCAGAGGTTAGGAGTTCTTTGGACAAAATGGATGGCCAATCGAAATTGCCCGTGGGATGAAGCTTACATACAATCAATGCTTCGAGAGCTATCCTACATGCTTGGTTCACGTTTTTTAGCCTATAGTATTGTCATTAGCATGCCCCTATGTGACTTAGCTACTCATGGATATAGGGAGAACGGCAATAAGAGATAAAGTAGACATGCTTAGAAGGGAAATACGCTTAAAACAGCAAGGTAAAACAGTAGCAGTAAAAGTTAAGAAACTGTGAAATAACAAATTGTGCTTTGATTACTTGATTGTTTGAATGGACAAGAAGAGGAACTTAAAGTGCATAACAGAAAGACAGAACACAACGAAATGAACTGATCTAGTTACAAGAAAGGAAACAACAACAAACTAAAGCTGGAAAATGGAAATAAAGACAGAAAGCATAAAACGAGCGTGAACGCCTAGTTGCAGATGCCTCGGCTGAAGGGGATGAAAGAATAGCTTTGCTTGGATGAATCCAATCGGGAGAGAAGATGAATCTTCTCTCCTTCCTATCAGATTGTCGATTCCAACAGCTGAGACTCTCACACCAACAGACAGAGAAGAATGACAGGAGAAAAGATGGAGCTGCGAGAAGACTTCTACGCTTTCGGATGATGATTGAACCCTCGACTTTGACCCCCTTTTATAGTAATCTGCAGGTGCGTTTGGGCCAAGGAGAACCATCAATCTTCAACGTCGTACTTCAAAATGGATGGAGGAGAAAGACCGAATCCCTGAAATAACGGAAATTAACAGAAAAAGATCAGTCAACTTACGGTTTTCACTTGAAACATTGCGGTTTCAGCAATGTTTCCGCAATGCTATCGCAATGTAGTTTTTTCATTCTTTTACTTCGGTTTTCAATCCTTTTCTTTCCTTTTGCACACAAGTCCTAATTTAGCTACCTTCTTTTAATTCTCACAAATAAGCATAGGTTTAAGCTAAATCCTATCAAAAACACCTAAGAGTGTGCATCTTTCTAAGCTAAATAAGTCTTAAATAAGTCACTTTTGGAGACATAACACACCCCCAAACTTAAGGTTTTGCTTGTCCTCAAGCAATCTAAGGACTACTTAGGCTGTTGTTTCATCTTCTTTAACCTCTTATGACTCCACTATATCCCTATCTATAACAGTGCTGTCCTGTGACACACTTCTAAGTTCAGAACTATCCTCTTATCAAGCTTCTTCTGACTTCGCCTGCCTAATACTCCTACTGTTTTCATTAACTCCCTACAACTGATCTACTTGCTTTTGTCATATCATGCCCCTATCCCTAAGGTTTCAAATTCTACCTAGCTTTACCCCAGACTCAGTACATGCTTCTAGTTTTTACTTATGAGCTACCTAGGATTCCTTAGAGTCATGCCAGTCTTAGTATTAACAGTGACAGTAGTGCTTTAAGAGAACAACCTAAACCCTGGCATCACTATATTGGACATACATTCATCTCCCTAAACAACCCTACAAGCTACAACTTTGTGCTTAGCTAATTGAGGATCAGAGTTCTTTTTATCAGGACATCTAAGCCACAAAGCTGCAACTCCTAGGTATACATTCTTCTTCCCTACTCTTTTCCTTTTTTTCTTACTTAGGTGGTGCCTATCCTTTGGTTGCCTTTTGATGCAATGCCACTTGTGGGTTACACACTTGGCACTGATTACTCAGCAACCTAAGAAAGACACCCCTCTTTATTCTATTTTTCATTTTTTTTTTTTCAGTTCATCATTTTTGTCAAGGAGAAGAAGAATGCTTATGCTTTTAAGGGAGAGAGGAATGTTCCTAGGCCTAGGGTGGCCTCCCCCAAACTAAAACTACTCATTGTCCCCAATGAGTGTCTGAGGTGGCACACCCCCAAACTGTCCTAGAAGCATCTAGTCTAAGGTAAAACAAAGAGAATCTAAAAGTCCTAGCCATAGGCAGAACATTCTAAAAGTAAATATCACAGCAGCAGATATTTGAAAAAAACAGACAGGTAAGGACTTAAAGCTATGCATGCTGAGCTTTTTAGAGGTTAATTTAAACTATCAAAGGGTGTCCTATGACACTCATCCAGCATGCTTTAAGATAAGCTATACAAGGTAGTCATGATAGCAGCAAAAGATAGAATTTAAACAGATCACAGCCTAGCTGAACAGACAGTCCAAAACATGCATTCAGTAATAAAAATTGCGGTTTCCGCAATTATTTCGCAATAGATACAGGGCAGATATAACAGTGATTAAGGCCCCTAAGCATGCTTTTTTCCCGTCACTCAAGCTCTACAAAAATAAAACTAAACTAACCTACCTACTCAGCTATCATCAGACTACACTAAACAATTTAAAAACTTAAAACTAAGCAACTAAAACAGATCAAAATATTAACTAAAAACAGCATAATTCACATGGTCTAACAGAAAGCAGATTTTTTTTTTTTTTTTTTTTTTGTATTTTTCTAAGGGAACAGCAATACTCCCTTTTGGTGCTCCTCAAACTAGCACTCAGACATCTTCCTCATCATCACTCCTTCTTGGTCTTGGAGGCACCCATGGAGTCAGGAGATTCGTGGGAAAATCAGGGAAGATGCATCCAAGTTGGTCAGCAACTTCCTTGTCCCTTGCCTGTGCGTAAGTGGCCCATTGATCCATCCTCTTCTACATATCCATCAGGCAAGCCATGGACAGTGACTGATCAGCAGCCAAACTATCCAGCTCGAATTCCATGTTCCCCTTCCTTTTTAGCCTCAAGCCAGCAGGGAGCTCCAAGTGGCCTGTGTAAGCCATCTGCTGCTCCATTCGCTCAATGGGAACCCCTGCACGCAAGCAGAGTTTAGTTATAGTATTAGGAAAAAACAATGGACCCTTACCCTTCTTGGCGCACTCAGCAATGGCAGCTGACATGACTTCACCCACGTTGATCGTGAGACCTCGCATGATTGCATAGACCAGCAGCGATCTGCTCTGGTTGATGGTGGTCTCATGAGTCACTGGGCATAGTTTCCTTCTCACGAAGGAAAACCATACAGCCGCCTTAGCTGTGAGGTTGGCACTCATGAGAGTGTGCCTCCCATTGCGTGACACGGTCCAGGATGCTTCAGGCTGGCCAATTGTCCGAATGGCCTCTTCCAGGACGGCTTCAGTAGGCTCATCAACAATCCTCGCATAGTCAGTATGTTTTTGGCCCTTGAGGCCATAGGCTTCGTTGATGGCTTTTGCTGAGAAGTCCACTTCTACTCCCCTGACCACAGACAACCCCTCCTCAGAATTCCTTAGGTTGGCGTAGAAGTCATACACCATGCTTGTGTAAGCTGGATTGGGTGGTCTGCACAACTCTTCCCAGCCGTGATTCGTAATTCCTGCGCGCAAGAATTGCGGCAGGTCAGCAGGTCTGTCGAGGAAGCCCTTCTCGTGCAGCAACTCCCTCTTCCTCAGCTCAATGCCTCTGGACTCAGCGTCAGAGGATACATACCTCACTGATTGAGGCTCATCTTCAGGGTAAAGCTTGGCTTTCCCTTTGTCCTTTGGTTTGGCTGACTCCGCAGCCTCAATCTTGAGCTTCTTGAGCGACGGCTCAGCGCTCTCTTTCTCTGATGAAGGCGCTCTTTTGGCCTTCTTCTTTTTTGACTTTTTGAACCGCTTGGCCTTGATAATCTTGGCAGCCTTCTTCTTTTTCAGCTTTGCCTTGGTGGTGATCTGCTGGAGGCAAGCCCCCAGTGTCTCGTCCATCGAGTCATCCTTCTGCGCAAGACTCTCAGGGCTGGCTTCCCTCACAGGGGAGAAGACTTCTTCTTCCTCACCTTCCCCACTGCCCTGCGTCGATTCTTGATACTCACCATATGGGAATTCAGGGTCATGTTGTGGGGAAGTGGGCGAAGGAGTGGTGCTTTGTACTGCTGTAGGGGTCTGTGCAGAACTCTGCGGCGATGAAGGCAGCTCAGGGCTCTGCGCTGGTGGCGATGAGGAGAGCTCAGGGCTTTGAACCGGTGGAGATGGTGAAGGGCTGCGCTCGGCTGTCTCGTGGGATGGCTGGCTTCGTTCTTGACTCTCCACAGAGGGAGTCTTGTTCTTGATTCCTTCCTCGGCCACAGCCAGACTCCACTTGCGCTTCTTGGGTGTGCCTGCTGGTTCAGAGGGTCCAGCAGGTATCTCTGTGACGACCTTCCACTTCTTCTTGCGAATCGGAAGTTTAGGGAGTCTCTCAGTTCGCGCAGCATCAGCGTCTGCAAGGGCAAGAAGTGCTTCCCTCGCAGCCGTTTCAGCTTCATCAGCTCTTTTCTTGGACGCAGATCTTTCAGCCCTCGTGAGCACCATTGTTGAATCGTGGAGGTTTGGAGAGAAGAATCACAGATGAAGAGAAACGCAGATTTCTTGGAGTTCAGATACTTGGGAAATCGTATAGATCAACGCGCGTCTCAACGGATATAAAGAAAACGGAAAAATCCCAACGGCTATATTTTTGCGGATTCTGCAAATCCAGCGCAATTCTAGTGACCGTTGGAGATTTTTTTTCATTTAAATGTCAATCTTTGCTCCATCGTATCTTTTATTTGGCCCAATATCTTCTTGATTTTTTTAAGCTGGATTTAATCTCCTTGATTCCCTCTATTGATTCCCTACAAAAAGAAATAAAATCAACATCAAATTCGTAATTAAAATCATACAAACATATACACCAATGATAACCGGAAAAATGGAAAAAATAAACTAAGGCATGAGCCTCATATTGACGAGCACAGCAATCACTCGTCCTCTCTCGTTCTTAATTTCACGCTTCAGTCAAGAGGAAGGCCGAGAGAGTCTTCACATCTCCTTCCTCATAGTAGTGCTTCAACCTTGCACCATTAACCATGAATGGTTGCCCTTGCTGCAGGTTCTTTATCTCGATGGCACCATGAACAAACACATTAGTAATTACAAACGGACCTGACCATCTAGACTTAAGTTTGCCTGGAAATAATTTCAATCGTGAGTTAAATAATAAAACAAGTTGGCCTTTCTTAAAGTCTTTGATCCTAAGTCTACTGTCGTGCCAAATCTTGGTCTTTTCCTTATACATTTTGGCATTTTCATAAGACATATGTCTAAGCTCATCAAGCTCATGTAATTGCAGAGACCGCAACGTTCCCGCATCGGTCACGCAATAATTCAACTCTTTTAGTGCCCAAAATGCCTTGATTTCTAACTCAAATGGAAGATGACAAGCTTTACCATACACAAGTCTGTAAGGAGACATACCTAGGGGTGTCTTATATGCAGTTCTATACGCCCAAAGTGCATCCTCGAGTTTAAATGACCAGTCCTTTCTATTAGGTTTGACCACTTTTTCTAGGATGTTCTTAATCTCCCTATTCGAAATTTCAGCCTGACCATTCGAGTGTGGGTGATAAGTGTTGGGTTTTATGTCCTAAAACTCGTGGTTTGTAAACTGTTATGTTTGTAAATATTCTATTTAGAATAAAGAGTTATTAGTTTTATTCAGTAAAAGAGTTTACTGGAATAAAGTGAAACGTGTTTGGTTTAACCTATACCAATGACCAACACCCTTGGCTGAATATGAGTACTTGAGCTTCATGTATGACATGATTGTGGATCAGGCTCAAGTAGTCAGTCAAAACGGTCTATAGTATACGGATAAGGCTGGGTACCTTATCCTGGTAACACTATAGGATGCGGCTCACTTTGTATTGTACAGAACGATGTGATCTGAATCGTTCCACATGGAGATGTGAGAAGTGAGGGCGTCCTGTGTAAAGAGTTTACATAAGACCGAACCGCGTATTAAGTCGCTCTCTCTTTATAACTCCGTTTACTGATGAGACCGACTTATACATATTGATGGCCTAGGTAACTCGATCTCAATCCTGAGCTCGCTATGAACTCCTGCTTATTCGATAGTATCCTTTGACTTGCACGGGTGAGAGTGGCTGTTGCGTGCTCAATGTGTAAAGATAATTATGCAAAAGTGTAGAGAGAGCACTTAGAACATGCAAGCATACATGGTCTCACAGCAAGTAGTAAGTATATTTCATTCGTTTTTTCCACAGAGACTCATTTTTAGCTATTCGCGAAGTGTGTTTGTTAAGAAAGATGGGATGAATTTGATGGGGTAAAATTGGTTTTTAATTATCTACTTTTTGCTGAATGTATAAAGGGATATAACATAAACAAATGCAAGTTAAAACTAGACTTAAAAGGCGAGAGATGGAATTAATAAACGAGAAAGAAAGCAGCTAAACAGAATGAAAATCTGGCAGAATTGCGAGGACCGCAATGTTACCGCAATTAAATAACAGCGAAACTGAGTAAATGGGTGAATTAAGGGCTACTAATGACTATCCTATAGGCATTTTATTACGATTCTCAAGCATTGGACCAACTCTCTATACATCAAACTCACTCTATCTCAAGTATCGTCCGATTCCATGCATTAGAGTCTTAAGTTTACTCGACTTCAAAGTAAGGTCTTAAGCATCTTGTTAAAACAGGAGTGTTTGGTTTGTACTAGGGAAACGCCTATTCCTAGGCCGTTTCCTGATTACCATGAAAGGCTAGCATGATTATATGACTCTGAACTCTTACTCCTTCCAGAGGTTAGGAGTTCTTTGGACAAAATGGATGGCCAATCGAAATTGCCCGTGGGATGAAGCTTACATACAATCAATGATTCGAGAGCTATCCTACATACTTGATGCACGTTTTTTAGCCTATAGTTCTGTCATTAGCATGCCCCTAAGTGGCTTAGCTACTCATGGATATATGGAGAACAGAAAGGGTAGATAAAACAGACATGCTTAGAAGAGAAATATGCTTAAAACAATAAGACAAAACGTAGCAGCAGAAGGTGGAAACTGTGAAATGCAGAATTTTACTTTGATTACTTTGAATGTTTGAACGACACAGGAAAGCTTCAAAAGAAATGATTCAAAGACAGACAACAACGAAATGCAGTAATTAAAGCACTAGGCTAAGAACAACAATGATCAAACTGGAAATAAGAAGAAGAACGACAGAAAAGCAGTAAAGGTGCTTGAAAAGCTTCGTTGCAGTCGCCTCGAATGAAGGTGATGAAAAGTCAGCCTTGCTTGGATGAATCCAATCGAGAGAGAAGAAGAATCTCCTCTCCTTCCTGTCAGATTATCGACTCCAAAAGCTGAGACTCTCACTCCAACAAACGGCAAAGGAAAACAGAGAGAAATGATGGACTGCGAGAAGACTTCTGCGCTTCGAATGATGATCAAACCTCCGACTTTGGCCCCCTTTTATAGTAGTTTGCAGGTGCGTTTGGGCCAAGGAGAACCATCAATCTTCAACGTCGTATATCAGAATGGATGGAGGAGAAAGAACGAATCCCTGAAATTACGGAAATTAACAGAAAAAGATCAGTCAACTTACGGTTTTCACTTGAATAATTGCGGCCTCAGCAATGTTTTCGCAATTCATTCGCAATGCAGTTTTTTTTCATTCTTTTCCTTCGGTTTTGAACCCTTTTCTTTCCTATTGTGCATAAGTCCTAATTTAGCTACCTTCTTCTCATTTTCATATTTAAGCATAGGTCTAGGCTAAATGCTATCAAAAACACCTAAAAGTGCACATCTTCTTAAGCTAAATGGGTCCTAAATAAGTCACTTTCAGAGACTTAACACACCCCCAAACTTAAGGCTTTGCTTGTCCTCAAGCATACTAAGGACTTACTTAGGCTGCTGTTTTATCTTCTTTAACTACTTACCGACTCCCCTATATCCCTATCTCTAGCAGTGCTGTCCTGTGACACACTTCTAAGTTTAGAATTAACCTCTTATCAAGCTTCTTCTGACTTCACCTGCCTACTATACCTGCTGTTCTTGTTAACCCCTTACTACTGATCTAACTACTTCTATGATATCATGCTACTATCCCTAAGGTTTCAAATTCTACCAAGTTTTACTCCAGACTCAGTACATGCTTCTAGCTTAACTTTTAATGTGCCTAGGATTCCTTAGAGTCATGCCAGTCTTAGTATTAACAGTGACAGTGGTACTTTTAGAGAACAACCTAAGCCCTGGCATCACTACATTGGATATACATTCATCTCCCTAGACAAACCTAAAAGCTACAACCTTGTGCTTAGCTCATTAAAGATCAGAGTTCTCTTTTTTTTTTAACTAGGACATCTAAGCCACAAGATTATAACTCCTAAGCATACATTCTTCTTCCCCTATTTCTCCCTTTTTCCTTTTTTACTTAGGTGGAGTCTCTCCTTGGGTTGCCTTTTGATGCAATGCCACTTGTGGTTTACACACTTGGCACTGATTACTCAGCACTTGAGAGAGACTCCCCTCTTTATTCTATTTTTCACTTTTTTCTATTTATCACAAAAAAATTTTCTTAAAGGAGAAGAGGAATGCTTATGTCCTAAGGAAGAGAGGAATGTTCCTAGGCCTAGGGTGGCCTCCCCCAAACTTCAACTACTCATTGTCCCCAATGAGTGTTTGAGGTGGCACACCCCCAAACTTATCCTAGAAGCATCTAGTCTACAGTAAAACAAAGAGAATCTAAAAATCCTAGGCATAGGCAAAACATTCTAAAAGCAATTATTCCAACATCTGAAAATTTGAACATAACAGACAGTTTTAAGGACTTACGGTTTATGCATGCTGAGCACTATTCAGAGGCGAATTTAAACTATCAAAGCGTGAACTATGACACTCATCCAGCATGCTTTAAGATCAGCTATATAAGGTAGTCATGCTAGCAGCAACAGATAGAATATAACAGATCACAGCCTAACTAAACAGACAGGCCAAAACATGCAATCAGTCACAACAATTGCAGGAACCGCAATTATTTCGCAATCCAATCCGGGCAGATTTAACATTGATTCAGGCCCCTAGCATGCTTTCTCCTGTTACTCACGCATCCTAAAAATAAAGCTAAACTATCCTACCTATTCAGCTAACATCAGACTAGACTAAGCAAAAGAAAAAACATAAAACTAAACATTAAAAACAGATCAAAAGCTGAGCACAAAACAGCATAATATACATGATCCTATCAGAAAGCAGAAAAATTGTTTTTTTTTTTCTAAGGGAACAGCAATACTCCCTTTAGTGCACTTCAAACCAGCACTCAATTCTCGTCATCCTCATCTGGTTGCCTTGGTCGTGGGGGCACCCATGGAGTTAGGAGATTGGTAGGGAAGTCCGGGAAGATGCACCCCAGCTGGTCTGCAACTTCCTTATCCCTTGCCTGCGCATAGTTGGCCCATTGAGCCATTCTCCTCTGCATGTCCATCAAGCAGGCCATGGATAGGGACTGTTCAGCAGCCAACCTATCCAATTCAAACTCCATATTCCCCTTTCTTCTCAGCCTCAGGTTAGCAGGCAGCTCCAAATGGCCTGTGTACGGCATCTGCTGCTCCAAACGCTCGGTGGGGACTCCTGCAAGCAAACATAGCTTGGTTATGGTATTAGGGAAAAACAAGGGTCCCTTACCTTTCTTTGCGCATTCAGCAATGGCAGCTGACATGATTTCCCCCACATTGACCGTGAGACCGCGCATGATAGCATAAGCCAGCAGTGATCTACTCTGGTTGATTGTTGTCTCGTGGGTCACAGGGGACAACTTCCTCCTCACAAAGGCAAACCAAACAGCTGCCTTTGCTGTCAGATTGGCACTCATTAAGGTGTGCCTCCCATTGCGTGAGACAGTCCACGCTGCTTCAGGCTGGCCAATTGTGCGAATGGCCTCTTCCAGCACGGCCTCAGTCGGCTCATCAACTATCCGTGCATAATCTGTGTGCGTTTGGCCCTTGAGACCAAAGGCTTCATTGATGGCCTTGGCTGAGAAATCAACTTCCACCCCTCTGACCACAGATAGGCCATCCTCAGAGCTGAGCACATTGGCGTAGAAATCGTACACCATGCTCGTGTAGGCTGGATTAGGCGGTCTGCAGAATTCCTCCCAGCCATGGTTGATCACTCTTGCGCGCAAGAACTGCGGCAGGTCAGCGAGGCGGTCGAGGAAACCTTTCTCGTGCAACAGGTCTCTCTTCCTCAGCTCAGCACCCCTGGATTCAGCATCAGACGAAACATACCTCACTGACTGAGGTTCGTCTTCAGGGTAGAGTTTAGCCTTCCCCTTGTCTGCTGGTTTGGATGATTCGGCAGCCTCCACCTTGAGGCGTTTGAGCGAAGGCTCAGTACTCTCTTTGTCCGCCGAGGGCACCTTCTTGGCCTTCTTTTTCTTCAACTTCTTGGCCTTGCCAATCGTGGCCTTCTTCTTCTTCTTGAGTCTGGCCTTGATATTGATCTGCTGGAGGCATGCCCCCAACGTTTCTTCCATAGAATCGTCCTGCTGTGCAGGCTCGGCAGGGCTATCTTCCCTCATAGGAGAGAAGACTTCGTCTTCCCCAGCATCTCCACTGCCTTGCGTGGACTCTTGATAATCCCCATAAGGGAATTCCGGATCAGGCCGTGGAGAATTGTGCTCTGCTGATGGTGTCTGCGCAGAACTCAGTGGCGAAGATGGCAGCTCAGGGCTCTGCGCTGCTGCAGGTGTCGGATCAGAACTCTGAGGTGCTGGAGACAACTCAGGGCTCTGTGCAGGCGGTGACGACTCTGCGCTTGGCACTGGTTCAGCTGGGAGAGGGCTGCGCGCAGGTGATGCAGACGGCGACGAACCTTCTTTGGCTGACTCGTGGGATGCACGATCAGTTTCTTGACTCTCCACAGAGGGAGTCCTTGCGGTGCTTGGTTCGGCGGCTGTCTTGACACTCCACCGGCGTTTCTTGGGCGTGCCCACTGGCTCAGATGGTCCAGCAGGGATCTCAGTGACCACCCTCCACTTCTTCCTACGAATAGGAAACTTGGGAAGAGGACCGGTGCGAACGGCACCATCGTCTGCAAGGGTGAGAAGCGCTTCCCTCGCAGCCGCTTCAGCTGCGTCATCAGCCTTCTTCTTTGCTGCGGATCTTTCAGCACGTGTGGCCACCATTGTCAAGTCTTGAAGATCTTGAGAGAAGAATCAAAGATGGAGAGAATCGCTGAATTCTTGGAGAGCAAAGAGAGAGATAATCGTAACATTCGAGCGCCTTCCAACGGATATAAAGGCAACGGATAAAATCCCAACGGCTCTTTTTGCGGATCCAGCAATTTTAGCGCAATTCCAGGGATATTATTTCATTGAAATCTCCAACTTTGCCCGTCCGTATCTTTTATTTGGCTCAACCGTTTCTTGATCTTTAAAGTGGGATTTACTCTCCTTGATCCCCTCTTTCGATTCCCTACAAAAACAAATAAAACAAACATTAAATACGCAAGTAAAAACACACCACAAAACATACAAACGATAATCGGAAAAACAGTAAAAATAAACTAAGGCATTTGGCCTTGACTAAACGAGCACAGTAACCACTCGTTCTCTCTCGTTCTCTTTGTTATGCTTCAGTCAAGAGGAAGGCCGAGAGAGTCTTCACATCTCCTTCCTCATAGTAGTGCTTCAACCTAGCACCATTGACCATAAATGGCTGGCCTTGCTGCAAGTTCTTTATCTCTATTGCACCATGAATAAAGACATTAGTAATAACAAATGGACCTGACCATCTAGACTTTAGTTTGCCTGGAAATATCTTTAAACGTGAGTTAAATAATAGGACAAGTTGGCCTTTCCTAAAGTCTTTGATCCTAAGTCTACTGTCGTGCCATATTTTGGTCTTTTCTTTATACATTTTGGCATTCTCATAGGCCATATGCCTAAGCTCATCAAGTTCATGTAGCTGCAAAGATCTCAATGTCCCCGCATCCTTTACACAGAAATTCAATTCCTTCATGGCCCAAAATGCTTTGTTTTCTAACTCAAGTGGCAAGTGGCAAGCCTTGCCATACACCAACCTATAGGGAGACATGCCTAGGGGTGTCTTATATGCTGTTCTATAAGCCCAAAGTGCATCCTCAAGCTTAAATGACCAGTCTTTCCTATTAGGTTTGACTACCTTTTCTAGGATGTTTTTTATCTCCCTATTAGAAATTTCAGCTTGATTATTCGAGTGTGGGTGATAGGGAGTAGCTACCCTATGTCTAATGTTATATTTAGCCAATACTTTCTCCATAGCCTTATTAATGAAATGTGACCCCTCATCACTAATGATAGCACGAGGAGTCCCAAATCTAGTGAAAATGTGCCTATGCAAGAAGCTAGTGACTGTTTTAGCATCATTATTAGGACATGCTTTGGCTTCTACCCACTTGGACACGTAGTCTACTGCTACTAAAATGTAAAGGTTACCTGATGATGGAGGGAATGGTCCCATGAAATCAATGCCCCACACATCAAAGAGCTCCAACTCTAAGATGTAGGTGAGGGGCATCTCATCCTTGCGACTGAGGTTACCTGTCCTTTGGCATTCGTCACAGCTGTGGGCATAATTGTGGGCATCCTTGAAGATTGTTGGCCAATAGTAGCCACTCTGAAATACCTTCGCAGCTGTCCTTTGACCACCAAAGTGTCCACCGTAAGGAGATGAGTGACAGTGCTGTAGCACAGACTTCGCTTCAGCAGCTGAAACACACTTCCTCAACAACCCATCTGCACAGGTTCTGTAAAGTGTGGGGTCATCCCAGATGAATTTCCTTGCTTCATGAAGGAACCTCTTCTTCTCTTGTCCTCCCTTGAACACTGGTAATACCTGTGATGCACGGAAGTTAGCAATGTCAGCAAACCAAGGTTCCTCATCGTTATCACGATGAGCCAAAGCAAAGACATGTTCATCTATAAAAGCATCAGAAATTGCGGTCTCCGCAATTTTTTCGCAATTGTGCTGCAATCGAGACAGGTGATCTGCAACCACATTTTCACAACCTTTCTTGTCCCGAATGTCCAAATCAAATTCCTGCAGCAATAACACCCATCTAATCAATCTAGGCTTAGCATCAGCCTTCCTCATAAGATATTTTAAAGCAGAATGGTCAGTGTATACAATGGTCCTAGTGCCTACAATATAGTTTCTGAATTTTTCACAAGCAAATACTACAGCAAGCATTTCTTTCTCTGTAGTTGTATAATTACATTGAGCCTCATTCAAGGTCTTACTAGCATAATAGACAGGGTGTGTCAGCTTGTCAATCTTTTGTCCTAACATGACTCCTACAGCATAGTCACTGGCATCACATAGCATCTCAAATGGGAGATCCCAATTTGGTCCGACTATGATAGGTGCTGTGACTAGTGCTTCCTTAAGGGTTTTCCAAGCTACTACACATTCTTTAGAGAAGATAAATGGTCTATTTAGCTCTAGAAGCTCGCACAGAGGCTTGGCTATCTTAGAAAAGTCCTTAATGAACCTTCTGTAGAAGCCAGCGTGCCCTAAGAAGCTTCTAATGGCTTTGACATTCTGGGGCTCTACCAATTTCTCTATGATCTCTATTTTTGCCCTATCCACTTCTACACCTGCCCTTGACACTCTGTGTCCTAAGACAATCCCTTCATCTACCATAAAATGGCACTTTTCCCAATTTAGGACTAGGTTGGTCTCTTCACACCTAGCCAGGACTTGTCCTAAGTTTTCTAGACAGGTTTTAAATGAATCCCCAAAGACTGAGAAGTCATCCATGAATATTTCTATCATGGACTCATCCAACTCAGAGAAGATTGCCATCATGCACCTTTGGAAAGTTGCCGGTGCATTGCATAAGCCAAAAGGCATTCTGCGGAAGGCAAACGTTCCAAAAGGGCAAGTGAAGGTGGTCTTCTCTTGATCCTTAGGGTCTATAGTAATTTGATTATAGCCAGAGTACCCATCTAAAAAACAATAGTAGGCTCTACCAGCTATTCTGTATAGCATCTGGTCAATAAACGGTATAGGGAAATGGTCTTTTTTAGTTTCTTTATTTAGTTTTCTGTAATCCATACATACCCTCCAACCTGTGACAGTCCTTGTTGGAATTAGTTCGTTATTCTCATTGACTACCACAGTTATTCCCCCCTTTTTAGGTACACATTGGATGGGGCTCACCCACTGGCTACTAGCTATGGGGAAAATTACTCCTGCATCTAACCACTTGATTATTTCCTTCTTCACTACCTCTTTCATAGAGGGGTTCAACCTACGCTGGTGATCTACCCTAGGTGTGTGCTCTTCCTCTAGTATAATTTTGTGCATGCAATAAGAAGGGCTAATGCCTCGAATATCAGCAATCGTCCATGCTATAGCCTTCCTATGTTGCTTAAGCAGTAAAATTAAATCAACCTCATGCTGTTCACTAAGTTTAGAAGAAATAATTACAGGCAGCGTATCATTATCTCCTAAATATGCATATTTGAGGTGAGTAGGTAGTGGTTTCAGTTCTAACACAGGTGGATGCTCAATGGAGGGTTTTAACGGATTTATAGTTCTATCAGTTAAATCTATATTCATACATACATGTTGAGGTTTATCTACAGGCATATTCATTATGTCAGATACATTTAAGTCAGCTACATCTACTTGTACATATTCACTAGCATGCTTGGTTAACAATACATGCTCTAATTGTTCTTCCATTAATGAGTCAACAACATCCATGCTAGCACAGGATTCAAGGTCAGAGGGATACCTTAAAGCTTTATAAACACTAAATTTTACCTCTTCATCATGAACCCTCATAGTTAACTCACCTTTTTGAACATCTATTAGTGCCCTACCTGTGGCTAGAAATGGTCTACCTAGCAGGATGGGGACCTCCTTGTCTGCCTCATAGTCCAGGACAATGAAATCTGCAAGGAAAATGAATTTGTCAACTTTAACTAGAATATCCTCGATCTTACCTTCTGGATATGCGATGGAACTGTCTGCTAGTTGTAAAGTGACTGTGGTTGGACGTGCTTCTCCCATTCCCAACTGGCGGAATAGGGACAGGGGCATGAGGTTTATGCTGGCGCCCAGGTCACAAAGCGCTCTGCCCACGTGCTTGCCTCCAAGTTCTACAGGTAAGGTGAAGGAACCAGGATCCTTCTCCTTCTTGGGCAGTTTGTTCTGGAGGATGGCACTGCACTCCTCGGTGAGGTTCACTGTTTCAAACTCACCAATTATTTTCTTGTTAGTAATAATGTCCTTCAAAAACTTTACATATGAAGGCATAGACTGTAAAACCTCTACAAAAGGAATGTTAACATGCACTTGCTTAAGTATTTCTAAAAATTTATTAAAATGAACTTCCTGTTCCTGCTTCTTCTTAAGCCTTCGGGGGTATGGAGGTGGTGGCACATATGCAGGCACGTCAGTACGCCTTAAGATAGGTGGAGGCCTTGGAATTTCTTCTACGTCCTCAACAATTGGCTCTAGCCTGGCTCCTGATGTGCTAGTTGGTGGTGGACCTTGGCTTGGCAGAGACTCCAGTGGAGCACTAGACTCAGTGTTCTCTACTCTCTTTGGTGTGTCCTTTGTGTTGTTCACCAAGGGTCTACCACTTCTAAGTTCAATTGCTTGAACTTGTTCTTTGCCATCTCTCCTTGGTACCTCGGTATCAGCAGGGAGTCTACCTTGGGGCCTACTTTTAAGTTCATTGGCTAATTGGCCTATTTGGTTCTCTAGGCTCCTAAGAGTAGCTTGCTGGCTCTGAAGAGTAGCATCATTCTTAGCTATATATTCCTTGAGTAGGTTTTCTACAGAAGATCCTACAGGTTGATTGTATGGTTTTTGGTACATTGATTGGTTATGTTGGGGAGTGAAACCAGGTGTTCCACTCGGCCTTGGTTGGTTAGGATTTTGGTTAGTGTTCTGTTGGCCACCCCATGACAGGTTAGGGTTGTTTCTCCAACCAGGGTTATAGGTGTTGGAGTAGGGGTTATTCCTAGGCTGCTGCTGGCTTCCAACATAGCAGACTGAAGATGGATTCCCAGGGCAGTATTCATATGGGTGCCCTTCCCCACAGAATCCACAGATAGGTGCCTCGCCTTGATTTGGTTGGGTGCCCATTGACATAGCTGTGGCGGTATTGGCACTGGTTTGGAGATTGGCCTGAGCCATTTGCTTAACTAGGTTGGTCAGGGCATTTATTTGGGTGCTCATGGCACTTAGAGCATCCTTATCTTGAGCCCTAGTTGGCTCTACTGGATCGTCTGACCACCTACAGTGAGATGTTGAGATCTTCTCCAAGATCTCATAAGCTTCGTTGTAACTCTTGGACAACATGGAACCTCCAGCAGATGAATTTAAAACTTGTCTGGTGCTGGGGTTGCATCCTTTAAAGAACACTTCTATTTGGATACACCATGGAATGCCATGGTGTGGACATTTAATGAGAAGGTCTTTGAATCTTGTCCAAGCTTCGTGAAGAGACTCACTTGGAGCTTGTTTGAACTTTATGATATCATCACGAAAGGTAGAATTCCTATCAGGTGGGAAGTATTTGACTAGGAATTTTTCTGCTAAATCTGTCCAATTGCGGACAGATCCTGAGGGTAAAGAATTTAACCATGTTTTGGCTTTGTCCCTCAAAGAGTAAGGGAAAAGATATAGCCTCAGGGCTTCTTGGGAAACTCCAGGGATTAGGAAGGTGTCACTAACTCCTAAGAAGTTCCTAAGGTGGTTATGGGGGTCCTCATTTTCTATTCCAAAGAATTGTCCCACAGTGGACAACATTTGGAACATCACTGGCTTTAACTCGAATGAGTTGGCAGTGATTTCAGGACGGATTATGCTGGGGTTCAGCTCCCCAGGCATAGGTACTAAATATGAAAGGATGGCGCTATCCTTGTCATTCGCTATTTCAATGGGATTGCGAGTGACAGGCACCAGGTTTTGATTTACTCCAGCCATTTCTTCTTGAGGTAATTGCGGAGGAATTGTAGTCTCTGCAACGATTGGAGGTAAAAGGGTTTGTTTAAAGAGACGTTTCTTGGCTCTATTCCTAGCTCTAAGTAATCTCTCGGGCTCAGGGTTGAACTCTAGATCACTACTTGGAGTCTCATTCATAAACTACCCTAAATGGTACCTGAAAAAGAAATGAAGATGGATCAAATTCAATGGAAAATAATTTGATGTTTCAGACTTAACAAACTTCGTTTTCACTTAAAATAAGTCCCTGGCAGCGGCGCCAAAAACTTGTTGCGTGCTCAATGTGTAAAGATAATTATGCAAAAGTGTAGAGAGAGCACTTAGAACATGCAAGCATACATGGTCTCACAGCAAGTAGTAAGTATATTTCATTCGTTTTTTCCACAGAGACTCATTTTTAGCTATTCGCGAAGTGTGTTTGTTAAGAAAGATGGGATGAATTTGATGGGGTAAAATTGGTTTTTAATTATCTACTTTTTGCTGAATGTATAAAGGGATATAACATAAACAAATGCAAGTTAAAACTAGACTTAAAAGGCGAGAGATGGAATTAATAAACGAGAAAGAAAGCAGCTAAACAAAATGAAAATCTGGCAGAATTGCGAGGACCGCAATGTTACCGCAATTAAATAACAGCGAAACTGAGTAAATGGGTGAATTAAGGGCTACTAATGACTATCCTATAGGCATTTTATTACGATTCTCAAGCATTGGACCAACTCTCTATACATCAAACTCACTCTATCTCAAGTATCGTCCGATTCCATGCATTAGAGTCTTAAGTTTACTCGACTTCAAAGTAAGGTCTTAAGCATCTTGTTAAAACAGGAGTGTTTGGTTTGTACTAGGGAAACGCCTATTCCTAGGCCGTTTCCTGATTACCATGAAAGGCTAGCATGATTATATGACTCTGAACTCTTACTCCTTCCAGAGGTTAGGAGTTCTTTGGACAAAATGGATGGCCAATCGAAATTGCCCGTGGGATGAAGCTTACATACAATCAATGATTCGAGAGCTATCCTACATACTTGATGCACGTTTTTTAGCCTATAGTTCTGTCATTAGCATGCCCCTAAGTGGCTTAGCTACTCATGGATATATGGAGAACAGAAAGGGTAGATAAAACAGACATGCTTAGAAGAGAAATATGCTTAAAACAATAAGACAAAACGTAGCAGCAGAAGGTGGAAACTGTGAAATGCAGAATTTTACTTTGATTACTTTGAATGTTTGAACGACACAGGAAAGCTTCAAAAGAAATGATTCAAAGACAGACAACAACGAAATGCAGTAATTAAAGCACTAGGCTAAGAACAACAATGATCAAACTGGAAATAAGAAGAAGAACGACAGAAAAGCAGTAAAGGTGCTTGAAAAGCTTCGTTGCAGTCGCCTCGAATGAAGGTGATGAAAAGTCAGCCTTGCTTGGATGAATCCAATCGAGAGAGAAGAAGAATCTCCTCTCCTTCCTGTCAGATTATCGACTCCAAAAGCTGAGACTCTCACTCCAACAAACGGCAAAGGAAAACAGAGAGAAATGATGGACTGCGAGAAGACTTCTGCGCTTCGAATGATGATCAAACCTCCGACTTTGGCCCCCTTTTATAGTAGTTTGCAGGTGCGTTTGGGCCAAGGAGAACCATCAATCTTCAACGTCGTATATCAGAATGGATGGAGGAGAAAGAACGAATCCCTGAAATTACGGAAATTAACAGAAAAAGATCAGTCAACTTACGGTTTTCACTTGAATAATTGCGGCCTCAGCAATGTTTTCGCAATTCATTCGCAATGCAGTTTTTTTTCATTCTTTTCCTTCGGTTTTGAACCCTTTTCTTTCCTATTGTGCATAAGTCCTAATTTAGCTACCTTCTTCTCATTTTCATATTTAAGCATAGGTCTAGGCTAAATGCTATCAAAAACACCTAAAAGTGCACATCTTCTTAAGCTAAATGGGTCCTAAATAAGTCACTTTCAGAGACTTAACAGTGGCCCATAAGCGCCGACTCAATAAGCCTACCATCTTGGGGATAAAGTCGAATAGGTAGCTGGGGACATAGTACAACAAGATTGGAGTTCACTCCTAACCCGCTCTTCAGGGTTAGTAGATAGGTTGTTCCCTTAATAGCTGACTCTGGGGCTTGAACAATGAGCGCTCACACTCTCATGTGATGAGAGGGTTAACTGATCTGTTGGTTGGACCACTGATCTATTGTTCATTAGAGGTGTCAGTGGTACTTAAGGAACAAGACGTAATGCAGGGGTTGAACGGTTTAAATGACCCAGCTGTGATTACGAACAACCTGTGAAGGGTCGACTTGCCAGTGACGGTTATATCAGAGGACATAATATATCTACAGTGAGGAGAGTGCAACCCTCGGACTATAGTGGAGTCTCCGGGGGTTAACGAATGTTGATTAGTTCGGTTGAAAGAGTTTTGACCGGATAATCTCGTATCGTTGGAGCTCATGATCTGTAGGTCCTTTAGGTTCTCCTGGCTAGCTCGGATAAAGCTGTGTAGCAGTGCTATAGGAAAGAATTTGGAGAAATCCAAATTCGGGTTTGTTGATCGAGGTTGGACATATTTAAATATGATTTAAATATGTGATAGGAGGAAGATGTATTTAAATATGATTTAAATACGAGACCGGAGAAAAATATGAATAGTAATTCATATTGGAAAAGTCAATTTTCGAAAATCTAGGGTCACGTTTATTATTTAATTAATATTTGATATTAAATTAAATAATAAATTTATTAATTAAAAATGTTTTAATTAATAATTATTATTAATTATAATAATAATATATAGTTAATGGATTAACTTCATGCATGTAAAGCATGTGTAAATCCATTAACTTGAGAATGGCTTTGGATTAAGATGGGTTCTTTGGCATTTGGAAATTGAAAAAAAAAAGACTTTCTCTCCTGTACGTATTTTAGAAGAGCTCTCTCTCTGGTTTTTCTCTCAAGCTCCAATTGTTGAAGTTGCTGAAAAACTTGATGGAGATGTTGCTTGTTGTTTTGAGCTTTTGGCATGAAGTTGAGAAATGATGAAGAGTTCATCATGTTGAAGCTTTGATTCATCTCCAAACTCAAAACATGAGCTTCTTCTTATTTTTCCTCCACCCCACTAAACAAACCCCTTTAGCTCAAGGAGTCCCACAACTTCGCTACCGGCGCCGAGGATAGCGGGACTACCTGGGGTGGTCCTCGGGGCGTTCGTGAGAAGAGGTCGAAAGAGTTCGTGACGAAAAAAAAAAGACCGGCGGACTTGAAGAAATTGGAGCTACAAGGGTATGTATTTCTAATTTCTTAATTCCGTTTTGAGCATGTTTACTATTTGTTAAATTGATGAAATTAGAGTATCATCGGTCCGAAATCGTGTTCCGCTGCGGTAAAACGCTCCATCAATAAGGAGTGGCTACTCTATGTCTAATGTTATACTTAGCCAACACTCTCTCCATAGCCTTATTAATGAAATGTGTCCCCTCATCACTAATGATAGCACGAGGTGTTCCAAACCTAGTAAAAATGTGCCTATGCAAGAATTTTATTACTGTTTTGGCATCATTATTGGGACATGCTATGGCCTCTACCCACTTGGATACATAATCTACTGCCACTAATATGTAAAGGTTACCTGAGGATGGGGGAAATGGTCCCATGAAGTCAATGCCCCATACATCAAAGAGCTCCAACTCTAAGATGTAGGTGAGAGGCATTTCATCCTTGCGACTGAGGTTACCTGTTCTTTGGCATTCATCACAGCTGTGGGCATAGTTGTGGGCATCCTTGAAGATCGTTGGCCAATAGTAGCCACTCTGAAATACCTTTGCAGCTGTTCTTTGGCCACCAAAGTGTCCACCATAAGGAGCTGTGTGGCAGTGCTGCAGCACAGACTTCGCCTCAGCAGCTGAAACACACTTCCTTAGCAAACCGTCAGCACATGTTTTGTAAAGTGTGGGATCATCCCATATGAATTTCCTTGCTTCATGAAGGAACCTCTTCTTCTCTTGTCCTCCCTTGAAAGTTGGTAGTACCTGTGATGCAAGGAAGTTAGCAATGTCAGCAAACCAAGGTTCCTCATCGTTATCACGATGAGTCAATACAAAGACATGTTCATCAATAAAAGCATCAGAAATTGCAGGTTCCGCAATTTTTTCGCAATTATGCTGCAATCTAGAAAGATGATCCGCAACCACATTTTCACTTCCTTTCTTATCTCTAATGTCTAGATCAAACTCTTGCAGCAGCAGTACCCACCTAATCAACCTAGGCTTAGCATCAGCCTTCCTCATAAGGTACTTTAAAGCAGAATGGTCAGTGTACACGATTGTCCTAGTGCCAACAATGTAGTTCCTAAATTTCTCACAAGCAAACACTACAGTTAGCATTTCTTTCTCAGTGGTTGTGTAGTTGCATTGTGCCTCATTAAGTGTCTTACTAGCATAATAGACAGGGTGTGTTAACTTGTCAATCTTCTGTCCTAACATAACCCCTACAGCATAGTCACTAGCATCACATAACATCTCAAATGGGAGATCCCAATTTGGCCCTACTATAATAGGCGCTGTGACTAGTGCTTTCTTAAGGGTTTTCCAAGCTAGGACACACTCTTTAGAGAAAATGAATGGTTTGTTTAGCTCTAGAAGTTCACATAAAGGCTTGGAGATCTTAGAAAAGTCCTTAATGAACCTTCTATAGAAACCAGCATGCCCTAAGAAACTTCTAATGGCCTTGACATTTTGGGGTTCTACCAATTTCTCTATTACTTCAATTTTTGCCCTGTCAACTTCTACCCCTGCCCTTGACACTCTATGACCTAAGACAATTCCTTCATCCACCATGAAGTGGCACTTTTCCCAATTTAGGACTAGGTTGGTCTCCTCACACCTAGCCAGGACTTGTCCTAGGTTCTCTAGACAGTTTGTAAATGAATCCTCAAAGACTGAGAAATCATCCATGAATATCTCTATCATGGACTCATCCAAATCAGAGAAGATTGCCAACATGCACCTTTGGAAAGTTGCCGGTGCATTGCATAAGCCAAAAGGCATTCTGCGAAAGGCAAAAGTTCCAAAAGGGCAAGTGAAGGTAGTCTTCTCTTGGTCCTTAGGGTCTATAGTAATCTGGTTATATCCTGAATAACCGTCTAAGAAGCAGTAGTAGGCTCTACCAGCTATCCTATCTAGCATCTGGTCAATGAATGGTAGAGGGAAGTGGTCTTTTTTGGTTTCTTTATTTAGTTTCCTATAATCCATGCAAACTCTCCATCCTGTGATAGTCCTTGTTGGAATCAGTTCATTGTTCTCATTGACTACCACAGTCATCCCCCCCCTTCTTAGGTACACATTGTATAGGGCTCACCCACTGGCTACTAGCTATGGGGAAGATCACACCAGCATCTAACCATTTTATTATTTCCTTTTTAACTACCTCTTTCATAGAGGGGTTCAGCCTACGTTGGTGATCTACTCTAGGTGTATGCTCTTCCTCTAATATAATCTTATGCATGCAATAAGAAGGGCTAATGCCTCTGATATCAGCAATAGTCCATGCAATAGCCTTCCTATGTTGCTTAAGTAGTAAAATTAGTTCATCCTCATGCTTTTCACTTAGTTTAGAAGAAATAGTCACAGGCAAAGTATCATTACTTCCTAGATATGCATACTTGAGGTTAGTGGGGAGAGGTTTCAATTCTAAGACAGGTGGATGCTCAATGGATGGTTTTAGTGGATTCAAAGATTTTTCAGTTAAGTCAATATTCATACAAACATGCTGAGGGTTATTTACAGGTATGTCCATTATCTCAGCTATGTTTAAGTCAGTTAATTCTAATCCTACATATTCATGAGCATGCTTAGTCAACAATTCATGCTCCAATTGTTCTTCCATTAATGAATCTACAATGTCCATGGTAGCACAAGATTCAGAGTCAGAGGGGTACCTTAAGGCTTTATAAACACTAATTTTCACCTCTTCATCATGAACCCTCATAGTGAGCTCACCTTTTTGGACATCTATTAGTGCCCTACTGTTAAGTCTCTGAAAGTGACTTATTTAGGACCCATTTAGCTTAGGAAGATGTACACTTTTAGGTGTTTTTGATAGCATTTAGCCTAAACCTATGCTTTAATATGAGAATTAGAAGAAGGTAGCTAATCTAGGACTTATGTACAATAGGTAGAAAAAGGGTTGAAAACCGAAGGAAAAGAATGAAAAAATGAGCATTGCGAATGAATTGCGAAAACATTGCGGTGACCGCAATTATTCAAGTGAAAACCGTAAGTTGACTGATCTTTTTCTGTTAATTTACGTAATTTCAGGGATTCGTTCTTTCTCCTCCATCCATTCTGATATATGACGTTGAAGATTGATGGTTCTCCTTGGCCCAAACGCACCTGCAAACTACTATAAAAGGGGGCCAAAGTCGGAGGTTTGATCATCATTCGAAGCGCAGAAGTCTTCTCGCAGTCCATCATTTCTCTCTGTTTTCCTTTACCGTCTGTTGGAGTGGGAGTCTCAGCTGTTGGAATCGATAATCTGATAGGAAGGAGAGGAGATTCTTCTTCTCTCTCGATTGGATTCATCCAAGCAAGGCTGACCTCTCATCCCTTTCATTCGAGGCGACTGCAACGAAGCTTTCAAGCAACCTTTACTGCTTTTCTGTCTTTTTCTTCTCATTTCCAGCTTTGATTAGTTGTTGTTCTAGTTTAGTGTTTTACTTACTGCATTTCGTTGTTGTCTGTCTTGGAATCATTTCTTTCAAAGCTTTCCTTTGTCGTTCAAACACTCAAAGTAATCAAAGTACAATTCTGCATTTCACAGTTTCCACCTTTTTCTGCTACGATTTTGTCTTGCTGTTTTAAGCACATTTCTCTTCTAAGCATGTCTGTTTTATTTACCCTTTCTGTTCTCTATATATCCATGAGTAGCTAAGTCACTTAGGGGCATGCTAATGACAGGACTATAGGCTAAAAAACGTGAACCAAGCATGTAGGATCGCCTTCGAAACATTGATTGTATGTAAGCTTCATCCCACGGGCAATTTCGATTGGCCATCCATTTTGTCCAAAGAACTCCTAACCTCTGGAAGGAGTAAGAGTTCAGAGTCATATAATCATGCTAGCCTTTCACGGTAATCAGAAAACGGCTTAGGAATAAGCGTTTTCCTAGTACAAACTAAACACTCCTGTTTTAACAAGATGCTTAAGACCTTACTTTGAAGTCGAGTAAACTTAAGACTCTAATGCATGGAATCGGACGATACTTGAGATAGAGTGAGTTTGATGTATAGAGAGTTGATCCAGTGCTTGAGAATCGTAATAAAATGTCTATAGGATAGTCATTAGTAGCCTTTAATTCACCCATTTACACACTTTCGCTGTTATTCAATTGCGGTAACATTGCGGTCCTCGCAATTCTGCCATTTTATCATTCTGTTTAGCTGTTTTCTTCTTCGTTTATCTATTCCATCTCTTGTCCTTTGAGTCTGATTTCAACTTTAATTTGTTTATGTTGCATCCCTTTACACATTCAGCAAAAATTAGATAATTAAAAATCAATTTTACCCCATCAAATCCACCCCATCTTTCTTAACAAATACACTTCGCGAATAGCTAAACATAAGTCTCTGTGAGAAAAACGAATGAAATATACTTACTACTTGCTGTGAGACCATGTATGCTTGCATGTTCTGAGTGCTCTCTCTACTTTCTTGCTTATTTATCTTTACACATTGAGCACGCAACAAGTTTTTGGCGCCGCTGCCGGGGACTTATTTTAAGTGAAAACGAAGTTTGTTAAGTTTGAAACATCAAGTTATTTTCCATTGAAATTGATCCATCTTTATTTCTTTTTCAGGTACCATTTAGGGTAGTTTATGAATGAGACTCCATCTAGTGATCTAGAGTTCAACCCTGAGCCCGAGAGATTATTTAAAGCTAGAAATAGAGCCAAGAAACGTCTCTTTAAACAAACCCTTTTACCTCCAATCATTGCGGGAACTACAATTCCTCCGCAATTACCTCAAGAAGAAATGGCTGGAGTAAATCAAAACCTGGTGCCTGTCACTCGCAATCCCATTGAAATAGCGAATGACAAGGATAGCGCCATCCTTTCATATTTAGTACCTATGCCTGGGGAGCTGAACCCCAGCATAATCCGTCCTGAAATCACTGCCAACTCATTCGAGTTAAAGCCAGTGATGTTCCAAATGTTGTCCACTGTGGGACAATTCTTTGGAATAGAAAATGAGGACCCCCATAACCACCTTAGGAACTTCCTAGGAGTTAGTGACACATTCCTAATCCCTGGAGTTTCCCAAGAAGCCCTGAGGTTATATCTTTTCCCTTACTCTTTAAGGGACAAAGCCAAAACATGGTTAAATTCTTTACCCTCAGGATCTGTCCTCAATTGGACAGATTTAGCAGAAAAATTCCTAGTCAAATATTTCCCACCAGATAGGAATTCAACCTTTCGTGATGACATCATAAAGTTCAAACAAGCTCCAAGTGAGTCCCTTCACGAAGCTTGGACAAGATTCAAAGACCTTCTCATTAAATGTCCACACCATGGCATTCCATGGTGTATCCAAATAGAAGTCTTCTTTAAAGGATGCAACCCCAGCACCAGACAAGTTCTAAATTCATCTGCTGGTGGTTCCATGTTGTCCAAGAGTTACAACGAAGCTTATGAGATCTTGGAGAAGATCTCAACATCTCATTGTAGGTGGTCAGACGATCCAGTAGAGCCAACTAGGGCTCAAGACAAGGATGCTCTAAGCGCCATGAGCACCCAAATAAACGCCCTGACCAACCTAGTTAAGCAAATGGCTCAGGCCAATCTCCAAACCAGTGCCAATACCGCCACAGCCATGTCAATGGGCACCCAACCAAGTCAAGGCGAGGCACCTATCTGTGGATTCTGTGGGGAAGGGCACCCTTATGAATACTGCCCTGGGAATCCATCCTCAGTCTGCTACATTGGAAGCCAGCAGCAGCCTAGGAATAACCCCTACTCACAAACTTACAACCCTGGTTGGAGAAACCACCCTAACCTGTCATGGGGTGGCCAACAAAACGCTAACCAAAATTCTAACCAACCAAGGCCGAGTGGAACACCTGGTTTCACTCCCCAACATAACCAGTCAATGTACCAAAAACCTTACAATCAACCTGTAGGATCTTCTGTAGAAAGCCTACTCAAGGAATACATAGCTAAGAATGATGCTACTCTTCAGAGCCAGCAAGCTACTCTTAGGAGCCTGGAAAACCAAATAGGCCAATTAGCCAATGAACTTAAAAGTAGGCCCCAAGGTAGACTCCCTGCTGACACCGAGGTACCTAGGAGAGATGGCAAAGAGCAAGTTCAAGCAATTGAACTTAGGAGTGGAAGACCATTGGTGAGCAACACAAAGGACACACCAAAGAGAGTAGAGAACACTGAGTCTAGTGCTCCACTGGAGTCTCTGCCAAACCAAGGTCCACCACCAACTAGCACATCAGGAGTCAGGCTAGAACCAATTATTGAGGAGGTAGAAAAAATTCCAAGGCCTCCACCTATCCTAAAGCGACCTGACGTGCCTGCATATGTGCCACCACCTCCATACCCTCGAAGGCTTAAAAAGAAGCAAGAACAGGAAGTTCATTTTAATAAATTCTTAGAAATACTTAAGCAAGTGCATGTTAACATTCCTTTTGTTGAAGTTTTACAGTCGATGCCTTCTTATGTAAAGTTTTTGAAGGACATTATTACTAACAAAAAAATAATTGGTGAGTTTGAGACAGTAAACCTCACCGAGGAGTGCAGTGCCATCCTCCAGAACAAGCTGCCCAAGAAGGAGAAGGATCCTGGTTCCTTCACCTTACCTGTAGAACTTGGAGGCAAGCACGTGGGCAGAGCGCTTTGTGACCTGGGCGCCAGCATAAATCTCATGCCCCTGTCCCTATTCCGCCAGTTGGGAATGGGAGAAGCACGTCCAACCACAGTCACTTTACAACTAGCAGACAGATCCATCGCATACCCAGAAGGTAAGATTGAGGATATTCTAGTTAAAGTTGACAAATTTATTTTCCTTGCAGATTTCATTGTCCTGGACTATGAGGCAGACAAGGAAGTCCCCATCCTGCTAGGTAGACCATTTCTAGCCACAGGTAGGGCACTTATAGACGTCCAAAAAGGTGAGCTTACTATGAGGGTTCATGATGAAGAGGTAAAGTTTAGTGTATATAAAGCTTTAAGGTACCCCTCTGACCTTGAATCCTGTGCTAGTATGGACGTTATTGATTCTTTAATGGAAGAACAATTAGAGCATGTATTATTAACCAAACATGCCAATGAATATGTAGGATTAGATATAGCTGACTTAAATATATCTGACATAATGGATATGCCTGTAGATAAACCACAGCATGTATGTATGAATATAGATTTAACTGATAGAACTGTAAATCCGTTAAAGCCCTCCATTGAGCATCCACCTGTTTTAGAACTTAAACCACTACCCACTCACCTCAAATATGCATATTTAGGAAATAATGATACACTGCCAGTAATTATTTCTTCTAAACTAAGTGAACAGCATGAGGGTGAATTAATTTTACTGCTTAAGCAACATAGGAAGGCTATAGCATGGACTATTGCTGATATTCGAGGCATTAGCCCTTCTTATTGCATGCACAAAATTATACTAGAGGAAGAGCACACACCTAGGGTAGATCACCAGCGTAGGCTAAACCCCTCTATGAAAGAGGTAGTAAAGAAGGAAATAATAAAATGGTTAGATGCAGGAGTGATCTTCCCAATAGCTAGTAGCCAGTGGGTGAGCCCCATCCAATGTGTACCTAAAAAGGGGGGAATAACTGTGGTAGTCAATGAGAATAACGAACTGATTCCAACAAGGACTGTCACAGGGTGGAGAGTGTGTATGGATTACAGAAAATTAAATAAAGAGACTAAAAAAGACCATTTCCCTATACCGTTCATTGACCAGATGCTAGACAGAATAGCTGGTAGAGCCTACTATTGTTTCTTAGATGGCTATTCAGGCTATAATCAAATTACTATAGACCCTAAGGATCAAGAGAAGACCACCTTCACTTGCCCTTTTGGAACGTTTGCCTTCCGCAGAATGCCTTTTGGCTTATGCAATGCACCGGCAACTTTCCAAAGGTGCATGATGGCAATCTTCTCCGAGTTGGATGAGTCCATGATAGAAATATTCATGGATGACTTCTCAGTTTTTGGGGATTCATTTAAAACCTGTCTAGAAAACTTAGGACAAGTCCTGGCTAGGTGTGAGGAGACCAACCTAGTCCTAAATTGGGAAAAATGTCATTTTATGGTAGATGAGGGGATTGTCTTAGGACACAGAGTGTCAAGGGCAGGTGTAGAAGTTGATCGGGCCAAGATAGAGATCATAGAGAAATTGGTAGAGCCCCAGAATGTCAAAGCCATTAGAAGCTTCTTAGGGCATGCTGGCTTCTACAGAAGGTTCATTAAGGACTTTTCCAAGATAGCCAAGCCTCTGTGTGAGCTATTAGAGCTAAATAGACCCCTCATCTTCTCTAAGGAATGTGTAGTAGCTTGGACCACCCTTAAGGAAGCACTAGTCACAGCCCCTATCATAGTAGGACCAAATTGGGATCTTCCCTTTGAGATGTTATGTGATGCCAGTGACTATGCTGTAGGAGTGATGCTAGGACAGAAGATTGACAAGCTAACACACCCTGTCTATTATGCTAGTAAGACCTTGAATGAGGCTCAATGTAATTATACAACTACTGAAAAAGAGATGCTTGCTGTAGTGTTTGCCTGCGAAAAATTTAGAAACTATATTGTAGGCACTAGGACAATTGTATACACTGACCATTCTGCCTTGAAATATCTTATGAGGAAGGCTGATGCCAAGCCTAGATTGATTAGATGGGTGTTATTGCTGCAGGAATTTGATTTGGACATTCGGGACAAGAAAGGATGTGAAAATGTGGTTGCAGATCACCTGTCTCGATTGCAGCACAATTGCGAAAAAATTGCGGAGACCGCAATTTCTGATGCTTTTATTGATGAACATGTTTTTGCTTTGGCTCATCGTGATGACGATGAGGAACCTTGGTTTGCTGACATTGCTAACTTCCGTGCATCACAGGTATTACCAGTGTTCAAGGGAGGACAAGAGAAGAAGAGGTTCCTTCATGAAGCAAGGAAATTCATCTGGGATGACCCCACACTTTACAGAACCTGTGCTGATGGCTTGCTAAGGAAGTGTGTTTCAGCTGCTGAAGCGAAGTCTGTGCTGCAGCACTGTCACTCATCTCCTTATGGTGGACACTTTGGTGGCCAAAGAACAGCTGCAAAGGTATTTCAGAGTGGCTACTACTGGCCAACGATCTTCAAAGATGCCCACAACTATGCCCACAGCTGTGATGAATGCCAAAGAACAGGTAACCTCAGTCGAAAGGATGAGATGCCCCTCACCTACATCTTAGAGTTGGAGCTCTTTGATGTGTGGGGCATTGACTTCATGGGACCATTCCCTCCATCATCAGGTAACCTCTACATATTAGTAGCAGTGGACTATGTGTCCAAGTGGGTAGAAGCCAAAGCATGTCCTAATAATGATGCTAAAACAGTCACCAACTTCTTGCATAGGCACATTTTCACTAGATTTGGGACTCCTCGTGCTATCATTAGTGATGAGGGGTCACATTTCATTAATAAGGCTATGGAGAAAGTATTGGCTAAATATAACATTAGACATAGAGTAGCCACTCCCTACCACCCA
This sequence comes from Herpetospermum pedunculosum, assembly GCA_028017165.1. Lineage (NCBI taxonomy): Eukaryota > Viridiplantae > Streptophyta > Magnoliopsida > Cucurbitales > Cucurbitaceae > Herpetospermum > Herpetospermum pedunculosum. Next base: position 50,373,687 of record CM051528.1, on the reverse strand, counting down.
CACTCAAATGGTCAGGCTGAAATTTCAAATAGGGAGATAAAGAACATCCTAGAAAAGGTAGTCAAACCTAATAGGAAAGACTGGTCCTTCAAGCTTGAGGATGCACTTTGGGCTTATAGGACAGCATATAAGACACCTCTAGGGATGTCTCCTTATAGGCTGGTATATGGCAAGGCTTGTCACTTACCACTTGAGTTAGAAAACAAAGCATTTTGGGCCATGAAGGAATTGAATTTTTGTGTAAAAGATGCGGGGACACTGAGGTCTTTGCAAATACATGAGCTTGATGAGCTTAGGCATATGGCCTATGAGAATGCCAAAATGTATAAAGAAAAGACCAAAATATGGCACGACAGTAGACTTAGGATCAAAGACTTTAGGAAAGGCCAACTTGTCCTATTATTTAACTCACGTTTAAAGATATTTCCAGGCAAACTAAAGTCCAGATGGTCGGGTCCATTTGTTATTACTAATGTCTTTGTTCATGGTGCGATAGAGATAAAAAACTTGCAGCAAGGACAGCCTTTTATGGTAAATGGTGCTAGATTGAAGCACTATTATGAGGAAGGAGATGTGAAGACTCTCTCGGCCTTCCTCTTGCATGAAGCATGAAGTTACAAACGAGAGGGAACGAGTGGTTACTGTGCTCGTTTAGTCAAGGCCAATGCCTTAGTTTATTTTTTCTGTTTTTCCGATTATCGTTTGTATGTTTTGTGGTGTGATTTTAATTGCGTATTTAATGTTTTTTTTATTTGTTTTTGCAGGGATTCGAAAGAGGGGATCAAGGAGAGTAAATCCAGCTTTTAAAATCATGAAACGGTTGAGCCAAATAAAAGATACGGACGAGCAAAGTTTGAGATTTTGATGAAAAAATATCCCTGGAATTGCGCTGGAATTGCTGGATTCGCAAAAAAGAGCCGTTGGGATTTTTCCGTTGCCTTTATATCCGTTGGAAAGCGCTCGATCGATACGATTCTCTCATTCTCTGATTTCCAAGAACTCTGCGATTCTTTTCATCTTTGATTCTACTCTCAAGGTCACCAAGATTCGACAATGGTGTCCACACGGGCTGAAAGATCCGCAGCCAAGAAGAAGGCTGATGACGCAGCTGAAGCGGCTGCGAGGGAAGCACTGCTCACCCTTGCAGATGATGGTGTCGTTCGCACCGGACCTCTTCCTAAGCTTCCTATCCGTAGGAAGAAGTGGAGGGTTGTCACTGAGATCCCTGCTGGACCATCTGAGCCAGCGGGCACGCCCAAGAAACGCCGGTGGAGTGTCGAGATGGCCGCCGAACCAAGCACAGCAAATACTCCCTCTGTGGAGAGTCAAGAAACTGATCGTGCATTCCACGAGTCAGCCAAAGAAGGTTCGTCGCCATCCGCATCACCTGCGCGCAGCCCTTCACCATCTGAACCAGTGCCAAGCGCAGAGTCGTCACCGCCTGCACAGAGCTCCGAGTTGTCTCCAGCACCTCAGAGTTCTGAACCGACACCTCCAGCAGCGCAGAGTCCTGAACTGCCGTCTTCGCCACTGAGTTCTGCGCAGACACCATCAGCAGAGCACAATCCCACGCCATTGCACAATTCTCCACGGCCTGATCCTGAATTCCCATACGGGGATTATCAAGAGTCCACGCAGGGCAGTGGCGATGCTGGGGAAGACGAAGTCTTTTCTCCCATGAGGGAAGACAGCCCTGATGTTCCTGCACAGCAGGATGATTCCATGGAGGAGACGTTGGGGGCATGCCTCTAGCAGATCAACATTAAGAAGAAGAAGAAGGCCAAGATTGTCAAGGCCAAGAGATCCAAGAAGCTGAAGAAGAAGAAGGCCAAGAGAGTGCCTTCAGCAGACAAAGAAAGCACGGAGCCATCACTCAAAAGGCTCAAGGTTGAGGCTGCCGAGTCAGCCAAGCCAGCAGATAAGGGGAAGGCCAAGCTCTACCCTGAAGACGAGCCTCAGTCAGTGAGGTATGTCTCATCTGATGCTGAATCCAGGGGTGCTGAGTTAAGGAAGAGGGAGTTGCTGCACGAGAAAGGCTTCCTCGACCGACCTGCTGACCTGCCGCAGTTCCTGCGCGCAGGGGTGATCAACCACGGCTGGGAGGAATTCTGCAGACCGCCTAATCCAGCATACACGAGCATGGTGTATGATTTCTACGCCAATGTGCTCAGCCCTGAGGATGGCCTGTCTGTGGTCAGAGGGGTAGAAGTAGATTTCTCAGCCAAGGCCATCAATGAAGCCTTTGGTCTCAAGGGCCAAACTCATACAGATTATGCACGGATTGTCGATGAGCCTACTGAGGCAGTTTTGGAAGAGGCCATTCGGACTATTGGCCAGCCTGAAGCTTCTTGGACCGTGTCACGCAATGGGAGGCACACGCTCATGAGTGCCAACCTCACGGCTAAGGCAGCTGTTTGGTTTTCGTTCGTGCGAAGGAGATTGTCCCCGGTGACTCACGAGACAACAATAAACCAGAGCCGATCGCTGCTGGTGTATGCGATCATGAGAGGTCTCACGATTAACGTGGGAGAAGTCATCACTGCGGCCATTGCTGAATGCGCCAAGAAAGGTAAGGGACCACTGTTTTTCCCTAATACCATAACCAAGCTATGTTTGCTTGCAGGAGTCCCCACCGAGCGTTTGGAGCAGCAAATGGCTTACACAGGTCATTTGGAGCTGCCTGCTAACCTGAGGCTGAGAAGAAAAGGGAATATGGAGTTTGAACTGGATAGGCTGGTGTTAAGTCTCTGAAAGTGACTTATTTAGGACCCATTTAGCTTAAGAAGATGTACACATTTAGGTGTTTTTGTTAGCATTTAGCCTAAACCTATGCTTTAATATGAGAATTAGAAGAAGGTAGCTAATATAGGACTTATGTACAATAGGTAGAAAAAGGGTTGAAAACCGAAGGAAAAGAATGAAAAAATGAGCATTGCGAATGAATTGCGAAAACATTGCTGAGGCCGCAATTATTCAAGTGAAAACCGTAAGTTGACTGATCTTTTTCTGTTAATTTCCGTAATTTCAGGGATTCATTCTTTCTCCTCCATCCATTCTGATATACGACGTTGAAGATTGATGGTTCTCCTTGGCCCAAACGCACCTGCAAACTACTATAAAAGGGGGTCAAAGTCGGAGGTTCAGTCAAAACTCGAAGCGTAGAAGTCTTTCTGCAGTCCACCCTTTCCACTGTTCTTTCTTTGCCGTCTGTTGGAGTGAGAGTCTAAGCTTTTGGAATCGATAATCTGATAGGAAGGAGAGAAGATTCTTCTTCTCTCTCGATTGGATTCATCCAAGCACGGCTGAATTCTCATCACCTTCATTCGAGGCGACTGCCGCGAAGATTTCCAGCAACCTTTACTGTTTTCTGCTCTTTTCTTCTCAATTCCATTTCTGTTCAATGTTGTTCTTAGCTTAGTCATTTACTTATTGCATTTCGTTGTTGTCTGCCTTGAATTCATTCTGTTTAAGCTTTCCTTTGTCATTCAAACACTTGAAGTAATCAAAGTAAGTTTCTGCATTTCACAGTTATTCCTTATTCTGCTACGAGTTTGGCTTGCTGTTTTAAGCACTTTTTCCTTCTAAGCATGTCTACTTTATCTTATATTTCTGTTCTACATATATCCATGAGTAACTAAATTCATTTAGGGGCATGCTAATGACAGAACTATAGGCTAAAAAACGTAAGTCAAGTAGGTAGATCAACACTCAAACATTGATTATATGTAAGCTTCATCCCACGGGCAATTTCGATTGGCCATCCATTTTGTCCAAAGAACTCCTAACCTCTGGAAGGAGTAAGAGTTCAGAGTCGTATAATCATGCTAGCCTTCCATGGTAATCAGGAAACGGCCTAGGAATAGGCGTTTCCCTAGTATAAACTGAACACTCCTGTTTTAACAAGATGCTTAAGACCTTACTTTGAAGTCAAGTAAACTTGAGTCTCTCATGCATGGAATCGGACGATACTTGAGATAGAGTGAGTTTAATGTATAGAGAGTTGATCCAAAGCTTGATAATCGTAATAAAATGCTTATAGGACAGTCATTAGTAGCCCTTAATTCACCTATCTAACCAGTTTCGCTGCCATTTAATTGCGGATTAATTGCGGTTCTCGCAATTCTGCCAAATTGTCTTCTGTCTAGCTGTTTTCTTCTGCGTTTATTGATTTCATCTCTTGACCTTTAAGCCTGATTTTCACTTTAATTTGTTTATGGCATGTTCCTTTATACATTCAGCGAAAAGTAGTTAATTAAAAACCAATTTTACCCCATCAAATCCATCCCATCTTTCTTAACAAACACACTTCGCGAATAGCTAAAATTAAGTCTCTGTGGAAAAAACGAATTAAATATACTTACTACTTGCTGTGAGACCATGTATGCTTGCATGTTCTAAGTGCTCTCTCCATCCTTTTGCTTCTTTATCTTTACACATTGAGCACGCAACAAGTTTTTGGCGCCGCTGCCGGGGATTTAGTTTAGTGAAAACGAAGTTTGTTAAGTTAGAAAACCAACTCTTAATATCTATTGGAGCTAATCTTCTTTCATTTCCTTTACAGGTACTATCAAGCTAGTTTATGAAAGAGTTTCCAAACCTCAACTCGCAACAGAGAGAAACTTTGCAGGTGGAAAACGTATGGGTACGATAAAGTAAATGAATACGCTGCAGAACTTAATTGGAGGACGAGTTTGCCCACAACAGTTTGAAGGATTTTACCAGCCATGTGCTTATTGTGGGGATAATCATAACTTGGAGAATTGCCCAACAGTGAATTATCAAGAGAGGCAATATCAACAAAGCTATGACAACCATTATTCGTACATGTGTGAACATGATCAGTGGCAACTCTCAAATAATCCTTGGGAAGAGCATGTGCAAATTGCTCATTATGAAGAGTTCCCCCAACATGAAAACTATCAACATTATGCCCCAACTCCAAGTGAAGAATTATCACCCACTTTGGAGGCACTATGGATAGAATTCATGGAAAGGAATGATGCATCCATGAGGAGAATGGATGTGCAATTAGCTCAGCTCACAAATGACTTACAAGAGCTACTTGCTATAGCAAAATCACTACCACCATGCCCTCGGATGTTCGATTTTTATGATGATGAATCTTTTGTTACCTTCGAATCTGAGAAGAGTGATCCAATGGAATCTCCATATGAAATGGTGGAGTTGGTGACAGTTGAGAAAAATGAAATTGTGCTGGATGAGGCCAAAGAGACTAATGCGCTGCTTGAGGAACAAGAATTTGAAATGTTTGAGGTTGTAGCAAGCTTCTCCACCAATGAAAGAGTTGAGCCACCACCACCACAAATGCTCCAGCTGAAGGAGTTAGAAAAAGTTGTGCCAGAAAAAGAAGTCTCATCGCATCAAAGCTATGTTGTAGCAAATATTGTAGAAACAAAACCAACGCACAGAAAGTACAAACCTTGGGATGTTATAACATGCAATCTCTTTGAGAGAATCAACAAATTCAAGGTGTGGCAGAATGTCCGACCCCGTAAATCAAGACTTAAGTATCTTAAAGGAGCAAAAGTGATGCCTCGAAACATTGAAGAATATCCATCAGAGGCAGATTGACAAGGGAGTATTTCTGTTCCGTAAAAGAAAAAAAAATCAAACTGCTTTTCGTTGAACTATGTGAATTCTGTTACTTTTGAGTACATTTTTGATCTGTTTTAGATGCTTAGTTTTATGTTTTTAATTTTGCTTAGTATAGTCTGATGATAGGAGCCTAGATAGGTTAGTTTTGTTTTATTTTTAGAAGAGCTTGAATGACTGGAAAGAGCATGCTTAGGGGCCTTAATCACTGTTATATCGGCCCTGATCTAATTGCGAAATAATTGCGGTACCCGCAATTTTCATGACTGAAAGCATGTTTTGGACTGTCTGTTTAGCTAGGCTGTGATCTGTTTAAATTCCATCTTTTGCTGCTATCATGACTACCTTATATAGCTTATTTAAATGCATGCTGAATGAGTGTCATAGGACACCCTTTGATAGTTTAAATCAACCTCTAAAAAGCTCAGCATGCACAGCTTTAAGCCCTTATCTGTCTGTTTTTTTTTACTGCTGCTGTGATATTTGTCGTTCGAATGTTTTGTCTATGCCTAGGGCTTTAGATTCTCTTTGTTTTACTTTAGACTAGATGCTTCTAGGAAAGTTGGGGGTATGCCACCTCAGACACTCATTGGGGACAATGAGTAGTTGAAGTTTGGGGGAGGCCACCCTAGGCCTAGGAACATTCCTCTCTCCCTTAGAAACATAAGCATTCTTCTTCTCCTTTACAAAAAAAATGGTGAACTGAAAAAAAAAGAAAAAATGAAAAATAGAATAAAGAGGGGGGTCTCTCTTAGGTTGCTAAGTGATCAGTGCCAAGTGTGTGACCCACAAGTGGCATTGCATCAAAAGGCAACCAAAGGATAGGCCCCACCTAAGTAAAGAAAGAAAAGGAAAAAAGAATGTATACCTAGGAGTTATAACTTTGTGGCGTAGATGTCCTATTTAAAAAGAACTCTGATCCTCAAGTAGCTAAGCACAAAGTTATAACTTGTAGGGTTGTTTAGGGAGATGAGTGTTTATCCAATGTAGTGATGCCAGGGTTTAGGTTGTTCTTTAAAAGTACCACTGTCACCGTTAATACTAAGACTGGCATGACTCTAAGGAATCCTAGACACATTAAAAATAAAGCTAGAAGCATGTACTGAGTCTGAGGTAAAGCTAGGCAGAATTTGAAACCTTAGGGATAGTGGCATGATATGACAAAAGCAAATAGATCAGTTGTAGGGAGTTAATGAAAACAGATAAGTGTTAGGCAGGCAAGTTCAGAAGAAGCTAGATAAGAGGGTAGTTTTAAGCTTGGAGGTGTGTCACAGGACAGCAGTGCTATAGATAGGGATATAGGGGAGTCAGTAGGTGGTTAAAGAAGATAAAACAGCAGCCTAAGTAAGTCCTTAGTATGCTTGAGGACAAGCAAAGCCTTAAGTTTGGGGGTGTGTTAAGTCTCTGAAAGTGACTTATTTAGGACCCATTTAGCTTAAGAAGATGTACACATTTAGGTGTTTTTGTTAGCATTTAGCCTAAACCTATGCTTTAATATGAGAATTAGAAGAAGGTAGCTAATATAGGACTTATGTACAATAGGTAGAAAAAGGGTTGAAAACCGAAGGAAAAGAATTAAAAAATGAGCATTGCGAATGAATTGCGAAAACATTGCTGAGGCCGCAATTATTCAAGTGAAAACCGTAAGTTGACTGATCTTTTTCTGTTAATTTCCGTAATTTCAGGGATTCATTCTTTCTCCTCCATCCATTCTGATATACGACGTTGAAGATTGATGGTTCTCCTTGGCCCAAACGCACCTGCAAACTACTATAAAAGGGGGTCAAAGTCGGAGGTTCAGTCAAAACTCGAAGCGTAGAAGTCTTTCTGCAGTCCACCCTTTCCACTGTTCTTTCTTTGCCGTCTGTTGGAGTGAGAGTCTAAGCTTTTGGAATCGATAATCTGATAGGAAGGAGAGAAGATTCTTCTTCTCTCTCGATTGGATTCATCCAAGCACGGCTGAATTCTCATCACCTTCATTCGAGGCGACTGCCGCGAAGATTTCCAGCAACCTTTACTGTTTTCTGCTCTTTTATCCTCAATTCCATTTCTGTTCAATGTTGTTCTTAGCTTAGTCATTTACTTATTGCATTTCGTTGTTGTCTGCCTTGAATTCATTCTGTTTAAGCTTTCCTTTGTCATTCAAACACTTGAAGTAATCAAAGTAAGTTTCTGCATTTCACAGTTATTCCTTATTCTGCTACGAGTTTGGCTTGCTGTTTTAAGCACTTTTTCCTTCTAAGCATGTCTACTTTATCTTATATTTCTGTTCTACATATATCCATGAGTAACTAAATTCATTTAGGGGCATGCTAATGACAGAACTATAGGCTAAAAAACGTAAGTCAAGTAGGTAGATCAACACTCAAACATTGATTATATGTAAGCTTCATCCCACGGGCAATTTCGATTGGCCATCCATTTTGTCCAAAGAACTCCTAACCTCTGGAAGGAGTAAGAGTTCAGAGTCGTATAATCATGCTAGCCTTCCATGGTAATCAGGAAACGGCCTAGGAATAGGCGTTTCCCTAGTATAAACTGAACACTCCTGTTTTAACAAGATGCTTAAGACCTTACTTTGAAGTCAAGTAAACTTGAGTCTCTCATGCATGGAATCGGACGATACTTGAGATAGAGTGAGTTTAATGTATAGAGAGTTGATCCAAAGCTTGATAATCGTAATAAAATGCTTATAGGACAGTCATTAGTAGCCCTTAATTCACCTATCTAACCAGTTTCGCTGCCATTTAATTGCGGATTAATTGCGGTTCTCGCAATTCTGCCAAATTGTCTTCTGTCTAGCTGTTTTCTTCTGCGTTTATTGATTTCATCTCTTGACCTTTAAGCCTGATTTTCACTTTAATTTGTTTATGGCATGTTCCTTTATACATTCAGCGAAAAGTAGTTAATTAAAAACCAATTTTACCCCATCAAATCCATCCCATCTTTCTTAACAAACACACTTCGCGAATAGCTAAAATTAAGTCTCTGTGGAAAAAACGAATTAAATATACTTACTACTTGCTGTGAGACCATGTATGCTTGCATGTTCTAAGTGCTCTCTCCATCCTTTTGCTTCTTTATCTTTACACATTGAGCACGCAACAGCTGGCTGCTGAACAGTCTCTATCCATGGCCTGCTTAATGGATATGCAGAGAAGAATGGCTCAATGGGCCACTTATGCGCAGGCGAGGGACAAGGAAGTTGCAGACCAACTGGGGTGCATCTTCCCTGACTTCCCCACAAATCTCCTGACTCCATGGGTGCCCCCACGACCACGGCAACCAGATGAGGATGAAGAAGTTTAAGTGCTGGTTTGAAGTGCACTAAAGGGAGTATTGCTGTTCCCTTAGAAAAATAAACAATTTTCTGCTTTCTGATAGGACCATGTGAATTATGCTGTTTTTGGTTCAATTTTGATCTGTTTTAGATGTTTAGTTTTATGTTTTTCCTTTTGCTTAGTATAGTCTGATGTTAGCTGACTAGGTAGGATAGTTTAGTTTTATTTTTAGGAAGCTTGAGTGACTGGAAAAAGCATGCTTAGGGGCCTTAATCAATGTTATATCTGCCCTGATCTAATTGCGAAATAATTGCGGTACCCGCAATTTTCATGACTAAAAGCATGTTTTGGACTGTCTGTTTAGCTAGGCTGTGATCTGTTTAAATTCTATCATTTCCTGCTAACATGACTGCCTTATATAGCTTATCTAAATGCATGCTGGATGAGTGTCATAGTACACCCTTTGATAGTTTAAATCGACCTCTAAAAAGCTCAGCATGCACAGCTTTAAGCCTTTAACTGTCTGTTTTTTTTTAATTACTGCTGCTGTGATATTTTCTTTTAAATGTTCTGTCTATACCTAGGGCTTTTAGATTCTCTTTGTTTTACCCTAGACTAGATGCTTCTAGGACAAGTTTGGGGGTGTGCCACCTCAGACACTCATTGGGGACAATGAGTAGTTTAAGTTTGGGGGAGGACACCCTAGGCCTAGGAACATTCCTCTCTCCCTTAAAGCATAAGCATTCTTCTTCTCCTTTACAAAAAAATGACGAGCTGAAAAAAAAAAATGAAAAATAGAATAAAGAGGGGGGTCTCTCTTAGGTTGCTAAGTAATCAGTGCCAAGTGTGTGACCCACAAGTGGCATTGCATCAAAAGGCAACCAAAGGATAGGCCCCACCTAAGTAAAAAAGGAAAAAGGGAGAAATAGGGGAAGAAGAATGTATGCTTAGGAGTTATAATCTTGTGGCTTAGATGTCCTATTCAAAAAAAAAAAAGAACTCTGATCCTCAATGAGCTAAGCACAAGGTTGTAGCTTTTAGGTTTGTCCAGGGAGATGAATGTATATCCAATGTAGTGATGCCAGGGTTTAGGTTGTTCTCTAAAAGTACCACTGTCACTGTTAATACTAAAACTGACATGACTCTAAGGAATCCTAGACACATTAAAAATAAGCTAGAAGCATGTACTGAGTCTGGAGTAAAACTTGGTAGAATTTGAAACCTTAGGGATAGTGGCATGATATTATAAAAGTAGCTAGATCAGTAGTAGGGGGTTAATAAAAACAGCAGGTATAGTAGGCAGGTGAAGTCAGAAGAAGCTTGATAAGAGGTTAGTTCTAAACGTAGAGGTGTGTCACAGGACAGCACTGCTAGAGATAGGGATATAGGGGAGTCAGTAAGTGGTCAAAGAAGATAAAATAACAAGCCTAAGCAAGTCCTTAGTATGCTTGAGGACAAGCAAAACCTTAAGTTTGGGGGTGTGTTAAGTCTCTGAAAGTGACTTATTTAGGACCCATTTAGCTTAGGAAGATGTACACTTTTAGGTGTTTTTGATAGCATTTAGCCTAAACCTATGCTTTAATATGAGAATTAGAAGAAGGTAGCTAATCTAGGACTTATGTACAATAGGTAGAAAAAGGGTTGAAAACCGAAGGAAAAGAATGAAAAAATGAGCATTGCGGATGAATTGCGAAAACATTGCGGTGACCGCAATTATTCAAGTGAAAACCGTAAGTTGACTGATCTTTTTCTGTTAATTTCCGTAATTTCAGGGATTCGTTCTTTCTCCTCCATCCATTCTGATATATGACGTTGAAGATTGATGGTTCTCCTTGGCCCAAACGCACCTGCAAACTACTATAAAAGGGGGCCAAAGTCGGAGGTTTGATCATCATTCGAAGCGCAGAAGTCTTCTTGCAGTCCATCATTTCTCTCTGTTTTCCTTTACCGTCTGTTGGAGTGGGAGTCTCAGCTGTTGGAATCGATAATCTGATAGGAAGGAGAGGAGATTCTTCTTCTCTCTCGATTGGATTCATCCAAGCAAGGCTGACCTCTCATCCCTTTCATTCGAGGCGACTGCAACGAAGCTTTCAAGCAACCTTTACTGCTTTTCTGTCTTTTTCTTCTCATTTCCAGCTTTGATTAGTTGTTGTTCTAGTTTAGTGTTTTACTTACTGCATTTCGTTGTTGTCTGTCTTGGAATCATTTCTTTCAAAGCTTTCCTTTGTCGTTCAAACACTCAAAGTAATCAAAGTACAATTCTGCATTTCACAGTTTCCACCTTTTTCTGCTACGATTTTGTCTTGCTGTTTTAAGCACATTTCTCTTCTAAGCATGTCTGTTTTATTTACCCTTTCTGTTCTCTATATATCCATGAGTAGCTAAGTCACTTAGGGGCATGCTAATGACAGGACTATAGGCTAAAAAACGTGAACCAAGCATGTAGGATCGCCTTCGAAACATTGATTGTATGTAAGCTTCATCCCACGGGCAATTTCGATTGGCCATCCATTTTGTCCAAAGAACACCTAACCTCTGGAAGGAGTAAGAGTTCAGAGTCATATAATCATGCTAGCCTTTCACGGTAATCAGAAAACGGCTTAGGAATAAGCGTTTTCCTAGTACAAACTAAACACTCCTGTTTTAACAAGATGCTTAAGACCTTACTTTGAAGTCGAGTAAACTTAAGACTCTAATGCATGGAATCGGACGATACTTGAGATAGAGTGAGTTTGATGTATAGAGAGTTGATCCAGTGCTTGAGAATCGTAATAAAATGCCTATAGGATAGTCATTAGTAGCCTTTAATTCACCCATTTACACACTTTCGCTGTTATTCAATTGCGGTAACATTGCGGTCCTCGCAATTCTGCCATTTTATCATTCTGTTTAGCTGTTTTCTTCTTCGTTTATCTATTCCATCTCTTGTCCTTTGAGTCTGATTTCAACTTTAATTTGTTTATGTTGCATCCCTTTACACATTCAGCAAAAATTAGATAATTAAAAATCAATTTTACCCCATCAAATCCACCCCATCTTTCTTAACAAATACACTTCGCGAATAGCTAAACATAAGTCTCTGTGGAAAAAACGAATGAAATATACTTACTACTTGCTGTGAGACCATGTATGCTTGCATGTTCTGAGTGCTCTCTCTACTTTCTTGCTTATTTATCTTTACACATTGAGCACGCAACACCTACCTGTGGCTAGAAATGGTCTGCCTAACAGGATGGGGACCTTCTTGTCTGCTTCATAATCCAGGATAATGAAACCTGCAAGGAAAATAAACTTGTCAACCTTTACAAGAATATCCTCAATCTTACCTTCAGGGTATGCAATGGATCTGTCTGCTAGTTGTAAGGTGACAGTGGTTGGACGTGCTTCTCCTATTCCTAGCTGTCGGAATAGTGATAGGGGCATGAGATTTATGCTGGCTCCCAGGTCACAAAGAGCTCTGCCCACGTGCTTGCCTCCCAGCTCTACAGGTAAGGTGAAGGACCCAGGATCCTTCTCCTTCTTGGGTAGTTTGTTCTGGAGTATGGCACTGCACTCCTCAGTGAGATTGACTGTTTCAAACTCACCAATTATTTTCTTGTTAGTTATAATATCCTTCAAAAACTTTACATAAGAAGGCATAGACTGTAAAACCTCTACAAAAGGAATGTTAACATGCACTTGCTTAAGAATTTCTAAAAATTTGTTAAAGTGCACTTCCTGTTCTTGTTTTTTCTTTAGTCTTCTAGGAAATGGAGGTGGTGGCACATATGCAGGCACTTCAGGTCGCCTTAGGATAGGTGGAGGCCTTGGAATTTCTTCTATCTCTTCTATGATTGGCTCCAGCCTTGATCCTGATGTGCTTGTTGGTGGTGGACCTTGGTTTGGCAGAGACTCCAGTGGAGCACTAGACTCAGTGTTCTCTACTCTCTTTGGTGTGTCCTTGGTGTTGCTTACCAATGGTCTACCACTTCTAAGTTCAATTGCTTGAACTTGCTCTTTACCATCTCTCCTTGGCACTTCAGTGTCAGCAGGGAGTCTACCTTGGGGCCTACTTTTGATTTCATTGGCTAGTTGCCCTATTTGGTTCTCTAGGCTCCTAAGAGTAGCTTGCTGGCTCTGCAGAGTGGCATCATTCTTGGCTATGTATTCCTTAAGTAAGTTTTCTACAGAAGATCCTACAGGTTGGTTGTACGGTTTTTGATACATGGATTGGTTATGTTGAGGAGTGAAACCAGGTGTTCCACTCGGTCTTGGTTGGTTAGGAGCTTGGTTAGCATTTTGTTGGCCACCCCATGACAGGTTTGGGTGGTTCCTCCAACCAGGGTTGTAAGTATTGGAATAGGGGTTGTTCCTAGGCTGCTGCTGGCTTCCAATATACCAGACTGAGGCTGGATTCCCAGGACAATATTCATACAGGTGCCCTTCCCCACAGAATCCACAGATAAGTGTCTCACCTTGACTTGGTTGGGTGCCCATTGACATGGCTGTGGCGGTGTTGACACTTGTTTGGAGATTGGCCTGAGCCATTTGCTTAACTAGGTTGGTCAGGGCATTTATTTGGCTGCTCATTGCACTTAGAGCATCCTTGTCTTGAGCTCTAGTTGGCTCAACTGGATCATCTGACCACCTACAGTGAGATGCTGAGATCTTTTCCAAGATCTCATAGGCCTCGTTGTAACTCTTGGACAACATGGAACCTCCAGCAGATGAGTTTAAGACTTGTCTAGTGTTGGGGTTGTGTTACGTCTCCAAAAGTGACTTTTTTAGGACTCAATTGGCTTAGAAAGATGTTCACTCTTAGGTGTTTTTGATAGCATTTAGCCTAAACCTATGCTTAAATATGAGAATTAGAAGAAGGTAGCTAAATTAGGACTTATGTACAATAGGAAAGAAAAGAGTTGAAAACCGAAGGAAAAGAATGAAAAACAAGCTTTGCGAACGCATTGCGGAAACATTGCGGTCACCGCAATGTTTCAAGTGAAAACCGTAAGTTGACTGATCTTTTTCTGTTAATTTCCGTTATTTCAGGGATTCGTTCTTTCTCCTCCATCCATTCTGAAGTACGACGTTGAAGATTGATGGTTCTCCTTGGCCCAAATGCACCTGCAGATTACTATAAATAGGGGTCAAAGTCGAGGGTTCAAGCATCATCCGAAAGCGTAGAAGTCTTCTCGCAGTCCACCTTTTCTCCTAGTTTTCCTTTGCCGTCTGCTGGTTTGCGAAGCTCAGCTGTTGGAATCGATAATCTGATAGGAAGGAGAGGAGATTCTTCTTCTCTCCCGATTGGATTCATCCAAGCAAGGCTGACCTTTCTCATCCTTCATTCGAGGCGGCTGCAACGAGATTTCGAGCTGTTTTACTGCTTTCTGTTCTTCATTTCTGTTTTCCAATTCTGTCTTGTGTTGTTTCTGTTCTTGTGGCTAGTTTAGATCATTTCGTTGTGTTCTGTCTTGCTGTTCTCTACTTTAAGTATCTCTTATGTTCATTCAAACAATCAATTAATCAAACACAAAATTCAGTATTTCACAGTTTCTGCCTTTGCATTCTACTGCTTTCCCTTGCTGTTTTAAGCACATTTCCCTTCTCAGCATGTCCATCTTATCCTTTAGTTCTGTTCTCCTTATATCCATGAGTAACTAAGTCACTTAGGGGCATGCTAATGACAACTCCATAGGCTAAAAAACGTGAATCAAGCATGTAGGATAGCTCTCGAAGCGTTGATTGTATGTAAGCTTCATCCCACGGGCAATTTCGATTGGCCATCCATTTTGTCCAAAGAACTCCTAACCTCTGGAAGGAGTAAGAGTTCAGAGTCATATTATCATGCTAGCCTTTCAAGGTAACCAGGAAACGGCCTAGGAATAGGCGTTTCCCTAGTACAAACCATATCTTTCTGCTTTAACAAGATGCTTAAGACCTTACTTTGAGATGAGTAAACTAAAGAATCTAATGCATGGAATCGGACGATACATGAGATTGAGATAGTTTGATGCATAGAGAGTAGATCCAGTGCTTGAGAATCGTATAAGAATGCCTATAGGATAGTCATTAGTAGCCCTTAATTCACCGATTTACACACTTTCGCTGTTATTTAATTGCGGTAGAATTGCTGTCTCCGCAATTCTGCTTAAGTTAAAATTCTGTTTAGCCGTCTTTGCCTTCATTTATTAATTTCGTTTCTTTTCATTTGAGCTTAAATTTCACTTGTTCTCGTTGATGTTACTACCCTTTACACATTCAGCAAAAATTAGATAATTAAAAACCAATTTTACCCCATCAAATCCACCCCTTCTTTCTTAACAAAACACTTCGCGAATAGCTAAAAATAAATCTCTGTGGGAAAACGAATGAAATATACTTACTACTTGCTATAAGATCATGTATGCTTGCATGTTCTGAGTGCTCTATCTCTTTTATTGCCTAATTATTTTGACACATTGAGCACGCAACAAGTTTTTGGCGCTGCTGCCGGGGATTTATTTAAGTGAAAACGAAGTTTGTTAAGTTTGAAACACCAAGTTTATTGCCTATTGAAGTTGATCTGTTTCATTTCTTTTGCAGGTACTATTGGGGTAGTTTATGATTGAGCCTTCAAGTAGAGATCTAGAGTTCAATCCTGAGCCCGAGAGACTATTTAAAGCCAGAAATAAAGCCAAGAAACGTCTTTTTAAACAACCCCCTATACCTCAAATCATACCTGAAATTGAAGAAATGGACGAGATAGTTCCAAATCAGGTACCTGTCATTCGCAACCCCATCGAAATAGCGAATGACAAGAATAGTGCCATTCTTTCATATTTAGTACCTATGCCTGGGGAGCTGAACCCCAGCATAATCCGTCCTGAAATCACTGCCAACTCATTCGAGTTAAAGCCAGTGATGTTCCAAATGTTGTCCACTGTGGGACAATTCTTTGGAATAGTAAATGAGGACCCCCACAACCATCTTAGGAACTTCTTAGGAGTTAGTGATACCTTCATCATCCCTGGAGTGTCCCAAGAAGCTTTGAGGCTATACTTGTTCCCTTATTCTTTGAGGGACAAAGCCAAAACATGGTTGAACTCATTACCTTCTGGATCTGTCCTTAATTGGACAGATTTAGCAGAGAAATTCCTAGTCAAATACTTCCCACTTGATAGGAATTCTACCTTTCGTGATGACATAGTTAAATTCAAACAAGCTGATAATGAATCTCTTCACGAAGCTTGGACAAGGTTCAAGGACCTTCTTCTCAAATGTCCACATCATGGCATCCCATGGTGTATCCAAATAGAGGTCTTTTTCAAAGGATGCAACCCCAGCACTAGGCAAGTCTTAAATTCATCTGCTGGTGGTTCCATGTTGTCCAAGAGTTACAACGAGGCCTATGAGATCTTGGAGAAGATCTCAGCATCTCACTGTAGGTGGTCAGATGATCCAGTTGAGCCAACTAGAGCTCAAGACAAGGATGCTCTAAGTGCGATGAGCAGCCAAATAAATGCCCTGACCAACCTAGTTAAGCAAATGGCTCAAGCCAATCTCCAAACAAGTGTCAACACCGCTACCGCCATGTCAATGGGCACCCAACCAAGTCAAGGTGAGACACTTGTATGTGGATTCTGTGGGGAAGGGCACCTGTATGAATACTGCCCTGGGAATCCAGCCTCAGTCTGCTACATTGGAAGTCAGCAGCAGCCTAGGAACAACCCCTATTCCAATACTTACAACCCTGGTTGGAGGAACCACCCAAACCTGTCATGGGGTGGCCAACAAAATGCTAACCAAAATCCTAACCAGCCTAGACCGAGTGGAACACCTGGTTTCACGCCCCAACATAACCAATCAATGTATCAAAAACCATACAACCAACCATACTCAAGGAATACATAGCTAAGAATGATGCTACTCTTCAAAGCCAGCAAGCTACTCTTAGAAGCCTAGAGAACCAAATAGGCCAATTGGCCAATGAACTCAAGAGTAGGCCCCAAGGTAGACTCCCTGCTGACACCGAGGTGCCAAGGAGAGATGGTAAAGAACAAGTTCAAGCAATTGAACTTAGAAGTGGTAGACCCTTGGTGAGCAACACAAAGGACACACCAAAGAGAGTAGAGAACACTGAGTCTAGTGCTCCACTGGAGTCTCTGCCAAACCAAGGTCCACCACCAACTAGCACATCAGGAGCCAGGCTAGAGCCAATTATTGAGGAGATAGAAGAAATTCCAAGGCCTCCACCTATCCTAAGGCGCCCTGACGTGCCTGCATATGTGCCACCACCTCCATATCCTCGAAGGCTTAAGAAGAAGCAGGAACAGGAAGTGCATTTTAATAAATTCTTAGAAATTCTTAAGCAAGTGCATGTCAACATTCCTTTTGTAGAAGTTTTACAGTCTATGCCTTCCTATGTAAAGTTTTTGAAAGATATTATTACTAACAAAAAAATAATTGGTGAGTTTGAAACAGTAAACCTCACTGAGGAGTGCAGTGCCATACTCCAAAACAAGTTGCCCAAGAAGGAGAAGGATCCTGGTTCCTTCACCTTACCTGTAGAACTTGGAGGCAAGCATGTGGGCAGAGCGCTTTGTGACCTGGGCGCCAGCATAAACCTCATGCCCCTATCACTATTCCGCCAGCTAGGAATAGGAGAAGCACGTCCAACCACTGTCACTTTACAATTAGCAAACAGATCCATTGCATACCCAGAAGGTAAGATTGAGGATATTTTAGTAAAGGTTGACAAGTTTATTTTCCTTGCAGATTTCATTATCCTGGATTATGAAGCAGACAAGGAGGTCCCCATCCTGTTAGGCAGACCATTTCTAGCCACAGGTAGGGCACTGATAGACGTCCAAAAAGGTGAGCTTACTATGAGGGTTCATGATGAAGAGGTGAAATTTAGTGTGTATAAAGCTTTATGGTACCCCTCTGACCTTGAATCCTGTGCTAGCATGGACGTTGTAGACTCTTTAATGGAAGAACAATTGGAGCATGTATTATTAACCAAGCATGCCAATGAATATGTAGGATTAGAATTAACTGACTTAAACGTAGCTGAGATAATGGACATATCTGTAAATAACCCTCAGCATGTTTGTATGAATATTGACTTAACTGATAGAGCCTTAAATCCTTTAAAGCCATCCATTGAGCATCCACCTGTATTAGAATTAAAGCCACTCCCCACTCACCTCAAGTATGCATATTTAGGGAGTAATGAAACTCTGCCTGTTATCATTTCTTCTAAATTAAGTGAAAAGCATGAGGTTGAACTGATATTACTGCTTAAGCAACATAGGAAGGCTATTGCATGGACTATTGCTGATATTAGAGGCATTAGCCCTTCTTATTGCATGCATAAGATTATACTAGAGGAAGAGCACACACCTAGAGTAGATCATCAACGTAGGCTGAATCCCTCTATGAAAGAGGTAGTAAAGAAAGAAATAATAAAATGGTTAGATGCTGGTGTGATCTTCCCCATAGCTAGTAGTCAGTGGGTAAGCCCTATACAGTGTGTACCTAAAAAGGGTGGGATGACTGTGGTAGTCAATGAAAACAACGAACTGATTCCAACTAGGACTGTCACGGGGTGGAGAGTATGTATGGATTATAGGAAGCTCAATAAAGAAACTAAAAAAGACCACTTCCCTCTACCATTCATTGACCAAATGTTAGACAGAATAGCTGGTAGAGCCTATTACTGTTTCCTAGACGGTTATTCAGGGTACAACCAAATCACTATAGACCCCAAGGACCAAGAAAAGACTACCTTTACTTGCCCTTTTGGAACTTTTGCCTTTCGCAGAATGCCTTTTGGCTTATGCAATGCACCGGCAACTTTCCAAAGGTGCATGTTGGCAATCTTCTCTGATTTGGATGAATCTATGATAGAGATATTCATGGATGACTTTTCAGTCTTTGGGGATTCATTCACCAACTGTCTAGAGAACCTAGGACAAGTCCTGGCTAGATGTGAAGAGACTAACTTAGTCCTTAATTGGGAAAAGTGTCACTTCATGGTAGATGAGGGGATTGTCTTAGGTCATAGAGTGTCAAGGGCAGGTGTAGAAGTTGACAGGGCAAAGATAGAGATCATAGAGAAGTTGGTAGAGCCTCAGAATGTCAAGGCCATTAGAAGTTTCTTAGGGCATGCTGGCTTCTATAGAAGGTTCATTAAGGACTTTTCTAAGATAGCCAAGCCTCTGTGTGAGC
The DNA here is from genome assembly GCA_028017165.1 of Herpetospermum pedunculosum. NCBI lineage: Eukaryota > Viridiplantae > Streptophyta > Magnoliopsida > Cucurbitales > Cucurbitaceae > Herpetospermum > Herpetospermum pedunculosum. The sequence goes on along the minus strand of CM051528.1, from coordinate 50,354,605 downwards.
TTCTAGAACTAAACAGGCCATTCATCTTCTCTAAGGAATGTGTAGTAGCTTGGACAACCCTTAAGAAAGCACTAGTCACAGCACCTGTTATAGTAGGGCCAGATTGGGATCTCCCATTTGAGATGTTATGTGATGCTAGTGACTATGCTGTAGGGGTTATGTTAGGACAGAAGATTGACAAGCTAACACACCCTGTCTATTATGCTAGTAAGACCTTAAATGAGGCTCAATGTAATTATACAACTACTGAGAAAGAGATGCTTGCTGTAGTGTTCGCTTGTGAGAAATTCAGAAACTATATTGTAGGCACTAGGACAATTGTGTACACTGACCATTCTTCCTTGAAATATCTTATGAGGAAGGCTGATGCTAAGCCTAGGTTGATTAGGTGGGTGTTATTGCTGCAGGAATTTGATTTGGACATTCGAGACAAGAAAGGATGTGAAAATGTGGTTGCGGATCACCTTTCTCGATTGCAGCACAATTGCGGAAAAATTGCGGAACCCGCAATTTCTGATGCTTTCATTGATGAACATGTCTTTGTTTTGACTCATTGTGATAACGATGAGGAACCTTGGTTTGCTGACATTGCTAACTTCCTTGCATCACAGGTATTACCAGTTTTCAAGGGCGGTCAAGAGAAGAAGAGGTTCCTTCATGAAGCAAGGAAATTCATATGGGATGACCCCACACTTTACAGAACCTGTGCTGACGGCTTGCTGAGGAAGTGTGTTTCAGCTGCTGAAGCGAAGTCTGTGCTGCAGCACTGCCACACAGCTCCTTATGGTGGACACTTTTGTGGCCAAAGAACAGCTGCAAAGGTATTTCAGAGTGGCTACTATTGGCCAACAATCTTCAAGGATGCCCACAACTATGCCCACAGCTGCGATGAATGCCAAAGAACAGGTAACCTCAGTCGAAAGGATGAGATGCCCCTCACCTACATCTTAGAGTTGGAGCTCTTTGATGTGTGGGGCATTGACTTCATGGGGCCATTTCCTCCATCATCAGGTAACCTTTACATTTTGGTAGCAGTAGACTACGTATCCAAGTGGGTAGAGGCCAAAGCATGTCCCAATAATGATGCTAAAACAGTCACCAAATTCTTGCATAGGCATATTTTTACTAGGTTTGGGAAACCTCGTGCCATCATTAGTGATGAGGGGTCACATTTCATTAACAAGGCTATGGAGAGAGTGTTGGCTAAGTATAACATTAGACATAGAGTAGCCACTCCCTATCACCCACACTCGAATGGACAGGCTGAAATTTCAAATAGGGAGATTAAGAACATCCTAGAAAAAGTGGTCAAACCTAATAGGAAAGACTGGTCCTTTAAGCTTGAGGATGCACTTTGGGCTTATAGGACAGCATATAAGACACCCCTAGGTATGTCTCCTTATAGGCTGGTATATGGCAAGACTTGTCACTTACCACTTGAGTTAGAAATCAAAGCATTTTGGGCCATGAAAGAATTGAATTTTTGCGTAAATGATGTGGGGACATTGCGGTCCTTACAATTACATGAGCTTGATGAGCTTAGACATATGGCCTATGAAAATGCTAAGATGTATAAGGAAAAGACCAAGATTTGGCACGATAGTAGACTTAGAGTTAAGGACTTTAAGAAGGGTCAACTTGTTTTGTTGTTTAACTCACGGTTGAAACTATTTCCAGGGAAACTTAAGTCTAGATGGTCAGGTCCATTTGTGATTACTAATGTGTTTGTTCATGGTGCCATAGAGATAAAGAACTTGCAGCAAGGCCAACCGTTTATGGTTAATGGTGCAAGGTTGAAGCACTACTATGAGGAAGGAGATGTGAAGACTCTCTCGGCCTTCCTCTTGGCTGAAGCATGAAAACGAGAACGAGAGAGGACGAGTGATTGCTGTGCTCGTCAACATAAGGCTCATGCCTTAGTTTATTTTTTGCGATTTTCCGGTTATCGTTTGTGTGTTTTGTTGTAGGATTTTAATTACGAATTTGATGTTGCTTTTATTTCTTTTTGTAGGGAATCGAAAGAGGGAATCAAGGAGAGTAATTCCAGCTTTAAAAATCAAGAAAAGATTGAGCCAAATAAAAGATACGTACGAGCAAAGATTGACATTTTGATGAAAAAATATCCCTAAAATTGCGCTGGATTTGCAGGATCCGCAAAAAGATAGTCGTTGGGATTTAGCCGTTTCTTTTATATCCGTTAGAAGGCGCTTGATCGATACGAATCTCCCACTCTCTGAATTCCAAGAAAGCTGCGATTCTTTTCATCTTTGATTCTTCTCTCCAAATCTCCAAGACTCAACAATGGTGTTCACAAGGGCTGAAAGATCTGCAGCCAAGAAGAGGGCTGACGACGCTGAAACGGCTGCGAGAGATGCATTGCTTGCCTTGGCTGATGCTGAGGCTGCGCGAACGGAACGACTGGATAAGCTGCCGATTCGCAAGAAGAAGTGGAAGGTTGTCTCTGAGATACCTGCTGGACCCTCTGAACCAGCAGGCACACCCAAGAAGCGTAGGTGGAGTTTAACGGTGGCCGCTGAACCGAGCAAAGAAAAGACTCCCTCTGTGGAGAGTCAAGAAACTGATCGTGTGTCCCACGATTCAGCCAAGAGGAGTGTCTCGCCACCTGCACCACCAGCGCACAGCTCCTCTCCATCACCACCAGCGCACAGCTCTTCTCCATCATCGCCAGCGCCGAGCCCTAAGCAACCGTCTTCGCCACTGAGTTCTGCACAGACACCTTCAGCAGAGCAAACAACCACGCCGTCGCACACTTCCCCACGGCCTGACCCTGAATTCCCATATGGGGAGTACCAAGAATCAACGCAGGGCAGTGGGGAAGGTGAGGACGAGGAGGTTTTCTCGCCTGTGAGGGAAGCTAGCCCGGAGAGTCTTGAACAGAAGACTGACTCAATGGAAGAGACGTTGGGGGCGTGCCTGCAGCAGATCACCATTGAGGCAAAGCTCAAGAAGAAGAAGAAGGCCAAGATTCTTAAGGCCAAGCGATCCAAGAAGTTGAAGAAGAAGCAGGCCAAGAAGGTTGAGGCTGCCGAGTCAGCCAAAGAGAGCACGGAGCCTTCGCTCAAACGACTCAAGGTTGAGGCTGCCGAGTCAGTCAAGCCAGCAGATAAAGGGAAGGCCAAGCTCTACCCTGAAGATGAGCCTCAGTCAGTGAGGTATGTTTCCTCTGATGCTGAGTCCAGGGGTGCTGAGCTGAGGAAGAGGGAGTTGCTGCACGAGAAAGGCTTCCTCGACAGACCTGCTGACCTGCCGCAGTTCTTGCGCGCAGGAATCATAAATCATGGCTGGGAGGAGTTGTGCAGGCCGCCCAATCCAGCTTACACGAGCATGGTTTACGACTTCTACGCCAACCTGCGAAACTCTGAGGGAGGGCTTTCTGTGGTGAGGGGAGTAGAGGTGGATTACTCAGCAAAAGCCATCAACGAAGCTTATGGCCTCAAGGGCCAAAGACACACTGATTATGCAAGGATCGTTGATGAGCCTACTGAGGCAGTGCTGAAGGAGGCCATTCGAACCATTGGCCAGCCTGAAGCAGCGTGGACTGTCTCACGCAATGGGAGGCACACCCTCATGAGTGCCAACCTGACAGCGAAGGCAGCTGTATGGTTTGCCTTTGTAAGGAGAAAGCTGTCCCCTGTGACCCATGAGACGACCATCAACCAGAGCAGATCGCTGCTGGTCTATGCCATTATGCGAGGTCTCACGGTCAATGTGGGGGAAATCATGTCAGCCGCCATTGCTGAGTGCGCCAAGAAAGGTAAGGGACCATTGTTTTTCCCTAACACCATAACCAAATTATGTTTGCTTGCAGGAGTCCCCATTGAGCGAATGGAGCAGCAGATGGCTTACACGGGCCACTTGGAGCTGCCTGCTAGCTTGAGGCTGAAGAGGAAGGGGAATATGGAGTTTGAACTGGATAGGCTGGCTGCTGATCAGTCACTATCCATGGCATGCCTGATGGATATGCAGAGGAGGATGGCTCAATGGGCCACTTACGAGCAGGCACGGGACAAGGAAGTTGCAGACCAACTTGGCTGTATCTTCCCTGACTTCCCCACAAACCTTCTGACTCCATGGGTGCCTCCACGACCACGACAACCAGATGAGGATGAAGACGTTTGAGTGCTGGTTTGAATTGCACTGAAGGGAGTATTGCTGTTCCCTTAGAAAAAAAAAAAAAAAAACAACTTTCTGCTTTCAGATAGACCATGTGAATTATGCTGTTTTTCGTACACTTTTGATCTGTTTTAGATGCTTAGTTTTATGTTTTTAATCTTGCTTAGTATAGTCTGATGATAGTTGACTAGGTAGGTTAGTTTTGTTTTATTTTTAGAGAGCTCGAATGACTGGAAAAAGCATGCTTAGGGGCCTTAATCACTGTTATATCTGCCCTGACTTGATTGCAAAATAATTGCGGTACCCGCAATTTTTATTACTGAAAGCATGTTTTGAACTGTCTGTTTAGCTAGGCTGTGATCTGTTTAAATTCCATCTTTTGCTGCTATCATGACTACCATATATAGCTTATCTAAAAGCATGCTGGATGAGTGTCATAGGACACCCTTTGCTAGTTTAAATCAACCTCTAAAAAGCTCAGCATGCACAGCTTTAAGCCCTTATCTGTCTGTTTTTTAAAATTACTGCTGCTGTGATATTTGCCGTTCGAATGTTTTGTCAATGCCTAGGGCTTTAGATTCTCTTTGTTTTACCTTAGACTAGATGCTTCTAGGATAGTTTGGGGGTGTGCCACCTCAGACACTCATTGGGAACAATGAGTAGTTGAAGTTTGGGGGAGGCCACCTTAGGCCTAGGAACATTCCTCTCTCCCTTAGAAACATAAGCATTCTTCTTCTCCTTTACAAAAAATGATGAACTAAAAAAAAAAAAAAATGGAAAATAGAATAAAGAGGGGGGTCTCTCTTAGGTTGCTAAGTAATCAGTGCCAAGGGTGTGACCCACAAGTGGCATTGCATCAAAAGGCAACCAGAGGAGAGGCCCCACCTAAGTAAGAAAAAGGGAAAAGAATAGGGAAGAAGAATGTATACCTAGGAGTTATAACTTTGTGGCTTAGATGTCCTATTTAAAAAGCACTCTGATCCTCAATTAGCTAAGCACAAAGTTGTAACTTGTAGGGTTGTTTAGGGAGATGAGTGTTTATCCAATGTAGTGATGCAAGGGTTTAGGTTGTTCTTTAAAAGTACTACTGTCACCGTTAATACTAAGACTGGCATGACTCTAAGGAACCCTAGACACATTAAAAATAAAGCTAGAAGCATGTACTGAGTCTGAGGTAAAGCTAGGCAGAATTTGAAACCTTAGGGATAGTGGCATGATATGACAAAAGCAAGAAGATCAGTTGTAGGGAGTTAATGGAAACAGATGGAGTGTTAGGCAGGCGAAGTCAGAAGAAGCTAGATAAGAGGGTAGTTTTAAGCTTAGAAGTGTGTCACAGGACAGCAGTGCTAGATAGGGATATAGGGGAGTTAGTAAGTGGTTAAAGAAGAAGAAACAGCAGCTTAGGAAAGTCCTTAGATTGCTTGAGGACAAGCAAAACCTTAAGTTTGGGGGTGTGTTACGTCTCCAAAAGTGACCTTTTTAGGACTCAATTGGCTTAGAAAGATGTTCACTCTTAGGTGTTTTTGATAGCATTTAGCCTAAACATATGCTTAAATATGAGAATTAGAAGAAGGTAGCTAAATTAGGACTTATGTACAATAGGAAAGAAAAGAGTTGAAAACCGAAGGAAAAGAATGAAAAACAAGCTTTGCGAACGCATTGCGGAAACATTGCGGTCACCGCAATGTTTCAAGTGAAAACCGTAAGTTGACTGATCTTTTTCTGTTAATTTCCGTTATTTCAGGGATTCGTTCTTTCTCCTCCATCCATTCTGAAGTACGACGTTGAAGATTGATGGTTCTCCTTGGCCCAAATGCACCTGCAGATTACTATAAATAGGGGTCAAAGTCGAGGGTTCAAGCATCATCCGAAAGCGTAGAAGTCTTCTCGCAGTCCACCTTTTCTCCTAGTTTTCCTTTGCCGTCTGCTGGTTTGCGAAGCTCAGCTGTTGGAATCGATAATCTGATAGGAAGGAGAGGAGATTCTTCTTCTCTCCCGATTGGATTCATCCAAGCAAGGCTGACCTTTCTCATCCTTCATTCGAGGCGGCTGCAACGAGATTTCGAGCTGTTTTACTGCTTTCTGTTCTTCATTTCTGTTTTCCAATTCTGTCTTGTGTTGTTTCTGTTCTTGTGGCTAGTTTAGATCATTTCGTTGTGTTCTGTCTTGCTGTTCTCTACTTTAAGTATCTCTTATGTTCATTCAAACAATCAATTAATCAAACACAAAATTCAGTATTTCACAGTTTCTGCCTTTGCATTCTACTGCTTTCCCTTGCTGTTTTAAGCACATTTCCCTTCTCAGCATGTCCATCTTATCCTTTAGTTCTGTTCTCCTTATATCCATGAGTAACTAAGTCACTTAGGGGCATGCTAATGACAACTCCATAGGCTAAAAAACGTGAATCAAGCATGTAGGATAGCTCTCGAAGCGTTGATTGTATGTAAGCTTCATCCCACGGGCAATTTCGATTGGCCATCCATTTTGTCCAAAGAACTCCTAACCTCTGGAAGGAGTAAGAGTTCAGAGTCATATTATCATGCTAGCCTTTCAAGGTAACCAGGAAACGGCCTAGGAATAGGCGTTTCCCTAGTACAAACCATATCTTTCTGCTTTAACAAGATGCTTAAGACCTTACTTTGAGTTGAGTAAACTAAAGAATCTAATGCATGGAATCGGACGATACATGAGATTGAGATAGTTTGATGCATAGAGAGTAGATCCAGTGCTTGAGAATCGTATAAGAATGCCTATAGGATAGTCATTAGTAGCCCTTAATTCACCCATTTACACACTTTCGCTGTTATTTAATTGCGGTAGAATTGCTGTCTCCGCAATTCTGCTTAAGTTAAAATTCTGTTTAGCCGTCTTTGCCTTCATTTATTAATTTCGTTTCTTTTCATTTTTGCTTAAATTTCACTTGTTCTCGTTGATGTTACTACCCTTTACACATTCAGCAAAAATTAGATAATTAAAAACCAATTTTACCCCATCAAATCCACCCCTTCTTTCTTAACAAAACACTTCGCGAATAGCTAAAAATAAATCTCTGTGGGAAAACGAATGAAATATACTTACTACTTGCTATAAGATCATGTATGCTTGCATGTTCTGAGTGCTCTATCTCTTTTATTGCCTAATTATTTTGACACATTGAGCACGCAACAGGTTGCATCCTTTGAAAAAGACCTCTATTTGGATACACCATGGGATGCCATGGTGTGGACATTTAAGAAGAAGATCTTTAAACCTTGTCCAAGCTTCGTGAAGAGACTCAGTGTCAGCTTGTTTGAACTTGATTATGTCATCACGAAAGGTAGAATTCCTATCAGGTGGGAAGTATTTGACTAGGAATTTCTCTGCTAAGTCTGTCCAATTAAGGACTGATCCTGAGGGTAATGAGTTCAACCATGTTTTGGCTTTGTCCCTCAAAGAGTAAGGGAAAAGGTATAGCCTCAAGGCTTCTTGGGAAACTCCAGGGATGATGAATGTATCACTGACTCCTAAGAAGTTTCTAAGATGGTTGTGGGGGTCCTCATTTTCCGCTCCAAAGAATTGTCCCACAGTAGACAACATTTGGAACATCACTGGCTTTAACTCGAAAGAGTTGGCAGTGATTTCAGGACGGATTATGCTGGGGTTCAGCTCCCCAGGCATAGGTACTAGGTAAGAGAGTATGGCGCTATCCTTGTCATTCGCTATTTCGATGGGATTGCGAGTAACAGGCACCGGATTTGGAACTATTCCATCCATTTCTTCTTGAGACAATTGCGGAGGAATTGCGGTTCCCGCAATTACTTGAGGTAAAGAGGGTTGGTTAAAGAGACGTTTCTTGGCTCTATTTCTGGCCCTAAGTAATCTCTCAGGCTCAGGATTGAACTCTAGATCACTACTTGAAGGCTCACTCATAAACTAACCCAATAATACCTGCAAAAGAAATGAAACAGATCAGCTACAATAGACAATAAGCTTGGTATTTCAAACTTAACAAACTTCGTTTTCTCTTAAATAAATCCCCGGCAGCGGCGCCAAAAACTTGTTGCGTGCTCAATGTGTTAAAATAAATAAGCAATAAGATAGAGAGAGCACTCAGAACATGCAAGCATACATGATCCTATAGCAAGTAGTAAGTATTTTTTCATTCGTTTTCCCACAGAGATTTATTATAAGCTACTCGTGAAGTGTAAAGTTAAGAAAGAAAGGGTGGATTTGATGGGGTAGAATTGGTTTTAAATTGTCTATTTCCTACTGAATACGAAGAGGGTAGTAACATAAACAAGTGCAAGTCAAAGTTGAACTCAAATGAAAAGAGACGAGATTAATAAACGAAGACAAAAACAGCTAGTTAGAATTGTAACTTTAGCAGAATTGCGGAAACAGCAATTCTACCGCAATTTTAATAACAGCGAAAGTGTGTAAAGTGGAGAAACAAGGGCTACTAACGACTCCTCTATAGGCATTTTCACACGATTCTCAAGCATTGGATCAACTCTCTATGCATCAAACTCACTCAATCTCATGTATCGTCCGATTCCATGCATTAGATTCTTTAGTTTACTCATATCCAAGTAAGGTCTTAAGCATCTTGTTAAAGCAGAAAGTTATGGTTTGTACTAGGAAAACGCCTATTCCTAGGTCGTTTTCTGGCTACCTTGAAAGGCTAGCATGAGTGTATGACTCTGAACTCTTACTCCTTCCAGAGGTTAGGAGTTCTTTGGACAAAATGGATGGCCAATCGAAATTGCCCGTGGGATGAAGCTTACATACAATCAATGCTTCGAGAGCTATCTTACATGCTTGGTTCACGTTTTTTAGCCTATAGTATTGTCATTAGCATGCCCCTATGTGACTTAGCTACTCATGGATATAGGGAGAACGGCAATAAGAGATAAAGTAGACATGATTAGAAGGGAAATACGCTTAAAACAGCAAGGTAAAACAGTAGCAGCAAAAGTTAAGAAACTGTGAAATAACAAATTGTGCTTTGATTACTTGATTGTTTGAATGGACAAGAAGAGGAACTTAAAGTGCATAACAGAAAGACAGAACACAACGAAATGAACTGATCTAGTTACAAGAAAGGAAACAAGAACAAACTAAAGCTGGAAAATGGAAATAAAGACAGAAAGCATAAAACGAGCGTGAACGCCTAGTTGCAGATGCCTCGGCTGAACGGGATGAAAGAATAGCTTTGCTTGGATGAATCCAATCGGGAGAGAAGATGAATCTTCTCTCCTTCCTATCAGATTGTCGATTCCAACAGCTGAGACTCTCACACCAACAGACAGAGAAGAATGACAGGAGAAAAGATGGAGCTGCGAGAAGACTTCTACGCTTTCGGATGATGATTGAACCCTCGACTTTGACCCCCTTTTATAGTAATCTGCAGGTGCGTTTGGGCCAAGGAGAACCATCAATCTTCAACGTCGTACTTCAAAATGGATGGAGGAGAAAGACCGAATCCCTGAAATAACAGAAATTAACAGAAAAAGATCAGTCAACTTACGGTTTTCACTTGAAACATTGCGGTTTCAGCAATGTTTCCGCAATGCTATCGCAATGTAGTTTTTTCATTCTTTTACTTCGGTTTTCAATCCTTTTCTTTCCTTTTGCACACAAGTCCTAATTTAGCTACCTTCTTTTAATTCTCACAAATAAGCATAGGTTTAAGCTAAATCCTATCAAAAACACCTAAGAGTGTGCATCTTTCTAAGCTAAATAAGTCCTAAATAAGTCACTTTTGGAGACATAACAGGACTCACCATTGATGTGGGTGAAATCATAGCAGCATCAATCGTCGAATGCTCCAAGAAAGGTAAGGGCCAACTCTTTTTCCCCAATACCATCACTAAATTATGCTTATGCGTAGAGGTGCCTGTGACGATGGAGGAGAAACAATTGGCTTATGCTGGCCACCTGGAGCTGCCCAGTGACCTGAGGATGAGAAGAAGAGGCAACATGGAGTTCGAGATGGATGGACTTGCTGCTGCACAGCCATTGTCCATGGCCTGCCTGATGGACTTACAATGAAAGTTAGCCCAATGGGCTGAATATTCGCAAGCAAGGGACCAAGAGCTGGCTGAGCACCTGCGGTGCACGTTCCCTACTTTCCCTGCTGGATTGTTGAGTCCTTGGGTGCCTCCGAGTGAGAAGAAGGATGAAGAAGATAAGGATGATTGAATGCCAGACTGTTGGCATTCGAGGGAGTATTTCTGATTCCTTTCGAAAGAAAAAAAAATCTGTTTTTTTGTGACTAGTTACCCCCCAATAATCAACTGTTTGTTCTGTTTTAATTTCTTAATTAGCCTGCTTAATTTAAGTTTAATTTCGTATGATTAGTTAGCTTAGATAATTTTTCTATTGCCTGTAGTTGTTTAAGAATAGAACATCGCATGATAGGAGCCTTGATCACGGTTACATCTGCTCTGTTGAACTCATTGCGAATTCTTTGCGGACACCGCAATATTTTATTAGTTTAAGCATGCTAATATATGACTTTCTGATGGGCTGTCTGAAGGGAAAATGATCTCATCAACTCACAGCGGAAGCCTTTGGTTTCTAAAATATTTCTAGAAACCAATTGGGATCGCTTTGATTATGTATAAAATTGAAGCAACTAAAAGCATGAAGAATGGAAGTTTGATTACCTTTGAAGAATCCACAAAGCCTTCCTCGCTATGACTCTGATATTCGATCTAGGTTGTGGAACCTCTGAAGGAAGAATATAGGAACTTGGGAAGACGGCGAATTCTCTCTAACTTTTAGGAGTCACTTCTCTATTAATGGCTAAACCCTTAGGTCCTATTTATAGCACATGACCTAGGGCAAAACTATTTGCCAAAATATATTTATATTATATATTATATAATATATCAAATATATTATATATATATAAATATATATATATATATATATATATATTATTCTTATTAATGTATCTAATACAATAATTTTCCCTTCCATATTTAATGTATCTAATACATTATATTTTCCCTTTATTTAATATATCTAATATATTAAATATTAATTTGAACACTTCAAATTTCTTCCAAAAATATTGATCACTTTAATATTCTTATGAGCTAGCAAGGGGACCTTATGGACCTACAGATTATAAGCTCCAATGATGAAAAAATTAATTAATTAAACTCATTAATCAATTATTTTTCATTCATTAACTCTAGGTTACTCCACTATAAACCTAGAGTTGTACTCTTATGCACTGTAGGACAAGTTGTGTCCATTGATATAATCATTACATGCAAGTCGATCCTTCACGAGTTGTTCGCAATTACAGCTGGGTCAAATGTCCGTTTTACCCCTGTAATTGCATCTTGTACCTTAAGTGTCACTGATCCTCTAATGAACAATATGCTTATGATCTAACCATAAACCAAGTCCCTCTCGGGCCAGTGAGAGGGTGGGGCCCCATTGTTCAAGTCCTGAAATCAGTACTTAAGAGAACTACTCATCTACTTTCCCTATATGGGAAGGAGTGAATTCCATCTCGTGGAAATTATGTTCCCAACTCTCTATTTGGTCTAGTCCCCAAGATGGTAGGTTTATTGAATCAATCTTAAAGAGTATTCTCACCCATGCAAATCAAAGGACGAGGCCTCATAGACAGGAGTCCATAATTCACTCAGGATTTAGATCGAGTCATATATGATCATCCTGTGAAATATTAATCTTCTCAAATAACGGATTTATAAAGAGAGATTATATATTTCGTGGTCCAGTCTTATACAAACTCATTAGATAGGATACCCCCACTCACATGTCTCCACATGAACGATTTGGATCAAATCATTTGTAACTATTACAAAGTGGGCCGTATCAATAGTGTTACCAGGATGAGGCACCCAACCTTATCCATATACTATAGACTGTTTAGGTTATTACTTGAACATGATCATTCCGTATGTCAACTACATATTGTTCAAGATTACACTAATAACCTTGGATTTTACACAATATTGGATAATGTTTTATAAAATAACAATTATTTTATTCATAAAAGAGAAAATGTTCATTTCAAAACTACGAGGCTTTAGGGCACAAAACCTAACAATCTCCCACTTGCACTAAAGCCAGTGGGCCATACAATAATGTGATCTAGGGCATACTATATACCCAACATTTTCTCCCACTTGCACTAGAGAAGGTGAGACATATCTCGTAGTCCTAGACTCTCTAGATGACCCTCAAATACTTTAGCCTGAAGAGCCTTTGTAAATGGATCAGCACAGTTGTCTGCAGATGTTATCTTTGTTACAATCACATCTCCTCTTTGCACAATCTCTCTAATAAGGTGATATTTTCTCTCTATATGCTTCCCTCTTTTGTGGCTTCTGGGTTCTTTGGAGTTTGCCACAGCACCACTATTATCACAATAAAGCAGGATGGGTTTGTCCATGTTTGGAACTATTTCCAAATCAGTTAAGAATTTTCGGAGCCATACAGCTTCTTTCGCTGCTTCACAAGCAGCTACGTACTCAGCTTCCATTGTAGAGTCTGCAACACATCCTTGTTTGATGCTCCTCCACACTATTGCTCCTCCACATAGGGTGAACACTGATCCTGATGTAGATTTTCTTGAATCCTTATCAGTTTGGAAATCAGAGTCGGTGTATCCTGTAAGGATCAAATCCTTAGCTTTATACACAAGCATGTAATTTCTCGTTTTCCGTAGATATTTGAGAATAGTTTTGACTGCAGTCCAATGATCATATCCTGGATTTGATTGATATCTACTGACTATCCCTACTGCATAACATATGTCAGGTCTTGTACATAACATAACATACATTAGACTACCTACAGCTGAGGCATAGGGAATTCGTCTCATATCCTCAACCTCTTGAGGTATCTTAGGACATTGTTCCTTAGATAGTGTAATTCCATGTCTGAAAGGCAAATTGCCCTTCTTGGAATTTTGCATCGAATATTTGACAAGAATCTTGTCAATATAAGATGCCTGAGACAAGGCTAGCATTTTGTTCTTGCGATCCCTTATAATTTGGATCCCAAGAACATATTGTGCTTCTCCCAAATCTTTCATTTGAAATTGATTAGCTAGCCATCTTTTAATGTCAGTCAAAAAACCCACATCATTCCCGATTAGTAAGATATCATCCACATATAGGACGAGAAAAGCTACTTTATTCTTGATGATTTTCTTGTATACACGAGGTTCATCAACATTCTGTTCAAAGCCAAAAGATTTGACTGCATTGTCAAATCTAATATTCCATGATCTGGATGCCTGTTTTAAACCATAAATGGACTTTGTAAGCTTGCAAACTTTTTGCTCCTGATCTTGGTTTATGAATCCCTCTGGTTGATTCATGTAGATGCTCTCTTCAAGATTGCCATTCAGAAAGGCAGTCTTTACATCCATTTGCCATATCTCATAGTCAAAATATGTGGCAATGGATAAGAGAATGCGTATAGACTTTATCATGACAACGGGGGAGAAAGTGTCCTCATAGTCTACTCCCTCCCTTTGATTGTAACCTTTTGCCACTAGTCTCGCTTTAAAGGTCTGTACCTTCCCATCTACCCCTCGTTTTCTTTTGTAAATCCATTTACAACCTATGGATTTTACCCCACTAGGAGGATCTATAAGTTCCCAAACCGAATTTGAGTACATAGATTCCATTTCGAGGTTCATGGCTTTAATCCATTCATCCTTGTCAACATCATTCATTGCTCCTTTAAAAGTCAATGGATCCTCGAAGTCATCATCTGCTATGACAACTTGAGCTTCAGTTAAGCCCATGTAACGGTAGGTTGTGTCATAACCCTCCCACTACGACGAGGCGTGCACAATTCTTTACACGGATGTATCTGACTTTTAGATGTGGTGGAATTGTCAACAACTCTTGTTGATGTGTTAGTAGCTTTAATGGGAATTAATTCATTTAACACTATTTTACTGCGAGGTTTATGGTCTCGCATATGGTCTTCTTCCAAGAAGGTAGCATTTGTCGACACAAATACTTTATTTTCCTCTAGATGGTAGAAGTAACCACCTCTGGTCTCTTTGGGATACCCTACAAATAGGCACACTTTAGAACGAGGTTCCAATTTCTTTGGGTTTGTTCTCAGCACATGTGCTGGACATCCCCAAATTCTGAAGTGTTGTAAACTAGCTTTACGACCCTTCCATAATTCAAAAGGTGTCTTAGAGACACTTTTAGATGGAACTGCATTTAGTATGTATAATGCAGTCTCGATTGCATATCCCCAAAAAGAATCTGGTAGTGGAGCATAACTCATCATAGACCGAACCATGTCAAACAAGGTCCTGTTTCTCCTTTCTGAAACACCATTTTGTTGAGGTGTTCCAGGTGCTGAGAGTTGTGACGTTATTCCATTTTCTATCAAATAGTCTCGGAATATCAAATCCATGTACTCTCCACCACGATCTGATCGAAGTGTTTTAATGGTTTTACCTAACAAATTCTCAACTTCAGTCTTATACTCTTTAAACTTTTCAAAGGCTTCAGACTTATGTGGCATTAGGTAAAGATACCCATATCTGGAATAATCATCTACAAAGGAGATGAAGTATTCATACCCTCCTCTAGCTTTAACATTCATCGGACCGCATAAGTCTGAATGTATAAGTTCTAAGGGTTCTTTGGCTCTATATCCTTTTCCAGTAAAAGGTCTTTTAGTCATTTTTCCTTCCAAGCAGGATTCACAGACTGGTAAAGTGTCTAACTCTAACTTGCTTAGAGGACCACTCTTTACTAATCTTTCAATTCTTTCTAAATTGATGTGACCTAGCCTTAGATGCCAAAGATAAGTATCATATTTTGGAGAAACTTTTTGTCTTTTCGTTCTGGATTTAGCTGTCTTAAATAATTCAGTATTTAGAAGCGTCTTACATGCTAACGGTCTTAGCATATACAAGTTATTTTCAATAAAAGCCGAGCAAATTTCAAATCCATTTTTTGAAATGATAACTTTGTTACTATAAAACTTCAAGGAATGAAATTGTTCGACTAAACAAGAAACGGAAATTAGGTTTCTCTTTATCTTAGGAACCAAATACACATTTTCTAAAAGCAAATAAAAACTATTGAAAATTAACTTGACGCTTCCGACAGCAGTTGCTGACACAATCTCCCCGGTGCCCACTTTCATGATCATTGCTCCATCATCCAATTGTTTCCAAGAGTCACTTTCCTGAAAAGAAGAACAAACATGATTAGTGGCTCCTGAATCAATTATCCAGGTAGATTTAGCATCTTCCACTAAGCAAGATTCGAGGACAAGTAAATCATATTTACCTTCTTTTGACTTCTTCTTTTCGTCTAGGTATTTAGGGCAGTTTCTCTTCCAGTGCCCCTCTTCATTGCAATGAAAACATTTTCCTTTTGCAACTTTGTCAACCTTGACCCTTTTCCCTTTTGAGGCAGTTTTTGTTTTATTCTTCTTATTCTCACTAAACTTCCTCTTCTTGCTCTTAGTCTCAGCATTTCCAGAGGTCGAACCTCCAGACTTGAACTTGCTATGAGTGACAACATTTGCCTCTCCACTTTTTCCTTTGTTTTTCATCAAAGACTCAAAAGTTTGCAGTTCATTTAGAAGAGTAGTGAGGGTGTAAGTAATTTTGTTCATAACAGCATTACTCTGGAATTGGAGAAAACTCTTGGGGAGAGTTTCTAGAATAAAACTGACCTGACTGGATTCATCTATAATAGCACCATTCATTTCAGCAATATTAAAGTGGACCATCATGTCGAGAACATGTTCCTGTACTGATGACCCTTCTTTCATGCGTGCATTATGGATAAACTTTAGGGCATCATTCTTAATTTGATTGGAAGGTTGTCCAAACATTCCATGCAGTGACTCCATCATCTCATATGATGTCGCCATGCTCTCTAGCTTTTTGGCCAAAACATCACTTATGCTTGCCAAAATATAGACTCTTGCCTTTTCATTGGCCTTGATCCAACGATCATATGCATCACGAACATTTCGTGCAGCATTAGCAGCGGGTGTTTGAGGACATTCCTCAGTCAGAACGAATTTCATATCATCCACAACCAGTATAGTGTTGATATTATTTTCCATGTGGTATAATTATCACCAATTAATTTTTCAGCAGCCAAAATAGAGATCAAAGAGCTAGACATTTTGCTGAAAAAAATAAATAAATGAAACATTAAAAAAAATGCAAACATTATCCAACTAATTTTAGCAAGGAAATCAAACAATACAACCCTATAATTAATTTCTAATGCAATGATATTTTAGTGATTTAGAACAAGTGCCGCCATAGGGTAGGTCAAATTTTCCTTCACTAAATTGAGACAATCTCAACCAAAACATTATACCAGAATAACTCTTATTCCTATAATGTTAAGTTACCATTTGTTTGGTCAAGGTGCTCATTAACAACCTTAATGATCCCTTTGTAAGTGTGACCCATCATTTCAGATTCTATAGTTTTATCCAACAATTGCCGCCGTAGGGTAAGTCAAAAATTAGATCAAAAACTACAATCTTATCCCTCTCAGGAGATTTACCCTGATATTGATTCATGCAAACACCTTCCGTAGGGGGACGGTCCAAAAGCCGCCGCGAGGCCATGCATGAATCTCACGTTGTAAATCAATGATAGAGACCATAGGATATGTTGTCACATATCCCTCTCCCACTTACTATTTTGAAATAGGGTTTACTCTTACCTAGACAATTTAGGCTAATGTCAATTATCTAAGTACAAAAATCTACCCTTCATAACCATTATGTTGGTTAGATGAATTTAATGTGAATTACCAAGTCTATTAACTAATTAAAGACTTATCACACTATGAGCATGCTTAATGAAAATAAAAATTAACCAATTGAACCCCAGGCCAGTTACTAGGTGAGGTGTTCCTTTTCAGTCAACTTAAATACCTCAGCCTAGTCACCTTTCTAAGACAAGGTTCCCTAGTTAATTTTGTATTTAAAATTCATAAAAATTAACTAATTCAACCTCCAGGCCAGTTACTAGGTGAGGTGTTCCTTTTCAGTCAACTTAAATACCTCAGCCTAGTCACCTTTCTAAGACAAGGTTCCCTAGTTAATTTTGTATTTAAAATTCATTAATCTTTAATTAACAGTTAATTACTAGATTAATGAATCTTAGTAAGTCTTAAGCAAAGTTTTTAATCTTATTAAAAACTGAATCACCTCTTGGTTAAACTTGAATTCTGCCATTTTAAACTCTTTAAAAGTTATTATTTAACCTAATCTTATTAGGAATAAATAAAAGAAAAATTAAGGAAATCCTAAAATCCTAATGAAAAAAATAAATATCCAAATCATATAAGGAAAAATATAAATTTCAATTAAGAAAAGAAATTTCCAAATTCCATATAATAATTTATATCGAAAATATAAATTAATATGGAAAGCATCTTAATAACATTAGGAAACAACCTAATCAATTTTTTTAAATATAACAATTATATAAAAAAAATATAAGATGCATATTCATGCTTATCCTATGGTGGGATTTTAATCTAAATGTCATGCTTTATGCGATCAATCAAATTAAAAACATATATAATTACATATAATTAAATTAAAAACCTAGCAAAATTGACCGGCATATTTGGCATATCCTAATTAAAGAAATTTAAATTACAATAATTTAAATCAAAGACATATCTTGGTCTTCAAAATCTTCCTCTTTAAGTCATTCATATTTAGGGATTAGAAACCCTAAATACCCATCGCCGTTTGCAAAGCATTGTTGAAATCCACGTCGAACATACACTTTGAAGAAATTTTACACAGCCCAGTGTACCACATCAATCAAGAGCAATTGATTGAAGTCAAAAAAAATATGCCACACGCAAGTGGAATTACAGCAGTGAACACTTCACTATCTTTTTAATATTGAATGGGTTTGGGCTGATAAATTTAGAGATTCAAACTCTCAGTGCTTTGTTCTTAATTTCATTATGAACACTTCACAATGTAGTTGCAGCTTTGAAGTAGTAAAAACTTTCGGAAGAAGAAAAATACAAACAAGCCTAATCCTTTTGGATTTTACAAAAGATCTAATCAAAGCAAATAAACTATAATGCCTCAAATATGCCTAAACAATCAATTTTGCAAACCACAATATCACATATATGAATAAAATTAAAATACCCACCATGAAACAATCAATTCTAAACAAAAATCAAAACGGCTCTGATACCAATTGAAGGGAAATTGATCTCATCAACTCACAGCGGAAGCCTTTGGTTTCTAAAATATTTCTAGAAACCAATTGGGATCGCTTTGATTATGTATAAAATTGAAGCAACTAAAAGCATGAAGAAAGGAAGTTTGATTACCTTTGAAGAATCCACAAAGCCTTCCTCGCTATGACTCTGATATTCGATCTAGGTTGTGGAACCTCTGAAGGAAGAATATAGGAACTTGGGAAGACGACGAATTCTCTCTAACTTTTAGGAGTCACTTTTCTGGCTAAACCCTTAGGTCCTATTTATAGCACATGACCTAGGGCAAAACTATTTGCCAAAATATATTTATATTATATATTATATAATATATCAAATATATTATATATATAAATATATATATATATATATATATATTATTCTTATTAATGTATCTAATACATTAATTTTCCCTTTCATATTTAATGTATCTGCTGAATAATAAATTTCGGCCAATCATAAATTGACACATCATTAATTTGAGTTAATTCAAGTTAATGATAAAAAATATATATTTATAAATTTGGGACCAATTACAAAGTTACACATGTCCTCAATTTAAATTAAGAGACATATAAAATTGACAAATCAAATTATGCCACATGTCACCCGCGACCCGAGCTAGTCCAATCAAACATTGCCACATGGCGGTTGGACCCAAAGTTATTTAGCCCGAGATCGCTAAAAATAATTTTGGGCTAAAATTAAATAATCCAAGTTATTGAAAATAAATGGATTAAGCCCAAATAAATAAAAGCCCAAAAGTTGGGCCAAAAGTCAATCAGGCCCAAGCCCATACTAGGTCCATCAAACTCTATAAATAGAGGAGGCCACCATTCATTCTAGACATTCAGCCTTGAGCCAGAGTCCAGAGAAGTCAGAAGCTCCAGCAATCAGAGTCCAGAGAATTCAGAGGCATCAAAGACTCAGAGTTCATAAGATTCAAAGACTACAGACTTCAACAACAAATCAACAGGCCGCTCCAAAGTCTTCAACAACAAATCAACAGGCCGCTCCAAATATCAACAACATCAAGATCAACAAGTCAGCAGGCCTCTTCAAAAGATCAACAAGTCAACAGGTCGCTCCAAATATCAACGGGCCGCTCCAAAGATCAATAAGCCGACAGGCCGATCCAGGAAATCAATCAACCCAAAGCAAACGTCTACATTGGAGAGAAAGCATCAGAGGATAAAGATTAAAGACTGTAACACTTATAAAAATCAATAAAATTCAAGTTCATTTCCACGTATCAAATTTCTCCTATATTGAAATCTCGTGTGAACAAATTGGCACGCCCAGTGGGACAGTTTCTACCTCTCATCTCTTTCTCTCTCCAAAAAGTGATGGCATCCAAAGAAGCTCCTTCAAAGACTGCTGCTTCAAATGACTCCTATGGAGGGCCAGTTACGCGCAGTCGCTCTAAAGAAATCCAGGATGAAGAAAGTCAAACACCCGTCATCGCGAACAAAATGTTGAGACGCATGACAGAATCTGCTCAAGCTGATATCCTCCTTGCAGAAAACCTTGTGTTTGACCAACTTGTTTTTCCTTCTCTTCAATCAAAAGAAGCATCAAATCTGGATGTGATGTCCGTCATGATGACTGATGCAGGCACTAGTGAAGAAAGAATGGCTGAAGTGGAAAAGAAGATTAGCATGTTACTGAAGGCGGTAGAAGAAAAAGACTATGAAATAGCTTCTCTGAAGAATCAAATTGAAAGTCGAGACGCCGTGGAATCAAGTCAGACCCCTGCCGTCAAAAATAAAGGAAAGAACGTTGCACAAGAAGGTCAGTCGCACCATTCTACTTCAATCGCTTCCTTGTCTGTCCAGCAGCTCCAAGATATGATTATGAACTCCATCAGAGCTCAATATGGTGGACCTGCTCAAAGTTCCATCTTTTATTCTAAGCCTTATACCAAGAGGATTGACAACCTGAAGATGCCTAGTGGATATCAACCACCAAAGTTTCAACAGTTCGATGGGAAGGGCAATCCCAAGCAACATATTGCTCACTTTATCGAAACATGTGAAAATGCCGGTACACGAGGAGATCTACTAGTCAAACAATTTGTCCGGACACTGAAGGGAAACGCTTTTGACTGGTATACTGATCTTGAATCTGAGACTATTGAAAGTTGGGAGCAGCTTGAAAAGGAGTTCCTCAACCGCTTTTATAGCACAAGGCGAACTGTCAGCATGTTGGAGCTCACAAATACCCAACAGCGAAAAGGCGAACCAGTTGTTGACTACATCAACCGCTGGAGAACTCTAAGTCTCGACTGCAAAGATCGGCTCACCGAAATATCTGCAATTGGAATGTGTATTCAAGGCATGCATTGGGGACTCCATTATATTTTGCAGGGAATTATGCCTCACACGTTCGAAGAACTAGCAACTCGTGCTCATGACATGGAGTTGAGCATCGCCAACAGAGGAAATAAAGATCTTCTTGCTCTAGACATCAAGAAAGAAAAGAAAGAAGCGGCGACTACTGAAAAGTTTTCTAAAGGCCCTACCAAAGAATCAATGGTCGTTAACGCAACTCCCTTCAAATTTTTTGCAAGAGGAAAAGACAAGAAGACAGAGAAGCAACATGATGGAGGCGAAAAAAGACGTTTGACCCTGAAAGAAAGACAAGAAAAAGTTTACCCTTTTCCAGACTCTGACATCTCAGACATGTTAGAACAACTCTTGGAAAAGAAACTTATCGAATTACCAGAGTGTAAGCGACCAGAAGAGATGGGACGAGTTAATGATCCCAATTACTGCAAGTATCACCGAGTTATCAGTCACCCGGTGGAGAAATGTTTTGTTCTGAAGGAGCTAATTTTGAAGTTAGCTACAGAAAAAAGGATTGAGTTGGAGCTTGATGAAGTAGCGCAATCGAACCATGCTACAATAGCAACAAACCTCAACAACCAAACATGTTCAAGCACAGTTCATAATCTAGAAGCGAGTCTGATTCAATTCGGAACTTTAGAGCCTGTAGTTATTTGGCTTCAGCAAAAATTTCCAAGAATTATCTCCCATAGCAAATCCGGATCTATTAAAAACGAAGATGAAGAATGGATTTTGGTAACTCGTCGAAAGAAGAAAGTACCACACTCTGTCCGGAAAGAGCCTCAAGTATTTCGAAACTATAGAAGAAAGAATATGTCGCAAAAGAAGAAGAAAAAGACTATAGGCTTCAGAAAGCATAAGTTGGTCCTAGAAGAGAATGAAGATTTTGTTCGATCTCGACAACCATTGATGCTAAAAGAATTTTTTCCAAAGAACTTTCTTAATGAAGAACACAAAGACATCCATGACACTGTCACATGCCATGCGATTGACACGTTCGAAGAAGACGATTCTTTATCAATCTCATCTCAAGTGGTAGGAAAGACAGGAGATCTACCTTCATTCAACATCGACGACTCTGAAGTACACGTAGGTGCCTCATGTTGCGTGTCCATTAGCTTCACAGATGAAGACTTGATGTTAGGATCAAAGCCTCATAATAGACCGTTATTCGTCTCGGGCTACATCCAAGAGCAAAGAGTTGGTCGGATTCTCATTGACGATGGATCAGCTGTCAATATAATGCCTAAGTCGACCATGACAAAAATAGGGATCTCAACGGACGAATTAACAAATAGTCGATTGGTTATCCAAGGATTTAACCAAGGTGGACAGCGAGCAATCGGCATGATCCGTCTAGAGCTTATTATCGGAGATTTGAAGGCCAACACTTTGTTCCACATCATAGACTCCAAGACTACTTACAAGTTACTGTTAGGTCGTCCATGGATACATGGGAATGGAGTAATACCTTCTACACTACATCAATGTTTCAAATACTATCAAGACGGTGTTAAGAAAGTCGAAGCGGATACCAATCCATTCTCGGAGGCAGAGTCTCACTTCGCAGACGCAAAATTCTATATACAGAACAATGAGGCAGTGGAGATAGCTGTTGCAGAAATCCCTTTGGTTGAAAATGGAAAGACGGAACACCAAAAAAATACAAAGAAAAAGCAAGTCGAAGAAGTAGATGTTTGCAAAGTTCAAACGGATAAAACTTTTGTCAATCAGACACAGTCAAAGGCCCCAAAAGAAGAGAAGCCGCCAAATATTCCTGTATTGCGCTATGTCCCTTTGTCTCGACGTAAGAAAGGGGAATCACCATTCACAGAATGTTCAGGAAATCTGAAAGTCGGTGATGTGGAAATTCTAAAAGAAAGTTTTGTCACACCTCTTACAACGATTACCAAACAAGAGATCCGAGAGTCGAAGGATGACCACACAAAAAAGACTTTACCTGACAAACGAACGAATGATGGGTTTGATCCAAATGCATACAAACTCCTAGAAAAGGCAGGCTATGACTTCACAACACATACAAAGTTCGAAGGTCTAAAAATCTTTGACGAAATGTCTAATCTTTCTCCAACACAAAAGAAGCTCCAAAAAGAGGGTTACGTCATACCTACTTCAAGAGCTGGACTAGGGTATAACCCACCAGAGCCAATTCACATAATAAGAAAGGGAAAAGAAAAAGTTGTGAATGCCCATCACATAACGACAGAAGAGGTTGGCGACTCAGAAGAAGAAAAGAACAAGAATAATCAGAGGATCTCTGTCTTCAACCGCATTGAAGTTCCAACTACCCGTCTTTCAGTTCACCAACGTTTAAGTTTCATGACAACAAAAAGAGAAGATCAAAGTCTGGCTTCAATACCCACTCGACTTTCAGTATTCCGAAGGTTAAGCGTGTCTGCATCGAAGAAAATAGACAAACCTTCGCGATCAGTCTTCGATCGCCTTGAAACAACGAGTAATCATTACGGGGGAAAGTTGAAAACTCAAGAAAAAGAACAACTTGAAGAAATGAATGACGATAATGAATTTCGTAGTATTGTTCCTTCACGGATGAAAAGAAAGTCGTTTGTTCTTATAAATATGGAAGGTTCTTTGAAAGTGAAGCGACAGTTAACCATTTTGACTAATCCTGCACAGGTAAACCAAGAGCATGAAGAAGGTCAGGATGTCTGTTGTCATATTACTATTGAAGAAATGTCAGACATTGAAATTTCCGAAGAAGATGTTGAAGAAGCGCCAGCATCACTAGAAGATGGTAGTCAATCTACGATTGATGAGCTCAAAGAGGTAAACCTCGGTACGGCTGAAAATCCACGTCCAACCTTCATAAGTGCATCACTTAGTGGTGAAGAGGAAGGTGAATATTTGAACTTGCTCACTTTATACAAAGATGTTTTTGCTTGGTCGTACAAAGAGATGCCAGGACTCGACCCAAAGATAGCAGTCCACCATCTTGCAACCAAACAAGGGTATCGACCAATCAAGCAAGGTCAAAGACGTTTTCGACCGGAGCTCGTTCCTCAAATTGAAGTTGAAGTTAATAAATTGATAGAAGCGGGGTTCATCAGAGAGGTAAAATATCCAACATGGATATCAAATATTGTTCCAGTGAAAAAGAAGAATGGACAACTCCGCGTATGTGTTGACTTTCGCGATCTCAATAATGCATGCCCCAAAGATGATTTTCCATTGCCCATCACTGAACTCATGGTTGACGCTACCACAGGACATGAAGCTTTATCATTCATGGATGGATCTTCAGGATATAATCAAATTCGGATGGCCCTTCAAGATGAAGAGATGACAGCATTCCGAACTCCCAAAGGAATATATTGTTACAAAGTGATGCCCTTTGGTTTGAAGAATGCTGGAGCAACTTACCAGCGTGCTATGCAAAAGATCTTTGATGACATGCTCCATAAACGCGTCGAATGTTATGTTGACGATCTTGTGGTTAAGTCCAACAAACGAAAAGACCACTTACAAGATCTAAAGATAGTTTTCGATCGTCTGAGAAAATATCAATTGAAAATGAATCCTCTCAAATGCGCATTCGGCGTGACATCAGGAAAGTTTCTTGGTTTCGTAGTAAAGCATCGAGGGATTGAAATCGACCAGTCCAAGATCGATGCCATTCAGAAAATGCCAGAGCCGCGAAACTTACATGAACTAAGAAGTCTTCAAGGACGACTGGCTTATATCAGAAGGTTCATCTCTAATCTAGCAGGTCGATGTCAACCATTCCAAAGATTGATGAGGAAGGATACGACATTTGAGTGGGACAAAGCATGTCAAAATGCTTTTGATAGCATAAAGAAATATTTGCTCAACCCTCCAGTTTTAAGCGCTCCCATAGCAGAAAAACCATTAATATTGTATATTACTGCACAAGAAAGATCGCTTGGGGCATTGCTAGCACAAGAAAGAGAGAAAGGTAAAGAGTGTGCCCTTTACTATCTAAGTAGAACTTTGAATGGGGCAGAACTGAATTATTCACCCATCGAGAAGATGTGTCTTTCACTTTTCTTTGCCATCGATAAACTAAGGCATTATATGCAAGCGTTCACAGTGCATTTGGTGGCGAAGGCAGACCCAATCAAATATGTCTTATCCCGGCCGATTATCTCAGGACGATTGGCTAAGTGGGCAATCTTACTTCAGCAATATGATATCGTCTACGTTCCGCAAAAGGCGGTGAAGGGGCAAGCCTTGGCAGACTTCTTGGCAGATCATCCAGTGCCATCAGACTGGAAATTATCGGAAGACTTGCCTGACGAAGAAATCTTCTACGTCGAAATTGCTGAACCTTGGACTATGTATTTTGACGGGGCAACTCGAAGGAATGGCGCAGGAGCAGGCGTAATATTTATCTCGCCTGAAAAACATATGTTACCATATAGCTTCACATTCGGAGAAGTATGTTCGAATAATGTTGCCGAATACCAAGCGCTCATTATGGGTCTTCAAATAGCCATAGAAATTGGGGTGAGTTATATAGAAATCTATGGAGATTCAAAATTGATAATCAATCAATTGTTACTCCAGTACGAGGTAAAGCATGAAGACTTAATACCTTACTTCAATTATGCCAGGCAACTATTAGAAAATTTTGAAAGTATGACGATAGAGCATGTTCCAAGAACCGAAAATACAAAGGCAGATGCGTTGGCAAATCTGGCCACGGCTCTTTCAATTTCAGAAAGTGAAGTTTTAAACATCCCACTTTGTCAAAGATGGATTGTACCACCGACTGAAAAAGAAAGTCAAGAAACCAATGTAATATCCGTCTATGTGATTGAAGAAGAAGATTGGAGACAATCGATTATAGATTATCTACAGCATGGAAAGCTTCCCATTGATGTGCGACATAAAACTGAGATACGGAGAAGAGCATCTCGATTCATCCACTACAAAGATGTTCTATATCGCCGGTCATATGAGGGTCTTTTTCTTCGATGCTTAGGAAAAGAAGAATCAACACAAGCCTTAGAAGAAGCTCATTCAGGCCTCTGTGGAGCTCACCAATCCGGGCCAAAACTTCATTTTCAGCTGAAAAGGATGGGTTATTATTGGCCATCGATGGTTCAAGACTCGATGCAGTACGCGAAGAAATGTGAAGCTTGTCAATTTCATGCCAACTTCATACATCAATCTCCGGAGCCACTTCATCCAACTGTAGCCTCATGGCCATTCGAAGCTTGGGGACTTGACCTTGTCGGGCCAATAACACCTAAATCATCAGCAGGGCATTCTTATATCCTTGCGGCGACAGATTATTTCTCAAGATGGGCTGAAGCCGTTGCATTAAAAGAAGCAAAGAAAGAAAATGTAGCTGATTTTGTTCGTAATCATCTCATCTATCGATACGGCATTCCTCATCGCATTGTGACCGACAATGGGAGACAATTTTCTAACAGCTTAATGGACAAGTTATGCGAAAAGTTTAGCTTCAAGCAATTTAATTCTTCTATGTACAATGCCGCGGCAAATGGCTTAGCTGAAGCATTTAACAAGACGTTATGCAACCTGTTGAAGAAAGTAGTATCAAAAACGAAAAGAGACTGGCAAGAAAGAATCGGCGAAGCATTATGGGCATATCGAACTACCTATCGTACTCCGACAGGAGCCACACCTTATTCTCTTGTCTATGGAGTAGAAGCTGTTCTCCCTTTGGAGAGAGAAATCCCATCGTTGCGAATGGCAGTTCAAGAAGGACTCACTGTTGAGGATAATGCCAAGTTACGTCTCCAAGAATTAGAGGCGTTGGATGAAAAAAGACTAGACGCGCAGCAAACATTAGAATGTTATCAAGCACGCATGTGTAAAGCTTTCGACAAAAAGATACGACCTCGCTCATTCCAAGTTGGGGAGCTCGTGCTAGCAGTTCGAAGACCTATTATAACAACTCGACATACAGGGAATAAGTTCACTCCTAAATGGGACGGACCCTACGTTGTTAAAGAAGTCTACACGAATGGAGCATACAAGATAGTTGACAAAGACGGACTCAGAATTGGTCCGATCAACGGAAAGTTTCTGAAGAAATACTATGCGTAAAATGTAACGCTCCTTATCGCAAGAGCCTAAACTGCATGGTACTCCTAGCCCGCATGAGTTAAAATTGCGAACGGCCTCCAAAAAAAAAATTGTAATAAAAAAAATGTGTGTGTAATGAACTACGTTATGACTTGATCCCTTTTGTTAAAGGGTACGTAGGCAACTTGAAGGAAACTTTAAGCTCAGTCCAGAATAAAAAAAAATCAATTCATTATGAGAAACAAGTCTGACATTGGAGAATAAATTTAGCCAAATAAGGGCTTAAAATCGCTACTACAAGATGTGTATAAAAGCAGTAAAAAAAAAATAAGAACTTCATCATGGCATCCACTTGTAGTCTTTCAGCTCTCGTTGTGCATCATCCAATATTCCACGAAGCACTTCCAAAGTTTTTGCATCCACGTCAGTAAGAACAGGGGCATGTTCAATATTGTTTATAGTTTCCTGCCAAGTAGAAGCCTGAAGTTTATATTGAGCTATATGTTCTTCCGTCTCAAGAATCATCTTGGAAATTCTATCTCGTTTAGCTTTCACAACATGAAGTTTAGCTTCCAATTCTTCTTCTTCTTGCAGTGCTTGTGAATTTTGTTGCTGAAATGAACCCTTCTCTGCAAGAGCACAACCCTCATCGTATAAAATCTTCTCCAAGCTAAATCGAGCTTCTTCCAGTTGGCGATTCTTGCTTGGTAAAGTTAGTTGAGAAGAGAACGACGACTGTAATGTATTATATTTTTCCACTTTTCCAAAATACTCGCCCACAACTTCTTGAAGAGGAGCAAGATGTTCCACACAAGTTTCAGAAATTGCACGAAATATTTTCCAGGTCTCTTGTTCAAGGAAGGGTACCTTATCAAAAGAGGTACGTATGATCTTTTGGTGTATACTCTCCCACATGGCCAGAGCAGCTTGTCGTCGAAAATCAGAAATAACGCTGTCAGCACAATAATTAGAAACTTCAGAAGCAGCAACATGAGTCGTTCCTCTCACTGGTTCGGAAAACCCATTTGTTACAGGAGCTCGAGACTGAAGCATGATTTTGTCCATCGGCGCTTTGAAATTTTCAACACGCGCGGCCACAGAATCAAAGATGTCGGGACTCGTTTGAGATAACGGGCTATGATGTCCACCAGCTTCGAAAACGATGTCATCTAGGGGCAACTAAAAAAAAAAAAAAAAAAAAAACGTCATATTAAAAGAGATACCACAAATACATTGAATAAAATAAAAAGGGATAGAAATTCTAACCAAGGGTGCAGCAACATCAGGAAATTGTGAAGCGCTTGGAACACCATTAAAAAATCCATCAATATCATCTGAAGATTTATTGGATTTTGAAGGTCTATTCCAATGACGATCGACATTACTACTACGACTATCATAATTGTTGTCTTTAATGTCAAACCCACCAGCTTCAAACATGCGAATTCTTTTACCTCCATTATCAACACCGACATTTTTTGGGAATTTAGGCTTGGAAGGAGGAGGAAAAGTACTATCCACCAAACTCTGTACGCCTTCTTCAAGATAATTTCCATGTTTGTTTGACCACCAACTTTTATAACGTTGAGTAACTTGGGCGTGTGGATTCGTCGCACGTGCTGGAAGATATACTTGGGACAATGTGTTTCCTTGCATACATATCGCCCAAAGATGTAATACATTGTTTAAATTAACTTCGGGAACCTCTATACTCAAATCATTCGGTACGTCTTGACAAAATCCAAGTTGTCGACTAAATCGACAAGGATTATAAGCCTCAATGACCATCGAAGACCCGCATCGTGAAGATAGGAAACACGATCGGATGCTTATAAAGAACGAAGAATTCCAAAATGAAAGCTTTCCATCATCTTTCAAAAGCTCGCCCTTGTTTCTTACATGAAGACTTGCATACCATGATACATATTTACCTTTATGGATGTGTGTGCGGGCTTCAAAATCGTTAAAGTATTTAGCCCCACCTTCGCCAGAAAACTCGACCATCATCGGCCCTCTAACAGCTGTTGGAATTTTATAATGCGTATTGAAGTAATAAGCAAGCCAGGCATGAACATAATGCAGAGGCAAGCAGGACTTTGAACCTCCAGCAGTGGGCGATGCATCGTGAATTTGGCCTAATCCACTATAGATGTTGGCCAAAACAGGAACTGCAAGGCTAAAAGTATAGCCTTCAGCCATAAGGCTGGCAACTTTAAAAACTTCTGGTCGAAGGGAAGTCTTTTTGTTAGGAAATACAAATACACATAACCAACAAGAAAGAAAGGCAGCCAAATATGTCTTATCCCTCAATTCATCTCCTACACCCAACTCACAAAATAGATCTGTTTCCTTCTCAGACCAGTTATGACACTTGATGAAAGCTCCATCTGGGTTGTGGGTCGAGCGAGGGCGAGAATTCTTCTTTGCCTTTCGAGAAGGAGGCTTCTCATACTTCTTATTTCCTTTAAACCAGAAAGAAATCCACGATTTGATGGATATTTGAGAATGATCACACTGTTGAGATGCGATGTGATAATAAGCAGCAAAAAGATACTCACAACTTCCCGGACAATCATCATTCTCTCGACTATGCGACCCTAGTAACTCCTTGCAACAAGGAATAACTTCATCATAAAATCTACCTGGAATGGAAAGGCCCCCTAATCTCCACATGTCCCATAACGAGATAGAAAGTTCCCCGAAAGAAGTATGAAGAGTATTTGTGGATGAGCACCATGCTTCACAAAAGGCTCGAACAATGTCATTATTGCGGTCATATGTGTATAGAGAGGCCATCACGGCGTCAAACAAGCGAGCCTTCTTTAAGATATTTGCATTACGGGAAACTGCGACCTCTAACCACTCCCAATAACAATCTATGTAGTAGAATTCTCCATAGATTTTTAATATAGATCCCCAACGAACCTTTTCGTCTTCAATAATGCGACGACCTAGCGTTGATTCTGATTTTTCGCTCGCCACTTTGTTATGTATTGAGGACTCTAAAATCCACACTTTCAATGAAGAATCGTGACTGAACGGCCTCTCTTTGGACCACTTGGATAAAAGGATAGAATTATCTAAGGGAGTTTGTGATTCGCCAAAGTTTCCACGTGCCGCCTCTCCCACACGAAGAACGACTCCACTTTCGATAGGCTGAGCTTTATCCTTTAAGATGACTAAGCAGTTTTCCTCCGGATCGGGATGTTCGGTAAAAAACACCATGATGAACTCCTACAAAAATAATTAAGTTTAGGCATACAAGAGATAAATCAAAAGTAAGGTATAAATTTAATAAGTAAAAAAAAAAAAAAAAATAAATGTGGAACAGATGAACACTCCTGTCAGGCTACAACAATCACCAAAGGTGAAGTGTCTAGACAGAAGTGACATCAATGTAGGTGGAGCTGGCGAGAACTCCTGTCAGGTTACAACAATCACCAAAGGTGAAGTGTCTAGACAGAAGTGACATCAATGTAGATGGAGCTGGCGAGAACTCCTGTCAGGTTACAACAATCACCAAAGGTGAAGTGCCTAGACAGAAGTGACATCAATGTAGGTGGAGCTGGCGAGAACTCCTGTCAGGTTACAACAATCACCAAAGGTGAAGTGTCTAGACAGAAGTGACATCAATGTAGGTGGAGCTGGCGAGAACTCCTGTCAGGTTACAACAATCACCAAAGGTGAAGTGTCTAGACAGAAGTGACATCCATGTAGGTGGAGCTGGCGAGCACTCCTGTCAGGTTACAACAATCACCAAAGGTGAAGTGTCTAGACAGAAGTGACATCAATGTAGGTGGAGCTGGCGAGAACTCCTGTCAGGTTACAACAATCACCAAAGGTGAAGTGTCTAGACAGAAGTGACATCAATGTAGGTGGAGCTGGCGAGAACTCCTGTCAGGTTACAACAATCACCAAAGGTGAAGTGTCTAGACAGAAGTGACATCAATGTAGGTGGAGCTGGCGAGCACTCCTGTCAGGTTACAACAATCACCAAAGGTGAAGTGTCTAGACAGAAGTGACATCAATGTAGGTGGAGCTGGCGAGCACTTCTGTCAGGTTACAACAATCACCAAAGGTGAAGTGTCTAGACAGAAGTGACATCAATGAAGGTGGAGCTGGCGAGCACTCCTGTCAGGTTACAACAATCACCAAAGGTGAAGTGTCTAGACAGAAGTGGCATTACTGTTGAAGTTGGTGAGCACTAAGTAGAAGACATTTTACTAGCAAATCAAGATCAATAATGACAAGACAAAGTGATGCACAAAAGATCTAAACAGTTTACCATAGCAATGGACAGAAGTTCTACGGAGAAATCAAAACAATTTGCAAATGCATAATTCAATAGGAGCATCATCAAACAAAAATGCATACTTTAAATTGTTAAAAAAAAAAAAAAAAAAAAAAAAAAAAAAAAAAGAAGTTGAGTATGAAATTGGTACCTTTTCAGATGGAGAGCACAGGCCCCTAGTACAATTGAAGCAGTTGGAAAACAAAATTGTTCCTAAAAAAATAAAAAAAAAAAAACCGGTTAAATTGACACAAACACAATAATGCAAATATATCTACATATTTGTAAAGTATACTAAAAAAAAAAAAAAAAAAAAAACAGTTTTATTAAAAATATATATACAGTAAAAAAAAAAAAAAAAGCTTTTAAAACAAAACAGTTTTATTAAAAAATGTACAGCAAGTTAAAAATAATAAAAAAAAAACTGTAAAAAAAAAAAAAAAAAAAAAAAAAACAGCTTTTAAAACAAAACAGTTTCATTAAAAAAAAACAGTTTTATTAAAAAAAAATATATACAGTAAAAAAAAAAAAAAAAAAAAAACTTTTAAAACAAAACAGTTTCATTTAAAACAAAAACAGTTTTATTAAAAAAATATATACAGTAAAAAAAAAAAAAAAAAAACAGTTTTATTAAAAAAAAAAGTACAGCAAGTTAAAAAAAAATAATAATAAAAAAACTGTAAAAAAAAAAAAAAAAAAAAAAAAAAAAAAAAAAAAAAAGCTTTTAAAACAAAACAATTTTATTAAAAAATGTACAGCAGTGAATAAATTTTATTTTTTTAAAATACGACAGCAAAAACACGGCTCTTTTATAGTGTAAGCATTTAAAAAAAAAATTAAAAAAAAATATATATTTATAAAACAGTAAACAAAAAAATTACAAAAACATTAAAAAATACCAAAAATCAAAACAAATGAGTTGAAATTTGCAACAGTTAAAGGTAAGAAATAGAGTTTCAAACAATTCTTTTCGCTTACCGATGACGACGCAAATAAAATGGCTTGAATAAGGCTTATTGCTACGAGCAAAAGAAGAATCCAAGACCTATAGAAAGAAGAAAAAATATGAAGATTAGAAGTCAAGTAAAACAAAAAAAAAAAGTGTATTAGAGAAATAAAAAAGTTTGGGACATACCAAAAGCTCTTTCTATGGACCGAATTGTGTATGAGTTCATGCAATTGCCTCCAATTTATAAGGGGAGATTTAGGTCACAACAAAGAATTTCTTTATTTTAGGTGAAAATTTTGGTTTAATCAAATAAGAATATTTTATACTTTTTGATTAAGGTAAAATATTTTACCTCATTCATTGTCCAAAATAATAAAATTTGACATAAAAAAAAAATCCCTACTTTTTCATTAAGGAAAAATCTAATTCCTAATCCATATTTCAATTAGGAGAGAATTTTTCTTAAATGCAAAAAGTCAAAATTTTGGGTTTCCTACTTTTTGATTAAGGTAAAATATTTTACCTCATTCATGTGTCCAAAATAATAAAATTTGACATAAAAAAAAATCTACTTTTTCATTAAGGAAAAATCTAATTCTTAATCCATATTTCAATTACGAGAGAATTTTTCTTAAATGCAAAAAGTCAAAATTTTGGGTTAATCAAATAAGGAAGTTTCCTACTTTTTGATTAAGAAAAATATCCTTCCAAAATAATAAAATTTGACATAAAAAAATTATTAAGGAAATATCTAATTCCTAATCCATGTTTCAATTAGGAGGAAAATTTTCTTAAATGCAAAAGTCAAAATTTTGGTCTAAAAAAAAAAAAATCTACTTTTTCATTAAGCAAAAATTTAATTCCTAATCCATATGTCAATTAGGAGGGAATTTTTCCTAAATGCAAATGTCAAAACTTTGGCCAATTAAATTTGTTTGATTCATTATTTTGATTACTAAATATTGATGAAAGTCAAATTTTAGATAGTTTGTTTCAATATTTTTGACATTAAAAAAAAAAATGTCAAAAGTTGAAACATCAAAACATTTAGTGTTGACTTTGAAAATAAAATATTTCGGAGTCGTGTATCAAATTCACGTTGCCCATCAAAATCAATAAATTAAAATTTTGTTTATATATCATATCATATATTTCAAATGACATTATTTCTTTCTTTCCGAAATTCACGCACGCATATAGGTGCATAAATTTCGAAAATGGGGCATTTGTTGAATAATAAATTTCGGCCAATCATAAATTGACACATCATTAATTTGAGTTAATTCAAGTTAATGATAAAAAATATATATTTATAAATTTGGGACCAATTACAAAGTTACACATGTCCTCAATTTAAATTAAGAGACATATAAAATTGACAAATCAAATTATGCCACATGTCACCCGCGACCCGAGCTAGTCCAATCAAACATTGCCACATGGCGGTTGGACCCAAAGTTATTTAGCCCGAGATCGCTAAAAATAATTTTGGGCTAAAATTAAATAATCCAAGTTATTGAAAATAAATGGATTAAGCCCAAATAAATAAAAGCCCAAAAGTTGGGCCAAAAGTCAATCAGGCCCAAGCCCATACTAGGTCCATCAAACTCTATAAATAGAGGAGGCCACCATTCATTCTAGACATTCAGCCTTGAGCCAGAGTCCAGAGAAGTCAGAAGCTCCAGCAATCAGAGTCCAGAGAATTCAGAGGCATCAAAGACTCAGAGTTCATAAGATTCAAAGACTACAGACTTCAACAACAAATCAACAGGCCGCTCCAAAGTCTTCAACAACAAATCAACAGGCCGCTCCAAATATCAACAACATCAAGATCAACAAGTCAGCAGGCCTCTTCAAAAGATCAACAAGTCAACAGGTCGCTCCAAATATCAACGGGCCGCTCCAAAGATCAATAAGCCGACAGGCCGATCCAGGAAATCAATCAACCCAAAGCAAACGTCTACATTGGAGAGAAAGCATCAGAGGATAAAGATTAGAGACTGTAACACTTATAAAAATCAATAAAATTCAAGTTCATTTCCACGTATCAAATTTCTCCTATATTGAAATCTCGTGTGAACAGTATCTAATACATTATATTTTCCCTTTATTTAATATATCTAATATATTAAATATTAATTTGAACACTTCAAATTTCTTCAATAAATATTGATCACTTTAATATTCTTATGAGCTAGCAAGGGGACCTTATGGACCTACAGATTATAAGCTCCAATGATGAAAAAATTAATTAATTAAACTCATTAATCAATTATTTTTCATTCATTAACTCTAGGTTACTCCACTATAAACCTAGAGTTGTACTCTTATGCACGGTAGGACAAGTTGTGTCGATTGATATAATCATTACATGCAAGTCGATCCTTCACGAGTTGTTCGCAATTACAGCTGGGTCAAATGTCCGTTTTACCCCTGTAATTGCATCTTGTACCTTAAGTGTCACTGATCCTCTAATGAACAATATGCTTATGATCTAACCATAAACCAAGTCCCTCTCGGGCCAGTGAGAGGGTGGGGCCCCATTGTTCAAGTCCTGAAATCAGTACTTAAGAGAACTACTCATCTACTTTCCCTATATGGGAAGGAGTGAATTCCATCTCGTGGAAATTATGTTCCCAACTCTCTATTTGGTCTAGTCCCCAAGATGGTAGGTTTATTGAATCAATCTTAAAGAGTATTCTCACCCATGCAAATCAAAGGACGAGGCCTCATAGACAGGAGTCCATAATTCACTCAGGATTTAGATCGAGTCACATATGATCATCCTGTGAAATATTAATCTTCTCAAATAACGGATTTATAAAGAGAGATTATATATTTCGTGGTCCAGTCTTATACAAACTCATTGTATAGGATACCCCCACTCACATGTCTCCACATGAACGATTTGGATCAAATCATTTGTAACTATTACAAAGTGGGCCGTATCAATAGTGTTACCAGGATGAGGCACCCAACCTTATCCATATACTATAGACTGTTTAGGTTATTACTTGAACATGATCCTTCCGTATGTCAACTACATATTGTTCATGATTACACTAATAACCTTGGATTTTACACAATATTGGATAATGTTTTATAAAATAACAATTATTTTATTCATAAAAGAGAAAATGTTCATTTCAAAACTACGAGGCTTTAGGGCACAAAACCTAACAATCTCCCACTTGCACTAAAGCCAGTGGGCCATACAATAATGTGATCTAGGGCATACTATATACCCAACATTTTCTCCCACTTGCACTAGAGAAGGTGAGACATATCTCGTAGTCCTAGACTCTCTAGATGACCCTCAAATACTTTAGCCTGAAGAGCCTTTGTAAATGGATCAGCACAGTTGTCTGCAGATGTTATCTTTGTTACAATCACATCTCCTCTTTGCACAATCTCTCTAATAAGGTGATATTTTCTCTCTATATGCTTCCCTCTTTTGTGGCTTCTGGGTTCTTTGGAGTTTGCCACAGCACCACTATTATCACAATAAAGCAGGATGGGTTTGTCCATGTTTGGAACTATTTCCAAATCAGTTAAGAATTTTCGGAGCCATACAGCTTCTTTCGCTGCTTCACAAGCAGCTACGTACTCAGCTTCCATTGTAGAGTCTGCAACACATCCTTGTTTGATGCTCCTCCACACTATTGCTCCTCCACATAGGGTGAACACTGATCCTGATGTAGATTTTCTTGAATCCTTATCAGTTTGGAAATCAGAGTCGGTGTATCCTGTAAGGATCAAATCCTTAGCTTTATACACAAGCATGTAATTTCTCGTTTTCCGTAGATATTTGAGAATAGTTTTGACTGCAGTCCAATGATCATATCCTGGATTTGATTGATATCTACTGACTATCCCTACTGCATAACATATGTCAGGTCTTGTACATAACATAGCATACATTAGACTACCTACAGCTGAGGCATAGGGAATTCGTCTCATATCCTCAACCTCTTGAGGTATCTTAGGACATTGTTCCTTAGATAGTGTATGTTACGTCTCCAAAAGTGACCTTTTTAGGACCTAATTATCTTAGAAAGATGTTCACTCTTAGGTGTTTTTGATAGCATTTAGCCTAAACCTATGCTTAAATATGAGAATTAGAAGAAGGTAGCTAAATTAGGACTTAAGTACAATAGGAAAGAAAAGGGTTGAAAACCGAAGGAAAAGAATGAAAAACAAGCATTGCGATAGCATTGCGGAAACATTGCGGACACCGCAATGTTTTAAGTGAAAACCGTAAGTTGACTGATCTTTTTCTGTTAATTTCCGTGATTTCAGGGATTCGTTCTTTCTCCTCCATCCATTCTGAAGTACGACGTTGAAGATTGATGGTTCTCCTTGGCCCAAATGCACCTGCAGATTACTATAAATAGGGGTCAAAGTCGAGGGTTCAAACATCATCCGAAAGCGTAGAAGTCTTCTCGCAGTCCAACTTTTCTCCCGTTTTCCTTTGCCGTCTGCTGGTTTGCGACGCTCAGCTGTTGGAATCGATAATCTGATAGGAAGGAGAGGAGATTCTTCTTCTCTCCTGATTGGATTCATCCAAGCAAGGCTGACCTTCCTCATCCTTCATTCGAGGCGATTGCGACGAGACATTCAAGCTTGTTTTACTGCTTTCTGCTCTTCATTTCCATTTTCCAGCTTTGTCTTGTCGCTGTTTCTTTTCTAGTAGCTAGATTATACTATTTCGTTGTGGTCTGTCTTCCTGTTATTTGCTTTAAAGCTTTTCTTTGTCAATCAAACAATCAAGTAACCAAATCTCAATTCTTCAGTCCACAGTTTCTTGCCTTTACATTCTACTGCTTTCCCTTACTGTTTTGTCTTTAAATTCCTTCTAAGCATGTCTACTTCTTCTCTTACTTCTGTTCTATCTACATCCATGAGTAGCTAAATCACTTAGGGGCATGCTAATGACAACACTTTAGGCTAAAAAACGTGAACCAAGCATGTAGGATAGCTCTCGAAGCATTGATTGTATGTAAGCTTCATCCCACGGGCAATTTCGATTGGCCATCCATTTTGTCCAAAGAACTCCTAACCTCTGGAAGGAGTAAGAGTTCAGAGTCATACTATCATGCTAGCCTTTCAAGGTAACCAGGAAACGACCTAGGAATAGGCGTTTCCCTAGTACAAACCATATTTTTCTGCCTTAACAAGATGCTTAAGACCTTACTTGGACATGAGTAAACTAAAGAATCTAATGCATGAAATCGGAAGATACATGAGAATGAGATAGTTTGATGCATAGAGAGTTGATCCAATGCTTGAGAATCGTGAGAAAAAGCCTATAGGATAGTCGTTAGTAGCCCTTAATTCATCATTTTACACACTTTCGCTGTTATTACAATTGCGGTAAAATTGCTGTTTCCGCAATTCTGCTAAGTTACGATTCTGTCTAGCTGTTTTTGTTTTCATTTATTAATCTCGTCTCTTCTCATTTGAGTTTAGCTTTAACTTGCACTTGTTTATGTTGCTACCCTCTCCGTATTCAGTAGGAGATAGAAAATTAAAAACCAATACTACCCCATCAAATCCACCCCTTCTTTCTTAACGTTACACTTCATGAATAGCTTATAATAAGTCTCTGTGGGAAAACGAATGAAATATACTTACTACTTGCTATAAGACCATGTATGCTTGCATGTTCTGAGTGCTCTCTCTACCTTATTACTTATTCATTTTAACACATTGAGCACGTAACAGTGTAATTCCATGTCTGAAAGGCAAATTGCCCTTCTTGGAATTTTGCATCGAATATTTGACAAGAATCTTGTCAATATAAGATGCCTGAGACAAGGCTAGCATTTTGTTCTTGCGATCCCTTATAATTTGGATCCCAAGAACATATTGTGCTTCTCCCAAATCTTTCATTTGAAATTGATTAGCTAGCCATCTTTTAATGTCAGTCAAAAAACCCACATCATTCCCGATTAGTAAGATATCATCCACATATAGGACGAGAAAAGCTACTTTATTCTTGATGATTTTCTTGTATACACAAGGTTCATCAACATTCTAGTCAAAGCCAAAAGATTTGACTGCATTGTCAAATCTAATATTCCATGATCTGGATGCCTGTTTTAAACCATAAATGGACTTTGTAAGCTTGCAAACTTTTTGCTCCTGATCTTGGTTTATGAATCCCTCTGGTTGATTCATGTAGATGCTCTCTTCAAGATTGCCATTCAGAAAGGCAGTCTTTACATCCATTTGCCATATCTCATAGTCAAAATATGTGGCAATGGATAAGAGAATGCGTATAGACTTTATCATGGCAACGGGGGAGAAAGTGTCCTCATAGTCTACTCCCTCCCTTTGATTGTAACCTTTTGCCACTAGTCTCGCTTTAAAGGTCTGTACCTTCCCATCTACCCCTCGTTTTCTTTTGTAAATCCATTTACAACCATTGGATTTTACCCCACTAGGAGGATCTATAAGTTCCCAAACCGAATTTGAGTACATAGATTCCATTTCGAGGTTCATGGCTTTAATCCATTCATCCTTGTCAACATCATTCATTGCTCCTTTAAAAGTCAATGGATCCTCGAAGTCATCATCTGCTATGACAACTTGAGCTTCAGTTAAGCCCATGTAACGGTAGGTTGTGTCATAACCCTCCCACTACGACGAGGCGTGCACAATTCTTTACACGGATGTATCTGACTTTTAGATGTGGTGGAATTGTCAACAACTCTTGTTGATGTGTTAGTAGCTTTAATGGGAATTAATTCATTTAACACTATTTTACTGCGAGGTTTATGGTCTCGCATATGGTCTTCTTCCAAGAAGGTAGCATTTGTCGACACAAATACTTTATTTTCCTCTAGATGGTAGAAGTAACCACCTCTGGTCTCTTTGGGATACCCTACAAATAGGCACACTTTAGAACGAGGTTCCAATTTCTTTGGGTTTGTTCTCAGCACATGTGCTGGACATCCCCAAAAACTGAAGTGTTGTTTCTTCTCACACTACACTGACCTGAAGAGCAAAGACAAGGTTAGAGCTTGAAGTTCTAAAATTTTGCAAGAGGCTTCAAGGGTAAGAGATGATAGTTTGTTTTCTAATTTTCTTGTATATTTACAAGTTTGCTATGTTTCTTTTCCCATTTACATGTTCACCGTTTATCCAATTTAGATGTATAAATTCTCTTTTAGTCTTAAATAACATATATTGTCTCTTTATTTTAAATAATGATTAACTTTCTTTTCAAAATTATTATTTTTTTTAAAAGATTTTAATCTTATTTTAGTATTAGTTTTAATGTTTTCTTATTTCTTTTATGTCAATCCTAATTTTTAGATTTTTTTTATTTAAGGTAGAGGCTTTCCTAATTTTTAGATTCTTTGTTTAAGGTATAAGTTTTGCAAATATTACTTTAATGATTTCCATTATTCTTTGAATATTTTAAGTAGATTTAGAATTAGGTATTTTAAAGTAAATTTCAATTTGTCTATTAATTTGTTTTTAGATGAAATTTCAATGTTATTTCTATTTTTTATAATCATAATGTTTTTTTTTAGTTTTTAAAAAAATAAATGTTAATAAATTTATTTCCATAACTCTAAATTTATTTGAGGGCTGAGTAATGTGACTTTCGTAGAGTTTCGACTCTCGTGCAAGCACACGAAAATCCTCCTAATCACTTTCAAAAAAATAAATCAACGTATTTTAAAAATCAAATATTTATCATATGAAAAATCCTATGACGGAGTTGGGATAAATATCTCAAATTTTTGAGGTAAATAATTTCCTTTAAATAAAAGGAAATTTAGATATGATAATTAATTAAAGTTAAATTCACTCAATATATCAAACTCTTACCTTATTTTTAAGGTTAAACTTTGATTAAATGAGACATTCATTTTTAACAAAACTATTATTTATTTATTTTCTCAAATTAAGGACATTTTATAATTAACTGGATAATATAAGATAAAATATGGCTACCGTTTTTAACGGGTGTTGTAGGGTGCTAATACCTTCATTACGCTCAAACGACCCCCGAACCTAATTTCTCTTTCCGTAGACCAGTTTTTATTTTAAGGTGACCAATCACACCCAAAATGATTGGTGGCGACTCCATCTCTTTTATTTTTTAAAACAAAACCCTTGAAAGAGGACGTCGGCCGCTCCGCGTCGCAATGACGTTGCGACACATTTGTTGTATAGCGAAGCTATTGCCTAAAAAAAAAAGAAGTTGCATGAAAAATAAAAACTCTTGAGTTGCTCCTCCTTCTTGTGTTGCCCGTGTAACCAGGGGCGATCGTGTAACCCACGGTTGCCACTGCATGAAAGGGCAACTAACGGAAGTGAGCACTAGTCCTTAAAAACGTGAAGCAAACTAAAAGCTTGACGTGTTAGGCTCTCAAGAAAAGAAAAAAAAAAAAAATAGTTAGGCCTTTTGTTTTGTTATTCTTTCCGACATTGAAAAGCCATTAGACTGTTCTCATTGCCAGAAGTAGGGGGAAGATGAGTATTAGGATCGATTAAGGTGGTTCCGGGTCTATGGAAACTAGGA
This sequence comes from Herpetospermum pedunculosum, assembly GCA_028017165.1. Lineage (NCBI taxonomy): Eukaryota > Viridiplantae > Streptophyta > Magnoliopsida > Cucurbitales > Cucurbitaceae > Herpetospermum > Herpetospermum pedunculosum. Next base: position 50,314,050 of record CM051528.1, on the reverse strand, counting down.
TAGGAGGCGCTAATCACACACACACGTTAGGGAATAGGAGTTAATATTTTGAAATGTTCACAACTTATGCATATGCTTGATTGTTTTCCGTTAGCATGATTATCTTGTTTTTGCAAGTATTGAGATTTAAGTCGTCAGCATGCATGCTTATTTCTATGAGATAAATCTAAGTGTTCCTTGCTCGAGGACTAGCAAGATTCAGGTGGGGGGTATTTTGATAGCTCTAAAATAGAGCTATAATTCTAGCCTCAAATCTAGCTAAATGCCATGCTTAATTTAGTTAAATTGCCTTTTTATAGGTGTTTTCGTGGCGAAGAGCTCGGGAAGTCCATTTATGATTTTCGGGGCTAAAACGGTCATTTAAGAGGTTTCGGGAAGTGTTCGGGTCAAAAAGATAGGCAAAACGGAGCTCGGGAGCCAAAACGACCCAAAATGGGGCTTAGACCCGAGAGGGCAGCGCCCAGGCGCCGGCGCCCAGCGCCCAGGCGCTAATCGGAGCCAGACGCCCACGCCCGCGCACGCCCGCTCGCACCCGCGCGCCCAGACCGCCCACGCCCGCGCCGGCTCGCCTCGCCCGTCATTGAATGTCCGCTCGCCCTCGCCCGGTCCGTGTCCGAGCGCCCGCGCGCGCCGCCTCGCCTCGCCCGCGCCCAGACCGCCGACGCCCGCGCGCGTCGCTCGCCCGTCATCGTAGGTCACCCGCGCGCGCCGCTCGCCCACGCCTCGCCTCGCCCGCGCGCGCAGCCCTTTCCCTGACGCAAAATGCCCGTCATCTAAAGTCCTGGAGCCCGACATTAAAAGTCTACAAAAATGCCAAGTTTGTAATTTTTCCAGAGGGCTCAGCGCCTAGGCGCTGACTTATGGCGCCTAGGCGCTGTCCCGATTCTGTGCGCGCGCCCCCGCGGCGCCTAGGCGCTGACTTATGGCGCCTAGGCGCTAGTCTGACGCAGAAATGGGTATTTAAGTCCGTTTTTGTTGTTTTTAGGTCATTCTCTCCCATTCTCTCTCATTTTCTTCCGCCCCCATTTGTTGTAGAGCTCAAATCTTGAGCCAAAATACATTTCTTACCTATTCTAATACATTATCTTGTTGATTTCTCTTGATTTTCACAACGGGGAGCTAAGGTAAGTGCTCTAATTCGAGTTTAGGGGTTGTTTTGATGCTTAGGGAGGGTTTATATGAATTTCTAGCTTGGTTTTGTTAATTTCTTGCATCTCTTGGTCTGTATTAAGAACGAATAACTTGCCTTTCCGATTAGGAGTGACGTCCATAATTAGTTACGCATGCTTAGTTGGCTATTATTGATTTTTGACAAACTTCAATACTTAGTAGCGAAAGTCTAGCTCGTGGCTAATCAATTCGAGCCTAAGTGACAGTTGGGGGTAGGAGTTGATTAACGTTTTCACGGCGGGCTTAAGACTAAGAGATAAATCGAATTAGTTCTAGGATTAATTCGTCTCAATGATACCCGTTACTGTTTGTTAATTGGTTTAAGCGTCATGAACTTAGATTAATTAGGAAGCATGTTTAATTAGAATTTACGCCTCTAATTAATTCTTTGGGGTGCTTCGGACCCGTTTGGGAAGAAGCATTTTGTGTGCATGAAATAGAACAACTTTGCGAATTAGAATCCCTATGAACTAAGCGCATCAAGATAAATCCCGACACTCGAATTAGGAGCACGTGTTACATTTAATTGTTTTTCGCTCTTTACTTTTCGCAATTATTTTTCCGTTAGCTTAGTTTAGTTTTAATTAACTCCCCCTTTATTTGCTTTTGAGTTTTAGTTAAAAGACAAATAGAAATTAGCTAGGAGAAAATAACTTAGGTTCCCTGTGGTTCGACACCCGTTACCACTAGCTGCAAAGCTTAGTAGTTTCGGTATTATAAATGTTATTTTGGCAAGCCTCGACAGCTTGAAATTGGAGTACCCCAAAAGTGCTCTACCAAAATTGGCGCCGTTGCCGGGGAACCATTTAATTTCTCTTAGTTAAATTTTATTTGTTAAAAAAAAAAAAAAAAAAAGTATGGTTCCAAGGGATCTCTCTCTGATGAAGTCAGTGAACTGAAAGCTCAAATGTCTGATTTAGTTGCTTTATGTAAATCAACTGTTGAGGATTATCAGGCATACAACAGAGCTCGAGAGGAAAGTCAAGCTCGCACAGGTTTGTTATTGGAACAAATGGTTGCGCAAATGGCCACTACTAACTTTGAATTGCAGAAGGCAGCAACCATATTCCATCAAGAACAAGCTCAGCCTCAAGAAGAGTCCCGGGAAGACTCATGCCCCGAGTACTTTCCTTCGATGTCTGACGAACAAGGGGAGGCTGAGTTTAGTCCCGAGGAATATCCTGAGGAGACTGACGATGCGAATGAGCTGAGTGGAGCTGAGACTTCTCCAGGATTGAAGTTCTGGGCGGAATTTCTCGCCTGTGATGAAGAAGATCTCAGAGAATTCTTAGAGGTAAGTAATTCTCCACCTGTTGATTTCGATTCAGAGCATGAATTTTGTATTGAAAATTTATTTGAAGAATCATGCATGGATAAGCTTGAGCATATTTCTGATGTTGAAGATATTTTCGGAATTCTTTTCACTGATGAGTTAGAACCAGCATGCTATGAAAATATTGTTGTGATGGATGAGGAAGTGGCAATTGTGCCTTTAGATTATTTATCTCCTTGTGTTGTGCCTCGTGATAATTCATGTAATCTAGGAGATTTATCTTGCATGCCCCCTTCCATCTGTGCTTCAGTTAATGTTGGTTGCCTCGAGAATTTCGATGTGATCCCTTCCCATATCGAGTCTTTATTTTCTGTTCAGTTAGTTGAGTCTTTTAATTATGTTGAGTCAGTTGAGTCTGCTTTTATTTTGTTTGAGTCTGTTGAGTCTTTTATTTTTCCATATATCAAAAATACCAAAAAAATAACAACTCTGTCCGGCTGCCTCCAAAAGTCGAAGAGCTTGCTTCTCTTAGCAGGTTTTATTTATTCAAGGAAGAAGGGGCCGAAGAAGTACGAGAATTTCTATGTACCCTGACAGAGTGGAAGACACGTCGAGCATAACGACGTTAAAAATTTGCGCTTCTTGGGAGGCAACCCATGAGTATTTCAATTTTTGTCTTTACTTTTAGTTTTTGTTTTCCTAGCTTAGCTTTTTCTTGCTTTCTTAGGTAATAAGCGAGAGATGAATTGCATTTTGGATCTGTTTTGGAGACGAGGTTGCGCATCCCTACTCACCGATCCCGCAAAAATTCAAGGGAGGTTTCTGTTCCCTTTAATTTTTGACGTTATCATTGTTTATCTATGGGATTAGATGCATTGAGGACAATGCAATCTTTTAGGTGGGGGGTAGAATGTATATTCGGACTTCGTTGTAGTTCTTGAGCATGTCATACTCTGATTTTGAGATGTTTAGGAATCTGAATGCATGTTGTCCGATGAGGACTTTCTGTGATTTGTTTGTAAATACTCCATAATTGTGCATTGCGAGAAAACTAAGAGGATGTATGCATATTTTGAGCATATTTTAAAAAAATTTCGATTATTCCCCTACATTCACTGAGCACGTAGACCTCTTACTCTTAGTTCTGTAGGCTTAGAATAATTTTATTTGGTCTGAAAACTTGTTGTCACCCCGAAAGGTACCTTTAGGGAGGCTTGATGTGTTAGAATTTATAATGAATCATTTGATTTAGCAAAGCTATGTGCCTGTAAAAAATTCATTGAGAGTAAGAGCATGTTTGAAATATTATTTGAGGTGCTCCTCCTTCTTGTGTTGCCCGTGTAACCAGGGGCGATCGTGTAACCCACGGTTGCCACTGCATGAAAGGGCAACTAACGGAAGTGAGCACTAGTCCTTAAAAACGTGAAGCAAACTAAAAGCTTGACGTGTTAGGCTCTCAAGAAAAGAAAAAAAAAAATAGTTAGGCCTTTTGTTTTGTTATTCTTTCCGACATTGAAAAGTCATTAGACTGTTCTCATTGCCAGAAGTAGGGGGAAGATGAGTATTAGGATCGATTAAGGTGGTTCCGGGTCTATGGAAACTAGGATAGGAGGCGCTAATGACACACACACGTTAGGGAATAGGAGTTAATATTTTGAAATGTTCACAACTTATGCATATGCTTGATTGTTTTCCGTTAGCATGATTATCTTGTTTTTGCAAGTATTGAGATTTGAGTCGTCAGCATGCATGCTTATTTCTATGAGATAAATCTAAGTGTTCCTTGCTCGAGGACTAGCAAGATTCAGGTGGGGGGTATTTTGATAGGTCTAAAATAGAGCTATAATTCTAGCCTCAAATCTAGCTAAATGTCATGCTTAATTTAGTTAAATTGCCTTTTTATAGGTGTTTTCGTGGCGAAGAGCTCGGGAAGTCCATTTATGATTTTCGGGGCTAAAACGGTCATTTAAGAGGTTTCGGGAAGTGTTCGGGTCAAAAAGATAGGCAAAACGGAGCTCGGGAGCCAAAACGACCCAAAATGGGGCTTAGACCCGAGAGGGCAGCGCCCAGGCGCCGGCGCCCAGCGCCCAGGCGCTAATCGGAGCCAGACGCCCACGCCCGCGCGCACCCGCGCGCCCAGACCGTCCACGCCCGCGCCGCCTCGCCTCGCCCGTCGTTGAAAGTCTGCGCGCGCGCCCGCGCGCGTCGCTCGCCCTCGCCCGGTCCGTGTCCGAGCGCCCGCGCGCGCCGCCTCGCCTCGCCCGCGCCCAGACCGCCGACGCCCGCGCGCGTCGCTCGCCCGTCATCGTAGGTCACCCGCGCGCGCCGCTCGCCCACGCCTCGCCTCGCCCGCGCGCGCAGCCCTTTCCCTGACGCAAAATGCCCGTCATCTAAAGTCCTGAAGCCCGACATTAAAAGTCTACAAAAATGCCAAGTTTGTAATTTTTCCAGAGGGCTCAGCGCCTAGGCGCTGACTTATGGCGCCTAGGCGCTGTCCCGATTCTATGCGCGCGCCCCCGCGGCGCCTAGGCGCTGACTTATGGCGCCTAGGCGCTAGTCTGACGCAGAAATGGGTATTTAAGTCCGTTTTTGCTGTTTTTAGGTCATTCTCTCCCATTCTCTCTCATTTTCTTCCGCCCCCATTTGTTGTAGAGCTCAAATCTTGAGCCAAAATACATTTCTTACCTATTCTAATACATTATCTTGTTGATTTCTCTTGATTTTCACAACGGGGAGCTAAGGTAAGTGCTCTAATTCGAGTTTAGGGGTTGTTTTGATGCTTAGGGAGGGTTTATATGAATTTCTAGCTTGGTTTTGTTAATTTCTTGCATCTCTTGGTCTGTATTAAGAACGAATAACTTGCCTTTCCGATTAGGAGTGACGTCCATAATTAGTTACGCATGCTTAGTTGGCTATTATTGATTTTTGACAAACTTCAATACTTAGTAGCGAAAGTCTAGCTCGTGGCTAATCAATTCGAGCCTAAGTGACAGTTGGGGGTAGGAGTTGATTAACGTTTTCACGGCGGGCTTAAGACTAAGAGATAAATCGAATTAGTTCTAGGATTAATTCGTCTCAATGATACCCGTTACTGTTTGTTAATTGGTTTAAGCGTCATGAACTTAGATTAATTAGGAAGCATGTTTAATTAGAATTTACGCCTCTAATTAACTCTTTGGGGTGCTTCGGACCCGTTTGGGACGAAGCATTTTGTGTGCATGAAATAGAACAACTTTGCGAATTAGAATCCCTATGAACTAAGCGCATCAAGATAAATCCCGACACTCGAATTAGGAGCACGTGTTACATTTAATTGTTTTTCGCTCTTTACTTTTCGCAATTATTTTTCCGTTAGCTTAGTTTAGTTTTAATTAACTCCCCCTTTATTTGCTTTTGAGTTTTAGTTAAAAGACAAATAGAAATTAGCTAGGAGAAAATAACTTAGGTTCCCTGTGGTTCGACACCCGTTACCACTAGCTGCAAAGCTTAGTAGTTTCGGTATTATAAATGTTATTTTGGCAAGCCTCGACAGCTTGAAATTGGAGTACCCCAAAAGTGCTCTACCAGGAGAGTTTTGAAAGATTAGGGATAACTGCACAATGAACCCAATGACATAGGCAGATAAACCAGTAGTGAGGAAGTTTGTAAGAACAAAAAGTTTTAAAGGCAAGGGAAATCAGAATAAGCAGAATATGAAGTTAGTTTGAACCTAGAAGAGTGTCACATGACAGAAATGCCTTTGATAGTAAGCTTAGGGAAGTCAGCAAGTCAGTTAGATAGAGTTTAAAAGACAAGATTTAGCAGCCACAGTAAGCCTTTATATTGCTCGAGGACTAGCAATAACTCAAGTTTTGGGGTGTGTTACCTTTCCAAAAGTGCATTATTTAGGGCTATATTTACCTTTAAATCATGTACATTCTTGAGTGTTTTTGTTAGAAGTTAGCTTATTGTGTGCAAAAATGTGAGAATTTGAGAAATGATGCTAAAATAGGACTTATTTGGAAAAGGAACGAAAAAGGATGTAAAATGATGTAAAAGAGCTAAAATGTACATTGCAGGAAACATTGCGGAAACATTGCTGAAACCGCAACAGAGCATTGCGGCCCTCGCAAGGAAATCGCAATGTCAGTCTTCTTCTGCTGAACTTTTCCAGCCATCAGTCGTCATTGTTGCGATCTTCCAGCCGCCTAAGCTTTCCACTGCTGCCACGTGGAAGATTGTTGTTCAGAATGGATGGATATCTGCGGCTGAAGGTACCTGCAGAAGCTATAAAAAGAGACGGATGATGAAGGGAAAGGGACAACTCAGAAGCGTGGAGATTCCAGTTGCAAAGCAATCTGCAGACGAAATTCCTTCTCCCGTTTGTTGGAACGAAGAAATCAGCCCTTGGCGTCGATAATTCGAGAGGAAGAAGAGAAGATCCTTCTTCTCTTCTGATTGAATTCATCCCCAAGATCAGTTAATCTTCCCCTTCATCCGAGGCATTTAGCAACGTGGAGGATCCAAGCACTTTTACAGCTTTCTTTACTGTTTTCTCTCTATTGATTCCATTTGCACGTTGTTCTTATGAAGTGTTCTGAACCTTATTTTTAGAGAGTAATCAATTAAGTTTTGTGGAGTTCTTCATTTTGTTATTTCTTATTCAATTGCTTCTACTGAGTTCTCTAAATCATGATCAATCAATCCATCTCTTTTAGTCCTTCGAAAACCATGAGTAACTAATCTAAGAAAGGTCTGCTAAAGATGAATCTATAGGCTAGAAATACGAGAGTCCAACATGTAGAGCAACATGATTGCATTGAATGTATGTGAGCTTCAGCCCATGGGCAATTTCAACCGGCCATCCATTTTGTCTAAAGAATTCCTAATCTCCGGAAGAAGTAAGAGTTCAGAGTCATCCATTCATGCTAGCCTTTTATGGTAACCAGAAAATGACCTAGGAATAGGCGTTCTCCTAGCACGTTTGATAGCTTGCTTGTATGAATAGGTTTTTATGTCTTACTTGGATATGAGCGAACTAAAGATCTAATGCATGTAATCGAGAGATGCATGAGATTGAGCTAAGACGATGCATGATATGTTAATCTACTGCTGAATGATCGTAGTTAAGTGCCTATAGAGGAGTCTTAAGTCGACCTTGCTGCCTCACTTTACATTTAAAATCGTTGCTAATTTATTGCTAGATTATTGCGATAACCGCAATAAAACATTTCTGGTTTTTGCCTTAGTCTTTTCATTAGCTTTCTAATCCTTGCGATTTTATTGCGAAAACATTGCGAGATCCGCAATTCTTCTTCTCCACATTATAGCTTTACCTCTTCTCTTGCTTTACATTATCAATTTCATCCTTCTTGGTTCTTTATTAATTCAGTACATCAACCCCAAATCTACCCAATTTAAGTGACCTTATCTAATTTAGCACCTCAACTCGTTAGTAACTAAACTCAATCTCTGTGGGAAAACGAATTAAAAAATACTTATCACTTGCTGCAGACCATGTATGCTTGCTTGATCTGAGTGCTCTTCGCATTTACATTTTACATACACACTGAGCACGCAACAACAGTCGTCCTCATCACTCTGTAATGAAGTCCTCAAGTTTGTTTATAACTCTCGCATAGTGGAGGATACCTCTGTTAGGGAGCTTGTCCTTAACATGATGGTCCATTTGAATGCGGCAGAAGTAAACGTTGCTACCATCGTCATTTCAGACTTACCAGTCTCTGTACACTTCCAAAGGAATAGAGAATGAGGCAAGTGTTGTCACTTCGAATAAATTCCTTAAGAGGTTTGCGTCAGGGAGTAAACCTAAGTCTGCTTCTCTGAGTAATGAGATTATTCAGAAGAAGAAGAGTAACAGGAGGAAGGGCAAAGCCCCTAATGTTCGCAAAGGTGAAGTCTTCAGACAAAGGAAAATGTTTCCATTGTCGTGACGATGGGCATTGCAAGTGCAACTGCCCCAAATACCTTGTTGAGAAACAGGCTAAGAAAGAACGACAAGATAAATGTGATTTATTGTCAAAACAAGTTTAGTGGATATGAATGTCATACCTGGATGTCTTCAGGAACCACTATTCATGTTTGTTTTTCTACAGGAAACTAGTTCCTGACAGTCGTTTTCTCGCTGTGAGATATGGAGATATCGTTGCAGCTGAACTAGTGGGAGTCTTTGTAGTTGTTGTATAGAGATAATAACATTTGTTATATGTAATTATTGTATATATTTCTGGTTTAAACTGAACACTTGTATATTATATCTTTTGGTTTTATAAATGAACAGTTCATTTAGCAAAAGATATATATTGATGTGTTCTATTAAACTCGAAAACAACTAGCATGTTAAGACTCGCAGTGTTAACGAAAGCTATAGTAGATATCAACAAAGGTTGTTGATCAAACTAGAATTTCTCAACCGTTGAGAAAGCCTCAATGTAGTGGGAGGTTTGTAGGACAACCTGATCCGCTGCACTGGCTTGTCTTTAACTCAAAGTTCTCATACTTGATGATAACATTGAGGATTCGTTGTCTTTAATTAGGCAATGGATCACATAGACAAGGCCAAATGGCTCAAAGCCACAAATCTATGGATGGTATTCAGACCAAACCACTAAGGTGAAAACCTTTATGGCTTGACTTTCTGGTAAAGGGACTGACCCGAAGAGAAAAGGTTTATTGTGTATACTCTCTTTCTCTTGTTGTCAGACGTAAGTTAAATAGATGACTCTTATCCACTACCATGTTCTATCTTAATAGAATAAGGCAAGTGGATGTCAAGACAGCTTTCCTGCAGAATAGCTATCTTGATCTGAGTATCTATAAGTCTCAACCAGATAGATCAATAATTCGAGGACAAAGAGCAAATAGTTTGCTAGCTTATTCGATTCATTTATGAATGGGAGAAAACATCTTCGTCCTGGATTATAAGATTTGATATGGTGATCAAATCTTATGGCTTTGAACAAAAGTTTGAACAATAATTTGATAAACCTTGTTTGACAAGGGTTTAGTCAATGTTGTAGCTTTCATAACATATTCCCGTAATTAATGTCCTAATCATTGAGAATGATGTAGGATTCTTTTCTGATAATAAGCATTAACTAGCGACCCATTCCCAAATAGTTGATTTGGTGGTAGGGTTAGTTTGTTCTAAGGATTCAGGTTGATCTGAGTCGTATGAACAAATCGCTAGTGTTGTCTCTAAAATATTTTATTGACAAGATGTTGTCAATATTCGATGGTCTATGGAAATGGTTTCCTAAGACACCTCAAGTGTTGAGGATACGAGATGCACCAAAGTGCATTTTTATATTGGAGGTTAGGTGTATCTTTTGAGATACATGACCCGATATGTGCTATGCAGTGGGAGCTGTCAATAATATTAGCCAATTGGATTGGATTCTGGTTAGAGTTTTGTCTTTGTACTTAGAGGAGTAGAATACAAGAGTTGTATTGCTGATTCCTCGTTGGTAGCTAAGTCTATTTGCAGCTTGTGAAACAGCAATAGGTTTATAAGCTGAGCTTGTAGATAGTGCTATGAGGAGATGTGATGGTCACATGGAAAGCCTCGTAGTACTTCATGCTGATTTGTTTACTATGTCTGTCATGGCTAAAGTGTTTGAGAGACACCTAGAAGAGTCTAGGGCTCCGAGTTGCTGGAGAGGACAGTGATAGAAAACTTCTCATATATTATATATTAGTTTTCTACACCTAACATGTACACCACGGACGTTTAAGTCCAAGTGGGAGTTTGTTGGGTTTTATGTCCTAAAACTCGTGGTTTGTAAACTGTTATGTTTGTAAATATTCTATTTAGAATAAAAAGTTATTAGTTTTATTCAGTAAAAGAGTTTACTGGAATAAAGTGAAACGTGTTTGGTTTAACCTATACCAATGACCAACACCCTTGGCTGAATATGAGTACTTGAGCTTCATGTATGACATGATTGTGGATCAGGCTCAAGTAGTCAGTCAAAACGGTCTATAGTATACGGATAAGGCTGGGTACCTTATCCTGGTAACACTATTGGATGCGGCTAACTTTGTATTGTAGAGAACGATGTGATCTGAATCGTTCCACATGGAGATGTGAGAAGTGAGGGCGTCCTGTGTAAAGAGTTTACATAAGACCGAACCGCGTATTAAGTCGCTCTCTCTTTATAACTCCGTTTACAGATGAGACCGACTTATACATATTGATGGCCTAGGTAACTCGATCTTAATCCTGAGCTCGCTATGAACTCCTGCTTATTCGATAGTATCCTTTGACTTGCACGGGTGAGAGTGGCCCATAAGCGCTGGTACTAGGATTTTTTAATATCCTATAAATTTCGGGGTGTCGAATCCCGCCAAAATAACATTTATAATTCCGCTACAACTGAGCTTTGCAGCTAGTGGTAGTCGGGTCGATCCACAGGGAACCTAAATTATTTTCTCCTAATTAATTTCTATTTGCTTTTTAATTAACTAAAACAATAAAATAAAACGATAAATAAATGGGGGATTGCTAACGAAAAATTAAAGTAAGCATGTAAACTAGCTAACGGAAAATTAAATAACGGAAAAATTAAACGTAACGCGTGCTCCTAATTTGAGTGTTCGGGATTTACTTGATGCGCTTAGTTCATAGGGATTCTAATTAGCAAAGTAATTTTATTTCATGCACGCAAAATGCCTTGTCCCAACCGGGTCCAAAGCACCCCAAAGAATTAATTAGAGGTGTCAATTCTAATTAAACATGCTTCTTAATTAATCTAAGGTGATAAGCCATCAATTAATCAGAAAACAGTAACGGGTATAATTGCGACGAATTATTTCTTAAGACTAATTCGATTTCTCTCCTAACCTTGAGCCCACCGTGAAAACGTTAATCAACTCATACCCCCACTGTCACTTGGGCTCGAATTGATTAGCCACGAGCTAGACCCTCGCTACAATGCATTAAAGCTTATCAAGAATTAACGCTTAGCCTACTAACATGCGTAACAATTATGGGTGTCAATCCTAATTAGAAAGGCATGGCATTCGTTCTTTATACAGATTGGAGATGCAAGAAATCAACAACAAAATGCTAGAAATTCATACAAAAACCCTCACTAAGCATCAAAGTAAATCCCTAACTCAAATTAGAGCACTTACCTTAGCCAAACGTGTTGAAAATCGATCAAAAATGGTCCAAAAACCTTGAAAATTGATGAAAATATCACCAAACCCGAGGCCAAAACCCTCAAAATCGATTTTTCTCTCTCCTAAGTGAATGGTGGCTGAAAAACTAGGTCAAAAGTGCTTAAAAAGCTAAAAAAATGAGTTTTGGGCCGAAATTAGCCATTTGGGCCGCGCAGGGGCGCGCGGACGGGTCGGCAGGCGCTGGGCGCGCGTTGGGGCGCTGAGGCGGGCGGATGGGGCGCTGGAGCGGGCCAGGCGGGCGCTGGGGCAATGCTGGGCCGCGCGCGCGCGCATGGGCTGCGCAACGGGGCGCTGAGGCGGGTCACGCGGGCGTGCGGGCGAGGCGTCTGGGCTGGGCTTGGATCCTGACCAATGACCGTTGACCATTGACCGTTGACCATTGACTTTTATAAAAATGAGGGAAAATCTGCATCAACCAAGATTTGAGCCTTGGCACCCCCATTTTCTTAACAAGCCCTGCACCATCAAGCCACTAATAAATTTTGATTTAAGATTAGATTATTTAATTAATGTAGCTTAATCACTCAAAACGACTAACTAATAAAATATTATAAAATATTCATTTAAGCTCTTAATTATCGCAAATGCCCGATTTACCCCTTAGCAATTAAATTATACAAAATATATCAATTAAGCCCAAATAATTACTCTAATTTACAAGACTTAGGAGCTAAATATTAGCACTTTTGGAGTGCTATCAAGCGCCGACTCAATAAGCCTACCATCTTGGGGATAAAGTCGAATAGGTAGCTGGGGACATAGTACAGCAAGATTGGAGTTCACTCCTAACCCGCTCTTCAGGGTTAGTAGATAAGTTGTTCCCTTAATAGCTGACTCCGGGGCTTGAACAATGAGCGCTCACACTCTCATGTGATGAGAGGGTTAATTGATCTGTTGGTTGGACCACAAATTTATTGTTCATTAGAGGTGTCAGTAGTACTTAAGGAACAAGACGTAATGCAGGGGTTAAACGGTTTAAATGACCCAGCTGTGATTACGAACAACCTGTGAAGGGTCGACTTGCCCGTGATGGTTATATCAGGGGACATAATATATCTACAGTGAGGAGAGTGCAACCCTCGGACTATAGTGGAATCTCCGGGGGTTAACGAATGTTTATTAGTTCGGTTAAAAGAGTTTTGACCGAATAATCTCGTATCGTTGGAGCTCATAATCTGTAGGTTCTTTAGGTTCTCCTGGCTAGCTCGGATAACGTCGTGTAACAGTACAAAAGAAAAGAAAAAGAAAAAGAATTTGAATTGTTCAAATTCGGTTTATGGAAGGAGGATAGACATATTTAAATATGATTTAAATATGAGATTGTCCTAAAACATGAATAGGATTCATGTGATAAAAAGGTCGGTTTTCGGAAAACCGGGTTTAGTCATATTATTTAATTAATATTTGATATTGAATTAAATAAAAAATTTAATTAATAATTATATATATATATATATATATTATTTATTAAAAAGTTTAATAAATAAAATTATTATTATTTTTTTTAATAATAATAATAATTATATATATATATATATATATGTGTCTTGCATGCAGCAACACATATATATATTAAGTAATATATATATATATGTGGACTGTGGCCATCATAAGAAGAGAATTAAATTGAAAGATTTCAATTCTTTTTAATTGTGAAGGAGAGAGGTAGATGAGGGGGTTTACGCAGCTGATAGAAAAAAATTTATGAGTTTTATTTTTTTTAAAAACTCATTTTGTAAACCCTTCTGCCTTCATACTTTCTTCTTCTTCTTCTCCTTTTCTTTTCTTTTCTCTTCTTTCGGAGTCCCACAACTCCGTTGCGCGGCGCCGAGGATAGTGGGACTACCTAGGATTGTCCTCGAGGCGTTCGTGAGAAGAGGCCGGAAGAGTTCGTGACGAGGATTGGCCAGCGGGACTTGAAGAAATTGGAACTACAAGGGTATGTATTTCTAATTTCTTATTTTCGTCTTTTGAGCATGTTTTCTATTTGTTAAATTGATGAAATTAGAGTATCATCGGTCCAAAATCGCTTTCCGCTGCGCATGTCGCTCCATCAAAAGGTATGGAAATGATGAAATGACCAGTTGCCCTTTCCATTGATAAATGAATGTATTTATAGGTTACAAGTTATCTACTTATGAACTAGGAAGTTACACCAAGTACCAAATATGATGGAAAACTTGTTAATGGTTCTACAACTTAGGAGAAAAATATGTTTGACTACTGTTACGTCTCCAAAAGTGACCATTTTAGGACTTATTTATCTTAGAAAGATGTACACTCTTAAGTGTTTTTGATAGAATTTAGCTTGAACCTATGCTTATATATGAGAATTAGAAGAAGGAAGCTAAATTAGGACTTGTATGCAAAAGGAAAGAAAAGAAATGAAAAACGAAGTTAAACGAATGAAAACTGTGCATTGCGGAAGCATTGCGGAAACATTGCTAAAACCGCAATGTTTCAAGTGAAATCCGTAAGTTGGCTAACCTTTTTCTGTTGTGATCCGATATTTCAGGGATTTGTTCTTTCTCCTCCAACCACGTAGAAGTACGACGTTGAGAATGAATGGTTCTCCTTGGCCCAATCGCACCTGCAGAATACTATAAAAGGAGGTCAAAGTGGAGGGTTGAAACATCATCCGAAAGCGTAGAAGTCTCTTCGCAGCTCAATTTCTCTCCTGTTTTTCTCTTCCGTCTAATGGGTTGGAAAGCTTAGCTGCTGGAGTCGACAATCTGATAGGAAGGAGAGAAGATTCATCTTCTTTTCTGATTGGATTCATCCAAGCAAGGCTTACCTTTCTCTCCTTTCAGCCGAGGCATCTGCGTCGAAGCGATCACGCTCATCTTACTTGCTTTCTGTTTTAGTTTCCTATTTCCAGCACCGTTTGTTGTTATTTCTTTTCCATTAGTTAATCCATTCCATTTCGTTGCTTTCTGTCTTTATGTTAGTAACTTTAAGTCTTCATCTGTTCATTCAAACAATTGATTAATCAAAGCACAATTCATCATTTCGCACTTTCTCTTTTTCATTTCTGCCTACTGTTTTTCCTTTCTGTTTTGTCTTTAATTTTCTTCTAAGCATATCTACTTCATCTAACATTTCTATTCTCTCTACATCCATGAGTAACTAAGTAACCTAGGGGCATGCTAATGACAATACTATAGGCTAAAACACGTGAACCAAGCATGTAGGATAGCTCTCGAATGCATTGATTGTATGTAAGCTTCATCCCACGGGCAATTTCGATTGGCCATCCATTTTGTCCAAAGAACTCCTAACCTCTGGAAGGAGTAAGAGTTCCGAGTCATACACTCATACTAGCCTCTCAAGGTAGCCAGAAAACGACCTAGGAATAGGCGTTTTCCTAGTACAAATCATAACTTGCTGTTTTAACAAGATGCTTAAGACCTTACTTGGACATGAGTAAACTAAAGAATCTAATGCATGAAATCGGAAGATACATGAGAATGAGTTAGTTTGATGCATAGTGAGTTGATCTAATGCTTGAGAATCGTGTGAAAAAGCCAATAGAGGAGTCATTAGTAGCCCTTGTTTCCACATTTTACACACTTTCGCTGTTTGTAACATTGCGGTATAATTGCTGCTCTCGCAATTCTTTTGGTTAAAAATTCTGTTATAGCTATTTTCCTCTTCGTTTATTAATCTCTTCTCTTTACGTTTGAGTTTATCATTGATTTGCACTTGTTTATGTTGCTACCCTTTACTTATTCCTTAGTAATTAGGCAATTTAAAACCAAATCTACCCCATCAAATCCACCCATTCTTGCTTAACAATACACTTCGCGAGTAACTAAGAATAAATCTCTGTGGGAAAACGAATGAAAAAATACTTACTACTTGCTGCAAGATCATGTATGCTTGCATGTTCTGAGTGCTCTCTTATTGCATATTCCTTTTAAACATTGAGCACGCAACAACTACTCTACAACTAAGGAGGTAGGTGCCATTATTCTCCAATAGCGTCGTCCCTTGTGGTCGGTCGTCGGTAGATCTGTGGAGAACTACACCGCCGATTAAAGCTTGTGGTCACCATTGAAGTTCGAGGGTCAGACCGCTATCCTTGTTGTCGTCGGGTTACCCCGTCGTCGTCTGTCGTTGCCGTTGAAATCCGAGCATCATGATTGCACTCAAAAAATGCTATTTTATAATTCTTCATTCTTGTTGGTTGAATGAATTTAATGTGTTTATATGTTTTTTCAGATATCGAGCTTTGAGAGCTTAAATAAGAGCTTAAAAGAGAAGTTTTAGGGCATAATATCAATAAATCGCGCCGACGGATATGGAGTTGGAATTTTTACATCTTGACATCTTTATGGTCATAGAAAACTGCAATTCTTGTTGATGTATATTTTTTTTTGGAAATATGTGGTGTGGAGGATTCAAAACTCTAATAACTTGTTTGTTGAGTGTTTGATTTATTTTATATCTTTATAGTTACAAAAAAAAAGGTATTTATTTATTTATTTCTTTTTCGAGAAGAAAGGGACAATACACTAACACAAAAAAAAAAACAGAACAAAAACAACTAAGAAGAAGACTTATCTCGCTCGACAAGCGCCAGTAGCCACGGTAGAAAATCATCCCACCACTCCTGAATGACATCTTCAGTCATAACCCAATGTGCAATTGCGTCGACCACCTTGTTCTGAGGTCGCCTAATGTGTTGAAAGCCTCTAATTGGCAAGGTCGACGCCAACCGAAGCACATCTCCCGTCACCAATTTAATCATCGTGAGATCTTTCGTTTCCCCATTCAAGAAACGCCTCAATTAAGATTGGATGAGCAATAGTGGTGGATTCAACACCTCAATTCGCCTCAAACCCGCCTCAATCACCATCATTTCTAATAACCCCGCACTGTACAGTCCAACAAGGACTTTACCCCTGCACGCATGATGTCCCTCTTATGATCGCGAACAACTCCCCCAGTCCGCCCCTACCTTCGCCCTCCATCCACGCTGCATGGCATGTCAGGGACCAGCAGTGAGGCTCAGAAGGTCGCCACGTCAGGCGCTCGACCACAAGCAACTCCTTTGCTAAGCACTCCTCGCTACCCCTATCCACCTCCAAAACAAATTGCTGAAGATCGTCAGCAACTAGCTCTTGCAGCACGTCGGTCGACACGACCAACCTCGTGAAGACTCGCTGATTCTGCCCTTTCCAAAGGCGCCACAACACCATCTGCAAAGTATCCAGCTTATTCGCCTCTTCGGACCCTAGGAACCACGCAAAGCGGTCAAGATCCTACCATTTATTCCTACAACACAGTGTAGCAACAAAGTTAGAATTAAAGAAGTGGGGCCAAAGGCCCCTAGTCACCTTGCAACACCAAAATAAGTGCTCAGACGTTTCATAGTCTTTATGACAAAAAGGTCACCATAATTCAGTAACAACGCCTTTTATATAGAGATTAGTACGAGTAGGCACAATATCCTGCAAAACTTTCCAGCAACATAATTTAACTTTCTCCGATAAATGAGTCTTCCAAAAAGAACGCAACAAATGAGCAAGACTCTCTGATGAGGAAGATGACCCAACCCGATCCCCCGCCAACTGCACCCCACTTTTACGCATTCTTCACCGAAAAGACCCATTTCTTATCAGGGGCCCAATAATTTTCATCATCCTCCATCTAGCCAGAGATAGGCAGAGAAAGAATTCGAACAACCTCATCCACCCCGAACGCATCACGCACCACCGTCTCATTCCAGCTCCCATTGGACAGGATAAGAGACGCCACTGACTCCCCCCGAATTGATTCCGCAACCTACCAAACAAAGTCGCCTCCCTCCCCGGGTAACCATGGGTCACCATTAATCTGAATGTTGTGCCCAGTCCCCACCTGCCACCTGTACCCCGCTCGGAATAGATCTTGCCCCCAATAAAACTCCGCCAATCAAAAGAAGGTTTATTAAAAAAAAAAAAAAAAAAGGTATTTATTACGCTAAGATGAAATGTTGATTTCTGTTTGAATAATTTATTTAATGATAACGAATAATTACTAATTAAAATAAATTTACATAAATAAAAAAAATAAGAATAAAAATATGAGAAATTGTACTGGATGTCAATTTAAAGTAAAATAATTAAAAATATAGCACTTTTTTAAAAAAAAAAAAATATGACAATTTCTTTTACGGATAGTAATCTATCACTGATAGTAGTACTCTATCACCTCAGTTTTTTTTATAGAATTTTGTCACTGACTAGATCGTAGTCTATTAGTTATAGTCATTTTATCAATGAATATCACCGATAAATGGCTATTAGTGACAGGCACTGATTTTTTGCCATAGTTGCAAAATATTTTAAATTTTGCTATATTTGCCATTATTTTTTGCCTGATTGCTATTTATGGAATCATCCTTTAAAATATTTTATTTTAACAAAGTTATACTTAATATTTAGATATTTAACAAATGAAATTTAAAATTTAACTTTATAAAAAGATTGAATGAAATAAACGAATAGATTAATATGTTTTTTTATTGGAAGAAAATTAAAAGTAGTCTAGTTAAAAGAGAGAGAAAAATGAAAAATTATTAATAAAAATTAGGGTTGTGCATTTTTTTTTCATAGATATTTAATTAATGCGGGTGGAGGATGGAACCCTTGACGTCTTAGTAAGATGCGCAACTTTATGCTAATTGAGTTATGCTCGGTTTGTCCCTTCTAGTTCTCATATAGGAACTGTACTATTGAGTTGGACATGCTGAACAAAGTAAACATATCGTATTTAGTGAAATTGCTATTAACCCTTTTATATTATCCAATCAAGTTTTAGCAAAAGTAATAACGTACCCATCATTTATTCTTTATTGCAACGATACTGCAAAGGTTTAGAGCAACATCCACCTAGGGGCAGTCTATCACTCCTCCTTTGAATTGAGACAATCTCAGCTAATCACTATTACCAGAATAACTCATATTCCAATCAATCTTTTAGCTATCGTTTACTTTGGTCAAGAAGTTACTAACACTTAGTAATTCTTGTAAGTGTGACCCTCCATTTTCAGACCTTAGAGATCGGAATCAACAAGCTCCTGAAGTTGGAAAGACAATGCTGAAAACGGACCTATGAGCCCTTATCCATTTCTAGAGTTCGCGGTGTTCCGAATCCCATGATACAACCCTCCTAAGGGGTGGTCGCTCCCAGGGCAGACTCGCAGGCGCATCATGGGAATCTCACGGTGCAACCTAATGGAGGAGACCGTAGGATGTGTTGACACACAACCTTCGCCCACTTACTATGAACGAGTTCCCCTATTCACCTTGTTATTGACTCATGCAAATACTTTCCTACTGGAGGTCGCTCCCAGGGCGACTCGAAGCCGAGCATGAGTCTCACGGTGTGAACTCTTAGGGACGTAGGAGCTGAAAACATTTTTCCGCCCACTGAAGTGTTCTAGACGGTTGGGTATGATTTTACTTAGGCATATATTTTGGCTAACTAAAACATATCTTAAGTCTAGGTAATCTTTCTGAGTATAACGTTTATACTGGATTTTAACCTATGATGTATAGGTGATAAACCTTTTAAAACCTCACATCATTCACGCATTCTCATAAAACCGGGTTAGCTAAACTCAAACGCCAGTTTGATGTCCAGGTAGGAGGTGTTCCGTATATCATCAACTTAAATACCCCCAACCTTAGACAACATCTTACCAGGTGAGTTTTTCTTGTAACTGAAGTTTTACAAGATATCGACCTATTTTAACTATTAAAACAGGAGATTGCTTGGTGGTTAACCCTAAATGAGCATGCATTTATCTTTGTTATAGGTTTTAATGTCTAATTCATTTTATAACACTTATAAAAAAAGACAAACCTTATAACATACATCTAACATGCTTTTATATAACAATTATATAAAATCATTCCATGCAAAAATATAACAAATTATATAAAATCTCATGGAATCCTAAACATGCATACTTATATTATAACACTTATAACATACTTTCAATGCATGCCTCATGCTTATCCTATGGTGGGATTTTAAATCTACATGGCATACAATATGCACACAAGATTATGTTTATTTAAACTATACATTCACAATGCATAAATAAATAAATCACACTAAAAATGGATTCGTTTTGGCATCCTAAACAAGCAATTACCTAAATTATTACAGTAATAAAAAAGGAAAAAGCCTCGAACCGCCCCCGAACACTTCGAATCGGCTCGAACCGCTTGTAAGTTGCTGGATTGCACGAACCGCTGTCGAACCAGACCGAACCGCCACTCGACGTCTCTTCAAATTTTGATGAATTACATCCTAAAATGGACTCTAATGACTCTAGAAAAAAAAAATACAAACTCTCTGTAACACATTAACGCCCATCACAAGGAATTTACAATAATTATTACAAATTGGAAGAGAATTGGATGTCAAAGACCAAAAAAATCCATTTTAGCACACATGCATTCATCACATGAATTACTACCCACCAACTCTAAATTAACCAAAAAAAAAGTACTTAAAGTATGCTCTGATACCATTTGAAAGAGTTTCGACATGCATAGCGGAAGAAATTATGGATCTAAGTACTCTAATTTTGATAAATTCAAAGGAAAAAACATGTAATTTGAATATCAAAGATAATAAATTAGAAATTACCTTTGAAGCTCAAATTCTTCTCGATTCCAAACCCGATCTTCGAACGTAACGGTCACGAACCACCACGAGAGTCTTTCCGACTATTCTCCGGCCTTAGAACGAGATTGTGGGATCCTTTGAGTGACTAATTTAAAAGAGGAATGAAGATGAATTTGGAGAGAATGGAAGAGAAAATGTCTTTTCAATTCTCAAAATTAATCAAAATTCCAAGAAGAAGTTAATCTAATTAACCCTTTGTATATAAAGAAGACTACATGCAAAATTGAGTTAACAATAGGATGACATGTAGAATCCACTCAATTTAGTGGGATTGGTGACTTGATGTGGGATCAACACTTAACAAAAAAGTTTGAGTCATAAAAACACCAACAAATGGTTTTTCCCACTAACTCAAGAATTGGATTTTCCACTAACTTAAGAATTGGATTTTTCCACTAACTTTAGTCATTATATTGACTCTTGATTTTCAAGGCTTAGTGGAGTCAACATTTGACTTTTGACATTCAAAGTTTTAGTCAATTGTCAACATTTTGACTTTTGACTAACTTTGATCAAATTAATTCAATTTAAAGATTAATTCAAATAATTAATTTTAAATTAAATTAAATTAATATTAAATAATTAATTAAACAATTTAATTAATTCAAATTTAATATCCAATAAATCCAACACTAATCCCGATCATTCTCGATATACAAGATTATGAATCCCTATTCATATTTTCGATATTTAAATCTTATTTAAATATCTCCATCACTCTCTATTGTTCAATTCGCAATTGAACGTTATGTCGTTAAATATAGCACATATATTTAACGCTTATTCCCTAATTCTAATTCGAACACTTCAAATTCACTCGTCACACTGTTCTAAGGTTTAGTCCGATATGAGCTAGCGGGGGGACCTCATGGACCTACAGATCATGAGCTCCAACGATCCGAGATTAACTGATTAAACTCTTTAACCCAGTTAATCAACATTCGTTAACTACCAGGACATTCCACTATAGCCTAGTAGTTGCACTCTCCTCACCGTAGATATATTTATGTCCACTCGTTATAACCATGATTAGTAAGTTGACCCTTCACAGGTTGTTCGTAATTTACGGTTGGGTCAAATATCTATTTTACCCCCGTAATTACATCTTGCTCCTTAAGTCCCACTGATCCTCTAATGAACAATTGGTTTGTGATCCAATCACTAAACCGATTGGTATGTGATCTCATCACTATACCGAGTCCCTCTCGGGCAAATGAGAAGGTGGGGCCCCTTGTTCAAGACCTGGAGTCAGCACTTAAGGGAACAACCTATCTACTATCCCTAGAGACGGGTAGGAGTGAATTCCATCTTGCACCCTATGTCCCCAGCTATCTATCCAGTCTTACCCCTGAAATGAGAGGCTTATTGAGTCGGCACTGTTGAGCCACTCTCACCCATGTAGATCTAAGGATAATCCCGAATAAACAGGAGTTCATAGTTAGCTCATAATTAAGGTCAAGTTACCTAGGTCATCGTTTTGAAATAATTAGTCTTTAAAATAGTAAACAACGTTATAAAGCAAGGGTGACTTATTTCGCGGTCCGGTCTAATGCAAACTCTTTGCATAGGACGCCCCCATTCACATGTCTCCAAATGAATGATTCAGGATCACATCGTTTGTACTAAATACAAAATGGGCCGCATCCAATAGTGTCCCCAGGATAAGGTATCCAACCTTATCCTTATACTATAGACCGTTTTGGCTATTTATTCGAACTTGAGTCACTTTTATGTCTCCACATAAAGTTCAAGTACTCATGTTATAGCCATGGATCTTAGTTTATTGGATTTAGGATTTTCTAAAATGAAATAAGCAATTCACATATTCAATAATAACTTTATTGAATAAACCTCAATAAGACTTTATTTAGTAATAAAATATGTTTATCGTTTACAAACAACGAGTTTTAGGACATAAAACCCAACAATAAGCCCGAAATAACCTTATACAACCCTATAACTCGTTTTTTCCCTACTTCTAGCGATAAGAACAGTCTAACGACTTTTCAGTGACAGAAAGAGCAACAAAACAAAAGGCCTATTTTTTTTTTCTTATTTTCTTTGAGTACTTTGTACCCATTATTTCTTTTGAACCACTTTTTTTTTTTTATTTCTCCAAGAGAGGCTAACACGTCAAGCTTAATTTCGCTTCACATTTTTAAGAACTAATGCTCACTTTTATTAGCTCCCCTTTCATGCAGTGACAACCGTAGGTTACACGATCGCCCCTGGTTACACGGGCAACACAAGAAGAAGGAGCACTGTTGCGTGCTCAGTGTGTAAGTAAAAATGCGATGCGAGAGCACTCAGAACATGCAAGCATACATGGTCTTGTAGCAAGTAATAAGTATTTTTTTCATTCGATTTCCCACAGAGATTTATTCTTAGTTACTAACGAAGTGAGATGCTAAATTAGAAGGGTGGCTTAAATGGGGTGAATTGGAGATTAATGTGCCTAACTAATGAAGAATATACGAGATATGCAAGCATAAACGAAAGGAAGTAAAGAGATGGACTTCAATGTAGGAAAGAAAGAATTGCGGACTCAACAATGTTCCAGCAATAATATCGCAAAAAGTAAAAGACTGGAAAAATACTAAGGCAAAAACAGAACTATAGAATTGCGCAGACATCAATTATATCTAGCAATTAAATTAGCAACGTTTTAAGGGTGAGATGGGGAAACAAGGTCAACTAACGACTCCTCTATAGGCTTTTTCATAAGATTATTCAGCAGTAGCTCAACTTATCATGCATCAATTTAACTCATTCTCATGCATCTCTCGATTACATGCATTAGATCCTTTAGTTCACTCATATCCAAGTAAGACTTAAGCATCTATTTATATAAGCAAGTTAATGAATTGTGCTAGGAAAACGCCTATTCCTAGGTCGTTTTCTGGCTACCATGAAAGGCTAGCATCAATGGACGACTCTGAACTCTTACTCCTCCCGGAGGTTAGGAGTTCTTTGGACAAAATGGATGGCCAATCGAAATTGCCCGTGGGATGAAGTACACATACATTCAATGCATTCGAAGCTACCCTACATGTCGAATTCACGTATTTCTACCTTTAGATTCATCATTAGCAGACCCTCGTGTGATTAGTTACTCATGGATGATGTGGAAGTGGAAATACTAGATTGATTAAGCATGATTAACAGTACTTAAAGGAAAGCAAAGGAAAGAACAGAAAGTGATGAGAAACTTGCGAAGTGGTAAATGATTTCTCTATGAAATCAGATTCAAAGCTTAATGTGCAAAGACTGTAAAACAGTAGAGACTAAACAAATGAAAGCAAATTGACGCAATGTAACAAACAGAAGTAAATAACAGCAGACAGTAGAGTAAATGGAAGACAGAAAGCAGTAGAAAGCGATGTAAATGTGTGCGTGAACTCCTCGCCGCAAGCGCCTCGGATGAAGGGGAAGGTTAGCGTTTTTTGGGGATGAATCCAATCAGAAGAGAAGAAGGATCTTCTCTTCTTCCTCTCGAATTATCGGTGCCAAAAGCTGATTCCTTCACTCCAACAAACGGGATAGAAAATGGAGAGAAACTGCGTTGAGATGGAGAGTTCTACGCTTCCAAGCTTATTGTTCTCCTTCTTCTTGACCTCCTTTTATAGTGTTTTGCAGGTACCTTCAGTCATGGAGAACCATCAATTCTGAACGACGAACCTCCACATGGCAGTAGTGGAGAACTTGGGCCGCTGAAAGATCGCAACAAAACGACGGACGGTTGGGAAAAAACTTAACATCCGCAGCTTAAACATTGCGGATTCCTCGTTGAGACCGCAATTCCCATTGCGGAGACAGCAATTCCCCTGCAATGCAAATTTCAACTCTTTAGCATCGTTTTTTATTCTTTTTTGTTCCTTTTACCAATAAGTCCTAATTTAGTTTTATTCCTTGAATTCTCATATTTAAGCACGTATTAAACTAAATTCTAAGAAAAATGCTTAAGAGTTTACTCAATTCCATGGTAAATAAGTCCCTAATTTATGCACTTTTGGAGACGTAACACACCCCCAAACTTAAGTTATTGCTCGTCCTCGAGCAATATAAGGGTTTATTTAGGCTGCTACTCTTGACCTTTAAACTCTCTACCTGACTACTTGCTGACTTCCCTAAGCTTACTATCCGTGGCATGGCTGTCCTGTGACACTCTTCTAAGTTCAACTAACTCCACGTTTTGCTTATTTTGGTTTCTCTTGCCTTTAAAACCTATTGTCTTTTATAAATTTCCTACAACTGATTTATCTGCCTATGTCATTAGGTACATTGTGCAGCTATCCCTAAGGTTTCAAATTCTACCTTGGTTCAACCCAGACTCAGTACATGCTTCTAATGTTTTTCTTTTAAGCTACCTAGGATTCCTTAGAGTCATGCCAGTCTTAGTACACACGAGTAACAGTAGTACATTTCATAGAACAACCTAAACCCTGGCATCACTACATTGGATATACACTCATCTCCCTTAACATACCTTCAAGCTACAGCCCTGTGCTTAGCAAACTAAGGATCAGAGTTCATTCATACAGGACACCTAAGCACGTAGGCTATAACTTGTAGGCATACATTCTTCTTCCTTGGCTTTTCCTTTTTCTTTTCTTTTTCTGGTAGAGTCTCTCCTTATGGTTTGCCTTTTGATGCAGTGCCACTTGTGGGTTACACAAATGGCCCTGATTACTCAGCATCCTCAAGAGAGACACTACTCTTTATTCTTTCATTTTTTTTCTTTTCATTTTTTTCAAAGAAGAAGAATGCTTATGTTTAAAAGAGGGAGAGAGGAATGTTCCTAGGCCTAGAGGCTGCCTCCCCCAAACTTGAACTCCTCATTGTCCCTAATGAGAATTCTAGGTGGCAGACCCCCAAACTTGTCCTAGAAGCATCTAGTCTAAGGCAAAACAAGCAGACTTAAAACTCTTAGGCATAGAACGACCTTCGCAGAACAGATAACTCAGATGCAGAAGTTTGTAAAAACATTATAGTAAGGGCTTATAGAGGTGCATGCTGAGCAATAAAGGAAGCTAAATTAAACGAACAAAGGTGTACTATGACACTCATCCAGCATGCTCAACAGATAGATTACATATTGAAGTCAGTAAGGCAGCAGAAAATCGAAATTTAAACAGAGCTAGCCCATCCAAAAAGACATCTAACAGCATGCACAAACTAACAAAAATTGCGGACACCGCAAGGAATTCGCAATAAACCTACAGAGCAAATTTAGCTGTGATCAAAGCTTCTAGCATGCTATATTCATACATCAACAACTACACAAAACAGCAAAACTAACTAAGCTAACTACTCAGATAACATCAATCTAATCTAAACTACTCTAAACATACAAATTAAAAATTAAAACAGATCATTGATTGGATTAAAAATAGGGTAACAGTTCACAGAAAAGCAGGTTTTGTTTTTTTTTTTTTTTCGTAAGAGGGATCAGAAAACTCCCTCGAATGCCGTCAAGCTGGCATTCAATCATCCTTGTCTTCGTTTCTCCTCTCCCTTGGAGGCGCCCAGGGCTAAAGCAGACCAGCAGGGAAGGTGGGAAATATGCAACCCAATTGCTCAGCCACCTCCTTGTCCCTCACTTGCGCATACTCAGCCCATTGGGCCATCTTGTGCTGCAGGTCCATCAGGCATGCCATGGACAGTGACTGTGCAGCAGCCAGGCCGTCCATCTCAAATTCCATATTGCCCCGCCTTCTCATCCTCAAGATCGTGGCAGCTTCAGATGGCCTGCGTAAGCCAATTGCCTCTCATCCTTCTCCATAGGCACACCTGCACGTAAGCAGAGTTTAGTAATAGTATTAGGAAAGAAGAGTTGGCCCTTACCTTTCCTTGAGCATTCAGTGATGGATGAGGCAATGACTTCACCAACATCAATGGTGAGTCCCCGCATGATGGCATAGAGCAGCAACGATCGCCCCTGGTTGATAGTCGTTTCGTGCGTCACGGGGGAGATGCGTCTGCGGACAAGGGAGAACCAGACTGTTGCCTTGTCTCTAAGGGTTGCACTCATCAGGGTGTGCTTCCCATTCCGTGAGACCGCCCAGGCTGCCTCAAGTTTGCCGATTGTGTGCAAGGCCTCTTCTAAGACTGCCTCAGATGGCGAGTCGACGATCTTGGCATACTCAGAATGTGTATGCCCTTTGGGAGCATAAGCCTCATTGATGGCATTGGCAGAGAAGTCAATTTCTACCCCCTCACTGTTGATAGACACGCTTCAGGGTGTGTGAGATTGGCGTAGAAATCGTACACCATATCAGGATATGCTGGAATTGGAGGCCTGCAGAGTTCCTCCCAGCCATGGTTGATGATCCCTGCGCGCAAGAATTGCGGCAGGTCCGCCAATGCATCAAGGAATCCTCGCTCGTGGAGGAGTTTCTTCTTCATCAATTCAAGGCCCTTGACCTCTGCTTCTTGTGAGACATACCTCGCAGCTCGAGGTTCGTCCTCTGGGTACATCTTCCTTTTCCCCTTTTCTTTTGCTTTGGCCGACTCAAAGGCCTCAATCTTCATTTTCTTTAAAGAAGGTGCAGCTCCAACCTTCTTCTTCTTGGCTCGTTTGGACGACTTCGGCCGCTTGCCCTTGACAATCACTGGGCCTTCTTCTTGAGCCGTGCCTTGGTGGTTATCTGCTGGAGACAATCCCCCAGTGTCTCGTCCATGGAGTCCTTGCTTTCCCCCTCCACAGGGCTGTCAAGACTGACATCCCTTAAGGGGGGAAACACCTCTTCTTCCTCTGTCGGCTCATCGCTTGGCACCGAATCTTGGTGCTCTTCAAGTGGAGCTTTAGGCTCCGGCGTCTGTGGAGAAGGTTCGGGGCTCTGCCTGGCCGTCTCAAATGATGGGCGGCCACTCCCTTGGCTCTCCTCGCTGTGAGTCTTTTTCTCCCTAATCGGTGAATCATCCATCGCGATTCTCCACTTCCTTTTCTTGGGAGTCCCTACCGGATCAGAGGGGCCTGCAGGTACCTCAGTCGCCACCTTCCACTTCTTTCTTCGCACAGGTAGCTTCGGAGGTCGTGAGGGTTGCGCAGTATCGGCGTTTGCTAAGGAAAGCAGCGCCTCCCTCACAACTTCTTCTGCGTCAGGCGACACTTTCTTGGGCGTGGACCGATCTGCTCGTGTTGACACCATTGCTGTTTCTTTGAGATCTGAGTTTGGGGAATGCAGAGGAAGGAGAAGGCTGAGTGTTTGAAGTTCCAACGGCTTGAGAAAACGGAGAGGGCAAGGATCCCAACGACGACTATTTGTACTCAAGTACTCCCCAACGGCTCTTTTCGGTTGCGGACTCCGCAAATCCTCCGCAATTAATCCTCATAGCCGTTAGGATTTTCTTGATTTGAGTTGCAAGATTTAGCAACCAAATCTCTGATTTCGCCATATCCTCTTCGTGGATCTTCTCCCCTCGATTCATCTCCCTCATTGCTTCTTAAAGATCTCCCATTAATATCCTTTTAATCAAAACAAAAATCCGTAATTAAAACCAAAAATAAACAAACAAAACACAACCTAAAAATACTTGAAGAAAAATCTAAGGCATGGCCTTCTGACGGATGAGCACAGTGGTCACTCATCCCTTTTCGAATTGTTTCTTAGGCTTTAGCTAGGAGGAAGGCCGAGAGTGTCTGCACATCTCCTTCCTCATAGTAATGCTTCAACCTCGCACCATTCACCATGAACGCTTGCCCTTGGTGTAGGTTCTGAATCTCAATAGCACCATGAACAAAAACGTTAGTTATCACAAAAGGACCTGACCATCTAGACTTAAGTTTGCCTGGAAATAACCTTAACCGTCAGTTGAATAATAAGACATGTTGCCCCTTTTTAAAGTCCTTGAACCTCAGTCTACTATCATGCCAAATCTTAGTTTTTTCTTTATACATTTTAGCATTTTCGTAGGACATATGTCTTAGCTCATATAACTCATGTAATTGCACAGACCGCAAAGTTCCAGCATCGGTCACGCAATAATTCAGCTCTTTTAAGGCCCAAAACGCTTTGATTTCTAATTCGAAGGGAAGATGACATGCTTTTCCATACACTAGCCTATAAGGAGACATACCTAAGGGTGTTTTATATGCAGTCCTATACACCCAAAGTGCATCGTCTAACTTAAAAGACCAGTCATTTCTATTAGATTTAACCACTTTTTAAAGTATGTTTTTGATCTCCCTATTGGATATTTCAGCTTGTCCATTTGAGTGTGGGTGATAAGGGGTTGTTACTCTATGTCTAACATTGTATTTAGCTAGTACCTTTTTCATAGCTTTATTTATAAAGTGGGTTCCCTCATCACTAATTATAGCACGTGGTGTACCAAATCTTGTAAAAATATGCCTATTTAGAAACTTAATGACTGTCTTGGCATCATTCGAGGGACATGCAATGGCTTCTACCCATTTAGAAACGTAATCTACAGCTACCAATATATAGAGATTACCTGCAGATGGAGGGAATGGTCCCATGAAATCAATGCCCCATACATCGAAGAGTTCCAACTCTAAGATATAGATGAGAGGCATCTCATCCTTCCTACTGAAGTTACCTGTCCGTTGACACTCATTGCTGCTGTGTGCATGGTCGTGGGCATCCTTGAAGATCGTGGGCCAATAGTAGCCACTTTGGAACACCTTTGCAGCCGTCCTTTGGCCACCAAAATGTCCACTGATAGCTCCAAAATTGAGCTATCTTTATGTCCCTAATTCTGGCTAAAACCATGACATATATTGATTAAAATGCTTCCTTGTAGGTGATTTCATGGTAGAGAGCTCGGGAAGTCCAAAGACACATTTCGGGGCTTAAAGTGCCGTTTTAGAGCTTCATAGATGCATCGGGAGTGAAATGGCCTAAAGAATCCAAGAGATGGCAAAAATGGCCTTGAAGAAGCACATTTTGGCCATCCAAACCCGAGAGCTCACTTGCATGGGCGGCAACGTCGAGACGCTAGCTCGACGCTGCCGAGCGTCTCGACGCCGCCCGGACATCATCCGAAGCACGCGCGCGCCCCAGCGTCGAGACGCCGCCCGAGGGTCTCGACGCTGCCCGAGGGTCTCGACGCCGCCCGAGGGTCTCGACGCCGCCCCGACACCATCCGACGCACGAGCGCGCCCCAGCGTCGAGATGCCGCCTGAAGGTCTCGACGCTGCCCCGACTGCCTACCGAAGACAAAGCGCGCCCCAGCGTCGAGACGCCGCCCGAGGGTCTCGACGCTCGCCCGACAATTTTCCAGATGGACGCGCGACAGCGTCGAGACGCTGTCCGAGCGTCTCGACGCCCGAACGGCTGCCAACTTAGGGCACAACGTCGAGACGCTGGCCTAGCGTCTCGACGCTCCGACACTTAAAGGCGTGAAAACGCCATTTTGAAGCCAACTTTTGATCCCCCTTCTTCTTCCCAACTTCTTCCTCTCGGGTCTAGACCATTTTCCACCATTTTTGTCCTTCTTCTTCTCCTCTTTGTATGCTACTAAGCTCTTCCATGGGGGATTTGATTTATTCATCCTCCATGGAAGGCTAAACTAAGGTAAGTGCTTGATTTTGAGCTTTGGTTTTGTGATTTATGGATGTTTGGGGAGGTTTGCCCCTTTGTAAATGTTGAGCCAATTAGTATGTTTATGCATTCTCTTGCTTGTTCTTCATAATAACTAGCATGTGTAGCTAAATTAGGTTGACGCCCTAGTTCCTATGCATGATAGAGGGCTAAAGGTTGGGACGTATAATTGCCCAAACCGCTAGGTAGTACGGGTTTAAGCATGGCTAATTAATTCAACCCAAGGTGACAGTTGGTAATCTGAGTTAATTAATGTTTTCATGTTAAGCTTAAGGCAAGAGAGAAACCGGGCTAGTCTTAGGATTAGGCCGTCACAATGTTCCCGTCACTGGCCTATAGTCGATTTAGGGGTCGCGACCTTGGATAGATTATTAGCCAAGCATAATTAGAATTGCACGTGTCTAATTATTTCCTTGGGTCATTTGAGCTAGCATTAGCCAAATGGATTGTGTGCAGAAGCATGATTAGTTGATAATTTGTATTGATGAACCGAACATCCATAATGATCAATCCCATTGCTCGAAGTTAAGCACGCCCGATAAATTTTTGCACGTTGTCATTTAATTTTCCGTTAGCTTGCATAATAGGAGCTCCCTTCCCCCCAAACCAAATTACCATTCTTTTATTTTGATTTGTGCATACTTTTATTCTCTAGCAAATTAGGCTTAGTTAAATTAGATTTCTTATTTCCCTGTGGATCGACCCCGTTACCACAAAGCTTCAAATAGCTCGGTGTACATCGGGTTTATAAATGGTATTTTGGCAAGCCTCGACAGCTTGAATTTGAAGTACCACATAAAGTACGTCTACCAAAATTGGCGCCGTTGCCGGGGAACTAAGTTTAATTTAGTTTAGTTAAGTTTAGTTTGTTAGTTTTAAAAATCTTCTTTACTTTTTGTACAGTTTAATTCTTTTGTATTATTTTACCCGTTTTTGTTCGAGTTTTTTAGCGCAATCATTCTTTGAAAATTCAAAAGAAGCGCCAAGATGGAGGTCGTGGGTAATTTTGAGCATCAAAGAACCTTGAGGGAGCTTGCAACATCTGAGCTAAGCTGGAACACATCGAGTGTTATGTATCCGGTAGCTGCAGGTAATTTTGAACTTAAAGCTGGTCTGATTGACTTATTACCTTCTTTTTGTGGTAATACAGATGAGAATCCCGTCAGACACGTCAAGGCATTTCAGATGGTGTGTTCGTCATTTAGGACCGACGGCATCACCGAAGATCAACTCCATCTTAGAGCTTTTCCTTTCTCCTTAAAGGAGGAGGCGAAAGAGTGGATGTATTACCTACCGACCGGGTCCATCACTTCTTGGGCTGAGCTGCAGGGAGCGTTTTATGCGAAGTATTTTCCACCTCCCAAAGTCGCCGCCTTCAGAAGAATGATTAATAGAATTGGGCAAGGAGAAAAAGAGACCGTTCTTGAGTGTTGGGAGAGATTTGGTCGGTTGTGTAAGGATTGTCCCAACCACCAAGTGTCTGACCAGCGCCTAATTCATAATTTCTACGAGGGTCTCTTACCGCCAAACCGACAGTTAGTTGATGTCGCCAGTGGCGGTTCGCTCATGGACAAGACACTTGCTGAAGCTAGAGTTTTAATTTCCAACTTGGCTAGAAGCTTGGAGCGGAGTGGAGACGGAAGCGAGGAGCAAGCTCGCTTGAGAAGAGACGTGGACGAGCTTAAGGCTCAGCTTTTTGAGGTAAGTAAAGTTGTTCTCGCTTTAAAGGATGATTTTCTGAAATTCCAATCTTCTGTTTCAGGTAGATCCGCTGAGGACATGTTTAAAGCTATATTTGCGATAACTTCCAAATCACAGCAAGATACCTTGGACAAGCTCGATAACGTTGGAATTCAGATGAAAGATTTGGGTAAGGAAATATCCTTTATGACCGAGAAGGTAAATATGATGGAAAGACAAAAAGCTGAGGATGCTAGTACCATCACCTTGAGAAGTGGGAAGCATCTTCCCACGAGTACCCCGCCGGTGGAAGTCGATTATGGCCACGTCGAGCCACATATAGAAAATCCCGAACCACGGTGGCATGGGGTTGGTAACGATATTTTTGAACTATCGCTATAAATTCAAGCTGTCGAGGCTTGCCAAAATAAATTTATAATGCCTATTGCCAAGGCTTTGCAGCCAGTGGTAACAGGGTCGATCCAAGGAATAGGAGAGTTGAATTTACTAATGAAATTGGGATTTGATCGATTAATTGGTAACGGGGGGTTTTATCATGCAAATAAGAAATAATGCAAAAGCTAACGGAAGGAAGAAATAATATGTAGAAGACGTGTGCACGGTTTGGGGAGTCTCGGGGTCAATTGTTAGACAAATACAACTTATCATTTAATTCTAATAACATGGAATTCAGTTTACTAAGCACGCGGACGACTACCAGAGAAGCCCCAAAGTAGCCGACTTCATGGATTTTAATTAGGCCACACAGTCCTAATTACACGTTATCTAATCTCACTTTAAGATGATCAGTCCTAAGATGAATTTAGACAGTTACTAGCTAACCGCGACGAACATTCGGGCGTGAATTCTAATTGCTAGTAGGTTGCCCGCAAACGCCGTATGCAACCAACAATTATCCTACCCGACCCGATACTTCGATTTAGTTCTATTTACCTGTGTTACTTAGTCGAGCAGTGAGAGGCACGGCATCGCTACTCTTTAACATACACAACATGCGAAACTATCCGAGTGTCAATCAACATAATTTAGCATGCGCGTTGGATTAAGCAAAGTAAATAAATGCTATGTAAACAGAACCAATATGCAAATTCATACTCAGATTATCAAAGCAATAATGTCTAACAAAATTCCCCTAAACAAAATCCCAAACCGTCACCCTTACCTTAGCCGCTCATGGCGCGGATTGTCAATCCCGCTCCACCAACGACCATGGAAGAGTTCATCTACCTATTACAAATGGAAGTGGAGCTCACTCGCATGCCAACAATGGCGGAGCTCCACGGAAAATAGAGAGAAAATGGGGAAGAAGAAGGGTGGAATCGCCGGAATCCGCCAAGAGAAGAAGAAGAAAAAGCTTGGAGAAGATATGAAAAATGTGCAGAAAAATCGTCCTTTAGCTACTGCCTTCGTCGTAGCGTCGAGACGCTAGGCCAGCGTCTCGACGCTGTGCCCTAAGTGATCCGCGCGCGCGCGCGCTGGCGTCGCGACGCTGCCCCGATGAATTTCCAGCGCGCGCCTCCTCCGAAGCGTCTCGACGCCAAGCAGGGTCTCGACGCCAGGGCAGCGTCGAGCTAGCGTCTCGACGCTATCACTCGACGCTTGCTCTCGGGTTTGGGGCTGATGCTTTGCCTCTCCAAGGCTGTTTTGGCCCGTTTCTTCACGGAACAAACTCCCCTCTTCCCGATGCATTCCCGGGGCGCTAAAACTCTGCTTTAAGCGCTCGAACATGTCCAATGGACGCACGAGCTCTTTGCCGCTTTTCTCCTACAAGAGAGATACATTTAATCAATTGGAAGCGGTCTTTAGCTATAATTAGGACGTATTTAATAGCTCCAAAATGGAGTTATCAAACACCCCCAACTTAAACATTGCTAGTCCTCGAGCAAGCACTACAAAGACATTGACTCTAAGGACGCGTTTACATATTCTCTAACTCAAGCCTCCATGCATATTTAAAATTTGAACACGAGCATAATCATGGAAGCATTTGTTCATGCATTAACTAGGATATATCAAAAATTAACTCTTGCCCCCTAACGTGTGTGTGTGCTAGACAACCATTCCTAAACTCATGTAAACCCGGAAAACCAACATGCAACGCACATCCCGTTTTCCCCCTACTTCTAGCGTTTAAGAACAGCTACACTTGACTTACACGAGAGAGAGAAACAAATTAAGAGACCTAATTATTTTCTCATTCTTTTTCTTTCTTTTCAAAAGTACTTCGTACTCTTTTATTTGGGTTCTTTGAACCAACCTTTCATTTCTTTTTCTTTCCTACTCGAGCTGCCTAACACGTCAAATTCATGCATGAAACTTCACGTTTTTAAGGACTAACGCTCACTTCTTTTAAGCGCAAATAAGAAGGAGGAGCGCCTCGAGAGGAACTTTTCTACAAAACATGCTTTTCTATTTTTTTTTACATTAGGCTAAGCACATGCTTTCCCAATTAATTAGCTACTAACTCTCATGCAACAAGCTACCTAAGGGTGCCTTTCGGGGTGACAACGAGAATTAGCTAAACATGCGATAAACCAAGCTTACGGAATCTAGGGAGAAGTTGCTAAGTGCGCGATGAGTGCAAGGGAGCAACAGAAAAAATTTTAAAATTTTTGACATGAACCTAATAAACACAAAACTCATGCAAAAACTCGATTATGAACATGCTCAGAATTCCAACATGCATTTCCTAGGCTATCACAGTCAGAAAACAGTAAACAGAGTCCCAAGCACTTCAATATCTTTATAACACTTCTCAACAAACTACACATGCACATCCATCGGACTACTCCACCCCCAACTTCAAAATTTGGCATTGTCCTCAATGCCAATCAGTCAGATACATCAAAGTAAAAGAGAAGAAGAAATACACTTCCCTGACTCTTGGTGAAGCTGGCGAGGGTGAGGAAGCGGCGCACGAACGCATCAGAGCCCAAAATTGTCTTCTCTTCCTCGATTCCCTAAAAAAAAACAGCAAGCTAATTAATACTAAAAAGCAATAAAACTAAACTAAAGCATAAAAACAGTTCAACACTCGGGTGCCTCCGAGAAGCGCAGAATTTTTAAAGTCGGTTGCTCGACTGTATTCTCGAAACAGACTCATCCATAGTCTGTAGGTGCGGGGGACGATCCAGACTTGTCCATGGCCACACCTTTTCCACCGTTTACCTGAAAAACTTTTTGCACTCTTCGTGCCTCGGGCACGTGAATATCAGACATGTTAGTGCAAAATCCAGCAGTATCATCCATCAAATTCAAATCAGAAATTTTAACCGAGACATGGGAACCATCCCTCAAGCGCGAGGGTAGACTCCCATTCTCATCATGCTCACAAACAACAGAAACATCCGCATCAGATTTCCCATCAAATAAAGAAAACTCATGCAAAGTATCATCAAACTCTAACGACACGATGCCCTTATACACATCGATTTTGACCCTAGCGGTCTTAAGAAAAGGGCGTCCTAACAGCATAGAGGACGAAGCATGCAATGAACTTTCTTTCATATCTAAAACAAGGAAATCGGCGGGGAACATCATATCCCCAACTCTAACTAAAACATCCTCTACCTTCCCCCTAGGACAGATGCTTGACCCATTAGCCAATTGAACAGAAACATTACACTCATGCATTTCATTTAAATTCAGTTCACGAAACAGTGCATAAGACATAACATTTACAGAGGCTCCTAGGTCTAACATGGCATTATGAACAACTTTACTACCTATAGTGCAAGGGATAGTAAAGGTACCTGGATCGTTGCACTTTGCAGGCAACGTACCTGGGAGTATGGCAGAGACGTTTTCTTTCTTTTTCTCAGTCCCTCTGGACTTCCTTTTCGTAGTGCACCAGCTCCTTAAGAATTTTGCATATTTGGGCACTTGACTGACTGCCTCTAGGAGCGGGATATTCACCATCACCTTTTGGAAGGTTCGCAGGACCTCCTCGTCATCGGATTCCAAAGTAGGCTTCGCAAGCCTACTCGGGAATGGTGCTTTGGCAACATCCACAGGTACACTGACCTTCTCATTTCTTTTCTCATTCTGAGTCTCAAGAGCAATCGGGGCGGACTCGTTCAGGCTGTCCGTGGCTTCCTTCGCAGCTCTGGTGGAAAGTGACTTCCCACTGCGCAGCTGAATGGCACTCACGTTTTCACATGAGTTTACTGTAGTTTGGGAAGGAAGCTTCCCCGAGCTCTTGCTCTCGATCTTACTAATAGACACCGCCATTTGTGTCAGCTGCTTGTTCAAATTCTGCAGCTCTGCCTTATGAGAATTAAGCTCCTCGCGAGCCTCTTTCTGGAACTGGCTGGTGCTAGTCACGATGGTCCTTACCATCTCTTCAAGTGAGCTGGAGGAGCTCGAGGCTTGAGCCTGGGTGGAAGAGTTAGGCCTATCTTGGGACTGGCCTTGGAAGCGATTTTGTCCTTCCCTATTCCCATAGCTGAAATTTGGATGGTCACGCCAACCGGGGTTGTAAGTGTTAGCATATGGATCATACTTCCTTGGGTTGGAAGCATACCCCCCGATTGCATTGACCTCCGCCTCTTCGCGTTGTCCTCCAACAATTTTCTTCAACATACTACCTATCTCGGCCACCTGGGCCCTCATTTCAGACATCTCATGGCTCTGAGCCACGCTGTGCACTTGTCCTTGCCCCCTGATCCCAAACTGCTGCGAGTTGGTAGCCATATTTGCAATGAGCTGCTTGGCCTCAACTGAGGTCTTGTCAATCAGTGCCCCTCCACTCGCTGCATCGATCATCTGCCTGTCGTGGGGCGTCATCCCCTCATAGAAATACTGTATGAGCAGCTGATCGGCGATCTGGTGGTGTGGGAAACTCGCGCACAGGCGCCCAAAGCGTTCCCAATACTCATGCAGGGACTCACCTACATCTTGGGTGATCCCATATATCCTCTTTCGCAGAGTGGTGGCGAAGGATGCGGGAAAGTATTTCTCCAAAAATACCCGCTTCATGTCCTGCCACGTGGTGATGGATCCGGAAGGCAAATAATACAGCCAATCCTTGGCCTTATCCTTGAGCGTGAAGGGGAATGCCCTCATGTTCAGCTGCTCTTCCGTGACCCCTGCGGGCTTCATCCCCGCGCAGACGCAATGGAACTCCATCAAATGCTTGTTCGCGTCCTCACCTGCATTTCCATGGAAAGAAGGTAATTGGTGAATTAAACCAGATTTCAACTCAAAGTTACCTGCTACCACGGGGTAGTTAATGCACAAAGGTTGCAGGTTCAGGTCTGGCGCTGCCAGTTGCTTCAGCGTCCGTGGCGCTTCACCTTGCGCCATCTCGTCAAATAAGAAGGGATTGCCTTCTTCTCTTTCAAACTGTCCTTGCCCCTCCCGGGCTTCTTTACGTAACCGCCGCTCCTCTCTGTCAATCTCAGGAATATACTGCAAACTACCCTCAGAGGAACGGGTCATACACAAACAAAAATCTAAACATACAACATACAAACGGAAAAAATTTTCAGTCAACCATCAATAAATCAAATTCAAACTCCAATCATAAATCCAATCAATTGCCTACTCACCGGCAACGGCGCCAATTTTGGTAACGATATTTTTGAACTATCGCTATAAATTCAAGCTGTCGAGGCTTGCCAAAATAAATTTATAATGCCTATTGCCAAGGCTTTGCAGCCAGTGGTAACAGGGTCGATCCAAGGAATAGGAGAGTTGAATTTACTAATGAAATTGGGATTTGATCGATTAATTGGTAACGGGGGGTTTTATCATGCAAATAAGAAATAATGCAAAAGCTAACGGAAGGAAGAAATAATATGTAGAAGACGTGTGCACGGTTTGGGGAGTCTCGGGGTCAATTGTTAGACAAATACAACTTATCATTTAATTCTAATAACATGGAATTCAGTTTACTAAGCACGCGGACGACTACCAGAGAAGCCCCAAAGTAGCCGACTTCATGGATTTTAATTAGGCCACACAGTCCTAATTACACGTTATCTAATCTCACTTTAAGATGATCAGTCCTAAGATGAATTTAGACAGTTACTAGCTAACCGCGACGAACATTCGGGCGTGAATTCTAATTGCTAGTAGGTTGCCCGCAAACGCCGTATGCAACCAACAATTATCCTACCCGACCCGATACTTCGATTTAGTTCTATTTACCTGTGTTACTTAGTCGAGCAGTGAGAGGCACGGCATCGCTACTCTTTAACATACACAACATGCGAAACTATCCGAGTGTCAATCAACATAATTTAGCATGCGCGTTGGATTAAGCAAAGTAAATAAATGCTATGTAAACAGAACCAATATGCAAATTCATACTCAGATTATCAAAGCAATAATGTCTAACAAAATTCCCCTAAACAAAATCCCAAACCGTCACCCTTACCTTAGCCGCTCATGGCGCGGATTGTCAATCCCGCTCCACCAACGACCATGGAAGAGTTCATCTACCTATTACAAATGGAAGTGGAGCTCACTCGCATGCCAACAATGGCGGAGCTCCACGGAAAATAGAGAGAAAATGGGGAAGAAGAAGGGTGGAATCGCCGGAATCCGCCAAGAGAAGAAGAAGAAAAAGCTTGGAGAAGATATGAAAAATGTGCAGAAAAATCGTCCTTTAGCTACTGCCTTCGTCGTAGCGTCGAGACGCTAGGCCAGCGTCTCGACGCTGTGCCCTAAGTGATCCGCGCGCGCGCTGTTAAGTCTCTGAAAGTGACTTATTTAGGACCCATTTAGCTTAAGAAGATGTACACATTTAGGTGTTTTTGTTAGCATTTAGCTTAAACCTATGCTTTAATATGAGAATTAGAAGAAGGTAGCTAATATAGGACTTATGTACAATAGGTAGAAAAAGGGTTGAAAACCGAAGAAAAGAATGAAAAAATAACCATTGCGAATGCATTGCGGAATAATTGCGGTGACCGCAATTATTCAAGTTAAAACCGTAAGTTGGCTGATCTTTTTCTGTTTAGATCCGACTTTTCAGGGATTCATTCTTTCTCCTCCATCCATTCTGATATATGACGTTGAAGATTGATGGTTCTCCTTGGCCCAAACGCACCTGCAAACTACTATAAAAGGGGATCAAAGTCGGAGGTTCAGTCATCAATTCGAAGGGCAGAAGTCTTCTCGCAGTCCACCATTTCTCTCTAAATTCCTTTGCCGTCTGTTGGAGTGAGGTTCTCAGCTTTTGGAGTCGATAATCTGATAGGAAGGAGAGAAGATTCTTCTTCTCTCTCGATTGGATTCATCCAAGCACAGCTGAATTCTCATCACCATCATTCGAGGCGACTGCCACGAAGTTTTCAGCAAGCCTTTACTGTTTTCTGTTCTTTTCTTCTCAATTCCATTTCTGTTCACTGTTGTTCTTAGTTTAGCATTTCAATTACTGCATTTCGTTGTTGTCTGTCTTGGATTCAGTTCTTTTAAAGCTTCCCTTTGTCATTCAAACACTTAAAGTAATCGAAGTTCAATTCTGCAATTTACAGTTCCCCTCTTGTTCTGCTACGGTTTTGGCTTACTATTTTATATACATTTCTCTTCTAAGCATGTCTATCTTATCTACCATTTCTGCTCTTTACATCTCCATGAGTAACTAAAATCATTTAGGGGCATGCTAATGACAGAACTATAGGCTAAAAAACGTGAGTCAAGTAGGCAGATTAACACTCAAACATTGATTGTATGTAAGCTTCATCCCACGGGCAATTTCGATTGGCCATCCATTTTGTCCAAAGAACTCCTAACCTCTGGAAGGAGTAAGAGTTCAGAGTCATACAATCATGCTAGCCTTTCATGGTAATCAGGAAACGGCCTAGGAATAGGCGTTTCCCTAGTACAAACTAAACACTCCTGCTTTAACAAGATGCTTAAGACCTTACTTTGAAGTCGAGTAAACTTGAGTCTCTCATGCATGGAATCGGACGATACTTGAGATAGAGTGAGTTTGATGTATAGAGAGTTGATCCAAAGCTTGATAATCGTAATAAACTGCCTATAGGATAGTCATTAGTAGCCCTTAATCCACCCTTTTAATCAGTTTCGCTGCCAATTAATTGCGGATTAATTGCGGTTCTCGCAATTCTGCCTTTTTATCATTCTGTTTAGCTGTTTTCTTCCTCGATTATTAATTCCATCTCTTGTCCTTTAGGTCTAGTTTTAACTTTAATTTGTTTATGTTATATCCCTCTACACATTCAGCAAAAAGTAGTTAATTAAAAACCAATTTTACCCCATCAAATTCATCCCATCTTTCTTAACCTTCACACTTCGCGAATAGCTAAAAATGAGTCTCTGTGGAAAAAACGAATGAAATATACTTACTACTTGCTGTGAGACCATGTATGCTTGCATGTTCTAAGTGCTCTCTCTTCCTGTTTGCATATTTATCTTTACACATTGAGCACGCAACAAGTTTTTGGCGCCGCTGCCGGGAACTTATTTTAAGTGAAAACGAAGTTGTTAAGTTTGAAAAATCAAGTTTATCATTGAGTGAAACTAATCTGTTTCATTTCTTTTGCAGGTGCTATTAAGGTAGTTTATGAGTGAGCGTTCACATAGTAATTTAGAGTTCGATCCTGAACCTGAAAGATCACTTCGAGCTAGGAATAAGGCAAAGAAACGTCTCTTTAAACAACCTCCTATACCTCAAACCACACCTGAAACTAAAGAAATGGGCGATCTAGTTCCAAATCCGGCACAAGCCATTCGCAACCCCATCGAAATAGCGAATGACAAGAATAGTGCCATTCTGTCATATCTAGTACCTATGCCTGGGGAGCTGAACCCCAGCATAATCCGTCCTGAAATCACTGCCCACTCATTCGAGTTAAAGCCAGTGATGTTCCAAATGTTGTCCACTGTGGGACAATTCTTTGGAATAGAAAATGAGGACCCCCATAACCACCTTAGGAACTTCTTAGGAGTTAGTGACACATTCCTAATCCCTGGAGTTTCCCAAGAAGCCCTGAGGCTATATCTTTTCCCTTACTCTTTGAGGGACAAAGCCAAAACATGGTTAAATTCATTGCCCTCAGGATCTGTCCGCAATTGGACAGATTTAGCAGAAAAATTCCTAGTCAAATACTTCCCACCTGATAGGAATTCAACCTTTCGTGATGATATCATAAAGTTTAAACAAGCTGATAATGAGTCTCTCCACGAAGCTTGGACTAGATTCAAAGACCTTCTCATTAAATGTCCACACCATGGCATTCCATGGTGTATCCAAATAGAAGTTTTCTTTAAAGGATGCAACCCCAGCACCAGACAAGTCTTAAATTCATCTGCTGGAGGTTCCATGTTGTCCAAGAGTTACAACGAAGCTTATGAGATCTTGGAGAAGATCTCAGCATCTCATTGTAGGTGGTCAGACGATCCAGTAGAGCCAACTAGGGCTCAAGACAAGGATGCTCTAAGCGCCATGAGCACCCAAATAAATGCCCTGACCAACTTAGTCAAGCAAATGGCTCAGGCCAATCTCCAAACCAGTGCCAATACCGCCACAGCCATGTCAATGGGCACTCAACCAAATCAAGGCGAGGCACCAATCTGTGGATTCTATGGGGAAGGGCACCCTTATGAATACTGCCCTGGGAATCCATCCTCAGTCTGCTATGTAGGAAGTCAGCAGCAGCCTAGGAATAACCCCTACTCCAACACCTATAACCCTGGTTGGAGAAACCACCCTAACCTGTCATGGGGTGGCCAACAAAACACTAACCAAAATCCCAACCAACCAAGGCCGAGTGGAACACCTGGTTTCACTCCCCAACATAACCAGTCAATGTACCAAAAACCTTACAACCAACCTGTAGGATCTTCTGTAGAAAACCTACTCAAGGAATATATAGCTAAGAATGATGCTACTCTTCAGAGCCAGCAAGCTACTCTTAGGAGCCTGGAAAACCAAATAGGCCAATTAGCCAATGAACTTAAAAGTAGGCCCCAAGGTAGACTCCCTGCTGATACCGAGGTACCAAGGAGAGATGGCAAAGAACAAGTTCAAGCCATTGAACTTAGGAGTGGAAGACCATTGGTGAGCATTACAAAGGACACACCAAAGAGAGTAGAGAACACTGAGTCTAGTGCTCCACTGGAATCTCTGCCAAGCCAAGGTCCACCACCAACTAGCACATCAGGAGCCAGGCTAGAGCCAATTGTTGAGGACGTAGAAGAAATTCCAAGGCCTCCACCTATCTTAAGGCGTCCTGACGTGCCTGCATATGTGCCACCACCTCCATACCCTCGAAGGCTTAAAAAGAAACAGGAACAGGAAGTTCATTTTAATAAATTTTTAGAAATACTTAAGCAAGTGCATGTTAACATTCCTTTTGTAGAGGTTTTACACTCTATGCCTTCATATGTAAAGTTTTTGAAGGACATTATTACTAACAAAAGAATAATTGGTGAGTTTGAAACAGTAAACCTCACCGAGGAGTGCAGTGCCATCCTCCAAAACAAGCTGCCCAAGAAGGAGAAGGATCCTGGTTCCTTCACCTTACCTGTAGAACTTGGAGGCAAGCACGTGGGCAGAGCGCTTTGTGACCTGGGCGCCAGCATAAATCTCATGCCCCTGTCCCTATTCCGCCAGTTGGGAATGGGAGAAGCACGTCCAACCACAGTCACTTTACAACTAGCAGACAGATCCATCGCATATCCAGAAGGTAAGATTGAGGATATTCTAGTTAAAGTTGACAAATTCATTTTCCTTGCAGATTTCATTGTCCTGGACTATGAGGCAGACAAGGAGGTTCCCATCCTGCTAGGTAGACCATTTCTAGCCACAGGTAGGGCACTAATAGACGTGCAAAAAGGTGAGTTAACTATGAGGGTTCATGATGAAGAGGTAAAATTTAGTGTTTACAAAGCTTTAAGGTATCCCTCTGATTCTGAGTCTTGTGCTAGCATTGATGTTGTTGACTCACTAATGGAAGAACAATTAGAGCATGTATTATTAACCAAGCATGCTAACGAATATGTAGGATTAGATGTAGATGATCTGAATGTATCTGACATAATGAATATGCCTGTAGATAGACCTCAGCATGTATGTATGACTATGGACTTAACTGATAGAACTGTAAATCCGTTAAAGCCCTCCATTGAGCATCCACCTGTTTTAGAACTGAAACCACTACCAACTCACCTCAAATACGCATATCTAGGAGATAATGATACGCTGCCTGTAATTATTTCTTCTAAGCTTAGTGAACAGCATGAGGTTGATTTAATTTTACTGCTTAAGCAACATAGGAAGGCTATAGCATGGTCTATTGCTGATATTCGAGGCATTAGCCCTTCTTATTGCATGCACAAAATTATACTAGAGGAAGAGCACACACCTAGGGTAGATCACCAGCGTAGGTTGAACCCCTCTATGAAAGAGGTAGTGAAGAAGGAAATAATCAAGTGGTTAGATGCAGGAGTAATTTTCCCCATAGCTAGTAGCCAGTGGGTGAGCCCCATCCAATGTGTACCTAAAAAGGGGGGAATAACTGTGGTAGTCAATGAGAACAACGAACTGATTCCAACAAGGACTGTCACAGGGTGGAGGGTATGTATGGATTACAGAAAGTTAAATAAAGAAACTAAAAAAGACCATTTCCCTCTACCATTCATTGACCAGATGTTAGACAGAATAGCTGGTAGAGCCTACTATTGTTTTTTAGATGGGTACTCTGGCTATAATCAAATCACTATAGACCCTAAGGATCAAGAGAAGACTACCTTCACTTGCCCTTTTGGAACGTTTGCCTTCCGCAGAATGCCTTTTGGCTTATGCAATGCACCGACAACTTTCCAAAGGTGCATGATGGCAATCTTCTCTGAGTTGGATGAGTCCATAATAGAAATATTCATGGATGACTTCTCAGTCTTTGGGGATTCATTTAAAACCTGTCTAGAGAACCTAGGACAAGTCCTGGCTAGGTGTGAAGAGACCAACCTAGTCCTAAATTGGGAAAAGTGCCATTTTATGGTAGATGAAGGGATTGTCTTAGGACATAGAGTGTCAAGGGCAGGTGTAGAAGTGGATAGGGCAAAAATAGAGGTCATAGAGAAGTTGGTAGAGCCCCAGAATGTCAAAGCTATTAGGAGTTTCCTAGGACATGCTGGCTTCTATAGAAGGTTCATCAAGGACTTTTCTAAGATAGCCAAGCCTCTATGTGAGCTACTGGAGCTAGGTAGGCCATTCATCTTCTCTAAAGCATGTGTAGTAGCTTGGAAAACCCTTAAGGAAGCACTGGTCACAGCACCAATCATAGTAGGACCAAATTGGGATCTCCCATTTGAGATGCTATGTGATGCCAGTGACTATGCTGTAGGAGTCATGTTAGGACAGAAGATTGACAAGCTCACACATCCTGTCTATTATGCTAGTAAGACCTTGAATGAGGCTCAATGTAACTATACAACTACAGAGAAGGAGATGCTTGCTGTAGTATTTGCTTGTGAAAAATTTAGGAACTATATTGTAGGAACTAGAACCATTGTATATACTGACCATTCTGCTTTAAAATATCTGATGAGGAAGGCTGATGCTAAGCCTAGATTGATTAGATGGGTGTTATTGCTGCAGGAATTCGATTTGGACATTCGGGACAAGAAGGGATGTGAAAACGT
The DNA here is from genome assembly GCA_028017165.1 of Herpetospermum pedunculosum. Lineage (NCBI taxonomy): Eukaryota > Viridiplantae > Streptophyta > Magnoliopsida > Cucurbitales > Cucurbitaceae > Herpetospermum > Herpetospermum pedunculosum. The sequence continues at coordinate 50,269,857 of CM051528.1, read as the reverse complement.
GGTTGCAGATCACCTGTCTCGATTGCAGCACAATTGCGGAAAAATTGCGGACCCCGCAATTTCTGATGCTTTTATAGATGAACACATCTTTGCTTTGACTCATCGTGAAAACGATGAGGAACCTTGGTTTGCTGACATTGCTAACTTCCGTGCATCACAGGTATTACCAGTGTTCAAGGGAGGACAAGAGAAGAAGAGGTTCCTCCATGAAGCAAGGAAATTCATCTGGGATGACCCCATACTCTACAGGACCTGTGCTGATGGGTTGTTGAGGAAGTGTGTTACAGCTGCTGAAGCGAAGTCTGTGCTGCAGCACTGTCACTCATCTCCTTACTGTGGGCACTTTGGTGGTCAAAGAACAGCTGCTAAGGTATTTCAGAGTGGCTACTACTGGCCAACAATCTTCAAGGACGCCCACAATTATGCCCACAGCTGTGACGAATGCCAAAGGACAGGTAACCTCAGTCGTAAGGATGAGATGCCTCTCACCTACATCTTAGAGTTGGAGCTCTTTGATGTGTGGGGCATTGATTTCATGGGACCATTCCCTCCATCATCAGGTAACCTGTACATTTTAGTAGCAGTAGACTACGTGTCAAAGTGGGTAGAAGCTAAGGCATGTCCTAATAATGATGCTAAAACAGTCACTAGCTTCTTGCATAGACACATTTTCACTAGATTTGGGACTCCTCGTGCTATCATTAGTGATGAGGGGTCACATTTCATTAATAAGGCTATGGAGAAGATATTGGCTAAATATAACATTAGACATAGGGTAGCTACTCCCTACCACCCACACTCAAATGGCCAAGCTGAGATTTCCAATAGGGAGATAAAGAACATCCTAGAGAAGGTAGTCAAACCTAATAGGAAAGACTGGTCTTTCAAACTTGAGGATGCACTTTGGGCTTATAGAACAGCATATAAGACACCTCTAGGAATGTCTCCCTATAGGTTGGTGTATGGCAAGGCTTGCCACTTGCCACTTGAGTTGGAGAACAAGGCATTCTGGGCCATGAAAGAATTAAATTTTTGTGTGAAGGATGCAGGGACATTAAGATCTTTACAGCTACATGAACTTGATGAGCTTAGGCACATGGCCTATGAGAATGCCAAGATGTACAAAGAAAAGACAAAAATATGGCATGACAGTAGACTCAGGATCAAAGACTTTAAAAAGGGCCAACTTGTATTATTATTTAACTCACGATTAAAGCTATTTCCAGGCAAATTAAAGTCTAGATGGTCAGGTCCATTTATTATTACTAATGTCTTTGTTCATGGTGCCATAGAGATTAAAAACTTGCAGCAAGGACAGCCATTTATGGTCAATGGTGCTAGGTTGAAGCACTACTATGAGGAGGGGGATGTGAAGACTCTCTCGGCCTTCCTCCTACATGAAGCATGAAGTTAGAAACGAGAGAGAACGAGTGGTTACTGTGCTCGTTTAGTCAAGGCCAATGCCTTAGTTTATTTTTTCTGTTTTTTCGATGATCGTTTGTATGTTTTGTGAGGTATTTTTAATTGCGTAGTTAATGTTTGTTTTATTTGTTTTTGTAGGGAATCGAAAGAGGGGATCAAGGGGAGTAAATCCCACTTTAAAAATCAAGAAACGGTTGAGCCAAATGAAAGATACGGGCGATCAAAGTTTGGATTTGTTATGAAATATTGTCCCTAGAATTGCGCAAAAATTGCTGGATCCGCAAAAAGAGCCGTTGGGATTTTTCCGTTGCTTTTATAGCCGTTAGAAGGCGCCCGATTGATACGATCCTCTCATTCTTTGCTCTCCAAGATTTCTGCGATTCTCTCCACCTTTGATCTCTCTCTCCAAACCTCCAAGAGTTGACAATGGTTTCCACTAGGGCTGAAAGATCCGCCGCCAAGAAGAAGGCCGACGACGCAGCTGAAGCGGCTGCGAGGGAAGCGCTTCTCACCCTTGCTGATCAGGGTGCTGTACGCACTGGCCGTCTTGGCAAGCTTCCTATTCGTAGGAAGAAGTGGAGGGTGGTCACTGAGATCCCTCCTGGCCCATCTGAGCCAGTGGGCACGCCAAAGAAGCGCCGGTGGACTGTCAAGACTGCCGCCGAACGAACCATCGCCAAGACTCCCTCTGTGGAGAGTCAAGAACCTGATCGTGCATCCCACGAGTCAGCAAAAGAAGGTTCGTCGCCGTCTGTGTCACCTGTGCGCAGCCCTCTCCCATCTGAACCGGTGCAAAGCACAGAATCATCACCACCTGCGGCTGTGCAGAGTCCTGAACCACCATCTTCGCCACTGAGTTCTGCGCGTACACCATCAGCAGAGCACAATTCTCCACGACCTGATCCTGAATTCCCTTATGGGGATTATCAAGAGTCCACGCAAGGCAGTGGAGATGCTGGAGAAGAAGAAGTCTTTTCTCCCATGAGAGAAGACAGCCCTGCCGAGCCTGCACAGCAGGATGATTCTATGGAGGAGACGTTGGGGGCATGTTTCCCACAACTCCAGGCAAGGCTGAAAAAGAAGAAGAAGGCCAAGCTTGTCAAGGCCAAGAAATCCAAGAAGTTGAAGAAAAAGAAGGCCAAGAGAGTGCCTACAGCAGAGAAAGAAAGCTCGGAGCCCTCACTGAAAAGGCTCAAGGTTGAGGCTGCCGAGTCAGCCAAGCCAACAGACAAGGGGAAGGCTAAACTCTACCCTGAAGACGAACCTCAGTCAGTGAGGTATGTCTCGTCTGATGCTGAATCCAGGGGCGTGGAGCTGAGGAAAAGGGACCTGTTGCACGAGAAGGGGTTCCTTGATCGCCTAGCTGACCTGCCGCAGTTCTTGCGAGCAGGGGTGATTAACCATGGTTGGGAGGAATTCTGCAGACCTCCCAATCCAGCCTACACGAGCATGGTGTACGATTTCTACGCCAATGTGCTCAGCCCTGAGGATGGCCTATCTGTGGTCAGAGGGGTAGAAGTTGATTTCTCTGCCAAGGCCATCAATGAAGCATTTGGTCTAAGGGGCCAGCCTCACACAGATTATGCACGGATAGTTGATGAGCCGACTGAGGCTGTGCTAGAAGAAGCCATCCGCACCATTGGTCAGCCTGAGGCCTCCTGGACAGTCTCACGCAATGGGCGGCACACTCTCATGAGTGCCAACCTCACGGCTAAGGCAGCTGTGTGGTTTTCATTCGTAAGAAGAAGACTCTCCCCAGTGACTCATGAGACTACAATTAACCAGAGCCGTTCGCTGCTGGTTTATGCTATAATGAGAGGTCTCACGATCAACGTGGGAGAAGTCATCACTGCTGCCATAGCTGAGTGTGCAAAAAAGGGTAAGGGGCCGTTATTTTTCCCCAACATCATCACAAAGTTATGCTTGCTTGCAGGAGTTCCCACCGAGCGCTTGGAGCAGCAGCTCCCCTACACAGGCCATCTGGAGTTGCCTGCACACCTAAGGCTGAGAAGAAAGGGCAACATGGAATTTGAGTTGGATAGGCTGGCTGCTGAGCAGTCCCTATCCATGGCCTGCTTAATGGACATACAGAGGAGAATGGCTCAATGGGCCAATTATGCGCAGGCGAGGGACAAAGAAGTTGCAGACCAGTTGGGGTGCATCTTCCCGGACTTCCCCACCAACCTCCTAACTCCATGGGTGCCCCCACGACCAAGGCAACCAGATGAGGATGATGAGAATTGAGTGCTGGTTTGGAGAGCACTCGAGGGAGTATTACTGATCCCTTCAGAAAAACAAAACAATTTTCCTGCTTTTTGATAGAATAATGTATATTATGCTGTTTTTGGTTCAATTTTGATCTGTTTTGGATGTTTAGTTTTATGTTTTTCCTTTTGCTTAGGATAGTCTGATGTTAGTTGATTAGGTAGGATAGTTTAGTTTGATTTTTAGAATGCATGAGTAACAGGAAAAAGCATGCTAGGGGCCTGCATTAATGTTAAACCTGCCCAGATTGAATTGCGAAATAATTGCGGTTCCCGCAATTTTTGTGACTGATTGCATGCTTTGGACTGTCTGTTTAGTTAGGCTGTGCTTTGTTAAATTCTATCTTTTGCTGCTCGCATGACTACCTTATATAGCTGATCTTGAAGCATGCTGAATGAGTGTCATAGGACACCCTGTGATAGTTTAAATTTGCCTCTGAATAGTGCTCAGCATGCATAAACCTTAAGTCCTTAAAACTTTCTGTTATGTTCAAATTTTCTGCTGCTGGGATAATTGCTTTTAGAATGTTTTGCCTATGCCTAGGATTTTTAGATTCTCTTTGCTTTGCTTTAGACTAGATGCTTCTAGGATAAGTTTGGGGGTGTGCCACCTCAAACACTCATTGGGGACAATGAGTAGTTGAAGTTTGGGGGAGGCCACCCTAGGCCTAGGAACATTCCTCTCTTCCTTAGGACATAAGCATTCTTCTTCTCCTAAAAATTTTTTTGTGATAAATAGAAAAAGTGAAAAATAGAATAAAGAGGGGAGTCTTTCTCAAGTTGCTGAGTAATCAGTGCCAAGTGTGTAAACCACAAGTGGCATTGCATCAAAAGGCAAACCAAGGGGAGACTCCACCTAAGTAAAAAAGAAAAAGAAAAAGGAGAAATAAGGGAAGAAGAATGTATGCTTGGGAGTTATAATCTTGTGGCTTAGATGTCCTATGAAAAAAGAACTCTGATCCTTAATGAGCTAAGCACAAGGTTGTAGCTTTTAGGTTTGTCTAGGGAGATGAATGTATATCCAATGTAGTGATGCCAGGGTTTAGGTTGTTCTCTAAAAGTACCACTGTCACCGTTAATACTAAGACTGGCATGACTCTAAGGAATCCTAGACACATTAAAAATAAGCTAGAAGCATGTACTGAGTCTAGAGTAAAGCTTGGTAGAATTTGAAACCTTAGGGATAATAGCATAATATCATAAAAGTAGTTGGATCAGTAGTAGGGGGGTTAACAAAAGCAGCAGGTATAGTAGGCAGGTGAAGTCAGAAGAAGCTGGATTAGATGTTAGTCTAAACTTAGAAGTGTGTCACAGGACAGCACTGCTAGAGAGAGGGCTATAGGGAGTCGGTGGGTAGTTAAAGAAGTAGAAAAAGCAGCCTAAGTAAGTCCTTAGTATGCTTGAGGACAAGCAAAGCCTTAAGTTTGGGGGTGTGTTAAGTCTCTGAAAGTGACTTATTTAGGACCCATTTAGCTTAAGAAGATGTACACATTTAGGTGTTTTTGTTAGCATTTAGCTTAAACCTATGCTTTAATATGAGAATTAGAAGAAGGTAGCTAATATAGGACTTATGTACAATAGGTATAAAAAGGGTTGAAAACCGAAGAAAAGAATGAAAAAATAACCATTGCGAATGCATTGCGGAATAATTGCGGTGACCGCAATTATTCAAGTTAAAACCGTAAGTTGGCTGATCTTTTTCTGTTTAGATCCGACTTTTCAGGGATTCATTCTTTCTCCTCCATCCATTCTGATATATGACGTTGAAGATTGATGGTTCTCCTTGGCCCAAACGCACCTGCAAACTACTATAAAAGGGGATCAAAGTCGGAGGTTCAGTCATCAATTCGAAGGGCAGAAGTCTTCTCGCAGTCCACCATTTCTCTCTAAATTCCTTTGCCGTCTGTTGGAGTGAGGTTCTCAGCTTTTGGAGTCGATAATCTGATAGGAAGGAGAGAAGATTCTTCTTCTCTCTCGATTGGATTCATCCAAGCACGGCTGAATTCTCATCACCATCATTCGAGGCGACTGCCACGAAGTTTTCAGCAAGCCTTTACTGTTTTCTGTTCTTTTCTTCTCAATTCCATTTCTGTTCACTGTTGTTCTTAGTTTAGCATTTCAATTACTGCATTTCGTTGTTGTCTGTCTTGGATTCAGTTCTTTTAAAGCTTCCCTTTGTCATTCAAACACTTAAAGTAATCGAAGTTCAATTCTGCAATTTACAGTTCCCCTCTTGTTCTGCTACGGTTTTGGCTTACTATTTTATATACATTTCTCTTCTAAGCATGTCTATCTTATCTACCATTTCTGCTCTTTACATCTCCATGAGTAACTAAAATCATTTAGGGGCATGCTAATGACAGAACTATAGGCTAAAAAACGTGAGTCAAGTAGGCAGATTAACACTCAAACATTGATTGTATGTAAGCTTCATCCCACGGGCAATTTCGATTGGCCATCCATTTTGTCCAAAGAACTCCTAACCTCTGGAAGGAGTAAGAGTTCAGAGTCATACAATCATGCTAGCCTTTCATGGTAATCAGGAAACGGCCTAGGAATAGGCGTTTCCCTAGTACAAACTAAACACTCCTGCTTTAACAAGATGCTTAAGACCTTACTTTGAAGTCGAGTAAACTTGAGTCTCTCATGCATGGAATCGGACGATACTTGAGATAGAGTGAGTTTGATGTATAGAGAGTTGATCCAAAGCTTGATAATCGTAATAAACTGCCTATAGGATAGTCATTAGTAGCCCTTAATCCACCCTTTTAATCAGTTTCGCTGCCAATTAATTGCGGATTAATTGCGGTTCTCGCAATTCTGCCTTTTTATCATTCTGTTTAGCTGTTTTCTTCTTCGATTATTAATTCCATCTCTTGTCCTTTAGGTCTAGTTTTAACTTTAATTTGTTTATGTTATATCCCTCTACACATTCAGCAAAAAGTAGTTAATTAAAAACCAATTTTACCCCATCAAATTCATCCCATCTTTCTTAACCTTCACACTTCGCGAATAGCTAAAAATGAGTCTCTGTGGAAAAAACGAATGAAATATACTTACTACTTGCTGTGAGACCATGTATGCTTGCATGTTCTAAGTGCTCTCTCTTCCTGTTTGCATATTTATCTTTACACATTGAGCACGCAACACGCGCGCGCTGGCGTCGCGACGCTAGGCCAGCGTCGCGACGCTGCCCCGATGAATTTCCAGCGCGCGCCTCCTCCGAAGCGTCTCGACGCCAAGCAGGGTCTCGACGCCAGGGCAGCGTCGAGCTAGCGTCTCGACGCTATCACTCGACGCTTGCTCTCGGGTTTGGGGCTGATGCTTTGCCTCTCCAAGGCTGTTTTGGCCCGTTTCTTCACGGAACAAACTCCCCTCTTCCCGATGCATTCCCGGGGCGCTAAAACTCTGCTTTAAGCGCTCGAACATGTCCAATGGACGCACGAGCTCTTTGCCGCTTTTCTCCTACAAGAGAGATACATTTAATCAATTGGAAGCGGTCTTTAGCTATAATTAGGACGTATTTAATAGCTCCAAAATGGAGTTATCAGGGGTAAATTTCGATCCTACATGCACTAGAGTTTATGTGCCTAAGGCTCCTTTTCCTAGCAGGTTAGCGAGACCGCCTAAGGAGGACTATGAGAAGGAGTTCCTGGACACATTCAGGAAGGTAGAGATCAACATCCCTCTGTTGGACGCCCTGAAGGAAATTCTGAGGTACGCCAAGTTCCTAAGGAAACTTTGCACCAACCAGAGAAAGACAAAGGAGAGTGAACGCGTCGTGGTAAGTGAGAACGCCTCTGCTGTGATCACAAAGAGCTTACCGGTTAAATGCGACGATCCAGGTATGTTCTCTCTCCCTTGTAAGATTGGAGGTATGCATATTAGAAGAGCAATGCTTGATCTAGGAGCCTCCATTAGTGTTATGCCTTATTCCATTTATCAGAAACTGAAATTGAAAGGAATGAATAAAACAGGAACAGTTATTCAACTTGCTGATAGAACTTCTGTGCATCCTTTAGGAGTAGTGGAGGATGTGTTAGTGCAAGTTAATGAGTTAATTTTTCCTGTTGACTTTTATGTTCTGAAAATGGATGAAAATTATTCCTCTTCGCATGCTTCGATCTTATTAGGTAGGCCCTTTATGAAAACTGCTAAAACTAAAATAAATGTGGATAAGGGCATTTTATCTGTTGAGTATGGCGGAGAGGTTGTTGAGATGCATTTGCCCATTGTAGAAGAGCATGATGATGATGTGTTCTCTCTTTGTCAAATAGATACTTTTGAATCTTTAGCACCGAATGAATGCATGACTGTTGAGGATGGGGATGACCCATTATTTTTAACTGGACTTTTTGATGATCATGAGTTGCATGAGCCATCCTTGACTAAATTTTGTGATTCATCTGTTTCTGCTTTGACAATTGTTGAGAACCCTGCTAATCTACTCCCTTTCACTTTACCTTGCACTTTGGGAAATGAAATGACTAATCAAGCCATGCTAGATTTAGAGCCATCGGTTAATGTTGAGTCGCATGCTGTTTTTAATGAGCTTAAACTGAATGACTTGCCTGAATCTGATTCTATTATGCAAGTGGTTGATAAATCCTATGTGCACCCCTTGAAAAAGGTGGAAGATGTTTTGGGCAAAGTAAATGACTCGTTCTTTCCTGCTGATCCTTATGCTCATGGAATGCATGAAAATCTCTCTCATGTTTTTGCATCAATTTTATGGGATCAATCTTTTATGAAACCTGCAAAATTTAAAATTGATGTTGTATGTGCACAGAAGGCACGAGAGAAAGAATTGTTCATGGATTTTCGCAGGAAAGAGGAAATTAGGAAGATGGATGGGGCATCTTCCAAGTTTGACTATGGATGAGTTGACGAGAGAATACAGTCGAGCAATCGACTTTAAAAATTTGCGCTTCTCGGAGGCACCCGAGCTTGGACTGTAATTTTGTTATTTACTGTTTTGCTTTTGTTTATATTAGCTTTTGAATTTGTTGTTTGCTTTCTTGTTTTCTTAAGAGAAAAGGTGGAATGACCGACGATTCGAGAGCACATTGGAAGACGATGGCGCACATCTCCACCCATCGGCTCTATAAAATTCAGGGGAGGTTTTCTGTTCTCTTAGAATTTTATTGTTTTTATAGTTGAATGCATTGGGGACAATGCATATCTTAAGGTGGGGGGTGGAGTTTGTTGATAGAGATAAGACTTCTTAGTAGTTGTCGAGCATATGTGTACTCTGGCTGTTAGATTAGAATCTGAATGCATGTTGTCCGATGAGGACGGTCTGTGATTTGCTTGTGAACACTCTGTATTTGCATGATTCGAAAATTCGACAATGTATGCACATTTTGAGCCTATTTTAAAAAAATATATGTTATTTCCCTACATCCACTGAGCACATAGCACTCTTATTCTCAGTTCTGTAGGTTTAGAATCATTTTATTTGGTCTGAAACCTTGTTGTCACCCCGAAAGGTACCATTAGGGAGGCTTGATGTGTTAGAAGTAGTAATGATTCATTTGTCGTATAGCATAGCTATTGCCTAAAAAAAAAAAAGTGTTTGCATGAAAAATAAAAACTCTAGAGTTGCTCCTCCTTCTTGTGTTGCCCGTGTAACCAGGGGCGATCGTGTAACCCACGGTTGTCACTGCATGAAAGGGAACTAATAGAAGTGAGCAATGGTCCTTAAAAACGTGAAGCTAGATTTAGTTTGACATGTTAGGCTCTCTTGGAGAAAAATAAAAAATAAAAAGTAGTTCAAAAAGAAAAATGGGTACAAAGTACTCAAAGAAAAGAAAGAAAATGTAGGCCTTATGTTTTGTTGCTCTTTCTATCGCTAAAAGCCGTTAGACTGTTCTTATCGCCAAAAGTAGGGGAAAACGAGTCTTAGGGCTATATAAGGTTGTCCCGGGCTTGCATGAGCTAGGTTGAGAGGTGCTAAACACACACACACGTAAGGGAATAGGAGTTTAAATTTTGAAATGAATTCAACGTTTGCATGCATTTGATAGTTTTACATTTATTCAAGTACCTTGTTTCACAAGCATTGAGATTAGAGTTTTCATCATGCGTTTAATTCTTTGGAGATTATTGAGAGTATACCTTGCTCGAGGACTAGCAAGATTTAGGTCGGGGGTATTTTGATAGCTCCAAAATAGAGCTATCTTTATGTCCCTAATTCTGGCTAAAATCATGACATATATTGATTAAAATGCTTCCTTGTAGGTGATTTCATGGTAGAGAGCTCGGGAAGTCCAAAGACACATTTCGGGGCTTAAAGTGCCGTTTTAGAGCTTCATAGATGCATCGGGAGTGAAATGGCCTAAAGAATCCAAGAGATGGCAAAAATGGCCTTGAAGAAGCACATTTTGGCCATCCAAACCCGAGAGCTCACTTGCATGGGCGGCAGCGTCGAGACGCTAGCTCGACGCTGCCAGCGTCGAGACGCTGGCCGAGCGTCTCGACGCCGCCTGGACATCATCCGAAGCACGCTCGCGCCCCAGCGTCGAGACGCCGCCCAAGGGTCTCGACGCCGCCCCGACACCATCCGACGCACGAGCGCGCCCCAGCGTCTCGACGCCGCCCGAGGGTCTCGACGCTGCCCCGACTGCCTACCGAAGACAAAGCGCGCCCCAGCGTCTCGACGCCGCCCGAGGGTCTCGACGCTCGCCCGACAATTTTCCAGATGGACGCGCGACAGCGTCGAGACGCTGTCCGAGCGTCTCGACGCCCGCGCGCCCGCGCGGCTGCCAACTTAGGGCACAACGTCGAGACGCTTGCCTAGCGTCTCGACGCTCTGACACTTAAAGGCGTGAAAACGCCATTTTGAAGCCAACTTTTGATCCCCCTTCTTCTTCCCAACTTCTTCCTCTCGGGTCTAGACCATTTTCCACCATTTTTTGCCTTCTTCTTCTCCTCTTTGTATGCTACTGTTGCGTGCTCAATGTGTAAAGATAAATATGCAAAAGGGTAGGGAGAGCACTTAGAACATGCAAGCATACATGGTCTCACAGCAAGTAGTAAGTATATTTCATTCGTTTTTTCCTCAGAGACTCATTTTTAGCTATTCGCGAAGTGTGATTGTTAAGAAAGATGGGATGAATTTGATGGGGTAAAATTGGTTTTTAATTATCTAATTTTTGCTGAATGTATAAAGGGATATAACATAAACAAATGCAAGTTGAAATTAGATGCAAAGGACTTGAACTTGTTCTTTGCCATCTCTCCTTGGTACCTCGGTATCAGCAGGGAGTCTACCTTGGGGCCTACTTTTAAGTTCATTGGCTAATTGGCCTATTTGGTTCTCTAGGCTCCTAAGAGTAGCTTGCTGGCTCTGAAGAGTAGCATCATTCTTAGCTATATATTCCTTGAGTAGGTTTTCTACAGAAGATCCTACAGGTTGATTGTAAGGCTTTTGGTACATTGACTGGTTATGTTGGGGAGTGAAACCAGGTGTTCCACTCGGCCTTGGTTGGTTAGGATTTTGGTTAGTGTTCTGTTGGCCACCCCATGACAGGTTAGGGTGGTTTCTCCAACCAGGGTTATAGGTGTTGGAGTAGGGGTTATTCCTAGGCTGCTGCTGGCTTCCAACATAGCAGACTGAAGATGGATTCCCAGGGCAGTATTCATAAGGGTGCCCTTCCCCACAGAATCCACAGATTGGTGCCTCGCCTTGACTTGGTTGGGTGCCCATTGACATGGCTGTGGCGGTATTGGCACTGGTTTGGAGATTGGCCTGAGCCATTTGCTTAACTAGGTTGGTCAAGGCGTTTATTTGGGTGCTCATGGCGCTTAGAGCATCCTTGTCTTGAGCCCTAGTTGGCTCTACTGGATCGTCTGACCACCTACAATGAGATGTTGAGATCTTCTCCAAGATCTCATAAGCTTCGTTGTAACTCTTGGACAACATGGAACCTCCAGCAGATGAATTTAAAACTTGTCTGGTGCTGGGGTTGCATCCTTTAAAGAAGACTTCTATTTGGATACACCATGGAATGCCATGGTGTGGACATTTAATGAGAAGGTCTTTGAATCTTGTCCAAGCTTCGTGAAGAGACTCACTTGGAGCTTGTTTGAACTTTATGATATCATCACGAAAGGTAGAATTCCTATCAGGTGGGAAGTATTTGACTAGGAATTTTTCTGCTAAATCTGTCCAATTGCGGACAGATCCTGAGGGTAAAGAATTTAACCATGTTTTGGCTTTGTCCCTCAAAGAGTGAGGGAAAAGATATAGCCTCAGGGCTTCTTGGGAAACTCCAGGGATTAGGAAGGTGTCACTAACTCCTAAGAAGTTCCTAAGGTGGTTATGGGGGTCCTCATTTTCTATTCCAAAGAATTGCCCCACAGTGGACAACATTTGGAACATCACTGGCTTTAACTCGAATGAGTTGGCAGTGATTTCAGGACGGATTATGCTGGGGTTCAGCTCCCCAGGCATAGGTACAAAATATGAAAGGATGGCGCTATCCTTGTCATTCGCTATTTCAATGGGATTGCGAGTGACAGGCACCAGGTTTTGATTTACTCCAGCCATTTCTTCTTGAGGTAATTGCGGAGGAATTGTAGTCTCTGCAATGATTGGAGGTAAAAGGGTTTGTTTAAAGAGACGTTTCTTGGCTCTATTCCTAGCTCTAAGTAATCTCTCGGGCTCAGGGTTGAACTCTAGATCACTACTTGGAGTCTCATTCATAAACTACCCTAAATGGTACCTGAAAAAGAAATGAAGATGGATCAAATTCAATGGAAAATAATTTGATGTTTCAGACTTAACAAACTTCGTTTTCACTTAAAATAATTCCCCGGCAGCGGCGCCAAAAACTTGTTGCGTGCTCAATGTGTAAAGATAAATATGCAAAAGGGTAGGGAGAGCACTTAGAACATGCAAGCATACATGGTCTCACAGCAAGTAGTAAGTATATTTCATTCGTTTTTTCCTCAGAGACTCATTTTTAGCTATTCGCGAAGTGTGATTGTTAAGAAAGATGGGATGAATTTGATGGGGTAAAATTGGTTTTTAATTATCTAATTTTTGCTGAATGTATAAAGGGATATAACATAAACAAATGCAAGTTGAAATTAGATGCAAAGGACAAGAGATGGAATTAATAAACGAGGAAGAAAACAGCTAAACAGAATGCAACTTAGCAGAATTGCGAGAACCGCAATTAATCCGCAATTAACTCAACAGCAAAAGTATGTAAATGGGCGAATTAAGGGCTACTAATGACTATCCTATAGGCAGTTTATTACGATTATCAAGCTTTGGATCAACTCTCTATACATCAAACTCACTCTATCTCAAGTATCGTCCGATTCCATGCATTAGAGTCTTAAGTTTACTCGACTTCAAAGTAAGGTCTCAAGCATCTTATTTACGCAGGAGTGTTCAGTTGTACTAGGGAAACGCCTATTCCTAGGCCGTTTCCTGATTACCATGAAAGGCTAGCATGATTATATGACTCTGAACTCTTACTCCTTCCAGAGGTTAGGAGTTCTTTGGACAAATAGGATGGCCAATCGAAATTGCCCGTGGGATGAAGCTTACATACAATCAATGTTCGAGTGTTAATCTGCCTACTTGATTCACGTTTTTTAGCCTATAGTTCTGTCATTAGCATGCCCCTAAGTGACTTAGCTACTCATGGATATATAGAGAACAGAAATGGCAGATAAGATAGACATGCTTAGAAGGGAAATGTGCTTAAAACAATAATCCAAACCCGTAGCAGAAGATAGGAAATGAGAAATGCAGAAATGAACTTTAATTACTGAAATTGTCTGTTGAACAGACAAAAGCTGTAAAGTAAATAGCAACAAGACAGAAAGCAACGAACTAACTAATCTAGCTACTTAGGAAAAGAACAGCACGAAGCAGAATGTAAAACAGAAGAGAAAGACAGAAAAACAGTAAAGAGTTGCTGGAAAGCTTCGTGGCAGTCGCCTCGAATGAAGGGGATGAAAGATCAGCCTTGCTTGGATGAATCCAATCGAGAGAGAAGAAGAATCTTCCCTCCTTCCTATCAGATTATCGATTCCAACAGCTGAGACTCTCACTCCAACAGACGGCAAAGGAAAACAGATGGAAATGGTGGACTGCGAGAAGACTTCTGCGCTTCGAGTGATGATTAAACCTCCGACTTTGACCCCCTTTTATAGTAGTTTGCAGGTGCGTTTGGGCCAAGGAGAACCATCAATCTTCAACGTCGTATATCAGAATGGATGGAGGAGAAAGAATGAATCCCTGAAATTACGGAAATTAACAGAAAAAGATCAGTCAACTTACGGTTTTCACTTGAATAATTGCGGCCTCAGCAATGTTTTCGCAATTCATTCGCAATGCTCATTTTTTCATTCTTTTCCTTCGGTTTTCAACCCTTTTTCTACCTATTGTACATAAGTCCTATATTAGCTACCTTCTTCTAATTCTCATATTAAAGCATAGGTTTAGGCTAAATGCTAACAAAAACACCTAAATGTGTACATCTTCTTAAGCTAAATGGGTTCTAAATAAGTCACTTTCAGAGACTTAACACACCCCCAAACTTAAGGCTTTGCTTGTCCTCAAGCATACTAAGGACTTACCTAGGCTGCTGTTTTATCTTCTTTAACTACTTACCGACTCCCCTATATCCCTATCTCTAGCAGTGCTGTCCTGTGACATACTTCTAAGTTTAGAATTAACCTCTTATCAAGCTTCTTCTGACTTCACCTGCCTACTATACCTGCTGGTTTTGTTAACCCCCTACTATTTGATCTAACTACTTTTATGATATCATGCCACTATCCCTAAGGTTTCAAATTCTACCAAGCTTTACTCCAGACTCAGTACATGCTTCTAGCTTAACTTTTAATGTGCATAGGATTCCTTAGAGTCATGCCAGTCTTAGTATTAACAGTGACAGTGGTACTTTTAGAGAACAACCTAAGCCCTGGCATCACTACATTGGATATACATTCATCTCCCTAGACAAACCTAAAAGCTACAACCTTGTGCTTAGCTCATTAAGGATCAGAGTTCTTTTTACATAGGACATCTAAGCCACAAGATTATAACTCCTAAGCATACATTCTTCTTCCCCTATTTCTCCCTTTTTCCTTTTTTACTTAGGTGGAGTCTCTCCTTGGGTTGCCTTTTGATGCAATGCCACTTGTGGTTTACACACTTGGCACTGATTACTCAGCACTTGAGAGAGACTCCCCTCTTTATTCTATTTTTCACTTTTTTCTATTTATCACAAAATTTTTTTCTTAAAGGAGAAGAAGAATGCTTATGTCCTAAGGAAGAGAGGAATGTTCCTAGGCCTAGGGTGGCCTCCCCCAAACTTCAACTACTCATTGTCCCCAATGAGTGTTTGAGGTGGCACACCCCCAAACTTGTCCTAGAAGCATCTAGTCTACAGTAAAACAAAGAGAATCTAAAAATCCTAGGCATAGGCAAAACATTTTAAAAGCAATTATTCCAACAGCAGAAAATTTGAACATAACAGACAGTTTTAAGGACTGACGGTTTATGCATGCTGAGCACTATTCAGAGGCAAATTTAAACTATCAAAGCGTGTCCTATGACACTCATCCAGCATGCTTTAAGATCAGCTATATAAGGTAGTCATGCTAGCAGCAAAAGATAGAATATAACAGATCATAGCCTAACTAAACAGACAGTCCAAAACATGCAATCAGTCACAAAAATTGCGGGAACCGCAATTATTTCGCAATTCAATCCGGGCAGATATAACATTGATTCAGGCCCCTAGCATGCTTTTTCCTGTAACTCATGCATCCTAAAAATAAAACTAAACTATCCTACCTATTCAGCTAACATCAGACTAGACTAAGCAAAAGAAAAAGCATAAAACTAAACAGTAAAAACAGATCAAAAAGTGAACACAAACAGCATAATTCACAATATCCTATCAGAAAGCAGAAAATTTGTCTTTTGTTTCTTAAGGGAACAGCAATACTCCCTTTAGTGCACTTCAAACCAGCACTCAATTCTCATCATCCTCATCTGGTTGCCTTGGTCGTGGGGGCACCCATGGAGTTAGGAGGTTGGTGGGGAAGTCCGGGAAGATGCATCCCAACTGGTCTGCAACTTCTTTGTCCCTTGCCTGCGCATAGTTGGCCCATTGAGCCAATCTTCTCTGCAAGTCCATTAAGCAGGCCATGGATAGGGACTGTTCAGCAGCCAGCCTATCCAACTCAAACTCCATATTCCCCTTTCTTCTCAGCCTCAGGTTCGCAGGCAGCTCCAAATGGCCTGTGTACGGCATCTGCTGCTCCAAGCGCTCGGTGGGGACTCCTGCAAGCAAACACAATTTTGTTATAGTGTTGGGGAAAAATAATGGCCCCTTACCTTTTCTGGCGCATTCAGCAATGGCAGCTGACATGATCTCCCCCACATTGACCGTGAGACCGCGCATGATGGCATAAACCAGCAGTGATCTACTCTGGTTGATTGTCGTCTCATGGGTCACAGGGGACAGCTTTCTCCTCACAAAGGCAAACCAAACAGCTGCCTTTGCTGTCAGATTGGCACTCATTAAGGTGTGCCTCCCATTGCGTGAGACAGTCCACGCTGCTTCAGGCTGGCCAATTGTGCGAATGGCCTCTTCCAGCACGGCCTCAGTCGGCTCATCAACTATCCGTGCATAATCTGTGTGCGCTTGGCCCTTGAGACCAAAGGCTTCATTGATGGCCTTGGCTGAGAAATCAACTTCCACCCCTCTGACCACAGATAGGCCATCCTCAGGGCTGAGCACATTGGCGTAGAAATCATACACCATGCTCGTGTATGCTGGATTAGGCGGTCTGCAGAATTCTTCCCAGCCATGGTTGATCACCCCTGCGCGCAAGAACTGCGGCAGGTCAGCAAGTCGATCAAGGAATCCCTTCTCGTGCAATAGGTCCCGCTTCCTGAGCTCAACACCCCTGGATTCCGCATCAGATGAGACATACCTCACTGACGGAGGTTCGTCTTCAGGGTAGAGTTTAGCCTTCCCCTTATCTGCTGGTTTGGATGATGCAGCAGCCTCCACCTTGAGGCGTTTGAGCGAAGGCTCAGCACTCCCCTTGTCCGTCGATGGCACCTTCTTGGCCTTCTTTTTCTTCAACTTCTTGGCCTTGCCAATCGTGGCCTTCTTCTTCTTCTTGAGTCTGGCCTTGATATTGATCTGCTGGAGGCATGCCCCCAACGTTTCTTCCATAGAATCGTCCTGCTGTGCAGGCTCGGCAGGGCTATCTTCCCTCATAGGAGAGAAGACTTCGTCTTCCCCAACATCTCCACTGCCTTGCGTGGATTCTTGATAATCTCCATAAGGAAATTCCGGATCAGGCCGTGGAGAATTATGTCCTGCTGATGGTGTCTGCGCAGAACTCAGTGGCGAAGATTGCAGCTCAGGGCTCTGCGCTGCTGCAGGTGTCGGATCAGAACTCTGAGGTGCTGGAGACAACTCAGGGCTCTGTGCAGGCGGTGACGACTCTGCGCTTGGCACTGGTTCAGAAGGGAGAGGGCTGCGCACAGGTGACGCAGACGGCGACGAACCTTCTTTGGCTGACTCGTGGGATGCACGATCAGTTTCTTGACTCTCCACAGAGGGAGTCCTTGCGGTGCTTGGTTCGGCGGCTGTCTTGACACTCCACCGGCGTTTCTTGGGCGTGCCCACTGGCTCAGATGGTCCAGCAGGGATCTCAGTGACCACCCTCCACTTCTTCCTACGAATAGGAAGCTTGGGAAGAGGACCGGTGCGAACGGCACCATCGTCTGCAAGGGTGAGAAGCGCTTCCCTCGCAGCTGCTTCAGCTGCGTCATCAGCCTTCTTCTTGGCTGCGGATCTTTCAGCACGTGTGGCCACCATTGTCAAGTCTTGAAGATCTTGAGAGAAGAATCAAAGATGGAGAGAATCGCTGAATTCTTGGAGAGCAAAGAGAGAGATAATCGTAACAGTCGAGCGCCTTCCAACGGATATAAAGGCAACGGATAAAATCCCAACGGCTCTTTTTGCGGATCCAGCAATTTTAGCGCAATTCCAGGGATATTATTTCATTGAAATCTCCAACTTCGCCCGTCCGTATCTTTTATTTGGCTCAACCGTTTCTTGATCTTTAAAGTGGGATTTACTCTCCTTGATCCCCTCTTTCGATTCCCTACAAAAACAAATAAAACAAACATTAAATACGCAATTAAAAACACACCACAAAACATACAAACGATAATCGGAAAAACAGTAAAAATAAACTAAGGCATTTGGCCTTGACTAAACGAGCATGGTAACCACTCGTTCTCTCTCTTTATTTTTGTCATGCTTCAGTCAAGAGGAAGGCCGAGAGAGTCTTCACATCTCCTTCCTCATAGTAGTGCTTCAACCTAGCACCATTGACCATAAATGGCTGGCCTTGCTGCAAATTCTTTATCTCTATTGCACCATGAACATAGACATTAGTAATAACAAATGGACCTGACCATCTAGACTTTAGTTTGCCTGGAAATATCTTTAAACGTGAGTTAAATAATAGGACAAGTTGGCCTTTCCTAAAGTCTTTGATCCTAAGTCTACTGTCGTGCCATATTTTGGTCTTTTCTTTATACATTTTGGCATTCTCATAGGCCATATGCCTAAGCTCATCAAGTTCATGTAGCTGCAAAGATCTCAATGTCCCCGCATCCTTTACACAGAAATTCAATTCCTTCATGGCCCAAAATGCTTTGTTTTCTAACTCAAGTGGCAAGTGGCACGCCTTGCCATACACCAACCTATAGGGCGACATACCTAGAGGTGTCTTATATGCTGTCCTATAAGCCCAAAGTGCATCCTCAAGCTTAAATGACCAGTCTTTCCTATTTGGTTTGACTACCTTTTCTAGGATGTTCTTTATCTCCCTATTGGAAATTTCAGCTTGGCCATTCGAGTGTGGGTGATAGGGAGTAGCTACCCTATGTCTAATGTTATATTTAGCCAATACTTTCTCCATAGCCTTATTAATGAAATGTGACCCCTCATCACTAATGATAGCACGAGGAGTCCCAAATCTAGTGAAAATGTGCCTATGCAAGAAGTTAGTGACTGTTTTAGCATCATTATTAGGACATGCTTTGGCTTCTACCCACTTGGACACGTAGTCCACTGCTACTAAAATGTACAGGTTACCTGATGATGGAGGGAATGGTCCCATGAAATCAATGCCCCATACATCAAAGAGCTCCAACTCTAAGATGTAGGTGAGGGGCATCTCATCCTTGCGACTGAGGTTACCTGTCCTTTGGCATTCGTCACAGCTGTGGGCATAGTTGTGGGCGTCCTTGAAGATTGTTGGCCAATAGTAGCCACTCTGAAATACCTTCGCAGCTGTTCTTTGACCACCAAAGTGTCCACCGTAAGGAGATGAGTGACAGTGCTGCAGCACAGACTTCGCCTCAGCAGCTGAAACACACTTCCTCAACAACCCATCAGCACAAGTTCTGTAAAGTGTGGGGTCATCCCAGATGAATTTCCTTGCTTCATGAAGGAACCTCTTCTTCTCTTGTCCTCCCTTGAACACTGGCAATACCTGTGATGCACGGAAGTTAGCAATGTCAGCAAACCAAGGTTCCTCATCGTTATCACGATGAGTCAAAGCAAAGACATGTTCATCAATAAAAGCATCAGAAATTGCGGTCTCCGCAATTTTTTCGCAATTGTGCTGCAATCGAGAAAGGTGATCTGCAACCACATTTTCACAACCTTTCTTGTCCCGAATGTCCAAATCAAATTCCTGCAGCAATAACACCCATCTAATCAATCTAGGCTTGGCATCAGCCTTCCTCAAAAGATATTTTAAAGCAGAATGGTCAGTATATACAATGGTCCTAGTGCCTACAATATAGTTTCTAAATTTTTCACAAGCAAATACTACAGCAAGCATCTCTTTCTCTGTAGTTGTATAATTACATTGAGCCTCATTCAAGGTTTTACTAGCATAATAGACAGGATGTGTGAGCTTGTCAATCTTCTGTCCCAACATGACTCCTACAGCATAGTCACTGGCATCACATAGCATCTCAAATGGGAGATCCCAATTTGGTCCTACTATGATTGGTGCTGTGACCAGTGCTTCCTTAAGGGTTTTCCAAGCTACTACACATTCCTTAGAGAAGATGAATGGTCTATTTAGCTCTAGAAGCTCGCACAGAGGCTTGGCTATCTTAGAAAAGTCCTTAATGAACCTTCTGTAGAAGCCAGCGTGCCCTAAGAAGCTCCTAATAGCCTTGACATTCTGGGGCTCTACCAACTTCTCTATGATCTCTATTTTTGCCCTATCCACTTCCACACCTGCCCTTGACACTCTATGTCCTAAGACAATCCCTTCATCTACCATAAAATGGCACTTTTCCCAATTTAGGACTAGGTTGGTCTCCTCACACCTAGCCAGGACTTGTCCTAGGTTTTCTAGACAGGTTTTAAATGAATCCCCAAAGACTGAGAAGTCATCCATGAATATTTCTATCATGGACTCATCCAACTCAGAGAAGATTGCCATCATACACCTTTGGAAAGTTGCCGGTGCATTGCATAAGCCAAAAGGCATTCTGCGGAAGGCAAACGTTCCAAAAGGGCAAGTGAAGGTAGTCTTCTCTTGATCCTTAGGGTCTATAGTAATTTGATTATAGCCAGAGTACCCATCTAAGAAACAATAGTAGGCTCTACCAGCTATTCTGTCTAGCATCTGGTCAATAAACGGTATAGGGAAATGGTCTTTTTTAGTTTCTTTATTTAATTTTCTGTAATCCATACATACCCTCCACCCTGTGACAGTCCTTGTTGGAATCAGTTCGTTGTTCTCATTGACTACCACAGTTATTCCCCCCTTTTTAGGTACACATTGGATGGGGCTCACCCACTGGCTACTAGCTATGGGGAAAATTACTCCTGCATCTAACCACTTGATTATTTCCTTCTTCACTACCTCTTTCATAGAGGGGTTCAACCTACGCTGGTGATCTACCCTAGGTGTGTGCTCTTCCTCTAGTATAATTTTGTGCATGCAATAAGAAGGGCTAATGCCTCGAATATCAGCAATAGACCATGCTATAGCCTTCCTATGTTGCTTAAGCAGTAAAATTAAATCAACCTCATGCTGTTCACTTAGTTTAGAAGAAATAATTACAGGCAGCGTATCATTATCTCCTAAATATGCATATTTGAGGTGAGTAGGTAGTGGTTTCAGTTCTAACATAGGTGGATGCTCAATGGAGGGCTTTAACGGATTTATAGTCCTATCAGTTAAATCTATATTCATACATACATGCTGTGGTTTATCTACAGGCATATCCATTATGTCAGATACATTTAAATCAGCTACATCTAATCCTACATATTCATTTGCATGCTTGGTTAATAATACATGCTCTAATTGTTCTTCCATCAGTGAGTCAACAATATCCATGCTAGCACAGGATTCAAGGTCAGAGGGATACCTTAAAGCTTTATAAACACTAAATTTTACCTCTTCATCATGAACTCTCATAGTTAACTCACCTTTCTGAACATCTATGAGTGCCCTACCTGTGGCTAGAAATGGTCTACCTAGCAGGATGGGAACCTCCTTGTCTGCCTCATAGTCCAGGACAATGAAATCTGCAAGGAAAATGAATTTGTCAACTTTAACTAGAATATCCTCGATCTTACCTTCTGGATATGCGATGGATCTGTCTGCTAGTTGTAAAGTGACAGTAGTTGGACGTGCTTCTCCCATTCCCAACTGGCGGAATAGGGACAGGGGCATGAGATTTATGCTGGCGCCCAGGTCACAAAGCGCTCTGCCCACGTGCTTGCCTCCAAGTTCTACAGGTAAGGTGAAGGAACCAGGATCCTTCTCCTTCTTGGGCAGCTTGTTCTGGAGGATGGCACTGCACTCCTCGGTGAGGTTCACTGTTTCAAACTCACCAATTATTTTTTTGTTAGTAATAATGTCTTTCAAAAACTTTACATATGAAGGCATAGACTGTAAAACCTCTACAAAAGGAATGTTAACATGCACTTGCTTAAGTATTTCTAAAAATTTATTAAAATGAACTTCCTGTTCCTGCTTCTTCTTAAGCCTTCGAGGGTATGGAGGTGGTGGCACATATGCAGGCACGTCAGGACGCCTTAGGATGGGTGAAGGCCTTGGAATGTCTTCTACCTCCTCAACAATTGGCTCTAGCCTGGCTCCTGATGCGCTAGTTGGTGGTGGACCTTGGCTTGGCAGAGACTCCAGTGGAGCACTAGACTCAGTGTTCTCTACTCTCTTTGGTGTGTCCTTTGTGTTGCTCACCAATGGTCTCCCACTCCTAAGTTCAATTGCTTGAACTTGTTCTTTGCCATCTCTCCTTGGTACCTCGGTATCAGCAGGGAGTCTACCTTGGGGCCTACTTTTAAGTTCATTGGCTAATTGGCCTATTTGGTTCTCTAGGCTCCTAAGAGTAGCTTGCTGGCTCTGAAGAGTAGCATCATTCTTAGCTATATATTCCTTGAGTAGGTTTTCTACAGAAGATCCTACAGGTTGATTGTAAGGCTTTTGGTACATTGACTGGTTATGTTGGGGAGTGAAACCAGGTGTTCCACTCGGCCTTGGTTGGTTAGGATTTTGGTTAGTGTTCTGTTGGCCACCCCATGACAGGTTAGGGTGGTTTCTCCAACCAGGGTTATAGGTGTTGGAGTAGGGGTTATTCCTAGGCTGCTGCTGGCTTCCAACATAGCAGACTGAAGATGGATTCCCAGGGCAGTATTCATAAGGGTGCCCTTCCCCACAGAATCCACAGATTGGTGCCTCGCCTTGACTTGGTTGGGTGCCCATTGACATGGCTGTGGCGGTATTGGCACTGGTTTGGAGATTGGCCTGAGCCATTTGCTTAACTAGGTTGGTCAAGGCGTTTATTTGGGTGCTCATGGCGCTTAGAGCATCCTTGTCTTGAGCCCTAGTTGGCTCTACTGGATCGTCTGACCACCTACAATGAGATGTTGAGATCTTCTCCAAGATCTCATAAGCTTCGTTGTAACTCTTGGACAACATGGAACCTCCAGCAGATGAATTTAAAACTTGTCTGGTGCTGGGGTTGCATCCTTTAAAGAAGACTTCTATTTGGATACACCATGGAATGCCATGGTGTGGACATTTAATGAGAAGGTCTTTGAATCTTGTCCAAGCTTCGTGAAGAGACTCACTTGGAGCTTGTTTGAACTTTATGATATCATCACGAAAGGTAGAATTCCTATCAGGTGGGAAGTATTTGACTAGGAATTTTTCTGCTAAATCTGTCCAATTGCGGACAGATCCTGAGGGTAAAGAATTTAACCATGTTTTGGCTTTGTCCCTCAAAGAGTAAGGGAAAAGATATAGCCTCAGGGCTTCTTGGGAAACTCCAGGGATTAGGAAGGTGTCACTAACTCCTAAGAAGTTCCTAAGGTGGTTATGGGGGTCCTCATTTTCTATTCCAAAGAATTGCCCCACAGTGGACAATATTTGGAACATCACTGGCTTTAACTCGAATGAGTTGGCAGTGATTTCAGGACGGATTATGCTGGGGTTCAGCTCCCCAGGCATAGGTACTAAATATGAAAGGATGGCGCTATCCTTGTCATTCGCTATTTCAATGGGATTGCGAGTGACAGGCACCAGGTTTTGATTTACTCCAGCCATTTCTTCTTGAGGTAATTGCGGAGGAATTGTAGTCTCTGCAATGATTGGAGGTAAAAGGGTTTGTTTAAAGAGACGTTTCTTGGCTCTATTCCTAGCTCTAAGTAATCTCTCGGGCTCAGGGTTGAACTCTAGATCACTACTTGGAGTCTCATTCATAAACTACCCTAAATGGTACCTGAAAAAGAAATGAAGATGGATCAAATTCAATGGAAAATAATTTGATGTTTCAGACTTAACAAACTTCGTTTTCACTTAAAATAATTCCCCGGCAGCGGCGCCAAAAACTTGTTGCGTGCTCAATGTGTAAAGATAAATATGCAAAAGGGTAGGGAGAGCACTTAGAACATGCAAGCATACATGGTCTCACAGCAAGTAGTAAGTATATTTCATTCGTTTTTTCCTCAGAGACTCATTTTTAGCTATTCGCGAAGTGTGATTGTTAAGAAAGATGGGATGAATTTGATGGGGTAAAATTGGTTTTTAATTATCTAATTTTTGCTGAATGTATAAAGGGATATAACATAAACAAATGCAAGTTGAAATTAGATGCAAAGGACAAGAGATGGAATTAATAAACGAGGAAGAAAACAGCTAAACAGAATGCAACTTAGCAGAATTGCGAGAACCGCAATTAATCCGCAATTAACTCAACAGCAAAAGTATGTAAATGGGCGAATTAAGGGCTACTAATGACTATCCTATAGGCAGTTTATTACGATTATCAAGCTTTGGATCAACTCTCTATACATCAAACTCACTCTATCTCAAGTATCGTCCGATTCCATGCATTAGAGTCTTAAGTTTACTCGACTTCAAAGTAAGGTCTCAAGCATCTTATTTACGCAGGAGTGTTCAGTTGTACTAGGGAAACGCCTATTCCTAGGCCGTTTCCTGATTACCATGAAAGGCTAGCATGATTATATGACTCTGAACTCTTACTCCTTCCAGAGGTTAGGAGTTCTTTGGACAAAATGGATGGCCAATCGAAATTGCCCGTGGGATGAAGCTTACATACAATCAATGTTCGAGTGTTAATCTGCCTACTTGATTCACGTTTTTTAGCCTATAGTTCTGTCATTAGCATGCCCCTAAGTGACTTAGCTACTCATGGATATATAGAGAACAGAAATGGCAGATAAGATAGACATGCTTAGAAGGGAAATGTGCTTAAAACAATAATCCAAACCCGTAGCAGAAGATAGGAAATGAGAAATGCAGAAATGAACTTTAATTACTGAAATTGTCTGTTGAACAGACAAAAGCTGTAAAGTAAATAGCAACAAGACAGAAAGCAACGAACTAACTAATCTAGCTACTTAGGAAAAGAACAGCACGAAGCAGAATGTAAAACAGAAGAGAAAGACAGAAAAACAGTAAAGAGTTGCTGGAAAGCTTCGTGGCAGTCCCCTCGAATGAAGGGGATGAAAGATCAGCCTTGCTTGGATGAATCCAATCGAGAGAGAGAAAGAATCTTCCCTCCTTCCTATCAGATTATCGATTCCAACAGCTGAGACTCTCACTCCAACAGACGGCAAAGGAAAACAGATGGAAATGGTGGACTGCGAGAAGACTTCTGCGCTTCGAGTGATGATTAAACCTCCGACTTTGACCCCCTTTTATAGTAGTTTGCAGGTGCGTTTGGGCCAAGGAGAACCATCAATCTTCAACGTCGTATATCAGAATGGATGGAGGAGAAAGAATGAATCCCTGAAATTACGGAAATTAACAGAAAAAGATCAGTCAACTTACGGTTTTCACTTGAATAATTGCGGCCTCAGCAATGTTTTCGCAATTCATTCGCAATGCTCATTTTTTCATTCTTTTCCTTCGGTTTTCAACCCTTTTTCTACCTATTGTACATAAGTCCTATATTAGCTACCTTCTTCTAATTCTCATATTAAAGCATAGGTTTAGGCTAAATGCTAACAAAAACACCTAAATGTGTACATCTTCTTAAGCTAAATGGGTTCTAAATAAGTCACTTTCAGAGACTTAACAGCTACTAAGCTCTTCCATGGGGGATTTGATTTATTCATCCTCCATGGAAGGCTAAACTAAGGTAAGTGCTTGATTTTGAGCTTTGGTTTTGTGATTTATGGATGTTTGGGGAGGTTTGCCCATTTGTAAATGTTGAGCCAATTAGTATGTTTATGCATTCTCTTGCTTGTTCTTCATAATATCTAGCATGTGTAGCTAAATTAGGTTGACGCCCTAGTTCCTATGCATGATAGAGGGCTAAAGGTTGGGACGTATAATTGCCCAAATCGCTAGGTAGCACGGGTTTAAGCATGGCTAATTAATTCAACCCAAGGTGACAGTTGGTAATCTGAGTTAATTAATGTTTTCATGTTAAGCTTAAGACAAGAGAGAAACCGGGCTAGTCTTAGGATTAGGCCGTCACAATGTTCCTGTCACTGGCCTATAGTCGATTTAGGGTTCGCGACCTTGGATAGATTATTAGCCAAGTATAATTAGAATTGCACGTGTCTAATTATTTCCTTGGGTCATTTGAGCTAGCATTAGCCAAATGGATTGTGTGCAGAAGCATGATTAGTTGATAATTTGTATCGATGAACCGAACATCCATAATGATCAATCCCATTGCTCGAAGTTAAGCACGCCCGTTAAATTTTTGCATGTTGTCATTTAATTTTCCGTTAGCTTGCATAATAGGAGCTCCCTTCCCCCCAAACCAAATTACCATTCTTTTATTTTGATTTGTGCATACTTTTTATCTCTAGCAAATTAGGCTTAGTTAAATTAGATTTCTTATTTCCCTGTGGATCGACCCCGTTACCACTAAGCTTCAAATAGCTCGGTGTACATCGGGTTTATAAATTGTATTTTGGCAAGCCTCGACAGCTTGAATTTGGAGTACCACATAAAATACGTCTACCATCCACCGTAAGGAGATGTATGACAGTGCTGCAACACTGACTTTGCCTCAGCAGCTGATACACACTTCCTCAGCAAACCATCTGCACATGTCTTGTAAAGTGTAGGATCGTCCCAGATGAACTTCCTAGCTTCATGTAGGAACCTCTTCTTTTCTTGCCCCCCTTTGAAAGTTGGTAGTACCTGTGAGGCAAGGAAGTTAGCAATATCCGCAAACCAAGGTTCCTCATCGTTATCACGATGTGCTAACACAAAGACATGCTCATCAACAAAGGCATCAGAAATTGTTGGCTCAGCAATTGTTTCGCAATTACTTCGCAATCTAGATAAATGGTCAGCAACTACATTTTCGCATCCTTTTTTATCTCTAATGTCTAAGTCAAACTCTTGCAATAATAATACCCATCTAATCAACCTTGGCTTAGCATCAGCCTTCCTCATTAGATATTTTAGTGCAGAGTGATCAGTGTACACAATTGTTCTAGTGCCTACAATGTAATTTCTAAACTTTTCACAGGCAAATACTACAGCTAGCATTTCCTTCTCTGTGGTCGTGTAATTACATTGTGCTTCATTTAAAGTCTTACTTGCATAATATACAGGATGTGTTAGTTTATCTATTTTTTGTCCTAGTATAACCCCTACTGCATAGTCACTAGCATCACACATCATTTCAAACGGTAGATCCCAGTTTGGACCTACTATAATTGGTGCTTTGACTAAGGCTTCCTTAAGTGTTGTCCATGCTAGGAAACATTCTTTTGAGAAGACAAATGGTTTATTAAGCTCTAGAAGCTCACATAAAAGTTTAGAGATTTTTGAAAAGTTTTTAATGAATCTCCTATAAAAACCTGCATGACCTAGGAAACTTCTAATAGCTTTTACATTTTGAGGTTCCACTAGCTTCTCTATTATTTCTATTTTGGCCCTATCGACCTCTACTCCTGCTCTAGATACTCTATGTCCTAGGACTATTCCTTCTTCCACCATAAAGTGGCATTTTTCCCAATTTAAGACTAGGTTGGTCTCCTCACACCTGGTTAGGACTTGTCCTAAGTTTTCTAAGCAATTATTAAAAGAATCACCAAAGACTGAGAAGTCATCCATAAATATTTCTATCATGGATTCATCTAAATCAGAGAAGATAGCCAACATGCACCTTTGGAATGTTGCTGGTGCATTGCATAAGCCAAATGACATTCTGCGAAAAGCAAATGTTCCAAAGGGACATGTGTTAAGTCTCTGAAAGTGACTTATTTAGGACCCATTTAGCTTAAGAAGATGTACACTTTTAGGTGTTTTTGATAGCATTTAGCCTAAACCTATGCTTAAATATGAGAATGAGAAGAAGGTAGCTAAATTAGGACTTATGCACAATAGGAAAGAAAAGGGTTAAAAACCGAAGGAAAAGAATGAAAAAAAACTGCATTGCGACAGCATTGCGAAAACATTGCTGAAGCCGCAATTATTCAAGTGAAAACCGTAAGTTGACTGATCTTTTTCTGTTAAATTCCGTGATTTCAGGGATTCGTTCTTTCTCCTCCATCCATTCTGATATACGACGTTGAAGATTGATGGTTCTCCTTGGCCCAAACGCACCTGCAAACTACTATAAAAGGGGGTCAAAGTCGGAGGTTCAAACATCATCCGAAAGCGTAGAAGTCTTCTCGCAGTCCATCTCTTCTCCTGTTTTCCTTTGCCGTCTGCTGGTTTGCGAAGCTCAGCTGTTGGAATCGATAATCTGATAGGAAGGAGAGGAGATTCTTCTTCTCTCCCGATTGGATTCTTCCAAGCAAGGCTGACCTTTCTCATCCTTCATTCGAGGCGACTGCAACGAGTCATTCGAGCTGTTTATTGCTTTCTGTTTTTTCATTTCTACTTTACAAACTCTGTCTTGTGTTGTTTCTGTTCTAGTGGTTCAGTCAGTTCATTTCGTTGTGTTCTGTCTTGCTGTTCTTTACTTTAAGTATCTTTATTATTCATTCAAACAATCAATTAATCAAGCGCAAAGTTCAGTATTTCACAGTTTCGTTCCTTTACATTCTACTGTTTTCCTCTACTGTTTTAAGCACATTTCCCTTCGAAGCATGTCTGTTTTATCTTTTAGTTCTGTTCTCCTTATATCCATGAGTAACTAAATCACTTAGGGGCATGCTAATGACAACTCCATAGGCTAAAAAACGTGAATCAAGCATGTAGGATAGCTCTCGAACATTGATTGTATGTAAGCTTCATCCCACGGGCAATATCGATTGGCCATCCATTTTGTCCAAAGAACTCCTAACCTCTGGAAGGAGTAAGAGTTCAGAGTCATATTATCATGCTAGCCTTTCAAGGTAACCAGGAAACGGCCTAGGAATAGGCGTTTCCCTAGTACAAACCATATCTTTCTGCCTTAACAAGATGCTTAAGACCTTACTTTGAGTTGAGTAAACTAAAGAATCTAATGCATGGAATCGGACGATACATGAGATTGAGATAGTTTGATGCATAGAGAGTAGATCCAGTGCTTGAGAATCGTATAAAAATTCCTATAGGATAGTCATTAGTAGCCCTTAATTCGCCCATTTACACACTTTCGCTGTTATTGTAATTGCGGTAGAATTGCGGTCTCCGCAATTCCGTCTAAGTTTCCATTCTGTTTCGCTATCTTTGCATTCATTTATTAATTTCGTTTCTTTTCATTTTAGTTTAGCTTTGACTTGTTCTCGTTTATGTTACTACCCTTTACACATTCAGCAAAAATTAGACAATTAAAAACCAATTTTACCCCATCAAATCCACCCCTTCTTTCTTAACAAAACACTTCGTGAATAGCTAAAAATAAGTCTCTGTGGGAAAACGAATGAAAAAATACTCATTACTTGCTATAAGATCATGTATGCTTGCATGTTCTGAGTGCTCTCTCTCTCTTATTGCTTATTCTTATTAACACATTGAGCACGCAACAACATGTAAAGGTCGTTTTCTCCTGGTCCACAGGGTCTATGGTATTTTGTTTATATCCAGAATAACCATCTAAAAAGCAGTAATAGGCTCGGCCAACTATTCTATCTAACATCTGATCTATAAACGGTAAAGGAAAGTGATCTCTTTTGGTTTCTTTATTAAGTTTTTTGTAGTCCATACAGACTCTCCATCCTGTAACAGTTCTAGTTGGAATTAGTTCGTTATTCTCATTAACTATTACAGTCATTCCACCTTTCTTAGGCACACATTGGATCGGACTCACCCATTGACTATTGACTATGGGAAAAATTACACCTGCGTCTAACCATTTGATAATTTCTTTCTTTACTACCTCTTTCATGGAGGGGTTCAACCTACGTTGGTGATCTACCCTAGGTGTATGTTCCTCTTCCAACAATATTTTATGCATGCAATAGGAAGGACTAATACCTCTTATATCAGCAATCGTCCATGCAATAGCTTTTTTATGTTGCTTAAGCAGCAATATTAGCGCAATTTCATGTTGTTTACTCAGTTTGGACGAAATGATAACAGGCAAAGTATCTTGATCTCCTAGATATGCATACTTAAGATGATCAGACAATGGTTTTAATTCTAATAGAGGTGGATGTTCAATTGATGGTTTCAAAGGATTCGTGGTTCTCTCAGACAATTTATTAGTCATACAAACATGTTGAGGGTTGTCCACATGTATATCCATCAATTCAGAAATGTTTAAGTCATCTATATCTACTTGTACATAGTTAGTGGCATGCTTAATTAACAGTTCATGCTCAAGTTGTTCTTCCATAAGGGAATCTACTACATCTACATTTGCACAGGATTCAGAATCAGAGGGGTACCTTAAAGCTTTAAATACACTGAATTTAACCTCCTCATCATGAACTCTCATGGTGAGCTCACCTTTCTGGACATCGATTAGAGCCCTACCTGTGGCTAGAAATGGTCTGCCCAATAAGATTGGTACCTCCTTGTCTGCCTCATAATCCAGAATGATGAAGTCTGCAAGAAAGATGAATTTGTCAACCTTGACAAGTATATCCTCAATTTTCCCCTCCGGGTATGCTATGGATCTGTCTGCAAGCTGCAAGGTGACAGTAGTAGGTCGTGCTTCTCCTATTCCAAGTTGGCGGAATAGTGACAAGGGCATGAGATTGATGCTGGCTCCCAGATCACATAGAGCTTTGCCCACGTGCTTGCCTCCCAACTCGACTGGTAAGGTGAAGGAACCAGGATCCTTCTCCTTCTTTGGTAGTTTGTTTTTGAGTATAGGACTGCACTCCTCGGTGAGATTCACTGTTTCAAATTCACCAATGGTTTTCTTGTTAGTAATTATATCTTTCAAGAATTTAACATAAGAAGGCATAGATTGCAAAACTTCCACAAATGGGATATTAACATGCACTTGTTTTAAAATTTCTAAAAACTTATTAAAGTGCACATCCTGTTCTTGTTTCTTTTTCAACCGCCTAGGGAATGGAGGTGGTGGCACATATGTAGGCAATTCAGGTCGCCTAATGACAGGTGGAGGCCTTGGGATTTCTTCTGGTTTCTCAATGATAGGTTCCAGCCTCACCCTTGTTGTGCTTGGTGGTGATTGATCATGGTTGGGCAGAGAATCCAGTGGAGCACTAGACTCTTCATTCTCTACTCGCTTTGGGGTTTCTCTGTTGTTGATCACCAATGGTCTCCCACTACGAAGTTCAATTGCTTGAACTTGTTCTTTCCCATCCCTTCTTGGTACTTCAGTGTCTGCAGGCAATCTACCTTGGGGCCTATTTTTCAGTTCGTTGGCTAACTGCCCTATTTGGTGTTCTAAGCTCCTCAGGGTGGCTTGCTGACTTTGCATGGTTGCATCATTTTTTGCAATGTACTCTTTAAGTAAATTCTCTGCTGATGATCCTATGGGTTGGTTATATGGCTTTTGGTACATGGGTTGGTTATTTTGTTGAGTGAAACCAGGTGTTCCACTCGGTCTTGGTTGGTTTTGTGCTTGGTTAGTGTTTTGTTGTCCACCCCAAGAAAGATTTGGGTGGTTCCTCCAACCAGGATTATAGGTGTTAGAGTAGGGGTTGTTCCTAGGCTGCTGTTGACTTCCAACATAGCAGACCGAGGCTGGATTCCCAGGGCAGAAATCATACAAGTGCCCTTCCCCACGGAATCCACAAATTAGTGTCTCACCTTGACTAGTTGATGCGCCCATTGAAACGGTTGTTGCGGTGTTGACACTTGGTTGGAGATTGGTTTGAGCCATTTGTTTTACTAGATTGGTCAGGGCATTTATTTGGCTACTCATTGCACTAAGTGCATCCTTGTCTTGAGCTCTCCTAGGCTCTACAGGATCGTCTGGCCATCTACAATGGGAAGTTGAGATTTTCTCCAAAATCTCGTAGGCTTCATTGTAGCTCTTTGAAAGCATGGAACCACCAGCTGAAGAATTCAACACTTGTCTCGTGCTGGGGTTGCATTCTTTAAAGAACACTTCTATTTGGATACACCATGGAATGCCATGGTGTGGACATTTAAGCAATAGATCTTTGAATCTTGTCCAAGCTTCGTGTAATGATTCGTTTTCGGGTTGTTTGAACTTGATTATATCATCACGAATGTTGGAATTCCTATCAGGTGGGAAGTATTTGACTAGGAATTTCTCAGCTAGATCTGTCCAATTGACAATCGATCCAGAGGGTAAGGAATTTAACCACGTTTTGGCTTTATCTCTTAATGAGTAGGGAAAGAGGTAGAGTCTTAAGGCTTCTTGGGAAACTCCAGGGATGATAAAAGTATCACTGACTCCTAGGAAATTTCTCAGATGATTGTGGGGATCTTCGTTTTCCACTCCAAAGAATTGTCCAACTGTGGACAGCATTTGGAACATTACTGGCTTTAACTCGAATGAGTGAGCTGTAATCTCAGGGCGTATAATGCTCGGATTAAGCTCATCAGGCATGGGAACTAAGTATGAAAGGATGGCACTATCCTTATCATTCGCGATTTT
The DNA here is from genome assembly GCA_028017165.1 of Herpetospermum pedunculosum. Lineage (NCBI taxonomy): Eukaryota > Viridiplantae > Streptophyta > Magnoliopsida > Cucurbitales > Cucurbitaceae > Herpetospermum > Herpetospermum pedunculosum. The sequence continues at coordinate 50,237,637 of CM051528.1, read as the reverse complement.
GATGGGGTTGCGAATGGTAGGTGCTTGGTTTGGGGCTGCTCTATCCATTTCGGTTTGTTGGAATTGCGATGACTCTGCGGAGTCAGCAATGTTTTGAGTTACAGGTGGCTGTTTAAAGAGGCGTTTCTTAGCTTTGTTTCTGGCCCTAAGAAGTCTTTCAGGATCAGGATTGAACTCTAGGTTGCTATTTGAATGCTCATTCATAAACTAGCTCGATGGTACCTGTAAAAGAAATGAAAGAAGATTAGCTCCAATAGATATTAATGTTTTTTTTTTCTAAAATAACAAACTTCGTGTTTACTAAACAAAATCCCCGGCAGCGGCGCCAAAAACTTGTTGCGTGCTCAATGTGTAAGTAAAAATGCGATGCGAGAGCACTCAGAACATGCAAGCATACATGGTCTTGTAGCAAGTAATAAGTATTTTTTCATTCGATTTCCCACAGAGATTTATTCTTAGTTACTAACGAAGTGAGATGCTAAATTAGAAGGGTGGCTTAAATGGGGTGAATTGGAGATTAATGTGCCTAACTAATGAAGAATATACGAGATATGCAAGCATAAACAAAAGCAAGTAAAGAGATGGACTTCAATGTAGGAAAGAAAGAATTGCGGACTCAACAATGTTCCAGCAATAAAATCGCAAAAAGTAAAAGACTGGAAAAATACTAAGGCAAAAACAGAACTATAGAATTGCGCAGACAACAATTAACTAGCAATTAAATTAGCAACGTTTTAAGGGTGATTCGAAAATTCGACAATGTATGCACATTTTGAGCCTATTTTAAAAAAATATATGTTATTTCCCTACATCCACTGAGCACATAGCACTCTTATTCTCAGTTCTGTAGGTTTAGAATCATTTTATTTGGTCTGAAACCTTGTTGTCACCCCGAAAGGTACCATTAGGGAGGCTTGATGTGTTAGAAGTAGTAATGATTCATTTGTCGTATAGCATAGCTATTGCCTAAAAAAAAAAAAGTGTTTGCATGAAAAATAAAAACTCTAGAGTTGCTCCTCCTTCTTGTGTTGCCCGTGTAACCAGGGGCGATCGTGTAACCCACGGTTGTCACTGCATGAAAGGGAACTAATAGAAGTGAGCAATGGTCCTTAAAAACGTGAAGCTAGATTTAGTTTGACGTGTTAGGCTCTCTTGGAGAAAAATAAAAAATAAAAAGTAGTTCAAAAAGAAAAATGGGTACAAAGTACTCAAAGAAAAGAAAGAAAATGTAGGCCTTATGTTTTGTTGCTCTTTCTATCGCTAAAAGCCGTTAGACTGTTCTTATCGCCAAAAGTAGGGAAAAACGAGTCTTAGGGCTATATAAGGTTGTCCCGGGCTTGCATGAGCTAGGTTGAGAGGTGCTAAACACACACACACGTAAGGGAATAGGAGTTTAAATTTTGAAATGAATTCAACGTTTGCATGCATTTGATAGTTTTACATTTATTCAAGTACCTTGTTTCACAAGCATTGAGATTAGAGTTTTCATCATGCGTTTAATTCTTTGGAGATTATTGAGAGTATACCTTGCTCGAGGACTAGCAAGATTTAGGTCGGGGGTATTTTGATAGCTCCAAAATAGAGCTATCTTTATGTCCCTAATTCTGGCTAAAACCATGACATATATTGATTAAAATGCTTCCTTGTAGGTGATTTCATGGTAGAGAGCTCGGGAAGTCCAAAGACACATTTCGGGGCTTAAAGTGCCGTTTTAGAGCTTCATAGATGCATCGGGAGTGAAATGGCCTAAAGAATCCAAGAGATGGCAAAAATGGCCTTGAAGAAGCACATTTTGGCCATCCAAACCCGAGAGCTCACTTGCATGGGCGGCAGCGTCGAGACGCTAGCTCGACGCCGCCTGGACATCATCCGAAGCACGCGCGCGCCCCAGCGTCGAGACGCCGCCCGAGGGTCTCGACGCCGCCCCGACACCATCCGACGCACGAGCGCGCCCCAGCGTCTCGACGCCGCCCGAGGGTCTCGACGCTGCCCCGACTGCCTACCGAAGACAAAGCGCGCCCCAGCGTCTCGACGCCGCCCGAGGGTCTCGACGCTCGCCCGACAATTTTCCAGTTGGACGCGCGACAGCGTCGAGACGCTGTCCGAGCGTCTCGACGCCCGCGCGCGCGCGCGGCTGCCAACTTAGGGCACAGCGTCGAGACGCTTGCCTAGCGTCTCGACGCTCCGACACTTAAAGGCGTGAAAACGCCATTTTGAAGCCAACTTTTGATCCCCCTTCTTCTTCCCAACTTCTTCCTCTCGGGTCTAGACCATTTTCCACCATTTTTTGCCTTCTTCTTCTCCTCTTTGTATGCTACTAAGCTCTTCCATGGGGGATTTGATTTATTCATCCTCCATGGAAGGCTAAACTAAGGTAAGTGCTTGATTTTGAGCTTTGGTTTTGTGATTTATGGATGTTTGGGGAGGTTTGCCCATTTGTAAATGTTGAGCCAATTAGTATGTTTATGCATTCTCTTGCTTGTTCTTCATAATATCTAGCATGTGTAGCTAAATTAGGTTGACGCCCTAGTTCCTATGCATGATAGAGGGCTAAAGGTTGGGACGTATAATTGCCCAAATCGCTAGGTAGCACGGGTTTAAGCATGGCTAATTAATTCAACCCAAGGTGACAGTTGGTAATCTGAGTTAATTAATGTTTTCATGTTAAGCTTAAGACAAGAGAGAAACCGGGCTAGTCTTAGGATTAGGCCGTCACAATGTTCCTGTCACTGGCCTATAGTCGATTTAGGGGTCGCGACCTTGGATAGATTATTAGCCAAGTATAATTAGAATTGCACGTGTCTAATTATTTCCTTGGGTCATTTGAGCTAGCATTAGCCAAATGGATTGTGTGCAGAAGCATGATTAGTTGATAATTTGTATCGATGAACCAAACATCCATAATGATCAATCCCATTGCTCGAAGTTAAGCACGCCCGTTAAATTTTTGCACGTTGTCATTTAATTTTCCGTTAGCTTGCATAATAGGAGCTCCCTTCCCCCCAAACCAAATTACCATTCTTTTATTTTGATTTGTGCATACTTTTTATCTCTAGCAAATTAGGCTTAGTTAAATTAGATTTCTTATTTCCCTGTGGATCGACCCCGTTACCACTAAGCTTCAAATAGCTCGGTGTACATCGGGTTTATAAATTGTATTTTGGCAAGCCTCGACAGCTTGAATTTGGAGTAGCACATAAAATACGTCTACCATCCACCGTAAGGAGATGTATGACAGTGCTGCAACACAGACTTTGCCTCAGCAGCTGATACACACTTCCTCAGCAAACCATCTGCACATGTCTTGTAAAGTGTAGGATCGTCCCAGATGAACTTCCTAGCTTCATGTAGGAACCTCTTCTTTTCTTGCCCCCCTTTGAAAGTTGGTAGTACCTGTGAGGCAAGGAAGTTAGCAATATCCGCAAACCAAGGTTCCTCATCGTTATCACGATGTGCTAACACAAAGACATGCTCATCAACAAAGGCATCAGAAATTGTTGGCTCAGCAATTTTTTCGTAATTACTTCGCAATCTAGATAAATGGTCAGCAACTACATTTTCGCATCCTTTTTTATCTCTAATGTCTAAGTCAAACTCTTGCAATAATAATACCCATCTAATCAACCTTGGCTTAGCATCAGCCTTCCTCATTAGATATTTTAGTGCAGAGTGATCAGTGTACACAATTGTTCTAGTGCCTACAATGTAATTTCTAAACTTTTCACAGGCAAATACTACAGCTAGCATTTCCTTCTCTGTGGTCGTGTAATTACATTGTGCTTCATTTAAAGTCTTACTTGCATAATATACAGGATGTGTTAGTTTATCTATTTTTTGTCCTAGTATAACCCCTACTGCATAGTCACTAGCATCACACATCATTTCAAACGGAAGATCCCAGTTTGGACCTACTATAATTGGTGCTTTGACTAAGGCTTCCTTAAGTGTTGTCCATGCTAGGAAACATTCTTTTGATAAGACAAATGGTTTATTAAGCTCTAGAAGCTCACATAAAAGTTTAGAGATTTTTGAAAAGTTTTTAATGAATCTCCTATAAAAACCTACATGACCTAGGAAACTTCTAATAGCTTTTACATTTTGAGGTTCCACTAGCTTCTCTATTATTTCTATTTTGGCCCTATCGACCTCTACTCCTGCTCTAGATACTCTATGTCTTAGGACTATTCCTTCTTCCACCATAAAGTGGCATTTTTCCCAATTTAAGAATAGGTTGGTCTCCTCACACCTGGTTAGGACTTGTCCTAAGTTTTCTAAGCAATTATTAAAAGAATCACCAAAGACTGAGAAGTCATCCATAAATATTTCTATCATGGATTCATCTAAATCAGAGAAGATAGCCAACATGCACCTTTGGAATGTTGTTGGTGCATTGCATAAGCCAAATGACATTCTGCGAAAAGCAAATGTTCCAAAGGGACATGTAAAGGTCGTTTTCTCCTGGTCCACAGGGTCTATGGTAATTTGGTTATATCCAGAATAACCATCTAAAAAGCAGTAATAGGCTCGGCCAACTATTCTATCTAACATCTGATCTATAAACGGTAAAGGAAAGTGATCTCTTTTGGTTTCTTTATTAAGTTTTCTGTAGTCCATACAGACTCTCCATCCTGTAACAGTTCTAGTTGGAATTAGTTCGTTATTCTCATTAACTATTACAGTCATTCCACCTTTCTTAGGCACACATTGGATCGGACTCACCCATTGACTATTGACTATGGGAAAAATTACACCTGCGTCTAACCATTTTCTAATTTCTTTCTTTACTACCTCTTTCATGGAGGGGTTCAACCTACGTTGGTGATCTACCCTAGGTGTATGTTCCTCTTCCAACAATATTTTATGCATGCAATAGGAAGGACTAATACCTCTTATATCAACAATCGTCCATGCAATAGCTTTTTTATGTTGCTTAAGCAGCAATATTAGCGCAATTTCATGTTGTTTACTCAGTTTGGACGAAATGATAACAGGCAAAGTATCTTGATCTCCTAGATATGCATACTTAAGATGATCAGGCAATGGTTTTAATTCTAATAGAGGTGGATGTTCAATTGATGGTTTCAAAGGATTCGTGGTTCTCTCAGACAATTTATTAGTCATACAAACATGTTGAGGGTTGTCCACATGTATATCCATCAATTTAGAAATGTTTAAGTCATCTATATCTACTTGTACATAGTTAGTGGCATGCTTAATTAACAGTTCATGCTCAAGTTGTTCTTCCATAAGGGAATCTACTACATCTACATTTGCACAGGATTCAGAATCAGAGGGGTACCTTAAAGCTTTAAATACACTGAATTTAACCTCCTCATCATGAACTCTCATGGTGAGCTCACCTTTCTGGACATCGATTAGAGCCCTACCTGTGGCTAGAAATGGTCTGCCCAATAAGATTGGTACCTCCTTGTCTGCCTCATAATCCAAAATGATGAAGTCTGCAAGAAACATGAATTTGTCAACCTTGACAAGTATATCCTCAATTTTCCCCTCCGGGTATGCTATGGATCTGTCTGCAAGCTGCAAGGTGACAGTAGTAGGTCGTGCTTCTCCTATTCAAAGCTGGCGGAATAGTGACAAGGGCATGAGATTGATGCTGGCTCCCAGATCACATAGAGCTTTGCCCACGTGCTTGCCTCCCAACTCGACTGGTAAGGTGAAGGAACCAGGATCCTTCTCCTTCTTTGGTAGTTTGTTTTGGAGTATAGCACTGCACTCCTCGGTGAGATTCACTGTTTCAAATTCACCAATGGTTTTCTTGTTAGTAATTATATCTTTCAAGAATTTAACATAAGAAGGCATAGATTGCGAAACTTCCACAAATGGGATATTAACATGCACTTGTTTTAAAATTTTTAAAAACTTATTAAAGTGCACTTCCTGTTCTTGTTTCTTTTTCAACCGCCTAGGGAATGGAGGTGGTGGCACATATGTAGGCAATTCAGGTCGCCTAATGACAGGTGGAGGCCTTGGGATTTCTTCTGGTTTCTCAATGATAGGTTCCAGCCTCACCCTTGTTGTGCTTGGTGGTGATTGATCATGGTTGGGAAGAGAATCCAGTGGAGCACTAGACTCTTCATTCTCTACTCGCTTTGGGGTTTCTCTGTTGTTGATCACCAATGGTCTCCCACTACGAAGTTCAATTGCTTGAACTTGTTCTTTCCCATCCCTTCTTGGTACTTCAGTGTCTGCAGGCAATCTACCTTGGGGCCTATTTTTCAGTTCGTTGGCTAACTGCCCTATTTGGTGTTCTAAGCTCCTCACGGTGGCTTGCTGACTTTGCATGGTTGCATCATTGTTTGCAATGTACTCTTTAAGTAAATTCTCTGCTGATGATCCTATGGGTTGGTTATATGGCTTTTGGTACATGGGTTGGTTATTTTGTTGAGTGAAACCAGGTGTTCCACTCGGTCTTGGTTGGTTTTGTGCTTGGTTAGTGTTTTGTTGTCCACCCCAAGAAAGATTTGGGTGGTTCCTCCAACCAGGATTATAGGTGTTAGAGTAGGGGTTGTTCCTAGGCTGCTGTTGACTTCCAACATAGCTGACCGAGGCTGGATTCCCAGGGCAGAAATCATACAAGTGCCCTTCCCCACGGAATCCACAAATTAGTGTCTCACCTTGACTAGTTGATGCGCCCATTGAAACGGTTGTTGCGGTGTTGACACTTGGTTGGAGATTGGTTTGAGCCATTTGTTTTACTAGATTGGTCAGGGCATTTATTTGGCTACTCATTGCACTAAGTGCATCCTTGTCTTGAGCTCTCCTAGGCTCTACAGGATCGTCTGGCCATCTACAATGGGAAGTTGAGATTTTCTCCAAAATCTCGTAGGCTTCATTGTAGCTCTTTGAAAGCATGGAGCCACCAGCTGAAGAATTCAACACTTGTCTCGTGCTGGGGTTGCATTCTTTAAAGAACACTTCTATTTGGATACACCATGGAATGCCATGGTGTGGACATTTAAGCAATAGATCTTTGAATCTTGTCCAAGCTTCGTGTAATGATTCGTTTTCGGGTTGTTTGAACTTGATTATATCATCACGAATGTTGGAATTCCTATCAGGTGGGAAGTATTTGACTAGGAATTTCTCAGCTAGATCTGTCCAATTGACAATCGATCCAGAGGGTAAGGAATTTAACCACGTTTTGGCTTTATCTCTTAATGAGTAGGGAAAGAGGTAGAGTCTTAAGGCTTCTTGGGAAACTCCACGGATGATAAAAGTATCACTGACTCCTAGGAAATTTCTCAGATGATTGTGGGGATCTTCGTTTGCCACTCCAAAGAATTGTCCAACTGTGGACAACATTTGGAACATTACTGGCTTTAACTCGAATGAGTGAGCTGTAATCTCAGGGCGTATAATGCTCGGATTAAGCTCCTCAGGCATGGGAACTAAGTATGAAAGGATGGCACTATCCTTATCATTCGCGATTTTGATGGGGTTGCGAATGGTAGGTGCTTGGTTTGGGGCTGCTCTATCCATTTCGGTTTGTTGGAATTGCGATGACTTTGCGGAGTCAGCAATATTTTGAGTTACAAGTGGCTGTTTAAAGAGGCGTTTCTTAGCTTTGTTTCTGGCCCTAAGAAGTCTTTCAGGATCAGGATTGAACTCTAGGTTGCTATTTGAATGCTCATTCATAAACTAGCTCGATGGTACCTGTAAAAGAAATGAAAGAAGATTAGCTCCAATAGATATTAATGTTTTTTTTTTCTAAAATAACAAACTTCGTGTTTACTAAACAAAATCCTCGGCAGCGGCGCCAAAAACTTGTTGCGTGCTCAATGTGTAAGTAAAAATGCGATGCGAGAGCACTCAGAACATGCAAGCATACATGATCTTGTAGCAAGTAATAAGTATTTTTTCATTCGATTTCCCACAGAGATTTATTCTTAGTTACTAACGAAGTGAGATGCTATATTAGAAGGGTGGCTTAAATGGGGTGAATTGGAAATTAATGTGCCTAACTAATGAAGAATATACGAGATATGCAAGCATAAACAAAAGCAAGTAAAGAGATGGACTTCAATGTAGGAAAGAAAGAATTGCGGACTCAACAATGTTCCAGCAATAAAATCGCAAAAAGTAAAAGACTGGAAAAATACTAAGGCAAAAACAGAACTATAGAATTGCGCAGACAACAATTAACTAGCAATTAAATTAGCAACGTTTTAAGGGTGAGATGGGGAAACAAGGTCAACTAACGACTCCTCTATAGGCTTTTTCATACGATTATTCAGCAGTAGCTCAACTTATCATGCATCAATTTAACTCATTCTCATGCATCTCTCGATTACATGCATTAGATCCTTTAGTTCACTCATATCCAAGTAAGACTTAAGCATCTATTTATATAAGCAAGTTAATGAATTGTGCTAGGAAAACGCCTATTCCTATGTCGTTTTCTGGCTACCATGAAAGGCTAGCATGAATGGACGACTCTGAACTCTTACTCCTTCCGGAGGTTAGAAGTTCTTTGGACAAAATGGATGGCTAATCGAAATTGCCTGTGGGATGAAGTACACATACATTCAATGCATTCGAAGCTACCCTACATGCTGAATTCACGTATTTCTACCTATAGATTCATCATTAGCAGACCCTCGTGTGATTAGTTACTCATGGATGATGTGGAAGTGGAAATACTAGATTGATTAAGCATGATTAACAGTACTTAAAGGAAAGCAAAGGAAAGAACAAAAAGTGATGAGAAACTTGCGAAGTGGTAAATGATTTCTCTATTAAATCAGATTCAAAGCTTAATGTGCAAAGACTGTAAAACAGTAGAGACTAAACAAATGAAAGCGAATTGACGCAATGTAACAAACAGAAGTAAATAACAGCAGACATTAGAGAAAATGGAAGACAGAAAGCAGTAGAAAGTGATGTAAATGTGTGCGTGAACTCCTCGCCGCAAGCGCCTCGGATGAAGGGGAAGGTTAGCGTTTTTTGGGGATGAATCCAATCAGAAGAGAAGAAGGATCTTCTCTTCTTCCTCTCGAATTATCGGTGCCAAAAGCTGATTCCTTCACTCCAACAAACGGGATAGAAAATGGAGAGAAACTGCGTTGAGATGGGAAGTTCTACGCTTCCAAGCTTATTGTTCTCCTTCCCCCTTGACCTCCTTTTATAGTGTTTTGCAGGTACCTTCAGTCATGGAGAACCATCCATTCTGAACGACAAACATCCACATGGCAGCAGGGGAGAACTTGGGCCGCTGAAAGATCGCAACAAAACGACGGACGGTTGGGAAAAAACTTAACATCCGCAGCTTAAACATTGCGGATTCCTCGTTGAGACCGCAATTCCCATTGCGGAGACAGCAATGTTTCAGCAATTCCCCTGCAATGCAAATTTCAACTCTTTAGCATTGTTTTTTATTCTTTTTTGTTCCTTTTACCAATAAGTCCTAATTTAGTTATATTCCTTGAATTCTCATATTTAAGCACGTATTAAACTAAATTCTAACAAAAATGCTTAAGAGTTTACTCAATTCCATGGTAAATAAGTCCCTAATTTATGCACTTTTGGAGACGTAACAAGCACCTCAGCAGTTTTATTTTCATGCTTAAATTTTTATAGGCAATAGGTTCGCTATAAAAAAATTGAATTATTACTAGCTGTAACACATGAAGCCTCCCTCAGGGTACCTTTCGGGGTGACAACAAGGTTTCAAACCAAATAAAATCATTCTAAGCCTACAAAACTGAGAATAAGAGGACTATGTGCTCAGTGAATGTAGGGAAATAGCAAAAAAAAATACAAAACAGGCTCAAAATGTGCATACATTGTCAAAATTTTCGAATTACACAAATATGGAGTATTCACAAGCATATCACGGACCGTCCTCATCGGACAACATGCAACCAGATTCTAAAGCATCTCAAAATCAAAGTATACACATGCTTGACAACTACAAAGAAGTCCTTCAACAAACTCCACCCCCACCTTAAAAGATGCATTGTCCCTAATGCATTAAAACAATTAAAACAACAGAATTCTAAGGGAACAGAAAACTTCCCCTGAATTTTGCGGGATCGACGGATAGAGATGCGCATCCTCATCTTCAAAATAAATTCGAAATGTCGGCCATTCCTTTTTTTTCTCCTAAGAAAAACAAACAACAAACTTCAAAAGCCAAAATAAACAAAAACAACAAAACAATAAACGACAAAATTACAGTCCAAGCTCGGGTGCCTCCGAGAAGCGCAAAATTTTTAGAGTCGATTGCTCGACTATATTCTCGCACTCTCTCATCCCTTCTCGTACACGGGTGGCGCTAGAAGTAATGTAACGTCATAGCACTCGGCGTCACCCTCATGAAAAACCTTCAAACGGTGCCCATTCACCTTCTGGACCTCAATTTAGTGATAATATAGGGTCCATTTCAATGGGAACGAAGCTTACCTTTCATGAACTTCAGGCGGGAATTGAACATCAGAACCTTTTGACCGACTTTGAAATTTTTCCTTAAAAGTTTTCGATCATGGAACTGCTTCGACTTTTCTTTATATATCTTGGAATTCTCGTAAGCGTCCAAGCGGAACTCATCCAATTCTGGCTTCCAAGGCTGTTCAATCCCGGCAACGGCGCCAGTTTTGGTGAGAGAACTTTTGAATGTTCTCCAATTCCAAGCTATCGAGGCTTGCCAAAATAAAATTTATAATACTGGTTTACTACTCTAATTAGCAGATAGTGGTAACCAGGTCGAACCACAGGGAATTAGTCTAATTCAGACTTGATTAAATTTAAGTTGTTATTAAAAAAAGAGGGTAATTTGGTTTGTAAAACGGGAGCTCTAACCATGCAAAAGCTAACGGAAAATTAAGCGACTGGTAGTGAACTTTTGTACGTTCACAAATTTCGGGATGTCGAGTCCCGCCAAAATGAAATTTATAAACCCGAACGCACCGAGCAATTTGCAGCTAAGTGGTAACGGGGTCGATCCACAGGGAGTGATTAATAATCCTAAATTAATTGAACTAAATTTGCAATGCTAAAATAGGGGAATTTGCCTGGGAAAACAGTAACTAAAACTAAACTTACGCTAACGGAAAATTAGAACGGGAAGTATGAAATTGACGAATTCGATTGATTAGCAAGTGTCGGGATTGAACTAATGTATTTTGGTTCATTGATTGACATGGGAATTAGCCGAGACGTTTCATGCACACAAAATGTTATGTCCCAAACGGGTCCAAAACATCCCAATGAATTAATTAGGTGAGTGCAATCCTAATTAAACATGCCCATTAATTTATCTAAGTTCATGACTCTTAAATTAATTAACAAACAGTAACGGGTACCATTGAGACGAATTAATCCTAGAACTAATTCGATTTATCTCCTAGTCTTAAGCCCGCCATGAGAACGTTAATCAATTCCTATCTCCAACGTCACTTGGGTTCGAATTGATTAGCCATGAGCTAGACTTTCGCTACTAAGTATTGAGGTTTGTCAAAAATCAATATTAGCCCACTAAGCATGCGTAACTAATTATGGACGTCACTCCTAATCGGAAAGGCAAGTTAGTCGTTCTTAATACAGACCAAGAGATGCAAGAAATTCATTCATTCATGCTAAACATATTCAATTAAGCTTAAACCTCACCTAATACAAAAGTATTCGATCCCTAAACTTCACTAATCAACCACTAACCTCTTTAGCTTTCCATGTAGATGAAGGTTTCCCAAGCATCCATGGAGTTTGTCTTCAACATACAACCCAAAAATGGGCAAAAACCAGAAAATGAGGGGAGAAAACGGCAATCCCGAGGGGAAAAGAGAAGAAGATACGTTAAAAATCGGAAAATGTGATTTTATACCAGTCGGAGCGTCGAGACGCTAGGGCAGCGTCTCGACGCTGTGCCCTAAATTATCAGCGCGCGCGCACGGGGTGGCGTCGAGACGCTCGCGCAGCGTCGAGACGCTTGGCGCGGCGTCGAGCGAGCGTCGAGACGCTTGCGCTCGACGCTTGCTCTCGGGTGGAATTTCAAATGTTCGCTTCAGACTTCGGAGCGTCGAGACGCTAGGCCAGCGTCGCGACGCTGTCGCTCGTCCATCTTCGGAAATCGTCGGGGCAGCGTCGAGACGCTAGGCCAGCGTCTCGACGCCGAGCAGCGTTGAGCCAGCGTCTCGACGCTGCCGCTCAACGCTAGCTCTCGGGTTTGGTGGCCAACTTTTGCCTTTCAATGGCAAATCTTGCCATTTCTTCAATTCTTCAAGCTCCTTCAATCCCGATGCATCCATTAAGCTCTAAAACGTCGTTTTTAGCCTCGAAACACGTCCTCGGACTCCCCGAGCTCTATACCATGAAATCACCTACAAGAAGGCATTTTAATCAATATCGAGCATGGTTTTAGCTAATATTAGGGAGTAAATAATAGCTCTATTTTGGAGCTATCAGCGACGCAGTGAAAAATTAACGAGCATGCTTAATTCCGAGTAATGGGATTGATCGCTATGGACATTCAGTTCATCGATAACAAAATAATTAGCTAACATGCTTCAGCACACATTTCATTTGGTTAATTTCTAACTCAAACGACCCAATGACATAATTAGAAAAGTGCAATTCTAATTATACTTGGCCAACAATCAATTCAAGGTAGCTAGTCTTAAATTGACTAAAGGCCAGTGACGAGAACACTGCGACGAACCTAAGACTAACCCGATTTCTCTCTTGCCCAAAGTCTAACATGAAAACGTTAACTAATTCATTCCCCCAACTGTCACTTGGGCATGAATTACCTAGTCATGCTTAAGCCCTTGTTACTTAGCAATTTAGGCAATTATACGTCTTAATCTCTAGCGTTCTAACATTTATAGGAACTAGGGAGTCATTCCTAATTGAGCTACACATGCTAATTTGAAGACAATCAAAGGAAAGAGATGCAAGAAGATCATAAAAGCTAAACATACACAAAAGGGCAAATCACCCCTTCAATCCATAGTTTTACAATCCCAAACTCAAAATTAAGCACTAACCTTGTTTAGCCTTCCATGAAGGATGAATTTCTCCAACACTCCATGGAAGAACTTAGTAGCATACAAGAATGGTGAAGAAAAAGGCCAAAAATGGTGGAAAATGCCGCATTCCCGAGGAGATTGCGTGGAGAAGACAACCTAAAAATCGGACTTTACCCCTTTTATAATCGTCGTAGCGTCGAGACGCTGCACCCTAAAAATTCAGCGCCCGCGCGTTCGGAGCGTCGAGACACTGCGGGACAGCGTCTCGACACTCTTGCTCGACGCTTGCTCTTGGGTTTTGACAAATTTCTTTGCCTTTGGATGCTCCCTTTAGGCAAAAACTTCATGCTTTATGTTCCTCATTTCCCGAAGTGATCCCGAACCATCTAAAATGTCCTTCTTAGCATCGGAACACGCCTTTGGACTCCAAAAGCTTTCGACCATGAATTCACCTACAACAAGGCATTATAATCAATCATAATCATTGCAGACGCAACGTCATCACGACGCGGAGCGGCCGACGTCCTCTTTTAAGGGTTTTGTTTTAAAAAATAAAATAGATGGAGTCGCCACCAACCATTTTGGGTGTGATTGGTCACCTTAAAACAAAAACTAGTCTAGAAAACCGAAATCAAGTTCGGGGGTCGGTTGAGTGTAGGGAAGGTGTTAGCACCCTACAACACGTTAAAATGGTAGCAGATCCGCCGTCGTCGTCAACCTTTGTGGCCTTAGTTCGAGCTGGTTCGAGCGCCGCCATCTGCTGCAAAGATCTCCGTCGCTGTGTCGTTCGGGTGAGTACGTCGAGTCATCGTCTTCTTCGAGGGAGTCGCCGCAAGTATCGGTTCTGTTGAGATGCGCCGCCGTCAAGATCCGCCGTCGAGTGAACCCTCCGTGGGAGCTCCACCGCAGGTGTGCTGCCGTGCGCGCAGACGTTCTATGTCCGTCGCCGTGGTCCTGCTGGTTCGCGCTCCGCCGTCTGCTTTCGTGAGCCTCCACTTGCGTCGCCGTTCGTGTGGTGCTGTCGTCGACGTCTGGGTTCGAGTTGAGGAAGAAGACCGTCGCTGCTGTTCGCGTAGGTCGAGTCGCCTGGATTCGAACTCTGCCGTGTTGCTCGAATTGTCCTGCCGGAGTTAGGTTGAAGGTAATTGAGGGAGATGCTGATAACTCCATTTTGGAGCTATTAAATACGTCCTAATTATAGCTAAAGTCCGCTTCCGATTGATTAAATATATCTCTTTTGTAGGAGAAAAGCGGCAAAGAGCTCGTGCGCCCGTTGGGCATGTTCGAGTGCTTAAAGCAGAGTTTTAGCGCCCCGGGAATGCATCGGGAAGAGGGGAACTTGTTCCGTGAAGAAACGGGCCAAAACTGCCTTGGAGAGGCAAAGCTTCAGCCCCAAACCCGAGAGCCAGCGTCGAGACGCTGGCTCGACGCTGGAAAAACCCGAGAGCTAGCGTCGAGACGCTAGCTCGACGCTGCCCTGGCGTCGAGACCCTGCTTGGCGTCGAGACGCTCCGGAGGAGGCGCGCGCAGGAATTTCATCGGGCAGCGTCGCGACGCTGGCCTTGCGTCGCGACGCTGGCCTTGCGTCGCGACGCTGGCCTTGCGTCGCGACGCCATCGCGAGCGCGCGCACGGATTACTTAGGGCACAGCGTCGAGACGCTGGCCTAGCGTCTCGACGCTACGACGATTACAGCAGCTAAAAGACGATTTTCCTGCACATTTTTTATCATCTTCTTCTTCATCTCTCTACGGTTTTGGACGATTTTAAGCTTCTTCTTCCCCATTTTCTCTCTATTCTCCGTGGAGCTCCGCCATTGTTGGCATGCTAGTGAGCTCCACTTTCCTTTGTAATAAGTAGACGGATCCTTCCATGGTCGTGGTTGGAGCGGGATTGACGAACCGCGCCATGAGCGGCTAAGGTAAGGGTGACGGTTTGGGATTTGTTTTGGGGAATTTTGTTAGACGATTTAGCTTTGATAATCTGAGTTTTGATATGCATATTGGTTCTGTTTACTTTGCATTTATCTACTTTGCTTAATCCAACGCGCATGTTAAAATACGCCGATTGACACTCGAGTAGTTTCGCATGTTGTGTATGTTAAAGAGTAGCGATGTCGTGCCTCTCACTGCTCGACTAAGTAACACAGGTAGATAGAATTAAATCGAAGTATCGGGTCGGGTTGAAAAATTGTTGATTGCATACAGCGTTTGCGGGCAATCTACTAGCAATTAGAATTCACGCTCGAATGTTCGTCGCGGTTAACTAGTGACTGTCTAAATTTACTTTGGGGCTGATCACCTTGACGTAGGATTAGATAAAGTGTAATTAGAACTGTGTGGTCTAATAAAAATCCATGGAGTCGGCTACTTTGGGGCTTCTCTGGTAGTCGTCCGCGTGTTCAGTAAATTGAATTCCATGTTAATAGAATTAAATGATAGGTTGAATTTGTCTAACAATTGATCCCGAGACTCCCCAAACCGTGCACACGTTCTCTTCTTATTATTTCTTTCTTCCGTTAGCTTTCATCATTATTTCTCTTGCATGATTAAAACCCCCGTTACCAATTAATCAACTAAATCCCAATTTCACTAGTAAATTCAATCTTCCTATTCCTTGGATCGACCCTGTTACCACTGGCTGCAAAGCCTTGGTCATAGGCTTTATAAATCGTATTTTGGCAAGCCTCGACAGCTTGAGATTAAGTGGATATTCAAAAATCCGCCCACCAAAATTGGCGCCGTTGCCGGGGAATAGGCAATTGATTGAATTTATGATTGAAGTTTGAATTTGATTTATTGATGGTTGACTGAAAATTTTTTCTTGTTTGTAATTTGTATGTTTAGATTTTTGTTTGTGTATGACCCGTTCCTCTGAGGGTAGTTTGCAGTTTATCCCTGAGATTGACAGAGAGGAGCGGCGGTTACTGTTGCGTGCTCAGTGTAAAAGATAAATAAGCAATAAGGTAGAGAGAGCACTTAGAACATGCAAGCATACATGGTCTCACAGCAAGTAGTAAGTATATTTCATTCGTTTTTTCCACAGAGACTTATGTTTAGCTATTCGCGAAGTGTATTTGTTAAGAAAGATGGGGTGGATTTGAAGGGGTAAAATTGGTTTTTAATTATCTAATTTTTGCTGAATGTGTAAAGGGATGCAACATAAACAAATTAAAGTTGAAATCAGACTCAAAGGACAAGAGATGGAATTGATAAACGAAGAAGAAAACAGCTAAACAGAATGATAAAATGGCAGAATTGCGAGGACCGCAATGTTACCGCAATTGAATAACAGCGAAAGTGTGTAAATGGGTGAATTTAAGGCTACTAATGACTATCCTATAGGCATTTTATTACGATTCTCAAGCACTGGATCAACTCTCTATACATCAAGCTCACTCTATCTCAAGTATCGTCCGATTCCATGCATTAGAGTCTTAAGTTTACTCGACTTCAAAGTAAGGTCTTAAGCATCTTGTTAAAACAGGAGTGTTTAGTTTGTACTAGGAAAACGCTTATTCCTAAGCCGTTTTCTGATTACCGTGAAAGGCTAGCATGATTATATGACTCTGAACTCTTACTCCTTCCAGAGGTTAGGAGTTCTTTGGACAAAATGGATGGCCAATCGAAATTGCCCGTGGGATGAAGCTTACATACAATCAATGTTTCGAAGGCGATCCTACATGCTTGGTTCACGTTTTTTAGCCTATAGTTCTGTCATTAGCATGCCCCTAAGTGACTTAGCTACTCATGGATATATGGAGAACAGAAAGGGTAGATAAAACAGACATGCTTAGAAGAGAAATGTGCTTAAAACAGCAAGACAAAACCGTAGCAGAAAAAGGTGGAAACTGTGAAATGCAGAATTGTACTTTGATTACTTTGAGTGTTTGAACGACAAAGGAAAGCTTTGAAAGAAATGATTCCGAGACAGACAACAACGAAATGCAGTAAGTAAAACACTAAACTAGAACAACAACTAATCAAAGCTGGAAATGAGAAGAAAAAGACAGAAAAGCAGTAAAGGTTGCTTGAAAGCTTCGTCGCAGTCGCCTCGAATGAAAGGGATGAGAGGTCAGCCTTGCTTGGATGAATCCAATCGAGAGAGAAGAAGAATCTCCTCTCCTTCCTATCAGATTATCGATTCCAACAGCTGAGACTCCCACTCCAACAGACGGTAAAGGAAAACAGAGAGAAATGATGGACTGCGAGAAGACTTCTGCGCTTCGAATGATGATCAAACCTCCGACTTTGGCCCCCTTTTATAGTAGTTTGCAGGTGCGTTTGGGCCAAGGAGAACCATCAATCTTCAACGTCATATATCAGAATGGATGGAGGAGAAAGAACGAATCCCTGAAATTACGGAAATTAACAGAAAAAGATCAGTCAACTTACGGTTTTCACTTGAATAATTGCGGTCACCGCAATGTTTTCGCAATTCATTCGCAATGCTCATTTTTTCATTCTTTTCCTTCGGTTTTCAACCCTTTTTCTACCTATTGTACATAAGTCCTAGATTAGCTACCTTCTTCTAATTCTCATATTAAAGCATAGGTTTAGGCTAAATGTTATCAAAAACACCTAAAAGTGTACATCTTCCTAAGCTAAATGGGTCCTAAATAAGTCACTTTCAGAGACTTAACACACCCCCAAACTTAAGGTTTTGCTTGTCCTCAAGCATACTAAGGACTTACTTAGGCTTGTTATTTTATCTTCTTTGACCACTTACTGACTCCCCTATATCCCTATCTCTAGCAGTGCTGTCCTGTGACACACCTCTACGTTTAGAACTAACCTCTTATCAAGCTTCTTCTGACTTCACCTGCCTACTATACCTGCTGTTTTTATTAACCCCCTACTACTGATCTAGCTACTTTTATAATATCATGCCACTATCCCTAAGGTTTCAAATTCTACCAAGTTTTACTCCAGACTCAGTACATGCTTCTAGCTTATTTTTAATGTGTCTAGGATTCCTTAGAGTCATGCCAGTTTTAGTATTAACAGTGACAGTGGTACTTTTAGAGAACAACCTAAACCCTGGCATCACTACATTGGATATACATTCATCTCCCTGGACAAACCTAAAAGCTACAACCTTGTGCTTAGCTCATTGAGGATCAGAGTTCTTTTTTTTTTTTTTGAATAGGACATCTAAGCCACAAGATTATAACTCCTAAGCATACATTCTTCTTCCCCTATTTCTCCCTTTTTCCTTTTTTACTTAGGTGAGGTCTCTTCTTGGGTTGCCTTTTAATGCAATGCCACTTGTGGTTTACACACTTGGCACTGATTACTTAGCAACTTGAGAGAAACTCCCCTCTTTATTCTATTTTTCAACTTTTTTTTCTTTTTCAGTTCATCATTTTATTCGTAAAGGAGAAGAAGAATGCTTATGTCCTAAGGAAGAGAGGAATGTTCCTAGGCCTAGGGTGGCCTCCCCCAAACTTAAACTACTCATTGTCCCCAATGAGTGTCTGAGGTGGCACACCCCCAAACTTGTCCTAGAAGCATCTAGTCTAAGGTAAAACAAAGAGAATCTAAAAATCCTAGACATAGGCAAAACATTCTAAGAGCAATTATTCCAGCAGTAGAAAATTTGAACATAACAGACAGTTTAAGGACTGATGGTTTATGCATGCTGAGCCCTATTCAGAGGCTAATTTAAACAATCAAAAGGATGTCCTATGACACTCATCCAGCATGCTTTAAGATCAGCTATATAAGGTAGTCATGCTAGCAGCAAAAGATAGAATTTTAACAGATCTCAGCCTAACTAAACAGACAGTCCAAAACATGCAATCAGGCACAAAAATTGCGGGAACCGCAATTTTTTCGCAATTCAATCAGGGCAGATATAACATCGATTTAGGCCCCTAAACATGCTTTTTCCAGTCACTTTAAGCTCGATAAAAATAAAACTAAATGAACCTACCTAGGCAGCTAATATCAGACTATCCTAAACAAAAGAAAAAACATAAAACTAAACATCAAAAACAGAGCAAAAATTGAGCATAATTCACATTGTCTATCAGAAAGCAGAAAATTGTTTTTGTTTTCTAAGGGAACAGCAATACTCCCTTCAGTGCACTTCAAACCAGCACTCAATTCTCGTCATCCTCATCAGGTTGTCTTGGTCTTGGGGGCACCCATGGAGTTAGAAGATTGGTAGGGAACTCAGGGAAGAGGCACCCCAGCTGGTCTGCAACTTCCTTGTCCCTCGCCTGCGCATAAGTGGCCCATTGAGCCATTCTTCTCTGCATATCCATTAAGCAGGCCATGGATAGAGACTGTTCAGCAGCCAGCCTATCCAGTTCAAACTCCATATTCCCCTTTCTTCTCAGCCTCAGGTTAGCAGGCAGCTCCAAATGGCCTGTGTAAGCCATTTGCTGCTCCAAACGCTCGGTGGGGACTCCTGCAAGCAAACATAGCTTGGTTATGGTATTAGGGAAAAACAGTGGTCCCTTACCTTTCTTGGCGCATTCAGCAATGGCCGCAGTGATGACTTCTCCCACGTTAATCGTGAGACCTCTCATGATCGCATACACCAGCAGCGATCGGCTCTGGTTTATTGTTGTCTCGTGAGTCACCGGGGACAATCTCCTTCGCACGCACGAAAACCAAACAGCTGCCTTAGCCGTGAGGTTGGCACTCATGAGAGTGTGCCTCCCATTGCGTGACACGGTCCAGGAAGCTTCAGGCTGGCCAATAGTCCGAATGGCCTCTTCCAAAACTGCCTCAGTAGGCTCATCGACAATCCGTGCATAATCTGTATGAGTTTGGCCCTTGAGACCAAAGGCTTCATTGATGGCCTTGGCTGAGAAATCTACTTCTACCCCTCTGACCACAGACAGGCCATCCTCAGGGCTGAGCACATTGGCGTAGAAATCATACACCATGCTCGTGTATGCTGGATTAGGCGGTCTGCAGAATTCCTCCCAGCCGTGGTTGATCACCCCTGCGCGCAAGAACTGCGGCAGGTCAGCAGGTCGGTCGAGGAAGCCTTTCTCGTGCAGCAACTCCCTCTTCCTTAACTCAGCACCCCTGGATTCAGCATCAGATGAGACATACCTCACTGACTGAGGTTCGTCTTCAGGGTAGAGTTTGGCTTTCCCCTTATCTGCTGGCTTGGCTGACTCGGCAGCCTCAACCTTGAGCCTTTTGAGTGATGGCTCCGTGCTTTCTTTGTCTGCTGAAGGCACTCTCTTGGCCTTCTTCTTCTTCAGCTTCTTAGATCTCTTGGCCTTGACAATCTTGGCCTTCTTCTTCTTCTTAATGTTGATCTGCTGGAGGCATGCCCCCAACGTCTCCTCCATGGAATCATCCTGCTGTGCAGGAACATCAGGGCTGTCTTCCCTCATGGGAGAAAAGACTTCGTCTTCCCCAGCATCGCCACTGCCCTGCGTAGACTCTTGATAATCCCCGTATGGGAATTCAGGATCAGGCCGTGGAGAATTGTGCAATGGCGTGGGATTGTGCTCTGCTGATGGTGTCTGCGCAGAACTCAGTGGTGAAGACGGCAGTTCAGGACTCTGCGCTGCTGCAGGTGTTGGTTCAGAACTCTGAGGTGCTGGAGACAACTCGGAGCTCTGTGCAGGCGGTGACGACTCTGCGCTTGGCACTGGTTCAGATGGTGAAGGGCTGTGCGCAGGTGATGCGGATGGCGACGAACCTTCTTTGGCTGACTCGTGGGATGCACGATCAGTTTCTTGACTCTCCACAGAAGGAGTCTTTGCTGTGCTTGGTTCGGCGGCCATCTCGACACTCCACCGGCGTTTCTTGGGCGTGCCCGCTGGCTCAGATGGTCCAGCAGGGATCTCAGTGACAACCCTCCACTTCTTCCTACGGATAGGAAGCTTAGGAAGAGGTCCGGTGCGAACGGCACCATCATCTGCAAGGGTGAGCAGTGCTTCCCTCGCAGCCGCTTCAGCTGCGTCATCAGCCTTCTTCTTGGCTGCGGATCTTTCAGCCCGTGTGGACACCATTGTCGAATCTTGGTGATCTTGAGAGTAGAATCAAAGATGAAAAGAATCGCAGAGTTCTTGGAAATCAGAGAATGAGAGAATCGTATCGATCGAGCGCTTTCCAACGGATATAAAGGCAACGGAAAAATCCCAACGGCTCTTTTTTGCGAATCCAGCAATTCCAGCGCAATTCCAGGGATATTTTTTCATCAAAATCTCAAACTTTGCTCGTTCGTATCTTTTATTTGGCTCAACCGTTTCTTGATTTTAAAAGCTGGATTTACTCTCCTTGATCCCCTCTTTCGAATCCCTGCAAAAACAAATAAAAAAAACATTAAATACGCAATTAAAATCACACCACAAAACATACAAACGATAATCGGAAAAACAGAAAAAAATAAACTAAGGCATTGGCCTTGACTAAACGAGCACAGTAACCACTCGTTCTCTCTCATTTTTAACTTCATGCTTCACGCAAAAGGAAGGCCGAGAGAGTCTTCACATCTCCTTCCTCATAGTAGTGCTTCAATCTAGCACCATTTACCATAAAAGGCTGTCCTTGCTGCAAGTTCTTTATCTCTATCGCACCATGAACAAAGACATCAGTAATAACAAATGGACCCGACCATCTGGACTTTAGTTTGCCTGGAAATAACTTTAATCGTGAGTTAAATAATAGGACAAGTTGGCCTTTCCTAAAGTCTTTGATCCTAAGTCTACTGTCGTGCCATATTTTGGTCTTTTCTTTATACATTTTGGCATTCTCATAAGCCATATGCCTAAGCTCATCAAGCTCATGTATTTGCAAAGACCTCAGTGTCCCCGCATCCTTTACACAAAAATTCAATTCCTTCATGGCCCAAAATGCTTTGTTTTCTAACTCAAGTGGTAAGTGACAAGCCTTGCCATATACCAGCCTATAAGGGGACATTCCTAGAGGTGTCTTATATGCTGTCCTATAAGCCCAGAGTGCATCCTCAAGCTTAAATGACCAGTCTTTTCTATTAGGTTTGACTACCTTTTCTAGGATGTTCTTTATCTCCCTATTGGAAATTTCAGCTTGGCCATTCGAGTGTGGGTGGTAGGGAGTGGCTACTCTATGTCTAATGTTATATTTAGCCAATACTTTCTCCATAGCCTTATTAATGAAATGTGACCCCTCATCACTAATGATAGCACGAGGAGTCCCAAATCTAGTGAAAATGTGCCTATGCAAGAAGTTAGTGACTGTTTTAGCATCATTATTAGGACATGCTTTGGCCTCTACCCACTTGGACACATAATCCACTGCCACTAATATGTACAGGTTACCTGATGATGGAGGGAATGGTCCCATGAAGTCAATGCCCCACACATCAAAGAGCTCCAACTCTAAAATGTACGTGAGGGGCATCTCATCCTTGCGACTGAGGTTACCTGTCCTTTGGCACTCATCACAGCTGTGGGCATAGTTGTGGGCATCCTTGAAGATTGTTGGCCAATAGTAGCCACTCTGAAATACCTTCGCAGCTGTTCTTTGTGCTGGAACCCCACAAGGGTCCCGGCCCTAAACCAGAGGCGCAACGGAAGAAAAACTTAAACAAAAGCCTAAAACTGGTTGAGGACCTTAAGCAATCAATAAGGAACGAACTAAGAATTGAAGAAAGATTTCTAACACTTAGAAAATTTCTTGAATTCGAGTCCACCGGAAAGACCTCTCTCCACCGGTAAACCGACCGGTAAAAGTCAACCAAAAGGTTGACCGGTAATAGCCACCGGTATAAATATCACCGGTATATATCATATATACACCGGTATATATTATACCAAGGAAATACCGATCGGTATAAACCACCGGTATATATATATATCACGGGTAAATAATATATATACCACCGGTATATACCGGTCGGTATATATATACCACCGGTATATACCGGTCGGTATATATATACCACCGGTATATATACAACCGGTATATATACCACCGGTATATATCACCGGTATATAATATATACCACCGGTATATACCGGTCGGTATATATCCCACCGGTATATATACCACCGGTATATATACCACCGGTAAAATATATATACCACCGGTATATTTTCCAGTGAAGAGAAACCAAGAAAAAAACACCGGTATATATCGTATATACACCGGTATATATTGACAAAAATACCTTATTTTGACGTTCGTCTTCTCGTCTACCTCAGCACCTCTACTGCCCCCTCGATCTCTACGTCTCCTCCGGTCACGAACTCAGCACGGGCACCAACGAGGACCACCCTTAGAGTAGTCCCAACTATTCTCGGGCTTAATAGCGGAGTAGTGGGACTTCTTGAGCTAAGGGGGTTTGTTGAGAGGAAGGAAGAAAGATGAAGCTTTTGGTTTGTGTTTGGAATTGTGTTAATATGAACTTGATGAACAATTCATCAAGAACATCAAGAACACAATACAACAAACCCTTTGAATTTCAACAACTTGAATTTACAACAACCAAAACTTCAACTTCTCTTCTTCTTCAAGCTTCAACCATGGAGATTACCTTCAACACTTGAAGATGCTCAATCCAAAGGACTTGAGAGAAGAAGTTCCCAACGTGAGAGAGAAAGAGAAGTGCTACTCAAAAATTAGAGATTATCTCATCCAAGCCAAATCCAATTCAATAACCCAATTGACTTGCTTCATGAGTAAGGAAAAGTAGAAATGAATGGAATACACATGTTGGACATGCAACATTAGCATTAATGATAATAATAATAATTATAAATAATTATTATTTATTAAAATTAATAATAATTAAAACAATTTTAATTATTTAATTTATTATTAATATTAATATCAAATACTAATATAATAATAAACCTTCCACTATTGCCCGGTTTTCAGAAAAACCGACTTTTCCAAAATACGAATCAATATTCATATTTTTCTCCGGTCGAGTATTTAAATCACATTTAAATACAACTTCCTCCGATTATATATTTAAATCACATTTAAATATACAAACCCCTCGAACAAACCCTAATTCAGATTTCTCCGAATACAACCCTATAGGACTGCTATACCGCTTTATCCGAGCTAGCCAGGAGAACCTAAAGGACCTACAGATCATGAGCTCCAACGATACGAGATCATTCGGTCAAAACTCTTTTGACCCGAATCGATCAACATTCGTTAACCCCCGGAGACTCCACTAAAGTCCAAGGGCTGCACTCTCCTCACTGTAGATATATTGTGTCCTCTTGATATAACCGTCATTGGTAAGTCGATCCTTCACAGGTTGTCCGTAATCACAGCTGGGTCGTATAAACCGTTTAACCCCTGCATTACATCTTGTTCCTTAAGTACCACTGACACCTCTAATGAACAATAGATCTTTGGTCCAACCAAGAGATCAATATAACTCTCTCATCACATGAGAGTGTGAGCTCACATTGTTCAAGCCCCGGAGTCAGCCATTAAGGGAACAACCTATCTACTAACCCTGAAGAGCGGGTTAGGAGTGAATTCCAATCTTGCTACACTATGTCCCCAGCTACTCATTCATCTTTATCCCCAAGTTGATAGGCTTATTGAGCGGGCGTTCTGCCACTCTCACCCGTACAAGTCAAAGGATACTTCCGAATAAGCAGGAGTTCATAGCAAGCTCAGGATTAAGAACGAGTTACCTAGGCCATCAATGTGTATAAGTCAGTCTCGATCAGTAAACGGTGTTATAAAGAGAGAGTGACTTAATACGCGGTTCGATCTTGTGTAAACTCTTTACACAGGACGCCCTCACTTCTCACATCTTCATGTGGAACGATTCGGATCACATCGTTCTGTACAATACAAAGTGAGCCGCATCCAATAGTGTTACCAGGATAAGGTACCCAACCTTATCCATATACTATAGATCATTTTGGCAGTATACTTGAACCTGATCCACAATCATGTCATACATGAGGTTCAAATACTCAAACAATGCCAAGGGTGTTGGTTATTGGTATAGGATAAAACATGTTTCACTTTAATCCAGTAAACTCCTTTACTGAATTAAAACTTAATAACTCTTTATTACTAAATAGATTGTTTACAAACATAACAGTTTACAAACCACGAGTTTTAGGACATAAAACCCAACAAACTCCCACTTGGACTAAAACGTCTGTGGTGTACATGTTAGGTGGAGTAAATGAAATATCTCATATTTCAAGTTTACTCCCACTATCCTTAGTTGAACAACTCGGAGCCCTAAACACTTTAGGTATTTCTCAAACACTTTAGCCATGAGAAACAGAGTAAACAGAAACAGCATGAAGTGCTGTGAGGAACCCATGTGACTATCACATCCTCTCAGAGCACTAAACTTTGAGTTTAATTCACAAACTTTTTGCTACTTCACAAGCTACAAAAAAACTTAGCTATCACATGGGAAAAACAGCAATACAACTCTTGTATTCTATTACACATTTGACAAAACTTTAACCGCATTACTTTTGACAGCTCCCACTAGCCATATGTTCTTACGATCCAGATTAACCCGAATCCTTAGAACCAACAAAGCTAATTTAAGCTTATCAAAGAAATGACTCATTCATCATTCACAATGATTAGGAGTGAAATTATGGGAATTTATTATGAAAGCTATTACATTAATCAAATACTTGTTTAACAATATTTATCAATGTAATGTTCAAAACCATAAGATTTGATTCGAAAAACAAACCTTATAATTTAAGATTTAGATACTAAATCCAATTCATAAATGAATTGAATATGAATGCAAACGATTTGCTCTGAATCTTAAAAAATGAATCTTCCTGGTTCAGACTAATAGATACTCTATCAAGATAGCTAATCTTGATTTCCATTTACCTTATTCTATCGAATAGAACAAGACAATGGATACGAGTATTCTATATAACTAACATCTGACAACAAGAGAAGAAGTTAATACACAATTAACTCATTCTCTTCGGGACAGTCCCATTTGTCAGAAAGTCAAGCCTTAGAGGTTTTCACCTCATAGACTAGGTCTTTAAACCCCTTGAAGATTCATGGTTTTGAGTTACTGGTTCTTGTTTATGAATTTACCATCATCAACAATTTTGATAACTAAAATCATAACACTAGCCAATATAGTGGTCCAGATTATCTCAAAAACCTCCCACTACATATAGGCTTTCTCAACGGTTGAGAAGAACCAGCTAAACTAACAACCTTTGTTAATTTAAATTTTGCTTTCAATATAAAACAAGATAAATCTTAACACTTTAGTTGTTTACCAAGTTTTAAT
The DNA here is from genome assembly GCA_028017165.1 of Herpetospermum pedunculosum. NCBI lineage: Eukaryota > Viridiplantae > Streptophyta > Magnoliopsida > Cucurbitales > Cucurbitaceae > Herpetospermum > Herpetospermum pedunculosum. The sequence continues at coordinate 50,211,425 of CM051528.1, read as the reverse complement.
AGAACACTACTAGTATATATCTTTTGCAAAATGAACTCTTCATTTAATAAACAAAAGATACTATATACAATAAAAGTGTTCAGGACAAACTTGAGTTCTATAGATAATAATTACAACAGTTGAAATTATTTCTATACAGACAACTAAACATCAGCAAGCTCCCACTGTAGAAACTGCGAAGACATCTTCATAAGTCGTCTTCGTCAAGAAATAGGCAGACAGGAACTAGTTTCCTGAAAAAGAATAACAAACATGATTAGTGGTTCCTGAATCAACATTCAGGTATGACATTCATAATCCACATGTTTAGACAAAAGATAAATCATATTTACCTTGTCGTTCATTCTTTTGCCTTTTTCTCTGCAAGGTATTTGGGGCAGTTCCGCTTCCAATGCCCTTCTTCACCACAATGAAAACACTTTCCACTGTGTGAAGCTTTTACCTTGCCAACAGCTGGGGTCTTGCCCTTCCTGGCACTTCTCTTCTTCTTGTGAATAATCTTATTACTCACAGTAGGAGGTTCAGATTTAGTCCCAGACCCAGACCCTTTCTGGAATTTCATAGAAGTGGTAACATTTACCTCCTTCTCCTTTCCTTTAGAGGTATGCAGAGACTGATATACCTGAAGCTCGTTTAGAAGAGACGTCAGATTGTATTCTATCTTGTTCATGACCATATTGGCCCTGAAGTGCAGGAAGCTCTTCGGAAGAGTTTCCAAGATAAAACCAACCTGACCTTGTTCGTCAACGGCTGCTCCATTAACTTCTGCAGTATTGAAGTACACCATCATGTTAAGGACATGCTCCCTAACAGAGGTTCCTTCAACCATACGGCAGTTGAAAATGTTCTTGAGGGCTTCATACCTAAGAGATGAAGAAGGTTTTCCAAACATCTCTTGTAATGAAGCCATGATTTCCTTAGCGGAAACCATCCCCTCATGCTTCCTAGACAAGACATCAGATATGCTTGCCAGGAGGTAGACTCGAGCTTTGTCATTAGCCCGAATCCAACCGTCGTATGCTTCACGAACAGTTCGTGAGGCATTAGAACCAGGAACCGGAGGACACTCCTCCGTTAAGACAAATCTCAGGTTGTCAAGAACCAAAACCGCATTAAGGTTCGACTTCCATGACCCAAAATTTTCTCCGGTTAATTTGTCGTGTGACAACAACTGTATGAACGAACTCGACATGCTGTAAAGGAAGTAAATCTATTAGTGAAACGGTTTTAGCCTATTTGAACCAATTAAAGACTTTAGCAGTAAATAAAGTACCCAAACTCTTTATTTACTAACAACGATACTTTAGTAGGTCAGAATGGTCGCTACCGAATGGTAGTCGAGCAGTCCTTTACTAAACCAAGACATTCTTGACTAAATGCTAACTCCGGAATAACTCTTATTCCCATAGCATCTTAGTTATCGTTTTTGGTCTGGATTTACTAACTCCTTAGCAAATCCCGTAAGTGTGACCCTCCATTTTTAGAATGCACAGAACGGCCCCAACATAGCAACCGAATGGAATGTCAGTGTTGGGAATGGCCCTGTGTTTCACTATCCATAAATGGTGACTGAGGTGTTCGATCTCCCATGCCCCGCCCTCCGAATGGATCGGTACCACTTGTGGGCACCTAGCAGGCGAAACATGGGAATCTCACGGTTCAATCCAATGGAGGAGACCGTAGGATGTACTGACGTACTTCCTTCTCCCACTTACTATAGATACTTACTCCATTCACCTTGCTATTGAAAGTTGCAAATACCATCCGAATGGGGTTGCCACATTAGCAACACGAGGCCGAGCAAAATTCTCACGTTTGTGAACTTCACGGAGTGCGTAGCAGGAGAGGGATATATCATATATTCCTTCTCAACACATCTACTAAGCATCGTGGACGGTTTTAAGGGTAAACTACTCAGGTTTTATCCGACTAAGAAAATAAAACCTTAAGTCTAGGCAAGATATTTACCTGAGATGTCTAGGTTATAAACACTTTTATTAACCTCACACCTCTCACGCACGCTCATAAAGCCGGGTTAACTTTACTCAAGTACCGGATCGTTCCCAGGTAGGAGGTGTTCCGTAAACCGTCAACTTAAATACCTCCAACCTCGAACAGAATTTCACCGGGTGAGTTTCTCATAACCTTAGCATTTACGAGATAACGACCTATTCATCTAATGAACCGGACGTCTCATTTAACCCTAAATGAACATGCTTTTAATCTTTGTTATAGATTTTAAAAGTCTATCCAATTTTTACAACACTTTGCAAAACTTAGACTTTCTACAACAACTCTACATGCTTCTCAAACATGCATCACTAAGGCATGGTGAATTGAATATTTAACTTCATAATTAATATAACACTTATATCAATTATGCTCTTAAACATACAATTCCCTAATTCATAACCAATATAACACTTATATTGAATCTCATGAATTAAGCATGCATCCTATACATTATAACACTTATAACATACAATATGCATGCAACATGCTTCCTAAGGTGGGATTTGAAATCTATATGGCATACTTTATGCACAAGCAAGGGCATTAATTTAAACCATACATCTCATGCATCCTATAAATTAATCACACTAAAGCAATTCGGTTTATGGCATCAAGCAAGCAATGCTAATTATTACAAGCTTGTCAAAACCCCAAGCTAGGTCTTGAAGCACAACGAACTCTTCGAACAACTTCAAACACCTCGGCTTCTTGGCTCCTTGCACACCTTGGCTCCGCAACAACCCTAGACTCTAAGACTAAACGAATTACAGACTCCAAGCCACACATTAAGCCTTATTTAACAAGCCAAGGCTATTACAAACCAAAAGTAAACAACAAGGAAAGAAAACAAATGCCATAAACCAAAATGCTTCAGCCACCCAAGCAAGAAATCAAAACAACCCACCTAGGACTCAATTTGTTCAAAATTGAGAGCTTAAAGCATGCTCTGATACCAATTGCTGGAACCCCACAAGGGTCCCGGCCCTAAACCAGAGGCGCAACGGAAGAAAAACTTAAACAAAAGCCTAAAACTGGTTGAGGACCTTAAGCAATCAATAAGGAACGAACTAAGAATTGAAGAAAGATTTCTAACACTTAGAAAATTTCTTGAATTCGAGTCCACCGGAAAGACCTCTCTCCACCGGTAAACCGACCGGTAAAAGTCAACCAAAAGGTTGACCGGTAATAGCCACCGGTATAAATATCACCGGTATATATCATATATACACCGGTATATATTATACCAAGGAAATACCGATCGGTATAAACCACCGGTATATATATATATCACGGGTAAATAATATATATACCACCGGTATATACCGGTCGGTATATATATACCACCGGTATATACCGGTCGGTATATATATACCACCGGTATATATACAACCGGTATATATACCACCGGTATATATCACCGGTATATAATATATACCACCGGTATATACCGGTCGGTATATATCCCACCGGTAAAATATATATACCACCGGTATATTTTCCAGTGAAGAGAAACCAAGAAAAAAACACCGGTATATATCGTATATACACCGGTATATATTGACAAAAATACCTTATTTTGACGTTCGTCTTCTCGTCTACCTCAGCACCTCTACTGCCCCCTCGATCTCTACGTCTCCTCCGGTCACGAACTCAGCACGGGCACCAACGAGGACCACCCTTAGAGTAGTCCCAACTATTCTCGGGCTTAATAGCGGAGTAGTGGGACTCCTTGAGCTAAGGGGGTTTGTTGAGAGGAAGGAAGAAAGATGAAGCTTTTGGTTTGTGTTTGGAATTGTGTTAATATGAACTTGATGAACAATTCATCAAGAACATCAAGAACACAATACAACAAACCCTTTGAATTTCAACAACTTGAATTTACAACAACCAAAACTTCAACTTCTCTTCTTCTTCAAGCTTCAACCATGGAGATTACCTTCAACACTTGAAGATGCTCAATCCAAAGGACTTGAGAGAAGAAGTTCCCAACGTGAGAGAGAAAGAGAAGTGCTACTCAAAAATTAGAGATTATCTCATCCAAGCCAAATCCAATTCAATAACCCAATTGACTTGCTTCATGAGTAAGGAAAAGTAGAAATGAATGGAATACACATGTTGGACATGCAACATTAGCATTAATGATAATAATAATAATTATAAATAATTATTATTTATTAAAATTAATAATAATTAAAACAATTTTAATTATTTAATTTATTATTAATATTAATATCAAATACTAATATAATAATAAACCTTCCACTATTGCCCGGTTTTCAGAAAAACCGACTTTTCCAAAATACGAATCAATATTCATATTTTTCTCCGGTCGAGTATTTAAATCACATTTAAATACAACTTCCTCCGATTATATATTTAAATCACATTTAAATATACAAACCCCTCGAACAAACCCTAATTTAGATTTCTCCGAATACAACCCTATAGGACTGCTATACCGCTTTATCCGAGCTAGCCAGGAGAACCTAAAGGACCTACAGATCATGAGCTCCAACGATACGAGATCATTCGGTCAAAACTCTTTTGACCCGAATCGATCAACATTCGTTAACCCCCGGAGACTCCACTAAAGTCCAAGGGCTGCACTCTCCTCACTGTAGATATATTGTGTCCTCTTGATATAACCGTCATTGGTAAGTCGATCCTTCACAGGTTGTCCGTAATCACAGCTGGGTCGTATAAACCGTTTAACCCCTGCATTACATCTTGTTCCTTAAGTACCACTGACACCTCTAATGAACAATAGATCTTTGGTCCAACCAAGAGATCAATATAACTCTCTCATCACATGAGAGTGTGAGCTCACATTGTTCAAGCCCCGGAGTCAGCCATTAAGGGAACAACCTATCTACTAACCCTGAAGAGCGGGTTAGGAGTGAATTCCAATCTTGCTACACTATGTCCCCAGCTACTCATTCATCTTTATCCCCAAGTTGATAGGCTTATTGAGCGGGCGTTCTGCCACTCTCACCCGTACAAGTCAAAGGATACTTCCGAATAAGCAGGAGTTCATAGCAAGCTCAGGATTAAGAACGAGTTACCTAGGCCATCAATGTGTATAAGTCAGTCTCGATCAGTAAACGGTGTTATAAAGAGAGAGTGACTTAATACGCGGTTCGATCTTGTGTAAACTCTTTACACAGGACGCCCTCACTTCTCACATCTTCATGTGGAACGATTCGGATCACATCGTTCTGTACAATACAAAGTGAGCCGCATCCAATAGTGTTACCAGGATAAGGTACCCAACCTTATCCATATACTATAGATCATTTTGGCAGTATACTTGAACCTGATCCACAATCATGTCATACATGAGGTTCAAATACTCAAACAATGCCAAGGGTGTTGGTTATTGGTATAGGATAAAACATGTTTCACTTTAATCCAGTAAACTCCTTTACTGAATTAAAACTTAATAACTCTTTATTACTAAATAGATTGTTTACAAACATAACAGTTTACAAACCACGAGTTTTAGGACATAAAACCCAACACTTTGACCACCAAAGTGTCCACCATAAGGAGATGAGTGACAGTGCTGCAGCACAGACTTCGCTTCAGCAGCTGAAACACATTTCCTTAGCAAGCCATCAGCACAGGTTCTGTAAAGTGTGGGGTCATCCCAGATGAATTTCCTTGCTTCATGAAGGAACCTCTTCTTCTCTTGTCCTCCCTTGAACACTGGTAATACCTGTGATGCACGGAAGTTAGCAATGTCAGCAAACCAAGGTTCCTCATCGTTATCACGATGAGCCAAAGCAAAGACATGTTCATCAATAAAAGCATCAGAAATTGCGGTCTCCGCAATTTTTTCGCAATTGTGCTGCAATCGAGACAGGTGATCTGCAACCACATTTTCACATCCTTTCTTGTCCCGAATGTCCAAATCAAATTCCTGCAGCAATAACACCCACCTAATCAACCTAGGCTTGGCATCAGCCTTTCTCATAAGATATTTCAAGGCAGAATGGTCAGTGTATACAATTGTCCTAGTGCCTACAATATAGTTTCTGAATTTTTCGCAAGCAAACACTACAGCAAGCATCTCTTTTTCAGTAGTTGTATAATTACATTGAGCCTCATTCAAGGTCTTACTAGCATAATAGACAGGGTGTGTTAGCTTGTCAATCTTCTGTCCTAACATGACCCCTACAGCATAGTCACTGGCATCACATAACATCTCAAAGGGAAGATCCCAATTCGGTCCTACTATGATAGGGGCTGTGACTAGTGCTTTCTTAAGAGTGGTCCAAGCTACTACACATTCCTTAGAGAAGATGAAGGGTCTATTTAGCTCTAATAGCTCACACAGAGGCTTGGCTATCTTAGAAAAGTCCTTAATGAACCTTCTGTAGAAGCCAGCATGCCCTAAGAAGCTTCTAATGGCTTTGACATTCTGGGGCTCTACCAACTTCTCTATGATCTCAATCTTGGCCCGATCAACTTCCACACCTGCCCTTGACACTCTGTGTCCTAAGACAATCCCCTTATCTACCATAAAATGGCACTTTTCCCAATTTAGGACTAGGTTGGTCTCCTCACACCTAGCCAGGACTTGTCCTAAGTTTTCTAGACAGGTTTTAAATGAATCCCCAAAAACTGAGAAGTCATCCATGAATATTTCTATCATGGACTCATCCAACTCGGAGAAGATTGCCATCATGCACCTTTGGAAAGTTGCCGGTGCATTGCATAAGCCAAAAGGCATTCTGCGGAAGGCAAACGTTCCAAAAGGGCAAGTGAAGGTGGTCTTCTCTTGATCCTTAGGGTCTATAGTAATTTGATTATAGCCTGAATAGCCATCTAAGAAACAATAGTAGGCTCTACCAGCTATTCTGTCTAGCATCTGGTCAATGAACGGTATAGGGAAATGGTCTTTTTTAGTCTCTTTATTTAATTTTCTGTAATCCATACACACTCTCCACCCTGTGACAGTCCTTGTTGGAATCAGTTCGTTGTTCTCATTGACTACCACAGTTATTCCCCCCTTTTTAGGTACACATTGGATGGGGCTCACCCACTGGCTACTAGCTATTGGGAAGATCACTCCTGCATCTAACCATTTTATTATTTCCTTCTTTACTACCTCTTTCATAGAGGGGTTCAGCCTACGCTGGTGATCTACCCTAGGTGTGTGCTCTTCCTCTAGTATAATTTTGTGCATGCAATAAGAAGGGCTAATGCCTCGAATATCAGCAATAGTCCATGCTATAGCCTTCCTATGTTGCTTAAGCAGTAAAATTAATTCACCCTCATGCTGTTCACTTAGTTTAGAAGAAATAATTACTGGCAGTGTATCATTATTTCCTAAATATGCATATTTGAGGTGAGTGGGTAGTGGTTTAAGTTCTAAAACAGGTGGATGCTCAATGGAGGGCTTTAACGGATTTACAGTTCTATCAGTTAAATCTATATTCATACATACATGCTGTGGGTTATCTACAGGCATATCCATTATGTCAGATATATTTAAGTCAGCTATATCTAATCCTACATATTCATTGGCATGTTTGGTTAATAATACATGCTCTAATTGTTCTTCCATTAAAGAATCAATAACGTCCATACTAGCACAGGATTCAAGGTCAGAGGGGTACCTTAAAGCTTTATATACACTAAACTTTACCTCTTCATCATGAACCCTCATAGTAAGCTCACCTTTTTGGACGTCTATAAGTGCCCTACCTGTGGCTAGAAATGGTCTACCTAGCATGATGGGGACTTCCTTGTCTGCCTCATAGTCCAGGACAATGAAATCTGCAAGGAAAATAAATTTGTCAACTTTAACTAGAATATCCTCAATCTTACCTTCTGGATATGCGATGGATCTGTCTGCTAGTTGTAAAGTGACTGTGGTTGGACGTGCTTCTCCCATTCCCAACTGGCGGAATAGGGACAGGGGCATGAGATTTATGCTGGCGCCCAGGTCACAAAGCGCTCTGCCCACGTGCTTGCCTCCAAGTTCTACAGGTAAGGTGAAGGAACCAGGATCCTTCTCCTTCTTGGGCAGCTTGTTCTGGAGGATGGCACTGCACTCCTCGGTGAGGTTTACTGTTTCAAACTCACCAATTATTTTTTTGTTAGTAATAATGTCCTTCAAAAACTTTACATAAGAAGGCATAGACTGTAAAACTTCTACAAAAGGAATGTTAACATGCACTTGCTTAAGTATTTCTAAGAATTTATTAAAATGAACTTCCTGTTCTTGCTTCTTCTTAAGCCTTCGAGGGTATGGAGGTGGTGGCACATATGCAGGCACGTCAGGTCGCCTTTTGACAGGTGGAGGTCTTGGAATTTCTTCTATCTCCTCAACAATTGGCTCTAGCCTGGCTCCTGATGTGCTAGTCGGTGGTGGACCTTGGTTTGGCAGAGACTCCAGTGGAGCACTAGACTCAGTGTTCTCTACTCTCTTTGGTGTGTCCTTTGTGTTGCTCACCAATGGTCTTCCACTCCTAAGTTCAATTGCTTGAACTTGCTCTTTGCCATCTCTCCTTGGTACCTCGGTGTCAGCAGGGAGTCTACCTTGGGGCCTACTTTTAAGTTCATTGGCTAATTGGCCTATTTGGTTTTCCAGGCTCCTAAGAGTAGCTTGCTGGCTCTGAAGAGTAGCATCATTCTTAGCTATGTATTCCTTGAGTAGGCTTTCTACAGAAGATCCTACAGGTTGATTGTAAGGTTTTTGGTACATTGACTGGTTATGTTGGGGAGTGAAACCAGGTGTTCCACTCGGTCTAGGTTGGTTAGAATTTTGGTTAGTGCTTTGTTGGCCACCCCATGACAGGTTAGGGTGGTTTCTCTAACCAGGGTTGTAAGTTTGTGAGTAGGGGTTATTCCTGGGCTGCTGCTGGCTTCCAACATAGCAGACTGAGGATGGATTCCCAGGGCAGTATTCATATGGGTGCCCTTCCCCACAGAATCCACAGATAGGTGCCTCGCCTTGACTTGGTTGGGTGCCCATTGACATGGCTGTGGCGGTATTGGCACTGGTTTGGAGATTGGCCTGAGCCATTTGCTTAACTAGGTTGGTCAGGGCATTTATTTGGGTGCTCATGGCGCTTAGAGCATCCTTGTCTTGAGCCCTAGTTGGCTCTACTGGATCGTCTGACCACCTACAATGAGATGTTGAGATCTTCTCCAAGATCTCATAAGCTTCGTTGTAACTCTTGGACAACATGGAACCACCAGCAGATGAATTTAGAACTTGTCTGGTGCTGGGGTTGCATCCTTTAAAGAAGACTTCTATTTGGATACACCATGGAATGCCATGGTGTGGACATTTAATGAGAAGGTCTTTGAATCTTGTCCAAGCTTCGTGAAGGGACTCACTTGGAGCTTGTTTGAACTTTATGATATCATCACGAAAGGTTGAATTCCTATCTGGTGGGAAATATTTGACTAGGAATTTTTCTGCTAAATCTGTCCAATTGAGGACAGATCCTGAGGGTAAAGAATTTAACCATGTTTTGGCTTTGTCCCTTAAAGAGTAAGGGAAAAGATATAACCTCAGGGCTTCTTGGGAAACTCCAGGGATTAGGAATGTGTCACTAACTCCTAGGAAGTTCCTAAGGTGGTTATGGGGGTCCTCATTTTCTATTCCAAAGAATTGTCCCACAGTGGACAACATTTGGAACATCACTGGTTTTAACTCGAATGAGTTGGCAGTGATTTCAGGACGGATTATGCTCGGGTTCAGCTCCCCAGGCATAGGTACTAGGTATGAAAGGATGGCGCTATCCTTGTCATTCGCTATTTCAATGGGATTGCGAGTGACAGGCACCAGGTTTTGATTTACTCCAGCCATTTCTTCTTGAGGTAATTGCGGAGGAATTGTAGTTCCCGCAATGATTGGAGGTAAAAGGGTTTGTTTAAAGAGACGTTTCTTGGCTCTATTTCTAGCTTTAAATAATCTCTCAGGCTCAGGGTTGAACTCTAGATCACTAAATGGAGTCTCATTCATAAACTACCCTAAATGGTACCTGAAAAAGAAATGAAGATGGATCAAATTCAATGGAAAATAACTTGATGTTTCAAACTTAACAAACTTCGTTTTCACTTAAAATAAGTCCCCGGCAGCGGCGCCAAAAACTTGTTGCGTGCTCAGTGTAAAAGATAAATAAGCAATAAGGTAGAGAGAGCACTTAGAACATGCAAGCATACATGGTCTCACAGCAAGTAGTAAGTATATTTCATTCGTTTTTTCCACAGAGACTTATGTTTAGCTATTCGCGAAGTGTATTTGTTAAGAAAGATGGGGTGGATTTGAAGGGGTAAAATTGGTTTTTAATTATCTAATTTTTGCTGAATGTGTAAAGGGATGCAACATAAACAAATTAAAGTTGAAATCAGACTCAAAGGACAAGAGATGGAATTGATAAACGAAGAAGAAAACAGCTAAACAGAATGATAAAAGGGCAGAATTGCGAGGACCGCAATGTTACCGCAATTGAATAACAGCGAAAGTGTGTAAATGGGTGAACTTAAGGCTACTAATGACTATCCTATAGGCATTTTATTACGATTCTCAAGCACTGGATCAACTCTCTATACATCAAGCTCACTCTATCTCAAGTATCGTCCGATTCCATGCATTAGAGTCTTAAGTTTACTCGACTTCAAAGTAAGGTCTTAAGCATCTTGTTAAAACAGGAGTGTTTAGTTTGTACTAGGAAAACGCTTATTCCTAAGCCGTTTTCTGATTACCGTGAAAGGCTAGCATGATTATATGACTCTGAACTCTTACTCCTTCCAGAGGTTAGGAGTTCTTTGGACAAAATGGATGGCCAATCGAAATTTCCCGTGGGATGAAGCTTACATACAATCAATGTTTCGAAGGCGATCCTACATGCTTGGTTCACGTTTTTTAGCCTATAGTTCTGTCATTAGCATGCCCCTAAGTGACTTAGCTACTCATGGATATATGGAGAACAGAAAGGGTAGATAAAACAGACATGCTTAGAAGAGAAATGTGCTTAAAACAGCAAGACAAAACCGTAGCAGAAAAAGGTGGAAACTGTGAAATGCAGAATTGTACTTTGATTACTTTGAGTGTTTGAACGACAAAGGAAAGCTTTGAAAGAAATGATTCCGAGACAGACAACAACGAAATGCAGTAAGTAAAACACTAAACTAGAACAACAACTAATCAAAGCTGGAAATGAGAAGAAAAAGACAGAAAAGCAGTAAAGGTTGCTTGAAAGCTTCGTCGCAGTCGCCTCGAATGAAAGGGATGAGAGGTCAGCCTTGCTTGGATGAATCCAATCGAGAGAGAAGAAGAATCTCCTCTCCTTCCTATCAGATTATCGATTCCAACAGCTGAGACTCCCACTCCAACAGACGGTAAAGGAAAACAGAGAGAAATGATGGACTGCGAGAAGACTTCTGCGCTTCGAATGATGATCAAACCTCCGACTTTGGCCCCCTTTTATAGTAGTTTGCAGGTGCGTTTGGGCCAAGGAGAACCATCAATCTTCAACGTCATATATCAGAATGGATGGAGGAGAAAGAACGAATCCCTGAAATTACGGAAATTAACAGAAAAAGATCAGTCAACTTACGGTTTTCACTTGAATAATTGCGGTCACCGCAATGTTTTCGCAATTCATTCGCAATGCTCATTTTTTCATTCTTTTCCTTCGGTTTTCAACCCTTTTTCTACCTATTGTACATAAGTCCTAGATTAGCTACCTTCTTCTAATTCTCATATTAAAGCATAGGTTTAGGCTAAATGTTATCAAAAACACCTAAAAGTGTACATCTTCCTAAGCTAAATGGGTCCTAAATAAGTCACTTTCAGAGACTTAACAGTTACGGAGAGAGGCCCGTGAGGGGCAAGGAACGTTTGAAAGAAAAGAAGGCAATCCCTTCTTGGTTGAAGAGATGGCGCAAGGTGATGCGCCGCGGACGCTTAAGCAGCTGGCAGCGCCAGACCTGAACCTGCAGCCTTTGTGCATTAACTACCCCGTGGTAGCAGGTAACTTCGAGTTGAAATCCGGTTTAATTCACCAGTTACCTTCCTTTCATGGCAACGCAGGTGAGGACGCGAACAAACATCTGATGGAGTTCCATTGCGTCTGCGCGGGGATGAAGCCCGCAGGGGTCACGGAGGAGCAACTGAATATGAGGGCATTCCCCTTCACGCTCAAGGACAAGGCCAAGGATTGGCTGTACTATTTGCCTTCCGGATCCATCACCACGTGGCAGGATATGAAGCGGGTATTTTTGGAGAAATACTTTCCCGCATCCTTAGCCACCACTCTGCGGAAGAGGATATATGGGATCACCCAGGATGTTGGTGAGTCCCTGCACGAATACTGGGAACGCTTCGGGCGCCTGTGCGCGAGCTTCCCACATCATCAGATTGCCGATCAGTTATTGATACAGTATTTTTATGAGGGGATGACGCCCCATGACCGGCAGATGATCGATGCAGCGAGTGGCGGGGCACTGATTGACAAGACCCCAGTTGAGGCCAAGCAGTTGATTGCAAATATGGCCACCAACTCGCAGCAATTCGGTATTCGGGGACAAGGCCAAGTGCACAGCGTGGCTCAGAGCCACGAGATGACTGAAATGAGGGCCCAGGTGGCCGAAATAGGCAACATGTTAAAGAAAATAGTTGGAGGACACCGTGAGGATGCGGAGGTCAACGCGATCGGGGGGTATGCTTCCAATCCAAGGAAGTACGACCCATATGCAAACACTTACAACCCCGGTTGGCGCGACCATCCTAATTTCAGCTATGGGAATAGGGAAGGGCAAACTCGTTTCCAAGGCCAATCCCAGGATAGGCCTAATTCTTCCACCCAGGCTCATGCCTCGAGCTCCTCCAGCTCACTTGAAGAGATGGTAAGGACCATCGTGACTAGCACCAGCCAGTTTCAGAAAGAGGCTCGAGAAGAGCTTAATTCTCACAAGGCAGAGCTGCAGAATTTGAACAAGCAGCTGACACAGATGGCGGTGTCTATTAGTAAGATTGAGAGCAAGAGCTCGGGGAAGCTTCCTTCCCAAACTACAGTAAACTCATGTGAAAACGTGAGTGCCATTCAGCTGCGCAGTGGGAAGTCACTTTCCACCAGAGCTGCGAAGGAAGCCACGGACAGCCTGAACAAGTCCGACCCGACTGCTCCTGAGACTCAGAATGCGAAAGAAGATGAGAAGGTCAGTGTACCTGAGGATGTTGCCAGAGCACCATTCCCGAGTAGGCTTGCGAAGCCTACTTTGGAATCTGATGATGAGGAGGTCCTTCGAACCTTCCAAAAGGTGATGGTAAATATCCCGCTCCTAGAGGCAGTCAGTCAAGTGCCAAAGTATGCGAAATTTCTAAGGAGCTGGTGCACTACGAAAATGAAGTCCAGAGGGACTGAGAAAAAGAAGGAAAACGTCTCTGCCATACTCCCAGGTACGTTGCCTGGAAAGTGCAACAATCCAGGTACTTTTACTATCCCTTGCACTATAGGTAGTAAAATTGTTCATAATGCCATGTTAGACCTAGGAGCTTCTGTTAATGTTATGTCTTATGCATTGTATCGTGAACTGAATTTAAATGAAATGCATGGATGTAATGTTTCAGTTCAGTTGGCCAATGGGTCGAGCATCTGTCCTAGGGGGAAGGTAGAGGATGTTTTGGTTAGAGTTGGGAATATGACGTTTGTTGCGTGCTCAATGTGTAAAGATAAATAAGCAAGAAAGTAGAGAGAGCACTCAGAACATGCAAGCATACATGGTCTCACAGCAAGTAGTAAGTATATTTCATTCGTTTTTTCCACAGAGACTTATGTTTAGCTATTCGCGAAGTGTATTTGTTAAGAAAGATGGGGTGGATTTGATGGGGTAAAATTGGTTTTTAATTATCTAATTTTTGCTGAATGTGTAAAGGAATATAACATAAACAAATGCAAGTTGAAATTAGACTCAAAGGACAAGAGATGGAATTGATAAACGAAGAAGAAAACAGCTAACAGAATGAAAATTTTGCAGAATTGCGGGGACCGCAATGTTTCCGCAATTAAACAGCAGCGAAAGTGTGTAAATGGGTGAGTTAAGGGCTACTAATGACTATCCTATAGGCGTTATTATACGATTCTCAAGCACTGGATCTACTCTCTATGCATCAAACTCACTCTATCTCATGTATCGTCCGATTCCATGCATTAGATTCCTAAGTTTACTCGACTTCAAAGTAAGGTCTTAATCATCTTGTTAAAACAGAAGTGTTTAGTTTGTACTAGGGAAACGCCTATTCCTAGGCCGTTTCCTGATTACCATGGAAGGCTAGCATGATTATATGACTCTGAACTCTTACTCCTTCTAGAGGTTAGGAGTTCTTTGGACAAAATGGATGGCCAATCGAAATTGCCCGTGGGATGAAGCTTACATACAATCAATGGTTCGAGAGCTATCCTACATACTTGGTTCACGTTTTTAAGCCTATAGTTTTGTCATTAGCATGCCCCTAAGTGACTTAGCTACTCATGGATATATAGAGAATAGAAATGTAAGATGAAACAGACATGCTTAGAAGGGAAATAAACTTAAAACAGCAAGACAAAACCGTAGCAGCAGAAGAAGGAAACTGTGAAATGAAACTTGCGATTTGATTACTTTGAATGTTGAACGAACAAAGAGAAACTTAAAGGCAGTAATTCAAAGACAGACAACAACGAAATGCAGTAACTAAAACACTAAACTAGGAACAACAATGATCAAAACTGGAAATTAGAAGAAGAACGACAGAAAACAGTAAAATGGCGCTTGAAAGCTTCGTTGCAGTCGCCTCGAATGAAGGGGATGAAAGGTCAGCCTTGCTTGGATGAATCCAATCGAGAGAGAAGAAGAATCTCCTCTCCTTCCTATCAGATTATCGATTCCAACAGCTGAGACTCTCACTCCAACAGACGGCAAAGGAAAACAGGGAGAAAAAGTGGACTGTGAGAAGGCTTCTACGCTTTCGGATGATGATCAAACCTCCGACTTTGGCCCCCTTTTATAGTAGTTTGCAGGTGCGTTTGGGCCAAGGAGAACCATCAATCTTCAACGTCATATATCAGAATGGATGGAGGAGAAAGAACGAATCCCTGAAATTACGGAAATTAACAGAAAAGGATCAGTCAACTTACGGTTTTCACTTGAATAATTGCGGCCTCAGCAATGTTTTCGCAATGCTGTCGCAATGCAGTTTTTTCATTCTTTTCCTTCGGTTTTGAACCCTTTTCTTTCCTATTGTGCATAAGTCCTAATTTAGCTACCTTCTTCTCATTCTCATATTTAAGCATAGGTCTAGGCTAAATGCTATCAAAAACACCTAAAAGTGCACATCTTCTTAAGCTAAATGGGTCCTAAATAAGTCACTTTCAGAGACTTAACACACCCCCAAACTTAAGGCTTTGCTTGTCCTCAAGCATACTAAGGACTTCCCTAGGCTGCTGTTTCTCCTTCTTTAACCACCTACTGACTCCCTTATACCCCTATCTATAGCACTGCTGTCCTGTGACACACTTCTCAGTTTAAAACTCCCCTTGCTTCTTCTGACTTTGCCTGCCTAACACTCACCTGCTTCTATTAACTCCCTACAACTGATCTATTTGCTTTTGTCATATCATGCCACTATCCCTAAGGTTTCAAATTCTGCCTAGCTTTACCTCAGACTCAGTACATGCTTCTAGCTTTATTTTTAATGTGTCTAGGATTCCTTAGAGTCATGCCAGTCTTAGTATTAACGGTGACAGTGGTACTTTTAAAGAACAACCTAAACCCTGGCATCACTACATTGGATAAACACTCATCTCCCTAAACAACCCTACAAGTTATAACTTTGTGCTTAGCTAATTGAGGATCAGAGTTCTTTTTAAATAGGACATCTAAGCCACAAAGTTATAACTCCTAGGTATACATTCTTTTTTCCTTTTCTTTTTTTTTTACTTAGGTGGGGCCTATCCTTTGGTTGCCTTTTGATGCAATGCCACTTGTGGGTCACACACTTGGCACTGATTACTTAGCAACCTAAGAGAGACCCCCCTCTTTATTCTATTTTTCATTTTTTCTTTTTTTTTTTTCAGTTCATCATTTTTTTGTAAAGGAGAAGAAGAATGCTTATGTTTCTAAGGGAGAGAGGAATGTTCCTAGGCCTAGGGTGGCCTCCCCCAAACTTCAACTACTCATTGTCCCCAATGAGTGTCTGAGGTGGCACACCCCCAAACTTATCCTAGAAGCATCTAGTCTAAAGTAAAACAAAGCGAATCTAAAAGCCCTAGGTATAGACAGAACATTTAAAAGAAAATATCACAGCAGCAGTAATTAAAAAAAAACAGACGGTTAAGGGCTTAAAGCTGTGCATGCTGAGCTGTTTAGAGGTCGATTTAAACTATCAAAGGGTGTCCTATGACACTCATCCAGCATGCATTTAGATAAGCTATATAAGGCAGTCATGTTAGCAGGAAAAGATAGAATTTAAACAGATCACAGCCTAGCTAAACAGACAGTCCAAAACATGCTTTTAGTCATGAAAATTGCGGGTACCGCAATTATTTCGCAATTAGATCAGGGCAGATATAACATTGATTAAGGCCCCTAAGCATGCTTTTTCCAGTCACTCAAGCTTCCTAAAAATAAAACTAAACTATCCTACCTAGTCAGCTAACATCAGACTATACTAAGCAAAAGGAAAAACATAAAACTAAACATCTAAAACAGATCAAAATTGAACCAAAAAACAGCATAATTCACATGATCATATCAGAAAGCAGAAAATTGTTTTTTTTTTTTTTCTAAGGGAACAGCAATACTCCCTTTAGTGCACTTCAAACCAGCACTTAAACTCCTTCATCCTCATCTGGTTGCCGTGGTCGTGGGGGCACCCATGGAGTCAGGAGATTTGTGGGGAAGTCAGGGAAGATGCACCCCAGTTGGTCTGCAACTTCCTTGTCCCTCGCCTGCGCATAAGTGGCCCATTGAGCCATTCTCCTCTGCATATCCATCAGGCAGGCCATGGATAGGGACTGTTCAGCAGCCAGCCTATCCAGTTCAAACTCCATATTCCCCTTCCTTCTCAGCCTCAGGTTAGCCGGCAGCTCCAAGTGGCCCGTGTAGGCCATCTGCTGCTCCAGGCGCTCGGTGGGGACTTCTGCAAGCAAACATAGCTTGGTTATGGTATTAGGGAAAAACAGTGGTCCCTTACCTTTCTTGGCGCATTCAGCAATGGCCGCAGTGATGACTTCTCCCACATTGATCGTGAGACCTCTCATTATCGCATACACCAGCAGCGATCGGCTCTAGTTGATTGTAGTCTCGTGAGTCATAGGGGACAATCTCCTTCGCACGAACGAAAACCAAACAGCTGCCTTAGCCGTGAGGTTGGCACTCATGAGAGTGTGCCTCCCATTGCGTGACACGGTCCAGGAAGCTTCAGGCTGGCCAATGGTGCGAATGGCCTCTTCCAGCACTGCCTCAGTAGGCTCATCAACGATCCGTGCATAATCTGTATGTGTTTGGCCTTTGAGACCATAAGCTTCGTTGATGGCCTTGGCTGAGAAATCCACTTCTACCCCTCTGACCACAGACAGGCCATCCTCAGGACTGAGCACATTGGCGTAGAAATCATACACCATGCTCGTGTAGGCTGGATTGGGCGGTCTGCAGAATTCCTCCCAGCCATGGTTGATCACTCCTGCGCGCAAGAACTGCGGCAGGTCAGCAGGTCGGTCGAGGAAGCCTTTCTCGTGCAGCAACTCCCTCTTCCTTAACTCAACGCCCCTGGATTCAGCGTCAGATGAAACATACCTCACTGACTGAGGTTCGTCTTCAGGGTAGAGTTTGGCCTTCCCCTTATCT
Source organism: Herpetospermum pedunculosum (assembly GCA_028017165.1). NCBI lineage: Eukaryota > Viridiplantae > Streptophyta > Magnoliopsida > Cucurbitales > Cucurbitaceae > Herpetospermum > Herpetospermum pedunculosum. Next base: position 50,193,563 of record CM051528.1, on the reverse strand, counting down.
GCTGGCTTGGCTGACTCGGCAGCCTCAACCTTGAGTCGTTTGAGCGAAGGCTCAGTGCTCTCTTTGTCTGCTGAAGGCACCCTCTTGGCCTTCTTCTTCTTCAGTCTCTTGGATCGCTTGGCCTTGACAATCTTGGCCTTCTTCCTCTTCTTGAGCTTAGCCTTGATATTGATCTGCTGGAGGCATGCCCCCAACGTCTCTTCCATGGAATCATCCTGCCGTGCAGGACTCTCGGCACTAGCTTCCCTTGCAGGCGAGAAGACCTCGTCTTCACCACCTTCCCCACTGCCCTGAGTGGATTCCTGGTACTCCCCATAGGGGAATTCAGGATCAGGCTGTGGAGGCGTGTGCGAAGGTGTGGCACTCTGCTCTGCTGTAGGCGTCTGCACGGAATTCAGTGGTGAAGACGGCGTCGCACGGCTCTGTGCAGGCGGTGACGCTGGAAGCTCCGGGCTGTGCACTGGTTCAGATGATGAAGGGTTGTGCGCAGGTGAGGCAGACGGCGACGAACTCTTCTTTGGCGACTCGTGGGACGCACGATCCGTTTCTTGACTCTCCACAGAGGGAGTCTTGGCTTTGCTTGGTTCGGCGGCCGTCTCGACACTCCACCGGCGTTTCTTGGGCGTGCCCGCTGGTTCAGAAGGTCCAGCAGGGATCTCAGTGACAACCCTCCACTTCTTCCTACGGATCGGAAGCTTGGGAAGAGGTCCGGCGCGTACAGCCCCAGCATCTGCAAGGGTCAGAAGTGCTTCCCTCGCAGCCGCTTCAGCTGCATCATCGGCCTTCTTCTTGGCTGCGGATCTTTCAGCCCTTGTGGACACCATTGTCGAATCTTGGAGGTTTGGAGAGAAGGATCAAAGATGAAGAGAATCTCAGTTTTCTTGGAAATCAGAGAATGAGAGAATCGTATCGATCGAGCGCCTTCTAACGGATATAAAGGCAACGGCTAAATCCCAACGGCTCTATTTTGCGGATCCTGCAATTCCAGCGCAATTCTAGGGATATTTTTTCATCAAAATCTCAAACTTTGCTCGTCCGTATCTTTTATTTGGCTCGATCGTTTTTTGATTTTTAAAGCTGGGATTACTCTCCTTGATTCCCTCTTTCGATTCCCTACAAAAAGATATAAAAACAATATCAAATACGTAATTAAAATCACACAACAAAACACACAAATGACAACCGGAAAATCGCAAAAAATAAACTAAGGCATGAGCCTTATGTTGACGAGCTCAGTAACCACTCGTCCTCTCTCGTTCTCATTGTCACGCTTCAGTCAAGAGGAAGGCCGAGAGAGTCTTCACATCTCCTTCCTCATAGTAATGCTTCAACCTCGCCCCATTGACCATAAATGGTTGGCCTTGCTGCAAGTTTTTTATCTCTATGGCACCATGAACAAACACATTAGTAATGACAAATGGACCCGACCATCTAGACTTAAGTTTCCCTGGAAATAGTTTCAACCGTGAGTTAAACAACAACACAAGTTGACCCTTCTTAAAGTCCTTAACTCTAAGTCTACTATCGTGCCAAATCTTGGGTTTTTCCTTGTACATCTTAGCATTTTCATAGGCCATATGCCTAAGCTCATCAAGCTCATGTAATTGTAAAGACCTCAGTGTCCCCGCATCTTTTACACAAAAATTTAATTCCTTCATGGCCCAAAATGCTTTGTTTTCTAACTCAAGTGGTAAGTGACAAACCTTGCCATATACCAGCCTATAAGGGGACATTCCTAGAGGTGTCTTATATGCTGTCCTATAAGCCCAAAGTGCATCCTCAAGCTTGAAGGACCAGTCTTTCCTATTAGGTTTGACTACTTTTTCTAGGATGTTCTTAATTTCCCTATTTGAGATTTCAGCTTGGCCATTTGAGTGTGGGTGATAGGGAGTGGCTACTCTATGTCTAATGTTATACTTAGCCAATACTTTTTCCATAGCCTTGTTAATGAAATGTGACCCCTCATCACTAATGATAGCACGAGGTGTCCCAAACCTAGTAAAAATGTGCCTATGCAAGAAGTTGGTGACTGTTTTAGCATCATTATTAGGACATGCTTTGGCCTCTACCCACTTGGACACATAATCCACTGCTACTAATATGTAAAGGTTACCTGATGATGGAGGGAATGGTCCCATGAAGTCAATGCCCCACACATCAAAGAGCTCTAACTCTAAGATGTAGGTGAGAGGCATTTCATCCTTGCGACTGAGGTTACCTGTCCTTTGGCATTCATCACAGCTGTGGGCATAGTTGTGGGCATCCTTGAAGATTGTTGGCCAATAGTAGCCACTCTGAAATACCTTTGCAGCTGTTCTTTGGCCACCAAAGTGTCCACCATAAGGAGATGTGTGACAGTGCTGCAGCACAGACTTCGCTTCAGCAGCTGAAACACACTTCCTTAGCAAGCCATCAGCACAAGTTCTGTAAAGTGTGGGGTCGTCCCAGATGAATTTCCTTGCTTCATGAAGGAACCTCTTCTTCTCTTGTCCTCCCTTGAACACTGGTAATACCTGTGATGCACGAAAGTTAGCAATGTCAGCAAACCAAGGTTCCTCATCGTTATCACGATGAGTCAAAGCAAAGACATGTTCATCAATAAAAGCATCAGAAATTGCGGGGTCCGCAATTTTTTCGCAATTGTGCTGCAATCGAGACAGGTGATCTGCAACCACGTTTTCACATCCTTTCTTGTCCCGAATGTCCAAATCAAATTCCTGCAGCAATAACACCCATCTAATCAACCTAGGCTTGGCATCAGCCTTCCTCATAAGATATTTCAAGGCAGAATGGTCAGTATATACAATTGTCCTAGTGCCTACAATATAGTTTCTAAATTTTTCGCAAGCAAACACTACAGCAAGCATCTCTTTCTCAGTAGTTGTATAATTACATTGAGCCTCATTCAAGGTCTTACTAGCATAATAGACAGGGTGTGTTAGCTTGTCAATCTTCTGGCCTAACATCACTCCTACCGCATAGTCACTGGCATCACACAACATCTCAAAGGGCAGATCCCAATTTGGTCCTACTATGATAGGGGCTGAGACTAGTGCTTTCTTAAGGGTGGTCCAAGCTACTACACATTCCTTAGAGAAGATGAAGGGCCTATTTAGCTCTAATAGCTCACACAGAGGCTTGGCTATCTTAGAAAAGTCCTTAATGAACCTTCTGTAGAAGCCAACATGCCCTAAGAAGCTTCTAATGGCTTTGACATTCTGGGGCTCTACCAACTTCTCTATGATCTCAATTTTGGCTCGGTCAACTTCGACTCCTGCCCTCGACACTCTATGTCCTAAGACAATCCCCTCATCCACCATGAAATGGCATTTTTCCCAATTTAAGACTAGGTTGGTCTCCTCACACCTAGCCAGGACTTGTCCTAGGTTTTCTAGACAGTTTGAAAATGAGTCCCCAAAGACTGAGAAGTCATCCATGAATATTTCTATCATGGACTCATCTAACTCAGAGAAGATTGCCATCATGCACCTTTGGAAAGTTGCCGGTGCATTGCATAAGCCAAAAGGCATTCTGCGAAAGGCAAAGGTTCCAAAAGGGCAAGTAAAGGTGGTCTTCTCTTGATCCTTAGGGTCTATAGTTATTTGATTATAGCCTGAATAGCCATCTAAGAAACAATAGTAGGCTCTACCAGCTATTCTGTCTAACATCTGGTCAATGAACGGAAGAGGAAAATGGTCTTTTTTAGTTTCTTTATTTAATTTCCTGTAATCCATACACACTCTCCACCCTGTGACAGTCCTTGTTGGAATCAGTTCGTTGTTCTCATTGACTACCACAGTTATTCCCCCCTTTTTAGGTACACATTGGATGGGGCTCACCCACTGGCTACTAGCTATTGGGAAGATCACTCCTGCATCTAACCATTTTATTATTTCCTTCTTTACTACCTCTTTCATAGAGGGGTTTAGCCTACGCTGGTGATCTACCCTAGGTGTGTGCTCTTCCTCTAGTATAATTTTGTGCATGCAATAAGAAGGGCTAATGCCTCGAATATCAGCAATAGTCCATGCTATAGCCTTCCTATGTTGCTTAAGCAGTAAAATAAGTTCAACCTCATGCTTTTCACTTAATTTAGAAGAAATGATAACAGGCAGAGTTTCATTACTTCCTAGATATGCATACTTGAGGTGAGTAGGTAGTGGTTTCAGTTCTAAAACAGGTGGATGCTCAATGGAGGGCTTTAAAGGATTCACAGATCTATCAGTTAAATCTATATTCATACATACATGTTGTGGTTTATCTACAGGCATATCCATTATGTCAGATACATTCAAGTCAGCTATATCTAATTGTACATATTCGTTAGCATGCTTAGTTAATAATACATGCTCTAATTGTTCCTCCATCAAGGAGTCTACTACGTCCATGCTAGCACAGGATTCAAGGTCAGAGGGGTACCTTAAAGCTTTATATACGCTAAACTTCACCTCTTCATCATGAACCCTCATAGTGAGCTCACCTTTTTGGACGTCTATAAGTGCCCTACCTGTGGCTAGAAATGGTCTGCCTAGCAGGATGGGGACTTCCTTGTCTGCCTCATAGTCCAGGACAATGAAATCTGCAAGGAAAATAAACTTGTCAACTTTAACTAGAATATCCTCAATTTTACCTTCTGGATATGCAATGGATCTGTCTGCTAGTTGTAAAGTGACAGTGGTTGGACGTGCTTCTCCTATTCCCAACTCGCGGAATAGGGACAGGGGCATGAGATTTATGCTGGCGCCCAGGTCACAAAGCGCTCTGCCCACATGCCTGCCTCCAAGTTCTACAGGTAAGGTGAAGGAACAAGGATTCTTCTCCTTCTTGGGCAGCTTGTTCTGGAGGATGGCACTGCACTCCTCAGTGAGGTTTACTGTTTCAAACTCACCAATTATTTTTTTGTTAGTAATGATGTCCTTCAAAAACTTTACATAAGAAGGCATAGACTGTAAAACTTCTACAAAAGGAATGTTAACATGCACTTGCTTAAGAATTTCTAAGAATTTATTAAAATGAACTTCCTGTTCCTGCTTCTTCTTAAGCCTTCGAGGGTATGGAGGTGGTGGCACATATGCAGGTATGTCAGGGCGCTTTAGGATAGGTGGAGGCCTTGGAATTTCTTCTACCTCCTCAATAATTGGTTCTAGCCTGGCTCCTGATGTGCTAGTTGGTGGTGGACCTTGGTTTGGTAGAGACTCCAGTGGAGCACTAGACTCAGTGTTCTCTACTCTCTTTGGTATGTCTTTTGTGTTGCTCACCAGTGGTCTTCCACTCCTAAGTTCAATTGCTTGAACTTGTTCTTTACCATCTCTCCTTGGTACCTCGGTGTCAGCAGGGAGTCTACCTTGGGGCATACTCTTAAGTTCATTGGCTAATTGGCCTATTTGGTTTTCTAGGCTCCTAAGAGTAGCTTGCTGGCTTTGAAGCGTAGCATCATTCTTAGCGATGTATTCCTTGAGTAGGTTTTCTACAGAAGATCCTACAGGTTGATTGTATGGTTTTTGGTACATTGACTGGTTATGTTGAGGAGTGAAACCAGGTGTTCCACTCGGCCTTGGTTGGTTAGAATTTTGGTTAGCGTTTTGTTGGCCACCCCATGACAGGTTAGGGTGGTTTCTCCAACCAGGGTTATAGGTGTTGGAGTAGGGGTTATTCCTAGGCTGCTGCTGGCTTCCAATGTAGCAGACTGAGGATGGATTCCCAGGGCAGTATTCATATGGGTGCCCTTCCCCACAGAATCCACAGACAAGTGCCTCGCCTTGACTTGGTTGGGTGCCCATTGACATGGCTGTGGCGGTATTGGCACTGGTTTGGAGATTGGCCTGAGCCATTTGCTTAACTAGGTTGGTCAGGGCGTTTATTTGGGTGCTCATGGCGCTTAGAGCATCCTTGTCTTGAGCCCTAGTTGGCTCTACTGGATCATCTGACCACCTACAGTGAGATGTTGAGATCTTCTCCAAGATCTCATAAGCTTCGTTGTAACTCTTGGACAACATGGAACCTCCAGCGGATGAGTTTAGAACTTGTCTGGTGCTGGGGTTGCATCCTTTAAAGAAGACTTCTATTTGGATACACCATGGGATGCCATGGTGTGGACATTTAATGAGAAGGTCTTTGAATCTTGTCCAAGCTTCGTGAAGAGACTCACTTGGAGCTTGTTTAAATTTGATGATATCATCACGAAAGGTCGAATTCCTATCTGGTGGGAAATATTTGACTAGGAATTTTTCTGCTAAGTCTGTCCAATTGAGGACAGATCCTGAGGGTAATGAATTTAACCACGTTTTGGCTTTGTCCCTCAAAGAGTAAGGGAACAGATATAGCCTCAGGGCTTCTTGGGAAACTCCAGGAATCAGGAATGTGTCACTAACTCCTAGGAAGTTCCTAAGGTGGTTATGGGGGTCCTCATTTTCTATTCCAAAGAATTGTCCCACAGTGGACAACATTTGGAACATCACTAGTTTTAACTCGAATGAGTTGGCAGTGATTTCAGGACGGATTATGCTGGGGTTCAGCTCCCCAGGCATAGGTACGAGGTATGAAAGGATGGCGCTATCCTTGTCATTCGCTATTTCAATGGGATTGCGAGTGACAGGCACCAGGTTTTGATCTATTCCAGCCATTTCTTCTTGAGTGGCTTGCGGAGACTCTGCGGTTTCAGCAATTATTTGAGGTAAGAGGGGTTGTTTAAAGAGACGTTTCTTGGCTCTATTTCTAGCTTTAAATAATCTCTCAGGCTCAGGGTTGAACTCTAGATCACTACTTGGAGTCTCATTCATAAACTACCCTATATGGTACCTGAAAAAGAAATGGAAATGGATCAAATCCAATGGAAAATATCTTGGTGTTTCAGACTTAACAAACTTCGTTTTCACTTAAAATAAGTCCCCGGCAGCGGCGCCAAAAACTTGTTGCGTGCTCAATGTGTAAAGATAAATAAGCAAGAAAGTAGAGAGAGCACTCAGAACATGCAAGCATACATGGTCTCACAGCAAGTAGTAAGTATATTTCATTCGTTTTTTCCACAGAGACTTATGTTTAGCTATTCGCGAAGTGTATTTGTTAAGAAAGATGGGGTGGATTTGATGGGGTAAAATTGGTTTTTAATTATCTAATTTTTGCTGAATGTGTAAAGGAATATAACATAAACAAATGCAAGTTGAAATTAGACTCAAAGGACAAGAGATGGAATTGATAAACGAAGAAGAAAACAGCTAACAGAATGAAAATTTTGCAGAATTGCGGGGACCGCAATGTTTCCGCAATTAAACAGCAGCGAAAGTGTGTAAATGGGTGAGTTAAGGGCTACTAATGACTATCCTATAGGCGTTATTATACGATTCTCAAGCACTGGATCTACTCTCTATGCATCAAACTCACTCTATCTCATGTATCGTCCGATTCCATGCATTAGATTCCTAAGTTTACTCGACTTCAAAGTAAGGTCTTAATCATCTTGTTAAAACAGAAGTGTTTAGTTTGTACTAGGGAAACGCCTATTCCTAGGCCGTTTCCTGATTACCATGGAAGGCTTGCATGATTATATGACTCTGAACTCTTACTCCTTCCAGAGGTTAGGAGTTCTTTGGACAAAATGGATGGCCAATCGAAATTGCCCGTGGGATGAAGCTTACATACAATCAATGGTTCGAGAGCTATCCTACATACTTGGTTCACGTTTTTAAGCCTATAGTTCTGTCATTAGCATGCCCCTAAGTGACTTAGCTACTCATGGATATATAGAGAACATAAATGTAAGATGAAACAGACATGCTTAGAAGGGAAATAAACTTAAAACAGCAAGACAAAACCGTAGCAGCAGAAGAAGGAAACTGTGAAATGAAACTTGCGATTTGATTACTTTGAATGGTGAACGAACAAAGAGAAACTTAAAGGCAGTAATTCAAAGACAGACAACAACGAAATGCAGTAACTAAAACACTAAACTAGGAACAACAATGATCAAAACTGGAAATTAGAAGAAGAACGACAGAAAACAGTAAAATGGCGCTTGAAAGCTTCTTTGCAGTCGCCTCGAATGAAGGGGATGAAAGGTCAGCCTTGCTTGGATGAATCCAATCGAGAGAGAAGAAGAATCTCCTCTCCTTCCTATCAGATTATCGATTCCAACAGCTGAGACTCTCACTCCAACAGACGGCAAAGGAAAACAGGGAGAAAAAGTGGACTGTGAGAAGGCTTCTACGCTTTCGGATGATGATCAAACCTCCGACTTTGGCCCCCTTTTATAGTAGTTTGCAGGTGCGTTTGGGCCAAGGAGAACCATCAATCTTCAACGTCATATATCAGAATGGATGGAGGAGAAAGAACGAATCCCTGAAATTACGGAAATTAACAGAAAAGGATCAGTCAACTTACGGTTTTCACTTGAATAATTGCGGCCTCAGCAATGTTTTCGCAATGCTGTCGCAATGCAGTTTTTTCATTCTTTTCCTTCGGTTTTGAACCCTTTTCTTTCCTATTGTGCATAAGTCCTAATTTAGCTACCTTCTTCTCATTCTCATATTTAAGCATAGGTCTAGGCTAAATGCTATCAAAAACACCTAAAAGTGCACATCTTCTTAAGCTAAATGGGTCCTAAATAAGTCACTTTCAGAGACTTAACAACGTTTCCCGCTGATTTCCTTGTTTTAGATATGAATGAAAACTCATTGCATGCTTCGTCCTCCATGTTGTTAGGACGTCCCTTTCTTAAGACCGCTAGGGTCAAAATTGATGTGTATAAGGGCGTTGTTTCCCTGGAGTTTGATGATACTTTGCATGAGTTCTCTTTGTTTGGAAAATCTGCTGGAAATGTGTCTGTTTGTGAGCATGATGAGAATGGGAGTCTACCCTCGCGCTTGAGGGATGGTTTCCATGTCTCAGTTAAAATTTCTGATTTAAATATGTGTGATGATGATGCTGGTTTTTGCACTAACACTTCTTATATTCACGTGCCCGAGGCACGAAGAGTGCAAAATATTTTTCAGGTGGATGGCAGGAAAGGTGTGGCCAAGGACAAGTCTGGATCGTCCCCCGCACCTACAGACTATGGATGAGTCTGTTGAGAGAATACAGTCGAGCAACCGACTTTAAAAATTCTGCGCTTCTCGGAGGCACCCGAGCGATGGACTGTTTTTATGCTTTAGTTTAGTTTTATTGCTTTTTAGATTAATTTAGTATTAATTGGCTTGCTGTTTTTTTTTTAGGAATCGAAGAAGAGAATGCAATTTTGGGCTCTGATGCGTTCGTGTGCCGCTTCCTCGCCCTCGCCAGCTTCGCCAAGAGTCAGGGAAGTGTATTTCTTCTTCCCTTTTACTTCGTTGTATCTGACTGGTTGGCATTGAGGACAATGCCAAATTTTGAAGTTGGGGGTGGAGTAGTCCGACGGATGTGCATGTGTAGTTTGTTGAGAAGTGTTGCAAAGATATTGAAGTGCTTGGGACTCTGTTTATTGTTTTCTGACTGTGATAGCCTAGGAAATGCATGTTGGAAATCTGAGCATGTTCATAATCGAGTTTTTGCATGAGTTTTGTGTTTATTAGGTTCATGTCAAAAATTTTAAAATTTTTTCTTTTGCTCTCTTGCACTTATCGCGCACTTAGCAACTCTCCCTAGATTCCGTAAGCTTTGTTTATCGCATGTTTAGCTAATTCTCGTTGTCACCCCGAAAGGCACCCTTAGGTAGCTTGTTGCATGAGAGTTAGTGGTTAGTTAATTGAGAAAGCATGTGCTTAGCCTAATCTAAAAAAAAAAAAATAGAAAAGCATGTTTGGTAGAAAATTCCTCTCGAGGCGCTCCTCCTTCTTATTAGCGCTTAAAAGAAGTGAGCGTCAGTCCTTAAAAACGTGAAGCTTTGGCCAAAGTTTGACGTGTTAGGCAGCTCGAGTAAGAAAGAAAAAGAATGAGAAAATAATTAGGTCTCTTAATTTGCTTCTCTCTCTCGTGTAAGTCAAGTGTAGCTGTTCTTAAACGCTAGAAGTAGGGGGAAAATGGGATGTGCGTTGCATGTAGGTTTTCCAGGTTTACGTGAGTTTAGGAGTGGTTGTCTAGCACACACACACGTTAGGGGGCAAGAGTTAATTTTTGATACGTCCTAGTTAATGCATGAACGAAATGCTTCCATGATTATGATCGTGTTTAAATTTCAATATGCATGGAAGCTTGAGTTAGAATATATGTAAACGCGTCCTTAGAGTCAATGTCTTTGTAGTGCTTGCTCGAGGACTAGCAATGTTTAAGTTGGGGGTGTTTGATAACTCCATTTTGGAGCTATTAAATATGTCCTAATTATAGCTAAAGTCCGCTTCCGATTGATTAAATATATCTCTTTTGTAGGAGAAAAGCGGCAAAGAGCTCGTGCGCCCGTTGGGCATGTTCGAGTGCTTAAAGCAGAGTTTTAGCGCCCCGGGAATGCATCGGGAAGAGGGGAACTTGTTCCGTGAAGAAACGGGCCAAAACTGCCTTGGAGAGGCAAAGCTTCAGCCCCAAACCCGAGAGCCAGCGTCGAGCTATAGCGTCGAGACGCTGGCTCGACGCTGGAAAAACCCGAGAGCTAGCGTCGAGACGCTAGCTCGACGCTGCCCTGGCGTCGAGACCCTGCTTGGCGTCGAGACGCTCCGGAGGAGGCGCGCGCAGGAATTTCATCGGGGCAGCGTCGCGACGCTGGCCTTGTGTCGCGACGCCATCGCGAGCGCGCGCGCGGATTACTTAGGGCACAGCGTCGAGACGCTGGCCTAGCGTCGAGACGCTACGACGATTACAGCAGCTAAAAGACGATTTTCCTGCACATTTTTTATCATCTTCTTCTTCATCTCTCTACGGTTTTGGACGATTTTAAGCTTCTTCTTCCCCATTTTCTCTCTATTCTCCGTGGAGCTCCGCCATTGTTGGCATGCTAGTGAGCTCCACTTTCCTTTGTAATAAGTAGACGGATCCTTCCATGGCCGTGGTTGGAGCGGGATTGACGAACCGCGCCATGAGCGGCTAAGGTAAGGGTGACGGTTTGGGATTTGTTTAGGGGAATTTTGTTAGACGATTTAGCTTTGATAATCTGAGTTTTGATATGCATATTGGTTCTGTTTACTTTGCATTTATCTACTTTGCTTAATCCAACGCGCATGTTAAAATACGCCGATTGACACTCGAGTAGTTTCGCATGTTGTGTATGTTAAAGAGTAGCGATGCCGTGCCTCTCACTGCTCGACTAAGTAACACAGGTAGATAGAATTAAATCGAAGTATCGGGTCGGGTTGGAAAATTGTTGATTGCATACAGCGTTTGCGGGCAATCTACTAGCAATTAGAATTCACGCTCGAATGTTTGTCGCGGTTAGCTAGTGACTGTCTAAATTTACTTTGGGGCTGATCACCTTGACGTAGGATTAGATAAAGTGTAATTAGAACTGTGTGGTCTAATAAAAATCCATGGAGTCGGCTACTTTGGGGCTTCTCTGGTAGTCGTCCGCGTGTTCAGTAAATTGAATTCCATGTTAATAGAATTAAATGATAAGTTGAATTTGTCTAACAATTGATCCCGAGACTCCCCAAACCGTGCACACGTTCTCTTCTTATTATTTCTTTCTTCCGTTAGCTTTCATCATTATTTCTCTTGCATGATTAAAACCCCCGTTACCAATTAATCAACTAAATCCCAATTTCACTAGTAAATTCAATCTTCCTATTCCTTGGATCGACCCTGTTACCACTGGCTGCAAAGCCTTGGTCATAGGCTTTATAAATCGTATTTTGGCAAGCCTCGACAGCTTGAGATTAAGTGGATATTCAAAAATCCGCCCACCAGATGCTGAATAGTAGCTGTTGCGTGCTCAATGTGTTAAAATAAATAAGAAATAAGAGAGAGAGAGCACTCAGAACATGCAAGCATACATGATCTTATAGCAAGTAGTAAGTATTTTTTCATTCGTTTTCCCACAGAGATTTATTATGAGCTACTCGTGAAGTGTATTGTTAAGAAAGAATGGGTGGATTTGATGGGGTAGAATTGGTTTTAAATTGTCTAATTTCTAAGGAATATATAAAGGATAGCAACATAAACAAGTGCAAGTCAAAGTTAAACTCAAAGGAAAAGAGACGAGATTAATAAACGAAGAGGAAAACAGCTAAACAGAATTGTAAACGTAGCAGAATTGCGAAAAAAGCAATTCTACCGCAATGTTACTAACAGCGAAAGTGTGTAAAATGGAGAAACAAGGGCTACTAACGACTCCTCTATAGGCATTTTCTCACGATTCTCAAGCATTGGATCAACTCTCTATGCATCAAACTCACTCAATCTCATGTATCTTCCGATTTCATGCATTAGATTCTTTAGTTTACTCATGTCCAAGTAAGGTCTTAAGCATCTTGTTAAAACAGAAAGTGATGGTTTGTACTAGGAAAACGCCTATTCCTAGGTCGTTTTCTGGCTACCTTGAAAGGCTAGCATGAGTGTATGACTCTGAACTCTTACTCCTTCCAGAGGTTAGGAGTTCTTTGGACAAAATGGATGGCCAATCGAAATTGCCCGTGGGATGAAGCTTACATACAATCAATGTTTCGAGAGCTATCCTACATGCTTGGTTCACGTTTTTTAGCCTATAGTATTGTCATTAGCATGCCCCTAAGTGACTTAGCTACTCATGGATATAGACAGAACAGAAATAAGAGTCGAAACAGACATACTTAGAAGGAATTTAAAGACAAAACAGTAAGGACAAACAGTAGATCGCAAAGGCAAGAAACTGTGAAATACTGAATTTTGCTTTGATTACTTGATTGTTTGAATGAACAAAGGAAAACTTAAAGTGAATAACATAAAGACAGAAGGCAACGCAATAAAATGAACTAGTCACTAGAACAGAAACAACAACTAAACAATGCTGGAAATTAGAAATGAAAGACAGAAAGTAGGTAAATGCGCTCGAACGCCTCGTCGCAACCGCCTCGGCTGAAGGATGAGAAAGATCAGCCTTGCTTGGATGAATCCAATCGGGAGAGAAGATGAATCTTCTCTCCTTCCTATCAGATTGTCGACTCCAAACAGCTAAACTTCGCAAACCAACAGACGGCAAAGAAAAACAGGAGAAAAGATGGAGCTGCGAGAAGACTTCTACGCTTTCGGATGATGCTTGAACCCTCTACTTTGACCCCCTTTTATAGTAATCTGCAGGTACGTTTGGGCCAAGGAGAACCATCCATCCTCAACGTCGTACTTCAAAATGGATGGAGGAGAAAGAACGAATCCCTGAAATAACGGAAATTAACAGAAACAGATCAGTCAACTTACGGTTTTCACTTGAAACATTGCTGTTTTAGCAATGTTTCCGCAATGCTGCCGCAATGCATATTTTTCACTCTTTTCCTTCGGTTTTCATTCCTTTTCTTTCCTCTTGCACACAAGTCCTAATTTAGCTACCTTCTTCTAAATCTCATATATAAACATAGGTTTAAGCTAAATCCTATCAAAAACACCTAAGAGTGTACATCTTTCTAAGATAAATAAGTCCTAAAAAGGTCACTTTTGGAGACGTAACACACCCCCAAACTTAAGGTTTTGCTCGTCCTCGAGCAATCTAAGGACTTGCCTAGGCTGCTGTTTCATCTTCTTTAACCACTTACTGACTCCCCTACATTCCTATCTATAGCAGTGCTGTCCTGTGACACACTTCTAAGTTTACAACTAACATTTCATATTGCTTCTTCTGACTTCGCATGCCTAATACTCCTGCTGTTTCATTAACTCCCTACCACTGATCTACTTGCTTTTATCATATTGTGCATCTATCCCTAAGGTTTCAAATTCTACCTAGCTTTATCCCAGACTCACTACATGCTTCTAGTTTTTATTTTTGCCTTGCCTAGGATTCCTTAGAGTCATGCCAGTCTTAGTATTAACAGTGACAGTAGTACTTTTAGAGAACAACCTAAACCCTAGCATCACTACATTGGACATACATTCATCTCCCTAAACAACCCTACAAGCTACAACTTTGTGCTCAGCTAATTGAGGATCAAAGTTCTTTTTTAATCAGGACATCTAAGCCACAAAGTTGCAACTCCTAGGTATACATTCTTCTTCCCTACTTCTTCCTTTTTTCTTTCTTACTTAGGTGGAACCTCTCCTTTGGTTGCCTTTTGATGCAATGCCATTTGTGGGTTACACACTTGGCACTGATTACTCAGCAACCTAAGAGAGACTCCCCTCTTTATTCTATTTTTCATTTTTTTTTTTCAGTTCATCATTTTTCACAAGGAGAAGAAGAATGCTTATGCTTAAAGGGAGAGAGGAATGTTCCTAGGCATAGGGTGGCCTCCCCCAAACTTAAACTACTCATTGTCCCCAATGAGTGTCTGAGGTGGCACACCCCCAAACTTGTCCTAGAAGCATCTAGTCTAAGGTAAAACAAAGAGAATCTAAAAGCCCTAGGCATAGACAGAACATTCTAAAAGTAAATATCACAGCAGCAGAAATTTGTAAAAACAGTCAGGTAAGGCCTTAAAGTTATGCATGCTGAGCTTTTTAGAGGTTAATTTAAACTATCAAAGGGTGTCCTATGACACTCATCCAGCATGCTTTAAGATAAGCTATATAAGGCAGACAAGATAGCAGCAAAAGATAGAATTTAAACAGAACCAACCTAGCTAAACAGACAGTCAAAAACATGCATTCAGTAATAAAAATTGCGGTTTCCGCAATTATTTCGCAATAAAGACAGGGCAGATATATCAGTGATTAAGGCCCCTATGCATGCTTTTTCCCGTCATCCAAGCTATACAAAAATAAAACTAACCTAATCTACCTATTCAACTATCATCAGACTACACTAAACAAATTTAAATACTAAAACTAAAGAACTAAAACAGATCAAAATATTAACTCAAAACAGCATAATTCACATGGTTAAAAAAAAGCAGTTTGATTTTTTTTTTTATTATTTTAAGGGAACATCAATACTCCCTTTAGTGCTTCTCAGGCTAGCACTCAAATGTCTTCCTCATCATCAGTCCTTCGTGGTCGTGGAGGCGCCCATGGAGTCATTAGGTTCGTGGGGAATTCAGGAAAAATGCATCCCAATTGGTCAGCAACTTCCTTGTCCCTTGCCTGCGCATATGTGGCCCATTGAGCCATCCTCTTCTGCAGATCCGTCAGGCAAGCCATGGTCAAAGACTGAGCAGCAGCCAAGCCATCAAGCTCGAACTCCATGTTCCCCTTCCTGCGCAACCTCAAGGCAGTAGGCAATTCCAGGTAGCCCGTGTAGGCCAGCTGCCTCTCCATTCGCTCGATTGGGACCCCTGCACGTAAGCACAGCTTAGTAATTGTGTTAGGAAAGAAGAGGGGTCCCTTACCCTTTTTGGCGCAGTCAGCAATTGAAGCTGCAATGACTTCGCCCACGTTGATCGTGAGACCTCGCATGATCGCGTAGACCAGCAGCGACCTGCTCTGGTTGATGGTGGTCTCATGAGTCACTGGGGACAGCTTCCTCCTCACGAAGGAAAACCAGACAGCCGCCTTGGCTGTGAGGGTGGCACTCATCAGGGTGTGCCTCCCATTGCGTGATACTGTCCATGATGCCTCTGGCTGGCCAATGATCTGAATGGCCTCCTCCAAGACAGCTTCTGTTGGCTCATCAACAATCCTCGCATAGTCAGTGTGTTTTTGGCCCTTGAGGCCATAGGCTTCGTTGACCGCCTTTGCTGAGAAATCTACCTCAACCCCTCTGACCACAGACAGGCCATCCTCAGGATTCATCAGATTTGCGTAGAAGTCATACACCATGCGGGAGTAGGCTGGATTGGGTGGTCTGCATAGCTCCTCCCAACCGTGATTCGTGATTCCTGCGCGCAAGAATTGCGGCAGGTCAGCAGGTGCGTCGAGGAATCCCTTCTCGTGCAGCAACTCTCTCTTTCTCAGCTCAGCGCCTCTGGACTCAGCATCAGAGGACACATACCTCACTGAATGAGGCTCGTCTTCAGGGTAAAGCTTGGCTTTCCCTTTGTCTTTTGGTTTGGCTGACTCAGCAGCCTCAATCTTGAGCTTTTTCATCGACGGCTCATCACTCTCTTTCTCTGATGGAGGCGCCCTCTTGGTTTTCTTTTTCTTTGACTTCTTGGGCCGTTTGGCCTTGACAGCCTTGGCGGCCTTCTTCTTCTTCAACCTCGCCTTGGTTGTCAACTGCTGGAGGCAATCCCCCAGTATTTCGTCCATCGAATCAGTCCTCTGCACAGGGCTCTCAGGGCTGGCTTCCCTCAAAGGAGAGAAGACCTCTTCTTCCTCAGCTTCCCCACTGCCCTGCGTCGATTCTTGGTACTCCCCATATGGGAATTCAGGATCAGGTTGTGGGGAAGTGGGTGATGCTGCAGGGCTCTCTTCTGGTGGAGATATGTGTTCAGAACTCTGCGGCGATGGAGGAAGCTCAGGGCTTTGCGCTGGCGGAGATGGCGAAGAGCTCTGTGTTGGTGACTCGTGTGACCGAGGATCACTTTCTTGACTCTCCACAGAGGGAGTCTTTTCCTTGCTTGCTTCTTCGGCCACCGCCATACTCCATTTGCGTTTCTTGGGTGTGCCTGCTGGTTCAGAGGGTCCAGCAGGTATCTCCGTGACAACCTTCCACTTCTTCTTGCGGATTGGCAGTTTGGGGAGTCGTTCAGTTCGCGCAGCCTCAGCGTCTGCAAGGGCAAGAAGTGCTTCCCTCGCAGCAGTTTCAGCATCGTCAGCCCTCTTCTTGGACGCAGACCGTTCAGCTCTTGTTAGCACCATCGTTGAATCGTGGGAATCTGGAAAGAAGAATTGCAGATGAAGAGGGAGAGAGATTTCTTGGAGTTCAGATGATTGGGAAATCGTACAGATCAGCGCGCGTCTTAACGGATATAAGTAATGATGAAATCCCAACGGCTCTATTTTTGCGGATTCTGCAAATCCAGCGCAATCTTAGTGACCGTTGGAGATTTTCTGCGTTTAAATGTCAATCTTTGCTCAACCGAATCTTTGATTTGGCCCAATATCTCCTTGATTTTTTTAGCTGGATTTAATCTCCTTGATTCCCTCTATTGATCCCCTACAAAAAGAAATCAAATCAATATCAAATTCGTAATTAAAATCGCACAAAAATATACACAAACGATAACCGGAAAAATAACAAAAAATAAACTAAGGCATGAGCCTCGCATGGACGAGCACAGTAATCACTCGTCCTCTCTCGTTCTCGTTTTCATGTCTCAGTCAAGAGGAAGGCCGAGAGAGTCTTCACATCTCCTTCCTCATAGTAGTGCTTCAATCTTGCACCATTAACCATGAATGGTTGTCCTTGTTGCAGGTTCTTTATCTCGATTGCACCATGAACAAACACATTAGTTATTACAAATGGACCTGACCATCTAGACTTAAGCTTGCCTGGAAATAATCTCAATCGTGAGTTAAATAATAAGACAAGCTGGCCCTTCTTAAAGTCTTTAATCCTAAGTCTACTGTCGTGCCAAATCTTGGTCTTTTCCTTATACATTTTAGCATTTTCATAAGACATATGCCGAAGCTCATCAAGCTCATGTAATTGCAAAGACCGCAATGTTCCCGCATCAGTCACACAGTAATTCAACTCTTTTAGGGCCCAAAATGCTTTAATTTCTAACTCGAATGGCAAGTGACATGCTTTACCATACACAAGTCTATAAGGAGACATACCTAGGGGTGTCTTATATGCAGTTCTATACGCCCAAAGTGCATCCTCGAGTTTAAACGCCCAATCTTTTCTATTGGGTTTGACCACTTTTTCAAGTATGTTCTTAATCTCCCTATTTGAAATTTCAGCTTGGCCATTCGAGTGTGGGTGATAAGGGGTGGCTACTCTATGTCTAATATTATACTTAGCCAACACTCTCTCCATAGCTTTGTTAATGAAATGTGTCCCCTCATCACTGATTATAGCACGAGGTGTCCCAAATCTAGTGAAAATATGTCTATGCAAGAATCTTATGACTGTTTTGGCATCATTATTTGGACATGCTATGGCCTCTACCCACTTAGATACATAGTCTACTGCTACCAATATGTAAAGGTTACCTGATGATGGGGGAAATGGTCCCATGAAGTCGATGCCCCACACATCAAAGAGCTCCAACTCTAAGATGTAAGTGAGAGGCATCTCATCCTTTCGATTAAGGTTACCTGTTCTCTGGCATTCATCACAGTTGTGGGCATAGTTGTGGGCATCCTTGAAGATCGTTGGCCAATAGTAGCCACTCTGGAACACCTTTGCAGCTGTCCTTTGGCCACCAAAATGTCCACCATAGGGTGCTGTATGGCAGTGCTGCAGCACAGACTTCGCCTCAGCAGCTGACACACACTTCCTGAGCAGACCATCAGCACATATCTTGTAGAGTGTGGGATCATCCCATATGAATTTCCTTGCTTCATGAAGGAACCTCTTCTTCTCTTGGCCTCCCTTGAAAGTTGGTAGTACCTGTGATGCAAGGAAGTTAGCAATGTCAGCAAACCAAGGTTCCTCATCGTTATCACGATGAGTCAATACAAAGACATGTTCATCAATAAAAGCATCAGAAATTGCGGTTTCCACAATTTTTTCGCAATTATGCTGCAATCTAGAAAGATGATCCGCAACTACATTTTCACATCCTTTCTTATCTCTAATGTCCAGATCAAACTCTTGCAGCAGCAAGACCCATCTAATCAACCTAGGCTTAGCATCAGCCTTCCTCATAAGGTACTTTAAAGCAGAATGGTCAGTGTACACAATTGTCCTAGTGCCTACAATGTAATTCCTAAACTTCTCACAAGCAAATACTACAGCTAGCATCTCCTTCTCAGTAGTTGTGTAATTACATTGTGCCTCATTAAGTGTCTTACTAGCATAGTATACAGGGTGTGTTAACTTGTCAATCTTCTGTCCTAACATAACCCCTACAGCATAGTCACTTGCATCACATAACATCTCAAAGGGAAGATCCCAATTAGGCCCTACTATAATAGGTGCTGTGACTAGTGCTTCCTTAAGGGTTTTCCAAGCCAGGAAACATTCTTTAGAGAAAATGAACGGTTTGTTTAGCTCTAGAAGCTCACATAAAGGCTTGGAGATCTTAGAAAAGTCCTTAATGAACCTTCTATAGAAACCAGCATGCCCTAAGAAACTTCTAATGGCCTTGACATTTTGGGGTTCTACCAATTTCTCTATTATTTCAATTTTTGCCCTGTCAACTTCTACACCTGCCCTTGACACTCTATGACCTAAGACAATCCCTTCATCCACCATGAAGTGGCACTTTTCCCAATTTAAGACTAGGTTGGTCTCCTCACACCTAGCCAGGACTTGTCCTAAGTTCTCTAGACAGTTTGTAAATGAATCCCCAAAGACTGAGAAATCATCCATGAATATCTCTATCATGGACTCATCCAAATCAGAGAAGATTGCCAACATGCACCTTTGGAAAGTTGCCGGTGCATTGCATAAGCCAAAAGGCATTCTGCGAAAGGCAAAAGTTCCAAAAGGGCAAGTGAAGGTAGTCTTCTCTTGGTCCTTAGGGTCTATAGTAATCTGGTTATATCCTGAATAACCGTCTAAGAAGCAGTAGTAGGCTCTACCAGCTATCCTATCTAACATATGGTCAATGAATGGTAGAGGGAAGTGGTCTTTTTTGGTTTCTTTATTTAGTTTCCTATAATCCATGCAAACTCTCCATCCTGTGATAGTCCTAGTTGGAATCAGTTCATTGTTCTCATTGACTACCACAGTCATCCCCCCCTTCTTAGGTACACATTGTATAGGGCTCACCCACTGGCTACTAGCTATGGGGAAGATCACACCAGCATCTAACCATTTTATTATTTCCTTTTTAACTACCTCTTTCATAGAGGGGTTCAGCCTACGTTGGTGATCTACTCTAGGTGTATGCTCTTCCTCTAATATAATCTTATGCATGCAATAAGAAGGGCTAATGCCTCTAATGTCAGCAATAGTCCATGCAATAGCCTTCCTATGTTGCTTAAGCAATAAAATCAGTTCAACCTCATGCTTTTCACTTAATTTAGAAGAAATAATCACAGGCAAAGTATCATTACTTCCTAGATATGCATACTTGAGGTGAGTGGGGAGAGGTTTCAATTCTAAGACAGGTGGATGCTCAATGGATGGTTTTAATGGATTCAAAGATTTTTCAGTTAAGTCAATATTCATACAAACATGCTGAGGGTTATTTACAGGTATGTCCATTATCTCAGCTATGTTTAAGTCAGTTAATTCTAATCCTGCATATTCATGAGCATGCTTAGTCAACAATTCATGCTCCAATTGTTCTTTCATTAATGAATCTACAATGTCCATGCTAGCACAAGATTCAGAGTCAGAAGGATACCTCAGTGCTTTAAAAACACTAAACTTAACCTCCTCGTCATGAACCCTCATAGTGAGCTCACCTTTTTGGACATCTATCAGGGCCCTACCTGTGGCTAGAAATGGTCTGCCTAACAGGATGGGGACCTCCTTGTCTGCTTCATAATCCAGGATAATGAAATCTGCAAGGAAAATAAACTTGTCAACCTTTACAAGAATATCCTCAATCTTACCTTCAGGGTATGCTATGGATCTGTCTGCTAGTTGTAAAGTGACAGTGGTTGGACGTGCTTCTCTTATTCCTAGCTGGCGGAATAGTGATAGGGGCATGAGGTTTATGCTGGCTCCCAGGTCACAAAGAGCTCTGCCCACGTGCTTGCCTCCTAGCTCTACAGGTAAGGTGAAAGAACCAGGATCCTTCTCCTTCTTGGGTAGCTTATTCTGGAGTATGGCACTGCACTCCTCAGTGAGATTTACTGTTTCAAACTCACCAATTATTCTCTTGTTAGTAATAATATCCTTCAAAAACTTTACATAAGAGGGCATAGACTGTAAAACTTCTACAAAAGGAATATTAACATGCACTTGCTTAAGAATTTCTAGAAATTTATTAAAGTGCACTTCCTGTTCTTGTTTTTTCTTTAGCCTTCTAGGAAATGGAGGTGGTGGCACATATGCAGGCACTTCAGGTCGCCTTAGGATAGGTGGAGGCCTTGGAATTTCTTCTATCTCTTCTATGATTGGCTCCAGCCTTGCTTCTGATGTGCTTGTTGGTGGTGGACCTTGGTTTGGCAGAGACTCCAGTGGAGCACTAGACTCAGTGTTCTCTACTCTCTTTGGTGTGTCCTTGGTGTTGCTCACCAATGGTCTCCCACTTCTAAGTTCAATTGCTTGAACTTTCTCTTTACCATCTCTCCTTGGTACCTCAGTGTCAGCTGGTAGTCTACCTTGGGGCCTACTTTTAAGTTCATTGGCTAGTTGCCCTATTTGGTTCTCTAGGCTTCTAAGAGTAGCTTGCTAGCTCTGTAGAGTGGCATCATTCTTGGCTATGTATTCCTTGAGTAAGTTTTCTACAGAAGACCCTACAGGTTGGTTGTATGGTTTTTGGTACATGGATTGGTTATGTTGGGGAGTGAAACCAGGTGTTCCACTCGGTCTTGGTTGGTTAGGAGCTTGGTTAGTATTTTGTTGGCCACCCCATGACAAGTTTGGGTGGTTCCTCCAACCAGGGTTGTAAGTATTAGAATAGGGGTTGTTCCTAGGCTGCTGCTGGCTTCCAACGTAGCAGACTGAGGCTGGATTCCCAGGGCAGTATTCATACAGGTGCCCTTCCCCACAGAATCCACAGATAAGTGTCTCACCTTGACTTGGTTGGGTGCCCATTGACATGGCTGTGGCGGTGTTGACACTTGTTTGGAGATTGGCTTGAGCCATTTGCTTGACTAGGTTGGTCAGGGCGCTTATTTGGCTACAAATGGCATTGAGTGCGTCCTTGTCTTGAGCTCTAGTTGGCTCAACTGGATCATCTGACCACCTACAGTGAGATGCTGAGATCTTCTCTAAGATCTCATAGGCTTCGTTGTAACTCTTGGACAACATGGATCCTCCAGCAGATGAATTTAAGACTTTTCTAGTGCTGGGGTTGCATCCTTTGAAAAAGACCTCTATTTGGATACACCATGGGATGCCATGATGTGGACATTTGAGAAGAAGGTCCTTGAACCTTGTCCAAGCTTCGTGAAGAGACTCAGTTTCATCTTGTTTGAACTTGATTATGTCATCACGAAAGGTAGAATTCCTATCAGGTGGGAAGTATTTGACTAGGAATTTCTCCGCCAAGTCTGTCCAATTGAGGACAGATCCAGAGGGTAATGAGTTTAACCACGTTTTAGCTTTGTCCCTCAAAGAGTAAGGGAACAGATAGAGCCTCAAGGCTTCTTGGGAAACTCCAGGGATGATGAATGTATCACTAACTCCTAAGAAGTTTCTAAGATGGTTGTGGGGATCCTCATTTTCCACTCCAAAGAATTGTCCCACAGTGGACAACATTTGGAACATCACTGGCTTTAACTCGAATGAGTTGGCAGTGATTTCAGGGCGGATTATGCTGGGGTTCAGCTCCCCAGGCATAGGTACTAGGTAAGAAAGTATGGCGCTATCCTTGTCATTCGCTATTTCGATGGGATTGCGAGTGACAGGCACCGAATTTGGAACTATTCCATCCATTTCTTCTTGAGACAATTGCGGAGGAATTGCGGTTCCCGCAATTATTGGAGGTATAGAGGGTTGGTCAAAGAGACGTTTTTTGGCTCTATTTCTGGCTCTAAATAGTCTCTCGGGCTCAGGATTGAACTCTAGATCACTACTTGAAGACTCATTCATAAACTAACCCAATGGTACCTGCAAAAGAAATGGAAATAGATCAGTTACAATAGACAATAAACTTGGTGTTTCAAACTTAACAAACTTCGTTTTCACTAAAATAAATCCCCGGCAGCGGCGCCAAAAACTTGTTGCGTGCTCAATGTGTTAAAATAAATAAGAAATAAGAGAGAGAGAGCACTCAGAACATGCAAGCATACATGATCTTATAGCAAGTAGTAAGTATTTTTTCATTCGTTTTCCCACAGAGATTTATTATGAGCTACTCGTGAAGTGTATTGTTAAGAAAGAATGGGTGGATTTGATGGGGTAGAATTGGTTTTAAATTGTCTAATTTCTAAGGAATATATAAAGGATAGCAACATAAACAAGTGCAAGTCAAAGTTAAACTCAAAGGAAAAGAGACGAGATTAATAAACGAAGAGGAAAACAGCTAAACAGAATTGTAAACTTAGTAGAATTGCGAAAGCGGCAATTCTACCGCAATGTTACTAACAGCGAAAGTGTGTAAAATGGAGAAACAAGGGCTACTAACGACTCCTCTATAGGCATTTTCTCACGATTCTCAAGCATTGGATCAACTCTCTATGCATCAAACTCACTCAATCTCATGTATCTTCTGATTTCATGCATTAGATTCTTTAGTTTACTCATGTCCAAGTAAGGTCTTAAGCATCTTGTTAAAACAGAAAGTGATGGTTTGTACTAGGAAAACGCCTATTCCTAGGTCGTTTTCTGGCTACCATGAAAGGCTAGCATGAGTGTATGACTCTGAACTCTTACTCCTTCCAGAGGTTAGGAGTTCTTTGGACAAAATGGATGGCCAATCGAAATTGCCCGTGGGATGAAGCTTACATACAATCAATGTTTCGAGAGCTATCCTACATGCTTGGTTCACGTTTTTTAGCCTATAGTATTGTCATTAGCATGCCCCTAAGTGACTTAGCTACTCATGGATATAGACAGAACAGAAATAAGAGTCGAAACAGACATACTTAGAAGGAATTTAAAGACAAAACAGTAAGGACAAACAGTTGATCGCAAAGGCAAGAAACTGTGAAATGCTGAATTTTGCTTTGATTACTTGATTGTTTGAATGAACAAAGGAAAACTTAAAGTGAATAACATAAAGACAGAAGGCAACGCAAAAAAATGAACTAGTCACTAGAACAGAAACAACAACTAAACAATGCTGGAAATTAGAAATGAAAGACAGAAAGCAGGTAAATGCGCTCGAACGCCTCGTCGCAACCGCCTCGGCTGAAGGATGAGAAAGATCAGCCTTGCTTGGATGAATCCAATCGGGAGAGAAGATGAATCTTCTCTCCTTCCTATCAGATTGTCGACTCCAAACAGCTAAACTTCGCAAACCAACAGACGGCAAAGAAAAACAGGAGAAAAGATGGAGCTGCGAGAAGACTTCTACGCTTTCGGATGATGCTTGAACCCTCTACTTTGACCCCCTTTTATAGTAATCTGCAGGTACGTTTGGGCCAAGGAGAACCATCCATCCTCAACGTCGTACTTCAAAATGGATGGAGGAGAAAGAACGAATCCCTGAAATAACGGAAATTAACAGAAACAGATCAGTCAACTTACGGTTTTCACTTGAAACATTGTTGTTTTAGCAATGTTTCCGCAATGCTGCCGCAATGCATATTTTTCACTCTTTTCCTTCGGTTTTCATTCCTTTTCTTTCCTCTTGCACACAAGTCCTAATTTAGCTACCTTCTTCTAAATCTCATATATAAACATAGGTTTAAGCTAAATCCTATCAAAAACACCTAAGAGTGTACATCTTTCTAAGATAAATAAGTCCTAAAAAGGTCACTTTTGGAGACGTAACAGTAGCCGATCTCGATTTGCATGCATGAGATGGAAAAGAAAAGTTTTTTTGTTGGATGAAAGAGAAAAATCAATTTTTGACGTGACAAAATCAAATCTTTTTTATTTTTTACATTTTTGCTCTAAATTGCATAAGCCTTCTTGCCCGATCCTCCTTTTCTGATTGATTCTTTACCTGATATTTATAGACGATGAGAACGTCAAACAAGGTTAAAATCAAAAAATTAATGACTCGAAATTTTATTCTTAATTGAAATCGATTTTGACCAAAAATGAACAAATTTGTTATAATATCAAATTTTAACCCAAAAATGAATTAAATAGTTTATACTCATAAATGAATATCAAATTTTTAATCCAAAAATGAATTTAATAATTTATACTCATAAATGAATATCAAATTTTAACCAAAAAAATGAATTAAATATTTTATACTCATTGGATAGAAATAAATGAATATTAAATTTTAGCCATAAAATGACTTATAAATTTTATACTCATAAAATCTTAATTTTATTTGTCAAATTAGGTAAAAATCTTTCCCTAACAATTAAAACATTATTTTTGTTATTTTTCTCCAATTTTCGAAATTAATTAAATACATAATAAAAAAGTGAATTTACAACTTAAAAAGACTCAATCAAATATGAATAAAAAATAAATAAAAAAGGTAAAAACATTAATAATAAACAAATGCCCGGACTAAATACGGTGTCTACAGCTTGCTCCCCTTTGTATATCTCTGAAGAATTGAAAGGGTACACAAAGGACGAAGACAACGTATTGGGAAGGTGGAAATTTATTTATTATTAAAACGAAGACCGACCTGGGTTTACACAGGCTACGACCTCTAATCTTGGATCAGGGTTCGATTTAACCAACAAGGGAATTGAACGGACCTGGGTTATGTCCACAGGCTTCGACCGCTAATCTTGGATTACGGTTCGATTTAACCAACTGGAATTTAAACGGACCTGGGCTATCTCCCGGGCTTCGACCGCTAATGCTCAATTAGGGTTCGATTTAACCAACTGGAATTTAAAACGAACCTGGGCTATCTCTCGGGCTTCGACCGCTAATCTTGGATTAGGGTTGGATTTAACCAACTGAAATTTAAAACGGACCTGGGCTATCTCCCGGGCTTCGACCGCTAATCTTGGATTAGGGTTCGATTTAACTAACTGAAATTTAAAACGGACCTGGGCTATCTCCCAGGCTTCGACCGCTAATGCTGGATTAGGGTTCGATTTAACCAACTGAAATTTAAAACGGACTTGGGCTATCTCCCGGGCTTCGACCGCTAATGCTTGATTAGGGTTCGATTTAACCAACAAGAAAAAGAAATGGACTTGGGTTTACACAGGCTTCGACCGCTACTGAATAGTAGGGTTCGATTTAACCAACAAAGTATATGAAACGGACCTGGGTTATGTCCACAGGCTACGACCGCTAATCTTGGATCAGGTTCGATTTAACCAAAAAGGAAATGAAACGGACCTGGGTTATGTCAACAGGCTTCGACCGCTAATCTTGGATCAAGGTTCGATTTAACCAATAAGGAAAAATATAAAAGGCTCAGTGATAAATTTTGATTTTGATTTTGATTTTGGTTTTGGTTTTGGTTTTTTTATTTTGAAGTTAAAGGGGACTAACGGTTTTTATTTCAAAATTTAGTTGTCAAAATGAAAGATATTTTTAAAACAGAGACTTCGTATTTCAGAAATTTGCTTTAAAAGGGACGACTATTTTTATTTCAAAACTTAGTCGTCAACACAAAAGACACTTTTAAAACAGGGACTTCGTACTTCATAAATTTGCTTTAAAAGGGACAACGATTTTTATTTCAAAACTTAGTTGTCAAACAAAAGACTCCTTTAAAACAGAGACTTCGTATTTCAAAAATTTGCTTTAAAGGGACGACGATTTTTATTTCAAAACTTAGTCGTCAACACAAAAGACACTTTTAAAACAGGGACTTCGTATTTAAGAAATTTGTTTTAAAAGGGACAACGGTTTTTATTTCAAAACTTAGTTGTCAACACAAAAGACACATTTAAAACAGGGACTTCGTATTTCAGAAATTTGTTTTAAAAGGGACAACGGTTTTTATTTCAAAACTTA
The DNA here is from genome assembly GCA_028017165.1 of Herpetospermum pedunculosum. NCBI lineage: Eukaryota > Viridiplantae > Streptophyta > Magnoliopsida > Cucurbitales > Cucurbitaceae > Herpetospermum > Herpetospermum pedunculosum. Next base: position 50,166,877 of record CM051528.1, on the reverse strand, counting down.
GTTGTCAAACAAAAGACTCCTTTAAAATAGGGACTTCGTATTTCAGAAATTTGCTTTAAAGGGACGACGATTTTTATTTCAAAATTAGTCGTCAACACAAAAGAGACTTTTAAAACATGGACTTCGTATTTCAGAAATTTGCTTTCAAGGGACGACGATTTTATTTCAAAACTTAGTCGTCAACACAAAAGACACTTTTAAAACAGGGACTTCGTATTTCAGAAATTTGCTTTAAAAGGGACAACGATTTTTATTTCAAAACTTAGTTGTCAAACAAAAGACTCCTTTAAAACAGGGACTTCGTATTTCAGAAATTTGCTTTAAAGGGACGACGATTTTTATTTCAAAACTTAGTCGTCAACTCAAAAGGCACTTTTAAAACAAGGACTTCGTATTTCAGAAATTTGCTTTAAAAGAGACAACAGTTATTATTTCAAAACTTAGTTGTCAAACAAAAGACTCCTTTAAAACAGGGACTTCGTATTTCAGAAATTTGCTTTAAAGGGACGACGGTTTTTTATTTCAAAACTTAGTCGTCAACACAAAATACACTTTTAAAACAGGGACTTCGTATTTAAGAAATTTGTTTTAAAAGGGACAACGATTTTTATTTCAAAACTTAGTTGTCAAACAAAAGACTACTTTAAAACAGGGACTTCGTATTTCAGAAATTTGATTTAAAAGGGACAACGATTTTTATTTCAAAACTTAGTCGTTAACACAAAAGACACTTTTAAAACAGGGACTTCGTATTTCAGAAATTTGCTTTAAAAGGGACAACGGTTTTTATATCAAAGCTTAGTTGTCAACACAAAAGACACTTTTAAAACAGGGACTTCGTATTTCATAAATTTGTTTTAAAAGGAACAACGGTATTTATTTCAAAACTTAGTTGTCAAACAAAAGACTCCTTTAAAACAGGGACTTTGTATTTCTGAAATTTTCTTTAAAGGGACGACGGTTTTATTTCAAAACTTAGTCGTCAACACAAAAGACTCTTTTAAAACAGGGACTTCGTATTTCAGAAATTTGCTTTAAAAGGGACAACGGTTTTTATTTCAAAACTTAGTTGTCAAACAAAAGACTCCTTTAAAACAGGGACTTCGTATTTCAGAAATTTGCTTTAAAGGGACGACGATTTTTATTTCAAAACTTAGTCGTCAACACAAAAGACACTTTTAAAACAGGAACTTCGTATTTCAGAAATTTGCTTTAAAAGGGACACCAGTTTTTATTTCAAAACTTAGTTATCAAACAAAAGACTACTTTAAGACAGGGACTTCGTATTTCCGAAATTTGCTTTAAAGGGACGACGGTTTTTATTTCAAAACTTAGTCGTCTACACAAAAGACACTTTTAAAACAGGGATTTCTTATTTCAGAAATTTGCTTTAAAAGGGACAACTGTAACGACCCGACTTTTTATAACCTCACTCTAGAACCGTTACTACATGCATGACCTCACAATCCTCAATAAAAATTTAAAAAAACTTTATTTTAGAATTAAAAGAATCAAGACAAATACATTTAATTCGGAATCCCAGTAAAACATAAAACATAATCAAATAAGTTCCTTCAAAATCAATCTAAAACCAAAACTAACTATTCTAATCCTTAGCATAAAACGTTCAAACTGACTGTATGAAATAAGAATTTAAATAAATGCGGAAGCTCGAACTCTACGTTTCCCATGACATCATCAACCGATCACCTCATCAAGTGCCCGATATGTTCCTAGTAATACCTGGAAAAAAATGTTTTAAGAAAGAATGAGTATTTTAAATAAAATACTCAGTAAGCAACTCCACTACCGTGGTCGGGCTATACAAACACATGCAATCATGAGCTGACTGAAGACTTTAACTAGTGGGACCTAAATCTGCCTCTTTAGCTTACCACTCCGTTCCTGTTCTTCTAGATGTGCATCAATTTCATACACATCAGTCCCAGATACATCAATTCCATGTACGGGGAACCTTCTAGGCATGCATCACTTTCATACACGCCAACCTCTAGGTATGCATCACTTTCATGCATAGGTGAGCATCACTTTCATACTCACCGGCTCTAAGCACATCACTTTCATGTGATTAGAACCCCTAAACCTACATGACTTTCATGGAGACAAAATTTCCAGGAAATGGAGGGTAGCTATTTTAGGATCTCATGGCCCATATGTCACACACAAATGCATGGGTCCCACCTAAAACCTTTTAGATACTAGAAATGTGGAAATGATGCAACATAGAGTACTTTTCTCTTACGCATTAACTACACACTTCACACTTTCAACATGCATCTCATTTATCAAACTTCACAAGGTTCATCAAATAAAAACATAACTTGTTCATCAAATTAGTTGCAACAATTGCAAGGACTTCATTTAACTTCACACTCATAAACCATTCATAAACATAACATTGAAAGCATTTTAGAAAATCTTAGAAATTTCGGTAGAGTCTCCCCTGAAAATCGGATAAACCACACCTGAAATAAAAACACACTTCATAAAAACATTCCCAAACACCAGAAACCAATTCAGAAAACGACACCAGAAACCAATTTAGAAAACATCATTGAAAAGTATCCAGAATCATTCAGTCACCAACCAATTTTCTCAACCTTCCATTAAACAACATACATTAGTACAACAAACACGCATCAACCTATAGATCTGCCAGCACACAATTCCCAACCTAGCACTAAGGCGTTACGGCAGTAAAGTTACTTACCTTAAAGCTAAGTCCGACGAGATGACTAAACTTGTCACGAAAGCTCCTGGTCTCAACCTACGCATTCCCAACTCACTGCCACTACTAGGGACAAAGGTTTTTATTTCAAAACTTAGTTGTGAAACAAAAGACTCCTTTAAAACAGGGACTTCGTATTTCAGAAATTTTCTTTAAAGGGACGACGGTTTTTTATTTCAAAACATAGTCGTCAACACAAAATACACTTTTAAAACAGGGACTTCGTATTTCAGAAATTTGTTTTAAAAGGGACAACGGTTTTTATTTCAAAACTTAGTTGTCAAACAAAAGACTCCTTTAAAACAGAGACTTCGTATTTCAGAAATTTGCTTTAAAGGGACGACGATTTTTATTTCAAAACTTAGTCGTCAAACAAAAGACACTTTTAAAACAAGGACTTCGTATTTCAGAAATTTGCTTTAAAAGAGACAACGATTTTTATTTCAAAACTTAGTTGTCAACATTAAACCTTTGAAAAAATATTTTTTAAATTTTTATTTTTTTATCGAAAAATATTAAAAAAATTCTCGTGAATATAAAGAAGACTTAAATGCTTGAGTTATGAAATGTGAGTTGGTCAAATGATGTGAATACTAGAATGAATTGATGACTGACTCTCAACAGAGAATGTGATGACATGCAAATGTAAAAATGCCAAATGCAAATGAATTAATTGTTTTCAACATTACGGTGGAACTTGCTCATCAATAATGCATGACAACGTGTGCCTTAATTTGTTTTGGTTTGACCAATGAAATTGATATTGAAGGCATGATGCATTGATGCATATGCAGGCCAATAGTAGAAAAATGAATGTCATGAATGCAGTATGTATGCATGTGCATGCTGATGGTGAATTAAAAATGTCATGAATGCAACATGTATGCATGTGCATGCCAGTGGTAGATAAATGCAGCATGGTATGCCTGATCTTTATTTAACCATGATATACGAGAAGGATTTTTGTTTTTTTGAGAAATAATGATGTAAATGATTTTAAATCGATTATCGAAATATAAGATATGTGGAAATTATGACATCAAAATGATTTTCATGTTTAAGGATAAATGATTATCCTTGTCTACTCTCATTATTCTAGTTAGCTGATACTTAGTAGTAAAGAATCAAAAAGAGAAAATGTTGTCATCATATGAGATTTTTTTTTTTTTTTTTTTTTTTTGAATGAATGAATGCTTTCACTGGAAATGAATTAATGACTCGAAATTTTATTCTTAATTGAAATGGATTTTGACCAAAAATGAACAAATTTGTTATACTCATAAATGAATATCAAATTTTAACCCAAAAATGAATTAAATAATTTATACTCATAAATGAATATCAAATTTTTAATCCAAAAATGAATTAAATAATTTATACTCATAAATGAATATCAAATTTTAACCCAAAAATGAATTAAATATTTTATACTCATGGGATAGAAATAAATGAATATTAAATTTTAGCCATAAAATGACTTATAAATTTTATACTCATAAAATCTTAATTTTATTTGTCAAATTAGGTAAAAATCCTTCCCAAACAATTAAAACATTATTTTTGTTATTTTTCTCCAATTTTCTAAATTAATTAAAAACATAATAAAAAAGTGAATTTACAACTTAAAAAGACTCAATCACATATGAATAAAAAATAAATAAAAAAGGTAAAAACATTAATAATAAACAAATGCCCGGACCAAATACGGTGTCTACAATCATGGTTCTAGCCAATATTAAGGATAAAATAATAGCTCTATTTTAGAGCTATCAAAATACCCTCGACCTGAATCTTGCTAGTCCTCGAGCAAGGTATACTCTGAATTATCTCAAAAGAAAGAACTTGCATGCTGACAACTCTAACCTCAATGCTCGTGAAAATAAGGTATTTAAACAAACGTAAAACAATCAAACACAAGCATAAGTTGAGAACATTCCAAAATTTTACTCTTATTCCCTTATGCGTGTGTGTGTTTAGAACCTCTTAACATAGTTCTTATAAGTGAAAGAGTTTTGGCATGCATAGCGGAAGAAATTATGGATCTAAGTACTCTAATTTTGATAAATTCAAAGGAAAAAGCATGTAATTTGAAAATCAAAGATAATAAATTAGAAATTACCTTTGAAGCTCAAATTCTTCTCGATTTCAAACCCGATCTTCGAACGTAACGGTCACGAAACCACCACGAGAGTCTTCCCGACTATTCTTCGGCCTTAGAACGGGATTGTGGGATCCTTTGAGTGACTAATTTAAAAGAGGAATAATGAAGATGGATTTGGAGATAATGGAAGAGAAATTATTTTTTCAATTCTCAAAATTAATCAAAATTCCAAGATGAAATTAATCTAATTAACCCTTTGTATATATAGAAGACTACATGCAAAAACATGCAAAATTGAGTTAACAATAAGATGACATGTAGAATCCACTCAATTTAGTGGGATTACTGGCTTGACGTGGGATCAACACTTAGCAAAAAAGTTTGAGTCATAAAAACACCAACAAATGATTTTTCCCACTAACTCAAGAATTGAATTTTTCCACTAACTTAAGAATTTATTTTTTCCACTAATTTTAGTCATTATATGGACTCTTGACTTTCAAGGTTTAGTGGAGTCAAAATTTGACTTTTGACTTTTCAAGTTTTAGTCAATTGTCAACATTTTGACTTTTGACTCACTCTGATCAAATTAATTCAATTTAAAGATTAATTTAAATAATTAATTTTAAATTAAATTAAATTAATATTAAATAATTAATTAAAATTTTTAATTAATTCAAATTTAATATCCAATAAATCCAACACTAATCCCGATCATTCTCGATATACATGATTATGAATCCCTATTCATATTTTCGATATTTAAATCTTATTTAAATATCTCCATCTCACTCTATTGTTCAATTCACAATTGAAAGTTATGTCGTTAAACATATCACATATATTTAACGCTAATTCCCTAATTCGAATTCGAACACTTCGAATTCACTCGTCACACTGTTCTAAGGTTTAGTCCTATATGAGCTAGCAGGGGGACCTCATGGACCTACAGATCATGAGCTCCAACGATCCGAGATTAACTGATTAAACTCTTTAACCCAATTAATCAACTTTCATTAACTACCAGGACATTCCACTATAGCCTAGTAGTTGCACTCTCCTCACTGTAGATATATTTATGTCCACTCGATATAACCATGATTAGTAATTTGACCCTTCACAGGTTGTTTGTAATTTACGGTTGGGTCAAATATCCGTTTAACCCCCGTAATTACATCTTGCTCCTTAAGTCCCACTGATCCTCTAATGAACAATTGGTTTGTGATCCAATCACTAAACCAATTGGTATGTGATCTAATCACTATATCGAGTCTCTCTCGGGCCAATGAGAAGGTGGGGCCCCTTGTTCAAGAACTGGAGTCAGCAATTAAGGGAACAACCTATCTACTATCCCTAGAGACGGGTAGGAGTGAATTCCATCTTGCGCCTATGTCCCCAGCTATCTATCCGGTCTTACCCCTGAAATGGGAGGCTTATTGAGTCGGCGAAGTTGAGCCACTCTCACCCATGCAGAATTAAGGTCAAGTTACCTAGGTCATCGTTTTGAAATAGTCAGTTTTCAAACAGTAAACAGCGTTATAAAGCAAGAGTGAATTATTTCGCGGTCCGATCTAATGCAAACTCTTTGCATATAGGACGCCCCCATTCACATGTCTCCACATGAACGATTCAGGATCACATCGTTTGTACTAAATACAAAATGGGCCGCATCCAATAGTGTCCCCAGAATAAGGTATCCAGCCTTATCCGTATACTATAGACCGTTTTGGCTATTTACTCGAACTTGATTCACTTTTATGTCTCAACATAAAGTTCAAGTACTCATGTTATAGCCATGGATCTTATTTTATTAGATTTAGGGTTTTCTAAAATGAAATAAGCAATTCACATATTCAATAATAACTTTATTGAATAAACCTCAATAACACTTTATTAGTAATAAAATATGTTTATCGTTTACAAACCACGAGTTTTAGGACATAAAACCCAACAAGGGATAAAGAAGATAAAGAATGATCTTTTTTCTTTTGGGAATCCAAGAAAAACGGAATCTTGACTGACGCGGGGGAAGATAAGGTCGAGGCTGCTAGAGTTCAAAATCACCACAGGCATAGGTTGCTCGCAAAACTGAACTCCAGGGGATTTGTAGAGGAGATCGCGTCGTCGGAAAATCGTGGTCTCACCGCCGATGAACGTCGTGAAGATCGTTGCAGGCCGCCGCCGCCGATTGTGCTTCGTCTGCTGGAGTTTGAGCTCGAGTCGCTGTCCGTCGTGGATCGTCTCCCCTCGCCAAATCTCGATCTCCGCCACCGTCTGCTCGTGGAGATGTGAAGTTAAGGATGGAAAGATGATAAGATGATGATTGGGAAAGATGATAAGATGATGATTGAGAAAGATGATGAATAGTGAGGAGAGAGGAGGGATAAAGAATATAAAGAATGATCTTTTTTCTTTTGGGAATTCCTCCCAATTTTTGTCTTATTCTCCCTCTCCCTAAATTCCTCCTATCAATTGTTTTTTGTTTTTTTGTTTTTTTTGTTTTGACATATCCTATCTTTTCTATTTATAACCAATGGATTAGGTCAAAGGGGTCTCCCTAAATAGGCCTCCTTTTTTTTGGTCCTAAACTTTATATTCCATAACCCTAAAACCAAAACCCTAAAACAAAATTCATAAAACAAAAACCACAAACTAAACCCTAAATTAAACCCTAAAAATGAACGCCTTTAAAAACCTAAAAACGTTTCGAACTGCCCACTAACGGAAGACATTTTTTTGGTGATTTTCTCGAAAATTTTGAAATTAACGGAAAAAAGACAAAATTAAAGAAAACTCAAAAATACATAATAAAAAAAAAAAAAAAAAAAAAAAAAAGTTAAGAAGAAACACAAAAATGGAGTGAAAAACAAGAATAATGATAAACAAGGCTGGACCAAATAAGGTGTCTACAGTCCCTACAGTCAAAAGTGTTGTTAGTCGTGTTTAGAGGAATGCTTGTGATAGATTTCTTTATGCTTCTGGTTTTAAAATGAGTTCTAGGGATAGGAGTTGGGTTGAAGCTTTATTCAAAGCTTGTAATTAAGTTTATTGTTGTTTGTTTGTGAGGGTTTCTCTCGTTAATACATATACTGATTCATAAAAAATTAAAAAAAAATCAGGACGAGTTTTATTAATAAAGATTATTTTTTATGTGGACTTTCATAGAATATATTACTCGGCCCTTCTAATTTTGGTGAAGCTTTCAAGCATTTGAAATCAAACACTTAACCGACCCTCATTTGAAATTTTCAAGCATTAAAGATCTTCGGGCACAATATGAATCCAAAATAAAATTTTACATGGACTAATTATTTAAATCAAACATGATTCAACTTAATCAGAGCAATTAGTTAATTTTTTTTTTATTAACAATTACAACCTCTCTGAACATAAAATACAACCAAGTATATGTCACCTTAATATGGTAGAATAGTTGTAGTACAATGTGTTGGGAAAAAACCTCCAATTCTACTGCAGGAATAAGAATTTACGTGGAAAACTCCAAAACCGGAGAAAAACCACGGCCCACCAGAAAGAACTTCCACTATGTGAAAAATTATTACAATCACACAGAATTCTCTCCCCGGTCCCAATTACAAAGCACTCTCTTCAAAGCTAATTTGCACCACTCACACCATTTTGCCCAACTCTAGAACTAGAGAATACAATAGGGAATTTAACTAGAGTTAGCACACCAAGCTTAAAATGTTTCTAACTGGGACTAAAACCCAAAGTCATAGGCTCTTTTATAGTCTTTGAAGTACATGACTTACCTGAATCTTTCCGATGTGGAACAACCACCCTTATTATATATTGCCAAAAACACTACACAATGGTCTAAAAAAATTACAAAAATACATATACAAGTTACACCTACTCCAGATCCACTGGAGTCTGGTTTCAAAGAGATGGTGTTGGTCTGAAACGACCCTCTCTTTGATCTCAGGTCGACATTGAAAATGTGACTCGAGACATATTTGAATGCCCATGATAGGAGGTGGCGACATTCGTAAGGCTATGTCAGCAAGCGGCGACTGAAGTGTAAAGTTGCTACAAAAAAAATGTGGTACCTTGCTCCACGAAAAAAAATGGTGGAAAAATATAAGTGAACTCCCCCTCCCTTTTTGTTTTGAAGATAAAAAAAAATTCGGAAGAAAATGATGGAGATAGTGCCCGATAAAAGAAAAAAAAAGGTGGAGAACTCGAAACGATTCCTCCTTGGGGAGAGAAAAATTGAGATGGAGTTGTGGAACGAAAATTAATAAAAACAAATCATGAAAAAAGAAGATTGATGGAGTTTTTTGGATCCCTTACATTTGAATTGTGGAAGAAAGAGATGAGGGGGTGGGGAAATACTGGGAAGGAACACTTCAACAAAAACTATTTTCCATAACATGCATCGAACCGAATCGGATCTGATATCACATTGAACCGGACCAAGCTGATTGCACCACTGCCAATGGGCGTTCCTAACCCTAGGTCGCGTCGTCGCTTGGTGGTGCGTCGTCGGTAAATCTGTTGAGAACTACACTACCGATTGAAGCTTGTCGTCACAGTAGAAGTCCGAGGGTCAGACCGCCATCCTAGTTGTCGTCGGGTTACCCCGTCGTCATATGTCGTTGCCATTGAAATCTGAGCATCCTGATAGCACTCAAAAAATGCTATTTTATAATTTTTCATTCTTCTTGGTTGAATGAATTTAATGTGTTTAATCATATGTTTTGCAAATATCGAGCGTTGAGAGGTGAACGAGACCATTTTATTAAATAAGAGCTTAAAAGATAAATTTTAGAGCATAATATCAATAAATCGCGCCGACAGATATGGAGTTGGGATTTTGACATCTTTATGGTCATAGAAAACTGCAATTCTTGTTAATGTACTTTTTTTTTTCTTTTTTTGGAAATATGTGGTGTGGAGGATTCAAACTTCTAATAACCCGTTTGTTGAGTGTTTGATTTATTTTAGATCTCTATAGTTACCAAAAGGAAGGTATTTATTACGCTAAGTTGAAATTTTGATTTCTATTTGAATAATATTTGTCAATTTAAAGTAAAATAATTAAAAATATAGCACTTTTTTTAAAAAATTGCAAATATGACAATTTCTATCACAGATAGTAATCTATCACTGATAGTAGTCTATCACCTCAATTTTTTATCGAATTTTGTCACTAACTATCACTGATTGTAGTCTATCAGTGATAGTCATTTTATCAATGGATATCAGCGATAACAGTCTATTAGTGATACGCACTGATTTTTTGTCATATTTGCTAAATATTTTAAATTTTGCTATATTTGCCATTATTTTGGGCCTCATTGCTATTTATGCAACCATCCCTCAAAATATTTTATTTTAACAAAGTAATACTTAATAATTAAATATTTAACAAATGAAATTTAAAATTTAACTTTATAAAAAGATTGTATGAAATAAACGAATAGATTAATATGGTTTTTATTGGAAGAAAATTAAAAGTAGTCTAGATAAGAGAGAGAAAAAAAATGAAAAGTTATTAATAAAAATTAGGGTTGTGCATTTTTTTTTCCATAGATATTTAATTAATGCGGGTGGGAGGATGGAACCCCTGACATCTTAGTAAGAGGCGCAACTTTATGTTAATTGAGCTATGTTCGGTTTGTGCCTCGTAGTTCTCATTTGTTGATGAAAGAGAAATGATAGGAATGTAAAGTAATTAATAAAAATGTTGTGGAGCCCATTGAATAAGGAATGAGAATGAGATTAACAAGTATTTTTAAAAATACAATTATCTATTAGAAGAAAAAAAAAATGTCTAGAATTATCTCAGTCCGTAGGTGAGAGTTTCGCAAATTGGTGCAAATTGGTGTGGGTCCCACTAATTGATTTTAGTAAGCACCATCAAAGGAAATGAAATCATTCACACACTTTGACTTTCATTCCCTATAAAGTAAAAATGGCTTAAAAAAAATTGGAAGAAAAAATGCAAACAAACATAACAAAAATATGCAACTCTCACTAAAGACCATATACATTATCATATGTGCTCGATTTCTTGTATTTTTATCATTTACCCGAGTCAAGCCCAACACATGTTCCAAATCAACTCAGGAACAAGTGAGACCAGATACATTATCATATGTGCTAGATTTCTTGTATTTTTTTTTTGACAACATATTTGGGTGGGAGATTGAACCTAAGACCTCATGGTAACTAGGTGATATATCATGCCGTTGAGTTATGCTCTTGTTGGCAATTGGAGGGAACAATTGATTAATGATCAGTCAAGCAATGTATAAGGCAAAATTATGTGAAGAGATGTACTTCGATAGTGATGATGAACCTGAAAATATTTTTCCATGTGAAGGTCAGAAGCCCGAGATCGAGATTCAGGTGATTTAGTTTTAGGCTAATGAGCTTTGTTTTATCTCCTAAATTTTCTTTTACTCAGGAATCCACTTTTCCTTTTTCTTCTAAATCCGTTGAGTCTTTCATTTCCTTTGAGTCAGTCGAATCTTATTTTATTCCATACATAAAAAATACCAAAACAAATTCTCTGTCCCGCTACCATGAAAATTTAATGAGTTTGCTTTTCTCAGCAGATTTCATTGATTCTAGGAAGAAGGGGTCAAAGAAGTATGGAAATTTTTATGTACCTTATGTTTTGGGGGTTGCACAAGTCGAGCAACCAACTCGAAAAATTTGCGCTTCCCTGAGGCATCCGAGTGTCAAATTTATTATTTTCTTTAATGCTTTTTAGTTATTTGGTTTTCCTAGCTTAGATTTGTTTCTGTTTTTTGTAGGTTACTTTTGGCCTTGAAGAAAAGTAAGAACTTGTTAAAAGCGAGAACGCCACCACCGCCCTTAGACCCATGCACGAGAAATTTCAAGGGAGTTTTTTGTTCCCATATTACTTGTTTTACGTGAATTTTGATAGAGATACATTGGGGACAATGTATTGTTTTAGGTGGGGTGTGAAGGTATATTTCTGAAACATGTGATTGAGTCCTGAACATCTAAGCGTTGAAATTTTAAATTATGAAAATTTTGAGCTTGATATGTATAATGATTAGTTGGTTGCATATTATGTGATGATGACAATATATGATGTGTCTTAGACATATTCTATTAATTATATTTTTTCACTTTTTCTTCCAAAGCATGACAATGCATTCATGATTTCGACCCAAATTTAAAAAAATTATCTAGATTCCCTTATAACTATTGAGCACGTAGTCTTCTCATTTGTGGTTTTGAAGGCTTAAGATTGTATTATTTGGCTTATATGCTTGTTGTCACATCGAAAGACCCATGAACTGATTAGAATGTTATCTTGCATTATAACTTGTAATGGGATACTGAGGAGGTATAACATGTCTATCTGCCTTGTGAAAAGAAAGAAAGAAAAAAAAAATATTTGTCGGGCTCAGAAAGAAAAGAAGCGAAAATAAGCTTGTAATGAGTAAAACGATCAGGGCAAAAAAGAGTTGTCATTATATGACATCATTTTTTTTTGGAAATTAAACATATAATGACGGTTCAAATCAAAACGACCTCGTTTTGATAAGTTAATTTAACGACATCATTTTCGAGATGATGGTGTAAAACCGCCATCAAAGGGGTCTTATAATGACGGTTTTAAACCGCCATTATATGTTTAATTTCCGAAAAAATGAAGTCGTTTTGAAAAGTTCATTTAACGTTTGTCGTTTTCATTGTTTTGATGACGGTTTACAACTGTCATCAAAGGGGTCTAATAATGGCGGTTACGGTGTAAAACCGTCATTAGGTGGAAGGGATAGGGGAAGCATAAATCACCGGAGACTTAAATCAGAGGAGAAAGATTTAAAAAAATAAATATTCATTTAACGCACCAAGGTGTACCAAGGGTATAAATGGAATGAAAAAATGAGGAGAGAGATTAAACTAAAAATGTGGCGTCTATCAAAAAGGGTCATTCCCAACAATTTTCCTATTTTTTTTTCAGGTTTTTTCCTCTTGCATATTGCCCTTTTTTTTTGTCTTTTTTTTCTTTTCTTTTATTTTTTACCTTTTATCTTTCCATTTTCTTTTGATATTTTTCATTTAAATAATATATACCCCTATATGTACATGCTCCAAAATCATTAAATCTACTCATAAATAACATTGTTTTCCTTGTTTATTTACAATGCCATTTTTTTTTAATTAATCAATTTGAATTTGTGGGTTTAAATTAACAATGCAACAAGTCGGTCGAAAAGACACTTAGGGTGAAAAAAATCATCTCCACTTTGAATGTTTAAAATTTGTAAAATATATAAATTATTTTGAAAATATAGATAACTTAAACTTTTTCAGTTTTATGTAAATGACATCAACCATAATAAAAATAACATGTAGTAAAATTAAGGTAAGTCTGGTTGAAAACAAAATATTGAACCTTGATGGAGTAGTAAAAAATGGAAAAAAAAAACCAAACAAACCTAACAAAATTATGCAATTTTGACTAAAAAGCAAATGGGAAGGGAAGATATTAATGAATTCATATTTTATTACTAAATATGGACATAGCTATAGCCAAATTGTAAAAACTTGTTTTTTAAACAATTAAAGGGCATAGAAGTCCTAGTACAACAAAATATTCTAAAAAATAATCTAAATTTTATATATGGAATTGTAAATATTTTAGCAATATACTATTTTGAAAATACAAATGTAGAGTTGTAGAATTTCTAAATTTTAAAACTATAGAAATTAAATATTGAAACAAAACTCAAATCATATATATTAAACCGAAACTCTTGAAACCACAAGAATAAAAAAGAAGATTATGTTTAAACCAGAGAGAACAAATTTAAATTTTTTAAATCACATGAATCAAATTGATGGTCGTGATGTTAAATTATCCGTTGAACCGTTTTAAATTTATTTGATAACCCACATCTATTGTTTAAGAAATCTATCATATAACATCGTTTTCTTCATCATGACCCAATTAACCCAAAGAACTTTTAGTCTAAGGAATTGCAACACCCCACAAAGCACAAGTCTGCTTAATCGAATTCATTTCAGAAGCAGGAATTGCTTTGAGAAACTTAGAAGAACAATCATTGAGCTTAGAAGTGGCTTTGCAACAAGAAGGATGAGGAACAACTTATTTTGCGGACACATCTACCACACATTGTGTCACCCATGAAATAAACGAAGTGCAGGCTGGGAAAGAGAGATCCTCTATTGCGGATGGATCAGGCGCCACCGCGGTGCAGGTCGTCGCCAATGGTGCTAAAATTGCTATGCATACTAGGAATACAAATGCTAATTTTGTTGCGGATAGGTTCGGTGACTTTGCTGCCATGGTTTGTAGAAATTGAGTGGGAGAAGACTAGAGAATTAGAAAAGTTGTGTTTGGTTTGTTGTACCTATATGTTTGGCTTGTGTTAGAAAGTTGTGGGTTATGGAGGTTCTTATAGAGAAAGATATGGAGTTGGGATTTTGACATTTTTATGGTCATAGAAAATTGCAATTCTTGTTGATGTTTTATTATTTTTTTTTTTCTAGACAATATGTTGTGTGGAGGATTCAAACCTCTAACAATCTCGCTAAGGTGAAATTTTGATTTTGATTTGAATAATTTATTTAATGATAACGAATAAGTACAAATTAAAATAAATTTACATCAATAAAAAAATAAGATTAAAAATATTTTATTTTAACAAAGTAATACTTAATAATTAAATATTTAACAAATATAATTTAAAATTTAACTTTATAAAAAGATTATATGAAATAAACAAATAGATTAATATGATTTTTTATTAGAAGAAAATTTTAAATAGTCTAAATAAGGAGAGAAAACAAATGAAAAATTGTTAATAAAAAATAGGTTGTGCATTTTTTTTTTTGTTTGCATAGATATTTAATTAATGCGGGGTGGATGATGGAACCCCTGACGTTTTAGTAAGGGGCGCAACTCTGTGCCAATTAAGTTATGCTCGGTTTGTGCCTTGTAGGTCTCATTTGTTGATGAGAGGGAAATGATAAGGATGTAAAGTAATTAATAAAAATGTTGTGGAGCCCATTGAATAAGGAATGAGAATAAGATTAACAAGCATTTTTAAGAATAAAATTATCTATTATAAAAAAAAATGTCTAGAATTATCTTTGTTCGAGGGAGAGAGTTTAGCAAATTGGTGGTGGTCCCACTAATTGATTTTAATAACCAGCATAAGGAAATGAAATCATTCACATTCTTTGACTTCCATTCCCTAAAGTAAAAATGGCTTAAGTTTATTGCAAAAAAAAATGGCTAAAGCAGGGGCGGACCACAACACTAATGTTTGGGGGACCAAAAAATTATAGTGTATAAATATTAAAAAAACAAAAAATCTAAAGGTCCGAATTCACACTCTCACGTTATGTTGACATTAAAAGAAAGTTATCAGTGATGTCGAAGAATATTTAGATAGCCATGTTTGTTTTGCAGCATTTCGGTATGAGAATGTCTCAAAATGATGTATTATACCAACAATACATTATCCTATCTTCATATAATTTAAATATTAATTTAATATAATTTAAAGTTATATAATAATTTTTTTTAATAATTTAATATTTATAATTATCCATTAATATTTATTTTATAAAACAAATTAATTTATATTATTTTGAAATTTGTATATAAGTTCTAGTGGTAAATATTAATTTCGGTTATAAGTTGAAATACTTAAACTTAATTAAAAATAATATGATTATATAGTACTTAATTAAAAATAATATGATTATATAGTTGATAGTTTGTTTTAGTGTATTATATTTATACATTATTACAATAGAGAATGTTTATAGAGAAATGATATTGATTTGTGATGGAAGAATATATATATTCATAAGAAAAATGAAGGGAAAAAGTATAAAGAAGATGCCCTAGAATCTTGGAAACTCATAATTTGAGGGTATTCCAAAACTCTTCTGATGCCTCCCGTATGGACATCCTAAGATGTAACGCCTGAGTTTTTTTTTCTTATCTTGACTTAGACCACTCTGGAATGTTACTAAAATACATGCAAAAAGACTCCTTAAGACATATGAGTCGAATAAGTTTTGGGATCCCAAACTATATTAAAAACCAAAATAAAAAGATTTAGGGAAAGTCTAAAAAAACTCCCTATTTCTAAGCTACAAGTTGAATACAAAGTTTCAAGCCTATAAATGTTGAGTCTAAATACAACGAACTAATTCCTGAGACTTTTGTTGAGACTTTTGTACTACCGTTGTCACCATGGCCTAGCAAGCAAAAACACACTTGTCACCTACCTTGTATTTTTAGGTTATTGCCTGAAAATGAAAGAATAAAAATTGGGCGAGTATTTAAAATACTCAGTAAGTAGCCCTGCTGAATGCATTCACAAGTAAGGTTCATGCAACTGAAAAACGAGAAGGGTTCTAACTGTTTTTCAGAAATATATGCTAACTGGGTGAACAATTAACCTATCCCAAAACTGTGTCAACTCTGAATAGTGTATATGTGAGACTCGAAGACGAAACACCACTAGAAGATAGTTGGCGATCAACTAGTGGGTGTTAGGTCTCTCCCAACATAGCATCTACTGGATGAGTGTACCTGAAGCTGATATAAAGTATCATGCTTATCTATGTACACATCAAAAGTGAAATTTGCGTTTAAAACATTTTTTTGTTTAATTGAAATAGAGAAAAAAATATTAAAAAAATTATTCAAGACATTTTTTTTGAGAAATTTACATGTTCAGTTTTATTTTAATAAAAAGTATTAATGTTAAGTGGCATTATTTTTATTTTGGTGGAGTGGTTCTGCTCACAATTAACTCTTATTGGTCTCAAATCATTATTCTCTCGAAATTCATTACGGATCGAATTATTCAGATTTGTCGTGCTTTCCTTTGGAAGGGCTCTACTTTTAGTTCTGGGGTGGGTGTCATTACTTGGGATGCTATTTGTACATCAAAGAAATATGGTGGTTTGAGCTTTAAAGATATTAGATATTAATATTTGGAATTGGGGTAACAAGAAGAATGTCTAAAACTTAGGAGGCCAACATCAAAAATGTCTAACACCTCTTTTTTGAAATAATGTCTAAACCCTATATTTAGTAAGGTCACACAACTTCCACAAACCTATCCTTCTACAATTTCCAATGATTTTGAAAATGAATAAAAATAGGCTGCAAAAATATAAATTGTTGAGAGGAGAGAGAGAACTTATGGATGAGGAGTTAACAGTTTCGTTAAAAAAGGAAAAAATAATTGATACTTATCGCGTGAGAGTTACATGGTTATACCCACGACCCGAAAATTTAACAGACGACCCTGTATACCTGAGGAAGTGATGAAGCTGCAGACCAATCCACCACGTCACGTGTATACATGGATGTACACAGAGTAATAAAAGGAAACCATATGGTTTGGCCAACCACTTACAACAGATGGACGTAGCTGTAGACCAATCCACCACGTCAGGTGTATACATGGATGTACATAGAGTAATAAAAGGAAACCATATGGTTGGCCAACCACTTACAACAGATGGATGTGATGCATGAGTCAATACTCCATGTGAAACTGCGTGAGCGTTTCTCCATGAATTTGAAATAATGAAATTGAGGGGCTCAATAGGGCGAAAACCACTACAACACACCACCTGTATTTTCACTTGTTGTGAACCATCACTGACGCTCACCAATTTCTCTACTCAAACACAAACAATCTGAGTGTATACCATCCCACAACGCAAACGTTCCTTCCCTGAAAACGCATACACAAAGCTCTCCAAACATGAAAACAACAATCATTTGACGCCATCCTTCGACCTAGAGGCTTATCGATTCCGTTCTACAAGCATACGGCAGATTCCCCTAATTTGGTAAGTGTTTATCTCTCTCGCATATCTCGTCTGGTTTTTTAACGAATAAGTAAAAGGTAATTTGGTTATGGGGTTTCGGTTTAGGAATCTAGGATTCAAGTTTGCGGGAACTGGATAAAAGATTTTTGAATCGGGTGAAAAGATTTAGTGTAGTTACACAGGGTTGGATATGGTTTCGGCTACCCGATTTTGAAAAATAGGTGGTGTACCTTTTTTTTAGGGATTCAGTTTAGCTCTTTTGAGAGTGCAGGGTCTTTGATTAATTTTTTAATACGTCTATTTTTTAATATGTCTATTTTGGTCTTTTATATTTTAGTTTCTAAACTTTTAAAGTCTATTTTTAATCCTTCAAGTTTCAAAAAATTAATTATTTTGGTTCTTACTTTTATATTTTTTCTTTTCCACAAATTAATGACATTAGCTTCGAGTATGAATATTATTTTATGTTATATAGGTAAGTGATGAACATTGGACAAGTGGATATTAGATGAAAAAAATATATAACAAATACCAAATTGATTATTTTTTAAGAGTTCAAGATTTAAAATAGGGTGAGCACGGTTAAATATACTTGGTTAAATATAACCACCTCGTTTGTAGGGTGGACACTATTTTGGTTGTTGCCTTTATTTAGAAAAGACTACATCTGTATTACACGGGTGGGAGTAATTATTAGGGTATGTGCATACGTATATCCCTACCATGGTTCTAAATTAAAGTAGACTACAAAATAGGAATAAAAATAAGAACCACTTCATTTTATTTAGTATACAAACATATATGAATTTTTGAAGGTGGTGTCTAATATTCACTTCGGGGACATCAAATAAAATAAAGGGGAGTCTAATTAGAGTATAAGTTGGAAGTTCAATCTAAAATTCAAAATTTAGAATGTTTTGAACCTAACAAGAGTATGAGCTCCGGTAGAGTTTCTTTGCATAAAGCAATGGTGTTATTAGAAAAATAACTTATATATTACACTGCTCTATCTAATACATATATTAGCTTGACACCCTTTGAGAGAATTGCACAAAGACGTAATTGCAGAAATAAGAATTGGCTATGGAAAATCTATCAATGATAATATGGCTTTTCCAATTTACAGAAAGTGTGAATTGAATGAGAAATATGAAGGAAAGTCTCAATTGAAAAAGAATGAGGGAGAAGTAATGAGGGAGAATAGTACAATTGACCCGATATTTTGGACGGATTGTCAAAATGACCCGGATCTGAAGAAAAAAAAGGGCAAACTGACCTTTTGCTGACATCATCATTTTTTTTCTAATATTATTTTCTAACTCTAGCTGCGGCGTGGGTTGATCTCGCTCTAGCTGCAGGCGCGGGCTAGTCTCGCTCTAGCTCTAGCTTCATTTCAGATCTGAAAAATTTTCAGATCTGAAGTTTTTTTTTTCAGATTCGAGACCAGCCCGCAGTTAGAGCGAGATCAGCCCGCGCCCGCAACTAGAGTAAGAAAATAATATTAAAAAAAAGTTATGATGTCAGCAAAGGTCAATTTGACTTATTTTTTAGATCCGAGACAGACAAACAGGCCAAAATGGGTCAGCCATACAATTTTCCCAAGTAATAATAGGTCAAATCAAGGTGTAATTATTAAATCACACTTGATCTTTGGAGCATGATTAAGGGGCTGATGTACGCGGACCTTGTGTTAGTTGTCTGTTGTTTGTACTCCCACTTGTTTACTGCTATAATTTTATCCAATTACCCAGACCTATTTTGAATTTGCATCATGTTTTGACTTTTGTTCAGTAATTACTTAGAAGATATGATCATGATTTATGGCTCAGTGTTATCAAAGCCCTGACAACCATGTTAGTTTGTGATGAGATGTGGCTTTTCTATATTTTTCTTGTTTTAAATTCAATATTCAATGGTAGGTTTATGATTACTTATCTTTTCCTTTATTTTCATCTTCTTTCTTGTTCCTTCTATTTGATTATTATGGCTAAGAAGTTATTCAAGTTTCAAGTTGAAATGGTACTACTTTGTGATGTTTCATGCTTACCTAGGATTTTTCCAAACTCCATTTTGGAGAAGTCTTTCTTACCTATATTATCGTCAAGAGTTGAAGCCCCTTTTCTTAGTGGTCTTGTATTTTTCCTTTATATTCTCTACTATATTTTTTGTTTCTCTATATTTGAAGCTTGTATCTAGACTACTAGTGAACCTTAGAATAGGTTGATGGTGGTTATCAAACTTCTTTATATTAATGATTAAAGTAACTAGTTCTTTTTATCTTTTTAGTTGATTGCTAATCACTCATATAGCTAATTTCACTACAACAAATTCGAGTTATACTGACATTTAGACATGGCGTATGTACAAAACGATACTGAAATTTGTTTGTCAGCTTTAGGTGGTACACGAGATTCACTTTGTTTTTTCTCTCCAACACTTGCGTACTTTTATTTGTCCTACTTTAAAAAAAATAATCGCAAGTATTTTCCTTCTATTTAGGAATTGAAATTAGGGAGCCAAGAAAAGAAAAGGCGGTTAGGACACCGCCTAACGGGATCGAGAACTTCAATGTATTGATATGAAAAGATATATGAAATACAAGATTACAAGTGATTATAGGTACTTGCACCCTCCCATCTTGAGAACTATCTCAAGTCTTAGTTCACTTAACCAATGCCCTCCTCCTCTAATCTCACTCCCTCTATTTATAACCTCATACTCTAACTAACTTCCTAAGTCATTACCCTACATGCCCTTACTACTAACATACTAACATTGCTCATATACCCCTAACTAGGGTCCTTACATTACCGCGTCCTTCAAATACACCTTGTCCTCAAGGTGTGAGTTGTCCAACAATCATGACGGAGTGTTTAAGAAAATACACAGCTCCCCAAAAAAAAAAACATTACAATCAATGCAAACCCAATACAAGCTATCCAAAATCATTTTGTTGCAATCTTCTTCTTCACTGGGCCAGGCCCACATTCTTCTTGCACCATCAATTTAAGTTGGACAACATTTTTCTTACATTCTTCTTGCACCATCAATTTAAGTTGGACAACATTTTTCTTTTGGGCCCATTTAGCCTGCATCTTTGCCAACCTTTCCTCACCCACCCATATGCTGCCTTTTATTTCATTGAGGACAAAAGAATACAACATCCCATCTGGCCAAACTTTTTCATATTGGGCTTGTATCAGTTTATTAAGCTCAAATTCTTTTAATGATTTTCTCCTACCACATATCCCTAACCCCCTCGAGTTAAAGCTTCCCTTTCTCTGTTGTTTCCACATAAAATGGGCTTCAACCCTTTGATATAAATCCAGCCCAGAATACAATCCAATACATGGCCCCACTTCCTGACATTTCACTTGCTTATCAACGTCTTTTCCCTATTCTCCACAAATTCTGCATTCAACTTTTTTCCCCTTCACTACGTAATCTGCACTGAAAGTTTTCCCCCAACTTCAACTCCGACCAAACCATCATTCGTTGCCGGCCACAGCCATTGTTTCCGATGAACTTCCGTTTCTTCTTCTCTTCATTCTCTTCAAGACCGTTCACCTCCGCTCCCTCCACCGCCTGACCTTTGAATCGGTGCTTCCTACGAGACTTTTTTTCCAACCCTATGTTCGCCGGCCAAATTTCTTTCCTGTGCTGCGTTTTAGCCTTCCACTGTCGCCAACCGTCCTCTTTCATTCTTAGCCTACACCGTTCTTCTATTTTCTCGTCATCTAGCCTCCCTGACCACACGACCTTCGTTTTGTTTCCTCCTCTGTCATTTCGTCTTCCTCTGCCGCTGCCCATCTTCGGACAATTTCAGCATCCTCGCCCTGTTCGTCTTCGTCCGCCCGCCGGTAAGTTTCAGCCCCACTGTGGTTTGCTTCGTCCGGGCGCCGATTTTCGCCGGTGAGTATTTCCTCCGTCTTTTTTTCTTTTGCCTATCACCACGCTTTTTTCCATTTCTCCCTCGTGGCTTCTTCCCTTTGCCATCTTTTGCCATTTTCAGAGATCGAACGTTCTTCTTCAACCGCTCTCTGTGTCGCCTCTCCAAACATGGTTTGATCGATAGACTCTCTTTCACTTTTTTGTTTCGCATTTTTGGATTTGCCTTCACATAGGCTTGACGCCTTCCGACCTTTCTACGGCCCTGTTTAAGAACTTTTTGGACAACTTTGTTGTTTAATCTTGATCCAATCAGATTTTCCTTGATGTCATTCTTCTCCAGTGTTTCTTGATTCTTTCTAACTCGACTACTGACTTCTTCCTCTCTAGATTTTTGGTTTCTTTCCCTTTCTTGGTGATTGAACATCTCCACCAACTTCCTTATTTCTTCTTGTATTATTTGCATTGCTTCCTTACTACGTTTGTCTTCTTCGGCCCATATTTTTTGTTGCTTCAATACTGTTTCTTTGTCATGATCTAAACAAACAAATTCCATAGATTCTATTGTCTGGATCGAACTGCTCTGATACCAATTGTTAGGACACCGCCTAACGGGATCAAAAACTTCAATGTAATGATATGAAAAGATATATGAAATACAAGATTGCAAGTGATTATAGGTACTTGCACCCTCCCATCTTGAGAACTATCTCAAGCCCTAGTCCACTTAACCAATTGACTACCGTCCTCTAATCTCATCCCCCTCTATTTATAATCATATACTCTAACTAACTTCCTAAGTATTTACCCTATATGGCCATATACCCCTAACTAGGGTCCTTACATTACTTCGTCCTTAAAATACACCTTGTCCCCAAGGTGTGCCTAAAAACATAAAAATGGGCAAGGATGAAAACTTAAAGAAAACACAAGCACCTAACAACTTCAAGCTAAGAAAAATAAATCTTCCAACAAAAATGCAGTTGAACAGTGCTCTGAAGATCATGTGGGAGGCGGCGGCGGCTTCCGTGGACGGTGGAGGAAAGTGGCGGCGGCGGCGGTGCTGGCTAACGATGTATGACTGGGGGCAGAGGTTGGTGGTGTATGGCTGTGTTGTATGATGTCTAAAGTAAGTGAAGATCCACTTTGGAGTTTCCTTCCGACAGTAGGGTTAATTTGGTTCTTTTCCCATGGGTCAAATGGTGTCATATTGGGCCAGCCAATGGAATACATCCGGAGGAAACAACTCAATCTTAAACAACAAGCCCATGTTTGCCAATAATCACAAAAAACTAGTGAAATGGGTCTCTCAACTTTATTCAAGACCAGCCCACCCTTAATAAGCTCAACTAGGTTAATCATTTCCAGCCGACTCAAAAAATCCTTCAGCCTACTAAAAATTGATTTCTGAAGCCCAAAACCAAGTCTAACAAACTTAACTTCAGACTCTTCTCTTCTCTGATAATTAATGTGGCAAACCCTAACCATCATTTCCATCGTATTTCCTACACGCCAACGACTTTTCTGTTTCCTAAAACTCGTCTTCTTTGCACATTTTACGCCCAACATTTTCCCTCCCCGACGACATTGGTGTTTCCAGCTCGTCTTCTCCGATGCACGCCCAACATTTTCCCTCCATGAAATCGGCATTGGTGTTTCCCCAAGGTCATTTTCTTCGACAATCTTGGCTTCCGGCCATGGTTTCTGACGGCCATGGTTTCGGATGCTTCGCTTTCGGCCATGGCATCCTTGGCGCCTTCCCTGAAGCTTCTTCTTCCATCCGTCCTTTCGTTTTTTCAACAAATTAACCGCCGACGATTTCTTCCCTTGTTTCCTCGTGTGCAAGCCATTTCGCCCCTCCGAACACATGTTTTTTGGTAGGCTTTCCTTCCTCTTTTGCTTTTTCTTTCTGATTTCTTTCTTTTTTGGGTGTTGCTTCCGCTTTTCTCTGATTTCTTTCTTTCGTTGCTTCTTCGTCTTCGCACATGGACGTTTTGTTGTTTTCCTTCTCTTATGCATCTGATGCCTTTTCTCTCTCATCGGTTTCTGCTTTTCTTTCCCCCTGTTATGGGTCATCTTCTTGATTTTGAAAACGCTTGATGATATGCTTTTCTTTATCCATGTATGTTCTCTTTCTTTCCTGGAATCAACAAGCTTCTGCTCTCGTTCTTGTCTTTTGTATTTTAATTCGGTAAGCTTCTGCTCTCTTTCTTTACTTTGTTGATTGATCTCCCGAATCTGATTTAGCATTCCTCCCAATATTTGTTGCATTTCTCTCAACGACTGTTGCACTGCCATCATCTGCTCTTTTTGTTTGTCCATGGATTTGTCCGCCATTGACACTAACTCTATCGTTCGATCAAAATCCATTGCCAGAATCTTACTGCTCTGATACCAATTGTTAGGATACCGCCTAACAGGCTCAAGAACTTCAATGTATTGATATGAAAAGATATATGAAATACAAGATTACAAGTGATTATAGGTACTTGCACCCTCCCATCTTGAGAACTATCTCAAGCCTTAGTTCACTTAACCAATGCCCTCCTCCTCTAATCTCACTCCCTCTATTTATAACCCCATACTCTAACTAACTTCCTAAGTCATTACCCTATATGCCCTTACTACTAACATACTAACATTGCTCATATATCCCTAACTAGGGTCCTTACAAAGGCGTCACGATAATGATTCTCCTTCTTCAAGCTTATCGCTGGAAGGCAATATCAATGGCGATCGAGAAGGTGTAAAGGCCGTACACCGACAAGGAATGAAGTTGCTTCAAATCGATTTGTTTTTTTTTTCCAGATACCAATTTGCTTTAATGGCCATAACTTTGCTGGTTTAATATTGGTTGGATTGATTTTGTTAACTCTATATGTTCCTTTGTTATATGAAATTTAGTTTTCTCCTTTGATTGTCTTTATTTGTGTTGATTGATGGGTTTTTTGAGATCTCTGTGATTCTGTTATAATGATTTTTTATTTCCATTTCATACTTTACAAATTTGGAAATCTTGTCTTCAATGATGTAGGTATGTTTTTGTTTTATGAAACTTCTATAGTTCTCTATGCACATTTTTTAGAAATGTGCTTTGATGCTTAGAGAATTTTGGTTAAGATTATTGAGTTTGTTGGGATTTTATTAGATGTCTTTTGAACTTGTACCCGTGAGCTCTAGGGAGTTTATTAAATGTAAGTTGGAGATATTATTTACTTGTGTAATTTTACAGTTAAGGTCACTTCAAGTTTGGATCATCCCTATTGATGCGTGTTTTAGATTCACAATAAATGTACTGCACCTCTTCGAAATGGTCATTGTCGTTAGATTATCAATTGCTCTCATAATTATGATTTTGAAAGACTTTTCAAATGTCCCTCTTTGCAACATTTAATTTTTTTTTTCTTTTTTAATGAATTTTGGGTCTATCTTATTCAATACTCCAAAAGTGAGGGATTGAACCGATCTTCACAAAGTGGTCGGAGCTAGCTTTCAAAACGGAGATATTGATGTTATTTTATTATGAACCATTGTTAAATGATGTCAGTAGAACTCACATCTTTGTCAAACAAAGAGCCTTTGAAACTTTTGATAAAGCATTAATGGAGTTTGACCAACTCTACTTTCTACTTCAAATGCTTATCTCCTTAACAATATATTTTGAGTCTTTTATTTTGTTTCTTGTTTAATTTGTTTGAGTTAAAAATGATATGTCCATGTCCTTTTCTTTTTCATTTTACTTTAATTGAAAGTGAATTCTTAGTTTGTTTAGGTCTCATTGTAACAATATTATCTTGTTTAATTTCTATGATGAGACTTTTCTTTTCAAAAAAATTCATTTTTTTGTGTGAAAGAGGTGCGTTGTATATTTTTTTTTAATTTCATTGTGGATGTGATTATTTATATTTTTAGGAGGCACCTTAAATATTTCTTTCTTGATAATTTTTTTTTTTTTTTTGTAGATTCTTGGAAGGAATGGTCTACATCAATGGATTGAATCAGTTATATATGAATTACATCAATCTTAGATCCATATGATTATACTGTTTTGAATATGTAACAAGTACACGGGGATTTATGGATTTTGTATTTGTGTTCTCACTAAACTTTCCAAAGGGTTGAATGATCTTTCTTTGTAAACATTACATTTAGTTATACTCATTTGAAATTTGAGAGAAATATTTGTATGATGTATTGTTAAATCTTCAAATATAATTTTATTATTTTACTACTAATTTATAACAAGGCACAAAACATTAACGGTAGGATTATGAACATATTTAAAAAGCTATAAAAGACACAATAATTGTATTTATCCATGCTATAAAAATGTTATAGAAGCTATAACTATTCAAACATCTACGATAGCTTTGAAAAAATGTCATTATAGATATTTTATAGGTTTTTTTGAAAAACCGTGGTAGCCCACGCTATTAAAAGTTTGGGAGTTTTCACAGCCTTTATAAAATCTTATAAAAAGTCTTGATCGTTTATAGTGGTTTATAAACGCTATCAAAGGCATATAATAGCGTTTTTTCAGCGCTATCTTAGGTCATTTTTACTCTAGTGACGTCAAATATAAGGTATATCCGTTGTACTGATACACCAAATATAAAGTTTATTAATTGTACAATTGATATACCTTATTTTTGGTGTGTATCGGTCATAACTATTAATACACAAAATACAATGTAAATCAATCATATAAATGTTACACTAAATAAAGGTATATCAATTGTGATTGATACATCAAATATAAAGTAAATAAGTTGCATAACTGATACATCAAATATGTATATCAAGTGTGACATATACACCAAATATAAGGTTTATCAGTTGTACAACTAATACACCAAATATATTGTAAATCAGTTGTACAACTAATACACCAAATATAAGGTAAATCAGTTGTATAACTGATACACCAAATATAAAGTATATCAGTTGTCACTATTACACCATATATAAGTTGAATCAATTGTAAAAAAAAAGAGTGGTATCAATGAGACACCAAAAAATATAAGGTATATTAGTTTTCAAATATAAGGTAAATCAGTCGTAAAACTGATACACTAAATATAAGGTATATCAGTTGTATTTAGTGTATCAGTTGTGACAGTTGTGACAGTTACACAAAAAAAAGGTTTATCAGTTGTACAACTAATACACCAAATATAAGGTAAATCAGTTGTACAACTGATACACCAAATATAAAGTATATCAGTTGTCACTATTACACCATATATAAGTTGAATATAACTGATGCATAACTGATACATCAAATATGTATATCAAGTGTGACATATACACCAAATATAAGGTTTATCAGTTGTACAACTAATACACCAAATATAAGGTAAATCAGTTGTACAACTAATACACCAAATATAAGGTAAATCAGTTGTCACTATTACACCATATATAAGTTGAATCAATTGTAAAAAAAACAGAGTGGTATCACTGAGACACCAAAAAATATAAGGCATATTAGTTTTCAAATATAAGGTAAATCAGTCGTAAATTTGATACACTAAATATAAGGTATATCAGTTGTATTTAGTGTATCAGTTGTGACAGTTATACAAAAAAAAATTGTATGAGCGACAATCATATTTCAAGTATATCATATATGTATCAACAGACAATCATTTCAAGTATATTAGAGATTAGAGGTGTATGAGCATGTAATTATTTAGGTTAGTGATTAACACGTGATCACTTTGAAGTGTTAGAGAGAGGATATTTTCAACTTTTCAACTTTTAGATTAGTGATTAACACCTGATTACCCTAGTTTTTTACTATATATGCAAAGATTAAACATGGTTGCTACAAATGCAAATTTTCAATTTTTTATTTTCTATTCTTGCAACTCCCCTAATTTATAATATATTATATTATTCATATTTTAATTTAACAAAAATGAATTGATTTTAGGGAAATTGTAACAGATGTCAATTTAGAATAAGATAATTAGAAATATAGCATGTTTTTAAAAATTTTGCGGATATAGCAATTTCTATCGCTGATATCTTATGGCTGATATAAGTCTATCGCTGATCACCTCAGCTTTTTATAGATTTTTGTCAGTGATAATAGTCTATCACTGATAGAAGTCTATCAGTGATATGATAAAGTCTGTCAGTGATAGAAACAGATTTTTTTGCCATATTTGCAAAACATTTTAAAGTTTGCTAAATTTGCAATTAGTTTGGACCTGATTGTTATTTGTGCAACCAACCCTTGATTTTATAACATGAAATACTGTATTTATTAAAAAAATTATCAGTTTATAAATTTTATATTCAAAATGTGGATACACCGAAAAAAAAAAAAAAAAAGGTTGTTTTTCATAATTTTCACTATTTGAAATTAAAGAATCCGGAAAAAAAAAAAAAATTAAGATTGTTTACCAAAACCCATACTTAGTTGGATTTAATGAATTGCATATCAATCCGACACTAACTTATTATGTTTTTTAGATCAATATTGAAATCTTCACTTCCACATATATTATAGTTTTTCTATTTTTTTTTTCTTTTTTCACATCTGTTATACTTTTTTAAATAATTGATCTTCATTCACTTTTCTAATTTTTTCTTTATAATGAACATGTTTGTTTTCTTAAGAGAGTTACATAAAACATAACCTTTCTCTAATTTGTGCATGATAAATGGTAATTAAAAGTATGGAGATATTTTCACATAAAGCAATCATTGCTATTAAATTTGTTGATATTTGTAACATCGTCTTCAGGGATTGCCTTACAATAATATAATATTAAGTATTTTTAAGGAACATTGTACCACATATTAATTTAGAGTTAAATAATTAATAATATAGCACTTTTTTATAAGATGTGTAAATATGACATTTTTTTATCATGACTATCTATCACCTCTATTTTTTTTTTTTATAGAATTTTGTCAGTGATTATCACTAATAGTAGTCTATCAGTGATAGTCATTTTATCAATAGATATCACTGATAGCAGTATATTAGTGATAGTCACTCATTTTTTTTTTCAACTCTCTAATGTTATTAATTTTTTTTAAGTCGCCAAAGAAAATTATTTAAAAAACAAATTTTAATAGTAATTATTTAAATATGAATAAACATATATTAAAACTAAAAAACATTGTATGTCATGCTCATGTGTCAATGTGTCATTGCCAAAAGTTAATTAGCCATATTAAATATGGGGAATAAAAATACAACCCAGGGTTATGAGATTTGATATTTGATATGTATACCTAATTATTATAATTAAGTGATTATAAGTTGTCAAATGCAAACCAAAATCTCCCTGCCAACTCTCCCTATTAAATCCTTTTTAATAACATTACTATAAAATACCTTCTCTCCCAGATGTCATTTTGTGTATATCCTCAATTAATTAACCTTCATTTGAAGCTGTCAATTGATGCAAATTACATTAACATATGGTTTAGTTTTTCTTCAAATGTTTAAGGACATGGGTCCATGCACACGTTTGTGTTTTTGACTTTTTTTTTATTTAATTGAAAAATTAAATATAAGAAGAAACACATAAATATAATTTTGATAATTATCCGATTGGTTGAGTTCGAATAATTATTGGAATTTACCTTAACGAATAAAATATGATTTCAAGTATTCTAGTAAACAAATATTAATTCGTAGATAACTTAATAGATAAGGTACATATTACTTTTTTTAAGATCGAAAGATTCAATCTCTCCATGAACTAAAAAAAGAATCAAGAAAAAAAATTAGAAAATGAAGTCATTTTCTTACACAAAAAAAAAGGAAGAAAATTGAAGTTATGGGCTTAAATTTGGCATGTTAATAATTTAACTTGTATAATCCATGGTAGGTGTAATTCATTATTAAAAATATATTAATGAGTAGAATTAGAGTCTTAATCGTAATCTGCCCCAAAACTTTGTTTAAGTTTGGGAAAAAAAATTAAATTAAGCATATGATTATTAATTTCTTTATTTTTTTAATTTTTCTTCTTCTTTCTAATATGATCTTTATACTTCTAATTAAATTGTAAGAACTTAAAATAACAGTTTTCAAATGCAGTGTTTACTATTTTGTCTATGATTTCAAAAGTATTTAAAAAAAAAAAACTATTAGTTAACAATCTTATATTCTTAAAAGAAAAAAAAACTAAAAATAGAATTATTAAGAACTTTTTGATAATCATAGTTTTTAATTTTTATTTTTAAAAATTGTATTTATTTTCTCTCAATTCCCTACCATGGTTGTCATGTTTGTGAATGAAACATTAGAATTCTCACTCAAATTCTAAAAACAAGTTTTTGAAAGTTATTTGGCATGAATTTTGAAAATACTTGTAAAAGGTAGATCAAAGAACAAAATATATATATATTTTTTGGTACCTCATACTTCTCATTTTTTATCGAAAAATTATTGTTTTCTTATTCTTCAATATATCACCAACTTGACTTAAAAATGAAAAAAAAAAAAAAACTAGTGAACAAACTAAATTATTTTGATAAATTTTGTCATACTCATTTAATGTAGTTTAAGAAATAGTAAATAAAAATTCAGGTAAAAATACAATTCATACGTTGCACAAAATTCCATTCCATTGTAGAGTCTTAGACGAGATATGAATGATAAATCAAAACTATGTTAACTCATTAATATATATATTTACGTGGTGAGCGATTCAAACCTTCGATTCTTTATTGAGGTACATATTTTATGTCCATTAAGATCTGTTCATGTATGTTCGCTATGTTTATTCATTAATGAATGTACATAAAAGAAAATAATAAATAACAAGATAAGGTCATTTCATTTCGACAAAATACCCGCAACCAAATTTGGTAACTTTGGATCCGCTACTCCATTAATATTATTCCCTAAAATACAACATTTTTGAAGTATGATATCAGACATCTACACATCTAAATCTTGTGGAAGTCTTAATTTAGTATAAATAGCAACACAAGAGATGATCCATAAGGTACAACAACACAACTTTTCCTAATTCCCATGACGAGAAAGAAGGTGAAACTGGCATTCATCACAAACGACGCAGCAAGAAAAGCTACTTTCAAGAAAAGGAAAAAGGGCTTATTGAAAAAGATCACAGAACTCACCACTCTCTGCGGGATCGAGGCGTGCGCCGTAATCTTCAGCCCCTTCGATTCCCACCCCGACATCTGGCCCTCCGCCGTCGGCGTCCAGAGGGTTCTCTCTAAGTTCACAAGCCTGCCGGAGATGGAGCAGTCCAAGAAGATGGTCAACCAAGAGACCTTCCTCCGCCACCGCATCGCCAAGGCTGCGGACCAGCTCAAGAAGCTGCAGAGGGAGAATCGCGAGAAGGAGATCACCAACATCATGTTTCGGAGCCTCGTCACCGGAGGAGCGCCGCTGCCCGGTCTCAATGTGGTTGATTTGAATGATCTTGGTTGGCTGGTTGATCAGAAGTTGGCTGATATTTGCAAGAGGATGGAGTTGCTTACCGCTGCAGTGGCGAACCAACCGTCGTGTGTGGCGGCGATGGAACCGTCGTGGTTCTTGGAGATGGTGAGTCAAGGAGATGATGATCAAATAGGATTCAATATTGGGGATGATGTGATTCAGCTTCCTAGTTTTGGGGAGGATGAGAACCATGGTGCTTTTTTGTCAAATAATAATGCCTTTTTCCCATGAAAGGGTTGTGTTGGTGTTTCTAAATTTCTTTCACTAAATCAATGTTTTTTAGGGTTTAATCTTTGAAACCCAAAGGCTCCCTTGTTCTATAAAAGTAAATTTCATCCATGATGTTGCATTCAATTGTTGTGTTTTTATTTCTTGTTATCCTTTTAAATATTGTTTTAGTTATTTCTACCAATGTTGTACTCATAAAAAATTATAAATAAAATGAAAAGGTATGGGTACCAATCTAGTAATTAAGGCTATTGGAAAACAAATTCTATAACACAATCAAGGAAATAAACAATTTTTTTTTCTTTGGAAATAAACAATCTAACAATGAGTAACATACAACTTTGTTTTCATTATGGCTATTTAGATCAATAATCTCAAAAATATTATTTGAAAAAACTAAGTACACGTGAGAAATATCAACGTGATTAAAAGGGAGTTTGTCGTGATCCCAACGATATCGTTTATATCATATTGACGAGGTCTTAATATACGAATAAATTTGATTGATTGGTGAAATTAATTTCGAGATATTCTCATTATCGTATGTGCAATCAATTACTAAGAATTTGAACAAGGATTACACATGAATTAATATTGATGATTTATTTTGTTACCATGTATAGTTTCTTCATTTAAGTAGCTATTTGGATTGTCACCATTTACATATATTTGACAGAATTATTTTCATAACTTCAATTCTAGCAAACAAATCAAAACTCATTTCTGGCATGAGTGAACTTTAATGATAGGTTTTGATTCAGTGCAATTTATGAAGCCCTAGTTCAAAGGAGTCATTTCAACCTTAATAATCAAATGATCAGAATTGGCCTTAGAAGAAGGAACTAAATAAGATGTTTTGTTCATAAATCTGAAAGGGTTGTAGACGATAAGATATAAGAGGAACGTATTCTCCTTATGAGATGTTTAGAGTATGATAATATTAACCACTTTAGACGATTACACCCATATATGGATATTCTTCTTCCTTAAGAGCTGTTTGGGGCAAGTAGTTGCAAGGAAGAGTTAATAAGTGTAGAGTTAGTGCGAGGAGTTCTGAATTTTGTGTATTTAGAGTGAATTGTTTAGTCTCTAGTTCTGAAGTTTATGTTTTGTGTTTGGGGCAGAGAATTATTAAAAAATGAGTTATGAAGTCTGAATTTATTTTAGCTGTACAATTTTTTTTTTACAAACTTTCAAATTTTCTATCAAGTACTTATTCCAATAAATTAAATTATAAGAATATTCATTTATGTTAGGACTCGTCTTTTGCAATTTTATTTTAATTTTATGAATTTGAAAATTGAGATTTTTTTTTTTTATTAACGTATTTATATTTTACAAAGTTCTTTAAAGAAAAAAAAAGATAGTGTTACACTGACTCGTGTGTCAAACACATCCTTCTCCACCTCCACCCACTTAAACTCGTCATTCTATCAGAATCCACTACACCCGAAATCTAGCATCTAATGACTTATTTTAGCTATTTTTTGTACATTTTTTCTATAATAATTTTTCATATTTTCATTATTAAGGACTTCTTCTAATAAATTTTAAAACTGCAATTTTTGCTTTTTATGGTATGTATCCTTCACAAATTTCTTTGGAGATAACAAAAATAATTTTGACCACAATACTTCATATTTTTTTCAATATCACCCACATTGATTATTGATTTTATTTGGATAGTTTTGAAATAAGAGAGAGTCGTACAATAGTGTCTTAAATATTACATGTGAATTTAAAAGATTTTAATCCATTAATTTAAACGGATCAAAATAAGCTGATGTTTTTTATTTTTCTCAATGGTAGAAATACTACATTTTGAATTTTGTTTTTTTGTGGGTTCAAGTTGTTTTGTTGTTGTTTTTCATTTTCTATTTTTCCGGACTGTTTATTGATATGTCGGATACTATTTAACTTACTACAAGGCTACAAGAAAATTTGACCTATACAAAAACTGAACCTCTGCTTTGAATTCCTTTGAATTCATTGGGAGGGCTTGTTGTGAAGATGCAGACAGAAGCTTGATAGCATTTTGTTACAAATAGTGTAACTAAACCCATCAATGGTCACATAGACCAATAGAGTCAAATGACATAGATCAATCATGGATGCATAACATGGAAATTACATGCAATGTGATTACCACATGTCTATGTCATTTGACTTTTGATCAGAATGAGATAGAGTAATTTGACTAGCACAATGAGATAGAGTAGTTACACTATTTGTTGAGATCAATCTTCTAGCACAATGAGATAGAGTAGTACGAACTAAATTTTTTACTTTTGATCAGAACATAATATTCAAATACATAAAAGTATGCCCAAAGCACTAAATAGAATAATACAAGTCAAAATGGTACAAACTCCCACTAGAATCAAGTATCATCTAACAATGTAACACCCATATGAGCAGTATGCTCATGAAAGACCTTGGGTAGTAAACCTTTAGTAAGCGGGTCCGCTATCATGGAGTTTGTCACAATATGCTTTGTGGATATATATCCACTCTACACTCATTCTTTTACAACTAGGAATTTAATGTCTATATGTTTAGACTTAGATGAACTTCTATTGTTATTTGGAATATAACACCGCTGAGTTATTGTCACAATAGATATTAAGTAGTCTTTCAACACCTTGAAGAACTCGCAGTCCAGTGACAAAGTTTTGTAGTCATATTACATGTTTGGATGTCTCATAACAAACTATGAATTATGCTGCCATAGTAGAAGAAGCTACAAGTGTCTACTTGACACTTCTCCAAGATATAGCTCCACCAGCTAATAAGTAAACATAGCCTGAAATGGATCTTCTACCATCTTGGCATCTAGCAAAATCAGATTTGGTATAGCTAGTGATCTCCAATTGATCCGACCTCTTATATGTCACCATGTAATCTTTTGTTCTTTGCAAATACCTCATAACCCATTTGACTGCTTTCCAATGATCCATATCAGGGTTACACAAGTATCTACCTAGCATCCCAACAATGTACGCAATATATGGACACGTACAAACCTGAGCATACATTAGACTCCCTAATCTGAAGAGTAAGGAATCTTCTGCATTTTCTTAGTTTCAAGGTTGTTTTTCGGATATTGATTGAGACTAAACTTGTTGTTTTTAGCCACAGGGGGTGTCAGTTGGTTTGGTTTCTTGCATTTCATACCTTCTGAGCACTTTATCTATATATTTATTTTGAGATAATCTAAGAATTCTTTAAGTACGATCTCAATGTATTTGGATTCCTAAGACAAAGGATGCATCACCAAGATCTTTCATTTCAAAATTCTTCGATAGAAATCGCTTAGTGCCGTGCAACATCTCTATTATTTGTAGCAAGCAGTATGTCATCAACATACAAAACCAGAAAAATATATTTACTCCCACTGAACTTATGATACACACAATCATCAACTACATTGATCTCAAAACAAAATGAGATAATTACTTGATGAAATTTGTAGTACCATTGACGAGAAGTTTGTTTGAGCCCATAAATAGATTTAGTCAATTTGCAAACTGTATTCTTTGGGTTTCCCGACACAAAGATTTCTGGTTGCACCATATAAATTGTTTCATCAATGTCACCATTAAGAAACGTTGTTTTGACATCCATTTGATGAAGCTCAATATTAAAGTGTGCAACTAGTGCCATGATTGTCCTAAAAGAGTCTTTTGTTGAGACCGGAGAGAAAGTTTCTTTATAATCAATCCCTTCCTTCTGAGTAAAGCCTTTGGCTTCAAGACGTGCCTTATACCTCTCTACATTACCATTTGCATCCTTTTTAGTCTTAAATATCCATTTACAGCCAATAGGTTTTGCACCAACTCGTAATGAGACAAGGTCTCATGCACTATTGTCTTGCATAGAGTTATACTCTTCATTCATAGCTTCAATCCACTTTTGAGAATTGGAACCCTTTTGTGGCCTGATGAATGTTCATAGGATCATCTTCCATCATTCCAATATTTTCCTCATGTTCCTGAAGAAATACTATAAAATCGTTTGAAATTGCACTTCTTCTTTCTCTAGTGGATCGTCTTAAAGACACAAATTCTTGAGGACGATTTTGAGTTTGTTCTTCTGGAACAATGGTCTCAATATGAATAAGAGATTGTTAAAGATTATCTATTGGTGAATCCTGATATACTTCTTGATCAATGACAGGCATACGAACTTGTACATTGTCAATAATATTAGTAGAAATTTCTTCCAATTCTTCATCAAAGACAATGTTCTTTAATTTATTTCTCCCCCCAAATTCAATATCCTAAAAAAAAAAATGTTGTAGTTCCCGTCTAAAAAATGTTCTTAATCATGGGATCATAAAACTTATACCCCTTAGATCGTTCAGAAGTCAATAAAGTAACTACTAAGGGGCTGTTTGGCCCCCCGAGTTGGGTAGGGTGGGGTGGGCTTAAATAGCTCACCCCATGTTTGGAGCCCCAACTATATAAGTTGGGGCTGGGGGTTATTATAACCCCCGGTTTGCTACAGTGTTTACCGTAGCAGTGCTACAGTAACACTGTAGCAATTCTACAGTGTTATTTATTTATTTATTTATTTTTTTTCATTAAAATTTTCGGGTTTTCTTCTCTCTTTGTTTTTTTTCGAGTTTTCTTCTCTCTTTGTTTTTTTTCTTTTTATTTTTTTCACTCAATTTACCGATTTTCTCTCTCTTTGTCTTCCTCACCTCACGATTTTTTATCTTTCATTTCATCCCAAATTTCTCTCTTGACCGAACCTGTCGATTGTTTGTGATTTCCTAAATAATATTTATTTTTTTAACTTTTAAAAAATTAATATGTAATATACATTTAACTATACAAATATAACAAAATGTTGTAGAAAAAAAAATAAATAACATAAACACATATTTCAAACTCCATGTTAAAGAAAACGGTATTATTTCTCTCTCCACCGAGCCTCTTGTTGTCGATTATTTGTGATTTCCTAAATAATATATTTTTTTTTTTAATTTTTAAAAAATTAATATGTAATATACATTTAACTATATAAATACAACAAAAAGTTGTAGAAAAAAATAAACTAACATAAACACATATTTCAAACTTCTGTATTTTAAACCCACACTATACAACTCTGCACCCAAAACACAGACTTACTAAACCCAGACTATACAACTCTGCACCCCAAACACAAACTATTATAACCCACAGATTATTATAACCCACCAACTATAATAACCCACCAACTATAATAACCCACCCTGCGCCCCAAACGCCCCCTAACTGTTTTGGTGTCCAATTTATTTTCATGAGGCCGATAAGGCCGTGCTTCAGCAGGACAACCAAAAATATGTAATTATTTTAGACTAGGTTTTCTTCTTGTCCAAAACTCATAAGGAGTTTTAGTAGTTGCTTTAGTTGACACTTTATTTAAAATATAAGTTGTTGTCTTAAGTGCTTCTCCCTAAAGTGACTTTGGTAAGGTAGAGTGACTAATCATACTCCTTACCATATTCTTAAGAGTTCTATTTCGTCTCTCAGCTATACCATTCATGTGAGGTGAACCTGGCATGTGTATTGTGGGACGATTCCACATTCCTCTAGGAATCTAGCAAATGGTCTTGGGCATTGTACACCTGAGCCATCAGATCGACCATAATATTCACCACCTCGATCAAATCTAACTTTCTGAATTTGTTTGTCGAGTTGATTTTCAACTTCAGCCTTAAAACTTCTAAACACGTCCACAGACTGTGACTTTTCATGAATAAGAAACAAGTACCCATATCTAGAGTAGTCGTCAATAAAAGATATATAATATTGTTGACCATTCTAGGAACCCGAAGAGAATGGTCCACAAATATTTGTATGAATCAATTCCAAGACATCTTTAGCTTTATTGGTACCTGAATTCTTTAATTTGGTTTGTTTTCTCTTGATAAAGCTAAAGATTTCTTGGAATTGATTCAAGACCATTCCAGCAAGCAGTATATCATTAACTAAAATGTCAAAACCCGACCGAACCGATCGACATTTGTTAAATTGATTTTTTCCCATATAGATATACTATTAAATCTATATAAAAAAAAATATATATATACAATTAAATTATTAATATTCAGGTTCTTTTTAATTTTTGATTTAGGAAACTTGGTCTCCACTCCTCCACAAGTTTCTATCTCTTGGTTTCAAAAAAAGAAAAAACCTTTCGTTCTCCTTCTCGTTTCATTTTCCCGCTTCGGCTTCACCTGACCAGACGAAGGAAAAAATCTTTGAACTCTCCCTCCATCGTCGGCGCCATCAACCATCAGTTCGTCTTCTTCGCTTCCTCGATCCCTCGTCCCTGTGTTCGCTCCATCGTCGGCTCAAGGTAAACCCCTCTATCGTTGGCTTCGTTTGTACCATCGCGGCTCAGGGGACAAGGGAGTTCCCTCTACGACGCTTCACTTCCTCGGTCCATTGCTTCGCTTGCTCGGCGGTCCAGCGCATCCAATTTCAGCCTCCATCTTTATTCACATTTCCCAGATTGTCCATTTTCAGCCTCCATCTCACAATTCCTTCACTTGGCGATTCATCCCGTGTTTTAAGGTAAATTTCTAAAACATCTTGACTCAATCTTGACTCAAGAGGAATAAGTAAAATTTTGCAAATTAATGATATAAAAAAAATAGTAAACAGTAAGGGTTTGCACTTTGCTATATGGAAATCCAATTTTTTCTATATATACTTTGTACTACTAATTGATAATCAAACATTGTGTGGTTGATTTGCTATATGGATGCTGAAAAATGAAAACTTGTTGATTATTACAATCTCTATCTCATCTCACAATTACTATGTATTGTTGGTTTGCTATATGAATGTTTAAAAAACAGTAAACATTAATAAACAAACTATGTGACGTTGGTTTTGGGTTACTTGGTTTGCTATATGGATGTTGAAAAATGAAAACTTGTTGATTATTCATAAACAAATTATGTGTGGTTGGTTTGCTAACGTAAGTTTTTTTTTTAGTGAATTTCACCTTAATAATTTGAGTTTTTATTTTGATTTTGACAGCACACATGGATAATTCGAAAATTGATGCTACAACTACAAATACTACGTAGGAGACTAAGAAAAAGGAGACGACGAAAAGCAAATGCAAAGGTAAAGCTACCATCGATCTTGATCCTGAGGATGTTTATGAGAACCCACCAAAAAAACAGCGTAACAATATGATAGTATCTATTGTTTGGAATCATTTTGAGAAGATTAAAGGTGATCCTAATAACCCTTATGCGAAGTGTAAATATTGTGAAAATGTGTATGCATGTCATTCTGAGCGTAATGACAGGAACTATGAAGCATCACATAGAAGTTTGTAAGAAGTACCCCTTCCAAAGGAATAATAGAGATTCATCTCAAAAGACATTAGCTTTCAAACCTAAAGAACTAGAAGATAAGGATTGGCGTACCGATCTTGTATGCGATTCATTTGACTTACTGAGTTGTCGAAAAACTTTGGGTGAAATGTTAATTTTAGATGAATTGCCTTTTAAGTTTGTAAAGGGTAAAGATTTTCGAAGATTCATCGATAAATTAACATGTTCGGTTCAACCTAGGTTTGTTATTCCATCTCGATTTACCATGGCTAAGGATGTCCTTAAGATTTACGTTAGTAAGAAACAATGTTTAAAATACATGTTTGTAAAAAATAAGTATAAAGTTTCTCTTACTACAAATTGTTGGACTTCGGGACAAAATATAAATTATATGGTATTGACTGCGCATTTCATTGATGCTCATTGGAAATTACATAAACGGATTCTTAACTTTTGTCAAATTGAGAATCTTAAAGGTGATACAATTGGTAGGATTGTTGAAATGAATTTGAAGGATTGAGGGATTGATAAAGTTATGACTTTGACGGTGGATAATGCTAGTACGAATGACACTGTTATGGGTTATCTTATCAAGAGATTTAGTAAATGGTTAATATGTGATAGAGAATTTATGCATGTTAGATGTTGTGCACATATACTAAATTTGATTGTATGTGATGCTTTAAAGGAACATAATGACTAAATTAGTAGAATTTGCAACGCTGTTAGACTTGTAAGGTCTTCTCCTGCACGACTGTTGAAATTTAAGAAGTGTGCTGAAATTGCAGATATTTCTTGTAAAAGACTTGTAAGGTCTTCTCCTGCACGACTGTTGAAATTTAAGAAGTGTGCTGAAATGGCAGAGATTTCTTGTAAAAGTGTACCACCTGAGAAAGATGATTGATGATTGGGATAATGCTCTTTCTAGTATGGCTAAGGGAATTGATAACACTCAATTTATAGCTCCCAAGTCTTGTGAATTAAAGGATTTATTGTGCTAAGGGTAAATTGGACCATTGCATTCGTTTAGGGATTTTTTTTAGTACATTAGGGGTAGGGGATTCGAACCACAGACCTTTTGGTCGTCAACACATACATATGTCAGCTGAGCTATGCTCGCTTTGATCATTAGTTTAGGGCTAAAATGAGTGTTTTAGAGGATAATATTAACAAATGATTCTGAGTGCTAATACTATGTATATTAATTAATCAAATGTTATCTAAAAAATGATGAGTGGTCTGGTGGTGTAGAAGGATCTTGGTTGATTGATGGGCTTTAATTCAAGATTGTGGGAGGACAGTAAATCCATTTATTTTTGTAAACACAGTTCCAACCGTCGAGAAGCTGATTTTTTATCCAAAACCCGAGATCTCGCCTAGGCGCCCAACAGGCGCGCGTGTTGTTTTCTTATTCTTTCGTAGTGTCGAGACGCTGCCCTGGAGCTATAAAAGCATATTTTTCTTGTTTTAGGTCATTCTTCTCCGCCCCAATTGTTGTAAACTCCGATTTTTTAGAGCAAAAACCCATTTTCTCTATAATCTCTTGTATTGAAGCTCAAATCTTGGTTGTTTAGCTTGATTTTCACAACGAGCAACTAAGGTAAGTGGTCTAATGTGCATTAGTGAGGGTTTGTGATTATTTCTTAGTTTAGCATTTATCTTTTGCATCTCCTTCCTTTGTTTGTATCCTATTTAACATGTGTAACCGATTAGGAGTGACGCCCGAGTTCTTATGCATGTTATACCGTTAAAGGTTAGGACGTATAATTGCCTCAATCGCTAAGTAACAAGGGTCTAAGCGTGGCTAATTAACTCGAGCCTAAGTGACAGTTGGGGGTATGAGTTAATTATTGTTTTCATGATAGACTTTGGGTAAGGGAAAAATCGAATTAGTCTTAGGAATAATTCGTCGCGATGTTACCTGTTACTGTTCTTTAATCAATTTAGGCTTGATCACCTTAGATTAATTAAAGAGTATGTTTAATTAGAATTTACGCCTCTAATTAATTCACTGAGATGTTTGTTACCAAGACGTGCAATCATTTCGCGTGCAAGAGATAGAATAGTTAGGCATGTTAGAATCCCTCAGATCTAAATCGCATCAAGTAAATCTCGATCCCTCGAATTACGAGCACATGTTATATTTCATTTTCTCGCATTTAATTTTTCAGTCATTTAATTTACCGTAACCAATTTCCCCCCTTTTACTTTACTGTTTTATTTTATTGTTTTAATTAAAAGGCAAATAGAAATTAGTTAAGAGAAATTAATTTAGGTTCCTTGCGGATCGACCCGATTACCACTAGCTACAAGTTAGTTTAGTATAATCGATTTTTATAAATTTTATTTTGGCGGGCTTCGAAAACCCGAAAAATAGTGAACATTCAACAAGTTCGCTTACCAGGAATGAAGGCTAAATTTGATAAGTATTAGGGACCTCAAAATGATAAGAAGAACAATATATTGTTGTGTATTGTTCTAGTGTTGGATCCTCAATATAAGTTAAAGATTCTAACATATTGATGGACCACCTTCTTTGGGGCAGACATTTCTAAAACTATGACAAATTCAATGGAACATGTTTTGAGACGTCTCTTTCATGAATACAGTAATGGATCAAGTATTGCTCGTGGTAATGGTGGTAGTGCTAGTAGTAGTACATCAATTGCTTCATATACAATTGAAACAATGGATGTACATGACGATGAGAATGAAGACTATGATGTAAGAGAAATATTCAAAACAGTCGAGACTACTAGTTTTGATATAGAGTCGGAGATCGATGTATATTTGTTGTAAACCATTGCCAATGATGATGATAATTTTGATGAACTTTGTTGGTGGAAGCAGAATGATCATCGATTTGAAGTCCTTAGTCGTATAAGTAGGGATGTTTTGGCAATTCCAGTATCTACTTTAGCATTCCAGTCAACTTTCAATACTGAAGGTCGTGTAGTTAACTCGTCTCCTTGTTCATTGGCTCCAAGAATGGTGGAAGCTCTTATATGCACGCAAAACTGGCTAAATTCTGACCCAATAGAACTTGAACTTCACCCAGACATCGAAGAAGATTCAATGTTTGAAGACGGTATTGTTTTTAATTATTTCTTTATTTATTTTTATATTTATAATTTTTAAATCTTTAATGTTATATTTCATTCTTGTTTTCCTCTGATTCTATAGGATTTCAAGTTGTCATGGATGGAGAAAAAGACATTCAAGAACTAGAAGATTTTGCAAAAATGTCGATTTGATGTGTTATTTCTATTTATCTTAATTGATGGATTTTAGCTCACTGTTATGCAAATTGGGGGAGTTTTGATTGAATGCTTAGATATATATGTTGGAAGGAAAGGAATGAATCAATATGAAATTCATCTTTTGAGTAGTTTCATTACGGCTACAAAGAAGATTTGAAGACAGAAGAAATAGCTATTAGCTTGTTTTAATTAAGATTCTATTAGTTTTGTTTGAGTTAATTAAATGATTCTTAAGAACTTATCCAAGTTAGTGGCTCTGCTTGATGTTTTTTTTTTTCTATATTGAAAAGCCAACAATTTAAAGCTTCTAAATCTAGTGTTGATTTAATATAATGGCCATGCTTGCTTACTGCTTAGATAAAAAAAACAATCACTAGTATCAAAGTATGTATACCACTGCCACCACCGTAACTAAAATGCTAAAATTACAAATGATTGAAAAACTAAAAACTAAAAAACTAAAAAAAATATATATATATTGGTTAACCGACCAAACCGACCGGTCAGTCGGTCGGTTTTGTGAATCAAGACAAAATGATCGATTTTCATTATGCAGAAAACTGACATGGTCGGTTCGGCGGCGATTTGGGCAAAAAACCGACCCCGACCGACCGATACTCACCCCTACATACATCAAAGTCTTCAAAATCAAGGGATCCTAAAATATCATTTGACACAAGACATTAAACTCTAGTTTTAGAGATGTGTCCTAAGCGTTTGTTCCATAAAAAAGTTGAATTCTCTCGACTTTTCTTTCGTTTTGTACAACATGAATTCTAAAGTAAATTTTCATTGATAGATGTAATTACATCAAGCAAATATAGTTTTTCATACATAACAAGAGAACTAGTTCCAACTACATTTGAATTTAAAGACAGATAAAATAAATTATTTCCAAAGGAACAACAAAAGCCAA
This sequence comes from Herpetospermum pedunculosum, assembly GCA_028017165.1. Lineage (NCBI taxonomy): Eukaryota > Viridiplantae > Streptophyta > Magnoliopsida > Cucurbitales > Cucurbitaceae > Herpetospermum > Herpetospermum pedunculosum. Next base: position 50,124,114 of record CM051528.1, on the reverse strand, counting down.
ATTTGTTCAATACAGAAACAAAAACTAAATTTCGTCTAAAAGACGGTGCAACAAAAGTGTCTTTCAAATCCAAATAGAAACCATAATTTAACACCAGTCTAAAATGGCCTATTGCCTGTACTGCTATCGCCTTGCCATTTCCTACATAGATGTTTCTTTCAGCATTAGTTGGCTTCCGGTAACTTAGGAAACCCTGCATAGAAACACTAATGTGAGTGGTTGCACCAGAATCTAACCACCAAGTGTTTCTAGGAACTTGAGTTAAATTTACCTCAGCAAGAGATGTACCTTTCTTCACACACCAACTGTGATTTTTGGCACAATTTTTCTTTGCATGCCCAAGCAAGTCATCTGACAAGTCAAGCTTAAGATGAAGCAATGTGAGACATTTCCATAATGTACTCCCTCATATTTTCTTTCCCCTTATATTTCAATGAAAATAAGCGTTGCAGAAGCGTGCTTGTTTCAGCCTTATCGTTATGAGCAAAATGTTTCTCAATTTCAAAAAGGAAATCATTGGTAGTGGATATCTCATCAGATACCGCACCCCTAAATGCCTCTGGAATGTCACGTTTTATGATAATGAGACTCATTCGGTTTGAGCGTTCCCACTTCTCAAAGTTCCTCTTGTCTTCAGGAGAACTCACAACCGTAAGAGAAGCAGGTTGCTCAATTCGAAGTGCATAGTCTAGATCCATGCATCCCAAAACAATGTGCATATTATCTTTCCAATCCTTGAAATTTGTTTCGTTAAGAACCGAGATATTAGCAGATACTATAGAAACATTAGTTGTTAAGAACAAAAAAAATAGACACATTCATAATTAATAACAAACTTTATTAATTTCCAAAACAATCTACAAAATTAAATCTTGGTTTATCCCATCACAAGACACCCAACACAACATTAATATCAAGTCTTTGGACAATTATATTAACTGTAAGTGGTGTCATGTTGTAGTGATCAAATATTGATGATAAGGTCACGCCAAATAATAAAATATCTTTGGATAATCTCATTATTTACCTGCTTAATTTTGTTAATCATCACATATTTATCACCACAAGTGTGTGCAATCTACCCAATATTAACCTTCCTTTGGGTCGGGAAACAAAAGGCAATAATCTGCAAACACGCAAATAAATTAAATAATATCATAAATAATTTCCATAAGAGAGGTCACTTTGGTGACATCTTATTTTAAATAATTTAATCCAAAATTTTAATTTAACTTTAATTTATCATATAGATATTACAAAACCACAATTTAATTTTTTTTTAAAGATTCTATATTGTGTAAATGATTTATTAATAACAATAATTAATTAATCAAAATAATAAAAAAAATCAAACAGAACAAATCTTCTGAATATACGATTTTGTTTTGGATTCTTTTTTAGTACACTGGAAAGGGCACAACACAGAATCCAAAAAAAATTAGTTTTCTTCTCCAAAATAAAATCTCCAACTCTAAACCAAAATCAATAAGATTATTGATAAAAAGAACCTAAATTATCACGATTTAAAAGAAAATTCATGAACAACATACAAATCTTCAATCAATTCACACGGTAAACCAAATATTCATGAAATCCACACACAATTTCATAAATTAACAAAAATAAAAAACCATGTTTGATTCTTCAAGAATCATTCATGGCAGGCTCTGATACCACTTGTTGATAATTTAAATCAGAGTTTCAAAGAAATCCAAGAAAGAATATCTAGGATGAATTCAAGAGAATCCTACAGAAGCGGAAACGTACCTGTATTTGTGGTTGGATTAATGATTCCACGAGTTTGGCTTTCTACTCCTTGGAGAAATTACAAAATGATTCTACTATTTGTTTTAGAGTAGAGATGGAAGGGGATGAGAAAATCTTCGTGAAAAATTCAACCAGCGCAGCGCAGGAACCATGACCCTTCATCAAAAACTGTATTTAGTCGGTTAATGAGATTTGTTATTTGTGTTTCAGCCCCTCATTAAAACACAAATAACTAATGTATATATGCATAATAGTATAATTATACATTTAACCCATGATCATAAATTATATACTACCAATCAGGGGCGGATCCATAAATTTATGCCAGATGGATGCATTCAGGGAGACCACACTGCCAATTGATTGACCCTGGTTTTTGTTGTGGGGGGGGGGGAGTTTACATGGACTAAAAAGGTCCTAGGTGAGTTAGTATGGGTTATATTGGACAGATTTATGCTGAATTATGCGTTGTCTTATTTTTGCAGAGACCTGGTTGTGGAACATCTGAGCTTTAATCCGTGTTCAGATCATCGCCTGATTTTGGTCCAGTGGACCTTGTCTCAAAGCGGGAGAGCGAGGTCACGAGTTTGGCGTCCGATCCGTTTCGAGGAGTGTTGAACTAAGAACCAGGAGTGTGGAGAAATTATTGCAAGAGTTTGGCGGTCGACGAGGGAGGGTTGGAGCCAGGGACATCAGAGGAAGGTTTTAGCATGTTTACGGGAACTCGGGGGCCTGAAACCACAACATGTTAGGTGGTTTCCTGTCTGGGCTATAAAACGTAAGGAGGCAGAGATGAAGGCCCTGGAATATTACCGATCGATTAACTGGGAGGTGTTGTGGGTGGAGGCTTAAAAGTGTTTGGAGGCACATCTGCGGGAAGAAGAAGCCTACTGAGGGCAACGGTCGTGGGAACAATGGCTAGTATGAGGGGATCGAAATTCCATGTTGTTCCATGCGGGAGCTAGTCAACGGCGAAAGAGGAACAAAATCTGAGGGTTAAAGGATAACGGGGGGCAGTGGCATACGTGTAGGGCCTTGATGGGTGATATAGGGGTGAATTATTTTGTCAGGTAGTTTTCGCCCTCCGCGGCTCGAGAGGAAACAGATGTGGTGGTTGATTGTGTAATCACCACGGTTACAAATGAGCAGAACACGGGTCTTCTCCGGGAATATACAAGAACCGAGATGGAGGCGACGCTCAAAGGAATGCATCCCACAAAGGCCTCAAGCCCTAACGAGGTCAATGTTTTGTTTTACTAGAAGCACTGGGATGTGGTAGGATGTACTTAATGGCAAGACCTCGGTCCGCGAGCTGAATCGTACCCATATTGTCCTTATTTCAAAGTGTGCGGGGCCGAAGAGAATGTCGGAGTTTCGGCCGATCAGTCTGTGTAATGTGATCTATAAGATAATTGCAAAGGTTATTGCCAATAGGCTCAAGATGGTTTTGGATTCCGTTATTTCACAGGAGCAATTCGTTTTTATCCCGGGGCGCCTCATCACTGACAATGTTGTAGTCGGTTTTGAATGTCTCCACGCGATAAACAACAGGAGAACAGGAAAGACAGTGAATGTGGATATGAAGTTAGATATGAGTAAGGCATATGACTGGGTTGATTGGATGTTCCTACGACGAGTTTTGCTCAAAATGGGTTTTGCGGAGCGTTAGGTGAGCTTGGTGATGAGTTTTGTAGAGACTATACAATTCGCAGTCTTGTTAAACGGGGAGCCGACTGGAGAATTTCAACCTCAACGAGGCATTCGTCAGGGAGACCCTCTTTTACCCTATCTTTTTATCATATGTGCTCAAGGGTTGTCCGCTCTCTTCCATAGAGAGTTGTCGTTGAATAATTTTATGAGTTTGCGGATAACAAAGTATTGCCCTGTTATTTCACATCTTTTTTATGTAGAGGATAGTTTGATTTTTTTCAGGGCCTTAAAAGAGGATTGCTTGACGGTCAAGAGGGTTCTTCAACTTTATGAGCATGCATCTGGGCAAGTGATCAATTACGATAAGTCGATGTTCATGGTGAGTAGGAATACATGAGAGGACATGAGGAAGTTCATTCAAACCGAGATAGGGGTTACCTGGTCGGCGTTGCTTAGTAGGTACTTAGGCCTCCTGTCACAGATGGCTTGAGGTAAATATGCTATTTTTAAATCTGTGAAGGACCGAGTCTGGAAGGTGCTTCAAGGTTGGAAGGAGAAGCTATTTTCTGAAGAGGGGAAGAAGGTGTTCCTTAAAGATGTGGCCCAGGCGATCCCAACTTATACCATGAGTTATTTTCAGCTTCCTGCTGCTTTGTGCGACGAGATTAATGTCATGTGTGCGAAATTCTGGTGGCGCTCGAATGGGGACCGTAGGCGGATTCACTGGATGAGTTGGCAGAGGATGTGTCGGAGTAAGGCGGCGGGGGGACTGGGGTTTTGTGATTTACAGATATTTAATCAGGCCATGTTGGCGAAACAGTGGTGGCGTTTGTTATGTCGGCCGCAAAGCTTACTTTCTCAGGTGCTGTGTGGAAGGTATTTTCGCACAGGTCATCCTTTACGGGTTGTGGTGGGGAATAACCCTTCTTTTGCTTGACGGAGTTTGATTTGAGGGCGAGATCTATTCCGAGCGGGGTATAGGTGGCGAGTGGGGACTGGGGACTAGGCACAACATTCAGATTAGTGGCGACCCGTGGTTACTGTAGACACCGTATTTCCGGACATTTGTTTATTATTAATGTTTTTACCTTATTTATTTTTTTTTTTTATCATATTTGATGGAGTCTTTTTAAGTTGTAAATTCACTTTTTTATTATGTATTTAATTAATTTCGAAAATTGGAGAAAAATAACAAAAAAAATGTTTTAATTGTTTGGGCAGGATTTTTACCTAATTTGACAAATAAAATTAGCATTTTATGAGTATAAAATTTATAAGTCATTTTATGGCTAAAATTTAATATTCATTTATTTCTATCCAATGAGTATAAAATATTTAATTCATTTTTGGGTTAAAATTTGATATTCATTTATGAGTATAAATTATTTAATTCATTTTTGGGTTAAAATGTGATATTCATTTATGAGTATAAATTGTTTAATTCATTTTTGGATTAAAAATTTGATATTCATTTATGTATAAATTATTTAATTCATTTTTGGGTTAAAATTTGATATTCATTTATGAGTATAAATTATTTAATTCATTTTTGGATTAAAAATTTGATATTCATTTTTGTGTATAACATATTTGTTCATTTTTGGTCAAAATCCGTTTCAATTAAGAATAAAATTTCGAGTCATTAATTGTTTGATTTTAACATTGTTTGACGTTCTCATCGTCTATAAATATCGGGTAAAAAATCATTCAAAGAAGAGAAATATCATAGCAAAAGGCTCGTAGAGGGGATATCGATAAAATTAGAGTTTAGAGAATTTAAAATTTGATTTTTGAAGTCAAAATCTTGATTTGACTAAAAAAATCAATTTTCTATCCTCAATGTCCCACATTTTTGCTCTTCCTCCATCTTCTTCCCCAACTTCATCTTCTCCACCTTCATCCAAACACCATCTTCGTACTTAGGAGGCAACCATTGAGCAGCGAGTAGACGGTGGCGACTTCTCCAGATCGGTGTTGAAGAAGAACCAGATTGGCGGCGGACGAAGCTCACAAACGACAGCCTTGAATCTAGGATTCATCTTTTTCACGTGGGGGTAAGAGAGAATAAATCTTTATTTTAAAGTTTTAAGTTTATTTACAATTTTACATTTATTTTTTTTTGTCTTATTTACAATTTTGCTATTAATAAAAAATTTCAAAAATTGCACTCTTAACTTTTAGTTAAGTTTTATGTTTTTTTTTTTAATTTTTTATTTCTGTTATGTTTTGATTTAAAAAATGAAAATTCTAAAAAAACAATTCTTGATTTGTTTACCTTACTTTAAGATTTCTAAAATAATGTTGATTTATTTTGTTTTAAACTAGGGCATTTTAAATGATTTTAAAATTAGATCTTTCATTTGATTTTCAATTAATTCTAAAATTAGAATTTTTGAAAGTATTTCAAAACGAATTTCAATTAATATTATCATGTAAAAATCTTATGACAAAGTTGATATTTTCTCAAATTCTTGAGGTGATAATTTTCTTTATTTAAGGAAAATTTAAAAGCATGATAATTAATTAATGGTTAATTTCACTCATTATATCAAATTCTTACTTTATCCTTAAAGTTAAGATATGATTAAGTGAGACATATTTTTTTGAATTTAATACTATTTTTTTTTTCTCAAATTAAGGACTTTTGCAATAAATTTAATTGGATAATAAGGATAGAATTTTGGCTATCGTTTTAACGGGTGTTGTAGGGTGCTAGCACCTTCCCTACACTCAACCGACCCCCAAACTTGATTTCTGTTTTCTAGACCAGTTTTTGTTTTAAGGTGTCCAATCACACCCAAAATGGTTGGTGGCAACTCAATCTCTTTATTTTTAAAACAAAACCCTTAAAAGGGGACGTCGGCCGCTCCGCGTCGCGATGACGTTGCGACAGCATGGCGACTCCACTGGGGACTTTTTTTTAGAGGGTCAGGCCATTACATTTTCTCTTTTATTATCCAATTTTATTTTCTTTGTTGGTCCTTTGATTGGTTTGTTTTATTTTATTTATGTACTATTTATTTTTTGTCACTTATTTATCGCAATTCTTTTTTTTTCATTGTCATGCATTCCGCACACAACCACAAGCCTCCTACCCGGGCTACACCTTGTAGGATTATAATTGAGAATCGAGTAATGTCGACCTTCAAGGGGATATAAATGCCCCTGTATAGGCGCACGAAAGATTCTCGCTCAAGTTAATTCATTTGTTAATTTTTAGCATTCGAATTAATTTGAGGGCCTTTAGAATAGAATTTTACCGTCACATCATTTGTAATTTTGTTCATTTTAATTATTTGTTGATTGGATTCTGAGGTCATTTTGTTTCATTACATTTATGGTTGCATCTTTTTTTAGTTGAAGTTAATCTTTATTTTTATTTCCTTTTTCTTTTTCTAAAAAGAAATCCAAAAAAATTAAAATACTAAAATCTCAAAAGGAAAAGAAAATTATTACGTTTGTTCTCTTTGATAAAAATATTTTATTTTTAAAAAATATATGTAGGATTCTTTCTTACATTTAAAAATAACATAATAAAAAGTTTTAAGTTGTCCTTAGAGTCATGCGTTAGATCAAATATTTTTAAGATTTAGTAGTGTAGACCTTCAATGAGATTGTCAATTTCTCAGCAGGCGCATGAAAAGTCTTATTTAATTTTCACTCATTATTAGAGTTAGTAGTGTCGACCTTCGAGGGGATTTAAATGCCCCCGTATTGGCGCATGAAAGGTCTTATGTATTTGTTTTTTCTTGTTTCATTATTATTATCTTTTTAAAAAGTATTTTCTTGACACAAAAAAACAAAAAATAATTAAAATAAATAAAAGTAAAAATTGAGTAGTGTCGACCATCGAGGGGATGTAAATGCCCCGTATAGGCGCATGAAAAATTCTTTAAGATTGAGTAGTGTCGACCATCGAGGGGATGTAAATGCCCCCGTATAGGCGCATGAAGTGTTTTTACTTAAGTTATTTCATTTGTTATTTTATAACATTGAATTTAAAGTGTTGAGTCTTGTCTTCTAAAATTTTAGTTTATGTTTTTCTTCAATTTTTTTTAAATTTAAAAGAAAAAAAAAATGCATAGCACATCATTCATACACATCTCATCTAGGAGTAGGACATTTTTAGACACCTTCATGCACTTCCATAAGATCATATTGATTCATTCATTATATGAAACTCAAAGAGTTCATTTGAGTTTTTGACATATCCTAGAATGTAAGCATCATGCATTTTTCACGTTCATAAATTGGTGACTCGTTGGGGTCTCCTGCAAGCACAAAATTTCCCTCTCGTGAATAATTTTTTTTCTCTTTCTAAATACATTTAGGGTCTAGACATATTTACATGCATATAAGAAGAAAATTTCATTGCATTGTCTCATTTTGCATGTCAAGACATTAACAATTTTTTAAAAAAAAAATATTGTTAATCGCATATATCATCTCACATATGCATACAAAAGAGGACAAAAATAAAAAATATTCATGCATCATTATCTAATTTCGCATGTCAAGTCATAACATTTAAAAAAAAAAAAAAAAAATTATTTGTTTGTTGCAAAAATTATTTGTTAGTTGCATAAAGTCATCTCATATATGCATCATAAAAAAATAAAAAAAAAATATTCATGCATCATTATCTAATTTTGCATGTCAAGTCATAACATTTAAAAAAAAAAAAAAATTATTTGTTAATCGCATCATATCATCTCACACATGCATACATCAAAAGATAAAAAAACAAAAAAAATATTTGTTATCACATCATAAAAAAAATTAAAAAAGAAAAAATAAATTTGATGCATTATTCTGTATGTCAAATCATCAATTGCATCATATCATCTCACAGAGGCATATATATATAAAAAAAAAAACAAAACAAAAAAAATCATTTGTTATCATGCACATGCATACATGACGAAAAATCAGGTTGCATTTCCATCTCACACATGATGCATCATTATCTCATTTCACAGAAAAAAGAAAACAGAAACATTTGTTATTCATCAATTTCATAATATCATTTCACACATGTTTTTCACAAAACATTATCGATATTTATCACATTCTTCATCACATCATTTTAACAAAAAAGAAAAAAATAAAACATTTTTGTGTTCACTTTGATTATTCTTGTGTTTACTTTGGTCGTTCTTGTTAGTTGAACCATTAGCAAGAATTATGGACGAAAATGGTGAATCATCGAAGAGAAGTTAAAAAAATGGGAAGAAAATCGAAAAAGAAATTAGAAAAAAGAGAAAAAAAAGTTATGAGTGCTTTCACTACTTAGAAATTGTAACTCTCAACCATTTTATGACTTTCTTGAAAATATCTCTCTCAACCTTCATTGTTGACCTAAACTCTAAATTGAGAGAACTTTATTTTGACCTTCAAATTTCTCATGTGCTAAACATACACTCCCGAACAGGGTTTTAATAATCACACTAGGCAAACACCCTTTTGCAGTGAAAGTCCAAAATTACTCACTGTAAAACCTTGAATCTGCATGCCACATAAACTTTGAGGCAATCTACCCTATTTGTGGATCCACCTTTAAATCCATACCAAACTCGCCACCTACATTAGATGGTGCCTCTCTACCCACCTAGCCTTTTGTCGAACCTGCCACATTTAATTAGATGGCAAACATCCCAAATTATTCAAGAGAACTTCAAATGTAATGAAATAGTATTGAACTCTTGTGATCTATTGCTTCATAATTGAAACTTGTGATTTTTCATATATTCCTCATATTCAACTTCAATTGATCCAGATTCTCATTTCTTTTCATTCTTATCATTTGTCATTTCTCTTTCCTCAATTTGAAAGTGATTCCAAGACTAGAGATAATAGTTTTAAGCACAAATGAGTCAGCAACTTTGGAAATTATCTCAAAATCTCAGCTTCATTCAACGAGTTTTGCTTGAAGGATCATCATCACGATGTCAGGAGTCATGGACAAAGAAATGACATAGAAGGACTACAAGAGCTGTAAAGGAGTAACCATATATCATTAATATTTTGTATGTGATTGCACAATCTCTTGCTAAATAAAAGAAGCAATGTTATACCAAAAAAAAAAAAAAAAAAAAATGCAAAGTTTGTGTAATCAATAGATCAAGGAACTACATCCGGAATGCTTGTAAAATCTTCTTTGCAAGGCAACCAATTGGGGCAAAGCCTCCATCTTTGCTAAACTAAGACAAAGTTTCCAACTTTGCAAACTGGGCAAAGCCTCACCTTTACCACACAAGAGCAAAGCTACCGTCAACAAACTGGAGCAAAGTCTTCGTCTTTGTCATACTGGAGCAAAGTCTTCGCCTTTGCCATACTTGAGCAAGACCACCATTGCAAACTGGAGCAAAGCCTTCATCTTCGCCAAACTGGGACAAAAACTCTCAAAACTTTGCAAATTGGAGCAAAGTCTTCGTCTTTGCCATACTGGAGCAAGACCACCATTACCAAGTTGGATCCAAGTCTTCGCCTTTGCCGCAATGGAGCAAGGCCACTATCCAAACTGGGATCAAAATCAATATCAGCAAGTTGGAGCATTTGATTGCGCCATTTCTTAAAAAAAAAAAAAAAAAAAAAAAAACTTCATGGCGAAATGCTTTAAAATCTCACCTTTAATTCAACATTGGAGCAAGACCGCCATCAACAAACTGGAGCAAAGCCTTCATCTTTGCAAAACTGGAACAACGTCTTCATCTTTATCATACTGGAGCAAAGTCTTCATCTTTGTCATACTGGAGCAAGGCTACCATCAACAAACCGGGCAAAAGTGTCGCCTTTGCCACATTTGGGCAAAATCATTCGTCTTCGTCCCACCACCAGACCAAGTCAGGATGAAGATAATCAAATTATCGAGGACTTCGAGCTTAGCCAAAGAAAGAAGCATATATGAGATGATTTCCTCAGGGGCTGACTTCAGGTTCTCAAAATTATTGTTCAAAGAATTGGAATCACTTCATTCGTTCATTCATCTTCTATTCAATCGCTTACTCAAATATTTGAATATATCAACAATCTCTTATTGTTCAGGAGATTTGAAGACCACATTCTTTTTTTCCTTACGAAGAAAACGTGTACTGTTTACTATTTCATACTTATTCGAACTCAAACTCATTTTCTTGTATTCAAACTATTGTGTCTATTACAAGACTAAATCATGAAGCAGTTAATCAAGTAAGATGTTCAATACTAGAAACTACTTTTGATAGTTCTCTAAACTAGAACATGAGACACTACCCAAAGTCCACCACGCCTAATATAGTTGAGTGATCTACGTTTGACATACATAATCCCTTTCGAGTGAAAGCATTAAAAAAAACAAAAAAAAAAACCTTTTCAATGATGACAACATTTTCTCTTTGATTCATTGCTAAACATCAGCTAACAAGAATGATGAGAGTAGACAAGGACAATCACATTGATATCATAATTATCACATATATTGCATTTTTTTTTTACCAAATTGAGATCATTTACATCATTATTTCTCAAAAAGCAAAAATCATTCTCATATATCATGGTTAGGTAGCGAAAGTCGGTCATATAAAGATCATGCATACATGTTGCATTTACGACTTTGCAATTTACCATTGGTATGCACATGCATATATATTACATTCATGACATTTTAAAATCTACTATTGGCATACGCAAGCATACATGCTGCATTTATTTGCCATTGGGGTGCACCTGCATACATGTTGCATTCATGACATGTTTCAAAAAAAAAAATGTTATGATTGGCAGCCACATGCGTACATATTGCATTCATGACATTTTAAAATTTACCATCAGCATGCACATGCATACATATTGCATTCATGACATTCATTTTTCTACCATTGGCCATCATGCTTTCAAAATTAATTTCATTGGTCAAACCAAAAAAAATCAAGGCACACGTTGTCAATACGTGATAATGAACAAGTTCCACCCATAACAAACATTGAAAAATTTATCCACATGATTTTAATCCATTTGCATTTTGCATTTTTTGCATTTGCATGTCACCACCTTCTCTTTAGAGAGTCATTCATCAATTCATACTAGTTTTCATGTCTTGTGACAAACTCACATCTCATAAATCATGCATTTAAGTCTTCTTCATATTCATGAAGTCCTAATGTTTTCGAAAGAACATTTTAAAAAATCTCTAAAAAAACAAAAGTTTTATTTTTGACAACTAAGTTTTGAAATAAAAACCGTTGTCCCCTTTAAAGCAAATTTCTGAAATATGAAGTCTCTGTTTTAAATGTATCTTTCATTTTCGCAGCTAAGTTTTGAGATAAAAACCGTTGTCCATAAAACAAAAACAAAAAAACAAAACAAATTTAAAAAAATGAAAATCAAAATGAAAATCAAAATGAAAATCAAGATCAATCACTCAATCTTATACATTTATTCTTGTTGGTTAAATCGAACTCTAATCCAGCATTAGCAGTCGAAGCCTGTGGACATAACCCAGGTCCGTTTCATTTACTTTTTGGTTAAATCGAACCCTAATCCAAGATTAGAGGTCGTAGCCTGTGTAAACCCAGGTCAGTTTTAAATTTTTTGTTGGTTAAATCGAACCCTACTATTCAGTAGCGGGCGAAGCCTGTGTAAACCCAGGTCCATTTAATTTCCTTGTTGGTTAAATCGAACCCTAATCCAAGATTAGCGGTCGAAGCCTGCGTAAACCCAGGTTCGTTTTAATTTAAGTTGGTTAAATCGAACCTTAATCTAGCATTAGCGGTCGAAGCCTGGGAGATAGCCCAGGTTCGTTTTAAATTCCAGTTGGTTAAATCGAACCATAATCCAGCATTAGCGGTCGAAGCCTGTGGACATAACCCAGGTCCGTTTCATTTCCTTATTGGTTAAATCGAACCCTAATCCAAGATTAGCGGTCGAAGCCTGTGGACATAACCCAGGTCCGTTTCATTTATTTGTTGGTTAAATCGAACCCTAATCCAAGATTAGCGGTTGAAGCCTGTGGACATAACCCAGGTCCGTTTCATTTCCTTGTTGGTTAAATCGAACCCTAATCCAAGATTAGCGGTCGAAGCCTGTGGACATAACCCAGGTTCGTTTCATTTCCTTGTTGGTTAAATCGAACCCTAATCCAAGATTAGCGGTCGAAGCCTGTGGACATAACCCAGGTCCGTTTCATTTCCTTGTTGGTTAAATCGAACCCTAATCCAAGATTAGCGGTCGAAGCCTGTGGACATAACCCAGGTCTGTTTCATTTCCTTGTTGGTTAAATCGAACTCTAATCCAAGATTAGCGGTCGAAGCCTGTGGACATAACCCAGGTCCGTTTCATTTCCTTGTTGGTTAAATCGAACCCTGGTCCAAGATTAGTGGTCGAAGCCTGTGGACATAACCTAGGTCGGTTTCATTTCCTTGTTGGTTAAATCGAACCCTAATCCAAGATTAGCGGTCGAAGCCTGTGGACATAACCCAGGTCCGTTTCATTTTTTTGTTGGTTAAATCGAACCCTAATCAAAGATTAGCGGTCGAAGCCTGTGGACATAACCCAGGTCCGTTTCATTTTTTTGAACCATCCATAAAAGATTCACATGCAAAAGGGAAAAAAATTCATATAAATCATCTCTTAAAAATCCATTTATTTTCATAGTTTACTTTGAAAAGCTTACCTTATTTGTTCCCAAGCTTGACCTTAAGTTACTCAACCCTCAACCTGTATGAAGCTTGAAAAATTTGAGAAACAAGTGATGAAGTTTTTTTTTTTCTTTTCAATTTCATGAATTTTTCTCTTCCTTAAGCTTGTCTTTGAAACTTCTCCCCTCAAAAACCCTTTTCTTTCCCAATTCCTTTTTTTTTAACCCACTTGCCACATGTCAAAAGTCTACACCCCCACTTAAGATAATATGATATCCACCAACTCCCCTGGATCACCTCAACCTACTGTCAATGTTGTTACTCAGCCAACCTTTTTCAACAGTCTCACATCTACTCAATACTCACAACTCATGGAGATGATGAACACTCACCTCAAAACAACCACCACAGAACCTATCATTGCAACCGTAACTCGCACTGCAGGTATATGTTCTTTAGCCTCTTTCCAAGTTAATCATCATACTATTGCTTGAATTATTGACTCTATCTTTTCATAATTGGCGTTGTGTACTTGATGTTGTTGTTGTTCTTCCAACTGGATTTCAAGTCAAGGTTAACTTCATTGGTGATGTTTGGCTTTCTAAGGATATCTTGCTTCGAGATGTTCTGTTTTTGCCGAATTTTGCCTACAAGCTGATTTCGGTTATTTGTTTATTACAACATGAGGATATTTCACTTACCTTTTCAAGTGATTTTTACCCACTACATGACAGGCTACATTTGAAGACGATTGGCAAAGCTAAATGCCATCATGGCCTCTATTTGTTTGATCTAGTTGCTAAAATTCTACCATCCACTTCACATCTGCCTCGTTCTTGTGCAGTGACTGTGCAAACATGGCATCATCGGTTGGGACATACATCTCCTCAACGACTTGCCTTACTTCATGACATTTTAGATTTACCTAAAGGAGTTGATAAAACTCACTGTCCTGTTTGTCCTTTAGCAAAGCAAAGAAAATTATCTTTTCCTTCAAATAATCATGTTGCTTCTAATATTTTTGATGTTGTTCATTGCGATGTATGGGGTCCCTGTAACACCCCAACTTATGTTGGTTATAAATACTTTCTCACATTGGTTGATGATTGCTCCCGTTTTACTTGGATATACTTGATGCGGTCTAAATCTGAGCACTGGCTATTATCCCTCACTTTTTTGTTCTTGTTGAAACACAATTCTCTAAGCATATCAAAGCATTTCGATCAGACAATGCTCCTGAACTTCAATTTCGTGATTTCTTTGCAGCCAAGGGTGTAGTTCATCAGTTTTCTTGTGTTGAAAGGCCACAACAGAACACTATGGTGGAACGCAAGCACCAACACCTTCTTAATGTCGCACGATCCTTGTTTTTCCAAGCCAGAGTTCCTGTTCGTTTTTTTGGGGATTGTGTTCTTACTGCCTCGTATCTCATTAATAGAACTCCAATGACTTTGTTAAACAATCAGACTCCTTATATGGTTCTTTATCAAGAGGTTGTCAATTACTCACACCTACGCACCTTTGGGTGTCTTTGTTATGCTTCTACATTGACCATGAATCGGTCTAAGTTTGATCATCGCGCAACCTTTTGCATTTTTATTGGCTATCCTTCTGGAATGAAAGGATATAGCCTAGATGACATTGCTAAACGACACGTTTTTGTCTTTCGGGATGTGGTTTTTTGTGAAGACACTTTTCCTTTTCATAATATCTGCATCGAAGAAGAATTTCCAATGAGTGAGGTATCTCCTAAGGAAGTTTTACCTACACCAGTCCTTGATGTTCATTCTTCAAGTTCTCAGCTCTTGACTGATCTTTCAACCACTCCCATTGTTTCTGGTTCAATTACCTCGACCTCAACATATGATATTACTGCATCAACATCCACTGATACTACACAGACCGTGATCTTGGTCTTCGAAGATCCACTCGCACGCATCAACGCCCTGGGTTTTTACAAGATTACCATTGCAATCTTCTTCAGCATTCCACTCTTATGGAGACTCCTGTTCTTATCCACTTCATCATTATATCACTTACAATGCTCTCTCTTCCAATCACAAACAATTTGTACTTAATGTCTCCACTGCTTTTGAGCCTTCTTACAATCATCAAGCAGTGAAAGATATTTCTTGGCGCCAAGCTGTGGATGAAGAGATCTCTGTTATGGAACGAACTTCAACCTGGAGTATTGTTTCTCTCCCCCTAGACATAAAGCCATCGGATGCAAATGGGTTTATCGTGTCAAACACAAGGCTGATGGGACCATTGATCGGTATAAAGCACGACTCGTGGCTAAATGTTACAACCAACAAGAGGGTATAGATTTCTTTGATACATTTTCCCGGTTGCTAAAATCGTTATTGTCAAATTGCTTCTCTCCCTCACAGCTTCCTTTGGTTGGTCTCTTGCTTAGATCGACATCAATAATGCCTTTCTTAATGGGGATTTATTTGAGGAAGTTTACATGACTCTACCTATGGGATATTATTCCTCAACCTCATCCTCTTGAAGTCAGTTTCTGTATGCAAACTACATAAGTCTATCTATGGACTTAAGCAAGCTTTTCGGCAGTGGTTTTCGAAGTTTTCTTATGTTTTACTTGCTAATGGTTTTACTCAATCCAAGGCTGATTACTCATTGTTCACTAAGGGTACTGGTACATCGTTTGTTGCACTCCTTGTTTATGTTGATGACATACTTATCACTGGCCCTTCCTCCACTGCTATTGAGCCCACAAAGGCCATCTTACGATATTTTTTCATGTTGAAAGACCTTGGTGATGCAAAGTATTTTCTTTGCTTAGAATTTTCTCGCACATCTAAAGGTATCTACCTTTCACAGCGCAAGTATTGCCTACAGATCTTAGAGGATAGTGGTTTTCTTGTTGCTAAACCTACTTCATATCCCATGGCTCCAAATTTGCGACTCACAGCTACTTCTGGTCACCCTTTGCAACCTGCTGATGTTCAATCCTATCGACGTTTGATTGGTAGTCATCTTTACCTCCAAATCTCCAGACCAGATATTTCCTTTCCTATTCACAAGCTCAGTCAGTACATGTCTAAGCCTCATTCAGATCACCTTTATGCTGTGCATTATTTGTTACGTTATCTCAAAGGCACTGCTGGTCAAGAAGTTTTTCTCTCTGTTACTCAATCCTTTCAATTAAAGGCTTATGTTGATTCTGATTGGGGTTCTTGTCTACTCGACATTCTGTCACTGCCTTTTGTATCTTCCTTTGTGATTCTCTCATCTCTTGGAAATCCAAGAAACAAGCCACTGTCTCACGTTCTTCAGCTGAGGCAGAATATCGGGCCCTCCCAGCAGTTTCCAATGAGTTGACTTGGCTCTCTCATCTCCTCACAGACTTATATGTTTCTTCCCCATCACCTGTTGTTGTCTACTGTGATAATGTTGTTGTCATTGCCATTGCGAATAATCCCAATTTTTATGAGCGCGCGAAACACATTGAGATTGATTGTCATTTTGTTCGGGACAAGATCTCTCAAGGTTTTCTGTTGCGTGATTTAATACGTACCGCAAGTGTACGGGTCAAGTTTTAATATAGTGATTTAAGTAAATAGTATGGTCCACAAGATTGGTTTTCTAGATCAATTGAGTACCGTAGGTACTAACCACAAATTCTATTTAGATTAAAAAGACTTTGAAGTTGAGTGAAAATTAAATGGCTGAAAAGTAATGGGAAACCTTTAGGAGAGAAAACCTAGGGAATTTATTTTACCGAATAGATTCATGCTTAATTAATCTATTAAACCAAAAATAGTCATGCATACAATTATAAGCCAAGAAGTACAAAACTCATAAAAGACTCGCTAGAGCTCTATTAATTTTCTTCCCTTAATATAAAACCAACATGTCTGTCTAGTTTTAATAAGAAAGAAAGGTATTAAGCAACTTCTATTATCGGCCTCTAAGAGAATTCTTCATTTTCATGCAAGAATTTACAAGTAGTCTAAGTGTTTGAGTTCTACTCTAAAATCTACTCTTTCAAGCTAGAATTAAAGCAATCAACAATTTATACTTTGGCCAAAAGATAAAAGCATTAAGCAAACAAACACAAGAACAATTGTTGCAATATGAAGAACTTTAGATTAATCAAACATGAAAATTAAAACGATTACATCAATCCCCTAAGTAAAAGTCTAGCTACTCATAATCACTCAAATCATGCTTAGACAATGTTTAGAATCCATAAAATAAATAATAAAATCAAAGGTAAAAGGAGAAAAACTCTTGTCGCGTGCCAAGCCTCGTTCCCGATATGATCTGCACGTTCCCGAGCCTCCGAATCTCTTCTTCAGCTCTCTAGAGTGTCCCTCACGCCTTTCCAATGAGTGTATTTCGAAATTAGGGTTCAAATCTCCCAAAATTTGGCTTCCTCCGTCGAATGGAGAAAAATATGCATTTATAGGAAAAATCGGCATAGCGTCTTGACGCTTCCCTTAAAAACGCGTGAAAACTGATTTGGAAAGCCAGTGTCGAGACGATATAGCTCGACGTTACAGGTATATGTATTACAAATGCGGAATATATAACAAAAACAGTTGAGTGGTGTGGTGGTCCTTTTTTATTTTATTTTTTCTGTGAGAGATTACAGCGTCGAGACGCTGTCTCCTCGGGAATTCTGGCTTGAAAACTTTATTTTGGAGCGTCGGGACGCTCTCCCCTCGGCATTTTTGGCTTGGTTCCTTCTTTTTCTTGGCTCTTGGTCATCAAAGTTCATATTTTAAGCTAATTTTTCATGCCATAACTTCTAAAAAGCTCCGGTTTGCTCCAAATGCTCGAAATCTACAATTTAGATAAATAATATCATTAAAATATTCATTTAAACTCCAAAACTAGCATAATAAAGACTCTAAAGATAGCCCATTTAGTGTGCGCTATCATTTTCTCAAAGTCTTGCCCATTCGTACTGCTCATTAACTTGCTGATATGTTCACCAAGGCATTACCTTCCTCTGCTTTACGAATTTTTTTAGTCAAGATGAACATTTTTAATCTCCATCGTCCATCTTGAGGGGGGTGTAATACGATATCCACCGGTAAATCATATACCGGTGTCTTTAGTTACTTACCGATATCGGTAATTCTGTTTATACCGGTGTCATAAACCGATGACTCCTAAACTTACCGATATCGATATGAAACTGAATTTACCAGAGTCCTCACCATTTACCAGTGTATCACTTACTCACCGAGATATTACCGGTGCATCACTCAATTGACGATACCGGTTTATATCAATTTACCAGTGTAAATATCGTATTACCGGTATCGGTAAATCAACGAAAATGCCCTGATCAATTAGTTTCAACTGTGTAACAATATTTATTATTCTGTTGTAATCAATTATCTTCTACTCTTCCGCTTGTAATATAAGAACCCACGTGCAAGCCCAAAGACCACCATCTTTTTTTTTTTTTTTTCCTTCAAGGAAGGCCGATTCTTATAGTTTCTTTATCTAATTCCTAATTCTCAATGCTTCATTTTTAAGTAGCTTTGTTGGTTTTGATGGCTTCTTCTTCATCCCATCTTTCCCGAGATGATATTTATCAAGACGGTTACCATGAATTGACTAAAGAAGAGGCGGAAGAATACAACCGTGTCTGTAGAGAAACTGAGGTTTTCTTTTTACTCTCCCTTCCTTCCTTAAGAAGAAGAATTTATATAACATACATGTTCCACTTCCACAAGGTTTTGAGGTACCAAATTTTGATAATGTCTTTGCATTTGGTCTTATTAGTCCTTTGTCTGAGAAAGATATTTCATACAAACTTACACAACTTAGCTTCTATGTTGAAGAAGCTATTAACCATTACAACAAGGAAAATGTATATCTTTCTTGCCTTTGTAGATCATTTTGTTTTTCTTCTTCTTTTTACTTCGATATATATCTATAAAGATCATATGTTATTAATTTTTTCTTAATATGCATATTATAGGATACCGACTTTGAATTCGTGAAGATTGTGAAGGCAAATCTTCAAAGGCGCTTGTGGTAATTTATTGTATTACCTCACCTTCGAGGTGAAGCCAATTACACCAACTTCAGAATTCCCATCCACAACCTTCAAGCTAGATTTCTCGCGGGTATTCCTCCTCCTCTTATAGAGGAAGAACTTTGTAGGCTTAAACCATCTAACTAAACCACTAACCACTAACCAACGAATATGGATGTGTATGAAAATATATTAAATAATCTATTTCATGTTGCTCAAATATTATATTGTCATGTTAGGTGAAACTTTCGTTATGATTATCATATATATATTTGGTCTTTGATTATCATTTGCATATTGACCTCTTGGAGGTGTAAAGCATTCAAGAATCTTTAGTTTTCTTTAGTTTAATTAAATCAAACAAAGAATAAACATTTATAGAGTCAACATGAACACTTTAACTAAAAAGATAAAAAAAAAAACACACATTTATACGACAAATAAATGGTACAAATTACCATTAACATAGATTACGATTTTTTTTTTTTTTACTGTTCGGGTGAGGGATTGAACCTAAGATCTCATGGTCAATATGATACAGTTAAGCTATGCTCTTGTTGGCCGATTACAAATATCTTGCTCAAACAAATCTTGTTATTTTCATAAATAACAAAGCAGACAACATGTGGAGAGCTTGATTAATCAACAGTTTATAATTAGGTGAGTTTTCAAAATATTATGAGGACTAGAAAAGACGATTTTGCTATAGTTTTTGTTATAATAATATTCACATTTGTTCTATTCTATTTTGCCAGTTTACACTTACATTTCTTTATTAATTCATATATAAACACAAAAGTACAAAAGTATATCATTGTGGGCTAATTGGCCTAATATACAATAGTATAACAAATAATCGAGACCTTCAGGGTCATACATAACACAATCTTGGCTTACTTTTCTATATCCATTATCTTCCAGGGCTAATTGGCCTAATATACAATAGTATAACAAATAATCGAGACCTTCAGGGTCATACATAACACAATCTTGGCTTACTTTTCTATATCCATTATCTTCCAGGGCTAATTGGCCTAATATACAATAGTATAACAAATAATCGAGACCTTCAAGGTCATACATAACACAATCTTGGCTTACTTTTCTATATCCATTATCTTCTAGGGCTAATTGGCCTAATATACAATAGTATAACAAATAATCGAGACCTTCAGGGTCATACATAACACAATCTTGGCTTACTTTTCTATATCCATTATCTTCAAGGGCTAATTGGCCTAATATACAATAGTATAACAAATAATCGAGACCTTCAGGGTCATACATAACACAATCTTGGCTTACTTTTCTATATCCATTATCTTCCGGGGCTAATTGGCCTAATATATAATAGTATAACAAATAATCGAGATCTTCAAGGTCATACATAACACAATCTTGGCTTACTTTTCTATATCCATTATCTTCCAGGGCTAATTGGCCTAATATACAATAGTATAACAAATAATCGAGACCTTCAGGGTCATACATAACACAATCTTGGCTTACTTTTCTATATCCATTATCTTCCAACCCAACAAAATTTGATAACCCAATATTCTTTTCCATTATCAACAGTTCCAAAACCTACTATTATAACCACATGCCAAGGAAGTTTGCCCATTCACCAAGGAACTACCCCAATCTATTTCCTACAATAATCCTATAAAAACGAAATTATCTCCCACGAATAATATATATATTATGAAGTATTATAACTAATTATTCATTGCTCTTGTTGTTTAATTAAGAATAAAGTAATATTATGTTATGTAAAAGTGATTTTAACCTATTATAAAACAATTTTGTTTTACCAAACACAAAAAAACTGTTAATCCATTCGTCTTCTTTTTCCTTCATTTTTTTACTTTGTCGGTGACTGACAGCTATTTGTTTATAAATGTTTTTGACGGCATAAACACATTACAACTCCATAATTTACTTTGCTTTTATTATGTCACCACACTATTATATTCTGACCTTTGATTTGATTATCAAGGACTTATCATTAATCTGAATCTTTGAATATATTTTATTATTGTTTTAATGTCGATAACCTTTGATCCATTTTATTTAATGAGTCAAGATTGTTCGCTTCGTTACCAAATAATTTTGATACTTTTTTATCTCAAGATCTTGACATATTTCAGACATCTGCAACAAACCTCTTTTGGAGCAATACTTTTGGTGTCATTTTATGGAAGTTATGGTTGGAACTTAACAACAGAATTTTCAATGACGGTTCGAAGATTTTTTCTCAGCTTTAGAATGATATCATCCTCAATTCTGCTTCGTGGTGCTCGAAATCTAAATTATTTGTAACTATATGATTTATCTATCATTGTCCTCAATTGGAAGAAATTTCTCTAGTCTCTCTTTCTCTTTTTCTTTTTTTCTTGATCAATGAAGTATCTTTTTCAAATATATATATATATATATACCATTTTCATAAAAATATGAAAGTTATCAATAAAAGAGGAATAAGTTTAGAAGCTTCATCTTCCTGCGATTTTGCCTCTCGCAGCCAACGTCGAGCCCTAATTGTAAGTAATTTGTTTTAAAAGTAATAATCTTCATATAACATAGAACCTATGATGTATTTGTATTGATTGGATGGCTCGATCTGCAAAATTTATCACTTAGGTATCTCTCTGACTATTTGGTTATCTCATCCAATAACTTAAGTCTGACCTAGACAAACTCTTATTTGTTTATAAATGTTTTTGACTGCATCAATTGATTTAAATCTGGATCATGTATACAACTGAACCAATCAGTTTGATTTGTAATGATTTACACCCCTAATAAAACTTATTACTTTGTTTTTCAGGTTGTTATTAATAATCAAACCCATATTTCTGATTGATAGTTTTTTTTAGAAACATCCTAATCCTACCTGGTCACTGCAATTTGGATTTTGCTTGAATCAAAGTCAACTTGTGTGTGATTGATTTCGATCTTATCCATGATCTCGGTTCTTTTCCTCTTAATGATTGTTTAACGATAGCTTTGATACCCTCCTATCTAATTGGAGAGGTTTTTTTGTTATCATGGTGGCACCCCTTTCTCATGTAATTTTGTATTATCAATGAAATTGTTTCTTATTCAAAAAGATTGCTTATATGAATTATATACTGAGTTAAAGAATCATGATGTATGTGTCTAACTTGTAGTGAGATCATGATTTCGACCTTCGATATCGTTACGATAAATCAATAACAAAGAATAACAAAGCGTAGAAGAATCAAGAACACAGATTTACGTGGTTCACTAACGTCGTGTTAGCTACGTCCATGGGCAGAAGGAGAGCAGTATTATTACGAAGTAGGAGAGATTACAAATGAACAGATAAGAGGCGGTTGAAGTCATTAGAAGGTTTATATATGACACCCTTCTAATGACCTAATACAAAATGGGTCAAAGCCCAAAACAAATAGTAAAAAAACCAAATCAGATTCAAGGCATTCCAACAAATCTCCACCTTGACTTGAATTCTCCCACAACTGACAAATGTACCAGATGCAACACAAAGTTACCAGATGCAACACGAAGTTACCAGATGTACACAAAACTCTCCTTCTGCCTCAGAATGCCCCATAAGGGGCCATCAACAATTCCAAACATTTAGCAAGTCCAAACAATGTTGGAACTTGCCATGTGGAACTGGTTTGGTGAACATATCAGCAGGATTATCAGCAGTACCTACTTTCAACACCTTAACCTTCTTCTCACTTCTCAGGAAATGATATCTCACATCTATATGCTTAGTCCTCTCATGATGGACTTGATCCTTAGCCAGACATATTGCACTCAGACTATCACAATATACAATGGCTTGATCATGATGCAAACCGAGGTCACCAACAACTAGCCCTTTCAACCATATCCCCTCTTTAGCAGCTTCTGTTAAGGCCATGTACTCTGCTTCAGTAGTTGACAAAGTAACTGTAGGCTGTAGAGTTGCCTTCCAACTAACAACTGAACCACCAAGGGTAAACACATAGCCAGTCATAGACCTTCTGCTGTCGACATCTCCAGCATAATCAGAGTCAGAATAGCCGATCACTAAACACTCTGTATCATTTCCATAAACCAAACTGACATCAGATGTACCTTTAAGGTATCGAAAGATTCTCTACACAACTTGCCAATGTTCCCTTCCAGGTTGCCCCATGAACCTGCTGACGACACTAACAGCATGTGCAAGATCAGGTCTAGTGCAGACCATAGCATACATCAAACTACCTACTGCACTAGCATACGGGACTCGAGACATGTAGTCCTTCTCAGCTTCAGATTGAGGTGCAAATTCAGCAGACAAACGAACATTTGCAGTACTAGGAGTATCTATAGGCTTAGCTGATGACATGCCAAACTTGGACAATATCTTCTGAATGTAGCCTTTCTGTGACAAGAAGAGTTTCTTCTGATTTCTTTCCCTATAGATCTTCATACCCAAAATTTTCCTAGCAGCACCCAAATCCTTCATTTCAAACTCAGCACAAAAAAGACCTTTCAACTTCTGAATCTCACACTTGGACTTCGCAGCTATGAGCATATCGTCTACATACAGCAGCAAATAAATAATAGAATTATCATCAGCTTTGTTGTGATACACACAACAATCATAAGGACTTCTGTTGTAGCCTAACTCAATCATATAACTGTCAAACCTCTTATACCATTGCCTTGGAGACTGCTTTAGTCGATATAAGAACTTCTTCAGCTTGCAGACATAATCTTCTTTACCAGGAAGCTGAAAACCATCTGGTTGGCTCATATAAATCTCTTCTTCCAACTCTCCATGTAAGAAAGTTGTTTTCACATCTAGCTGCTCAAGTTCCAAATCCTTATGTGCCACCATTGCTAGTAACACTCTGATGGAAGTATGTCTGACCATTGGTGAGAAAATCTCATTGTAGTCAACTCCCTCCCTTTGTGTGAACCCTCTTGCAACTACTCGAGCTTTATACTTAATACCTTCCTCAGGTGTGATACCTTCCTTTTTCTTGAAGACCTGTTGCGTGCTCAATGTGTAAATTAAAATGTAATGTGAGAGCACTCAGAACATGCAAGCATACATGGTCTTGTAGCAAGTAATAAGTAGTTTTTCATTCGATTTCCCACAAAGATTTATTCTTAGTTACTAGCGAAGTGAGATGTTAAATTAGAAAGAATGGTTTAAATGGGGTAGAATTGAGATTGATGTGCTTAACTAATAAAGAACGTGCGAGATGTGTAAGCATAAACAAAGACAAGTAAAGAGGTTAACTTGAATGTAGAAGGAAAAGAATTGCGGAGAAAGCAATTATCCAGCAATAAAATCGCCAAACAGAAAACTAAGAAAAATGGCTAAGGCAAAAATTAAACTAAGAAAATTGCGCAGACAACAATTTCCTAGCAATTGTACTAACAGCGTTTTAAGGGTGAAGTGTGGAAACAAGGGCTACTAACGACTCCTCTATAGGCTTTTTCATACGATTCTTCAGCGGTAGATCAACTTATCATGCATCAAATTAACTCATTCTCATGTATCTCTCGATTTCATGCATTAGATCCTTTAGTTTACTCATGTCCAAGTAAGGCTTAAGCATCTATTTATACAAGCAAGTTAATGATTTGTGCTAGGAAAACGCCTATTCCTAGGTCGTTTTCTGACTACCATGAAAGGCTAGCATGAATGGACGACTCTGAACTCTTACTCCTTCCGGAGGTTAGGAGTTCTTTGGACAAAATGGATGGCCAATCGAAATTGCCCGTGGGATGAAGTACACATACATTCAATGCATTTGAAGCTATCCTACATGCTGAATTCACGTATTCCTACCTACTGATTCATCATTAGCAGACCCTTATGTGGTTTAGTTACTCATGGATGAAGATGGGGTGGAAAGATTTGAGTATTTAAACATGCTCGACAGTATTTAAATAGAAACGAAAGAAAACAGAAGCAATGGAGAACTTTGCGAAGTAATGAAATAATTCTTTGATTAACCATGATTCAAACTAAACAAGTAACAACTTTAAAACAACGAGGACTAAACAGAAAAGAACGAAATGAATGGGAGTAGCAAACAGAAATGAAAGAACAGTAGACAGAAACGAAAAGGGAAACAAAAAGCAGTAGAAAGCAAGTAACGTGTGCGTGTGAACTCCTCGCCGCAAGCGCCTCGGATGAAGAGCGAAGGTGAGCTTGATCGTGGATGAATCCAATCAGAAGAGATGAAGGATCCTCTCTTCTTCCTCTCAGATTATCGATTCCACCAGCTGAAACCTTCACACCAACAACCGGAAGAGAAAACAATGAGAAACTGCGTTGAGATGGGAGATCTACGCTTCCGAGTCTGTTGTTATCCTTCCCCCTTGACCTCCTTTTATAGTGTTTTGCAGGTAGTCTTCAGCCAAGGAGAACCATCCATTCTGAACGGCGACCTTCCACGTGGCAGCAGGAGAAAAAATGGGCGGCTGAAAGATCGTAACAAAATGGCAAACGGTTAGACAACTTAACAATTTTCATTTAAAACATTGTTGAGACAACAATGTTTTCGCAATGTTCCTGCAATATGGAAATTTCAACTCTTTAGCTTTGTTTTTTATTCTTTTTCCTTCCTTTTACACATAAGTTCTAATTTAGCTTCATTTTATAAATTCTCATATATAAGCACATGTTTAGACTCAATTCCATAAAAAACGCTTAAGAGTGTACACCATTCTATAGCAAATAAGTCCCTAAAATATGCACTTTTGGAGACGTAACACACCCCCAAACTTAAGTTTTTGCTCGTCCTCGAGCAATATAAGGACTTACTTGGGCTGCTATCACTCTATCCAACTACTTGCTGACTTCCCTAAGTTCACTATCCATCGCATGGTTGTCCTGTGACACTCTTCTAAATTCAAACTAACTCCCTATTTTGCTTATTCTGATTTCTCTTGCCTTGCAAAACCTACTGTCTTTATAAACTCCCTACACTGATCTATCTGCCTTAGTCATTAGGTTCATTGTGCAACTATCCCTAAGTTTTCAAATTCTACTTTGTTTTATCTCAGACTCAGTAGATGCTTCTAATGTCTTTCTTTTGAGCTACCTAGGATTCCTTAGAGTCATGCCAGTCTTAGTACACACAGGTAACAGTAGTACATTTCATAGAACAACCTAAACCCTGGCATCACTACATTGGATATACATTCATCTCCCTTAACAAACCTACAAGCTACAACCTTGTGCTTAGCTAATTGAGGATCAGAGTTCATTCATACAAGCCACCTAAGCACATAAGCTATAACTCATAGGCATACATTCTTCCTCCTTGATTTTTCCTTTTCCCTTTTTACTTTTCTCAGTAGAGTCTCTCTTTTGGTTTGCCTTTTGATGCAGTGCCACTTGTGGGTTACACAAATGGCCCTGATTACTCAGCAACCTCAATTGAGACACCACTCTTTGCTTTTCAAAATTTTTCTTTTTATCATTTTTTCAAAGAAGAAGAATGCTTATGCTTAGGGAGAGAGGAATGTTCCTAGGCCTAGAGGTTGCCTCCTCCAAACTTAAACTTCTCATTTTCCCCAATGAGAGTCTGAGGTGGCACACCCCCAAACTTGTCCTAGAAGCATCTAGTCTAGGGCAAAACAAGTAGGATTTAAAATTCCTAGGCATAGAATGAACTTCCTAAAGCAGATAACACAGCAGCAGAATCCTTTGTAAAAACAGCATGTTAAGGGCTTATAGAGGTGCATGCTTAGCACTAAAGGAAGCTAATTTAAACTATCAAAGGTGTACTAAGACACTCATCCAGCATGCTTACAGATAGATCACATATCGAAGTCAATAAAGCAGCAAGATATCAAAACTTAACCAGAAACAACCCTACCAACAGTCGTCCAATAGCATGCAAAAACTAACAAAAATTGCGGACTCCACAAAGAATTCGCAATGAACTGACAGAGCATTTTTAACATTGATCAGGCTCCTAGCATGCTTTTTCCAGTCATCAAAAACTATCCTAAACAGCAAAACTAACTATACTAACTACTCAGATACCATCAAACAAAAGTAAACTATCCTAAACAAACAAAAGAACAAGCAAAACAGATCAAGAATTTGATTAATACAGAAGACAAAAGTCACAGAAAATCAGCAGTTTTTTTTTTTTAATTTTTAAGAAGGAACAGAAAACTCCCTCGAATGCCTTTCAGATTGGCATTCAAACATCTTCATCCTCATTTCTCGTTTCTCTAGGAGGCGCCCATGGCTTCAACAAGTCAGTAGGGAAGGCAGGAAAGATGCACCCCAGCTGGTCAGCCACATCCTTGTCCCTTGCTTATGCATACTCAGCCCACTGAGCCATCTTATGCTGCAGGTCCATCAAGCACGCCATGGATAGTGATTGAGCAGCAGCCAGGTCGTCCAGCTCAAATTCCATGTTGCCCCTCCTTCGCATCCTCAAGATGGTGGGCAGCTCCAGATGGCCTGTGTACGCCAACTGCTTCTCGTTCTTCTCCATTGGTACCCCTGCATGAAGGCACAATTTAGTTATGGTATTCGGGAAAAATAGCTGACCCTTATCTTTCTTTGAGCAGTCGGCAATGGAGGTGACAATGACTTCACCAACGTCAATGGTGAGGCCCCGCATGATGGCGTACAGCAGCAATGATCTCCCCTGGTTTATGGTCGTCTCGTGGGTCACAGGGGAGAGACGCCTGCGCACCAAAGAGAACCAGACGGTCGCCTTGTCTCGCAGAGTTGCACTCATCAGGGTGTGCTTCCCGTTCCTTGACACCGCCCACGAGGCCTCTGGCTTGCCGATTGTGTGCAAGGCCTCTTCTAGGACTGCTTCAGATGGCAAGTCAACAATCTTGGCATAGTCAGAATGGGAATACTCCTTGAGGCCGTAGGCTTCATTGATGGCGTTGGCAGAGAAGTCTACCTCTACCCCCCTCACCGTGGACAGGCATGCGTCAGGGTGCGTGAGGTTGCCGTAGAAGTCATACACCATGTTGGGGTAAGCTGGAATTGGGGGTCTGCACAGCTTCTCCCATCCATGGGTGATGATTCCTGCGCGCAAGAACTGCGGCAGGTCCGCCAACGCATCAAGAAAGCCCCGTTCGTGGAGGAGCTCCTTCTTCCTTAATTCGATGCCCTTGGCCTCTGCTTCTTGTGAGACAAACCTCTCAGCTTGAGGTTCATCCTCGGGGTACATCTTCCTCTTCCTCTTCTCTTTCGCTTTGGCCGACTCAGTAGCCTCAACCTTCATCTTCTTTAAAGAAGGCTCAGATTTGACCTTCTTCATCTTGGCTCGCTTGGAGGCTTTCAGTCGTTTGGCTTTCACGATTACAGGGACCCTCTTCTTGAGGCGTGCCTTGGTGGTGATTTGCTGGAGGCAATCCCCCAACGTTTCGTCCATGGAGTCTTTGCTTCCCCCCTCCGCAGGTCTGTCAAGACTGACTTCCCTTAAGGGGGAGAAAACCTCCTCGTCCTCCGCCGGCTCTTCCCTTGGCACCGAGTCTTGGTGCTCTTCAGGTGGAGCTTCAGGCTCCGGCGTCTGTGGGGAAGGTTCAGGGCTTTGCCTGGTCGTCTCATAGGATGGGCGACCACTCTCACGACTCTTCTCGCTGGGATTCTTTTCTTGGATCGGTGGATCCTCCACCGCAACCGTCCACTTTCGTTTCTTCGGTGTACCGACTGGTTCAGAAGAACCAGCAGGGATCTCAGTCACCACCTTCCACTTCTTTCGTCGCACTGGTAGCTTCGGAGGCCGTGAGGGCTGCGCAGCATCGGCATCTGCTAAGGCAAGCAGCGCCTCCCTCGCAGCTTCTTCTGCGTCAGGTGACTTCTTCTTTGGTGTGGATCGATATGCTCGTGTGGATACCATTGTCGTTCTTTGAAGGTCTGAAGGTAGGAGATGCAGAGGAAGAAGAAGACTGAATTTGGAGGTCCAACGGATTAACAAAGACGTAGAGGGCACGGATCATCTGACGGCTATTTGTAATCGAGTGTATTCCAACGGCTCTATTCTGTTGCGGACTCAGCAACTTCTTCGCAATAAATTCGCATAGCCGTTGGGATATTTCTTGATTTTAAGTTGCAATATTCAGCAACCAAATCTTTGATTCAGCCAGATATTCTCCCCTTGATTCATCTCCTTGATCTCCTCTTAAAGATCTCCCATTAAAATTCATCTAATTAAAACAAAATCCGTAAATAAAATCACAAATAAACAACTAAAACACAAACCGAAAAATACTGGAAAAAAAAACTAAGGCATAGCCTTCTGTTGGATGAGCACAGTGGTCACTCATCCCCTCTCGATTCGATTCTCAAGCTTCAGATAAGAGGAAGGCCGAGAGTGTCTTCACATCTCCTTCCTCGTAGTAATGCTTCAATCGTGCACCATTGACCATAAACGACTGCCCGTGCTGTAGGTTTCTAATCTCAATCGCACCATGAACAAACATGTTAGTTATCACAAAAGGGCCTGACCATCTGGACTTAAGTTTGCCTGGAAATAACCTTAACCTTGAGTTGAATAATAAGACATGCTGGCCTTTCTTAAAGTCCTTGACCCTAAGTCTACTGTCATGCCAAATTTTAGTTTTTTCCTTATACATTTTAGCATTTTCATAGGACATATGTCTCAGCTCATCTAACTCATGTAATTGCAGAGACCGTAATGTTCCCGCATCGGTCACGCAATAATTTAGTTCTTTTAAGGCCCAAAATGCTTTGATTTCCAATTCGAAGGGAAGATGACATGCTTTTCCATATACTAGCTTATAAGGAGACATACCTAGGGGTGTTTTATATGCAGTCCTATATGCCCAAAGTGCATCGTCCAACTTAAAAGACCAGTCTTTTCTATTAGGTTTGACTACTTTTTCAAGTATGTTTTTGATCTCCCTATTGGATATTTCAGCTTGTCCATTTGAGTGTGGGTGATAAGGGGTTGCTACTCTATGTCTAACATTGTATTTAGCTAACACCTTTTCCATAGCTTTATTAATAAAGTGAGTTCCCTCATCACTAATTATAGCACGGGGTGTACCAAACCTTGTGAAAATATGCCTATTTAGAAACTTAATGACTGTTTTGGCATCATTCGATGGACATGCTATGGCTTCTACCCATTTAGATACATTGTCTACAGCTACAAGTATATAAAGATTACCTGCAGATGGGGGGAATGGTCCCATGAAGTCAATGCCCCACACATCAAAGAGTTCCAACTCCAAGATGTAAGTGAGAGGCATCTCATCCTTCCGACTAAGGTTACCTGTTCTTTGACATTCATCGCAGCTGTGCGCATGGTCGTGTGCATCCTTGAATATCGTGGGCCAGTAGTAGCCACTTTGGAACACCTTTGCAGCCGTCCTTTGGCCACCAAAATGTCCACCATAAGGAGACGTATGGCAGTGCTGCAACACTGACTTCGCCTCAGCAGCTGATACACACTTCCTCAGCAAACCATCTGCACAAGTCTTGTAAAGTGTAGGATCGTCCCAGATGAACTTCCTAGCTTCATGTAGAAACCTCTTCTTTTCTTGCCCCCCTTTGAAAGTTGGTAGTACCTGCGAGGCAAGGAAGTTAGCAATATCCGCAAACCAAGTTTCCTCATCGTTATCACGATGTGCTAACACAAAGACATGCTCATCGATAAAGGCATCAAAAATTGCTGGCTCAGCAATTTTATCGCAATTATGCCGCAATCTAGATAAATGGTCAGCAACTACATTTTCGCATCCTTTCTTATCTCTAATGTCTAGATCAAACTCTTGCAACAATAATACCCATCTAATTAACCTCGGCTTAGCATCTGCCTTCCTCATTAAGTATTTTAGTGCAGAGTGATCGGTGTACACAATGGTTCTAGTGCCTACAATGTAATTCCTAAACTTCTCACAAGCAAACACTACGGCCAGCATTTCCTTCTCCGTGGTTGTGTAATTACATTGTGCTTCATTCAGAGTTTTACTTGCATAGTATACAGGATGTGTTAGTTTATCTATTTTTTGTCCTAGCATAACCCCTACTGCATAGTCACTAGCATCACACAACATCTCAAACGGTAAGTCCCAATTTGGTCCTACTATAATAGGTGCTTTGACTAAGGCTTCTTTAAGTGTTGTCCATGCTAAGAAACATTCTTTTGAGAAGACAAATGGTTTGTTAAGCTCTAGAAGCTCACACAACGGTTTAGAGATTTTTGAGAAGTTCTTAATGAATCTCCTATAGAAACATGCATGCCCTAGGAAACTTCTAATAGCTTTTACATTATGAGGTTCCACTAGCTTCTCGATTATCTCTATCTTGGCCCTATCGACCTCTACTCCTGCTCTAGACACTCTATGACCTAGGACTATTCCTTCCTCCACCATAAAGTGGCATTTCTCCCAATTTAGGACTAGGTTGGTCTCCTCACACCTAGCTAGGACTTGTCCTAAGTTCTCTAAACAATTACTAAAAGAATCACCAAAGACCGAGAAGTCATCCATAAATATTTCTATCATGGATTCATCTAAGTCAGAGAAGATGGTCAACATGCACCTTTGGAAGGTTGCTGGTGCATTGCATAAGCCAAAAGGCATTCTGCGAAAAGCAAACGTTCCAAAGGGACATGTAAAGGTTGTTTTCTCTTGGTCCACAGGGTCTATGGTGATTTGTTTATATCCAGAATAACCATCTAGAAAGCAGTAGTAGGCTCGGCCAGCTATCCTATCTAACATTTGATCTATAAATGGTAAAGGAAAATGATCTTTTTTTGTTTCTTTGTTTAATTTTCTATAGTCCATACAGACTCTCCATCCTGTAATAGTTCTAGTTGGAATTAGTTCATTACTCTCATTAACTACTACAGTCATCCCCCATTTCTTAGGCACACATTGAATTGGACTCACCCATTGACTATTGGCTATAGGGAAGATTACACCTGCATCTAACCATTTGATTATTTCTTTTTTTACTACCTCCTTCATGGAGGGGTTCAACCTACGTTGGTGATCTACTCTAGGTGTATGTTCCTCTTCCAACAATATCTTATGCATGCAATAGGAAGGACTAATACCTCTTATATCAGCAATCGTCCATGCAATAGCTTTTTTATGTTGCTTAAGCAGCAATATTTGCGCAATTTCATGCTTTTCACTTAACTTGGACGAAATGATAACAGGCAAAGTATCATGCTCTCCTAGATATGCATACTTAAGATGATCAGGGAATGGTTTTAATTCTAATAGAGGTGGATGCTCAATTGATGGTTTTAATGGATTCATGGATCTTTCAGACAAGTCATTAGCCATACAAACATGCTGAGGTTTGTCCACAGGTATATCCATTATTTCAGAAATGTTTAAGTCAGTGACATCTATTTGTTCATAGTCAATAGCATGCTTAATCAATAGTTCATGCTCAAGTTGTTCTTTCATTAGTGAATCTACTACATCCATACTTGCACAGGATTCAGAATCAGAAGGATACCTTAGAGCTTTAAAGACACTAAATTTGACCTCCTCATCATGAACTCTCATGGTGAGCTCACCTTTCTGAACATCGATCAAGGCCCTACCTGTGGCTAGAAATGGTCTGCCTAGTAAGATTGGTACCTCCTTGTCTGCTTCATAATCCAGAATGATGAAGTCTGCAAGAAAAATGAATTTGTCAACCTTGACAAGTATATCCTCAATCTTACCCTCAGGGTATGCTATGGATCTGTCTGCAAGCTGCAAGGTGACAGTAGTAGGACGTGCTTCTCCTATTCCAAGCTGACAAAAATAGTGACAGGGGCATGAGATTGATGCTGACTCCCAGATCACAAAGAGCTCTGCCCACGTGCTTGCCTCCCAACTCGACTGGTAAGGTGAAGGAACCAAGATCCTTCTCCTTCTTTGGTAGCTTGTTCTGGAGTATAGCACTGCACTCCTCAGTGAGATTCACTGTTTCAAATTCACCAATGATCTTTTTGTTAGTAATAATATCCTTCAAAATCTTAACATAAGAAGGCATAGATTGCAGAACCTCTACAAATGGAATATTCACATGCACTTGTTTTAAAATTTCTAAAAACTTATTAAAGTGCACTTCCTGTTCTTGTTTTTTTCTCAGCCTTCTAGGGAATGGAGGTGGTGGCACATATGTAGGCAATTCGGCTCGCCTAAGGACAGGTGGAGGCCTTGGAATTTCTTCTGGTTCCTCTATGATAGGTTTCAGCCTCACCCTTGATGTGCTTGGTGGTGGTTGATCACGGTTTGGCAGAGAATCCAGTGGAGCACTAGACTCTTCATTCTCTACTCGCTTTGGTGCTTCTCTATTGTTGCTCACCAATGGTCTTCCACTTCGAAGTTCAATCGCTTAAACTTGCTCTTTTCCATCCCTTCTTGGCACTTCAGTGTCTGCAGGCAATCTACCTTGGGGCCTATTTTTTAGTTCATTTGCTAACTGCCCTATTTGGTTTTTTAGGCTCCTAAGGGTGGCTTGCTGACTTTGTAGGGTAGCATCGTTTTTTGCAATGTACTCCTTAAGTAAATTTTCTACTGATGACCCTATTGGTTGGTTATACGGCTTTTGGTACATGGATTGGTTATTTTGTTGAGTGAAACCAGGTGTTCCACTCGGTCTTGGTTTGTTTTGAGCTTGGTTAGCATTTTGCTGCCCACCCCAAGAAAGATTTGGGTGGTTCCTCCAACCAGGATTATAGGTGTTAGAATAGGGGTTGTTCCTAGGCTGCTGTTGACTTCCAACATAGCAGACTGAAGCTGGATTCCCAGGGCAGTAATCATACAGGTGCCCTTCCCCACAGAACCCACATATTAGTGTCTCACCTTGACTAGTTTGTGCGCCCATTGAAATGGCTGCTGCGGTGTTGACACTAGGTTGGAGATTGGTTTGAGCCATTTTTTTAACTAGATTGGTCAAGGCGTTTATTTGGCTACTCATTGCACTGAGTGCGTCCTTGTCTTGAGCTCTCCTTGGCTCTACAGGATCGTCTGACCATCTACAATGAGAAGTGGAGATTTTCTCCAAAATCTCATAGGCTTCATTGTAGCTCTTAGAAAGCATGGAACCACCAGCTGAAGAATTTAGCACTTGCCTTGTGCTGGGGTTGCATCCTTTAAAGAACACTTCTATTTGGATACACCATGGAATGCCATGGTGTGGACATTTAAGCAAAAGGTCCTTGAACCTTGTCCAAGCTTCGTGAAGGGATTCGTTTTCGGCTTGTTTGAATTTAATGATATCATCACGAAAGTTGGAATTCCTATCAGGTGGGAAGTATTTGACTAGGAATTTTTCAGCCAGATCTGTCCAATTGACAACTGATCTGGAGGGTAAGGAATTTAACCACGTTTTGGCTTTATCTCTTAATGAGTAAGGGAAGAGGTAAAGCCTCAAAGCTTCTTGGAAAACTCCAGGGATAAGGAAGGTATCACTAACTCCTAGGAAATTTCTTAGATGATTGTGGGGATCCTCGTTTTCCACTCCAAAGAATTGTCCCACAGTGGACAGCATTTGGAACATTACTGGCTTTAACTCGAATGAGTTGGCAGTAATTTCAGGGCGTATAATGCTTGGGTTAAGCTCCCCAGGCATAGGTACTAAATATGAGAGGATGGCATTATCCTTGTCATTCGCTATTTCGATGGGGTTGCGAATGGTAGGTGCTTGGTTTGGGACTGGTCTATCCATTTCTACTTGATGGAATTGCGATGACTCCGCGGAGTCAGCAATGTTTTGAGTTACAGGGGGTTGTTTAAAGAGACGTTTCTTAGCTTTGTTTCTGGCCCTAAGTAATCTTTCAGGCTCAGGATTGAACTCTAGATCGCTACTTGAATGCTCATTCATAAACTAACCCGATGGTACCTGTAAAAGAAATGAGAATAGATTAGTTCCAATAGATATTAAGATTTGTGTTTCTAACTTAACAAACTTCGTTTTTACTAAACAAAATCCCCGGCAGCGGCGCCAAAAACTTGTTGCGTGCTCAATGTGTAAATTAAAATGTAATGTGAGAGCACTCAGAACATGCAAGCATACATGGTCTTGTAGCAAGTAATAAGTATTTTTTAATTCGATTTCCCACAGAGATTTATTCTTAGTTACTAGCGAAATGAGATGTTAAATTAGAAAGGATGGTTTAAATGGGGTAGAATTGGGATTGATGTGCCTAACTAATAAAGAACGTGCGAGATGTGTAAGCATAAACAAAGACAAGTAAAGAGGTTAACTTGAATGTAGAAGGAAAAGAATTGCGGAGAAAGCAATTATCCAGCAATAAAATCGCAAAACAGAAAACTAAGAAAAATGGCTAAGGCAAAAATTAAACTAAGAAAATTGCGCAGACAGCAATTTCCTAGCAATTGTACTAATAGCGTTTTAAGGGTGAAGTGTGGAAACAAGGGCTACTAACGACTCCTCTATAGGCTTTTTCATACGATTCTTCAGCGGTAGATCAACTTATCATGCATCAAATTAACTCATTCTCATGTATCTCTCGATTTCATGCATTAGATTCTTTAGTTTACTCATGTTCAAGTAAGGCTTAAGCATCTATTTATACAAGCAAGTTAATGATTTGTGCTAGGAAAACGCCTATTCCTAGGTCGTTTTCTGGCTACCATGAAAGGCTAGCATGAATGGACGACTCTGAACTCTTACTCCTTCCGGAGGTTAGGAGTTCTTTGGACAAAATGGATGGTCAATCGAAATTGCCCGTGGGATGAAGTACACATACATTCAATGCATTTGAAGCTATCCTACATGCTGAATTCACGTATTCCTACCTACAGATTCATCATTAGCAGACCCTTATGTGGTTTAGTTACTCATAGATGAAGATGGGGTGGAAAGATTTGAGTATTTAAACATGTTCGACAGTATTTAAATAGAAACGACAGAAAACAGAAGCAATGGAGAACTTTGCGAAGTAATGAAATAAATCTTTGATTAACCAAGATTCAAACTAAACAAGTAACAACTTTAAAACAACGAGGACTAAACAGAAAAGAACGAAATGAATGGGAGTAGCAAACAGAAATGAAAGAACAGTAGACAGAAACGAAAAGGGAAACAAAAAGCAGTAGAAAGCAAGTAACGTGTGCGTGTGAACTCCTCGCCGCAAGCGTCTCGGATGAAGAGCGAAGGTGAGCTTGATCGTGGATGAATCCAATCAGAAGAGATGAAGGATCCTCTCTTCTTCCTCTCAGATTATCGATTCCACCAGCTGAAACCTTCACACCAACAACCAGAAGAGAAAACAATGAGAAACTGCGTTGAGGATGGAGATCTACGCTTCCGAGTCTGTTGTTATCCTTCCCCCTTGACCTCCTTTTATAGTGTTTTGCAGGTAGTCTTCAGCCAAGGAGAACCATCCATTCTGAACGGCGACCTTCCACGTGGCAGTAGGAGAAAAAATGGGCGGCTGAAAGATCGTAACAAAATGGCAAACGGTTAGACAACTTAACACTTTTCATTTAAAACATTGCTGAGACAACAATGTTTTCGCAATGTTCCTGCAATATGGAAATTTCAACTCTTTAGCTTTGTTTTTTATTCTTTTTCCTTCCTTTTACACATAAGTCCTAATTTAGCTTCATTCTATAAATTCTCATATATAAGCACATGTTTAGACTCAATTCCATCAAAAACGCTTAAGAGTGTACACCATTCTATAGCAAATAAGTCCCTAAAATATGCACTTTTGGAGACGTAACAAGACCCACTTGCAAGTAACATTTTTTCTCCCTTTAGGTTGTTTGACTAGTTCCCAAGTCTGATTCTTATCAAGGGACTCCATCTCATCGCCCATTGCAGCAAGCCATTTTTCAGACTCACTACATGAAACAGCTTCTCTATAGGTGGATGGCTCATGAGCATCCACATCTTCAGCAACCTGCAGTGCATAGTTCACCATATCTCGATACCTCTTTGGAGGTCCAACACGAACTCTCCTAACTCTATCAAGAGCTATACATGGCTGATGTGTATGTGAACTAGAAGCTTTTGAACTAGCTTCCTGTGAACTAGAACTCTCTGCATATCAGTTTCTTCTGGCACAGTCTCAGATTTATTTTCAACATGTTGATCTTCTCCACCTTGGGGCTGTGATTCACTCCCAGATGGAATGAATTTCAGCTCCACCTGTTTATCAACATTACTAACATCTTCTGCATCAGTAGACTTCACAGTAGAGTTAAGCATAGAATTTTCATCAAATATCACATTCCTACTTAGTATGACTTTATTTTCAGAAGATTACCAGATTCTATACCCTTTAACTCCATCCCCAACACCCACATATACACCCTTTTTAGCTCTTGACTCTAATTTACCCTCATTAACAGGATAATAAGCAGTACAACCAAAAACTTTTAATAAAGAGTAGTTAGCAGACTTACCAGACCACACCTCGTAAGGTGTGTTACAGTCAATATCTGTGTGAGGTCCACGATTAATCAGAAAACATGTTGTGTTTACTGCTTCTGCCCAAAATTTTCTAGATAACCCAGCATTAGAGAGCATGCACCTTGCTCTCTCCAACAATGTCTAATTCATGCGTTCTGCCACACCATTTTGCTGCGGGGTATGTCTGACAGTGTGATGACGGGCAATCCCTTCATCCTTGCAGAACTCATTATACTCAGACGAACAAAATTCCAGACCGTTGTCTGTTCGCAGTCTTTTGATCTTCTTCCCAGTCTGATTTTCCACTAATGCCTTCCACTGCTTGAAATTCTTGAAGGCTTCACTTTTATGCTTCATCATAATTACCCAAGTCATTCTTGAATAATCATCAATCATAGACAAAAAAATACTTACTACCTCCCATAGATTCCACTCGTGAAGGGCCCCAACAATCAGAATGAATGTAATCGAGTGTTCCCTTTGTACAATGAACACCACTCTTTGGAAACTTACTGCGATGTAGTTTCCCAAATACACAATGCTCGCAAAATTCAAGACCCTGCATCTTGTGCCCACAAAGAAGATCCCTCTTAGACGGAATTTGCATCCCTTTTTCACTCATATGACCAAGCCTCATATGCCATAGCTTGGCCATATCCTCTTGGTGAACGGTAGACGATGCAACAGCAGCAGAACCTGTTATTGTAGACCCTGTCAGAAAATACAAGGTGTCACGCTTGACACCTTTCAGAACCACCTTAGAACACTTACAGATATTCACAGCTCCACCTTCACCTTTGGAACTGAAACCCTTACTGTCAAGAACACTCAACGATATCAGAGTCTTCGTCATTTGTGGAACGTGCCTAACTTCATTCAAGGTGCAGAAAATACCATCATGTGTCTGTATCCTGATTGAGCCAATTCCAACTACCTTGCAGACTTCATTGTTGGCCATAGAGATATTGCCTCCATCTATCTGCTCATAAGTTGTAAACCACTCCCTGATTGGACAAATATGGTAAGAAGCTCCAGAGTCAATAATCCACACATCCTTACAATGTGAAGATTTATTTGCAACTAAGGCTAAATCAAAATCAAAATCGGTATCAGTTTCTGCCACAGCGGCAGAACCTTCCTTCTTTCCATTCTGCTTTGCTAGCTTAGGACATTGGTTTCTCCAATGCCCTTTCTCCTTACAATACCTACAGACATCGTTAGTTGTAGGACCCTTAGGCTTAAAATTCGATTTCTTCTTTTTTTCTTGCATTTTCCGAATTATCATATCCCCTACTAATTGCAGCAACTAACCCGGCTGTCTGTGTTTCTGTACCTGGAGCAGATGCCTTATAGCGATCTTCTCTGGTATGAAGAGCAGATCTGACCTCTTCTAGAGACAAAATTTCTTTCCCAGCAATAAAAGAGTCAACAAAATTCTCATATGAAGGAGGCAAAGAAACTAACAGAATTAAGGCAGCATCCTCATCATCTATTTTAACTTCAATATTCCGCAGGTCTAGCAAAATTGTATTTAGTTTATCTAGATGGTCTCTAAGAGGCGTACCTTCGTGCATATGCAAAGTAAAGAAATGTCGCTTCAAAAGCAACTTACTGGTTAAAGACTTCGTCATGTAGAGACTTTCGAGCTTCAACCAGAGACCCGCAGCAGTCTTTTCATCTGCGATTTCAGTGATGATGTCATCAACTAAACATAGCATGATTGTTGAATGAGCCTTTTCCTCCAGGCTATTCCACTCATCGTCATCTGTGCCCGCTTTCTTTGTTTTCTTAGACAGCGGCGCCCACAAACCCTTTTTCTTCAACAAGGCTCGCATCTTGATCTGCCATAAACTGAAACTATTTCTCCCATTGAACTTGTCGATTTTCATGCTTACACCAGACATCTTTGTTATCGAAAAAATGTGGAATTTCGAAAACTAACGATGAGGCTCTGATACCAATTTGTTACGATAAATCAATAACAAAGAATAAGAAAGCGTAGAAGAATCAACAACACAGATTTACGTGATTCACTAACGTCGTGTTAGCTACGTCCACGGGCAGAAGGAGTGCAGTATTATTACGAAGTAGGAAAGATTACAAATGAACAGATAAGAGGTGGCTGAAGTCATTAGAAGATTTATATATGACACCCTTCTAATGACCTAATACAAAATGGGCCAAAGCCCAAAACAGATAGTAAAAAAGCCAAATCAGATTCAAGGCATTCCAACAAGTTTGATTATCAAGTAAGGACTTATCATTATTATTGCTTAGATTTGCTTCACAATCAAATTTTGAAAAATCGAACAATGATTATGTTACGATAAATCAATAACAAAGAATAAGAAAGCGTAGAAGAATCAACAACACAGATTTACGTGGTTCACTAACGTCGTGTTAGCTACGTCCACGGGCAGAAGGGAGAGCAGTATTATTACGAAGTAGGAGAGAATTACAAATGAACAGATAAGAGGTGGCTGAAGTCATTAGAAGGTTTATATATGACACTCTTCTAATGACCTAATACAAAATGGGTCAAAGCCCAAAACAGATAAGTAAAAAACCCAAATAAGATTAAAGGCATTCCAACAGATTCCACTGCCTGCCTAAATTATTTTGTTGCTGCTGGAAGTGATGATGAGATGACTGATGAACAATATCAACAAAATTACAAAGCGGAAACATAGAGCGCGGGGTTTTTATTTAAAAATTTTGCCACCTGTTTTCTTGTTTTTTTTTCTTTTAGTGTAACTATATGCGAATTTTAACAATCTCATTCAATGCAATGTAGGGTTTTGATGTTCCATATTTTCCTAATACTTATGCATTCGGTAGGATTGAGCATATGCTCCATTTAGAACGATTCAATGAAGACATTGATCGGGTTGGAGAATTATCCATTAAACAGTACAATGAGCAAAATGTAATATGTGAATCTTTGCTTCGAATTCTCAAGTTTATGTAATAGTTGTGATAAAACGATTTTGTGTTTGGGTGTAAGATACAAGCTTCGAGATTATAGAATACGTAAAGGTGAATACTTCGGCTGTGGCTGGCTTACTTTATTTTATTACCTTCAAGGCAAAGCCGAGCAGAACTCCTTCTGACCACCCAACCACAACATTTCAAGCTCATGTGTTCGATGGTATAACTACTGTAGACTTTTGCAGGCTATCGCCCTCAAGTGATTGGTCATGAAACATGTTTTCATAAATATTATCTATCATCATCAGCCCTTCGTTATATAGGAGGATCAGTTATTTGCACACTCAATAGTTTATAGCTACAATACACCATAATATAGCAGACAACAGTCATTTCCACTTTTGATGTTAATGTTGTTGTATTCACTCGTTATTGAACTAAGTTGCATTATCTTGTATTTGATATTATGAAGCTTAGACCTTGTCCTGCATCATTTAAACTATCAATTTCTCATTTAATGACTTTTATTTTCTATGCATTTACTTGTCGTTGAGTTGAGTTAATTAGTGATAATTTTTTTTTTTTTTTTTTTTGAGGTATAATGAGTGACAAATTGAGTTTTAATAAATTTAAGGATTGAAAGGATAGAATGATGTGTTTAACCATTTGTATGTTGAAAAAGAATCTCCTAACGCAAAATCAAGATTAAAAAGAAAAAATAATTCAAAGCGAATAACTAAAAAAACACATATTCAACTCCCAAGCCAAGTAAGGCACAATTGTACTTGTGACAATTTCAATCCTATGTTCTAAAATAAAAACAAAATATCGTGAATTCCAAACTAACAAACATTAGTTTTGTTTTATTTTTTATTATAAAAAATGCTTTGATATTGCAAAGTTTGATCTTCATTATCATATGAAACATACATATAAACACTAAAGTTAAGACCGGAAAAAGTAGTATCAAATATGTAGTCGATAATTTTAAAATTAAAATAAGTCTCTTTTGTTTTTTTTAAGCCAATAGATTTTCATACTTTTTTAATGAAAATAAAAAATTTATAATAGTATTTTTCATTTGTATATAACTAGTTCAACGCAATATTAGTTGCATAAGTTAACTACTTGTAAGTAGTATTTGGATTCTTTAGGAGTATGAACAATCTGCCCTATCTACATTCTTTGCCATAAGAATTATTTAGAATCCAATATTTCTTGTTGGTAGGATCGACTCCAAATCCAATTACAAGAACGTGGCAGCTTACCTCAAACAACAAATTTCAATCTGTTGGTACTCTATAAATCCCCTAAATGTATCATTAGCAAAATAAAGTAAATCAACAAAATAATACCTTTATTTAGAAAAATATAGTCCATTAGCATAAAGTATTTTTCATGTACAAACAGTAGTTCTTACCGTTCTCAAATCTTGAAATTCTCGAACACACTTTACATCTGTTGTTATTGGTTGTCGTTGAATGTGTATGTTCAAATTGACAAGATATACTGCTTTTAGTGACGAAATAAAAAGTCGTTAAACCAAGTTTTTCATCGCTAAAAGTTTTTAGCGACAAAAATTTGACCGTCGCAAAAAACGTCCATGTAGCTTTGTCGCTCTACACATTTAGCGACGTTTTTTGAAAAACATCGCAAAACTGCGACAATACATCAAAGTCGCTGATTTTTGCGATGAAATCACCAACAGTCCATGATTTTTGCAACAAAATCACTAAACGTCGCTGATTTTGCGACAAAATCACCAAATAAAAGTTTCTAGCGACGAAAATTTGACCGTCGCAAGAAACGTCGTTGTAGCTTCGTCGCTCTACACCTTTAGCGACGTTTTTTAAAAAACGTCGCAAAACTGCGACAATACATCAAAAAGTCGCTGATTTTTGCGAACTTTTTATTTGGACCTACGACGAAATCACCAAAATTCGCTGATTTTTGCAAGGAAATCACCAAACGTCGCTGATTTATGCGACGAAATAACCAAGAGTCACTGATTTTTGCGAACTTTTTATTTGGACCTGTGACGACGAAATAACCAAACGTGGCTGATTTAACAATCTCATTTAATGCAATGTAGGGTTTTGATGTTCCATATTTTCCTAATACTTATGCATTCGGTAGGATTGAGCCTATGCTCAATAGAACGATTGAAAGAAGACATTGATCGGGTTGGAGAATTATCCATTAAACAGTGCAATGATCAAAATGTATTATGAGAATCTTTGCTTCAAATTCTCAAGTTTATGTAATAGTTGTGATAAAACGATTTGGTGTTTGGGTGTAGGATACAAGCTTCGAGATTATACAATAAGGTGAATACTGCGGCTGTGGCGGGCTTACTTTACTTTATTTTATTACCTTCAAGGCAAAGCCGAGCGGAACTCCTTCTGACCACCCAACCACAACATTTCAAGCTCGTGTGTTCGATGGTATAACAACTGTTGAAGTAGACTTTTGCATGCTATCGCCCTACAAGTGATTGGTCGTGAAACATGTTTTCATAAATATTATTTATCATCCTCAGCACTTCGTTATATAGGAGAATCAGTTATTTGCACACTCAATAGTTTATAGCTACAATACACCATAGTATAGCAGACGACAGTAATTCCCACTTTTGATCTTAATGTTGTTGTATTCCCTCGTTATTGAACTACGTTACATTATCGTGTATTTGATATTATGAAGCTTAGACTTGGTCCTGCATCATTTAAACTATCAATTTCTCATTTAATAACTTTCATTTTCTATATATTTCCTTGTCGTTGAGTTGAGTTGAGTTAATTAGTGACAAATTCTTGTTTTGAGGTATAATGAGTGACAAATTGAGCTT
Source organism: Herpetospermum pedunculosum (assembly GCA_028017165.1). Lineage (NCBI taxonomy): Eukaryota > Viridiplantae > Streptophyta > Magnoliopsida > Cucurbitales > Cucurbitaceae > Herpetospermum > Herpetospermum pedunculosum. The sequence continues at coordinate 50,080,897 of CM051528.1, read as the reverse complement.
TAACAAATTTAAGGATTGAAATGATACAATTGTGTTTAACTATTTTTATGTTGTAAAAGAATCTCCTAATGCAAAATCAAAATTAAAAAGAAAAAATAATTCAAATCGAACTCCAGCCCAGTAATCAATACGCACAATTGTACTTATGGCAATTTCAATCCTATGTTCTAAAATAAAAACAAAATATAGTGAATTACAAGCTAACAAACATTAGTCTTGTTTTATTCTCGATTACAAAAACGTTTGATATTGCAAAGTTTGATCTTCATTATCATATGAAACATACATAAACACTAAAGTTAAGACAGTTGAAAGTAGTATCAAATATGTAGTCGATAATTTTAAAACTAAAATAAGTATCTTTTGTTTTTTTTAAGCCAATAGATTGTCATACTTTTTTAATGAAAATAAAAAAAAATTATAATAGTATTTTTCATTTGTATATAACTAGTCCAACACAATATTAGTTACATAAGTTAATTTCTCAAGTAAATATTTGGAGCCTTTGAGAGTATGAATAATGTTTTGACTAATTTCCCGTAACAGCCCTCTCCAGCCATAAGAATTCTTTATGATCCAATATTTCTCGGTAGGATCGACTCCAAAATCCAATTACAAGAACGGCGTGGTAGCTTACATCAAACAACAAATTTGAATTCGCTGGTACTGTATAAATCCCCTAAATGTATTATTAGCAAAATAAAATGAATCAACAAAATAATACCTTTATTTAGAAAAATATAGCCCATTAGCATAAAATATTTTTCATGTACAAACACTAATTCTTACAGTTCTCAAATCTTGAAATTCTCGAACACATCTTACACCCGCGGTTATTGGTTGTCGTTGAATGTGTATGTTCAAATTGGCAAGAAATACTTCTTTTAGTAACGAAAATTAAGTCGCTAAAGCAAGTTTTTCGTCGCTAAAAGTGTTTAGCAACAAAAACTTGACCGTCGCAAAAACCGTCCCTGTAGCTTCGTCGCTCTACACATTTATCGACGTTTTTTTTTAAAAACATCGCAAAACTGCGACAATTTATCAAAAAGTCGCTGATTTTTGCGATGAAATCATCAACAGTCACTGATTTTTGCAACAAAATCAGCAAACGTCGTTGATTTTGCGACAAAATCACCAAATAAAAGTCTTTAGCGACGGAAATTTGACCATTGCAAGAAACATCATTGTAGCTTCGCTCTACACATTTAGCGACATTTTGTGAAAAACATCGCAAAACTGCGACAATACATCAAAAAGTCGCTGATTTTTGCGACGAAATCACCAAACGTCGCTGATTTTGCGACGAAAATTTGATCGTCGTCAGAAACGTCGTTGTAGCTTCGTCGCTCTAAATATTTAGCGACGTTTTGTGAAAAACATCGCAAAGTTGTTGTGTGATTGACTAAAAAGTCAAATATTATTTTTATATATTTGATAAAAATTAAGAAACTAATAAATCATAGAGTAAGAGATTTCTCTAGTCTGTTTGCAAACTTCTCTTTCTCCTTTTAAAATGATAGTCTTTCTCACTTGCTATTCCTCCCTTTTCTATGACCCATTGGAATGTTCTTCTTATGGACGACGTATAACATATTTTGTAATCTGGTTTTTTATTGCTTGTTGGGTCAGGCTGAAGGCAATCAATGAGTTGATGACGTGTCACTTGAAGTGTTTTCTTGACTCGTTTAAAATACTTGATATTAGAAGTGGGTATACACACGTACATACCACCATCTGCATTTAAGGGGACATAACACCAAACAAGCGGTTGATTAGTCCAAACCTAACAAACAAAATTCGTTGTAGCTTTAGCGACGAAATCACCAAATAAAAGTTTTTAACGACGAAAATTTGACAGTCGCATGAAACGCCAATGTAGCTTCCTCGCTCTACACATTTAGCGACATTTTTTGAAAAAAGTCGCTGATTTTTGCGAACTTTTTATTTGGGCCTACGGCGAAATCAACAAAAGTCGCTGATTTTTGCAACGAAATCATCAAACGTCGCTGATTTTAGCGACGAAATAACCAAACATCTTATGGATGACGTATAACATCTTATGGATGATATATTTCACCTTATTGTCTGAAAAGACCTATAAAAATATTCCTTTGAGATTGGGAGGGACAAAACACGTTTGTATATTGAGTTTTAAAAAACAAAACCAACATTTATACTGTAGCAATAAATATGTACTATATTCAAGGTTGAATGAGTGAAGGAAGTTATTCGGTATAAAAATAAGAGAAAAATGATTGTTGAATCCATACTCTAGAATTTAGATATAATAAAACCACCTTACAAATATAAAACAAAACTTAGACTAAAAAACTGGTATAAAAACAAATTAGACCAAAACACATTTTTGGCGTAGTTTCAAAAAAACATATTTTATTAAAAAAAAAAAGAAAAAAACAAAGTATCATACCTGAAGTGTGATCATGTCTCTCTCAACAAGATTTTCATATCGCCCATTATTTTCCAAAGGAGAAAACAATGGTCAAAGGGTCAATGGTAATTAGTCATCTATAAATAAAAAAAATAAAAAAAACAAACAGCAAGGGTGGCTGATTGTGTACTGATAGTAGGCAAGTCTATCTTCTGTGTTTTTCTCCCTCTACTTTTTCTTTCTTATAATTTTTTCTTATTTTCTTATGCTCTTCTTCTCATCTTTTCATATACGTGCAGAAACTACTACTTCACTACTTCAATCAAAGACGATTATAAATTACTTGGCAAAAGTATTTTTTTTTTTTCTTTTTCTTTTTTCTTTTTTTTTTTTTTTTTTTTTTTTTTGTTAAATTACTTATTCTTATCTTGATGGCGAAGGTATTTTTTTTCTTTGTTTGTTTAATACATAATAATGGAATAGCAAGAGAGAAAAATTATTTATTCGTAGCGAAAAAAGGAATTTGTCGAAAAATAAAAAAGTTAAAGATACTTTGATTTATATATTTGCGACGAAATCACCAAAAGTCGCTGATTTTTGCGACGAAATCAGTCGCTGATTTTTGCAACGAAATCACTCAACGTCGCTGATTTTGCGACGAAATCACCAAATACATGTTTTTAGCGACGAAAATTTAATTGTCGCTCTACATATTTAGCGAAGTTTTTTGAAAAACGTCGCAAAATTGTTTGCGAACTTTTTATTTGGGCTTACGACAAAATCATCAAAAGTCGCTGATTTTTGCAACGAAATCACCAAACGTCGTTGATTTTGCGACGAAATCACTACATAAAATTTTTTAGCAACGAAAATTTGACCGTCGTTGTGACGAAATCACTACATAAAATTTTTCAGCAACGAAAATTTGACCGTCGTTGTAGCTTCATTGCTCTACATAGTTAGCATCGCTTTTTGAAAAACGTCGCAAAATTGTTTGCGAACTTTTTATTTCAGCCTACGACGAAATCACCAAAAGTCGCTCATTTTCGCAACGAAATCACCAAACGTCGTTGATTTTTGACACGAAATCACCAAATGTCGCTGATTTTTGCAACGAAATCACCAAACGTCGCTGATTTTTGCGACGAAATAACCAACCATAGCTGAATTTGCGATGAAATATCAAATATCTCAAATAGAATAAAAAATTATTTTTTTGTAGCACCTCAGTAAATTCTTGATTTTCTTATTGATTGTCCTCCTTTAAAACCACGTTCCTTAAATATGATAAAAAAAAAACTGTTATTTACCATCCTTTGTGAAAGCTTTCGAGTGGGTTATATATTTTTTTCAAAAAATAAATAAATAAATAAAAGAAGTTATACATAAGGATGGAATAACAAGAGAGAAAGATTATCCATTGGTAGCGAAAAAAAGAGTTCGTGGAAAAATATAAAAGTTAAAGATACTTTAATTTATATATTTGTGACCAAATCACCAAAAGTTGCTGATTTTTGCGACGAAATCACCAAACGTTCATGATTTTGCGACGAAATCACCAAATAAAAGTTTTTAGCGACGAAAATTTGACCGTTAATCTTCATTTTTAGCGACATTTTTTGAAAAAGGTCGCAAAACTGTTTACGAACTTTTTATTTGGGTTTACGACGAAATCACAAAAGTTGCTTATTTTTGCAACGAAATAACCAAATTTGCTGATTTTGCGACCATATAACTAAGTTTCGCTGCTTTTTGGAACGAAATTACCCAGCGTCGCTGATTTTGTGATAAAAAAACTTGCTGATTTTAGCTGATTTTGCGACGAAATTTCAAATATCTCAAAAAGATTTAAAAAGAAAAAAAAAAAATTTGTAGCACCTCAATAAATTATGGATTGTTTTATTGATTCTCCTCTTCTAAAACCACGTTCCCCAAATATGATTAAAAAAAAAAAAAAACTGTTATTTATCATCAATGGTGAAAGCTTTCAAATGGGTTATACAGTTTTTTTCAAAAAAAAAAATAAATAAATAAATAAAAAAGAGGTACATAATGATGGAATAACAAAAGAGAAAGATTATCCATTCGTAGCAAAAAGAGGAGTTTGTCGGAAAAATAAAAAGTTAAAAAATACTTTAATTTATATATTTGGGACAAAATTCGTTGATTTTTGCGACATGACAAAAGGTAGCTGATTTTTGGAACGAAATAATAAAACGTCGCTGATTTTGCTAAGATATAATTAAGCTTCGCTCATTTTTCCACCGAAATAACTAACGTTGCTGATTTTGTGATTAAAAAAACAAAGTGGTGCTGATTGTTGCTGATTTTTGCGACGAAATAACCAAGCGTGTCTGATTTTGCGACAAAATATCAAATATCTCGAAAAGAATTAACATTTATTTTTTTGTAGCACCCTCAATAGATTCTTGATTGTCCTTCTGAAACCACGTTCCCCAAATATGATAAAAAAAAAAAACTGTTATTTATCATCAATTGTGAAAGCTTTCAAGTGGTTATACATTTTTTTTCAAAAAAATAAAATAAAATAAATAATTAAAAAAGAGATCATACATAATGACGGAATAGCGAGAGAGAAAGATTATTCATTCGTAGCAAAAAAAAAAAAAAAAAGGAGTTTGTCGAAAAATAAAAACGGAAAAGATACTTTAATTTATATATTTGCCACGAAATCACCCAAAGTTCTGATTTTTGCGACGAAATCACCAAAATTCGTTGCAAAATTCATTGATTTTTGAACGAAATCACCAAGCGTCGATGATTTTGCGACACCAAATAAAAGTTTTTAGCGATGAAAATTTGAGTGTCGCTGTAGCTTCGTCGCTCTACATATTTAGGGACGTTTTTGTTGGAATTCCAATTAGTAGGGCAACATATATAACAATATTATGTATGCTATTATTATTAATGAATTATAAAGTGATTAATTTATGTGATTAATGATTGGGAGTATATAATTTATGGTCATGGGTTAAATGTATAATTATACTATTATGCATAGATACATTAGTTATTTGTGTTTCTATGAGGGGCTGAAACACAAATAACAAATTTCATCAACCACCATTTTAACGTTTTATTTGATGAGGGTTATGGTTCCTACTTCTGGAGATTTTTTCACGTAGAACTTTCTCATCCCGATCAGAGAAACCTAAGATCTCTACTGTAAAACAATCAGTAGAATAATTTTGTGATTTCTCCAAGGAGTAGAAAACCAAACCCGTGAAATCATGAATCCAACCACGAATACAGGTACGCTTCCGCTTCTTTAGGATTCTCTTGAATTCGTCGTGGAAATTTTTTTTTGGCTTTTGTTGAAACTTTAATTTGAATTTCCAACAAGTGGTATCAGAGCCTGGCATGAACGATTCTTGAAGAACCAAGCATAAATTTTTTTCCTCCTTGTTAATTTATGAAATTGTGTGTGGATTTCATGAAATTTTGGTTTACACGATAAAATTGATTGAAGATCTCTCTGTTTTAAATCATTTTTTTTTTAATTTAAAGTTGATTTTTTTTTTTTGGAGAAGATAACCATTTTTTTTTAATTTTGTAGGTGCCCTCCCCTCTGTATTGTACTAATAAAAAAATTTATATTTAGAAAATTTGTTCATTTTTTCTTTGGTTTTGTTATTATTTTGATTAATTAATTATTGTTTTTAATTAATCATTTACAGAATACAGAATTTGTACAATTTTTAAATTATGGTTTTGTCATATCTATATGATAAATTAAAGTTAAATTAAATTTTTGATTAAATTAATTAAAATAAAGATATCACCAACTCTCTTATGGAAATTATTTATGACATTATTTAATTTATTTGGGTGTTTGCATATTATTGCCTTTTATTTCCCGGCCCAAAAGGTTAATATTTGGTAGATTGCACACACAACTGTGGGGATAAATATGTGATGATTAACAAAATTAAGCATACAAATAATGAGACTATCCAAAGATATTTTATTATTTGGCGTGACCTTATCATCAATATTTGATCACTACAACATGACACCACTTACACTTAATATTATTGTCCAAAGACTTGATACTAATGTTGTGTTGGGTGTCTTGTGAGGGAATAAACCATGATTTAATTTTGTAGATTATTTTGGCGATTAATAACGTTTGTTATTAATTATGAATGTGCCTATCTTTTGTTCTTTACCCACTAATGTTTCTACTAAAACATTTACATATTTGGGGTTGTCCAGCTGAAGCACGGCCTTATCGGCCTCATGAAAATAAACTGGACACCAAAACAGTTAGTAGTTATTTTATTGACTATTATGAACAATCTAAGGGGTATAAGTTTTATGATCCCATGATTAAGATCATTTGTTAGACGAGAACTGCAACTTTTTTTGAGGATATTGAATTTGGGGGAGAAATAAATTAAGGAACATTGTCTTTGATGAAGAATTGGAAGAAATTCCTACTAATATTATTGACAGTGTACAAGTTTCCATATATGTCATTGATCAAGAAGTATATCAGGGTTCACCAATAGAAAATGTTAAACACTCTCTCATTCGTGTTGAGACCATTGTTCCAGAAGGACAAACTCAAAATCCTCCTACAGAATTTGTGCCTTTTAGGACAATCATGGCACTAATTGCACACTTTAATCTCGAGCTTCATCAAATAGATGTCAAAACAGCGTTTCTGAATGGTGACATTGATGAAACAATTTATATGGTGCAACCAGAAAACTTTGTGTCGGGAGACCCAAAGGATATAGTTTGCAAATTGACTAAATCAATTTATGGGCTCAAACAGGCTTCTCGTCAATGGTACTACAAATTTCATCAAGTAATTATCTCATTTGGTTTTGAGATTAATGTAGTTGATGATTGCGTGTATCATAAGTTCAGTGGGAGTAAGTATATTTTTTTGGTTTTGTATGTTGATGACATACTGCTTGCCACAAATAATATAGAGATGTTGCACGACACTAAGAGATTTCTATCGAAGAATTTTGAAATGAAAGATCTCGGTGATGCATCCTTTGTCTTAGGAATCCAAATACATCGAGATCGTACTCAAGGAATTCTTGGATTATCTCAAAGGAATTATATAGATAAAGTGCTCAAAAGGTATGGAATGCAAAATTGCAAACCAACTGACACCCCTGTGGCTAAATGAGACAAGTTTAGTCTCAATCAATGCCCGAAAAAAAACCTTGAAACTAAGGAAATGCAGAAGATTCCTTACTCTTCAGCAGTAGGGAGTCTAATGTATGCTCAGGTTTGTACACGTCCAGATATTGCGTACATTGTTGGGATGTTAAGTAGATACTTGTGTAACCCTGGTATGGATCATTGGAAAGCAGTCAAACGGGTTATGAGGTATTTGCAAAGAACAAACGATTACATGCTGGCATATAAGAGGTTGGATCAGTTAGAGATCATTGGTTATACCTTCTCTGATTTTGCTGGATGCCAAAATAGTAGAAGATCCACTTCAGGCTATGTTTATTTACTAGCTGGTGGAGCTATATCTTGGAGAAGTGTCAAACAGACACTTGTAGCTTCTTCCACTATGACAGCAAAATTTATAGCTTGTTATGAGGCATCCAATCATGGAATATGGCTACAAAACTTTGTCACTGGACTGCGAATTCTTTAACGTGTTGACAGACCACTTAACATCTATTGTGACAATAACTTCAGCAGTGTTATATTCCAATAACAATAGGAGTTCATCTAAGTCTAAAAATATAGACATTAAATTCCTAGTTGTAAAAGAAAGAGTGCAGAGTGGACATATATCCATAAAGCATATTGGGACAAACTCCGATAGCGGACCCGCTTACTAAAGGTTTATCACTCAAGGTCTTTCATGAGCATACTGCTCATTTGGGTGTTACATTGTTAGATGATACTTCATTCTAGTGGGAGTTTGTATCATTTTGAAAATTATGTTCTGATCAGAAGTAAAGTTTTTAGTTCGTACTCTACTTTGTCTTATTGTGCTAAAAGATTGATATTAATAAAGTAAGGTAGAACCAGTTGGAAATAGACATGTGGTAATCACATTGCGTGTAATTTTCATGCTATGCATCGATGATTGATCTATGTCATTTGTAGAGGTGTTCAAAAAACCCGCAACCCACGAAACCCAACCCAACTTTTCGGGTTGGGTTGGGTTTTTTTTTAATATGGGTTGGATTGGGTTGCTATTTTGAAAAACCGAATTTTCGGGTTGGTTCGCGGGTTGAACCAAATTTGGCTCGGTTCAACCCGAACCAACCCGAATTCAATATATTAAAAAAAAAAAATTATATATATGATGAATCCAATATATTTTTTTAAAAAAAAATTCATTCCGTGATTTTGAAAGGAAAATAAAGGATTAATGATGATTTTGAAAGGAAAATCAAGGATTAAGGAATTTGATTAATGATAATTTTGAAAGAAAAATAAGGATTTAGGAATTTCATTAACGGTGATTTTAAAGTTAATTAAAAAAATATATCTATTAATTAAAAAAAAAAAAAAAAAAAAAAGGTCAACCCATCAACCCAACCCAACCCAACCCGAAAATTGAATGATTGGGTTGGGTTGGGTTGGGTTGAGAATTCACCAACCCGAAATTTTCGGGTTGGGTTGAAAAACCCTCCAACCCAACCCAACCCATGTACACCTGTAGTCATTTGACTCTATTAGTGTAAGTGACCATTGATGGGTTTAGTTACGCTATTTGTAATGAAAACTGCTTTGATCCTACACTGGTTTTGCCAATGGACGAGACTGTTTTGATATACTCCATTATTTAATAGCATTTTTTGGAGCTCATTCGGTTAAACACATTTAATGTTACCTATGTAGCCCAGTGAGAGATTGTTGGAATTCCAATTAGTAGGGCAACATATATAACAATATTGTGTATGCGATTATTATTAATGAATTATAAAGTGATTAATTTATGTGATTAATGATTGGGAGTATATAATTTATGGTCCTAGGTTAAATGTATAATTATACTATTATGCCTAGATACATTAGTAGCAGAAACACAAATAACAAATTTCATCAACCACCATTTTAACGTTTTATTTGATGAGGGTTATGGTTCCTACTTCTGGAGATTTTTTCACGTGGAACTTTCTCATCCCATCAGAGAAACCTAAGATCTCCGTAAAACAATCCGTAGAATAATTTTGTGATTTCTCGAAGGAAAAGAAAACCAAACCCGTGGAATCATGAATCCAACCACGAATACAGGTACACTTCCGCTTCTTTAGGGATTCTCTTGAATTCTTCATGGAAAATCTTTCTTGGCTTTTGTTGAAACTCTAATTTGAATTTCCAACAGTTTTTCGCAAAACTGTTTGCGAACTTTTTATTTGGGCCTACGACGAAATCACCAAAGGTCGTTGATTTTTGCGAACTTTGTTTTTTACTTGCAACGATGTAACCAAGCGTCGCTGATTGTTGCGAACTTTTTATTTGGACCTGCGACGAAATAACCAAGCGTCGCTGATTTTGTGACGAAAAAACCAAGCAAGCAAACGTAGTCCTTGAATTTTAAAATGTGGGTAAAACACTCTAAAAAAATAACGTATTTTTTTTTTTGTAAAAGTATTTAATTAATGCAGGAGTTGAACTTCAGACCTCTTAATCAAGGCCACAACTTTATACCAATTGAGTTATACTCAATTTTGAAATAATAATGTATTTATTATATACAAAATTAATTTTTTTTTAAATGTAATTGAGTCCTCAATAGTTGATTTTTACTGTAAAAAAAATTAGATGCTTTTACTAAAGAAAAAAAAATGCTTAAAAGAGTAAGAAATACAAAATTAAAATTAACGAATCAACTTCACCCATCTATTAAACACAAATTTGAAAGACTAAACTTATAATTTTCTATATTATTAATAATAAAATTAGAAATATTTATTTTTTAGAATCTAAAATAATTTACTTAAAAGATTTAAAATCTTAAAATAGAATTATGTTTTTTTTTTAATCTAAAATACTTTAACTAACAAAAAAAAAAAAAAAAAAAAAAAAAAAAAAAAAAAAAAAAAAAAAAAAGATAAAGATAAATTGGAATTTGGAGAGTTCAAACTTAGGCGTAGAAGGGAACTGGCTTGAAACATGTGTCCCTTACCATCCGACCAAAGAATAATTTTATTACAATTTTCGATTTCGTAAATATAAATAAACCAAATGTGTTTATATTTTTTAAATTTTTATATATAAATATATAAAATTAATAATTTGAGGGGACACGTGCCCCAGCCCCCATGTGGCTCCGCTCCTACACAGACCCACGGGTTCAAGTTGTATAAAATTCAAAATAATTTAATTTCATAAATAAAAAATTGACAAAAGTTGTTGAAGACGGAATCTCTAACCTTCCGGTCACTAAATCATACCCGTTGAGAAAATTTTATATTTACTTTTTTTTTTCTCTTAAAAAAAAAATGCTATATTTATGTAAGTAATGTTAATTATTGCTAACTGTTGACCGAGAAATTTCGGCCAATCAACGGTCGCCACGTGTCTTCATCTTGGCCGGCGGATCGAATAAACTTAACCGAGCAAATTCGGTCATAGCTCAATTGGGCTCGAAATCGAATCAGGCTAAAAAGTTATTTAAATGACAATTTGGCCCAAAGCCCAAAAATTCATTGGGCCCAGAACCCAAAAGTCCATTGGACCCAAGCCCATTGGATCAAAGCCCAAGCCCATTGGATCCAGGCCCAAGCCCACCAAGCCCATGAGAACTCTATAAATAGAGAGCTCATTCTTCATTTTCAAGGTTCAGAAAATTTCTACTCCTAAGAGATCAGAGAGAATTCCCAAACAACGAAGACTCCTTGAATCCTTGGAAGACTGAACAATCCTTCAACATCGAGAACAAGCTGCGAAGCCCTCGATCCAAATTCAACATCGAGAACAAGCTGCGAAGCCCTCGATCCAAATTCAACATCGAGAACAAAGTGCGAAGCCCTCGATCCAAATTTAACATCGAGAACAAGTTGCGAAGCCCTTGATCCAAATTCAACATCGAGAACAAGTTGCGAAGCCCTCGATCCAAATTCAACATCGAGAACAAGCTGCGAAGCCCTCCATACAAATTCAACATCGAGAACAAGCTGCAAAGCCCTCAATCCAAATTCAACATCGGGAACAAGCTGCGAAGCCCTCGATCCAAATTCAACATCGAGAACAAGCTGCGAAGCCCTCGATCCAAATTCAACATCGAGAACAAGCTGCAAAGCCCTCGATCCATACTCAACGTCGAGAACAAGCTGCCAAGCCCTCGAGATACATTTACATTTGAGAGAGAAAGAATCAGAGGATAAACATTAGAGATTGTAATCCACTACGCACTGATACAATACAATACATCAATACAAATTCAAATTCATTTACACGTGTCGAATTTCCATCCGTCGTTCGAAATCTCGTGTGAACAGATTGGCACGCCCAGTGGGACATCTCTACCTCTCATCTCTTTCCCTCATCTCAAAGACAAGTGAAGTTATGTCGTTCAGAACTCCTTCAACAACCGTTGTCATGAACAACCCCTACACGGTTTCTACTCCTCACAATTGTCCACATGATTTTGTCACAATTGTTAGCAGAGTAATGACATCGTCAGGGGCATCTACGAGTGACAAATTTCTTGTTAGGTGTAACCCTCTGTTCGAGCTCGATTCTGACGTAGCATCCGTCATAACGACTGAAACAAATACTATGGAAGAAAGAATGACATTGTCTGAGGCACCTACAAGTGACGAATTTGTTGTCAGGTGTAACCCTTTATTTGAGCTCGATTCTGACGTAGCGTCCGCCATGATGACTGAAATAAATGTTATGGAGGAAAGAATGACAGAGTCTGCGAGTGAGGGGATAATCATTCAGGAATATTTATTGTATGATGAATTTATTCCCTCATCTGATCAACCAAACAAGGGGTATGATCGAAATGTGATGTCTGTAATGATGGCAGACGCACGCACTAACGATGAAGCGATGGCTGAAATGGAAAAGAAATTAAATTTTCTGATGAAAGCAGTTGAAGAACGAGACCTCGAGATTGCCCAATTGAGAAATCAGATGCAAAATCGAGAGGCTGCAGAGTCAAGTCTAACTCCTGCAGCAAGGAGGAATGACAAAGAAAAAAATGTCATCCAAGAAGACCAACCGCATCACTCAACGTCGGTCGCTTCGCTGTCTGTCCAACAACTGCAAGACATGATCACGAACACTATCAGAGCTCAATACGGTGGACCCACCCAAAGCTCCCTCTTGTATACCAAACCGTATACAAAGAGGATCGACAACTTGAGAATGCCCACCGGGTACCAGCCGCCAAAATTTCAACAGTTCGATGGGAAGGGCAATCCTAAACAACACATTGCCCACTTTGTTGAAACGTGCGAGAATGCTAGAACTCGCAGAGACTTGTTGGTTAGGCAATTCGTCCGGACTCTGAAAGGAAATGCATTTGATTGGTACACTGATTTGGAGCCCGAGACAATTGATAGTTGGGAACAGTTTGAAAGAGACTTCCTGAATCGCTTCTACAGCACGAGGCGAACAGTCAGCATGACCGAACTTTCGCACGCTAACCAAAGGATGGGCGAGCCAGTCATCGATTTCATCAACCGTTGGAGATCGTTGAGTCTCGACTGCAAGGATCGACTCACTGAGGTGTCCGCCGTCGAAATGTGCATCAGCGGCATGCATTGGGGATTACATTACATCCTGCAAGGGATAAAGCCTCATACCTTTGAAGAGTTAGCGACTCGCGCCCACGATATGGAGTTGAGTATCGCCAACAGAGGGAGCAAGGACCTCCTAATCCCGGATATCAACAAAGTGAAAAAAGAAATGAAGGATAGTGAGAAGATCACGAAAAATGTCGTAGAAGAATCCATGGTCGTCAGCACGACCCCTGTAAGGTTTTCCTCAAAAGGAAAGGAAAACAGGACAGAAAGAAGAAATGACGGAGGCGAGAAACATCGCCTAACTTTAAAAGAAAGACAAGAAAAAGTCTATCCGTTCCCAGACTCTGACATTCCTGACATGTTAGAGCAACTACGGAAAACACGGCTGATTGAGTTTCCCGATTGTAGGCGCCCAGAAGAAATGGACAAAGTCGATGATCCCAACTATTGTAAGTATCATCGAGTTATCAGCCACCCAGTGGAGAAATGTTTTGTCCTAAAAGAGTTCATTCTAAAGTTAGCTAAGGAGGGAAAAATTGAGCTAGAACTTGATGAAATAGCTCAATCAAACCACGCTGCAGTAACAATGAACTTCGGCGCCCAATTATCTCCGGTCTCATTTGAGAAGCAAAAGGAAAGTATGATCCAGTTTGGGACCTTCGAACCAATAATTGTTCGGTTCGGACATGAAACCCCAAAACAAATTTCTCAGGTAAAACATGAGGTCGTCGGAAATGAGGATAAATGTTGGACCGTCGTGGCTCGTCAGAAAATACGACAACAAAGACCTGTCCAGAAAGAAGATTGCATGTTTCGAGATGATAAACGAAACAATAAGCTTTCAAAGAAGAAAAGAAGAATCAATTCGAGTAAGCCTAAACACGAGAGAAGAGAAAACAAATATTTTTCTCAACCTCGACGACGGGTGACCTTAAAAGAATTCTTCTCAAGAAGTTTCCTTCCCATAAAAAAAGAGGAAGAAATCTTTGCAACTTCATGCTACATCAACGCAGAAGAAGTCGACGACTCAAAAGAAGTCGACCAAAGAACTTCTGTCTTCAATCGCATCAAGCCTTCCACTACTCGAACTTCGGTCTTCCAAAGGATGAGTATGACCGCGACAAAAGAAGAAAATTCCTGTCTAACTTCTACCTCCACTCGAACTTCGGCTTTCCAAAGGTTAAGTGTTTCTACATCAAAGAAAGACGGACCTTCAACATCTGTTTTTGATTGCCTTAAAAGGACAAGTGATCAAAAAGAAAGAAAGATGAAGACCGTTGGGGCAAGACTCTTCAATGAAGTAAATAACGACAAGAAGATTCACAGTCGTGTTCCTTCGCGCATGAAGAGGAAATTATCTGTTCTCATAAATACAGAAGGCTCCTTGAAGGTGAAGAAAACTATCATCATTCTAACAAATCCTACAAGAGAAAGATTTGATCAAGACCTTGATGAAGATAAAAGCTTTTGAAATGTAATACTCCTTAACGTAAGAGTATAAACTACATGTTGCTCCTGGCCCGCACGAGCTTAAAAGGTGAACGGCCCTAAAAAAAAATCATTGATTTGAACTACGTTATGACTTGATCCCTTCCATTCAAGGGTACGTAGGCAACTTAAAGAAAAAAAAATACTTTAAGTTCAGTCACAACAATAAAAAAATCATCATGTATTGAACCAAAAAAATAAAGGAGTAATCGATGTTCCCGTCGCCGCATCTCTATGAAGTTGAATTTAATTTTTTTTTTTTTTTTGCAAAATATGTATGAAGTTGATTCGAACTCAAAATCAAAGAAAACAATGGTAGTACCAATTCCACCACGCCAAACAAGCTTCATTGTTACTATTTGACTTCAGATTGTAATATTTCATTCGACTTGTTATTAGGCCAAATCAAATTTACATCATCTCATCGTCAAGTTCGCTGTTGCGCTGCATCATCGCCAAGTTCGCTGCTGCGCTGCATCTTCAAGTTCGTTGATGCGCTCCATCATCTCCAAGTTCCGCCGCGCGATCGCATCTCCAAGTTCCGCCGCGCGATCGCTGCAGCAAGTTCCGCCGCGCGATCGCATCTCCAAGTTCCGCCGCGCGATCGCATTTCCAAGTTCGCTGCTGCGCAGCATATCGCTGCAGCATGTTCCGCCGCGCGATCGCATCTCCAAGTTCCGCCGCGCGATCGCTGCAGCAAGTTCTGCCGCGCGATCGCATCTCCAAGTTCCGCCGCGCGATCGCATCTCCAAGTTCCGCCGCGCGATCGCATCTCCAAGTTCGTTGCTGCGCTGCATCTCCAAGTTTGTTGTTGCGCTGCATCATCGCTGCAGCATCTCCAAGTTCGCTGCTGCATGTTCCGCCGCGCGATCGCATTTCCAAGTTCCGCCCCGCGATCGCTGCTGCATGTTCCGCCGCGCGATCGCAATTCCAAGTTCCGCCGCGCGATCGCATCTCCAAGTTCCGCCGCGCGATCGCATCTCCCTCCAAATCGCATCTCCAAGTTCCGCCGCGCGATCGCATCTCCCTCCAAATCGCATCTCCAAGTTCCGCCGCGCGATCGCATCTCCAAGTTCCGCCGTGTGATCGCATCTCCAAGTTCCGCGCAGCTCCAAGTTCCGTCGCGCGCTCGCATCTCCAAGTTCCGTCGCGCGCTCGCATCTCCAAGTTCCGCCGCGCGATCGCTCGCATCTCCAAGTTCCGCCGCGCGATCGCTCGCATCTCCAAGTTCCGCCGCGCGATCGCTCGCATCTCCAAGTTCCGCCGCGCGCTCGCATCTCCAAGTTCCGCCGCGCGCTCGCATCTCCAAGTTCCGCCGCGCGCTCGCATCTCCAAGTTCCGCCGCGCGCTCGCATCTCCAAGTTCCGCCGCGCGATCGCATCTCCAAGTTTCGCCGCGAGACCAAAGGAAACAAAGGTTATACATGTTCCACTTTGCCAAACAAGATTGTTGTTCTCATTTGTGTTCAGATTGTAATACTTCATTCAACTTGAAATTTAGGCGGGTTCTAAATTTCCTTCCATAATAATGAGCTTAAGTTCAAATTTTCGAACTTTATGTCAATTGATTGGAATCCCAAAATTATACCAAGTCAAATTTTCATTCAAGCTAAATTTCGAGCAAAATTCAAAATTTTCCTAAAATTAAAATTTGGGGCATATTCCAAATTTTATTTTTAAGCATGATTTAAAGTCAAAAGTTATCTAAATCCGAGTCTCAAATCAAATATGCCAAAATAAAATTTTCAACACTCCTACTCCGAATTCAAGCCAAACTTCAAGAAAATCCAAAATTTTCCTAAAAATAAAAGTTTGGGCATATTCCAAATTTTATTTCCAAGCATGATTTAGAGTCAAAATTTATCTAAATCCAAGTCTCAAATCGAAATTGACGGTTTGGGTATACTCCAAATTTTATCCCACTTCGAAATTGAAGTAAAGTTCAAAGTCAAATCCTATTCAAAATTCAATTGGGCAACTCCAAAACTCTACTCTACATCCAAAATGGAATTAAAGTAGAACACAAGAATCTACTAAAGTTCAAGTCAAGCTTCTGCCAAATAAGAAAGATCAAAATTGTAAGCCCAATTCATATTTTTTTGGTCAATTGGCATAGAAAGATGTATCAATCAAAAGAATTGATTTATGGACCAAATTTCATATTTCGATAAGATTGATATGTCGAGGCAGATTCGAAATTAGGGGTGTCCTACATTTTAATTTCAAAATTTAACTTTTCCGAGACTCACCCACACGTACCTGTGCATAACTCTCGAAAAATGGGGCATTTGTTGACCGAGAAATTTCGGCCAATCAGCGGTCGCCACGTGTCTTCATCTTGGCCGGCGGATCGAATAAACTTAACCGAGCAAATTCGGTCATAGCTCAATTGGGCTCGAAATTGAATCGGGCTAAAAAGTTATTTAAATGGCAATTTGGCCCAAAGCCCAAAAATCCATTGGGCCCAGAACCCAAAAGTCCATTGGACCCAAGCCCATTGGATCCAAGCCCAAGCCCATTGGATCCAGGCCCAAGCTCACCAGGCCCATGAGAACTCTATAAATAGAGAACTCATTCTTCATTTTCAAGGTTCAGAAAATTTCTACTCCTAAGAGATCAGAGAGAATTCCCAAACAACGAAGACTCCTTGAATCCTTGGAAGACTGAACAATCCTTCAACATCGAGAACAAGCTGCGAAGCCCTCGATCCAAATTCAACATCGAGAACAAGCTGCGAAGCCCTCGATCCAAATTCAACATCGAGAACAAGCTGCGAAGCCCTCGATCCAAATTTAACATCGAGAACAAGTTGCGAAGCCCTCGATCCAAATTCAACATCGAGAACAAGTTGCGAAGCCCTCGATCCAAATTCAACATCGAGAACAAGCTGCGAAGCCCTCCATACAAATTCAACATCGAGAACAAGCTGCAAAGCCCTCAATCCAAATTCAACATCGGGAACAAGCTGCGAAGCCCTCGATCCAAATTCAACATCGAGAACAAGCTGCGAAGTCCTCGATCCAAATTCAACATCGAGAACAAGCTGCAAAGCCCTCGATCCAAACTCAACGTCGAGAACAAGCTGCGAAGCCCTCGAGATACATTTACATTTGAGAGAGAAAGAATCAGAGGATAAACATTAGAGATTGTAATCCACTACGCACTGATACAATACAATATAATACAAAATTCAAATTCATTTACACGTGTCGAATTTCCATCCGTCGTTCGAAATCTCGTGTCAACACTAACATTTCAAAATTATTGGTGATCCTTTTGTTACTCCACATATTTGAGAGAAGTTTTCAAATACTAAGAAGCATTCATTTTATTTTTATTCAAAATGAGATTTGGTGAAAGTATTGGGTTCGTTTCTAAAATCTAGAAACTAAAAACATGACATGATTATTTCTTAAAAAATAGAAACGGGAACAAGACCATCTTTACCTAATTCATATGACTGTGAGTCAATAGATCTATAGATTTCACAATATCAATAGCAATAATAATCATTACAACAACCAAAATTTGAGAGTGAGTTGTATAGTATTGAAAGATTACAATTATTTATGAAAGTTAAGGATTTAATTTGATACATTCATGATTAATGTTTAAATTGATATGAATTAATTTTTTTCACTAAATAATAAAAAGATAATAAATTTTATTAAGTGTTACGAGTGGATTCATGAATTTATGTTAGAGGGGCACAATTCAAATAAAATTAAATTACAAATTTAGTCACCCTAAACTTTCAATTTTGTATGCTGACATAAATGTCAAACATATTATGTGGTGCAACATCTTCGGACCCTTTTTATGTTATATTTTGTTGGAACGAAATGACAGGATCTGTATTGATAAATCAAAGTCCCTACTTTAGTTATGGGATGAAATTATCATCAATGTTGTATCATGGTGCTCCAAATCAAAGTTGTTTTGTAATTATGATATTTCTAGTATAGTGCTTAATTGAAAAGTTCTTTCTAGCATCTCGTTTGTACTTTATTCTCCTTAATTAATGAAGTATTTTAAAAAAAGAAAAAACTTTCAATTTTGTATATCCATAAATTTTCAATTTTTTATCCAATAGAAACATATTCTAAATTTTGTGTCGGATAGGTCTTCAACTTATTCGACATTTTTTTAAAAATCACGAATATATTAGATACAAAATTAAAATTTTAAATTTCAATTAGAGATAAAATTAAATCTCTCTAATAGAACAATTATTTTTTAAATAATAATAATAATAATAATAATATGCCTAACATTTATTGAATACAAAATTGAAAGCTCATAAATTCATTACATCTTGTTAAACTTAAAGAATTTACTCACAAAATTGAAAATTTAAGAACCTATTAGACATTGTTCAAACTTCACATCTATTATACACAATTTTAAAATTTAAACAACTAAATTTATAATTTTACATCATATAAATATAATTTTAAATATATTGATATATAATATTTATAATAAAAATTATTAATACTAAAATTATAATAAACTATTATAGAATTATTCACTCAATTATGTAAGTAAATAATGAAATTCGAAATCTTCATCATTTTTTAAAATCCAACTACATGTATGTTTATTTGTTTTTTTTTTTTAAGATATTTTAATTCATGCGGGGATTGAAACTATGACCTCTTAGCCAACACAACCTTATGTCAATAATTGAACTATGCTCGATTTGGCACATGTTATTTTTTCTTTACTCTTAACTTTTCTAAACTAAATTCGAAATATTAATCATTTTTTTAAATCAAATATTTTTTTCAAAAATTTGGAAGGTCATGAATCCCTAGTCCATTCATAGGTCTGCTCCCACCATTCATCTATCATCTTGAACACATTTAAATCCTTTTATTTTTCTTTTATACTAAAAAAAATCATTTTCCTATAAGGGTACTACATCACTTGAGAAATGATTCGAAGAGAAGCCATAATGTGACCACAGGTTTACACCGTTAAACGTGTGAGAGAAAAATTATAAAAATATTTCATTTTTGTATGCAATGATTATTAAGGAGCGTTCATATTTTTTAAATTACCATTTAGCGATTATTAAGAGGCAATCACATTAATGGCGTCATTAATTTGTCCACTTCTTATTTCCACATCAATGAGAATCCTATAAATCCCCTCTCTAAGTTCTCACTTCACCAAATCTACAACCACTAATAGTAGTTCACAATGAAATCTCTCTCATCTTTTCTATTTTTCTTTCTCCTCTTTTCCGCGATGGTGGCCACCATTGTCACTACCACCACCACCTCCGTCCCTGCCTCCGCTCTCGCTCCTCCCCCTCCACCGCTCGGCGGATATAAACCGATCAAGGACGTGAAGGATCCACACATTCAGGATATTGGAAAGTACGCGGTAAAGGAATACAAGAAGCAGCAATCGATCAAATCAATATTCGAGTTCAAGGATGTGGTGAGCGGGGAGAGTGCAGTGGTTGCTGGAATTAAGTATCGGCTTGTAGTTCTTGTGAGGAGCGGCGGTTTGGTTCTGAAATATGAGGAGATTGTGTGGGAGAAGGCATGGGAACACTTTAGGAAACTTGAGTCTTTCAAACTCTACCCACATTGAGGAGGGACAAACCCACATGCCCTTAATCAATTTATTACTATTCTTCTCTACTTTATCACCAAAAATAAAAGTTCTCATACCCCATTTTCTTTGCTCATTTCCTTTTTCTCTATGTTTCTTGTCCTCTCTCTCTCTCCAATCATTGTCTTTATGTTCTTTCTTAAACCTCTATTCTCTATTGGCCACTCATGTTTTGGGGCCATTATGGTATTATGAATAAAAATATATTATTCATATCTCAGTGGCATGTAGCAATCCTTACTTCAAATTGTTTGTTCTAATTTTTTTTTTAAGTTTTATTTGATGACCATCTCTAGTATGTTTCGCAACTTCTTTTTTTCATTTTTTTTCACTTGAATCTTCAAATTTTAACAGGGAAACACTTCATAAATCTCTCTAAATATTTCAAAATACAATCTAAATCTATTCATTATTCTCTCTTCTCTCTTCTCTCTCAACCCCTTTTTCGTTTAGCTGCACAAGCCTCCCTCTGTTGTTCTCTCTACTCCGACGACAGAACGAGCCACAATCAATAGTGAGCGGCGACTGTACGACGAATCCGCGCAAGGCATACGTGCGACGTCTTCAACCCCCGGTGACCACCCAACACGAGCGACGGCGCTTCCCTCTGTAGTAGTGCGTTCGTACCCGACGCGATTCACGGCCACGAGCACTGCATCCAATGGCTTCTCTCTCTTTTGTCGACAATGTGTTCAAGGGTTTGGGCGCTTCCCTCTGCAGCAGTGCGTTCGTACCCGACTGCATGAAATTAAGTTTAAGACTGTTACGAAAAATTAATAACAAAAAATAAATAAGCGCAAAAGAATAACGACACAGATATACGTGGTTCAGTAACGTCGTGTTAGCTACGTCCACGGACAGAAGGGAGAACAATATTATTACGAAATAGGAGAGAATTACAAATGAACAGATAAGGACGACTGAAGTCATTAGAAGATTTATATGTGGCACCCTTCTAATGACCTAATACAAAATGGTACAACGAGACCCCGTACCGACCCGTCGTAGAGGATCATAACAGATTCAAGGCATTCCAACAAAGACATCCATCTTGGTTATTTATATAAGATGAGGTATGTAATTGCCCTTGTTTTGGTCAAATTAATATAAAATTAAATGGGGAAACGGGGAAGAAAGAGGAAGTGCAAGTGAAGTTCCTCCTTTTCTAGCTCACATGACAACTTTCCATTTTCAATCATTTGTCTTCTTCTCACTTCCTATTACCCTTACACCGTCTGCGTTGAAGCTCTCTCTGATCTTTCGGAGTTTCTTAAGCTCTCTGCTGCTTTTGGGGTTATGTTATGGGCTCCTCTTTGCCTCTAATTAATTTTAATTTAGGATTAACTTCTGCTTCTCTGTTTCCGTAAACTAACAAATTTGAATTTGGAATTGATAAATTTTTAGTCTGAAGAATTGGTATTACAAAATATTTATAGTGATAACTGGAAGTATGAAGAACGTATATGGTTTTTCTATATCCCTTTTTTCATCAAAATTCCTTAAAAAAAAAGAATAATTACGTCCATTTGATAACGATTTCGTTTTTAGTTTTCTGTTTTTTAAATTTATATTTTTTTACTCATCAAACTTAAAAAACGAACAAGATTGCTAATCGGTTTATCATACTTCGATTGAAATTAATTTTTTCCAATAAATTTTGGAGTTTGTTCGTGACGAAAATTACAGTGTAATTACAATGTACCATGTAATTGAAAATACAATATGATTATAATGTACAGTGTATTAATTGCAATTTGTAAAATTACAAATACACTATATATATAAATATTAAAAGAAATATGAGTTTAAATTATTTTTAGTACTTTGTTTTTGTTCATTATTTTTGTCTACCTACTTTTATATGTCTATTTCTGTCCGTGATTTTTTGTTTTATATCCATTTTTGTCTTTATTATTTAAAAAAAAATTGTCATGTTTTAGTCAGAAACAATCCAACATCTGACTTCATGATCATTAATTATTATCATCATTAATTATTATTTTATGTGAATCAAGCTATGTTGTATGTTCATATGGCATTAAAAGGTCTTTATTGTGTGTATAGAATTTGCAAATATTGATCAAAGTAATCACTTCTTAAAAATACAGGAACTAAAAATATATATATATATATATATATATTTATTTTGATACTTCAATGACTAAAATGACAAAATCTAAAATCTTAAGGTACAATAACTAAAATGAAAATTTTAAAAGTACAGGACTAAGTAGATAATAATTTAAACTATTTTATGGCCTAAAATAGTATTTTAAACCGAATATAGGTATAAATATCGGTAATATAAATATAAAAGGTTAACCTAAGAATATTAAACATGGTTTCAAAGATTTCTTCTTCAAAAAAAAAAAAAAAATAAATAAAAAAAAAAAAAAAAAGGTTTCAAATTGTTGTAGTGCCTGTTTAATTATTTAAATATTTTTTATTGTTAATCTTAAAATATCCATATAGATATTGAGATTTTCATCTACCATTTCTATAGAATTGATCGTTGAAGTGAGCAATTTAAGGAGAGTGAGTAGTTTGTAAAATTGTTATTGACTGACTTAGTTGTTATTAAATCTTGTGGTTAGTAATGAGTTATGGAAATTAGGTGCAACTAGTCGTCTTGTAGTTAGGCTATAAATTGGGTTTGTTGTTGTACATTTCATGTATATATATATATATATATATGGTGTAACTAGTGAAAGAAAATCATATCGAAGCATTATTCTCCATTAGCTTTTCTACATGGTATCAGAGCAATACCGAAAGTAGAAATCGAAGTTTTTTTTTGTTTTTCCCTCCTCGCTTCTGTAGCCATGACCGAAACAAAATTTTCTTCCGTCCCTTATGAATCTCGAATTATTGTCCAAGATAATACCTCATTTTTGTCTGGAATCATCCTTGATGATACGAATGTTCCATTATGGTCGCAACTTATGGAGATGCGTATTGGAGCTCGAAACAAATTTGGATTCCTTACTGTTGCCAAGGTTGATAATCCAAGTCTGTCCAAAACTTATCTTACTACGAATGATGCATGAATTATTGATACGGGTGCTACTGATCACATGACAAACAATTCTACCCACATGCATTTTCTCTGTTCGTTCTTCAACCCAACTTCATATACTCACTGTCAATGGAGTAGTTGCACCTGTTACTGGTGAAGGATCTGCACATGTGTCAAATTTCATTATCCTTGATACTGTGCTTTTAGTTCTTCTCTTTCCTTCAACCTTTTATCTGTTAGCAAAATCACAAAGGCTTTAAATTGTACTGTAAATTTTTGGCTTGATAAATGTATCTTTCAGGATATTGCAACACAACAGACTCTTGGCGTTGGTATTAGACGTGAGAATTTGTACTATCTTGATCTGGACACTACAAACAATCAAGTAGTTTGTCAAACAAATAACACTAAAGGGAGCCAAGTAAATACATATATGGCATGGTTGTGGCATCGTCGCCTTGGTCATCTATCGTTTAATTATCTTCGAAAATTGAAACCCAGGTTGTTTTTACATACGGAGTCCAAATTTAATTGTGATATTTGTGAAATGGCAAAGAGTCATAGAATTTCTTATCAGCCTAGTTATAATAAGAGCACTACACCCTTTATGATTATTCACTCTGATGTTTGGGGACCTGCTCAAATTCCTACTATATCGGGTGCTCGTTATTTTGTGACATTCATTGATGAGTGTACTCGTATGATTTGGATCTCTCTCTTACGAAACAAAGGAGAAATTTGTTTTGTTTTTCAAGATCTATATAAAATGGTGGCTTCTCAATATCAATGTCGAATTCAAGTACTTCAATCTGATAATGATGGAGAGTACATAAACTCTGATCTGAAGAAGTTTTGTCAAGAAAATGGCATTCGACATCAAACTTCGTGTACTGGTACACCGCAACAAAATGGTTTGGCAGAACGAAAGAATCGTCAAATACTTGAAGTTGTTCGAGCTTCTTTGTTTGGAATGAAAGTGCCTCGAGAGTATTGGGGTGAAGCAGTTCGCTCTACTGCATATCTTATCAATCGAACCCCATCTCGAGTCATTGATTTCAAAAATCCATATAAAAAACTCCACGAACTTGTCTCAGCACCAATTGGCTCGAACCTTGAACCACGTGTGTTTGGTTGCACTGCTTATGTCCACCAAGTTACAAGCAAGCTAGATCCACGAGCTGTTCGCTGCATATTTGTTGGATATGCACATTTAAAAAAATGATATCGGTGTTATGATCCCAATGAAAATAAAATATATGTAAATCGAGATGTTACATTCCATGAAGATATTCCTTTTTTCGGTAGTCATGAGTGCTCTCTTCAGGGGGAGACAACACGTAATATGGGTGAAGACAACACTCATGAGCTTTTACATGCCCATTTTGATTGTTTGAATGATAATGTTCAGCCTGACGATGTTGAGGATGTTGATGGCATTCATGAGAATCAAGATAGTACAAATCAAGATACTATGAGTTCCCAAATCACACCAACAGCCATAGAAATTTGGAATGTGCCCCCTCGGGTAACATCATTTCCCTCATCTCTTGAAATACATGAGTCAACTCCTCCTCCTCTTGAAACTGAACCGAGATATTCGATTATGATAAATCGAGGGATTCCAAAAATTCAATATGACCCTGTTTTTAAAGCTAAATCTAAATACCCCATTAACAATTATACCTCTTCCCATCGTTTGTCAAAAAATCATGCACTTGTTGTAAATCAATTATCCCTTGTATTTATTCCAAGTAATGTGCAGGAAGCATTGATGGATTCAAAATGGAGAAATGTTATGAATGATGAAATGAAAGCATTGCAGAAAAATCACACATGGAAACTTGTATCGCTGCCTGTAGGGAAGAAAACAGTAGGGTGCAGGTGGATTTTTACAGTGAAACTCAACCCGAATGGAATCATAGATCGCTACAAGGCCAGACTTGTTGCTAAAGGGTATACACAGAAATACAGAATTGATTATGGGTATACATTTGCACCTGTAGCAAAGATGAACATCATACGAGTACTTATTTCTATAGCAGCAAATTCAGATTGGCCGCTGCGACAATTTGATGTTAAAAATGCGTTCCTCAATGGGACTTTGGAAGAAGAAGTATATATGGATCCTCCTCCGGGCAAAAATTGTGTTGGTAAAGTATGCAAACTAAGAAGAGCCTTATATGGATTAAAGCAGTCCCCCCGAGCATGTTTGGAAGACTATCAACTTTCATGAAGAAGATTGGATACAAACAAAGTGGTGCTGATCATACTCTCTTCATCAAGCAAAACTTTAAGAAGGTAACTGCTCTTATTGTTTATGTTGACGATATGGTTGTTACAGGGGAATGACTCAACCAAGATAGTTGCCCTTCAAGAAAGTCTTGCAACTGAGTTCGAACTTAAGGATCTTGGGCACTTGAAATACTTCTTAGGCATTGAAGTTGCAAGATCAAGCAACGGAATCTCTCTCTGCCAACGGAAATATGTGCTAGATTTATTAGCAGAAACATGTATGTTTGATTGTAAACCTATTGAAACTCCCCTTGAAGTTAATCAAAAGCTAACCATTCAACCAGATCAAACTCCAACGAATAAGGAGAGGTATCAAAGATTAGTTGGAAAATTAATATATTTATCACATACGCGTCCTGACATAGCATATGCAGTAAGTGTTGTAAGTCAATTCATGCATGCACCAAGTGAAGATCACATGGAGGTTGTTTATCGAATCTTGCGATACTTGAAATCTTCGCCAGGAAAATGATTGTTTTTCCAGAAAAATGGAGATCTAGAAGTTAAGGGATATACAGATGTTGATTAGGCTGGAAGTCACATTGATCGAAAGTCGACGTCAGGCTACTTTACCTTTGTTGGACGTAACCTAGTTACGTGGCGAAGCAAGAAACAAAAGGTTGTTGCAAGATCAAGTGCAGAAGCAAAATTTCGTGGAATGGCACAAGGTATCTGTGAGTTGCTATGGATAAAACGTATTTACATGACCTTGGTATATGTTTGTCAAAACCTATGATGTTATTATGTGATAACAAGGCAGTCATAGCAATTGCAAATAATCATGTTCAGCATGACAGAACCAAACATGTGGAAGTTGATCGACACTTCATCAAAGATCATCTTGACAAAGGTGAAATTAGTCTTCCATTTGTTACGTCAAAAGAACAGGTTGTAACCGAAAAAGTTTTTCAAAGCTCACTTACCAAGTTGGGAATGATTGACATATATTCACCAACTTGAGGGGAGTGTTGAAGTGAGCAAAATTTGAGAAGAGTGAGTCATTTGTAAAATTGTTATTGACTGACTTAGTTGTTATTAAATCTTGTGGTTAGTAATGAGTTATGGAAATTAAGTGCAACTAGTTGTCTTGTAGTTAGGTTATAGACTAGGTTTGTCGTTGTACATTTCATATATATATATATATGGTGTAACTAGTGAAAGGAAATCATATCGAAGCATTATTCTCTATTAGCTTTTCTACATTGAGTTTCCAACATTTTTTCTAACATCTATTTTTAAATCCTTGAAAGCTAATTGTTACTATTCCAAATATCATTCCAAGATGAGTACAATTCACCTATCACTTGTCTATATCATGCTTCTCTTTTATATATTTCTAGATTATATATTAAAGAAAGTAACATAATTCAAGGATTGAGACATATACTCTTGTATCAAATTATAATAATAAAGATGGTAGGTTCGTAGAATTATTTTCAATATCTCTAAGATCCCACTCATATTTACCCACATAAAAATAGAAAATGTGTATCCATTCGATTCCCACACCTTATAAAAATTTATGATCTTGTGCACTTCCTAAATACTACTTAAATAAAAGCATATTTATCTCTTCTCTAAATTGAAATTGAACTTTTCTTCCATTAAATTTTTGTTGAAGTTGGTTTGCTCCACAAAATAATGTTCACCTAGGTTTTGTGGTATGATGTGTTGCATCTATAAAAAGATAATTTGATTCATTTTGGTCAAACGGAGTATAATTCAACTGACATAAAGATGTGTTCTCGACCATGAGGTCTGAGGCATGGTCGAGTGTTGCATCTATAAAAAGATTATTTGATTCATCCGGATCAAACGGAGTATAACTCAACTGACATAAAGATGTGCTCTCGACCATGAGATTGATGCATAGTCGAAGTTTGAATCTTCCCACCCAAATAGAACTAAAAAAAAAAAAAGATAATAATGGTTCTTTCTTTGGAGATAATTAATTACTCATTAAACTTAGGCTCTAATAGCACATTACTTTCTATTTGTTTTTTAATTTTTTAAACAACTTTTGGTTATAAATTTTTTAAAAAATTATTACTTATGATTGAAATATCATCTTAGAAAAGAAAAGGTTGTAGTATTTAGTTGAAATTTTAAATAGTAGTAAAAAGTGCTTTTAAGTTTTCAACTAAATACTACTAATTTTTTTTAAAAAAAATATAGAAAGCTGACTTTTTTTTTTTTTTTTTGAAAGGTTACAACTTTCGAAAAAATACTAATTGAATTTTCGATAAATCTTTTTTTCGAAAGTTATATAACTCAACCTTCGAAGAAAAATGTCGAAATAAATTTCAAACTTTGAAAAAATACTCTTTTTCAAGAGTTTTTCGAAACCTTCGATAAAAAGTAGATATTTTTCGAACGCTTTTTAAATATTTTTAAATTTTTTTCGAAACTTTTTTTATAACCTCCAGTAATAGAAGTTCGAAATAGACCAACTTAATTGGAGTGGTATCACGCTCTAAATACACAAATATCATTTAAATTTTAAAAAACTACTTTGATGATTAACAACATATCTTATCCTTTAAAAACGTTACTCAAAACTCACCCTAAAAGCATCCAAAAGCACTTCTCTCCAATCATCAAGAATAGTTTCAACGCGGCATAAACGTAGACATCATTTTGCAGGTTTCAAAACTCCATCATTGAAAGAGGAAAAAGAGTATAAGAAATAAAGAAATGATGATACGTGTTTGCTTAAAGTCATTTACTTTGGGTCCAATTGAGTAAAGAACATGGAACATTCTGCCCTTAAACTGTGGGCCGCACCCACCCCGTATGGTTGAGGGCCCTACACTCACCAACTTTAATCCACTACGGTTTCCCACGTATGGTTGCCTCCAATGTGATTGCCACTAAAAAAAAGTAATTAATATAGAAAATATTTCCTACTGTTTTCATTCTTATCAATCATATCAACAATCTCATGAAAATAAATCAATTAGTGGAATTAGTGGATATCCGCCAACATACACAGCTAAATACACATAAATTATGTACTCATCCATTAATAAGTTACAAGTTCGAATCTCCTACTTCACATATTATTACTTCAAAAAAGATTGGAGTTTGAATTTTACTCCTTACATATGTTGTTGAACTATATATATATGGGAAATTGTAACAGATCTAAATTTAGAATAAGATAATTAAAAATATAGTGCAATTTCTATCGCTGATATCTTATGACTGATAAGAGTCTATCGCTGATCACCTCAGTTTTTTATAGATTTTTGTCAGTGATAATAGTCTATCACTAATAGAAGTGATATGATAAAGTATATCAGTGATAGAAACAGATTTTTTTGCCATATTTGTAAAATATTTTAAAGTTTACTAAATTTGCAATTAGTTTGGGCCGGATTGTTATTTGTGCAGCCCTATATATATATATTTTTGTTCATTTATTTTATTTTTTTTACAACAAATATAGTGATGGAAATTTAAACCACCTCCAAAAATGAGTAAATATCTTAATCACTAAACTTAAGTTCATATTCACCATAGCCCAATTAGTTAACGATATAAATTAAAATTGATGTAGTTCGTTTCTATTTTTTTCCTTTTTTGTTGGTGTATAATTATATTGACAATAATAAATAAAAAATATCCATATTTATGATAGGTTCAGAGTAGGGATGGCAACAGGGCGGGACGGGGACGGGGATGCACTCCCAATCCCCGTCTTCGTGGGGATTTTTCATCCCCGTCCCCGCCCTGTTCCCCATTTTAAAAAATTGGGGTTGGGGTCGGGGAATTCCCGTTCAGGGATCGGGTCCCTACAGGAAAAAAAATCCCCGTTTTCATTTTATTTTAAAAAAATAATAATTAACTATTGATAATTATATTGGTATTGTTTATAATTTTTCGTTAAAACTCATAATTATGGGAAATTGTAACAGATGTCAATTTAGAGTAAAATAAT
The DNA here is from genome assembly GCA_028017165.1 of Herpetospermum pedunculosum. Classification (NCBI taxonomy): domain Eukaryota; kingdom Viridiplantae; phylum Streptophyta; class Magnoliopsida; order Cucurbitales; family Cucurbitaceae; genus Herpetospermum; species Herpetospermum pedunculosum. The sequence continues at coordinate 50,051,433 of CM051528.1, read as the reverse complement.
TAAAAATATAGCCTTTTTAAAAAAAAATGCGGATATGACAATTTCTATCACTGATAGTATGGTCTATCGCAGATAGAAGTTTATCGTTGATAGAAGTCTATCGCTGATAGTAGTCTTTTTTATAGAATTTTGTCAGTGATAATAGTCTATCACGGATAGAAGTCTATCAAGAATAGTCATAAAGTCTATCACGGATAGAAGTCTATCAGTAATAGTCATAAAGTCTATCAGTGATAGCCACAGTTTTTTTGCCATATTTGCAAAAGGTTTTAAACTTTGCTAAATTTGAAATTATTTTTGGCTTGATTGCTGTTTGTGCAACCAACCCATAATAAAATTGAAGAACTAATGATAAAAGTTATATAATTCAAAAATAAAATATAATCTATCATTTATTACTAAATATAGGTTGGTGTGCAATACTTGACAACCTATGCGATCACATAGGTAGTTGTGCGATAGCTATACGATCACATCGGTAGCTATGTTATCGCATAGCTACCTATGCGATAACTAGCAATCTATGCGATCGCATAGTTACCGCATAGGTTATTGTTCGATCGCATAACTATCGCACATCTTAAACCAAGAAGCTACTGAAATCGATTTAACAAAAAAAAAAAAAAAAAATACACAGAGCTCTTTGGAATGAATTTAACCAAAAAAAAGAAGAAGAAGAAAATACACAAACTTGAAATTAGAGTTTGAAATTGATTTAATAAAAAAAAAAAAAAAACTTAGAAAGAATAAACGTTGTAAAAAAATAGAATGAAGAAGAAGATTAAAAACAAAACCAATGGGAAGAAGAAGACATACCTGGACAAGGCATCACCATGGCTTTCGGAGAAAGTCGTCTAAAATGGAGGGTATCAGAAAGCCATACTTTTGATGTCTGGGCTACAACTATGCCCGAGCATAAATGCTAAGACGTCAACCAAACGTGGGAATGACCATCAAAAAGTCATTCCCACCCTGATGCCCACCTTTAAAGACGCCAACCAAACGACCCCTAATAGATCATGTTAAAACTAAGTTTAAAATCTATATTTGATCACTTAATGTACTCATTGAAAGTGTAACCAAGTTTTAGGCGTTTCAAGATAACTTTTAGTATTCTAAAGTGTCTTTTAGAATATTAAGATACCTTTTGATATTACAAGGTGACTTTTCACATTAACATTCATGTTACAGAGTTATAAAATCTCTTGGCTGATTTTCTTGTCTATAAAAGTGATTAGCCTTGCCTAATGTAAAACACAACTTCAATATTTGAATTAAAAACTCTATTGAAACATTTCCATAGTCGAAAACTATTTTGTTACCCCTTTGCATTTATTGTATGACTTACATGTCTTAGAAACATTTTATTAAACTTGATCAATCTAATAATGAAGTGTTTCAGTTTAAAGTTAAAGACGAGTTTTTTATTTTTGGATATTTGATCGAAATGTATTTCTATTCTTCTCTTTATCTGAGGTGAAATTAAATGTATTCAGTGGTTTTAGTGATTGTAATTTAAGGGTTCGTATAACTAAGGAGTTCTTGATTCAATTCACTCTAGTTTCGTATCAGGCATATAGCTCTATTTTTTTAATGTGCTATGTTCACTCATGAATGATGTCACTATATTTTCAATTCAGAATAATTTTCTTTTTAACAAATTTTTAGTCAATCAAACTTATAATTTTTCACAACATATTAGGAACCATGTTAATAAACTTAAAATATATTATCGTTTATTTTTTTTACCTATGAACTAGGGAGGGCAGAAATCTCTGCGGGTCCCCGACCCGATCGGGGCGGGAAATTCCCGGCTTGACCGGGTACGGGGTCAAATCAGGGATTTAATTCGGATTTCCATCCCCGCTCCGTCCCCGACCCCGAACCCGCCCCGAATAGTTTTTATTGATTTTTTTTATAAAATAATATAATATATATTATATTAAGGGTTGGTTGCACAGACAACAATCAAGTCAAAAAATAATTACAAATTTAGCAAATCTTTTGCAAATATGACAAAAAATCAGTGGCTATCACTGATAGACTTTTTTACTATTACTGATAGACTTCTATCACCGATAGACTATTATCACTGACAAAATTCTATAAAAAAAAGACTACTATCAGGGATAAACTTCTATAAGTGATAGAAATTGCCATATCCGCAAAATTTTTTTAAAAAAATGCTATATTTTTAAATATTTTACTCTAAATTGACATTTGTTACAATTTTTCTTTTATTATTGTATTAATTAATTAATTAGAATTAAAATTTTGTATAATTTTAAATACCTTTCGTTGAACATGATTATTAAGATTTATTGTTAAATAAAATAAACAACAATTAATTATTTAAAATTTATTTGCAAATCTGATGACATTCTCATGCACACCAAACACAGACATCATTGATTTCCAGACATCTTATTCCAGACATGTCATTCCTAGGCATCTTCTATTCTCAGCCATCTGTAAATCCTCAAATCAAACGGCCCCTTAGTCTTCCACGAAATGGACTTGTGAGATATTGAAGTTCATGTCTTTCTTTTTTTCGTTGACTTTGACTATTGTGATGAAGTTTTGAGTATAGGTAATTAAGGGCCCGTTTGATAACGTTCATGTTTCTTGTTCCCTGTTTCCTGTTTCTTGTTCCTTGTTTCTTGTTCCCTATTTTTTTAGAACTAGAAACAAGAACATGTTTGATAACTACTCCTGTTTCTGGGTTCTTGAAGAAAAAAAAGAAACAGAACTGAAACTTGTTTGATAACGTTTCTTGTTTCTTGTTTTTTTATTAAAAAAAAAAAAAAAAAATAGAAACATTATCATGTTTGATAATTATTTTTTGTTAATGGATTCTTTTTTCTCTTTGTTGTTTTTCCTTTTTATAGTTTAAATATAATTTAGTATACATAATATAAAAAAGATATAACACGCAATTAAAAAAAAAAAATCAAAGTTTACATAATCGAATACAAATAAGTCTCGATGCAAAGTTAAAAACCACCATAAATTGTATTTATACTTCAAATGTTATCCAAATTTTATTTGATTTGGTATATGTTTTTGTGTGTTGACCGGGTAAGGAGACATTTGTTTAAGAATAGAGAATCGAGCCTTTAACACACGAAAACAACATTCAATAACATCAATGTCACAGTTTTATGAAAATTTTGATGTCTCAATTTTATGGAAACGTTGATAAAAATATCGATAAAATTACAATGTGAATAAATATTTATGAAAAAAAAAATATATATATATTTTTTAAAATATACTTAAATTAATAAATAAATCAATGTCACAATGTGTTGCACCCTTCAAGAAAATCTTGTCGCTTTGGCCGAGTGGTTAAGGCGTGTGCCTGCTAAGTACATGGGGTTTCCCCGCAAGAGTTCGAATCTCTCCGGCGACGAATATTTTTGTTTAAAAAAAAAAAAAATTAATAAATAAACATTTTTTTAACAATTAATAAATAAAATTTAACATTTTTTTTACAATTAATAAATAAAATTTTAACGTAGTTAAATATTGACAAAATTTAAAATTAAAATAATATATAAAAAAATCTGCAAAATTAAAAAAAAAAGTTAAACTGAGCAGCTCAATTGGCATACGGTTGTGCCTGTGATTAAAAGGTCATAGGTTCAATCCTCTCAAGCTCTATTTTTAATTGGCATACGGTTGTCCTTGCTCCATCACAATATTTTGATCTCTTCGAACTCCATTTTGAATATGAATTTGATTCTCTAGGGAATTCATCTCAATGCAAGTAAAAAATCTATCAAAAATCAAATAATTATTTGGTGCAATGGCTGAACTCATACCCTAACTTACTCTAGAGTAGGGGTTTTATTCTTGTGCAACTATTTAAATTTGTTTTATTATTTTTTTACTATCGAGAGAAACCATTAAAAATAAATAAAGAAATAATGGTATAAAAAGAGAAATGGATTGAAATTTGTTACTAAATATGGTAATTTGTAAAAACTTTCATTTTAAGCATGTAAAGAGCTTGCCAAATATTCTATGGAATATCTAAATTTTAGAAACAAATTTATTAAATATTTTAAAAAATAGACAATTTTAAAAATATGGTATAAAAAGAGAAATGGATTGAGATTTTATTACTAAATATGGTTATGGAGGTACCAAATTTGTAAAAACTTTCATTTTAAGCATGTAGAGAGCTTGCCAAATATTCTATGGAATATCTAAATTTTAGAAACAAATTTATTAAATATTTTAAAAATATGGTATAAAAAGAGAAATGGATTGAGATTTTATTACTAAATATGGTTATGGAGGTACCAAATTTGTAAAAACCTTCATTTTAAGCAAGTAAAGAGCATGACAAATATTCTATGGAATATATAAATTCTAGAAACAATTTATTAAATATTTTAAAAATACAAATTCTCGAGAATATATATCCTAGATCTTTTATTTGTGCAACTATTTAAAATATTTTATTACTGTTTAAATTTATCAAATAATCACTCGGTGCAATCTTTTCGTGGAGGTTTGACCAGTATTTGTGCACTTATTTTAAATGTTTTATTATTGCTCAATTTTTTATCAAACCACATTTTGTCCAAGTTTTAATCAAACAACCATCAATTCTCTCACCCATATTAAAAAAAAACTTCAAAATATGAATTAAAGTAAGTGGAAAAATGAAAGAAATATGAAAACCATCCCAACAAACTATGCAACTCACAAAAAAGCAAATTAAATGGATAAAAGAAATTTAATAATTTTCTTACCAATTTTGATGAGAGAGAATTAAAAAAATAAAGAAGAATGGTCTAAAAAGAGAAATGGGTTGAGATTTTATTACTAAATATGGTTATGGAGGTACCAAATTTGTAAAAAAATTCTTTTAAGCATGTAAAGAGCATAAAAATCAACAAATATTATGGAATCTAAATTCTAGAAACAGTTTAGTAATTATTTTTTAAAATAGATGATTTTAAAAATTACAAATTTTGGAGAGTTTATACCATAAAATTTCTAGAGAAAAAAATATATAAAATGTTTACTACTATTTTCATTCCTTACCAATCATACAAACAATATATTAACATAACTCAACTAACATAAAATATGAATTAATTTCATTCATTATCAATCATACAAATAATGTTAACACCAACATCAACATGAACATAGTTCAACTAACATAAAGTATGAATTAATGACCAAGAGGTTAGAGGTTCGATTCTTTAACCTTGTATTAATTAAATATCTTTGCAAAAAATAATACTAACATCAATATATTTCAATTAATTTTTTTTTAATGTTAATTTTAGTTCAAATAGTGTGAATTAGGAAAAGAAAGGAATAATGGATTTTTTAACCATTAAACTAGATTTATATTAACTATAGTTTATAGTTCAATTACTTAAGACAATATACACGTGTTTCAAAAATTAAATGTTGAAGTCTCCACTTTCATATTGTTAAAGTAAAAAATGAAACATAATCTATTGTAGGAGTGTTTTAAACAACAATATGAGACATATGAAATAAAATAATTACCTAATTAGTTATGTGTATGATTAGTATAATTCAATGAAGTATGTGCATTACCAACATGAGCATATAGTTTTTTTTTTTTTTTTTTTTTTTGACAACATGTGAGGAGAGGATTCGAACTTGAGACTTCTTGTTATGCTCATATTGGCACATGAGCATAATATAGTTAAACAGATATAAAGTATGTATTTTTTATCAAAAAAATTAAAGGTTTGAATCTCTTGTAAAAAAAAAATAATAATAAAAAAAAAATGTATGTGCAATTGATTTTGATTTTCTTTTCATGGGACTCTCATAATTCTTGTTGAATGCATAATTAAAAAATAAATTTTGAGATTTAAATCTCATTTTAATCTTTGAACTTTTAAGATTCTTTCATTTTGGTTCGTAAACTTTCAAATGTTTAATTTAGTCTATTAATTTTTAAATGTTTAATGGCTCTACCAGTGGAGAATTCCTTCAAATTAAATGTGGATGTTGCGTGCTATCTGGTTGGCGCTCAAAACATGGTTGGGAGCGGCAATCCGTGATTCCTCAAGGCAGCTGGTGGTGGCTTCAGCGACTCCCCTAATCTATCGATTGGACCATTTGTTAGCTGAAGCAATGGTCTTGCTTCATGGTCTTCAATTGATTGTGAGGTTTGGTTTGAATATGGTGGAGATTGAGATCGACTCTCTAAGTCTGGCGAGAGCGATTCAAAACCAGGAACGACAGTTATCTCCTCAAAGGACGATTGTTGTTGAAATTCGATCGTTGATGATGGCCCTCAAGTGCATTGACATTAATTGGATCTCAAGATCAATAAACAAGATAGCCCACAATCTTGTGGGTTGGGCCTTATCCAAATATTCTCCTTTTACTTGGGCCGAATTTTTTCTTAGTTGGCTTATAAACCTAGTTTCATGGGTTAACAAGAGGAATGTGTAAAGAGGGGAGTGCAACATGAAAAATGTCTAAACCACTCTCATTTTGGAAAATTGTCTAAAAGCTAAATTTAGTAAGTAAACCTACACTAAGTGGACAAAAATACCCTCCTACTATATTCTACAATTTAACGATTAAATGAAATAATGTTTTAAAATAGGGAATGATTAGGATGAGAGAGAGAAAGGTAATGGATGTCAAAATAACATAAACGTTAAAATAAAGAAATTGGCAACTAAAGTTAAAGGGTGAACAATGAAAAATTGCATTTGACGGGTATGGTATACCTACGGACATACTTTTGTACCTTCACGTCTAGGTTCACCGAGGTTGTATATAGGCTTGTATACAGTTCATTAATACCCATCCCAACTTTTGTAATGGATGTCAAAATAACATATGATGGAGCGCATGTAGCGCAGCGGAAGCGAGGCAGATCATTGACACTCTAATTTCATCAATTTAGCTAAACTAGAAACATGCTCAAAACTAGAAATAAAAGAAATTAAAACACTTACCTCTTGTAGTTCTAAAAACTTCTATTTCGATGCTTGAATCTCCTCACGAACCCTTCGAAACTTCCTTCGAACTCCTCGAGAACCACCTCCGGTAGTCCCGCTATCCTCGGACCGAGCAACGGAGTGGTGGGACTCCTTTATGAAAGAAAAAGTTTGGAAGAAGAAGATGGAAAGATGAAAGTGATGAAGATTTTGTGAGAAATATCTAACACTTAGCTTTCTAATTTCTCAAGTAACATGAACTCTTCATGCTCATCCAAATATTCAAACTCTTTGAAAATTCATCAACCTCAAACCATTTGAACTTCCTCCAATAGTCAATTCACATCCAACAAACTCTTTGCTTAGCATGACACTTCAAATTGGATGAATTAGTCTTCACACAAGTGTTCAACAATGGATGAGTTTATGCATGTTGTTGGTGATTCACAATCCACTTCACAACTTGGATAAACCCACTCAACTTGGATAATCCCACTTGTAATATTTTGTCATTTTAAAATTAATTCATAATTAATTTTAATTAATTAAACTTTTTAATTAATTAATATTATTATTTAATTCAATATCAAATATTAATTAAATAATAAGACTAATCTCGGTTTCTTAAACCGAATCATCACACATGAATCCATATTCATGTTTTAGACTCATCCCATATTTAAATCATATTTAAATATGTCCATCATTCTTCCAAAAATTAATTTGAATAAATTCAAATTCTTTTTCTCTCATATTGTTACACGGCTTAATCCGAGCTAGCCAGGAGAACCTAAAGGACCTACAGATCATGAGCTCCAACGATACGAGATTAACCGGCCAAACTCTTTAGCCAAGCTAACCAACATTCGTTAACCCCTGGAGACTCCACTAAAGTCCAAGGGTTGCAATCTCCTCACCGTAGATATATTTATGTCCTCTTGATATAACCATCATCAGTAAGTCAATCCTTCACAGGTCGTTCGTAATTACAATTGGGTCAAAATAATCGTTTTACCCCTGTAATTACATTTTGTTCCTTAAGTCCCACTGGTCCTCTAATGCACTATTGGTTTGTGGTCCAACCACCAAACCGATTGGTAAGTGATCTCATCACTATACCAAGTCCCTCTCGGGCCAATGAGAGGGTGGGATCCCTAGTTCAAGACCCGAAGTCAGCACTTAAGGGAACAACCTCTCTACTAATCCCTAAACGCGGGTACGAGTGAATTCCATCTCGCAGGACTATGTTCCCAGCTACCTACCCGGTCTTATCCCCAAGATGGTAGGTTTATTGAGTCGGCGATCTCGGGCCACTCTCACCCATACAAGTCAAAGGATAAGCCCGAATAAACAGGAGTTCATAGCGTGCTCAGGATTCAGATCGAGTTACCTAGGTCATCATATGAAAAAGTCGGTCTTTACAGTAAACGGAGTTGTAAAGAAAAAGTGGCTTTATTTCGCGGTTCAGTCTTATGCAAACTCATTGCATAGGACGCCCCCAGTCACATGTCTCCACATGAACGATTTCAGATCACATCGTTTGTACTATACAAAGTGGGCCGCGTCCAATAGTGTCCTCATGATAAGGTTTCCAGCCTTATCCCTATACTATAGACCGTTTTGGCTATTACTTGAATTTGATCCACAATCAATGTTAAACATGAAGTTCAAGTATACAACCTATAGCCATGAATTCTTTGTTTATTGGAGTTAGGTTAAAAGTAAACACAATTCACTTTATTCAATAACAATTTTACTGAATAAAACTCAATAACAACTTTATTGCAAAATAGAATATACATTCAGTTTACAAACCACGAGTTTTAGGACATCAAACCCAACAAACTCCCACTTGGAGTAAAACGTCAGTGGAGTATTACATGCTTGATGAGAAAAACTGGAATATCAAATACATCCATGGCTTTTCTCCCACTGTCCTACTATACAGCTCGCAGTCCTAAACTCACTAGGTGCCCCTCGAACACTTTAGCCGTGAGGGACTTTGTAAACGGATCAACAATATTGTTCTCCGAGGCGATCTGTATAACGATCACGTCTCCTCGATGCACTATCTCCCTGATGAGATGATATTTCTGCTCAATGTGCTTTCCACGCTTATGACTTCTTGGTTCTCTGGAATTTGCCACAGCACCAGTATTATCACAATAAAGTGTGATAGGGAAATTCATATTTGGAACAACTTCCAAGTTCGTCAAGAATTTCTTAAGCCATACAGCCTCTTTCGCAGCTTCGAGCCGCGACATACTCAGCTTCCATGGTGAAGTCAGCAATACAACCTTACTTTATACTCCTCCATACTATTGCCCCTCCGTTAAGAGTGAACACTGATCCCGATGTGGATTTCCTCGAATCCTTATCTGTTTGAAAATCAGAGTCAGTGTATCCTGTAAGGATCAAATTCTTCGCGCCATACACAAGCACATAGTCTCTCGTTCTCTGAAGATACTTGAGGATGTGTTTAACGGTAGTCCAATGATCATATCCTGGATTGGACTGATGCCTACTGACAATTCCCACTGCATAGCATATGTCGGGTCGTGTACATAACATGACATACATCAGGCTACCGATTGCTGATGCATAAGGAATTCATCTCATATCCTCAACTTCTTGAGGTGTCTTAGGACACTCTTCCTTCGAAAGTTGAATTACATGCCTGAAAGGTAACAAACCTTTCTTTGAATTCTGCATCGAATATCGTATCAACACCTTGTCGATATAAGATGCTTGAGACAACGCTAGCGTTTTGTTCTTACGATTCCTTACGATTTGAATCCCTAGAACAAACTGAGCCTCTCCCAAATATTTCATTTGGAATTGGGTCGCTAGCCATTGCTTAACGTCAGTCAGGAACCCTACATCATTCCCAATGAGTAGGATATCATCTACGTATAAGACTAAGAAAGCTACAACAGAATTGACTATTTTCTTGTAGACACAAGGTTCGTCAACATTCTGTTCAAAGCCATAAGATTTGATCGCAGTATCAAACCTTATATTCCAGGATCTATACGCTTGCTTCAACCCATAAATTGATCGATTAAGCTTGCAAACCTTTTGCTCTTGACCCTGAACTATGCACCCCTCTGGTTGAGCCATATAGATACTCTCTTCAAGATTGCCATTCAAAAAGACTGTCTTGACATCCATTTGCCAAATTTCATAATCATAAAACGTGGCAATCGATAAGAGTATTTTAATCGACTTTAACATGGAAACAGGGGAGAAGGTTTCTTCATAGTCCACCCCTTCCCTCTGGGAATAACCCTTTGCCACAAGTCGAGCCTTAAACGTTTGCACCTTACCGACTTGGTCTCGTTTCCTCTTGTAGATCGACTTGCAACCAATAGGTCTTTCACCATCAGGTTGCTCTACAAGATCCCATACCAAATTGAAGTACATCGACTCAATTTCGAGGTCCATGGCTTTAAGCCACTAGTCCTTATCTATGTCATTCATTTCCTGTTTAAAGGTCAATGGATCCTCAACGCCGTCATCAGGTATGACGACCTGAGTTTCCATTAAACCCATGTAGCGGTCGGGTTGTCTCACATCCCTCCCACTACGTCGAGGTATTCTCAACTCTTGAGAAGGACCAGCCTGATCAACAACTCTTGTTGACCCATCTATAGCTTTCCTAGAAAGTTCGGTCAAAATAATTTTGCTCGAAGGTTGATGGTCTCTCATGTGGTCTTCCTCTAAGAACGTGACGTTTGTCGACACAAACACCTTGTTCTCTTGAGGATCGTAAAAGAGACCACCTTTCGTTTCCTTGGGGTACCCTACAAATAGGCATAATTTTGAACGAAGTTCCAATTTCTTTGGATTGGTCACTAGCACGTGTGCCGGACACCCTCAAATCCTGAAGTGACGTAAACTACCTTTATGCCCTCTCCATAACTCATAAGGTGTTTCTGAAACACTCTTAGAGGGAACCATGTTCAAAATATATACAACAACCTCTACTGCATATCCCCAAAACGAACTAGGCAGTTGAGCATAGCTCATCAAAGATCGAACCATGTCTAACAGGGTTCTATTTCTCCTTTCGGACACACCGTTCTGCTGCGGTGTTCCGGGCGCTGAGAGTTGGGATACTATTCCATGTTCTATCATATAATCTTGGAATCTCAAATCCATATACTCTCCACCTCGATCTGATCGGAGTGTTTTAATCGTTTTACCTAATGTGTTCTCAACCTCTGCCTTATACTCCTTGAACTTTTCAAGAGCTTCAGACTTATGATGCATTAGGTAAAGATAGTCGTACCTAGAATAATCATCAATAAAGTTGATGAAATATCCATACCCTCCTCGTGCTTTAACATTCATCGGACCACAAAGGTCTGAATGTACAAGCTCTAGAGTTTCTTTGGACCTATGACCTTTTTCAGAAAAAGATCGTTTGGTCATCTTGCCCTCAAGACAAGACTCACATGGTGGTAAAGAGTTGTCCTCTAACTGATTTAGGAGACCACTCTTAACCAATCTTCCAATCCTATTGAGATTAATGTGGCCTAGTCTCAAGTGCCAAAGATAGGTACTTGGAGAAAGTTTCTGCCTTTTTGTTTGAGTCTTAGCTGTTTTAAACATCTCGGTGTTCAAAAGAGCTTTTGCCTCTGTTGGTCTTAACACATAGAAGTTGTTTTCAAGTTTCGCAGAACATATATGTACACCTCTTTTGCTAATGAACGCTTCATTAAAATCAAAAGATACTTTATACAAATGTTCAAGTAAACAATAGATAATACAAGGTTCCTTTTAAAGCTAGGAACCAACAGTACATTTTCAAGTAAAATGAAACTATCTCTATATAACAACTTGACAGCTCCCACTGCCTTGGCTGAGACAACCTCTCATGTTCCAACCCTGAGATTTATCTCACCTTCAGCAAGCAGCTGCCAGGAACTAGTTTCCTGGAAAGAAGAACAAACATGGTTAGTGGCTCCTGAATCCAGTATCCAAGCAGAACTATCATGTTCCACTAAACATGTTTCAACAACGAGTAAATCATATTTACTTAGTTGTTTCTTCTCATCTTTCCTCGCCATGAGGGTATCATGATAGACCGATGATGATGGTTGTCCAAACATCGTCTGTAATGGAATCCATGATCTCCTTAACAGAGACCATTACCTCATGCTTCTTAGCTAACACATCAGATGTGCTGGCCAAGATGTAGACTCGAGCTTTATCATTAGCCCTAGTCCACCTGTCAAATGCATCTCGAACAGTTCGAGTTGCATACGAGCTAGGAGGGGGAGGACATTCCTCTGTTAAGACAAACCTAAGATCATCGATAACAAGAATCGTATTCAAGTTCGATTTCCAGGTCGTGTAGTTATCGTCGTTTAGTTTATTAGAAGCTAGTAATTGGATAAACGAGCTAGACATGCTGAAAAAGAATAAATTATATTAGTGAATTGATTTTAACCAATTTCATACATCCAAACAAAATTTTAGCAAAAGTAATAATGTACCCAAAAACTCATTATTAATTTGCAACGATACTTCAGTGAGTCAGAGCAACCGCTACCGAGGGGCAGTCAATCACTCTTTCACTGAACCAAGACATTTTTGACTAAATGCTAATACCAGAATAAATCATATTCCTATAGCACCTTAGTTATCGCTACTTCGGTCAAGAATCTACTAAGAACTTAGTAATCATTTGTAAGTGTGACCCGCCATTTTCAGAACTCAGAGGTCGGCCCCAACAGTGCAACCGAATGGAAATGTCAGAGTTGGGAATGGACCTAAGAGACCCTATCCATTTCTGGAGATTGAGTTGTTCCGACTGTTGGGTTTTATGTCCTAAAACTCGTGGTTTGTAAACTGTTATGTTTGTAAATACTCTATTTAGAATAAAGAGTTATTAGTTTTATTCAGTGAAAGAGTTTACTGAAATAAAGTGAAACGTGTTTATGTTAACCTATACCAATGACCAACACCCATGGCTGAATATGAGTACTAGAGCCTCATGTATGACATGATTGTGGATCAGGCTCAAGTAGTCAGTCAAAATTGTCTATAGTATACGGATAAGGTTGGGTACCTTATCCTGGTAACACTATTGGATGCGGCTCACTTTGTATTGTACAAAACGATGTGATCCGAATCGTTTCACATGGAGATGTGCGAGTGAGGGCGTCCTGTGCAAAGAGTTTGCATAAGACCGAACCGCGTATTAAGTCGCTCTCTCTTTATAACTCCGTTTACTGATGAGACCGACTTATACATATTGATGGCCTAGGTAACTCGATCTCAATCCTGAGCTCGCTATGAACTCCTGCTTATTCGATAGTATCCTTTGATTTGCACGGGTGAGAGTGGCCCATTAGCGCCGACTCAATAAGCCTACCATCTTGGGGATAAAGTCGAATAGGTAGCTGGGGACATAGTACAGCAAGATTGGAGTTCACTCCTAACCCGCTCTTCAGGGTTAGTAGATAGGTTGTTCCCTTAATAGCTGACTCCGGGGCTTGAACAATTAGCGCGCTCACTCTCATGAGATGAGAGGGTTAATTGATCTGTTGGTTGGACCACAGATCTATTGTTCATTAGAGGTGTCAGTGGTACTTAAGGAACAAGACGTAATGCAGGGGTTAAACGGTTTAAATGACCCAGCTGTGATTACGAACAACCTGTGAAGGGTCGACTTGCCCGTGACGGTTATATCAGAGGACACAATATATCTACAGTGAGGAGAGTGCAACCCTCGGACTATAGTGGAGTCTCCGGGGGTTAACGAAAGTTGATTGATTCGGGTTAAAAGAGTTTTGACCGAATAATCTCGTATCGTTGGAGCTCATGATCTATAGGTCCTTTAGGTTCTCCTGGCTAGCTCGGATAACGCCGTGCAACAATGTAAAAGAAAAGAAAAAGAAAAAGAATTTGAATTGTTCAAATTCGGTTTGTGAAATAATGATGGACATATTTAAATATGATTTAAATATGGGAGTGGCCTAAAACGTGAATACGATTCATGTGCAATAAGTCGGTTTTCAGAAAACCGAGTTTAGCCATATTATTTAATGAATATTTGATATTAATTAAATAATTTTAATTAATTAAAAAGTTTAATTAATTAATATATATATTTTTATTAATTAAAATGTTTAATTATTAAAATATTTATTATTTTATAAATAAAAAATAAAAAAATATATATATATATATATATATAATATATTCATATATATGTGTCTTACATGCATTGTGCATGTAAGACACATATAATGGTTGGATTAATATATAAATATATATATATTATATATATGTTTGGGTTTGGAGAAGGGAAATAGACGTGGGTACTCATTTTATGAATTGACAAAGTGAAACGAGTAGACTCATCTTTTACTTCTCTGCCTTTGAGCTTGGTTCATAGAAAAACCTTTTTTGAAGTTTTTAAAACTTCTGCCTTCCATCAGTTCTTCTACTTCTTCCTTTCTTTTCTTTTATTTTCGGTGTCCCACAACACTGTTGCTCGGCGCCGAGGATAGCGGGACTACCTGGGGTGGTCCTCGAGGCGATCGTGAGAAGAGACCGGAAGATTTCGTGGCGAGGAACGTGCGGCGGAGCTTGAAGAAATTGGAACTACAAGGGTATGTTTTCTAATTTCTTTATTTCCGTCGTTTGAGCATGTTTTCTATTTGTTAAATTGATGAAATTAGAGTATCATCGGTCCGAAATCGCTTTCCGCTGCGCATGTCGCTCCATCATCCCATGAAACGGCCCTCCGAATGGACGGTGCTACTATGGTTGACCAGCAGGCGGAACATGGGAATCTCACGGTTCAACCTAATGGAGGAGACCTGATGAGTTTATTTTAGGCATAGTAAAATAGATTGTTTTTAGTTCTTTTGTTCGTTTAATTGGACATTTTATCGACTAATTTAATTGTTTCTTATTTATTTTAATTATAGAAGCAAATTGGAAGAAAGTTGAAGAGAGACGTTTCAAGCAAAAGTCAAACCGCGCCGCGAAAAAAAAATAAAAAATAAAAAAAAAAATAAAAAAAAAAAATAAAAAATCTCAGAGCCTAGGCGCTAGAACGCAAATTTTGGGCAGAAGCCTTAGCGCCTAGGCGCTACGATTACTAAAGCGGCGATTCCCTCAGCGCCGAGGCGCTGTATTTTGGCGCCTAGGTGCTGCGACGACTTTTTGCCCTAAGTTTAAAACCATTTTGTTATGTTTTAATGGGAAATCAGATGGAGATTGGAGGAAAAGACAGAGAGAATTGGCTGGGCACTGATTTTGAAGATCCGAGCACCCAAATGGAGCGAGAGCAATGCTAGGAAACTCGTGGAATCGCCGGGATTTGTTTCTTTTCCTCTTTTCATTCTCCCTTTTCTTACTTGTTATTAACTAGCTGAATTTTGAGATTGTTGTTGAGTTTTTCATTACGAACTAACTCTCTTATCTAGAGCGTTGATGTAGTCGTTGTTGAATCTTATTTTTTTCATTGTTGATTGTTAAGAACTTGATTTCATATTAGATTGTGAAAACCCTTATGAGCTTAATGCATGTTAGGATTTGGCCAATCTTAGTGTGACTTTATATCAATGTTTTGAGGTCTCGATAGACGATAATCATTGACGAACCTTAATTGTTTTCACTAATTTATATGAGCGATAGACATATCCTTGTAGGTTTTGTGGCAATGTTAGTTTTACAACCTTCATAATTGAATTGTTCTGATTGTCATAGAAATATAGGCAATTGACATTTTAATGAATATTGTTATCACTCGAGAGAGAGTAGCAAGTCATTTGAGTAGAACTTGTCAACAGTCTAGAAATCAAACTTTTATAACTTTCAATTATTGAAGAATAGGAGGAGATAGCGATGAAGTCTTTGCTCTAGAGTCTCAATCATCTACATTTATCATAATGGTTGTTAGTTTTAGTATTTTAATTACTTTAGTTCAAAGCTTTTTGATAATTCATTCATCCTTGACTGATCGATTGCTCAGATAAAATTGAAGCTAAAGAATTTGGTAATTAGTAACTTTCATTCCCTGTGGAGAACGATAATTAGTACTTACACTATTATATTACTTGGAACGATTCGTACACTTGCGAAATCTCACAACAAGACTGCAGGATGTATTGACATACTTCCTTCTCCCACTTACTATAAATACTTTCTCCATTCACCTCGCTCTTGATTTATGCAAACACCATCCGAATGGGAATGCCCTATTGACATCACGAGGCCGAGCATAAATCTCACGGTGTGAACTTCACAGAAAGCGTAGGAGGAGATTGATATATCATATATACCTTCTCAACACCACTACTAAGTATTTTAGAACGGTTTGGGTATACTTTTACTTAGGCATTATCCGGCTAAGACAATAAAACCTAAGTCTAGGTAGAACATACTTTTACCTAAGATGTCTAGGTGATAAACGCTTTATAACCTTACACCTCTCACGTGCATGCTCATAAAGCTGGGTTAACTTAACCCAAGTACCGGATCGATCCCCAGGTAGGAGGTGTTCCGTAAACCGTCATCTTAAATACCTCCAACCTTAGTACAGGATCTCACCGGGTGAGTTCTCTTGCAACCTTAGCTTTACAAGATATCAACTTATTTTAACTATTAAAACGAATCGATACTAAATTCCTAATCACATTGGAATTCTTTAACCCTTGGTGAGCATGCATTTATCTTTGTTATAGATTTTAAATGTCTATCTCATTTTACAATGCTTTATAAAACAAAGACATTCTATAACATGCTTCTTAAGCTAGAATATAACCATTACAATCATTTTATAACATGCTTCCCAAGCAAGAATATAACAATTATATTCAACTAAGGCAACTATGTTGTATGTTTAATTTCATAATTAATATAACATTTATATCAATTACACTTTTAAACAAGCAACATCCAATTCATAAATTAATATAACACTTATATTAATTCTCATGAATTAAGCATGCATACTATACATTATAACAATTATAACATACTTTCAATACATGGAGCATGCTTCCTATGGTGGGATTTTAAATCTATATGACATACTTTATGCACATACAAGGGACTTTAATTAAAACATACATTCACAATGCATAATTAATTAAACACACTAAAGTGGACCGGTTTTGGCATCACGGGCAAGCAAGCAACTAAATTATTACAAGAATAATTCATCAACTAGGTTGAGACGCTTCCAAACCCTCCGAACCGCCACGAACCAGCTTGAATTTGCTTGAACCGGCCAAAAAGCAGCACCAAAAACTTCAACAAAAACTGAACCGATTCAAAATAGCAAACCCGTCTTCAACAGCTCGAAACCGGACAAAAACCAACCCGAACTGGACCAAACGAGCGCTGAACTGAACCGTCAGAGGGTGAAGAACCCGGAACCGGTCTGACTTTCAGTGAACCGGACCGCCCGAGGACCGAACCGGACCGTTTCTTCCACTTTGCGTTGAACCGGTTTTGTGCTGGAATTTTGCAGAAAAAAAATAGCAAGTTGTTTTTTCCGATACCCGAGCTTCTGTCTTCGAATTGAAAGCCTATATGGACTCTAATGACTCCGATTGTTTTACAGACTCTTCTGCACACATTAAAGCCCATACACGCTCGAGCATTTACAAAACGAAGTACAAATAAAAGCTCAAAAAAATATGCCAAAACCGGAAAAATAATTTAGACCCCCAGAAAAATAATTTCTAAAACAAATACCCACCGAGCTCAAATTGATGCAAATTGAGTGACCAAAAAACGCTCTGATACCAATTGATGGAGCGCATGTAGCGCAGCAAAAGCGAGTCAGATCATTGACACTCTAATTTCATCAATTTAGCTGAACTAGAAACATGCTCAAAACTAGAAATAAAAGAAATTAGAACACTTACCTCTTGTAGTTCTAAAAACTTCTATTCCGATGCTCGAATCTCCTCACGAACCCTTCGAAGCTTCCCTCGAACTCCTCGATAACCACCTCCAGTAGTCCCGCTATCCTCGGACCGAGCAACGGAGTGGTGGGACTCCTTTATGAAAGAAAAAGTTTGGAAGAAGAATATGGGAAGATGAAAGTGATGAGGATTTTGTGAGAAATATCTAACACTTAGCTTTCTAATTTCTCAAGTAACATGAACTCTTCATGCTCATCCAAATTTTCAAACTCTTTGAAAATTCATCAACCTCAAACCATTTGAACTTCATCCAATTTATAGGTAAATTCACATGCAACAAACTCTTTGCTTAGCATGACACCCCAAATTGGATGAATTAGTCTTCACACAAGTGTTCAACAATTGATGAGTTTATGCATGTTGTTGGTGATTCAGAATCCACTTCACAACTTGCATAAGTCCACTCAACTTGGATAAATCCACTTGACTTGGATAAATCCACTCAACTTGGATAATCCCACTTGTAATATTTTGTCATTTTAAAATTAATTCATAATTAATTTTAATTAATTAAACTTTTTAATTAATTAATATTATTATTTAATTCAATATGAAATATTAATTAAATAATAAGACTCATCTCGGTTTCTTAAACCGAATCATCACACATGAATCCCTATTCATGTTTTAGACCCATCCTATATTTTAATCATATTTAAATATGTCCATCATTCTTCCAAAAATTAATTTGAATAAATTCAAATTCTTTTTCTCTCATATTGTTACACGGCTTAATCTGAGCTAGCCAGGAGAACCTAAATGACCTACAGATCATGAGCTCCAACGATACGAGATTAACCGGCCAAACTCTTTAGCCAAGCTAACCAACATTCGTTAACCCCCGGAGACTCCACTAAAGTTCAAGGGTTGCACTCTCCTCACCGTAGATATATTTATGTCCTCTTGATATAACCATCATCAGTAAGTCGATCCTTCACTGGTCGTTCGTAATTACATCTGGGTCAAAATAATCGTTTTACCCCCGTAATTACATTTTGGTCCTTAAGTCCCACTGATCCTCTAATGAACTATTGGTTTGTAGTCCAACCACCAAACCGATTGGTAAGTGATCTCATCACTATACCAAGTCTCTCTCGGGCCAATGAGAGGATGAGATCCCTAGTTCAAGACCCGGAGTCAGCACTTAAAGGGAACAACCTCTCTACTAATCCCTAAAGGCGGGTAGGAGTGAATTCCATCTCGCAGGACTATGTTCCTAGCTACCTACCCGGTCTTATCCCCAAGATGGTAGGCTTATTGAGTCGGCGATCTCGGGCCACTTTCACCCATACAAGTCAAAGGATAAGCCCGAATAAACAGGAGTTCATAGCGTGCTCAGGATTCAGATCGAGTTACCTAGGTCATCATATGAAAAAGTTGGTCTTTACAGTAAACGGAGTTATAAATAAAGAGCGACTTGTTTCGCGGTTCAGTCTTATGCAAACTCATTGCATAGGATGCCCCCACTCGCATGTCTCCACATGAACGATTTTGGATCACATCGTTTGTATTATACAAAGTGGGGAGCGTCCAATAGTGTCCCTAGGATAAGGTACCCAGCCTTATCCCTATACTATAAACCGTTTTGGCGATTACTTGAACTTGATCCACAATCATGTCAAACATGAAGTTCAAGTATACAACCTATAGCCATGGTTTCTTTGTTTATTAGATTTAGGTTAAAAGTAAACACAATTCACTTTATTCAATAACAACTTTTCTGAATAAAACTCAATAACAACTTTATTGCAAAATATAATATACATTCAGTTTACAAACCACGAGTTTTAGGACATAAAACCCAACAACATAAACGTTAAAATAAAGAAATTGGCAACTACAGTTAAAGGGGGAACAATGAAAAATTGCATTTGACGAGTATTGTATACCTACGGACATACTTTTGTACCCTCACATCTAGGTTCACTGAGGTTGTATATATGCTTGTATACAGTTCATAAATACCCATCTCAGCTTTTGGGTACTCTCCAAATGTCGAATCTAGCTCAAAATCCAATGTTGGAAAGCGAGCAAATACGCCCAAATCTCACAAATTTAGCGTTGGACGGAGTGGGTGATGACTTTCAAAGTCGAATAGAATGTTTACAAATTAACAAAAAAAAATGAAATCTAAAGGATTGCGGGTTAAAATCGATGCTCAACCAACCAAGACGAGAGATCGTCGGAGGAAAAGACTTACTTGCTGCCACGTCGCGCTTAGAAAGAAGTCGTAGCTCGGCCCCCGCGGGACATAGATGCATTGTCGGAGATAAGATAAGAGAGAAAAGAAGGCGTGAGAAAGAGAGAGAGGTGGGGGATCAAACCCGTCACCTCTTAGTTACTAATCTATATCATATGTCAGTTGAGCTATACTCACGTTGTCAGACATTTTTCATGTTAGATTATTTAACCTAGACATTCCTCTTATTTTTCCTAGTTTCACTCGATTTTAGTGTTTGTAACTCATTCGACATTGACTAATTCTATTGAATCCATTGAGTTACAATATAAAGATTTTAAAAATAAGTCAACCTCTTGACTAATTCTCTTAAAAATAAGATTTCCTAGTTTCACTCGATTTCAGTTGAGCTATATTTAATTCATGCTAGGTGAAACATAAGTCAACCTCTTAATCATTCTCTTAATCATTAATTTTGAGTTATGTTTATATTGAATTTCATTATTTTGTTGTTAATTATGTTCGCATGGGTATATATATGGAAAATATTAAACAATTCAATAGATAAAATTGGTTATATTTTAAAAATATTAACTAAAGCAAACGTTCCTTACAAAAAAAAAAAAAAAAAAAAAAAAACTTAAACAAAAGTACTAAAAGAAAAAAGAAACTAAAATAAAGATTTTAAAAATTCAAAGTTTGAAAATAATTATTTAAAAAAATTAAAAGAACCTTTAATAATTTAGTGATCAGAGAGTTTGGAAAATTTTAAAAACTAAAAAGTTAAAACACCATTTTTAACCTTCTATTTTAGTTTCGTTACATTCAAATGTCAAAATTTAATGTATACACTTCTAATAAATCTTAACATTAATCATTTTTGTTTGGAAAAAATTGCACAATGTGTATAGGTTGGGAAGACTTTTAGAATTAATTTTTTTTAACAAAAGATAACTCAGAAACGAACTGTCATGACTAATTTTGAGGGCATTTGAGGCGCAGTTTTGAAATCAAAACTTTGGAAATTAAAACCTTGAGGATTTGCCTCGACAAGTTCTGAATCTTAGGAATCAGAAAACTGTGTTTGAGATAAGTGTTGAGGAGCCTGAGAATCAAAAATATGTGTTTGGAGTGCAATATGTTTTGAATTTTGGAGTTGAGTTTTTTTTGTTTGCTACTTCCTTCTCTCTTTTTTCTAGTAGATATTTTGTGAATCGTAGAATTCTTGGTGTAAAAAGAGCAGAAGATTTTTTTTTTTTTTTTTTTTTAACTTTTGAATGAAGCTTTTAATTTATGTTATAGTCTAAGAATAAAAAAAAATTGTTTCCAACAAACATTGCTTACTATTAACAAAAAAAAAAACAATGTTAGGGACAACGAACATCTATATTGGTATGATGATATTGTCTACTTTGGGCATAAGCCTGACTTTGTTTTTGCTTTCACCTAAAAAGCTTCATCCCATGGAGATGTTGTCTCTCACATATATGTATATATATACACACTTATCTTCTCCTTTCCTAACCAATTTGATACTTTGGTCGCGCCCTCAACAAACATAACATGACAATCAGTTGTAATTACAAAAAAAAAAAAAAAAATACAGATAAGGAATTAAAAAAAAATTGAAAACCAGAGAGAACCATGAAAACAAGAATGAAACAACAATCCCTATGCCAAACCAAGCATAGCTCATGTCGCCACTTGCCTGCGACGCGGAGCGACTGACATCCTAAAAAAAGGATATTTTAACCAATAAAAATGAGTCACCACCAATTTTTTTACGGTGGGATTGGACACCAAAATAATATATAAAAAAAATAACATTTTTTAAAAAAAGAAAAGTTATATAAAAAAAAATGGTATGCGGAAACAGAGTTTGAGTTCGAGAGTCAATTGAGTGTGGGGAAGGTATTAGCACCCCACAACTCCCGGTAAAAACGGTGGTGACCAAATTTTATCTTGAATTTAAAAAGTTGTTTAAAAATGAGTTTTCTTGAAAGCATTATATTTTAAAACAATGTCTTATTTTTACTGCTCACTTCTCCAATATTTGGAGTCATGATCCCATAAAATAAGTGGATATTATCCATCGATTTTTATTATGTTAGAAATATTTCGGAGAGTTTTTTTAAAAAAAAACAAAACATTTTAAATTAAATTTATTTTTTCTTGGGATCAAAATCTTCGGACTCCAAGAGATTATGATCCCTCACATCAAGAATTCAAAAAAATCGGACTCCCAAATATTTCTTCATTTCATCGTATGATATTTTATAAAACGTTAAAAATATCAAAAATCACTTTTTTTTTTAGAAAAAAGATTAGAAAACCATTGAAATAACATTTTGGTTACAAACTAAATTAAGAGATTTGGAAATAATTTTTTTAATATGATAAAAAAAGTTTACTTGAAAACATTATATGCAACATGCTATTTAAACATTAAATATATGTGCAAAAATAAAATTTAAAATTAAGTTTAGGACAATCATGATATTCAAAACATAAGAAAATAAATATATAAATGTAGCAAACAAACATATTAAAATTTTAATAAAATATATGGAATTGATCTCGGACTTTTAGAGAATCGATTCGTCACCTCAAAAGTTCTAAAAAATAGGACTCCTAAATGGTTTTAGATTTCATCGTCCAATATTTTATAGGACGTTAGTAGAGAGTTACTTGATATTAAAAAATTAACACAATTTAATTCATAACTCTGAATAAATAAAATTAACTAAACAGTAGATAAAAATATTAAGACAAAATAAATCGATATTACATTTAACTAAAGTTAATATTAAAAAATAAAATAATAATAAAAATAAAAGTCATTTTCTATAAAAAAGAAAAAAAGAAAAAAAGAATAATAATAATAATAAGATAAAAGAAAGAGAAACTAAATGAAAATAAAATTTTAAAAAATAATAGTGTGAGTGTGATGGGCGTCTCAAACATTTCTTTTTAAAAAAAAAAATTAAAACTTTTCAGATTTAAAAAAACTTATTTTTAAAACAAAACCCTTATTCTTCCACTTTTCACTCCCCAAATTCATTACTTTTTTCAATTTTTATACTTCTTTTTTCTTCTTCTTCAACTTCCTTCTTAAGCTCTTCTCTATTTTTTTTTTAAAAAAATACAAATGAAAGTAATAAAAAGTAAATAAATGGAAGATGAACAAGAAAAGAAAGAACTTTAATAGCAAATCTTAGAACAACAAAATCTAAAATAACAAAAAAGTGAAAAACTCACATTATTAAAAAAAAAAAAAGTAACGAAGGAAAGAAAACAAAATAAAAGATTAAGCTGTACTAAAACCTTTCGTCTACATTTTTTCAGGGTGCTCGAGAAGGAGGCAAACCAAGAACACTAAACCCACTTGTCGCTTGAGGTGCGGATCATTGGGACAAAAACCCTACCAAATGCAACCTCCAACTAAGCTAGAGTTTTCATAGTGTTCTTGGATGTGTATGAAAAAATGTGTGTATATGAAAATATGGGTGGTTTTTTCTTGTGTTGGTGTAAAAAGAATGGGAGTTTGTGGATGGTGAAGATGGAAGATGTAAGAATGTGTAAATGGAGTTTTGGATCTTGAGCCCTCCTAATGAACTAGAAAATGGAGGATTTTAAAGCCAAAATTCATTCTACTTTTGTGCATAAATTACTAGTTATATTTTCAAAATTTGAATTTTTTTTTGCCAATAATAATGGCTCATCCAAAAAAAGAGGGATAAACAAACTGCCTCAGGACAGAATAAAGGTGTCAAGGGTCAGGGATAAACAAACGCCTCATGACAGAATAAACTGTCGCGGGTTAGGGATAAACAAGCACCACCATGACGAAATAACATGAAATGTTGAGGGTCATGGATAAACAAGCCCCACACAACAAAAGTATTAATGGTCATGGACAAAAAAATGTCACATGACAAGATAAAGTGTTGAGGGTCATGGATAAACAAGCACTACCACGACAAAATAACATGAAATACTGGGGTCAGGGATAAACAAGCGCTACACGCAGCAAAGGTGCTAAGGGTCAAGGACAACAAAGTCACATGACAAGATAAAGTGTCTGGAATAAGGGATAAACAAGCACCACAATGACAAAATAACATGAAATGTTGGGGGTCATGGATAAACAAGCGTCACATCAACAAATTAGGCATAAAGATGAATGCCCCTCATGGATGCATGCATGCATATATATGTTTGTTAAATGACGTGCTCATTTTAAAACCATATTTTATCACTCTCTTATTTCTTTTGAAAAGAAGAAAAAAAAAGTTAAGTTGTACAAAATAACTTACCTATGCTTCTCCAGATAACTTGGTTAAGTATCGTGATCTTGATCTGTATTAACTTTTTTCTTGGCTTGAAGATTTAAGACATGAATAATAGTAGTTACTTAACATGAGAGTTTATAAATCTCATTGAAAAGAACTCTCATGACTACAAAATAAATGTCATTCCAAGAATTTGAAACTTACGGTGAAATGATGGATGCAATGAAGAGCAAATGATCCAGTAATTTATAACATTTGGAAATGACCAACAATTAAATATCTTCTCATGCACACTAGCTCCTTGACAAAGATTTGCATTTGTCAAGTTGGGGTAATTCATCATTTTGATACTTCAATAGAGAAGACACTTTTAAAATGTAGGCTCCTTAAATTTCCTTGATGATCCTTTTGAAATGGGGAAGGTCCTTTTTAAATATTAAACCCCCTTCTTGTAAACAATGACGACGAACTTTCATAAAGTAGCTCGAGTCAAATTCCTTTGATAAAACTGACTTTTACACAATGTAGTCATTTTTCTTTCTTGAACAAACGCCCATACCTCGCTTGAGCCTGCTTCCTCAAAATTTATTTTTCTAAATACTCTGAAAGATGGTATTTCAGCATCATTAGAAGAAAAAAATCTCAACTATAACGAATGGTATTGCCCTAGTTGATGCAAGCAAATGGAAGCACCTCATGCTAGTTTCCATAATGACTGTCATTTAGTCTATAATGTCCTTCTTATAATCTTGCAATATCTTCTATGATAGATAAATAGAAGATGATAGAAGGGGATGTATATACTTGGATAATGAAAGCCAACAATCCAATTTCATTCCAAAGAAATAGGATGCAAGTGGTTATTAGTCCTCAAGAATGCCACCAAAGATTAAACTTCCCTTCCTTCAAAGGCATCATCATCATCTTGGCCTCAAGCATAACTAAATGGTAATTACTCCAGCCTTTCTCTAGTGATCTATTTTTTTTTGCAACTCCTTGATTTCTCAATTTCATTGTTTGAGTTATGGAGAGTATGGAGATATATTTGTGCTTATAGAGGTGAGAACGATCGAGGTGGCAAAAAATTCCTCTTGTAGGTTGTTGTTGTAAAGTATTTCACCTAACTAAAAGTTTTAGACAAATAGGGTAAAATCGCCTCTTCATGTTACCCGAGCATACTTCTCACTTTCATCTTTGATTCTTGAAGAACTCTTTTCCAATCAGAAGTTGTCGATTTTTTGTGGAGTGTTTTTAGGAATCAACGCATCGGTAATCATTGTTGACATTCAGTTCTTGTGAGGTCGTTTGACTCACTATCAATAATTTTGCACACATCAGTTGCTTGCACTCCTTGCTTAAACTCATCGCAAAATTGGATGGAATGTCCAATCACTCCCACATGGAATACGCATTTCTCCCTGTAATCACATTCTGGCTCATTGCTTTGAACTCTTGTTGAGACATATCCAACATTGAATTGGCAATCTGTTTTTTTTTTCCTCATATCTTAAACTTCAACAATTTTTCTTTGACTAAGCATTGGACCTTGAAAATCAAAGGAAAGCAAACTTCGGTAGAGCACTCCACTGCCCCTGTATGGTATAAGCATTTCTCCTCATAATCACATTCTGGATCATTGTTTTGAACCCTTGTTGAGGGATATCCAACATTCTCGAGGACTTCAAATGACATATGGTTTTTCCCTCCTATCTTAAACTTCAACCATTTTGCTTTAACTAAGTCTTGGATCTTGAACTTCAATGGAAGACAAATCTCTGTATAGTCCCCCACTGCCCCGACATGGTACTCGCATCGTGTACTTGGATCGTACCATTTTGGATATGGAGGTTGCATGAGCTCTTGGGGTACAAGAGAAATTTGATGGTTTTCAAGCAATTGCGGCAAAAGGGTTGTGTATGTCATCGGAATATGATCAAGCTGCGTTTGTCTCCATTATTCCTCCTTCTTTGTTGATTCAGAACATGCACTCGACTTTTTTTCCTTGTGTTGAGAATTTTAGCCATAGATTGCCTACTCGAAACTGACGTAGTAAACAATCCCAAATAATTAATTAGAAATGTGCAATTCTAATTAAATGTGCCCAATAATTAATCTAAGGTGATCAATCTTAAATCAATTAAAGAACAATGACGGGAAAACTATGACAGATATTTAACTTGGAACGCCTAAGTTAATCTTCTGATTTGTCCTCTACTCCAAGGTATGTAATGCAAACTAAGGTAAAACAAGAATAACCTATGTTACCCATGACTTAACTTAATCCCGTTACTTTGGCGATTAGAAGAGGCAACCGTATCACTAATATAATTAACATTCTAGCATGCATAAACAATTTGGATGTCAACCGAATAAAAATACATGCTAATTGGATACAAATGGGAGAAGAAGATGCTTGAAAGTAATGCTAAGTAGAAATTAAGAGTTAATTGTCACTAATTGCATCAAAGATTTAATCTCTATCATTAAATTAGAGCACTAACCTTAGTTGCTCGTGATGAAGATCAATCCAAAATAACAAAAGATTAAGCTTCAATACAAGAAAGTAGAAAGAAAATTAAGATATGTTCCTCTGGACTTAAACTCAAGTGCCTCAACACTCCAAAGACCTTCTACACCACCAAGCCATTCATCACTTTAGGAATAATATTTGATTAATTAATTTACATACTATTAGCATTCAGAATAATTTGTTAATATTATCCTCTAAAATATTATTTTAAGCTCTAAACTAATGCAATGATCTGATTCAACCCGTGACAATTAAATTCAATAAAAAAATATATATAGATTAAGCACAATAAATTTCTTAAACGTACAAGACTTCGGAGTTATAAATTAGCACTTTTAGAGTGCTATCAGCGAACGATCGTCATCAGTATGTATCGGTTATCATCATTTGGATCATTCACATCAGGCGAAGAGGTGTGGATGGTCTACGCTTGATCCGTACGCTTTTGTCCTGGTGATAACCATCGATCCCCCGATCGCAGGTGGATTGGGGGCGTCGTTGTACTGTTGTCCTGTCAAATACGACAAGAACGTCCAATCGGCACTCATCACCCTGATCGAGCGACAGTATGGCAACGACAAGGATGGCCCGAAGGCTCATATCCCGAAGGGACTTGGGAGTCGACCCCAAGTCGCTGGGATGTCAAATGATGACGTTACGACCTCGACTTCGTGGCGATGTGGGTCGTGACGTCAGGTGTTGACCTCATACTGAGGTTGTCCGTAACAATTGTCTTACTATTTTTTTTCTTCATAATTTTTTGTTGGAATGCATTCATATTTAGCATATTTTTTCATGCATCTGATTCTTTCTAAATTTAGAGAAGACTCGAAGATATGCCAATAAGAGATTATAAATGTGATATATTGTCAATTAAAGCTAAACATAAATATGTTTTAACTTTTCACATGTATTCTCTCATGGATGTATGTAGTTTTTTATTTTTATTTTTTATATAATTATAATAATTATTGTCATTATGAAAATTTATATAGGATAAGATGTATTTAACCTTTTTTTTAATTATAATTATTATATTATTAAAGTTTCAAATATGTTTTAACTTCACAATTATTTTCTCATATATTTAGCTTGTTTTTTTTTTATATATAATTATAAAAATCATTATTATTATGAAAATTTATATGGTATAATATGTATTTAACATTTTTTTTTTAAATTATAATTATTGTGTTATGAAAATTTATAGATGTGATTGTTTCTTTAAAGTTTCAACATTAATTTTTTGTTTTGATACAAAAGGTTGATAATTGTAATTTTAGATAAGACTTGTTACATGAAACAAATAATTTATTTAAAGAGTTTAAATATGGTATTCTTGGGTTAACGAATAAATATGCCCATCATAAAAATAAAAATAAAAGAGAATATCCAAATTAATTTGAGAGAAAAACATACATATCGGCCAATCAATGTTTTAGCAATCCTAGACTAATTTTTTTTTTTTTTGTTTTCTTACGTGTGCCTTTATATTCTTTCTTTCTAAAATAAAAATAAAAAATTCATTATTTTTATCTCAACATAAGGATAGAAGAGAATTTTGAGAGAGAATTAAATAGGTTTTTTTATTTTTTTTATTTTAAGTTTTTGGAAAGAAAAAAAAACTAATTAAAACCTACACCCCATAAATTAAAAGAAATATTAAAACCCAACATTGTTCACATAAATAATATCAATATTATATTTCTTAAGTTTTCATTTGCTCAACATAAGAAAATAATTGGATGACCTCTCAGCCTGTTTGTGAGGTGCGTGTTCATAGCTGGGGTATTTCGGATCACTGCCCGTTGGTGTTTAATGTTGGGAGTCACTCCCCTCGTCG
Source organism: Herpetospermum pedunculosum (assembly GCA_028017165.1). NCBI lineage: Eukaryota > Viridiplantae > Streptophyta > Magnoliopsida > Cucurbitales > Cucurbitaceae > Herpetospermum > Herpetospermum pedunculosum. The sequence continues at coordinate 50,022,672 of CM051528.1, read as the reverse complement.
GCCTTCCCCCTTTCGGTACTTTAACCACTGGGCAGAGGTCCCCAATTTTTTAGGCATTGTGGCTAGCATTTGGGTTCAATTTCCTGATGTGTCTCCTTTGGTTAGCTTGATAAGGAACCTAAAGGCTCTCAAGCCCATTCTTCGTTAGGCTTTTTGTTGTTCTCTGTCGAGCCTTGGCATGCAGGTGTCTGCGGCCGGTACTCTTATGGAGAGGGCTCAGTTAACTTATGTTGAGGATCCTATGTCCTTTGCTCTCCAAGCCCTAGCAAGTAGCACTTCTTAGGATTTCTAGGCTCTTGTTCGTAAGGAGGAAGCCTCTCTCAAACAGAAGTCCAGGGTGCAATGGCTGGCCCTTGGGGATCGTAATTCCAGTTTTTTTCACCGGAGTATCAAGTCTCGGTTTCTCAGTAATGGCATTTAGTCTCTTACCAGTGAGGGGGGGTCGTACCCTGACTTCTCAGGCTGATATTTCTATGGAGGTGGTAGCCTATTTTCGCGACATTTTTCGTTCTCAGACGATTAGTTACAGGGATCTTACTAACCAGTTGGCTTCGATTGTTGGGTTTCGTTGGTCTGAGGATTGTACAGTTGATCTGATTAGGCCTATCTCGTGTGAGGAGGTCAAATGAGTGCTCTTCGCGATGAGTAACATCAAGGCCCCTGGTCTGGATGACTTCTCAGTTGATTTTTTCAAAGCTGCTTGGAGTGTTGTTGTGGATGACTTTTGTGTTGCGGTGTGTCACTTTTTTTACTCTTATTATCTTCCTCCTCGTGTGAATGCAACTGCGATTACGCTGGTTAAAAAGAAGGTTATCCTTATCGGTCCTAGTGATTATAGACACATCTCGTGTTGCAATGTTGTGTATAAGTGCATCTCGAAGATCCTGGTGAATCGCTTGAGTTCCTGGTTACCTGACTTTATAGGCCTTAATCAGTCTGCTTTTGTCAAAGGTCGGAATATTGTTGATAATGTCCTCTTATGCTAGGAGTTGGTGGGTGGGTACCACATTAATAAGGGTCCTCCTCGTTGTGTCATGAAGGTTGATATTCGGAAGGCCTATGATTCAGTTCATTGGGATTTTCTGTTTGGCCTTCTGTTAGCCATTGAGACCCCTGTTTAGTTTGTGAGTTGGATTCGGGAATTTATCACGTTCCTCACGTTCTCCTTTCTTGTTAATGGTTCGTTTAAGGGGTTTTTCTTGGGCCGTCGAGGGCTTCGTCAGGGTGATCCCTTGTCTTCATATTTGTTTGTGATGGCTATGGAGGTTTTGTCCCAGTTGTTGAATGATCCCCCTGGGGATTTCTCTTTCCATCATCGCTGTGAAAAGATTCGCCTCACTCAACTCTGTTTTGCAGATGACCTGATGATCTTTTGTAGAGGTGATTATTCCTCCATAGTTTTCGTCTAGTCTGCTCTCATCAGATTTCAGAGGTTGTCTGGTCTCTATGTTAACTCAGCGAAGAGCTCTATGTTTTGTGTCGGGGTCTCCTCTCCTGAGGCTGCTGGTGTGATGGGCTTCTCTCTTGGTTCTTTACCTGTCCGTTATCTGGGTCTTCCTCTTGTTTCGGGTCGACCCTCTTATGTGAACTATAAGCCCCTCTTGGAGAAAATTGTCGAGCGGGTCCAAAGTTGGTCAGCGCGAGCCCTTTCTTATGTTGATCGGTTGCAGCTTATCCAGTCTGTTTTGCAAAGCTTTCAGGTTTACTGGGCGAACGTGTTTGTTTTGCTTGCTCGTGTAGCGGACGAGGTTGATCATATTCTTCGGGCTTTTTTGTGGCGAGGGTGCTCTTCTGGTAAAGGCAAAGTTGTTGGGTTTTATGTCCGAAAAATCGTGGTTTGTAAACTGAATGTATATTCTATTTAGCAATAAAGTTGTTATTGAGATTTATTCAATTAAGTTGTTATTGAATAAAGTGAATTATGTTCTTATTAAACCTATTCCAATAAACTAAGAACACATGGCTATAGTTTGTATACTTGAACTTCATGTGTGACATGAATGTGGATCAAGTTCAAGTAAATAGCCAGAACGGTCTATAGTATAAGGATAAGGTTGGGTACCTTATCATGGGAACATTATGGACGCAGCCCACTTTGTATAGTACAAACGATGTGATCCAAAATCGTTCATATTGAGACATGCGAGTGGGGGCGTCATATGCAATAAGTTTGCATAAGACTGAACCGCGAAACCAAGTCGCTCTTTCTTTACAACTTCGTTTACTGTAAAGACCGACTTTTTCATATGATGACCAAAATAACTCGACCTGAATCCTGAGCATGTTATGGACTCCTATTGATTTGGGATTATCTTTTGACTTGTACGGGTGAGAGTGGCCCAGTAGCGCCGACTCAATAAGCCTACCATCTTGGGGATAATACCGGGCAAGGGAGCTGGGAACATAGTACTGCGAGATGGAATTCACTCCTACCCGCCTTTAGGGTTTAATATATAGGTCGTTCCCTTAAGTGCTGACTCCGGGTCTTGAACAATGGGCCCACCCTCTCACTGGCCCGAGAGGGATCTGGTTTAGTGGTCGGACTGCAAACCAATTGTTCATTAGAGGTGTTAGTGAGACTTAAGGAACAAGACGTAATTACAGGGGTAAAACGGTATTTTTGACCAGCTGTGAATTACGAACGACCTGTGAAGGATTGACTTACTGATAATGGTTATATCAAGAGGACCCAACATGTCTACAGTGGGGAGAGTGCAACCCTTGGACTTTAGTAGAGTCCTCGGGGGTTAACGAATGTTGGTTAGCTAGGCTAAAAAGTTTAGCTGGTTAATCTCGTATCGTTGGAGCTCATGATCTGTAGGTCCTTTAGGTTCTCCTGGCTAGCTCAGATTAAGCCGTGTAACAATATGAGAGAAAAAGAATTTGAATTTATTTCAAATTCGTTTTTGGAAGAATGATGGACATATTTAAATATGATTTAAATATGGGATCAGTCTAAAACATGAATAGGGATTCGTGTGTGATGATTCGATTTAAGAAACCGAGATTAGTCTTATTATTTAATTAATATTTGATATTAAATTAAATAATAATATTAATTAATTAAAATAATTGTTTATTAAAATTAATTATGAATTAATTTTAAAATGGCAAAATAATACAAGTGAGATTATCCAAGTTGAGGGGATTTATCCAAATTGAGTGGGTTTATCCAAGTTAAGTAAGTGGATTGTGAATCACTAACTACATGCATAAACTCATCAATTGTTGAACACTTGTGTGAAGACTAATTCATCTATTTTGAGGTGCCATGCTAAGCAAAAATTTTGTTGCATGTGAATGACCTATAAATTGGATGGAGTTCAAATGGTTTGAAGATTGATGAAGATTGAGATTTTGATGAACTTAGATGAATAAGATTCATTCTTTTTTCTCAAACCTTTCTCTATCACATAGAGCAAGTCCTCCATCCATTTTTCTTCCTTTTTTTTCTTTTATAAAGGAGTCTCATCACTCCGTTGCTCGGCCTGAGGATAGCGGGACTACCGGAGGTGGTCCTCGAAGCGTTCGAGAGAAAGTTCGTAGAGTTCGTGAGGAGATTCGAGCTTCGGGAGTAGAAGATTTTAGAACTACAAGAGGTATGTGTTCTAATTTCTTTTATTTCCAAGTTTTGAGCATGTTTCTAGTTTAGCTAAATTGAAGAAATTAGAGTGTCAATGATCTGACTCGCTTCCACTGCGCTACATCAGAAGCTAAGGTATCGTGGGAGAACGTTTATGTACCTAGAAGCGAGGGTGGCCTGAGCATCCGCCATGTTCGTTCTTGGAATGTGGCAGCTGTCATATGAAGCTCTTTTGGCTTCTTTTTACGCGTTCTGGCTCGTTATGGGTGACCTGGGTTGATGCTTATATCCTTCGCGATCGCTCATTTTGGTTTGTTCGGGTGTTGGTCAGCTGGTCATGGTGTACTCGGGTCATTTTCCATCTTCAGGAGCAATTTCGTCCGCTTATCCGGATTGCCATCAGGGATGGTTGGCGTTGCCATGTTTGGGCGGACTCCTGGCTTTCTGGGGGCCTCATTAATCAACGGTTTGAGGAAGTGTTAGCTAATGTTGTAGGAAGCTCGGAGCATGCCCTTGTTTCAGATTTTCTCCTCCCAGATGGGTCTTGGCAATGGCCTTGTGTTACTTGGCAGAGGAAGGAATTGCTTCCTCTGGTTCATGCAGTACTTCCCAATCTACAACAGCCTGATCGAGTTTATTTGGGACCCTGGTAGGTCCGATGTGTTCTTGGTGGCTAGTGCTTGGGAGATCTTGCGGCCTCGACGCGATTGTGTGAATTAGGCAAGCTTATTGTGGTTTGAGGGTAATATCCCTCGTCACGCCTTTATTGCGTGGTTGGCAATTCGGGATCGATTATACACTAGGGCTCGTCTTCATGCTTAGGATTCCTTGATTTTGTTAGGTTGTGTGTTGTGTTCAGATGCCTTGGAGACGAGGGATCATCTTTTCTTTGAGTGCCCGTTCAGTAAGCAGGTGTGGACGAGACTTTTATAGTGGGATCGTGCCTTTCATCGTTTTTTCGTATGGTCTACTAAATTGACTTGGATATGTGGAATGGGTCGGGGTGATCGTCGTAAGCGTCATGGAGGCTGGCTTGGTGTGCAACCATTTACCATATCTAGAGAGAACGAAACTCTCGTGTTCATGGGGCTAGTATATGTTCTCCTCAATTTGTTCTTATTAGTGTCCAGGCTGATATGACTTATAGGTGTGCCTCGTGGTTCGGGGTGTTAATGGCCACTTCGTCTATTAGTGTTCCGCCTTGGGACTTGTTTTCTTGAGTTATTTCTATGTCTTCTTGTTGTGTTCTTGAGTGTCTTGGCCCCAGGCTAATGGGCCCTCCTCGTTTGTTTTTCGTAATATATATTACCTTTGCAACAAAAAAAAAACATAAAGAAATAAATGAATTTTGAGAGAGATTTTTTTTTTTTTTTTTTTTGACAACATGTTGGGGTGGGGGATTAAACCTAGGACTTCATGGTCACTAGGCAATACATTATGTCATTGAGTTATGCTCTTGTTGGCTAATTTTGAGAGAGAATTAAAAATGTTTTTAATTTTATTTTTGGAAATGAAAAAAAAAACTAATTAAAAGTCACACTCCCACTAATTAAAAGAAATATTAAAACTCAAACACTGGCCTAAATAATTTCAATATTATCTTCCTCAAAGTTTAAGTTAGTTGTGTGAAATTCAAATTTAGTTTGTTCAATTCTATCTGCAAGCAATTTGTTTATAAGATACACTATCTACGAATAAAATTTTTATTTGGGCGGGTTTTACAAATAACAATCAGGCCCAAAATAAGGACAAATTTAGCAAAATTTAAAACATTTTGTAAATATGACAAAAAATCAGTGGCCATCACTGATACACTGCTATCGTTCATATATGATTATCACTAATAGATTACTACCATCACTGATAGTCACTGAAAAAATTCTATAAAAAATTGAGGTGATAGACTACTATCAGCGATACATCATACGATAGAAATTGTCATATCTATAAATAAAATAAAATAAAAAAAAAAATGTTATATTTTTAATTATTTTACTCTAAATTGACATCCGTTACAATTTTCCTTAAAAAATTTGTAGAACCTATTATTTTAATAAAGTTAATGTTATTATTTTTTAATAACTTTCGATAAATAAATACAAATATAATAATAATTTCAAGTTATTCATCATATACACTATCTACCTCTAACCCCAAAAAAAAAACAGAATGCCAAACCGAGCATAGCTCAATTGGTATAAGGTTGTATCTGTGACTAAGAGGTCATGGGTTCAATCCTCGCATTTATTAAAACAGCGTTGCAAAAAAAAAACAAAATATATAATAAAATATAAATATGTAGAACTTTCTTTATCAACTTTATGATTTTTTTCAATAATATAAATACAAAGAAATATCATAGAAATATAGTGCTTAATATGATATTTTATGCGCCAACCGATCCGCCACCATATTGCCTTCTCGATGAGTAAAACTACACTGAGCCATGAAAGACGGAGGAAACTGTAACCGCAGATCTGCCACGAGCATACCCACTTCTGTCAGATCCACCCCATCATCCCGAAACAAACTACAAATTCGAGCGGAGTCCGTCTCTAAAATAACGGGTTGCAAACCCGCCTCCCAAGCTAAGCGAAGCCCTTCCAAAGTTGCAAACCCCTCTGCCATCACCACATTCCGAACATTCAGGACCCGGGACATTGCGGCCAGCATAACCCGTCCCCCCGCATCCCGCACCACCACGCCCACACCTGCCACACCATCATCACACTGGAAACTCGCATCAACATTCACCTTATACACACCATTAAGCGGGAGTTTCCAAACTGCCCTTGCTCGATCTCCAATGGCGAAAGGAAAAGTCACAACGCCCTCATACCCATTAGACTCTCGATACGATCGCATATAACCTGAAACCCAAGAGTTCAGATCAAACAAAGGACGCACCCCCGAAAGACGCGCTCTATTCCGACAACCCCACACCGCCCACCATAGCACGCACAACACCTCAAAATCAGGCCATCCCATCATGCCTTGCACACACCATAAGAACGAAGCTACATCCCCCTCCGGCTGGATCTCTAAGAGGCGGCCAAAATTTGACTCCCTCAGTACTCGTCGTACAAACTTACAGTGCCAGAAAACATGGAGACTAGATTCCCCGCTCTTACCACACAAAGCACATACATTCAGGACATCAATACCCCGTCGACCCAAATTATCAATAGTCGGAAGGCGATCCAGGCATAGTCGCCATATGAAGATCCTAATCTTACTCGGGATCTTCATCTTCCAACATCCATTCCACCACCTCCTCAAACCTTCACTAGAAGACGAACATGCCTCGTGCTCAAGCGACACATTTTGAGCCAAACGATAACCACTTTTAACCGAGAACACCCCCGACTCATCAAAATGCCAAATTGCCTGGTCCCCTGTATGTCGTCGATTCGACGGAATAGATAAAATTGCTCGAACCTCCTCTGGGTTGGAATGCAAACGAATCTTATCCTCATCCCAACCCCATGTGCCAGCAAACAACTCACATACTCGCGCAGCAGGGTGTAGGGTAACGGGCGAGGTAATATTCAGGCCCGAATCCCTCGGTACCCAATTGGTGTCATAGACCCGCACCCTTTCACCGCTCCCAATTCACCACCGAATGCCTCTTCCCAACAGATCCCTACCCCACAATAAACTCCTCCAAACAGAGGACGGAGAGAAGCCTAACTGTGCAGAAAAAAGATCAGAAGAAGGAAAATACCTGGCCTTAAGTACCCGAACAAAGAAAGATGTAGGGCGAGATACCAGCCGCCAACACTGTTTCGCAAGCAAAGCTTTGTTAAACAGTTCCAAGTCTCGAAAACCCAGGCCACCTAGACACTTTGGTCTACACAGGGATTTCCAGCTCACCCAATTAACCCGACGGTCCTCAACTGACCCATTCCACCAAAAGCGGGCCATCATCCGGTTTATATCTTGCAGAAGGCCCTTAGGGAGACGGAAATAGTTCATCGTAAAGCAGGGAATTGCCTGAATCACAGACTTTAAAAGCACCTCTCTACCGCCCACCGAAAACAACTTCCCTTTCCATCCTTGTAGTTGACGCCATACTCGATCCTTGATGTAGTTAAAAGTGCCCGTTCGGTTACAAGGCATAAAGGAAGGAAATCCCAAGTACTGACAATGGACTTGAGTCTTACCCACCTGAAGTATCTGGCTAATAGAGTCCCGCCTCTCCGGAGGTGTATTTCAACTAAAGGAGATGACAGATTTGTCAAAATTAACTGTTTGTCCTGAAGCCCGTTCGTATCGCCTCAGAATACCTTGTACTGTGGAAGCCTCATTGGTCGTTGCCCTGAAGAATAACAGACTATCATCTGCGAAGAATAAATGGGAAATAGGCATACCCCCACGTGACAGCGCCAAACCCGAGATAAGCTGCCTCCGTTCAGCTGAGAATAATAGTTGCGAAAAACCCTCCGCACACAGGAGGAATAAGTATGGCGACAAGGGATCCCCCTGTCGCAGACCACGAGTCGGAACCACATCCCCACACCTCACACCATTGAGGTTGAAAGAGTAACGGACAGACGTCAAACACTGCATGATCAGTCTAATCCATCCGGGAGCAAAACCCAACTGTCTCATCATGCTTTCGATAAACACCCACTCCACCCGGTCATAGGCCTTACTCATATCCAGCTTCAAAGCCGCCCAACCCACCCGACCCTGCTGCTTGGATTTTAACGTATGAAGACACTCAAACCCCAAAATGGCATTATCAACAACACAACGACCGGGCTTCAGGACAAACATGTTTCAACCGGTTAGCCAGAACCTTCGATACAATCTTATATGACACGTTACACAAAGCGAGAACTTTGCTCTTGTTGGTTAGGATGATAACAGTTATAAAAAGAATGAAAAGAGAAATAGTAATTATCAGAAAAATAATGATGCATCCTAAAACAGACAATTTTAGTTTGAGTGGAAGGAAAAAAACAAAAAAAAAGAAAGGAGTAAAAAAGAATAAACAGAAATAAGAGGACTAAAAAAAGAATAAACAGAAATAAGAGGAGTAAAACAAGAGTTGTGATATATAACCATAATTAGGAGGAAATGGAATGGTAGGATACGAAGCGCAAGAAATGAATGCATTTGGAGTGAACCGGTTTCCCCGGCCGAAACTCCTATAAATTCCCCTAAAACTCATTCCCCGAAGCATTCGCCTCAAAAAAATCCCCAAACGGTTACACAATGAAGAAAACCCCCTCCGCTTCTCTCTTCCTCATCCTTCTCCTCCCGATGCTCGTCGCCGCCTCCTCTCGCAAGGGCACTCTCCTCGGCGGATGGTCGCAGATCTCGGACGTCAAGGATCCGCACGTCCAAGAGATCGGACAGTTCGCTGTGACTCAGTACAACAAGCAATCCAAAGGCGCACTCGAATACAAGGACGTCCTCAGCGGCGAATCGCAGGTCGTCGCCGGAATGAACTTCCGCCTCCACATACTGGCCAAGAATGGCAGTTCGGATGTCAAATATGAGGCAATCGTCTGGGAGATATCATGGGAGAATCGCAAGGAACTTACGTCGTTCAAGCCCGTCGCCTAAATTAATTTTGCGTTTTACTCTCTTCCCACGATCGTGAATCGTGATGGTTGTCGGGTTAGTAATTGGTGATTATGAAATAAAAGAAAAAAAGTTCGTGGTGAATTCTGGAGAAATCGTTTGTCGATTTTCTTCGGATCTCTGTTTTCTTCAATAATCTTATCTATGTAATATTATATTTAAAACTGAAATTTTATTAATGTCTCAATTGCTATTGGGATTTGAATTTCATATCCGTGTAAAAGTGAGTGAATAAATTATAGAAACTTTTATTTATGGAAATGGAGTTACTTTTGAACACACATTAGTGAATTAAATACTATTCTGGTAGCAATTGGATATGGAATCTTTCAAACCCATAACTGATGGTTTTTTTAATTTTCTGATAAACAGGACCCATAACTGTTGATTCAACTAGATATTTTGGAAAGAAGATATAAATTTTATTTGTTAATTTTGCTATTTACTTATATTATAGGAGACTTAGGCTGAATTATTATAATTCAATCTACCTAAAACGTCCAAACAAAACCATAGAATTGAAGTGAGCTAATTATTGAAGTGAGCTAATAATAATTCACTCAACGCCCTAGATAGACTCAACTCCCAAACAACTCCCGGTGAGTTAATAATAATTTAAGTGAGTTAATTATTGAAGTGAGTTAATAATAATTCACTCAACGCCCTAGATAGACTCAACTCCCAAACAACTCCCAAACAACTCCCGGTGAGTTAATAATAATTTAAGTGAGTTAATTATTGAAGTGAGTTAATAATAATTCACTCAACGCCCTAGATAGACTTCACTCAATGCCCTAGATAGACTCAACTCCCAAACAGCTCCCGGTGAGTTAATAATAATTTACTCAACGTCCTAAACAGGACACCCAATTAGTACCGAAATTTGAGAATTGAGGTAGTACCGACATTTGAGAATTGAGGTGAGTTAATAATAATTTCCTTCACGCCCCAAACAGATTTGGGAATTAAGGTGAGTTAGGTGTTAATGCTTTGAAAAACAAAAAGAAGGAAAATATAATATATATATATATATATTTTAACAATTTTTGGGATGTAGAATTAATTTCTGATTTTTTTTTTTTTTTTTTCACTAATTCTTATAAGTATGTCTCAATTCTGTTTATAAATAATATTTTTATGACTGCTTTTTGGGGAAGTATGAATGTGTGATTGGCTAAGAGTGAGAGAGTGAGATTTTTCAAAAGAAAAATACGAAAGAGAGGAGAAAGGGAGAAAATAATTTCACGATGGACTTGAATGTCGGAATGAAACAAAATTTCATCGAAAAGAGTACACTCCACGCAATTCAAAAAAATTAAATATTTTTCTTTTCATTTTTCTTTAAAAAAATCGACCCCTAAACTGCTTAATTTGTACATACTTTTTTTTTTTTTTTTTTTTTTTTTTTGTAATTTGTACATATTTTTGCAACTTCTTCTTCGTGACAAAGGCTAAATAAAATATCTTATTTTTATTAGAGCTAGATATGCGTGGATAGATAGGTAAAAAAAATATAAAAATAAGTTAACAATCAAAAAAAATATTTTTTTTTTTTTTTTTTTTTAGAAAAATTGAAAACTCAGTTTTTTTATAAAATTTTGTCAGTAATAATAGTCTATTAGTGATATAAGTCTATCACCGATAGAAATCTATGAGTAATAGTCATATATCAACGATAGAGTCCATCGGTGATAGAAACTGATTTTTTGTCATATTTATAAAATGTTTTAAACTTTGTTAAATTTACAATTATTTTGGACATATTAGCTGCAACCAACTCATTTTTTTTTTTAAGATATTTAATTAATGCATGGAGTGAACCCATAGCCTCTTGGTTAGGGGCGCAACTTTATGTCAATTAAGATATGTTCGGTTTGACATTAATAAAAAAATAATTTAAACCACTTTAAAAGTTGTATGAATTTTTTTTTTTTGTTTTTTTTTTTAAAGTAAAGTCGTATCAATTAAAATCTTAAACTAATATTTATCAATTTAAATCCTAAATTTTCATAAGTGAATCAAATTTACACCTTCTCTTAAAAAAAAAAAAAAAAATGTTATGAAAGTTTAAGAGTTTAATTGAAAAATTATAAGTTCGTGTAAAAATTAACATTTTAAAAAGTGTAAATTGATGCACTTCTTAAATACACTTTTAAAGATTAATTTTTTTTTTTTTTTTTTTACGACAACAGGTTGGATGGGTGATAGAACCTAGAATTACTAAGTCATACATCATGTCAAGTCAGATGTAGTTGACATCTGTTATTATTATTGATTTATAATCAACGTACTAAAAAAAAATATTATTATTAAATATACTAACGAATGTACTTAAAATAATATACTAACGAATCTTGTGAGAAAGGTGATTTGGAATCAAGGATTTTCATATTTAATATTTAATAAATAAATAAATTTTTAAGGCTCCATTTATTTATCATGAGTTTCGAATGAAATGAGTTATTTTTTTTATTTTGGTGGAGAATTTAATATTTAATAAATTTATTAAGGCTCCATTTATTTATCATGAGTTTAGAATGAAATAAGTTTTTTTTTTTTATTTTGGTGGAAATCGAATCTAAGACTTTATAATCTCAAGTTTTTTTTTTTTTTTTGTAAAAATATTTAAGTAATGCAGAGATTGAACTCATGACCAACTCAAGGACACAACTGCATGCCAATTGAATTATGCTCGATTTGACCAGTAGTTCATACATCGTACCAATGAAATGAGTTGTTTAGAATCACAATCAAAAGTTTATTGATTTGGCTTACCAGAGCCCAACCAGAATAAAAATTATGCCTCTTCTATATTTTTAAATAATAAAAATGCATTACTATATAATAAGCCAATATATATTTTTTTAATTAAAATAATAAAATTTATTTAATAGTTTTTTATATTTTAAAACATATTTAATATTAAAAATATTTTTTTTTTCAAGCAACAATCATAATATAAATTCGAATTATATTTTTATGATTTTTAATAATAATAATTAATTCTATTTGAATAACTTATTTAATATTAACAGATAAATACTAGCTACAATAAAATTACATAATAAATATAAATTCTTAATTTTATTAAATATTAGATATAATAAAAGTAAATTAGTATGATTCTTTTTTTATCAGATGAAAAATTATTAGTAGAGTAAAGAAGAGAGAGAAGGAAGTGTAAAATAATTAATAAATGGTTTGGGGTCTTATTAAGATGAGATAGAAAGAGCAAGGATGTAATTTGTAAAGTAATCACTACAAAAGGTTGTGAATGTATGAAAATATAATAAAAAGGTTGTGGAACTCACACAATAAGAATGAACACACCTTTTTCGTAATGGGATTGCTCATTTTTGTTTTATTGGGAGTGATTCACTACAAGAATTTAGGGTTTTCTCGACGCAGAAAATTTGTCGAGAAAGGCCCTAAATCCGTCGAGATAGGTTTTCTCGACGGAAAAACAATCGTCGGGAGTTTTCGTCGAGACAAGGCCGTCGGGAGAGCCTCTCTCGACGATTTTTAAAGTTTCGTCGAGAAAGGGTACTCTCTCGACGATTTAGTTCGGTCGTCGAGAGAATTGTTTCTCTCGACGATAGGACCAACCGTCGAGAAAGTGCCCTTTCTCTCGACGGATTAGGAAACCCTAATCCGTCGAGAGAAATGCTACTCTCTCGACGGATTAGGGTTTTCTAAACCGTCGAGAGAAAGGATACTCTTTCTCGACGGTTTCGTTTAACAAAATCCGTCGAGAGAATGTACTCTCTCTCGACGGATTAAACAAAATCGTCGAGAGAAAGTCTCTCTCTCGACGATTTTATTTTAAAAAAACCGTCGAGAAATCGCCAGTTTATTTAATATATATTTTAAATTCCTGTTTTTTTTTTTTTTAATTTAAAATACCTGATAATATGTTTGAAACACACATTTAATTAATTAAATTTGAACATTAGATTGTAAAAAGTTATTTTCATTGAAATGTAAATTAATATTGTTAGAAAGTTGGCTTACACAACAAAATTAAACCTACAGAAATATACAAAATTAAACGCAGTCGAGTCCCACTTCGAGAGTAGCTTTGTGAACAACATCAACCCAAAATACTTGAAAAATAAAATAATAAATCTCATATTAACATAACATCAAAAAATAAAAAATTATTAACTTAAAACATAAAATGAAATGCAAAAACTAAATTTACCTAAAGATCAACATAAAGTCAACATACATGCAAAAACTAAATTTACCTAAAGATCAACATAAACTCATGTATATATATATATATTTCAACTAAACACAACACATATATTTCAACTAAGTTAATTTTACAAAAACAACCCAAATCTATATATGAACTTAAACTAAACTAAAACACAAAACTAAAGTTAGTTTAACTTAAACTAACTACTAAATTACTAAATTTAAACAACTCATATATATATATATAGTTTACTTCAACTAACTTTAAACAACGAAATTAACGAAACTTAAACTTAAAACAACTCAAATCTACTTCAACTAAACTAAAACAACTCACATAAATATATATAGTTTACTTAAACTAAACTCATAACATATATACTTCAACTAAGTTAACTCTAAACAACACCAAACAACCCAAATCTACTCCAAACAAACCAAAACAACAAAATTAACTTAAACTATATTTTTTAAACTTAAACTTACTTTAAACAACAAAATTAACTTAAACTTAAACTAACTTTAAACTAACATATACTCAAAATCATATTGGCTACCATAACTGCAGGATAGTCAAACCAAGAAGTCTTCATGATCTTTAAGTTAAACATAAACTAAATTCACGTGTTTATTTTCACCCAATTTCCATCCATGTATCATTAGCGAAACTTAACTTCAAACAACATCAAACTCAACACATATACTCAAAATATATTGACTACCATAACTGCAGGATAGCCAAATCAACAAGTCTTATTACCTACAAATAAGATATTACAAGAGGATAAAATTGATATCTATACTTCAACTAAGTTAACTTCAAGCAACACCAAAATCAACACATATACTCAAAATCATATTGGCTACCATAACTGCAGGATAGCCAAACCAACAAATCTTCACGATCTTAAGCTAAACTTAAACATAATTCACTTGTTTAGTTTCACCCCATTTTCATCCATGTATCATTAACGAAACTTAACTTCAAACAAAACCAAACTCTCAACACATATACTCAAAATCATATTGGCTACCATAACTGCAGGATAGTCAAACCAACAAGTCTTATTACCTACAAATAATTTGATTACAAGAGGATAAAGTTGATACATATTTCGATGTTCCACCTTGTGAACGAACGAGTTGGCTAACCAATTCTCTGAGGCTAGCTACTTCAGCTGTATTTTTAGCTAATTCGGCTGCATTTCTAGCTCGTTCAGATGTATTTTCAGTCATCATTTGTTTCAACTCTTGTTGGGTATCATTCAGTCGTTCCACGGTCTGATTCAATTGTTCTTTTGTGTTGCTCAACTCTTGCTGTGTCTGAGTCACAACAAGACTTAGTTCACGCTCTCTCTGTTATTGATAGGTTGAACTACGTTTTCTTGATTTCGACGGTCTTGGTCCATAACCTACACCTTTAATGTGACATGATCGACTACCCAATACTTCTTCACGTATTTCTTCCTCAGAAAGTGGTTGGGTCCCTTCTGGAGTGGGTCGACTTTGCATCTCTTTCATTTTAAGCTGCGATTATTAATTCATATAAGAATTTTGATACTAACTTTACAAATTAATTATCCTTAGGAAGTAGGAAACTTACAAAACTATCCCGAGCGGCCACATTCACCCACTGATCATCTTCACCTCCTTTATTATGTGTTTTTGTGGCACGAAATAAATCAATAGGTCCTAAGTCCACACCTTTTGCTTTCTACAACAAAGTTTTTTATCATATCAATAATTATTCATGACAAAAAAAAACTGAAACCATAAATCGTTTTCCAACCTACCATTTTTTCGTGTACGTGAAAGAATGACTTAGTTCCAGTGCAATGATTGAAATGAAGACTTTGTCGATTCTTTTTATTATTCTCCGAATTTTTCTAAGAAAATAAGAGATTATTAGTGTAAATTAATTTAAATGGCGTCATATGATCACATCTCTAACAAATTTAAGTAATGTACCTTAAATTCAGGGTCATCCCACCTATCGCATAGGTGAAGCCAATCTGATATGTCAGTTACTCGTTCATGCGGCCATGCACGTCCCTCCTCAGGGGTGGATGATTGTTTATAATGTTTGAGCAATTCCGCTCTAAACTCTTTAAAAGAATTCTTTGTATTGTGCTCAATGCATTCATGAACGACGGGTTTTGACAAATCAATCACAAAATGATTCTGCAAAGAAAGAAAAACATAAGTAAAATATTTTTAGCTAATAATCACAAACAACTAAAAAAATAAACTTACCAATAGTCGATCTTTAACGTGGTCCCTGACGTCTTGTGGTACTTGTTTCCATGATTTGTATCTCACATAAAAACTTTCTCTCACAATGGTACCAATGGCTAAGCTGAACGTTGAGGCAAAATCTCACGTCGGCTTCCGGATTTCATCAGAAATATGTATTGGAATTTTTCCGTGTTTTCGAACATATCTGTCCAAATTTAGATTTCTACCATATCCCCTCACGTTACGTACAATCCTAACTGAAATAAATAATGAACATACAATTTAATATCAATATCATATCGAAAAATATAAGTATCAATTTAATTAAGTTAACCTGAAGCCTCATCCTCCGTAGAAGATGGTGTGTCTGTCATCCGCAATCCCTCCAAATAAATATTAGTTTAATCTCCGGAATTAATACGATCAAATGGCATCGTCTACCTACAAACAATCATGAAATGTATAAATGAAACACATAGTTACATACATCTACAAATGTTGCATAAATCTACATACTGATTTCAATCCAAATGTTCATCGCTTGAATCAATGTCAGGATCTTCCGCTTCCTCTTCCTCTTCCTCTTCCTCTTCCTCTTCATCATTTATAAAATCATCATTATTGTTTGGCGATAGATTTCTACTCTCTGATTGAATACCTTGGTCATCCACAATTATAGGAGGAACATCATCTCTGCATGATGTGGTGTCATCATCAATGAATGTGTTCTCATCGACTCTCGTACCGCCATCTACTTCTAACAAATCAAGTTGGTCATTTCCAAGATCTTCTACCTCTGGAATCCATAAGCGTTTATTTTGGACCAATAGCACTACTTTCCAATCATTACCATATTTTGGGTCATTGAGGTAAAATACTTGTTGTGCTTGATTAGCAAAGATGAAAGGATCATCAACATACCAACAATGAGACGTATTAATTAATGTAAACCCTAAATCCACATGTGGTTTATTCTTGTTAGTGTCAAACCATTTACATTTAAAAATAATAGTACGTCTTCTCTTAACATACTCCAAGTCCAAAATATCGGTCACTACACCATAGAATTTCGACTCAACACCTTGACTGTCAGTTTCTCCAGGCACCATGACTCCACCATTTTGCGTTGTCCGACGATTATCACGTGGTACCGTGTGAAAACGCACTCCATTAACATTGCATCCAGTATACGACCGCACTAAAGAAGTGGGACCCATTGCTAGAGAATACACGTCATCAGACACATTTTCTCTCTTACGCAATGAGAGAACCTGTTCATTCAAACATATATCTTACTAATGCATAACATTACTCATAATTAAAATTCCATTTATAAACTCTCATAACTATATACTTACATGAGATTTGAACCAATCAGGAAATTGTTCCTTATGTCTTCTTTCTAAGTCAGATATGCTTCGTGCTTGAGAACGGATCAGTCTCAAATGTTGCCTATGAACACAAAAAGTAAGAATTACGACTCATTTTTATTTCACTTGCACCCTTAAAATGATTGAGAACGATACGTACCTACGGTAAAGTCTTATCTCATCACAATCGTTCAGAATATACCATTGTGTTATCCGTTTCTCCTCAATTTATAAGGTCCTTGAAGTTGAACCCCCAAACGGTTTTGCCCTTTGTCTAAACAATTCAAATTCACCATAAGTATCGTTCTCGAGAATTTGATCATCATTTCGTTCGTCTCTATTGAATCGCGTTTCAATATGACTTAGGTACATTGAACATAAATTCATCGATTCATTTATTACATATTCTTCTGCTATAGAACCCTCGGGACGTGCTTTATTTCGAACGTATTGTTTTAAAGTTCGCAAACTTCTTTCAATAGGGTACATCCAACTATAGCTAACAGGACCCACAATTCTGGTCTCATATGGCAAATGGACTGCAAGATGCACCATTACATCAAAAAATGTCGGTGGGAAATTTTTTTCCAACTTACAAAGTATCATGATAATGTCTGACTGTAATCGATCCAAATCAGTTGTGGTAATCGTTTTCGCACATAGATCACGAAAAAATGTACATAGCTCAACAATAGTAGTCGACACATTCTTATGTAAATATGCTCGAACACCAATAGGGACAAGCCTCTGCAACAGAACATGACAATCGTGAGTCTTCAACCCATGAATTTTTCCATCGTTCACACTCACACATCTTGATATATTCGAGACAAATCCATTAGGAAATTTCAGTGATTTCAAGAACTTACAGAATTCGAGTCTTTCACTCTTACTGAACGTGTACGCAGCATGTCGTTTTTTAGACTTGTCGTTTCCTATAGGTATCAAGTGTAATTCTTTCCGTATATCTCGATCTTGTAGATCCTTTCGAGCATTTTCTGTGTCCTTCGATTTTCCATCAATGCTTAACAATGTGCCAACCACGTTGTCACAAATATTTTTTTCAATATGCATTATATCCAACTTATGTCTTAATAAAAGTTTTGACCAGTAGGGGAGTTAAGAAAAAATACTTTTTTTCTTCCAATAAGAATCATTTCGTTTCCTTTTCTTTACTTGTTTTGTTGGATGTTTACTAAGCACTGGAAAGTTGAGCATACTCAATTCTTGTTAAATCTCGTCTCCATCCATTACGACTGAAGGTGGTCTACGTTCTAGATAACCGTCATGTTGCTTATTCCTACGCCAATAGTGTGTGGCTGGAAGGTAACGTCGATGTCCCATGTAAGACATTTTACCATTTATCCAAAGCGATGATGTATCTTCCTTACAAATTGGACATGCTTTGTAGCCCTTGTTAGGGCACCCAGATAAGTCACCGTATGCAGGAAAATCATTAATCGTCCACAACAAACTTGCGTGTAGTTGAAAGTATTCACCACTAACGCAATCATAGGTGTGCACACCATTATTCCACAACTCTTTCAACTCTTCAATCAATGGTTGCAAGAAAACATCAATCTCTTTTCCAGGAGACTTTGGGTCGGGAATAAGTAAAGAAAGGAAGAAATTGGTTTCCTTCATGCATTTCCAAGGTGGCAAATTTGAGGAATTAGCATCACTGGCCACATACTATACGAATTGCTCATATTCCCGAATGGATTGAATCCATCTGAAGCTAATCCCAAACGAACATTTCGTGGTTCCGAAGCGAACTTTGAAAATTTACTATCAAAATGCTTCCACCCTTCCGCATCAGCAGGATGTCGTAACACACCATCATCGACACGGTTATCTTTATGCCAACTCATTTCAGAAGCAACGTGCTTGGATGAAAACATCCTTTTCAATCTGGGTATCAAAGGAAAGTGACGTAGAATCTTGTGTGGAATCTTCTTCCCTCCTTCCTCAGCAACTTTATACCGAGATTCACCACATATTGGACATTCTTGCAAATCGACATTTTCTTTCCAATATAAGATGCAATCATACTTGCAAGCATCAATGTTCTGATAGTCGAACCCCAAGTCACGCAACTTCCTCTTAGCTTCGTAGAATGAACTAGGTATACATGCACCAATTGGAAATGCGTCCTTTAACAATTCTAACAACATATCCAATGATTTATTACTCCAATTGTTAATAACCTTAATATGCATTAACTTCACCAAAAAATTTAATGAAGATAACGTACAACCAGGGTACAGTTCATTACATGCTTCAGCCATTAAATCCTCAAATCGGTTTGAACTATCACTTTCCGGGACATTAGTGGGAATCTCGTTTGCAAAATCTTCTTGGTGAACAATCGTTTCTACGTTTGGGGCTTGTAAGTCATTTAGAATGTTCAAAATCTCATTCTCTTCATCAAAAAAATTAGATGTTGTATGTAGTCCATCATCGGGTATTGAATTAGTTGAAATATTTTTGAACCTAGATAAGTTGCTTGGTTCTCCGTGATATACCCATTGACCATAAGAGGGAGATATTCCATTTGTAAATAGATGTCGTTCTACCCCATCCAAAGACTGCCACATTCCATTCATACAATGTTTACATGGACATCTTGTTTTCCCCAAATGATTAACGTGAGACTTCGCCATTTCCATAAACTGAGCAACTCCTTTTACGTACTCGGTAGAGAACCTATCTCTAAGTGTAATCCAATCTTTATTCATTCTTAATTCTACAATTTTCAAACCCACCCGTAAATCGTGAATAGTTAAGTCCTCTAGGAATTCAATAAAAAACTAAACATATCAATTTCAGCCTAACGCCCATCACTTTACAAAAATAATATAAATCAACTTAACCATATATAAATCGACATATCAATTTCAGCCTAATTCAGAAACCATGAGTTGACAAGAGTTCAAACAATATGCGAGCACAACAATTTCACCCTATATCATGCATAAATCATCAGTTGCAAAAGTAAAAAGAATAGGTGAGCAGAAATGATACCTAGAGGTGAACGGGGGCTGTCTTGCGGGTGAGCGCGAGGCAAACGGTCGAGCTGTTTGAAGCAGCGTGGAGCGGCAAACGATAGTTGTGTATCATAAATTGAAAGCAAGTTATATACAAAAACAAAATTGAAAAAAAAAACAGTGTCTGTTTTAATGGAAAAAAAAACATACCTAGAGGCGGCGGCGGCGGCGGCGGTAGGGTAGAGCGATGGAGGGAGGCGGCGGCGGCAGGGTAGAGCGATGGAGGGAGGCGGCGGGTAGGGCGATGGGTGGAGGGAGGCGGCGAGGGCGAGGGAGATGGGTGGAGGGAGGCGGCGACGGCGAGGGAGATAGGTGGAGGGAGGCGGCGACGGCGAGGGAGATAGGTGGAGGGAGGCGGCGACGGCGAGGGAGATGGGTGGAGGGAGGCGGCGACGGCGAGGGAGATGCGAGGGAGAGAGAGATAGCAGGCGGGCTAGGGGGTTGGGTGGAACGACGACGGGGGGCGGCAGCGTGGGAGAGAGAGATAGCAGGCGGCGATGGAGAGAGAGAGAGCAGGCGGCGGGGGCAGGGGCGAAGCGAAAGTGAAGAAGACGAACGAATGTTAGGTTATTAAGGTTCTCTCGACGGTTTTTAAAAACCGTCGAGAGAAAGTCCGGTTATCTCGACGGTTTTCAAAACCGTCGAGAGACATTATGGTTCTCCCGACGGTTTTTAAAAATAGTCGAGAGAAATTATGGTTCTTTCGACGGTTTTTAAAAACCGTGGATAGAAGTTTCCAGTTCTCTCGACGGTTTCTCAATACCGTCGGGAGAACCATAATTTCTCTCGACGGTATTTGAAAACCGTCGAGAGAGTGTATTAAAATTTTTAAAAACAAACTTTAAAAAGTTACTGTCTCGACGGTTGTGAAAAATCGTCGAGACAGTGTTCGTTCTCTCGACGATTATTCCAAACCGTCGAGAAAGTCGACAGTTCTCTCGACGAATTAATATTTCGTCGAGAGAATACGACATTCTCTCGACGGTTTAGAAAATCGTCGAGAGAGCATGGTTTTCTCGACGCAACTGAAACCGTCGAGAGAACATCCGTCGAGACAATATAAAATTCTTGTAGTGATTCCCATTTTGAAATGAATACACATTTGAAAAATTAATAAAAAAAATTATCCGAAATTTTTGTTTCTCATTGAGGATTTTCTATATTAATAATGTACTTTAAATAAATTATTACAAAATAGGGTAGTTTTCAAAATATTTACAAAATTAAGGTACTTAAATTGTGTACCATGGACACGAATTCGCTAAATCGTGTCCATGAAACATAATTTAGAGATTAACTCGTGTTCATGGGACACGATGTAGGGGTAACTCGTGTACCATGGACACAATTTTCTATGTAAATCGTGTACCATAAACACGAGTTATGACCACCTCACTTGCTTAGAAAATTGAATATATATAACCAAACTCATGTACTATGTACGTGGGCAGCATGTGCCGGATAAGCGTCCAGCCAACAAGGCTCACGTGGTTGGCACGTCATAAAAATTGTGTTCACGGTACATGAGTTACGCCATAAATAGTGTATCATGAACACCAAGTTAACCCCTACATCGTGTACCATTGATACAATTTAGTGAACTCGTGTCCATGATATACGATTTAGATACCCTAATTTTGTAAATACTTTGAAAACTACCCTATTTCTGTAATAATTTATTTAAAGTAGATTATTAACATAAAAAATCCTTTCATTTATGATAAGTAAATAAGGTATGTTGGCGCAAGAATCTGGACCTTCCCTTCAATTCAGATCTTCGTCGTGTTTGTTCGCTGTGAGCTCCGAAGTCGATTTGCAAAGGGATGGGAAAGATGAACTTGCACCGTTGTGGGGTTGACCCCACTAGACTCTGATGCTTAAGCCAGAGAGATTTTTGCGTGTTAAGTAGGAGTGTAGTGTGTAATGTGAGAATTACATATCTAATGCGAACCTTCAGGAAGGTATTTATAGGTAGCGTGGAGCGGACGATCGTGGTCGGTCCGTACCAATTATCATCATTTGAATCACTCACGTTAGGCGAGGAGGTGTGGATGGTCTATGCCTGATCCATACACTTTTGACATGATGATAACCGTCGATTCCCCCGATCGCGGGTGGATTGGGAGTGTCGTTGTACCACTGTCCTGTCAAATAGGATAGGAACGTCCAATCGGACGCTCATCACCTTTGATCGAGTGACGACATGGCAACGACGACTGTAAGGATGGCCTGGGGGCTCAAATCCCGAAGGGACCTGGGGGTCGACTCCAAGTCGTTGGGATGCCAAATAATGATGTCGGGGCTTCGACTTCTCGACGAAGTGAGTCGTGACATCAGGTGTTAACCTCTGAGGTAGCCCGTAACAAAGTCTATATGAATTATAAATAATTAGAAAGACTATACGTATAAAAAAATCAGGTCAACACTCAATTTCATCCATGTAAATTTCAAACTTCAATCAATTTACATTGTTCTACCATTTTAATCATCATTTAAATAGTAGAACTTGCCAACAAGAGCATAGCTCAATGACATGACGTATCCCTCGTGACCATGAGATCTTAGGTTAAAAAAAAAAAATAGAACTTGACTCAAAGTTAGAATATACAACCAGTTTTGCAATTACAACCCAAACACTGAAACGTAGGGTTTAGGGTTTTTTTCTATTCTTTTATTATTTTTTTAATATTTAACTTTCAATTTTTTTAAGAAGGTTTCACTCCTTAAATTTTAGGGTTTTGAGTTTAATATTTAGTATTTAGAGTTTAAGAGTTTTTGTTGACATGTGGGGTGGAAGATCGAACCCGTAACCTCTTAGGTCGCTATTCTATACAGTATGTCGATTGAGTTATGCTCATGTTGGCATATTTAAATTAGTTTAAGATTTGGATTTTGGATTATGCTTTTAAACCCTAAATTAAACATTTAAGGAAAATTCTAAACTCTAAATCCTAAAATCTAAACCCTCCCCTCTAAATTCTAAATTCAAAAACTCTCAATCCTAATTTAAAAAACAATTGTGTGACATATGACACCCTACGATTGGGAGACACGTATTCCATTGTGATAGATCCTTATTTAATATAGAGTAAAACTTGCTTGTCGGCTACAAGTATCTTTTGCAGCCCGCCTCATTATTTGATTGGCTAAATATTTAAACCATTTTAAATAATAAAAAAAATCTTCCACCCCCTTTACTTTTCATTCAATTAACATTTTATCCTACTTTCTCTCTCTCCAATTAACAATTCCTCCTACTTTCTCTCTCTTCATTTCTCTACCTTCCAAACTTAGGCCATGAAATTTCAATTGAGGTTATTTGAAATTTGGAGGACTGAATATTATATAGGCATAAATTTGCAAGTGAATTTTTTTAGAGGAAGTGAAGAAAAGAGTGGGAAATTTCACGGTTGGATTCATTTTCAATAATCAATTTCTTCAAAACACTTCCCCTAAAGAGAGGTTGGTAAAGGGTAATGTAGGTTGAATTTTATTTGTCTAATAAAAATCCTAAAAAGAAAATGGAGAAATTCTTTGGAGTATTGCAAATTTGAAGAACTTGACTGTATTAAAAAATAATTAACCAAAAAAATAAAAAAAATACTTATTGTAGGGAAAAGAAGAGAGAGTGAGAGATGAAATTGAAAACTATGGAAGTGGAGGAAAGAGAGATAAAATATGAGAAATTGTTTATCGGAGGAAGAAGGAAAGGAAAAATTACAGACAAAAAAACAAATCTAAATAAACGGTATGAAGAATTTTTTTATTTAAAATAATATAAATATTCAATCAATACAGTGGTGACATGTGGTTGGACTGCAAAAAAAAATATTTGTAGCCTAAATAAGTTTTACTCTTTAATAATATATTTTGAATTTTTTTTTCTCAAAAATAACACAATCTTCCTCTCCCTCTTGAGAAATAATTGGACGTGCCACAATATCTTGGGATGTAGATTTGCATTCCGTTTTTAACAGTAGAAAATTATGAAGAATTGTGGCCGCCACCTCTTATAATTTCTTCTCATCCCAGGCGTCACTTCCACCGACTCAAAACCACCGTCTCCATGCCACTTGAACAGTAATAAACAGTAATGACAAAGCAGCATAAATGGTGAGTGCTCACTGCTGAGCTCATGACCTGCTGTGTTTGACCAAACCCAAAGATAATAAAGAGGACCACACCAAAATTAACTAACATTCAATGCTTTTGTCTTCTTACATTTTCTGCCCCAATCCAACCAAAATTTGCCTACCCATCTCTCTATTTTATGTTCTTATTCTATTCTCCAACTTTGTTTTCTTTACTTGTATCCAATTGAAACCAGGAAGTTTCAAAATCTGTGGATGCTTGGTTTTCTTTTCAGACAAAAGTTCATTTTTGATGGATTGGTCTCACTATTTGAAGTTCTATCATTCCACTCTTTTTAATCAACTTCTATATCATTCTTATGTGTTAACAACGCCTATTATTTTTCAGACCTAAACTCTTTTTACGAGTTTGTGATCTTGAGTCATCCTAGTTCAAAGGTTCGTTAAGGAAAATATATTTTCTCTTAATGTGGGAGCTGGGTTTGCTTGTACCCGTTTTCGATCCGGTCTTTTCTATATGGTTATTTTATCCACAACATTAAGTCTCATACTTCCGAGTTCAAGGTTCAATATTCTTCAACCCAATATTTTGTATAGGGATGGGGCAAGGAGCTTTGACTTGGGAGTACTTATTCTTCTTTGACATATGCTAAGATTATTGAGAAGTCCCGTGTATCTATTGTCTATGTCTTGTATCACTTACGTGAGTTTTTAATGGACTTTCTTGTGGAGTAGTTTTATGTCTTGAATCCCTATCTTAAGAGCACTGTCTCAGATTTTGGATTGGTCGAGAGTTATCGTCTGAGCCTTTTTGAGACCTGTTCGGTGCTCTAGGATCATAACTCTCTATCAATCAGTAGAGTTGTGCGCGTATGCCTCTCTATATACCATCGGATAAATGATAACACTCTAAAAGTGTTAATTTATGGCCCTTAATTATTATTAATTTGATTAAATTTCATATGTTTAATTACGTATTTTGCAAGATTTAAACATTAAAGGTTGAATTTGTGCTCGTTAGGAGCTTTAAAATGGAGTTTTAAAATTTGGAGACGGTGAATGATAAATGGTGAAAAGGGGCAAAAAGTGCATGATCGAAGAAATTAAAATAAACGAAAATGAAAAAATAGTTCTGAACCGGACCACCATAATTATAAACCGGTCATCAGACCGAACCCTTTGCTCCGAACCGTTCATTTCACAACCCTTCGCCCAAGCTTTCTCACGCGGCCCAGCTCACGCCTTTAACCGGCCCGCTCGCGCGTCCAAGCCCAGGCAGCCCAGGCGGTCCTTCAATTCATGCGGCCCACCTAATCGGCCCAAATGCAAAGCCCAGCTCCGTGAGTCCTTACCGTAGCTCCAACGCACCCGCGTTCCACCTGGTCATCCAGCCTTCAGCAGCCCACAAGCATGCGGCCCATTTGTTCACCCATTTCATGCGCACACTCCAGACCTATAACAACGACTCGGAGTAACAACTATTTAGTAGGGGCAACCAGATGAATAGCTAGAATGAAATAGTAGTTACTGAAAAATAACTAAATTTTTTAAATAAATGAAATATAGCTAACAACTATAATTAGTAAACTATTTAAACTACGTTGAGACTTAAATACCCCTCTAAAATTTGAGCGATAGAAATATTAAATAACCTAGAAAAAAAGTTTGATTTTAGGAAAGAGAAATTAGTTGGAGAAAAAAACGTAACAATTAGAAAACCGTTGGAATTATTTGAAATAATTTGAATTATAATGGTTATTTTTTTGCAGTGAAAAATTGTGTTAGTGTTTCTATTGGGGTATATAGACGTAATTAAACCTATGATTACATGGTTCGAGCTTTAAAAATGATATATTGAAAATGATACAAGGTCATGTTGATTCAAAAATAAATTTAAAATGGACAACCTAAAATGATTTAGAAATATTTTACATCCCAACAACAATGTCTAATCTTGAGATCCCAACAACATCAAATAATCTAAATTAAAAAATAATCCACAATTGCATTCACCAAATGAAAATATATTTACCTATAGCTCTGATTGGATTTCCTCTGACCTTCATTCTCAGCGTTTCCATCATGTTCTTCTTTCTTCTATATCCCTTTGAATTTTGCATTCTGAAATTTTGCATTCTGAAAAATTGAGTTTGGAGATAGATATGTGTTATTAGCTTAACTGGTTTTTTTTTAAATGTTTTGTATTTAAATCTTGAACTCTATCCCGACATTTTAGAGATTTTGTTGCATGACGAACCTATGAAAAATGATACGTTTCACAATTTTAAATATAAATTTTGGATTCTAAAACTTGATTCCACTTTTTAGGGGTTTTTTTTGCAATGTATTTGATTCCACATTTTTAGGGATTTTTGTAATATCATTAATTTAAATCACAATTTATCTACTATTTTAATACAAATTTTGGATTCTAAAGTTTGATTCTACTTTTTTTTAGGATTTTTGCAACTTTTTTTTTATTTATGAAAGGACTTACTAATTTGATTTTCCTTCTTTAGAGATTTTTTTTGTAATGTCTTTGATTTAAATCACAATAATTATATATATAGCTTTGTGATTAATTGCATGTATATACTCTTATGTACATATAGAAATGTATATGCATATGATTGTATATATATAAGTTTGTTATATATTTAGTGGGTGTATCCATATGTATGTAAGACACATATGTTACTAGTGTATGTAGTACTATTGACTATTATAAAAATTGTTGTTGTAGTTTTTCACACGTATGTATTGTTATATATATATAAGTATTGACTGATTTGATATGTTTAATTACATGCAAATAAGACACATTGTTGTTTCTCTTGATAGTTGTTAGTAATTTACATGTATATAATATTATATACTCTACTAATAATCTCATATCATATTTTTGGTATTAAGAATCTTAAGACACGCGTTGTCTTTGTATGTGTTCGTATCTACAACCTCATCATCCACGACCAAACAATAGTCGTGGTACATCCGATTTGAGTAACTTGCTAGCATCCACACAAGATTCATGTCTTTAGATAGCCTTGTGATCAATGATTTCTCTTCCTCGTTCCTAAAGAGGAAAAAAATGGACAATTGTGAAATTATTTTTGGGCATCTAGTGCGAGAAGTTTGACGATAAAATTACATATTTTATGAGAGAAATTAGTTTGGAGAAAAAATCGTAACATTAGTAAATCGTTGAAAATTTTGACTGAAACAAAAATTAGACCTTCCACTCCTTGTATTTTTTAGTATACACTGACTCGACAAACAAAAACCAGATCTTCCAGTCCTTGTATTTCTCAGTATACACTCACTCGACGAACAAAATCAGACCTTACTGTCATTATATTTCCTAGTATACACTGACTCAACGAATCAAATTAAAAAGTAAATTAATGGTCCCTGTGTATACCTGCATGTATAAAATGCTGAATCCACACCATGTTGTAATGTGTGTTATATAAATCTAAGTATGTATGTTGATACCATACTTTGTCTTTTATTGGTAATTTGTTGGTAGCATACTTAAGGAACACCCATGGGGCAATGCTACCATGACTGATCAATCTAGTTTCAAGGTACATACTCCTAATTACACATTATTTCTCAACACAAAAATATTGTGGTGTGGTCTATACGAATATGACTGTCAATCTACCCTCAATTGTAAGTATGTAGTTGTTTACACCTCCTTTGATATATTGTCTCACGATGGAGCCACCGTAAATGCGTAGTTACTGCGATTTGAGTAACTTTTTGGAAATGTATTAGATTAAGAGTGTTAGATATATATGTTAATCGAATGTTTGTCAACACGTATGTATGGTGTTATATAAATCTAAACAAGTATGTTCATACCAGATCAAAATGATTAGTAAATGGATAGTTCCTCACGTATACCTGGTTGTGTAACCACCGTTCCATAACATGACAGGATGTGATGTGCGTCATTAGTTGATAGTTGTGTATGTTTTTATATACGTCAAACTATGCATGTTGATACCCATATGTTATCAGTGGTGTTTTGTTCTTGTTAATATTTGCACTCTAGCTTACTACATATGCCCCATCCACAACTACCTAACTTTGTACAGCTGCCAAATTAAAATAATAAGTAAATAGATGATTTTCTGCCTGTATCTAGTTGTGTTCCCTAGTATGTACTAGCAGTATGAAAGGGTATTGTCAACTGACATCTGTGTATATTAATATATTCATATAATTATTATTATGTATATCTTGCAAGATGATGACTATTTCATGTCATCGTCTAAAAGAAGTAGGCCACTGAAAATTAACTTATGCGGCGATATAATGGATATGGTGCGCAATACACTACAGGGCGATTGCGAGGCAAGATTTCGGGCAACATGTTTCAGACATTTTTTAGATTTTTCCTTTAAGAAAACATCCTCCCAGTTGCTCCTGCACCTCATCCAACACCAATGCAAACCCAAGAATACCTCTAAATTGAACTTCAAGATCGAAGGAAAAGTTCTAAAATTTGGACTAAGAGAATTTGCATTGGTGACCGGGTTGAACTGTGGTCGCCTTCCTGAGATAGACCACAACTTGATAAAAAGGGAAAGCTAATAAAAATCTGTAGTTATAAAACAACTGATGTGCTTGTCTCAAATTGTATATATGTGCAACTTAATAAGAATTTTCCCTGAGATGGAGAGACACGTGGAGAGGTTCCTGCTGGAGGGGGTTTGTGGGGGCAATGCAAGGATCACACAGTAAGAAGACCCTTGAAGACCTCTCAGTTCAATTCTGCCAGCCCACATTTGATCTGAAACTCCGCCAACAAAAGGGTTGAATGATAGTAAATACATCTTCTAAAACTTATGGTTTTTGAAACTCTGTTTTTTTTTAATGACTTCTATTGTGAATGATTATGAACTATATTTGCATTGACATTATTGTTTTAGTATGCATCTGCATTATACAACTCAAACGAGAGTTAAATCGCAGTTTATACTATGACCCACGGTTCTCAACGTTGTCATGATTATGGTAATCGGGTATCTGTATATAATGTTATATTCATCTCAAAGTGTATAGTGTAATTAGTAAACAGAGAGTGTTTATTGTAGTATATACAATTGACATAACATACTATACCGAAAAGTGTAGTGCATATGCCAATTGGATCAGATACAAACCCAATTTTATATGTCAATTGTATATAGTATGTTATGCCACTTGTATATACTATTATTGTTTTAGTATTCATCTGAACTGCAAAACTCAAACAAGAGTTATATGGCAGTTTATAGTATGTCCCACTATTTTCAACGTTCTCATAATTATGGTAAAAGAATATATGTATATAATGTTATATCCATCTCAAAGTGTAATGCATAATTAGTGAACGAAGGGTGTGTATTATAGTATATACCATTGAGATAACATAGTAGACTACAAAGTGTAATGCATGTGTCAATTGGATCGAATACAGACTCAATTGTATATGACAAATGTTATGTCAATTGTATATACTATGTTTTAGTATGCATGCGAATTACAATACTCAAACGCGAGTTATATCGCAGTTTATAGTATGTCCCACTGTTTTCAACGTTCTCATAATTATGTTATGCCCATTGTGTATATACTATGTTTTCAACGTTTTTATAATTACAATACTCAAAGTTGTTGTATATATCATTGTTGTCCCATACGCCATCGAATGCAATGTTAATTTAATAGTGCGTCATTAATACAGTGGTGAAAGATAAGGACTATGATTGTTCAAATGATGGAGGAGAAACAAATGAGTGTAAAAGACAGACAATTATTGTTGGGATAATATTAGGTGGGGTTTTGTACATTATTTAAATGTTGGAGGACGATTATAAATAAAGGAATCAACTTGATGGTCGTTTTTTGTCAAACCTAAATTGTTGGAGAGTTGAATGTGAGGTATGACGATTTTACATCCCTGAAATAAAGAAAATCGGTTGGTGGGACTAACAAATTGGTTGGATGGTAGTTGGGTAAATACTGGTATATACAAGGGGCATTTTCGGTATGCAAAAGTTTGGACTGAAGTTGATGGTCGGTTATTGTGAAGCCTTAAATGTTGGGGAGTTGAATGTGAGCTATGACGATTTTTACATCACTGAAATAAAGAAAATCGGTTGGTGGGGCTAACAAATTGGTTGAGTGGCAGTTGGGTAAATATTGTTATATACAAGGGGCATATTCGGTATGAAAAGTTGTATCTTCCCCACCCTAAAATGTAGTTAGCTATCAATAAAAATAGTAAAATGGGTTAGCTATATTTCATTTTGTGTTTTTTAAACTAGCTATCTAGCACAATTTCCCTATTTAGTAAGTCATTCTACATACTAGTGGACAAACCTACCCTTCTACAATTTTCTACAATTTAGAAATTGAATAAATGATGCTGCAATATTATAAATTGTTAAAAGGAAAGAAAGAGAAATTATGGACAGTTACATGGTTATACACCTACCAAACGAAAATGTATTAAACGTCTTTGTATACTTGAGAAAATGATGGTGCTACAAACGGATTTGCCCCTTCAGGTGTATACAAGGCGGTACACAACTTAATAAAAGAAAAACAAAGGGTTGGTCAACCACCTGTAGCCGATGGATGTGATGGCATGAGTAACTGCTGCATGT
Source organism: Herpetospermum pedunculosum (assembly GCA_028017165.1). Classification (NCBI taxonomy): domain Eukaryota; kingdom Viridiplantae; phylum Streptophyta; class Magnoliopsida; order Cucurbitales; family Cucurbitaceae; genus Herpetospermum; species Herpetospermum pedunculosum. Next base: position 49,991,892 of record CM051528.1, on the reverse strand, counting down.
TGGACTCTTTGCATGACTGCCGAAGCGTTTTCCCAAGTCATTGCAATGATGGATTTGAGGGATTCAAAACGCTAATCCCCTTCAACAATCCACTGTTTATTCTACTGGTTGTATACCATCCCTGAACCAAAGCGATTCTACGCATACATACTGGTTGTATATCATCCTTCAACCAAAGTGATTCCTCTCTGAAACGCATACACAGAAATCCCCTGGCGCGAAAGACTCCGGCCATTCGACGCAACGTTCGGACCTCCCTTCATCGAAGTGTTCGTCGGAGTGACGCATCTCAAATTGAACGACGATCTTTCCTACCTACCTCCGGCAGATTCCACAAAGTTGGTAAGCGTCTGTCCTCTCTCCCATTTCTTGTTGGCATCTGGTTTCTGAATGGAAAAGTAGGAGGTTGGTGTTAGTTTAGTTATGGGGGATTTAGGTATAAAAATTTAGGGTTTAAGATTTCGGGAATTTGAATAATCTAATTTTGAATCGGTTGAAAAGATTTAGGGTTTAAGATTTCAAAAATTCCAATAGACGAATTTTGAATCGCATGAAATAGTTTACGGTAGTTAGAGAGATGGATATGGTTTATCTTGAAAGATTTGGAAACAAAATGGGGTAACTTGTTTTTTTAGGGATTCGGTTGAGCCTCCAAGATTTAAAAAAATGCACGGTTATAGGGAAAGATGAAATGTTCATAGAGATAGTTTTTTTTTGGGATTCGGTTGAGCAAGATTTAAAAAATGACGGTTATAGGGAAATATGAAATGTTCATAGAGATGTCGACTCATTGAACCTAAATAGTAGGGTGGAGAGAGGAATGGTTTGTTTGCTATTTTTTGGATTTGCACATCCGGAATACACTAGCCATAGTCAATGTGGTGGAGTATGTCCCTCTATATACCAATAGAGGTCGCGTATGGATGCACCATTACGAAGGTATATCTGCAGGTATACATCACCGGCCACACATAACGAAAATTGAAAATCTCAGCTGCAATTAACGGAAACCAAACACCTCACCCAAAAATATTCTGGTCTCCAATCATTTTATTTTAAAATTATGAATTGTAAATTAAGAAAGAGGTAAGATAGTAGTGTTATAATGAGGAAAAAAAATTAACAACTCTCCCCTACAATCACTCTAGACATAGAGTGCAATACATTTTTATTTTAGACATTTTCCATTTCCACTATTTAAAATTAGACATTCTTCTTAATTTCCCTAACAACTTCAATTTTGACCCAACTTCGCCTAGTTGCCCAAAAAATACGATTTTTTGGATTGAGTCGATATTTGCCAAAAAAAAAAAAAATAGGGAAATCATAGTAAATGCCCTTTTTGGGACCCCGTTTCAATGAAAATCTCCCTTTAAAAAAAAAAGTGAAATACACGTCTATTTTTTTTTTTATTTCTCTTTCTCTTTCTCTCTCCTCTCTTTTTTATTTCGTATTTGTCCTTCTTTATTTTCCAACATTCTACATTATATTTTAAAAAATATTTCTTTTTTATTTCTCTCATGATTTTATTCACTTTCTTAGATTCATTCGCTCTCCCGATTTTAATTTAATAGGTAAGATTTCATTCAATATCTAATTAATATATGTCGAACACCAAGATATAGAAGTAATTTCCTGTGGGCTCTCTTTTCTCTCTGAGACTTGTAGAGTAAAGGCAACCTAGGGTTGAACGGGGCGGTTAGATCTGCCGGGGTGACTAATCCCTGAGGTTTTCTTGGCTTTGATCGAGATTAGCTCAGCAACGAGAAAGTAAGATGGCAGACTCGTTATCCAATCAAGTGGCGAAACTTCATTTGACCGAGAAGGAGAAGAGCTTAGTCTTTGCTTTGCCAGATGAAGAGTTCTAAAATTCAAACAAGGTTTTTGAGAACTCTCTGGTTTGCAAATTATTAACACCAAGGAATGTGCATCCGGACATTTTCAAGAAAATGATGCCAAGAATATGGTACAACATTCCAACCCAAATTGAATGCGTTGGCAAGAACCTATTTTTGTGCAATTTCTGATTTAAGAAAGATAAAGAAAAAGTGGTAGAAAACAGTCCATGGTTCTTCAACAAGGCTCTCGTTTTGATGGAGGAACCTCAAAGCAACATAAGTTTTAACGACTTAGAATTCAGGTACGCCTCTTTTTGGATCCATTTCCATGATATTCCTTCAATTTGTTTTTGTCGGAGTAAGGCTGTTCTTTTAGGCAAATTGATTGGCAAGTTTGAGAATGTAGAAATTGATAGTTCAGAAAGTTGTTGGGGAAAGTCTTTGAGAATTCGGGTCTCGATCGAGATTGCTAAACCATTAAAACGAGGTTTAATGTTTAAAATAGGAACAATGGCAGAGGAAAATTGGATCTTTATAACTTATGAAAAATTGCCAAAATTTTGTTATTATTGTGGAATCTTAGGGCATATTGCTAAGGATTGTTCTGAAGAGGTGAAAGAGGGGGAGACAGAGGATCGTTATGGTCCGGAATTGCGAAATTCATTAACACCTAGCCAGATCCCTATTTGGAAGGGGGGCGACAGTGGTCTGTATGGAGGAGTAGAACGGGGGTGAGGCAGGTCGAATGGATGGCGGCCGAAAGTAAACAAACAGAATGAAATCGGTAGAGAGGCTGGTTATGTTCCAAGTAAGAGGGTGAATTCACCTGAAGGCAAAGGGGTCGGTGTTAAGGTGGCGCCGGTACCGGAGAAGCCGATTAGAGCGGAGAAGAGACAAGGCGTTAGGGCTTAGCCGCTGGCGACTGTTGTCATCAATGGGGCGACGGATCTTCAGGGATCACCAAAAATTCCAAACTTGACTCCTGAAAATGGGCACCTTCCTTCAACGGATGAAATCAATGCCCAAAGGTTTCACGAGGGTGGAGGCGGCAGTCAGCTTGGAGTTCCAAATAATGGATGTTTAAACCTAAAAGTGGGAAATGTCACTTCTTCATTAGTTGGGCCTGATAAGTGCACTTTGGGCCTGGTGAAAAAATCTATTTCCCATGGGCCTGAAGTGGTTTTGAAGGTTGGGCCAAGGAAAGATGGGCTGACAGATGGGGTAAATGGGCTGTTTTTTAAGAAGGATGGGCTGAAAGTTAATTCTGAGATAGGTTTGAAAAATATGGCTTCGGGTCTCCTGAGTAAAAAAGGTATGTCGAGTTTAACAGAAGCAGCAACCTCAGAAAAATAACTTCTAGTTTGACCAAAGAGGGCTCAATCAAGATTAGTTCGGTTGAGAAGTTTAAAACTATGGGAGAAGAGAAGCACGAGTTAATTTTGAAAAAATGGAAAAGGACAGAGAGAGAGGAATCTCAATGCATGCAAGTTGATATGGTTGCTTCTGCCTAGGGTAAGGATAAGGGCATAAGGAGGCAAGTCTTAGAGTTATATCACGGGTCAGATTCTTCTCCGGAGAGGTCGACAAAGAGAATGAGTGGTTCACAACTGGAAATTTTTTCTGCAACAACGGTGGAGGCTGCAAGGCAGTCCCGCCGAGCACAATGAAAACGTTAAGTTGGAATGTTCGAGGTTTGGGGAACCCTCGAACATTAAGGGCATTACGTAGGGTAGTGTCAAAACATCACCCCGATTTAGTTTTCATTATGGAAACTAAATGCAGGTTTAATAAAGATGATCAAGTTAAAAGAGAGACTGGTTTGGAAAATTGTATTAGTGTTCCGAGTAATGAAAACAGTGGGGGGCTAATGCTGCTATGGTCTTCTGAGGTGGATGTCCATCTTATGTCCTTCTCTCCCGGACACATAGATGTCTATATAGCAGAAGGACACGAACGGTGGAGGTTTACTGGTTTTTATGGTAATCCAGAGGAAGCTAGAAGAGAGGAATCTTGGAAGTTGCTGGAAAGATTGTGTCAGGTTACTTCTATCCCTTGGATTATTTGGGGATTTCAATGAAATCGTGTCTGACGATGAGAAGGGAGAAGGGGCTCCTAGACGCCAGGTCTTAATGCAAAATTTTCGGGATGCTATTGATTTCTGTGAACTTCACGATCTTGGTTTATGTGGAGATGAGTTTACTTGGTACAAAAATTCGTGGGATGAAGACTCGACTAGGGAACAGATGGATCGTTACTTTGCTAGCACGAAATTTATTTCTAGAGCTGACCAAGTTACAGTTCATCAGTTAAGTTCCTCAGTTTCAGATCATCGTCTGATTTTGGCTTCTTGGGAGATTAGGGGAAAGAAAAGGAGGAATAAGTTTACCAGCAAAAACGCTCGTTTCGAGCCAGGGTGGGTAAATTTGGAGGGTTGTCGGGGGGTAATTCAGAGGGCTTGGCCTCCAGGGGGTACAAGAGATGGAAATAATTTACAGTCTAATCATGCTAAGTGCCTCAAGGATCTTTTGAGGTGGAATAAAGACCATGTAAAAGGGTCGATTAAGGGAGCAATTGGAAGGAAGAAACAACAGATAGAGGCTCTTTTCCAAGAACAGGGCTCGAATTGGCGGAAAGAGTCCCGGGTGGCAGAGCAAGAGTTAGAGGTAATGTTAAAAGAAGAAGAAATGCATTGGAAACAGAGAGCAAGAGAAGATTGGCTGGAATGGGGGGACAGGAACACTAAGTGGTTTCATCAGAGGGCCAACCACCGTCGTCGAACTAATAGGATAAAAGGGCTAGAGAATGATAATGGTGTTTGGATAGAGGGGGAGTCAGCTCTAGCCGGTCTGGCTGTCTCTTACTTCCATAAGCTATTTTGTTCAGATAATCCGGATGAGGGCAGTATATTGGCTACTATCGTGGCAATCCCTCCCTCTGTTACAGTGGATCAGAATGAACTTTTGACTAGACCTTTTACTAGACCCGAGATAGAGGAGGCTTTAAAGCACATGCCAGCTATGAAGGCTCCAGGTCCTGACGGATTCCATGCTCTGTTTTACCAAAGATATTGAGACATTGTGGGGGATGAGATTTCTGATCTGTGTCTGAGAATTCTTAATGAACACGAGGCCTTGGGTTCTCTAAACAAAACTTACTTGGTCCTGATCCCGAAAGTTGAGAATCTGAAGCGTATGGGGGAGTTCAGACCAATCAGTCCGTGCAACGTGGTTTATAAAGTTCTTTCTAAGGGTCTAACGAACAAGTTGAAATCAGTTTTAGACTCTATCGTCTCGCTAACGCAGTCAGCTTTTGTCCCTGGGAGGTTAATCTCTGACAATGCTTTGATCGGCTTTGAGTTCATACATGCTTTGAACAAGAAGCGTAGTGGGAAAGAGGGTCGACTATGGTAGCTCTAGAACTAGACATGAGTAAGGCCTACGATCATGTCGAGTGGGTTTTCCTCAGAAGGGTTATGGTGAAAATGGGTTTATGCCACAATTGGGTTTCTCTCATCATGCAATGTGTGGAGACAGTCTCATTCTCAGTATTGGTTAATGGAGTGCCATCATCTTCTTTTCGGTCGGATCGTGGGCTAAGGCAAGGGGATCCTTTGTCTTCTTACTTGTTTTTTCTGTGTATAGAGGGTTTCTCGGCCCTTCTTAACCAAAAGGAGCAACATAAAAAATTCTCAGGTTTGCAAATTATTCGTCATTGTTCTTCTATTTCTCACTTATTTTTTGCAGATGATAGCCTGGTTTTCTTCAAGGCCTCGATGAGGGATTATCAAACGATCAAAGATATTCTCCACACATATGAAAAAGCAACAGGTCAGACGGTTAATTTTGATAAGTCAGTATTCATGGCAAGTAAAAATACAAATCAGGAGATGATTGATGTTATCCAAGGCGAGCTTGGAGTCACCCATACGTCCACGCTTGGGAGATATCTGGGGCTTCCTTCTCACGTGGCCAGAAATCGTTGTCAAGCATTCAGCTCACTGAAGGACAAAGTTTGGAAGACCCTACAGGGGTGGAAGCAAAAGATGTTTTCTGTAGGGGGCAAAGAGGTGTTAATCAAGGAAGTACCTCAAGCTAGTCCAACATACACGATGAGTTGCTTTAAAATCCCAGCCCAGGTATGTGCTGATATTACTAAAATGTTTGCCCATTTCTGGTGGGGTTCCACCACTGACAAGAGGAAGATTCATTGGCGCTCCTGGAAGCGGTTGTGTGTCAGTAAGGCCCAATGAGGGATGGGCTTCAGAGACCTTTCTATGTTCAACCAGGCCTTATTGGCTAAGCAAAGTTGGAGATTGATTAAATATCCTGATAGCTTGTTGGCTAGAGTTTTGAAAGGCATTTACTATCACCATGGCATCTTTCTAAGAGCCCAATTAGGCTCTTCCCCCTCTTATGCGTGGCGAAGCATAATGTGGGGTAAAGAGTTGTTTGCCAAAGGTTTTAAGTGGAGAGTGGGCAAAGGTAACGAGGTGATAATTGACAAAGATCTGTGGATCCCATCCAGGGAAAATGGTAGGCTTTTGTTCTCCCCCCATCTGTTTCTGGTTTTCCTGTGAATTCTTTTATGACCAATAATGGGAAGTGGAAGGAGGAGCATATTCGAGCAACTTTTATTCCAATTGATTTCAGAGGCGATTCTTGAAGTTCCTCTTCATCCTATGGGTGGAGAGGATACTGTAATCTGGAGTCATACGAAACAGGGAGTGTTTTCTGTTAAGTCTGCTTATCATTTAGGTTTATCTTTCTGGAATATAATTGAGGCATCCCCCTCAAATGTTGAAAATCAAAGCAGCAGGTGGAAGAATTTTTGGGCCACTAAGGGCCCGTTTGATAACGTTCCTGTTTCTTGTTCCCTGTTTCCTGTTTCTTGTTCCTTGTTTCTTGTTCCCTATTTTTTGAGAACTAGAAACAAGAACATGTTTCATAACTACTCCTGTTTCTGGTTTCTTGAAAAAAAAAAAACAGAACTGAAACTTGTTTGATAACGTTTCTTGTTTCTTGTTTTTTTATAAAAAAAAAAATAGAAACATTATCATGTTTGATAATTATTTTTTGTTAATGGATTCTTTTTTCTCTTTGTTGTTTTTCCTTTTTATAGTTTAAATATAATTTAGTATACATAATATAAAAAAGATATAGCACGCAATTAAAAAAAAAAATCAAAGTTTACATAATCGAATACAAATAAGTCTCGATGCAAAGTTAAAAACCACCATAAATTGTATTTATACTTCAAATGTTATCCAAATTTGATTTGATATATGTTTTTGTGTGTTGACCGGGTAAGGAGACATTTGTTTAAGAATAGAGAATCGAGCCTTTAACACACGAAAACAACATTCAATAACATCAATGTCACAGTTTTATGAAAATTTTGATGTCTCAATTTTATGGAAACGTTGATAAAAATATCGATAAAATTACAATGTGAATAAATATTTATGAAAAAAAATATATATATATATATATATATATATTTTAAAATATACTTAAATTAATAAATAAATCAATGTCACAATGTGTTGCACCCTTCAAGAAAATCTTGTCGCTTTGGCCGAGTGGTTAAGGCGTGTGCCTGCTAAGTACATGGGGTTTCCCCGCGAGAGTTCGAATCTCTCAGGCGACGAATATTTTTGTTTCAAAAAAAAAAAAAAATTAATAAATAAACATTTTTTTTACAATTAATAAATAAAATTTTAACGTAGTTAAATATTGACAAAATTTAAAATTAAAATAATATATAAAAAAGTCTGCAAAATTAAAAAGAAAAGTCAAACCGAGCAGCTTAATTGGCATACAGTTGTGCCTGATTAAAAGGTCATGGATTGCGTTGCAAAAATGAATATAAAAATAAAATATGTTATTTATAGGATTTGAACCCAAACCCTTAAATATATAGTACTCATTTGAAGACTTCTCTTACCAACAAACCAACCCACAACAACAATGTATAAAAAGAAACAGAACAGAAGAAACACATTTTTGGTGTTTCTCAAATTTTGCTTATTTTTTAGAAACGTTTCTCAAAATTTAGAAACAAGAAACGGGAACAGTTATCAAACAAGTCTGTTTCTTAAAAAATGAGAAATAAGAACAAGAAACAGGAAACAGGAACGTTATCAAACGGGCCCTAAGGTTCCCCCAAAAGTAAAATTCTGTTGCTGGAAAGTTTACAACAACATTATTCCTTGTAAGGCAAACCTGCTAAAGAAAGGAATCTCCACTGATAACTTATGTTTGTTTTGCAGGGATCAAGAGGAATCTGCTACACACCTCTTCTGGCATTGTGAAGTCCTAAGAGAAGTACGATTTTGTTGCTCCTCATTTAACTTGACTCGTTTGTGTGATAACATGAATCATTGGACGATTCAAGAGCACTGTGATTGGATCTTGGATAGAGAATCTCAGGAGGACCTGGAATGTGCGATGATGCTGGTGTGGAAGATTTGGGAGCAAAGAAATCAACTGACATTCCATTGTTCCAGAACGTTAGAGCAAAATGCGGTCTCTAACATTGATAATTGCATTCTTCAATTCAAAGAGTCCAAGCGAGGAGAGTTCGACGCTAGTGGAAGTAAGGGAAAACAATTAGCAAGTGGAGAAGCGCAGGTTGGGATTGCCCACGGGGGTGGAGGCCCCCTCCCCTCAACCACTGGAAGCTGAATGTGGACGCTTTTGTTAGAGCTGATTCCAGACGGGCGGGTCTTGGGTGGGTCGTTCGGGACCATCAAGGTTCTGTCAAACTGGCTGGTTTTCGAGTTCTCAACGATCAGTTCGAGATTAAATTAGTAGAGGCTATGACAATGGTTGAGGGGCTAAAAGCGATCTTCTCCTACTCAATTCTTGATAAGTGTCCGATTGAAGCAGAAACCCACTGTTTGGATGTTAGTAATCTACTCAATGGTATTGGAGTTGATATCACCACAATTGCTTTTTTCATCAATGAAGTATCGGAACTGAAAGGGGTCGCTGGAGTTATCTCATTCGCCCATGTGAATCGGCTGGACAATGTCTTGGCCCATCAAATTGCCTCCAAAGCGTCTGAGACTTTGCTAACGGCTCAGTTGGTGGATCGTATTCCCTCGAGCTTTTTCTCGTTTTGTGAGACTAGTAGCCTTAGGGGCTTTGTTGATTTATGAGCTATGGTTTTCCTTTTATCAAAAAAAAAAAAATCTAATTAATATCTTACGACATTCTTCTCTTCACAATGCTTCCTCCCTCCCCTCACGTCGTCGCCCTTCTCTCCTCACGTCGCCGCCCTCCTCTCTTCACGCCGTTGTCGCCCTCTTTCCTCATGTCGTCGTCACTCTCTTCTTCTTCCCGACAAGGTTAGGTTTTTTTGGTAGACTTGAGGAGCATGATAAATTGTGTATTAATTCTATGTACAAAATCTTTATGTGTTTCTTTTCCATTTTGGTGAATATTTTGTTGGGCTGTCAAGAGTATGTATTGCCTTTAAATAATTGTTTATTCAATGAAAAGTATGTATAATTTCTTGCCTTAAGTATTCTTTTTCTCTCTACCACTACCCAGTAGGGTTCTTCTAGTACTTTAAGTTATCTCAAACTCATATTTGTTATTGAGTTTGTATTTTTTCGAAAATTGATATTTTTTTTATTGCACCGACCAATGTAATTTCAATTTTGCAATTGAAAATACACTGTAATTCTAATTTGCAAATTGAAAATAAGTGTATTTGCAATTTGCAACATTTCAAATACACTGTAATTGCAATTTGCAAGTATCGTGTAATTCCAATTTGCGAATTGCAAATACCCGTAATTTCAATTTGCAAAAACTTAGAATGCATCTCTTTGATTTTCTAGATGTATTACAAAGACAAACATATTTTCCTCCAACAATATGTTTTTTTTTGTCTTCGTGTAGTTGCAAATTGCAATGGACTGTGCAATTGCAAATACACAGTGTAATTGAAAACACTATTTTTACACTTATAGGTAGGTGAAATTTGTCTCTATTACATTGTATTTACAATTTTGTATCAATAATGAACACAATGTAATTGAAAACATTGTTTTGCACTTATAGGTAGGTGAAGTTTGTCAAAATTAAACTGTATTTACAATTTTGTATCAATAATGGATTGAAAAAATGGAAGGGAAGTTTGCTGTTTTTGCACTTATAGTTAGGTGAAGTTTGTCTAAATTAAACTGTATTTACAATTTTGTATCAATAATGGATTGATAAAATGTAGGGGAAGTTCGATTTTTTAAACAAAATATTTATTGTGTTTTTGTTATTTTTAATTTTTGATGTAATCAAGGGCCACATGAGAGAGAGATGAAGTTTTATTATTATTATTATTATTATTTTAGAGATTACGGGTAGAAGGAGAGAGAAGAGAAAATAGTTTTTTTTTTTAATTACTAAATCTTAGAAATGAGAGACGGGATTGAGATATTAGTGTTGACCGAGAAATTTCGATCAATCAACGGTTGCCACGTGTCTTCATCATGACCGTTGGAGTAAATAAATTTAACCGATCAAATTGGGTCATATCGCAATTGAGCTCAAAATCAAATCAGCCCAAAACCCAAAAGTTCATTGGACTCAAGCCCATTAGGCTCATGAGAACTCTATAAATAGAGAGAATTCTCAACAACGAAGACTCCCTGAATCCTTGGAAGAATAACAATCATTCAACGTCGAGTACAAGCTGCGAAGCCCTCGAAACAAATCCAAAATCGAGAACAAGCTGCAAACCTCTCGATCCAAAATCAACATCGAGAACAAGTTGCGAAGCCCTCGAAACAAATCCAACATCGAGAACAAGCGAAGTTCTCGATCCAAATCCAACATCGAGAACAAGCTGTGAAGCCCTCGAAACAAATCGAACATCGAGAACAAGCTGTGAAGCTCTCGATCCAAATCTAACATCGAGAACAAGCTGCGAAGCCCTCGAAACAAACCCAACATCGAGAAAAAGCTGTGAAGCCCTCGAAACAAATCCAACATCGAGAACAAGTTGCGAAACTCTCAATCTAAATTCAACATCGAGAAAAAGCTGCGAAGCCCTCGAAAGAAATCCAACATCGAGAACAAGCTGCAAAGCCATCAAAACAAGTCCAACATCGATAACAAGCTGCAAAGCCCTCGAAACAAATCCAACATCGAGAATAAGTTGTGAAACCTTCGAAACAAATCCAACATCGAGAACAAGCTGCAAAGCTCTCGATCCAAATCCAACATCGAGAACAAGTTGCGAAGCCCTCGAAACAAATCCAACATCGAGAACAAGCTGCGAAGCTCTCAATCCAAATTCAACATCGAGAACCAGTTGCGAAGCCCTGGAAACAAATTCAACATCGAGAACAAGCTGCGAAGCTCTCGATCTAAATTCAACATTGAGAACAAGCTGCGAAGCCCTCGAAACAAATCCAACATCGAGAACAAGCTGCAAAGCCCTCGAAACAAGTCCAACATCGAGAACAAGCAGCAAAGCCCTCGAAACAAATCAAACATCGAGAACAAGCTGCGAAGCTCTCGATCTAAATTCAACATCGAGAACAAGCTGCAAAGCCCTCGAAACAAATCCAACATCGAGAACAAGCTGCAAAGCTCTCGAACAAATTCAGCATCGAGAACAAGCTGCAAAGCCCTCAAAACAAGTCCAACATCGAGAACAAGCTGCGAAGCCCTCGAAACAAATCCAATATCGAGAACAAGTTGCGAAGCTCACGAAACAAATCCAACATCGAGAATAAGCTGCGAAGCCTTCGAAACAAATCCAACATCGAGAACAAGCTGCGAAGCTCTCGATCCAAATCCAACATCGAGAACAAGTTGCGAAGCCCTCGAAACAAATCCAACATCGAGAACAAGCTGCGAAGCTTTCGATCCAAATTCAACATCGAGAACAAGTTGCGAAGCCCTCGAAACAAATCCAACATCGAGAACAAGCTGCGAAGCTCTCGATCTAAATTCAAGATCGAGAATAAGCTGCGAAGCCCTCGAAACAAATCCAACATCGAGAACAAGCTGCAAAGCCCTCGAAACAAGTCCAACATCGAGAACAAGCTGCAAAGCCCTCGAAACAAATCCAACATCGAGAACAAGCTGCGAAGCTCTCGATCTAAATTCAACATCGAGAACAAGCTATGAAGCCCTCGAAACAAATCCAACATCGAGAACAAGCTGCAAAGCTCTCGAAACAAGTCCAAGATCGAGAACAAGCTGCAAAGCCCTCGAAACAAATCCAACATCGAGAACAAGCTGCAAGGCCCTAGAAACAAATCCAACATCGAGAATAAGCTTCAAAGCCCTCGAAACAAATCCAACATCGAGAACAAGCTGCAAAGCCCTCGAAACAAATTCAGCATCAAGAACAAGCTGCAAAGCCCTCAAAACAAGTCCAACATCGAGAACAAGCTGCGAAGCCCTCGAAACAAATTCAATATCGAGAACAAGTTGCGAAGCTCTCGATCCAAATCCAACATCGAGAACAAGCTGCAAAACCCTCGAAACAAATCCAACATCGAGAACAAACTGCGAAGCTCTCGATCTAAATTCAACATCGAGAACAAGTTGCGAAGCCCTCGAAACAAATCCAACATCGAGAACAAGTTGCAAAGACCTCGAAACAAATCCAACATCGAGAATAAGCTGCAAAGCCCTCGAAACAAATCCAACATCGAGAACAAGTTGCGAAGCCCTCAAAACAAATCCAACATCGAGAACAAGCTGCAAAGCCCTCGAAACAAATCCAACATCGAGAACAAGATGCAAAACCCTCAAAACAAATCCAACATCGAGAACAAGCTGCAAAGCCCTCAAAACAAGTCCAACATTGAGAACAAGCTGCAAAGCCCTCGAAACAAATCCAACATCAAGAACAAGCTGCAAAGCCCTCAAAACAAATTCAACATCAAGAACAAGCTTCAAAGCCCTCGAAACAAATCCAATATTGAGAACAAGCTGCAAAGCCCTCGAAACAAGTTCAACATCGAGAACAAGATGCAAAGCCCTCAAAACAAATTCAACATCGAGAACAAGCTTCGAAGCCCTCGAGATACATTTACATCTGAGAGAGAAATAATCAGAGGATAAACATTAGAGATTGTAATCCACTACGCACTGATATATACAAATATAAATACAAATCAAGACTCATTTACACGTGTCGAATTTCCTTCGTCGAAATCTCGTGTGAACAGATTGTCACGCCCATTAGGCCCAAAATCCAAAAGTTCATTGGACTCAAGCCCATTGGATCCAGGCCCAAGCCCATTAAGCTCATGAGAACTCTATAAATAGAGAGTTCATTCTTCATTTTCAAGGTTCATAAAATTTCTACTCCTAAGAGCTCAAAGAGAATTCTCAAACAACGAAGACTCCCTGAATCCTTGGAAGACTGAACAATCCTTCAACATCGAGAACAAGCTGCGAAGCCCTCAATCCAAATTCAACATCGAGAACAAGCTACGAAGCCCTCGATCCAAATTCAACATCGAGAACAAGCTGCGAAACCCTCGATCCAAATTCAACATTGAGAACAAGCTGCAAAGCCCTCGATCCAAATTCGACATCGAGAACAAGCTGCGAAGCCCTCGAGATATATTTACATTTGAGAGAGAAAGAATAAGAGGATAAACATTAGAGATTGTAATCCACTACGCACTAATACATATACATACAACATAAACACAAATCAAGATTCATTTACACGTGTTAAATTTATCGTCGAAATCTTCGTGTGAACAGATTGGCACGCCCAGTGGTACCTCTCTACCTCTCATGATCCCTCATCTCAAAGTACAAGTGAAGTTATGTCATTCAGGACTCCTTCAATGATCGTTGTCATGAACAACCCCTACACGGGTTCTACTCCCCACGATTGTCCACATGATTTTGTCACAATTGTAAGCGGAGTAATGACATCGTCAAGGGCATCTACGAGTGACAAACTCTTTTTCAGGTGTAACCCTCTATTCGAGCTCGATTGTAACGTAGCATCCGTCATGATGACTGAAACAAATACTATGGAAGAAAGAATGACTGAGATGCAGGAACAGATCAATTACTTGATGAAGGTGATTGAAGAAAAAGATTCTCAAATTGCGTACCTACAGAACACAATTAAGAACCAAAATGTCGTAAAGACAAACAAGACAACAAATACACATGTTATCAGAGATCGCAACAAGGAGAAGATCGTCGTGCGGTCAAGTTCACACTCCACTTCGATCGCTTCACTATCTGTCCAACAACTTCAGGACATGATAACGAACTTCATTAGAGCTTAGTACGACGGACCCTCTCAAAGTTTACTCTTGTATTCTAAACCATATACTAATAGAACTGATCATTTAAGAATGTCAGTCCAGTACCAGCCACCAAAGTTTCAACGGAAAAGGCAACCCAAAGCAACATGTTGCTCATTTCATCGAAACATGTGAGAATGCTGGTACGCGAGGAGATCTACTGGTCAAACAGTTCATTCAAACGCTGAAGGGGAACGCTTTCAACTGGTACACTAATCTACAACTTGAGTCACTAGACAGTTGGGAGCAGTTTGAAAAAGAATTCTTAAATCGTTTCTACAACACGAGACGAATCGTGAGTATATACGAGCTCACCAATACCATACAACAAAAGGGTGAACATGTTATTGACTACATCAATCGTTGGAGGCCATGAGTCTAGATTGCAAGGATCATCTCACAGAATTATCTGCTGTTGAGATGTGCACTAAAGACATGCACTGGGGACTTCATTACATCCTCCAAGGTATAAAGTCTCATACCTTTGAAGAGCTAGCAACTCGCCCACGATATGGAGTTGAGTATTGCTAGACGAGGAGACAAAGACTTTCTAGTCCCTAACAAAAAGGAAGAAGGAGAGGACATTGAGGCAGCTGCAAAGGAAGTTATGGCTGTCAATATAACCAGTCTTTAGTTGTCTTCCAAAGGAAAAGACGAGATGATTGAAAAGCAACAAAAAACTAAAGGGCGTCACTTAACATCGAAGGAAAGACAGGAAAATGTCTATGACCATTTCCCTAACTCTGACATTCCTGACATGTTAAAGCAACTACTGAAAGCACAACTTATTGAGCTTCTCGAGTGTAAGTGCCCGAAAGAGATGGACAAAGTCGATAATCCCAACTATTGTAAGCGCCATAGAGTTATCAGTCACCCAATGGAAAAAATGTTTCGTCCTAAATGAGCTAATTATAAGGTTAGATAAAGAATGAAAAATTGAGCTAGACCTTGATGAAATAACTCAATCAAGCCATGTTGCGGTGACAACAAGTGCTCGCAGCCAAATGCACTTCAGCCTGCACCATGAACAAGGAGTGTGCCTAGTCTAGTTTTGAACCTTAGAACCCGTATCTATTTGGTTTCAACATGATGTACCAAGAAACAAATTTTCAGATGCGGTCAAACCTATCAATGATGAAGATAAAAGATGGATTGTTGTGACCTGTCGAAAGAAACAAAAACAACATCTTGTCCTGAAACATGAAGGAAAGGGGAGCCTAAGGGAGCCTAAACATTAGAGAAGAGGAAATAAATATCTTCTTCAACCTCGACAATCGGTGACTTTAACAGAATTCTTCTTAATAAGTTTCCTTCTCATCAAGAAAGAGGAAGAAAGCTTTGCAACTTCATGTTACATCAACACAGAAGAAGTCGACGACTCAAAAGAAGTCGACCAAGAACTTTTTGTCTTCGATCGCATCAAGCCTTCAACTACTCGAACTTCGGTCTTCCAAAGGATGAGTATGGTCGCGACAAAAGAAGAAAATTCATGTCTAATTTCTACCTCCATTCGAACTTCAGCTTTCCAAAGGTTAAGTGTCTCTACATCAAAGAAAGACCGACCTTCAACATCTATTTTTGATCGCCTCAAAGGGACAAGTGATCAACAGAAAGGAAAGATGAAAAACGTAGGGGCAAGACTCTTCGATGAAGTAAATAGCGACAAGAAGATTCACAATCGTGTTTCTTCGCGCATGAAGAGAAAATTATTTCTTCTCATAAATACAAAAAGCTCCTTGAAGGTGAAGAAAAATATAATCATTCTAACCAATCCTACAAGCGAAGGATTTGATCAAGACCGTGATGAAGATAATATCTTTTGAAATGTAATACTCCTTAACGTAAGAGTATAAAATACATGTTGCTCCTGGCCCACACGAGCTTAAAAGGTGAACGACCCACAAAAAAAAAAATCATTCATTTGAACTACGTTGTGACTTGATCCCTTCCATTCAAGGGTACGTAGGCAACTTAAAGAAAAAAAAACACTTTAAGTTCAGTCACAACAATAAAAAATCATCATGTATTGAACTAAAAAAAAACGATGTTTGATTATTTTGTGCTTAGTAAAACAAACAAATAAATAAATTAAACTTTGAGATAAGGTTTGAAAGCATGCTTCAAGCTCGAACACACATGTACAAACAAAAAAGAGGAAGTTTGGATTTGCAACCAATTCGTCAAGCATTGCTACATTGGGAATCAAACATACATTTAACAAACTACCATCCAAATTACCATCCAAATTTACATCCAAATCCCAAGTTCCAAATTACATTCCCCAAAGTACAACAAGTTCAAAGTACACCAAGTCTAAAGTACAACAAAGTCCAAATCACGTCCAAATCACAGCAAATTCCAAGTCACAGCAAATTATAGCAAATTCCAAATTACAGCAAATTTCAAATCACAGCAAATTCCAAATCACAGCAAATTCCAAAAAAATTACAGCGACAATCCAAAACATTACAGCGACAGTCCAAAAAATTACAATGACAGTCCAAATAATTACAGTCCAGATTTACGATAAAATAAAGGAGTAAAAAAATATACGTGTAATTTTCAAATCGATAAAAGACCCATGACTGATTGGGAATGACTGTAAAACTTGATCGATGTTGCCGTTGTTGCATCTCCAATCTTCAAGTTTGCTGCGCTGCGCATCACCAAGTCGCTGCGCTGCGCATCTCCAAGTTCTTCAAGTTCGCTGCTGCATCATCTCCAAGTTCGATGCGCTGCGCATCTCCAAGTTTCAAATGTGCTGCGCATCTCGAAGTTCCAAGTGCGCTGCGCATCTCCAAGTTCCAAGTTGCGCTGCGCATTTCCAAGTTCCAAGTGCGCTGCACATCTCCAAGTTCCAAGTGCGCTGCGCATCTCCAAGTTCCGAGTGCGCTGCGCTCTCCAAGTTCCAAGTGCGTTGCGCATCTCCAAGTCGCTGCATAATCTCCAAGTTCGTTGTGCTGCGCATCTCCAAGTCGCGACACTGCGCATCTCCAAGATCTCCAAGTTCGATGCGTTGCATAATCTCCAAGTTCGATGCGCTGCATAATCTCCAAGTTCGATGCACTGTGCATCTTTAAGTTCCAAGTGCGCTGCGCATCTCCAAGTTCCAAGTGCGCTGCGCATCTCCAAGATCTCCAAGTTCGATGCGTTGCATAATCTCCAAGTTCGATGCGCTGCATAATCTCCCAGTTCGATGCACTGTGCATCTTTAAGTTCCAAGTGCGCTGCGCATCTCCAAGTTCCAACTGCGCTGTGCATCTCCAAGTTCCAAGTGCGCTGCGCATCTCTCCAAGTTCCAAGTGTGCTGCGCATCTCCAAGTTCCAAGTGCGTTGCGCTCTCCAAGTTCCAAGTGCGCTGCGCATCTCCAAGTCGCTGCATCATCTCCAAGTCGATGCATTATCTCCAAGTTCGCTGCGCTGCGCATCTCCAAGATCTCCAAGTTCGATGCGCTGCATAATCTCCAACTTCCAAGTGCGCTGCGCATCTCTCCAAGTTCCAAGTGCGCTGCCCATCTCTCCAAGTTCCAAAGTTCCAAGTGTGCTGCGCATCTCTCCAAGTTCCAAGTGCGCTGCCCATCTCTCTAAGTTCCAAGTGCGCTGCGCATCTCTCCAAATTCCAAGTTGCGCTGCGCATCTCTCCAAGTTCCCAGTGCCCTACGTCCAAGTTCCAAAGTTCCAAGTGCGCTGCGCTGCGCATCTCTCCAAGTTCTTCCAAGTGCGCTGTGCATCTCTCCAAGTTCCAAAGTTCCAAGTGTGCTGCGCATCTCTCCAAGTTCCAAGTGCGCTGCGCATCTCTCTAAGTTCCAAGTTGCGCTGCGCATCTCTCCAAGTTCCAAGTGCGCTGTGCATCTCTCTAAGTTCCAAGTGCGCTGCGCATCTCTCCAAGTTCCAAGTGCGCTGCGCATCTCTCCAAGTTCCAAGTTGCGCTGCGCATCTCTCCAAGTTCCAAGTTGCGCTGCGCATCTCTCCAAGTAGTTCCAAAGTGCGCTGCGCATCTCTCCAAGTTCCAAGTGCGCTGCGCATCTCTCCAAGTTCCAAGTTGCGCTGCGCATCTCTCCAAGTTCCAAGTTCCAAGTTGCGCATCTCTCCAAGTAGTTCCAAGTTGCGCTGCGCATCTCTCCAAGTAGTTCCAAGTTGCGCTGCGCATCTCTCCAAGTTCCAAGTTGCGCTGCGCATCTCTCCAAGTAGTTCCAAGTTGCGCTGCGCATCTCTCCAAGTTCCCAGTGCCCTAGCGCATCTCTCCAAGTTCCAAGTTGCGCTGCGCATCTCTCCAAGTAGTTCCAAGTTGCGCTGCGCATCTCTCCAAGTAGTTCCAAGTTGCGCTGCGCATCTCTCCAAGTTCCCAGTGCCCTACGTCCAAGTTCCAAAGTTCCAAGTGCGTTGCGCATCTCTCCAAGTTCCAAGTGCGCTGCGCATCTCTCCAAGTTCCAAGTGCGCTGCGCATCTCTCCAAGTTCCAAGTGCGCTGCGCATCTCTCCAAGTTCCAAGTGCGCTGCGCATCTCTCCAAGTTCCAAGTGCGCGCTTGAGGTGGACTTGAACCCAAGACCAAGGGAAGCAAAAGTTGTACATGTTCCACTTTTCCAAACAAACTTTGTTGCTACCATTTGTCTTCAGATTGTAATACTTCATTCAACTTGAAATCTAGGCTGGTTCTAAATTTTCTTCCATAATCATGAGCTTAAGTTCAAATTTTCGAACTTCATGTCAAAATTGATTGGAATCTCAAAATTATACCAAGTCTAGTCCGAGTTCAAGCCAAATTTCTAGCAAAATCCAAAATTTTCCTAGAATTAAAATTTGGGCATATTCCTAATTTTATTTCCGAGCAAGATTTAGATTCCTAAATTATCTAAATCCAAGTCTTAAATCAAAATTTATAGTTTTGGTGGACTCCAAATTTTATTCCACATCGAAATTGGAGTAAAGTTCAAAGTCAAACCCTATTCAAAATTCAATTGGGTAGACGCAAAACTCTACTCTACCTTCAAAATAGAATTAAGTAGAACACAACTTCTACTGAAGTTCAGGTCAAGTTTCTTTCAATTAAGAAAGATCAAGATTTGTGAGACAGATTCATGTTTTAGGTCAATTGGCATAGAAGGATGTATCAATTAAAATAATTGATTTATGAACCAAATTTCATATTTCGATAAAATTGACATGTCAAGGCGGATTCAAAATTAGGGGTGTCCTACATTTCGATTTCAAAATTTAACTTTTTCTAAGACTCACCCACACATACTTGTGTGCATAACTCTCGGAAAAAAAAGGGCATCTGTTGACCGAGAAATTTCGGTCAATCAACGGTTGCCACGTGTCTTCATCATGACCGTTGGATGGAGCAAATAAATTTAACCGATCAAATTTGGGTCATATCGCAATTGAGCTCAAAATCAAATCGGCCCAAAAAGCTATTTAAATGACCCATTGGGCCCAAAACCCAAAAGTTCATTAGACTCAAGCCCATTGGATCCAAGTCTAAGCCCATTAGACTCATGAGAACTCTATAAATAGAGAGTTCATTCTTCATTTTCAAGGTTCCGAAAATTTCTACTCCTAAGAGCTCAGAGAGAATTCTCAAACAACGAAGACTCTCTGAATTCTTGGAAGACTGAACAATCCTTCAACATCGAGAACAAGCTGCAAAGCCCTCGATCCAAATTCAACATCGAGAACAAGCAGCGAAGCCCTCGATCCAAATTCAACATCGAGAATAAGATGCGAAGCCCTCAATCCAAATTCAACATCGAGAACAAGCTGCGAAGCCCTCAATCCAAATTCAACATCGAGAACAAGCTACGAAGCCCTCGATCCAAATTCAACATCGAGAACAAGCTGCGAAGCCCTCGATCCAAATTCAACATCGAGAACAAGCTGCAAAGCCCTCGATCCAAATTCGACATCGAGAACAAGCTGCGAAGCCCTCGAGATATATTTACATTTGAGAGAGAAATAATCAGAGGATAAACATTAGAGATTGTAATCCACTACGCACTGATACAGATACATACAACATAAACACAAATAGAGATTCATTTACACGTGTGGAATTTCCATTGTCGAAATCTTCGTGTGAACAATTAGGGAGGGTAAATAAGGATGGAAAAAATCTTGGAGGAAAGAGAGTTTTTTTTAACTACTAAATCTTAGATTTTTTGTTTTAATTACTAAATCTTAGATTTTTTTTTTTAATTACTAAATCTTAGAAATGAGAGACGAGATTCAGATATTAAATAACGAATGAAAAAGATAAGGGATAAATATTAAACTAAAAAGGGTTAAAAATAGCTATAAAGGATCATCTGTCTCCTTGATTTCACTATTTTTGGAGTTGTATATCAAAAGATAAAGATGGTCGAAGTTGAGCTACGATTTTAAAATTTGCAGAACCATAGTCCAACTTTGATTTCTTTTGATATACAACTCAAAAAATAGCGAAATTTTTTAATGTCGATTTTTTAATGCACACTGCTTAAAAACCCTTTTCGTTGATGCGTTTTTTGAAAAGACGATCTTCATTCTCGTAGAACAAGATCGTCTTTTGAAAAGACAATCTTTGCTCATGTGTGAATCTTAAATAAAAACTACAATATTTTTAAAAATAGTTTGAAACATGCAATATTTTTATAAATAGTTTCGAAAAAAAATATAAAAACTATATTATTAAAATTAGATAGACTACCAAACAAAACTAATATAAGAATGTATAAAACTAATCTTAATTAGTTTTAAATCCATTCTACTCCATAATGTTTTATTTAAATTATTACACGAGCTAAAAAACTAGTATCTAATAGGTTTTCATACTTTTAGACATCTTTTTTAAAATTTTTAGACACAAAAATGTAAAAATTTTATTCATTTTGTGCTAATAGATTTATGAATTAAAAAAAATGTCAACCACGAGGCTTTTAGATACAAAATTGAAAATTTAAGATCTATTACCTTTTTTTTTAAGTTCAGATACATAAGTTTCCTTTCTTAAGGAGACTTATCCTGATTGGAGGGAATCTCCAATGATTAATAGGGGTGTGAGTGGAAAAACAAATGTTCTTGTGACCTTAATGGGGATGGGATAAGGATGTCCACGGGGCGGGGTTGAATATGCATTTCCCGTCTCCGCAAAAAATTTCGTTTAATTTCGCTGGGATCGGGAGGGTATCGACTCCGTGCAGGGAGTTATTCTCCGTTATATTTTTTAAATTTGTTCTCAACCAATTTTTTTTCCCAAAGGTTTAAAAATGAATAATTTTAACAACACAACTACCTTTTAAAGAAAAAATGATAAAATGTCCTAATAAAAGCAATAATATTCCATATGCAAAAATATAATTAAAATGTTCAATTAACATAAATTTTATAAGTTAAAATTTAAATACTAACAACATAGTCTTCAACTTAAATATTATAATCAAGTTGAATACTAAGTTAACATTTATAGAATATATATACAAAAACAATAATCGGGGTGGGGTCGAGGAATGTAATCTCCGTCTCCGTCCTCGTTTAGTCCATGCAGAGAAAATGCTCCCTACTCCCGACTCCATTACCGTGTGTTAAATAGACATCTTTGACGACACAAAATATGGTTATATCTTTGTCTCTCTCCATTTATATATAAAGTTTTGTTTTTAAATGGAGATTTAACTATTTAAATAAAGATTTTATGCGAGAAATTAATTATTTAATTGAAAATTTCTTTAAAAGAATAGTTTAATTCAGATTTCTTTAAAACAAACACTCAAACACTAAGCAGGAAATAATTCTCTACGAGGTCTACAAAAGAAACTCGATAGTCGATCCCATAAAATTTAATGAGAAATTTTACAAGACCATGAATGAAATGAAAGGTAAGGTAAGGGGTGAAAAAACATGACGTGACGTAAAAACGAGTGATCAAGAAGTCAGATATTCAATTCTCGATATAAAATAAATTAATAAATAAAAAACATTAAATATGAAAGGTAAGAGAGTGGGTGAATATCCTTAGTTGGGTGGGTAGTTTATTAGACACAGCATGGAGTTAAAACTACTAAACTTGTAGTTTAATCTCTATTCATTTAATTTTATATAAATACAATTCATAAATTCCATACCCAAATTATCCCAAAATTCAGATAGGAACATGAAAAGAAGAAAATAATAATAATAAAAAGAAGAAGACGAGGAGGAAGATTGAAGAAAAATGGTGGTCTGATCTTCGAGCATCGTCTGGTCCATAGAACGACGACAGCGAGTAGCACAAAACCCTTGGATTCGGATTTTGGATCTTCTACTGTACTTGTTTTTCACACATAATTAGCCAAGATAGGAAGTTGTGTGTCGAAGCCCGCTCCTCCTTCACGGGGAGCCTCGTCGGTGGTGCAGAGGCTCTCTCAAAATCAAGATCACCAACCACCGCCACCACCACAACCACTACCGTCGTCGGTAGTGGATCCCCAGAATTCCACCAAGATGAAGAGCCTCTTCAAGCCCAAGCCACGGACACCCGCCGATGTTGTCCGCCACACCCGCGATCTTCTTATCTATACAGACCGGAACCCCGACTCTAAGGAGACCAAGCGGGAGGAAAAGGTCTGATCCATTCATTTTTCCTTTCTTCTCTTCTGCTTCGGATCAGAGATTGGCAACTTTTCTCAATTCGATTTTATTTTTGGTTTCCTGGTGTCTCTAATTACTAACTAGGCAGCTCGATACACTCAATCATGCTTTCATTAAATGATTGTTTCATTTTGTTGTGATTGTGTGTCTGGATTAAAACTATCCAATTATTAGTACCCTGATTTCTACCCATCATTCAAGATTAAATAATGGTTTTCAGGAAAAAAAACTGCTGCTTAGATCCCTTTTTTGTCTAATGAAGATTAAACAAGATGTTTCTGTTTCGTTTAAAATTTGTAATGACATTTATCCTGGGCGGATCTCATTTTGGGATCATGGGGTGAAGAAGTTCTGCCTCCTGGAAGATAGCTTGATTTCTGAGGGCGGAGGTGACTTGATTTTAATTTCAATTTGGCGAAGCGGGTGGGTGGAGATTGTGTCGAAGCCATGTCTTGGGTGTTGACAATCTGACCAGCTACAACTTAATGCTTCTTCATAATTGGTTGTTGTTTCTTTCGTATAGGACTTCTTGTGCACAAGGTTATTGTGACTAACCTAGAAAACAATCTCTCATCACCTACCCTTTTTCTTTTGTCTGAACTCTGCCTCTTTTCTTTGGATGATGGGGCCTGTATTTGGTTTAGAAGAATGTATATTTTCAGGGCTGTTTGGGGCGCTGAGTGGGTTAATATAGTCGGTGGTTATAATAGTTGTGAATAGTAAATACTATTCAAGTCAATATAGTTACTTTATTGACTGCGGGTTACAATAGTTGGTGAGCCAAATGTAGACTGAGTTATAATAAACCAATCCACCCAACTCCAAGTTGGTGCCCCCAAACACCCTTCAAGACTCTTCTCATCAGATCTACTTTTCTGTTTATACACTTGTTTTAGTGGAAGTTTTATTTTATTGCTTCATTCACCCCTTCCTTCTCATCCCTTACTCCTCTTTTCTTCAGCTTCCAGTGAAATCTTAATGAAGAATAGTTATAGTTTTTATCCTCTCTTAACTTCACTTAGGGGTGTGTCCTTTGTCTTTAGTCTAGCAACTATAAAGTATGGAGTTTGGCTTTCTCAGCTCTTTTCCAAAAGCTATTTTTCAGTCTTTGGATTCTTTATATCCATCAGGCAACAATGATGTAGTGAAGAACAGAAACATGAGCCATATGGTATAGCGAACTCTCTAGAGAGATTTAAATGTGAATCAAATTCAAAACAAATATGTGAATGAAGATCTAACAAATTAAACAAAAAATAAAGGAAAACAGAATAATTTTAATAAAAGTTCAAGAATGTTTAGCTAACAAAAGGGTTATGAAAAATCAAAGGAGGTTGAGAAGGGTCTAATATTAGAAAGAAAAAGTGACTTACCAGCACTTCTATTAAGATGCCTATTATATTATTATTTTCTTATAAGCTGCTTTCTGGAGAATATTTTATTATAATTCTTATTCTTTCATATTTGAAAGTTAGTTTATCACCTGAATGCCTCATATCATAGGAAGGTGTTACAGAGTTTTGTTGTCATTGAAACTTCATTCTATGTTAGTGTAGTGCTAATTGTCAAATTAAAGTTAATGATATGTTGTCTGCTATCTAGCATATTGGGGAAATTTATATTTTGTATTATGCTGGGATAAATCAACTTTGATAGTTTGATCTATTCTGGTTTTGGCTCCTCCACTATTCAACCATTTTGTCTATTTTTTTTCAATTTTCACATTTTCTAACTGTATCTGTCCACTATGCATTTTTCAGCAGATGTTAGAATTAAGTAAAAACGTCAGAGAGTTGAAATCTGTACTTTATGGAAACAGTGAATCTGAACCAGTTGCAGAAGCATGTGCACAGCTAACCCAGGAGTTTTTCAGAGAGAATACACTTCGGCTTCTCATTAAATGTCTTCCTAAATTGAACTTGGAGGTAAGCAGAATGTAGCCTATTGCTTGTTTAGGCTTTCCATGCAAAATCTTCATTTGAACTCTTTTGCTTACTTATGTGGTTTCTTCTTGATACTCTTTTGAGATTCCACATTGATGTCTTGGAGGTGAGCGGATGGGATCCTACAAGAAAATTGCTTATTTAGGGGGCGTTTGGGGCGCAAAGTTGAGTTAATATGTCTCTGGAGTTAATAAATTTTTGTTTGGGGTGCAGAGTTGAGTTGAGTTAGGAAGTCTGTGTTTGGGTGCAAAGTTGAGTTATTAAGTCAGGAGTATCCGGTGCAGTTTTTTATATCTAAAGAAATCTAAAGAAATTGCTTATTTAGGGGGCGTTTGGGGCGCAAAGTTGAGTTAATATGTCTTGTGGAGTTAATAAATTTGTGTTTGGGGAGTTGAGTTGAGTTGAGTTAGGAAGTCTGTGTTTGGGTGCAAAGTTGAGTTATTAAGTCAGGAGTATCTGATGCAGTTTTTTATAACCTAAAGAAATCTAAAGAAATATGATTTTTTGCTGGTGGTTTTTTTTCGCTTAACTTTTTGTTCAACCATTCAATAACACATTTTTTCAAATTTTCTACATTCAATTGAAATGTCAACTTAAAAACTTCACATATATTTTACAATTTTCTATATGTAACCATTGTACTTGAGGTAGACAAAATACTTTTGTTTCATATGAACAACAAAATTACAACATCACAAGAGGCCAAATTATTCTGAAGTTTGGTTTTCAATTAACTGTTTTGTTTCTTTCTAAATTTTTGATCAACTATTCAATTAGAGATAGATTTCAACATATTTTTTAAATTTAATTGAGATGTTAACTTACAATATTTTATGCATATTTTACAATTTTGTGTAAGTATCAATTTTGATTGAGATAGACAATAATTTTTATTGATAACTACAAAAAAAAATTACATGAGTGTGTTATATGCACAAAAGATAAGATGATCAACACAACAAAAGGCCAAATACATGATTCTCAAAATTAATTTTCGAAGTTATAATTTTTTTTAAATAGGTAAAGTTAGGGGCTCAAACCAGTTTTGTTTTATTATTAGAATATTTAAAAGGAAAGTGATATATATGTATGTACAAAATTTCAATTTTGTTGAAAAAGTTACATATAGTGTGTATATAAAATGGGAAAATTACATTTTTTGGTCCTTGATGTTTGGTTTAGGTTACATGAGTGAAGAAGGGAGAAGAGGTAAAAAAAAAAAAAAAAAAGTCGCCGGCGACCGGTGGGCGGTGAGCGGTGGCCGGCGACTGACTGCTTTAAGGGAAGAATGAAGAAGGAGGAAAAAGAAATTGGCACACAACTCCATTGAGTTGAGAATAAAATTGGTGGAGTTGGGTTGGGTTGGGTTATTAACTTCATGCCCCAAACAATGATGAGTAGGTTAAATAACCCAACTCAACTCAGGGGCCCAAACAGCCCTTAGGCTTTCATATGAAAATCCTATCCAAAAAATAAAAAAGGCTTTCATATGAAATTTACATTTGAACATTTGTTTTATGTTTGTGCTTTCTTCTTGCTGGCTTTTGAGGTTCCACCTTGATGTTACTTTTTGTGACATGTGTATCATTTTGTAGACACGAAAAGATGCTACTCAAGTAGTTGCAAATTTACAGAGGCAACAGGTTCAGTCCAGATTGATTGCATCTGATTATTTGGAAGCAAACATTGATCTGATGGATATCTTGGTAGCAGGGTAAGCAACTGATGATTTGTATTATTTTCCTGTCATCATTCTTTATTGTGGGGTTTCACTGATCAGCTGAATTTCTTTTTTCCTCTCAAACTGCTTTTCTTGATTACATTTTCGATCATGACTAACTCGGATTTTTTTTTATTTGCATAACATCTGAAACTTGAACTAGACAATGACTGTTATCTTACATGCCTGTCCGTTCTTTTTATTTCGTTTTATCCTAAACCATGGGGAAAAGGCTCTCTCTCTCTCTCTCACATGCACATACACAAAGTTTATGTGAGCAAGGGATGAGATCAGCTAGCAATTATCTGAATGTGCAACCATTGTTTTATGGTGCCTCGCTCTCCTTTAGCAGGCCCCTTGCTGATTCAGGCGCACATTGCAGCCCTTTTCAATATTTTGTTTTAAAATTTTAATTATTTTTATTTGAATTTTTAATTAACTGAGAAAGTGCCTCGAAAAAGAGAGAAACTCTGGCTGTTACATTTTTTAGTTATAACTTGTAAGAGATGTTGGATTCCATTATTTTTGTAGTCTCCGTTCAAGCATCTAATGGAACTGGTGGATTGCTTTTTTGGCTATAGATTTGTTTTTCAAAAACCAGACATTACCTTGAATTTTTTTCTCACCCTCTTGTTCAATTCGGTTTCTTCTTATATTGTTGTTGATCACTTAGCCTTTGTGTTTACCTGTCTTCTGGTTCCTATACAATTTCCCCTTAATTCATCTCAAGTAGCTTACCCTATCTGCACCACGATCCAAGGAATACATGATATTTAAGAGCTTCTATATGCTACAATCAATTAAATGATTGCATGATTCTATGGGAAGGTTGAGATTGATAAATATTTCATTCTCTTCTATTTTGAACAGAATCTTGAAAGTATTTTTTCCTATTCATTGAATCATAGCATGAATAGAGGCCCTTCTTACATGATTTATTGTGCAACTCTTTGTGTGTTTTCCTATAAACTTATTTTATGCTCTTCTTTTTTATTTCTATAGTTTTCATGAAATAATTTCAGTATTAGGTGTTATCTCGTAATGGTCTCTCTTTTTTCTTTTTTACATTTTCTAGTTATGAAAACACAGACATGGCTTTACACTATGGTGCCATGTTGCGGGAATGCATACGTCACCAAAGTGTTGCTAAGTAAGTTTACTTATTACTATTGATCAATTCAAATACTCTTGTGCCGGGGCATTCTATTATGCTAGAAGTTATCAGTGCTGTTACCATCATTGACTTAGATTTCCACTTGTAAGCAGGTGTTATTTGTCTGTTATGAATTGAATATGATTGTGAAATGATGAATGATGATCTTTCTTGTCAATGTCATATCTGAGCAATTGCATAAGTGGGTGGTTCGTGTATAATTAAAATGAAATGTGGTCTTGCTATATCAGTTATCCAGCTTCACAGCCGATACTTAGTAGTTAGTAGTGTAGTCTTAAATCTATCTCAGCCTTCCCTTTAGAACCAACATGCGGTAGTTTCTCTAGTCTTTTGGAATGTTGGGAATGGACCAATCATGTCGAATGAAGGTATGGTGATAAACTGATAATCAAATGTATGCAATATGTGATCATTATATTTATGTTAGGCCCCCCATTGTCCGGACCTATGTGAGAAAGGGTAAGAAAGGGAAACCGTTCCAGACTTATGTGAGGAGGGGTAAGAAAGGAATTACTCCCTAGACAATGCCGTACATCTTGGAGTGAGGGAGGTGTCTCTGGTAGTTATTTAGGACAGTGTAGGTTGTTAGCTTTTCATTATGTTGGTTTATGCTTTTGGTAGAGCAATTTACCAGCCCTCTCGAATTGGCTGGGTTGTTCTTGTGTAACCTAGAGATTGTTGTTCTACTTCTTTCCTTGTAATCGTTTCTTAGCAATATCAATAGTAAAGACGTAAGGGAGGTTTGAATCCTTACAATTTACTTATATATAGATCAACCCACAGTTTTAAACCAAATATAATCTATTATAATTTAGAAGTTATGCTGTCAATTTAGACTTCAAAAGTACTTTTTCTTTTTAAAGTTGCTCGTATTTTTGTCAAAATAGTGTCAATTGATTTCTGACAGCAATTTTTTGATTCTTTCATTTTCATCTGATCCATTAGTGTGGATTCTCCTTAAGTTATGACAGGTTTTCTGATTGTTTGTAGGTATGTTTTGGAATCGCAGCACATGAATAAGTTTTTTGATTATATTCAACTTCCAAATTTTGACATTGCTGCAGATGCTGCTGCAACTTTTAAGGTTGTGTTTTATTCAGACACAAACGACAAAAGACACTTCTCTTTTCTTGTTTCCTTTCATCTCACTCTTGGTGCACTTATGTTCTCTTTTTTATACTACTGAATCCTCGTACGTGCTTCCGAAACTAAAATAATTAATTAAAGTAAAATAAGAGAAAGAGGGCGAATATGGAGTTGTTATTCAATTGATACATGTTGGTCGGCATTAACGAATTGATCCTCTTTGTCAAAACAACACGTCATGGTTGAACTTTGTTTTATATTATTTTTTGCAATGCATAGTTATACGTGTTTCATCTCTGTGAGAAGTGTTATACTGATGCTATATTATACTTTGTTGCAGGAATTGTTGACAAGACATAAATCTACGGTAGCTGAATTTCTTTCCAAGAACTATGACTGGGTAATGTGTCTTTTCTTCCTTGAAGCATATCACGACTTTACTTTCTGCTCCAGTTGTTCTGTTTCCCTTTATGGTATCTTCATTTCAATGTGAAATTTATTAGAAAATGCTACTCTACTTCATAGTTTTGGAGGCTTGAGGTTTAAAATCTATATCACCTTTTTCCTTCTCTGCATTTTTTTGTCCATGGGTATCTGTTGGTGCTCATTTGTCTCTGGAATTCAGTTCTCGTTATGTCATCTTTTGTGTTATTATATTCTGGATGTTTGTGTTTTCTTCTTTATACTGCAGTCCCCACATCTTTATACATAGGTGTCTCTGGTTTATAATGTTTTGCCTCACTGCCTGTCTTTTTCACTGGTTCAGTTTTTTGCGGAGTACAATTCGAAGTTACTTGAGTCAACTAATTACATTACCAGACGGCAAGCTGTGAAGGTATGATTTCTTAGAAGTTAGAACTCTAAAATCTTTTATAAGCAGAACACGGATATTGAAATGGGGATATATCTGTGGAAGAAATGTATATATATTTGTAAGCAAGCAATTAATTGAGTTGAATGCCACTCGAGATAATACTTCTTTTGACTTGGATGTTAAAAGTATTGTGGAAGAAATGTATATATATTTGTAAGCAAGCAATTAATTGAGTTGAATGGCACTCGAGATAATACTTCTTTTGACTTGGATGTTAAAAGTATTGGCTTTATTTTTTCCCTATTTCTTTCATATCTGCTCTACAGTGCTTGATCACCTTCCCCCCATTTCAACATGGTTTTCCAATTGGTGCTGTGTATCATTTTCGATTTATCTCAGTCTAAACTCTAGAAAACCATTGTTGGAATGCCTTGAATATGTTATGACCCTCTATGACTACTTTGACCCATTTTGTATTAGGTCATTAGAAGAGTGTCATATATAAACTTTCTAATGACATCAGCCGCCCCTAGTCTGTCATTTGTAATTCTCCTATTCGTAATAATATTGTTCTCTCCCTTCTGTACGTGGACGACGTTAGTGAACCACGTAAATCTGTGTCGATTTCCTTTTGCGCTTATTTGTTTTTGTTATTCGATTCTATCGTAACAACCATAATGCAAGCCCTTTAACAAGCCCTTTAACGTAGTTTCTTATCCTTTCCCTTGTAACTATTCAGGGTTATTTTTTGGTTGCTTTTCGACCTTAATTATCTTTCATGCTTTGTATTGGTGTACTTGAAACACCCTTTTCTTTGTTTAATTTTTTTTCGTTATCTCCAATAGGAGTTTTTCTTGTAATTCACCTTTAGGTGCTCGGAGTTTTCACTCTATTTCATCTATCAAGGAAATTTGTTTCTCTTCTAAAAACAACGTAGTTTCTTATCATGTACGGATCAGTAGGGCCATATTTTTTTCTTTTTGAACCCTGCACATTTCATAATTTTCAGCATATACCAACTGTTATGTGAAGGTTATGTTTATCACTTTTATCTCTGTTGAGCTCTGTGCAACCCTGATAATAGCCGTTATTCCTCAATTTGATTTGTTCAGCTGTTGGGGGATATACTACTGGATAGGTCAAATTCAGCTGTGATGACACGTTATGTGAGTTCTAGGGAAAATTTGAGAATCCTCATGAATCTTCTCAGGGTAAGACCTTGTGATTCATATTTCTTCATAAACTGTTCTAAACTTTTCTCCTGTGTCCTTAATTTTTTTATCCCGTCATTATCATTGATGGCAATTGGACCATAGTTTTCGGTGACCCATTGGAAATGTGCTCATGCGTTTGGTCTCAGTTTTCATATGTTCTAAGATGTTTATGTATCGAAACCGAAACCTGCGTAAAATAGTAAATTCCCTACCTTGCAGGAGTCGAGCAAAAGCATACAGCTAGAAGCATTTCATGTTTTTAAGGTAATGATCTCATCTTGGTCTCTCAAATTAACCTTATGGTGAATTTGAGGTGTTTTCATTTGAAGCGTGTTTAAATCAACAGCTTTTCGTCGCAAATCAAAACAAACCCGCCGACATCATTGGCATACTCGTTGCAAACCGAAGCAAGCTTCTAAGGCTGTTTGCTGATTTCAAAACTGATAAAGGTACAACATAATCTTTGCAATGTCCATTCATTCTCTTGGCTTTGTTCTCTGTTCCACAACCATACGCGTTACCTTTTATGACAGAGGACGAACAGTTCGAGGCTGACAAAGCTCATGTTGTTAGAGAAATTGCTGCCCTTGAACCGAAAGGTCCATGAGAAAGAGGGGGATTCTTATATATATGAATATCTTCTTGTATTTTTTCCCTCTCTTTTCTATCCAATTTGGATGTCAATTATATAGCTCAATCAGCTCTCCAAATCAAATGATGACTTTGATTAAATGTTTTACAATACTAATAATGGGCTTTATATATATATATATGCTCTTGCCTTTCCTATGTATTTTAATGGTTTCAACATGTATATTGAAGACACTTGATTGTGCATGGCATATAAATAAAATTTTAATGTTTTAGTTAGTTGCGCACTATCTTCAAGATCAAGCATGGCAGATTTTGAAATTGCTGCTCCTTTTAAGGATGCGGTTGGCATAATTTTATAAGTCTGGAAATGAAGAATATAGTATTTGGTATATATTATTATATGTAAAAATATATTATTGTAGACATTGAAGATGAATAGGATGGGTTCAAATATACTGGTTTGTTATTATTGAAAATATTATCCTGTAACTATTTATAACATTTTTTTTTATTACAAATGCATATTATATATAAATATATTTTGTGGTTTGCAATTATGTTTTTTTTTGTTTAAATCTTCTAGTCTTATTATTAGACTATGACTCTGTTGGAATTGCTTTTGTAGAGGCTAAAATGAACTGTTGAAGCATTTTAATTTTTTTTTTTTTTTTTTTAAGATAGATATAGCGTTAACTAGTAGTAAAAGCTCCAAAACAGTCTCCAGACTCAATAAGAGTTGGGACCCTCCACGATGGGAAGTCAGAGCTTTAATAAATTCTTCCTCACAACCGAGGAAGACAACAACTCAGTATCCAAAAAAACAGCAACTCTAGCTAGATTATGCGCTTCAGAATTACAAATACGCGGGCAATGTTCAAAGGAAACAATACACTCCAATAGAGTCGACTTCTTGGTAACGACATCCACTATATTTTTAGTTTTCGAAAGATCCATACCTGGGCTATTAATTGCTTTAATAATCTCAGCTGAATCTGACTCAACCAAGAGATAACGAAAATTAGTCGACACTACCTCAAAGACTTCAACCCGACGAGAATTGCCTTGCCCTCTAAAGTCTTTATAGGCCAATTCCTGTGACAAACTTTAACCCCTACACAAATGGGAGATCCCCTAGAGTCACGAGCCACCCAATCTAAGCCTCCTCTTTGTCTCTCCTCGCTCCAAGAAGCATCAATGTTAATCTTCCAGCTTCCTTTCGGTGGCGGATGCCAACACTCATGACTCACCCAACTCTCCAATCTCTCCAAGGGCAAACTTGTTCCAACGAACTCTTGAAGCTCCATCAAGGATTTATTGATAAGCCTAGCAACAACATCAAAGCATATAGTAACAGAGGTCTGATCCTTCAATTTAATCGCATTCATGTAATTCCAGATTCCCCAGAGAATGATAAGGGCTTTGGCCTAATCCTCTTTATTTAGCGAATCATCGAACCACGTCCAGAAATCCATCATGCTCCATGAATCCCTACGCAAAGCCCGTAAGTGAGGCAAAAACTCCATCCAAATAGATTTGGAGAACTTACACATCCACGCAATATGGTTAGGCGACCCATCCTTCTTCCAAACTCCATCCAAATAGATTTGGAGAGCTTACACATCCACGCAATATGGTTAGCCGACCCATCCTTCTTCCTACAAAAAAGACAGTATTAATGTCAATTCCTCTTTTTTGAATATTAACTTTTGTAGGAATAGAGTTGTTAATCATTTTCCACCCTTCGATTTGAACTCTTGGGAGCCCTTGAATTTTCCAAAATCTTCTCCACATGTCGTCGGTCACTTGTGTCTCAGAGGTACCCTCACACTTTTGAAAAATAAGATTAATGGCAAGATGATAGATACTTTTAACCATGAACATTCCCCTTGGTTCCATATTCCAGATCACCTCATCTTTATCAGTGATGTTCCCCAGGGGCATATTAAGGATATTCGCCCCATCCAGAGCGACGAAATTGGTCAGCGCAACTCATTTTTCCACCCCTCTCTCATTCAACAGAGTGCAAACCCTTTTGTCCCTAAAATCCTCTTTAACCCATACGAGGGTACAAAGACCTTTCCTAGCTATCCAAGGGTAATTATCAATCACTATGCGTCTACCATTCCCAACCTTCCATCTATAGCCTTCCTGGAACAACTCTTTACCCCAGACAATACTCCTCCACGTTAAAGACATGTTACCTTCTTTTAAGAAAACCCCCATCTTTAAAATATCTGCCCCTGCACGTTCTTGCAAGGAGACTACCCAGATTCCTCAGAATGCGCCAACTGTGTTTTGTTAGCATAGCCGGGTTGAAAAAGGTGAGATTGCGAAAACCCAGCCCTCTCGAGGCTTTGCTCGTGCACATCTTTTTCCAACTCATCCAATGAAATCGCTTCTTATCTCTGGTAGAGCCCCACAAAAACTGAGCACAATATCTGTTTTCGTCGCATATGCTTTTAGGGAGTTGGAAACAACTCATAGTGTAGTTCGAATTGCTTGCGCTATAGCCTTAATGAGCACTTTCTTGTCTCCCTGTGAGAACAACTTTTCTTTCCAACTCTATAGAACTTTGTTTGGTTGAATCAATTATCTTTTAATGTGTATAGTAGCTTTTGAAATCAACTTTTTTATGCATTTGCGATTTCCACTAATAAAATTTAAAATTCAATTGTATCCTTCCATCTTTATTTTCACGTATGCTTGCGTTCTATAACATCTTTAAATTAGTTTTTACTTACATGCAACGTGATTTATCCCTTTAAAACTAAATTTAATAATATTTTTTTTTAATTATGTATGATTAATAATTTAATTTGTTAATTTAAATAGGATTGGTTGCATAAACAACCATCAGGCCCAAATATAGAAAAAATGAAAATATTTTACAAATATGACAAAAAGTCAGTGACTATCACTGATAGAGACTGTTATCGCTGATATATGACTATCATTGATAGACTACTATCAGTGATAATCATTGATAAAATTCTATACAAACTTGAAGTGATAGACTACTATCAGCGATAGACTACTATCAGTTTTTCTAAAAAAAGTGCTATATTTTTTTAATTATTTTACTCTAAATTGACATTGGTTACAATTTCTCATTTAATTATGAATGATATAATTTTGTTATCAATATTTGATATTAGGTGTGTATAGTTTTTTACAAAATATTTAGTCTTTTTTTTTTTGTGTGTCTGTTAATAATAGGCAATCATATTGAAATTCTAATATATATATAAAAGTTGCATAACCGACATAAAAAAAAAATTGAATATGTAAAATATTAGAAGACTACTTATAAAAAATAAAGTAAAAATCGAGCTTGCAAACCGTTCTTGTGTGGAGGACTTCTCGTCTGATTGGGAGGATTCCATTTGTCTTCCTCTGTTTTTTAGTTTTGATTCCTTGTGAAAATAGTATACCTCTTCATGAATTAAAATTAATTTCAACATTTCTATTGGACTTCAATAGTCTATAAATGTCTCTCTATTGTTCTTTTATATATATATATATATATATATATATATATATATATATATAATTTTTTTTTAGTTGGGTTTTATGTCCTAAAACTCGTGGTTTGTAAACTGAATGTATATTCTATTTAGCAATAAAGTTGTTATTGAAATTTATTCAGTAAAGTTGTTATTTAACCTAACTCCAATAAACTAAGAACCCATGGTTATATGATGTATACTTGAATTTCATGTGTGAC
This sequence comes from Herpetospermum pedunculosum, assembly GCA_028017165.1. Taxonomy (NCBI): domain Eukaryota; kingdom Viridiplantae; phylum Streptophyta; class Magnoliopsida; order Cucurbitales; family Cucurbitaceae; genus Herpetospermum; species Herpetospermum pedunculosum. The sequence continues at coordinate 49,956,879 of CM051528.1, read as the reverse complement.
ATGATTGTGGATCGAGTTCGAGTAATAGCCAGAACGGTCTATAGTATAAGGATAAGGCTGAGTACCTTAACCTGAGGACACTATGGACGCGACCCACTTTGTATAGTACAAACGATGTGATCCGAAATCGTTAATGTAGAGACATGCGAGTGGGGGCGTCCTATGCAATGAGTTTGCATAAGACTAAACCACGAAATCAAGTCGCTCTTTCTTTATAACTCCGTTTACTGGAAAGACTGACTTTTCATATGACGACCTAAGTAACTCGATCTGAATCCTGTGCACACTATGAACTCATGTTTATTCGGGTTTATCCTTTGATTTTTATGGGTGAGAGTGGCCCGAGTTCGCCGACTCAATATGCCTACCACTTTGGGGATAATAGTGAGTAGATAGCTGGGAACATATTCCTGCGAGATGGAATTCACTCATACCCCGCCTTTAGGGTTTAGTAGAGAGGTTGTTCCCTTAAGTGCTGACTCCGGGTCTTGAACAAGAGGCCTCTCCCTCTCATTGGCCCGAGAGAGATTCTGGTTTGGTGGTTGAACTACAAACCAATTGTTCATTAGAGGATCAGTGGGACTTAAAGAACAAGATGTAATTACGGGGGTTAAAAGGTATATATGACCCAACTGTAACTACGAACGACCTGTGAATGATCGACTTACTAATGACGGTTATATCAAGATGACATAAATATATCTACGGTGAGGAGAGTGCAACCCTTGGGCTTTAGTGGAGTCCCCGGGGGTTAACGAAGGTTGGTTAGCTTGACTAAAGAGTTTGGCCAGTTAATCTCGTATCGTTGGAACTCATGGTCTGTAGGTCGTTTAGGTTCTCCTGGCTAGCTCAGATTAAACCGTGTAACAATATGAGAGAAAAGAATTTGAATTTATTCAAATTCATTTTTGGAAGATAGTTGGACAGATTTAAATATGATTTAAATATGAGATCGGTCTAAAACATGAATAGGGATTCATGTGCGAAAAGTCGGTTTTTGGAAAACCGGGATTAGTCTTATTATTTAATTAATATTTGATATTGAATTAAATAATATTAATTAATTAAAAAATAGATTATATTTTTTTAAAATTAATTATGAATTAATTTTTAAATAAATAATAAAATAATAGGTATTATAAGTGGATTTATGCATGTTTGGCATGTATCCCATGACTAATCTATTATGTTTGCTTTACGGGTAGACAAACCAAACTGAAAAACCGACCACTCCGACCGAACCGACGACAGTTGGTCGGTTTAGTCGTACAGTCGGGGTCAGTTTTCTGTATAAAAAAACCGAAGTTCGGTCGGTCGGAGTGGCCGAAAATCACAATTCCAATCGACCGAACCCCTCTTAAATATTATTTAATATGATTTAATGCTTTAGGGGTATCTTATTCATGTTTTAGACCATTCTCATATTTAAGTCATATTTAAATATGTCCATCATTCTTCCATAAACCGAATTTGAACAATTCAAATTCTTTTTCTTCTCTTATATTGTTGCACGACGTTATCCGAGCTAGCCAGTGTTGGGTTTTATGTCCTAAAACTCGTAGTTTGTAAACTGAATGAATGTATGTAAATATTATATTTCAATAAAGTTGTTATTGAATTTTAGTGAATTGTGTTTGTATTAACCTATACCAATAACTAACACCCATGGCAGTAGTGTGAGTACTTGAACTTCATGTGTGACATGAATGTGAATCAAGTTCAAGTATACAGCCAAAATGGTCTATAGTATAGGGATAAGGCTGGGTACCTTATCCTGGGGACACTATTGGACGCGACTCACTTTGTATAGTACAAAACGATGTGATTCGAATCGTTTCATGTAGAGACATGTGAGTGAGGGCGTCCTGTGCAATGAGTTTGCACAAGACCGAACCAAGAAATAAAATCGCTCTTTCTTTATAACACCGTTTACTGTAAAGACCGATTTTTTTCATGTGATGACTTAGGTAACTCGATCTCAATCCTGAGCTTACTATGAACTCCTGTTTATTCAACCTTATCCTTTGATTTGTACGGGTGAGAGTGGCCAGATTGCCGACTCAATATGCCTACCATCTTGGGGATAAGATTGAATAAGTGGCTGGGGACATAGTTGTAGCAAGATTGGAGTTCACTCCTACCCGCTTTAAGGGTTAGTAGAGAGGTTGTTCCCTTAAGTGCTGACTCCAGGTCTTGAACATGGGCCCATCCTCTCCTGATCAGGGAGGAATCTGATTTGATGGTTGGACCACAAATCAATTGTTCATTAGAGGTGTCAGTGATACTTAAGGAACAAGATATAATACAAGGGTTAAACGGTATAAATGACCCGTTGTGATTATGAACGACCTGTGAAGGATCGACTTACTGATGATAGTTATATCAAAAGGACACAATATATCTACAGTGAGGAGAGTGCAGCCCTTGGACTTTAGTGGAGTCTCCGGGGGTTAACGAATGTTGGTTAGTTCGGTTAAAAGAGTTTTGACCGGATAATCTCGTATCGTTGGAGCTCATGATCTGTAGGTCCTTACGGTTCTCCTGACTAGCTCGGATAAAGCCGTGAAACAGTATAAAAGAAAAGAAAAGAATTTGAATTGTTCAAATTCGGGTTTGTGGAAGAAGGATAGACATATTTAAATATGATTTAAATATGGACATATTTAAATATGATTTAAATATGAGATTGGTCTGAAAACATGAATAGGATTCATGTGCAAAAAGTCGGTTTTTCGGAAAACCGGGTATAATTGTATTGTTTAATTAATATTTGATATTGATTAAATAATATTAATTATAATATATATATTTATTTTATTAATTAAAAAGTTTAATTAATAAAATAATTATTATTATTTTTAATAATAATAATTTATATATATATATATATATATATATATTTACATGTGTCTTACATGCAAGCATGTAAGACACATGTAAGAAGAAGGATTTATATATATACACAGCTTTTTGTGAATCATCAGACTATTTAAAAAAAAAAAAAAAAAAAAAAAAAAGGAAAAAGAAAAAGAAAAGATAGTGCTGTTTGGGGTACTTAAAAATGAAATGAGATTTCATTTTGTTTTTTCTTCTTCTTCTTCCTCGGTGATAAGCTTCTGTTCTGTTGAAAAATTGTTTTTCTTCAGTGAAGCTTCTTCCCTCTTTTCTTGAATTAAAGGAGTCCCACCACTCCGTTTCTCGGCCTGAGGATAGCGGGACTACCGTGGGTGGTCCACGAACGTTTCGTGAGAAGGCTCGGTGAGCTCGTGAGGAGCTTCTGGCGGTGAATTTGGAGAAATTCGAACGACAAGGGTATGTGTTCTAACTTCTCTTTTTCATCGCTTTTGCATGTTTCCGTTTTGTTTAAATTGATGAAATTAGAGTGTCCATGATCCAAAATCGCTTCCGCTGCGTGCCATGGGCGCTCCATCAATTGGTATCAGAGCGTTTTTGGCCACTCAATTTCTATCAATTTAAATTATGGTGGGTTTTATTTAGAAATTGTTTCTGAATGGATTCTAAAGTGAATATCGATTTTGGCATAGTTTCTTTTGAATTTCATTATTTGTAATTGCCCGAGATTGTATGGGCTTTAATGCATGCTAAAGAGTCTGTATTTTTAGAGTCATTAGAGTCCATATAGGGTTCTTTGTGAAAGAAGTTTGAGTTTGAAACTCGCCGAAATGTTCGGTGTAAGTTCAAACTCGTTCTGGGCAATACGAGGAGAAATTCGAAGAAATTTTGGCCGAAGCGTTCGGAGGAAGCAAGTTGGTCAAAGGCGGTGCGAAGAGTTCGAAGTCCGCTCATGACGTGGCTTGTTGATCAAGCTTGTAATAAATTAGTTATTGCTTGCTAAATGCCAAAATCGATCCACTTTAGTATGTTTAATTAATTATGCATTGCGAATGTATGTTTTAATTAAATTCCATGTTTGTATGTGCATAACGTATGCCATATAGATTTAAAATCCCACCGTAGGAAGCATGCTTCATGCATTGAAAATATGTTATAAGTGTTATAATATATCGTATGCATATTTGGCAATTCATGATTTTTGATATAAAAGTTATATTAATTCATGAATTAGTTGTTGTTAGTTTAATAGAATAATTGATATAAGTGTTATATTAATTATGAAATTAAATCAACAACATAGATTGCCATAGTTTTATGCACATGGTATATTATAAGTGTTATAATGTATAGGATGCATGTTAATTCATGAGTATTAATATAAGAGTTATATTAATTCATGAATTAGATGTTGTTTGCTTAATAGAATAATTGATATAAGTGTTATATTAATTATGAAATTAAACATCCAACATTAGATGCATTTTGTTTGTTATAAGTGTTATAATGTATAGGATGCATGCTTAATTCATGAGAATTGATATAAGTGTTATATTAATTTATGAATTAGGAGTTGTATATTTAAAATCATAATCGATATAATTGTTATATTAATTATGAAATTAAATATTCAACTTGTCGTGCCTTAGTGATGCATGTTTGAGAAGCATGTAGAAGTTTGTTGTAGTAAGTCTTAGTTTTGCAAAGCGTTGTAAAATTGGCATAGACTTTTAAAATCTATAACAAAGACAAAGGCATGCTCACTTAGGGTTGAATGTATCGTTCCGTTTCATTAGATGAATAGGTCGATATCTTGTAAATGCTAAGGTTACAAGAAACTCACCCGGGGACATCCTGTTCGAGGTTGGAGGTATTTAAGCTGACGGTTTACGGAACACCTCCTACCTGGGGACCATCCGGTTCTTGAGTAAAGTTAACCCGGCTTTATGAGCATGCGTGAGTGGTGTGAGGTAATAAAGTGTTTATCACCTAGACATCATAGGTAAAAGTTTGTTTTACCTAGACTTAGGCCTTATTGTCTTAGCCGGATAATGCCTGAGTAATTTACCCATTCTGTCTTAAAATACTTAGTAGAGGTGTTGAGAAGGTATATATGATATGTCCCTCTCCTCCTACGTTCTCTGTCAAGTTCACACCGTGAGAATTATGCTCGGCCTCGTGATGTCAATAGGGCATCCCCATTCGGATGGTATTTGCATAATTCAAGAGCAAGGTGAATGGAGAAAGTATTTATAGTAAGTGGGAGAAGGAAGTATGTCAATACATCCTGCGGTCTCCTCCATTGGATTGAACCGTGAGATTCCTATGTTCTGCCTGCTAGGTGCCCACAAGTGGTACCGATCCATTCGGAGGGCCGTTTCATAGGAATCGGAACATCTCAATCACCATTTATGGATAAAGAAACATAGAGCCATTCCCAACTTTGACATTTCCATTCGGTTGCATCGTTGGGGCCGCCCTATGAATTCTAAAAATGGAGGGTCACACTTACGAGATTTGCTAAGGAGTTAGTAAATCTTGACCAAACAGCGATAACTAAGATGCTATAGGAATATGAGATATTCTGGTATTAGCATTTAGTCAAGAATGTCTTGATTCAGTGAAGGAATGTTTGACTGCCCCTCGGTAGCAACCATTCTGACCCACTGAAGTATCGTTGCAGTTTAATAATGAGTTATGGGTACATTATTATTCTTTGCTAAATTCTTGATTGGTGTGTAAATTAGGTTAAAACCTTTTCACTAATATTTATTCATTCTCTTTTCAGCATGACTAGCTCTTTTATTCATTTACTAGCTTCCGATAAGTTAACCGGCGATAACTACGCGACCTGGAAATCGAACTTGAATACGATTCTCGTTCTAGATGATCTAAGGTTCGTCTTATTAGAGGATTGTCCTCCCCCTCCTAGCTCGGATGCGACTCGAACTGTTCGAGAAGCATATGATAGATGGACAAGGGCTAATGATAAAGCCCGAGTCTATATCTTAGCCAGCATATCTGATGTGTTAGCTAAGAAGCACGAGGATATGGTTTCTGCTAAAGAAATCATGTCTTCATTACAGGAGATGTTTGGACTTCCGTCCTCATCGGTCTGTCATGAAGCCCTCAAATTCGTTTACAACTCTCGCATGAAGGAGGGAACCTCTGTTAGGGAGCATGTCCTTAACATGATGGTCCACTTCAATGTGGCGGAAGTAAACGGAGCTATTATAAATGAGTCAAGTCAAGTAAGCTTTATCTTGGAATCTCTTCCGAAGAGTTTCCTTCAGTTTAGAACCAATTTGGTAATGAACAAGATAAAGTATAATTTGACTTCTCTCCTCAGCGAGCTACAGACTTATCAGTCCCTACAGACTTCTAAAGGAAAAGAGAAGGAGGCAAATGTTGTCACTTCTAGGAAATTCCAAAAGGGGTCGTCTTCAGGGAGTAGGTCTGAACTTTCTTCTATTAAGAATAAGAGTATTCAAAAGAAGAAGAAAGATAAAAGGAAGGGAAAAGCACCTGCTACTGCTAAGAGCAAGAGTAAATCTACAGACAAAGGAAAATGTTTCCATTGTGGTGTAGATGGGCACTGGAAACGGAATTGCCCAAAGTATCTTGCAGAGAAAAAGGCTGAGAAAGAAAGACAAGGTAAATATGATTTACTTGTTGTTGAAACTTGTTTAGTAGAACATGATTGTCATACCTGGATACTTGATTCAGGAGCTACTAACCATGTTTGTTCTTCTTTTCAGGAAACTAGTTCTTGGCAGCCACTTTCTCGCGGTGAGATAACTCTCAGAGTTGGAACTGGAGAGGTTGTCTCAGCTGAAGCAGTGGGAGCTGTAAAGTTGTTGTATAGAGATAGTTTCATTTTACTAGAAAATGTACTCCTGGTTCCTACCTTCCAGAGGAATCTTGTATCTATATCTTGTTTGTTAGAACAGTTGTATAAAGTATCTTTTGTACATAATGAAGCGTTCATTAGCAAAAGAGGTGTACGTATTTGTTCTGCGAAACTTGAAAACAACTTGTATGTGTTAAGACCAACCGAAGCCAAAGCTATTTTGAACACTGAAATGTTTAAAACAGCTGAGACTCAAACTAAAAGGCAGAAACTTTCTCCAAGTACTTTTCTTTGGCACTTAAGACTAGGTCACATTAATCTCAATAGGATTGGGAGATTGGTTAAGAGTGGTCTGCTAAATCGTTTAGAGGACAACTCTTTACCGCCATGTGAGTCTTGTCTTGAGGGCAAAATGACCAAACGATCTTTTTCTGAAAAAGGTCATAGGTCCAAAGAACCTCTAGAAATCGTGCATTCGGATCTCTGCGGTCCTTTGAATGTCAAAGCACGAGGAGGGTATGAATATTTCATCAGTTTCATTGATGATTATTCTAGGTACGGTTATCTTTATCTAATGCATCATAAGTCCGAAGCTCTTGAAAAGTTCAAAGAGTATAAGGCAGAGGTTGAGAACACATTAGGTAAATCGATAAAAACACTCCGATCAGATCGAGGTGGAGAGTATATGGATTTAAGATTCCAGGACTATATGATAGAACATGGAATAGTATCTCAACTCTCAGCGCCAGGAACACCACAGCAGAATGGTGTGTCCGAGAGGAGAAATAGAACCCTGTTAGACATGGTTCGATCTATGATGAGTTATGCTCATTTGCCTAGTTCGTTTTGGGGATATGCAGTAGAGACTGCAGTATATATTTTGAACATGGTTCCCTCTAAGAGTGTTTCTGAAACACCTTATGAGTTATGGAGAGGGCGTAAAGGTAGTTTACGTCACTTCAGGATTTGGGGGTGTCCGGCACATGTGCTAGTACCCAATCCAAAGAAGTTGGAACATCGTTCAAAATTGTGCCTATTTGTAGGTTACCCCAAGGAAACGAAAGGTGGTCTATTTTATGATCCTCATGAGAACAAGGTACTAGTATCGACTAATGCCACGTTCTTAGAGGAAGACCACATGAGAGATCATCAACCGTCGAGCAAAATTGTTTTGTCCGAATTTTCCAGGAAAGCTACAGACGGATCAACAACGGTTGTTGATCAGGCTGGTCCTTCTCAAGAGTTGAGAAAGCCTCGACGCAGTGGGAGGGATGTAAGACAGCCTGACCGCTACATCGGATTGTCTGAAACTCAAGTCGTCATACCTGATGATGGCGTTGAGGATCCATTGACCTTTAAACAGGCAATGAATGACATAGACAAGGACCAGTGGCTTAAAGCCATGGATCTCGAAATGGAGTCTATGTACTTCAATTCGGTCTGGGATCTTGTAGACCAACCAGATAGTGAAAGACCTATCGGTTGCAAGTGGATCTACAAGAGAAAACGAGACCAAGCCGGTAAGGTGCAAACCTTTAAGGCTCGACTTGTGGCAAAAGGTTATTCCCAAAGAGAAGGGGTGGACTATGAAGAAACCTTTTCTCCTGTTGCCATGTTAAAGTCGATTAGAATACTCTTATCCATTGCTACATTTTATGATTATGAAATCTGGCAAATGGATGTCAAGACTGCCTTTCTGAATGGTAATCTTGAGGAGAGTATCTATATGGCTCAACCAGAGGGATTCATACTTCAGGGTCAAGAGCAAAAGGTTTGCAAGCTTAATCGATCCATTTATGGGTTGAAGCAAGCATCTAGATCCTGGAATATAAGATTTGATACGGCGATCAAATCTTATGGCTTTGAACAAAATATTGACGAACCTTGTGTTTACAAGAAAGTAGTCAATACTGTTGTAGCTTTCTTAGTCTTGTACGTAGACGATTTACTACTCATTGGGAATGATGTAGGGTTCCTAACTGACGTTAAGAATTGGCTAGCGACCCAATTCCAAATGAAAGATTTGGGAGAGGCTCAGTTTGTTCTAGGGATTCAGATCGTAAGGAATCGTAAGAACAAAGTGCTAGCGCTGTCTCAAGCATCTTATATTGACAAGGTGTTGTCAAGATATTCGATGCAGAATTCCAAGAAAAGGTTCGTTGCCTTTTAGGCATGGAATTCACTTGTCTAAGGAACAGTCTCCTAAGACACCTCAAGAGGTTGAGGATATGAGACGAATTCCCTATGCATCTGCAGTTGGTAGTCTCATGTACGCTATGTTGTGTACACGACCCGACATCTGTTATGCAGTAGGAATTGTCAGTAGGTTCCAATCCAATCCAGGATATGATCACTGGATAGCCGTTAAACACGTCCTCAAGTATCTTAGGAGAACGAGAGACTATATGCTTGTGTATGGCGCGAAGGATTTGATCCTTGCAGGATACACTGACTCTGATTTTCAGACTGATATAGATTCCAGGAAATCTACATCAGGATCAGTGTTCACTCTTAACGGAGGAGCAATAGTATGGAGGAGTATAAAGCAAGGTTGTATTGCTGACTCCACCATGGAAGCTGAGTATGTCGCAGCTTGCGAAGCAGCGAAGGAAGCTGTATGGCTTAGGAAGTTCTTGACAGATTTGGAAATTGTTCCAAATATGAACTTGCCAATCACCCTTTATTGTGATAACAGCGGTGCAGTGGCAAATTCTAAAGAACCTAGAAGCCATAAGCGTGGAAAGCATATTGAGCGGAAATATCATCTCATCAGGGAGATAGTGCAACGAGGAGATGTGATTGTCACACAGGTAGCCTCGGAGCACAACATTGCTGATCCTTTTACTAAGTCTCTCACGGCTAAAGTGTTTGAGAGACACCTAGAAAGTCTAGGGCTGCGAGCTGCTCAGTAGGACAGTGGGAGAAAGTTTAGATATTTGATATTCTAGTTCTCTCGACCAGCATGTACTCCACTGACGTTTTAGTCCAAGTGGGAGTTTGTTGGGTTTTATGTCCTAAAACTCGTAGTTTGTAAACTGAATGAATGTATGTAAATATTATATTTCAATAAAGTTGTTATTGAATTTTAGTGAATTGTGTTTGTATTAACCTATACCAATAACTAACACCCATGGCAGTAGTGTGAGTACTTGAACTTCATGTGTGACATGAATGTGAATCAAGTTCAAGTATACAGCCAAAATGGTCTATAGTATAGGGATAAGGCTGGGTACCTTATCCTGGGGACACTATTGGACGCGGCTCACTTTGTATAGTACAAAACGATGTGATTCGAATCGTTTCATGTAGAGACATGTGAGTGAGGGCGTCCTGTGCAATGAGTTTGCACAAGACCGAACCAAGAAATAAAATCGCTCTTTCTTTATAACACCGTTTACTGTAAAGACCGATTTTTTTCATGTGATGACTTAGGTAACTCGATCTCAATCCTGAGCTTACTATGAACTCCTGTTTATTCAACCTTATCCTTTGATTTGTACGGGTGAGAGTGGCCAGATTGCCGACTCAATATGCCTACCATCTTGGGGATAAGATTGAATAAGTGGCTGGGGACATAGTTGTAGCAAGATTGGAGTTCACTCCTACCCGCTTTAAGGGTTAGTAGAGAGGTTGTTCCCTTAAGTGCTGACTCCAGGTCTTGAACATGGGCCCATCCTCTCCTGATCAGGGAGGAATCTGATTTGATGGTTGGACCACAAATCAATTGTTCATTAGAGGTGTCAGTGATACTTAAGGAACAAGATATAATACAAGGGTTAAACGGTATAAATGACCCGTTGTGATTATGAACGACCTGTGAAGGATCGACTTACTGATGATAGTTATATCAAAAGGACACAATATATCTACAGTGAGGAGAGTGCAGCCCTTGGACTTTAGTGGAGTCTCCGGGGGTTAACGAATGTTGGTTAGTTCGGTTAAAAGAGTTTTGACCGGATAATCTCGTATCGTTGGAGCTCATGATCTGTAGGTCCTTACGGTTCTCCTGGCTAGCTCGGATAAAGCCGTGAAACAGTATAAAAGAAAAGAAAAGAATTTGAATTGTTCAAATTCGGGTTTGTGGAAGAAGGATAGACATATTTAAATATGATTTAAATATGGACATATTTAAATATGATTTAAATATGAGATTGGTCTGAAAACATGAATAGGATTCATGTGCAAAAAGTCGGTTTTTCGGAAAACCGGGTATAATTGTATTGTTTAATTAATATTTGATATTGATTAAATAATATTAATTATAATATATATATTTATTTTATTAATTAAAAAGTTTAATTAATAAAATAATTATTATTATTTTTAATAATAATAATTTATATATATATATATATATATATATATATATATATATATATATATTTACATGTGTCTTACATGCAAGCATGTAAGACACATGTAAGAAGAAGGATTTATATATATACACAGCTTTTTGTGAATCATCAGACTATTTAAAAAAAAAAAAAAAAAAAAAAAAAAGGAAAAAGAAAAAGAAAAGATAGTGCTGTTTGGGGTACTTAAAAATGAAATGAGATTTCATTTTGTTTTTTCTTCTTCTTCTTCCTCGGTGATAAGCTTCTGTTCTGTTGAAAAATTGTTTTTCTTCAGTGAAGCTTCTTCCCTCTTTTCTTGAATTAAAGGAGTCCCACCACTCCGTTTCTCGGCCTGAGGATAGCGGGACTACCGTGGGTGGTCCACGAACGTTTCGTGAGAAGGCTCGGTGAGCTCGTGAGGAGCTTCTGGCGGTGAATTTGGAGAAATTCGAACGACAAGGGTATGTGTTCTAACTTCTCTTTTTCATCGCTTTTGCATGTTTCCGTTTTGTTTAAATTGATGAAATTAGAGTGTCCATGATCCAAAATCGCTTCCGCTGCGTGCCATGGGCGCTCCATCAGCCAGGAGAACCTAAAAGGACCTACAGATCATGAGCTCCAACGATACGAGATTATCCGGTCAAAACTCTTTTAACCGAACTAATCAACATTCGTTAACCCCCAGAGACTCCACTATAGTCTGAGGGCTGTACTCTCCTCACTGTAGATATATTATGTCCTCTTGATATTACCGTCATTGACAAGTCGACCCTTCACAGGTTGTTCGTAATCACAGCTGGGTCATTTATACCGTTTAACCCCTGTATTACTTCTTGTTCCTTAAGTACCACTGACACCTCTAATCAACAATTGATCTGTGGTCCTACCAACAGATCATAAATCAACCTTATATTTCTCTCAAAATGTGTGTGTGGAGCAGAGGTCTTATTTACAACGGATTCTCCATGTCAATGTTGTCCCCTCATTAGGCACCTATTTAGGATTGCCTTCCAGCTTTACACGGAGTAAGCGTGCAAATTTCAGATACCTCAAGGACCGCATTAGGAAAGGCATTCAAGGTTGGAAAGGGCGGTTCTTCTCGGTTGGGAGTAAAGAAGTGCTTATCAAAAGTGTGGTCCAAGCAATCCCTACCTATGTTATGGGTTGTTTTCGTCTCCCCTAAAGGTTTTTGTGATGAAATTATGAGAATGATTGCTCAGTTTTGGTGGGTCTCAACACCAGACAAAAGGAAACTTGATGTAGCCTAAATTGGCAAAGGAGAATCCTCTCCTAGAAGTCTAACTTCAAAGTATTATTCAAAGTAAAAGCTATCAAAAGTTAAAGAATACAAATGATGAATATTTATAGAGAATTAAAAGTAAACTATATCCTAAAAGAAAACTAAAAAGATTAACTAAAGATTAAACATGAGATAACTCCTAATCCTACTGCATCATTCTATCCGTCCAAGAAAAAATTCGTCCTCGAATTTAAAAAACAAAGTGCCCAAATGAAATAGTTGTGCCAACGACGCTTCTTTCGATGATTGCAAAATAATCAAATAGAAAATTATCGGTGTAAAATTTCTCAAATCCATAATGGGATTAAACTAATGCTCCATGACAATATGTGGAAAATGAATTGTGGCTTTGAATGACTCATTAATGGATTTGAAAATTCTGATGAATGACCCATGAATTGAAGTTGGCCCACGGAATGAATTTGACCATGAAAAGTGTCTTTAGGGTTGAAAAACAAATCCAAAATTGCCCCACCCTTCTTTTTCTTTCTTCTTCATCGTGAGAAAGTACCCATTCGTTTTTATTTTGTCTTCTCCAACCTTCACTGACGTCAACTTCATTTGGGCTTGATTCACGTCGTCTTTGTCCTCATCTTTGCACGCAACAACGCGATTTTCGTCACCTTCACCTTCTTCTCCTGCGCGTAGGGCCTCTGCTCTTATTTCCTCTTCCTTCTTGATGTCGGCGATTTTGTTTCGGATGGGTTCCGACAGCACATCGTCAAGTGGAGCTAGGATGTCGTGGTTACGACGCATCATCTCCGACGATACAACAAGGGTGAAATCCTCGCACGAAGTGGCGGCGTCGATGATTTCTTCTTCTTCGTCGTCTTCACCAAATTTGCTTGATTTCGGTTCATTCTAGGTTGGGCCACGCGGGTCTAAGATCGAAAAATCATGATTTTCATCGCAACATTGTCGATTGGCTTTATTTTTGGTCGGGTCACACAAGATCTAGGCCGATAAAATTGCACGATTCATGTGGCTTTCAGCTTCTCCTCCTGCACTTAGATCTTTGTCGACTTCATTTCCAGCGAGTTGAACATACTCTTCTTCTCTGGTTTGTTTTTCTGCTCTGATTTCTTCTTCTTGTTGTTCGATTTCCTTTTTTTTAGCCTCATTTTCTACTTTGATTTCCAGAAAGGGCTCAGAAAAAACTCCGGCTAAAAATGGACAACTTGAGAGTTCTTGGTTTCAACCAGATTTCCAATTTTCTTGACTGTTATTTTGTATTTTTTTCAATTCTTTGACCATACTAGTTTACATTTGAATACGCACAAGGGTTCGTTCTTCTCTAAATCTGATTATAACCCATATGTTATTTTCTTGAAAAATCGATATGATTAATAGATCGTCGGGTTAGTTCTTGGTATCTTCGAAAAGGTTGTTCAAAGGTGGGATCGTTATCTTCAAATTCATCTTTTGAATCTGCAGATTTGAAATTTCAGCACTGTTCATAAATGTATATGTGGTTTTCTTGCTTAACTCGATTGATGTATCTCCTCATGGGCATGTTTCTAGTAGTGTAAAACTCCATTATTGAAAATTTCTGTGAATCTTCTTTTAAGGTTCCCCTTGTAATTAGATGTGTGATGTTTGATAACGAGCACAACTCACAAAGCTCCCTCTTTCGATCAACGTCAACAAGAGTTTCCCGGACTTCCATGAGCAACAATCAACGTTGGCCAAGGCGGTGGTTGCTCTGATACCAATTTGATGTAGCCTAAATTGGCAAAGGAGAATCATCTCCAAGAATGTTAGGTTTTGTGCCCTAAAGCCTCCTAGTTTTGTAATGAACATTTTCTTATTTATGAATAAAATAATTGTTATTTTATATTTTGTAAAACATGATCCAATATTGTATAAAATCCAAGATTATTAGTGTAATCTTGAACAATATGTAGTTGACATACGGGAGGATCATGTTCAAGTAATAACCTAAAGGGTCTATAGTATATGGATATAAGGTTTGGTGCCTTATCCATGTAACACTATTCATACGACCCACTTTGTAATAGTTACAAATGATTTGATCCAAATCGTTCATGTGGAGACATGTGAGTGAGAGTATCCTATACAATGAGTTTGTATAAGACTAGACCACGAAATATATAATCTCTCTTTGTAAATCCGTTATTTGAGAATATTACTATTTCACAAGATGATTATATTTGACTCGATCTAAATCTTGAGTGAATTATGAACTCTTGTCTATGAGTGCTCGTTCTTTGATTTACATGGGTAAGAATAGTCTTTAAGACTGATTCAATAAGCCTTACCATCTTGGGGACTAGACCAAATAGAGAGTTGGGAACATAATTTCTATAAGATGTAATTCACTTCTTCCCATATAGGGAAAGTAGAAGAGTAGTTCACTTAAGTACTGATTCCGGGACTTAAAAAATGAGGCCCCACCCTCTCACTGGCCCGAGAGGGACTTGGTTTATGGTTGGATCATAAGCATATTGTTCATTAGAGGATCAGTGACACTTAAGGTACAAGATGCAATTACAGGGATAAAACAAACATTTTACCCAGCTGTAATTGCGAACAACTCGTGAATGATCGACTTGCATGCAATGATTATATCAATGGACACAACTTTTCCTACAATGCATAAGAGTACAACTCTAGGTTTATAGGGAAGTAACCTAGAGTTAATGAATACAAAATAATTGATTAATGAGTTTGATTAATTAACTTTTCATCAATGGAGCTTATAATCTGTAGGTCCATAAGGTCCCCTTGCTAGCTCATACGAATATTAAGTGATCAATATTTTTGGAAGAAATTTGAAATGTTCAAATTAATATTTAATATATTAGATATATTAAATAAAGGAAAAATATAATGCATTAGATACATTAAATATTAATGGTAAAATTAATGTATTATATATATATTGGCAAATAGTTTTGCCCTAGGTCATGTGCTATAAATAGGACCTAAGAGCATGTTTGGAGCACCAACTTAGAGTTGAGTGGACTGAGTTATTATAACTCAGTCCACGTTTGGCCCGCCGACTATTATAACCCACCGTCAATAAAGTAACTATACTGACTTCAATAGTATCACGACTATTATAACCCACAGACTTTTATAACCACCGATTATAATAACCCACTCAGCGCCCCAAACAACCCCTAAAAGTTATAGAGAATTCCTACCCTTCCCAATTTCCTATTCTTCCTTCAGAGGTTCCACAACCAAGATCAAATATCAGAGTCATAGCGAGGAAGACTTTGTGGATTCTTCAAATGTAATCTAATTCATGGTTTTCTATTGTTTAAATTTTATACAAAATCAAAGCGATCTCAATTGATTTCTAGAAATATTTTAGAAACCAAAGGCTTCCGCGGTGAGTTGATGAGATCAATTTTCTACAATTGGTATCAGAGTTGCCTTGATTTTTGTTTAAAATTGAAAATACATGTATGGTGGGTATTTTAATTATCATATGTATGAGATATGTATTGATTTTCATAATTGGTTGTTTAGGCATATTTGGACATTAGTTTAGGCATATGTATTGATTGTTTAGGCATATGTATTGATTTTCATATACTGACTTCAATAGTATCACGACTATTATAACCCACAGACTTTTATAACCACCGATTATAATAACCCACTCAGCGCCCCAAACAACCCCTAAAAGTTATAGAGAATTCCTACCCTTCCCAATTTCCTATTCTTCCTTCAGAGGTTCCACAACCAAGATCAAATATCAGAGTCATAGCGAGGAAGACTTTGTGGATTCTTCAAATGTAATCTAATTCATGGTTTTCTATTGTTTAAATTTTATACAAAATCAAAGCGATCTCAATTGATTTCTAGAAATATTTTAGAAACCAAAGGCTTCCGCGGTGAGTTGATGAGATCAATTTTCTACAATTGGTATCAGAGTTGCCTTGATTTTTGTTTAGAATTGAAAATACATGTATGGTGGGTATTTTAATTATCATATGTATGAGATATGTATTGATTTTCATAATTGGTTGTTTAGGCATATTTGGACATTAGTTTTATCGTTTTGATTAGATCAAATGTGAAGGTCAAAAGAGTTAGGGTTTGTTTGTAAATTTTTTTTCTCGAATATACTGTATAAGAAAAGCAAAGCCGAATTCAACTCCAAGGAAGCTGGAGTAGTCTAGTGGTTTGGAGCTTAATTATGATACTAAAGGTCTTGAATTCCATAATTTTTTATGGCTTTAAAAAAATAAATAAAAGGAATATGGTGGAATTCCAGTAGCGTGAAAGGAGTTGTGAAGTCGCCACACGTGGAATTGATTGAATGCATAAAGTATGTCATTTAGATTAAAATCTCATCATAGATTAAGCATGATCATGCATCTTATATTATTTTTTAATATAATTGTTATATTTAAAAATTTGATTAATGTGGATGATATCTTATTCATTGGGAATGATGTGGGTTTTCTGACTAACATTAAAAGTTGGCTAGCTAATCAATTTCAAATGAAAGATTTGGGAGAAGCACAATTTGTTCTTGGGATCCAAAGTATATGGGATCACAAGAACAAAATGCTAACCTTGTCTCATATTGACAAGATTCTTGTCAAGTATTCGATGTAAAATTACAAGAAGGGCAATTTGCCTTTCAGACATGAAATTACACTATCCAAGGAACAATGTTCTAAGATACCTCAAGAGGTTGAGGATATGAGACGAATTCCCTATGCCTCAGTTGTAGGCAGTTTAATGTATGATATGTTGTGTACAAGACCTGACATATGTTATACAGTAGGGATAGTTAGTAGATATCAATCAAATCCAGGATATGATCATTGAACTGTAGTCAAAACTATTCTCAAGTATCTACGGAAAACGAGAAATTACATGCTTGTGTATGAAGTTAAGGATTTGATCCTTACAGGATACACTGACTCTGATTTCCAAACTGATAAGAATTCAAGAAAATTTACATCAGGATCAGTGTTCATCCTATGTGGAGGAGCATCAAACAATGATGTGTTGCAGACTCTACAATGGAAGCTAAGTACATAGTTGCTTGTGAAGCAGCGAAAGAAGCCGTATGACTTAGAAAGTTCTTAATAATTGATTTGGAAATAGTTCCAAACATGGACAAACCCATCACACTTTATTGTGATAATAGTGGTGATGTGACAAACTCCAAAGAACCCAAAATCCACAAAAGATGGAAACATATAGAGAGCAAATAACACCTTGTTAGAGAGATAGTGCAAAGAGGAGATGTGATTGTAACGATGATAGCATTTGCAGATAACTGTGCTGATCCATTTACAAAGGCTCTTCAGGCTAAAGTATTTGAGGGTCATCTAGAGAGTCTAGGTCTACGAGATATGTCTCACCTTCTCTAGTGCAAGTGGGAGAAAATGTTGGGTATATAGTATGCCCTAGATCACATTATTGTATGCCCCACTAACTTTAGTGCAACTGGGAGATTGTTAGGTTTTGTGACCTAAAGTCTCGTAGTTTTGTAATAAACATTTTCTCATTTATGAATAAAATAATTGTTATTTTATATTTTGTAAAATATTATCCAATATTGTATAAAATCCAAGGTTATTAGTGTAATCTTGAACAGTATGTAGTTGACATACGTGAGGATCATGTTCAAGTAATAACCTAAAGGGTCTATAGTATATGGATAAGGTTGGGTGCCTTATCCTGGTAACACTATTGATATATACGGCCCACTTTGTAATAGTTACAAATGATTTGATCCAAATCGTTCATGTAGAGACATGTGAGTAGAGATGTTCATTTGCCCCGCCCCGACCCCACCCCGCCCCGAATGGGACGGAGAATCCTCGATTACACGTGGAATGAGGCATGGAGCGGGGAATTTTTTTTGCCCCGTTAACTAAACGGGGCGGGGACGGGTAATAGCATACCCGCTCCGCCCCGTATACTTTTATATATATATATATATATATATATATATATATATATATATATATATATATTTATATTATTCATCAAAAAATTAACTACACACTCTTTTTTAGTCTAAAAAAATACACATCTTACCAATAGAGTTCCAAAAAAACACACATTTTACAAATAAAGTTTATTGAATTAAATATATAATATTAATCAACTTAAGAAATAACAACTTAAAAAAAATGGATAAGAATAAATTAAAAATTAAATTATTCGCGTGGAAAATTACCCGCGGGAATACCCGCGAAATTAAACGAGAAATTTTGTGGGGACGGGTAATGAAATGGGGGACGGAGACGGGGGCGGAGAAGGTATTACCCGGCCCCGCCCTACCCCATGGACATCTCTACATGTGGGTGGGGTATCCTATATTGTTGGGTTTTATGTCCTAAAACTCGTGGTTTGTAAACAGTTGTGTTTGTAAATACTCTATTTAGTAATAAAGAGTTATTTGTTATGAATATTTTAAGATGTCTCTAAGATAGCATGTATCTTCTCCCATTCACTTCCCCCTTTATTTCTCCTGTATCTTCTCCTTTAATTTCTCCCTTTCCTTAGGTCTTGTAAACCCTATAAATATTGGTTATTGTAACCTTTGAAGAACACAACTGAATAGAGAAGACATCCTCTCTACTTTCTTCTTCTCCCATCGTGGTTAATGTTCTAGTGTTTTACAACACGTTATCAGCACGAGTCTCTATCCACTGATCTACTGGAACACGAAGAGCGCTAAAGACCTGCCAGAATTATCTTCAAATTCTTTGAGGTATTTAGATTTATAATTCAAAGATGGTGATGTGATATATGTTGATTTGCAAAAGGGATTGTTTAGATTTTTGGCATTAGATTTTAGACTTTGATGAGATCCATTGGTAAAATCTTGTTTGGGTCTACCATATATTTGCAATTTACTTTCAAATCCCAACTACATTACCTTCACGATTGTTTCATGAAATTCTCCGGCTAATGGTGAAGTTTACTGTAACACCCAAATCAATTTGTGTGAACTTAAATTATTAGGCAATGTGACATTGGAGCCCCAACTTTAAATTATGTCATGTTTAAGTTTTTGTTTTCCTGTGTTGTGTGCACAAAAGCGATAATTTATTTTCAAACAAAATATAAAGTTAGGGTTTTCAAAATCCTAGAGTCTCTTCTAAGATTTGAAGACCAAGTATGCCGGTCAATTATGCTTTGTGTTATTTAATTGTGCATTTTGATATATATGATTTACAAATTTAATTAATTGTTTCGACATCATTGACATTGGATTTGCATTGATTGGATCAGAGGTAAAAAGGCAAGGGTCTTGGATTTATTTATGTTTTTTTTATTTATTTATTGTAACGGTTGATTATTCAACTTGATGTCGTTGTTATTATAATATTGAGCCTAAAATTATCCATGAATAATCTACTCGTCTGCGGTTATTGTTAGTCTGAGTGGTGGTCTCTAGGTTGAATAATTTGAATTGTTCATCACCAACCTGAATAATCCAATTATAAAGATTGAATGTGTTCAATCTCCAAAGTGGGGTTTCAATGTCTTAAATGGAAAAAGATGATTCATGTATGTGCTTATTTCATATGTGTATATTTTGCTTATTCTGACCGTGAATTAAAGACACATATATTTAGGTTTTCTTAACCTTAAGTTTAGACAGTGAGTTTTTCTTTGAAAACTAACATATGTATTGGACTTAAATTAGTGCAATTCAAATTGATTGAAATATGCTAAGTATGTCTATCAATTTTACTTTATTATACACATATTAATATATGTTTTTAAATTATTTGAATATTGCATAAAAGTATATTATGGTTGGTTTGAAAAATTGACTGGTTAGGTTGAGACAATTTACATTAGTTTTGAGGTGTATTATTTTAAGTAATGGTGTATTTTTTTTAAGTAGCTGATTATTCATGATTACTTGCTTCTTCTTGGGAAAGAAGACAAATATGTCTTCTTTAAGTTTTTGTTCAATTGAAGAATGAGTAAAAGGGAATCAATTTGTTAACTGAATTTGTTGAGATAAACCTTCTAAAATTCTGCTTCCATGGTAAGTTGAATTAGACTCTTTAATCTCCTTTGTTTGAGGTCTTTCTCTAATAGTCTGTCTCCTATTCTATTTCCTCCTTTTGTATTGATTTGACATTTATATTTATTACATGAAATTTGAACGAAATCTATCTTGTTGCTTGCTCCATCAATATAGAGAAAAAATAAGCAGGTGGTGACTTAGTGACTATGAGGTCCTAGGTTCGATTCCCCACCTTTCATATTGTCAAAAAAAATTAATATATATATATATATTCAAGTTCGAGATGATAATAGTTAAAAAATCAATATGTATTATTATTTTTATTTTTTTTCTTTTTGGCCGCAGTATATAGAGAAGAAATGAAAATGGTTACTATTTCAATAAGTTTGAATAGAAGGTAAGATTAAGGGTTTCTAAAACCTAAATTTGCATGGATGCCTAAAAGGAAAAATATTTTTGAAAATCAAGATATGCCAATCAATTTTGCTTTATTTATTTAATCACGCCTATTGACATATAAATTAAATTATTTGATTGTTGCATAAAATATTTGTTGTTTAGACCATATGCTAAACATGTCATGTATCTTAATTATTTTGGAAATAATTATTTGTCATACGTATTTGATGAATGTCATACATTTGAATTATTTTTATGTGGATCAATTTTTTGAACTTCATATTGGTTATATATTTATTGGAGTCATCATATGACAAAGTTTGACAGATGTATGTATATTAATTAATTATTCTTTCTAAAATTAATTTTGTTTATTAGATGCACTTTAAGTTGATGGTGCAACTATATGCACAATAGACTTAAAAGTAAACAATTATGTTTTTCAAATTTGATTATGCAGGAAGCAAAAATCGATCTAACGTCCTGTAGACTTAATATTTTGGAAAAGCAAATTTATTTTGTCTAAAGGAGCAAAATTTACGATTGATTTGTTTTATCCTAGTTTTTAAAGATAAACATGCTAAAAGTTACCATATATAGACTGATAATAAGAATACTATAATATTTATATATTATATCTATTGTCTCATGGAAAACTATACTATAAAAATTGCCTATTTTTTCCTGTTGAATTATACTACACATATTCGTGTAATTGATATATATGCAACAATGAACTTGAAGTTGATTAATCCAAATATATTTACTATTTTGAATAATCTGTTGGGGTCATTATGAGTTAATATTTATAAATAATTATTGAGAATGCATATAGGCATCCATTGAAGAACCAAAAGATTCATTCTAATAAATTGTCATATGTTATTTGCTCTAAAGAAAATTTATTGATTAGACACTCACTAGTTAAGATTGGGATTAGATCCCTCCTATATTTTAAGAATAAAATCTATGGTGATATTTGCGAATTAATTAATCCACCAAGTTTAGATATTTTATGGTCTTAGTGAACGCATCTAGTAGATGGTCATTTCCTCAAATAATTAAGCTATTGAGATAAATGTTGAACATCTTGTAATTTATGTTCATACACACCCTGATTTTAATGAAATCATGAGAGCAAAACTTCTAATATATGTATGAGTTCATCTATTTTGGCATGAAGCTAGTAGCTTATTCTAATTCATTTATGGCCAGAAGCCAAAATATATTTCAACTAGGATGTGTCGTAAATGTTCAAGTTGTTCAACCACAACATACAATGATGGGCTCCTCAAATGAGGTTAGAAATATATTAAATTTGATTTCTGATCAATAATTATATATCTTAAAGCCCTGATGGGTATTGTATTTACTGCATATTTATTAATTATTGTCATTAATGAGACAAATTTCCCAACATTAGGGGGAGAAATTGGGAAGAAGTTGGAAAAATAAATTGAATAAAATGCATTTGTTATTGTCTCATTTAGATCCTGATCAATGTGAACTAGAAGTTCAATTGCAAATCAAATACAAGATTTTGATATCCCAACATAGTAAGTTGTCACAACTAACAAGTTTGAGACGCGTCAGAAGCGTGATAGATCAATAAGTTCTAAATATAAAAATCCTCGAAGAAGAAGAGTAGTCAATAATCAAAATGATTCAATTGAGAACGTGGATATTCATGAAGAATTCCTGAATATGACTACTCATAAGAATATCGAAAAAGGTTAAATACCTGAGGATAATAATGAGATCTTGATAAATTGTGTCATGACAAGAAAAAGATGGACCAAACAAATATATGCTGACAATATTGCTCACGATATTTACGAAAATGAGGATTATGAGTTTAGTTATGTAGAAAAGTGTCGACATAGAAAAGATTGACTTAAGTGGAAAAAAGTAGTCCAAACACAACTAAACTTATTTTCAAAACGTGAGACTTTGGACCAGGGGCGAATCCAGGAATTTATGTTAGAGGGGTCACAATTCAAATAAGATTAAATTACAAGTTTAGTTAAAAAAAAATTATTTGTGTATGTATGATCCATAAACTTTAAAACTTATGTAATAGGTCTCTAAACTTTCAATTTTATATCTAATAAATCCATAAATTTTCAATTTTTTATCAAATAAAAACATATTCTAAATTTTTAAAAATTAATTATTTTATTAAACATAAATTTTTATTTTGTGTCTAATAGGTCCTCAACTTAATAGACATTTTTTATAAAACCACGTATGTATTAGATAAAATATTAAAACTTTAAGGTTCAATCAAAGATAAAATTAAATCTCTCTAATAGAACAACTATTTTTTTAAAAAAAAAATAATAACAAAATTGAAGACTCATAAATCTATTATCTATTAGACATCATTAAAGTTTAAGGATTTATTGACCACAAAATTTAAAAATTAGAAATCTACTAGACATTTAAATTTCATGGATCTATTAAACATAATTTTAAAATTTATAATTTTACCTTCATATAAATATAAATTTAAATACACGATATATAATATTTATAGAAAAAATATTGATTCTAAAATTATAATAAACCATTATAGAATTATTTATCTATTAAAAATATTTATAATTTTTTAAAGATGGATTTATATTAAAATTAAATTAAATAAATAAATACAGATTATAATGAAATTACTAAATCTTAATTAAATAATGGATATTTTATATTAATAATGTACTTTAAATAACTTATTATAGAAATATGGTGGTTTTGAAAGTATTTACAAAACTAGGGTACCTAAATCGTGTACCATGGACACGATTTCCATGTAACTCGTGTACCATGGACACGATTTCGGGGTAACTCGTGTCCATGGTACACGATTTAGGGGGTAACTCGTGTACCATGGACACGATTTACATGACGTGTCAACCTAAGTTGTGTAACATGTACACGAGTTACCCCTAAGTCGTGTACCATGGACACGAGTTACCCCTAAGTCGTATACCATGGACACGAGTTACATGTGACGTGGCAGATCATAACTCGTGTCCATGGTACACGAGTTACCCTCTAAATCGTGTACCATGGACACGAGTTATCCCTAAATCGTGTCCATGGTACACGAGTTACCCCTAAATTGTGTACCATGGACACGATTTAAGAAAATCGTGTCCATGGTACACGATTTAGGTACCCTAGTTTTGTAAATACTTTCAAAACTACCCTATTTCTATAATAAGTTATTTAAAGTACATTATTAATATAAAATATCCTTAAATAATACATAAAATTAAAAGGAGAAGCGAAATTAACTAAGCCTTAATTAAATAGTATATAAATTAAATAGTATATAAAATTAAAAGGAGAAGCAAAGTTAAAAAAAAAGAGGTGGTTGGGATCGAACCCGAGCCCTTTGGGCGCAAAAATTTAAAAGTGTGCCCCAAGACCATCATTCCAGCACAAGGAAGTATAGATAATTTTCATTTGTGTATATACATATACAAATAAAATCAATTTAATTTTGCATTTTATATACAAATATACAAACTAAATAATTCGAGGGGGGGCACGTGCCCCCCGGCCCCTACGTGCATCCGCCCCTGCTTTGGACCAGTAGTCCAGACACCAGAAAGTGTCAAACATGGGAGATACAAATGGTTATTTATGAGAAAAATAAATAAAAAGAATGAAGTCACCATCGGGTAAAACTCCAAATTGAATTTTTGAAAGGAGTAAAACTTGCTTACAGCGTGCGCTCCAAATTGAATGAGATACAAATGGTTATTAATTATTGTCATTAATGAGACAAATTTCCCTTGTTCACGTCGTTTATTTAGATTTTTTTTCCGGTAACTTTCCCTTTATTCTTCTTCGTCATATAAACAACTTCTCCTATTTTCTCTCTCTTTCCTCCACTCCTATGTGCACTTTTGTTTTCAATTGCATCTCTCACTTTCTCTTCCTTTCCATAATTATCATTTTTTCTTTTTTTTTTGTTCTCTACGATAATTATCTTTTTTTCTCTTTTTTTTCTCTACGATAATTATCTTTTTTCTTTTTTTGGTTAACTATTTTTTAACGCGGTAAGATATGCAATACTCTAAGGAATATCTCGGGCGGATACAGGAAGGGGCCAGGGGCACGTGCCTCCTCGAATTTTTCGGTTGATGTATTTGTACATAAACGTGAATTTTTTTTAAGTTATGTTAATGTGTTAGTGGTCGTGGGGGCACGCTGAAATTGATAGGTTCCTGAGGACCTGAGTTCAATCTCTGTTGTCCGCTAAGCAAACAAAAAATAACACACGTAATCCTATTTTAAAACATGAGCTTACTTACATATTTGAGGGAATAATTCATGCTTGATTATAATTTTATAATTAATATATTTTTTTAGTATAAATATTATATATCATGTATTTTAAATTATATTTATATGAAAAAATAAATACGTGATTTAAAAAAAAAATGTCGAATAAGTTGAGGACCTATTAGACACAAAATTAAAATATATGTTTAATAGAACATTTAATTTTTTTAAATTTAGAATATGTTTGTATTAGATACAAAATAGAAAATTTATGAATTGAAAGTTTAGATACATATTGCACACATTTTAAAGTTTAGGAAATATATAGAAGAAGAAGAAGAAAAACTTGTAATTTAACCATATTTGAATTGGTCAAAGTGAACATGGCTCAGCGGGCATATGTATGTGTGGACGACCAAAAGTTCTGTGGTTCGAATTTAAATTGCGCCCTCTGACATAAATTTCTGGATCCGCCCCTGTCTCTAGACAAACAAAATCTTTTTTGTTACCATTTTTTTTGGGGCATTTTTCTTTAAAAATTTAAAAAAATCCAATCCAATGAAACCTTTCCCTTTATCAATCTCAGTGAAATTTCACACTCTTTCCTTCACTTCCTCTAAAAACTCACCTCAAAATCATTCCAATTGAAATTTTATGGTCTTGAAATTTGGAGTAAATAGAAGAAGTTGTTAATTTGATGGAATAAGAGAAGGAAAATTACTGACAAAAACAAGTAAACGACGTAGAAGATTTAGCCAATCAAATCATGACAGTTGGCGGAGTTGCAAAAGATACTTGTAGGTCACGCAAGCAAGTTTAAGTTTTACTCTTTTGAAATAATGCAAAACCTACCTAATTCTCATTTTGTATTAAAAATACCAAAATACCCTCCCACTACTCCTTCAAATTTTCTCTACCCACCAACCTCTTCCGACCACCGCCGCCCCTCACCGGCAACCATCTCCGACCACCAACCTACGCCGACCATCGCCACCAACCACCACCGCCGTACATTTGCAATGTTAAACTAAATAAATATATATATATATATATATATATATATCAAACTTGTCTCGGTTATGACATGTCCAAATCACATCTTTTCCGCTATGTACTATTGGTCCTTTTTCTTCCAATTAATTATCTCTTTCCTTTCCCTAAAAAAGAAAAATAAAATGACCTATTTACTTCAATTCCATTATTCACGTGGCTGACCTTCCCAACAAGACTTTCTCTCTCTCATCCTTTATTTCTTTTGTACTACACCACCAATTCATTCCTTAATTTATTCTTCTATTTTAATTTTGTAACTTTTTTATTTGTTTGAAACCAACCTTCTAATTTAACCTAAACAAATCTTAATGGGATTCAATTTTTTTTTTTTTTTTTTTTGTTCCTTTTCTTTGAAAAAAACATAGTAAAATTAACATATACCTTCGTAAAGAAGTCAAAAGTTCGGAATTTGCCGCTCTCCATATTGCTAGATAAAAAAAAAATCTTTCAACTGTTTAATAATTTTAACTATCAAGTAAATATAAATAATAAGTTAACTAAAAACAAATATCTAACATATTATTTTATTATTATTATTATTATTATTATTATTATTATTTTTTATTTTTTATTTTTTTGTCATTTTATTAACTATTTTGATTTTTAAATTTTTTAAAAGATGTTTGGAGCACAAATTTGAAGTTAGGTAGACTGAATTATTATAATGAATTAGGGGCGGATCCGACATTAAGGTTTGGAGGGCCAAAAAATATTTTATATAATTTTTTTAAAAAAAAAAACATCACAAAAATAAGTGTACC
Source organism: Herpetospermum pedunculosum (assembly GCA_028017165.1). NCBI lineage: Eukaryota > Viridiplantae > Streptophyta > Magnoliopsida > Cucurbitales > Cucurbitaceae > Herpetospermum > Herpetospermum pedunculosum. The sequence goes on along the minus strand of CM051528.1, from coordinate 49,930,052 downwards.
AAAAGCTTCCTAACTTTTTTTTAGTACAAAAAAACCTTCCTAACTTAATATCATCATATAATATAGTTCATCCCGATATCTTGTGAAATAGAAGAAAAAATATTACGAATTTAGTTCATGAACTTTAAAACTTACATGTATCAGATTCTCAAACTTTAAAAAGTCTCTAATGAGTCTCTAAACTTTTAATATATTATCTTATAGGTTTCTAAATTTTTGACGTGTCCAATAAGTCCTTAAACTATCAATTTTAGCTCTAATGAATCCTTGAATTTTAAAAAATGTCCAATAAGACATGAATTTATTAGACTTAAAATTGAAATTTCGAAGACCTATCAAATACAAAAATGAAAGTTGAAAAATATATATCGAACATTTTTTAAAATTTGTGGATCTATTAAACACAAAATTGAAAAAACACAATATAATGTGAATACATTTCCAAAATTTACAGAGGAGATGTCCAAACTGAATCACTCTTATAAAGATTAGGAAATAAACTAATAGTACAGATTAATTTTAAGATTCGTCGAATATATTAATACTAAATTTGAAGAGTTGAAATAAAATGATATTTCAATATTTTTTTTTAAAAAAATATATATAAAAAAAAATATGAAACTTGAAATAATAAAAAAAGATTACTTTTTTTATAAAATTAAATATGAAATGAGATCATTTATATTTATAAAAAAAATATAAGTATAAATTATTTTTAATAATGAATCTCATATATATTTTTAAATCAATAAAAATAGTTACATTTTATAAATATATAAATAAATAAATAAAAAGTTATAAGTACTAAAAAGGGCGGGTTGCACAAACACCAATCAAACTCAAAATAATTACAAATTTAGCAAAATTTAAAACTTTTTGCAAATATGGCAAGAAATTAGTGGCTATCACTGATAGAATTTATGACTATTATGGATAGACTTCTATCCCTAATAGACTATTATCACGGACAAAATTTTATAAAAAAAGATTACTATAGACCATATTATCAGTGATAAAAATTGCTATATCCACAATTTTTTTTTAAAAGTGTTATTTTTTTAATTATTTTACTCTAAATTGACATCCGTTACAATTTTCCTAAGAAAATAAAATGTAAGAGTAATAAAAATGTGTTGCAAGACCCACAAAATGCAAAAATATTAAATAAAAATATTGTTGTACCTCGATATTGAACTCAAGACCCACAAAATGAAAAAAAAAAAAAAAAAAAAAAAAATCTAAGAGTATTTTACTGACTTACAGGGACGTTATGTAATACATACTAATACAAAATATTTGATGGTTTTATTTTTGCTTATACATATAAAAAAATTAAAAACTTTGAGGGATCCATGACTACCCTAGTCTTTTCATAAGTTCGCCTCTGATCGAGTCCACGTTTGATCCACCGATAATTTATCATCAATAAAATAATTATACTGACTTCAATAATATTTACTATTTATCAATTATTATAATCACCGATCGGGCTCCAAACAACTCCTAAAAATTTTAAAAAAATTTAACCTCTCCTTAGTGCCTCTCAAATTTTGTTGTATCTTTTACTCTTTTTTTTATCTAAGTTATTTTTTTTTTCAACTTTTTTTTTACCCTACAATGTTGCATCTCTCTAAACATTTTAAGCATTCATTCCATTTTTTTTTTTTTTTTTTTTTTTTTTTTTGAATGTTTTGCCTCTTGTAATTTTTTTTTTCTGTAATTTTATCTCTCTAGATTTTTTCCCTCTCATTCTATTTTTTTTTTCTCTATAAAATCTTTATACATCACTATTGCAAGAAATTATTTTAAGAGGTTGTCATGGCGGACATTTTTTTACATAGTTAAATATACGAAAGAAAAATTACAACGGTACTTTAAATTTCTATTTCTAACTTTTTTTTTTTTTTATCCCTCAAATTTGGATGATTCCCTTTCTAACTTTGTTTTCTCTTTCTAATAATTAGTCTCATAGTTTTACATAATGGATAAATTAATAGTCAAGAAGTCTAAGGTTCAATCCTCACCTGTTATTAAAAAAAAAAAATAATAAATAATTTGTCTGACACTCCTTTTAAATTTTCTCTTTGTATGGTCATGTTATTTTTAGTCTTTAGTAATTTGGTGACTAATTAAATAAGGTCGAAATTACTTTTCATATGAAGATAAACTATTCCATCTTTAAAATCATTAGAGGTAGATCTTAAAATTTATGAGACATTAATTAACCACCTACTACACAGCAATTTCTCTATCTCTTTCTTCATCTAAAGGTGGTCCCCTTAAATAATTTAATAGAAAGAAAAGATGACACAAAGTTAAACAAGTATGCATGGTGTAACTATAGCTGGAAGATACCAGCATTACTAGGGACATGAAAAGATAAGACAAGAAACATGAAATAAAGGAGAGAGAAGCAAAGGACAAGAGACACAAATGAGAGGGTAGGGATTTAAATTAATTAATTTTAGGTTTTCAAATTCACAAAATACAACGAATATACCTTTAGTAAGGAAGTAAGGAATATATCTTTGATATGCAATTTAGATTATGTTTTAAAAAATTGTTTTCGGATTCTGTGTGATCCAAACTGTGTAAATTTTGAAAACATTTTTTATTTTTATTTTCAGTGTACAAATTTTAAAATGTACAATTATATTTAAAATGATAAAAATTTTAATAAATAAGGTATTCCAGGTTATAAACTCAATTCATTCTTATTAAATTAAAATATGTATAATATAATGTAGAATAAATTATATGATATTATAAAATAATAATTATAAAAAATTTATAATATAAAATATGTCCATACATTAATTAATAAGGGTCTAATATTCAATCTAATATTACAACTAATTTTATGGTTTATAATTTTTTTTAACACATTTTGAAGAATTAATTAAATTGAGATCTAATTTCTAAATCTGTTACCAAACATATATCTAAAAAAATATGAAATACAAATTCATTGAATCCGTTTTCAAATTTCTATTTTTAAATCACCAACCAAACATGTCCTAATTATCTGTATTCAGAATTATAGCTACTGTGATGGTAGGGAATTAGAGTGCATAGTTTTTCATTTTGTTTATACCAAGGTATATATATATATATATATTCACAATCAAACCCTTTTCATTATGTTTATATACCAGGTATATATGGATATTCACAATCAAACCCTAATGGTGCCAGTAGATTTTTTTGTTTTCATTTTATTTTAATTCTCAACCATCTCCAACGGAATTTAACTCACATTTTCCTACGATTATGAATATTTAAATGGAATTTATTTTTCCTTAATTTTTTGAATCTATCAATTTTCAATTTTGTTGGATTTTGTTTGAAATCGAAGATAGGGGCGTAGTTCAAATGTTGTCAGCATGCAAAATTCATCAAAAGAAAGAAAAAAAAAATTGTATTCAAGACCCCATTTTCCATAATACGAAGTTCTTCCAAAGAAATTAGGAAAAAAATATGTACATTGAGATAAACAAACGGCTGATATTTGCATGTACATACCTAGCGAATATCCTTAGAGTATCAACAACTTAGAGCAACATATGTAGAGCATATGGGTGAACAAAGAGGGTCGTGATTTTGAAGAAGATGAAGAAATTCAAAGGTCAAGCTTAAGAATAAGAATAACCCAAAATACTCCAAATGGGAGAAGAATTCAAATTAGTGGGTTGCAATTATTAGCCTTAACCAGGTAGGTGATTATTGATTTGATTTTTCATGTTTGATTTTTGGGAATCTCAAACCTACTATAATTAATGTTTTGAATTTTCTGAATTTTTTTAGCAATCAAAGATGAAATTATGCATATTTATCCGGTTAGGACTTCTCTAGGGCTTTATTCTTATTAATTTTTTTTTGTTGAAATAACAAGATAAATTTTCTCTCAATAATTTCAACAACTACATATGTATGTGTATGTATAAAATATGATATATATATATATATACTATCACGATAAGATTACTGATATCATGTTAAATGAGTATATATATATATATATATTTTGATCTACATTGTCTTGGTTATGGCATGCCCATTGGCACGTCTAAATCACATATTTTCTTTCCTTTTTCCTATTGGTAAAAGCTATGTATTATTGTCCTTTTTCTTCCAATTAATTATCTCTTTCGTTTTTCAGAAAAAATAAAACTAAAATGAGCTCCTTCTTTCAAGTCCATTATTCACGTGGGTGACCTTCCCAACAAGACTTTCTCTCTCTCTCATCCTTTATTTCTGCTCTACTACACCACCAACTCCTTCCATAATTTATTATTTTATTTTTATTTTTAAACTTTTTAATATGTTTCAAACCAACCTTCTCATTCTTAATGGGATTCAAATTTTTTGTTCTTTTTCTTTTAAAAAAGCATTCTAACTTATAAAAAAAACGTACTAAGATTATACATTCCTAAAAAACTCAATAAAAAAATCTTTTAGCTGTCTAAAAAATTTAAAAATATAAATAGTAAATTAAGTAAAAACAATTTTTTTTCGCCAACAAGAACATAGCTCAACAGCATAATGTAGTGTCCATAAAGTTAACGCTAAAATGTATCGCTTAGTTCAATCCTCCACTCAAACATGTTCCAAAAAAAAAAAAAAAAAACTTTTTCTTTTTATTAACCATTTTGATAAATAAAATTTTAAAAAGTGTTTAGAGACTAACTTTAAGTTAGACCGACTGAATTATTATAACCGATACAATGTTTGACTCACTCACTATTATAACCTATCATTAATAAAATAACTATACTAACTTGAATACTATTTATTATTCACCTACTATTATAATCACTCCCTTGGAGTAACTCAACTTTAAAGAATTTGTAAACTTTTCTAACCTCTCGTTAACTTGTTTACTCCCTCTCAAGTTTTGTTGTGTCTATCTTTTAACCTTTTTTTTTCCTTCTTTCATCTGTTTTTTTTACCCTAAAACGTTTGTATATATTTCTCTAAACACTTTAAGTACTCATTTCATTTTATTATTATTACTATTTTTTTTTTTTTTTTTGCTCTTTCATCCTATTTTTTTCTCTCTATAATATGACTGACATTTTTATATTGTTAGATGTATAAAAAAAACTATAAGAGGGTGTTTGGCCCAATGAGTTGTTGGAGAAAGAGTTGGGGAGAAGTTTAATCCCCGTTTGGCCCACAGACTTGTTGAACTCGGATAAAAAATCAACACCTCAGACTTCAACAATAATTACTATTCAACTTTTTGTTGTATTGTATAGTTAAATGTATATTACATATTAATTTTTTAAAAATTAAAAAAATAAATATTATTTAGGAAATTACAAATAATCCACTACGACAGGCTCCGACGTTGTCGATGGAGAGAGAAATTTTGGATAAAATCGAAGATAAGGAATCGTGAGGTGATGAAGACAAAGAGAGAGAGAAAAAATCGATAAATTGAGTAAAAATGAAAAATCAATAAATTGGGTGGAAAAAAAATAGGCCAACAGAGTCAAAAAAAAAAAAAAAATAAAAAAAAAAAAAAAAAAATACAAAACTAATGTAGCAAGTTGGGGGTTATAATAACCCCCAACCCGAGTTTTAATAACTCGGTGCCCGGGGTGGGTTATTTAAGCCCAGCCCACCCCACCCATGTTAGGGGCCCAAAGAGCCCCTAAGAAGTTCAATCCACCACCTTCATATATTAACAAAAATAATAATAATCTCCCTCTTTCAATTTTGTTTCTCTCTCTAATAACTTGTCTCACTCTTTTTAAATTTTCTCTCTCGAAGTTTATCTTATTTTAGTTTTTAGTAATTTAGTGACTAATTAAACAAGGTTGAAATTTCTTTCCATATGAGGACAAAGTATTCAATCTTTAAAATCATTAGAGATAGATCTTAAAATTGATCCGACCCTACTACAAAATCAAAGTAGTACTGCAATTTCTTTATATCTTTATTTGGTAGAAAAGTTGCAGGCACATTTTCAGGGCCCCTTGAATAGTTTCTTGAGGCAAGTGCAGAAAGAAAGGAAGACACAGAGTTAAACAAGCATGGTGTAACTATAGGTAGTAGATACGAGCATTATTAATTAATTAGTTTTTCCTGGAGATTCCATAGAAATCTTGGAGGTGAGGCTTCTTCTGGAGGTCTACGTAGACAATGGTGCCATAGGTGCGGATTAAACCACCGCTAACAGCTCTCAACCTGAGATCGTAGTTGGTCCCTTGCACAATCTGATATTTCCCTTCGTACACCTCTAGGAATTTCAGTTGAGTTTTCGCTTGCTTGTTGTGTTCATCCACTGCAAACTTTCCCAAGCTTTGGATGTATGGATCCGTTATGTTCTTTATTGGATTATAGCCACCCACGTTCTTCGTCCTAATTTGCTTTTCATCTCCATTTGATTTGGGTTCAGTCGTTGTTGCGGCCACCGCCAATGACAGCGGCACGACGAGGAGGAGGAGAGAAGCCACAAAGAAAAGAGACTTCGCCATGCTTAACAAGAATTTTGAAACTAGCTAGTAGAGATGGTTTTGTCTCAAGGATAACACAACAATGTGCAGTGTGTGTGCTATTTATACCCACAATTGGCATACAGATTAATGGGATGGAGTTACAAGTTTGCCCTCAAAACTTGTATGAATTTAGGGAGGGAATTATTAACGTGTGGTTTCTCTTTTGGCATCTAAAACAAAATTGAGTGTCGGTAAGAACCAAACCTTAGTGAATTTGAGGTGTTGAGTGAGTTAAAATAGTTCATGGTTATAATAGTTCGTGGTTATAATTTGAGGTCTTTTGAAATACGATCTCCATACATGTGCTGCAAGATCGTCTTTTCAAAAGACGACCTTTGGTAGAGTCTTTTGAAAAGACAAACTCACCTTAAAACAATATTATTTTTAAAAAATGTTTCAAAACTACGATATTTTTATAAAAAGTTTTAAAAATTACAATATTAAAAAAATAAACAGTCTCATTAACCTTCGAAAATTAGTATTTTTTTCAAAGGTTAAATGTCTTTAAAAACTATCACATTATTTGTCGAATTATCTTTTTCGAAGGTTTTCATTATTCTTAAAGGTTTATAATGCTATTTTCAACAATTTTAAAGCCTTCAAAAATATTTTTACTTAGAAGCCTTTGTATCGTTGTTCAATGTCTACAAGGACGATTTAGGATGAGAGAAACTACTAGAGCATAATATTTCCATTTCGTGACCTCTACAAACTAATAAAGAGCAAGCGATTGAAAATTAAAACAAGTCAATAACAGATAAACATTAATTATAATCATAAAAAGCATCTTTAAAAGTGCTTTGAACATGAGAGTTATTTTAATCATTTCAAAATACTCCCAAACATGCCCTACTAGAGTAGGATAACTCTTACTTTATGTAGTCATCACTCATGAGGAACATTGATGACAAAGAGTGAAACAAAACAAAAAATCTGCAATATCCACGCCCATAAACAGCAATCAGTTATATAGAAAAGGAAATTCGTTTTTTCTTGCGAAAAAAGAATAACTATAATTTATTATTTTTTTCATAATAACAATCAAGAGTTTGCCAAATTCTTCACCCTCTTCTCCAACCAAAAAGTATTCTCAGATTAAAGTAATGAGTTGCATAATTCACGAGTGATAAACGATACTATCAACATAAAGAAAAAATTGGGGAAAATAATTAATACATGCAAAAATGTCAATACTAATCTAGGAAAAAAGTATAGGAAAAGAAAGTCACTAAATACTCTCTTCTTAAATGCTTTTAGTAAGTTTGAAGCCTCTATGAAGCAAATTTTCAAAGCATTTAAGTTCTAAACAAATTCTGAGGCAGGTAAGGTTGTGAAATACATTCAATTTAGAGCTATTATTTTGTAAGTTTGACCAAACCATGTATGCCATGCTCATATTTAACAACACATGCAAGAATGGAATAAGAATCATTACCCAAACACTTTTTTTCAAGTACCAAAGCAAGCTCTACAACCAAAATGCTTACGGTGTACAAATAAATAAATAAACCATTAGATTAGGATACAGATCACTGAACTTTTTGTTCTGTTCAGGGTTAAGAACCTCCAATAGAGCTGAAGCTGGATCGACCCGCACATCAAAACCTGTCTTGTGAATCTCATCTAATAGCATGCATGACTGGATTGCAAACAGCTAATCTCTATAAAATTTTAAAGAAGAATTTCAAGGAAGGGTACATAAAGCATCAAACCTGGTCAGCATAAAAAATTAAAAAAATCTCAATCAACTGCAATTAGATGGGAGAAATAACAACTAAAATTATATCCAAGACATTCCCATTAAAGTACAACAAAAGTAGAAGTATCTCAAAATTAAGAAAGTCTATAAACAATGATCAACACAATAGAAAATGATCCACTAAACAATAGTTTAATTTACCAATAACCTGCTGCAAACAAAAACTGAAGCTTTGACTAAATAATAATTATGAAACAGCAATCAAATCTCTAATCTTATTCGGAATAAAAAATGAAACTCATTCATTTTTTTGTTGTTGTTTTTGCATTTCCTAATCTTTTTTCTGTTGACCTTTTTCCTCTAAACTAACTTCCAATCCCCAACATTTCACTCAATAATATATATATATATATAGAGAAATTGTAACATGTGTCAATTTAGAGTAAAATAATTAAAAATAGAACACTTTTTTAATTTTTTTTTTGCAGATATAACAATTTATATCACTGATAGTATGGTCTATCGCCAATTTAGAGTAAAATTGTAACATGTGTCAATATAGATATAAATCGAAAATTTTAAAGACTAAACTTGCAGTTAACCCTATTGAAATTGTTGACAAAAGAAAATCCTGGATCCCTAGTCTATCCTCATACTCCATATTCTTAGACGCCAAATATTTTCTTCCTAGCCCAGAAGATTCTCCTAAAGATCATGTTTAACATTTTATTTTTATTCATTTTATTTTTATTTTTAGAGTTTGACTATTTAAAATTAGTTATTCTGTGCTAAAGTGATTCAAAACACCTCTCTTTTATTTTTTTTTGAAAGGAGAACTTCATTAATTAAACACACCTAACATCAAGGCCCTCAGAAAGGGCCGAAGCGACCCACAAAGGGAAATCACGCCGCCAAAAAAACTCACCATCTTCAACCACATCAGAAGAAGAAGAGATACAAGCAAAAGAATGCTCCACCGCCCCTCTAGCTAAGGAGTGAGCAGCAGAATTACACGTTCTAGGGAAAAAAGAAAAGGAAACCCAACCTAACCTGACCGCTTCCTCTCCAATGCAATCCAAAATATTTTTGGTTTCAGACAGATCCAGCCCTGGTTGATTCAGAGCTCCAACTACCTCCATAGAGTCAGATTCCACGAAGAGATGGTTGAAATCCAAATCATCACAGCGACTAACGGATCGCAGGCCAGCTAAAATAGCCTTGCCTTCCAAAGCCTTGATAGGCCACTTCCTCAAACAGAAATTATAACCTGCACAAATAGGAGATCCCCGGGAGTCACGAACAACCCATCCAACAGCTCCTATCTGCCTAGCCTCGCTCCAAGACGCATCAGTATTCATCTTCCAACAGTTGGTCGGCGGAGGGCACCAAGCTTCCTGACTCACGCGGCTCTCGAATCTAGCATTTGGGGGATACTTTCCAACCACACCTTGCAGCTCATCCCAATACTTACCGACAGACCTTACAATATCACACGAGTTGGCCGAGAAAAGATTCCCCTCTCTCTAGATAGCCAAGTTCCTGTAGTTCCAAATGCACCATAGAATTAAAACTGCTTTCGACAGTTCCTCCGTGCTCAGCTTCTTGTCCATCCAGTCCCAGAAATCCCTAGCCATCCAAGACTCCCTGCACACAGCAAACATATTCCATAAGCTAGGTAACAGGTCCAACCAGACCTTCTTAGCAATTTTGCACATCCAAAGAAGATGGCCTGACGATTCCGTCCGGTTCCTGCACAAAGAGCAAAGGGCATTAGTATCAATTCCTTTTTTAATAATATTGAGTTTTGTAGGAAAAGCCTCATTAAGCATTTTCCACACACAGATTTTGGCTCTAGGGGGCCCATTAATCTTCCAAAATCTCTTCCAACTAGCCTCCACCGTGGAGTTATTAGAAGGACCTTCATTTTTTTTCCTCCAGCAGGCTCCTAGCTAAATGGTAAGCACTTTTCACAGAGAAAATGCCTTTTTCATCAAGACTCCATATGATCTCATCAATAGCTTTTCGGTTTCCTCTAGGAGAACGCAAAATCACATCGCGGTCAGTGGGCGTGAACTTTGAAGAAATTAACTCTTCATTCCAGTCACCCTCCTCGTTCAAGAGAGAGCACACACGTTTGCCACGCATCTCATTCACCACCCAAACCGGCAGCCGACTTCCTCCCCCTGGAATCCAAGGGTCTTGATCCATAATAATTTGTTTCCCGCTACCCACTTTCCATCTGTACCCCTTTTTGAACAGATCTCTTCCCCAAACAATACTCTTCCACGTAAGCGAGGGATTGGCTCCTATAGGAGCATTAAGAAAGTCACCATTTTTAAAATACCTCCCTCTCAGTGTTCTGGAGAGAAGACTTTCCGGATTCCTCAGGATCCTCCAACTGTGTTTGGCAAGCATGGCTTGGTTAAATAAGGACAGATCTCTGAACCCCAACCCACCTGCCAATTTGCTCACACACAGCTTCTTCCAACTCCTCCAATGAGTGCGCTTTTTTTCCTTTGAGGAACCCCACTAGAATTGGGCACAACATTTGTTAATCTCGTCACATATACCTTTGGGGAGACGAAAGCAACTCATCGTGTAAATCGGGATGGCCTGAGCTATGGTCTTTATAAGAACCTCCTTCCCACCGAGGGAAAACAGCTTGTCTTTCCAATTCTGAAGAGTTTTCCACACTCTATCTTTCACCTTGTGAAAAATCTTTTTCTTATTTCGGCTATTTTGAGACGGCATCCCGAGATAATCGCCTAGCGAATCCATCCACTCAATCCCCAATATTCTGCTGAAAATCTCAAGGTTCCCAGCCTCCACAGCCTTGCTAGCCATGAATGATGACTTGTTCAGGTTGATAGTTTGACCTGAAGCCCTTTCATACACATCAAGGACCTCATTAACCTTCACGCACTCCTCCCTAGAAGCTCTGCAAAAGATAAGACTATCGTCTGCAAAAAAAAGATGCGTGAGGTAAGGGCAATATCTATTAATACGAAAACCTTTAAGATTTGCAATAGAATTCTCCCTGTTTAGCAACGCAGAGAGGCCTTCTGCACAGATCAAAAACAGATAAGGGGATAAGGGGTCTCCCTGTCTGAGCCCTCTCCAAGGCTTGAACTCCTCCGAAGGCACCCCATTGACCAGAACCGAAAAAGACACCGACTCAACACAATTCATAATTTTTCCTATCCAGCTCTCAGAGTAACCAATCTTTTCCATCATTCGTCTAATGAAGATCCACTCAACTCTATCATAAGCTTTACTCATATCGATCTTCAACGCAATTGCTCCTTCCTTCCCTTTTTTAATATCTTTTATAGCATGGATGCATTCGAACCCCAAAATAACATTATCAGAAATAAGCCTGCCTGGAACAAAAGCTGCTTGCGTAGGGGAAATGACCCCATCCAGAGACTTCTTCATTCTATTCGCTAGAGCTTTAGCAATAATTTTATACACCACATTGCACAAACTAATCGGGCGAAACTCAGACATAGAGCTAGCAGCCTTGATCTTCGGAATCAAAGATATAAAAGTTTTATTTATAGGCCCCGCGCTGACACCTTCATTGAGAATCTTGAGACACACCCCCGCTGTTTCTTCGCTGACCTCCTTCCAATACCTTTGAAAGAACAAAGCATGAGCTCCATCCGGCCCAGGCGCTTTCGTAGGGTTCATACTTTTAAGCGCAGCCTCAATCTCAACTAAGGTGAACGGACTATCAAGAGCCCTATTTTGAGCTTCCGAAATTTTAGGAAGAACCCCATTAAGGACTAACCCCATCGCTTCCTCGCAAGGGTTCGAGGTTTGAAAGATAGACTTAAAGGGGGCGTTTGGGGCGCAGGGTGGGTTATTATAGTCGGTGGGTTATTATAGTTGGTGGGTTATAATAGTCTGTGGGTTTAGTAAGTCTGTGTTTGGGGTGCAGAGTTGTATAGTGTGGGTTTAGTAAGTCTGTGTTTGGGGTGCAGAGTTGTATAGTGTGGGTTTAAAATAATTTTTTTTTTTAACATGGAGTAATTTGAAATATGTGTTTATGTTAGTTTATTTTTTTTTCTACAACTTTTTGTTGTATTTGTATAGTTAAATGTATATTACGATATTAATTTTTTAAAATTTTAAAAAATAAATATTATTTAGGAAATCACAAATAATCGATAACATGAGGTTCGGTGGAGAGAGAAGTAATACAATTTTCTTTAACATAGAGTTTGAAATATGTGTTTATGTTAGTTTATTTTTTTCTACCACTTTTTTGTTGTATTTGTATAATTAAATGTATATTACATATTAATTTTTTAAAAGTTAAAAAAATAAATAGAGGAAAAATCGCCAAATTAGGTGAAAAAAAAAACAAATAGAGAAAAAATCGACAAATTGAGTGAAAAAATTGAAAAAAAAAGAAGAAGAAGAAGAAAGTACAGAGTGCTACAGTGTTACTGTAGCACTCGGGGGTTATAATAACCCCAAACGCCCTCTTCCTAAATCGGTGCCCCAAACATGGGGTGGGTTATAATAACCCACCCAACCCTACCCAACTCACTCCCCCAAACACCCCCAAAGTACTCTGTTGCCACTTTCGCGATTTCCTCACCTGAATCCACCCAGTCTCCTATATTATTTTTTATTCGCTCAATCCTATTGGCCCTTTTCCTATGCGAGGCTTTAGCATGGAACCACTTCGTATTCTTATCCCCACCCAAAAGCCAATCTTCCCTTGCCCTCAAACGCCAATAACTTTCTTCTTCTTCCAACAACCTCTCCAAATTCCTTTCGGCTTGATCCATCAGGGTCTGATCCACAGGATCCTGAGAACTCATCAACTTTTTAATCTCCTTATCCTGACTCTCTATTGCACCCCTCAGAGAACCTTTGAGCCTGATTTTGTTCCACTCCACAAGCTTGCCCAAGCAACCCTGCACATTAGCCCCAAACCTGCCCACATTGACCCCCTTAACCTGGCTCTAGTGATCTTTGATAATTTGTGTGCATTCCCCTTGCTTCACCCAGCTTTCCTCAAACTTGTGAGGCTTGACTTTCCTGACAAACCCCTGATGCCTAGGACGATACCCAAGCTCGATGGAAATGGGCCTATGATCCGAGCTATGATAGCTAAGATGCTCAACAGTAATCTTCTGAACAGACTGAGCCAGAGCTGAATTGATGAAAAACCGATCAAGTCTTTCTTTCGTGCTGGCAGGGAAATTCTTATTTTTCACCCACGTAAACATTTGGTTTCCCCCATAACCCGGATCCATGAGATTGCAGGAATTAACCGATTCCCTAAAATCATCCATCTGCTTGCTTCTCCTAACCCCCTCCTCCTTCTTTTTCATAGCTAAACATAATCTCATTAAAATCACCTCCAATCACCCAAGGAAAATCATTCATTTTACTCAACCTTTCCAACAACTCCCATGAATCCTTCCTTTTCTCAACCGCAGGGTTGCCGTAGAACCCCGTGAACCTCCACCAGGAGTTGACATCTTTGACAATAACATCAATGTGCCCCTCAGAAAAAGACGTGACCGAAACATCCACGTCCCCTTTCCAGAGCAAAAGCAAACCTCCGCTTCTTCCCACACTAGGAACACAAAAACTGCCACCAAACTCTAAGACACTTTTAACACGATTCGCTTTATCAATATCACACTTTGTTTCCGAAATAAATACAAATTTTGGTTTAGAGCTCCTCACTAAATGCCGAAGCTCCCTCTCCGTTCGGGGGTTGCCCAACCCCCGAACATTCCAGCACAGGATTTTCATAGCATCCGGCGGGGCTGGCAACCAGCCTCGGCCGATATCCCTTCGACTCCCTCGAAGTTCCTTTCACACACTCTTTTTGCAGTGACCTCTTCCTCTGAAGTTAACAACCCATGCTTAGTTCCTACTAGTCTTCCCACTCCCTTCCTCTGATCCTCTTCTACCGCCCCTTCTCTTGCCAATTTCCTCCACTTCTTCCCTGAGAACTTGGTGCTCTCAAGACTATTATCTATTTCCATACTTTCCTTCAAATCCTCTCCCTCAACTACCACACTTGAACAATTCTTCTCTCCTTCCCTTTCTCTTTGAGTATTCATCCCAACTTGCTCCTTTGTTTTCATTTCCACCTTTGGTTCTTCTTTTTCCGGATTCCTACAGTCAACCTTTTTTTTTCCTTTTTCCATAATGGGTATGTGATCCCCTTTCCTAACCTCCGACAAATATTTCTGAATTGACTCACCCACTCCCTCTTTATTCTCCATAGCATTGCAATTGGATCCCTCATAGGTATTACTATTAATGATCAACAAAACTTCCTCAGATGGTTCCAAACTCTCCTTCGAAAATTTGGTTTGACCTTCACCATCTTCATTCCTCCCCTGCCAATCATTTGTGTTGTTCTTCCATTTCTTTTCCTCCACATAATGGCCCCATTTACCTTGCTTCTTCAGCCCCTCCCTGCCCTTCTCCATCCCTCCTAACACAACTTTATTGTTCTCTTCATTCGAATTTTTAGCTTCTTTATTCTTCTCAGTAGTATTCTTCTCTCTGCCCTCTTTCTGATTTCCTTTGCCCACAGCCCCCTCTCTTAGCCACACCCCATAATCCAGATCCTCAGGCTCGTCTGGTTCCTGCTCCTCACAGTCCTTTTGAACATGCCCTAACCTTCCACAAATATAGCAGAAATCCGGGAGCTTTTCATAGGATATCGGAGCCCAAATATCTTCCCCCATTGAGCCCACCTTAACTCTTGTTGCTCTCCATAGAGGTTGCTGAATATCTAACTTAACTCTTGTTCGAAGAGATCTTCCCCCCTTGCTTCTCTCATCTTCTAAATCTACCTTTTCAAACACCCCAATTGAATTTGCCAAAGCCATGGCCGTTTTTCTAGTAAAGCACACTAAGGGGATCCCATGAAAATGAATCCAAAAAGAGGCGTACCTGAACTCGAGCGACGATAACTTACTTTTTCCTTTTGGATCTTCAAACGCCAACAAAGCTTTATCGAAAATCCATGGGCCACCATTCAGCACGCGTTCTTTCTCCTTTTTGGACTTGAACTTGCACATAAATAGATTCTTTCCAGCTTTGTCGATAATTACTCTGTCCTCTAGGTTCCAAATCTTGGGCATCACTGATCTGAAGAACTCATGGATGATTGTTCTCCTCGCCATCACCTTGCAGACTGTCTGATTTTCCAAATTTCTTTCGAACTCATTTAGGTCGTCATCTCCCACATCTACGACTTCTCCCCTCTTCTCTTCTGTAAGCTTTAACTTCCCCAGCATCTTCATCATTCTAGCCTCGTCCATGATGGTGGAGAGCAGCCGAAACCTCCTCCTCCAACGATCACCAGATGGGATCCCAAATAGCAAACTCTAAAGTTGCCCTAGTCGCCCACGCAGCTCTAACCCAGAGAGCGTTTCGGGGCCCACGTCAAAAATAAAAAACACCTCTCTTTTATTTATACTATAAAAATAGTAAAATACATTCACATGGCATACATAAAAAAAAAAATAACTACATTAATTATCCTATTGGTAAAAGCTAGGCTGTTTTTTTTTTAATATTGTATTTTTTAAAACTTATTATAAAAATTTTGTAACTTTCAAACTATTTATAAAAATATAGCAATTTTAAATAGAGGTAGTCTTTTGAAAAGACGACCTCCACATCTGGTTCCACGTGGATGAAGGTCGTCTTTTCAAAGGACGATCTTGCTCCACATTGAATCGAGGTCGTCTTTTGAAAAGACGACATTTATACTTCATTTATTAAAAAATTCATATCTTTTTAACCAGATATTCAAAATTTTCAAAAAAGGTATGGTTGGAAAGACGACCTCCATTTAAAATTGCTATATTTTTATAAATAGTTTGAAAGTTACAATATTTTTATAATAAATTTTAAAAAATATAATATTAAAAAAAAAACAGTCGTAAAAGCTATGTATTATTGTCCTTTTTCTTCCAATTAATTATCTCTTTCGTTTTTCAGAAAAAATAAAACTAAAATGACCTCCTTTCACCCTAAACCCTAAAATCCTAAACTTTCTCTCTCATCCTTTATTTCTGCTGTACTACACCACCAACTCCTTCCATAATTTATTATTTTATTTTTATTTTTAAACTTTTTAATTTGTTTCAAACCAACCTTCTAATTCTTAATGTGATTCAAATTTTTTGTTCTTTTTCTTTTAAAAAAGCATACTAACTTATAAAAAAAACGTACTAAGATTATACATTCCTAAAAAACTCAATAAAAAAATCTTTTAGCTGTCTAAAAAATTTAAAAATATAAATAGTAAATTAAGTAAAAACAATTTTTTTTCGCCAACAAGAAGATAGCTAAACAGCATAATGTATCGCCTAGTGTCCATGAAGTTCAACGCCAAAATGTATCGCCTAGTGCCCATAAAGTCTTAGTTCAATCATCCACTCAAACATGTTTCAAAAAAAAAAAAAAATTATAATTTTTTTTTTGTCTTTTTATTAACCATTTTGGTCTCTAAAATTTTAAAAAGTATTTAGAGACTAACTTTAAGTTAGACCGACTGAATTATTATAACCGATTCCATGTTTGACTCCTTAACTATTATAACCTTTCATTAATAAAATAACTATACTAACTTGAATACTATTTATTAGGGGTGTACAAAAAACCCGCAACCCGCCAAACCCAACCCAACCCAACCCAACTTTTCGGGTTGGGTTGGGTTTTTTCTTAATATGGGTTGGGTTGGGTTCCAAATTTAAAAAACCGAATTTTCGGGTCGGTTCGCGGGTTGAACCAATTTTGGCTCGGTTCAACCCGAACCGAACCGAATTACAATTAAATATATATATATATATATAATTTATATTCAATTAGAATTAGGTCAAGGTTTCACTCTCATTTACATTTTTCGGCCGCCCAGTTGTCTCTCTCTCTCAGACGCAACGTCGCCCTTCTCCCCTTCCCCCTCCGTCGCCGCCCTCCATCTCCACCTTCGTCGCCACCTCTCTTGTTGATCTCTCTCCTCCTATCTCTCCGTCGCCCTCCATTGCCCTTCAATCCCTTGCTCTGGTGGCTACAGTTCTCGATTCCCTCACTCTTCCATGTTCCTCCGCC
This sequence comes from Herpetospermum pedunculosum, assembly GCA_028017165.1. Taxonomy (NCBI): domain Eukaryota; kingdom Viridiplantae; phylum Streptophyta; class Magnoliopsida; order Cucurbitales; family Cucurbitaceae; genus Herpetospermum; species Herpetospermum pedunculosum. Next base: position 49,912,745 of record CM051528.1, on the reverse strand, counting down.
TTGCCTTCCACCACTTTCTCCGGCCGTCGGAGCTCTGTCGCCCTCCTGCAGTGCAGAGGCTTGAAGATCGGACACAACTTACTTCCCACTATAAAATCTGCCAGATCTAAGGCCAGATTTTCTCATTGGTCTGGAAGAATCGTCTGCGAAGCTGAGGAAAATGTTGCCATAGGTTCACATTTTCTTTCTAATGTCTTCTTCTTCAATTGTTTGGAGAAGAGAAGAAAGAGAAATTTAGCATTATTTGAAAATTTGGTGAATTTAAGGTCATGATGTTTGTATCTATTGTGAAAAAAGTGACAGATGTATTTTCAAAAATTGTAGTGTGTTTCTGTTTGCTTGTTAGTATCTATTGTGAAGAAATTTAGCGTTATTTTTATCCATTCACAGATTCAAAAATACCTTAATGCTTGTTAGTTTCTGTTTGGTATGTAGAATTAAGAAACCATTTTTTGTTTGATTTTTGTACTCTGAAACCTGACAGATGTATTTTCATCCTTAGATTTAATATTTTCATCTTTAGATTTAATTTTCAAATATTTTGATATGATATTGTATTGGGCCTGCTCCATATCTCTCTGTAGAGGTTTTCTGGGTTTGTTGCAGTTGGAAGAGAGGTGCACATTGTTGCAAATTGACAAGCAAATGAGCTACAATTTGTCTTTTGCCATTTCATTCAACATTTGAGAGATTCCAATTTGAGTTTAAATTTGGGAAATAAACAGATGTTGATGTTATCTTCTTTAAGCATTGGTCCTTTGAATCTTCTTGCTTTGGGTTTGGGTTTCATTGATGTGGAAATTGAATTGAAGATATTTTTGTTCATAAGAATGTGAATGTTTGTGTTGGGTTTCTTATGGTTGAAGTGAAGAACTGCATAAAGTTAAAAAAAAATATATGCATTTTATTGTTTTGATTTTTGATTTTATTGTTTTGAATGAATCTGATAAGTTTTTAAAAATTAATTAATTTAAAAAAAGACCAACCCGCAAACCCAACCCAACCCAACCCGAAAATTGTTGGGTTGGGTTGGGTTGGGTTGACTGAAATGTTGGGTTGGGTTGGGTTGGAAATTCACCAACCCGAAATTTTCGGGTTGGGTTTAAAAACTCTCAAACCCAACCCAACCCAACCCATGTACACCCCTACTATTTATTATTCACCTACTATTATAATCACTCAGTAACTCAACTTTAAAGAATTTGTAAACTTTTCTAACAACTTGTTTACTCCCTCTCAAGTTTTGTTGTGTCCTATCTTTTAACCTTTTTTTTCCCCTCTTTCATCTGTTTTTTTTACCCTAAAACGTTTGTATATATTCCTCTAAACATTTTAAGCACTCATTTCATTTTTTTTTCTTTCTAATGTTGTCTCAATGTAATTTTATCTCTCTAATTTTTTTTTTTTTTTTTTTTTTTTTTTTTTTTTTTGCTCTTTCATCCTATTTTTTTTCCCTATAATATGACTGACATTTTTACATTGTTAGATGTATAAAAAAAACTATAAGAGGGTGTTTGGCCCAATAAGTTGTTGGAGAAAGAGTTGGGGAGAAGTTTAATCCCCGTTTGGCCCACAGACTTGTTGAACTCGGATAAAAAATCAAAACCTCAGACTTCAACAATAATTACTATTCAACTATGTCTCCTTTTACAAGTCAACACATTTCTCTCTCCCTCCCTCCTACAATATTTTTAATTATTTAAAAAAAAACGTAATTTAAACAAAATGTGTCAAATGACTAAAAATGCAATTCAACCTATTTTTATTATTATAAATATAAATTAGATTGTTCAATCAAAATTGATACTTAAACCAAATTCAAGATGTAGTATTCTTACAATGAAAATAAATAAAAACATCAGCTTATTTGGATCCGTTTAAATTAATGGATTAAAATCTTTCAAATTCACATGTTATATTTAACACACTAATGTACGACTTTTTTTTCTTTCAAAATTATCTAAATAAAATGAGTGATATTGAAAAAATAATGTGAAGTATTGTGGTCAAAATTATTTTTGTTATCTTCAAAGAAATTTGTGGATGATACATAATATAAAAAACAAAAATCGCATTCTTAAAATTTATTGAAAGAAGTCCTTAACAATGAAAATATGGAAAATTATAGAAAAAAAATGTACCAAAAATAGCTCAAATAAACCGTCATTGTTGAGATGTTGGTTTCCGGGTGCATGAATTTAGATGGAATGACGAGTTTAATAGGATGGAGGGCGGAGAAAGATGTGTTTGACACATAGCTCAAGGTAAGACTATATATATTTTTATTTTATTTTTTTCTTGAAAGAAGTTCGTAAAATATACCTACATTAATTAAAAAAAAAAAAAAAATCTCAATCTTAGAATTTATAAAATTAAAGATGTGTTCTAACAAAAATGGATATATATATATATATATATTTTTGATAATCAATATGAAAAAATAACGTAAGGTATTGTGCTCAAAATTATTTTTGTTGTCTTCAAAGAAATTTGTAAAAGATAAATAAAATAAAATAAATCATTTTTAGAATTTATTGGAATTAGAATAAATTCTTAATAATTAAATTTTGAAAAATAAACTCATACTTCAGAACGACAGGTTCAACAACTCCCAGCCCCAAACACACTCCAGACTAAACAACTCCCTCCCCGAGTACTTCAGAACTTTCCAAACTAAACAACTTTAAACTAAACAACTCTAACTCTCCCAACTCCTTGGGCCAAACGCCCCCTAAATGTATTTTGAATTTCTATCTCTAACTTTTTTCTTCTCTAAACCTTAAACCCGCAAATTTTGACGACTCCCTCCGTAACTTTGTTCTCTCTTTCTAATAATTAGTCTCTCCCTGCCAACACTGAACATAATTTTAAAGATATGATGTATGAATCAATGGTCAAGAACTAAGGGGGTGTTTGGAGCGCAAGGTGAGTTATTATAGTTGGTGGGTTATAATAGTCTGTGAGTTATAATAGTCTGTGTTTGAGGTGCAAAGTTGTATAGTCTGGGTTTAGTAAGTTTGTGTTTGTGTTTGGGGTGCAAAGTTGTTTAGTCTGAGTTTAAGAAGTCTGTGTTTAGAATACAATTTTCTTTAACATGGAGTTTGAAATATGTGTTTATGGTAGTTTATTTTTTTTTTACAACTTTTTGTTGTATTGTATAGTTAAATGTATATTACATATTAATTTTTTAAAAGTTAAAAAAATAAATATTATTTAGAAAATTACAAATAATTCACTAAGAGAGGCTCCGACGTTGTCGATGGAGAGAGAAATTTTGGATAAAATCGAAGATAAGGAATCTTGAGGTGATGAAGACGGAGAGAGAGAAAAAAAAATTGATAAATTGGATTAAAAAACAGGAAAAAAAAACAAAGAGATGAAAAATCAATAAATTGGGTGGAAAGAAAAAATCGGCCAACGGAGTGAGAAAAAAAAATACAAAACTAATGTAGCAAGTTGGGGGTTATAATAACCCCAACCCGGGTTTAATAACTCGGTGCCCATGGGTGGGTTATTTAAGCTCACCCTACCCTACCCATGTTGGAGGCCCAAACAGCTCCTAAGAAGTTCAATCCGCCACCTTCATATATTAACAAAAATAATAATAATTTCCGCTCTTTCAATTTTGTTTCTCACTCCTTTTAAATTTTTTCTCTTCAAGCTTATCTTATTTTAGTTTTTAGTAATTTGGTGACTAATTAAATAAGATTGAAATTTCTTTCCATACGAGGACAAAGTATTTAATCTATAAAATCATTAGAGATAGATCTTAAAATTGATCCGACCCTACTACAAAATCAAAGTAGTATTGCAATTTGTTTATATCTTTATTTGCTAGAAAAGTTTGCCAGGGCCCCTTGAATAGTTTCTTGAGGCAAGTGCAGTAGAAAGAAAGGAAGACACAGAGTTAAACAAGCATGGTGTAACTATAGGTAGAACATACGAGCATTATTAATTAATTAGTTTTTCCTGGAGATTCCATAGAAATCTTGGAGGTGAGGCTTATTCTTGAGGTCTACGAAGACAATGGTGCCATAGGTGCGGATTAAACCACCGCTAACGGCTCTCAACCTGAGATCGTAGTTGGTCCCTGCCACAATCTGATATTTCCCTTCGTACACCTCCAGGAATTTCAGTTGAGTTTTCGCTTGCTTGTTGTGTTCATCCACTGCAAACTTTCCCAAGCTTTGGATGTATGGATCCGTTATGTTCTTTATTGGATTATAGCCACCCACGTTCTTCGTCCTAATTTGCTTTTCATCTCCATTTGATTTGGGTTCAGTCGTTGTTGCGGCCACCGCCAATGACAGCGGCACGACGAGGAGGAGGAGAGAAGCCACAAGGAAAAGAGACTTCGCCATGCTTAACAAGAATTTTGAAACTAGCTAGTAGAGATGGTTTTGTCTCAAGGATAACACAACAATGTGCAGTGTGTGCGCTATTTATAGCCACAATTGGCATACAGATTAATGGGGTGGAGTTACAAGTTTGCCCTCAAACTTGTATGAATTTAGGGAGGGAATTATGAGCTACACCCCCTTATGTTTCACGTGTGGTCTTCTCTTTCGCATGTAAAACAAAATTGAGTGTCGGTAAGAACCAAACACTAGTGAATTTAAGGTGTTGAGTGAGTTAAATAGTTCGTGGTTGTAGTTTGAGTTCTTTTAAAAGACGATCTCCATCCATGTGCAGCAAGATCGTCTTTTCAAAAGACGACCTTTGGTAGAGTCTTTTGAAAAGACGAACTCACCTAAAAACAACATTAATTTTAAAAATAGTTTCAAAACTACAATATTTTTATAAAAATTTTTAAAAATTACAATATTAAAAAAAAAAAAACAGACTCATTAACCTTCGAAAATTAGTATTTTTTTCAAAGGTTAAATGTCTTTAAAAACTATCACATTATTTGTCGAATTATCTTTTTCCGAAGGTTTTCATTATTTTTAAAGGTTTATAATGCTATTTTCAACAATTTTAAAGGCTTCAAAAATATTTTTACTTAGAAGCCTTTGTATCGCTCTTAAATGTCTACAAGGACGATTTAGGATGAGATAAACTACTAGAGCATAATATTTCCATTTCATGACCTCTACAAACTAATAAAGAGCAAGTAATTGAAAATTAAAACAAGTCAATAACAGATAAACATTAATTCTAATCATAAAAAGCATCTTTAAAAGTGCTTTGAACATGAGAGTTATTTTAATCATTTCAAAATACTCTCAAACATGCCCTATTAGAGTAGGATAACTCTTACTTTATGTAGTCATCACGAACACTGATGACAAAGAGTGAAATAAAACAAAAAAATCTGCAATATTCACGCCCATAAACTCAACAATCAGTTATATAGAAAAGGAAATTAGTTTTTTCTTGAGAAAAAAAAATAACTATAATCAGTTATATAGAAAAGGAAATTAGTTTTTTCTTGAGAAAAAAGAATAACTATAATTTATTATTTTTTTTCATAATAACAATCAAGAGTTTGCCAAATTCTTCACCCTCTTCTCCAACCAAAAAGTATTCTCAGATTAAAGTAATGACTTGCATAATTCACGAGTGATAAACGATACTATCAACATAAAAGAAAAAATTGGGGAAAATAATTAATACATGCAAAAATGTCAATACTAATCTAGGAAAAAAGTATAGGAAAAGAGAATCACTAAATTCTCTCTTCTTAAATGCTTTCTCTAAGTTTGAAGCCTCTGTGAGATTTCCAAAATATATATATAAGTTCTAAAAAGAGAAAGCACTATATTCAATTTGTGCTTCGAAGCAGATTTTCAAAGCATTTAAGTGGCATGTAAGGTTGTGAAATACATTCAATTTAGAACTATTATTTTGTAAGTTTGACCAAACCATGTATGCCCATGCTCATATTTAACAACACATGCAAGAATGGAATAAGAATCATTACCCCAAACACTTTTTCAAGCACCAAATCAAGCTCTACAACCAAAATGCTCGATGTACAAATAAATAAATAAACCATTAGATTAGGATACAGATCACTGAACTTTTTGTTCTGTTCAGGGTTAAGAACCTCCAGTAGAGCTGAAGCTGGATCGGCCCGCACATCAAAACTTGTCTTGTAAATCTCATCTAATAGCATGCATGACTGGATTGCAAACAGCTACTCTCTGTAAAATGTTAAAGAAGAATTTCAAGGAAGGGTACATAAAGCATCAAACCTGGTGAGCATAAAGATTTAAAAAAATCTCAATCAACTGCAATTAGACGAGAGAAATAACAACTAAAAATATATCCAAGACACTTCCATTAAAGTACAACAAAAGTAGAAGTATCTCAAAATTAAGAAAGTCTATAAACAATGATCAACACTATAGACAATGATCCACTAAACAATAGTTTAATCTACCAATAACCTACTGCAAACAAACAATGAAGCTTTGACTAAATAACAATTATGAAAGAGCAATCAAATCTCTAATCAGAATAAAAAATGACCCAAAAAATGAAACTCATTCATTTTTGTTGATGTTTTTGCATTTCCTAATCCTTTTTCGGTTGACCTTTTTCTTCTAAACTAACTTCCAATCCCCAACATTTCACTCAATAATATAGATATATATATATAGGAAAATTGTAACATGTGTCAATTTAGAGTAAAATAATTAAAAATATAACATTTTTTTAATATTTTTTTTGCAGATATGACAATTTATATCACTGATAGTATGGTCTATCGCCGATAGAATTCTATCACTGATAATAGTCTATTACCTCAATTTTTTTTACAGAATTTTAACTTATTAGTGATAGTTATATATCAACGATAGCTTCTATTAGTGATAGCTGGTAGATGTACTTTTGGGGTACTCCAATCTCAAGCTGTCGAAGCTTGCCAAAATAAATTTATAAAACCTATAGCCTTTAGCTTTGCAGCTAGCGGTAACAGGGTCGAACCAATTGGAATTAATCGTTCGTGATGAAATTAAATTGATTGGAAGGTTGTCACAAAACAGGAGGTTTTTAATCATGCAAATTAAGGTAAAAAACGCTAACGGAAAAATACGAATGAGATTAAAAAGTGTTGGATTTGGGGGATTTCGGGACTTTGCCAAGCATATTAATGTTCATCATTTAATTCTAAAATATGGCTATCAAATTGACATGCACGTGAACGGTTACCCGGGAACCCTAAAGCAACCGACTTCATATTAATTAATTATAACTTAGCAATCCTAACTAAACAGTGTTCGCAATCGCATTAGAGTGATCAGCCCCAATTTAACCCCGAACAGTCACTAGCGCTCCACGACGAACGTTCGATTATGCACCCTAAATGCTAACTGACTACCCGACAACCCTAAAGTAATCAACATTCAGCATGCATAACACGATGCTTCGATTTGTTCTATTGTTCTGTGTTACTAAGTCGACAAGGAAAGGCACGACATCGCTAGTCTATAACGTTAACACATGCTAGAAAACGAGATTGTCTGTCTAGAAATCTAACACATGCATAGATTAAGCAAGAACAATAAATGCATACAAGAAATTAAGCCAAAACAGAACCAATATGCATAATTATCAAAACATTAAGGCTTAGCAAAAATCCCTAATCGGTCCAAAATCCTACACGATTACCTTAGCCGACCATGGAGAAATTGACCACAATAGCATCCATGGAAGCCTTGGCCATCATCCCAAGCAAAATACAAAGAGAGAGCTTCAAAAATTCCTAACAATGGCGTAATACCGAGAGAAAACAACGAAGAAGATCACTGAATATCGTCTTTACAACTTAAATAATTCGTCGTAGCGTCGAAAGGCTAGGCCAGCGTCGCGATGCTGCGACCTAAAATTCTCAGCGCGCGCATCGCGATGGCGTCGAGACGCTAGGTGAGCGTCTCGACGCTGCCCCGATAAATTTCAGCGCGCACGCCTCTTCGGAGCGTCCCGACCTTGGGGCAAGGGTCTCGACTCCAGGCAGCGTTGAACTGCGTCTCGACGCTTGCTCTCGGGTTTGGGGCTGGAAAATTGCCTTTTCTTGGAAATGTTTCCCGGTTCTTCATGGATGAGCTTCCCCTTTTCTCGATGCACTCCCGGGGCGCTAAAACACCTTCCTTAGCCACGAACCGCGTCCAATGGACACCATGAGCTCTATGCCGCAAAATTCATGTAAACGAGAAAAATTAAACAATTAATCACGACTTTTAGCTAGAGTTAGAGAGTGATAATTAGCTCCAAAATGGAGTTATCAAACACCCCCAACCTAAATCTTGCTAGTCCTCGAGCAAGGCAAATAAAGAATTCGACTCTAAAGGACCATGCATACATGCTTCTAATTCAAACCTCAATGTTTTTTACAAATCGAAACAATACATAATCACGAAAGCAATCGGCGCATGCATTTAATCAAGAACACATCAAAAATTAACTATCGCTCCCTAACGTGTGTGTGCTAGCCAACCTATCCTAAACCTACGTAAGCCCGGAAAAACCGCATGCAACATGTCATCCCGTTTTCCTCCTACTTCTAGCATTTAAGAACAGTCTAAACTTGATTACACAAGATTGAGTAATGAATTAAGAGACCTAAAATGATTTTCTCATACTTTTTTTTTTCTTTTTGAGTACTTTGTACTCTTTGTTAAGGTTCTTTGAACCCAACTTTTATTTTTTTTTTCTTTCCAATCCCGAGTAGCCTAACATGTCAAGCTTAGGGCTAAGCTTCACATTTTTAAAGACTAACGCTCACTTCTTAGGTACCAATAAGAAGAAGGAGCGCCTCGAGAGAATTTTCTAACCAACATGCTTTTCTATTTTTTTTTTCTTTAGGCTTAGCTTTTGCTAACTCGATTAATTAACCACTAACTCTCATGCAACAAGCTACCCTAGGGGTGCCTTTCGGGGTGACAACAAGAATCAACGTGACATGCAATCAAACTAAGCCTACGGAGTTTAAGATGAAGTTGATAAGTGCTCGATAGATACAAGGGAGCAACAATTTTTTTTTTAAATTTTTTTACATGAACCTAATAAATGCAAAGGTACCTCACGCAAAAACTAGATTATGCAAATGCCCAGATTCCAAAAAGACAGTTCATAGATCATCATAATTAGAAAGCAGTAAACAGAGTCTCAAGCACATCAAATTCTAAATTAACACTACTCAACAAACTGCACATGGAAATCCAAAACGTCCACCCCCAACCTCAGAAGATAGCATTGTCCTCAATGCTTCTTAATCAGATACACAAAAAATTAAGAGGAAGGAAAAACGACACTTCCCTGATCTTTGTGAAGTTGGTGAGGGATAAGAGGCGGCACTTTCTATCGGAGCCCAGTTTCCTCAACTTCTCCTCATTTTCCCTAAAAAAAAAAAGCAAGCAAATAAACTAAATTAAACTACGAACTTAAACTAAAACAACAGAAAAACTAAATACTGAAAAACAGTTCACACTCGGGTGCCTCCGAGAAGCGCAGAATTTTTAAAGTCGTTTGCTCGACTGAATTCTCCCCAATAACTCATCCATATTCCGACAGCACGGGGGACGTTCCAAACATTTTCTCGTCCACGCTGACCCTGCAAACATCCTTCAAAAACAATTTTATATAAATTTTTTTTAAAAAAAACATCACAAAAAATAAATGTACCAAAAGCTTCCTATCTTTTTTTTTTTTTTTTTAGTACAAAAAAACCTTCCTAACTTAATACCATCATATAATATAGTTCATCCCGATATCTTGTGAAATAGAAGAAAAAATATTACGAGTTTAGTTCATGAACTTTAAAACTTAAATGTATCAAATTCCCAAACATTAAAAAGTCTTTAATGAGTCTCTAAACTTTTAATATATTATCTTATAGGTTTCTAAACTTTTGACGTGTCCAATAAGTCCTTAAACTATTAATTTCAGTTCTAATGAATTTTTGAATTTTAAAAAATGTCGAATAAGACATGAATCTACTAGACTTAAAATTGAAATTTCGAAGACCTATCAAATACAAAAATGAAAGTTGAAAAATACATATTGAACATTTTTTAAAATTTGTGTATCTATTAAACACAAAATTGAAAGTTCAAAAACCTATTAGACACTTTGGAAAAAAAAACTATTCAAGAAAAAACACAATATAATGTGAATACATTTCCAAAATTTATAGAGGAGATGTCCAAACTGAATCACTATTAGCAAATAAACTAATAGTACAGATTAATTTTAAGATTCGTTGAATATATTAATACTAAATTTGAACAGTTGATATTGTAATTACTAAAATAAAATAATTTTCAAAGTACGAGGACTAAAATGATATTTTAATATTTTTTTGAAAAATAAATATATAAAAAAAAATATGAAACTTGAAATAATAAAAAAAAAATGTTTTTTATAAAATTAAATATGAAATGTGGATTTTTTATATTTATAAAAAAAATATAAGTATAAATTATTTTTAATAATGAATCTCTATATATTTTTAAATCAATAAAAATAATTACATTTTATAAATATATAAATAAATAAAAGAAAAAAAAAGTTAAGAATACTTAAAAATGAAGAAAATAAAATGTAAGAATAATAATGGAAATGATTTGCTAAAGGAAGAAGACAAAATGCAAAAATATTTATTAAAAATGTGTCTCAAGACCCACAAAATGCAAAAGAAAAAAAAAATTAGTGTTGCGTCTGTGTATTGAACTCAAGACCTCCATGTAACTTGGCATGAGTGATATTTCAAAAGTATTTTACCGAATTTGGGGGCTGTTTTTTAATAATAATATATTTTTTAAAACTTATTATAAAAATATTGTATGTTTGAAACTATTTATAAAAATATTGCACTTTTAAATGGAGGTCGTCTTTTCACCTCCACATGCAAGCAAATGTAGTCTTTTCAAAAGACGATCTTGCTCCACAAGCAAACAAAGGTCGTCTTTTTTGCTGATGAAGGTCTTCTTTTGAAAAGACGATCTTGCTCCACATGGATGGAGGTCGTCTTTTGAAAAGGCGACCTTCATCTTTATGTACTTCTTTTATTAAAAAAATGATATCTTTTTAACCAGATATTCAAAATTTTCAAAAAATGTATGGTTGGAAAGCTAACAGCGAGAGCTTCAATTTGATACCTGATTTCACTATTTTTTGAGTTCTGTATCAAAAGATAAAGACCATCAAAGTTGGACTATAACTCTGCAAGTTTCAGAACTGGAGATTGTTTTGACGAGTGCATTAAAACATTGACATCTTTTTATCCACATATTAAAAAAATTTGAAAAATGTACTGTTAAAAAACTAGGTTCAATTTGATATCTAGTTTCACTATTTTTAGAGTTGTGCATTAAAAGATACAGATTGTCGAAGTTTAGCTACAGTTTTGAAGTTTTCAGTCGTATTTTCAGTTCTCGGTTTAATGAATTTTTCATAACTTTGACGATATATATCTTTTGATACATAACTTCAAAAATAGTGAAACTAGGTATCAAATTGAAGCTCTCTGTGTTAACTGTCCAACAATACCCTTTTCGAAGTTTTTGAATATCTGGGTAAAACGATATCCATTTTTGAATGCACTCCTCAAAATAATCTTCAGTTCTAAAATTTGCAGAACTATTGTCCAAATTCGATGGTCTCTATCTTTTGATACACAACTCCAAAAATAGTGAAACCACATATCAAAGTGAAGCTCTCGCTGTTAGCTTTCCAACCATATCTTTTTTGAAAATTTTGAATATCTGATTAAAAAGATATCAATTTTTTAATAAAAGAAGTACATACCGATGGAGGTCCATGTGGAGCAAGGTGTCTTTTCAAAAGACGACCTCCGTTTAAAAGTGCTATATTTTTATAAATAGTTTCAAACTTACAATATTTTTATAATAAGTTTTAAAAAATACAATATTATTAAAAAACAGCCGACTTTGGGGCCGTTATGTGGCTGTTTTTTATAATATTGTATTTTTTAAAATTAATTATAAAAATATTGTAAGTTTGAAACTAGAAATGGAGGTCGTCTTTTCAATGTTACTCCACGTGGATGCATGTCGTCTTTTCAAAAGACAATCTTGCTCCACGATGGAGGTCGTCCTTTAAAAAGACGACCTCGTTATGTACTTCTTTTATTAAAAAATTGATATATTTTTAACCAGATATTCAAAATTTTCAAAACATATATGGTTGGAAAGCTAACAGCGAGAGCTTCAATTTGATACATGGTTTCACTACTTTTGCAGTTGTGTATCAAAAGATAGAGACCATTGAAGTTTGACTATATTTCTGCAAATTTAAGAACTGAAGATTCTTTTGAGGAGTGCATTAAAAAGTTGATATCTTTTTATCCCGATATTCAAAAACTTCGAAAAGGGTACTGTTGGAAAGTTAACACAGAGAGCTTCAATTTGATACCTATTTTCACTATTTTTGGAGTTGTGTATCAAAAGATATATATCGTCAAAGTTGTGAAAACTTCACTAAACCCAGAACGGAAGATACGACTGAAAACTTCAAAACTGTAGCTAAACTTCGACGATATGTATCTTTTAATACACAACTCTACAAATAGTGAAACTAGATATCAAATTGAAGCTCTCTCTGTTAGCTTTTCAACCGTACCTTTTTAGAAATTTTTTAACATTTGGGTAAAAAGATGTCAATTTTTTAATGCACTCCTCAAGAGAATCTCCAATTCTGAAATTTGCAGAATTATAGTCCAACTTCGATGGTCTTTATCTTTTGATACACAACTCCAAAAATAGTGAAACCAGGTATCAAATTGAAGCTCCTGTTAGCTTTCCAAACCATACATTTTTTGAAAATTTTGAATATCTCGTTAAAAATATATAAATTTTTTAATAAAAGGAGTACATATCGGGACGACCTCCATCCAATGTGGAGCAAGATCGTCTTTTGAAAAGACGACCTGCATCCACGTGGAACAAGATGTGGACAACCTCTATTTAAAACTGCAATATTTTTAAAATTAGTTTCAAAGTTACAATATTTTTATAATAAATTTTAAAAAATACAATATTATTAAAAAAACAGTAATACAAGTTTTATTTTTGTCTATACATATAAAAAATTAAAAAATTAGAGGGGTCATGACTCCGGTAGTCTTTTCATAGGCCCGCCTCTGATCGAGTCCATGTTTGATTCACCGACTATTATAATTTACCATCAATCGAATAACTTTTTTTTTTTTTTTTTTTTTAATACATCATTGGGGATGGGGGGATTCGAACCACAGACCTCTTGGTCGTTAACACATACATATGCCCGCTGAGCTATGCTCGCTTTGGCATCAATCGAATAACTATACTGACTTCAATGATATTTACTATTTATCGACTATTATAATCCGATGGCCCTCCAAACAACTTCTAAATTTTTTTAACTTCTTTTAGTGCCTCTCAAATTTTGTTGTATCTTTTACTTTTTTTTTTATCCATTTTTTTTATCAACTTTGTTTTTACCCTAAAATGTTTGTATCTCTCTAAACATTTTAAGCACTCGTTGCATTTTACATTTTCTTCTTTCTAATGTTTTACATTTTCTTCTTTCTAATGTTTTGACTCTTTGTATTTGTTTTTTTCTTTCTTTCTCTTTCTAATTTTATCTCTCTAGATTTTTTTTTGTCTCTATAAAATCTTTATATTGCAAGAAATTATTTTAAGAGGTTGTCATGGCGGACATTTTTTACAAAGTTAAATATACGAAAGATAAATTACATCTGTATTTTAAATTTCTATCTCTAACTTTTTTTCTTATCCCTCAAATTTGGATGTCTCTCTAACTTTGTTTTCTCTTTCTAATAATTAATCTCATAGTTACATAATGGCCGAATTAATGGTCAAGAAATCTAAGGTTCAACCCCCACCTCCACATGTTATTAAAAAAAAAAAATTAAATTGTCTCCTTTTTTTCAAAATTTTGTTTTTCTTTCAAATAACTTGTCTCTTATGGTTAATAAAAAAAAAAAAAAAAAAAAAAAAAAAAAAAAAAAAAAAAAACTTGTCTGACACTCCTTTTCAATTTTCTCTTTGTATGGTCATGTTATTTTTAGTTTTTAGTAATTTGGTGACTAATTAAATAAGGTTAAAATTTCTTTCCATATGAAGATAAAGTATTCAATTTTTAAAATTATTGGAGGTAAATCTTAAAATTTAGAAGACTCTAATTAACCATCAACTACAAAATCAAAGTACTATTGTAATTTCTTTTTCTCTTTCTTCATCTAAAGGTACAAAAGTTTCAGCCATATTTTCACGATCCCCTTAAATAATTTATTGAGACAAGTGCAATAGAAAGAAAGGATGGCACAAAGTTAAACAAGCATCCATGGTGTAACTATAGGTAGAAGATACGAGCATTACTAATTAGCAGGGGCAGATCCAGACATTGATGTTTGAGGAGCCAAAAAATTATAGTATATAAATATTAAAAAAAATCGCAAAAAATCCAGTACACTCTCAAGTTATGTTGACATTAAAAAAAAAAAATTATCAGTGATAAACATATATAAGTGTATCAAAGACTTACAGACTAAGTTTAAATAAACTTAAGTACCATCATATAATTTTGCTCATCTCTACATTCAAAAAAAAAAAAAAAAAAAAAAAAAAAAAAAAAAAAAAAAAAAAAAAAAAAAAAAAAAAAAAAAAAAAAAAACCTTCAGTGAGTCCCTAAACTCTAAAAAGTCTTTAATGCGTCCCTAAACTTTAAACGTGTTGAATCGATGAATCGATTCCTATACTTTCAATTTTGTTTCTAATGAATTCCTAGATTTTAAAAAGTGTCAAATAAAGACAAGAATATATTAAATTTAAACTTGAAAATTTGAGGACCAATTAGATACAAAATTGAAAGTTAAAAAAATATATTGAACTCTTTTTGAAATTGGGATAATCAGAGGAATGTCTACAGAAAAATATCGTTAATGAAATTTGTCTAAATCTGTGTTTAGGTTGTAACTCATGGCTAGAGTTTTTTAGGAGAAAATTTGTTTGTGTTTATTGTCTATTACACCCTTCTAACATTTGGTTTGTTCAACAATATTATATTTGAAATTTGTTTATTTATTTTTGCAGGATTAATTAGTTTGAATGACGTGGATCATTGTAGGTTAAAAATAAACGGATTGTTTTTTCGGTCAAGTATTGTATCCCATTATGTATCTTTTGTGTGACCGGATGGGTATATCCCACACACACGGCTGGGGATACCGTGGGCACACCTAGTGGGGGGTATATAGCCATTGCGGCACACATATTTAATGTTAGGGTTAGATTTGACGTGTGTAAGTAAGAGGTGAATTTAATTTTGTTATTTCTTTCTTAAAATGAAGGATCCACGCATGCACCGGTCAAAAACTAATTTGTGTCCCAACAAATACCCCT
This sequence comes from Herpetospermum pedunculosum, assembly GCA_028017165.1. Taxonomy (NCBI): domain Eukaryota; kingdom Viridiplantae; phylum Streptophyta; class Magnoliopsida; order Cucurbitales; family Cucurbitaceae; genus Herpetospermum; species Herpetospermum pedunculosum. Next base: position 49,897,374 of record CM051528.1, on the reverse strand, counting down.
ACATTTAGGTAAAGTCTTACATTTTCCATATTTGATTCTTGAACCCTTCCTTTTTCGTTTTTCCATTTGCCACCACCATCTAGGAGAAAAAATTCGAGCATCCTTTTCCCGTCATTCTGCAAAAACAAAACAACCTTCAACCACACAACAATCAACAACCTTCAACCACACAACAACCAACCATGTCCTCCCTTTCTATTATAGTATTTTTTGATGGGATTTGGGACGAGATGAATCAATACAATAATTTCAAAAGTTGCACAGTTGTTGTCCCTTGTTGTCCCTCCAAATTCAACACTGGCGGAATTCAACCGAATCCCTTAAAAAAATTTGGAGATCAACCAAATCCCTTAAAAAAGGAATCACCAACTATTATTTAGTTTTTTTTGAAATCTTGGAGTTTTCCGTTGGTTTTAATATAAACAAATCATATGTTAAACAAAACATCTACAACTCCCGCAAGTTAAAACCCTAGAATCCGAACCTACTAACCCGAAACCACGTTTACCTAAACTAGCATTACAATTAAAGTCTTTCGTTGGTAAAACATGGATGAAAAAGAATTGCGAGAGAGGAAAATGCTTGTCAACTAGGTTATGGAGAAACAAAATTGTGAGAGAGGAATGGCGAGTATAGGTCGAACGTAGCCGTCGAATGCGTCATGTTCTACTTTGAAGGATGTCGAAGTAGGTTATGGAGAAACGGAAGATTAGCTGCGTTTTTGTTGCTTCTAGGGTGAACGTATGCGCCTTCTGAGTTTTGTTCGCTTCTAAGTTTTGAATATTGGAGTTCCCGATTTGGAGTTTGCCGATTCCTTTTGCGGATGATTTAATTCAAGGTAGCGTGTTTCGAATTTTTCATCTACCCGATAAAACAAATCATACCCATTCCTTGGGAAGCGATACCTTATTTTTTTTAAAAAAAACAATTCCCTCTTCTTAAGTTGTTGGCGTCTTTATTACTCAGTAATGCACACAACTCTCAAACTCTTTTACGCCCCATCTTTATTATGTGTGCACGGATGCACACACCCACACTGTTGATGAAATTTTCTACTGTCTGCAGCTGCACAAACGGCACAGGCTGCCCCCCGTATTAGTCTGTGTGCAGTCATACACACACCTTCATTGCGTGGCTAGAACACTTTCTGTAGGTATACACATCCCCTGGTGGGTATTTTTTTTACTTTGTCTCTGCCCCAATATTAGTCTGTGTGCAGTCATACACACACCTTCATTGGGTGGCTAGAACAGTTTCTGTAGGTATACACATCCCCGGTGGGTATTTTTTTAAACTTTTTCTGCAGACATACACACCGCCACTGATGGATGCAATCTGCCTGTATTACTTTCTCCGGTATATAGACCCATTTATCATTTTTAATATTATCTAGTTTATTGGGGGTGGGGTATCCCTATGTATGGAAATAGGGATAAGTGTCTTTTATCATTTTTGACGTTTTCTGTCTATTTAATTAATCCTCTCTGTTAAATCCACGTCAAACTATGTTCTCTCTTCCTAACCTTTTATATTTTAAAATATTACATTTTTAATTCTCAAAATTAGGAGAAATTGAGGAAGGGTAAACAAGTCCATTTGGTACTAAAATTCCCTACTAAATATAGGTTTTAGACATAATTCAAACTAAAAAAGTGATTAGCCATTTTTCATGTTGGGTGGCTTAATTGTAGACATTCCTCTGATTTTCCCTTTTGAAATTTGTGGGTCTATTAAATATAAAATTGAAAGTTCTAAGATTTATTAGACATTTTTAAAAAAAAAAATATTCAAGAAAAAAAAGCAGTATAACCGGAATTTATTTCCAAAATTTTATAAAAGGAATGTTAATATAGTCTAAATTATTTTTGAAAATGTTAATAAATAACTAATACTAAGAGTTAATTTAAAGATTTGTTTAATTTAAAGATTTGTTTAAAGTACGAAGAGTACTAAATTTAGATATTTGAAATTACAATGACTAAAATAATATAATTATCGGTATAGTTACTACAATGACATTTTAATTAAAAATAATCTTATATAAGTAAATACTAAAAAAAAATAGACCTTAAGAAAATGTAAAGTAAATAAATTATTTTTATGGTTGAGTTTTGAACTCAACACAACACAACAAAATATATAACATGCACAATGACCAACCCTGCACAATAAAAATTTGCTAATTTAAGGAGGCAAAAATATATTTAATAACAATAATATATATTTAAAGCACGTGTATAAGAAAATTAAAATTTTTGGAGAGACCGACCCCTAATTCCTTCATAGGTCCGCCCCTACTAATTAGGGACATGAAAAAAAGACAAAAAAAAAAAAACATAAAGTAAATGAGAGAAAAGTAAAGGAAAAAGACAAGAAACATGAAATAAAGAGAGAGAAGTGAAGGACAAGAGACACAAATGAGAGGGTGGAGATTTAATTAATTAGTTTTATATTTTCAGATTCACACGAAATATACCTTTTACATGCAATTTAGATCCTGTTTTAAAAAAATATTTTTGAATTGTGTCATCCAAATCGTGTAAATTTTGAAAACAATTTTTTTTTTTTTTCAGTGTACAAACTTTGAATTTAAAATGATAATTTTTTTAATAAATAAAATATTTCATGTTATAAATTCAATTCATTTTTATTAAATTAAAATATGTAGAATATAATGTACAATAAATTATATGGTATTATAAAATAATAATCATACAAAATTTATAACATAAAATACGTCCCTATATTAATTAATAATAGTCTAATATTCAATCTAATATGGGAACTACAACTAGTTTTATGGTTTATAATTTTTTTAAAATATATTTGGAAGAATTAGTTAAATTGAGATCCAACTTTGGTTTCATTGAATCTGTTTTCAAATTTCTATTTTCAGATCACCAACCAAACATGTCTTAATTATTTGTATTCAGAATTATATCTACGGTAATTGTAGGGAATTAGAGTGGATAGTTTTTCATTCTGTTTATACCAAGGTATATATAGATATTCACAATCAAACTCTTTTCATTATGTTTATATCCCAGGTATATATGGATATTCACATCAACCCCTAACTGTGCCAGTAGATTTTTTGTTTTCATTTTATTTTAATTCTCAACCATTTCCAACGGAATTTAACTCACATTTTACTAGATTTAAGAATATTTAAATCGAATTTATTTTTCCTTAATTTTTGAATCTATTTTCAATTTTCAATTTTGTTGATTTTGTTTCAAAAATAGGTGTTGTCATGCAAAATTCATCAAAAGAAAGAAAAAAAAAGTATTCAAGACCCCATTTTCCATAATACAAAGTTCTTCCAAACAAATTAGAAAAAAATAAGTACATTGAGGTAAACAAATGGCTGACGAATCTCCTTAGAGTATCAACAACTTAGAACAACAAATGTAGAGCATATGGGTGAACAGAGGATCGTGGTTTTGAAGAAGATGGAGAAATTCAAAGGTCAGCATAAGAATAACCCTAAAACACTCCAAATGGGAGACGAATTCAAATTAGTGGGTTGCAATTATTGGCCTTAGCCTGTAGGTGATTATTGATTTGATTTTTCATGTTTGATTTTTGAGAAACTCAAACCTACCATAATTAATGTTTTGAATTTTCTGAATTTTTTAGCAACTAAAGATGAAATTATGCATATTTATCCTAAGACTTCTCTAGAGCTTTATTCTTATTAATTTTTTTTTTTTTTTTTTTGCTGAAATAACAAGATAAATTTTCTCTCAATAATTTCAACAACTATATATATATATATATACTACCACGGTAAGTTACTGATATCATGTTAAATGAGTATATATATATATCATATAATTTTATACATAATCACATATTCACATGTAGTTATTAGGTGTAACTACAAATATATATATATATATATATATATGCTCATTTTTTTAATTGCTAGATTAATGTCTTAGGGTATATATATACACATATATTCAATATACTATATTTACCTTTACATAATTATTTGTGTACGAATATATACATAGACTAGTTGTATACAAAGCCATTTTTATCAATATTTTCACAGCCTCTATGACTTATGTGTATGCTATTTAAAATTAATTATTCCCGACTTATGTGTATGTTAAATGGATCCAAAACACCTCTCTTTTATTTATCTGAATACACTATAAAAATAGTAAAATACATTCACATAGCATACATAAAATTCATTATGTCTACTAGTTTGAAAACCACTTCCAATATGAAAGATATTTCAAATAATCATAAAATATCCTAAAATACTTATGAAACGATAATTTCACTTAGATACGAGAAATTCATAACAATTATTGCTAAAATCATATCTAATTGTAAAATTTTTGAAACTTTGTAATACTAGCTAGATAATAATTTTTTTTTTTTGTAAAATAAACTAGTCACAAAACTATAGTTAAATGACGTTGAAATTATAAACTGTTTCAATTTCTATATGCTTTGAGTCCTGAAATAATGATATATTTATATCATAAATTATGGATAATAAACATAAAATTTACTTAAATATGAATTTTCATCTGGGACATTACACTTCCATGAATGTGATCTTGCAAGAAGTCTGATCATCTTATGCGGATAAGAAGAATGAGGATCTAAAATTATCAGTAGGCAATAACTTTTTATCTAAATCTTTTTTTGCTGCAACAACCTTCCATGATCAGTCTTTCGACTCAGTCGATGATGCAACTAGCTGGTTTTGTAACAACATAATGTTACCGCGGATTAGCAATCATCAAATTTCTTTCATACGCCTTAGATGCTAAACGCCCCTTTCAGTTCTTTGCTAATATGATTACATCTAACAGGGATAAAATTTCTATTATCCAAGACACTGCTATGTTCTTTCGAAAAGTAGAGATGATAACTCTTGGATTAATTTAAGCAAATAAAAAATATCTTGACCAATCCAAACTTAATTCAATGGAATGAATGGATAATAAACAAATTACACTTGTAATTGTTAAACTAAATAAATAAATAATATATATATATATATATATATATATATATATATATATATATATATATATATATATATATATATATATTCATCTACATTGTCTTGGTTATGGCATGCCCATTGGCACGTTTAAATCACATATTTTCTTTCCTTTTTCCTATTGGTAAAAGCTATGTATTATTGTCCTTTTTCTTCCAATTAATTATCTCTTTAGTTTTTCAGAAAAAATAAAACTAAAATGAGCTCCTTCTTTCAAGTCCATTATTCACGTGGGTGACCTTCCCAACAAGACTTTCTCTCTCTCTCATCCTTTATTTCTGCTCTACTACACCACCAACTCCTTCCATAATTTATTATTTTATTTTTATTTTTAAACTTTTTAATTTGTTTCAAACCAACCTTCTCATTCTTAATGGGATTCAAACTTTTTGTTCTTTTTCTTTTAAAAAAGCATACTAACTTATAAAAAAAAGTACTAAGATTAAACATTCCTAAACAAGTCAATAAAAAAATCTTTTAGCTGTCTAAAAAATTTAAAAATATAAATAGTGAATTAAGTAAAAGCAATTTTTTTCGCCAACAAAAACATAGCAGTATCGTCTACTCGCCTAGTGTCCATGAAGTCTTAGTTCAATCCTCCACTCAAACATGTTAAAAAAAAAAAAATTATAATTTTCTTTTTTTCTTTTTATTAACCATTTTGATCTCTAAAATTTTAAAAAGTGTTTAGAGACTAACTTTAAATTAGACCGACTGAATTATTATAATCGATACCATGTTTGACTCTCTGACTATTATAAACTATCATTAATAAAGTAACTATAGTAACTTGAATAATATTTATTATTCACCTACTATTATAATCACTCTCTTGTAGTAGTAACTTGAATAATATTTATTATTCACCTACTATTATAACCACTCTCTTGTAGTAATTCAACTTTAAAGTTTTTGTAAATTTTTCTAACCTCTCGTTAACTTGTTTACTCCCTCTCAAGTTTTGTTGTGTCGTATCTTTAACCTTTTTTTTTTTTCCTCTTTCATCTGTTTTTTTACCCTAAAACGTTTGTATACATCTCTCTAAACATTTTAAGAACTCATTTTTTTTTCTTTCGAATGTTGTCTCTATGTAATTTCATTTCTCTAATTTTTTTTTTCTCTCTAATTCTATTTTTTTTTCTCTATAATATCACTGACATTTTTACATTGTTAGATGTATAAAAAAAAATTATAAGAGGGTGTTTGGCCCAATGAGTTGTTGGAGAAAGAGTTGGAGGAGAAGTTTTATCCTCGTTTGGCCCACGAACTTGTTGAACTCGGATAAAAATCAACACCTCAGACTTCAACAGTAATTACTATTCAACTTTGTCTCGTTTTACAAGTCAACACATTTTTCTCTCTCCCTCCTACAATATTTTTAATTATTTTAAAAAAAAAACTAATTTAAACAAAATGTGTCAAATGACTAAAAATGCAATTCAACCTATTTTTATTATTTTAAATATAAATTAGATTGTTCAATCAAAATTGGTACTTAAACCAAATTCAAGATAGTATTCTTACAATGAAAATAAATAAAAACATCAGCTTATTTGGATCCGTTTAAATTAATGGATTAAAATCTTTCAAATTCACATGTTATATTTAACACACTAATGTACGGTTTTTTTTTTCTTTCAAAATTATCCAAATAAAATGAATAATTAATGTGAGTGATATTGAAAAAATAATGTGAAGTATTGTGGTCAAAATTATTTTTATTATCTTCAAAGAAATTTGTGAATGATACATAATATAAAAAACAAAAACCGCATTCTTAAAATTTATTGAAAGAAGTGCTTAACAATAAAAATATGAAAAATTATAGAAAAAAAATGTACCAAAAATAACTCAAATAAACCGTCATTGTTGAGATGTTGGTTTTCGGGTGCATGAATTCAGATGGAATGACGAGTTTAATAGGGTGGAGGGCGGAGAAAGATGTGTTTGACACATAGGTCAGGGTAAGACTATACTTTTTTTTTTTTCTTGAAAGAAGTTGGTAAAATATACCTACATTAATAAAAAAAAAAAAATCTCAATCTTAGAATTCATAAAATTAAAGATGTGTTCTAACAAAAATGGATATATATTTATTTGATAATCAATATGAAAAAATAATGTAAGGTATTGTGCTCAAAATTATTTTTGTTGTCTTCAAAAAATTTGTAAAAGATAAATAAAATAAAAAAATAAAAAAATCATTTTTAGAATTTATTGAAATTAGAAAAAATTCTTAATAATTAAATTTAAAAAAATAAAAAAATCATTTTTAGAATTTATTGGAATTAGAATAAATTCTTAATAATTAAATTTTGAAAAATAAACTGAACTACAGGTTCAACAACTCTCTTCCCCAAACACACACACAAACTTTAGAACTCCAGACTAAACAGCTCTCTCCCCAAACAGAGTACTTCAGAACTTACCAGACTAAACAATTCTAACTCCCCCTAACTCCTTGGGCCAAACGCGCCCTAAATATATTTTGAATTTCTATCTCTAACTTTTTTCTTCTCTAAACCTTAAACCCCAAACTCTAAACCCGCAAATTTTGACGACTCCCTACGTAACTTTGTTTTCTCTTTCCTAATAATTAGTCTCTCCCTGCCAACACTGAACATAATTTTAAAGACATGATATATGAATCAATGGTCAAGAACTAAGGGGGTGTTTGGAGTGCAAGGTGAGTGTTATTATAGTTGGTGGGTTATAATAGTCTGTGGGTTATAATAGTCTGTGTTTGGGGTGCAAAGTTGTATAGTAGGTTTAGTAAGTTTGTGTTTGGGGTGCAGAATTGTTTAGTCTGAGTTTAGGAAGTCTGTGTTTAGAATACAATTTTCTTTAACATGGAGTTTGAAATATGTGTTTTTGGTAGTTTATTTTTTTCTACCACTTTTTGTTGTATTGTATAGTTAAATGTATATTACATATTAATTTTTTAAAAGTTAAAAAAATAAATATTATTTAGGAAATTACAAATAATCCACTACGAGAGGCTCCAGCGTTGTCGATGGAGAGAGAAATTTTGGATAAAATCGAAGATAAGGAATCGTGAGGTGATGAAGACAAAGAGAGAGAGAAAAAAAATCGATAAATTGGATTAACAAAAAGAGATGAAAAATCAATAAATTGGGTGGAAAAAAAATCGGCCAACGGAGTGAGAAAAAAAAAACAGAAAAAAAAAAATACAAAACTAATGTAGCAAGTTGGGGATTATAATAACCTCAACCCCGATTTAATAAATCGGTGTCCCAAACGTGGGGTGAGTTATTTAAGCCCACCCCACCCCACCTCAACCCATGTTGGGGGCCAAACAACCCCTAAGAAGTTGAATCCACCACCTTCATATATTAACAAAAATAATAATAATCTGGCTCTTTCAATTTTGTTTCTCACTCCTTTTAAATTTTTCTCTCTTGAAGCTTATCTTATTTTAGTTTTTAGTAATTTGGTGACTAATTAAATAAGGTTGAAATTTCTTTCCATATGAGGACAAAGTATTAATCTTTAAAATCATTAAAGATAGATCTTAAAATTTATCCGACCCTACTTCCTAATTAATCACAGGCTACAAAATCAAAGTAGTATTGCAATTTGTTTAGTTTCTTGAGGCAAGTGCAGTAGAAAGAAAGGAAGACACAGAGTTAAACAAGCATGGTGTAACTATAGGTAGAAGATACGAGCATTATTAATTAATTAGTTAATTTTCCTCGAGATTCCATAGAAATCTTGGAGGTAAGGCTTCTTCTTGAGGTCTACGAAGACAATGGTGCCATAGGTGCGGATTAAACCACCGCTAACGGCTCTCAACCTGAGATCGTAGTTGGTCCCTGCCACAATCTGATATTTCCCTTCGTACACCTCCAGGAATTTCAGTTGAGTTTTCGCTTGCTTGTTGTGTTCATCCACTGCAAACTTCCCCAAGCTTTGGATGTATGGATCTGTTATGTTCTTTATTGGATTATAGCCACCCACGTTCTTCGTCCTAATTTGCTTTTCATCTCCATTTGATTTGGGTTCAGTCGTTGTTGCGGCCACCGCCAATGACAGCGGCACGACGAGGAGGAGGAGAGAAGCCACAAGGAAAAGAGACTTCGCCATGCTTAACAAGAATTTTGAAACTAGCTAGTAGAGATGGTTTTGTCTCAAGGATAAACACAACAATGTGCAGTGTGTGTGCTATTTATACCCACAATTGGCATACAGATTAATAGGGTGGAGTTACAAGTTTGCCCTCAAACTTGTATGAATTTAGGGAGGGAATTATGAGCTACACCCCCTTATGTTTCACGTGTGGTCTTCTCTTAGGCATGTAAAACAAAATTGAGTGTCGGTAAGAACCAAACCCTAGTGAATTTGAGGTGTTGAGTGAGTTAAAATAGTTCGTGGTTATAATTTGAGGTCTTTTGAAAAACGATCTCCATCCATGTGCTGCAAGATCGTCTTTTCAAAAGACGACCTTTGGTAGAGTCTTTTGAAAAGACAAACTCACCTTAAAACAACATTATTTTTAAAAAATGTTTCAAAACTACAATATTTTTATAAAAAGTTTTAAAAATTACAATATTAAAAAATTAAACAGCCTCATTAACCTTCGAAAATTAGTATTTTTTTCAAAGGTTAAATGTCTTTAAAAACTATCACATTATTTGTCGAATTATCTTTTTCGAAGGTTTTCATTATTCTTAAAAGATTATAATGTTATGTTCAACAATTTTAAAGCCTTCAAAAATATTTTTACTTAGAAGCCTTTGTATGGCTGTTAAATGTCTACAAGGACGATTTAGGATGAGAGAAACTACTAGAGCATAATATTTCCATTTCATGACCTCTACAAACTAATTAAGAGCAAGCAATTGAAAATTAAAACAAGTCAATAACATATAAACATTAATTCTAATCATAAAAAGCATCTTTAAAAGTACTTTGAACATGAGAGTTATTTTAATCATTTCAAAATACTCTCAAACATGCCCTACTAGAGTAGGATAACTCTTACTTTATGTAGTCATCACTCATGAGGAACATTGATGACAAAGAGTGAAACAAAACAAAAAATCTGCAATATTCACGCCCATAAACTCAGCAAAAAAGGAAATTCGTTTTTTCTTGAGAAAAAAGAATAACTATAATTTATTATTTTTTTCATAATAACAAGAGTTTGCCAAATTCTTCACCCTCTTCTCCAACCAAAAAGTATTCTCAGATTAAAGTAATGACTTGCATAATTCACGAGTGATAAACGATACTATCAACATAAAGAAAAAATTGGAAAAAATAATTAATACATGCAAAAATGTAAATACTAATCTAGGAAAAAAGTATAGGAAAAGAAAGTCACTAAATTCTCTCTTCTTAAATGTTTTTGGTAAGTTGGAAGCCTCTATGAGATTTCCAAAATACATAAGTTCTAAACAGAGAAAGCACTATATTCAATTTGTGCCTACTTCGAAGCAGATTTTCAAAGCATTTAAGTTCTAAACAAATTCTGAGGCATGTAAGGTTGTGAAATACATTCAATTTAGAACTATTATTTTGTAAGTTTGACCAAACCATGTATGCCCATGCTCATATTTAACAACACATGCAAGAATGGAATAAGAATAATTACCCAAACACTATTTCAAGTACCAAAGCAAGCTCTACAACCAAAATGCTTACCGTGTACAAATAAATAAATAAACCATTAGATTAGGATACTGATCACTGAACTTTTTGTTCTGTTCAAGATTAAGAACCTCCAGTAGAGCTGAAGCTGGATCGACCCGCACATCAAAACCTGTCTTGTGAATCTCATCTAATAGCATGCATGACTGGATTGCAAACAACTACTCTCTCTAAAATGTTGAAGAAGAATTTCAAGGAAGAGGGTACATAAAGCATCAAACCTCGGCATAAAGAATTAAAAAAATCTCAATCAACTGCAATTAGATGAGAGAAATAACAACTAAAAATATATCCAAGACACTCCTATTAAAGTACAACAAAAGTAGAAGTATCTAAAAAATAAGAAAGTCTATAAACAATGAACACTATAGACAACGATCCACTAAACAATAGTTTAATCTACCAATAACCTACTGCAAACAAACAATCAAGCTTTGACTAAATAACAATTATGAAAGAGCAATCAAATCTCTAATCAGAATAAAAAATGACCCAAAAAATGAAACTCATTCATTTTTGTTGATGTTTTTGCATTTCCTAATCCTTTTTCGGTTGACCTTTTTCTTCTAAACTAACTTCCAATCCCCAACATTTCACTCAATAATATAGATATATATATAAAGGAAAATGGTAACATGTGTCAATTTAGCGTAAAATAATTAAAAATATAACATTTTTTTAATTTTTTTTGCAGATATGAAAATTTATATCACTGATAGTATGGTCTATCGCCGATAGAATTCTATCACTGGTAATAGTCTATTACCTCAATTTTTTTTACAGAATTTTAACTTATTAGTGATAGTTATATATCAACGATAGCTTCTATTAGTGATAGCTGGTAGAGGTACTTTTGGGGTACTCCAATCTCAAGCTGTCGAAGCTTGCCAAAATAAATTTATAAAACCTATAGCCTTTAGCTTTGCACCTAGCGGTAACAGGGTCGAACCAATTGGAATTAATCGTTCGTGATGAAATTAAATTGATTGGAAGGTTGTCACAAAACAGGAGGTTTTTAATCATGCAAATTAAGGTAAAAAACTCTAACGGAAAAATACGAATGAGATTAAAAAGTGTTGGATTTGGGGGATTTCGGGACTTTGCCAAGCATATTAATGTTCATCATTTAATTATAAAATATGGCTATCAAATTGACATGCACGTGAACGGTTACCCGGGAACCCTAAAGCAACCGACTTCATATTAATTAATTAGAACTTCGCAATCCTAACTAAACAGTGTTCGCAATCGCATTAGAGTGATCAGCCCCAATTTAACCCCGAACAGTCACTAGCGCTCCACGACGAACGTTCGATTATGCACCATAAATGCTAACTGACTACCCGACAACCCTAAAGTAATCAACATTCAGCATGCATAACACGATGCTTCGATTTGTTCTATTGTTCTGTGTTACTAAGTCGACAAGGAGAAGCACGACATCGCTAGTGATCTATAACGTTAACACATGCTAGAAAACGAGATTGTCCGTCTAGAAATCTAACACATGCATAGATTAAGCAAGAACAATAAATGCATACAAGAAATTAAGCCAAAACAGAACCAATATGCATAATTATCAAAACATTAAGGCTTAGCAAAAATCCCTAATCGGTCCCAAATCCTACACGATTACCTTAGCCGACCATGGAGAAATTGACCACAATAGCATCCCTGGAAGCCTTGGCCATCATCCCAAGCAAAATACATCGAGAGAACTTCAAAAATGCCTAACAATGGCGTAATATCGAGAGAAAACAACGGAGAAGATCACTGAAAATCGTCTTTACAACTTAAATAATTCGTCGTAGCGTCGAGACGCTAGGCCAGCGTCGCGACGCTGCGACCTAAAATTCTCAGCGCGTGCATCGCGATGGCGTCTCGACGCTGCCCCGATAAATTTCAGCGCACGCGCCTCTTCGGAGCGTCCCGACGCTGGGGCAAGGGTCTCGACGCTTCCTGCTCGACGCTTGCTCTCGGGTTTGGGGCTGAAAAATTGCCTTTTCTTGGCAATTTTTCCCGGTTCTTCATGGATGAGCTTCCCCTTTTCTCGATGCACTCCCGGGGCGCTAAAACACCTTCCTTAGCCACGAAACGCGTCCAATGGACACCATGAGCTCTATGCCGCAAAACTCCTATAAACGAGACAAATTAAACAATTAATCACGACTTTTAGCTAGAGTTAGGGAGTGATAATTAGCTCCAAAATGGAGTTATCAAACACCCCCAACCTAAATCTTGCTAGTCCTCGAGAAATGCAAATAAAGAATTCGACTCTAAAGGACCATGCATACATGCTTCTAATTCAAACCTCAATGATTTTTACAAATCGAAACAATACATAATCACGAAAGCAATCGGCGCATGCATTTAATCAAGAACACATCAAAAATTAACTATCGCTCCCTAACGTGTGTGTGTGTGCTAGCCAACCTATCCTAAACCTACGTAAGCTCGGAAAAACCGCATGCAACATGTCATCCCGTTTTCCCCCTACTTCTAGCATTTAAGAACAGTCTAAACTTGATTACACAAGAGAGAGTAATGAATTAAGAGATCTAAAACGATTTTCTCATACCTTTTTTTTTCTTTTTGAGTACTTTGTACTCTTTGTTAAGGTTCTTTGAACCCAACTTTTATTTTCTTTTTCTTTACAATCCCGAGTAGCCTAACATGTCAAGCTTAGGCCTAAGCTTCACATTTTTAAAGACTAACGCTCACTTCTTAGGTACCAATAAGAAGGAGGAGCGCCTCGAGAGAATTTTCTAACCAACATGCTTTTCTATTTTTTTTTCTTTAGGCTTAGCTTTTGCTAACTCGATTAATTAACCACTAACTCTCATGCAACAAACTACCCTAGGGGTGTCTTTCGGGGTGACAACAAGAATCAACGTGACATGCAATCAAACTAAGCCTACAAAGTTTAAGATGAAGTTGCTAAGTGCTCGATAGATGCAAGGGAGCAACCTATTTTTTTAAAAAAAAATTTACATGAACTTAATAAATGCAAAGCTACCTCACGCAAAAACTAGATTATGCAAATGCCCAGATTCCAAAAAGACACTTCCTAGATCATCATAATTAGAAAGCAGTCCCAAGCACTTCAAATTCTAAATTAACACTGCTCAACAAACTGCACATGGAAATCCAAAATGTCCACCCCCAACCTCAGAAGATAGCATTGTCCTCAATGCTTCTTAATCAGATACACAAAAAATTAAGAGGAATGAAAAACGACACTTCCCTGATCTTTGTGAAGTTGGTGAGGGATAAGAGGCGGCACTTTCTATCGGAGCCCAGTTTCCTCAACTTCTCCTCATTTCCCCTAAAAAACAGCAAGCAAATAAACTAAATTAAACTACGAACTTAAACTAAAACAACATAAAAACTAAATACTGAAAAACAGTTCAACACTCGGGTGCCTCCGAGAAGCGCAAATTTTTTAAAGTCGTTTGCTCGACTGAATTCTCCCCAAGAACTCATTCATATTCCGACAGTGCGGGGGACGTTCCAAACATTTCCTCGTCCACGCTGACCCTGCAAACATCATTCAAAAACAATTTTATATAATTTTTTTTAAAAAAAAACATCACAAAAAATAAATGTACCAAAAGCTTCCTAACTTTTTTTTTTTTAGTACAAAAAAACCTTCCTAACTTAATACCATCATATAATATAGTTCATCCCGATATCTTGTGAAATAGAAGAAAAAATATTACGAGTTTAGTTCATGAACTTTAAAACTTAAATGTATCAAATTCCCAAACTTTAAAAAGTCTCTAATGAGTCTCTAAACTTTTAATATATTATCTTATAGGTTTCTAAACTTTTGACGTGTCCAATAAGTCCTTAAACGGTCAATTTTAGTTCTAATGAATCCTTGAATTTTAAAAAATGTCGAATAAGACATGAATCTATTAGACTTAAAATTGAAATTTCGAAGACCTATCAAATACAAAAATGAAAGTTGAAAAATATATATTGAACATTTTTTAAAATTTGTGAATCTATTAAACACAAAATTGAAAGTTCAAAAACCTATTAGACACTTTGGAAAAAAAAAAAAACTATTCAAGAAAAAACATAATATAATGTGAATACATTTCCAAAATTTACGGTGGAGATGTCCAAACTGAATCACTCTTATAAAGATTAGCAATTAAACTAATAGTATAGATTGGTCGAATATATTAATACTAAATTTGAATAGTTGAAATTGTAATTACTAAAATAAAATAATTTTCAAAAGACGACCTCCACATGTTACTCCACGTGGATGCGGGTCGTCTTTTCAAAAGACAATCTTGTTCCACATTAGATGGAGGTGGTCTTTTGAAAAGACGAACTTTATGTATTTCTTTTATTAAAAAATTGATATATTTTTAACGAGATATTCAAAATTTTAAAAAAATGTATGGTTGGAAAGCTAACCGCGAGAGCTTCAATTTGATACATGATTTCATTATTTTTGGAGTTGTGTATCAAAAGATAGAGACCATCGAAGTTTGACTATAATACTGCAAATTTAAGAACTGAAGATTCTTTTGAGGAGTGCATTCAAAAATTGATATCTTTTTATCCCCATATTCAAAAACTTTGAAAAGGGTACTGTTGGAAAGTTAACTTCAATTTGATACCTAGTTTCACTATTTTTGGAGTTGTGTATCAAAAGATATATATCATAAAAGTTATGAAAACTTCACTAAACCCAGAACGGAAGATACTACCGAAAACTTCAAAACTGTAGCTAAACTTCGACCATATGTATCTTTTAATACACAACTCTACAAATAGTGAAACTAGATATCAAATTGAAGCTCTCTGTGTTAGCTTTTCAACCGTATCTTTTTAGAATTTTTTTAATATTTGGGTAAAAAAATGTCAATTTTTTAATGCACTCTTAAAGAGAATCTACAGTTCTGAAATTTGCAGAATTATAGTCCAACTTCAATGGTTTTTATCTTTCGATACACAACTCTAAAAATAGTGAAACCAGGTATCAAATGGAAGCTCTCGCTGTTAGCTTTCCAACCATATCTTTTTTGAAAATTTTGAATACATTGTTAAAAATATATCAACTTTTTAATAAAAGAAGTACATACCGATGGAGGGACGACCTCCATCCAATGTGGAGCAAGATCGTCTTTTGAAAAGACGACATGCATCCACATGGAACAAGATGTGGACGACCTCTATTTAAAACTGCAATATTTTTAAAAATAGTTTCAAACTTACAATATTTTTATAATAAGTTTTAAAAAATACAATATTATTAAAAAAACAGCCCCGTTATGTAATACATACTAATACAAGTTTTATTTTTGTCTATACATATTAAAAAAATTAAAAAATTTGAGGGGTCATGACTCCGGTAGTCCTTTCATAGGCCCGCCTCTGATCGAGTCCATGTTTGATTCACCGACTATTATAATTTACCATCAATCGAATAATTATACTGACTTCAATGATATTTACTATTTACCGACTATTATAATCCGATGGCCCTCCAAACAACTTCTAAATTTTTTTAACTTCTTTTAGTGCCTCTCAAATTTTGTTGTATCTTTTACTCTTTTTTTTATCTACATTTTTTTATTTTTCAACTTTTTTTTTTTACCCTAAAATGTTTGTATCTCTCTAAACATTTTAAGCACTCGTTGCATTTTACATTTTCTTCTTTCGAATGTTTTGTCTCTTTGTATTTATTTTTTTTTTTTTTTTGTCTCTATAAAATCTTTATATTGCAAGAAATTATTTTAAGAGGTTGTCATGGACATTTTTTTTACAAAGTTAAATATACGAAGATAAATTACAACTGCTCTAACTTTTTTTTCTTATCCCGCAAATTTGGATCTCTAACTTTATTTTCTCTTTCTAATAATTAGTAGTCTCATAACTACATAATGGATTTTATCAAAAAAAAAAAAAAAAAAAAAAATAACTACATAATGGATGAATTAATGGTCAAGAAGTCTAGGGTTCAATCTCCACCTCCACATGTTATTAAAAAAAAAAAATTGTCCCTTTTTCAAAATTTTGTTTTTCTTTCTAATAACTTGTCTCTTATAGTTCCAAAAAAAGAAAAAGAAAAACTTGTCTGACACTCCTTTTAAATTTTCTAATTTTTAAAATTATTGGAGGTAAATCTTAAAATTTATCATATCCTAATTAACCATCAACTACAAAATCAAAGTACTATTGTAATTTCTTTATCTCTTTCTTCATCTAAAGGTGCCCATATTTTCACGGTCCCCTTAAATAATTTATCGAGGCAAGTGCAATAGAAAGAAAAGATGGCACAAAGTTAAACAAGCATCCATGGTGTAAATATAGGTAGAAGATACGAGCATTACTAATTAGCAGAGGCGGATCCAGACATTGATATTTGGAGGAACCAAAAAATTATAGTATATAAATATTAAAAAAAAATCGCAAAAAATTTAGAGGTTCAAATTCAGACTCTCAATTTATGTTGACATTCAAAAAAAAATTAACAGTGATAAATATATATAAGTGTATCAAAGACTTATATACTAAGTTTAAATAAATTGAAGTACCATCATATAATTTTGCTCATCTCTAAAAAAAAAAAAAAAAAAACTTTAGTGAGTCCTTAAACTCTAAAAAGTCTTTAATGTGTCCCTAAACTTTAAACGTGTTGAATCAATTCCTATACTTTCAATTTTGTTTCTAATGAATTCCTAGATTTTAAAAAATGTCGAATAAAGATAAAGATATGTTAGATTTAAACTTGAAAATTTGAAGACCAATTAGATACAAAATTGAAAGTTAAAAAAATATATTGAACTCTTTTGTAATAAATACAAAATTGAAAGTTCTAAGATTTATTAGACATTTTTAAAAAAAAATATTCAAGAAAATACACAATATAACCGGAATTTGTTTCCAAAATTTATAAAAGGATGTTAATATAGTCTAAATTACTTTTGAAAATGTTAATAAATAACTAATACTAAGAGTTAATTTAAAGATTTGTTTAAAGTACGAAGAGTACTAAATTTAGATATTTGAAATTACAACGACTAAAATAATATAGCTCTCAAAGTATAGTTACTACAATGACATTTTAATTAAAAATAATCTTATAGAAGTAAATACTAAAAAAAATAGTCATATAGAAGAAAATGTAAAACAAATAAATTATTGTTATGGTTGAGTTTCGAATCAGGCACAACAAAATATATAACATGCACAATAACCAACACAGCAGAATAAAAATTTGTTAATTTAAAGAGACCAAAATATATGTAATAACAATAGTATATATTTAAGGCATTATTTTTATCTAGGTGTATAAAAAAAATAAAAAATTGAGGGGGACATCCCTAAACCTTTCAGAGATCCACCCGCTAATTAGGGACATGAAAAGACAAAGAAACATGAAATAAATGAGAGAAAAGTAATGAGAAAAAAAAAAAAAAAAAAAAAAAAAGAAGAAGAAGACAAGAAACATGAAATAAAGGAGAGAGAAGTGAAGGAGAAGAGACACAAATGAGAGGATAGGGACATGAAATGAAATAAAGGAGAGAGAAGTAAAGGACAAGAGACACACATGAGAGGGTGGAGATTTAATTAATTAGTTTTATATTTTCAGATTCACCCCGAATATACCTTTTACATGTAATTTAGATTTTTTTTTTTTTTTTTTTTTTTTCTTCAGTGTACAAATTTTGAATTTAAAATTTTAAAATGCACAGTAATATTTAAAATGATAATTTTTTTAATAAATAAAATATTTCGTGTTATAAACTCAATTTATTTTTATTAAATTAAAATATGTAGAATATAATGTACAATAAAATTATATGGTATTATAAAATAATAATTATACAAAATTTATAACATAAAATATGTCCCTATATTAATTAATAATAGTCTAATATTCAATCTATTATGGGGAACTCCAACTAATTTTATGGTTTATAATTTTTTTTAAACATATTTGGAAGAATTAGTTAAATTGAGATCCGATTTCATTGATTCCGTTTTCAAATTTCTATTTTCAAATCACCAACCAAACATGCCCTAATTATGTGTATTCAGAATTATATCTACACTGATTGTAGGGAATTAGAGTGGATAGTTTTTCATTCTGTTTATGCCCCAAGTATATATAGATATTCACAATCAAACTCTTTTCATTCTGTTTATATCCTCCGTATATATATATAGATACTCACATCAACCCCCTAAACCCTAAACCCTAAACCCTAATTGTACCCGTAGATTTTTTGTTTTCATTTTATTTTAATTTTCAACCATCTCTAACGGAATTTAACTCACATTTTCCTAGATTTATGAATATTTAAATCAAATCTATTTTTCCTTAATTTTTGAATCTATCAATTTTTAATTTTGTTGATTTTGTTTCAAATCGAAGATAGGGGCGTGGTTTAGGTGTTGTCTGGCAAAATTCATCAAAAGAAAGGGAAAAAAAATGTATTCAAGACCCCATTTTCCATAATACAAAGTTATTCCAAAGAAATTAGGAAAAAACATGTACATTGAGGTAAACAAACAA
This sequence comes from Herpetospermum pedunculosum, assembly GCA_028017165.1. Classification (NCBI taxonomy): domain Eukaryota; kingdom Viridiplantae; phylum Streptophyta; class Magnoliopsida; order Cucurbitales; family Cucurbitaceae; genus Herpetospermum; species Herpetospermum pedunculosum. The sequence goes on along the minus strand of CM051528.1, from coordinate 49,878,130 downwards.
CTGATATTGCATGTACATAAATGTCTTTATTTTATGTATCATTTACAAATTTTTTTGAAAACAACAAAAAAAAAATCATTTTTAACCCAATACCTCAGAATATATATATCCATTTTTTTTAGGACTCATCTTTAATTTTATGAATTATAAGATTGAGATTTTTTTTGTTTTTATTAATCTAGGTATACAAACTTTTTAAAGAAAAGAAAGCAACACATATTTTACCTTTACCCACTTGTCAAACACTACTATATCGGACAGCATCTCAAATTTATTTTAGCTATTTTTTTTTTGTAAATTTTTTTCTACAACTTCCCAATATTTTCATTGTTAAAGAACTTATTTCAATAAATTTTAAAAATGCGGTTTTTACTTTTTTTTTATTTTTTATTTTTTATTTTTTTTTATTTTATGCATCCTTCACAAATTTCTCTGAAAATAACAAAATTAATTTTGACCACAATACTTCACATTTTTTTTCAATATCACTCACATTAATTATTCATTTTATTTGGATAGTTTTGAAATAAAAGAGAGTCGCACAGTAGTGTTAAATATTACATGTGAATTTGAAAGATTTTAATCTGTTAATTTAAACGGATTTAAATAAACTAATGTTTTTATTCTCCATGATAATAATACTACATTTTGAATTTTGTTTAAGTACCAATTTTGATTGAATAGCCTAATTTATATTTAAAATAATAAAATTAGGCTGAATTGAATTTTTAGTCATTTTGTACATTTGGTTTAAATTATGTTTTTCTTAAATAATTAAAAATATTGTGAGAATGAGAGAGAGGAAGAGAGAGAAATGTGCTGCCTTGAAAAACGGGTCAGACTTGAATAATAATTACTGTAGAAGTCAAGTCTGGAGAGTTGATATTTTTTATCCGAGTTCAACAAGTCCGTGAAACAAACGGGGATAAAACTTGGGGAAATCAGAAGAATGTGTACAATAAATAACATTTAATGAAAAATGTTTAAATACGTGTTTTCTTTACAAGGTATGTCTAGAGATTTTTTAGGAGCAAATCTGTTTGAGTTCGTTCCCTATTATACCCTTTTAAGATTTCCTATTTTAAAAATTATTAGTTTTGAAATTAGTTTATTTTATTTTAAGATTTAATTAGTTTTAAGAGTTTATTTAGTGAGGTGGATATTTTCCGTACAAAGAAACCGAATTTGATTTTTCCCGTTAAGTAATTTCTGACGTATCTCTATGGGTTCCTCTGAGTAGAGTCGCCGCACACACCATCTGTCAGAGTATACGTTTGGGCACACCCGTGGAGATATACTTCGAGTGGGGCCGCACACACCTCTGGTAGAGGTATATATATGGACACACCACAAGGACATTCTCCAACCCGTGTAATCCCGATGTAATTGTAACTGTATTTGAAATCTAATTTGAGTGAATTAGATTCAAGAGGTCTCATATAAGATAATTAAATTTGTGAATTTGGAAGAGAATTTTAAAGTCTCAAATTAATTTGGAGTTTTATTTAAAGTTCAAAAATTAGTTTGAAATCTAATTTGAGTGAATTAGATTCAAGCGGTCTTATATAAAATAATTAAATTTGTGAATTTGGAAGAGAATTTTAAAGTCTCAAAATAATTTGGAGTTTTATTTAAACTTCAAAAATTAGACGTGGAGATATACTTCGAGTGGGGTCGCGCACACACAACCTCTAGTAGCGGTATATATATGGACACATCACAAGAACATTCTCCAACCCGTGTAATCCCAATGTAATTGTAATTGTATTTGAAATCTAATTTGAGTGAATTAGATTCAAGCGGTCTCATATAAGATAATTAAATTTGTGAATTTGGAAAAGAATTTTAAAGTCTCAAATTAATTTGGAGTTTTATTTAAAGTTCAAAAGTTAGTTTGAAATCTAATTTGAGTGAATTAGATTCAAGCGATCTCATATAAAATAATTAAATTTGTGAATTTGGAAGAGAATTTTAAAGTATCAAAATAATTTAGAGTTTTATTTAAACTTCAAAAATTAGAAAGAAGAGGAGAAGATAGACCGTTACAAAACTACTTTTTAGGTAATTTGAAAATAAAAGAAATTAGAAATAAAAAAAAACAAAAAATGAACCCTAATTTTGTCTTTCTCTCTCCCTCTTTATCGATGTGCCCATCTCCCTTTGTTTTCAGCCATCACCCAACGCCTCCTCTCATCTTCTCAATTCGGCAACCTCCCTCTTTATCGTTCCCATCTCCCTTTGTTTTCAGCCGTCACCCAACGCCTCCCCTCATCTTCTCAATCTGGCAATTGTTATTCTCTAACGACCACACATTTGACCTCCATATTTCGACAAACGCCGAAGAGTTCAAGAAATCGGAGAAGAAATGCGAGAGAGGAAAATGCTTATCAAGTAGGTTATGGAGAAACGACTTTGCGATAGAGGAATTGCGAGTCTAGGTCGGACGTACCCGTCTAATGCGTCGGTGGTTCAGTTTGAAGGATTTCGAAGTAGGTTATGGAGAAACGGAAGAACAACTCCGTTTTGGTTGCTTTTAGGGTGAACGTAGGTGCCTTTCGATTTTCCTTCGCTTCTGATTTTTGAAGAATGGAGTTCCAGATTTGGAGTTGGCGATTTTTGAAGAATGCGTCGGTGGTTCAGTTCTGCTTTTAGGGTCGAACGTAAGCGCGTTTTGGTTGCCGATTGAAGGTAGCGTGTTCATAAATTTCCATCTACCCCATAAAACACATTATACCCATTCCTTGGGAAGCAATACCTTATTTTAAAAAAAAAAGCAATTCCCTCTTCTTAAGTTGTTGGCGTTCTTTATTATTCAGTAATACACGGAACTTCCAAACTCATTTCCATCCCATTATTATTATGTGTGCACGGATGCACACACCCCACTTGTTAATGCTAATTTGTACTGTCTGCAGCTGCACAAACGGCACAGCCCGCCCCAGTATTAGTTTGTGTGCAGTCATACACACACCTTCATTGGGTGGCTAGAACACTTCCTATAGGTATACACAGCCCATTGTGGGTATTCTTTTTTACTTTGTATGCAGACATACACACCGCCACTGATGGATGCAATCTTCCTATTACTTACTCAAGTATATAGACTTATTTATCATTTTTAACGTTATCTACAGTATAACCATGTATGGAAATTTGGATAAGTGTCATCCCTCTGATTTTTAACGGCTTCTCTCTACTTAATTAATCCTCTCTCTGTTAAATCAACGTCAAACTCTGTTTTCTCTCTCTTCCTAAAGTTTGATATTTTAAAATATTCTATTTTTAATTATCAAAATTAGGAGAAATTGACGAAGGGTAAACAAGTCTATTTGGTTCTAAAATCTCATACTAAATTTAGGTTTTAGACATAATTCAAAATAAAAAAGTGATTAGCCATTTTTCATGTTGGGTGGCTTAATTGTAGACATTCCTCTGGTTTTCCCATAAAACTTCTCTCTAACTCCTTGTCAAACAACTCTTTAGGCCAAACACTCCATAACCAAGTGTTTCCTCCTTAAATAGATAAATATGGAGAACATTTTGGAGGAAGTACTGATATTTGGATTATGAAAGGCTTGACTTCTAACTCAATTTCATTTCTTATTTTATAAAAATGAAACATTTTATTTATTTTTTGAAAAGGAAATATTATTAAGACAAACTAAAAGGGAAAAAAAACTTGATTAATTGAAGAGAGTGGGGGAGGATTTAGGGTTTAGGGAAACAACCACTCTAAAAATTTGAAACCTTATTCAGAGTCTCAGACAAGTGTAGAAGACGCCAAACGGACCTCCTTAAGCGAAGTTCATAGATGGATTGAATATATTAGTCCATGTCTATTTCTCCCCTAGAACTACATTTAAATTTTTTAAAAAGGATGGAAGATAGAAGATGGAAGCCTAAGATTGAGAAGTTAAGGTTTGGGGTGCAATCTCCTCGAACTCAAGTTTGGATAATTATTTTTTTCTCTTTCGCTATTTTATTTTATTTATTTATTTATTTTTTTTTATTTATTTATTTTATTTTTTTTAATGTTTGAATAGAGTATTTAAGTTATGTTATTGTCTAAGAATAATAAAATTATTTTCAACAATCAAAATATTGCTTACCATTAACAAACAGAAAAACATAATATGTCAATCGGTTTGATTTTTTTATAAAAAAAATATATATTTAGATAAGGAATTAAAAAAAATATGAAAAATCCAACCGAAAGAAAATAAGAATTAAACGACAACCTACTATTGTATTTGAATAAAATTTCCAAGTATGTGTCCTCTAAATACAAACTGAAGTTTATAATCTCAAACATTTAATAACGTTAAGCTTCATTTTAATTATAAAACGATGAAGAAATTTAAAAAATTATAAATGAAAAAAAGATATAATTTTGTAATCTAAATTAGAGAAAAATCACATCATATTTTGAAATAACACATTGTGATTGAATATTGTTAATCATTAGTATTTTTTAATTTTAATTTTAATTTGTTAACTTAAAAATTAAATATTATTTTTTAAAATATATATATTTTTATCTTATAACTTGAAAATTAAACATATTTTGAGTTATTGTTAATTAGATTTATTTTTACAATGTTTTTATTAATTAGATTAAATATAGATGAATGAAAAGAATAATTTTATACAGATAAATATAATTAGAAAACCATATAATTATAATTAGAGACGGTGAAATACACAATAATTAGAAAAAAAAAAATTAGAAAACAATTTGTGGGATCCATCATAATTTTAAGAAAAATTGGAAGAAAAATAGTGAGACCCACCATGAGAAAAATGGAAAGTGAAATGTTGGAACACACCGTTTCTATGAAAAAAGTGGAAAGAGAAATGACGAACCCGACCAATATAGTGTAATTTTAAGAAAAATTATAGGTTTGAGAAGGGTTGGGGAGAAGTAACCTATGAGTTTGGATTCCGAAACCGGTACAACCCTTACTTAAACATAGTTTTGGGTTTATAACAAAGAAAACCTCCCCAACCTAAAACCATCCACAAACGCCCCTAAAGGATTTGGGTTGTTCGTTTTAAAAAATATTTTATTATTTTTAATGGGAAAGAGAGGAAATAAAGAAAAATAGGAAAAAGGGTGTAACTTTATGTCTCTGCATTAAAGTTTTAAACCTAACCATGTTGCATTGTTTGAAAACCCTAATTCTAGGGAAGATAAGTTATATAAATTTGTACACCTGCTATTGCTGAAAATAAGAAAGGTAGACTGGCAGACTCTCTTTTTTTAGCTAACTAATATTAACTCTCCACTTTTAACCTTTCAAAATTCAAATATGAAGAGAATTTGGTGGATGAGACTTGAATTCAATGCCAATAAGAGAAAACTTGTAGAAGAAGTAAGAGTAATAAATGAAGTGTTGGGTGAATTTTGACCAAATTAGTAAATTATATTTATATTATATTCAATGTTCATGAAATTATGATTCTCTTATCTTTTTCATATACTAAACAGAGAAACAAATTAAAAAGGATGCAAAATTGAGTAAATTAAGTGTTTGGTGTAATTTGGTGAAAGAATTCAATACCACCAAACTACCTTTATTCAACCTCTGCACCAAAATCAATTGAGGACTGGAGGAAGAGGTTCAAAATGGAACCAGATTTGTAACGTTATTGTTTAAAATTTAGGATTTAAGGTTTAGAGCTAAATAATTTCTTAATATATATACTAGATATTTTTTTTACAAATGTATTTAATTAACGTAGAAAGAGAATTAAATTATTAATCTTACAACTTTATGTCAATTCAATTATGCTTCGATTTAGTTGTAAATAATATCTTATAATATCTTAATATAATTTTTTGTATTGGAAATAATAACTTCTCTTTTTTCTGCTGCCATTGAACTCTGTGATGAAGCCAATTATATCTTACATTTTTCCCCCCACACTTTCCTCCTACATCTTCTGCCATTCATACTATACACTTTAAATCGGCTGTTTTTTTTTAATATTGTATTTTTTAAAACTTATTATTAAAATATGGTAACTTTCAAACTATTTATAAAAATATAGCAATTTTAATTAAAGGGTCGTCTTTTCAAAAGACGTGGATGACCTCATTTATTAAAAAATTCATATCTTTTTAACCAGATATTCAAAATTTTCAAAAAAGGTATGGTTGGAAAGCTAACAGCGAGAGCTTCAATTTGATACCTGGTTTCACTATTTTTAGAGTTGTGTATCAAAAGATAAAAACCATCGAAGTTGGACTATAACTCTGCAAATTTCAGAACGGAAGATTGTTTTAAGGAGTGAATTAAAAAATTGACATATTTTTACCCAAATATTAAAAAAAAATCGAAAATGGTACTGTTGGAAAGTTAACACAAAGAGCTTCAATTTGATACCTAGTTTCACTATTTTTTGAGTTGTGTATCAAAATATATATATCGTCAAAGTTATGAAAACTTCACTAAACCCAAAACTGAAGATACGACTGAAAACTTCAAAACTGTAGCTAAACTTCGACGATCTGTATCTTTTAATACACAACTCTACAAATAGTGAAACTAGATATCAAATTGAAGCTCTCTGTGTTAGCTTTTCAACCGTATCTTTTTAGAAATTTTTTAATATCTGAGTAAAAAGATGTCAATTTTTTAATGCACTATTCAAAAGAATCTTCAGTTCTAAAATTTGCAGAATTATAGTCCAACTTCAATGGTCTTTATCTTTTGATACACAACTCCAAAAATAGTGAAACACATATCAAATTGAAGCTCTCGCTGTTATACATTTTTTGAAAATTTTGAATATCTGGTTAAAAAGATATGAATTTTTTAATAAATGAAGTACATAATGATGAAGGTCGTCTTTTGAAAAGACGACCTCCATCCAATGTGGAGCAAGATCGTCTTTTGAAAAGACGACCTTCATCCACGTGGAACCAGATGTGGAGTCGTCTCTATTTAAAATTGCTATATTTTTATAAATAGTTTGAAAGTTACAGTATTTTTATAATAAGTTTTAAAAAATACAATATTAAAAAAAAACAGCCCTTTAAATCACCCCTAAGAAAATGAATATAAAAAAGCATTTTATTAAGCAATATAAATATGTGGAAAATTAAAAATAATAAACCACAAAAACTATAATTTGTATCAAACCGGACTTTGACTAAGAGGTGATGTGTTGGGTTCAATCATCGCATTAATTAAAATACAGTTGCAAAAAAAAAAAAAAAACTATAATTTATTCGAGGAGAATTGTGTACGGTAGACTTCTATCTAGATTCAACAAATTGTTTCTCTTGCACCCTCACCAACTGTCTCAAATCCTTTGTTCTTTCAATAAAAAAAAAAAATATCATTTTTTCACTTTAAATGGTTCTTATAATTTTGTAGTTTAATAAAGACGAAAATCATTAAAATGATAATTGATACTTTTATCTAGCTATATTTAGATTAACTATAATCTTCTAGATATACTACCAAAGCTTAGGAGAATGAAATTATAGAAAGTAAAAAGATTCGAATAGAATATTGGAAAAGTTTTAAGTACCAAATTGCAAAGTTAATAAACCAAATTAAGATTTAAATCAAATTATAATATTAATCATATATTTTACATTGAGAACAGAAATAATAAAAAAAAATGTAAATAAAATCAAAGAAGCAAACAAAAAGGACCTCACCAACCCAATCCGTGAAACCAAACATTTGTTTTCTTTTTGTTTATAAATAGATATGGTTGTCCAACCATCAATTCCAGAATGGCGAAGTAGAATAATCAACGGCTGTAAATTCCCCCTTTTTTAAACACACGGTCATGATTCAGTTTCCTCTCTGTGATAACTGTGAAGCAAAATAAATGTGAAAGCTCGAAAATGGCCTTAGTGAATTATGAGTTGTCTTTTCCTTTCACGTTATCTTTGGATCTTTGTTCACCCATGCAACCAAAGGGTTTTGATTTCGACAATAAAAATTGTAAACTGTAAAGACTAAACCCTAAACTCTAAATCCTAAACAACTTCACTCCCAATATAAGATATATGATGATCGTCAATTAATTTTAAGATGAAATTCATGATATATATAATATGCTATCAGAGCTACCCTCGAAGTTCAAACGAGTATTCAATTAAAAAATAAATTCCGACATTGAAAAGATAACTGAAAGAAATGTTGAGGATCCCGATCCCACATCGAAAAGATGAAAGGACCTCACTCACAATATTAAACACCATGGGGTTCCACCCTAAAACCAATTGGTGATAGGAGAAGTAACCCATGTATGTTATATTGTGAGTGAGGTCCCTTCATCTTTCCTGGGATCGGGATCCTCAACAAGAAACACCATCTGAAAGGGTATGTTGAGAATTATAGGTTGAAAAGATGAAGTGAGCTAATTTAGTGTATTAAAAGACATGACTCACTCACACGTCACATAGAGTTACTCCTCTCTTTGCCGAAACCTAGTATATATAATAGGTGTTGGGTATGGCGATTTGTATATGCAGAAAAATTGTAGAGGGAGAAGATATTGGTTCATCCACTCTGAAAGCAGTAGCCAGTAAAAAGTGGGTAAGTTGTTTATTTCATTTTCATTAGACTACACTACATTACTGTTCTTGACTTTACTCCAATGCCATGAATTCACTTCACTCAACTCCTCCACTAATACTTGAATTTGATGGACTATGGCTTGATTCTCTCCTAGAATATTCACCCCTCATGAACATCTAGCATTTAACATTTGGAACGGGATGTTAGTACTATTTGGTCCCTTGTTAGATTTCAAGTTTCAATTTTTATTAGGTTTACGTTTATCGTCTAAAACAAGTTTTCCTTCTCAACTTGATTATTTGTCGACACAATATTCATAATCATGACCATCATACCAAATATCATCATCAGGTCGGCTCGGTTTTGGTGAAGAACAAGAACAACGAGCCATAAACAAGAATTTGAACTCCTTCCATCGCGGTCGGAAAACGAAATAGAGAAGATTGGAGAGATTTGACGGTATGGTCAGGATTCTTAGGTAATCTTCTTTTTTAATGTTATTGTTTTATATTAAGATTTTTTCAAATAAAATATCAGTTTAGGTTTTAGGGTTTCCTAATTTGTTTTATTTAGTGAATCTTACATCCCCATGAATATGAATTCTTTGAAAAAATAATGCTAATGACAATGAGGAAAAATCAATCAAACAAATACTCGCACTTATATAAAATAATATTTATATACTTCCATGTATACTCTCTTTTATACTTTGATATATACTGAACTAAAAAAATAATTATTTTTAGATGTCAAATTGTAAAGAATTATTTTTAGATATCAAATTCTAAATATTTGGGTTATTTGGTATACTTAGAGTGGTTTTTCCTAAAATATAGCTATCTATAATTAGTTTCTTTGTGATCTTCATTATTATTGAAGATTCTAAAATTGTATTCATGAAATTTAGCTATACAGGTTATTTTTTGGAAACTTGAGTGGGAGTTACATTTTCTTAAATATTTGTAAATAAATATTTTATTAAAAATAATTAAAAAAAAAATCATTATATATATTAAAAACAATATTGTGGCCTAAAAGTAGTTTTTACTATAGTTTATAATTTTAAGTTATGCAATACAATGTCATTTTGGTTGTTGTTTTGGTTGTTGTGACGTTTATTTTTACACGCAAAAGTGCTCTAATTGTCAAACCGAACATGACTCAATTGACATAAGGTTGTGCCCGTGACTATGAGGTCATGGTACTGTTGCAAAAAAAAAAAAGTGCTCTAATTTATTACGCAAAAGTACTCTAATTTATTATTGTCTGTATGGATAATTTTATTTTTAATTTATTTTTCTCTTATTTTATTTTTATTACATTTGAAAGTTTGTTAGGTTTGTTGTTTGTTGTTTGTTATTGCTATTGCTATTGCTTCCTAATATTCAAATTCCATGTAAACACACAATAAAAAGGGTATAAACCCTAAAATGGTGACAACTTGCAAGAAAACAGAGAGAATATGCTTAATTAATTGATGAAAAGAATAAATGATAAAACTCTTTTTTAGAGAGAGACACTTAAACATAATATAATAATACTGGATAAGAATAAATCATAGTAACTAATCGAGATATTAAATAAAATAATAATTAAGAGAAAATAAATAATACTAGGTTGTTACTAACAACACTAAATCATTAAGTAAAAGCAAACAATACTAAATTATTAACAACACTAATCTCACAGGTTTAACACAACAAAACCAAAATAAAAAGTTAAAAAACTAAAAATTCTATGAACATTAAATTTATCCGTCTCTTATTATTGGATAAATTTATTTATCTAACAAATATTTACGACCTTTAGAAGTATCAATCAAGTTTTGACTTATTTTTGCATAATCTCTCCTCCAACATTCACCCCACGAATTTTGAATAATCCAATATTTATGACCGAAGTGAGTGTTTCCAAAACCTACTATTAGAATTGAATGCCTACTAAAAATATTGTATTTTTTACTCTCCAATTCAAAACCACCCCAAATGTTCTACAAACACAACAAAATTTAAAAAAAAAAAATTATGTTAGATATATTTAAAAATCGTCATGAAGTAAGAGAAGGCCTAAAAAGACATTCAATTATATAATATATGTTGTTTGCATTTTAATTATATGTTTTTATAATTATCACTAGAAAATAGTTTACTTACATTATTTTTTAAATTTTGGAACTCATTAGTAATTTTTAAACAAGCACATATTGGTTGTTGTTGAATTCGCAACGGTCAAATATTAAATATTTCCTATCATCGGATCAGATTTCATATCCATTTACAATTAAAGAAGATTTAAAACTCATTATAAATTGAATAAAAATATAAAACTAAAGAACTTAAAAAGTAAAATATTTTACCTTAAAATCTACTTGTTTGCACTCTTATTTTTTTTTCTACATACCGATAATCTCTCTCTTGCTACTCCATGATATTTTAGTATTCGCTAAAAAAAAACTTTTTGGATATTTAATAAATAGACTCCACAGTCATCAATCACGGAGTCTAATGGTTACCTCACCGTAGGTTTAAATCATTGAACCATGTGATTGCCTCTAAATACTATTTATTAAATATTCAAAAAAATTTTAAGTAGGTACTCAAATATCATAGAGTAGATAGAGAACAAGACTATCTATATGTAAAAGAAAAGTAAGAATGCAAACAATTAGATTTTAAGGTAAAACATCTCACTTTTTAACTTTTATATTTTTATTAAATTTACAATTAATTTTAAATTTTCGGTGAAGATGAAATCTTATTAGACGATATAAGATATTAATATTAATTTACTGTTGCGAATTCAATGACAATCTGTATGTGCTTATTTAAAAATTATCAATAAGTTTTAAAATTTAAAAAATAATATAAGCAAACTATTTTTTTAGTGATAATTATGAAAATATAATTAAAATGTCAACAACAAATATTATATAATTGAAGGTCTTAAAACATTCTCTTAGTTCAATGATGGTTTTTAAATATATCTAACATAATTTTTTTCAATTATTTTGTTGTTTGAAAAACATTTATGGTAGTGTTGAATTACTGTATACTTTTAGTGGCATACGTTCTTCATTGTAGATTTTGGAAAGATTCATTCTGGTCATAAGTATTGGATTATTTAAAATTTTTGAGGTGAAAGTTGGGGGAAGGAAGTTATGCAAAAATAAGTCAAAACTAAATTTGTACTACCAAAGGTTGTAAATATTTGTTGGATGAATGAATTTATCTAATAATAAGAGATGAATAGATATAATTCTTGATTGATTTTTTAGTATTTTAACTTTTTATTTTTTGTTGTTGTGTTAAGTTAATCAGTTATCCACTATTATTATTATGTCAAATTTCCCTCCGTAAAAAGGCTTGCTTATTATATAATGCAACCTTACCCTTTATTGTTTTCATCAATTAAACATATTAACAGATAGCAATATCGGTTGACTTGGTTATATTTGGCTTGATTTTTTTTAAACCTTAAACTGATCGATTTCGATCGGTTTGAGCGGTTTTTTTTTGTTTTTTGTTTTTTTTTTTTACCCTTATTACATATATTAATTACACATTTTTCTTTGTTTTAAAATATTTATCTATATTTTAATTTTCATAATTTTATTCTTCTAATTGTTGCACACGATTCATCCCATAATTAGCATTTTTTTTTTGCAAAGGTATTTTAATTAAAAAAAATCGAACTTAAAATCAAAGTCTAACATAATCAACTCTTCACCCTTAGACCAAACTTCCAACTTTATATAATTAGCATTTGAACATTTGTTTCAAACATTAATTTTAACATTGTAATTTATTTTTTTATATACTTATACATAATATCTTTTTTTTAAGAAAATAAATGTATGTTGTTTATATAATATACCCACCATCGCATATATGAATATATACGGTAGTCAAGGATGAAAAAATCGCCGAAATTTCGCCAAATTCGTAAGTTCGATGGAGATAATGGGGCCAACATCGTTTTTACCCAAAATCGTCGATATTTCGGCGATATATCAAAAAATCGGCGATAAATAGGCGAGATCTCGAAAAATAGGCGATAAAAATCAGCGATATCTCGTTTATTTTGTACTGAGATTTGGTATTATAAACAGTTTGTTCATTATTTTACTGAAAATGTGGTTAGCACAGATGATTTTATTTTCGTTTGTGAAATGCGTTGAGTTTGAATCTGGTTAGTTTTTGTTTATTTATTTTCTAATCATTTGTTTTTTTTGTTTTTTTATTAGGTAATTTATATTTTCAATTATTCTTTCCTTCTCTTTTAATTCTCTCACTAACCATTTGTTTTTCCTTTTTTAATTAGGTAATTTATATTTCAATTTTTCTTTCCTTCTTTTTTAATTCTTTCACTATTTCTCATTATTTTACTATTTTAAAGTTTCAAAATTAATCCATAAATATAATCTAAAGCTAATTTATTTTGTTTTGAATTATTTTTTAATACAATATGTTGTATTATTATTACAGGATAGATTTATTTGTAATGACATTTCTATTTAATTAGTGAATTAATTAATTTATTTTTTGATGTATATATTATTAAGCTAAGTTATGTGTTGCATGTTTAAAGTATAAAATGCACCCTTTATGAATATTATAATATAATTTTTAATTTATTAAATCAAATAAAAATTTATCTTATTATTAAATTATGAATCATGTATTTGTTGACCAAAATTTGTAATCTATAAATTATTCAAGTTCATATTCATCTTTCAGTCTTCAATATTATCTATTATTCTATTATTATTCATGTTTGAGTTATAATTTTTTAAATATATGCTTGAAGCAGTAGTGTATTACTTAATTAAGCTTGGTCTAAAGTTTCATTAAAAAAATTACAATATTTTTACCAATTTTCGTAATATTCGTGATTCTTTTCGAAATATCCGTCGATATATTCGTAAATTTGAGTTACCGATATCGATATCAATAAAGATATTTTCGTCATTGACTGTAGAAAGATGATATATGCTGCAGTAAGATATTTTTTAAGTCTGATTATGAGGAGAGAGGAGTTAATTTTAATGAGTAGAGAGTTACGTGATTAATGTGAGTTTTAAGATTTCATATTTTTCTTTCTTAAAAGACTTATTTTATCTTATTTTATTAGAATGTTAGAAAGAATTAAAAGTAACAGAACCTTATTTTTTTTAAAAAAAACTTTAAATGTAGATAGACATTTAAAAAATTAGTAACCTTGGACCTAAGTGAAAAATAATAATAAATTGAAAGCTTACTCTTCCTAGATTCTTTTGTAACTTGATCAACCATATCGTCAAATCTCTCTCTCGACGGCGGACACCCAATCCTTCTTTCGTGTCGTTTTTCGACCGTCCTGAAATGAGTTTTGTTTATGGCTTCTTCTTGTTCTTCACCAAAATCGAGTCGGTCTGAAGATGATATTCGGTAAGATGATTATGATGAAAAACGTGAGATGAGTGCTCTCTTGTTGTTGTAATGGTAGTTTTGAGGTCCAACTTTGCAGCCAAAATTCCACTTCATCACTGTTACAAATCTCGAAACTCCATCGACATGATATTTGATATTGTAGGGATTTTGGCAATATATAAGAAGGGTTGTTGTCCCATATCGGAAAGAATCAGGTAAGTCATGTGCTCCAAAGACTATAAAAGGAGCCTATGACTTTGAGTTTTAATCAAACATTTTAAGCTTGGTGTGCTAACTCTAATTAAATTCCCTATTGTATTCTCTAGTGTTAGAGTTGGGCAAAAGGGTGTAAGTGGTGCAAAGTAGCTTTGAAGAGAGTGTCTTGTAATTGGGATCGGGGAGAGAATTCTGTGTGATTGTAACAAATTTTCACAAGAGAATTCTGTGTAATTTTCACAAGAGAATTCTGTGTGATTGTAACAAATTTTCACATCTTGTAACAAATTTTCACAGGAGGATAGGAGGTGGGAGGTTTTTTTCCAACAGATATACTTAGTATAGAGATAACAATAAAAACTGGATCACCCTAATTTCCAACGGATATAGTTAGTATAGAGATAACTATAAAAACTGGAGCACCCTAAAATCTAAACCCAAATATTTTAAGGAAATTGTAAATTCAAAATAAAATTAGGAATTATCAAATTTCAAAATTCCATCCCTCTTGCTAAAAATTTGAACCTCTAATCTCAAAGTTGAACGTCATATATGTATTATGACATGTATAAACAATCTAGGTGAAGTCCCATCTTCTCATCTTTGTTTATTTTTAAACTTTGTCTGAGATTCTGAGTTATACAAACTCATATTCGTGTATAAATGTTTTTGACTGCATAAAAACATTACAATTGCATAATTTACTTTGGTTTAGTATGTCACACTAGTTTGATTATATATCATTATTGCTTAGATGGCTTCACCATCAAATTTTGAAATGTCAGACAACGACTTCACGCCTACCTGAAATCTTTTGTCTGAAATCTTTTGATGTTGCTGATAGTGATGATCATTATTGCTTAAATAGCTTCACCATCAAATAACTGTTGAAGAATTTCAACAATATTACAAAGCGGCGATAGAGAGCGAGGTTAAATAATCATGTTATTATAACAAAATTTCACTTTCATTTAAAAATATAATAAATAAATAAATAGAGTTAGAAACTTTCTTCTTTTATTCATCACTTAGCGTTTCTCAATTTACTAATATTTCTTTACATTTTTTTTTATTGAAAATATTACCTGATAGTATCAAGTTGATATTCCATAAACAAACATTTCAATTTTCATACACGTGATATATAGAGGCGGACTATGAAGAGACTAGAGGGTCATGAACCCTCCAAAAAGTTTTGAAATTTTTTACTTATGATAATGGAGATGAATGTAAACCTTAGAAAATTAAATATTTAACTATTATAATTGTATAATCCATTTGCAAACACAAATAATGCTTTTGTCTCAGTGGCTTTCAAGGTCGAGCCCTACCCATTGCATTTAAATTTTCATTATATTAAACAAATATATATGTATAATAAAATGGGCTGGTTGCACAAATAGCAATCAAGCCCAAACTAATAGACTTTATCATATCACTGATAGACTTCTATCAGTGATAGACTATTATCACTGATAGACTATTATCACTGACAAAAATCTATAAAAAGCTGAGGTGATCAGCGATAGACTTCTATCAGCCATAAGATATCAGCGATATAAATTGTCATATCTGCAAAATTTTTAAAAACATGCTATATTTTTAATTACCTTATTATAAATTGACATCTATTATAATTTCCCTAATAAAATCGTATCCGCTTCTATTTTAATCTTTATATATATATATATATATATAAATAAAAGTTCTTATTTTTATTGATTAACAAATATATAAAAATTTAATCTAAAAATAATTTACAAATACAAATAATAAACTCAATTGACATACGTCTTTGACTAAGAAGTCAGACATTCAATCTCCTCACCATACATTAATTAAATATATTTATAAAATAAAAATTTTAAATAATTTTGGAGCTAAGTGAAAAATAATAATAAATTGAAAGCTTACTCTCCCTAGATTCTTTTGTAACTTGATCAACCATATCGTCAAATCTCTCTCTCCGGCCGACACCCAATCCATCTTCCGTTTCGTTTTTCGACCGTCGTGGAAGGAGTTTTGTTTATGGCTTCTTCTTGTTCTTTCACCTATAACGAAACTCAGGTTTTCTAATTTACTTTTTATTTTTCCATTTATATTTCTAATTTCAATTGAGAAACCCCAATGTGTTTTGTCAGAGGAGATTTCAAAAATTTATTTATCACCTTTCTTTTTTTATTTACCACTTAGCATTTCTCAATTTACTAATATTTCTTTACATTTTTTTTGATTGAAAATATTACTTGATAATATCAAGTTGATATTTATCTAAATCTAAATATAAATATAAATATATATATATATATATATATATATATATATATTTTTTGCAACATAATTTTAATTAAGCGAGGATTGAACTCATGACCTGAGCACAATCTTATGCCAATTGAGCTATGTTCGATTTGACATATATATATGTATATTTTTTTACAACATGTGTGATTGAAAGATTGAACCTAAGATCTTTTGATCACTAATGTTGAGTTATGTTCTTGTTAGTTTGAATACTAATATTTTTAAATATGTAAGTGAGTTATTTTCATTAAAAAAATGTTAGTAAATTAATTTTAATATTTAATTATATAAGAAACTTAATTATTATAAAACACAAAATTTTAATTAATATTTTCTTTTTTTTATATATATTTATATTTTTAAAAAGTTTGAAAGGTCATTTTGGTCTATACTTTAAGAAATAATTTTTTTATTATATTTTTAAATGTTTAAATTTAGTCTTCATACTTACCACAAATTTTAAAATTAATGTCTTCATAAAAAAAAATTAATATCAAATGGAGCATAGCTCAATTGACATGTGTCTTTGATTAAGAGGTTAAACATTCAATTCTCTCACCTTACATTAATTAAATATATTTAATTTTTTTTTTTAGAAATAATTGATTTTTTTAAAAATAATTTAGTCTCTATTTACCATATTTATAAATTTTAGAAACATATTCACATTGTGTCTCTTATTAGATAGAAATGATTGATTTTTACACATTATATAATATATTTTTTAACTTTGAATTTTGTGTCTAATAGATTTATTAACTTAAAAAAGTGTATAGCATATCTTTCAACATTCAATATGTCATCAAATTTTTAATTTTAAGTTTAATAGATTTTTGTTCTATTCGACATTTTTTAAAATTCAAGGATTCATTAAACATAAAATTGAAACTTTACGGACTTATTGAACATGTTTAAACTTTAGCAATTTATTAGATACTAGATTAAAAGTTTAGAAATCTAAAATAATAGACTAAAACTTAAAAGTTTATGGACTGACTTTTTTTCTTCTAATTGATAAGACATCCAAATGATCTAAATTATACAATGATAGTAAGATTATTCGAACTTAGTTAGAAAATCTTTGATATACTTACTTAACCTTACGATTAATAACTTTGTTTAAGAAGACAGGCGATATTTTGTTTTTGAATTCCCAAATATTACTGTCTGGGTCCGCTCCTATTATATATAAAATATATATATATATATATATATATATATCATAATTTAATTTCATCAAGCAAATTGGAAAAAATGAGTTGGAAATTGGAAAGGGAAATCACGACAAAATGGGTAGAAAAGTAAACTGGAGTACGGGAGAGCATATTTGGGCATATCCCTCCAAAATTCCATTATACCTATTTTTCTTTTCGCCAATCAAATTTTTAAGTTCATGTTTTTCATTTTAAAGAATTTCTTTTGTTAACAATTTTATATTTTGTTTTAAATAGTTTTGAAATTTATTCATATTTTAAAATTTTACTTTAAAAAAAAATTAAAATTTTGGTAGGATTTCGAGATAATTTTTAATTTCATATGATTTATTTCCGATTAAATTACAATTAGACGATATTTCTGACTTTTAAAAAATGTTTGGGACACCAACTTAGAGTTGAATGAACTGAGTTATTATAGCTCAATCTACGTTTAACCTATCAACTATTATAATACGCAGTCAATCAAATAACTATACTAACTTCAATAGTATTTATTATACACCACTATTATAATCTACAGATTAATATAATCACCGATTATAATAACTCACTCAGCGCGTCAAAGAGTGCCTTAGTTTTTATTTTACTTATGTCCGGTTAGAGCCATACTTTAACTGACATGATCTATCTATTAATAACTATGAGATCTTAGTTTAAACGCTCACATAGTGTAAAAAAAAACTTATATCCATATCTGTGAAGTAAAAAAAAAAAGTGACTTTTATTTTACTTCTGTTACATAAATATTATTTAAATTTTAATAAAGATATTGAAATAAATAAAGGATGAACAAAATTTAAAATGATGTAAAGCAGAAATATTTCCAGAAACGCTTCTCAGATTTTCCGGAACCAGTTTTTCGCATCACACATTTCTGTCATCTACTTGATCGAAAATCAAAATCACTTCTTGCTCATCCTATCTTCTCCATTCGATCAATTCCTTCATCTCTCTCTCTACTACCAGCGAGTTTTCTTTGGGAAGATAAAAAATCAATGGCGGAAAACGGTACAGAGACTAGTTTTTTTTTTTTTTTTTTTTCCTTTCAATTTTGTTCTAATTGTTCCTCCGTTGTTCAATTGATTACTTGTTGATTCATTCATGCACTCCATTTTTCCATTTGAGATAATGGGTAGCATTGCTTATTCATTTATTTTGTGAAAATGTTGTTTGATTTTGTTTTTAGCTTCTCTCGAGGAGTACCTTGCAACTGCAGTCGATGCCGCCAAGAAAGCAGGAGAGGTTTTCTTCTTTCTTGGGTTATCTTCCATTTTCTACATTCAATCTCCTGATTGTTCCTTCAATTCCATTTGATTTTGTTGTGATTCCCAGATAATTCGCAAGGGATTCTATCAGACAAAGCATGTAGAGCACAAAGGCCAAGTAATCAATCCACTGCCCCCTTTCCCCTCTTTTTTCTGTTATTTTTTCTTAATGTACTGAAGAGAATGCTTTGTAATTTTATTTGCCCATCTGGGTGGTAGAAATTGTATGTATGTTCTTGTTTCTGAAGGTTTTGACATTGCTTGAAGTTGTGGAGAAAGTGTTTGATTATTGAACTCTCTCATGTATTGGAATGTTATTCGAAATCGTAAGCTCTTCGGAATGTTGGGCGTCATCTGAATGGTTTTATGGAGATCAGGGGAGGGGATAGAATTCAAGCTGAATTTGAGCATTAATTACATAACTAACGATATTATTTAGATGGCTTTTGATATGATGCTTCTATTGAAATATATTAGGAGTGAATTCTGCTCCTGACACTACACAACTAACTTAATATTGACATGGATTGCAGGTTGATTTGGTCACTGAAACTGACAAGGCTTGTGAAGATCTCATATTTAATCATCTCAAGGAGCATCACCCCTCACATAAGGTCCAGTTCTTTAACTCAATTTAAGTTTCCCATCATGTATGGGGAAAAAAGTAGACCTTTTTCCTATTCCCAAATTGTTGAAAACTGGCTATTTCAGTTCATTGGGGAAGAAACTACTGCTGCTTGTGGCCATACTGAGTTAACCGATGAACCAACATGGATTGTCGATCCTCTTGATGGAACAACTAACTTTGTTCATGGGTACTCATCCATGCCTTCAATTTAGGGTCCTTTCCTTTATGTATCTGTAGCTTTTGCTAACATTAATTTCACAACATAACAACTTGTAGGTTTCCTTTTGTGTGTGTTTCTATTGGTCTGACCATTGGAAAGGTTCCAGCAGTTGGAGTTGTCTACAATCCAATTATTGATGAGGTGAGAATCATATTATTTCAGTGACTGAAATCATGTAAGATACTAATCTAGGTTCCTCCATTTGTTTGTACTTAAAAATAGTCTCTAAAGCTAAATTCAACCTTGTAATAATTTTACATTACCAAATAGAGACACAAAGTTGCACATTTTTTGTAACTATTTGATCAAGTGATAAGTTCTGTTCAGCCTGTGAATACTGTTGGCTTTGATATGATCAAATTGATTTGTTTATGGTCAAATAAATGAAATATGCTTATCAGATTCGAGGAGCCTGTTACCATGTTTTTTTTTTTTATCATTTTCTAGCTGAGCCAATTGTATTAGTTTGTTTTGATGGTCTCTAGATTTTCACTGGAATTCGTGGAAAAGGTGCCTTTCTTAATGGTAGGCCTATAAAAGGTGAGTATGTGGCAGTTCAACTTCTCTGAAACTTTGAAATTTAATATTATTCATTTATCTCAAATGCCTCTATTTCGTATTTTGCAGTATCCTCTGAAGATGAATTGTTGAAGTCTCTTCTTGCAACTGAGGTATCTTGTTAAAACTGATCAAATGAGTCAATCGTCTTTACTGGTCATGAGACTGTCATGGGCATCGCAGCCACTTCTTTATCTTGCTTTTCTTGTGCTGACGAATAATTGGCGTTTGTAGAACTGTGTTCAACATTCTGAATAGATTTCAACACCATTTCTGTCTCTATCTCTATATTTACATTTCTTCTATGTCTGCCTTTCAACTCTCTTCATGATATGTACCTTCATGTTCTATTATCGATTACCACTGGGTCAAATGCTTGTCTTATAAGTAACTTGAAAGTTGAGAGTAACTCTACAATGACAATGGATATGGAAACCATGTTCTAACACCTTAGATTGTAGCCATTTTCTTTACTTCATATATACTAGCATATACATACTTTTATCACTAATGAAGAGAAATATTTTTCCTGCCAATGTTGATGTTGAATAGTATATGTAATATCGATAATTTTGTCTACGACTTCCCAATCTTAGACTTTTGACAAAGTTAAAAAGTCAATCATAATGTTTTACAGGTTGGAACCAAACGTGACAAGTTGACCGTAGATGCTACCACAGACAGAATTAATCGTTTGCTTTTGAAGGTATAGCGAGACCTTAATTATGTTCCCTACAACATTCTGTGATTTCCACATTTATGTCAATGGCCTTTTCTTATAGGTGAGATCAGTCCGGATGAGTGGTTCCTGTGCACTGAACCTCTGTGGAGTAGCCTGTGGAAGGATCAATTTGTTTTTCGAAACCGGTTTTGGAGGTCCCTGGTATGATATACAAACTATATGTCCATTGCTTGTCTGAGACATCACATTTATACTATTTCACTAATTGTTCAGGGATGTCGCTGCCGGAGCCGTTATTGTCACGGAAGCTGGTGGACTCGTGTTTGATCCGTAAGTAGCAAGAACTTGAGTCCAATCTGTTAAACTTTTGAACTCTACTCTGATAAGAAAACAATTTTCTAACTGAAATACAAGTATACAAAAAATAACTTTTTGCGATCGGATGATGCTGGTGGAATGGGGCTGTTTTGTGTCTTATTAAGGCTAAATGAGACAAACAAAAGCTAGGAAATTTAGAAACTTGATTTTAATGGATGTTGATTCTATTGGCAGATCTGGCAAGGATTTTGACATAACATCTCAGAGAGTAGCAGCTTCCAACCCTCTTCTAAAGGATGCATTTGTGGAGGCTTTGGGGCTGTAAGAATGTAGGTGCCGTTTGGTTTGAGGATTTGGAGATGCCTGAGAATGAGATGTCTGGAAAACAATAATGTATGTGTTTGGTGCTGCATGGGAATGACATCAGAGTTTGTGTTTGGTGTTACATGAGAATGTAATTGACAAATAAATTATAAATAATTAATTGTTGCTAGTTAATTCATTTTATTAAGTCAAATTATTAAAAATAATTGTAAGCAATTAGATTTTAATTTAATAATAACTATATAATTTCAGGTCGATTTTATTTAGCAATCAATTTTAATAATTCTTCTTAAATACAATAATAAAATTGAAGAATGTAATATAATTTAATAAAATTGTATGAGTTTTATATTGAGAATTGAAGAATAATAAAACGTTGTAAAAAAAAGAAAGAAGAAAAAAGAAGAAGAAAGCAACATATGTGATAATTCCAAACCTATGCGATAGCTATGCGATCGTATATGTTGCTATGCGATTCTGGTTAAGAGAATAAATAAACTGAAATCGTCAAATTGGAATGTTATAAGGAAGATGTATAGTTCATGTTACTGAAATCGTCAAATTGGAATGTCATAAAAAAAAAAAAAAAAAAAAAAAACACAGGAAGAAGATGACGAAAAAAAAAAAAAACACAGGAAGAAGATGACGAAAAAAAACAAAGGAAGAAGATGACGATGACGTACCTGTGGCTTTTAGAGAAAGTCGTCAAATTGAAATGTCATCAGAAAGCTTCCTTGTGATGCCCGGGCTTCAGGTATGTCTGAGCATAAATTCGAAAATTGCAAACCAAACATGACCATGGTCATTAGATGTCCGTCCATTCCCATCCTGATGCCCACCCTCAAAGACGTCAATCAAACGGCCCCGTAATGGCTTTGGTAAATTCATGGGATCTTCAACTTTCTATTTGTTTTCAATTCTTTCCTTTCTTTTAGTCAAGTAATTCCAGATTACAGTTCAAATAGCGAGTAATATTACTGTAATCTTGAGCATCCATTAAATGGAGAAAATTATACCAATCAACTTTACTAATAGATCCATGAGGAGGTATTTTGATTGAGTTTTGTTTTGAAATGAAAAGTTAGAGAATAAGATTGACTGCAAAGTGCAAATAAAAACCAGAATGTTTTTTGTTTTTGCTCAAATAGAATTTTGTAGAATGTTGTTTGAAGATATTTAGTTATATATTATTTTGTATTTAATTATGTTTAATAAATCTTAATTGAATGTGTTCAGTTAACTTGATAATAGAGGAAATGGATGGAAAAAAAAAAAATATCATTTTATGTTCATGATATTATATTAATGTCCACACTTTACTTTGAAATTTTTCATAAAAGTTAGGCTGCAATTACTTTCAAATCCTTCAACCTTTCTAACATTTTATATTGACCTCTAACATTTTAATAAAATAAAATAAAAAGTAAAACAAGCTCATTTAAAGGAAAAAAAAAATTGAAATCATTAAACTGACATTAATCACGTCTCTCTCTTCATTAAAATCGTCTTCTCTCTCATTTAAATTTTCTTCTCCCTCATCGTATCCAAATCTAAACAATTTTCTCTCCGCAATATATATTTTCATATATGAAATATATAAGGTAAAAAAATACATATATTTTCTATAAAAAAAATACATAATATCTATAAGTATATAATCATATATAGTATATATGATGGGTATATATATAAATTACATATATTTTATAAAAAACATACATATTATCTATAATTATATATATAATATATATGAGTATATACTCATATATGAAGTATATATAAGTATATATGGTGGTTATAGATTCACGTGGGAGCCAGGGGCACGTGTCCCCCTCAAATTTTCCGTCTTTGTATTTTTAATATAAATGATAATTATAATTATATAATATATATAAATAAGTTGGTTATAAATATAAAAAATATGATAATTATAATTATATAATATATATAAATAAGTTGGTTATAAATATAAAAATTAAATTTGGTTTAGTGGTAATGGGTACCATTTTATAGGTGTTTCGATTCTATTAAAATGAATTTTTTTTTGTAATTTTCTGCCAATGAAACATGAGAGATTTGAATTTTTTAAACTGATTTGGAATTTTTTTTTAAATTTATTTAGATTTTGTTTTTTAACAATTGAATTGAATTTTTTTTCCTCATTTGGATTTTTTTTTTTAACTTTCAACTCTCCATCCCGTGAAACATGAGAATATTTTACAAACTGATTTGAATTTTTTTTTTTAACAATTGATTTGATTTTTTTTTCTTTTAAATTTCAACTGATTTAGAATAATTTTTTTTAGCAATTGATTTGGAATATTGTTTTTAGCAATTGATATGAAAATCACTGAACAAATATTTTCATAAATGAATATAAATTTTTTCATTCATGCTCTAGGTTAAATGGGCTAAAATCTATCTAAATCACCCTAGATTATATAATCTTTTAGAGAAAGAAAAAAAACATAGCCAAATTTTTTTTTTTCTCCAATTCATAAAGTTTTCAACTCTCAAGAACACGCTATTAATTTTTTCAGCTCCATTGTAATTCGTAAAGGTATCATTTATTTTTAATTTGCAAGTTATTTCTTATATTATATTCACATTATTAATATTGTGTTTTTTTTAATTACTTTCAAAGTTAATACTAAGAGACAAAAAAAAATTATTCACTCACTAGGATATACACACTATATCAAGAAGTTTCGAATTCTTTTGAGACATTTATATTTTATAATTTTTAATCTATGTAGTAGATCTTAATTATTAATATTTGTGTAGAGTTAACTCGAGATCAAAATGGAATGATATTATAAAAGAAAGACAACAATAGCGTCAGAGTCACCATCTTCGGGCAAGAAAAGTAATATTAATTCGGAGATGTCTTATACACAAGTCAATTTAGGAGAACTACCTGCAGATCCTTGTTTAAGAACTGAAATTTCTGATTACAATCCTAATATACAAGATCAAGTTCGGAGAGCATATTTACAAAAAGGATCCTTGCCAACCTCGAAATCATAATTTTCCATTCAAGAAATTTGGACAAAAGTCAAGACGATTTAATGCATGTTGGTTTAATAAGTATTCTAATTGGTTAGAATACAGTATTGCAAAGGATGCTGCATTTTGTTTATGTTGCTATTTGTTTAAACCAGAAGTTGGCGAACAATCAGGAGGTACATGTTTTGTAAGTGAAGGATTTTCTAATTGGAAGAAATGTGAGAAATTAGGAAATCATATTGGTGATACTAATAGTGCGCACAATCAAGCTTTGGGTAAATGTGAGGCTCTTTTGAAACAATACCAACATATTGAGACATTTTTTAATCGAATGTCAGACCAAGCACGAGTTGAGTATCGAACTCGATTAGGTGCATCAATTGACCGTATTCGATATTTACTACGCCAAAGGGCTTTCATTCCGTGGGCATGACGAGACAAATGATTCAAAAAATCAAGGTAATTTTCTTGAGCTTTTATGTTGGCTAACCAACCACAACAAGGATATTGAAGTTGTGACTTTGAAAAATGCTCCGGATAATTTGAAGTTGATTGCATCCGATATTCAAAAAGATATTGTCAATTCTTTTGCAGTGAAAATTGTTAATGGAATTATAAGAGATATGAGTGTAAATTATTTTCTATCTTGATTGATGAATCCAATGATATATCTTCAAATGAGCAAATGTCAGTTGTATTGCGATATGTAGATAAAGGTCATGTGACATGAACGATTTGTAGGAATTATACATGTGGCTAATACAAATGCTCTATCACTTAAGGAAGCTATTGATGATTTTTTTTCTCAACATGGGTTAAGCATTGCTAGTTTGCGAGGACAAATATATGATGGAGTTAGTAATATGCAAGGTGAATTCAATGGACTCTGTAGACACCGTATTTGGTCCGGGTATTTGTTTATTATTAATGTTTTTACCTTATTTATTTATTTATTTTTATCATATTTGATTGATCTTTTTAAGTTGTAAATTCACTTTTTTATTATGTATTTAATTAATTTCGAAAATTGGAGAAAAATAACAAAATAATGTTTTAATTGTTTGGGAAAGATTTTTACCTAATTTGACAAATAAAATTAGAATTTGATGAGTATAAAATTTATAAGTCATTTTATGGCTAAAATTTAATATTTATTTATTTATATCCAATGAGTATAAAATATTTAATTCATTTTTAGGTTAAAATTTGATACTAATTTATAAGTATAAATTATTTAATTCATTTTTGGGTTAAAATTTGATATTCATTTATGAGTATAAATTATTTAATTCATTTTTGGATTAAAAATTTGATATTCATTTATGAGTATAAATGATTTAATTCCTTTTTGGGTTAAAATTTGATATTCATTTAGGAGTATAAATTATTTAATTCATTTTTGGGTTAAAATTTGATATTCATTTATGAGTATAAATTATTTAATTCATTTTTTGATTAAAAATTTGATATTCATTTATGAGTATAACATATTTGTTCATTTTTGGTCAAAATCCGTTCCAATTAAGAATAAAATTTCGAGTCATTAATTTTTTGATTTTAACCTTGTTTGACGTTATCATCGTCTATAAATATCGGGTAAAGAATCATTCAAGGAATCATAGCAAAAGGCTCGTAGAGGGGAGATCGATAAAATTAGAGTTTAGAGAATTTAAAATATGATTTTTGAAGTCAAAATCTTGACTTGACTAAAAAAATCAATTTTCTTTCTTCAATGTCCCACACTCTTTCTCTTCCTCCATCTTCTTCTCCAACTTCATCTTCTCCACCTTCATCCAAACATCATCTTCGAATTTAGGAGACAACCATTTGAGCGGCGAGCAGACGGTGGCGACTTCTCCAGATCGGTGTTGAAGAAGAACCAGATTGGCTGCGGACGAAGCTCACAAACGGCAGCCTTGAATCTAGGATTCATCTTTTTCACGTGGGGTAAGAGAGAATAAATCTTCATTTTAAAGTTTTAAGTTTATTTACAATTTTGCATTTATTTTTTGTCTTATTTACAATTTTGCTATTAATAAAAAAAATTCAAAAATTACACTCTTAACTTTTAGTTTTTCATGTTTTTTTTTATTTCTTTATTTTTGTGTTATGTTTTGATTTAAAAAAAATGAAAATTCTAAAAAAACAATTCTTGATTTGTTTACCTTAATTTAAGATTTCTAAAATAATGTTGATTTATTTTGTTTTAAACTTAGCATTTTAAATGATTTTAAAATTAGATCTTTCATTTGATTTTCAATTTATTCTAAAATTAGAATTTTCAAAAGTATTTCAAAACGAATTTCAATTAATATTATCATGTAAAAATCCTATGACGGAGTTGGAATTTTCTCAAATTCTTGAGGTGATAGTTTTCTTTATTTAAGGAAAATTTAAAAACATGATAATTAATTAATGGTTAATTTCACTCATTATATCAAATTCTTACTTTATCCTTAAAGTTAAGATATGATTAAGTGAGACATTTTTTTGAATTTAATACTATTTATTTTTTCTCAAATTAAGGACTTTCGCAATAAATTTAATTGGATAATAAAGATAGAATTTTGGCTACCGTTTTAACGGGTGTTGTAGGGTGCTAGGTTCCCTACACTCAACCGACCCCCGAACTTGATTTCTGTTTTCTAGACCAATTTTTGTTTTAAGGTGACCAATCACACCCAAAATGGTTGGTGGCGACTCCATCTCTTTTATTTTTAAACCAAAACCCTTAAAAGAGGACGTCGGCCGCTCCACGCCGCGATGACGTTGCGACAGACTCAAAGCACTTATTTTGAAAGAAAATGAATGTGCTTTTTACATCCATTGTTTTTCTCATCAACTTCAATTAACTCTTATGGCAATTGCAAAAAAATCATGTAGAAATTGCTGACCTTTTTTTTTTTATTGTTACAAATGTGGCAAATGTTATTGGGGCATCAACAAAACATCGAGATATTCTACGAGAGAAACATGCCATGGAAATTTTTGAAGCTTTAAATAATAGTGAACTATCAAGTGGCCGAGGATTAAATCAAGAGACAATGATTAAACGACCTGGAGATACACGATGGGGATCACACTACAACACTTTAACAAGTTTTATTAAAATCTTCTCATCGGTAGTTGATGTACTTGATACTATTGTAGAAGGTGGATCAAATTCAGAACAAAGATATGAAGCCGAGACTCTAATCAGTTCGATCCAATCATTTGACGTTGTTTTTCATCTACATTTTATGAAAATTATCTTGGGAATCACAAATGAGTTGTCTCAAGCGTTACAAAGGAAAGATCAAGATCTCGTGAATGCAATGAGTTTAGTCAAAACTTGCAAAGAAAGACTACAAACTACAAGGGAGTCTAGTTGGGAATCATTGTTGGATGTAGTTTCTAATTTTTTTGATAGCCATGATATTCAAGTTCTTAAGATGAATGATATGTTTTTGATTCGAGGACGTAAAGGCGAAAATCTCAACCAACTACAAATTTGCATCATTATCGCGTTGAAGTGTTTTATGCTGTCATTGATATGCAACTTCAAGAGTTGAAGAATCGTTTTCCTGAAACAAGTACTGAATTGCTTCTCTGTCTGGCATGTTTGAATCCAAGTAATTCATTTGCTTCTTTTGATAGACAAAAACTCAGTCGGCTTGCTCAACTTTATCCAAGAGACTTTTCAGCTATTGAACTCTCTGTACTTGAGGATCAACTTCAAAATTACATTGTTGATGTGCGTTCAAATATTGAGTTTGTTGAACTAAAAAGCATCAGTGATCTTGCAATAAAAATGGTAATGACGAATAGAGATAAGATTTATCCATTAGTTTACCAGTTGATCACATTGGCGTTGATTTTACTTGTTGCAACAGCTACGGTAGATAGAACATTTTTTGCCATGAATATTGTGAAGACTCGATTGCGTAATCGAATGGGAGATCAATGGATGAATGATTGTCTCATAACATATATTGAAAAAGACTTATTTGATAAGTTAGATAATAAAGTTATCATGGATCGATTTCAGAACATGAAAACTCGCAGATGACAGTTGTAATGCATTATATATTAAATTAGTTCATTTATGATTTATGAAGCTATGCACATTTTTTTTATAGATTGTTTTGTTTATATTTTTACCCTATATAAAATTTATGGATCCGCCCCAAGTTATATATAGAAAAAAAATAAAGATGATGAATGAAAATGAAGAGGAAGAAAAATATATAAAAGAAAGAACACTAACGTAAGATGAATGCTTATATATACAAATGTGAAATGTTGTTTTTGTGAAATGAAGAAAATGTAGAGGACGAAAAATCTGGAAAATAAAGAATACTAACCTAAGGAGAATGCTAAAATCGAGAAAACAAGGTTGAAAGAAATCCCAAAAAGGTATAAAACATTCTTACATAAATTGTGAGAGAAAATGGAGAGAAAAAATTAGAATTTATTATAAATTAAAATTTAATGCACAAAATAGAGAAGAGAAATTGAATAATATTATGGAAATGACACATTAATGAGGGTAATCAAAATTAATCAAAATTAGAAATGAAAAATTTAAGATTTTAGGACATATTTAAAAATATACTCTTATAAAGGTGGTCATTTGAAAAAATTTCTCTAAATTAAAATCAAGAGTCTAAATGGCCCAATGTCTAAAATACATATGCTCATGAAAAAAAATATATTAAAAAAAAGTCTCAAATTGCAAAAATCGAAGTATGGTGGTTGTAACAATTACATCCCTAAACTTTCAAATGTAAAAATTAACCCCTCAAACTTTTAAAAGCCTATAAAATTAGGCCCCTAAACTTTGAGTGATAAAATTAGACCCTCAAACTATTTTGATTGTAAAAATTGGATCAATTTTTCCTACATTTCTCTCTAAGCCAATGTTTGAACATTCGTCTCTTAATTTCTCTCATAATAGCTTCCATGGCGAAACCCTATCTCAAATTTGTCAATGGTTGAAATAACATGAGCATAACTCAACTGATATAACGTATGAATTATTGACCAAAAGATTAGAGGTTCAAGTCCCTCACCATATCACAAAAAAAAAAACAAAAAAAAAATATAAATTTCGGCAACAACATTTCTTGTCAAATCCCCTAGTTTATTTGATAATATTTCTTCTCTCATCCTTCAATCTTTGTTCTTCAGAATTAAATTAACAATATCACTGGCGAACTTCACACCCAACTCTTGAACATTTCATCCATCTTTAAATTTGTCATTCATGAAACCTCTACTCTTCAAATTAAACATCGCCATTCATCAAACCTCTACTCTTCTTTCTCATTGTCTTACTTCATTTCCATATCTTGCTAGTGTCCTAATGGCCGCTAATTTGTTCAATAATTTTATACCTTTGTCTATTTCGTATGTCTCAGAGCTTGAAGAGCTTAATTTGTGGGGAATTGTAAAATATGACCCGATTTCGAAAAGGTTTGTGAAATTGACTAGAAATTGAAATTTTAACATTTCTGACCTAATTTTGACAGTTGTCTCACATTTTCAATTTCATGAAATTTCGTATGTGCCCCTCTTCTAATGTCATTTATTCTCTTATTTTTTTTTCTTTTTATTATCTTCATCCCTTCTTCTTCTCTGTAAGTAGTCAAAAAAAAGAAAAAACCTCACTATTTAAAAAGAAAAAACTCACTGATTTTTCAAAAATATGTAAACTAAAAACCCGGCAAAAAAAACCAAATCTCAACTGGGTGATTTATTTTTGTTAATCGAGAAGGAAAAAGTTATATGATCGTTTTGATCTTTTTTAATCGTAGGATTTTTTTTATCGTGTTATTTGTTTAGACGATCGTGGGATTTGTTTGCGATCGTGTTGTAGATTTTTTTAGATTTTTTTAATTTTTTTTTATTTATTATTGTGGGATTTGTTTACACAATCGTGTTGTAGATTTTTTATTTTTTGTAATCGTGATTTTTTTATCAACATTAAAGAAGATATGTTGGTATTAAATCTATGATTTTTTATCGAAGATTTGTTGATATTAAATCTGTGATTTTTTATCGAATATTTGTTGGTATTAAATCTGTGATTAAGATTTGTTGGTGGATGAAATCAGAATGAGAAATATTTGATTTAAATCCGTAAAAAATAAGTCGTTTGTTTCGTGAAATTTGTTGGAGAAAGAGAGAATAGAAGGATGAATAACAAATGAGAGAGAGGAGAGAATGATGAATTTCATGTTTGTGGGAGAATGATGAAGAAAATGGTAACAGAAGAAAGAGATGAAAGAAGGATGAAGAAGGGAACACACATAATTTTACGTTTAAAAAAAGTTGAAAAGGTGAGCCCACTTTTAAAATTATGTAAAAAACGTTAAAATTTCTATTTCAGGTCAATTTTAACAAACCTTTCTCAAATCGGGTCAAATTTTGCAATTCCCCTTAATTTATCAGCCAACAAATTTTAAAGGGAGAATTCTATTGTTATGGAATTTTGGGAAGATCCAAAATATAAATCTTGAAGAAAAGAATCTGACAAGTGAAAATGAGAATAGAGGATTGATTTCATTACATCATTGACAAATGAGAAATTGTCGTTTAGTGGCATGTTTTTAAAAATGTACAAAGATTTTACAATTTCATGTTTAGATTTGAGTATATATTTGCTCATCAATATGTTCTTCATTAAGGTTCTCTCCCCAATATAACTACTTTGATTTTCCATAATTATTAATTTTCTCTTCATTTTGTTTTCTAAATTAAGAAATATAATAATTATATGTTTCTCTCCCCATAAATTAATCTCGATTATTTTCTTCCTGATTTTCATGATCTTTGCATATATTTCATTCAACCGTTTTCCCCACGATTTTAACATCATATTTTTGTCTCTTATTTATTGTCGATACCATCTCCATTTTTATTTTTCATTACATTATTGCACAACAATTAATATATACTACGTATATACCTCCATATGTACTCTTGCTACTCCATATATACCTCCATATATATATATATACTGCATATATACTTATAGATAATATGTATTTTTTATACATATCCACCGTATATACTTATATACACTTCATATATGAGTATATACTCATATATACTGTATATATACTTATAAATAATATATATTTGTTTTTAAGAAATTATATGTATTTTTTATATCTACCCACTATATATTCTTGTATATACTCATATATACTTATAATATGCATTTGTTTTTTAGAAAATCTGTATTTTTATATATTCTCATCATATAATGAGTATATATGAGTATATATTGCAAATATATGATTTTTTAGGCGTGATTATGATGAGAGAGGGGACGATTTTAACGATGAGAGAGGGGACGTGATTAATGTGGATTTTGAAATTCCAATTTCATTAATTGTGTCTGACTTTTGAGATTTCAAATTTTTCCTTAAATAATTTTGTTTTATTTTATTTTTTTAAAATGTTAGAGAGATATGGAGAGCTTAAAAGTCATTGAATCTTAGAGGCATTTAAGAAAAATTCGTCAAGAGAGAGCCAATTTGAAGCGAGCTTGTCGAAGCCCGTCAAATACAATTTATATTTACCGATCAACGGTTTGCAGTAAACTACAGCGGACCGGGTCGAACTCAGAGAATCGAAATTTAAATTCTCTAAATTAAAATTTATGTAAAAACAATAAATGGGGGATTTTTTGGATTGCATGTTAATGTAATGAATTAAAATAACAATTAAAGATAAAGTTTAAAGAATTAAAGAATTAAAGAAATAAACAAGAAATTACCTTGCTGATTCAGAGATTGTCGGGACTTAATGAATTTTGCTCCTCGATTATCCCAATAAAAATACAATTTCTTAATTAAAAGCCTAATCGACTTAACTGGAACAGCCATGAAAAGTCTCTAAGATCCTATCATGCAATTAATCCGACAAAGCATCGTAATTAACTCTAAACTAGTCAATTAGTTGGGCACGATAGCGTTCCATGCTAATTACCTAACAGCTCTAAACACATGGATTGATTAGAACGTTAATTAAATTGATCAGATTCAATTAAACATTTTTATATTCCTAAGGTCTATTATACGCACCATGTTAACTATGGAAAAGCCATAAGATTAACATAGTCATAATCTGATCATCTTGCTACTATAATTAAGCATGCAATTTCTGACAATTACGGATCACAAATTACAAACATAGCATACATGAACAATTAATATTTAATTGATTAAGCTGTCACATTAACCAATACTAAATGCACATGAAATAAACAAAGAATAGAAAACAATTAATCAAGAAATTAAATTGCAATTTAATACCAAAAATCTCACAAAAAACGTTAAGCCCGACAAACCTCTAAATCAGCCTTTACAAGCTTAGTCGAACATCGCTAAGACGATCCCGACTACAAAGCACAATAGAAATCTCTACAGAGAGAGAAAGGGAGAATTGAGATAGTGATGGTGTGTGTTGGTGTGAGGAGAAAGGTGTGTACTCTACCCTTTTTATACTAAAAAGGAAATAACCATTTACTATTTTTAAATAAAAATAAAAAAATAAAATATTAAATAAATAAATAAAACTTTTAAAACTTGTGGTTGAGTTTCTTCATGACTTGTTCGTGGGACTTCGTGCGAGATGACTTCTTCCTGATCAACCAGGAGCTGCCACGTGTCACTGGACCAAGCTTCCAACTTTGAATATTAAATGATTTTTATCTTTATAGTATCATTTGCGGCTCGGTTTGTTGATATTATACTCTAAAACTCCTCTTTTGAGTTCTTATTTAATATAAGTGTCTCGCCAAAGCGAGCATAGCTCAGCTGGCATATGTATGAGTTGACGACCACGAGGTCTGTGGTTCGAATCCCCCCACCCCCAATGTACTCAAAAAAAAAAAAAAAAAATTTAATATAAGTGTCTCATTCACCTCTAAATGCTCGATTCCTGCAAAACACATGATTAAACACATTAATTTGAATCAAATAGCACTTTTGGAGTTCTATCAAATACCCCACACTTAAATCTTGCTAGTCCTCGAGCAAGAAATAATTTAAACATTAAAATGAATCGTTGGCTTCAAATTAATGACTCTAACCTCTGTATCTTAAACAATAAAAATATTCACAACATTCAAATGCATTCAATCAACGAGGAATTTAAAATTAGTTCTTTCATCCCTTATGTGTGTGTGTGCGTAGCCTTTTCTATCTCGATTTTTATAAGTTCGGGAATATTTTATTCAACCCTCAACTCATTTTCCCCCTACTTCTGGTCATTTAGAACAAACTATCAAGCATCAATACATTCAAGTAAGCAATATTTCTATTAAGGTGCCTAAAAACAACTTTGGGGATCCCCTAAACTTGCAACATTTTAACTCAAGGGCACTAGCTTTCACACCCAACTGCAGGGCCTCTCACCCAGAGCACTCGCTCAATGGGCGGCCTAACTACTCACATTTGGGGCAGCTCTTTTTACCCCTTATCGTTTTACTCATTACAAGCTGATTTTCACTTTTCTTGAGCTCGAGCAATATTTTATTTTTTTCATTTTTTTTTCTTTTCACAAGACAGATAGACATGCTATACCTTCTTAATATCTCATTACAAACTATCATGCAAGATAACTTTCTAATCAGTTCTAGGGGCCTTTCGAGGTGACAACAAACATATAGGCCAAATAATACAATCCTAAGCCTTTAAAACCATAGATGAAAAGGCTATGTGCACAATAGTTATAAGAGAATCCAGAGAAAAAATTTAAATTTGACTCAAAATCATGAATGCATTCTCATGCTTTGCAAGAAAAAGTGAAAAAACAAAATGAACATAAAATATCTAAGACACATCATAGATTGTCATCATCATATAATATGCAACCAACTAATCATCATACATTTCAAGCTCAAGATTTTAGTAATTTAAAAGTTTAACTCTCAATCACATGCTTTGCAAATATATCTCCACCCCCACCTAAAACAATACATTGTCCCCAATGTATAATTAAGTAGATTGATCCAAAAGAAATGAGAAAATACTTTTTTTTTTAATTAAAGAAAAAAAAAATTGAAGAACAAAAATCTTCTTATGTCAGTTCCCAGTTAGAGGTGTTCCCTTTCGGTCAACTTAAGTACCTCAGTCTAGACAGAACTATCCATAGGTAGATTTATCCTTAATAGATAACTAACTAGATTATTCATAGAAGAAACACTAAAGAGAAGAAAATTCCCCTGAAATTTCTCTTACATGGGTCTAAGGGCGGTGGTGGTGCTATCGCATCTAACAGGTTCATATTTTCCTTCAAAGGTCAAAAGCAACCTGAATCTCAAAGCAATTAAAAAGCAACTCTGTTATCGGTTAAATATTGTTGAGAAAGTTTGAACATGTTAGAATAATTAAACAAAACAAAAACAAACTAAAAGAAATATTTTTGTGATTTTTTTTTTTTGTAAATTTTATGATTTTTTTTTTTTTGGGAAAAAAAAAAATAATAATAATAAAATTTAACAAAGATATTTTTTTTTTGTTGACATTTTTTTTAAAGAAAAAAAATTAAAAAAAAAATTAACAAAGAGAAATTAATTGGTTCCCCGGCAACGGCGCCAATTTGAAGCGAGCTTGTCGAAGCCCGTCAAATACAATTTATATTTACCGATCAACGGTTTGCAGTAAACTACAGCGGACCGGGTCGAACCCAGGGAATCGAAATTTAAATTCTCTAAATTAAAATTTATGTAAAAACAATAAATGGGGATTTTTTGGATTGCATGTTAATGTAATGAATTAAAATAACAATTAAAGATAAAGTTTAAAGAATTAAAGAATTAAAGAATTAAAGAAATAAACAAGAAATTACCTTGCTGATTCAGAGATTGTCGGGACTTAATGAATTTTGCTCCTCGATTATCCCAATAAAAATACAATTTCTTAATTAAAAGCCTAATCGACTTAACTGGAACAACCATGAAAAGTCTCTAAGATCCTATCATGCAATTAATCCGACAAAGCATCGGAATTAACTCTAAACTAGTCAATTAGTTGGGCACGATAACGTTCCATGCTAATTACCTAACAGCTCTAAACACATGGATTGATTGGAACGTTAATTAAATTGATCAGATTCAATTAAACATTTTTATATTCCTAAGGTCTATTATACGCACCATGTTAACTATGGAAAAACCATAATATTAACACTAGTCATAATCTGATCATCTTGCTACTATAATTAAGCATGCAATTTCTGACAATTACGGATCACAAATTACAAACATAGCATACATGAACAATTAATATTTAATTGATTAAGCTGTCACATTAACCAATACTAAATGCACATGAAATAAACAAAGAATAGAAAACAATTAATCAAGAAATTAAATTCGGGCGAGATGACTTCTTCCTGATCAACCAGGAGCTGCCACGTGTCGTAGGTTGATGTTGAAGTAAAAATATAAGAAATAATTACATTCTTCAAGAATCGAACTTTGGCTCAAAGAATAACATAATGAACCTTTCACCACTGGACCAAGCTTCCAACTTTGAATATTAAATGATTTTTATCTTTATAGTATCATCTGCGACTCGGTTTGTTGATATTATACTCTAAAACTCCTCTTTTGAGTTCTTATTTAATATAAGTGTCTCATTCACCTCTAAATGCTCGATTCCTGCAAAACACATGATTAAACACATTAATTTGAATCAACTAACAAGAATTAAAGGTTATAAAATAGCACTTTTGGAGTTCTATCAGCCAACATACTTGAAGTAAGCAAAAGAAACTCCCTTGGGACTGAGTGTCTTAGTCCTCCGTGTGTGGATAAGACGACGAAAACATCTACAATAAATTATATACTAATTGGAAGAAAAAAAATGCTCTCTCCTCTCTCCCACCCCTCCCTAGCTTAATCCCTCCGACCTCCATGGCTCCTACCTCCACCCTACAACAACCATGGAACCGACCAACTCGATCCATCTCCATTGATAGGAAGATTTTTGAAATTGCCTTTGATGAATATTTCTAGGGAAGCCGAGCAAAAATCACAGAGAAAGGAAGATACTCCGCTAGTTATGTCTCTCTTACTTTGAGATCTTTAGCATGGTTGGTATCCTCTTTCAATATCTTAGCCACAAAACCTTGTAATCATAGGTTTTTCGAGAAATTACGATGTGATGACTACGACCTTTGGTTGGAGAAACTTAGTAACAAGAATGTCCACTTTGTTGTGATGGAGCGATATACGCAGCGGAAGCGATTTTGGACCGATGATACTCTAATTTCATCAATTTAACAAATAGAAAACATGCTCAAATGACGGAAATAAGAAATTTAGAATACATACCCTTGTAGTTCCAATTTCTTCAAGATCCGCCGGCCGTTCCTCGTCACGAACTCTTCCGGCCTCTTCTCACGAACGCCCCGAGGACCACCCCAGGTAGTCCCGCTATCCTCGGCGCCGCGCAACAGAGTTGTGGGACTCCGAAAAGAAGAGAAAAAGAAAAGAAATAGAAAAGGAAGAAGAATAGATGAAGACTGAGAGGAGCTCAGAAGAACAAAATTTCAAAATTGAATTTTTTTTTATTGTGAACCAATCGTGAACTATAAATTATATATATATATATATATATATATATATATATATATATATATTTAATTATTATTATTATTATTAAAAATAATAATAATAATTTTATTTATTAAACTTTTTAATAAATAATATATATATATATAATTATTAATTAAACTTTTTAATTAATAATTATTATTTAATTCAATATCAAATATTAATTAAATAATATGACTAAACCCGATTTTCTGAAAACCAACTTTTTTCCACATGAATCCTATTCATGTTTTAGGCCATTCTCATATTTAAATCATATTTAAATATGTCCATATTTAAATCATATTTAAATATGTCCATCATTCTTCCACAAACCGAATTTGAACAATTCTTTTTCTTTTTCTTTTTAATTTCTTTTAAACTATTGCACGACGTTATCCGACCTAGCCAGGAGAACCTAAAGGACCTACAGATCATGAGCTTCAACGATACGAGATTATCCGGTCAAAACTCTTTTAACCGAACTTATCAACATTCGTTAACCCCCGGAGACTCCACTATAGTCTGAGGGTTGCACTCTCCTCACTGTAGATATATTATGTCCTCTGATATAACCGTCATGGGTAAGTCGATCTTTCACAGGTGTCCGTTATCACAGCTAGGTCTTTTAAACCGTTTAACCTCTATGATACCTTTTGTTCCTTAAGTACCACTGACACCTCTAATGAACATTTGATCTGTGATCCAATCATCAGATTAGAATCCTCTTCACACAAAAGAGGATGAGGCCTCATGTTCAAGCCCCGGAGTCAGCTATTAAGGGAACACCTATCTACTAGACCCTAATGAGGGTAGGAGTGAATTCCATCTTGCCACACTATGTCCCCAGCTACCTATTCGAGTTTATCTCCAAGTTGGTAGGGTTGTTGAGCGGGCGACCTGCCACTCTCACCCATACAAGTCTAAGGATACTCTCGAATAAGCAGGAGTTCATAATAAGCTCAGGATTAAGAACGAGTTACCTTAGGTCATCAAATGTGAAATAGTCGGTCTCATCAGTAAACGGCGTTATAAAGAAAAAATGACTTTTTCGCGGTTCAGTCTTATGCAAACTCATTGCACAGGACGCCCTCGCTTCTCACATCTCTATGTGAAACGATTCGGATCACATCGTTTTGTACTATACAAAGCGAGCCGCATCCAATAGTGTTACCAGGTTAAGGTACCAAGCCTTAACCATATACTATAGACCGTTTTGACTGACTACTTGAGCTTGACCCACAATCATGTCATACATGAAGCTCAAGTACTCATATTCAGCCAAGGGTGTTGTTATTGGTACAGGTTAATGCAAACACGTTTCACTATATTCAATAAACACCTTTACTGAATAAACCTCAATAACTCTTTATTGCATTTAATAGACATATTACATTTACAAACTACGAGTGTTAGGACATAAAACCCAACAAACTCCCACTTGGACTAACATGTCTGTGGGACGAATGCTGGTTAGGAATAAAAAGTATCTCCCACTGTCCTATTTAGCAGCTCGCAACCCCAGACTCTCCAGGTGTCTCTCAAACACTTTAGCCGTGAGAGACTTTGTAAACGGATCAGCAACATTGTGCTCCGAGGCAATCTGTGTGACGATCACATCTCCTCGTTGCACTATCTCCCTAATAAGGTGATATTTCCGCTCGATATGCTTCCCGCGCTTATGACTCCGAGGTTCTTTAGAATTTGCCACAACACCACTGTTATCACAATAAAGTGTGATGGGCAAATTCATATTTGGAACAACTTCCAAATCTGTCAAGAACTTCCTGAGCCATACTGCTTCTTTCGCTGCTTCACAAGCTACGACATATTCAGCTTCCATGGTGGAGTCAACAATACAACCTTGCTTGATACTCCTCCACACTATAGCCCCTCCGTTAAGAGTGAACACTGATCCTGATGTAGATTTTCGAGAATCTATATCAATCTGAAAATCAGAGTCAGTGTATCCTGCCAGGATCATATCCTTAGGCTCATACACGAGCACATAGTTCCTCGTTCTCCTAAGATACTTGAGGATATGTTTAACGGAGGTCCAGTGATCATATCCTGGATTAGACTGGTACCTACTGACAATTTCGACTGCAAAGCAGATGTCAAGTCTAGTGCATAACATAGCATACATCAGACTGCCAACTGCAGATGCATACGGAATCCGTCTCATGTCCTCAACTTCTTGAGGTGTCTTAGAAGACTGTTCTTTAGACAAGTGAATTTCATGCCTAAACGGCAACGAACATTTCTTGAAATTCTGCATCGAATATCTAGATAACACTTTATCTATATAAGATGCCTGAGACAGTGCTAGCGTTCTGTGCTTGCGATTCCTTACGATTTGAATCCCAAGAACAAACTGAGCCTCTCTCAAATCTTTCATTTGGAATTGGGTTGCTAGCCACATTTTTACATCAGTAAGAACTCCTACATCATTCCCAATGAGTAGTATGTCGTCTACATACAAGACTAAGAAAGCTACAGCCTTATTGACAATCTTCTTGTAGACACAAGGCTCGTCAATATTCTGTTCAAAGCCATAAGATTTGATCGCGGTATCAAACCTTATATTCCAGGATCTAGATGCCTGTTTCAACCCATAAATGGATCGATTCAACTTGCAAACTTTTTGCTCTTGACATCCATTTGCAGATTTCATAATCATAAAATGCGGCAATGGACAAGAGTATTCTATTCGACTTTAACATGGCAATAGGAGAAAAGATTTCTTCATAGTCCACCCCTTCTCGCTGGGTAAAACCCTTTGCCACAAGTCAGGCCTTAAAGGTTTGCACCTTACCGGTCTGGTCTCGTTTCCTCTTGTAGATCCACTTGCAACCGATGGGTCTTTCACCATCTGGTTGATCTACAAGACTCCAGACCGAATTGAAGTACATAGACTCCATTTTGAGGTCCATGGCTTTGAGCCACTGATCCTTGTCTACATCTTTCATTGTCTGTTTAAAGGTCAATGGATCCTCAATTCCATTATCAGGTATGACGAATTGAGTCTCAGACAAGCTAATGTAGCGGTCGGGTTGTCTCACATCCCTCCCACTGCGTCGAGGCTCTCTCAACTCTTGAGAAGGACTAGCCTGATCAACAACTTTTGTTGATCCTTCTGTAGCTTCCCTGGATAATTCGGACAAAACTATTTTGCTCGAAGATTGATGATCTCTCATGTGGTCCTCCTCTAAGAACGTGGCATTAGTCGACACTAATACCTTGTTCTCTCGAGAATCGTAAAAGAAACCACCTTTCGTTTCTCTGGGATAGCCTACAAACAGGCACAATTTCGAACGATATTCCAATTTCTTTGGACCGGGTACTAGCACATGTGTTGGGCACCTTCAAATTCTGAAATGACGTAAACTAGCTTTACGCCCTTTCCAGAGCTCAAAAGGTGTTTCAGAAACACTTTTCGAGGGAACAACATTCAAAATGTATACAACAGTCTCTACTGCGTATCCCCAAACGAACTAGGCAGCTGAGCATAACTCATCATAGAACGAACCATGTCCAACAGGGTTCAATTTCTTCTTTCGGATACACCGTTCTGCTGCGGTGTTCCGGGTGCTGAGAGTTGAGATACGATTTCATGTTCTATCATATAGTCATGGAATCTAGTATCCATATACTCTCCACCTCGATCACATCGGAGTGTTTTTATCGATTTACCTAATGTGTTCTCAACCTCTGCCTTATACTCAATGAACTGTTCAAGAGTTTCAGACTTACGATGCATTAGGTAAAGATAACCGTACCTAGAATAATCGTCAATGAAGCTGTTGAAATATTCATAGCCTCCTCGTGCTTTGACATTCAAAGGACCGCAGAGATCCGAATGCACGATTTCTAGAGGTTCTTTTGACCTATAACCTTTTCCAGTAAAAAGTCGTTTGGTCATCTTTCCCTCAAGACATGACTCACAAGGCGATAAAGAGTTGTCCTTTAAACGATTTAGAAGACCACTTTTAACCAACCTCTCAATCCTATTGAGATTAATGTGGCCTAGTCTCAAGTGCCAAAGATAGGTACTAGGAGAAAGCTTCTGCCTTTTAGTTTGAGTTTCAGCTGTTTTAAACATCTCAGTGTTCAAAATAGCTTGAACCTCTGTCGGTCTTAACACATATAAGTTGTTCTCAAGTTTAGCAGAACAAATTTGTACACCTCTTTTGCTAATGATAGCTTCATTATCAGCAAAAGATACTTTATACATTTGTTCTAATAAACAAGCTATAAAGACTAGGTTCCTCTTGAAACTAGGAACCAATAGCACATTTTCCAATAAAATGAAACCATCTCTATAGGACAACTTAACAGTTCCCACTGCTTTAGCTGAGACAACCTCTCCAGTACCAACTCTGAGAGTTATCTCATCTTTAGCTAGCGGCTGCCAGGAACTAGTTTTCTGAAACGAAGAACAAACGTGATTAGTGGCTCCTGAATCGAAGATCCAGGCATGACTATCATTTTCCGCTAAACACGTTTCTACAACAAACAAATCATATTTACTTTGTTTTTCTTCTCAGCACGACTCATTACTGAGCTGGGAAGAGGAGAATCCTGTGTTAAGACAGACCTAAGATCATCACGAACAAGAATCATATTCGAGTTCGTTTTCCAGGTCTCGTATTTTTCGCCAGTTAACTTAACCGAAGCTAATACGTTTTTAAACGAGCTAGACATGCTGAAAAGAAATGTAAATTTATTAGTGAAACAGTTTTAACCTATTTAAACCAATCAGAAAATTTAGCAGTAAATAAAGTACCCAAACTCTTTATTTAGATGCAACGATACTTTAGTAAGTCAAAATGGTTGCTACCGTAGGGCAGTCAAGCACCCTTTCACTAAACCAAGGCATTCTTGACTAAATACTAATACGAGAATAACTCTTATTCCTATAGCATCTTAGTTATCGTTTTTGGTCAAGATTTACTAACACCTTAGCAAATCCGTAAGTGTGACCCTCCCTTTTTAGAACACACAGGACGACCCCAACATAGCAACCGTATGGAATGTCAGTGTTGAGAATGACCCTATGTTTCTTTATCCAAAAATGGTGACTGAGGTATTCGATCTCCCATGCCCAGCCCTCCGTTTGGATGGTGCCCCAAGGGCAGCCTGCAGGCGGAACATGGGAATCTCACGGTTCAATCCAATGGAGGAGACCGTAGGATGTACTAACGTACTTCCTTCTCCCACTTAATATAGATACGTACTCCATTCACCTTGCTATTGAAAGTTGCAAACACCACCCGTCTGGAGATGCCTGATAGCTCTAATTTAGAGCTATTGTTTACTCCCTAATTATAGCTAAAAACCATGCTTAATGATGATTAAATGGCCTTGTTGTAGGTGATTCGTGGTGGAGAGCTCGAGAATTTCAATGACGTGTTTTGATGCTAAAATGAGTGTTTTAAGGCTTCAGGATGAACCGGGCAAAGAAGAGGACAAAAAGACTCAAGTTGTGGCAATTTAGTAAAGAGAAGGTGCA
The DNA here is from genome assembly GCA_028017165.1 of Herpetospermum pedunculosum. Taxonomy (NCBI): domain Eukaryota; kingdom Viridiplantae; phylum Streptophyta; class Magnoliopsida; order Cucurbitales; family Cucurbitaceae; genus Herpetospermum; species Herpetospermum pedunculosum. The sequence continues at coordinate 49,835,340 of CM051528.1, read as the reverse complement.
AAAATGGGCAAAAAACCCGAGAGCAAAAGCTAGAAATTAATGCACAGCCAGATGTCTGACATTAAAAGCAGCAGGCACCATGCTCGACATTAAAAGTCCAAAAGGCCAGCTGATGCCCAGCACCATGCCCGTCATTAAAAGTCCAAAAAAATGCCCGTCATTAAAAGTCTAAAAAAGCGTTGTTTTCCATTTTTTTTTCGTCCGTAGCGTCAAGACGCTAGGACAGCGTCTCGACGCTACTCTGAAGTATAAAAAGAACATTTTCGCGATTTTTGGGCATTCCACCTCCGTTTTGGGCTCGGGATTGACGATTTTTCACCATTTTTGAAGCTCTTCTTCTCCATTTGGGTTGTATGAACTCTACAACCTCCATGGAAGCTTGGAATACTCCATCTCCTATGGAAGGCTAGAGGTAAATGCTTGATTAGTTAGTTGAGGGATTGATTTCTATTGTATTTAGGTGAGATTTGTGCTTTATATGAATGTTTAGCATAGTTGTATGAACTCTTGCATCTCTTTCCTGTATTAAGAACGAATGGCATGCCTTTCTAATTAGGATTGACGCCCATAATTGTTACGCATGTTAATCGGCTAGCATTGATTCCTGATTAGTTTTAATGCAAGTAGCGAGGGTCTAATCGTGCCTAATCAATTTGACCCTATGTGACGAATGGGGTATGAATTGATTATTGTATCGCGGTGGGCTCAAGGTTAAGAGAGAAATCAAATTAGTTTTAGGATTAATTCGTCGCGATGTTACCCATTACTGTTTTTTGATTAATTTAGGACTAATCACCTTGAATTGATTAAGAGGCATGTTTAATTAGAATTGTCTGTTTCTAATTAATTCTTCGGGGTGTTTGTATCGGTGTCGAGCAAACATTTCGCGTGCATGAGCATCTCGGCTAGTTTCCATGTTTATCGATGAACTGAAATACAATAGAGCAATCCCGATACTTTCTAATTAAGCATACTTGTCAATTTCATATTTCCCTCTTTAATTTTCCGTTAGCGCAAAGTTCAAAGTCAAACCCTATTCAAAATTCAATTGGGCAGACGCAAAACTCTACTCTACATCCCAAAATAGAACTAAGCTAGAACAAAGAAAAATCTACCGAAGTTCAAATCAAGTTTCTGCCAAATAAGAAAGATCAAAATTGTGAGCTAAATTCATATTTTTGGTCAATTGGCATAAAAATGTGTATCAATCAAAATAATTGATTTATGGATCAAGTTTCATATTTCGATAAAATTGATATGTCAAGGCGAAGTCGAAATTAGGGGTGTCCTACGTTTCGACTTCTCTATTTAACTTTTCTGAGACTCACCCAGACATACTTGTGCATAACTCTCGAAAAATGGGCATTTGTTGACCGAGAAATTTCGGTCAATCAGCGGTCGCCACGTGTCTTCATCACGGCCGGTGGATCAGATAGACTTGACCGAGCAAATTCGGTCACATCGCATTTGGGCTCGAAATCGGATCGGTCCAGAAAAAGTTATTCAAAAGACAATTTGTCCCAAAGGCCAAGCCCATTGGGCTCAAAATTCAAAAGCCCATTGGATCCAAGCCCAAGCCCATTGGATCTAGGCCCAAGCCCACCAGGCCCATGAGAACTCTATAAATAGAAAGTTTATTCTTCATTTTCAAGGTTCAGAAAATTTCTAATCCTAAGAGTCAGAGAGAATTTCCAAGCAACGAAGACTCCCTGAATCCTTGGAAGACTGAACGATCATCCAACATCGAGAACAAGCTGCGAAGCCCTCGATCCAAATTCAACATCGAGAACAAGCTGCGAAGCCCTCAATCCAAATTCAACATCGAGAACAAGCTGCGAAGCCCTCGATCCAAATTCAATATTTAGAATAAGCTGTGAAGCCCTCAATCCAAATTCAATATCGAGAACCAGCTACGAAGCCCTCGAAACAAACCCAACATCGAGAACAAGCTGCGAAGCCCTCGAGATACATTTAAATTTGAGAGAGAAAGAATCAGAGGATAAACATTAGAGATTGTAATCCACTACGCACTGATACATACAAATACATAAACACAAATTCAAATTTCATTTACACGTGTCGAATTTTCATCCTTCGTTGGAAATCTCGTGTGAACAATCATGTAAAAAATATAATGGAACAAAAAAAATTAACACCTGTATTTTTTAATTTAAAAAACGTTTTTTTAAAAAATAAAGTAAATTTGTTTTTTAAACACATTTAAAAATAATGTAAAAAATATAATAGAACAAAAAAAAAAAAAAATTAAAAAACAGTATATTAAAAAAACAGTATATTTTAATTTAAAAAACGTTTTTTAAAAAACAAAGTTAATTTTTTTTTAAAACACATTTAGAAATAATGTAAAAAAATATAATACAAAAAAAAAAAAAAAAAAACACAGATATTTTGTATAATTGTGTTCTATAATATAGTAGTAATAATGTGTAGATACATGTCCACCTAGATTAGTATATTAACGTATAAATAATTGTATATTTGTGTTCTATAATATAGTAACAATAATGTGTTGATACATGTGCACTTAGATTAGTATATTATCTTATGAATAAAATCCAAAGTCATAAAATCTTCAAATATCTTAAAACCCCAAACCCTAAAATCATAACTCCTAAAAAGTCTTCCCATAAACCCTAAAATCATAGTCATAGGCTTTTAAAATCCTAAAATCATAAACCCTCCACACTTATATAACCCTAAACCATAATACTAATCTTCTAAACCACTAAACCATAAACCCTAAAACCACTAAACCCTAAAAGCCTTAAAACCTCCCAACCGAAAACTACTTAAAATCATAAACCTCTAAAAAGTCTTCCGACAAACCCTAAAATTATAGTCTTGACTTTTAAAAACCTAAATCTTAAGAGGCGTTAAAACACCAAACCCTAAAACTAATTAAACATTAAACCCTAAAAGACATCAATTAAAACCCTGAAAATCCCAAAGGGTCACCGCTAACATAAAACCCTTAAACTCTAAACTCATAATACTAATCTTCCAAACCATAAACTATAAACCATAAAAAGTCTTATAATCACCAAAACACTACAAAGTCTTACAATCATAAAAGCAACCTTAAATCATAAAATCTAAAAAAAGCCTAAACCCTAAAAAACTACCAGAAAACCCTAAACTCTTATCCATAGATAGTGCTGAACATTAAAACTTTAAATCTTAAAAAGTCTTAATTTTTTTTTAAAAAAAGACTAAAATCATGATACCCTTAAAACTGTAAACTCTTAGATGGAAGACAACATTACCACAAGACCTTATGACCCATCAATCTTACACCTACAACCCACTCATCGATCTGAGACTATTTGGCATGATGAGTACGCTGATGTATTGGCGTGTAGGCGTCGATAAGCAGTTCTCAAGAGAAATGGACGACAACCAGACCCTCATATTATTCCTTATTTATGAGCGTCTGGATTTTATGGTGTATCCTGTGTGAAATTTATTCAGTTAGACTGACATTTGATTACTACTTTCGTGGAACGATGGAGACAAGAGACGCACACATTTCATATGCCACATGGGGAGTGTACAATTACTCTCCAAGATATAGCAGTACAGTTTGGACTACCAGTTAATGGTAGAGCATTGACAGGTCACTAGAACATGATTGACATGCTCTCTGTTATGACCTATTAGGAGTTACTACTAACAATAGTAAATGAAGATTTGGGGAGGAGAGAGAAAGATTTGGTTGGAGAAAATCTGGGAAAGGAGAGATGAGAAGTTTTTTTTTAAGATAAAATTTTAAAATCATAGGAATAGTTGGAAGGGTAAAAAAAGAATGAAAAGTGAAGGAGAGATTTTTTTTTAAAAAAAGTACACGAAACTCAATTTCAAAAAAAGAGATATCGATTAAAATGAGTTTTCAAAATGGGTCATTTACCATGAATTCCCAAAATAATTCAATCCTATTGAAAAAAAATTAGATTAAGCCCAAAAGTTGGTCCGAAAGTGAACCAATCCCAAACCCATATTAGGGTCCATTAAATCCTATAAATAATAGAGGATATCACCATTCATTTTTGACATTCGACATAGAACATTGAGCCATAATTTAGATAAGACAGAAGCTTCAAAAATCATAGTCCAGAAAAGTCAGAATTCTAGATCAACAAGCCAAAGGCCGATCATCCAAGCAGATTAAACAAGCCCAAAGGACGATCATCTAAGAAGATAAACAAGCCCAAAGATTAAAGTTTACATACTCGAGAGAAAGCATCAGAGGATAAATATTAAAGACTATAACACTGATATATAAAATCAAGTTCATTTCCACGTATTAAATTAAAAAAAACAAATTAGCACTCCCAGTGGGACAATTTCTACCTCTCATCTCTTTCTTTCTCCAATAAGTGATGACATCCAAAGAAGTTTCTTCAATGACTGTTGAAGAAATGCTCCTATGGAGAGTCAATTACGTGCAGTCGCTGGAAATCCAACATGAAGAAAATCAAACACCCGTCATTACGAACAAAATGTTGAGACGCATGACAAAATTTTCTCAAGCTGGTGTTGGAGGTGAATAGAGAGGGAGAAGGAGAAGAAAATGGGAAGAGGAAAATGAAAAGAAAAAAAGTAGTCGTCGACGACGACCATGGAAGGGAGAAGAAAGAGAGAAAGAGAGGAAAAGACGAAGAGAAGGAAAAGAAAAAAAAACAAAAAACAGTCGCCGACGACGACGACGACCATGAGAGGAAGAAGATGGAAGATGGAAGATGGAAAATGGATGATGGAGGAGGTGTGAGGAGAAAGAGAAAGAGAAAGAGAAAGAGAAAGAGAAAGAGAAAGAAAAAGGAAAAAGGAAAAAGAATTTTTTTTTTAAGAATTTTAATAATTAAAAAAATAATTTTAATTAAAAATAGGTGTCACGTCAACATTCTTTTGGGGTTTAACAGAAAAATTTGATGGAAAGACAAAAAACGAACCAAATCCAAATCTCAGGGATATAATTGTTGAATTTGAAACTTTGGGGACCCAAGTGCTACCAAACTCAAACTTGAGGGACCATTAGAGTAATTTTCCCTATAAACTATTTAGGTTATTCCTAAGACATGAAACTCATATATGTCACCTACATATTGTTCAAGATTACCCTAATAACCTTAGATTTTTATAAAATGAATATTATAAATTACAAATAATAATATTCAAATAGTTATAAAATAATTATTAATTAATTACGAGGCTTTAGAGCATAAATCTCAATACTTATAAGCTCCAATGATACAAAATTTATTAGTTAAACTCATTAATCAATTAACTTTCATTTATTAACTCTAGGTCACTTCACTATAGGCCTAAAGTTGCATTCTTATGCACTATACGATAAGTTGTATCCATGGATATAACCATTACATGCAAGTCGATACTTCACGAGTTGTTCGTAATTACTGTTGGGTCAAAACTACGTTTTACCCCTGTAATTACATCTTACACCTTAACTACCACTGATTCTCTAATGAAGAACTTGTTTATGATCCAATCATAAACACAAGTTCATCTCGGTCCAGTGAGAGGGTGGTGCCCCATTCTTCAAGTCTCAAAATTAGCACTTAAGAGAACTACTCATCTACTTTCCCTAAATGGGGAAAAAGTGAATTTCATCTTATGAAACTTATGTTCCCAACTCCTTGTTTGGTCAAGTCCCTAAAATGGTAGGCTTATTGAATCGGCTATAAATGTCATTCTCACCCATACAAATCAAAGGACGAACCCACACAGGCAAAAGTTCATAACTCACTCAAGATTAAAATCGAGTCACATATGATCATCCTGTGAAATATTAATCTTTTCAAATAAATGATTTATAAAGAGAGATTATATATTTCGTGGTCCAACCTTATACAAACTCACCCCACTCATATGTCTCTACATGAATGATTTGGATCAAATCATTTGTAACAATTACAAAGTGGGTCATATCCATAGTGTTGTCAGATAAGGTGATAGCTCTAAAATAGAGCTATAATTATAGCCTTAAATCTAGCTAAATGTCATGCTTAATTCAATTAAATCTCCTTATTTTAGGTATTTCGTGGCAAAGAGCTCGGGAAGTCAAATTATGAATTTCAGGGCTAAATCGGTCATTTAAGAGGTTTCGGGAAATGTTCGGGTCAAAAAGATAGGCCAAACGGAGTTCGGGAGCAAAAACGACCCAAAATTGGGCTTAGACCCGAGAGGTCAGCGCCCAGGCGCCCAACGGAAGCAGCAGCCCAGACGCCCGCACGCTCGCGCGCGCGCTATGCCCGACATTAAAGGTCCCGCGCGCTCCGCGCCCAGACGCCCGCGCGCGCCGCCGCCCGTCATCAAAAGTCTCGCGCGTCCTCGCCCGAGCGCCCGTCATGAAAAGTCCATGTCCGCGCGCGCCCTCGCCTCGCCTCGCCTCGCCCGCGCGCTCACCCTAGCCATGACTCGAATTGACCGTCATTAAAAGTCCCAAGAAGCCCGTCCTTAAAAGTCAAGAAATTCCCGATTTTATAAATTTTTCCAGAGAGCTTAGCGCCTAGGCGCTGACTTATGGCGCCTAGGCGCTATTCTGACGCAGAAATGAGTATTTAAGTGCGTTTTTATGATTTTAGGTCATTCTTCTCCGCCCCCTTCTCAATTTCTTCAGCTTTTCTCCCATTTTTGAGTTGTGTAACCTCCATTAATGGAGTGGGTGAGCTTAATCTTGGATTTCTTCACTCCATTCTTCTCCATGTCTAGCTAAAAGGTAAGCATTTAATCTTTTGGGATGGATTAACACTTTGTGATGTGATTTAGGTGAGACTTGTTCTAATGAATGAATTGTTGGCTTGTTTAGGCATTTAACTCTTCTCTTCTATGCTCTCTAATGTCCAACACAATTTTCTTTATGGTTGACACCCATTGGGCATGTTGTGTGTTGGGTGGATTAAAAACTCATGTCTTAGCCATTGCACTTCCTGAGTTGAGTAATTAATCTTGCATTCTGAATAGATAGGGCCCTATTTGTTTTGAGTTGCTGATAAATCATGAGAATGAGTAAAATCAAGCATGTTGTGGGTTTTCTTACAATTTGATTGTCGCATGAATACCCGTCGCTCGCGAATAATTTTAGTTTGGGAGAGCGATCGCCCCTAAATTAGAGTTCCTAACGAAGCTTAATTTAGATCCGTCAACTCTAAATTAATTATCCAGGATTGTTAATTTCTATTTAAAGCTTGGGACCCCTTGAGTTAATTAGGAGTTACAATGTGCGTGAATGTTAAAAAACAGCTGAACGTCTATAGTGTCTATGAACCAAAAATCACATCGCATCAATTAATCCGGAACCTTTAGATTAAGTGCGCTCATCTCATTTCTTTATTCTCCCGTTTTTCCAAACTTTTACTCATTTCTTCTCTTAAATTGCATGTTTTCTATTTTTAGATTGTTTCAAAACCCCCCGTTACCTTTTTTTTGTTACAAGTGACATTTAAAACTAAAATTTGGACTGAATTAGTCAATTTCCTACGATCCTGACTTCCGCTTTCTACAAGTTATTGAAGAAACTCTAGCCAGTGTTATAAATTTTAATTTGGCGGGCCTCGACAGCCTGAAACAAACGGAACGTTAAAAAATTTCGTTACCAAATTTGGCGTCGTTGCCGGGGAAATTGAATTAGTTTTGACTGAATTTTAATTTTATTTGTTGTTTTTCAAAATTTTTGGTTCTGTTGATTTTAGCTCTCTTTTGTTGTATGACTCGTTCCTCTGAGGTTAGTGGATTGCAGTTTATACTAGAAATAAATAAAGAGGAGCGGCGAATAAGAAGAGAAGCTAGAGAAGGAAGAAGATTGTTTGAGGAAGAAGGTTCAGGACCGCCTGAACAAGCTGAAATGGCGAATAATGATGCGCCGCGTACTTTGAAGCAACTGGCTGCGCCTGACTTGAATCAACAACCCCTATGCATAACATACCCGGTTGTCGCAGGTAACTTCGAACTGAAATCTGGGTTGATTCACCAACTTCTATCTTTTTATGGTAATGCAGGTGACGATGCCCACAAGCACCTTATGGAATTTCACTGTGTGTGCGCTGGAATGAAGCCACCAGGAGTGACAGAGGAGCAGTTGAACCTCAGAGCCTTTCCCTTCACCCTGAAGGATAAGGCAAAGGATTAGCTCTACCACCTACCGTCTGGGTCAATCACCACGTGGAATGAAATGAAGAGGCTTTTCTTGGAGAAGTTTTTCCCTGCGTCGTTGGCAACCACGATCCGGAAGCGGATCTATGGTATCACTCAGGATCATGGGGAGTCTCTCCATGAGTATTGGGAGACGTTCGGGCGGCTGTGCTCCAGTTTTCCTCACCACCAGATTGCGGATCAACTTTTGATCCAATATTTTTATGAGGGGATGGTGCCCCACGACAGACAGATGATCGATGCTGCCAACGGAGGAGCTCTAATTGACAAAACGCCTGCAGAGGCAAGGCAACTGATCTCGAACATGGCTGGAAATTCCCAGCAATTTGGAGTTCGTGGTGGGCAAGTTCATCAAGTACAGCAGTCTCAAGGATTTAATGACACTCAGATGACAGAACTTCGTAGCATGTTTCAGCAGTTGATGGGAAGCCGTGGGCAAGGCACCGAGGAAGTGAATGCCATTTGTGGCTATGCTTCAAACCAAAGGAGATATGACCCATATGCGAATACCTACAATCCGGGATGGAAGGATCATCCCAACCTGAGCTATGGAAACCATGAAGGCCAGGAGAGGTATCAAAATCAATCACATGATAGACCTCCAGTTTCCACCCATGCTCAGACTTCATCTCCTTCTAGTACTATGGAAGATCTAGTGCACACCCTTGTCACAAATACTTGTCAATTCCAGAAGGATGTTCGAACTGAATTAAACAAGCACTCCGGAGACATATAGAGCATGGGTAAACAGTTATCACAGATAGCTGTAGCAGTTAGCCGGTTGGAAAACCAAGGCTCGGGGAAGCTGCCCGCTCAGACCACAGCAAACTCATGTGAAAACGTGAGTGCTATCACATTGAGGAGTGGGAAGGAGATTCCTTCTTACATCACACATCAGAAACATCAGAATGTGGAGGAGCCAGCAGCAGAAAGTAGTGTAACACCCCCCGCGAGCTCGGTATGTAAATCTCCTACCTTGAATGTTAAAGATGGTTTGCCTAGGGCTCCTTTCCCTAGTAGGCTGGTCGTGCCCAAGCCTAAGGCGGAGGATGTAGACAAAGAAGTCCTAGAAATCTTTAAGAAGGTAGTTGTGAACATCCCATTGTTGGAGGTTATTCAGCAAGTTCCGAAGTATTCGAAATTCCTGAAGAATTGGTGTAGTTCTAAGAGGAGGCCTAGAATCGATGATGGGGAAATGAAGAGTGAGAACGTCTCAGCAATATTCCCAGGTACTCTGCCTGAAAAACGTGGAGATCCTGGTATGTTCATCTTGCCCTGTTCTATAGGTGACACACCGATTAACCATGCTATGCTAGATCTAGGCGCGTCGATAAATGTTATGTCTTACACCATGTTTAGAGATCTTAAGTTGAATATCTTGCGTGAGACTAATATTATTGTACAACTAGCGGATAAATCTCGTATGCATCCCATGGGGGTAGTTGAGAATGTTTTGGTGCAAGTAAATGATTTGTTCTTCCCCGTTTATTTCTATATTATGCCAATGCGTGAAAACCCATCCGACATTCCTTCCTCTATATTGCTAGGACGCCCTTTTATGAACACTTCTCAAGTTAAAATTGATGTTGCTAAGGGAACCTTCTCTGTGGAGTTTGACGGAATAGTGAATGAGTTTTCCATAAATGCTGAGAAATCTGACTTGCCTGTTAGGAGTTTAGAGGAAAAATCTGTTGTTGATTGTTTAGGGAAAAAAAATGAAAAACTGAAATCTGTTTGTTCTTTGTCAGTGTTTGATGATGTTCCAAATTTTGTTGTTCATATGGATGGTTCTGTTTGTTTGTTATCTGTTAATGATGTTGTTGGCGTGCATGAGGCACGAAAAGAAAAAATTTGTTTTGATGATGTTTGTAGGTCCGAGAAGGACGGAGGAATGATTGGACTGCCCTCCGCACCATTGGACTACGGTTGAGTTCGAAAAGGAGAATACAGTCGAGCAATCGACTTTAAAAATTTGCGCTTCTCGGAGGCACCCGAGCGTTGGACTGTATTTTTGATTAGTTGCTGTTTTTTATAGTTTATGCTTGATTATCTTAGTTGTTTAGGTTTGTTATTTTGCTTTCTTAGGTAATAAACGGAAGATGACCGATATTTCAGATCTACATTGAATTTGAAGTTGTGCGTACCCTCTCACCGATCCCACAAAAATTCAGGGGAGGTTTCTGTTCCCTTTAATTTTTGTAGTTATCATTGTTTATATAATGGGTTAGATGCATTGGGGACAATGCAGTCTTTTAGGTGGGGGGTGAAATTTATATTTGAACTTCATTGTAGTTCTCGAGCATGTCATATTCTGATTTTGAGATGTTTAGGAATCTGAATGCATGTTGTCCGATGAGGACTTTCTGTGATTTGTTTGTAAATACTCCATAGTTGTGCATTGCGAGAAAGCTATGAGAATGTATGCATAGTTTGAGCATATTTTAAAATTTTTTCGATTATTCCCCTACATTCACTAAGCACGTAGACCTCTTACTCTTAGCTCTGTAGGCTTAGAATAATTTTATTTGGTCTGAAACCTCGTTGTCACCCCGAAAGGTCCATTTAGGGAGGCTTGATGTGTTAGAATTTATAACGAATCATTTGATTTAGCAAAGCTATGTGCCTATTTTTAAAAAAAAAATGTTCATTGAGAGTAAAAGCATGATTGAAATATAATTCGAGGTGCTCCTCCTTCTTGTGTTGCCCGTGTAACTAGGGGCGATCGTGTAACCCACGGTTGCCACTGCATGAAAGGGCAACTAACGGAAGTGAGCATTAGTCCTTAAAAACGTGAAGCAAATTAAAAGATTGACGTGTTAGGCTCTCAAGAAAAGAAAAGAAGAAAAATAATTAGGCCTTTTGTTTTGTTATTCTTTCCGACATTGAAAAGCCGTTAGACTGTTTTCATTGCCAGAAGTAGGGGGAAGATGAGTATTAGGATCGATTAAGGTGATTTCGAGTCTATAGAAGCTAGGATAGGAGGCGCTAATCACACACACGTTAGGGAATAGTAGTTAATATTTTAGAATATTCATAAGTTATGCATATGCTTGATTGTTTTCCGTTAGCATGATTCTCTTGTTTTTGCAAATATTGAGATTCGAGTCGTTAGCATGCATGACTATTCTTATAAGATAAATCAAAGTGTTCCTTGCTCGAGGACTAGCATGATTCAGGTCGGGGGTATTTTGATAGCTCTAAAATAGAGCTATAATTATAGCCTTAAATCTAGCTAAATGTCATGCTTAATTCAATTAAATCTCTTTATTTTAGGTATTTCGTGGCAAAGAGCTCGGGAAGTCAAATTATGAATTTCAGGGCTAAATCGGTCATTTAAGAGGTTTCGGGAAATGTTCGGGTCAAAAAGATAGGCCAAACGGAGTTCGGGAGCAAAAACGACCCAAAATTGGGCTTAGACCCGAGAGGTCAGCGCCCAGGCGCCCAACGGAAGCAGCAGCTCAGACGCCCGCACGCCCGCGCGCTATGCCCAACATTAAAGGTCCCGCACGCTCCGCGCCCAGACGCTCGCGCGCGCCGCCGCCCGTCATCAAAAGTCTCGCGCGCGCCCTTGCCTCGCCTCGCCTCGCCCGCGCGCTCACCCTAGCCATGACTCGAATTGACCGTCATTAAAAGTCCCAAGAAGCCCGTCCTTAAAAGTCAAGAAATTCCCGGTTTTATAAATTTTTCCAGAGAGCTCAGCGCCTAGGCGCTGTCCCGATTCTGTGCGCGCGCGCCTGCGGCGCCTAGGCGCTATTCTGACGCAGAAATGGGTATTTAAGTGCGTTTTTCTTATTTTAGGTCATTCTTCTCCGCCCCCTTCTCGATTTCTTCAGCTTTTCTCCCATTTTTGAGTTGTGTAACCTCCATTAATGGAGTGGGTGAGCTTAATCTTGGATTTCTTCACTCCATTCTTCTCCATGTCTAGCTAAAAGGTAATCATTTAATCTTTTGGGGATGGATTAACACTTTGTGATGTGATTTAGGTGAGACTTGTTCTAATGAATGAATTGTTGGTTTGTTTAGGAATTTAACTCTTCTCTTCTATGCTCTCTAATGTCTAGCATAATTGTCTTTATGGTTGACACCCATTGGGCATGTTGTGTGTTGGGTGGATTAAAAACTCATGTCTTAGCGATTGCACTTCATGGGTTGAGTAATTAATCTTGCATTCTGAATAGATAGGGCCCTATTTGTTTTGAGTTGCTGATAAATCATGAGAATGAGTAAAATCAAGCATGTTGTGGGTTTTCTTACAATTTGATTGTCGCATGAATACCCGTCGCTCGCGAATAATTTTAGTTTGGGAGAGCGATCGCCCCTAAATTAGAGTTCCTAGCGAAGCTTAATTTAGATCCGTCAACTCTGAATTAATTACCCGGGATTGTTAATTTCTATTTAAAGCTTGGGACCCCTTGAGTTAATTAGGAGTTACAATGTGCGTGAATGTTAAAAACCAGCTGAACGTCTATAGTGTCTATGAACCAAAAATCACATCGCATCAATTAATCCGGAACCTTTAGATTAAGTGCGCTTGTCTCATTTCTTTATTCTCCCGTTTTTCCAAACTTTTACTCATTTCTTCTCTTAAATTGCATGTTTTCTATTTTTAGATTGTTTCAAAACCCCCCGTTACCTTTTTTGTTACAAGTGACATTTAAAACTAAAATTTGGACTGAATTAGTCAATTTCCCTGTGGTACGATCCTGACTTCGGCTTTCTACAAGTTATTGAAGAAACTCTAGCCAGTGTTATAAATTTTAATTTGGCGGGCTCGACAGCCTGAAACAAACGGAACGTTCAAAAATTCCGTTACCATAAGGCACTCAAGTTTATCCAAATACTATAAACTATTTAGATTATATATTTCATGATCCATCTGTATGTCAACTACATATTGTTTCAGATTACACTAATAACCTTGAATTTTTATATATAATGAATATTATAAATTGCAAATAATAATAATAAAATAATTATTAATTAATTACGAGGCTTTAGGGCATAAATCCCAACAAGATGTTGATAAGTTACAGAGGTTACTGTGGGAGGCAGATGTGGATCAAGTATTTCCATTCCTATTTTCCAAACGGAGTTGTTAGATGGTTGGATGTGACACTTCGCTAAGGATGATGTGTTTACGGTGAAAAGTGTCTATAAAGAAGTGTTTCAAGCCTTAATGCAGACAACATCCACTTCGGATGGAGGTATGGAGGAGAAATGGTGGTGTGAGTTTTGGAAGATTGTGTTTCCGAACAAGGTCAAAGGTGTTGGTGTGGAAAGCTTTTTATGATAATCTTCCTACTTTTGGTAGGTTTTGTGAGAAAAAAATATCGGTTTATCCGTAGTGCTCTATGTGTTTGTAGAAGCGCGAAACAATTTTTCATTGTTGGTCTTATGGAAAATAGCAAAGCTTCAAGGAGGTGATTGTGGCAGCTTTTTTCAAATTAATGGAGTCGGACCAAGAGATCTTTTTTATGTCAATATGGATCTTGTGGTCGGATTGTAATAATTAGCAGCAGGCGAAGGCACTCCTTAAAGCGTCGACGAAGGCTAGCTGGATTCAGTACTCCCGCTATTTTGAGCGGCACGCGCTCCTAATGTCGACAATATAGTGGTTTCCAAACCGATGAGGAGGAGACGATGTTGGGGCCCTCAAAATGAGCATAAATGCTTCTTGTAGCCCCTATGGGGGTTTTTAAGAGGAGGGGGAGGGCGACAACTCTTTTGATATGATAGGCATTTTTAAACATATTTGAAAAATAGGGTGGTTTTGAAAAGATTTAGAAAAAATGGGTTGTTTTTTTGTCGTATTAGGAGTGCGCTCGTTGAAGACGTGCACTCTCACCAATCAAAGTTTGTTGGTTGGACTGCGCTACTTCAACTCACGCAGTCGATGAACGCTGTTACATTGCGCTTCTTGAAGACGTGCAACACCACTTTGACAAGACAACCCATCTTCAAGTCGCACAATCTAACGTCACCGCCTGTTCGATGACTTTGAATGACCACTCGATTGACCTTTTAAATTGGCTATTTGAGTGGCAAATTAAATTGGCTAGATGGGACTGCGCGGGTTGAAGACGCCCAACGCACTCTCCCCACCTAAACCCTAACCACCATTCAAATTGGTTGTTTGAATGGCCAATTAAATAGGGAGATTAGAGTGCGTGAGTTGAAGATGCACACTCTCCCCATTATATACCCCATTCGAGAAATAAAAAATATCATTCCAACTCTCATCTTCGTTCAAATTTTCGTAGCCTTCTCCTTTCATTCCCAAACTTTCTCCTCCTTTTCTCTTCCTCTCTACATCTCTATACAACCCCAAAATCTCATCCACAAAAATAAAAACCCTACAAAATCTCCATTGTTTATATCAAGTTTAATATCTTTGAGCATCTTTTTGAAGAAGATAATGTTTTAGTTTTATTGTATTTGAGTCTTTTTTTTTCAACTAATTTGTATACTAATAATTGTTTATAAATTTTGACAGTGGAACGAGGCCTCAAAGAAAAGTTTTCAGACAAATACATTGAAAAATCATCACAAAAGTATGAATGATTTATTTATTTTAATTTATGGATTATATTATATATATGCAATAATTGTTTACATAGTTTTGAATGACTTGTTGTTGGAATGATCGGTAAGAAAGATACAAAGTTTAAAAAACAGAAGAAAAAATTTGGGAAAAAAAAAAATTATGAAAACAAAGTGTAAAAAACACAAACGATCTTTGTTTTTTTGGTTTTTTTTTTTTTTAAAAAAAATAGTGTGTACAAAAAAGAAACGGTTTTTTTTTATTAAAAAGAATATTTTTTAAAAAACGAAGTGTTTAAAAATAGTGTAAAAAACATAAATGTGTTATAAAATAAAAATAAGAACAACTTGTATTCAATTGATTTAACGAGGCATATATTACATACAATGAATATCTAAAGGGGAGTGTTATAAACATGATATATACATGGTATATATATGCTATATATAGATATCCATAAACATGGTATATATATAATACATATAAATTCAACTCTCTTAATATAACTATTCTTTTCCATGACTCACTCTTCCCTTATGAATAACATTGACACTATCAAAGTTGGTCATCAATGCCCTAAGTTTAGCTATCAATTACTTGGTGCAATGGGTAACACATCTACTAGCCCAGAGTGGGGGTTGATTGATCTTGCACATGTGTAAACAACCACGCATCTGTGCAAAAATTTAAATGCATTATTACCGCCCAAATTTATGCAACGGGTGAGTGAGCGCATCACCTAGATAGCCCAAAGTGAGGGTTCGATCCTGCCTTAATGTAGAGTTTTAAAATAAATTATCAAACAACCACTTGGTGCAACGAGTAACACACTTAGATAGCCTAGAGTGAGGGTTGATTATTCTTGCACTTGTGCAAAGAACCACGCACATGTGCAGAAATTTAAATGCATTATTATCACCCAAATTTTAAAAAAGAAAGAAAAGGTATATACAGGGTATATTCGATATATACAGGGTATATATGCGATAGATACAGGGTATATATGCGATATATACAGGGTATATATAAGATATTTAATCCATATACACTATATACATGGAACGTTCATAACAAAAATCAAATCTACCTTGAACAAAGAAAAGTGGTAGAAGCTCGTGCTGATAACGTGTTATAAAATGAGAATAAGAATATCAAAAGAACATCACTAAAGAGAAGGGGTGATTTAGATTTAAGGGGTGATTTTTGAAATAAATTAGAGAAAAGGGGTTGTTTTAAAACAATTTAGAAGAAAGAGTTTTTTTTTTTTTTTTTTTATGTTTGTGGGAATACGCTTATTGAACCTGCGCATTCCACAAAAAATGGGCCCCCCTCAACCAACCGGCGTTAAAATTGCATCCAATTTTTTTTTTTTTTTTTTTTTTTTTTAATTTATGCATATAGATGAGAAGTTGGAGATATTTTTGTAAACAACCCCATTTTTCTCTCTTCCTCTTCAACCTCATCGATATCTCTTATGTAATTTCAATCATAACTTAAAGCTCATTTTAACTTAAGGTAATTTTTTAAAATGAAAGCAAAAAAATCGGCCAAGCCTCTAGTATGGCATTTCAAAAGGTGTGCGGTGTCATCTGTTCATTATCCACCACCCAAATCTTACAATTTCAGCTTGTCCACTTAGCTTCCACATCCGAAAGTTTAGATTTTTCATTGCCAAAAAATTACTTTTTTTCACAATATTTGTCTATTGTAAAATCAATAGACACGCTCTCTTCGTCTTTAATATTTCACCTTTTTGGGTTTATCTTTTTGAGCTTTTTTCTCTTCAGGAATCTTCTCATCGGCCTTCTTCTCGACGATGACGGTGCCGACGTCTTGTTTGGGCTGAGAAGAAATAAGCTCCATTTTTTACTTGATTTTAAGCTCCAATTTTTCTTAACTACTAAAACGTTCATTTTTCCAATCACAATTAACTTATTCGCTCCACAACTTGCCTTCACATTTTCCACATATGCAACACAATTTCAAATTAAAAACAAAAAAACAAAAAAACCATTTGAATATTTGAATAAGTAAGGGAATTTCAAGATTGAGATTCAACGAAGTTTTGGATTACCTTTGACATGTCAGCTTGTTTAATCTTCTTCTCACACCCTTCGCAATGCATGTCGATTTTGTATATGGAGGTGATTGCTCCGCCGTCTTCTTTCTTGTCGCCACCATCTACGGGCACTGGCACGCCTGACTTCTTCTCGCCTTCAGGTTTAGCTGCTGCTACTTAAAATGAAAGCAAAAAAGGTAAAATATCTTGGACAAAGAGAGCATGCGGTGAGATTTTATTCCAAAGAATTCTCTCAATTTCTCATCTGTGTGCATACAAAAAGGGGTGGGGGGTATATATGTAAACTAATATGAATCATGAACATAATATGTATAAAATGAGAACCGACATGCATTGTGCCTTACATAATAGATTGCCAACATTAAAGATATATACAGGGTATATATGCGATATTCAATCCATATACATTGTATACATAGAACGTTCATAACAAAAATCAAACCTACCTTTAACAAAGAAAAGTGGTAGAAGCTCGTGCTGATAACGTGTTATAAAATGAGAATAAGAACAACAAAAAGAACAACACTAAAGAGAAGAGAATGAGAGAGCAAAGTAGAAAGAAATCAAATTGTATTCAATTGATTTGAGGTGTTTATGAAAGGCTTCCCACAAGCTATATTAATACAAGTAATTGATGACTAAACTTAAGTCATTGATGACCAACTTTGAGAGTCTCAATGTTATTGATAAGAGAGAGAGAGTCATGGAGAAGAATAGCTATATTAAGAGAGTTGAATCTATATGTATCATATATATATATATATATATATACCATGTATATATCATATGGATAGCTATATATACCATGTATCTATAGCATGTTTATAACAAAATGAACTTTTAAGGAAAAGAAGTTCAAAACAAAGTGTGTAAAAAACATAAATAAATTTCTTTAAAAACAAATGTATTTAAAAAAAAAAAATGTTAGTTTTTTAAAAAAAACAAAGTGTTTAAAAATAGTGTAAAAAACGGGTTATTTAGGGAGGAGGATTATTTGGCAAAGTAATTAGAAGAATAGGGTTCTTCTCAAAATATTTCGAAAAATAGGGTAGTTTTTTTGTCTTATTAGGAGTGCGCGGGTTCAACCCGCGCACTCAAATTGGTCAAAGCATGCCACTGGACTACGCGTCCTCAAGACGCGCAGCTAATAGACGTCCGTGAACATCCCGTTTGGTTGCGCTTCTTGGAGAAGCGCAACATATGGAATGCGCGGGTTTAACCCGCGTAGCCTACCTGCCGTAGCCGCCTGACGCTTGATGTAGACGCTGATGTGATGCTGATGTGATGTAGCCGCCTGACGCCACCGAATGACATTCGACTTGAATGGTCATTAATTTGGCAGATAGGGTGCGCGGGTTGAAGTCGCACACCCCTTCCTCACCCCTTTAAATCCTAGACGTAACAAAAAAAAAAATTACAGCCTCTCCTCTCCTCTCCTCTCCAAAACTCCTATTCTCTCCAAAAAAAAATTACAACCTCTCCTCTCCTCTCCAAAAAACAATTTACAGCTCCTCTCTCTCTACATTTTTAAAATTCTACCGCTCTCTCCTCTCCACGTTTTTTAAACTTCAGATTTCTCTTTTCCACCTTCAATATTCAAGTTTCTCCTTTTACTCTATCTCCACAAATCTTATAAAGGTTATGTTTTATTTTTATTATGTTTTTTTATATATATTTTACTCTTTAATATACTAATTATTGTTTATAATATTTTTTACAGTGAAAATAGAGCTCGAAGGAAGAATTTGTTTTTGTTAAATACATCGGAAAATCACTACAAAGGTATAAATGATTTATTTGTTTTAGTTTAAAAATTTAGTTAGATATATGCAATAGTTTTTTATATTATTTTAGATTATTTATTGAAGAAAGATAAAAAAAAAAAAAAAAAAAATGTTTATGGATTGAAATTTTAAAAAGTGATTAAAAACATAAAAGATTTAAAAATAAATGATAAAAAACTGTTTAAAAGTAGACACTATTACTATTAAATATAATTTTTTACATTTTTTTAGATTATTTATTGAAGAAAGATTTAAAAAAAAATGTATTTTTTTTAAAAAAATGCTTAAAAACAGAATATTTAAAAACACAAAAGGTTAATGAATTGAAATTTTAAAAAGTGATTAAAAACATAAAAGATTTAAAAACAAATTATAAAAAAATGTTTAAAATTAGACCATTGTTGCACCCCTTTGAAAAGTTGTTAAAAAAAAAATAAAATTAAAAGAGTATATTTTAATTTTAAAAAACATAGTAATTTTTTTAAAAATCACATTTATAAATAATGAAACAAATGTAATGGAACAAAAAAACAAATTAAAAACAGTATATTTTAATTTAAAAAACATTTTTTTAAAAAATAAAGTAAATTTATTTTTTAAACACATTTAAAAATAATGTAACAAATATAATAGAACAAAAAAAAAAAGTATATTTTAATTTAAAAAAACGTTATTTTAAAAAATAAAGTAATTTTTTTTAAACACATTTAGAAATAATGTAAAAAATATAATGGAACAAAAAAAAAAAATTAAAAACAGTATATTTTAATTTAATAAATGTTTTTTTAAAAAATAAAGTAAATTTATTTTTTTAACACATGTAAAAATATTGTAAAAAATATAATAGAACAAAAAAAAAAATTAAAAAACAGTATATTAAAAAAACAGTATATTTTAATTTAAAAAATGTTATTTTAAAAAACAAAGTAATATTTTTTTAAAACACATCTAAAATAATGTAACAAATATAATGGAACAAAAAAAAATAAATTAAAAAACAGTATATTTTAATTTAAAAAATAGTTTTTTTAAAAAATAAAGTAAATTTAATTTTTAAACATATTTAAAATATAATGTAAAAAATATAATAGAACAAAAAAAAACAGTATATTAAAAAAACAGTATATTTTAATTTTAAAAAATGTTATTTTAAAAAACAAAGTAATTTTTTTTTAAAACACATTTAGAAATAATGTAAAAAAATATAATGGAACAAAAAAAACAATAACACCCGTATTTTTAAATTTAAAAAATGTTTTTTCTTTAAAATAAAGTAAATTTGTTTTTTAAACACATTTAAAAATAATGTAAAAAATATAATAGAACAAAAAAAAAAAAAATAAAAAGAGTATATTTTAATTTAAAAAACGTTTTTTAAAAAACAAAGTTATTTTTTTTTTGAAAACACATTTAGAAATAATGTAAAAAATATAATAGCAAAAAAAAAAAAAAAAAAACAGATATTTTGTATATTTGTGTTCTATAATATAGTAGTAATAATGTGTAGATATATGTCCACCTAGATTAGTATATTAACGTATAAATAATTGTATATTTGTGTTCTATAATATAGTAAGAATAATGTGTTGATACATGTGCACTTAGATTAGTATATTATCGTATGAATAAAACTCAAAGTCTGCCAAACCGAACATAACTTAATTGACATAAGGTTGTGCCTTTGACTAAGTGGTCATGAGTTCACTCCTCGCATTAATTAAAATACCGTTGCAAAAAAAAAAAACCAAAAAGTCATAAAATCTTAAAACCTCAAACCCTAAAATCATAAACCCTAAAAAGTCTTCCCCATAGTCATAGGCTTTTAAAATCCTAAACCCTAAATCTATATAACCCTAAACCATAATACTAATCTTCTAAACCACTAAACCCTAAAACTACTCCAAATCATAAACCCCTAAAAAGTCTTTCGACAAACCCTAAACTCATAGTCTTGGCTTTTAAAAACCTAAATCTTAAGAGGCGTTAAAATACCAAACCCTAATTAAAATCATTAAACCCTAAAAGTCATCCATTAAAACCCTAAACCCTTAAAATCCCAAAAGGTCACAACTAACATAAAACCCTTAAACTCTAAACTCATAATACTAATCTTCCAAACCATAAACTATAAACCATAAAAAGTCTTATAATCACCAAAACACTACAAAGTCTTACAATCATAAAAGCAACCTTAAATCATAAAATCTAAAAAAAGCCTAAATGCTAAAAAACTACTCGAACTCCCTAAACCCTTATCCATAGATAGTGCTAAACTTTAAAACTTTAAATCTTAAAAAGTCTTAAAATTTTAAAAAAAAGAAAACTAAAATCATGATACCCTTAAAACTGTAAACTCTTAGTACTAATCTTCCAAACCTTAAACTATAAACCCTACAAAGTCTTAAAATCCCCCAAACACTAAAATCATTTTACCATGTTTATTATTTACTTATATACTTTTTTTAATTGTCAGATTGACTTGCATATCACCATGGAAATTGAATTTCTATGTTATATCGATGGGAACATCGTTAATGAACCACATGGCATAGAGTATGATGTGGCATCATGTGCTCAAATAAACTTTGACCAGGATATTACTTTCGACACATTTATAGAGAGGTTATGTAATGCATTATCCATAGATAAGGACGTGGGGTTAGAGGTTATATTTAGGTACGGGAGTACTATTGGAGATTCTACATTCTATGTTCCTATCTCCCTGAGAAGTGAACCTGATTTTAGGTTTATGATGAACATAGCTCCCTCTCTCCCAAATTCGATAGACCTTTTCATTTCTAAACTAAACGTTGATGAGAATTGTGTCTATACTATGACCACCAATGAACCCATCCCAGATGAAACAAGCGATGATTGTAGTGATATAGGGGACCTCGAAGGGAGTTATGACGTTCATGATATTCCTTCTTTCTTCACTCAAATAAATGAAGATGATATGCATTATATGCCTGATCCGAGTATCGAAGAACGAAATAGGGAAACTGATTATTTCATTAAAGGTATGATTTATAAAGTGAAGAGTGACGTACAAAATGCGGTGAAGGACTATTCTGTTCGTCGACATCAAGTAATTGAGTCTAAGAGGAATCTTTGGGAAGTAAAGTGTGTTAGATATGGTGTTGGATGTACATGGCACCTTCGTGCTAAACTTATTAAAAAACATGAGAGATTTGAAATCACCAGGTACAATGCCCCACACTCTTGTGTTTATGCAAGAGTGAGCCAATATCATACTCAATTAGACTCTAATTTGATTGCCCATGAAATATGTAGTGTCGTTAAGAGTGACTCGTGTGTAAAACTGCAAACATTACAGAAGATAATTACAAAGAAATATGGGTATGGTGTTAAATATTCAAAAGTGTATGGGAGGGGAGAAGAAAAACAATGATATACGCATATGGGGACTGGTTTGACTCGTACAATTTGGTTCCCAAATGGCTTAATATCTTGCAGGTTACTAATCCTGGAACAGAAGTGGTGCGCACTCTTGATGTAGAGGGTAGCTCAACGAAAAAAGTATTTGATCGTGTTTTCTGGGCATTTGGACCCGCTATTGAAGGCTTCAAACATTGCAGACCTTTTGTTCTGATAGATGAAACCCACTTATATGGAAAGTATAGTGGGACATTGTTGATAGCGAGTACACTAGATGCAAATACTCACGTTTACCCTATAGCATTTTCTATAATAGATAAGGAAAGCAGTGATACGTGGGGTTGGTTTCTGTACAACGTATGGCATAAAGTGGTGTGCAAGAGGGCTGGGTTATGTCTTATTTCAGATCGACACAAAGGCATCATATCTGTTGTACGTAACCCCAATAACGATTGGGCAGATGCGAATCACAGGTTCTGCTTACGCCATATTGCGAGTAATTTTAATACCAAGTACAAGGATGAAGCGTTGAAGATCCTAGTGACTGAGGCAGGTTAAGAGTTTGAAGTTCCGCAATTTAATGAACGAATGGCTGAACTC
Source organism: Herpetospermum pedunculosum (assembly GCA_028017165.1). Lineage (NCBI taxonomy): Eukaryota > Viridiplantae > Streptophyta > Magnoliopsida > Cucurbitales > Cucurbitaceae > Herpetospermum > Herpetospermum pedunculosum. The sequence continues at coordinate 49,812,749 of CM051528.1, read as the reverse complement.
GAATTGGCGAACAAAAATTGTTTAAGATTATTTAGTTCTTTGGACCCAAAACAATGGACGTTATCACACGATGATGGTCATCGTTATGGAAATAAAAGGACGAACGGGGCCGAAAGCATAAATAATATTTTAGTAGGAGCGAGGAAGCTATCTATTACTGCATTGCTTCAATGTACGTTTTATAAGGCCGTCAAGTATTTTGCAAAGTATTGACTCGAAGCATAAGCTGCCTTTCAAAACCAACAACGATTCACAAGGTGAAATTCATCACTCAGACTACTGCATATTGATGTCTATATGTTGTATGTCATCCATTAAAAAAATTAATATACTTCATAGGTATGTTGTTGACATGATCAGAGACGGGGAAGAATATGCCAATCAACACGATGTTAATGTCTATAACCATGCAACGGGATTAGTCGACGTCTTAACTTCAATTAATCCAAGGACTTTAATGGGGGGAAATAAGTATCGTGTGGACTTAACTCGGAAGACATGCAGATGCAATAGGTGGCAAAGTTATGGGATTCTTTGTTCGCACGCCATTGCGGCATGTACAACCCTTGGCATAGATTACTTAGATCTCGTAGATTCTTATTACGAGATGTCAACTTATTATGCGTGTTATTCACCACAGTTTGAACCAATCCCTGATGAAAGTTGTTGGCCTAGCACTACCTTCTGCAAGATTTATCCCGATGAGAGATTGAAAAGAGGTCTTGGTCGACCATGTACTTAACGAAGAGAAAATGAGATGGATTGGGGGGGACCTAGAGAGAGAATACACTGTGGCATCTGTAGACAAGAAGGCCACAATCGACGAAAATGTCCTTATCGAGCCCCTAACCCATAATAATAATTAGAAATTCTGTATGTACTTTTTATCTTTTTTTAATGTAAGGACAACTTATTTCTTAAATTCATAATGTTTATTACTATTTTTTGTGGATGTTAATATAGACTACATTTTTACTAAATTTATAATATTTACAACTAATATTTTGTGCATGTTTACTTTAAGGACGACATATACCTTAACTTACTAATATTTTGTTAGATGGAAGACAACATTACCACAGGACCTTATGACCCATCAATCTTACACCTACAACCCACTCATCGATCTGAGACTGTTTGGCATGATGAGTACACTGATGTATTGGCGTGTAGGCGTCAAGAAGTAGTTCTCAAGAGAAATGGACGACAACCAGACCCTCGTATTATTCCTTATTTACGAGCGTCTGGATTTTATGGTGTATCCTGTGTGAAATTTATTCAGTTAGACTGACATTTGATTACTGCTTTCGTGGAACGAGGGAGACAAGAGACGCACACATTTCATATGCCACATGAGGAGTGTACAATTGCTCTCCAAGATATAGCAGTACAGTTTGGACTACCAGTTAATGGTAGAGCATTGACGGGGTCACTAGAACATGATTGACATGCTCTCTGTTATGACCTATTAGGAGTTACTACTAACAATAATGTTCTGTCAGGGGGGCGTCTTAGCATGACTTGGTTAACAGAACAATTCAATGATTTTGCTAATATACAAGAGGATGCTGATGAAGTAGCTGTCCAACAGTATGCTCGAGCATACATCCTTACACTTATCGGAGGTGTGTTATTTCCAGATAAGTCCAGCAACAAAGTGCATTTGATGTATCTCTCACTGCTAGCAGATTTTGGGGAGGCAGGGAGATACAGTTGGGGAGCAGGATGGCTTGCGTGGTTATATAGACAACTATGCAAGAGTGCGGTCATCGATGGAAAGAGTGTGTCAGGCCCTCTTTTACTCCTACAAGTTTGGGCCTGGGATCGGTTTCCTTTTTTGGCACCTCGAAGATTGCATCAATATGAGGATGACTTAGGGGAAAGACCATTGGTAGTACGGTAAGTATTTTTTTTTCTTTGAATAAAATTTATGTTTTGCATTTGAATTGTCTGAATAATATTGGATCATTGTAGGTGGAATGATGATTTTTGTGTCACTAGAACACGAACTCATGTGTTGGTCCAATATAGATATATGTTAGATACATTAACGCCAGATCATGTATGATTAAGTTCAATTTTATAATAGTAAATATGTTTCACTAACTAAATTACATAGTTATGTTGGAGATTTTTGTTAATTTTTTTTTACAGATTATTTGGGAGCCTTATAGTCATCTAATCCACAAATTATCGTTATATTGTATCGATGGTACTGAGGTATGGACAATTAAAATTCCATGTTTTTATGTAGTAGAGTGGAATTTTCCTGATCGCGTCATGCGCCAATTTGGGTGGGTTCAACCAATTCCACTGGCTTGCAATACAAATATGCGATTGCACACATATGACTTGCGAGGAAAGCATCACTTAAATTGGGTTGTTCAATTGGCTGAAGAAATTTCAATTTGGGATAGTAGAGAAAATAACATTATTCATGGGACAAGTATCAACGAACATGGAGATGTTGAAGATGGGTTTAATGATTGGTATGCTGCTATCACCAGACGATTTATCACAAAAGCAGGAGCTTCATTTAATTATTTGGTAACAAATTTCATGGTCAGTTCAATTTATATATATATATATATATATATATATATATATATATATATATATATATATATATATATATATTAGAAAGTTATTTATTTCAATTATTTACATTTATTTTCATCATTTATTTCAGAGTAATTTATCCGATTTGACAATATCTAGTCAAAGATGTCTTAAACACCTAACGTCTGTATATCGAGTTCGACGTTTCGATGGAGATGTTGAAGACGAAGAGAATGAAGTGGAAACTGAAGTTTCAACACATCCAGCTAACCAGACATGTGCGACCTTTTCATTGAACGATCCGAGAATAATCACTATGGAGGAAGGTCAATCGTCAAATACGCGAGGTCGTGGTGATCGTGGACATTACATAGGACGTCAAGCTCGTCATAGGGGATCTTCTAGTCATGGTTAAAGGTTTAAAGTTTTTTTTGGCAATTTTTAAAACACTTTTTGAATTTTATTTAAATGATATTTGTGTTCATTTAATTTATAATTATGAAATTATTTTATTAATTACTAATCTTTACTAATTCAAATAAATTAACTTAAAACAAAATTAGTAGGAGTTTTTATAAAATAAAATAATAATAATAATAATAATAATAAAAAAGCTTGAAAATTCATCTCACCCCATATTTGTGTTAATTCTAAAAAGGAAAAAAAAAGTGTTCACTTAATTGAGACATTGTACTTAATTACCTTTATTTAGGTTAGTTCCAATTTTCCACTCTCAAATTTGTAACTTTACATTTCAATTTTTATTCAAAAAAAACTTTGTATTTTTAAAATTATTTTTATCTTATTCATTTTTTGATTAAAATTTTCTAAACGTATAGTATTATTTTAAGACCGCCACACCGCTCGATTGGAGCTACATTAAAAAATAACTTAATTCGTCGAGCATCTCATAGTGCGACAGAGTCCAGGCGCAACAAAACACTCACCATCTCCAACATTAGAACTATTGAAAAGCATAAATGCAAGATTAGAAGATGACTTTGTTTGAAAAGTAAAAAATTGGAGTGCAATAAGCCATATTCATCCTCAAATACAACTACCAATAATTTAGATTACTTTGTAAACTTGAAAGAGACCGTTGACAGGTTAAAAAAAAGAAGGACAATAATGAAACTTATAAAAGCACAACTATCGAATACATGGGTCTAACCCTAAACTAGTAGATATTAAAAAAAAAAAAAAAAAATCAAGTATACGCGGGTTCAACCCGCGTATTCGGAATAAATTTTTAATAAAAATTTATTAACGCAAAACAAAATCCGTTAAAATGGGTCACGCTTGTCGAGGTGTTGCGCAGGTTCAACCCCCGCATTCAAAGAGCTACGCTTCTTAAATGTTGACCGTAATAGCTCTTGAAGACGCGCAGTCCAGTGGCATGCTAGGTGCGCGGGTTGAACCCGCACACTCCTAATAAGACAAAAAAAACTACCATAGTTTTCGAAATATTTTGAGAAGAACCCTATTCTTCTAATTACTTTCCCAAACAACCCCCAACCCTAAATAATCCGTAAAAAACATATATGAACTTTTAAAAAAAAATAAAAAAACAAAGTGTGAAAAACAGAAAGGAGTTTCTTTTCTTCCATAAAAAAAAAAATAAATAATAATTAAAAAAAATAAAAAAATAAAAACAAAGTGCAAAAAACATAAACGATTTTTTTTAAAACAAAATGTATATTATCGTAGGTATGTAGGTACACTTAGATTAATATATTAAAATAGAAATAATTTGTATATTTTTGTTGTATATTATCGTAGCAATAATTTGTAGATATGTATGCATACTTATATTAGTATATATATATTAATGAAGAAATAATTTGTATATTTTTGTTGTGCACGTTTACTTTAAGGATGACAGATTTGGTAACGTACTAATGTTTTGTTAGATAAAAGATAACGTTACAACATGACCTTATGACTTATCAGTCCTACACCTACAACCCACACATCGATCTAAGACTGATTGACATGATGAGTATGCTGATGTGTTGGCGTGTAGGCGTCGAGAAGATTTTCTCAAGAGACATGGACGACAACCAGACCCTCGTATTATTCCTTATTTACGAGCGTCTGGATTCTATGGTGTATCGTGCTTTAAATTTATCCAGTTAAACTTGCATTTGATTACCGTTTTCGTGTAGCGATGAAGATAATAGACACACACATTCCACATGCCACATGGGGAGTGCACAATTACTTTGCAAGATATAGATGTGTAGTTTGGTTTACCAGTTCAGGGTAGAACATTGACGGGGTCACTAGAACATGATTGACATGCTCTCTGTTATGACCTATTAGGAGTTACTACCAACAATAATTTTATGTCGGGGGGGGGGGGGGACTTAGCATGACATGGTTAACGAAGCAGTTCAATGATTTTGCTAATCTAGCCGATGATGTTGTTGAAGTAGTTGTCCAACGGTATTGCATGGTTATATTGTCAACTATGCAAGAGTGTGGTCACCGATGAAAAGAGAGTGTGTTGAGCCCTCTTTTACTCCTACTAGTTTGGGCATGGGATCAATTTCCTTTTTTGGTACGTCGAAGACTGCATTAATACGAGGATGACCTAGGAGATAAACCATTATCAGTACGGTAAGATAGTCTTTTTTCTTTGAATAAAAATTTGGTTTTGCATTTGAATTGTGTGAATAGTGAAATTGAAATTCAGTTTCGGATAATTGTAGGTGGAATGACGATTTTTGTGTCACTAGAACACTCACTCATGTGTTGGTTCAATATAGATAGATGTTAGATACATTAACGCCCGATCATGTATGATTAAGTTTAATCTTATACTAGTAAATATGTAACTTCTCTAACTAAATTACATAGTTAAGTTGGGGACTTATGTTAAAACTATTTTTGCAGATTATTTGGGAGCCTTATAGGGCCCGTTTGATAATGTTTCTGTTTTCTGTTTCTTGTTCCCATTTCTTATTTTTTAAGAAACAAACTTGTTTGCTATTCCCGTTTCTTGTTTCTAAATTTTGAGAAATGTTTCCAAAAAAAAAAGGGCAAAATTTGAGAAACTACAAAAAAAAAATGTTTATCTTTGTTACGTTCTTTTTTATATTATTTTGTTCCCTTTATTATCTAAACATTCCATTGGTTTATTGGTCCAAAGTAGTGGTTGATTTCTTTTTCTAGCAAAATTCCTAGGATGAAGTATTGGATGCAACATTTTTATTTTATTTCTTAATTTTGCAGTTGTTTATATATTCTTTTGATTTTGAATTTTAAATTTTGCAATATTATATTTATTTACTATTTAAATTATTATTTTTGTTTTATTTTTTTTAAAAAATATTTATATATTATTTAGTTTTTATATTTTTGCAATATGTATATTTATTTATTATTTAAGTTTTTATTTTTTTAATTTTTCTTAAAAAAATATTTATATATTATTTAATTTTTATATTTTGCAAGTATATTTATTTATTATTTAAGTTTTTTATTTTTTCTTAAAAAAATATTTATATTATTTAATTTTTATATTTTGCAATATGTATATTTAATTTTTAGTTTTTATTTTTATTTTAAAAATATTTATAATTATTTAATTTTTTATATTTTGCAATATATATTTTTATATTTGAGTTTTTAGTACCTTGAACCAATTAGAATTTTGCAAATATATATTTTGCTCACTAAAACATGTCTTGAATCTCTCTTAATATTTTACCATACGACATTTAGTCGCATAATTGAGTTGGGTTCGAGTCGACATCATTTAAAGCGGAATGACTCGATTGAGAGATGACATTACAGATCAAATTTGGGTCACATTTGATAAATAAAAATAATTTTATTAGTGTTGTAAATTTTGCATCAGGGCTCATAGGTAGACTTTTGATAATTAGTTTTTTTTTTATATACATTTTAATGTGTTTATATATTTTGTATTATATAACTAAATTATATTAAACTATAAATAAAAGGAAAAAAATGTTGAAAAAAAAAACAAGAAACAAGAAATAGTTATGGGACAAGTTTCTAATTCTGTTTTTTTTTTATCAAGAAACAAGAAATGAGAACAGTTATCAAACATATTTTGTTTCTAGTTCCCCAAAAAAATAAGAAACAAGAAACAGGGAACAAGGAACAGGAAATCGGAAACAGAAAACGAGAACGTTATCAAACGGGTTCATAGTGATCTAATCCACATATTACCGTTATATTGTATCAATGGTAATCATGTATGGACAATTAAAAGTCCACTCATATGTAATGTAGTAGAGTGACATTTTCTCGATCGCGTGTGCGCCAATTTAGGTGGATTCAATAAATTTTATCTCCTTGTGATACAAATATGCGATTGCACACATATGACTTGTGAGGAAGACATCACTTAAATTGAGTTATTCAATTGGCTGAGAAAATTTTAATTTGGGATAATAGACAAAATAACGTTATTCTGGGGACAAATATCACCCAAGGTGAAGATGTTGAATATGGGTACAATGAATGGTATGCTACCATTACCAAACGTTTATCACACAAGTAGGAGGTTCATTTCATTATTTGGTAACAAATTTTATGTTAAGTTCAATATATATATATATATATATATATATATATATATATATATATATATATATAAATTCTATATATTTAAATTATTTACATTTGTTTTCATGATTTATTTGAGAGCAATTTCCCAAATTTGACAATATCTGGTAGAAGTTGTCTCCAAAAACTAATGTTGCATATCGAGTTCAACGTTTCGATGGAGATGTTCAAGACGAAGATAATGAGAAGTGGAAAATGAAGCTTCAACACCTCCAGCTAACTCGGCGTGTACGACCTCTTCATTGAACGATCCAAGAATAATCACTATGGAGGAAGGTGAATCGTCAAATACGCGGGGTTGTGGTGATCGTGGACATTATATAGCACGTCAAGCTCGACATAGGGGTCATAGGGGATCATCTTCTATTCATGGATAAAAATGACAATATCTTATTTGCATTTTTTAGAATAATTTATTGTATTTTATTCAAATGATATTTGTGTCCATTTTGTTCGTAATTATCAATTTATTTCAAATTTCTTACTAATTACTATTTTTTTCTAACTTCAAATAAATAAATAAATAAAAATTACGAAAAAACGTTGTGTCGGTTGGACCCGCGCAGTTGAATTGAATGTGTGGGTTGGACCCGCGCAGTTGAATTGACTGCGCGGGTCAAACCAGTGAACTATATGCCGCTAACGGACGTTTAGTTCTATTGAACGCGCGGGTTGGACCAGCGCAGTTAGGGTTGCAGTGCGCGTCTTCAACCCGCGCACTCCTAATACGACAAAAAAATAACCTTTTTTTTCTATATCTTTTCAAAACTACCCTATTTTTCTAATATGCTTCAAAAACAACCCCGTCCTAAAAATAACCCTCGGTGAACTATGTGGGTGTAGGCGTGGTGATTCGCGATTGACAGGGACGTTTAGTTTGTGCCACTTCTGAGTTGGTGCGAGGGAAACTTGATGTTTTTTCAGCCAAAGCCATAACGCTCCTCTGAGGCTTAAAGTTGGCATCAGAGAAAGGTTATCAAAATCTTTGGTTGGAGTCAATGCCCAATCTTTGGTCAAGGTTGTTCCCTCAAGTGAGCTTCGTATACCCGCTGAATAAGGTCCGTGCTAGTTTACTTGATCATTTGATTCATGGTTTGACTTATATTCCCAAGTATATGAATAAGGTGGCTCATAACTAAACCGAGTCATGCTTTTTCCATTGATGGTTTTTATTATTGGGAGGACGCCCCGCCTGTGTGGTTGTCCCGTGCACTTCTATCGAACATTTATGGATGTAGCCCATTGGGCATTTATCCCATATATCTAGATCAGACATTTATGGATCTAGATATAGATATAGATATGGATGTACATTTTTTTTTTTTTTTTAAATAACATGACCATATGAAAAATTGGAAGTGTAATTTAGCCCAATTTATATTGGAATTCAGATTCAAATCCTAATTTGATTTGAATTTTGAATCAAGTCGTATATTCAATTTCCAACAAGAGTATAGCTAACTGATATGACAAGAGCATAACTCAACTGATATAATGTATCGAGTGACTAAGAGGTCCTAAGTTCAATCTTCTACCCCACATGTTGTAAAAAATAAGAAGTCATATTTCAATTGAAAAAATAATATATTTGAATTTCATTTTGAATCAAATTATCTCGGATTATGACCAAGTATGATGATTGATGCAATTAACTTAAATTTAAAGGGATATTTTGGTCTAAACATCTTTTTTTTCAGAAATCTTTGCTTTTCAATATAATATAGATTTCAAAAAATACCAGTGACAATTTCAAAAATAAAATTAAGGACCAAAGTTTTCTCTCGGGTGGGAGATCTATCTCTCACCGGCAGCGAAACTTTTGGTCTTTTTTGGACAGTCAAGTGTTGCGTCTGGGATCCTCTACAATTGATCTGCAAGGGCTCTTTTGAGCAGGGTCTCTCCCCAATATGTCGACTAATGATTGTCTGAAACAGTTGGAGAAGTTAACCCTAACGGCAACGAAAGAACGTGTAGTAGAGATTGATGAAGTGGAGATTGTGAATTTCGCGAACAAAAGGAAGAATTACATGGCGGTCAAGATCTTCTCGAAGAGGCCGATAATCTTTGAAGTTTTTCGGATGATTATGCCTCGGATATGGAATAATGATGGATTGGTGAAGTTCGAAAAGGTAGGCCAAAACCTTTTCCTCTATCAATTCAAAACAGATCGTGAAAAGAAGAGAATTGTGGAAGGCGGACCTTGGTTCTTTGACAAGGTGCTCTTGATTTTTGCTGAACCAGATGGACGCAGTAGCTACACCTCCCTTGATTTCAATTATGTACCTTTTTGGCTTTTTTCCATAGATTGTCGCCTGCAGGAATTTCAAGAAAATTAGCAGTCACATGGATAGTCTTGCCGAGGAATTTGTTAAGGTTGATATTGATGAAGAAGGGAGTGTTGGAGGGCAGACCTTGCGGGTAAGATGCCAAATCGATGTCACACAACCTTTATTAAGAGGTCTGAAAGTTCGAATAGGAGCCCGATTACATACGAAAAACTTCACGATTTTTGTTATGGTTGTGGGAAGCTTGGGCATACTTTAAAGGACTGTGAAACACATTCTTGATGGAGCGTATCACGCTGCGAAAGCGATTTTGGATCGTTGATACTCTAATTTCATCAATTTAACAAATAGAAAACATGCTCAAACAACGGAAATAAGAAAAATTAAAAAACATACCCTTGTAGTTCTAATTTTCTTCAAGTCCGTCGACCGTTCCTCGTCACGAACTCTTCGAGCTTCCTCTCACGAACACCCCGAGGACCACCCCAGGTAGTCTCGCTATCCTCGGCGCCGAGCAACGGAGTTGTGGGACTTCGTTAAAAGAGAAAACAAAAGAAAAATAGAAGAGGGAAGAAGGAAGAAGGTCTGAGGCTTGAAATTTTTAAAAAGAACTTCAAGAAAAAGAAGAACAACCAAAAGGCAGAACTGATTTTTTTTTTTCAATTCATCTTCTTCAATTGAAGACCCACACAAGCACTCACCAAGTTTAAAAGTTTAACCACACATATATATATATATATATATATATATGACTATGTGTCTTACATGCAAAATGCAGATAAGACACATAAATATATATATTTTATTATTATTTATAAAAAATAATTCTTAATAATAATAAATATTTTGCCAAAGCGAGCATAGCTCAGCTGGCATATGTATGAGTTGACGACCACGAGGTCTGTGGTTCGAATCCCCCACCCCCAATGTACTCAAAAAAATAATAATAAATATTTTATTAATTAAACTTTTTAATGAATAAAATATATATATTAATTAATTAAATAATTTAATTAATTAATTAATATTATTTAATTTAATATCAAATATTAATTAAATAATATGGCTAAACTCGGTTTTCCTAAAACCGACTTTTTACACATGAATCTTATTCATGTTTTAGATCATTCCCATATTTAAATCATATTTAAATATGTAATAATTCTTCCAAAAATCGAATTTGAACAACTCAAATTCTTTTTATTTTTCTCTTATATTGTTGCACGACGTTATCCGAGCTAGCCAGAAGAACCTAAAGGACCTACAGATCATGAGCTCCAACGATACGAGATTATCCGGTCAAAACTCTTTTAACCGAACTAATCAACATTCGTTAACCCCCTGAGACTCCACTATAGTCCGAGGGCTGCACTCTTCTCACCGTAGATATATTATGTCCTCTGATATAACCGTCACGGGCAAGTCGACCCTTCACAGGTTATTCGTAATCACAGCTGGGTCGTTTTAAACCGTTTAACCCCTGCATTACGTCTTGTTTCTTAAGTATCACTGACACCTCTATTGAAAAATAGATCTGTGGTCCAACCAACAGATCAATTAACCCTCCCATCTCATGAAAGTGTGAGCGCTCATTGTTCAAGCCCCGAAGTCAGCTATTAAGGGAACAACCTATCTACTAACCCTGGAGAGCGGGTTGCACTCTCCGAGACTCCACTATAGTCCGAGGGTTGCACTCTCCTCACTGTAGATATATTATGCCCTCTGATAAAACCGTCACGGGTAAGTCGACCCTTCACAGGTTGTTCGTAATCACAGCTGGGTCATTTAAACCGTTTAACCCATGCATCTTGTTCCTTAAGTACCACTGACACCTCTAATGTACAATAGATCTGTGGTCCAACCAACAGATCAATTAACCCTATTATCTCATGAGAGTGTGTGCACTAATTGTTCAAGCCCCGGAGTCAGCTATTAAGGGAACAACCTATCTACTAACCCTGAAAAACGGGTTAGGAGTGAACTCCAATCTTGTTGTACTATGTCCTCAGCTACCTATTCGACTTTATCCCCAAGATGGTAGGCTTATTGAGTCGGCGCTTATGGGCCACTCTCACCCGTGCAAGTCAAAGGATACTTTCGAATAAGCAGGAGTTCATAGCGAGCTCAGGATTGAGATCGACTTACCTAGGCCATCAAATGAAAATGTCGATCTCATCAGTAAACGGTGTTATAAAGAGAGAGCGACATATTTCGTAGTTTGGTCTTATGCAAACTCTTTGCACAGGGCGCCCTCACTCGCACATCTCCATGTAAAACGATTCAGATCACATCGTTTTGTACAATACAAAGTGAGCCGCATCCAATAGTGTTACCAGGATAAGGTACCCAGCCTTATCCATATACTATAGACCGTTTTGACTGACTACTTGAGCCTGATCCACAATCATGTCATACATAAGGCTCAAGTACTCATATTCAGCCATGAGTGATGGTCATTGGTATAGGTTAAACTAAACACGTTTCACTTTATTCCAGTAAACTCTTTTACTGAATAAAACTAATAACTCTTTATTCTAAATAGAGTATTTACAAACATAATAGTTTACAAACCACGAGTTTTAGGACATAAAACCCAACAAACTCCTGCTTGGACTTAAACGTCCGTGGTGTACATGTTAGGTGGAGAAAACTAATATATCATATATCATGAAGTTTTCTCCCATTGTCCTCTCCAACAACTCGGAGTCCTAGACTCTTCTAGGTGTCTCTCAAACACTTTAGCCATGAGAGACTGAGTAAAAAAATCAGCATGAAGTGTTGCGAGGCTTTCTATGTGATCATCACATCTCCTCATAGAACTAACTGCGAGCTCAACTTATAAACCTTTTGCTTCTTCACAAGCTGCAACAAGATTTAGCTACCACCGAGGAATCAACAATACAACTCTTGTATTCTACTCCTCGTTTGCACAGGGACAAACTTTAACCAGAATCCAATGATCAAAATCAATTGGACTTTCACTACTCACAGGTCCCCTACATAGCATATATCTGGTCATACATCTAGAAATATGTATATGACCTCCAATATGTAAATGCACTTGAATGCATCTCATATCCTCAACACTTGAGGTGTCTCTGGAAATCATTTCCATAGACCATCGAATATTGACAACAACTTGTCAATAAAATATTTTAGAGACAACACTAGCGATTTGTTCTTACGACTCAGATCAACCTGAATCCGTAGAACAAACTAAGCCTACCTCCAGATCAACTATTTGGGAGTGGGTCGCTAGTTTATGCTTATTGTCAGAAGTGAATCCTACATCATTCTTAATGATTAAGACATTAATTACGGAAACAGATCAAGAAAGCTACGACTTTGAATAAACCCTTGTCAAACAAGGTTCATCAAACTTTTGTTCAAACTGTTATTCAAAACCATAAGATTTGATTAGCATATCAAACCTTACAATTCAGGATAAAGATGCTTATTCTAAATCATAAATGTATCGAATAGGCTTGCAAACTAATTTGCTCTTTGTCCTCGAATTATGAATCTTTCTGGTTGAGATTTATAGATACACAAATCAAGATAGCTAGTCTTGACATCTATTTGCTTTATTCTATCAAAATAGAACATGGAAATGGATAAGATGTTGGGTTTTATGTCCTAAAACTCATGGTTTGTAAACTGTTAAGTTTGTAAATATTCTATTTAGAATAAAAAGTTATTAGTTTTATTCAGTAAAAGAGTTTACTGGAATAAAGTGAAACGTGTTTAGTTTAACCTATACCAATGACCATCACTCATGGCTGAATATGAGTACTTGAGCCTTATGTATGACATGATTGTGGATCAGGCTCAAGTAGTCAGTCAAAACGGTCTATAGTATATGGATAAGGCTGGGTACCTTATCCTGGTAACACTATTGGATGCGGCTCACTTTGTATTGTACAAAACGATGTGATCTGAATCGTTTTACATGGAGATGTGCGAGTGAGGGCGCCCTGTGCAAAGAGTTTGCATAAGACCAAACTGCGAAATATGTCGCTCTCTCTTTATAACACCGTTTACTGATGAGATCGACATTTTCATTTGATGGCCTAGGTAAGTCGATCTCAATCCTGAGCTCGCTATGAACTCCTGCTTATTCGAAAGTATCCTTTGACTTGCACGGGTGAGAGTGGCCCATAAGCGCCGACTCAATAAGCCTACCATCTTGGGGATAAAGTCGAATAGGTAGCTGAGGACATAGTACAACAAGATTGGAGTTCACTCCTAACCCGTTTTTCAGGGTTAGTAGATAGGTTGTTCCCTTAATAGCTGACTCCGGGGCTTGAACAATTAGTGCACACACTCTCATGAGATAATAGGGTTAATTGATCTGTTGGTTGGACCACAGATCTATTGTACATTAGAGGTGTCAGTGGTACTTAAGGAACAAGATGCATGGGTTAAACGGTTTAAATGACCCAGCTGTGATTACGAACAACCTGTGAAGGGTCGACTTACCCGTGACGGTTTTATCAGAGGACACAATATATCTACAGTGAGGAGAGTGCAACCCTCGGACTATAGTGGAGTCTCCGGGGGTTAACGAATGGTGATCGATTCGGGTTAAAAAAGTTTTGACCGAATGATCTCGTATCGTTGAAGCTCCTGATCTGTAGGTCCTTTAGGTTTTCCTGGTTAGCTCGGATAATCGGTATAGCAGGGCTATAGGGTAGAAATCGGAGAAATCTGAATTCGGGTATGTTGATCGAGGGTTTATGTATTTAAATATGATTTAAATATATAATTGGAGGAAGTCGTATTTAAATGTGATTTAAATAAACGACCGGAGAAAAATATGAATTTTGATTCATATATTGGATAAGTCGGTTTTCGGAAAACCGGGCTTAGTGGAAGATTTATTATTATATTAATATTTGATATTAATATTAATAATAAATTTTTAATTAAAAAGGTTTTAATTATTAATAATTTTAATTTATAATAATTATTATTATTATTTATAAACACAATGGAGCCATGCTTTATGCATGGGCTCCATGTGTATTCCACTTACCCTTTTTACACTTCTCCAAGTTTGGGTTATCCATCTTGGAATTCCAGAGGCTTTTGGCTCCTCCTTTCTCAAGCTTCTCTCATTTTAGAGAATTCTCTCTCGGTTGTACTTCTTCAAGAATTGAAGAAGAACTTGTTGGATGAAATTTGAGCTTTTGAAGATTTGATGTTTTGGTTGAAGAATTGAGGTGATTTCTTTGGAATATTTGAAGAAAGCATAAAGGAGTTTATGTTACTTCTCTCAATTCTGTTTTTCAAGTTGTTGAAATTGATGAGTTTAGTTGAATTGAGTTCTTGAAGTTCTTGATGAATTGTTCATCAAGTTCTTACTAAGCTCAAATCCAAACTCAAACCAAGTTCATTTTCTTCTTTCCCCCTCTCAACAAAACCCCTTGAGCTCAAGGAGTCCCACAACTCCGCTATTAAGCCCGAGAATAGCTGGGACTTCTCTAAGGGTGATCCTCGCTCTGTTCGTGCTGTGTTCGTGACCGAAAGAGTTCGCGACAAGGAACGAGCGACGAAGCTGGAGGTTTTTAGAACAACAAGGGTATGTGTTTTCTGATTTTCTTTATTTCCGTTGTTTGTGTATGTTTTCTACTTTGTTAAATTGATGTAATTAGAGTTTCAACGATCCAAAATCGCTTCCGCAGCGTGATACGCTCCATCATAAGAGTCATCTATTAACTTACGTCTAGTAACAAGAGAAGGAGAGTATACACAATAAACCCTTTCTCTTCGGGACGATCCCTTTACCAGATAGTCAAGCCCAAAAGGTTTCACCTTTAGAGGCTTGGTCTCATAACCACTCATAGATTCATGGTTTTGTACCACTTGGTCTTGTCTACATGATCCATTATCTAGTTAAAGAGTATTGGATCCTCAATGTTATCATCAAACATGACAACTTCGAGTTTAAGACAAGCTAATACAGCGGGCCAGGTTGTCTCACAACCCTCCCACTGCATTGAGGGTTTCTCAACGGTTAAGAAGCTCCAGTTTGATCAACAACCATTGTTGAATAAAAACAACTTTCTTATTACACTGTAAGTCTTAACCTTTTAGTTGTTTTCGAGTTTAATAGAACACCACAGTATACATCTTTTGCGAAAAGAACGGTTCTTTATATACAACAAAAGATAACATATACAAGTGTTCAGTTCAAACTAGAAATATAGACAATAATTACATCAGATGATATTATCTCTATACAACAACTACTACAAGCTCCCACTAGATTAGCTGTGACGATGTCTTCACAAGTCATCTCACGGCCAGCTCCTATCAGGAACTAGTTTCCTGAAATGAAGAATAAACATGATTAGTGAAATATGACACTCATATACCACTAAACTGTTACGGCAATCAATAAATCTCATTTACCTTGTCGTTCCTTCTCAGCTTTCTTCTGCACAAGGTATTTGGGGCAGTTACGCTTCTAGTGCCCATCTTCGTTACAATGGAAACATTTTCCTTTGTCAGAAGAATTTTCCTTGCGTACAGTAGGGGCTTTGCCTTTTCTTCTGTTACTCTTCTTCTTTTGAATAATCTTATTACTCACAGAAGTGAATTCAGGCTTACTCCCTGACCCCGAACCCTCATAAAATTTCTTTGAAGAGACAACATTCGGCTCCTTCTCCTTTCCTTTAGAGGTGTGCAGAAACTGGTAAGTCTGAAGCTCGTTCAAGAGAGAACTCAAGTTGTATTCAATCTTATTCATCACCATATTGATTCTGAAATGAAGGAAACTCTTCAGAAGAGATTCCAAGATGAAACTGACTTGACTTTTCTCGTCGATGGAAGCTCCGTTTACTTCCGCCGTATTAAAGTGGACCATCATGTTAAGGACATGTTCCCTAACAGAGGTACCCTTCACCATACGAGAGTTATAAACGAACTTGAGGGCCTCATGTCGAAGAGATGAGGACGACTGTCAAAACATCCCTTGTAATGAAAACATGATTTCCTTAGCGGAAACCATCCCCTCGTGCTTCTTGCACAAGACATCAGATATGCTTGCCAAGATATAGACTCGGACTTTATCATTTTTCCTAATCCTTCCATCGTATGCCTCTCGAACACTTCGAGAAGTACTCGAGCCAGGAGCTAGAGGGCATTCCTCCGTTAAGACAAACCTGAGATTGTCGAGAACCAGAATCGTATTAAGGTTCGACTTCCAGGTCCCGTAATTTTCTCCAGACAATTTGTCATGAGCTAACAACTGTATAAAAGAGCTCGACATGCTAAAAAGAATGTAAACCTATTAGTGAAACGGTTTTAACCTATTTAAACCAATTGAGAGGTTTAGCAGTAAATAAAGTACCCAAACTCTTTATTTACTAGCAATGATACTTTAGTAAGTCAGAATGGTCGCTGTCGACTGGTAGTCGAGTCACTCCTTTACTAAATCAAGACAATCTTGACTAAATTCTAACTCCAGAATAACTCTTATTCCTATAGCATCTTAATTATCGTTTTCGGTCAAGATTCACTAACTCTTTAGCAAATCATGCTAGTGTGACTCTTCATTTTTAGAATTCACAGGACGACCCCAACAGTGCAACCGAATTGGAATGTCAGAGTTGGGAATGACCCTGTGTTTCTTTATCCATGAATGGTGACTGAGGTGTTCGATCTCCCATGCCCAACCCTCCGAATGGGTTGGTGCCTCCTAGGGTCACCTTGTAGACGGAACATGAGAATCTCCCGGTTCAATCCAATGGAGGAAACCGCAGGAAGTACTGACACACTTCCTTCTCCCACTTACTATAGACACTTACTCCATTCACCTTGTTATTGAAAGTTGCAAACACCGTCCGACTGGGGATTGCCCTATTGACAATACACGGCCGAACAAAATTCTCACGTTGTGAACTATAGGGAGTGCGTAGAAGGAGAGGGATATATCATATATTCCTTCTCAACACATCTACTAAGCATCATAGACGGTGTTTAGGGTAAATACTCAGGTTTTATCTGGCTAAGTAAATAAAACCTTAAGTCTAGGCAAACAATTTTACCTGAGATGTCTAGGTTATAAATGTTGGGTTTTATGTCCTAAAACTCGTGGTTTGTAAACTGTTATGTTTGTAAATATTCTATTTAGAATAAAGAGTTATTAATTTTATTCAGTAAAAGAGTTTACTGGAATAAAGTGAAACGTGTTTGGTTTAACCTATACCAATGACCAACACCCTTGGCTGAATATGAGTACTTGAGCTTCATGTATGACATGATTGTGGACCAGGCTCAAGTAGTCAGTCAAAACGGTCTATAGTATACGGATAAGGCTGGGTACCTTATCCTGGTAACACTATTGGATGCGGCTCACTTTGTATTGTACAGAACGATGTGATCTGAATCGTTCCACATGGAGATGTGAGAAGTGAGGGCGTCCTGTGTAAAGAGTTTACACAAGATCGAACCGCGTATTAAGTCGCTCTCTCTTTATAACTCCGTTTACTGATGAGACCGACTTATACATATTGATGGCCTAGGTAACTCGATCTCAATCCTGAGCTCGCTATGAACTCCTGCTTATTCGATAGTATCCTTTGACTTGCACGGGTGAGAGTGGCCCTTTTAGCGCCGACTCAATAAGCCTACCATCTTGGGGATAAAGTCGAATAGGTAGCTGGGGACATAGTACAGCAAGATTGGAGTTCACTCCTAACCCGCTTTTCAGGGTTAGTAGATAGGTTGTTCCCTTAATAGCTGACTCCGGGGCTTGAACAATGAGCGCTCACACTCTCATGTGATGAGAGGGTTAACTGATCTGTTGGTTGGACCACGAATCTAATTGTTCATTAGAGGTGTCAGTGGTACTTAAGGAACAAGACGTAATGCAGGGGTTAAACGGTTTAAACGACCCAGCTGTGATTGCGAACAACCTGCGAAGGGTCGACTTACCGATGACGGTTATATCAGAGGACACAATATATCTACAGTGAGGAGAGTGCAACCCTCGGACTATAGTGGAGTCTCCGGGGGTTAACGAATGTTGATTGATTCAGGTTAAAAGAGTTTTGACCGAATAATCTTGTATCGTTGGAGCTCATGATCTGTAGGTCCTTTAGGTTCTCCTGGCTAGCTCGGATAACGTCGTGCAACAGTATAAAAGAAAAGAAAAAGAATTTGAATTGTTCAAATTCGGTTTTTGGAAGAATGATGAACATATTTAAATATGATTTAAATATGAAAGTGGTCTAAAACATGAATGTGATTCATGTGCAAAAAATCGGTTTTCGGAAAACCGGAGTTAGCCATATTATTTAATTAATATTTGATATTGAATTAAATAATATTTATTAATTAAATTGTTTAATTAATAATTATATATATATATATATTTTATTTATTACATGTTTAATAAATAAAATTATTATTATTATTTTTAATAGTAATAATAATTATTATATATATATATATACATATTATGGTTAACTTAATGGCTAAGTAAGTCAAGTGAACTTGGGTACTTAAAAATGAAATTGGATTTCATTTTTAGAAATGGGTTCTCATTTTTGGCTACTGCCTCTATTTCCTTCTTCTTCTTCCTTTTCTATTTCTTTTCTTTTCTTCTTTGATCGGAGTCCCACAACTCCGTTGCGCGGCGCCGAGGATAGCGGGACTACCTGGGGTGGTCCTCGAGGCGTTCGTGAGAAGAGGGCGGAAGAGTTCGTGACAAGGAACGTGCGACGGAGCTTGAAGAAATTGGAACTACAAGGGTATGTATTCTAATTTCTTATTTCCGTTTTTTGAGCATGTTTTCTATTTGTTAAATTGATGAAATTAGAGTATCATCGGTCCGAAATCGCTTTCCGCTGCGCATGTCGCTCCATCAATTGGTATCAGAGCGATTTTGTGATTAACTCAATTTGCATCAATTTAAGTTGGTGGGTATTTTAATTTAGAAATTGTTTCTGAATTGGCGTCTAAAGTGACATCGATTTTGGCATAGTTTCTTTTTGAATTTTCTTATTTGTAATTGCCCGAGAATGTATGGGCTTTAATGCGTGCTGAAGAGTCTGTATTTTTAGAGTCATTAGAGTCCATATAGGTTTCTTTGTGAAAGAAGCTCGAGTTTGGAGCTCGCCGAATTGTTCGGTATAAGTTCAACTCGTTCTAAGCAATTCGAGGAGAAATTCGAAGAGAAATTGACCGAAGCGTTCGGAGGAAGCAAGCTGGTCCAAGGCGGTGCGAAGCGTTCGAAGTCCGCTGAAGATTTAGCTTGTTGATCAAGCTTGTAATAAAATAGTTATTGCTTGCTAAATGCCAAAATCGATCCACTTTAGTGTTTTTAATTAATTATGCATTGTGAATGTATGTTTTAATTAAAATCCATGTTTGTATGTGCATATCGTATGCCATATAGTTTTAAAATCCCACCATAGGAAGCATGCTCCATGCATTGATATTATGTTATAAGTGTTATAATATATAGTATGCATATTTGGGAATTCATGAGTATTAATATAAGAGTTATATTAATACATGAATTAGATGTTGTTAATTTAATAGAATAATTGATATAAGTGTTATATTAATTATGAAATTAAATATACAACATAGGTTGCCATGGTTGTATGCATATTGTAGGTTATAAGTGTTATAATGTATTAGATGCATGTTTAATTCATGAGTATTAATATAAGAGTTATATTAATTCATGAATTAGTTGTTGTTTGCTTATAGAATAATTAATATAAGTGTTATATTAATTATGAAATTAAAACATTCAACTAAGATGCATATTGTATGTTATAATTGTTATAATGTATAGGATGCATGCTTAATTCATAATAATTGATATAAGTGTTATATTAATTTATGAATTAGGAGTTGTATATTTAAGAGCATAATCGATATAAGTGTTATATTGATTATGAAGTTAAATATTCAATTTTTCATGCCTTAGCGTATGTATGTTTGAGAAGCATATAGAAGTTTGTTGTAGTAAGTCTAGTTTTTGCAAGTGTTGTAAAAATGACTTAGACTTTTAAAATCTATAACAAAGAAAAGCATGTTCATTTAGGGTTAAATGATTCGATCTAGTTCATTAGATGAATAGGTCGAAATCTCGTAAATGCTAAGGTTATGAGAAACTCACCCGGTGAAATCCTGTTCGAGGTTGGAGGTATTTAAGCTGACGGTTTACGGAACACCTTCTACCTGGGGACGATCCGGTACTTGAGTAAAGTTAACCCGGCTTTGTGAGCATGCGTGAGAGGTGTGAGGTTAGTAAAGAGTTTATAACCTAGACATCTCAGGTAAATAGTTTGCCTAGACTTAAGGTTTTATTTACTTAGCCAGATAAAACCTGAGTAGTTTACCCTAAAACTGTCCATGATGCTTAGTAGATGTGTTGAGAAGGAATATATGATATATCCCTCTCCTGCTACGCACTCCGTATAGTTCACAACGTGAGAATTTTGCTCGGCCTCGTGTTGCTAATGTGGCAACCCCCTTAGGATGGTATTTGCAACTTTCAATAGCAAGGTGAATGGAGTAAGTGTCTATAGTAAGTGGGAGAAGGAAGTACGTCAGTACATCCTACGGTCTCCTCCATTGGATTGAACCGTGAGATTCCCATGTTCCGCCTGCAAGGTGCCCTTGGTGGCACCAATCCCTTAGGAGGGCTGTTTCATGGGAGTTGAACAAGTCAGTCACCATTTATGGATAAAGAAACATAGGGCCATTCCCAACTCTGACATTCCCTTAGGTTGCACTGTTGGGGCCGTCCTGTGCGTTCTAAAAATGGAGGGTCACACTTACGAGATTTGCTAAGGAGTTAGTAAATGTTGACAAAAAACGATAACTAAGATGCTATAGGAATATGAGTTATTCTGGAGTTAGCATTTAGTCAAGACTGTCTTGGTTTAGTGAAGGAATGCCCGTTTACCCTTAGGTAGCGACCATTCTAACTCACTAAAGTATCGTTGCATGTAAATAAAGAGTTTGGGTACTTTATTTGCTGCTAAACCTCTTAATTGGTTTAAATAGGTTAAAACCGTTTCACTAATAGTTTTACATTCTATTTCGGCATGTCGAGCTCGTTTATACAGTTGTTAGCTCACGATAAGTTAACCGGAGAGAATTACGGGACCTGGAAGTCGAACCTGAATGTGATTCTGGTTCTAGACGACCTTAGGTTTGTCTTAACAGAGGAGTGTCCTCCCACTCCTGACTCAAATGATTTTCGAAGTGTTCGAGAGGCATACGATGGATGGATTAGGGCTATTGATAAAGCCCAAATCTATATCTTGGCAAGCATATTTGATGCCTTGTGCAAGTAGTATGAGGTTATGATTTCCGCAAAGGAAATCATGTCTTCATTACAAGCAATGCTGGACACTCGTCCTAATTACTTCGTAATGAAGTCCTCAAGTTCGTTTATAACTCTCGCATAGTGGAGGATACCTCTGTTAAGGAGCTTGTCCTTAACATGATGGTCCACTTTAATGCGACAGAAGTAAACATTGCTACCATCGTCTTTTCAGACTTATCAGTCTCTGTACACTTCCAAAGGAATAGAGAATGAGGCAAGTGTTGTCACTTCGAAGAAATTCCTTAAGAGGTTGGCGTCAGGGAATAAGTTTATGCTTCTCTGAGTAATGAGATTATTCAGAAGAAGAAGAGTAAAAGGAGAAATGGCAAAGCCCTTATTGTTCGCAAGGTAATGTCTTCAAACATAGGAAAATGTTTCCATTGTACTGAAGATGGGTATTGGAAGCGTAACTGCTCCAAATACTTTGTTGAGAAACAGGTTGAAAAAGAACGACAAGATAAATGTGATTTATTTGTCAAAACAAGTTTAGTGGATATGAATGTCATACCTGGATGTCTTCAGGAACCACTATTTATGTTTGTTTTTCTACAGGAAACTAGTTCCTGACAGTCGTTTTCTCGCTGTGAGATATGGAGATATCATTGCAGCTGAACTAGTGGGAGTGTTTGTAGTTGTTGTATAGAGATAATAACATTTGTTATATGTAATTATTGTCTATAGTTCCAGTTTAAACTGAACACCTGTATATTATATCTTTTGGTTTTATAATGAACAGTTCATTTAGCAAAAGATATATACAGATGTGTTCTAATTAAACTCGAAAACAACTAGTGTGTTAAGACTTACAGTTTTAATAAGAAAGTTATAGTTGAATTCAACAATGGTTGTTGATCAAACTGGAGCTTCTCAACTGTTGAGAAAGGCTCAATGCAGTGGGAGGGATGTTGGACAACCCAGCCCGTTGTATTGGCTTGTCTTAAACTCAAAGTTATCATACTTGATGATGACATTGATGATTCATTGTCTCTAAACAAACAATGGATCACATAGACAAGGCCGAATGGTTCAAAGCCATGAATCTTTGGATGTTAATGAGACCAAGCCACTAAGGTGAAAACCTTTATGGCTTGACTTTCTGGTAATAGGACTGTCCCGAAGAGAAAGGGTTTATTGGGTATACTCTCTTTCTCTTGTTGCCAGGTGTAAGTTAAATAGATAACTCTTATCCATTGCTTTGTTCTATTTTGATAGAATAAAGCAAATGGATGTCAAGACTTGCAAACTTGATCTGAGTATCTATAAGTCTCAACCAGAAAGATTCATACTTCGAGGGCAAAGAGCAAATGGTTTGCTAGCTTATTCGATTCATTTATGAATTGGAGAAAGCATCTTCGTCCTGAATTGTGAGTTTTGATAATGTGATCAAATCTTATGGCTTTGAACAATAGTTTGACAAACCTTGTTTGACAAGGGTTTAATCAATGGTGTAGCTTTCAAAAATTGTTCCCGTAATTTTGTCCTAATCATTGAGAATGATGTAGGATCTATTTCTGACTTTTAGCATAAACTAGCGACCCACTCCCAAATAGTTGATCTGGAGGTAGGCTTTGTTTGTTCTAAGGATTCAGCTTGATCTGAGTCGTAAGAACAAATCGCTAGTGTTGTCTCTAAAATCTTTTATTGACAAGTTGTTGTCAATATTCGATGGTCTATGGAAATGGTTTCCTAAGACACCTCAAGTGTTGAGGATACGAGATGCACCCAAGTGCATTTACATATTGGAGGTCAGATGTATCTTTTGTTATACATGACCCGATATGTGTTATGCAGTGGGAGCTGTCAGTATTATTAGTCCAATTGGATTGGATTCCGGTTAAAGTTTTGTCCTTGTACTTAGAGGAGTAGAATACAAGAGTTGTATTGTTGATTCCTCGTTGGTAGCTAAGTCTATTTGCAGCTTGTGAAGCAGCAATAGGTTTATAAGTTGAGCTCGCAGATAGTGCTATGAGGAGATGTGATGGTCACATGGAAAGCCTCGTAGTACTTCATGCTGATTAGTTTACTAAGTCTCTCATGGCTAAAGTGTTTGAGAGACACCTAGAAGAGTCTAGGGCTCCGAGTTACTGGAGAGGACAGTGGGAGAAAGCTTCTGATATATGATACATTAGTTTTCTCCACCTAACATGTACACCACGGACGTTTAAGTCCAAGTGGGAGTTTGTTGGGTTTTATGTCCTAAAACTCGTGGTTTGTAAACTGTTATGTTTGTAAATATTCTATTTAGAATAAAGAGTTATTAATTTTATTCAGTAAAAGAGTTTACTGGAATAAAGTGAAACGTGTTTGGTTTAACCTATACCAATGACCAACACCCTTGGCTGAATATGAGTACTTGAGCTTCATGTATGACATGATTGTGGATCAGGCTCAAGTAGTCAGTCAAAACGGTCTATAATATACGGATAAGGCTGGGTACCTTATCCTGGTAACACTATTGGATGCGGCTCACTTTGTATTGTACAGAATGATGTGATTCGAATCGTTCCACATGGAGATGTGAGAAGTGAGGGCGTCCTGTGTAAAGAGTTTACACAAGATCGAACCGCGTATTAAGTCGCTCTCTCTTTATAACTCCGTTTACTGATGAGACCGACTTATACATATTGATGGCCTAGGTAACTCGATCTCAATCTTGAGCTCGCTATGAACTCCTGCTTATTCGATAGTATCCTTTGACTTGCACGGGTGAGAGTGGCCCTTTAAGCGCCGACTCAATAAGCCTACCATCTTGGGGATAAAGTCGAATAGGTAGCTGGGGACATAGTACAGCAAGATTGGAGTTCACTCCTAACCCGCTTTTCAGGGTTAGTAGATAGGTTGTTCCCTTAATAGCTGACTCCGGGGCTTGAACAATGAGCGCTCACACTCTCATGTGATGAGAGGGTTAACTGATCTATTGGTTGGACCACGGATCTAATTGTTCATTAGAGGTGTCAGTGGTACTTAAGGAACAAGACGTAATGCAGGGGTTAAACGGTTTAAACGACCCAGCTGTGATTACGAACAACTTGTGAAGGGTCGACTTACCGATGACGGTTATATCAGAGGACACAATATATCTACAGTGAGGAGAGTGCAACCCTCGGACTATAGTGGAGTCTCCGGGGGTTAACGAATGTTGATTGATTCAGGTTAAAAGAGTTTTGACCGAATAATCTTGTATCGTTGGAGCTCATGATCTGTAGGTCCTTTAGGTTCTCCTGGCTAGCTCGGATAACGTCGTGCAACAGTATAAAAGAAAAGAAAAAGAATTTGAATTGTTCAAATTCGGTTTTTGGAAGAATGATGAACATATTTAAATATGATTTAAATATGAAAGTGGTCTAAAACATGAATGTGATTCATGTGCGGTTTTCGGAAAACCGGAGTTAGCCATATTATTTAATTAATATTTGATATTGAATTAAATAATATTTATTAATTAAATTGTTTAATTAATAATTATATATATATATATTTTATTTATTACATGTTTAATAAATAAAATTATTATTATTATTTTTAATAGTAATAATAATTATTATATATATATATATATACATATTATGGTTAACTTAATGGCTAAGTAAGTCAAGTGAACTTGGGTACTTAAAAATGAAATTGGATTTCATTTTTAGAAATGGGTTCTCATTTTTGGCTACTGCCTCCATTTCCTTCTTCTTCTTCCTTTTCTATTTCTTTTCTTTTCTTCTTTGATCGGAGTCCCACAACTCCGTTGCGCGGCGCCGAGGATGGCGGGACTACCTGGGGTGGTCCTCGAGGCGTTCGTGAGAAGAGGGCGGAAGAGTTCGTGACAAGGAACGTGCGACGGAGCTTGAAGAAATTGGAACTACAAGGGTATGTATTCTAATTTCTTATTTCCGTTTTTTGAGCATGTTTTCTATTTGTTAAATTGATGAAATTAGAGTATCATCGGTCCGAAATCGCTTTCCGCTGCGCATGTCGCTCCATCAATAAACACTTTTACTAACCTCACACCTCTCACGCATGCTCATAAAGTCGGGTTAACTTTACTCAAGTATTGGGTAGTCCCCAGGTAGGAGATGATCCGTCAATTCAAAACCTCAAACCTTAGACAGGAGTTCACTGGGTGAGTTTCTCATAACCTTAGCATTTATGAGATATCGACCTATTCATCTAATGAACCAAATCGAATCATTTAACCCTAAAAGGGCGTTTGGGGCGCAGGGTGGGTTATTATAGTTGGTGGGTTATAATAGTCTGTGTTTGGGGTGCAAAGCTGTATAGTCTGGGTTTAGTAAGTCTGTGTTTGGGGTGCAGAGTTGTTTAATCTGTATTTAAAATACAGTTTTCTTTAACGTGGAGTTTGAAATATGTGTTTATGTTAGTTTATTTTTTTTCTACAACTTTTTGTTGTATTTGTATAGTTAAATGTATATTATTACATATTAATTTTTTAAAAGTTAAAAAAATAAATATTATTTAGGAAATCACAATTAATCGACAACAAGAGGTTCGGTGGAGAGAGAAATAATACAGTTTTCTTTAACATAGAGTTTGAAATATGTGTTTGTGTTAGTTTATTTTTTTTCTACAACTTTTTGTTGTATTTGTATAGTTAAATGTATATTACATATTAATTTTTTAAAAGTTAAAAAAATAAATATTATTTAGGAAATCACAAATAATCGACAACAAGAGGCTCGATGGAGAGAGAAATTTGGGATGAAATGGAAGATAAAGAATCGTGAGGTGAGGAAGACAAAAAGGGAGGAAAAATCGGTAAATTAGGTGAAAAAAATAGAAAAAAAACAAAGAAAGAAGAAAAATCGAAAAATTTAATGGAAAAATAAAACAAAGAGAATAAAAATCGGGTGGAAAAAAAAATGCTACAATGTTCACTGTAGCAACGAGGGTTATAATAACCCCCAGCTCCAACTATATAAGTTAGAGCTCCCAACAGCGTGATATGCTTTTATCTTTGTTATAGATTTTAAAAGTCTAAGTCATTTTTACAACACTTGCAAAAACTAGACTTACTACAACAAACATCTACATGCTTCTCAAACATGTTTTCGCTAAGGCATGACAAGTTGAATATTTAACCTCATAATCAATATAACACTTATATCGATTATGCTCTTAAACATACAACTCCTAATTCATAAATTAATATAACACTTATATCAATTCTCATGAATTAAGCATGCATCTTATACATTATAACACTTATAACATACAATATGCATCTTCTAAAGTTGGATGTTTAATTTCATAATTAATATAACACTTATATCAATTATTCTATTAAGCAAACAACAACTAATTCATGAATTAATATAACTCTTATATTAATACTCATGAATTAAACATGCATCATATACATTATAACACTTATAACCTACAATATGCATAAAACCAGGTTGTTGTATGTTTAATTTCATAATTAATATAACAATTATATCAATTATTCTATTAAACTAACAACATCTAATTCATGAATTAATATAACTCTTATATTAATACTCATGAATTCCCCAATATGCATACTATATATTATAACACTTATAACATATTTTTATTGCATGGAGCATGTTTCCTACGGTGGGATTTTAAATCTATATGCATACAATATGCACATACAAACATGGGTTTTAATTAAAACGTACATTCGCAATGCATAATTAATTAAACACACTAAAGTGGACCGGTTTTGGCATTAAGCAAGCAATAACTATTTTATTACAAGCTTGAACAACAAGCTAAGTCTTGAGCGGACTTCGAACTCTTCGTACCGCCTTGGACAAGCTTGCTACCCCGAACGCTTCGGTCAATTTCTCTTCGAGCTTCTCTTTGTATCGCCTAGAACGAGTTTGAACTTACACCGAACATTTCGGCGAGCTCAAAACTCGAGCTTCTTTCACAAAGAAACTTATATGGACTCTAATGACTCTAAAGAATACAGACTCTTCAGCACACATTAAAGTCCATACATTCTCGGGCAATTACAAATAATGAAATTCAAAAAGAAATAATGCCAAAACCGATATTCACTTTAGACATCCATTCAGAATCAATTTCTAAATTAAAATACCCACCAACTTAAATTGATGCAAATTGAGTTGATTAAAATACGCTATGATACCAATTGATGGAGCATATCATGCTGCGAAAGCGATTTTGGATCGTTGATACTCTAATTTCATCAATTTAACAAATAGAAAACATGTTCAAACAACAGAAATAAGAAAAATTAGAAAACATACCCTTGTAGTTCTAATTTTCTTCAAGTCCGTCGGTCGTTCCTCGTCACGAACTCTTCGAGCTTCCTCTCACGAACACCCCGAGGACCACCCCAGGTAGTCCCGCTGTCCTCGGCGCCAAACAACAGAGTTATGGGACTCCGTTAAAAGATAAAATAAAGGAAAAATGGAAGAGGGAAGAAGGTCTGAGACTTGGAATTTTTAAAAAGAACTTCAAGAAAATGAAGTATTGCCCGAAGGCAGAACTCAATTTTTTTTTCAATTCATCTTCTTCAATTGAAGACCCACACAAGCACTCACCAAGTTTAAAAGTTTAACCATATATATATATATATATACTCAACTATGTGTCTTACATGCAAAATGCAGATAAGACACATAAATATATATATTTTATTATTATTTAGAAAAATTAATTCTTAATAATAATAAATATTTTATTAATTAAACTTTTTAATGAATAAAATATAAATATTAATTAATTAAATAATATTATTTAATTTAATATCAAATATTAATTAAATAATATGGCTAAACCCGGTTTTCCTAAAACCGACTTTTTACACATGAATCTTATTCATGTTTTAGATCATTCCCATATTTAAATATGTCAATCATTCTTCCAAAAACTGAATTTGAACAACTCAAATTCTTTTTATTTTTCTCTTATATTGTTGCACGACGTTATCCGAGCTAGCCAGAAGAACCTAAAGGGAAACGGGAGGAAAGTTAAGATAAACTAAACTAAAAACAGAAAATTAACTAACGGAAAGTAAAGGAACAATGAATTAAAACTAATTACATGTGCTCCTAATTTTAAGGGTCGGAGTTGACCTTGATGCGAATCGATTCATTGGGATTAAAACATACTTAGCAAGAGCATAATTAAACACATAATTTACTTGCACGAAACTACTAATACAAGTAACCCAAATAATTAAAGAGAAGCGTGGAGTTCTAATTGGATCATTCTTTAATTAACTCAAGGTGATCAATGTTAAATCGATTAAAGGATAGAGACAGATGTTCGATTCTAATTAAACGTGGCAACCAATCAATTGGGGGCGACCGCTCCATATTAATTAATTGACAGTAACGGAGATATTACGACGGATGTTTAACTTGGATAGCCTAAGCTAATATTCTGATTTATCTACTTCTTCAAGATAAGTTAATTCAACAACAAATCAACATGGATAACCTATGTTACCTATGGCTTAACTTAACCCTTGTTACCTCGGCGATTAGGAGAGGCAATCGCTTCACTAATCTATTAACAATAGAGCATGCTGGAAAATGAGGGCGTCTACTCCTAAAAATCAAGCCTACTCATTGAATATGCAAAGAAGAAATAGATTGCCCAATTAGTCATGCTAAGCTCGAAATTAAAGAACTAAACCCTCATGAATCGTATCAAATCTAACCTCTAACCTCAAATTAGAGCACTTACCTTGCTCGGGATGAAAACCAAGTCTATGCTTTGATATATAAGAAAAGGGGAGAAAACCCCAAGAATTTGAGAGAGAAATCGTAAAACAAAACCAAAACCCGAGAGTGAATGACCTAAAAAACGGGTTTTATACAGTCATAGCGTCGAGACCCTACAGGCAGCGTCTCGATGCTAGGGTCTATGCCTTAGGAAAAATAATGAACATTTTGTCTTCCCCTGGGTCTTGAACTCGAGCCCATCATTCTACCAAGGTTCCACTGCACCACCAAACCACTAATCACAATAGGAATAATATTAGATTAATTAATCTATATAATATAAACACTCAAAATGATTAATTAATATTATCCACTAAGACATTCTTTTAAGCTCTAATCTAATGTAATGGTCCAATTTAACCCTAAGCAATTAAATTCAACAAAATATAACAATTAACCATAATTAATTCCTTAATTTACAAGACTTAGGAGATAAATATTAGCACTTTTGGAGTGCTATCACTACACTCTCCTCACTGTATATATATTATGTCCTCTGATATAACCGTCACGGGCAAGTCGACCCTTCACAAGTTGTTCGTAATCACAGCTGGGTCGTTTTAAACCGTTTAACCCTGCATTACGTCTTGTTCCTTAAGTACCACTGACACCTCTAATGAACAATAGATTTGTGGTCCAACCAACAGATCAATTAACCCTCTCATCTCATGAGAGTGTGAGCGCTCATTGTTCAAGCCCCGAAATCAGCTATTAAGGGAACAACCTATCTACTAACCCTGGAGAGCGGGTTAGGAGTGAACTCCAATCTTGCTGTACTATGTCCCCAACTACCTATTCGACTTTATCCCCAAGATAGTAGGCTTATTGAGTCGACGCTTATGGGCCACTCTCATCCGTGCAAGTCAAAGGAAACTTTCGAATAAGCAGGAGTTCATAGCGAGCTCAGGATTGAGATCGAGTTACCTAGGTCATCAAAAGAAAATGTCGGTCTCATCAGTAAACGGTGTTATAAAGAGAGAGCGACATATTTCGCGGTTCGGTCTTATGCAAACTCTTTGCATAGGACGCCCTCACTCGCACATCTCCATGTGAAACAATTCGGATCACATCGTTTTGTACAATACAAAGTGAGCAACATCTAATAGTGTTGCTAGGATAAGGTACCCAGCCTTATCCGTATACTATAAACCGTTTTGACTGACTACTTGAGTCTGATCCACAATCATGTCATACATGAAGCTCAAGTAGTCATATTCAGCCAAGGGTGTTGGTCATTGGTATAGGTTAACCTAAACACGTTTCACTTTATTCTAGTAAACTCCTTTACTGAATAAAACTAATAACTCTTTATTCTAAATAAATTATTTACAAACATAACAGTTTACAAATTACGAATTTTAGGACATAAAACCCAACAATTCTCAGAAACGAACGAAGAGGAAACTTGGTTGGAAGAGGATATCAATGGTGGGCTGGAATTGAGGAAACCTCCGCCAGAGGTAGATGATGACCTTCTTGGAACCAATAGCGGCACGCCACTAGCAGAAGATCTGCCGAAGAGCGAAGCGGCAATGACATTGTTGAAGGCGTTACAGAAACAGAAAGTAATTAAATTGGGGAAGTCAATCATGGAGGATTTAGCGAGGAATGAGAAAATCAAGGATTTTGTTTCAGATGGAAAATCGAATGGAAAGGGAGATGGGGACTTTAATTTTAGAGAGAGAAAGAAAGGGTTGGCCGTGGGGGATTTAAGGGAAATGAGAAAATCAAGGATTTGGTTTCAGATGGAAAATCGAATGGAAATGGAAATGAGGGTTTTAATTTTAGAGAGAGAAAGGAAGGGTTGGTCGATTTTTACTCTAAAAATAAATCAGTGGAAAAAGTCAATCAACCTAATCTAAAGTAGTTGGCCAATGACAAGAAAGGAATTGAGGCCAAAATAAAATTGAGATTTCTAATAATTCTAAGGAGTGGGATGATGGTGGTTTGAGTTTTTCTAGGCTGGATCATGATGGGCTCAAGATATCTGATGGATTTGGTCTAAATGAGGCAACATTTGACTCAATAGCAAAGTCAAAAGTTAGTGGACATGTTGGGCGTGTTTTGTCATATTCCCATGAGATGGGCTTTAACATGGAAATGAACATTAACAAGGGGCATCCCAAGTTTTAAAAGACAATAAGCATGTAACCAATTTTGAAGGGAGTTGAGGCCAAAAATGGAAAAAAAAATAGTACCCTTCACCCAACTGTAGTAATGGGCGGACGAAAAGCGTGGACACGATTAGACCGAGCAACTGGGGGAAAAGTGGACAATTTAATGCTACACAACAATCTGATTCTAGGGAAGCGAAGTTCATAACAAATGACGGATAAAATGGCAGAAGAACTGATTGGCAAGAGTAAGCGACGGTGCACAGGGAGAAACAATTTATATATTGCAACATCGGTGGAGGCTGAGAATCAGCCCCGTCAGGCACAATGAAAATCTTATGTTGGAATGTTCGAGGTATGGGGAACTCCGAGACATTCAGAGTCCTGCGCGACTTAGTGCGTCTCCATAATCTCAATTTGGTCTTCTTGATGGAGACAAAAGAGGATAACAACTTGATTGAAAGAACGAAGAGAGAAACGAATTACGAGTGTTGCTTTTGTGTTCCAAGCAGAGGGAAAAGTGGTGGTTTACTTCTTCTTTGGAATAATGTTTTGGATGTGAATATACAATATTTTACCACTGGGCATATTGATGTTATAGTTAAGGAAAAGAAGGCCAGCTGGAGGTTCACGATTTTTTATGAAAATCCCAAGACAACAGGCAGGAAAGAGTCATGGGAGCTTATGGCCCGGCTGAAAAATATGTTTGATCTTCCGTGGGTGATTTGAGGGGATTTCAATGAAATTGTCTCAAGGTTCGAAAAAGATGGTGGAGCAGATCGTAGCGACAGTCAAATGGAAAAGTGTAGGGAGGCCATGATAAGTGCAATCTTATTGATTTATGGTATTCGGGGGACATCTTCAATTGCTGCAATATGCATTTCACAAGTGACCTTATGTGGTTGAGGTTTGACAGGTTTTTTGCGAATATTGTTATGATCAGTAAGTGTGGGCAGTTTAAAGTAACTCATCTGGAGTTACTTGCTTCAGATCACAAGCCAATCTTAGTCGCATGGAACTGTGATGAAGTTACGTCTAGGGGCAGAAGAAGGAGCAAGCCAATTCACTTCGAACAAAGTTGGACGACTTTTGAGGATTGCATAAATATCATTGATAAGCACTGGGTACGACAGAAAGATGATTCGAATGTGCCATCCAGGTTCAATGATAATATTCGGTCTTGTCTGACAACTTTAAATATTTGGAACCATGATCGTTTGAAAGGCTCGTTACAAGGAGCAATACGCAAGAAACACGAGGAACTTGAGAAAATTAGGAAAGGGGATTTCAGAGGTTGGAAAGATCAACTGACAAGAAAGGAAACTGAGCTCAATAGTCTTCTTGAGGAGGACGAAATATATTGGCGGTAGCGATCGCGGGAGGATTGGATTAAATGGGGAGACAAGAACACCAAATTGTTTCATCTGAGGGCAAGCCATAGGAAAAAGACAAACAAGATGAATGGTTTAAGAAATGATAGAGGTGTATGGACAACAAAAGAGGGAGATGGGAGGGGATAGCGACGAAGTACTTCCAAACTATGTTCACTACCTCCCTTCCCAACCCCGAGGACATGAATATTTTCCTCGGGAACGTTCCTCGGAGAGTGAATGACATACAGAATAGGGAATTAATCAAACCCTTGATAATCTCATGTAATGAGATTAATTTAACATCTTCGGTCATTTTTTATCGGCCAAAGTTGACTGAAATGTACACTTTTATCTTGATGTTACCAAGTTTATTGTAAGTTTAATTAGGAGTCAGTTTTTTATTGCTTATCAATGATATTATCTTGTCATTTTTTCCTACTTCTTTTGACTTTTTATTTTTATTTTTATTGCAATTGGACTAATTGTTGTTTTAATTGTCCATTGTTTTGAAGGCCAATAGTTGAAAATGCATCAGAATTTGGGTCCCACATGTGAAATTTATCTAATGGATATGCAAAATTTCCTATGTAGCATATATTTCAATGAGCTCCCATATATAACAAATGAACAAAAAGAGAATTAAAGAAAAAGAGAGATCACCTTGTTAGGAGAAGTTATGGTTTTGGAGGAGAGAAAATAGATGGCTAAAAAAAGAAATTAATTTTATTTTGTAGGGGGAACTGGAAGTTATAGAAGGAGAAAAAAATATAGGGCAATCGTGACTTACAGAAAAGAAAAAGAAAAAACAATGACAGAAACTTCATGAAATTTTGGAGATCATTCCGAAACTGGTTCGTGGAAGATTTTGGGGCAGAACTGAAGGGCGTGTCTGAAGGATAAATACGAAGAGAACAAATTAAAAAAATGCAACAACTGTAGTTGAATTTGGGAGCATTTTCTTATCTCAAAATCTTTAATTATTTTCATTGTAGTTGATTTTTTTTCTTGATTTTAATTGAGTTTGTAATTTCTGATAATTTTAATCAATCTTCTATGGATTATTGTAATGTTGATTTTATATGTTTAAGTTTTCAATTTTAAGTATGAACTAATTTATTAGGTTAGAATTTATGTAACCCTAACTCTTATTTTAAGGTTATTTTTGTTATGAAAATATTATAAAAGTGTAGTTTACTTATGGGTGTTCATTGTTTATCATCCTTCTTAAGATTGATCAACTTAGGAGAGATGCAAACTTGTTTTAATTCTGAAAATGTTGAAATTAGTGGAAATAACATAAGCATTACAAGTATATTCATTGTCTTGAACAAGGGGTGAATTCGAGGGTATAGACATATACTTTTGGCTTGTAAGTTTAGGACAATTGAGCTTTTTATGAGTTTGAAAGTTGGGTTTTCATAGATATATGTTAAACTTTGCTTATTTTTTTTTGAGTACATTGGGGGTGGGGGATTCGAACCACAGACCTCTTGGTCGTCAACACATACATATGCCCGCTGAGCTATGCTCGCTTTGGCATGTTAAACTTTGCTTAAGAACTGAAATTCGGGATTTGAAAATAAACTTTTGTCATTAATTTTGGGATTTGCCGTTACTACACAACTCAATAATGGTGCAAAATTCCATAGTATTACATAACAATGGGGACATAAAATTGGTAGTGAAATTTCATAAATTCCAACACCTTAATCATTCGATTCTTATTTTGCTAGTTGTCATTTTGAGTTTCATATATCTTTAGGATAGTTATAATTTAATTTCCTTATGTCGAACTTGCTTTTTATTAATCTTATATCACTTAATTATTTTAGAATTACTTATTTTGAGATCTCAATTTTATAGAAATTGCTTTCATTAGTCTTTGTGGGATCGACCTTGTCTACCAATTACTACCTACGATTGTGTAGCAAGCTTTTTCACAACATTTTTTTGGCGTCGTTACTAGAGAGAAGATCAAAATGGCCTTAAAGAACACATTCCCAACAAAGGCCCCGGGTCCTGACGGGGTCCAAGTTCTTTTCTATAAAAAATACTGGGATGTTGTTGGCACAGATACAACCAAGCAATGCTTGCAAATTCTGAATGAGGGTGATAATCCAGTTGTTTTCAATAAAACGCATATTGTGCTCATCCCCAAAAAGCAGGCTCCGGAGAACATGTCAGATTACCGACCAATTAGCCTCTGTAATGTTGTTTACAATCTGGTCGTCAAGGCTCTCACAAATAGATTCAAGAAGGTTTTGTACTCAGTTATCTCCCCGACTCAATCTGCTTTTGTTTCAGGTAGACTAATCACATATAAAGCTTTTGTGGGCTTTGAGTGCATTCATGTCATCAATAACAAAAGGAGTGGGAAGGACGGGGTAGTTGCTATGAAGCTGGATATAAGCAAGGCATATGACAGGGTGGAATGGACTTTCCTGAGAGGCATGATGGAAAAATTAGGCTTTGATCACAGGTGGATTGAACTTATTATGCGTTGTATAGAGATCGTTCGTTTCTATGTTCTTATTAATGGGTGCCCTATGGGTGCTATCACACCAACTAGAGGTCTTCGGCAGGGAGACCCTCTCTCTCCTTATTTGTTTATGCTCTGTGCGGAAGGGCTATCTGCTCTTCTAAATAAATAGGGGAAATAAAATA
Source organism: Herpetospermum pedunculosum (assembly GCA_028017165.1). Lineage (NCBI taxonomy): Eukaryota > Viridiplantae > Streptophyta > Magnoliopsida > Cucurbitales > Cucurbitaceae > Herpetospermum > Herpetospermum pedunculosum. The sequence goes on along the minus strand of CM051528.1, from coordinate 49,777,064 downwards.
ATCTCACAGGTTTGCAAATCAATAAACATTGCCCTATTATTACTAACCTATTTTATGTTGATGATAGTTTAACTTTTTGTATAGCTTCCACATGTGATTGCCAGACGATCAAGAGAGTGCTTGGCTCCTATGAACGGGCGACTGGACAATGTATAAACTATGAGAAGTCTAATTTCATGGTGATCAAGAACACAAAGAAGGATATGGTGGATCACATTCAACAAGTGTTGGAAGTCCAAAATACTACCTCTCTTGGTCAGTACCTCGGGCTTCCTTCCCAAACTGCACATAGTAAGAAACAATTTTTTAGTAGCCTGAAAGACAGAATTTGGAAGGCCCTCTAAGGGTGGAAGACAAAGTTGTTCTCAATGGATGGAAGGGAAGTTCTATTTAAAGCGGTGACTCAGGCCATCCCTACATATACCATGACCTGTTTTAAGTTTCCTGTTAATTTTTGTAACGAAATTAACTTTTTATGTGTTCGGTTTTGGTGGGGAGCTACTGGGGATGAAAGCAAGATTCACTGGCAGAGTTGGAAAAAATTGTGCACTCATAAAGACCGAGGTGGAATGGGGTTCCAAGATTTATCTATCTTCAACCAAGTTTTGCTAGCCAAGCAAAGTTGGAGACTGGTTAAAAACCTAGATAGTCTGTTGGCTTGGTTGTTGAGTGGGTGATACTATCAAAGTGGTAACTTTCTCAAGGCGCGGGCAAGGCACAACCCTTCGTTCCTGACAAAGTATCCTTTGGGGCAGGGAGTTGTTCGAAAAAGGATATCGTTGGCGGATTGGAAACGAGATGAGCATAGTGGTTGGGGAGGATCTGTGGCTTCCTAGGGAGGGGTTTCACTTCCCTCACAATATTCCTTATAATATCAGCGCATGTCCCGTTGCTAATTTTCTTACAGGTGATAATTGCTGGAATGTGCAGCTAATCCGACATCATTTCCACAAAGAGGTAGCTGATCATATCCTTAGCATTATGTTGTTCATCCTTAGGCCTCCTGGTGAGATTATTTGGGCTTCCGACAAAAAAGGAATGTTTAAGGTCAAAAGTGCATATAGGTTGGGTATGACTCACATGTCTATGCAGGATGCCACCCCGTCAAACATTGACGATGCTAAGGCCAAGTGGAAGAGTTTGTGGCAAGCCAAGGTGCCTCCCAAAGTGAAGAATTGTTGCTGGAAATTGTACCATGACATTCTTCATCATCGAGAAAATCTAGTCACAAAGGGATTGAAAATCTCAAAGGGATGTGTTTTTTGCAATCTCCATGAGGAAACTTCTCTTCATTTATTCTGGAATTGTAAATTCACTAAGCAGGGGGACAAACTATTTGTCAACTAATCTGAATTTGTATGCCTTGCATAGGGACGGTTGAAGCTCGAATGATTATTTTGGCTGGCTTTGGGAGCGTGCTGATGGAGCTGAAAGGAAGGATGTGATGTTGACCCTATGGAAGATATGGGGTTATATAAACCATACTTTACACAACAACTTTTGTCCAAATTTACAAACTTTTTCATTGTTGGTGAACTTTAGTCTTGACTTGAAGAGGACCAGAGAAGAGATCACCAGGAAATGTCTGCAGCAGTTCCAGTTGTCAAAGCTCAACGATGGACGTGTCCTCTGGAATGGATATGGAAACTGAATGTCGACGCTTCCTGGAATGCACCCAGCAAGCGGGGTGCAATTGCGTGGGTTCTTCGGAACTCGATGGGAGCTCTTATCTCGGCTGGGTGTCTCTCGTCGAGGGAGGCTTGGACAACCTGTATGCTTGAGGCTCAGGCCATCAATGTGGGTATTAAGTTTATCCCTATTTCGGGGTCATTCCCAGTTCAGGTTGAGTCTGATTGCTTACAGGTTATTAAGTTTATTAGAGGAGAAGAATACCTCACTGAGGTAGGTCAGATTGCTGCCGAAATCACTTTTCAAGCGTCTCGGCGACAAATTGTTTCTTTTGATCATGTTCTGCGCTCTCAAAATGGAGCTGCACATTTTTTGGCGTGTCTGTCTAGTACTGAAAGTGTATAGAGGAGTGGAGAGAGAGCCCACCTAAGTGGTTGTTTGATGCTTTCTAATGGATTATGTGGTTTCTTAGTTCTTGTTTTGGTTTGTTCTGTATCAAAAAAAAAAAAAAAAAAAAAAAAACAATCTTGGCCCATTTCACTTTTTTTTTTAAATGTTATTCAATTTGAAAAATAAAGCAAATTTTTTAAAATTATTTTCATTCATCTTTAAAATTTGGTTAGGATTTCAAAAACATTTTTAATTAATATAATTGATTTTAATTCTGTAACAAAAGTTTTGTTTCAATTTTAATAAAAGTATTGAAATAAACCGTATTAGCAATTAATATTAGGGGTATATAATAAACAGAGTATTAGCAATTAATATTAGGGATTAAAAATGATTTTCAACTATCATACCATTTTTCTTTAGAATAACTATCCTACATTACTATATTAATATATTAATGTAGATAGTTTTTTTTTTTTTTTTTTTTTTTGTTGTTAGCGTTGGTTGCATAAACAACAATCAACTCAAAATAATAACAAATATAGTCAATTTTAAAATATTTTTGCAAATATGACAAAAAAAATTAGTAACTATCAGACTGTTATCGTTGATATATGACTATCAGTGGTAGTCGCTGACAAGATCCTATAAAAAAAACTAAGATGATACACTACTATTAATGATAGACTACTATTAGTGATAGAAATTGTCATATTTGTAATTTTTTTAAAAAAAAGCTATATTTTTAATTATTTTTATCTAAATTGATATATGTTACAATTCTTTTTGTAATGTCATATTAGATGTAACTTAATAAATAAATAAATATAGATAGATAGAGATGTTCAAATTCAAACTTATAAATTTTTTTGGATGAGGTTAGTATGTTTTATGTTTTAATTAGTTGGACTATATCATGTTAATTATAATCTATAATCTTACCATCTTAAAATAACAGCTTAGGGGAAAAATAAAAAAGTAGCTTAGGAGAGAATCATATATTTTTTTTTTTTTTTTACTATTTTATCTTTTTATCAAAAGCTAAAATTTACGAAGCATGTCAATCATAAAATAGCTAAATTGTCATTAAATTATTTTATAATTAAAAAACTGATTACTAAAAAGATAATACGCGTTTTTTTTTTTTTTTAAAGATTTTGTATCACTTATTATTAGGGATGGTTGCACCAATAGTCATCACACCCAAACTAATTACAAATTTAGTAAACTTTAAAATGTTTTGCAAATATGATAAAAAAAAATTTGTTTCTATCCCTGATAGACTATAAGTAATAGACTATTATCACTGATAGACTATTATAACTGACAAAAATCTATAAAAAGTTGATCTATAAAAAGCTGATAAAATCTATAAAAAGCTGAGGTGATCAAAAGCTGATAAAATCTATAAAAAACTGAGGTGATCAGCGATAGAAATTGCCATATCTACAAAAATTTTAAAAACATGCTATATTTTTAATTATTTTATTCTAAATTAACACCGGTTACAATTTCCCTTATTATTATTTGATTACAAATATATAAGACTTAGCACTAATTGTTTAATTTCTTTTCGTGTGTGCACACACTTGAGAAAAGAAGATGTTTGAATGTAAAAAGTTCTATCACTCTATTTCTATAATTTAATTTTTAAAATTTACGAGTTCATCTCTAATTATATTTAAAGATGAAATTTAAAAGGTTTTGTAACTTTTTTCTAATCTCCTACCACTATTTATAGCAACTTTCTTAACATGTTTTTACAAGTTTTTTTTAGTTTTATCTCATGTTTAATTTTGTTCTACTTTTTACTTTTTAGTATTCATTGTCTTGTTTTGCCTTTAAATTTTTGTTGAATTACTTAATCTAATCTTCATCTTATTTTTCTTTAGTGGCAAAACTAATGCTTCGTAATTTAACAAAAAGACTTGGAACAGATAAAAAAATAAAGCTTAAAAATTATATATGGTCTATTGAAGAACTTAAGTGCAAGTATGTATTAAGTTATGTATTATCTCTTATATTGTTATGAAAATTTATATATATTATGATATTTTTTTTTTTAAAAAAATATTTGTAGTACACAAACATATTCATTATTTTTCTCCTTAAAACCACAATAATAAAAAATGAAATTGTTATCTTATTTTTTATTTATCTTATCTTATTAGGTTAATTTTATAATTTTGATTACACCCGTAAATTAATTATTATTTATATACTTATTTTATTCCACTCTCCCAATTTAACTTTTGACATTCTCTCACCTACCCATCTATTCAATAAACTTAATAACAGTGGCATCATTGAGGATATTGATACAAACAACTTTAATTTACATTTTCCCACTATAATTAAGAAGACGTTTGGTGCGCTGTTTTGAGTCCAGAACCTTAAAAATCAAAATTCTGGCAGGTTTATCTGAGAGGATTATGAATCCTGAAAATCAAAACATGGTGTTTGGGGTACAGTGTTGGGAAACCTGATAATCAGAAGTCTGTATTTGGGGTGCAGTATTATGAAACTCAAGTTTGAATTTTTTTCTTTTTTCTTTTTCTTTTGCTATTTCATTTTTTTCTTCTTTTTTTCTAGTGGATGTTTTTGTAAATTGTATAACTTTTTATGCAACATTGGACGATTTTTTTCTGAGACGTTTGAATGAAGCTTTTAATTTATGTTATAGTCTAAAAATAAAAAAATTGTTTCCAACCATCAAAACATTGCTTACAATTAACAAACAGAACAACTTAACATGTTAATCGGTTTGAATTTTTTTTTTAAATACATATTTCCATAAGGAATTAAAGAAAAAAAGATAACAATGAAAAAAAAAACTAAAATTTATAATTTCAAACATTTCATAAAGTTGGAGTTTCACATAAATTATAAAGAAAGAAATTTAAATATTTAGAAATGAAAAAAAAATTATACTTTTGTAATTAGAGGCAAATCACATTCTATTTTGAAATATTTTTTTTGGTAACTGTGAAATATTTTTTTGAGTAAATAAAAGTTACCATGAAAATTACATTGTGATGGGATATTGTTAATTATTATTATTATTTATTTGTTAACTTAAAAATTAAATGTTATTTTTTAAAATATTAATAGGAGTAAGTCGCCTAAAATATATTTTTCTTATCTTACCACTAGAAAATTATATATATTTTGAGCTATTGTTAATTAAATTAAATATCGATAAAGGAATGATTTTATTTAGATAAATATAATTAGAAAATTATATAATTATAATTAGAGATAGTGAAACTCGTCACAATTATAAGAAAAAATGGAAGAGATTGTAAGACCCACCATAATTATGAGAAAATGGAAGAAAAATAATCTATAATTATAAAAAAAATGAGGAGAAAAGTGATGGGACCCACCATAAATTCATAATTATGAGAAAAGTGAAAAGAGAAATAATAGACATCACCAGATGTAATATTAAGAAAAACTATAGATCTAGAGGGAGTTTGAAATGAGTAATCTAGGTTTGGAATGAGTAATCCAGGTTTGGCTTCCCAAACCTGACGTACCAAACCCTTTGTCTCAAACGTGGTTTTGGTTCCACACCAAAACTATCCTCAAACACCCCTAAGCTTTGGGGTATTCGCAAACACCCCTAAGCTTTGGGGTATTCGCGGTAATTGTTGAGTGAGAGAGACGGCGTGGGGACATGAGGTGAGTGAGAGAAATTTTGTTTTTATTATTATCTTTATTGTTTTTTAATTTTTTATTATTCCATGCACTAAAATATATATATATATATGTTGGGTCCATTGGGGAGACCTGATTCCTTTAACAAATCATATATCTACTTAATAACTTGTACTTATTTTCAAGTACTATTATGAATATTCTTTACAGAGACAATATAAGATAAAAAAAAGTTTAACAATAATGAACCCAGTAACATGAATCATCACATACAACAAGAACAATGGAAGGAATATTTGTAGAAATTTTAACAAAAGGTAAAATATTACTTGGAAAATTAAACCCTTTCAGGTCACATTTACATTTTTCAATTCCCCCCATCAAATCAATGTTACCCAAGAATGGCAGAAGAAAAAAAAAGCAGATTCACCGACTAAAGAAAATTCAACCAAATGGAGAAAGATACATGTGGAAGTTTAGTAGCAAATGCTGCTGCTATATAATAAGCAGAATAAATGAAAGAACAGATTCAAATTTATGTAAATTTTACTAGGATCAGCAGCACCCACCTTTTTTGGGCTCTCCAGCTGCTCCTGCTGCTCCTGCATCTACTTGGTCCTCTGCCTGTAATACTACAGTAGTCTTTCCATCCTCCATCCAGCTCACATCCTGCTTAAGTTCTTGAGATATCATAACTTTTCGGCTCAATATGTTGTAGATCTCTTTCACGACTGTCTGAAACGCGTTCGCCACATTTGAGGAATCAAGGGCTGAGGTTTCTATGAAAAACAGACCTTGAGCTTCTGCCAAACCCTTGCCTTCAGTTGTAGGTACTTCTCTAGCATCCTTGAGATCAGACTTGTTGCCAACCAGTATCGTTACTACGTTCATGTCAGAATGAGCTGTTCAATAAAACATTTACCCAATCAGTCCTTTCAGGTTATAAAGGCAAGGCAAACTTCCTCACATCAATTGAACAGAAATAATGTGTTGCCCGTCGAGTCTTTAAGAACGTTGATTCAACACTGTGACGCTATTAATTACAACCATGCAACTTTTCAGTTCTCACAATGAATTTTTTTCCTTTTGTTAACACTTCCAATTCAGATCAGGCTCTTCAGGAAATTCCAACTCATGATCTTTCATTTCTAAAGTAAGACTCTCTTTCATAAAGAATATTACTCCATTTCCAGTACATGACCCATTGTATGAAAATTGTAAAATATAAATCTTTTAAACCCTCTTCTAACACTCGAGCAGAAAGTTAGTTACCATTTCTCAGTTTTTCCAGACAAAATACTGTACAAATTTTTTTTGTTCACAAAAAGGATATGGCAATTCATCCTGATAATCATGGAAATCTAATAATTAGAAGTACCAGTTCAATAACTTGAACCAGAATCAAAAAAGGCATAATAAGGTAAGGTAAGAGATTTTATTTTCAAGAAATATCAGATAGCATCTTTATAACACTCACTGTGAAGTTCATTCAGCCATCTCGAAATGCTGTCAAAGGTCTGACGCCTACTAATGTCATACACCAGGAGAGCTCCAACGGCTCCTCTATAATATGCAGACGTAACAGCCCTAAATCGCTCTTGACCAGCTGTATCCCATATCTGAGCTTTGATTTCCTTTCCATTTATTTCGATCTTTTGGGTTTGGAACTCCACTCCAATGGTAGACTTTGAGTTAGGGTAGAATTCATCTCTAGCAAATCTAGCGAGCAAATTTGACTTTCCCACGGCTGAATCACCAATTAAAACAATCTTGAAAAGATAATCCTCAGTTTTTTCCTCCTCAGAATTAAAAGCCATCGCCCAAGCCTCACAGAACTCTATAGAACCATAATAGTTTCAAAATACCTTCTGAACTTTGGGTTCTTCAGAAAATCAAGTTCCACCTTATGATGAAATTCTTCCCTATTCACAATCAAAGAAATATAATTAAAAAATATAAGGGACAGAGGAAACTTAAAAGGAAGGGAAAGTATAAAATATGCCAGAGACATTTTGTGAGTACTTACTTGATGGAGTAAGGAAAGAATCTGAGTGCCTATATTCTGAAGCTAATAGGTGATGAAGAGAGAAGGAAACAAAAAGGGCAATAGAATATAATCTTGGGTCAATCCACCTTAGCTTTAACGGATCAAGTTAAAAACTCAGGAGCTTTCTCAATATTGATCCCAGCCTGGCCATTCCAAGAACCAAAACAAATGTAGAAAGAAATTTATATAAAAAATAATAATTATAATTAACCAAAATTCTAAAAACATTACGGAGGAAATAATTCTGATGGTTGCTGCTTTTTATTCCAGACGATAGCGTGTGAAGACAGTATACAAGCACAGTAAAATGTTGCAACATTTTAACAGAAGCAAATTACAACTCGGTACATTTATATCAAATGGTAATATATAATAATGAAAGGTATTATAATAACAATGTAGATGATGGTGATGATAGTCAAAATAATCATTTAAATAAACGTATAGACACAGGAAAGTAGGGTCTATCTTTTATAACCAACATTATGACATGCTGTGCTGTTATTAAACAGTTGCATTCATAATCTGATTTCCAGGACAAATGAGTAACTGCATCATAATAATTTTAATACTTAAAATTCTGCTGCTGTTAAGTATATTGCATATTATCCAATAGACCAATATGCATATATAGGATACTAGCGCCAAGCAAGATCAAACTCAATACCTTGAGAACAATACGTTTGCACGCACGTGGCCAGGGGCCACCAGCCCAATTTTATCATCCAATAAAACCAATATCAACTCATAAAATAAAAAATAAATTGAACTATATATGAACTATAAACTCTGCTGTCTAAGTTGAGTCAAGCGGCTCTAAGTAACTCTTGATAATGAATATCACCTTGGAATTTGGAAAGCGGTTTCAAAGAGACAGACAACATAAAGGATTTGCTGGCAAAATATGAGAAAAGAATCCCCCTTGCCTTTCCAACAGCTCTTCCAACTAATAACATCACCCACATCACTTATGTTCTCAGATGCCATCTTTTTAAAACTTTCTACTAAATGTATGCTTCACAGAAACTGAAGTGTCTCAGAATATACTTTTCAGCTATAAATAATGACAAAATTAGAGAAATTACCATAATAACATCTAACACAAAAACTTATTTCACTTGTACATTTTATCACCATAACTCGTCTGACACAAAAAACAAATTCTCCTTGTTACTTTGTTTTACCAAAGCATAGACCAGCACATTCCATGTCACATTACTAGGAACAAAACCATTCTCTACACCTCTATAAAAAAATAAACAAGCATCATTCACCATGCCTTCTTTACAGTGCCAACTGATAAAAGTGTTATAGGTAAAAGCATCGGGGCGAACACCTTCAAATTGTAATCTATCAAATAGATTTAAAGCTTCATTGATACGTCCAACCTTGCAAAGTCCATTTATAACACTGTTATAAGTGACTATGTCAGGCACAAAACCTCGATTAATCACATCTCTTAGAAACTCAAATGCATTGTCCACTTTTCCAACTTTACAGAGCCCATTGATCAGAATATTACATGAAATAGTATCAGCGCTAAGTCCATCCATTATCATTTGCTCATATAACTCCAATCCCTTTTCAACGTTCCCAGCTTTGCAAAATGCTTTTATCAGTCCATTGTAAGTAATCTTATCCAGGGTGCATCCTCGGAACAACATATCATTAACAAGTGCAAGTGCTTTTTGGAATACACCCCTCCTCAAAAGTGCATGAATCAGTGTATTGTAAGTCACATTGTTGGAAACTACACCATCCAATAACATATTATGAAACAACCTGAAGGCCTCATCAATCTTATCGACCTTGCACAATCCAAAGATTAGCGAATTATACGTAAACAAGTCAGGCTTGCACCCTGTCATGGACATTTCACTAAACAGATTTAAAGCAACATGAACTTTCTCGTTCCTACATAGGGCGCATATCAAGCAATTGTATATAACTGTATTTATAATCAATCCCTTTGTTGACATCTCATGTAAAACAAGACCAGCTTGTTCGAGAAGCCCTGCTTTACAAAGCCCATCAACCAATATTGCATATGTGATCACATTGGGCTCGCAACCTCTCCTAGACATCTCATTAACCAAATCACGTGCAAAACCAAGACTCCCCTCTTTGCAAAGACCATGCATCAAGATGTTGTATGTAAAAATATCAGGGTCAAAACCAAAATTTATCATAGTCTCATCAAGAAAACTTTGAGCTTCTTTAAGGCGTCCACTCATAACATACCCATTGATTAAAGTATTGAAGATCGCATTATTTGGACAAGGGATTTTGTTCAATAATGCTCTTGCTTCATTGAGTTTTCCAATCCTACATAATCCATGCAACAGAAAACCATAAGTCATACTATCTGGGTTAAAACCTCGAAGAAGCATTCGATCAACCAATTTTGCTGCATCATGAATTTTATTTACCTTGCAGAGGCCATGAATAACATCATTGAAGGTTTGAATATCAGGTATGCATCCCATAAGAAACATTTCTTCCAAAAGCTTTAAGGCTTCACTAACTTGGTTATTTTTGGATAGTGCATGTATTAATGTCTGATAAACTATAGAATTGGGTACACATCCATGCTTTGTCATGTCTCTAAGGAGTGAGCATGCAGAGTCAACCTCATTAATCATACAAAGAGCTTTCATCACAATGCCAAAAGTAAAAACAGTGGGAGAGACGGCCTTACTCAACATGTCATAGAAAACATTCGTAGCAACTTGTGGACAATTACCAATCACAAGTATTTCCAAAACTACATTATAAGATTCAAAAGTTGGTTCACATGAATAGACAGCCCTCATATCTAGGAGCAATCTAATTGCCTGTCCAGGTTGTCCCGCTTTCCCATAATGTTTCATAATTATCATGAAAATGGACTCTCGAAAAACAATCCCTTCTTCTTTCATCTGCAGTAACAGTTTATCTACAACCTTGAACTCCCCAATTGTCCCAAGCTTATTTATCAACACATAGTATACATCAAATGTATGGCAATAGCCCTTTTGAGCACCCACCCGTTCAAACATTTCCAACAATGTGGGCACATCAAGTGGAAGCTCAAGCAATTTACAAAGTTGAACAGGGGTAATTAGAATGCGAGACTTCCTAAGCTTTGTGAGATCAAAAGGTTCAAGTAAACTCTCCCATTCAGTTTTAAGCTCAGATTCAATATTCACCTTGGTTGGACCACTACCATTTCCAATATTCCCAGCTATGAAGCTTGCTTTGCAAGATTTCTCAATATGAATAAAAATCTTAGGCTCCAGTGAACAAAGATTTTTGGTCCGTTTAACAATGTTTCCCAAAGAACTAAACATTAATAGAAGATTATCCAAGTGGTTGACTTCAAATTAGGGTAGAATAATCTCTAGCAAATCTTGCAAGAAAGTTTGATTTCCCCACAGCTAAATCACCAACTAAAACAGTCTTGAAAAAAGAGAATCCTCGAGTATTCCTTTGGTTAAAAAGCCATCGTCCAAGCCTCACAGAACCCTATAAAACCATACTAGCTTAAAAATACCTTCCGAAATTTGGATCCTTCAAGAAGTCAAATTCCACCTAAAGATGCAACTCTTCCCTATCTACAATGAAGAAATAGAATTCAAGAATAAATGAGACGGGAAAAAAAAATAAAGAAAAGTCCTGAGAATGGTACCGAAACCCATAAATCACAATAAGCTTGACAATAGAACAGCACAATCAATAAAAGGTGAGTTCACACCCAGAATCAAACAGAAAATCAAAGGAAAAATCAACTATATTTCCAAAAAATCAAATAACCCATTGAAACCAACAATCATATTTCCCAGCATCAACCGAAATCCAGACTTACAGAAAAGCAAAAGTGACAAAAACAATAAAAAACAATTAAAAGAAGGAGAAACTCCAATCTTAGTAGTTTGAGGAGGGTTTGAGAGGGCTACAAGTTGTGATACGGTGAGAAATGAGAGTCAAACGTGGAGGGAGGTGTTAGATTTGGAGACGTTGAGGGGTGAAGCTCGAATCTGAGAGGGAAAGAGAGTGGGAATCGAGAGAAAGGGTGATGATGAATGGCAATGGGGAAGTTTGTGTGAATTTGAATTGAAAAATGGTAGTGATCAGAATGGGAAAACAGAACGGAGTGGGGAAACTGGAAGAAGTTGAAGTGTAAGAAGGGATTGAAATGAAAAAGGAAAAAGGAAAAAGGGAGAAATCAATACCTGAAAATGAGAGCTAGGGTTGCAAATTACGGGGATGAAGAAGATGAAGATGAAGACGAAGAAGGAGAAGCAGCTTCGTCAACGCTCATCACTCGGTGGAATAATGGGAACAGCAATGAGCACTGAATGTGAATCGTGATTCGTTCGAAACGGAAAAATGGAGAAACGGAAGCAGAAACAGTAATAAATCTCAAGGGGCTTCGGACCTTCCCAATCCAAACTCACGAACACGAACAACATTCTGGCCCAATAACGACTTAATGGCCCAAAAACAACCCATCTAACAAAATAACGGCTAATTGCAAAATTTAACTTCGAATCTAAAAGGTTTCTCAAAATTCCTCGAATTCAATTTTTAATGTTTATAACTTCAAATTGCTAAACTTGACCTCAAATTGAATTTTTAATGTTTATGACTTCAAATTGACAGCTAACACTATTGTTTTGTGAAAATTTTCTTTTTAAAAAAATTCTCCCCTTTTAAAAAAACACTTTTCTTCCCTCATTTTTCTTCTGCTTTCTCTCTCCTTTTCCTTTCATTTCTCCTTCACTTCTCCATCTTTTTCCCACAAACATGAAATTCACCGTTCTCTCCTCTCTTTTCTGTCTCCTCTGTTACTATTTTATCTTCAAACTTTACAAAGGAAGAACTCTTCTACCTCCAACAAATTTCACGAAACAAACTACTTATTTTTTACATATTTAAATCAAATCTTTCTTAATCACAGATTTAATACCAACAAATCTTCGTTCATAAAAAATCACAATTAAAAAAAAAAAAAAATCTACAATATGATCGTGTAATTCATGTAAACAAATCTCACAATCGTCTAAATAAATAACACGATGATAATAATAAAAAATCTAAAACAATCTACAACACGATCGTGTAAACAAATCTCACAATCGTCTAAACAAATAACACGATCGTCTAAAAAAAATCCTACGATTAAAAAACAATCAAAACGATCATGCAACTTTTTCCTTTCCGATTAACAAAAATAAATCACCCAGTTGAGATTTGGTTTTCTTTACCGGGTGGAAACGAAATGTAAGATGCATGTCGGAAATGGCAGCGAAAAAATGGAGTTTAACTGTCTTAAATGAAAGATGCAAAGTTTGTAGAGTCCAAAGGTCGGGGTGGGTGAAATGCCAAAAAATCTTTCTCAGACGAGAATAAAGGAAAGGAAAGAAGGGGGAGAGAGGAGAGAGAAGGAGGGGAAAAGGCGAAGAGGAGAATATGAGAGAGGTTTTTTTAAGTGTGGGTAAAATAAAAATTTCACATCCTTTTAAAAATCTACAGTGCCGCCACCTGTCAAGATAAAATTTCAATTTGAGGTCAATTTTGACAAACGTTTTGGATTTCAGGTTAGATTCTGCCATTCCCCCAAAATAACCCCTTTCTTTTGGGAAATCATTAGGGGTAACTAGAAGAATGTCTAAAACAGCCAACATGAAAAATGTCTAACACTTTTTTTGTTTTGAAGAATGTCTAAACACTATATTTAGTAAGACAACATAAACACAACTGGACAAACCTACCCTTCTACCATTTTCAATAATTTTGAAAATAATAAAAATTGGGTGCAAAAATGTAAATTGTTGGGAGGAGAGATGGGGAAATTATGGATGGGGAGTTAACAGAGACGATAAAAAAGAAAAAATAATTGACATTTATCCCATGATAGTTACATGGTTATACTCTCAGGACCCGAAATTTAGCAGACGACTTTGTATACTTGAGGAAGTGATGAATCTTGAAGAAGTGATGAAGCTGCAGAAAAATCCACCACGTCACGTCAAGTGTATACATGGTTGTCCACCACGTCACGTCATGTGTATACATGGTTGTCCACCACGTCACGTCATGTGTATACATGGTTGTCCACCACGTCACGTCATGTGTATACATGGTTGTACACAGAGTAATAAAAGGAAATCATATGATTGACCAACCACTTACGCCAGGTGTATACATGGTTGTCCACCACGTTGAAAGAGTTTCGGCATGCATAGCGGAAGCAACGTTGGATCTAAGTACTCTTATTTTGTTAATTTAAAAGGAAAAAGCATGTAATTTGAAAATCAAAGACAATAATTTAGAAGTTACCTTTGAAGTTCAAATTCTTCTTAATTCCAAACTCGATCTTCGAACGTAACGGTCACGAACCACCACGAGATTCTTCCCGACTATTCTTCGGCCTTAGAACGGGATTGTGGGATCCTTTGAGTGACTAATTTAAAAGAGAGTTGAAGATGAAATTGGAGAGAATGGTAGAGAAATTGTCTTTACAATTTCTCAAAGTTCATCAAAATTCCAAGAAGGAAGTCAATCTAATTAACCCTTTGTATATATAGAAGACTACATGCAAAAACATGCAAAATTGAGTTAACAATAGGATGCCATGTAGAATCCACTCAATTTAGTGGGATTAGTGGCTTGATGTGGGATGAACACTTAGCAAAAAAGTTTGACTCATAAAACCACCAACAAATGGTTTTTCCAACTAACTCAAGAATTGGATTTTTCCACTAACTTAAGAATTGGATTTTTCCACTAACTTTAGTCATCAAAATGACTCTTGACTTTCAAGGTTTAGTGGAGTCAACATTTGACTTTTGACTTTCAAAGTTTTAGTCAATTGTCTTTAATTTGACTTTTGACTAACTTTGATCAAATTAATTCAATTTAAAAATTAATTCAAATAATTAATTTTAAATTAAATTAAATTAATATTAAATAATTAATTAAACAATTTAATTAATTCAAATTTAATATCCAATAAATCCAACACTAATCCCGATCATTCCCGATATACATGATTATGAATCTATATTCATATTTTCGATATTTAAATCTTATTTAAATATCACCATCTCTCTCTATTGTTCAATTCGCAATTGAACGTTATGTCGTTAAATATATCACATATATTTAACGTTAATTCCCTAATTCGAATTCGAACACTTCGAATTCACTCGTCACACTGTTCTAAGGTTTAGTCCGATATGAGCTAGCAGGGGGACCTCATGGACCTACAGATCATGAGCTCCAACGATCCGAGATTAACTGATTAAACTCTTTAACCCAGTTAATCAACATTCGTTAACTACCAGGACATTTCACTATAGCCTAGTAGTTGCACTCTCCTCACTATAGATATATTTATGTCCACTCGATATAACCATGATTAGTAAGTTGACCCTTTACAGGTTGTTCGTAATTTACGGTCGGGTCAAATATCTGGTTTACCCCAGTAATTACATCTTGCTCCTTAAGTCCCCTTGATCCTCTAATGAACAATTGGTTTGTGATCCAATCACTAAACCGATTGGTATGTGATCTAATCACTATACCGAGTCCCTCTCGGGCCAATGAGAAGGTGGGGCCCCTTGTTCAAGACCTGGAGTCAGCACTTAAGGGAACAACCTATCTACTATCCCTAGAGACGGGTAGGAGTGAATTTCATCTTGCACCCTATGTCCCCAGCTACCTATCCGGTCTTACCCCTGAAATGGGAGGCTTATTGAGTCGGCGTTGTTGAGCCACTCTCACCCATGCAGATCTAAGGATAATCCCGAATAATCAGGAGTTCATAGTTAGCTTAGGATTAAGGTCAAGTTACCTAGGTCATCGTTTTGAAATAGTCAGTCTTTAAAACAGTAAACAACGTTATAAAGCAAGAGTGACTTATTTCGCGGTCCGGTCTAATGCAAACTCTTTGCATAGGACGCCCCCATTCACATGTCTCCACATGAACGATTCAGGATCACATCGTTTGTACTAAATACAAAATGGGCCGCATCCAATAGTGTCCCCAGGATAAGGTATCCAGCCTTATCCGTATACTATAGACCGTTTTGACTATTTACTCGAACTTGATCCACTTTTATGTCTCCACATAAAGTTCAAGTACTCATGTTATAGCCATGGATCTTAGTTTATTGGATTTAGGGTTTTCTAAAATGAAATAAGCAATTCACATATTCAATAATAACTTTATTGAATGAACCTCAATAACACTTTATTAGTAATAAAATATGTTTATCGTTTACAAACCACGAGTTTTAGGACATAAAACCCAACACACGTCACGTCATGTGTATACATGGTTGTACACAGAGTAATAAAAGGAAACCATATAATTGACCAACCACTTACAACCGATGAATGTGATGCATGAGTCATTCCGATTGGCAGATTGACAACCACTCACAACCACTATATACTATTCACCGATGAGTTACTCCCCTCCTCATTGAAGTGTATACAACGCAATATTAACCCCCACAACTTTTGAATCGGACAAATCGTAACAAATCGAAAAGGAAATGCACGATTCAAAAACTCAATAAATCCAATATATATATATATATATATATATATATATATATATATATATATAGATATGAAAAATACTGTGTTAGTAGTCGGAAAAAGCTTCGATTGACAGCTTCACAACGATTAAAAATGTTTAGAAAAACTATTAAGTGACGAAGCGACAACAGAAAATAAAAAAAAGTAGATGATAGAGTTGCGTGAAGTTGAAAATGAACCCTAAACTAAACTAACGAAAAATCTGAATCAACTCAAATTGGTTCTTATATATATATATATATAGGGATTTCATTCTACTAAATATTAATAATATTATTATTTTATTTAGTTATTTAAATTTTAAATATTTACTTTTCTAATTCTACCCTATTTAATTAATTAAATATTTTGTAAAAAAATAATTTGAATCATATCATCAAATTGACCCTTATATATAGGGATTTTATTTAAACTTATATTATTTAATTATTTAGATTTTAAAATATTTACTCTTCTAATTTTAACCTATTTAATTAATTAATTTTTTTTAAACTTTAATATCTTTCATTTGTTAGAGTTGATATCGTATTTTCTAGAGTATTTTAAACCTTGAAATTAAGTAATCTTTTTATTTTGGAGTTATTTAATGTTTGGATATATAATTCTCTAAGATAAACTTTGCTATTTATATTTATATTTTAATGTTATTTGCCAATTGAAGCTTACGATACACGATACAATAAATTTTAAATTTGATAAACGTTTCATTGGTTTTTGACACACCATATACAACGACATCGTCGCACACACATGATGGAGCGCCCATGGCACGCAGCGGAAGCGAATTCGGATCATGGACACTCTAATTTCATCAATTTAAACAAATGGAACATGCAAAAGCAATGAAAAAGAGAAGTTAGAACACATACCCTTGTCGTTCGTAATTCTCCAATTTCACCGCCAGATGCTCCTCACGAGCTCACCGAGCCTTCTCACGAAACGTTCGTGGACCACCCACGATAGTCCCGCTATCCTCAGGCCGAGAAACGGAGTGGTGGGACTCCTTTTACAAAAGAAAATGAGGAAGAAACTTCACTGAAGAAAATCAAATTTTCAACAGAAGCAAGAGGAAGAAGACGGAGTAGTGATAGAGAGAGAATCAAAATTCTCAATTTGAAAAACATGTACCCCTCTGATAAATTGAATCAAATTCAATTTTTGTTTTTTAAAATTCTCAATTCTCTTCTGTGTTTATCAGCCCAACACAACACATATATATATTTCTTCAACATGTGTCTTGCATGCAGCAAGACACATGTATTTATATATATATATATATATATATAAATAATTATTATTATTATTAAAAATAATAATAATAATTTTATTTATTAAACATTTTAATAAATAAAATATATATATAATTATTAATTAAACTTTTTAATTAATAAATATTATTTAATTCAATATCAAATATTGATTAAATAATATAACTAAACTCGGTTTTTCAGAAAAAACCGACTTTTTTCACATGAATCTCATTCATGTTTCAGGCCGATGCCATATTTAAATCATATTTAAATATGTCCATATTTAAATCATATTTAAATATGTCTATCCTTCTTCCACAAACTCGAATTTGAACGATTCAAATTCTTTTCTTTTCTTTTATACTGTTTCACGGCTTTATCCGAGCTAGCCAGGAGAACCGTAAGGACCTACAGATCATGAGCTCCAACGATACGAGATTATCCGGTCAAAACTCTTTTAACCGAACTAACCAACATTCGTTAACCCCCGGAGACTCCACTAAAGTCCAAGGGCTGCACTCTCCTCACTGTAGATATATTGTGTCCTGTTGATATAACTATCATCAGTAAGTCGATCCTTCACAGGTCGTTCATAATCACAACGGGTCATTTATACCGTTTAACCCTTGTATTATATCTTGTTCCTTAAGTACCACTGACACCTCTAATGAACAATTGATTTGTGGTCCAACCA
The DNA here is from genome assembly GCA_028017165.1 of Herpetospermum pedunculosum. Classification (NCBI taxonomy): domain Eukaryota; kingdom Viridiplantae; phylum Streptophyta; class Magnoliopsida; order Cucurbitales; family Cucurbitaceae; genus Herpetospermum; species Herpetospermum pedunculosum. The sequence goes on along the minus strand of CM051528.1, from coordinate 49,758,805 downwards.
TCAAATCAGATTCCTCCCTGATCAGGAGAGGATGGGCCCATGTTCAAGACCTGGAGTCAGCACTTAAGGGAACAACCTCTCTACTAACCCTGAAAACGGGTAGGAGTGAACTCCAATCTTGCTACAATTATGTCCCCAGCCACTTATTCAATCTTATCCCCAAGATGGTAGGCATATTGAGTCGGCGATCTGGCCACTCTCACCCGTACAAATCAAAGGATAAGGTTGAATAAACAGGAGTTCATAGTAAGCTCAGGATTGAGATCGAGTTACCTAAGTCATCACATGAAAAAATCGGTCTTTACAGTAAACGGTGTTATAAAGAAAGAGCGATTTTATTTCTTGGTTCGGTCTTGTGCAAACTCATTGCACAGGACGCCCTCACTCACATGTCTCTACATGAAACGATTCGAATCACATCGTTTTGTACTATACAAAGTGAGCCGCGTCCAATAGTGTCCCCAGGATAAGGTACCCAGCCTTATCCCTATACTATAGACCATTTTGGCTGTCTACTTGAACTTGATTCACATTCATGTCACACATGAAGTTCAAGTACTCACACTACTGCCATGGGTGTTAGTTATTGGTATAGGTTAATACAAACACAATTCACTAAAAATCAATAACAACTTTATTGAAATATAATATATATATTTACATTCAAACAGTTTACAAACTACGAGTTTTAGGACATAAAACCCAACAAACTCCCACTTGGACTAAAACGTCAGTGGAGTACATGCTGGTCGAGAGAACTAGAATATCAAATATCTAAAGTTTCTCCCACTGTCCTACTGAGCAGCTCGCAGCCCTAAACTTTTTAGGTGTCTCTCAAACACTTTAGCCGTGAGAGACTTAGTAAACGGATCAGCAATGTTGTGCTCCGAGGCTACCTGTGTGACGATCACATCTCCTCGTTGCACTATCTCCCTGATGAGATGATACTTCCGCTCAATATGCTTTCCACGCTTATGGCTTCTAGGTTCTTTAGAATTTGCCACTGCACCGCTATTATCACAATAAAGGGTGATTGGCAAGTTCATATTTGGAACAACTTCCAAATCTGTCAAGAACTTCCTAAGCCATACAGCTTCCTTCGCTGCTTCGCAAGCTGCGACATACTCAGCTTCCATGGTGGAGTCAGCAATACAACCTTGCTTTATACTCCTCCATACTATTGCTCCTCCGTTAAGAGTGAATACTGATCCTGATGTAGATTTCCTAGAATCTATATCAGTCTGAAAATCAGAGTCAGTGTATCCTGCAAGGATCAAATCCTTCGCGTCATACACAAGCATATAGTCTCTCGTTCTCCTAAGATACTTGAGGACGTGTTTAACGGCTATCCAGTGATCATATCCTGGATTGGATTGGAACCTACTGACAATTCCTACTGCATAGCAGATGTCGGGTCGTGTACATAACATAGCGTACATGAGACTACCAACTGCAGATGCATAGGGAATTCGTCTCATATCCTCAACCTCTTGAGGTGTCTTAGGAGACTGTTCCTTAGACAAGTGAATTCCATGCCTAAAAGGCAACGAACCTTTCTTGGAATTCTGCATCGAATATCTTGACAACACCTTGTCAATATAAGATGCTTGAGACAGCGCTAGCACTTTGTTCTTACGATCCCTTATGATCTGAATCCCTAGAACAAACTGAGCCTCTCCCAAATCTTTCATTTGGAATTGGGTCGCTAGCCAATTCTTAACGTCAGTTAGGAACCCTACATCATTCCCAATGAGTAGTATATCGTCTACGTACAAGACTAAGAAAGCTACAACAGTATTGGCTACTTTCTTGTAAACACAAGGTTCGTCAATATTTTGTTCAAAGCCATAAGATTTGATCGCCGTATCAAACCTTATATTCCAGGATCTAGATGCTTGCTTCAACCCATAAATGGATCGATTAAGCTTGCAAACCTTTTGCTCTTGACCCTGAAGTATGAATCCCTCTGGTTGAGCCATATAGATACTCTCCTCAAGATTACCATTCAGAAAGGCAGTCTTGACATCCATTTGCCAGATTTCATAATCATAAAATGTAGCAATGGATAAGAGTATTCTAATCGACTTTAACATGGCAACAGGAGAAAAGGTTTCTTCATAGTCCACCCCTTCTCTTTGGGAATAACCTTTTGCCACAAGTCGAGCCTTAAAGGTTTGCACCTTACCAGCTTGGTCTCGTTTTCTCTTGTAGATCCACTTGCAACCGATAGGTCTTTCACTATCTGGTTGGTCTACAAGATCCCAGACCGAATTGAAGTACATAGACTCCATTTCGAGATCCATGGCTTTAAGCCACTGGTCCTTGTCTGTATCATTCATTGCCTGTTTAAAGGTCAATGGATCCTCAACGCCATCATCAGGTATGACGACTTGAGTTTCAGACAAGCCGATGTAGCGGTCGGGCTGTCTTACATCCCTCCCACTGCGTCGAGGCTTTCTCAACTCTTGAGAAGGACCAGCCTGATCAACAACCTTTGTTGATCCGTCTGTAGCTTTCCTGGAAAATTCGGACAAAACAATTTTGCTCGACGGTTGATGATCTCTCATGTGGTCTTCCTCTAAGAACGTGGCATTAGTCGATACTAGTACCTTGTTCTCATGAGGATCATAAAATAGACCACCTTTCGTTTCCTTGGGGTAACCTACAAATAGGCACAATTTTGAACGATGTTCCAACTTCTTTGGATTGGGTACTAGCACATGTGCCGGACACCCCCAAATCCTGAAGTGACGTAAACTACCTTTACGCCCTCTCCATAACTCATAAGGTGTTTCAGAAACACTCTTAGAGGGAACCATGTTCAAAATATATACTGCAGTCTCTACTGCATATCCCCAAAACGAACTAGGCAAATGAGCATAACTCATCATAGATCGAACCATGTCTAACAGGGTTCTATTTCTCCTCTCGGACACACCATTCTGCTGTGGTGTTCCTGGCGCTGAGAGTTGAGATACTATTCCATGTTCTATCATATAGTCCTGGAATCTTAAATCCATATACTCTCCACCTCGATCTGATCGGAGTGTTTTTATCGATTTACCTAATGTGTTCTCAACCTCTGCCTTATACTCTTTGAACTTTTCAAGAGCTTCGGACTTATGATGCATTAGATAAAGATAACCGTACCTAGAATAATCATCAATGAAACTGATGAAATATTCATACCCTCCTCGTGCTTTGACATTCAAAGGACCGCAGAGATCCGAATGCACGATTTCTAGAGGTTCTTTGGACCTATGACCTTTTTCAGAAAAAGATCGTTTGGTCATTTTGCCCTCAAGACAAGACTCACATGGCGGTAAAGAGTTGTCCTCTAAACGATTTAGCAGACCACTCTTAACCAATCTCCCAATCCTATTGAGATTAATGTGACCTAGTCTTAAGTGCCAAAGATAAGTACTTGGAGAAAGTTTCTGCCTTTTTGTTTGAGTCTCAGCTGTTTTAAACATTTCAATGTTCAAAATAGCTTTGGCTTCGGTTGGTCTTAACACATACAAGTTGTTTTCAAGTTTCGCAGAACAAATACGTACACCTCTTTTGCTAATGAACGCTTCATTATGTACAAAAGATACTTTATACAACTGTTCTAACAAACAAGATATAGATACAAGATTCCTCTGGAAGGTAGGAACCAGGAGTACATTTTCTAGTAAAATGAAACTATCTCTATACAACAACTTTACAGCTCCCACTGCTTCAGCTGAGACAACCTCTCCAGTTCCAACTCTGAGAGTTATCTCACCGCGAGAAAGTGGCTGCCAAGAACTAGTTTCCTGAAAAGAAGAACAAACATGGTTAGTAGCTCCTGAATCAAGTATCCAGGTATGACAATCATATTCTACTAAACATGTTTCAACAACAAGTAAATCATATTTACCTTGTCTTTCCTTCTCAGCCTTTTTCTCAGCAAGATACTTTGGGCAATTCCGTTTCCAGTGCCCATCTACACCACAATGGAAACATTTTCCTTTGTCTGTAGATTTACTCTTGCTCTTAGCAGTAGCAGGTGCTTTACCCTTCCTTTTATCTTTCTTCTTCTTTTGAATACTCTTATTCTTAATAGAAGAAAGTTCAGACTTACTCCCAGAAGACGACCCCTTTTGGAATTTCCTAGAAGTGACAACATTTGCCTCCTTCTCTTTTCCTTTAGAAGTGTGTAGGGACTGATAAGTCTGTAGCTCGCTGAGGAGAGAAGTCAAATTATACTTTATCTTATTCATTACCAAATTGGTTCTGAACTGAAGGAAACTCTTCGGAAGAGATTCCAAGATAAAGCTTACTTGACTTGACTCATTTATAATAGCTCCGTTTACTTCCGCCACATTGAAGTGGACCATCATGTTAAGGACATGCTCCCTAACAGAGGTTCCCTCCTTCATGCGAGAGTTGTAAACGAATTTGAGGGCTTCATGACAGACCGATGAGGACGGAAGTCCAAACATCTCCTGTAATGAAGACATGATTTCTTTAGCAGAAACCATATCCTCGTGCTTCTTAGCTAACACATCAGATATGCTGGCTAAGATATAGACTCGGGCTTTATCATTAGCCCTTGTCCATCTATCATATGCTTCTCGAACAGTTCGAGTCGCATCCGAGCTAGGAGGGGGAGGACAATCCTCTGATAAGACGAACCTGAGATCATCTAGAACGAGAATCGTATTCAAGTTCGATTTCCAGGTCGCGTAGTTATCGCCGGTTAACTTATCGGAAGCTAGTAAATGAATGAAAGAGCTAGACATGCTGAAAAGAGAATGGATAAATATTAGTGAAAAGGTTTTAACCTAATTTACACACCAATCAAGAATTTAGCAAAGAATAATAATGTACCCAAAACTCATTATTAAACTGCAACGATACTTCAGTGGGTCAGAATGGTCGCTACCGAGGGGCAGTCAAGCATTCCTTCACTGAATCAAGACATTCTTGACTAAATGCTAATACCAGAATATCTCATATTCCTATAGCATCTTAGTTATCGCTGTTTGGTCAAGATTTACTAACTCCTTAGCAAATCTCGTAAGTGTGACCCTCCATTTTTAGAATTCATAGGGCGGCCCCAACGATGCAACCGAATGGAAATGTCAAAGTTGGGAATGGCTCTATGTTTCTTTATCCATAAATGGTGATTGAGATGTTCCGATTTCTATGAAACGGCCCTCCGAATGGATCGGTACCACTTGTGGGCACCTAGCAGGCAGAACATAGGAATCTCACGGTTCAATCCAATGGAGGAGACCGCAGGATGTATTGACATACTTCCTTCTCCCACTTACTATAAATACTTTCTCTATTCACCTTGCTCTTGAATTATGCAAATACCATCCGAATGGGGATGCCCTATTGACATCACGAGGCCGAGCATAATTCTCACGGTGTGAACTTTACAGAGAACGTAGGAGGAGAGGGACATATCATATATACCTTCTCAACACCTCTACTAAGTATTTTAAGACGGAATGGGTAAATTACTCAGGCATTATCCGGCTAAGACAATAAGGCCTAAGTCTAGGTAAAACAAACTTTTACCTATGATGTCTAGGTGATAAACAATTTATTACCTCACACCACTCACGCATGCTCATAAAGCCGGGTTAACTTTACTCAAGAACCGGATGGTCCCCAGGTAGGAGGTGTTCCGTAAACCGTCAGCTTAAATACCTCCAACCTCGAACAGGATGTCCCCGGGTGAGTTTCTTGTAACCTTAGCATTTACAAGATATCGACCTATTCATCTAATGAAACGGAACGATACATTCAACCCTAAGTGAGCATGCCTTTGTCTTTGTTATAGATTTTAAAAGTCTATGCCAATTTTACAACGCTTTGTAAAACTAAGACTTACTACAACAAACTTCTACATGCTTCTCAAACATGCAACACTAAGGCATGACAAGTTGAATATTTAATTTCATAATTAATATAACAATTATATCGATTATGTTTTTAAATATACAACTCCTAATTCATAAATTAATATAACACTTATATCAATTCTCATGAATTAAGCATGCATCCTATACATTATAACACTTATAACAAACAAAATGCATCTAATGTTGGATGTTTAATTTCATAATTAATATAACACTTATATCAATTATTCTATTAAGCAAACAACATCTAATTCATGAATTAATATAACTCTTATATTAATACTCATGAATAAACATGCATCCTATACATTATAACACTTATAACAAACAAAATGCATCTAATGTTGGATGTTTAATTTCATAATTAATATAACACTTATATCAATTATTCTATTAAGCAAACAACATCTAATTCATGAATTAATATAACTCTTATATTAACACTCATGAATAAACATGCATCCTATACATTATAACACTTATAATATACCATGTGCATAAAACTATGGCAACCTATGTTGTTGATTCAATTTCATAATTAATATAACAATTATATCAATTATTCTATTGAACTAATAACAACTAATTCATGAATTAATATAACTTTTATATCAAAACTCATGAATTGCCAAATATGCATACGATATATTATAACACTTATAACATATTTTCAATGCATGAAGCATGCTTCCTACGGTGGGATTTTAAATCTATATGGCATACGTTATGCACATACAAACATGAAATTTAATTAAAACATACATTCGCAATGCATAATTAAATTAAACACACTAAAGTGGATCGATTTTGGCATTTAGCAAGCAATAACTAATTTATTACAAGCTTGATCAACAAGCCACGTCTTGAGCGGACTTCGAACTCTTCGCACCGCCTTTGACCAACTTGCTTCCTCCGAACGCTTCGGCCAAAATTTCTTCGAATTTCTCCTCGTATTGCCCAGAACGAGTTTGAACTTACACCGAACATTTCGGCGAGTTTCAAACTTAAACTTCTTTCACAAAGAAACCTATATGGACTCTAATGACTCTAAAAATACAGACTCTTTAGCATACATTAAAGCCCATACATTCTCGGGCAATTACAAATAATGAAATTCAAAAGAAACTATGCCGAAATCGATATTCACTTTAGAATTCCATTCAGTAACAATTTCTAAATAAAACCCACCATAACTTAAATTGATTGAAATTGAGTGGCCAAAAACGCTCTGATACCAATTGATGGAGCGCCCATGGCACGCAGCGGAAGCGAATTCGGATCATGGACACTCTAATTTCATCAATTTAAACAAATGGAACATGCAAAAGCAATGAAAAAGAGAAGTTAGAACACATACCCTTGTCGTTCGTAATTCTCCAATTTCACCGCCAGATGCTCCTCACGAGCTCACCGAGCCTTCTCACGAAACGTTCGTGGACCACCCACGGTAGTCCCGCTATCCTCAGGCCGAGAAACGGAGTGGTGGGACTCCTTTTACAAAAGAAAATGAGGAAGAAACTTCACTGAAGAAAATCAAATTTTCAACAGAAGCAAGAGGAAGAAGACGGAGTAGTGATAGAGAGAGAATCAAAATTCTCAATTTGAAAAACATGTACCCTCTGATAAATTGAATCAAATTCAATTTTTGTTTTTTAAAATTCTCAATTCTCTTCTGTGTTTATCAGCCCAACACAACACATATATATATTTCTTCAACATGTGTCTTGCATGCAGCAAGACACATGTATTTATATATATATATATATATATATATATATAAATAATTATTATTATTATTAAAAATAATAATAATAATTTTATTTATTAAACATTTTAATAAATAAAATATATATATAATTATTAATTAAACTTTTTAATTAATAAATATTATTTAATTCAATATCAAATATTGATTAAATAATATAACTAAACTCGGTTTTTCAGAAAAAACCGACTTTTTTCACATGAATCTCATTCATGTTTCAGGCCGATGCCATATTTAAATCATATTTAAATATGTCCATATTTAAATCATATTTAAATATGTCTATCCTTCTTCCACAAACTCGAATTTGAACGATTCAAATTCTTTTCTTTTCTTTTATACTGTTTCACGGCTTTATCCGAGCTAGCCAGGAGAACCGTAAGGACCTACAGATCATGAGCTCCAACGATACGAGATTATCCGGTCAAAACTCTTTTAACCGAACTAACCAACATTCGTTAACCCCCGGAGACTCCACTAAAGTCCAAGGGCTGCACTCTCCTCACTGTAGATATATTGTGTCCTGTTGATATAACTATCATCAGTAAGTCGATCCTTCACAGGTCGTTCATAATCACAACGGGTCATTTATACCGTTTAACCCTTGTATTATATCTTGTTCCTTAAGTACCACTGACACCTCTAATGAACAATTGATTTGTGGTCCAACCATCAAATCAGATTCCTCCCTGATCAGGAGAGGATGGGCCCATGTTCAAGACCTGGAGTCAGCACTTAAGGGAACAACCTCTCTACTAACCCTGAAAACGGGTAGGAGTGAACTCCAATCTTGCTACAATTATGTCCCCAGCCACTTATTCAATCTTATCCCCAAGATGGTAGGCATATTGAGTCGGCGATCTGGCCACTCTCACCCGTACAAATCAAAGGATAAGGTTGAATAAACAGGAGTTCATAGTAAGCTCAGGATTGAGATCGAGTTACCTAAGTCATCACATGAAAAAATCGGTCTTTACAGTAAACGGTGTTATAAAGAAAGAGCGATTTTATTTCTTGGTTCGGTCTTGTGCAAACTCATTGCACAGGACGCCCTCACTCACATGTCTCTACATGAAACGATTCGAATCACATCGTTTTGTACTATACAAAGTGAGCCGCGTCCAATAGTGTCCCCAGGATAAGGTACCCAGCCTTATCCCTATACTATAGACCATTTTGGCTGTCTACTTGAACTTGATTCACATTCATGTCACACATGAAGTTCAAGTACTCACACTACTGCCATGGGTGTTAGTTATTGGTATAGGTTAATACAAACACAATTCACTAAAAATCAATAACAACTTTATTGAAATATAATATATATATTTACATTCAAACAGTTTACAAACTACGAGTTTTAGGACATAAAACCCAACAACACATTCGGTCAGGGTATACGTTTGGATACACTCGTGGGTAATTACTAACACTAATCTTGAAGCTTTCTTTAAAAATAGGTAACAGCCAAAACACTGCCCACCCTACAAACGAGGAGAGATTTGTCAGATGGAACACATGCAGATACACAACGACAAAAATTACTTAACGGAAAAAATAACAAAGTTTTTTGTAACGGGAAATCATCCACCTCATTGAACAAACTCTGGTATCCAATTAATTAATTTTAAAACTAATTAATTTTTAAAATAAGGAAAAGGGTTATAATAGGGAACCAACTAAAACAAACTTATTCCTAAAAAACTCAAGACATAGAGCGCAACCAATACACGTATTTAGACATTTTCCATTAAGCCTAATTATTTGTAGACATTCTTATTAAATTCCCAAATCATTATGCAACTTTTGGTGTCCCAAATCGAAATATGGTCGAAAATAAAAAAAAAAGTTGAATAAGTGACCATTTTCGATTTCTGTTTTCCTCTCTCATTAACTTTACCTTCCTATTTTACCCTTTTTCACGTCTCAACCTCATCTTCAACTTTTGACAACAACTATATTTTAAAAAATCACCCCCTCTCTCTTCCAAGATTTACGACTCCCCGAAAGATTTAGTTTTTTCATCTCTTTCCCCTCACCCGAAGATCTTCATGATGGAGCGTATCACGTTGCGGAAGCGATTTTGGATCGTTGAAACTCTAATTTCATCAATTTAACAAATAGAAAACATGCTCAAACGACGAAAATAAAGAAATTAGAATACATACCCTTGTAGTTCCAATTTCTTCAAGCTCCGCCGCACGTTCCTTGTCACGAACTCTTCTAGACTCTTCTCACGAACGCCTCGAGGACCACCCCAGGTAGTCCCGCTATCCTCGGCGCCGAGCAACAAAGTGGTGGGACTTCGTTAAAAGAGAAAAGAAAAGAAATGAAAGAAGGAAGAAGGAAAGGCAGAGGCTTGAGGGCGGAGGAAATTCTTTCACGAAGGGTTGTTCAGCCAAAAAATGAATTCACAATTCATTTGTGAAAAGATGAAACCCAAAGTCCACCACCGTCACATTTTTTAATCTTTATTCACAATGCATGCAAGACACACACATTTATATATATATATATATATATATATATAATTATTATTATTATTAAAAAAATAATAATAAAATTTGTATTTATTAAACTTTTTAATAAATAAAAAATATATATATAATTATTAATTAAACTTTTTAATTAATAATTATTATTTAATTCAATATCAAATATTAATTAAATAATATGGCTAAACTCGGTTTTCCGAAAATCGGTTTTTTTTACATGAATCCTATTCATGTATTAGACCATTTCCATGTCCATCATTCTTCCACAAACCGAATTTGAACAAATCAAATTCTTTTTCTTTTCCTTTTCTCTTATACTGTTGCACGACGTTATCCGAGCTTGCTAGGAGAACCTAAAGGACCTACAGATCATGAGCTCCAACGATACGAGATTATTCGGTCAAAACTCTTTTAACCCGAATCAATCAACTTTCGTTAACCCCCGGAGACTCCACTATAGTCCGAGGGTTGCACTCTCCTCACTATAGATATATTATGTCCTCTGATATAACTGTCACGGGCAAGTCGACCCTTCACGGTTTGTTCGTAATCACAGTTGGGTCATTTAAACCGTTTAACCCCTGCATTACATCTTGTTTCTTAAGTACCACTGACACCTCTAATGAATAATAGATTTGTGGTCCAACCAAGAAATCAATTAACCCTTTCATCTGATGAGAGTGTGAGCTCTAATTGTTCAAGCCCCGGAGTCATCTATTAAGGGAACAACATATCTACTAACCCTGAAGAGCGGGTTAGGAGTGAACTCCAATCTTGTTGTACTATGTCCCCAGCTACCTATTCGACTTTATCCTCAAGATGTGGTAGGCTTATTGAGTTGACGTTAATGGGCCACTCTCACCCGTGCAAGTCAAAGGATACTTTCGAATAAGCAAGAGTTCATAGCGAGCTCAAGATTGAGATCGAGTTACCTAGGCCATCAAATGAAAATGTCGGTCTCATCAGTAAACGGTGTTATAAAGAGAGAGCGACATATTTCGCGGTTCGGGCTTATGCAAACTCTTTGCACATGACGCCCTCACTCGCACATCTCCATGTGAAACGATTTGGATCACATCATTTTGTACAATACAAAGTGAGCCGCATCCTATAGTGTTACCAGGATAAGGTACCCAACCTTATCCGTATACTATAGAATGTTTTGACTAACTACTTGAGCCTAATCCACAATCATGTCATACATGAGGCTCAAGTACTCATATTCAGCCAATAGTGTTGGTCATTGATATAGGTTAACCTAAACACGTTTCAATTTATTCTAGTAAACTCTTTTACTGAATAAAACTAATAACTCTTTATTATAAATAGAATATTTACAAACATAACAGTTTATAAACCACGAGTTTTAGGACATAAAACCCAACAAACTCCCACTTGGACTTAAACGTTCGTGGTGTACATGTTAGGTGGAGAAAACTAATATATCATATATCATGAAGTTTTCTCCCACTGCCCTCTCCAGCAACTCGGAGCCCTAAACTCTTCTAAGTGCCTCTCAAACACTTTAGCCATGAGAGACTTAGTAAACAAATCAGCATGAAGTGTTGTGAGGCTTTCTATGTGACCATCACATCTCCTCATAGCACTATCTGCGAGCTCAACTTATAAACCTATTGCTGCTTCGCAAGCTGCAATAAGACTTAGCTACCACCGAGGAATCAACAATACAACTCTTGTATTCTACTCCTCGTTTGCACTGGGACAAACTTTAACCAGAATCTAATCCAATTGGACTTACACTACTGACATCTCCTACTGCATAGCACATATCAGATCATACATCTAGAAAAATGTATCTGACCTCCAATATGTAAATACACTTGGGTGCGTCTCATATCATCAACAACTTGAGGTGTCTTTGGAAACCATTTCCATAGGCCATCGAATATTGACAACAGCTTGTCAATAAAAGACTTTAGAGACAACACTAGCGATTTGTTCTTACGACTCAGATGAACCTGAATCCTTAGAACAAACTAAGCCTACCTTCAGATCAACTATTTGGGAGTGGGTCGCTAGTTTACGTTTATTTGTCAGAAGTTAATCCTACATCATTCTCAATGATTAGGACATCAATTACAGAAACAGATTAAGAAAGCTACGACTTTCATTAAACCCTTGTCAAACAAGGTTCATCAAACTTTTGTTCAAAACCATAAGATTTGATCAGCATATCAAACCTTACAATTCAGGATAAAGATGCTTATTCTAATTCATAAATGAATCGAATAGGCTTGCAAACCATTTGCTCTTTGTCCTCGAATTATGAATCTATTCTGATTGAGACTAATAGATACTCAAATCAAGATAGCTAGTCTTGAGAAGAGCCATCTATTAACTTACGTCTGGTAACAAGAGAAAGAGAGTATACACAATAAACCCTTTCTATTTGGGACGGTCCCTTTACCATAAAGTCAAGCCCAAAAGGTTTTCACCTTAGAGGCTTGGTCTCAATTCTTTTTATAGTATCATGGTTTTGAGCCACTTGGCCTTGTCTACATGATCCATTGTCTAGTTAAAAAACAACAGATCCTCAATGTCATCATCGAACGTGACAACTTCGAGTTTAAGATAAACCAATACAGCGAACCGGGTTGTCTCACAACCCTCCCACTGCATTGAGGGTTTCTCAATGGTTGAGAAGCTCCAGTTTGATCAACAACCATTGTTGAATAAAAAACAGCTTTCTTATTACACTTTAGGTCTTAACACTTTTAGTTGTTTTCGAGTTTAATAGAACACCACTGTATACATCTTTTGCGAAAAGAACGGGTCTTTATATACAACAAAAGATAACATATACAAGTGTTCAGTTCAAACTAGAAATATAGACAATAATTACATCATATGATATTATCTCTATACAACAACTACTACAAGCTCCCACTGAATTAGCTGTGACGATGTCTTCACAAGTCATCTCACGACCAGCTGCTATCAGGAACTAGTTTCCTGAAATGAAGAATAAACACGATTAGTGAAATATGACACTCATATGCCACTAAACTGTTACGACAATCAATAAATCTCATTTACCTTGTCGTTCCTTCTCAACTTTCTTCTGCGCAAGGTATTTGGGGCAGTTACGCTTCCAGTGCCCATCTTCGTTACAATGGAAACACTTTCCCTTGTTAGAAGAATTTTCCTTGCATACAGTAGGGGCTTTGCCTTTCCTGGTACTCCTCTTCTTCTTGTGAATAATCTTATTACTCACAGATAAAGGTTCAGATTTACTCCTTGACCCAGACCCCTTCTGGAATTTCACAAAAGTAGCAACATTTGCTTCCTTCTCCTTTCCTTCGAGGAATGCAGAGACTGGTAAATCTGAAGCTCGTTCATAAGAGATGTCAAATTATATTGAATCTTATTCAAGACCATATTGGTCCTGAAATTAAGGAAGCTCTTCGGAAGAGATTCCAAGATCAAACAAACTTGACTTCTCTCATCGACGGTAGCACCATTTACCTCAGCCACATTAAACTGGACAATCATGTTAAGGACGTGTTCCCTAAAAGAGGTACCCTCCAACATGTGCGAGTTGTAAATGTTCTTGAAAGCTTCATGACAAAGAGATGTGGACGGCTGTCCGAACATCCTTGTAATGAAGACATGATTTCCTTCGCGGAAACCATTGCTTCGTGCTTCTTGGCCAAAACATCAGATATGCTTGCCAAGATGTAGACTCGGGCTTTTTCGTTAGCCCTTATCCAACCGTCGTATGCTTCGCGAACAGTTCGTGAAGCATTAGAACCAGGAACCGGAGGACACTCCTCTGTTAAGACAAATCTCAGGTCGTCAAGAACCAAAATCGTATTTAGGTTCGAATTCTGTCCCATAATTATCACCGGTTAATTTTTCGTGTGATATGAGTTGTATAAACGAACTCAACATGCTGAAACACAATGTAATTCTATTAGTGAAACAGTTTTAACCTACTTAAACCAATTAAGAGATTTAGCAGTAAATAAAGTACCCAAACTCTTTATTTACTTGCAACGATACTTTAGTAAGTCAGAATGGTCGCTTCCGTATGGTTAGTCGAGCACTCCTTTACTAAATCAAGACAATTTTGACTAAATACTAATGCCAGAATAACTCATATTACTATAGAATCTTAGTTATCGTTTTTTGTCTGGATTCACTAACTCCTTAGCAAATCTCGTAAGTGTGTGACCCTCCATTTTTAGAATTCACAAGACGACCCCAACAGTGCAACCGTAGGGAATGTTAGAGTTGAGAATGACCTTGTGTTTCTTTATCCATAAATGGTGTCTGACTTGTTCGACTCCCATGAAACGACCCTCCGTAGGGATCGGTACCACTTGTGGGCACCTAGCAGGCGGAACATGGGAATCTCACGGTTCAATCCAATGAAGAAGACCGTAGGATGTACTGACGTACTTCCTTTTCCCACTTACTATAGATACTTACTCCATTCACCTTGCTATTGAAAGTTGCAAACACCATCCGTAGGGGGATGCCCTATTGACATCACGAGGCCCTGCAAAATTCTCACGTTGTGAACTTTAGGGAGTGCGTAGCAGGAGAGGGATATATCATATATTTCTTTTCAACACTTCTACTAAGCATCGTGGACGGTAAATGGTAAATACTCAGGTTTTATCTGGCTAAGTAAATAAAACCTTAAGTCTAGGCAAACAATTTTACCTGAGATGTCTAGGTTATAAACACTTTACTAACCTCACTGTTGCGTGCTCAGTGTGTAAATAAAATGTGATGCGAGAGCACTTAGATCATGCAAGCATACATGGTCTTGCACCAAGTGATAAGTATTTTTTCATTCGATTTCCCACAGAGATTTATTCTTAGTTACTAACGAAGTGAGGTGCTAAATTAGAAAGGGTGACTTAAATGGGGTAGAATTGAGGGTGATGTGCCAAACTAATGAAGAATGTACGAGATATGCAAGCGTGAACAAAAGCAAGTAAAGAGATTAACTTGAATGTAGAGGAAAAAGAATTGCGGAGAAAGCAATTTCCTAGCAATTAAATCGCAAAAGTAGAAGACTGGAAAAATGCCTAAGGCAAAAACAGAACTAAAGAATTGCGGAGAGAGCAATTTCCTAGCAATTAAATTAGCAACGATTTGAAGGTGAGATAAGGAAACAAGGTCAACTAAAGACTCCTCTATAGGCTTTTTCATACGATTATTCAGCAGTAGCTTAACTTATCATGCATCAATTTAACTCATTCTCATGCATCTCTCGATTACATGCATTAGATCCCTTAGTTCACTCATATCCAAGTAAGACTTAAGCATCTATTTATATAAGCAAGTTAATGAATTGTGCTAGGAAAACGCCTATTCCTAGGTCGTTTTCTGGCTACCATGAAAGACTAGCATGAATGGACGACTCTGAACTCTTACTCCTTCCGGCGGTTAGGAGTTCTTTAGACAAAATGGATGGTCGGTCGAAATTGCCCATGGGATGAAATACACATACATTCAATGCATTCGAAGCTATCCTACATGTTGAATTCACGTATTTCTACCTATAGATTCGTTATTAGCAGACGCGTGTGTGGTTAGTTACTCATGGTTGATGTGGAGTTGTAAATACTAGATCGATTAGGCATGATTAACAGTACTTAAATGAAAGCAAAGGAAGAACAGAAAGCGATATGAAACTTGCGAAGATTTAAACGATTCCTCTATTAAATAAGATTCAAAACTTAATGTGCGAAAGACTGTAAAACAGTAAAGAACTTAAACAGATGAAGACGAATTGAAATAATGTAGCAACTAGCAACAAATGACAGAAAACAGTAGAGAAACGGAAGACAGAAACAGATGGAAATGTAAGGCAGAAAGCAATAAAAGTGTGCGTAGATCTCCTCGCCGCAAGCGCCTCGGATGAAGGGGAAGGTTAGCTTTTCTTGGGGATGAATTCAATCAGAAGAGAAGAATGATCTTCTCTTCTTCCTCTCGAATTATCGGCGCCAATGGCTGATTCCCTCACTCCAACAAACGGGATAAGAAAAATGGATGAGGGAACTGCGTTGAGACGGGAAGTTCTGCGCTTCCGAGCTTGTTGTTCTCCTTCACCCTTCACCTCCTTTTATAGCTTTTTGCAGGTACCTTCAGTCATGGAGAACCATCCATTCCGAACGACGACCCTCCACGTGGCAGCAGGGGAAGGCTTAGGCGGCTGAAAGATCGCAACAAAGACGACTGACGGCTGGAAAAAGTCAGCAGCAGCAACTTCGACATTGCGGATTCCTCGTTGTGACCGCAATAAACATTGCGGAGACAGCAATGTTTCAGCAATTCTCCTGCAATGTACATTTTGACTCTTTTAGCATCGTTTTTTATTCTTTTTTGTTCCTTTTACAAATAAGTCCTAATTTAGCTTCATTCCTTGAATTCTCATATTTAAGCACGTATTAAACTAAATTCTAACAAAAATGCTTAAGAGATTACACGATTCCATGGTAAATAAGTCCCTAAATTATGTACTTTTGGAGAGGTAACACACCTCCAAACTTAAGTTATTGCTCGTCCTCGAGCAATATAAGGGCTTACTTGGGCTGCTAACTCTTGTCTTTTAAACTCTATCTGACTACTTGTCGACTTCCCTAGGCTTACTATCTAAGGCATGGCTGTCCTGTGACACTCTCCTAAGTTCAAACTAACTTCACTTTCTGCTTATTATGGTTTCTCTTGCCTTTAAAACCTCTTGTCTTTTATAAATTTCCTAATAACTGGTTTATCTGTCTATGTCATTAGGTTCATTGTGCAGCTATCCCTAAGTTTTCAAATTCTTCCTTGTTTTACCCCAGACTCAGTACATGCTTCTAAGGTATTTTTAATTGAGCTACCTAGGAATCCTTACAGTCATACCAAGCTTAGCACACACGAGAATCAGAGTACAGTCCATAAAACAACTAAGCTTTGGCATCACTGTGTTGGATCAACACTCATCTCCCTTGACAAACCTACAAGCTACAGCCCTGTGCTTAGCAAACTAAGGATCAGAGTTCATTTATACAGGACATCTAAGCACCTAGGCCATAGCTTGTTGGCACACATTCTTCTTCCTTGGTTTTATTCTTCTCTTTTCCTTTTTCTTTTCTGGTAGAGTCTCTCCTTTTGGTATGCCTTTTGATGCAGTGCCACTTGTGGGTTACACACATGGCCCTGATTACTCAGCATCCTTTAGAGAGACACTTCCTTCTATTTTTCTGTTTCTTTCTTTTTCATTTTTTTTTCAAAGAGAAGAAGAATGCTTATGTTTTTCAAAAGGGAGAGAGGAATGTTCCTAGGCCTAGAGGCTGCCTCCCCCAAACTTAATTTCTCATTGTCCCCAATGAGAGTCTGAGGTGGCACACCCCCAAACTTGTCCTAGAAGCATCTAGTCTAAGGAAAAATAAGTAGAACTTAAAACTCCTAGGTATAGAATGACCTTCGTAGAACAGATAACTCAGAGGCAGAATTTTTCCGAAAAAAACAACATGGTAAGGGCTTACTGAGGTGCATGCTGAGCAATAAATGAAGCGAAGTTTAAACTATCAAAGGTGTACTAGACACTCATCCAGCATGCTCAATAGACAAACTACCTATTGAATTCAGTAAAACAGCAAAATATTGAGATTTAAACCTAAACAACCCATCAAAAAGTCATCCAACAATATACAAAAAACTAACAAAATATTGCGGAGACCGCAAGGATTTCGCAATATCTCAGCAGAGAAATTTTATCCGTGATCAAGGCTCCTAGCATGCGAAATTCATTCATCAATAACTACAGCAAGCAGCTAAACTACCTAAGCTAACTACTCAGATGACATCAAAATAAACTAAACTACTCTAGACAAACAAAATAACAATTCTCAGCAGATCACATGATTGATTAAAAAGGGTAACAGTTCACAGAAAAGCAGGGTTTTTTTTTTCTTTAAGAGGGATCAGAAATACTCCCTCGAATGTCGTCAAGCTGGCATTCAAACATCCTCATCGCCTTCTCTCCTTTCTCTTGGAGGCACCCAAGGCTTCAGCAGACTAGCAGGGAAGGTGGAGAGTGTGCATCCCAGCTGTTCAGCCAACTCCTGGTCTCTTGCTTGCGAGTACTCAGCCCATTGGGCTATCTTGTGTTGCAAGTCCATCAGGCAGGCCATGGACAGTGACTGAGCAGGAGCGTCTTTTCCATTGAGTCCCTGCTTTCCCCCTCCACAGGGCTGTCAAGATTGACATCCCTTAAGGGGGAAAACACCTCGTCTTCTTCAGCCGGATCGTCGATTGTCACCGAATCTTGGCGCTCTTCAGAAGGATTTTCAGGCTCCGGCGTATGCTTAGGAGATTCAGGGCTCTGGACGACCGTCTCAAATGATGGCCGGCCACTGTCGAGGCTTTCCTCGCTCGGGGTCTTCTGCTCTCTGATCGGTGAATCAGACACTGCCACTTTCCACTTCTTCTTCTTTGGGGTCTTCGTCGGATCGGAGGGGTCATCAGCTACCTCCGTCGCCACCTTCCACTTCCTTCTCCTTACCGGTAGCTTTGGGGGTCTCGAGGGTTGCGCAACATCGACGTCTGCCAAAGAAAACAACGCCTCCCTCACAGCCTCTTCTGCGTCAGGTGACGCTTTCTTGGGTGTGGATCGGTCTGATCGTGTGGTCACCATTGCTGGTTCTTGGAAGATTTGAGTGTGGAGTTGCAGAGAAAGAGAAGTCTTAAATATGGAGATCAGAAAAACTGAGAAATCGTAGGGGACGGAGATCCCCAACGACGGCTACTTATACTCAAGTGTTCTCCAACGGCTCTTTTTTTGTTGCGGACTCCGCAATTCTTCCGCAATTACTCAGCATAACCGTTAGGATTTTCTTGATTTGAGTTGCAAGATTTTAACAACCAAATCTCTGATTTCTTCAGATCTTTTCGTGGATCTTCTCCCCTTGATTCATCTCTCTCATTGTTGCTTAAAAATCTCCCATCATTATACTCCTAATCAAAATAAAAATACTTAATTAAAACAAGAAATAAACATACGATACAAAATCTAAAATACTTAAAGAAAGAAATCTAAGGCATAACCTCCCGATAGATGAGCACAGTGATCACTCATCCCCTCTCGATTCGCCTCTCAGGCTTCAGATAGGAGGAAGGCCGAGAGTGTCTTCACATCTCCTTCCTCATAATAATGCTTCAACCTCGCACCATTTACCATGAACGGCTGCCCTTGATGTAGGTTTCGAATTTCAACAGCACCATGAACGGCTGCCCTTGATGTAGGTTTCAAATTTCAACAGCACCATGAACAAAGACATTAGTGATCACAAAAGGACCTGACCATCTAGACTTAAGTTTACCAGTAAATAATCGTAATCGTGAGTTGAATAATAAAACATGCTGGCCTTTCTTAAAGTCCTTGATCCTAAGTCTACTATCATGCCAAATCTTTGTCTTTTCTTTATACATTTTCGCATTTTCATAGGACATATGTATGAGTTCATCTAACTCATGTAATGTGAGAGACCGCAATGTTCCCGCATCGGTCACGCAATAATTCAGTTCTTTTAAGGCCCAAAATTCTTTGATTTCTAATTCGAAGGGTAAGTGACATGCTTTTCCATATACTAGCCTATAAGGAGACATACCTAAGTGATGAAGCGATATACGCAGCGGAAAGCGATTTCGGACCGATGATACTCTAATTTCATCAATTTAACAAATAGAAAACATGCTCAAAAGACGGAATTAAGAAATTAGAAACACATACCCTTGTAGTTCCAATTTCTTCAAGCTCCGCCGCACGATCCTCGTCACGAACTCTTCCGGCCTCTTCTCACGAACGCCTCGAGGACCACCCCAGGTAGTCCCGCTATCCTCGGCGCCGCACAACGGAGTTGTGGGACTCCAAAAGAAGAGAAAAGAAAAAGAAATGAAGAAGGATGAAAAAGAGGAAGATGAACTAGAGGGCTTCAGCTTCAATTATCTTCAGAACTCAACGAATTCATCTTGCAAATTGAATACCCAATTCCCCACTTACCACTTTATATATATCCTTTATATATATATATATATATATATACATTAAAAAAAAAAAAAGACAAATGTCTTACATGCAATGTAAGACATTTTTTTTTTATTTTTTTTTTTTATAAATATATAAATATATAAATATATATAATTATTATTATCAAAATAATAATAAACATTTTATTATTAAACTTTTTAATAATAAAAAATATATATATATATATATATATTAATTAAACTTTTTAATTAATTAATATTATTTAATTTAATATCAAATATTAATTAAATAAAATGGTTAAAACCGGTTTTCCGAAAACCGACTTTTATACATGAATCGTATTCATGTTTTCGATCAATCTCATATTTAAATCATATTTAAATATGTCCATCATCCTTCCAAAAACCGAATTTGAACAATTCAAATTCTTTTTCTTTTTAATTTCTCTTATACTGTTGTACGACGTTATCCGAGCTAGCCAGGAGAACCTAAAGGACCTACAGATCATGAGCTCCAACGATACGAGATTATCCGGTAAAAACTCTTTCAACCGAACTAACCAACATTCGTTAACCCCCGGAGACTCCACTATAGTCCGAGGGTTGCACTCTCCTCACTGTAGATATATTATGTCCTCTTGATATAACCGTCATGGGTAAGTCGATCCTTCACAGGTGTCCGTTATCACAGCTAGGTCTTTTAAACCGTTTAACCTCTGTGATACCTCTTGTTCCTTAAGTACCACTGCCACCTCTAATGAACATTTGATCTGTGATCCAATCATCAGATCAGAATCCTCTTCACACAAAAGAGGATGAGGCCTCATGTTCAAGCCCCGGGGTCAGCTATTAAGGGAACACCTCTCTACTAAACCCTAAAGAGGGTAGGAGTGAATTCCATCTTGCTACACTATGTCCCCAGCTACCTATTCGAGTTTATCCCCAAGTTGGTAGGCTTATTGAGCGGGCGACCTGCCACTCTCACCCATACAAGTCTAAGGATACTCTCGAATAAGCAGGAGTTCATAACAAGCTCAGGATTAAGAACGAGTTACCTTAGGTCATCAAAAGTGATAAAGTCGGTCTCACCAGTAAACGGTGTTATAAAGAGAAAGGGACTTTATCGTGGTTCTGTCTAATGCAAACTCTTTGCATAGGACGCCCCCGCTCGCACATCTCCATGTGAAACGATTCGGATCACATCGTTTTGTACAATACAAAGCGAGCCGCATCCAATAGTGTTACCAGAATAAGGTACCCGACCTTATCCGTATACTATAGACCGTTTTGACTGACTACTTGAGCTTGACCCACAATCATGTCATACATGAAGCTCAAGTACTCATATTCAGCCAAGGGTGTTGTTATTGGTACAGGTTAAAGCAAACACGTTTCACTATATTCAATAAACACCTTTACTGAATAAACCTTAATAACTCTTTATTGCGTTAATAGACATATTACATTTACAACGTTTACAAAACACGAGTGTTAGGACATAAAACCCAACAAACTCCCACTTGGACTAACATGTCTGTGGGACGAATGCTGGTCAGGAATACAAAGTATCTCCCACTGTCTTATTTAGCAGCTCGCAACCCCTGACTGTCCAGGTGTCTCTCAAACACTTTAGCCGTGAGAGACTTTGTAAACGGATCAGCAACATTGTGCTCCGAGGCAATCTGTGTGACGATCACATCTCCTCGTTGCACTATCTCCCTGATAAGGTGATATTTCTGCTCGATATGCTTTCCGCGCTTATGACTCCGAGGTTCTTTAGAATTTGCCACAGCACCACTGTTATCACAATAAAGTGTGATGGGCAAATTCATATTTGGAACAACTTCCAAATCTGTCAAGAACTTCCTGAGCCACACCGCTTCCTTCGCTGCTTCGCAAGCTGCGACGTACTCAGCCTCCATGGTGGAGTCAACAATACAACCTTGCTTGATACTTCTCCACACTATAGCCCCTCCGTTAAGAGTGAACAATGATCTTGATGTAGATTTTCGAGAATCTATATCAGTCTGAAAATCATAGTCAGTGTATCCTGCCAGGATCATATCCTTAGGCCCATACACGAGCACATAGTTCCTCGTTCTCCTAAGATACTTGAGGATATGTTTAACGGCGGTCCAGTGATCATATCCTGGATTAGACTGGTACCTACTGACAATTCCGACTGCAAAGCAGATGTCAGGTCTAGTGCATAACATAGCATACATCAGACTGCCAACTGCAGATGCATACGGAATCCGTCTCATGTCCTCAACCTCTTGAGGTGTCTTAGGAGACTGTTCCTTAGACAAATGAATTCCATGCCTAAACGGCAGCGAACCTTTCTTGGAATTCTGCATCGAATATCTAGATAACACTTTATCTATATAAGATGCCTGAGACAGTGCTAGCGTTCTGTTCTTGCGATTCCTTACGATCTGAATCCCAAGAACAAACTGAGCCTCTCCCAAATCTTTCATTTGGAATTGGGTTGCTAGCCACAGTTTTACGTCAGTAAGAACCCCTACATCATTCCCAATGAGTAGTATGTCGTCTACATACAAGACTAAGAAAGCTACAGCCTTATTGACAATCTTCTTGTAAACACAAGGCTCGTCAATATTCTGTTCAAAGCCATAATATTTGATCGCAGTATCAAACCTTATATTCCAGGATCTAGATGCCTGTTTCAACCCATAAATGGATCGATTCAGCTTGCAAACCTTTTGCTCTTGACCCTGAATTATGAACCCCTCTGGTTGGACCATATAGATACTCTCTTCAAGATTGCCATTCAGAAAGGCAGTCTTGACATCCATTTGCCAGATTTCATAATCATAAAATGCGGCAATGGACAAGAGTATTCTAATCGACTTTAACATGGCAACAAGAGAAAAGGTTTCTTCATAGTCCACCCCTTCTCGCTGGGTAAAACCCTTTGCCACAAGTCGGGCCTTAAAGGTTTGCACCTTACCGGCCTGGTCTCGTTTCCTCTTGTAGATCCACTTGCAACCGATGAGTCTTTCACCATCTGGTTGATCTACAAGACTCCAGACCGAATTGAAGTACATAGACTCCATTTCGAGGTCCATGGCTTTGAGCCACTGATCCTTGTCTACATCTGTCATTGTCTGTTTAAAGGTCAATGGATCCTCAACGCCATTATCAGGTATGACGAATTGAGTCTCAGACAAGCCAATGTAGCGGTCGGGTTGTCTCACATCCCTCCCACTGCGTCGAGGCTCTCTCAACTCTTGAGAAGGACCAGCCTGATCAACAACTTTTGTTGATCCTTCTGTAGCTTCCCTAGATAATTCGGACAAAACTATTTTGCTCGAAGGTTGATGATCTCTCATGTGGTCCTCCTCTAAGAACGTGGCATTAGTCGACACTAATACCTTGTCCTCTCGAGAATCGTAAAAGAAACCACCTTTCGTTTCTCTAGGATAGCCTACAAACAGGCACAATTTCGAACGATATTCCAATTTCTTTGGACCGGGTACTAGCACATGTGTCGGGCACCCCCAAATTCTGTAATGACGTAAACTAGCTTTACGCCCTTTCCAGAGCTCAAAAGGTGTTTCAGAAACACTTTTCGAGGGAACAACATTCAAAATGTATACAACAGTCTCTACTGCGTATCCCCAAAACGAACTAGGCAGCTGAGCATAGCTCATCATAGAACGAACCATGTCCAACAGGGTTCTATTTCTCCTTTCAGATACACCGTTCTGCTACGGTGTTCCGGGCGCTGAGAGTTGAGATACGATTCCATGTTCTATCATATAGTCATGGAATCTAGTATCCATATACTCTCCACCTCGATCACATCGGAGTGTTTTTATCGATTTACCTAATGTGTTCTCAACCTCTGCCTTATACTCAATGAACTTTTCAAGAGTTTCGGACTTACGATGCATTAGGTAAAGATAGCCGTACCTAGAATAATCGTCAATGAAGTTGACAAAATATTCATACCCTCCTCGTGCTTTGACATTCAAAGGACCGCAGAGATCCGAATGCACGATTTCTAGAGGTTCTTTTGACCTATAACCTTTTCCAGTAAAAGGTCGTTTAGTCATCTTGCCCTCAAGACATGACTCACATGGCGGTAAAGAGTTGTCCTCTAAACGATTTAGGAGACCACTCTTAACCAACCTCCCAATCCTATTGAGATTAATGTGGCCTAGTCTCAAGTGCCAAAGATAGGTACTAGGAGAAAGCTTCTGCCTTTTAGTTTGAGTTTCAGCTGTTTTAAACATCTCAGTGTTCAAAATAGCTTGAACCTCTGTCGGTCTTAACACATATAAGTTGTTCTCAAGTTTAGCAGAACAAATTTGTACACCTCTTTTGCTAATGATAGCTTCATTATCAACAAAAGATACTTTATACATTTGTTCTAATAAACAAGCTATAGAGACTAGGTTCCTCTTGAAGCTAGGAACCAATAGCACATTTTCTAGCAAAATGTAACTATCTCTATAAGACAACTTAACCGCTCCCACTGCTTTAGCTGAGACAACCTCTCCAGTACCAACTCTGAGAGTTATCTCATCTTTAGCTAGCGGCTGCCAGGAACTAGTTTCCTGAAACGAAGAACAAACGTGATTAGTGGCTCCTGAATCGAGGATCCAGGCATGACTATCATTTTCCGCTAAACACGTTTCTACAACAAGCAAATCATATTTACTTTGTTGTTTCTTCTCAGCACGACTCATAACTGAGTTGGGAAGAGGACAATCCCCTGTTAAGACACACCTAAGATCATCACGAACAAGAATCATATTCGAGTTCGTTTTCCAGGTCTCGTATTTTTCGCCAGTTAACTTAACCGAAGCTAATACGTTTTTAAATGAGCTAGACATGCTGAAAATAAATGTAAATCTATTAGTGAAACGGTTTTAACCTATTTAAACCAATCAGAAAGTTTAACAGTAAATAAAGTACCCAAGCTCTTTATTTAGATGCAACGATACTTTAGTGAGTCAGAATGGTTGCTACCGTAGGGCAGTCAAGCACCCTTTCACTAAACCAAGACATTCTTGACTAAATGCTAATACCAGAATAACTCTTATTCCTATAACATCTTAGTTATCATTTTTTGTCAAGATTTACTAACACCTTAGCAAATCTGCAGATGTGACCCTCCATTTTTAGAACGCACAGGACGGCCCCAACATAGTAACCGTATGGAATGTCAGTGTTGGGAATGGCCCTATGTTTCTTTATCCAAAAATGGTGATTGAGGTGTTTGATCTCCCATGCCCAGCCCTCCGTTTGGATGGTGCCCCAAGGGCAGCCTGCAGGCGGAACATGGGAATCTCACGGTTCAATCCAATGGAGGAGACCGTAGGATGTACTGACGTACTTCCTTCTCCCACTTACTATAGATACTTACTCCATTCACCTTACTATTGAAAGTTGCAAACACCACCCGTCTGGAGATGCCCCATATGGCATCATGAGGCCAAGCAAAATTCTCACGATGTGAACTTTAGGGAGTGCGTAGCAGGAGAGGGATATATCATATATTCCTTCTCAACACATCTACTAAGTATCATATTCGGTTTTAGGGTTAATTACTCAGGTTTTATCCGGCGAAGAAATTAAAACCTTAAGTCTAGGTAAACTTTTTACCTGAGATGTCTAGGTTATTAACAAGTTTAATTAACCTCATACCTCTCGCGCACGCTCATAAAACCAGGTTAACTTTACTCAAGTACCAGATCGTCCCCAGGTAGGAGGTGTTCCGTAAACCGTCAACTTAAATACCTCCAACCTCGAACAGAATTTCACCGGGTGAGTTTCTCATAACCTTAGTATTTACGAGATAACGACCTATTCATCTAATGAACCGAACGTCTCAATTAACCCTAAATGAACATGCGTTTCTTTGTTATAGATTTTAAAAGTCTACCCAATTTTACAACGCTTTGCAAAACTTAAACTTACTATAACAACTCTACATGCTTCTCAAACATGCATCACTAAGGCATGACAAGTTGAATATTTAATTTCATAATCAATATAACACTTATTTCGATTATGTTTTTTAAATATACCACTCCTAATTCATAAATTAATATAACACTTATATCAATTATAATGAATTAAGCATGCATCCTATACATTATAACAATTATAACATACAATATGCATCTAAAGTTGGAAGTTTAATTTCATAATTAATATAACACTTATATTAATTATTCTATTAAGCAAACAACAACCAATTCAAGATTTAATATAACACTTATATTAATACTCATGAATTAAACATGCATCCTATATATTATATCACTTATAACCTATAATATGCATAAAATCAGGGCAACTTTGTGTTGTATATTTAATTTCATAATTAATATAACACTTATATCAATTATTCTATTAAAATAACAACATCTAATTCATGAATTAATATAACTCTTATATTAATACTCATGAATTCCGAAATATGCATACTATAAATTATAACACTTATTGAAGGGAATAAACTCTTCATTCCCCGCAGCGGAAGCGATTGGAATCGATCTTTTGTTTTGTTTAGAATTAAACAAAAAAACAAGTTAAGTAAATAATACCTTTGATGAATCATCTTCTTGTGTTCCTTTTTCCACGAGATCTTCCTCGCTATGACTCGAACACGGGATCAAGGCTTGTGGGAGCTCTTTGAAAGAATGAGAGAACAATTCTCTCTGCAGAGGGTGAGTAGTGTGTTTGGCCAACCCTTTGGCTAAACTTAAATGTCTTATTTATAATAAGGCTTTTAGGAATTAATTTTATTTTACAAAATACATTTTAATATCTAATATATTAAAATATGCATTTTATATTTATTTGAATCTTATTCAAATATTATAAAATTAATCTTTTATAATATACTTTAAACCAATTTGAATCTCATTCAAATAACATATGTATATAGTTTTTAATATTAATGTATCATATACATAAACTATTTCCTCTAATATTTAATGTATCAAATACAATAAATATATTTTACTCTTCTACATTTAATATATCAAATATATTAAATAATAATTTGAATATTTCAATTTTTTCTTTCAACTAAATTGATCCTTTTAGTGTTACTATGAGCTAGCAAGGGGACCTTATGGACCTACAGATTTATAAGCTCCAATGATACAAAATTAATTAATTAAACTCTTTAATTAATTGACTTTCATTCATTAACTCTAGGTCACTCCACTATAGGCCTAGAGTTGCACTCTTATGCACTGTAGGACAAGTTGTGTCCATGGATATAACCATTACATGCAAGTCGATCCTTCACGAGTTGTTCGTAATTACAGCTGGGTCAAAAGTCCGTTTTACCCCTGTAATTACATCTTACACCTTAAGTACCACTGATTCTCTAATGAACAACTTGTTTATGATCGAACCATAAACCAAGTCCCTCTCGGGCCAGTGAGAGGGTGGGGCCCCATTGTTCAAGTCCCGAAATCAGCACTTAAGGGAACTACTCATTTACTTTCCCTATATGGGAAGAAGTGAATTCCATCTTGTGAAACTTATGTTCCCAACTCCCTATTTGGTCAAGTCCCCAAAATGGTAGGCTTATTGAATCGGCTATAAAGGCCATTCTCACCCATACAAATCAAAGGACGAGCCCTCATAGGCAGGAGTTCATAACTCACTCAGGATTAAGATCGAGTCACATATGATCATCCTGTGAAATACTAATCTTCTCAAATAACGGATTTATAAAGAGAGATTATATATTTCGTGGTCCAGTCTTATACAAACTCATTGTATATGATACCCCCACTCACATGTCTCTACATGAATGATTTGGATCAAATCATTTGTAACAATTACAAAGTGGGTCGTATCAATAGTGTTACCAGGATAAGGCACCCAACCTTATCCATATACTATAGACCCTTTAGGTTATTACTTGAACATGATCCTCCCGTATGTCAACTACATACAGTTCAAGATTACACTAATAACCTTGGATTTTATTTATATAATGAATATTATAAATTGCAAATATTAATAATAAAATAATTATCAAATAATTATTAATTAATTACGAGGCTTTAGGGCATAAATCCTAACAATCTCCCACTTGCACTAAAGCCGGTGAGACATGTATCCTAGGACATACTCTACACCCAACATGTTCTCCCACTTGCCCTAGTGAAGATGAGGCATGTCTCATAATCCTAGAGACATTCTAGGTGGCTTTCAAACACTTTAGCCTGGAAAGTCTTTTTATATAGATCAAAACGATTGTCAATTAAAAGTCATCTTGGTCCTACCACGATTCTTTCTCTCTCAGGATACCCTATATATTGATGTTATCTAAGTTCCTTAAGTTTAGCCATTACATAAAACGTTTTAGGCTTAACTATATCTGAAACATCTTTCAGACCAATAAGAAATTATTTGAGTTATGCAAGTTCTTTACTTCATAAGTAAGAACATTTAACTTGCATACCATACTCCATCATCTAGGGTAAACATAGATTTCCATAAATCTTTGTCAAAACCAGTGCATCTCGTAAAGATCAAATCTTTAACCTCATACACAAAAATATAATTTCTCAATTTATCCATAGATATTTTGAGAAAAGTTTTTATTTTTCTGTTCAATGGTCATACCATTGGGTTAACTAATAAATGCTAACCAATTTTACTGTCAAATGTCATGTCTCAAGTGTACATTAGATTTTATCCCACTCAAACGTAGATAGTCAATCTTATGTTCTCAACATTTTGAAATGTCTTAGGACACTATTCCTTAGACAATCTAAACTTCATGTAAGAATGATACATTATCATTTTTTGAAGTACTACATCATATACTTGACAACAAATTTGTCAATATAAGATGTGTGAGACATAAATAACATTTTGTCCTCGAAAACTCTATTTTAGGACATACCCAGTAATTTAAATCATTCATTTGGAATTGGTTAGGTAGTCAACATTTTATGTTGGATTCAAATCTTACAACATTCCCAATGGGTAATAAGTCATCCACATAAAATA
This sequence comes from Herpetospermum pedunculosum, assembly GCA_028017165.1. Classification (NCBI taxonomy): domain Eukaryota; kingdom Viridiplantae; phylum Streptophyta; class Magnoliopsida; order Cucurbitales; family Cucurbitaceae; genus Herpetospermum; species Herpetospermum pedunculosum. Next base: position 49,729,616 of record CM051528.1, on the reverse strand, counting down.
TGAGAAAATTCCACTAAGTAATTAATGATTTTCTTGTCTATACAATATCATTAATATTTATTCAAAGTCATAGTTTTTGATACTTTTATCAAACCTTACATTAAAAAATCTAGTGATCAAATTCATTTCATAAATGAACCTTTACTGCTTGCAAACCTTTTGCTTTTGATTTTTGAAATTGAACTCATGTAATTGATTTGTAAATGCATTCTTTAAGACTTCTTTTCAAAAAAAAGATTTCTTAAACCTTCACTTGACATATCTCATATGCAACTATGAATTAGGAAATGCTTATATACTCTAATATGACAACAAATGAGAAAGTTTATCCATAGTTTACTTTCTCCATCTATATTTGTCATTAGTCTTATTTTGAAGGTCTGTACCTTCTTATTTACAAATCTTTTACTTTTGTAGATATATTCAAAACCTATGGGTTTTACCCCATCACGAATATCTACAATTTCTAGATAAAGATGAGTACATCTACTCTATCTCGAGATTTATGACTTTGGTCTACTAGTCTTTGTCATTGACCCTCATTTCAACTTTGAGGTCAAGAACCCTACATTTTGTCATCTAATTTGACAACTTAGGCTTCATATAAGCTCTTGTAACGGTCGGGTCATCTCATAACTCTCCCACTACGATGAGGCTTATCCAATTCATGACTAGGATCCATTTGACTATCAAATGTAATTAAATTGTTAACAACTTTTATTAACTATTTAGTGGCTTCACTTGGAACCAACTTTTCAACACTAGTGAACATATTCAAGTTTCAACATGTATGCTTAAAACTCTCAAAACTCGAAGGGTTGTAAACTAACTTTACTACTCTTCTATAATCTCAAAGTTGTCTCATGGACACCTTTTAGATATAATGATGTTCACTATACAATCTATATTGTATATCCTAACAAGAGTCTGATAATGACGTGTAATTCTTTATTGTTCTGACCATGTCTAACAAGGTCTTGTTTCTCCTCTTACAGCACAATTTCACACAATTGTACTTTGTGCTAGAGTTGAGATAAAATCTCACTTTCTATCAATTAGTCTTAGTACATAAGGTTCCTGTACTTTTCACTGTGATCTGATCATAGTGTCTTGATAGATTTACCTAATTGACCTTCAACTTGAGTCTTATATTCCTTGAACTTTTCAAAATATTCAGACTTATGTTGCATTAGGTTACGATACTTATTTCTTGAATAATCATCAGCTAGAGTGATGAAATATTCATCGGTGTTCTTTGGCCTGTAGGCTTTTCCAACAAAAACCTATGGATTATCTTGCATGAAAGGCAAGATCTTAAGACATATAAAGTAATTAACTCTAACATTAGAGAATCACTTCGTAGTAGTCTTTTTATTCAAATTGATCAGAATCAATCTTGAATGCCAAAAACGGGTATCATATTTTAGGAGAATATAATTTGTCTTTATATTCTGGAATCTATAATCCTGAATATCTCACTGTGTAGTATCTTATATGTTAACAATTTAACACATACAAACTATTCTTATTTTTTGGCTGAACTTTTCAAACAATTTTGAAAATAAAAATTTAGTACTAAAATATTCATACTATATGAACATTTTATTAGTAATAAAGTTAGAGAAATTGAATTTCTCCTATGGTACTAAAAACACCATATTCAGCATTAAATAACAATTATTTTTTTTTATGGACATCTTAATGTCTCCCACTACATTAATTGAGATGGGTTTTCTGGTGCCAACAAGTAGAGATCATTCTACATCATTAAGTATTTTCCAAGAATTATATAAAGTGTAATGAAGAACAAATCTTAATAGTGGATCTGAATCTACTATATAAGTGGTAATGAAAAAATCTTGTAAATCAAATTTACTTTTATCCATGTTCTTCTTATAGAGGTATTTCATAAATTCCTCTTATTATGACTACTTTGCTAATTTAGAAACTATTTTCTTTTAGCTACAGTCATATGGTTTCTTTTCTTGGATTTTGGTAATACTTAATTTTTGAGATGATTTAGATAAATATCTAAATCTAGCTTTTATTGACTTCAACAATATCTCATATGTTGTTGTCATCTTCTTTATCTTCTTAGCTTGACATCTAATATGTCAAATAGAAAATTTGTATAAGCCATCTCGTTATATTGATTTATTAATCATGTGCTTCATGAACAATTCGATTAACATTGGCAACAGGTTTTTGAGAACGTTTCTCAATAAAGACAAATTAAAGAAAAAAATTACATTGTCATTATATAGTGTTAACATTATTTTTCCAAGTGATATTATTTTCTCAATTTGACAAATTAGCAACGAAAAATAAAATTGAGAGAAATAGACATAATATTGAAATATATAATAAAAATATTATTTAACAACATGCAATCAATATTCATTCAATTTCAGCATAGAAAACAAACAATTTGATAAATGAACCCTAAAACATTAATTTCTAATGCTATGATACTTTAGTGAGTTAGAACAGGTGCCGCCGTAGGGTAGGTCAAATGCTCCTTCACTAAACTGAGACAATCTCAACCAAGTGTTATCCCAAAATAACTCTTATTTCTATAACATTTAGTTACCATTAGTTTGGTCAAGAAAATCATTAACAACCTTAATGAGATCTTTGTAAGTGTAACCCATCATTTTAGATTTTATAATTTTATCCCAACAAGTGCCGCCGTAGGGTAGGTCAAGTATTGGAAATAAAATTACAATCCTATCCTTTCAGGAGATTCACCCTGATATTGACCCATGTAAACACCTTCCGTAGGGGGACGGTCCAAAAGCCGCCGCGAGGCCCCACATGAATCTCACGTTGTGAACCAATGATAGAGATCGTAGGATATGTTGACACATTTCCTTTCCCACTTACTATTTAAAAATACTTTCTCAAGAGATTCACCCTGATATTGACCCATGTAAACACCTTCCGTAGGGGGACGGTCCAAAGCCGCCTCGAGGCCTCACATGAATCTCACGTTGTGAATCTATGGTAGAGACCGTAGGGTGATTTTGACATATGTCTTTCTCCCACTAAGTATTATGAAATAGGGTTTTCTATTACTTAGACAAATTAGGCTAATCTCATTTATCTAAGTTTTTCAATCTACCCTTTCATAACCCTTATGTTGGTTGGATTGATTTTAATGTGAATTATCAAGTATATTAAACTATTTAAAACTAATCACATTATGAGCCTGCTTAATGAAATAAAATAAAATTTGACTAATTCAACCCCCAGGCCAGTTCTTAGGTAGAGGTGTTCCTTTTCAGTCAACTTAAGTACCTCACCCGAGTAACCTTTCTTAGACAGGGTTCCCTTATAGTCAATTTTTATTTCAAATTCATTAATCTTTAATTAACTATTAATTACTAGATCAATGAACTTAAGTTTATTTTAAGCAATGTTTTTAATCCTATTAAAAATTAATTCACCTTATGGATAATCTTGAATTTTTAACAATTTTAAACCCTTTAAAACAAAATTAAAGATTATCATATATTCTAATCTTATTAGAATAAAAGATAAACTAAATTCAAATATTTAAACTATTTAAAGAATGAATTAAATTATCTTTTAAATAAGGAAAAAAAAATCTAATCTCATTAGGAAAATATCCTAAGCTTATTTGGAAAATATCCTGGGAAAAGATTTTTCTCAATCTCATTGGGAAAAGATTTTTCTCAATCTCATTGGGAATTTTTTTTTTTTTTTTTTTTTTTTTTTTTTTTTTTCAATCTCATTAGGAAAAGATTTTTCCCAATCTCATTGGAAAATATTTCCCAATCTCGAAAAAATATCTAGGAAAAGATATCCTAATCCTTATTAGAAAAATATGGATTCCTATTATGAAAAGAAGTATCCTAATTTACAATTTCCAAATATAACAATTATATTGAAAGCTATGGAAATATAAACATATTAGGAAATCATCTAATCAAATTAGAAAGCATTTTAATCATAATATTCCAAATATAACACTTATATTAAAGATAATTAAAATGCATGATCATGCTTGACCTATGGTGGGATTTTAATCTAGATGACATACTTTATGCAACCAAACATAATTTAAAACATACATCAACATGCATAATTAAATTTAAAAAAAAACGCAGCAAAATTGACCGGCATATTTGGCATATCCTAAGAAATTGAAAACTAATTTAAATTACAATAATTTAAATCCAAGACATATCTTGGTCTTCGAATTTCCTTCCTTTGTTGATCCATCAAAATTTAGAAACCCTAAAATTGTCTTGAGTATCCACCCGCCTTTGAAAAAAAATATATGCTTCTCAAACCACCAGATTGGTCAACTCAAACTCTTTCTGCAATGCATAGGCGATGGTGACAGATTGAAGTCCCATTGTCCAAACAATTTGAAAAACTCTATTCTCAGTTACTCAATTCTAAATTGAGATTTTAATAAGAATTCATCAAATCAATTCAATTCGAGAAGACACTCAATTCCAAATTGAGATTTTAAAAGGAATTCATCAATTCAATTCAAGAATTAATCTTCAGCAGAATCAATGTCTTCACCGCCTAACATTTAAGCTAAATGAGTACACCACTTGCACTTTGTATTCATCATTTTGACTCACCTCAACAAATAAGTTGCATATGCAAATCAATCCTTCTTTCAAAGAATCTTCACCGCCTAACGAAATCACAGTCGTCCGCCATCTTGTCTCCATCTCTTTGAAGAACAGATTAAATTACAAAAATCCCTAACCCTTATGGGTTTTACAATTTGATCTAATCAAAAGGTTTAAATCTAATGCCAATCAAATATGCCTAAACAATCAATTTTGCAAACCATATATATCACATATATATAAACTTAAAATACCCACCATACACAATTTTAATTCTAAACAAAACTCAAAGAAAGCTCTGATACCAATTGAAGGGAATGAACTCTTCATTCCCCGCAGCGGAAGCGATTGGAATCGATCTTTTGTTTTGTTTAGAATTAAACAAAAAAACAAGTTAAGTAAATAATACCTTTGATGAATCATCTTCTTGTGTTCCTTTTTCCACGAGATCTTCCTCGCTATGACTCGAACACGGGATCAAGGCTTGTGGGAGCTCTTTGAAAGAATGAGAGAACAATTCTCTCTGCAGAGGGTGAGTAGTGTGTTTGGCCAACCCTTTGGCTAAACCTAAATGTCTTATTTATAATAAGGCTTTTAGGAATTAATTTTATTTTACAAAATACATTTTAATATCTAATATATTAAAATATGCATTTTATATTTATTTGAATCTTATTCAAATATTATAAAATTAATCTTTTATAATATACTTTAAACCAATTTGAATCTCATTCAAATAACATATGTATATAGTTTTTAATATTAATGTATCATATACATAAACTATTTCCTCTAATATTTAATGTATCAAATACAATAAATATATTTTACTCTTCTACATTTAATATATCAAATATATTAAATAATAATTTGAATATTTCAAATTTTTCTTTCAACTAAATTGATCCTTTTAGTGTTACTATGAGCTAGCAAGGGGACCTTATGGACCTACAGATTTATAAGCTCCAATGATACAAAATTAATTAATTAAACTCTTTAATTAATTGACTTTCATTCATTAACTCTAGGTCACTCCACTATAGGCCTAGAGTTGCACTCTTATGCACTGTAGGACAAGTTGTGTCCATGGATATAACCATTACATGCAAGTCGATCCTTCACGAGTTGTTCGTAATTACAGCTGGGTCAAAAGTCCGTTTTACCCCTGTAATTACATCTTACACCTTAAGTACCACTGATTCTCTAATGAACAACTTGTTTATGATCCAACCATAAACCAAGTCCCTCTCGGGCCAGTGAGAGGGTGGGGCCCTATTGTTCAAGTCCCGAAATCAGCACTTAAGGGAACTACTCATTTACTTTCCCTATATGGGAAGAAGTGAATTCCATCTTGTGAAACTTATGTTCCCAACTCCCTATTTGGTCAAGTCCCCAAAATGGTAGGCTTATTGAATCGGCTATAAAGGCCATTCTCACCCATACAAATCAAAGGACGAGCCCTCATAGGCAGGAGTTCATAACTCACTCAGGATTAAGATCGAGTCACATATGATCATCCTGTGAAATACTAATCTTCTCAAATAACGGATTTATAAAGAGAGATTATATATTTCGTGGTCCAGTCTTATACAAACTCATTGTATAGGATACCCCCACTCACATGTCTCTACATGAATGATTTGGATCAAATCATTTGTAACAATTACAAAGTGGGCCGTATCAATAGTGTTACCAGGATAAAGCACCCAACCTTATCCATATACTATAGACCCTTTAGGTTATTACTTGAACATGATCCTCCCGTATGTCAACTACATACAGTTCAAGATTACACTAATAACCTTGGATTTTATTTATATAATGAATATTATAAATTGCAAATATTAATAATAAAATAATTATCAAATAATTATTAATTAATTACGAGGCTTTAGGGCATAAATCCCAACACTTATAACATATTTACAATGCATGGAGCATGCTTTCTACGGTGGGATTTTAAACCTATATGGCATACTATATGCACATACAAACATGGAATTTAATTAAAACATACATTCACAATGCATAATTAATTAAACACACTAAAGTGGATCGATTTTGGCATTTAACAAGCAATAACTAATTTATTACAAGCTTGAACAACAAGCTAAGTCTTGAGCGGACTTCGAACTCTTCGCACCGCCTTTGACAAGCTTGCTTCCTCCGAACGCTTCGGCCAATTTCTCTTCGAGCTTCTCTTCGAATTGCCTAGAACGAGTTTGAACTTATACCGAACATTTCGGCGAGCTCAAAACTCGAGCTTCTTTCACAAAGAAACCTATATGGACTCTAATGACTCTAAAAATACAGACGCTTCAGCACACATTAAAGCCCATACATTCTCGGGCAATTACAAATAAGAAAATTCAAAAAGAAACTATGCCAAAATCGATATTCACTTTAGACGCCAATTCAGAAACAATTTCTAAATTAAAATACCCACCAACTTAAATTGATGCAAATTGAGTTAATCACAAAATTGCTCTGATACCAATTGATGGAGCGATATACGCAGCGGAAAGCGATTTCGGACCGATGATACTCTAATTTCATCAATTTAACAAATAGAAAACATGCTCAAAAGACGGAATTAAGAAATTAGAAACACATACCCTTGTAGTTCCAATTTCTTCAAGCTCCGCCGCACGATCCTCTTCACGAACTCTTCCGGCCTCTTCTCACGAACGTCTCGAGGACCACCCCAGATAGTCCCGCTATCCTCGGCGCCGCGCAACGGAGTTGTGGGACTCCAAAAGAAGAGAAAAGAAAAAGAAATGAAGAAGGATGAAAAAGAGGAAGATGAACTAGAGGGCTTCAGCTTCACTTATCTTCAGAACTCAACGAATTCATCTTGCAAATTGAATACCCAATTCCCCACTTACCACTTTATATAAATCCTTTATATATATATATATTAAAAAAAAAAAGACAAATGTCTTACATGCAATGTAAGACATTTTTATTATTTTTTTTTTATAAATATATAAATATATATATATATAATTATTATTATCAAAATAATAATAAACATTTTATTATTAAACTTTTTAATAATAATATATATATATATATATATATATATATTAATTAATTAAACTTTTTAATTAATTAATATTATTTAATTTAATATCAAATATTAATTAAATGAAATGGTTAAAACTGGTTTTCCGAAAACCGACTTTTATACATGAATCGTATTCATGTTTTAGATCAATCCCATATTTAAATCATATTTAAATATGTCCATCATCCTTCCAAAAACCGGATTTGAACAATTCAAATTCTTTTTCTTTTTAATTTCTCTTATACTGTTGTACGACGTTATCCGAGCTAGCCAGGAGAACCTAAAGAACCTACAGATCATGAGCTCCAACGATACGAGATTATCCGGTAAAAACTCTTTCAACCGAACTAACCAACATTCGTTAACCCCCGGAGACTCCACTATAGTCTGAGGGTTGCACTCTCCTCACTGTAGATATATTATGTCCTCTTGATATAACCGTCATGGGTAAGTCGATCCTTCACAAGTGTCCGTTATCACAGCTAGGTCTTTTAAACCGTTTAACCTCTGTGATACCTCTTGTTCCTTAAGTACCACTGCCACTTCTAATGAACATTTGATCTGTGATCCAATCATCAGATCAGAATCCTCTTCACACAGAAGAGGATGAGGCCTCATGTTCAAGCCGGGGTCAGCTATTAAGGGAACACCTCTCTACTAAACCCTAAAGAGGGTAGGAGTGAATTCCATCTTGCTACACTATGTCCCCAGCTACCTATTCGAGTTTATCCCCAAGTTATAGGCTTATTGAGCGGGCGACCTGCCACTCTCACCCATACAAGTCTAAGGATACTCTCGAATAAGCAGGAGTTCATAGCAAGCTCAGGATTAAGAACGAGTTACCTTAGGTCATCAAAAGTGATAAAGTCGGTCTCACCAGTAAACGGTGTTATAAATAGAAAGCGACTTTATCGTGGTTCTGTCTAATGCAAACTCTTTGCATAGGACGCCCCCGCTCGCACATCTCCATGTGAAACGATTCGGATCACATCGTTTTGTACAATACAAAGCGAGCCGCATCCAATAGTGTTACCAGAATAAGGTACCCGGCCTTATCCGTATACTATAGACCGTTTTGACTGACTACTTGAGCTTGACCCACAATCATGTCATACATGAAGCTCAAGTACTCATATTCAGCCAAGGGTGTTGTTATTGGTACAGGTTAAAGCAAACACGTTTCACTATATTCAATAAACACCTTTATTGAATAAACCTCAATAACTCTTTATTGCGTTAATAGACATATTACATTTACAACGTTTACAAAACACGAGTGTTAGGACATAAAACCCAACACTAAGGGTGTTTTATATGCAGTCCTATACGCCAAAAGTGCATCGTCTAACTTAAAAGACCAGTCATTTCTATTAGGTTTAACCACTTTTTCTAGTATGTTCTTGATCTCTCTATTGAAAATTTTAGCTTGTCCATTTGAGTGTGGGTGATAAGGAGTTGCTACTCTATGTCTAACATTATATTTAGCTAGTACCTTTTCCATAGCTTTATTTATAAAGTGGGTTCCTTCATCACTTATTATTGCACGTGGTGTACCAAATCTTGTAAAAATATGCCTATTTAGAAATTTAATGACTGTCTTGGCATCATTTGAGGGACATGCAATAGCTTCTACCCATTTAGAAACGTAATCTACAGCTACTAGTATATAGAGGTTACCTGAAGATGGAGGGAATGGTCCCATGAAGTCAATGCCCCATACATCAAAGAGTTCCAACTCTAAGATATATGTTAGAGGCATCTCATCTTTTCTACTAAGGTTACCTGTGCGTTGGCACTCATTGCAGCTGTGTGCATGGTCGTGTGCATCTTTGAAGATCGTGGGCCATTAGTAGCCACTTTGGAACACCTTTGCAGCCGTCCTTTGGCCACCAAAATGTCCACCGTAAGGAGACGTATGACAGTGCTGCAACACTGACTTTGCCTCAGCAGCTGATACACACTTCCTCAGCAATCCATCTGCACAACTCTTGTAAAGTGTAGGATCGTCCCAGATGTACTTCCTAGCTTCGTGTAGGAACCTCTTCTTTTCTTGCCCCCCTCTAAAAGTTGGTAATACCTGCGAGGCAAGGAAGTTAGCAATATCCGCAAACCAAGGTTCCTCATTGTTATCACGATGTCCTAACACAAAGACATGTTCATCAACAAAGGCATCGGAAATTGCGGGCTCAGCAATTATTTCGCAATTACTCCGTAATCTAGATAAATGATCAGCAACTACATTCTCGCATCCTTTTTTTATCTCTAATGTCTAAATCAAACTCTTGCAATAATAACACCCATCTAATTAGGCGTGGTTTAGCATCAGCCTTCCTCATTAAATATTTTATTGCAGAGTGATCAGTGTAAACAATTGTTTTAGTACCTACAATATAAGGCCTAAACTTTTCACATGCAAACACTATAGCTAGCATTTCCTTCTCTGTGGTAGTGTAATTACATTGTGCTTCATTTAAAGTCTTACTTGCATAATATACAGGGTGCGTTAATTTATCTATCTTTTGGCCCAACATAGCCCCAATTGCATAGTCACTAGCATCACACATTAGTTCAAACGGTAAATCCCAATTTGGACCTACTATAATAGGTGCTTTGACTAAGGCTTCTTTAAGTGTTGTCCATGCTAGGAAACATTCTTTTGAGAAGATAAAAGGTTTATTTAGCTCTAGAAGCTCACAGAGGGTCACATTTTAGCCATTTGCAAAAGATATAGACAAGAACTATCAGTAGAGGAAATAGTCCAAGCTAGCTAAACATTATAAATCTAACAGCATTATCATAAGACAAATTCGGAAGGCAGAATTCCACACTTTGCTCCATACTTCAGTATAATATTGTAATGGCACAAGCATGCAAAATAATCATTTCAAAATGAAGGCATCATCAATTCATGCTAAACGACTATGGTAAGCTCATTAACAAAGATTTGAAGCATGATAGCAGAAGCATCAAAATATTTTCAGAATTGTCTCCTAGATACTATGATTGTTGACACATGATAAATATTTCATTCCTAAAATAAACTACTCCTAACATACGAAATCTAAGCAAAGCATGATAAAAGCCTAATTTAAGAGTTTCGGATTAGAAATCTCTCTTGTCAATCTGCCTCATATGGATATTCTTCAATGTTTCGAGGCATCACTTCTGCTCCTTTAAGATCCTTAAGTCTGGATTTACGGGGTCAGACATTCTGCCACACCTTGAAATTGTTGATTCTTTCAAAGAGACTGCATGTTATAACATCCCAAGGTGTGTACATTCCGTGCGTTGGTTTTGTTTCTACAACATTTGCTACAACATAACTTTGATGCGATGGGACTTCTTTTTCTGGCACATCTCTTTCTAACTCCTTCAGCTGGAGTATTTGTGGTGGTGGTGGCTCAGCTCTTTCATTGGTGGAGAAGCTTGCTGCAACATCAGATATTTCAAATTCTTGTTCCTCAAGCAGCGCATTAATCTCTTTGACCTCATCCAGCATAATTTCATTTTTCTCAACTTTCACCAACTCCACCATTTCATATGGAGATTCCATTGGACCACTCTTCTCAGATTCGAAGGTAACAAAGGATTCATCATCATAAAAATCGAACATCTGAGGGCATGGTGGTGGTGATTTTGCTATAGCAAGTAGATCTTGTAAGTCATTTGTGAGCTGGGCTAATTGCACATTCACTCTCCTCATGGATGCATCATTCCTTTCCATGAATTCTATCCATAGCGCCTCCAAAGTGGGTGATAATTCTTCATTTGGAGTTGGGGCATAATGTTGATAGTCTTCATGTTGGGGGAACTCTTCATAATGAGCAATTTGCACATGCTCTTCCCAAGGATTATTTGAGAGTTGCCACTGATCATGTTCACACATGTACGAATAATGGTTGTCATAGCTTTGTTGATATTGCTTCTCTTGATAATTCAATGTTGGGCAATTCTCCAAGTTATGATTATCCCCACAATAAGCACATGGCTGATAAAATTCTTCAAATTGTTGTGGGCAAACTCTTCCTTCAATTAAGTTCTGCAGCGTATTCATTTACTTTGTCGTACACATACGTTTTTCACCTGCATAGTTTCTCTATGTGCTTGAAAATGATAGTAAACAAATTAAGCTCACGTATTCAGCACAAATCTGACAATCAATTAAGTTCTTCTAAAATAACACAAATCGTGTTTACTAAACAAAATCCCCGGCAGCGGCGCCAAAAACTTGTTGCGTGCTCAGTGTGTAAATAAAATGTGATGCGAGAGCACTTAGATCATGCAAGCATACATGGTCTTGCAACAAGTGATAAGTATTTTTTCATTCGATTTCCCACAGAGATTTATTCTTAGTTAACGAAGTGAGGTGCTAAATTAGAAAGGGTGACTTAAATGGGGTAGAATTGAGGGTGATGTGCCAAACTAATGAAGAATGTACGAGATATGCAAGCGTGAACAAAAGCAAGTAAAGAGATTAACTTGAATGTAGAGGAAAAAGAATTGCGGAGAAAGCAATTTCCTAGAAATTAAATCGCAAAAGTAGAAGACTGGAAAAATGGCTAATGCAAAAACAGAACTAAAGAACTGCGGAGAGAGCAATTTCCTAGCAATTAAATTAGCAACGATTTGAAGGTGAGATAAGGAAACAAGGTCAACTAAAGACTCCTCTATAGGCTTTTTCATACGATTATTCAGCAGTAGCTTAACTTATCATGCATCAATTTAACTCATTCTCATGCATCTCTCGATTACATGCATTAGATCCCTTAGTTCACTCATATCCAAGTAAGACTTAAACATCTATTTATATAAGCAAGTTAATGAATTGTGCTAGGAAAACGCCTATTCCTAGGTCGTTTTCTGGCTACCATGAAAGGCTAGCATGAATGGACGACTCTGAACTCTTACTCCTTCCGGAGGTTAGGAGTTCTTTAGAAAAAATGGATGGCCGGTCGAAATTGCCCATGGGATGAAGTACACATACATTCAATGCATTCGAAGCTATCCTACATGCTGAATTCACGTATTTCTACCTATAGATTCGTTATTAGCAGACCCGTGTATGGTTAGTTACTCATGGTTGATGTGGAGTTGGAAATACTAGATCGATTAGGCATGATTAACAGTACTTAAATGAAAGCAAAGGAAGAACAGAAAGCGATATGAAACTTGCGAAGATTTAAACGATTCCTCTATTAAATAAGATTCAAAACTTAATGTGCGAAAGACTGTAAAATAGTAAAGAACTTAAACAGATGAAGACGAATTGAAATAATGTAGCAACCAGCAACAAATGACAGAAAACAGTAGAAAAACGGAAGACAGAAACAGATGGAAATGTAAGGCAGAAAGCAGTAAAAGTGTGCGTAGATCTCCTCGCCGCAAGCGCCTCAGATGAAGGGGAAGGTTAGCGTTTCTTGGGGATGAATTCAATCAGAAGAGAAGAATGATCTTCTCTTCTTCCTCTCGAATTATCGGCGCCAAGGGCTGATTCCTTCACTCCAACAAACGGGATAAGAAAAATGGATGAGGGAACTGTGTTGAGACGGGAAGTTCTGCGCTTCCGAGTTTGTTGTTCTCCTTCACCCTTCACCTCCTTATATAGCTTTTTGCAGGTACCTTCAGTCATGGAGAACCATCCATTCTGAACGACGACCCTCCACGTGGCAGCAGGGGAAGGCTTAGGCGACTGAAAGATCGCAACAAAGACGACTGACGGCTGGAAAAAGTCAGCAGCAGCAACTTCGGCATTGCGGATTCCTCGTTGTGACCGCAATAAACATTGCGGAGACAACAATGTTTCAGCAATTCTCCTGCAATGTACATTTTGACTCTTTTAGCATCGTTTTTTATTCTTTTTTGTTCTTTTTACAAATAAGTCCTAATTTAGCTTCATTCCTTGAATTCTCATTTTTAAGCACGTATTAAACTAAATTCTAACAAAAATGCTTAAGAGATTACACGATTCAATGGTAAATAAGTCCCTAAATTATGTACTTTTGGAGAGGTAACACTCACACCTCTCACGCATGCTCATAAAGCTTGGTTAACTTTACTCAAGTACTGGATAGTCCCCAGGTAGGAGGTGTTCCGTCAATTTAAAAACCTCCAACCTTAGACAGGATTTCACCGGGTGAGTTTCTCATAACCTTAGCATTTACGAGATTTCAACCTATTTATCTAATGAACCAGATCGAACCATTTAACCCTAAATGAATATGGTTTAATCTTTGTTATAGATTTTAAAAGTCTAAGTCATTTTTACAACGCTTGCAAAAAACTAGACTTTCTACAACAACCATCTACATGCTTCTCAAACATGCATCGCTAAGGCATGACAAGTTGAATATTTAACTTCATAATCAATATAACACTTATATTGATTATGCTTTTAAACATACAACTCCTAATTCATAATCAATATAACACTTATATCAATTCTCTGAATTAAGCATGGATCCTATACATTATAACAATTATAACATACAATATGCATCTAATGTTGGATGTTTAATTTCATAATTAATATAACACTTATATCAATTATTCTATTAAGCAAACAACATCTAATTCATGAATTAATATAACTCTTATATTAATACTCATGAATTCTCAAATATGCATACTATATATTATAACACTTATAACATATTTTTAATTCATGAAGCATGCTTCCTACGGTGAGATTTTAAATCTATATGGCATATGTTATGCACATACAAACATGAAATTTAATTAAAACATACATTCGCAATGCATAATTAATTAAACACACTAAAGTGGACTAGTTTTGACATCAAACAAGCAATAACTATTTTATTACAAGCTTGAACAACAAGCTAAGTCTTGAGCGGATTTCGAACTCTTCGAACCGCCTTGGACAAGCTTGCTCCCCGAACAATTCGGCCAAAATCTCTTCGAGCTTCTTCTTTGTATCGCCTAGAACGAGTTTGAACTTGCACCGAACATTTTGGCGAGCTCAAAACTCGAGCTTCTTTCACAAAGAAACCTATATGGACTATAATGACTCTAAAGAATACAGACTCTTCAGCACACATTAAAGCCCATACATTCTCGGGCAATTACAAATAATGAAATTCAAAGAGAAATAATGCCAAAACCGATATTCACTTTAGACGTCCATTCAGAAAAAATTCTAAATTAAAATACCCATCAACTAAATTGATGCAAATTGAGCTGATCAAACAATCACTCTGATATCAATTGATGGAGCGTATCATGTTGCGGAAGCGATTTTGGATCGTTGAAACTCTAATTTCATCAATTTAACAAATAGAAAACATGTTCAAACGACGAAAATAAAGAAATTAGAATACATACCCTTGTAGTTCCAATTTCTTCAAGCTCCGCCGCACGTTCCTCGTCACGAACTCTTCCAAACTCTTCTCACGAATGCCTCGAGGACCACCCATGTAGTCCCGTTATCCTCGGCGCCGAGCAACGAAGTGGTGGGACTTCGTTAAAAGAGAAAAGAAAAGAAATGAAAGAAGGAAGAAGGAAAGGCACAAGCTTGAGGGCTGAGGAAATTCTCTTCACGAAGGTTGTTCAGCCAAAAAAGGAATTCACAATTCATTTGTGAAAAGATGAAACCCAAAGTCCACCACCGTCACATTTTTAATCTTTAGCCATTCCTTTATATATATATATATATATATATATTTAATTATTATTATTATTAAAAAATAATAATAAATTTTTTATTTATTAAACTTTTTAATAAATAAAAAATATATATATATATATATATAATTATTAATTAAACTTTTTAATTAATAATTATTATTTAATTCAATATCAAATATTAATTAAATAATATGGCTAGACCTGGTTTTCCGAAAACCGATTTTTTTGTACATGAATCCTATTCATGTATTAGACCATTTCCATATTTAAATCATATTTAAATATGTCCATCATTCTTCCACAAATCGAATTTGAACAATTCAAATTAATTTTCTTTTCCTTTTCTCTTATACTGTTGCACGACGTTATCCGAGCTAGCCAGGAAAACCTAAAGGACCTACAGATCATGAGCTCCAACGATACGAGATTATTCGGTCAAAACTCTTTTAACCTGAATCAATCAACTTTCGTTAACCCCCGGAGACTCCACTATAGTTCGAGGGTTGCACTCTCCTCACTGTAGATATATTATGTCCTCTGATATAACCGTCACGGGAAAGTCGACCCTTCACAGGTTGTTCGTAATCACAGTTGGGTCATTTTAACCGTTTACCCCTGTATTACGCCTTGTTCCTTAAGTACCACTGACACCTCTAATGAACAATAGATCTGTGGTCCAACCAACATATCAATTAACCCTCTCATCTCATGAGAGTGTGAGCTCTAATTGTTCAATCCCCAGAGTCAGCTATTAAGGGAACAACCTATCTACTAACCCTGAAGAGCGGGTTAAGAGTGAACTCCAATCTTGCTGTACTATGTCCCCAACTAACTATTCGACTTTATCCCCAAGATGGTAGGCTTATTGAGTCGGTGCTAATGGGCCACTCTCACCCGTGCAAGCCAAAGGATACTTTCGAATAAGCAGGAGTTCATAGCGAGCTCAGGATTGAGATCGAGTTACCTAGGCCATCAAATGAAAATGTCGGTCTCATCAGTAAACGGTGTTATAAAGAGAGAGCGACATATTTCGCGGTTCGGTCTTATGCAAACTCTTTGCACAGGACGCCCTCGCTCGCACATCTTCATGTGAAACTATTCGGATCACATCATTTTGTACAATACAAAGTGAGTCGCATCCTATAGTGTTACCAGGATAAGGTACCCAACCTTAT
This sequence comes from Herpetospermum pedunculosum, assembly GCA_028017165.1. Taxonomy (NCBI): domain Eukaryota; kingdom Viridiplantae; phylum Streptophyta; class Magnoliopsida; order Cucurbitales; family Cucurbitaceae; genus Herpetospermum; species Herpetospermum pedunculosum. The sequence continues at coordinate 49,713,117 of CM051528.1, read as the reverse complement.
CTGTATACTATAGACCGTTTTGACTGACTACTTGAGCCTGATCCACAATCATGTCATACACGAGGCTCAAGTACTCATATTCAACCAAGGGTGTTGGTCATTGGTATAGGTTAACTTAAACACGTTTCACTTTATTCTAGTAAACTCTTTTACTGAATAAAACTAATAACTCTTTATTCTAAATAGAATATTTACAAACATAACAATTTACAAACCACGAGTTTTAGGACATAAAACCCAACACTTCAGCATCCAAAACTTCGATTTCCCTTTAGGAAGCAATCTTCTCCAGGTCGATCATCTCCAACCTACTCAGGTTGCCATATTTTCCCTCTTCGCGTTGATCATCTCACAATCCGTCACTGTATTTTTTCGTTGTTTTTTTTTATAGGCTCACACCACTGTCCCGTAAAAATACCATTCCAAATGAGAAATATATCCAAATTAGATATTAAATTGAAGCTTTTTGAGTCCACTTTTCACTCGTACCATTTTTGTAGAATTGCATGCAGTAGAAATAAACTTCTGTATTTTTTTAATGCATACTACTATGTCTGAAAATCTGCTGCTATTTGAACTTCGCAAATTCATATCTTGTTGATTACTACTGCAAATATATTCGAACTTGGTGCGATTTTGAAGATAATTAAAAGAGCTTTCTAAAAATATATTTTTTGTTTCAATTTCAGCTCTTACCAAAAAGCTATCGCACCGAGAGATAAGGTTACTCCGGATAGAAACTTTTCAGATTTGGAGTTTCAACATATTTGAAAAAAACTTGGAGTATTGGGAGTGAGAAAGAGAGAAAATCTAGCCCACCGACTAGTAAGAAGACGGTACATGAGGAATTCAAGGTATTTGAAGAATGAAGAGGAAAAGAGAGTTATTATGCTATGAAATGGAAAGCATGGTCGTTGCCTCCATCCATCTCTCCACCTTAGATCAATATGTATTTTTTTAGGGCAATTGATTTTCAATGGGTTGCAAATACGGTATTTACATTCTTTCTTTGTTTTTTCTTGATTCTCTTTTAATTTTTTTAATTACTTGCATTCAGGGGCGGATCTAGAAATCTTGTTTAGAGGGGCTTTATATAAAAATTCAATAAAAATATTTTACAATAAATAATTTCAAGAAAATCATATAAATTCATAAAGGATCTGAACTATTAATTTTCTACATCACAATTGTCCTCTACAAGATTTTATATTATGAAATCGTTGCATAATAACTTCCTTATCTTTCTTAGTGACGGTTGAATATAAATCTTTCGGCACCGGCGTATATATAAATATATCTTGTATTTAAGATTTCTTGTTTAGAGCTAAAGAGGGGATCTAGAAATCTTGTTTAGAGGGGCTTTAAATAATTTACAAGTAAATAATTTTAAGAAAATCATATAAATTCATAAAGGAACTGGACTATTAATTTTCTACCTCACAATCGTCCTCTACAAGATTTTATATTGGAAATACATTACCTAACCTAACAGAAAAAAATGCTCTCTCCTCTCTCCTAAACATCCTCCATGCCTTCACGAATAGCTCACCGGAAGCTTCATCTTCATCGGAATGGATCTGAAACTCACTCTCCCAAATGTTACATTTTACTATTGATAGAAAATCATTTTCTATCAAGAAAGGAGAAGGAATACGAATCACCGAAGGAACAAGGGATAGGTCCTATACTTTGGCTCTAAAGAAAGAATCTCATAAATGGTTGATCAACTCCTTCACCATGCCTCTGGAAGCCCCACTCACGATGAGTTTCTTGCATGACAGACAAGAATACTTACCACTATATTACAACGACTCACAATTATTGAACTCAAAAGGAAAAAATATATTGTTTTTTCCTTTTGAGTTCAACAATTGTGAGTCGTTGTAGTATAGTGGTAAGTATTCCTGTGACACAAGTTTCTCTTTTATAAAAAAAAGTCAAAACAAAAAATAATTGTGGGGTGGAGATCTAAAGTTATGCACCCAAGTTACTTGCAATTGCCCCCGACAAGTATTATATATATTGTTTTTCTTTTTTCTTCTCTACGTAAAATCAAATCTCTTTGTAATATGTTTAAATTTTATTTATTTTTTTAAAGGAAAATATGTTGGTGGGATATTCAAACATCAAACCCTAATTTTCTAAATATAATATTTTTCTAAACCATTTTAGATATATTCTTCACCATTTTAGATGTAGCCACTATTCTAATGTTTTGAACCTAAAAGATACTCATTTCAATTTTCATACCTTTGTTATCTCTCAAATCTAATTGTTGCTTGCAATTTCAAGAGCTCGAGAATTTGAAGATTAATTTTCTAAGGTACAGTTAATTTTTATGTTTCAATTACTTATATAAATTTTGTTTTCGTGTTTCAATTATTTTTGTACATTTAGTTTTCATGTTTCAATTACTTTGGTACATATATAGTTTTCATGTTTCAATTATTTTATAAATTTATTTTTGTACATTTAGTTTTCATGTTCAATAACTTTTACACATTTATTAGTTTTCATCATTCTTACTTTATGTTTTAGTTTTTTAGTTTGATATATTTTTTGGTAATCCTGTTGTAGATTTAATTAGAAATCTAAATGGAGAAATACTATAAAAGAAAATCGATTGGGTCATCATCTCCGTGGAAGAAAAGTAATAATTGTTCTGATAGATATTCCACATAAGTAAATTTAGAAGATTTACCCGAAGATCCTGGTCTAAGAACTAGGATTCTTGATTACATTTGTAATCTTCGAGACCAAGTTTGCAGAGCATATTTACAGAAACGACCTTGTCGGCCTCAAAATCATACTTTTTTGTTGAAGAAATTTGGGTCACAGTCAAGACGGTTTATTTCAAGCTGGTTTACTAATTATCCTAATTGGTTGGAATATAGTATTTCAAAAGATGCTGCATTTTTTATGTTATTATTTATTCAAACCAAAAGTTGGAGAACAATCAGGAGGTGACCATTTTGTTGGCGAAGGATTTTCAAATTGGAAGAAAGCATAAAAACTACAAAGCTCATGTTGGAAGACCAAATAGTGCACATAACCAAACTTGGGGTAAATGTGAAGCTCTTTTGAAGCAAAAACAACAGATTGAAACATTTTTTAATAACATGTCTGTTGGGTTTTATGTCCTAAAACTCGTAGTTTGTAAACAGTTATGTTTGTAAGTATTCTATTTAGCAATAAAGAGTTATTGAGTTTTATTTAGTAAAATCGTTTACTGAGATAAAGTGAAACGTGTTTGCATTAACCTGTACCAATGACCAACACCCATGACAAAGTCTGAGTGCTTGAACCTCATGTATGACATGAATGTGGATCAGGTTCAAGCATACAGCCAAAACGGTCTATAGTATACAGATAAGGTTGGGTACCTTATCCTGGTAACACTATTGGATGCAGCTCGCTTTGTATAGTACAAAACGATGTGATCCGAATCGTTTCACATTGAGATGTGCGAGCGAGGGCGTCCTATGCAATGAGTTTGCATAAGACTGAACCTCGAAATCAAGTCGCTCTCTCTTTATAACACCGTTACTGAAGAGACCGATTTTTTCATATGATGGCATAGGTAACACGATCTTAATCTTGAGCTCGCTATGAACTCCTATTTATTCGAGAGTATCCTTTGACTTGCACGGGTGAGAGTGGCTTATTAGCGTCGACTCAATATGACTACCATCTTGGGGATAAACTCGAATAGATGGCTGGGGACATAGTACAACAAGATGGAATTCACTCCTAACCCGCTTTAAAGGGTTAGTAGATAGGTTGTTCCCTTCATAGTTGACTTCAGGACTTGAACAATGGGTACCCACCTTCTCCTAATCAGAGAGGGTTCTGATCTGCTGGTTGGACCACATATCAATTGTTCATTAGAGGTGTCAGTGGTACTTAAGGAACAATAAGTAATGCAGGGGTTAAACGGTATAAATGACCTAGCTGTGATTACGAACGATCTGTGAATGATCAACTCACCGATGACTGTTGTATCAAGAGGACATAATATATCTACAGTGAGGAGAGTGCAACCCTCGAACTTTAGTGGAGTCTCCGGGGGTTTGACGAATGTTGATTAGTTCGGTTGAAAGAGTTTTGACCGGATAATCTCGTATCGTTGGAGCTCATGATCTGTAGGTTCTTTAGGTTCTCCTGGTTAGCTCGGATAAAATAGTGTAGCATTGTTATAGGGTAGAATTTGGAGAAATCCGAATTCGGGTCTATTGATTGAGGCTCGACATATTTAAATATGATTTAAATATGTGACCGGAGGAAAACGTATTTAAATATGATTTAAATACATGACCAGAGATAAATATGAATAGAGATTCATATTGGAAAAGTCGGTTTTCAGAAAACTGGGATTAATTTTATTATTTAATTAATATTTTATAGACCTGAACCGGAGGTGCTTGAGGTGCAGTAGAAGGAGGTCATTTGGAAGCGCTCTGTATAGTTCGATTTTGGGGCGTAACATTGTGGTTGTTAAAATAATTAATTAAAAAAGTTTTAATTAATTATAATTATTTATTATTATAGTAAAATAATTGGGTTCAATTTTAGCATGTTGGACATGTGTAATCCATTACTTTTCCTTTGCTTTGGATGAGGTTGAGGGGTTGAGTGGAATGGGTTTCACTTTGGAAGTCTAAGATTGTTGGACAATCTTTCCTCTCTCTTTCCTCTCGCCAAGCTCCCTTCTCTATCTCGTTGAGATTCTTCAATAGGTTGAAGAAACTCCATTGATGAAGGTTTGGGGTTTTGAAGTTTTGGTGCATAATTTTTTTTTTTTTTTGGTGCATAAGTTTTGGTGGAGTTTTAACACGTTTAGTTTTGGTGCATAATTGAGGTAAGTTCTTTTGGAAGAATTGATGAAGGATTGAAGGGGGTTCAATCTTCCTCCCTCAATTTTGTATTTCAATTGTTGAATTACATGAGATATGTTGAGATGAGTTTGAAGGTGTTGATGAATTGTTCATCAAACTCGAACTATGTATCATCTCCTATCTCTACACCTACATCTTCTTCTTCTTATTTCTTCCTCCAAACGACCTCTCAACATAACCCTTAGCTCAAGAAGTTCCACAACTCCACTATTAAGCTCGAGAATAGTTGGGACTCCTCTAAGGGTGGTCCTCGACGTGCCCGTGACGTGCTCGTGATCAGAGTAGCATCAAAGGATTTTGCAGAGGTGGTTGCTGCGGAGACGAGAAGACAAACAGAAAAAGGTAAGTTTTTCTCTGTTTTCGCGTGATCTGGTAGATTTACCGGTGGTAATTACCGGTCGGTATACTGGTGTTGTTACCGGTGAAAGATTTACCGATCGCTCGCTTAACGCGTTTAACGTTGGTTCTTCGGTAAGATTTATCGGTCGAGCTTACCGGTGGATGATTTACCGAAGAAGTTGACCGGTAAGTTGTTACTGGTCGTGCCTTACCGGTTTATCGGTGAAAATCTTGTGAAGATTTTTCACCGGTTTACCAGTCTAAGGCTTACCGGTATTGATTTACCGGTTGATAAATTTACCGGTCTAAGGTTATCGGTGATAACTTACCGATTTGGTAACTTACCGGTACTGGTTTACCGGTGGTAACTTACCGGTCTGACTTTACCGGTCGAGAAATTTATCGGTGCATCATTTACCGGTCAAGGCTTGCGAATCTTACCGATTTGATGCACCGAGGTAAATTTACCGGTGAGGTTTTTACCGGTTGAAATCTTGTAAAGATTTATCGGTCGAGGCTTACCGGTGTGCCTTTTACCTGTGTAAATATGTGATATTTACCGGTGGCACACCGAGGTGCCTTACCGGTGGTCATTTACCGATCAACCTTTACCGGTTTACTTTTACCGGTCGGTAAGCGATTTACCTATGGCTTTCGGGGAGCTGAAAAATGCAAAGTGTTAGTATTTTTCTCTCTCCTGGTTTGCTGCTTATTGATTGTTGAAGATCCTCAGCCAATTTAGGCTTTTTCCGCTGCGCCTCTGGTTATTTTAGGACCTCGATTTCATCAAAGTCTGACCAAACCAGAATTGAATATCGAACTCGATTAGGTGCAACAATTGATGTTGATCGGTTTTTGTTACGACAAGGTCTTCCATTTCGTGGGAATGATAAACTGAAGATTAAAAAAATCAAGGTAATTTTCTTGAACTTCTACGATGGTTATGCAACCATAACAAAGACATTGAAGTTGCTGCTTTGAGTAATGCTCCTGAAAACTTGAAGCTGACTACACCAGATATCCAAAAAGATGTTGTGAATTGTATTGTAGTAGAAATTGTTGATGCAATCATAAAGGATATTGATGATAATTTATTTTCAATTTTGATTGATGAATCGAAGGACGTATCTTCAAAGGAACAAATGACAATTGTGTTAAGATATGTGGACAAAGGACGCGTGATTGAACAATTTGCAGGTATTGTACATGTTACTAATACAAGTTCTCTATCGCTCAAGGAAGCTATTGATAAATTCTTTTCCAAACATGGATTAAACATTGCTAGTCTGCGAGGACAAGGATATAATGGAGCAAGCAATATGAAAGGAAAATTCAGTGGATTGAAAGCATTAATTTTGAGAGAAAATGAATTGAGAATTTTACATCCATTGTTTTGCTCATCAACTTCAATTAGCTTTGGTAGCTATTGCAAAAAATTATGTAGAGATCACTGGTCTTTTTATTTTAGTTGGAAATGTGGTGAATGTTATTGGAGCATCAACAAAACGAGATATTTTAAGAGAAAAACATAATGTTGTAACTTTTGAAGCTTTGATTAATGGTGAATTGTCAAGTGGGCGAGGATTAAATCAGGAAACAATAATTAATCGTCCACGAGATACAAGATGAGGATCACATTACATTACTCTAGTGAGATTTATTTCAATGTTCTCATCAATTTGTGATGTACTCGAGAGACCGTTGAGATGATGGGTCCAATTCTGAACAAAAATATGAATCAAAGATTCAAATAAATTCAATTCAGTCATTTGACTTTATTTTTTATATGCATCTTATGAAAGTTGTCATAGAAATTACAAATGATTTGTCTCAAGTACTAGAGAGAAAATATCAAGATATTGTGAATGCAATGAATTTGGTCAAGATTTGTAAAGAAAGATTACAATCAAGGAGAGAATCGGGTTGGGATTCATTGCTAGATGAAGTTTCAAAATTTTGTGATAAGCATGATATTCTAATGCTTAAGATGGATGATGTATTTTTTATTCGAGGGAGGAAAAGGTCCAGAAATCACAAATATGCATCATTACCTTGTTGAGGTTTTTTATACCGTTATTGATATGCAACTTCAAGAGTTGAATAATCGTTTTAGTGAAACAAGTACTGAACTGCTTATTTGTGTGGCCATGCCTCAATCTGAGCAACTTGTTTGCCGCTTTTGACCGTCAGAAACTTATACGGCTTGCCCAATTTTATCCTAAAGTTTTTTCAAGTACTGAACTTGTTATTCTTGAGAACCAACTTCAAAATTACATCATGGACGTGCGTTCAAATAATATATTTGTTGAGCTAAAGAGTATTGGTGATCTTGCACTAGAAATGGTGATGAGAGCTAAAGATAAAGTTTACCCATTAGTTTATCGGTTGCTCAACTTAGCATTGATCTTACCAATTGCAACAATTACCGTAGAGAGGATATTTTCTGCTATGAATATTATAAAGATCCAGTTGCGCAATCGGATGGGAGACCAATGAATGAATGATAGTCTTAGAACATATATCGAGAAAGATTTATTTGATAAGAAAGATAATGAGAAGCTGCTGCCAAAATTTCTAATCCCTCTTTTTTTTTTAATGATCCTCTAAACAAGAGGAATGGTTTTTTTGATAGGCTATTTTGATAAATGTCCATTTATGTTTTTAATAAGATAAATGACCAAAAGCTAAAAATAGAATAATGTCAAAAAATGATTTGGACTAAAATAACAAACGTATAATCAATAGAACTTTATTTACATAACAACTATTTATGAAAACTGTCACGAGTTATATTCATGTTGGCAAGTTCGAAAATATAAGGTGTCTTCTGAATGGATGAATCTTTAATCCCTCTTTTTTTAGTACAACAAATAGGGGAGGGAGAATTGAACCTCCGATCTCAACAGAGATAGTAGATGTCAATTAGAGTAAATATTTAGTTACTCTAGATGAGAGTGTGTATGTATATATATATATATTGATTTTTTCTTTTGAGTTCAACAATTGTGAGTTGTTGTAGTATAGTGGTAAGTATTTCTACTTGTCTCTTTTATAAAAAAAAGTCTAATTACAAATTAGAAAGGATATTGAATTTAGCTCGTATGTATGTATATATATATATATATATATATATATATATATATTTGTGGATGCATATGTAGTAAGCATATTTGTTGAATGGAATGGATATTGAATGAAATCAATCCATACACATACAAAATAAATAGACTCAAAGTTTAGTTGTTGTCAAAGTGAGTTTCACTCATTAACACACACTTAAGGGGTGTCCATGATCATGGATATTGAATGGAATCAATCCATACAAAATAAATAGAGTCAAAGTTTAGATGTTGTTAAAGTGAGACTCATTAGCATAAACTTAGGGGTGGCCATCGATCATGGATATTGAATGGAACCAATCCATACAAAATAAATAGACTCAAAGTTTAGTTGTTGTCAAAGTGAGTCATTAGCATGCACTTAGGAGTGGCCATCAGGTCGTCGAAAACCAACTAGTCGATTTCCTCTAAATGGAAACCGACGATTTTTAGTGAGAGACCGATTGGTCGTTTTAATTTTTTTTTAAATCATAACACGTCGAAAGAAGTAGAAATTGATAGAAAAGTAGTTTAGACTTGAGGTTGGAATGGAAACTAAAGAAAATAAAGGAGAAGGTGAACACAAGGAAGGGAAAACGAAAGAATGGGGAAGAAGAAAGAGAATGAAATGACAAAAGTTTAGGTTTTTTTGTGGAGACAAAGGTAATGGATCATTAGTTTGTTATATATATATATAGTGAATAATAGGGGCAACTAGAGGAATATCTAGAATGAAATAATGGTTACAAAAAGATAGCTAAACTCTTTAAATTTCTAATCCCTCTTTTTTTTTTTAACCAAAGGAATGATCCTCAAAACAAGAGGAAAGATTGTTTTGATAGGCTATTTTGGTAAATGTCCATTTAAATGAAATAATGGTTACTCAAAGATAGCTAAACTTTTTAAATTTCTAATCCCTATTTTTTTTTTTAACGAAATGAATGATCCTCAAAACAAGAGGAATGATTGTTTTGATAGGCTATTTTGATAAATGTCCATTTATGTTTTTAATAAGATAAATGACCAAAAGCTAAAAATAGAATAATGTCAAAAAATGATTTGGACTAAAATAACAAACATATAATCAATAGAAATTTATTTACATACTATTTAAGAAAACTGTCACTGAGTTATATTCATATTGTCAAGTTCAAAAATATTAGGTCTCTTCTAAATGGATGAATCTTTAATCCCTCATTTTTTTTTAGTACAACAATCAAGGGAGGGAGAATTGAACCTCCAATCTCAATAGAGATAGTAGATGTCAATTAGAGTAAATATTTAGAAACTCTAGATTTAAAAACATTTAGTATAAGTTTGACGAGTGTAAATATTTAGTTACTCTAGATGAGATTGTGTATGTATTTGTATATATATATTTATTGTTTTTTCCTTTTGAGTTCAACCATTGTGAGTCGTTGTAGTATAGTGGTAAATATTCCTACCTGTCCCACAATCAAGGGAGGGAGAATTGAACCTCCAATCTCAATAGAGATAGTAGATGTCAATTAGAGTAAATATTTAGAAACTCTAGATTTAAAAACATCTAGTATAAGTTTGACGAGTGTAAATATTTAGTTACTCTAGATGAGAGTGTGTATGTATTTGTATATATATATTTATTGTTTTTTCCTTTTGAGTTCAACCATTGTGAGTCGTTGTAGTATAGTGGTAAATATTCCTACCTGTCACGCAGGTGACCCGGGTTCGATCCCCGTATATATATATAGATCTAATTACAAATTAGAAAGGATATTGAATCTAGCTCGTATATATATATATAGATCTATTGAATCTAGCTCGTATATATATATAGATCTGTATCTGTATATATATATATAGATCTGTATCTGTATATATATATATAGATCTGTATCTGTATATATATATATAGATCTGTATCTGTATATATATATATAGATCTGTATCTGTATATATATATATAGATCTGTATCTGTATATATATATATAGATCTGTATCTGTATATATATATATAGATCTGTATCTGTAGATGCATATTTGATAATAGAAATATTGTAAAAATTCTAATTACAAATGAGAATGGATATTGAATGGAATCAATCCATACAAAATAAATAGACTCAAAGTTTAGTTGTTGTCAAAGTGAGACTCATTAGCATACACTTAGGGGTGGCCATCGATCATGGATATTGAATGGAACAAATCCATACAAAATAAATAGACTCAAAGTTTAGTTGTTGTGAAAGTGAGACTCATTAGCATACACTAGTTTAGTTTTTGTCAAAGTGAGACTCATTAGCATACACTTAGGGTGGCCATCGATCATGGATATTGAATGGAACCAATCCATACAAAATAAATAGACTCAAAGTTTAGTTGTTGTCAAAGTGAGTCATTAGCGATCATGGATATTGAATGGAACCAATCCATACAAAATAAATAGACTCAAAGTTTAGTTGTTGTCCAAGTGAGTCATTAACATGCACTTAGGGGTGGCCATCAGTCGGTCGACATATATACATACACGGTCTGACTTCTTTAACCGCGCGACGCCACGACATGCGTCCACACCATGGCCAGTCGTACGGGGAACTCTAACCCCAATATACTTCAGCTCAACTCTTTGTGGCGTCATCGGACATAGGTGAGGTTCTCTCGTCTCAAACTAAGCTTTGCCCATGCGGAAACTAAGCATCGCTCAATCATGCACGTCGCCTGTACGCGCATTCCTTTCTCTCGCGACTCGAGCTGACTTGCCTCTACTCTAGGCTAAGTCTTCAGGCTCGACCTGGTCTCTCCACGAGGCCATGGTCTTCTCGACACAACGTCGCATCTCCTTCCGTCGCTTTGCCATCTCTCTGATGCAGCCCGTACACCGGGACAACATCTGTCCTCACTGTTCGCTCGGACACCCTTCCGACTAACCAGTCCGCGGGACTCCAACTTCCATCTCGGGGCTTCCCGATTCATGGGGCATAACGACCCCTAGGAGGGTTATATGACGTAACCTCCTACCCACGGACTGGGGCGCAATACCGGCACACCCGTGTCGTCCGATACTGTCCATTAGATTCCAGTCTAAGTAAGACGCCCAAGACTACTCGTCTTGCAGACGCTCGCCCACGCCATGACACACGTATGTGCCACAGGGTAGCTCGCTTAAGCCATAAGGCCCAGGGGTGGTGGAGAGCTGACACCATGCCTCCCCCTATAGTACATTTTGAGACATTTCCAATCTGTCACCCTTGCATATGACTTTGGCGAGTCATCATACGCCAACGTGGAGCGCCCGTCAGAACTCCGATTGACACGAAATCTGACGTGCTTACATCTCTCATCAATATGAGTCTAACTCCAAAGCCGTTCGTCGAAACTCACGACGGAACCCCAACTTTCGGGATCTAGGCCTGAGGCCCCATCTGGCCCCCGCAGAGCTTGATGCTGACACTGTCGACAAAGCTTGTCACGGGTCTTCTGCTAGGACCGTGACATTCTCCCCCACTTAAACTAGTCATCGTCCTCGATGACATACTGAAGGGGAGAAATCCACTTCATTAGCTACGTCTCAGAGTAACTTCCTCGAACACTCTTCTTGGTGTGTTGGATGATGCACCATCCTCCTTGGTCGCATCATGGCACTTCTCAAACGACCTTTATCTTTGCCTGACGGGCGACACTTGCGTGCCACCGCTATACTGTCTGCGCAGTGAGGGTCACGACATACTCTCTTCTAGTATGACCGTGACATTCTCCCCCACTTAAACTTGTCACTGTCCTCGGTGACATACGTGAGGGGAGCGATCAACTTCGCCCCTTGTTAGATTACACTACTCTCCCCCACTCGATCTCGACATCGTCCCGATGGCGACCCTCAGGTGAGGTTACATATCCCTCACTTGATCACGACACCGACACGACTTGAACTTGGGTTGTCTTTCACTGACTTGACTTTGCTTGAATAAACACTTCATGGCTCAGGCTGAATACAAACTAGTTGTGGGTTCATCCCTTCGCGGACCTACTGCGCCCTCTCTCGGACTTGGCCCAGGACCCAACCAGACAACAAGGCATTACCTGAGCGTCACATAACGGTGCACCCCTCGGGGTGAGGCTCGCAAGCCTACCACGAAAATCTTTTGCCGCAATACCTTCCTCTTGAGGTCCTCCCCCAACGCGCGAAGTCTTGAAAGTTTCATTCAACCCCTTTTCTCTCCATCTTGTTGGCACTACCCTTCAGCCAACCACTTGGTGTGACCACACACGGCAGACACGCTTCTACGTGAAGCGCGCCGCGACTTTCTCCCCTAACTTGCCTCCAACCCATGCCCCTCTTGGAGTGGACACTACTGGTCTCGGCATTTCTTCAGCCCATGCCCCCTGCAGGCACCACTGATCTCATCGTGCCTCCAGCCCATGCCTATTGTAGGCACTACTGGTCTCGGCACACTTGCCTCCAGCCCATGCTCTCAGAGCACTACTGGTCTCGGCATTTCTTCAGCCCATGCCCCTCTGCAGGCACCACTGATCTCATCGTGCCTTCAGCCCATGTCTATTGTAGGCACTACTGGTCTCGGCACACTCGCCTCCAGCCCATGCTCTCAGAGTACTAATGGTCTCGGCATTCTCCTCTGTGTTGTCTTCAGCCCATGTTCTCCCTTGAGTACTACTGGTCTCGACAACTTATCTTCACCTTCTTCCCGGCCACTACTCGGCCAACACTGTCTCCAGTCTGGCGCTCTTTCTCGAGCAAATACTGGTCTCGACATCTCTTCTCTTCACCATCTGCTGACTCTTCTCTCAGCTGATACGTCCACTCACATGGACTTCACACCTGTGTGCACCACTTTGCACTAGACCGACGCAAGTCGCAAGGACCACTCGGCTTCTCTGCTTGCAGCCATTGGTATTATCCCTCTGGTGGTAATGGCTCTATCGAAGGCACCCTACCTGGTACACCTTCTGAACTAGAAACTTGCCCAAAAGAAGTAACCACAAGTCCCTGGCAAATGAACTTGGTTTTTACTTTTTCAACGGGTTCGACTCCCCTCAAGGACGTACCGAACATGGCACTCTTTGAGTCTAAGGAATCTGGCTTCAACCCATTCTATTGTCTCTGATCCTGGGAAACAACACTGCCCTGCCATACTGGCACTCTTGACGCAATGCTGAATCTTCGATAAACCCTCAGGTCTTTTCTCTGTCTGTCTTGTCCGACTACACGCACAATTGCTTTGACGTTCAACCTTTACTGAGCCAACTTACGCTCTGATACCACATATCACGGTCTGACTTCTTTAACCGCGCGACGCCACGACATGCATCCACACCATGGCCAGTCGTACGGGGAACTCTAACCCCAATATACTTTCAGCTCAACTCTTTGTGGCGTCATCGGACATAGGCGAGGTTCTCTCGTCTCAAACTAAGCTTTGTCCATGCGGAAACTAAGCATCGCTCAATCATGCACGTCGCCTGTACGCGCATTCCTTTCTCTCGCGACTCGAGCTGACTTGCCTCTACTCTAGGCTAAGTCTTCAGGCTCGACCTGGTCTCTCCACGAGGCCATGGTCTTCTCGACACAACTTCGCATCTCCTTCCGTCGCTTTGCCATCTCTCTGATGCCGCCCGTACACCGGGACAACATTTGTCCTCACTGTTCGCTCGGACACTGTTACGTGCTCAATGTGTTAAAATGAATAAGTAATAAGGTAGAGAGAGCACTCAGAACATGCAAGCATACATGGTCTTATAGCAAGTAGTAAGTATATTTCATTCGTTTTCCCACAGAGACTTATTATAAGCTATTCATGAAGTGTTACGTTAAGAAAGAAGGGGTGGATTTGATGGGGTAGTATTGGTTTTTAATTGTCTATTTCCTACTGAATACGGAGAGGGTAGCAACATAAACAAGTGCCAGTTAAAGCTAAACTCAAATGAGAAGAGACGGGATTAATAAATGAAAGCAAAAACAGCTAGACAGAATTGTAACTTATGCAGAATTGCGGAGACAGCAATTCTATCGCAATTGAAATAACAGCGAAAGTGTGTAAAGTGATGAATTAAGGGCTACTAACGACTATCCTATAGGCTTTTTCTCACGATTCTCAAGCAGTGGATCAGCTCTCTATGCATCAAACTCTCTCATTCTCATGTATCTTCCGATTTCATGCATTAGATTCTTTAGGTTACTCATGTCCAAGTAAGGTCTTAAGCATCTTGTTAAGGCAGAAAAATATGGTTTGTACTAGGGAAACGCCTATTCCTAGGTCGTTTCCTGGTTACCTTGAAAGGCTAGCATGATAGTATGACTCTGAACTCTTACTCCTTCCAGAGGTTAGGAGTTCTTTGGACAAAATGGATGGCCAATCGAAATTGCCCGTGGGATGAAGCTTACATACAATCAATGCTTCGAGAGCTATCCTACATGCTTGGTTCACGTTTTTTAGCCTAAAGTGTTGTCATTAGCATGCCCCTAAGTGATTTAGCTACTCATGGATGTAAACAGAACAGAAGCAAGAGAAGAAGTAGACATGCTTAGAAGGAATTTAAAGACAAAACAGTAAGGGAAAGCAGTAGAATGTAAAGGCAAGAAACTGTGGACTGAAGAATTGAGATTTGATTACTTGATTGTTTGATTGACAAAGAAAAGCTTTAAAGCAAATAACAGGAAGACAGAACACAACGAAATAGTATAATCTAGCTACTAGAAAAGAAACAGCAACAAGACAAAGCTGGAAAATGGAAATGAAGAGCAGAAAGCAGTAAAACAAGCTTGAATGTCTCGTCGCAATCGCCTCGAATGAAGGATGAGGAAGGTCAGCCTTGCTTGGATGAATCCAATCAGGAGAGAAGAAGAATCTCCTCTCCTTCCTATCAGATTATCGATTCCAACAGCTGAGCTTCGCAAACCAGCAGACGGCAAAGGAAAACGGGAGAAAAGTTGGACTGCGAGAAGACTTCTACGCTTTCGGATGATGTTTGAACCCTCGACTTTTACCCCTATTTATAGTAATCTGCAGGTGCGTTTGGGCCAAGGAGAACCATCAATCTTCAACGTCGTACTTCAGAATGGATGGAGGAGAAAGAACGAATCCCTGAAATAACGGAAATTAACAGAAAAAGATCAGTCAACTTATGGTTTTCACTTGAAACATTGCGGTGTCCGCAATGTTTCCGCAATGCTATCGCAATGCTTGTTTTTCATTCTTTTCCTTCGGTTTTCAACCCTTTTCTTTCCTATTGTACTTAAGTCCTAATTTAGCTACCTTCTTCTAATTCTCATATTTAAGCATAGGTCTAGGCTAAATGCTATCAAAAACACCTAAGAGTGAACATCTTTCTAAGATAATTAAGTCCTAAAAAGGTCACTTTTGGAGACGTAACACACCCCCAAACTTAAGGTTTTGCTTGTCCTCGAGCAATCTAAGGACTTTCCTAGGCTGCTGTTTCTTCTTCTTTAACCACTTACTAACTCCCTTATATTCTTATCTATAGCAGTGCTGTCCTGTGACACACTTCTAAGCTTTAAACCACTCTCTTATCTAGCTTCTTCTGATTTCGCATGCCTACTACTCCTACTGTTTTTATTAACTTCCTACAACTGATCTACCTGCTTTTATCATATCATGCCACTATCCCTAAGGTTTCAAATTCTACCTAGCTTTACCCCAGACTCAGTACATGCTTCTAGTTTATACTTATGAGCTACCTAGGATTCCTTAGAGTCATGCCAGTCTTAGTCTTAATGGTGACAGTAGTACTTTTAGAGAACAACCTAAGCCCTGGCATCACTACATTGGATATACACTCATCTCCCTAAACAACCCTACAAGCTACAACTTTGCTCTTAGCCAATTGAGGATCAGAGTTCTTTTTAAACAGGACATCTAAGCCACAAAGTTGCAACTCCTAGGTATACATTCTTCTTCCCTACTCTTTTCCTTTTTTCTTTCTTAGGTGGAGCCCTTCCTTCGGTTGCCTTTTGATGCAATGCCACTTGTGGGTTACACACTTGGCACTGATTACTTAGCAACCTCAGAGAGACTCCCCTTTTTATTCTATTTTTCATTTTTTTTTTTTTAGTTCATTATTTTTTTTGTCAAGGAGAAGAAGAATGCTTATGTTTTAAGGGAGAGAGGAGTGTTCCTAGGCCTAGGGTGGCCTCCCCCAAACTTAAACTACTCATTGTCCCCAAGGAGTGTTTGAGGTGGCACACCCCCAAACTATCCTAGAAGCATCTAGTTTAAGGTAAAACAAAGAGAATTTAAAAGTCCTAGGCATAGGCAGAACATTCGAAAAGAAAATATCACAGCAGCAGAAAATTGAAAAACAGACAGGCAAGGACTTACAGCTATGCATGCTGAGCGTATTTAGAGGTTAATTTAAACTATCAAAGGGTGTCCTATGACACTCATCCAGCATGCATTTAGATAAGATATACAAGGTGGTCATAATAGCAGCAAAAGATAAAAATTAAACAGATCACAGCCTAGCGAAATAGATAGTCCAAAACATGCTTTCAGTAATAAAAATTGCGGGCACCGCAATTATTTCGCAATCAAGTCAGGGCAGATATATCAATGTTTGAGGCCCCTAAGCATGCTCTATCCAGTCATTCAAGCTTGACAAAAATAAACCTAAACTATCCTACCTAATCAGCTAGCAGCAAGCTATACTTAAGCAATTTAAAAACATAAAACCAAGCAACTAAATCAGATCAAAACTGTACTAAAAACAGCATAATGCACATGGTCTATCAGAAAGCAGAATTTTTTTTTTTTATTATTCTAAGGGAACAGCAATACTCCCTTGAGTGCAATTCAAACCAGCACTCAAATGTCTTCATCCTCATCAGGTTGTCGTGGTCGTGGAGGCACCCATGGATGTAGGAGATTCGTGGGGAAGTCAGGGAAGATGCACCCAAGCTGGTCTGCAACTTCCTTGTCCCGTGCCTGCGCGTAAGTGGCCCATTGAGCCATCCTTTTCTGCATATCCATCAGGCAAGCCATGGACAGTGACTGATCAGCAGCCAACCTATCCAGTTCGAACTCCATGTTCCCCTTCCTCTTCAGCCTCAAGCCAGCAGGCAGCTCCAAGTGGCCTGTGTAAGCCATTTGCTGCTCCATTCGCTCGATGGGAACTCCTGCAAGCAAACAGAGTTTAGTGATGGTATTAGGGAAAAACAATGGTCCCTTACCCTTCTTGGCGCACTCAGCAATGGCAGCAGCAATGACTTCTCCCACGTTGACCGTGAGACCTCGCATGATGGCATAGACCAGGAGCGATCTGCTCTGGTTAATGGTGGTCTCATGAGTCACGGGGGACAGCTTCCTCCTTACAAAAGCAAACCATACAGCCGCCTTAGCTGTGAGGTTGACACTCATGAGAGTGTGCCTCCCATTGCGTGACACGGTCCAGGAAGCTTCAGGCTGGCCAATGGTTCGAATGGCCTCTTCCAGGACTGCCTCAGTAGGCTCATCAACAATTCGTTCATAATCTGTATGGTTTTGGCCCTTGAGACCATAGGCTTCGTTGATGGCCTTAGCTGAGAAGTCCACTTCCACCTCTCGCACCACAGACAGGCCATCCTCAGGGCTGAGCACATTGGCGTAGAAATCATAAACCATGCTCGTATAGGCTGGATTGGGTGGTCTGCAAAACTCCTCCCATCCGTGGTTTGTAATCCCTGCGCGCAAGAACTGCGGCAGGTCAGCAGGTCTGTCGAGGAAGCCCTTCTCGTGCAGCAACTCCCTCTTCCTTAGCTCAATTCCTCTGGATTCAGCGTCAGAGGACACATACCTCACTGATTGAGGCTCATCTTCAGGGAAAAGCTTGGCCTTCCCTTTGTCTGTGGGTTTGGCTGACTCCGCAGCCTCAACCTTGAGTTTCTTGAGCGATGGCTCTGTGCTTTCCTTCTCTGATGAAGGCGCCCGCTTGGCCTTCTTCTTTCTCAGCTTCTTGGACCGCTTGGCCTTGAGAATCTTGGCCTTCTTCTTCTTCTTGAGCTTAGCCTTGATGGTGATCTGCTGGAGGCAAGCCCCCAGTGTTTCTTCCATCGAGTCATCCTGCTGTGTAGGACTCTCAGGGCTGGCTTCCCTTAATGGAGAGAAGACCTCTTCTTCCTCACCTTCCCCACTGCCCTGCGTTGATTCTTGGTACTCCCCATATGGGAATTCAGGGTCAGGCCGTGGGGAAGTGTGCGACGGCGTGGTTCTTTGCTCTGCTGTAGGTGTCTGTGCAGAACCTTGTGGTGAAGAAGGCTGCTCAGGGCTCTGCGCTGGCGGCGATGAGGAGAGCTCAGGGCTCTGCGCTGGTGGGGTTGGTGAGAGGCTGCGTTCGGCTGACTCGTGGGATGGCTGGCTTTGTTCTTGACTCTCCACAGAGGGAGTCTTGTTCTTGATTTCTTCTTCGGCCACAGCCATGCGCCACTTTCGTTTCTTGGGTGTGCCCGCTGGTTCAGAGGGTCCAGCAGGTATTTCCGTAACAACCCTCCACTTCTTCTTGCGAATCGGCAGCTTATCCAGTCGTTCCGTTCGCGCAGCCTCAGCATCAGCCAAGGCAAGCAATGCATCTCTCGCAGCCGTTTCAGCTTCATCGGCCCTTTTCTTGGCCGCAGATCTTTCAGCCCTTGTGAGTACCATCTTTGAAACGTGGAGGTTTGGAGAGAAGAATCACAGATGAAGAGAATCGAAGCTTTCTTGGAGTTCAGAGAATGAGAGAATCGTACAGATCACGCGCCTCCTAACGGATATAAAGAAACGGATAAATCCCAACGGCTAGATTTTTGCGGATCCTGCAAATCCAGCGCAATTTTAGTGACCGTTGGAGATTTTTTTCCATCTAAATGCCAATCTTTGCTCATCCGTATCTTTTATTTGGCCCAATATTTTCTTGATTTTTAAAGCTGGATTTACTCTCCTTGATTCCCTCTATTGATTCCCTACAAAAAGAAATAAAATAAACATCAAATACTCAATTAAAATCATACAAAAAGACACACAAACGATAACCGGAAAATCGCAAAAAATAAACTAAGGCATGAGCCTCATATTGACGAGCACAGCAATCACTCGTCCTCTCTCGTTCTTAATTTCACGCTTCAGTCAAGAGGAAGGCCGAGAGAGTCTTCACATCTCCTTCCTCATAGTAGTGCTTCAATCTTGCACCATTAACCATGAATGGTTGACCGTGCTGCAAGTTCTTTATTTCGATGGCACCATGAACAAGCACATTAGTAATCATGAAAGGACCTGACCATCTGGACTTTAGTTTGCCTGGAAACAACCTCAATCGTGAGTTAAATAATAAACCAAGTTGGCCTTTCTTAAAGTCCTTGATCCTGAGTCTACTATCGTTCCAAATCTTGGTCTTTTCCTTATACATTTTGGCATTTTCATAAGACATATGTCTAAGCTCATCAAGCTCGTGTAATTGCAAAGACCGCAACGTTCCCGCATCGGTCACGCAGTAATTCAACTCTTTTAGTGCCCAAAATGCCTTAATTTCTAACTCAAATGGAAGATGACAAGCTTTACCATATACAAGTCTGTAAGGAGACATACCTAGGGGTGTCTTATATGCTGTCCTATATGCCCAAAGTGCATCCTCAAGCTTAAAGGACCAGTCTTTCCTATTAGGTTTAACCACTTTTTCTAGGATGTTCTTAATCTCCCTATTTGAAATTTCAGCCTGACCATTCGAGTGTGGGTGATAGGGAGTGGCCACTCTATGTCTAATTTTATATTTAGCCAGCACTCTTTCCATAGCCTTATTAATAAAATGTGTCCCCTCATCACTAATGATGGCACGTGGTGTTCCAAACCTAGTAAAAATGTGCCTATGTAAGAATTTTATGACTGTGTTGGCATCATTACTGGGACATGCTATGGCCTCTACCCACTTGGATACATAGTCTACTGCCACTAATATGTAAAGGTTACCTGAAGATGGGGGAAATGGTCCCATGAAATCAATGCCCCACACATCAAAGAGCTCCAACTCTAAGATGTAGGTGAGAGGCATTTCATCCTTGCGACTGAGGTTACCTGTCCTTTGGCATTCATCACAGCTGTGGGCATAGTTGTGGGCATCCTTGAAGATTGTTGGCCAATAGTAGCCACTCTGAAATACCTTTGCAGCTGTTCTTTGGCCACCAAAGTGTCCACCATAAGGAGCTGTGTGGCAGTGCTGCAGCACAGACTTCGCCTCAGCAGCTGAAACACACTTCCTTAGTAAGCCGTCAGCACATGTCTTGTAAAGTGTGGGGTCATCCCAGATGAATTTCCTTGCTTCATGAAGGAACCTCTTCTTCTCTTGTCCTCCCTTGAAAACTGGTAATACCTGTGATGCAAGGAAGTTAGCAATGTCAGCAAACCAAGGTTCCTCATCGTTATCACGATGAGTCAATACAAAGACATGTTCATCAATAAAAGCATCAGAAATTGCGGCCTCCGCAATTGTGCTGCAATCGAGACAGGTGATCCGCAACCACATTTTCACATCCTTTCTTGTCTCGAATGTCCAAATCAAATTCCTGCAGCAATAACACCCACCTAATCAACCTAGGCTTAGCATCAGCCTTCCTCATGAGGTACTTTAAGGCAGAATGGTCAGTGTACACAATTGTCCTAGTGCCTACAATATAGTTTCTAAATTTCTCACAAGCAAATACTACAGCAAGCATCTCTTTCTCAGTAGTTGTATAATTACATTGAGCCTCATTCAGGGTTTTACTAGCATAGTATACAGGGTGTGTTAGCTTGTCAATCTTCTGTCCTAACATAACCCCTACAGCATAGTCACTAGCATCACATAACATCTCAAATGGGAGATCCCAATCTGGCCCTACTATAACAGGTGCTGTGACTAGTGCTTTCTTAAGGGTTTGCCAAGCTACTAAACATTCCTTAGAGAAGATGAATGGCCTATTTATCTCTAGAAGCTCACACAGAGGTTTGGCTATCTTAGAAAAGTCCTTAATGAACCTTCTGTAGAAGCCAGCATGCCCTAAGAAACTTCTAATGGCCTTGACATTCTGAGGCTCTACCAACTTCTCTATGATCTCAATTTTGGCCCTATCGACCTCAACACCTGCCCTTGACACTCTATGACCTAAGACAATCCCCTCATCTACCATGAAGTGACACTTCTCCCAATTAAGGACTAAGTTAGTCTCCTCACATCTAGCCAGGACTTGTCCTAAATTCTCTAGACAGTTGGTAAAGGAATCCCCAAAAACTGAGAAATCATCCATGAATATCTCTATCATGGACTCATCCAAGTCAGAAAAGATTGCCAACATGCACCTTTGGAATGTTGCCGGTGCATTGCATAAGCCAAAAGGCATTCTGCGAAAGGCAAATGTTCCAAAAGGGCAAGTGAAGGTAGTCTTTTCTTGGTCTTTGGGGTCTATAGTGATCTGGTTATACCCTGAATAACCGTCTAAGAAACAGTAATAGGCTCTACCAGCTATTCTGTCTAACATTTGGTCAATGAATGGTAGAGGGAAGTGGTCTTTTTTAGTTTCTTTATTTAGCTTCCTATAATCCATGCAAACTCTCCATCCTGTGACAGTCCTAGTTGGAATCAGTTCATTGTTCTCATTGACTACCACAGTTATCCCACCCTTCTTAGGTACACATTGTATAGGGCTCACCCACTGACTACTAGCTATGGGGAAGATCACACCAGCATCTAACCATTTTATTATTTCTTTTTTAACTACCTCTTTCATAGAGGGATTCAGCCTACGTTGATGATCTATTCTAGGTGTGTGCTCTTCCTCTAGTATAATCTTATGCATGCAATAAGAAGGGCTAATGCCTCTAATATCAGCAATAGTCCATGCAATAGCTTTCCTATGTTGCTTAAGTAGTAATATTAATTCAACCTCATGCTGTTCACTTAGCTTAGAAGAAATAATTACAGGCAAAGTCTCATTATTCCCTAAATATGCATACTTGAGGTGAGTGGGGAGAGGTTTTAATTCTAATACAGGTGGATGCTCAATGGATGGCTTTAAAGGATTCAAGGCTCTATCAGTTAAGTCAATATTCATACAAACATGCTGAGGGTTATTTACAAATATGTCCATTATCTCAGCTATGTTTAAATCAGTCAATTCTAATCCTACATATTCATTAGCATGCTTGGTTAGTAATACATGCTCCAATTGTTCTTCCATCAAAGAATCTACAACGTCCATGCTAGCACAGGATTCAAGGTCAGAGGGGTACCTTAAAGCTTTATACACACTAAATTTCACCTCTTCATCATGAACCCTCATAGTGAGCTCACCTTTTTGGACGTCTATCAGTGCCCTACCTGTGGCAAGAAATGGTCTGCCTAATAGGATGGGGACCTCCTTGTCTGCTTCATAATCCAGGATAATGAAATCTGCAAGGAAAATAAATTTGTCAACTTTCACTAGAATATCCTCAATTTTACCTTCAGGGTATGCGATGGATCTGTCTGCTAGTTGTAAAGTGACAGTGGTTGGACGTGCTTCTCCTATTCCCAACTGGCGGAATAGTGATAGGGGCATAAGGTTTATGCTGGCGCCCAGGTCACAAAGCGCTCTGCCCACGTGCTTGCCTCCAAGTTCTACAGGTAAGGTGAAGGAACCAGGATCCTTCTCCTTCTTGGGTAGCTTGTTTTGGAGTATGGCACTGCACTCCTCAGTGAGGTTTACTGTTTCAAACTCACCAATTATTTTTTTGTTAGTAATGATATCTTTCAAAAACTTTACATAGGAAGGCATAGACTGTAAAACTTCTACAAAAGGAATGTTGACATGCACTTGCTTAAGAATTTCTAAGAATTTATTAAAATGCACTTCCTGTTCCTGCTTCTTCTTAAGCCTTCGAGGATATGGAGGTGGTGGCACATATGCAGGCACTTCAGGTCGCCTTAGGATAGGAGGAGGCCTTGGAATTTCTTCTATCTCCTCAATAATTTGTTCTAGCCTTGTTCCTGATGTGCTTGTTGGTGGTGGACCTTGGGTTGGCAGAGACTCCAGTGGAGCACTAGACTCAGTGTTCTCTACTCTCTTTGGTATGTCCTTTGTGTTGCTCACCAATGGTCTACCACTTCTGAGTTCAATTGCTTGAACTTGTTCCTTACCATCTCTCCTTGGCACTTCAGTGTCAGCAGGAAGCCTACCTTGGGGCCTACTTTTGATTTCATTGGCTAACTGGCCTATTTGGTTCTCTAGGCTCCTAAGGGTAGCTTGCTGACTCTGTAAAGTGGCATCATTCTTGGCTATGTATTCCTTGAGCAAGTTTTCTACAGAAGACCCTACAGGTTGGTTGTATGGTTTTTGATACATGGATTGGTTATGTTGGGGAGTGAAACCAGGTGTTCCACTCGGCCTTGGTTGGTTAGGATTTTGGTTAGTATTCTGTTGGCCACCCCATGACAGGTTTGGGTGGTTCCTCCAACCAGGGTTATAAGTATTAGAGTAGGGGTTGTTCCTAGGCTGCTGCTGACTTCCAATATAGCAGACTGAGGCTGGATTCCCAGGGCAGTATTCATACAGGTGCCCTTCCCCACAGAATCCACATACAAGTGTCTCACCTTGACTTGGTTGGGTGCCCATTGACATGGTTGTGGCGGTGTTGACACTTGTTTGGAGATTGGCTTGAGCCATTTGCTTAACTAGGTTGGTCAGGGCATTTATTTGGCTGCTCATTGCACTTAGAGCATCCTTGTCTTGAGCTCTAGTTGGCTCAACTGGATCATCTGACCACCTACAGTGAGATGCTGAGATCTTCTCCAAGATCTCATAGGCCTCGTTGTAACTCTTGGACAACATGGAACCTCCAGCAGATGAGTTTAAGACTTGTCTAGTGTTGGGGTTGCATCCTTTGAAAAAGACCTCTATTTGGATACACCATGGGATGCCATGGTGTGGACATTTAAGAAGAAGATCTTTAAACCTTGTCCAAGCTTCGTGAAGAGACTCAGTGTCAGCTTGTTTGAACTTGATTATGTCATCACGAAAGGTAGAATTCCTATCAGGTGGGAAGTATTTGACTAGGAATTTTTCTGCTAAGTCTGTCCAGTTGCGAACAGATCCAGAGGGTAATGAGTTCAACCATGTTTTGGCTTTGTCCCTCAAAGAGTAAGGGAAAAGGTATAGCCTCAAGGCTTCTTGGGAAACTCCAGGGATGAGGAATGTATCACTGACTCCTAAGAAGTTCCTAAGATGGTTGTGGGGGTCCTCATTTTCCACTCCAAAGAATTGTCCCACAGTGGACAACATTTGGAACATCACTGGCTTTAACTCGAATGAGTGGGCAGTGATTTCAGGACGGATTATGCTGGGGTTCAGCTCCTCAGGCATAGGTACTAGGTACGAGAGTATGGCGCTGTCCTTATCATTCGCTATTTCGATGGGGTTGCGAGTGACAGGCACCGGATTTGGAACTATTCCATCCATTTCTTCTTGAGATAATTGCGGAGGAATTGCGGTTCCCGCAATTACTTGAGGTATAGAGGGTTGGTTAAAGAGACGTTTCTTGGCTCTATTTCTGGCCCTAAGTAATCTCTCAGGCTCAGGATTGAACTCTAGATCACTACTTGAAGGTTCACTCATAAACTAACCCAATGGTACCTGCAAAAGAAATGAAACAGATCAGCTTCAATAGGCAATAAACTTGGTGTTTCAAACTTAACAAACTTCGTTTTCACTTAAATAAGTCCCCGGCAGCGGCGCCAAAAACTTGTTACGTGCTCAATGTGTTAAAATGAATAAGTAATAAGGTAGAGAGAGCACTCAGAACATGCAAGCATACATGGTCTTATAGCAAGTAGTAAGTATATTTCATTCGTTTTCCCACAGAGACTTATTATAAGCTATTCATGAAGTGTAACGTTAAGAAAGAAGGGGTGGATTTGATGGGGTAGTATTGGTTTTTAATTGTCTATTTCCTACTGAATACGGAGAGGGTAGCAACATAAACAAGTGCCAGTTAAAGCTAAACTCAAATGAGAAGAGACGGGATTAATAAATGAAAGCAAAAACAGCTAGACAGAATTGTAACTTATGCAGAATTGCGGAGACAGCAATTCTATCGCAATTGAAATAACAGCGAAAGTGTGTAAAGTGATGAATTAAGGGCTACTAACGACTATCCTATAGGCTTTTTCTCACGATTCTCAAGCAGTGGATCAGCTCTCTATGCATCAAACTCTCTCATTCTCATGTATCTTCCGATTTCATGCATTAGATTCTTTAGGTTACTCATGTCCAAGTAAGGTCTTAAGCATCTTGTTAAGGCAGAAAAATATGGTTTGTACTAGGGAAACGCCTATTTCTAGGTCGTTTCCTGGTTACCTTGAAAGGCTAGCATGATAGTATGACTCTGAACTCTTACTCCTTCCAGAGGTTAGGAGTTCTTTGGACAAAATGGATGGCCAATCGAAATTGCCCGTGGGATGAAGCTTACATACAATCAATGCTTCGAGAGCTATCCTACATGCTTGGTTCACGTTTTTTAGCCTAAAGTGTTGTCATTAGCATGCCCCTAAGTGATTTAGCTACTCATGGATGTAAACAGAACAGAAGCAAGAGAAGAAGTAGACATGCTTAGAAGGAATTTAAAGACAAAACAGTAAGGGAAAGCAGTAGAATGTAAAGGCAAGAAACTGTGGACTGAAGAATTGAGATTTGATTACTTGATTGTTTGATTGACAAAGAAAAGCTTTAAAGCAAATAACAGGAAGACAGAACACAACGAAATAGTATAATCTAGCTACTAGAAAAGAAACAGCAACAAGACAAAGCTGGAAAATGGAAATGAAGAGCAGAAAGCAGTAAAACAAGCTTGAATGTCTCGTCGCAATCGCCTCGAATGAAGGATGAGGAAGGTCAGCCTTGCTTGGATGAATCCAATCAGGAGAGAAGAAGAATCTCCTCTCCTTCCTATCAGATTATCGATTCCAACAGCTGAGCTTCGCAAACCAGCAGACGGCAAAGGAAAACGGGAGAAAAGTTGGACTGCGAGAAGACTTCTACGCTTTCGGATGATGTTTGAACCCTCGACTTTGACCCCTATTTATAGTAATCTGCAGGTGCGTTTGGGCCAAGGAGAACCATCAATCTTCAACGTCGTACTTCAGAATGGATGGAGGAGAAAGAACGAATCCCTGAAATAACGGAAATTAACAGAAAAAGATCAGTCAACTTACGGTTTTCACTTGAAACATTGCGGTGTCCGCAATGTTTCCGCAATGCTATCGCAATGCTTGTTTTTCATTCTTTTCCTTCGGTTTTCAACCCTTTTCTTTCCTATTGTACTTAAGTCCTAATTTAGCTACCTTCTTCTAATTCTCATATTTAAGCATAGGTCTAGGCTAAATGCTATCAAAAACACCTAAGAGTGAACATCTTTCTAAGATAATTAAGTCCTAAAAAGGTCACTTTTGGAGACGTAACAGACACCCTTCCGACTAACCAGTCCGCGGGACTCCAACTTCCATCTCGGGGCTTACCGACTCATGGGGCATAACGACCCCTAGAAGGGTTATATGACGTAACCTCCTACCCACGGACTGAGGCGCAATACCGGCACACTCGTGCCGTCCGATACTGTCCATTAGATTCCAGTCTAAGGAAGACGCCCAAGACTACTCGTCTTGCAGACGCTCGCCCACGCCATGACACATGTATGTGCCACAGGGTAGCTCGCTTAAGCCATAAGGCCCAGGGGTGGTGGAGAGCTTACACAATGCCTCCCCCTATAGTACATTTTGAGACATTTCCAATCTGTCACCCTTGCATATGACTTTGGCGAGTCATCATACGCCAACGTGGAGCGCCCGTCAGAACTCCGATTGACACGAAATCTGACGTGCTTACATCTCTCATCAATATGAGTCTAACTCCAAAGCCGTTCGTCGAAACTCACGACGGAACCCCGACTTCCAGGATCTAGGCCTAAGGCCCCATCTGGCCCCCGCAGAGCTTGATGCTGACACTGTCGACAAGGCTTGTCACGGGTCTTCTGCTAGGACCATGACAATTAGCATGCACTTAGGGGTGGCCATCAGTCGGTCGTCGAAAACCAACCAGTTGATTTCCTCTAAATGAAAACTGACGATTTTTGGTGAGAGAACGATTGGTCGTTTTCATTTTTTTTAAATCATAACACATCGAAAGAAGTAGAGATTGATAGAAAAATAGTTTAGACTTGAGGTTGGAATGGAAACTAAAGAAAATAAAGGAGAAGGTGAACACAAAGAAGGGAAAACGAAAGAATGGGGAAGAAGAAAGAGAATGAAATGACAAAAGTTTAGGTTTTTTGTGGAGACAAAACTAATGGCTCATTAGTTTGTTATGTATATATATAGATGGAATAATGGGGGAAACCAGACAAATAGCTAGAATGAAATAGTGGTTACTGAAAGACAGATAAACTCTTTAAATTTCTAATCCCTCTTTTTTTGTAACGAAAGGAATGATCCTCTAAACAAGAGGAATGATTGTTTTGATAGGCTATTTTGATAAATGTCCATTTATGTTTTTAATAAGATAAATGACCAAAAGCTAAAACTAGAATTATGTCAAAAAATGATTTGGACTAAAATAACAAACGTATAATCAATAGAACTTTATTTACATAACAACTATTTATGAAAACTGTCACTGAGTTATATTCATGTTGGCAAGTTCGAAAATATTAGGTGTCTTCTGAATGGATGAATCTTTAATCCCTCCTTTTTTTTAGTACAACAAACAAGGGAGGGAGAATTGAACCTCCGATCTCAATAGAGATAGTAGATGTCAATTAGAGTAAATATTTAGTTACTCTAGGTTTAAAAACATCTAGTATAAGTTTGACGAGTGTAAATATTTAGTTACTCTAGATGAGAGTGTGTATGTATTTGTATATATATATTTATATATATATTTGTTGTTTTTTCCTTTTGAGTTCAACAATTGTGAGTCGTTGTATTATAGTGGTAAGTATTCATGCCTGTCACGCAGGTGACCCGGGTTTGATCCCCGGTAGCTGCGTCTCTCTTTTTATAAAAAAAAAAAGTCTAATTACAAATTAGAAAGGATATTGAATCTAGCTTGTGTGTATATATATATTTGTGGATGCATATTTGATAATAGAAATATTGTAAAAATAGTAATTACAAATTAGAAAGGATATTGAATTTAGCTTAGATATATTTGTGGATGCATATGTAGTAAGCATATTTGATAATAGAAATATTGTAAAAATAGTAATTACAAATTAGATTGGATATTGAATGGAATCAATCCATACACATACAAAATAAATAGATTCAAAGTTTAGTGGATATTGAATTGAATCAATCCATACACATACAAAATAAATAGACTCAAAGTTTAGTTGTTGTCAAAGTGAGTTTCACTCATTAGCATATACTTAAGGGGTGGATCATGGATATTGAATGGAATCAATTCATACAAAATAAATAGAGTCAAAGTTTAGATGTTGTTAACGTGAGACTCATTAGCATACACTTAGGGGTGGCCATCGATCATGGATATTGAATGGAACCAATCCATACAAATTAAATAGACTCAAAGTTTAGTTGTTGTCAAAGTGAGTCATTGGCATGCACTTAGGGGTGGCCATCAGTCGGTCGTCGAAAACCAACCAGTCGATTTCCTCTAAATGAAAACTGACGATTTTTGGTGAGAGAACGATTGGTCGTTTTCATTTTTTATAAATCATAACACGTCGAAAGAAGTAGAGATTGATAGAAAAATAGTTTAGACTAGAGGTTGGAATGGAAACTAAAGAAAATAAAGTAGAAGGTGAACACAAAGAAGGGAAAACAAAAGAATGAGGAAGAAGAAAGAGAATGAAATGACAAAAGTTTAGGTTTTTTGTGGAGACAAAACTAATGGCTCATTAGTTTGTTATGTATATATATAGATGGAATAATGGGGGAAACCAGAGAAATAGCTAAAATGAAATAGTGGTTACTGGAAGACAGATAAACTCTTTAAATTTCTAATCCCTCTTTTTTTGTAACGAAAGGAACGATCGTTTAATCAAGAGGAATGATTGTTTTGATAGGCTATTTTGATAAATGTCCATTTATGTTTTTAATAAGATAAATGACCAAAAGCTAAAACTAGAATAATGTCAAAAAATGATTTGGACTAAAATAACAAACGTATAATCAATAGAACTTTATTTACATAACAACTATTTATGAAAACTGTCACCGAGTTATATTCATGTTGGCAAGTTCGAAAATATTAGGTGTCTTCTGAATGGATGAATCTTTAATCCCTTCCTTTTTTAGTACAACAAACAGGGGAGGGAGAATTGAACCTCCGATCTCAATAGAGATAGTAGATGTCAAGTAGAGTAAATATTTAGTTACTCTAGATTTAAAAACATCTGGTATAAGTTTGGAGTGTAAATATTTAGTGATTCTAGATGAGAGTGTATGTATTTGTATATATATATATATATATATATATATATTGTTTTTTCCTTTTTAGTTTAACAATTGTGAGTCGTTGTAGTATAGTGGTAAGTATTTCTGCCTGTCACGCAGGTGACCCGGGTTTGATCCTCGGCAGCGGCGTCTCTTTTTTATAAAAAAATTCTAATTAAAAATTAGAAAGGAAATAGAATCTAGCTATATATATATATATACAAGATGCATATGTAGTAATTACAAATTAGAATCGATCATGGATATTGAATGGAACCAATCCATACAAAATAAAGAGACTCAAAGTTTAGTTGTTGTCAAAGTGAGTCATTAGCATGCACTTAGGGGTGGCCATCAGTCGGTAGTCGAAAACCAACCAGTCGATTTCCTCTAAATGAAAACTGGCGATTTTTGGTGAGAGAACGATTGGTCGTTTTCGTTTTTTTTAAATCATAACACGTCGAAAGAAGTAGAGATTGATAGAAAAATAGTTTAGACTTGAGGTTGGAATGAAAACTAAAGAAAATAAAGGTGAATGTGAACACAAAGAAGGGAAAACGAAAGAATGGGGAAGAAGAAAGAGAATGAAATGACAAAAGTTTAGGTTTTTTGTGGAGACAAAACTAATGGCTCATTAGTTTGTTATGTATATATATAGATGGAATAATGGGGGCAACCAGATAAATAGCTAGAATGAACTAGTGGTTTCTGAAAGACAGCTAAACTCTTTAAATTTCTAATCCCTCTTTTTTTGTAACAAAGGAACCATCCTCTAAACAAGAGGAATGATTGTTTTGATAGGCTATTTTGATAAATGTCCATTTATGTTTTTAATAAGATAAATGACCAAAAGCTAAAACTAGAATAATGTCAAAAAATGATTTGGACTAAAATAAAAAACGTATAATCAATAGAACTTTATTTACATAACAACTATTTATGAAAACTGTCACCGAGTTATATTCATGTTGGCAAGTTCGAAAATATTAGGCATCTTCTGAATGGATGAATCTTTAATCCCTTCCTTTTTTAGTACAACAAACAGGGGAGGGAGAATTGAACCTCTGATCTCAATAGAGATAGTAGATGTCAATTAGAGTAAATATTTAGTTACTCTAGATTTAAAAACATCTGGTATAAGTTTGACGAGTGTAAATATTTAGTGATTCTAGATGAGAGTGTATGTATTTATATATATATATATATTGTTTTTTTCTTTTTAGTTCAACAATTGTGAGTCGTTGTAGTATAGTGGTAAGTATTCCAGCTTGTCACGCAGGTGACCCGGGTTCGATCCCTGGCAGCGGCGTTATAAAAAAAAGTAAACGAAAGAATGGGGAAGAAGAAAGAGAAGAAGAAAGAGAATGAAATGACAAAAGTTTAGAAACTAATGGCTCATTAGTTTGTTATGTACCAGAGAAATAGCTAGAATGAACTAGTGGTTTCTGAAAGACAACTAAACTCTTTAAATTTCTAATCCCTAATTTTTTGTAACGAAAGGAACCATCCTCTAAACAAGAGGAATGATTGTTTTGATAGGCTATTTTGATAAATGTCCATTTATGTTTTTAATAAGATAAATGCACAAAAGCTAAAACTAGAATAATGTCAAAAAATGATTTGGACTAAAATAACAAACGTATAATCAATAGAACTTTATTTACATAAAACCTATTTATGAAAACTGTCACCGAGTTATATTCAAGGTTGCAAGTTCGAAAATATTAGGTATCTTCTGAATGGATGAATCTTTAATCTCTTCCTTTTTTAGTACAACAAACAGGGGAGGGAGAATTGAACCTCTGATCTCAATAGAGATAGTAGATGTCAATTAGAGTAAATATTTAGTTACTCTAGATTTAAAAACATCTGGTATAAGTTTGACGAGTGTAAATATTTAGTGATTCTAGATGAGAGTGTATGTATTTTTATATATATATATATTGTTTTTTTCTTTTTGGTTCAACAATTGTGAGTCGTTGTAGTATAGTGGTAAGTATTCCTGCCTGTCACGCAGGTGACCCGGGTTCGATCCCCGGCAGCGGCGTCCCTCTTTTATAAAAAAAAGTCTAATTAAGTTTTTTGTGGAGACAAAACTAATGGCTCATTAGCTTGTTATGTATATATATAGATGGAATAATGGGGGCAACCAGAGAAATAGCTAGAATGAACTAGTGGTTTCTGAAAAACAGCTAAACTCTTTAAATTTCTAATCCCTCGTTTTTTGTAACGAAAGGAACCATCCTCTAAACAAGAGGAATGATTGTTTTGATAGGCTATTTTTATAAATGTCCATTTATGTTTTTAATAAGATAAATGACCAAAAGCTAAAACTAGAATAATGTCAAAAAATGATTTGGACTAAAATAACAAACGTATAATCAATAGAACTTTATTTACATAACAACTATTTATGAAAATTGTCACCGAGTTATAATCATGTTGGCAAGTTCGAAAATATTAGGTGTCTTCTGAATGGATGAATCTTTAATCCCTTCCTTTTTTAGTACAACAAACAGGGGAGGGAGAATTGAACCTCTGATCTCAATAGAGATAGCAGATGTCAATTAGAGTAAATATTTAGTTACTCTAGATTTAAAAACATCTAGTATAAGTTTGGAGTGTAAATATTTAGTGATTCTAGATGAGAGTGTATGTATTTGTATATATATATATATATATATATATTGTTTTTTCCTTTTTAGTTCAACAATTGTGAGTCGTTGTAGTATAGTGGTAAGTATTTCTGCCTGTCACGCAGGTGACCCGGGTTTGTTTCTCGGCAGCGGCGTCTCTTTTTTATAAAAAAATTCTAATTAAAAATTAGAAAGGAAATAGAATCTAGCTATATATATATATACAAGATGCATATGTAGTAATCATATTTGATAATAGAAATATTGTAAAAATAGTAATTACAAATTAGAATCGATCATGGATATTGAATGGAACCAATCCATACAAAATAAAGAGACTCAAAGTTTAGTTGTTGTCAAAGTGAGTCATTAGCATGCACTTAGGGGTGGCCATCAGTCGGTAGTCGAAAACCAACCAGTCGATTTCCTCTAAATGAAAACTGGCGATTTTTGGTGAGAGAACGATTGGTCGTTTTCGTTTTTTTTAAATCATAACACGTCGAAAGAAGTAGAGATTGATAGAAAAATAGTTTAGACTTGAGGTTGGAATGAAAACTAAAGAAAATAAAGGTGAATGTGAACACAAAGAAGGGAAAACGAAAGAATGGGGAAGAAGAAAGAGAATGAAATGACAAAAGTTTAGGTTTTTTGTGGAGACAAAACTAATGGCTCATTAGTTTGTTATGTATATATATAGATGGAATAATGGGGGCAACCAGATAAATAGCTAGAATGAACTAGTGGTTTCTGAAAGACAGCTAAACTCTTTAAATTTCTAATCCCTCTTTTTTTGTAACGAAAGGAACCATCCTCTAAACAAGAGGAATGATTGTTTTGATAGGCTATTTTGATAAATGTCCATTTATGTTTTTAATAAGATAAATGACCAAAAGCTAAAACTAGAATAATGTCAAAAAATGATTTGGACTAAAATAACAAACGTATAATCAATAGAACTTTATTTACATAACAACTATTTATGAAAACTGTCACCGAGTTATATTCATGTTGGCAAGTTCGAAAATATTAGGCATCTTCTGAATGGATGAATCTTTAATCCCTTCCTTTTTTAGTACAACAAACAGGGGAGGGAGAATTGAACCTCTGATCTCAATAGAGATAGTAGATGTCAATTAGAGTAAATATTTAGTTACTCTAGATTTAAAAACATCTGGTATAAGTTTGACGAGTGTAAATATTTAGTGATTCTAGATGAGAGTGTATGTATTTATATATATATATATATATATATTGTTTTTTTCTTTTTAGTTCAACAATTGTGAGTCGTTGTAGTATAGTGGTAAGTATTCCAGCTTGTCACCCAGGTGACCTGGGTTCGATCCCCGGCAATGGTGTCTCTCTTTTATAAAACAAAGTAAAGGAAAGAATGGGGAAGAAGAAAGAGAATGAAATGACAAAAGTTTAGAAACTAATGGCTCATTAGTTTGTTATGTACCAGAGAAATAGCTAGAATGAACTAGTGGTTTCTGAAAGACAACTAAACTCTTTAAATTTCTAATCCCTCTTTTTTTGTAACGAAAGGAATCATCCTCTAAACAAGAGGAATGATTGTTTTGATAGGCTATTTTAATAAATGTCCATTTATGTTTTTAATAAGATAAATGCACAAAAGCTAAGACTAGAATAATGTCAAAAAATGATTTGGACTAAAATAACAAACGTATAATCAATAGAACTTTATTTACATAAAACCTATTTATGAAAACTGTCACCGAGTTATATTCAAGGTTGCAAGTTCGAAAATATTAGGTATCTTCTGAATGGATGAATCTTTAATCTCTTCCTTTTTTAGTACAACAAACAGGGGAGGGAGAATTGAACCTCTGATCTCAATAGAGATAGTAGATGTCAATTAGAGTAAATATTTAGTTACTCTAGATTTAAAAACATCTGGTATAAGTTTGACGAGTGTAAATATTTAGTGATTCTAGATGAGAGTGTATGTATTTATATATATATATATATATATTGTTTTTTTCTTTTTAATTCAACAATTGTGAGTCGTTGTAGTATAGTGGTAAGTATTCCTGCCTGTCACGCAGGTGACCCGGGTTCGATCCCTGGCAGCGGCGTCAAAATATGATTTGGACTAAAATAACAAACGTATAATCAATAGAACTTATTTACATAACAACTATTTATGAAAATTGTCACCAAGTTATAATCATGTTGGCAAGTTCGAAAATATTAGGTGGAACTTTATTTACATAACAACTATTTATGAAAATTGTCACCAAGTTATAATCATGTTGGCAAGTTCGAAAATATTAGGTGTCTTCTGAATGGATGAATCTTTAATCCCTACTAAAATAACAAACGTATAATCAATAGAACTTTATTTACATAACAACTATTTATGAAAATTGTCACCAAGTTATAATCATGTTGGCAAGTTCGAAAATATTAGGTGGAACTTTATTTACATAACAACTATTTATGAAAATTGTCACCAAGTTATAATCATGTTGGCAAGTTCGAAAATATTAGGTGTCTTCTGAATGGATGAATCTTTAATCCCTACTAAAATAACAAACGTATAATCAATAGAACTTTATTTACATAACAACTATTTATGAAAATTGTCACCGAGTTATAATCATGTTGGCAAGTTCGAAAATATTAGGTGTCTTCTGAATGGATGAATCTTTAATCCCTTCCTTTTTTAGTACAACAAACAGGGGAGGGAGAATTGAACCTCTGATCTCAATAGAGATAGCAGATGTCAATTAGAGTAAATATTTAGTTACTCTAGATTTAAAAACATCTTGTATAAGTTTGACGAGTGTAAATATTTAGTGATTCTAGATGAGAGTCTATGTATTTGTATATATATATATTGTTTTTTTCTTTTTAGTTCAACAATTGTGAGTCGTTGTAGTATAGTGGTAAGTATTCCTGTCTGTCACGCAGGTGACCCGGGTTCGATCCCCGGCAGCGGCGTCTCTCTTTTATAAAAAAAAGTCTAATTAAAAATTAGAAAGGAAATAGAATCTAGCTATATATATACAAGATGCATATGTGGTAATCATATTTGATAATAGAAATATTGTAAAAATAGTAATTACAAATTAGAATGGATATTGAATGGAATCAATCCATACACATACACAATAAATAAACTAAAAAATTTAGTTGTTGTCAAAGTGAGTTTAAACTCATTAGCATACACTTAAGGGGTGGCCATCCATCATGGATATTGAATGTAACAAATCCATACAAAATAAATACTCAAAGTTTAGTTGTTGTCAAAGTGAGACTCATTAGCATACACTTAGGGGTGGCCATTGATCATGGATATTGAATGGAACCAATCCATACAAAATAAAGAGACTCAAAGTTTAGTTGTTGTCAAAGTGAGTCATTAGCATGCACTTAGGGGTGGCCATCAGTCGGTCGTCGAAAACCATTCAGTCGATTTCCTCTAAATGAAAACTGGCGATTTTTGGTGAGAGAACGATTGGTCGTTTTCATTTTTTTTAAATCATAACACGTCGAAAGAAGTAGAGATTGATAGAAAAATAGTTAAGACTTGAGGTTGGAATGGAAATTAAAGAAAATAAAGGTGAATGTGAACACAAAGAAGGGAAAACGAAAGAATGGGGAAGAAGAAAGAGAATGAAATGACAAAAGTTAAGGTTTTTTGTGGAGACTAAACTAATGGCTCATTAGTTTGTTATGTATATATATAGATGTAATAATGGGGGCAACCAGAGAAATAGCTAGAATGAACTAGTGGTTTCTGAAAGACAGCTAAACTCTTTAAATTTCTAATCCCTCTTTTTTTGTAACGAAAGGAACCATCCTCTAAACAAGAGGAATGATTGTTTTGATAGGCTATTTTGATAAATGTCCATTTATGTTTTTAATAAGATAAATGACCAAAAGCTAAAACTAGAATAATTTCAAAAAATGATTTGGACTAAAATAACAAACGTATAATCAATAGAACTTTATTTACATAACAACTATTTATGAAAACTCAAGTTCGAAAATATTAGGTTCCTTCTGAATGGATGAATCTTTAATCCCTTCCTTTTTTAGTACAACACACAGGGGAGGGAGAATTGAACCTCCGATCTCAATAGAGATAGTAGATGTCAATTAGAGTAAATATTTAGTTACTCTAGATTTAAAAACATCTGGTATAAGTTTGACGAGTGTAAATATTTATTGATTCTAGATGAGAGTGTATGTATTTGTATATATATATATATATTTTTTTCCTTTTTAGTTCAACAATTGTGAGTCGTTGTAGTATAGTGGTAAGTATTCCTGCCTGTCACGTAGGTGACCCGGGTTCGATCCCCGGCAGCGGCGTCTCTCTTTTATAAAAATAAGTCTAATTACAAATTAGAAAGGAAATAGAATCTAGGGGTGGCCATTGATCATGAATACAAATCCATACAAAATAAATAGACTCAAAGTTTAGTTGTTGTCAAAGTGAGACTCATTAGCATACACTTAGGGGTGGCCATTGATCATGAATATTGAATGGAACCAATCCATACAAAATAAAGAGACTCAAAGTTTAGTTGTTGTCAAAGTGAGTCATTAGTGTCCCGGTCATGCTTGTCCAAGGCATGTTGCCTATGGCCGCATGCCCATGACAACACCTTCACATTTACTTTTCATCATTTACTTTTTATGTCGCACTTTATTTTGTATGATCACTCACCACTTTCATGTGCAGGGGTGACAGATCTAATTTCTTCTAGAATGTACTATATGGGGAACCCGACAATCGTTAAAATCCTCCTACCAAGAGTTGTATGCTAACATAGCCTTTGATGTTGCCTTATTGCTTGCAACCTACAACACAAATGTTTTCACAAATGTTTTCAACAAGATTCCCGACCCTTCTCTCTAACCCCGTTTTCTAAAACCGTTTTCTTGAGAACGGGGGTAGAGGTTCCGTGAGAACCCAAGTTGTGTCAGCGGCTTTCGATTTTATTTTGGCTGACTTGCTTGCGAGCTAGAGCAAGTGCCGCACGACCGTGCTTTGAGTCTTGAAGAAAGCCCGATCGTGACAGTTGGTATCAGAGCCTAATTGGCTTCAGTTGTGAAAAGAAGAAGAATCATGTCTGCGATCAAACAATTGGGCAAGTCCCAGGTCGACAGACTAGTTGAGATGGAAGAGTAGATGCTCTACTTAAATGACGTCCCAGACAGCATTCGATTCCTGGAGACCCGAGTCGAAGAGATATCGGCCAGGTCCGATAAAGTTGAAGCGATAACTAGTCGCTTAGACGGACTGCCCGTCCAAGACATGTTGAGGAGAATAGATATCCTCGAATTAAAAGCTACGAGATCTGGTAGCTTCGAGCGTGGGGACAGCTCGACGGGCTCTGTTGCCCACATAGAAGAGTGTGTCGGAGAATTAGACAGCTCCCAGAAAGTTGTAATACAGATGGTGACTGAGCTATCTGAGGATGTCAAAGCTGCACTTGATGTCCGAACTAACCTAGAAGAGTTGAGGGTAGAAATGGAAAATCTGACTGCCATACTAGACCTCACCATACGAGCGATGGGAAACCAAACCCCAACTGGGGGTAATGTTCCGTTCAACAGGGTAAAGATCCCCGAACCGAAGCCCTTCTGAAGGGCTCGAGACGCGAAAGCTCTGGAGAACTTCTTGTTTGACATCGAACAATACTTCAAACCCACCAATACAGTTACCCAAGAGGCAAAGTTGACCTTAACAACCATGCATCTAACTGATGATGCAAAGTTGTGGTGGAGATCTCGATATATCGACATTCAAGAAGGCCGATGCGCCATAAATACGTGGGAGGAACTGAAGCAAGAATTGCGCTCCCAGTTCTTCCCCGAGAACGTTGCAGTCCTGGCGAGGCGCAAGCTGCGTGATTTAAAACACACCGGTACCATTCGTGAATATGTGAAACAGTTTTCTGGATTTATGTTAGATATTCGTGGCATGACAGAGTTGGACAAAGTGTTTTATTTTGTACAAGGGCTGAAGCCCTAGGCAAAGTCCAAGTTATATGAACAGAAAGTACAGACTCTCTCTGACGCCTATGGAGCAGCCGAACGTCTTTTCGATCTCAGCAACGATCAACCACAAGATCAGAAAAGAAATCCGACATCCTCAAGTGGGACAAACAAGTTTACTCGATCTGGCTCTCCCAAGAATAGGGGAGGAGACAGAGCAGGAGGAGGAGATCGTAAACCCTTCCAACCAAGAGGGGGCCCACCAGGACGCCCGAAAAACCCACAAGCTAACACTAGACCACTCTCTTGTTACTTGTGTCAGGGTCCCCATCGAGTTTACGAGTGTCCGAACCGAGCTGCCCTTAAGGCTTTTCAGGCAACGCTAACGGATAACACCGAGACAGAAGCTGTTGAAACAGATACACATTCTGAAGAAGGCGATGGAAATCCTCGCATGGGAGCTTTGAAATTCTTATCTTCCCTTCAGAAGAATGCGAGTGGATCTAAAGAGTCGTTGGAACGTTGTCTCATGTATGTTGAAGCGTGGGTTAACCAAAGGTCGGCCAAGAACACCCTGGTCGACTCAGGCGCCACCCACAACTTTATGACCGAAGGGGAAGCCCGTCGGCTGAACCTACGTTGGGACAAGGACACCAGGAAGATGAAAGCTGTCAATTCCGCAGCACTGCCTATCCTGGGAATAGCCAAGAGAGCCTCCATAAAGCTGGGGACATGGAACGGACATACTGACTTTGTTATTGTCAAGATGGACGACTTCGACGTAGTGTTAGGGATGGAATTTCTTCTCGAACACAAAGTCATACCCATGCCCCTTGCGAAGTGCCTAGTGATAACAGGGTCCAGGCCCACGGTTGTTCAGACAAGTGTTGCGTGCTCAGTGTTTAAAATAAAGATGCAATGGGAGAGCACTCAGAACATGCAAGCATACATGGTCTTGTAGCAAGTAATAAGTATTTTTTCATTCGATTTCCCACAGAGATTTATTCTTAGTTACTAACGAAGTGAGATGTTAATTTAGAAAAGATGGTTTAATGGGGTATAATTGGAATCAATATGCCTAACTAATAAAGAACGTGCGAGATATGCAAGCATAAACAAAGACAAGTGAAGAGATTAACTTGAAAGTGGAAGAAAAAGAATTGCGGAGAAAGCAATTATCTAGCAATAAAATCGCAAAACAGAGAACTGAAAAAAAATAGCTAAGGAAAAAATAAAACTAAGAAAATTGCGCAGACAGCAATTTTCTAGCAATTGTACTAACAGCGTTTTAAGGGTAAAGTGTGGAAACAAGGGCTGCTAACGACTCCTCTATAGGCTTTTTCATGCGATTCTTCAGCAGTAGATCAACTTATCATGCATCAAATTAACTCATTCTCATGTATCTCTCGATTTCATGCATTAGATTCTTTAGTTCACTCATGTCCAAGTAAGGCTTAAGCATCTATTTATAAAAGCAAGTTAATGATTTGTGCTAGGAAAACGCCTATTCCTAGGTCGTTTTCTGGATACCATGAAAGGCTAGCATGAATGGACGACTCTGAACTCTTACTCCTTCCGGAGGTTAGGAGTTCTTTGGACAAAATGGATGGCCAATCGAAATTGCCCGTGGGATGAAGCACACATACATTCAATGCATTTGAAGCTATCCTACATGCTGAGTTCACGCATTTCTACCTACAGATTCATCATTAGCAGACCCTTATGTGGTTTAGTTACTCATGGACGATATGGAAAAAGGAAAGATTAGGTTGTTTAAACATGCTTAACAGAATGCAAATGACAGCACAGAAGAAAAGGAGCAGTAAGACAGTTGCGAAGTAGTCAAAATAACTCTTTGATTAACCAAGGTCCAAACTAAACAAGCAACAACTTTAAAGTGACGACAACTAAACAGAAGTGAACGAAATGAATTGGAGTAGCAAACATAAACGAATTACAACAGACAGAAACGAAAAGGAAAGCAGAAAACAATGGAAAGCAGTAGAAAGCCGTAAACGTGTGCGTGTGGACTCCTCGCCGCAAGCGCCTCGGATGAAGGGCGAAGGTAAGCTCGTTCGTGGATGAATCCAATCAGAAGAGAAGAAAGATCCTCTCTTATTCCTCTCAGACTATCGATTCCACCAGCTGAAACCCTCACACCAACAACCGGAAGAGAAAACAAATGAGAAAATGCGTTGAGATGGGAGTCTACGCTTCCGAGTCTGTCTTTAACCTTCCCCCTTGACCTCCTTTTATAGTGTTTTGCAGGTAGTCTTCAGCCAAGGAGAACCATCCATTCTGAACGACGACCTTCCACGTGGCAGCAAGAGAAAGAATGGGCGGCTGAAAGATCGTAACAAAATGGCAAATGGTTAGACAACTTAACAATTTTCACTTAAAACATTGCTGAGACAGCAATGTTTTCGCAATGTTTCTGCAATATGGAAATTTCAACTCTTTAGCTTTGTTTTTGGTTCTTTTTCCTTCCTTTTACACATAAGTCCTGATTTAGCTTCATTCTATAAATTCTCATATATATGCACATGTTTAGACTTAATTCTATAAAAAATGCTTAAGAGTGTACATCATTTTATAGCAAACAAGTCCCTAAAATATGCACTTTTAGAAAACAGCATGTCCTCAATGAGAGTCTGAGGTGGCACACCCCCAAACTTGTCCTAGAAGCATCTAGTCTAGGGCAAAACAAGTAGAATCTAAAAGTCCTAGGCATAGAATGAACTTCTTAAAGCAGATAACCCAGCAGCAAAAATTTGTAGAAAACAGCATGTTAAGGGCTTATAGAGGTGCATGCTGAGCAGTTCTAGGGAAGCTAATTTAAACTATCAAAGGTGTACTAAAACACTCATCCAGCATGCTCACAGATAGATCACATATTGAAGTCAAGAAAGCAGCAAGATAGCAAAATTTAAACAGAACCAGCCTATCCAAAAAGTCAGCTAATAGCATGCGAAACCTACCAAAAATTGCGGACTCCGCAAAAAATTCGTAATAAACCTACAGAGCATTTTTAACATTGATCAAGCCTCCTAGCATGCTATTTCCAGTCATCCA
Organism: Herpetospermum pedunculosum; assembly: GCA_028017165.1. Taxonomy (NCBI): domain Eukaryota; kingdom Viridiplantae; phylum Streptophyta; class Magnoliopsida; order Cucurbitales; family Cucurbitaceae; genus Herpetospermum; species Herpetospermum pedunculosum. The sequence continues at coordinate 49,671,695 of CM051528.1, read as the reverse complement.
AAACTACACAAAACAGAAAAACGAACGAAGCTAACTACTCAGATACCATCAACCTAAACTAAACTACTCTAAACAAACAAGGAAATTAAAAACAGATCAAGCATTTGATTAAAACAGAATTCAAAAAGTCACAGAAAAGCAAGTTTATTTTTCCAAGAGGGATCAGAAAACTCCCTCGAGTGCCGTTCAGACTGGCACTCAAACATCTTCATCCTCGTCTCTCCTCTCTCTAGGAGGCGCCCATGGCTTCAACAGGTCGGTAGGGAAAGTAGGGAAGATGCACCCCAACTGATCAGCCACATCTTTGTCCCGTGCCTGTGCATATTCGGCCCACTGCGCCATCTTGTGCTGCAGGTCCATCAGGCATGCCATTGATAGTGATTGAGCAGCAGCCAGGCCATCCAGCTCAAACTCCATGTTGCCCCTCCTTCGCATCCTCAAGATGGTGGGCAGCTCCATATGGCCTATGTAAGCCAACTGCTTCTCATTCTTCTCCATTGGGACTCCTGCACGAAGGCACAATTTAGTTATGGTATTAGGGAAAAATAGCTGACCCTTACCTTTCTTTGAGCAGTCGGCAATGGAGGCAGCAATGACTTCACCAACGCCAATGGTGAGGCCCCTCATGATGGCGTACATCAACAATGATCTCCTCTGGTTTATAGTCGTCTCGTGAGTCACAGGGGAGAGACGTCTGCGCACAAAAGAGAACCACACGGCCGCCTTGTCGCGCAGGGTTGCACTCATCAGGGTGTGCTTCCCATTCCTTGACACCGCCCACGATGCCTCTGGCTTGCCTATCGTGTGCAGAGCCTCTTCTAGGACTGTCGGCAAGTCAACAATCTTGGCATAGTCAGAACGGGGATACTCCTTGAGGCCGTAGGCCTCATTGATGGCATTAGCAGAAAAGTCGACTTCTACCCCCCTCACCGTGGACAGACATGCTTCAGGGTGTGTGAGATTGGCATAGAAGTCATACACCATGTCGGTGTAGGCCGGAATGGGGGGTCTGCACAGCTCCTCCCAACCATGGGTGATGATTCCTGCGCGCAAGAATTGCGGCAGGTCTGCCAACGCATCAAGAAAGCCCCGCTCGTGGAGGAGTTCCTTCTTTCTTAATTCGAGGCCCTTGGCCTCTGCTTCTTGGGAGACAAACCTCGCAGCCTGAGGTTCATCCTCGGGGTACATCTTCTTCTTCCCCTTCTCTTTCGCTTTAGCCGATTCAGCAGCCTCAACCTTCATCTTTTTTAAAGAAGGTTCAGATCTAACCTTCTTCTTCTTGGCTCGCTTGGAGGCCTTCGGTCTCTTGGCTTTCACGATCACCGGAGCCCTCTTCTTGAGGCGTGTGTTGCGTGCTCAATGTGTAAAAGAAATAAGCAATAAGAGAGAGAGAGAGCACTCAGAACATGCAAGCATACATGATCTTGTAGCAAGTAGTAAGTATTTTTTCATTCGTTTTCCCACAGAGACTTATTATTAGTTACTCGCAAAGTGTGTTGTTAAGCAAGAATGGGTGGATTTGATGGGGTAAATTTGGTTTTTAATTGCCTAATTACTAATGAATCTATTAAGGATAGCAACATGAACAAGTGCAAGTCAATGATAAACTTAAATGTAAAGAGAAGAGAATAATAAACGAAGAGAAAAATGGCTAAGCAGAATTTTGAACTTAATAGAATTGCGAGAACAGCAATTCTACCGCAATGTTACTAGCAGCGAAAGTTTGTAAAATGGAGAAACAAGGGCTACTAACGACTCCTCTATAGGCATTTTCACACGATTCTCAAGCATTGGATCAACTCACTATGCATCAAACTAACTCATTCTCATGTATCTTCCGATTTCATGCATTAGATTCTTTAGTTTACTCATGTCCAAGTAAGGTCTTAAGCATCTTGTTAAAGCAATAAGTTATGATTTGTACTAGGAAAACGCCTATTCCTAGGTCGTTTTCTGGTTACCTTGAGAGGCTAGCATGAGTGTATGACTCTGAACTCTTACTCCTTCCAGAGGTTAGGAGTTCTTTGGACAAAATGAATGGCCAATCGAAATTGCCCGTGGGATGAAGCTTACATACAATCAATGCATTCGAGAGCTATCCTACATGCTTGGTTCACGTGTTTTATCCTATAGTATTGTCATTAGCATGCCCCTATGTGACTTAGCTACTCATGGATGTAGAGAGAACAGAAATAATAGATGAAATAGGCATGCTTAGAAGGAGATTAAACTTAAAACAGCAAGGAAAAACAGTAGATAGCAAAGACAAGAAACTGCGAAATAATGAATTGTGCCTCGGATTAATCAAGCGTTTGAACTAAACAAAGGAAGACTTAAAGTTACTAACATAAAGACAGAAAGCAACGAAATGGAATGGACTAACTAATGGAAAAGAAATGACAACAAACGGTGCTGGAAATGAAAACTAAAGACAGAAAGCAGGTAAAGTGAGCTTGAACGCCTCGTCGCAAACGCCTCGGCTGAAGGGTGAGAAAGGTAAGCCTTGCTTGGATGAATCCAATCAGGAGAGAAGATGAATCTTCTCTCCTTCCTATCAGATTGTCGACTCCAACAGCTGAACCTCTCAAACCAACAGACGGAGAAGAGAATGAATGGGAAAGACTGCGCTGCGAAGAGACTTCTACGCTTTCGGATGATGATCAAACCTTCCTCTTTGACCTCCTTTTATAGTGTTCTGCAGGTGCGATTGGGCCAAGGAGAACCATCCATCCTCAACGTCGTACTTCAAAATGGATGGAGGAGAAAGAACGAATCCCTGAAATATCGGATTACAACAGAAAAAGGTTAGCCAACTTACGGATTTCACTTAAAACATTGCGGTTTTAGCAATGTTTCCGCAATGCTTCCGCAATGCACAATTTTCATTCTTTTAACTTCCTTTTTCATTCTTTTTCTTTCCTTTTGCACACAAGTCCTAATTTAGCTTCCTTCTTCTAATTCTCATATATAAGCATAGGTTTAAGCTAAATCCTATCAAAAACACCTAAGAGTGTACATCTTTCTAAGATAAATAAGTCCAAAAAAGGTCACTTTTGGAGACGTAACACACCCCCAAACTTAAGGTTTTGCTCGTCCTCGAGCAATCTAAGGACTTGTTTAGGCTGCTGTTTCATTCCCTTTAACCACTTGCTGACTCCCCTAAATTCCTATCTATAGCAGTGCTGTCCTGTGACACCCTTCTAAGTTTACACTACCCTCTTATTTTGCCTCTTCTGACTTCGCACGCCTAATACTCCTGCTGTTTCATTAACTCCCTACGACTGATCTACTTGCTTCTGTCATATCGTGCAACTATCCCTAAGGTTTCAAATTCTACCTAGCTTTACCCCAGACTCAGTACATGCTTCTAGCTTTTACTTTTGAGCTACCTAGGATTCCTTAGAGTCATGCCAGTCTTAGTATTAACAGTGACAGTAGTACATTTAGAGAACAACCTAAACCCTGGCATCACTACATTGGACATACATTCATCTCCCTAAACAACCCTACAAGCTACAACTTTGTGCTCAGCTAATTGAGGATCAGAGTTCTTTTTATTCAGGACATCTAAGCCACAAAGTTGCAACTCCTAGGTATACATTCTTCTTCCCTATTTCTTCCTTTTTTCTTTCTTACTTTGGTGGAGCCTCTCCTTTGGTTGCCTTTTGATGCAATGCCACTTGTGGGTTACACACTTGGCACTGATTACTCAGCAACTTAAGAGAGACACCCCTCTTTATTCTATTTTTTTTTTTTTTTTCTTCAGCTCATCATTTTTTGTAAAGGAGAAGAAGAATGCTTATGCTTTAAGGGAGAGAGGAATGTTCCTAGGCCTAGGGTGGCCTCCCCCAAACTTAAACTACTCATTGTCCCCAATGAGTGTCTGAGGTGGCACACCCCCAAACTTGTCCTAGAAGCATCTAGTCTAAGGTAAAACAAAGAGAATCTAAAAGCCCTAGGCATAGACAGAACATTCTAAAAGCAAACATCACAGCAGTAGAAATTTATAAAAACAGGCAGGGAAGGACTTAAAGCTATGCATGCTGAGCACTTTTAAGAGGTTAATTTAAACTATCAAAGGTGTCTTATGACACTCATCCAGCATGCATTTAGATAAGCTATATAAGGTAGTCAAGATAGCAGCAAAAGACAAAATTTAAACAAAACCAGCCTAGCTAAACAGTCAGTCAAAAACATGCATTTACTAATAAAAATTGCGGATTCCGCAATTATTTCGCAATGGATACAGGGCAGATATATCAGTGATCAAGGCCCCTATGCATGCTCTTTCCAGTCATATGAGCTATACAAAAAGGAAACTAAACTAATCTACCTATTCAGCTACCATCAGACTACACTAAACAAATTTAAACAACAAAAATAACGAACTAAAAACAGATCAAAATTTAATCCAAAACAGCAGAATTCACATGGTTCAACAAAAAGCAGTTTGATTATTATTTTTTTTCTTTTAGGGAACAGAAATACTCCCTTGAGTGCTTCTCAGTCTAGCACTCAAATGTCCTCATCATCATCATCCCTTCTTGGTCTTGGAGGCGCCCATGGTGTCAGTAGGTCCGTGGGGAATTCAGGAAAGATGCAGCCCAATTGGTCTGCAACATATTTATCCCGTGCCTGCGCATATGTGGCCCATTGAGCCATCTTCTTCTGCAGATCCATCAGGCAGGCCATGGACAGAGACTGAGCAGCCGCCAGGCCATCCAGCTCGAACTCCATGTTCCCCTTCCTTCGCATCCTCAAGGCAGTAGGCAACTCCAGGTGCCCCGTGTAGGCCAGCTGCCTTTCCATCCGCTCGATTCGTACCCCTGCACGTAAGCAGAGCTTAGTAATTGTATTAGGAAAGAAAAGTGGACCCTTACCCTTTTTGGCGCAGTCAGCGATTGAGGCTGCAATGACCTCGCCAACGTTGATTGTGAGGCCTCTCATGATCGCATAGACCAGCAGCGATCTGCCTTGGTTGATGGTGGTCTCGTGGGTCACTGGGGACAGCTTCCTCCGCACGAAGGAAAACCAGACAGCCGCCTTGGCTGTGAGGGTAGCACTCATCAGGGTGTGCTTCCCATTGCGTGAAACTGTCCACGCTGCCTCAGGTTGGCCGATGATCCGAATTGCTTCCTCCAGGACAGCTTCTGTTGGCTCATCAACGATCCTGGCATAGTCAGTGTGCTTTTGCCCCTTGAGGCCATAGGCTTCATTGATTGCCTTCGCTGAGAAGTCCACCTCGACTCCTCTGACCACAGATAGGCCATCCTCAGGGTTCATCAGATTGGCGTAAAAATCATACACCATGCTGGAGTAGGCGGGGATGGGCGGTCTACACAGCTCCTCCTAGCCGTGATTGGTGATCCCTGCGCGCAAGAATTGCGGCAGGTCTGCGAGCGCGTCGAGGAATCCTTTCTCGTGCAGCAGGTCCCTCTTCCTCAGCTCAGTGCCCCTTGATTCTGCATCAGAGGACACATACCTCACAGATTGAGGCTCATCTTCGGGGTACAGCTTAGCTTTCCCCTTGTCTTTTAGTTTGGCTGATTCAGCAGCCTCGATCTTGAGCTTCTTTGGGGAAGGCTCACTACTAACCTTCTTTGATGAAGGCTCACCCCTGGCTTTCTTTTTCTTGGACTTCTTCGAGGCTTTTGGCCGTTTGGCCTTGACAACCTTGGTGGCCTTCTTTCTCAATCTGGCCTTGGTTGTGATCTGTTGGAGGCAATCCCCCAACGTCTCATTCATCGAATCATCTCCTTCCACAGGGCTGTCGGGGCTAACCTCCCTCAAGGGAGAGAATACCTCGTCTTCCTCAGCTGCGTCATCCCCCTGCGCCGATTCTTGATGGTCTGCCTCTGGAATTTTAGGTTCAGGCGTTTGGGAGATGGGCGAAGCTTCAGGGCTCTGCGCTGGGGGAGATGGTTCAGAGCTCTGTGGCGACGGAGATGGTTCAGGGCTTCGCGCCGGTGGAGATGGCGAATGGCTTTGTCTGGCCGTCTCGTAGGATGGACGACCACTCTCTCGACTCTCCACAGAGGGAGTCTTCTTCTTGATTGCTGCATCAGCCACAGCCATACTCCACTTTCTCTTCTTGGGCGTTCCTGCAGGTTCAGATGGTCCAGCAGGAATCTCTGTCACTACCTTCCACTTCTTCTTGCGAACAGGAAGCTTGGGAAGGCGTTCAGTTCGCGCGGCCTCAGCGTCGGCCAAGGCTAGAAGTGCTTCTCTCGCAGCGATCTCAGCGTCATCAGCCTTCTTCTTGGACGCAGATCTCTCAGCTCTCGTTAGCACCATGGTGGAGTCGTAAGAATCTGGAAAGAGGGATTGCAGAGGAAAAAGGAGAGAGCTTTCTTGGAGATCAAAGAATGAAGGAGACGTACGGATCAGAGCGCTTCTAACGGCTATAAGTAATGATGGAAATCCCAACGGCTATTTCTGTTGCGGATTTCGCAAATCTACCGCAATTAAATGGCCGTTTGGAGATTTTCCTGAATTTAAATGCCAATCTTCTCTCAACTGAATCTTTGATTTGGCCCAATATCTCCCTCGATTTTTTATCTTGATTTCATCTCCTTGATTCCCTCTATCGATTCCCTATTAAAAGAAATAAAATCAACATCAAATTCGTAATTAAAATCACACAACAATATACACAAATCGTAACCGAAAAAATAGCGAAAAATAAACTAAGGCATAGCCTCGCATGGACGAGCACAGTAATCACTCGTCCTCTCTCGCTCTAATTTTCACGTTTCAGTCAAGAGGAAGGCCGAGAGAGTCTTCACATCTCCTTCCTCATAGTAATGCTTCAATCGTGCACCATTAACCATGAACGGTTGCCCTTGCTGCAGGTTCCTAATCTCGATTGCACCATGAACAAACACGTTAGTTATTACAAAAGGACCTGACCATCTGGACTTAAGTTTGCCTGGAAATAATCTCAACCGTGAGTTAAATAACAAGACAAGCTGGCCTTTCTTAAAGTCCTTAATCCTAAGTCTACTATCATGCCAAATCTTAGTCTTTTTCTTATACATTTTAGCATTTTCATAGGACATATGTCTAAGCTCATCAAGCTCATGTAATTGCAGAGACCGCAATGTTCCCGCATCGGTCACGCAATAATTCAATTCTTTTAAGGCCCAAAATGCTTTAATTTCTAACTCGAATGGTAAGTGACATGCTTTGCCATACACAAGTCTATAAGGAGACATACCTAGGGGTGTCTTATATGCAGTTCTATATGCCCAAAGTGCATCCTCGAGTTTAAACGACCAATCTTTTCTATTGGGTTTGACCACCTTTTCGAGTATGTTTTTAATCTCCCTATTGGATATTTCAGCTTGGCCATTCGAATGTGGGTGATAAGGGGTGGCTACTCTATGTCTAACATTATATTTAGCCAACACTTTTTCCATTTCCTTATTAATAAAGTGTGTCCCTTCATCACTAATTATAGCACGAGGTGTACCAAACCTAGTAAAGATATGCCTATTAAGGAACTTAATGACTGTTTTGGCATCATTATTTGGACATGCTATGGCCTCTACCCACTTAGACACATAGTCTACAGCTACAAGTATGTAAAGGTTACCTGATGATGGGGGAAATGGCCCCATGAAGTCAATGCCCCACACATCAAAGAACTCCAACTCTAAGATGTAAGTGAGAGGCATCTCATCCTTTCGACTAAGGTTACCTGTTCTCTGGCATTCATCACAGCTGTGGGCGTATTCGTGGGCATCCTTGAAGATCGTGGGCCAATAGTAGCCACTCTGGAATACCTTCGCAGCTGTCCTTTGGCCACCAAAGTGTCCACCATAGGGAGCTGTATGGCAGTGCTGCAGCACAGACTTCGCCTCAGCAGCTGACACACATTTCCTCAGTAAACCATCTGCACATGTCTTGTAGAGTGTAGGATCATCCCATATGAACTTCCTAGCTTCATGCAGGAACCTCTTCTTTTCTTGTCCTCCCTTGAAAGTTGGTAGTACCTGCGATGCAAGGAAGTTAGCAATGTCAGCAAACCAAGGTTCCTCATCGTTATCACGATGTGCTAATACAAAGACATGCTCATCGATAAAAGCATCAGAAATTGCGGTTTCCGCAATGTTATCGCAATTATGTTGCAATCTGGAAAGATGACCCGCAATCACATTTTCACATCCTTTCTTATCTCTAATGTCCAGATCAAACTCTTGCAGTAACAATACCCACCTAATCAACCTAGGCTTAGCATCAGCCTTCCTCATAAGGTACTTTAGTGCAGAGTGATCTGTATACACGATTGTTCTAGTGCCTACAATGTAATTCCTAAACTTCTCACAGGCAAACACTACAGCTAGCATCTCCTTCTCAGTGGTTGTGTAATTACATTGTGCCTCATTAAGTGTCTTACTAGCATAGTATACAGGGTGTGTTAGCTTGTCAATCTTTTGTCCTAGCATAACCCCTACAGCATAGTCACTTGCATCGCATAACATCTCGAAGGGGAGGTCCCAATTTGGTCCTACTATAATAGGTGCTTTGACTAGTGCTTCCTTAAGGGCTTTCCAGGCTAAGAAACATTCTTTAGAGAAGATGAATGATTTGTTCAGCTCTAGAAGCTCACACAAGGGCTTGGAGATCTTTGAAAAGTTCTTAATGAACCTTCTATAGAAGCCTGCATGTCCTAAGAAACTTCTAATGGCTTTCACATTCTGAGGTTCCACCAACTTCTCTATTATTTCAATCTTGGCCCTATCGACCTCCACTCCTGCTCTAGACACTCTATGACCTAGGACTATCCCTTTTTCCACCATGAAGTGGCACTTTTCCCAATTAAGGACTAGGTTGGTCTCCTCACACCTAGTCAGGACTTGTCCTAAGTTCTCTAAACAGTTTGTAAATGAATCACCAAAGACTGAGAAGTCATCCATAAATATCTCTATCATGGATTCATCTAAGTCAGAGAAGATTGCCAACATGCACCTTTGGAACGTTGCTGGTGCATTGCATAAGCCAAAAGGCATTCTGCGAAAGGCAAATGTTCCAAAAGGGCAAGTGAAGGTAGTCTTCTCTTGGTCATTGGGGTCTATAGTGATTTGGTTATATCCTGAATAACCATCTAGAAAACAGTAGTAGGCTCTACCAGCTATCCTATCTAACATCTGGTCAATAAATGGTAGAGGGAAGTGGTCTTTTTTTGTTTTATATTCAACTTCCTATAATCCATACAAACTCTCCATCCTGTAATAGTTCTAGTTGGAATCAGTTCATTGCTCTCATTTACTACTACAGTCATCCCCCCTTCTTAGGTACACATTGTATAGGACTCACCCACTGACTACTAGCTATAGGGAAGATTACACCTGCATCTAACCACTTTATGATTTCTTTTTTTACTACCTCTTTCATAGAGGGGTTCAGTCTACGTTGGTGATCTACTCGGGGTGTATGTTCTTCCTCTAGTATAATCTTATGCATGCAGTAAGAAGGGCTAATGCCTCTAATGTCAGCAATAGTCCATGCAATAGCCTTTTTATGCTGCTTAAGTAATAATATCAGTTCAACCTCATGCTTCTCACTTAATTTAGATGAAATAATCACAGGCAGAGTATCATTACTTCCTAGATATGCATACTTGAGGTGAGTGGGTAAGGGTTTCAATTCTAAGACAGGTGGATGCTCAATGGATGGCTTTAATGGATTCAGGGATCTGTCAGTCAGGTCTTTATTCATACAAACATGCTGTGGTTTATCTACAGGTATATCCATTATCTCAGAAACATTTAAATCAGTTAAATCTAATTGTACATATTCATTAGCATGCTTAGTTAATAATTCATGCTCCAACTGTTCTTCCATCAGTGAATCTACAATGTCCATGCTAGCACAAGATTCAGAGTCAGAGGAGTACCTTAAGGCTTTATAAACACTAAATTTAACCTCCTCATAATGAACCCTCATGGTGAGCTCACCTTTCTGGACATCTATCAGGGCCCTACCTGTGGCTAGAAATGGTCTGCCTAATAGGATGGGTACCTCCTTGTCTGCTTCATAATCCAGGATGATGAAATCTGCAAGGAAAATAAACTTGTCAACCTTTACAAGAATATCCTCAATCTTACCCTCAGGGTAGGCTATGGATCTGTCTGCAAGTTGTAAGGTGACAGTGGTGGGACGTGCTTCTCCTATTCCTAGCTGGCGGAATAGTGATAGGGGCATGAGGTTTATGCTGGCTCCCAGGTCACAAAGAGCTCTGCCCACGTGCTTGCCTCCTAGCTCTACTGGTAAGGTGAAGGAACCAGGATCCTTCTCCTTCTTGGGTAGCTTGTTCTGGAGTATGGCACTGCACTCCTCAGTGAGATTCACTGTTTCAAATTCACCAATTTTTTCTTGTTAGTGATTATATCCTTTAAAAACTTAACATAAGAGGGCAAAGACTGTAGAACTTCTACAAAAGGAATATTCACATGCACTTGTTTAAGAATTTCTAAGAATTTGTTAAAGTGCACTTCCTGTTCTTGTTTTTTCTTTAGCCTTCGAGGAAATGGAGGTGGTGGCACATATGCAGGCACTTCAGGTCGCCTCAGGATAGGTGGCGGCCTTGAAATTTCTTCTATCTCTTCTATGATTGGCTCCAGCCTTGCTCCTGATGTGCTTGGTGATGGTTGACCTTGGTTTGGCAGAGACTCCAGTGGAGCACTAGACTCATTGTTCTCTACTCTCTTTGGGGCTTCTTTTGTGTTGCTCACCAATGGTCTCCCACTTCTGAGTTCAATTGCTTGAACTTGTTCTTTTCCATCTCTCCTTGGCACCTCAGTGTCAGCAGGGAATCTACCTTGGGGCCTACTTTTGAGTTCATTGGCTAGTTGCCCTATTTGGTTCTCTAGGCTCCTAAGGGTAGCTTGCTGACTTTGTAGAGTAGCATCATTCTTGGCGATGTACTCTTTGAGTAGATTTTCTACAGAAGACCCTACTGGTTGGTTGTATGGTTTTTGATACATGGATTGGCTATGTTGGGGAGTGAAACCAGGTGTTCCACTCGGTCTTGGTTGGTTAGGAGCTTGGTTAGCATTCTGTTGGCCACCCCATGAAAGATTTGGGTGGTTCCTCCAACCAGGATTGTAAGTGTTAGAGTAAGGGTTGTTCCTAGGCTGCTGTTGGCTTCCAACATAGCAGACTGAGGCTGGATTCCCAGGGCAGTATTCATACAGGTGCGCTTCCCCACAGAATCCACAGATAAGTGTCTCACCTTGACTTGGTTGTGTGCCCATTGACATGGTTGTGGCGGTGTTGACACTAGTTTGGAGATTGGCTTGAGCCATTTGTTTAACTAGGTTGGTCAGGGCGCTTATTTGACTACTCATGGCATTGAGTGCGTCCTTATCTTGAGCTCTACTGGGCTCTATTGGATCGTCTGACCACCTACAATGAGATGCTGAGATCTTCTCCAAGATCTCATAGGCTTCGTTATAACTCTTGGAAAGCATGGAACCACCAGCAGATGAATTTAGCACTTGCCTGGTGCTGGGGTTGCATCCTTTGAAAAAGACCTCTATTTGGATCCACCATGGGATGCCATGGTGTGGACATTTAAGTAGAAGGTCCTTGAACCTTGTCCAAGCTTCGTGAAGGGACTCATTTTCAGCTTGTTTGAACTTTATAATATCATCACGAAAGGTAGAATTCCTATCAGGTGGGAAGTATTTTACTAGGAATTTCTCCGCCAAGTCTGTCCAATTGAGGACTGATCCAGAGGGTAATGAGTTTAACCACGTCTTTGCTTTATCCCTTAAAGAGTAAGGGAAGAGGTAGAGCCTCAAGGCTTCTTGGGAAACTCCAGGGATGAGAAATGTATCACTAACTCCTAGGAAGTTTCTAAGATGGTTGTGGGGATCCTCATTTTCCACTCCAAAGAATTGTCCCACAGTGGACAACATTTGGAACATTACTGGCTTTAACTCGAATGAGTTGGCAGTAATTTCAGGGCGGATTATGCTTGGGTTTAGTTCCCCAGGCATAGGTACTAGGTAAGAAAGAATGGCACTATCCTTATCATTCGCTATTTCGATGGGATTGCGAGCGGTAGGTACCGGATTTGGGACTGGTCTTTCCATTTCTAAGTGAAGGGATTGCGAAGACTCCGCAGAATCAGCAATTAATTGAGGTATAGAGGGTTGGTGAAAGAGACGTTTCTTAGCTTTGTTTCTGGCCCTAAATAATCTCTCAGGCTCAGGATTGAACTCTAGATCACTACTTGAATGCTCATTCATAAACTAACCCAATGGTACCTGCACAAGAAATGAGAAAAAGATCAATTCCAATGGATATTAAACTTTGTGTTTCAAACTTAACAAACTTCGTTTTCGCTAAACTAAGTCCCCGGCAGCGGCGCCAAAAACTTGTTGCGTGCCCAATGTGTAAAAGAAATCAGCAATAAGAGAGAGAGAGCACTCAGAACATGCAAGCATACATGATCTTGTAGCAAGTAGTAAGTATTTTTTCATTCGTTTTCCCACAGAGACTTATTATTAGTTACTCGCGAAGTGTGTTGTTAAGCAAGAATGGGTGGATTTGATGGGGTAAATTTGGTTTTTAATTGCCTAATTACTAATGAATATATTAAGGATAGCAACATGAACAAGTGCAAGTCAATGATAAACTTAAATGTAAAGAGAAGAGAATAATAAACGAAGAGAAAAATGGCTAAGCAGAATTTTGAACTTAATAGAATTGCGAGAACAGCAATTCTACCGCAATGTTACTAGCAGCGAAAGTTTGTAAAATGGAGAAACAAGGGCTACTAACGACTCCTCTATAGGCATTTTCACACGATTCTCAAGCATTGGATCAACTCACTATGCATCAAACTAACTCATTCTCATGTATCTTCCGATTTCATGCATTAGATTCTTTAGTTTACTCATGTCCAAGTAAGGTCTTAAGCATCTTGTTAAAGCAATAAGTTATGATTTGTACTAGGAAAACGCCTATTCCTAGGTCGTTTTCTGGTTACCTTGAGAGGCTAGCATGAGTGTATGACTCTGAACTCTTACTCCTTCCAGAGGTTAGGAGTTCTTTGGACAAAATGAATGGCCAATCGAAATTGCCCGTGGGATGAAGCTTACATACAATCAATGCATTCGAGAGCTATCCTACATGCTTGGTTCACGTGTTTTATCCTATAGTATTGTCATTAGCATGCCCCTATGTGACTTAGCTACTCATGGATGTAGAGAGAACAGAAATAATAGATGAAATAGGCATGCTTAGAAGGAGATTAAACTTAAAACAGCAAGGAAAAACAGTAGATAGCAAAGACAAGAAACTGCGAAATAATGAATTGTGCCTCGGATTAATCAAGCGTTTGAACTAAACAAAGGAAGACTTAAAGTTACTAACATAAAGACAGAAAGCAACGAAATGGAATGGACTAACTAATGGAAAAGAAATGACAACAAACGGTGCTGGAAATGAAAACTAAAGACAGAAAGCAGGTAAAGTGAGCTTGAACGCCTCGTCGCAAACGCCTCGGCTGAAGGGTGAGAAAGGTAAGCCTTGCTTGGATGAATCCAATCAGGAGAGAAGATGAATCTTCTCTCCTTCCTATCAGATTGTCGACTCCAACAGCTGAACCTCTCAAACCAACAGACGGAGAAGAGAATGAATGGGAAAGACTTCGCTGCGAAGAGACTTCTACGCTTTCGGATGATGATCAAACCTTCCTCTTTGACCTCCTTTTATAGTGTTCTGCAGGTGCGATTGGGCCAAGGAGAACCATCCATCCTCAACGTCGTACTTCAAAATGGATGGAGGAGAAAGAACGAATCCCTGAAATATCGGATTACAACAGAAAAAGGTTAGCCAACTTACGGATTTCACTTAAAACATTGCGGTTTTAGCAATGTTTCCGCAATGCTTCCGCAATGCACAATTTTCATTCTTTTAACTTCCTTTTTCATTCTTTTTCTTTCCTTTTGCACACAAGTCCTAATTTAGCTTCCTTCTTCTAATTCTCATATATAAGCATAGGTTTAAGCTAAATCCTATCAAAAACACCTAAGAGTGTACATCTTTCTAAGATAAATAAGTCCTAAAAAGGTCACTTTTGGAGATGTAACAGCGTGCCTTAGTGATGATCTGCTGGAGGCAATCCCCCAACGTCTCATCCATTGAATCCTTGCTGCCCCCCTCCACAGGGTTGTCAAGACTGACCTCTCTTAAGGGGGAGAAGACCTCCTCGTCCTCTGTCGGCTCTTCGCTTGGCACCGAGTCTTGGTGCTCTTCAGGCGGAGCTTCAGGCTCCGGCGTCTGTGGGGAAGGCTCCGGGCTCTGTCTGGCCGTCTCGTCTGATGGCCGGCCACTCCCACGACTCTCCTCGCTGGGGGTCTTTTCTCTGATCAGTGGATCCTCCACCGCAACCGACCACTTCCGTTTCTTGGGTGTACCGACTGGTGCAGACGGACCAGCAGGTATTTCCGTCACCACCTTCCACTTCTTTCGTCACACTGGTAGCTTCGGAGGCCGTGAGGGCTGCGCAGCATCGGCGTCTGCTAAGGAAAGCAACGCCTCTCTTGCAGCCTCTTCTGCGTCAGGAGACTTCTTCTTTGATGCGGATCGATCAGCTCGTGTGGACACCATTGTCGGTCTGTGATGATCTGAAGGTAGGAGATGCAGAGGAAGAAGAAGACTGATTTCTTGAAGGCCAACGGATGGAGAAAACGTAGAGGGAAGGGCTCAACTGACGGCTATTTGTACTCGAGTGGATCCCAACGGCTCTATTAAATTGTGGACTCAGCAAATCTGCCGCAATAAATTCGCATAGCCGTTGGGATTTTTTGTGATTTAAGTTGCAAGAACCAGCAACCCGAATCCTTGATTTAGCCCGATTCTCTTCGTGGATTTTCTTCCCTTGATCTCCTCTTAAAGATCTCCCATTTAAAATTCACCTAAATAAAACAAAAATCCGTAAATAACATAAAAAATAAACACACAGCACCAACCGAAAATATGAAAGAAAACAAAACTAAGGCATGGCCTTCTTGGATGAGCACAGTGGTCACTCATCCCCTCTCGATTCGTTTCTCAAGCTTCAGATAGGAGGAAGGCCGAGAGTGTCTTCACATCCCCTCCTCATAGTAGTGCTTTAACCTTGCACGATTGACCATAAACGGCTGCCCGTGCTGTAGGTTTCTAATCTCAATAGCACCATGAACAAACACGTTAGTTATCACAAAAGGACCTGACCATCTAGACTTAAGTTTGCCTGGAAATAACCTTAACCTTGAGTTGAATAATAAGACATGCTGGCCCTTTTTAAAGTCCTTGATCCTAAGTCTACTATCATGCCAAATTTTAGTTTTTTCCTTGTACATTTTGGCATTTTCATAGGACATATGTCTCAGCTCATCTAACTCATGTAATTGCAGAGACCGCAAAGTTCCAGCATCGGTCACGCAATAATTTAGTTCTTTTAAGGCCCAAAAGGCTTTGAATTCCAATTCGAAGGGAAGATGACATGCTTTCCCATACACTAGTCTATAGAGAGACATACCTAAGGGTGTTTTATATGCAGTCCTATATGCCCAAAGTGCATCATCTAACTTAAAAGACCAATCTTTTCTATTAGGTTTGACTACTTTTTCAAGTATGTTCTTAATCTCCCTATTGGATATTTCAGCTTGTCCATTCGAGTGTGGGTGATAAGGGGTTGCTACTCTATGTCTAACATTGTATTTAGCTAACACCTTTTCCATAGCTTTATTAATAAAGTGAGTCCCCTCATCACTAATTATTGCACGAGGTGTACCAAACCTTGTAAAAATATGCCTATTAAGAAACTTAATGACGGTTTTGGCATCATTTGATGGACATGCTATGGCTTCTACCCATTTAGATACATAGTCTACAGCTACCAGTATATAGAGATTACCTGCTGATGGGGGAAATGGTCCCATGAAGTCGATGCCCCACACATCAAAGAGTTCCAACTCTAAAATGTAGGTGAGAGGCATCTCATCCTTCCTACTAAGATTACCTGTCCTTTGACACTCGTCACAGTTGTGTGCATGGTCGTGTGCATCCTTGAATATCGTGGGCCAGTAGTAGCCACTTTGGAACACCTTTGCAGTCGTCCTTTGGCCACCAAAATGCCCACCATAGGGAGACGTATGGCAGTGCTGCAACACTTACTTTGCCTCAGCAGCCGATACACACTTCCTTAGTAATCCGTCTGCACATGTCTTATAAAGTGTAGGATCGTCCCAGATGAACTTCCTAGCTTCATGTAGGAACCTCTTCTTTTCTTGCCCCCCTTTGAAAGTTGGCAGTACCCGCGAGGCAAGGAAGTTAGCAATATCCGCAAACCAAGGTTCCTCATCGTTATCACGATGTGCTAACACAAAGACATGCTCATCAACAAAGGCATCAGAAATTGCTGGCTCAGCAATTTTATCGCAATTATGGCGCAATCTAGATAAATGGTCAGCAACGACATTTTCGCATCCTTTCTTATCTCTAATATCTAGATCAAACTCTTGCAACAATAATACCCATCTAATTAACCTTGGCTTCGCATCAGCCTTCCTCATTAGATATTTTAGTGCAGAGTGATCGGTGTACACAATGGTCCTAGTTCCTACAATGTAATTCCTAAACTTCTCATAGGCAAACACTACAACTAGCATTTCCTTTTCCGTGGTTGTGTAATTACATTGTGCTTCATTCAAAGTCTTACTTGCATAATATACAGGATGTGTTAGTTTATCTATTTTTTGTCCTAACATGACTCCTACTGCGTAGTCACTAGCATCACACATCATTTCAAATGGTAGGTCCCAATTTGGTCCCACTATAATTGGTGCTTTGACTAAGGCTTCCTTAAGGGTTGTCCATGCTAAGAAACATTCTTTTGAAAAGACAAATGGTTTGTTAAGCTCTAGAAGCTCACACAAAGGTTTAGAGATTTTTGAAAAGTTTTTAATGAATCTCCTATAGAAACCTGCATGACCTAAAAAACTTCTAATAGCTTTTACATTATTAGGTTCCACTAGCTTCTCTATTATTTCTATCTTGGCCGTATCGACCTCTACTCCTGCTCTAGACACTCTATGACCTAGGACTATCCTTTCTTCCACCATAAAGTGGTATTTCTCCCAATTTAGGACTAGGTTGGTCTCCTCACACCTAGCTAGGACTTGTCCTAAGTTCTCTAAGCAATTATTGAAATAATCACCAAAGACTGAGAAGTCATCCATAAATATTTCTATCATGGATTCATCCAAGTCAGAGAAAATGGCCAACATGCACCTTTGGAATGTTGCTGGTGCATTGCATAAGCCAAAAGGCATTCTGCGAAAAGCAAACGTTCCAAAGGGACATGTAAAGGTTGTTTTCTCCTGATCCACAGGGTCTATAGTGATTTGGTTATAACCAGAATAACCATCTAAAAAACAGTAGTAGGCTCGGCCAGCTATCCTATCTAACATCTGATCTATAAACGGTAAAGGAAAATGATCTTTTTTTGTTTCTTTGTTTAATTTTCTATAGTCCATACAGACTCTCCATCCTGTAACAGTTCTAGTTGGAATTAGTTCATTACTCTCATTAACTATTACAGTCATTCCCCCCTTCTTAGGCACACATTGAATTGGACTCACCCATTGACTATTAGCTAAGGAAAATTACACCAGCGTCTAACCATTTTATAATTTCTTTTTTCACTACCTTCTTCATGGAGGGGTTCAACCTACGTTGGTGATCTACCCTAGGGGTATGTTCCTCTTCCAATAATATCTTATGCATGCAATAGAAAGGACTAATACCTCGTATATCAGCAATCGTCCATGCAATAGCTTTTTTATGTTGCTTAAGCAGCAATATTAACGCAATTTCATGCTCTTCACTTAATTTAGACGAAATGATAACAGGCAAAGTATCATGCTCTCCTAAATATGCATACTTAAGATGATCAGGCAATGGTTTTAATTCTAATAGGGGTGGATGCTCAATTGATGGTTTCAATGGATTCGTGGTTCTTTCAGACAGGTCATTAGTCATACAAACATGCTGAGGTTTGTCCACAGATACATCCATTAATTCAGAAATGTTTAAGTCAGTAATTTCTACTTGTACATAGTTATTGGCATGCTTAGTTATCAGTTCATGCTCAAGTTGTTCTTCCATCAGTGAATCTATAACATCCATACTAGCACAAGATTCAGAGTCAGAGGGATACCTTAGAGCTTTAAAGACACTAAATTTAACCTCCTCATCATGAACTCTCATGGTGAGCTCACCTTTCTGAACATCGATCAAAGCCCTACCTGTGGCTAGAAATGGTCTGCCCAACAAGATTGGTACCTCCTTGTCTGCTTCATAATCTAGAATGATGACGTCTGCAAGAAAAATGAATTTGTCAACCTTGACAAGAATATCCTCAATTTTCCCCTCCGGGTATGCTATGGATTTGTCTGCAAGCTGCAAGGTGACAGTAGTAGGACGTGCTTCCCCTATTCCTAGCTGACGGAATAGTGATAAAGGCATGAGATTTATGCTGGCTCCCAGGTCACAAAGAGCTCTGCCCACGTGCTTGCCCCCCAACTCGACTGGTAAGGTGAAGGAACCAGGATCCTTCTCCTTCTTCGGTAGTTTTTTTTGGAGTATGGCACTGCACTCCTCGGTGAGATTCACTGTTTTAAATTCACCAATAATTTTCTTGTTAGTAATTATATCTTTCAAAAATTTAACATAAGAAGGCATAGGTTGCAAAACTTCTACAAATGGAATATTCACATGCACTTGTTTTAAAATTTCTAAAAACTTATTAAAGTGCACTTCCTGTTCTTGTTTTTTCTTCAACCTTCGAGGGAATGGAGGTGGTGGCACATATGTAGGCACTTCAGGTCGCCTAAGGATAGGTGGAGGCCTTGGTATCTCTTCTGGTTCCTCAATGATTGGTTCCAGCCTCACCCTTGATGTGCTTGTTGATGGTTGATCATGGTTGGGCAGAGAATCCAGTGGAGCACTAGACTCTTCGTTCTCTACTCGCTTTGGTGTTTCTCTACTGTTGCTCACCAATGGTCTTCCACTACGAAGTTCAATTGCTTGAACTTGCTCCTTTCCATCCCTTCTTGGTACTTCAGTGTCTGCAGGCAATCTACCTTGGGGCCTATTTTTCAGTTCATTTGCTAACTGCCCTATCTGGTTTTCTAGGCTCCTAAGGGTGGCTTGCTGACTTTGTAGGGTAGCATCATTTTTTGCAATGTACTCCTTAAGTAAATTTTCTACTAATGACCCTATTGGTTGGTTATATGGCTTTTGGTACATGGATTGGCTTTTTTGCTGAGTGAAACCAGGTGTTCCACTCGGTCTGGGATGGTTTTGAACTTGGTTAGTGTTTTGTTGTCCACCCCAAGAAAGATTTGGGTGGTTCCTCCAACCAGGGTTATAGGTGTTAGAATAGGGGTTGTTCCTAGGCTGCTGTTGGCTTCCAATATAGCAGACTGAGGTTGGATTCCCAGGGCAGAAATCATACAGGTGCCCTTCCCCACAGAATCCACAAATTAGTGTCTCACCTTGACTATTTGATGCGCCCATTGATATGGCTGCTGCGGTGTTGACTCTGGGTTGGAGATTGGTTTGAGCCATTTGTTTAACTAGATTGGTCAGGGCATTTATTTGGCTACTCATTGCACTAAGTGCATCCTTGTCTTGAGCTCTACTTGGCTCTACCGGATCATCTGACCATCTACAGTGGGAGGTTGAGATTTTCTCCAAAATCCCATAGGCTTCATTATAGCTCTTTGAAAGCATGGAACCACCAGCTGAAGAATTTAGCACTTGCCTTGTGCTGGGGTTGCATCCTTTAAAGAACACTTCTATTTGGATACACCATGGAATGCCATGGTGTGGACATTTAAGCAAAAGTTCCTTGAACCTTGTCCAAGCATCGTGAAGGGACTCGTTTTCGGCTTGTTTGAACTTGATAATGTCATCACGAAAGTTGGAATTCCTATCAGGTGGGAAGTATTTGACTAGGAATTTTTCAGCCAGATCTGTCCAATTGACAATTGATCCGGAGGGTAAAGAATTTAACCACGTTTTGGCCTTATCTCTTAATGAGTAGGGAAAGAGATAAAGTCTCAAGGCTTCTTGGGAAACTCCAGGGATGATGAAGGTATCACTAACTCCTAGGAAGTTTCTTAGATGATTGTGGGGATCTTCATTTTCCACTCCGAAGAATTGTCCTACGGTGGACAGCATTTGGAACATTACTGGCTTTAACTCGAATGAGTTGGCAGTAATCTCAGGGCGTATAATGCTTGGGTTAAGCTCCCCAGGCATGGGAACCAAGTATGAGAGGATGGCACTATCCTTGTCATTCGCTATTTCGATGGGGTTGCGAATGGTAGGTGATGGGTTTGGCTGGGGTCTATCCATTTCGATTTGATGGTATTGCAAAGACTCTGCGGAGTCAGCAATGTTTTGAGTTACCAGGGGTTGTTTGAAGAGGCGTTTCTTAGCTCTGTTTCTGGCCCTAAGTAATCTTTCAGGCTCAGGATTGAACTCTAGATCGCTACTTGAATGCTCATTCATAAACTAACCCAATGGTACCTGTAACAAGAAATGGAAAAAGATCAGCTCCAATAGATATTAAGATTTGGCTTTTCTAACTTAACAAACTTCGTGTTCACTAAACAAAATCCCCGGCAGCGGCGCCAAAAACTTGTTGCGTGCTCAGTGTTTAAAATAAAGATGCAATGGGAGAGCACTCAGAACATGCAAGCATACATGGTCTTGTAGCAAGTAATAAATATTTTTTCATTCGATTTCCCACAGAGATTTATTCTTAGTTACTAACGAAGTGAGATGTTAATTTAGAAAAGATGGTTTAATGGGGTAGAATTGGAATCAATGTGCCTAACTAATAAAGAACGTGCGAGATATGCAAGCATAAACAAAGACAAGTGAAGAGATTAACTTGAAAGTGGAAGAAAAAGAATTGCGGAGAAAGCAATTATCTAGCAGTAAAATCGCAAAACAGAGAACTGAAAAAAAATAGCAAGGGAAAAATAAAACTAAGAAAATTGCGCAGACAACAATTTTCTAGCAATTGTACTAACAGCGTTTTAAGGGTAAAGTGTGGAAACAAGGGCTGCTAACGACTCCTCTATAGGCTTTTTCATGCGATTCTTCAGCAGTAGATCAACTTATCATGCATCAAATTAACTCATTCTCATGTATCTCTCGATTTCATGCATTAGATCCTTTAGTTCACTCATGTCCAAGTAAGGCTTAAGCATCTATTTATAAAAGCAAGTTAATGATTTGTGCTAGGAAAACGCCTATTCCTAGGTCGTTTTCTGGATACCATGAAAGGCTAGCATGAATGGACGACTCTGAACTCTTACTCCTTCCGGAGGTTAGGAGTTCTTTGGACAAAATGGATGGCCAATCGAAATTGCCCGTGGGATGAAGCACACATACATTCAATGCATTTGAAGCTATCCTACATGCTGAGTTCACGCATTTCTACCTACAAATTCATCATTAGCATACCCTTATGTGGTTTAGTTACTCATGGACGATATGGAAAAAGGAAAGATTAGGTTGTTTAAACATGCTTAACAGAATGCAAATGACAGCACAGAAGAAAGGGAGCAGTAAGACAGTTGCGAAGTAGTCAAAATAACTCTTTGATTAACCAAGGTCCAAACTAAACAAGCAACAACTTTAAAGTGATGAAAACTAAACAGAAGTGAACGAAATGAATTGGAGTAGCAAACAGAAACGAATTACAACAGACAGAAACGAAAAGGAAAGCAGAAAACAATGGAAAGCAGTAGAAAGCCGTAAACGTGTGCGTGTGGACTCCTCGCCGCAAGCGCCTCGGATGAAGGGCGAAGGTAAGCTCGTTCGTGGATGTATCCAATCAGAAGAGAAGAAAGATCCTCTCTTATTCCTCTCAGACTATCGATTCCACCAGCTGAAACCCTCACACCAACAACCGGAAGAGAAAACAAATGAGAAAATGCGTTGAGATGAGAGTCTACGCTTCCGAGTCTGTCTTTAACCTTCCCCCTTGACCTCCTTTTATAGTGTTTTGCAGGTAGTCTTCAGCCAAGGAGAACCATCCATTCTGAACGACGACCTTCCACGTGGCAGCAGGAGAAAGAATGGGCGGCTGAAAGATCGTAACAAAATGGCAAACGGTTAGACAACTTAACAATTTTCACTTAAAACATTGCTGAGACAGCAATGTTTTCGCAATGTTTCTGCAATATGGAAATTTCAACTCTTTAGCTTTGTTTTTGGTTCTTTTTCCTTCCTTTTACACATAAGTCCTGATTTAGCTTCATTCTATAAATTCTCATATATATGCACATGTTTAGACTTAATTCTATCAAAAATGCTTAAGAGTGTACATCATTCTATAGCAAACAAGTCCCTAAAATATGCACTTTTGGAGACGTAACAACAAGCATCAAACAGCCGAACGGGGTAAAGATGATATCGGCTCTCCAACTAAAGAGGGGCTTGGCCCATGATGAACCTACTTTTATGGCTATCCCAGTGATCGAAGATGAAATATCCGAGGACCCCGTTCCGAAAGAGATCCAGCTCGTACTAGACAAGTATCGCGAAGTCATGCCAGAAAGTCTGCCGAAAGCTCTACCCCCACGTAGGGGGATAAATCATGAGATTGAATTGTTACCGGGGGCAAGACCGCCCGCCAAGAACGCGTATCGAATGGCTCCTCCAGAGCTAGCTGAACTCCGAAAACAGTTAGACGAGTTACTGAGCGCCGGTTTCATTCGACCTGCGAAAGCTCCCTATGGAGCCCCAGTGTTGTTTCAGAAGAAAAATGACGGGAGTCTCCGATTGTGCATCGACTACCGAGCCTTGAACAAGCTCACTGTGAGAAACAAATACCCGTTGCCCATTATTACCGATTTGTTCGATCAACTCCACGGAGCAAAATACTTCTCAAAACTAGACCTCAGGTCGGGCTACTACCAAGTAAGAATAGCTGAAGGCGATGAGCCAAATACGACTTGTGTCACTAGATACGGAGCTTTTGAATTCTTGGTCATGCCGTTCGGCCTAACCAACGCTCCAGCTATCTTCAGCACCCTGATGAAACAAGTTTTTCACGAATACCTCGACAAGTTTGTGGTGGTTTATCTCGACGACATAGTGGTCTATAGTCCGACTATGGAAGATCACAGAATTCATCTACAGTTAGTATTTGAGAAGTTGAAGAAGAATCAGTTATTTGTCAAGAGGGAAAAGTGTGCTTTTGCACAACAGCGCATCAACTTTCTAGACAGTTGGTAAAGGAATCCCCAAAAACTGAGAAATCATCCATGAATATCTCTATCATGGACTCATCCAAGTCAGAAAAGATTGCCAACATGCACCTTTGGAATGTTGCCGGTGCATTGCATAAGCCAAAAGGCATTCTGCGAAAGGCAAATGTTCCAAAAGGGCAAGTGAAGGTAGTCTTTTCTTGGTCTTTGGGGTCTATAGTGATCTGGTTATACCCTGAATAACCGTCTAAGAAACAGTAATAGGCTCTACCAGCTATTCTGTCTAACATTTGGTCAATGAATGGTAGAGGGAAGTGGTCTTTTTTAGTTTCTTTATTTAGCTTCCTATAATCCATGCAAACTCTCCATCCTGTGACAGTCCTAGTTGGAATCAGTTCATTGTTCTCATTGACTACCACAGTCATCCCACCCTTCTTAGGTACACATTGTATAGGGCTCACCCACTGACTACTAGCTATGGGGAAGATCACACCAGCATCTAACCATTTTATTATTTCTTTTTTAACTACCTCTTTCATAGAGGGATTCAGCCTACGTTGATGATCTATTCTAGGTGTGTGCTCTTCCTCTAGTATAATCTTATGCATGCAATAAGAAGGGCTAATGTCTCTAATATCAGCAATAGTCCATGCAATAGCCTTCCTATGTTGCTTAAGTAGTAATATTAATTCAACCTCATGCTGTTCACTTAGCTTAGAAGAAATAATTACAGGCAAAGTCTCATTATTCCCTAAATATGCATACTTGAGGTGAGTGGGGAGAGGTTTTAATTCTAATACAGGTGGATGCTCAATGGATGGCTTTAAAGGATTCAAGGCTCTATCAGTTAAGTCAATATTCATACAAACATGCCGAGGGTTATTTACAGATATGTCCATTATCTCAGCTATGTTTAAATCAGTCAATTCTAATCCTACATATTCATTAGCATGCTTGGTTAGTAATACATGCTCCAATTGTTCTTCCATCAAAGAATCTACAACGTCCATGCTAGCACAGGATTCAAGGTCAGAGGGGTACCTCAAAGCTTTATACACACTAAATTTCACCTCTTCATCATGAACCCTCATAGTGAGCTCACCTTTTTGGACGTCTGTTAAGTCTCTGAAAGTGACTTATTTAGGACCCATTTAGCTTAAGAAGATGTACACATTTAGGTGTTTTTGTTAGCATTTAGCCTAAACCTATGCTTTAATATGAGAATTAGAAGAAGGTAGCTAATATAGGACTTGTGTACAATAGGTAGAAAAAGGGTTGAAAACCGAAGAAAAGAATGAAAAAATAACCATTGCAAATGAATTGCGGAATAATTGCGGTGACCGCAATTATTCAAGTTAAAACCGTAAGTTGGCTGATCATTTTCTGTTTAGATCCGACTTTTCAGGGATTCGTTCTTTCTCCTCCATCCATTCTGATATATGACGTTGAAGGTTGATGGTTCTCCTTGGCCCAAACGCACCTGCAAACTACTATAAAAGGGGGTCAAAGTCGGAGGTTCAGTCATCAATTCGAAGCGCAGAAGTCTTCTTGCAGTCCACCATTTCCATCTGTTTTCCTTTGCCGTCTGTTGGAGTGAGAGTCTAAGCTTTTGGAATCGACAATCTGATAGGAAGGAGAGGAGATTCTTCTTCTCTCTCGATTGGATTCATCCAAGCAGGGCTGACTTCTCATCACCATCATTCGAGGCGACTGCCACGGAGTTTTCAGCAATCCTTTACTGTTTTCTGTTCTTTCCGTCTCATTTCTATTACTGATCATTGTTGTTCTTAGTTTAGTAATTTACTTATTGCATTTCGTTGTTGTCTGCCTTGGATTCATTCCTTTTAAAGCTTCCCTTTGTCATTCAAACATTCAAGTTAATCAAAGTAAGTTTCTGCACTTCACAGTTTATACTTTCTTCTGCTACAGGTTTTGCTTCCTGTTTTAAGCACATTTCTCTTCTAAGTATGTCTGTCTTATCTACCCTTTCTGTTCTTCATATATCCATGAGTAACTAAATTCACTTAGGGGCATGCTAATGACAGAATTATAGGCTAAAAAACGTGAGTCAAGTAGTCAGTTCAACACTCGAACATTGATTGTATGTAAGCTTCATCCCACGGGCAATTTCGATTGGCCATCCATTTTGTCCAAAGAACTCCTAACCTCTGGAAGGAGTAAGAGTTCAGAGTCATATAATCATGCTAGCCTTTCATGGTAATCAGGAAACGGCCTAGGAATAGGCGTTTCCCTAGTACAAACTGAACACTCCTGTTTTAACAAGATGCTTAAGTCCTTACTTTGAAGTCGAGTAAACTTGAGTCTCTAATGCATGGAATCGGACGATACTTGAGATAGAGTGAGTTTGATGTATAGAGAGTTGATCCAAAGCTTGATAATCGTAATAAAATGCCTATAGGATAGTCATTAGTAGCCCTTAATTCCCCATTTTAATCAGATTCGCTGCCATTTAATTGCGGAAACATTGCGGTCCTCGCAATTCTGCCTGTTTATCATTCTGTTTAGCTGTTTTCTTCCTCGATTATTAATTCCATCTCTTGTCCTTTAGGTCTAGTTTTAACTTTAATTTGTTTATGTTATATCCCTCTACACATTCAGCAAAAAGTAGTTAATTAAAAACCAATTTTACCCCATCAAATTCATCCCATCTTTCTTAACATTCACACTTCGCGAATAGCTAAAAATGAGTCTCTGTGGAAAAAACGAATGAAATATACTTACTACTTGCTGTGAGACCATGTATGCTTGCATGTTCTAAGTGCTCTCTCTTCCTGTTTGCATATTTATCTTTACACATTGAGCACGCAACAAGTTTTTGGCGCCGCTGCCGGGGACTTATTTTAAGTGAAAACGAAGTTTGTTAAGTCTGAAACATCAAATTATTTTCCATTGAATTTGATCCATCTTCATTTCTTTTTTAGGTACCATTTAGGGTAGTTTATGAATGAGACTCCATCTAGTGATCTAGAGTTCAACCCTGAGCCCGAGAGATTACTTAGAGCTAGGAATAGAGCCAAGAAACGTCTCTTTAAACAAACCCTTTTACCTCCAATCATTGCAGAGACTACAATTCCTCCGCAATTACCTCAAGAAGAAATGGCTGGAGTAAATCAAAACCTGGTGCCTGTCACTCGCAATCCCATTGAAATAGCGAATGACAAGGATAGCGCCATCCTTTCATATTTAGTACCTATGCCTGGGGAGCTGAACCCCAGCATAATCCGTCCTGAAATCACTGCCAACTCATTCGAGTTAAAGCCAGTGATGTTCCAAATGTTGTCCACTGTGGGACAATTCTTTGGAATAGAAAATGAGGACCCCCATAACCACCTTAGGAACTTCCTAGGAGTTAGTGACACATTCCTAATCCCTGGAGTTTCCCAAGAAGCCCTGAGGCTATATCTTTTCCCTTACTCTTTGAGGGACAAAGCCAAAACATGGTTAAATTCTTTACCCTCAGGATCTGTCCGCAATTGGACAGATTTAGCAGAAAAATTCCTAGTCAAATACTTCCCACCTGATAGGAATTCAACCTTTCGTGATGATATCATAAAATTCAAACAAGCTCCAAGTGAGTCTCTTCACGAAGCTTGGACAAGATTCAAAGACCTTCTCATTAAATGTCCACACCATGGCATTCCATGGTGTATCCAAATAGAAGTTTTCTTTAAAGGATGCAACCCCAGCACCAGACAAGTCTTAAATTCATCTGCTGGAGGTTCCATGTTGTCCAAGAGTTACAACGAAGCTTATGAGATCTTGGAGAAGATCTCAGCATCTCACTGTAGATGGTCAGACGATCCAGTAGAGCCAACTAGGGCTCAAGACAAGGATGCTCTAAGCGCCATGAGCACCCAAATAAATGCCCTGACCAACTTAGTTAAGCAAATGGCTCAGGCCAATCTCCAAACCAGTGCCAATACCGCCACAGCCATGTCAATGGGCACCCAACCAAGTCAAGGCGAGGCACCTATCTGTGGATTCTGTGGGGAAGGGCACCCTTATGAATATTGCCCTGGGAATCCATCCTCAGTCTGCTATGTAGGTAGTCAGCAGCAGCCTAGGAATAACCCCTACTCCAACACCTATAACCCTGGTTGGAGAAACCACCCTAACCTGTCATGGGGTGGCCAACAAAACACTAATCCAAATCCTAACCAACCTAGACCGAGTGGAACACCTGGATTCACTCCTCAACATAACCAGTCAATGTACCAAAAACCTTACAATCAACCTGTAGGATCTTCTATAGAAAACCTACTCAAGGAATATATAGCTAAGAATGATGCTACTCTTCAGAGCCAGCAAGCTACTCTTAGGAGCCTGGAAAACCAAGTAGGCCAATTAGCCAATGAACTTAAAAGTAGGCCCCAAGGTAGACTCCCTGCTGATACCGAGGTACCAAGGAGAGATGGCAAAGAACAAGTTCAAGCCATTGAACTTAGGAGTGGAAGACCATTGGTGAGCATTACAAAGGACACACCAAAGAGAGTAGAGAACACTGAGTCTAGTGCTCCACTGGAGTCTCTGCCAAGCCAAGGTCCACCACCAACTAGCACATCAGGAGCCAGGCTAGAGCCAATTGTAGAGGACGTAGAAGAAATTCCAAGGCCTCCACCTATCTTAAGGCGTCCTGACGTGCCTGCATATGTGCCACCACCTCCATACCCTCGAAGGCTTAAGAAGAAGCAGGAACAGGAAGTTCATTTTAATAAATTTTTAGAAATACTTAAGCAAGTGCATGTGAATATTCCTTTTGTAGAGGTTTTACAGTCTATGCCTTCATATGTAAAGTTTCTGAAGGACATTATTACTAACAAAAAAATAATTGGTGAGTTTGAAACAGTAAACCTCACCGAGGAGTGCAGTGCCATCCTCCAAAACAAACTGCCCAAGAAGGAGAAGGATCCTGGTTCCTTCACCTTACCTGTAGAACTTGGAGGCAAGCATGTGGGCAGAGCGCTTTGTGATCTGGGCGCCAGCATAAATCTCATGCCCCTGTCCCTATTCCGCCAGTTGGGAATGGGAGAAGCACGTCCAACTACTGTCACTTTACAACTAGCAGACAGATCCATCGCATATCCAGAAGGTAAGATTGAGGATATTCTAGTTAAAGTTGACAAATTTATTTTCCTTGCAGATTTCATTGTCCTGGACTATGAGGCAGACAAGGAGGTTCCCATCCTGCTAGGTAGACCATTTCTAGCCACAGGTAGGGCACTAATAGACGTGCAAAAAGGTGAGTTAACTATGAGGGTTCATGATGAAGAGGTAAAATTTAGTGTTTACAAAGCTTTAAGGTATCCCTCTGATTCTGAGTCTTGTGCTAGCATTGATGTTGTTGACTCACTAATGGAAGAACAATTAGAGCATGTACTGTTAACCAAGCATGCTAACGAATATGTAGGATTAGATGTAGATGATCTAAATGTATCTGACATAATGAATATGCCTGTAGATAGACCTCAGCATGTATGTATGACTATAGACTTGACTGATAGAACTGTAAATCCGTTAAAGCCCTCCATTGAGCATCCACCTGTTTTAGAACTGAAACCACTACCAACTCACCTCAAATATGCATATCTAGGAGATAATGATACGCTGCCTGTAATTATTTCTTCTAAGCTTAGTGAACAGCATGAGGTTGATTTAATTTTACTGCTTAAGCAACATAGGAAGGCTATAGCATGGACTATTGCTGATATTCGAGGCATTAGCCCTTCTTATTGCATGCACAAAATTATTCTAGAGGAAGAGCACACACCTAGGGTAGATCACCAGCGTAGGTTAAACCCCTCTATGAAAGAGGTAGTGAAGAAAGAAATAATAAAGTGGTTAGATGCAGGAGTAATTTTCCCCATAGCTAGTAGCCAGTGGGTGAGCCCCATCCAATGTGTACCTAAAAAGGGGGGAATAACTGTGGTAGTCAATGAGAACAACGAACTGATTCCAACAAGGACTGTCACAGGGTGGAGGGTATGTATGGATTACAGGAAGTTAAATAAAGAAACTAAAAAAGACCATTTCCCTCTACCGTTTATTGACCAGATGCTAGACAGAATAGCTGGTAGAGCCTACTATTGTTTTTTAGATGGGTACTCTGGCTATAATCAAATCACTATAGACCCGAAGGATCAAGAGAAGACTACCTTCACTTGCCCTTTTGGAACGTTTGCCTTCCGCAGAATGCCTTTTGGCTTATGCAATGCACCGGCAACTTTCCAAAGGTGCATGATGGCAATCTTCTCTGAGTTGGATGAGTCCATAATAGAAATATTCATGGATGACTTCTCAGTCTTTGGGGACTCATTTAAAACTTGTCTAGAGAACCTAGGACAAGTCCTGGCTAGGTGTGAAGAGACCAACCTAGTCCTAAATTGGGAAAAGTGCCATTTTATGGTAGATGAAGGGATTGTCTTAGGACATAGAGTGTCAAGGGCAGGTGTAGAAGTGGATAGGGCAAAAATAGAGGTCATAGAGAAGTTGGTAGAGCCCCAGAATGTCAAAGCTATTAGGAGTTTCCTAGGACATGCTGGCTTCTATAGACGGTTCATCAAGGACTTCTCTAAGATAGCCAAGCCTCTATGTGAGCTTCTAGAGCTAGGTAGGCCATTCATCTTTTCTAAAGAATGTGTAGTAGCTTGGAAAACCCTTAAGGAAGCATTGGTCACAGCACCAATCATAGTAGGACCAAATTGGGATCTCCCATTTGAGATGCTATGCGATGCTAGTGACTATGCTGTAGGAGTCATGTTAGGACAGAAGATTGACAAGCTCACACATCCTGTCTATTATGCTAGTAAGACCTTGAATGAGGCTCAATGTAACTATACAACTACAGAGAAGGAGATGCTTGCTGTAGTATTTGCTTGTGAAAAATTTAGGAACTATATTGTAGGAACTAGGACCATTGTATATACTGACCATTCTGCTTTAAAATATCTTATGAGGAAGGCTGATGCTAAGCCTAGATTAATTAGATGGGTGTTATTGCTGCAGGAATTCGATTTGGACATTCGGGACAAGAAGGGATGTGAAAACGTGGTTGCAGATCACCTGTCTCGATTACAGCTCAATTGCGAAAAAATTGCGAACCCCGCAATTTCTGATGCTTTTATAGATGAACATATCTTTGCTTTGACTCATCGTGATAACGATGAGGAACCTTGGTTCGCTGACATTGCTAACTTCCGTGCATCACAGGTATTGCCAATGTTCAAGGGAGGACAAGAGAAGAAGAGGTTCCTCCATGAAGCAAGGAAATTCATCTGGGATGACCCCATACTTTACAGGACCTGTGCTGATGGGTTGTTGAGGAAGTGTGTTACAGCTGCTGAAGCGAAGTCTGTGCTGCAGCACTGTCACTCATCTCCTTACGGTGGGCACTTTGGTGGTCAAAGAACAGCTGCTAAGGTATTTCAGAGTGGCTACTACTGGCCAACAATCTTCAAGGACGCCCACAATTATGCCCACAACTGTGACGAATGCCAAAGGACAGGTAACCTCAGTCGTAAGGATGAGATGCCTCTCACCTACATCTTAGAGTTGGAGCTCTTTGATGTGTGGGGCATTGATTTCATGGGACCATTCCCTCCATCATCAGGTAACCTGTACATTTTAGTAGCAGTAGACTACGTGTCAAAGTGGGTAGAAGCTAAGGCATGTCCTAATAATGATGCTAAAACAGTCACTAGTTTCTTGCATAGACACATTTTCACTAGATTTGGGACTCCTCGTGCTATCATTAGTGATGAGGGGTCACATTTCATCAATAAGGCTATGGAGAAAATATTGGCTAAGTATAACATTAGGCATAGGGTAGCTACTCCCTACCACCCACACTCAAATGGCCAAGCTGAGATTTCCAATAGGGAGATAAAAAACATCCTAGAAAAGGTAGTCAAACCTAATAGGAAAGACTGGTCTTTCAAGCTTGAGGATGCACTTTGGGCTTACAGAACAGCATATAAGACACCTCTAGGAATGTCTCCCTATAGGTTGGTGTATGGCAAGGCTTGCCACTTGCCACTTGAGTTGGAAAACAAGGCATTTTGGGCCATGAAAGAATTAAATTTTTGTGTGAAGGATGCGGGGACATTAAGATCTTTACAGCTACATGAACTTGACGAGCTTAGGCACATGGCCTATGAGAATGCCAAAATGTACAAAGAAAAGACAAAAATATGGCATGACAGTAGACTCAGGATCAAAGATTTTAAGAAGGGCCAACTTGTATTATTATTTAACTCACGATTAAAGCTATTTCCAGGCAAACTAAAGTCTAGATGGTCCGGTCCATTTATTATTACTAATGTCTTTGTTCATGGTGCCATAGAAATTAAAAACTTGCAGCAAGGACAGCCATTTCTGGTCAATGGTGCTAGGTTGAAGCACTACTATGAGGAAGGGGATGTGAAGACTCTCTCGGCCTTCCTCTTGACTGAAGCATGACGAAGAGAACGAGAGAGAACGAGTGGTTACTGTGCTCGTTTAGTCAAGGCCAATGCCTTAGTTTATTTTTACTGTTTTTTCGCTTATCGTTTGTACGTTTTGTGATGTGTTTTTAATTACGTGTTTAATGTTTGTTTTGTTTGCTTTTGCAAGGAATCGAAAGAGGGGATCAAGGGGAGTAAATCCCACTTTAAAAATCAAGAAACGGTTGAGCCAAATGAAAGATACGGGCGATCAAAGTTTGGAATTTTGATGAAATATCATCCCTAGAATTGCGCAAAAATTGCTGGATCCGCAAAAAGAGCCGTTGGGATTTTTCCGTTTTATTTATAGCCGTTAGAACGCATTCGTTGATACGATTCTCTCATTCTTTGATCTCCAAGATTTCTGCGATTCTCTCCACCTTTGATTCTTCTCTCAAGATCTTCAAGACTCGACGATGGTTTCCACTAGGGCTGAGAGATCCGCCGCCAAGAAGAAGGCCGATGACGCAGCTGAAGCGGCTGCGAGGGAAGCGCTTCTCACCCTTGCTGATGAGGGTGCTGTACGCACTGGCCGTCTTGCCAAGCTTCCTATTCGTAGGAAGAAGTGGAGGGTGGTCACTGAGATCCCTGCTGGCCCATCTGAGCCAGTGGGCACGCCAAAGAAGCGCCGGTGGACTGTCAAGACTGCTGCCGAACCAAGCACCACCAAGACTCCCTCTGTGGAGAGTCAAGAAACTGATCGTGCAGCCCACGAGTCAGCTAAAGAAGGTTCGTCGCCGTCTGTGTCACCTGTGCGCAGGCCCCTCTCGTCTGAACCAGTGCCAAGCGCAGAGTCGTCACCGCCTGCACAGAGCGCCGAGTTGTCTCCAGCACCTCAGAGTTCTGATCCGACGCCTGCAGCAGCACAGAGCCCTGAGCTGCCGTCTTCGCCATGGAGTTCTGCACATACACCATCAGCAGAGCACAATTCTCCACGGCCTGATCCTGAATTCCCTTATGGGGATTATCAAGAGTCCACGCAAGGCAGTGGAGATGCTGGAGAAGAAGAAGTCTTTTCTCCCATGAGAGAAGACAGCCCTGCCGAGCCTGCACAGCAGGATGATTCTATGGAGGAGACGTTGGGGGCATGTTTCCCACAACTCCAGGCAAGGCTCAAAAAGAAGAAGAAGGCCAAGATTGTCAAGGCCAAGAAATCCAAGAAAAAGAAGGCCAAGAGAGTGCCTTCAGCAGAGAAAGAAAGCTCGGAGCCCTCACGGAAAAGGCTCAAAGTTGAGGCTGCCGAGTCAGCCAGGCCATCAGATAAGGGGAAGGCTAAACTCTACCCTGAAGACGAACATCAGTCAGTGAGGTATGTCTCATCTGATGCTGAATCCAGGGGTGTTGAGCTGAGAAAAAGGGACCTATTGCACGAGAAGGGGTTCCTTGATCGACTTGCTGACCTGCCGCAGTTCTTGCGAGCAGGGGTGATCAACCATGGCTGGGAGGAATTCTGCAGACCTCCTAATCCAGCCTACACGAGCATGGTGTACGATTTCTACGCCAATGTGCTCAGCCCTGAGGATGGCCTATCTGTGGTCAGAGGGGTGGAAGTCGATTTCTCAGCCAAGGCCATCAACGAAGCCTTTGGTCTCAGGGGCCAGCCTCACACAGATTATGCACGGATAGTTGATGAGCCGACTGAGGCTGTGCTAGAAGAAGCCATTCGCACAATTGGCCAGCCTGAAGCCTCCTGGACAGTGTCACGCAATGGGCGGCACACTCTCATGAGTGCCAACCTCACGGCTAAGGCAGCTGTGTGGTTTTCATTCGTCAGAAGAAGACTCTCCCCAGTGACTCACGAGACTACAATTAACCAGAGCCGTTCGCTGCTGGTTTATGCTATAATGAGAGGTCTCACGATCAACGTGGGAGAAGTCATCACTGCTGCCATAGCCGAGTGTGCTAAAAAGGGTAAGGGACCATTATTTTTTCCAAACACTATAACAAAGTTGTGTTTGCTTGCAGGAGTTCCCACCGAGCGCTTGGAGCAGCAGCTGCCTTACACAGGCCATTTGGAGTTGCCTGCACACCTGAGGCTGAGAAGAAAGGGCAACATGGAGTTTGAGTTGGATAGGCTGGCTGCTGAGCAGTCCCTATCCATGGCCTGCTTAATGGACATGCAGAGGAGAATGGCTCAATGGGCCAATTATGCGCAGGCGAGGGACAAAGAAGTTGCAGACCAGTTGGGGTGCATCTTCCCGGACTTCCCCACCAACCTCCTCACTCCATGGGTGCCCCCACGACCAAGGCAACCAGATGAGGATGATAAGAATTGAGTGCTGGTTTGAAGTGCACTGAAGGGAGTATTACTGATCCCTTAAGAAAAACAAAACAATTTTCCTGCTTTTTGATAGAATAATGTATAATATGCTGTTTTGGATTCAGTTTTTGATCTGTTTTTAATGTTTAGTTGTATGCTTTTTCTTTTGCTTAGTCTAGTCTGATGTTAGTTGATTAGGTAGGATAGTTTAGTTTTATTTTTAGGATGCATGAGTAACAGGAAAAAGCATGCTAGGGGCCTGCATCAATGTTAAACCTGCCCAGATCGAATTGCGAAATAATTGCGGTTCCCGCAATTTTTGTGACTGATTGCATGTTTTGGACTGTCTGTTTAGTTAGGCTGTGATCTGTTAAATTCTATCTTTTGCTGCTAGCATGACTACCTTATATAGCTGATCTTGAAGCATGCTGGATGAGTGTCATAGGACACCCTTTGATAGTTTAAATTTGCCTCTGAATAGTGCTCAGCATGCATAAACCATAAGTCCTTAAAACTTTCTGTTATGTTCAAATTTTCTGCTGCTGGGATAATTGCTTTTAGAATGTTTTGCCTATGCCTAGGATTTTTAGATTCTCTTTGTTTTGCTTTAGACTAGATGCTTCTAGGACAAGTTTGGGGGTGTGCCACCTCAAACACTCATTGGGGACAATGAGTAGTTGAAGTTTGGGGGAGGCCACCCTAGGCCTAGGAACATTCCTCTCTTCCTTAGGACATAAGCATTCTTCTTCTCCTAAAAACAAACAAAAAAATTTTTTTGTGATAAATAGAAAAAGTGAAAAATAGAATAAAGAGGGGAGTCTTTCTCAAGTTGCTGAGTAATCAGTGCCAAGTGTGTAAACCACAAGTGGCATTGCATCAAAAGGCAAACCAAGGGGAGGCTCCACCTAAGTAAAAAAGAAAGAAAAAGGAGAAATAGGGGAAGAAGAATGTATGCTTGGGAGTTATAATCTTGTGGCTTAGATGTCCTATGAAAAAAAGAACTCTGATCCTTAATGAGCTAAGCACAAGGTTGTAACTTCTAGGTTTGTCTAGGGAGATGAATGTATATCCAATGTAGTGATGCCAGGGTTTAGGTTGTTCTCTAAAAGTACCACTGTCACCGTTAATACTAAGACTGGCATGACTCTAAGGAATCCTAGACACATTAAAAATAAGCTAGAAGCATGTACTGAGTCTAGAGTAAAGCTTGGTAGAATTTGAAACCTTAGGGATAATAGCATGATATCATTAAAGTAGTTAGATCAGTAGTAGGGGGTTAACAAAAGCAGTGGGTATAGTAGGCAGGTGAAGTCAGAAGAAGCTAGACAAGAGGTTAGTTCTAAACTTGGAAGTGTGTCACAGGACAGCATTGCTATAGACAAGAATATAAGGGAGTTAGTGAGTAGTTAAAGAAGAAGAAACAGCAGCCTAAGTAAGTCCTTAGTATGCTTGAGGACAAGAAAAGCCTTAAGTTTGGGGGTGTGTTAAGTCTCTGAAAGTGACTTATTTAGGACCCATTTAGCTTAAGAAGATGTACACATTTAGGTGTTTTTGTTAGCATTTAGCCTAAACCTATGCTTTAATATGAGAATTAGAAGAAGGTAGCTAATATAGGACTTGTGTACAATAGGTAGAAAAAGGGTTGAAAACCGAAGAAAAGAATGAAAAAATAACCATTGCAAATGAATTGCGGAATAATTGCGGTGACCGCAATTATTCAAGTTAAAACCGTAAGTTGGCTGATCATTTTCTGTTTAGATCCGACTTTTCAGGGATTCGTTCTTTCTCCTCCATCCATTCTGATATATGACGTTGAAGGTTGATGGTTCTCCTTGGCCCAAACGCACCTGCAAACTACTATAAAAGGGGGTCAAAGTCGGAGGTTCAGTCATCAATTCGAAGCGCAGAAGTCTTCTTGCAGTCCACCATTTCCATCTGTTTTCCTTTGCCGTCTGTTGGAGTGAGAGTCTAAGCTTTTGGAATCGACAATCTGATAGGAAGGAGAGGAGATTCTTCTTCTCTCTCGATTGGATTCATCCAAGCAGGGCTGACTTCTCATCACCATCATTCGAGGCGACTGCCACGGAGTTTTCAGCAATCCTTTACTGTTTTCTGTTCTTTCCGTCTCATTTCTATTACTGATCATTGTTGTTCTTAGTTTAGTAATTTACTTATTGCATTTCGTTGTTGTCTGCCTTGGATTCATTCCTTTTAAAGCTTCCCTTTGTCATTCAAACATTCAAGTTAATCAAAGTAAGTTTCTGCACTTCACAGTTTATACTTTCTTCTGCTACAGGTTTTGCTTCCTGTTTTAAGCACATTTCTCTTCTAAGTATGTCTGTCTTATCTACCCTTTCTGTTCTTCATATATCCATGAGTAACTAAATTCACTTAGGGGCATGCTAATGACAGAATTATAGGCTAAAAAACGTGAGTCAAGTAGTCAGTTCAACACTCGAACATTGATTGTATGTAAGCTTCATCCCACGGGCAATTTCGATTGGCCATCCATTTTGTCCAAAGAACTCCTAACCTCTGGAAGGAGTAAGAGTTCAGAGTCATATAATCATGCTAGCCTTTCATGGTAATCAGGAAACGGCCTAGGAATAGGCGTTTCCCTAGTACAAACTGAACACTCCTGTTTTAACAAGATGCTTAAGTCCTTACTTTGAAGTCGAGTAAACTTGAGTCTCTAATGCATGGAATCGGACGATACTTGAGATAGAGTGAGTTTGATGTATAGAGAGTTGATCCAAAGCTTGATAATCGTAATAAAATGCCTATAGGATAGTCATTAGTAGCCCTTAATTCCCCATTTTAATCAGATTCGCTGCCATTTAATTGCGGAAACATTGCGGTCCTCGCAATTCTGCCTGTTTATCATTCTGTTTAGCTGTTTTCTTCCTCGATTATTAATTCCATCTCTTGTCCTTTAGGTCTAGTTTTAACTTTAATTTGTTTATGTTATATCCCTCTACACATTCAGCAAAAAGTAGTTAATTAAAAACCAATTTTACCCCATCAAATTCATCCCATCTTTCTTAACATTCACACTTCGCGAATAGCTAAAAATGAGTCTCTGTGGAAAAAACGAATGAAATATACTTACTACTTGCTGTGAGACCATGTATGCTTGCATGTTCTAAGTGCTCTCTCTTCCTGTTTGCATATTTATCTTTACACATTGAGCACGCAACAACGTCTATCAGTGCCCTACCTGTGGCAAGAAATGGTCTGCCTAATAGGATGGGGACCTCCTTGTCTGCTTCATAATCCAGGATAATGAAATCTGCAAGGAAAATAAATTTGTCAACTTTCACTAGAATATCCTCAATTTTACCTTCAGGGTATGCGATGGATCTGTCTGCTAGTTGTAAAGTGACAGTGGTTGGACGTGCTTCTCCTATTCCCAACTGGCGGAATAGTGATAGGGGCATAAGGTTTATGCTGGCGCCCAGGTCACAAAGCGCTCTGCCCACGTGCTTGCCTCCAAGTTCTACAGGTAAGGTGAAGGAACCAGGATCCTTCTCCTTCTTGGGTAGCTTGTTTTGGAGTATGGCACTGCACTCCTCAGTGAGGTTTACTGTTTCAAACTCACCAATTATTTTTTTGTTAGTAATGATATCTTTCAAAAACTTTACATAGGAAGGCATAGACTGTAAAACTTCTACAAAAGGAATGTTGACATGCACTTGCTTAAGAATTTCTAAGAATTTATTAAAATGCACTTCCTGTTCCTGCTTCTTCTTAAGCCTTCGAGGATATGGAGGTGGTGGCACATATGCAGGCACTTCAGGTCGCCTTAGGATAGGAGGAGGCCTTGGAATTTCTTCTATCTCCTCAATAATTGGTTCTAGCCTTGTTCCTGATGTGCTTGTTGGTGGTGGACCTTGGGTTGGCAGAGACTCCAGTGGAGCACTAGACTCAGTGTTCTCTACTCTCTTTGGTATGTCCTTTGTGTTGCTCACCAATGGTCTACCACTTCTGAGTTCAATTGCTTGAACTTGTTCCTTACCATCTCTCCTTGGCACTTCAGTGTCAGCAGGAAGCCTACCTTGGGGCCTACTTTTGATTTCATTGGCTAACTGGCCTATTTGGTTCTCTAGGCTCCTAAGGGTACCTTGGGGTTGCGAGTGACAGGCACCGGATTTGGAACTATTCCATCCATTTCTTCTTGCGATAATTGCGGAGGAATTGCGGTTCCCGCAATTACTTGAGGTATAGAGGGTTGGTTAAAGAGACGTTTCTTGGCTCTATTTCTGGCCCTAAGTAATCTCTCAGGCTCAGGATTGAACTCTAGATCACTACTTGAAGGTTCACTCATAAACTAACCCAATGGTACCTGCAAAAGAAATGAAACAGATCAGCTTCAATAGGCAATAAACTTGGTGTTTCAAACTTAACAAACTTCGTTTTCACTTAAATAAGTCCCCGGCAGCGGCGCCAAAAACTTGTTACGTGCTCAATGTGTTAAAATGAATAAGTAATAAGGTAGAGAGAGCACTCAGAACATGCAAGCATACATGGTCTTATAGCAAGTAGTAAGTATATTTCATTCGTTTTCCCACAGAGACTTATTATAAGCTATTCATGAAGTGTAACGTTAAGAAAGAAGGGGTGGATTTGATGGGGTAGTATTGGTTTTTAATTGTCTATTTCCTACTGAATACGGAGAGGGTAGCAACATAAACCAGTGCAAGTTAAAGCTAAACCCAAATGAGAAGAGACGAGATTAATAAATGAAAGCAAAAACAGCTAGACAGAATTGTAACTTATGCAGAATTGCGGAGACAGCAATTCTATCGCAATTGAAATAACAGCGAAAGTGTGTAAAGTGATGAAGTAAGGGCTACTAACGACTATCCTATAGGCTTTTTCTCACGATTCTCAAGCAGTGGATCAGCTCTCTATGCATCAAACTCTCTCATTCTCATGTATCTTCCGATTTCATGCATTAGATTCTTTAGTTTACTCATGTCCAAGTAAGGTCTTAAGCATCTTGTTAAGGCAGAAAAATATGGTTTGTACTAGGGAAACGCCTATTCCTAGGTCGTTTCCTGGTTACCTTGAAAGGCTAGCATGATAGTATGACTCTGAACTCTTACTCCTTCCAGAGGTTAGGAGTTCTTTGGACAAAATGGATGGCCAATCGAAATTGCCCGTGGGATGAAGCTTACATACAATCAATGCTTCGAGAGCTATCCTACATGCTTGGTTCACGTTTTTTAGCCTAAAGTGTTGTCATTAGCATGCCCCTAAGTGATTTAGCTACTCATGGATGTAAACAGAACAGAAGCAAGAGAAGAAGTAGACATGCTTAGAAGGAATTTAAAGACAAAACAGTAAGGGAAAGCAGTAGAATGTAAAGGCAAGAAACTGTGGACTGAAGAATTGAGATTTGATTACTTGATTG
This sequence comes from Herpetospermum pedunculosum, assembly GCA_028017165.1. Classification (NCBI taxonomy): domain Eukaryota; kingdom Viridiplantae; phylum Streptophyta; class Magnoliopsida; order Cucurbitales; family Cucurbitaceae; genus Herpetospermum; species Herpetospermum pedunculosum. The sequence continues at coordinate 49,632,230 of CM051528.1, read as the reverse complement.
TTTGATTGACAAAGAAAAGCTTTAAAGCAAATAACATGAAGACAGAACACAACGAAATAGTATAATCTAGCTACTAGAAAAGAAACAGCAACAAGACAAAGCTGGAAAATGGAAATGAAGAGCAGAAAACAGTAAAACAAGCTTGAATGTCTCGTCGCAATCGCCTCGAATGAAGGATGAGGAAGGTCAGCCTTGCTTGGATGAATCCAATCAGGAGAGAAGAAGAATCTCCTCTCCTTCCTATCAGATTATCGATTCCAACAGCTGAGCTTCGCAAACCAGCAGACGGCAAAGGAAAACGGGAGAAAAGTTGGACTGCGAGAAGACTTCTACGCTTTCGGATGATGTTTGAACCCTCGACTTTGACCCCTATTTATAGTAATCTGCAGGTGCGTTTGGGCCAAGGAGAACCATCAATCTTCAACGTCGTACTTCAGAATGGATGGAGGAGAAAGAACGAATCCCCGAAATAACGGAAATTAACAGAAAAAGATCAGCCAACTTACGGTTTTCACTTGAAACATTGCGGTGTCCGCAATGTTTCCGCAATGCTTGTTTTTCATTCTTTTCCTTCGGTTTTCAACCCTTTTCTTTCCTATTGTACTTAAGTCCTAATTTAGCTACCTTCTTCTAATTCTCATATTTAAGCATAGGTCTAGGCTAAATGCTATCAAAAACACCTAAGAGTGAACATCTTTCTAAGATAATTAAGTCCTAAAAAGGTCACTTTTGGAGACGTAACAGACGTCAACCATTTAAGTGGGGGAGAATGTCACGGTCATGCTTGTCCAAGGCATGTTGCCTATGGCCGCATGCCCATGACAACACCTTCACATTTACTTTCATCATTTACTTTTCATGTCGTACTTTATTTACTTTTCATGTCGCACTTTATTTTGTATGATCACTCACCACTTTCATGTGCAGGGGTGACAGATCTAATTTCTTCCAGAATGTACTATAGGAGGAACCCGACAATCGTCAAAATCCTCCTACCAAGAGTTGTATGCTAACATAGCCTTTGATGTTGCCTTATTACTTGCAGCCTACAACACAAATGTTTTCAACAAGATTCCTGACCCTTCTCTCTAACCCCGTTTTCTAAAACTGTTTTCTCGAGAACGGGGATAGAGGTTCCATGAGAACCCAAGTTGTGCCAGCGGCTTTCGATTTTATTTTGGCTGACTTGCTTGCGAGCTAGAGCAAGTGCCGCACGACCGTGCTTTGAGTCCTGAAGAAAGCCCGATCGTGACAATTAGCATGCACTTAGGGGTGGCCATCACTCGGTCGTCGAAAACCAACCAGTCGATTTCCTCTAAATGAAAACTGACGATTTTTGGTGAGAGAACGATTGGTCGTTTTCATTTTTTTTAAATCATAACACGTCGAAAGAAGTAGAGATTGATAGAAAAATAGTTTAGACTTGAGGTTGGAATGGAAACTAAAGAAAATAAAGGTGAATGTGAACACAAAGAAGGGAAAACGAAAGAATGGGGAAGAAGAAAGAGAATGAAATGACAAAAGTTTAGGTTTTTTGTGGAGACAAAACTAATGGCTCATTAGTTTGTTATGTATATATATAGATGGAATAATGGGGGCAACCAGAGAAATAGCTAGAATGAAATAGTGGTTTCTGAAAGACAGCTAAACTCTTTAAATTTCTAATCCCTCTTTTTTTGTAACGAAAGGAACGATCCTCTAAACAAGACGAATGATTGTTTTGATAGGCTATTTTGATAAATGTCCATTTATGTTTTTAATAAGATAAATGACCAAAAGCTAAAACTAGAATAATGTCAAAAAATGATTTGGACTAAAATAACAAACGTATAATCAATAGAACGTTATTTACATAACAACTAATTATGAAAACTGTCACCGAGTTATATTCATGTTGGCAAGTTCGAAAATATTAGGTGTCTTGTGAATGGATGAATCTTTAATCCCTTCCTTTTTTAGTACAACAAACAGGGGGATGTAGAATTGAACCTCGGATCTCAATAGAGATAGTAGATGTCAATTAGAGTAAATATTTAGTTACTCTAGATTTAAAAACATCTGGTATAAGTTTGACGAGTGTAATAATTAGTGATTCTAGATGAGAGTGTATGTATTTGTATATATATATTGTTTTTTTCCTTTTGAGTTCAACAATTGTGAGTCGTTGTAGTATAGTGGTAAGTATTCCTGCTTATCACGTTGGTGACCCGTGTTCGATCCCCGGCAGCGGCGTCTCTCTTTTATAAAAAAAGTCTGATTAGCATACACTTAACGGGTGGCCATCGATCATGGATATTTAATGGAACAAATCCATACAAAATAAAATACTCAATGATTCCATACACATAAACAATAAATAAACTCAAAAGTTTAGTTGATTAGCATACACTTAAGGGGTGGCCATCGATCATGGATATTTAATGGAACAAATCCATACAAAATAAATAGACTCAAATTTTAGTTGTTGTCAAAGTGAGACTCATTAGCATACACTTAGGGGTGGCCATTGATCATGGATATTGAATGGAACTAATCCATACAAAATAAAGAGACTCAAAGTTTAGTTGTTGTCAAAGTGAGTCATTAGCATGCACTTAGGGGTGGCCATCAGTCGGTCGTCGAAAACCAACCACTTAGGGGTGGCCATCAGTCGGTCGTCGAAAACCAACCAGTGGATTTCCTCTAAATGAAAACTGGCGATTTTTGGTGAGAGAACGATTGGTCGTTTTCATTTTTTTAAAATCATAACACGTCGAAAGAAGTAGAGATTGATAGAAAAATAGTTTAGACTTGAGGTTGGAATGGAAACTAAAGAAAATAAAGGTGAAGGTGAACACAAAGAAGGGAAAACGAAAGAATGGGGAAGAAGAAAGAGAATGAAATGACAAAAGTTTAGGTTTTTTGTGGAGACAAAACTAATGGCTCATTAGTTTGTTATGTATATATATAGATGGAATAATGGGGGCAACCAGATAAATAGCTATAATGAACTAGTGGTTTCTGAAAGACAGCTAAACTCTTTAAATTTCTAATCACTCTTTTTTTTGTAAAGAAAGGAACGATCCTCTAAACAAGAGGAATGATTGTTTTGATAGGCTAGTTTGATAAATGTCCATTTATGTTTTTAATAAGATAAATGACCAAAAGCTAAAACTAGAATAATGTCAAATAATGATTTGGACTAAAATAACAAACGTATAATCAATAGAACTTTATTTACATAACAACTATTTATGAAAACTGTCACCGAGTTATATTCATGTTGGCAAGTTCAAAGAAAGGAAAACGAAAGAATGGGGAAGAAGAAAGAGAATGAAATGACAAAAGTTTAGGTTTTTTGTGGAGACAAAACTAACCGCTCATTAGTTTGTTATGTATATATATAGATGGAATAATGGGGGCAACAAGAGAAATAGCTAGAATGAAATAGTGGTTTCTGAAAGACAGCTAAACTCTTTAAATTTCTAATCCCTCTTTTTTTGTAACCAAAGGAACGATCCTCTAAACAAACAAGAGGAATGATTGTTTTGATAGGCTATTTTGATAAATGTCCATTTATGTTTTTAATAAGATAAATGACCAAAAGCTAAAACTAGAATAATGTCAAAAAATGATTTGGACTAAAATAACAAACGTATAATCAATAGAACCTTATTTACATAACAACTATTTATGAAAACTGTCACCGAGTTATATTCATGTTGGCAAGTTCGAAAAATTTAGGTGTCTTCTCAATGGATGAATCTTTAATCCCTTCCTTTTTTAGTACAACAAACAGGGGATGGAGAATTGAACCTCCGATCTCAATAGAGATAGTAGATGTCAATAAGAGTAAATATTTAGTTACTCTAGATTTAAAAACATCTAGTATAAGTTTGACGAGTGTAAATATTTAGTTACTCTAGATGAGAGTGTATGTACTTGTATATATATATATATATATATATATATATATATATATATTGTTTTTTCCTTTTGAGTTCAACAATTGTGAGTCGTTGTAGTATAGTGGTAAGTATTTCTACCTGTCACGCAGGTGACCTGGGTTCGATCCCCGGCAGTGGTATCTCTCTTTTATAAAAAAAAAGTCCCATTACAAATTAGAAAGGAAATAGAATCTAGCTCGTGTGTGTATATATATATACAAATTAGAAAGGAAATTGAATCTAGCTCGTATATATATATATATATATGGCCATCGGTCGAAAACCAACCAGTCGATTTCCTCTAAATGAAATGCACTTAGGGGTAGCCGCCAGTCGATCGTCGAAAACCAACTAGTCGATTTCCTCTAAATGAAATGCACTTAGGGGTGGCCATCAGTCGTTTTCAGTTTTTTTAAATCATAACACGTCGAAAGAAGTAGAGATTGATAGAAAAATAGTTTAGACTTGAGATTGGAAAAACGAAAGAATGGGGAAGAAGAAAGAAAATGAAATGACAAAAGTTTAGCTTTTTGTGGAGACAAAACTAATGGCTCATTAGTTTGTTATGTATATATATAGATTGAAGAATGGGGAAGAAGAAAGAGAATGAAATGACAAAAGTTTATGTTTTTTTGTGGAGACAAAACTAATGGCTCATTAGTTTGTTATGTATATATATAGACAGAATAATGAGAGCAACCAGAGAGATAGCTAGAATGAAATAGTGGTTACTGAAAGACAGATAAACTCTTTAAATTTCTAATCCCTCTTTTTTTGTAACGAAAGGAACGATCCTTTAAACAAGAGGAATGGTTGTTTTGATAGGCTATTTTGATAAATGTTCATTTATGTTTTTAATAAGATAAATGACCAAAAGCTAAAACTAGAATAATGTCAAAAAATGATTTGGACTAAAATAACAAACGTATAATCAATAGAACTTTATTTACATAACAACTATTTATGAAAACTGTCACCGAGTTATATTCATGTTGGCAAGTTCGAAAATATTAGGTGTCTTCTGAATGGATGAATCTTTAATCCCTTCCTTTTTTAGTACAACAAACAGGGGAGGGAGAATTGAACCTCCGATCTCAATAGAGATAGTAGATGTCAATTAGAGTAAATATTTAGTTACTCTAGATTTAAAAACATCTGGTATAAGTTTGACGAGCGTAAATATTTAGTGATTCTAGATGAGAGTGTATGTATTTGTATATATATATTGTTTTTTCCTTTTGAGTTCAACAATTGTGAGTCGTTGTAGTATAGTGGTAAGTATTCCTGCTTGTCACGCAGGTGACCCGGGTTTGATCCCCGGCAGCGGCGTCTTTCTTTTATAAAAAAAGTCTAATTACAAATTAGAAAGGAAATTGAATCTAGCTCGTATATATATATGATGCATATGTAGTAAGCATATTTGATAATAGAAATATTGTAAAAATAGTAATTACAAATTAGAAATCGATCATGGATATTGAATGGAACAAATCCATACAAAATAAGGGCATGTTTCGGAGTGATTTTGGAATGACCAAAATCACTTTTACATGCCCAAAATCACTTCTATCTTAAAATTGTGATGTTTGGCAAAATGTGATTAGTGATTTTTGAATAATCAAAAATCACTTTGAGTGATTCCCGGTCAATCACATAGGAGGTGGTTTTTTTATTGATTTTTGGTGAGTGATGGTGAAAAATTTATTTTTGAAATGGTTATTAATTTAAATTAAAAATATTGAAATTGATATATATAAAACTTTATGTACTTTTGGTACTAAGAGTAATTTTTGCTTTGTTGGTAAAAGTAACATAAAAGTGTCAATTTGCCTCCCCTTCAAACCCAGGTTCGAATCCAAAGAATGTTGCTTTAATTTGTTTTTTCAATTTTGCAATATATATATATATATATATATATATACTTTTAAAACCCTTAAACCCAGATTCGACTCCCATTGTTAGTTTTAATTTGTTTTTTCAATTTTGCAATATATATATATATATATATATACTTTTAAAACCCTTAAACCCAGATTCGACTCCCATTGTTAGTTTTAATTTGTTTTTTCAATTTTGTAAAATGTATATATTTTAAAATAAATAAATAAATTGTAAAGATATTAATTTAAAATATATATATATATATATATAATTATTGTATATAATTACTTATTAAATAGTTAAATAATTATTTACTTAAATAATTTCTCAAAATATAATTCCATTTTTTAGAAATTTAGTAATTTTAAAATTATTTCTAAAGAAACCAAACATTAATAATTCAAAATCACTTTTAATCATATAAAAATAATTTCAATCCAAACATTAAAATGATTATATAGAAATCAATTTTATAAAATCAATTGTAATTAAATCTCTTCTCCTAAAATCAATAACTCATCAATCACTCCCAAACATGCCCTAAATAGACTCAAAGTTTAGTTGTTGTCAAAGTGAGACTCATTAGCATACACTTACGGGTGGCCATCGATCATGGATATTGAATGGAACCAATCCATACAAAATAAATAGACTCAAAGTTTAGTTGTTGTCAAAGTGAGTCATTAGCATGCACTTAGGGGTGACCATCAGTCGGTCGTCGAAAACCAACCAGTCGATTTCCTCTAAATGAAAACTGACGATTTTTGGTGAGAGAACGATTGGTCGTTTTCATTTTTTTTAAATCATAACACGTCGAAAGAAGTAGAGATTGATAGAAAAATAGTTTAGACTTGAGGTTGGAATGGAAACTAAAGAAAATAAAGGAGAAGGTGAACACAAAGAAGGGAAAACGAAAGAATGGGGAAGAAGAAAGAGAATGAAATGACAAAAGTTTAGGTTTTTTGTGGAGACAAAACTAATGGCTCATTAGTTTGTTATGTATATATATAGATGGAATAATGGGGGCAGCCAGAGAAATATCTAGAATGAAATAGTGGTTACTGAAAGACAGCTAAACTCTTTAAATTTCTAATCCCTCTTTTTTTGTAATGAAAGGAACCATCCTCTAAACAAGAGGAATGATTGTTTTAGTAGGCTATTTTGATAAATGTCCATTTATGTTTTTAATAAGACAAATGACCAAAAGCTAAAACTAGAATAATGTCAAAAAATGATTTGGACTAAAATAACAAACGTATAATCAATAGAACTTTATTTACATAACAACTATTTATGAAAACTGTCACTAAGTTATATTCATGTTGGCAAGTTCGAAAATATTAGGTGTCTTCTGAATGGATGAATCTTTAATCCCTTCATTTTTTTAGTACAACAAACAGGGGAGGGAGAATTGAACCTCCGATCTCAATAGAGATAGTAGATGTCAATTAGAGTAAATATTGAGTTACTCTATGTTCACACGAGATTTCGAACGACGGAATGGAGATTCGAACACGTGTAAATGAAATTTGAATTTGAATTTGTATTGTATATATCAGTGCGTAGTGGATTACAATCTCTAATATTTGATCCTCTGATTCTCTCTCTTAAATGTAACGTACTCGAGGGCTTCGCAGCTTGTTCTCGATGTTGGGTTTGTTTCGAGGGCTTCTTAGCTTGTTCTCGATGTTGGATTTGTATCGAGGGCTTCGCAGCTTGTTCTCGATGTTGGATTTGTATCGAGGGCTTCGCAGCTTGTTCTCGATGTTGGATTTGTATCGAGGGCTTCTTAGCTTGTTCTCGATGTTGGATTTGTATCGAGGGCTTCTTAGCTTGTTCTCGATGTTGGATTTGTATCGAGGGCTTCTTAGCTTGTTCTCGATGTTGGATTTGTATCGAGGGCTTCGCAGCTTGTTCTCGATGTTGAATCTGCAGCTTCGCGTAGCGGTGAAGTCTTCAGATGTTTGAACTTGGAGTGGTGTTCAGTCTTCAGGATTCAGGGAGTCTTGTGAATTCTCTCTGAGCTCTTAGGAGAAGAAATTTTCTGAACCTTAAAAATGAAGAATGAGCTCTCTATTTATAGAGTTCTCATGGGCCCGGATCCAATGGGCTTGGGCTTGGATCCAATGGGCTTGGGTCCAATGTACTTTTGGGTTCTGGGCCCAATGGTTATTTGGGCTTGGGCCAAATTGTCATTTAAATAACTTTTAGCCCGATTCGATTTCGAGCCCAATTGAGCCATGACCGAATTAGCTCGGTTAAGTTTATTCGATCCGCCGGCCAAGATGAAGACATGTGGCGACCGCTGATTGGCCGAAATTTCTCGGTCAACAAATGCCCCATTTTTCGAGAGTTATGCACATGTACGTGTGGGTGAGTCTCGGAAAAGTTAAATTTTGAAATTGAAATGTAGGACACCCCTAATTTTGAATCTGCCTCAACATATCAATCTTATCGAAATATGAAATTTTGTCCATAAATCAATTCTTTTGATTGATACATCTTTCTATGCCAATTGACCAAAAAATATGAATTGGATTTACAATTTTGATCTTTTTTATTTGGCAGAAGCTTGACTTGAACTTTAGTAGATTCTTGTGTTCTACTTTAATTCCATTTTGGATGTAGAGTAGAGTTTTGGAGTTGCCCAATTGAATTTTGAATAGGATTTGACTTTGAACTTTACTCCAATTTCGAAGTGGGATAAAATTTGGAGTATACCCAAACCGCCAATTTCGATTCGAGACTTGGATTTAGATAAATTTTGACTCTAAATCATGCTTGGAAATAAAATTTGGAATATGCCCAAAATTTTAATTCTACGAAAAACTATGATATTTTCTTGAAGTTTGGCTTGAATTCGGAGTAGAAGTGTTGAAAATTTTATTTTGGCATATTTGATTTGAGACTCGGATTTAGATAACTTTTGACTCTAAATCACGCTTGGAAATAAAATTTGGAATATGCCCAAAATTTTAATTTTAGGAAAATTTTGGGTTTTGCTGGAAATTTAGCTTGAATGAAAATTTGACTTGGTATAATTTTGGGATTCCAATCAATTTTGACATGAAGTTCGAAAATTTGAACTTAAGGTCATGATTATGGAAGGAAATTTAGAACCCACCTAAATTTCAAGTTGAATGAAGTATTACAATCTAAAGATAAATGATAACAATAAATCTTGTTTGGCAAAGTGGAACATGTAGAACCTTTGTTTCCTTTGGTCTTGGGTTCAAGTCCACCTTTATACATATTTTTAGATAATTTTCTTAAACAGGCGCGCGCGAACTTGGAGGCGCGCGCGAACTTGGAGGCGCGCGCGAACTTGGAGGCGCGCGCGAACTTGGAGGCGCGCGCGAACTTGGAGGCGCGCGCGAACTTGGAGGCGCGCGCGATGATGCAGGCGCGCGATGATGCAGGCGCGCGATGATGGAGGCGCGCGCGATGATGGAGGCGCGCGCGATGATGGAGGCGCGCGCGATGATGGAGGCGCGCGCGAACTTGGAGGCGCGCGCGAACTTGGAGGCGCGCGCGAACTTGGAGGCGCGCGCGAACTTGGAGGCGCGCGCGAACTTGGAGGCAGGCGCGAACTTGGAGGCAGGCGCGAACTTGGAGGCAGGCGCGAACTTGGAGGCAGGCGCGAACTTGGAGGCGCGCGCGAACTTGGAGGCGCGCGCGAACTTGGAGGCAGGCGCGAACTTGGAGGCAGGCGCGAACTTGGAGGCAGGCGCGAACTTGCAGGCGCGCGCGAACTTGCAGGCGCGCGCGAACTTGGAGGCGCGCGCGAACTTGGAGGCGCGCGCGATGATGGAGGCGCGCGCGATGATGGAGGCGCGCGCGATGATGGAGGCAGGCGCGCGCGATGATGGAGGCAGGCGCGAACTTGGAGGCGCGCGCGAACTTGGAGGCGCGCGCGAACTTGGAGGCGCGCGAACTTGGAGGCAGGCGCGAACTTGGAGGCAGGCGCGAACTTGGAGGCAGGCGCGAACTTGGAGGCGCGCGCGAACTTGGAGGCGCGCGCGAACTTGGAGGCAGGCGCGAACTTGGAGGCAGGCGCGAACTTGCAGGCGCGCGCGAACTTGCAGGCGCGCGCGAACTTGCAGGCGCGCGCGAACTTGGAGGCGCGCGCGAACTTGGAGGCGCGCGCGAACTTGGAGGCGCGCGAACTTGGAGGCAGGCGCGAACTAAGAGGCGCGCGCGAACTTGGAGGCAGGCGCGAACTAAGAGGCGCGCGCGAACTTGGAGGCGCGCGCGAACTTGGAGGCGCGCGCGAACTTGGAGGCGCGCGCGAACTTGGAGGCGCGCGCGAACTTGGAGGCGCGCGCGAACTTGGAGGCAGGCGCGAACTTGCAGGCGCGCGCGAACTTGCAGGCGCGCGCGAACTTGGAGGCAGGCGCGAACTTGGAGGCAGGCGCGAACTTGGAGGCGCGCGCGAACTTGGAGGCGCGCGCGAACTTGGAGGCGCGCGCGAACTTGGAGGCAGGCGCGAACTTGGAGGCAGGCGCGAACTTGCAGGCGCGCGCGAACTTGCAGGCGCGCGCGAACTTGCAGGCGCGCGCGAACTTGGAGGCGCGCGCGAACTTGGAGGCGCGCGATGATGCAGGCGCGCGAACTTGGAGGCAGGCGCGAACTAAGAGGCGCGCGCGAACTTGGAGGCGCGCGCGAACTTGGAGGCGCGCGCGAACTTGGAGGCGCGCGCGAACTTGGAGGCGCGCGCGAACTTGGAGGCGCGCGCGAACTTGGAGGCAGGCGCGAACTTGCAGGCGCGCGCGAACTTGCAGGCGCGCGCGAACTTGCAGGCGCGCGCGAACGATGCAGGCGCGCGCGAACTTGGAGGCGCGCGCGATGATGCAGGCGCGCGAACTTGGAGGCGCGCGATGATGCAGGCGCGCGAACTTGGAGGCGCGCGCGATGATGGAGGCGCGCGCGATGATGCAGGCGCGCGAACTTGGAGGCAGGCGCGAACTTGGAGGCGCGCGCGAACTTGGAGGCAGGCGCGAACTTGGAGGCGCGCGCGATGATGCAGGCGCGCGCGAACTGAATTTGTTCACACGAGATTTCGAACGACGGATGGAAATTCGAACACGTGTAAATGAATTTGAATTTGTATTTATGTTTGTATCAGTGCGTAGTGGATTACAATCTCTAATGTTTATCCTCTGATTCTTTCTCTCTCAAATGTAAATGTGTTTCGAGGGCTTCGCAGCTTGCTCTCGATGTTGGATTTGTTTCGAGGGCTTTGCAGCTTGTTCTCGATGTTGAATTTTGATCGAGGGTTTTGCAGCTTGTTCTCGATGTTGAATTTTGATCGAGGGTTTTGCAGCTTGTTCTCGATGTTGGATTTGTATCGAGGGCTTCGCAGCTTGTTCTCGATGTTGGATTTGTATCGAGGGCTTCGCAGCTTGTTCTCGATGTTGAATTTGGATCGAGGGTTTTGCAGCTGAACTTGGAGATGCTGAACTTGGAGATGAACTTGGAGATGCGCAAACTTGGAGATGCGCAAACTTGCAGCTGAACTTGGAGATGCGCAAACTTGCAGCTGAACTTGGAGATTCGCAAACTTGCAGCTGAACTTAGAGATGCGCAAACTTGCAACTGAACTTGGTGATGCGCAAACTTGCAACTGAACTTGGTGATGCGCAAACTTGCAACTGAACTTGGTGATGCGCAAACTTGCAACTGAACTTGGTGATGCGCAACGCAGCAAAACTTGGAGATGCGCAAACTTGCAACTGAACTTGGTGATGCGCAAACTTGCAACTGAACTTGGTGATGCGCAAACTTGCAACCGAACTTGGATATGAGTAGCGCAGTGATGGAAATTTGATTTGGCCTAATAACAAGCTGAATGAAATATTACAATCTGAAGTCAAATAGTAATAATGAAGCTTGTTTGGCGTAGTGGAATTGGTACTATCATTGCTTCTTTTGCTCTTGAGTTCGAACATCGATTACGTACCCTTGAATGGAAGGGATCAAGTCATATCGTAGTTCAAATGGAATGTAATCCCTTTTTTTTATTGTTGTGACTGAACTTAAAGTATATATATATTTTTTCTTTAAGTTGCCTACGTACCCTTAGATGGAAGGGATCAAGTCATAACGTAGTTCAGGTTACATGATGAATGATCGATTTTTTTTTTTATTTTTTTTATTTTGGGCCGTTCACCTTTTAAGCTCATGCGGGCCAGGAGCAACATGTAGTTTATACTCTTACGTTAAGGAGTATTACATTTTAAAATATCTTATCTTCATTACGGTCTTGATCAGATCCTTCATTTGTAGGATTGGTTAGAATGATGATATTTTTCTTCACCTTCAAGGAGCCTTCTGTATTTATGAGAACAGATAATTTCCTCTTCATGCGCGAAGGAACACGACTATGAATCTTCTTGTTGCTATTTACTTCATCGAAGAGTCTTGCCCCTACGGTCTTCATCTTTCCTTCCTGTTGATCACTTGTCCCTTTGAGGCGATCAAAAACAGATGTTGAAGGTCGGTCTTTCTTTGATGTGGAGACACTTAACCTTTGGAAAGCTGAAGTTCGAGTGGAGGTAGAAGTTAGACATGAATTTTCTTCTTTTGTCGCGGCCATACTCATCCTTTGGAAGACCGAAGTTCGAGTAGTTGAAGGCTTGATGCGATTGAAGACAGAAGTTCTTTGGTCGACTTCTTTTGAGTCGTCGACTTCTTCTGCATTGATGTAGCATGAACTTGCACAAATTTCTTCCTCTTTCTTGATGGGAAGGAAACTTTTTGAGAAAAATTCTTTTAAAGTCACCTGTCGTCGAGGTTGAGAAAAATATTTGTTTTCTCTTCTCTCGTGTTTAGGCTTCCTCGAATTGATTCTTCTTTTCTTCTTTGGAAGTTTATTGTTTCGTTTATCATCTCGAAGTATGCAATCTTCTTTCTGGACAGGTCTTTGTCGTCGTATTTTCTGACGAGCCACAATGGTCCAACCTTTATCCTCATTTCTGACGGCCTCAGGTTTTACCTGAGAAATTTGCTTTGGGGTTTCATGTCTGAACCGAACAATTATTGGTTCGAAGGTCCCAAACTGGATCAGGCTTTCCTTTTGCTTATCAAATGAGGCTGGAAATAATTGAGCGTCGGAGTTCATTGTTACTGCAGCGTGGTTTGATTGAGCTATTTCATCTAAGTCTAGCTCAATTTTTCCTTCTTTAGCTAACCTTAGAATTAGCTCCTTTAGGACGAAACATTTTTCCACCGGATGACTGATAACTCGATGATACTTACAATAGTTGGGATCATCGACTTTGTTCATCTCTTCCGGGCGCCTACACTCGGGAAACTCAACCAGTTGTGTTTTCAATAGTTGCTCTAACATGTCAGGAATGTCAGAGTCTGGAAATGGGTAGACTTTTTCTTGTCTTTCTTTTAACGTAAGGTGACGTCTCTCGCCTCCGTCATTTCTTCTTTCTGTTCTGTTTTCCTTTCCTTTTGAGGAAAACCTTACAGGGGTCGTGCTGACGACCATGGATTCTTCCACGACATTTTTCGTGATATTCTCACTGTCCTTCATTTCTTTTTTCAGCTTGTTGATATCCGGGATTAGAAGGTCCTTGCTCCCTCTGCGAGACTTCTTTGATGACGCGGCTGCGGGTGGTAGGTCCCCTGTAAGGGCTGTTGGAACTAACAGCCTGGAATGTTGTTTTCTTTGATGCCATTGTAAGAAATTTTTTTTGTTGAGAGAGGGAGAGATGAGAGGTAGAGTTGTCCCACTGGGCGTGCCAATCTGTTCACACGAGATTTCGAACGACGGAATGGAGATTCGAACACGTGTAAATGAAATTTGAATTTGAATTTGTATTGTATATATCAGTGCGTAGTGGATTACAATCTCTAATATTTGATCCTCTGATTCTCTCTCTTAAATGTAACGTACTCGAGGGCTTCGCAGCTTGTTCTCGATGTTGGGTTTGTTTCGAGGGCTTCTTAGCTTGTTCTCGATGTTGGATTTGTATCGAGGGTTTCGCAGCTTGTTCTCGATGTTGGATTTGTATCGAGGGCTTCGCAGCTTGTTCTCGATGTTGGATTTGTATCGAGGGCTTCTTAGCTTGTTCTCGATGTTGGATTTGTATCGAGGGCTTCTTAGCTTGTTCTCGATGTTGGATTTGTATCGAGGGCTTCGCAGCTTGTTCTCGATGTTGGATTTGTATCGAGGGCTTCGCAGCTTGTTCTCGATGTTGAATCTGCAGCTTCGCGTAGCGGTGAAGTCTTCAGATGTTTGAACTTGGAGTGGTGTTCAGTCTTCAGGATTCAGGGAGTCTTGTGAATTCTCTCTGAGCTCTTAGGAGAAGAAATTTTCTGAACCTTAAAAATGAAGAATGAGCTCTCTATTTATAGAGTTCTCATGGGCCCGGATCCAATGGGCTTGGGCTTGGATCCAATGGGCTTGGGTCCAATGTACTTTTGGGTTCTGGGCCCAATGGTTATTTAGGCTTGGGCCAAATTGTCATTTAAATAACTTTTAGCCCGATTCGATTTCGAGCCCAATTGAGCCATGACCGAATTTGCTCGGTTAAGTTTATTCGATCCGCCGGCCAAGATGAAGACATGTGGCGACCGCTGATTGGCCGAAATTTCTCGGTCAACACTCTAGATTTAAAAACATCTAGTATAAGTTTGACGAGGGTAAATATTTAGTTACTCTAGATGATAGTGTATGTATTTGTATATATATATTGTTTTTTCCTTTTGAGTTGAAGAATTGTGAGTCGTTGTAGTATAGTGGTAAGTATTCCTGCCTGTCACGCAGGTGACCCGGGTTTGATCCCCGGCAGCGGTGCTCTCTTTTATAAAAAAAGTCTAATTACAAATTACGGGTTCGATCCCCGGCAGCGGCGTCTCTCTTTTATAAAAAAAGTCTAATTACAAATTAGAAGGGAAATTGAATCTAGCTCGTATATATATATGATGCATATGTAGTAAGCATATTTGATAATAGAAATATTGTAAAAATAGTAATTACAAATTAGAATGGATATTGAATGGAATCAATCCATACACATACAAAATAAATAAACTCAAAAGTTTAGTGGTTGTCAAAGTGAGTTTAACTCATTAGCATACACTTAAGGGAGTTTAGTTGTTGTCAAAGTGAGTTTAACTCATTAGCATACACTTAAGGGGTAGCCATAACTCATTAGCATACACTTAAGGGGTAGCCATCGATCATGGATATTGAATGGAACAAATCCATACAAAATAAATAGACTCAAAGTTATTAGCATACACTTAAGGGGTGGCCATCGATCATGGATATTGAATGGAACAAATCCATACAAAATAAATAGACTCAAAGTTTAGTTGTTGTCAAAGTGAGACTCATTAGCATACACTTAGGGGTGGCCATCGATCATGGATATTGAATGGAACCAATCCATACAAAATAAAGAGACTCAAAGTTTAGTTGTTGTCAAAGTGAGTCATTATCATGCACCTAGGGGTGGCCATCAGTCGGTCGTCGAAAACCAACCAGTCGATTTCCTCTAAATGAAAACTGGCGATTTTTGGTGAGAGAACGATTGTTCGTTTTCATTTTTTTTAAATCATAACACGTCGAAAGAAGTAGAGATTGATAGAAAAATAGTTTAGACTTGAGGTTGGAATGGAAACTAAAGAAAATAAAGGAGAAAGTGAACACAAAGAAGGGAAAACGAAAGAATGGGGAAGAAGAAAGAGAATAAAATGACAAAAGTTTAGGTTTTTTGTGGAGACAAAACTAATGGCTCATTTAGTTTGTTATGTATATATATAGATGGAATAATGGGGGCAACCAGAGAAATAGCTAGAATGAAATAGTGGTTACTGAAAGACAACTAAACTCTTTAAATTTCTAATCCCTCTTTTTTTGTAACGAAAGGAACGATCCTCTAAACAAGAGGAATGATTGTTTTGATAGGCTATTTTGATAAATGTCCATTTATGTTTTTAATAAGATAAATGACCAAAAGCTAAAACTAGAATAATGTCAAAAAATGATTTTGACTAAAATAACAAACGTATAATCAATAGAACTTTATTTACATAACAACTATTTATGAAAACTGTCACCGAGTTATATTCATGTTGGCAAGTTCGAAAATATTACGTGTCTTCTGAATGGATGAATCTTTAATCCCTTCCTTTTTTAGTACAACAAACAGGGGATGGAGAATTGAACCTCCGATCTCAATACAGATAGTAGATGTCAATTAGAGTAAATATTTAGTTACTCTAGATTTAAAAACATCTGGTATAAATTTGACGAGTGTACATATTTAGTTACTCTAGATGAGAGTGTATTTATTTGTATATATTGTTTTTTCCGTTTGAGTTCAACAATTGTGAGTCGTTGTAGTATAGTGGTAAGTATTTCTGCCTGTCACGCAGGTGTCGGGTTCAATCTTCGGCAGCGGCGTCTCTCTTTTATAAAAAAAAGTTAGCTCGTATATATATATGATGCATATCTTGTAAGCATATTTGATAATAGAAATATTGTAAAAATAATAATTACAAATTAGAATTTGAATGGAATCAATCCATACACATTCAAAATAAATAAACTCAAAAGTTTAGTTGTTGTCAAAGTGAGTTTAACTCATTAGCATACACTTAATAAGGGGTGGCCATCGATCATGGATATTGAATGGAACAAATCCATACAAAATAAATAGACTCAAAGTTTAGTTGTTGTCAAAGTGAGACTCATTAGCATACACTTAGGGGTGGCCATCGATCATGGATATTGAATGGAACCAATTCATACAAAATAAATAGACTCAAAGTTTAGTTGTTGTCAAAGTGAGTCATTAGCTCGGTCGTCGAAAACCAACCAGTCGATTTCTTCTAAATGAAAACTGACGATTTTTTGTGAGAGAACGATTGGTCGTTTTCATTTTTTTAAATCATAACACGTCGAAAGAAGTAGAGATTGATAGAAAACTAGTTTAGACTTGAGGTTGGAATGGAAACTAAAGAAAATAAAGAAGAAGGTGAACACAAAGAAGGGAAAAGAATGGGGAAGAAGAAAGAGAATGAAATGACAAAAGTTTAGGTTTTTTGTGGAGACAAAACTTATGGCTCATTAGTTTGTTATGTATATATATAGATGGAATAATGGGGGCAACCAGAGAAATAGCTAGAATGAAATAGTGGTTACTGAAAGACAGCTAAACTCTTTAAATTTCTAATCACTATTTTTTTTAACGAAAGGAACGATCCTCTAAACAAGAGGAATGATTGTTTTGATAGGCTATTTTGATAAATGTCCATTTATGTTTTTAATAAAATAAATGACCAAAAGCTAAAACTAGAATAATGTCAAAAAATGATTTGGACTAAAATAACAAACGTATAATCAATAGAACTTTATTTACATAACAACTATTTATGAAAACTATCACCGAGTTATATTCATGTTGGCAAGTTCGAAAATATTAGGTGTCTTCTGAATGAATGAATCTTTAATCCCTTCCTTTTTTAGTACAACAAACAGGGGATGGAGAATTGAACCTCCGATCTCAATAGAGATAGTAGATGTCAATTAGAGTAAATATTTAGTTACTCTAGATTTAAAAACATCTGATATAAGTTTGACGAGGGTAAATATTTAGTTACTCTAGATGAGAGTGTATGTATTTGTATATATATATATTGTTTTTTCCTTTTAAGTTCAACAATTGTGAGTCGTTGTAGTATAGTGGTAAGTATTTCTGCCTGTCACGCAGGTGACTTGAGTTCAATCCCCAGCAGCTGCGTCTCTCTTTTATAAAAAAAGTATAAAAGGAAATAGAATCTAGCTCGCATATGTAGTAATCATATTTGATAATAGAAATATTACAAATTAGAATGGATATTGAATGGAATCAATCCATACACATACACAATAAATAAACTCAAAAGTTTAGTTATTGGTCGTTTTCATTTTTTTAAATCATAACACGTCGAAAGAAGTAGAGATTGATAGAAAACTAGTTTAGACTTGAGGTTGGAATGGAAACTGAAAAAATAAAGGAGAAGGTGAACACAAAGATGGGAAAACGAAAGAACGGGGAAGAAGAAAGAGAATGAAATGACAAAAGATTAGGTTTTTTGTGGAGACAAAACGAATGGCTCATTAGTTTGTTATATATATATATATATATATATATATATATATATATATATATATAGGGAATAATGGGGGCAACCAGAGGAATAGCTAGAATGAAATAGTGGTTACGGAAAGAAAGCTAAACTCTTTAGATTTCTAATCCCTATTTGTTTTTAACGAAAGGAATGATCCTCTAAACAAGAGGAATGATTGTTTTGATAGGCTATTTTGATAAATGTCCATTTATGTTTTTAATAAGTTAAATGACCAAAAGCTAAAACTAGAATAATGTCAAAAAATGATTTGGACTGAAATAACAAACGTATAATTCCCTGGCTTGAGAATACTCACTCCGTTGGGCTAGTTTTCTTTGGATGTCCATCCAGCAGGCCATGGTCATGGATTGCGCAGCTGCAAGTCCATCCAGCTCAATCTCCATGTTGCCCCTCCTTCTCATTTTCAAATCACTGGGCAGCTCAAGGTGGCCAGCATAGGCCAACTTTTTCTCCTCCCTAGTTACAGCCACACCTTCGCGAAGGCACAGTTTGGTGATGTTATTGGGGAATAATAGTCTGCCATTCCCTTCTCTTTTTAGCTTTCTTTGAGGCCTTTGGCCTCTTCGCTTTTATGATCACAGGGGATCTCTTCTTGGGCACCGATTCAGCTTGTTTTTCCAACCCATCCACCACCTCGGCAGCTACTCGCTTGATACACTCATCCAGCGTCTCATCCATCGAATTACTTCTCCCCAATTCTTTCTCAACAGGGCTGTCAGAACTGTCATCCCTGATGGGAGAGACTACTTTCTCTCCTTCTTTAGCATCGCCGATTGGGGTGGATGCAGAATTTGGCTGTTCCACGGGGGAGACCTCAGGTTCCGATGGTTGTTGTGTGGAGCCAAGACTTTCCATGGCGGTTTCGAACGATGGTCTGCTACTTGTGAGGCTTTCCTCACTCGTGGATGCTGTGATCTTTGTTCTGGGATCCCGTCCAGCCGTGACCTTCTTTTTCCTCTTTGCCGGGATCTTTCTTGGTTCAGATGTGTGTGCAGCCTCAGCAACTGCTAAGGAGATCAGTGCATCTTCAGCCATGGTAGTGTCTTCTACCATAGGGGATGGCTTCGTAGGGGCTAAACTCTCTTTTGCTGGGGTTGAAACCATTTTCTTGGAAGTGAAGAAACGAAAAATTTCGGGAAGAAGGAAGTAGAGGTTCGGTTGAGAGTTCAGAGGGTTTTGCGAATTGTGAATTGGGAATGAGCTGCAGGCTTTCTTATTTATAACGGTTTTGCGAAAATAAAGGTTATGCCTTTGCGGACTCCGCAATGATTCCGCAATGCCTCTAATCTCATAAAAGTCTTTGAAATATTATCGTTGGGATTTATTCCTTAATTGTCGTATGTCGCAAGATCTTAACAAAACTAAATCTTAGATCTTCCCAGATTCTTCCTTCATCTTCTCTTAACCTCTTGGTTGATCACCCATATTGCCGTTAGGATTTCCAATCATCACATTTCTAATCAACATTAAAACAAACTTAATTAGTTTCAGAAAATTAAAATTACTTTAATAAATAAATAAAAAAACAGTAAACGCTCTTGCTCACAATGATAGTTATTTCGTATTCCTTAGACGGTTGAGCACAATGATAATTCCAATAAACGCTCTTGCTCATTTTCGTTGCTTGACTTTTAAGCTTCGGACAAGAGGAATGCTGAGAGTGTTTTCACATTCCCTTCCTCATAACAGTGCTTCAGCCTAGCACCATTCACCACGAACGGTTGGCCTGGTTCCAAATTTTGGATTTCAATTGCACCATGAACAAACACATTAGTAATCACAATTGGACCAGACCAACGAGACTTAAGTTTGCCAGGAAACAATTTCAATCGTGAATTAAATAATAGAACATGTTGGCCCTTTTTGAAATCCTTTATCCTAAGTCTACTATCATGCCAAATTTTAGTCCTTTCCTTATACATTTTAGCATTCTCGTATGACATGTGTCTTAGTTCATCTAATTCATGCAATTGCAGAGACCGCAATGTTCCCGCATCGGTTACGCAAAAGTTTAACTCTTTTAAAGCCCAAAAGGCTTTGATTTCTAATTCAAGGGGAAGATGGCATGCTTTTCCATAAACTAACCTATATGGAGACATTCCTAAAGGTGTTTTATATGCAGATCTATATGCCCATAGTGCATCATCTAATTTGAAAGACCAATCATTTCTATTCGGTTTTACAACTTTTTCAAGAATACTCTTGATCTCCCTATTAGAAATTTCAGCTTGCCCATTTGAATGAGGATGATAGGGTGTTGCCACCCTATGCCTAACATTGTATTTAGCTAACACTTTTTTCATGGCTTTGTTTATGAAATGTGTTCCTTCATCACTTATGATGGCACGTGGTGTGCCAAATCGTGTAAAAATATGTCTATTCAGGAATTTAACAACTGTTTTAGCATCATTCAAAGGACATGCAATTGCCTCAACCCATTTTGAGATATAGTCTACAGCTACTAGAATGTAAAGATTACCAGCAGATGGTGGGAATGGACCCATGAAGTCAATACCCCACACATCAAAGAGTTCTAACTCTAAGATGTATGTTAGAGGCATCTCATCATTTCTACTGAGATTACCTGTTCGTTGGCAATCATTACAATTGTGTGCATAATCATGTGCATCCTTGAAGATTGTAGGCCAGAAGTAGCCACTTTGGAACACCTTTGCAGCAGTCCTCTGACCACCAAAGTGTCCTCCATATGGAGCTGTATGACAATGCTGCAAGATTGACCTTGATTCAGCAGCTGACACACATTTCCTTAGCAATCCATCCGCACAGCTTCTGTAGAGGGTTGGATCATCCCAAATGTACTTCCTAGCCTCGTTTAAGAACTTCTTCTTATCCTGCCCCTTGCTGAATTCTAGTAACACCTGTGAGGCAAGAAAATTTGCAATATCAGCAAACCATGGTTCATCATCATTATCACAATGTACTAAAACAAAAACATGTTCATCAATAAAAGAATCTGTCATTGCGGGCTCCGCAATAGATTCGCAATGACTCTGCAATCTTGATAAGTGATCAGCAACTACATTTTCACATCTTTTTTTGACTCTGATTTCCAAATCAAACTCCTGCAAAAGCAGCACCCATCTAATTAGCTGAGGCTTGGCATCAACCTTATTCATTAAGTACTTTATTGCAGAATGATCAGTATAAACAATTGTTTTATTTCCTACAATATAAGCCCTGAATTTCTCACATGCAAACACTACTGCTAACATTTATTTCTCTGTGGTAGTGTAGTTACATTGCGCTTCATTCAAAGTTTTACTCGCATAATACATAGGATGTGTTAATGTTTCTCTCTTTTGGCCAAGCATAGCCCCAATTGCATAGTCACTTGCATCGCACATTAGTTCAAAAGGCATCTCCCAATTTGGCCCAACTATGATTGGTGCTTTGACTAAGGTATCTTTAAGCTTGGTCCATGCTATTACACATTTATTTGAAAAGATAAAAGTTCTATTCAACTCTAAAAGCTCACAAAGGGGTTTAGAGATTTTTGAAAAGTCTTTTATAAATCTCCTATAAAATCCTGCGTGTCCTAAGAAACTTCTTATGGCTTTGACATTCTTAGGTTCAACTAACTTCTCAATGACTTTTATCTTAGCCCTATCGACCTCTATTCCTGCTTTGGACACTCTATGTCCTAGTATTATGCCTTCTTCCACCATGAAGTGGCATTTTTCCCAATTCAAGACTAAGTTGGTTTCTTCACACCTAGTGAGGACTTGTCCTAGATTAGTGTTGCGTGCTCAATGTGTTAAAATAAATAAGCAATAAGAAAGAGAGAGCACTCAGAACATGCAAGCATACATGATCTTATAGCAAGTAGTAAGTATTTTTTCATTCGTTTTCCCACAGAGATTTATTATGAGCTACTCGTGAAGTGTGTTGTTAAGAAAGAATGGGTGGATTTGAGGAGGTAGAATTGGTTTTAAGTTGTCTAATGTCTAAGGAATATGTAAAGGGTAGCAACATAAACAAGTGCAAGTCAAAGTTAGACTCAAATGAAAAGGGAAGAAATTAATAAACGAAGAGGAACTTGGCTAAACAGAATTTTAAACTTAGCAGAATTGCGGAAACAGCAATTCTACCGCAATTTTACTAACAGCGAAAGTGTGTAAAATGGAGAAACAAGGGCTACTAACGACTCCTCTATAGGCATTTTCTCACGATTCTCAAGCATTGGATCAACTCACTATGCATCAAACTCACTCAATCTCATGTATCTTCCGATTCCATGCATTAGATTCTTTAGTTTACTCATGTCCAAGTAAGGTCTTAAGCATCTTGTTAAAGCAGAAAGTTATGGTTTGTACTAGGAAAACGCCTATTCCTAGGTCATTTTCTGGCTACCTTGAAAGGCTAGCATGAGTGTATGACTCTGAACTCTTACTCCTTCCAGAGGTTAGGAGTTCTTTGGACAAAATGGATGGCCAATCGAAATTGCCCGTGGGATGAAGCTTACATACAATCAATGCTTCGAGAGCTATCCTACATGCTTGGTTCACGTTTTTTAGCCTATAGTATTGTCATTAGCATGCCCCTATGTGACTTAGTTACTCATGGATATAGGCAGAACAGAAATAAGAGATGAAGTAGACATGCTTAGAAGAAATTTAAAGACAAACAGCAAGGGAAAAACAGTAGCAGCAAAGAGAAGAAACTGTGAAATGAAGAATTGTGCTTTGATTACTTAATTGTTTGAATGAACAAAGGAAAGCTTAAAGTGAATAACGTCAAGACAGAAAACAACGAAATGAAATGAACTAGTCACTAGAAAAGAAACAACAACTAAACAGAGCTGGAAATTAGAAATAAAAGACAGGAAGCAGGTAATTAAGCTTGGACGCCTCGTCGCAACCGCCTCGGCTGAAGGATGAGAAAGATCAGCCTTGCTTGGATGAATCCAATCGGGAGAGAAGATGAATCTTCTCTCCTTCCTATCAGATTGTCGACTCCAACAGCTAAACTTTGCAAACCAACAGACGGCAAAGAAAAACAGGAGAAAAGATGGAGCTGCGAGAAGACTTCTACGCTTTCGGATGATGATCAAACCCTCTACTTTGACCCCCTTTTATAGTAATCTGCAGGTGTGTTTGGGCCAAGGAGAACCATCCATCTTCAACGTCATACTTCAGAATGGATGGAGGAGAAAGAACGAATCCCTGAAATAACGGAAATTAACAGAAAAATATCAGTCAACTTACGGTTTTCACTTGAAACATTGCGGTTTCAGCAATGTTTCCGCAATGCTGTCGCACTGTATATTTTTCATTCTTTTCCTTCGTTTTTCAATCCTTTTCTTTCCTTTTGCATACAAGTTCTAATTTAGCTTCCTTCTTCTAATTATCATATATAAGCATAGGTTTAAGCTAAATCCTATCAAAAACACCTAAGAGTGTACATCTTTCTAAGATAAATTAGTCCTAAAAAGGCCACTTTTGAAGACGTAACACACCCCCAAACTTAAGGTTTTGCTCGTCCTCGAGCAATCTAAGGACTTTCCTAAGCTACTGTTTCATCTTCTTTAACCACTTTCTGACTCCCCTATATCCCTATCTATAGCAGTGCTGTCCTGTGACACACTTCTAAGTTTACAACTAACCTCTTACATTTCTTCTTCTGACTTCGCACGCCTAGTACTTCTGCTGTTTCATTAACTTACTACAACTGATCTACTTGCTTTTATCATATCGTGCATCTATCCCTAAGGTTTCAAATTCTACCTAGCTTTACTCCAGACTCAGTACATGCTTCTAGCCTTTATTTTTAAATTGCCTAGGATTCCTTAGAGTCATGCCAGTCTTAGTATTAACAGTGACAGTAGTACTTTTAGAGAACAACCTAAACCCTGGCATCACTACATTGGACATACATTCATCTCCCTAAACAACCCTACAAGCTACAACTTTGTGCTTAGCCAATTGAGGATCAGAGTTCTTTTTATTCAGGACATCTAAGCCACAAAGTTGCAACTCCTAGGTATACATTCTTCTTCCCTACTTCTTCCTTTTTTCTTTCTTACTTTGGTGGAGCCTCTCCTTTGGTTGCCTTTTGATGCAACGCCACTTGTGGGTTACACACTTGGCACTGATTACTCAGCAACCAAAGAGAGACACCCCTCTTTATTCTATTTTCTCTTTTTTTTTTTCAGCTTATTTTTTTTTTTTGTAAAGGAGAAGAAGAATGCTTATGCTTTAAGGGAGAGAGGAATGTTCCTAGGCCTAGGGTGGCCTCCCCCAAACTTAAACTACTCATTGTCCCCAATGAGTGTCTGAGGTGGCACACCCCCAAACTTGTCCTAGAAGCATCTAGTCTAAGGTAAAACAAAGAGAATCTAAAAGCCCTAGGCATAGACAGAACATTCTAAAAGTAAATATCACAGCAGCACAAAATTGAAAAAAACAGGCAGGTAAGGACTTAAAGCTATGCATGCTGAGCACTTTTAAGAGGCTAATTTAAACTATCAAAGGGTGTCCAATGACACTCATCCAGCATGCTTTGAGATAAGCTATATAGGGTAGTCATGATAGCAGCAAAAGATAGAATTTAAACAGAACCAGCCTAGCTAAACAGTCAGTCAAAAGCATGCATTTACTAATAAAAATTGCGGTTTCCGCAATTATTTCGCAATAGATACAGGGCAGATATATCAGTGATCAGGGCCCCTGTGTATGCTTTTTCCAGTCATCCAAGCTATACAAAAATGAAACTAAACTAAACTACCTATTCAGCTATCATCAGACTACACTAACCAAATTTAAATACTAAAACTACAGAACTAAAACAGATCAGAATATTAACTCAAAACAGCATAATTCACATGGTTCAACAAAAAGCAGGTTGATTGTTTTTTTTTTTTTTTTTTTTAATTTAAGGGAACAGCAAATACTCCCTTTAGTGCTTCTCAGACTAGCACTCAAATGTCTTCCTCATCATCAGTCCTTCGTGGTCGTGGAGGCGCCCATGGAGTCATTAGGTTCGTGGGGAATTCAGGAAAAATGCATCCCAATTGGTCAGCAACTTCCTTGTCCCTTGCCTGCGCATATGTGGCCCATTGAGCCATCCTCTTCTGCAGATCCGTCAGGCAGGCCATGGTCAAAGACTGAGCAGCAGCCAGTCCATCGAGCTCGAACTCCATGTTCCCCTCCTGCGCAACCTCAAGGCCGTAGGCAATTCCAGGTAGCCCGTGTAGGCCAGCTGCCTTTCCATTCGCTCGATTGGGACCCCTGCACGTAAGCACAGCTTAGTAATTGTGTTAGGAAAGAAGAGTGGTCCCTTACCCTTTTTGGCGCAGTCAGCAATTGAGGCTGCAATGACCTCGCCCACGTTGATTGTGAGGCCTCTCATGATTGCGTAGACCAGCAGCGATCTGCTTTGGTTGATGGTGGTCTCATGGGTCACTGGGGACAGCTTCCTCCTCACGAAGGAAAACCAGACAGCCGCCTTGGCTGTGAGGGTGGCACTCATCAGGGTGTGCCTCCCATTACGCGATACTGTCCATGATGCCTCTGGCTGGCCAATGATCCGAATGGCCTCCTCCAAGACAGCTTTTGTTGGCTCATCAACAATCCTCGCATAGTCAGTGTGTTTTTGGCCCTTGAGGCCATAGGCTTCGTTGATTGCCTTCGCTGAGAAGTCTACCTCAACCCCTCTGACCACAGATAGGCCATCCTCAGGATTCATCAGATTGGCGTAGAAGTCATACACCATGCTGGAGTAGGCTGGATTGGGTGGTCTGCACAGCTCCTCCCAGCCGTGATTCGTGATCCCTACGCGCAAGAATTGCGGCAGGTTAGCAGGTGCGTCGAGGAATCCCTTCTCGTGCAGCAGCTCCCTCTTCCTCAGCTCAATGCCTCTCGACTCAGCGTCAGAAGACACGTACCTCACTGATTGAGGCTCATCTTCAGGGTAAAACTTGGCTTTCCCTTTGTCTTTTGGTTTGGCTGACTCAGCAGCCTCAATCTTGAGCTTCTTCAGCGACGGCTCAGCACTCTCCTTCTCTGATGAGGGCGCCCTCTTGGTTTTCTTTTTCTTTGACTTCTTGGACCGTTTGGCCTTGACAACCTTGGCGGCCTTCTTCTTTTTCAACTTCGCCTTGGTTGTCAACTGCTGGAGGCAATCCCCCAGTGTTTCGTCCATCGAGTCATTTTTCTGCACAGGGCTCTCAAGGCTGGCTTCCCTCAAAGGAGAGAAGACCTCTTCTTCCTCAGCTTCCCCACTGCCCTGCGTCGATTCTTGATACTCCCCATATGGGAATTCAGGGTCAGGTTGTGGGGAAGTGGGTGATGCTGCAGGGCTCTCTTCTGATGGGGTGTGTTCAGAACTCTGCGGCGAAGGGGGAAGCTCAGGGCTTCGCGCTGGTGGAGATGGCGAAGAGCTCTGCTTGGCTGACTCTTGTGACCGACGGTCACTTTCTTGACTCTCTACAGAAGGAGTCTTTTGCTTGCTCGTTTCTTCAGCTACCGCCATGCTCCATTTGCGCTTCTTGGGTGTTCCTGCTGGTTCAGAGGGTCCAACAGGTATCTCCGTAACTACCTTCCACTTCTTCTTGCGGATCGGCAGTTTGAGGAGTCTTTCAGTACGTGCAGCCTCAGCGTCTGCCAGGGCAAGAAGTGCTTCCCTCGCAGCAGTTTCAGCGTCGTCAGCCCTCTTCTTAGACGCAGATCTTTCAGCTCTCGTTAGCACCATTGTTGAATCGTGGGAATCTGGAAAGAAGAATTGCAGATGAAGAGGGAGAGATATTTCTTGGAGTGCAGATAATGGGGAAATCGTACGGATCAACGCGCGTCTAACGGATATAAATATGATGGAAATCCCAACGGCTCTATTTGTTGCGGATTCTGCAAATCCAGCACAATTCTAGTGATCGTTGGAGATTTTCTGCGTTTAAATGTCAATCTTTTCTCAACCGTATCTTTGATTTGGCCCAATATCTCCTCGATCTTTTTAGCTTGATTTCATCTCCTTGATTCCCTCTATCGATTCCCTATTAAAAGAAATAAAATAAACATCAAATACATAATTAAAATCACACAAAAATATACACAAACAGTAACCGGAAAATCGCAAAAAAATAAACTAAGGCATGAGCCTCGCATGGACGAGCACAGTGACCGCTCGTCCTCTCTCGTTCTTGTTTTCATGTCTCAGTCAAGAGGAAGGCCGAGAGAGTCTTCACATCTCCTTCCTCATAGTAGTGCTTCAATCTTGCACTATTAACCATGAATGGTTGTGATGGAGCGCTCATGGCACGCAGCGGAAGCGAATTTGGATCATGGACACTCTAATTTCATCAATTTAAACAAATGGAAACATGCAAAAGCGATGAAAAAGAGAAGTTAGAACACATACCCTTGTCGTTCGTAATTCTCCAAATTCACCGTCAGAAGCTCCTCACGAGCTCACCGAGCCTTCTCACGAAACGTTCGTGGACCACCCACGGTAGTCCCGCTATCCTCGGGCCGAGAAACGGAGTAGTGGGACTCCTTTAACAAGAGAAAAGAAGGAAGAAGCTCCAGTAAAGAAAACAAATTTTCTTTTGCAGAGAGCAGGGAAGAAGACGGCAGAAGAATTGAAATCACTATTTCAATTATGCAAAGAGTGAAACCCAAATAGCACTATGCAATTTGATTTCTTTTCTCTTTTTTTTTTTTTTTTTTTAATTCAAATAGTCTGATGAATCATTTGATCTGATATATACTGTGTATATATATATGCCTTACATGTGTCTTACACTTGCATGTAAGACACATGTAAATATATATATATATATATATTTATATATTATTATTATTAAAAATAATAATAATTATTTTATTAATTAAACTTTTTAATTAATAAAATATATATATATATATAAATTAATTAATATTATTTAATTCAATATCAAATATTAATTAAATAATATAATTAATCCCGGTTTTCCGAAAACCGACTTTTTGCACATGAATCCTATTCATGTTTTAAGACCAAATTCATATTTAAATCATATTTAAATATGTCCATATATTAATTAAACTTTTTAATTAATATATTTTAATTAATTAAACTTTTTTAATTAATTAATATTATTTAATTCAATATCAAATATTAATTAAATAATATGATTAAGCCCGGTTTTCCGAAAACCGACTTTTTGCACATGAATCCTATTCATGTTTTCAGACCAAAGCCATATTTAAATCATATTTAAATATGTCCATATTTAAATCATATTTAAATATGTCTATTCTTCTTCCACAAACCCGAATTTGAACGATTCAAATTCTTTTCTTTTCTTTTATATTGTTTCACGGCTTTATCCGAGCTAGCCAGGAGAACCGTAAGGACCTACAGATCATGAGCTCCAACGATACGAGATTATCCGGTCAAAACTCTTTCAACCGAACTAACCAACATTCGTTAACCCCCGGAGACTCCACTAAAGTCCAAGGGTTGCACTCTCCTCACTGTAGATATATTGTGTCCTGTTGATATAACTATCATCAGTAAGTCGATCCTTCACAGGTCGTTCATAATCACAACGGGTCATTTAAACCGTTTAACCCTTGTATTATATCTTGTTCCTTAAGTACCACTGACACCTCTAATGAACAATTGATTTGTGGTCCAACCATCAAATCAGATTCCTCCCTGATCAGGAGAGGATGGGCCCAATGTTCAAGACCTGGAGTCAGTACTTAAGGGAACAACCTCTCTACTAACCCTTAAAGCGGGTAGGAGTGAATTCCAATCTTGCTACAACTATGTCCCCAGCCACTTATTCAATCTTATCCCCAAGATGGTAGGCATATTGAGTCGGCAATCTGGCCACTCTCACCCGTACAAATCAAAGGATAAGGTTGAATAAACAGGAGTTCATAGTAAGCTCAAGATTGAGATCGAGTTACCTAAGTCATCATATGAAAAAAATCGGTCTTTACAGTAAACGGTGTTATAAAGAAAGAGCGATTTCATTTCTTGGTTCGGTCTTGTGCAAACTCATTGCACAGGACGCCCTCACTCACATGTCTCTACATGAAACGATTCGAATCACATCGTTTTGTACTATACAAAGTGAGCCGCGTCCAATAGTGTCCCCAGGATAAGGTACCCAGCCTTATCCCTATACTATAGACCATTTTTGGCTGTCTACTTGAACTTGATTCACATTCATGTCACACATGAAGTTCAAGTACTCATTCTATCGCCATGGGTGTTAGTTATTGGTATAGGTTAATACAAACACAATTCACTAAAATTCAATAACAACTTTATTGAAATATAATATTTACATTCAAACAG
Organism: Herpetospermum pedunculosum; assembly: GCA_028017165.1. Classification (NCBI taxonomy): domain Eukaryota; kingdom Viridiplantae; phylum Streptophyta; class Magnoliopsida; order Cucurbitales; family Cucurbitaceae; genus Herpetospermum; species Herpetospermum pedunculosum. The sequence goes on along the minus strand of CM051528.1, from coordinate 49,602,966 downwards.
TTTACAAACTACGAGTTTTAGGACATAAAACCCAACAAACTCCCACTTGGACTAAAACGTCAGTGGAGTATATGCTGGTCGAGAGAACTAGAATATCAAATATCTAAAGTTTCTCCCACTGTCCTACTGAGCAGCTCGCAGCCCTATACTTTGTAGGTGTCTCTCAAACACTTTAGCCGTGAGAGACTTAGTAAACGGATCAGCAATGTTGTGCTCCGAGGCTACCTGTGTGACAATCACATCTCCTCGTTGCACTATCTCCCTGATGAGATGATACTTCCGCTCAATATGCTTTCCACGCTTATGGCTTCTAGGTTCTTTAGAATTTGCCACTGCACCGCTGTTATCACAATAAAGGGTGATTGGCAAGTTCATATTTGGAACAACTTCCAAATCTGTCAAGAACTTCCTAAGCCATACAGCTTCCTTCGCTGCTTCGCAAGCTACGACATACTCAGCTTCCATGGTGGAGTCAGCAATACAACCTTGCTTTATACTCCTCCATACTATTGCTCCTCCGTTAAGAGTGAACACTGATCCTGATGTAGATTTCCTAGAATCTATATCAGTCTGAAAATCAGAGTCAGTGTATCCTGCAAGGATCAAATCCTTCGCGCCATACACAAGCACATAGTCTCTCGTTCTCCTAAGATACTTGAGGACGTGTTTAACGGCTGTCCAGTGATCATATCCTGGATTGGACTGGAACCTACTGACAATTCCTACTGCATAGCAGATGTCGGGTCGTGTACACAACATAGCGTACATGAGACTACCAACTGCAGATGCATAGGGAATTTGTCTCATATCCTCAACCTCTTGAGGTGTCTTAGGAGACTGTTCCTTAGACAAGTGAATTCCATGCCTAAAAGGCAGCGAACCTTTCTTGGAATTCTGCATCGAATATCTTGACAACACCTTGTCAATATAAGATGCTTGAGACAACGCTAGCACTTTGTTCTTACGATTCCTTATGATCTGAATCCCTAGAACAAACTGAGCCTCTCCCAAATCTTTCATTTGGAATTGGGTCGCTAGCCAATTCTTAACTTCAGTTAGGAACCCTACATCATTCCCAATGAATAGTATATCGTCTACGTACAAGACTAAGAAAGCTACAACAGTATTGACTACTTTCTTGTAAACACAAGGTTCGTCAATATTTTGTTCAAAGCCATAAGATTTGATCGCCGTATCAAACCTTATATTCCAGGATCTAGATGCTTGCTTCAACCCATAAATGGATCGATTAAGCTTGCAAACCTTTTGCTCTTGACCCTGAAGTATGAATCCCTCTGGTTGAGCCATATAGATACTCTCCTCAAGATTACCATTCAGAAAGGCAGTCTTGACATCCATTTGCCAGATTTCATAATCATAAAATGTAGCAATGGATAAGAGTATTCTAATCGACTTTAACATGGCAACAGGAGAAAAAGTTTCTTCATAGTCCACCCCTTCTCTTTGGGAATAACCTTTTGCCACAAGTCGAGCCTTAAAGGTTTGCACCTTACCGGCTTGGTCTCGTTTTCTCTTGTAGATCCACTTGCAACCGATAGGTCTTTCACTATCTGGTTGGTCTACAAGATCCCAGACCGAATTGAAGTACAAAGACTCCATTTCGAGATCCATGGCTTTAAGCCACTGGTCCTTGTCTGTATCATTCATTGCCTGTTTAAAGGTCAATAGATCCTCAACGCCATCATCAGGTATGACGACTTGAGTTTCAGACAAGCCAATGTAGCGGTCGGGCTGTCTTACATCCCTCCCACTGCGTCGAGGCTTTCTCAACTCTTGAGAAGGACCAGCCTGATCAACAACCTTTGTTGATTCGTCTGTAGCTTTCCTGGAAAATTCGGACAAAACAATTTTTGCTCGACGGTTGATGATCTCTCATGTGGTCTTCCTCTAAGAACGTGGCATTAGTCGATACTATTACCTTGTTCTCATGAGGATCATAAAATAGACCACCTTTCGTTTCCTTGGGGTAACCTACAAATAGGCACAATTTTGAACGATGTTCCAACTTCTTTGGATTGGGTACTAGCACATGTGCCGGACACCCCCAAATCCTGAAGTGACGTAAACTACCTTTACGCCCTCTCCATAACTCATAAGGTGTTTCAGAAACACTCTTATAGGGAACCATGTTCAAAATATATACTGCAGTCTCTACTGCATATCCCCAAAACGAACTAGGCAAATGAGCATAACTCATCATAGATCGAACCATGTCTAACAGGGTTCTATTTCTCCTCTCGGACACACCATTCTGCTGTGGTGTTCCTGGCGCTGAGAGTTGAGATACTATTCCATGTTCTATCATATAGTCCTGGAATCTTAAATCCATATACTCTCCACCTCGATCTGATCGGAGTGTTTTTATCGATTTACCTAATGTGTTCTCAACCTCTGCCTTATACTCTTTGAACTTTTCAAGAGCTTCGGACTTATGATGCATTAGATAAAGATAACCGTACCTTGAATAATCATCAATGAAACTGATGAAATATTCATACCCTCCTCGTGCTTTGACATTCAAAGGACCGCAGAGATCCGAATGCACGATTTCTAGAGGTTCTTTGGACCTATGACCTTTTTCAGAAAAAGATCGTTTGGTCATTTTGCCCTCAAGACAAGACTCACATGGCGGTAAAGAGTTGTCCTCTAAACGATTTAGCAGACCACTCTTAACCAATCTCTCAATCCTATTGAGATTAATGTGACCTAGTCTTAAGTGCCAAAGATAAGTACTTGGAGAAAGTTTCTGCCTTTTAGTTTGAGTCTCAGCTGTTTTAAACATTTCAGTGTTCAAAATAGCTTTGGCTTCAGTTGGTCTTAACACATACAAGTTGTTTTCAAGTTTCGCAGAACAAATACGTACACCTCTTTTGCTAATGAACGCTTCATTATGAACAAAAGATACTTTATAAAACTGTTCTAACAAACAAGATATAGATACAAGATTCCTCTGGAAGGTAGGAACCAGGAGTACATTTTCTAGTAAAATGAAACTATCTCTATACAACAACTTTACAGCTCCCACTGCTTCAGCTGAGACAACCTCTCCAGTTCCAACTCTGAGAGTTATCTCACCGCGAGAAAGTGGCTGCCAAGAACTAGTTTCCTGAAAAGAAGAACAAACATGGTTAGTAGCTCCTGAATCAAGTATCCAGGTATGACAATCATGTTCTACTAAACATGTTTCAACAACAAGTAAATCATATTTACCTTGTCTTTCTTTCTCAGCCTTTTTCTCTGCAAGATACTTTGGGCAATTGCGTTTCCAGTGCCCATCTACACCACAATGGAAACATTTTCCTTTGTCTGTAGATTTACTCTTGCTCTTAGCAGTAGCAGGTGCTTTTCCCTTCCTTTTATCTTTCTTCTTCTTTTGAATACTCTTATTCTTAATAGAAGAAAGTTCAGACTTACTCCCAGAAGACGACCCCTTTTGGAATTTCCTAGAAGTGACAACATTTGCCTCCTTCTCTTTTCCTTTAGAAGTCTGTAGGGACTGATAGGTCTGTAGCTCGCTGAGGAGAGAAGTCAAATTATACTTTATCTTGTTCATTACCAAATTGGTTCTGAACTGAAGGAAACTCTTCGGAAGAGATTCCAAGATAAAGCTTACTTGACTTGACTCATTTATAATAGCTCCGTTTACTTCCGCCACATTGAAGTGGACCATCATGTTAAGGACATGCTCCCTAACAGAGGTTCCCTCCTTCATGCGAGAGTTGTAAACGAATTTGAGGGCTTCATGACAGACCGATGAGGACGGAAGTCCAAACATCTCCTGTAATGAAGACATGATTTCTTTAGCAGAAACCATATCCTCGTGCTTCTTAGCTAACACATCAGATATGCTGGCTAAGATATAGACTCGGGCTTTATCATTAGCCCTTGTCCATCTATCATATGCTTCTCGAACAGTTCGAGTCGCATCCGAGCTAGGAGGGGGAGGACAATCCTCTGATAAGACGAACCTGAGATCATCTAGAACGAGAATCGTATTCAAGTTCGATTTCCAGGTCGCGTAGTTATCGCCGGTTAACTTATCGGAAGCTAGTAAGTGAATGAAAGAGCTAGACATGCTGAAAAGAGAATGAATAAAATATTAGTGAAAAGGTTTTAACCTAATTTACACACCAATCAAGAATTTAGCAAAGAATAATAATGTACCCAAAACTCATTATTAAACTGCAACGATACTTCAGTGGGTCAGAATGGTCGCTACCGAGGGGCAGTCAAGCATTCCTTCACTGAATCAAGACATTCTTGACTAAATGCTAATACCAGAATATCTCATATTCCTATAGCATCTTAGTTATCGCTGTTTGGTCAAGATTTACTAACTCCTTAGCAAATCTCGTAAGTGTGACCCTCCATTTTTAGAATTCATAGGGCGGCCCCAACGATGCAACTGAATGGAAATGTCAAAGTTGGGAATGGCTCTATGTTTCTTTATCCATAAATGGTGATTGAGATGTTCCGATTCCTATGAAACGACCCTCCGAATGGATCGGTACCACTTGTGGGCACCTAGCAGGCAGAACATAGGAATCTCACGGTTCAATCCAATGGAGGAGACCGCAGGATGTATTGACATACTTCCTTCTCCCACTTACTATAAATACTTTCTCCATTCACCTTGCTCTTGAATTATGCAAATACCATCCGAATGGGGATGCCCTATTGACATCACGAGGCCGAGCATAATTCTCACGGTGTGAACTTGACAGAGAACGTAGGAGGAGAGGGACATATCATATATACCTTCTCAACACCTCTACTAAGTATTTTAAGACGGAATGGGTAAATTACTCAGGCATTATCCGGCTAAGACAATAAGGCCTAAGTCTAGGTAAAACAAACTTTTACCTATGATGTCTAGGTGATAAACATTTTATTACCTCACACCACTCACGCATGCTCATAAAGCCGGGTTAACTTTACTCAAGTACCGGATGGTCCCCAGGTAGGAGGTGTTCCGTAAACCGTCAGCTTAAATACCTCCAACCTCGAACAGGATGTCCCCGGGTGAGTTTCTTGTAACCTTAGCATTTACAAGTTATCGACCTATTCATCTAATGAAACGGAACGATACATTCAACCCTAAGTGAGCATGCCTTTGTCTTTGTTATAGATTTTAAAAGTCTATGCCAATTTTACAACGCTTTGCAAAACTAAGACTTACTACAACAAACTTCTACATGCTTCTCAAACATGCAACACTAAGGCATGACAAGTTGAATATTTAATTTCATAATTAATATAACAATTATATCGATTATGTTTTTAAATATACAACTCCTAATTCATAAATTAATATAACACTTATATCAATTCTCATGAATTAAGCATGCATCCTATACATTATAACGCTTATAACAAACAAAATGCATCTTATGTTGGATGTTTAATTTCATAATTAATATAACACTTATATCAATTATTCTATTAAGCAAACAACATCTAATTCATGAATTAATATAACTCTTATATTAATACTCATGAATAAACATGCATCCTATACATTATAACACTTATAATATACCATGTGCATAAAACTATGGCAATCTATGTTGTTGATTTAATTTCATAATTAATATAACAATTATATCAATTATTCTATTGAACTAACTACAACTAATTCATGAATTAATATAACTTTTATATCTTAACTCATGAATTGCCAAATATGCATACGATATATTATAACACTTATAACATATTTTCAATGCATGAAGCATGCTTCCTACGGTGGGATTTTAAATCTATATGGCATACATTATGCACATACAAACATGGAATTTAATTAAAACATACATTCGCAATGCATAATTAATTAAACACACTAAAGTGGATCGATTTTGGCATTTAGCAAGCAATAACTAATTTATTACAAGTTTGATCAACAAGCTACGCCTTGAGCGGACTTCGAACTCTTCGCACCGCCTTTGACCAACTTGCTTCCTCCGAACGCTTCGGCCAAAAATTTCTTCGAATTTCTCCTCGTATTGCCCAGAATGAGTTTGAACTTACACCGAACATTTCGGCGAGTTTCAAACTCAAAAAATCTTTCACAAAGAACCCTATATGGACTCTAATGACTCTAAAAATACAGACTCTTTAGCATGCATTAAAGCCCATACATTCTCGGGCAATTACAAATAATGAAATTCAAAAAGAAACTATGCCAAAATCGATATTCACTTTAGAATTCCATTCAGAAACAATTTCTAAAATAAAACCCACCATAACTTAAATTGATAGAAATTGAATGGCCAAAAACGCTCTGATACCAATTGATGGAGCGCTCATGGCACGCAGCGGAAGCGAATTTGGATCATGGACACTCTAATTTCATCAATTTAAACAAATGGAAACATGCAAAAGCGATGAAAAAGAGAAGTTAGAACACATACCCTTGTCGTTCGTAATTCTCCAAATTCACCGTCAGAAGCTCCTCACGAGCTCACCGAGCCTTCTCACGAAACGTTCGTGGACCACCCACGGTAGTCCCGCTATCCTCGGGCCGAGAAACGGAGTAGTGGGACTCCTTTAACAAGAGAAAAGAAGAAAGAAGCTCCAGTAAAGAAAACAAATTTTCTTTTGCAGAGAGCAGGGAAGAAGACGGCAGAAGAATTGAAATCACTATTTCAATTATGCAAAGAGTGAAACCCAAATAGCACTATGCAATTTGATTTCTTTTCTCTTTTTTTTTTTTTTTTTTTTTAATTCAAATAGTCTGATGAATCATTTGATCTGATATATACTGTGTATATATATATGCCTTACATGTGTCTTACACTTGCATGTAAGACACATGTAAATATATATATATATATATATATATATATATTTATATATTATTATTATTAAAAATAATAATAATTATTTTATTAATTAAACTTTTTAATTAATAAAATATATATATATATATATAAATTAATTAATATTATTTAATTCAATATCAAATATTAATTAAATAATATAATTAATCCCGGTTTTCCGAAAACCGACTTTTTGCACATGAATCCTATTCATGTTTTAAGACCAAATTCATATTTAAATCATATTTAAATATGTCCATATATTAATTAAACTTTTTAATTAATATATTTTAATTAATTAAACTTTTTTAATTAATTAATATTATTTAATTCAATATCAAATATTAATTAAATAATATGATTAAGCCCGGTTTTCCGAAAACCGACTTTTTGCACATGAATCCTATTCATGTTTTCAGACCAAAGCCATATTTAAATCATATTTAAATATGTCTATTCTTCTTCCACAAACCCGAATTTGAACGATTCAAATTCTTTTCTTTTCTTTTATATTGTTTCACGGCTATATCCGAGCTAGCCAGGAGAACCGTAAGGACCTACAGATCATGAGCTCCAACGATACGAGATTATCCGGTCAAAACTCTTTCAACCGAACTAACCAACATTCGTTAACCCCCGGAGACTCCACTAAAGTCCAAGGGTTGCACTCTCCTCACTGTAGATATATTGTGTCCTGTTGATATAACTATCATCAGTAAGTCGATCCTTCACAGGTCGTTCATAATCACAACGGGTCATTTAAACCGTTTAACCCTTGTATTATATCTTGTTCCTTAAGTACCACTGACACCTCTAATGAACAATTGATTTGTGGTCCAACCATCAAATCAGATTCCTCCCTGATCAGGAGAGGATGGGCCCAATGTTCAAGACCTGGAGTCAGTACTTAAGGGAACAACCTCTCTACTAACCCTTAAAGCGGGTAGGAGTGAATTCCAATCTTGCTACAACTATGTCCCCAGCCACTTATTTAATCTTATCCCCAAGATGGTAGGCATATTGAGTCGGCAATCTGGCCACTCTCACCCGTACAAATCAAAGGATAAGGTTGAATAAACAGGAGTTCATAGTAAGCTCAGGATTGAGATCGAGTTACCTAAGTCATCATATGAAAAAAATCGGTCTTTACAGTAAACGGTGTTATAAAGAAAGAGCGATTTCATTTCTTGGTTCGGTCTTGTGCAAACTCATTGCACAGGACGCCCTCACTCACATGTCTCTACATGAAACGATTCGAATCACATCGTTTTGTACTATACAAAGTGAGCCGCGTCCAATAGTGTCCCCAGGATAAGGTACCCAGCCTTATCCCTATACTATAGACCATTTTTGGCTGTCTACTTGAACTTGATTCACATTCATGTCACACATGAAGTTCAAGTACTCATTCTATCGCCATGGGTGTTAGTTATTGGTATAGGTTAATACAAACACAATTCACTAAAATTCAATAACAACTTTATTGAAATATAATATTTACATTCAAACAGTTTACAAACTACGAGTTTTAGGACATAAAACCCAACAGGTTGTCCTTGTTGTAGGTTCTTTATCTCGATTGCACCATGAACAAACACATTAGTTATTACAAATGGACCTGACCATCTAGACTTAAGTTTGCCTGGAAATAATTTCAATCGTGAGTTAAATAATAAGACAAGCTGGCCTTTCTTGAAGTCCTTAATCCTAAGTCTACTGTCGTGCCAAATCTTGGTCTTTTCCTTATACATTTTAGCATTTTCATAAGACATATGCCTAAGCTCATCAAGCTCATGTAATTGCAAAGACCGCAATGTCCCCGCATCAGTCACGCAGTAATTCAACTCTTTTAGGGCCCAAAATGCTTTAATTTCTAACTCGAATGGCAAGTGACATGCTTTACCATACACAAGTCTATAAGGAGACATACCTAGGGGTGTCTTATATGCAGTTCTATATGCCCAAAGTGCATCCTCGAGTTTAAACGCCCAATCTTTTCTATTGGGTTTGACCACTTTTTCTAGTATGTTTTTAATCTCCCTATTTGAAATTTCAGCTTGGCCATTCGAGTGTGGGTGATAAGGGGTGGCTACTCTATGTCTAACATTATACTTAGCCAACACTCTCTTCATAGCTTTGTTAATGAAATGTGTCCCCTCATCACTGATTATAGCACGAGGTGTCCCAAATCGAGTAAAAATATGTCTATGCAAGAATCTTATGACTGTTTTGGCATCATTATTTGGACATGCTATGGCCTCTACCCACTTAGATACATAGTCTACTGCTACCAATATGTAAAGGTTACCTGATGATGGGGGAAATGGTCCCATGAAATCGATGCCCCACACATCAAAGAGCTCCAACTCTAAGATGTAAGTGAGAGGCATCTCATCCTTTCGACTGAGGTTACCTGTTCTCTGGCATTCATCACAGCTGTGGGCATAGTTGTGGGCATCCTTGAAGATCGTTGGCCAATAGTAGCCACTCTGGAACACCTTTGCAGCTGTCCTTTGGCCACCAAAATGTCCACCATAAGGTGCTGTATGGCAGTGCTGCAGCACAAACTTCGCCTCAGCAGCTGAAACACACTTCCTGAGCAGACCATCAGCACATGTCTTGTAAAGTGTGGGATCATCCCAAATAAACTTCCTTGCTTCATGCATGAACTTCTTCTTCTCTTGGCCTCCCTTGAAAGTTGGTAGTACCTGCGATGCAAGGAAGTTAGCAATGTCAGCAAACCAAGGTTCCTCATCGTTATCACGATGAGTCAATACAAAGACATGTTCATCAATAAAAGCATCAGAAATTGCGGTTTCCGCAATTTTTTCGCAATTATGCTGCAATCTAGAAAGATGATCCGCAACCACATTTTCACATCCCTTCTTATCTCTAATGTCTAAATCAAATTCCTGCAGCAACAACACCCATCTAATCAATCTAGGCTTAGCATCAGCCTTCCTCATGAGGTATTTCAAAGCAGAATGGTCAGTGTACACGATTGTCCTAGTTCCTACAATATAATTCCTAAACTTTTCACAAGCAAACACTACAGCTAGCATCTCCTTCTCAGTAGTTGTGTAATTACATTGTGCCTCATTAAGTGTCTTACTAGCATAGTACACAGGGTGTGTTAACTTGTCAATCTTTTGTCCTAGCATGACCCCTACAGCATAGTCACTTGCATCACATAACATCTCAAATGGGAGATCCCAATTTGGCCCTACTATAATAGGTGCTGTGACTAGTGCTTCCTTAAGGGTTTTCCAAGCTAGGAAACATTCTTTAGAGAAGATGAAGGGTTTGTTTAGCTCTAGAAGCTCACATAAAGGCTTGGAGATCTTAGAAAAGTTCTTAATGAACCTTCTATAGAAGCCTGCATGCCCTAAGAAACTTCTAATGGCTTTTACATTTTGAGGTTCTACCAATTTCTCTATTATTTCAATTTTGGCCCTATCGACCTCTACACCTGCTCTAGACACTCTATGACCTAAGACAATCCCTTCGTCCACCATGAAGTGGCACTTCTCCCAGTTTAGGACTAGGTTGGTCTCCTCACACCTAGCCAGGACTTGTCCTAAGTTCTCTAGACAGTTTGTGAATGAATCCCCAAAGACTGAGAAATCATCCATGAATATCTCTATCATGGACTCATCCAAATCAGAGAAGATTGCCAACATGCACCTTTGGAATGTTGTCGGTGCATTGCATAAGCCAAAAGGCATTCTGCGAAAGGCAAAAGTTCCAAAAGGGCAAGTGAAGGTAGTCTTTTCTTGGTCCTTGGGGTCTATAGTGATCTGGTTATATCCTGAATAACCGTCTAAGAAGCAGTAGTAGGCTCTACCAGCTATCCTATCTAACATTTGGTCAATGAATGGTAGAGGGAAGTGGTCTTTTTTGGTTTCCTTATTTAATTTCCTATAATCCATGCAAACTCTCCATCCTGTGATAGTCCTAGTTGGAATCAGTTCATTGCTCTCATTGACTACCACAGTCATCCCTCCCTTCTTAGGTACACATTGTATAGGACTCACCCACTGGCTACTAGCTATATGGAAGATCACACCAGCATCTAACCATTTTATTATTTCCTTTTTAACTACCTCTTTCATAGAGGGGTTCAACCTACGTTGGTGATCTACTCGGGGTGTATGCTCTTTGATAGCTCTAAAATAGAGCTATAATTATAGCCTCAAATCTAGCTAAATGCCATGCTTAATTTAGTTAAATTGCCTTTTTATAGGTGTTTTCGTGGCGAAGAGCTCGGGAAGTCCATTTATGATTTTCGGGGCTAAAACGGTCATTTAAGAGGTTTCGGGAAGTGTTCGGGTCAAGAAGATAGGCCAAACGGAGCTCGGGAGCCAAAACGACCCTAAATTGGGCTTAGACCCGAGAGGGCAGCGCCCAGGCGCCGGCGCCCAGCGCCCGGGCGCTAATCGGAGCCAGACGCCCACGCCCGCGCACGCCAGCGCCCAGACCGCACACGTCCGCGCGCGCGCCAGCGCGCCCGTCATCGAAGGTCCGCGCGCGCCGCCTCGCCTCGCCCGCGCCCGTGTCCGCCGACGCCCGCGCGCGTCCTCGCGCCCCAGCGCCCGCGCGCCCCGGGCGCGCTCCGCCCACGCCCGTGTCCGCCGACGCCCGCGCGCGTCGCTCGCCCGCCTCAGCGCCCGTCATCGTAAGTCCGCGCGCGCACCGCTCGGCCGCTCGCCCGTGTCCGCGCGCGCCCTCGCCCATGCCTCGCCTCGCCCGCGCGCACACACCTTCCCTGACGCAAAATACCCGTCATCTAAAGTCCTGAAGCCCGACATTAAAAGTCTACAAAAATGCCAAGTTTGTAATTTTTCCAGAGGGCTCAGCGCCTAGGCGCTGACTTATGGCGCCTAGGCGCTGTCCCGATTCTGTGCGCGCGCCCCCGCGGCGCCTAGGCGCTGACTTATGGCGCCTAGGCGCTAGTCTGACGCAGAAATGGGTATTTAAGTCCGTTTTTGCTGTTTTTAGGTCATTCTCTCCCATTCTCTCTCATTTTCTTCCGCCCCCATTTGTTGTAGAGCTCAAATCTTGAGCCAAAACACGTTTCTTACCTATTTCTAATACATTTGAGTGGATTACTCTTGATTTTCACAACGGGCAACTAAGGTAAGTGCTCTAATTCGAGTTTAGGGGTTGTCTTGATGCTTAGGGAGGGTTTATATGAATTTCTAGCTTGGTTTTGTTAATTTCTTGCATCTCTTGGTCTGTATTAAGAACGAATAACTTGCCTTTCCGGTTAGGAGTGACGTCCATAATTAGTTACGCATGCTTAGTTGGCTATTATTGATTTTTGACAAACTTCAATACTTAGTAGCGAAAGTCTAGCTCGTGGCTAATCAATTCGAGCCTAAGTGACAGTTGGGGGTAGGAGTTGATTAACGTTTTCACGGCGGGCTTAAGACTAAGGGATAAATCGAATTAGTTTTAGGATTAATTCGTCTCAATGATACCCGTTACTGTTTGTTAATTGGTTTAAGCGTCATGAACTTAGATTAATTAGGAAGCATGTTTAATTAGAATTTACGCCTCTAATTAATTCTTTGGGGTGCTTCGGACCCGTTTGGGACGAAGCATTTTGTGTGCATGAAATAGAACAACTTTGCGAATTAGAATCCCTATGAACTAAGCGCATCAAGATGAACCCCGACACTCGAATTAGGAGCACGTGTTACTTTTATTTTTCCGCTCTTTACTTTTAGCATTTATTTTTCCCGTTAGTTTAGATTTAATCAAACCCCCCTTTTTAATTGCTTTCGAGTCTTAGTTTTAAAAACAAATAGAAATTAGCTTGGAGAAAATAACTTAGGTTCCCTGTGGTTCGACACCCGTTACCACTAGCTGCAAAGCTTAGTAGTTTCGGTATTATAAATGTTATTTTGGCAAGCCTCGACAGCTTGAAATTGGAGTACCCCAAAAGTGCTCTACCAAAATTGGCGCCGTTGCCGGGGAACCATTTAATTTCTCTTAGTCAGTGAACTGAAAGCTCAAATGTCTGATTTAGTTGCTTTATGTAAATCAACTGTTGAGGATTATCAGGCATACAACAGAGCTCGAGAGGAAAGTCAAGCTCGCACAGGTTTGTTATTGGAACAAATGGTTGCGCAAATGGCCACTACTAACTTTGAATTGCAGAAGGAAGCAACCATATTCCATCAAGAACAAGCTCAGCCTCAAGAAGAGCCCCGGGAAGACTCATGCCCCGAGTACTTTCCTTCGATGTCTGACGAACAAGGGGAGGCTGAGTTTAGTCCCGAGGAATATCCTGAGGAGACTGACGATGCGAATGAGCTGAGTGGAGCTGAGATTTCTCCAGGATTGAAGTTCTGGGCGGAATTTCTCGCCTGTGATGAAGAAGATCTCAGAGAATTCTTAGAGGTAAGTAATTCTCCACCTGTTGATTTCGATTCAGAGCATGAATTTTGTATTGAAAATTTATTTGAAGAATCATGCATGGATGAGCCTGAGCATATTTCTGATGTTGAAGATATTTTCGGAAATCTTTTCACTGATGAGTTAGAACCAGCATGCTATGAAAATATTGTTGTGATGGATGAGGAAGTGGCAATTGTGCCTTTAGATTATTTATCTCCTTGTGTTGTGCCTCGTGATAATTCATGTAATCTAGGAGATTTATGTTGCATGCCCCCTTCCATCTGTGCTTCAGTTAATGTTGGTTGCCTCGAGAATTTCGATGTGATCCCTTCCCATATCGAGTCTTTATTTTCTGTTCAGTTAGTTGAGTCTTTTAATTCTGTTGAGTCAGTTGAGTCTGCTTTTATTTTGTTTGAGTCTGTTGAGTCTTTTATTTTTCCATATATCAAAAATACCAAAAAAATAACAACTCTGTCCGGCTGCCTCCAAAAGTCGAAGAGCTTGCTTCTCTTAGCAGGTTTTATTGATTCAAGGAAGAAGGGGCCGAAGAAGTACGAGAATTTCTATGTACCCTGACAGAGTGGAAGACACGTCGAGCATAACGACGTTAAAAATTTGCGCTTCTTGGGAGGCAACCCATGAGTATTTCAATTTTTGTCTTTACTTTTAGTTTTTATTTTCGTAACTTAGCTTTTTCTTGTTTTCTTAGGTAATAAGCGAGAGATGAATTGCATTTTGGATCTGTTTTGGAGACGAGGTTGCGCATCCCTACTCACCGATCCCGCAAAAATTCAGGGGAGGTTTCTGTTCCCTTTAATTTTTGTCGTTATCATTGTTTATCTGTGAGATTAGATGCATTGAGGACAATGCAATCTTTTAGGTGGGGGGTAGAATGTATAGTTGGACTTCGTTGTAGTTCTTGAGCATGTCATACTATGATTTTGAGATGTTTAGGAATCTGAATGCATGTTGTCCGATGAGGACTTTCTGTGATTTGTTTGTAAATACTCCATAATTGTGCATTGCGAGAAAGCTATGAGAATGTATGCATAGCTTGAGCATATTTTAAAATTTTTTCGAATATTCCCCTACATTCACTGAGCACGTAGACCTCTTACTCTTAGTTCTGTAGGCTTAGAATAATTTTATTTGGTCTGAAAACTTGTTGTCACCCCGAAAGGTACCTTTAGGGAGGCTTGATGTGTTAGAATTTATAACGAATCATTTGATTTAGCGAAGCTATATGCCTATTTAAAAATAAATCATTGAGAGTAAAGAGCATGTTTGTAATATATTATGAGGTGCTCCTCCTTCTTGTGTTGCCCGTGTAACCAGGGGCGATCGTGTAACCCACGGTTGCCACTGCATGAAAAGGCAACTAACAGAAGTGAGCACTAGTCCTTAAAAACGTGAAGCGAACTAAAAGCTTGACGTGTTAGGCTCTCAAGAAAAGAAAAGAAAAAAAAAATAGTTAGGCCTTTTGTTTTGTTATTCTTTCCGACATTGAAAAGTCATTAGACTGTTCTCATTGCCAGAAGTAGGGGGAAGATGAGTATTAGGATCGATTAAGGTGGTTCCGGGTCTATGGAAACTAGGATAGGAGGCGCTAATCACACACACACGTTAGGGAATAGGAGTTAATATTTTGAAATATTCACAATTTATGCATATGCTTGATTGTTTTCCGTTAGCATGATTATCTTGTTTTTGCAAGTATTGAGATTCGAGTCATCAACATGCATGCTTATTTCTATGAGATAAATCTAAGTGTTCCTTGCTCGAGGACTAGCAAGATTCAGGTGGGGGGTATTTTGATAGCTCTAAAATAGAGCTATAATTATAGCCTCAAATCTAGCTAAATGCCATGCTTAATTTAGTTAAATTGCCTTTTTATAGGTGTTTTCGTGGCGAAGAGCTCGGGAAGTCCATTTATGATTTTCGGGGCTAAAACGGTCATTTAAGAGGTTTCGGGAAGTGTTCGGGTCAAGAAGATAGGCCAAACGGAGCTCGGGAGCCAAAACGACCCTAAATTGGGCTTAGACCCGAGAGGGCAGCGCCCAGGCGCCGGCGCCCAGCGCCCGGGCGCTAATCGGAGCCAGACGCCCACGCCCGCGCACGCCAGCGCCCAGACCGCACACGTCCGCGCGCGCGCCAGCGCGCCCGTCATCGAAGGTCCGCGCGCCGCCTCGCCTCGCCCGCGCCCGTGTCCGCCGACGCCAGCGCGCGTCCTCGCGCCCCAGCGCCCCGCGCGCGCTCCGCCCACGCCCGTGTCCGCCGACGCCCGCGCGCGTCGCTCGCCCGCCTCAGCGCCCGAGCGCCCGTCATCGTAAGTCCGCGCGCGCGCCGCTCGGCCGCTCGCCCGTGTCCGCGCGCGCCCTCGCCCATGCCTCGCCTCGCCCGCGCGCACACACCTTCCCTGACGCAAAATACCCGCCATCTAAAGTCCTGAAGCCCGACATTAAAAGTCTACAAAAATGCCAAGTTTGTAATTTTTCCAGAGGGCTCAGCGCCTAGGCGCTGACTTATGGCGCCTAGGCGCTGTCCCGATTCTGTGCGCGCGCCCCCGCGGCGCCTAGGCGCTAGTCTGACGCAGAAATGGGTATTTAAGTCCGTTTTTGCTGTTTTTAGGTCATTCTCTCCCATTCTCTCTCATTTTCTTCCGCCCCCATTTGTTGTAGAGCTCAAATCTTGAGCCAAAACACGTTTCTTACCTATTTCTAATACATTTGAGTGGATTACTCTTGATTTTCACAACGGGCAACTAAGGTAAGTGCTCTAATTCGAGTTTAGGGGTTGTCTTGATGCTTAGGGAGGGTTTATATGAATTTCTAGCTTGGTTTTGTTAATTTCTTGCATCTCTTGGTCTGTATTAAGAACGAATAACTTGCCTTTCCGGTTAGGAGTGACGTCCATAATTAGTTACGCATGCTTAGTTGGCTATTATTGATTTTTGACAAACTTCAATACTTAGTAGCGAAAGTCTAGCTCGTGGCTAATCAATTCGAGCCTAAGTGACAGTTGGGGGTAGGAGTTGATTAACGTTTTCACGGCGGGCTTAAGACTAAGGGATAAATCGAATTAGTTTTAGGATTAATTCGTCTCAATGATACCCGTTACTGTTTGTTAATTGGTTTAAGCGTCATGAACTTAGATTAATTAGGAAGCATGTTTAATTAGAATTTACGCCTCTAATTAATTCTTTGGGGTGCTTCGGACCCGTTTGGGACGAAGCATTTTGTGTGCATGAAATAGAACAACTTTGCGAATTAGAATCCCTATGAACTAAGCGCATCAAGATGAACCCCGACACTCGAATTAGGAGCACGTGTTACTTTTATTTTTCCGCTCTTTACTTTTAGCATTTATTTTTCCCGTTAGTTTAGATTTAATCAAACCCCCCTTTTTAATTGCTTTCGAGTCTTAGTTTTAAAAACAAATAGAAATTAGCTTGGAGAAAATAACTTAGGTTCCCTGTGGTTCGACACCCGTTACCACTAGCTGCAAAGCTTAGTAGTTTCGGTATTATAAATGTTATTTTGGCAAGCCTCGACAGCTTGAAATTGGAGTACCCCAAAAGTGCTCTACCACTCTTCCTCTAATATAATCTTATGCATGCAATAAGAAGGGCTAATGCCTCTAATGTCAGCAATAGTCCATGCAATAGCCTTCCTATGTTGCTTAAGTAATAAAATCAGTTCAACCTCATGCTTTTCACTTAATTTAGAAGAAATAATCACAGGCAAAGTATCATTACTTCCTAGATATGCATACTTGAGGTGAGTGGGTAGAGGTTTCAATTCTAAGACAGGTGGATGCTCAATGGATGGTTTTAAAGGATTCAAAGATTTATTAGTTAAGTCATTATTTATACATACATGCTGTGTTTTATCTACAGGTATATCCATTATCTTAGATACATTCAAGTCAGCTATATCTAATTGTACATATTCATTAGCATGCTTAGTTAATAATACATGCTCCAGCTGTTCTTCCATCAATGAGTCTACAATGTCCATGCTAGCACAAGATTCAGAGTCAGAGGGGTACCTTAAGGCTTTATACACACTAAATTTCACCTCTTCATCATGAACCCTCATTGTGAGCTGACCTTTTTGGACATCTATCAGGGCCCTACCTGTGGCGAGAAAAGGCCTGCCTAATAGGATGGGGACCTCCTTGTCTGCTTCATAATCCAGGATAATGAAATCTGCAAGGAAAATAAACTTGTCAACCTTTACAAGAATATCCTCAATCTTACCCTCAGGGTAGGCTATGGATCTGTCTGCTAGTTGTAAAGTGACAGTGGTTTGTTGGGATTTATGCCCTAAAGCCTCGTAATTAATTAATAATTATTTGATAATTATTTTATTATTAATATTTGCAATTTATAATATTCATTATATAAATAAAATCCATGTTATTAGTGTAATCTTGAACTGTATGTAGTTGACATACGGGAGGATCATGTTCAAGTAATAACCTAAAGGGTCTATAGTATATGGATAAGGTTGGGTGCCTTATCCTGGTAACACTATTGATACGGCCCACTTTGTAATTGTTACAAATGATTTGATCCAAATCATTCATGTAGAGACATGTGAGTGGGGGTATCCTATACAATGAGTTTGTATAAGACTGGACTACGAAATATATAATCTCTCTTTATAAATCCGTTATTTGAGAAGATTAGTATTTCACAGGATGATCATATGTGACTCGATCTTAATCCTGAGTGAGTTATGAACTCCTGCCTGTGAGGGCTCGTCCTTTGATTTGTATGGGTGAGAATGGCCTTTATAGCCGATTCAATAAGCCTACCATTTTGGGGACTTGACCAAATAGGGAGTTGGGAACATAAGTTTCACAAGATGGAATTCACTTCTTCCCATATAGGGAAAGTAAATGAGTAGTTCCCTTAAGTGCTGATTTCGGGACTTGAACAATAGGGCCCCACCCTCTCACTGGCCCGAGAGGGACTTGGTTTATGGTTGGATCATAAACAAGTTGTTCATTAGAGAATCAGTGGTACTTAAGGTGTAAGATGTAATTACAGGGGTAAAACGGACTTTTGACCCAGCTGTAATTACGAACAACTCGTGAAGGATCGACTTGCATGTAATGGTTATATCCATGGACACAACTTGTCCTACAGTGCATAAGAGTGCAACTCTAGGCCTATAGTGGAGTGACCTAGAGTTAATGAATGAAAGTCAATTAATTAAAGAGTTTAATTAATTAATTTTGTATCATTGGAGCTTATAAATCTGTAGGTCCATAAGGTCCCCTTGCTAGCTCATAGTAACACTAAAAGGATCAATTTAGTTGAAAGAAAAATTTGAAATATTCAAATTAATATTTAATATATTTGATATATTAAATGTAGAAGAGTAAAATATATTTATTGTATTTGATACATTAAATATTAGAGGAAATAGTTTATGTATATGATACATTAATATTAAAAACTATATACCTATGTTATTTGAATGAGATTCAAATTGGTTTAAAGTATGTTATAAAAGATTAATTTTATAATATTTGAATAAGACTCAAATAAATATAAAATACATATTTTAATATATTAGATATTAAAATGTATTTTATAAAATAAAATTAATTCCTAAAAGCCTTATTATAAATAAGACATTTAGGTTTAGCCAAAGGGTTGGCCAAACACACTACTCACCTTCTGCAGAGAATTGTTCTCTCATTCTTTCCTTCTGCAGAGAATTGTTCTCTCATTCTTTCAAAGAGCTCCCACAAGCCTTGATCCCGTGTTCGAGTCATAGCGAGGAAGATCTCGTGGAAAAAGGAACACAAGAAGATGATTCATCAAAGGTAATTATATGCTTAACCTGTTTTTTAGTTTAATTCTAAATAAATCAAAGTAACGATTACAAACGCTTCCGCTGCGGGGAATGAAGAGTTCATTCCCTTCAATTGGTATCAGAGCTTCTTTGAGTTTTATTTAGAATTAATTGTAGATGGTGGGTATTTTAATTTTTTTTTTCATATATGTGATATATGTGGTTTGCAAATTGACTGTTTAGGCGTATTTTGGCATTAGTTTTATTGTTTTGTTTAGATCAAATGTGAAACTCGAAAGAGATAGGAATTCTCTGTATTCTCTGTATCATTTTTTTGAAGCCATTACGGGAATTGAAGATGGTGTAAAACGATGGTGGAATTGAAGCCATTACGAAATTGAAGATTCAATTTGTGTGAATCCTACCAAATTTCAGATTTGGAATTTCTATAGATTTGATTTGGAATGTCCAAAATCAATTCTGTAGATTTAGATTCAGATTTAAAATGTTTGAAATGTCCAACATAAAATCTGGAAATTTAGATTCAAATTTGGAATTTCTATAGATTTGATTTGGAATGTCCAAAATCAATTCAGGAGATTTAGATTCATATTTGGAATTTGGAATGTCCAAAATAAAATATGGAAATTTAAATTCAGATTTTGAATGTCTATGGATTTGATTTGATTTGGAATGTCCAAATTGAATTATGGAAATTGGATTCAAGAATCAAAAAGGGGATTTTGAAGACCAAGATATGTCTTGGATTTAAATTAATGTAATTCAAAATTGCTTTCAATTTCTTAGGATATGCCAAATATGCCGGTCAATTTTGCTGTGTTTTTAATTTAATTATGCATGTTGTTTTTAATTTAATTATGCATGTTGATGTATGTTTTAAATTTTAATTGATTGCATAGAGTATGTCATCTAGATTAAAATCCCACCATAGGTTAAGCATGATCATGCATTTTAATTATTTTTAATATAAGTGTTATATTTGGAATATTATGATTAAAATGTTTTCTAATTTGATTAGATGATTTCCTAATATGTTTATATTTCCATATTTACAATATAATTGTTATATTTGGAAATTTTAAATTAGGATACTTTCTTTTATAATAGGAATCCATATTTTTCTAATATTGATTAGGATATCTTTTCCTAGATTTTCCTAGATATAGTGATATCAGTAAAATCTTTTCCAATGAGATTGAGAAATCTATTGGGAAATCTTTTATTCTTATATTGGGAAATCTTCTCCTAATAAGATTGGGAAATCTTCCGAGATATATTTTTCCAATAAGTATTAGGATATTTTCCAAATGAGATTTGATATTTTCCAAATGAGATTTGATATTTTCATATAAGATTCATATATTTCAATTAGAATGTTTCTTTCCTTATTTAAAAGATAATTTAATTCATTCTTTAAAGAGTTTAAATATTTGAATTTAGTTTATCTTTTATTCTAATAAGATTAGAATATAGGATAATCTTTAATTTTGTTTTAAAGGGTTTAAAATTGTTAAAAATTCAAGATTATCCATAAGGTGAATTAGTTTTTAATAGGATTAAAAACATTGCTTAAAATCAACTGAAGTTCATTGATCTAGTAATTAATAGTTAATTAAAGATTAATGAATTTGAAATAAAAATTGACTATAAGGGAACCCTGTCTAAGAAAGGTTACTCGGGTGAGGTACTTAAGTTGACTGAAAAGGAACACCTCTACCTAAGAACTGGCCTGGGGGTTGAATTAGTCAAATTTTATTTTATTTCATTAAGCAGGCTCATAATGTAATTAGTTTTAAATAGTTTAATATACTTGATAATTCACATTAAAATCAAGCCAACCAACATAAGGGTTATGAAAGGGTAGATTGGAAAACTTAGATAAATGAGATTAGCCTAATTTGTCTAAGTAATAGAAAACCCTATTTCATAATACTTAGTGGGAGAAAAACATATGTCAAAATCACCCTACGGTCTCTACCATAGATTCACAACGTGAGATTCATGTGAGGCCTCGAGGCGGCTTTGGACCGTCCCCCTACGGAAGGTGTTTACATGGGTCAATATCAGGGTGAATCTCTTGAGAAAGTATTTTTAAATAGTAAGTGGGAAAGAAAATGTGTCAACATATCCTACGGTCTCTATCATTGGTTCACAACGTGAGATTCATGTGGGGCCTCGCGGCGCTTTTGGACCGTCCCCCTACGGAAGGTGTTTACATGGGTCAATATCAGGGTGAATCTCCTGAGAATGATAGGATTGTAATTTTATTTCCAATACTTGACCTACCCTACGGCGACACTTGTTGGGATAAAATTATAAAATCTAAAATGATGGGTTACACTTACAAAGATCTCATTAAGGTTGTTAATGATTTTCTTGACCAAACTAATGGTAACTAAATGTTATAGAAATAAGAGTTATTTTGGGATAACACTTGGTTGAGATTGTCTCAGTTTAGTGAAGGAGCATTTGACCTACCCTACGGCGGCACCTGTTCTAACTCACTAAAGTATCATAGCATTAGAAATTAATGTTTTAGGGTTCATTTATCAAATTGTTTGTTTTCTATGCTGAAATTGAATGAATATTGATTGCATGTTGTTAAATAATATTTTTATTATATATTTCAATATTATCTCTATTTCTCTCAATTTTATTTTTCGTTGCTAATTTGTCAAATTGAGAAAATAATATCACTTGGAAAAATAATGTTAACACTATATAATGACAATGTAAATTTTTTCTTTAATTTGTCTTTATTGAGAAACGTTCTCAAAAACCTGTTGCCAATGCTAATCGAATTGTTCATGAAGCACATGATTAATAAATCAATATAACGAGATGGCTTATACAAATTTTCTATTTGACATATTAGATGTCAAGCTAAGAAGATAAAGAAGATGACAACAACATATGAGATATTGTTGAAGTCAATAAAAGCTAGATTTAAATATTTATCTAAATAATCTCAAAAATTAAGTATTACCAAAATCCAAGAAAAGAAACCATATGACTGTAGTTAAAAGAAAATAGTTTCTAAATTAGCAAAGTAGTCATAATAAGAGGAATTTATGAAATACCTCTATAAGAAGAACATGGATAAAAGTAAATTTGATTTACTAGATTTTTTCATTACCACTTATATAGTAGATTCAGATCCACTATTAAGATTTGTTCTTCATTACACTTTATATAATTCTTGGAAAATACTTAATGATGTAGAATGATCTCTACTTGTTGGCACCAGAAAACCCATCTCAATTAATGTAGTGGGAGACATTAAGATGTCCATAAAAAAAATAATTGTTATTTAATGCTGAATATGGTGTTTTTAGTACCATAGGAGAAATTCAATTTCTCTAACTTTATTACTAATAAAATGTTCATATAGTATGAATATTTTAGTACTAAATTTTTATTTTCAAAATTGTTTGAAAAGTTCAGCCGAAAAATAAGAATAATTTGTATGTGTTAAATTGTTAACATATAAAATACTACACAGTGAGATATTCAGGATTATAGATTCCAGAATATAAAGACAAATTATATTCTCCTAAAATATGATACCCGTCTTTGGCATTCAAGATTGATTCTGATCAATTTGAATAAAAAGACTACTACGAAGTGATTCTCTAATGTTAGAGTTAATTACTTTATATGTCTTAAGATCTTGCCTTTCATGCAAGATAATCCATAGGTTTTTGTTGGAAAAGCCTACAGGCCAAAGAACACCGATGAATATTTCATCACTCTAGCTGATGATTATTCAAGAAATAAGTATCGTAACCTAATGCAACATAAGTCTGAATATTTTGAAAAGTTCAAGGAATATAAGACTCAAGTTGAAGGTCAATTAGGTAAATCTATCAAGACACTATGATCAGATCACAGTGAAAAGTACAGGAACCTTATGTACTAAGACTAATTGATAGAAAGTGAGATTTTATCTCAACTCTAGCACAAAGTACAATTGTGTGAAATTGTGCTGTAAGAGGAGAAACAAGACCTTGTTAGACATGGTCAGAACAATAAAGAATTACACGTCATTATCAGACTCTTGTTAGGATATACAATATAGATTGTATAGTGAACATCATTATATCTAAAAGGTGTCCATGAGACAACTTTGAGATTATAGAAGAGTAGTAAAGTTAGTTTACAACCCTTCGAGTTTTGAGAGTTTTAAGCATACATGTTGAAACTTGAATATGTTCAATAGTGTTGAAAAGTTGGTTCCAAGTGAAGCCACTAAATAGTTAATAAAAGTTGTTAACAATTTAATTATATTTGATAGTCAAATGGATCCTAGTCATGAATTGGATAAGCCCATCGTAGTGGGAGAGTTATGAGATGACCCGACCGTTACAAGAGCTTATATGAAGCCTAAGTTGTCAAATTAGATGACAAAATGTAGGGCTTCTTGACCTCAAAGTTGAAATGAGGGTCAATGACAAAGACTAGTAGACCAAAGTCATAAATCTCGAGATAGAGTAGATGTACTCATCTTTATCTAGAAATTGTAGATATTCGTGATGGGGTAAAACCCATAGGTTTTGAATATATCTACAAAAGTAAAAGATTTGTAAATAAGAAGGTACAGACCTTCAAAATAAGACTAATGACAAATATAGAAGGAGAAAGTAAACTATGGATAAACTTTCTCATTTGTTGTCATATTAGAGTATATAAGCATTTCCTAATTCATAGTTGCATATGAGATATGTCAAGTGAAGGTTTAAGAAATCTTTTTTTTGAAAAGAAGTCTTAAAGAATGCATTTACAAATCAATTACATGAGTTCAATTTCACTCGTGGATGCTGTGATCTTTGTTTTGGGATCCCGTCCAGCCGTGACCTTCTTTTTCCTCTTTGCCGGGATCTTTCTTGGTTCAGATGTGTGTGCAGCCTCAGCAACTGCTAAGGAGATCAGTGCATCTTCAGCCATGGTAGTGTCTTCTACCATAGGGGATGGCTTCGTAGGGGCTAAACTCTCTTTTGCTCGGGTTGAAACCATTTTCTTGGAAGTGAAGAAACGAAAAATTTCGGGAAGAAGGAAGTAGAGGTTCGGTTGAGAGTTCAGAGGGTTTTGCGAATTGTGAATTGGGAATGAGCTGCAGGCTTTCTTATTTATAACGGTTTTGCGAAAATAAAGGTTATGCCTTTGCGGACTCCGCAATGATTCTGCAATGCCTCTAATCTCATAAAAGTCTTTGAAATATTATCGTTGGGATTTATTCCTTAATTGTCGTATGTCGCAAGATCTTAACAAAACTAAATCTTAGATCTTCCCAGATTCTTCCTTCATCTTCTCTTAACCTCTTGGTTGATCACCCATATTGCCGTTAGGATTTCCAATCATCACATTTCTAATCAACATTAAAACAAACTTAATTAGTTTCAGAAAATTAAAATTACTTTAATAAATAAATAAAAAAACAGTAAACGCTCTTGCTCACAATGATAGTTATTTCGTATTCCTTAGACGGTTGAGCACAATGATAATTCCAATAAACGCTCTTGCTCATTTTCGTTGCTTGACTTTTAAGCTTCGGACAAGAGGAATGCTGAGAGTGTTTTCACATTCCCTTCCTCATAACAGTGCTTCAGCCTAGCACCATTCACCACGAACGGTTGGCCTGGTTCCAAATTTTGGATTTCAATTGCACCATGAACAAACACATTAGTAATCACAATTGGACCAGACCAACGAGACTTAAGTTTGCCAGGAAACAATTTCAATCGTGAATTAAATAATAGAACATGTTGGCCCTTTTTGAAATTCTTTATCCTAAGTCTACTATCATGCCAAATTTTAGTCCTTTCCTTATACATTTTAGCATTCTCGTATGACATGTGTCTTAGTTCATCTAATTCATGCAATTGCAGAGACCCCAATGTTCCCGCATCGGTTACGCAAAAGTTTAACTCTTTTAAAGCCCAAAAGGCTTTGATTTCTAATTCAAGGGGAAGATGGCATGCTTTTCCATAAACTAACCTATATGGAGACATTCCTAAAGGTGTTTTATATGCAGATCTATATGCCCATAGTGCATCATCTAATTTGAAAGACCAATCATTTCTATTCGGTTTTACAACTTTTTCAAGAATACTCTTGATCTCCCTATTAGAAATTTCAGCTTGCCCATTTGAATGGGGATGATAGGGTGTTGCCACCCTATGCCTAACATTGTATTTAGCTAACACTTTTTTCATGGCTTTGTTTATGAAATGTGTTCCTTCATCACTTATGATGGCACGTGGTGTGCCAAATCGTGTAAAAATATGTCTATTCAGGAATTTAACAACTGTTTTAGCATCATTCAAAGGACATGCAATTGCCTCAACCCATTTTGAGATATAGTCTACAGCTACTAGAATGTAAAGATTACCAGCAGATGGTGGGAATGGACCCATGAAGTCAATACCCCACACATCAAAGAGTTCTAACTCTAAGATGTATGTTAGAGGCATCTCATCATTTCTACTGAGATTACCTGTTCGTTGGCAATCATTACAATTGTGTGCATAATCATGTGCATCCTTGAAGATTGTAGGCCAGAAGTAGCCACTTTGGAATACCTTTGCAGCAGTCCTCTGACCACCAAAGTGTCCTCCATATGGAGCTGTATGACAATGCTGCAAGATTGACCTTGATTCAGCAGCTGACACACATTTCCTTAGCAATCCATCCGCACAGCTTCTGTAGAGGGTTGGATCATCCCAAATGTACTTCCTAGCCTCGTTTAAGAACTTCTTCTTATCCTGCCCCTTGCTGAATTCTAGTAACACCTGTGAGGCAAGAAAATTTGCAATATCAGCAAACCATGGTTCATCATCATTATCACAATGTACTAAAACAAAAACATGTTCATCAATAAAAGAATCTGTCATTGCGGGCTCCGCAATAGATTCGCAATGACTCTGCAATCTTGATAAGTGATCAGCAACTACATTTTCACATCTTTTTTTGACTCTGATTTCCAAATCAAACTCCTGCAAAAGCAGCACCCATCTAATTAGCCGAGGCTTGGCATCAACCTTCTTCATTAAGTACTTTATTGCAGAATGATCAGTATAAACAATTGTTTTATTTCCTACAATATAAGCCCTGAATTTCTCACATGCAAACACTACTGCTAACATTTATTTCTCTGTGGTAGTGTAGTTACATTGCGCTTCATTCAAAGTTTTACTCGCATAATATATAGGATGTGTTAATTTTTCTCTCTTTTGGCCAAGCATAGCCCCAATTGCATAGTCACTTGCATCGCACATTAGTTCAAAAGGCATCTCCCAATTTGGCCCAACTATGATTGGTGTTTTGACTAAGGTATCTTTAAGCTTGGTCCATGCTATTACACATTTATTTGAAAAGATAAAAGTTCTATTCAACTCTAAAAGCTCACAAAGGGGTTTAGAGATTTTTGAAAAGTCTTTTATAAATCTCCTATAAAATCCTGCGTGTCCTAAGAAACTTCTTATGGCTTTGACATTCTTAGGTTCAACTAACTTCTCAATGACTTTTATCTTAGCCCTATCGACCTCTATTCCTGCTTTGGACACTCTATGTCCTAGTATTATGCCTTCTTCCACCATGAAGTGGCATTTTTCCCAATTCAAGACTAAGTTGGTTTCTTCACACCTAGTGAGGACTTGTCCTAGATTAGTGTTGCGTGCTCAATGTGTTAAAATAAATAAGCAATAAGAAAAAGAGAGCACTCAGAACATGCAAGCATACATGATCTTATAGCAAGTAGTAAGTATTTTTTCATTCGTTTTCCCACAGAGATTTATTATGAGCTACTCGTGAAGTGTGTTGTTAAGAAAGAATGGGTGGATTTGAGGAGGTAGAATTGGTTTTAAGTTGTCTAATGTCTAAGGAATATGTAAAGGGTAGCAACATAAACAAGTGCAAGTCAAAGTTAGACTCAAATGAAAAGGGAAGAAATTAATAAACGAAGAGGAACTTAGCTAAACAGAATTTTAAACTTAGCAGAATTGCGGAAACAGCAATTCTACCGCAATTTTACTAACAGCAAAAGTGTGTAAAATGGAGAAACAAGGGCTACTAACGACTCCTCTATAGGCATTTTCTCACGATTCTCAAGCATTGGATCAACTCACTATGCATCAAACTCACTCAATCTCATATATCTTCCGATTCCATGCATTAGATTCTTTAGTTTACTCATGTCCAAGTAAGGTCTTAAGCATCTTGTTAAAGCAGAAAGTTATGGTTTGTACTAGGAAAACGCCTATTCCTAGGTCGTTTTCTGGCTACCTTGAAAGGCTAGCATGAGTGTATGACTCTGAACTCTTACTCCTTCCAGAGGTTAGGAGTTCTTTGGACAAAATGGATGGCCAATCGAAATTGCCCGTGGGATGAAGCTTACATACAATCAATGCTTCGAGAGCTATCCTACATGCTTGGTTCACGTTTTTTAGCCTATAGTATTGTCATTAGCATGCC
The DNA here is from genome assembly GCA_028017165.1 of Herpetospermum pedunculosum. Taxonomy (NCBI): domain Eukaryota; kingdom Viridiplantae; phylum Streptophyta; class Magnoliopsida; order Cucurbitales; family Cucurbitaceae; genus Herpetospermum; species Herpetospermum pedunculosum. The sequence goes on along the minus strand of CM051528.1, from coordinate 49,575,428 downwards.
CCTATGTGACTTAGTTACTCATGGATATAGGCAGAACAGAAATAAGAGATGAAGTAGACATGCTTAGAAGAAATTTAAAGACAAACAGCAAGGGAAAAACAGTAGCAGCAAAGAGAAGAAACTGTGAAATGAAGAATTGTGCTTTGATTACTTAATTGTTTGAATGAACAAAGGAAAGCTTAAAGTGAATAACGTCAAGACAGAAAACAACGAAATGAAATGAACTAGTCACTAGAAAAGAAACAACAACTAAACAGAGCTGGAAATTAGAAATAAAAGACAGGAAGCAGGTAATTAAGCTTGGACGCCTCGTCGCAACCGCCTCGGCTGAAGGATGAGAAAGATCAACCTTGCTTGGATGAATCCAATCGGGAGAGAAGATGAATCTTCTCTCCTTCCTATCAGATTGTCGACTCCAACAGCTAAACTTTGCAAACCAACAGACGGCAAAGAAAAACAGGAGAAAAGATGGAGCTGCGAGAAGACTTCTACGCTTTCGGATGATGATCAAACCCTCTACTTTGACCCCCTTTTATAGTAATCTGCAGGTGTGTTTGGGCCAAGGAGAACCATCCATCTTCAACGTCATACTTCAGAATGGATGGAGGAGAAAGAACGAATCCCTGAAATAACGAAAATTAACAGAAAAAGATCAGTCAACTTACGGTTTTCACTTGAAACATTGCGGTTTCAGCAATGTTTCCGCAATACTGTCGCACTGTATATTTTTCATTCTTTTCCTTCGTTTTTCAATCCTTTTCTTTCCTTTTGCATACAAGTTCTAATTTAGCTTCCTTCTTCTAATTATCATATATAAGCATAGGTTTAAGCTAAATCCTATCAAAAACACCTAAGAGTGTACATCTTTCTAAGATAAATTAGTCCTAAAAAGGCCACTTTTGAAGACGTAACAATTAGCTAGACAATGGTTAAAGGAATCACCAAATACTGAGAAGTCATCCCTAAAGATCTCTACTATGGACTCATCTAGGCCAGAGAAGATTGCCAACATACATCTTTGGAACGTTGCTGGTGCATTGCAGAGGCCGAATGACATTCTGCGAAAAGCAAACGTACCAAAGGGACATGTAAATGTTATTTTCTCTTGATCCTCAGGGTCTATGGTGATTTGGTTATACCCTGAGTAGCCATCTAAGAAGCAGTAAAAGGCTTGGCCAGCTAATCTATCTAGCATTTGATCTATAAAGGGTAAAGGAAAATGGTCTTTTTTAGTTTCCTTGTTAAGTTTTCTATAATCCATACATACTTTCCATCCTGTGACAGTTCGAGTTGGTATTAATTCATTATTTTCATTAACTACTACAGTCATACCACCCTTTTTTGGTACACATTGGATAGGACTGACCCACTGACTATTGGATATTGGGAATATCACACCTGCATCTAACCATTTAATGATTTCTTTTTTGACTACCTCTTTCATGGAGGGGTTCAACCTACGTTGATGATCTACTCTAGGTGTATGTTCTTCCTCTAACAATATCTTATGCATGCAATAAGAAGGACTTATACCCCTAATGTCAGCAATCGTCCAACCAATTGCCTTTCTATGTTGCTTAAGCAGCAATATTAACGCAATTTCATGTTGTTTATTTAGTTTGGACGAAATAATGACAGACAAGGTATCTTTCTCTCCTAGATATGCATATTTAAGGTGTTCAGGCAATGGTTTCAGTTCTAGTAAAGGTGGTTGTTCAATTGATGGCATCATAGGAGTTGTGGTTCTTTTAGATAGTTCATTGGTCATGCATACATGCTGAGGGTTATCCACAGATACATCCATCAATTCAGAAATATTCAAATCATTCAAATCTATTTGTGCATAATCAGTAGCATGCTTGACTAACAATTCATGCTCAAATTCTTCTTCAATTAATGAGTCTACTATATCTACAGTTGCACAGTTTTCAAGATGAGAAGGGTACCTCAAAGCTTTAAAAACACTGAACTTAACCTCTTCATCATGGACTCGCATGGTAAGCTCACATTTTTGGACATCAATTAGGGCCCTACCTGTGGCTAAGAAAGGTCTGCCCAGTAGGATTAGCACCTCTTTGTCTGCCTCGCAGTCCAAGATTATAAAATCTGCAAGAAAAATAAATTTGTCAACCTTGACCAGTATATCCTCAATCTTACCTTCAGGGTATGCGATGGATCTGTCTGCAAGTTGCAAGGTGACTTTTGTTGGTCGTGCTTCCCCTATCCCAAGCTGTTGGAATAGTGACAAGGGCATGAGGTTTATACTAGCTCCCAGATCACATAAAGCTCTGCCCACATGTTTGCCTCCCGATTCTACTGGCAAGGTGAAGGAACCAGGATCCTTCTCCTTCTTTGGCAGCTTATTTTGGAGTATGACACTGCACTCTTCAGTGAGATTAACTGTTTCAAACTCACCAATAACTTTTTTGTTAGTTATAATATCTTTTAAAAACTTTACATATGTTGGCATAGACTGAAAAACTTCCACAAAAGGAATATTAACATGGACTTGCTTCAGGATTTCCAAAAACTTATGGAAATGAGCTTCCTGTTCTTGTTTCTTTCTGAGCCGTCTAGGAAATTGAGGTGGTGGCACATAAGTAGGCAAGTCAGGTTGCCTAATGACAGGGGGAGGTCTTGGGATTTCTTCTGGTTCCTCAATGATAGGCTCCAGCCTCACTCTTGTTGTGTTTGGTTGTATTTGGTCAAGGTTAGGCAGAGAATCCAGTGGAGCACTAGACTCTTCATTCTCTACTCTCTTTGGTGCTTCTCTGCTACTATTCACCAATGGCCTTCCACTTCGTAGTTCAATAGCTTGAACTTGTTCCTTACCATCTCTTCTTGGAGTTTCAGTGTCTGCAGGCAGTCTGCCTTGGGGCCTATTCTTCAGCTCGTTTGCCAACTGCCCAATCTGATTTTCTAAACTTCTCAAGGTTGCTTGCTGGCTCTACAAAGTTGCATCATTATTTGCTATGTATTCTTTCAGCAAGTTCTCTACTGATGTCCCCATCGGTTGGTTGTTGACATATTGTTTCTGATATGGGGTTTGGTTACTTTGTTGATGTTGAGTGAACCCAGGTGGTCCACTTGGTTTGTTTTGATTTGGCACCTGGCTTGTGCTTTGTTTTGATTTGGCACCTGGCTTGTGCTTTGAGCCATTTGCTTCACCAGGTTGGTCAGAGCATTAATCTGGCTGCTCATTGCACTGAGTGCATCCATGTCTTGAGCCTTCCTTTTGTTTGGCTCCACAGGATCATCTGACCATCGACAGTGTGATGTTGAGATTTTCTCCAAAATCTCATAGGCTTCATTATAACTCTTTGATAGCATAGAACCTCCAGCTGAGGAATTCAGGACTTGCCTCGTGCTGGGGTTGCATCCTTTGATGAATACTTCAATTTGGATACACCATGGAATGTCATGGTGTGGACATTTGGGTAGCAGATCTTTAAATTTGGTCCAAGCTTCATGCAGTGATTCATTTTCAGCTTGCTTGAACTTGATGATGTCATCACGAAAGTTATAATTCCTATCTGGAGGGAAGTATTTTACCAGGAACTTCTCAGTTAGGTCTGTCCAATTGACAATTGATCCAGAGGGGAAAGAATTCAACCATGTCTTGGCTTTGTCTCTTAATGAGTACGGGAAAATGTACAGTCGCAAAGCCTCTTGAGACACTCCTGGGATGACAAAGGTGTCACTCACTCCCAGGAAGTTCCTCAAGTGATTGTGGGGGTCTTCATTCTCCACACCGAAGAATTGTCCAACTGTGGACAGCATCTGAAACATGACAGGTTTCAGTTCGAATGAGTGAGCTGTGATTTCGGGGCGTATGATGCTCGGATTAAGCTCCTCAAGCATAGGTACAAGGTATGATAGAATAGCATTGTCCTTGTTATTCGCAATTTCAATGGGATTGCGAGTGTTAGGTGCTCGGTTTGGTGCTTCTTCTGCTCGATCCATTTCAGCTTGTTCGGATTGCACTGACTCTGCGTGGTCAGCAATAGGCTGAAATACAGGTTGATTTTGAGTTTGCTGCTTAAAAAGTCGTTTCCTAGTTCTATTTCTATTCCTTAGAGTCCTTTCAGGCTCAGGATCAAACTCTAGATTGTGGTTTGGAAACTCATTCATAAACCAGCTTTGTTGGTACCTGCAAAATAAACACAACAGATTAGCTCCAATTAATTAAGCTCTTCTAAAATAACACAAATCGTTTTTACTAAACAAAGTCCCCGGCAGCGGCGCCAAAAACTTGTTGAGTGCTCAGTGTGTATGTAAATTAAATGGAAAGAGCACTCAGATCATGCAAGTATACACGGTCTGCAGCAAGTGATAAGTATAATTTATATCGATTTCCCACAGAGACTGAGTTGAGTGACTAGCAATTTGGTGTGTGTTAAATTAGATAAGGTGACTTAAATTGAATGGATCTTGGTTTGAGGTACGGGATTATAAAAGAGTCAAGAAGAATGCAAGATTAACACGAAGAAAGATAAGCTAAAGGAGACTATGATGTTAAAAACTAGTATTGCGGGTCTCGCAATACTTTCGCAATGGATTCGCAATGGATTAAAAAGCTAATAAAACGACTAAGGTAAAGGCAGAAAGTGATATTGCGGTTCTCGCAATATTCTCGCAATAAACTAGCAACGATTAGAAACTAAAATAAAGACAACAAGGTTGGCTTAAGAGTCCTCTATAGGCATTTAACTATGATCAATCAGCAGTAAATTAACATCTTATGCATCGTCTTAGCTAGATCTCATACATCTTCCGATTACATGTGTTAGATTCTTAGATTACTTATGTCCAAGTAAAGCTAACAACCTATTTATAAATACATGCTAACAAACGTGCTAGGAGAATGCCTATTCCTAGGCCATTCTCTGGTTACCATGAAAGGCTAACATGAATGAACGACTCTGAATTCTTACTCCTTCCAGAGGTTAGGAATTCTTTAGACAAAATGGATGGCCGATCGAAATTGCCCATGGGATGACGATCACATTCATTCAATGCATTCATGCTATTTTACATGCTGGTTTCACATACTCTTATCCTATAAATTCATCTTTAGCAAACCTCTAGTAAGTTAGTTACTCATGACTTTAGAACTCAACGAAGCAAATTGATTATTCATGAAATGAAGAACTCAACAAACCTAATTGATTGAAATATAATTAAATGAAGAACTCAACAAAACAAATTGATTACTCTTAAAGGGCAAATCAAATAACAATTCATAAACAAACGTTCTACGAACCGGAAGCAATAATTGAAGGAGAAAGCAGTAAACGATTCGAAACAACACTTTAAAGGAAAGCAGTAGTTAAGACGTAAAGAAGTTAAAGGAAAGCAAATAAGTTGAGTGAAGATCTCTCAGGCCATGATTCGCCTCGGATGAAGGGGAAGATCAACTGATCTTGGGGATGAATTCAATCAGAAGAGTAATTCTCTTATTCCTTTCGAATTATCGACGCCAAGGGCTTTTGTTTCTTCGATCCAACAAACGGGGGAAGAGAATTTCGTCTTCGAGTTCTTCACTATCGTGATTGTGTTCCCATTTTCAATTGTGTTTTTTCCATCTTCATCTGGCTCTTTTTATAGCCTCCATAGGTTCCATCAGCTGCGGATCTCCATCCATTCTGGAGTAACAACCTCCCACGTGGTAGCAGCAGAAAAGTGCAGCAGCAAAGACTGGTATTGCGGTTGCATTGCGAGGGTCGCAATGCTCTGTTTCCATCTTCTCTTCATCTGATCCATTGCGTGCTTCGCAAAATTTCAGCAATACATCTGCACGGCACAAATTAGTAATTTTTTCACCAATTTGCATACTTTTTCGTTGCTTTTCCAAATAAGCCTCAAATTAGCATCATTTCACAAAATCTCACTTTTAAGCACACATTATGCTAACTTCTAACTAAAATGCTCAAGAATTTCTATGAATTTCAGGTAATTAAGGTCCTAAATAACACTCATTTGGAGAGGTAACACCTACCGACTGGGTCCATCACTTCTTGGGAAGAGCTGGAGGGAGCATTTTTAGCTAAGTATTTCTCGCCTCCCAAGGTCGTCTCCCTCAGAAGAATGATAAATAGAATTGAGCAAGGAAAGGAGAAGACCGTTCTCGAGTGTTGGGAGAGGTTTGGTCGGTTGTGTGAGGATTGTCCCAACCACCAAATATCTGACCAACGACTAATTCAGAATTTCTACGAAGGTCTCTTACCGCCAAACCGACAGTTAGTTGATGTCACCAGTGGAGGTTCGCTCATGGATAAGACACTCGCCGAAGCTAGAGTTTTGATTTCCAACTTGGCTAGAAGCTTGGAGCGGAGTGGAGACGGAGGCAAGGAGCAAACTCGCCTGATAAGGGACGTGGATGAGCTTAAGGCTCAGCTTTTTGAGGTAAGTAATGTTGTTCTCGCTTTAAAGGATGATTTTCTGAAAACTCAATCTTTTGTTTCAGGTAGAACCGTTGAGGACATGTTTCGAGCTCTACTTGCAATAACCTCCAAAACACAGCAAGATACCTTGGACAAGTTCGATAGCGTTGGGACGATCGTGCAAGATTTGGGCAAGGAAATGTCCCTTATGACCGAGAAGGTAAATAGGATGGAAAATCAAAAAGCTGAAAGCGCGAGTGCCATCACCTTGAGAAGTGGGAAGCAGCTTCCCACGAGTACCCCACCGGTGGAAGTCGATCATGGCCACAGCGAGCCACGGATAGAAAACTCCGAACCACGGTGGAAAGGGGTAAATTTCGATCCTACATGTACTAGAGTTTATGTGCCTAAGGATCCTTTTCCTAGCAGGTTAGAAAGACCGGCTAAGGAGAACTACGAGGAGGAATTCCTAGACACATTCAGGAAGGTAGAGATCAATATCCCTCTGTATGATGCCCTAAAGGAAATTTCAAGGTACGCCAAGTTCCTAAAAAGACTATGCACCAATCAGAGGAAGACAAAGGAGAGTGAACGCGTCGTGGTAAGTAAGAATGTCTCAGCTTTGATCACAAAGAGCTTACCGGTTAAATGCGACGATCCATGTATGTTCTCTCTCCCTTGTAAGATAGGAGGCATGAAAATTAGAAAAGCAATGCTGGATTTAGGAGCCTCCATTAGCGTTATGCCTTATTCCGTTTATCAGAAACTGAAATTGAAAGAAATGAAGGAAACATGAATAGTTATTCAACTTGCTGATAGATCTTTTGTGCTTCCTTTAGGAGTAGTTGAAGACGTGTTAGTGCTAGTTAATGAAATAATTTTTCATGTTGATTTTTATGTTCTGAAAATGGATGGAAATTCTTCCTCTTCGCCTGCTTCGATCTTATTAGGTAGGCCCTTTATGAAAACTGCTAAAACTAAGATAAATGTTGATAAGGGCATTTTATCTGTTGAGTATGGCGGAGAGGTTGTTGAGATGCATTTGCCCAATGTAGAAGAGTATGATGAGGATGTATTCTCTCTTTGTCAAGTAGATACATTTGAATCTCTAGCACAGAATGAATGCATGACTGTTGAAGATGGGGATGGCCCATTATTTTTAACTGAATTTTTTGATGAACATGAGTTGCATGAACCACCCTTGACTGAATTTTGTGATTCAACTGTTTCTGCCTTGACAATTGTTAAGAATCCTGCTAAGATACTCCCTTCTACTTTGCCTTGCACTATAGGAGATAAAATGATTAATCAAGCCATGCTAGATTTAGGACCATCGATTAATGTTAAGTCACATGTTGTTTTTAATGAGCTTAAACTAAATGACTTGCATGAATCTGGTGCTATTATGCAATTGGCTGATAAATCCTATGTGCACCCCTTGAAAAAGGTGGAGGACGTTTTGGGCAGAGTAACTGATCTGTACTTTCCTGTTGATTCTTATACTCTTGAAACGAATGATAAACCCTCTCATATTTTTGCATCAATTTTATGGGAACTACCTTTTATGAAACCTGCAAAAATTAAAATTGATGTTGTATGTGTGCACAAGGCACGAGAGAGAGAATTGTTCGTGGATTTTTGCAGGAAAGGTGAAATTAGGAAGATGGATGGGGCATCTTCCAAGTTCGATTATGGATGAGAGGATGAGAGAATACTGTCGAGCAATCGACTTTAAAAATTTGCGCTTCTCGGAGGCACCCGAGCTTGGATTGTAATTCTGTTATTTATTTTTTTTTTTTGTTTTTTTTAGCTTTTGAATTTGTTGTTTGTTTATTTCTTTTCTTAGGAGGAAAGGGGGAATGGCCGAAAATTCGAGTTTATTTCGGAAGACGATGATGCACATCTCTACCCGTCGGCCCCACAAAATTCAGGGGACGTTTCTGTTCCCTTAGAATTTTGTTATTTTAATTGTTTAATGCATGTCTTGAGGTGGGGGTGGAGTTTGTTGAAAGAAAGACTTCTTAGTAGTTGTCGGGCTTGTGTATACTCTGATTTTTAGATTAGAATCTGAATGCATGTTGTCCGATGAGAACGGTCTGTGATATGCTTGTGAACACTCCGTATTTGTATAATTCGAATATTTGACAATGTATGCACATTTTGAGTCTATTTTAAAAACAATTCTGCTATTTCCCTACATTCACTCAGCACATAGCCCTCTTATTCTCAGTTCTGTAGGTTTAGAATGATTTTATTTGGTCTGAAACCTTGTTGTCACCCCGAAAGGTACCATTAGGGAGGCTTGATGTGTTAGAAGTAGTAATAATTCAGTTGATGTATAGCGAAGCTATTGCCTAAAAAAAAGTAAGCATGAAAATAAAAACTCTAGAGTTGCTCCTCCTTCTTGTGTTGCCCGTGTAACCAGGGGCGCGATCGTGTAACCCACGGTTGTCACTGCATGAAAGAGGAACTAATAGAAGTGAGCAATAGTCCTTAAAAACGTGAAGCTAAATTTGGCTTGACGTGTTAGGCTCTCATGGAGAAATAAAAACAAAAGTGGTTCAAAAGAAACAATGGGTACAAAGTACTCAAAGAAAAGAATAAAATGTAGGCCTTTTGTTTTGTTGCTCTTTCTGTCACTAAAAGCCGTTAGACTGTTCTTATCGCCATAAGTAGAGGGAAAACGAGTTATAGGGCTGTATAAGGTTATTTCGGGCTTGCATGAGCTAGGTTGAGAGGTGCTAAACACACACACGTAAGGGAATAGGAGTAAAAAATTTGGGAATGTTTTCAACGTTTGCATGCATTTGATGGTTTTACATTTATTTAAGTACCTTGTTTCACAAGCATTGAGGTTAGAGTTTTCAGCATGCAATTCATTCTTTGGAGATTATTTAGAGTATACCTTGCTCGAGGACTAGCAAGATTTAGGTCGGGGGTATTTTGATAGCTCCAAAATAGAGCTATTATTATGTCTCTAACATTTGCTAGAATCATGCTAAATATTGATTAAAATGTTTTTTTGTAGGTGATCTCATGGTCGAGAGCTCGAGGAGTATAAGGACATGTTTCGGGACTTAAAGCGACGTTTTAGAGCTTCATGGATGCATCGGGAGTGAAGGGGCTTGAAGCATGAAGAGTTAGGCAAAAATTGCCATGAAAAGGCAATTTTTGGCCACCAACCCGAGAGCAAGCTTGAGGAAGCAAGTTTGAGCAGCAGCGTCGAGACGCTTGCTCAACGTTGCTCAGCATCAAGACGCTGGCCGAGCGTATCGACGCCGCCCCGACAACCTTCCGGAAATTGACGAGCGCCAGCGTCTCAACGCATGTTCAACGCTGCCCAGCGTCGAGACGTTGTTCCAGCGTCGAGACGCCACCCCGCGCGCGCGCGCTGCCAACTTAGGGCACAGCGTCGAGACGCTGACCTAGCGTCTCGACGCTTCGACGTTTAAAAGCGTGAAAAACTCAAATTTTTGGCAATCTTCTTCTCCGAATTTTAGCCTCGGGTCTACGCCATTTTTACACCATTTTTGAGTTTTTCTTCTCCTCTTCTTGTATGCTACCAAGCTCTTCCATGGGAGGATTGATTTCTTCATCCTCCATGGAAGGCTAAACAAGGTAAGTGTTTAATTTTGAGTTTGGGATTGTAACTATGGATTTTTGGGGAGATTTGCCCATTTGTAAATGTTGAGCTAATTAGGAATTTTTGCATCTCTTGCTTTGTTCTTCTTCAATTCTAGCATGTATAGCTTAGTTAGGTAGACTCCCTAATTCCTATGCATGATACGTTTTCATGTTAGGCTTAGGGCGAGAGAGAAATCGGGTTAGTCTTAGGATTAGAACGTCACAATGTTCCCGTTACTGGCTTATGGTTAATTTAAGGGTCGCTACCTTGAATGGATTATTGGCAAAGAACAATTAGAATTGCACTTTTCTAATTATATCTTTGGGTCATTTGAGTTAGAAATTAGCCAAATGAATTGTGTGTTGAAGCATGATTAGCTAATTAATTGTATCGATGAACTGAATGTCCATAGCGATCAATCCCATTACTCGAAGTTAAGCACGACCATTTAATTTGTTACTTTGCAATTTAATTTTCCGTTAGCATTGCATGCTAGGAGCTCCCTTCCCCCAAACCAAATCACCATCTTTTTACCATATTTTCACCATCTTTTTACACACTTTTTATAATTAGCAATTTAGACTTAGTCAAATTGAATTTCATAATTCCCTGTAGATCGACCCCGTTACCATTAAGCTGCAAATTGCTCGGTGGATTCGAGTTTTATAAATATTATTTTGGCAAGCCTCGACAGCTTGAAGTTGGAGCACACCATAAAGTGCTCTACCATATAACGAGACCTATTGAACATCGAACTAGACAAAGAACTCGAAATGAAACGAGAGTTGAAAAAAAGAAATTGAACTCGACAGGAAACTCGAAATCAAACAAGACTAGGAAAAAGAACGTGCAAGATGCATGAATGAAAGAAAGCTATTGGTGTGCAAATCAAAACGTACATAAGCTTACGTACCAATACAAATGAATAATGCTCGGTTAGAGTCGATTATGAGGATTCTGCGAAAGTGGCCGAAAGTAGAGGGTTTGAAATTTTTCATCTCTTAATCGAAAGGAAGAAAGGAAGAAGACGAAGTCGAGTGAAGGGGTTGAATGTTTGAAAATGGAAAGAAGCAAAAGATATGCGTTGGTTTTCGGTTGTTTTCCATTCATGTTTTAATCTTTTTATTATTTATGAAAGGCATTATCGCAATCCTACAAATTTGATTACAAATCCACATAGTAAGATGTTTGAACACTACATGTAGTAAACAACATCAAAGGAAACTGATTGTGATTCTCACAAGTTTCATTGCCTTTAATTTACATTATGATGAGAGGACATTTTTATTACCCGATAAACATGCCCTAAAATTAGTCCGATTACAAAACATAGTCATAATAAAAATAGGAAACACAAAACTAATATAAGAATATTTAAAACTAATTTTAATTTGTTTTAAATTCATTTTATTTCCTAATATTTTACTTAAATTATTACACGTGCAATGCACGTGGTAAAAAAAACTAGTAAAACATAAACCTCATGAAATAAATCTAAACATATATTCCTTTCCAAAAAAAAATTGATATGTTAAAAGTAATTTGTTAAAGTATAATAATTTTAGGGTAAACATTGTACAATTATTTTCAAATATTACCAAAAGAAATATATTTCATTGTCTTCTAGAGCCTCTCTCCTAATAGTAGTAGTCATCTAGCAAAAGAAGAGAATTCTCAAAAACAAGAATATTACAAAACAGTAAAGATTGGTTTTGAAGAAATGGAGCTGGAAAGAGATTTCCTTCTACAGTAATATTTGACCCACTACCTTGAATAGGTGCTAAAATGACTTTCTCAATGGCAAGCAAGATAGCAATTTTGAATTTATAAAACTTTAGCTCAAAAGGAGCTAAATTTACAACATAGAAGAATTAGCAAGCTGGATAGTATCACACCACTAAAATCAACCACAGTTTCATACAATCAGATGAGAAGTAAAAACCCAGAATGACTAATAATAAAAAGGTGAAAACAACAAGAAAACCTGATGAGTTGAGTACTAGCATCTTTCCCAGAAAACCGAACCCGAAAAGGAAAAGAGAAAAAAGGAAAGAAGAAAGATGTTGATTCGTTCGTGTGACATCGTTTCTCGGAGTAATGTATTATGCAACAGTTCTGCATATACACATTACCCACAATCCAATTATACATATCAATCAAATTACAAGAAAGAAAAGAAAGAAAGAAGAAGAAATAAGAAAGACCTATATTTTCAAGCTCAATCCTGACCAAGAGAAAACCCTCTGGAACTGCTTCTTTATGGGACAGTTTGTCAAAACAGAAAACAAATTAGCTCTGACAGTATCAAATGGGAGTGTATCACAATGACGAAACGAAAAATCGCAGTACACCTGCTTTACCGAATACGCATCACCTACTATAAATTTTTGACATCTGTTGTATCATCTTCTTCCTAAGCAGCAATTCCTGAATCAAACATTTAACCACAAAACAAAAAGATCAGCCTATTTTCATATTGTTAAACTAAACCTATGTTTGTTTAAGTGAGTTTTGGAAGCTCCCCGAACAACAACAGATATTCAGCAAATCTCATTTTGAAGATCATAAAGTTTAATTATTTTAAGTTCGCAACGGAAACAGAAACTGATCTAATTCGTGAAAGCCAGTAAATAAATATGGATCCATTTTTTGTTATTTCTGTAGGTGGACTATGTAAACTCGTTTTTGTGTAACGGAGAAAGAAACTAGTCAACAGCCAAAGCTTGCATTGAAAAGCTTAGGGACTGTTTTTGAATGGATGTTCTACCTTTTCTTTTGAAACAACTTTTAAAAAACTATGATCAGATAGCTAGAAATCATTTAAAGTCTAATATTTTGGAGGAAAGAACATTAGTAATCCTCAAAAAACAGATCATCCATCATAAAAGAAACTAATAAGACATAAATTTTTCAAAACAGTCAATAAAAAAAACATATTTTCACTAAAGTTCTGTTCTAAGAAGTAAAAGTTATTTTGTTCAGAATAGCACTAAATAGGTTCAACTTTGGAGGGTGCATGAGTACTTTAAATTGGTTCTAAGGCTAATATATTCTAACTTCTCTAAGAAGATTGTAACAAATTAAACTCCCAAAAAATGCATAAAATGAAAACCCATGCATTATGCAATCTTTAGAACTCAAGGACACAGTGGTACAACCTATAGATCAAACCTTGTTCAAGTAAGGTCGTAATAATCCAATTTTTACTTAAGTTTTTATAATGCTTAAAGTGATATAAGCTTGAAGATTTAAAGTTTCAATAGATGTAACAACGGTAAAAGAAAGAAAGACGTGAAAACATACAAAGTTTTCTCGAAATTAGAAAAACTCACCTCTATTAGATTGTCTATTAGAAACACCATATCCAACAGTATAACCAGCATTGTTTCTACTAATAACATCTGAAGCTGCATTGCCAAGGCCAAAACCAATTGAGGAAGAATCCTCAAGCTCTGTTGGCAATGACTGCCAACTGGAATGATGCCCATAAAATATGTTTCCTTCATCATTATTCCCATGAACCTCATCATAAATATTTGGTGCAGAGTACAAAGATGCTGAGGAAACATTAGTTCCAATGCTTCTAGCATAACCTACTGTTGTTCCTGATGTAAAGCCGGCATCTCCACTTCCGAAGTCGAGATTAGCAGTATTGAATGGAGAACCAGCATTTTCCCCATGACCTAGACTAGCAGAAGCACCCCAAAGCCCTCCGATACTGTTCAAAGAATTAATTCCTGTATGCAGACCACCCGAGCCGGGAAAAGTCCTCAAGTGTGAGGAGTTTGTACCAGCAGAGTTACCGACATTTCCCCACAGATTCTGAACCGATGAGCTCAAAATAGAACCATTACCTCCACTGCCTCCGCCATATACCATGGGGTTTGGACTACCGTACCTATTTAAATTTCCACCATACGAGGGACTCATTACCCGTCCATAGCTGAGGTTAGAGCTACCATTGGGACCTGTCCCGTAGTTCGGGTTCAAGCCTGCATCAAGATTTAGCCCTATTCCATAACCAGGACTAATTGGAGAAAGTCCACCCCGACCGACTGTAACAGGACTAAATCTACCATCAGATCTCAGTCCATATCCCCCAACTGTGGTTGGATTATATCCCTGATTATAGCCGTTTAGATAGCTACCAACTCTACCAAAACTGTAAGGGTATCCATTTAATTGATTTCGATTTGGCACTGGTGATGATTCCTTTGGAACAGCCCTCTTAACCTCAACGATTTTACCATTGAGTTCATGAAAAGTTTTGTATAACACTTTCTCCACCGATTCCTCTGACTCGTAAGTGATAAATCCAAAACCTCTTGGTCTCTGAGTATTATGATCATACATCACCACGACATCTGTGATTGTTCCAAACTGATCAAAATACTTTTTGAAGTCACTCTCCGTAACAGTTGATGCCAAACCTCCTACAAATATCTTCTTTGTGCGAGTAGGGCCAGGTGACCCGAGGATACCAGTATTGTTCCTGCTCAAAATGTTCTGGTCATCTCGAGGAACAGCCTTCTTTGCTTCAACCTGAAGAAAAAAAATGAATATCAAAACATGAACATGATAAACTTTCATCTCATTACCTAATACAAATAGACGTCTTGAAGCAACAAACATATCATTTTAATACAAGTGGTGATGATCATCATACGTAAATTCTAATGTCCGTGCATCCACGAACTCTATAAGATATCAAGCCTCCTAACTTTCACGAATCCTTGTTTCACATTGAGGACTACTAAGGAAAATTATGATAGACTTCTTTCTAAATGAAAATTTGCATATTTATCCAAGGTCCTCCCATGGTGTTGATTAGATTTATAAATGTTTGTACATATATTTTTTTTTGACAACATGTTGGGGTAGGGGATTGAACCTAGGACCTTATGGTCACTAGGCGATACATCATGTCGTTGAGCTATGCTCTTGTTGGCATAAATGTTTGTACATATAGGACACAGCTCACATGATACAGATGTAATTATAAGACATCATAATTGCTTGCAGACATCCAAACTAAAAATGTGGCTTCAAACAATGAAAAATAAGGCCAACCACACTTTATTTAACAATTAGCATAGCTTTAGGATCTCTCCTACCACCATCTTAAGATATTCAAACTTTCTAATAAAGCCAAGGACCAAATTCTTAAATGTTCTCTTTTTCCCCTTGAATGATCCCAACAGATTTCTCATAATTGCTCATTGTCAAACTAATTCCAGAAGTAGTCTTAAACTTTTTCTTCTACAAATAAATTATTTTACTGCCATCATGTTTATTAACTTTTGTAGAACATGTTGTACAAACAATTGATTCTAAAAAACAATTGACATTCTGAGCACATACATCGGCATCGTACTTCCACGAAAACATAAACATCATTCCACATGAAACCGAATTCATCCTAATAAAACGTAGCCAAGCAAAATCTTCCCATCCACCCTCTGAAGGAAAATTAAAAGTTTTCCAAGACGAGAGATTTAAAATACAAAATGCTGAAGACTTCTAACAAGTTTGAATCTTGATGAACACCAAAGAACAATCTGGAAAACCTTGATCCCTCCACAAGCATATTAATTCGCAAAATCGAATCAGAACACACACCAGAACATGCCATGACATGAAAGACATCTAAAGCTTCCAATACAAGTGAAAAAATCAATGAGAATCAAGAAGAAAACACACACACAAAAAAAAAAAAAAAAAAAAAAAAAAAAACTTACAGTTCTTCCATCAATTACATGCTTTTCCAACACAACCCTTGCTGCAACAACAGGGTCAGCAAAGACGACGAAACCGAAGCCACGGGCACGGCCGGTGGTCCGATCCCTCATGATCATCACCTCCACCACTTCTCCAAAGCTCAGAAAATACTCTCTAAGACGATCCTCATCTGTGTCCCACGAAATACCACCAATAAAAAGCTTGCCAGGATCCATGCCCCACCCTACAAATCCATTCCAACTAATCCCATCAATATCATTCAACAATACAGCAATCGCATATCTTAAAGTGCAGGCCAATCGCCTTGAGAACAAAAAGAACCACAAACCCGATCAATCCAGGTCGAACAAAAACAAAAACAAACAAAAAAAAGCTACACAAACCAATATGGATTTCGATGAAACAGCTTTTCCAACATAAGAAAGGGAATAGAATTCAATCAAAGATTGAAAAATCAGCATTCATTAGAGAAACATCACAATGCAAGCTAAATTAAACAGATGCATCAATAACAAATTCATCCTCAGAACAGAAAATGCTCTTATACAATCAGATTCGATCTCAGAGCAATCGAAGCGGCGCCGGCCACCGATCAGAAAAATGGATCGATCTACAAACCAGGAATCCTCAAAAGGGTAATGACCCACATCAAAGAAAAAGGTTAAAATTGGGAAGAAATGAGTTTTGATTGAAAACCCAGAAAACCATTGGAGGAAACAAAAACAAAAAACAAAAAACTTACCGAAATGAAAACGACCCAGTTGGGAAACTCTAGAATCTAAGATCTAAGAGAAGGCATAATAAGAAGAGAGGGCGAGAGGCCCTCCTTTTTTCCTATCTCTTTCCTTGTTCCAGTTACTGTTTTGGTTTTGGTTTTGGTTTTTGTTCTAGATAGATATATGCAATCACCAAATTAACCAACCAAGCCTATATATGAAACACAGAGATGGACGAAGATATTTGTGTAAGAAAAGGAATTTGCATCTGGAATGGGCGCAATATTTGCACTAAATTATATATAAATTATATATATATATATATAGATATTTATATATTTATATATTTATATATTTATATATTTATATATATGTATAGGTTGAGAGAGAAAGAAAAGAAAAGAAAGACTTGGCTGTCTTGCGCGTACCAAATTACAAAGAGAGACGATGGAAAATGGAAGATAGGTAACTCGCTAGGCTAAAGGTGTTTTTTTTTTTTTTTTTTTTTAAACTTCTAAATTTATAAAATAAAAATATAAAAAAAGTTGCCATTTTTGTCTATTTATCTTTACTTTTGGGTCGGTGAAATATTTTTCTTTTTTCTTTTTCTTTTTCTTTTTCTGGGTATTTAAGATTGTAACTCATTGTGTAAGAAAACAGAGAAGATTTGGTACAAAAAATAAACTCTTCTTTTTATGAGATGTATTCTTCTATTCATGAATGGTCCTCAAATTATACAAAAAAGCACTTCCCCATTAAGTTTAATTGGAGAAAAAAGGGTACAAAGTTAATCAATTTTAGGGCAAGAAATTTAAAGGGTCAATTTTTCTTTTGTTTTCTATTCAAAATGAATGTGAGAATGATTCAGAGATTTCTGCAGCAATTCTTGATTTTCTCCATGGAACTAGTCAATGTTAATTACCAAAAAAATGAAGTTTAAAAATCAAAGCTTTTTAGTTTTTTTACCCATCCACTATGTAAATTGAGCAATGAAATGGAATTTTTCTTGTTCACTTTTTCCACATTATTTTAAAAAAGAAAAAAAGAAAATCACCTTCCACACCTAAATTACTTCTTGGGGAGGCAAGGAATTGAGCCATTTAGGCTAGCTAAACTTGCTTGTTGACATTTGTATTCTTCAATTATTTAAATGAACTTTCAATTCCTTGGCATCACAAAAAACTAAATATATATATATATATTTATTTTTTAAAAAAAGGGGAGAAATAGGTAAATTTTTATTGAGAATGTCTCCCAAATACAGGGTGGTAAATATAAATAATGACATGAAATAAAAGGATGACTTTTTAGAGTATAAAAAATAGAGAAGAGAGAAAAAGAAAAGGTGGGGGCAGATGTATGAAAGACAGAAGGGATTGCTTGTGCTTCCACACATTCTTAGGGAATACAAACAGGTAAGATGCAATTTCACAAGTTTTCTCTTCTCCACAATACACATGTATTCCTATTCCCTTCCCTTATTATTATAAAAACAAACTTATAATTTTAATTTCACCCTCCAAATCCTTCATCCTTTCCTAAATTTATTTGCCCTATTTCCATCCTTAGATGAGACCTTAACCAATTGAGTTGATATATATTAAAAAAAAAAAAAAAAACTTATTGTAATGGTTTAGTTTATAAGTATTGTTGGTGCAATATTCCGGACTTCCCTTAATCAATTGGGTAGTCGTCGCTGGAGTCGCGAAGTACCTGCACAGGAAAAAAGATGAACTTGCACCGGTGTAGGGCTAGGCCCACGAGGCTCCAATGCTTAAGTCAGATGGAGTGCTGAACATAAGTAGGAGTGGTAGTGTGTAGAGTTTGCGTAGAGTTACGCCTCTGTTACGTTACATTTTCCGACCCTGAATGGGAGGGGTATTTATAGGTGGTGTAAAGGGGTTTCCCCTGTTGGTTCTGTCCGCCCGCCATCACGAAAGCCCTCGAACCGGGGCAGGGAGGTGTGGATCGACCGGGGTCTATTCGTACTCCTTGTCATGATGGTAGTCGTCGTCCACCAATTCTCGAGAGAATTGGGGGCGTCGTTGTACCGTCGTCTCGTCAGGTGAGTCAGAAATGTCTTGTCAGTCATCCTTCACACTGATCGAGAGACAACCTGGCAACAGCGGATCCTCGGATGGCCGGATAGGCTCGGACCCTAGGAGTCCTGGGTCGGCCTCAGCCAAATGCGAGGGTGTTCGGTACACTGTGGGTCGAAAGTCGGTGGGTCGTTCCGTCTTGCCCGTCGGACGCTTTCGGGGAGTAGCTGATGGAGCGCATATACCACAGCAGAAGCGATTTGGATCAATTGACATTCTAATTTCATCAATTTAGCTAAACAAGAAACATGCTCAAATTTCTTCAATTTCGTTGCTCGTTTCTCCTCACGAACACTTCGAGGATCACCTTCGGTAGTCCCACTATCCTCAGGTCGTGCAACGAAGTGGTGGGACTTCTTTACAAAAGAAAATATTTTGGAAGAAGAAGATGATCAAGGGAAATGGTTTTTGTGATGGAGCTTGAGAAATGAAGTAAAAAATCTAACATTTAGAAGAAAAAAACAACCTTCTGCAAGCCATCAGTAACTCAACACTTCAGTGTTTTTTTTTTTTTTTTAAGACAAAACTCAACCATTTTAGTTTTTTCACCTTTTATAAGCATCCAAGAATCTTAAACATTAAGAATAGTGATGGCCAAATGCATGAAAATGGCAAATACACTAAACATATTATATATATATATATATTATTTTATTATTTAAAAATTAATTCATAATTAATTTTAAATAAATAAAATATAATATATATTTTTAATTAATTAAACTTTTTAATTAATTAATAATAATATTTAATTCAATATCAAATATTAATTAAATAATAAGACTAATTCCGGTTTTCAAAAAATTGACTTTTCGCACATGAATCCATATTCATGTTTTAGACCGAACCCATATTTAAATATGTCCATCATTCTTCCAAAACCGAATTTGAATCGCTTCAAATTCTTTTTCTCTTATATTTTTACACGGCTTAATCCGAGCTAGCCAGGAGAACCTAAAAAACCTACAGATGATGAGCTCCAACGATACGAGATTAACCGGTCAAACTCTTTAGCCAAGCTAACCAACATTCGTTAACCCCGGAGAGTACTCCACTAAAGTCCAAGGGCTGCACTCTCCTCACTGTAGATATATTTTTGTCCTCTTGATATAACCATCATTAGTAAGTCGATCCTTCACAGGTCGTTCGTAATTACAGCTGGGTCATATAAACCGTTTAACTCCCGTAATTACATCTTGTTCCTTAAGTCTCCACTACTCCTCTAATGAACAATTTATTTGTGATCCAACCAACAAACTGAATCTCTCTCGGGCCAGTGAGAGGGTGGGCCCATTGTTCAAGACCCGGAGTGAGCACTTAAGGGAACAACCTCTCTACTAAACCCTAAAGGTGGGTAGGAGTGAATTCCATCTCGCAAGACTATGTTCCCAGCTCCCTACTCGGTATTATCCCCAAAGTGGTAGGCATATTAAGTCAGATGGAGTGCTGAACATAAGTAGGAGTGGTAGTGTGTAGAGTTTGCGTAGAGTTACGCCTCTGTTACGTTACCTTTTCTGACCCTGAATGGGAGGGGTATTTATAGGTGGTGTAAAGGAGTTTCCCCTGTTGGTTCTGTCCGCCCGCCATCACGAAAGCCCTCGAATCGGGGCGGGGAGGTGTGGATCGACCAGGTTCTATTCGTACTCCTTGTCATGATGGCAGTCGTCGTCCCCCAATTCTCGAGAGAGTTGGGGGCGTCGTTATACCGTTGTCTCGTCAGGTGAGTCAGAAATGTCTTGCCAGTCATCTTTCACACTGATCGAGAGACAGTCTGGCAACAGTGGATCCTCGGATGGCCGGATAGGCTCGAACCCTAGGAGTCCTGGGGTCGGCCCCAACCGAATGCGAGGGTGTTCGGTACACCGTGGGTCGAAAGTCGATGGGTCATTCCGTCTGGCCCGTCGGACGCTTTCGGGGAGTAGCTGATGGAGCGCATATACCGCAGCGGAAGCGATTTGGATCAATTGGCATTCTAATTTCATCAATTTAGCTAAACAAGAAACATGCTCAAATTTCTTCAATTTTTTTGCTCGTTTCTCCTCACGAACTCTTCGATTCTTCTCTCGAACACTTCGAAGATCACCTTCGGTAGTCCTACTATCCTCAGGTCGTGCAACGAAGTGGTGAGACTTCTCTACCAGAGGAAATATTTTGGAAGAAGAAGATGATGAAAGAAAATGGTCTATGTGATGGAGCTTGAGAAATGAAGTAAAAAACCTAACATTTAGAAGAAAAAAACAACCTTCTGCAAGCCATCATTAACTCAACACTTGAGTTTTTTTTTTTATTTTTAAGACAAAACTCAACCATTTTAGTTTTTTCACCTTTTATAACCATCCAAGAATCTTAAACATTAAGAATAGTGATGGCCAAATGCATGAAAATGGCAAATACACTAAACATATTATATATATATATATATATATTATTTTACTATTTAAAAATTAATTCATAATTAATTTTAAATAAATAAAATATAATATATATTTTTAATTAATTAAACTTTTTAATTAATTAATATTATTATTTAATTCAATATCAAATATTAATTAAATAATAAGACTAATTCCGATTTTCAAAAAATCGACTTTTCGCACATGAATCCCTATTAATGTTTTAGACCGAACTCATATTTAAATATGTCCATCATTCTTCCAAAAACGAATTTGAATCACTTCAAATTCTTTTTCTCTTATATTGTTACACGACTTAATCTGAGCTAGCCAGGAGAACCTAAAGGACCTACAGATGATGACCTCCAACGATATGAGATTAACCGGCCACACTCTTTAGCCAAGCTAACCAACATTCGTTAACCCCCAGAGAGTACTCCACTAAAGTCCAAGGGCTGCACTCTCCTCACTGTAGATATATTTATGTCCTCTTGATATAACCATCATTAGTAAGTCGATCATTCACAGGTCGTTCGTAATTACAGCTGGGTCATATAAGCCGTTTAACTCCCGTAATTACATTTTGTTCCTTAAGTCCCCACTACTCCTCTAATGAACAATTGGTTTGTGGTCCAACCAACAAACTGAATCCCTCTCGGGCCAGTGAGAGGGTGGGCCCATTGTTTAAGACCCGGAGTCAGCACTTAAGGGAACAACCTCTCTACTAAACCCTAAAGGCGGGTAGGAGCGAATTCCATCTCGCAAGACTATGTTCCCAGCTCCCGACTCGGTATTATCCCCAAAGTGGTAGGCATATTGAGTCGGCGACCTCGAGTCACTCTCACCCATGCAAATCAAAGGATAATGTCGAATAAATAGGAGTTCATAGCGTGCTCAGGATTCAGATCGAGTTACCTAGGTCATCATATGAAAAAATCAGTCTTTTCACTAAACGGAGTTATAAAGAAAGAGCGACTTGTTTTCGTGTTTCAGTCTTATGCAAACTCATTGTACAGGACGCCCGCACTCGCATGTCTCCACATGAACGATTTCGGATCACATCGTTTGTACTATAAAAAGTGGGTCGCGTCCATAGTGTCCCCAGGATAAGGTACCTAGCCTTATCCCTATACTATAGACCGTTGTGGCTATTACTTGAACTTGATCCACAATCATGTCACACATGAAGTTCAAGTATACAACCTATAGCCATGAGTTCTTTGTTTATTGGAGTTAGGTTAAATATAAACACAATTCACTTTATTCAATAACAACATTACTGAATAAATCTCAATTACAAATTTATTGCTAAATAGAATATACATTCAGTTTACAAACCACAAGTTTTAGGACATAAAACCCAACAATAGCTCGACCCGCCCGTCCTTCAGGCGCTTGGCTCTCAACCATTCCCTGTTAGTTCATTTGTGGGTGGGCCACAGGTGGTGGTTTTTTTTTAGGAGCGTTAAGGAGTAGACCCGGGAGCCGATGTTATCGAGCTGTCGTTCTTGCCGAGGATCGATACTTGCTGTCTGACGACACTTCTTCGTTTGTTTGCCAAGGCTCGGGGTGTGCTGGTAGATGTGCACGACCCACGATCGACGTGTAGGCTAACAGAGGTCGTTGAAGCTAAGGTCTGATACCTGTTATCCGATGTCGGGCACTTCTCCGCCTATTTTCTGGGACTCGGGGTGCGCTGATAGATGTGCACGACCCGCGATTGGCGTGTAGGCTGGCAAAAGTCCTCCGCGTCCGAGCTGAGGTCTCACACCTGTTGTCCAACGCTGGGCACTTATCCGCCTGTTTGTCAGGACTCAAGGTGGGCTGATAGATGTGCACGACCCGCAATTGGTGTGTAGGCTGGCAGAAGTCCTCCGCGTTCGAGCTGAGGTCTGGCACTGTTATCCGACGCCGGACACTTCTCCGCCTGTTTGCTTGGACTCGGGGTGTGTTGATAGATGTGCACGACCCACGATTGGCTTGTAGGCTGGCAGAAGTCCTCTGCGTCCGAGTTGAGGTATGGCATCTGTTATTCGACGTCGGGCACTTCTCTGCCTGTTTGCCGGGACTCGGGGTCGCAGAAGTCCTCTGTGTCTGGGCTGAGGTCTGACACCTACTTGTGGATGTTGCGTACTTCTCTGTTTGTTTGTCGAGACTCGGGGCGTGTTGATAGATGTGCATGTCCCACTGCCTAGCGTATTGGAGTGAGAGAAGTTTTTCACGTCCGAGTGGAGGTCCGACACCTACTGCGGATGCTGCGTACTTCTCCATCCGTCTACCAGGACTCGGGGTGTGCTGATAGATGTGCACGACCCGTTGCCTGGCATATTGGAGTGAGAAAAGTTTTTCACGTCTGAGTGGAGGTCCGACACCTGTTGTGGATGTTGCGTACTTCTCCGCCCGTCTGCCGGGACTCGGAGGGTGTTGATAGATGTGCACGACCCGCTGCCTGGCGTATTGGAGCGAGAGAAGTTCTTCACGTCTGATTAGAGGTCTGACACCTGCTGCGGACGTGCATACTTCTCCGTCCGTCTGCCGGGACTCGGGGTGTGCTGATAGATGTGCACGACTCGTTGCCTGGCGTATTGGAGCGAGAGAAGTTTTTCACGTCCGAGTGGAGGTCCGACATCTGCTGCAAATGTTGCATACTTCTTCGTTCGTCTACTAGGACTCGGGGTGTGTTGATAGATGAGCACGACTCGTTGCATGACGTATTAGAACGAGAGAAGTTCTTCGCATCCGAGTGAAGGTCTGACATTTGTGGACTTAGCATTTGTTTTGCAACTTGGTTCCCGTCGGCCTCCGCATGAGGTTGTTGGTGCTTTCAACGGATTCCCGACCCCTATTTGCCCCTACCTCGCGTGGGATAAGACTCGGCTCAGCTTGCTTTTGGCGGAGGGGCATGGCCTTGTCAGTCGAGTAGTCTTGTCGTTCCCCTGTTTCAAAGAGAAGACAAGGCGTGTTGTGGGAATACGTACCGTCACGCGTGGTTTCGAGGCGGCGTGGAGTTCCCAGATCGTCCATGTTCGTTGAATGCTTTGAGCGGTGGACGGTTGAGATGGCCCCTGGGTTGCTATAAAAAGGGGTGGCATGTTGTTGGTGATCCCGATGTGTGTGCAAAATATTAATGGGAAACACTAGTCCATGCAAGCGCACATGGTCAACAACAAGTGATAAGTATAATTTATATCGTTTTCCCACAGAGATTTGAGTAAGAAAACGTGGTTTTGTGTTGTTAACAATGAGAAAGGTAACCAGTGACAAATTGGTATAGGTGGAATGCTGTAGAAACACGATGAAAGCAATGGAAACTAAAGACTTAATGCAACTAAATATCTAAAAGCGGAAAAAATGCGAGATAACAATACTTGAACAGAACACAAAAGAAAAAGATGCAAATGCGTAAATAGCAAAATAAAAGCGAACAAGACAGCAACAAAAATTATATACTAACAAACAGGGTAGGCTAGGACTCATATAGTAGATCATAGATCAGACATTTCACCTGGGAATAAACATGCATATGCACCGTTCTAACATTCACCCTCAAGATCTCTCGATCTTGAGCATTAGGAGTCAAGTTCATTCATATCCAAATGGGGCTATCATCTTATTCATACAACCATGCTATCTAACGTGCTAGGAGAGTGACTACGATTAGACTCCTCTCTGGATACCTAGAAAGGCTAACAAAAACACATACTCAGACTTCCTACTCCTCTCGGAGGTTCAGAAATCAGTAACACATAATGGATTGCCGGTCGAAAATGCATTATTATCATGAAAACACACATGCTTAGAACATTTCATGTTAAACAATTGCTGAAAGCCCAATCTATTCATTACTAAATCATCCTAGTCATCCCTTAAAGAGATTAGCTACTCATGCTACAAAACAGAGAAATATTAACAACAAAGTTCATAAACATTACGTCTAGCTACAATGACAACAAAATGAAGGGAATAAGACAAAGATAACTAAGAGTGAGCAAGAGTTGATGAAGAGTCTTCCAGCTACTCGAGTTCCTTCGGCTCTTCACGCAACCTTTTCTCCTTTTCAGCAATCGACACTCCTTGAACTCTTCTCCAAGTGTTATTCTTCACAGCTACGGCTTTCTTGGAGAGCACTTCAATGGAGGTCTTTTTCTTCTCTCTAAAAGCTCTAAAACCGAAACAAGTTCTTCTAGAAATTCTCTATCGATTGTTGCTTTCTCTTTCTACCCTTTTCTATTTATACCCACAGGGTTTTCACCCTCAAATTGCCCTAAAATGATCCAATGATCCTCATTGGATGGCTGCAATCGAAAAAGCATCTTGGTTTGTACGGCAGGGGACAGGCGCTGCCAATTCACGTGCTTCGGGTACAACTTTCACAAATGCACTGCGACCGCAAAAATCCTTAAAGACGTCAGCTTTGCTGCCGCGATGCGTCCGCAAAACCACTTTGATCTCTGATCCAGCCTTTCTGGTCTGATGCTTCTTTAGCGAGATCCTCGCGAAACCTGAAATGCGCACAAAAGTGCTTATTTAATTACAAACAGGCTTGAATATGTTCATTTATCGCATAAGGACTCAAAATCAACCTTTTACTCATATACATGCTAATTCCTTTAAAACACTAATTAAAGCTCATCAAATACTCATTGAAGACTCTAGATTATTTCTATTTTAACTCTAAATAACTCTCATTTGGAGAGTTAACATGGCCCTTGGAGTATACTTCGCTCACCTTCTTTCGCCGGTATTGATGTCTTCCCTTGCTTG
Source organism: Herpetospermum pedunculosum (assembly GCA_028017165.1). Lineage (NCBI taxonomy): Eukaryota > Viridiplantae > Streptophyta > Magnoliopsida > Cucurbitales > Cucurbitaceae > Herpetospermum > Herpetospermum pedunculosum. Next base: position 49,549,709 of record CM051528.1, on the reverse strand, counting down.
GAGGCTACTCCACTTTGAGTTGCGCTGGATGAGGCTCTTGCAATGGGACTTCCCACTCGGAGATGCTTGATGGCTCCATACGAGTACCGTCGAGTGTGGTCGCACAGGGCCCCACAAGTGGGGGACGACGGTCGTGTCGCGCCACACGTTCCTCGAAAGACCTGTATTCGCGGCTTTCCATGTGCTGTTCGGAAGACCGGGTTGTCGTTGGCCACAGCGGCGGAGCTCTGGGCTAGCGTGTCTGCAGAGGGTCGTGATTTTTGAGGCGAACAGTCGTGGAATGGCCTTCGATCCCCTGTGACACGTCTGAACCCATCCCTGGTGACACGTAGGCGCTGGGCTCGCGTCTTGAGACAGTCTATTGTGATCTTGAACTTCGAGTGTTTTCTGTAGCCTCGGTCATGTAATAAACTTAGTCGCTCCTTATTGCTACCCCAGTCTGTCGGGCGTAGCGTTGTAGTGCCCTTAATAAAATGGCTTGGCCATTTTATATGCATCTTCTCTACTTTTGTCATTTGTCACTTGTCTCGGATTCTCCCGGGTTGGGTTGCGCATCATACTTAAGAAATAATGTGGTAGACAAAAGTGATAAAGGGAGAGCGGAGGCAGGAGGGTGTAAGGAGTTTACACGGATCGTCGACCCTAGAGGGGCGTTGGTCAGCGCTTCACCAAGTCAGGTAGCGCTTGCTGCAAGGCCCTGCCTTTCCCGATTTGGGTTCAGTACTCGGCTCGTGGTCTCTCGCGTTGCTGACGTCACGCTGCCGAGGGCGGGGTCGTCGGGTTGGAGTGTCAACGTGACCACACACCCATCAGGATGACCTTTGACCACGCAAGTAGCTTGACTTTGGCCGGTATGGATGCCTTGCAGCTGGGTGCAAAGACATTTGTGTTGTCTGTTGTGCAAAATTAGTGCAATAAACTACCGCAAGTGTACGGGTCAAGTTTTAATATAGTGTATAAAAATACGGATTATCGTCCTCAGGATTGGTTTTCTAGTTCACCTAATTACCATGAATACTATCACTCAATTTTATTTAGATAATGAAAATCAAATGATATGATTAAAACAAAATTAAAATAAAACATAAAATAAATTTGGAGAACAATAATTAAGGAGAGATATATCCTAGGGAATTGACTTGAGCAATGATTTCACCGTTATCTCATCCTATTCTTCATTCATTAAAAGATGAAATTAATCAATTTCTAGATTGTTGACAAGTTCTACCCTATAGACTTGTTATTCCCTCTCGAGCAATAACAATATTCTTTGAAAAGTAAATTACCTATATTTCTATGGCAATTCAGACAATCCAAATATGAAGAACGTAAAACTCTAACTGCCACAAAATCTACAAGGATATGTCTATCTCATGTATAAATCAGGGAAAACAATTCAGGATCATCAACAATAATCGTCTCTCGACCTCAAATCATTGATATAAAAATCATGCAAAGAATGGCCAAATCCTAACATGCATTAAGCTCAGAAAAATTCTCACAACCAATATGAAATTGAAATACTAACTATTAATTAAAAAGAATAAGGTTCAATAACGGTTACATCAAGGCTCTAAGTCAAAAGAGTTTAACTAATCATGTTCAATAGTTCAAAATATAAACTCAATAATAAACCCATAAAAAAAAACTACAAATTAAAAGGGAAAGAAGAAATAAAACTCGTGTCGATTCCACGTTTCCGCTACAATCTCCACGATCCCGGGCATGTAAATCTGTACTTTTTGCTCCCAAAATCTCTTCAAACTCTAAAAATATGTAATTTCGAAATTGAGATTTACTCTCCAAATCGGCTCTCCCAGAAAGGCTGAAAATTATCTATTTATATGACAATTTAGGTAAAAAATCGTATTAAAATAGGTCTGGGCGCGGGCAACGATTAAGTGCGGCGCGTGCGCAAAGGAGCTTGATGCAGGTGCATGCTGGTGGGCTGTTGTGACGCAACGAATAACAATATAATTGCTGGTCAAAATGAACATATTCAGGATTTGGCTGTGTTGGTTGAAAGCTTGTTTGTACTTGCTGTGTGCGCGCGTCCGCCTGAGTTTGAATCCTAGCTTGTGCATTTTTGCGTTTTTATTTTTTTCTTCATCATTTTGTAGCGCCTAGGCGCTATGCTCTCGGGTTTTGGACCCAAATTCCTTCTTTTTGTCACTTGGGAGCTTCAAACTTCATCCAAATAGCTTAATTTTCACCACGAAGCTTCTAAATTCTCCGGTTTGCTCCTAAATGCTCGATATCTATAAAATAATCAAATATAATCGTGAAAGTACACCTTTAATCCTCTAAACTAGCATAAAATAGGTCCTAAAGATAGCCCATTTGTGTGCTATCATTGTCGCTTGTGTAGGTCCGGGGGGATTGTTCCTCGGGGTTCGTAGGACGCAGGGGAACGGATCGACCCATCGGTCCTTGAGTTGTTCCCGACTTGCGTTCTCGTTCGCTCGTTTGCCCGTGGGTAGGCCACAAATGACCAGGGACGAGGTTTTGCAAGCAGAGAGGGAGTAACCTGAGAACTTCCACAGCTGGACAGTTGTCTAAGGCGACTCACGCATGGCTTGCCGAGTCGGTACGCTATGCTTCGCCTGGTGAAGCTTTTTTCAGTACCGTGCGAGGGCGGGGTTGTATCTTAATTTTCAGGGAGAACGTTATAGTTTGGCTAACGCCTTCCCACAGACGATGCCAAATGTTGGTGCAAGATTCTAGATTTTCCTTTTTCCCGCCAGCTTCGCAGCGGGTAGTTAGTGTCGGAGTCGTGAAGTACCTGCACAAGGAAGAATATGAACTTGCACCGGTGTGGGGCTAGGCCCACGAGGCTCTGATGCTTAAGTCAGATGGAGTGCTGAGCATAAGTAGGAGTGGTAGTGTGTAGAGTTTGCGTAGAGTTACGCCTCTGTTACGTTACCTTTTCCGACCCTTAATGGGAAGGGTGTTTATAGGTGGTGTAAAGGGGGTTTCCCTTGTTGGTTCTGTCCGCCCGCCATCACGGAGGCATTCGAACCAGGGCGTGGAGGTGTGGACCGACCGGGGTGATGGAGCGTAAAACGCTGCGGAAGCGATTTTGGATCGTTGATACTCTAATTTCATCAATTTAACAAATAGAAAACATGCTCAAACAACGGAAATAAGAAGTTAGAATTACATACCCTTGTAGTTTCGAATTTCTTCGTATTCTGCCGGCCGTTCCTCGTCACGAACTCTTCCGGCCTCTTCTCACGAACGCCCCGAGGACCACCCCAGGTAGTCCCGCTATTCTCGGCGCCGAGCAACGGAGTTGTGAGACTCCGTTAAAAGAGAAAATAGAGGAAAGAAAACAAACGAAAGCAGAGGAGGAGTTCAGGAGGTTGAAGAAGAAACAATTTCTTCTTCACAGAACCGAAAATCTTCAATTGAAGATTTTAAGCACGTCAATTTAAGTACCCTAAAAGGCACTAAGTGACATTTTTTTTTTTTTAACCATTTTCTATATATATATATATAAACATTTGTGTTGCAAACATATATATAAATATATATTTTTTTATTATTTTTTTTTTAAAAAAATGATAAATATTTTATTTTTAAAAAAATGATAAATATTTTATTTATTAAACTTTTTAATAAATAAAAACAATATATATATATATATATATATAGGGCTGGTTGCACAAATAGCAATCAGGCCCAAACTAATTGCAAATTTAGCAAACTTTAAAATGTTTTGCAAATATGGCAAAAAAACCCGTTTCTATCACTGATAGACTTTATTATATCACTGATAGACTTCTATCAGTGATAGACTATTATCTCTGATAGACTATTATCACTGACAAAAATCTATAAAAAGCTGAGGTGATCAGCGATAGACTTCTATCAGTCATAAGATATCAGCGATAGAAATTGCTATATCCGCAATTTTTTTAAAAACATGTTATATTTGCAAACAATAAGTCTTAAATTGTCATTTACTACAATTTCCCTATATATATATATATATATATATATATTTATTAATTAAACATTTTAATTAATAAATATTATTTAATTCAATATCAAATATTAATTAAATAATATGGCTAAATTCGGTTTTCCGAAAGTCGACTTTTTGCACATGAATCGCATTCATGTTTCAAACCATTCTTATATTTAAATCATATTTAAATATGTCCATCATCCTTCCATAAAACGAATTTGAACAATTCAAATTCTTTTTCCTTTTTCTTTTCTCTTATAATGTTGCATGGCATTATCCGAGCTAGCTAGGAGAACTTAAAGAACCTACAGATCATGAGCTCTAACGATACAAGATTATCCGGTCAAAACTCTTTTAACCGAACTAATCAAGATTCGTTAATCCCCGGAGACTCCACTATAGTCCGAGGGTTGCACTCTCCTCACTGTAGATATATTATGTCCTCTTGATATAACCGCCATGGGCAAGTCGACCCTTCACAGGTTGTTCGTAATCACAGTTGGGTCATTTAAAACCGTTTAACCCCTGCATTACGTTTTGTTCCTTAAGTACCACTTACACTTCTAATGAACAATAGTTTTGTGGTCCAACCATCAGATCAATTAACCCTCTCATCTCATGAGAGTGTGCGCGCTAATTGTTCAAGCCCCTGAGTCAACTATTAAGGGAACAACCTATCTACTAACCTGAAGAGCGGGTTAGGAGTGAACTTCAATCTTGCTGTACTATGTCCCCAGCTACCTATTCGACTTTATCCCCAAGATGGTAGACTTATTGAGTCGGCGCTTATGTGCCACTCTCACCCGTGCAAGTCAAAGGATACTTTCGAATAAGCAGGAGTTCATAGCGAGCTCAGGATTAAGATCGAGTTACCTAGGCCATCAAATGAAAATGTCGGCCTCATCAGTAAACGGTGTTATAAAGAAAGAGCGACATATTTCGCGGTTCGGTCTTATGCAAACTCTTTGCACATGACGCCCTCACTCGCACATCTCCATGTGAAACGATTCATATCACATCGTTTTGTACAATACAAAGTGAGCCGCATCCAATAGTGTTACCAGGATAAGGTACCCAGCCTCATCCGTATACTATAGACCATTTTGACGGACTACTTGAGCTTGATCCACAATCATGTCATACATGAAGCTCAAGTACTCATATTCAGCCAAGGGTGTTGATCATTGGTATAGGTTAACCTAAACACGTTTCACTTTATTTAGTAAACTCATTTCCTGAATAAAACTAATAACTCTCTATTCTAAATAGAATATTTACAAACATAACAGTTTACAAACCACGAGTTTTAGGACATAAAACCCAACAAACTCCCACTTGGACTAAAACGTCCGTGATGTACATGTTAGGTGGAGAAAACTAATATATCATATATCATGAAGTTTTCTCCCACTGTCCTCTCCAGCAACTCGGAGCCCTAGACTCTTCTAGGTGTCTCTCAAACACTTTAGCCATGAGAGACTTAGTAAACTAATATATCATATATCCGTACTCTTTGTCATGACGACAGTCATCATACCCCAATTCTCGACAGAGTTGGGGGCGCTGTTGTACCGTCGTCTCGTCAGGTGAGTCAGAAATGTCTTGTCAGCCATTATTCACAATGATTGAGAGACAACCTGACAACAACGGATCCTCAGATGGCCGGATAGGCTCGGACCCTCGGAGTCCTAGAGTCGACCCTAGGTGGTTTGAATATCTGATGTTGGTGTCGTGGCCTCGACTTCCTGGGGAAGTGAGTTGTGACATCAGCGGCTTACCTCAGGCTGAGATAACCCGTAACAAGTATGGTTTCTAATGTTTCAACTCAAATTCACGTCAATTAAAATGGTTTAATTCGTCATATGAATATAAACCGGTGGCTAAGATATTTCTTCCTCTCATCCATGATAGTAGGTTTAAATCTTCAAGAGGGACGACTAGAAATTTTCATAGGAAGAGGACGGGATTTTATTCTCTACCTATTTATAAATATAAACTAAAAAAAAATTATAATGGGCAAATTAAAGAGAGATTTTTTAACATTTTAACTTTTTTTTTATATATATTTTTTCAACCTAATATGAGTTGAGAGGGGACGGTTGCCAATATGAACATAGTTCAACTGACATAATGTATGAATTAGTGATCAAGAGATCAAAAGTGGGGTGGTTCGATCAATCTCTCACACCCGCGTATGTTGTTAAAAAAAAAAAAACAAAGAAACAATTGCTCCCCTTCATTCTTCATTATTTGTGATATAATAACCTAAAAAGAAGTTCCTATTTGTTGATTTTTTTTTAATAACCTAAAAAGAAGTTTTTTTTTTCTCGAAGTTTTACTATTTATTATTTTTTAGTTTTTAAACTTTCGAATATTTTATTTTAGTCTAAATAATATCTTAAAATTTGTCTTGTCATTTTTTTTTTTTTAACAATATGGTAGGTGGAGGATTCGAACGATCACCGCAATTGAGTTATGTTCAGGTTGACAAATCTATATTTTCATTCATCAATAGTGTAAAAAGAAAAAAAAAAACAAAATTATTTATAAATTTGATACTTACCATAATTTTGTCTAGCCCTAATTGTTCAGGTAAACATATACTAGTATGTTAAATAGTTTATTATAAATTTAACACTAAAGACTATATTCTTTCTTTGTAGAATTCATAGACAAGGAGAATATTTAAAAATTTAGGAACAAAAATAGAATAAGGATAAAAGTTAAGTGATCAACATATATCTAATACATATTACAATTCTTCTCCTTTATTTTGTTCACTTTTTCTATTTTCTTCATGTTTTAGTCTTTATAATTTAGTTTAATTAAGAAATTTTATTCTCAAACCTCTACTAAAACATATCAATATTTAGTCTATGATGCTCCCTAAAGCTAATATAACACCATATGAAAATGGATGTGACACATTGACATGTTATTCAAGCTTCACGTAATATCACATCAACTTTTAATTAATTTTTGACGAAAAAAAGAAGAGAGTATAATAAGAATTAAAACGTTACAAATTATAGAGACTAGGATTATTATTTACCCTAACACATTAATTATTTAATAGTAGGTTGAAAGGAGGGTGGATCACCAACTTGAATGGTCCAAATAAATCCAAAAGAATAGCTACCCAACCACACAGGAAATATTACAGAAGAACTTGAGAGGGTGGCATTTAAATAAACAAAAGCTACTAATCCTATTCCTAACCATTATTTCTCTCTTTTTTTTCCTCTCAGATATTCTACAAGTTCAAATTAAAAGAAAAAGAAAAAGAAAACTATCATGGTGTACTGTTTTTACTTTTTCTTAAAGTTGACTCTTGATGCTACTGGTCCATCAGCAATTACTAAAGGTGGAAAGATTAAAAATGAAAATGGGTTTAGTGAAAATGAAAACTTGGACTATAGGAGGAGAGTTATTTGGACACTACAAGAAAAGAGGGCTTTAGCGACGTACATATTGCGACGAAAACTAAAATGTCGCAGTAATTGCGACGAAACTATAAACGTCGCAGTCCTTTATTAGTTTGGCAAAGGAGCATGTCATTGAACTTCGAACACTATAAATTATATAATTGAAGTTTGTTATTGAACTTTTTGAAGTGATTTTGTTATTAGCTTTTTAAAGTGTTATTTGAAACCTTATGTGATTGAAGTTTGCTTTGGAACTTATTGTTTATGAAATGTTGTAAGTTTATATACACATTGTACCTTTTTCTTTTGTTAAGTTAAGTTCTTGATAAGTTGTCATTTGATTTTCCTAGGATAAAATATGGATAAAAGTTGGACAAAACTTCGAAATAGATTATGCAAAGAATATTCTGATGGAGTAAGGTCATTTATTAGTTTGGCAAAGGAGCATGTCGATCATAGAGGGTTTACACGTTGTCCATGTAAAAATTGTCAAAATGTCATAATGAAACCACCTTGTGAGGTCGAAGGTGATTTATACAAGTATGGAATGTCTTTTACTTTATTCGTAGTTTTTTATATTATATTATTTACGACGATATTATTTAACAAACTTGAATAATATAATATTGTACTAGATATCAGAAGATGGAACTTATTTAAGCCCTATCGAGGTTTTCCACCACACTCATTGTTCTGTTGTCAAAGGTTGGACAAATCCTGTAGCGGGTGAATTGCATGTAAGTTTTGTTTTAAATATTTTAATGGATAATTTTAGTTTAACAAGATAAAAGTGTTTGTGAAGTTGTTTATATATTTACTATGATGTGTATAGGAAAAAATGGTAGCGCAAAAAGGAGCGCAAACTGACTCAAGCACACCAATGACTGACGACGAAATTATGGCTGATGTTCTTGGAAAAAAAAAAAGCATATGTAAAAGGGATGGGATATGGAGCGAAACCCCCACATAGTCATAGAAAGTCAACTTACTCGCAAGAGTATGTCCAATCTTTGGAGACTCAACTTGCAGATGTGAAAGAACAATTGACAGCTGAATGCTCGTCTATGCAAGCAACAATACAGAGTCAACGTGAAGAAATGGAGATGCGAGACCATGAGTACGAAAGAAGGTTTAGACAAATGAATGATATTTTAGAAAGATTTACTGCAGCAAATCCACCACTTAGTAAGGTATATATTTTAGAACTCCAACTTTGTGACTTAAGTTTGAGATTATATAATTGTTTGAGACTCTGGTGGAACTTATTTAGCGAATAACGTGATTTCTGACTTTACTTGGGGGTTAGAAATTGACTTGTTCAATATTGAGATTATGAGACTTTGTGGCTCTGTTTAATTATTTGAGAGACTTTGTTTATGCATATATTTGAGAGACATTGTGATGTTCTTTAGTAAATGTAGTTTATGATGAGAATTGGGGGTGGTGGTGGTGGTTAAATATTGAGATTATGATTGGTGGTTTATAAGACTTTGTGGCTAAGGTTTGGTTTGAGATTATATAATTGTTTAGTAAATGTAGTTTAGGATGAGAGTTGTGTGGTTAGTGTGAATGTTAGGTCATTTCTGACTTTCCTTTTAGATTACGAATTTGCTTGTTTAATATATTGGTTTCTGAAACTTTTTGAGACTTTGTTAGTGAAGTGGAGAATGTATTGAGATTTTGTGAAGTTGTTTGAGTAAATGTAGTTTGCTTGTGGCTTAAGTTGGAGATTATATAATTGTTTGAAACTTTGTGATGTTGTTTAGTAAATGTAGTTTAGGATGAGAGTTGTGTGGTTAGTGTTAATGTTCGGTCATTTCTGACTTTACTTTTGGGTTGCGAATTTGCTTGTTTAATATATTGGTTTCTAGACTTTTTGAGACTTTGTTAGTGAAGTGGAAGAATGTATTGAGATTTTGTGAAGTTGTTTTAGTAAATGTAGTTTGCCTCAAACATTGGAGCAATTCAAATTAATTTTTTTTTTCCACATCAAACGTTGCGACGAAATAACCGAACGTCGCAATCTGCGATGATGTTTTGAACGTCGCAATCTGCGACGATCGTTTGAACGTCGCAAGCTGCGACGATCGTTTGAACGTCGCAAGCTGCGACGATACGTTAAACGTCGCAAGTTGCGACGGTTTGCGACGGTTTGGTGTGGCCGCCGCGATGTTTGCGACGTTTTTTAAAAAACGTCGCTGAATGTTTACAGCGATGGAGCTACCGCGACGTTCTTTGCGACGTTAAAATTTACGTCGCTGCTAGTCTTCAGCTACAAAATTGAGGCTTCAGAGACGAAATTAAAACGTCGCTAAAAGCAGTGTTTTTTGTAGTGCGGGCATCACTCCGTGGTTATAATAATATGTGAATAATAAATAATATTATTAGAATTAGTTTAGTTACTTTATTTATTTTAAATTTAAATTATGTGTGGGTCAAACGTAGACCGAGTTATAATAACTAAGTTCATCCATTTCAAGTCGGTGTCCCAAACAGTAAACACCCCTCAGAATTTATACCGGTAGGGTTATCAAAATTTTAACCCCAAAATCAAAACAATGTTTTTTTTATATTCTTATTTCTAACTTAGTGTTTTGATTATTTAATTAGATGTTTTATGGTGGATGGACATGTTAAATTTTTTCTATAAACAATATAAAAAAGTAGAATGATAGATGACAGTTATCATCAACATAGTCTAACGGTAATTAAGATTACATATTTTTTTTTTTTTTTTAAACGGAGATTCAAATTTTTATAACCTACTTTGTTATAGTAAAAAAAAAATAATAATAAAAATTAGGTTTGCGTCATCTGCAGACCAATAATGTTGAAAGAAATCTTATATATATATATATATGATGTAGCCTAATTTTGGGCACAAGAGAATCCTCTCTAAAACTCAATACTCAAGGTATTATTCAAATCAAAGTTATGAAAAACTAAAGAATACAATGGATGAATTCTCTATTTATAGAGAATTAAAAGTAAACTAAATCCTAAAAGTAAACTAAAAAGCTAAAAGGGATTAACCAAGATTAATATGAAATTACCACTAAGTTACTCCTAATCCTACCGGCATCATTCTATCATTCCAAGAAAAAATTTGTCCTCGAATTAAAAAAAAAAAAAAAGTGACCGAATGAAAATAGTTGTGCCAACGATGCTTCTTTCGATGATTGCAAAATAACTCCAATGGAAAAGTGTGTTCTAATGTCATCAACACCCCAAGAAGGTGTACCAATGTGCCCCGAAGTTTGGTGTCGATGCCAAAAATCTTGCCAATCTAAATGCATATTCAATAGGACCCAATAGTCTTCAAGATTTCTCAAATCAAGCTGAATTATTACCAACATTAACCTCAACAATTTGAGCAAGTTTTTTTTACATGAATTTGGTTAGGAAAAATTTTCAGCCCCAAATTTTTTCCACAATAATAAAAAGATTATCGAAACAGATTAATATTTCATCTTCTTCGTCAAAACAATTTTCAAATTGTAAAAAACACTCATCTTCTTTGTTGAAAAAACTATAATTTTTAAAGATCAAATCCATGAAAAAAATCATTTTCTTCGTTGGAACAATTGGAATCTTGAACCAAGAAACCTTTATTTCGGCATTCTCGGAGTTTATCATGATAAAAGATGTTCCCAACATTTTTTGGAAGGTGGACTTTCTGTTCTTGAAGCATTTCTTCTTGTCTATCTTCACAATTTTGGTGTGGATCTTCATGGTAAGAATCTTCTTTTCTCGAACTTTCAGAATCTCGATTCACGAATCTTGAAAATTGATGTTCTAGAGGCCTCCCCATTGTATTTTCTGAAATATTTCTCATATGCTCCGTGAGTTCTTGGCTTCGGTTGAATTCTCCATCATCGGCCTCGTTATTTTTCTCTTTTTTGTCGTCTTCACCGAATTTGATATACCTTTCGTTCTTGTTTGCAACTTCACTTGGAATTGCAATTGGTCTTTTCTTAATTTTGGAGATTTCTTGCGGAAAATAGTTGTTAGTTATTTCACTACTTCGGATGGGTTCTCGCTTGTTCCAACACCCCAAACTTTCTTTTTCCGTATACCCATATGTTGTTGGCATTCTTGGAATGTCTTTGGAAAATTTCTTTTTTGAATACCCATATTTGTAGTTTGTTGTTGGCGTTATAGGTTGATTTCTTGAAAAAACGATATGATTAGAAGATCGTCGGGATAATTCTTGGTATCTTTGAATCATAGTTTTGTTCCAAGTTGCATCAAAATCTTCTTCGAATTCACTGAAATCACTAGGATAAGAAATTCGATGTAGTTCTTGATAAGATCTTTGAAAGAGTTGTTCATAGGTGGGATCGATATCTTCAAATTCGTCTTCTCTGAATCGGTAGATTTAAAATTTCAGCGCCGTTCTTGAACGTATTTGTGGTTTTCTTGCTTAAACCGGTTGGTGTACCTACTCTTGGACATGTTTATTGAATGGTAAAACTTCATTCTTGGTGAATTTTCTTTAAGGGCCCCCCCTTGTAATTAGATGTGTGTGTTTGATGAGCACAACTCACAGAGCTCCCTCTTGCGATCAACGTCAACAAGAGTTTCCCGAACTTCCACCGGCGGCAGTCAACGTTGGCCGAGACGGTGGTCGCTCTGATACCAAATTAATGTAGCTTAATTTTGGGCACAAGAGAATCCTCTCTAAAACTTAATACTCAAGATAGTATTCAAATCAAAGTTATGAAAAGCTAAAGAATAAAATTGATGGATTCTCTATTTATAGAGAATTAAAAGTAAACTAAACCCTAAAAGAAAACTAAAAAAATGATTAATGGGGAGTATTTTTTTTTTAAATGAAATTACAGCAAAAAAAAATCATGGGTTGTGGAGTTTTTTTTTTTTTTGACTTTTTTATAAGGGGTTATGGAGTTGATCAAGTGGGCTTTTTTTTTTTTGGTAGGTTAAATTATATTTTTAATATTAACTTTTAACTTTAAATCTAATTTTATACTTTTAAGAACTTTGTTAGCATTTGAATTGAAACATATGGTTACAACTTACTGAGCTAGATATTTTGCTATTAGACAAGCTAATTCTGACGGTACTCAATATTAAACGGACTCGATGCCTACCATTGCTGCCATAAGTATTCAGACCATTGATCTCCTTCCTTGTTCGAGGTTTGAAGCCGAGCCCGCTCCAAGTTCTCCACCTCTAACCCTCCTCGGTGGCAGCCCCCATGTCGAGCTTCTATAAACTCAACGTCGACGCTGCTGTCATTAACTTTGAGAGGTGGGCCTAGTTGCGATCGTGCGGAACTCTCGAAGAAAATCGATGCTTGCAATGGAGTCTTATCATACCATGGATGTTACAGTTGAAATAGTTGAGGCGATAACTTTGTTTGAAGGTGTTTCCAAAGTTGTCGAAGCTAGCCTTTGCCCACTTTAAACTGAAACAGATTCATTGATGCTTTGAGAGCTTCTTAATAAGCACGTTTAGTTTTTGAATGAAATACAAATTTTCGTTGATGACCTCCTCTCCTTTCAAAGAAATGGTCATATTCATGGAATTCTTGCATATACATCGAAGCTGCAATTCTACTACTCACGACCTTGCCCGACATGCGCGACTCTCAGACCATTCCAAGATTTAGATCGAAGATCACCCTACATGGATATCGACTTCAGTCCTTCGAAACTCTCTTTTATTATAATTTATCTTTCTTGTTATCTCGTCCTCATAAAAAAAAAATACTCAATATTATAAGAATTATAAAATGAAACTAGCATTAATTGTAATTGCACTTTAAAATTAGGGATATTTTTTTTTTTCTTTTTTCTTCTTCTTCGGGACAAAATTTGACTACCCGTTAGCTAAACGAGGACGGGACAGTCCCCGACCCGATTTCTTTCTTTATTCTTAATATATATATTAACGCGCACCCTGTCCGCATATATATATATAAGAAAAAAAATCGAGAATTTTGTTTTTAAATGAAAATTTATCCTTAGGAATTAGTCATTAAAATAGTCTTTTAAAAAAAAAAAATTATGTAATCAAAATTTAAATGAAGAATAATTCTTTGAAGAGACTCGATGTCTATGAAATATGAAGGATTTCGTGGAGATAAAGAAAAAAATGTTTATGGAAATGAAGAATAAAATGGGATGGGGACGAGGAAGCAGCCCCGCTCCGCCCATGAACATCTCTGTTTAAAGTATTATTAATACATTTTTATACTTTTTCAACTAAAATAATATTTTAAAACTCAATCCAATTTTTGTTAAAAAAATAAAAGGAAAAACAAAATCTCAATCCAAATTCATAAATTGATGCGACTTACCAAGCCCATTATCATTGAAACAAAAATGTTGCACGTACAAGATAACTTATCACATTGAATTATTATTGTTATTTCTCACTAAATGGTAATAACAAAAATTTAGATGCCAACATGATCATACATACATGACATTAGGTATGAACCGGTGATGATAATATCCAAAATTTAATTATCTACTTTCACAAGTTTAAAAAAAATAAAAAATAATAATAAAATAATAATTTTATGGTAAATATCATAATTAGGCTTTTAAAAGCCGGAACACCTGCCAAAGCGAGCATAACTCAGCTGACATATGTATGTGTTGATGATCAAGATGTCGAATCCCCATCTCAATATACTTAATTGACCTATAAAAATTAAAAAATAACCTATTTAGAAGTTATGTAACTTTTATTTATTAATTTTTATGAATTTTAATATTTTCATCATAGACTAGCTAGTCCATGAGATTAAGAACTCAATAAATTTTTTTAAAGTATATTATTGTTCTTTGTTATTATTATGATCCTATTATTTAGTTTTTATACTTTCTAATGTAACAATTAAAATTTTCGTTAGGAAAATGATTAACAAGTGTGAAATATGATCACAATTAAACTAAATTGGATACTATACAAAACTAAATGATACTAGTATATTTTTTTCAATCCAAACTTAAATGTGGTTTATTTATATCTATCTGATAAGATTTCTAACATGTTCTAACATGATGGACTCAATTATTACATTTTAAAAAACATAAAGATTAAATTATTACAAAAAGAAATATAAAGGAAAAAGTTTGTCTATACCTATTAAGGCGTGAGAGGAAAAATTCTATGCACCTATTTTCTCCCGTATTTAAATATTTAAGAAAAAAGAAAAAAAAAATTAAAGTTACAACAAAATGTGGTATATATATTATAAAATGAGAATAAGAACCAAGAGAATTAGATAGCAAAGTAAAGGGAAGTCAAATTGTATTTAGTTGATTTGAGGTGTGTCAAATTGTATTTAGTTGATTTGAGGTGTGTTTGAAAGGTTTCACACAACCTTTATTTATACAAGTAATTGTGGCTAAACTTAGGCTATTGATGATCAATTTTGAGCGTGTCAATATATTCATAAGGAAGTGAGTCATGGATAAAAATAGCTCAAATAAGTGAGTTGAATGGTTTATGCATATATATATATATATATATATACCACTACTCTTAGATATCTATTGGATGTAATATATATGTTTCGTTAAAATTTTGCTAGAAAAAACCCAATGGAAAAAAATTTAGTGAAGGAAAAATAGTACATTATATTCATATACTTAACAATTGCTTCATTAAAAATCTTGTTAGGAAAACCCAGTGAGAAAAACTATAGTCAAGGGAAAAAGAGTGCAATGATTTTACTCCCCTCATAGAAACATCACTAGATCTCTCAGTCGTCGCATTCCAATGTGGTGCACCAACTTCTCGAATGTTGCGGTTGATAACGCCTTCGTAAATAAGTCTGTCAAATTCTCCTTTGAAGAAATTTGTTGAACGGTGATGTCGTCATTTTCTTCAAGATCGTGAATGTAAAAGAGTTTCGGGGTGATATATGTTTTGTTCTATCTCCTTTGATTTGTGTTATACATGTTGTATTGTCTTCGTATAATATTGTTGGAAGATTTTTGGTAGAAGACAAGCCGCATGTTCCATGAATGTGTTGAGTCATTGATCTCAACCATACACATTCTCGGTTAGCCTCATGAATTGCAAGAACTTCGACATGATTTGAAGATGTGGTTGTAATGGTCTGCTTTATGGATCACCATGATATAGTAGCTCATCCACATGTAAACAGATAACCTGTTTGAGATCTAGTTTTGTGTGGATCAGATAAATATCCTGCATCTGCATAACCTACTAGATCAAAATTCGATTTGTTTGAATAAAATAAACTCATATCAATCGTTCCTTGAAAATAACAGAGTACATGCTTAACTCTGTTCCAATGTATTTTTGTTGGAGAAAAACTATATCTAGCTAATAAATTGACTAAACATGTTATATCAGGTCGTGTATTATTAGCAAGATACATAAGTGCACATATTGCACTAAGATATGGTACTTTAGGACCAAATAGTTCTTCATTATCTTCTCGAGGTCAAAATATGTCTTTTTCACATCTAGTGATCGAAACCATTGAAATTATGAGTGATAGTCAAAACCAAAAAATCGAAGAACCGAATCGAACCAAACTGATCCAGTGGTTCGGTTGTTTAACAACATATTGGACATCTCAGTTTTCATTTGGGAAAAACCGAGAATATTCGGTTCGGTTCAGTTGTTGACTGAAAAAACCAGTCAAAACCGAACCGAATCGAGGTATATATATACCCTTACAAATTAACCCCACCTCTATGAGTTTTTCATTTTTCATATCAGCCGACAACCCTCTCTCTCTCCCTTTGCTTCCCTCTTCCCTCCTCCCTTAATAATTTTTGTTCGCCCTTTGCCGTCAAATTTATGCTTTTGATATGCAATTTGCCACCATCGCACTTAAGAAAGGTTTTCACAAGCTTTTAATCTCTCTCTATGGAAGGTTTTCTCATCAAAACCAAAAACCAAATTGAAAACCATCGCCCTGAACAACCCATTTCTCTATTCTCTTATTTTCTCCATTTCCCCTCATTTTTACGTTAATCGCTTCTTTTCCTTTGATTTCCATTGGGTTTCGACTTGATTTCATTTTTCTTCAAGCTCTATGGTAGAATTTGATCGGAATAAGTAATTTCTGAAAACCCCAAATCGTTATTCAATCACTCCCTCACTTTGCTTATTTTTTGTTTGCATAAATCATAAATTGGAAGTTTCCAGTAGTGCCTCTATTTTATGATAAAAAAAAAAATATATATGTTTTGCTTGGAATTTCTTCATCAATTTAGGGAAATTGAATTAAAAAAAATTGGGTCAACATTCTCAAGTGTAATTAAATTGGAAAAAATGGAGAATCCTCGACCAAAAAATAAAAACTGAAATAAAAATGGATGTAGGCCGAAAAACAAACAAAAAGCCCAACTAGGCTCAAAATCGACAAACTGAACCGATTAGGGACCGAACCGAAAGATCGATTTTGTCCTTCATTAGATGTTGGTTCGATTTACATTTTTACCAAACCGGCATGTTCGGTTCGGTTCTCGGTTGGGCCCAAAACTGAATAAAATCGAACCAATATCACCCATAATTGGAATGTTCAATGGGTGTGCTTTGTCCATGCAAAACATTTTTAAAATCTTTTCTATATACGTTGTCTTATGAATGAATATATCATTTTCTAAATGATTAATTTGCAGGCCAAGACAAGACCTTGTTTTTCCGAGATCTTTAATTCTTTCTTGAGATAGTCTATTGCCTTTAAATTAAAGGTTCTTCAGAAGTTTCAATTATATTCAAATCATCAACATATATGTTGCGTGATTTAATGCGTACCGCAAGTGTACGGGTCAAGTTTTAATATAGTGATTTAAGTAAAGAGTATCGTCCACATGATTGGTTTTCTAGATCAATTGAGTACCGTAGGTACTAACCACAAATTTTATTTAGATTAAAAAGACTTTGAGTGTGAATAAAAAATTAAAAGACTGAAAAATAATGGGAAACCTTTTGGAGAGAAAAACCTAGGGAATTGATTTCATCGAATAGATTCATGCTTAATTAATCTATTAATCCAAAAATAGTTATGCATACAATTATAAGCCAAGAAGTACAAAACTCATAAAAGACTCGCTAGAGCTCTATTAATTCTCTTCCCTTAATATAAAACCAACATGTCTGTCTAGTTTTAATAGAAAAGAAAGACATTAAGCAACTTTTATTATCGGCCTCTAAGAGAATTCTTCATTTTCATGCAAGAATTTACAAGTAGTCAAGTGTTTGAGTTCTACTCTAAAATCTACTCTTTCAAGCTAGAATTAAAGCAATCAACAATTTATACTTTGGCCAAAAGATGAAAGCATTAAGCAAACAAACACAAGAACAATTGTTGCAATATGAAGAACTTTAGATTAATCAAACATGAAAACTAAAACGATTACATCAATCCCCTAAGTAAAAGTCTAGCTACTCATAATCACTAAAATCATGCTTAGACAATGTTTAGAATCCATAAAATAAACAATAAAATCAAAGGTAAAAGGAGAAAAACTCTTGTCGCGTGCCAAACCTCGTTCCCGATGTGATCTGCACGTTCCCAAGCCTCTGAATCTCTTCTTTAGCTCTCTAAAGTGTCCCTCACGCCTTTCCAATGAGTGTCTTTCGAAATTAGGGTTCAAATCTCCCAAAAATTGGCTTCCCCCATCGAATGGAGAAAAATATGCATTTATAGGAAAAATCGGCATAGCGTCTCGACGCTGCCGTTAAAAACGCGTGAAAACTGATTTGGAAAGCCAGCGTCGAGCATAGCGTCGAGACGCTATAGCTCGACGCTACGGGTATATGTATTACAAATGCGGAATGTATAATAGAAGTAGTTGAGTGGCGTAGTGGTTTGGGCATTCTTGGGTGACCAGTGTGCATGCGCGCGCCCAGGTTTGAAATTGAAGTTGTACATCTTTTTTATTTTATTTTTCTGTGAGGGATTACAGCGTCGAGACGCTGTCTCCTCAGGAATTCTAGCTTGAAAACTTCATTTTGGAGCGTTGGGACGCTCCCATAGCGTCTCGACGCTATCCCCTCGGCATTTTTGGCTTGATTCCTTCTTTTTCTTGGCTCTTGGTCATCAAAATTCATATTTTAAGCTAACTTTTCATGCCATAACTTCTAAAAAACTTCGGTTTGCTCCAAATGCTCGAAATCTACAATCTAGATAAATAATATCATTAAAACATTCCTTTAAACTCCAAAACTAACATAATAAAGGCTTTAAAGATAGCCCATTTATTGTGCTATCAAACACCCTCAAACTTAAGCTTTTGCTAGTCCTCGAGCAAAATAAAACAAACCATTAAATGAATTAATGAATGCATGCTTGTGACTCGAACCTCAGTGTTCTAAAGACAAATAAACCACAAAAGAAGACATATTAGACCACGACCCATCAACAATAAATTTTAAAAATAAAAACATTTTATCTTTTGCATGTGTGCTCACTTTTCTTCCCTTAATATCTACGAATACCAATAAAACTAAACACACATCAGTAACTTGAGTCATAGTGACAATCAAGAGATTAAGCAATCATAGACTTCAATTTTATAACAAAAAAACTCAAGCATCTCATAAAATTACTAAAATCGAATCCACAAGACTTGATACCCTCACATAGAATCACTCAAAACACTCAACTGTTTAGGGTATATGAAAGATAAACGCTCAAACCCAAACATAAGAGATATGTACCATAAACTTGTTAATATATCACATCTTCATCATCGATGAATTAGATTGAATGTAAAACTTCAAGGGTCTTGCTTTGGTTGTAATTGGGCTTAGGTAAGGGTGGATGGATGAACATTTTAAGCTACTAGGTTGGAAGAATTATAAGACTTTACCACATGAAACTTTCTTTTCTTTTTCTTTTCTCAATTTTTCTTTTCTTTTATTCTTCTCTTTTCTTTTTCTCTTTTCTTTTGTCTCTAAAAGAAGCTAATGGAATGAATGCTTCATTTTGAATATTCTATTAACACCATTCAACTTTCTCCTTTGGATGGATTGACACATCCTGTGGTAAGCACTTATAAACCTTCCATTAAGGATTCAAAGAAAGGAAAACAACAAGAGAATGGGTATAAGGCTTGTAATTTGGTAATTTTCCAATAAAAAGGTCTAAGGCTAAAAAATTGGCTTTCTAAGGATTATGTCAAGTAGGTCATTTGAGAAAGCTAAAATTGGTTTTACCTAAATGCCCTTGTGAAATTAAAACATTCAAGTCAAATTCAGAGATTCCAGACATGCATAACAAAGCAAGTTCTAGAAATATCAATCATGCATGACAATCACTCAATTTTAAAAGAATAGAACATCGTGTTAAGGTGTTTATTGGCTCAAAAACTCACAGAAAAGCATGGTATTTTGGTATCAAATCTTATGCATTCTTCATTTAGTAACAAAAAACGAGACACCATCATAAAACTTTTCAAAGAAAAAATATAATCATGCTTATCTCTTTTATGCATTAAAACTCAAACTAAAGATGCATTCTTAGCTTACAAAGTACTCAAACATATCAAAAGAAACTAAAAAATAAAATTTTCTCTGTTAACCGGTATGGTCTCATAGTCCAACAAAAGCAAAATATCAAACTCTAGAACACTTCCTAGGTTGTCCTAATCACGAGCAATGCAACAAAGATTCAACCATGAAGATCATGCTAAAAAAAAATATAAAATTCACCTAAAACATGCATAACATGCATAATCTGACCCTCAAACTTAAAGCATACATTGTCCCTAATGTATAATCAATAGCATGTAAAGGACAATAAAAAAAATAGATAGGGGATTTCGAAACTGCCCTGAAATGAAAGTGAATCCTCTATTTTCTGAGATGGAGAGAAATACTTTGGTGATCAAGCTCCTATAGGAAAATCAAATGGATATAAGGACAACAACACGTCACAAAAGAATTAAACAAAAGAAAACAAATAAAACAAACTAAAAACTCAAAAATAAACTTGGGTTGCCTCCCAAGAAGCGTTTTGTTAAACGTCTTTGGCTAGACGAGACTCATTAAATGTATCATGGTCGTCGCTTGCTCATGTGTTTCACCTCCACCTGTTCATTCTCATTGTCTAAATCCAATTTATCTAAAATATCAGAATTTGCCACAAATTTCTCAAACTCATTAGTAATGGAATCAATCATGTCCACACGAAAACAATCACTTTCCTCCTCATGGAATTTCATAGAGTTATATATATTGAAAGTTACCTCTTCGTCGTTCAATCTTAGAGATAGCTTACCCTGTTGTACATCGATTAAAGCTCGTCCAGTGGCTAAGAAAGGTCTTCCCAAAATGATTGGGACTTCACTGTCCTCTTCCATGTCTAGCACTACAAAATCTACAGGAAAGATAAACTTGTCAACCTTAACCAATACATCTTCTACAATACCTCTAGGATATGTGATAGATCGATCAGCTAACTGAAGAGATATGGTGGTAGGTTGCACCTCCCCCAAACCTAGTTTCCCGTATACAGATAAATGCATCAAGTTAATGCTAGCTCCTAAGTCACATAAAGCTTTATAAGGAGAAGAAGAATTTCCCATAACACAAGGGATAGTAAAACTCCCTGGATCCTTTAATTTTTTAGGCAACTTTCTCTGAATGATGGCACTGCATTCCTCAGTAAGGTCGATTGTCTCGTAGGCCTCCAGTTTCTTCTTGTTGGACATGATGTCTTTCATGAATTTTGCATAATGTGGCATTTGAGCAAGAGCATCTGCAAATGGAATATTAATATGAAGTTTTTTAAATATGTCTAAAAATTTAGAAAATTGAGATTCAAGCTTTTTCTTTCTAAACCGTTGAGGATAAGGAATAGAGTTAGGAACAAAAGGCACAGAAGATTTAGTAGATTGTTCAGCTTCAGGTGATGCAGTAGTCTTCTTTTGTTCTTCCTCAACCTGAATAAACACATTAGTAGATGGCTCTAGAGTGAACTCTTTTTCAGTAGACTTCTCAACTGGTTCTTTTGCAATCTCATCAACCATCCTTCCACTTCTTAATGTGATAGTCTTGCAAGCTTTGCATTGCTCCCTTGGATTTACCTCAGTGTCACTAGGATATTTACCTTTATGGAGACTATTAATAGATGTGGCCATCTGACTCATTTGTACCTCCAAATTCTTTATGGCTGCTCCCTGACTAGTCATTGTGCGTTCCATTTGGTTGGCTCTATTTCTGGATTCTGTAACGAATTCTCCAACCAATTCTTCAAGGGATGACTTCTTTTCAGGCTGTTGAGAAGTGGATGCAAAACCTGGTGGAGGCTGCAAAATATTCTTAGTATTAGCATAGGAAAAATTCTCATGATTTCTCAAACCTGGATGGTGGTGGGTAGGAAGATTATTTAGCATCTGTTGGCCTCCATAGTTGAAATTTCTATTGTTCACATATTAGGCCTGTTCCAAGTTGTATTCTTCAACCGATGGAGGGATATGAGATGCTGCTAAGGCTGCAATAGATTAAATGACACCTATTCTTGCAAGTTTGTTCATTGCATTAGTAAGAGATGCAATTTGAGCTTTAAGGGAACTTACCTCATCCACCTCATGGAGGCCAACTACTGTTTTATACTTGGAGCGTTCATTTGGCCAATGATAGCTCGTAGTTGTCATCTCCTCTAATATTGTACGAGCTCCATCTACAGTTTTCTTTAGGATAGTTCCTCCAGATGCTGCATCTACAATTGTCTTAGTTTGTCCTGTGAGTCCATTGTAAAAAAATTGTATTTGTAGCTAGTCTGGATACCCATGCTCAGGACACTTCCTTATTAGTTCCTTGTACCGCTCCCATGCTTCAAACAACTGTTCACTTTCATTTTGTCTGAAGGTTCCTATCTCAGTTCTAAGCTTGGCAGATTTAGCAGGCGAGAAGAATTTAGTCAAAAATGCATGTGTCAACTCCTCCCAAGTGGTGATGGATTGTAATGATTCTAGCCAATCATGTGCTTTTTCTTGTAAAGAAAAAGGAAAAAGGCGTAAGCGAATTGCATCAGTAGAAACATCATTAATTTTTACCGTGCTACACATTTCTAAGAATTTCTTCAAATGGGAATTGAGATCTTCAGTGGGACGGCCCCTGAATGCATTGTACATGGCCATTTGAATCAGTCATGTCTTCAACTCAAAATTGTTGGCATCTATAGGTGTGAGGACTATCCCAGATTGATTAATGTCAAATGTGGGCTGAAAATAGTCCATAATGGCCTTGTTCTCCTGTTCGGCATATTTGGTTGTGCCATTGATTTGTTCTTCTCTTTATGGATTTTTCGATTCCTCTTGCAGGTCTTTTCTATCTCACGATCGAAGGGAAGTAAGGAAACTCCGTTTTCCTTTCGCATAAACTGAAACACGAACCTGACAAGAAAAACACAAATAACAGAAAATTAATAAAAAAATAAAAACAATCTAAAGTAAGATTTGTTGAATTCTCCACAATATCAATTGATCTAAATATGCCAATCCCCAGCAACGGCGCCAAAAACTTGTTGCGTGATTTAAGGCATACCGCAAGTGTACGGGTCAAGTTTTAATATAGTGATTTAAGTAAAGAGTATCGTCCACAAGATTGGTTTTCTAGATCAATTGAGTACCGTAGGTACTAACCACAAATTTTATTTAGATTAAAAAGACTTTGAGTGTGAATGAAAAATTAAAAGACTGAAAAATAATGAGAAACCTTTTGGAGAGAAAAACCTAGGGAATTGATTTCATCGAATAGATTCATGCTTAATTAATCTATTAATCCAAAAATAGTCATGCATACAATTATAAGCCAAGAAATACAAAACTCATAAAAGACTCGCTAGAGCTCTATTAATTCTCTTCCCTTACTATAAAACCAACATGTCTGTCTAGTTTTAATAGAAAAGAAAGACATTAAGCAACTTCTATTATCGGCCTCTAAGAGAATTCTTCATTTTCATGCAAGAATTTACAAGTAGTCAAGTGTTTGAGTTCTACTCTAAAATCTACTCTTTCAAGCTAGAATTAAAGCAATCAACAATTTATACTATGGCCAAAAGATAAAAGCATCAAGCAAACAAACACAAGAGCAATTGTTGCAATATGAAGAACTTTAGATTAATCAAACATGAAAACTAAAACGATTACATCAATCCCCTAAGTAAAAGTCTAGCTACTCATAATCACTAAAATCATGCTTAGACAATGTTTAGAATCCATAAAAGATACAATAAAATCAAAGGTAAAAGGAGAAAAACTTTTGTCGCGTGCCAAGCCTCGTTCCCGATGTGATCTGCACGTTCTCGAGCCTCCGAATCTCTTCTTCAGCTCTCTAGAGTGTCCCTCACGCCTTTCCAATGAGTGTCTTTCGAAATTAGGGTTCAAATCTCCCAAAAATTGGGTTCCCCCGTCGAATGGAGAAAAATATGCATTTATAGGAAAAATCGGCATAGTGTCTCGACGCTAGGGGTAGTGTCTCGACGCTGCTGTTAAAAACGCGTGAAAACTGATTTGGAAAGTCAGCGTCGAGCATAGCGTCGAGACGCTATAGCTCGACGCGACAGGTATATGTATTACAAATGCGAAATATATAATAGAAGCAGCTGAGTGGTGTGGTGGTCTGGGCTTTCCTTGGGTGACCAGTGTGCACACGTGCACCCAAGTTCAAAATTGAAGCTATCAATATACAACAATAATAGCAAATTCGGACTGTGATTTCTTTATCAAAACACATGGACAAATAAAATTATTTGTATACCCTTCATTCAACATATTCACTAAGACGATTGTACCACATTCGCCCGGATTGTTTTAATCCATATAAGAACCTATGTAATTTGATCAAATATAATTCTCTAGCATTTGAATTATATGAATTTGGTATCTTTAATCCTCCAGGAATTTTCATATAGATATCATTATCGAGAGATCCGCATAAATATGTTGTGACTACATTCATAAGATGCTGTCAAGCTTTCATACACAATCATTTTAATTAGATATCTCAATGTTATTGCATCCACCACAGGAGAATATGTCTCGGCATAATCAATATCAGGTCTTTGCAAGAATCCTTGTGCAACAAGTCTAGCCTTATATCTTATGACCTCATTATTTTTATTTCTTTTACATACGAATACTTATTTGTATCTCACGGGGTTTACACCTTCAAGCGTACAGACTACAGGTCCAAAAAATTAACGTTTTGAAGGTGAGTTTAATTCTGCTTGGATTGATTCTTTCCATTTAAGCCAATCATTTCTATGTCGACATTCTTCGACAGATCTAGGTGATAGCTCACAAAATGAGTTATCTTTAAGACTTATTCTATGCTAGTTTAGATGCTTAAACGATTGATTTCACGTTTATATCCAGTTATTTTATAGACGTCGAACATTTGAAGCAAACTAGAGCTTTTAGAAGATTTATGATGAAAAATAAGCTAATTGGATGCAAACATGAGATCCCAAGTGAAGAGAATGAGCATCTAGACGCTGAAAAAAAAATGTAAAATTAAGACTTGTCGAGCTCAAACTCAAGACCACGAGCGTCCATTACGAATTTCCAACCTACGCTCCACAATCAAAGCCAACTACATTACTTGAATAAAATGCCCCACGTGGTTTTGTTATGCTTTATGCGTGCGACCATCCAAGTTTTGGCCCAGATCCCATGCGAGCCTGCATGATACTCCATACACATGCGCTATACGTGATTTCGGCTTCATAATTTTCTAATTGGTTTTATATTCCGATTTTGCCCTAAATGAACTTATAAATACATCGATTTAAAGAATTTTAGGAGAGAATTTGGAGAGTCATACCCAATTTCGAAAATACATAATTTGAAGAGTTATAGGAGATTTTTGGGAGCACAAAGAAGAGGATTACATGCTCGAGATCGTGGAGATTGCAGCGGGAGGTGGAATCGACACTAGTTTTATTTCTTCTTCCTTCTTAATTTGTAGTTTTGTTATGGGTTTAATTTTGAGTTTATAATTTGTAATGTCGAATATGATTAGCTAAACTCATTTATATAGGGATTGATGTAGCCATTAGACCTTATACTTTGATTAATTTAAATGTCTTTGATTGATTGTTTTTATTTCCAGTCATGCTTTTATGTGCTTAATGCCTATAATCTCTTAGCTACAAATTATTTGTTTAATTGGTCTGAATTTACATTGATAAGTTGTAATTTAGACTAGAACTTAATTGCATGACTGAAGGAGTTTGTGACAAGAAATAGATCGGTACTACTTTAAAGGTTGTTAAATGAAGGGTCGTAATGTCTTGCATGTTATTAAAAGCTAAACAGATATGTTAGTTTTATAATTTTCATGAGATTTAATTCTATTCGTAAGATGTCGTTTTTACATGACTTCCTGTCTTATGATTTATTGCATGATTCTTGGTCATTAATTGAATTGATTTATTGGTCTAATTGGTGAAATCAACTCCCTAAGATATTTCTCTCCTCGTTGTTCTCCATCTTTTATTTTATGTTTTTATTTGTTTTTATCCTATCCATTTATCACTTTATTTCTCTAAATAAAATTGAGGGATTGTATCCGCGGTACTTAAGTGAACTAGAAAACCAACCATGAGGACGATATCCATATTTACATACACTATATTAATACTTGACTTGTACACTTGCGGTATTGCATTGCAAAAAATTGCGCAACACTAGGTTTAGAATCCTCATTTACATGAATAATGTCGTAAGCAACGTTGTAAGTAAAAATGTTATCAACAACTATATCAGCCCGGTTCCATCTTTTTTCTGTCATGACATAATTTATCGAAATCTCATTATTATCCTCAGGTATTTGACCTTCTTCGATATTATCATGATTAGTCATGTTTAAGATTTTTCTAGAATATCCATATTCTCAATTGAATCATTTTGATTCTTGACTACTATTCGTTTTTTAGGATTTTTATCTTTGGAACCTACTGGTCTACCATGCTACAGGCGTGCTGCAGACTCATTAGCTGAAACAACTTGCTATGTTGAGATTTCAATTTTGGATAGAGTATTTGCAGCTGATGAAATTGTTTTGTATAACCTCAGTTGCATAGTCCAAAAAATCACGAAAAATAGTATATTCAGAATATCTTCTACAAAAGTTATGTTCCAATTTAATTAGTACTGAGGAAAGTAAAAAAAGAAAGAAAATCAGCCATCAAACAAATATTAATTGTGGCTGATATTTACAAGATAATTATACTAAAAAGACAACGGACTAATGGTAATAAATTATCAAAGATGATAATTTTGGAACTGGTTGATCTGCCATCAATCACTAATTTTTTGGTGATTGATTATAAATATTATTCTCGCCCAATTAACATACAAATAAGAGAGTATGAGTTGTTGATTGAGATCTTTTGGAGGTGATTATGAGATTAATTTGTTGAGGTGTGTTGCTGTCATTGTGATTTTCGTTCTCTTATAGCTGGTATATATGACTTGGTCACTTTCTTAGCATCGGTCTTGCATTTGATTTGTTATCTTTTGAACTTCTAGTTCACATTGATTTGTACGAGAATAAAAATGAGACAATAATGACGATGCATCCCATGCAATTTCATTTTCCAACTTCTTAATTCTTCCCCTAATGTTGAAAGTTTTATCTCGTTAAAATGACAATCAGCAAATGTGCACTAAATACATCACTCGTCAGGGGTTCAAGATATCTAATAATTGATGGGGAATCAAATTCAACATATATATTCCTAGCCTCCTTTGATGACCCATCTTAATAAGTTGTGAGCAATTAAAATATATACTCCACAATCCAAAAAATCGTAAATGGAAAATACTTGGCTCTTGGTCACAAGCTAATTGTATTGGAGAGTACTTAAGATAAGTTGCTTGCCTAATGCGTATAAGTGACGTTGTATGCAAAATCGCATGACTCCATACAGATATTGGAAGCTCCGCTCTCATAATCATTGGTCTAACAATTAATTGCAAACATTTTACCAATAATTCTGCCAAACCATTGCGTGTATGAACATACATGATGTTCAACACTTATCCCAATTGACATACAATAATTATTAAATGTTTGGGATGTAAATTCATCACCATGATCAAGACGAATTTTGATGTCTAATAGGTATTGAACTTTAAAAATGTCTAATAAGTTACTAAATTTTCAATTTAGATCGTTGACATCAAGTTTTTTAAAAATTAATTGACTATTAGATATAAAATTAAATATGTCATAAATAAATAAATAAATAAATTGACTATTAGATATAAAATTAAATATTTCATAAATAAATATATATATATATAGGGTTGGTTGTATAAACAACAATCAGGCCCAAAATAATGACAAATATAACAAAATTTATTTTGCAAATATGACAAAAATCAGTGACTATCACTAATAGACCTCTATCGTTGATATATGACTATCACTGATAGACTACTATGAGTGATAGTCACTGACAAAATTCTATAAAAAAATTAAGGTGATAGACTACTATCAGTGTTAGACTATTATCAGTGATAAAAATTGTCATATTTGCATTTTTTTTTAAAAGTGCTATATTTTTAATTATTTGACTCTAAATTGACATTTGTTATAATTTCCCTATATATTATATATAATTGAATATTATTCTAAACTTTGAATTTTGTGTCCATTATATCCATGAATTTTTAAAAAATTGTAGAATACGTGAAGAACCTATTAAATACAAAATTTATAATTTATAATTTATTGGACGTAAAATTGAAAATTTAAAGATTTATTAGATACATTTTAAAAAATCTTAAAAGTCTCGAGACCAAATAAACACAAACATTAAAATTTATGCCCCGTTTGATAACGCATTTAGTTTTTTGTTTTTGATTTTTGATTTTTTTTTTATTTTTGTTTTTAGTTTTCTGTTTTTTTTAAATAAAAAACATATATGTTTGATAACCGTCATTTGTTTTCTGTTTTTAAAAAATAGAAAACCAAACTTGTTTGATAATTATTTTTGATTTTTGATTTTTGAAAACATAAAAGTTCAAGGTAGTTGGATAATTACTATTTATTTTGTATTTTTTTATAAAATAAAAATCATTTTTAAATAATGTTAAATTTATTAGAATGTAAAAATTGCAACATTTATAAAAAAAAATTAATTAAGTTGCAATTATTTGATGAAATTAAAAATTTAAGGTAAAAAATGATTTTTCCTATAATAAAAAGAATTTATTTTGTCGATAGTTTAATATATTAGACAACCTGACTTTTATCAACCCTAAAATCAGTAAAATAAAATAGGTTAATTGTATAAAGTGGATAGGTATATTGGTGTAACAACACAATAATATTAAAATATAATACACTAGAAATATTTTATTTAAATATATTATAATATATTATTTTAAAAATATTGTTATACTAAAAAAATATTAATAATATATATATATATATAGGGGAATTGTAGTAAATGACAATTTAAGACTTATTGTTTGCAAATATAGCATGTTTTT
Organism: Herpetospermum pedunculosum; assembly: GCA_028017165.1. NCBI lineage: Eukaryota > Viridiplantae > Streptophyta > Magnoliopsida > Cucurbitales > Cucurbitaceae > Herpetospermum > Herpetospermum pedunculosum. The sequence continues at coordinate 49,520,841 of CM051528.1, read as the reverse complement.
AAAAATTTTGCGGATATAGCAATTTATATCGCTGATATCTTATAACTGATAGAAGTCTATCGCTGATCACCTCAGTTTTTTATAGATTTTTGTCAGTGATAATAGTCTATCAGAGATAATAGTCTATCACTGATAGAAGTCTATCAGTGATATAATAAAGTCTATCAGTGATAGAAACGAGTTTTTTTTGCCATATTTGCAAAACATTTTAAAGTTTGCTAAATTTGCAATTAGTTTGGGCCTGATTGTTATTTGTGCAACCAGCCCTATATATATATATATATATATATATATTTTAAGAATATACTAATAATATTGTTTAAAAAAAAATATTACTAATATTAATGACAATTTTATTGAAAAAAATGTAAATGTTAATTTGATTGTAATTTAAATAAATAAATAATTGTTGATAATTTAAATAAAGTTGAAAAAAAAAAAAAAAGTCCACAGAAACATAGGTGTACACAAAACAAGGGCGCGCCCGTTCAGTCTGCAAATAAAAAACCCTCGTTTGTATTTCCCAAACCCTTTCGCAAAACCCTCATCAGGAAGCTCATGTTAACCATTTCAAAGATGAAATCCTTCGTATCTTCGTCGTCTTTCTCAACCCTCTCGCCCTATTTCCCCATTACAGCTTCTCCAACCTTCTTTTCTTTGCCTTCTAAATCTACTCCTACTATGCAATGCAGCCCTGTATTCACCCAACTCTCCAATTATTTCACTTTCAAAACACCCAGAATCTCGAAACGGGTTTTCTCAACCCAGAATCGAACAGGGCAAATACCAGCTTCTTTCTCACCGCCCTCCGGCGAGGTTCATTTGATAGTCGGCCCCATGTTTGCTGGCAAAACAACCACTCTTCTTCGCCGGATTCAGTCCGAGTGCAGTCATGGCAGGTCTCTTTTATGCTCTGCTTTCTTTTGTTCTTCCGTTTATTCATCGAATGGCTTTGCCAGCGTTTACTGTAATTTTGAACTTATGGATATGAAATTTGTAAATTTGCTGTCTGATAAACGAGGTTTTAAACTGATATCTGATGTGGGTTTTGGCCTCTTGATACCGAATGAGTTAAACGACTGAATTGACAAACTAAACTAACTGATTCTTTCAAAGTAGACTGCTGATATGGAGACATTGTTGCACCAAGTTAGGAAGAGAAAATTTCACATCAAATGTCTGGGGACAGTTTCCACTCCATCCCTAAAATATAGGGACATTCAAGAAGTAGGTGACTTGCATTATTACCGTGCCTTCTGCAAAGTATGCAACAGTTCAGCTGGATTGTACAATTTGGAGTTAGATCACATAGTTTGGAGTGATACAGGAGTTCATTGGGATCTGTTAAATATGGGCTTAGAGGGAACACGTTCAAGTCATGGTAGCCACCTACCTAGGATTTAGTATCGTATGAATTTTTTTAGCTTTCAAATGTAGTAGGGCCAGGTCGTTGTCTTGTTAGAATGATTGAGGTGTGCGCAAGCTTTCCTAGGCACGCCATATGTCAATAGAAAATAGTTGTGGAGTTATTGATAGATTTATCATTTCTATGCTCTTCCTTGGTCTATGCTTGTGTTCTGGATCTTGGATCAAGTGCTCTTCATTCACCATTTCCATCTTTCTAGAAATAAGTTGCAATTTAGTAAGTAACCCCCTTTTTCAGAATTTAATTAATCCATTTTTTTTTGGGGAGGGGGGATATTTTCTCCTTTAGTTTTGTTGGGATGACATCTTGTCTTCCCTATTTTTTTTTTGTTTTTTTCATATTTAGTCTTGTTTAATGATTTGTATCTTTATATTCAAAAGATTAAGACATCATCTTTCCTGCTGAAGGAAAATCTATATGCTTGTTGTTGGACTGCATACAAATATAACTTTTGGAAATTTTAGAACCTAATTACTTGGATGGAAAGTATACTCTGATGTATCTTGATTGGCGTAGTTTCTTATTTTTTGGTACAATTCATAATATTTTTCTTTTTTCTTTTCATGCATGTTTTTTTACAGAAGTGTTGCTATAATTAAGTCAAATAAGGACACGAGATATGGATTGGATTCAATTGTGACGCATGATGGTATGAAGCTGCCTTGCTGGGCATTGCCGAACTTATCATCTTTCAAACAGAAGTTTGATCAAGGTGCTTATGACAAGGTATCATAACCCCCCTATCTTTGTGATGTCAGTGTACTTAATTTGTTTGAATCTTGCTTAGACATTTCATTAAATTGTTCGTATCGTGCTTATACATTTCATTAATTAAAATACAAAGAACAACCATGGGTTGACTTGGTGGTCAATTAGGGTCATGTGAAATAAAGGGTTAAGAGAGAATGAATTCAAGCTATGATGACCACCTACCTAGGATTTAATATCCTACGAGTTTTCTTGACAACCAAATATAGTAGGGTCAATCGGTTTTCTCGTGAGAATATTCTAGGTACGCGCAAGCTAGTCTGGACACTCACGAATATCAAAAAAAAAAAAAATGCAAAGTATTCTCACCCTTATTAAAGAAAGTATTGACATCTATGAGGCTAAAGCTTTGGTTTACAATGAGACTGGGCAGAATTTTAATTGGCCATCCCGATTTTCCTGGTAATAAAATGGCTAATTTACTTGATATTGGTGTGACAGCTAGACGTGATTGGAATCGATGAAGCTCAATTCTTTGACGATCTTTACGACTTCTGCCGCGAAGCTGCAGATATTGATGGCAAAACAGTTATAGTTGCTGGGCTGGATGGGGATTACTTGAGGTATTATCAAATTTACTGGCATAGTTTTAGTTCATTTGTTCAAATAATTTCAATGCTTTACTTAGAAAGTGATGACATGAAAATTGAATACCCATTAGTAACTCAGTTAAAGCTTTTGTGTTGGGGGTTTATACAAAAAACCTGAAACAGGAGGAGCTTCGGTTCAGTTCTCGATATAATTCCACTTGCTGATTCTGTAACAAAGTTATCTGCTCGATGTGAGATCTGCGGGAATCGAGCTTTCTTTACTTTAAGGAAGACTGAAGAAAAAGAGACCGAGCTGATCGGTGGCGCAGACGTGTATATGCCCGTATGTCGACAACATTACGTCAGCGGGCAAGTAGTGATAGAGACAGCAAGAACGGTAGTTGAATCACACAAGGTTGAGTGTAGGAGTCCAGCATAGTTGTTCTTTAATAGTAGTTCTGCAGAATCAAATACATGCCCAGTAGTGAATGCCGAACCGTATTCGTTGTCCCGACAATTAAGTTTGCCAAGGATCGGGCGGTTTTGGAAACAGGGAATTATGGTGTGCATAATGTTAGGATTAAGGATATTTCCAAAGAGACTTGAAGGGAAGAATGTAGAAGGAAGAGGAAAGGGCATTGTCCAGTAGTAGGTTTAGAAAATGAAAATGAGTTGGTTGTGCTTGTGTTTTCATGGCTGTTTTGATTGATTGGATTGGATGAGAGGGAAAAATGAGTCAATGTTGTGTCATATGTATTTGTGTTGGTTGAATGTAACCAACAAAATTGAAAACTCATTCATTATTGGGGGAGGAGACATTCAAGTGGCAACCATGTGTGAGCTTGGTGAGTTGTTGATCAGCCAGCTGTTGATTGTATTGTGAAGAATGACCTCACCAACTGATCTTCAAAATTGATTGTAAGTTCCATTGCCATATAACAACTACTAATTAAAGACATGAAAAGTTGTTAATAATTGAATTATAGCAAATATTGTCCTTTTTAAAATTAATAAAAGTAGAAATATGAACCACCATGGATTTGAATGGGCTCATGACCATCTAAATTTAATATATTTTTAAAAAAATTTGACAACTAAATGTAATAGGGTTAGGTGGTTATCTTGTGAGATTAGTTGAGATGTCTACAAGTTGACTTAGACATTATTGGATGTTAGGATTTAGGGTTTAGTTTAGGGATTATTCTTCCCTTATTGGTTATTCTATCCTTATTTGTATTTGTTCTTTCCTTATTTCGTCATAGCAATCTCTATATATATCTCAATGTAATTCTCTCTCAATACAATGAATAATATACTTTTCATATATTATAACATGGTATCAGAGCTCCTCCAAAAACCCTAGAAATCAAAAAACCCTAAGGGCGGCGGCTTGCGTTTGGCGGCCGTCGCCCTAACCCAATTTTGTTCTTCTGATTTCGTTCGTCCAAGAAACCCTAGATTTTCATTTGGTTTCTTTTTTCATTCTCTTCCCTCATTGCCGCCGACTGTTTCCTCTGCGCACCGCCGCAGCCGCCAGACTCGTTCTCCCCAATCTGCCGCCGCCGCCGTCTCCTCCGCGCACCGCCAGATCCGTTCGCCGCCGCCGCTGCTTCCTCCGCGCACCGCCGCAGCCGCCAGATCCGTTCTGCCCAGATTCGTTTGTTGTCCACCATTTGTCGCCGTTCAGCTGCTGCCTGCTGCCCAGATTCGTTCGCTGTCCACCATTTGTCGCTGTTCAGCCGCTGCCCGCTGCCCAGATTCGTTTGTTGTCCACCATTTGTCGTCGTTCAGCTGCTGCCCGCCGCCCAGATTCGTCCGCTGTCCACCACCTGCAGTCGGCCCAGATACGCCGCCCAGGTTCGTCCGCCGCCGTTGTTTCCTCCGCATGCCGCCGCGGCTGCCGCTGCCGCCGCCGTTTCCTCCGCACGCCGCCACCACCAAAGAGCTCTTCCTCTCTTCCTTCAGATTAGTTGCCGCAGTCCTCCTCCATCTGGCACCTCTTCATTCGATCCAATGAAAGACCTATTTTGGTCTCGGTTTATTTCAGTTCAATGTTCGGTTTTGGTTCAAATCGGTTCAACCCCGATTCGGTTCTGGTTCAAATCGGTTCAACCCCGATTCAGTTTTGTTTCAGTCCGGTTCAGCCCGGTTTCGTTTCAGCTTGGTTCATTCCAGTTCGTTTCGTTTCAACCCCGGTTCAATCCGGTTTGGTTTCGTTAAATCTTATTCAGTTTACTCTGATTCGGTTCTGGTTCAAATCGGTTCAACCCCGATTCAGTTTTGTTTCAGTCCGGTTCAGCCCGGTTTCGTTTCAACCCCGGTTCAATCCGGTTTGGTTTCGTTTCAACCCCGGTTCAATCCGGTTTGGTTTCGTTAAATCTTATTCAGTTTACTCTGATTCGGTTCGGTTTATTTTGGTTCACTATGTTCGTTGTGCATCTGCCTCCGCATGTTCGCGCAAACTCTCCGTCATGAAGATTCAAATCTGCATTTGTTCGTCCAAAATTATCTAACAAACTCAATTTGGTTTCTCAACTACCATCTTGAGTTTGAGGGAGGGTGTTAGGATTTAGGGTTTAGTTTAGGGATTATTCTTCCCTTATTTGTTATTGGTTATTCTATCCTTATTTGTATTTGTTCTTTCCTTATTTCGTCATAGCAATCTCTATATATATCTCAATGTAATTCTCTCTCAATACAATGAATAATATACTTTTCATATATTATAACAATATAGAAATAAACTTGTACATTATTGGATATAGAAATATGTTAGCAACCGTGTATTAACACATCATATAAATTAATACTTTATGAAAATCTTAATGAAAAACAATACTAGTTGTTTAGACTATCTTTGACAACAATATTGTTTTTAGTTTTTTTTTTTCTTGAAGAATTCTTAGTCAAGGTTTTAAGTCCCTAATTATCCGTTTATATACTCTCAAGATATATTTTTATTGTGAAAAGTGTACTAGGTGTCGATTTAGGATTTATATTTAGCGAATATAGCACATTTTTTTAAAATTTACAAATATAACAAATTTTTGGTGACTTCACTAATAAGTGATAACAGTCAATTTTTATTCGTGATAGTTACTAATTTTTGCCATATTTACAAAATGTTTTATATTTTGCTTATATATGTAACCAACCTTTATTATTGTGTATTTCATCTATTAAGATTTCTTAATTATAGCATAAGGTAGGAGGCAATATAACGCTATGTCTTTTTTTGATATCATAGAGTGCTAGAATTGAATCTATGACCTCTTAGTTATTAAGTCGTACATTTTGCTATGCGGATTGAGCTATGTTTTTGTTTTCATAGAAGGTTATGCTTTAGTTATAGATTTCTAAAAGTAATAACAATAAAAAAAACAAAGTTTACTAAGAAAGAAAAATATAGGAAAAATTATCCTAATGGTCCTTCAAGTTTGAGTTTGGTAGCACTTGGGTCCCCCAAGTTTCAAATCCAACAATTATACTCCTAAGTCAACCTCATCATCGGGTCGGGTCAGTCCGACCCAAATGATCAAAGGCCCAAGCTTGGTCCAAGCCCAAGCTTTACGGGCCTCCACCACTGTTTGAGATTCAAACATACTTAGCAAAAGCATATATATATTTTTATTTAAAAATAATTAAAAAAATATGTTTAATATTTAAAAAATAAAAAAAATAAAAAAAGTCACTTCAACTTCTATTAGTGATGTAATGATCAAGAGGTACTTTTAGATCATCGACTACACTCATTAAAGTTTTTCCATAGATCTTAGGCATACAGAAATCTTTGACGATCGACAAAAGGGAAACGGAATAATGAAACGTTATGATCCAAGATCTAAAAGAGAAAGGACCCACATCTTCCACGTTCTGTTCCATTGTGGAAGCTTATTTTCCTCCGGATGATGGTAATCCAACTGATTGACAACTATACTAGGAAAAATTGGTTGTTTAAGACCGAAATTTATCTAACGCTTAACATGATTCACACCATAAAAAAATACTAAATAAAATGGTCGTACAAAGCCTGAGCCAGGTTCAGTCCGCGAGATGGGCGGACCCAGGACGGTTCAAGGGGAACTTTCTTGCGGGATAAAATGATGTTAAAAAACAAAAAATAACCTATCTAATAGTGTTGCTTAGTGCTCAGGTGCATCCTACTGGGTGTTTTTTAAGCTCTAGAAGGACAAGTTAAGGTTCCCACTGCAATGGGGGCTTCAAAATATACCTCCCACGCGCAGCCCCTAATACCGGCGATAACTCTGCCTCATGGGGACAACAACCAAACCCTTACCATGTGTTCTCTCCAGGTCAGGTCGGAGGCGAAGACTGGCAAAGTTAATTAGTGGTGGGGTGTTCATAAGAACATTCTATAGTCTTAATAAGAGGGGGGAGGGTTAAGGATTTACCCGGTGTGAGATATCACATTGTTCGAGGAACCCTAGATGTTGTCGGCGTAAAAGATCGTCAACAAGGGCATTCTAGTGCGTTGTTGTTTCTTATCCAAGACTTGTATCATTTGATGATGCCATGTGACTCCGTAGAAACATGTGAAGTGTATGGCTAAACCAATAGCGAAAGTTTCGTAATCTAACTCCGTGCCAGCAGCCGCGGTAAGACGGGGGGGGGGGGGGGGGGGGGGGGGGGGGTGAATCGGGTTGAAAGTGAAAGTCGCCAAAAACAGGTGGAATGCTTAGAGTCAGTCATACTTGATTTGACTAGGTTAGAGAAGATAATAGGAAGACTAATCTAAGAAGTAGAAACACCCTTCTTCGTACCTGGCCATGGTTTCATCCAGAAACTCAGAGAGCTTAAATTTTCCCTCAAATAATGGAACAAAGACACTTTTAGTTGCATTGCCACACAAAAACAAATCTCCTTCTGAATGAGATTTCTTTGATTGAAAGTATGGAAGAATCTGATTCTTTCCTCCCCATTCACAAAATAGGGGTGAGCAAATAACACCGAAAAACTGAATCGACCGACTAAAATTGACGGTTCTGGAGGGAATGAACGATTCAAAACCCCGCAGCGGAAGCGTTGGAATCGTCTCTTTGGTTTATTTAGAATTAAACTGAAACAAGTTAAGCAATTTTACTTTTGAAGCCCACAATCTTCTTGGGTTCTTTTTCCACGAGATCTTCCTCGCTATGACTCGGGACCAAGGCTTGTGGGAGCCTCCTTGAAAGAATGTAATTTTTTAGAGAACAATTCTCTGCATAGCGAAACTAAGTAGTGTGTTTGGCTAAACCTAAATGTCCTATTTAATAGGGTCTTTACGAATTAATTTTATTTAATAAAATACACATTAATATCTATTATATTAAAATATGTATTTTATATTTATTTCAATCTCATTCAAATATCATAAAATCAATCTTTTATAATATACATTTAACCAATTTGAATCTCATTCAAATTTTAGATGTATATATAGTTTTCAATATTAATGTATCTAATACATAAATTATTTTTTTCTAATATTTAACGTATCAAACACAATAAATATATTTTTCTCTTCTACATTTAATATATCAAATATATTAAATATTAATTTGAATATTTCAAATTTTTCTTTCAACTAAATTGATTCTTTTAGTGTTACTATGAGCTAGCAATGGTATCTTATGGACCTACACATTTATAAGCTTCAATGATACAAAATTAATTAATTAAACTCTTTAATTAATTAACTTTCATTCATTAACTCTAGGTCACTCCACTATAGGCCTAGAGTTGCACTCTTATGCACTGTAGGACAAGTTGTGTCTATGGATATAATCATTACATGCAAGTCGATCATTCACGAGTTGTTCGTAATTATAGCTGGGTCAAAAGTCCGTTTTACCCCTGTAATTACATTTTACACCTTAAGTACCATTGATTATCTAATGAACAACCTGTTTATGATCCAACAATAAATCAAGTCCCTCTCGGGCCAGTGAGAGGGCGGGGCTCCATTGTTCAAGTCTCGAAATCAGCACTTAAGGGACCTACTCATCTACTTTCTTTATATGAAAAATGAGTGAATTCCATCTTGTGAAACTTATGTTCCCAGCTCTCTATTTGGTAAAGCCCCCAAAATGATAGACTTATTGAATCGCTTATAAAAGCCATTATCACCCATACAAATCAAAAGACGAGCCCTCACAGGCAGGAGTTCATAACTCACTCAGGATTAAGATCGAGTCACATATGATCATCTTGTGAACTATTAATCTTCTCAAATAACAGGTTTATAAAGAGATATTATATATTTCGTGGTCCAGTCTTATACAAACTCATTGTATATGATACTCCCACTCACATGTCTCTACATGAATGATTTGGATCAAATCATTTGTAACAGTTACAAAGTGGTCTGTATCAATAGTGTTACCAGGATAAGGCACCTAACCTTATCCATATATTATAGACTATTTAGGTTATTCTTTGAACATGATCCTCTCGTATGTCAACTACATACGGTTCAAGATTACACTAATAACCTTGGATTTTTATATATAATGAATATTATAAATTGCAACTAATAATAATCAAATAATTATCAAATAATTATTAATTAATTACGAGGCTTTAAGACATAAATTCCAACAGGTTCGGTCGACGTTGGTTTTGTACATTGAAAAACCGACGTAGTTGTCTTACGTGCCTGATGCACCACCTGCAGTCCTACACGTGTTTGCACCTGGGAAAGATTAGTTGATCTTTCCAAAATTGTACTAATATATATTTATAAAATATAATATAATATATTAATATTGAATTAATATAATATAATAATATATAATAATATATATTAATATATGTTAATACTGAATTAATTACTATAATATTAAATAAATTTTAAAGATAATTTTTCTTTACGTTTTTTATTTCGTTTTAGACTTTTTAGTTTTAAAAATTTATTTTTTCCTTCCTCTTTTTCTCTCTTTCTTATCTCCTCCTTCCTCCTTCTATATCCATTTTTCTTCTCTCTTCTTCCTTCATTTTTCATATACAATGGCATGGCAAGCAACAACAAAGAAGCCTCCACTTCTTTCTTCATTTCTATCTCTTATTTTTCTCTCTTTTTGCATGTTTTTTTTAAGTTCTTCGGAGTTCTCTTCACGTCGATTTCGACCAAAACCGATCGAACGAATGGTCGGTCGGTCAGCGTCACCAATCTCTTCGAAATCGATCAGAACCGATCGACGTAAATCGATTTATCGGTGGTCGACGACGGTTTGAGCTCAAAACCGACGTCGGGCAATTAATACTCACCCCTACACAAAATACAAAGATCATATTTAACAATTGTCGCCAAGGAGGAAGTCATGTGGAAGCAAAAATACAAGATCAAATAGCTATCCGAGGGAGATTTAAACACGAGTTTTTTCACCGATGAATGGCCATAGAGAGGAGAAAAAACACCATTCTTCAAATCCTATCAATGAATGGTATTAATCTTATGGATGAAGAAGACATTGTGAATGAATTTATTCGCTTCTACTCAATCTTATATACCAAGAAGTCGGGTCATCGCTATCTCCCTCAAATTTCTTCTTGGGATCCCATTAACAATGCAGCGACAACAAGATTGAAATTACCTTTTGCAGAAGTCGAAATATGGAGGGCGGTTAATGATTTTGGAACAAACAAGTCTTTAGGACCGGACAATTATACCATGTAATTCTATAAAACGTCATGGAACATCCTCAAGCTCAAAATCAATTGGGTGTTTCAAGATTATTTCAATAAATGTATTTACCATCTTGGGGATAAAGTCGAATAGGTAGTTGGGCACATAGTACAACAAGATTGGAGTTCACTCCTAACCCGCTCTTCAGGGTTAGTAGATAGGTTGTTCTCTTAATAGCCGACTCCGGGGCTTGAACAATGAGCGCTCACCCTCTCCTGGTACGAGAGGGTTAACTGATCTGTTGGTTGGACCACTGATCTATTGTTCATTAGAGGTGTCAGTGATACTTAAGGAACAAGACGTAATGCAGTTAAACGGTTTAAATGACCCAACTGTGATTACGAACAACCTGTGAAGGGTCGACTTGCCCATGACGGTTATATCAAGAGGACATAATATATCTACAGTGAGGAGAGTGCAGCCCTCAGACTATAGTAGAGTCTCCGAGGGTTAGCGAATGTTGATTAGTTCGGTTAAAAGAGTTTTGACCGGATAATCTCGTATCGTTGGAGCTCATGATCTGTAGGTCCTTTAAGTTCTCCTGGCTAGCTCAGATAACGTCGTGCAAACAATATAAGAGAAAAGAAAAAAGAAAAAGAATTTGAATTGTTCAAATTCGACTTGTGGAAGGATGATGTACATATTTAAATATGATTTAAATATGAAAATGGTAAAAAATATGAATATGATTCATGTGCAAAAAGTCTGTTTTCGAAAAACCGGATTTAGCTATATTATTTAATTAATATTTGATATTGAATTAAATAATATTAATTAATTAAAAAGTTTAATTAATTAATAATATATATATATATATATTTATTTATTAAAAAAATTAATAAATAAAATATTTATTATTATTTAAAATTAATAATGTATTAATTTTTTAAAAATAATAATATTAATAATATATATATATATAAATATATATATATATATATAAATATATATATATATATATATTATATATAGATGGCTAAAGATAGGTTGGTGGAGATTTGGGTACACGTTTGTTGTTTTTTAAAAAAAACTTTATTTTATGGTTTCTGTTCTGTGTACTTGATGAACTAGATGAAGATTTTCTTTCATCTTCAACCTCAACTCCGTTCTCCATATTTCTTCATCTTCTTTATTTTTCTTTTCTTTTCTCTTGTAACGGAGTCTCACAATTCCGTTGCACGGCGCCGAGGATAGCTGGACTACCTCGGGCGGTCTTTGAGGCGTTCGTGAGAAAATGTTCAAAGCGTTTGTGAGGAGAAACGTGCGACGGAACTCGAAGAAAATTTAGAACTTCGAGGGTATGTATTCTAAATTTCTTATTTCCGTCGTTTTGAGCATGTTTTCTATTTGTTAAATTGATGTAATTAGAGTATCATCGATCCAAAATCGCTTCCGCAGCGTGATACGCTCCATCAGTTCTTACATCCATTGGGTGTATTTCCAAATTTTGTAATGCTGCTATCGTAATTAACATCCGTATAGATGTAATCCTCGTCACTAGAGAGTAGGTATCAAAGAAATCTATCCCTTCGTTTTTACGAAATCCTTTAGCTACTAAGCGGGCTTTGCATTTATCAATGGTGCCATCAACTTTCAACTTTCTTTTGAAGATCCATTTATAACCAATTGGTTTACTTCCAGGATGTAAATCTACCAATACCCAAGTATTATTCTACATAATGGATTCCATCTCACTATTGATAGCTTCTTTCCAATAAGGTGCAACCGGAGATGACACAACTTTTTGAAAAGTTTGAGGCTCATCTTCTATCATAAAAGTAGTTATGAAATCAGGTCCAAAGAAAGTAGCTTTCTTAGCTCTTTTGCTTCTTCTAGGTTCAGACTCAGTTTTCTGATCATCTTGACCTTTCGAAGAATTAGCCTCATAATTTCTCTTGGCACCAAGACTACTTTTTTGTCTTTCTTCTTTCAAAGGATATATATCCTCAAAGAATTCAGCTTCAATAGATTCCATAATAGTGTTATTATTAATATAAGGTATTTCAGATTTAATCACTAGGAATCTATAAGTAGCACTATGACCAACATAACCTATAAAGACACAATCAATTGTCTTAGGTCCAAGTTTGGTCCTTTTTGGTAAAGGAATTTGTACCTTTGCCAAGCACCCCCACACTTTCAACATTTTATATGAGGGCAACTTACAATTTCACACTTCATAAGGTGACTTATCAGTCTTCTTATGTGGAATTCTATTTAGCATAAAATTTGCTGTGAGCAAAGCCTCCCCCCACAAATTATGTGGTAAACCTGAACTATTTAACGTGCAATTAACCATGTCTTTCAAAGTTCGGTTCTTTCTTTCAGATACACCATTTTGTTGTGGTGTATAAGGTGCTGTAGTTTGATGGATTATACCATTAAATTCACAGAATTCATTAAGTGATGATGATTAATATTCACCACCTCTATCTGATCTAAACACCTTTATTTTTCTCTCAAGTTGATTTTCAACTTCTGCCTTATATGTTTTTTAAAACTTCAAAGGTTTCATCTTTACTATGTAATAAATATACAAAGCAAGCTATCAAAAAAAAAAAAAAAAAAAATATACAAAGCAATATTTGCTATAGTCATCAATGAAAATAACAAAATATCTCTTACCTCCTCTTGTAGGAGTACTTTTCATGTCACATACATCACTGTGGATTAGATCAGGTAATTCATTACTTCTTTCCATAGATGAAAATGACTTTCTAGAAAACCTTGATTCAACACAAACTTCACATTTGTGTCTATTATCAATGTTAAAGTTAGGCAACAGTCCTAAAGTTATCATTCTTTGTAAGGAACGATAATTGACATGCCTCAACCTAGAATGCCATACACCACACAACTCAACAATATAAGCAGAAGAACTATTGTTATTATTGTTCTTGGGCATTTGTGCCAATACATTCAGCTTGAACGCATCATTCAGATAACCCTTTCCTACATACATACCCCCCTTAGTCAGAATAAACTTATCTGACTCAAATACAAGTTTGAACCCATTTTTATTAAGTAGAGTTCCTAACACGAGGTTTTTTCGAATCTCTGGCACATGCCACACATCATTGAGGGTAAGTATCTTTCCAGAAGTCCATTTCAGTAGGAGAGTTTGGTCCCTTCCTCTATCTGCATGCAGCAGCAGTATGACCAGTTTTACCACAAACCCAACAGTTTCCAAGAATGCGCTTGTTAACGTCATTCTTTGGCCCAAGATTCACATTCTTCTTCTTGAAGTATTGCTTCTTGGGTGCACGCCTTGACGCTTCTGCAACATGAGCATTTGCTTCAACTTTCAGTGGAACTTTGTCTCCTTTTCTGTTGTCTTCTTCTATGCGGAGTTTTACCGCAAGATTCTCCATGGACAACTCCTTTCGCTTGTGTTTGAGATAACATTTGAAATCCTTCCAAGAAGGAGGCAATTTCTCAATCACAGCGGCAACTTGGAATGATTCACTGATACTCATTCCTTCACTTTGCAAATCACTAATGATAATTTGCAATTCTTCCATCTGATTAACTACCAATTTGGCATCAATCATCTTGTACTCTAAGAATTTTCCAACAAGAAATTTCTTAGTACCAGCATCTTCCAGCTTGTACTTCTTGTCTAATGCTTCCCACAAAAGCCTTGCAGAATTGAAGGCATTGCAGTAAACATTATACAAGGTGTCCTCAAGACCACTCAAAATATAATTACGGCACAAGAAATCTGAATGGATCCATGCCTGCTTGGCAACTTCAGTTTCAGGAGTGACAGTGTCTGGAGGAGTAACCGGGCACTCTTCTTTCAAGATATGAGCAAGGTTCAACGTGGTGAGGTAGAAAATCATCTTCTGCTGCCATCTTTTGAAGTTTTCTCCCTTGAACTTCTCTGGTTTTTCAGCATGAGTTTTGATCATTGTTGATCCCATCACGGTAGGAATAGCAACAGCAGTGGATGAACTCGCAGCCATCAATTCAGCAAATCAATTGTCTTCAGAATGTTGGATATAAGTTGTATTTATGAACTAAGAAACACGAGCACGCAGATTACACCGTAACAAGATACAAAATTATAGAAGATGTATAAGGACAGAAATACAGTAACAATAACTACTGATAATTATCACTTCTGATTATCTTGATGGAGATGAAAAACAAAGTCGAGGCACGCTTATAAAGCGTTGTCCTGAAGACAATTGTTCGCTCTGCACAGGTTGCAAACAGACTACAGCGATCGTCTTAGCAGGATTCAACAACTTGTTCCGGTAGAACAACAACTCGAACTACTCGGATCTGGCAGAACTCTTATATACTTGCTCTCAACAAAACCAAGACACAGGAAAATAAAGGAAGAAGAAAACTCGAAAATTAGATGAAGCTTAGATGTTTTTGGGATACTCTCAAATGACGAATCCAACTACTATTTATAGTAGTGCAAATCGTAACTCTTACAAAAAAGAAACGCCTGACAATAATTGCATTGTAAATGTTAACGGTTACGAATGTTACAAATTTAATTTCATGAAATTAATTTGTATGTTACACCATTACAATAATTACACTATGAAAGTTACAAATTCAATTCAAGAATTTAATTTGTAGGTTACACCCATGGTTAGAATATCAAGGGTTTCTAACCATTACTTTCTTTCACAAAATACAATAAGTTCCAACACCCTCTTAGAAAGATAAAGCCCTCTAGAGGCATAAGGTAAGGTGACCCCTTTCACCATTCCTTTTTAATATCATTGTTGATTGTTTCTCCTGCCTCATGAATCAAGGAGCCGAGAATAGATTGATAAAGGAATTCGAAATGGGGAGAGAAAGGTTAGGCACATTATGTACAAAAGTTTCGTTCCGTCTATCAATGGATAAGACTTCGGTTCATCTTCGTTCAAGGCAGGACACGCCCTGACTTTAATTAAAAGATATTTCAAAAACTTACTGTTGATTTGAAAGGGATCGTATTGACCCTCTTCATCGTCGATATTGATGATAGTGACGATATCGACCGTGTTCTCGGGTTAGTTAGTCCATGAACCGACCTCTCAAAACCCTTATCACTTAGTTTTCGACTTTTCAAAAATATATTAGCTATCCATCATCTCCAATTTGCGGACGATACAATTCTATTTTCCACATTCGATGATTCATCCATCTGAAATCTCTTCTTCATTGTGAAGACCTTTGAAATGGCTCCGGGCTTCAACATCAATGCTCAAAAGTCTGAAATAATGGGTATATACCTTGACGATATGGAGATCAACAACTTAGCAACCTTGTTTGGCTGTAAAAGAGGTTTTTGGTCAAATACATAGCTCGGTCTTCCCTAGATGGCAACCCCAAATCCTATTCCAAATCTTGGACGGGTAATGGAATGAGGGACGGGGGCGGAGAAGGCATTACCCGCCCCAGCCCCGCCCCATGGACATCTGTGCAAAACTAGTGGTAGTAACCAACTAAATATTATATTGAATATAAACTATTATTAATTAATTTATGAATATATTTTATGTTATAAATTTTGTATAATTAATATTTTATAATATCATATAATTTATAGTACATCATATTACACATATTTTAATTTAACAAAAATGTATTGAGTTTATAACATGAAATACTTTATTTATTAAAAAAATTAGGAAAATTGTAACGCAGGTCAATTTAGAGTAAAATAATTAAAAATATATCATTTTTTAATTTTTTTTTGCAAATATAGAAATTTCTCTATCGATAATAGTAATCTATCACTGATAATGTAGTCTATCACCTCAGGTTTTTATAGAATTTTGTCGGTGACTATCACCGATAGTAGTCTATTAGTGATAGTCATATATCAGCGACAACAGTCTATCAGTAATAGTCATATATCAGCGATAGTAGTCTATTAGTGATAACCACTGATTTGTTGTTTATGCAACCATCCCAAAAATTTATCATTTTAAATATAATTCCGCATTTTAAAATTTAAAATTCAAAATCTGGATACACTGAAAACAAAACAAAAAATGTTTTAAGAGGATCACACAATCCGAAAACAGTTTTCAAAAACAGAATCCATATTGCATATCAAACACATCCTCACTGGATTCAATGAATCTGAAAACATAAAACAAAATTCGGTGATTCAATGAATCTGAAAACATAAAACAAAATTCACATTCTCTACCAAATGGGCCCTATAAACAGAATTCAAAAACAGAATCCATATTGCATATCAAACACATCCACTCTTATTTTCCATTACTTTTTTTTTTATATATATCAATGAGTGTTCAGACCAGCTGATGCGCACCTCGACCAATCTCACGGGACAACTGCATGACCCTTCCACATTTGGTTGTCAAGGAAACCCATAAGAAATTAATTTTTAGGTAGGTGGCCACCAATGATTGAACTCATTCCATCTAGGAGAGCTTTAATAATCTCAAGGATTGAACTCATCCTCTCTAGGACAGCTTTAATAGTGTCAAGACTCTTCATAACCACTGAGCCAACCTTTGATGGCCTATGATGGTGGCAAGATCCACGAGGAGGAACTTTGTAGTGAATTTTCCATGACCACTCATCATTAAAAGAAGAAATCTGGAAGGATTGAAGATGGCAACAACTATCAAAGACATTTGAAACTTTACCTTGAGTTTGTGGGATTTATTTTTAAGAAGGAATCTTTTAAGGAAGAGGAAATTGAAGAGTGGGCAAATTTATTACTCATCTCCCAATCCTTCCCAATCCTTCCAGATTTATTCTCCTACTAATGAGTGGTTATGGAAAATGGAAAAAGATGGAAAATTCACTACAAACTCCCTCATAAACCACAACTATGCCAAATCAAGCACACAATGTTTTGGCAACTACTCTATTGGGGCACCCCTTCACCAAAGAGAAAAAATATCTTTGACACAACTTTAACAAAGCCTTTTTTTGGACTACTTGGAACGAGAGGAATCAACTCATTATAAAAAAACAAAGAGAGGAATTCAGCTCAACTTATGGATAGCATTACTTAGATAGCCATTTCTTGGTGCAAAATATTAAATCAATACTCTTTTGTTACCTTTACTACCAATCGGAGAAGTTATTGTCACTCCTTTGGTTTTGGGTATTTTCTCTTCTCTTGCAATTTCACTCATCAATGAAATTGTTTCTTATTAAAAAAACTTCTTCCCTTGAGGTCGAAGGTTCAACACCCCACAACCCCACCCCCCACCCCCACATTCGTTGTACTAAAAAAAAATACAGTTTATACACTATCATCATAGAATTTAAGGGGTGGTGGCACAATTGGCTAGCGCGTAGGTCTCATGGCTTAACGAGTTATCCATAGAGCCTTCTTCAATCTAGTTTGAAAATATGAAAAATGTCATCCCACAAACAACCATGCAAAACTTGAAATTTTAGTTTATAACCAATGAGTCAGACCTCAATTCCTATGAAGAAATCCTAATTGCAAGAGTAAAATACCGAAAGGATTTGTTTTTTTTAAAAGGTACCGAACTTTCATTGAGTAAGACACCGAAAGGATATCAGGATTAAAGAATACAAGAACATACAAAAAAAACAAGTCTCGAATAGGAAACCCCACTAAAGGAAGGGGCTCCAATCAAGCAAGATACTTAATTACAAAATAACCGCATCACCGACGCCCATAAAGAGACATGGAACCTAACGAAGGACCAAGCAGAACACAAATCCATCTCAACCCCTCTACAAGTCCTACTATTTATTTCCCCCCCCACAGGCCCCATAACACAACACACACCCGCTTGCCAAAGAAATTTTCCTTTCTCCCAAAAAAGTCGAATGGAGAAGGAACTCCTCGATCAAGCAGAGCACAAATCCATCTCAACCCCTCTACAAGTCCTACTATTTATTTCCCCCCCACAGGCCTCATAACACAACACACACCCGCTTGCCAAAGAAATTTTCCTTTCTCCCAAAAAAGTCGGATGGAGAAGGAACTCCTCGATCGTCTGTCGAAGATCGCTGGGACGAGCCCTGGGAGTTGGCTCGTCCCAAATTTGTTGGAGAGATATGAGTTGTGATAGATGATATATAGCTGCAACAAATATAATCTACACCATCCATTATGAAGCCATCCGATGAAATTAAGCACAAAATAGTAGATTAACGGCTTAATCCCATCAGTCATAGGAACTTGCCATGAAAGCTATCCTTATATGAGAACAAAGAAAACATTCAAAACATCAAGAATCATTTCCAAATTACATATGAAAAGAAAACTACTTGACCTTCTTTATCTTGAAAGAAAAGGCCATACAACCAAACCAGCTAAAACACAAGAAGCAAAGAAAGCGAAAATTTTGCTTGAACTTTCTCAGGAAATGAAAATCCTCAAAGACTCAAACAAACACATCTCACAGTCATCAGCATCACCAGATTGTCAAACAACTTTTGCAAATAATCTACCTTCCTATGTAGTTGTATCATTGTCATCAATGGAAAAAGTAACAAAGAATCTGATATCTATGATCTATCATAGACACATCAGAAGGAGCAAAATCTTCCTATTACTATGAAAAACATTACCATCTGTGGATGACAATCACTTAATCAGAACAAATAAGACTGCTTGAAAGATGAAATGTAAGCACAAAAGATCACATAAATGAGTATCATAGTAAAGTGCGCGAGAATTGTACAGGGTCATGGCGTTAGTGTACTGCTGTTCTGATACAATCATAAAGACCATTTTTGTCCCTCTTAAAGCTACTACTAGCCTAATTTTCTAATTTAGAAGAGAAACAGATTTCATTGATAAATGAAATAAAGGGAGGTAAATCTCTTAAAGCTACTAGCCTATTAATTTTCAATTTTTTGGTTAGATGCTGAAACTCTGCGGAAATTAACACAAGTTATGACAATGTGGCAAAAAATTATAATCTAACGAGACCCCTTTACAAAAGGTTTACCAACTGAATTAGAAAATTTTGGACTTACAAATGGCACAAGAGACGAGTATATGATTTATTCCTCCAAATCCCAACCTTAGTTTACCGATCAAAGCAAAGAAATCAGGTAAAGTCATCAACTATCTCACTTGGACGAAAATGAGCAACACAGAAAAGAAAAAAAGTGAAGTTTCAATTTGCTTATTGACACAACCCGGTCGCATGTTTAATAAGTTGAACATCGTAAAAATGTCAACAAATGGAACTCGAAATTGAGAAGAAGAAAGCAAAAAAGCAAAAAACCCTAAAACGCACAATCTTATTTCTTGTAACGAGCTACCTCGCCTTCATTGGGGAAAAATCCCATAATCCGACCGGCTGAGTTCTGATAAGCGTACATGAAGCCTCCCATCAGCCCAATTAGACCACCGGTCACCATTGACGGTCCTCTAATCCCGGGCTTAATCCCTAAAATGCAAAAAACAGGAGAACGCATTTACAGATGAGCAACGAAATGGAAGAGGAAAAAAGAATAAGAAAAGGAAGAAAGAAAGAGATTGATACCGGAAAGATAGCCGACGGTGACGGAAACGCCGGTGATGGTGACGAAACGGAGGTAATCGAGAGTGTTGAAATTGCCGACGACTCTGGTGAATGGAGGGTTCCGATCTAATACTGGGAACTCTGGCTTGGTCGAGGCTGTAATGTCGGTGTTCATCTTGTCTTCTCCGGAGCTGAAATTGATCTCCGCCGGATCTCTCTCTCTCTCTCTCTCTAGTGTGCGACGCTGCAAAAACTCGCTTGCCGACTCGCTGCGGTTGAAGACGATACGAGCCTAAGAGATTGCTGACGGATGAACGAGCATTTCATGGGCTGGGCTCAAAATACTTGGATCAGCTACGGCCCATTATAAAAATGAGTTCTATTTAAAGGAAATCAGTGTGTTGATGATTTGGGGTTTAAACAAGTGTATAATTATATAGGATATTACAAAAATGTCTACCATAAATTTTTATTACATTAATGTCTATAAAAATAGTAAAAAATATAATTTATAGTTTTATTTTTTTATCCCAATACAATTTATTACGTTTTTCTTTAAATTAAAAAATATAAAATCAAACAAAATTAAAATAAGTAATAATTATTACTGATTTGATTCTAGATGAATAATAGTTATCAATTGAAATAGAATTAGTAATAATAAGTAATAGTAAATATCAATATTTTTTTTCTAAAACAAAGCTCATCTTTTACGTTTTTTTTTATTTTCAAACCTTATTTTCAAACCATATTTTCAAAACTAGTTTTTAAGTTTTTCAAACCCAATTTTCAAAACCAGTTCTACAGAGTCGTCGCCCTTTCCAACGGTACACCGACTGAAAGTTCCCTGCTGGTAAACCATACTATTCACCATCGTTTCGGATAGATTGAGGGTATATATTCGTCGGTACTTTCTAAGGTTTCGTCGTCCGTACACCACGACATTCGACGCCGGTACAGTTGAAATTTCGTCGTCGGTACAACACGTCATTCGTCGTCGTTTCGAATATATTTAGGGTATATATTCGTCGTTTCGGGTTTTAACACACTTTTCGTCGCCGACTCTCCAACTTCATCTACACCGTCGTCAAATCCGATAAACTACCGTCTTCGCCGGTACCGGCATCTCGTTGTTTCTTTACCGCACTATTTAGTTGCTTTGAGAGTTTTTTTTTTATATAACATGACCTATATACATTGGGAATATATCATGTAATTTTTTAATGGTTAGTATTTTCTGATATAAACAGAGATATATATGTATTATGGTGTATATACTATGGTTTATATCGTTTATATTAGTGTATTATTAATGGTTGTATATATATAAAATGAGGGTGTATATATAAAAATGTATATTAGGGTTATATATCAAGGTAATATTAATGGTCGTAATTTAGGGGTTTATATAACAGTGTATACATTTGTTTCGGGTATATTGAGGGTATGTATCAAGGTATTATTAATGGTTGTACATATAAAAAATGAGGGTGTATATATAACAGTGTATATATCAAGGTAATATTAATGGTCGTAAATTAGAGGTATATATAACAGTGTATATATTTGTTTCGGATATATTGAGAGTATATATCAAGGTATACTATATATAAAGTTTGATATAACATGGTATGATATCTTGGTTAATGTTGGTTATGGTTGTTAATTTTTATATTTATATAGTTTGTGGTTGTCAATTATTTATGGTTGTAGTATTCAAGAGATGTTTTATATATATTTGATGGTATATGTTGTTAATATATATGATGTTTCAATTTTTTTAGATAATGGTGAGGATTAAACAAATTGAAGATCATGAAAGAAGAAAGAGTTAAAGACTTTTAGGATGTTCAAGAGGTGGTAAAAGAAAAAATAACAAAGATAAAGAGGTGGTGGTTGTTTATGAGATATAATATATATACTTTGTATATAATGATATTAAATTTATTGAAAATGAATAAGTATAATGTATTTAATCATAAATAATTTCAGGATGATACATCTGACGGGAGTGTTGAGTATCCGATGAAAATTGATATGGGTAAAACGACATAATCGAATATATTAAATAGGATAATTGGGAATATGCGTAGGATGCTAAATGCGATCAAGCCAACGAAAATGGTGATTGATATAGAGGAAGATAATGTAAGTTCTGAATTTATTCACTTCAATATTAAATAAGAATTATCTATAAATGTTTTTACGACTCACGTTAAAATGTTTGTAGGATGAGATGAAATGTGATGAAGAAATCATTAACAACACTCAAATTGTTCCATTCAGTGATAGATATTAGATAAATTTTAACACACATTGTGTTATATTCATATACACGGTATTTATCAAAGTTTTGATTTGTAGTTTGCTTACGAGGATAAGAAGGATGGTGGAAAAGATGATAATTTCAATGAAGTAGCCAAAAACGATAGCAAAGTAGATGATATTGCTAATGTAGATGATCTGAATGACATAATGGAGACAAAAGAAGAAAAGGATGGCAATGGACAAAAGGAGGCTAGAACAAATATTGATGATAGGGAGCAAATCAATGACGAAGAAGATGATTTGACATTGTCTTTTAAGCTAGCTAAAATCTCTAAGAAAAGGAAAGTGATGGTTGATCCTGAAAAAGTGGTACGTTTACTGTTTATTAATATATAATTAGTACACTTTTATACGTAACATTGTTCTGATCAACAAGTTATAGATAACCCCAAAGAAGAAACAACTTAAGAGAAATTATGGAGGTACCTCTTATGAGACCTACGAAAAGGGTAATCTGAAAAAAAAATATTTAGTATATAGTATCATCTATATAAAGAGAATTCAAAGTTTAAAAATCTTATATACCCTCTTTTTTTACTTCGTAGGTAATAAGACAACAAGGAAGTGCGTTAAAGCAAATGATAAATGATCCAAAAAAAAGATTAAGGAAAAAATATAGTGAATTGAAGAAGGAAAAGACTAAGGTATTTTGATGTTTTTTTTTTAATTAATTATGGTTGTTATCATTAGTTTAAATATATTGTTCAAAAAAGACTATTCTAATTAATGATGTATATTGAATAGGTTCAGAATTCGAAGGATGATATGAAAAATATGAAAGGCCCTAGATTTGGGAGGGGAGTGTTGGGGAAGGATCTTACTGAATTATACCGGGTATGAATTTTTAATATCCCCTACTTTTACTTACATGCTGATAATTTAACTTCTGATTTAAAATATATAATGTGTATCAGGATGCACCGCTTATTCTTCCCAGAGAGTTTTGGTCCGCTACTCAGAAGTTAAACATCTATGGTAGTATAAATGTAATCAACAAAATAAAAGAAAAATTGAAGAACAAACACCTAAAGAAATTTAGGGAAGGTTGTTTTGGGAGGTTCTTAGACCTAAATATTAGTAAAACTTAGAGTCAACTATTGTATCACATAATTAGGAGACAGTGCGGTCTGACTAAAACCGATGAATTGTGTTAAACTTTGATGGGATAGTAGTCAAATTTGGGATAAAGGAATTTGAATTAATTATTGGGATGAATTGTAGAGAATTTCCTAGGGTAGACGTAGCTAGATTATCAGGAAGATTTTGTACGAAATATTTTGGGGATGATCAATATGTTAAAAGATCTATGATAAACAAACTTTTTACAGAAGGTGAAAATGTAAAAAGAAAAGACAAGGTAAAGATGGTCAAATTATACTTCTTGACAAACTTTTTGAATGAAAAACAAAATGGAGCTTCAGTCGAAATGGAACATATTTTGTTGCTTGATGATGAGACGATGTTTGAAAATTATCCATGGGGCATCTTTCTTACAAAACAACAATAAAGTCCATAAAGAGTGCAATTAAAAACCTGAATGCATCAGTTGCTGGACTTGCAGGGTTTCCATATGCCCTATTGATTTGGGCTTATGAGTGTATGCCATTGATTTCAAACCCAGACAATTACTATGCTCGCAAGGTAAGCTCAGGATGGCCAAAGATGAAAAACTGGGCACCGGGCGTACATCCCGAGTGGAAGGGCTTCGCTATTAAGGTTTTCGAACATGAAAATGTAAGTATCTAACTCAATTATGTTTACATTTTTTTTAAAAAAACGTAGTTCTATTTGTTATATTATATGTGCATTTTTTAAATACTGCAATTTGTATTCTTCCTAATGAAAGAGGAGGATCCGATTGTTGAACTGAAAAGTAAGATAACAATTAAAGGGGAAGATGTTGGTAGTTTTGAGTTTGTGCAGACTTCAAAGAAAATTAAATTCGTGAAGAATCAAGAGGAAGAAGGGGTAAATCTTACAAATCAAGTTATTGGTCTAAAATATTTGTTTAGAATTAGTGGAATACAAACAAAACTAAATCATGTTATTGCTCTTGCAATTGAGATTTTGACTTATATATTCCATGTTTATTGTGTATGTTTCATAATATAGTCATTGGATATATTTAATGCTGAATAAATAGGGTATATATATTGATTAAGGTCGATATGAACGAGGTATATATTACGGTATTTTTTTGAGTTTTCATTTCATGTGACTGATTGTGGTTTCTATTTTTTTGGTTAACCATTATGTTCTTTTGAATTTTATGCTGGTTAATGTTGTTTATAGTAGTTAATTTTCATATATATGTAGTCTAAATTTGTGAAGAATCAAGAGGAAGAAGGGTTAAATCTTATCATCCAGGTTCTTACTATGTTTTCTGATTTCCAATAATTAGTTATGAAGACATTTTTAGAATTAGAACATCAGGTAGACAATTTATAGGGTAATTTAGGGTGGGGGTTATTTTTTAAACTATTTAGAAAAATAGGGTGGTTTTAAAAAAAAATCGAAAAAGTGGGTTATTTTTTTGTCTTATTAGAGTGCGCGGGTTCAACCCGCGCACTCGGACCAGTCAAACTTTGCCCCCTCCATTGAATTAAAGTCACGTGCACGTTGTTTTTATTTACTAAATATAAAATTTTGAGTGGGGTCCACGTAATAATTTTAAGTTTTCTATCCTCCTTAATAACATGGTTCAACTCGCCGCCACGCCACTGCAGTTGCCACCGCCCAATCAGCATGGTTCGATCTAGTACGTGTTGCTGCCCTCGAATCTCCAATTTGCAAGAAGAGATGTTCAGATCTGGAAGAAAAGGCTTTCTTCTTTTACTTTTACAAATCTGAAACTAGGAAGTTCTAAATTTGAAAGTTTCTTTTTTCCCCTAGAATTAGGCGATGACGACGACATTGTTTTGGCGGCGCTTGCTGCAACGACTTAATAGGTGATGGTGAAGACTTATAAAAAATGAAATAGAGAAAGAGGAAGAAAAAGAGGAAAGAAGATGAAAGGGGGAGAGATTTTAAAAAAAATTATAACGAAAAATAATTAATAATTTTGTTAAAGAGGAGAGAGAACTTAAAATTATTATGTGGACCCCACTCAAAATTTTATATTTAGTAAATAAAAACAACATTCACGTGGCTTTAATTCAATGGAGGTGGCAGGGGTAGACTGGTCCGAGTGCGCAGTTTCAACCTGCGCACTCTAATAAGACAAAAAAAAGGACCATTTTTTTCGATTTTTTTTTTTAAATCACCCTATTTTTCTAAATAGTTTAAAAACAACCCCCCACCCTAAATTACCCCAATTTATATGATGAAATAGAAGTTGTGAAGAACAAGATCGATACATATTTTAGTTTTGATGGATATGATAGAGATGGTGGTGATAGTAAGGATGATGAAGAATTTTATGGATGAAGTTGATGGTGTTAAGAATGGAGATTGTTTGGATGGGGTAGATGGTGAAAAAGAAGTAGGGAATGAAAATTGAGGCAATGTAGGGAATATCGATTTAAGTAAAAATGCTGAAGAAATGACAAGAAAACTAGAAGACGTTGTGAATACCCAAATGCTGCAGGAAGTTGATAGAATTGAGGAAATAATAAACAGACCAAAGGAATACATATTAATTATACCACTTTATAATTTTTGTTAATATTATGCAATGAGAGTCTATATTATTCAACACATTTAACAGGGAAAAGCAAAGTTAGATGGAGAT
Source organism: Herpetospermum pedunculosum (assembly GCA_028017165.1). Lineage (NCBI taxonomy): Eukaryota > Viridiplantae > Streptophyta > Magnoliopsida > Cucurbitales > Cucurbitaceae > Herpetospermum > Herpetospermum pedunculosum. Next base: position 49,494,923 of record CM051528.1, on the reverse strand, counting down.
AGTAATGAATACGATTCTTCAATGATATACATCGATGCGGTGAGTGTTACTATATGCAATTACATAATTATAGTATGTTTTTTCCAAGTTATTCCAATGTAATCTAAATTACTTATTTTTTCTTGCATATTTAGCTGAAAGGAACGTGACTTTTTGAGAAAATGATTTAGCTGAAAGGAACGTGAACGAGTTATAATCCCTCCAAAATCATGAGGTCGCCATTCACGTCAATGTTTGGTTCAGTAGAAGATAAGAACAAAAAAGTGGCAAAAATGATCGATAGCGAAGATTCTGATTGCCCAAGCTTCAAATTGTTGTCCCAAATTTAATCGAGCAATGATAGACTACATAATTTAGTTATATTTTTATGTATTTTTTTGGAATGACATGGTTATTACTAGACCACTATTGGGCAAGATGTATTCTTGCATGTAGTTTTTTGTGTTAGGCACATTATGATTAGAATTTGGATAACTTTAAGTTGATTAGTATTCATATTTTTTTTTTTTATGTAATGTGAACTGTTTACTAGTTAATTAAACAGTTGATATTTGACCAATGATATATAATTCATATAATTAATAACTATAATACATGACTATCAATTGATTTAGTGGTTGTTATATAGTTTCATGTTGAAGGTAGAATAAACATTCGAGAAACAATTTCTGATTGAGATGAATATATTCGTGGTATATATCTTGCCTACACAGATACCAAACAATAAAGAATGGTCTGGTTGGTTTATATATATTCGCAGTATATATCATGCATACTTGTATATTTAAAATAATTATAAAACTTATTTTAGGTATTAAATAACAGTTGTAATGCGATAATTTAAATGAAAGACAATACTTTGCAAAAAGCAGAATGATAATTGTTATGAAATAAAATGTTTATCCAAAATTCCAATTGTAGCTAGTTTAACAAGCAATAGAATAAAGTTTTTTTAAAAAGTAAAAACATAACAACGCAATTGCTAAAAATACTACTGCGTAAGTGGGTTTCTACACGTTTTCCTATTGTGACCAACACGTCCGCAACGTCCACATTTGATTCTCCTCTTAAATTCCAATGGTGATTGTATTGGATCGGTATGACAACCTTAGAGGGGGGTGAATAAGGTTTAACGCGAAGGTTTATGAAACGTTTTCGAGAGTGAGCCCAACATGAACAAATTAATATACTTTTTACTAACGAACAATTTAAACAAGAAATTCATACAAATAAGAACACCTCAAAATAAACTAGAAATTAAGGATAACAATTTCAAGCATCTAGTTTAATTATAAAACCAAGAATGATAATAAATATGCAAAGAACAAATCTACCAACAAAGTAATTAACTATAAGTATTTAATTTCAACACAAAATTTTAGCAATGATTATAACACATAATAATTGAAAACTAATTGCTAAAATTAAATAGAAAACGGATAGAGAAATTCGACACCAGAAATTTATAGTGGATCGGTCTAACTTGACCTACTCCACTCCCCAAGCTCCTCTTGGGAATTTCACTAGAAACGAACTGACTCTTTCCACGATTTAGAGTTCAACTGCTACAACATTCATTTTCCGGGTGCAAGAACAAACCCGATCGTTTCCACGATTCAGGATCAAACCGTTAACAACACTCTTGTTTACGGGTTCAAGAGTAACCCCAACAATAGATTTGAAATGATAAACGATATAAAAAACTCTTTCAAAGAGTGAATATACAAATCAAAACTCACAACTTTGTAAGAAAACGAGTCTTACAAGTAAACGCCTTCAAATGGTTATGAATAATAAAAAATAGAAGCTCAAAATTTGCTCAACAATGGTGTCAAATCCTCTCAAAATATTGCCCAAATTTTTATGGGTTTTTTTTCTTCAATTTTAAGGGCTTTAAATAGAGGAGGAAAAATAAATATGACCGTTGGTGTTGGCTTTTTGAAGTTTTTAAAATGTATTTTTAAATCTTAGGACACTTATTTTATAAATGTTATTATGGTTTTAATTTGAGGATCGATTATAACCACATATTTGTGAATCGATTATGACCACACGTTTGTGGATGATTGCAGACCACATGTTCTCTGGTTAATTCCTGACCACGTGTTTTGGATCATTTCTAGCCACATGTTTTCTGGATGATTCATGGCCACATGTTTGTGGATGATTCCTGACCACAAGTTTGCCTTCTCATTTCCTATATAAACCATCTACATTTCATTTGAGAATTCATTCTATTGAGAAGCAAAACATTACTCAATAGTTCTCTCATCTTCGTCCCCTTATAGAAATCCTCCACAAAATTGTTTTCTTTGAGTTATTGAATCTCCGAGGAGATAGAACTTGAATCTGGAAGATCAAAAGAGATAGAAACTGGACCTCTGAGAAGTAAAAGAGCTAGAGTAGCTAAATACTATGGTTCTGATTTCTTTGCCTATACCCTAGAGGAAGATTCGACCAACCTCAAAGAAATAAAATTGTTGGCTTTTTGAAGTTTTTAAAATGTATTTTTAAATCTTAGGACATTTATTTTATAAATGTTATAATGGTTTTTAATTTGAGGATCGATTATAATCATACATTTGTGAATCGATTATGACCACACGTTTGTGGATGATTCCAGGACACATGTTCTCTGTTAATTTCTGACCACATGTTTTTTGGATGATTCAAATGTTTGTTGATGATTATTGATCACATGTTTGGTTTTTCATTTGAGAATTCATTCTATTGAGAAGCATAACATTCCTCAATAGTTCTATGATCTTTGTCCCCTTATAGAAATCCTCTACAAAATTATTTTCTTTGAGTTATTGTTTAACTCTTGATTCCGAGTTGGTGTCTTAAGGGTGTATGATTGAACGATCATTCCTACAGTGCATAGGTGATCGATAGATGGGTTGTTTTATCCTGGAGGCGGCGTGGTTGATAGACTGTTGTGCACAACACTGGGCAGAGCTGCGAGTCTTAAAAAAATCGACCTAGTCCGTCAATACTGACTAGTCGCTCTCTTTAAGACGTTTCGCAGCTCTGTCCAATGTTGTGCACAACAGTCTATCAACCACGCCGCATCCAAGATAAAACAACCCATCTATCGATCACCTATGCACTATAGGAATTACCGTTCAATCATACACCCTTAAGACACCAACTCGGAATCAAGAGTTAAACAATAACTCAAAGAAAATAATTTTGTAGAGGATTTCTATAAGGGGACGAAGATTAGAGAACTATTGATGAATGTTTTGCTTCTCAATAGAATGATTTCTCAAATGAAATGTAGTTGGTTTATATAGGAAATGAAAAGGCAAATATGTGGTCAGGAATCATCTACAAACATGTGGCCATGAATCATCTAGAAAACATGTGGCCATAAATGATCCAAAACATGTGGTCATGAATTAACCAGAGAACATGTGCCCTGCAATCATCCACAAACGTGTGATCAAAATCGATCCACAAATATGTGGTTATAATCGATCCTCAAATTAAAACCGTAAAAATACATTTTAAAAACTTCAAAAATCCAACAGTTGGTGCCACGTGTCAAATTTTGATTGGTTGCAAGAAAAACAAATCTTAAAAAACCATAATATTATATTATAAAACATGCCCTCATTTGAAGGAGCGGAAGGATGAAAATCAACTGTCTCCTCTTGAATGATTGGAAAATAATAATTCAGCTGTCTCATCTTGAATGACCGAAAAATAATAATTCAGCTGTCTCATCTTGAATGACTGGAAAATAATAATAATAAAACATTATAAAAGTAACCTTGGAAAAATTATTTCTTTTTATTATTATTATTAATATTTTTAATGTGTCACGAGTCGATATTTAAACCAAATTACTCATTATTATTATTATTAATATTTTTAATGTGCCACATGTCGATATCTAAAAGGTTCATTCAGTAGGAATTAACCGCCCCCTCATCCGCACGTGTCGACACACGAATGGTCCGTTTCCGCCACGTCATCAACACATAGGATTTTTCGGTAATTTTGTTTTGCCTATAACTTCTTCGTTAGATGTCCGATTCGAGTGATTTGAAAGGTGTTAGAATTTTCATTCCGAACTCTACGCTTTGGAAACTTCAAAAAACTAAAAATGTTAGTAAAGAAAATTAAGTTTGTTATCATCAAAACATTAATTAATTAATTAATTTGAGATTAATGGCCAAAAAACCAACAATCTCCCCTTTTTTATGATGACAAACTATTATAGAAAAATAAAATCCAAAAGTGGTGTGTGATATGAAATATGAACTTAAAGTACAATCAACACACATACATAATTTCATTTCTCTTAAAAAGAAAGATATTCAATAATAACATGCTTTAAATTTTCTTATTACCTCTCCCCCGTTTGGAATCAATAAAAAATGAATAATAAGAAGGAAAAAAAATAACTTAAACCACAGTATTAAAAGAATGAATAAATTCTCCATTTTAGAGCAAATTGCACAAGTTTCTCCCTATTTTTAAATCAATTTAACACTCCCCTTAGCAAGGGACAAAAAGACATTTAGGACATAAATAAATTAGAAGGTAGAAATAACAATCAAACTTTACTTCAAAGACAATAGCTCTCCTTAAAGAAATAAACAATTTGCATAATAGAGGGGACATATCAATAAAGCAATTATGGAGACTCAAAATATCAACAAATTTACAAATAAATGGTATAACTCCCTAAACACATGTATTCTCCTTCTAAGAAACAAACAATAAATATCAAAGAAGAGAAAATAATTTAAGTAAAAATCATTAAAAAAATAATATTTTGTACAAGATAACATATTAAACAAAAACATGGTAGATCTATCTCAAACAAATCATCAATGATTTGAATAAGTTCTCACTCAAAAGAATATTGCATAAGACATATAAATTCTAAAAGATGCTAACGGAGTTCAAGAATATACATTAATTCCATAAAAATTCCTCATATGAAAAAAAATTTAACAGCTATTTCAAACACATTATAAAACACATTCTTTTCAACATAGGACAAAGAATATGCTCAAAATAAATTTCATTCAACACATACTCCATATAAACAAATAATAAACATCGAAACATGAGATATATTTTCATGAAATATGTATAACTCATACAACAAAAAAAATACATCTAAACAATTTCTGTTAGGAATGACTAGCCTATGCGCGAAAAAATGAATTATTTTTTATTACCCTTCTTTGTAAAATATTATCGTTTTAAATTAAATGATAAAATCAGTTTGATTTTGAAGTGAGCTCTAATTGATATCTGAATTGATTTCATAATTGGTTTTAAAACCAATTGATATCTGAATTGATTTCATAATAGGTTTTAAAACGTTTTTGATATCTTGATTTATTTTGTAACTCGATTTCTTTCATATTTTATGGTGCTTGAAGGGTACTCTTCATCATCTAGTTTTTCATCTTCTTCAACAAAAATCTGAGCAATGTTTATTTTGATTCCAATCCTTCTCTCGCGAGTGGACGTGAAAGTTGGATGTTGTGTTAACCTTGGGGAGCAACCGACATAAACGATTCACACCGAGGTCGTGCCAAATTTTTCTTTCAAGGCAGTGGTTTACCACAACGTAACGATAGATTTCCAGTTCTCGATTTCCATCAATTTGAAAGCAAACTTTCGAATCGGAATATGAGAAATCATAGAACACCTAGCTTTTCTTTTCTCTCTCCAAAGGCTCAATTGAATTGACCAATTGCAAAAGTTTTGAATCGCCTCTGAGGAACTCCACCATTTGTTCTCTAGAGCCTGAAGATTCATTTTCTGTTTAATTGAGAAAAAATCCTGAGAAATTTAAAGAGAATGCCGAATTGGGAGTGAGGAATTGTTGTCACCGTGAGCAGACTTTCTTCAAGCTCTAAATCATGGGCTTTCCAGATCTGGTTCTCCATGGTGGTTAGCTCGACGGGGATGGCAAATTGATGAGATTTTAGAAATTAACATCAGAAAATTTGATGGAAGAGGTTTCATTCTCCTACTTTTATTGTCTCTATAATTGATGGTGTTAAGCATATATTGATTTCTGAAGGTCTAACCCTTTTGAACCACTTGCTAGCAAAATAATAGTAATAAATGAGGAAGATCTTAAGAGATGATAGTGATAATTTAGCATAGATGGTTGAGGTTTGTTCCTTAAATTTATCTTTTGCAAAATCATTTCAAAAGATGGAATCTGTTACTAGGATTATTATTTCCTCACAAATCTAATTTATGATGGTTTGGTCAGTTTGGTAAGATTATTTCATTCCTTGCTAACTTATGACATATTTGAGAATGAACTCAAGAATCTAGCTTCATGTTTTGATGAATGCAAATTAGGCTAGGAATATTTTTGTCATTACTTGATGGTCTTGTGTATTTGATTATCAATTTTCTTTTGATAATTTCTTAAGATATGATTAATCGTTTATTCTTTCGGGTGATTTTTTGTCTACATTGGAGAATGTGATAAATCTAAAAAATTATAAGGATGATTCCTTAAATTTGATTATAATTATCTTGTTAGCATAATTTTGAACTCAACAAGTAAGTGGTTTAAATTCTCATTCAAATTTCTCTTTTAGTTGAGAATATTGTGTTGGTTATTTTTTGTTCAAACAAATATAGCCTATATTTGTTCAGTTTTTCTAACTGGTGTTCGAATGAATTTTATATTCCAAATCTTATTATTACACGGGATTTAGCCACTTTATTTCATGTATATTGCTTTGAGATGATATTTCAAATCCTTATATATTTCATGAGAATTTAAGAATGTGTTTTAAAATGAAGTTGAGACAATGAGATTGGAGGAATTCCTATGGTATTTTTCTCAATATGAATATGTTGGTGTATCTCTGAATTTTGGAAATATAATTTACCCTTGTTTCTACATGGAATCTGTACTTGTTGTTTTTAATTTAAGAAAAGGAAAAAAGGCAGATATTTGATTTGGAGTTTAAATTCAGTTATTTGAGTTGGAGATTTTTTATTGGTTAATTTATTCAAAAAAATATAGCTTAAATATTTTAAGCTTCTCTAATTGATATTGAATGACATTTATATAAGTTGAGTTTCGTATATTTTGAGATTAAAGATTTTACAAATCTTTAGATAAGAGATGATGATTTAGCAACTTTATTTCATGGCTATATTTGGACATAATATTCAATATATATTTGATGAGTATATATTTGGTTATTATTAACTCACTATATCAAATTGTTTCTCCATGGCATGAGGTAAGGTAAATAATAATATTATTATTGTTGTATTATGTTTCTAACCTCAAATGTGATGTTATTTGAGAAGTCTAATTATCATATTAGGATGAATGAAAATAATATTTATTATTGTTGACACAACTCTAGAATAACAATTTTGAAAATGATGAATATTGCTAAAGTTGTTTAGTGATGCAACTTGAAATTGTGAAAATTGATGAATATTGTTAAAGTTGTTTATTAGTGCAACTTGAAATTGTGAAGCAATAGATTATAGCAATTTTGAAAATGGTGAAATATTGCTAAAGTTGTTTGGTGATGCAGCTTGAGACTGTGAAGCAATTAAAAGATTGAGGTAATGAGTATTTTTAATTGACAATATAAATGCGTGATTTATATCATAAATTGTCATGTTTAAAAGTATTCAATTTAGCCATTAAATTTCATGAAGTTGAAAATTATTATCATTTACCATTGATTTAGTTTGACCTATAACATTCTTTGCCTATTACACATTGAGAGTAGGAAAATGTGTAAAATCTCAATTATATGTGTAACTAATGGAATTTTATGGTAGTCTAAGATATTGTTAGCTCTGTATAAGGGATATTCAAGATCTTGTTGCACTAGTAGAAATCGGGGCTATGGTGACAAATAAAAACTGTCATCAGGACTTTAGATGACAATTTTTTTCAGTCGTTATAGCCCCTGCCTTCTTTACTCTATAGATGACACAAACCGAAAACTGTCATCATTCATGGTTTCGTGACAGTTTTTTTCTGTCTTCATAATACAATTAATGACAATTATTTTATGTCAACAGACGTTATTTTATGACACTTAAACATTGTCACTGAATGACCACTCATATCATATTTTGTCATCTAATCGCAATTGACGACATGAAATTTTTGTCATCTTATCGCAATTGATGACATGAAATATTTGTCATCTAATCTGAATCGATGACAGTAAATATTTGTCAACTAATCCGAGTTGATGACAGTAAATTTTGTATGCTTTGATGACTTATATTTCTTGTCACTAATAGGTTGAAGACGACAGCTATTGTGAGTCAACAAAATTAATTCAATGACATGATTTTTTGTCAAAAATTATGTTTTTATGACAAATTTTTTTGTCGTAAATCTAAATATATTTATATTTGTAATTATTATTAAATTTTATAACTTTGATGAACCTTTGTTATAAGGGTTCACCAAAGCTATAAAACTAATGAAGAACATATCTATGAATACACATGTAACAAAAAAAAATACTTCAAGTAAGACACAAAACGTAATATCATTGAAATAAATTGTATATATCATTGAAATATCACACTTTTACACAAACTAATTCGTATATATCATAACTACAATACTCAACAATTATTGCAATATTAACACTAAAACGTTGCATAACATAATAGAATATATATTATCTAACCCAACAAAAAAGTCTATCATTTGTTGCAATATGACTTCTAGCTTGAGAAAATATTTTGACATCTCTTTGTAGTTCCTGCAATAAATATTCAAGAAGGCATATTAAACTCAAATAAACTTAACAAGTGGTTATAATTAAACTAAACTAAACTTATTAGTCTATTCAAAATACAAATCAAACACATCACGCTAAGCACTCAGATGTGCTTAGTCTTATCAGAGAATTCATAAACGACAAAATATAGTTTGCTAAGCACTCAGATGTGCTTAGTCGTATCAGAACATTTATAAACGACAAATTATAAATTGCTAACCACTCAAATGTGCTTAGTCAACGATGCCACAATGCAAGTCATATAATTCACAATACATAAACATATAACAGCTAAACTAAACTTATTAGTCTATTCAGAATACAAATCAAACACATCACGCTAAGCACTCAAATGTGCGTCTTAGCAGAAAATTCATAAGCGACAAAATATAGTTTGCTAAGCACTCAGATATGCTTAGTCTTATCAGAACATTTATAAACGATATATTATAGATTGCTAAGCACTCAGATGTGCTTAGTCTTATCAAAATTGCAACGATGCCACAATGCAAGTTATATAATTCACAATACATAAACAATTATTAAACACGCAACATGCCAACAAGTAGATAGAAGCCACTTACCTAACGCAGTCCTAAAACAACCCAACACTTTAATCCTTACTTCAGACGCTCCAAAACGAACCTAAGCAACAAAGATAAATTCAAGCAGTTAGGAACCAAAAAACAACACCTTAAGCTAGCCTTAAAAGATAAATTCTTGATCGTTTCATGGAAAACTGTAGTAACTTTATGCCTCCAAAATTGCTACCTGAAGAGCCAAATCCATAGATGCATCAACCTGGAAAGAAACTTCATCCTCTTTGCCATGAGCTCTTTTGATTGAAATATAGCGTCCCTCAATTCCAAGCAGGGCAGAGAGGAGATCATCAATAACAATAAGTTCCTACATATATAAACGTGACATAAGACAATTACTATAGTCAGAAACCGTGATGAAAATTTTAAAGATAAAAATAATATTGACAACCAAATTCATAACTGAACAAGGAATTCAGGAAAAACAAATTGTGGAACTATATTAGAAAATAAAAATAATAAGTTCCTCAAGTTTGAAACGGAGTATTTAACATATAATCATAATTGCAAACAAACCCTGAATTGCAGCATCATAACAGCCTATGGCCTTTTCCGGCACCCCATTGCTGAGATATTCGAATTTTAAAGTGTACTAAGTACTGTTTCAAGTAGGAATGACACTAGGGACTCAAAAAGGAGTAACGAGATAAGATAAAAATGCAACTATTAACATTGTCATTTACCTGAAAGAATCCAACTTCAATTCAGCAAAACGAGAAGTAGTTTTTGCTTCCTGGAATATAATTTTCAAAACAGAAATAGAAAAGATGACACAAATTCATTAGTACTCAATTTGAATACGAGAGACCAACCAAAGAATTAAAACTACAATGATCATAATTCATAAGAGAACAACTAAAATAGACGACGAAAGTGAAAAATGATAGTATACCGATTGCAGAAGCTCAAATTAAGCCTGTCAAACTCGGAAGATAACATAATGCTACAACTTAGACTCTATTGTTCTCAAAACACACATAGATTTGAGTTCTATATGGAAGAAAATAAATGTGAATTTGAAGGGAGGAGAAATAGAAACCTGGTGGAAAATAAATGTAAACAAAATTAATATAACATCAAACATCAAACACTCTAGGAAAGTGATGCCCTAAACACAATCCAACAGTAGATAGAAAAAGTTAAACAATTAACACAATCCAACAATAGTTAAAAATGAAGCAAGATATTTATTTATATTTAAATATCAAGATATTTAGATAGAAATCAGGAGCTTCTTAATAAACATAAGGTTTCTACGCGTTAGGATTGAGAAAACAACACCTAAAGGACACACAAAGGAATTAAAACCAAGTATTACCTACTTTCTTACCTAAATAGGTCTTGAATGCGTGCTGATTGGTGTCCGATAAAGTCTAAACTGCAAGCTCAAACCTATTAGGGAACGGGTAATCTAAATCTAACATTGAAATAGCTAGGGTCAATGGCAAACCTTGTGGAATGGAGGAGAATCGTCACTGATTGGCTACTTGAATTCTTCAGAAATGAGGAAAAAACGCCGCTGCCTTTTGTTATCCGTGGTTGTGAGATCGAACGCCAATGGAGGTTGCTCAAAGATGTCTGAACTCGAAGATGTGAACCTCACGGCAAAGGGGTAAACAAAAATTGGGATACACGGGTTGTGGGTCACGAACCAGAGGAGATTGAAGTCAAATTTCAAGTGGCCAATGCTGAGACTCGCGGATACGACCATTACCATCGCAGATATGGACCGTCATCGCGTCGTCGGAGTCGCGCGAATGGGCACACCGACAGGAGGCAGAATCGCGTCTCAGCGGGGCTTCCAAAGGCGAATGCTCGTTGGTTCTTGTGTTGTGCGCCGTAGAAGAGAAATTACGCACGTTGCTCACGCCTCGTCGCCGAAATCCGTCACGCCGCTGCTCGAACCAAGCATCGTTCCTTCGCAGACACCCACTACTTGCGCCACCGTTGCTTGCCGACGAAGAGAGGGGAACAGAGGAGTTGCTTCTTGCCTGCGTTGTGGGTCTCGGAAGGCCAATCGAAATGGGCGATGGGGAGAGGAAATGGCGTACGACTGGATGAAGATTGCGTCGTTGGCCGAAATGGAAGAGAACGAGAGGGAGATGGGTGGTAAGCGTGAAGAAGGTGAAGGATATAAGGAATAATATGGTTTTTTTTTTTTTTTTATTCTCTTTTGTTTTATTTTTATTTAATTTCCCACCAAACCAATTAAGCTTAAATATTTAACAAACCTTTAATGATTAACCAAGTAATTAAACCCCTAAACCCAAGAATTTAATTAAAACAAAATTAAAAATATATTTTTAATACTTGTAGACTTTTAATTTAACAAAACTTAAGGATTAACCTAAAATTCTAATTTGAAATTTATAACTCATGAACAACGAAATCCAATTAACTTAAAATTAACGGACTAGAAGGAATTAAAAGTATAACTCATCCTAAATTAACTAATTTAGAAACGCAGGGCGTTACATCTCCACTGTTAGATCCATGTCCACCACCAAAATCTCGACTTCACTCACGATCATGATCACGATCACCATCATGATCTCTACTTGAACCTTGGTTTGGCTGAGCTTTATCAACTGTAATAGTCCGACCATCTAAATCCATTCCATTCATGTCTTTGAGCTTTATCAACAATGTCACTTGTTGCCCGTGGGGGAAGCAGTGCGGCGACTTATCAAATAAACAAAATAGATTATTTCTCGGGTAGTGTTAGGTTTTTTTTAATAAATTTTAAATGAAAAATTATAATAGTTTTGAGTTTTTTTTAACCAATTTTTCATTCTTCAAAAAAAAAAAAAAAAAAAAAACCTAAATTATTGAACGAGAAATAAGAGAAAATCTTCTTGTTCAAAATTATATAAATTTATAATTTTAAAAAAAATTATATAAATTAAGTTTCTCAACTTATAGACTAAACTAGAAATTCCAATTTCCTGAATTAGAACCCTTAAACAATTAAGTCAGAGGGGAGAGCGGAGCGGCGTGCGATCAGAGGCGAGAATGGAGTCGGCGAACAAGGCATGCGGCTGACGTTCGGAGGGAAGAGCGGAGCGGTGTGTGGCGGCATTCGGCTAAGCGAAGGGGGAGGCGGCATGGGTGGTCAGAGGTGAGGGAGTGAGATGGATCCAGAGCATGGGTCTTCGACTCTCCAACTTTAATTTTTTTTTAACTAATATTATATTAAATAATACTAATAATACTATATTAAATAATAATAGTAATATTATTATTATTATTATTATATATATTTATAAATTTTGAGTGTTTTTTTTTAAATTATCTCTTTTATTTTATTTTATTTGTTAATTAATTATTTTTAGTGGTAAATTTAATCATTTTTTAAATATTTTTAATTTTTAAAAAACGTTTGAGTAAAACATTAAACAAATTAATCATAGTTAATAAATGTAAACGATTTAGGACATTTTAAAACTGTCATCAATTGACGACATCTGAAAACTGTCATTAAGTTTCGGAAATTTGAAAAACTCCGTTTTTCCCGCCAAAAACGCGCCCCAAATTGAAGATGACACTTTTTTTCTTTCCCTCCTTAATTTTTGGATTCCCCACATGTCATCTATTCCTATTTTTCTAGTAGTGTTGACTATTTATTCCTGGAATGAAAATATGAAGTTATTCATCCTGAATATTTTATTGAGCATGTCTGTGATCATGAAAAATGAAAAATGAAAAGAAAAATATTGTCTAATTTTTCTTATCAATGATTCATAGATAAGAATATCAAATATATAAATTGTGAATAACACATGTGATTGAGATGTTACATAGAGATGCATTTGTTGGGAATGACTAACCCATGTGCAATAATAAAGGAAAACTCCCTCCCAAGAATCCCACATTGAATGATTAGCAATCGGGAAAAATGATATAAATAGTGGAACCTTTTATTAGACTTGCAAAAGTGGTTAGTGTGGAGAACTATTCCCCATCCCACACGAGCGTGCCGCCGTCCGGCCGGTTCGACCGCGCCATGCGCGAAAAAAAGGAACACCTTTTTACCGTTTTATTTATCCTTTATACTCTTCCGTTTTTATTTATTCTTTGACGTTTTTTGTTGTTACCGTTTTTGGGAAAAAACGGATTGGGTTAATAAAGAACGGATTTGAAACCTCTGAATTTAATACAGATTAAATTCTTTGAAACCGATTTGAAACCTCTGAATTTAATAGCAGATTAAATTCATTTTCTAACAGCTCCTTTTATGTTTAGTATAAAAGGGGAAGGCTGGGAGAAGAAGTGAATCATCCCAAAAATCATATCTGTTCTCTTCCTCTTTTACAAAAATCTCTGAGCAAATTATTGTGAGTCCAATCCCTACCTGACGAGTGGACGTCAGTGAGGGGTGTTGCGTTAACGTTGGGGAGCAACCGGCGACAGGCGATTCACACCAAGGTCGTGCCGAAATTGCTTTCAAGGCAGTGGTATCCACGGCGCAACTATTCTTTTTCTGACCCTGTTCGACTAACAGCATTTGTGTTCTGATTATGTTGTTATGTGATTTTGAAATGTAACAATTGATGAAGAAATGTTTTGGATAACATTTCTTCTTGAAATATGCATATTATAGCATTATGAAGAGATATCATGTGCAATATATCTCTTATTGATGAAATGCATTACAAATGAAGTAATTTGTGATGTTATGTGCAATATATTATGGCATTAAGAAATTTGTGATGTTATGACCATTCATGTCTTCCAATTCTTTGATGTATACATAAATTTATTGTGGTGTTTATAACTGATGTATGCATGCATAAATATGTTTGAGGGATTTTGTTTAATATCTCAAAATGTGGGGGAGAAAGTGGTTAAAATCATTATTTAGAAGAATGGAAAAAAAAAAAAACATTTGTGATGTGATACTATGCCATTATTCAATGTAGAAGAATGAAAAAAACATTTGATTTTACAGATGTGATACTAGGTGTCAAGATAAGAAAAATAAAAAATGATTTTTCATTGAAAACTTACTAAAGATATTTAATTGTTATGATATTACTCTTGTAAGTTTATGATGCTAGTATGAGTCTTAAGAAGAATAATGAAGACATTGTTACTCGATCTGAATATGCAAAACTTATGCGGAGTGTCATGTTTCTAATGAACAATTTAGACCTGATATTGCATATGTTGTGAGTAGATCGAGTAGAGATATACACATATTCTTGAAAAAGACCATTGGACTGCTCTTCGTCGATTCTTGAGGTACCTTAAAGGTATATTAAATTTATGTTTGCATTTTTTTTGCAACAATATTTTAATTAAAGCGATGAATGAACCTATGACCTCTTAGTCAAGGACACAACTTTATACCAATTGAGCTATGCTCAGTTTGGAAAAATATTAATATGGAAAGCCAACGAAAATTAATTCCTAGGTAGGTAGCCACCAAGGATTGGACCCATTCCCTCTAGGAGGGCATTTAAGTCTCAAGCCCCTTTATGACCACTAGGCCAACCCTTGATGGTTAAAAATTGAGCGGTAATAATGCATTTAAATTCCTGCACAGGTGCGTGGTTGTTTGCACAGAGGCAGAATCAATCAATCTTTGAAACAACCTGCGCTATCTTAGGCGGAGCGCAGTCCCACGACACCATGTGGTTGTTCAAATTTGGGCGGTAAAAATGCATTTAAATTCCTGCCCCGTGCGTGGTTGTTTGCATAGGTGCAAGATCAATCAACCCCCACTCGGGGCTATCTATGTGTGTTACTTGTTGCACCAAGTGGTTGTTTGATAATTGTTTTAAAACGTTCCTGCCCCGTGCGTGGTTGTTTGCACAGGTGCAAGATCAATCAACCCCCACTCTGGGCGGTAATAATGAATTTATGTTTACATTTTAATAAGTTTCATGTAGTGTTAGAAGAATATTGTGATGCAAACTGGGTAACGAACAATGAAGATGTGAGTACCACTAGAGGATATGTGTTCATACTAGGTGGATAAGTTATTTCATGGAAATACGCAAAGTAGACGTGCATAGCACAAACCACCATAGAGTCCCAGTCCATAACTCTCGAGCTAGTAGGGCAAACGACAAAATAACTAAGAAACCTACTAGGAGACATACCATTGTGGGGGCGTCAGTACCAGTCTCTATGCATTGCGATTCACAGGTTGTCATAGGTATTGCTAAGAACACTGTGTATAACGACAAAAGAAGACATTTACGCCTTAGACATGGAGGTGTGAAACAATTGCTGAAGAGTGAAATTATCTCCTTGGAGTATGTGAGGACTGAGAGGAATCTAGCGGATCCCCTCACTAAAGGCCTAACAGGGAGAGTAATTCTAGAGTTTTCAACAAGTATGAGACTCAAACCCTTATAGTGGATCCATAGTCCTCTATTTGGGCGGTCTGAGTAAGACTTGATGGAACACTTGAAAGATATCCATAACCCTTTATTTGGGTGGTCTGAATACAGACTTGATGGAACCCTTGAAAGTCTTCATAACTCAGTTGTTGAGTGGTCTGAGTACAGACTTGATGAAGCATTTCACGTGATTGTGAAAGTGTGGCTGCCTTCTATGAAAGAGTATAGGGTCTCTTTCTAGATTTTTCATGGTGATCCGAGGTTTAATGTGCATGACCTTAAAAGCATTTGATGTTCTATCTGTATCGCGGATTCAAAATAAAACATAAGGAATGGAGCGTGTTGTGGGGGTCTCAACCTTAATGATGAAAGTTCAATAGGCAACTCACTCTCTTCAATTAGGTTCTTGCCCCACTTCACTATGCAACAATTCAAATCGTAAGATATTGTTGTTTATGTTATAAACATGATATATCTAAGGTATATATATGGTATAAATATATATCCATAAATATATATATGGTATATATATGTACCTATGGTATATATATACGTACCTATGGTATATATATACGTACCTATGATATATATATACGTACCTATGATATATATATATATATGTACCTATGATATATATATATGTACCCATGGTATATATATATACCATATATATACCATATATATACCCATGGTATATATACCCATATACCCATGGTATATATAGATATACATGATCATTCAACAACATCATTTTAGCTAGTCTTCCCCATGACTCACTCTCCTTATGAATAGCATTAAGACTCTCAAAGTTGGCCACCAATGACCTAAGTTTAGTCATGAAATACTTTTATAAATAGAGCTTGTGTGAAGCCTTTCAAACACACCTCAAATCAATTGAATACATTGATTTTCTCTACTTTCCTCTCATTCTCTTCTTCTCTTTGTGTTGTTTATTTGTTCTTCTTGCTATCATTTTATAACACGTTATCAGTACGAGCTTCTACCACTTTTCTTTGTTAAAGGTAGATTTGATTTTTGTTATGAACGTTCTATGTATACAGTGTATATGGATGGAATATCTTATATATACCTTGTATATATTTTGAATGGTGACAATCTATTATTTTGGGCACAATGCATGTCGGTTATAATTTTATACATGTTATGTTCACGAATCATATTAGTTTATATGTTGAGCATGGTTTTTGTTCATTTTATAGAATTCAAATTATTATACCATTTTTTTTATGTAGAAATTATTTTACCATTTTTCTTAATTGTTCTTAATGCTTTCATACATTTCAAATTTTGTATGAGTATGTATAATTTAATTTGTTAAATCATTTTTTTTTTGCAATTGATTGTATGTATAACATGTATTCAATATTGCAATTTACTTATTTATTTCAATCATCAATATATGTGGAGAAAATGCATGATAATTTGTTGTTATGTATAATATTCATGTACATATAAATACTTTGTATATAACTAATTATGCATTGTATGCGTCATATGAAATTTCTTATTTTTCTATTTTATATAGTGTTTTTTGTGTTCATATTTATTTAAGTATCACGTATATTATTTATACAACTTATGTACAATACATATTTGATCTATTTTTTTTTTACATATTTCATATAGAGACAGCATGTTATGTATATTGAAATATGCTTTAATATCTGTGGCAAGTCTTCGATTTTTAGAATGCACGTTTGGTATACAATTTATTAGATTTATAATAGAAGTATATTTCTTTGTAATAGTTTTACCAATGAAAAATATTAAAAAACTAGAGTTCGTAGCTCTCGATATCAGTGGAAATAACTACTTGTCATGGGTTCTTGATGTTGATATTCCTTTCGATGTTATGAATCTTGGAGATGCAATTAAAGAAGAAAATAAAGCATCCAAACAAGAAAAGGCAAAAGCCAATGATATTCCTTCGCCGTCATCTTCATGAGGGATTGAAATTTGAATACCTTACGGTAAAAGATCCCCAAATTTTATGGAAAAATTTGAAAGAAAGGTATGATCATCAAAAGAGTGTAATTCTTCCAAGAGCTCGGTATGATTGAAAGAAAGGTATGATCATCAAAAGAGGTTACAAGACTTCAAATCAGTAAGCGATTACAACTCCGCATTATTCAAAATAAGTTTAAAATTATTGTTATGCGGAGAAAAAGTTACTGATGAAGATATGTTAGAGAAGACATTTTCTACCTTCAATGTCTCGAATATGCTCCTGCAGCAGCAATATCGAGAGAGAGGCTTTAAAAAACATTCTGAACTTATATCATGTCTTCTCGTGGCTTAACAAAATAACGAGCTTCTAATGAAAAATCACGAATCTCGACCAATTGGAGCAACACCATTCCAGGAAGCGAATGTTGCAATTTTTAATAATCATGGCTAAGGTCGTGGTCGTGACCACGGGAAAGGAAGAAATAATTACTCTGTTCGTGGTGATCGCCATAACTCTTCAAATTTTAAGAGAACCACAAGTAATGGTGATCATAAAGGAAAAACTCCACAAAATAGTCAAGTTCTAAAAGTGTTGAAAACCAATTCTTTCGATGTGGCATGAAAGGACATTGGTCTCGTACCTGCCGTACGTCCAAGCACTTGGTCGATCTCTACCAAGCATCATTGAAGAAAGGGAAAAATGTGGAAGCAAACTTTGTGTATCAAGAAGATGATGTATTTGATCATTCCAACTGACACATTTAGATCTTGCTGATTTCTTTGAGTATCCCGAAGAAAAAATTGATAACATTGAAGAAGTAAAAAATACTTCATATGATCAGAATGTCAAACATTAGTCTTAATTATAAGTTTTATTTATGTTGCTAGGTTTTTTTTTTCTCTCTTTCCAAGTATTTTATTTAAAGCTTGTTGTAATTTTTTTTTCTTTCCTTAATGAAGAATCATGGAAACTTCTCGTATCTTGGCTCATTCAAAGATGAACAATGAAGATTTATGTTTGGTAGATAGTGCAACTACGCACACAATACTTAAAAGTAGAAAATACTTTTCTAAATTGACAATGTTTGAAGCAAATGTCAATACAATATCAGGTTTTGCAAACTTGATTGAAGGTGTTGGAAAAATAATTCTTATTTTGCCTAGAGGAACAAAATTCATAATTAACAATGCTTTGTTCTCTAATAAATCAAAAAGAAATTTGTTGAGTTTCAAAGATATACGTTATAATGATTATCATTTTGAGACTAATAGTAAAAATAATATAGAGTATCTATATATTACATCTATTGTTTCACATGAAAAACGTATATTAGAAACACTGTCTGCTTTTTCTTATGGATTATATTATACTCATATACGAGTAATTGAATCATATGTAACAATTGACCCGAAGTTCATAAATCTAGGTATATTCATAACTTGGCATGATCGATTGGGTCATCCTGGGTCAATAATGATGAGAAGAATTATTGAAAATTCACATGGACATCCATTGAAGAACCAGGAGATTCTTCCATCTAATGAAATGTCATGTGCTGCTTGCTCTCAAGGAAAATTAATTATTAGACCATCACCAGCTAAAGTGGGAATTGAGTCACCTACATTTTTAGAACGCATTCATGGTGATATATGTGGATCTATTAATCCATCAAGTGAGTCATTTAGATACTTTATGGTTTTAATTGATGCATCGAGTAGATGGTCACATGTGTGTTTATTGTCAAGTCGAAACCTTGCATTTGCAAGATTATTTGCTCAAATAATTAAATTAAGAGCACAATTTTCTGATAATGGAATTAAGAAAATTCGCTTTGATAATGCTGGTGAATTTACATCCCAAGCATTTAATAATTATTGTATGTCAATTGGGATAAGTGTTGAACATCCTGTAGCTCATGTTCATACACAAAATGGTTTGGCTGAATCGTTTATAAAACGTTTGCAATTAATTGCTAGACCAATGATTATGAGAGCGAAGCTTCCAATATCTGTATGGGGTCATGCGATTTTGTATGCAGCGTCACTTATACGAATTAGGGCAGCAACTTATCATAAGTACTCTCCAATACAATTAGCTTATGATCAGGAGCCCAATATTTCTCATCTACGAATTTTTGGATGTGCAGTATATGTTCTAATTGCTCCACCACAACGTACTAAGATGGATCCTCAAAGGAGGCTAGGAATATATGTTGGATTTGATTCCCTATCGATTATTAGATATCTTGAACCCCTGACGGGTGATGTATTTACTACACAATTTGTTGATTGTCATTTTAATGAGAAAAAAATTCCAACATTAGGGGGATAAATTAAGAAGTTGGAAAATGAAATTGCATGGAATGCATTGTTATTGTCTCATTTCGATCCCCGTACAAATTAATGTGAACTAGAAGTTCAAAAGATAATTCATTTACAAAATATAGCAAATCAAATGCCAGATGCATTTACCGATGCTAAGAAAGTAACAAAGTCGTACATACCAGCTGCAAATGCTCCATCCAGAATTGAAATCCCCAACACAACAAGTTGTTTCAGTTAATGAGTCTACGGCACGCCTGAAGCGTGGTAGACAGTAGGTTCCAAAGATAAAAATCCTCGAAAAATAAAAGTAGTCAATCAAAATGACTCAATTGAGAATGTGGATATTCCAGAAGAAATCCTAAACATGACTAATCATGATGGTATCGAAGAAGGTCAAGTACCTAGAGATAATAATGAGATTTCGATAAATTATGTCATGACAAAGAAAAGATGGAACCGAGATGATATAGTTGTTGACAACATTTTTGCTTACAATGTTGCTCACGACATTATTCATGAAAATGAGGATTATGAACCTAGATATGTCGAAGAATGTCGACATAGAAATGATTGACTTAAATGGAAATAAGCAATCCAAGCAGAATTAAACTCACTTTCAAAACGTGAAGTTTTTGAACCTGTAGTCCGTACACCTGAAGGTGTTAAACCTGTGGGATACAAATGGATATTTGTATGTCAAAGGAATGAAAAAAATGAAGTGACAAGATATAAAGCGAGACTTTTTGCACAAGGATTCTTGCAAAGGCCTGGTATTGATTATGACCACACATATTCTCTTGTGGTGGATGCAATAACATTCAGATATCTAATTAGCATGGGTGTGTATGAAAAGCTTGACATGAATCTTATGGATGTAGTCACAACATATTTATATGGATCTCTCGATAATGATATATATATGAAAATCCCTAAATGATTAAAACTACCAAATTCATATTATTCAAATGCTAGAGAATTATATTCGATCAAATTACAGAGATCTTTATATGGAATAAAACAATCCGGACGAATGTGGTATAATCGTCTTAGTGAATATTTGTTGAAAAAAGGGTATATAAATAATCCTATTTGTCAATGTATTTTTATAAAGAAATTACAATCGGGATTTGCTATTATTGCTGTATATGTTGATGATTTGAATATAATGGGAACTCCTGTAGAGCTTTCAAAGGCAATAGAATATCTTAAGAAAGCATTTGAGATGAAAGGTCTCGGAAAAACAAAGTTTTGACTTGGTCTGCAAATTGAGCATTTAGCATATGGGATATTCATTCATCAGTCAAGTTATATAGAAAAAGTTAAAAAAAAGTTTTACATGGATAAAACACACTCATTGAACATACCAATGGTAGTTCGATCACTGGATGTGAAAAATGACAAATTTCGACCTCGATAAGATAATAAAGAACTACTTGGTCCTGAAGTACTATATCTTAGTGCAATAGGTGCACTTATAGCTAGTAGAAATCGGGGCTATAATGACAAATAAAAACTGTCATCAGGACTTTAGATGACGATTTTTTTTCAGTCGTTATAGCCCCTGCCTTCTTTACTGATGACAAAAATCGAAAATTGTCGTCAATGTTGGTTTGGTGACAGTTTTCTTCTGTCTTCATAATACGGTTAATGACAATTATTTTCAGTAAAGAGACCTTATTTTATGACACCTAAACATTATTACTGAATGACCACTCATATCATATGTCATTTAAACACAATTGACGACATGTAATGTTTGTCATCGAATCAGAATGGATGACAGTAAATTTTGTACGCTTTGATGACTTAATTTTTCCGTCACTAATAGCTTGAAGACCACAACTATTGTGAGTCAACAAAACGAATTCAATGACATGATTTTTTTTTGTCAAAAAATCAAGAATATATTTTTTTTTGTATCAAATCTAAATATATTAATATTTATATTTTTAATTGTCATTATTATTATTATTATTATTAATTAATAATAATGAAAATTACAAAGCAAAATAAATAAATCTAAGTTTGACACAATTCAATAACATTGAAATAAGATCTATATATCAATATATCATTCAAATACCAAAGTTCATCAACTTTTACATAAACTAATTCATATGTATACAATATTGAAACTAACTATGATGCCCCTAAATTGTTGCAACATTAATAGTAAAATGTTGCATCACATGATGAAATATTCATTTAACTCAACAAAAAAGTTCATCATTTGTTGCAATATGACTTCTAGCTTGAATAAAATATCTTCACTTCGCTTTGTGGTTCCTGCAATAAAAATTCAAGAAGACACAATAACTTTTTACTTTGAAAGTAGAACAAGAAATCATTTCAACAAATATCCAGAATCCTCCCAAATAGTTATAAACTATATATACTTAGAAAATAATCCGTAGGTGAAAAACAATTGAGCAAGTGACTAAAATGGACCTAAAATTACAAGTAGTCAAAAAGTACCTAAAATTACAATGTAACAACTAAACTTAAGAAGTGTCTAAATCTACAAAGTACCGAAAACATGCAATAAAGTTTAGAAAAGAATAACAAAAGCAAAAGTGGCTACCATAACTGCAGGATAGCCATTAACAAGTGTCTAAATCTACAAAGTACCGAAGACATCCAATAAAATCTAGTGTCAAATCAAGAAATGTAATTCATATTTAAGTTACATGACATACCTCTTTAACACTGAACATATTTGATTCAAAGCTCCTTCATAAGTGTGCATCAACAAACTCCATTTAGAACGCAGTCGTTGTTAAAAAAATTGCTCTTATAAGCTCCTCCTACAATAAATTTTGAATTGTCACATTAGTATACTATGTAAGTCACTAATATATTACCAACCATAGACCATTGAATCTGCACTTTCGTTAAGTTTATCACATGACCAACCGATGTTCTATATATCATTGAAATAAGAGGTTGTATATATCATTAAAATACCAAAGTTCATCAACTTTTACACAAATTAACTCATGTGTACATTATTGACACTAACTACAATGCCCAACAAATTTTGCTAAGTATTTATTATTAGCCATTTTTAAGCTCTATGAGCCATATTTGAAGGAATAAAATTGGATAAGAGAAAGTCAAGTTTGGCAGAAGAGACAACAAGGGAGATAAAAAAGTTATCTTAAACAAGGAAACTTGAAAAGAGAAGCAATAAAAGCACAAGTCAATGTTATCACAGAAGAGCACAAGTCAGTAGACAAAAAGCTCAACATCACATGACAAACCAGTAGACAGTAAGCTCAGTATCATATAAGTTCTTTTAGTTTACAAATAACTCCTAAAATTTACATTTTCAGATGGTTAAAGTTCAACTTCATTTCAAACGAAGGAGCTAAGATGTATAGGTGGTTGAAGAAATATAAGAGTGAAAACTTTCTATTCTCGGCATGATAGCATTTGCTAAAAGAGAGTTTTAATCTCACAAGTGTAAATTACAATTTGCACATGTATGCCCACTCTCATATAAGCACAATTAAAAACTTTAGTATGTTTGATTAAGCTTCAGCTCATGCACTTCAATGACTAGAAGGAAGTTAAAAGAAAGCTCATGATGTGTTAAATAATATTGTCATAAGACCCAACTCAAAAGTTTAGAGTTATATCTTAAAGTTTTATATTTTTTTGATATCCAATGTTTGAAGTAACACTAATACGTTATCTTTTATCTCTATTTATATTGTGTCACCAAACAAAATTGTACTGAAAGAAATATCTAAGGATTCATGTCATAAACAAAATAAAATGGAAAAACTTAGAGATTTGCATAGATTGAGAAAATAAATAACATATTAAGAACTCAGATTGATAGAAGAGATAATACTTGTATTAAAGTCAATTTTTACAAAAGCTATGAAACAACTTGGAAACATAAGTTAAAAGAGTTACAATTTTAAGCCAAACAAGGTTACTTTGTAAATTTAAGACTACAAATGGCATTAACAAAGTGTATCATCAGAGCAAAGGTTTTCATTTCCTAAGTACTTATTTTTGGGTTCTCCTTTTTTGTATCACCTGTCTATATATTTCAAGTCTTCCACTTGTATCTAAACTATTAATAAAATCAAAGGATAATTCTAATGTTATGCATGCCCAATTGAGATGAGAAGCTTTTCTAAGTTGAATACTAGAATTGAAACATCTCATTACTTAGGATTGAGTTGAGAGAACTCTAAACTAAAGTTGTTCTCGCTTTCCACTAATACAACAAAAGTAATATGTAAAAGTAATATGTAAAAAGAACTTGTTATTACACTAATACAACAAAAGTAATATGCAAAAAGGACAGATATAGAAAACTTACCAAAAATGTTCTGCTATATATTAAAATAAATTATTTTCTTATTTGTGCTGGGCTTGAAAAAACATTGATTTTATTTTTTTAACTAGAAAAAATCCATTTTGGGTATAGGAAAGAGTGAAGGAAAGATAAAGATTTTCCTACAGATGATATTGATGATCCTTGATAAACAAACTCCACTAGAATTATATTTCTCAAATCACATCAAATAAAATAAGTAGAGAAAACTCTAAAAGAGAATTAAAAGATTAATAGATTTTATTTACCACAATATTCAGTGAGAAAGATTCTTCAAAAGCTTCACTTCCTCCTCTAGCTCTCCTATGTGAGCCTACATAAATATGTTAAATAGAAAAATGTGAGAGAATATTCAGTGAATTTGACTATACTTTAGAAAAATAATGAAACTTGTTATTTAATTTCTACTGCAAACTTCAAATTTTTAAACATCTCCACTTGTACACATTATGCTAAAATCATGTTAAAATCCTCATAATTGACATATATCATGAAGTACCCCACTAGATATATACAACAAACTGAAAAAAAAAAATCTACAAGGAAAAAAATAATACAATACAAAGTATATGCGACTTCACAAAATCTATTAACTCAAGAGAGTTGAGAATATATCATTCAGGCTCGCAAGTTCCTTCGATCTTCCTCTAGTCAAAGAATTACAACCAAAAACCATTAACTGATTAAGTTTTCAAATGGTGAAAAAACATTAGCACTTGGTTTACCTCAATCCTTAATTTGCAAGCACATTGAAGGGTGAGTCTTCGATTGGCTGAGCAAATTGAAGGAATCTTTGGTTTTCTCTTTGCTTTACAAAAGACTTCTACTTCAACATCTTATTTGCATCAAGCAAATGGAAGGATTTTTTAAACCTTGACCCATATATTGAAGGTTGATACATACAAATGAAAAACTTGCCTTCATATAAAATGGAATATTCCACCAGCACAGATAATCATGATTAATAAGGATGTGACTTTTTTATAATTCAAACAAAAAATGTGAAATTTGAATTATTTTCAAGTATGAGAGAGGTGAAGTAATTGAGTACCTTATTGCACTAATTCCTCGTTAATATGGATGTTATCCCGACAGTAGCTGTTAGAGAAGTGATGCTTGTTGCCCTTGGAGTAATTGGGAACTATCATCCTTCTATAAGAGTTATGTTGAGATGAAATGCTATATTCTTTGACTTCCTCTTCACCATCAACATTAAATCCAACTAAATAAACTTCATAAACTAGTCACTCTAAGTAAATAAGCATGTGTACCCAAATTCACAAGCCAAATAAGATTAGTTATTTAATCTGAAATTGAAAAATGGTACTATATATGTCTCTATTTCCTTAGCAGTTATGTTCATTACTTTAACTAACAAACACAAATAAATTTATTCAGAGAATGCTCTCTAAGTTGTCAACCAAAATATTAAAAAAATGATCCCTCCATTGCATATGGATGCAAACAGAAACTTACAACCATTTTAACCAAGAAAATTAAACTTAAGATATGCACATTAAGTTCAAAAATCTCACCTTCGAAGCACTGTTTTTCTCGTAGTACTGCTTGTGAGTGATCTACACATTCTGTTAAATAAAATCATTTGAGTAAAACCTCAACATGCTAAATATTAGAAGGGAAAATCCTTGTAAATAAGAGAAAATTTGACATGGAATAAATCAAAATCGAAGAAAACGAATAGGGATTACAGTAAAGAAGATGTAATTGAAATATGAGAATGAACAATTTCTTATCGAATGAGGAAGAGAGAGCAGAACAACCCCTTCTAACATTTAACATCATCTGCAAATCTAAAGTCTAAAACAAGCGGGTAACTAAGTTTAGAGTTAACTAACTTCGTGGGTAACGGAACAGAAGAAGAACAGAAGGAACTCACTTGTTCGTTGCGGCTACCGGCGCGACGAGGCTGAGCGACGATCGGAGGCGGCGGCGTGCGGCTGAGAACTGACTGAAGGCGGCGGCGTGCAGCGGTGTGACAGCAAACGGAGGAGTGACAGGGCGCAGCGCGGCTGAGCAAAGGGAGAGAGCGGCGACGGCGTGCGACGAGCGGAGCGAAGGAGGGAGAGAAAGCGAGCGACGACGGCGGGGTGCGGTGGTGAAGGGGAGAGAAAGAGCGACGGCGACGACAAACGGAGGTCAGAGAGGGAGATGACAGCTGAGGGTGTTAGACATAATACGTCAAATTATTAATGGCAGGAAACTGTAAACATAAGCCAATAAAAGAATTAAAAGGCAAAGGATTAGAAAAGCCTGTTAATTGGGCAGAGGCGCGTTGATGAACGCTGTCCTTAGAGAAGACGTGCCCCCACTTGCACTGACTTTTTCGGCACTCTACTCCCAGGATACAACTCCCTTCAAGATTGCTTGTGTGCAGCTAAGCTCTCTTACGAATCCTTTTGACTTATATGCTCTCAGATTTTGACAAAATTTTTTTGGATCGATTAATTTCTGGACAACAAAAACTTCTGTATTTCGCTGGTTTTCCTTTTTCCAGAAAAAACTCTGTGTTTTAGTTTTTTTCTCCTAAACTTGAGGATGGAGAAACGTGAAAACACAACCACGTTCTTCCTCCTAATTCTTTTCCTTGAAAGGAGGATAGTTGAATCTCAACCTCTTTCTTTTTCCTTTTTTGATAGTCTGTCAACATATCTCGAGGATCCCCAAGTTCAGATGGAGATTTGTTCTCGTCTGTAGCGAGGACAATCTCATCCATGCAGGGTTAAGGTACCGTTGCACGCTCAAGTCGCCCGAAGGTGAGCTGAGGTGCGTTCTCTTTACGCCTCCGGAGGGGTCCGATCCCGAGGTCGCTTTTGACCGTGAGGGGATCAAACGTGCTGAGAAGGGGGACTTTGAGTCCGCGGCTCTGGTTCCGACGACGAGATACTACGAGCGTCGGGGGTCAGCGGTCCGCCTGTGCACTCGAAACCTTCTTCAAGTCGCGTGTTTTCGCGGTTCGGGGGAGACACTTGTTCGCCTGTCAGGATGTCCCTGGTTGCTGGGGTAGAGTCGTCTGTTACCGCACCTTCGCTGGTCGGGGGACGTAGATCGGTCGGTGATGACGATTCCCTGTCTCCCGTTCGCCCTTTGAAGATTCGACGAACAATTCATCTAGATGATGAGGAAGGCACATCCCCTGTGGGAAGGGAATGTGACTTGGGCCCCACGGATGGATCACTTGAGGGGAGGCCCCCTGCTGGATCTGTGGTGGAGCCGAGTTCGGGGCTGATGACCGGTTCGAGTGGCGCAGTGGTCCTTGATCCATCGGGGGAGGAGCCTACCCCGGACCCAGAGGTTGGGTCGGGGGCACTGACGGCCTTTGTTGTCTCGGAGGGGGCGTCAGACTTTCCTGCTGTGGAGTGGGACGATTCTGGGCCTCCCGAGGAGGAGCTCTGTCGTGAACCTCTTCTTTTTTTGACCTAGGGAGAGGTCGGTAGGCTTCATCCTTCGCTTTTGGTTGTTCCACCGTCGGTGGTGGGTGTTGCTTCTTCCTCGGTGGGAAGAGGAGTGTGGAATGACGCTGTTTAAACCTTCGAACAGTTTGCTCGATGTGACGTGGCTGACCCTCCTCTCGAGCTGGGGGAGGCCGCGAAGGGTCTCCGGTCAATAGTTTGCAACCTTGCGTAGGTAGTTCGTCGGCTTTCGCTGTCTTTCTAATTATCTTCTCACTTTAGAGTGCTTACTCTTTACGTTTTTGTTTCAGGTCGCGGTTCGACTTTCTTGCAGACGGTCTGTCTTGGGCCGTGACCTGGAGAGACAGCTGGGTCATCTCTCCGCTACCGACGTCGAGCTTCTTAGGGTCAAGTCATCCCTAGTGGAAGCGAATGAGGCGCTGGTTCTCTTCGAGGAGAGATTTGAACGTGAGAGACAGGCCCATCGAGAGATGGAAAGAAAGCTCTCCGAGGAGGTGGCGCTTCGCGAAGGTGCTCTCGTAGCCGAGAGGCTGATTGCAAGAGATGCGCGTCGTGTTCGGTCTCTTTTGGAGACACAAATCGCTGAGCAACAGTCGGACCCTTCAAAACTCGAGGGTGCCTTTGTTGGTTCCGCGGCTTAGGTCGCCTTGGAGAAAGAGATGATGCCGAAGGATTTGGAGCTCTTTGCCGGTAGGCCCAGACTGCTGACGCCTGCCCAGGTGAAGACGCTTGAAGGTGTTCTGGACAGCTTCAAGGGCTCTGCGTCATCGTCTTTAGGACATATGTTATGTCTCCAAAAGTGACCTTTTTAGGACTTATTTAGCTTAGAAAGATGTACACTCTTAGGTGTTTTTGATAGGATTTAGCTTAAACCTATGTTTATATATGAGAATTAGAAGAAGGTAGCTAAATTAGGACTTGTGTGCAAGAGGAAAGAAACGGATTGAAAAACGAAGTAAAAGAATGAAAAATAAGCATTGCGGTAGCATTGCGGAAACATTGCTGAAACCGCAATGTTTCAAGTGAAAACCGTAAGTTGACTGATCTGTTTCTGTTAATTTCCGTTATTTCAGGGATTCGTTCTTTCTCCTCCATCCATTTTTGAAGTATGACGTTGAAGATGGGTGGTTCTCCTTGGCCCAAACGCACCTGCAGATTACTATAAAAGGGGGTCAAAGTAGAGGGTTTGATCATCATCCGAAAGCGTAGAAGCCTCTTCGCAGCTCCATCTTTTCTCCTGTTTTTCTTCTCCGTCTGTTGGTGTGAGAGGTTCAGCTCTTGGAATCGACAATCTGATAGGAAGGAGAGAAGATTCCTCTTCTCTCCCGATTGGATTCATCCAAGCAAGGCTACCCTTTCTCTCCCTTCAGCCGAGGCGTTTGCAACGAGGCGTTCAAGCTCATTTACTGTTTTCTGTCTTTCACTTCTAGTTTCCAGTTCTGCTTTGTTGTTGTTTCCCTTCTAGTAGCTAGTTCATTGCATTTCGTTGCTTTCTGTCTTTATGTTATTTACTTTAAACTTCCTTCTGTTCATTCAAACAATCAAGTAATCAAAGCTCAATTCATTATTTCACAATTTCTCTCTTTTGCTGCTACTGTTTTACCTTGCTATTTTAAGCTTATTTCTCTTCTAAGCATGTCTTCTTCATCTCTTATTTCTGTTCTCCCTATATCCATGAGTAACTAAGTCACATAGGGGCATGCTAATGACGATACTATAGGCTAAAAAACGTGAACCAAGCATGTAGGATAGCTCTCGAAGCATTGATTGTATGTAAGCTTCATCCCACGGGCAATTTCGATTGGCCATCCATTTTGTCCAAAGAACTCCTAACCTCTGGAAGGAGTAAGAGTTCAGAGTCATACACTCATGCTAGCCTTTCAAGGTAGCCAGAAAACGACCTAGGAATAGGCGTTTTCCTAGTACAAACCATATCTTTCTGCTTTAATAAGATGCTTAAGACCTTACTTGGACATGAGTAAACTAAAGAATCTAATGCATGAAATCGGAAGATACATGAGATTGAGTTAGTTTGATGCATAGTGAGTTGATCCAGTGCTTGAGAATCGTATAAAAATGCCTATAGAGAAGTCGTTAGTAGCCCTTGTTTCTCCATTTTATACACTTTCGCTGTCAGTAACATTGCGGTAGAATTGCTGTTCTCGCAATTCTGCTAAGTTTAAAATTCTGTTTAGCTACTTTTCTCTTCATTTATTAATTCTGCCTCTTTTCATTTGAGTTTATCTTTGACTTACACTTGTTTATGTTGCTATCCTTCACACATTCCTTAGAAATTAGACAATTTAAAACCAATTCTACCCCATCAAATCCACCCATTCTTTCTTAACAATACACTTCACGAGTAGCTCATAATAAATCTCTGTGGGAAAACGAATGAAAAAATACTTACTACTTGCTATAAGATCATGTATGCTTGCATGTTCTGAGTGCTCTCTCTCTCTTATTGCTTATTTATTTTAACACATTGAGCACGCAACAAGTTTTTGGCGCCGCTGCCGGGGATTTATTTTAGTGAAAACGAAGTTTGTTAAGTTAGAAAAACCAAGTTTAATATCTATTGGAGCTGATCTATTTTCATTTCTTTTGCAGGTACCATTGGGTTAGTTTATGAATGAACCTTCAAGTAGTGATCTAGAGTTCAATCCTGAGCCTGAGAGATTATTTAGGGCCAGAAATAGAGCCAAGAAACGTCTCTTTAACCAATCCTCTATACCTCCAATAATTGCGGAAACAACAATTCCTCCGCAATTCTATCAAGAAGAAATGGACAGACCAGTCCCAAATCCGGTACCTACCACTCGCAATCCCATCGAAATAGCGAATGATAAGGATAGTGTCATTCTTTCCTACCTAGTACCTATGCCTGGGGAGCTGAACCCCAGCATAATCCGCCCTGAAATCACTGCCAACTCATTCGAGTTAAAGCCAGTGATGTTCCAAATGTTGTCCACTGTGGGACAATTCTTTGGAGTGGAAAATGAGGATCCCCACAACCATCTTAGAAACTTCCTAGGAGTTAGTGATACCTTCATCATCCCTGGAGTTTCCCAAGAAGCCTTGAAGCTTTACCTCTTCCCTTACTCTTTGAGGGACAAAGCAAAGACGTGGTTAAACTCATTACCCTCTGGATCAGTCCTCAATTGGACAGACTTGGCAGATAAATTCCTAGTCAAATACTTCCCACCTGATAGGAATTCTACCTTTCGTGATGACATAATCAAGTTTAAACAAGCTGAAACTGAGTCCCTTCACGAAGCTTGGACAAGGTTCAAGGACCTACTTCTCAAATGTCCACATCATGGCATCCCATGGTGTATCCAAATAGAGGTCTTTTTCAAAGGATGCAACCCCAGCACTAGACAAGTCTTAAATTCATCTGCTGGTGGTTCCATGCTGTCCAAGAGTTATAACGAAGCCTATGAGATCTTGGAGAAGATCTCAGCATCTCACTGTAGGTGGTCAGATGATCCAGTTGAGCCAACTAAAGCTCAAGACAAGGACGCACTCAATGCCATGAGTAGCCAAATAAGCGCCCTGACCAACCTAGTCAAGCAAATGGCTCAAGCCAATCTCCAAACAAGTGTCAACACCGCCACAACCATGTCAATGGGCACCCAACCAAGTCAAGGTGAGACACTTATTTGTGGATTCTGTGGGGAAGGGCATCTGTATGAATACTGCCCTGGGAATCCAGCCTCAGTCTGCTATGTTGGAAGCCAGCAGCAGCCTAGGAACAACCCCTATTCTAATACTTACAACCCTGGTTGGAGGAACCACCCAAACCTGTCATGGGGTGGCCAACAAAATGCTAACCAAGCTCATAACCAGCCAAGACCGAGTGGAACACCTGGTTTCACTCCCCAACATAACCAATCCATGTACCAAAAACCATACAACCAACCTGTAGGGTCTTCTGTAGAAAACTTACTTAAGGAATACATAGCCAAAAATGATGCCACTCTACAGAGTCAGCAAGCTACTCTTAGGAGCCTAGAGAACCAAATAGGGCAACTAGCCAACGAACTCAAAAGTAGGCCCCAAGGTAGACTACCTGCTGACACTGAAGTGCCAATGAGAGATGGTAAAGAACAAGTTCAAGCAATTGAACTTAGGAGTGGGAGACCATTGATGAGCAACACCAAAGAAACACCAAAGAGAGTAGAGAACACTGAGTCTAGTGCTCCACTGGAGTCTCTGCCAAACCAAGGTCAACCATCACCAGGCACATCAGGACCAAGGCTGGAGCCAATCATAGAAGAGATAGAAGAGATTCCAAGGCCTTCACCTATCCTGAGGCGACCTGAAGTGCCTGCATATGTGCCACCACCTCCATTTCCTCGAAGGCTAAAGAAAAAACAAGAACAGGAAGTGCACTTTAATAAATTTCTAGAAATTCTTAAACAAGTGCATGTTAATATTCCTTTTGTAGAAGTTTTACAGTCTATGCCCTCTTATGTAAAGTTTTTGAAGGATATTATTACTAACAAGAGAATAATTGGTGAGTTTGAAACAGTAAATCTCACTGAGGAGTGCAGTGCCATACTCCAGAACAAGCTACCCAAGAAGGAGAAGGATCCTGGTTCCTTCACCTTACCTGTAGAGCTAGGAGGCAAGCACGTGGGCAGAGCTCTTTGTGACCTGGGAGCCAGCATAAACCTCATGCCCCTATCACTATTCCGCCAGCTAGGAATAGGAGAAGCACGCCCAACCACTGTCACTTTACAACTTGCAGACAGATCCATAGCCTACCCTGAGGGTAAGATTGAGGATATTCTTGTAAAGGTTGACAAGTTTATTTTCCTTGCAGATTTCATTATCCTGGATTATGAAGCAGACAAGGAGGTCCCCATCCTATTAGGCAGACCTTTCCTAGCCACAGGTAGGGCCCTGATAGATGTCCAAAAAGGTGAGCTCACGATGAGGGTTCATGATGAAGAGGTGAAATTTAGTGTATATAAAGCCTTAAGGTACCCCTCTGACTCTGAATCTTGTGCTAGCATGGACATTGTAGACTCACTAATGGAAGAACAGCTGGAGCATGTATTACTAACTAAGCATGCTAATGAATATGTACAATTAGATTTAACTGATTTGAATGTTTCTGAAATAATGGATATACCTGTAGATAAAACACAGCATGTATGTATAAATAAAGACCTGACTAACAGATCCATGAATCCTTTAAAACCATCCATTGAGCATCCACCTGTCTTAGAATTGAAACCTCTACCCACTCACCTCAAGTATGCATATCTAGGAAGTAATGATACTTTGCCTGTGATTATTTCTTCTAAATTAAGTGAAAAGCATGAGGTTGAATTGATTTTATTACTTAAGCAACATAGGAAGGCTATTGCATGGACTATTGCTGACATTAGAGGCATTAGCCCTTCTTATTGCATGCATAAGATTATATTAGAGGAAGAGCATACACCCCGAGTAGATCACCAACGTAGGTTGAACCCCTCTATGAAAGAGGTAGTTAAAAAGGAAATAATAAAATGGTTAGATGCTGGTGTGATCTTCCCTATAGATAGTAGTCAGTGGGTGAGCCCTATACAATGTGTACCTAAGAAGGGGGGGATGACTGTGGTAGTCAATGAGAACAATGAACTGATTCCAACTAGGACTATCACAGGCTGGAGAGTTTGCATGGATTATAGGAAATTAAATAAGGAAACCAAAAAAGACCACTTCCCTCTACCATTCATTGACCAGATGTTAGATAGGATAGCTGGTAGAGCCTACTACTGTTTCTTAGACGGTTATTCAGGATATAACCAGATCACTATAGACCCTAAGGATCAAGAGAAGACTACCTTCACTTGCCCTTTTGGAACATTTTCCTTTCGCAGGATGCCTTTTGGCTTATGCAATGCACCGACAACATTCCAAAGGTGCATGTTGGCAATCTTCTCTGATTTGGATGAGTCCATGATAGAGATATTCATGGATGATTTCTCAGTCTTTGGGGATTCATTTACAAACTGTCTAGAGAATTTAGGACAAGTCCTGGCTAGGTGTGAGGAGACCAACCTAGTCCTAAATTGGGAGAAGTGCCACTTCATGGTGGATGAAGGGATTGTCTTAGGTCATAGAGTATCTAGAGCAGGTGTAGAGGTCGATAGGGCCAAAATTGAAATAATAGAGAAATTGGGAGAACCTCAAAATGTCAAAGCCATTAGAAGTTTCGTAGGACATGCTGGCTTCTATAGAAGGTTCATTAAGGACTTTTCTAAGATCTCCAAGCCTTTATGTGAGCTTCTAGAGCTAAACAAACCATTCATTTTCTCTAAAGAATGTTTCCTAGCTTGGAAAACCCTTAAGGAAGCACTAGTCACAGCACCTATTATAGTAGGGCCTAATTGGGATCTCCCCTTTGAGATGTTATGTGATGCTAGTGACTATGCTGTATGGGTTATGTTAGGACAAAAGATTAACAAGTTAACACACCCTGTATACTATGCTAGTAAATCACTTAATGAGGCACAATGTAATTACACAACTACTGAGAAGGAGATGCTAGCTGTAGTGTTTGCTTGTGAGAAGTTTAGGAATTATATTGTAGGCACTAGGACAATTGTGTACACTGACCATTCTGCTTTAAAGTACCTTATGAGGAAGGCTGATGCTAAGCCTAGGTTGATTAGATGGGTTTTGCTACTGCAAGAGTTTGATCTGGACATTAGAGATAAGAAAGGATGTGAAAATGTGGTTGCGGATCATCTTTCTAGATTGCAGCATAATTGCGGAAAAATTGCGGAAACCGCAATTTCTGATGCTTTTATTGATGAACATGTCTTTGTATTGACTCATCGTGATGACGATGAGGAACCTTGGTTTGCTGACATTGCTAACTTCCTTGCATCACAGGTACTACCAACTTTCAAGGGAGGCCAAGAGAAGAAGAGGTTCCTTCATGAAGCAAGAAAATTCATATGGGATGATCCCACACTTTACAAGACATGTGCTGATGGTCTGCTAAGGAAATGTGTTTCAGCTGCGGAGGCAAAGTCTGTGTTGCAGCACTGCCATACAGCCCCCTATGGTGGACATTTTGGTGGTCAAAGGACAGCTGCAAAGGTGTTCCAGAGTGGCTACTATTGGCCAACGATCTTCAAGGATGCCCACAACTATGCCCACAGCTGTGATGAATGCCAGAGAACAGGTAACCTTAGCCGAAAGGATGAGATGCCTCTCACTTACATCTTAGAGTTGGAGCTCTTTGATGTGTGGGGCATCGACTTCATGGGACCATTTCCCCCATCATCAGGTAACCTTTACATCTTGGTAGCAGTAGACTATGTATCTAAGTGGGTAGAGGCCATAGCATGTCCAAATAATGATGCCAAAACAGTCATAAGATTCTTGCATAGACATATTTTTACTAGATTTGGGACACCTCGTGCTATAATCAGTGATGAGGGGACACATTTCATTAATAAAGCTATGGAGAGGGTGTTGGCTAAATATAATGTTAAACATAGAGTAGCCACCCCTTATCACCCACATTCGAATGGACAAGCTGAAATTTCAAATAGGGAGATTAAAAACATACTAGAAAAAGTGGTCAAACCCAATAGAAAAGATTGGTCGTTTAAACTCGAGGATGCACTTTGGGCATATAGAACTGCATATAAGACACCCCTAGGTATGTCTCCTTATAGACTTGTGTATGGAAAAGCATGTCACTTACCATTCGAGTTAGAAATTAAAGCATTTTGGGCCCTAAAAGAGTTGAATTACTGCGTGACTGATGCGGGAACATTGCGGTCTTTGCAATTACATGAGCTTGATGAGCTTAGGCATATGTCTTATGAAAATGCTAAAATGTATAAGGAAAAGACCAAGATTTGGCACCACAGTAGACTTAGAATTAAGGACTTCAAGAAAGGCCAGCTTGTCTTATTATTTAACTCACGATTGAAATTATTTCCAGGCAAACTTAAGTCTAGATGGTCAGGTCCATTTGTAATAACTAATGTGTTTGTTCATGGTGCAATCGAGATAAAGAACCTGCAGCAAGGGCAACCATTCATGGTTAATGGTGCAAGATTGAAGCACTACTATGAGGAAGGAGATGTGAAGACTCTCTCGGCCTTCCTCTTGACTGAAACGTGAAAATAAGAACGAGAGAGGACGAGTGATCACTGTGCTCGTCCATGCGAGGCTCATGCCTTAGCTTATTTTTTTTTTTTGCGATTTTCCGGTTACTATTTGTGTATATTTTTGTGTAATTTTAATTATGTATTTGATGTTGATTTTATTTCTTTTTGTAGGGAATCAATAGAGGGAATCAAAGAGATGAAATCAAGCTAAAAAGATCGAGGAGATATTGGGCCAAATCAAAGATTCGGTTGAGAAAAGATTGGC
Organism: Herpetospermum pedunculosum; assembly: GCA_028017165.1. Lineage (NCBI taxonomy): Eukaryota > Viridiplantae > Streptophyta > Magnoliopsida > Cucurbitales > Cucurbitaceae > Herpetospermum > Herpetospermum pedunculosum. Next base: position 49,458,737 of record CM051528.1, on the reverse strand, counting down.
ATTTAAACGCAGAAAATCTCCAACGGTCACTAGAATTGCGCTGGATTTGCAGAATCCGCAACAAATATAGCCGTTGGGATTTCCATCATTACTTATATCCGTTAGAAGCGCGTTGATCCGTACGATTTCCCCATTATCTGAACTCCAAGAAATCTCTCTCCCTCTTCATCTGCAATTCTTCTTTCCAGATTCCCACGATTCAACAATGGTGCTAACGAGAGCTGAAAGGTCTGCGTCCAAGAAGAGGGCTGACGACGCTGAAACTGCTGCGAGGGAAGCACTTCTTGCCCTTGCAGACGCTGAGGCTGCGCGCACTGAACGACTCCCCAAACTGCCGATCCGCAAGAAGAAGTGGAAGGTAGTTACGGAGATACCTGCTGGACCCTCTGAACCAGCAGGAACACCCAAGAAACGCAAGTGGAGCATGGCGGTGGCTGAAGAAGCAAGCAAGAAAAAGACTCCCTCTGTGGAGAGTCAAGAAAGTGACCGTCGGTCACACGAGTCAGCCAAACAGAGCTCTTCACCATCTCCACCAGCAGAGAGCCCTGAAGCATCACCCACTTCTCCACAACCTGACCCTGAATTTCCATATGGAGAGTATCAAGAATCGACGCAGGGCAGTGGGGAAGCTGAGGAAGAAGAGGTCTTCTCTCCTTTGAGGGAAGCCAGCCCTGAGAGCCCTGCACAGAGGGATGATTCGATGGACGAAACGCTGGGGGATTGCCTCCAGCAGATCACAACCAAGGCGAGGTTGAAGAAGAAGAAGGCCGCCAAGGTTGTCAAGGCCAAACGGCCCAAGAAGTCAAAGAAAAAGAAAACCAAGAGGGCGCCTTCATCAGAGAAGGAGAGTGATGAGCCGTCGCTGAAGAAGCTGAAGATTGAGGTTGCTGAGTCAGCCAAACCAAAAGACAAAGGGAAAGCCAAGCTTTACCCTGAAGATGAGCCTCAATCAGTGAGGTACGTGTCTTCTGACGCTGAGTCTAGAGGCATTGAGCTGAGGAAAAGGGAACTGCTGCACGAGAAGGGATTCCTAGACGCACCTGCTGACCTGCCGCAATTCTTGCGCGCAGGGATCACGAATCACGGCTGGGAAGAGTTGTGCAGACCACCCAATCCAGCCTACTCCAGCATGGTGTATGACTTTTACGCCAATATGATGAGTCCTGAGGATGGCCTGTCTGTGGTCAGAGGAGTCGAGGTAGACTTCTCAGCGAAGGCAATCAACGAAGCCTATGGCCTCAAGGGCCAAAAACACACTGACTATGCGAGGATTGTTGATGAGCCAACAGAAGCTGTCTTGGAAGAGGCAATTCAGATCATTGGCCAGCCAGAGGCATCATGGACAGTATCGCGCAATGGGAGGCACACTCTCATGAGTGCCAACCTCACAGCCAAGGCGGCTGTCTGGTTTTCCTTCGTGCGGAGGAAGCTGTCCCCAGTGACCCATGAGACCACCATCAACCAGAGCAGATCGCTGCTGGTCTACACGATCATGCGAGGTCTCACAATCAACGTGGGCGAGGTCATTGCAGCTTCAATTGCTGACTGCGCCAAGAAGGGTAAGGGACCACTTTTCTTTCCTAATACGATTACTAAGCTCTGCTTACGTGCAGGGGTCCCAATCGAGCGAATGGAAAGGCAGCTGGCCTACACAGGGCACTTGGAGTTGCCTACAGGCTTGAGGATGCGAAGGAAGGGGAACATGGAGTTCGAGCTGGATGGTTTGGCTGCGGCTCAGTCTCTGTCGATGGCATGCCTGATGGATTTGCAGAAGAGGATGGCTCAATGGGCCACATATGCGCAGGCAAGGGACAAGGAGGTTGCTGACCAATTGGGATGCATCTTCCCTGAATTCCCCACGAACCTATTGAATCCATGGGTACCACCAAGACCAAGAAGGAATGATGAAGATGAGGACATCTGAGTGCTAGGCACTCAAGGGAGTATTGTTGTTCCCTTACAATAAAAAAAAAAAAAATCAAATTGCTGTTTTTTTTCTTTTATGCGAATTATGCTGTTTTTAGTTAGTATTGTGATCTGTTTTAGTTCTTTAGTGTTAATTTTTAAATTTGTTTAGTGTAGTCTGATGATAGCTGAATAGGTAGATTAGTTTAGTTTCATTTTTGTATAGCTTGAATGACTGGAAAAAGCATGCATAGGGGCCCTGATCACTGATATATCTGCCCTGTATCTATTGCGAAATAATTGCGGAAACCGCAATTTTTATTACTAAATGCATGTTTTTGACCGACTGTTTAGCTAGGCTGGATCTGTTTAAATTTTGTATTTTGCTGCTATCTTGACTACCCTATATAGCTTATCTCAAAGCATGCTGGATGAGTGTCATTGGACACCCTTTGATAGTTTAAATTAGCCTCTTAAAAGTGCTCAACATGCATAGCTTTAAGTCCTTACCTGACTGTTTTTAGAAATTTCTGCTGCTGTGATGTTTGCTTTTAAAATGTTCTGTCTATGCCTAGGGCTTTTAGATTCTCTTTGTTTTACCTTAGACTAGATGCTTCTAGGACAAGTTTGGGGGTGTGCCACCTCAGACACTCATTGGGGACAATGAGTAGATTAAGTTTGGGGGAGGCCACCCTAGGCCTAGGAACATTCCTCTCTCCCTTAAAGCATAAGCATTCTTCTTCTCCTTTACAAAAAAAAATGATGAGCTGAAGAAAAAAAAAATGAAAAATAGAATAAAGAGGGGTGTCTCTCTTAGGTTGCTGAGTAATCAGTGCCAAGTGTGTAACCCACAAGTGGCATTGCATCAAAAGGCAACCAAAGGAGAGGCTCCACCTAAGTAAGAAAGAAAGAAAAAAGGTAGAAGTAGGGAAGAAGAATGTATACCTAGGAGTTGCAACTTTATGGCTTAGATGTCCTGAATAAAAAAGAACTCTGATCCTCAATTAACTGAGCACAAAGTTGTAGCTTGTAGGGGTGTTTAGGGAGATGAATGTATGTCCAATATAGTGATGCCAGGGTTTAGGTTGTTCTCTAAAAGTACTACTGTCACTGTTAATACTAAGACTGGCATGACTCTAAGGAATCCTAGGCAAGGCAAAAATAAAAACTAGAAGCATGTACTGAGTCTGGGGTAAAGCTAGGTAGAATTTGAATCCTTAGGGATAGATGCACGATATGATAAAAGCAAGTAGATCAGTTGCAGTGAGTTAATGAAACAGCAGAAGTATTAGGCATGCAAAGTCAGAAGAAGCAATATAAGAGGATAGTTTTAAACTTAGAAGTATGTCACAGGACAGCACTGCTATAGATAGGAATGTAGGGGAGTCAGTAAGTGGTTAAAGAAGATGAAATAGCAGCCTAGGCAAGTCCCTAGATTGCTCGAGGACGAGCAAAACCTTAAGTTTGGGGGTGTGTTACGTCTCCAAAAGTGACCTTTTTAGGACTTATTTAGCTTAGAAAGATGTACACTCTTAGGTGTTTTTGATAGGATTTAGCTTAAACCTATGTTTATATATGAGAATTAGAAGAAGGTAGCTAAATTAGGACTTGTGTGCAAAAGGAAAGAAAAGGATTGAAAAACGAAGTAAAAGAATGAAAAATAAGCATTGCGGTAGCATTGCGGAAACATTGCTGAAACCGCAATGTTTCAAGTGAAAACCGTAAGTTGACTGATCTGTTTCTGTTAATTTCCGTTATTTCAGGGATTCGTTCTTTCTCCTCCATCCATTTTTGAAGTATGACGTTGAAGATGGGTGGTTCTCCTTGGCCCAAACGCACCTGCAGATTACTATAAAAGGGGGTCAAAGTAGAGGGTTTGATCATCATCCGAAAGCGTAGAAGCCTCTTCGCAGCTCCATCTTTTCTCCTGTTTTTCTTCTCCGTCTGTTGGTGTGAGAGGTTCAGCTGTTGGAATCGACAATCTGATAGGAAGGAGAGAAGATTCCTCTTCTCTCCCGATTGGATTCATCCAAGCAAGGCTACCCTTTCTCTCCCTTCAGCCGAGGCGTTTGCAACGAGGCGTTCAAGCTCATTTACTGTTTTCTGTCTTTCACTTCTAGTTTCCAGTTCTGCTTTGTTGTTGTTTCCCTTCTAGTAGCTAGTTCATTGCATTTCGTTGCTTTCTGTCTTTATGTTATTTACTTTAAACTTCCTTCTGTTCATTCAAACAATCAAGTAATCAAAGCTCAATTCATTATTTCACAATTTCTCTCTTTTGCTGCTACTGTTTTACCTTGCTATTTTAAGCTTATTTCTCTTCTAAGCATGTCTTCTTCATCTCTTATTTCTGTTCTCCCTATATCCATGAGTAACTAAGTCACATAGGGGCATGCTAATGACGATACTATAGGCTAAAAAACGTGAACCAAGCATGTAGGATAGCTCTCGAAGCATTGATTGTATGTAAGCTTCATCCCACGGGCAATTTCGATTGGCCATCCATTTTGTCCAAAGAACTCCTAACCTCTGGAAGGAGTAAGAGTTCAGAGTCATACACTCATGCTAGCCTTTCAAGGTAGCCAGAAAACGACCTAGGAATAGGCGTTTTCCTAGTACAAACCATATCTTTCTGCTTTAATAAGATGCTTAAGACCTTACTTGGACATGAGTAAACTAAAGAATCTAATGCATGAAATCGGAAGATACATGAGATTGAGTTAGTTTGATGCATAGTGAGTTGATCCAGTGCTTGAGAATCGTATAAAAATGCCTATAGAGGAGTCGTTAGTAGCCCTTGTTTCTCCATTTTATACACTTTCGCTGTCAGTAACATTGCGGTAGAATTGCTGTTCTCGCAATTCTGCTAAGTTTAAAATTCTGTTTAGCTACTTTTCTCTTCATTTATTAATTCTGCCTCTTTTCATTTGAGTTTATCTTTGACTTACACTTGTTTATGTTGCTATCCTTTACACATTCCTTAGAAATTAGACAATTTAAAACCAATTCTACCCCATCAAATCCACCCATTCTTTCTTAACAATACACTTCACGAGTAGCTCATAATAAATCTCTGTGGGAAAACGAATGAAAAAATACTTACTACTTGCTATAAGATCATGTATGCTTGCATGTTCTGAGTGCTCTCTCTCTCTTATTGCTTATTTATTTTAACACATTGAGCACGCAACAACATACCACTCACTGAGGCTCTTTTTTTCTTTTTCTTTTTGTTCGGGGGTTCACTCCCCTTGTAATGGTTCTAGGGCCTGGCCCCACTTTTGCGGAATAAAGGAAGATTTTCTTGACGTTCTGTTGACTTTTCTTTCCCTTCCTTTTTGCTTTTCTCGTCGTTTTGCGGCTGATCCCTGAGCCTAGTCCCCTCTGGCCCTTGCTTGAGCTCGGGTGCCTTTGGGGTCGTTCAACGTCTAGCATATCGGCCTAGGTCGGGAGTGACGCCGTGTGAGGAGTCCTTAGGGTCGCGCAGATGGATCGCGCTTGGATCCCTCATTAAATTTTGCGGGTAATCACTCCTTCGCGTCCGAAGGTTGATTATCTACGAACTTCTTTGACGGTGTCAAGCGAGGTTTCCTTCTTTAAGCCCGCGCTTTTTTGGTGCCTGCTGGAGGGCTTGATGCCTGTGTGTCCGAGGCTATGTACTTCTCCGTCGATCGGCCGAGATTCGGGTGTGCTAAAAGCTTGTGCACGACCGATGAGTGGCTTAGACGGGAGAAACTGCGTCGGAGCGTAAGGACTTGGCGCCTGCTGGAGGGCTTGATGCCTGCGTGTCCGAGACCATGTACTTCTTCGTCGATCGGCCGAGACTCGGGTGTGCTAAAAGCTTGTGCACGACCGACGAGTGGCTTAGACAGGAGAAGCTGCGTCAGAGCGTGAGGACTTAGTACCTGCTGAAGGGCTTAATGCCTGCATGCCCGAGACCATGTACTTCTCCGTTGATCGGCCGAGACTCGGGTGTGCTTAAAACTTGTGCACGACAGACGAGTGGCTTAGACGGGAGAAGCTTCATCGAAGCGTGAGGACTTGGTGTCTGCTGGAGGGCTTAATGCCTGCGTGTTCGAGGTCATGCACTTCTCCGTCGATCAACCGAGACTCGGGTGTGCTAAAAGCTTGTGCACGACCGTATAGTGGCTTAGACGGGAGAAGCTGCGTCAGAGCATGAGGACTTGGTGCCTGCTGAAGGGCTTAATGTCTGCGTGTTCGAGGCCATGTACTTCTCCGTCGATCGGCCGAGATTCGGGTGTGCTAAAAGCTTGTGCACGACCGACGAGTGGCTTAGGCGGGAGAAGCTGCGTCGGAGCATGAGGACTTGGTGCTTGCTTGAGGGCTTAATGCTTGCGTGTTCGAGGCCATGCACTTCTTCGTCGATTGGCCGAGACTCGGGTGTGCTAAAAGCTTGTGCACGACCGACGAGTGGCTTAGACGGGATAAGATGCGTCGGAGCGTGAGGACTTGGTGCCTGCTGGAGGGCTTAATGGTTCTTTTCCTTGGTCAGACCAAGGTCTTAATAGTCGGAGACCCGTGGGCCCCAACTCTGTGGGTGATCCATCGCGTCGAATCCCCGTTTACCAGGAACGCGAATCGGCGCGGCAGGTGAGCAGTCACGTTGATTCCCTGTGTCTTGAGAAGACAAGACATGCGTTGTAATGTCGCGCCTTGTTTCGAGGTAGCATTGAGTTCCCAGGCTATCCCCCGTCCGTTGGATGCGTGGTGCGCTGGACGGCCAGGATGGCCTCAGGGTTACTATAAAGAGGGGATGGCCTCTGTAGTGATCTCCACGCCTCTTCTTCCGCCGGCCCCAATGTATTTCGCCGTCGAAAGATCGATCTGTTTCGAATATCTTTGGCTGACTCTTCTACTATGGGATCCGGGTGATAGCTTTCTCTTGGTTACCTCTGATGGCTCCATACGAGTACCGTTTGGCAAGACCGTTTGGAGGCATGGCCGCTCACGGCTCCATAGGAGTGCCGTGTGCGGTTCGTGCTTTTCTGTCTTCTTGTCGCCTTTCCTCCGCCCCACCGGCGCATCAATCTCCCCTCTTATTGCAATATCCATGAGGGAGTCAGTGGTTGGTGGTGGGGAAGATCGTTTGTGTCCCTCGAACACGGAGGTGCCTACACCGACGGAGAAGGAGCGCACGGAGTGCCTTGGTTGTCGTTCCGTCGCTTGCGTTGATTGCCTGGGTGTGGAGGGAAGATAAGCCGGAGTTGCCAGGACCGCTCGAGGGTCTGCTAGCGCTCAGCACGCGTTTCTCAATCTAGTGTTTGGGTTTGCAACCCAAAATTCGTTCCCTCCGGGGGGTTCAGTCCACTTCTTCCGAACTAAGAAGAGAACGCGGACTTGACCGACTTCCAAAGGCTCACTCAAGACGCACGAGACATGAATGCTGCTGATGGGAGACTTCGCCGTCGCTGGCGTTCTCAAGTGTACTTTTCATCTTTTCTTGCCTATCTTGTTTACCGCCACCCCCGACCTGTCGGGGGTAGCGTCGCTGCATCCCTTAATAAAATGGTTTTATTCGGTCATTGTTTACCGCTTTCTGCAACTCTTGTTGTTGGGTTTAATGTTCTAAAACTCGTGGTTTGTAAACAATTATGTTTGTAAATTATCTATTTAGTAATAATGAGTTATTAAGTTTTATTCAGTAAAGGTTTTTGCTGGAATAAAGTGAAACGTGTTTGCATTAATCTATACCAATGACCAACACCCTTGACAATCATGAGTACTTGAGTTTGATGTATTACATGAATGTGGGTCAAGCTCAAGTAGACAGTCAAAACGGTCTATAGTATATGGATAAGGCTGGGTACCTTATCCTGGTAACACTATTGGATGCGGCCTATTTTGTATAGTACAAAACGATGTGATCCGAGTCGTTTCACATCGAGATGAGCGAGTGGGGGCGTCCTACGCGACGAGTTTGCGTAAGACTAAACCACGAAAAGTCGCTCTCTCTTTATAACGTCGTTTACTGAAGAGACCGACTATTTCACCTGATGGCCTTGGTAACTCGATCTCAATCCTGAGCTTACTATGAACTCCTGCTTATTAGACAGTATCCTTAGACTTGTATGGGTGAGAGTGGCAGAATGTCCGCTCAATAAGCCTACTATCTCAGGGATAAAATCCAATATGTAGTTGGGGACATAGTGTAGTAAGATAGAGTTCACTCCTAACCCGCTCTTCAGGGTTAGTAGATAGGTTGTTCCCTTAATAACTGACTCTGGGCTTGAACAATAGGCGCCTACCCTCTACTCGTTAGAGAGGGTTTCTGATCTGATGGTTGGACCACTGGTAAATTATTCATTAGAGGTGTTAGTGGTACTTAAGGAACAAAGACGTAACACAGGGGTTAAACAGTTTAAATGACCCGACTGTGATTACGAACAACCTGTGAAGGGTCGACTTGCCCATGACGGTTATATCAAGAGGACATAATATATCTACAATGAGGAGAGTGCAACCCTCGGACTATAGTGGAGTCTCCGGGGGTTAACGAAAGTTGATTGATTCGGGTTAAAAAGGTTTTGACCGAATAATCTCGTATCGTTGGAGCTCATGATCTGTAGGTCCTCTAGGTTCTTCTGGCTAGCTCGAATAACGTCGTGCAACAGTGTAAGAGAAAAGAAAAGAAAAGAAAAGAAAAGACAAGAAAAAGAATTTGAATTGTTCAAATTCGGTTTATGGAAGGATGATGGACATATTTAAATATGATTTAAATATAGGGATGGTCTAAAACATGAATAAGATTCATGTCTGAAAAATTGGTTTTCGAAAAACCGAGTTTAGTCATATTATTTAATTAATATGTGATTAAATTAAATAATATTAATTAATTAAAAAGTTTAATTAATATATATATATATATTTTATTAATTAAAAAGTTTAAATAATAAAATATTTATTATTATTTAAAATTAATTAAGAATTATTTTTTAATAATAATAATAATAATAATAATATATATATATAAAGTTATATATTAATATATATATATATATATAAAATTATATATTAATTTAATGGCTAAAATAGGTTTTTGGGTACTCAAAAGATTTGAGATCAAAAACTCATTTTTTCAAGGGATTTAGCTTCTGCCTATCATTCGTGTGGTGGTGAAGCCATTTTAAACCTCTATGATGTTTTAAAAAAAACACAGACACTCATTTCCTCATTCCTTCTTCTTTCTTTCTTCCTTTTCTTTTTTTTCTTTTCTCTTCTAACGAAGTCCCACCACTTCGTTGCACGCGCTGAGGATAGCGGGACTACGTGGGGTGGTCTTTGGGGAATTTGTGAGAAGAGGTTCGAAGAGATCGTGACGAGGAACGCCCAACAGAACTCAAAGAAAAGTAGAATTTCAAGGGTATGTTTTCTAATTTTCTTAATTTCCGTTGTTTGAGCATGTTTTCTATTTGTTAAATTTATGAAATTAGAGTATCATCGATCCAAAATCGCTTTCGCTGCATTTATCGCTCCATCAATTGGTATCAGAGCGATTTTGTGATTAACTCAATTTGCATCAATTTAAGTTGGTGGGTATTTTAGTTTAGAAATTGTTTCTGAATGGACGTCTAAAGTGAAAATCGATTTTGACATCGTTTCTTTTTTAATTTCATTATTTGTAATTGCCCGAGTATGTATGGGCTTTAATGTGTGCTTAAAAGTCTGTATTTTTAGAGTCATTAGAGTCCATATAGGTTTCTTTGTGAAAAAAACACGAGTTTTGAGCTCGCCGAAATGTTCGGTACAAGTTCAAACTCGTTCTAGGCGATACAAATGAGAAGCTCGAAGAGAAGTTTGGCCGAAGCGTTTGGGGGAGCAAGCTAGTCCAAGGCGGTGCGAAGAGTTGGAAGTCCGCTCAAGACTTAGCTTGTTGATCAAGCTTGTAATAAAATAGTTATTGCTTGCTAAATGCCAAAATTGATCCACTTTAGTGTGTTTAATTAATTATGCATTGCGAATGTATGTTTTAATTAAAATCTATGTTTGTATGTGCATATAGTATGCCATATAGATTTAAAATCCCACCGTAGGAAGCATGATTCATGCATAGAAAATATGTTTTAAGTTTTATAATATATAGTATGCATATTTAGGAATTCATGAGTATTGATATAAAAGTTATATTAATTCATGAATTGGAGGTTATTAGTTTAATAGAATAATTAATATAAACATTATATTAATTATGAAATTGAACATACAACCTTGGTTGACCTAATTTTATGCATATGATATGTTAAAAGTGTTGTAATGTATATGCAAGTTTAATTCATGAGTATTAATATAAGAGTTTATATTAATTCATGAATTTGATGTTGTTTGCTTAATAAAATAATTGATATAAGTGTTATATTAATTATAAAATTAAAACATCCAACATTAGTTTTATGCATATTGTATGTTATAAATGTTATAATGTATAGCATGCTTAATTCATAAATTGATATAAGTGTTATATTAATTTATGAATTAGGAGTTGTATGTTTAAGAGCATAATAAATATAAGTGTTATATGGATTATGAAGTTAAATATTAAATTTGTCATGCCTTAGCGAATGTATGTTTGAGAAGCATATAGATAGTTGTTATAGAAAGTCTGCTTTTGCAAGCGTTGTAAAAATGACTTAGACTTTTAAAATCTATAAACAAAGAAAAAAACATGTTCATTTAGGGTTAATGAGACGATCTGGTTCATTAGATGAATAGGTCGTTATCTCGTAAATGCTAAGGTTATGAGAAACTGACCTGAAGAACTCCTGTCTAAGGTTGGAGGAAAATGAATTGACGGATCACCTCCTACCTGGGGACTAACCGGTACTTGAGTAAAGTTAACCAGACTTTATGAGCGTGCGAGAGAGGTGTGAGGTTAGTTAAATTTGTTAATAACCTAGACATCTCAGGTAATTAGTTTGCCTAGACTTTAGGTTTTATATTCTTAGCCGGATAAAACCTGAAGTATTTACCCTAAAATCCGTCTATGATGCTTAGTATACGTGTTGAGAAGGAATATATGATATATCCCTCTCCTGCTACGCACTCCATAAAAGTTCACAACGTGAGAATTTTGCTCGACCTCGTGATGTCAATAGGGCATCCCCATTCAGATGGTATTTGGAACTTTCAATAGCAAGGTGAATGGAGTAAGTATCGATAGTAAGTGGGAGAAGGAAGTATGTCAGTACATCCTACAGTCTCCTCCATTGGATTGAACCGTAAGATTCCCATGATCCGCCTGCAAGGTGGCCCTAGGAGGCACCAATCCATTCGGAGGGTCGTTCATGGGAGATCGAACATCTCAGTCACCATTTATGGATAGTGAAACACAGGGCCATTCCCAACACTGACATTCCATTCGGTTGCTATGTTGGGGTCGTTCTGTGCATTCTAAAAATGGAGGGTCACACTTACGGGATTTTCTAAGGAGTTAGTAAATCTTGACCAAAAATGATAACTAAGATGCTATAGGAATATGAGTTATTTTGGTGGTAGCATTTAGTCAAGATTGTCTTGGTTTAGTGAAGGAGTGCTCGACTACCATTCGGTAGCGGCCATTCCGACCCATTAAAGTATCGTTGCGAGTGAATAAAGAGTTGGGGTACTTTATTTACTGCTAAATTTACTTGATTGGTTTAAATAGGTTAAAATCGTTTCACTAATAGGTTTACATTCTTTTTCAGCATGGCGAGCTCATTTGTAAAGTTATTAGCTAACGACAAACTTACTGGAGAGAATTATGGAACTTGGAAATCCAATCTACATACGATTCTTGTATTGGATGACCTAAGATTTGTCTTAACGGAGGACTGTCCTCTGGCTCCTGGCTCAAATGCTTCACAAACAGTTCGTGAAGCGTACGATCGCTGGATTAGGGTTAATGATAAAGCCCGAGTCTATATCTTGGCAAGCATGCAGGATGTCTTGGCCAAGAGGCATGAGGTTATGGTTTTCGCTAAGGAAATCATGTCTTCATTGCAAGAGATGTTTGGACAACCGTCCTCGTCTTTTCGCCATGAAGCCCTCAAATTCGTTTATAATGCTTGAATGAAGGAAGGAGCCTCTATTAGGGAACATGTCCTTAACATGATGGTCCACTTCATGACGATAGAAGTGAACGGAGCCGCGATTGACGAGAAGAGTCAAGTTTTATCTTGGAATCTCTCCCGCAGAGTTTCCTGAATTTCAGATAAAATATGGTCATGAATAAGATAGAATTCAACTTGACCACTCTTCTGCACGAGTTGCAGACTTACCAGACCCTTCATGCCTCTAAAGGAAAAGAGAAGGAGGCTAATGTAGTCACTTCGAAGAAGTTCCTGAATGGGGTTGGGTCTGGGAGTAAGTCTGAAGCAATTGCTACGAGTAGTAGGACTATTCGAACGAAGAAGAGGAACAGGAGAAAGGGCAAAGCCCCTGTTGTTGTGGCCAAGGTAAAGTCTTCGGACAAAGGGAAGTGTTTCCATTGTAACGAAGAAGGGCATTGGAAGCGCAACTGCCCAAAATACCTTGCGGAGAAACATGCCGAGAAAGAACGACAAGGTAAATAAGATTTATTTGTCTAAACATGTATAGTGGATTTATGAATGTCATACTTGATTGTTTTCATGAACCACTAATCATGTTTGTTTTTCTTTTCAGGAAATTAGTTCCTGATGGCCGATTTCTCCGTGTTGGAAGACTTGAGAAGACGTCTATACAGTTGCACAGTGGGAGTTTTGTGCTTATGATTTTGTTTTGTATGAACCTAAATCACATATGTGATATGTGTTATTAAGTTGTACATATTTCTGTAATTGTTTGAACATTTGTATATATGTATCTTTTGTTGTAAATAAATGAACGGTTCATTTTACAACTGATGTATACTGTTATAATCTATTAAATTCAGAAAGCAACATGGATGTTAAGACTAAGCGTATTAGAGGAAAGCTATATCTAAATCAACAAGGGTTGCTGATAGTAGAGTTGGTTATTCTCAATAGTTGAGAAAACCCTAACTCATTGGTTTGTCTATAAAACTCGAGTTATCAAACCAAATGATGACTTGAGGATTCGTTGTTTTTAATTAGACAATGGATTATTTAAACAAGGACCAATGGTTTGAAGCTATAGATCTTCGAGAGGTTAAATGACCGAGCCTCTAAGGTGAAAACCTTTAAGGCTTGACTTTCTGGTAATGGGACTGACCCAAAGTGAAGAGGTTGATTGTGTATCAACTTGTTTACTTGTTACCAGACGTAAGTTGTTAGACTACTCTCATCTATTTTTCTTGTTCTATACTAGATAGGATAAGATAAATAGAAATCAAGACTAGCTATCTTGATTAGAGTATCTATAAGTCATAATCTCTCTGAGAGTGATATACAAGATTAAGAACAAAATCGTTTTGTTAGCTTATTCAATTCTTTTATGGATTGGAACTAGCAACTTAATCTTGAATGATTAAGGTTTGATGTTCAAATCAAATCTTATGGCTTAAACATGTTATTGATAAACTTTGTTGGGCAAATATTTTATCAATACTATAGCTTTCATAATATGTTTCCGTAATTAATGTCCTATTCATTGAGAATGTTATAGGATGTAGTTTCTGGCACTTAAGCATAAACTAGCGACCCATTTCCAGATATGTGATCTGGGAGAGGTTTAGTTTATTCTAAGGATTCAGATTAATCTGAGTCGCAAGAACAAATCGCTAGTGTAGTCTCCTAACATCTGATATTGACAAGAGTTGTTAATAATCAATGTTATGAGGTGTTGTCCCTACGCATTAACACATCTTGGGTTAAGATCTATCTCTTCTGAGATAAATGACCCGATATGTTTTATGCAGTGGGAGCTGTCAGTTATATCGATTAATAATTTGTCATAGTATAAAGGAATGGAATACAAGAGTTGTATTGTTGATTCCTGTATAAAAGCTAACATTTGTTGCAGCTTGTATAGCAACATTAAAAAATGCGTTTTGAGCTCTTAAGTAGTGCGAATGAGGAGATGTGATGGTCACATGGAAAGCCTCATAGTACTTCATGCTGATATGTTTACTAAGTCTCTCACGGCTAAAGTGTTTGAGAGATACCTACAAAGTTTAGGGCTCCGGGTTGCTAAATAGGATAGTGGGAGAAGACTATAGATATATGATATTATAGTTCTCCTCGCCAACATGTATACCACAGACGTTTAAGTCCAAGTGGGAGTTTGTTGGGTTTAATGTCCTAAAACTCGTGGTTTGTAAACAGTTATGTTTGTAAATTATCTATTTAGTAATAATGAGTTATTAAGTTTTATTCAGTAAAGGTGTTTGCTGGAATAAAGTGAAACGTGTTTGCATTAATCTATACCAATGACCAACACCCTTGACAATCATGAGTACTTGAGTTTCATGTATGACATGAATGTGGGTCAAGCTCAAGTAGACAGTCAAAACGGTCTATAGTATATGGATAAGGTTGGGTACCTTATCCTGGTAACACTATTGGATGCGGCCCATTTTGTATAGTACAAAACGATATGATCCGAGTCGTTTCACATCGAGATGTGTGAGCGGGGGCGTCCTACGCGATGATTTTGCGTAAGACTGAACCACGAAAAGTCGCTATCTCTTTATAACGCCGTTTACTGAAGAAACCGACTATTTCACCTGATGGCCTAGGTAACTCGATCTCAATCCTGAGCTTACTATGAATCCTGCTTATTAGACCGTATCCTTAGACTTGTATGGGTGAGAGTGGCAGAATGTCCGCTCAGTAAGTCTACCATCTCAGGGATAAAGTCCAATATGTAGTTGGGGACATAGTGTAGTAAGATGGAGTTCACTCCTAACCCGCTCTTCAGGGTTAGTAGATAGATTGTTCCCTTAATAGCTGACTCCAGGGCTTGAACAATAGGCGCCTACCCTCTACTCGTTAGAGAGGATTTCTGATCTGATGGTTGGACCACTGATCAATTGTTCATTAGAGGTGTCAGTGGTACTTAAGGAACAAAGACGTAACGCAGGGGTTAAACGGTTTAAATGACCCGACTGTGATTACAAACAACCTGTGAAGGGTCGACTTGCCCATGACGGTTATATCAAGAGGACATAATATATCTACAATGAGGAGAGTGCAACCCTCGGACTATAGTGGAGTCTCCGGGGGTTAACGAAAGTTGATTGATTCGGGTTAAAAAGGTTTTGACCGAATAATCTCGTATCGTTGGAGCTCATGATCTGTAGGTCCTCTAGGTTCTCCTGGCTAGCTCGAATAACGCCATGCAACAGTGTAAGAAAAAGAAAAGAAAAGAAAAAGAAAAATAAAAAGAATTTGAATTGTTCAAATTCGGTTTATGGAAGGATGATGGACATATTTAAATATGATTTAAATATAGGGTTGGTCTAAAACATGAATAGGATTCATGTATGAAAAAATGGTTTTCGGAAAACCGAGTTTAGCCATATTATTTAATTAATATGTGATATTAAATTAAATAATATTAATTGATTAAAAAGTTTAATTAATTAATATATATTTTTTTTATTAATTAAAAAGTTTAATTACTAAAATATTTATTATTATTTAAAATTAATTAAGAATTAATTTTTTATAATAATAATATAATATATATATATATATATATATATATATATATTATATACAAAGTTATATATTAATTTAATGGCGAAAATGGGTTTTTGGGTAGTCAAAACATTTGAGATCAAAAACTCATTTTTTTCAAGGGATTTAGCTTGTGCCTATCATTCGTGTGGTGGTGAAGCCATTTTAAACCTCTCTGATGTTTTATAAAAAAACACACAGACTCATTTCCTCATTCCTTCGTCCTTCTTTCTTCCTTTTCTTTTTTTCTTTTCTATTCTAACGAAGTCCCACCACTTCATTGCACGTCGTCGAGGATAGCGAGACTACCTGGGGTGGTCTTCGGGGCGTTCGTGAGAAGAGGTTCGAAGAGATCGTGACGAGGAACGCCCGACGGAACTCAAAGAAAAGTAGAACTTCAAGGGTATGTTTTCTATTTTTCTTAATTTCCGTTGTTTGAGCATGTTTTCTATTTGTTAAATTGATGAAATTAGAGTATCATCGATCCAAAATCTCTTCCGCGGCGTAAATCGCTCCATCACTTGTCTCCGTTCTTCTATCTTTGCGTCTTTGTACTGATCTTTCTGGTGAGAAAGGTATGTGATAGCTCTATTTTGGAGCTATATTTCACTCCCTAATTCTAGCTAAAAGCCGTATTTTAATCAGACTAGCTTTAAGTTCAAATTTACCTGTTGCTACCGGATACATTATACTCGATGAGTTCCGGCCTAGCTCAGATGCTGCAAGTTGCCTCAAGGTTCTTTGTTGCTCACAATTACCCACGACCTCCATTTCTGCGCTTCTCTTAGATTTTCAAGGAATAAATGCGCTCAAGAACTCAAACAAAACGGGTAAAATAATACAAGAAGAATTAAACTGTACAAACAAAAGTTAAGGAAAAATTTAAAACTAACAAATTAAACTCAATCAAACCAAATTAATTATAATTCCCCGGCAACGAAGCCAATTTTGGCAAGAGAACTTTTTGGAATAGTTCACTATGTTCGGGGTGTCGAATCCCGCCAAAATAATATTTATAATAGATGGTTTACTACTCTAATTAGCAGATAGTGGTAACCAGGTCGATCCGCAGGGAATTATGTTAAATTCAAATTTGATTAAATTTAAGTTGCTAATGATAAAAAGAGGGGAATTTGGTTTGTGAAAAGGGAGCTCTAAACATGCAAAAGCTAACAGAAAATTAAGCGGTGAAGTGACAAATTAAACGAGCAAGCTTAATTTCGAGTAATGGGATTGATTGCTATGGACGTTCAGTTCATCGATAACAAATAATTAGCTAACATGCTTCAGCACACAATTCGAATGGTTAATTTCTAACTCAAACGACCCAATGACATAATTGGAAAAGTGCAATTCTAATTATACTTGGCCAACAATCAATTCAAGGTAGCTAATCTTAAATTGACCAAAGACCAGTAACGGGGACATTGCGACGAATTAATCCTAAGACTAACCCGATTTCTCTCTCGCCCAAAGCCTAACATGAAAACGTTAACTAATTCATTCCCCCAACTGTCACTTGGGCTTGAATTACCTAGCCATGCTTGAGCCCTTGCTACTTAGCGATATAGGCAATTATACGTCATAATCTTTAGCATTCTAACATGCATAGGAATTAAGGAGTCATTCCTAATTAAGCCATACATGCTAAATTTGAAGACAAACAAAGGAAAGAGATGCAAGAAGTTCATAAAAGCCATACATACATAAGAGGGCAAATCTCCCCTTCAATCCATAGTTTTACAATCTCAATCTCAAAATTAAGCACTAACCTTGTTTAGCCTTCCATGGAGGATAAATAAATCCAACACTTCATGGATGAACTAAGTTGCATACAAGAGAGGTGAAGAAGAAGGCCAAAAATGGAGGAGAATGCCGCAATCCCGAGGTAAAACTGTGGAGAAGACCACATAAAAAGCGGACTTTACGATTTTTATAATTGTCGTAGCGTCGAGACGCTACGGCAGCGTCTCGACGTTGCGCCCTAAATTTGCAGTGCGCACGCGTTCGGAGCGTCTCGACGCTGGGGGGCAGCGTCGAGACGCTCTCGCTCGACGCTTGCTCTCGAGTTTTTCCTGAAAATTTGACGAAGCAGCATCGAGACGCTAGGACAACGTTGAGCCAGCGTCTCGACGCTCTTGCTAAACGCTAGCTCTCGGGTTTGAGCTAAAATTTAAGCCTTTGGATGCTCCATTTATGCCAATACTTCATGCTTTATGTTCCTCTTTTCCCGAAGTGATCCCGAACCATCTAAAATGTCCGTCTTAGCGCCGGAACACGCCTTTGGACTCCAAAAGCTCCCGACCATGAATTCACCTACAACAAGGCATTTTAATCAATAATAATCATGGTTCTAGCCAATATTAAGGACATAATAATAGCTCTATTTTAGAGCTATCACCTTCCGAGCGGGCCGGGTCGAGGTGTCTGCGAGCCTGTGAGCTGAGGTGGGCCGAGGGGCCTGCTGCCCGCGGATGGGCCAAAATAAGGGAAAGAAAGAAAGAGTAGGGCGGTGCACGTCGCTAGCCTCGGAGCTCTTTCAGCATGGAGATCTTCGCCGTTGAGCATGTGCTCCGTCCGACGGGGCGTCCGCCTTTAATGAAGGCGAAGACTTGTCTTAGTTTTCAGGGAGGGCGTCATAGCCGACGTCGTCCCCACAGATGGCGCCAAATGTTGATGCATAATTTTGGACCTCCTTCCTCCTTGAGAATTCCGTCGTAGGTGACTTTCACCGAGGGTCGTCGAAATTACGTCGTAGATCAACTTGCACTGGTGTGGGGCTAGGCCCACGATGCTCTCATGCTTAAGTCAGAGAAGATCTGGATGTAAGTAGGAGTGTCAGAGTAAGAGTGTGTTATGTTGCATACCTCAAACATTTCTGCTTCGATATGTTTTATAGGTGAGCTGTTGCGGGTCGAGTCGACCCGCTTTCCCTTCATCATGAGCCTCCAGGATCTCCGGTAGTTTCGTATGGTCCCGAAGACGCCGGCCCATGCTCATTTATGGCAAGCAATCATTATCTTCTCGATCTTAGCCAGAATATTGGCGGATGTCATACCTTCACCGCATTCGGTATGGAAGGTGTGCCACCTCAGCCGCCCAGTCATTCCCGCGTGGAAGTGATGACGTATTGGGCGACTGTTCCGTGAACACCTTTTAGGGTCGTAGTCGCTTGAGGGGTCGGTCGCTCCTTATTATGATGGTACCGACGCTTGAGGCTTGCTGACGCCAGCGTCATGACGTCAGGATCCGCCTCTTGCTGAGATCTGCCCGTAACAAAAGTCTTCTCCTGGGTTCGTTTTCATATTGGGAGTCATTGGAAATTTAAATAAAATAAGGATGGGGAAATTTGTCCACCATTCTTTGTTTTGTATTGAATTTCATCGCCTTAATTCTTGCTTCATCTATGCACTTTTTAGGTTTGATTTTAAATAATTAAAAAATAAATAAGAACAACCCGAACCCAACCTAACCTAACCCAAAAATTGAAGGGTTGGGTTGCGAACCATATTCGGTTTTTTCGGGTTGGTCCAAAAATATCTTAACCCAACCCAATCCATGTACACCTCTAGTTAAGGCATAGGAAGTGCCGCAAGGTAGGAGGAGTTAAAGAGTCAAGCCTGATAACTCAGTCGAGGGCACAACTTTATGTCAATTGAGTTATGCTCGGTTTGACTCTAAAATTTGGGTGATAATAATGCATTTAAATTTCTGAATAAATACAAGATCAAAATTCCACTTTATTACTTGCCAAGGTTGAGTGTATACTTGTGCTTAATCTTGGGTGACACCAAAATTGCATAATCATCTACTTTGCGGAAACACATAGTAACATTAGCATCTATTGTCGCATACTTCAATTATGTTACGCATATATGTGTGCAACCCATAAAGTCTAGAATCTAGGTATCAGTAGTCGACACACGTCTTCCATTTTCCATTAGCTTTCTTTACTAATACGACGTTGGAGAGCCACTTGGGATACCTCGCTTCTCGGATGAATCTTGCTTGGAGTAGCTTCTTAACCTCGGCTCCCGCTGTCGCGATCCACATTGAGTCCATTGACGTGCGCTTTTTCCTGACCGATTGATAAGCCGGGTAGATGTTTAGGCAGTGGACGACGGTCCGGGGATCGAGGCCAGGCAAGTCTTTGTGGGATCATTCGCGGTCGTTGTTCGGCGGTCAGCTTGGTTCTGATGCTGATGCGTCAACCCTTGCCAACTATGATAGAGACGACAAGTAGGTTTGGAACCTAGGCAATCCACTAGGAAAAATATCCTCAAGTAATCTACCATATTTGAATCTTGTGTCGCACAATCAATATGCTTAAAAGTTTATAAAAGTAAATCAATACCAGATTACCTTTTTGTTTTGTGAAAGACCAATGAGTTGGACTATTGATTAATCCAATCCAAGGTGAGAAACATCCCACAAGTTTGGTGACCAACCAACCTTGAATGATTCCAGGAATAGTGCAATGCACAAGGGGACAAACTCATGACTTCAAGAAACAATTTTCTATATTGATCATCAACTCTGATCCTTAAAAACTCCATCATAAACTCTCTAATATAGCCTTGAGATTGTCAAGTATAAATCCCTAAAACTATTAGGATAAAATTTTCAAAACAATTAGGGAAAATAAAAATATATCTAATAATTAAAATAAAACAATCTAAGATTTTCTTAAAGATAAATAATTATATTTAAATCCAAAAAAGCTGAAAAATTAAATTTCATACCAAAAAAAAAAAGAGGAAAATTTCTATTTCTGAACACACTTCGATATTTTCATGATAACTTCTTCTAAGTTGTTCGGATTGAATTTTTTTTATATGGTTGAAAAGCTCTTTCATCAAGCTTTAAAATGATACCTAATTCGACTATATTCGAGAATTCCATCAGAAAGCTATAGACAATCGAAGTTGAAACAATGTCGTGGGGGTTGTCATGCACGCGTGAGTGTTAGCGTGGGCGCGCGGGGTGTGCGTTTGGGTGAATGGTTTGTGATGCCTTCGTCTTTAGGCAAAGTCACTAAGCCTTATGTGCTTGTTCAAGACCTCTCCAAGTTATTTGACCATTGATCTTGTCATTGGTCTTTGAGGCATTATAATAGTGTCCGTAAGCATATCAGGTTAGCTCGATAGTTTCTAGATGTTCAGCAGGGGTAAGCTCGGCATCGCCTCCCTTCCTCGCGTCTGGCTCTCCTCGGGTTCATTAGTGATTTTCCGAACCTTCTTTTTCGTTAGAGCTTAGGGATTAGGGCCTACTTCGCGGGTATGGAATATATTTCAGCTAGTTGACAGTTCCTCACGTTGTAAAATAAATAAAAAAAAAGTTGACAGTTCTTTACACTATCGATATTTATCTATTATTTAAGAATATAGGATTCAAGATATTATTTGCATAAAAAAACAAATATTAAAATGACATTAAAAAAACAAAAAGTCACATAAAATAAAAGAAAGAAACTAGAATCAAATCAAGATAAAACGGGAAGAAAAGAAAAGAAAGTTAAAATATCATTTTGGTCCTTGTACTTTGAATTTTGTTCAATTTTAGTCCTTGCACTTTCAAATGTCCAATTTTAGTCTCGATTCTTCTAATAAAGCTTAAAGTTGGCCACTACTCTTAGTTTAAAGTTAAATTTTCTAAAAAATGATTGCTCTCTATTAGCCTTCCTTCTATAAATTTTGAAAATATGTTTACCTTATGTATTTTCATGCCTAAAGATTATTATTATTATTTAATCAATTTCCATAAAAATTAACTTCAAATTAAGAATATGGACCAATTTTAAGCTTTATTAAAAGTAAGGAAATTAAAATTAGACATTTGAAAGTACATTACTAAAATTGAACCAAACTCAAACTACAAGTATATCAAAAATAATATTTTAACTAAAAGGAAGGTAAGTAGATCGTCTCCCGAATATTATGTAAGCAGATTCGTCCCGTGTAATAAGTTTTAAAAAAACAAAACAAACAAAAAAAACTTTTTAAAAACCAAATATTTGTTTTCAAAAGTTCTATACAAATTTCAAAAACGTTGTTTACATTTTAAAAACGAAAAAAATGAATCGAACATGTTTTTTAAAACGAAAAACGAAAAACGAAAAATAGAAAATAAATTCTTTATCAAATGAAATGATTATCAAACGATACCAAAATAGTTACCAAAGGAGACCTAAAAATACTTGTGGAAAATAATACGGGATTATATTATTTAGTATAATCGATATATGAGAATGAGAAATTCATGGATATTTATACCGACCTCGACAAAACAAATAGGGAAAGAATAAACTGAAATAATGACAGAATACTATCATAGCAAATAAGGAAAGGATAATGTGAAGTAAGGAATTGAAATTCTTTAATTTACGTTAACACCCTCCCTCAAACTCAAGGTCGTATTGGAGCGACCAAATTGAATTTTCTAAGTATGATCGGAACATGCGGAGTGCGCAGATCTAAAACGTATCGAACGCAGATCTAGGTGGATTTGCGATGGAGGGTTGTGAAACGCGGACAGATCAGCGGCGGAAAGTGCGTGGTGGCAGACGACGAGTGGATGAAGCAACCGTGGAAGGTGGCAGATCTGCGGTGGCGTTAGGTGGTGGTGGGTGATCGAAAGAAGAGGAATTGTGGGTGACGACGAGCGACGAAAGGGGGTTGAACGGAGCGACAGCAGGTGGCGACGGAAGGTGGCTAAATCGGAGCGGCAATGAAGAAAGGGAGGAGAGAGGAACGATGGTGGGAGTTTCTTGGAGCAGACAAAAACGAACCAGATGATCGAAATCAGATGAACGAGATCGGGCGGCGGCAGCGGCTGGCCGCCGCCATAGGGTTTAAGAAGATTTATTTTTCTAGGAATTCAGACAGAGCTCTGATACCATGTGGAAAATAATGCGGGATTATATTATTCAGTACAATCGATATATGAGAATGAGAATTCATGGATATTTATACAGACCTTGACAAAACAAATAGGGAAAGAATAAACCGGAATAATGACAGAATAATATCATAGTAAATAAGAAAAGGATAATGTCAATTAAGGAATTGGAATTCCTTAATTTACGTTAACAATACTTAATCAAATATTGTTTATGTGTATCGATTTTGTGCTCATATCTTATCTTATACGAAAAAAGGGAAGAAAACTCAAATATAAAATTGAACCATGGATAGATATTCGTTCTCTCAAGAATGCCAAAACGAATGAAAAAGAAAAGGTGTTCTTAAACACACTCATTAATTTCATTGAACTTTATTCAACTATAAACTTCATTGCATTTCAACAAAGTTATATTCCAAAGATAAACCCGAGAGAATTTAATTATCATCACCATCTGAAGCACTACCATAATCAATCACCTTATTAACCCCATGACACTTAATACCCTCAGAACTAGAACAAACATTAGGAACATCAACTACAGCATTATTGACAACAAAATGGCCTCTTCCATGGACGACGTTATCGATTCTGATCATCCTATCACGGTAACCCGACGGAACAATGGAGCCGGTGGGAAATTTAATCAAGTCGCTGAATTGCAGCGGCGTGGCCATCAAATGGCTGAGCACGAACGCCTCGAGACCGTCGACGGGGATGGAGATGTTGGAGAGCTGAGGGTCTTGGGGGATGAAGAAGGTGATGTCCCTTAGGGTTAGTTGGGTGGTGGTGTTCAGCATTTGGAGAAGGATGGCAAAGCCATAGAAGGATTTGGCCCTCATGTCTTCAATGGCGGCTTGGAAATGCGTGAGGTTGGCGGTTTGGGACACTATTGGCACTGCTGAAGAGACACTAAAGAAATTAAAGAGAGAAAGGAGGACAAAAACTATAGTGATATTTTTTATGCCCATTTTTAGGGTTTATGGAGAAGAAACAAAAGAGGGTTTTAAGTGATTTATAAGTGTTTTTCAATGTGTTTTGTATGTTTTTTTGTTTTGGGACTTTTTTGTTAGAGATTAGGTTGCACACGAACAAAGACAGTGATATGCTTTTTTTTTTTTTTGCCTTGTACTAGTGTTATTCTAGTGTAACCTTTTTGTGTTTTCGGGGTGAAGCTTGACATTGCCAAGTTTATAAGCTTTGGACGAATATTATTTAAGGAAAAAAAATCAAATTTTCACTCCTAAACTTGTCAAGTTTTATCAACTTTTATCGTAAATTTTCAATTTCATCAAATTGCTCCTCAAACTTAGACAAGTGTTGCAATCTTAACCTTAAACTTTAAAGTGTTGCAATTTAAACCTTATAATTAGTTTTCATTTGAAGATCGTTAAAAAAAGTATTCTCATATTTGGGAATGAATAATAAAACATATACATGGTACACAATTTATATGATTTTAGAGAAAAACCACATTAGAGCTTCATTTTTTTTGTTTTTGTTTTGTTTGGTTGAAATTTATGAATTTTGGATAAGGTTATTCGATGGTTAATTTGTGTTGATCAAACATTAATTCTGTATAAAAGTTGATTTCATTTAAATTAGTAAGTTTATGGGGCTTTTTAATTACTTTTTTGTTAAAATTAGTACGTGATTTTTTCCCTGTTAATTAGTTATATATCCACTTACTTTTTACGATTTGTCTACTGCATTGTACCAAACCAATTAAGATAAAAGCGTATTATTTATCTAGTTGATACATCATATATGTAAATAAACTCCTCAGATGATAAGTTTATAACCATATACATGAAATCCTTGAGGATCGAATACAATTAAAAATTAATGTTGGATCGAATACCATTAAAAAATAATGTGTTATGATTATAATGCAGTAAAGCAAAGACTAGTGAGTAGATTGATGAATGAGATTATCGATGAAATTGAAATTTGGTGTTTTATTTTCTAAGAGTTAGGAGTAGATTGATGAATGACATATGGAGTTGGGAGATTCAAAACTCTGACTTCTAGATCGAACATATATACCTTAACTAGTTGTGTTGGTGAGAATTTTGTAACAATATCATATAAAGGAAATAGAGGAGATAATTAGGGTTTAGGGTTTAGGAAATAGAGGAGATAATTAATTGATAAAGTCCAACCAAAGTTTTGCATTGGGAGATAAAAAAAAGTTGATTTTCTCACCAATCATATCATAACTATACCCTAAACTTAATCAGGTTTGTTACCATCTAAGTTATCGCTTTCTGGTAGATGTCTAACTCTTCAACATGTTATTCCATGTGGGCTATAGAGGTTGCTCAGTTGTCCCTATGCTTGAAGCTACCAGGTCTTGTAGCTTTGTTTTCTATGGTCTCGACCCTCACCATCAATTCTTGGACGACCATTTTGTCTAAGTGCCCGCTACAACATCAATTTTCTCGGCCTTGATTTCAATCTCTTCCAGAGGGGACTTGCCTCACTGCTTGGTCAACGACATGATCGTTGATTTTCCAACTTTACTGCTTGGTCAACGACATCATCATTGATTTTTCAACTTTTAGGAGCCAACTAGGCTCTTATACAAACTATCACTACCACACTTGCTTCAGACTCACAAAATGAAGGTGCGGCACTTGTTCTCGCCTTTGATCAAGTCAACCAACTCAAATTCAGAATGTCGGTGGCACAATAGGCGTATTTCTCAACCTCCACCCTTGTTCTTGAGAAAATGGTTTTAGAAAATGGGGTCAAATAAAAGGTTTTAGAAATCATTCGAATAAATATTATTTTTTTTTAAAGAAAAAGGAAAATCTTTTTTGTTTTATAAAAAGGAATTTTTTTTTTGTTTTATAAAAAGGAAAAGTGAAAAAATGGTGTTTGGTTTTGTTTTAAAAATAAGAAGAGAAAAAAGATTTATTTTTATTTAGAAAAAAAAAACTAAACAAAATCCCCAAATAGACTTTTCTTTTCCCTTCTCCATTCTTCTTCTTCATTTAGCTAAGCTTCCCCACACAATTTTTCTTCTTCCTTTTTTTCGACTTTCTCTTCTCCGATTTCTTCATCTCCTCCGCCTTCCCTCTTCTTCTGCGATTCCGCTTCTCTTTTTGTCTCCCTTCTTGCCGGCAGCCACCAGCCTCCGACCATTGAAGCTCGGTGGTGCAATGACGCTCCAACGGAGCGACGACGTTAAAGTTGTGGCGAATTAACGACGAGATTTTCATCCTCTTCTTTGGTGAACGAGCGGCGATGGTGGTGTGGTATGGGCAGTGATAAGTTTATGCATGTAGCTAGTGATTCACTATTAACAAAACTTTAAATTAAAAACTCAAATTTAATGTACCGAAAATAAAATTCAACAAAGTTGGAGCAATAAAGATGTAATCTTTGCGCATTTGATGCTCCATGAATCTTCCCGAGAGGATTAGCTTTCTGTTAAGAGGAACGCTGAGAACGTCCTCTGCTCCTCTTCTCCGTAAAAATGTTTTAATCTCGCACCATTAACAAGAAATGGATCGCCCTTTTCTGGATGTTGTATTTCAATGCCACCATAAGTGAAAACTTTAGTCACACCACGTACGATCCTGACCATTTGGATTTCAATTTTCCTGGAAAAAAGCCTCAATCGAGAATTAAACAATAAAACTTTTTGTTCTTTTTCAAAATCTTTAGGCCTTAGGCGATTGTCATGCCATCTCTTAGTTTTTTCCTTATACAGCTTGGCATTCTCATACGCCATATGCCTAAGTTCCTCTAATTCATGTAATTGCAGGGAACGCAAAGTCCCTGCATCTGCTAAGCAAAAGTTTAATTCTTTCAATGCCCAAAAAGCTTTATTTTCTAACTCAAGTGGTAAATGGCATGGTTTTCCATACACTATCCTATAGGGAGACATTCCTAGAGGAGTTTTATATGCAGTTCTATAAGCCCAAGAGCTTCATCTAGCTTGATTGACCAATCCTTTCGATTAGGCTTTACAACTTTCTCTAGGATGCTTTTAATTTCCCTATTAGATATCTTTGCTTGGCCATTAGTGTGTGGGTGATAAGGTGTTGTCACCCTATGTTTCACATTATATTTAGCTAGCATGTTAACCATAGATCTATTTATGAAATGTGTGCCTTCATCGCTAATGATTGCCCTAGGTGTGTCGAACCTTGTGAACACATGCTTGTGTAGAAATTTTAATACAGTGTTAGCATCATTCAATGAACAAGCAATGGCTTCTACCCACTTAGAGACGTAATCAACTGCTAATAAGATGTACAAATTACCTGCCGACGGTGGAAATGCACCCATGAAGTCTATTCCCCATACATCGAAGAGCTCCAGCTCTAGAATATAAGTCAAGGGCATTTCTTCCCTTCGGCTTATATTTTCGGTGCGTTGGCACTCGTTGCATGTTTTGGCAAATAAATATGCATCTTTAAAAACAGTTGGCCAAAAATAGCCACATTGAAATACCTTGGCGGCGGTCCGTTGACCACCAAAATGACCTCCATAGGATGTTGCATGGCAATGCGTTAGGATTGTCGCTACTTCTGTTGCGGTGACGCATTTTCTTAGCATACCATCTGCACATCATCTTTACAAAATTGGGTCGTCATACAGATACTTCTTTGTCTCATTTAAGAATTTTTTATTGTCCTGACTCTTATTAAATTCCGGCATCACCTGCGAAGCAAGAAAATTAGCTATATCAGCAAACCATGACTCTATATCTTTATCAATATGAGTTAAATTGAAAATTTGCTCATCAATGAATGAATCCAGAATTGCGTCTTCGGCATTTGCTTCGCAAAATCCTTCCACTCTTGACAAATGGTCTGCAATCACGTTTTCACATCCCTTTTATCTCGGATCTCTAAATCAAATTCCTGCAACAACAAAATCATCTTATTAATCTTGGCTTAGCATCAGCCTTGTTCATCAAATGTTTGATGGCTGAATGATCAGAATAGATGGTGGTCTTATTGCCTACAAGATAAGCTCTAAATTTCTCACAAGCAAATACCACAACTAACATTTCTTTCTCTGTTGTGGTATAATTGTGTTGAGATTCATTCAACGTTTTGCTTGCATAGTAAATTGGATGTGTGATCTTTCCAACCTTTTGCCCTAACATTGCGTCAACCGCATAGTCGCTTGCATCACACATTAGCTCGAAAGGAGCTTCCCAATTAGGTCCGACAACTATGGGCGCGTGCACTAAGGCATGTTTCAGTGTTTCCCACGCAGTCAAGCATTCATCCGAGAAGATAAATGTCTTCTTTAACTCTAACAGCTCACATAGGGGTTTTGAAATTTTTGAAAAATCTTTAATAAACCTCCTATAGAAACCTGCGTGTCCTAGAAAACTCTTGATTTCTTTGACATTTGTTGGTGGATTAAGTTTCTCTATGACTTCCACCTTAGCTTTATCTACTTCTATTCTCTCTTTGGACACTCTATGTCCTAACACAATCCCTTCTCATACCATGAAATGACATTTTTCCCAATTAAGCACTAAATTGGTTTTCTCACACCGCTCTAATAATCTTCCTAAATTCAATAAGCAGTGCTCAAATGAATCACCAAAGACAGAGAAATCATCCATGAAGATCTGAACAATTGATTCGGCTAGATCAGAAAAAATAGCAAGCATGCACCGCTGAAATGTTGCGGGCGCATTGCATAATCCAAATGGCATCCTGTGAAAAGTAAATGTACCAAAGGGACAAGTGAAGGTCATTTTTCTCTTGATCTTTTGTATCAATAGTTATCTGATTATACCCTGAGTAACCATCCAGAAAACAGTAAAAGGCCTGCCCAGCTAACCTATCCAACATTTGATCTATGAAGGGTAGTGGGAAATGATCCTTTTTAGTTGTCTTGTTTAATTTCCTATAGTCCATGCATACTCGCCAACCAGTTATGGTGCGAGTAGGGATTAACTCATTCAGTTCATTAACCACAACAGTCATTCCTCCCTTCTTAGGGACACACTAAATGGGACTAACCCACTGGCTATTAGAAATAGGAAAGATTATTCCAGCATCTAACCATTTAATGATTTCCTTTTTAACCACCTCTTTCATAGAGGGATTTAAACGTCTCTGATGTTTGATTCGAGGAGAATGTCCTTCTTCCAAAAAAATCTTATGCATGCCATAGGAGGACTAATTCCTTTAATACAGCCAATGTCCAGCCTATTGTTGTTTTGTGCCGCTTTAGGAAATTCAGCAATTCAAGTTCATGCATCATGCTTAATGCAGATGAGATGATAACAGGCAAGGTCTCATTCTTTTCTAGATATGCATATTTTAGGTGCGCAGGCAGAGGTTTAAGCTCTAGTGTAGGTGGCTGCTCAATAGAAGGTAACATAGGAGCAATTGTGCGATCACTAATATCATCAGTCATGCTAACATGCATTTTTGCGTCAATATTGCTTTCAATAGCATCATGTGAGATATAGACATTCTGATCATCCATGTCCACTTGACCATGCTTATTCACATGCATTTCAGACAATTCTAATTCATGCTCATGTTCGACTAATGTATCAATAATATCCACAACAGAACAATCTTCAAGGTCAGAAGGGTATCTGAGCGCTTTGACCACACTAAATTTTACCTCTTCTTCATTTACCCTCATGGTTAGCTCACCTTTCTGAACATCTATCAATGTTCTTCATGTTGCAAGGAATGGTCTCCCCAATATGATTGGTACATCCTTGTCAGCTTCATAATCCAGGATGATGAAATCTGCAAGGAAAATGAATTTATCAACTTTAACCAAGATATCTTCAATCTTACCTTCAAGATAAGAGATTGATCGGTCTGCTAGTTGCAGCGTGACTGTGGTAGGGCGAGCTTCTCCTATGCCTAGCTGCTGAAAAAGCGAGAGCGGCATTAGGTTTATCCTGGCTTCTAAGTCACACAGTGTGCTCTGCCTACATTGCGACCTCCTATGTCAACCGGTAAGGTAAACAATCTTGGATCCTTTTCCTTTGGAGGCAGCTTATTTTGCAAAATAGCACTGCACTCTTCAGTAAGGTTCACAGTTTCAAATTCGCCTATAACCCTCTTGTTAGTGACAATGTCCTTAAGAAATTTCACATAAGATGGCATGGACTGCAATACTTCCACAAAAGGTATGTTGACATGCACTTGCTTTAAAATTTCTAAGAATTTATGAAAATGAGGCTCTTGCTCTTGTTTTTTTTTCAGACGCCTTGAAAAGGGTGGAGGTGGATCGTACATAGGAATGTTAGGTTTAATTCCTACAGGAATGGTTCTAATAGTCTCTTATGTCTCCTCCTCTATGGGTTCAAGTCTTGCTTTTTGCGCAACATTCGCATTAGCATTGCTAGAATTTCGCTGGTTTACCAGTGGAGCATTAGGCTCACTGTCATCTACTCTCTTTGGTTAAGTTCTAACGTTGCTTGCTAAAGGTTTGCCACTTCTAAGTTCAATAGCTTGCACTTGTTCCTTTCCCTCTCTCCTAGGGTTCTTTGTGTCTGAGGGTTTGTGTCTGAGGGAAAACGCCCTTGAGGTCTAGCCTTGAGTTCACTCGCCAATTGTCCTATTTGGTTCTCCAAACTCCTCAAAGAAGCTTGTTGGCTTTGAATAGTAGCATCATTCTTTGCCATGTATTCCTTCAACGGATTTCCATTGACGAACTCATGGGCTGGTTTGCTACTGGCTGTTTTTTAAATTGGTTTGGATTAGGCTGATGATTCTGGAAAAATCCTTGAGGTCCATTTGGTCTGGGTTGCATATTTTGCACTTGGTTGCTATTCCTCTGCCCATTCCACGAGAAATTTGGATGGTTCCTCCATCCAGGATTGTAAGTATTCGAGTATGGGTTGTTTCTAGGTTGGGGTTGACTTTCTACATAACAAACAGATGCGGGGTTGGCTGGACAGTAGTCATAAACGTGCCCTTCCCCGCAGTAGACGCATACCAAAGCATCTATCTGATTTGCTACGGCTGGCATTGTTGAAGCAGAAGCATTAGCACTAGCATTTTGTTGAAGGTTTACTTGAGCTAATTGCTTCATCATGTTTGTCAACGATGCAATCTAATTGCTCATCACATTCAGCACATCAACTTCATATGCCCATTTTTTCCTACTTGGCTCTATAGGATCATCTGACCATCTACAGTTTGTAGCTGAAATCTTTTCCAAGATTTCAAATGCCTCATTATAACTCTTAGACAACATTGACTCTCCAGCTGATGAGTTTAGTACCTGCCTCGTACTAGGATTACAACCCTTAAAGAAGACTTCGATTTGAATACACCATGGAATGCCATGATGCGGACATTTAAGCAACAAATCTTTAAAACGAGTCCAAGCCTCATGCACTGACTCATTCTCAGATTGCTTAAATTTAATAATGTCATCTCTAAAGTTGGAATTCCTATCTGGAGGGAAATACTTAACTAGGAATTTCTCAGCTAGATCGGTCCAGTTAGCAATAGATCCTGATGGTAGTGAATTTAGCCAAGTTTTCGCTTTGTTCCGCAAAGAGTATGGAAATAAGTACAAACGCAATGCCTCTTGGGTAACTCCAGGTATAACGAAAGTATCGCTAACACCAAGGAAATTACGCAAGTGATTATGCGGGTCCTCATTTTCAATCCCATAGAACTGCCCTACTGTAGACCGCATCTGAAACATCACTGGCTTCAACTCGAATGAGTGAGCTGTGATTTCAGGTCTAATAATGCTAGGATTTAGCTCCTCTGGCATAGGGATTAAGTAACTCAATATGGCACTATCTTTATCATTGGCTATATCAATGGGGTTCCTAAGGATTCCTGCCCTATTTGGTTCAGTTGCTGCTTGTACATTACCAGGCGGGTTAAGGTTAGGTTGGTTCCTGGGCCCTATAGGATGTGGGTTTCTATTTTGATTTTCCATAGTGGCTATGGTCTCTCTCTATTCCCTTAGTCTGCTCCTAAAACTTCTTTTCGGCTCTGGATCTAGATCAAATTCATAACCAGGAAATTCGCTCATAAACCAACGCCTTCAGTACCTGCGAAAGACAAACAACAGTTAAAATCCAATCGTTTAAATCAAGTCTCGAATTAACAAAAACCGTTTTGCTAAACAAACAAATCTCCAGCAACGGCGCCAAAAACTTGTTGTCTCTCCAATGTG
Source organism: Herpetospermum pedunculosum (assembly GCA_028017165.1). NCBI lineage: Eukaryota > Viridiplantae > Streptophyta > Magnoliopsida > Cucurbitales > Cucurbitaceae > Herpetospermum > Herpetospermum pedunculosum. The sequence continues at coordinate 49,427,172 of CM051528.1, read as the reverse complement.
GTGTGTGCAATAATAAATGGAAAGCTCAGAACATGCAAGCGCACATGATCTAATACAGCAAGTGATAAGTATATTTATGTCGATTTCCACAGAGATTTGAGTTTAGCATGTGCGGGTTGTATTGTTAACAGGAGAAGTAACCAGTGACAAATTGGGTGTTTGGGTGGAATGTTAAAGGAATGCGATAAAAATAACGAAAACTAAAGGAAGAGTGCAACGACATAATCGAAATGCGGAAATAATGCGAGGCAGCAATACTTAACAAAAACACAAGGTTAAGAGTATGAATGCGTAAACAGCAAGATAAACGCAAATGAACAGCAACAGAACTTCTACTTTATCAGACAGGGTAGACTAGGAATCAAGTAATAACTCATATATCGGGAAGTTTCAGCTGCGAATAAATATGCATATGCACCGTTCTAACATCTACACACAAGATCTCTCGATCTTGAGTATTAGGCATCAAGTTCATTCATATCCAAATGAGGCTAACAACCTATTCATACAAACATGCTATCTGACGTGTTAGGAGAGTGACTACGATTAGACTCCTCTCTGGTTACCATGAAAGGCTGGCAAAAACACATGACTCAGACTCCCTACTCCTCTCGGAGGTTCAGAAATCAGTAACACATAATGGATGGCCGGACGAAAATGCATTGTTGGAATAAAAACACACATGCTTTGAACATTTCATGCTAAACAATTGTTGAAATCTCAATCAACTTTATTATTAAATCATCCTAGCTATCCCTTAACGAGATTAGCTATTCATAACTAGAAAACAGAAACAACAACAACAAAGTTCATCAACATCTATTCTAGCTACCAAAATAACAAAACAAGAAAGCAGAAGGTAAGAATGGTTCAAAATGAGAAGAAATGGAAGAAGAATCTTCTAGCTGCTTGACTTCTTTCTGATCTTCCAGCAGCTTTTGCTCCTTCTTCACACCCGACCCTCCTTGAGCTCTTCTCCAGGTGCTACACTTCACAGCTCCGACGTTCTTGGAGAGCACCTGAAGGCGGGTCTTCTTCTTCTCAAAAGCTCAAAAAACCGAAGAATATCCTTCTCGAAATCCTCTATTCTCCAGTCCCCTTCCTTCACGTCTCTCCTCTTCTCTTTCCACTCTTTTCTCTTTATACTGCTAGGATTTCTCCTGTAATTTTCCCTAAAAAAGGTCCAAACATTCTCATTGGATGAGCTACAACGGATAAAGCAGACTGGCTGTACGGCAGGGGACAGGCGCTGCCATTTCACGTTCTTCAGGTACAGTTTTTGCGATTGCGCTGCAATCACAAAAATCCTTAAAGGCGCCAACTTTGCTGCCGCATCGCGGACGCAAAGCTCCTCTAATTCCCAATCCAGCCTTCCTGGTTTGATGCTTCCTTAGCGAGATCCTCGCGAAACCTGCAATACGCACAAAAAGGCTTATTTAAGTACAAACGGGCTTGAATATGTTCATTTATCGCTTAAGAACTCAAAAGCAACACTTTACTCAAATGTAAGCTAAATCCTTTGAAACTCTCAATTAAAGTTTATCAACTACTCCTTAAAGACTTGTATTCTTCCTAATTTGGCTCTAAATAACTCTCATCGGAAGAGTTAACACATACACACAACATACTAACCCATAAGCGAGCCAAGTATTTGGCGTCGCCGACTGGGACGCAATCAGGGAGCCTCTTGAAAGAAAGACAATATTTGAGACGAAAAGTTTAGAGATAATTCTTACCATATATATTTAACCTATTTGAATTTTATTCAAATTCCACGTATATATAGTTTTCCATTAATGTATCTAATTCATAAACAAACTATTCTCTTTAATATTTAATGTATCAAATACATTAAATATTAATTTGAACATTTTAAATATTTCTTTCAACTAAATTTATCTTTTTAGTGTTACTACAATCTAGCAAGGAGACTTTATGGACCTACAACTTATAAGCTTCAATGATACAAAATTAATTAATTAAACTCATTAATTCATTAACTTTCATTCATTAACTCTAGGTCACTCTACTATAGGTCTAGAATTGCACTTTTATGTAATGTAGGACAAGTTTTCCATGGATATTACCATTACATGTAAGTCGTGATGGAGCTCACGTAGCGCAGCGGAAGCGAGTAAGATCAATTGGGACTCTAATTTCATCAATTTAGCTAAATAAAAAACATGCTAAAAAACTTTGAAATAAAAGAATAAGAATACAAACCTCTTGTAGTTCGAAATTCTTCTATTCCGATGCTCGAATCTCCTCACGAACCCTTCAAAGCTTCTCTCGAACTCTTCGAGAACCACCTTCGGTAGTCCCGCTATCCTCAAGTCGAGCAACGGAGTGGTGGGACTCCTTTACAAGAGAAAATTGGAAGAAGAGATGGATAGAGAAGAGATCTTTGTGATGAGAGTTTTGAAGGAGAATTGTCACACAATCAAAGCTTCCAACAAAACTCAAACATCATAACTTCAAACCATTTGAACTTCATCCAATTTATAGGCCATTCACATGCAACAAACTCTTTGCTTAGCATGACACCTCAAAATGGATGAATTAGTCTTCACACAAGTGTTGAACAATTTATGAGTTTATGCATGTAGTTAGGGATTCACAATCCACTTACTAAACTTAGATAAACTCACTCAACTTGGATAATCTCACTTGTATTATTTTGTTATTTTAAAATTAATTCATAATTAATGTTAATAAACAAAATAAATTTTAATTAATTAAACTTTTTAATTAATTAATATTATTATTTAATTCAATATCAAATATTAATTAAATAATAAGATTAATTCTGGTTTCTTAAACGGAATCATCACACATGAATCCCTATTCATGTTTTAGACCGATCCCATATTTAAATCATATTTAGATATGTCCATCATTCTTCCAAAAATGAATTTGAATAAATTCAACTTATTTTTCTCTCATATTGTTAGATGGCTTAATCCGAGCTAGCCAGGAGAACCTAAAGGACCTACAGATCATGAGCTCCAACGATACAAGATTAACCGGCCAAACTCTTTAGCCAAGTTAACCAACATTCATTAACCCTCGGAGACTCCACTAAAGTCCAAGGGTTGCACTCTCCTCACCGTAGATATATTTATGTCCTCTTGATATAACCATCATCAGTAAGTCGATCTTTCACAGGTCGTTCGTAATTACAACTGAGTCAAAATAATTATTTTACCCTGTAATTACATCTTATTCCTTAAGTCCTCACTACTCCTCTAATGAACTATTGGTTTGTGGTCCAATCACCAAACTGATTCTCCCTCGGGCTAGTGAGAAGGTGGGATCCCTAGTTCAAGACCCGGAGACAGTACTTAACGGAGCAACCTCTCTACTATCCCTAAAGGCGGGTAGGAGTGAATTCCATCTCGTAGGACTATGTTCTCAGCTCCCTACTCGGTATTATCCTCAAAGTGGTAGGCATATTGAGTCGGCGAACTGGGGTCACTCTCACTCATACAAATCAAAGAATAATCCTGAATAAACAGGAGTTCATAGTGTGCTGAGGATTCAGATCGAGTTACCTAGGTCATCATATGAAAAAGTCGGTGTTTACAGTAAACGGAGTTATAAAGAAAGAGCGACTTGTTTCGCGGTTCAAGTCTTGGGTGATAACGTTGTGTGTACTTGCGCTTAACCTTGGGTGATAACGTTGTGTGTAAGTGTATACTTGCGCTTACCCTTGGGTGATAACGTTGTGTGTAAAATCACTTGTATGCACGTACTCACTTTACACATCATTTGTGCATACTTGATCATACATTGTTCTAACACACAAACAAAACTATTAAATCTTTGGAATAAAGAGGACAATTGAAAGAATACGTGGGGGAAAACAACGATTGAAATGCTAGAAAAGAACGATGAAGTAGAGACGGAGAAGATGGTGATGCATCGTTGATAGCTCTAAAATAGAGCTATTATTTTGTCCTTAATATTGGCTAGAACCATGATTATTATTGATTAAAATGCCTTGTTGTAGTGAATTCATGGTCGGGAGCCTTTGGAGTCCAAAGGCGTGTTCCGATGCTAAGACGGACATTTTAGATGGTTCGGGATCACTTCGGAAAAGGAGGAACATAAAGCATGAAGTTTTTGCCTAAATGGAGCATCCAGAGGCAAACAAATTTGTCAAAACCCGAGAGCAAGCGTCGAGCTGAAGCGTCGAGACGTTGTCCCGCAGCGTCTCGACGCTCCGAACGTGCGGGCGCTGAATTTGTAGGGCGCAGCATCGAGACGCTATACCAGCGTCTCGACGCTACGACGATTATAAAAGGGGTAAAGTCCGATTTTTAGGTTGTCTTTGTTGAGGATCCCACATCGGAAAGATGAAGGGACCTCACTCACAATATAACATACATGGGCTACTCCTCCTAACACCAATTGGTTTTAGGATGGAACCCCATGTCACTCACAATATAACATACATGGGCTACTCCTTCTAACACCAATTGGTTTTAGGATGGAACCCCATGATGTCTAATAGTCTTCTCCACGGAATTTCCTCGGGATTGCGGCATTTTCTACCAATTTTGGCCCTTTTCTTCACCATTCTTGTATGCTACTAAATTCTTTGGAGTGTTGGAGAAATTCATCCTCCATGGAAGGCTAAACAAGGTTAGTGCTTAATTTTGAGTTTGGGATTGTAAAACTATGGATTGAAGGGGAGATTTGCCCTTTTGTGTATGTTTAGCTTTTATGAACTCTTGCATCTCTTTCCTTTTATTGTCTTCAAATTAGAATGTGTAGCTTAATTAGGAATGACTCCCCAGTTCCTATGCATCTTAGAACGCTAGAGATTAGGACGTATAATTGCCTAAATCGCTAAGTAGCAAGGGCTTAAGCATGGCTAGGTAATTCGAGCCCAAGTGACAGTTGAGGGAATGAATTAGTTAACGTTTTCATGTTACGCTTTGGGCAAGAGAGAAATCGGGTTAGTCTTAGGATTAATTCGTCGCAGTGTTCCTGTCACTGACCTTTAGTCAATTTAAGATTAGCTACCTTGAATTGATTGTTGGCCAAGTATAATTAGAATTGCACTTTTCTAATTATGTCATTGGGTCGTTTGAGTAAGAAATTAACCAAATGAATTGTGTGCTGAAGCATGTTAGCTAATTATTTTGTTATCGATGAACTGAATGTCCATAGCAATCAATCCCATTACTCGAAATTAAGCATGCTCGTTAATTTGTCACTTCGCCGCTTAATTTTTCGTTAGCTTTTGCATGTTTAGAACTCCCTTTTTACAAACCAAATTCCCCTCTTTTTATTAATAGCAACTTAAATTTAATCAAGTCCGAATTAGACTCCATGTGGTTCGACCTGGTTACCACTATCTGCTAATTAGAATAGTAAACCAGTAGTATAAATTTTATTTTGGCAAGCCTTGACAACTTGAAATTGGAGAACATTCAAAAAGTTTCTCTTACCAATCGTCCCCGCTGGAGATCAAAACAATCTTTGACGGCCCTACGAGAGGGAAAACAAAACTATTAAATCAATTAGTTGGCCATTCTATTCTCTAATATGGCTAAAGGTCTCAACTTATGCCCATTTAGTGACATAGTCAACGATCAACATCGAAAACTTAGTATGTCATCTTCCCCTTGGAGAAGTTTTATGGTCCACTCATAAAATTTCAAGCACTTGAAAATTTATTTCTAACCATCAAATTATGTAATTCTTATTTACTTCTAACTTTTATTTAAATGAGAATTTCTTCAGTGTCACTTAGTACTACTTAAGCATATTGTTTTACAAAAGTAAAAGTCAAACCTGCATGAGTGGAGGTCGGGGTCGTGCGAACGCAGTTCTAAAGAAGTAAATGAGCAACAAAAATGTTGACCCCTCGAGATGAAGCTAAAAAGGTCTACCATTCGAGAGAAGGCCAAAAGATCGACCCCCTCAAAAGAAAGAACCGACTACCTATTTTTTTATCGCTACAAAGACTAGGAACTTGTAGGAACGAAGCATAACTTCAACCAGGTAAAGGGAATCGTTAAACATAAACTCAACAGCAGTCAACTGAGCGCGAACTTCAACCAACTGGGCTGAACCTTGGCCAAGTAAACTTAGGAGGGTTGAATCGAGTTTAGAGGAAAGCCAAAGTCTCTTCAACGCAAAATGATGAAGGAATGAGAATCAAGACAATAGTGCACAGGCCAAAGTGATTACTTAAGGCCCGAGCGGGCGCTTGAGGCTTGAGGAGATGCCCAGTGTTTGAGCAAGCGCCTAGCCTTAATAAGTGCCCTAACGTCAAAACCTAGCACCCAAGAGCCGACATGTCACCACAAATGAGTCTTGAGCTCGATAAGTGACATAAATTTCACCATGGATGAACTTCTGACTTAGGACCAAGTAGGTGTTTAGAAAAAAAGTACGTTGTCAAACCAACAGGACCCCAACTCAAGAGTGGGGGCAACCGTTGAGGTGAAATTATCTACCAAGCTAACTCTAAAATCGACAAGAAGTCTAAAACCCAAAAATGAGATCAAAGGCTAGAGACCAAGTCGCGTCCAAGAGCAGCCCAAACCTAGAAGGCCAAATAAGACCCAAAGAGCCAACTCCCATATAGGCTTGCCAAGACCTAAGAGGGTCGACTCCTCAAGGGGTCAGTCATGGCCACATGGGTCGACCCCTTGGCCCAAGGTGACCGACCCCTGAAGGGTCGGCCAAAGCCTAAGTGGTTAATCATCTAAGGAGTCAGCCACATCTGGAGTTATATTCTGAACTTAATCTCCTGCCTTTTTCCGATCTCATAACCTGTTTCCTTGATTGAAGCATCCTAGAAATTTCGACGAGATTTTCAATCCAATTAATTTTTATTATTCTACTAAACCTTCCTATAAATAGATATGGTGATACAAAAAGGTTCCAACAATTCCAGTCTTTTGTCTAAACTATTTATAAACACGATAGTAACTTGAGTGTCGGAGTGGAAGTGGTTGAACACCACATCGGTGCACACTTCTCTTATTTTGCAAGGTATAGTTTGATTCCCTTTTTTATATAAATTTAATGTAGATCCAAATTTGGATATCAATGGAATAAAATATAAGGAAAGAGATGCATGACCTAGTTCAATCTTCAACCAAAGTGTGTCTAGACCCCAAGACTAAACATTTTGTTGATTATAATAACTTAAAACAAAAAGAAACAAAGGGAAGAATGTAAATGGAAGTGCATATATATATACATAGTGAGGGCCACATCTGATTCCAAAAACACACATTCAAAGAAAGTAATGTTAATGGCATGTTTGGCTTTGTCATCACATTAATTAAATTTAATTATTCTCCTTTGTCTAGCTATTGGGTCATCTAGGCACCTCCCACTAATATACAACTTAAAAAATAACATTCACACACTGACTTGATTCTCTCTTCCCATAACTATTTCATTCAATTCTAAATTAAAGCTACCTAAAGTGTTAAGCATGTGCTACCATTAAAGATTTATTAAAATCTTAATCTATATTTAAGAATAACCCTTTTTTTAATTGTTAGCTTAAAACACAATGTTTTTTTTTTTAAACAAAAAAAAACATTCTACTTATAAGAGAGTCTCCATCCCTACAATTGTTATAATGCTACATTCTCCACAAAAATATCTCCGGGTCATTATCTAAAGAGTTAAATATGTTTTTTTTTCTCAACTATATAATTCATAGTTTTTTTTTTCTTCCTTCTAGTTCAACAATATATGAAATTTTCCTCAAAAAAATAAAATAAATATATATATATATATAGGGCTGGTTGCACAAATAGCAATCAGGTCCAAACTAATTGCAAATTTAGCAAACTTTAAAATGTTTTGCAAATATGGCAAAAAAACTTGTTTCTATCACTGATAGACTTTATTATATCACTGATAGACTTCTATCAGTGATAGACTATTATCTCTGATAGACTATTATCACCGACAAAAATCTATAAAAAGCTGAGGTGATTAGCGATAGACTTCTATCAGTCATAAGATAGCGATAGAAATTGTTATATCCGCAAAAATTTTAAAAACATGCTATATTTGCAAACAATAAGTCTTAAATTGTTATTTACTACAATTTTCCTATATATATATATATATGAAAGTAAAAATTCAGACTTTTAGCTTGTTAGCTCATATTGACAAATAATTCAAAGTTAAAATAGAGAATTACCGACAATAAAATTTAAAGTATAATATATTTGTTAAAGTATTAGATATTATTAAATTACCTTTTTTGAATTAGGTTTATCTTTTATCACTATAAATAGGCATTAGGTTTGTATTTTAATCCTGTAATTCTACTCAATGTAACTTTTTTTTTTCCACTTCATTCCTTCCTAAAGTTGACATGGTATTTTATGGAATATGAAATTGGAGTGTTTGAAATTTTGTTTGGCGGTTTAAACACATCGTGCGACTTCGACATTTTTAGGTGGTTTGAAATTTTGTTCGATGGATTTGCGTTTTTTATTCGATGGTCATATAAAATTTGCATTGGAAATTCAAATTTGCATTAAATCTGCGAGTTTAACAATCTTATCAGTTCGAATTCGCAGCATCTAGATCTAAATTGTATTTTTATTTTTATTTTTTATTTAAGACAAACTCACATTTTAGTATTGTGAGTTTGAAAAGTGGTTAGATTATAAAATATTATTAGCTAAATATTATTAAATTACTTTTTGAAAATTAGGTTTATTTTTTATAAGTATAAATAGGTTTAGATTTATATTTTAATTATGCAATTTTAGTAAACTCTAAACTCTTTTTTATATTCTCTTATTTCATTCCTTTAATCAAAGACTTTGTAGTCACTAGTTCATATACTTAAAGTTTATAATTATTGACATAATGATATAATATTAATTAATAGTAAATAGTTAAAAATGACCAACACTTAATTAGAAATTAATAGCCACTTAAATGAGATTGGAGGACTTGCACTTTTAAAAGATATGGGAGATTACTATTATTATTATATGATTCTCAAAGTAATGCAGTTGTTAGCAAGACAAGAGTATTCAATACGCCCCACTACCAAAAAAGAAAGCTTGAAATTTTGTTTTTTAACGTAAGATTGAAGGAATGAATTGTTTTGTCGAAGAAGAATCTTAACTTTCTCGAAGGCTGTGAAAATCCACTGTTTCTTATAAACCAAAGCTCCGTTGAGAAATTGGGCACTCAGATTTAGAAGGAAACACTGAAAGCCACCAGGAGAGAAACAAATGCCTTCTTCTATTCGGCTCACCATTCTCCACCTCTCTTTGCTGCTGGTTTTGATCATAGCTCCACAAAAATTAGGTAATTAACTTTTCTTTCCCGATAACGTTTCTGTTTCGTGTTAGACATCATGAGGTTCCATCCTAAAATCAATTGGTAATAGGAGGAGTAGTCCATGTATGTTATATTGTGAGTGGGGTCCTTTCATCTTTCCGACGTGGGATCCTCAACAGTAAGATTGTTGTTTCACGTTTTTGTTTTTCAGTTTTGTCTATTATTTTATGTGAATATATTTGTGTCCCTATCATGATATGGTTATTGTATTGGGGGGTTGGGTGTCAGAGGGGCAACTTGAGGAGTGGTGCATAGCAGATGAGCAAGTTCCAGATGATGAGTTGCAAAGAGCTCTTGATTGGGCTTGTGGAAAAGGAGGAGCAAATTGCAGAAACATTCAAGTGAAGCAACCTTGTTTTTACCCAAACACTGTTAGGGATCATGCTTCATATGCCTTCAACAGTTACTACCAAAACTTCAAGCACAAGGGAGCCTCTTGCTACTTCAATTCAGCTGCCATGGTCACTGCTCTTGATCCTAGTAAGTTACTTTTAACCTAATTAAACACGATGTCCTCTCGATGTCCTCTCGTTTCATAATCATCTTTTGTTTAACGATATATTCTCTCTCGAGTTTGAGATCATATTTTCCCACACATCAATGTCTTTCTCTCTAATTATTCCCTCTTATCATTGTTTGTGTGTTTCCCCCCTTGAGTTTGGGGCCAACTACTACTATACGCCGGTCGAGAATGAAGCAAAGATATGTATATAGGGAGAAATTATTCGTGGAGATGTCCCCATAATGTGGCACACAGTTGTGCGTTTGTTGGATGTATGAGCGAGAAATTACAAAAGTATTTAAATTTTGTATCCATTGATTATTTAGGGGCATGTACATTTTCGAATCCACACCCAACAACTATTAGGAGGTACCTTAGGAGTTTTAGAACTATGTCGCTGTCAGCAACACAACTATTTGAATTGTTCTTTTTCCAAAAAAGAAATACTTAGCTGTTAGTTGGACTACAGTAGAACTCTGCAGCTCAACACGGAGCTCAACCATAGGTTATCACTCAGAGCAAAAATATATTTTTTTTTCTTTCAAAAATATGTTTTCTCTTTCAATTTAATGTTTAATATTTAAGGTTTAGGATTTATGGTTTAATCTTCCAGATTTAATTTAGAGTTCAATAGTTAAGATTTTGGATTTAGTATTTAAGGTTTATTAACATTTAAGGAAAAATTTAAAACCTAAATACTTAACCCCTAAACCGTAATTCCTAAATTCTAACACCCTAGACCCCACATTTAAAAAAAAAAAATCGAAAAAAAAAAAAGAAAAATATTTGAAAGTTAAATATAAAAAAAATAGAAAAAAAATAAAGGAAGGAAACCATTAGTAAAAAAATTAAAATAAAATAAAATAAATCTTTGACACGTGGAAACTCATGATTGAGCAACGTGTCTGACTGCGAGCAGAATCACATAAAACAAAATAAAAAACTATTTTGAAAATATCTATAGATGAGCTGCCTAGTTTTGGCTAAATTATTCTCATATGGAATTTTAGTAATTTGTCACACTATCTTTTATTAGTAAAGTTTGGTTATACATATATTTTGGTTAAAATCTTTTAACAATCTTCTTTGTATGGCAGGTCATGGTTCATGCAAGTTTGAGTACGTACCTTGAGAGCATATAATATATATATATATATATATATATGTTTGATTATGAAAGAGGGCTTCCTAATTATAATTATAATTATAATTTTCAACCTTTTCCTAGTTTCCATTCATGTTCATGTACTTGGGTGTGAATGCATTTTTTCCATTTTCAACTTTCTAGTTTTTTCTTTTATGATCAAATCAATCAAAGTTTGGTTTGATATTGATTGAGTTTGTGAGATACTATTGTTGAAAAAATCATCCCCTAAACTTCAATTAAGAAATATAATGAGATTGAAAATAATCCAATACAAAAATTAATTTATGAATAGAAAAAGGAATAAAATGTGTTCTACTCCATGAATGTTTTGTCTTCCTATAACACTTATTTTTTTAGTTCCGCGTGTGGGTGCTGGATTTAAACTGGATCAAAAAATATATATTTTAACCGGCTGGATTATGTCTTTATTCACACGCGCAGTTTTTAAACAATTGTTTAAACGGAGATCCCGAAACACATATGAAAACATAAATTTATGTTTTTATTAAATTCTTTGTTTTCAAATTTATGTTTTCATGTCCCCAACCAAACAGATCCTTAAATTTTCATTAATGAGAATTTTGGATGTATCAAGAAAATGACTAAAATTAGATAGGTCAACTCGAAAGAAAAAAATGACTAAATGCTAGAGTTGGTAAAAATAGCTAAAATCGCGATTTTTAGCATTAACGAATTTGTGTGAGGATGGAAATACTCCAGAGTTTATTTTGCCCTTTTAATTTAAATGTAAATGATGCTAAAAAAAGAAAATTGTTAGGGAAGAGATATAACTCCATACTACAAAAATAACAAACACGTTAATTACATTAATTAAAATCGTTTTACAAGCGTACTTTGTAATGTTTACAAGGACATTTAATGTGTGGTGTTTACCAGAATATACATATATTTTGCAGTGACGTGAAACGAATAAAATTGTCTTCTAATATGCGTGTTCTTGTATTAACTATTTTAAACTACCTATAGGTAAGGGTGTATACTCATAATAAACCTTACAACTACCTATAGGTTGTTGTAATTGGAACGAGATTTAATGGATCAAGATCGCACCTACAATAGATTGAGAATAATAATAATAACGAAGAAGAAGAGAAGGAATAGCACACGATGATTTTACGTGGAAAACCCCTAAACAAATTAGGGTAAAAACCACGGGCAAGGATAGAAGAATTCCACTATAAAAATAGAAGTTACAACTTTTCTCTCTTATGGTGGAAATACAAACACTCTTCAAACTCTCTCATAAGAAGAGACTCATTTTCTATTTTTATCTCACACTCACTTTGGATTTGGAAGTTTTGGGATGATTTGCCAACAATGGTGCTCCACCTATTTATACTTAAAAGAGCCTTGATCTCCAAGCAACTTGTATGGCTATAATTTTGCCACATATGGTCTTTGGATGAAGTGTAAGAATTAGTGGCCATAAATCTTCCTTAATCTCCAACCAAATACTATGGCCACAATTGTGTCACCTACTTGTCTTTGGATGAAGTGTAAGATCTAATGACCATAAATCTTCCTTGATCTCCAAGCAAATTCTATGGACACAATTTTGCCACATGTTGTCTTTGGATCAAACTTTATTATTTAACAATCTCCCACTTGGAGATTTGATTGATAATCAATCACATCTCCACACTCTTCTTTCTACCTTGTCAGCTTCACGTTGCTTATGTTTCTGCTAGGCCATTCGAGGATCGACACCAATTGAACTTGTCCGCATTGACTGTCTTTGTCAGGTAATCTGCTAGGTTTTCTTTTGTCTGAACTTTACGCATATCCACTGTTCCTTCCTCCACTTTCTCACGAACGAAGTGATATTGCACTCGAATATGTTTTGACTTGGAATGAAAAGCTGGATTCTTTGCAAGATACAAGGCACTCTGACTGTCGCAAAACAAAGAAATATTCTCGTGTTCATGCCCGAGTTCATCCAATAGCATTTTCAACCATACCGCTTCTTTACTAGCTTGTGTAGCCGCAATATACTCTGCTTCTGTTGTTGACGTAGCCACAACTGACTGCAGTTTTGAAGCCCAACTTATAGCTCCGCTAGCAAGAGTGAACACATATCCGGTGGTGGATTTGCTTTTATCAAGATCACCTGCATAATCTGAATCAACATATCCTCGAACAATAAAGTCTGATCCTCCATAACACAATGCAACATCTATGGACCCTTTAATGTATCTAAGGATCCTTTTAGCAGCATTCCAATGCTCTCGACCAGGATTCGCCATATACCGACTAACTACTCCCACTGCATGTGCAATGTCTGGTCTGGTACATATCATGGCGAACATTAAACTTCCCACTACTGATGCATACGGTACTCGAGACATCTCCATCCTCTCTGCTTCACTGCTAGGGTTCATACTAGAGGATAACTTGAAATTAACAGGAAGAGGGGTAGACATTGACTTACAATTTTGCATGTTGAAGCGTCGTAAGACCTTCTTCAAATATTTTTTCTGTGATAGCCAAATCTTCCTATTATTTGTGTCTCGGTAAATTTGCATCCCCAGAATCTTATTTTCTGGTCCCAAGTCCTTCATTTCAAACTCCCTAGCCAACTGTGCCTTCAATTCTTTGATACGATCTTTGTTGGGGCCTGCTACCAACATGTCGTCAACATACAACAGCAAGACAATGAAGTCTTTATCACCAAACCTCTTGACATATGCACAAGGGTCTGCATTAAGTCTGTTGTATTCAAGGCTCATGATGAAGGAATCAAATCTCTTGTACCAACACCTCGGCGCCTGTTTGAGACCGTACAAAGATTTGTTTAACCTGCAAACCAAGTTCTCTTTTCCTTTTACTTCAAAACCTTCTGGTTGGAGCATATATATTTCTTCTTCAAGATCTCCATGGAGAAAAGCAGTTTTAACATCTAACTGCTCCAATTCTAAATCAAATGTAGCACACATTGAAAGGACTACTCTGACAGTGGTAAGTCGAACTACTGGAGAAAAGATTTCATTAAAGTCAATACCTTCTTTCTGAGCGTATCCTTTTACCACCAATCTTGCACGATATCGTTCCACTTGATCATCGTTGTTGCGCTTGATCTTATACACCCATTTGTTACCAATGGGCTTTCTCCCTTGTGGTAGAGTTACAAGTTCCCAAGTCTTGTTCTTATGAAGAGCTTCTATCTCTTCCTGCATTGCTGTCATCCACTGAGCAACATCTGAACTAGTCATTGCCTCTTGGAGGGTTGATGGCTCTCCATCCTCGGTTAGAAGACCATATGCAACGTTGCTCTCCATAATATAATCAGATTGCCAACTTGGTGGTTTTGTCATCCTACCAGATCGACGAGTCTCTGGTACTTGTGACTCAACTGTTTCTTGGATCTCGTGCATTGGTTCAGCTTCCGAAGAGTTGTCTTCAAATTCTTTCTCCACGTGTACTGTTGTTGTATCCTCTGAGCTTTCATTTATGGTGCTATCATATGCTATTTGATTCTTATCTTCCATAAAGATCACATCCCTGCTAATGATAACCTTGTGGGCAGTGGGATCCCACAGGCGATACCCCTTCACACCATCAGCATACCCTAAGAACAAACATTTCCTGGATTTTGGATCCAACTTTGTAGTTTCTTGGGCATTGTACATCACGTACACCGGACTTCCGAATATATGGAGGTTTGAATAATCAGCTGGCTTGCCAGTCCACATCTGCATTGGTGTGTTCAACTCAATTGCAGTTGATGGAGCACGATTCACTACATAACAGGCGGTATTGACTGCTTCTGCCCAGAAAGTTTTATCTAAGCCTGCAGCTCCTAACATTGCTCTTGTTCTTTCTAACAAGGTTCTGTTCATCCGCTCTGCCACTCCATTTTGCTGAGGAGTGTAAGCAGTAGTGAACTGCCTTTTAATACCTTCCCGATTGCAGAATTCTGCAAACTCATTGCTTGTATATTCTCCTCCATTATCTGTCCGTAAACACTTCATCTTCTTACCAGTTTGAAGTTCTATTTGCGCTTTGAATACTTTGAAGACTGAACACACATCTGCCTTCTTCTTGATAGGATACACCCAACACCTTCTGGAGTAGTCGTCTATAAAGGATACAAAGTACCTTGCTCCTCCCAAGGATATAACTGGTGCTTGCCATACATCAGAGTGAACCAATTCTAGAATATTTTTACTTCTAGAATTTGATGTGTTGAACTTTAATCGATGTTGCTTACTTGTAACACAATGCTCACAAAAGGGTAGAGACACCTTAGTGAGTCCTGAGAGTAGATTTTGCTCTGCAAGAACTTTTATTCCTTGTTCGGACATATGTCCAAGTTTTTGATGCCACATCATTGACAATTTTTCACTTGGGCTACTTGAGGCAACTGATGCTTCTCCTCCTTGCAGAGTCTCTCCCTCCAACATGTACAAGTTTGTATCTGTTGGGATTTATGCTCTAAAGCCTCGTAATTAATTAATAATTATTTGATAATTATTTTATTATTAATATTTGCAATTTATAATATTCATTATATAAATAAAATCCAAGGTTATTAGTGTAATCTTGAACTGTATGTAGTTGACATACGGGAGGATCATGTTCAAGTAATAACCTAAAGGGTCTATAGTATATGGATAAGGTTGGGTGCCTTATCCTGGTAACACTATTGATACGGCCCACTTTGTAATTGTTACAAATGATTTGATCCAAATCATTCATGTAGAGACATGTGAGTGGGGGTATCCTATACAATGAGTTTGTATAAGACTGGACCACGAAATATATAATCTCTCTTTATAAATCCGTTATTTGAGAAGATTAATATTTCACAGGATGATCATATGTGACTCGATCTTAATCCTGAGTGAGTTATGAACTCCTACCTGTGAGGGCTCGTCCTTTGATTTGTATGGGTGAGAATGATCTTTATAGCCGATTCAATAAGCCTACCATTTTGGGGACTTGACCAAATAGGGAGTTGGGAACATAAGTTTCACAAGATGGAATTCACTTCTTCCCATATAGGGAAAGTAGATGAGTAGTTCCCTTAAGTGTTGATTTCGGGACTTGAACAATGGGGCCCCACCCTCTCACTGGCCCGAGAGGGACTTGGTTTATGGTTGGATCATAAACAAGTTGTTCATTAGAGAATCAGTGGTACTTAAGGTGTAAGATGTAATTACAGGGGTAAAACGGACTTTTGACCCAGCTGTAATTACGAACAACTCGTGAAGGATCGACTTGCATGTAATGGTTATATCCATGGACACAACTTGTCTTACAGTGCATAAGAGTGCAACTTTAGGCCTATAGTAGAGTGACCTAGAGTTAATGAATGAAAGTCAATTAATTAATGAGTTTAATTAATTAATTTTGTATCATTGGAGCTTATAAATCTGTAGGTCCATAAGGTCCCCTTGCTAGCTCATAGTAACACTAAAAGGATCAATTTAGTTGAAAGAAAATTTGAAATATTCAAATTAATATTTAATATATTTGATATATTAAATGTAGAAGAGTAAAATATATTTATTGTATTTGATACATTAAATATTAGAGGAAATAGTTTATGTATATGATACATTAATATTAAAAACTATATACTTATGTTATTTGAATGTGATTCAAATTGGTTTAAAGTATATTATAAAAGATTAATTTTATAATATTTGAATAAGATTCAAATAAATATAAAATACATATTTTAATATATTAGATATTAAAATGTATTTTATAAAATAAAATTAATTCCTAAAAGTCTTATTATAAAAAAGACATTTAGGTTTAGCCAAAGGGTTGGCCAAACACACTACTCACTTTCTGCAGAGAATTGTTCTCTCATTCTTTCAAAGAGCTCCCACAAGCTTGATCCCGTGTTCGAGTCATAGCGAGGAAGATCTCGTGGAAAAAGGAACACAAGAAGAGCTTTGTAGTCTTCAAAGGTAATATGCTTAAACTTGTTTTAGTTTAATTCTAAATAAACCAAAGTAACGATTCCAAACGCTTCCGCTGCGTGGGATTGAAGCGTTCATTCCCTTCAGTATCCACCTTTTCTCCCTTCATAAGTACAAGCGCACCTCGAATCACCTTCATGATTCCTTTCTCAACTACGACTTTGCAATCTAGGTCATCGAGTTGACCTAATGAGAGCAAGTTCTTTTTCAGGCCCTCTACATGTCGCACTTGTTGAATTGTACGAACTGTATTATCGTGGAACTTCAACTTAATAGTTCCAATACCGACAATCTTCAAGGCATGGTCACTACAGCTGAACACAGATCCTTGAGAGACTGGTTCATAATGATGAAACCATTCTCGTCGAGGAGTCATGTGATAAGTGGCTCCTGAGTCGATGAACCATACATCAACAAAACTTTTCCTGCCTTCAAAAGTTGTCGCTGCTTCACAAGACAAGACACGATCTTCATTTGAGATGCTTGCTACATTTCCTTGAGGATTGAAATCTTTCTTGTTGAGATTCCAACAATCCTTTTTCAGATGACCCTTTTTGCCACAATGATAGCACTTCATGTTCTTCTTACTTTTTGATTTTGACCTTCCTTGATTTTGGCTCCCACTTGAGCCACGTTCCGTTGATCTGCCTCTTGTCACCGCCAGAGCTTCTGCTTGTTGTGAGCTTGCCAACTTATCTTCTTTGTTCTTGCGCCAATTTTCCTCTTCCAAGACAACAGCTCCAATATCATCAAAGTTTAGATAGTCGGTGAGAACATTATTGGTCAGGTTGATGACAAGTTGATCATACGAATCAGGAAGACTTTGAAGTAGAAGTTCAACACGTTCATTTGGCTCTATTTTATGACCCAATGATGTGAGTTGAGAAAATAGAGTATTCAACGTGTTCATGTGCTCTGTCATTGAAGTAGATTCTGACATCCGAAGAGTATAGAGTTTCCTCTTAAGGAAAATCTTGTTGTGAAGTGACTTGGCCTTGTACAATTTTGTGAGATGATCCCAAATTTCCTTTGCGGTTGTCTTCTCCTCTATGCTTGACAATACTTTATCTGCAAGTGCTAGATGAAGATTTGCAATAGCATTCCCGTCCATCTCGTTCCACTTATTGTCATCTGTGATTTCCGTCGGCCTTTCATTGATGGCTGCAAGGCAATTATCTTTTCTCAAGATAGCCTTCATCTTCAACTTCCATAACGAGAAATTAGTCCCGTTGAACTTCTCAATCTCGAACTTTGCCGCCATTACTTCTCTCAAGAACGACAAACAATCTTCGTTCCTTTCAATAAGGGTGAAAAGTATCTAACTTATTTTCTGATGTGGAGGATCCACTTAGTGGCAACCACAGAGCATATGATAAGTAGATATTAACACCCAAAATTTGGCTCTGATACCACTTGTTGTAATTGGAACGAGATTTAATGGATCAAGATCGCACCTACAATAGATTGAGAATAATAATAATAACGAAGAAGAAGAGAAGGAATAGCACACGATGATTTTACGTGGAAAACCCCTAAACAAATTAGGGTAAAAACCACGGGCAAGGATAGAAGAATTCCACTATAAAAATAGAAGTTACAACTTTTCTCTCTTATGGTGGAAATACAAACACTCTTCAAACTCTCTCATAAGAAGAAACTCACTTTCTATTTTTATCTCACACTCACTTTGGATTTGGAAGTTTTGGGATGATTTGCCAACAATGGTGCTCCACCTATTTATACTTAAAAGAGCCTTGATCTCCAATCAACTTGTATGGCTATAATTTTGCCACATATGGTCTTTGGATGAAGTGTAAGAATTAGTGGCCATAAATCTTTCTTAATCTCCAACCAAATCCTATGGCCACAATTGTGCCACCTACTTGTCTTTGTCTTTGGATGAAGTGTAAGATCTAATGGCCATAAATCTTCCTTGATCTCCAAGCAAATTCTATGGACACAATTTTGCCACATGTTGTCTTTGGATCAAACTTTATTATTTAACATAGGCAAGGTAAAATATTATGTATATGAGAATGTATACACTAAATCTCTAACACTTGAAAATGATTGACAATTAACATCGAGGTGAGAGTGACAAAAACTATTAAAATCGACTGCTGCATGTTGAGTAAATGGAAAAAAATATGTTAAATCAAAACATGCAAGCATTAAATGGTGAAATTTTAAAATCTACCTCTTCCAATCCAAATTTGCAGTTGTATAACCTTTAATTTTGCAAACCTTGGTTCGAAATCCTCCACATGAAATGGTTCTCCTCTCCATTTCGACTGCACCTTGTTCTTCTATATATTCGTTTCCATTTTGTTTTACCCTTTTTCGATTGGTTCCTCTCTACATCTTCGACCACTTTTGAAGTGGAGTCTCTACATAGGTTTAAGAACACCGTAGACCGAGTATCGACATCAGCGGCACCAGACCAATATAGAGACAATATGTAGAACGTTGTTATCGCTCGTTCTTTTTAACTCGTTTCCTTGATACTCCTACGACAGCTTGTTAGTTAACTCAAAACTTAAAGTCTATTTTTAGTAAATTTCTATATTTGAAGTTAGTGGAGTAAGTATTGATATATTTAGAGTTAGTGGAGCAAATGACTATTTTTGTGGGGATTAGAGTTAGTGGAGTTAGTGGCTGTTTTTATGGAGTTAACTAAGTTACTTTTAGCATTTAAAAAGTGTATTTAAGATCAGATTTTATTGAATGAAAATGTAGTAGTTGCATTCTCCTTTCTCTTCTCTTCTTGAAACAATACATCTTTGTTAAGCATGTTGAATATTATGACGAGTTAGAGATTTTGATTTTGAAATTTTATTTCGGAATATAAAACAACATCTCGTTTTTTGGGGGACTTTTTTTAATGTCGAAAGATCTAAAAATGTTGTGATTTCTTCAATTTTTGTAGAAACTCCTACGGATGGATGTCGATTACTTGATTGAAGACGATGATAAGAAATTTGGAAGAATTTTCTTTTACTTCAATTTTTTTTTGTTTGATTTGTTGAAGGTCGAACGAAATTGAATTTGCAGGGAATAATGAAAAAATTGTGTAACCAATTAAATCATCCCATAATCTTCTTAGTACATCGCGTAACAAGGCGTATACATGATTATATACATAAGACGACATGTGCAAGTGTAACCCATTGAAAACCTATATCCGAATATATATGAAAAATGTGAATTTTACGACATATTGTTTCAAAAGTGTGATCCTAAGTTGATAGATAAGGAGGGTTGTCATTCCTGATGTATTTTTTTCTTTTTAAATTAACAAAATAAAAGTGGTTAAAATGACATTGAGGGTAGAGTTGGAATGTAAAATTATACGCACTCCTCCCTAAAATTACTCTAACTATTAAATGCAGATACATAACTTTTAGTTGTTTTTTTATTTTGGCTATTTAATTTTAGAATTCTCACAATTTCCCATTTTGGATTCCCACAAAAAGAACAAAGAGCTCCTTTTAGTTTAAATACTACTTTTTAAGTAAATATATATAATTTTACATTCCAACTAAGTGAATATATATATAATATTAAATTACAAATTTAGTCATTAAATTTTTAAATTTGTATCTATTTAATCTTTAAATTTTAAAAAATGTCTAATAGATCTTTAAACTTTAACTTTGTGTCTAATATGTTTCGACATATTAAAAAAAAAAAATTATTTAATAATTGATAATTGATATGTTAGATATAAAATTATTTTTTTATGATCCTAAAAAAAATGTCTAATGGAGCTCTAATTGACCAACAATTATAAGTTTAAGAATGTTTAAGAATCGGTTGATATTTTTTACCCGTTTACAAATTTATTAGACACAATGTTAAAAGTTTAGAGATAAATTAGACACTTTAAAAAAGGGCTGGTTGCACAAATAGCAATCAGGCCCAAACTAATTGTAAATTTAGCAAACTTTAAAATGTTTTGCAAATATAGCAAAAAAATGCGTTTCTATCACTGATAGACTTTATCATATCACTGATAGACTTCTATCAGTGATAGACTATTATCACCGATAGACTATTATCACTGACAAAAATCTATAAAAAGCTGAGGTGATCAGCGATAGACTTCTATCAGCCATAAGATATCAGCGATAGAAATTGCCATATCCGCAAAATTTTTAAAAACATGCTATATTTTTAATTACCTTATTCTAAATTGACATCTATTTCAATTTTCCTTTTAAAAAATGTAAGGACTAAATAGACACAAACTTATTAGTTATAGACTAAATCTTAAACTATAAACACTAAATCTTGTAAGTAGGTATATAGAAAGTAGTTTTTTAGAAAGTAGTTTTTGATTGAGTATGTTACTTCCATAAGCATCTTTCCTTATAAATAAAGGCATTACATCAATGAGACCACGGGTGTTTATACACGTCTTGTCCTTTATATAGAAATTAGAAGCGAAGGCCCATTCCCTTGACTACTCATTACCTATAAAAAGAGGACCGACCCTACACAAAAATTGATGAATTCACTTCTTTCTTGCGTGTACAATTCAATTGTTTGTTTTACAAAAATCAATCTTTCTTTGATTGGAAATACCTAACAAAATCTTAAGTACTCGAGAAATTATATAAGTAAGGATAATTATTTCTAATTATATGAAATCATTTTTTTAGTATATTAAGAGGGAGGAATTCGAATCACAAACCTCTTCGTCGTCAAAATATATATATGTCAGTTGAATCATGCTCGTTTTGGCATATGAAATCTTTTAAGTAAAATTAGAAGTAAAGTCATGAAAACTATGTCTAAAGTGGACAATATCATATCATTGTAGAGATATTCGAGTCGGTTATTTTTAACCATTCTCATAAACAGGAGCGAATTTACAGTAGGCCGAAAGAGGTTGAGCCCCTCAACTTGAAATTTATAATTAATTGGTATTATAAACTTCAATATTTATAATCAAAATTAACAAATGGGTTGGTAGTTTAAAAGCTTAGCCCCCTCACTCCTCTTTTTCATTAATATACCAAGTTTCTACCTCTCATTAGCATGTTTTTTTTATAAAAATAAAATTATTTATAAATATGTGTAGTAATAAATATATAATATTATATTTCTGTTTTAATTTATTCATTAAATTTATTTATTTTTTCTTAATATCAAATTAAAAAAAAATATTATATTATTTATTAAAAAAAATCATAAACAGTAAAATTCTTACCCAACAAAAAAAAAAAACTTATATTTATTATTTTAAATTTTATTCTCTTTTTTCTAATATTTATATATAGAAGGACTTTTAGTGATTTAAACCTGGATGAAAATAATAATTTTGTCTATGATTTTTAGTCTTTTGAACTTTCAGGAAAATAACAATTTCTTCTCGGTCTTCGGTCCATTTCTATATTTTTTTTTTTAATATATAATCCTGAATTAAACTTTTATTAAAACAATTAAAAAATTAAAAAAAAAATCTCTAAAAATCTCTAAATATTTGAATTAAACTTTTATAAAAATAATTAAGAGATTAAAAAGAAATCTCTAAATTTTTAATTAAATTTAAATAGAAATTTTTTTAAAAAGATATTTTATTTAATTAAAAAAAAACATAAATGAAAAACAATTCTTCACGGAGAACTCGATCTTTACAAATTTCTCACACATAATTTCTGTGAGCAGGGACGGTGAATGAAATTGGGGGACTACAAAACCATCCTCAACCCTGCTCCATGATCATGAAACACCATGAGGGGGACTACAAAAATATCTTCAACTCCGTTCCGTAGACATTTCTAATTAAACCCCTAACGTAAAGTTTTTAATCCGCCACTCTTCATAAATCTAATTTTTGAACTAAAAATGAATAGAATAGAAGATGCATTAATGACATATAAATGACGGTCACAAATCTAACACAACCATAATATAAGATTACATCATACCAACGTGACAAATTGAGGCATTTTACCTACCGCACAAACTGCCCTACCACCACGGCGACATACTATAATACAACAATGTGATCAATGAATGGCTTTAATTAAATTCATTCCAAATTTAATCATTTTGTCCTTCAAATGGACACTTCCTTTTTCTTCACCAACCAATATCATCCACTTTTCCCTAATAATACTCTTTCCTACTTTTCTAATTTGTTTCTTTTTTTTTTTCTTTTTTTTTTTTCTTTTTGAGATGTATACTAATAAGGCTGAGATTCATCTTTTAACTCTACTCTTTTTCTTTTATTATCATATAAGTTGGTTAGGTAATTTATGTTAAAGTTTTAAATGTCGAGATCTACGATAAAAAAAAAAAAAATATTGATAAAATGTCGATGTTGATTAATATTTTTAAAAAAAATTATGAATATCAAAATTAACAAATAACCATTTCACACATTTTTAAATAAGTTTATATTTCATATTAGTAATATTAGGTTTGCATTAATGTTTCATTGATATTTTTGTTCTATTTCATCGATTTTTCTACGTAAAATATTGATTATTCACCTTTCATATCAGGTTCATCTACAAAAAATTAAAAACTTTGCTATGTTTATATAAAAAAAAACAAAAGTGTACATAATATAAAAAAAAAAAAAAAAAAAAAAATCATATCGACAATTTTATTTAAAAAAATGCATAATTGTTTTCCATATGTATGTTATTTTTCTAATTTTGTTTTTACTCTTTTATCAGTTTCCAATTAATTTTTTAGATATTAAAATTATTCAATCAAGTCTTAGGTATCATCAATCCATAAAGACCAGCTGGCATATGTATGTGTTAACAATCAAAAGATATGTGGTTCGAATTCTCCACCATCAATGTAAAAAAAAAAAAAAAAAAAAAAAAAAAAAAAAAAAAAAAATCCACAATGTGAAAGTTTTGATCAATAAATTATTTTCTAAAAAAGCAATCCATTTTGGATTGAAAATTTTGTTACAAGTTAGATGTTGTGAAGCAGGCAGTTTTTAAATCTTCGGGCATGTTGATTTCATGAAATTAAAACGAGATAGTTTTTTAATTTTATTCAGTAAAATATTTTTTTCTTTCAAAGGTTTATTTAATGAATGATAATTCAACTTCTGACGTACAATATGGAGTGAGAGATTGAACCTACGACCTCATAGTCACTAGGCGATCTGTTGAACTATGCTTTTCTGACCTAAGGATATAACTTTATGTCAACTGAGCTAGACTCGATTTGACAATAAAATGTATTTTAATGTCATACCATTATATATTTTTTTAAAACAAAATGTCATACCATTATTTCATTAATAAATTTAACGTTTAGTGATATAATAAAGAATTAATAAATAAAAAACTTAAGTATGAAAATGACATTTAGCCTCTAAAAATATATTTTTCTTGGTGTGTCAATTGAACTTCTAAGAACTAAAACGAGATATTTGATTAAGACCAAAAAAAAAAAAAAATAATAATAATAATTAATTATTTAAAATATAGCTGGTAAAATTTTCAATCTCTTTAGAAAATTATTATTTTGTATTTAGTAAAAAAATCATATGACTAGCAAGAAAAAAGAAAAAATAAAATAAATAAATAAAATAACAAACAAGATAACAATTTTTATCACGACCGACCAAAATTAATTAAGGAGGCTTGGTGATGCATGCCATTTGATGAAGCTTTATTGATGTTCGTAGTTTTCAAAAAACATAAATAGTTTTTATCGTTAAATTTAACATGTCAATTAAAACAAATAAATAAACAAATTAATTTCTTTATACGAATAAATTTCAACATTTAAGATGTTTACAATTTTTTTTTAAGTGTATTTTCAAATTCGCACTTCCACATCTTTATTGTACCACTAACAAACAAGTGATACAAAATTTAATTGACCACTTGAAATTGAAACATAAAAATGCTCAAACACAATTATAAAAATAACTTAATCAATGACATAAAATTACAAGAATGTTGGAAGCTAAGGTCCTTAAAAATAAATATAAATTTAATCGTTGATTTGAAAACATGAAAACAAAATTTACCACAATTTAAACCATTGATAAGATATTCATTAGGACTGGTGGCACAAATAACAATCATGTCCAAACTAATTACAAATTTAACAAACTTTAAAATTTTTGTAAATATGACAAAAAAAATTCGTTTTTGATAGACTTTATCATATCACTGCTAGACTATTATCACTGACAAAAATCTATAAAAAGCTGAGGTGATTAGTGATAGACTTCTATCAGCCACAAGATATCCGCGATAGAAATTGCCATATCCGCAAAGTTTTTAAAAACATGCTATATTTTTAATTATCTTATTCTAAATTGACATCAGTTATAATTTCCCTATTTATTAACAATTAAATTAATTTTTTATTTTTAAAGGTATTTTAATTATTGTGGGGTTGAACTCATAATTTTTTAGTCAATGACACAATCTTATGTCATTTGAGTTATGCTCGATTTGACACCTATTAAATTAGTTGTAGTTGTCAACTATGTGGAATATAAACTATTTTTAATTATTATAATAATAATAATAACAATAATAATAATAATTTTTTTTTTATTATTTTTGTTTTGTTTTGACTATTATTAATTAATTTATAAACATGTTTTAAGTTAAAAAAAATTGTATAATTATTATTTTAAAATATCATATATTATACGTATTTTAATTTAACAATAAATAATTGAGTTTATAATTAAAAGCAGGGCATTTGGTCTAGTGGTATGATTCTCGCTTTGGGTGCGAGAGGTCCCGAGTTCGATTCTCGGAATGCCCCTTTGTTAATCAGTCACCTTAATAGAGGCCCATCTCGTCATGAAGGTGGATGACTCGGTCCATTGAGATTTTCTTTTTGGCCTTTTGACCTTAATAGAGGCCCATCTCGTCATGAAGGTGGATGACTCGGTCCATTGAGATTTTCTTTTTGGCCTTTTGTTAGCCATTGAGACCCCTGTCCAGTTTGTGAGTTGGGTTCAAACTTGTATCACGTCCCTACGTTCTCTTTTCTAGTTAATGGCTCGCTAGAGGGGGTTTTCCGAGCCGTCGAGGGCTTCGTCAGGGTGATCCCTTGTCTTCATACATGTTTGTGATGACTATGAAGGTCTTGTCCCGCCTCTTGAACTCTCCTCCTAAGGACTTCTCTTTTCATCACTATTGTGAGAAGATCCGCTTAACTCACCTCTGTTTTGCAAATGACTCGATGATCTTTTTCGGGGGTGATTGTGCCTCTCTGGCTTGTATCCAGTCTGCGCTCCTCAGATTTCAAGGATTATCTAGGATCTGTGCTAATTCTACGAAGAGTTCTTTGTGTTGCGTTGGGGTCTCCCTTCCTGAAGTTGCAGGTTTGGCTGGTTTGATAGGTTTTTCTCTTAGTTCTTTGCTTGTCCGATATTTGGGCCTTCCTCTCATTTCAGGTCGGCTTTCTTATGCGGATTTTAAGCCTTATTGGAGAAAATCATTGAGTGTGTCCAGAGTTGGTCAGCACGGGTCCTTTCTTATGTTGATCGGTTGCAACTCATCCAGACTGTTTTACAGAGCTTTCAGGTTTACTAGGCGAGTGTGTTTGTGTTACATTCTCCCGTAGCGGATGAGGTTGATCGTATCCTTCAGGCTTATTTGTGGCAAAGGTAGCTCTTCCGGTAGGGGTGGTGTAAAGGTGACTTGAGAGGATGTTTGTGTGCTTAGAAGTGAGAGGGCTTGGGCATTCGTCATGTTCGGTCTTGAAATGTGGCAGCTGTTATGAAGCTTCTCTGGCTTCTTTCACGTTCTAGCTCCTTGTGGGTGGCCTGGGTTGATGTTTATGTCCTTCAAGGTCGTTCTTTATTGTATGTCCGGGTGTCGTCTAGCTGGTCGTGGTGTACTCAGGTCATTTTCAATCTCTGGGCGTAGTTTTGTTCGCTTGTTCGAATAGTCATTGGGGATGGTCGACGTTGTCATGTTTGGATGGACTCTTGGCTACCGAGGGCCCCATTGTTCAACGGTTTGAGAAGGGATTGGCTGATGTTGTGGGAAGCTCGGAGTTTGCCCTTGTGTCAGATTTTATTCTCCATGATGGGTCTTGGCACTGACCTTGTGTGACTTGGGAGATGGAGGAATTGCTTCATTTGGTTCATGCAGTTGTTCCCCACCTGCAGCGGCCTGATCGAGTTATTTGGGACTCTGATAGGTCTGATGGATTTTCGGTGGCTAGTGCTAGGGAGGTTGTAAGGCCTCGACGAGATTGTGTGCATTGGGCGAATTTATTGTGGTTTGGGGGTAATATTTTCCGACACTCCTTTATTGCGTGGTTGGAGATTCGGGATCGTTTATATACTAGGGTCCGACTTCATGCTTGAGATCCCTTTATTATGCTCGGGTGTGTGTTGTGTTCAAATGCCTTGGAGACGAGAGATCATTTGTTCTTTGAGTGTCTGTTCAGTAACCAAGTGTGGACGGGGCTTTTATGGTGGGGGTGTTCCTCTCATCAGGTTATTGCATGGTCTACTGAGTTGCTTTGGATTTGTGGCATGGGGCAGAGTGACCGGCGCAGGCGTCATGTTTGGAGGCTTGCTTGGTACGCGACCATCTTCCATATTGGGAGAGAACAAAACTCCCATGTTCATGGAGCTAGCCCTCGTTCTCCTCAGTCGGTTCTTATTAGTGCCCAAGGCGATGACTTATAGGTGTGCTTCGTGGTTGATGGTGTTGTTGATCCCTATTTTTATTAGTGTTCCTTTGTGACTTATTTTTTTGAGGTGTTCTTTGTTCTCTTTGTTGTGGTTTTGAGTGTCTTGTCCTCGGATTGTAGGGTCCTTCTCTTTCGCTTTTCGTTACATTACCTTTGCAAAAAAAAAAAAAAAATTATATTTCTAATTTATATTTTTTATTCTTTTCAATATAATTATGCATTTTAAAATTTCAATATAAAAATTAAATACATTGACATAAAAAAAATATTGGTTTTAGAATTTTCACTATTAGAATCATAAAATTAAAAAATAATGTTAAAAATACACCAGTCAAATACATATTAGCTATACTCAATGAATCTGAAAAAAAAAAAAAAAACTAACACACGAATCTAAAAATTAAAAAACTAAATTTATATTTTGACCTTAAGTTTATTTATATATTTTAAAATTAAATTTGAGGAGTAAATAAAAAATATAGAAAAAAAAATAAGAAAGTGTTCATAAGTTGAAGAAAGGTATTAAATAATTGGGTGTCCCCACCTTATCTGACGCCTCAGTTTCTTGGGACAACAAAAGAAAATAAAAAATGCTTCTTCTTCCTAGAAAAAGACACAGAAATAGAAATGAATGTTGATTTCCAAATACAAATAGCTCATCCTAGTAGAGTCATTGAATGCCGAACCAGATTGAGATCAGACTCCATTAAAGGCCGCCTTAATTTCTCAGCATGAGCTGCCTTCTTATGTAACAATCTTCCAGAATCTCTGTTTTCGCCACTTGTCTCAAATTTGCTTGCTTTGCCTTTGCATTTGCCAAAGATGTTATTCAATTTTGTATGTCACTTATTTAATTGGCGCTGGTGCAGACCAGAGCTCTTATAAGAAGGGTACCCTCGTGCATGCACTGCAAGTGTTCGACGAATTGTCCGACTGAAAATTGAGGTGTTTCTTTTTAAATTCTTGCTTCTCTTTCTTGATTTTGGGTGTTGGGGTTGAGAAAATGAGTTACTCTGGCGTTGGTATTAGCCCTGGGAATGTCCCTGTGTATCACGGCTCCAACTTGAAGGTGTTTGATAAGAGGGTGAGGGTGGTTGAGTTGGTGTTGAGGTTTGTGATATGTGGTCTTGGTGTTCTTGCTGCTGTTCTTGTCGGGACTGATACTGAAGTTAAAGATATCTTTACCATTCGAAAGAGGGCCAAATTCACGGACATGAAAGCTCTTGTGTAATCTCTCTCTCTCTGGTTTCTCTGTTTGTTTCTGTACTTGGTTTGATTTTGGTGTTTCAAATTAAAACTATTGCTAGACTCAAAAGCTTAACCCCTTTGATTACCATTTGTGTTTTAGTGACTTAACTTTCAACAACCAAAAATAAAAAATGAAATGATTATCAAATAGGACCGGTGTTAATTAAACAATATTAAAATGATGGGTTATATTATAATATACATATTCTCATCACTCTCACTTGAAGGAAATTCACTACAGAGATTACCTACTCTAATTACAAAGTAAACTATTACAGGTTTTTGGTGGTAGCAAATGCAGTAGCTGCAGCTTACTCTTTGGTCCAAGGACTGCGATGTGTGGTGAGTATGGTGAGGGGAAATGTGGTCTTCAGCAAGCCTTTAGCTTGGATCATTTTCTCTGGCGATCAGGTACATTTCAGACCTGGGACTGGGAGATCACCTCTGAAAATCTGAACTTTTTTATCCTTTTTTTTGTGTGGCTATTTTCACTGAATAAAGTAGCTGACCATCTTATACAAAGATAATGCACTTTATATGCTTTTGCTTGTTTCTTTTCTCTTCTGCTGCGAGTAATCTTTGATTCTGGCCATGAATAAATTGATTCATTACTTTGGTTGGTATTGTCTGAGGATTCCATGGGCTAAAGGGAAAATCACTTGTTTTATGGCTATAAAAATAATAAATGCAAGTTCCCAGTGAACTTTGGTTCTACCAACCTCCGTCCAGAATTTATGTGGCCTACTACAATTCTTTTGCACTTCGGTATCTGCTTATCTTTCTATCTTGCCTTTTGTCCTTACAATTTTACCCATTGTCTTTTAGTTTTGGTTAGATCACAATTTTTTTTTTTTTTTTTTTTTTTTACAACATGGGAGTGTCGGGTGGGATCAAACCCGTTACCTCTTGATCACAACTCTCTTTTTACTCCTCGTCTTTCAACCATAGTTTTAATTTAGTCCTCATACTTCTAGAAGAAGTTTCATTATTGCCCTATTATTCAATTAAAACTTATCCCCGGGTCCTTGCTTTTTTAATTCAAAGTTTCATAAATTATTTGTTGTTGACTCCAAAAAGAGAAAGAAATTCATTGCGCATCACGGTGGCACTTCTCAAAGTAAGATTAGTTCTGGACTTAAAATTTTCTTTTCAATGAAAATAATAGCTTAAAACTCGGCCCAAATACTTGTTTATCAATATAACTTGTTAGAACGCACGTCACTAAAATATCAAACTTGAAGCTTATCTATCATATTCATAAATAACTCTTCACAAGGAAAGACTTCCAAATTTTAAACAAGTTAAAGGATGAATTCCATGGTGAGACTTTTAAAAACATAATGATTGGTATCATTCCATAGGAGTCGACCTAAGCATAGCTCAACTTGTTAAAATATATACCCTCGACTAAAAAGAATGGGTTTGAATCTCTACTCCCACATGTTGTTGAACTAAAAATTAAAAAACTTTCATGTTTGACAAGTACAGTTATTTGTGCAGATTATGGCATACGTCACGGTGGCAGCAGTGGCATCGGCTGCCCAATCGGCGGTGATCGGGAAGTTGGGGCAGCCGGAGTTGCAGTGGATGAAGATATGCGATCTGTACAAGAAGTTCTGCAACCAAGTTGGGGAGGGACTTGCAAGCGCGATCGTGGTCAGCTTGAGCATGGTGGCGCTGTCTTGCATCTCAGCTTTCAGTCTCTTTCGCCTCTACAATGGTGGCAAGAGCAAGAGCAACTCAAGATGGTAGGCCTTTTGAGTTTATCAGTAACCTTCAAACCTCCATAGCCTGATTGGCACTCTGAGCTTCTGTGAGGAAATGTTAGGATTTTCTGTGATTCTGGTTAAAGAAATGTATGTTAAATGTTCAATTCTCTGGAAAAACTATGGTGCATCGTTCAGAAATAAATTTTTAAGTTGAGGAATGAACTTTTGTTTGTGACAATTTGATCATTTTACTGCAAAAAGTGTAAGTACGAAGTTGATAAATTTGGCTCGAAATTAAGGATTCTTCAATTTTCATATTGGTTTGGTTGTAATAAAAAAATCAAAGAAATTATCATATTGGGCACTTTGTTTTTAAGGAATCATATTGGACTCTTAATCGTTAATTTGTGATTTCAAACTAGTTTTAAGAGAGAAATTATGGTAGATAGTGATGGTTCACCCTCCGGTGAAATTTAATTAATGTAAAAAATTAATACGTAAAAATAAACTTTTGATTTTGTAGGAGTGTTAAAGTCTCTAATTATAATCCTCTGATCTTTATCTCGAATGTATCTCGAATGTAGACTTTTTGCTTCTGACTTGTTAATCTTCTTTTATCGGCTTGTTGGTTTGTCGATCTTCTTGGATTGGTTGTGGTCTAACACACCTTAATATAAATTTTCTGATTTCTTCTCGGGTACAAACTTTTCTTGCTCTAGAACTGCGGACGTAATTTGCGTCCCAATTTCTGGATTTTCTTCTTCCATCGGAGTACCTGTTTGTCTTTCAAGGTTAATTGCAGGCGCAATTCGCGTCAGAATTCCTGCATTGTCTTCAGTTGATTTCTTTGTTGATGTCTTTGTGCTTCTTGTTTCCGGCAAATCCTTAGATATGTCCTGCATTGAAATCATGTTATTCACCAGCATCTCTAGTTCATCATACTTCAATCAATTCTTGAGTGTTATAGTTTTGCATTACTTTTTTCTTTCTCGTTCAGGGTTCTCAATGTTGCTCGGCAGTGTACCTAAAGGTGTGTTCTTTATCTCGTTTGCCAGTTGTCCAACCCGTACTTCTAGATTCCTCAACGTTGTTGCTTGACATTGAATTAATGCATCATTCGTTGTAATATAGTCTTTTATCAAGATTTCCATTGTCGGATTCAATGTTGACGATTGCGGTTGCATTTATTGCTTACTTGTTTGTTGTTGAAACTTGGAGGATTTCCTTGTGTTCATGTATTGGTTCGCTAGATGTACCTGCATTTTATCCTCTCCAAGAGAAGTTAGGATGTTGTCTCTATCCTAGATTGTATGTGATCAAGTATGGATTCCACTTGTTTTAATTTCCTGCATTTCCTTTCTAACAAACAGAAATCAGATTGTGGGGGCAATTTTCATAAACATGGTCTTCATTGTAGAAGACACAAATTGACATTGAAATTTGATTTAAAACTGCAATGGGGGCTTGATTCCTTGTAGTGAGATACTTTAGCATGTTGGTCATAGTTGTCACATGTGCACTTTTTTGGGAAAGACGCGAGATATTAATAACGCAGAATAACAAACTAAATTATATCTCACGTTCTCACTTCACATGTTAGAATCAAATAAGTTATCGATCGCAAAATACAATAAAGAGGTAAAGGAAAAAAGAGAATGACAACGAAAGTTATACTGGTTCGCCTTGATCTCGAGACTACGTTTAGTCTTCTGCAACTGCATGTTCAACTATAATAGAAGATTGCAAGAATCTCTCAACTCAGCGCTACAAACTACCATCAATAGCCTAACAATGACTATTGACTTCCAAGTATCACAACTCGATAACTTGAGATTAACAACGAAGAAAAAACCCTTAAACCTACTTGAGAAAATTCTCTTTGTGTGAGCTCATTGTCACTCAAAAGAAAACCAAAAGAACAAAGAAAAAAAGAAAGGCACCCTGCACAAAATTCTTCTTATTCTTTTTTGTTGATTTTTTAGCACCCTACAGTTAGTTTAGGTGTTATTTTAGGGTTTACCTATGTAAGGGTAGACTAGTCTTTTGCATTATTATTATTTTATTTTAGCATAAATAGGTCCCTAGGTTGTTGGGTTTTATGTCCTAAAACTCGTAGTTTGTAAACTGTTTGAATGTATATATTCTATTTCAATAAAGTTGTTATTGAATTTTAGTGAATTGTGTTTGTATTAACCTATACCAATAACTAACACCCATGGCGATAGTGTGAGTACTTGAACTTCATGTGTGACATGAATGTGGATCAAGTTCAAGTAGACAGCCAAAAATGGTCTATAGTATAGGGATAAAGCTGGGTACCTTATCCTGAGGACACTATTGGACGCGGCTCACTTTGTATAGTACAAAACGATGTGATTCGAATCGTTTCATGTAGAGACATGTGAGTGAGGGCGTCCTGTGCAATGAGTTTGCACAAGACCGAACCAAGAAATAAAATCGCTCTTTCTTTATAACACCGTTTACTGTAAAGACCGTTTTTATTTCATTTGATGACTTAGGTAACTCGATCTCAATCCTGAGCTCACTATGAACTCCTGTTTATTTGACCTTATCCTTTGATTTGTACGGGTGAGAGTGACCTTATCGCCGACTCAATAAGCCTACCATCTTGGGGATAAGATCGAATAAGTGGCTGGGGACGTAGTTGTGCGAGATGGAATTCACTCCTACCCGCTTTAAGGGTTAGTAGAGAGGTTGTTCCCTTAAGTGCTGACTCCAGGTCTTGAACAATGGGCCCATCCTCTCGTGATCAGGGAGGAATCTGATTTGATGGTTGGACCACAAATCAATTGTTCATTAGAGGTGTCAGTGGTACTTAAGGAACAAGATATAATACAAGGGTTAAACGGTTTAAATGACCCGTTGTGATTATGAACGACCTGTGAAGGATCAACTTACTGATGATAGTTATATCAACATGACACAATATATCTACAGTGGGGAGAGTGCAGCCCTTGGACTTTAGTGGAGTCTTCGGGGGTTAACGAATGTTGGTTAGTTCGGTTGAAAGAGTTTTGACCGGATAATCTCGTATCGTTGGAGCTCATGATCTGTAGGTCCTTACGGTTCTCCTGGCTAGCTCGGATAAAGCCGTGAAACAATATAAAAGAAAAGAAATGAATTTGAATCGTTCAAATTCGGGTTTGTGGAAGAATATGGACATATTTAAATATGATTTAAATATGAGATTGGTCTATAGTATGAATTGGATTCATATGCAAAAAGTCGGTTTTCGGAAAATCGGGTTTAATTATATTATTTAATTAATATTTGATATTGAATTAAATAATATTAATTAATATATATTTTTTATTAATTAAAAAGTTTAATTAATAAAAATAATAATTATTATTTTTAATAATAATATATATATATATATATATATATATATATATATATATTTATATATTTACATGTGTCTTACATGCAATTGCATGTAAGACACATGTAAACAAATAAGGAAAAAAAAAAAAAAAAAAAAAAAGAAGAAAAACAAAATAAAAAGGCTGAGCGGCTTTTGGGTTTCATTAATTGAAATGAAATTTCAGTTTTGAAATCTTCTTCTTCTTCCGTCTGCTTCCTCAACTCAGCTCTCTGTATTGAATTCTTTTAGTGAGCTTCTTCCTTCTTTTCTCTTGTAAAAGGAGTCCCACTACTCCGTTTCTCGGCCCGCGGATAGCGGGACTACCGTGGGTGGTCCACGAAGGTTTCGTGAGAAGGATCGGTGAGCTCGTGAGGAGCTTCTGGCGGTGAAAATTGAAGAAATTCGAACGACAAGGGTATGTGTTCTAATTTCTCTTTTTCATTGCTTTTGCATGTTTCCGTTTGTTTAAATTGATGAAATTAGAGTGTCTATGATCCAAATTCGCTTCCGCTGCGTGTCATGCGCTCCATCAATTGGTATCAGAGCGTTTTTGGCCACTCAATTTCCATCAATTTAAGTTATGGTGGGTTTTATTTAGAAATTGTTTTTGAATGGATGTCTAAAGTGAATATCGATTTTGGCATAGTTTCTTTTTGAATTTCATTATTTGTAATTGCCCGAGATTGTATGGGCTTTAATGCATGCTAAAGAGTCTGTATTTTTAGAGTCATTAGAGTCCATATAGGGTTCTTTGTGAAAGAAGTTTGAGTTTGAAACTCGCCGAAATGTTCGGTGTAAGTTCAAACTCGTTCTGGGCAATACGAGGAGAAATTCGAAGAGTTTTTGGCCGAAGCGTTCGGAGGAAGCAAGTTGGTCAAAGGCGGTGCGAAGAGTTCGAAGTCCGCTCAAGACGTAGCTTGTTGATCAAGCTTGTAATAAATTAGTTATTGCTTGCTAAATGCCAAAATCGATCCACTTTAGTGTGTTTAATTAATTATGCATTGCGAATGTATGTTTTAATTAAATTCCATGTTTATATGTGCATAACGTATGCCATATAGATTTAAAATCCCACCGTAGGAAGCATGCTTCATGCATTGAAAATATGTTATAAGTGTTATAATATATCGTATGCATATTTGGCAATTCATGAGTTTTGATATAAAAGTTATATTAATTCATGAATTAGTTGTTGTTAGTTCAATAGAATAATTGATATAAGTGTTATATTAATTATGAAATTGATATAAGTGTTATATTAATTATGAAATTGAATGTACAACATAGGTTGTCCTATTTTTATGCACATGGTATATTATAAGTGTTATAATGTATAGGATGCATGTTTATTCATGAGTATTAATATAAGAGTTATATTAATTCATGAATTAGATGTTGTTTGCTTAATAGAATAATTGATATAAGTGTTATATTAATTATGAAATTAAACATCCAATATTAGATGCATTTTGTTTGTTATAAGTGTTATAATGTATAGGATGCATGCTTAATTCAGAGTATTGATATAAGTGTTATATTGATTATGAATTAAGAGTTGAATGTTTAAGAGCATAATCGCTATAATTGTTATATTAATTATGAAATTAAATATTCAACTTGTCATGCCTTAGTGTTGCATGTTTGAGAAGCATGTAGAAGTTTGTTGTAGTTAGTCTTAGTTTTGCAAAGTGTTGTAAAATTGGCATAGACTTTTAAAATCTATAACAAAGACAAAGGCATGCTCACTTAGGGTTGAATGTATCGTTCCGTTTCATTAGATGAATATGTCGATATCTTGTAAATGCTAAGGTTACAAGAAACTCACCCGGGGACATCCTGTTCGAGGTTGGAGGTATTTAAGCTGACGGTTTACGGAACACCTCCTACCTGGGGACCATCCGGTACTTGAGTAAAGTTAACCCGGCTTTATGAGCATGCGTGAGTGGTGTGAGGTAATAAAATGTTTATCACCTAGACATCATAGGTAAAAGTTTGTTTTACCTAGACTTAGGTCTTATTGTCTTAGCCGGATAATGCCTGAGTAATTTACCCATTCTGTCTTAAAATACTTAGTAGAGGTGTTGAGAAGGTATATATGATATAACCCTCTCCTCCTACGTTCTCTGTCAAGTTCACACCGTGAGAATTATGCTCGGCCTCGTGATGTCAATAGGGCATCCCCATTCGGATGGTATTTGCATAATTCAAGAGCAAGGTGAATGGAGAAAGTATTTATAGTAAGTGGGAGAAGGAAGTATGTTAATACATCCTGCGGTCTCCTCCATTGGATTGAACCGTGAGATTCCTATGTTCCGCCTGCTAGGTGCCCACAAGAGGTACCGATCCATTCGGAGGGCCGTTTCATAGGAATCAGAACATCTCAATCACCATTTATGGATAAAGAAACATAGAGCCATTCCCAACTTTGACATTTCCATTCGGTTGCATCGTTGGGGCCGCCCTATGAATTCTAAAAATGGAGGGTCACACTTACGAGATTTGCTAAGGAGTTAGTAAATCTTGACCAAACAGCGATAACTAAGATGCTATAGGAATATGAGATATTCTGGTATTAGCATTTAGTCAAGAATGTCTTGATTCAGTGAAGGAATGCTTGACTGCCCCTCGGTAGCGACCATTCTGACCCACTGAAGTATCGTTGCAGTTTAATAATGAGTTTTGGGTACATTATTATTCTTTGCTAAATTCTTGATTGGTGTGTAAATTAGGTTAAAACCTTTTCACTAATATTTTTTCATTCTCTTTTCAGCATGTCTAGCTCTTTCATTCACTTACTAGCTTCCGATAAGTTAACGGGCGATAACTACGCAACCTGGAAATCGAACTTGAATACGATTCTCGTTCTAGATGATCTAAGGTTCGTCTTATCAGAGGATTGTCCTCCCCCTCCTAGCTCGGATGCGACTCGAACTGTTCGAGAAGCATATGATAGATGGACAAGGGCTAATGATAAAGCCCGAGTCTATATCTTAGCCAACATATCTGATGTGTTAGCTAAGAAGCACGAGGATATGGTTTCTGCTAAAGAAATCATGTCTTCATTACAGGAGATGTTTGGACTACCGTCCTCATCGGTCTGTCATGAAGCCCTCAAATACGTTTACAACTCTCGCATGAAGGAGGGTACCTCTGTTAGGGAGCATGTCCTTAACATGATGGTCCACTTCAATGTGGCGGAAGTAAACGTAGCTACTATTGATGAGTCAAGTCAAGTAAGCTTTATCATGGAATCTCTTCCGAAGAGTTTCCTTCAGTTCAGAACCAATATGGTAATGAACAAGATAAAGTATAATTTGACTTCTCTCCTCAGCGAGCTACAGACCTATCAGTCCCTACACACTTCTAAAGGAAAAGAGAAGGAGGCAAACGTTGTCACTTCTAGGAAATTCCAAAAGGGGTCGTCTTCTGGGAGTAGGTCTGAACTTTCTTCTATTAAGAATAAGAGTATTCAAAAGAAGAAGAAAGATAAAAGGAAGGGAAAAACACCTGCTGCAGGTAAGAGCAAGACTAAATCTACAGACAAAGGAAAATGTTTCCATTGTGGTGTAGATGGGCACTGGAAACGGAATTGCCCAAAGTATCTTGCAGAGAAAAAGGCTGAGAAGGAAAGACAAGGTAAATATGATTTATTTGTTGTCGAAACATGTTTAGTAGAACATGATTGTCATACCTGGATACTTGATTCAGGAGCTACTAACCATGTTTGTTCTTCTTTTCAGGAAACTAGTTCTTGGCAGCCACTTTCTCGCGGTGAGATAACTCTCAGAGTTGGAACTGGAGAGGTTGTCTCAGCTGAAGCAGTGGGAGCTGTAAAGTTGTTGTATAGAGATAGTTTCATTTTACTAGAAAATGTACTCCTGGTTCCTACCTTCAAGAGGAATCTTGTATCTATATCTTGTTTGTTAGAACAGTTGTATAAAGTATCTTTTGTTTATAATGAAGCGTTCATTAGCAAAAGAGGTGTACGTATTTGTTCTGCGAAACTTGGAAACAACTTATATGTGTTAAGACCAACCGAAGCCAAAGCTATTTTGAACACTGAAATGTTTAAAACAGCTGAGACTCAAACTAAAAGGCAGAAACTTTCTCCAAGTACTTATCTTTGACACTTAAGACTAGGTCACATTAATCTCAATAGGATTGGGAGATTGGTTAAGAGTGGTCTGCTAAATCGTTTAGAGGACAACTCTTTACCGCCATGTGAGTCTTGTCTTGAGGGCAAAATGACCAAACGATCTTTTTCTGAAAAAGGTCATAGGTCCAAAGAACCTCTAGAAATCGTGCATTCGGATCTCTGCGGTCCTTTGAATGTCAAAGCACGAGGAGGGTATGAATATTTCATCAGTTTCATTGATGATTATTCTAGGTACGGTTATCTTTATCTAATGCATCATAAGTCCGAAGCTCTTGAAAAGTTCAAAGAGTATAAGGCAGAGGTTGAGAACACATTAGGTAAATCGATAAAAACACTCCGATCAGATCGAGGTGGAGAGTATATGGATTTAAGATTCCAGGACTATATGATAGAACATGGAATAGTATCTCAACTCTCAGCGCCAGGAACACCACAGCAGAATGGTGTGTCCGAGAGGAGAAATAGAACCCTGTTAGACATGGTTCGATCTATGATGAGTTATGCTCATTTGCCTAGTTCGTTTTGGGGATATGCAGTAGAGACTGCAGTATATATTTTGAACATGGTTCCCTCTAAGAGTGTTTCTGAAACACCTTATGAGTTATGGAGAGGGCGTAAAGGTAGTTTACGTCACTTCAGGATTTGGGGATGTCCGACACATGTGCTAGTACCCAATCCAAAGAAGTTGGAACATCGTTCAAAATTGTGCCTATTTGTAGGTTACCCCAAGGAAACGAAAGGTGGTCTATTTTACGATCCTCATGAGAACAAGGTACTAGTATCGACTAATGCCACGTTCTTAGAGGAAGACCACATGAGAGATCATCAACCGTCGAGCAAAATTGTTTTGTCCGATTTTTCCAGGAAAGCTACAGACGGATCAACAAAGGTTGTTGATCAGGCTGGTCCTTCTCAAGAGTTGAGAAAGCCTCGACGCAGTGGGAGGGATGTAAGACACCCTGACCGCTACATCGGCTTGTCTGAAACTCAAGTCGTCATACCTGATGATGGCGTTGAGGATCCATTGACCTTTAAACAGGCAATGAATGACATAGACAAGGACCAGTGGCTTAAAGCCATGGATCTCGAAATGGAGTCTATGTACTTCAATTCGGTCTGGGATCTTGTAGACCAACCAGATAGTGAAAGACCTATCGGTTGCAAGTGGATCTACAAGAGAAAACGAGACCAAGCCGGTAAGGTGCAAACCTTTAAGGCTCGACTTGTGGCAAAAGGTTATTCCCAAAGAGAAGGGGTGGACTATGAAGAAACCTTTTCTACTGTTGCCATGTTAAAGTCGATTAGAATACTCTTATCCATTGCTACATTTTATGATTATGAAATCTGGCAAATGGATGTCAAGACTGCCTTTTTGAATGGTAATCTTGAGGAGAGTATCTATATGGCTCAACCAGAGGGATTCATACTTCAGGGTCAAGAGCAAAAGGTTTGCAAGCTTAATCGATCCATTTATGGGTTGAAGCAAGCATCTAGATCCTGGAATATAAGGTTTGATACGGCGATCAAATCTTATGGCTTTGAACAAAATATTGACGAACCTTGTGTTTACAAGAAAGTAGTCAATACTGTTGTAGCTTTCTTAGTCTTGTACGTAGACGATATACTACTCATTGGGAATGATGTAGGGTTCCTAACTGACGTTAAGAATTGGCTAGCGACCCAATTCCAAATGAAAGATTTGGGAGAGGCTCAGTTTGTTCTAGGGATTCAGATCATAAG
Organism: Herpetospermum pedunculosum; assembly: GCA_028017165.1. Lineage (NCBI taxonomy): Eukaryota > Viridiplantae > Streptophyta > Magnoliopsida > Cucurbitales > Cucurbitaceae > Herpetospermum > Herpetospermum pedunculosum. The sequence continues at coordinate 49,387,330 of CM051528.1, read as the reverse complement.
GAATCGTAAGAACAAAGTGCTAGCGCTGTCTCAAGCATCTTATATTGACAAGGTGTTGTCAAGATATTCGATGCAGAATTCCAAGAAAGGTTCGCTGCCTTTTAGGCATGGAATTCACTTGTCTAAGGAACAGTCTCCTAAGACACCTCAAGAGGTTGAGGATATGAGACGAATTCCCTATGCATCTGCAGTTGGTAGTCTCATGTACGCTATGTTGTGTACAAGACCCGACATCTGCTATGCAGTAGGAATTGTCAGTAGGTTCCAGTCCAATCCAGGATATGATCACTGGACAGCCGTTAAACACGTCCTCAAGTATCTTAGGAGAATGAGAGACTATGTGCTTGTGTATGGCGCGAAGGATTTGATCCTTGCAGGATACACTGACTCTGATTTTCAGACTGATATAGATTCCAGGAAATCTACATCAGGATCAGTGTTCACTCTTAACGGAGGAGCAATAGTATGGAGGAGTATAAAGCAAGGTTGTATTGCTGACTCCACCATGGAAGCTGAGTATGTCGCAGCTTGCGAAGCAGCGAAGGAAGCTGTATGGCTTAGGAAGTTCTTGACAGATTTGGAAATTGTTCCAAATATGAACTTGCCAATCACCCTTTATTGTGATAACAGCGGTGCAGTGGCAAATTCTAAAGAACCTAGAAGCCATAAGCGTGGAAAGCATATTGAGCGGAAGTATCATCTCATCAGGGAGATAGTGCAACGAGGAGATGTGATCGTCACACAGGTAGCCTCGGAGCACAACATTGCTGATCCGTTTACTAAGTCTCTCACGGCTAAAGTGTTTGAGAGACACCTAAAAAGTCTAGGGCTGCGAGCTGCTCAGTAGGACAGTGGGAGAAACTTTAGATATTTGATATTCTAGTTCTCTCGACCAGCATGTACTCCACTGACGTTTTAGTCCAAGTGGGAGTTTGTTGGGTTTTATGTCCTAAAACTCGTAGTTTGTAAACTGTTTGAATGTATATATTCTATTTCAATAAAGTTGTTATTGAATTTTAGTGAATTGTGTTTGTATTAACCTATACCAATAACTAACACCCATGGCGATAGTGTGAGTACTTGAACTTCATGTGTGACATGAATGTGGATCAAGTTCAAGTAGACAGCCAAAAATGGTCTATAGTATAGGGATAAGGCTGGGTACCTTATCTTGGGGACAGTATTGGACGCGGCTCACTTTGTATAGTACAAAACGATGTGATTCGAATCGTTTCATGTAGAGACATGTGAGTGAGGGCGTCCTGTGCAATGAGTTTGCACAAGACCGAACCAAGAAATAAAATCGCTCTTTCTTTATAACACCGTTTACTGTAAAGACCGTTTTTATTTCATTTGATGACTTAGGTAACTCGATCTCAATCCTGAGCTCACTATGAACTCCTGTTTATTTGACCTTATCCTTTGATTTGTACGGGTGAGAGTGACCTTATCGCCGACTCAATAAGCCTACCATCTTGGGGATAAGATCGAATAAGTGGCTGGGGACGTAGTTGTGCGAGATGGAATTCACTCCTACCCGCTTTAAGGGTTAGTAGAGAGGTTGTTCCCTTAAGTGCTGACTCCAGGTCTTGAACAATGGGCCCATCCTCTCGTGATCAGGGAGGAATCTGATTTGATGGTTGGACCACAAATCAATTGTTCATTAGAGATGTCAGTGGTACTTAAGGAACAAGATATAATACAAGGGTTAAACGGTTTAAATGACCCGTTGTGATTATGAACGACCTGTGAAGGATCAACTTACTGATGATAGTTATATCAACAGGACACAATATATCTACAGTGAGGAGAGTGCAGCCCTTGGACTTTAGTGGAGTCTCCGGGGGTTAACGAATGTTGGTTAGTTCGGTTGAAAGAGTTTTGACCGGATAATCTCGTATCGTTGGAGCTCATGATCTGTAGGTCCTTACGGTTCTCCTGGCTAGCTCGGATAAAGCCGTGAAACAATATAAAAGAAAAGAAATGAATTTGAATCGTTCAAATTCGGGTTTGTGGAAGAATATGGACATATTTAAATATGATTTAAATATGAGATTGGTCTACAGTATGAATTGGATTCATATGCAAAAAGTCGGTTTTCGAAAAACCGGGTTTAATTATATTATTTAATTAATATTTGATATTGAATTAAATAATATTAAATAATATATATTTTTTATTAATTAAAAAGTTTAATTAATAAAAATAATTATTATTATTTTTAATAATATATATATATATAAATATATATACATATATATATTTATATATTTACATGTGTCTTACATGCAATGTAAGACACATGTAAACATATAAGGGATATATATATATATATATATATATATATATATATATATATATGAGATCAGATCAATTAAAAAAAAAAAAAAAAAAAAACAAAATAAAAGGCTGAGTGCCTTTTGGGTTTCATTAATTGAAATGAAATTTCAATTTTGAAATCTTCTTCTTCTTCCGTCTGCTTCCTCAACTCAGCTCTCTGTATTGAATTCTTTCAGTGAGCTTCTTCCTTCTTTTCTCTTGTAAAAGGAGTCCCACTACTCCGTTTCTCGGCCCGAGGATAGCGGGACTACCGTGGGTGGTCCACGAAGGTTTCTTGAGAAGGATCGGTGAGCTCGTGAGGAGCTTCTGGCGGTGAAAATTGAAGAAATTCGAACGACAATGGTATGTGTTCTAATTTCTCTTTTTCATTGCTTTTGCATGTTTCCGTTTGTTTAAATTGATGAAATTAGAGTGTCTATGATCCAAATTCGCTTCCGCTGCGTGCCATGCGCTCCATCATAGGTATGTATTTCTGATTAAGTTATTCTAATACAATGTAGCATCTTTACATTTTATCAATTCTCTGACATTTACATGGTATTAGAGCCTAAAAAATAAGTTTTGGAACTGATAAAAATCTTGGCGATTGAGTGAATGTGATTGAGTGTGTTGGGTATTTTGTTTTGTGTTTGTGTTGGATATTTTATTTTTCGTTTGTAGATCTGTTTAGCTTGGGCATGAGTTTTTGGGCGTTGGGTCGATTTAGGGATTTGGTATATGATCGATGGTTAAGCGTTGCGAACAGATCTGAGAGACTGACACAGATCTGGTGGATGCGCTATCTAAGGGTTGCGAACAGAGGGTCTTCGCGGTGACGGTAGAGCTTCGGCGGACTGACGCGGGTCGTTGATCTGGGCTGCTATGTGCTCAGATTTGGTGCGGCGACGATGTTGAGAGGATGACGACGGGAGCTGCAGGTGTTGAGCGGACGATCAGCACGACAACGATCTGGGAGGAAAACGGAGAAGAAGACGTTGTTGACGCCAACTAGAAAAAAAAACTTCGTAATAATGAAGTTAGGGCTGCAACCGGTCCGATCCGTGAAGGCCTGGTTCGGTCAAACCGAATTTAGTAGAATGGTCTGGTTGGACCAGTTCAGTCGAACCGGTCATCTGGTCTGTTTTGAGTGTTTGGTTTGATTGGTTTGATTGGTCTGATCGATTTTGAGTGATTTGGTTCGTTTTTTTTGGTGATTTTGGTTTGTTTTTTTGGTATTTTGGTTTGTTTTTGGTATTTTGGTTCGGTTTTTGGTTACTGTAATTTTGCAATTGTGTTGACAATTGAAATTTGTAGCATTGGGATTGGTTGAGAATTTGAGAATCTGAACTAACATCTGCAGCTAGAATTTTGCAATTAAGTTGACAATTGGAATTCATAGCATTGTGTTATGTCTCCAAAAGTACTTAATTTAGGGACTTATTTGCCATATAATCGTGCAATCTCTTAAGCGTTTTTGTTAGAATTTAGTTTAATACGTGCTTAAATATGAGAAATCAAAGAATGAAGCTAAATTAGGACTTATTTGTAAAAGGAACATAAAAGAAACAAAAACGAAGTTAAAAGAGTTGAAATTGTGCATTGCAGGAAAATTGCTGAAACATTGCTGTCCCCGCAATATTTAAGCTGCAAATGTTAAGTTGTTCCAACCGTCCGCCGTTTTGTTGCGATCTTTCAGCCGCCCAATTTCTCCCCTGCTGCCACGTGGTGGGACGTTGTTCAGAATGGATGGTTCTCCTTGACTGAAGAGTACCTGCAAAGAGCTATAAAATGAGGTCAAGGGGGAAGGAGAACAACAAGCTTGGAAGCGTAGAACTCTCCATCTCAACGCAGTTTCTCCCCATTTTCTATCCCGTTTGTTGGAGTGAAGGAATCAGCTTTTGGCACCGATAATCTGAGAGGAAGAAGAGAAGATCCTTCTTCTCTTCTGATTGGATTCATCCCCAAACAACGCTAACCTTCCCCTCCATCTGAGGCGCTTGCGACGAGGAGCTTTACGCACACATTTACATTGCTTTCTACTGCTTTCTGTCTTCCATTTTTCTCTATTGTTGCTGTCGTTTGTTTATGTTGGCTACATTATTTTCCTTCGTCTTCATTTGCTTAGTATTTTCTGTTTTACAGTCTTTGCACATTACGCTTTGAATCTTGCTTAATAGAGGAATCATTTACCACTTTGCAAGCTTTGATTTCGCTCTCCGTCTTTCCTTGCTTCCATTTCAGTACTGTCAATCATGCTTAATCAATCTAATCTTTCCACTTCCATATCATCCATGAGTAACTAATCACCCAAGGGTCTGCTAATGATGAATCTATAGGTAGAAATACGTGAATTCAGCATGTAGGATAGCTCGAATGCATTGAATGTATGTGTACTTCATCCCACGGGCAATTTCGATTGGCCATCCATTTTGTCTAAAGAACTCCTAACCTTCGAAAGGAGTAAGAGTTCAGAGTCGTCCATTCATGCTAGCCTTTCATGGTAGCCAGAAAACGACCTAGGAATAGGCGTTTTCCTAGCACAATTCATTAACTTGCTTATATAAATAGATGCTTAAGTCTTACTTGGATATGAGTGAACTAAAGGATCTAATGCATGTAATCGAGAGATGCATGAGAATGAGTTAAATTGATGCATGACAAGTTGAGCTACTACTGAATAATCATATGAAAAAGCCTATAGAGGAGTCGTTAGTTGACCTTGTTTCCCCATCTCACCCTTAAAACGTTGCTATTAATTGTTATAAAATTGCTGTCTCCGCAATTCTTTTTCCTCTACATTCAAGTTAATCTCTTCACTTGCTTTTGTTTATGCTTGCATATTTCATATATTCTTCATTAGTTAGGCACATTGATCTCCAATTCACCCCATTTAAGTCACCCTTTCTAATTTAGCATCTCATTTCGTTAGTAACTAAGAATAAATCTTTGTGGGAAATCGAATGAAAAAATACTTATTACTTGCTACAAGACCATGTATGCTTGCATGTTCTGAGTGCTCTCACATCGCATTTTTATTTACACACTGAGCACGCAACACATTGACATTGACATTGGTTGTAATCTTCCGCTAGAGTTTGGCAATTGCGACATCAGCATTTCGAATTTTGCATTTTGCATTTACTTAGTTTATTTTTTTGTTTGGTCTCCCTCGACAAACTCAAATATGAATATTATGAGTTTGAGAGGGGATGTTAGTTTATGTGTTATTTTAGGGTTTACCTGTAAGGGTAGACTAGTCTTTTGCATTATTATTCTATTTTAGTATAAATAGGTCCCTAGGTATGTATTTCTGATTAAGTTATTCTAATACAATGTAACTTCTTTACCTTCTATCAATTCTTCACCTTCTATCAATTCTCTGAAATTTACACCTACGACCCTCACCTAATTTTTCTTCTTCTGGGATGTTGAAATAAATATGCAATTTCAATGTTGGTTTTTGTCTTTTTATGGGAAAAAACAACCGCCCAAGCCCCCTTTTTTTTTCTCTTATTATAATCCACAAAAAATTAGCCAATTGAAAATGATTCCTTAATTAGGTTAAATGACCTTTTTATTTTGGCTTCACATTTCCTAACAATCTCCCATTTGAAGGCAAAACAAGCAACATGTCTCCCACTGCAGCAAAATTAATCACCTTGGAAAACTTCAAGGTTAAACTCCCACTTCAATAGTAATCTCTTATCTTCTAGCCAAACTCCAAGGCTCAACAAAAAACTTGTAAAACAACAAAACTTACAAAAGAAAGGTAACCATCAGAAAATAAATGTAGTGCATCTGTGCTCGCCCTGAGAAATGGGCTTGCTACGAGGATCTGTCTCCCAGGCGAAAAAGATAGACACGTACACCCCCACTTCAGCTAAATGGTAACAATTGACATCTTCTTCGATCCTGAACATTTGTTCCTGAAGAAGATACATTTTGAGAAGGGTTTCAATCTTCTATTCAAACCTCCTACCAAACTAGAGATCTTTCCTTTAACCTTAGCAACTGCTCTGACCTTCCACTTCGATGCCTCCACTCACTTCGGCGACTTCTTCAATTCGTTCGAGTGTCTGACAATTGGGGGTTCACGATAGCCATCAACTTTCTCTTCTAGACTTCTCAATAGTTTATGAGCTGAAGGATCCTGATCTGACTGATCAAACTTGGCTATAATTGTTGTTGACTCAATTGTACCTCTACAACAACCATTTGCAGCTTTTATTGGCATCCATTGTCTCTTTGATCCTTTGACAACATTCACCCAACATCTGTACAATATAGATATCCTGTGGCCAACTGCCACTGCCTGGGATCCTAATATGAATTTACACTAACTACTGTCAAACTCACATTTGTAGCCTTCATTTATCAACTTGCCAGTAGATATAAGATTCATCTTAATATTAGGCACAAACATGACATCATGCAACACCAATTTATTCCCACACTCTGTCTTCAGACAAACATCCCCAATCCAACTGGTCTTGGAGACTCTACCATCACTGATGGATGGAATGCATGCGTATGGAAAGTTGATTTTTGCAAAGATAAGTCCAAACGCAAGTGCACGTTGTCAGCAAGTAATAAAGATGAAAGTAATCCAAGATATCGTATCACAAGAGACTGCGCTACAATTTAGTTTTAATAACAAATGTTGCTTCGAAAGCTAAGTTCAAAGATGGTCACAAATAACAAATGAATAGATGGTTTTTAAGATCAATGATTGAGTTTTGGAAAATAATGAAGTAAAAGGGGGATCCGATCGAGTTTCAGCCATTGATGCGAATTGTTAACTCAATGCGACCGCAATGCTCGTTGTCTTGCAATACTTGTTAAGGGTTGTGAAATCACCTGAGTATACCTTTAGGAGTTTGCGAACTCAAATAAATCAAGCAATAATTTAAAGTAAGAACACTTTAAGTTTGTTTCCTTATCTAACTCAATCCAATCTTTCACCAGATTAATTGAGTATTTACCCTTGTTCTTTTGATACAAGAGTCTGAATAAGAAAACACAAACAATGAGGGAAAACTCATATTAGCAATTACGAGATGAAAAGAAAAATGCTTAAGTGTAAAACTAAAGAATGGAATCTGAGCTCTATGAACTTTGGGGTCTTGAACGCCTTTTATAGACCTCAAGGTCTAGAGTTTCACCCTCTTGGAGTGCAAGGAACCACCATAATCATATCTTGCAATGATTTGAGGAGAATATATGAAGATATTCTGAATCTGAAGATTTTGTGCGATTCTGTGATTCTGTCAAAAAGCCAAATTGTGCCCACAATTTAGGCGCAATTCCTAACTTTACATGTTTCTTCAGCCTGGAATTGTCTGGAATATTCTGTCTTATAACCAAATTGTGGTCGCAATTCAAGTGCAATATGGGCTATAATGGTTCCTTCACAAAAAAAAAAAATACTTAGCATGCATCAAAACACTCAAAACTTGACTTTTTTTACTCCTGAATACTCTTACTTAGCAAATAATGGTTCTAAACATGCTCTCTTGACTTGTTTTTACTTAAAAACGCTCTAATTGACAAGATATACATTAATGAATACATAAATTTAAGACAATAAGCTTAGGTGTTAGGAAAATTAAGAAGAATGTCTAGTTTTAAATAGTGGAAATGGAAAATGTCTAAAAGTGCGAATGCCTTGCACTCTATGTCTAGAGTGATTGTAGAGGGAGGGTTGTTAATTTTTTCCCCATTATAACCCTACTACTTATTACCTCTTTCTTAATCTACAATTAAGAATTTTAAAATCAAATGATTGAAGACCAAAATATTTTTGGGTGAGGTGTTTGGTTTCCGTTAATTGCAGCTGGGATTTCCAATTTTCGTTATGTGTGGCCGTTGATGTATACCTGCAGATATACCTTCGTAATGGTGAATCCATACACGACCTCTATTGGTATACATAGGGACATACTCCACCACATTGATTATGGCTAGTGTATTCCAGATGTGCAAATCCTAAAAATAGCAAACAAACCATTCCTCTCTCCACCCTACTATTTAGGTTCGATCAGTCGACATCTCTATGAACATTTCATCTTTCCTTATAATCGTGCATTTTTTAAATCTTAGAGGCTCAACCTAATCCCAAAAATAACATCTCTATGAAAATTTCATCTTTCCCTATAACTACTGTGCATTTTTTAAATCGTGGAGGCTCAACCGAATCCCAAAAAAAGAGTTACCCCACTTAGTTTCCAAATCTTTCAGGATAAACCATATTCATCTCTCTAAATACCCTAAACTATTTCATGTGATTCGAAATTCATATATTGGAATTTTCAAAATCTTAAACCCTAAATTTTTATACTTGAATCCCACCGAACAAAAGAACCTCGAACCTCTCACTTTTTCGGTCTAAACCAGAGGACGAAACGAAATGCGAGAGATGACAGTCACTTACCAAAGTTATGGAACCTGACGGAGGAAGGGAGGACAAACCGACGTTAAGTTTGGGAAGCGTTACTCCGGCGAACACTTGGATGGAGGAAGGTCACAACGCAACGTACAATGCCCTAGTATTCTCGCGTTGGATGCCTGTGTACGCGTTTCCGGAGATACGAATTGCCTAGGTTAGCCGATTGTATACAACCTCTAGCAGAATCAATCATCGTTTGCCTACACATGCAACATTTACTCATACCATCACACCAATGGCCTTCGGTGGTTGGCCAAACTTCTGACGATTTTTAAATTCGTTGTATACCTCCTTGTATACAACTAGATGGGGGGCAGACACATGTGTAACAACAAATATTCATCAGGTATACAGTGTCGTCCAATTTAGTTTCTTAGGGTCAATGTATAACCATGTAAATGTCACTTCTGAGTTGTCAAATATTTTATATCTCTTTTAACGTCTTTGTTATCTTTTCATCCATTAATTCCCTCCCTCTCGTTCCAATAATTTCCTTTTTTACAGCACCATTTTATTCAATTTTTAAATTGTAGAAAATATAAGGAGGGTAGTTGTGTCCATTTTTGTGTATATTGAATTACTAAATTTAGTGTTTAGACATTATTCCAAAATCAAAAGTGAGTTAGACATTTTTTACGTTGACATCTCTTCTTTTAGACATCCTTCTTGTTACTCCTAGGGTTTAGGGTTATTTAACAGTCATAAATGAGCGTTATCACCCTCCCAACTAACTTCTTTGCAGGTACGGAAATGGGCCAAGATAACTGTAGCCACCTATTTTGGCCCGACCCTTTTTTTAATTGATTTACTAGTTTAATAATGTATATGTGTAATTTATGACGTTTAATTTGAATAATCTCTTATTTTTCTTCCTTTTGCTTTTGCACCTTTGTTTGGTTTGGGTAATTTTAAATTTGTGGATGTTTTGGTTCCAATTTTCTTTTTATCTCTTTTGGGTATAAGCTAAGTTGGACATAGTTTTCAAATTTTACTTTCAAAACCCTAAAAAATATATACATAAGTGGAAATGGATGGGGTTATAAAACCCTCTCTTTTTCTTCATACAAAGGGGCCAAGAACCACACTTCCATTAAAAAAATACATACCACCTTAAAAATTTACAGCAAAAAAAAAAAAAAAGGGAAAAAACCTTTACAAGGTAGTTTACTTATTTCTTGTTTTCTGTTTTTCTTCTCCTTTCAAAGTGTTCCAAGCTCGATTGGAGGTTGCACATGGTAGGGCATATGTCCCGAGGATCCGCACCTTACACAACGAGCATGGGTCTCTTTGACTCGTTTAGTCCTCAGAGTTGAAGGCGTAAAAAAACCACCTTCAACTCAAGGAAAATGTTGTACTTGGGGGAAATCTGGATCTTTTGTGTAATTTCTACAAACGATAGAAAACCATAGAACAAAAGATGTTAGATTGTAGTACCTCACTGCTTATTTCTTCACGCTTTAGTATTTGAAGTTCGTTATTTATATGCATTAAGTTCTTAGATTTACATAATGATTTGTGTTTTTGTATACTGTTTTTTTTTTTTTATCTTTTTATTTTTTTATTTCTCTTATCTCTTACCTTTAGTTTATGATTTTCTTTTTTATTACTAAAGAAAAGAGATAGAAGAATTAAAGTGTGTATAAAAAAAAAGTAGAAAAAAACTTACCTTAGAGTTTTGATCTTTTTGATTCTGTAAAAATATTCTGTATGCTATTAAATGCGCCGTATATATCGGGATCTACCTGTGCGTATATAATGGTATCTACCCGTCTACCCGTAAATCTCGCTGTATATGGTTGTATATACTATGACTATTTCTTCAAGTCAACACTTTAATTTCTATATTAAGCTTTTTGTTTCCTAGAATAAAGGTGTGGTTAGTCTTTCCTCCAAAATAGGAATTGTAAGAGTATATATACTTCTGGCTTTGGCCATTCTCAACAACATAATATATCTGACTATCTGTTCCACAAAACTCTTTATGGTATCAGAGCTCGTGGTTCAGAGCAAAGATCCTAAGAAAAAAAAAGGAAAAAACCCCTACTAGACTCTAGGGTGGCGGCGACTCTAAGAGAGGAGACGACGACCAAACTACGACTACTTCGATTTTTTCGTTATGACTAACGACAAAACAACGAAATTTGATTATCGTCATCCCGTTATGAATGACGACGAAACCATGACATCCGACTATCGTTATCCTATTATGGTTGACGACGAACCTATGAATTCCGACTATCGTTATCCTATTATGGTTGACGACGAACCTATGAAGTCCAACTATCATCATCCTATTATGGAGGACGATCGAACAACCAAACCTCCTGACGGATGGAATTATGAACGAGGGAGGAGGAAGGAGCGCTGCGACCAAGTAGCCAATGTCGTCAGGTATGACCGAAGTTTGGTAAGGACGTATACCGCAACAACCACCTTACGACCTATTGATCAAGCACCCGTTCAGGATTCAGATCGGTGTGGTGTTCCTGGTCTCTCAGATGATCAGTGGGCTACACTTGTGCACATGCTCCACACTTTAAAAGAGAAGTGTTCTTCAACCGGAAAATTGAGTGGTAAGAGTGATTCTTCCACTAATTGGATCATTGACACCGGATGCTCAAATCACATGACGGTAATGTTGGATTATTTACTCAATTATTTGACGTTGCTTCTACTTCTGTTGGACTGCCGAATGGTAAACAAATCATTGCCACCAAGGAAGGCACAATTTCTTTGAATAAATCTTTGGTCCTACATAATGTACTATACGTTCCAGATCTTACTTGCAATTTGTTGTCCGTGTCTCACTTGTTTGCCGATCAATCTTATTTTGTCACTTTTACTGATAAGCTTTGCATCATACATGATCGTGCTTTGAGAACTTTGATCGGAGCAGGTGAGCAATGTGACGGGGTTTATTGGTTTCGGCCTTTGAGACAATTTCAAGCGTATCGAGCAACAGTGGGAGATAAAAGTGAATTGTGGCATCGACGGTTGGGTCATCCTTCTCGAAAAGTAGACTCTTTTTTGCCAGATAATATTGGAACTCATGGACATAAGGATGGTAATGTTATCCATGAATCTTGTGAAATTTGTTTACGAGCTAAGCAAACTAGAAGCATGTTTTCTCTGAGTACTAATAGAGCAACAAATGTTTTTGACTTAATCCACTGTGATATATGGGGTCCGTATTCTTTGTCTGCTAGTAGTGGTGCTCGTTATTTCTTAACTATTGTTGATGATTGTTCTCGAGCTGTATGGGTATATTTGATGACTGTCAAAGCTGAGGTATCACAACTTCTTAAGGATTTTTGTCGCATGATTAAAACTCAATTTGATAAGCATGTTAGGATTCTTCGAAGTGATAATGGGAAAGAATTTACATGCCTTCATCGTTTTTATGCTAATAATGGTATTCTCCATCAAACCTCTTGCGTTGATACACCGCAACAAAATGGGCGTGTTGAACGTAAACATAGGCATATTCTTAATGTGGCTAGGGCATTACTTTTTCAAGCCAATCTACCTATTTCTTTTTGGGGGGAGAGTATTCTGACAGCCGCCTATATCATCAACCGCACCCCTACTCCATTACTCAATAATAAAACACCCCACAAAATTCTTTTTGCATCACCTCCTAAGTATGATGTTCTTCGTGTCTTTGGTTGTCTTTGTTTTGCCAAAAAGCAACCTCGTATAAAGGACAAGTTTGGCTCTCGTTCTCGACGATGTGTGTTTGTGGGGTATCCGTTTGGTAAAAAGGGATGGCGTTTGTATGACTTAGAAGAAAAGGTATTCTTTATATCGCGAGATGTTGTATTTTGTGAACAAAAATTTCCTTTCTCCGAAGAGGTCTTCTTGCATAATGTTGATAATCCATCTGAAAATACGAAGTATTATGATAGTGTCGCTTTTCTTGAGGATATTGTCTTACCATATGGGAGTAAGGATGCCTCGGGCATCGCCGAAGATATAGATATGGAAAATGTTGAGTCCTCGGGTATGGCAACAGATATACCTCGGGGGAATGCTGAGTCTTCGAGTATGACAAAAGATATACCACTGACTATACCGGTATGTACACCACCTGCAGTTAGTGACTTGGATACTGGACATGTAGTACCTACGGTTGAACCTGTTGTGCCTGAAACTGGTCGAGGTCATCGACTAAAGAAACCCTCTTGTAGACTCAAGGGTTTCATCACCAACACCGTCCGTGTTACCAAACCCGTCACATCACCTGTTCATGATTCATCAAAGTCCTCAGGTACTCCTTTTCTCATTGCTTATTACGTAAATTGTGATAAATTTTCTGCAAAACACACCCATTTTTTGGCAGCAATTACTACAGGAACTGAACCTACCTCCTTTAAAGAGGCTGTTAAGGATCCAGGTTGGCGAAAGGCTATGCAAGATGAAATAGATGCACTTGAAAGGAATAAGACTTGGACTCTGGAGGATCTTCCACCTGGAAAGAAAGCAATCGGTTGTAAGTGGGTTTATAAAATAAAATATCGGTCTGATGGTGCGATTGAACGATTAAAAGGGCGTCTCGTTGTATATGGGAATCGTCAGATTGCTGGACTCGACTTTAATGAAACATTTGCTCCTGTAGCAAAAATGGTCACGATTCGCACATGTCTGGCTATTGCAGTGGCACGAAAATGGGAGCTTCACCAGATGGATGTGCATAATGCTTTTCTACACGGAGATCTTGCTAAGGAGGTATATATGCGACTCCCTCCTGGTTTTAACTCCGGTGCCCCTGACAAAGTATGTCGATTGCGTAAGTCCTTGTATGGACTTCGACAGGCGCCTCGGAATTGGTTTGCTAAGCTCTCGACGGCCCTAAAGGAGATTGGTTTTACGCAATCTTATGCTGATTACTCATTATTTAATTATTCCAAGGATGATGTTGCTTTACATGTTCTTGTCTATGTCGATGATCTTATCATTACAGGTTCTTCTTCTTTGGCAATTACAAAATTCAAGCAACAACTCAGCGAGAGATTTCATATGAAAGACTTGGGCATACTCAAGTATTTTCTTGGGATAGAAGTAGCACGTGAGAAAGACGGTTTGTTTTTTTCCCAACGCAAATATGTTCTTGACATTATCAGTGAAGCGGGCTTGCTTGGAGCACGCCCTGTATCTACACCAATGGAGCAGAATCATCACCTTGCCACAATCAATGGTGTCAACATTGATGATCCAGAGAAGTATCGGCGGCTTGTAGGTCGCCTTATATACCTGACGATTACACGGCCTGAACTCTGTTACTCTGTGCATATACTAGCTCAGTTCATGGGTGATCCTCGTGTTGAACATTGGGATGCAGCTTTGAGAGTTTTGCGGTATTTGAAAGGTTGTCCTGGTCAGGGCATTCTGCTGCGAGAAGAGAATGACCTTTAGCTATATGCTTTTTGAGATAGTGATTGGGCGAGTTGTCCACTAACACGAAAATCATTGACAGGTTACATGGTCTTATTAGGTTCTTCTCCTGTATCTTGGAAAACGAAAAAACAACCAACTATTTCTCGTTCTTCTGCGGAGGCCGAGTATAGATCTATGGCCACTACTACATGTGAGTTAAAATGGTTGAAATCCCTTTTGGCTTGTTTTGGGATACAACATGTGCGTCCCATGAAATTATTTTGTGATAGTCAAGTCGCTCTCTATATAGCGGCCAATCCAGTTTTCCATGAACGAACGAAACATATTGAAATGGATTGCCACTTTATTCGTGACGCTGTGCAAGATGGTACGATATCTACGTCTCATGTTCGGACGGGTGCACAACTGGCAGACTTTTTAACCAAAGCCCTTGGTAAAACACAATTTTCACTTCTTCTTCGCAAGTTGGGCATTTGTAATCTTCACGCTCCAACTTGAGGGGGAGTATTAAAGGCGCCGTATATATCGGGATCTACCTGTGCGTATATAATGGTATCTACCCGTCTACCCGTAAATCTCGCTGTATATGGTTGTATATACTATGACTATTTCTTCAAGTCAACACTTTAATTTCTATATTAAGCTTTATGTTTCCTAGAATAAAGGTGTGCTTAGTCTTTCCTCCAAAATAGGAATTGTAAGAGTATATATACTCCTGGCTTTGGCCATTCTCAACAACAAAATATATCTGACTATCTGTTCCACAAAACTCTTTATATGCAGTGGGGGAGAGTTGAATAAGAGAAAAAATAGCGAAACCGAAGAAAATGTGAGTAGAGTTGAATAAGAGAAAAAATAGCGAAACAGAAGAAAATGTGAGTTTTAGGGGGAGAAAGAGAGAAGTGTTGAAAATAAGGAGAGATGAGGGATTTGTAAAATGATAAAAAGTAGTTTTAGTTTTTTTTTTTATTATTTTTTTATTTTATATTTTTTTTTAAAGTGGGATGTCAATCTCGGCTGTTGAGATTGTTTAGCTCATTATATCTCTGTGGTGTGTCATATCATCTGGCGTGTTGTCACTTTTTTTTTTTTTTTTTCTAGCTTGTTGTCACTCTGAGCTTTCATTTTTTATTTTTATTTACTTTTCTTTCTGCATTTATTATTATTATTCATAGGTTCTATTTAATTTATTTATTCTCTTGGTTATCATTTTTTTTTTTTTTTTTTTTAACTTTATAATGTCTTAGCTAGTTTTTTTAATTTACGTACATATTCATCTATGGTTATATATATAACATATATATATATATATATATATATATATATAAGTACATTGTATTGATCTTCTAACTCCCAATCTTGTTTTTATTAAATTATCCGACGACGGAATCTAGAAACATTTGGGAGTCCAATTTTCTAGAATTCTTGAGGTGAGGAGTCGATTCTTTGGAAGTCCGTGATCGATTCCAATATGTTTTTTTTTTAATTTATAATATGCTTGTTTACTACACTTATATGTTTATTTGTGTGCTTTGATTATTATGCTATCATGAGCTTATTTAAATTGCATAACTTCTAGCATGCTAGCTTATATTATATATTGTTGTTTGTTTATGTACATTGACTATTGTTTATGTTACTTTGTTTGTTTTAAATTATTTCTTTTATTGTTTACAAATCCTTTTAAACTTTCTATCATGTTTCAACATTATTTGCACCCTTTAAAATTTCAGTTTATTAAAAAAATAGTTTTTTTTTTTTTTTTTCTTTCTCTTTTCTAAAATTTCCTACGATGGAATCTAGAAACATTTGGGAGTCCGATTTTCTAGAATTGAGGTGAGGGATCATAATCTTTGGGAGTCCGAGATTTTGATCCCAAGAAAAAATGAATTTAGTTTAAACAAAAAAATGTTTTGTTTTTAAAAAAAACTCTCTTATGAATGACTATCCTATGTCAGAGTTTGAGAAATTGTAATATTCTCTCATATTCTTGAGGAAAAGAATATTCCTAAGTATCGGGAATATCTCTAATATAGTCAAAATCGATGGATAATTTCCACTTATTTTATGGGATCATGACTCCAAATATTGGAGAAATGAGCGGTAAAAATAAGACATTGTTTTAAAATATAATGTTTTCAATCGAACTCTTTAAAGAACCTTTTAAATTCAAGATAAAAATTTGGCCACCGTTTTTAACGGGAGTTGTGGGGTGCTAATACCTTCCCCATACTCAAATGACTCCCGAACCCAACTTTGTTTTCGTAGACCCCTTTTTTATTACTTTCTTTTTAAGGAAAAAGTTATTTTTCGGTGCCCAATCACACCATAAAAAAGATTGGTGGCGACTCTTTTTATTTGTTAAAATATTCCTTTTTTTCGAGGACGTCGGCCGCTCTGCGTCGCAGGCACGTGGCGACAGCTTGGCGACTCCACTGGGGACTATGAGGCTTCACCTCGAGAGTTTTGCCTTTTTTATTATCTTGAATTTATTTTGTTTTTTTTTATTGCTATTATTGTATGTTTGCTTGTGTTATTTTTTTTATATCACACACATTCACAAGCCTCCTACCCGGGCTTTTCCAAATAGGATTAGATTTGAGGATGTAGTAGCGTCGAGCTTCGAGAAGCTTATGCTTCCGTGTAGGCACACGAAAAATCCTCACTCAACTTGGTCAATTCGTCATGTATGACTTGTTGACCAATTTGGGGACCTTTGTTATTTAGGACTTTAAAACCAACCTCACTTTGTTTGATGTCTTTTTGTGCTTATCTTATTGATTGGTCTGCTTTTGCTTTACCTTTTATTCACACACTATCACGAGCCCCCTACCAGGGTTGTACCCGATAGGATTAGAATCGAGGATAGAGTAGTGTCGACCTTCGAGAAGCTTATGCTTCCGTGTAGGCGCATGAAATATTCTCACTCAATTTGGTCATGTAGTCGATGTGCGGCTTTGTGACCAACTTGGGGACCTTTGTCGTCTAGGACCTTATAGTTAACTTCACTAGTTTGAGGCTTTTACCTCGATGTTTGTTTTACTTTCCATCATTTGTTTTCCCCATCTTGCATTTCCATATAAGCTGACATATAGACTCATTTATTTATTATGCACGGTCCTAGGATGGTAGACACTCATGTGCCTGGGGTATCCGCCCAATCTATCCATGACGAAGATTCATGGGAAGTCGTAACCCAATGGGCAGAGAGCTTGCAGCGGGAGTCAGAGACAGTCTGGCCGAGAAGGGTAGAATCCCCATTTCCTCCGATGTGTCAATTAGACTTTGTGTGCAACAACCTGGAAGATTTGAAGGGATTATGGGACAATTTGAGTCCGCAATGCAAAGTTGAATTCGTAAAAGCATATGGGAACATAACGGACCTCATGTATGTGAATGTTAATATACATGCTTTACAGGCCTTGGTCCATTTTTGGGATCCCATGTTGAAATGTTTCACGTTCAACATGTTCGATTTAACTCCCACAATTGAGGAATATCATGCTTTCATCAGCTTACCATTTAGCACAGGAAGTAAAGTCTACGTCTACGACCAAAGATCGACTCTACGAAGATCATTATCTAAGTTTTTGGGCGATATTCATGCATCCAATATAAAGAAACAAGTGAAGGAAAAAGAGAGGAGAAAATGCATTCCCATTGAGTATTTAATCAACCTTACACGCACATGTTTGCCAGAGAGGAAAGGTTTGTCTCTTTTGGCAATGTGTATTTACGGCATGGTTATTTTTCCAAGGATCAAAGGGTATGTAGAAGAAGAGGTTATTAAACTTTTCATCGGAATCGAGCGTGGTGTACGCCCAATCATCCCAATTATGGCAGAAACTTTCAGATCGCTTAGTTACTGTAGAGTACAAGGCAAAGGAAAGTTCTTCAGTTGTTCGCCAATGTTATTTATTTGGATTTCAATTCACCTGAAATATCCGCTCAAGTTTGGATATGCTTCGATAAAATTCAGTAGTCCTTGGAACAGCTCGAGGAATACAGTGAAGGATTTTATCGCTGCGCATTGGAACCCAAATATCCCCAACGTTGAAACATGGAGGGTATTTTTTGGCCACCTAACTTTAGAGGAGGTAATCTGGAGGGCATCGTGGCTACCTACAAACCCCTTGACATACCGATGTGGGCAATTGCCTTTTGTCCCGTTATTAGGTCTCTTGGGAGGTATTGCTCATTCACCTCTGTTGGTATTTCGTCAAGAATGGACAAAACAATTTGCGCCAACCATCCACGGGCTAGAGGACTGGGAGTTCTCGTACGAATCTGACCTGACAAGCACCAAAATAGCTCAGGCTGTTGAAGCGTGAAAAATGTGATAAGAATGAAGAATATGCGACATTGCGAGGATACTACAAGGCAGTATGAAAGTTGGAGAGAAGCCAGAAATGGGATTAAACTTATTATTTCACCAGAGCCAACAGATCCCAACAATGTTTTGAAGCCAGGACATGATCATTGGGAGGAGGATGTGGAACGATTGAGAAAGATGAATCTTTCCCTAGCAACAGAGAATGAAGGATTGAGGAACGAGGTTAAACAGTGGATTCAGCATGCCACTAGTGCTCAAAGGCAATTAGGGGAGGTGAAACGAATTTTAAAGAACCAATCAGATTTGGAAAGAGACAACAATTCTTTGAATACTGAAGCTACTCAGATGAGGAAGAAGAGTAAGAAACTGCAAAGAGACATCGATGACTTGCACAACAAAGCGGAAGCTCAAAAAGTGCACATCAAAGGCCTGAATCGAGAGTTAGTAAGACTCAACGTGGTTGTAAAAGACCTCCAAAATGAACTCAATGAACAAGCCACAATGTCATTGCAAGGAGAAATCGAGACGCTCCAAAAGCTGACTCAAGAATATAAGAGTCAACTCATTGAGGCAGAGCATAAGAACGTTCTTCTTCAGGAGGCAACTGTTGGTTTTGAACACCAGCTATGGATATGCCAGAATGCACGTGAAATGGTAACAGTCGACCATACGCGGCTAAAGGAAGAACACCGAGAAATGACAACAAATTTCGCAGTATGGAGAGATGAGTACAGGCTACTGAGACACAATTATGATGACGCCCGAGGGAAAATTGAACAAGGGGCTGAAAATTTGAGACATATGGCGAGGATGGCAGATCATTTTTCCGTACAGGCTATGACTCTCCGACAAAGCATCATTCCCACACAACCTGGCGGTGAAGATTTGAGTCGGTTCCTAGGGGTTATAGGAAGATACCTCAGGCGCTTTGGGTGCTACCATTAAGTTTTAGAGTCATCATTTTAGGAGCTACCTTTAAGTTTTAGTATATTTAGTTTTTTTTTTATAGTGTGTGACTCCATTTTTTCCTGCTTAAGCATGTATTTGCATCAGACTCTGGTAGGATTTGACTTTCTTTAATTGAATCTTTGATATATGTTACCTTGCATTCATGCATTTCACTCTTAGTATTAGCAAAAATTCGTCTTTAAGAACTTGGACTAATGCAATCATTATTTCTTTATCTTATAAAATATAGGTTCAAAGTTTGCAAAATAGCTCAAAACTCACCACCGCACCATCCTTATTGGACAAGAAGGAAAGCCAGACTTATGGATGATCAGGTTAATGACCAAGTACAGGCAGTTCGACAGGATGTAGAAGAGTTAAAAGACCAGATGGCAAAGATTTTGGAGATCCTCACTCAAGAAAGGAGAAATTAGTAGTAGGACCATCACTACAAGCTGAAGTGGGTCAAAGCCAAGCGTCGGATGACACTCTTCCTTACCCTCCAGGGTTTACACCGAAAGTTCTATCAAGTCCACACTTGGCAGGAATGGCATACCCTACGTCGTCTCCTGTGCAAGATTCTAGCCGAGCTTCACCACATGTAAATCATGGGCATGACCGACTATCCACCTCTGACGTGGGGGTTTACAAGAAAGTTAATGAAGAGTTGGGCGGTAAGAGGAGATTAGAGTTTCTGGAAGAGAGATTGCGTGCAATAGAAGGTGCTGACATCTATGAAGACATTGATGCAACCCAATTGTGCTTGATCTCAGATGTTGTTATCTCACCTAAATTCAAGACACCTGAATTTGAAAAGTAGAATGGGACTACGTGCCCAAAAATTCACCTTGTCATGTATTGTCGAAAGATGTCAGCCCACGCCCACAATGATAAACTGTTGATCCACTGTTTTCAAGATAGTTTAACTGGTTCAGCTTCTCGTTGGTATATGCATTTGGATAGCTCACAAGTTCAAAGATGGAAGGACTTAGCAGATTCGTTCTTGAAACAATATAAGTACAATATTGACATGGCACCAGATCGTTTGGACCTTCAACGAATGAAAAAGAAAAGCGTTGAGACTTTTAAAGAATATGCTCAAAGGTGGAGAGAAATGGCTGCCCAAGTACAACCCCCTTTGACTGATAGAGAAATGTCAGCCATGTTCATCAATACCCTTCGAGCGCCTTATTACGATAGAATGATCGACAGCGCTTCAACAAATTTTTTTGACATCATAACAATTGGAGAAAGAATAGAGTTTGGAATTAAAAACGGGAGGATTGCAGATGTAGTATTTGATGCAAATGCCAGAAAAATGATAACTCCAAAGAAGAAGGAAGGAGAAGTACATGAGATCAGCTCAGGACAGAGAGTCGTGACCCATATGTCATCCCCAACACTGGGACAATCAAGTTACACTCATAGTCCTCAGCATGGAGGCCAAGGTCCATCAACTCAGTCGAACCAGCGAGGTGTAAAGACTAATTGGAAGCAAACACGTTTTGACCCCATTCCCACGACTTATACTGAACTGTTACCACAGTTGATAAAAAATCACCAAGTTGCCATCGTACCTCAAGAACCCATACAGCCGCCATACCCTAGGTGGTATGACTCAAATGCACGATGTGAATATCATGTCGGGGCAGTTGGGCACTCTACAGAGAATTGTTATCCATTGAAAACTAAAGTGCAAAGTTTAGTCAAAGCTGGATGGTTGAAATTCAAAAAGACAGGGGAAGAGCTAGATGTCAACCAAAATCCTCTACCGGATCATGAGAACCCTGCTTTAAACGTGATGCGAGCTTGTCGAGGCCCGTCAAATACAATTTATAATTACCGATCAACGGCTTGTAGTAAACTACAGCAGACCGGGTCGAACTCAGGGAACCGAAATTTAAATTCTCTAAATTAAACTTTATGTAAAAACAATAAATGAGGGGTTTTTGGATTGCATGTCAATGTAATGAATTAAAATAACAATTAAAGATAAAGTTTAAAGAATTAAATAATTAAAAAAATAAACAAGAGATTACCTTGCTGATTCAGAGATTGTCGGGACTTAAGGATTTTGCTCATCGATTACTCCAATAAAAATACAATTTCTTAATTAAAAGCCTAATCGACTTAACTGGAACAACCATGAAAAGTCTCTAAGATCCTATCATGCAATTAATCCGACAAAGCATCGTAATTAACTCTAAACTAGTCAATTAGTTGGGCACGATAGCGTTCCATGCTAACTACCTAGCAGCTCTAAGCACATGGATTGATTAGAACGTTAATTAAATTGATCAGATTCAATTAAACATTTTTCTATTCCTAAGGTCTATTATACGCACCATGTTAACTATGGAAAAGCCATAATATTAACACTAGTCATAACCTGGTCATCTTGCTACTATAATTAAGCATGCAATTTATGACAATTACGGATCACAAATTACAAACATAGCATACATGAACAATTAATATTTAATTGGTTAAGCTGTCACATTAACCAATACTAAATGCACATGAAATAAACAAAGAATATAAAATAATTAATCAAGAAATTAGATTGCAATTTAATACCAAAAATCTCACAAAAACGTTAAGCCCGACAAACCTCTAAATCAGCATTACAAGCTTAGCCGAACATAAAAATAAATAAAAAAAACTCTAAACAGAGGAAAAGGGAGAAAGAGAAATTAGTGATGGTGTGTGTTGGTGTAAGGGGAATGCTCACCAACAATAAAATAATAGGGATGAAAGGTGTGTTTAGTGATGTGTGGACCCTCCCCTTTTTATACTAAAAAGGAAATAGTCACGTGTCGTGAGTTGATGTTGAAGTAAAAATATAAGAAATAATTACATTCTTCAAGGATTGAACTTGAGATCAAAGTCTATTATAATCAACTCTTCACCATCAAACCAAGCTTCTAACTTTGAATATTAAATGATTTTTATCTTTATAGTATCATCTGCGGCTCGATTTGTTGATATTATACTCTAAAACTTCTCTTTTGAGTTCTTATTTAATATAAGTGTCTCATTCACCTCTAAATGCTCGATTCCTGCAAAACATATGATTAAACACATTAATTTGAATCAACTAACAAGAATTAAAGGTTATAAAATAGCACTTTTGGAGTTCTATCAAAACGCAATTGAGGTACCTGCAGAACGTTACAAGGATAAAGTTCATGACTTGAGAACGCCAAAGGAGACTCTTTTTCAAATTCTTTTTGACGCTGGTTATCTCTCCGTAAGAGTTGAGAACGACAATGCAGATAAGTTGAGATGTGATGATGGGAAGATTTGTTTATTCCATGCAGGAGCAACTGGACACTCCATAGAAAATTGTACCGAATTTAAGCAAGAGGTGCAAAAATTGATGGATGCGAAATTATTAATGGTGGGCTTGACGACAATGCAAGAGATGGAGGTTGACATGATTACTCATGCATCATTTCCCGAAAAGACTCAAGGAGAGATGTCACATGTACCAGAACCCCTAATAATTCACTATGAGGACAAACTGAGTGTCCCTTCTCACATTCAGGTGCCTAAACCAATGATTGTGGAAGTACCTGGTCCCTTTGCTTATAAAGACAATCGAGCTGTACTTTGGAAGTATGAATGTCAATTCATCACAGAGAATATCGCATCTTCATCCAATGTCTCAGCAGTCGGAGGGATGACTCGAAGTGGCAGATGTTATACACCAGAGAACCTGAAGAATATTTTGAAGGAGGATGAAGCTAGGCAACGTAAGGGAAAAGCTGTGGAGGTAGTAAATGAAGATGATGTAATTGATCTAGGCAAAGCTTTTGCTGAGAAAGCCACTATAGCCGGAAATAAGATGGGTCAAGAGTCAGTTTCAGAGGAGGAGGCACGCGAATTTTTGAAGTTGATTAAGCAAAGTGAGTATAAAGTGATAGAGCAGCTACATCGCACCCCAACTCGTATATCAATTTTATCACTTTTCTTGTACTCTGAGCCACATCGCAAAGTTTTGCTCGATGTGTTAAATCAAGCACATGTATGCCATGATATTTCGGTAAATGCACTTAGTGAAATTGTAGGGAACATACCTGCAACGAACTGTATTAGCTTCACAGATGACGAGATACCTCCTGAGGGTACTGGACACACTAAGGCATTACATATTTCTGTAAGGTGCAAGGATCACCTTGTGGCTAGAGTTCTCGTCGACAATGGGTCATCCTTGAACATAATGCCCAAATCTACCTTGATGAAACTTCCTGTGGACTCATCTTATTTAAAGCCAAGCAGCATGGTTGTTAGAGCTTTTGATGGGGCCCGAAGGGAGGTAATTGGAGACATAGAGATCCCTCTATGAATTGATCCATCCACCTTCAACGTAACATTCCAAGTGATGGATATAAATTCTTCATACAGTTGTTTGCTTGGACGGCCATGGATCCATTCAATAGGGGCTATCCCATCCTCACTGCACCAGAGATTTAAGTTCATTGTGGATAACGGTCAGGCCGTTATTTTCGGGGAAGAAGATATGTTTGTAACAAAAACAACGTCGTTTCCTTACGTAGAGGCTACAGAAGAAGCTTTTGAATGTTCATATAGATCTTTTGAAGTTGCGAACGCCACAATTTTCCCAACTGAAGGTTGGGATATAAACCAGTATCTACCTAAGACAACCTTAATGATTGCGAAGACGATGATGAAAAGTGGTTTCCAAATGCATGGAGGATTGGGAAGAAATAATCAAGGAAATCCCAACGTGATTTGTCTTCCCAAAAGTAGGGGGAGATTTGGATTGGGGTATAAGCCAACAACTTCTGAATGGGAGAGAGTCAGAACTAAGAAGAAGGAGTTGAGAATCGCGCGCCTCAAAGGACGAGAAATCGAACAAGGAAGGATGAATGTACCACATATATCTGAAACTTTCAAGTCCGTTGGAGTGATTCACAACGACAATCAGTTGATAGATTATGGCAAAGTTCGTGATGCATCGATCGCTGTTGTCTCAGAAAGCACAACTGTATCTCGCCAACTAGTTTACGCTTGCCCACCAGATTTCGAGCTGAGCAATTGGGAAGTCAAAGAGATGTCGAAGGTCACTAGAAGGACACCAAAGTAATTGTTGCTACATATCCAATGGTTATGCCTAAGACCATGGGATTATCTTTGTACTAGGGCACTTTCTAATGTTTTGTCTAATATGGATGCAATCTCAATGTCTAGCAATTACTGACATTTTTATTAAGAAATGAAAAGAGATTGTCGGCTTTTTATCTATTCCATCCTTTTATCTTCCTTTTTCTTCCAAGAGTATTATTCTTGATTTGTTTTTGTTTATTGTCATCCTCTATCTATCTCCAATACGATTCAGGATCGATAGCATAAGCAATGAAGATGGCAACGTTGACTTAGAAGTCGACTTCGAAGTTCCAGTCTATTGTCTCGAACAGAGCATGGAAGAAGAATGTGATTTGTCACCAGAACTACTGAGGTTGATAAATCAAGAGGAGAGGGAAACTATGCCATACCAGGAGCCTTTGGAAGTAGTCAATTTAGGGACCCTAGAAGAAGTGAAAGAAGTACGAATTAGCACATTGGCCACAAAGGAGGATCGTTTAGATCTTATAACTCTATTGCATGATTATAAGGAAATATTTGCATGGTCTTACAAAGATATGCCCGGTTTGAATACAGAAATTGTAACACACCGGTTACCACTTAGAACCGAGTGTAAGCCCATAAGGCAAAAGCTTCGCAAGATGAAGCCTGAAATGTTGATTAAAGTGAAAGAAGGGGTTAAAAAGCAATTTGATGCAGGCTTTTTAGCAGTAGCCAAGTACCCTGAATGGGTCGCTAATATTGTCCCGGTTCCTAAGAAAGATGGAAAGGTTAGAATGTGTGTTGACTATAGGGATCTTAATCGTGCAAGTCCTAAAGATAATTTTCCTCTCCCTCACATTGATGTCTTAGTGGATAATACAGCTGGATTCTCTACTTTTTCGTTTATGGATGGATTTTCAGGGTATAATCAGATCAAGATGGCTCCGGAAGACCAAGAAAAGACAACGTTCATCACTTTATGGGGAACATTTTGCTATAAAGTCATGCCTTTCGGTTTGAAGAATGCTGGGGCAACCTATCAGAGAGCCATGGTCACATTATTCCATGATTTGATGCACAAAGAAATTGAGGTATATGTCGATGATATGATAGCCAAGTCTAGACCTGGAGAAAGACATGTGGCTACTCTTCGCAAACTTTTCGAGCGGTTAAGGAAATTCCAGCTAAAATTGAATCCGGCAAAATGCATATTCGGGGTATCCTCCGGAAAGCTATTGGGATTTGTTGTCAGTCAAGAGGGAATCAAGGTAGATCCAGATAAAATCAAGGCAATAGTGGATTTAAAGCCACCAAAAACTCAAAAGGAGGTCAGAAGTTTCTTAGGGAGGTTGAACTATATTGCACGATTCATTTCGCACCTAACTCAAACTTGCGAGCCTATACTAAAACTTTTGCGCAAGAGTGAGATATGTCGTTGGAATGAGGACTGTCAAAGGGCTTTCGACAAAATCAAAGAGTACTTGCAAAGCCCTCCAATACTCGTTCCACCAACTCCAGGACGACCGTTAATCTTGTACTTAACAGTAAATGAGGGATCAATGGGATGTGTGTTGGGGCAACATGACTCAACGGGAAGGAAGGAGCAAGCTGTTTATTACTTAAGCAAGAAGTTCACGAGTTGTGAGTCAAATTACTCGTTGTTGGAAAAAACATGTGCTTTAGCTTGGACAGCTCAAAGATTAAGACAATATATGTTGTACTACACGACATGGCTTATCTCAAAAATGGATCCCATAAAGTACATTTTTGAAAAACCATCTTTATCTGGGAGAATAGCTAAATGGCAAGTTTTGCTATCTGAGTATGATATTATGTGTGTTACTAGAAAGGCCATAAAAGGGAGTGCAATCGATGACTGCCTAGCTGAGCTACCGGTAGAAGACTATGAACCTATGAAGTTTGAATTTCCAGATGAAGACATCATGACCGTTTTAGAGACAAATGCATCTCGAGATTTGGAAACATGGACAATGTTGTTTGACGGAGCTACAAACGAAGTGGGGCATGGTGTGGGGGCTTTGTTGATATCTCCTGACGAGAAATTATATCCATTAACCGCTAAGTTATACTTCGATTGTACCAATAACATGGCTGAGTACGAGGCATGCAGTATGGGAGTTCAAATGGCGTGCGACATGAAAATAAAAAAACTGCATGTTTATGGGGATTCTCTTTTGGTAATACACCAATTAAACAAAAAATGGGAAACGAGAGACCCTAAACTAATCCCTTACAATAAGTACATTCGAGATTTAGCTCAGTCGTTTGAGTCAATCACATTTGAGCATATCCCACGCGAAAGTAATCAAATCGCAGATGCATTAGCAACCTTATCTGCCATGTTCAATGTGGAGTATAATGAAGAGGTTCAACCTATAAGAGTTGAAAAACGAGAAGCGTCGGCGTACTGTCTAAGCATTGAAGAGGATTCAGATGGAAAACCTTGGTACTATGACATCAAACGGTATATTACATGTCAAGAGTACCCACTATGAGCATCTGAGAATAATAAGCGCACCATTAGAAAGTTGGCCATGAATTTCTTTCTGAGTGGAGAAGTGTTGTATAAGAGAAACCATGATTTAACTCTCTTAAGATGTGTTGATGTTTTGGAAGCCAATAAGATATTAGAAGAAGTACATGATGGAGTTTGTGGAACTCATGCAAATGGCCATATGATGGCAAGACAAGTTCTACGTGCCGGGTATTATTGGTTAACCATGGAGTCAGATTGCATAAAATATGCAAGGAAGTGTCATAAGTGCCAGATATATGCAAACAAAGTTCACACTTCAGCCTCCTTTTTGCATGTGTTAACAGCCCTATGGCCTTTCTCTATGTGGGGCATGGATGTAATAGGACCAATTGAACCAAAAGCATCCAATGGTCACTGTTTCATCTTGGTAGCCATTGACTATTTTACAAAGTGGGTGGAAGCTACCTCGTATAAGAGCGTCACGAAACAAGTTGTGCTCAGGTTTATAAAAAAGGATATTATATGTCGATACGACTTGCCTAAGCGGATCATCACTGATAACGCTAGGAATTTGAACAACAAGTTGATGGATGCATTGTGTCTTCAATTCAAAATTAAACACTCAAATTATAATCCTTATCGTCCCAAGATGAATGGGGCAGTGGAGGCAGCGAACAAAAATATCAAAAGGATTGTGGAGAAGATGACTGTGACGTATAAAGATTGGCATGAGATGTTGCCTTTTGCTTTACATGGCTATCGGACCTCAGTTCGCACATCTACAGGGGCAACGCCATTTTCCTTAGTGTATGGCATGGAAGTTGTTTTGCCAGTTGAGGTCGAAGTACCATCTCTCAGGGTAATTAGAGAAGCAGAATTGGAAGAAGCAGAATGGACTCGGGCAAGGTACGAGCAGTTGAATCTCATTAAAGAAAAGAGAATGACAGCGTTGTGTAGAGGACAACTATATCAAAGAAAAATGACTCGAGCTCACGATAAGAAAGTTCAACGACGTCGCTTTCAAGAAGGAGATTTGGTTTTAAAGAGGATCTTACCGTTTCAAAAGGATCATAGGGGAAAGTGGACGCCCAACTACGAAGAACCGTATGTGGTGAAAAAGGCATTCTTCGGCGGGGCCTTGATTTTGACTAACATGGATGGAAATGAGTTACCAAATCCGTTAAATGAAGATTATGTCAAAAAGTATTACGCATGAGAGGAATAATGACCTTCTGTTGTATGTTTGAGTTACTAGATGATCATTTTCTTCTCTTCGTAAAATTCGGCAATAGACTACTGCCTCAAAAAGTATACAAGAGATTTATTTCCAGTAAATGAAACTTATGGGGTGTTGACAAGTGACTGCCTTGTTGAGTAAAGATTCTGGTACTTATTGAGTACATCTGAGCTATTTTGTAGGCTCTGACCTTTTTTTGCAGGATAAAATAATGATATAACAATTATGCCAACAATGAGCATATACACGTATGCATAAACGACATTTGCTTGTTTTTTTTTGCTGATTGAGGCACTTGTTTATCCCTGGCCTCGATATCATGTCATTTCGTCGTGGTGATGTTAGTTTATCCCTGACCCCCGACACTTTATCTTATCGTGTGGTACTTGTGTATCCCTGGCCCACGACACCATGCTGCGTGTGGCGCTTGTTTATCCCTGGCCCCCAGCATTTCATGGTGGTGCTCATATTTGTGACCGCTACTTTTGTTTGTTCGTCTAAAGGGTGAATAATGTGGGTTGTATTCTTGGTTTCCAAGAAGCGATCCCTTTAACACTTTTGTAATGTACTTAAGATATTCAAATTTACCTATAGGTTTCAGCCATGCAAAATAGTGTCTATACCTTCATCTACCTTCTACTTCTACAAGAATGTATGAAGGGGGGCATGTTGTAGCCACCTATTTTGGCCCGACCCTTTTTTTAATTGATTTACTAGTTTAATAATGTATATGTGTATTTTATGACGTTTAATTTGAATAATCTCTTAATTTTCTTCCTTTTGCTTTTTCACCTTTGTTTGGTTTGGGTAATTTTAAATTTGTGGATGTTTTGGTTCCAATTTTCTTTTTATCTCTTTTGGGTATAAGCTAAGTTGGACATAGTTTTCAAATTTTACTTTCAAAACCCTAAAAAATATATACATAAGTGGAAATGGATGGGGTTATAAAGCCCTCTCTTTTTCTTCATACAAAGGGGCCAAGAACCACACTTCCATTAAAAAAATACATACCACCTTCAAAATTTACAGCAAAAAAAGAAAAAGGAAAAAAACCTTTACAAGGTAGTTTACTTATTTCTTGCTTTCTGTTTTTCTTCTCCTTTCAAAGTGTTCCAAGCTCGATTGGAGGTTGCACATGGTAGGGCATATGTCCCGAGGATCCGCACCTTACACAACGAGCATGGGTCTCTTTGACTCGTTTAGTCCTCAGAGTTGAAGGCGTAAAAAAACCACCTTCAACTCAAGGAAAATGTTGTACTTGGGGGAAATCTGGATCTTTTGTGTAATTTCTACAAACGATAGAAAACCATAGAACAAAAGATGTTAGATTGTAGTACCTCACTGATTTCTTCACGCTTTACTATTTGGAGTTCGTTATTTATATGCATTAAGTTCTTAGATTTACATCATGATTTGTGTTTTTGTATACTGTTTTTTTTTATCTTTTTATTTTTTTTTATCTCTCTTATCTCTTACCTTTAGTTTATGATTTTTTTTTTATTACTAAAGAAAAGAGATAGAAGAATTAAAGTGTGTATAAAAAAAAAGTAGAAAAACCTTACCTTAGAGTTTTGATCTTTTTGATTGTGTACAAATATTGTGTATGCAGTGGGGGAGAGTTGAATAAGAGAAAAAATAGCGAAACAGAAGAAAATGTGAGTTTTAGGGGGACAAAGAGAGAAGTGTTGAAAATAAGGAGAGATGAGGGATTTGTAAAATGATAAAAAGTAGTTTTAGTTTTTTTTATTATTATTTTATTTATTTTATATTTTTTTTTAAAGTGGGATGTCAATCTCCGCTGTCAATGAGATTGTTTAGCTCATTATATCTATGTGGTGTGTCATATCATTTGTGGCGTGTTGTCACTTCTTCTTCTTTTTTATTTTTTTATTTATTTATTTTTTTTCTTTTTCTAGCCTGTTGTCACTCTGAGCTTTCATTTTTTATTTTTATTTACTTTTCTATATGCATTTATTATTATTATTCATAGGTTCTATTTAATTTATTTATTCTCTTGGTTATCATTTTTTTTTTTTTTTTTTAACTTTATGATGTCTTAGCTAGTTTTTTTAATTTACGTACATATTCATCTATGGTTATATATATAACATATATATATATATATATATAAAGTACATTGTATTGATCTTCTAACTCCCAATCTTGTTTTTATTAAATTATCCGACGACGGAATCTAGAAACATTTGGGAGTCCGATTTTCTAGAATTCTTGAGGTGAGGAATCGATTCTTTGGAAGTTCGAGATCGATTCCAATATATATTTTTTTTAATTTATAATATGTTTGTTTACTACACTTATATGTTTATTTGTGTATGCTTTGATTATTATGCTATCATGAGCTTATTTAAATTGCATAACTTCTAGCATGCTAGCTTATATTATATATTGATGTTTGTTTATGTACATTGACTATTTTTTATGTTACTTTGTTTGTTTTAAACTATTTCTTTTATTGTTTACAAATCCTTTTAAACTTTCTATCATGTTTCAACATTATTTGCACCCTTTAAAATTGCTCTTTTGGTTTTATAAATGTTTTATAACTCAATTTTATTTAAAAAAAGGTTTCCATATTATTTTCTCAAAAAAAGATTTCAGTTTATTAAAAAAATAGTTTTTTTCTTTTCTTTTCTTTCTCTTTTCTAAAATTTCCTACGATGGAATCTAGAAACATTTGGGAGTCTGATTTTCTAGAATTCTTGAGGTGAGGGATCATAATCTTTGGGAGTCCGAGATTTTGATCCCAAGAAAAAATGAATTTAGTTTAAACAAAAAAATGTTTTGTTTTAAAAAAAAAACTCTTTTATGAATGATTATCCTATGACAGAGTTTGAGAAATTGTAATATTCTCTCAAATTCTTGAGGAAAAGAATATTCCTAAGTATCGGGAATATCTCTAATATAGTCAAAATCGATGGATAATTTCCACTTATTTTATGGGATCATGACTCCAAATATTGGAGAAATGAGCGGTAAAAATAAGACATTGTTTTAAAATATAATGTTTTCAATCGAACTCTTTAAAGAACCTTTTAAATTAAAGATAAAAATTTGGCCACCGTTTTTAACGGGAGTTGTGGGGTGCTAATACCTTCCTCATACTCAAATGACTCCCGAACCCAACTTTGTTTTCGTAGACCCCTTTTTTTATTACTTTATTTTTAAGGAAAAAGTTATTTTTCGGTGCTCAATCACACCATAAAAAAGATTGGTGGCGACTTCTTTTATTGGTTAAAATATTCTTTTTTTTCGAGGACCCCGACCGCTCTGCGTCGCAGGCACGTGGCGACAGATAACCTTTCAAAAACAAAAGTTGTGGCCCAAAATAAATTACAGCATGCACAAGACCCCTCTTCATTTATGGTTGTCGAAGGATGTGGGTTGTCCACTGAACATGATGCAATATTTCGAAATTTAAAAGCTGCTTATGGGGAAAAGGAAAAATGGAAAAGCAAATTAATTGTTGGGCCTAAATTGGAAGAATTTGGAGAACACTTTAGCAGCCACTCACTAATTGAGGTTGAGATAATAAGAAGAATGTCTAGTTTTAATTAGGGGTAATGGAAAATGTCTAAAGTTAAGAATGATTTGCACTCTATGTCTAGAGTAATTTTAGGGAGAAGTTTGTTTTATTTTGCCCTACTAGTTTTCTCTATTTTCAAAATAACTATTAATTACTTTTAAAATTAAATAATTTAATACCAGATTTTGTTTGGATTATGTGGGTGATTTACCGTACACACACCTCGGGTAGGGGTATATATATGGACACACCCCAAGGACTTCCTCCAACCCGTGTAATCCTGATGTAATACTTCCTAAAAATAGGCAAAAACCAACCCTCTGCCCACCCTACAAACGAGGGTCGATCAATCAACTTTTGATCGTAAACCAACACCAGCCCCTAGATTTATGCATTGTCTCACAATTTTCCAAATTTTGCCCCTGAATCTTCAAGAAACCTTCCGCCTACCTACTACGAAGTTGTATCGGAATCTTCAAAAAATGGGTTAACCCCGACTATCAGCTACATTATTTATTTTTTTTATGTGGTTGGGGGCCCTGTATACCTCCACGTATTCCTAAGGTTGAGGCCGCCCTACACACCTTTGGTAGGGTATAACCATGGACACATCTTAGCGTCTTACTACAACATGTGCAATGACCAATTTGACGATATTGATTGATTCAAAAACAAAATTGGTTAGTTTAGTTTATGATTCATCTTCAACCTCACGCAGCTTTATCGTCTCCCTTCTGCGAGTTGTTTTCTTCTATTTTCCATTGTCGCTTCGTCACGCAATAACTTATCTAAACATTTTTAATCGTTGCGAAGCTGCCAATCGGAGCTTTCTCCGACTACTATCACAATATTTTCAGTTTTTTTATTTATTTATTGAGTTTTTGAATCATGCGTTTCCGATTTGTTACGATTTGTACGATTCAAAAGTTGTGAGGGTTATTATTGCACTGTATACACTTCAATGGATGATGGGAGCAGATACGACTTGGAACGGTCAACTGGTGAACACTTCAATGGAGGAAGGGAACAACTCACCGGAGAAGGGTGTGATTTTCCTATCGCCTTGTATACACCTAAATGTGGCAGAACCATTGTAGCAACAACATTTCCTCAGGTATACAGTGACGTTGAATTCATTTTCGTATGTTAAGTGTATAACCATGTAACTCTGACGGGTTAGTTGTCAATTATTTTTTTCCCCTTTTAACGTCTCTGTTAACTTCTCATCTCTTACTTCTCTCTCTCTCCTCCCAACAATTTCCTATTTTCCAGCACCATTTTATTTAATTTATAAATTGTAGAAAATATAATAAGGGTAGTTATGTCCATTTTTGTGTATATTGAATTGCTAAATTTAGCGTTTAGACATTATTCCAAAATCAAAGTGGGTTAGACATTTTTCATGTTGGCATCTCTCCTTTTAGACATTCTTCTTGTTACCCCAATTGAGGTTTGCCTCCATCTCTCTTCAAATTCACTTTCTACATTTTCTAACTTGGGTGAGGATGGGCTTGCAAAAACCTTAGCCACAACTTCGACCCGTAGTCCTAGTGATCCTTCTAAGAATTCCATAGCCCCTCAATCCATTAAAAAATGGAAGCGGAATGTCAAGCCACTGAAAAAAATCATACGAAAGACGTGATCATGTCTAAGAATATTCCAAAAAAATGCAGCATGCATGAGAACAAAATTGAGGGTGAAACTTTGGGCAAAAAGACTCAAGTTCAACTCAACTGTTCCGATGAAATCACAGCGGTGGAGCCTGCTGAGCAGGCCAACCAACAAAAATGAAATTGATTAGTTGAAATGTTCGGGGAGGCGCGAGGAGTCCCCGAGCATTCAAGGTACTAAGGGATTTAGTATAGGATCATCAAGCCCACATTGTTTTCTTAATGGAAACAAAGGCACAAAACACAACGAATGATGACTCTAAAGGATACTCTAAATTTTGAAAATGTCTTCATTGTTGATAGTTGGTCGGTCGATATTTTGATTATCGCCTCTCAGGGTGTTGAATCCTGCCAAATTAAATTTATAATACCGATCATGCTAAACTAACTTGTCGTTAGCGGTAACCGGGTCGATTGATAACTTCATTTTGGAGCTAATTATCACTCCCTAATTCTAGCTAAATGCCGTATTTAATTATTTAATATGTCTCGTTTGTAGGAGAATTGCGGCGAAGAGCTCATGCGTCCATTGGACTCGTTTCGTAGCTAAAAACGGTGTTTTAACGCCCCGGGAATGCATCGGGAAAAGGGCAAGCTTACCCAAGAAGAACCGGACCAAAATTGCCTTGGAGAGGCAATTTTCTAGCTCAAACCCGAGAGCAAGCGTCGAGCAGACAGCGTCGAGACGCTTGCTCAACGCTGCCTGGCGTCGAGACGCTCCAAGGGGCGCGCGCTGGAATTCATCAGGGCAGTGTCGAGACGCTCGCCCAGCGTCTCGACGCCATCGCGAGGCGCGCGCTGATCATTTAGGTCGCAGCGTCTCGACGCCATCCGACGGACTTAAAAGGGTTGTATGACGGTTTTTTGTGGGGGAACTATTAATTCATCTTCTTCCTCTCGGCTTTTTCTCCATTTTTACCTTTGCTCCTCCATTTGTGGCTTGTTTTTGGAGCTTTTCGTTGTATTTGAGCTTGAGACCATGGCCAAGACATCCGTTGGAGCATTTGTGACGACCCTCTCCATGCTCGGCTAAGGTACTGTGTGCGATTCGGGATTGTTTAGGGATTTTTAGTTAGGCTTCTATATTTTGATAATCTAATGCGATTGGTTCTGATTAGGCTTTGATTTTGTATGCATTTGTTGTTCTTACTTAATCCAATGCATGTGTTAGATTTCAACGACGGACAATCGGGTTTTCTAGCATGTGTTAGAGTTAAAGATTAGTGATGTCGTGCCTCTCACTTTTCGCCTAGTAACACAGAACAATGAAACAAATCGGAGTATCGTTATATGCATGATAAATGTTGGGTACTTTAGTGTTGGCGGGTAGCCAGTTAGCAGTAGGATTGCATATTCGAATGTTCGTCGCGGTTAGCTAGTGACTGTTTAGAGTCAATTTGGGGCTGATCACTCTAATGAGATTCTAAATAATGTTTGATTAGGACTTTGTGCTCTAATTAATTAATATGGAGCCGGTTACCTTAGGGCGTCCCGGATAACCGACCGCGTGCATGACAAGTTAATTAGCCTTAATTTTGAGTGAATTAAATGATAAATATTAGAGTGCCTAGCAAAATCCCGAGACTTCCCGAATCGAACACTTTTTAATCTCTCTTTCTTCAATCTCTCCGTCAGCTATTTATTTCTTCACTTGCATGTCAAAAATCCCCCTCTTTGTTACAACACCAATTAATCAATCAATTTACATTTTGAACTATCAATTTCACTTTGATCAGTTCTTCTCTGTGGATCGACCCTGTTGCCACTAGCTGCAAAGCTAAGGTCAATAGGCTTACAAATTTATTTTAGCGGGTCTCGACAACCCGAAATTTATAGGATATTCAAAAATCCTACCACCCAAAATTGGCGCCGCTGCCGGGGAAGACATAAAAAGATTGAAATTATGTTTGATCTGTTGTGTTCTGAAAAATTTTCGGTTTGTTTTTGCATGTTTAAAATTTTTGTTGTTGTATGACCCGTTCTTCTGAGCTTAGTGGACTGCAGTATATCCCTGAAATTGAGAGAGAAGAGCGGAGGTTGAGTAAAGAGGCCCGGGAGGGGCGAAGACTGTTTGAAGAAGAAGGTGTGGATCCCTTCTTTTGCGAGGCAATGGCACAAGGAGAGATGCTGTTGCGTGCTCAATGTGTAAATTAAAATGCAATATGAGAGCACTCAGAACATGCAAGCATACATGGTCTTGTAGCAAGTAATAAGTATTTTTTCATTCGATTTCCCACAGAGATTTATTCTTAGTTACTAGCGAAGTGAGATGTTAAATTAGAAAGGATGTTTTAAATGGGGTAGAATTGGGATTAATGTGCCTAAATAATAAAGAACGTGCGAGATATGCAAGCATAAACAAAGACAAGTAAAGAGGTTAACTTGAATGTAGAAGGGAAAGAATTGCGGAGAAAGCAACTATCTAGCAATAAAATCGCAAAACAGAAAACTAAGAAAAATGGCTAAGGCAAAAATTAAACTAAGAAAATTGCGCAGACAGCAATTTTCTAGCAATGGTACTAACAACGTTTTAAGGGTGAAGTGTGGAGACAAGGGCTACTAACGACTCCTCTATAGGCTTTTTCATTCGATTCTTCAGCAGTAGATCAACTTATCATGCATCAAATTAACTCATTCTCATGTATCTTTCTATTTCATGCATTAGATCCTTTAGTTCACTCATGTCCAAGTAAGGCTAAAACATCTATTTATATAAGCAAGTTAATGACTTGTGCTAGGAAAACGCCTATTCCTAGGTCGTTTTCTGGCTACCATGAAAGGCTAGCATGAATGGACGACCCTGAACTCTTACTCCTTCCAGAGGTTAGGAGTTCTTTAGACAAAATGGATGGCCAATCGAAATTGTCTGTGGGATGAAGCACACATACATTCAATGCACTTGAAGCTATCCTACATGCTGAATTCACATATTCCTACCTACAGATTCATCATTAGCAGACCCTTATGTGGTTTAGTTACTCATGGATGAAGATGGAGTGGAAAGATTTGAGTATTTAAACATGCTCGATAGTATTCAAATAGAAACGACAGAAAACAGAAGCAATGGAGAACTTGCGAAGTAATGAAATAACTCTTTGACTAACCACGATTCGAACTGAACAAGTAACAACTTTAAAACAACGAGGACTAAACAGAAAAGAACGACATGAGTTGGAGTAGTAAACAGAAACAAAAAGCAGTAGACAGAAACGAAAAGGAAAGTAAAAAGCAGTAGAAAGCAAGTAACGTGTGCGTGTGAACTCCTCGCCGCAAGCGCCTCAGATGAAGAGCGAAGGTAAGCTTGATCGTGGATGAATCCAATCAGAAGAGATGAAGGATCCTCTCTTCTTCCTCTCAGATTATCGATTCCACCAGCTGAAACCTTCACACCAACAACCGGAAGAGAAAACAATGAGAAACTGCGTTGAGATGGGAGATCTACGCTTCTGAGTCTGTTGTTATTCTTCCCCCTTGACCTCCTTTTATAGTGTTCTGCAGGTAGTCTTCAGCCAAGGAGAACCATCCATTCTGAACGGCGACCTTCCACGTGGCAGCAGGAGAAAAAATGGGCCGCTGAAAGATCGTAACAAAATGGCAAACGGTTAGACAACTTAACAATTTTCATTTAAAACATTGCTGAGACAGCAATGTTTTCGCAATGTTTCTGCAATATGGAAATTTCAACTCTTTAGCTTTGTTTTTTATTCTTTTTCCTTCCTTATACACATAAGTCCTAATTTAGCTTCAATCTATAAATTCTCATATATAAGCACATGTTTAGACTCAATTCCATCAAAAACGCTTAAGAGTGCACACCATTCTATAGCAAATAAGTCTCTAAAATATGCACTTTTGGAGACGTAACAGATGCCAAGGACTTTAAAGCAATTAGTCGCGCCGGATCTGAATTTGCAACCTCTGTGCATTAACTACCCCGTGGTAGCAGGTAATTTCGAGCTGAAATCTGGTTTAATTCACCAATTACCTTCCTTCCATGGCAATGCAGGAGAGGATGCAAATAAGCACCTGATGGAGTTCCACTGTGTCTGTTCGGGGATGAAGCCCCCAGGTGTGACAGAAGAGCAGCTAAATTTAAGGGCATTCCCTTTCATGCTGAAAGATAAAGCCAAAGACTGGCTTTATTATCTGCCTTCTGGATCGATAACGACCTGGCAAGAAATGAAGAGGGTCTTCCTTGAGAAATATTTCCCTGCGTCTCTTGCCACGACCTTGAGAAAAAGGATTTATGGGATCACTCAGGATGTGGGTGAGTCCCTGCATGAATATTGTGATGGAGCGCATGGCACGCAGCGGAAGCGATTTGGATCATAGACACTCTAATTTCATCAATTTAAACAAACGGAAACATGCAAAAGCAATGAAAAAGAGAAATTAGAACACATACCCTTGTCGTTCGAATTTCTTCAATTTTCACCGCCAGAAGCTCCTCACGAGCTCAACGAACCTTCTCACGAAATCTTCGTGGACCACCCCCGGTAGTCCCGCTATCCTCAGGCTGAGAAACGGAGTAGTGGGACTCCTTTTACAAGAGAAAAGAAGGATGAAGCTCACTAAAGAAAAAAACTTTTTTTTTCAGAGAGCAGAGGCCGAGAGGAAGAAGACGGTATTCAATTGAAATCCAATTTCAAATTGTGTACCCCAAAAGGCACTAACCTTTTGTTTTTGTTTTTTTTTTTTTTTTTTTTTTTTATTTGGTCTGACGTTATATATATATACCTTGTATATATATCAAACATGTGTCTTACATCTTGCATGTAAGACACATGTATATATATATATATATATATATTTATATATATATATTTATATATATATATATATATTTATATATTATTATATATATTTATATATTATTATTATTAAAAATAATAATAATTATTTTATTAATTAAACTTTTTAATTAATAAAAAATATATATATTAATTAATATTATTTAATTCAATATCAAATATTAATTAAATAATATAATTAAGCCCGGTTTTCCGAAAACCGACTTTTTGCATATGAATCCAATTCATATTGTAGACCAATCTCATATTTAAATCATATTTAAATATGTCCATTTTCTTCCACAAACCCGAATTTGAACGATTCAAATTCTTTTCTTTTCTTTTCTTTTATATTGTTTCACGGCTTTATCCGAGCTAGCCAGGAGAACCGTAAGGACCTACAGATCATGAGCTCCAACGATACGAGATTATCAGGTCAAAACTCTTTCAACCGAACTAACCAACATTCGTTAACCCCCAGAGACTCCACTAAAGTCCAAGGGCTGCATTCTCCTCACTGTAGATATATTGTGTCCTCTTGATATAACTATCATCAGTAAGTCGATCCTTCACAGGTCGTTCGTAATCACAACGGGTCATTTATACCGTTTAACCCTTGTATTATATCTTGTTCCTTAAGTACCACTGACACCTCTAATGAACAATTGATTTGTGGTCCAACCATCAAATCAGATTCCTCCCTGATCAAGAGAGGATGGGCCCATTGTTCAAGACCTGGAGTCAGCACTTAAGGGAACAACCTCTCTACTAACCCTTAAAGCGGGTAGGAGTGAATTTCATCTCGCACAACTATGTCCCCAGCCACTTATTCGATCTTATCCCCAAGATGGTAGGCTTATTGAGTCGGCGATCTGGCCACTCTCACCCGTACAAGTCAAAGGATAAGGTCGAATAAACAGAGTTCATAGTGAGCTCAGGATTGAGATCGAGTTACCTAAGTCATCAAATGAAAAAACCGGTCTTTACAGTAAACGGTGTTATAAAGAAAGAGCGATTTTATTTTTTTGGTTCGGTCTTGTGCAAACTCATTGCACAGGACGCCCTCACTCACATGTCTCTACATGAAACGATTCGAATCACATCGTTTTGTACTATACAAAGTGAGTCGCATCCAATAGTGTCCCCAGGATAAGGTACCCAGCCTTATCCCTATACTATAGACCATTTTGGCTGTCTACTTGAACTTGATCCACATTCATGTCACACATGAAGTTCAAGTACTTACACTATCGCCATGGGTGTTAGTTATTGGTATAGGTTAATACAAACACAATTCACTAAAATTCAATAACAACTTTATTGAAATATAATATATACATTCATACAGTTTACAAACTACGAGTTTTAGGACATAAAACCCAACATATTGGGAACGCTTTGGGCGCCTGTGCAAGCTTTCTGCATCATCAAATTGCCGATCAGCTTCTGATCCAATACTTTTATGAGGGCATGACGCCTCATGATCGACAGATGATCGATGCCGCGAGTGGTGGGGCGCTGATTGACAAGACCCCGATAGAGGCCAAGCAGTTAATTGCAAACATGGCGGCCAACTCGCAGCAATTCGGTATTCGTGGGCAGGGGCAAGTTCACAGTGTGACCTAGAATCACGAGATGACTGAAATGAGGGCCCAGGTGGCCGAGATTGGAAACTTGCTGAAGAAGTTTGTAGGAGGTAACCGAGAGGAGGAGGTCAACGCGATCGGGGGATATGCTTCCAACCCTAGGAAGTATGATCCTTACTCGAACACATACAACCCCGGTTGGCGTGACCATCCCAACATGAGCTACGGGAATAGAGACGGGCAATAACGCTTTCAAGGTCAGTCATATGATAGACCTAACAATTCTACCCAAGCTCAGGCCTCGAGTTCCTCCAGTTCATTGGAAGAGATGGTACGAACCATCGTTACATCGACAAGCCAATTCCAAAAAGAAGCTCGAGAAGATCTAAACTCACATAAAGCAGAGCTGCAAAATCTGAACAAGCAGCTGACCCAAATGGCGGTGTCGATAAGCAAGATTGAGAGTAAGAGCTCTGGGAAGCTTCCTTCCCAAACCACTGTGAACTCATGTGAGAACGTGAGCTCAATCCAGCTAAGAAGTGGGAAATCAGTTCCCTCCAGAGCCGTGAAGGAAGCGAAGGACAGTTTGAATGAGTCCTCCTCGGTTGTTCTTGATAATTTGAATGAAGAAAAAGAAGAGAAAACTGTGCAAGAGTGTGTTCCCAAAGCACCCTTCCCCAGTAGGCTTGCGAAGCCTACTCTGGTGAGCGACGATGAGGAGGTCTTGAGAACCTTCTAGAAGGTGATGGTGAACATACCACTTCTTGAGGCGGTAAGTCAAGTGCCCAAGTATGCAAAATTCTTCAAAAATTGGTGCACAAAGAAGCGGAAGTTCAGAGGGACTGGAGAAAAGAAGGAGAATGTCTGCGCAATCCTCCCAGGGACGTTGCCTACTAAGTGCAATGATCCAGGTACTTTTACTATCTCTTGCACTATAGGTAGTAAAGTGGTTAAAAATGCAATGCTTGATCTTGGTGCTTCGGTAAATGTCATGTCTTATGCCTTATTTCTGGAATTGAATTTAAATGAATTGTGTCGCAACGTTTTTGCGACGCGGAGCGGCCGACACCTTCTGTTAAACAGGAGTTTTCACAAAAAAATGGAGTCGCCACCAATCATTTAGGGTGTGATTGGTCACCTTAAAAACACGGTCTACGAAGTAAAAAAACGAGGTTCGGGGGTCGGTTGAGTGTAGGGAAGGTGCTAGCACCCTACAACATCCCGTTTAAAAAAACGGTAGCCAAAATGTTTTATCCTAATTATCTAGCTAATTTCAAATGGTCCTAAAAAATATAAATAAAATAAACAATTAAAATTAAAGTGATGTCCCAACTAATCATACCCTAACTTTAAAGAAAGTAGGAATTTGATTTTGTGAGCGAGATCGTTAATTTTGCCATTTAATCGCCTTGATCTCAATACCGAAATCATACGACAAAACAAGAACTTTAAAAATAATTTAGTAAAATCGTTTTATTTCAAAATCAATTTGAAATCCGATTAAAAACTCGAATTGAAATTAAAACACTTTGGTTGTGAAAACAAACAATTTCAAAATTTAATTTAAACTTGATTTGAAATAAAAATATTTTGTTTCGAAATCAAAATAAATCGAAATTCAATTTTAAAACTTAATTTTAAAATAAAAGAAAACTTCTTTTTTAAAACAAGTGCGTTCTTGTAATTAGCGCATGATGGCTGTAATAATAATCCTCAATAATAGGGAAACCCTATTTATCCCGGGATTTCATTAAAGTTAAAATACCCTCGAGATGAGAGGAACAGTCCTTCATCTCTCCCGGGGTTACAAATTAATATTAAACTACCCTCGAGATGAAAGGAACAATCCTTCATCTCTCCCGGGGTGGCAACTTAAATCTAAAATACCCTCGAGATGAAAGGAACAGTCCTTCATCTCTCCCGTGGTTGTGAATTAAACTTAATTTAACGAAGTAGAAAAATAATGAACATATGCTTTGCAATTAGGAAAACATGCATCGAGATTTAAGATTAAAATAAGAATACCAAACAGGGGGTATATATGAAATAAACAGGGGTATATCATGCTCAAAACAGTGGGGATATATGCATATAAATGGGGGTATATATCATGCTCAAAACAGGAGGTATATATCGTATATGCAGGGGTATATATCCAAATCAGAGGGGTATATATCATGTAACCAGTGAGGTATATATCATGCACAAAACGAACATATGCTTCAATAAGAGCAGGGGCAATCTTGTAATTTTACTAAAAGAGAAATTAAAAATCCGATTTACCCACGAAGATCACAGCCGCCCGAAGCTCTTCTTATCCACGCGACGTTGGTGTTGATGGCCGGAGTTCAAGAAGAAGATCAACGCCGGAGCTCCACCGTGAAGCTGCCGTGAGGTCCGTCGTCGCTGTTGAGTATCGCCGTCGTCTGGGCTCGAGGAGATGAGCTTCGCCGCTGTTGGGTATCGAGTTCGCCGGAGTTGAAGTCCGAGTTCGCCGGAGTTGAAATAGAGGAGATGGAGATCTGGGTTGTTGATGCGCCGTCGTCTGGGTTGCTGGAGAAGACGTGGAGATGTTGTCGTTGTCGTCTAAGGAAGGTGGAGAGGATGAAGCGCGCCACCGTGCGCCGCCGTGGCCTTGGGTTTGAGGTTGCTGCCGGATCTTGGAGCTCCGCCGCGCGTCTGGAGGAGCTTGAAGACGAAGAGTTCGCGCCAGTCCGAAGCTACGCCGGAGAGGACGAGGTGCGCCGTCGCAGGTCTGCCATGAACGCAGCTGGTTCGAGGGAAGAAGATGCCGATCTGATTCAAATCACCGCCGGTTCGGGTTCGTCCGCCGCTGTCTGGTCTGCTCGGGTTCGTCCGCTGGTTCGAGGGGATTTGTTGTTGAAGATCGTCGTGGAGAATGAAGGTCTGCCGCCGTGCGCCGCCGTGGATCACCGGAGCTCCGCCGCCTTGAGTCTTGCCGGAGTTTGGTTGAAGGTGGTGGAGATGGATGAAAGAGAGGAATGGGGAAGAAGATGAATAGTAGGAGAGAGAGAGAATGATTTTTATCTTTTTGGGATCCACCCACACTTTGTCCTATCCTCCTCTTTTTTCCTCACTTTTCTCCCTTTCTATTTATAGTAAACATTAGGTCATCATTGGGCTTTGGTTTGGTTTTTCTTTAAATTTCATGACCTACAAATCCAAAAACCGAACCGAAGCACTAAACCGAAACAATAACGAAGCACTAGACCAAGCATTAAACCAAACACCCTAAAATTGAATCTTGAAAATCAACACACCTAACCCTGAAAACATAAAACACGAAACCCTAAAAATGAAACACCCAAAACTAAAAATCTAAAAAACGAAACGCAGCGGGAAACCGGGATCGAAGCGTTAAACCCTAAAACAAAACCCGGGAAGCTTCGAACGACCCACTAATGGGGAACAAATTTTTTGGTGATTTTCTTCAAAACTTCGAAAATAACGGAAAAATGCGAAATTAAAGAAAAACTGAAAAAAACTAAAAAATAGGTAAAAAACATAAAATGAGTGAAAAATCCAAAATGATGATAAATAAGGCTGGACGAAATACGGTGTCAACAGCTTGCCCCCCTTTGTATATCCTTGAAGAATTGAAAGGGTAGACAAATGATAGTGACAAAGTATTTCGACGGCCACAAATGTTTATCATCAACAACAACGTGGAC
This sequence comes from Herpetospermum pedunculosum, assembly GCA_028017165.1. Taxonomy (NCBI): domain Eukaryota; kingdom Viridiplantae; phylum Streptophyta; class Magnoliopsida; order Cucurbitales; family Cucurbitaceae; genus Herpetospermum; species Herpetospermum pedunculosum. Next base: position 49,343,784 of record CM051528.1, on the reverse strand, counting down.
CTGGTTTTGCCAGTCTTCGACCAGTTACCAGGACTTACCCGCAGACATAGGGTTCGGTTTAACCAACAGAAATTTAAACGGACCTGGTTTTGCCAGGCTTCGACCAACTACCGGGACTTACCCACAGACATAGGGTTCGATTTAACCAACAGAAATTTAAACGGACCTGGTTTTGCCAGGCTTCGACCAGCTACCGGGACTTACCCACAGACATAGGGTTCGATTTAACCAACATAAATTTAAATGGACCTGGTTTTGCCAGGCTTCGACCGGCTACCGGGACTTACCCACAGACATAGGGTTCGATTTAACCAACAGAAATTTAAACGGACCTGGTTTTGCCAGGCTTCGACCAGCTACCGGGACTTACCCACAGACATAGGGTTCGATTTAACCAACAGAAATTTAAACGGACCTGGTTTTGCCAGGCTTCGACCAGCTACCGGGACTTACCCACAGACATAGGGTTCGATTTAACCAACATAAATTTAAACGGACCTGGTTTTGCCAGGCTTCGACCAGCTACCGGGACTTACCCGCAGACATAGGGTTCGATTTAACCAACAGGAATTTAAACGGCCTGGTTTTGCCAGGCTTCGACCAGCTACCGGGACTTACCCGCAGACATAGGGTTCGATTTAACCAACAGAAATTTAAACGGACCTGGTTTTGCCAGGCTTCGACCGGCTACCGGGACTTACCCACAGACATAGGGTTCGATTTAACCAACAGAAATTTAAACGGACCTGGTTTTGCCAGGCTTCGACCAGCTACCGGGACTTACCCGCAGACATAGGGTTCGATTTAACCAACAGGAATTTAAACGGACCTGGTTTTGCCAGGCTTCGACCAGCTACCGGGACTTACCCGCAGACATAGGGTTCGATTTAACCAACAGAAATTTAAACGGACCTGGTTTTGCCAGGCTTCGACCGGCTACCGGGACTTACCCACAGACATAGGGTTCGATTTAACCAACAGAAATTTAAACGGACCTAGTTTTGCCAGGCTTCGACCAGCTACCGGGACTTACCCGCAGACATAGGGTTCGATTTAACCAACAGGAATTTAAACGGACCTGGTTTTGTCAGGCTTCGACCAGCTACCGGGACTTACCCGCAGACATAGGGTCCGATTTAACCAACAGGAATTTAAACGGACCTGGTTTTGCCAGGCTTCGACCAGCTACCGGGACTTACCCGCAGACATAGGGTTCGATTTAACCAACAGGAATTTAAACGGACCTGGTTTTGTCAGGCACCAGCTACCGGGACTTACCCGCAGACATAGGGTTCGATTTAACCAACAGGAATTTAAACGGACCTGGTTTTGCCAGGCTTCGACCAGCTACCGGGACTTACCCGCAGACATAGGGTTCGATTTAACCAACAGGAATTTAAACGGACCTGGTTTTGCCAGGCTTCGACCAGCTACCGGGACTTACCCGCAGACATAGGGTTCGATTTAACCAACAGGAATTTAAACGGACCTGGTTTTGCCAGGCTTCGACCAGCTACCGGGACTTACCCGCAGACATAGGGTTCGATTTAACCAACAGGAATTTAAACGGACCTGGTTTTGCCAGGCTTCGACTAGCTACCGGGACTTACCCGCAGACATAGGGTTCGATTTAACCAACAGGGACCTGGTTTTGCCAGGCTTCGACCAGCTACCGGGACTTACCCGCAGACATAGGGTTCGATTTAACCAACAGGAATTTAAACGGACCTGGTTTTGCCAGACTTCGACCAGCTACCGGGACTTACCCGCAGACATAGGGTTCGATTTAACCAACAGGAATTTAAACGGACTTGGTTTTGCCAGGCTTCGACCAGCTACCGGGACTTACCCGCAAACATAGGGTTCGATTTAACCAACAGGAATTTAAACGGACCTGGTTTTGCCAGGCTTCGACCAGCTACCGGGACTTACCCGCAGACATAGGGTTCGATTTAACCAACAGGAATTTAAACGGACCTGGTTTTGCCAGGCTTCGACCAGCTACCGAGACTTACCCGCAGACATAGGGTTCGATTTAACCAACAGAATTTAAAAGCAGAGTGAGATTTTTTTGGAAGATTTTTGTGCGTGTGTGTGTGTGAGAGACAACGGTTTTTATTTCAAAACTTAGTTGCCAAACATAAAACTTGAAAAAGACTCTTTGGAAAACATTAGAAACTCTCATGAATATGAAAAAGTCCTAAATGCATTTATTTTTTTTTTTTTTTTTTTTTTTTTATTTTTTTTTTATGAACTGATGAGAATGACCCTCAAGTGAGAATAGAATGCAAATGCGAGTTGCAAAATGTGATGGATTGATGACCAACCCCTAAATGAGAATATGATGCCAATGCGATTTGCAAAATGTGACTCGAATGTCGCACAAAACATGAGTGTATGCGTTGATGTGCAATGGCAAAGATGAAGCAATGTTCATTAATTTTGAGAAATGACAATGCATTTAACAATTTGTGAAAATATGTCTTGATTTGCTTGGCTTGACCAATGAATTTGACTTTGAAAGCATGACGTCATGATGCATGTGCATGCTAATGGAAGAAAACGAATGTGTATGAATGCAACATGTGTGTGCATAATATGTTAAAGATAATGAATGTCATGAATGCAACCTGTATGCATGTGCATTAACAAAACGTCATAGTTGTAGCATGTATGCATGAACATGCTAGGAACAGAATGACGGATGTCATGAATGCAGTATGTATGCATGATACTAATGCATATGCATCCTAAGGATAGGGTAATGTCATGAATGCATTATGTGCATAAGATGTTAAGGGTAATGAATGTCAAGAATGCAACATGTGTGCATGTGCATTAACAAAATGTCCTAAATGCAGCATGTATGCATGAGCATGCTAGGAGTAGGATGACGAATGTCATGGATGCAGTATGTATGCATGAAACTGATGCACATGCATCCTAAGGATAGAATAATGTCATGAATGCAACATGTGAGCACATGCTTGTCGAGGGTATGAGAATGATTGAATGTATCATGTTGAGGGTAGAAAACTGTAGAATGCAACGTGTGTGCATGAATAATATGATCTACCAATTAGACATGATATGTGAAAATGTTTTTTTTTTTTTTGAAATTATGATGTTAACTTGCAAGATGAAGTGCATGATTTGTGAAAACAAATGCTTAATCAAAAATGACTTTTGTGTTATTGAAATGATCACTCTTGCTTAAGTCCATTGATCTTATCAGCCAATACTTAGCAGAAAATCCAATTAAGATAAAGGTGTCATCATCAAGTTTTTTTTTTTTTTTTTTTTTTTTTTTTTTTTTTTTGGGGAATGCTTTCACCTGAGAGACATTAAATGTGTCAGTCCTAAATCACTCAACCATATTGGACATTGTGGGTTGTTGGGTAGATTCTCATGTGCTAGATTAGAGAACTTATCAAAAGTAATTGACAATGTGGAACATCTTCTAATTAAACTGCTTCATAACTTAGCCTTGTAATGAACAAGAATGTTGGATTACAAGAAAGTGGATTTAGATTTAGAAATATGGGATGACAATCAGTCAATATTGAACGGTTTTTTTTCTTTTTTCTAAATGAAGGAAGTAATGCGAAGGAAGATGTAGTACTCGCATGCTTTCAGAAGATCTCTTGGACAATGAGATTGAAAATGTATTTTCACATTTGAGTGAGAAATTGGAAATTGGTTAGATGGAAAGATGAGCGATATGACTCTGGTTTTGAGAGCTAAAAGTAGCTTCTTGAGAAATTCTCGCTTTTCTTTGAGTAAATTCGAGATCTTTGATGATATTTGATCTTGCATGGCAAATGCGTAGATTTTGCCCCAATGTTGCGAAGATGAGGGCGTGACAAAGACGTAGGCTTTGCCCCAGTATTGATGACGTGTGAATGAGACTCTTCAAGCTTTGTGAGATGTAGCTTCTTGATCTACTGATTGCACCAGTTTTTTTTTTTTTTTTTTTTTTTGAATGATGCAATAAAATGCCCCAACTTGATGATGATTTCGCTCTATTTGCGGCAAAGACGTGGGCTTTGCCCCAGTATTGATGACGTTCAAATGAGACACTTCAAGCTTGTGAGATGTAGCTTTTTTGATCAAATGATTGCACCGATCCCTTTTTTTTTTTTTTTTTTGTGGAATGAAAGGTGCAATAAGATGTTCAAGCTTTGACGACGACTTCACTCTATTGTGGCAAAGTCGTGGGCTTTGCCCCAGTTTATGATGTTGCTCCAGCGCGTGGCAAAGACATAGGCTTTGCCCCAGTGTTGCGAAGACGAGATTCAGCGTGCCTCAGACATAGGCTTTTTCTAATGTCGCAAAGGCGAAGGCTTTGCCCCAGCTTATTGATTTACCGCGGAGACCTTTCAGCATCTTCAAGATGTAGCTTTTATTGCATCATCTTTTTTTTTTTTTTTTTTTTTACGGTGCAACCAGACTCTGATGTCACTCTAGCACACATTCCCTATCATTTCTTTATTCACGCTCCTTGTGATGATGTTAAACCCGAGCAAAAACTCATTTAAGACCTTGAGATAATTTTCAAAGTTACTACCTCTCTAGCTCTCAAAACCAACATCCTTAGTCCTGGAATCAATTTCTAGGCGAGGAAAGAGATAGCTCAAAGAATAGGAAAAAAAAAGGAATGAATTTATAGAGCTGAAGCTGAAATGGAAGAGTGTACGAGAAATTACAAGTCTTAATTATGAAGCAGTAAATCACAAGCATTCAACATTATTTCATTACATCTGAAGCTCTCTTGGTCTGGTGGATAATTTTGAAGGGTTCGCCACATAATTGGGTGTGACATGCTTAACAAAAGGCTTGGTGGGTAGAAAACTGTAGAGACACCGTATAAATGTAGATGGTGAAATTAACCAGATATTTTACGGTGGATCTACAAATAGAGTAGATTGCCTCAAAATTATGTGCGGCATGCAGGTACAAGGTTTCAGAGAGTAATTTTGAACTCTCGCTGCAAGATGGGTTTGCCCCAGTGTGATAATTTAAACACTGCTCAGTGGGGTATGATGATATGAATTTTAGCACATGAGGGATAATGTAGGTCAAAATAACGTTCTTCTCAATTTACGAGTTTGGCTTAACAATTAAGTTTGAGAAGAGTATTTGAAAAGGTAATGAGATGGTTGAGACCGACAAATTTCTCAGAGAAAAGCAGTGAAAGAAACCATTTTTTTTTTTTTTTTTTTTTGATAATGATGATTCACCATGATTTGTATTCAATTCTCGCTAAAATTTTAGCTAATAAGAACGACTAAAACAATCACAAGAATGATCAAGTAAATACACAAAAGACTTTTTTGATTTTTTTTTTTTTTTTTTGCAAATGATGAGTTTTTTTAATTTCAAAATATGCACGAGATACAATTTTCAAAAAATATGATTTTTATGTTATGACATGCGAAATGAGACGATGCATGAAATTATTCTTGTATGCAATTTTATGCAATTAAGAACAAACGAAATGCGATAATGTATGCATGAACGACATGATGTAATCCAACTGATTTATTTATTTTTTTTTTTTTTAAATGCATGAACAATTTTTATGATGTGATAACGTGGTGTTATGCAACGATTTTGATTTTTCTATCATGTAAAATGAAACGACACATGCATAGACACCCTTTTTATTTTATGCATGATATTATGCAAAATGTTTTTTTTTTTGAAATGATAGAGATAACCATGCAAATGAGCTATTAAATGCATGATATGATGCAAAATGATTTTTTTGCCTTTTTGAGATGTTATGACTTGACATGCAAGATGAGCCGACGAATGCACAATGCAACGTTATCCAAATGATTAATGTTTTTTTTTTTTTTTTTTTTTTTAAATTGGGATGTTATGACATGTTATGCAAGATGAGCTAATGCATATTTAATTGTTTTATGTGTGAATTTTTTTATGCATGCCTTTGAGACTCTATGTATGCAATGCAAAGTGAAATAATGCATGTATGAAAATTTTCTATGATGCCTGTGATTGATTTTTTTTTTTTATTTGTCATGCAAATGAGCTAATGCCGAAACATTTTTTTATGATGTGATGATGTGATGAACTTTGATGCATGCTTAATGAATTAACGATGTATGGACATTTTTTGTGAATGTATGAAGTTATGCAACTGAATGATAATTCGCCATGCGAAATGAGTGTATGATGCATGAACACATATTTTTTTTTTGAATGATAATATGCAACTGAATGATAATTCGACATGCAAAATGAATTTATGATGCATGAACATGTTTTTTTATTATGCATGATGACATGCAATGGAATGATAAACAAATGATCAAACGACATGCAAAATGAGATGATTTTTTTGACATGCGAAATGCATGAATTTATATTTTTATTACACGTGCACGTGTGAAATGACACATGCAACATGAAATGATTTTGACATGCAAAATGAACTTATGTTTTTATTATGCGTGCATGTGTGAAATGACACAATGCAATTGATGAACTGATTTTTTATGAGTTTATGCATGAAATGATGTATGAGCATTTTTTCTCTATGCAAAATGATTTTTAACATGTATGAATACACATTTTATTATGCATGAGTGCGATGACATTATGCAATTGGGATAATGTCTGTGATGCATGATTTTTTTTTTTATATATGCATATGCAAATGATGGATGAGAAGTGAAGAATTTTTTGGAACGATCAAATTTTATGCATGCAATTGATTTATTTTTTTAGATTTTGTGTATGTCATGCAAAAATGAAACAATTCATGAATTTTTACTTATGCATGAATGATGAAATGAGACTCGATATTTTTGCGATGCATAAACGAGATGCAATTAACGAAAAAAACTTATTTTTTGTTTTGTTTTTTTGTTTTTTTTTGTTTTTTTTTTTTTGCACGTCTCTAAACCCTGAACGAAAGACTTTATTTGGATGAGAACGCGATGACTCGTAAAAAAAAATGCATGATCCTTAAATTTTTTTGATTTTTTTTTTAAAAAAAAAACGACGTGTAGAACGAATATCACTAGAAGAAAATTTACTGAAAACGAAAAAATGAAAAATAAACGAAGACTTTTCGTGCGCCTTTACGGGGGCATTTTACGTCCTTCCGTAGGTCGACATTACTCGACTATCCATTCAAAACCTAAATGAGAAAATAAAAACCGAACGAAGACTTTTCGTGCGCCTTTACGGGGGTATTTTACGTCCTCCCGTAGGTCGACATTACTTGACTCTCCATTCTAAACTTAAACGAAGAGGTCCCCAATTATAATTGAATGCTAAAAATTAGCAAACGAATTAATTTGAACGTGAATCTTTCGTGCGCCATACAAGGGCGATTATGTCCCTTTGAAGGTCGACATTACTCGATTATCTGTTCTAAACTTCAGGGGGACGACTCGATATTTTTTTGTAAAAAAAATCAAAATAAAACACATATAATGAAATCAACACACGCAGCTTAAATATGTTAATGAAACACGCAATATGATACAAGCGCGAGAATCAAACATGCGACAAAGTAGGTGTATTCTAAAATTCAGAGTCTAGGCAATTAACGATTAACCCTAGGATGTGTATGGGTGTGGTTTAGATTCTAACAATCCTAGAAAAACGGTCCCCGAGCTTTCAAACTGATTAAACAACGTGGATAGCTCGAGTGGAGAATTTCATGCACCTGCACGAGAACCGAAGTTCCACGAAGGTCACACTACTCTATCTCTGATTCTAATCCTAAATGGTAGAGCCCGGGTAGGAGACTCGTGAACGAGTGTGTGAAATGCATGATAATGCAAATAATTTAAATTAAAACAAATGAAACAAGTTTAATCAAAGCATAATCACGAGACGACTTGAATAATAAAATGATGTGAGGGTAAGACTCTAAATCTAAGGATAAAGGCCCCCAAATTAATTTGAAAGCTAAAGACTAGCCAACAAATTAATCTGGGCGAGAATCTTTCGTGCGCCATACAGGGGCAATTATATCCCCTTGAAGGTCGACATTACTCGATTCTCAATTCTAATCCTAAGAGGTAGAGCCCGGGTAGGAGGCTCGTGAACGTGTGTGAAATGCATGCTAATGCAATAAACAGTAAATTGCGAGAATAACAAAAATAAAAACCCGACATGAGAGAAGCAACACAAAACATACACATAAATAAACGACGATCGGCTCTAGGATGCACATGAGTGTGGTTTAGGTTCTAAACAATCCTAAAAGAAAACGGTCCCCGAGTTTTCCAACTGATCAAACAGCGCGGATAGCTCGAGTGGAGAATTCCATGCGCCTGCACGAGAACCGAAGTTCCACGAAGGTCACACTACTCTATCTCCGATTCTAATCCTAAATGGTAGAGCCCGGGTAGGAGTCTCGTGATTGTGTGTGCGAAATGCATGATCATGCAAAAATTAATTACGATAAAGCAAGCTAATTAAGACAATATAAATCAATAAATAAATAAAACAAACAAGGACCAAAAAGAAAACCGGATAAATGCAAGATAAAATGGAATGACCTAGACCCACTAAAAAAATCTCCACAGTAGAGTCGCCATGCTGTCGCAACGTTTTTGCGACGCGGAGCGGCCGACAACCTTCTGTTAAACAGGGGTTTTCACAAAAAAATGGAGTCGCCACCAATCATTTAGGGTGTGATTGGTCACCTTAAAAACACGGTCTACGAAGTAAAAAAACGAGGTTCGGGGGTCGGTTGAGTGTAGGGAAGGTGCTAGCACCCTACAACATCCCGTTTAAAAAAACGGTAGCCAAAACGTTTTATCCTAATTATCTAGCTAATTTCAAATGGTCCTAAAAAATATAAATAAAATAAACAATTAAAATTAAAGTGATGTCCCAACTAATCATACCCTAACTTTAAAGAAAGTAGGAATTTGATTTTGTGAGCGAGATCGTTAATTTTGCCATTTAATCGCCTTGATCTCAATACCGAAATCATACGACAAAACAAGAACTTTAAAAATAATTTAGTAAAATCATTTTATTTCAAAATCAATTTGAAATCCGATTAAAAACTCGAATTGAAATTAAAACACTTTGGTTGTGAAAACAAACAATTTCAAAATTTAATTTAAACTTGATTTGAAATAAAAATATTTTGTTTCGAAATCAAAATAAATCGAAATTCAATTTTAAAACTTAATTTTAAAATAAAAGAAAACTTCTTTTTTAAAACAAGTGCGTTCTTGTAATTAGCGCATGATGGCTGTAATAATAATCCTCAATAATAGGGAAACCCTATTTATCCCGGGATTTCATTAAAGTTAAAATACCCTCGAGATGAGAGGAACAGTCCTTCATCTCTCCCGGGGTTACAAATTAATATTAAACTACCCTCGAGATGAAAGGAACAGTCCTTCATCTCTCCCGGGGTGGCAACTTAAATCTAAAATACCCTCGAGATGAAAGGAACAGTCCTTCATCTCTCCCGTGGTTGTGAATTAAACTTAATTTAACGAAGTAGAAAAATAATGAACATATGCTTTGCAATTAGGAAAACATGCATCGAGATTTAAGATTAAAATAAGAATACCAAACAGGGGGTATATATGAAATAAACAGGGGTATATCATGCTCAAAACAGTGGGGATATATGCATATAAACGGGGGTATATATCATGCTCAAAACAGGAGGTATATATCGTATATGCAGGGGTATATATCCAAATCAGAGGGGTATATATCATGTAACCAGTGAGGTATATATCATGCACAAAACGGACATATGCTTCAATAAGAGCAGGGGCAATCTCGTAATTTTACTAAAAGAGAAATTAAAAATCCGATTTACCCACGAAGATCACAGCCGCCCGAAGCTCTTCTTATCCACGCGACGTTGGTGTTGATGGCCGGAGTTCAAGAAGAAGATCAACGCCGGAGCTCCACCGTGAAGCTGCCGTGAGGTCCGTCGTCCGCTGTTGAGTATCGCCGTCGTCTGGGCTCGAGGAGATGAGCTTCACCGCTGTTGGGTATCGAGTTCGCCGGAGTTGAAGTCCGAGTTCGCCGGAGTTGAAATAGAGGAGATGGAGATCTGGGCTGTTGATGCGCCGCCGTCTGGGTTGCTGGAGAAGACGTGGAGATGTTGCCGTTGTCGTCTGAGGAAGGTGGAGAGGATGAAGCGCGCCACCGTGCGCCGCCGTGGCCTTGGGTTCGAGGTTGCTGCCGGATCTTGGAGCTCCGCCGCGCGTCTGGAGGAGCTTGAAGACGAAGAGTTCGCGCCAGTCCGAAGCTACGCCGGAGAGGACGAGGTGCGCCGTCGCAGGTCTGCCATGAACGCAGCTGGTTCGAGGGAAGAAGACGCCGATCTGATTCAAATCACCGCCGATTCGGGTTCGTCCGCCGCTGTCTGGTCTGCTCGGGTTCGTCCGCTGGTTCGAGGGGATTTGTTGTTGAAGATCGCCGTGGAGAATGAAGGTCTGCCGCCGTGCCGCCGCCGTGGATCACCGGAGCTCCGCCGCCGTGCCGCCGCCTTGAGTCTTGCCGGAGTTTGGTTGAAGGTGGTGGAGATGGATGAAAGAGAGGAATGGGGAAGAAGATGAATAGTAGGAGAGAGAGAGAATGATTTTTATCTTTTTGGGATCCACCCACACTTTGTCCTATCCTCCTCTTTTTTCCTCACTTTTCTCCCTTTCTATTTATAGTAAACATTAGGTCATCATTGGGCTTTGGTTTGGTTTTTCTTTAAATTTCATGACCTACAAATCTAAAAACCGAACCGAAGCACTAAACCGAAACAATAACGAAGCACTAGACCAAGCATTAAACCAAACACCCTAAAATTGAATCTTGAAAATCAACACACCTAACCCTGAAAACATAAAACACGAAACCCTAAAAATGAAACACCCAAAACTAAAAATCTAAAAAACGAAACGCAGCGGGAAACCGGGATCGAAGCGTTAAACCCTAAAACAAAACCCGGGAAGCTTCGAACGACCCACTAACGGGCAACAATTTTTTTGGTGATTTTCTTGAAAACTTCGAAAATAACGGAAAAACGCGAAATTAAAGAAAAACTGAAAAAAACTAAAAAATAGGTAAAAAACATAAAATGAGTGAAAAATCCAAAATGATGATAAATAAGGCCGGACGAAATACGGTGTCAACAAATTGCATGAGTGTGATGTTGTTGTTTAGTTAGCTAATGGGTCTAGCATATTTCCTAGAGGGAAGGATGAGGATGTTCTGGTCAAAGTAGGTGAAATGATGTTTCCTGCTGATTTTCTTGTGTTAGATATGAATATGAACTCTTTGCATGTATCGTCCTCTATGCTATTAGGACGCCCTTTTCTAAAGACCGCGAGGGTCAAAATCGATGTGTTTAAGGGCGTTATTTCATTAGAGTTTGATGACACAGTGCACGAATTTTCCTTGTTTAAAGAGAAGTCAGTTGAGAATGTTTCTTGTTTGTATGTCGAGAATAAGAGTTTGACCTCGAGCTTGAGGGATAACTCTTATGTCTCTGTGAAAAAATCTGATTTAAATTTGTTGAATGTGAGTGTTGTTTTTTGTACTAACCATGATGATATTCACGTGCTAGAGGCACGAAGAGAAAAGAAAGTTTTGGATGTTGTTTGCAGGATCGACGTGGAGAAAGACATGTTTGGAACGTCCCCCGCACTATAGGACTATGGATGAGTTCGATGGGAGAATTCAGGCGAGCAAGCGACTTTAAAAATTTTGCGCTTCTCGGAAGCACCCGAGTGTTGAACTGTCTTTTCTGTTTTTAGTTTATTGCTGTTTTTGTTCTTAGTTTAAGTAATTTAGCTAATGTAGCTTGCTGTTTTTTTAGGTAATGAGGAGAGTTGAGGAAATTTTGGGCTCCGATGAGGAACGCGCCGCGTTTCTTCCCTCGCCAACTTCGCAAAGAATCAGGGAAGTGTTGTTTTTCATTCCCTTTATCTTCTGTGTATCTGATTAAATAGCATTGAGGACAATGCTAGCTTCTGAAGTTGGGGGTGGATGTTGTGGACAAGCATGTGTAGTTTGTTGAGCAGTGATTATTTTGAATTCGAAGTGCTTGAGACTCTGTTTATATGCTTTCTAGTTATGATGATCTAGGAAGTGCCATTTTGGAAATCTGAGCATTTGCATAATCTAGTTTTTGCATGAGGTTGTTTTGCATTTATTAGGTTCATGTCAAAAAATTTAAAAAAAAAATTGTTGCTCCGTTGCATCTATCGAGCACTTAGGCAACCTCGTCTTAATCTCCGTAGGCTTAGTTGATTGCATGTTGCGTTAATTCTTGTTGTCACCCCGGAAGGCACCCTTAGGTAGCTTGTTGCATGAGAGTTAGTGGTCAAATTAATCGAGTTAGCTTACTGTTACGTCTCCAAAAGTGACTATTTTGGGACTTGTTTGCTATAGAAAGATGTACACTCTTAGGTGTTTTTGGTAGGATTTAGCTTAAACTCGTGCTTATATATAGGAATTAGTAGAATGAAGCTAAATTAGGACTTATATGTAAAAGGAAAGGAAAAGAACCAAAAACAAAGTTAATAGAATCAAAATTGCACATTGCGGAAGCATTGCGGAAACATTGCTAAAACCGCAATGTTTTAAGTGAAATCCGTAAGTTGTCTAACCAATTTCTGTTTTGTTCCGATCTTTCAGGGGCCCATTCTTTCTCCTGCTGCCACATAGAAGAACGACGTTGAGAATGGATGGTTCTCCTTGACCCAATCGTACCTGCAGAACACTATAAAAGGAGGTCAAGATGGAAGGTTGAAACACACTTGAAAGGCGTAGACTTCCAGTTCAACGCAGTCTTTTCTACTCTTTTTCTCTCTTTCGTCTGTTGGTTTGAAAGGATCAGCTGTTGGAGTCGACAATCTGATAGGAAGGAGAGAAGATTCATCTTCTCTTCTGATTAGATTCATCCAAGCAAGGCTTTCCTTCTTCCTTCAGCCGAGGCGTTCGCAACGAGAAGCTCACGCACGGATCTACTTGTTTTACTGCTTTAGCTTTCTATTTCCATTACTGTTTGTTGTCATTTCACTTTCGTTTGCTACTCTATTCCATTTCGTATCTTTCTGTTTCGCTTTAGTTATTCAAAGTCGTCATTTGTTTAGTTCAAACGTTGGTTAATCAAAGCATAATTTCATCACTTCGCAAGTTCTTTACCTTCTTTGCTTACTGTCTTTGCCTTCTGTTTTGTCTTTATTATTCTACTAAGCATGTCGTCTCCATCTATTCTTCCCATTCCATCTTCATCCATGAGTAACTAAATCACATAAGGGCATGCTAATGACAAATCTATAGGTAGAAACACGTGAATCAAGCATGTAGGATAGCTCTCGAATGCATTGAATGTATGTAAGCTTCATCCCACGGGCAATTTCGATTGGCCATCCATTTTGTCCAAAGAACTCCTAACCTCTGGAAGGAGTAAGAGTTCAGAGTCGTACATCCATGCTAGCCTCTCAAGGTAGCCAGAAAACGACCTAGGAATAGACGTTTTCCTAGTACAAACCAATACTTGCTGTTATAAAAAGATGCTTAAGACCTTACTTGGACATGAGTAAACTAAAGGATCTAATGCATGAAATCGGAAGATACATGAGAATGAGTTAGTTTGATGCATGATGAGTTGATCACTGTTTGAGAATCGTGTGAAAAAGCCTATAGAGGAGTCGTTAGTAGCCCTTGTTTCCTCACTTTACACTTAATTCGCTATTAGTAACATTGCTAAATAATTGCTGTTTCCGCAATTCCCTTAGTTGAAATTTTGCCTTAGCCATTTTTCTCTTCGTTTGTTATTCTCTTCTTTTTACATCCAAGTTTATTATCTACTTGCACTTGTTTATGCTTCCATCATTTACACATTCCTTAGTAATTAGGCACTTTAAAACCAAATCTACCCCATTCAATCCACCTATTCTCACTTAACAAATCACTTCGTTAGTAACTAAGAATAAATCTCTGTGGGAAATCGAATGAAAAAATACTTATTACTTGCTACAAGATCATGTATGCTTGCATGTTCTGAGTGCTCTATCATTGCTTCTTTATTTTAAACATTGAGCACGCAACACTTACGCTAAGCCTAAAGTAAAAAAAAAAAATAGAAAAGCATGTTAGCTAGAAAAAGTCTCTCGAGGCGCTCCTCCTTCTTATTGGTACCTAAAAGAAGTGAGCGTTAGTCCTTAAAAATGTGAAGCTTTGGCCACAGCTTCACATGTTAGGCAACTCGAGATGGGAAATAAAAAAAAAAAAAAAAAAAAAAGAGAAAATAAAGTTGGGTTCAAAGAACCTTAACAAAGGGTACAAAGTACTCGAGAAAAGAAAAAGAATGAGAAAAATGTTTAGGTCTCTTAATTTACTATTCTCTCTTGTGTAATCAAGCTTAGACTGTTCTTAATCGCTAGAAGTAGGGGAAAAACGGGATGATATGTTGCATGTGGTTTTTCTGGGCTTACGTTGGTTTAGGATAGGTTGCCTAGCACACACACACGTTAGGGAGCGATAGTTAATTTTTGATATGTTCGTAATAAAATGCATGCGCTGATTACTTTCGTGATTATGTTATGTTTGGATTTGTAAAATGCATCGAAGTTTGAGTTAGTAGCATGTAAGCATGTCCTTAGAGTCGACTTCTTTATTTTCCTTGCTCGAGGACTAGCAAGATTTAAGTTGGGGGTGTTTGATAACTCCATTTTGGAGCTAATTATCACTCCCTAATTCTAGCTAAATACCGTATTTAATTAGTTAATATGTCTCGTTTGTAGGAGAATTGCGGCGAAGAGCTCATGCGTCCATTGGACTCGTTTCGTAGCTAAAAGCGGTGTTTTAACGCCCCGAGAATGCATCGGGAAAAGGGCAAGCTTACCCAAGAAGAACCAGACCAAAATTGCCTTGGAGAGGGAATTTTCCAGCTCAAACCCGAGAGCAAGCGTCGAGCAGACAGCGTCGAGACGCTTGTTCAACACTGCCTGGCGTCGAGACGCTCTGAGGGGCGCGCGCGCTGGAATTCATCGGGGCAGCGTCGAGACGCTCGCCCAGCGTCTCGACGCCATCGCGAGGCGCGCGCTGATCATTTAGGTCGCAGCGTCGCGACGCTGTCCCAGCGTCTCGACGCTCCGACGGATTTAAAAGGGTCGTATGACGATTTTTTGTGGGGGAACTATTCATTCATCTTCTTCCTCTCGGCTTTTTCTCCATTTTTACCTTTGCTCCGCCATTTGTGGCTTATTTTTGGAGCTTTCCGTTGTATTTGAGCTTGAGACCATGGCCAAGACATCCGTTGGAGCGTTTGTGACGACCCTCTCCATGCTCGGCTAAGGTACTGTGTGCGATTCGGGATTGTTTAGGGATTTTTAGTTAGGCTTCTATATTTTGATAATCTAATGCGATTGGTTCTGATTAGGCTTTGATTTTGTATGCATTTGTTGTTCTTACTTAATCCAATGCATGTGTTAGATTTCAACGACGGACAATCGGGTTTTCTAGCATGTGTTAGAGTTAAAGATTAGCGATGTCGTGCCTCTCACTTTTCGCCTAGTAACACAGAACAATGAAACAAACCGGAGTATCGTTATATGCATGATAATTGTTGGGTACTTTAGTGTTGGCGGGTAGCCAGTTAGCAGTAGGATTGCATATTCGAATGTTCGTCGCGGTTAGCTAGTGACTGTTTAGAGTTAATTTGGGGCTGATCACTCTAATGAGATTCTAAATAATGTTTGATTAGGACTTTATGCTCTAATTAATTAATATGGAGCCGGTTACCTTAGGGCGTCCCGGATAACCGACCGCGTGCATGACAAGTTAATTAGCCTTAATTTTGAGTGAATTAAATGATAAATATTAGAGTGCCTAGCAAAATCCCGAGACTTCCCGAATCGAACACTTTTTAATCTCTCTTTCTTCAATCTCTCCATCAGCTATTTATTTCTTCACTTGCATGTAAAAAATCCCCCTCTTTGTTACAACACCAATTAATCAATCAATTTACATTTTGAACTATCAATTTCACTCTGATCAGTCCTTCTCTGTGGATCGACCCTGTTGCCACTAGCTGCAAAGCTAAGGTCAATAGGCTTACAAATTTATTTTGGCGGGTCTCGACAACCCGAAATTTATAGGATATTCAAAAATCCTACCACCCATCGATCCGCAGGGAGTTAATTCTAATCTGTCTTTAATTGAATCAAATTTGTAATTAAAATGCAACAAGGGGGGGTTTTGATCGGTTTTTAATAACATGCAAGAAAAGTAATTGCTAACGGAGAGATCAAACAATTTAACGAACGTGTAAGACTTGGGGAGTCGGAACTGCCAATTGATGTAAATCAGATCATCGAACACTTATAAACTTAATCAGACTCATTCAGACACACAATTTTTTTACTTGGAACTGCCGTAGCAAACAATCCCAATGAAATTAGCTAGATGAGTGCAATTCTAAAACATGGAAATTAATTAGCTTAAGGTGATTAATCCTAAATTAATCAAACCCAGTGACGGTCAAATTGTGATGGATGTTTGACTTGGATAGCCTAAGCCAATATTTCGATTTATCTACTTCTTCAAGGTTAGCCGAATGCTCTCAAAGATAAACATGCAATGCTACCTAAGGCTCAACTCAACCTCTTGCTACCAAGGCGATTAGAAGAGGCACGACATCACTAATCTAATTAACCGTTTAACATGCATACACGTCTTGAGTGTCGATCAATTCATATACACATGCTTGATGGAGCGCCCAAGGCACGCAGCGGAAGCGAATTTGGATCATGGACACTCTAATTTCATCAATTTAAACAAATGGAAACATGCAAAAGCGATGAAAAAGAGAAGTTAGAGCACATACCCTTGTCGTTCGTATTTCTCCAAATTCACCGCCAGAAGCTCCTCACGAGCTCACCGAGCCTTCTCACGAAACGTTCGTGGACCACCCACGGTAGTCCCGCTATCCTCAGGCCGAGAAACGGAGTAGTGGGACTCCTTTTACAAAAGAAAAGAAGGAAGAAGACTCACTGTTTTCTCAAAACAGAGAGCTGCAGATGGAAGAGATAGAGAGAGAAGTTTTCAATTGAAATCTTATTTCAATTTGACAACCCCTGCCTTGAATTGAATCAAATTCAATTCTGTGAAAAAAAAATTCTCAACTCAATTCTCTTGTTCTCATCAGCCCATACGTACAACACATATATATATTTCTTCAACATGTGTCTTGCATGCAGCAAGACACATGTATATATATATATATATATATATATATATATATATAATTATTATTATTATTAAAAATAATAATAATAATTTTATTTATTAAACATTTTAATAAATAAATAAAATATATATATAATTATTAATTAAACTTTTTAATTAATAAATATTATTTAATTCAATATCAAATATTGATTAAATAATATAACTAAGCTCGGTTTTTCAGAAAAAACCGACTTTTTTCACATGAATCTCATTCATGTTTCAGGCCGATGCCATATTTAAATCATATTTAAATATGTCCATATTTAAATCATATTTAAATATGTCCATATTTAAATCATATTTAAATATGTCTATCCTTCTTCCACAAACCCGAATTTGAACGATTCAAATTCTTTTCTTTTCTTTTATACTGTTTCACGGCTTTATCCGAGCTAGCCAGGAGAACCGTAAGGACCTACAGATCATGAGCTCCAACGATACGAGATTATCCGGTCAAAACTCTTTCAACCGAACTAACCAACATTCGTTAACCCCCGGAGACTCCACTAAAGTCCAAGGGCTGCACTCTCCTCACTGTAGATATATTGTGTCCTGTTGATATAACTATCATCAGTAAGTCGATCCTTCACAGGTTGTTCATAATCACAACGGGTCATTTAAACCGTTTAACCCTTGTATTATATCTTGTTCCTTAAGTACCACTGACACCTCTAATGAACAATTGATTTGTGGTCCAACCATCAAATCAGATTCCTCCCTGATCAGGAGAGGATGGGCCCAATGTTCAAGACCTGGAGTCAGCACTTAAGGGAACAACCTCTCTACTAACCCTGAAAGCGGGTAGGAGTGAACTCCAATCTTGCTACAACTATGTCCCCAGCCACTTATTCAATCTTATCCCCAAGATGGTAGGCATATTGAGTCGGCGATCTGGCCACTCTCACCCGTACAAGTCAAAGGATAAGGTCAAATAAACAGGAGTCCATAGTAAGCTCAGGATTGAGATCGAGTTACCTAAGTCATCAAATGAAAAAAATCGGTCTTTACAGTAAACGGTGTTATAAAGAAAGAGCGATTTTATTTCTTGGTTCGGTCTTGTGCAAACTCATTGCACAGGACGCCCTCACTCACATGTCTCTACATGAAACGATTCGAATCACATCGTTTTGTACTATACAAAGTGAGCCGCGTCCAATAGTGTCCCCAGGATAAGGTACCCAGCCTTATCCCTATACTATAGACCATTTTGGCTGTCTACTTGAACTTGATTCACAATCATGTCACACATGAAGTTCAAGTACTCACACTACAGCCATGGGTGTTAGTTATTGGTATAGGTTAATACAAACACAATTCACTAAAATTCAATAACAACTTTATTGAAATATAATATTTACACATATTCAAACAGTTTACAAACTACGAGTTTTAGGACATAAAACCCAACAAACTCCCACTTGGACTAAAACGTCAGTGGAGTATATGTTGGTCGAGAGAACTAGAATATCAAATATCTAAAGTTTCTCCCACTGTCCTACTGAGCAGCTCGCAGCCCTATACTTTGTAGGTGTCTCTCAAACACTTTAGCCGTGAGAGACTTAGTAAACGGATCAGCAATGTTGTGCTCCGAGGCTACCTGTGTGACGATCACATCTCCTCGTTGCACTATCTCCCTGATGAGATGATACTTCCGCTCAATATGCTTTCCACGCTTATGGCTTCTAGGTTCTTTAGAATTTGCCACTGCACCACTGTTATCACAATAAAGGGTGATTGGCAAGTTCATATTTGGAACAACTTCCAAATCTGTCAAGAACTTTCTAAGCCATACAGCTTCCTTCGCTGCTTCGCAAGCTGCGACATACTCAGCTTCCATGGTGGAGTCAGCAATACAACCTTGCTTTATACTCCTCCATACTATTGCTCCTCCGTTAAGAGTGAACACTGATCCTGATGTAGATTTCCTGGAATCTATATCAGTCTGAAAATCAGAGTCAGTGTATCCTGCAAGGATCAAATCCTTCGCGCCATACACAAACACATAGTCTCTCGTTCTCCTAAGATACTTGAGGACGTGTTTAACGGCTGTCCAGTGATCATATCCTGGATTAGATTGGAACCTACTGACAATTCCTACTGCATAGCAGATGTCGGGTCTTGTACACAACATAGCGTACATGAGACTACCAACTGCAGATGCATAGGGAATTCGTCTCATATCCTCAACCTCTTGAGGTGTCTTAGGAGACTGTTCCTTAGACAAGTGAATTCCATGCCTAAAAGGCAGCGAACCTTTCTTGGAATTCTGCATCGAATATCTTGACAACACCTTGTCAATATAAGATGCTTGAGACAGCGCTAGCACTTTGTTCTTACGATCCCTTATGATCTGAATCCCTAGAACAAACTGAGCCTCTCCCAAATCTTTCATTTGGAATTGGGTCGCTAGCCAATTCTTAACGTCAGTTAGGAACCCTACATCATTCCCAATGAGTAGTATGTCGTCTACATACAAGACTAAGAAAGCTACAACAATATTGACTACTTTCTTGTAAACACAAGGTTCGTCAATATTTTGCTCAAAACCATAAGATTTGATCGCCGTATCAAACCTTATATTCCAGGATCTAGATGCTTGCTTCAACCCATAAATGGATCGATTAAGCTTGCAAACCTTTTGCTCTTGACCCTGAAGTATGAATCCCTCTGGTTGAGCCATATAGATACTCTCCTCAAGATTACCATTCAAAAAGGCAGTCTTGACATCCATTTGCCAGATTTCATAATCATAAAATGTAGCAATGGATAAGAGTATTCTAATCGACTTTAACATGGCAACAGGAGAAAAAGTTTCTTCATAGTCCACCCCTTCTCTTTGGGAATAACCTTTTGCCACAAGTCGAGCCTTAAAGGTTTGCACCTTACCGGCTTGGTCTCGTTTTCTCTTGTAGATCCACTTGCAACCGATAGGTCTTTCACTATCTGGTTGGTCTACAAGATCCCAGACCGAATTGAAGTACATAGACTCCATTTCGAGATCCATGGCTTTAAGCCACTGGTCCTTGTCTATGTCATTCATTGCCTGTTTAAAGGTCAATGGATCCTCAACGCCATCATCAGGTATGACGACTTGAGTTTCAGACAAGCCAATGTAGCGGTCGGGTTGTCTTACATCCCTCCCACTGCGTCGAGGCTTTCTCAACTCTTGAGAAGGACCAGCCTGATCAACAACCTTTGTTGATCCGTTTGTAGCTTTCCTGGAAAATTCGGACAAAACAATTTTGCTCGACGGTTTATGATCTCTCATGTGGTCTTCCTCTAAGAACGTGGCATTAGTCGATACTAGTACCTTGTTCTCATGAGGATCGTAAAATAGACCACCTTTCGTTTCCTTGGGGTAACCTACAAATAGGCACAATTTTGAACGATGTTCCAACTTCTTTGGATTGGGTACTAGCACATGTGTCGGACACCCCCAAATCCTGAAGTGACGTAAACTACCTTTACGCCCTCTCCATAACTCATAAGGTGTTTCAGAAACACTCTTAGAGGGAACCATGTTCAAAATATATACTGCAGTCTCTACTGCATATCCCCAAAACGAACTAGGCAAATGAGCATAACTCATCATAGATCGAACCATGTCTAACAGGGTTCTATTTCTCCTCTCGGACACACCATTCTGCTGTGGTGTTCCTGGCGCTGAGAGTTGAGATACTATTCCATGTTCTATCATATAGTCCTGGAATCTTAAATCCATATACTCTCTACCTCGATCTGATCGGAGTGTTTTTATCGATTTACCTAATGTGTTCTCAACCTCTGCCTTATACTCTTTGAACTTTTCAAGAGCTTCGGACTTATGATGCATTAGATAAAGATAACCGTACCTAGAATAATCATCAATGAAACTGATGAAATATTCATACCCTCCTCGTGCTTTGACATTCAAAGGACCGCAGAGATCCGAATGCACGATTTCTAGAGGTTCTTTGGACCTATGACCTTTTTCAGAAAAAGATCGTTTGGTCATTTTGCCCTCAAGACAAGACTCACATGGCGGTAAAGAGTTGTCCTCTAAACGATTTAGCAGACCACTCTTAACCAATCTCCCAATCCTATTGAGATTAATGTGACCTAGTCTTAAGTGCCAAAGATAAGTACTTGGAGAAAGTTTCTGCCTTTTAGTTTGAGTCTCAGCTGTTTTAAACATTTCAGTGTTCAAAATAGCTTTGGCTTCGGTTGGTCTTAACACATACAAGTTGTTTTCAAGTTTCGCAGAACAAATACGTACACCTCTTTTGCTAATGAACGCTTCATTATGAACAAAAGATACTTTATACAACTGTTCTAACAAACAAGATATAGATACAAGATTCCTCTGGAAGGTAGGAACCAGGAGTACATTTTCTAGTAAAATGAAACTATCTCTATACAACAACTTTACAGCTCCCACTGCTTCAGCTGAGACAACCTCTCCAGTTCCAACTCTGAGAGTTATCTCACCGCGAGAAAGTGGCTGCCAAGAACTAGTTTCCTGAAAAGAAGAACAAACATGGTTAGTAGCTCCTGAATCAAGTATCCAGGTATGACAATCATGTTCTACTAAACATGTTTCAACAACAAGTAAATCATATTTACCTTGTCTTTCTTTCTCAGCCTTTTTCTCTGCAAGATACTTTGGGCAATTGCGTTTCCAGTGCCCATCTACACCACAATGGAAACATTTTCCTTTGTCTGCAGATCTACTCTTGCTCTTAGCAGTAGCAGGTGCTTTTCCCTTCCTTTTATCTTTCTTCTTCTTTTGAATACTCTTATTCTTAATAGAAGAAAGTTCAGACCTACTCCCTGAAGACGACCCCTTTTGGAATTTCCTAGAAGTGACAACGTTTGCCTCCTTCTCTTTTCCTTTAGAAGTCTGTAGGGACTGATAAGTCTGTAGCTCGCTGAGGAGAGAAGTCAAATTATACTTTATCTTGTTCATTACCAAATTGGTTCTGAACTGAAGGAAACTCTTCGGAAGAGATTCCAAGATAAAGCTTACCTGACTTGACTCATTTATAATAGCTCCGTTTACTTCCGCCACATTGAAGTGGACCATCATGTTAAGGACATGTTCCCTAACAGAGGTTCCCTCCTTCATGCGAGAGTTGTAAACGAATTTGAGGGCTTCATGACAGACCGATGAGGACGGAAGTCCAAACATCTCCTGTAATGAAGACATGATTTCTTTAGCAGAAACCATATCCTCGTGCTTCTTAGCTAACACATCAGATATGCTGGCTAAGATATAGACTCGGGCTTTATCATTAGCCCTTGTCCATCTATCATATGCTTCTCGAACAGTTCGAGTCGCATCCGAGCTAGGAGGGGGAGGACAATCCTCTGATAAGACGAACCTGAGATCATCAAGAACGAGAATCGTATTCAAGTTCGATTTCCAGGTCGCGTAGTTATCGCCGGTTAACTTATCGGAAGCTAGTAAGTGAATGAAAGAGCTAGACATGCTGAAAAGAGAATGAATAAATATTAGTGAAAAGGTTTTAACCTAATTTACACACCAATCAAGAATTTAGCAAAGAATAATAATGTACCCAAAACTCATTATTAAACTGCAACGATACTTCAGTGGGTCAGAATGGTCGCTACCGAGGGGCAGTCAAGCATTCCTTCACTGAATCAAGACATTCTTGACTAAATGCTAATACCAGAATATCTCATATTCCTATAGCATCTTAGTTATCGATGTTTGGTCAAGATTTACTAACTCCTTAGCAAATCTCGTAAGTGTGACCCTCCATTTTTAGAATTCATAGGGCGGCCCCAACGATGCAACCGAATGGAAATGTCAAAGTTGGGAATGGCTCTATGTTTCTTTATCCATAAATGGTGATTGAGATGTTCCGATTCCTATGAAACGGCCCTCCGAATGGATCGGTACCACTTGTGGGCACCTAGCAGGCAGAACATAGGAATCTCACGGTTCAATCCAATGGAGGAGACCGCAGGATGTATTGACATACTTCCTTCTCCCACTTACTATAAATACTTTCTCCATTCACCTTGCTCTTGAATTATGCAAATACCATCCGAATGGGGATGCCCTATTGACATCACGAGGCCGAGCATAATTCTCACGGTGTGAACTTGACAGAGAACGTAGGAGGAGAGGGACATATCATATATACCTTCTCAACACCTCTACTAAGTATTTTAAGACGGAATGGGTAAATTACTCAGGCATTATCCGGCTAAGACAATAAGGCCTAAGTCTAGGTAAAACAAACTTTTACCTATGATGTCTAGGTGATAAACACTTTATTACCTCACACCACTCACGCATGCTCATAAAGCCGGGTTAACTTTACTCAAGTACCGGATGGTCCCCAGGTAGGAGGTGTTCCGTAAACCGTCAGCTTAAATACCTCCAACCTCGAACAGGATGTCCCCGGGTGAGTTTCTTGTAACCTTAGCATTTACAAGATATCGACCTATTCATCTAATGAAACGGAACGATACATTCAACCCTAAGTGAGCATGCCTTTGTCTTTGTTATAGATTTTAAAAGTCTATGCCAATTTTACAACGCTTTGCAAAACTAAGACTTGCTACAACAAACTTCTACATGCTTCTCAAACATGCATCACTAAGGCATGACAAGTTGAACATTTAATTTCATAATTAATATAACAATTATATCAATTATGTTTTTTAAATATACAACTCCTAATTCATAAATTAATATAACACTTATATCAATTCTCATGAATTAAGCATGCATCCTATACATTATAACACTTATAACAAACAAAATGCATCTAATGTTGGATGTTTAATTTCATAATTAATATAACACTTATATCAATTATTCTATTAAGCAAACAACATCTAATTCATGAATTAATATAACTCTTATATTAATACTCATGAATAAACATGCATCCTATACATTATAACACTTATAATATACCATGTGCATAAAATTAGGGCAACCTATGTTGTTGATTTAATTTCATAATTAATATAACACTTATATCAATTATTCTATTAAACTAACAACAACTAATTCATGAATTAATATAACTTTTATATCAAAATTCATGAATTGCCAAATATGCATACGATATATTATAACACTTATAACATATTTTCAATGCATGAAGCATGCTTCCTACGGTGGGATTTTAAATCTATATGGCATACGTTATGCACATACAAACATGGAATTTAATTAAAACATACATTCGCAATGCATAATTAATTAAACACACTAAAGTGGATCGATTTTGGCATTTAGCAAGCAATAACTAATTTATTACAAGCTTGATCAACAAGCCACGTCATGAGCGGACTTCGAACTCTTCGCACCGCCTTTGACCAACTTGCTTCCTCCGAACGCTTCGGCCAAATTTTCTTCGAATTTCTCCTCGTAATGCCCAGAATGAGTTTGAACTTACACCGAACATTTCGGCGAGTTTCAAACTCAAACTTCTTTCACAAAGAACCTATATGGACTCTAATGACTCTAAAAAAAATACAGACTCTTTAGCATGCATTAAAGCCCATACATTCTCGGGCAATTACAAATAATGAAATTCAAAAGAAACTATGCCAAAATCGATATTCACTTTAGAATTCCATTCAGAAACAATTTCTAAAATAAAACCCACCATAACTTAAATTGATTGAAATTGAGTGGCCAAAAACGCTCTGATACCAATTGATGGAGCGCCCAAGGCACGCAGCGGAAGCGAATTTGGATCATGGACACTCTAATTTCATCAATTTAAACAAATGGAAACATGCAAAAGCGATGAAAAAGAGAAGTTAGAACACATACCCTTGTCGTTCGTATTTCTCCAAATTCACCGCCAGAAGCTCCTCACGAGCTCACCGAGCCTTCTCACGAAACGTTCGTGGACCACCCACGGTAGTCCCGCTATCCTCAGGCCGAGAAACGGAGTAGTGGGACTCCTTTTACAAAAGAAAAGAAGGAAGAAGACTCACTGTTTTCTCAAAACAGAGAGCTGCAGATGGAAGAGATAGAGAGAGAAGTTTTCAATTGAAATCTTATTTCAATTTGACAACCCCTGCCTTGAATTGAATCAAATTCAATTCTGTGAAAAAAAAATTCTCAACTCAATTCTCTTGTTCTCATCAGCCCATACGTACAACACATATATATATTTCTTCAACATGTGTCTTGCATGCAGCAAGACACATGTATATATATATATATATATAATTATTATTATTATTAAAAATAATAATAATAATTTTATTTATTAAACATTTTAATAAATAAATAAAATATATATATATAATTATTAATTAAACTTTTTAATTAATAAATATTATTTAATTCAATATCAAATATTGATTAAATAATATAACTAAGCTCGGTTTTTCAGAAAAAACCGACTTTTTTCACATGAATCTCATTCATGTTTCAGGCCGATGCCATATTTAAATCATATTTAAATATGTCCATATTTAAATCATATTTAAATATGTCTATCCTTCTTCCACAAACCCGAATTTGAACGATTCAAATTCTTTTCTTTTCTTTTATACTGTTTCACGGCTTTATCCGAGCTAGCCAGGAGAACCGTAAGGACCTACAGATCATGAGCTCCAACGATACGAGATTATCCGGTCAAAACTCTTTCAACCGAACTAACCAACATTCGTTAACCCCCGGAGACTCCACTAAAGTCCAAGGGCTGCACTCTCCTCACTGTAGATATATTGTGTCCTGTTGATATAACTATCATCAGTAAGTCGATCCTTCACAGGTTGTTCATAATCACAACGGGTCATTTAAACCGTTTAACCCTTGTATTATATCTTGTTCCTTAAGTACCACTGACACCTCTAATGAACAATTGATTTGTGGTCCAACCATCAAATCAGATTCCTCCCTGATCAGGAGAGGATGGGCCCAATGTTCAAGACCTGGAGTCAGCACTTAAGGGAACAACCTCTCTACTAACCCTGAAAGCGGGTAGGAGTGAACTCCAATCTTGCTACAACTATGTCCCCAGCCACTTATTCAATCTTATCCCCAAGATGGTAGGCATATTGAGTCGGCGATCTGGCCACTCTCACCCGTACAAGTCAAAGGATAAGGTCAAATAAACAGGAGTCCATAGTAAGCTCAGGATTGAGATCGAGTTACCTAAGTCATCAAATGAAAAAAATCGGTCTTTACAGTAAACGGTGTTATAAAGAAAGAGCGATTTTATTTCTTGGTTCGGTCTTGTGCAAACTCATTGCACAGGACGCCCTCACTCACATGTCTCTACATGAAACGATTCGAATCACATCGTTTTGTACTATACAAAGTGAGCCGCGTCCAATAGTGTCCCCAGGATAAGGTACCCAGCCTTATCCCTATACTATAGACCATTTTGGCTGTCTACTTGAACTTGATTCACAATCATGTCACACATGAAGTTCAAGTACTCACACTACAGCCATGGGTGTTAGTTATTGGTATAGGTTAATACAAACACAATTCACTAAAATTCAATAACAACTTTATTGAAATATAATATTTACACATATTCAAACAGTTTACAAACTACGAGTTTTAGGACATAAAACCCAACAAACTCCCACTTGGACTAAAACGTCAGTGGAGTATATGTTGGTCGAGAGAACTAGAATATCAAATATCTAAAGTTTCTCCCACTGTCCTACTGAGCAGCTCGCAGCCCTATACTTTGTAGGTGTCTCTCAAACACTTTAGCCGTGAGAGACTTAGTAAACGGATCAGCAATGTTGTGCTCCGAGGCTACCTGTGTGACGATCACATCTCCTCGTTGCACTATCTCCCTGATGAGATGATACTTCCGCTCAATATGCTTTCCACGCTTATGGCTTCTAGGTTCTTTAGAATTTGCCACTGCACCACTGTTATCACAATAAAGGGTGATTGGCAAGTTCATATTTGGAACAACTTCCAAATCTGTCAAGAACTTTCTAAGCCATACAGCTTCCTTCGCTGCTTCGCAAGCTGCGACATACTCAGCTTCCATGGTGGAGTCAGCAATACAACCTTGCTTTATACTCCTCCATACTAT
Source organism: Herpetospermum pedunculosum (assembly GCA_028017165.1). NCBI lineage: Eukaryota > Viridiplantae > Streptophyta > Magnoliopsida > Cucurbitales > Cucurbitaceae > Herpetospermum > Herpetospermum pedunculosum. Next base: position 49,316,479 of record CM051528.1, on the reverse strand, counting down.
TGCTCCTCCGTTAAGAGTGAACACTGATCCTGATGTAGATTTCCTGGAATCTATATCAGTCTGAAAATCAGAGTCAGTGTATCCTGCAAGGATCAAATCCTTCGCGCCATACACAAACACATAGTCTCTCGTTCTCCTAAGATACTTGAGGACGTGTTTAACGGCTGTCCAGTGATCATATCCTGGATTAGATTGGAACCTACTGACAATTCCTACTGCATAGCAGATGTCGGGTCTTGTACACAACATAACGTACATGAGACTACCAACTGCAGATGCATAGGGAATTCGTCTCATATCCTCAACCTCTTGAGGTGTCTTAGGAGACTGTTCCTTAGACAAGTGAATTCCATGCCTAAAAGGCAGCGAACCTTTCTTGGAATTCTGCATCGAATATCTTGACAACACCTTGTCAATATAAGATGCTTGAGACAGCGCTAGCACTTTGTTCTTACGATCCCTTATGATCTGAATCCCTAGAACAAACTGAGCCTCTCCCAAATCTTTCATTTGGAATTGGGTCGCTAGCCAATTCTTAACGTCAGTTAGGAACCCTACATCATTCCCAATGAGTAGTATGTCGTCTACATACAAGACTAAGAAAGCTACAACAATATTGACTACTTTCTTGTAAACACAAGGTTCGTCAATATTTTGCTCAAAACCATAAGATTTGATCGCCGTATCAAACCTTATATTCCAGGATCTAGATGCTTGCTTCAACCCATAAATGGATCGATTAAGCTTGCAAACCTTTTGCTCTTGACCCTGAAGTATGAATCCCTCTGGTTGAGCCATATAGATACTCTCCTCAAGATTACCATTCAAAAAGGCAGTCTTGACATCCATTTGCCAGATTTCATAATCATAAAATGTAGCAATGGATAAGAGTATTCTAATCGACTTTAACATGGCAACAGGAGAAAAAGTTTCTTCATAGTCCACCCCTTCTCTTTGGGAATAACCTTTTGCCACAAGTCGAGCCTTAAAGGTTTGCACCTTACCGGCTTGGTCTCGTTTTCTCTTGTAGATCCACTTGCAACCGATAGGTCTTTCACTATCTGGTTGGTCTACAAGATCCCAGACCGAATTGAAGTACATAGACTCCATTTCGAGATCCATGGCTTTAAGCCACTGGTCCTTGTCTATGTCATTCATTGCCTGTTTAAAGGTCAATGGATCCTCAACGCCATCATCAGGTATGACGACTTGAGTTTCAGACAAGCCAATGTAGCGGTCGGGTTGTCTTACATCCCTCCCACTGCGTCGAGGCTTTCTCAACTCTTGAGAAGGACCAGCCTGATCAACAACCTTTGTTGATCCGTTTGTAGCTTTCCTGGAAAATTCGGACAAAACAATTTTGCTCGACGGTTTATGATCTCTCATGTGGTCTTCCTCTAAGAACGTGGCATTAGTCGATACTAGTACCTTGTTCTCATGAGGATCGTAAAATAGACCACCTTTCGTTTCCTTGGGGTAACCTACAAATAGGCACAATTTTGAACGATGTTCCAACTTCTTTGGATTGGGTACTAGCACATGTGTCGGACACCCCCAAATCCTGAAGTGACGTAAACTACCTTTACGCCCTCTCCATAACTCATAAGGTGTTTCAGAAACACTCTTAGAGGGAACCATGTTCAAAATATATACTGCAGTCTCTACTGCATATCCCCAAAACGAACTAGGCAAATGAGCATAACTCATCATAGATCGAACCATGTCTAACAGGGTTCTATTTCTCCTCTCGGACACACCATTCTGCTGTGGTGTTCCTGGCGCTGAGAGTTGAGATACTATTCCATGTTCTATCATATAGTCCTGGAATCTTAAATCCATATACTCTCTACCTCGATCTGATCGGAGTGTTTTTATCGATTTACCTAATGTGTTCTCAACCTCTGCCTTATACTCTTTGAACTTTTCAAGAGCTTCGGACTTATGATGCATTAGATAAAGATAACCGTACCTAGAATAATCATCAATGAAACTGATGAAATATTCATACCCTCCTCGTGCTTTGACATTCAAAGGACCGCAGAGATCCGAATGCACGATTTCTAGAGGTTCTTTGGACCTATGACCTTTTTCAGAAAAAGATCGTTTGGTCATTTTGCCCTCAAGACAAGACTCACATGGCGGTAAAGAGTTGTCCTCTAAACGATTTAGCAGACCACTCTTAACCAATCTCCCAATCCTATTGAGATTAATGTGACCTAGTCTTAAGTGCCAAAGATAAGTACTTGGAGAAAGTTTCTGCCTTTTAGTTTGAGTCTCAGCTGTTTTAAACATTTCAGTGTTCAAAATAGCTTTGGCTTCGGTTGGTCTTAACACATACAAGTTGTTTTCAAGTTTCGCAGAACAAATACGTACACCTCTTTTGCTAATGAACGCTTCATTATGAACAAAAGATACTTTATACAACTGTTCTAACAAACAAGATATAGATACAAGATTCCTCTGGAAGGTAGGAACCAGGAGTACATTTTCTAGTAAAATGAAACTATCTCTATACAACAACTTTACAGCTCCCACTGCTTCAGCTGAGACAACCTCTCCAGTTCCAACTCTGAGAGTTATCTCACCGCGAGAAAGTGGCTGCCAAGAACTAGTTTCCTGAAAAGAAGAACAAACATGGTTAGTAGCTCCTGAATCAAGTATCCAGGTATGACAATCATGTTCTACTAAACATGTTTCAACAACAAGTAAATCATATTTACCTTGTCTTTCTTTCTCAGCCTTTTTCTCTGCAAGATACTTTGGGCAATTGCGTTTCCAGTGCCCATCTACACCACAATGGAAACATTTTCCTTTGTCTGCAGATCTACTCTTGCTCTTAGCAGTAGCAGGTGCTTTTCCCTTCCTTTTATCTTTCTTCTTCTTTTGAATACTCTTATTCTTAATAGAAGAAAGTTCAGACCTACTCCCTGAAGACGACCCCTTTTGGAATTTCCTAGAAGTGACAACGTTTGCCTCCTTCTCTTTTCCTTTAGAAGTCTGTAGGGACTGATAAGTCTGTAGCTCGCTGAGGAGAGAAGTCAAATTATACTTTATCTTGTTCATTACCAAATTGGTTCTGAACTGAAGGAAACTCTTCGGAAGAGATTCCAAGATAAAGCTTACCTGACTTGACTCATTTATAATAGCTCCGTTTACTTCCGCCACATTGAAGTGGACCATCATGTTAAGGACATGTTCCCTAACAGAGGTTCCCTCCTTCATGCGAGAGTTGTAAACGAATTTGAGGGCTTCATGACAGACCGATGAGGACGGAAGTCCAAACATCTCCTGTAATGAAGACATGATTTCTTTAGCAGAAACCATATCCTCGTGCTTCTTAGCTAACACATCAGATATGCTGGCTAAGATATAGACTCGGGCTTTATCATTAGCCCTTGTCCATCTATCATATGCTTCTCGAACAGTTCGAGTCGCATCCGAGCTAGGAGGGGGAGGACAATCCTCTGATAAGACGAACCTGAGATCATCAAGAACGAGAATCGTATTCAAGTTCGATTTCCAGGTCGCGTAGTTATCGCCGGTTAACTTATCGGAAGCTAGTAAGTGAATGAAAGAGCTAGACATGCTGAAAAGAGAATGAATAAATATTAGTGAAAAGGTTTTAACCTAATTTACACACCAATCAAGAATTTAGCAAAGAATAATAATGTACCCAAAACTCATTATTAAACTGCAACGATACTTCAGTGGGTCAGAATGGTCGCTACCGAGGGGCAGTCAAGCATTCCTTCACTGAATCAAGACATTCTTGACTAAATGCTAATACCAGAATATCTCATATTCCTATAGCATCTTAGTTATCGATGTTTGGTCAAGATTTACTAACTCCTTAGCAAATCTCGTAAGTGTGACCCTCCATTTTTAGAATTCATAGGGCGGCCCCAACGATGCAACCGAATGGAAATGTCAAAGTTGGGAATGGCTCTATGTTTCTTTATCCATAAATGGTGATTGAGATGTTCTGATTCCTATGAAACGGCCCTCCGAATGGATCGGTACCACTTGTGGGCACCTAGCAGGCAGAACATAGGAATCTCACGGTTCAATCCAATGGAGGAGACCGCAGGATGTATTGACATACTTCCTTCTCCCACTTACTATAAATACTTTCTCCATTCACCTTGCTCTTGAATTATGCAAATACCATCCGAATGGGGATGCCCTATTGACATCACGAGGCCGAGCATAATTCTCACGGTGTGAACTTGACAGAGAACGTAGGAGGAGAGGGACATATCATATATACCTTCTCAACACCTCTACTAAGTATTTTAAGACGGAATGGGTAAATTACTCAGGCATTATCCGGCTAAGACAATAAGGCCTAAGTCTAGGTAAAACAAACTTTTACCTATGATGTCTAGGTGATAAACACTTTATTACCTCACACCACTCACGCATGCTCATAAAGCCGGGTTAACTTTACTCAAGTACCGGATGGTCCCCAGGTAGGAGGTGTTCCGTAAACCGTCAGCTTAAATACCTCCAACCTCGAACAGGATGTCCCCGGGTGAGTTTCTTGTAACCTTAGCATTTACAAGATATCGACCTATTCATCTAATGAAACGGAACGATACATTCAACCCTAAGTGAGCATGCCTTTGTCTTTGTTATAGATTTTAAAAGTCTATGCCAATTTTACAACGCTTTGCAAAACTAAGACTTGCTACAACAAACTTCTACATGCTTCTCAAACATGCATCACTAAGGCATGACAAGTTGAACATTTAATTTCATAATTAATATAACAATTATATCAATTATGTTTTTTAAATATACAACTCCTAATTCATAAATTAATATAACACTTATATCAATTCTCATGAATTAAGCATGCATCCTATACATTATAACACTTATAACAAACAAAATGCATCTAATGTTGGATGTTTAATTTCATAATTAATATAACACTTATATCAATTATTCTATTAAGCAAACAACATCTAATTCATGAATTAATATAACTCTTATATTAATACTCATGAATAAACATGCATCCTATACATTATAACACTTATAATATACCATGTGCATAAAATTAGGGCAACCTATGTTGTTGATTTAATTTCATAATTAATATAACACTTATATCAATTATTCTATTAAACTAACAACAACTAATTCATGAATTAATATAACTTTTATATCAAAATTCATGAATTGCCAAATATGCATACGATATATTATAACACTTATAACATATTTTCAATGCATGAAGCATGCTTCCTACGGTGGGATTTTAAATCTATATGGCATACGTTATGCACATACAAACATGGAATTTAATTAAAACATACATTCGCAATGCATAATTAATTAAACACACTAAAGTGGATCGATTTTGGCATTTAGCAAGCAATAACTAATTTATTACAAGCTTGATCAACAAGCCACGTCATGAGCGGACTTCGAACTCTTCGCACCGCCTTTGACCAACTTGCTTCCTCCGAACGCTTCGGCCAAATTTTCTTCGAATTTCTCCTCGTAATGCCCAGAATGAGTTTGAACTTACACCGAACATTTCGGCGAGTTTCAAACTCAAACTTCTTTCACAAAGAACCTATATGGACTCTAATGACTCTAAAAAAAATACAGACTCTTTAGCATGCATTAAAGCCCATACATTCTCGGGCAATTACAAATAATGAAATTCAAAAGAAACTATGCCAAAATCGATATTCACTTTAGAATTCCATTCAGAAACAATTTCTAAAATAAAACCCACCATAACTTAAATTGATTGAAATTGAGTGGCCAAAAACGCTCTGATACCAATTGATGGAGCGCCCAAGGCACGCAGCGGAAGCGAATTTGGATCATGGACACTCTAATTTCATCAATTTAAACAAATGGAAACATGCAAAAGCGATGAAAAAGAGAAGTTAGAACACATACCCTTGTCGTTCGTATTTCTCCAAATTCACCGCCAGAAGCTCCTCACGAGCTCACCGAGCCTTCTCACGAAACGTTCGTGGACCACCCACGGTAGTCCCGCTATCCTCAGGCCGAGAAACGGAGTAGTGGGACTCCTTTTACAAAAGAAAAGAAGGAAGAAGACTCACTGTTTTCTCAAAACAGAGAGCTGCAGATGGAAGAGATAGAGAGAGAAGTTTTCAATTGAAATCTTATTTCAATTTGACAACCCCTGCCTTGAATTGAATCAAATTCAATTCTGTGAAAAAAAAATTCTCAACTCAATTCTCTTGTTCTCATCAGCCCATACGTACAACACATATATATATTTCTTCAACATGTGTCTTGCATGCAGCAAGACACATGTATATATATATATATATATATATATATATATAATTATTATTATTATTAAAAATAATAATAATAATTTTATTTATTAAACATTTTAATAAATAAATAAAATATATATATATAATTATTAATTAAACTTTTTAATTAATAAATATTATTTAATTCAATATCAAATATTGATTAAATAATATAACTAAGCTCGGTTTTTCAGAAAAAACCGACTTTTTTCACATGAATCTCATTCATGTTTCAGGCCGATGCCATATTTAAATCATATTTAAATATGTCCATATTTAAATCATATTTAAATATGTCTATCCTTCTTCCACAAACCCGAATTTGAACGATTCAAATTCTTTTCTTTTCTTTTATACTGTTTCACGGCTTTATCCGAGCTAGCCAGGAGAACCGTAAGGACCTACAGATCATGAGCTCCAACGATACGAGATTATCCGGTCAAAACTCTTTCAACCGAACTAACCAACATTCGTTAACCCCCGGAGACTCCACTAAAGTCCAAGGGCTGCACTCTCCTCACTGTAGATATATTGTGTCTTGTTGATATAACTATCATCAGTAAGTCGATCCTTCACAGGTTGTTCATAATCACAACGGGTCATTTAAACCGTTTAACCCTTGTATTATATCTTGTTCCTTAAGTACCACTGACACCTCTAATGAACAATTGATTTGTGGTCCAACCATCAAATCAGATTCCTCCCTGATCAGGAGAGGATGGGCCCAATGTTCAAGACCTGGAGTCAGCACTTAAGGGAACAACCTCTCTACTAACCCTGAAAGCGGGTAGGAGTGAACTCCAATCTTGCTACAACTATGTCCCCAGCCACTTATTCAATCTTATCCCCAAGATGGTAGGCATATTGAGTCGGCGATCTGGCCACTCTCACCCGTACAAGTCAAAGGATAAGGTCAAATAAACAGGAGTCCATAGTAAGCTCAGGATTGAGATCGAGTTACCTAAGTCATCAAATGAAAAAAATCGGTCTTTACAGTAAACGGTGTTATAAAGAAAGAGCGATTTTATTTCTTGGTTCGGTCTTGTGCAAACTCATTGCACAGGACGCCCTCACTCACATGTCTCTACATGAAACGATTCGAATCACATCGTTTTGTACTATACAAAGTGAGCCGCGTCCAATAGTGTCCCCAGGATAAGGTACCCAGCCTTATCCCTATACTATAGACCATTTTGGCTGTCTACTTGAACTTGATTCACAATCATGTCACACATGAAGTTCAAGTACTCACACTACAGCCATGGGTGTTAGTTATTGGTATAGGTTAATACAAACACAATTCACTAAAATTCAATAACAACTTTATTGAAATATAATATTTACACATATTCAAACAGTTTACAAACTACGAGTTTTAGGACATAAAACCCAACAATGCTAATAAGAGTATGCTTAGAAGAAATAGATGTTCAAACATTCAAGACTAAGTGGAATTCAAAATAACAAGTCTTTCATCAAAACATCAATGGACAAATCCCTAAAATCCCCAAATCTTAACACTTACCTCTAGCCTTCCATGGAAGTTGGAGCAATTCAAGCTTCCATGGGAGCTCTAGAGCTCATACAACACAAAGAAGGGAAGAAAAGCTCCAAAAATGGAGGAAAGTCAAAATCCCGAGGGTAAAATCCAGCTGAACACCTGACCTAAAATCGGAGAAGATGAATTAAATAGTCGACGTAGCGTCGAGACGCTACAGGCAGCGTTGCGACGCTACGGACAAAAAATCTCTGCGCGCACGCGTTCGGAGCGTCGAGACGCTGTCACCTATTTTGCTCTCGGGTCTGATTTTATAATTTTGCCATGGAGCAGCGTCGAGACGCTGAGCCTTTTGTGTCAACTTGCTCTTTTGCTCCTCTTCTTTGCCCGGTTCACTCCCGGAGCCTTAAAACGACCTTCTTAGCTCCGAAATGTGCTCTTGGACTCCACGAGCTCTTTACCGCGAAACACCTACAACAGAGGCAATTAATCAACAATAAGCACGATATTTAGCCATAATTAGGGAGCAAATAGTAGCTTTAATATGAGAGTTATCAATAATATTAGGTTGAGTGGTAACCTAGCACTATTTTGTACAAATGACGTCACATTAGATCTTTTATCATTCTCTAAAGCCCATATCGACGTTTGTATTCAACTCTAGGGCAAAGTTTTATGTTTTATCAATTTCTATAGGGAACCGAAAGACACCGATAAACATATCTTTCATGGACGTTATTATCTCGAATTAAGAAGATTAGCAACCTTCCTTGTATTGTGGCTGGAGATTTTAATGAGATATTCACCGAACATGAGAAAAATGGGGTAGAGAACACACTACGACTTATATTTAAGCTTTTTGGACCTGTTTGAACAACAATGACCTTCGAGATTTAGGATGTAGAGGGGACTGTTTCACCTGGGAGAATAACCACCCAGGTGATGCGTTTATCAAAAATCGTTTGGATCGATGTGTGGAAGACTCTCAGGTTGTATTTGTCTTTCACTCTATTTCAGTTTAAAATCTTGATTTTATTCCTTCGGATCATAGACTCATTGTGTTTTTGTTTTCTTTGAACGCAATGAATTTAGTAATCAACGATGGAGGAATTAGAGCAGTTTATGCAAGTGAGTTTCTGGAAGCGTCGAAGTACATTGATCATGTTGAACTCGCCATCTTAGGAGATCATGTCGAAATGCAGATAATTGCTTCAAGTCTGACTCTTAATCTAGTGGTGGCTCTAGAGATTGAGGAATGATTTTCATATACGATTATCGATGTTGACAAATATTGTACTGTTATCTATCTATTGGGATCAAACTAAAATTTTATTCCCGAACTATTTCATAAATAGTTTTAGATGTCGATGAATACAATTTGAAATGTGCATAATGTATCATAAAGATATTTTTGTTACTATGAAATAAGAAAATTGTATTAATATGAACGTGTTATTGCAACAGTTGTGAGAAGTTATTCCACAAGTTTTAAAAAGTGTTGTTATTCATTCCAAAATTGTTGCAATAAAGGTATTATTGCAGCGGTTGTGAGAAGACATTTAGTTTACAAAAACAATGTTGTTATTTATTTTAAAACTGTTGCAATAGGGTGGGTGTTATTGCAGCGGTTGTGAGAAGTCATTCCAGCACTTTTAAAAAGTGTTGCTAGATCCCTCTCAACACTGGTTTTGCCAGGGGTATATTAAGTGTTGCAGGGGTTCAAAACCGCTGCAATAGCTCAAAAAACCACTGCAATAGCCCTGTTTTCTTGCAGTGGCTTCTTGTTGGACCAATGTTGATCAAACAACTCTAGTTTGACACCTCTCTACCAACATTGCCCGAACAACCCAAAGACTGCAAGCATGGGGAAAAACCAAATATGGGTTATTACAAGCGTAAGATTCCAGACTCCAAGGCACGTATCCAACAACTATTGGATGAGGATTGTGATGACAACATGGTCCATCGCCTGAAACAAGAGGAAAATCGCCTTGATAACATTCTTACAGAGGAAGAAATTTACTGGAAGCAACAATCAAGGGAAGAGTGGCTACAGTGGGGTGACAAAAATATGAAGTGGTTCCATGCTCGAGCAAACCATCGTAAAAATAAGATTACAATTGTATCTATATGTGATCCCAGTGGAGCTCCAACTCAGAGCATGGAATAAATTGAGAATAATTTTCTTCACTATTATACTACTCTGTTTTCTTCTTCCCTTTATGATTTCCAGACGACATAGGAGATTTTAAATGCAACTGAAAAAATGGTAACCCTAGCTATGAACACGCAATTGGACCAACCCTTCCTGGTAAGTGAAATCTTTGAGGCCCTGAAGCAGATGCACCTATCTACGGCACCTTGCCCCGATGGGATTCCAACATTTTTCTACTAGAAATATTGAAGCGTGATGGGAAATAATGTCACCCAAGCCTGCCTTGGCTGGCTCATTTATGGAACCCTTCCAGAATGCTTCAAAAATACCACCATTGTTCTCATTCCAAAATGCAAAGACCAAAAAACGATGAATGACTTCCGACCCATTAACTTGTGTAATCTTAGTTACAAAATAATCGCAAAGGTTTTGACTAATATGTTAAATTTAATTCTTGATCATGTTATTTCTAAAAATTAAAGTAGTTTTTTTCCCGGTCGGTTAGTTGCTGATAATGTTATCTTAGTTTTTGAATATTTTCATCATTTCAAGCTTTTAACTGCCAAAAAGGATTTTGCATCTTTAAAACTGAATATGAGTAAAGCGTATGATCATAGGGTGGAATGGGGTTTTTTTGCATAGTCTAATGAGAATGATGGGTCTTAGTTCTGCTTGGATTGATCGTAATCGCATTTGTATGGAAACTGATTCTTTTCAAATTTTAATTAATGGAAAATGCACATTTACCTTCAAGCCTTCCCGAGGTTTAAGAGAAGGGGATCCTTTATCCCATTATCTCTTCCTCATTTGTGCTGAAGGTATGTCGAGCCTTCTCTGGAAAGCAGAATTAACTAACAAGATCTTTGACTTAAAAATTACGAGATCTGCTCCTTCTATCTCTCATATTTTCTTTCTAGATGACAACCTCTTGTTCCTCAAGGCAAATCAATACGAATTTTAGGAGGTTTGGCGCATTCTACAGGTGTATGAGAAAGCTTATGGTCAGATCGTTAACTATGAGAAATTTGTTCTGATTTTTGGGAAAAAGTTCCCTGAGGAGCTGAAATACTCGTTAGCAACCACCCTTCAAGATAAGGTGGCTTGTAATCATGGGAAGTATCTAGGGGTTCGTTCCTCCCTCTCTAAAAACAAGCAAGTTTCTTTAAATTTCCTAAAGGAAAATGTGTATAAGGTGTTACAAGGATGGAAGGGTAGAATGTTCTCCAAAGGTGGTGATGGACGGAAAGTGTACATGTGAAAACCTCCTAAGGATAATAGTGGTCTAAGCACAAGTGCACGCTATCAATAAGTAATAAAGTATGGAGGTATTCCAAGATATCGTATCCCGAGAGACTATTTGTGAAATTCAATTTTAGTTGAAGAAAGTGCTTTCAAATTGAAACCAAAGGTAACCGATAAAATATTTTGAGTGATGGTTGGTAACCGTTTTATAAAAGCTTTAAATAAACGAGGGATCCAATCGAGTTTCAACCACTAAGTAGAGTGTTCAACTCAATGCGCCCGCTTTGCCCACCTTTTTATTATGGACTGTGAATTCACCTCTCATTCGGCCTCTGTGAGTATACCTTTAGGAGTCTAAGCCATTAAACCACTACTCCTAGGGCTATTGCGACTTAGATAAATTATGCATGTATTCTTTAGTCCTACGATGTGCCTTATTCTTAAGGTCACGTGACGTTCTATTCCTAGGCTCTTTGTCCCATATCCCCTCATGAAATCCATAAAATTCTGATTAAGGCGACAACCCAAGCTATTCCAGCATACACACTCAACTACTTCAAGGTCCTCATTAGTTGTTGTCGGGAGCTTAATCGCTTAATGGCGAATTTCTAGTGTGGGAGCTCTGAAAAGGGACATAAACTCCACTGGGTCAGTTCGTAGAAAGTAACAATGCCCAAGGACAAAAGTGGGCTCGACTTCAGAGATATTCACCTTTTTAACAAGGTTTTACTCGCTAAACACATTTGGCAGATCCTAAACAGGGAGGACTATCTCTTAACTTGGACTTTAAAAGCTAAATATTTCCCTAATGGGTTTTTTCTTTGTGTAGAGTTAAGACGTTGACCATCATATGTTTGGAGATAAATTTTGTGGGATAGAGAATTGGTTGTAAAAGAGAGTAGGTGGAGGGTGGGAAATGAAGAAAATTTTGATATTTTGAATGACCCTTGGGTCCCTAGGGAGAAAACTTTCAAACTTCTCTCGTCGCCTCGTTCTTTGTCACACACTCGAGTTAGCAGTTTATTTCAAAATGGACGTTGGGATGTTGGAAATTTTATATTTTTTTGCAGGAGGATATGAATGTTATTCTGAGCATCCCTTTGAACCAAACACCTTACCCAAATCATTTTTTTGGGCACAATAATCGAAAGGCTTTTACTCGGTCAGAAGTGGTTATAAACTAGCACAATCTAAAATAAATGATGCCACCTCCTCAACTAAACATGAGAGAATATAACTGTGGAAGAACCTTTGAGGTTTGACTGTTCATTCAAATATAAAAAAAAAAAAAAAAAAAAATTGTCTTTGGTGCGTTTGTAATGGAGCACTACAAAGAAAATCTCCAAAGGCGGGGTATAATGATTGTGGTGCCTGCTCATCTCGTGGGCAAGCGAATGAAACAGAAATCCATGTTCTTTGGGTTTGCAAAGCTACCCAAAAATTATGAAAAAATGGGCCTTGAGGCTTTTCAATACCATTTACTCTGATTTTTTTTCTTTGTTTTGCAAGGCTTACTAAGACCTAGATCAAATGGAGATGTGAATTTTTGCTCTTACATTGATGGGATTCTGGAACCAGCGAAACTCCAAGCTTCTCGAGGGAAAGAAGAAGGCAAATAAAGACCCAATTCAGTGGGCTTTGGAGCTCTCAGACGAAATGGATGCTAACGTTAATCCACAAGGCCACCAACTGAATTAGTGTTGTAGACAAAATCCCGTCGATCACTCATCAAGGCCTCTAAATGTAAACAGTAGTGATCGTTGGAGGCCCCCTAACGACGACTGATGGATAAAAAGTGTGCGTATATAAATGGTTTTGGAATTGTAAGTCCAAGTTGTCAACAAGTAATAAAGATTGGAAGTATTCCAAGTATAATATACCAAAAGACTGTTTGTGAAGTTTAGTTTTAAAGAAAATGCTTTTGAATCGAAACCAAAGGTAATCGATAAAATATTTTGAGTGACGATTGGTAACTGTTTTAGAAAAGCTTTAAATAAGCAAGGGACTTTTATTCGGGTTCAACCATTAATCCTGAAAGTTTCACCCCATGTAGTCGCATCACCCGCCGCAATGCCAACTTTACTATGGACTGTGATTTCATCTCATATTCAGCATTCATGAGTATACCTTTAGGAGTTCAAGCCATTAAACATCTATTTCTATGGCTAATGTGAACTCAGATAAATCAAGCATACAATTCATTAGTCCTACGATGTGCCAAATTTCTAACAGCACGTAACGACCTATTCCTAGGCTATTTGTTCTTTATCGCCTCATGAGATCCGTATATTGCCCGAGTCTTCCTAGTGCTGACTCAACTACCATGTTTACTTAAGTAGCTACTTCAAATTAACAAGTCAAAAATGTAATCAATGAGGGAAATAATAAAGCTTGCGGCAACGGGAAAATTGACCTTATTGACTCAAACTACTTCATTCTTAGGGCATCCACTGAATCGGATCCATTAAAGGAATTTAGCTCAAAATGAAAGAAATACTAGAAAATTTCATTGATGTAAAAACTAATGAATACAAAACGTTTAATAAATGAAACTAGAAATTTAAAGAACATTGCTGGAAAATTAAAAAAAAGCAAGGGTAAAATCTGGAAAATAATCTAAAAGTTCCTACAAATACATAAATTCACTCTAGGGCTACCCTCTCTAGCTGAATTCAACATTTTCCAAGGTGAATTTTGTTGGGTTTTATGTCCTAAAACTCGTGGTTTGTAAACTGAATGTGTATTCTATTTTGGAATAAAGTTGTTATTGAGGTTTATTCAGCAAAGTTGTTATTGAATAAAGTGAATTGCGTACTTATAACCTAATTCCAATAAACTTAGAACCCTTGGCTATAGGATGAATACTTCAACTTCATGTATAGACATGAATGTGGATTAAATTCGAGTAATAGCTAGAACGGTCTATAGTATAGGGATAGGGTTGGGTACCTTATCCTGGGACACTATGAACGCAACCCACTTTGTATAGTACAAACGATGTTATCTGAAATCGTTCATGTGGAGACATGTGAGCGGGGGCGTCCTGTGGAATGAGTTTGCATAAGACCAAACCGCGAAATTAAGTCACTTTTTCTTCATAACTTCGTTTACTGTTAAAGACTGACTTTTTTATATGATGACCTAGGTAACTCGATCTGAATCCTGGGCACGCTATGAACTCCTGTTTATTCGGACTTATCCTTTGACTTGTATGGGTGAGAGTGGCCCGAGATCGCCGACTCAATAAGCCTACCATCTTAGGGATAAGATCGGGTAGGGAGCTGGGAACATAGTCCTGCGAGATGGAATTCATTCCTACCCTATTTTAGGGTTTAGTAGAAAAGTTGTTCCCTTAAGTGCTGACTCAGGTCTTGAACAAAGAGCCCACCCTTTTCATTGGCCCGAGAGGGATTTAGTTTGGTGGTTGGACCACAAACCAATTGTTCATTAGAGAATCAGTGGGGACTTAAGGAACAAGATGTAATTACGAGGGTAAAACGGTATATTTGACCCAACTGTAATTACAAACGACCTGTGAAGGATCGACTTACTAATGACGGTTATATCAAGAGGACAAAAATTTATCTAGGGTGAGGAGAGTGCAACCGTTAGGCTTTAGTGGAGTGTCCCAACGGTTAACGAATGTTGATTAGCTTGGCTAAAAAGTTTGGTCGGTTAATCTCGTATCGTTGGAGCTCATGATCTCTAGGTTCTTTAGGTTCTCCTGGCTAGCTCGGATTAAGCCGTGTAACAATATGAGAGAAAAGAATTTGAATTTATTCAAATTCGGTTTTGGAAAAGAGATAGACATATTTAAATGTGATTTAAATATGGGTTAGGTCTAATACATGAATAAAGATTAATGTTTGAGAAGTCGGTTTTAGAAACCAGGATTAGTCTTATTATTTAATTAATATTTAATATTGAATTAAATAATCATATTAATTAATTAATTAAATATTATTTTGTTTTAAATTAATTTTGAATTAATTAAACAAAATCATGGAGAGTGCAACCCTCGGACTATAGTGGAGTCTTCGGGTGTTAACGAATGTTGATTAGTTCGGTTAAAAGAGTTTTAACCGGATAATCTTGTATCGTTGGAGCTCATGATCTGTAGGTTCTTTAGGTTCTCCTGGCTAGCTCGGATAACGTCGTGCAACATTATAAGATAAAAGGAAAATAAAAAGAATTTGAATGGTTCAAATTCAGGTTTTGGAAGGATGATGGACATATTTAAATATGATTTAAATATGAGAATTGGTCTAAAACATGAATACGATTCATGTCCAAAAAATCGATTTTCGAAAAAAATGAGATTAGCCATATTATTTAATTAATATTTGATATTAAATTAAATAATATTAATTAATATATATATTGGTTTACATGCAATGTGCATGTAAACCATGTGGCTTATCACTTAAATATATATTGTTATTTATATGTAATATATATGGATAAGTGAAGTTGGGGTTCTGGTTTTTTGGCTCAGAGGAATTCAGATGTTTTAAAAAACATTCTTAAAAAAACTTCAAGTTGGATGGTTCTGGTTTATCCATGAACTTGATTTTTTTTTTCTTTTGAAGTTTTAGAGTTCCTCTACTCACCACATCTCCCTCTTTCCCTTTCTTTTGCTTCTTTCTTTTTCTCTTTTAAACGGAGTCCCACAACTCCGTTGCTCGGCACCGAGGATAGCGGGACTACCGGAGGTGGTCCTTGGGGCGCTCGTGAGAGGAAGCTCGAAGCGTTCGTGAGGAGAAATGGCCGACGAAAGTTGAAAAAATTGGAACTACAAGGGTATGTATTCTAAATTTCTTATTTCCGTCTTTTCGAGCATGTTTCTAGTTTATTAAATTGATGGAATTAGAGTATCAACGATCCAAAATCGCTTCCGCAACGTAATACACTCCATCAATGCGAACTTAGATAAATCAAGTATACAATTCTTTAGTCCTACGGTGTGCCTTATTATTAAGAGCACGTGACAACCTATTCGTTGACTCTTTGTCCCTTATCCCCTCATGAGATCCGTATGTTAGCTTTATGGTTTCAATCAAACTATATATTTTGATGATAACAAACTCATTTTTTGTACTGACATTTTTAGTGTTTCAAAGTATCTATTATGTAGAGTTCGGAAAGACGATTCCAACGCATTTTGAATGGTTCGAATCAGAGCTCAAAGACAAAAGAAGGATTGAGTGATCATGACAAACGTGGACCATCCAAAGGTGGACACATGGCAAAGGCGACTAAATTTTTGAAATTAAGAAAAATAAATTCAAAAATTCATTCATTTCCTATCTATCAAATTCTAAATTCAAAAATTCATTCATTTCCTATCTCTCAAATTCTAAATTCAAAAACCCATTTCTTTCCTATCTCTCAAATTCTAAATTCAAAAAATTCATTCATTTCCTATATCTCAAATTCAAAATTCAAAAATCCATTCATTTCCCATCTTTCAATCTCCACCCTACATTCATCTTACCCTAAATCTAATGGCTAGTTTTGAACATTTTCTTTTTAAAATGGTAGTCATTCTCATTTTTGAAAAGCGAGCAATTTCCAAGAAAAAAAATTCTAGCAAAATCATTTTTGATCTTTTGCTCTCAAAATCGAATTCAACTTGCAAATCTCTCACATACTCCTAAACTTGATCATCCTACATTTGTGAGAAATTTTGGAGCGTTTGTCTACTGTGTTCATCTGTAATATCTTATCTTTTTAGAGGTAATTCGTTGTAAGTTTTATTTTCTCGGGTTTTGTATTAAGGTGTGGGTACACCTTGGGTTGTGTGAAAAATAAATTGGTTGGATCCCGAACCAGTAAAAAAGATCACAGGTTTCTCTTTAGTATAGGTGAAGAAAAAAAAATAGGGTCGTTTTCGGTTTGGTTCTCACCCGCAAGAGGATCTCTTAGTGAAATACCCAAGAAGGAGTCTTGGGGAGTGGAGTAGGCAATTCGCCGAACCACTATAAATTCTCGGTGTCCTCTCTTCCTTACTTTTCATTTCAATTTTTGTTTTAATTATTTTAATCTCTTAGATTGCATGATATAGGCTTGCTTTGATTCGTTTTTGGTTGCTTGAGTGGTTTAACGTTTAAAATTTAAAATTGCTAGACAACTCTATTCACCCTCTAGTGTTGCCATTAGATCCTACACCGTATATTCCCCGAATCTTCTTGGTGCTCTGACTCAACTACCATGTTAACTTAAGCAGCTAATTCAAATTAACAAGTTAAAAATGTAATCAACGAGGGAAATAGTTAAGCTTGCGGCAACGGGCAAATTGACCTTATGGACTCAAATTACTTCATTCTTAGTGCATCCACCGAATCAGATCCCTTAAGGAATTTAGTTCAAAATGAAAGAAATACTAGGAAATTTCATTGATGTAAAAATCATGAATACAAAACGTTTAATAAATGAAACTAGGAATTTAAAGAACAATGCTCGAAAATAAAAACAACAAGGGTAAAATATGGAAAATGATCTAAAAGTTCCTAAGAAACATAAAGTCACTCTAGGACTTCCTTCTCTAGCCGAATTCAACATTTTTCAAGGTGAATTCAGCTTACAATCCTCACTTAAGGGTGCAAGACTGAGTACGGAAGTCGATCTTAAGAGAGACAACCAAGCGTGAATGATGGAGGTGTTCTTTAGTGATGGGGATGTTCTTCAGATATCCACAGAGGGTGTTCGTGAAAGACTTTCTTTATACCCCAGACAATGCAACACCATTGCTCACAATTTGGCTAGTCACGGGAGGAAGACCAATATCGATGGTGTTTGGGTTGAAGAACACCCTCTCTGGATATCTGAAGTTGTTTTAAGGATATTTTTCTATTTTAATTTCTTTTATGTTTTAGTTCATGTGTGCTAAAAAAGAAAAAAAAAGTGTATTTTGATTTACTTGCAAAAGATCAAGTATAGTATTTTCAAATTTATCACGCAACTTTTCTTAAATAAATAGAAAAAAAATAGAGGAAGACGAAAAGATAAAAGAATCACTCATATTAATGAAAGCTCTTTACTATCCATTTAATTTCAACATTTTTTTTTTTGACAACATGTGGGGTGAAGATCGAACCTAGGATCTCATAATCACTAGTTCATACAACTATGCTCTTGTTGATAATTTCAACATTACTCTTTAATATTATGTTAATCATTGTATTTAATCGAGTCTTATACATATGCATTAATTCATTAATTCTACAAAAAAAAAAAAAAAAAAATTCTCGTTTAAAAAAAAAATAAAAAAATAAAGTGTAGAATTCATTTATGTTTTTTCGCAACAATATTTTAATTAATGCAAGGATTGAACATGACTTTTTAGTCACATACACAACCTTATGCCAATTGAGCTATGCTCGATTTGGCTAGAATTCATTTATGTTGCTAAAAGAAAAAAACAAATTTCATTAGTTTTAATTGATATAATAATAATTAATTTTGAGATTTTAAGTAATAACTCTTAAAAAAAAAATTTAAAGCTATAAATTGATTTAAAAAAAAAAAAATATATATATATATATATATATATATATTTCGTTGTTAATAATATTGGGCCATCCAATAGAATCAGGGAGGAGTTCTTGAACCGGCCTCAGACTCTGAAATCTGCTGAGAGCTAAAAAGTTGCGAATCTTCTGAGAGGATTTGAAATGACGACTACGAGCATATAACGAAACATTTGCAGTTTCAATTTCGGTTTCTCTTTCAGGCAATTCCAAAGTCCCGCCATGGAAGCAACATCTCAGAGCACTCGTCTTCTCCGTCCCGCTCTGTTCCGTTCTAGACCTTCAAGGTTTCGAGGTTAGCCTCCTAAATTTTGGTTTCCGGAAGAAGAAGGACAAATAATCATAATATATAATATTATCCTTGCATGTTCTCACCAGCAGGAATTGTTTTCGCTTCTAGGTGGAATTACTTTACTTGCTTAAACATATTTAAAGTGGCAATGAAGTATAGGGCAACGACTGTTTAGCTCAAGATAAGATGTATGCCAAGGTTCAGTATGGATTATGGTTGTAGTTAAAGAAGGATTCTGAATTCTAGATAAAAAATGGGAACTGGGTAGAAACATTTATCGCATCTGTAGAGTTTGGGCTCTTCTTTGCATTAAGGAAGCTATTTTTTTTGGTCTTTTTCTTAAGCTGTGGATGCTCCAGGTGCTTTTGGTCCATTAGGATCATATCATCTCCTCCTCCTTTGAAAAGATTCGTCATATCATCGAATCTCATAGTTTTTCATTGCCTATACATAGAGGAAGCAAGTTAGTAACTTCAAAATCAAAATTCATTTTATACTTCCCTTGTAGAGCAGTCTTAAAATCTAGAGACGTTGATGCTCTTTTTGACCTTCTCTTTGTTTGTGCAAAAGAGCTTTTGAATTGGAGTCCATTAGGATCATATCATCTCTATGTCTTTGTTTGCTACTCGAACTTTTTGTAATTATCAATTTGGTCTTATACTTTTGAATTGGAGTCTGTTCTTGTAGGTTGTTAAGGACTCATTTTGTGGGCTTGTTTTTTGTATGCCCTTGTAAATTCTTTTATTTTTCTCAACGGTTTCTTACCAAAAAAAAAAAAAAAGAAAAAAAAGTACAGCTGATACAAGAGAGAAGAAAACTGTAATGAAGAAAGGCCCGAGTAGATGACATGACTTATTAGCTAGCTGCTTTAACATAAATGTCTCTTATCTAATTTTTCAATCCCAGTTGAGTGGTTGTGTAAATGTAATGTAATTAAGTGTGAGAAAACCAGCTTGTCTAAATTATTATTGTCTTTTTTCCTAAAGTTCAGATATCTTATGTTTGAACGGGAAAATATATTTTGTGTTTTCTTTTTTATATCAGAAATGCTTCCAGATGGTATGAGTAAACTTTGTTGAGGTGACCAACAATAAATTTATTATTTGGTTGTCAGCTTAGGCTAGTAGTATAATTTATCACCTCACCACGGTAAATTTATTCGATATTTTCTCCTCAGGGTCAACTGAAAACTTGTTTCCATTATTGAACATAGAGCAAACATTCATTTTCCTTCCAGGACTAAAATTGCTATACCAAAATATAATTTATGTCTAATCGATTCTGCTGATGACCATGGGAGTTCGCTTTGTTACAAAATAATATTTTGCATAAAGCACGTGTTAAATGGCCTCACTTGGCTGCTTTTGTTCTTACAGTTGCTGCAGCTTATGATGTCCAATTCTGTCAATTGCAGTTTGGTAGATCTTCCTCTGTGATTAATTTCAACTCTCTGAAATTCAAGGGAAGAAATAATGTGTTATCAAATAGGCCTTTTGTCTCTAAAGTGAACCGAAAGTCTTCTGATTGTTTGTCAAATCAGTGCCAAAGCAGCCGTATGAATGTCAAGGCAACATCTGAACAGTGTCTAGACCTTGAAACTTTTTCACAGGAATCAAATGATGGGGATGCTTTTCTCACTTCTCCCAATGGCCCTAACTTTGATACCTGGAAACCTAGATCTAAAATGTTTAGAAATAGATTCTTGAATCTTGTACGTCTTCGTTCTGTTCTCAACAATGCTGCTGAATCATTTTTTAAAAGTGAAATACGACGAAGGTTGTTTGTAACAGCAGTGCTAATTGTAATAAGTCGTGTTGGATACTTCATTCCTCTTCCTGGGTTTGATAGGAGGTTGATACCACAAGATTATCTTAGCTTTGTTTCTGGATCTGTTGGTGAGTTCATAGAATTACTATACATGCATTAGTTATCTACATTATATACTCCTAATGTTGCAGAATTCAATTTCATTTCATACTTTTTACTTAGGTGATGTTGACTGTCTTTTACTTCATGTTCATGTTTGTGGCAGATGAACTTGGTGATTTTACTACAGAGATGAAAATGTCTTTGTTCCAGCTAGGAATCAGTCCTCAGATTATTGCATCAATCATCATGCAGGTTTAACATTTTTCTTTATATCTATCTTCAATGTCTTGATATTGATGTAGAGAGTGACATACTCAAAGTAGAAGGCATTTAGAAATAATGAAGGGCTTGTTCCCTTTAGATAAACTTGGCTGCGAAATATTCAGAAACTTGCAGTATTGGGAAGGTTCTAATCCACGGCTACCCAATGAAGACAATATTGAATGGTAAAACTTTTAAAGAGTAAAGAACCCTAAACTATGTTTGGATAACTATTTAATTTTTGTTCCCCATTGTTTTGTTTTAAATTTAGTGTGCTCTAACTAGTGGCTTATTTTTTAGAATAGAAATGCTATTCTTTATTTGATTCGTGACCCTGTGAACATTAACTTCTAGTATAAGATAACCTTAATATTTTCTTTTTTTTTGAAAGGAAACATTAACTATTTCATTGATAAAATGAAAGTATACAAAAGAGCTCTCACTCGAGCAAAGTTACAAAAAATACCTCCATTGACTGTGAAGGGTATTGAGATCATAATTACAAAAAGAGGGAGATAAATTGCTCCAAGATAAAGCTAGTAAAATCGAGGTCCTTTATCGATAACCTTAATATTTTCAAGTCACCTAGCCATTGTTCTTAATAACGATTTTGTTTTCACAAGTACTATCGGTGAAGATTATGAGCTTAAGAGCATGAGTTCAAACTAGGGGTGAGTATCGGTCGGTTGGGGTCGATTTTCCGTCTAAACTAGAGAACGAGTTCAATATTTTGGGAACCGATTTTTTTTTTTTTTCAGTTCATGAAACCGAACGACCGATAGATCGGTTCGGTCGGTCGGTTTTGGCGCCAAACCGACTACGCAAACAGAGGCAGAATAAGAGATGGATGCAAAGGCGGAAGGCAAGGCGGCGAGGTCATGCCGATGGAGGGAGGCGAGAGCGAAGACGATAAGATACTTGGCATCTAACCTGCATTTTATGGAGGTTTAGAGAGGCAACGACTAAGACAGGGAGAAGATTGAGGAAAAAGAAATGAAGGAGTGCACGAAGAAAGAACAAGGGAAAGGAAATGGTTGAAGAAAGAGAAAAAAAGATTAAAAAAAGATTAAAAAATAAAGTAATCATTATTTTTTTAAAATAACTTTCCTTGGGAAGAGGCCTGTGTCAGACGTTTGTGTGTACGCAAACCAAATACCAACTTTCAAATTATTTTTTTGTAATTCGGTCGGTTTGAGTCCTCTTGGGCTCGCCGATCGACTGATCGGCTTTGCTACTTGCAAAACCGACTCCGATCGAAAATGTCTATAAACCGACCGAACCGAGTCGGTTTGGTCGGTCGACTCTGTTTTCAGGTTTTTTTGCTCACTCCTAGTTCAAACCATGGTGGCTAGATACATAGGATTTAATATTCTACGAATTTTCTTGGAAACCAAATGTAGTAGGGTTGGACAAGATTACTTGAGGTGTGCGCTCAAACGGACTCAGACACTCAAGGATGTATTATAAAAAAAATTGCTGCAAATTGTTGTTGAAAACAACTTCCATACTTGCTTTAATATTTATACTATTTGTGCTTAAGTAATCTCCAAAGGCAACTTACCTAGACCTGATATTAAGTTTTCTTAAAAATTATTTTTAATAATACTGTCTGGGTATCAAACATAGCTTATGCGTGTTTCAAGTAATCTCATAGGACGGTTAGGAGACTGTATGGTATTTGGTATGAGTTTCAAGTTTTCAACTAATAGGATATTTAATATTCTAGGTACTTGGGGGAACATAGTTTCAACCCATAATCTCAAAGGCATTGCTGTTTACAACTTGGTTCTTTTGACTATTGGGCCAATTCATTGTGGTTAAAAGTCTTTAAGCACTGTTGATCTACCACTAATTGTATCATTGTGGTTAGGGAAGAATAATACTTTTGCAATTACCTTACTGCTTTGTAATTTATTAATCATGCAAAATTTTGGAATGCATTAGGAATGTAAAGTGCATCTACTGTTTCTTTGTTAGCCATTGGCATAGAGTTGACGCAAACTACTGTGTTTTGAATTTGAGGTGACTTTTATCCCTTTTAATTCCCAAGTCTGTTCCATACTTGGGAATTTAAAAAAAAAAAAAAAAAAAAGATCCTAAGTCTTTTCGATACTCAAGCTGTTTTTCATTTTGCTTTCCATTTTTTGGAGGCTAAAACCTCTCAATATTATTTCCTAAGCCAATAACATCGTTCCCCTCTTCTCCACAATAGGGATGAAAGAATTTTCCAGTTTGCAATTCTCCTTCCTTGATTGTATTTGGTTTCTTTATGTCTCCGATAACACATGAGGCAGAGTGTTTTTGGTCCTACTAATTGCTTCCATGATGAATTTCCAATGTGCAATACCTCTTGTTGATGAAGTTTTTTCTGAAAGTTCTTTTTGATGATTTATTTAGTATTATTATTGTTGTTGTATTGTATCCATCTTGGACTGAAGTTCAATGCTTAACTTCCCAAAAGTTGATACATAGGTACTCTGTCACATTGTACCATCTTTAGTAAAGCTGAGAAAAGAAGGCTTGGATGGTCACGAGAAGATCAAGAGTTATATGTATGTCTGATACTTCATACCAACCGTTGATCTGCATTTTTCTGTTTATTTCATAATGGACTTTGATCATTTTCTTTCTTTATTTTGGATGGAATTCGGCATTCCTATGAACATCACCGGGTAACATCAGATGGTGGATGTCATTTGGCTTTGCAATATTGGAGGCTTTAATACTTTCTTGCTACTCACTTCCATACTCAATCTATGCAGCTAATCACAGGTAAGTTTTAGCTATAAGAACATCAGTTTGAAGATTATTTTGGGATTCCAAGCAGTTCTATAGGATTAGAATTAGTCTCAATTTAGACATTGAAGGAAAATATCCTTTTCCATAGTAATAATCTGCATTATCTTTTCATTGTTGCATGTTGTATTTTCATTTTTATTTGCTTCCAACTTTAATTTTGATTTTTGCTTTCATGTGATACTCAAGACTCTCGTGTTTCTTTTTATTGTAATTGTTGGTTCAGATATCTCTGTTCAGAGAATTGAGGTTGCATTTTTTTTTTTTTAACAAGAAACAAACCATTTCATTGATTTAATGAAAGAAGATTATTACTCAAAGGAAACAAACTCCATAAATGAGTGAAATAAAAGCAATTAAATACAATAATATAAAGGTAGAATATGGATTTATCATGGGAAAATAAAAGCGTTCCAATTTAAGTTGATGTCTTCCAAGGAGAAATCTGTGAAGGAGCTTGAGAGAGAACACCAAGGGGTTTGTTCATAAAGGGGTTTGTTCTTATTTATTTCTTTTTTTTGTAGAGTTAAACATGTGATGGTGACTACTTTGTTATTGGTATGTGGTGCTATGACAATGACATGGATTTGCGACACAATCTCAGATTCTGGATTTGGTAGGCAACTTCTTCTTTCTCTCACTTAATTTTGGTCACTTGGTCTAATGTTTGAGCTCTTCATTGTTTTTGATTGTAGTACTCTGTTTAATAGTTGAGAAAGTAGAGTTTTAGAAACGAGACATCAGGATAGAAAAACTAGGAGACAAGATAATTTTGTTGTGTGAGAAAATATATGTGATATATGAAGTCAATCTTAAGTTTGTTGAAGGAGAAAATTGGTATTTTAAATTTATTTAACAGGTACCTGGTTGCCTGGTTTTTGAGGAGTCTAATTTTCTAACTATTGAATGCTCTCAAAATCAATTCCAAATGGAGCCTTCATTTGTTTTAATAGTGTAGCTATATGATTGCTTATTCCTTGATTACATAATTTACATTATAAATTAATAGATGTATACATAATACATGTGAGATTTAAAATGGTGTCCAGTCCTAACCTTCAGTAAAATTATAGAAAGAGGCGACACATTATGACTAGTATGTGGATTGTGCAACTTACTGAGTTACTGGGAATATCATTAATCATTCTGATTTTTATTTGTTTTGTTTTTGGAAGCAAAACTTCCATTAAAAAATAAAAAGTACAGGGGAAGCCGGAAGGTAAGATGATTTTCTAATTTCACATTGCAGGTTAAATGAGACAAGCTTTGCTGGGAGTATGTTTTGTTGACAAACATACTTTCTTCCTATAGTTTGCATGACTGCTTCTAAACTGTGCATATCATGTAACACACCCTTCCTGAGAGAGACTTGTTGATAATAATGTTCATCCATTAACTGAAGAATTTATAGTCAGTATATTATTATGTGACTACCTGTGTTTGTACGTATATGCGTGTGTTTGCACACATGTATAAGTGTGTGGATGTGGTGTTGTGTCCTTAGCGCTTCACTCTCCTATCTATCGTCAATATGATTCAACTTTTGGCTTTATTATTCTATCCTTTTCCAATTTCCGTTGTCTTTATCTAGGTGATGTGTTATAAACCACCTCATGATGTATCTTTTACCATACTCATAAACTTGTAATGTCTTACTTTTGTGTACAGTATGCTTCTTCTGTGTTTAACTAGTAATGCATTTTGCAGGGCAAGGTTCTTCTCTAATTATATGCGTTGGAATTCTGACGGGCTATACAGAGACATTGTACAAAATGTTGTCTCAGCTGTCAGGTATGCAATTAAACTTGACGGTTTAAAAGTTCTCTACCCATTGGAGTTGCATTTTTAATTTGGATGGTTAAATAACACTTTTCTTTTCTGTAAATATTCTTAGTAATAATGGTGTAGCTGTGAATAAAAAAAAGAAGCTTTTTTTACACAACAGCTCGATAAGTCAACTCTTTAAACGATACCAATTCATTTTGTCCACATTCGTTTCAAACTCTCAGCCACATTGTCCACTTTGGGCATACGCACTTTGCTTTTGTTCCTTGTTCCACTCAAAATGCCTCATGCCAATGGAGATAATTGTCCTCACTTATATATCATGAATAAATCTCTCCCTTCCCTAGCCAATGTGGGCTTTGTTTGCACCTAACTGGGGGTCAGTCAAATACATAAATAGGGGAGGGACTTAACGTTGGCAACTTGAAAGAACAAAAAATTCTCTACTTGCAGAGTGGATTGGGAGGTACATTTTGGAAATAGATGCTCTTTGGAGAAGAGGAAGAGTTATAGATAAGACGATAGTATGGCTCTACTCCTTTGAATACTTGGCCGGCAAGCCTTTTCTTGCTATCTTTCAAGGGACCATGGAAGATTGTTATCAAACAGTCAAACATCATTCAATCAAGAGCTACAGGACGATCATCCATCTTGGTTTTATTTATGATTTAGACGAGCAACAATAATAAAAAGAGGAGGGATAGAAAAAGAGGGGAAAACTTGGGCTATTGGTTTCCCTGTGATGAAGATTGAGAAGTTGGACTAATCCATGGTAAAATTTCTCGAAATAATCTTGAAACCCATTATGGCTAATATTTCATCGAGTCCCAATCCACATTGTTAACACACATTCTCCAGATCTTGCTTGAAGACTAAAACCTATTTCTTTTTCCTCCTTCAATCATCCACTACTTGAATGGCTATAAGAATAGTGTTTGGACACCGCCTAACGGGATCAAGAACCTCAATGTATTGATATGAAAAGATACATGAATTACAAGATAAGCAAGTGTTTAAAGGTACTTGCACCCTCCCATCTTGAGAACTATCTCAAGCCCTAATCCACTTCACAATTGACTCCCTTCCTCTAATCTCATCCCCTCTATTTATAACCATATACTCTAACTAACTTCCTAAGTATTTACCCTATAAGCCCTTACTACTAACATACCCATATTGCCCATATACCCCTAACTAGGGTCCTCACAAATAGAGTCAATAATTTGCCTTTCTTTGATAAATTCCGCCTGATAATGTGATATAGTGGCGACGAAAGCTTCCTTTATGCAGTCAACAAGTACTTTGACTAAGAATTATAGAGGCAGGTTAAAGTGTACTAGCAATGTGATGTTTAACTGAGCCAAGGTGACCCAGAACCTTCCCATTCAGAACTGAAGCTTGGCTTTACCCATTTCAGTTTCTTGGTAAAGGAATCTAGGTTTTACATTTTTTTTTTCCATATTAAAACCATTATTGTAATTAAGTAATGATTTTTTTTTTTTGGTAAGAAATCAAACTTTCATTGAGAATAATGAAAAAAATAAAGGCATACAAAGAACAAGCCCAACAAATGAGGGTTCCAAACTACAAGAAGGGTCTCCAATCCAACAAAATCAAACCAAGACCATAATTACATAAAGGTCTAGTGACCGATGCCCACAAGGAATGATCGTTCTTCTAGAGTCTAATACAAGATCAATATGTTATTTTACTTGTTACTAGATCTGGTCGACCCTATCTATAGAAGACTTTCACCAAATGGAAAGGAAGCCTGGATGAGAGATGCACAAGTTTCCAAAGCGTAAGAGAGTAGGAGCTGTTTAAATTTCCAGCTTTAGAAAAAATAAGAAAATGGTCCAATATATCTACTAAAGCTTACTGATTCTTAAGTTTTTCCAACCAAGAGTTGGAAACCAGAAGAAGATTGACTACTGTCGAACTAGTAATTCACTGTCTTTGTAATTCCTCATTCAAAAAGTTACATAATATGTAGACTAAGTCAAATCCTCTTATAAGAATTAGGTCTAAACTAATTTAAGAGACTAATTATAATTTTAGCCAAGAAATCCTATGCTAGTCAATATTTTTATTTTTACCATAAAGAAGTAGGAATAGGATAAAAAATTGAGAGAATAAAAAAAATGAAACTACATAAAGGCATAAAGCAAATAAAACTATGCTGATAATTTTTAGGGATGCCAGCAGTATCATGGTATCAGAACTTAGTTCTGAATTGAGTTCCTATATTCCATCTGGGTGCTGTTAGTTGAGGTGATTTATGACTTGGAATGTTTCAAGTCTGGTAATAAATTTATTTTGTAAGGAAGGTTTACACTCAAGGATAATGCCTGATGTACATTGTTTGTGTATTTACCAAGGTACAATTGTTTTGGATAGAGTAAATAAACATCATGTACATTCTTTTTTATTTACTATTTATTTTTTAAAATTTCCATCAGCTATTTTGTTGTGGAAAGTCTCAGCTTTTTGATTGCTTAAAATGTAACATATCACAGGACATGCTATGATTTGGTGGCCTTATGTACTTGCCCTATTGGGCATCTTTACCGTAGTTACAATGTGGGCGGTTGTTGTAACTGAAGGTTGCAGGAAAATTAAGCTGCAGTATTATGGTTTTAAACTTGCTTCAGCTGCAAGGTATTCTAATTATTTTCTCGTGGAAAATATTTTTTCTATTACCAACTGTCTCATGCTGCCATGCATTTGGTTTCTTGTCACAATAGGCAGTTTCATAGTATTGAAGGAGACTAATTCCATTTTGGAAAAAATATACTTTTGGTCCATGAGGTTTGAGTTTGGTAGCATTTTGGTTCATGCCGTCAGTTTTCCATTATTTTAGCTAACTGAAGTTGACGTGACAATGTTTTCTTTTTTAAAATAAAAACATATATATATATTTCCTTCTTTCTTCTTTCTCCCTCCTCCCATCCTTCTTCCTCCTTCCCATCCATGGCTGACATCGCCATCGACATCGCCCCCCATCTTCTTCTTTCTCCTCTATTCTATTCTCTTCATCTTCTTTCCCCTTCCTCCTCCTTTCTCTCCTTACCCACATTTATTAAAAAAAAAAAAAAAAAAAAGCTGAAACGTTTCAGATCTGAAACGAAGGGAGACATTTTAGATTTGGAACGAAATCGTTCCAAATATATATATATATATATATTGAAAACGTGGGAAGGAAGAGGAAGGGGAAAAAGAAGAAGGGAAGGATAGGAAAGAAGAAAAGAAAAAAGAGGAAAAGAGAGGGAAAAAAGAAGAGGCGCCACCGCCACCATGGATGGGAAGAGGGAGAAAGAAGAGATAGAAAAAGAAAAAAAATTAAAAATATTTTTCAATAAAAAAATGTCACGTCATCTTTTTGTTAGCTAATTAATGGAGAATTGACTGCATACACCAAATAAACCATTTTTCCAAACCTCAGAGCTTAAAATGCGGAGTTTGAAAATCCAGGGACCTAAATGTTACCAAACCCAAACCTCGGGGACCAAAAGTGTATTTTTTCCTTCCATTTTTTTTGTCCAATTTTAGGGTAAGATACAGTAATATCATGTGATCCGTTTAGTTTCATCCCTTTGGGCATACATGCTTTTATCACTTGCCTCTCCGTTCAATGTAGCTTGCATTGGCTATGCTTTAAACAGATGTCTGGATTTTGTATTATGATTGAGCTCATATCCAATTTTACGATTGTCTTTTTTGGTTCATCATCTATTGTACGATGCCCTTTTCCTTTTGGTTCATTTACAGAGAAGACTCGTCAATCACTGAAGTAGAGCCTTATATACCTTTTAATATCAATCCTGCTGGGATGCAACCAATTCTCACGACCACTTATCTCTTGGCGTTTCCCAGTATCCTTGCCAGGTTGTTATATGAAATATATCCTTTGCTACATTACGATGACTGAAGTTATTTTGCTTTACGGGATTGATATCGACTTTTCTTGTGGAGATAATGATGCAATTTCTAACATCAGGTTTTGTACACAGCCTCCTAAATTCAAAATTCTGGGAGCATGCAAAGGAGATACTGAACCCGGAAAGTTCTATTGGTGCAGAGCCGTGGGTTTATTACTTAATATATGCGGTTTTTGTATTCTTGTTCAACATATTTGACATTGTAAGTTTCTTTACCTCATGTCTTTGGGTTTTTAAATGATTATTGCATTGTGCATTGTTGCCAACAATTCTAGAATTTTATATTTTCTTTTGGCTAAATATATGACTTAGTCCTAATGTTTGGGTGTTTTTCCAATTTAGTGTTATCCCCATAATCTTTCGATCTTCTACATTTAACATCCACTAATGGAGAGAGTATACATAAAAATGTTAAAATGCAATAGACTAAATTGAAACTTCTTAAATAAAGAGACTAAATTGTTACTTCTTAAACAAAGAGACCAAATTGCAAACCATGGTGAGCAACTACCTAGAATTTAATATCCTACAAGTTCTTTTGGAAATTGTAATAGGGTCAAGCAGTTATCCCGTGAGAATAGTCGAGGTTCGCACAAGCTGACCCAAACACTGTGTTAGGCCCCCAATTGTGAATACCTGCATAAGGAAGAGAAAGGGAAAAGAGCAAATGGGTTAACCGTCTGAGGGATTGTGGGGTCGATTGTTGTACGGTCGTAGGGTTTGTGTTGTTGAGGATCTCACACTTGACAAATGAAGGGACCTCACTCACAATATAAGATACATGGGTTACTCCTCCTATCACCAATTGGTTTTAAGAGGGACCCCCATGATATATGGCCCACGAAGCCCAAACGGGTATTCGGTCCAAAACTGGGATCCGACCCAAGAATGGTGAACCCAAAGAGGCACCATCTTGAGGGGGCATGTTGAGGATCCCACATCGGACAGATGAAGGGACCTCACTCACAATATAAGATACATGGGTTACTCCTCCTATCACCATTTGGTTTTAAGATGGAACTCCATGATATATGATATGTGCCTCCCTTAGTATTTAAGCTTACTTTTATTGCTTTGTTGTTTTCATGCTTGGTTTGTAATAGAACAGTGTTCTAGACGTTGGAGAGATTACCAGCACTCTCGAAATTGCTGGGAGTTCCTCTTTTAATATTGTAATCGTTTGCATTGCAATATATCTATCACTAGTAAGAAGTATTCTTACAAGTGGTATCAGAGCTCGTTTCGAATTTGGGGAGGTGGAAGAAAATGGCATAGAAGGCGATAGAGGAAAGGCTGGCAGCGATCAACGAAATGCGGAAAGCTTTCGAGTCGGCCATCAGAGAAGTTCGAACAAAGCTTCAAAGGATTCCGAGGTTAGAAAAAATGATAGATCGTATGAATGTGTTATTTAATACCTTAGTAAAAGAGTTAGCCGAAGGAAAAATGCATAGGGTATCTGATTTGGAACTGACATAAATGTCTACCGGAAAACGAAAATATAGGGAGACGGAAGAAGAAGCTGAATCGGAGACGGTCTTTGAAGAAGGCGAATCCTCGCACAAGAAATAGGAAGGACAGAGTGAAAGAATCAAGTTCAAACAAGTCGAAATGTCGGTGTTCAACGGAACCGATCCAGACAGATGGTTATTCAGAGCTGAACGCTATTTTTCAGCTCCATCGGTTGTCAGAGATGGAGAAACTAACAGTTGTTGTGGTTAGTTTTGACGGAAGGGCGTTGCACTGGTATCGTTGGGCGGAAAATAGGAAGAGAATGAAGATATGGAGTGACCTGAAGAAGAGGTTGTTCATCAGGTTCCGACCACTGTAAGAAGGCACAGTCTGTGTGCGTTTCTTGGCCATTAAGCAAGAGGGAACGGTGGAAGAATATTGCCAGAAATTTGAAGAACTAGCGGCGCCGTTACCACACTTGACGGAAGAGGTGTTAGAGAGTACGTTTATTAATGGGTTAACCCACATGATCCGGACGGAGACACTGTGTTTTGAGCCGGTTGAGCTTGAAAACATGATGAGGGCGGCCCAACGAGTGGAAGACAGCAGGCTGCAAAGTTGGGCCCAAAGTACTCTAGCGTGAAGAGTACGAAACCAACTCCCAATTCCCAAGCGGTCATATCACCGACAAAAAATATTGATACTCATCATCAGATGAGAACTGTCACTTTGGATGAAAAGATACCCTTCATTAAGAGAGAGCAGGCCTACAAGAGGCTTTTTGATGCTGAGGTTAGAACGAGGAGGGAGAAGGGCCTGTGTTTCAGGTGCAAAGAATTTTTTCTCCCGGCCATCACTGTAAGAACAAGAAACTGCGCGTATTGATAACGGCCGACGAGGTCGATGAAGGTGAGATGGAGATAGCGGAGGAAAAAGAAATGACTCAAGTCGCTGCCATGGAAGTGAACCCGGAGATTCAGCTTTCTCTTAACTCCGTGGTTGGTTTAACAACCCCAGGTATGATGAAGGTTTGCGGGTTGCTCAATGATCACGAAGTAGTGATGTTAATTGATTGTGGAGCGACCCACAATTTTATCTCGCAACGGCTAGTCGAGAATTTGCAACTTCCGGTGTCTGACACGGTCAATTATGGAGTGGTGCTGGGCTCTGGCAAAGCGGTCAAGGGCACCGGTGTTTGCAAAGGAGTCATTATAACACCACCGAATATGTCAATCATGGAAGATTTCCTACCATTCGATCTCGGTAGTTTGGACATGGTCCTAGGTATGCAATGTGTTACAGCTGTATATATATTCTCATATCCTTTCCCTTTGATTAAGGCCTAATTACTAGCATTATATTAATTAGGGTTTCCTTATGTAAATACATTGTATGAGTATTTATACCCACTGATTCTCATTGAAATATACACACAAATATTCTCTCATTCTCTGATTTACATGGTATCAGAGCACCAAAATTTCTCGTCCAGGAGCACCTTTTAGGTAACACAAGATTTGCTCAACAGCTTTCCAATGCTCAACAGTAGGAGAAGACATATATTGACTCAATATACTAACCGAGTATGCAATGTCTGGGCGAGTTACCGTAAGGTAATTTAGTTTCCCAACCAATCTCCGGTATCTTTCAGGTTCTGTAAATCTGATCATTTTGTCTTTCATCGAAAGTCTGCAGCTGATATTACTCTGTTAGTTGTGTATGTGGATGACATTGTCATTACAGGTAATGATGTTGCTGGTATCGCATCTCTCAAAGTTTTCCTCCATAGTCAATTTCATACAAAGGACTTGGGAAGATTGAAATACTTTCTGGGTGTTGAAGTAACAAGAAGCAGTAAAGGTATTTACTTATCTCAAAGGAAATATGTGCTTGATTTATTGTCAGAAACAGGAAAGTTGGGGGCTAAGCCGTGTAGCACTCCGATGGTTCCTAATTCCCAGCACACTAAGGAGGGTGAATTATTTGCAGAACCTGAAAGATACCGGAGATTGGTTGGGAAACTAAATTACCTTACGGTAACTCGCCCAGACATTGCATACTCGGTTAGTATATTGAGTCAATATCTGTCTTCTCCTACTGTTGAGCATTGGAAAGCTGTTGAGCAAATCTTGTGTTACCTAAAAGGTGCTCCTGGACGAGGAATTTTGTATAGCAATAAAGGCCACAGTAAGATTGAATGTTTCTCAGATGCTGATTGGGCTGGGTCTAAGGAAGATTGAAGATCTACTACCGGTTATTGTGTCTTTGTTGGGGGAAATTTTGTCTCTTGGAAAAGCAAGAAACAAAATGTAGTGTCTCGATCGAGTGCTGAGTCAGAATATAGAGCAATGGCAAAATCTGTGTGTGAAATAGTATGGATCTACAATCTCCTCACTGAAGTGGGTTTGGAACTTTCAATGCCTGCTAAGTTGTGGTGTGACAACCAAGCAGCCCTTCACATTGCATCAAATCCTGTATTCCATAAACGAACTAAACACATCGAGATCGATTGTCACTTTGTTCGTGAAAAGCTGCAACAAGGATTAATCTCTACAGGATATGTGGGAACGAGAGAACAACTAGGTGATATTTTTACCAAGGCTCTAAATGGGTCTCGGGTTGACTATCTTTGTAACAAGTTGGGCATGGTAAATATCTATGCTCCAACTTGAGGGGGAGTGTTACAGCTGTATATATATTCTCATATCCTTTACCTTTGATTAAGGCCTAATTACTAGCATTATATTAATTAGGGTTTCCTTATGTAAATACATTGTATGGGTATTTATACCTACTGATTCTCATTCAAATATACACACAAATATTCTCTCATTCTCTGATTTACACAATGGTTGGAGAAACCGGGTGCCATACTGGAAAAATTTGAGCATGTCTTTTGTTGTCGGAGATACAACAGTGGTTCTGAAAGGTGACCCCACGCTAACCAGAATGGAAATATCGCTGAAGATGTTGGCTAAGATTTGGCAGCCAGAGGACCAAGGATTCCTCGTGGAGTTTTGTTCCTTGAGTACAACAGATGAAGAATTGATTACAAAGACTCATATTCTCGGGTTAGATCGTTTATTGACTAATTATGAGGACATTTTCAACATGCCAGAGGGCTTACCACCCAATCGGATGATTGATCATCAAATTCGTTAGACGGAGGGCACCGACCCATCGAACATGCGCCCCTATAGATATCTGCATGCGCAGAAGGCCGAGATTCAAAAATGATTGATGAAATGCTACTCACAGGGATAATCCGTCCAAGTGTAAGCCCCTTATTCCAGCCCCGTGATTTTGATTAAGAAGAAAGATGGTAGTTGGAGGTTTTGTGTAGACTATAGGGCTCTAAACGAGGTCACTCTTCCAAACAAATTTCTTATCCCGGGGATCGAAGAACTATTGGATGAGTTACATGGGAGAAATACTTCTCCAAGTTGGATCTGAAATCAAGTTACCATCAGATTAGGATGAATGGGGAAGATATTCAGAAGACGGTTTTCCGTACCCATGAAGGACATTATGAGTTCTTGGTGATGTCATTTGGACTCACAAATGCGCCATCCACGTTTCAATCGCTCATGAACCAGGTTTTTCGACCATTTTTATGCCATTGTTTGTTAGTTTTTATTTTATTTTATGATATTTTGGTATATAGTCCTGATTTAAGACATAGTTGGCTCACTTGGGGGCGGTTTTCAATGTCCTTCGTGCAACCATTTGTTTGCCAACTATAAAAAATATCAGTTCGTCAAGGAGTTCGTCAAGGAGCGGATTGAATATCTGGGTCATTGGATATCTATCAATGGTGTAGAAGCGGATGGGGAGAAGTTATGAGCTATAATGGAATGGCCTATTCCGACCACGCTGAAAGACGTGGGTTCTTGGGGCTAACTGGGTATTACCGGTGTTTTGTCGCCAATTATGGGAGTATTGTTGAACCACTCTTTAATCTGACAAAGAAGGATGCATTCTAGTGGAATGAGGTAGCCACTATGGCATTTGAGCAACTGAAGACAACCATGATGACACTTCTCGTCCTAGCGCTACCAGTTTCCTCTATACCATTTATTATTGAAACGGATGCTTCAAGGACAGGGGTCGGAGCAGTGCTGATGCAAAACCAGAGGCCCATTGCATATTTCAGCCAAAAGCTTTTGGATCGAGGACGATTGAAGTCGGCATATGAGCGAGAACTCGTGGCCATTGTTTTGGCAGTACAGAAATGCAGACATTACCTCCTCGGGTACCATTTTACAGTGCGAACTGATCAGAAGTCCTTGAAGGATTTTATGGAATAGACTGAAATACGACCCAATTTCTAGAAGTGGTTGACCAAGCTATTGGGATTCGACTTTAATATCCAATATGTTCCGAGCCTGGAAAACAAAGCACCTTGTCGCGAATGCTGGAAGTGGTTACCTTGGCCGCAGTGCCAAGCATCATCGATGTGTTGCAAGTTTAACAAGAAGTTAGGGTTGACCCGAAATTGGCCGCGATATTGGCTACCTTGGAGAATGATAAGGGAAGCGTGAGCTGTTATTCCATCTGGTAGGGGCAACTATTCTATAAGGAATGGATGGTCTTATCTAAGACTTCCTTTTTGATTCCGACCATTTTACATATGTTCCATGACTTAGTGATGGGAGGATACTCGGGGTTTCTACGTACCTATAAACGAATTACAACGGAACTGTTCTGGGAAGGGATGAAAAGCGGGATCAAGCAATATGTGGAAGCTTGTGCGATTTGTCAGCGTAATAAGACTCAAGCCAAGGCACCTGCCGGATTACTACAACCGCTACCAATGCCTGAAAGAGTGTGGGAAGACATATCGATGGATTTTGTGGAGGGTCTTCCCAAATCCGCAGGATTCGATTCCATATTGGTGGTGGTGGTGGATCGTTTAAGCAAGTATGCCCACTTCGTCCAGGTGAGCCATCCATTCTCTGCGAAATCTATCACTTCTCTTTTCACCAAAGAGATAATTCGTCTCCACGGTTACCCCAGATCCATAGTGTCCGATCGAGACAAGATTTTTATCAGTCATTTCTGGACGGAGCTCTTTAGGTTGCAAGACACTAGGCTGAACAGAAGCACTGCTTTTCACCCCAGTCAGACGGACAAACTGAACGAGTCAATAGTGTTTGGAGACTTATTTGCGCTGTTTTTGTAATGAGAAACCGAAGGCGTGGACCTCCTGGTTGGCATGGGCAAAATTTTGGTATAACACCAACTTTCACGCATCGATCAATCGAACTCCATTCCAGGTCGTCTATCAGCGCCCACCTCCTCCGATTATCTCGTATGGTTACGCCACGACAACTAATGACACGCTGGAACAACAGTTGTTGGATCGGGATTAGACCTTGCTAATTTTGAATGAGTAGTTGACGGTAGCTCAGAATCGAATGAAGAAGTTTGTGAATTTGAGACGCAGAGAGTTAGAATTTGAAGTGGGCGATCGCGTTGATCTGAAACTAAGGCCATATCGTCAGAGGTCCTTGGCTAGAAAGCGTTGTGAGAAGCTGTCTTCGAAATTTTTTGGTATGTATGAAATTCTGGCAAAGGTGGGGAAGGTGGCATATCGACTAAAATTACCGTCTGAAGCTTCGATCCATCCGTTTTTTCATGTGTCACAACTGAAGTTAGCCCTGGGACCCAATGTCCATATATTGCCAACTCCGCCCATGCTAACTGACGAGTTTGAATGGTTAGTTGAACCACAAGAGTTGTTGGCTACTCGCTGGAACGCCCAAGCTAAAGCATGAGAATGTTTGATTAAGTGGAAGGATCTGCCAGATTGCAAAGCTACGTGGGAGATGTCCGTGCTGTTGCAGGCTCAATTTTCAGATTTCCACCTTGAGGACAAGGTGGCTGCGATGGGGGAGAAGTTGTTAGGCCCCCAATTATGAATACCTACATAAGAAAGGGTAGAAAGGGAAAAGAGCATATGGGCTAACCGTCTGAGGGATTGTGGGGCCGATTGTTGTACGATCGTTAGGGTTTGTGTCTGCCTTAGTATTTAAGCTTACTTTTATTGCTTTGCTCTTTTCATGCTTGGTTTGTAATTGAACAATGTTCTAGACGTTGGAGAGACTACCAGCACTCTCGAAATTGCTGGATGTTCCTCTTTTGATATTGTAATCGTTCACATTGCAATATATCTATCACTAGTAAGAAGTATCTTACACGCTCACAAATGAAAAAAAAAGGACTAAACTGAAAAAAGTACCCAATTAATAAGGACAAACATATATTTAACCTATTTCTTTTCTTTACATAACTAAACTCTTGCGTAACTATCTCTTTGTATGATGGACTCGTTTAATTTGCTGCAGCCGTGAATCCTTGCATGGTAGGTCTGCTTGAATGCATCTGATTGTCCTGGATAACTTCTTCACTTCCATTGATTCTTTCTAAACGTGCAAAGCCATGGTGATTGTAGACCGCACTCCATTCATACTTTCATGTGTGGATAAATTAAATCATGGTCTAAGAATATTTAATAAACAAATGAAAAACACTAATTAATCCAAGAAAGGAAATATAAGGGGAAAAAACAGGAAATTAGTAGTATTAAATTATATTTTTGCACACTTTTATGCACAAGATATCAACTGCAACAGTATGATGTATGCATTATTTTCTATTCTAAATAATGTGATCTATTCATATAACCATGTAAAAGTATGTAAAAGTCGTTAACATGAGCATAATTCAATGGTTAAAATACCTTCTTTCTCTCTAAGAGGAGGTCGTAGGTTCGAATCCCTCCACCCCACATGTGATGTAATATTGTCAAATATAACAATATAAATTGAATTTGTTTGTCTTACTCTTACTTACACATTTCCTTACCTGTCCAGGCCAACTTGCCCAAAGAGATTTCAGACTATTTAAATAAGATGGGGGCAAGGATACCAAACATTAAACCTGGGAAAGCTACTATAGAGTACCTCACAAAAATTCAAGCATCGACACGCTTTTGGGGTATGTTTTCATTCAATTTGTGGTTTTAATGATATTGGCTTTCCTAGCTTTATCAATATTTTCATATTTTGGTTGGTTTTCCTTTTAACTTTGCATTGTGGTAAAACAGGAGGGCTATTGTTGAGTTTTTTGGCAACAACATCATCTCTTCTTGACCATTACTTACGCAGTATTAATGCCGGGTTTGCAATTGGTTTTACATCTGTTCTGATCATTGTAAGTAAAAATGTTTATCATTGTGTTATCATTACTTCAGTCCTTGAAAAACACAACCCATGTATATATTCAAAGAGAGACTAATAGGTTTAACAAAAACTATGCAACTAATCATAGTTTGTAAATTGTATTTTCCAACTGGTCATTGGGATTTTGATAGCAGTACAAATAATGTATCCCATTTGAAAAGCTGCTGGAGGAAGATTTGCTAGATTTGTTGTTTTAATAAACTGTTCAAAATTTTCCAATCTTATTGATGAGCCTTGCTGTATGTTCACTGTTCAGGTAGGTTCCATTATTGAACTCAGAAGATCTTACCAAGCATATAACGTAATGCCAAGTTTAAGCAATGCTTTGAGGCGTTATGGTGTATGACATTCAAGCGATTCTGTATTTGAGCTTCCAAAAGGGTCGAATAATCTCCTTCAAGTATATTTGTCTGGTTCCTCCTGGCTCAAAGCTGAACTTACAGAGAACATTTCGTCCCTTCGATTCGAGTTTCAGAATCGTGTGCAACCATCGACACTGTATTACTAATGCAAATACCCACAAAATTTTGATCCTCCGGACTTGGAAACATCTAGCGGACAAGGGACACAAGCATTGGAATTATAAAGATATTGAATGCCAGTGTGTTGCTAGCTACAAGATCACATTCTTGAGTCTACTATTGTATAAAAATATTATGTTACATACGATTCTTAACATATTTATCAAATTTATAGCCACAGTGGTGCTGCAATAGAAAAACTCCGGTTAGGTTTTTGATTTATTAAGCACCATTTTAGATCTTAACTGCATGGCTAAAAGGTGTGCATTTCTCCTTGTAGACCATAATCTAACTACCTCGTAACATTTTATTTTTGTGTAACAGGGATGAGAACTTATAGCTCGCAAGTGCAGGTTTTCAATCCTGGAATGGCGGGTGGCTAAACACCCAAGTCTTTATTGCCCAAAGTTTCCTGAATGCATATATTCACTAATTTTCTTTCCTTTTTATGCTCAAGTATTAATGTAGGGTATGATTTGTTTTGTTGTATTGCCCATGGTTGTTATTTGGTGAAACGAAACGTGTATTGAAATTAAAATTTAGTGTACCGTGCATCGTAAGTTTCAATTTGGTAAGTAATATTGAAATATAAATCGAAAAACATTACCGAACTTCAAAGTTTAAAGTTCAAAATATCCAAGAAGGGACAATATCGACTATAACTTCAAAATAAGGATGGAAAAACATTAAAGGTTTAAAAACATAAAAACAATAGAATTCTTTTTTTGTTTTCAAGTTTCAACATTCAACTATTGACTTCAATATCTTCTAGACCAATATCAACTAATAGATCATCACTTTCTTGTTCATGTGCCCCTTTCCCGTTTCTCTCTTCTTCTACTAATTCAATAACTTTCTTTCCATGGTCAGTTTTAAGATGTGTAGATAGATCTCTAGGTCTTAAAAAAAAAAAAAAAAACAAAGGTTACTTGTGAAAAGAATAATATATTTAATCGATATAGTAAAAACATTCATCCACGAGGCGTCATCCGGTAATGACAGATCTTCTCTATGTAATCCATCCATCATCAGATTCTAAATTTGATAGACAAATATGATCATATAATTCATGATGTGAACCAAGTACTCCACATATCCAAGTTTACAACAAGATGGAGTTGCATTAAATGCACTCGAGCTTGATTTATGATGAACTCAAGTTAAAGTGAAGACACATTGAATGAAGTCAAGATTCATTAAAGTTAAACTCAATTGCAACTCATGCTTCATTAAAGACAAGTCAAACTTCATTTATGGAATGAGAGCTTCAATTACTTCAAGTGAAGCTTCATTTACACCATGTGTGGTTACAAAGACTTGGTTTGCTTATGAAGTATTCAATTCTTCAATTTATGGCTTTTCATAATGTAAATTTTAGTTTATGGACTCTTTTCCATGATGTTTAACATTTGGTATCATTAAGTAACCCGTGAGGATTGGATCTAACAACCTTGCTAAGAAACAAGTTCTTTAGAACTCAATCTCAAAAATCTCAAAACGAATTTGAAATCAACCCAGGAAAAGTAAAAATTGGATTACCTTGATGATCAAATATTTCGAGGCAAGGAAGATCATTCATTGTTTCAGATCTAAATCACTTCACAAGAAAGATAGATCAAGTCATGCTTGAATGATTCTAGTCTATCGTTGATGGACTATACCAAATTGACATATTTACAATTCTTTTCTAAATGTGTTATATTTGTTGGGTTTTATGTCCTAAAACTCGTAGTATGTAAACGTTGTGAATGTAGTATTTCTATTTATGCAATAAAGAGTTATTGAGGTTTTATTCAGTAAATGTGTTTATTGAATATAGTGAAACGTGTTTGCATTAACCTGTACCAATAACAAACACCCATGGCGAGGGATGAGTACTTGGACCTCATGTATGACATGAATGTAGATCAGGTTCAAGTAGACAGTCAAAACGGTCTATAGTATATGGTTAAGGTTGCGTATCTTATTCTGGTAACACTATTGGGTGCGGCTCGCTTTGTATAGTACAAAACGATGTGATCCGAATCGTTTCACGTGGAGATGTGAGAAGCGAGGGCGTCCTGTGCAAAGAGTTTGCATAAGACTGAACCGCGAAATCAAGTCGCTCTCTCTTTATAACACCGTTTACTGATGAGACCGACTTTTTCATATGATGACCTAGGTAACTCGTTCTCAATCCTGAGCTCGCTATGAACTCCTATTTATTCGAGAGTATCCTTTCACTTACACGGGTGAGAGTGGCCAGATCGCCGACTCAATAAGCCTACCATCTTGGGGATAAACTCGAATAGGTGGCTGGGGACATAGTACAACAAGATAAAATTCACTCCTACCCGTTTGTAAGGGCTAGTAGAGAGGTGTTTCCTTAATAGCTGACTCCGGGTCTTGAACATGAGGCATCATCCTCTTCTGTGTGAACAGGGTCAATGATCTGATGATTGGATCACAGATCAAATGTTCATTAGAGGGGTGTCAGTGGTACTTAAGGAACAAGAAGTAATACAGGGGTTAAATGGTAGAAATGACTCGCTGTGATTACGGACACCTGTGAAGGATCGACTTACCCATAATGGTTATATCAAGAGGACATAATATATCTATCGTGAGGAGAGTGCAACCCTCGGACTATAGCGGAGTCTCCGGGGGTTAACGAATGTTGATTAGTTCGGTTAAAAGAGTTTTGACCGGATAATCTCGTATCGTTGGAGCTCATGATCTGTAGGTCCTTTAGGTTCTCCTAGCTAGCTCGGATAACGTCGTGCGACAATATAAGAGAAAAGAAAAAGGAAAAGAATTTGAATTTGTTCAAATTCGGTTTATGGAAGAATGATGAACATATTTAAATATGATTTAAATATGAGAATGGTCTAAAACATGAATAGGATTCATGTGCAAAAAAGTCGGTTTTCAGAAAATCGGGTTTAGCCATATTATTTAATTAATATTTGATATTGAATTAAATAATATTAATTAATTAAAAAGTTTAATTAATTAATATATATTTTTTATTTATTAAAAATTTTAATAAATAAAAATATGTATTATTATTTAAAATTAATTAAGTTTTAATTAATTTTTAAAATAATAATAATTATATATATATATATATATATATATATATATATATATATATCATACATGCATTGTACATGTAAGAGCATTGTGCATGTAAGACATATGTATAAGTTAATATATATATATATATATAATAATTGTTATATATATATAGCAAGTGCTTTTTTGGGTTCTCGTTAGATGAACAAAATTGAAAACTTCAAATTGTTTGATGTTTTCGATTCTGTTTACAAAAACCCAATTTCCATTTTCCTTATTTTTCTTCATTTCTTTTCTTTTGTTTTCAGCGTCTCACAACTCCATTGCTCAGCGCTGAGGATAGCAGGACTATCGAAGGTGGTTCTCGAGGCGTTCGTGAGAAGATTCGACCGACGGATCTTGAAGAAATTGAAACTACAAGGATATGTATTCTATTTTTCTTATTTCCGTTGTTTGAGCATGTTTCTAGTTTATTAAATTGATGAAATTAGAGTAAAAATCGCTTCCGGTGCGTTTTTACGCTCCATCAATATTTGCAAATAGAAAAGTGAAATAGTTATCCACGGTAATTTTTCAATAAATAATCATATATTTATTTAATTATTTTTTATTGATAAAAAAATATATTAAATTAATGTAATTAGGGATATTTATTAAATTTTAACTTGGTATAAGTATTATTTTTTTAATACTTTAATTAATTATTCAATTAAAATGATTCTTTGATTTTTAATTAATAATTTTGATTAATTATGATTGTTTTATTAACTAATCTATTAAACTTATATGAGGTTACCATGATTAATTCCATAAAATAAATACAAACATAATTTGTTCTCATGAAATAATTCTGATAACATTCTCATGCACAACCAAATACAAATACAGTTATCTTTGATTTACAAAACATTTTATTCTCAAGCATTTTTTACTCGTAGGCATCTACAAAACCTTAAATCAAATGCTCCTAAAATGATATAGATGAAGAAGTTAAAGTTCTTGAAAGTAATGGAATGTGGACTCTTACCACGCTTCCTCTCGAAAAGAATCTTGTTGGTTGCAAGTGGATTTTCACGATTAAAATACAAGTTAGATGACAATAATATTGAAAGATTCAAAGCAAGACTTGTTGGTAAGAGTTTCACTCAGTCATATGGTATAGATTACCAAGAGACTTTTGCCCTTGTTGCGAAATTGGACAATGTATATGTCCTTTTTATCTTTAGTTATAAATCAAGATTGACTTCTACTTTTTTATTAACTTGATGTCAAGAATAATGAATTCTTGAATGGTGATCTCAAATAAGAAGTTTATATGCAGATTCTTCTAGGATGGAATACAAGTATAATAGAAGCTTGGTATGCAAGTTAGGAAAGTCATTCTACATATTAAAGCAATCACCTCATGCTTAGTTTGACATATTTGCTAAGGTATGGGTAAAAGTTGTTATTAACAATGTCAAGCTGATCACACCTTGTTTGGGAAATCTTCAAATGGAAAAATGCAATCCTTATTGTATACGTAGATGATATTATCATTAGAGGGGATGATCTAAGGGAGATCTTCAATCTGAAAAAGATTTTTGCAACTAAATTTGAAATCAAGGACCGGAAAAATACGAGATATTTTCTAAGAATGGAAGTTGAGAGATCTAAAAATGGTATTGTCATTCCTAGGCTAAAATATATTTTGAACTTGCTAAATGA
Source organism: Herpetospermum pedunculosum (assembly GCA_028017165.1). Taxonomy (NCBI): domain Eukaryota; kingdom Viridiplantae; phylum Streptophyta; class Magnoliopsida; order Cucurbitales; family Cucurbitaceae; genus Herpetospermum; species Herpetospermum pedunculosum. Next base: position 49,272,831 of record CM051528.1, on the reverse strand, counting down.
GACAAGAAATTTTGGATGTAGGCCAACTGAAACACCTATGGATCCAAATCTAGTCCAACATTGAAACGGAGGGGTAATTCCCGTTGACAAGGGCATGCATCAATGAATTGTGGGAAAGTTAGTTTATCTATCACATACCATATCAGATATTGCATACTCGGTTAGTATTGTTAGCCAATATATGAATAGTCCAAACGAACATCATCTTAGAGATATAAATAAGATGTGTTATGATACGTGAAAGGCACTCCAGACCATGAATTATTGTTAAAAAGGTCATCAAACTTAATGGTAGAACTCTATATTGGTGCTAGTTGGGCGGGAGAATTAACTGGTTGAAAATCTACATTTGGATATTGCTCTTATGTTTGGAGTAACTTATTATTGAGAGAAGCAAAAAAACAATCAGATGTAGCAAGAAGTAGTGCATAAGTAAAATATCGAGCTCTAGCTTTGATAATTTGTAAAGGGATGTGGATTCAAAGCTTTTGAAAGAATTAAAGATAAAAAACTTTGAGTTCATTTAAAATATTTGGTGATAGGTAGGGAGCAATCAACATAGCAAATAATCTCGTTCATCGTGACAGAACGAAGCACATAGAGATAGATCGTTGTTTCATATATGAGAAGGTCAACAATAGTACAACAGAACTAAATTTGTTCTATCTCGCCATCAGATTGTTGACATTTTCACCAAAGACAAGTTTTAATCAACTCAACTCCAAATTTGACTTGTATTCGAGGTACAATTCAGCTCGAGGGGAATGTGGATTTGTGTATTGATGTAAATTAATTAGAAAAGTCTTAGTATTTATTAAATTAGTAATTTTCTCCTTTTTCATTCAGGTTTACTTTTTAGGATTTTGGTTAGGAAAGATTACCTTTTCCTTTCCGACATTAGAGTTATCTTTATTGTATTTATTATGATTTTTTTTAGTTAAAATGAGTGGAAATAATGGGTTGATTGCATAGATAGCAATCAGGCCCAAAGTATTAGCAAATATAGCAAAAAATTAAAATAATTGCAGATATAGCAAAATAAGAAGGCTTACCCATTTAAATTACCAAAAAACCCATACATTAAACCCAATTAGAAAACCAAGAGAATTTCTTCACGCCATTTTCATCGTTTCCTATTCTCGAAATTCTCCAGGGACTCTCCAACTTCACAAAATTTTCTTCGTTTCCTCTTCTCAAAATTCTCCAGCGATTCTCCAACTTCTCCAGCGACACTCCAACTTCTCCAACCCTTCAGTTCTTCATCTACGTCTTTTCTGATTACTCTCTCCCCAAAACTTCAATTCTTCCCTGATTTCTCTTTCTCCAACCCTTGATTTCTCCTTCTCCAACCCTTGATTTCTTCATTTTCATTCTTCTACAACGTCTTCTGCGATTCATCTCCAGTCGTCAGCCAACCCTTCAAACAACATTATGTCAACTGAACAAATGAAGGGAACCAAAAGGAGTTTGTTCAAAGGAGGAGATTCATCTTCCAACAAAAAATCGAAGAAAATTGCTGAGGTATATCAAATATAAAAATAAAAAATAAAAAAATCACTATTAAATAGGTAGAATGCATGCATGATTATCAGTAATATCAATTATAGTAGATAAAATGCATGAATAAATATCAGTGATATAATGCATAACAGACTATCAATGAAATTGGTTTCTCTCCTCGCTGAAGTTTTAAATGTCTATCAATGATAGCATGCATGAAAAACTATCAGTCATAGAGTCCATTGAACTTTTACTTAATCAGGGATAGACTTCATATAAGTTTTACTTAATGTATGTTGAATGTATGAAACCTTCAAATAAGTAGAAGTATCCTGCATGTTTTCCTTAAAAAAATCTATCATTGATAGACTTCATTTTCTATCAATGATAGACATTTAGTAGTGATAGTTTCATACTATGTTTGTCATAGGATGTGTAAAAGGAATTTGACATTGTCCACTACTATGTGTTTGTCTATAATTGATTAACTGTTCTTTTTTTTTCCCTGCGTATCATATGTTTGATGTTTACTTATGCTTTCTGTTATGTTTAGTGATAGACTCCATATAAGTTTTACTTAATGTATGTTGAATGTATGAAACCTTAAAATAAGTAGAAGTATCCTGCATGTTTCCCTTAAAAAAATCTATCATTGATAGACTTCATTTTCTATCAGTGATAGACATTTAGTAGTGATAGTTTCATACTATGTTTGCCATAGCATGTGTAAAAGGAATTTGACATTGTCTACTACTATGTGTTTGTCTATCATTGATTAACTGTTCTTTTTTTTCCCCTGCGTATCATATGTTTGATGTTTACTTATGCTTTCTGTTATGTTTAGTGATAGACTCCATATAAGTTTTACTTAATGTATGTTAGAATGTATGAAACTTTAAAATAAGTAGAAGTATCGTGCATGTTTCTCTTAAAAAAAAATCTATCATTGATAGACTTCATTTTCTATCAGTGATAGACTTTTAGTAGTGATAGTTTCATATTATGTTTACCATAGGATGTGTAAAAGGAATTTGATATTATCTACTACTATGTGTTTGTCTATCATTGAGTAACTGTTCTTTTTTTTCCTCTTCCTATCATATGTTTGATGTTTAATTATGCTTTCTGTTATGTTTAGTGATAGACTCAATTGTCTTCTATCACTGATAGACTCTTATCACTGATAGACTATATTTTACTTAATGTATGTTGAATGTATGAAACTTTAAAATAAGTAGAAGTATCGTGCATGTTTCTCTTAAAAAAAATCTATCAATGATAGACTTCATTTTCTATCAGTGATAGACTTTTAGTAGTGATAGTTTCATACTATGTTTACCATAGGATGTGTAAAAGGAATTTGACATTGTCTGCTACTATGTGTTTGTCTATCATTGAATAACTATTTTTTTTTTCCCTGCCTATCATATGCTTGATGTTTAGTTATGCTTTCTGTTATGTTTAGTGATAGACTCAATTGTTTTCTATCACTGATAGACTCCTATTACTGATAGACTATATTTTCTATCAGGGATAGACTTTTAGTAGTGATAGTTTCATATTATGTTTACCATAGGATGTGTAAAAGGAATTTTACATTGTATGCTGCTATGTCTTTGTCTATCATTTATTAACTGTTCTTTTTTTTCCGTGTCATATGCTTGATGTTTAGTTATGCTTTATTTTATCACTTATAGAAACCTATTAGTGATTAGTATATAATTTTTTTTTTGTTTTAACATATCATATTCATTTGTTTAAACAAGAAAACAAATTGATTGTTCCCAAGAAACAATGGACGTCCATACTTAAAATTACACTCTACTTTAAATTAGAGGTCATAGGGCATATAGAGAAATTCTTGGACAATAGATGTATGGAGATACTTAGGAGTGGACCCTTTGGAAATCTGATGGATTTGAAAATGGGGAAGGTCCCCCTCCAACTGCTTTCCCATCTGCTTAGGAGACAATGTAAATCAAAAAAGGAAAATGTTTTATCATTTAACCTGGAAGGAAATATTATAGAATTTGGGTTGAAAGATTTTTTTCTAATTACAGGATTGAACTATAATGAATATCCAACTGTGGATATCTATGATGATAGTGAAGAAAAACTATCTGTAATTAGAAATACATTTTTCAAGAACATTGACACCTCCGTAGATAGAAGAGACCTGCAGTCAGCCATCAATATAGGTGATATTTGTAATGATGATATTATTAAGGTTAAACTTGCCAATCTGTACTTATTGGAATGTTTGTTAATTCCAAGACAATCCCACAATAAGTTAGATTGGGGACATATGGCAATGTTAGATGATGAAAGAAAATTCAATGCATTTCCGTGGGGGAGGGCTTGCTATGACCTTACAATAGAATATTTCAAAAAGGCTGTAAATAGTAAATCAAAGTCTGTCTACCTTCAGGGGTTTCCGATAGTTTTAATTTATTGGGCTTTTGAAGTTATTCCCAAACTTAGTGACCCAATTATTGGACTTGCAAAGAGAATTATAAATCAAACTCCAAGAATGGTATGTTGGGAATCTCACGAACGAGGAGGTTGGCAAAATCTGAATGACAACATATTCCTATCTGATGATGTAAGTTATCTTCCTTAAACTTTTTCATCTGTGATAGGTAGTCTATCAGTGATAGACCACTATCAGTGATAGAAGTCTAAAAATGATAAAATATTATCAATGATAGAATTTTAGCATTCATTAACTTCAATCATAGATAATTTTATTCATAGTTTATCTGATTAAATTTTCAATTGTTTTTTACATATATAGTTTGTTGTGGTTCCAATGGTTGCTACGGAAGAAGAGATTGCTTCAAAAAACTTCAATTATTTTATTGAGTTATCACAACAGAAGAAAGAGAAGAACATGATGGCTGAACAAAAAGGAAAAAATATTGGAGGGGGAGAGGGTTTAGGGGGAGAAAATAATGAAGAAGAGAAAAAGACAGCAATGGATAAACGAGAAGGTGAAGATATTGGTGGGAGAGAAAATGATGAAGAGAAGAAAAAAAAACATAAAGACAAGATATCTTATTTAGAAAAAGATATCGAAGAGCTGAAAAAAGGACAAAATGAGATTCTTAAAGGGAAAAAAGAGATTATGAGATTGTTAGTATCTTTAGGGGAAGTAGTCAATGAGAGACTTCCACCAAAGTATGAAATGGAAAAACAATCTCAAGAGTCCTTACATAAGAACCTCCCTCCATCTGTTAGCCTTGAACAAATAGATGTTAACACCGCCAATCTTGATAAGATGGATGTTGACACCACCAATCTTGATAAGATGGTTGATTATGCAACCACCTATGCTAGTGAAATCAATGATAAAGTGGTAAAATTAACGATCTCTATTTTATTCAAAAAAAATTTGTCAATGATATTCTAATATAAATAACATATCAATGAAAGGTTGAAGCTGAAGCTGAAGAGGAAAAAGAAGAGAAACAAGAAGAAGAGAGTGAAGAAGAAGAACAAGAAGAAGAACAAGAAGAACAAGAAGAGAAAGAAGAAGAGAAAGAAGATGACCAAGAAGAAGACAAAGAAGAAGGTCGAGTAGAAGAGCAAGAAATAGAGGAGAAAGAGGAAGAGGTAAATACTTAACTCATCTATTTTATTTCCTATAACATTGACAAATCAAAGGTAAAAGTATATCACTGAAATAAGTTTATCAGTTATAGACTTCTATCACTGATACACTTTATAACAGTTAGTAGTCTATCAGTGATAGTCTTCTATCACTGATATACTTCTACATGTGATAGAAGTCTATCATTGATTTTTCAAGCAAAACAATTTGGTTATTGAACTGATCATTGTTTGTTGTTTGTTGTTCATTGAAAGGGTGATCAAGAAACGGAAAAGAGGACCAAAATAGTACATGACATACAAGGAAAGGTAATGTTTTTTTGTTTTTTCATGTATCATCTACTAATGTCTATCAATGCCCATTCAATTTGAGTATCTAATTACATTTTAATGTTTTTCAGGATGTTGAAAAAAAGAAAACGAAAAGAACAAGACCTAAAGTTCTTGTTGATAATGTGCGACCCAAAAGACTACCTAAACCAACAAGAAAGGTCTTGTCGAATGCAAAAAACAAGAAGAAAGATCCAATTGAAAAAAGACATTCTCCAAGGCTGAAGGTTATTCCTGCACCAAGTTTCAATCTAAATATCTCTGAATGAACATTTGTAGAATTTTTGTGTATAAAATTTACTAGACTCTTTGTTTATGTTGTAGTAGTTGTCGTGGTGACTTAAACATATATAACTTTTTGGTTTTAGACTATTAGTGTTGATTTCTGTTTGTTCTTTAATGTGATAAGACCTCGTAATTGTAATGATATGTTAACTTTGATCGCCTTTGTAGCACAATTTGAAACATGATTGTTGTAACTTCGTATGGTTAGAAGTGATTTTTATAATTTTTCAAAAACTTTAGTAATTAGACTTCTATCACTATTAGAATTCTACCAGTGATATATATAAAACTCAACTTATGGAGGAGTTAAAGACACACTTTATTAATTATTATGTAGGTCCAAAAAAGTGGCATATATCTCAAGCACAATTTAGCGAAACATTGATAGATTATTATGTAAGTCCAACAAAGTTAGTATATCAGTGATAGAAGTATAACACTGATAGAAGTCTATCATTGATTCTTAAGATAAAAAAATTTAAAGACGAGTAGAAGAACCATCTAACATTGATAGCTTTGTTTTCCAATTTTTCTCGTCTCCACTCTCATGTATCATATGCCATTTAGTTTATTTAATTTTGTAATGTGTCGAAAAATCAAAAAATCTATCAAGCAAGAGGACATCGTAAAAAATTGGACAACAAGAAACAAACAAGAAAAGTCTTGAAAAATGCAATGGATATTAAACTTTCAATCCCATGTCTTAATCTACTAAACTTATATTCTCCAAAATTCGTGAATGAATAATTGCAATCATCAATAACTAGCTACTTAAAATATAGTACATCATTGTAAAGTTTGTGGAAATTTACATGTCCTACGATTGTGACCAACACGATGACAGCGACTACATTGTGTACGACTTTTGAATTCACCAATTGATAGCATCCTTTGTTTTCGAGGCCTTCCTGCTTGACGCTTAACAACTGGAGGTAATAAATCCACACCAACATCTACAGAGCTCCAATCCAAATGATTTCCAACTGGCCGAACTGGAATATTATAAGTTTTCGACAATATATTGGAATAATAATAATCAGACACATATGAATAAACTGTCAAATCAAGCCAACGAATAACAGCAAGTGCATGAGCACATGGAATTTCATCAAGATTCCAAACACGACAAGTACACGATCCAGAATCCAAGTTTACAATGAACTGATTATCTCCATCAATTACTTTGTGTTCTTCGTTGCTAATAGCTTCAACCTGAAAATCAAAATATAATCAACAATATCAAGAGAAAAACATCACTTCTAGGATAGATTGACAAACTTCTATCACTGATAATTGTTTATCAATGATAGAAGTCTATCGCCGATAGACTTCTGTCTCTGATAGACTTCTACAATTTATATACTCTATTTAGAGTTTGTTTATTTATTGGTCAATAATAAATAACTCTTACCTTGAAGCTTCTGGATTGATCGTGTTGTTTACGCAATTCACCCTCAGCCCAACTAGTCAATATAGTCTTCATAGAAGATGCTATTTTACTTCGTTTATAATACCACTCCTAAAGTGTCTGTCTAATTTCTTCAAGTAGTGATGCAACAGGATAATCTCTAGGCTCTTTCAACTTTGAGTTCAAGCTCTCTGAAGAATTTGTAGTCATCATTTGATATCTTCTTCTCTTAGAATATACACGAGCCCACTTCTCAAAACCAACTTTATTGAGATATTCTCGAATAGTAGGAAATATAGACTCCATCCACTTCATATTCAACTCAAAGTCCTGAACTGTATAAGCTTTTGCGCAACTATAAAATATCTTATCAATCAAAGAATCTTTATATGTCATCTTCAAATTTTGCAAAAGGTGTTGTATACAAACGCAAAACTCAACAAATGGAAAAACGATCGAAACAACTTTTTGAATGCTTATATGTCGATCTGAAATGATGACTAATCCTTCTCGATATCCAAAACATTTTTTTATATTCTCAAAAAACCATTTCCACGATGCATCATTTTCTGAATCTACAATGCTGAAAGCTAACGGAAAAATTTGATTGTTACCGTCAAGAGTTGAGGCTATCAAAAGAGTTCCACCATATTTATTTTTCAAAAATGTTCCATCAACGGATATGTTGGGTCTACAATACTTCCAACCCTCAATAGATGAAATGATAGCCATAAAACAATACTTAAACTGTCCATCTGCGTCGATTTCATAGTCTGTGAATGTACCTATAATAAAATAAAAAATAAATAAACAACACTAAGTTAAAAGAACACTAATAAATGGTATGTCAGTGATTGAAGTATTTGAAGTATATCCGTGATAGACTTCTATCACTGATAGACTCCTATACAAGTTACCAATCTATCAGTGATAGAGTTCTACATGTGATAAAAGTCTATCACTGATACTATATCATTGATAGACTGATATCTGTGATAGTTGTCTATCAGTAGTAGACGGTTTACTTCTAATAACTAATAAACGATAAGAAAATAAAAACCTGGATTCATTTCTTCCAACTTCAGCAAAAACTTTGGGATCAAGGTGTATGATTCTCGTGAATCACCTCTCAAACAACTTCATTATATGTTCTTTTGCTCTCCAAGCTTTATAATAACTAACATTAACACCGAGATCATTACGCACTTTATTCAAAATATCTTTTGGAGTCGACCTATCAGAAGAACTAAATCTGTATTCATTTTTCAAACAATCCCCAATTAAAGATGAAGAAGCGTGCCTATGAGAACTCTGAATATTATTGATAGAACAATTATGAATATCAACAAACTTCCTTAGCATCCACAATTCACTGCCCTTGTAACGAGATGCACTGACGTACCATTCACAACCATCTTTGGTGCATTGATACTCAATTGATTTTGAATTTGATCTCAAAGTCTTAAATTCAATGTTCTTCTTCATAGCTATAAAGGAAAAATACTTTGATAAAATTTTCTTACTTGCAAACACATCTTTTACCTTCAAATGACGAACATCATGAATATCTGAAATGACTCGGAAATCACTAGCAATCGCAAAAGTAGTAGAAGAAGCAATACACAACAAATTTTCAGTTCCACCGGCAACAACACTAGAAGACCTCTCTACACACAGATCAGTGACATGAGCAACCAAAGGGTGTCTTGTACTTTGATCCTTAACTAAAGTCAAATACCAAGCCACATCTTTATCTTCATGAATTCCAACTACATTTTGGAATTCATTTATACCAACATCTAATAGAGCTGAAAGTTTTACAGAAGAAACCGAGGCATTCAAATGAATTTGCTTCAGTATTAAACCCATGAAATCATCATAAACAATATTTTCATCAACTAAAACTCCAGCAATCTAGTAATGCACATAGCAATTTTTTTCATTTCATTTTCCACTATGAAAAACAACTATTGGAATACCCATAATTTTAAATGAATTGCTGCAAAAAAACAAAAAACAAAAACTATGACAAACAATTATGACAGTCTTCTGCAAGCTATCATGAATATATTAATTACTATAAGTGATAGAATACTATCAGTGAAAGCTTATTGATATTAAACAATTTATTATATGCGGATAGAATGCTATTAGTGATAGCTTATTTATATTAAACAACAAATTAACTCGTTGATAGAAAGCTTAATAAATAATACTATCGTTGATAGTATTCTATCGCCTATTTTATCAACGATAGTATATTATCGCTGATAGAATACTATCAACGATAACTTATTGATATTAAAGAATTGAAAGTTACTTACCGACATTGTTTTGTTGGAGAATCGATTCTGAAGGTTGAAGATATCAACGATGGCTTCTGAAGGTTGAATTGAACTCACTAAACTGAGAAGTTCAAACTCTAGGCTGAATCGATTTCCAACGACGACGAATCTTGAACAAGAACAAGAACAAGACACTGAATCTCGAATTCTAAATTATGAAACTGAAATATTCAATTTGGGAAGTCAGAGCTTCAAATCCAGACGACTCTTCTGAACTAGCTAAACTGAGAAGTTAGAAATCTAACCTAAATCGATTTCCAATGACGACGAATCCCGAACAAGAAGAACAAGAACAAGACAACGAATCCCGAATTCTAAATTATGAAACTAAAATCTTCAATTTGGGAAGTCGGAGCTTCAAATCCAGACGACTCTTCTGAAGTTGGAGCTTCAAAACGGAGAAGATTTTCCTTCAATGTAGTCGAACGATGAACAAGCGAAGAAATCTTCAGCGAGGAGAGAAACCAATAAAATTTCGGCAAAAAATCTTCAGCGAGGAGAGGAAATCTTCAGCAAGGAAAAAAATCAAGAGAATAAATTTGGGCGGAAGAACAAATAAGGGTTTTTTGGGAATAAAAAAAGTAATTTAAAAAATTTGCTATATTTGCAAAAGTTTTCAAAACTTGCTATATTTGCAAACAATAAACCTGAAAGTGTCATTTACTACAATTTCCCGGAAATAATTTCACCAAAATAAAGAGTATAGTATAATGTGTCAAAGTGAGCATATAACATACCGATAATTGACATGTATTCACTCCACGTCAATTCAAATCCCCTTACGTTCATTTGTTGTACTGAAAAAATAAAAATAATAAGGGGTTTGAATGTCCTTAAGATATAAGATATTACAAAAATGTTTAACATAATCTTTTATTACATTCGTGTCTATTTGGTACAAAAATAGAAAAAAATATAATTTGTAGTTTTAGCCTTCTATCATCATATAATATATTACGTTTTTCTTAAAAAAGAAAAAATAAATAAAAAAAAATATCACAAAAAGATAAAAAATAAGTAATAATGATAATGAGTAATGATGTTTGATTTGGAATTAAATAGTAATAATATAGAAAATATTCTATATTTTTTATTTTTTTAAAAGCAAAACTCATCTCTACGTTTCAGAATTTCAAAACTCTTTTTCAAGTTTTTTTTTTTTTTTTTTTTTTTTTTGGTATTCAAACCCTCTTCTACAGATTCGTCGCTCGCCGCCACTGGTACCCCACGTCATTCACCGCTGGTAACCCACCAACGTCGTCGCTGGTACCCATAGACCGTTGTTGCTTTACGTCGTCGTCCTCTTTTGTAGTTTCATCACCGAATCTCCAACTTCATCCACACCATCGTCGTCGGTAACCATCCAACTTCGCCGCCAGTAACCATAGGTCGTGGTAGATTTACCGCACTATTTTATTTTTTTTAGTTTTGGGGTTTTATTTTTTTACAATAGGGCCTATATACATCGGGTGTATATCATGGAATTTTTTAATGATTTGTGTTTTATGATATGAATAGGGTATATATTAGGGTTTATATATGTATTAAGGCGTATATACTACGATATATATCAATGTATTATTAATGGTTGTAACTTATGTGACTGTTTTAGATATATACAGGGTATCAATCTAAAATCAGGGTGTATATATTAGGGGTATATATCATGGTATATATTTGTTTCGAATATAATGAGGGTAATTGTGTGGCGGTAAATACTATTCGGCGAAAACGACTCACATCAGATGAACAACGAAATTTAATTGATGAAGGAAATCGTTTTTGGTAACAAATGAAAATGGTGGTTAGAGAGAAGAAGGGAAATTGAGGGAGTAAATCATTTTTGGCAACAAATGACATACAAAATAAAATCATATTAATAACAAAATCTAATTAATGATAATTGAAAATTGTCATAAGTAAAATCACCTAATTAATATCGTAAAATTAAAAAAAAAAAATACAAAATTAAAAGCACCTAATTAATGTTGTAAAATTAAAAAAATAATAAAATATATTTATTTTCGAATTTTAAATGAAGGGTAAAATATATTCAGATTTTAAATGAATGGTAAGATCAAATTAAAACAAATTTATTGAATGACACCATAAATATCCGAAAAGTATAGAAATGAAAAAAAAAAAAAAAAAAAAAAAAATTATGAAAATATAGGTTAAAAAATAATTCATTGTAAAAATATATCTTTTCTTTTTTAAGTAATCATATAGGCTTTAGGGTTGGTTGCACAAATAGCAATCACGCCCAAAAATCTATAAAAAGCTGAGGTGATCAGCGATAGACTTCTATCAGTGATAGACTATTATCACTGACAAAAATCTACAAAAAGCTGAGGTGATCAGCGATAGACTTCTACCAGGCATAAGATATCAGCGATAGAAATTGCCATATCCGCAAATTTTTTAAAAACATGCTATATTTTTTATTATCTTATTCTAAATTGACATGTGTTACAATTTCCCTAGGCTTTAAACTACATTCAACTATATTTTATCATTAGTCTAGGGTTTTAATTAATACAACCTCCAAATTTTAACGGGATAACAAGAAGAATGTATAAAAGGAGAGATGTCAACATGAAAAATGTCTAACCCACTTTGATTTTGGAATAAGGACTAAACGCTAAATTTAGTAATTCAATATACACAAAAATGTACACAACTACCCTTCTTATATTTTCTACCATTTAAAAATAAAATAAAATAATGCTGTAAAAAAAGAAATTGTTGGGAGGAGAGAGAGAAGTTAACAAAGAGGGGAAAAAAATAATTGACAACTAACCAGTCATACTTAATGGTTATACACTTAACATACGAAAATGAATTCAACGTTCATGTATACATGAGAAAATGTTGTTGCTACAAATGGTTCTGCCACATTCAGGTGTATACAAGTTCTCCGGTGAGTTTCTCCCTTCCTCCATTGAAGTGTTCACCAAATTGACCGATCCAAGTCGTATGTGCTCCCATCATCCATTGAAATGTATATAGTGCAATAATAACCCTCACAACTTTTGAATCGGACAAATCGGAAACGCGTGATTCAAAAACTTAATAAATCAATTTTTATTTTTTAAAATACTTAGTAGTCGGAGAAAGCTCTGATTGGCAGCTTCACAATGATTAAAAATGTTTGGAGAAACTATTGCGTGACGAAGCGACAATGGAAAATATAAAAAAATAACTCGTAGAAGGAGACGATAGAACTGTGTGAGGTTGAAGATGAATCCTAAACTAAACTAACGAGAAAAAGAATGAATTAATCAGTTTCGTCAAATTAGTCCTTGTATATAGGAATTTCATTGTACTGAATAATGAATATTATAATATTATTATTTTATTAAAATTTATTTTATTTAGTTATTTAAATTTTAAAATATTTACTCTTCTAATTCTACTCTATTTAATTAATTAAATATTTTTAGAAGAAAAAAAAAATATACTGAATATTAATAATATTATTATTTTATTTAGTTATTTAAATTTTAAGATCAGGTTGGTTGCATAAACAGCAAACCCAAAATAATGACAAATATAACAAAATTTAAAACATTTTGCAACTATGGCAAAAAAATCAGTGACTATCACGGATACATTGTTATCGCTGATATATGATTATCATTGATAGACATCAATGATAGGCAAAATTCTATATAAAAAAAAAAACTGAGGTGATAGATACTATTAGCAATAGAAATTGTCATTTTTCCATTTTTTTTTTTGTTAAATGCTATATTTTTAATTATTTTACTCTAAATTGACATGGGTTACAATTTCCCTTTAAAATATTTACTCTTCTAATTCTACCATATTTAATTAATTAAATGTTTTGAAAAAAAAATTGAATCAATCAATATCATCAAATTGGCCTATATACGGATTTCATTCTACCCTATTTAATTAATTAAATATTTTTAATATTTTAATATTTTTCATCTTTATTGTTAGAGTTAATATCGTATTTACTGGAGTATTTTAAATCTTGAAATTAGTTAATCTTTTCATACTTATTTTTTGAGTTATTTAATGTTTTTGATATATAATTCTCTAATCTAAACTTTGCTATTTATATTTATATTTCAATGTTATTTACCAAATTGAAACTTACGAGATACACGATACAATAAATTTTAATTTTGATACACGTTCGGTTTACCCATTTTTTTAGGTATATAAATCTAGGGTTTGTAGGATGGGCAGAGAGTTTGTTGTTGCCTATTTTTAGGAACTAAATCCTCGGGCTTACAGAGGTTGTAGTAAGGTGCTGGGTTGTGTCGATGGTTATACTTATCAAAGGTGTGTAGGGCGACCCCAACCTTAGGAATACGTGGAGGTATACAGGACCCCAACTACATAACAGAATAAATAATGAAGCTGATAGTCGGGGTTAACCCATTTTTTGAAGATTCCGATACAACTCTGTAGTAGGGAGGCGGAAGGTTTCTTGAAGATTCAGAGGCAAAATTTGGAAAATTGTGAGACAATGCATAAATTTAGGGACTGTTGTGTTTACAATTAGAAGTTGATTGATTGACCCTCGTTTGTAGGGTGGGCAGAGGGTTGGTTTTTGCCTATTTTTAGGAAGTATAACATGTTAGGGTAAATTCGATACAAATATAATCAATCCAAATTCTATACTAGATTCAGACAATATATATTTTATCTAAAACAGCCCAGATCAGTTATTGGTTCCAAATATAAAGCGGAATAAACAATTTGGAAACCAATGCTTAGAAGAATAGATAAACCAACCTAAAACTTCTAAGCAATAAGAACGATAATAAATCAAGTTCAAGGGAAGAGAGATTGGCACCGGATTTATACTGGTTCACCCAATGTGGGCTACGTCCAGTTCTCTGCTACCGATGCAGGTTCCACTATAACGTCGGGGAGAAAGTTACAGAAATTTAGAAACGCTCAAGAATGATTTCTCTCACTTTTCTCTCCAAGAAAAATGCTCACGAATCACTCTAACAATAGCTCTCAAATTCTTTAATGAAAAAGAGTAAAGGACTCACTTACAAATCAAAAGAAAAGAAATCTCCACGTTTCTGAATTCTCTCTTCTCAAGTGAGACCCACCCTTCTGCCCTTTGTTTTCTCAACAAAATGAATCTGTATTTCAACTTGCTGTGTTACCAAAATAGAAGCATCCCAACTTCTATTTATAGGAAAAAAATTCCACCGCCCATGTCTTCATTTTGTTTATTAAATGAAGTTAAACCTTATTTGTGTCCAATACATTTCAGCCAAATTTTTGACCAATTAAAAACTTTACTTAACTATTAAGTTTGGGCCAATATAATGGGCTTATGGGCTTGATTTGAAATCCACTAATTTTCTTAACAATCTCCCACTTGGAGACAAAACAAGCAGCATGTCTCCCCTGCAACGATAATGACTTTTCTCTACTCATGGAGAAGTCCAACTGAAGTTGCGCACAACTTCAGTTTATCAACGGGAACGGTCTTGGTAAACATATCGGTTGGATTCTGACTTCCTGGAATCTTTTCAAGCACCAGCGCTCCATCTTCCAAGATTGATCTGATAAAATGGTATCTCACGTGTATGTGTTTCGTTCTCGAATGAAACACTGGATTCTTTGCTAAATGAATAGCACTCTGACTGTCGCAATGCAAAGTCCCCTTTCCCAATCTTAAGCCAAGTTCTTCTAAGAAGGACTGAAGCCATATCATCTCCTTACTAGCTTCAGTAACTGCAACATACTCGGCCTCTGTAGTAGAAAGAGCTACTATCTTCTGCAGTCTAGATCCCCAACTAATAGCAGTATTACCCAAAGTAAAAACATACCCGGTAGTACTTTTCCTGCCATCTGTATCACCTGCCATATCTGCATCCACATAACCCTGCAGTTTAAAATCTGACCTTTTAAAATGCAGAGCATAATCAGTTGTCCCTCTGAGATATCTGAAAATCCACTTAACAGACTCCCAGTGCTGCTTCCCTGGATTACACATATACCTGCTAACAACTCCCACTGCTTGTGCAATGTCCGGTCTTGTGCAAACCATGGCGTACATCAGGCTACCTATAGCTGAAACATATGGCACTCTAGCCATATGATCTATTTCCTGCTCAGTAGTGGGTGAGTGCTCCTTAGATAATCTAAAATGACAAGCTAAAGGAGTACTCACCGATTTTGCGTCTTCCATGTGAAATCTGGTCAGTACCTTTTTCACATACTCTTCCTGCGACAATGTCAATGTACCATCTTTCCTCTCAATTCTCATCCCTAAGATTTGTTTGGCAGCTCCCAAATCTTTCATATCAAATTCTTTAGATAATTCAGCCTTTATCTTTAGAATTTCCTGTTTGTTTGCATCTGCTATCAACATGTCATCAACATATAGCAGTAAAATAATATATGAGTTACCCTGAGATTTTACGTAGCAACAATGATCTCCCTGACACCTCTGGAATCCACTGTTGCATATAAAGCTATCAAACTTCTTATACCATTGTCTGGGAGCCTGTTTGAGACCATACAGGCTTCTCTGAAGTTTGCAAACCATTTTCTCTTGCCCCTGTACTATGAAACCCTGTGGCTGTTTCATGTAAATTTCTTCCTCCAAATCACCATGAAGAAAAGCTGTCTTTACATCCATCTGTTCTAGGAACAGATCCTCTTCTGCCACTATTGATAATACAGTTCTAATAGTAGTTAGTTTAACTACCGGAGAAAATATCTCATTGAAGTCAATACCTTCCTTCTGTTGAAAGCCCTTGACTACAAGCCTTGCTTTATATCTTTTGCTACCATCAGGCTCTTGCTTTATTCTGTAAAGCCATTTGTTCTGCAAAGCTTTCTTACCTCTTGGTAACTCTTCCAGTTGCCATGCCTGATTCGTCATAAGAGAATCCATCTCATCCTTCATGGCCAACTCCCACTTGACAGAATCTTCTAGTTGAACCACCTCATCATAACATTCAGGTTCACCTCTGTCAGTCAATAATATATAATTCAAAGTAGGGGAATACCTATGTGGTGGTCTGATAGTCCTGCTGGACCTCCTAACTGTTGGAGGTGGCGTCCTCTGAACTTCATCAGGTTCCACAGTCGGTTCGTTAGATTCCATAACCGGTTCCTCAAATTCAACATACGGTTCTTCAGGAGTAGTTGTATTTTGATCTTCAACTCTGGTTGTTCTGGTCTCAACCTCAGGAAGACTTATAAACTGAGTCTTCTCTTCTGACTCAGACTTTTCTGAATCAACTGTTGTTCTGTCTTTATACATAACTTCTTCATTGAAAATCACATTCTTGCTTCTGACTATCTTCCTGTTTTGGTCATCCCAAAACCTATAGCCAATCTCAGCACCGCCATATCCAATAAAATAACATTTCTTGGATTTAGCATCTAATTTACTCCTGTTTGCAGCATCAATATGAAGGTAAGACACAGAGCCAAAAACCTTTAGATGAGAAAGGTTTACCTGTTTACAGCTCCAGACTTCTTCAGGCAACTTGAAGTCTAGTGATATCGTCGGGCTTCTATTGATCAGATAGGTTGCCGTGCCGATTGCCTCTGCCCAGAACATCTTCGGCAATCCTGAATGTAATCTCATGCTCCTGGCACGCTCATTCAGTGTCCTGTTCATTCTTTCTGCGACACCATTCTGCTGCGGTGTCCCTGGAATAGTCTTTACCATCACAATTCCATTGTCTGCACAAAATCTTTTGAACTCCCCATCAACATATTCACCGCCGTTGTCTGAACTCAAGCTTTTAACTTTCAGACATGTCTCATTCTCAACCATAGCCTTCCAAGTTTGGAAAACGGAAAATACATCAGATTTATGTTTGAGAAAGTAAGTCCATACCTTTCTGCTTGAGTCATCTATGAAGGTCACATAATATCTGGAACCACCAAGGGAAGAAACTTCAGCAGGCCCCCACACATCAGTGTGAACTAACTCCAACTTTGTAGGTTTTCTCGTTGGTCCTGTTTTTGAGAAACTGACACGCTTCTGCTTCCCAAAGATACAACTCTCACACAACTTGTGTTCAACTGTCTTTAGTCCTTGTAACTTCCCTGCAGAGTGAAGAATTTGCATACCTTTTTCACTCATGTGTCCCAACCTGTTGTGCCATAAACTTGTCTGACTCGAATGATCTACAACAGCCACCATGTCCTTGTCATTGCTGTTGACATATAAAGTCCCTGACTTGCTTCCTCGAGCGACTAGCATTGCACCCTTTGTAACCTTCCAGTTTCCTTGACGAAAGGATACTTCACATCCTTCGTTGTCTAACTGCCCTACAGAAATCAAGTTCTTCACCATATTTTGAATGTGACGTACCTGACGAATTTTCCAGACTGAACCATTCGCCATTTTTAAATTTACATCACCGGTTCCAATGATGTCCAAAGGTTCTCCATCAGCAAGATACACCTTTCCCTGATTTCCTGCAACATAATTTTCAAGAATGTCACGGTTCCCTGTAGTATGGAATGACGCACCTGAATCTATCACCCATGTCTCATGAGCACTTTCCACTGCAAGAACCAGAGCATCGTCATGTATCTCTTCTTCAACAACATTTGCACTGGCTTCATTCCCCTCAGTTCGCTTTGGGGCCTTGCAGTTCCTTTTCAGGTGTCCAGGCTTACCACAATTCCAACATTCAAATTTGTTGTTTCTGGACTTGCTTCTATTGTTTTTCGATTTACCTTGATTGCTATGACCTCTGTTATAACTTCTCCCCCTGTCCACATTCAACGCTGAACCAGAAGAAGAAGCAACACCTGAGTCCTTTCTACGGATCTCTTCTGCTATAACAGAATCTCTAACCTGTGAAAGCTGCAATTTCTCTTTTCCACATGAATTAGAAAATGCAGTCTTCATGGTATCCCAGCTATCAGGTAATGATCTCAACAACAATATTGCATTCAATTCATCAGTGAATTCTAAATCAACTGCAACTAATTGATTTCTCAGCAAATCAAATTGATTTAAATGAGTAATAACAGATGTACCTTCGGCCATCTTCAAATTAAAGAATTTAGTTGCGAGATACAACTTGTTGTTTATAGATGGTTTTTCATACATGTTAGACAGAGCTGACATAAGTCCTGTCGTGGTTGTCTCCTTCGCCACACTGCTTTGCACATTCTTTGTCAAAGTCAGGCGAACAGTCCCCAACACTTTTCTGTCCAACTTTTTCCATTCTGCTTCCCCCATATCCTCAGGCTTTCCATCCAATGGCAAATCCAATTCCTTGGAATGCAAATAATCCAATATTTGACATTTCCAAAAAGAAAATTCTGATCCATTAAATATAACCATTTTCCCATTATCTTCTCCTGACATCGTTCTACAACCAATCGCTCTGATACCACTTGTTAGGGTAAATTCGATACAAATATAATCAATCCAAATTCTATACTAGATTCAGACAATATATATTTTATCTAAAACAGCCCAGATCAGTTATTGGTTCCAAATATAAAGCGGAATAAACAATTTGGAAACCCATGCTTAGAAGAATAGATAAACCAACCTAAAACTTCTAAGCAATAAGAACGATAATAAATCAAGTTCAAGGGAAGAGAGATTGGCACCGGATTTATACTGGTTCACCCAATGTGGGCTACGTCCAGTTCTCTGCTACCGATGCAGGTTCCACTATAACGTCGGGGAGAAAGTTACAGAAATTTAGAAACGCTCAAGAATGATTTCTCTCACTTTTCTCTCCAAGAAAAATGCTCACGAATCACTCTAACAATAGCTCTCAAATTCTTTAATGAAAAAGAGTAAAGGACTCACTTACAAATCAAAAGAAAAGAAATCTCCACGTTTCTGAATTCTCTCTTCTCAAGTGAGACCCACCCTTCTGCCCTTTGTTTTCTCAACAAAATGAATCTGTATTTCAACTTGCTGTGTTACCAAAATAGAAGCATCCCAACTTCTATTTATAGGAAAAAAATTCCACCGCCCATGTCTTCATTTTGTTTATTAAATGAAGTTAAACCTTATTTGTGTCCAATACATTTCAGCCAAATTTTTGACCAATTAAAAACTTTACTTAACTATTAAGTTTGGGCCAATATAATGGGCTTATGGGCTTGATTTGAAATCCACTAATTTTCTTAACATAACATTGGGATTACACAGGTTGGAGGAAGTCCTTAGGGTGTGTCCATATATATACCGCTACCTGTGTGCGCGGCCCACTCGAAGTAATCCATGGAGGTATACAACAGCCAAAATAATGGAGGTATGCAACAGCCAAAATAACTTAACTCCAAAATTAACGAAGCTGTTTTTAACGGAAAATCACCCACATTATCCCAACAAAATATGATATTAAATTATTTAATTTTAAAATTAATTAATAGTGATTTTGAAATAGAGAAAGCTAGTAGAGTTATAATTGATAACGAAATAAAACAAACTCTCCATAAAATTACTCTGCACCGAGTGCAAACCTTAACTTTAGACATTTTCCATTATCCCTAATTAAAATTAAACATTCTTCTTATTATCTCAATTTTAAGGGTATAAATTATTTTTTCCTTCTTAATATTTACTATTTAGAGACTATTATATTACTATTTTAATTCAATCCACACCCCCAACAACGTCTAAGAGAGAAATGAAAGAAACAATGTTAATGTTAAGAGTTAAAGACTAATGGCACATAGGTTGAGGCTGATTGGGGAACTGTGGAGATGTAGCTTGAATGCATAATAATAATAACATTCTCAAAGAACTAGGACCATTTACTATTATTGACGAGCTTTCCAAATATAGCATGGATACAATGGTATTACTCTCCCTACAGCTCGAATAAACAGTACCTAAATTATGGTTCATACAATGACAGTAGGCGACAAGGTACAAAAAGAAGTATGTAGAAGGATCAAGAATGTGAACCCGAACCCGAACTCGAAGAAAATGAGGTTCAGTAAAATTTATGCATTGGCTTTCCATACGTGTATTTGGCCTCATCGGATCTTCGTGCTGTTTTCGTGGTGTTTCCTTTGATAGAATTCTGTCTGCAATCAGAACTTTTGGACAATTTCCTGGAACAAGATTTAAAACCAGATTCCATTTTGTTATGGGATAAAATTTCATCTCGTGGAGAAGGAGAATCATATCCCATTGCCTCAAACTCCTGTAGGAATGAGTTGAGTTGATTAGTTTGCTGAATGAAAGAACAACACTCTTAACAGCAGAAATATGCAGTTATTTTATACCTTGGATTTCGTTGCATAATAGGGTGTTAGACAAGGATTCACATCCTTCAGCAAAAAGTCATCTGGACTGCCAGGGGACGTTGGATCACAGGCACTGAACTCCTGAATTATATAAATGCTGGACTGGATGAGTGATTTTGCATCTCATGTACTACATAAATAAACACTATGTTTTCTTTTGGTATAGCAAAGTCCCAATCCCGGACGAGGGAGATTCGAACTTCTGACCTCTTGGTCGAAGGTACATATTTTATGTCAGTTGAGTTATACTCATATTGATAGTTACAGACGATTTTAATAATTAAAGCAACGTCCCAGATGCTTTTCTCGTTCGAGCAATCGTAACAGGATTGATTTGATATGTATCAACATTAAAAAGATCGAAGGATGACTTTTGTGCTTACCAATGAGTTAGAAGCATCCTCGTGATCATATGTTGGTGTGTGAGGAGAACTATTGCCCTGTAACCACGACTTTCCTGAATATTTATCTGCCTTCACCTGTTCAAAATGAAACAAATCAATCGCCACAGAAAGCAACGAATACTCGTTCAATAGCAGCTACTCGATGGTCAGTACTATAAACATATCATGGAAAGTCCAATTTCCATTAGAGCCTGTAGTTTAAGCACTAGTACAGTAGTACTTTCATAGTTCATATCAAAGAAATGAAACCTTTCACTTTCAAGGGCTAGAGCGGAGTTGGGTCACCCTATTTTTAAAAGCATTAGGTTCAATTCAACAGAGTTTGCCCCTTGGTGATCGCGACCAATCGGAGTTTTCCTACGATTCAAGTCTTACTTATAAATGCTTCTCAAGGATTTTTGTTAAATAGAAAGTTATATATATATATATATATATATGATTGAAGATAATATTACATTCTTTTTTACCTCGGCAAGGTCCTCGGCGAGGGAATGAAGCTGGCCAGTGAGAGTAGTGACCTGCTTTTGTAGAGTAGGGATGATTTGTTTGGCTTGCTTCAACTCTGAGTCCTGCTTTTCAAACATATCTTGAAGCTGAGAGTTCATAACATCTGGGAACAATATTGCATTCTTCAATGACTTTATTTCTTCTCTTTGCTTCAAACACAAATCTTTTAACTTCTCATTCTGGAAGCAACAACAACAATAAATAACAGTGTTCTGTTAACAAACGAAGATTACTTGCACATTATTCACTGCTCACAAATCTTACAAAACAATTCAATTATATAAATGCTGAAATCCAATCATGAAAATATTCAAACTTTCCCACAAAATCGAAAAATCTAGCTAAAGATCATCTAGCATGATCAAAAAGATTCAACCACAACATTGTTTCTTTAGGAAACTTAACTAAAAGTGTATTAAAATTAAAAGAAAAATAAGAATTCCTCACCTCTCTGTACTTCTCCTCCAGAACTAATTTGAGCTCTGTGATCTCCAATTCCTGCTCCTTATTCAAACTCAAAAGCTCTCTTTCACTCCTCAGCACCATCGCCAACGTCCTCGTATTCCCTTTGACCTCCGTCAACGCCTTCACCTCCTTCGCCTTCTCCTTCTTCTCCACCGTTCCCTTCCCAAACAGCTTCTTATGTAGCCCACCGAAGTTCGTCCCCTTCCTGGCCGTCTTCTTCAAATCCTCCGCAATAAAATCCGACGGAATCACCAACGCCGGCGGCGCCTGCTTCACCACCTTGGGCTTCAAACCAGATCGCTTCTCCATGAATTTCTTCACCATCGCCGTCAAATTCTGATCCGACGGCTTCGGCTTAGCCCTAGCGAGATCAGAAACATTGGTCTTAACAAGAGCGCGCGAAGAAGAGGAATTGGCCGCCATTGGAGACTTGAACTTGAATTCAGAAGAAGAAGAAGGGTCGGAGAAATGGGAGGAAGTGGAAGATCGCACATCGTAGGAACTGTAGCGCGAAGAAGGCTTGAGGAGTTTGGCCATGGATGAGAAAAATCGAAGATCTCGAAAATAGAGAGAGCTTGGAAGAACTGAGATTGATTCAGAGCATTTTTAGGGTTTTTTTTTGTTAGTTTGAATTGGAGGAAGAAGATGGAGCGAAGAGATTGGTTTTTTAAAAAAGGTTGGAGTGGACACGTGGCAGCTTCTGCAGCGTTGTCTGAATTCAAATAATCGTATACTATATGTTGGCGGCAAAATGAAAGCGGTGAATGAAACGGTGCCGTTTTTTGTTGTCGTGTTATTTCCAATTCAAAAAACTTGCCAACAAAGTCCAATTTTCCAGCTGGATTTTTAAAAAAATTAATTCTATACGTGGAATTTAATAGAATGTCTCAATTATTGGATATTCAAAGCAAGATTTTTTTTTTTTAAAGGGAATTTATTGAAGTGTGAAGTTTTAGGTATATTAATTGAAATATCGACATTCACCTATCAATCACCTCGTGTTTACTCTCCTCCAAACATAATGAATCAATGATAATTCTGACAATGAAATCTATATTTATTACGTTTGAGAACGTTTATCAAAATCGGTAAACGTAATGAAACTGTGGGTCTCACCTCGAATTTTGTAATCTCATTACACCATTTCTCTACCACCTTGGGGTTCTCTACTTCGGTTGCTCAATGAGATTATCATTGCAAATTATGTGGGGCCCACTCATTTTTTAGTCATTTCCTCTCACAAATGCCTGAGACACACTCCATTTTTTCTTTCTTTCTTCCTCTGTTCTTCAATCCCTAATTTATTTTTCATCCAACACTTTTATCTTTTCTTCCACAAAACTCATTTACGATTTTCTGGGTGTTTACGGAGACGAAATGCGAGGAGATCTTCATATTTTCTGGATATTAATCCTTCGCATACGTAGCAAATTGGTCGTCTTCAACCTCGTAATCGATCGAATTAATGCACATAAGATGAAAAAAAATACATATTTACAAGATTCGGTAAACTATCATGATTTATATTACGAGCAGCAAAATGATTAACAACTTCATAAAAAACACGATTACAAACATTACTACAAGCATGAGTAGTATCATGCGTCCACACTTTTCCAAATAGAACAAGTTTTTTTTTTTTTTTTTTCCATCCAAACTTTCCACGTGAAACAATCACCATCTGCTTCTTAAAAAAAACAAGAAAACAAAAGAGACAAATGACTCAAACCGACAGCTCGACACCCCTTCTGGCATTACTCTTTCCCAGAAAAGCCAACCAGAGGGGTGTGCTCTTTCGTAGCTAGCTCCGAGGCCATCCGAGCTGGTCGTACGCCATGAGGGAGAGTATGTCCATCGAGTTGCCTCCATTGACCAGTACTCGCCAAATGCGGACGTTGTCGATGCGGATTGCGATGACTAGGGCATCGTTGTGCGGTTGGAGGTGGCGTGTAGCCTCGGCCTTGGTAAAGGTGAGGTCGAGTTCTTCGCATACTCCATGAGCGATGTTGGAATATTTATTGGGAAAACCCCAATATATGATTATTCAAGAATAAATACATTTAATCCAAGAACAATCATGACAAAATTTTGGGATCTAAGCATGGAAGAAAAACTAAATTAGAGGGGATTAGAATCACCTGGAACCATTAGATGCGATGAATCCATAACGTGTAATACTTGGTTTGTGGTCTTCCTCATCTATGCAACCCAGACCAATCATCGGCAATCCTCTCTATCAGATGGGGAATAGGAGGCTAAAGCTGCATAGCTTATTGGGGACCACAACCTAAACTATATATATGTTGATCCTAGGGTTTCCCATAATTCCCTAGGACCAACGGGCTGGTTTCTGCTCAGCAGGCCACACCACTTCTATATGGGAAGTCTTGGCCCATAATCAAGATCACTCAAATGCCTATTAAATAGCCCAAATATAATTGCTATTGAATTTGTTACCCACATATGAATTAATTATTTAATTAATTCCTACAATCTCCCACTTGGGCAACAATTTTCTTATTAGCAATTATTAATTTATTCTTTAGTGCACAACTTAATGCTATTTTAAAAATAACTTCCCTTTAATCACAATCCGGTCCATTTTGTATACCAATGAGGAACCAAAGCGACTTTTGTCACATGTATGGTCGCAACTCAGCCTTCAATGATCACCACACCAAATATACTCAATGACATGGATCAAGTGTGGAAGAGCAGCATGAAAATTACATGTAATGTGATCTAAACATGTCTATTTTCAACTGGTCAACTTTATTCTTTAGAGAGATCAAACTTAACTCTTTCTAGCCTTATGTTAAACTACTGTTAGAAAGAAAGTGATTCAGAGTATCAAAAATAATTCATCTTCTTTATTCTGCACAAACAAAATTTTGTGTCTACTTTACGAAAGCACAAACTCCCACTCAACTGACGTACCATAATTTTCACACCTATATGAGCATTATGCTCCCAAAACTTTTGTGTGTGAAATTTCTTAATGAACGTATCTGTAATGATGAAGTTGTATTCCTTTAGACACAATAAAAACTCTGAATTTTCTTTATCAACTAAAGCTTATGATTCTGAAAAGCTTTTGTTGCTATAAATTGAAAAGAATTACAAATTCTTGTCAAGACAACTTAGTGACAAGAATTAAAATTTATGAGTTTCTTGCCACACAAATGTTATGACCACAAACCTTAATGATAAAAGAAACTACTTCAAATGACTATTTGTCACTTTTATTTACAGTAATATCTTTTACTCATTTAGTGAACATAACAGGGAAGGTGGATCCTGTTGGCAACTCTTATTATTATCAAAATCAAATTACCTCATCATCTCTACTTTATTTGATTTTGACGAGTGAGCATGTATCATTTTGTTAATTACCTTAAAACTCTTTAGATCCAATTAAGAGTTATAAAAATATTGCCTTTTGTTATTGATATGAATACGGAAGCGGAAGCGTCTAAAGTTCAAGCATGAAATTCTTCATTTATTTATTCAAGGGACCTTTATTGAGACTAAATTTGTGTCTTTAATGATTTGAATATTTCTTAGTGCATACAACTTTATGCTAGAAAACTTAGGAGACTTTTTGACATAACCTCTTTTGTGAAATCTCAATGTTACTTGAGATTGATCTCACAATATCATTTCACAATATAAAAAGAGATATTCATACAAGCTTTCATCCTATAGCTTAGTATTTATCACGTCATAGTCATATTACACTAAGAAAATAATTTTACTCCTACTAAGTCTGTAATTCATAATTATCACTTTTGTATACCTTAGACCTTAAATGTGATAATTAATTAATGAAGCTTATGAAGTTACAAACAAAAACCTTATTAAGATCACAAATGGAATGAAACCTTTGAAACCTTGTGTTACTAGATCAAGAGTTTCTAAATTATATAGGCTATCAATCTTTATATCTATTTGACATAACTTTTAAAAATCGTTTTGAAGTGTTATCACAAGTCTCTAAATAATTAATGTCATCCATAATAATTGAAACATAATAACTAGACAAACCTTATATCTTTCAACACACATTACCTCTTAAAGGCAATATGACAAGATGTCAAATATTGTCATTGTTGTTTCACCTAATTCTTTGTGACATTAATTCTCTATTTTAAGAGTTAAATCTTTGTTTGACTTTAGGGGAAGATAATGAAATATCTTACTTTTACGTTTAAGTCAAACTTAAATCTTTATACTTGGATTTCTCTCATCTCTTGTGATTACTTTAATAACACTGTTAATAATGTTGAGTTTGTCTTACTTAAATGAGGAGAATCTTAACTAATGTTTTCACATATAGAAAATAACTCAAATTCTCTTTTCATAAGGATAACAATCCTCATTTTATCTTCCCCTCAAACTCAACATCCTTAAGAAAGTAAAGATATCTAGCAAATGAACCTAAGTGAGACTTAATTTTAGAAATCATGAAAATAGCTAGTGTACCTAGAGTAACAACAAATAATCTTTAAGTCCAAATTTTTCTTATTGACCTTTAGGTCCAATCATTAGTTGGACATCTCTAAATGCAAACATAATGTTAAGCATTTGCCTAACCTTTAATTGCAAGAGATTTAGTTGTTGTTTTATGTGGTACACTACTTTAACTTTATGCTGCAATCTTAAGTTTTTTCCCAAAGAAGTTAAATGCAAAGAGAAATAATTTGTCATACTTCTAACCTCATCTTTATGAGCTTTGAACCATTCTATAAGCAACACACTTTACTCAGGTTTGCCTTAAAAAACGTCTTACTTAATGGCTCTATAAATTCTTAAAGAAGTTTAACAAAAGGCCTTAGACATTCTCTACCAAATTCATAGGGTTTCATCACTAGAAACTAATCATATGACTTTCAAGATATCCAGAACTAAAGACCTCTCTGACATCAAACATAAGTGACTTCACTGAGAATATATTTATGAAAATATTAAACAATATTGTTAAGCATTTTAAGAAACCATATAAAATAGACTATGAAAGATTGTTCAAAGAGAGTAAACCTCTCAATGCACTTAATTATTGACTATTTCATTATTTTCCCCTTAATCCTATTTTATACAGACTCGAAAATTTGTTAAATCAAAAGAACAAATCATCAATGAATAGAAATACTAGAGTCTATTCAACACATGAAAGTCTGACATGCAAACTAAACTAACTTTGTTTAAATCCTAAGTGAGAAGTCAAATTTTCTTTATACATTATGAAAAGAAGTACTAAGAACATATTTTCCTACATGTCCAAATTTTCTAAAAAAAAAAAAAATAGGAGAAATCTGGATCCTAATTTTTAGTAACTTTGACTAATATGTTCAAAATGCATCTTTGTGTCGACTTTAATTTCTCCCTTAAGGAAATAGTTAATTGAGTACATTTTGTTCTTTCATACTTAAAACAATTTTCTTCAACATACCATCGAAGATTCGCTCATTAAGGGTTCCTCTACCCTTACAAGCATCATAGTGTACTCTCTTATGTTCCATTGTTCTTCATTTAGACACATTTAACCAAAAGTTTAAATGTCTCTTACTTTATGTTCATTTCAGAACAATCTTTATCTTTTAAAGAAATTTCCTAATTATTTCCTTATCAAACATGATTCCCTTGAATAAAAATTTCATCATCATAAAGCTTATGAAATTAAGATTATTTCATTTTTTTTTTAATATAAATCCCAATTAATCTGAATGGGATGTTGCTAAGTAGAAAAAAAAAATGAAAGTGTTTCTTTATTCATAACAACGTGAACAAAAATATTCTCAAAATCAAACAAGGCAATAGTATTTAAAATTTTGAAAAAACAACTAAAACATGCTCATGAATAACTTAGTATTTATAAAAATACCTTAAAATTAAACTTTATGAGGACATCAAGATACCAAACACAACATTGACAACCTTCCTTTGGGCCGACTGTCAACTTGCAAACAGTACTCTCAATGTGGTGAGGAAACACTGATACCTAATCCGGTCAAGTGAAAGTCTTCCTTTGGGCCGACAATCACTCACATGGCATAACTTTATATTATCCATGTTTTATCACCAAATAACCATAGATGTACCTGTTATTTGGCCGAAACACTGATACCTAATCCGGTCAAGTGAAAGTCTTCCTTTGGGCCGACAATCACTCACATGGCATAACTTTATATTATCCATGTTTTATCACCAAATAACCATAGATGTACTTGTTATTTGGCCAAACTGACGTCTTCCTTTGGGCCGACAACAGAACGCATAAACAACACGTCCACAAACATCTAATTAACTATGAAGATGTCAATATCAGAAATCAGAGGCTACTTTGGCAGCATGATCCATCAAATCAACACTAACATAGAAAATCAGATTATTATGCAAAAACACATTTATTTGAATTACTATTAATTGTATCTTCATGAAAATGAAATTACCAAAATTATTTTCAAAATTAAGAGTAATATCTTTACATGCATAATTTATAAAGGGAAAAGTCCTCAAAAATAAAAATTAGAATGCCAAAAAAAACTTTATTGGGATTTCAACCACCTGACAACCTAACATATGCATTGGGCATCACAATGATAACATTTAGAATCCAATAATAAAATATAATAAGTTATCCCTTTTAGAAGATAGTCTTCCTTTGGGCCGACTAACAACTTCAAGGGCACATCATTATGTTATTCATACTTATTATTGTATGTGTATTTGTTGTTTGGCCAAATTGTAACCTTCCTTTGGGCCGATCACGCATAAGCAACAAATACACTCCATCTAATAATCTAATAACTTTATAAATGTTTTAATTTACAAAACATTCAAAATAAATTGTACTAATTGTGCTAATTCTTGATATCTTATTAAGCACACCAAAAATGAAAAATTAAATAATTTCCTACACTTTTTCATGCCCAAATTCAAATTTATAACATAAGGCATATATATAATTTTATAAACAAATACTATTGTTATAAAAGGAAAATACAAACAATAGTATTATCTTTAAAATTATATATATTAACATAACATAAAATTCATTATGTTATATGTATATTTGCAGTGGGCCAAGACCCACTGCAAATCTCATGCTACGGTGCCCTAGCACCTCTTTAAGCCATTTTCCGCAACAACAGTGTTGCTCCGAACACTATTTTTTTCATTCTTTAATTCTTTCTCTAATGATCTTTTTTTTTTCATGACAACCATCATATAGTCAGAGATTGAATATGAAAACATTGTTTATCATTGAGCCAAAATATGCATATGAAAACATTCATAATCCTTAATGATATAATTCAAATATGCAAAAGAATCCGAATTAAATTTGACTATTCAATCGTTCGAGTAATTCACACAACATGTTGTAAAATAATTCTAAAATCCTATTGAATCGAAATCTTATGAATCAAAGGAAAGACAACATGTTTGATAAAATTAGTAATCTACCATGCAAAAACCGCTCTGATACCACTTGTTGGAATATTTATTGGGAAAACCCCAATATATGATTATTCAAGAATAAATACATTTAATCCAAGAACAATCATGACAAACTTTTGGGATCTAAGCATGGAAGAAAAACTAAATTAGAGGGGATTAGAATTACCTGGAACCATTAGATGCGATGAATCCATAACGTGTAATACTTGGTTTGTGGTCTTCCTCATCTATGCAACCCAGACCAATCATCGGCAATCCTCTCTATCAGATGGGGAATAGGAGGCTAAAGCTGCATAGCTTATTGGGGACCACAACCTAAACTATATATATGTTGATCCTAGGGTTTCCCATAATTCCCTAGGACCAACGGGCTGGTTTCTGCTCAGCAGGCCACACCACTTCTATATGGGAAGTCTTGGCCCATAATCAAGATCACTCAAATGCCTATTAAATAGCCCAAATATAATTGCTATTGAATTTGTTACCCACATATGAATTAATTATTTAATTAATTCCTACAAGGTTCACCTCCGCACCTATCTGAGGGTCCGCCAGCGCCTTTCTCTTGCAATCCGAGTCGCCTCCTGCTGGTCCACCAAAGATGGTTCAGATTTATTTCTGCCGCTTATCCTCGTGTGGGTATTGTCGCAGCGTCAGTCTTTCCCCTGGTCTTTCTGTTCCGAGGCCGAGGGTCGGCCTACAAATTCCATGAGGAATCCTCTGAATGAGGTCCTCCACTTGATTTTTTAATTCATTGTAGTCCTCGATGTTGTGCCCAGGGCCTCGATGGAAACGACAATAATGGCCTTTTTTGCCCATTATTGTCGAGAGCCATTGAGGGTAGTGAGATTCCTGGATGAAGCCAGCTTTCAAGAGTTTTTTTACCTCCTCGACAGCGGCTGAACTCCCGGCAGAGTCCATCTCCCTGCGCTTTTGTCAAATCCGCTTAGTAGTCGAATCTATGTTTAGCTAGTGCACCATGACTCGAGGATCGATACCTGTCATGTCCTCATGCAACCAGGCGAAGACGCATTGGTTTCTTTGGAGGAATTCTGTCAGCCTGGCCTTGAGTTCGTCGGACCATTGTGCCTCGATACTCACGTTTCACCCCGGCGTTAGTTCGACCCATACCACCACGTCGACCGTTAATGTTTCTCGCTCCTGCCTCGGTTCGTTTTGGGCGTCTGGTACAATGATTGGTTCCTTGACGTCGGTGACGATGTAGACTTGCTCGGCTTTTAGGACCGTTGCAAAGCATTCGCGCGAGGCCTTCTGATGGTCGTGGGTCACTCCGACGCCTTCCGTCGTTGCAAACTTCATGAGCTGGTGATAGATCGAAGGTACGACCTTTAGAGCGTGGAGGCTTGGTCGGCCCAAGATCGCGTTATACATCGAGGTTGTGCGAACTATCACGAACTCCATTAGCCTTGTGCTTTCGATGGTGCCATCTCTGACCCAAACCGACAACTCGATCACCCCTTCTGGCATTACTCTTAACCTAGAGAAGCCAACCAGAGAGGTGTGCTCTTTCGTAGCTAGCTCCGAGGCCATCCGAGCTGGTCGTACGCCATGAAGGAGATGATGTCCGTCGAGCTGCCTCCATTGACCAGTACTCGCCAAATGCGGACGTTGTCGATGCGGATTGCGATGACTAGGGCATCGTTGTGCGGTTGGAGGTGGCGTGTAGCCTCGGCCTTGGTAAAGGTGAGGTCGAGTTCTTCGCATACTCCATGAGCGAGGTTCACCTCCGCACCTATCTGAGGGTCTGCCAACACCTTTCTCTTGCAATCCGAGTCGCCTCCTGCTGGTCCACCAAAGATGGTTCAGATTTCTTTCTGCCGCTTATCCTCGTGTGGGGTATTGTCGCAGCGTCAGTCTTTCCCCTGGTCTTTCTGTTCCGAGGCCGAGGGTCGGCCTACAAATTCCATGAGGAATCCTCTGAATGAGGTCCTCCACTTGATTTTTTAATTCATTGTAGTCCTCGATGTTGTGCTGAGGGCCTCGGTGGAAACGACAATAATGGTCTTTTTTGCCCGGGCCAGGCTTCATCTTCGCTTGCCATCGGAGGACCTTGTCGCCTTCAATCTGGGCTAGAACGTGATCGATCGAGGCATTTATTGGTGTGAAGCGATCATTCTTGCTAGCCTTGGATCACTGTGAACAAGGGGAGATTGTTGCGTTGAGACTTATATATCTTCGGTGTTTCTGTAGCGAGTGTCCGAACCAATGGAGTGATTGGCTTAGCCGGGCGGAATTATGGTACAACACGACTTATCTCATTTCGATAGCCATTACCTTGTTTGGTCGAGTGCCACCCCCGATTGTTTCATATGGTGATGGACAAACAACGAATGCTACACTAGACCAACAGTTGAAGGAGCGTGACATAACTTTGGCCATTTTGAAGGACCATATCTTAGTAGCCCAAAACAAAATGAAGAAATATGTTGATAGCAAGAGGAAGGATGTATCATTTGAAGAAGGCGACTTAGTCTTTTTGAAGATCCGCCCTTATCGCCAAGTATCATTGGCTAATGTCGGAATGAGAAATTGACTCCAAAGTTATTTGGGCCATATTCAATGCTGGAAAAAGTGGGTGAAAGAGCTTACAAACTGAAATTACCGAATCAGCATCCATCCACCTCTGTGTTTCATGTGTCTAAGCCTAAGAAGTTCAATTTGGAAAATCATAAAGATGTCCAATCTGGATCTCCTCTCCTACCTGATCAGTTCGAATGGAGGGTCGAACCTGACGAGGTGTTTGCCTATCAACTAATTGAGCAGACCAGTATATTAGAAGTGTTGATATCCGAGTCGCCTCCTGCTGGTCCACTAGAGATGGTTCAGATTTCTTTCTGCCGCTTATCCTCGTGTGGGGTATTGTCGCAGCGTCAGTCTTTCCCCTGGTCTTTCTGTTCCTAGGCCTAGGGTCGGCCTACAAATTCCTTGAGGAATCCTCTGAATGAGGTCCTCCACTTGATTTTTTAATTCATTGTAGTCCTCGATGTTGTGCCCAGGGCCTCGGTGGAAACGACAATAATGGTCTTTTTTGCCCGGGCCAGGCTTCATCTTCTCTGGCCATCTGAGGACGTTGTCGCCTTCAATCTGGGCTAGAACGTGATCGATCGAGGCATTTATTGGTGTGAAGCGATCATTTTTGCTCGCCTTGGATCACTGTGAACAAAGGGGAGATTGTTGCATTGAAACTTATCTTCGGTGTTTCTGTAGCGAGTGTCCCAACCAATGGAATGATTGGCTTAGTCGGGCGGAATTATGGTACAACACGGCCTATCACATTTCAATAGCCATTACCTTGTTTGGCCGAGTGCCACCCCCGATTGTTTCGTATGGTGATGGACAGACAACGAATGCTACACTAGACCAACAATTGTAGGAGCGTGACATAACTTTGGCCATTTTGAAGGACCATATCTTAGTAGCCCAAAACAAAATGAAGAAATATGTTGATAGCAAGAGGAGGGATGTATCATTTGAAGAAGGCGACTTAGTCTTTTTGAAGATCCGCCCTTATCGCCAAGTATCATTGGCTAATGTCGGAATGAGAAATTGACTCCAAAGTTATTTGGGCCCTATTCAATGCTAGAAAAACTGGGTGAAAGAGCTTACAAACTGAAATTACCGAATCATCATCCATCCACCCCTGTGTTTCATGTGTCTAAGCCTAAGAAGTCCAATTTGGAAAATCATAAAGATGTCCAATCTGGACCTCCTCTCTTGACTGATCAATTCGAATGGAGGGTCGAACCTGAAGAGGTGTTTTCCTATCAACTAATTAAGTAGACCAGTAAATTAGAAGTCTTGATATCCAAGTCGCCTCCTGCTGGTCCACCAGAGAAGGTTTAGATTTGTTTCTGTCGCTTATCCTCGTGTGGGGTATTGTCGCAGCGTTAGTCTTTCCCCTGGTCTTTCTGTTCCGAGGCCGAGTGTCGGCCTACAAATTCCTTGAGGAATCCTCTGAATGAGGTCCTCCACTTGATTTTTTAATTCATTGTAGTCCTCGATGTTGTGCTCAGGGCCTCGATGGAAACGACAATAATGGTCTTTTTTGCCCGGGCCAGGCTTCATCTGATGGAGCGTTTTACCGCAGCGGAAAGCGATTTCGGATCGATGATACTCTAATTTCATCAATTTAACAAATAGAAAACATGCTCAAAAGACGGAAATAAGAAATTAGAAATACATACCCTTGTAGTTCCAATTTCTTCAAGCTCCGCCGCTCTTTCCACGTCACGAACTCTTCCGACCTCTTCTCACGAACGCCACGAGGACCACCCCAGGTAGTCCCGCTATCCTCGGCGCCGAGCAACGGAGTTGTGGGACTCCGAAACAAAAAGAAAAGAAGAAAGAGAAGGAATGGAAGAATTAAGTCTGAAGGCTTGAGTTGCTTAAGAACTCAAAAGGAAAAATGAGTTTTTTTTAAAAAAAAAACTATCAAAGGACAGAATGAAAAAACTCATTCTTAGTTTTTTAAAAAACTCATCAAAACCTCAACGCACACACCAACTTAATCCAAAGTCAAGTCTCAATTCAACTATTGAAAAGAAAAATACTTAACAATTAAGTATTACAATGAGATTAATCATCAGTAGACGTGCCTTGCAAGGATAAAGCCACTTAATATATATATATATATATATATATATATATATTATTAATTAAAAATTTAATTAATAAATATATATAATTTAATTAATTAAACTTTTTAATTAATTAATACTATTTAATTCAATATCAAATATTAATTAAATAATATGGCTAAACCCGATTTTTGCGAAAAACCGACTTTTTTCACATGAATCCTATTCATGTTTTAGACCATTCTCATATTTAAATCATATTTAAATATGTTCATCCTCCTTCCATAAACCGAATTCGAACAATTCAAATTCTATTATTATTATTTTTTTTCTTTTTTTTTACTGTTGCACGACGTTATCCGAGCTAGCCAGGAGAACCTAAAGGACCTACAGATCATGAGCTCCAACGATACGAGATTATCCGGTCAAAACTCTTTTAACCAAACTAATCAGCATTCGTTAACCCCCGGAGACTCCACTATAGTCCGAGGGTTGCACTCTCCTCACTGTAGATATATTATGTCCTCTGATATAACCGTCACTGACAAGTCGACCCTTCACAGGTTGTTCGTAATCACAGCTGGGTCATTTAAACCGTTTAACCCTTGCATTACGTCTTGTTCCTTAAATACCACTGACACCTCTAATGAACAATAGATCTGTGGTCCAACCAACAGATCAATTAACACTCTCATCACATGAGAGTGTGAGCGCTCATTGTTCAAGCCCCGGAGTCAGCTATTAAGGGAACAACCTATCTACTAACCCTGAAGAGCGGGTTAGGAGTGAACTCCAATCTTGCTGTACTATGTCCCCAGCTACCTATTCGACTTTATCCCCAAGATGGTAGGTGTTACGTCTCCAAAAGTGACCTTTTTTAGGACTTATTTATCTTAGAAAGATGTACACTCTTAGGTGTTTTTGATAGGATTTAGCTTAAACCTATGCTTATATATGAGAATTAGAAGAAGGTAGCTAAATTAGGACTTGTGTGCAAAAGGAAAGAAAAGGAATGAAAACCGAAGATAAAAGAAGGAAAAATGCGCATTGCGGTAGCATTGCGGAAACATTGCTAAAACCGCAATGTTTCAAGTGAAATCCGTAAGTTGACTGATCTTTTTCTGTTATTTTCCGTTATTTCAGGGATTCGTTCTTTCTCCTCCATCCATTTTGAAATACGACGTTGAGGATGGATGGTTCTCCTTGGCCCAAACGCACCTGCAGATTACTATAAAAGGGGGTCAAAGTAGAGGGTTTGATCATCATCCGAAAGCGTAGAAGTCTCTTCGCAGCTCCATCTTTTCTCCTGTTTTTCTTCTCCGTCTGTTGGTTTGAGAGGTTCAGCTGTTGGAGTCGACAATCTGATAGGAAGGAGAGAAGATTCATCTTCTCTCCTGATTGGATTCATCCAAGCAAGGCTACCCTTTCTCTCCCTTCAGCCGAGGCGGTTGCGACGAGGCATTCAAGCTCAATTACTGCTTTCTGTCTTTTATTTCTAATTTCTAGCTCTGTTTAGTTGTTGTTTCTTTTCTAGTGACTAGTTCACTTCATTTCGTTGCTTTCTGTCTTTATGTTATTCACTTTAAGCTTTCCTTTGTTCATTTAGACAATCAAGTAATCAAAGCACAATTCTTCATTTCACAGTCTCTTATCTTTGCTGCGTACTGTTTTGCCTTGCTGTTTTAAGTTTATTTCTCTTCTAAGCATGTCTACTTCATCTCTTATTTCTGTTCTCTCTATATCCATGAGTAACTAAGTCACATAAGGGCATGCTAATGACAATCCTATAGGCTAAAAAACGTGAACCAAGCATGTAGGATAGCTCTCGAAGCATTGATTGTATGTAAGCTTCATCCCACGGGCAATTTCGATTGGCCATCCATTTTGTCCAAAGAACTCCTAACCTCTGGAAGGAGTAAGAGTTCAGAGTCATACACTCATGCTAGCCTTTCAAGGTAGCCAGAAAACGACCTAGGAATAGGCGTTTTCCTAGTACAAACCATAACTTTCTGCTTTAACAAGATGCTTAAGACCTTACTTGGACATGAGTAAACTAAAGAATCTAATGCATGAAATCGGAAGATACATGAGATGGAGTGAGTTTGATGCATAGTGAGTTGATCCAATGCTTGAGAATCGTGAGAAAATGCTTATAGAGGAGTCGTTAGTAGCCCTTGTTTCTCCATTTTACACACTTTCGCTGTTAGTAACATTGCGGTAGAATTGCTGTTCTCGCAATTCTGCTAAGTTTAAAATTCTGTTTAGCTATTTTCCTCTTCGTTTATTAATCTCTTCTCTTTTCATTTGAGTTTATCTTTGACTTGCACTTGTTTATGTTACTACCCTTTACATATTCCTTAGAAATTAGACAACTTAAAACCAATTCTACCCCATCAAATCCACCCAATCTTTCTTAACAATACACTTCACGAGTAGCTAATAATAAATCTCTGTGGGAAAACGAATGAAAAAATACTTACTACTTGCTATAAGATCATGTATGCTTGCATGTTCTGAGTGCTCTCTCTCTCTCTTATTGCTTATTTATTTTACACATTGAGCACGCAACAAGTTTTTGGCGCCGCTGCCGGGGATTTAGTTTAGTGAAAACGAAGTTTGTTAAGTTTGAAACACCAAGTTTATTATCTATTGAAGCTGATCTATTTTTACTTCTTTTGCAGGTACTGTTTGGGTTAGTTTATGAATGAGCCTTCAAGTAGTGATCTAGAGTTCAACCCTGAGCCTGAGAGATTATTTAAGGCTAGAAATAGAGCCAAGAAACGTCTCTTTAAACAACCCCCTTTACCTCAAATAATTGCTGAAACCGCAGAGTCTCCGCAATCCTCTCAAGAAGAAATGGATAGATTAGTTCCAAATCCGGTGCCTGTCACTCGCAATCCCATCGAAATAGCGAATGATAAGGATAGTTCCATTCTCTCATACCTAGTACCTATGCCTGGGGAGTTGAACCCCAGCATAATCCGCCCTGAAATCACTGCCAACTCATTCGAGTTAAAACCAGTGATGTTCCAAATGTTGTCCACTGTGGGACAATTCTTTGGAGTGGAAAATGAGGATCCCCACAACCATCTTAGAAACTTCCTAGGAGTCAGTGATACCTTCATCATCCCTGGAGTTTCCCAAGAAGCCTTGAGGCTATACCTCTTCCCTTACTCTTTGAGGGATAAAGCAAAGACGTGGTTAAATTCATTACCCTCTGGATCAGTCCTCAACTGGACAGACTTGGCAGAGAAATTCCTAGTTAAATATTTCCCACCTGATAGGAATTCTACCTTTCGTGATGATATAATCAAGTTCAAACAAGCTGAGAATGAGTCCCTTCACGAAGCTTGGACAAGGTTCAAGGACCTTCTTCTTAAATGTCCACACCATGGCATCCCATGGTGTATCCAAATAGAGGTCTTTTTCAAAGGATGCAACCCCAGCACCAGACAAGTCTTAAATTCATCTGCTGGAGGTTCCATGTTGTCCAAGAGTTATAATGAAGCCTATGAGATCTTGGAGAAGATCTCAGCATCTCACTGTAGGTGGTCAGATGATCCAGTTGAGCCAACTAGAGCTCAAGACAAGGACGCACTCAATGCCATGAGTAGCCAAATAAGCGCCCTGACCAACCTAGTCAAGCAAATGGCTCAAGCCAATCTCCAAACTAGTGTCAACACCGCCACAGCCATGTCAATGGGCACCCAACCAAGTCAAGGTGAGACACTTATCTGTGGATTCTGTGGGGAAGGGCACCTGTATGAATACTGCTCTGGGAATCCAGCCTCAGTCTGCTATATTGGAAGCCAGCAGCAGCATAGGAACAACCCCTATTCCAACACTTACAATCCTGGTTGGAGGAACCACCCAAACCTGTCATGGGGTGGCCAACAAAATGCTAACCAAGCTCCTAACCAACCAAGACCGAGTGGAACACCTGGTTTCACTCCCCAACATAACCAATCCATGTATCAAAAACCATACAACCAACCAGTAGGGTCTTCTGTAGAAAATCTACTCAAAGAGTACATAGCCAAGAATGATGCCACTCTACAGAGTCAGCAAGCTACTCTCAGGAGCCTAGAGAACCAAATAGGGCAACTAGCCAATGAACTCAAAAGTAGGCCCCAAGGTAGACTTCCTGCTGACACTGAAGTGCCAAGGAGAGATGGAAAAGAGCAAGTTCAAGCAATTGAACTTAGAAGTGGGAGACCATTGGTGAGCAACACTAAAGAAGCCCCAAAGAGAGTAGAGAACAATGAGTCTAGTGCTCCACTGGAGTCTCTGCCAAACCAAGGTCAATCACCAACAAGCACATCAGGACCAAGGCTGGAGCCAATCATAGAAGAGATAGAAGAAATCCCAAGGCCTCCACCTATCCTGAGGCGACCTGAAGTGCCTGCATATGTGCCACCACCTCCATTTCCTCGAAGGCTTAAGAAAAAACAAGAACAGGAAGTGCACTTTAACAAATTTTTAGAAATTCTTAAGCAAGTGCATGTTAATATTCCTTTTGTAGAAGTTTTACAGTCTATGCCCTCTTATGTAAAGTTTTTGAAGGATATTATCACTAACAAGAGAATAATTGGTGAGTTTGAAACAGTAAATCTCACTGAGGAGTGCAGTGCCATACTCCAGAACAAGCTACCCAAGAAGAAGAAGGATCCTGGTTCCTTCACCTTACCAGTAGAGCTAGGAGGCAAGCATGTGGGCAGAGCTCTTTGTGACCTGGGAGCCAGCATAAACCTCATGCCCCTATCACTATTCCGCCAGCTAGGAATAGGAGAAGCACGTCCAACCACTGTCACTTTACAACTAGCAGACAGATCCATAGCCTACCCTGAAGGTAAGATTGAGGATATTCTTGTAAAGGTTGACAAGTTTATTTTCCTTGCAGATTTCATTATCCTGGATTATGAAGCAGACAAGGAGGTCCCCATCCTATTAGGCAGACCGTTTCTAGCCACAGGTAGGGCCCTGATAGATGTCCAGAAAGGTGAGCTCACTTTGAGGGTTCATGATGAGGAGGTCAAATTTAGTGTTTATAAAGCCTTAAGGTACCCTTCTGACTCTGAATCTTGTGCTAGCATGGACGTTGTAGACTCACTAATGGAAGAACAGCTGGAGCATGAATTATTGACTAAGCATGCTAATAACTATGTAGAATTAGATTTAACTGATTTAAATGTATCTGAGATAATGGATATACCT
The DNA here is from genome assembly GCA_028017165.1 of Herpetospermum pedunculosum. Lineage (NCBI taxonomy): Eukaryota > Viridiplantae > Streptophyta > Magnoliopsida > Cucurbitales > Cucurbitaceae > Herpetospermum > Herpetospermum pedunculosum. The sequence continues at coordinate 49,233,449 of CM051528.1, read as the reverse complement.
GTAGATAGGATACAACATGTTTGTATGACTAATGACTTAACTGACAGATCCTTGAATCCTTTAAAACCATCCATTGAGCATCCACCTGTCTTAGAATTGAAACCACTGCCCACTCACCTCAAGTATGCATATCTAGGAAGTAATGATACTTTGCCTGTGATTATTTCTTCTAAATTAAGTGAAAAACATGAGGTTGAACTGATTTTATTACTTAAACAACATAGGAAGGCTATTGCATGGACTATTGCTGATATTAGAGGCATTAGCCCTTCCTATTGCATGCATAAGATTATACTAGAGGAAGAGCATACACCCCGAGTAGATCACCAACGTAGGTTGAACCCCTCTATGAAAGAGGTAGTTAAAAAGGAAATAATAAAATGGTTAGATGCTGGTGTGATCTTCCCTATAGCTAGTAGTCAGTGGGTGAGCCCTATACAATGTGTACCTAAGAAGGGGGGGATGACTGTGATAGTCAATGAGAGCAATGAACTGATTCCAACTAGGACTATCACAGGATGGAGAGTTTGCATGGATTATAGGAAATTAAATAAGGAAACCAAAAAGGACCACTTCCCTCTACCATTCATTGATCAAATGTTAGATAGGATAGCTGGTAGAGCTTACTACTGCTTCTTAGACGGTTATTCAGGATATAACCAGATCACTATAGACCCTAAGGACCAGGAGAAGATGACCTTCACTTGCCCTTTTGGAACTTTTGCCTTTCGCAGAATGCCTTTTGGCTTATGCAATGCACCGACAACATTCCAAAGGTGCATGTTGGCAATCTTCTCTGATTTGGATGAGTCCATGGTAGAGATATTCATGGATGATTTCTCAGTCTTTGGGGATTCATTCACAAACTGTCTAGAGAACTTAGGACAAGTCCTCGCTAGGTGTGAGGAGACCAACCTAGTCCTAAATTGGGAAAAGTGCCACTTCATGGTGGACGAAGGGATTGTCTTAGGTCATAGAGTGTCTAGAGCAGGTGTAGAGGTCGATAGGGCCAAAATTGAAATAATAGAGAAATTGGTAGAACCTCAGAATGTCAAAGCCATTAGAAGTTTCTTAGGGCATGCTGGCTTCTATAGAAGGTTCATTAAGGATTTTTCTAAGATCTCCAAGCCTTTATGTGAGCTTCTAGAGCTGAACAAACCATTCATCTTCTCTAAAGAATGTTTCCTAGCCTGGAAAACCCTTAAGGAAGCACTAGTCACAGCACCTATTATAGTAGGGCCAAATTGGGATCTCCCATTTGAGATGTTATGTGATGCAAGTGACTATGCTGTAGGGGTTATGCTAGGACAAAAGATTGACAAGTTAACACACCCTGTATACTATGCTAGTAAGACACTTAATGAGGCACAATGTAACTACACAACCACTGAGAAGGAGATGCTAGCTGTAGTGTTTGCTTGTGAGAAGTTTAGGAATTACATTGTAGGCACTAGGACAATCGTGTACACTGACCATTCTGCTTTAAAGTACCTTATGAGGAAGGCTGATGCTAAGCCTAGGTTGATCAGATGGGTTTTGCTGCTGCAAGAGTTTGATCTGGACATTAGAGATAAGAAAGGATGTGAAAATGTGGTTGCGGATCATCTTTCTAGATTGCAGCATAATTGCGAAAAAATTGCGGAAACCGCAATTTCTGATGCTTTTATTGATGAACATGTCTTTGTATTGACTCATCGTGATAACGATGAGGAACCTTGGTTTGCTGACATTGCTAACTTCCTTGCATCGCAGGTACTACCAATTTTCAAGGGAGGACAAGAAAAGAAGAGGTTCCTTCATGAAGCTAGGAAGTTCATATGGGATGATCCTACACTCTACAAGACATGTGCTGATGGTCTGCTAAGGAAGTGTGTGTCAGCTGCTGAGGCGAAGTCTGTGCTGCAGCACTGCCATACAGCCCCCTATGGTGGACATTTTGGTGGTCAAAGGACAACTGCAAAGGTGTTCCAGAGTGGCTACTATTGGCCAACGATCTTCAAGGATGCCCACAACTATGCACACAGCTGTGATGAATGCCAGAGAACAGGTAACCTTAGTCGAAAGGATGAGATGCCTCTCACTTACATCTTAGAGTTGGAGCTCTTTGATGTGTGGGGCATTGACTTCATCGGACCATTCCCCCCATCATCAGGTAACCTTTACATATTGGTAGCAGTAGACTATGTATCTAAGTGGGTAGAAGCCATAGCATGTCCAAATAATGATGCCAAAACAGTCATTAAGTTCCTTCATAGACATATTTTTACTAGGTTTGGAACACCTCGTGCTATAATTAGTGATGAAGGGACACATTTCATTAATAGAGCTATGGAGAGGGTGTTGGCTAAGTATAATGTTAGACATAGAGTAGCCACCCCTTATCACCCACATTCGAATGGACAAGCTGAAATTTCAAATAGGGAAATTAAGAACATACTAGAAAAGGTGGTCAAACCCAATAGAAAAGATTGGTCGTTTAAACTCGAGGATGCACTTTGGGCATATAGAACTGCATATAAGACACCCCTAGGTATGTCTCCTTATAGACTTGTGTATGGCAAAGCATGTCACTTACCATTCGAGTTAGAAATTAAAGCATTTTGGGCCTTAAAAGAACTGAATTATTGCGTGACCGATGCGGGGACATTGCGGTCTTTGCAATTACATGAGCTTGATGAGCTTAGACATATGTCCTATGAAAATGCGAAAATGTATAAGGAAAAGACCAAGATTTGGCACGACAGTAGACTTAGGATTAAGGACTTTAAGAAAGGCCAGCTTGTCTTATTATTTAACTCACGGTTGAAATTATTTCCAGGCAAACTTAAGTCCAGATGGTCAGGTCCTTTTGTGATAACTAATGTGTTTGTTCATGGTGCAATCGAGATTAAGAACCTGCAGCAAGGGCAACCGTTCATGGTTAATGGTGCAAGATTGAAGCATTACTATGAGGAAGGAGATGTGAAGACTCTCTCGGCCTTCCTCTTGACTGAAACATGAAAATAAGAACGAGAGAGGACGAGTGATTACTGTGCTTGTCCATGCGAGGCTAATGCCTTAGTTTATTTTTTTGCTATTTTTCCGATTACTGTTTGTGTATATTGTTGTGTGATTTTAATTACGAATTTGATGTTGATTTTATTTCTTTTTGTAGGGAATCGATAGAGGGAATCAAGGAGATGAGATCAAGATAAAAAAATTAAGGAGATATCGAGCCAAATCAAAGATTCAGTTGAGAGAAGATTGGCATTTAAACTCAGAAAATCTCCAACGGTCACTAGAATTGCGCTGGATTTGCAGAATCCGCAACGGATATAGCCGTTGGGATTTCCATCATTACTTATATCCGTTAGAAGCGCGCTGATCCATACGATTTCCCCATTATCTGAACTCCCAGAAATCTCTCTCCCTCTTCATCTGCGATTCTTCTTTCCAGATTCCCACGATTCAACAATGGTGCTAACGAGAGCTGAAAGATCTGCGTCCAAGAAGAGGGCTAACGACGCTGAAATTGCTGCGAGGGAAGCACTTCTTGCCCTTGCAGATGCTGAGGCTGCGCGCACTGAACGACTCCCCAAGCTGTCTGTCCGCAAGAAGAAGTGGAAGGTGGTTACGGAGATACCTGCTGGACCCTCTGAACCAGCAGGAACACCCAAGAAGCGCAAGTGGAGTATGGCTGTGGCCGAAGAAGCGGTCAAGAAAAAGACTCCCTCTGTGGAGAGTCAAGAAAGTGACCGTCGGTCACACGAGTCAGCCAAGCAGAGCTCTTCGCCATCGCCACCAGCGCGAAGTCCTGAGCTTTCGCCATCGCCACAGAGCTCTGAACACACACCACCGGCGCAGAACCCTGAAGCATCACCCACTTCCCCACAACCTGACCCTGAATTTCCATATGGAGAGTATCAAGAATCGACACAGGGTAGTGGGGAAGCTGAGGAAGAAGAGGTCTTCTCCCCTTTGAGGGAAGCCAGCCCTGAGAGCCCTGCGCAAAGGGATGATTCAATGGACGAGACACTGGGGGATTGCCTCCAGCAGATGACAACAAAGGCAAGATTGAAAAAGAAAGCCGCCAAGGTTGTCAAGGCCAAACGGCCAAAAACAAAAAAGAAGTCCAAGAAAAAGAAAACCAGGGGTGAGCCTTCAGCAAAGAAAGAGAGTGATGAGCCGTCTCTGAAGAAGCTCAAGATTGAGGCTGCTGAGTCAGCCAAACCGAAAGACAAAGGGAAAGCCAAGCTGTACCCTGAAGATGAGCCTCAATCAGTGAGGTATGTGTCCTCTGATGCTGAGTCCAGAGGCACTGAGCTGAGGAAGAGGGAACTGTTCCACGAGAAGGGATTCCTCGACGCGCTCGTTGACCTGCCGCAATTCTTGCGCGCAGGGATAACGAATCACGGCTGGGAAGAGCTGTGCAGACCACCCAACCCCGCCTATTCCAGTATGGTGTATGACTTTTACGCCAATTTGATAAATCCTGAGGATGGCCTGTCTGTGGTCAGAGGAGTCGAAGTGGACTTCTCAGCGAAGGCAATCAACGAAGCCTATGGCCTCAAGGGTCAAAAACACACTGACTATGCAAGGATAGTTGATGAGCCAACAGAAGCTGTCCTGGAGGAAGCAATCCGAGTCATTGGCCAACCTGAGGCATCATGGACAGTCTCGCGCAATGGGAAGCACACCCTGATGAGTGCTACCCTCACAGCCAAGGCGGCTATCTGGTTTTCCTTCGTGAAGAGGAAGCTGTCCCTAGTAACCCATGAGACCACCATCAACCAAGGCAGATCGCTGCTGGTCTATGCGATTATGAGAGGCCTCACGATCAATGTGGGCGAGGTCATTACAGCATCAATTGCTGACTGCGCCAAAAAGGGTAAGGGTCCACTTTTCTTTCCTAATACAATTACTAAGCTTTGCTTACGTGCAGGGGTCCCAATCGAGCGAATGGAAAGGCAGCTGGCCTACACGGGTTACCTGGAGTTGCCTACTGCCTTGAGGTTGCGAAGGAAGGGAAACATGGAGTTCGAGCTGGATGGTCTGGCTGCTGCTCAGTCTCTGACCATGGCGTGCCTGATGGACCTGCAGAAGAAGATGGCTCAATGGGCCACATATGCGCAGGCAAGAGATAAAGATGTGGCAGACCAATTGGGCTGCATCTTCCCTGAGTTCCCCACGGACCTGCTGACACCATGGGCGCCCCCAAGGCCAAGAAGGAATGATGATGAGGAAGACATCTGAGTGCTAGTTTGAGAAGCACTAAAGGGAGTATTGATGTTCCCTTAAAATAAGAAGAAAAAAAATCAAACTGTTTTTTTTGTTGAACCATGTGAATTATGCTGTTTTGAGTTACTATTTTGATCTGTTTTAGTTCTTTAGTTTTAGTGTTTAAAGTTGTTTAGTGTAGTCTGATGATAGCTGATTAGGTAGGTTAGTTTAGTTTCCTTTTTATATAGCTTACATGACTGGAGAAAGCATGCGTAGGGGTCTTGATCACTGATATATCTGCCCTGTATCTATTGCGAAATAATTGCGGAAACCGCAATTTTTATTAGTAAATGCATGTTTTTGACTGTCTGTTTAGCTAGGCTGGCTCTGTTTAAATTCTGTCTTTTGCTGCTATCTTGTCGACCTTATATAGCTTATCTACAAGCATGCTGGATGAGTGTCATAGGACACCCTTTGATAGTTTAAATTAACCTCTAAAAAGTGCTCAGCATGCATAGCTTTAAGTCCTTACCTGACTGTTTTTACGAATTTCTGCTGCTGTGATATTTACTTTTAGAATGTTCTGTCTATGCCTAGGGCTTTTAGATTCTCTTTGTTTTACCTTAGACTAGATGCTTCTAGGACAAGTTTGGGGGTGTGCCACCTCAGACGTTCATTGGGGACAATGAGTAGTTTAAGTTTGGGGGAGGCCACCCTAGGCCTAGGAACATTCCTCTCTCCCTTAAAGCATAAGCATTCTTCTTCTCCTTTACAAAAAAATGATGAGCTGAAAAAAAAAAAAAAAAAATAGAATAAAGAGGGGTGTCTCTCTTAGGTTGCTGAGTAATCAGTGCCAAGTGTGTAACCCACAAGTGGCATTGCATCAAAAGGCAACCAAAGGAGAGGCTCCACCTAAGTATGAAAGAAAGATAGGGAAGAAGAATGTATACCTAGGAGTTGCAACTTTGTGGCTTAGATGTCCTGATTAAAAAGAACTCTGATCCTCAATTAGCTGAGCACAAAGTTGTAGCTTGTAGGGGTGTTTAGGGAGATGAATGTATGTCCAATGTAGTGATGTCAGGGTTTAGGTTGTTCTCTAAAAGTACTACTGTCACTGTTAATACTAAGACTGGCATGACTCTAAGGAATCCTAGGTAGCTCAAAAGTAAAACTAGAAGCATGTACTGAGTCTGGGGTAAAGCTAGGTAGAATTTGAAACCTTAGGGATAGATGCGCAATATGACAAAAGCAAGTAGATCAGTCGTAGGGAGTTAATGAAACAGCAGGAGTATTAGGCGTGCAAAGTCAGAAGAAGCAATATAAAAGGTTAGTTGTAAACTTAGAAGTGTGTCACAGGACAGCACTGCTATAGATAGGAATGTAGGGGAGTCAGTAAGTGGTTAAAGGGAATGAAACAGCAGCCTAAGTAAGTCCTTAAAATTGCTCGAGGACGAGCAAAACCTTAAGTTTGGGGGTGTGTTACGTCTCCAAAAGTGACCTTTTTTAGGACTTATTTATCTTAGAAAGATGTACACTCTTAGGTGTTTTTGATAGGATTTAACTTAAACCTATGCTTATATATGAGAATTAGAAGAAGGTAGCTAAATTAGGACTTGTGTGCAAAAGGAAAGAAAAGGAATGAAAACCGAAGATAAAAGAAGGAAAAATGCGCATTGCGGTAGCATTGCGGAAACATTGCTAAAACCGCAATGTTTCAAGTGAAATCCGTAAGTTGACTGATCTTTTTCTGTTATTTTCCGTTATTTCAGGGATTCGTTCTTTCTCCTCCATCCATTTTGAAATACGACGTTGAGGATGGATGGTTCTCCTTGGCCCAAACGCACCTGCAGATTACTATAAAAGGGGGTCAAAGTAGAGGGTTTGATCATCATCCGAAAGCGTAGAAGTCTCTTCGCAGCTCCATCTTTTCTCCTGTTTTTCTTCTCCGTCTGTTGGTTTGAGAGGTTCAGCTGTTGGAGTCGACAATCTGATAGGAAGGAGAGAAGATTCATCTTCTCTCCTGATTGGATTCATCCAAGCAAGGCTACCCTTTCTCTCCCTTCAGCCGAGGCGGTTGCGACGAGGCATTCAAGCTCAATTACTGCTTTCTGTCTTTTATTTCTAATTTCTAGCTCTGTTTAGTTGTTGTTTCTTTTCTAGTGACTAGTTCACTTCATTTCGTTGCTTTCTGTCTTTATGTTATTCACTTTAAGCTTTCCTTTGTTCATTCAGACAATCAAGTAATCAAAGCACAATTCTTCATTTCACAGTCTCTTATCTTTGCTGCGTACTGTTTTGCCTTGCTGTTTTAAGTTTATTTCTCTTCTAAGCATGTCTACTTCATCTCTTATTTCTGTTCTCTCTATATCCATGAGTAACTAAGTCACATAGGGGCATGCTAATGACAATCCTATAGGCTAAAAAACGTGAACCAAGCATGTAGGATAGCTCTCGAAGCATTGATTGTATGTAAGCTTCATCCCACGGGCAATTTCGATTGGCCATCCATTTTGTCCAAAGAACTCCTAACCTCTGGAAGGAGTAAGAGTTCAGAGTCATACACTCATGCTAGCCTTTCAAGGTAGCTAGAAAACGACCTAGGAATAGGCGTTTTCCTATTACAAACCATAACTTTCTGCTTTAACAAGATGCTTAAGACCTTACTTGGACATGAGTAAACTAAAGAATCTAATGCATGAAATCGGAAGATACATGAGATGGAGTGAGTTTGATGCATAGTGAGTTGATCCAATGCTTGAGAATCGTGAGAAAATGCTTATAGAGGAGTCGTTAGTAGCCCTTGTTTCTCCATTTTACACACTTTCGCTGTTAGTAACATTGCGGTAGAATTGTTGTTCTCGCAATTCTGCTAAGTTTAAAATTCTGTTTAGCTATTTTCCTCTTCGTTTATTAATCTCTTCTCTTTTCATTTGAGTTTATCTTTGACTTGCACTTGTTTATGTTACTACCCTTTACATATTCCTTAGAAATTAGACAACTTAAAACCAATTCTACCCCATCAAATCCACCCAATCTTTCTTAACAATACACTTCACGAGTAGCTAATAATAAATCTCTGTGGGAAAACGAATGAAAAAATACTCACTACTTGCTATAAGATCATGTATGCTTGCATGTTCTGAGTGCTCTCTCTCTCTTATTGCTTATTTATTTTACACATTGAGCACGCAACAGTAGGCTTATTGAGTCGGCGCTTATGGGCCACTCTCACCCGTGCAAGTCAAAGGATACTATCGAATAAGCAGTAGTTCATAGCGAGCCCAGGATTGAGATCGAGTTACCTAGGCCATCAATATGTATAAGTCGGTCTCATCAGTAAACGGAGTTATAAAGAGAGAGCGACTTAATACGTGGTTCGATCTTGTGTAAACTCTTTACACAGGACGCCCTCACTTCTCACATCTCCATGTGGAACGATTCGGATCACATCGTTCTGTACAATACAAAGTGAGCCGCATCGAATAGTGTTACCAGGATAAGGTACCCAACCTTATCCGTATACTATAGACCGTTTTGACTGACTACTTGAGCATGATCCACAATCATGTCATACATGAAGCTCAAGTACTCATATTCAGCTAAGGGTGTTGGTCATTGGTATAGGTTAAACCAAACACGTTTCACTTTATTCCAGTAAACTCTTTTACTGAATAAAACTAATAACTCTTTATTCTAAATAGAATATTTACAAACATAACAGTTTACAAACCACGAGTTTTAGGACATAAAACCCAACAAACTCCCACTTGGACTAAACGTCCGTGGTGTACATGTTAGGTGGAGAAAACTAATATATCATATATCAGAAGCTTTCTCCCACTGTCCTCTCCAGCAACTCGGAGCCCTAGACTCTTCTAGGTGTCTCTCAAACACTTTAGCCATGAGAGACTTAGTAAACTAATCAGCATGAAGTACTAAAAGGCTTTCCATGTGACCATCACATCTCCTCATAGTACTAACTGCGAGCTCAACTTATAAACTTATTGCTGCTTCCCAAGCTGCAAATAGACTTAGCTACCAACGAGGAATCAGCAATACAACTCTTGTATTCTACTCCTCTAAGTACAAGGACAAAACTTTAACCGGAATCCAATCCAATTGGACTAATAATACTGACAGCTCCCACTGCATAGCACATATCGGGTCATGTATCTCAAAAGATACATCTGACCTCCAATATGTAAATGCACTTGGGTGCATCTCGTATCCTCAACACTTGAGGTGTCTTAGGAAACCATTTCCATAGACCATCGAATATTGACAACAACTTGTCAATAAAAGATTTTAGAGACAACACTAGCGATTTGTTCTTACGACTCAGATCAAGCTGAATCCTTAGAACAAACAAAGCCTACCTCCAGATCAACTATTTGGGAGTGGGTCGCTAGTTTATGCTAAAAGTCAGTAATAAATCCTACATCATTCTCAATGATTAGGACAAAATTACGGGAATATATTATGAAAGCTTTAACATTGATTAAACATTTGTCTAACAAGTTTTATCAATGTAATGTTCAAAACCATAAGATTTGATAAAACAAACCTTATAAATCAGAATATAGATGCTTATTCCAATTCATAAATGGATTGAAGAAGCTTGCAAACGATTTGCTCTTAATCCTGAAAAATGTATCTCCCTGGTTGAGACTAATACATACTTTATCAAGATAGCTAGTCTTGATATCCATTTACCTTATCCTATCAGATAGAACAGGGCAATGGATACGAGTATACTATATGACTTATATCTGACAACAAGAGATGAAGTTAATACACAATTAACCCCTTCTCTTTGGGACAGTCCCTTTGCCAGAAAGTCAAGCCTTAGAGGTTTTCACCTCATATACTTGGTCTGTAAACCCCTTGAAGATCCATGGCTTTGAGCCACTGGTTCTTGTTTATGAACTCACTGTCATCATCAAGCATGATAACTAGAGTCATAAAACATACTAATACAGCAGGCTGAATTATCTCATAATTCTCCCACTGCATTAAAGTTTTCTCAACACTTGAGAAGAACCAGCATAACTAACAACCATTGTTAATATATAGCTTCCAACAAGATAAGTCTTAACACTTTAGTTGTTACCAAGTTTTAATAGAACACTACTTGTATACATCTTTTGCAAAATGATCTATTCATTAAAAAACAAAAGATATTATATACATCTAAAGCGTTCACAGCAAACTTGAGTTTATAGACAATAATTACAACAGTTGAAATTATTTCTATACAAACAACTAAACAAACTGCAAGCTCCCACTGTAGATACTGCGTAGACGTCTTCATAAGTCGTCTTCATCAAGAAACAGGCAGACAGGAACTAGTTTCCTGAAATATAATAACAAACATGATTAGTGGTTCCTGAATCAACATCCAGGTATGATAATTATAATCCACAATTCATGTTTAGACAGAAGATAAATCATATTTACCTTGTCGTTCATTCTGTGCCTTTTTCTCCGCAAGATATTTAGGGCAGTTTCGCTTCCAGTGCTCTTCTTCACCACAATGAAAACACTTTCCACTGTGTGAAGCTTTTACCTTTCCTACAGCTGGGGTTTTGCCCTTCCTGACACTTCTCTTCTTCTTGTGAATAATCTTATTACTCACAGTAAGAGGTTCAGATTTAGTCCCAGACCCAGACCCTTTCTGGAACTTCACAGAAGTGGTAACATTTACCTCTTTATCCTTTCCTTTCGAGGTATGCAGGGATTGATAAATCTGAAGCTCGTTTAGAAGAGACGTCAGATTGTATTCTATCTTATTCATGACCATATTGGTCCTGAAGTGCAGGAAACTCTTCGGAAGAGATTCCAAGATAAATCCAACCTGACCTTGTTCGTCAACGGTTGCTCCATTTACTTCTGCAGTATTGAAGTACACCATCATGTTAAGGACATGCTCCCTAACAGAGGTTCCTTCAGCCATACGACAGTTGTAAATGTGCTTGAGGGCTTCATACCTAAGAGATGAGGAAGGCTTTCCAAACATCTCTTGTAGTGAAGCCATGATTTCCTTAGCGGAAACCATCCCCTCATGCTTCCTTGACAAAACATCAGATATGCTTGCCAGGATGTAAACTCGAGCTTTATCATTAGCTCGAATCCAACCATCATACGCTTCACGAACAGTTCGTGAGCCATTTGAACCAGGAACCGGAGGACACTCCTCCGTTAAGACAAATCTTAGGTTGTCGAGAACCAAAACTGCATTAAGGTTCGACTTCCACGTCCCAAAATTTTCACCGGTTAATTTGTCGTGAGCTAACAACTGTATAAAAGAGTTCGACATGCTGAAAAAGAATGTAAATCTATTAGTGAAACGGTTTTAACCTATTTAAACCAATTAAGAGGTTTAGCAGCAAATAAAGTACCCAAACTCTTTATTTACATGCAACGATACTTTAGTGAGTTAGAATGGTCGCTACCTAAGGGTAAACGAGCATTCCTTCACTAAACCAAGACAGTCTTGACTAAATGCTAACTCCAGAATAACTCATATTCCTATAGCATCTTAGTTATCGTTTTTGGTCAAGATTTACTAACTCCTTAGCAAATCTCGTAAGTGTGACCCTCCATTTTTAGAACGCACAGGACGGCCCCAACAGTGCAACCTAAGGGAATGTCAGAGTTGGGAAGGGCCCTATGTTTCTTTATCCATAAATGGTGACTGACTTGTTCAACTCCCATGAAACGGCCCTCCTAAGGGATTGATGCCACCAAGGGCACCTTGCAGGCGAAACATGGGAATCTCACGGTTCAATCCAATGGAGGAGACCGCAGGAAGTACTGACGTACTTCCTTCTCCCACTTACTATAGACACTTACTCCATTCACCTTGCTATTGAAAGTTGCAAATGCCATCCTAAGGGGGTTGCCACATTAGCAACACGAGGCCGAGCAAAATTCTCACGTTGTGAACTTTAGGGAGTGCGTAGCAGGAGATGGATATATCATATATTCCTTCTCAACACATCTACTAAGCATCGTGGACAGTTTTTAGGGTAAACTACTCAGGTTTTATCCGGCTAAGTAAATAAAACCTTAAGTCTAGGCAAACTATTTACCTGAGATGTCTAGGTTATAAACACTTTACTAACCTCACACCTATAATGCATGCTCATAAAGTCGGGTTAACTTTACTCAAGTACCGGATCGTCCCCAGGTAGGAGGTGTTCCGTAAACCATCAGCTTAAATACCTCCAACCTCGAACAGGATTTCACCGGGTGAGTTTCTCATAACCTTAGCATTTACGACATATCGACCTATTCATCTAATGAACCTGATCGAATCATTTAACCCTAAATGAACATGCTTTTCTTTGTTATAGATTTTAAAAGTCTAAGTCATTTTTACAACACTTGCAAAAACTAGACTTACTACAACAAACTTCTATATGCTTCTCAAACATACATTCGCTAAGGCATGACAAATTGAATATTTAACTTCATAATCAATATAACACTTATATCGATTATGCTCTTAAATATACAACTCCTAATTCATAAATTAATATAACACTTATATCAATTATTTATGAATTAAGCATGCATCCTATACATTATAACAGTTATAACATACAACATGCATCTTAGTTGGATGTTTAATTTCATAATTAATATAACACTTATATTAATTATTCTATTAAGCAAACAAACTAATTCATGAATTAATATAACTCTTATATTAATAGTCATGAATTAAACATGCATCCGATATATTATAACACTTATAACCTACAATATGCATAAAACCAGGGCAACCTATGTTGTAAATTTAATTTCATAATTAATATAACACTTATATAAATTATTCTATTAAATTAACAACATCTAATTCATGAATTAATATAACACTTATATTAATACTCATGAAGTCCCAAATATGCATACTATAAATTATAACACTTATAACATAATACCAATGCATGGAACATGCTTCCTATGGTGGGATTTTAAATCTATATGGCATACGTTATACACATACAAACATAGAATTTAATTAAAACATACATACGCAATGCATAATTAATTAAACACACTAAAGTGGATCGATTTTGGCATTTAGCAAGCAATAACTAATTTATTACAAGCTTGAACAACAAGCTACGTCTTGAGCGGACTTCGAACTCTTCGCACCGCCTTTGACTAGCTTGCTTCCTCCGAACGCTTCGGCCAATTTCTCTTCGAATTTCTCTTCGTATTGCCTAGAACGAGTTTGAACTTATACCGAACATTTCGGCGATCTCCAAACTCCAGCTTCTTTCACAAAGAAACCTATATGGACTCTAATGACTCTAAAAAATACATATTTTTCAGCACACATTAAAGCCCATACATTCTCGGGCAATTACAAATAATGAAATTCAAATAGAAACTATGCCAAAATCGATATTCACTTTAGACATTCATTCAGAAACAATTTCTAAATTAAAATACCCACCAACTTAAATTGATGCAAATTGAGTTAATCACAAAATCGCTCTGATACCAATTGATGGAGCGTTTTACCGCAGCGGAAAGCGATTTCGGACCGATGATACTCTAATTTCATCAATTTAACAAATAGAAAACATGCTCAAAAGACGGAAATAAGAAATTAGAAATACATACCCTTGTAGTTCCAATTTCTTCAAGCTCCGCCGCTCTTTCCACGTCACGAACTCTTCCGACCTCTTCTCACGAACGCCACGAGGACCACCCCAGGTAGTCCCGCTATCCACGGCGCCGAGCAACGGAGTTGTGGGACTCCGAAACAAAAAGAAAAGAAGAAGGAGAAGGAATGGAAGAATTAAGTCTGAAGGCTTGAGTTGCTTAAGAACTCAAAAGGAAAAATGAGTTTTTTTAAAAAAAAAACTATCAAAGGACAGAATGAAAAAACTCATTCTTAGTGTTTTCAAAAAACTCATCAAAACCTCAACGCACACACCAACTTAATCCAAAGTCAAGTCTCAATTCAACTATTGAAAAGAAAAATACTTAACAATTAAGTATTACAATGAGATTAATCATCAGTAGACGTGCCTTGCAAGGATAAAGCCACTTAATATATATATATATTATTAATTAAAAATTTAATTAATAAATATATATAATTTAATTAATTAAACTTTTTAATTAATTAATATTATTTAATTCAATATCAAATATTAATTAAATAATATGGCTAAACCCGGTTTTTGCGAAAAACCGACTTTTTTCACATGAATCCTATTCATGTTTTAGACCATTCTCATATTTAAATCATATTTAAATATGTTCATCCTCCTTCCATAAACCGAATTTGAACAATTCAAATTCTATTATTATTATTTTTTTTTCTTTTTTTTACTGTTGCACGACGTTATCCGAGCTAGCCAGGAGAACCTAAAGGACCTACAGATCATGAGCTCCAACGATACGAGATTATCCGGTCAAAACTCTTTTAACCGAACTAATCAGCATTCGTTAACCCTCGGAGACTCCACTATAGTCCGAGGGTTGCACTCTCTTCACTGTAGATATATTATGTCCTCTGATATAACCGTCACTGACAAGTCGACCCTTCACAGGTTGTTCGTAATCACAGCTGGGTCATTTAAACCGTTTAACCCCTGCATTACGTCTTGTTCCTTAAATACCACTGACACCTCTAATGAACAATAGATCTGTGGTCCAACCAACAGATCAATTAACATTCTCGTCACATGAGAGTGTGAGCGCTCATTGTTCAAGCCCCGGAGTCAGCTATTAAGGGAACAACCTATCTACTAACCCTGAAGAGCGGGTTAGGAGTGAACTCCAATCTTGCTGTACTATGTCCCCAGCTACCTATTCGACTTTATCCCCAAGATGGTGGGCTTATTGAGTCGGCGCTTGTGGGCCACTCTCACCCGTGCAAGTCAAAGGATACTATCGAATAAGCAGGAGTTCATAGCGAGCTCAGGATTGAGATCGAGTTACTAGGCCATCAATATGTATAAGTCGGTCTCATCAGTAAACGGAGTTATAAAGAGAGAGCGACTTAATACGTGGTTCGATCTTGTGTAAACTCTTTACACAGGACGCCCTCACTTCTCACATCTCCATGTGGAACGATTCGGATCACATCGTTCTGTACAATACAAAGTGAGCCGCATCCAATAGTGTTACCAGGATAAGGTACCCAGCCTTATCCGTATACTATAGACCGTTTTGACTGACTACTTGAGCATGATCCACAATCATGTCATACATGAAGCTCAAGTACTCATATTCAGCTAAGGGTGTTGGTCATTGGTATAGGTTAAACCAAACACGTTTCACTTTATTCCAGTAAACTCTTTTACTGAATAAAACTAATAACTCTTTATTCTAAATAGAATATTTACAAACATAACAGTTTACAAACCACGAGTTTTAGGACATAAAACCCAACAAACTCCCACTTGGACTAAACGTCCGTGGTGTACATGTTAGGTGGAGAAAACTAATATATCATATATCATAAGCTTTCTCCCACTGTCCTCTCCAGCAACTCGGAGCCCTAGACTCTTCTAGGTGTCTCTCAAACACTTTAGCCATGAGAGACTTAGTAAACTAATCAGCATGAAGTACTAAAAGGCTTTCCATGTGACCATCACATCTCTTCATAGTACTAACTGCGAGCTCAACTTATAAACTTATTGCTGCTTCACAAGCTGCAAATAGACTTAGCTACCAACGAGGAATCAACAATACAACTCTTGTATTCTACTCCTCTAAGTACAAGGACAAAACTTTAACCGGAATCCAATCCAATTGGACTAATAATACTGACAGCTCCCACTGCATAGCACATATCGGGTCATGTATCTCAAAAGATACATCTGACCTCCAATATGTAAATGCACTTGGGTGCATCTCGTATCCTCAACACTTGAGGTGTCTTAGGAAACCATTTTCATAGACCATCGAATATTGACAACAACTTATCAATAAAAGATTTTAGAGACAACACTAGCGATTTGTTCTTACGACTCAGATCAAGCTGAATCCTTAGAACAAACAAAGCCTACCTCCAGATCAACTATTTGGGAGTGGGTCGCTAGTTTATGCTAAAAGTCAGTAATAAATCGTACATCATTCTCAATGATTAGGACAAAATTACGGGAATATATTATGAAAGCTTTAACATTGATTAAACATTTGTCTAACAAGTTTTATCAATGTAATGTTCAAAACCATAAGATTTGATAAAACAAACCTTATAAATCAGAATATAGATGCTTATTCCAATTCATAAATGGATTGAAGAAGCTTGCAAACGATTTGCTCTTAATCCTGAAAAATGTATCTCCCTAGTTGAGACTAATAGATACTTTATCAAGATAGCTAGTCTTGATATCCATTTACCTTATCCTATCAGATAGAACAAGGCAATGGATACGAGTATACTATATGACTTATATCTGACAACAAGAGATGAAGTTAATACACAATTAACCCCTTCTCTTTGGGACAGTCCCTTTGCCAGAAAGTCAAGCCTTAGAGGTTTTCACCTCATAGACTTGGTCTGTAAACCCCTTGAAGATCCATGGCTTTGAGCCATTGGTTCTTGTTTATGAACTCACTGTCATCATCAAGCATGATAACTAGAGTCATAAAACATACTAATACAGCAGGCTGAATTATCTCATAATTCTCCCACTGCATTAAAGTTTTCTCAACACTTGAGAAGAACCAGCATAACTAACAACCATTGTTAATATATAGCTTCCAACAAGATAAGTCTTAACACTTTAGTTGTTACCAAGTTTTAATAGAACACTACTTGTATACATCTTTTGCAAAATGAACTATTCATTAAAAAACAAAAGATACTATATACATCTAAAGCGTTCACAGCAAACTTGAGTTTATAGACAATAATTACAACAGTTGAAATTATTTCTATACAAACAACTAAACAAACTGCAAGCTCCCACTGTAGATACTGCGTAGACGTCTTCATAAGTCGTCTTCATCAAGAAACAGGCAGACATGAACTAGTTTCCTGAAATATAATAACAAACATGATTAGTGGTTCCTGAATCAACATCCAGGTATGATAATCATAATCCACAATTCATGTTTAGACAGAAGATAAATAGTATTTACCTTGTCGTTCATTCTGTGCCTTTTTCTCCGCAAGATATTTAGGGCAGTTTCGCTTCCAGTGCCCTTCTTCACCACAATGAAAACACTTTCCACTGTGTGAAGCTTTTACCTTTCCAAAACAAAATGAAGAAATATGTTGATAGCAAGAGGAGGGATGTATCATTTGAAGAAGGCGACTTAGTCTTTTTGAAGATCCGCCCTTATCGCAAAGTATCATTGGTTAATGTCGGAATGAGAAATTGACCCCAAAGTTATTTGGGCCCTATTCAATGCTAGAAAAAGTGGGTGAAAGAGCTTACAAACTGAAATTACCGAATCAGCATCCATCCACCCCTGTGTTTCATGTGTCTAAGCCTAAGAAGTCCAATTTGGAAAATCATAAAGATGTCCAATATGGACCTCCTCTCTTGATTGATTAGTTCGAATGGAGGGTCGAACTTGAAGAGGTGTTTTCCTATCAACTAATTGAGTAGACCAGTAAATTAGAAGTCTTGATATCCAAGTCGCCTCCTGCTGGTCCACCAGAGAAGGTTCAGATTTGTTTCTGTCGCTTATCCTCGTGTGGGGTATTGTCGCAGCGTTAGTCTTTCCCCTGGTCTTTCTGTTCCGAGGCGGAGGGTCGATCTACAAATTCCTTGAGGAATCCTCTGAATGAGGTCCTCCACTTGATTTTTTAATTCATTGTAGTCCTCGATGTTGTGCCCAGGGCCTCGATGGAAACGACAATAATCGTCTTTTTTGCCCGGGCCAGGCTTCATCTTCGCTGGCATCGGAGGACATTGTCGCCTTCAATCTGGGCCAGAATGTGATCGATCGAGGCATTTATTGGTGTGAAGCGATCATTCTTGCTCGCCTTGGATCACTGTGAACAAGGGGGAGATTGTTGCGTTGAAACTTATCTTCGGTGTTTCTGTAGCGAGTCTCCGAACCAATGGAGTGATTGGCTTAGCCGGGCGGAATTATGGTACAACACGGCCTATCTCATTTCGATAGTCATTACCTTGTTTGGTCGAGTACCACCCTGATTGTTTCATATGGTGATGGACATACAACGAATGCTACACTAGACCAACAGTTGAAGGAGCGTGACATAACTTTGGCCATTTTGAAGGACCATATCTTAGTAGCCCAAAACAAAATGAAGAAATATGTTGATAGCAAGAGGAGGGATGTATCATTTGAAGAAGGCGACTTGGTCTTTTTGAAGATCCGCCCTTATCGCCAAGTATCATTGGCTAATGTCGGAATGAGAAATTGAATCCAAAGTTATTTGGGCCCTATTCAATGCTGGAAAAAGTGGGTGAAAGAGCTTACAAACTGAAATTACCGAATCAGCATCCATCCACCCATTTGTTTCATGTGTCTAAGCCTAAGAAGTCCAATTTGGAAAATCATAAAGATGTCCAATCTCGACCTCCTCTCCTGACTGATCAGTTCGAATGGAGGGTCGAACCTGACGAGGTGTTTGCCTATCAACTAATTGAGCAGACCAGTAAATTAGAAGTCTTGATAAGCTGGAAAGATCTCCCTGCACATGAAGCTACTTGGATGTTGGTTGATGATTTCAAACAGCAGTTTCTAGAGTACAACCTTGAGGACAAGGTTATTGTGGACCGAGTGGGTAAGGTTTGACCACGAATAATCCACCAATATGTTGAAAGGGCAAGAAGGGAATTACTCACAAAGAGTTAGTTTAGAAAAGATGATGAGGTTGTTAGAGAGAGGGGACCACTGGATGTAGAGGAAGGTGGGAATGTACGTGAGAAGGAAAGGGAATGAAGTAGTACTTTTCCTACTAGGTCATTTTATGGGAAGTAGTACTTTTCCTATTAGGTCATTTTATGTTTTGCTAAGTAAGAACTTGTAAGGCAAGGAAGGGTACTCAACCCTTTTTCTTGAATTGGTTGAAGGTTTTGTGTTGCCTAAGGGCTCTCTCATACTTCTATCAATAGCGAAGCACGAATACTCTAAAGAGGGCAGAAAATCGGTATCGGATACAGATATGTTCGGATACACTCCGGATACGTATCCGATACGCTTTTTTGAGTATCCTTTTATTATTTATTTATTTTTTAATTTTGGATACGTCTGGATTCTATTTTGGATACATTTTCGATTTTTTAAAGCCCAAAACTTAAACCCACTAAATCAGTAAAAACTTAATGATTAAAGAATTAAAAACTAAAACTAAAAGTCTAAAACCTAATTGTAAATTTGTAATCCTTCTCCTTCCTCCTCTTTGCATGCACTCATCACCTCTGCCATTTCTGTTTTCACGGAGCTCTCAACCTCTCGTTTCTCCTTCTCTCCGACGATGCAAGTTGCTGTCACTCAAAAGCTCTCCCTCCCTCTCTCGTTTCTCCTTCTCTCGTCGACGCCACTTGTTGTCTATGCCAAACAGCCGACTGTTGGGTTTAATGTCCTTAAACTCGTGGTTTGTAAACTATGTTTGTAAATATACTATTTAGAATAATCAGTTATTAGTTTTATTCGGTAAATGCGTTTACCGGAATAAAGTGAAACGTGTTTTGCATTAATCTATACCAATACACAAAACCCTTGACGTATGCCAAATACTGGAGCTTCATGTATGACATGATTGTGGATCAAGCTCTAGCATTTATAGTCAAAACGGTCTATAGTATATGGATTAGGCTGGGTACCTAATCCTGATAACACTATTGAATGTGGCCTGCTCTGTGTTACACAGAACGATGTGATCTGAATCGTTTCACATTGAGATGTGCGGGCGGGGGCGTTCTACGCGATGAGTTTGCGTAAGACTGAACCACGAAAAAGTCGTTCTCTCTTTATAACACCGTTTACTGAAGAGACTGACTATTTCACTTTGTGATGGCCTAGGTAACTCGATTTGAATCCTGAGCTTGCTATGAACTCCTGCTTATTAGACAGTATCCTTAGATTTGTACGGGTGAGAGTGGCCCATTAGTGCCGACTCAACAACTTATCATTTCAGGGATAAAGTCCAATAGGTAGCTGGGGACATAGTGTAGCAAGAAGGAGTTTACTCCTAACCCGCTCTTCAGGGTTAGTAGATAGGTTGTTCCCTTAATAGCTGACATCTAGTCTTGAACAATTTGTGCACACTCTCTCCAAGCTTGAGAGAGGATCTGATCTGTCGGTTGGACCGCTGATCAATTGTTCATTAGAGGTGTCAGTGGAACTTAAGGAACGAAGATGTAACACAGGGGTTAAGCGGTTAATATGACCCAACTGTGATTACGGACAACCTGTGAAAGGTCGACTTGTCCATGACGGTTATATCAAGAGGACATAATATATCTACAGTGAGGAGAGTGCAACTCTCGGACTATAGTGGAGTCTCCGGGAGTTAACGAATGTTGATCGTTTCGGGTTAAAAGAGTTTTGACTGAATGATCTCGTATCGTTGGAGCTCATGATCTATAGGTCCTTTAGGTTCTCCTAGCTAGCTCGGATAAAGCGGTATAGCAGGGCTATAGGGTAGAACTCGGCGAAATCCGAATTCGGGTCTGTTGTTCGAGGTTTTGTGTATTTAAATATGATTTAAATATATAACCGAAAGAAGTCGTATTTAAATATTATTTAAATGTCGACCGGTGGAAAATATGAATTTTGATTCATATATTGGAATAGTCGGTTTTCGGAAACCGGACTTAGTGGATAGTTTATTATAATATTAATATTTGATATTAATATTAATAATAAATATTATAATTAAAATTGTTTTAATTATAATTAATAATTTATAATATTAATAATTATTTATAATTATTATTAAGAATCCACTATGGAGCCATGCATTGTGCATGAGCTCCATGTGGATTCCATTATGTTTTTCCATTCTTCATCTTTGGAGGATTGGATCATTTCCAAGATAAGTTTTTATTGGCTTCTCTCTCAAGCACTTCCTCTCTCTAGTTTTCTCTCAACCGAACTTTCATCTTCAAGGGTTGAAGAAGAAGTTCTTGGTTGTTGCTTGAGTTTGATGAAGTTTTGAAGCTTTGGACTTTTGAATATTAGAGGTTTGTTCTTTGGAAGAACTCCAAGTAAGTGTAAAGTTGTTTATACTTATTCCTCTAATTTTGAATTTCAATTGTTGAAATTTATGAGTTTGTTGTTTGAGTTCTTCATGTTCTTGATGAATTGTTCATCAAGTTCTTGGTAAACTCATATCCAAACTCATCCAAGCTTCATCACCTTCTTCCTCCCTTTCAACAAACCCCTTAGCTCAAGGAGTCTCACTACTCCGCTATTAAGCCCGAGAATAGTTGGGACTACTCTAAGGGTGGTCCTCATCGGTGCCCGTGCTGAGTTCGTGACCGGAGAAGACGTAGAGTTCGAGGGGCAGTAGAGGTGCTGAGGTAGACGAGAAGACGAACGACAAAATAAGGTATTTTTGTTACTATATATACCGGTGTATATATGATATATACCGATACTTTTTCTGAAGAGTTCTCTTCGCTGGAAAATATACCGGTGTATATATGATATATACCGGTGGTATATACCGGTCAGGAATTTCACGGTATAATATTTACCGGTGTATATATGATATATACCGGTGGTATATACCGGTCAGAAATTCCTCGATATAATATATACCGGTGTATATATGATATATACCGGTGGTATATACCGGTCAGGAATTCCTCTATATAATATATACCGGTGTATATATGATATATACCGGTGGGTGTATATATGATATATACCGGTGGGTGTATATATGATATATATCGGTGTATATATACAATATATATCGGTCATGAATTCCTCGGTATAAAATATACCGGTGTATATATGATATTTACCGGTATGTTTACACCGTTTCTACCGGTCGGGTTATCTTTGGTAGAAAATATATCGGTGTATATGTGATATATACCGGTGCATTTTCTTGAGTTTTACCGATCAGTTTATCGGTCAACCTTATTGGTTGACCTTTACCGATCGGTTTACTGATCGATAAATGTGTTTATCGATCGGTTTTTCGGGCAGAATCAAAATTTTCAAAGTGTTTGATATTTTCTCTCCCGGTTTGTTTCTTATTGATTGCTAAAGGTCTTCAACCATTTTTAGGCTTTTGTTTAAGTCTTTCTTCCGCTGCGCCTCTGGTTGGGGTCGGGACCCTCACATTTGTAATCCTTCTCCTTCCTCCTCTTTGCATGCATTCATCACCTCTGTCATTTCTGTTTTCACGGAGCTCTCAACCTCTCGTTTCTCCTTCTCTTCGACGATGCAAGTTGCTGCCGCTCAAAAGCTCTCCCTCCCCCTCTCGTTTCTCCTCCTCTCGTCGACGCCACTTGTTGTCTACGCCAAATAGCCGACACCATCAGCCCACTCTAGAGTTTACATTACACTTAGAGTGTGAGACTAAGAGGACATTATATGTTTAATATGCATATATCCTAAAAAAATATATAAAAAATTAATGTATGCTCAACGTATCTGTATCCTATAGGGGTGCAAGCAAAAACCGAAAAACCGAAAAAAACCGTTCAAACCGACCGAAACCGAAGTCGGTTCGGGTTGAAATCGGTTCGGTTTTCGGTTTCGGTTTCCAAATATGAAAAACCGAATTATTTCGGTCGGTTTCGGGTTTTGTTAGCTTGAACCGAAAAAAAACCGAAACCGACCGATAGGTAGTTATTTCATAAAAGCAAAAGAAATTTCAAAGAAGGCTTCTGGGTGGGATGGTAAGGAGCTTCACCTTTAAGTGGGAGCGCATGGGTTCGAATCCTAGATATGTTAAATTTTTAGTTATATATATTTTCAAACCTTAAAACCACCTCTCTGGCCCATTTATCACAGGCCCATTTCCGTTCCACCCTTAGTTGTATACCAACCGGTTAACCGCCAAACCGAACCGATAAAATCGTCGGTTCGGTGGTTCGGTCGGTTCGGTTATATAGCTTCAGCGGTTCGGTTTCGGTTCTCTATTATTGTTTAAATATTGGTCGGTTCGGTTTCGGTTTGAGACCCAAACCGAGCCGAACCGAACCGATTACACCCCTAGTATCCTATGTTTTTAGAAATTGACGTATTGTCGTATCCGTATTTCGTATCCGTGCTTCATAGAAAATCGTAGAAAGGAATAGCTTACACATTGATGGTAAAGTAAGAAGATGGGATGAGGAGAGAGAGAAATGAGGGGGAAGAGGAAGGAAGAAGATAGAAAAAAAAAATATTGTTTTTTTTTAAGTTTAATAATGAGAAAATTAGAAAAAATATTTTTTTAATAAAAAAATTATGTATCAGTAATTAACATAAAAACTTACGGATGGACTAATAATGCTACCCAATGCAAACCTCAAAGGTAAAAATATTGAGTTTAAAACTTTAGGGACCCAAATGCTACAAAACCCAAACCTCAGGGACAAAAAGTGTAATTTACCCAAAGCTATATAACCATCATATTGTTAATGATGGAGCGCATGTAGCGCAGCGGAAGCGAGTCAGATCAATGACACTCTAATTTCATCAATTTAGCTAAATAAGAAACATGCTCAAAGCTTTGAAATAAAAGGAATTAGAACACATACCTCTTGTAGTTCTAAGGACTTCTATTCCGATGCTCGAATCTCTTCACGAACCCTTCAAAGCTTCTCTAAAACTCTCCGAGAACCACCTCCCGTAGTCCCGCTATCCTCGGACCGAGCAACGGAGTGGTGGGACTCCTTTATGAAAGAAAAAGTTTGAAAGAAGAAGATGGGAAGATGAAACTGATGAGGATTTTGTGAGAAATATCTAACACTTAGCTTTCTAATTCTCAAGTAACATGAACTCTTCATGCTCATCCAAATATTCAAACTCTTTGAAAATTCATCAACCTCAAACCATTTGAACTCCATCCAATTTATAGGCAATTCACATGCAACAAACTCTTTGCTTAGCATGACACCTCAAATTGGATGGATTAGTCTTCAACCAAGTGTTCCAAAATTGATGAGTTTATGCATGTTGTTGGTGATTCGCAATCCACTCAACTTGGATAAATCAACTTTGACTTGGATAATCCCACTTGTAATATTTTGTCATTTTAAAATTAATTCATAATTAATTTTAATAAACAAAATAAATTTTAATTAATTAAACTTTTAAATTAATTAATATTATTATTTAATTCAATATCAAATATTAATTAAATAATAAGATTAATCTCAGTTTCTTAAACCGAATCATCACACATGAATGCCTATTCATGTTTTAGACCGATCACATATTTAAATCATATTTAAATATGTCCATCATTCTTCCAAAAATGAATTTGAATAAATTCAAATTCTTTTTCTCTCATATTGTTACACGGCTTAATTCGAGCTAGCCAGGAGAACCTAAAGGACCTACAGATCATGAGCTCCAACGATACGAGATTACCCGGCCAAACTCTTTAGCCAAGCTAACCAACATTCTTTAACCCCCGGAGACTCCACTAAAGTCCAAGGGTTGCACTCTCCTCACCGTAGATAAATTTATGTCCTCTTGATATAACCATCATTAGTAAGTCGATCCTTCACAAGTCGTTCATAATTACAGCTGGGTCAAAATAACCGTTTTACCCCCGTAATTACATCTTGTTCCTTAAGTCCCACTGATCCTCTAATGAACTATTGGTTTGTGGTCCAACCACCAAACCGATTGGTATGTGATCTCATCACTATACCAAGTCCCTCTCGGGCCAATGAGAGGGTGGGATCCCTAGATCAAGACCCGGAGTCAGCACTTAAGGGAACAACCTCTCTACTAATCCCTAAAGGCGGGTATGAGTGAATTCCTTCTCGCAGGACTATGTTCCCAGCTACCTACCCGGTCTTATCCCCAAGATGGTAGGCTTATTGAGTCGGCGATCTCGGGCCACTCTCACCCATACAAGTCAAAGGATAAGCCCGAATAAATAGGAGTTCATAGCGTTCTCAGGATTCAGATCGAGTTACCTAGGTCATCATATGAAAAAATCGGTCTTTACAGTAAACGGAGTTGTAAAGAAAGAGTGACTTTATTTCGCGGTTCAGTCTTATGCAAACTCATTGCATAGGACGCCCTCACTCACATGTCTCCACATGAACGATTTCGGATCACATCGTTTGTACTATACAAAGTGGGTCGCGTCCAATAGTGTCCCCAGGATAAGGTACCCAACCTTATCTCTATACTATAGACCGTTCTGGCTATTACTTGAACTTGATCCACAATCATGTCACACATGAAGTTCAAGTATACAACCTATAGCCATGGGTTCTTTGTTTATTGGAGTTAGGTTAAAAGTAAACACAATTCACTTTATTCAATAACAACTTTACTGAATAAATCTCAATAACAATTTTATTGCAAAATAGAATATACATTCAGTTTACAAACCATGAGTTTTAGGACATAAAACCCAACAGTTAATAATATATGAAGAGCATTGTTAAGCCAAAATCGAAACTAATATTTAATGATTTAGAACATGAAAATCAAATGAAGTAATATTGATTTAATAAAGGGGAAAAATAGAGAAAGAAAATACCCAGAAAGACAAAGCATCGGGAATGGTTGGTCTGCAACTTTATTGCATGAACCAGTTGTGAATTTCGCAATGAAAGATGAAAACATACTTGTTAAGATAAAAATAGTCATCCCCCGTAAAAGTGACCTTTCACACTTAAAAATAGTCATTCCCCGTAAAAGTGACCTTTCGCACTTAAAAATAATAATTGAGGCGATGGCTGGGGCCGGAGCAAAAAGTTCTGTTAAGAATGAACAAATAATTTCAATTACTACAGTGGGGGCGGGGGTAAAAACTAAAATCACTTAGCTCATTCTCCCCAATAGTCAGCTTGTTGAACGATATTGTCTTGTGAAGTGGTACCTTGCACATTTCTTGGCATTTCTAGCTTGTGATCTTTGAGTTTTTGCGTCTCAACCTCTTTTGGAATACACGAGTCCTTTTCAGGGCTTGTTGTACTCACATACCCTGTAAGACACAATTTAATACTCCAAACGCAATCATTTAAAAAAATAAAGCAACTATATTGGTTAGTAATTTAAATCTCTGAAAGGAAACAAAACAGCATAGGTTTAAACCCTCTTCAAGTAATGGAAGCTTTAATAAATTAAATCTAAAGTTTGTGGTTAACACAATACGGAGATTGATTACAATACAAGTTCATAGTCAATCAGCAATACCAAGTTCAAACATAAGCTCCAAAGCTCATAGTGAAAAACTTTTACTTAGCAATATTGTAATGGTCTTAAAAGTTTTCTAGACAATTAAACTAACAAGTTATCCATGAGAGCAAAAAAGTAAGGTGAAAAATAGAATGAAGGACTAGCTTGATTATCTTTCTATGAAAATGACTCCAAGAACTCATCACACGTGATGAACGACAATTTAATCATCTACAATACAAAAGCTTGTTAAACATAACATTCCTTGACAATAGCTTAAACACCAAAACTTCTAATTGAACAAGTGAATGAAAGTTGTTAAGAAAACAATACATAGGATCCAACATAATCAAACCCGAAGTTTAGATATAAAAGTTGATGCAAGATCCCGTTTAGAATGCACAAACTCACAAAAGCTTTTTGTTTCAAAGGTTAGATACATATAGCCACATAAAGAGAACAAATGGTGACCAGGAGATGTCACGACATATCCTCCTCAAAGTAGTGGTTGCACACCATAAGAAACCAAGCTGTCACATTCCCAAACTGGCAAATATTTGGTGATCATCAATATATAGTTTTCATTTAGTTCCATAGAATGACTACTTGAATGTTTGACACGAAAATTTAAGTTAGTGGCTGCACACATAAAAGACAAAGATGTAATCACATACTAAAAAAGACAAAACTTTGGTGATCATTAATGTAGAGTTTTCATTTAGTTCCATGGAATGATTACTATAATGTTTGCTAAAAAAATTATGTTATATCCATCATACAGTACCAACACTTAACAGTAGATGAAAAACATTGTTAAGTCAAAATTGAAACTAACATTTAAAGATTTGAAATAATATCAAAATGTACAAATATTTTATATTCATTTGAATTTGTGTATGAGAATCAAACTAATAATATATCTAAGTGTAAAGTTAAGTCGTCTTTTAAATGAATCCATACATACCTATCATGTAAGTTCTCCATGTCTTGTGTTCTGTGTTTCCAAACAGTCTAATTCAATATTCAAACCCAAATAACTCACATTTCTTCAATTATTTTCCCCAAGAAATTCTTTCAACGAGGTAACAAATCATGAAAATCCATTTTTTTTTTTGCCTTTTTTCAAGTGAGTGAGAGGAGAGGGAATTTTTACATTATTTACATTACACTAGAAAAAATGGGTTGTTCATTATATCATCGGGAAGGAATCTGATCTATAGACAGCTCAGTAATAAGAGTTGAAATTTAAATTGACAATTAGTGAACCAATAATTTCAATTTCCATTTCAGCTATTGGACTAAAAAAATTAGAGACGAAGTAATGTGATCAAGATGAAAACCCAAAACGTCAAAGAAACAAAAAATTGAACGCTAGAAAAGGGGAAAGTGGAACTCACGTTGAGATAACCAACATCCAAGTAGGGCATGTTAATTTCGAGGGAGACTCCGGTGGTGTTAGAGCCAAAAGTCTTTATCGATGCTGAACCAATACAATCCACGAGTGTCGTCAAGGCTCCTCCGTGCAAGGAATTGTTCTCGTTCTTAATAATGAAACATCAAGCAGTAAACAGTAACAACAACAAAATCATGAACAGAACAGAAAACACCATGTGCTTGACATATCTTTTAAAGTGTTTATATAATAAGTGCTTCACTTAAAAGCACCGTTTTCAACACACACTTGGCAAATAAAAAAAATAAACATCACTTTCAGTTTATTTCATTCTAAAGCATCACTTTTTGAAGAACCCAAAGCCATAAACAGTAAAGTAACAATGCACAAAATATAACAGAATTAAAAGAACAGAGGATTTGAAGTTTCATTTAGAACAAAAAAAATTAATAATACCTGGGGCATCCACGGATCAAATTTGTACAAATCAATAACAGGAATGACTTCAAACTCAATTGAAAGTCCTCAACCTACCTTCCTTCTGAGATAATAATCCACCAATTCTTCTCAATTGGGTGAAATCTGAAGCCTGGTGGAAGAGAGGCACTTCCCATTCTTTGCCACTAAAAAAACAAAGAAACAACAAATTTCACAAGGGCAAATGAGGTGTTTTTGTATGGGGTTTTGGTTTTTTCTTTTTCTTTTTGGATAGGTATTGAAATTGTATGAATTGAAAATTTGGAAGATCCAGAAATAGAGGCTTTGTCAAGTAATCTAAACTTAATTGCCAAAACACTCGTCATGAGGAGAAATTATTCATCGTGTAACCATGAAAATTTAACCAATATCATAAAGTGTGAGATGCATGGTTGAGAAATATTCTTATTAATTTATCTCTCGTACATCTAACAACATAAAAAAAACTAAAAACAAATCTATATTGTAATGCTAAAATTCAGCCAAACCAAACAACATAACATAACAACCGAACACTCAACTTTGACAAGAAAAGAAAAGAATCAGCTTGATACATTAAACATATTATAATAACTGTACAAAATCAAGGATGAGAAAGAATTAAGAATTTTCCTTTTTTCACAACTCATCTGAATACGGTCGGGCGATCGCCTCCGAGTTTATCTCATCTCTCAGGCACTGCCATGGACATAATATTCTTACTCAAAAAGTCACAAGGCAAAAAAAGATATGTGCTTGCTGATTGATTGGAATATTAGGACTCAACAATTATTTGTTAGTATATTAAATCTTTGACCGAAAACAAAACAGAAAATGTTCAAACCCTCTTCAAGTAATGGAATCTTTAGTGAAATCCTAGAGTAATTGGTTAACACAATAAGGAGATTACAATATAAGTTCCTAGCCAATGAGAGTAATTCGACCCAAACACAAAAACTCATAGTGAATAATTTTAATATAGATGGTTGAAAAATACGAAATACAATATTATCATGGTCTTAAAAGTTTCCTAAACAGTTAAACTGGATAGCTTTTTATGAAAGCAAAAAAGGAAGGGAAAAAATAGAATGAAGGACTAGCCTGATTATCTTTCCATGACAAGTTCTCCAAGAGACACAAGATAATCGTTAGTTTAATCATCTTGAATACAAAAGGCATAAGTTAAGCATAACATTCCTTGACAATAGTTTAAAAAGAGAAACTTATAATTGAACAAGTGAATGAAAGTTATCGAGGAAAGAATGTCACATGAACAGCTAATGCTCAAAATTTAAAAGTTAGATGCACAAAGCCACATGAGTCTACAATGCCAGTAATTAACGGAAAAACTGACGAATGGACAAATAATGCTACCAAATGCAAACCCCATGGGTAAAATTGTTAAGTAAAACCTTAGGGACCCAAATGCTACCAAACACAAACCTAAAGGACCAAAAGTGTAATTTATCCAAAGCTATATATCCATCATATTGTTAACAGCATATGAAGAACATTGTTAAGCCAAAATCGAAACTAACATTTAATAATTTAGACATGAAAACCAAATGAAGTAATATGATTCAATAAAGGGGAAAAACAGAGAGAAAATACCTAGAAAGACAAAGCATCTGAAATGTTTGGTCGGCAACTTTTGCATGAACTAACTGTGTATTTCACAATGAGAGATGAAAACGCGCCTGTTACGATCAAAATAATTATTCCACATAAAAGTGACATTCGCACTTACAAACAATGTTTGTAGACTTCTTTACTCCCTCGGATAACGAGGCGATAGTTGGGGTTGAGCAGAAAGTTCTATTAAGAATGAACATATAATTTCAATTACTAAAATCACTTGGCTCATTCTCCCCAACCGTCAACTAGCCAAACGTTATTGTCTTGTGAAGTGCTACACTGCACAGTTTTTGGCGTTTCTAGCTTGTGATCTTTGAGTTTTTGCGTCTCGGCCTCTTTCGGAATACATGAGGCCTCTTCGCGGCTTGTTGTACTCACATACACTTTAAGACACAATTTAATGCTCTGAACGCAATCATTTAAAAAATAAAATCAACAATATTGGTTAGTAATTTAAATCTCTGAAAGTAAACAAAACAGAAAATGTGTAAACCCTCTTCCGGTAATGGAAGCTTTAATTAATGAAATCCTAAAGTATTTGGTTAAGACAAGAAGGAGATTGATTACAATACAAGTTCATAGTCATATCAGCATAACCAAGTTCCAAAGCTCATAGTGAAAAACATCGACTAAGATTGTTTGAAAAATGACAAGTTTTCAATGAAAGCAAAAAAGGAGGGTAAGAATAGAATGAAGGACTGACCTGATTATCTTTCCATGAAAAGGACTTCAAGAGCTCATCACATGTGATGATCGACAACTTAATCATCTAGAATACAAAAGCTTGTTAAACATAACATTCCTTGGCAGTAGCTTAAACAACAAAACATTCATTCGGTTTTGATTCCAAAGCTCTTGATAGGATCCAACGGAATCAAAACCGAATGGATGTTGATGCAAGATATGTTTAGAATGCACAAATTGACATAAACTGGCGGAACAAACCAAAAGAGGAAATAGGAATGACATTTGTTATTCTCCTAGCGGTCAATGAATAGTAATGAGTAATGTCTCCAAGTTTAAGTGTGAATCCTAATTCCTACAAGTTAAGAATCCTATGACATTGGTAGCAAAATTATCTGACAGCACAGCAGTTCCAAGAGCACAAGCACAACAGTTTTATGAGTAGAAAAGAAAAGGAAAAAAAAAAAGGATAATAAAAGAACAAAAAGTTCAATTGAATCCCATTTTAACCTTCAAACTCGTCAC
Organism: Herpetospermum pedunculosum; assembly: GCA_028017165.1. Lineage (NCBI taxonomy): Eukaryota > Viridiplantae > Streptophyta > Magnoliopsida > Cucurbitales > Cucurbitaceae > Herpetospermum > Herpetospermum pedunculosum. Next base: position 49,202,284 of record CM051528.1, on the reverse strand, counting down.
TTTAAACCTTGAACTCAAGTCTTTGCAATTAACACCACCTCAAAGTTAAATTTTAAAATTTCCCATAAACCAACAAATAAATCATACATAATTCAACTTACAAAACACCCAAAATCATGAACAAAACATAAAACACCATGTGCTTGACATATCTTTTAAAGTGTTTATATAATAAGTGCTACACTTAAAAGAACTTTTTTCTCGTCGTGAGGAGAAATTATTCATCGTGTAACCATTTCTAAGGCACTGCCATGAACATGTTCTTACTAGAAAGTCACAAGGCATAACAAGATATGTGCTTACTGATTGATTGGAAGACTATGAAGAATGTCAATCAGGTTAATGATGATCTTGGCTCTAGATTGATGGAATAGAGAACTCATTTCCAGATGTAGAGGAAGACCCAAATGTTTGCATTGTGGAATTATTCTGAGTCTGATGGGTTTCAAGATGAGACAACCAAATTGAGGTTCATATTTGTTAAACATAGTAGCCAAGTTGTTTCTTTGGTCATTTCTTCCAACAAAAATAAAACATTATAAAGTAAAATGGTAAATGACAAACTTGAAATAAGAGTGGAATTACACCAACATACCTGTCTTAGCATCGGGGCCTTTGAGATGACTCTGCAAATGGGAGGAAAAGAAGAAGGTTTAATTATTAACATTTGAAAGAGCAAAAAAAAAAAATAATTGGTTGAACAGGTTGGGATACCTTCGACCATAAACCAGATCAAGATCCTCGAATGACAAACTTGAAATAAGAGTGGAATTACACCAACATACCTGTCTTAGAATCGGGGCCTTGGAGATGACTCTGCAAATGGGAGGAAAAGAAGAAGATTTAATTATTAACATTTGAAAGAGCAAAAACAAATAATTGGTTGAACAGGTTGGGATACCTTCGACCATAAACCAGATCAAGATCACATAAGAAATAAGAATGATGAAGAAACCAGATCAAGATCACATAAGAAATAAGAATGATGAAGAAGAGAAGTCCAACAGCCTTTTGCGCGGAGACGAAGGAGGAAGAAGAGGAGAAGACTGACGGTCTTTTTTTTCCATTTCATTTTTTAATTATAATCGAGGGTATTGTGCTAAATTCACGAATGATTAAGTTTGATTTGGGCTTAAGTAAACATTATCAATGAAATTAAGATTACGTTTTACGTCTGAATTAACCTTAAGTAAACACTATCAAAGATAACCCGATTACGATTGAAGCCTTAATCCATTACAATTGGTGACTTAAGTAAACACTATCAAAGATAACCCGATTACGATTGAAGCCTTAATTCATTACAATTGATTTATCAAATATTTTCACAAATGAGTCATTATTTAACCCATATTTTCACAAATGTCTACTATAAGTTTTTTTTATCATTTCTATATTTTTTCAGTATTTATGGTATGATTTAATGAATTGGTTTTAATTTGATCTTATCATTTTACCCTTCATTTGAAATTCAAAAATAAATATATTTTATTACTTTTTATTTATAAATATTAATTAGGTGTTTTTAATTCTTTATTTTATTATTTGAAATATTTTACAACATTTATTAGGTAAGTTTTTTTATGACAATTATCAAAAACTCATTAATTAGATTTTGTGATTATTATGATTTAATTATTTATTTTATTACTTTTTAAATTTTACAACATTAATTAGGTGAATTTTTTTTATGGTAATTATCAAAACTCATTAATTACCATAAAAATGCTTATTATTATTTTAATTATTTATTTTATTACTTTTTAAAATTTACAACATTGATTAGGTTAGTTTTTTTTATGAAAATTATCAAAACTCATTAATTAAATTTTGTAATTAATATGATTTTAATTATTTATTTTATTATTTTTAAATGCAGGTTTGTTGTTTATTATTTTTGAATGCATTTCTTTTCTTCTGAAAAGGTGCTTTGACGCATTATTTATTTATTTATTTTTATTTTCTTATGAATTTTTTAAGGGCTGGTTGCACAAATAGCAATCAAGCCCAAACTAATTGCAAATTTAGCAAACTTTAAAATGTTTTGCAAATATGGCAAAAAAATTTGTTTCTATCACTGATAAACTTTATCATATCACTGATGATAGAAGTCTATCAGTGATATACTATTATCACTGACAAAAATCTATAAAAAGTTGAGGTGATCAGCGATAGACTTCTATCAGCCATAAGATATCAGCGATAGAAATTGTCATATCCGCAAATTTTTTAAAAAGATGCTATATTTTTAATTATTTGATTCTAAATTGACATCTGTTATGATTTCCCTTATTTCAATGACAATTATCAAAACTCTTTAATTAGATTTTGTGATTATCATGATTTTAATTATTTATTTAAGATTTTATATCGCTTAAAAGACAATGTAAAACCATCTTCTTCGTCATTGATTTTCTCCCTATCATCAATATTTGTTCCAGCCTCCTTCTGTCCATTGCCTTCATTTTCTTCTTTCATCTCCACTACCTCATTCAGATTGTCTACATTATCATTTTCATCATGTACTTTTGTATTGTTTTTGGCTACTTCACTGAAATTATCATCTTTTCCACCTTCCTTATTATCCTCGTAAGCAATCTGCAAATCAAAAATTTGATAAATACCGTGTATATTAATATAACACAATGTTTGTTATAACACAATATAATACCGTGTATATTAATATAACACAATGTTAATTATATAAAACATCTCTTGAATACATATAAATATGAAAATTAAAAACCATAACCAAGGTAAATTTTTAACAGATATACCTCTAATTTACGACCATTAATATTAAACTTTATATATCCAAGGTAAATTGTTAACATATATATACACTGTTATATATACCCCTAATTTACGATCATTAATACTACCTATATATATACTCCTAATATATATATACTACCTATATATATAACCCTAGACCCTAATATATACACTGTTATATTTGTTTAGGGTATATTGAGGTTATTTATCCAAGTAATATTAATGGTTGTATATATTACAAATGAGGGAGTATATAACAGTGTATATATACTCCCTCATTTGTAATATATACAACCATTAATATTACCTGGATAAATAACCTCAATATACCCGAAACAAATATAACAGTGTATATATATACACACCCTAGTTTTATATATATGCAACAATTAATAATACACTCATATAAACGATATACACCGTGGTATGTATAGTATAATACATATATATATATATACCCCATTGTCATCTTACAACACAAATAATTCTAAAATTATATGATATATACCCGGTGTATATAGGTCATGTGATATAAAAATAACTCCCAAAAAAACTAAATACTCCGGTAAAGCAACAACGAGATGTCGGTACCGGTGGCGACGTTGGTGGTTTACCGGATTCAACACGGTGTATATGAAGTTGGAGATTCGCCGAGAAAAAGTGTGTTAAAAACCCAAATTTTTAATATATACCTTAAATATATATAGCCTCAAACCTTAGATTGTACCGGCGACGAAACCGAGGAACGTACCGGCGGTGGAAGACGGCGTAGGAATAGGAGGGCGAATGATGAACCGGAGGAGGGCGGCGGAGGAGGAGGGCGGCGAATGAACCGGAGGAGGGCGGTGGATGAATCGAAGGAGGGCTGAGGATGAATCGGAGAAGGGCTGCAGATTTTGAAAATAGGGTTTTAGAAAAAACTGATTTTGAAAATCTTTTAGAAAACTGTGTTGATTTTGAAAATAGGATAAAAAGGGTAGAAAAGATTTTTCAAAACAATTTGATTTTACAGCCTGCAAGAAAATCTTTTAGATAACGTACAAAACGTACGAAAGAATTTTCAAAACAAAAGATTTTTCAAAATAATAAAATATTCATATGAAACTATTTTCAAAACAATTTGAAATAGTGCTAGTCATCATTACTAAATTTCAATCAAAATCAGTCAAAAAGATTTTCTTTGATTTTCTCAATAATAAATATATTTCAATCAAATCAGTCAAAAAAAAAAAAAAAAAAACTTCTTTAATTTTCTCATTAATAATCTCCATAATAATCTTTTACGTTTCTTGTTATTTTTTTTTATTTATTTATTTTTTTCTGATTTTTTTGAATTTTTTCAGTAATAAATATATTTCAATCAAATTAGTCAAAAAAAAATTTCTTAGATTTTTTCATTAATAATCTTTTAAGTTTATATATTTGTGTGTGTTTTTTTTTCTAATTTAAAGAAAAACCTAATAAATTGTATAGGGATAAAAAAGTAAAACTACAAATTATACTTTTTATTATTTTTGTAGTCAAAAGACATGATTTATTACCGTTGACGGATTAGGGTTTGGGCCATTCCTATCATTTAGCCCCATTAACCATATTAGGGAAATTCTCAATAATAACTAGAAATAAAAAGTTGAATTGAAAAATAGCTAAAAAAGTTTCATATTTTCATCTAGTAGCTACCACAATTTTAGGGAGTGAAGTTGACATTTTTCATTCCTACTATACCTCTGCTATATACGTTTATTTACGAACAACTGATATAACCAATTTTAATTTTTTATTTAATATTTATTTCAGTTTCTAACCACCAGATTCATAAGTTTTGAAGAAAAAATTTCTAATAACTACATGCATTTTGAAGAAGAAAAAATCTCAACAACTTAAATTTGAAAATGTTTAACACCAAAAAAGAAAAAAAAAATACAAATTCATCCACTAACAACCCTCCTAGATTATCCTCCTAGATTCATGCATTTTGAAAAAAAGTGTTCATTTTTTTTTTCCAAAGTTGAAACGATGACAATGTACAGAGACAAGAGTTGAAGGAGACGAAAATCCTTACTCACTCTGAAAATATATCATAGAAAGTTTTGAGAGTTGAAATTTTCAGATCAATTCAAGCATTCAACGATGTAGAAGGTTGAGGTTGATAGTTTTTTTTCAAGGTTGAAGATTTCAAAGTTGAGAATCGATGAATGTTTCAAATCGATTTGTAAGATGACAAATCTCCTAATTCAATGTTGCAGACGATGATACAATTGATTGAACGTTTTCCCAAGTAAACTCAACCTGCATAACAACTTTAATATTTTTTTAGTATCATTTGTCCAATGCTCACGGATTAATGGCTTATGGTGTATATACACGCATATACTTCATATGATATACTTACATGTACATTGTTATAGATGTAACTATGAATATATATATATACCCACACTAGAAGTTACCGAGAGCACTCATTTTTATAATTTTCTTACAACCATCTATGAATTTAATTTTTTTAGTATCATTTGTCCAATGCTCACAGAGTAATGGTTTATGGTGTATATACATGTATATACTTCATATGATATACTTACATTGTACGTTGTTATAGATGTAAATACGAATATATACTCACACTAGAAGTAATCAAGGGTGCCATTTTTATAATTTTCTTACAACCGTTATGAACATTTTAGTTTTTACAAACATCAAAATATTGGAAATTTAATTGCTTATATAATTTTCTTATGGCCTATATTATACTGGCATGTACGTTCACCAATTAATGACTTATGTATATACACATATACTCCATGTGATATACTTATATGTACATGTAACTTTGAATATATACACATATGAAATTATCGAGAGCACCGTTATTATCATTTTTTCACAACCGTCTATGAAAATTTTAGTTAAAAATTAATTTGAATTAATATTCTAGATTAGATTTTATTGATTTTTTTTTACATGTTTCTATTTAATTGGTGGTTGTTATCCTTGTTTTGACCATATCTGAATTTTTTTATTATTTTTTCCATAATTCTCTCTCGAAATAAATCTTTATTTTTCTACAGGATTCTTTCCGAATAAATCTTTATTTTTCTATCACTCTCTGAATAAATCTCGTTTTTTTGTAGGGAGTTTGAGTTTCACCATTTTTGTTTTTCATTTAATTGTCTGATTAAAACTTTTTTTTTGTAGGTACAGTTAAATGTCTAAGGGTAGTTTCGTCCAACTACATTCTAAAGAAGTTTCTAATTATAAATGTTAGTTATTTTTCAACCAAATAATTAGTTTAGCTATTTTTCAATTTGGTTAGTCTCATTCTAGCTATTCTTGTAGTTGGCCCATGTTATTATTTAAATAGAATCTGCTTTTAATTCCTAGGTTTTGTAATTTCCTTGTACAGGTTACTTTCCTCCTTTTCTTTTCTGACCGTTGCCTCTTTAAGGTTATATATTTGGGTTGTATCTTTTTTTACAATAATATATCGAGTGTAAATTTCTACAACCTCCTATGGAAAACATCATGGTATCAGAGCCCGATTAAGTGGCCTGAAGATTTTTTTTTTCTCTCGATTATTTCTGTCTCAAGCGAGACAGTGCTCTTCTGCAAACAAAAAAAAAATCACAACCCCAAAACCTTCGAAGATTTCAACGTGGGTTTGGTACTTTCCAAACTCGCATTCTCTTCCGCCTCCACGTGGGTAGTCGTCTGGATATTCTCTACTGGATTTTTTTTTCCAAACTGCAACTCTACAACTTAACTAATATTCTGGTTCATTTGAATGGAGAAGAAATCAACCACTGCGGTAGGTGATATCCCTTTTCCCTTATCTGATGGGTCATCTACGGTTACTGCCCATAAATTAAATGGGAAAAATTATATCCCTTGGTATCGGTCTGTTCAGATGTATGTATGTGGGAAAGTAAAGGAAGATTATCTCACTGAAGAAATCTCAAAACCTGCAACTACTGATCCAAAATACAAAATTTGGAAAATAGAAAACAACATGGTTATGTCTTGGTTAATCAACTCAATGACAATCGAGATCGATGAGAACTTCCTCCCTTATCACACTGCAAAGGAAATCTGGGATGCAGTCAAGGAAACCTTTTCAGATCAAAAAAATACATCTGAATCATTTGAAATAGAAGGTATTCTTCATGATCTCCGACAAGGTGATTCATCGGTAACCCAATATTTTAGTCTTCTTGTTCGTTATTGGCAACAATTAGATTTGTTTGAAAAAGTAGATTGGGATTGTACTAGTGATGCTAAAAAATATAAGAAAATTGTGGAGAAAAAGAGAATTTTCAAATTCCTTTTAGGTCTAAACAAAGACCTAGATGAAGTACGTGGCAGAATTCTTGCAACCAAGCCTCTTCCCACAATAAGAGAAGCATTTGTTGAAGTTCGTCGTGAAGAAAGTAGGAGAAAATTGATGTTGGTTAATTCCACTCAGGTGAATTCTGATCACTCTGCCTTCTTTAGTAAGAACTTTTACTCTAATCATGATAATCGTTCAAGAAGGGGAAAATGGTGTGAACATTGCAAGAAATCAGGTCATACAAAAGATACTTGTTGGGAGATACATGGAAAACTTGATGACTGGAAACCTTCAAAGTATACCTTTGATAGGAAGGGAAAGACAAATATATTTGTGGCCTCTAAAGGGAAAGTAAGTGAAACTCAACTTTTCTCTAAAGAACAACTTGTTGTACTTCAGAAAATGTTTGGAGTAGATAAAACATCTCCGCAAGATATCAATGCAAACTTTAGCAAAGCTACTGCTTCCTTGGCTCACACAGGTAGATATTTAAATGCTTTAAAAGTAAAATTTAAATCAATAAGATCTTGAATTGTAGATTCTGGTGCTTCTAACCATATGACAGGTGATATCCCAATTCTAACAAAGTACACACCAAGTACTAATACTCAATATGTTAGAATGAATGATGGAACTTTATCTAAGGTTATGGGAATGGGTTACGCAATTATCTCGGAAAACTTTAAACTAAAAGATGTTTTATTTGTCCCTGCCCTTAGTTGCAATCTTATCTCCATAGGAAAATTAACTACAGATTGCTCTTGTGTTGCTAAATTTCAAGCTGATGGTTGTATTTTTCAGGATTTGAGTTCGGGGAAGACGATTGGCAGTGCTGACCTCTACTCTGGGCTCTATATCCTCAAGGATCAAAATCATCCGAATAAGTTGGGTACCTTAGATGATGGAAAATTCAATTATTCTGTTTTTAGTAGTGATAATAATGTTATGTTGTGGCATCATCGGTTGGGCCACCCTAATTTTATGTATTTGAAACATCTATTTCCAAGTTTATTTCTTAATAAAGATCATGTCTTATTTAGATGTGGAATTTGTCAATTATCTAAGCATGTTCGAAGTACTTATCCTACTCGATGTTACAAACCCTCTTCTTTTTTTTTCTATGTTGCATAGTGATATATGGGGTGCTTCAAGAATTAAAAATGCCAATGGGGGCTAGGTTGTTTGTTACTTTTGTTGATGACCATACGAGGGTCACTTTGGTGTTTCTCATGAAAGAAAAATCTGAAGTTACTAATATTTTTAAACGCCTTTATTACATGATTCAAACTCAATTTAATACAAGGGTGCAAGTTCTTAGAACTGATAATGCTAGAGATTACTTCAACACAACCTTAGGGAGTTTCTTAGCAAGCCATGGTATTGTCCACCAAAGTTCGTGCGTTAATACACCTCAACAGAATGGAATAGCTGAGAGAAAAAATAGACATCTTTTAGAAGTTGCTAGATCAATCTCTTTATCCTCGAACTTACCTAAATATTTGTGGGGGGAAGCCATTTTAACTGCCACCTATCTTATTAACCGAATGCCCTCACGAACCCTAAAATTTCAAACTCCAATGGATCTTCTCCTAAATTGTTACCCTACTACCAGATTAGTTGTTGTTGTTCCTCTTAGAGTGTTTAGATGTAATGCCTTCGTTCATGATCATACTCCAAACAAAAACAAGCTTGATCCTAAATCTATCAAATGTATCTTCTTAGGGTATGCTCCAAACCAAAAGGGGTATAAGTGTTATCTCCTATAACTAAGAAATTCTATACCTCTATAGATGTCACCTTTTTTGAAGACCAATCTTATTATCCCAAAACTGGTAGTCAGGGGGAGAGCATAAATGAAGAATATCAGTCCTGGGAAACTATAAGTTCACCTATTAGGAATGAAACAAGTGGTGACACCATAAGTCCTATAATTAATGAGGATAGTAATGGAAACTTGTCTAGTAATCAAAGTCAAGACCCAAAGACCCTAGATACTTCTAGTCAAATTAATCCTTCGGTGCAAAATGAACCCTTAGTTTATAAGAGAAGAAACCAAAGAGACACTTTAGAGGAATCTTTGACCCAAGCTCTCAACCTGACCACTCAAATTGTCCCCGAAGAAGTTATCCCTAGTGATGATTTAAATCTTCCTATTGCCCAACGGAAAGGGACAAGAACTTGTATAAATTATCCTATATGTAATTATATTTCTAACAAGCTCTCTCCTAAGTTTCAAGCCTTCACCTCTGATCTTTCAAATAACCAAATTCTCAATAATGTCTACGAAGCCCTAAACGACCCAAAATGGAAAAGGGTTGTACTTGATGAAATCCAAGCCTTAGAAAAGAATGAAACTTAGGGAAATTGTTAATCTTCCAAGGGAGAAAAGAACAGTTGGATGCAAGTGGATATTTAATATAAAATACAAATCTGATGGGAGTATAGAAAGGTATAAAGCTAGACTTGTTGCTAAAAGTTTCACTCAATCTTATGGAATAGACTATCAGGAAACGTTTGCCCCTGTTGCCAAACTAAATTCTATTAGGGTTCTCCTTTCACTGGTTGTGAACCAAGATTGACCCTTTTATCAACTTGATATAAAAAATGCATTTCTCAATGGGGATTTAGAAGAAGAAGTCTTCATGAAAATACCTGAAGGTTTTGAAACCAAAGAAAATAAAGGAAAAGTGTGCAGACTAAGGAAATTCTTATATGGCCTTAAGCAATCTCCTAGGGCATGGTTTGAGATACTTACTAGAGTTGTCAAAGGAAATGGGTATACTCAATGCCAAACTGATCACACACTTTTTGTAAAACATTCCCCAAAAGAGAAAATTGCAATTATGATTGTATATGTTGATGACATCATTCTTACGGGGATAGTGAGAAAGATTTGAAGAAATTAAAAGATCTTCTATCAACTGAGTTTGAAGTTAAAGATCTAGGAAAACTAAAATACTTTCTTGGAATGGAAATTGCACGTTCTTGCAAAGGCATTAGTGTCTCCTAGAGGAAATATGTGTTGGACCTTTTAAAAGAAACAGGGATGTTAGGAAGCAAACCAACGAATACTCCCATGGTTCCTCAGGTTAGCCTTGGCCTTGATAACTATAGTGCTTCTGTGGACAAAAATAGATATCAGAGGTTAGTTGGAAGACTTATTTATCTATCACATACTAGACCTGATATAAGCTTTGTTGTTAGTAAAGTGAGTCAGTTCATGAATGATCCAAAGGAAGAACATATGCAGGTTGTTTATCACATACTAAAGTATCTCAAGATGACTCCAGGAAAAAGTTTATTTTTTAAGAAAACTAACAAACAAAATGTTGAAGTTTTTTGTGATGCAGACTGAGCAGGATCAAAGATTGACAGGAAATCCACTACGAGCTATTGCACATATGTATGGGGGAACTTAGTAACGTGGAGAAGCAAAAAGCAAAATGTAGTCTCTAGAAGTAGTGCTGAAGCTGAATTCAGAGCTCTTGCCCATGGAATTTGTGAAGGAATACCCACACAAGAGCCTATAAAACTATATTGTGACAATCAAGCTGCCATAAGCATTGCAAAAGATCTGGTACATCATGACCGCACAAAACATGTTGAGATTGATCGTCATTTTATCAAAGAAAAAATAGAAATGAAGTTGATATCCCTCGTATACACGCCTACGAAACTTCAAACTGCAAATATCCTAACCAAAGCTCTTCCTCGATCTCAGTTTGGCCCATTAACCATATATGTTATTATTTAAATAGAATTTGCTTTTAATTCTTAGGTTTTGTAATTTCCTTGTACATGTTACTTTCCTCATTTTTCCTCCTTTTCTTTTGTGACCGACCTCCTATGGAAAACACCAATTACGATTGGTGGGGAAATTACATTACGAGGAGGTAAACACACCCTCACCCTCAGTTTAATTTCAGTATATATATATATAAATACACACACACATATAGCTTGTCCTTTTGTCATTTCTTTTGTCTAATATTTTAATAGAAGAATTAGTTTTAATTAATTGAATTTACATTAAATCTGCCGTCTTAAAAAAAAAAAAAAAAAGACTCATGATAGATAATAGATTGAACATTTCTCAATACTTTTACGGGAATATTTTGCAACTTTCTCTTGTATATTAAAAGCAAAATCAGCTGTTTCAACAATAGAAATTAACGTTATTCTTTTCAAAAAAAAAAAAAAAATAGAAATTAACGTTATGATGATTATTAATAAAATTTGAAATTCAATGAGAATTCAAAGGCGTAATAAAATTTTCAAATCATAATACTGTAATGACTTGGAACATAACTTAACGGTAATTGACAACATATGCTCCTAACTTCATTGCTTGAAGTTAGAAGTTCGAATTCCCAAAACTCCGGTTGTACTAAAATAATAAAAATTAAAAAAAAAATAGAATTAAAAGAATACTGCTATGACTTATTCTATCTAATATTGTAAATGACTTTTCAAATCAAAGCTACCAGTAGAAACCTTATCACCAAATCATTTGATGTCAAGAAATGACCTCAATGAAACAAAGTAGAGGATTAATAACAACCTATTTCTCGTTACAAACTAACTGATTTAATAACCAGAGAATTTAAGCAGTAAATCTAAACAAATCCATAAGAAGAAAGATAATATGTCTTTAACTACTATCAGTTTACTTACAAGAATTTCAAGCATCATCAGGTCAGAAACTTGATTCAAGTGTTTTCTCAATCTACTGCCATTGTTTCCTGCTACTGTTGAACTGAAAGTTTGGCATTTCTTTGTGTCACCACAGGAGCATTTGTCTGAAATATCTATGAGATGAAATTCTGAAAGGCGAGCGGATCAGGAAAGCAGCCATGAACGGTCCGAGGGTAAGCAAACATGAAGAAACTGCATTATCAGAAATCTGGACAGCAAATATCGACCAAAGGGATCTGTAGTGTACATAAATCTCTCTTTAAAATTGTATCATGTCCACCGCTTCCTATTTAATATGTTCTTTCTCTTTCATCTCGAGGCCCTCATTCTCATTCACCTTGTATGAAGGCCTCTTCATGAAAGGGGTCTATACTTCTTTCAGCCTTGGGCGTATTTTCAGTATTTGTACTATCAAAGACAGCTCCAGTATTTACCACTCCATTTCTATAAAGAACATCTAATTCTTGAAAATATGGACATGTCTTACCATTTGCAATACTAGCCTTCCCAGTTCCAATTGTCCTTTTGAAATATTTGTTCATATTTTCCCATTTTTCTTTGCACTTCTTTGCCGAACGGTTGTAACCAATCTTCTGCATCTCAACTGACATCTCCTCCCACATAGATCCTTTCGAGCCTGTAGCACGAAACTTATGTTCCAGTGACCTTCGAAGTGATATCAAAGATCGTACTTCAGCCTGAGGCCATCTCCTACTACTTGGATCACTTTTTAGCTCCTTCTGAATGCTGCTTTCACCTCCATCATCTTCTGTACATTGGTTTTCAACTGGTTGGGAGATTTGAATTTCATGGCCCAGCAAATTTTGGATCACGGAAATAATTGCTAAACTGCGAGACGTTTCTTGAGCTCTTAACTCCTCATCCCTTCTCATTCTTTCAATCTCCCTCTGCTTCCAAGCTTCTTCTCTGACTATTCTCTCCTTCTCCTTCTTTTCTATCATATCTATCAACTGCCTATGCATCTGCTCCTGTTTATCCATTACCTTCATTACCAAATTTTCCACAAAAAGCTCGAGTGATCTTGTCGTTCGCTTTCTCTTATGATTTAAAGGTTTTTTTGTGCTTACAATGTCATCACCACCATCTGATGTTGAGCTGGAAACAAGTAATCAAGTAACTTTGTTTCAGAAGAGTTTTAAGTCATTGAATCTTGTGCATAACTATATATATTTATCTATGTAAGTATCATACTGTGCTTACTACTTTCTACTTATTTTTGGTCTCGATAAAACTTCAATCATGATTGTATATGCTGTTGTGGTTATATTATTATACTAAACAATAAAAGTTAAGGAACTCCATAAAACAACTTGCATAAAGCTTGCTTCCAATAATAGAGCAAGCGGCCATGAGAAGGAATTTGCAGTTTTCAAGTTGGGACCGTTATGGATTCCTATTGGGAAAGAGGAAGATACTTTCAGCCTTGAAAGGGAGTTGATAATATGTCCGAACCTAATATTGGGGGAAATCGAAAAAGTGGAGTTAACCAGCTACGGAAAGACCTTGGTCAAAGTGAAATGATGGAAGAAGACCTAAACCGTTTGGTCAAGCTTCCAAGTTCAAATGGGGTCAATCTCAATGATCAGATGAAAGATTCACTTTGGAGCAGACTTATTGTTAAATAATCAATCAACCCAAAAACTTAAGTTGATGGGTTACGGTAAATTTATTTATTTTTTCTTTTTTTTTTATAAGAAACATACGTATGTATTATAAACAACGACAGAACCAAACGAAGACAGCCTAAGGGCAGGGGGAGAAAAGGCCCCCTCCGGAAGAACTAAAACAAAGTTTTTCAATTGTGTTGGATCATGGACAAGCTATAATTACAAAAGAGGTTCTTGTGTTTCAAACACCACCAAGAAGCTAAAAGTTGGACATTGCTACAAAAAGAAAGAAAATGAGTAGCCTTATCTTAAAAAATTGATTTCTGTCTAACCATAAGCTCCACATAGTGCCCCTACCAACCAAAGACCAGAGCACATGCTTCCCATTTTTTAACCTCCCCCCACGAAGTAATTCCACCATCCAGTCATCAACCCTCGAAGAGAGACAGAGGAGTAAGGTTACGGTAAAATTAATTATATCAATACTCTAGCACTTTCCCTCACTTTTGGGCTTAGAAATTTGTAGAAGGTCAAACAAGTGAAATCATCATTAATTGGGGAGGAAATGACATTACAGAGGTTCGAACACAGGACTTCCTGCTCTGATACTATCTCAAATCATCAATCAACCCAAAAGTTTAAGCTGATGAGTTACAGTAAATTTGATTATATCAATACTCTAACACTTATTGAATACTCGAACAAATCAGGCTACACCAGTTTCTAGTGGCAGGAGGAAAAAATATTGAAAGGGAGGTAAATTCCTAAAGGATGGAAGGAGTTAGTCTTAATTCTGAGCTTCTGATCATGAATCGACTTTAGACTAGCTTTAAGTTTCTCTGGCTCTTATGAAGTTTGTTTCATTTTCAGTGAAAAAGTAATACAAAAGTAACAGTTTCTAAAAATGGAATGACTTCCATTGCCTTACCACAAGTCTCAAATTACTGCAATGACAAGAAACCACTATATCAGAACAAGAACTTCCTGTTCAACGCACTCTAACCTAAACCCATTGTGTTACAGTATCAGCAGGTGACCACAACAAAAGAAAAACAATGAATAACCATACGACTTGTATCGGAAAACGCTTCACTTCACTTCACTGGGACCAAAAGAAATCACAAGATTTCAAATTTCAAGAATCCTAAGCCTACCAGTTCTGAAATCAGAAACACATTCTTGCACATTCTAGATTTTAAATACATCACAAAACAAAGGAGGTTAATTATAATATTTATTTTTCCCCTCGCCTCTTCTTTCCCATTGTCTTATTAGTTTCGTGTCTTTTGATTGCCCCCCATTATCTTCATTTAAATAAACATCTAATTACCATAATTCTCAAACAAGCTTTGGATAGTTCTGAACTCTCTTCTGTACAAATCCATTTCCTTGGCCACGGTTTCGAAAGGAGAGCTAGTATTTTCTGGGACAATATGATGATTGCTAGTGATGGGAACTTTAAAAAAGGAGAGAAAAAGAAGAATCTTTTATAAATCTGTTGACCTTGTCATTTTTATTACTTCAAATTGGTGCACTCTCTTAAAAGGGTTCTGCAAAATTACTCCTTGTTTCTTATTAATGCCATTGGGGATTTCTTGGGAATCTCTGTTTGTATCTTCTGTAAAATTCTGTTTGTATCTTTTTCTTTTCATTTCTCCTATTTCTAACCTCGAATGTTGAAAGTGATACACGATTCATCTTTTACTTTTCTATTATAGTTTTAGGGGACTCGAGGATGGAAGTAATGTGCATATTTCTACTTGAAAAATCTGGTGAAAAATGTTTCTTTTCTGTTTATTGAGAATTGAAAGAAAGAAAGATGAATTTGAATGAGGAGAGGCCAAGGAAACCACCAAACTGAAAGGACAATTTCTTTTTCAAATATTATAAGGATTACTTTCCAGGGAAGCTTTTTCTTTAATCTTCTCACTTTTCCATAAGAATTCAGAGTTTACCATCATAAAATAATTGGCATTTCCTAAACAAATCCCAATCACCCAATCACCCAACAACTCTAAACAATAATAATAATAATAATAACAATCCAAGTAAATAAACTTCAACAGTTCAATTGAAAAACAAAAACCCCCAATTCATGAGGTGATGTTCAGTTCAGAGTTCAAACTCACCAAGAATGGTCATCCAATTGAGGTCCTTCATGGCCCCGGATCAAATTCTCCGCAGCGATAACAGCACCGGAACCGTCGTTCTTCGTCTCTTCCTCCGAGAAGTAATTGATTCCGATGATATCGCCGAAGCAGCCATTATCCTTGGCTTCGGGCTTAACATCTTTCATCGAGGAATTGAAGTACTCGCAAGGGTCAATATTAGCCACACAGAGCTGATCGCTAGAAAATCCACCCTCAGGCGACGACGAAACGCATTGGAAACTCCTTAGGGCTCCGTCGAAGATGTTGTCGACCTGAGAACCCGCTGGGGACCTACCGTTGCACCGGATGGGACGGAGCTTCTGCGGCGGCAGCGGAGGGTTCGGGAGGTGGGCGATGATGTCGGCCGAGGGAAATACGGCGGACGGAGCGGCGTAGAGGAGGTCCGTCGGGTCGGGAAATGGAGCTACGTGCTGTGGAAAGTCGTCGGAGCTCGAAATCCGGTGGTCGCCGGTGAAGAGGTCCATTTCGCGGCGGTTGAGAGTGGTAAAATTTTTGCGGCGGTGAGGGTCTTCGGTGGGTGAAACTGGTCAAGTAAATGGAAGTAAAAAGGTTAAATGGAATTACGTAATTACGATATTACCCTCGTTCTTTTTCGATAATTACTTTTGTATCCCCTCGACGAAGATGGGCTCGGGTCGTTCATGTTTGGGTCGGCCCATCCTACAATCGACCTGATCCAAAGTTATTTTTTTTTTTAAAATAAGGGAATTCATAATAAATGACCAATTTTTTAAACTCATTTAAATGGATGTCCCATTTTTTAAAAGTGAGTTTCGTGTTCTTTTCTTTTTTTTATTTTCTCTCTCCTTCATTATTCATTCATTTTTTATCCTCTCGCTTCACCTTTTTTTTTAGTTTTATCTTTAAAACACATACTCATCTCTCCCTCGCAAGATTTTCTCCAACAAAATCTTCAATTCTCTTTCCCTAATCTTTATTTACCATTTCTTTATTCTCCCTCCCCTAATCTGAAATCTTTAATAATGAATGATATTCTCTCTCCTCTAATCCAAAATCTCTTATAAACCATGTTTCAATTTCTCTGATTTTATTTATCGTAGAAATAATTAAAAAAGGTTAGATTTTATTTTGTTCCTACTTATGCCTCACATTCAAATAACTTAGGGTGTGTGAAGGAATGGAGATTTCCAGACTCAAATCAAATCGGTGGTGACTGATCACCTAAAAAATGCAGTCGTCGTACCCAAATCGGCCGTCACCAAGAAGAGAAAGATCATCGTCGACCTCAATTCTTCAAATTTCGGAAGAGATATTCTGTTTTGATTGCTTGTGGGGTTTAAACACTGGGATAATAATGTGGTTGCGGTTCATGTTCGAATGATCCTACCTTTTAAAATTGACAAAGCTCCACTCAATTTTGGGATTGTTCTGGTTCTTGGAAGAACCACTTCGAGGTATTTGATTGGATTATGTTGCAAGTGATTTTTTTTTATTTTTTTTTAGGGTATTTTGAAGATTATATTTTGTTGCAAAAACTATTCATTTGATTTTTGCAAAACGTTTTTTTTTTCGTTTTTTTTTTTTTTTTTTTTTTCTAATTACAGGGTATTTTGAAGATTATATTTTGTTGCCATAACTATTTATTTGATTTTTGCAAAACCTATTTATTTTTTTTTATTTTTTTTTTTTTTTGCAGAGTATTTTGAAGATTATATTTTGTTGCAAAAACTATTTATTTGATTTTTGCAAAACTTATTTATTATTTATTTTTATTTTTTTTTGCAATTACACGGTATTTGAAGATTATTTTTTTTGTTGCAAAAACTATTTATTTGATTTTTGCAAAACGTATTTTTTTTTTCTTTTGCAATTACAGGGTATTTTGAAGATTATATTTTGTTGCAAAAACTATTTATTTGATTTTTGCAAAACTTTTTTTTTTTTTTTTTTTTTTTTTGCAATTACAAGGTATTTGAAGATTATTTTTTATTCCAAAAACTATTATTTGATTTTTTTTATAAATACAGTACAATTTTTTTTTTTAGTTTTTGCAAATATTATAAATACAGTACTCAATTACAGTGTAATTGCAGTTTGCAAATTATAATTACAGTGTAATTGCAGTTTGCAAATTACAATATTTGCAATGTAATGTATAATGTGTAATTGCACTTTGCAATGTAATGTGTAATGTGTAATTGCACTTTGCAATGTAATGTGTAATGTGTAATTGCACTTTGCAATGTATTGTGTAATTGCACTTTTTTTTTTTTATATTTTTTTTTTTAAAACCGATAAGATTGAAAATGGTGGTATAAGTTCTGATTTTTTTTTTCCTCCTTATTTTTTATTTTTTATGATTTTCTAGGTAATTGTTTTACGTTTTTAATTTGGGAGAGAGAATAGAGAAAATACGTTTTTTTTTGTAATTTTTAATTTTTGTAACAGTCCGAGGGAGAGAGAATAGAGGAAATACGTTTTTGTTATTTTGAATTTTTGAAACAAATAAATAAGAGGGAGAGAGAATAGAGAAAATAGAGTTATGAGATTTGGGAAGGTAATTAAGTAATGAAAAAAGATAGGAGAGATAAACTAAACTAAATAAGGGACATATATCTCACTTTTGAAAAAAAAGACATCTATCGATTTTGAAACTTAAAAAGGGTCATTTGTCTCATTGCCACTTAAAATAATCAAAAGGAATTTTTTTTTTTTTTTTTGAGAAGGGATCAAAATGGACTTGAGAATAGATGATTACTTATTAGTTAAATGTCTAGTTAGAGTATATACCTCCATCAATAAGTTATATTCTCATGGGTTAAGGCACATACCTCAATTGAGAGGTTAGTGGTTCGCATTTTCTCATCCCGCGTATTGTTGAACTAAAACTATTACTTTTACATATACTTACTTATTGGTTAAATATGAAATCTAAAGTTAAATCATAATTATGGTCTTATGGTTAGAACCTAAATTCAATTTGGGGAAATCTTTCTAAATACCATGAGATGTGATTTTTGGATTGAAAAATGTTCAAAAAAAAATCTTCTCAATAATATCTACACTGTCACATGACCTATCTCTACCACTCAACGGATCATTTTGCCCCTCCACATAAGTCATACTCAAGATCTTCATTTTTGTAAGGACACTTATCTAGTAGGTTGCCCCTAAAATTAGGATTTAGGGTTCATAATTCAAATATTATCTTCAAATCTTGTTTTCGTATATTTTCCCCAAAACTTTAGATTTTTAGTTTGAATATTTGAAATTTAGGTTAACCATTTAACAATAGACATGATTATTATTATTATTATTTTAAATATATTCTAAGATTTTTCCAGAATACACTCATTTGTATATTCTATAAATCACGTTTTTAAACAATTAATATTTCCACATATTAAGTCACCGTCAGAATTGTGTCCATCTGATTGTCTTCACCGGAGTCGAGGTTGAAGGAGAGAGTGTAATCGTCGTCGGGGAGAGAGAGGTGGTTGCAGTGGTGGTGGTGGTGGTGGTGGAAACGGGCAAAGGAGCAGTGGACGGTGGATTTGAGGATATTGAGGATGTTGTGGGTGTTGCTGAAATCGTATGAGGATGATAAGGAATGAGAGGGAGAATGTGATTTTTTTTTTAATGAGAAAACAAGAAAATGAAGGAGAAAATGAGGAAGAAGAGAAAAAAAAATAAAGATGATCGAACGAAGATGATCTCTTCACTCGCATCCTCACATTTTTCAATTATTAATTCTCGATCAATAAGGTTAGGGTTTTCTATTTGATGTTTTAGATTGGTACCACCTGTATTTACCTACAGTGTATTTATGTTTTTATATGATCTCTTCACTCGCATCCTCACATTTTTCAATTTTAAACTATTAATTCTCGGTCAATAAGGTTAGGGTTTTCTATTTGATGTTTTAGATTGGTACCACCTATATTTACCTAAAGTGTATTTATGTTTTTATATTTATCAACAATTTCGAATTTTGCTTTGAACTTGCATATATAGTGTATGCAAGTAAATTATAATTGTTTGTTTTTTAAATCCAGTGTATTTTTCTCCCAGTGATGCATGCATTTTTTTATCGACCTAAGAATTATATTTTTTATTTTTTCAAATACACGTCATTGCGACGCGGAGCGGCCGACGTCCTCTTTTAAGGGTTTTGCTTTAAAAATAAAAAAGATGGAGTCGCCACCAACCATTTTGGATGTGATTAGTCACCTTAAAACAAAAACTGGTCTAGAAAACAGAAATCAAGTTCGGGGGTCGGTTGAGTGTAGGGAAGGTGTTAGCACCCTACAACACCCGTTTTAAAAAAACGGTAACCAAAATTTCATTTTTATTATCCAATTAAATTTATTGAAAAGGTCCTTAATTTAATATAAAAAAAAAATAAAATAATAAAATTAAAAGAGAATGTTTCAACTAATCTTGTCTTTAACTTTAAAATAAAGTAAGGGTTCGATTTGTGAGTGGGATCACCCATTTATTTTGCCATTAGTTTTGCTTAATCCCATAACGGAGATCACGCAATAAGAACAAAAATTTTAGAAAACATTATTTTTTTAAATACCCTCGATTAAAAATTAATTTGAAATCCATTCAAAACTAGTTTAAAATTAAATGAAATTTCATTTTTTAAAACAATCTTAAAAGTCAATTTAAAACAGAAAAAAAAACTAATTCATTTGAAAATGTTTTAAATTTTTTTTTTGAAATCTCGGTACATTTTAGATTTAAAAATAAATGAAAACCGAAGTTTTTTTAAAAATCATTCCAAAATCAATTTGACAAATTCATTTAGAAAATAATTGAAAATTAAATTAAAATCATTTGAAATTTTAGATTTAAAATAATTTAGAAATCAATTGGAAAACTTAAAAAATGCAATTTCGTAAATGACACATAATGACATACTTATAATTTAAAATCGATAACAACAATGTAATTAAACAGACATAAAATGTAATTAGAAACAGAAGCATAAATGAAACCTAATATAAACAAGGGGTATATTTAAAATTGCATATAAACCAGGGTATATTTGAAACTCATATAGACCAGGGATATATTTGAAACTCATATAGACCAGAGATATATTTGAGATTTCATATAAACCATGGAATATATTTAGAAATTAAATGTCAGTGGCAATTTTGTAATTTAAACAAAAAACCTATAAAAAAAATTGTTTACCCTGAAGAAGAACTTCAGCCGCGGTCTGCTTGAGCTTCGTCGGAGCTTCAACGTCCGAATTCGCCATCGTTTAAAATCCTCCAACGTGCGTCCTCGACGGGGTTTTGAGCTCGCCGTCAATCGTCATTTACATTCCACTGTCATCGTCGCTCGCGTACCGCCGTTGATCGTTGGGACTCGTGCGCCGTCGTCGCGTTGAAGCTCGCCTCTACTGGGAAAGTCTTACCACGAGGAGCGCCCTCGTCGTGTGTGAGTCCGCCGTCGTCTGAGTGCTGCAGTTCGCGTTGAAGCTCGTGGTCTCGTCGTCGATTGTTGGGACTCGTGCGCTGCCGTCGCGTTGAAGCTCGCCTCTGCTGGGAAAGTCTTACCTCGAGAAGCACCGCCATCGTGCGTAAGTCCGTCGTCGTCTGAGCGCTGCAGTTCGCGTGTAAGCTCGTGGTCTGGCCGTTGAGATCTGTTGTAGCGTCGTCGTCGTCTGATTCTTCTTCAACACCGATCTGGAGAAGTCGCCATCGTCTGCTCGTCGTTGAAGCTCCGCCGCTTGTTTGGTTCGGTCACCACCGTCTGCTTTCGTGGAGCTCCGCCGCCGCCATTCACGTGCAGGTCCGCTGTCGTCTGCGTTCAGATGCGTCGCCGCGAAGTTCGTCGTGGTGGTGGCCGGAGATGATGAAGAGGCTGGAGGTAAATGATGATGAATAGTAGGGGACCTCGATTTGCATGTATGAGATGAAAAAGAAAGAGTTTTGGGGTTTGGATGAGAGAGAAAATCAATTTTGACTTGATTTGACTAAAGAAAAAAATCATCCTTTTTTTAATTGCTAGCATTTTGCTCTAAATCTTCTCCGAGCCTTTTGCTCTGATATTCGTTTTTGTCTCCCCTTGAATGATTATTTCTCCGATATTTATAGACGATGAAATGCCAAATAATGTTAGAATCAAATAATTCATGACTCGAAATTTCATTCTTAATTGAAACGGATTTTGACCAAAATGGATTAAAATGAAATTTTATTCTTAAATGAGTATCAAAATTTAACCAAAAAATGGATGAAAATCTTATACTCATTAAATTTAATGAATGAATATCAAATCTTAGCCATAAAATGATTTAAAATTTATTACTCATTTAAAACTTAATTTCATCGTCTAATTAAGTAAGAAAATCTTTCCAAATAGTTGAAACATTCTTTTTTGATATTTTTTCCAATTTTTGAAATTAATTAAATACAAAATAAAAAAGTGAATTTAAAACTAAAAAAGACTCAATCAAATATGACAAAAAAGAAGAAAATAAAAGGTAAAAACATTAATCATAAACAAATGGTCGGACCAAATACGGTGTCTACAACTTGCTCCCCTTTGTGTATCTTTGAAGAATTGAAAGGGTAGACAAAGAACGAAGACAGAGTATTGGGCAGGCGAAAATTTGTTTATTATTAAAACTAACTTGGATTAGGGTTCGATTTAACCAACAAGGAAATGAAATGGACCTGGATTATGTCCACAAGCTTCGACCGCTAATCTTGGATTACGGTTCAATTTAACCAACAAGAAAATGAAACAGACCTGGGTTATATCCACAGGCTTCGACCGCTAATCTTGGATAGGGTTCGATTTAACCAACAAAGAAATGAAACGGACTTAGGTTATGTCAACAAGCTTCGACCGCTAATCTTGGATTAGAGTTTGATTTAACCAATAAGGAAATGAAACGGACCTGGGTTATGTCCACAGACTTCGGCCGCTAATCTTGGATTAGGGTTCGATTTAACCAACAAAGAAATGAAACGGACCTGGGTTATGTCCACAGGCTTCGACCGCTAATCTTGGATTAGGGTTCGATTTACCCAACAAAAAATTGAAAAGACTGAGTGATTGACCTTGATTTTTTTTTTTTTGGACAAGGGTTTTTACCTCAAAACTTAGCTGCCAAATTGAAAGACACTTTCAAAACAGAGACTTCATATTTCAGAAATTTGCTTTAAAAGAACAACGGTTTTTATTTCAAAACTTAGTTGTCAAAAATGAAAGATACTTTTAAAACAGGGACTCCGTATTTCAGGAATTTGCTTTAAAAGGACAACAATTTTTATTTCAAAACTTAGTTGTAAAAAATGAAAGATACTTTTAAAACAGGGACTTCGTATTTCATAAATTTGCTTTAAAAGAACAACGGTTTTTATTTCAAAACTTAGTTGTCAAAAATGAATTTTTTTTTTAGAGATTTTTTTTTTAAATGTTCTTTCGAAAACATTAGGATTTCATGAATATGAAGAAGACTTAAATGCATGAGTTATGAGATGTGAGTTTGTCACAGGACATGAAAACTAGTATGAATTGATGAATGACTCTTTAAAGAGAAGGTGTTGACATGCAAATGCAAAAATGCAAAATGCAAATGGATTAAAATCATGTGGATAAATTTGTCAATGTTCGTTATGGGTGGAACTTGTTCATTATCATGTATGACAACGTGTGCCTTGATTTATTTTGGTTTGACCAATGAAATTAATTTTGAAGGCATGATGGTCAATGCTAGAAAAATGGATCTTATGAATGTGATATGTATGCATGTGCCTGCTAAAATTTTCATGAATGCAAAATGTATGCATGCGTATGCCAATAGTATATTTTAAATATGTCATGAATGCAACATATATGCATGTGCATGCCAATGGTAAATTGAAAAGTCGTAAATGCAGCATGTATGATCTTTATATGACTGACTTTCGCTATCTAACCATGATAGATGAGAATAATTTTTACTTTTTGAGAAATAATGATGTAAATGATCTTAAATTTATTAACGAAATGCAAGATATGTGAAAATTATGACATCAAAATGATTTTCATGTTTAACGAAAGTGATTATCCTTGTCTACTCTCATTGTTCTTGTTAGCTGATACTTAGTAAAGAATCAAAAGAAAAAATGTTGTCATCATTGGAGATTTTTTTTTGTTTTTTTTTTTTTTGCTTTCACTCGAAAGGGATTATGTATGTCAATCGTAGATCACTCAACCATATTAGGCGTGGTGGATTTTTGGGAATCGTCTCATGTACTAGTTTAGAAAACTACCAAAAGTAATTTGTAGAATTTTACTCGATTAACTGCTTCATAACTTTAATCTTGTAATAGACACAATGATTTGAATGAATTTAGCTTCGAAGTAAGTATGAAATGTTAAACAGTACATGTTTTCTTCGAAAGGAAACAAAACAGAGGAGAATGTGGTTTTCAAATCTCTTGAACAATAAGAGATTGATGATATATTTCAAATATTTGAGTACGAGATTGAATATGATAAAATGGAAGACGAATAAGGCGATTCCAATTCTATTGACATTAATTTTGAGAATCTGAAGCAGCCCCTTAGGAAATCATCTCATATATATATATATATATATATATATATATATATATATATATATTCTTCTTTCCTTGAGTAAGCTCGAGGTCTTCGATAATTTGATCATCTCCATCTTGACTTGGTCTGGTGGTGTGACAAAGATGAATGAGTTTGCCCAAATGTGGCAAAAGCGCGCCTTTGCCCGATTTGTTGATTGGTGGTCTTGCTCTAGTGTGGCAAAGACGAAGACTTTGCTCCAATTTGTTGATGGTGGCCTTGCTCTAGTATGACAAAGACGAAGACTTTGCTCCAGTGTGGCAAAAATGAAGGCTTTGCTCCAGTTTGTTGATAGTAGCTTTGCTCCAATGTGGCAAAGGCCACGACTTTGCTCCAGTTTGCAAAGTTTGAATTTTTGTCTCAGTTTAGCGAAGATGGAGGCTTTGCCCCAAGTGGTTGCTTTGCAAAGGATATTTTCCAAGCATGTCGGATGTAGTTCCTTGATTTACTGATTGCACAAATCTTGTATTTTTTTTAAAGAAAAATGACGCAATCAAATCCTCCAGCTTATTGATGTTGACTTTACCCCATGTGGATGATGACCTTGTTCCAGTGTGGCAAAGACGGATGCTTTGCTCCAGTTTTGTTGATGATGACTTTGCTCCAATGTGGCAAAGACGAAGGTTTTGCCCTAGTTTTGTTGATGATGGCTTTGCTCCAGTTGGTTGATTTGCAAATGAGATTCATAAATGTAGTTTCTTGACCTACTTGTTGCACAAATCTCTTTGTTTTTTTTTTTTTTGCTAAACACTGTTTCTTTTATTTAGCAAGAAATTGTGCAATCGCATACAAAAGATTGGTGATATGTGGTTCGTCCTTTACAACCCATGTAGTCCTTCCATGTCGTTTCTTTGGCATCGTGATGAGGATCCTCCAAGTAAAACTCATTGAATGAAGCTAAGATTTCGAGATAATTTTCAAAGTCACTGACTTATTTGTTCTCAAAACTATTATCTTTAGTCTTGAAATCACATTCAAATCAAGGAAAGAGAAATGATAAATGATAAGAATGAAAAGAAATGAGAATTTGGATCAAATGAAGTTGAATATGAGGAATGTATGAGAAATTACAAGTCTTAATTATGAAAAAGTAAACATAAGAGTTCAATACTATTTCATTACATTTGAAGTTCTCCTGAATAATTTGAGATATTTGTCATCTAATTAAATGGGAGAATTGTACGATTGACCCCCTATTTTAAGCGAATTGTTAAAATGACCCGGATTTGATAAAAAAAGCAAACTGATCTTCTGCTGACATCATCAGTTTTTTTTTTTAATATTATTTTCTAGCTCTAGCTGCGGGCGCCGGCTGATCTCGCTCTAGCTCGGGCGCGGGCTGGTCTCGCTCTAGCTGCGGGCTGGTCTTGCTCTAGCTCTAGCTTCATTTAAGATCTGAAAATTTTAAGATTTTAAAGTTTTTTTCAGATTCAAGACCAGCCCGCAACTAGAGCGAGACCTGCCCGCGCCCGCAGCTAGAGCTAGAAAATAATATTAAAAAAAAACTGATGATGTCAGCAGAAGGTCAGTTTGACTTATTTTTCAGATCCGGGTCAGTTTGACAAATGGGTTAAAATAGGGGGTCAGTCGTACAATTCTCCCTAATTAAATGTGGCAGGTTTGGCAAAAGGCTAGGTGGGTAGATAAATGTAGAGAGACACCATATAATGTAGATGGTGAGTTTGGTCTGGATTAAATGGTAGATCCACAAATCAGGGTAAATTGCCTCAAAGTTTATGTGGCAGGCAAGTTCAAGGTTTTACCGTGAGTAATTTTGGACTCTCACTGCAAAAGGGTGTTTGCCCAGTGTGATTATTAAAACATTGTTCTAGGGTGTATGGTAGTATAATGCTTAGCACATGAGAAATTTGAAGGTCAAAATAGAGTTCCCTCAATTTAGAGTTTAGCTCAACACTCAATAATGAAAATTGAGAGAGATATTTTTCAGGGATCATAAAATGGTTGAGAGTTACAATTTCCCATAAAAGAGTAGTGAAAACACTCCTCATATATTTTTTCTTTTTCTTTTTTCAATTTTTTTTTTTTAAATCTTCTCCGAGTGACGATTCATCATTTTTTCATAATTCTTGCTAATGCTTCAACTAACAAGAACGACCAAAGTAAACACAAGGATAATCAAACTGAACATAAAATGTGTGTGTGTGTTTTTTTTTTTTTTTTAATGATGTGATGAAGAATGTGATCAAATTCGAAAATATTTTATGAAAAACATGCGTGAGATGAAATTGATGAATAACAAATATTTTTTTTGTTTTCTTTTTTATATGTGAAATGATATAATGATGCATGAACATTTTTATCATGTATGAAATGAAAATGAAACTTGATTTTTTGTGATGTATGCATGCGCATAATAACATTTTTTTTTTTGAGATGATATGATGCAATTGATGATGAGAATGAGATAATGATGCATGAATATTTTTTATTTTCTTGTTCTCTTTTGCATGCATGTGTGAGATGACATTATGAAATGAGATTTTTTTTTTTTTTTTCAAGTTATGGCTTGACATGCGAAATGAGATAATTGATGATTTGTTTTTATATTTATGCATGTAAATATGTCTAGACCCTACATGTATTTAGAAAGAAAGAAAAAAGTTTTTACGAGAGAGAAATTTTGTGCTTGCATGAGACCCCAATGAGTCACCAATTTATGAACGTGAAAAATGTATGATGCTTACATTCTAGGATATGTCAAAACTCAAATGAAGTGTATGAGGAGGGTGTCTAAAAATGTCTTAGACCTAGATGAGATGTATATGAATGATATGCTATGCATTTTTTTATTATTAATTTTTTTTATCTTTTTTTCCTTTTTTTTTTTTCTTTTTTAAGGAAAAAAATGATAAAATAAAAATTAGAAGACAAGTTTCAACACTTAATTTCAATGTTATAAAGTAATAAATGAAATAACTTAAGTGAAAACAATTCATGCGCCTATACGGGTGCATTTACATCCCCATGGTCGACACTACTCTATTTGAAAGATTTTTTCATGCGCCTATACGGGGCATTTATTTCCCTTTGATGGTCGACATTACTCAATCTTAAAGTTTTTTTTTTTATTTTTTTATATTTTGTGACTTGTGTGAAAGAACATATTTTTTTAAAATGATAAAGATAATTAAACAAGAAAAAATAAATATGAAAATAGCAAATGCACTAAGACTTTTCATGTGCCAATACGGGGGCATTTGCATCCCCTCGAAAGTCGACACTACTAACTACTAAAATAATGAGTGAAAATGAAATAAGACTTTTCATGTGCATGCACGGGACATTGACAATCTCATCGAATGTCTACACTACTAAATCTTAAAAATATTTGATCTAACGCATGACTCTAAGGATGAATTAAAACTTTTTATTATGTTATTTTTTTAGATGTAGGAAAGAATCATACACATTTTTTTAGAAAGATTTTTTTTTTTTTTTGGGATTTTGGGATTTTAATACTTTAGGTTTTTTTTATTTTTTTATTTTAAGAAAAAGAATAAAATAAAGATTAACTAAAAAAAAATGCAACAATAAATGTAAACAAACAAATGACTTCAAAATCAAATCAATAAATAATTAAAAATGAACAAATTTACAAATGATGTGACGGTAGAATTCTAATCCTAGAGGATAAAGGCCCCCAAATTAATTCGGAGATGCTAAAGATTAGCAAATGAATTAACTTGAGTGAGGATCTTTCGTGCTCCTATACAGGGGCAATTATATCCCCTTGAATGTCGACATTACTCGATTCTCAATTCTAATCTTAAAAGGTGGAGCCCGGGTAGGAGGCTTGTGGTATGACACAGCTAAACAAGGAAGGAATAAGCGAGAAAAGCCAGTAATGGAAATAAAAACCACATAAAAGAACATGTCCAAGATAAACGTTATTTAGTAGGTACGTGAAAAATGCATGATATACCAAAGATACCTTTTAACGCAAAAAAATGGAAAACTAACAGTTCTAGGATGTATATGAGTGTAATTTAAGCTCTAAACAATCCTAAAAGGAAATGACCCTCAAATTAATTCTAATGTTATAACTTAACAAATGACTTAATCTGAGCGAGATTTTTTCGTACGCCTATGCGGAGGCAATTAAATCCCTTCAAAATTCGACACTACTACATTCTCAATTTTAATCTTAAAAGGTATAGTCTGGGTATGAGGCTTGTGATTGTGTGTGTAATGCATGACAATGCAACCTAAATCGCTATAAATCAAGTATAAAAATAAAAAAATACATAAATAATTAAAACAAAAAAATAAATAATGGACCACGAAAAAAAAAATTGGATAAAATATAAAATGCAATGGCCTTGACCCTCTAAAAAAAAGGTCCCCAGTGGAGTCGCCATGTTGTGCAACGTCATTGCGATGCGGAGCGACCGACGTCCTCTTTTAAGGGTTTTGCTTTAAAAATAAAAGAGATGGAGTCGCCACCAACCATTTTGGATGTTATTGGTCACCTTAAAACAAAAATTGGTCTAGAAAACAGAAATCAAGTTTGGGGGTCGGTTGAGTGTACGGAAGGTGTTAGCACCCTACAACACCCGTTTAAACAGAAATCAAGTTTGGGGGTCGGTTGAGTGTACGGAAGGTGTTAGCACCCTACAACACCCGTTTTAAAAAAAAACGGTAACCAAAATTTCATTTTTATTATCCAATTAAATTTATTGAAAATGTCCTTAATTTAATATAAAAAAAAAGGAAATAAAATTAAAAGAGAATGTCTCAACTAATCTTGCCTTAACTTTAACATGCTGTCGCAACGTTTTCGCGACGCGGAGCGGCCGACGTCCCCCGTTAAACGGGGGTTTTTAGAAAGAAAGAAAAACAAAACAAAAGAAAGGGAGTCGTCACCAATCATTGTTCGGGTGTGATTGATCACCTAAAAGTGGTCTACGAAATCAAAAATATGGTTCGGGGGTCGTTTGAGTGTAGGGAAGGTACTAACACCCTACAACATCCCGTTAAAAACGGTAGCCAAAACATTTATCCTAAATATCCAACTAATTTCAAAATGGGTCCTTAATTTGAGAATAAATAAATAAAATAAAAATACACATAATTTAAATTTAAATTAAATGTCTCAACTGATCCTGCCTTGACTTTAAGATAAAACAAGGGCTCGATATATGAGTGAAATTATCCATCAATGTTGCCATTTATTGCTTAATCTCATTAACAGGATTATACAACAAAACAAAGGTTTTAGAAGTCATTGAAGAAAATCAATTTTTTTAGATTAAATTTAAAAAAAACTTATTTTATAATCGAATGCGATTCTAGGTTTTAAAAGTCATTTAAGAAAATCAAATTTCTAGATTAAATTTAAAACTTATCTCATAATCGAATGCGATTCTTTTGGAAAAAACAAACAAACTTAAATAATAGTTAAAGTCACTCTAAAGAAAGGTTAATTCAATTAAAATAAAGTATTTTAATTAGCCTAATCTGTCATCCTCTTCCCGTCAACGTACGGGCTTTCTCTCTTTGTGAGAGTCTTCTAGGGTTCCTCCTAGGCGTTTCCGGCGGTGGCGGCGGCGGCAGGGGGTCTGGGCTCAGGCAAGGTGCAGGCGAGGTGGAGGTGGTGGCGTCTATCTCGGCAGCGTGTGGGTTTCCTCTATCCGGCGCCGATTTTGAAGGTGCAGTTGGCTTCCAGTCCTTCTTGCGAAACGACGATCGGTGCTCTGACGGTGGGTGGAAGCGAACGACGGTCTGATTGGAAGCGTGTGGGTTTCCTTTATCCGGCGCCGATTTTAAGCCTCCGTTCTCTTGTGTGCGGTCTGATTGGAAGCGTGCGGTCTGATTGGTAAGCCTCCGTTCTCTTGTGTGCTTCAGCTTCGGGTCTTCACTGAAGGTGGAATTTGGAGGTGGTTTCTTGGCTCCGTACAGTGGTGGCCCGTTGAGTGTTGGCCAGGGCGTGTAAGGTGCTCGGCTCCCTGAAATTGAGGGGCGGACAGGGGGTTTTGCTCAGCGTGAAGGCAGAGGGGTTCCTTCTTATTGATTGAAGGTACGAGAATTGCTATTTTATCTTATTTGTGTGGTTTCTTCTGATGGATAAATTGGTGAATCGGTGGTCGAGTTTTTGCCTCACGGAGGAGGCAGAAGTGATGCAGTCAAGAGTGGGCGAAGCGCTCTTGTCGGCAACGAACGCGAGTTTGTGTGTGGTGGGTAAGGTTTTGTCCTCCCAGAGGGTGAATGTGGAGGCTTTTCGGTCGGTCATGAAGTCCGTGTGGCGAGTCCACAGCAGCACAAGGGTGGAGGCAGCAGGAGATAACATGTTTGCAATACAGTTCTGATCTCCTAAGGAGAAGAAAAGGGTTCTGACAACGGAACCCTGGACTTTTGACCGTGGCCTGGTAATTTTGGTTGAACCGCAGGGGTCTGATTCCATCTCGCAGCTGGCTTCGATCAGTGTTCCTTCTGGGTTCAAATTCATAATGTCCCCCTGAATTGGTAGGTTCTTGGTAAGGCAATGAGACTAGGGGAAAAGATAGGACGTGTCGAGGAGGTGGATGGCGTAGGCCTAGGGGAGTGGATCGGTCCTATTCTTCGCCTTAGGGTAGCGATCCAGCTGAACCGACCATTACGACGAGGTTTCCGTATTGAGGATGATACAGGTACGGAACATTGCTGCCCTGTTTTGTTTGAACGCCTTCCTGATTTCTACCACGTGTGTGGTAGATTGAGCCATGTGAGACGTGAGTGCAACTTTACTGTGGGGGGCGTAATGCCGACTGAGGAACAGTATGGGGAGTGGATGAGAGCCATTCCTTTGGCTTTGGCGAGTGGTAAAAAAGTGGGAGAAGGGTCAGGCCTAGGGAGGGACGTGGGCGGTAGTGAGGGGCGGAGTTGGCGAGAGAGAGGGAG
Source organism: Herpetospermum pedunculosum (assembly GCA_028017165.1). Taxonomy (NCBI): domain Eukaryota; kingdom Viridiplantae; phylum Streptophyta; class Magnoliopsida; order Cucurbitales; family Cucurbitaceae; genus Herpetospermum; species Herpetospermum pedunculosum. The sequence goes on along the minus strand of CM051528.1, from coordinate 49,171,223 downwards.
TGGAGAGCAGGGGGTGGAGGTGGGGGCACCGGGGTCGGTTGCTTCGACTGGGGGCTTGGTGGGACAAGGTGGAGGGGGGCGGGAAGGGGTGGGGTTGGTTGCAGCGCAAACGGAGGAAACGGCCCTGAAACGTCCTGCTTCTACTTTATCTGGGGGAAGTGTAGGGTCAGGACATAAGGGTGTGGGGAGTAACCTGGGGACAATGGTGGGGCTTACGGGGACTAATGTGGAGCGTCCTGCTTCTGAGGAGGTAGACAGAAGTGTAGGTCCACATCCCCCGGGGGTCCGGGGTCCAACTACTGACTTGGAGCGTCCTGCTTCCGGGGTGGAGAAGGGAAGTGAAGGTCCAAGGGCAGAAGTTCGGATCCCAGTGTCTGGTAAAGGAAAGGAGAAGATGGTGAGTGGGGGGTCAGAATCTCTAGCTCTACTCTCAGAGGGGGTTGTTGACCGTATGGTGATTGATGGGGGCCAGGGAGTAGGGAAGATGGGTGGGGGACAGAAGCCCCTGAAGGGGTGGAAGAAGCGGGCACGGGGTCCTATGATGGACACATCCGGGGGTGCGATCCATGTAGTTGGGGGTTTGGGGAAACGTGGTAGTAGGGAAGTAGATGAAGGTGGTGTGGATCTGGGGGGTGACCAGGGGAAGAAGGTGAAACGGGGAGAGGTTCCTAGGGATCAGGAACACTCAGAGACGACTGATCCTTTTGTTGAGGCGGTGGCTGCATTGCAGTCCCGCCAGTCATTATGATAGCGTTATTTTGGAATGTACGGGGGATGGGGTCGGTCCATGCATTCCAACGACTGCACAAGGTTGTGCAGTCCAAGAGACCTCAGCTTTTGTTCCTGTTAGAGACAAAAGTCTGTAATTCGCGGTTCATGAGTCTAAAGTTTCAACTGGGCTTCTCAAACTGTTTTTGTGTTGATAGTGTTGGAAGCAAGGGTGGTTTGGCCTTGTTATGGTCGACGGAGGTGAGGTTCAACCTCTTGACGTGCTCGCCGCATCATGTGGATGGGTGGGTGGATTGGGAGGGAAAACAATGGAGGTTTACGGGTTTTTATGGTTACCCGCAGTCAGAACAGAAGCACCTAACATGGTCCTTGCTTCGTCAACTACGGGGTAGTGATATGGTCCCGTGGTTGGTTGGGGGCGATTTTAATGCTCTGTTGTATCAGTCTGAGAAGAAGGGCGGGAGGTTGAAGCCGACGGCGGAACTTAGGGGTTTTCAAGAGGCGATGGATGATTGTGGGTTGATTGATTTGGGTTTCCATGGTGACAGGTTTACATGGTGCAACGGTCGCCCTGGTCAGGACACGGTTTGGGAGCGTATTGACCGGTGTGTTGGCAATTTGGCGTGGAAAGATCTTTTCCCTCAGGCCTTTGTAGAGCATCTGGAGTACAGTCGATCCGACCATCACCGATCCTTCATTCGCTCCAGCCTGGAGGGCGAGGGGGTCGGTTTTTTGGGCGGGGGATCCTACGGTTTGAGGACGCTTGGCTACAGGCCTCGGATTTTGCGAGGGTTGTCAAGGAAAGTTGGAGAGTGGTGCCTACTCCGGTGGGTCCGGTGGAGTTGGCTGGATCAGCTGGGCTTTGTATGGCTTCGGTGTCCAGATGGGGGCGGGGGCTGATTGGAAATTATGCGCAGAGAATCCGTGAGGCAACAACTCGGGTTCAACACGCCATAGCTGACCTCGGTAGAGAGGACTCCCGTGAAGGGTTAGAACGAGCAGAGATTGATTTAGAGAACCTTCTTATCGAGGAGGAAGTTTTTTGGAAGCAGCGTGCTAGGGAGAGTTGGCTGAAGTGGGGGGACCGAAATACGCGGTGGTTTCATCACAAAGCTTCTTTTCGACGTCGTACAAATGCTATATCGGGGTTGGAGGACAGTGTAGGGCAGTGGCAGGAGGACCCGAGGGTGGTTGCTGATATGATGACAGTCTACTTTAGGGGGATGTTCTCCTCTACGAACCCGTCGGCGGCGGATCTGAGCTCTGTCCTTTCTGGAGGGCAGGTTTCGGTTACAGCAGAGATGAATCGACGTTTGACTCGTCCTTTTTTCGAGGGAGAGGTGTTGCGAGCTCTTAAGCAGATTCATCTTAATAAGGCTCCCGGGCCGGATGGGCTGTTAGGAGCCTTTTACCGTCATTCCTGGCCAATTGTTGGGCCTGACGTCATTCAGTGCTGCTTGCGAATTCTTAATGGGGGTTTATCTCCAGCCCCTATAAATGAGACTCTGATTGTTCTCATTCTGAAGGTGAAGCGACCTCGTCGAATTTCTAAATTTCGCCCTATTGCATTATGTAATGTTTCATACAAACTGGTGTCTAAGGTGTTGGCTAACAGGCTGAAGCCGCTTCTAAATGAGTTGATTTCTGACCACCAGAGTGCTTTTATCCCAGGGAAATGTGTAGTGGATAACGCCATATTGGGGTATGAGTGCCTTCATACTTTGAAATCCAAACGACAAGGGAAGGCAGGGTGGGCCTTTATTAAGCTGAATATGAGTAAGGCCTATGATCGGGTGGAATGAGTCTTTTTAGAAGGCATTATGCGACAGCTGGGGTTTGCCCCCGAATGGGTGAGTTTGATTGTGCGGTGCATTTCATCTGTCAGGTATTCTTTTAATCTGAATGGGCGCCAATGTGGGGAGGTGATCCCGAGTCGAGGGCTTCGACAGGGAGATCCTTTATCTCCATATTTATTTCTTCTCTGTGCGGAAGGTTTGTCACAACTATTGTTCAGGGCTGAAAGGGAGAAGATCATTTCGGGGTTGCGCTTTCTCGTGGGGGGCTGCCTATCTCCCACCTTTTTTTCGCGGACGACAGCCTCTTATTTTTCAGGGCAATGGAGGGTGAAGCCTCCTCAATACAGGGCATTTTGAGGTGTTATGAGAAGGCTTCCGGACAGACGGTAAATTTTGATAAACCTACCATCTCCTTTAGTCGCAGTACGAGTGTGGTGATGCGAGGTCGTGTGAGTCAGATACTTCAGGTGGGACAGACTCCTTTCCACCAACAATACCTGGGGCTGCCATCCTTTATGCCCCGTAATCGATCTGGTACGTTTCTCTATTTAAAGGAGCGTGTGTTGCGCCAACTCCAGGGATGGAAGGGGAAATTGTTTTCTGTTGGTGGAAGGGAGGTTCTTTTAAAGGCAGTTGTCCAGGCTATTCCCTATTATACAATGAACTGTTTTAGGCTCCCTAAAGGCCTTTTACAGGACATTAATCGTATCATGGCTCGATTCTGGTGGAATGGGTCTGATGAGGACCGTAGGTTGCATTGGGTGAGTTGGAAGAAACTATGTCGACCTAAGTGCTTGGGAGGGCTGGGTTTCAAAGATCTCGAGCTTTTTAATAAAGCTCTTCTTGCGAAACAGTGTTGGCGGCTTGTTCATTATCCGACTTCTTTTTTAGCGCGAGCTTTGAAAGGCCGATACTTCCCGGATTCCGACCTCTTATCTGCCCAACTAGGGTCCTCCCCGTCCTTTATCTGGCGGAGTCTGTTATGGGGAAGGGAGTTGTTGGAGTTGGGAGTCCGTTGGCGTATTGGCAGTGGGGAAGAGGTGGGGGTCTATGAGCACAATTGGGTCCCTGGATTTTCTAGTCTACGTATTACTTCACCAGTGACTTTGCCTCTTCAGGCAAAAGTGTGCGAGCTGTTTACCGCGTCCGGGGTCTGGGATGAAGCCAAATTATGGCGCCATTTCAGTCCAGAGGAGGTCCGTGCGATTTTGACAATTTCGACCGACCAACGGCATACAGGGGACCAGGCTATATGGCATTTCGAGGAGTCGGGAGGGTTTACAGTGAAGAGTGGTTACCGTTTAGCACAGTCGAGGGTAATTCAGCGGGAACCTTCTTCATCTTCTGTTGAGGCGGTGACGAGGTGGTGGAAAGGGCTGTGGAAGATGGGTATTCCCAATAAGGTACGAATCTTCCTTTGGCGACTCTGCCTTGATAGACTTCCCACTCTCGACAACCTTGGTCGGCGTGGGATAGATAATGTAAATGTCTGTGCTCTATGTGAGACGAGGGGGAATCTAGCCTTCATGTATTCTGGCATTGCAAATTTATGCGTGGAGTGTTGGCGGCCTCCAAATTTGGCTATTTATTGTGTTTGTCTCATAGCGGGGATATTGCCTCCCTCATGTGGTTTTTGCAGGATAAGGTGGGTTGGCGGGAGTTTGAGGAACTGGGTCTCTTGTGGTGGGCGGTATGGAACAGTTGTAACCGAACCCGTTTTTCTGGGACTCAGCCAGTGGCGGGTCTTGGGTGTCGAATTATCTGACTTCCTTTCGGGAGGCTAGTCGAAAAGGGGTGACTGAAGGCGTTATGGGCTCAGTGGGGAGGGCGCAGGCGAGATGGTCGGTCCCCCCACGGGGATTCTATAAGGTGAATGTGGATGCTGGATTTTTAAGTGTTGATGGCACGGCCGTAGTAGGGGTTGTGATTCGTGACTTTATGGGTCGTGTCATGCTGACAGCGACAAGGTGGTTTCCGCATGTGCGCAATGCGTTGATGGCAGAAAGTCTTGCGACAGCTGAAGGATTAATATTGGCATGGGAGGCGGGTTTAAGTCCGGTGGTCTTGGAGACAGATTCACTTCGAGTTTGTCGCTTGTTCGAGGATCCTTGTGAGGATCTGACGGAAGTGGGAAGGATGTTTGATGATTTATGTACGCGGTTCCCTCGTCCTTTTAGGGACAGCTGCAACTTTACTGTGAGGGAAGGCAACTCGGTGGCGCATCAATTGGCACATATGGCGTTGGTTTCTCGATTACGTTTGATTTGGCTGGAGGATTTCCCTCCTGAGATCGAAACTTTCATTTTGAGTGATTAGATTGTTGGTTAGAGTTTGTACTGAGCTTGGCTCCTCAAAAAAAAAAAAAAAAAAAACTTTAAAATAAAGTAAGGGTTCGATTTGTGAGTGGGATCACCCATTTATTTTGCCATTAGTTTTGCCTAATCTCATAACGGGGATCACGCAATAAAAACAAAGACTTTAGAAAACATTTTTTTTTTAAATACCCTCAATTAAAAAGTAATTTGAAATCCATTCAAAACTAGGTTTAAAATGAAATGAAATTTCATTTTTTTAAAACAATCTTAAAAGTCAATTTAAAACAGAAAAAAAAAACTAATTCATTTGAAAATGTTTTAAAAATAAATTTCTGAAATCCCGGTAAATTTTAGATTTAAAAATAAATGAAAACCGAAGTTTTTTTAAAAATCATTCCAAAATCAATTTGACAAATTCATTTAGAAAAGAATTGAAAATTAAATTAAAATCATTTGAAATTTTAGATTTAAAATAATTTAGAAATCAATTGGAAAACTTAAAAAATGCAATTTCATAAATGACACATAATGACATACTTATAATTTAAAATCGATAACAAAGATGTAATTAAACATGCATAAAATGTAATTAGAAACAGAAGCATAAATGGAACCTAATATAAACCAGGGGTATATTTGAAATTTCATATAAGCCAGGGTATATTTGAAATTTCATATAAACCAGGATATATTTGAAACTCATATAGACTAGGAATATATTTGAAACTCATATAGACCAAAGATATATTTAAGATTTCACATAAACCATGGAATATATTTAGAAATTAAATGTCAGTGGAAATTTTGTAATTTAAACAAAAAAACCAAAAAAAAAAAATTTGTTTACCCTGAAGAAGAACTTCAGCCGCTGTCTGCTTGAGCTTCGTCGGAGCTTCAACGTACGAATTCGCCGTCGTTTGGAATCCGCCAACGTGCGTCCTCGTCGCAAAGGGGTTTTGAGCTCGCCGTCAATCGTCATTTACATTCCATCGTCTTCGTCGCTCGTGACCGCCGTCGATCGTTGGGACTCGTGCGCCGTCGTCGCGTTGAAGCTCGCCTCTGCTGGGAAAGTCTTACTGCGAGGAACGCCGCCGTCGTGCGTGAGTCTGCCGTCGTCTGAGTGCTGCAGTTCGCGTTGAAGCTCGTGGTCTCGCCATCGGTCGTTGGGACTCGTGCGCCGCCGTCGCGTTGAAGCGCCTATGCTGGGAAAGTCATACCTTGAGGAGCGCCGCCGTCGTGCGTGAGTCCGCCGTCGTCTGAGCGCTGCAGTTCGCGTTGAAGCGCCTATGTTTGGAAAGTCATACCTTGAGGAGCGCCGCCGTCGTGCGTGAGTCCGCCGTCGTTTGAGCGCTGCAGTTCACGTTGAAGCTCGTGGTTTCTTCGTCGAGATCTGTTGTAGCATCGTCGTCGTCTGTTTCTTCTTCAACACCATTTCTGGAGAAGTCGCCACCGTCTGCTCTTCGTTGAAGCTCCGCCGTTGGTTTGGTTCGGTCACCGTCGTCTGCTTTTGTGGAGCTCCGCCGCCGTTGTTCACGTGCAGGTCCGCTGTTGTCTGTGTTTAGATGCGTAGCCGCGAAGTTCGTCGTGGTGGTGGCCGGAGATGATGAAGAGGCTGGAGGTAGATGATGATGAATAGTAGGGGACCTCGATTTGCGTGTATGAGATGAAAAAGAAAGAGTTTTGGGGTTTGGATGAGAGAGAAAATCAATTTTGACTTGATTTGACTAAAGAAAAAAATCATCCTTTTTTAATTGCTAGCATTTTGCTCTAAATCTTCTCCGAGCCTTTTGCTCTGATATTCTTTTGTCTCCCGCTTGAATGTTTCTCTCCTTGATATTTATAGACGATGAAATGCCAAATAAGGTTAGAATCAAATAATTCATGACTCGAAATTTCATTTTTAATTGAAACGGATTTGACCAAAACGGATTAAAATCAAATTTTAACCCAAAAATGGATTAAAATCTTATACTCATTCAATTTAATGAATGAATATCAAACCTTAGCCATAAAAGGATTTAAAATTTATTACTCTTTAAAACTTGATTTCATCGTCTAATTAAGTAAAAAAATCTTTCCAAATAGTTGAAACATTTATTTTTGATATTTTTTCCAATTTTCAAAATTAATTAAATACAGAATAAAAAAGTGAATTTAAAACTAAAAAAGACTCAATCAAATATGACAAAAAAGAAGAAAATAAAAACATTAATAATAAACAAATGGCCGGACCAAATACGGTGTCTACAATGAGGAAGAAGAGAAAAGGAAATAAAGATGATCTCTTCACTCGCATCATCACATTTTTCAATTTTAAACTATTAATTCTCGGTCAATAAGGTTAGGGTTTTCTATTTGACGTTTTAGATTGGTACCACCTGTATTTACCTACAGTGTATTTATGTTTTTATATGAACTCTTCACTCGCATCCTCATATTTTTCATTTTTAAACTATTAATTCTCGGTCAATAAGGTTAGGGTTTTTTATTTGATGTTTTAGATTGGTACCACCTGTATTTACCTAAAGTGTATTTATGTTTTTATATTTATCAATAGTTTCGCATTTTGCTTTGAACTTGCATATATAGTGTATGCAAGTAAATTATAATTGTTTGTGTTTATAAATCCACTGTATTTTCGCCTAGTGATGCATGCGCTTTTTTATCGACCTAAGAATTATATTTTTTATTTTTTCAAAAACACGTATTTTCTCGCCCCAGTAATGCATCAATCATTTTTTTAGAAGACACATTATTTGCATTTCTAATTACAACGTTTTTGCGACGCGGAGCGGCCGACAACCTTCTGTTAAACAGGGGTTTTCACAAAACATGGGAGTCGCCACCAATCATTTAGGGTGTGATTGGTCACCTTAAAAACACGGTCTACGAAGTAAAAAACGAGGTTCGGGGGTCGGTTGAGTGTAGGGAAGGTGCTAGCACCCTACAACATCCCGTTTACAAACGGTAGCCAAAACGTCTTATCTTAATTAGCTAATTTCAAATGGTCCTTAACAAATAAATAAACAATTAAAAATAATGTAATGTCTCAACTAATCCTACTCTATCTTTAAAATAAAGTAGGGTTTTGATTTTGTGAGTGATATCGTTAATTTCGCCATTTAATCGCCTCGATCTCAATACCCTCGAGATGAAAGGAACAGTCCTTCATCTCTCCCGGGGTTACTAATTAAATTTTAAATTACCCTCGAGGTGAAAGGAACAGTCCTTCATCTCTCCCGGGGTGACACATTAAATTTGAATTACCCTCGAGATGAAAGGAACAGTCCTTCATCTCTCCCGGGGTGGCGCATTAAATTTTAAATTACCCTCGAGATGAAAGGAACAGTCCTTCATCTCTCCCGGGGTTACAAATTAAATTTAGATTACCCTCGAGATGAAAGGAACAGTCCTTCATCTCTCCCGGGGTTACAAATTAAATTTAGATTACCCTCGAGATGAAAGGAACAGTCCTTCATCTCTCCCGGGGTGGCGATTTGAATTTAAAGTACCCTCGAGATGAAAGGAACAGTCCTTCATCTCTCCCGGGGTGGCGATTTGAATTTAAAGTACCCTCGAGATGAAAGGAACAGTCCTTCATCTCTCCCGGGGTGGCGATTTGAATTTAAAGTACCCTCGAAATGAAAGGAACAGTCCTTCATCTCTCCCGGGGTGGCGATTTGAATTTAAAGTACCCTCGAGATGAAAGGAACAGTCCTTCATCTCTCCCGGGGTGGCGCATTAAATTACCCTCGAGATGAAAGGAACAGTCCTTCATCTCTCCCGGGGTTGCAAATTAAATTTAATTTAACCAAAATAGAAAGATAATGAACTTGTGTTTCGCAATTAAATAACATGCATGGAGACTAAAGATTAAAACCAGAAGATAAAACAGGGATATATATGCATATAAACAGGGATATATATGCATATAAACAGGGGGTATATATGCTCAAAACAGGGGTATATATGCATGTAAACAGGGGGGTATATATGCTCAAGACAGGGGTATATATGCATGTAAACAGGGGGGTATATATGCTCAAAACAGAGGTATATATGCATGTAAACAAGGGGGTACATATGCTCAAGACAGGGGTATGTATGCATATGAACAGGGGTATATATGCATATAAACAGGGGTATATATGAGCACAAAACCAATGACATACTTCACTACAAGAATAGGGGCATTTCAGTAATTGTACTAAAAAAAAAAAAAAAAAAAAAAGGTGTCGTTACCCAAATAGGCGTCTGGTTCTTCTTCCGCACGCAGATCCTTCACGAGGCTACTGTCGCCGTGGCTCGCCGGAAGCACCGTAGTTGGAGGGCTGAGAGAAACGAACGCCGTCGGTGTCCGTCTGAAGGCTGAGATCTGCCAGCGTCGGTGTTTGGAGCTGCTGGTTCGAAGTCCGCCGTCGACTGATTTACTCAGAGAAGATCTGTTGCGCCGTCGTCGTCTGAGTTTTTGAGGTCACCGCACGCCGTCGGGGTTCGTTGAAGAAGATGTTCCGTCTGGGTTGAAGCTGAAGCGGATTCCGTTCGGGTTGAAGATGAAGGCCGTTCGTTCGGATTTCAGCTGCTGGTTTGTCCGCCGTGGTTCAAGATGTTCACCGCCGTCGTTGGTTGAGGGAGCTGGAGCTCGCCGCCGTGAAGCCGAATCTTGGGGTGACAAAGTTACCCCGCGCCGCCGTGCGCCGTGGTTCTCCGCCGCGAGGCCGCCGTGGTCTTGCCGGAGCTCCGCTGTGCGTTGTGAAGTTGGATGGTGGCCGGATTTGATGGAGGTGATGGAATGGGGAAGAAGATGATGAATAGTAGGAGAGAGAGTGGAGGGGTTGAAGATGATGAATAGTGCTTGGAGAGAGAAAGGAATTTTTTTATGGCCTTGGGATTACCAATCTTTTTGTCCTATCCTCCACATGTCCCATCCTTACCTATATATAGCCCCCTAGGCTAGGTCATAGGTCAAAAATGGGCCCTAAACTTGGCCTTTTCCTAATTCCCCTACCCTAAAAACTAAAAACTAAAACCCTAACCGAAACCCCAAACGAAACCCCAAATTGGAACTTTAAACCCAAAACTTAAGATAAAACGCTAAATCGGAGTCCCGAGATCGAGACACTAAAAGTAGAAACCCTAAAAATGGACCCTAGATTGGAACCCTAAATTGAAAACCTAAATTGAAAACCTAAATGGGAAAACCAAAAACTAAAAACAAACCGGGAAAACCGAGATCGACGCGCTAAACCCTAAAACAAAACCCAAGAAGCTTCGAATGACCCACTAACGGAAAACCAATTTTGTGATTTTCTTGAAAACTTCGAGAAATGACGAAAAAACGCGAAATTAAAGACAAACTCCAAAAAAAAAATACTTAAATGAGTGAAAAACCTAAAATGTGAAAAATCCAAAAGGTTGATAAACAAGGCCGGACGAAATACGGTGTCTACAGACACATTATTTGCATTTCTAATTGTGATTTTTTTTTTTTTTTTTGGAACACATTTTTTTTTTTTTAAATTTGTGGTAGAGATGTTTTAAAATTCTTGAAATCAGAGTTTAGATTTTTTTAAATTTATACTCATCAACTCAAGTATTATAAAATCTAAACTCGTCGAATCAAGTATGATTTTTGTTGTGAACAATTTTTTCTCTCTATTTTAGGGGTTGTTTTAATTGGAGTTTAGATTTTTGAATTTGATGGTGATTTGTTTAACTCACAATTTGAAGAGTAGTTCAAAATTTGTTACTCGCTAATTTAATGCACAATTTGAGGAGTAGTTCAAAATTGGTTACTCACTGATTTAATACACAAAATTTTGAGAGTAATTCAAAATTGGTTGAGTAAGGGTATTTTAGTCTTTATTGCTTCAGCTGGTCCACGCTAAATATAGCTTTTAGACATTTTCTCATACATAATATTTTGGACACCAATCAAAACCACTATTTAATTTTGGACATTCCTCTTATCCCTTCAATTTGGGTCTCTAATCTTAAATGTTTGAGTTTGGTATTTTTGGATCAAGTTCAATAATAATTTGATTTGGGTCAATTAGATAAATAACTAATATTAAATACTCCAACTCGAAAAATATCTAAATGATTTAGTTTTTTTTTTTTGTAAAAATGGCTAAACATGCATTTTGATATAATCTTCTAGCGGACGAAAATGTCTTGTAGATTTTCTACTTTTTACTCAACTAAAAGATGAAGTGTATTAAGAAAGAAAAATATGATCAAAACAAAAGTAACAAACAACTATTAAATTGTAATATGTAAATTTATTTCAAATTAAAGCATAATTTGGAACATTAATTTTTGTGCCTTATTGATGCTTATCAACAACTAAAATTTCTCAGCCTAATCTGGAACTACGATCTCAATCTCTTGATAACTTTTAGTGTTCGTATATATTCGTAGTTACACCTATAACTACGTATATGTAATTATAACATATGAAGTATATGTGTTTGTATACCCTAAAGTCTTAATCCGGTTAATTTTCTAGTCTAATCATAGGTATTAATAGCTAAAATGTGCATAGAGACTTGCAAAAAAAGTTTATGTCCGGAGTGGTTGTTTTGAAATGAACAAATTGATAAAAATGGTGCCCTCTATAATTTATGGTCTTAGTATATATTAGGATATATATACATATATACGTCATATTTTATACCTACTCATATGTAGTTATAGGTATAAAATATGGCGTATATATATGTATATATACCCTCATTTAACATGATATCAGAAACTCATGAATACACTAAAATAAAGAGTGTGCTCTAGATAACTTCTAGTGTGCACATATAGCTACATATGGGTAGGTATAAAATATGGCGTATATGTGTATACATACCCCATCTAACATTGATATAAATAACCTATAATCTGTGAGCGTTGGACAATTATTATTAAAAAAAAATTAATGACACTAATAATTAGGTTGCATGATAAATTTACCGAGAAAAATTTAGCATGTAATTTCAGCAAAAATGCTAATAAGAATAAAACCCTAGAGAATCCCAGTGGTAAATATGCATAATTTCTTCTATGATTCCCCCAAAAATTCAGAAAATTAGAAACACTAATTATAGTAGGTTTGTGATTCCCAAAAATCAAACATGAATTTTTCCTCCTAAAAATTCTCTCTCCTAAAAATTCTCTTTGTTCTCTCTCCTCGTGACAATGGGGGGACTGATTTTTTGAGGGGGCAGCTTCTTCTACGGTGGATTGGGCAGCTCCATGGTTGCTGTTTGAAGCTGAGGAGACATGCTAATTAAGGAGGCAAAGCTGGGCGCTTCACCGAGGTAAGTATTTCATACTCTGTTTTTTCGGTTTTTGTGTTTCTGGTTTGTTGGAGTATTTGTGCTCTGGTTTTGAGGTTGAGAGAGTTCGTCCTCTTCTTCGGTTGTTCACGCGGATTGGGTGTGCAATTATGAGGAGAAAGAAGTCCCCTCAGAAGAAACCTTTTGCCAAGAGTAATGGAACTTCATCTGGTTTCCCTGGTCTTCGGCTGTCAAAAATTTCAGGAACAAAATCCATAACAGGGGTAAACCCGAAATTGGCTTTGAGTGGGGAGATTTTGAGTGTCATGTCACTTAATCCAGGGCAGTCTTCTGGGGATTTGATTGTTAGGAGCTCGAAAGTTGATGTTCAGGCGATGAGGTTAATTTCTGGGCAAAAACAGAGTGGCGCTGCGAATTTAAGTTATGAGTTGGTTGTATCCTTGGTCCCTCCTGAGTTAAGTTCTATTCCTTTGGGGGCAGTCAGCACTGGTGCTTTACGTTCAGGTAACAGGCTTGTCCAGGGGGGTTCATCAGGCATTGGGCTGAAATCTAAAATTGAGAATTCGGTTAAAAAAAAACAGGGAAATCTGGGCAGAATTCTAAAGCTTCGGAAGCTTTTATCCAAGGAAGTTTCTCTGAGGAAGATGAAGTGAATTCTCTTTGGACATCTTCGCAGCCCATTTTTCATTCTCCAATTGTTTCTGTAGGGGGGATGATCCGTCGTTCCCCTGTGGTCCAAGTAATTTTATGGGTAATTCGGCTGCAAACAGGGGCTGTCTAGAGGTTGAAGACGATGCATTAGGGCAATCCGGTTCATCCTCCTTGGCTGCTGTTAACTCTCCAAATGAGAGTTATTTAGGTCCATAATTGCTTTAATTCATGAAGTCTTTTGAAGCATTCTAGCCATTATTAAGCATAATATGTGTTTAATAGTGACATTTGTGAAATGGCCTTAAAATTAAGGCTTATGTGAAATATTTGTGCATAAGTGTATAATTGGTGAAAAAATGTCTAATTAATGCCTTGCAGATGTATTGCTGAAGTTTTGCGAGGAGCGCAATGGGATTAGAAGAAGGGCAACCAAAAACAGAGCTTTGCGATCGCAACGCAATCGCAATACTGATCTCTTCTGCTGCGTTTTTCCAGCTGCCGGCCCTTCCTATATCCGCCACGTATGAGGTTGTTTCCCTAATTTGGATGGAGATCCGTGATTAGAGAGCAGACTACGTAACCACTAAAGGCTATATAAGAGGGCAAGATGAAGGAAGAAAGCATTCAATCCCTCGACGGTGAAGAGATTCGGCAAAGGCCAAACCGCAGAAAAAGAGAATTCTCTCGTTTGTTGGATCGAAGAAACAAAGGCTCCCTTGGCGTCAGTAATTCAAGAGGAAGAAGAGAAGATCCATCTTCTCTTCTGATTGAGTTCCCTTCCCAAGTCAAGTCATTCTTCTCCTTCAACCGAGGCGGATCGTGGACAATCGGACCTTCACTTTCTACTGCTTTACTTTAGTTTCTGTTTTCGGATTATCTACTGCTTGACTTTAGTTTCTGTTTTCGATCGAATTATATTGTGTTTTCGAATTATCCTGGATTTGTTCTCCTTAAGTAATCAATTAGTTTTGTTGAGTTCTTTTATCTTCATAAGTAATCAATTAGTTTTGTTGAGTTCTTCCATTATCATGAGCAATCAATTAGTTTTGTTGAGTTCTTCTAAAGCCATGAGTAGCTAGTTTTATAAAGGTTAGCTAAGATGAATCTGTAGGACATAACTATGTGAATTCAGCATGTAAATAAGCATGAATGCATTGAATGAATGTGAACTTCATCCCATGGACATTTTCGACCGGCCATCCATTTTGTTCTAAAGAATTCCTAACCTCTGGAAGGAGTAAGAATTCAGAGTCATTCATTCATGCTAGCCTTTCATGGTAAGCAGAGAGTGGTCTAGGAATAGGCACTTTCCTAACACGTTTAATAGCATGTAATTATAAATAGGTTTTTAGCCTTACTTGGATATGAGTAAATTGAGAATCTACTGCATATAATCGGAAGATGTATGAGATCTAGCTAAAACGATGCATGTAATGTTTGTTCACTGCTGAATGATCATGGTTTATGCTTATGGAAGACTCTTAGCCAACCTTGCTGTCTTTACCTACGATTTTACTAATCTTTTAATCTACTGCTAGTTCATTGCGAAAGTATTGCGAGACCCGCAATACTATTTTTCTATTCTGTGAGTTAGTTAGCTTATTTTCTTGGTCTTACGTTAGATTTTAATAGTCTGTTAATTTATTGTTAGCTTATTGCTAAGGTATTGCGAGACACGCAATACTATTTTTCAATACTGCGGTCTCCTTAACTCTTTTGCATTTCTGTAACTTTGCGTTTTCCTTGTGTCCTTTACAAATTCGTGTCTCGAATCAAAATCCATTTCATTCCTGGTTACCTTATCTAATTTAACACGCATAAAATCGACATTTACTCAACTTAGTCTCTGTGGGAAATCGATATAAAACATACTTATCACTTGTTGTAGACCGTGTATACTTGAATGGTTATTTGCTTAATTTAATCAAAATATAACCCCATTGAGCAAAGCAACAGCTGCGACGCAAAAGATTTCGTCAACTAAAGAATCGCCCATTTTGGAAACTCACCATAATTCCTCAGGCGTGATTGATGGGCAGTTGACGCAGCGCTTTGAGGATTCCAGTTTTTCTCCCTCCGTTCCCGTATCTGATGCTCTTCATTTAATGGCGCGGGCTGGAAAATTTGAATTGCGGAGAGAAACTTTAAATGAGGTGGGGTAGTCGGATAAGTTGGATAAATTGGCCAGCCAATTTAAATTAGCTGGTTCTCCTCCTTTTGGTAAGCCTTCGATTTCTAATGGGTTGGTGGGCCACTCATTCGACATGGTAGATCAGCTCAAATCTAATGGGCTGTTGCATGGTGAGTTGATGGGCCAGCAGCGTGAGGAAGTTCCAATTGATAACCCAAATGGGCTTGGCCTAAATGGTATAAGGTCTAACGGGTTGGGCTTGGTGAATGGGCTTTTTCCGATTGGGCCTTCTTCTTGTAGCCCAATAGGGCATGGGCATTTGGGTAATTTGGTTGCTCGTCGCATTTTATCTCCACGGAATGAGACAGTTGGCAATTTGCAACTTGGAGGTCAGGGTGCCCCGTGTGAACATGGGATGAGGGTTAGTTCTCAAGGGTCGTGGGATTCACTTGGTAATCTTCCGGGTAAATTTCCTCTGTTAGGCCATTCTAGGATGAATTCGTTAGTAGAGGAAGAGGACGCTGCTTCTTCTGGATCCTTGGGTAGTAGTGGGGTGGATCATCTTGGGCCTATTGGGCCCTAAAGGTCGGGAGATGGGTCAATTGGCCCGGGCCATAAGGTTAGTTGGGCGAATTTGTTCGGGCCTAAGTGGACGACCTCTTTGGATGAACCCCTTGTTTATAGCCCCTCAGTCGAGAAGGATGGTATCATGTTTGCAGTTCCCTCTGATGAGGTTATTGAGGAGGGCATCACAGTTTGGAGAGGTTCTCTTGTGGGTCAGTTTCTGGATGGTCGGGTTCCGTTTACTGTCCTTGATCGTCTGGTTCGCAGGATCTGGGGTCATGTGGAAGTCCCTACCATTAATATGTTTGATAATGGGTTGATTATATTTCGGTTCAAAAATGACTCGACTCGTGATTGGGTTCTGGCAAATGGCCCCTGACACATTGGTGGGAAGCCAATTCTCCTTCGGGAATGGGTGCCTGGTATAGTGCCTCAAACCTTTGTGTTTGACAAGATCCCAGTTTGGGTTAAGTTTTTCCATGTTCCGATGGAAATGTGGACCTCTCATGGGTTGAGTGACATTGCGAGCACTATTGGAGTTCCTCTGCGTTTAGATAAGCCTACAAAGGAGAAAACGTGCTCCTCTTATGCTCGTGTTTGTGTGGAAGTAGTTGTTGATGCTCCTCTCCCTAGTATGGTTGGGGTTACTGTTTATGGAGTTGATCATACGATTCCTATTGAATATGAATGGAAGCCCAAACGGTGTTTGGCTTGCTGAGTTTTTGGTCATTCAGATACAGGTTGTCCGAAAAAGACTTTGGTTCGTAATGTTACTATTCACCCTTCACAGGGGACTGCTGAAGTTGAGACCTATAGTGAGCGCCCCTAGAAGGGGAGCGAGGGTTTGGGCTCTGATAAGGTTGTGGAAGGTAGTGGTGACGGTCAGCAGACCGCCTCGAATGGGAGAGCTGATGGTTTCATCCCTGTAGTAGGGAAATCTCGTAGGCGTAATCGGGGCAAGAAGAAAGCTGGTAAAGGGTCGGTTGAGACAGCATTGCCCGTGCTTCCTTCTGCTTCGCTCGGTTCCCCATGCTCTTCTCTCGGCCTTCCCCCGAGGCGCACCCTCTCTTCGCCCGAGCGGCCTAAGGGGGTGCAAATGACTAACTTTTTTGCTTCTTTAGCCGGAACCTCTAGGGCAGTTTTGGAGGGTCCGAGGGTGATCTCTATTGTGGAGAAGGCTTTATGTGACAGTGTTGACCCTAGATGGTGTCAGGATACTATGGTTTCTCCTCTTGTTTCCCATGTCTAGGTGGTGTTCATGGAATGTGCGCGGTCTCACTGATTCAGCAAAAGGACGATGTGTTCTTTCGTTTCTTCAGTCTGCTAACATTGGGTTGTGTTGCCTGGTGGAAACTAAGGTGAAGACTCATCAGTTTGATTTTGTGTTTCGTTCTTTTGGGGCTGATTGGCAGTGTGTTTGTAGCTATGGTGAAAGCGGGCTGGGTAGAATTTGGGTGTTATGGCGGTCTCGTCGGTTCTTCTTTTCTCCTAGTGTGCTTGGGCCTAAGTTGATTACAGGTTCGTTGTTGGATTTGTCCTCCCAGGTTGTGACCCAGGTTGTTTGTGTTCATGGTTCTAACCTTGAGGCTAGTCGTGCTGCTTTATGACGCGAGCTGTCTATGGTTTGTTCGGGTTGGACTTCTCCTGGTTTAGTTATGGGTGACTTTAATGAGACTAGGCAGATGTTCGAACGTAGTGGAGGTAATCATAATATCTCTGCGATGAGTGCGTTTGATGAGACTCTCCTTGAGGCGAACTTGTTGGAGCTTTCGGTTCAGGGCAATTGGTACACTTGGACGAGCCGTCCTCGGGGTGGTCCGGGTGGCCAATTGGGGAGGTTGGATAAGGTGTTGGTGAATGCTGAGTGGGTTGCTTCCCGCCCTCTGAGTGTGGTCCAGGCTCATGCTTGGGGGGTTTCTGATCACTGTCCGCTGGTGTTTTCTTCGGGCCCTATGAGTGCTCGTCGGCCTCCTTCTTTTCGGTTCTTTAACCATTGTGGGGAGTCTGACAGGTTTTTGGCTGTGGTTGCTAGTGGTTGGGTGAGCCATGTTGACGTTTCCCCTCTTGTTAGCTTCTCTCGCAACTTAAAAGGCTTGAAGAGGTCTCTTAGGCAGGAGTTTGGGAAACCTATTTTCGTGCTCAATCAGCTGGTGATTGACCTGCGCTCTAACATGGAGATTGCTCAGGCTGGAGTGGTGGCTGATCCTCTGTCTCATTCTCTTCAGCAGCGGGCGTCTGTGGCTTCGAATAGGTTTTGGGAGGCAGCTAGGTGTGAAGAAGCCTCTCTTCGGCAGAAATCTCGTGTCAAGTGGCTGTCGTTGGGTGACCGAAACTCGGGATTCTTTCAGAGGAGTGTGAAAGATAGGGCGGCTAGAAATGGTCTCTCCTCTCTAGGGGCCAATTTGTCTTCCCACGAGGACATCTCGAGAGCTGTGGTTCAGTATTTCCATAGGCTTTTGGGATCTCAGAGGGTTGGCTACCGTGACCTTACAGAGGCGTTACAACCGATTGTGGGGTTTTCGTGGTCGGATCAGTGTTTAACTGATCTCACCCGCCCTATTTTGAGAGAAGAGGTGCGTGCTGTTCTTTTTGCCATGAGTAGTGCAAAGGCTTCGGGTCCGGATGGCTTTCCTGTGGGTTTTTTTAAAGCTGCATGGATTGTTGTTTGTGATGATTTCTGCTCAGCAGTGCTTCACTTCTTTGATACTTGCTATCTTCCTCCGGGTATTAATGCCACCTCTCTTACCTTGATTCCGAAGAAGGTTGGTGCCTCCCGCGTCGAGGACTTTCGGCCTATTTCGTGTTGCAATGTGTTGTACAAATGCATTGCCAAGATCTTGGCTAATCGCCTTCGTGTGTGGTTTCCTTCCTTCATTAGTCCGAATCAGTCGGCTTTTGTTCAGAGGAGGAGTATAGTGGATAACATTCTGCTCTGTCAGAAGCTGGTTGGTGGGTACCACCTTAATAAGGGGAAACCGCGGTGTGTGCTGAAGGTTGACCTGCAGAAAGCGTATGATTCTATCTAGTGGGATTTTATCTTTGGCTTGTTGCTCTCGATTGGTACTCCCAGTCAGTTTGTCAACTGGGTTCGGGCTTGCGTTACCTCGCCTATGTTCTCCATTTCGGTGAATGGGTCCTCTGAGGGTTTCTTTCCAGGTCGGAGGGGTCTTCGTCAGGGTGATCCTTTATCCCCTTACCTGTTTGTTATGTGCATGGAAGTTCTGTCGCGCCTGCTGAATTCCCCTCCTCCAGAGTTTGAGTTTCATTCCAAGTGTGAGAGGGTTAAGCTTACCCATCTCTGCTTTGCGGATGATTTGATGATCTTCTCTGCCGGAAATAGGTCTTCTTTGAGGTTTGTCCAGCGGACCTTGTAGCATTTTCAGGAGCTTTCGGGCTTGGTGGCGAATTCCGCTAAGAGCTCGTTGTTCTATGCGGGGGTTCCTGGCCCGGTGGCTGATAGCCTTGCTGCTTTCTTGGGTGTCCCGCTTGCCGCGCTTCCTGTTTGTTATTTAGGTCTCCCTCTTCTCTCGGGTCGGCTGTCTTTTCGAGATTGTCAGCCTCTGATTGATCGGATCACCTCCAAGATTGGTAGTTGGTCTGCTAGGGCTCTGTCCTATGCGGGTCGGTTGCAGCTCATTCAATCTGTCCTCCAGAGCTTCCAGGTTTATTGGGCCAGTGTGTTTGTGCTGCCTGTTCGTGTAGTCCAAAAGGTTGAAAGCTTACTTCGGTGTTACCTCTGGAAAGACTGCCCTTCTGGTCGAAGGGGGGCTAAGGTAGCTTGGGATGACGTTTGTATGCCCAAGTGTGAGGGTGGGTTGGGTATTCGTCATATCCAGTCTTGGAACTCGGCAGCTGTTATGAAGCTCCTTTGGTTGCTTCTTCTTCGGTCTAGCTCTTTGTGGGTGGCTTGGGTGGAGGAGTACATCCTTCGCGGACGTTCTCTTTGTACGGTTTCGGTGTCTGCTCAGTGGTCTTGGTGCCTCAAGGCGATTATGGGGCTTCGTGACCAATTTCGTCCGCTAGTTCGCCTCTCCATAGGAGATGAGCGAAGATGTTGGATTTGGGTTGACCCATGGCTGCCTGATGGTCCTATCCTCCCTCGGATTAGTGCCCGTATCTTGTATGATGCTGCGAGTCACATCCAAGCTACTGTTTCAGATTTCCTTCTGCCTGATGGTTCGTGGAGGTGGCCTTTGATGTCTCCTAAGCTGATGGAGCTCTCCGATTCTGTGCGCTCTACTCAGTGTTTTCCAGGGCGGGAGGATAGATTGATTTGGGTGCCTAGCGGACTTGGTTTTTCAGTCTCGAGTGCTTGGGAGGCGATTCGTCCTCGTAGGATGGCGGTTCCTTGGCAGGGTTTGGTGTGGTTCGGGGGGAATATTCTGCGTCATTCATTTGTCACCTGGCTGGCCTTGAGGGATAGATTGTACAGCCGGGACAGACTGGGCCGGTGGATCCCCTCTACCCCCCTGACATCTTGCTTTGCTTTACCGGGTTTGAGTCTCGTGACCATCTATTCTTTCAGTGCTCTTTCTCGCAGGTTGTGTGGGAAGATATACTTGATAGAACTCCAAAAGTGCTATTTTATAACCTTTAATTCTTGTTAGTTGATTCAAAATAATGTGTTTAATCATGTGTTTTGCAGGAATCGAGCATTCAGAGGTGAATGAGACACTTATATTAAATAAGAATTCAGAAGAGGAGTTTTAGAGTATAATCAACAAACCAAGCCGCAGATGATACTTTAAAGATAAAAATCATTTAATATTCAAAGTTGGAAGCTTGGTCTCGTGGTGAAAGGTTCATTATGTTATTCTTTGAGTCAAAGTTCGATCTTTGAAGAATGTAATTATTTCTTATATTTTTACTTCAACATCAACTCACGACACGTGGCAGCTCCTGGTTGATCCAGGAAGAAGTCATCCCACGAAGAAGTCGTCATTCCAACATATCCACGTTGTTTTGACCACAAGTTTAATTCTTTATTTTTAGCATTTTTGTCTGTTCCTTCAACTATATAAAGAGATTGTCTTGACTGTAAAAGACACCTCACACCTTTCTCCTCACACCACACACCTCACACCTTTCTCCTCACACCAACACACACCATCACTATTCTTTTTAGAGTTTTTTATTTATTCTTATGTTCGGCTAAGCTTGTAATGCTGATTTAGAGGTTTGTCGGGCTTAACGTTTTTGTGAGATTTTTTATATTAAATTGCAATCTAATTTCTTGATTAATTGTTTTCTATTCTTTGTTTATTTCATGTGCATTTAGTATTGATTAATGTGACAGCTTAATCAATTAAATATTAATTGTTCATGTATGCTATGTTTGTAATTTGTGATCCGTAATTGTCATAAATTGCATGCTTAATTATAGTAGCAAGATGGTCATGTTATGACTAGTGTTAATATTATGGCTTTTCCATAGTTAACATGGTGCGTATAACAGACCTTAGGAATAGAAAAATGTTTAATTGAATCTGATCAATTTAATTAACGTTCTAATCAATCCATGTGCTTAGAGCTGCTAGGTATTTAGCATGGAACGCTATCGTGCCCAACTAATTGACTAGTTTAGAGTTAATTACGATGCTTTGTCGGATTAATTGCATGATAGGATTTTAGAAACTTTTCATGGCTGCTCCAGTTAAGTCGATTAGGCTTTTAATTAAGAAATTGTATTTTTATTTGAGTAATCGATGAGCAAAATCCATTAAGTTCCGACAATCTCTGAATCAACAAGGTAATTTCTTGTTTATTTCTTTAATTCTTTAATTCTTTAAATTTTATCTTTAATTGTTATTTTAATTCATTACATTAACATGCAATCCACCCCCCCCCCTTTTATTATTTTTACATCAAGTTTAATTTAGAGAATTTAAATTTCGGTTCCCTGAGTTCGACCCGGTCCGCTGTAGTTTACTGCAAGCCCTTGATCGGTAAATATAAATTGTATTTGACGGGCCTCGACAAGCTCGCATCAAATTTACTCCAGTGGGGTAGAGCTGCCCACCTTGTTCTTCCTTGGGATGCTGAGCTTAAGTGGATATGTCGGGAGAGTGATGGGCAGCAGAAACGTAAACTTGTTTGGAGAGTGGCCTGGTGTGCTGTGATCTACCATATTTGGAAGGAACGCAACTTGCGGTTCCACGGCCCGGGTCACCGTTCCCCTCAGTCAGTTATTGCTGCTATTCGCTCTGACTTGTCTTTTGTTTGCTCGTCCTGGGTGGGTGCAGTTTCGGCTGCATCCCCTTGGGACTCCTTTGATTGACGTTTTCTTGGTCTTTTTGAGTTTGTGCAGGTTCGTCTTGGGGTCGCTTCTTATGCTCAAAACAGGGGTATATATGCTCAAAACAGGGGTATATATGCATGTAAACAGGGGGGTATATATGCTCAAGACAGGGGTATATATGCATGTAAACAGGGGGGTATATATGCTCAAAACAGAGGTATATATGCATGTAAACAAGGGGGTACATATGCTCAAGACAGGGGTATGTATGCATATGAACAGGGGTATATATGCATATAAACAGGGGTATATATGAGCACAAAACCAATGACATACTTCACTACAAGAATAGGGGCATTTCAGTAATTGTACTAAAAAAAAAAAAAAAAAAAAGGTGTCGTTACCCAAATAGGCGTCTGGTTCTTCTTCCGCACGCAGATCCTTCACGAGGCTACTGTCGCCGTGGCTCGCCGGAAGCACCGTAGTTGGAGGGCTGAGAGAAACGAACGCCGTCGGTCTCCGTCTGAAGGCTGAGATCTGCCAGCGTCGGTGTTTGGAGCTGCTGGTTCGAAGTCCGCCGTCGACTGATTTACTCAGAGAAGATCTGTTGCGCCGTCGTCGTCTGAGTTTTTGAGGTCACCGCACGCCGTCGGGGTTCGTTGAAGAAGATGTTCCGTCTGGGTTGAAGCTGAAGCGGATTCCGTTCGGGTTGAAGATGAAGGCCGTTCGTTCGGATTTCAGCTGCTAGTTTGTCCGCCGTGGTTCAAGATGTTCACCGCCGTCGTTGGTTGAGGGAGCTAGAGCTCGCCGCCGTGAAGCCGAATCTTGGGGTGACAAAGTTACCCCGCGCCGCCGTGCGCGGTGGTTCTCCGCCGCGAGGCCGCCGTGGTCTTGCCGGAGCTCCGCTGTGCGTTGTGAAGTTGGATGGTGGCCGGATTTGATGGAGGTGATGGAATGGGGAAGAAGATGATGAATAGTAGGAGAGAGAGTGGAGGGGTTGAAGATGATGAATAGTGCTTGGAGAGAGAAAGGAATTTTTTTATGGCCTTGGGATTACCAATCTTTTTGTCCTATCCTCCACATGTCCCATCCTTACCTATATATAGCCCCCTAGGCTAGGTCATAGGTCAAAAATGGGCCCTAAACTTGGCCTTTTCCTAATTCCCCTACCCTAAAAACTAAAAACTAAAACCCTAACCGAAACCCCAAACGAAACCCCAAATTGGAACTTTAAACCCAAAACTTAAGATAAAACGCTAAATCGGAGTCCCGAGATCGAGACACTAAAAGTAGAAACCCTAAAAATGGACCCTAGATTGGAACCCTAAATTGAAAACCTAAATTGAAAACCTAAATGGGAAAACCAAAAACTAAAAACAAACCGGGAAAACCGAGATCGACGCGCTAAACCCTAAAACAAAACCCAAGAAGCTTCGAATGACCCACTAACGGAAAACCAATTTTGTGATTTTCTTGAAAACTTCGAGAAATGACGAAAAAACGCGAAATTAAAGACAAACTCCAAAAAAAAAATACTTAAATGAGTGAAAAACCTAAAATGTGAAAAATCCAAAAGGTTGATAAACAAAGCCGGACGAAATACGGTGTCTACAGCTTGCCCCCCTTTGTATATCCTTGAAGAATTGAAAGGGTAGACAAATGATAAAGACAAAGTATTTGGGCGGCCACAATTGTTTATCATCAACAACAACGTGGACCTGGGTTGAGCAGGCTTCGACCAGCTACCAGGACCTACCCGCAGACATAGGGTTTGATTTAACCAACAGGAATTTAAACGGACCTGGTTTTGCCAGGCTTCGACCAGCTACCGGGACTTACCCGCAGACATAGGGTTCGATTTAACCAACAGGAATTTAAACGGACCTGGTTTTGCCAGGCTTCGACCAGCTACCGGGACTTACCCGCAGACATAGGGTTCGATTTAACCAACAGGAATTTAAACGGACCTGGTTTTGCCAGGCTTCGACCAGCTACCGGGACTTACCCGCAGACATAGGGTTCGATTTAACCAACAGGAATTTAAACGGACCTGGTTTTGCCAGGCTTCGACCAGCTACCGGGACTTACCCGCAGACATAGGGTTCGATTTAACCAACAGGAATTTAAACGGACCTGGTTTTGCCAGGCTTCGACCAGCTACCGGGACTTACCCGCAGACATAGGGTTCGATTTAACCAACAGGAATTTAAACGGACCTGGTTTTGCCAGGCTTCGACCAGCTACCGGGACTTACCCGCAGACATAGGGTTCGATTTAACCAACAGGAATTTAAACGGACCTGATTTTGCCAGGCTTCGACCAGCTACCGGGACTTACCCGCAGACATAGGGTTCGATTTAACCAACAGGAATTTAAACGGACCTGGTTTTGCCAGGCTTCGACCAGCTACCGGGACTTACCCGCAGACATAGGGTTCGATTTAACCAACAGGAATTTAAACGGACCTGGTTTTGCCAGGCTTCGACCAGCTACCGGGACTTACCCGCAGACATAGGGTTCGATTTAACCAACAGGAATTTAAACGGACCTGGTTTTGCCAGGCTTCGACCAGCTACCGGGACTTACCCGCAGACATAGGGTTCGATTTAACCAACAGGAATTTAAACGGACCTGGTTTTGCCAGGCTTCGACCAGCTACCGGGACTTACCCGCAGACATAGGGTTCGATTTAACCAACAGGAATTTAAACGGACCTGGTTTTGCCAGGCTTCGACCAGCTACCGGGACTTACCCGCAGACATAAGGTTCGATTTAACCAACAGGAATTTAAACGGACCTGGTTTTGCCAGGCTTCGACCAGCTACCGGGACTTACCCGCAGACATAGGGTTCGATTTAACCAACAGGAATTTAAACGGACCTGGTTTTGCCAGGCTTCGACCAGCTACCGGGACTTACCCGCAGACATAGGGTTCGATTTAACCAACAGGAATTTAAACGGACCTGGTTTTGCCAGGCTTCGACCAGCTACCGGGACTTACCGCAGACATAGGGTTCGATTTAACCAACAGGAATTTAAACGGACCTGGTTTTGCCAGGCTTCGACCAGCTACCGGGACTTACCCGCAGACATAGGGTTCGATTTAACCAACAGGAATTTAAACGGACCTGGTTTTGCCAGGCTTCGACCAGCTACCGGGACTTACCCGCAGACATAAGGTTCGATTTAACCAACAGGAATTTAAACGGACCTGGTTTTGCCAGGCTTCGACCAGCTACCAGGACTTACCCGCAGACATAGGGTTCGATTTAACCAACAGGAATTTAAACGGACCTGGTTTTTCCAGGCTTCGACCAGCTACCGGGACTTACCCGCAGACATAGGGTTCGATTTAACCAACAGGAATTTAAACGGACCTGGTTTTGCCAGGCTTCGACCAGCTACCGGGACTTACCCGCAGACATAGGGTTCGATTTAACCAACAGGAATTTAAACGGACCTGGTTTTGCCAGGCTTCGACCAGCTACCGGGACTTACCCGCAGACATAGGGTTCGATTTAACCAACAGGAATTTAAACGGACCTGGTTTTGCCAGGCTTCGATCAGCTACCGGGACTTACCCGCAGACATAGGGTTCGATTTAACCAACAGGAATTTAAACGGACCTGGTTTTGCCAGGCTTCGACCAGCTACCGGGACTTACCCGCAGACATAGGGTTCGATTTAACCAACAGAAATTTAAAAGCAGAGAGAGATTTTTGTGCGTGTGTGTGTGAGAGAGACAACGGTTTTTATTTCAAAACTTAGTTGCCAAACATAAAACTTGAAAAAGACTCTTTGGAAAGCATTAGAAACTCTCATGAATATGAAAAAGTCCTAAATGCATTTTTTTTTTTTTTTTTTTTTTTTTTTTTTTTTTTTTTTTTTTTTTTAATGATGAACTGATGAGAATGGCCCTCAAGTGAGAATAGAATGCAAATGCGCGTTGCAAAATGTGATGGATTGATGACCAACTCCCAAATGAGAATATGATGCCCATGCGATTTGCAAAATGTGTCTCGAATGTCGCACAAAACATGAGTGCATGCGTTGATGTGCAATGGCAAAGATGAAGCAATGTTCATTAATTTTGAGAAATGACAATGCATTTGACAATTTGTGAAAATATGTCTTGATTTTCTTGGCTTGACCAATGAATTTGACTTTAAAAGCATGACGTCATGATGCATGTGCATGCTAATGGAAGAAAACGAATGTGTATGAATGCAACATGTGTGTGCATAATATGTTAAAGATAATGAATGTCATGAATGCAACCTGTATGCATGTGCATTAACAAAATGTCATAGTTGTAGCATGTATGCATGAACATGCTAGGAGTAGAATGACGGATGTCATGAATGCAGTATGTATGCATGATACTAATGCATATGCACCCTAAGGATAGGATAATGTCATGAACGCATTATGTGCATAAGATGTTAAGGGTCATGAATGCGCCATGTATGCATGTGTGTTAACAAAGCGTAATAAATGTAGCATGTATGCATGAGCATGCTAGGAGTAGAATGGCGAATGCTATGAATGCATTATGTATGCATGATACTGGTGATGATCGAAATGCAACATGCGTGCATAATATGTTGAGGGTAATGGGTGTCATGAATACAACATGTGTGCATGATACTGGTGATGATTGAATGCAACATGTGTGCATAATATATTAAAGATAGTGGGTGTCATGAATGCAACATGTATGCGCATGTTTGTCGAGGGTAGAAGAATGATTGAATGCAACACATGCATAATATGTTAAAGGTGATGAATGATTGAATGTATCATGCTCAGGGTAGAAAACTGTAGAATGCAACGTGTATGCACGAATCATATGATCTACCAATTAGCCATGATATGTGAAAATGTTTTTTTTTTTTTTTTTTTTTTTTTTTTTTTAATGATTATGTAAATGATATCAACTTACATGATGGAATGCAGGATTTGTGAAATCAAATGCTTAAACAAAAATGACTTTTGTGTTATTGAAATGATCACTCTTGCTTAAGTTCATTGATCTTATCAGCCAATACTTAGCGGAGAATCAAATGAAAATAATGGTGTCATCATCAGATTTTTTTTTTTTTTTTTTTTTTTTTTTTTTTTTTTTTTTTTTTTTGGAATGCTCTCACCTGAGAGAAATTAAATGTGTCAGTCCTAGATTACTCAACCATATTGAACAATGTGGGTTGTTGGGTAGATTCTCATGTGCTAGATTAGAGAACTTATCAAAAGTAATTGATAATGTTGAACATCTTCTGATTAAACTGCTTCATAAATTAACCTTGTAATGAACAGGAATGTTGGAGTACAAGACAGTGAATTTAGATTTGAAATACGAGATGACAGTCAGTCAATATTGAAATTTTTGGCGCAAATGCAGGAAGAAATGAGAAAAAGATGTAGTACTCGCATGTTTTCCGAAGATCTCTTGGACAATAAGAGATTGAAAATGTCTTTCCACATTTGAGTGAGAAATTGGAAATTGATTAGATGGAAAGATGAGCGATATGACTCCATTTCCTCGGACATGGGTTTTGAGAGCTAAAAGTAGCTTCTTGAGAAATTCTCGTTTTCCTTTGAGTAAGCTCGAGATCTTTGATGATATTTGATCTAGCGTGGCAAAGGCGTAGGCGCTTTGCCCCAGTATTGATGATGTGTGACTGAGATACCCCTAGCTTGGCGAGACGTAACCTCTTGATCTACTGATTGCACCCATTTTTTTTTATTTTTTTTTTTTGGAATGATGCAATAAAATGCCCCAGCTTGATGATGACCTCGCTCTTATGCGGCAAAGACGCGGGCTTTGCCCCAGTATTGCAAATACGAGGGCTTTGCCCCAGTTTTGCAGAGACGAGGGTTTTACCCCAGTTTTGCTGATGTCCAACAAGCTTTGTGAGATGTAGCTTCTTGATCAATTGATTGCACCATTTTTTTTTTTTAGACATGATGCAATAACGTGTCACAACTTGTAGACGGTGGCTTTGCTCTAATTGTGACCAAGACGTGGGCTTTGCCCCAGCATTGCAAAGACGAGGGCTTTGCCCCAGTTTTGCTAAAGTTGACTTCGCTCTTATGCGGCAAAGACGCGGGCTTTGCCCCAGTGCTGCAAAGACGAGGGCTTTTCCCCAGTGCTGCAAAGACGAGGGCTTTGCCCCAGTATTGATGATATTGATTCCGAGCAGCAAAGGCGTAGACTTTGCCCTAGTACATGATGTTGCAGCGCGTGGCAAAGGCATAGGCTTTGCCCCAGTGTTGCGAAGACGAGATCTAGCGTGCCTCAGACATAGACTTTTTCTAATGTGGCAAAGGCGAAGGCTTTGCCCCAGCTTATTGATTTACCACGGAGACCTTTCAGCATCTTCAAGATGTAGCTTTTATTGCATCATCCTTGATTTTTTTTTTTTTTTTTTTTTTTTTTTTTTTTTTTTTTTTTTTTTTTTTTTTTACGGTGCGACCAGACTCTGATGTCACTCTAGCACACATCCCCTATTATTTCTTTATTCCCGCTTCTTTCGATGATGTTAACCCCGAGCAAAAACTCGTTTAAGACCCTGAGGTAATTTCCAAAGTTACTACCTCTTTAGCTCTCAAAACCAACATCCTTAGTATTGAAATCAATTTCTACTCGAGGAAAAAGATAGATCAAAGAATGGGAAAAGGGAGAATGAAGTTATAGAGATGAAGTTGAAATGGAAGAGTGTACGAGAAATTACAAGTCTTAATTATGAAGCAGTAAATCACAAGCATTCAACATTATTTCATTAAATCTGAAGCTCTCCTGGTAACTTCTGGTGGATAATTTTGAGAGGTTCGCCACATAATTGGGTGTGACATGCTTAGCAAAAGGCTTGGTGGGTAAAAAACTGTGGAGACACCGTATAAATGTAGATGGTGAAATTGACCAAATATTTTACGGTGGATCTACAAATTGAGTAGATTGCCTCAAAATTATGTGCGGCATGCAGGTACAAGGTTTCACAGTGAGTAATTTTGAACTCTCGCTGCAAGATGGGTTTGCCCCAGTGTGATAATTTAAACACTGCTCAGTGGGGTATGATGATATGAATTTTAGCACATGAGAGATAATGTAGGTCAAAATAACGCTCCTCTTGGAAATGAAGTTCGGCTTAAAAGCTTAAGAGGAGTATTTTGAAAAGGTAATGAAATGGTCGAGACTTGACAAATTTCTCAGAGAAAAGCAGGGAAAGCAACCATTTTTTTTTTTTTTTTTTTTTTTTTTTTTTTTTTTAAACGATGATTCACCATGATTTGTATTCAATTCTCGCTAAAGCTTTAGCTAATAAGAACGACTAAAACAATCACAAGAATGATTAAGTAAATACACAAAAGACTTTTTTTTTTTTTTTTTTTTTTTGATGCAAATGAGCTAATGCCGAATTTTGTTTTTTATGAGTGAATTTTTTTATGCATGCCTTTGAGATTCTATGTATGCAATGCAAAGTGAAATAATGCATGCATGAACATTTTCTATGATGCCTGTGATTTTTTTTATTTGTCATGCAAATGAGCTAATGCCGAAACATTTTTTATGATGTGATGATGTGATGGACTTTGATGCATGCTTAATGAATTAAAGATGTATGGACATTTTTTTTGTGAATATATGAAGTTATGCAACTGAATGATTATTCGCCATGCGAAATGAGGGTATGATGCATGAACACATATTTTTTTATTTTGAATGATAATATGCAGATGAATGATAATTCGACATGCAAAATGAATTTATGATGCATGAACATGTTTTTTTTTTTTTATTATGCATGATGACATGCAATGGAATGATAAACAAATGATCAAACGACATGCAAAATGAGATGATTTTTGACATGCGAAATGCATGAGAAGATGCTTTTATTACCGTGCACGTGTGAAATGACACCATGCAATATGAGATTTTTTTTGGCATGCAAAATGTAAGAATTAAATGATTTTTCTATGATTTTATGCATGAACATTTTTTATGCAAAATGATTTTTCAACATGTATGAATATACATTTTATTATGCATGAGTGAGATGATACTCTGCAATTGGGATAATGCCCGCATGATTTTTTATTATTTTTATATATGCCTGAATGATATGCAAATGATGGATGAGAAGTGAAGAAATTTTTGGAATGATCATTTTTTATGCACACAATTGATTTTTTTTTTTTTTTTTTTTTTTTTTTTTTTTTTTTTTTTTTTTTTTTGATATGCAAAAGGAGACGATGCATGAAATAGATATTACATGCAATTATGAACAAACAAAATTTGAATGACTTGACATGCCGAATGCAGTAATGCAAGTTTTTTTTTTTTTTTTTTGGAATAACTCAATCACCACCGTCGTCTTTAATTTCACGAAACTTCTAACCGGCCATTGCGATATCATGATTGTCATGCTTTTATTACCATCAGCTACGGGAAATATCTTTATTATTTTGATTTTGAAATGCAGCGACAAAAGATTGCAGAAAGAACTCTGACGCGTACAACTACTTGTGAAAGATTCATCAATCAAAATGGGGAGTATTACAAAACGCCTTTGGTTCTAAGAAAAGAAAAACAAAAAGAAATTGGGAGAAAAACTTTGGGTACGATATTGAGACTGTAGTGCGGTTTCTCTGAGTACTCGGCGAGACACCCTTCTCTTAACAAAACCTGCTTTAAGCGAAGTATCTTCGTACATAATCTGCACTGGTCGGGTTCGGCAAGTCGTCGCCATCCATGTTAGTTACGATTAATGCTCCTCCAGAGAAAGCCTTTTTTACAACAAACGGTCCTTCGTAATTGGGAGTCCATTTTCCCCGATGATCCTTTTGAAATGGGAGAATTCGTTTTAGCACTAAGTCTCCCTCTCTGAAAACCCTAGAACGTACTTTCTTATCATAAGCTCTCATCATTCTTCGTTGATAAAGTTGGCCCTTGCATAGTGCTGTTAATCTTTTTTCTTCCACAAAGTTCAGTTGCTCATAACGTTTTTGTATCCATTCAGCTTCTTCTAACTTGGCCTCTAAGAGAATTCTCAGTGACGGGATTTTTACCTCTATTGGAAGAACAGCCTCCATGCCGTAGACCAGTGAAAACGGGGTTGCCCCAGTTGAAGTACGAACAGATGTGCGATAACCGTGTAATGCGAACGGAAGCATGTCATGCCAGTCTCTATAAGTTGACGTCATCTTCTGCACAATTCTTTTTATGTTTTTGTTGGCTGCCTCTACTGCCCCGTTCATCTTTGGCCTGTATGGGGTAGAGTTCATATGCTTAATTTGGAATTGCTCGCATAGTTCCTTCATTAATTTACTATTCAAATTCTTTGCATTATCCGATATTATTGCCTCGGGAAGACCGTAGCGACATATGATTTCTTTCTTTATGAACTTGATCACGACCTTCTTTGTTATTTCTCGGTACGTCATTGCTTCTACCCACTTGGTGAAGTAATCTATAACTACCAGAATAAAACGATGCCCGTTCGAAGCTTTAGGTTCAATAGAACCTATAACGTCCATTCCCCACATTGAGAACGGCCATGGGGCCGTCATTACGCTTAACTGAGATGAGGGCGCGTGGGCTCTATCTGCATATATTTGACATTTGTGGCATTCCCTTGTATATCTGATGCAATCTGATTCCATGGTTAACCAAAAATATCCGGCTCTAAGCGTTTGCCTAGCCATCATATGTCCGCTAGTGTGAGTACCGCAAACCCCTTCGTGGATTTCTTTCATAATCGTATTAGCTTCAACGGCATCCACGCATCTTAAAAGTACCATATCTTGATTTCTTTTATAAAGCACTTCTCCATTCAGAAAGAAGTTCATGGCCAATCTTCTTAGCGTGCGTTTGTCATTCTCTGAGACGTTCAGTGGGTATTCCTTTTCTTTTATATAACGCTTTATGTCATGGTACCAAGGCTTATTATCAGGCTCCTTTTCAACATTCATACAAGTGGCTGAAACATTTCTTTTCCCGAGTTTGATGGGTGCAATTTCCTGATCAGGACCTAGGTTGAGGATTACTGCCAACGTTGCTAAAGCATCCGCTACCTGGTTGCTTTCTCTGGGAAGATAGTCGAAGGTGATTTCCTCAAAGTACTGAGACAACCCTAGAATGAGTTTCTTGTAAGGTAATAACTTGGCATCCCTTGTCTCCCATTCTCCTCTTAACTGGTGAATTACCAACATTGAATCTCCCCTGACTTGGAGTTTTTTTATCTTCATGTCAACAGCCGTTTGTATACCCATGGAACATGCTTCGTATTCAGCCATGTTGTGCGTACAATCAAAACCTAAACTGGCAGTGATGGGGAAGATTTCCCCCTTCGGTGATATTAGCACTACTCCAATTCCATTTCCCAGCTCATTAGAGGCTCCATCAAACAACATAGTCCATGTTTCCGAATTTTGCGTTGCCTCCTCCTTTAATATGGTAGAGACCAGTTCATCTGGGAAGTAAAATTTCATAGGCTCATAATCTTCCACAGGTAGCTCAGCCAAATAGTCGGCTAGCGCACTTCCTTTTACAGCTTTACGTGTGACGTAAACGATGTCGTACTCTGACAGAAGAACCTGCCATCTTGCGATTCTTCCTGTCAAGAATGGCCTTTCGCAAATGTACTTGATGGGATCCATTTTTGAGATGAGCCATGTTGTGTAGTATAACATGTATGGCCTCAATCGACGAGCTGCCCAAGCTAGTGCGCAACATGTTTTTTCTAACAGTGAGTATTTGGCTTCGCAGCTAGAGAATTTCTTGCTTAGATAATATATGGCCTACTCTTTTCTGCCTGACTTATCATGTTGCCCCAACACACAACCCATTGAATTCTCCGTTACCGTGATGTATAAGATGAGTGGACGACCCGGAGTTGGGGGGACTAGGACGGGAGGACTTTGCAAATAATGTTTGATCCTCTCGAATGCCTTTTGGCAATTCTCGTTCCAAACACCAGCATCACTCTTGCGAAGTAATTTGAAAATCGGCTCGCATGTCGTTGTCAAGTGAGAAATGAATCTGGCGATATAGTTTAATCTGCCAAGGAAACCTCTAACTTCCTTTTGCGTGCGCGGTGGTGGCATCTCTATGATGGCTTTGACCTTATCTGGATCGACTTTAATTCCTTCTTGACTTACGACGAAACCTAATAACTTCCCGGAGTTTACTCCGAACGTGCATTTATTGGGATTTAATTTCAATTTAAATTTCCTCAATCGTTCGAAAAGTCTTCGCAGGATAACCGTATGTTCCTCCCCTTTCTTTGACTTGGCAATCATATCGTCCACATAAATCTCTATTTCTTTATGCATTAAGTCGTGAAAAAGAGTAACCATAGCTCGTTGATAGGTTGCTCCAACGTTTCTCAATCCGAACGGCATGACTTTATAACAAAAAGTTCCCCATAGGGTGATGAAAGTAGTTTTTTCCTGATCTTCCGGTTCCATTTTTATTTGGTTATAACCAGAGAAACCATCCATAAAGGAGAATGTGGAGAAACCGGCGGTGTTATCTACCAGCACATCTATGTGAGGAAGAGGAAAATTATCTTTCGGGCTTGCTCGGTTTAAATCTCTGTAATCCACGCACATTCGTACTTGGCCATTTTTCTTTGTTACAGGAACAATGTTTGCCACCCATTCAGGATACTTTGCCACTGTCAAGAATCCTGCATCCATTTGTTTTTTCACTTCTTCCTTTACTTTGATCACCACGTCCGGCTTCATTCTTCGTAACTTCTGCCTTATTGGCCTGCATTCTGGCTTCAATGGTATCTGGTGTGCTACGATGCTTGCGTCTAGTCCCGGCATATCTTGATAAGACCATGCAAAAATATCAGTGAATTCCTGAAGCAAGTCTACCAGCTGCTGACGGCCTTCGGTCGTCATGTTGGTCCCGATTTTAACCTCCTTAATCTCAAGCTGAGACCCTAGGTTAATGGCCTCTGTTAGCTCTTCATGCGGCCCCATTATTTTATCTTCTTCGTTGATCATCCTTAACAATTCAGGGGTAGGATTAGATTCCTCTTCATCATCGCTTGTTTCAAATTCGACTATGTATGCGGGGGTATCCGGTTCGTACTTATGATCAATAGCGCTTTCAGTTTCAATATCGTTCGATATTTCATCGATACATGATGGTAATTCTAAAACAGTCCAATTATCGAGTTCGCAATTCTCCGGGCACGGGTACACCAACAGGTCTGCCTCCTTGAGTTCTTCTATTACTGCCATGATTGCAGAGTCTTGACCCTCTGAATGTATCTTGCCTGCAGACTTGAATGAGTCGTAGATATGAGGAAAAAACTTCAAACGTGGCTCGGGCTCGTGATCCCTGAATCTGGTCGGACGTTCTCTTCCTCCTAGCCCATATGCTCTGACCATATCCTTCCCATTTGGCTTATATCCCAGACCAAATTTTTTCGGATTCTTTTGTATATTCAGCAGGTCGTCGAGACGCTTGTTACTTCCTTTTAGAGAGAATTTTGCTAATTGTTGCTCTACCTTCTTTAGGTCTCCCGTTATGGTGGTGGCACTTGCGACCTCAAATGATTGGAATGAAGACTCGAAAGCTTCTTCTGCGGCTTCCACATACGGCATGGAGGAAGGCTTTGATACCAAAATATCCTCTTGGCCAGATACAATCACTAGCCTGCGGTCAATCACGAATTTCAATTTTTGATGTAACGATGACGGAACTACCCCAGCCGAGTGGATCCAGGGGCGTCCCAATAAGCAACTGTAAGCTGAATTGATATTCATGACCTGAAAGGTTATGTTGAAGGTACAAGGTCCAATTTGAATAGGGACTTCTATATCTCCAATTACCTCACTGCGGGCTCCATCAAACGCCCTTACTATCATAGTGCTAGGCCTCACATGAGACATGTCGATAGGCAGCTTTTCCAACGTGGATTTGGGCATTATATTCAGAGAGGAACCATTGTCTACAAGTACTTTTGCCACAGCGTATCTTTTGCACTTGACTGTAATGTGGAGAGCTTTAGTATGATTGGTACCTTCAGAAGGCAACTCATCACTAGAGAAGGTCACTGTGCTTGCGGATGTGATGTTCCCAACGATACCATCTAAATTTTCCACGGTGATGTCCTGTGGAACATATGCTTGGTTAAGCACGCTCAACAATGCCTTGCAGTGCACTTCTGAAGACATTAACAATGACAGTATAGATATCCTTGCGGGTGTTCGGCCCAGTTGTTCGATTACTTTATATTCGCTTTGCTTAACCAACTTCAGGAATTCCTGGACCTCCTGCTCTGAAACTGGCTCTTTGTCTCCCTTCTTCAACGCACAAGGCTCTTCTAACTCGATATTAATATCTTCGTTTAGCTTGGCCTTCCCCTTTTCTTTACTCCTTTCCTTCATTAACTCCCCTGGTGCGTAGCATCTTCCGCTTCGAGTTACCCCTCCTATCCCTGTGATA
The DNA here is from genome assembly GCA_028017165.1 of Herpetospermum pedunculosum. Taxonomy (NCBI): domain Eukaryota; kingdom Viridiplantae; phylum Streptophyta; class Magnoliopsida; order Cucurbitales; family Cucurbitaceae; genus Herpetospermum; species Herpetospermum pedunculosum. The sequence goes on along the minus strand of CM051528.1, from coordinate 49,136,045 downwards.
TTGTCAATTGGGAGCGGGTCTCCTTCCACAACTACCTCATACCCGTATCTCCAAGGTACGGCTTTTGAATTTTCGTATTTGAATGGGGATGGGATTTGAATGGTAATTGGCCTTGGACTGACAATGTTTGGCCTTTCTTGGTAGAAGATAGTTAAAGGCCTTGGCTTAAGGGGGTTCTTTGATCCTTCTGCAAGAGATACCTCATCCATCATGTTCACCTCGATCTCCGGGCGAGCCATTGTTTTTCTCGAGACGGTTAACATGTGTGTATCTAGCAGTTCTTGGACCTTTTGGCGAAAGCATCCGCATTGGTTGATAGAGTGTCCCTTCTTTCCCGCATGGAACAAACATTTCATGCCATCATCGTACTCTTCAAAAGGGAGAAGAGGTTGAGTGTGTTCCACTTCGATAAATCCATTTTTGAACAGAACCCAGAAAAGCTCCTCCATAGATGTCGTGATTTCCTCTGCATCTTTCCTCGAACTTGGCTCATAAATCTCTACTGCATTCACTCGTGAATTCTGATGATTTGGTAACGGGTTATTGTTGACGTCAGGCTCGTTTTCCTTCTTGAAATTTAACCACCCTGCTTTAATCAGTTCCTGTACCTTTTTCTTGAGGGCGAAACAACTCTCTGTTGAATGCCCAGCTACACCCGCATGATAGTCACAATTAGCACTTGCATCATACCACCTAGGGTAGGGTGGTTGCATGTGGGCTGTAGGTATAGGTGATAACTGATTATTCTGGAATAACCGTGGCAACAATTCTGTATATGTCATAGGGATTGGGTCAAACTGGATTTGCTTTGGGGCTCCTCTATTAATCTGGGGGCCTTGAGCGTAGGAAACAGCTGGTTGGCTCCGCGGTTGATAACCCTGATTTCCTTGAGGGCGTGCATTTTGAAGGAATGGTGCAGAATACTGTGCATTTGTATTGTTAACATACGGCTGATAATTTGCATAAGGAGCCGTATAATAATTCGGAGAGTATTGCGGAGTTCCTGCACTAGAGTGCGGCGATTGTCTCCATGCCGATTGGTTTGTATTTCCTACCATTTGGACTTCCCCCTCCTTTCTCCTTGCGAAGCCCCCCTTCTTTACTGAAGGTTCAGATGTATCAATTATTTTGCCATGTTTAATCCCGTATTCAATTCTTTCCCCAATCATCATTATGTCTGAGAAGTTCGTGGAAGTGCTTCCGATCATCTTGTCGTAGAAGGGAGCTTTAAGAGTATTCATGAACATGGCCGACAACTCCTTGTCCGTCAACGGCGGCTGGACCTGTGCAGCAATATCTCTCCATCTCTGCGCATACTCCTTGAAGTTTTCCGCGTTATTCTTCTCCATCCTTTGCAGATCCATGCGATCTGGAGCCATATCTATATTGTGCTTATATTGCTTCAAGAAAGAATCAGCCAAATTTTTCCATGAATAAACATGTGCGCTATCGAGTTGCATGTACCAGCGAGATGCGGGACCAGTTAGGCAATCCTGGAAACAATGGATTAGTAGTTTTTCATCCTGAATATAGCCTGCCATTTTTCTACAATACATAGTAAGATGACTCTTTGGACATGATGTCCCGTCGTACTTTTCAAAATCAGGTGCTCGGAACTTCGGAGGAATTATTACGTCGGGCACCAGGCATAGCTTAGTAGCGTCAATGCTGCCGAAGACACTGGTTCCTTCAATGGCTCTTAGCCTTTCCTCTAAGACTCCCAAAACTCCGTCGTTTGGGTTCTTATGCCCTTCATTTGTCCAATCCTTCCTAAACTAAGATTTGTCATGATTGGGAATTGTGATGGTCACCTTGGGGGGCTCTTCTTTAGGATCTGAAACACCAGCCTGATTGGCCATGGAGACCCCCGCTCCCTTGAGGCCTTGGTAGTGCTCGGCTGAGGCGTGGTGCCACGGGTTGTACGCAGTATATGAGGGTATGAATCCCTCCATTGGCGGGTACTGAGGGGGGATAACCTCTATAGGTTCACTGACCGCGTTGCTTGTTTGTACTGGATCTGCTACCATTTTGCCCTTTTCGAGTGCCAACAGAATTGCATCCATCTTGCTTCTCAGCTCGTCTAGATCCTTCCTTGTTCTCTCTATTTCAGCATTTTGTTCTTCCATGATTCTTTTTCTGTGTCTCGTGAAATGGACGCGAGGAGTTGGTGGTGACTGAGCTATTGTTTTGTTTTGTTTTATTTTCGTTTTAGAGTTTAAAAATTAGTAAAAGAAAAAAGTAAGACACAAACACATGATGCAGGAATGAAAGCTTTTACTACCCAAATGAAATAAATGTTTCGAATTAGCAAGGTAAACAAATACAACAAGTAAAAATGCCAAAAGAACTTTAAAGACATAAACAACAGTTTCGGGGAACATTTAATGAAAGTGGCCAAAGTACCCAAGATCACTACGAATCATCCCTAAGAATTCAAATAACTCTTCTGCATTAGCTATCATTGGTGAGGTGCTTTCTCGTAGACATCTTGCCCAATCCGCCAACCTTCGAGCCCTTCTAGCCATTATCTTGATGGTATCCATTGTTTTATCCACTTTTTCAACAATTACTTGCATATCGTCTCTCAGAGCATGATAAGCCTGCTTTATAGAACTATACTCCTTTTCTAGATGCTCTCTTTCCTGTGATAGTTTCTCCCCTGCTTTTTGGTATGCTTCGAGTCGCTGCTCTAATGAGTTTGCAAATTTTCTTAGGATGTTGTACCCCTCTAAATGATTTTTGACATCTTGACGAAGATCAACGTTATTCCTTTCTAGTTCACCGAGTTGTATTTTCTTTTTGCCGATGACGTCCTCCATTTCTGATGTTAACTTTAACAGAGAGGCTTTCTCTTCTGAAAATACCTTTATCTGACTCTCCTGTCGGCCAACTGTTTTCCGCAACGTGGCATTATGATTCTTTAGCGCATGGTTCTCCTTGCTTAAACTTCTATTTTCATTGTCTAGCCAGTCATGATCTCCTTGTCGCTTTGCTTGCTCCCTATTCACCCCTTCTGCTCTTTCGCACTTCTCGCTTGTCTGGGCTACCTGTTCCACAAGTCGACTGATTTCTCGTCGTAGCTTCTCATTTTCCAGTTCGAGAGTTTGATTCCTTTCCCATAACATTTTATGCTTCGTCACCTCTTGATCTGGTTCGCCCATCATCGTTTTAGCGAGAGATTCTCTGATGCTGCAGGTCAAGATTCCCGTCACGCTCTTCTTCCTCCTGGTGTTCCAATGCAAATATCCAGGAGTAGTCCCCTCACAATGACCGTTGCTCTCTATCCGTCTTACTGCTCTCCAGGAGCTCGATGCTTGTCGCTTTTTCCCATTGGATCCCTCCTCGTCATAAGAGAACTCTAGTTTGCTGAGTCCATGAGTTACCGGTATAAATTGCCTAAACCATAATTGTCGTAACACCATCAATGGTGCATAATGGATACATCCCCAAGGACCCAAGAGAGGGACTGTATGATAATCCCCACACCTATATATCAATGTTTTCAGAGGCATCCATGACGCCTTCCATATTATGCTTCTCATTGTTACTTTTGATAGGAATGATGCCCATGCCTCCTTCTTCGGGTGATTCACATCCCACTGGGCTGTGCCAAACTCTGAAATGGTGTTCTGCGTTATGTTCCACGTGCTACTGTAGTTGACACTTGGACACCTGAAATCCTTTGGGAATTTAATGTGATTATGCATCCATACGTAGAGCAATGGAACACAAAATCTTAATTTCCCCTCCTTGTTACTTCTACAAAAGTTAAGTGTCCTGAAGGTTTCTGCGAGAAGAGGTATGATTGGGTTTACTCCTTGCTCTATGTTGAAAAATAATTTTAGAACTTGCCCATCCACACGCCCTTTTGCTTTAGGGTACAAGACTGTCCCGTAGATGCATAGTGCGAACAAGGTCATACCTTTTTCTTGCTTGATGTAGTTGCAGGCGAGTTCAATTAAGTAATCCAACGATACGGACTCCTCCTTTCCTTTGACTTCTAAGTGTTTTTGTATTTCGAGGGCTCGTATTTGAAGAAATTCAGCCAAAATCCTCTTTGCGGTGTGTTGTGGGTTAAAGCAGTAGACCGACTCCCCGACCTTTTCTGGAATTCCCAACATCGAGTGATATTCTTCAATAGTAGGCACGAGATCAATATCTCCAAACGTGAAACATCTATAGGCAGGATCCCAAAAGTCTAGCAAAGCTTGTATGGCAAAACGATTGACGGGGACGTACATAAGATCAGCTATGTTGCCGTACTTTCTTGAAAACTCGAACCTCTGTTTCGGTGTCAAACCTTCCCAAATGACCTTCAGCTTTCCTAATTCATTAGAAATAAACTCCACTCGAGTGAAGGAAAGTAATGGCTCTGTATCAGTAGCGGATAAACTATCTCCTTGTCTTAACTGTATCTGCTCTGCCCAATGTAGTACACTACCCAACTCGTCATACCGAGATGTAGATGATCGTATCGATGTAATGGGTACATTGACATTCATTTTTGTTCCCCTAAAAACAAAAGAAAAAAGATATCAACTGATTTTGAAATGAGACTTTCATGCGCCAATACGGGGGCATTTACATCCCCTCGAAGGTCGACATTACTTGACCCGAAGTAAGAAAAGAAAAACATCATGCGCCTGCCGGAGACATTGACTATCTCATCGAAGGTCGACACTACTCCATCTTAAAAAGGAAATATCATAGAGACACATGCGAAAAGTACACCAAAAAAAGTAATAATAATTTTGGCACACCAAAAACAGTAATAAACACCAAGAAAGATAAACCATGACTAACAAAGACGCGGCGATCACTAATAGGCAAGATAACAATAATGCTTGGGTGAAAAACCCCGAATTGAATCGGATGCTATAAATTAGCAGACGAACCAACTTGGGGCGAGAATCTTTCGTGCGCCATACAGGGGCAATTATATCCCCTTGAAGGTCGACATTACTCGATTCTCAAACCTAATCCTAAATGGTAGAGCCTGGGTAGAAGGCTTGTGAACGCGAGTGAAATGCATGATGATGCAATAAACAGTAAATTACGCTAAATGAAACAAGTTTAATCAAAGCATAATCACGAGATAACTTGAATAATAAAAATGACGTGAGGGTAAGATTCTAAATCTAAGGACAAAGGCCCCCAAATTAATTTGAAAGCTAAAGATTAGCCAACGAATTAATCTGAGCGAGAATCTTTCGTGCGCCATACAGGGGCAATTATATCCCCTTGAAGGTCGACATTACTCGATTCTCAAATCTAATCCTAAAAGGTAGAGCCCGGGTAGGAGGCTCGTGAATGTGTGAAATGATAATGTAAGCAATTTAAATTACGATAAATGAAATAATTTAAATAAAACAATGCATAACAACGCAATGAATTAAACAGTAAACATGATGTGAGGGTAATGCTCTAAATCTAAGGATAAAGGCCCCCAAATTAATTTGAAAGCTAAAGATTAGCCAACGAATTAATCTGAGCGAGAATCTTTCGTGCGCCATACAGGGGCAATTATATCCCCTTGAAGGTCGACATTACTCGATTCTCAAATCTAATCCTAAAAGGTAGAGCCCGGGTAGGAGGCTCGTGAATTTGTGTGAAATGCATGATAATGTAATAAACAGTAAATTGCGATAAATAAAACAACACCTAATTGAATAAATAAAACAAAGACAAACAAAGACCAAAAAAGAAGATTAGCTATATGTAAGATAAAATGCAATGACCTAGACCCACTAAAAAAATTGTCCCCAGTGGAGTCGCCATGCTGTCGCAACGTTTTTGCGACGCGGAGCGGCCGACAACCTTCTGTTAAACAAGGGTTTTCACAAAACATGGGAGTCGCCACCAATCATTTAGGGTGTGATTGGTCACCTTAAAAACACGGTCTACGAAGTAAAAAACGAGGTTCGGGGGTCGGTTGAGTGTAGGGAAGGTGCTAGCACCCTACAACATCCCGTTTAAAAACGGTAGCCAAAACGTCTTATCTTAATTAGCTAATTTCAAATGGTCCTTAACAAATAAATAAACAATTAAAAATAATGTAATGTCTCAACTAATCCTACTCTATCTTTAAAATAAAGTAGGGTTTTGATTTTGTGAGTGATATCGTTAATTTCGCCATTTAATCGCCTCGATCTCAATACCCTCGAGATGAAAGGAACAGTCCTTCATCTCTCCCGGGGTTACTAATTAAATTTTAAATTACCCTCGAGGTGAAAGGAACAGTCCTTCATCTCTCCCGGGGTGACACATTAAATTTGAATTACCCTCGAGATGAAAGGAACAGTCCTTCATCTCTCCCGGGGTGGCGCATTAAATTTTAAATTACCCTCGAGATGAAAGGAACAGTCCTTCATCTCTCCCGGGGTTACAAATTAAATTTAGATTACCCTCGAGATGAAAGGAACAGTCCTTCATCTCTCTCGGGGTTACAAATTAAATTTAGATTACCCTCGAGATGAAAGGAACAGTCCTTCATCTCTCCCGGGGTGGCGATTTGAATTTAAAGTACCCTCGAGATGAAAGGAACAGTCCTTCATCTCTCCCGGGGTGGCGATTTGAATTTAAAGTACCCTCGAGATGAAAGGAACAGTCCTTCATCTCTCCCGGGGTGGCGATTTGAATTTAAAGTACCCTCGAGATGAAAGGAACAGTCCTTCATCTCTCCCGGGGTGGCGATTTGAATTTAAAGTACCCTCGAGATGAAAGGAACAGTCCTTCATCTCTCCCGGGGTGGCGATTTGAATTTAAAGTACCCTCGAGATGAAAGGAACAGTCCTTCATCTCTCCCGGGGTGGCGCATTAAATTACCCTCGAGATGAAAGGAACAGTCCTTCATCTCTCCCGGGGTTGCAAATTAAATTTAATTTAACCAAAATAGAAAGATAATGAACTTGTGTTTCGCAATTAAATAACATGCATGGAGACTAAAGATTAAAACCAGAAGATAAAACAGGGATATATATGCATATAAACAGGGATATATATGCATATAAACAGGGGGTATATATGCTCAAAACAGGGGTATATATGCATGTAAACAGGGGGGTATATATGCTCAAGACAGGGGTATATATGCATGTAAACAGGGGGGTATATATGCTCAAAACAGAGGTATATATGCATGTAAACAAGGGGGTACATATGCTCAAGACAGGGGTATGTATGCATATGAACAGGGGTATATATGCATATAAACAGGGGTATATATGAGCACAAAACCAATGACATACTTCACTACAAGAATAGGGGCATTTCAGTAATTGTACTAAAAAAAAAAAAAAAAAAAAAAAAGGTTTCGTTACCCAAATAGGCGTCTGGTTCTTCTTCCGCACGCAGATCCTTCACGAGGCTACTGTCGCCGTGGCTCGCCGGAAGCACCGTAGTTGGAGGGCTGAGAGAAACGAACGCCGTCGGTGTCCGTCTGAAGGCTGAGATCTGCCAGCGTCGGTGTTTGGAGCTGCTGGTTCGAAGTCCGCCGTCGACTGATTTACTCAGAGAAGATCTGTTGCGCCGTCGTCGTCTGAGTTTTTGAGGTCACCGCACGCCGTCGGGGTTCGTTGAAGAAGATGTTCTGTCTGGGTTGAAGCTGAAGCGGATTCCGTTCGGGTTGAAGATGAAGGCCGTTCGTTCGGATTTCAGCTGCTGGTTTGTCCGCCGTGGTTCAAGATGTTCACCGCCGTCGTTGGTTGAGGGAGCTGGAGCTCGCCGCCGTGAAGCCGAATCTTGGGGTGACAAAGTTACCCCGCGCCGCCGTGCGCGGTGGTTCTCCGCCGCGATGCCGCCGTGGTCTTGCCGGAGCTCCGCTGTGCGTTGTGAAGTTGGATGGTGGCCGGATTTGATGGAGGTGATGGAATGGGGAAGAAGATGATGAATAGTAGGAGAGAGAGTGGAGGGGTTGAAGATGATGAATAGTGCTTGGAGAGAGAAAGGAATTTTTTTATGGCCTTGGGATTACCAATCTTTTTGTCCTATCCTCCACATGTCCCATCCTTACCTATATATAGCCCCCTAGGCTAGGTCATAGGTCAAAAATGGGCCCTAAACTTGGCCTTTTCCTAATTCCCCTACCCTAAAAACTAAAAACTAAAACCATAACCGAAACCCCAAACGAAACCCCAAATTGGAACTTTAAACCCAAAACTTAAGATAAAACGCTAAATCGGAGTCCCGAGATCGAGACACTAAAAGTAGAAACCCTAAAAATGGACCCTAGATTGGAACCCTAAATTGAAAACCTAAATTGAAAACCTAAATGGGAAAACCAAAAACTAAAAACAAACCGGGAAAACCGAGATCGACGCGCTAAACCCTAAAACAAAACCCAAGAAGCTTCGAATGACCCACTAACGGAAAACCAATTTTGTGATTTTCTTGAAAACTTCGAGAAATGACGAAAAAACGCGAAATTAAAGACAAACTCCAAAAAAAAAATACTTAAATGAGTGAAAAACCTAAAATGTGAAAAATCCAAAAGGTTGATAAACAAGGCCGGACGAAATACGGTGTCTACAGACACATTATTTGCATTTCTAATTGTGATTTTTTTTTTTTTTTTTTGGAACACATTTTTTTTTTTAAAATTTGTGGTAGAGATGTTTTAAAATTCTTGAAATCAGAGTTTAGATTTTTTTAAATTTATACTCATCAACTCAAGTATGATAAAATCTAAACTCGTCGAATCAAGTATGATTTTTGTTGTGAACAATTTTTTCTCTCTATTTTAGGGGTTGTTTTAATTGGAGTTTAGATTTTTGAATTTGATGGTGATTTGTTTAACTCACAATTTGAAGAGTAGTTCAAAATTTGTTACTCGCTAATTTAATGCACAATTTGAGGAGTAGTTCAAAATTGGTTACTCATTGATTTAATACACAAAATTTTGAGAGTAATTCAAAATTGGTTGAGCAAGGGTATTTTAGTCTTTATTGCTTCAGCTGGTCCACGCTAAATATAGCTTTTAGACATTTTCTCATACATAATATTTTGGACACCAATCAAAACCACTATTTAATTTCGGACATTCCTCTTATCCCTTCAATTTGGGTCTCTAATCTTAAATGTTTGAGTTTGGTATTTTTGGATCAAGTTCAATAATAATTTGATTTGGGTCAATTAGATAAATAACTAATATTAAATACTCCAACTCGAAAAATATCTAAATGATTTAGTTTTTTTTTTTTGTAAAAATGGCTAAACATGCATTTTGATATAATCTTCTAGCGGACGAAAATGTCTTGTAGATTTTCTACTTTTTACTCAACTAAAAGATGAAGTGTATTAAGAAAGAAAAATATGATCAAAACAAAAGTAACAAACAACTATTAAATTGTAATATGTAAATTTATTTCAAATTAAAGCATAATTTGGAACATTAATTTTTGTGCCTTATTGATGCTTATCAACAACTAAAATTTCTCAGCCTAATCTGGAACTACGATCTCAATCTCTTGATAACTTTTAGTGTTCGTATATATTCGTAGTTACACCTATAACTACGTATATGTAATTATAACATATGAAGTATATGTGTTTGTATACCCTAAAGTCTTAATCCGGTTAATTTTCTAGTCTAATCATAGGTATTAATAGCTAAAATGTGCATAGAGACTTGCAAAAAAAGTTTATGTCCGGAGTGGTTGTTTTGAAATGAACAAATTGATAAAAATGGTGCCCTCTATAATTTATGGTCTTAGTATATATTAGGATATATATACATATATACGTCATATTTTATACCTACTCATATGTAGTTATAGGTATAAAATATGGCGTATATATATGTATATATACCCTCATTTAACATGATATCAGAAACTCATGAATACACTAAAATAAAGAGTGTGCTCTAGATAACTTCTAGTGTGCACATATAGCTACATATGGGTAGGTATAAAATATGGCGTATATGTGTATACATACCCCATCTAACATTGATATAAATAACCTATAATCTGTGAGCGTTGGACAATTATTATTAAAAAAAAATTAATGACACTAATAATTAGGTTGCATGATAAATTTACCGAGAAAAATTTAGCATGTAATTTCAGCAAAAATGCTAATAAGAATAAAACCCTAGAGAATCCCAGTGGTAAATATGCATAATTTCTTCTATGATTCCCCCAAAAATTCAGAAAATTAGAAACACTAATTATAGTAGGTTTGTGATTCCCAAAAATCAAACATGAATTTTTCCTCCTAAAAATTCTCTCTCCTAAAAATTCTCTTTGTTCTCTCTCCTCGTGACAATGGGGGGACTGATTTTTTGAGGGGGCAGCTTCTTCTACGGTGGATTGGGCAGCTCCATGGTTGCTGTTTGAAGCTGAGGAGACATGCTAATTAAGGAGGCAAAGCTGGGCGCTTCACCGAGGTAAGTATTTCATACTCTGTTTTTTCGGTTTTTGTGTTTCTGGTTTGTTGGAGTATTTGTGCTCTGGTTTTGAGGTTGAGAGAGTTCGTCCTCTTCTTCGGTTGTTCACGCGGATTGGGTGTGCAATTATGAGGAGGAAGAAGTCCCCTCAGAAGAAACCTTTTGCCAAGAGTAATGGAACTTCATCTGGTTTCCCTGGTCTTCGGCTGTCAAAAATTTCAGGAACAAAATCCATAACAGGGGTAAACCCGAAATTGGCTTTGAGTGGGGAGATTTTGAGTGTCATGTCACTTAATCCAGGGCAATCTTCTGGGGATTTGATTGTTAGGAGCTCGAAAGTTGATGTTCAGGCGATGAGGTTAATTTCTGGGCAAAAACAGAGTGGCGCTGCGAATTTAAGTTATGAGTTGGTTGTATCCTTGGTCCCTCCTGAGTTAAGTTCTATTCCTTTGGGGGCAGTCAGCACTGGTGCTTTACGTTCAGGTAACAGGCTTGTCCAGGGGGGTTCATCAGGCATTGGGCTGAAATCTAAAATTGAGAATTCGGTTAAAAAAAACAGGGAAATCTGGGCAGAATTCTAAAGCTTCGGAAGCTTTTATCCAAGGAAGTTTCTCTGAGGAAGATGAAGTGAATTCTCTTTGGACATCTTCGCAGCCCATTTTTCATTCTCCAATTGTTTCTGTAGGGGGGATGATCCGTCGTTCCCCTGTGGTCCAAGTAATTTTATGGGTAATTCGGCTGCAAACAGGGGCTGTCTAGAGGTTGAAGACGATGCATTAGGGCAATCCGGTTCATCCTCCTTGGCTGCTGTTAACTCTCCAAATGAGAGTTATTTAGGTCCATAATTGCTTTAATTCATGAAGTCTTTTGAAGCATTCTAGCCATTATTAAGCATAATATGTGTTTAATAGTGACATTTGTGAAATGGCCTTAAAATTAAGGCTTATGTGAAATATTTGTGCATAAGTGTATAATTGGTGAAAAAATGTCTAATTAATGCCTTGCAGATGTATTGCTGAAGTTTTGCGAGGAGCGCAATGGGATTAGAAGAAGGGCAACCAAAAACAGAGCTTTGCGATCGCAACGCAATCGCAATACTGATCTCTTCTGCTGCGTTTTTCCAGCTGCCGGCCCTTCCTATATCCGCCACGTATGAGGTTGTTTCCCTAATTTGGATGGAGATCCGTGATTAGAGAGCAGACTACGTAACCACTAAAGGCTATATAAGAGGGCAAGATGAAGGAAGAAAGCATTCAATCCCTCGACGGTGAAGAGATTCGGCAAAGGCCAAACCGCAGAAAAAGAGAATTCTCTCGTTTGTTGGATCGAAGAAACAAAGGCTCCCTTGGCGTCAGTAATTCAAGAGGAAGAAGAGAAGATCCATCTTCTCTTCTGATTGAGTTCCCTTCCCAAGTCAAGTCATTCTTCTCCTTCAACCGAGGCGGATCGTGGACAATCGAACCTTCACTTTCTACTGCTTTACTTTAGTTTCTGTTTTCGGATTATCTACTGCTTGACTTTAGTTTCTGTTTTCGATCGAATTATATTGTGTTTTCGAATTATCCTGGATTTGTTCTCCTTAAGTAATCAATTAGTTTTGTTGAGTTCTTTTATCTTCATAAGTAATCAATTAGTTTTGTTGAGTTCTTCCATTATCATGAGCAATCAATTAGTTTTGTTGAGTTCTTCTAAAGCCATGAGTAGCTAGTTTTATAAAGGTTAGCTAAGATGAATCTGTAGGACATAACTATGTGAATTCAGCATGTAAATAAGCATGAATGCATTGAATGAATGTGAACTTCATCCCATGGACATTTTCGACCGGCCATCCATTTTGTTCTAAAGAATTCCTAACCTCTGGAAGGAGTAAGAATTCAGAGTCATTCATTCATGCTAGCCTTTCATGGTAAGCAGAGAGTGGTCTAGGAATAGGCACTTTCCTAACACGTTTAATAGCATGTAATTATAAATAGGTTTTTAGCCTTACTTGGATATGAGTAAATTGAGAATCTACTGCATATAATCGGAAGATGTATGAGATCTAGCTAAAACGATGCATGTAATGTTTGTTCACTGCTGAATGATCATGGTTTATGCTTATGGAAGACTCTTAGCCAACCTTGCTGTCTTTACCTACGATTTTACTAATCTTTTAATCTACTGCTAGTTCATTGCGAAAGTATTGCGAGACCCGCAATACTATTTTTCTATTCTGTGAGTTAGTTAGCTTATTTTCTTGGTCTTACGTTAGATTTTAATAGTCTGTTAATTTATTGTTAGCTTATTGCTAAGGTATTGCGAGACACGCAATACTATTTTTCAATACTGCGGTCTCCTTAACTCTTTTGCATTTCTGTAACTTTGCGTTTTCCTTGTGTCCTTTACAAATTCGTGTCTCGAATCAAAATCCATTTCATTCCTGGTTACCTTATCTAATTTAACACGCATAAAATCGACATTTACTCAACTTAGTCTCTGTGGGAAATCGATATAAAACATACTTATCACTTGTTGTAGACCGTGTATACTTGAATGGTTATTTGCTTAATTTAATCAAAATATAACCCCATTGAGCAAAGCAACAGCTGCGACGCAAAAGATTTCGTCAACTAAAGAATCGCCCATTTTGGAAACTCACCATAATTCCTCAGGCGTGATTGATGGGCAGTTGACGCAGCGCTTTGAGGATTCCAGTTTTTCTCCCTCCGTTCCCGTATCTGATGCTCTTCATTTAATGGCGCGGGCTGGCAAATTTGAATTGCGGAGAGCAACTTTAAATGAGGTGGGGTAGTCGGATAAGTTGGATAAATTGGCCAGCCAATTTAAATTAGCTGGTTCTCCTCCTTTTGGTAAGCCTTCGATTTCTAATGGGTTGGTGGGCCACTCATTCGACATGGTAGATCAGCTCAAATCTAATGGGCTGTTGCATGGTGAGTTGATGGGCCAGCAGCGTGAGGAAGTTCCAATTGATAACCCAAATGGGCTTGGCCTAAATGGTATAAGGTCTAACGGGTTGGGCTTGGTGAATGGGCTTTTTCCGATTGGGCCTTCTTCTTGTAGCCCAATAGGGCATGGGCATTTGGGTAATTTGGTTGCTCGTCGCATTTTATCTCCACGGAATGAGACAGTTGGCAATTTGCAACTTGGAGGTCAGGGTGCCCCGTGTGAACATGGGATGAGGGTTAGTTCTCAAGGGTCGTGGGATTCACTTGGTAATCTTCCGGGTAAATTTCCTCTGTTAGGCCATTCTAGGATGAATTCGTTAGTAGAGGAAGAGGACGCTGCTTCTTCTGGATCCTTGGGTAGTAGTGGGGTGGATCATCTTGGGCCTATTGGGCCCTAAAGGTGGGGAGATGGGTCAATTGGCCCGGGCCATAAGGTTAGTTGGGCGAATTTGTTCGGGCCTAAGTGGACGACCTCTTTGGATGAACCCCTTGTTTATAGCCCCTCAGTCGAGAAGGATGGTATCATGTTTGCAGTTCCTTCTGATGAGGTTATTGAGGAGGGCATCACAGTTTGGAGAGGTTCTCTTGTGGGTCAGTTTCTGGATGGTCGGGTTCCGTTTACTGTCCTTGATCGTCTGGTTCGCAGGATCTGGGGTCATGTGGAAGTCCCTACCATTAATATGTTTGATAATGGGTTGATTATATTTCGGTTCAAAAATGACTCGGCTCGTGATTGGGTTCTGGCAAATGGCCCCTGACACATTGGTGGGAAGCCAATTCTCCTTCGGGAATGGGTGCCTGGTATAGTGCCTCAAACCTTTGTGTTTGACAAGATCCCAGTTTGGGTTAAGTTTTTCCATGTTCCGATGGAAATGTGGACCTCTCATGGGTTGAGTGACATTGCGAGCACTATTGGAGTTCCTCTGCGTTTAGATAAGCCTACAAAGGAGAAAACGTGCTCCTCTTATGCTCGTGTTTGTGTGGAAGTAGTTGTTGATGCTCCTCTCCCTAGTATGGTTGGGGTTACTGTTTATGGAGTTGATCATACGATTCCTATTGAATATGAATGGAAGCCCAAACGGTGTTTGGCTTGCTGAGTTTTTGGTCATTCAGATACAGGTTGTCCGAAAAAGACTTTGGTTCGTAATGTTACTATTCACCCTTCACAGGGGACTGCTGAAGTTGAGACCTATAGTGAGCGCCCCTAGAAGGGGAGCGAGGGTTTGGGCTCTGATAAGGTTGTGGAAGGTAGTGGTGACGGTCAGCAGACCGCCTCGAATGGGAGAGCTGATGGTTTCATCCCTGTAGTAGGGAAATCTCGTAGGCGTAATCGGGGCAAGAAGAAAGCTGGTAAAGGGTCGGTTGAGACAGCATTGCCCGTGCTTCCTTCTGCTTCGCTCGGTTCCCCATGCTCTTCTCTCGGCCTTCCCCCGAGGCGCACCCTCTCTTCGCCCGAGCGGCCTAAGGGGGTGCAAATGACTAACTTTTTTGCTTCTTTAGCCGGAACCTCTAGGGCAGTTTTGGAGGGTCCGAGGGTGATCTCTATTGTGGAGAAGGCTTTATGTGACAGTGTTGACCCTAGATGGTGTCAGGATACTATGGTTTCTCCTCTTGTTTCCCATGTCTAGGTGGTGTTCATGGAATGTGCGCGGTCTCACTGATTCAGCAAAAGGACGATGTGTTCTTTCGTTTCTTCAGTCTGCTAACATTGGGTTGTGTTGCCTGGTGGAAACTAAGGTGAAGACTCATCAGTTTGATTTTGTGTTTCGTTCTTTTGGGGCTGATTGGCAGTGTGTTTGTAGCTATGGTGAAAGCGGGCTGGGTAGAATTTGGGTGTTATGGCGGTCTCGTCGGTTCTCCTTTTCTCCTAGTGTGCTTGGGCCTAAGTTGATTACAGGTTCGTTGTTGGATTTGTCCTCCCAGGTTGTGACCCAGGTTGTTTGTGTTCATGGTTCTAACCTTGAGGCTAGTCGTGCTGCTTTATGACGCGAGCTGTCTATGGTTTGTTCGGGTTGGACTTCTCCTGGTTTAGTTATGGGTGACTTTAATGAGACTAGGCAGATGTTCGAACGTAGTGGAGGTAATCATAATATCTCTGCGATGAGTGCGTTTGATGAGACTCTCCTTGAGGCGAACTTGTTGGAGCTTTCGGTTCAGGGCAATTGGTACACTTGGACGAGCCGTCCTCGGGGTGGTCCGGGTGGCCAATTGGGGAGGTTGGATAAGGTGTTGGTGAATGCTGAGTGGGTTGCTTCCCGCCCTCTGAGTGTGGTCCAGGCTCATGCTTGGGGGGTTTCTGATCACTGTCCGCTGGTGTTTTCTTCGGGCCCTATGAGTGCTCGTCGGCCTCCTTCTTTTCGGTTCTTTAACCATTGTGGGGAGTCTGACAGGTTTTTGGCTGTGGTTGCTAGTGGTTGGGTGAGCCATGTTGGCGTTTCCCCTCTTGTTAGCTTCTCTCGCAACTTAAAAGGCTTGAAGAGGTCTCTTAGGCAGGAGTTTGGGAAACCTATTTTCGTGCTCAATCAGCTGGTGATTGACCTGCGCTCTAACATGGAGATTGCTCAGGCTGGAGTGGTGGCTGATCCTCTGTCTCATTCTCTTCAGCAGCGGGCGTCTGTGGCTTCGAATAGGTTTTGGGAGGCAGCTAGGTGTGAAGAAGCCTCTCTTCGGCAGAAATCTCGTGTCAAGTGGCTGTCGTTGGGTGACCGAAACTCGGGATTCTTTCACAGGAGTGTGAAAGATAGGGCGGCTAGAAATGGTCTCTCCTCTCTAGGGGCCAATTTGTCTTCCCACGAGGACATCTCGAGAGCTGTGGTTCAGTATTTCCATAGGCTTTTGGGATCTCAGAGGGTTGGCTACCGTGACCTTACAGAGGCGTTACAACCGATTGTGGGGTTTTCGTGGTCGGATCAGTGTTTAACTGATCTCACCCGCCCTATTTTGAGAGAAGAGGTGCGTGCTGTTCTTTTTGCCATGAGTAGTGCAAAGGCTTCGGGTCCGGATGGCTTTCCTGTGGGTTTTTTTAAAGCTGCATGGATTGTTGTTTGTGATGATTTCTGCTCAGCAGTGCTTCACTTCTTTGATACTTGCTATCTTCCTCCGGGTATTAATGCCACCTCTCTTACCTTGATTCCGAAGAAGGTTGGTGCCTCCCGCGTCGAGGACTTTCGGCCTATTTCGTGTTGCAATGTGTTGTACAAATGCATTGCCAAGATCTTGGCTAATCGCCTTCGTGTGTGGTTTCCTTCCTTCATTAGTCCGAATCAGTCGGCTTTTGTTCAGAGGAGGAGTATAGTGGATAACATTCTGCTCTGTCAGAAGCTGGTTGGTGGGTACCACCTTAATAAGGGGAAACCGCGGTGTGTGCTGAAGGTTGACCTGCAGAAAGCGTATGATTCTATCTAGTGGGATTTTATCTTTGGCTTGTTGCTCTCGATTGGTACTCCCAGTCAGTTTGTCAACTGGGTTCGGGCTTGCGTTACCTCGCCTATGTTCTCCATTTCGGTGAATGGGTCCTCTGAGGGTTTCTTTCCAGGTCGGAGGGGTCTTCGTCAGGGTGATCCTTTATCCCCTTACCTGTTTGTTATGTGCATGGAAGTTCTGTCGCGCCTGCTGAATTCCCCTCCTCCAGAGTTTGAGTTTCATTCCAAGTGTGAGAGGGTTAAGCTTACCCATCTCTGCTTTGCGGATGATTTGATGATCTTCTCTGCCGGAAATAGGTCTTCTTTGAGGTTTGTCCAGCGGACCTTGTAGCATTTTCAGGAGCTTTCGGGCTTGGTGGCGAATTCCGCTAAGAGCTCGTTGTTCTATGCGGGGGTTCCTGGCCCGGTGGCTGATAGCCTTGCTGCTTTCTTGGGTGTCCCGCTTGCCGCGCTTCCTGTTTGTTATTTAGGTCTCCCTCTTCTCTCGGGTCGGCTGTCTTTTCGAGATTGTCAGCCTCTGATTGATCGGATCACCTCCAGGATTGGTAGTTGGTCTGCTAGGGCTCTGTCCTATGCGGGTCGGTTGCAGCTCATTCAATCTGTCCTCCAGAGCTTCCAGGTTTATTGGGCCAGTGTGTTTGTGCTGCCTGTTCGTGTAGTCCAAAAGGTTGAAAGCTTACTTCGGTGTTACCTCTGGAAAGATTGCCCTTCTGGTCGAAGGGGGGCTAAGGTAGCTTGGGATGACGTTTGTATGCCCAAGTGTGAGGGTGGGTTGGGTATTCGTCATATCCAGTCTTGGAACTCGGCAGCTGTTATGAAGCTCCTTTGGTTGCTTCTTCTTCGGTCTAGCTCTTTGTGGGTGGCTTGGGTGGAGGAGTACATCCTTCGCGGACGTTCTCTTTGTACGGTTTCGGTGTCTGCTCAGTGGTCTTGGTGCCTCAAGGCGATTATGGGGCTTCGTGACCAATTTTGTCCGCTAGTTCGCCTCTCCATAGGAGATGAGCGAAGATGTTGGATTTGGGTTGACCCATGGCTGCCTGATGGTCCTATCCTCCCTCGGATTAGTGCCCGTATCTTGTATGATGCTGCGAGTCACATCCAAGCTACTGTTTCAGATTTCCTTCTGCCTGATGGTTCGTGGAGGTGGCCTTTGGTGTCTCCTAAGCTGATGGAGCTCTCCGATTCTGTGCGCTCTACTCAGTGTTTTCCAGGGCGGGAGGATAGATTGATTTGGGTGCCTAGCGGACTTGGTTTTTCAGTCTCGAGTGCTTGGGAGGCGATTCGTCCTCGTAGGATGGCGGTTCCTTGGCAGGGTTTGGTGTGGTTCGGGGGGAATATTCTGCGTCATTCATTTGTCACCTGGCTGGCCTTGAGGGATAGATTGTACAGCCGGGACAGACTGGG
Organism: Herpetospermum pedunculosum; assembly: GCA_028017165.1. Taxonomy (NCBI): domain Eukaryota; kingdom Viridiplantae; phylum Streptophyta; class Magnoliopsida; order Cucurbitales; family Cucurbitaceae; genus Herpetospermum; species Herpetospermum pedunculosum. Next base: position 49,117,887 of record CM051528.1, on the reverse strand, counting down.
CCGGTGGATCCCCTCTACCCCCCTGACATCTTGCTTTGCTTTACCGGGTTTGAGTCTCGTGACCATCTATTCTTTCAGTGCTCTTTCTCGCAGGTTGTGTGGGAAGATATACTTGATAGAACTCCAAAAGTGCTATTTTATAACCTTTAATTCTTGTTAGTTGATTCAAAATAATGTGTTTAATCATGTGTTTTGCAGGAATCGAGCATTCAGAGGTGAATGAGACACTTATATTAAATAAGAATTCAGAAGAGGAGTTTTAGAGTATAATCAACAAACCAAGCCGCAGATGATACTTTAAAGATAAAAATCATTTAATATTCAAAGTTGGAAGCTTGGTCTGGTGGTGAAAGGTTCATTATGTTATTCTTTGAGTCAAAGTTCGATTTTTGAAGAATGTAATTATTTCTTATATTTTTACTTCAACATCAACTCACGACACGTGGCAGCTCCTGGTTGATCCAGGAAGAAGTCATCCCACGAAGAAGTCGTCATTCCAACATCTCCACGTTGTTTTGACCACAAGTTTAATTCTTTATTTTTAGCATTTTTGTCTGTTCCTTCAACTATATAAAGAGATTGTCTTGACTGTAAAAGACACCTCACACCTTTCTCCTCACACCACACACCTCACACCTTTCTCCTCACACCAACACACACCATCACTATTCTTTTTAGAGTTTTTTTATTTATTCTTATGTTCGGCTAAGCTTGTAATGCTGATTTAGAGGTTTGTCGGGCTTAACGTTTTTGTGAGATTTTTTATATTAAATTGCAATCTAATTTCTTGATTAATTGTTTTCTATTCTTTGTTTATTTCATGTGCATTTAGTATTGATTAATGTGACAGCTTAATCAATTAAATATTAATTGTTCATGTATGCTATGTTTGTAATTTGTGATCCGTAATTGTCATAAATTGCATGCTTAATTATAGTAGCAAGATGGTCATGTTATGACTAGTGTTAATATTATGGCTTTTCCATAGTTAACATGGTGCGTATAACAGACCTTAGGAATAGAAAAATGTTTAATTGAATCTGATCAATTTAATTAACGTTCTAATCAATCCATGTGCTTAGAGCTGCTAGGTATTTAGCATGGAACGCTATCGTGCCCAACTAATTGACTAGTTTAGAGTTAATTACGATGCTTTGTCGGATTAATTGCATGATAGGATTTTAGAAACTTTTCATGGCTGCTCCAGTTAAGTCGATTAGGCTTTTAATTAAGAAATTGTATTTTTATTTGAGTAATCGATGAGCAAAATCCATTAAGTTCCGACAATCTCTGAATCAACAAGGTAATTTCTTGTTTATTTCTTTAATTCTTTAATTCTTTAAATTTTATCTTTAATTGTTATTTTAATTCATTACATTAACATGCAATCCACCCCCCCCCCCCCCCCCTTTTATTATTTTTACATCAAGTTTAATTTAGAGAATTTAAATTTCGGTTCCCTGAGTTCGACCCGGTCCGCTGTAGTTTACTGCAAGCCCTTGATCGGTAAATATAAATTGTATTTGACGGGCCTCGACAAGCTCGCATCAAATTTACTCCAGTGGGGTAGAGCTGCCCACCTTGTTCTTCCTTGGGATGCTGAGCTTAAGTGGATATGTCGGGAGAGTGATGGGCAGCAGAAACGTAAACTTGTTTGGAGAGTGGCCTGGTGTGCTGTGATCTACCATATTTGGAAGGAACGCAACTTGCGGTTCCACGGCCCGGGTCACCGTTCCCCTCAGTCAGTTATTGCTGCTATTCGCTCTGACTTGTCTTTTGTTTGCTCGTCCTGGGTGGGTGCAGTTTCGGCTGCATCCCCTTGGGACTCCTTTGATTGACGTTTTCTTGGTCTTTTTGAGTTTGTGCAGGTTCGTCTTGGGGTCGCTTCTTAGCTGTAGCTCGTTTCAGGTGCCTCCTGTCTTCTCTAGTTGATTCCCAGTCCCTCGCCGTTCTTGGTTCTCTTTCCCCTGGAGGGCGTTTTGAGCTTTTTGACTATGAGAGTCTTGTCTGTTTGGGGCATCTCTTTGCAGTTTATGGTTCAGGAAGATGCTTGCTCTTTTGCAGTTTGTTGTTCCTCCCTTGCTCTGTCCTTTCTCTTTGTTGCTCCTTGGTGTGGTCTTGTGTTCTTGAATTGAGATTTTGGTCTGGTTGCTTGTTGTCACCCTGAAAGGCTCCTTGTCCTGATGGTGTGTCGGTTTTGGTTAGGTGTCCTTGGATTGGGCTTTGTCGAGGGAAGTGATGCTTGCCTGGTCCTTGTGGCTCTCTGGCTGGGCTGCATGCCTGATGGTTGTTCTATCGCCAGAAGTAGGGGGAAAACGAGTAGAAGGGCCTTTTTTCTTTGTTCGGGGATTTCAAGGTCGTGCTTGGGGGGCTTGCACACACACACACGCAAGGGATAGATGGTCATCTTGGCCTCTGTTGTCTCTCAGCATCTGAATGATCTGTCTTCTGCATAGGTCGGTGTCCTTTCGACTTTTAGTCCAGAGTCTTCTTTTTGCTCACGCCGGTTGGGTGTTAGATGTTCTTGAGTTTGGGTGGTGATTGGGGAGCTTTGATCGTGTCTGCAGTTTTCGCGTGCTTCCTCTTGATGCGGCTGTGTTTTGTCTTTCTTAGGCTTTTCTGTTTCTTCTCAATTTGAGTAGTTTAGATTATGTCTGGTATTTGTTGTTTCTGGCTATTTTCCCGCTTGTGGGTTTGGCGCCTTATTGTTGTTGCTATGTTTTTCTTCTTTCCCTCGGGCTGTGAGGTCCCCGTCTGGGGTTCGTTATTTCTGTTTCGGTACATTGGTTTTTCCAGTGGATTCTTATTCTTGTTTGTTGGTGCCCTTTGGCCGCGGGCTTTGAGGTCTCTTTTGCTAATAATATAATCACCTTTGCAAAAAAAATAAAAATCAAACATGAAAAATTAAATCATTAATCACATATCTGCCTAATAATTGCAACGCACCGATTTGAATTTCTCTTTCTTTGTGAGTGTTAGGGCTTATTCATGTGCTAACCTTTGAATTTATCCATCTTCTTTCATCTTCTTCAAAACCTCTCTCGACTCTCTCTGTTCGTCCAACTCTAAGTTCTTGATATTTAAACGACATTCACGAGGTATGTACATGCATTTACCTGACCTTTGCTTACCTCAACGAATACGTTTTTCCCTTCCTTTTGACGAACTTTGCATTCTGGAAATTAGGGCTTGAATCCAGCTTTTACCTCTTTGGACGAACACTCAAATCACGTCCCTGTCTTCGATTTGAAACAAAATCCAACAGATTTAAAAATTAAGGGAACCCCAATCAATTTAAAAATTCATAGATTTAGGAAAAGGTGAACCAAATTTGGTTGGAGATGGTTAAAAAAATAATAATAATAATAATAATAAATCTACCGACGACGATTGGAGGGCTGATTGTAAATATGCATATATACTCGGGTATAAACAGAAAGAAAAAAAAAATCGCTCTCATCTCCTATCATCCATATAGCTATAATTTTAAATCCATAAATCTTTTTTGCCATTTTTTGTTTTGGCTATTTATTTTTAGCTATTTATCACAATTTCCCAAATTTTAGTTTGATCCTATGTTACTTGGTCAAACTTCAAAATTCATCTCTAATGATACTAATTTGAACGTTTTCAATTTATATGGTAATAATTGTTTTCTATTACTAAGAATAGTTTAGCGGTAATTGACATGTACTCATTGTCAGAGATTCAAATTGTTGGGATTAATGCCCTAAAATCTCATAATTAATTCATAATTATTTTATAATTATTTTATTATTATTATTTGTAATTTATAATATTCGTTATATATAAAAATCCAAGGTTATTAGTGTAATCTTGAACCGTATGTAGTTGACATACATGTGGATCATGTTAAAAGATTGGAGTATGTCTGGCCAATTGAAAACCACTCCCTCCCGGGCGGTTACGCAATCCTTGAAACGCCTGAAAGTTACTATTGTCATGAACAACGACAAATTTAGTATAGGCCCGGGGGGGCTCGAGCCCCCCTCAACTTTTTATGTGTATATAATATGTATATAAAAAAACGAAAAATAGTTTTAAAATGGTAGGTTGCTCTGGTGGTTTATCTCTCTGCTTTTCTGAGCTTGAGCTCTATCTCTATATTAAATTTTATTTTTCGTAATAATTTTTTATTTTTCCTCTCAATTAATGTATTAATGTGCCCATTTCATGATTTGATTTTATCTCTATTTCAAAAAAAAAAAACAAATCCTCAAATTTATTATATTAAATTTAGTGTAATTTTTTTTTTCTCTCCTAGTCAACGCAAATTGACTGTATTAAATTTAATTTTTTAAATAATTTTCTCTTACCACTTATTTCTTCACCATTTAAGTTTTTATATATAACCATCATATATACTTATATATACTTCATATATGAGTATACACTCATATATACTGCATATATACTTATAGCATATGTATTTTATATATATACTCATCATATCATCTATGACTATATACTGTATATATACTTATAGATAATATGTATTTATTTATTTTATAAAATATATGTAATTTTTATATATACCCATCATATATATTGATATATATAAGTATATAAGTATATATGATTATATACTTCATATAAGTATATAGATATTGTGTATTTTCTTAAAGAAAATAAATGTATTTCTTTATATATACACCTTATATATTTCATATATGAAAATATATATTGCGGAGAGAAAATTGTTTAGATGGATATGAGAAGAGAGAAGATAATTTAAATGAGGAGAGATAATACAATTTTAATGAGGAGAGATAAACGTGATTAATGCAAATTTTATGATTTCAATTTTTTTCTTCTTAAATGAGCTTGTTTTGTTAAAATGTTAGAGAGGTTGAAGGGTATGAAAGTAATTGAAACTCAACTTTTATGAAAAAAATATTCTAATAGTTAGACATTTTTGATAAAAATAGAAAGTGATGACATTAATAGAATATCATAGCGTAAGTAATTCCAAAATTCAAAAAAATCCATAAATGAACTGTAATTATTACTTCCGTACATCACAATTGTCCCATACGGTCTTGAAAGTGTAAGAGGCTGAAATTTGTTTGAAGACAAAACAAAGGAAAGAAGAAAAAATTTAGGCGACAAAAAGAAGGAAAGAAGAAAAAAAATTAGAATTTAAAAATAAGAGAAGTCAAAGAGTTGTTGCTGAGGTAAAGAAACGGTAAAGAAAATCTTGGATCCGCCACTGATCATGAATACTCGTTTAATGCTTAAACGGTAAAGAAACGGGGCAATTTAACAAATGGGTGTTTTAGACTCCCAAGATTGAAACTAACACTTTTAGACCCCTGATGTGAAAGGTCTTAAATGCTCTTACTTTTAGGGACATGAAATGTCTAAAATACCCCTCCTAAACCCCAAAAAACTTTTCATCTTCCTCTGAACTTCCGATTTTTTCCTTGACTTATAACAAAAATATCAATTGAACTTTAAATGGAAAATTATTACTATTTATCTTAAATAAAGATTTACTATTTATCTCATTACTATTTTAAGTTATAGCAAATCTTTATAACTTAAAATAGTACGTAGATTTTCAAATCCTATTTTTTTCTCCTAAATCTACGCTTCTTTTCGTAAATTTATCATGCGTGAAAAACCCACCATGAAAATAAGCCTTCTGTGTTTTTTATCGGTGAAAATTACAGACCGATAAATTTACTGGTGGGTTTTTTCTAACCGGTAAATTTAAGGGAAAACAAATTTACCAGTCGGGAAAAACCCACCAGTAAATTTACCGATCTGGAATTCATACCGATAAAAAAAACAGAAGCTTAAATTTAGGAGATTTATCAGGAAAAACCCACGGGCAATTTGACTTTTTGTACCCAAAACCAAAAAAAATGGGTCTTTTAGACTCCCAAGAAAAAAACTATCACTTTTAGACCCCTGATGGGAAAGGTCTTAAATGCCCTTACTTTTAGGGACATGAAATGTCTAAAATACCCCTCATCAACCCCAATTGAATAGCCTTCAATTTTTCATTACTTTTCACCTACTTTTCACCTACCTTTCACCCACCTTTTACCTCAAACATGTCGGGTTTTATGTCCTAAAACTCGTAGTTTGTAAACTGTATGAATATATATATTTTATTTCAATAAAGTTGTTATTGAATTTTAGTGAATTGTGTTTGTATTAACCTATACCAATAACTAACACCCATGACGATAGTGTGAGTACTTGAACTTCATGTGTGACATGAATGTGGATCAAGTTCAAGTAGACAGCCAAAATGGTCTATAGTATAGGGATAAGGGTGGGTACCTTATCCTGGGGACACTATTGGACGCGGCTCACTTTGTATAGTACAAAACGATGTGATTCGAATCATTTCATGTAGAGACATGTGAGTGAGGGCGTCCTGTGCAATGAGTTTGCACAAGACCGAACCTAGAAATAAAATCGCTCTTTCTTTATAACACCGTTTACTGTAAAGACCGATTTTTTCATTTGATGACTTAGGTAACTCGATCTCAATCCTGAGCTCACTATGAACTCCTGTTTATTCGACCTTATCCTTTGACTTGTACGGGTGGGAGTGGCCAGATCGCCGACTCAATAAGCCTACCATCTTGGGGATAAGATCGAATAAGTGGCTGGGGACGTAGTTGTGCGAGATGGAATTCACTCCTACCCGTTTTAAGGGTTAGTAGAGAGGTTGTTCCCTTAAGTGCTGACTCCAGGTCTTGAACAATGGGCCCATCCTCTCCTGATCCGGGAGGAATCTGATTTGATGGTTGGACCACAAATCAATTGTTCATTAGAGGTGTCAGTGGTACTTAAGGAACAAGATATAATACAAGGGTTAAACGGTATAAATGACCCGTTGTGATTATGAACGACCTGTGAAGGATCGACTTACTGATGATAGTTATATCAAGAGGACACAATATATCTACAGTGAGGAGAGTGCAGCCCTTGGACTTTAGTGGAGTCTTCGGGGGTTAACGAATGTTGGTTAGTTCGGTTGAAAGAGTTTTGACCGGATAATCTCGTATCGTTGGAGCTCATGATCTGTAGGTCCTTACGGTTCTCCTGACTAGCTCGGATAAAGCCGTGAAACAATATAAAAGAAAAGAAAAGAATTTGAATCGTTCAAATTCGGGTTTGTGGAAGAAGAATAGACATATTTAAATATGATTTAAATATGAGATTGGTCTGAAAACATGAATAGGATTCGTGCAAAAAGTCGGTTTTCGGAAAATCGGGATTAATTATATTATTTAATTAATATTTGATATTGACTTAAATAATATTAATTAATTTATATATATATTTTTTATTAATTATATTGTTTATATTGTTTTTTTTTTTTTTTATTTGATCTGACGAAATATATACTCTGTATATATATAAACATTACATGTGTCTTACATGCTTGCATGTAAGACACATGTATATATATATATATTTATATATATATTTATAAATTATTATTATTAAAAATAATAATAATTATTTTATTAATTAAACTTTTTAATTAATAAAATATATATATATTTTAATTAATATTATTTAATTCAATATCAAATATTAATTAAATAATATAATTAAACTCGGTTTTCCGAAAACCGACTTTTTGCACATGAATCCTATTCATGTTTTCTGACCAATCTCATATTTAAATCATATTTAAATATGTCCATATTTAAATCATATTTAAATATATCTATTCTTCTTCCACAAACCCGAATTTGAACGATTCAAATTCTTTTCTTTTCTTTTATATTGTTTCACGGCTTTATCCGAGCTAGCCAGGAGAACCGTAAGGACCTACAGATCATGAGCTCCAACGATACGAGATTATCCGGTCAAAACTCTTTCAACCGAACTAACCAACATTCGTTAACCCCCGGAGACTCCACTAAAGTCCAAGGGCTGCACTCTCCTCACTGTAGATATATTGTGTCCTCTTGATATAACTATCATCAGTAAGTCGATCCTTCACAGGTCGTTCATAATCACAATGGGTCATTTATACCGTTTAACCCTTGTATTATATCTTGTTCCTTAAGTACCACTGATACCTCTAATGAACAATTGATTTGTGGTCCAACCATCAAATCAGATTCCTCCCTAATCAGGAGAGGATGGGCCCATTGTTCAAGACCTGGAGTCAGCACTTAAGGGAACAACCTCTCTACTAATCCTTAAAGCGGGTAGGAGTGAATTCCATCTCGCACAACTATGTCCCCAGCCACTTATTCGATCTTATCCCCAAGATGGTAGGCTTATTGAGTCGGCGATAAGGCCACTCTCACCCGTACAAGTCAAAGGATAAGGTCGAATAAACAGGAGTTCATAGTGAGCTTAGGATTGAGATCGAGTTACCTAAGTCATCAAACGAAAAAACCGGTCTTTACAGTAAACGGTGTTATAAAGAAAGAGCGATTTTATTTCTTGGTTCGGTCTTGTGCAAACTCATTGCACAGGACGCCCTCACTCACATGTCTCCACATGAAACGATTCGAATCACATCGTTTTGTACTATACAAAGTGAGCCGCGTCCAATAGTGTCCCCAGGATAAGGTACCCAGCCTTATCCTTATACTATAGACCATTTTGGCTGTCTACTTGAACTTGATTCACATTCATGTCACACATGAAGTTCAAGTACTCACACTATCGCCATGGGTGTTTGTTATTGGTATAGGTTAATACAAACACAATTCACTAAAATTCAATAACAACTTTATTGAAATATAATATATACATTCATTCAGTTTACAAACTACGAGTTTTAGGACATAAAACCCAACAAACTCCCACTTGGACTAAAACGTCAGTGAAGTACATGCTGGTCGAGAGAACTAGAATATCAAATATCTAAAGTTCCTCCCATTGTCCTACTGAGCAGCTCGCAGCCCTATACATTTTAGGTGTCTCTCAAACACTTTAGCCGTGAGAGACTTAGTAAACGGATCAACAATGTTGTGCTCCGAGGCTACCTGTGTGACGATCACATCTCCTCGTTGCACTATCTCCCTGATGAGATGATACTTCCGCTCAATATGCTTTCCACGCTTATGGCTTCTAGGTTCTTTAGAATTTGCCACTGCACCGCTGTTATCACAATAAAGGGTGATTGGCAAGTTCATATTTGGAACAATTTCCAAATCTGTCAAGAACTTCCTAAGCCATACAGCTTCCTTCGCTGCTTCGCAAGCTGCGACATACTCAGCTTCCATGGTGGAGTCAGCAATACAACCTTGCTTTATACTCCTCCATACTATTGCTCCTCCGTTAAGAGTGAACACTGATCCTGATGTAGATTTCCTAGAATCTATATCAGTCTGAAAATCAGAGTCAGTGTATCCTGCAAGGATCAAATCCTTCGCGCCATACACAAGCACATAGTCTCTCGTTCTCCTAAGATAATTGAGGACGTGTTTAACGGTTGTCCAGTGATCATATCCTAGATTGGACTGGAACCTACTGACAATTCCTACTGCATAGAAGATGTCGGGTCTTGTACACAACATAGCGTACATGAGACTACCAACTGCAGATGCATAGGGAATTCGTCTCATATCCTCAACCTCTTGAGGTGTCTTAGGAGACTGTTCCTTAGACAAGTGAATTTCATGCCTAAAAGGCAGCGAACCTTTCTTGGAATTCTGCATCGAATATCTTGACAACACCTTGTCAGTATAAGATGCTTGAGACAGCGCTAGCATTTTGTTCTTACGATTCCTTATGATCTGAATCCCTAGAACAAACTGAGCCTCTCCCAAATCTTTCATTTGGAATTGGGTCGCTAGCCAATTCTTAACGTCAGTTAGGAACCCTACATCATTCCCAATGAGTAGTATATCGTCTACGTACAAGACTAAGAAAGCTACAACAATATTGACTACTTTCTTGTAAACACAAGGTTCGTCAATATTTTGTTCAAAGCCATAAGATTTGATCGCCGTATCAAACCTTATATTCCAGGATCTAGATGCTTGCTTCAACCCATAAATGGATCGATTAAGCTTGCAAACCTTTTGCTCTTGACCCTGAAGTATGAATCCCTCTGGTTGAGCCATATAGATACTCTCCTCAAGATTACCATTCAGAAAGGCAGTCTTGACATCCATTTGCCAGATTTCATAATCATAAAATGTAGCAATGGATAAGAGTATTCTAATCGACTTTAACATGGCAACAGGAGAAAAGGTTTCTTCATAGTCCACCCATTCTCTTTGGGAATAACCTTTTGCCACAAGTCGAGCCTTAAAGGTTTGCACCTTACCCGCTTGGTCTCGTTTTCTCTTGTAGATCCACTTGCAACCGATAGGTCTTTTACTATCTGGTTGGTCTACAAGATCCCAGACCGAATTGAAGTACATAGACTCCATTTCGAGATCCATGGCTTTAAGCCACTGGTCCTTGTCTATGTCATTCATTGCCTGTTTAAAGGTCAATGGATCCTCAACGCCATCATCAGGTATGACGACTTGAGTTTCAGACAAGCCGATGTAGCGGTCGGGCTGTCTTACATCCCTCCCACTGCGTCGAGGCTTTCTCAACTCTTGAGAAGGACCAGCCTGATCAACAACCTTTGTTGATCCGTCTGTAGCTTTCCTGGAAAATTCGGACAAAACAATTTTGCTCGACGGTTGATGATCTCTCATGTGGTCTTCCTCTAAGAACGTGGCATTAGTCGATACTAGTACCTTGTTCTCAAGAGGATCGTAAAATAGACCACCTTTCGTTTCCTTGGGGTAACCTACAAATAGGCACAATTTTGAACGATGTTCCAACTTCTTTGGATTGGGTACTAGCACATGTGCCGGACACCCCCAAATCCTGAAGTGACGTAAACTACCTTTACGCCCTCTCCATAACTCATAAGGTGTTTCAGAAACACTCTTAGAGGGAACCATGTTCAAAATATATACTGCAGTCTCTACTGCATATCTCCAAAACGAACTAGGCAAATGAGCATAACTCATCATAGATCGAACCATGTCTAACAGGGTTCTATTTCTCCTCTCGGACACACCATTCTGCTGTGGTGTTCCTGGCGCTGAGAGTTGAGATACTATTCCATGTTCTATCATATAGTCCTGGAATCTTAAATCCATATACTCTCCACCTCGATCTGATCGGAGTGTTTTTATCGATTTACCTAATGTGTTCTCAACCTCTGCCTTATACTCTTTGAACTTTTCAAGAGCTTCGGACTTATGATGCATTAGATAAAGATAACCGTACCTAGAATAATCATCAATGAAACTGATGAAATATTCATACCCTCCTCGTGCTTTGACATTCAAAGGACCGCAGAGATCCGAATGCACGATTTCTAGAGGTTCTTTGGACCTATGACCTTTTTCAGAAAAAGATCGTTTGGTCATTTTGCCCTCAAGACAAGACTCACATGGCGGTAAAGAGTTGTCCTCTAAACGATTTAGCAGACCACTTTTAACCAATCTCCCAATCCTATTGAGATTAATGTGACCTAGTCTTAAGTGCCAAAGATAAGTACTTGGAGAAAGTTTCTGCCTTTTAGTTTGAGTCTCAGCTGTTTTAAACATTTCAGTGTTCAAAATAGCTTTGGCTTCGGTTGGTCTTAACACATACAAGTTGTTTTCAAGTTTCGTAGAACAAATACGTACACCTCTTTTGCTAATGAACGCTTCATTATGAACAAAAGATACTTTATACAACTGTTCTAACAAACAAGATATAGATACAAGATTCCTCTGGAAGGTAGGAACCAGGAGTACATTTTCTAGTAAAATGAAACTATCTCTATACAACTTTACATCTCCCACTGCTTTAGCTGAGACAACCTCTCCAGTTCCAACTCTGAGAGTTATCTCACCTCGAGAAAGTGGCTGCCAAGAACTAGTTTCCTGAAAAGAAGAACAAACATGGTTAGTAGCTCCTGAATCAAGTATCCAGGTATGACAATCATGTTCTACTAAACATGTTTCGACAACAAATAAATCATATTTACCTTGTCTTTCCTTCTCAGCCTTTTTCTCAGCAAGATACTTTGGGCAATTTCGTTTCCAGTGCCCATCTACACCACAATGGAAACATTTTCCTTTGTCTGTAGATCTAGTCTTGCTCTTAGCAGTAGCAGGTGCTTTTCCCTTCCTTTTATCTTTCTTCTTCTTTTGAATACTCTTATTCTTAATGGAAGAAAGTTCAGACCTACTCCCTGAAGACGACCCCTTTTGGAATTTCCTAGAAGTGACAACGTTTGCCTCCTTCTCTTTTCCTTTAGAAGTGTGAAGGGACTGATAGGTCTGTAGCTCGCTGAGGAGAGAAGTCAAATTATACTTTATCTTGTTCATTACCATATTGGTTCTGAACTGAAGGAAACTCTTCGGAAGAGATTCCATGATAAAGCTTACTTGACTTGACTCATCAATAGTAGCTCCATTTACTTCCGCCACATTGAAGTGGACCATCATGTTAAGGACATGCTCCCTAACAGAGGTACCCTCCTTCATGCGAGAGTTGTAAACGTATTTGAGGGCTTCATGACAGACCGATGAGGACGGTAGTCCAAACATCGCCTGTAATGAAGACATGATTTCTTTAGCAGAAACCATATCCTCGTTCTTCTTAGCAACACATCAGATATGTTGGCTAAGATATAGACTCGGGCTTTATCATTAGCCCTTGTCCATCTATCATATGCTTCTCGAACAGTTCGAGTCGCATCCGAGCTAGGAGGGGGAGGACAATCCTCTGATAAGACGAACCTGAGATCATCTAGAACGAGAATCGTATTCAAGTTCGATTTCGAGGTCGCGTAGTTATCGCCGGTTAACTTATCGGAAGCTAGTAAGTGAATAAAAGAGCTAGTCATGCTGAAAAGAGAATGAATAAATATTAGTGAAAAGGTTTTAACCTAATTTACACACCAATCAAGAATTTAGCAAAGAATAATAATGTACCCAAAACTCATTATTAAACTGCAACGATACTTCAGTGGGTCAGAATGGTCGCTACCGAGGGGCAGTCAAGCATTCCTTCACTGAATCAAGACATTCTTGACTAAATGCTAATACCAGAATATCTCATATTCCTATAGCATCTTAGTTATCGCTGTTTGGTCAAGATTTACTAACTCCTTAGCAAATATCGTAAGTGTGACCCTCAATTTTTAGAATTCATAGGGCGGCCCCAACGATGCAACCGAATGGAAATGTCAAAGTTGGGAATGACTCTATGTTTCTTTATCCATAAATGGTGATTGAGATGTTCCGATTCCTATGAAACGACCCTCCGAATGGATCGGTACCACTTGTGGGCACCTAGCAGGCAGAACATAGGAATCTCACTGTTTTTAGGTTATTCTTTCAATTCTCTCTCAATTTCTTCCGCCCCCATTTGTTGTAGAGCTCGATTCTTGAGCCAAAACATTATTCTTACCCATTCTAATACATTTTAAGTTGATTTCTCTTGATTTTCACAACGGGCAACTAAGGTAAGTGCTCTAATTTGGGTCTAGAGTTTGTGTTGTTGATGTATTAGGTGAGATCTGAACTTTTTATCATCTTCTTAAGAGGAAATAAATGTTATTGATGTATTTGTTTGTGTTGTTGATGTATTAAGAGGAAATAAATGTTATTTTGGCAAGCCTCGACAGCTTGAAATTGGAGTACCCCAAAAGTGCTCTACCAAAATTGGCGCCGTTGCCGGGGAACCAATTAGATTCTCTTAGTTTAATTTTATTTGTTGAAAAACCACAAAAATATTTTTCTTTGTCTTGTGTCTTCTTGTTTAGCATGACAGGTTTTCCATTTGATTATTGGGGTCAAGCTTCAAGGTATGAAGCCGAAGAAACTCCTCCGGTCCCTTGCCAAAGAATGACATTGGAGCAGATGGTTGGCAAATTAGTCAACAGCACACTCCAATTTGCGCATGAAGGTCATCAGTCTAGCCTAGAGACTGAAATTGAGTTGCAAGGAATGGAGGAGCAACAAAACCAATTTCCTCATAATTATTGTCGAGGTATGTCTCTGGAACAAATGGTAAATGAATTAGTTGATAGCACTCACCATTATTCGCAGGCAATGCACGAGGCTCGGTTAGAAGCCAAGCTCCGCGAAGCGAATGAGCAAATAAGTCGTTTGCTAAGTCCTGCGAAGGAATTGGAGGGTGAGGAAGATCATCCAGTTGACCATACCACTGAGGAGAGGTTCTTTGAGGAAATATACCCCGATAGTGATGAAGAGCTTGAGGATGCTCTGCCATGCGAAGATGAGATCGGTGAGATTAAGGAAGATACCGAGCCTAGTCCCGAGGAGGATGTTCAGGTGATAGAGTCTGAGGCTGACAAGCCTCTATCTGTTTTATTTCCTGTTAAATCCTCTATTGATGCATGCTTTCTTCCTTCTTCTCCTAAGTCTGTCGAGTCTTTTATTTTTGTTCAGTCAGTTGAGTCTCCTTTTATTTTATTTCAGTCATTTGAGTCTTTATTTTTCCCATATATTGAAAATACCAAAAAAATAACAACTTTGTCCGGCTGCCTTCAAAAGTCGAAGAGCTTGCTTCTCTTATCAGGTTTTATTGATTCAAGGAAGAAGGGGCCGAAGAAATACGAGAATTTTTACGTACCCTGACAGAGTGGAGGACACGTCGAGCATAACGACGTTAAAAATTTGCGCTTCTTGGGAGGCAACTGTTAAGTCTCTGAAAGTGACTTATTTAGGACCCATTTAGCTTAAGAAGATGTACACTTCTAGGTGTTTTTGATAGCATTTAGCCTAAACCTATGCTTTAATATGAGAATTAGAAGAAGGTAGCTAATCTAGGACTTATGTACAATAGGTAGAAAAAGGGTTGAAAACCGAAGGAAAAGAATGAAAAAAGCTGCATTACGACAGCATTGCGAAAACATTGCTGAGGCCACAATTATTCAAGTGAAAATCGTAAGTTGACTGATCCTTTTCCGTTAATTTCCGTAATTTCAGGGATTCATTCTTTCTCCTCCATCCATTCTGATATATGACGTTGAAGATTGATGGTTCTCCTTGGCCCAAACGCACCTGCAAACTACTATAAAAGGGGGCCAAAGTCGGAGGTTTGATCATCATTCGAAGCGCAGAAGTCTTCTCGCAGTCCATCATTTCTCTCTGTTTTCCTTTACCGTCTGTTGGAGTGGGAGTCTCAGCTGTTGGAATCGATAATCTGATAGGAAGGAGAGGAGATTCTTCTTCTCTCTCGATTGGATTCATCCAAGCAAGGCTGACCTCTCATCCCTTTCATTCGAGGCGACTGCAACAAAGTTTTCAAGCAACCTTTACTGCTTTTCTGTCTTTTTCTTCTCATTTCCAGCTTTGATTAGTTGTTGTTCTAGTTTAGTGTTTTACTTACTGCATTTCGTTGTTGTCTGTCTTGGAATCATTTCTTTCAAAGCTTTCTTTTGTCGTTCAAACACTCAAAGTAATCAAAGTACAATTCTGCATTTCACAGTTTCCACCTTTTTTCTGCTACGGTTTTGTCTTGCTGTTTTAAGCACATTTCTCTTCTAAGCATGTCTGTTTTATCTACCCTTTCTGTTCTTCATATATCCATGAGTAGCTAAGTCACTTAGGGGCATGCTAATGACAGAACTATAGGCTAAAAAACGTGAACCAAGCATGTAGGATCGCCTTCGAAACATTGATTGTATGTAAGCTTCATCCCACGGGCAATTTCGATTGGCCATCCATTTTGTCCAAAGAATTCCTAACCTCTGGAAGGAGTAAGAGTTCAGAGTCATATAATCATGCTAGCCTTTCACGGTAATCAGAAAATGGCTTAGGAATAAGCGTTTTCCTAGTACAAACTAAACACTCCTGTTTTAACAAGATGCTTAAGACCTTACTTTGAAGTCGAGTAAACTTAAGACTCTAATGCATGGAATCGGACGATACTTGAGATAGAGTGAGTTTGATGTATAGAGAGTTGATCCAGTGCTTGAGAATCGTAATAAAATGCCTATAGGATAGTCATTAGTAGCCTTTAATTCACCCATTTACACACTTTCGCTGTTATTCAATTGCGGTAACATTGCGGTCCTCGCAATTCTGCCATTTTATCATTCTGTTTAGCTGTTTTCTTCTTCGTTTATCAATTCCATCTCTTGTCCTTTGAGTTTGATTTCAACTTTAATTTGTTTATGTTGCATCCCTTTACACATTCAACAAAAACTAGATAATTAAAAACCAATTTTTACCCCTTCAAATCCACCCCATCTTTCTTAACAAATACACTTCGCGAATAGCTAAACATAAGTCTCTGTGGAAAAAACGAATGAAATATACTTACTACTTGCTGTGAGACCATGTATGCTTGCATGTTCTAAGTGCTCTCTCTACCTTATTGCTTATTTATCTTTTACACTGAGCACGCAACAAGTTTTTGGCGCCGTTGCCGGGGACTTAGTTTAGTGAAAACGAAGTTTGTTAAGTTAGAAACACAAATCTTAATATCTATTGGAGCTAATCTTCTTTCATTTCCTTTACAGGTACTATCAAGCTAGTTTATGAATGAGTTTCCAAACCTCAACTCGCACAAAGAGAAACTTTGCAGGTGGAAAACGTATGTGTACGACAAAGTAAATGAATACGCTGCAGAACTTAATTGGAGGACGAGTTTGCCCACAACAGTTTGAAGAATTTTATCAGCCATGTGCTTATTGTGGGGATAGTCATAACTTGGAGAATTGCCCAACATTGAATTATCAAGAGAGGCAATATCAACAAAGCTATGACAACCATTATTCGTACATGTGTGAACATGATCAGTGGCAACTCTCAAATAATCCTTGGGAAGAGCATGTGCAAGTTGCTCATTATGAAGAATTGCCCCAACATGAAGACTATCAACATTATGCCCCAACTCCAAATGAAGAATTATCACCCACTTTGGAGGCACTATGGATAGAATTCATGGAAAGGAATGATGCATCCATGAGGAGAATGGATGTGCAATTAGCTCAGCTCACAAATGACTTACAAGAGCTACTTGCTATAGCAAAATCACCACCACCATGCCCTCAGATGTTCGATTTTTATGATGATGAATCCTTTGTTACTTTCGAATCTGAGAAGAGTGATCCAATGGAATCTCCATATAAAATGGTGGAGTTGGTGGAAGTTGAGAAAAATGAAATTGTGCTGGATGAGGCCAAAGAGACTAATGCGCTGCTTGAGGTACAAAAATTTGAAATGTTTGAGGTTGCAACAAGCTTCTCCATCAATGAAAGAGTTGATCCACCACCACCACAAATGCTCCAGCTGAAGGAGTTGGAAAGAGATGTGCCAGAAAAAGAAGTCCCATCGCATCAACCCTATGTTGTACCAACGCACATAAAGTACAAACCTTGGGATGTTATAACATGCAGTCTCTTGGAAAGAATCAATAATTTCAAGGTGTGGCAGAATGTCCGACCCCGTAAATCAAGACTTAAGTATCTTAACGAAGCAGAAGTGATGCCTCGAAACATTGAAGAATATCCATATGAGGCAGATTGACAAGGGAGATTTCTGATCCCTAAACTCTTAAATTAGGCTTTTATCATGCTTTGCTTAGATTTCGTATGTTAGGAGTAGTTTATTTTAGGAATGAAATATTTATTATGTACCAACAATCATAGTCGTTTAGCATGAAGTGATGATGCACTGTGAGCTTATAGGACAGCATATAAGACACCTCTAGGTATGTCTCCTTATAGGCTGGTATATGGCAAGGCTTGTCACTTACCACTTGAGTTAGAAAACAAAGCATTTTGGGCCATGAAGGAATTGAATTTTTGTGTAAAGGATGCGGGGACACTGAGGTCTTTGCAAATACATGAGCTTGATGAGCTTAGGCATATGGCTTATGAGAATGCCAAAATGTATAAAGAAAAGACCAAAATATGGCACGACAGTAGACTTAGGATCAAAGACTTTAGGAAAGGCCAACTTGTCCTATTATTTAACTCACGTTTAAAGATATTTCCAGGCAAACTAAAGTCCAGATGGTCGGGCCCATTTGTTATTACTAATGTCTTTGTTCATGGTGCGATAGAGATAAAAAACTTGCAGCAAGGACAGCCTTTTATGGTAAATGGTGCTAGATTGAAGCACTATTAAGAGGAAGGAGATGTGAAGACTCTCTCGGCCTTCCTCTTGCATGAAGCATGAAGTTACAAACGAGAGGGAACGAGTGGTTACTGTGCTCGTTTAGTCAAGGCCAATGCCTTAGTTTATTTTTTCTGTTTTTCCGATTATCGTTTGTATGTTTTGTGGTGTGATTTTAATTGCGTATTTAATGTTTTTTTTATTTGTTTTTGCAGGGATTCGAAAGAGGGGATCAAGGAGAGTAAATCCAGCTTTTAAAATCAAGAAACGGTTGAGCCAAATAAAAGATACGAACGAGCAAAGTTTGAGATTTTGATGAAAAAATATCCCTGGAATTGCGCTGGAATTGCTGGATTCGCAAAAAAAAGAGCCGTTGGGATTTTTCCGTTGCCTTTATATCCGTTGGGAAGCGCTCGATCGATACGATTCTCTCATTCTCTGATTTCCAAGAACTCTGCGATTCTTTTCATCTTTGATTCTACTCTCAAGATCACCAAGATTCGACAATGGTGTCCACACGGGCTGAAAGATCCGCAGCCAAGAAGAAGGCTGATGACGCAGCTGAAGCGGCTGCGAGGGAAACATTGCTCACCCTTGCAGATGATGGTGCCGTTCGCACCGGACCTCTTCCTAAGCTTCCTATCCGTAGGAAGAAGTGGAAGGTTGTCACTGAGATCCCTGCTGGACCATCTGAGCCAGCGGGCACGCCCAAGAAACGCCGGTGGAGTGTCGAGATGGCCGCCGAACCAAGCACAGCAAAGACTCCCTCTGTGGAGAGTCAAGAAACTGATCGTGCATCCCACGAGTCAGCCAAAGAAGGTTCGTCGCCATCCGCATCACCTGCGCACAGCCCTTCACCATCTGAACCAGTGCCAAGCGCAGAGTCGTCACCGCCTGCGCAGAGCTCCGAGTTGTCTCCAGCACCTCAGAGTCCTGAACCGACACCTGCAGCAGCGCAGAGTCCTGAACTGCCGTCTTCGCCACTGAGTTCTGCGCAGACACCATCAGCAGAGCACAATCCCACGCCATTGCACAATTCTCCACGGCCTGATCCTGAATTCCCATACGGGGATTATCAAGAGTCCACGCAGGGTAGTGGCGATGCTGGGGAAGACGAAGTCTTTTCTCCCATGAGGGAAGACAGCCCTGATGTTCCTGCACAGCAGGATGATTCCATGGAGGAGACGTTGGGGGCATGCCTCCAGCAGATCAACATTAAGAAGAAGAAGAAGGCCAAGATTGTCAAGGCCAAGAGATCCAAGAAGCTGAAGAAGAAGAAGGCCAAGAGAGTGCCTTCAGCAGACAAAGAAAGCACGGAGCCATCACTCAAAAGGCTCAAGGTTGAGGCTGCCGAGTCAGCCAAGCCAGCAGATACGGGGAAAGCCAAACTCTACCCTGAAGACGAACCTCAGTCAGTGAGGTATGTTTCTTCTGACGCTGAATCCAGGGGCGTGGAGTTAAGGAAGAAGGAGTTGCTGCACGAGAAAGGCTTCCTCGACCGACCTGCTGACCTGCCGCAGTTCTTGCGCGCAGGGGTGATCAACCACGGCTGGGAGGAATTCTGCAGACCGCCTAATCCAGCATACACGAGCATGGTGTATGATTTCTACGCCAATGTGCTCAGCCCTGAGGATGGCCTGTCTGTGGTCAGAGGGGTAGAAGTAGATTTCTCAGCCAAGGCCATCAATGAAGCCTTTGGTCTCAAGGGCCAAACTCATACAGATTATGCACGGATTGTCGATGAGCCTACGGAGGCAGTTTTGGAAGAGGCAATTCGGACTATTGGCCAGCCTGAAGCTTCTTGGACCGTGTCACGCAATGGGAGGCACACTCTCATGAGTGCCAACCTCACGGCTAAGGCAGCTGTTTGGTTTTCGTTCGTGCGAAGGAGATTGTCCCCGGTGACTCACGAGACAACAATAAACCAGAGCCGATCGCTGCTGGTGTATGCGATCATGAGAGGTCTCACGATTAACGTGGGAGAAGTCATCACTGCGACCATTGCTGAATGCGCCAAGAAAGGTAAGGGACCACTGTTTTTCCCTAATACCATAACCAAGCTATGTTTGCTTGCAGGAGTCCCCACCGAGCGTTTGGAGCAGCAAATGGCTTACACAGGCCATTTGGAGCTGCCTGCTAACCTGAGGCTGAGAAGAAAGGGGAATATGGAGTTTGAACTGGATAGGCTGGCTGCTGCACAGTCTCTATCCATGGCCTGCTTAATGGATATGCAGAGAAGAATGGCTCAATGGGCCACTTATGCGCAGGCGAGGGACAAGGAAGTTGCAGATCAGCTGGGGTGCCTCTTCCCTGAGTTCCCTACCAATCTTCTAACTCCATGGGTGCCCCCACGACCACGGCAACCAGATGAGGATGACGAGAATTGAGTGCTGGTTTGAAGTGCACTAAAGGGAGTATTGCTGTTCCCTTAGAAAAAAAAAAACAATTTTCTGCTTTCTGATAGGACCATGTGAATTATGCTGTTTTTGGTTCAATTTTGATCTGTTTTAGATGTTTAGTTTTATGTTTTTCCTTTTGCTTAGTATAATCTGATGTTAGCTGACTAGGTAGGATAGTTTAGTTTTATTTTTAGGAAGCTTGAGTGACTGGAAAAAGCATGCTTAGGGGCCTTAATCAATGTTATATCTGCCCTGATCTAATTGCGAAATAATTGCGGTACCCGCAATTTTCATGACTAAAAGCATGTTTTGGACTGTCTGTTTAGCTAGGCTGTGATCTGTTTAAATTCTATCTTTTCCTGCTAACATGGCCGCCTTATATAGCTTATCTAAATGCATGCTGGATGAGTGTCATAGGACACCCTTTGATAGTTTAAATCGACCTCTAAAAAGCTCAGCATGCACAGCTTTAAGCCCTTAACTGTCTGTTTTTTGTTAATTTTCTGCTACTGTGATATTTTCTTTTCAATGTTCTGTCTATGCCTAGGGCTTTAGATTCTCTTTGTTTTACCTTAGACTAGATGCTTCTAGGACAAGTTTGGGGGTGTGCCACCTCAGACACTCATTGGGGACAATGAGTAGTTGAAGTTTGGGGGAGGCCACCCTAGGCCTAGGAACATTCCTCTCTCCCTTAGAAACATAAGCATTCTTCTTCTCCCTTACAAAAAATGATGAACTGAAAAAAAAAAAAATGAAAAATAGAATAAAGAGGGGGGTCTCTCTTAGGTTGCTAAGTAATCAGTGCCAAGTGTGTGACCCACAAGTGGCATTGCATCAAAAGGCAACCAAAGGATAGGCCCCACCTAAGTAAAAAAAAAAAGAAAAGGAAAAAAGAATGTATACCTAGGAGTTATAACTTTGTGGCTTAGATGTCCTATTTAAAAAGAACTCTGATCCTCAATTAGCTAAGCACAAAGTTATAACTTGTAGGGTTGTTTAGGGAGATGAGTGTTTATCCAATGTAGTGATGCCAGGGTTTAGGTTGTTCTTTAAAAGTACCACTGTCACCGTTAATACTAAGACTGGCATGACTCTAAGGAATCCTAGACACATTAAAAATAAAGCTAGAAGCATGTACTGAGTCTGAGGTAAAGCTAGGCAGAATTTGAAACCTTAGGGATAATGGCATGATATGACAAAAGCAAATAGATCAGTTGTAGGAAGTTAACAAAAGCAGGTGAATGTTAGGCAGGCGAAGTCAGAAGAAGCTAGATAAGGGGGTAGTTTTAAAACTAAGAAGTGTGTCACAGGACAGCAGTGCTATAGATAGGGATATAGGGGAGTCAGTAGGTGGTTAAAGAAGGAGAAACAACAGCCTAGGGAAGTCCTTAGTATGCTTGAGGACAAGCAAAGCCTTAAGTTTGGGGGTGTGTTAAGTCTCTGAAAGTGACTTATTTAGGACCCATTTAGCTTAAGAAGATGTACACTTCTAGGTGTTTTTGATAGCATTTAGCCTAAACCTATGCTTTAATATGAGAATTAGAAGAAGGTAGCTAATCTAGGACTTATGTACAATAGGTAGAAAAAGGGTTGAAAACCGAAGGAAAAGAATGAAAAAAGCTGCATTACGACAGCATTGCGAAAACATTGCTGAGGCCGCAATTATTCAAGTGAAAACCGTAAGTTGACTGATCCTTTTCCGTTAATTTCCGTAATTTCAGGGATTCATTCTTTCTCCTCCATCCATTCTGATATATGACGTTGAAGATTGATGGTTCTCCTTGGCCCAAACGCACCTGCAAACTACTATAAAAGGGGGCCAAAGTCGGAGGTTTGATCATCATTCGAAGCGCAGAAGTCTTCTCGCAGTCCATCATTTCTCTCTGTTTTCCTTTACCGTCTGTTGGAGTGGGAGTCTCAGCTGTTGGAATCGATAATCTGATAGGAAGGAGAGGAGATTCTTCTTCTCTCTCGATTGGATTCATCCAAGCAAGGCTGACCTCTCATCCCTTTCATTCGAGGCGACTGCAACAAAGTTTTCAAGCAACCTTTACTGCTTTTCTGTCTTTTTCTTCTCATTTCCAGCTTTGATTAGTTGTTGTTCTAGTTTAGTGTTTTACTTACTGCATTTCGTTGTTGTCTGTCTTGGAATCATTTCTTTCAAAGCTTTCTTTTGTCGTTCAAACACTCAAAGTAATCAAAGTACAATTCTGCATTTCACAGTTTCCACCTTTTTTCTGCTACGGTTTTGTCTTGCTGTTTTAAGCACATTTCTCTTCTAAGCATGTCTGTTTTATCTACCCTTTCTGTTCTTCATATATCCATGAGTAGCTAAGTCACTTAGGGGCATGCTAATGACAGAACTATAGGCTAAAAAACGTGAACCAAGCATGTAGGATCGCCTTCGAAACATTGATTGTATGTAAGCTTCATCCCACGGGCAATTTCGATTGGCCATCCATTTTGTCCAAAGAATTCCTAACCTCTGGAAGGAGTAAGAGTTCAGAGTCATATAATCATGCTAGCCTTTCACGGTAATCAGAAAATGGCTTAGGAATAAGCGTTTTCCTAGTACAAACTAAACACTCCTGTTTTAACAAGATGCTTAAGACCTTACTTTGAAGTCGAGTAAACTTAAGACTCTAATGCATGGAATCGGACGATACTTGAGATAGAGTGAGTTTGATGTATAGAGAGTTGATCCAGTGCTTGAGAATCGTAATAAAATGCCTATAGGATAGTCATTAGTAGCCTTTAATTCACCCATTTACACACTTTCGCTGTTATTCAATTGCGGTAACATTGCGGTCCTCGCAATTCTGCCATTTTATCATTCTGTTTAGCTGTTTTCTTCTTCGTTTATCAATTCCATCTCTTGTCCTTTGAGTTTGATTTCAACTTTAATTTGTTTATGTTGCATCCCTTTACACATTCAGCAAAAACTAGATAATTAAAAACCAATTTTTACCCCTTCAAATCCACCCCATCTTTCTTAACAAATACACTTCGCGAATAGCTAAACATAAGTCTCTGTGGAAAAAACGAATGAAATATACTTACTACTTGCTGTGAGACCATGTATGCTTGCATGTTCTAAGTGCTCTCTCTACCTTATTGCTTATTTATCTTTTACATTGAGCACGCAACAGCAACCCATGAGTATTTCAATTTCTGTCTTTACTTTTAGTTTTTGTTTTCCTAGCTTAGTTCTTTCTTGCTTTCTTAGGTAATAAGCGAGAGATGATTTGCATTTTGGACCTGTTTTGAAGACGAGGTTGCGCATCCCTACTCACCGATCCCGCAAAAATTCAGGGGAGGTTCCTGTTCCCTTTAATTTTTGTCGTTATCATTGTTTATCTGTGGGATTAGATGCATTGAGGACAATGCAGTCTTTTAGGTGGGGGGTAGAATGTATAGTTGGACTTCGTTGTAGTTCTTGAGCATGTCATACTGTGATTTTGAGATGTTTAGGAATCTGAATGCATGTTGTCCGATGAGGACTTTCTGTGATTTGTTTGTAAATACTCCATAATTGTGCATTGCGAGAAAATTATGACGATGTATGCATAGTTTGAGCATATTTTAAATTTTTTTCGATTATTCCCCTACATTCACTGAGCACATAGACCTCTTACTCTTAGTTCTGTAGGCTTAGAATAATTTTATTTGGTCTGAAAACTCGTTGTCACCCCGAAAGGTACCTTTAGGGAGGCTTGATGTTGCGTGCTCAATGTGTTAAAATAAATAAGCAATAAGATAGAGAGAGCACTCAGAACATGCAAGCATACATGGTCCTATAGCAAGTAGTAAGTATTTTTCATTTGTTTTCCCACAGAGATTTATTATAAGCTACTAGAGAAGTGTAAAGTTAAGAAAGAATGGGTGGATTTGATGGGGTCAAATTGGTTTTAAATTGTCTATTTCCTACTGAATACGTAGAGGGTAGCAACATGAACGAGTGCAAGTCAAAGCTAAACTCAAATGAAAAGAAACGAGATTAATAAATGAAGAAGAAAACAGCTAAACAGAATTGTGAACTTAGTAGAATTGCGGAAACAGCAATTCTACCGCAATTTTCCTAACAGCGAAAGTGTGTAAAATGGAGAAACAAGGGCTACTAACGACTCCTCTATAGGCATTTTCTCACGATTCTCAAGCATTGGATCAACTCTCTATGCATCAAACTCACTCAATCTCATGTATCGTCCGATTCCATGCATTAGATTCTTTAGTTTACTCATGTCCAAGTAAGGTCTTAAGCATCTTGTTAAAGCAGAAAGTTATAGTTTGTACTAGGAAAACGCCTATTCCTAGGTCGTTTTCTGGCTACCTTGAAAGGCTAGCATGAGTGTATGACTCTGAACTCTTACTCCTTCCAGAGGTTAGGAGTTCTTTGGACAAAATGGATGGCCAATCGAAATTGCCCGTGGGATGAAGCTTACATACAATCAATGCTTCGAGAGCTATCCTACATGCTTGGTTCACGTTTTTTAGCCTATAGTATTGTCATTAGCATGCCCCTATGTGACTTAGTTACTCATGGATGTAGGGAGAACAGAAATAAAAGATAAAACAGACATGTTCAGAAGGAATTTAAGGACAAAACAGTAGGGGAAAATAGTAGACTGCAAAGGTAAGAAACTGTGAAATACTGAATTTTGCTTTTGATTACTTGATTGTTTGAAGGAACAAAAGAAAGCTTAAAGTGGATAACACAAAGACAGAACACCACGAAATGCAATAAACTAGCTACTAGAACAGAAACAACAACTAAACAATGCTGGAAAGTAGAAATGAAAGACAGAAAGCAGGTAAATGAGCTTGAACGCCTCGTCGCAACCGCCTCGGCTGAAGGATGAGAAAGATCAGCCTTGCTTGGATGAATCCAATCGGGAGAGAAGATAAATCTCCTCTCCTTCCTATCAGATTATCGATTCCAACAGCTGAGCTTCGCAAACCAACAGACGGCAAAGGAAAACAGGAGAACATATGGGGCTGCGAGAAGACTTCTACGCTTTCGGATGATGATTGAACCCTCGACTTTGACCCCCTTTTATAGTAGTCTGCAGGTGCGTTTGGGCCAAGGAGAACCATCAATCTTCAACGTCGTACTTCAAAATGGATGGAGGAGAAAGAACGAATCCCTGAAATAACGGAAATTAACAGAAAAAGATCAGTCAACTTACGGTTTTCACTTGAAACATTGCGGTTTCAGCAATGTTTCCGCAATGCTGTCGCAATGTAGTTTTTTCATTCTTTTACTTCGGTTTTCAATCCTTTTCTTCCCTTTTGCACACAAGTCCTAATTTAGCTATCTTCTTTTAATTCTCACAAATAAGCATAAGTTTAAGCTAAATCCTATCAAAAACACCTAAGAGTGTGCATCTTTCTAAGCTAAATAAGTCCTAAATAAGTCACTTTTGGAGACATAACACACCCCCAAACTTAAGGTTTTGCTCGTCCTCGAGCAAACTAAGGACTTACTTAGGCTGCTGTTTCATCTTCTTTAACCACTTACTGACTCCCCTATATCCCTATCTATAGCAGTGCTGTCCTGTGACACACTTCTAAGCTTAAAACTACCCTCTTATCTAGCTTCTTCTGACTTCGCATGCCTAATACTCCTGCTGTTTTCATTAACTCCCTACAACTGATCTACCTGCTTTTGTCATATCATGCCACTATCCCTAAGGTTTCAAATTCTTCCTAGCTTTACCCCAGACTCAGTACATGCTTCTAGTTTTTACTTATGAGCTACCTAGGATTCCTTAGAGTCATGCCAGTCTTAGTATTAACAGTGACAGTAGTACTTTAAGAGAACAACCTAAACCCTGGCATCACTACATTGGACATACATTCATCTCCCTAAACAACCCTACAAGCTACAACTTTGTGCTCAGCTAATTGAGGATCAGAGTTCTTTTTATCAGGACATCTAAGCCACAAAGCTGCAACTCCTAGGTATACATTCTTCTTCCCTACTCTTTTCCTTTTTTTCTTTCTGAGGTGGAGCCTTTCCTTTGGTTGCCTTTTGATGCAATGCCACTTGTGGGTTACACACTTGGCACTGATTACTCAGCAACCTAAGAGAGACACCCCTCTTTATTCTGTTTTTCATTTTTTTTTTTCAGTTCATCAATTTTTGTAAAGGAGAAGAAGAATGCTTATGCTTTTAAGGGAGAGAGGAATGTTCCTAGGCCTAGGGTGGCCTCCCCCAAACTTAAACTACTCATTGTCCCCAATGAGTGTCTGAGGTGGCACACCCCCAAACTGTCCTAGAAGCATCTAGTCTAAGGTAAAACAAAGAGAATCTAAAAGTCCTAGGCATAGACAGAACATTCTAAAAGGAAATATCACAGCAGCAGAAATTTGAAAAAAAAAACAGACAGGTAAGGACTTAAAGTTATGCATGCTGAGCTTTTAGAGGTTAATTTAAACTATCAAAGGGTGTCCTATGACACTCATCCAGCATGCTTTGAGATACGCTATATAAGGTAGTCATGATAGTAGCAAAAGAAAGAATTCAAACAGAACCAGCCTAACTAAACAGACAGTCAAAAACAGGCATTCAGTAATAAAAATTGCGGTTTCCGCAATTATTTCACAATAAAGATAGGGCAGATATATCATTGATTAAGGCCCCTATGCATGCTTTTTCCAGTCATCCAAGCTATACAAAAAGGAAACTAACCTAATCTACCTAAGCAGCTATCATCAGACTACACTAAACAATTTAAAAACTTAAAACTAAGCAACTAAAACAGATCAAATTATTAACTAAAAACAGCATAATTCACACGGTTCACAAGAAGCAGTTTGATTTTTTTTTTTTTTTTTTTTTTTTTTTTTTAATTGTAAGGGAACAGCAATACTCCCTTGAGTGCAATTCAAACTAGCACTCAGATGTCTTCATCCTCATCAGGCCTTCGTGATCTTGGAGGCGCCCATGGAGATAGCAGGTCCGTGGGGAAGTCAGGGAAAAGGCAACCCAGCTGGTCAGCGACTTCCTTGTCCCTTGCTTGTGCGTAGGTGGCCCATTGAGCCATCTTCTTCTGTAAATCCATCAGGCACGCCATGGACAGTGACTGAGCAGCAGCCAATCTATCCAGCTCGAACTCCATGTTCCCTTTCCTTCTCAGCCTCAAGCCTGTAGGCAGCTCCAAGTGGCCTGTGTAAGCCATCTGCTGCTCCATCCGCTCAATGGGGACTCCTGCACGCAAGCAAAGTTTAGTAATAGTATAGGGAAGAACAATGGACCCTTACCTTTCTTGGCGCAGTCAGCAATGGCAGCTGTAATGACTTCGCCCACGTTGATGGTGAGACCTCGCATGATTGCATAGACCAGCAGCGATCTGCTCTGGTTGATTGTGGTCTCATGTGTCACGGGGGACAGCTTCCTTCTCACGAAGGAAAACCAGACAGCCGCCTTAGCTGTGAGGTTGGCACTCATGAGAGTGTGCCTCCCATTGCGCGACACGGTCCACGAGGCTTCAGGCTGGCCAATGATCCGAATGGCCTCTTCCAGGACTGCTTCAGTAGGCTCATCAACAATCCTTGCATAGTCATTATGTTTCTGGCCCTTGAGGCCGTAGGCTTCGTTGATGGCTTTTGCTGAGAAGTCCACTTCTACTCCCCTGACCACAGACAACCCTTCCTCAGAATTCCTCAAATTGGCGTAGAAGTCATACACCATGCCTGTGTAAGCGGGATTGGGTGGTCTGCAGAACTCCTCCCAGCCGTGATTCGTAATTCCTGCGCGCAAGAATTGCGGCAGGTCAGCAGGTCTGTCGAGGAAACCCTTCTCGTGCAGCAGCTCCCTTTTCCTCAGCTCAATGCCTCTAGACTCAGCGTCAGAAGACACGTACCTCACTGACTGAGGCTCATCTTCAGGGTACAGCTTGGCCTTCCCCTTGTCTTTCAGTCTGGCTGACTCAGCAGCCTCAATCTTGAGCTTCTTTGGGGAAGGCTCGTCACTCTCCTTCTTGGATGAAGGTGCAGCCCTGGACTTCTTCTTCTTCTTGGACTTCTTTTTTGTTCTTGGCCGTTTGGCCTTGACAACCGAGGCTTCCTTCTTCCTCAATCGTGCCTTTGTTGTCATCTGCTGGAGGCAATCCCCCAGTGTCTCGTCCATCGAGTCATCCTTCTGTGCAGGGCTCTCAGGGCTGGCTTCCCTCAAAGGAGAGAAGACCTCGTCTTCCTCAGCTTCCCCACTGCCCTGCGTCGATTCTTGGTACTCCCCATATGGGAATTCAGGGTCAGGCCGTGGAGAAGTGTGCGAAGGAGTGGTGCTTTGTGCTGCTGTAGGGGTCTGTGCAGAACTCTGCGGTGATGAAGGCAGCTCAGGGCTTTGCGCTGGTGGCGATGATAAAGGGCTGCGCTCGACTGTCTCGTGAGATGGCTGGCCCAATTCTTGACTCTCCACAGAGGGAGTCTTTTTCTTGATTTCTTCTTCGGCCATAGCCATACTCCATTTGCGCTTCTTGGGTGTGCCTGCTAGTTCAGAGGGTCCAGCAGGTATCTCTGTGACGACCTTCCACTTCTTCTTGCGGATCGGAAGTTTGGGAAGTCGTTCAGTTCGCGCAGCATCAGCGTCTGCAAGGGCAAGAAGTGCTTCCCTCGCAGCCGTTTCAGCCTCATCAGCCCTTTTCTTGGACGCAGATCGTTCGGCTCTTGTTAGCACCATCGTTGAATCGTGGAGATTTGGAGAGAGGAATCACAGATGAAGAGAAAAGCAGCTTTCTTGGAGTTCAGATAATGGGAGAATCGTACGGATCAACGCGCCTTCTAACGGATATAAAGAAAACAAAAAAATCCCAACGGCTATATTTTTGCGGATTCTGCAAATCCAGCGCAATTCTAGTGACCGTTGGAGATTTTTTTCATTTAAATGTCAATCTTTGCTCAACCGTATCTTTGATTTGGCCCAATATCTCCTTGATCTTTTCAGCTGGATTTAATCTCCTTGATTCCCTCTATTGATTCCCTACAAAATGAAATAAAAGCAACATTAAATTCGTAATTAAAATCATACAAACATATACACAAACGATAACCGGAAAAAATGGAAAAAATAAACTAAGGCATGAGCCTCATATTGACGAGCACAGCAATCACTCGTCCTCTCTCGTTCTTAATTTCACGCTTCAGTCAAGAGGAAGGCCGAGAGAGTCTTCACATCTCCTTCCTCATAGTAGTGCTTCAACCTTGCACCATTAACCATGAATGGTTGTCCTTGCTGCAGGTTCTTTATCTCGATGGCACCATGAACAAACACATTAGTAATTACAAATGGACCTGACCATCTAGACTTAAGTTTGCCTGGAAATAATTTCAATCGTGAGTTAAATAATAAGACAAGCTGGCCTTTCTTGAAGTCCTTAATCCTAAGTCTACTGTCGTGCCAAATCTTGGTCTTTTCTTTATACATTTTGGCATTTTCATAAGACATATGCCTAAGCTCATCAAGCTCATGTAATTGCAAAGACCGCAACGTTCCCGCATCGGTCACGCAATAATTCAACTCTTTTAGTGCCCAAAATGCCTTAATTTCTAACTCAAATGGAAGATGACAAGCTTTACCATACACAAGTCTGTAAGGAGACATACCTAGGGGTGTCTTATATGCAGTCCTATACGCCCAAAGTGCATCCTCGAGTTTAAACGCCCAATCCTTTCTGTTGGGTTTGACCACTTTTTCTAGGATATTCTTAATCTCCCTATTTGAAATTTCAGCCTGTCCATTCGAGTGTGGGTGATAGGGAGTGGCTACTCTATGTCTAATGTTATACTTAGCCAACACTCTCTCCATAGCCTTATTAATGAAATGTGTCCCTTCATCGCTAATGATAGCACGTGGTGTTCCAAACCTAGTAAAAATGTGCCTATGCAAGAATTTTATGACTGTTTTGGCATCATTATTGGGACATGCTATGGCCTCTACCCACTTGGATACATAGTCTACTGCCACTAATATGTAAAGGTTACCTGATGATGGGGGAAATGGTCCCATGAAGTCAATGCCCCACACATCAAAGAGCTCCAACTCTAAGATGTAAGTGAGAGGCATTTCATCCTTGCGACTAAGGTTACCTGTCCTTTGGCATTCATCACAGCTGTGTGCATAGTTGTGTGCATCCTTGAAGATCGTTGGCCAATAGTAGCCACTCTGAAATACCTTTGCAGCTGTTCTTTGGCCACCAAAGTGTCCACCATAAGGAGCTGTGTGGCAGTGCTGCAGCACAGACTTTGCCTCAGCAGCTGAAACACACTTCCTTAGCAAGCCGTCAGCACATGTCTTGTAAAGTGTGGGGTCATCCCATATGAATTTCCTTGCTTCATGAAGGAACCTCTTCTTCTCTTGTCCTCCCTTGAAAGTTGGTAGTACCTGCGATGCAAGGAAGTTAGCAATGTCAGCAAACCAAGGTCCCTCATCGTTATCATGATGAGTCAATACAAAGACATGTTCATCAATAAAAGCATCAGAAATTGCGGTTTCCGCAATATTTCCGCAATTATGCTGCAATCTAGAAAGATGATCCGCAACCACATTTTCACTTCCTTTCTTATCTCTAATGTCTAGATCAAACTCTTGCAGCAGCAGTACCCACCTAATCAACCTAGGCTTAGCATCAGCCTTCCTCATAAGGTACTTTAAAGCAGAATGGTCAGTGTACACAATCGTTCTGGTGCCTACAATATAATTCCTAAATTTCTCACAAGCAAACACTACAGCTAGCATCTCCTTCTCAGTGGTTGTGTAGTTGCATTGTGCCTCATTAAGTGTCTTACTAGCATAGTATACAGGGTGTGTTAACTTGTCAATCTTCTGTCCTAACATAACCCCTACAGCATAGTCACTGGCATCACATAACATCTCAAAGGGAAGATCCCAATTAGGCCCTACTATAATAGGGGTTGTGACTAGTGCTTCCTTAAGGGTTTTCCAAGCTAAGACACACTCTTTAGAGAAAATGAATGGTTTGTTTAGCTCTAGAAGTTCACATAAAGGCTTGGAGATCTTAGAAAAGTCCTTAATAAACCTTCTATAGAAACCAGCATGCCCTAAGAAACTTCTAATGGCCTTGACATTTTGGGGTTCTACCAATTTCTCTATTACTTCAATTTTTGCCCTGTCAACTTCTACACCTGCCCTCGACACTCTATGACCTAAGACAATCCCTTCATCCACCATGAAGTGGCACTTTTCCCAATTTAGGACTAGGTTGGTCTCCTCACACCTAGCCAGGACTTGTCCTAGGTTCTCTAGACAGTTTGTAAATGAATCCCCAAAGACTGAGAAATCATCCATGAATATCTCTATCATGGACTCATCCAAATCAGAGAAGATTGCCAACATGCACCTTTGGAAAGTTGCCGGTGCATTGCATAAGCCAAAAGGCATTCTGCGAAAGGCAAAAGTTCCAAAAGGGCAAGTGAAGGTAGTCTTCTCTTGGTCCTTAGGGTCTATAGTAATCTGGTTATATCCTGAATAACCGTCTAAGAAGCAGTAGTAGGCTCTACCAGCTATTCTATCTAGCATCTGGTCAATGAATGGTAGAGGGAAGTGGTCTTTTTTGGTTTCTTTATTTAGTTTCCTATAATCCATGCAAACTCTCCATCCTGTGATAGTCCTTGTTGGAATCAGTTCATTGTTCTCATTGACTACCACAGTCATCCCCCCCTTCTTAGGTACACATTGTATAGGGCTCACCCACTGGCTACTAGCTATGGGGAAGATCACACCAGCATCTAACCATTTTATTATTTCCTTTTTAACTACCTCTTTCATAGAGGGATTCAATCTACGTTGGTGATCTACTCTAGGGGTATGCTCTTCCTCTAATATAATCTTATGCATGCAATAAGAAGGGCTAATGCCTCTAATATCAGCAATAGTCCATGCAATAGCCTTCCTATGTTGCTTAAGTAGTAAAATCAGTTTCACCTCATGCTTTTCACTTAGTTTAGAAGAAATAATTACAGGCAAAGTATCATTACTTCCTAGATATGCATACTTGAGGTGAGTGGGGAGAGGTTTCAATTCTAAGACAGGTGGATGCTCAATGGATGGTCTTAATGGATTCAAAGATTTTTCAGTTAAATCAATATTCATACAAACATGCTGAGGGTTATTTACAGGTATATCCATTATCTCAGCTATGTTTAAGTCAGTTAAGTCTAATCCTACATATTCATGAGCATGCTTAGTCAACAATTCATGCTCCAATTGTTCTTCCATTAGTGAATCAACAATGTCCATGCTAGCACAAGATTCAGAGTCAGAGGGGTACCTTAAGGCTTTATAAACACTAAATTTCACCTCTTCATCATGAACCCTCATAGTGAGCTCACCTTTTTGGACATCTATCAGTGCCCTACCTGTGGCTAGAAATGGTCTACCTAACAGGATGGGGACCTCCTTGTCTGCTTCATAATCCAGGATAATGAAATCTGCAAGGAAAATAAACTTGTCAACCTTTACAAGAATATCCTCAATCTTACCTTCAGGGTATGCAATGGATCTGTCTGCTAGTTGTAAGGTGACAGTGGTTGGACGTGCTTCTCCTATTCCTAGCTGGCGGAATAGTGATAGGGGCATGAGGTTTATGCTGGCTCCCAGGTCACAAAGAGCTCTGCCCACGTGCTTGCCTCCCAGCTCTACAGGTAGGGTGAAGGAACCAGGATCCTTCTCCTTCTTGGGTAGCTTGTTTTGGAGTATAGCACTGCACTCTTCAGTGAGATTGACTGTTTCAAACTCACCAATTATTCTCTTGTTAGTTATAATATCCTTCAAAAACTTTACATAAGAAGGCATAGACTGTAAAACTTCTACAAAAGGAATATTAACATGCACTTGCTTAAGAATTTCTAGAAATTTATTAAAGTGCACTTCATGTTCTTGTTTTTTCTTTAGCCTTCTAGGAAATGGAGGTGGTGGCACATATGCAGGCACTTCAGGTCGCCTCAGGATAGGTGGAGGCCTTGGAATTTCTTCTATCTCTTCTATGATTGGCTCCAGCCTTTGTCCTGATGTGCTTGGTGGTGGTGGACCTTGGTTTGGCAGAGACTCCAGTGGAGCACTAGACTCAGTGTTCTCTACTCTCTTTGGTGTTTCTTTGGTGTTGCTCACCAATGGTCTCCCACTTATGAGTTCAATTGCTTGGACTTGCTCTTTACCATCTCTCCTTGGCACTTCAGTGTCAGCAGGGAGTCTACCTTGGGGCCTACTTTTGATTTCATTGGCTAGTTGCCCTATTTGGTTCTCTAGGCTCCTAAGAGTAGCTTGCTGACTCTGTAGAGTGGCATCATTCTTGGCTATGTATTCCTTGAGTAAGTTTTCTACAGAAGACCCTACAGGTTGGTTGTATGGTTTTTGGTACATGGATTGGTTATGTTGGGGAGTGAAACCAGGTGTTCCACTCGGTCTTGGTTGGTTAGGATTTTGATTAGCATTTTGTTGGCCACCCCATGACAGGTTTGGGTGGTTCCTCCAACCAGGGTTGTAAGTGTTGGAATAGGGGTTGTTCCTAGGCTGCTGCTGGCTTCCAATATAGCAGACTGAGGCTGGATTCCCAGGGCAGTATTCATACAGGTGCCCTTCCCCACAGAATCCACAGATAAGTGTCTCACCTTGGCTTGGTTGGGTGCCCATTGACATGGCTGTGGCGGTGTTGACACTTGTTTGGAGATTGGCTTGAGCCATTTGCTTAACTAGGTTGGTCAGGGCATTTATTTGGCTGCTCATTGCACTTAGAGCATCCTTGTCTTGAGCTCTAGTTGGCTCAACTGGATCATCTGACCACCTACAGTGAGATGCTGAGATCTTCTCCAAGATCTCATAGGCCTCGTTGTAACTCTTGGACAACATGGAACCTCCAGCAGATGAATTTAAGACTTGCCTAGTGCTGGGGTTGCATCCTTTGAAAAAGACCTCTATTTGGATACACCATGGGATGCCATGGTGTGGACATTTAAGAAGTAGATCTTTAAACCTTGTCCAAGCTTCGTGAAGAGACTCAATGTCAGCTTGTTTGAACTTGATTATGTCGTCACGAAAGGTAGAATTCCTATCAGGTGGGAAGTATTTGACTAGGAATTTTTCTGCTAAGTCTGTCCAATTACGGACTGATCCTGAGGGTAATGAGTTTAACCACGTTTTGGCTTTGTCCCTCAAAGAGTAAGGGAACAGATAGAGCCTCAAGGCTTCTTGGGAAACTCCAGGGATGATGAATGTATCACTGACTCCTAGGAAGTTTCTAAGATGGTTGTGGGGATCCTCATTTTCTATTCCAAAGAATTGTCCCACAGCGGACAACATTTGGAACATCACTGGCTTTAACTCGAATGAGTTGGCAGTGATTTCAGGACGGATTATGCTGGGGTTCAGCTCCCCAGGCATAGGTACTAAGTAAGAGAGTATGGCGCTATCCTTGTCATTCGCTATTTCGATGGGATTGCGAGTGACAGACACCGGATTTGGAACTATTCCATCCATTTCTTCTTGAGACAATTGCGGAGGAATTGCGGTTCCCGCAATTACTTGAGGTAAAGAGGGTTGGTTAAAGAGGCGTTTCTTGGCTCTATTTCTGGCCCTAAGTAATCTCTCAGGCTCAGGATTGAACTCTAGATCACTACTTGAAGGCTCACTCATAAACTAACCCAATAGTACCTGCAAAGGAAATGAAACAGATTAGCTTCAATAGGCAATAAACTTGGTGTTTCAAACTTAACAAACTTCGTTTTCACTTAAATAAATCCCCGGCAGCGGCGCCAAAAACTTGTTGCGTGCTCAATGTGTTAAAATAAATAAGCAATAAGATAGAGAGAGCACTCAGAACATGCAAGCATACATGGTCCTATAGCAAGTAGTAAGTATTTTTCATTCGTTTTCCCACAGAGATTTATTATAAGCTACTAGACAAGTGTAAAGTTAAGAAAGAATGGGTGGATTTGATGGGGTCAAATTGGTTTTAAATTGTCTATTTCCTACTGAATACGTAGAGGGTAGCAACATGAACGAGTGCAAGTCAAAGCTAAACTCAAATGAAAAGAAACGAGATTAATAAATGAAGAAGAAAACAGCTAAACAGAATTGTGAACTTAGTAGAATTGCGGAAACAGCAATTCTACCGCAATTTTCCTAACAGCGAAAGTGTGTAAAATGGAGAAACAAGGGCTACTAACGACTCCTCTATAGGCATTTTCTCACGATTCTCAAGCATTGGATCAACTCTCTATGCATCAAACTCACTCAATCTCATGTATCGTCCGATTCCATGCATTAGATTCTTTAGTTTACTCATGTCCAAGTAAGGTCTTAAGCATCTTGTTAAAGCAGAAAGTTATAGTTTGTACTAGGAAAACGCCTATTCCTAGGTCGTTTTCTGGCTACCTTGAAAGGCTAGCATGAGTGTATGACTCTGAACTCTTACTCCTTCCAGAGGTTAGAAGTTCTTTGGACAAAATGGATGGCCAATCGAAATTTCCCGTGGGATGAAGCTTA
This sequence comes from Herpetospermum pedunculosum, assembly GCA_028017165.1. NCBI lineage: Eukaryota > Viridiplantae > Streptophyta > Magnoliopsida > Cucurbitales > Cucurbitaceae > Herpetospermum > Herpetospermum pedunculosum. The sequence continues at coordinate 49,081,876 of CM051528.1, read as the reverse complement.
CATACAATCAATGCTTCGAGAGCTATCCTACATGCTTGGTTCACGTTTTTTAGCCTATAGTATTGTCATTAGCATGCCCCTATGTGACTTAGTTACTCATGGATGTAGGGAGAACAGAAATAAAAGATAAAACAGACATGTTCAGAAGGAATTTAAGGACAAAACAGTAGGGGAAAACAGTAGACTGCAAAGGTAAGAAACTGTGAAATACTGAATTTTGCTTTTGATTACTTGATTGTTTGAAGGAACAAAAGAAAGCTTAAAGTGGATAACACAAAGACAGAACACCACGAAATGCAATAAACTAGCTACTAGAACAGAAACAACAACTAAACAATGCTGGAAAGTAGAAATGAAAGACAGAAAGCAGGTAAATGAGCTTGAACGCCTCGTCGCAACCGCCTCGGCTGAAGGATGAGAAAGATCAGCCTTGCTTGGATGAATCCAATCGGGAGAGAAGATAAATCTCCTCTCCTTCCTATCAGATTATCGATTCCAACAGCTGAGCTTCGCAAACCAACAGACGGCAAAGGAAAACAGGAGAACAGATGGGGCTGCGAGAAGACTTCTACGCTTTCGGATGATGATTGAACCCTCGACTTTGACCCCCTTTTATAGTAGTCTGCAGGTGCGTTTGGGCCAAGGAGAACCATCAATCTTCAACGTCGTACTTCAAAATGGATGGAGGAGAAAGAACGAATCCCTGAAATAACGGAAATTAACAGAAAAAGATCAGTCAACTTACGGTTTTCACTTGAAACATTGCGGTTTCAGCAATGTTTCCGCAATGCTGTCGCAATGTAGTTTTTTCATTCTTTTACTTCGGTTTTCAATCCTTTTCTTCCCTTTTGCACACAAGTCTTAATTTAGCTATCTTCTTTTAATTCTCACAAATAAGCATAAGTTTAAGCTAAATCCTATCAAAAACACCTAAGAGTGTGCATCTTTCTAAGCTAAATAAGTCCTAAATAAGTCACTTTTGGAGACATAACACTTGATATGTTAGAATTTATAACGAATCATTTGTTTTAGCAAAGCTATATGCCTATAAAAATTCATTGAGAGTAAAAGCATGTTTGAAATATATTCTGAGGTGTTCCTCCTTCTTGTGTTGCCCGTGTAACCAGGGGCGATCGTGTAACCCACGGTTGCCACTGCATGAAAAGGCAACTAATGGAAGTGAGCACTAGTCCTTAAAAACGTGAAGCGAAATAAAAGCTTGACGTGTTAGGCTCTCAAGAAAAGAAAAGAAAAGATGAAAAAAAAATAGTTAGGCCTTTTGTTTTGTTATTCTTTCCGACATTGAAAAGCCATTAGACTGTTCTTATTGCCAGAAGTAGGGGGAAGATGAGTATTAGGATTGATTAAGGTGGTTCCGGGTCTATGGAAACTAGGATAGGAGGCGCTAATCACACACACACGTTAGGGAATAGGAGTTAATATTTTGAAATGTTCACAACTTATGCATATGCTTGATTGTTTTCCGTTAGCATGATTATCTTGTTTTTGCAAGTATTGAGATTTGAGTCGTCAGCATGCATGCTTATTTCTATGAGATAAATCTAAGTGTTCCTTGCTCGAGGACTAGCAAGATTCAGGTGGGGGGTATTTTGATAGCTCTAAAATAGAGCTATAATTATAGCCTCAAATCTAGCTAAATGCCATGCTTAATTTAGTTAAATTGCCTTTTTATAGGTGTTTTCGTGGCGAAGAGCTCGGGAAGTCCATTTATGATTTTCGGGGCTAAAACGGTCATTTAAGAGGTTTCGGGAAGTGTTCGGGTCAAAAAGATAGGCCAAACGGAGCTCGGGAGCCAAAACGACCCAAAATGGGGCTTAGACCCGAGAGGGCAGCGCCCAGGCGCCGGCGCCCAGCGCCCAGGCGCCCATCGGAGCCAGACGCCCACGCCCGCGCGCCCGCGCGCCGCCTCGCCCGTGTCCGCGCGCGCGCGCTCCGCCAACGCCCGTGTCCGCCGACGCCCGCGCGCGCTCCCCGCCCGTCATTGAAAGTCCGCGCGCGCGCCCGCGCGCGCCGCCTTGCCTCGCCCGCGCCCAGACCACCGACGCCCGCGCGCGTCGCTCGCCCGCCTCAGCGCCCGAGCGCCCGTCATCGTAGGTCACCCGCGCGCGCCGCTCGGCCGCTCGCCCACGCCTCGCCTCGCCCCAGCCGCGCGCACCCTTCCCTGACGCAATATACCCGTCATCTAAAGTCCTGAAGCCCGTCCTTAAAAGTCAAGAAATTCCCAATTTTGTAATTTTTCCAGAGGGCTCAGCGCCTAGGCGCTGACTTATGGCGCCTAGGCGCTGTCTCGATTCTGTGCGCGCGCCCCCGCGGCGCCTAGGCGCTGACTTATGGCGCCTAGGCGCTAGTCTGACGCAGAAATGGGTATTTATGTCCGTTTTTGCTGTTTTTAGGTTATTCTTTCAATTCTCTCTCAATTTCTTCCGCCCCCATTTGTTGTAGAGCTCGATTCTTGAGCCAAAACATTATTCTTACCCATTCTAATACATTTTAAGTTGATTTCTCTTGATTTTCACAACGGGCAACTAAGGTAAGTGCTCTAATTTGGGTCTAGGGTTTGTGTTGTTGATGTATTAGGTGAGATCTGAACTTTTTATCATCTTCTTGGCTTGTTCTAGCATTCAATTCATCTCTAGCATCGTTCTTAATGTCCAGCATGATTTTCTTAATGATTGACACCCGTTTAGTTAATTGTGTGTTGGTTAGATTAAAGATTCATGACTTAGCGATCGCACTTCATGTTTTGAGTAATTTAATATAGCATTCTGAATTAAATGTGGCCACATTTGTTTGGGTTGTTGATAAAATATAGAGATTGAATAAAATCGAGTCCCATTGTTAGAGATTTCATCAATGGGCTCGTCGCATGAATACCCGTCGCTCGCGACTAATCCTAATTTGGGAGAGCGATCGCCCCTAAGTTAGAATTATTAGCGAAGCATAGTCTAGAGTCGTCACCTCTTTTCTAATTAATTGGGATTATTAGTTCTAATTAAAGCATGGGAGCACTTGTTTTAATTGGGTCTTTTAATGTGTGTGAGTGTTAATAAAAACCGGCTAAGTATATTTTGTGTCTATGATCCGAACCACATCAACAACCAATCCCGACACTCAAATTAGGAGCACGTGTTCCGTTTATTTTTCTCGCATTTATTTTTCTCGCATTTTATTTTATTTTACCGTTAGCTATATTTTTCTGTTTTAGTCTAATTCTCCGTTAGCGTTTTCCCCCTTTATTTTACTGTTTTACTTTGAGTTTTATTTAAAGCAAATAGAAGTTAATTAAGAGAAAATAGTTTTGGTTCCTTGTGGTTCGACACCCGACTACCACTAGCTGCAAAGCTCTGTAGTATCGGATTTATAAATGTTATTTTGGCGGGTCTCGACAACCTGAACATTAGAGAAATTTTTATTAAGTTAAGAAAATCTCTTTGCCATTCACCTTGCTCTTGAATTATGCAAATACCATCCGAATGGGGATGCCCTATTGACATCACGAGGCCGAGCATAATTCTCACGGTGTGAATTTGACAGAGAACGTAGGAGGAGAGGGACATATCATATATACCTTCTCAACACCTCTACTAAGTATTTTAAGACGGAATGGGTAAATTACTCAGGCATTATCCGGCTAAGACAATAAGGCCTAAGTCTAGGTAAAACAAACTTTTACCTATGATGTCTAGGTGATAAACACTTTATTACCTCACACCACTCACGCATGCTCATAAAGCCGGGTTAACTTTACTCAAGTACCGGATGGTCCCCAGGTAGGAGGTGTTCCGTAAACCGTCAGCTTAAATACCTCCAACCTCGAACAGGATGTCCCCGGGTGAGTTTCTTGTAACCTTAGCATTTACAAGATATCGACCTATTCATTTAATGAAACGGAACGATACATTCAACCCTAAGTGAGCATGCCTTTGTCTTTGTTATAGATTTTAAAAGTCTATGCCAATTTTACAACGCTTTGCAAAACTAAGACTTACTACAACAAACTTCTACATGCTTCTCAAACATGCATCACTAAGGCACGACAAGTTGAATATATTTAATTTCATAATTAATATAACAATTATATCGATTATGTTTTTAAATATACAACTCCTAATTCATAAATTAATATAACACTTATATCAATTCTCATGAATTAAGCATGCATCCTATACATTATAACACTTATAACAAACAAAATGCATCTAATGTTGGATGTTTAATTTCATAATTAATATAACACTTATATCAATTATTCTATTAAGCAAACAACATCTAATTCATGAATTAATATAACTCTTATATTAATACTCATGAATAAACATGCATCCTATACATTATAACACTTATAATATACCATGTGCATAAAATTAGGGCAACCTATGTTGTTGATTTAATTTCATAATTAATATAACACTTATATCAATTATTCTATTAAGCAAACAACATCTAATTCATGAATTAATATAACTTTTATATCAAAAATCATGAATTGCCAAATATGCATACGATATATTATAACACTTATAACATATTTTCAATGCATGAAGCATGCTTCCTACGGTGGGATTTTAAATCTATATGGCATACGTTATGCACATATAAACATGGAATTTAATTAAAACATACATTCGCAATGCATAATTAATTAAACACACTAAAGTGGATCGATTTTGGCATTTAACAAGCAATAACTAATTTATTACAAGCTTGAACAACAAGCTACGTCTTGAGCGGACTTCGAACTCTTCGCACCGCCTTTGACCAACTTGCTTCCTCCGAACGCTTCGGCCAAAAACTCTTCGAATTTCTCCTCGTATTGCCCAGAACGAGTTTGAACTTACACCGAACATTTCGGCGAGTTTCAAACTCAAACTTCTTTCACAAAGAAACCTATATGGACTATAATGACTCTAAAAAATACAGACTCTTTAGCATGCATTAAAGCCCATACATTCTCGGGCAATTACAAATAATGAAATTCAAAAAGAAACTATGCCAAAATCGATATTCACTTTAGAATTCCAATCAGAAACAATTTCTAAAATAAAACCCACCATAACTTAAATTGATAGAAATTGAGTGGCCAAAAACGCTCTGATACCAATTGACGGAGAGTTGATGGAACGCAGCGGAAGCGATTTGGATCATAGACACTCTAATTTCATCAATTTAAACAAAATGGAAACATGCAAAAGCATCGAAAAAGAGAAATTAGAACACATACCCTTGTCGTTCGTATTTCTCCAATTTCACCGCCAGAAGCTCCTCACAAGCTCACCGAGCCTTCTCACGAAACCTTCGTGGACCACCCACGGTAGTCCCGCTATCCTCAGGCCGAGAAACGGAGTAGTGGGACTCCTTTTACAAAAGAAAAGAAGGAAGAAGCTCCACTGAAGAAAACTAATTTTTCTTAACAGAGGGCAGTGGCCGAGAGAAGAAGAAGAAAAAAATCGAATTAAAATCTTATTTCAATTGACGAACCCAAAAAGCACTAACAATTTGGATTTTGTTTTTTCTTTTTTTATTTTTTCTTTTTTTTATTTGATCTGACGAAATATATACTCTGTATATATATAAACATTACATGTGTCTTACATGCTTGCATGTAAGACACATGTATATATATATATATATATATATATATATATATTTATAAATTATTATTATTAAAAATAATAATAATTATTTTATTAATTAAACTTTTTAATTAATAAAAAATATATATATATTTTAATTAATATTATTTAATTCAATATGAAATATTAATTAAATAATATAATTAAACCCGGTTTTCCGAAAACCGACTTTTTGCACATGAATCCTATTCATGTTTTCAGACCAATCTCATATTTAAATCATATTTAAATCATATTTAAATATGTCTATTCTTCTTCCACAAACCCGAATTTGAACGATTCAAATTCTTTTCTTTTCTTTTATATTGTTTCACGGCTTTATCCGAGCTAGCCAGGAGAACCGTAAGGACCTACAGATCATGAGCTCCAACGATACGAGATTATCCGGTCAAAACTCTTTCAACCGAACTAACCAACATTCGTTAACCCCCGGAGACTCCACTAAAGTCCAAGGGCTGCACTCTCCTCACTGTAGATATATTGTGTCCTCTTGATATAACTATCATCAGTAAGTCGATCCTTCACAGGTCGTTCATAATCACAACGGGTCATTTATACCGTTTAACCCTTGTATTATATCTTGTTCCTTAAGTACCACTGATACCTCTAATGAACAATTGATTTGTGGTCCAACCATCAAATCAGATTCCTCCCTGATCAGGAGAGGATGGGCCCATTGTTCAAGACCTGGAGTCAGAACTTAAGGGAACAACCTCTCTACTAACCCTTAAAGCGGGTAGGAGTGAATTCCATCTCGCACAACTATGTCCCCAACCACTTATTCGATCTTATCCCCAAGATGGTAGGCTTATTGAGTCGGCGATAAGGCCACTCTCACCCGTACAAGTCAAAGGATCAGGTCGAATAAACAGGAGTTCATAGTGAGCTCAGGATTGAGATCGAGTTACCTAAGTCATCAAATGAAAAAACCGGTCTTTACAGTAAACGGTGTTATAAAGAAAGAGCGATTTTATTTCTTGGTTCGGTCTTGTGCAAACTCATTGCACAGGACGCCCTCACTCACATGTCTCCACATGAAACGGTTCGAATCACATCGTTTTGTACTATACAAAGTGAGCCGCGTCCAATAGTGTCCCCAGGATAAGGTACCCAGCCTTATCCCTATACTATAGACCATTTTGGCTGTCTACTTGAACTTGATTCACATTCATGTCACACATGAAGTTCAAGTACTCACACTATCGCCATGGGTGTTTGTTATTGGTATAGGTTAATACAAACACAATTCACTAAAATTCAATAACAACTTTATTGAAATATAATATATACATTCATTCAGTTTACAAACTACGAGTTTTAGGACATAAAACCCAACAGCTTCATGCATTGAAAATATGTTATAAGTGTTATAATATATCGTATGCATATTTGGCAATTCATGAGTTTTGATATAAAAGTTATATTAATTCATGAATTAGATGTTGTTTGCTTAATAGAATAATTGATATAAGTGTTATATTAATTATGAAATTAAATCAACAACATAGATTGCCATAGTTTTATGCACATGGTATATTATAAGTGTTATAATGTATAGGATGCATGTTTATTCATGAGTATTAATATAACAGTTATATTAATTCATGAATTAGATGTTGTTTGCTTAATAGAATAATTGATATAAGTGTTATATTAATTATGAAATTAAACATTCAACATTAGATGCATTTTGTTTGTTATAAGTGTTATAATGTATAGGATGCATGCTTAATTCATGAGAATTGATATAAGTGTTATATTAATTTATGAATTAGGAGTTGTATATTTAAAAACATAATCGATATAATTGTTATATTAATTATGAAATTAAATATTCAACTTGTCATGCCTTAGTGATGCATGTTTGAGAAGCATGTAGAAGTTTGTTGTAGTTAGTCTTAGATTTGCAAAGCGTTGTAAAATTGGCATAGACTTTTAAAATCTATAAAAAAGACAAAGGCATGCTCACTTAGGGTTGAATGTATCGTTCCGTTTCATTAGATGAATAGGTCGATATCTTGTAAATGCTAAGGTTACAAGAAACTCACCCGGGGACATCCTGTTCGAGGTTGGAGGTATTTAAGCTGACGGTTTACGGAACACCTCCTACCTGGGGACCATCCGGTACTTGAGTAAAGTTAACCCGGCTTTATGAGCATGCGTGAGTGGTGTGAGGTAATAAAGTGTTTATCACCTAGACATCATAGGTAAAAGTTTGTTTTACCTAGACTTAGGCCTTATTGTCTTAGCCGGATAATGCCTGAGTAATTTACCCATTCCGTCTTAAAATACTTAGTAGAGGTGTTGAGAAGGTATATATGATATGTCCCTCTCCTCCTACGTTCTCTGTCAAATTCACACCGTGAGAATTATGCTCGGCCTCGTGATGTCAATAGGGCATCCCCATTCGGATGGTATTTGCATAATTCAAGAGCAAGGTGAATGGAGAAAGTATTTATAGTAAGTGGGAGAAGGAAGTATGTCAATACATCTTGCGGTCTCCTCCATTGGATTGAACTGTGAGTTCCTATGTTCTGCCTGCTAGGTGCCCACAAGTGGTACCGATCCATTCGGAGGGTCGTTTCATAGGAATCGGAACATCTCAATCACCATTTATGGATAAAGAAACATAGAGTCATTCCCAACTTTGACATTTCCATTCGGTTGCATCGTTGGGGCCGCCCTATGAATTCTAAAAATGGAGAGTCACACTTACGAGATTTGCTAAGGAGTTAGTAAATCTTGACCAAACAGCGATAACTAAGATGCTATAGGAATATGAGATATTCTGGTATTAGCATTTAGTCAAGAATGTCTTGATTCAGTGAAGGAATGCTTGACTGCCCCTCGGTAGCGACCATTCTGACCCACTGAAGTATCGTTGCAGTTTAATAATGAGTTTTGGGTACATTATTATTCTTTGCTAAATTCTTGATTGGTGTGTAAATTAGGTTAAAACTTTTTCACTAATATACTTTTTCATTCTCTTTTCAGCATGTCTAGCTCTTTTATTCACTTACTAGCTTCCGATAAGTTAACCGGCGATAACTACGCGACCTAGAAATCGAACTTGAATACGATTCTCGTTCTAGATGATATAAGGTTCGTCTTATCAGAGGATTGTCCTCCCCCTCCTAGCTCGGATGCGACTCGAACTGTTCGAGAAGCATATGATAGATGGACAAGGGCTAATGATAAAGCCTGAGTCTATATCTTAGCCAGCATATCTGATGTGTTAGCTAAGAAGCACGAGGATATGGTTTCTGCTAAAGAAATCATGTCTTCATTACAGGAGATGTTTGGACTTCCGTCCTCATCGGTCTGTCATGAAGCCCTCAAATACGTTTACAACTCTCGCATGAAGGAGGGTACATCTGTTAGGGAGCATGTCCTTAACATGATGGTCCACTTCAATGTGGCGGAAGTAAGTGGAGCTACTATTGATGAGTCAAGTCAAGTAAGCTTTATCATGGAATCTCTTCCGAAGAGTTTTCTTCAGTTCAGAACCAATATGGTAATGAACAAGATAAAGTATAATTTGACTTCTCTCCTCAGCGAGCTACAGACCTATCAGTCCCTTCACACTTCTAAAGGAAAAGAGAAGGAGGCAAACATTGTCACTTCTAGGAAATTCCAAAAGGGGTCGTCTTCAGGGAGTAGGTCTGAACTTTCTTCTATTAAGAATAAGAGTATTCAAAAGAAGAAGAAAGATAAAAGGAAGGGAAAAGCACCTGCTGCAGGTAAGAGCAAGACTAAATCTACAGACAAAGGAAAATGTTTCCATTGTGGTGTAGATGGGCACTGGAAACGGAATTGCCCAAAGTATCTTGCAGAGAAAAAGGCTGAGAAGGAAAGACAAGGTAAATATGATTTATTTGTTGTCGAAACATGTTTAGTAGAACATGATTGTCATACCTGGATACTTGATTCAGGAGCTACTAACCATATTTGTTCTTCTTTTCAGGAAACTAGTTCTTGGCAGCCACTTTCTCGAGGTGAGATAACTCTCAGAGTTGGAACTGGAGAGGTTGTCTCAGCTGAAGCAGTGGGAGCTGTAAAGTTGTTGTATAGAGATAGTTTCATTTTACTAGAAAATGTACTCCTGGTTCCTACCTTCAAGAGGAATCTTGTATCTATATCTTGTTTGTTAGAACAGTTGTATAAAGTATCTTTTGTTTATAATGAAGCGTTCATTAGCAAAAGAGGTGTACGTATTTGTTCTGCGAAACTTGAAAACAACTTGTATGTGTTAAGACCAACCGAAGCCAAAGCTATTTTGAACACTGAAATGTTTAAAACAGCTGAGACTCAAACTAAAAGGCAGAAACTTTCTCCAAGTACTTATCTTTGGCACTTAAGACTAGGTCACATTAATCTCAATAGGATTGGGAGATTGGTTAAGAGTGGTCTGCTAAATCGTTTAGAGGACAACTCTTTACCGCCATGTGAGTCTTGTCTTGAGGGCAAAATGACCAAACGATCTTTTTCTGAAAAAGGTCATAGGTCCAAAGAACCTCTAGAAATCGTGCATTCGGATCTCTGTGGTCCTTTGAATGTCAAAGCACGAGGAGGGTATGAATATTTCATCAGTTTTATTGATGATTATTCTAGGTACGGTTATCTTTATCTAATGCATCATAAGTCCGAAGCTCTTGAAAACTTCAAAGAGTATAAGACAGAGGTTGAGAACACATTAGGTAAATCGATAAAAACACTCCGATCAGATCGAGGTGGAGAGTATATGGATTTAAGATTCCAGGACTATATGATAGAACATGGAATAGTATCTCAACTCTCAGCGCCAGGAACACCACAGCAGAATGGTGTGTCCGAGAGGAGAAATAGAACCCTGTTAGACATGGTTCGATCTATGATGAGTTATGCTCATTTGCCTAGTTCGTTTTGGGGATATGCAGTAGAGACTGCAGTATATATTATGAACATGGTTCCCTCTAAGAGTGTTTCTGAAACACCTTATGAGTTATGGAGAGGGCGTAAAGGTAGTTTACGTCACTTCAGGATTTGGGGGTGTCCGACACATGTGCTAGTACCCAATCCAAAGAAGTTGGAACATCGTTCAAAATTGTGCCTATTTGTAGGTTACCCCAAGGAAACGAAAGGTGGTCTATTTTACGATCCTCATGAGAACAAGGTACTAGTATCGACTAATGCCACGTTCTTAGAGGAAGACCACATGGGAGATCATCAACCGTCGAGCAAAATTGTTTTGTCCGAATTTTCCAGGAAAGCTACAGACGAATCAACAAAGGTTGTTGATCAGGCTGGTCCTTCTCAAGAGTTGAGAAAGCCTCGACGCAGTGGGAGGGATGTAAGACAGCCCGACCGCTACATCGGCTTGTCTGAAACTCAAGTCGTCATACCTGATGATGGCGTTGAGGATCCATTGACCTTTAAACAGGCAATGAATGACATAGACAAGGACCACTGGCTTAAAGCCATGGATCTCGAAATGGAGTCTATGTACTTCAATTCGGTCTGAGATCTTGTAGACCAACCAGATAGTGAAATACCTATCGGTTGCAAGTGGATCTACAAGAGAAAACGAGACCAAGCCGGTAAGGTGCAAACCTTTAAGGCTCGACTTGTGGCAAAAGGTTATTCCCAAAGAGAAGGGGTGGACTATGAAGAAACCTTTTCTCCTGTTGCCATGTTAAAGTCGATTGGAATACTCTTATCCATTGCTACATTTTATGATTATGAAATCTGGCAAATGGATGTCAAGACTGCCTTTCTGAATGGTAATCTTGAGGAGAGTATCTATATGGCTCAACCAGAGGGATTCATACTTCAGGGTCAAGAGCAAAAGGTTTGCAAGCTTAATCGGTCCATTTATGGGTTGAAGCAAGCATCTAGATCCTGGAATATAAGGTTTGATACGGCGATCAAATCTTATAGCTTTGAACAAAATATTGACGAACCTTGTGTTTACAAGAAAGTAGTCAATACTGTTGTAGCTTTCTTAGTCTTGTACGTAGACGATATACTACTCATTGGGAATGATGTAGGGTTCCTAACTGACGTTAAGAATTGGCTAGCGACCCAATTCCAAATGAAAGATTTGGGAGAGGCTCAGTTTGTTCTAGGGATTCAGATCATAAGGAATCGTAAGAACAAAGTGCTAGCGCTGTCTCAAGCATCTTATATTGACAAGGTGTTGTCAAGATATTCGATGCAGAATTCCAAGAAAGGTCCGCTGCCTTTTAGGCATGGAATTCACTTGTCTAAGGAACAGTCTCCTAAGACACCTTAAGAGGTTGAGGATATGAGACGAATTCCCTATGCATCTGCAGTTGGTAGTCTCATGTACGCTATGTTGTGTACACGACCCGACATCTGCTATGCAGTAGGAATTGTCAGTAGGTTCTAGTCCAATCCAGGATATGATCACTGGACAACCGTTAAACACGTCCTCAAGTATCTTAGGAGAACGAGAGACTATGTGCTTGTGTATGGCGCGAAGGATTTGATCCTTGCAGGATACACTGACTCTGATTTTCACACTGATATAGATTCCAGGAAATCTACATCAGGATCAGTGTTCACTCTTAACGGAGGAGCAATAGTATGGAGGAGTATAAAGCAAGGTTGTATTGCTGACTCCACCATGGAAGCTGAGTATGTCGCAACTTGCGAAGCAGCGAAGGAAGCTGTATGGCTTAGGAAGTTCTTGACAGATTTGGAAATTGTTCCAAATATGAACTTGCCAATCACCCTTTATTGTGATAACAGCGGTGCAGTGGCAAATTCTAAAGAACCTAGAAGCCATAAGCGTGGAAAGCATATTGAGCGGAAATATCATCTCATCAGGGAGATAGTGCAACGAGGAGATGTGATCGTCACACAGGTAGCCTCGGAACACAACATTGTTGATCCGTTTACTAAGTCTCTCACGGCTAAAGTGTTTGAGAGACACCTAAAAAGTCTAGGGCTGCGAGCTGCTCAGTAGGACAGTGGGAGAAACTTTACATATTTGATATTCTAGTTCTCTCGACCAACATGTACTCCACTGACGTTTTAGTCCAAGTGGGAGTTTGTTGGGTTTTATGTCCTAAAACTCGTAGTTTGTAAACTGTATGAATATATATATTTTATTTCAATAAAGTTGTTATTGAATTTTTGTATTAACCTATACCAATAACTAACACCCATGGCGATAGTGTGAGTACTTGAACTTCATGTGTGACATGAATGTGGATCAAGTTCAAGTAGACAGCCAAAATGGTCTATAGTATAGGGATAAGGCTGGGTACCTTATCCTGGGGACACTATTGGACGCGGCTCACTTTGTATAGTACAAAACGATGTGATTCGAATCGTTTCATGTAGAGACATGTGAGTGAGGGCGTCCTGTGCAATGAGTTTGCAGAAGACCGAACCTAGAAATAAAATCGCTCTTTCTTTATAACACCGTTTACTGTAAAGACCGATTTTTTTATTTGATGACTTAGGTAACTCGATCTCAATCCTGAGCTCACTATGAACTCCTGTTTATTCGACCTTATCCTTTGACTTGTACGGGTGAGAGTGGCCAGATCGCCGACTCAATAAGCCTACCATCTTGGGGATAAGATCGAATAAGTGGTTGGGGACGTAGTTGTGCGAGATGGAATTCACTCCTACCCGTTTTAAGGGTTAGTAGAGAGGTTGTTCCCTTAAGTGCTGACTCCAGGTCTTGAACAATGGGCCCATCCTCTCCTGATCAGGGAGGAATCTGATTTGATGGTTGGACCACAAATCAATTATTCATTAGAGGTGTCAGTGGTACTTAAGGAACAAGATATAATACAAGTTAAACGGTATAAATGACCTGTTGTGATTATGAACGACCTGTGAAGGATCGACTTACTGATGATAGTTATATCAACAGGACACAATATGTCTACAGTGAGGAGGGTGCAGCCCTTGGACTTTAGTGGAGTCTCCGGGGGTTAACGAATGTTGGTTAGTTCGGTTGAAAGAGTTTTGACCGGATAATCTCGTATCGTTGGAGCTCATGATTTGTAGGTCCTTACGGTTCTCCTGGCTAGCTCGGATAAAGTCGTGAAACAATATAAAAGAAAAGAAAAGAATTTGAATCGTTCAAATTCGGGTTTGTGGAAGAAGAATAGACATATTTAAATATGATTTAAATATGGACATATTTAAATATGATTAAAATATGAGATTGGTCTGAAAACATGAATAGGATTCATGTGCAAAAAGTCGATTTTCGGAAAACCGGGATTAATTATATTATTTAATTAATATTTGATATTGAATTAAATAATATTAATTAATTTATATATATATTTTTTATTAATTAAAAATTTTAATTAATAAAATAATTATTATTATTTTTATAAATAATAATAATAATATATATATTTATATATACATATATATATGTATATATATATATATATATATATATATATTTATATATACATATATATATACATGTATATATATATATATATATATTTATATATACATATATATATATACATGTGTCTTACATGCAAATGTAAGACACATGTAAGGTATATATATATATACAGAGGTTTTGTGATTCATCAGATGAATTAAACAAAAAAAAAAAAAAAAAAAAAAAAAAAATACATTTTGTCAGTGGACTTTGGGTTCTTCAATTGAATTGAGAATTCAATTTGAAGTTTTGTTTTTCTCCCGTCTTCTTCCTCTCTGCTTCTGGAAAAATAGTTTTTTCAGTGGAGCTTCTTCCTTCTTTTCTTTTGTAAAAGGAGTCCCACTACTCTGTTTCTCGGCCCGAGGATAGCGGGATTACCGTGGGTGGTCCACGAAGGTTTCGTGAGAAGGCTCGTTGAGCTCGTGAGGAGCTTCTGGCGGTGAAATTGAAGAAATTCGAACGACAAGGGTATGTGTTCTAATTTCTCTTTTTCATTGCGTTTGCATGTTTCCGTTTGTTTAAATTGATGAAATTAGAGTGTCTATGATCCAAATCGCTTCCGCTGCGTGCCATGCGGTCCATCAAAACATTCATGAAACAAAATTTCATGCTTTTCATTATTCTCACATTCTCCACGTTTTTTTGTTTCTAACGAATAACATTCATCCAACAATCTTCATCATTCTCACATCTCCACATCGGGTTTATTATTCTCACATTCTCCACGTTTTTTTTTTGTTTCTAACGAATAACATTCATCCAACAATCTTCATCATTCTCACATCTCCACATCGGGTTTATTCTCTCCCATCACATTGTTCACGTTCACATTGTTCACGTTCATTATTCTTGCTGAACACCGAAGGAGTTTTTCAAGTCGATCATTCTCCGTTATTCAACTCTATCATTCTTCACGTTCATTATTCTTGCTGAAGGTATGTGTACTTATTTTCGTTAATTTTGCCACTAATAAAACCCTAAACCCTTGATGTCGGTTTATTCCGTAATTGAAATTAGATTTTTTTCATCCTAAAACAATATTTGGTAAAATGACACAAAAATACCGACAGGGTTAAATCTCAACACGAAACCCTAAAACCCTAAACCCTAAAAACCGGTCGTGGAATTACCACCGGTAATTTTATGTTATTGAATTTACCGGTCTGGTAATTTCGCATATCATTTTCCCCCCAACTTTTTTCTTAACTTTTATTTATTTATATGTGTGCAGATGCCTCGAGTTTGGGTATGTTTTGGTGGTGTGTGGAATGAAATAGAAAATTGTTATTATGGTTGGAAAACAAGAGGGTGTGACTTACTGAAATTACGTACAATGATTTTTTAGGGCGGGTCTATACTCTAAGTAGTATAAATCCAGATCTATACGATCTTGTAATTAGATGTATACTCCAATTGAAGTCCAGAGCACTGACTTTTGTTATTAGCAATGACGAGGACCTTCGTACTTTCTTGACTTGGGGTGAAGTCTCTGTATATCCTTTGTATATATCCACTATGTCAAAGTTGACCCAAACACCTGAAATGCAAATTCCATCCACTTCCAACCACGAAATTCCAACAACGTCCACATCTTTCCCGTATAACATAGGGCAAATACCATCCACATCGTCCATTCCATATATACCAGGCACACAATTTTACCCTATGTTTTACCCGGGCATGCCTTACCCTAGCGTTCCTTACCTTACCATGCCTTACCCTAGCGTGCCACAATTGTCTTACGCTAATGTGGAGGCATATAACTTGGGGGATGACGCAGACCTTACTCAACATCATGGTGTTGAAGAAGGGGACGAGCGTGGTGTAGAAAATACAGGTGGCGGTGTTGAATATAATGAATATAATTATAATGATGGTGGTGATGGTGATGGTGGAGATGATGGTGGGGAGGGTGAGCCCGGTGAAGATTATGGTGAATATAATGATGGTGTAGAAGAAGATGATGATGGTGGGGAAGAAAGGGACGACGAGCCTGTTCAAGTACATGTACAAAATACTGTTGAGGTTCCTGCTGGTCCTGTTGCACACGTGGTTGATGTTCCTTCTGCATCGGTTCATGCTTCATTGTTAGGTCAGTCTACTGAAGACATAAAAGTTGGAGAAATTTTTATGACTAAAAAAGCTTTGTTGATGAGATTGTCCGTTATAGCAATGAAGACTAGCTTTGAGTTTAAGGCTAAGAAGTCGAACAAGACACTGTGCGTAATGATATGTAGGAATGCTGAATGCAAATGGAGACTCCGGGCTATGAAGTTGAAGGATTGTGATATATTCAACGTTACACAATATGCGAACATTCATACATGCAAAAAAAAAATGTTGACTCACAACCATCGACAGGCCAAATCTTCAGTTCTTGGTCATTTATTGAAGTCGAAGTTTGAGGATACCAGCTGTATCTACAAAGCCAAAGACATTGTCAATGATATTCGAAAGGAGTATGGTGTTAACCTAACCTATGACAAGGCTTGGCGAGCCAGAGAAATAGCACTGCGTCTTGCTTGGGGGTCGCCAGAAGAATCTTTCAAACTCTTGCCAAGGTTCGGTGAGGCTTTGAAAATTGAAAATCCAGGTACGGTGTTTGATTTGCAACTAGATGAAAATAAATACTTCAAATATGTATTTATGGAGTTAGGTCCCGCCATTAGAGGTTTCGTGGGTTGCATTCGGCCTGTACTAATAATAGACGGTACTCACTTGAGGGGGAAGTACAAGGGTAAGCTTATACTTGCAACTAGTGTTGATGACAACAACCAAATATACCCCATTGGTTTTGGAATCGGTGAAGGGGAATCTGAAGCCTCGTGGGTGTATTTTCTTTGACAGATGGAACGTGCAATCGGACATGTCCCCGGGTTAGTCATTGTGTCTGATAGACACCCGAGCATTCGAAAGGCGATTCAAATTGTATTTCCTGAAGTTGTTCACTGTTTATGTATACATCATATAAGTGAGAACCTTAAGACAAAGTATAAGAATGAAGACATTTGTAAGCTATTTCTCCAAACAGCGAAGGCATGCCGCGAAGTACAATTCAATGAATTTTGGGGACAACTTGTAAAATATCCGGGTGCACAAAATTATTTGGAGGATATTGGGCTAGACCGATGGGCTCGTGTTTTCCAATGTGGAAGAAGGTACAATCAGAACACCACAAATCTCGCAGAATGCACGAACTCTGTATTTAAGGACGCGCGTCAACTTCCGATTACAAGATTATTAGACCATATCAGAGGGTGGTTTCAAAGGAAGTATTACAAGCGTCGGACCAAGCACGCGATTCGTGGTGAGGAGTCTCTCGTATCGAAATATGTCGAGGGTCTTCTGGAAATATCAGTAGAGAATGCGAGGAGACACAAAGTTGATCCAATTGATAGATTTGAATTCGAGGTTGATGATAGGTATTTGGGTGGACGTGTCAACATTGAGACCAGAACATGTACTTGTCGTGAGTTTGACTATTATGATATCCCATGTTCTCACGCAATAGCTGGATGTTGGTTTCGTGGCATAGACCCCATGACCCTCTGCTCTTCGATTTACAATATGGAAACTTTGATCAACTCGTACTCGGAGCCCATATTTCCGCTTGGTCATCTCTCAGAGTGGAAGAGATCAGCTGATTTCGTTGACTGTGAGGTACTTCCCCCCAAGCAGGTCATAAGAGTTGGTCGACGCCAGACCTTGCGAATACCCTCTACAGGTGAAACCCAACAAGTTCATAGATGCAGTCGTTGTGGGAATTTGGGACACAATAGAAAAACTTGTCAACAACCACTAAGCACTGTATGATACTATGTTTGTAATATGTAACAATGAACTTTGTTTTTACTATGTAACAACACTTCATTATATTATTTCTTCGGAACGTTTAATGTTGTTATTCAATGTATACCCTAAACCCTTTGGTCGGTATCTTTTCGAAACGAAGGGGAAAAACGAAGGTGCAAAACGATTCTGGGAAATTTACCGGTTGGTAAATAATTTCCACCGGTAAATTTCCCAGAAACGTCTTTTCCGGTAATTTTCCTCAAACAAAGGTGCAAAACGATTCTGGGAAATTTACCGGTCGGAAAATAATTTCTAAATTTCCTTTACCGACCGGTAAATTTTCCAGAATAGTTGCACCTTTGTTTAGGGAAAATTTATCGGCCGGTAAATTTCCTTTACCGACCGGTAAATTCGTCAGATTCTAGATTATTTTGTTTGGGTTTCGGGTTTACGGTTTAGGGTTTGTTCAATTGGTTATTTTGTAGAGATAATTTCAACTACTTATGCTACCATTTTTTGTTTATCATTCTTTAGGGTTTAAGGTTTAGGGTTTAGTACTTAAAACAATATATATTTCTTAATACAATATTTCTTAATAAGAAAAAACCGAAATAATAAAAAACTTTAATACATTAAAAAATATTTCGGGTTACAATAATGGTCTATTGGCCCACAGTTGTACAGCATACTGACGCCTACAAAAATCAATGTTATCCTGAGATAGGGTGTCCATTGGACATCCCATTACAAGATATTCTAAAAACTTAGCAGCAAAAATACCACAGTCACCACTATCAATTTGTTGGGAAACGTCACGTTGTCTATACATCTCCCATGGTAGGATGGGCAGTGTGGTTCTCATCTGCAAGACCCCACACTGTCCCAACAACATGTAGAAATTTGTGCGGACATGCTTCAGCTCCATCTGCAATTGCTCGTCTGTAGTCACAGCGTCATGCAAGAATCGTACACTGTCAACTCGGCATTCCGCAAATCACCACACAACAACACCCAATGGTTACCTCCTATATTGAATGGCATGTACACCACATCAACGGTATTCCATGGTACGTCGTAGTCGGTCTTCTTCCCTAACGTATAGTCGACGACATTTTTGTACTTACTCCATTTGATGCGTGGATCACTCGGGAGTCTGTTCGACATCTCTTCGTACACTTTTTCTCCTCTTAGAAATGACTGAATCGCATAATGAATGAATGAATGAAATTGTGAGTCAGGTTATTGATAGACAAATTAGATTGCGTAAAATAATATAACTACTTACAGTGACAACTACATCTGTAGTGACAAATTTGTGATCGCAGAAATTCGGTTTCAAGTGTAACTTCTTGCGAATGAACAGAAAAAGTGAGTCCATGACCTACACATTAATTTATTACTTGTTAATCCCTAAGCTCTTGAAATCCTAATATACCATAATAGTATTACATGAAGAATAGTATTACATACCTCGTCGCTCGTCCAATGAGATGGTGTTAGAAGATCTCGAAACCATTATTTGTCTCTGTGTGCGTACGTTGTTCTTCGCCACACCTTATTTTTATCGTCCATCCATTTTTCAAACTTCTGATTCATTGGTGGAGGTATTTTACGTAATGGGTTGCCCTTATCCGTGTAGATCAATTGACCCTGCCGATTCTTGAAAATTACTGGACTATGAAGTTTCCATGGGACGGTACGGGCACGCAGACCCCGACGTGGTACTGGATTCGCAGCTACAGGTCCGCTAACTTCTACCACGTAATCTATCGGCTACATAAGACAAATGCAAATTAAAATGTTAACATTATAGAAATATTTACTAAAAGTTTTAAAAGTTTTATGAAGAAATGAGGTTACCTCCGACTTCACGGTGGCTACATCCTCTGGACGATCGGTGACTACTTCCTCCACACGATCGATGACTACATCCTCCAGACGATCGGTGACTACATCTGGTGGGACGGATTTTGAATATCCTCCCTAAATATCAAGCTGTCGAGGCTTGCCAAAATACAATTTATAAGCCTATTAACAAAAGCTTTGCAGCTAGTGGTAACAGGGTCGATCCACAGAGAAGAACGTGATTGAAATTAAAGTTTGAAGTGGAAATTAATTGACAAATTGGGTTTTGTAACAAGGGGGAGTTTAAGCATGCGATAAAAAGAGTTAAACGCTAACGGAAGAATTAAAGAGAAAGAGATTGACGAGTGTACGGTTCGGGGATTTTCGGGATTTCTTTGCTAGACATTCTACCACTTATCATTTAATACAATCCTAAGGCTAACAGTTTGTCATACACGCGGTCGGTTACCCAGGGCACCCTAAAGTAACCGGCTCCATAGCAATTAACTAAATCAAAAGATCTAATTAAACATTGTTTAAGGTTTCATTAGAGTGATCAGCCCCAAATTGACTCTAAACAGTCACTAGCATACCGCGACGGACATTCGACCACGTAATCAAATTGCTAACTGGCTACCTGCCAACGCTGAAGTACCCAACAACTATCATGCATGACTCGATACTCCGATTTATTTCATTGTTCTGTGTTACTAGGCGAATAGTGAGAGGCACGGCATCGCTACTCTTTAACTCTAACATATGCTAGAAAACTCGATTGTCCGTCGGCGAAATCTAACACATGCATGGGATGAAGTAAGAACAATAAATGCATACAAATCAGAAACCAAATTGGAATTTAAAGCATGGATTATCAAAGTATAGAAGTCTAACAAATAATCCCTTAAATTACCCCAAACCGTTCACAATACCTTAGCCGACCATGGGGCGGATCGTCACAAACGCTCCAACGGAGGCCATGGACATCATCTCTAATCCTATTACAATTAAAAGCTCCAAAACTATGCCACAAATGGCGGAGCTAAGCTAAAAGAAGAGGAAAAACCGAGAGGAAGAAGATGAAGTTCCAAAAATTGGCAAAAGATGGCTGCAAAATCGTCCTTACAACCCTTTAAATCCGTCGGAGCGTCGAGACGCTGGGACAGCGTCGCGACGCTACGACCTAATGAATCCGCGCGCGCGCCTCGCGATGGCGTCGAGACGCTAGGCGAGCGTCTCCCTCGGAGCGTCTCGACGCCGCGGCAGGGTCTCGACGCCAGGCAGCGTCGAGCAAGCGTCTCGACGCTGTCTGCTCCACGCTTGCTCTCGGATTTGGGCTGGCTAGGCAATTTTGGTCCGGTTCTTCTTGGATCAACTTGCCCTTTTCCCGATGCACTCCCGGGGCGTTAGAACACCGCTCTTAGCTCCGAAACGAGTCCAATGGACGCATGAGCTCTTCACCGCAATTCTCCTATAAACGAGATAAATTAACCAATTAAATGCGGAATATAGCTTGGATTAGGGACTGAATAATAGCTCCAAAATGGAGTTATCAAACACCCCCAACTTGAATCTTGCTAGCCCTCGAGCAAGGCTAATAAAGAAATTGACTCTAAGGACAAGCTTACATGCTTCTAATTCAAACCTCGATGCATTTTGCAAATTACAACATAACATAATCATGAAAGCAATCTGCGCATGCATTTACTACGAACATATCAAAAATCAACTATCGCTCCCTAACGTGTGTGTGTGCTAGCCAACCTATCCTAAACCCACCATAAGCCCGGAAAAACCACATGCAACAAAATCATCCCGTTTTCCCCCTACTTCTAGCGTTTAAGAACAGTCTACACTTGACTTACACGAGAGAGAGTAGCAAACTAAGAGACCTAAATATTTTCTCATTCTCTTTCTTTCACGAGTACTTTGTACCCTTTTTTAAGGTTCTTTGAACCCAACTCTTTATTTTCTTTTTCTTTCCAACCTCGAGTTGCCTAACACGTCAAATTCATGCATAAACTTCACGTTTTTAAGGACTAACGCTCACTTCTTAGGTGCACCAATAAAAAGGAGGAGTGCCTCGAGAGATTTTTCTAACCAACATGCTTTTCTATTTTTTTTTTACTTTAGGCTTAGCGTAAGCTAACTCGATTAATCGACCGCTAACTCTCATGCAACAAGCTACCTAGGCGTGCCTTTCTGGGTGACTACAAGAATTAATGCCACATGCAATCAACTAAGCCTACGGAGGTTAGGGTGAGGTTGCTAAGTGCTCGATAGATGCAAGGGAGCAACAAAAAAAAATTTAAAATTTTCGACATGAACCTAATAAATGCAAAACGACTCATGCAAAAACTAGATTATGTACATGCTCAGATTTCCAATATGCATTTCCTAGATTATCATAATTAGAAAGCAGTAAACAGAGTCCCAAGCACTTCAATATTCAAAATTAGCACTGCTCAACCAACTACACATGCAAGTCCACGACATCCACCCCCAACTTCAGAAGTTGGCATTGTCCTCAATGCCACTTAATCAGATACACAAAGTTAAAGGGAAAAAGAAACTACACTTCCCTGATTCTTAGCGAAGTTGGCGAGGGAAAGGGCGCGACGCGTTCATCATCGAAGCCCAAAATTTTCCTCAACTTCCTCGATTCCTAACAAAAAACAGCAAGCTACATTAGCTAAATTAAACTAAACTAAGAACAAAAAACAGCAATGAAATTAAAAACAGAAAGACAGTTCAACACTCGGGTGCCTCCGAGAAGCGCAGAATTTTTAAAGTCGTTTGCTCGACTGAATTCTCTCCAACAACTCATCCATATTCTGGCAGTGCGGGGGACGCTCCAGACATGTCCTCATCCCCACTGCACCTGCAGACACCATTCAAAACTTTTTGTTCTCTTCGTGCCTCAAGCACGTGAATATCACAATGATTAGTATAAAAAACAACATTCATTTCAATCAATTCTAAGTCAGATTTTTTAACAGAGACCTGAGAGTTATCCCTCAAGCGCGAGGTCAAACTCTCAGTCTCGACAGACTCAACACAGGAAACATTCTCCATAGATTTCTTCTCAAATAAAGAAAACTCATGCACTGTATCATCAAACTCCAATGAAACAACGCCCTTAAACACATCTATTTTGACCCTCGCGGTCTTAAGAAAAGGGCGCCCTAACAACATAGAGGACGAAGCATGCAAAGAATTTTTATTCATGTCAAGCACAAGAAAATCTGCAGGAAACATCATATCTCCTACTCTAATCAGAACATCCTCGACCTTCCCTCTAGGACGTATACAAGACCCATTAGCAAGCTGAATCACCACATCAGTCTCATGCAACTCATTAAGATTCAAATCTAAAAATAAAGCATGCGACATGACATTACAGATGCTCCAAGGTCAAGCATGGCATTTTTAATAATTTTACTACCTATCATGCATGAGATAGTAAACGTACCTGGGAGGATCGCAGAAACATTCTTCTTTCTCTTTTCAGTCCCTCTGGACTTTCTCTTCTTTGTGCACCAGCTCCTAAGGAATTTGGCATATTTTGGCACTTGGCTCACTGCCTCAAGGAGCGGTATGTTCACCATCACCTTCTGGAAGGTTCTCAAGACCTCCTCGTCTTCGTTTGCCAGAGTAGGCTTCGCAAGCCTACTGGGGAAGGGTGCTGTGGCGACATTTTCTTGCACAATCTTCTCTTCTTTCTCATCATTCAGCTCATCAAGAACAACTGGGGCGGGCTCATTCAAACTGTCCTTGGCTTCCTTCACGGCTCTGGAGGGAACTGATTTCCCACTCCTCAGCTGGATTGCACTCACGTTCTCACATGAGTTCACAGTGGTTTGGGAAGGAAGCTTCCCAGAGCTCTTGCTCTCAATCTTGCTTATCGACACCGCCATTTGTGTCAGCTGCTTGTTCAGATTTTGCAGCTCTGCTTTGTGTGAGTTTAGCTCTTCTCGAGCTTCTTTCTGAAATTGGCTTGTCGATGTCACGATGGTCCGAACCATCTCTTCCAACGAGCTGGAGGAGCTCGAAGCTTGAGCTTGGGAGGAAGTGTTAGGTCTATCGTAGGACTGGCCTTGGAGGCGTTGTTGTCCTTCCCTATTCCCATAACTCAAATTGGGATGGTCACGCCAACCGGGGTTGTATGTGTTCGAGTAAGGATCATACTTCCTTGGGTTGGAAGCATATCCCCCGATTGCGTTGACCTCCTCTTCTCGGCTTCCTCCGACAAACTTCTTCAATAAATTTCCAATCTCGGCCACCTGGGCCTTCATTTCCGATATCTCGTGACTCTGGGCCACGCTGTGAACTTGCCCCTGCCCGCGAATACCGAATTGCTGCGAGTTGGCTGCCATGTTTGCAATCAACTGTTTGGCCTCAACCGGGGTCTTATCAATCAAAGCCCCACCACTCGCGGCGTCGATCATCTGCCGATCATGAGGCGTCATACCCTCATAAAAATACTGGATCAGGAGCTGATCGGCAATCTGATGATGCGGGAAGCTTGCGCACAGGCTCCCAAAGCGTTCCCAGTACTCGTGCAGGGATTCACCAACATCCTGGGTGATCCCATAAATTCTTTTCCTCAGTGTTGTGGCAAGGGACGCAGGGAAAAATTTCTCCAGGAAAACCCTCTTCATGTCCTGCCACGTCGTAATCGATCCGGAGGGCAGATAGTAAAGTCAATCCTTGGCTTTGTCTTTAAGCGTGAAGGGGAATGCCCTCAAATTCAACTGCTCCTCCGTTACTCCTGCGGGCTTCATCCCCGCATAGACGCAATGAAACTCCATTAAATGCTTGTTTGCATCCTCGCCTGCATTGCCATGGAAAGAAGGCAATTGGTGAATCAAACCGGATTTTAATTCAAAATTACCTGCTACCATGGGGTAGTTGATGCACAGGGGTTGCAAATTTAAATCTGGCGCTGCCAGCTGTTTCAACGTCCTTGGTGCTTCTCCTTGCGCCATCTCCTCGCCAAAGAAGGGATTGCCTTCTTCCTCAAACAATCTTCGCCCCTCCCGGGCTTCCTTTCTCAACCGCCGCTCTTCTCTTTCGATTTCAGGTATAAACTGTAATCCACTAAACTCAGAAGAACGGGTCATACACAAACAAAATTTTAAACATACAAGAAACAAACAGAAAAAAATTTCAGCACACAATCAATCAACCAAAATAAAAGTCAAACATAATTTCAATCAATTTTTGTCCTTCCCCGGCAACGGCGCCAATTTTGGTGGGACGGATTTTGAATATCCTCCCTAAATATCAAGTTGTCGAGGCTTGCCAAAATACAATTTATAAGCCTATTAACAAAAGCTTTGCAGCTAGTGGTAACAGGGTCGATCCACAGAGAAGGACGTGATTGAAATTAAAGTTTGAAGTGGAAATTAATTGACAAATTGGGTTTTGTAACAAGGGGGAGTTTAAGCATGCGATAAAAAAAGTTAAACGCTAACGGAAGAATTAAAGAGAAAGAGATTGACGAGTGTACGGTTCGGGGATTTTCGGGATTTCTTTGCTAGACATTCTATCACTTATCATTTAATACAATCCTAAGGCTAACAGTTTGTCATACACGCGGTCGGTTACCCAAGGCACCCTAAAGTAACCGGCTCCATAGCAATTAACTAAATCAAAAGATCTAATTAAACATTGTTTAAGGTTTCATTAGAGTGATCAGCCCCAAATTGACTCTAAACAGTCACTAGCATACCGCGACGGACATTCGACCACGTAATCAAATTGCTAACTGGCTACCCGCCAACGCTGAAGTACCTAACAACTATCATGCATGACTCGATACTCCAATTTATTTCATTGTTCTGTGTTACTAGGCGAATAGTGAGAGGCACGGCATCGCTACTCTTTAACTCTAACATATGCTAGAAAACTCGATTGTCCGTCGGCGAAATCTAACACATGCATGGGATGAAGTAAGAACAATAAATGCATACAAATCAGAAACCAAATTGGAATTTAAAGCATGAATTATCAAAGTATAGAAGTCTAACAAATAATCCCTTAAATTACCCCAAACCGTTCACAATACCTTAGCCGACCATGGGGCGGATCGTCACAAACGCTCCAACGGAGGCCATGGACATCATCTCTAATCCTATTACAATTAAAAGCTCCAAAACTATGCCACAAATGGCGGAGCTAAGCTAAAAGAAGAGGAAAAACCGAGAGGAAGAAGATGAAGTTCCAAAAATTGGCAAAAGATGGGATCGTCCTTACAGCCCTTTAAATCCGTCGGAGCGTCGAGACGCTGGGACAGCGTCGCGACGCTGCGACCTAATGAATCCGCGCGCGCGCCTCGCGATGGCGTCGAGACGCTAGGCGAGCGTCTCGACGCTGGCCCCATGATTTCTTGCGCGCGCCTCCCTCGGAGCGTCTCGACGCCGCGGCAGGGTCTCGACGTCAGGCAGCGTCGAGAAAGCGTCTCGACGCTGTCTGCTCCACGCTTGCTCTCGGGTTTGGGCTGGAAAATTGCCTCTCCTAGGCAATTTTGGTCCGGTTCTTCTTGGATCAACTTGCCCTTTTTCCGATGCACTCCCGGGGCGTTAAAACACCGCTCTTAGCTCCGAAACGAGTTCAATGGACGCATGAGCTCTTCACCGCAATTCTCCTATAAACGAGATAAATTAACCAATTAAATGCGGAATATAGCTTGGATTAGGGACTGAATAATAGCTCCAAAATAGAGTTATCAACATCCTCCACACGATCATGGACAACATCGATGTCCATTGGCACATGTGCCTCGTTGTCTGCAAGTGCTTCGCGGTCCATTGGCACATGTGCCTCATTGTCCGCAATTGCTTCGCGGTCCATTGGCACATGTGCCTCGTTGTCTGCCCCGACGTCCTTCGTTTGGCCAACTTCAGCATCTTCATCCCCAACATTGTCGTCTTCAAGATGTGAACTATGATCTCGACCATCCATATCCCGATCTTCTCTTCTCGATGACCCGCCTTCATCATCGATATATTTAGGCCCAAAATAGTGGGTCGGGTTCACGTCTTCGCTCTACATCTCCCAAAATAGTAATAGTGAGAAAACAAATATATGCATTTAAGAAAAAACCCTAAACCCTAAACCCTAAAACCCTAAAGAAAAAACGTTTTAATATAAAACAGATTACCTTGTAAAGTCGTCGCAACAACCTTTTTATGGCCTTCAAATCAGACTCCATACCCTCCATGCGTTCATTCATACGTTGCAGTTGCTTAGTGCATTTGCAACTCTTCTTCCTCTTCTTCTTCTTCGTCACCTCATCATTGACTTCACCTTTCACATGTCGCGAACCTCTCAAGTCAGGCATCTTTTCAACATGTACGGACCCTACACCTGGCCCTACATCTGGGTTTTGTGATGACATGTCAATGTGATGGACCGTCATATCCTCAACCTCCTCGGGTACAGTTTGACCCCTTTTGGGTACATCACACTCTTCAGGTACAATTTCTGGACGAGGAACCTCCAATCTTCGATTAATAAATCGAATCTCTTCATCCGTCGGTACGATGGCCATAATTGTAGCCTGTAACATAACTTAGATTAGATTCAAAAAAATGTTCACAGCTAACAGTGGCAATAACAAAATAGAGAACTAACCACATCCGCCTGGAACACCTCGTCGCGAAGCCGTTTATATGAAGGTGACACGCGACATGACCATCTAAGAATACGTGGGATGGCCGTATCATTGAGATGAGTTGCGACAAGGGTCAACGACGAAACAACCTCATATGCCGATATCTGCATTAACAAAAAACTACTTAAAAAACAAATAATCTCATATGACTTTGTGAATGTATAACTTTAAATAGTGCAAACCTGGAGTGCATGCGGATAACCATACAAACTATATGTCTCCGCCTTCTTCAACGCATATGTCTTCCCTTTATAGGAATCGGTTTTCCCATTCAAAGCTTTTTTTAGGCTTTCAATAGTTTTCTTGAATATCAGGCTGCTTCAATCCTCATTACAGAATTGTTCCCAGTCGTCGATGATATTCAAGAGGCTAGTATTCATTTTTTGTCTCTTCTCCCTCCCAATTAAACCCGACTCAATGAAATAAAGCAAGGATACCTTCACAGCATCCTCATCGTTCTCAAATACTATGGTTGGGTATAACTTCTCAAACTCATCAGCCCTAATACCTTCTACATCCCTCATATAAAGGTCTCTCAGTCTACTTTGATTTACAACCCTCCGAACATTTCTACGCCCATGTCTAAGACCGGTTATAATGTCAAATTCTCGCTTACCGAAAGACACTCTACTTCCTAACAGGTTAAAACTCATAACATCTCCCGTTTCAGATGTTTCATCCTCAACCTCAACTTCCCTAAGAAGGATGTAATGAACTAACTGTCCATTAAAAACTATAGAGCTATCGAATAAAGGGCCAAAACAAGTTTCCCTAAACATGGCCAATTGGGTTACTGAGAGTTTGTGGGTGATGTTTTTCTTAGTTGTACTAATGTGGCCACAACAGGTCAACAGGGCTGGAAAATGGTCACTAAGGGGGATTTTATCAACCATTTCACTCATTTCTGATTCCATGGTAAACCTACACAACAATTTGAAAATGCTTATGAACAACACAGAATATGTACCCTAAACAACCAACAACAAAAAGCATAAATTTACATTTTGTTTTTTTTACCGGTTTGGAATTACCGGTCGGTTTTTTGTAACCGGTAATTTAAGCAGAGGAAGGAAGGAAGGATAATATTTACCGGTCGGGGTCGTTTCGACCGGTAAATTTCCAAGGCAATTTACCGGCAGGTATTTTCAACCTGCAATTTCCCCCAAAATTTTTCATCTCAATTTACCGGATGCATAAAACCGACCGGTAAACGTACTGGTCGGTACTTCATCTCCTTCGTTTCATCTCCTTCGTTCGTCTGCAACAACCCCCCAAACAATGGAATCGAAAACCTTCTTCCAAAAAACTCAAAATCAAGAATGACAAACAGAGCTTACCGACATTGAAACGCCCAAAACATGAAATTGAAATGCCCAAAACATGAAATCGAATTTAAATGACCGACTGAAGCTTAAAGAATATCTGCCAAGCTTGAAGTTTGAAGAAGGAAGAAGAAGAAGCCCACAAAGGAAGAAGAAGGAAAGTTCAAAATTGCCCCAAATCGGAAGCTGGAAGTTCAAGAAGAAGGAAAATCGGAAGATGAAGGAAGATGAAGGAAGAAGAAATGAAAAGTTTTTTGGGATTTATGTTGAGGGGTATTTTAGACATTTCATGTCCCTAAAAGTAAGGGCATTTAAGACCTTTCACATCAGAGGTCTAAAAGTGTAAGTTTTTTTCTCGGGAGTCTAAAAGACCCATTTGTTTTGGTTTTGAGTACAAAAAGTCAAATTCCCCAAAACCCACCATTAAATTTATCGATCTTGAATTCATATCGATAAAACAAGTAGAAGCAATTTATCAGTCGGGAAAAACTCGGTCTGAAATTCATATCGATAAAAAAAACAGAAGCGTAGATTTAGAAGAAAAAAAAAATAGAATTTGAAGCTTAAATTTAGGAGATTTATCTTTTTCTTCTAAATCTACGCTTCTGTTTTTTTATCGGTATGAATTCAAGACTGGTAAATTTAATGGTGGGTTTTTCCTGATAATTCTACTAAATTTAAGCTTCTGTTTTTTTTATCGGTATGAATTTCAGACCTGTAAATTTACTGGTGGGTTTTTTCCGACTGATAAATTTGTTTTCCCTTAAATTTACCGGTCGGAAAAAACCCACCAGTAAATTTACTGGTCTGTAATTTTCACCGATAAAAAACACAGAAGGCTTATTTTCATGGTGGGTTTTTCACGCAGGATAAATCTACGTTGAAAATCTACGCAGGATAAATTTCTATTTTAATTATAAAGATTTGCTATAACTTAAAATAGTCCTGAGATAAATAGTAATAATTTTCCATTTAAAGTTGAATTGATATTTTTGTTATAACGATAGATTTTCAAATCCTATTTTTAGATTTTTGATTAAAATGATAGATTTTCATAGAATTTTAAATTAATTTTTCATATTTTTTTTTATTGTTTTTCCTAAATCTTCGTTGAAAAGAAGGCAAGGGAAAAATCGGAAGTTCAGAAGAAGATGAAAAGTTTTTTTGGGTTTAGGAGAGGTATTTTAGACATTTCATGTCCCTAAAAGTAAAGGCATTTAAGACCTTTCACATCAGGGGTCTAAAAATGTTAGTTTCAATCTTGGAAGTCTAAAACACTCATTTGTTTTGGTTTAGGGTACATAAAGTCAAATTGACCAAAGAAACGGTCACATGAAAGGATAAAAGGGAAAGAAAAGGAAGAGGAAAGGGTAAGGTAAAATACTCTCTATTTCTAAAAGATACTTTCCATATTTATCTCTCTCAATCTAATTTGAGTGTCAGAGCTCGTGTGGTTACTGTCCCACCGATACTAGGCTCTTTCTCATCTCATTTGTATTGCAGATGACGACTCGTTTCTCTCTAAATAGCAAATTTACCGTTAATACCAAAATTCAAACTATTGTGATTGAATTGAATCTTGTAAAAGGTAAGAACTAAATTGAAACGGAGATCAAAGCATCCGGTCAAAATGATATACACGTTTTATTTATATTTTATATTTGAACATTTCTTATTATTTTTAAGATATTAATTTCCTTTTTCCGATCAAGTTTGTACTGAATTATACTATTGTATTTTCTATATTTTAAAATTTTCAAATATCTTTAATATATTAAGATTTTCAATCAAGTTTGTATAAAATTGTATCATTAATTTTGAATAAACAGCATGGTGATACAACCCTTTAGAAAAACAAAGAAATGTTGATATGACATTTAATGAACAATGTTACGTTTCTAAATGTTAAATATTTATATAATCTACGTAGTTTAAAAAATCAACATAGTACTAGCACTAAAAATTAAAAAAACAACCCACTTGGAATATTATATTCATTCCTAAGAGAAAATATATCACAATTAGAATATTAAATTTTGATCCCCATGTCATTTTTTTTCATTGACCTTGTTACATGTCTATGAAATCAAAATAGAAAGGTAATTGACATTTTTATTATACCATAAAAAAAAATTGGCTGTTTTTTAATAATATTACATTATTTAAAATTTATTATAAAAATATTGTAAGTTTGAAACTATTTATAAAAATATTACTTTTAAATGGAGGTCGTTTTTTGAAAAGATGACAAGACGACCTCCATCGGTATGTACTTCTTTTATTAAAAAATTGATATCTTTTTATTCAGATATTCAAAATTTTCAAAAAAGGTATGGTTGGAAAGCTAACAGCAAGAACTTCAATTTGATACGTGGTTTCACTATTTTTGGAGTTGTGTATCAAAAGATAGAGACCATCGAAGTTGAACTATAGTTCTTCAAATTTTAGAACTGAAGATTGTTTTGAGGAGTGCATTAAAAAATTGACATCTTCTTACCCAGATATTAAAAAATTTCGAAAAAAATACGGTTAAAAAGCTAACAGCGAGAGCTTCAATTTGATACGTGGTTTCACTATTTTTGGAGTTGTGTATCAAAAGATATATATCGTCAAAGTTATGAAAAGTTCACTAAACTCAGAACTGAAGATACGACTGAAAACTTCAAAACTGTAGCTAAATTTCGACGATATGTATCTTTTAATACACAACTCTACAAATAGTGAAACTAGACATCAAATTGAAGCTCTCTGTGTTAGCTTTTTAACCGTATTTTTTTCGAAATTTTTTAATATCTGGGTAAGAAGATGTCAATTTTTTAATGCACTCCTCAAAACAATCTTCAGTTCTAAAATTTGAAGAACTATAGTCCAACTTCGATGGTCTCTATCTTTTGATACACAACTCCAAAAATAGTGAAACCACGTATCAAATTGAAGCTCTCGTTGTTAGCTTTCCAACCATATCTTTTTTGAAAATTTTGAATATCTGAGTAAAAAGATATCAATTTTTTAATAAAAGAAGTACATAATGGCTATGTGGAGCGAGGTCCTCTTTTAAAAAGACGACCTCCATCCATGTGGAGCAAGGTCGTCTTTTCAAAAGACATCTTTGCTTGAGGTGAAGACCTCCATCCAAGGTGTCTTTTCAAAAGACGATCTTTGCTTGAGGTGAAGACCTCCATCCATGTGGAGCAAGGTCGTTTCAAAAGAGCGCAATATTTTTATAAATAGTTTCAAACTTACAATATTTTTATAATAAGTTTTAAAAAATGCAATATTATTAAAAAAAAAATAAAAAAAAATAAAATAAATAAATAAATAAAATAAAATAGATGAAACATTAAATATATATATTTAGCATGATTATAATATTAATAATAAACATTTTACTTTATTTAAAAATATAAATATTTATTTATAAATTTAGATATATTTATTAATTTTGATAATTTTTCTATCGAACTTAATATTTTGGTCACTAATTCTTACCTCATGTAAGTTGAGTTATATTCTTGTCGACTCGTTATTAATATTTTATTGATATTTTTATCGACATTTTCATAAAATTGAGACCTCAATATTTTTAACATGGATGGCAAGTAATATCTCTATGATTTAATAGTTCAAAATTATAAATAAATAATAATAATAAATTTTAAAAAAAAAGGAAGAAAAAAAAAACATTGAAAATCGTTTTCGGTGAGAAACGTTTGTATGTGAATTGAATTTCACACATTAAAAAATTCCGTACGTTTGTACGCATTACAATTTTTTCCTTAAAGTTGGATATGATTTCTCCTACGTGCAAGAATCTTATCTATTATTACATTATATAATTATACTTTATAATATATTTAAAAGCAACAATTTTTTAAAAAAATAAATTTTGGTTCTCTCTTTTTATCCATTTCTAAATGAGTAGAACATTATTTTATTTTATTTTTTTTGCAAAAATATTTTGGGATTCAACCGATGACTCTTTAGTCAATGACACATCTTATGTCGGTTAAGCTATCATGGGTTAGACAAAATGAGTAAAACTTACTTGCAACTACGGTTCTTTTACCGTCCAGCTATGTGGCATAATTTGATTGGTCAAAATTTATATTCTTTTAATAATTAATAAAATTATAATTAAGCCCTCGCGTCGTTTGTTGCTACAAACGCTTTCTTTTTCTTTTTCTTACGATTTTCATTCCTTATTTTCTTCTGCTTTAAAAATAAAAATTGACAGAGAACCATTACAGAAATTACCAGAAAGATCCTAAACACGAAGGTGTTCGATCCTTCCAAGCTCGTCAGGAATAATTGAACCCGGAAGTTGGCTGCGAGGGAGGACGGCGACGACGACGACTCTTAGAAAATTCGTCCATCCGCCGTCGTAGGTTTGAAGGTCGAGGTCTCGTCGTTGAAATTCCAAAGCGAAAACAGACAAGGGATCACCGAGAATGGAGCGTTTGAGAGAAATCAAGAGGTCGTCATCGCCATTGAGAGCCAAAAAAGAAAAATGAAGGTCCAAAACCGGAGAAGATGTTGCATCTTTTAAGGTGTTTATGGTTTAACTAGTCGAAACCTATTGACATAACCCATATATCCGTTTAAATTTCTTGGTTAAATCGAACCATAATTCAAGATTAGTTGGTCCAAGCATGTAGACATAACTCAAATCCAGGTTTTTGTTAATAATAAACCCTAAACCCTAAATCCTCAACTCAAAGCTAAGTTCAGAAACGTACTTAAAATAAAATTGATCAATCAAATTGTGCCACATGACTAAATAATAATAGTCTAAAATTTAAAATATTTTCCATAATATCTTGTATGTATATAAATAAATAAATAATAAATAAATAAATAAATAAACGCATCACTTTGGCACCTGAGATTGTTTCGTTGTAATGCCAAAAGAATGTATCCTTTTATCTTCCTCATGTCCCATTTTCCACTTCGACTAATAAAGCTTTATTAAATAGATGAAGATTTAAGATTTCTAAGGGGCCGTTTCATGATAAAGTATTCGATTCTTGTTTTTTTTTTTTTAATTTTATTTTTTTTTAAAAAATAAGTCTGTTTAGTAACTAATTGAGATTTTTATTTTTGAATTTTTTAAAACGTTTTCCCCTTTATTAACAAATTAAAAAAAAAAAAAAAAAAAAAAATCAAAAACAGTTTTCATTTCAAAATTTCAGTTTTTTTTTTTTCAACTTTATCTAAATTATCAACAAAGATATAATTAGTGAAATTATGTTTAAATATTTATTTATTTATTGAAATTTGAATCAGATTATCATTAATATTATTATATTCTTAAAAAAAATATATTCTTAATATTTTTTTAGTATACAAATATTATTAATATAATATATTATAATTTTATTTAAATAAAAAAATTTTAGTATATTACATTTTAAGTGATAGTGACACCAATATATCTATCCACTTTACACAATTAACATATTTTATTTTTTTATGACTTTCTTGTGGATTTTTTTTTTTTTTTTTTTTTTTTTTTGATTACATTGGGGGTGGGAGGATTCGAACCACAGACCTCGTGGTCGTCAACTGATACATATGTCAGCTGAGCTATGCTCGCTTTGGCGACTTTCTTGTAGATAAACATCAACTAAAAATTGTCTAATATATTAAATTATCAATAAATTAACATTATTTTAGAAAAAATAATTTTTATTTATAAAAAAATACAAAACAAATAGTAATTATTCAATCACTTTGAAGTTTTATGCTTTCAATAATCAAAAACCAAATAAAATTATTAAATAAGTTTGATTTTCTATTTTTTGAAAACTCAAAACAAAAACACAGTTGCCAAAACTTTATTTATAAAACCTTAAAAAAATCAAAAACTAAAAATCAAGAAGGAACGGCTTGTTTGGCCTTAAAATATGAAAGAGATGGGTGGGTGATAGGAGTTTTCAAACCATAAATCATTCAGAAAACTCGACAACCCTCCAGCCGAGGAAGAAAAATATATGGAGATCTTTGTCTTAGTCTTCTGGTTGGCTTTAAAGTAGGCATGCGCAGGGACTGATGCACGTAAGGGTCAAGGACACGTGTCCCTCAAATTATTTAATTTATAAATATGTATAATAAAAGGGTTGGTTGCACAAATAGCAATGAGACCTAAAATAATTACAAATTTAGCAAAGTTTAAAACCTTTTGCAAATATGACAAAAAATCAGCGACTATCACTGATAGACTTTGTGACTATTACTGATAGACTTCTATCACTGATAGACTATTATCACTGGCAAAATTCTATAAAAAAGACTACAATCAGCGATAGACCGTGCTATCAGTGATAAAAATTGCCATATCCACAATTTTTTTAAAAAATGTTATATTTTTAATTATACCTCTGTTACAATTTTCCATAATAAAATGTAGAAATAATAGTTGTATATCTTTTACAATCAGTGGTTGTGGTGGTATGCTTTTCTCCTTTTGGGCTCTCTGCTCTGAGTTCAATCCCAGCTTTAACACATAAATTTTAACAAATTTATCTTTATATATAATTTAATTTTAATATGTGAAAACGTATTAAGATTTAATTAATTCCATATATGAATATATACCATTTTTTTAATCTTTAAATTAGTTTAAAAAATTACCACGTAATTCTATTTGAAAAAATACTAAATATTTCAAATTTTATTATTTACTTACCTATTTGATTAAATAATTTTATAATAATTTATTACAATTTTAGAATTAATATTTTTTTTTAGTATAAATATTATATATCAATGTATTTAAAATTACATTTATATGAAAGCAAAACTATAAATTTAGTCATTCAAAATTTAAAATTGAGTCTAATAGATCCATGAAATTTAAATAATGTTTGTAACTTCCTAAATTTTCAATTTTATATCTAGTTTAAACAAAAATAGACATAAATATCGAATAAGTTGTGGACATTTAATTTTTTAAAAATTTAGAAGTTTTTATTGGATAAAAAGTTGAAAAATTTATGGTCCATTAGATATAAAATTGAAAGTTTATGGACTACACGTCTTTTAAATTTTAGAGAGACACAAATCTAAAAAATTTCGATTTTTTTTAAATACCTTCGACGAAAGATAATATGTTTTTCTTAGATTTTGAATGGCCTTTGAAAATTATATATCTTTTTCAAAGGATTTTACTAACCTTCAATAAAAGTTAGATATTTTATAGAGGATTTTAAATACCTTCAATAAAGGTAATACATTTTTCAAAAGCTCTTAATGGTCTTTGAAAATTATATATGTTTTTTTTAAGATTTTTATTAACCTTCGATAAAAGTTAGATCTTTTACAAAGATTTTTAAATACCTTCTTCAATCAAAACTAGTACAATTTTCAAAGACTCTTAATGTTCTTTGAAAATTATATATATTTTTTCGAAGGTTTTTACTTATTGAAGGATATGTGTATTTTGTATAAGACGGTTAGCTATTGTATTTTAAAGGTTTAGTATTTGTATAAATACCTCTATGAGTTGTTTAATAAAAGTGTGGAAAATATTATTTAAATTTTGGGTGTAAAATCTTTATTACTAAGCTTCGATAAAATGTAGATATTTTTCGAAAGTTTTTAAATACCTTCGATAAAAGGTAATACATTTTTAAAAGGTTTCGAGTGCCCTTTGAAAATTATATATCTTTTTCGAAGGTTTTTACTAACCTTCAATACAAGGTATATATTTTTTTAAAGGGTTTTTAAAAACCTTCGATAAATGTAAATCTTTTTCAAAAGTTTTTTTTTATAACATTCAATAAAAAGTGGTCGAAACAGACTCATTATTTTATAGTGTTTGTAATTTAACCTTATTTGAATTGTGTCCCTCTTATATAAATTTATGGATTCGCCTCTAGTCATGCGTTCTCCATTAATAAGAATATTGAAAGAATTAAACATATTCCACACACATTCCAATGTTATAAATCAATTTAGGGAAAAAATCAATTTATACCCCTAAACTTTGAGGGTTGTATCAATTAAAACCCTAAACTTTCAATTGTATCAATTTAAACCCTGAACTTTCATAAGTGTATCAATTTACACCCTCCATTAGAAAAATGTTAGTTTTCACACGTGTGGAGACTTGCAATTGATCAATTAAACCCCTAAACTTTCATACAGTTGATTCAATTATGAAAGTTTATGAGTTTAATTGTTAAAATTATAAGTTTTCACCCGTTTAAATGAATTTTTTTTCAAATAAGTTCTAATAGAAGGTGTAAATTGATACACTTATGAAAGTTCAGGGTTTAAATTGATACAACCCTCAAAGTTTAGGGGTATAAACTGATTTTTTCCCATCAATTTATTATTAAAACCCATTTTAAAGTTGCATGCAATAAATGAAATGACACACAACTTTATCATATGTTTTGTTCATGTCTCGTCTTAGAGATGCAAAACTTATTTTAACATAAGAGAATTCTTATTATGTAAATGAATACACTCATAAGCAACAATAACATTATCAACAATTAAATGTCGATGAACAAAGGCACTTTGATTTTTGGATATAACATGATGAAGAATTAATTTTAATCTCTTAGCCATAAAATCTTTGCTATTATCTTATGACTATAACATTGCACTTAGCATATATAGTTGCAACACTCTTTCATTGAGATGTAAAATTACACCCAATTCAACTAATTTCATAGCAATAATGGTCGATCACAAGATATATTATAGCGAAGTAGACACTAATGCAGGCTTAATAATATAGCAGTTTCTAGCAACAACAATGTATATCCAAAAATGCATAGCTTTCACAATATACTCAATGAACTTCAATAAATCATACACCATTAAAAAGATATCTCAATAATCTTTAATCATACTCCATTGGCTATATTTCAATCTTAGAATGTGTAGATATATGTTGTCGAAGTTAATGTAAATCTAGAACATATAGCAGAAAATCTCAGGAGTTGTTTGAGGCGCTCAGTGGGTTAAAATAATCGGTGGTTATAATAATCTGTGAATAATAAATACTATTGAAGTCAGTGTAGTTACTTTATTCACTGTGAGTTATGATAGTCGGTGGACCAAATATAAACTAGGTTATAATACTTTAGTCCAACTCAAATTTAAGTTGGTGTCCCAAACACCCGATGATTATCGTTCGAAGAAAAATAATAACTTGAGTTGTAAGGCTCAAAGTAAAGTAAAATTTGTCAACCATATCGAAGATGAGATTTAAGTTATAAGGAAGGTGAATTTAAAGATTCCACAAGGATAAGACCCAAATCAACTAAAGTCATCTCGGTTCGATTCTTGATTTAAGAAAAATAACTTTTTTTAGTCAATATTATGTAGAGCGGATAATTCAAATTTTTAACCTTTTTGTGGATGAATACATGTTTTTATCTCAGTTGAGTTATGTTTATCAAAAAGGAATTATATATATATTATTATTATTATTTTTTTTTTTTTTTCTTAATTTTTTTTTTGATGTGCACCCCAAACTTGTTAAATAATTTGAAAATTAATATATAATACATATGATATCATGCAAATATTATATGTTAGTGACATGAATTTGACAATTATTCTTTTTTACTTCTTTGCTTAAACATTCCTTAAAGTCAAAGTAAATAATTTGCTCTTACATGCTTTTCATTTCATATTTGCATGATATCCACTTGACTAATATACCCACAATCATCCGATCAAATTACATAAACCATTTCTAGTAGTTTTTTTTTTTTTTTTTTTTTTTTTTTTTTTTTTTTTTTTTTTTTTTAATAGAACAACTATCTTTAGTTTGGTTTATATTTCTAAAAAATAGTTTATAAAAAAAAAAAAAAAAGCTAAATTTCAGCAACTATTTTTTTTTAATAATTTTAAAATTTTGTTAAAAACATATATATTTTTACTCTTCTTGGATAATTTAAATTTAAATTTTATTAGATTGAACTTTAAAGTTAAATAAGTGGGAAGATTAATACATTCTTAAAGACAAAATTAGATTGTTAATGGACCAATAAATCTATCACACAAAATTTCAATGGTGTTAAACACATACAATCAAACCATAAAAATGTCCCAACTCAACTAAAAATCCAAAAAGTTACTTAAACCCTGAAAATTGAGATACACACACAGCTCTTACAACAATCTTTTTCAAAAAAAAAAAAAAAAATTGGAAGCTAAACTAACTAATTATATATATTAATTATAATTTACTGCCTAATTTAAGAGATTAAAATTTGGAGTTTAAGTTTGACCCGCTGAAATAAACATAGAAGTAAACTAAAAATAATAATGATAATAATAATAAAATACCATTAAAAAATTAGCCACAATCTTCCAAGTATTAAAAAAGTGGTATGCTTTAAAGTGGAGTTGATTTAAGAGCAAGTTTTTATAGTATATAAGTATTAGACATCATGAGGTTCCAAGAAGTGTTATATTGTGAATGAGGTCCTTTGAGTTTTTAGGCTTCCGATGACATGTCCTCTTGAGTTCACCATCTTGGGTCGGATTTCATTTTTTGGGTCGGATACCCATTTGGGCTTCGTGGGTTGGGTTCACCATCTTGGGTCGGATACCCATTTGGGCTTCGTGGGTTGGGTTCACCATCTTGGGTCGGATTTCATTTTTTTGGTCGAATACCCATTTGGGCTTCGTGGGCTGGGTTCACCATCTTGGGTCAGATCTCATTTTTTGGGCCGAATACCCATTTGGGCTTCGTGGGCTGGGTTCACCATCTTGGGTCAGATCTCATTTTTTGGGCCGAATACCCATTTGGGCTTCGTGGGCTGGGTTCACCATCTTGGGTCGGATCTCATATCTCATTTTTGGGCCGAATACCCATTTGGGCTTCGTGGACTCTTATACCATATTAGACATGGTGAGGTTTCATCCTAAAACCAATTGATGCTCATGTATGTTATATTGTGAGTGAGATCCCTTCATCTTTCCGATGTTGGATCCTCAACAATAAGTAAGAAGAAAACATCATCTTTGGGCATGAAGTCTTTTGAGTAGACTTGAAAGGGACAAAATCATACAATTATAAAATTCTGAAAAGATCTGTGTCCTAACATTACAAGGTTTTTTTTTTTTTTTACAACATGTGGGGATGGGGATCGAACCTAAGATCTTTTGGTAGTGCATACATCATGTCAGTTGAGTTATGCTCTTGTTGGCAACTTGGTTTGTTCTTTCTCTCTTACTTGCATGGATTGCTACACTCTCTTGAATGTATAGGTAAACCACCAATGGAAAATTTGTGCAATTAGAGACATGTAATTACTTAGCCTTGAGATTGAGATATATCTATAGTTGAGGTAGCTTTGAAATTTAGGATGTGGATAGGAAACCTTGTGTGCTCTACAACCTGAATTTTTTTTTTCTTAAAGCTTGGTACACCAACTTCACAATTCTTCTCTCTCTATCTTAGATCTCTCTCTCATGTTAAGCATAGACAAAGTATATAGGATATTGACCTACTTTATCAACTTCCCCATCCAACTACCAACTTCTTCATGTACAATTGAAATTCAATGAAAAGACCCTTTTGCCCCTCCCCCAATATTTGTTTTTGTCCCCAATATTGTTTTCCTACCAACAACACTACCAAGAGGGACAAAGATATCTAAATCAAACATCTTTTGTAATTATTTAATAAAAGATAAGGAGGGTCAATTTCCTCTCCTCTCAATAAGGCAGCCTTGTGGTCAAATCCACATAAAATACTTTAAAAATAAACCATCTTTTTCATTTGGTAAAGGCCTACCTAAGAGGGGAAGATGGCGAAAATCCAACATAGAGTGAAATTGCCAAATCAATGTCAAACGTAAAAGGGGTATTTCCGTAAATTCGACGTGTAATTAAACTTCAAGTCGTCTCCTTTGGTATTACATTATATAAACCAATGAATATGTATCTAAAAATGGTGTCAGATTGATTTCTGTGATCATATTGATAAAGTTTCAGCTTCCTAAAACCAAAGAAAGAAGATGATGACCAAAGTTTGCAGCTTCCACAATTCTGTCAACCTATTTTCGTTTTGTTTCTTCTTCTTCTTCATGTTCGGCCATGGATTTCCGATGGTAGACGAATCTGCAGAAGACGAGAACCCGTTATCTGATCTTTTGAGTCGAGACGATTGGAGGCAGATCGCTGGATATGGTGAGGAGAGACTGTCCACAGTTTTGGTCACAGGCTCTGTTATTTGTGAAGCTTGTTTGCATGGTGATGAAGCTCAAGTTCATGCATGGCCTATTAAAGGTATACTATAATTGCAGCTAACTTATGTTTTGATAAAAAAAACAACCTATGAAATCAAGCTTGGTTTTTACCTTTCTGATGAGTTTATTTAAACCAAATCAATATCTGCAGGTGCCATGGTGGGTGTGAATTGCTACAACACAGAAAAAAACAGCAAATCTTCTGATTGGGTACAAGGACTCACCGATGAATTTGGAGACTTCATTATTGATATTCCATCCCATCTTCATGCGACTCACAGCTTTGAAAAGCTCTGTTCCGTCAAGATTCTTCGGACACCGAAGAACACACGCTGCCGACCTGCTCATTTTGCTGGCCAGGAACAGCTGCAATTATCGTCGTTTGGAGGAGGCATCCGCACATATACTTCTGGCATCCTCAGGCTGCAGCACCGAACATCTCGACCCCTGCAAGCTTGTACAAATAAGGGGATTGGTGACCAACAGACCTCATGGTAGACGGAAACCTAGTATAGTGAATGAAATTGGTTGCAGATCATATTATATGGCTCATGTAGATGGCGCTGGAGTCACAGACGATGAGTTATTGGTTCGTAGTTAGAACGATCGAGCTTGCATACATATGTATTGTTTATGTATAAACACATCTAGATTATGTAATACAGCAATCTATTTCATACCATACATGACAGATGCGTAGATTGCATCGAGTCTTCCGCACAGTTGAATGTACTCACAAGGTTGTAACTTGTAATTGTATTCATCAAAAATCAATTGGGAGCCAAAGAGATCACCTGTTCTTTGACTATCATTGCATAGCCTGATGAATGATCTAATCCCAAACAAAAAATGAACCAACTTAAAAGTTGAAAGATCAGGCTAAACATTAGTTAATGGGTATTACACGATGATAAATGAAGAAAAACTGAAGTTGCTCTCAATGTTTCTCTTCTTTCTTCTCCTCAACTTGTGAAGTTATGTATCGTGCTACGTCGGCACAGCAGGTAAGCTTATCAGCCTTTTCATCTGAGATTTCAATGGAGAATTCTTGTTCGAAAGCCATAACAAGCTCCACCCTGTCCAAGCTGTCCAGGCTCAAGTCTTTCTGGAAATCAGCCGTTTCAGTAACCTGCTCGGCTCAACACGATATTCAACGTTAAGAATTTTTTTGTTTGAACAAATATAAAATATTGCATTTAACAGGATACAAAAATCCTGATAAGTAATATAATGAGTTCAAATATAAGATGATAGGTTGGCCTTGGACTCACCTTACAGGCATCAATTCTATCAAACTTCTTAACCAGTCCAATTACTCGATCAACTATTTCGTCGGAGCTTGTACCTGTTGATGTGCACAAATGGCGAGTTAGTTTCTCCATTACATTCTCATTTTTCATCAACATCTGTGTTGTAGTATTAGGTCCTCTGATCCTCATGTGCTTCAGGATTGAATTTCTGATGCTTTGCATGTTTGCAGGAGCTGAAATGAACAAGTTCCATCATTAGTCCAGGTAACAAAGAATTGACATTCCGGAATCAATCATAGGCATGCAAACAAATCATCAAAGCCTGAAATGTAAAATGTCCCTGGTGTGTGGAGGGAGATCAACAAAGAAATTTACACGTGCATTTCAAGTTACCAAGACCTAACTTTTCTCAAACATACAACTCCAAGAATTACTGAAACACATTACAATACCAGAGTCCTTGAAAGGAAATACAGATTGGCCCATTGAA
The DNA here is from genome assembly GCA_028017165.1 of Herpetospermum pedunculosum. Lineage (NCBI taxonomy): Eukaryota > Viridiplantae > Streptophyta > Magnoliopsida > Cucurbitales > Cucurbitaceae > Herpetospermum > Herpetospermum pedunculosum. Next base: position 49,039,205 of record CM051528.1, on the reverse strand, counting down.
AATAATGTGTAGTAACTTTCACAGGGATAATTACATAGGAAGAAATGGAAGTTGTTTTGTTGTACCAAAAATCTAATCATTGTAACTTTTCAAATATTGACCAATCACATCATCAGTGAGTTTCGACAAAGATCAAGATAAAACTATGCGCTAAACGAGCGGGGAAATGAATTTCATTAGGATAATGCTATCCTATCATGACTATGCTTGCACCAGAAAGCTAAAAGATACCAAGCTCTACTCTATAAACAGCCAACTATAAATTTTGTTAGTCAAATCAAGAACTTTAAGGGCATATCTAAATAGAAATGCATCACCATCTGAACTGAATCCACAAGGAACAACTTCCTATTCATAACAAGACCATTACAGATATGGGAAATCATCAACCCAATTGGAAATTTTTTAAATAAAGGAAATGAAAACAGAGGGAAAATGAGTAGGTGAAAAGTTCGTAGGGTTATAAAAATGAATTGCCACAACTTCCTACACTAGGCATCACTTTGTAGGCTAAATAGCATTATAACAAATGATACTTTGTTCTTAATAACGAACAAGAATATATTTCATTATAAAATTAACAATAATGTACAAAGTTCAAGGGAACGGACATTCTCCAGGAGAGACGAATTACTTCGAAAGTCCATAACATAGAACAAAATGGAAAAAGAGGTGAACAAAACGCAGCAAATTGTTTGTGCCACTGCCACCACATAACCAAAAGTAATTAAAAAAACTACGTAATCATTGCCATATAAGCACTTACTCTGGTCAACTTTTTTACTATAGCACTAACAAAGTGATGATTCCAAGGATCATTTAAAACCATTTGGAACATAACTTTCCAAACTTTTGAAGAAAACGTTTATTTCATTTTGGATTTTCTTCAAAACATCTGTTATAATACATTGTATTCAGTGTTTTAAAAGGCTCGAGGCGCACTAAGGCGCAAAGACTCTCTGGCGCAAGGCGCACAATAAAACGCGGGCTTTATTTTGCGAGGTGCAATTTGTATAGAAAAAAAATATAAAAAAATATAAGGAAGAGAAAGCATGGTTGAAGTGAGAAAAAAAAAAAACCTTAGGATTAGTAAAAAAAAATTGAATAAGAAACAATTTAGGATTAGTAAATTTTATTCATTTTTTAATTAATAATGAAGAAAAAACCCTAAAATATCATTTTTTTTTTATTTATAAAGAAGAAAAAAATCCTAAACGCAAGTATTCTTGTGTTTAGGGTTAGTTAATTTTTTTTTTTGAATAGTTGAAAAAGTCCTAAGGCACAAGCCCATATATGATGGGATTTATGGGAAGACGTGTTCCTCGGCTTTTCAAGGTGAGGCGCCAGACTTACGTCTTGTGTCTGGGTGCGCCTTTTAAAACACTAATTGTATTATTAACAATATGTTTAAGAAGTTCTTTTAACTTCACATAAATGTCTTATATTTTATCTTCATCTTGTACATTAGATTCAAAATGTAAATTTTCAAACCGGCAAATCAATAAACTAAGTAAAATATTTGAACGTAACTAAAAACACATAATTTTTGTTACACCTACAAAGTGTTCATGTCCTAATTCTGCAGATATTGACAAATTGTTCGGTCCTTCTTGAATCATGTTTCTGTCCACTGTTATGGGGTCATGTTTCTTAGCACCAAGTTGTTCCTAGCTGCTGATTAACTACAATAGCTAGAACTAATCAGCACTTAACATCAAGAATATGAACCATCAAGGGTTGGCCTAGTGGTCATGAAGGGCCTTGGAACTTCAATGCCCTCCTAGAGAGAATGAGTTCAATCCTTAGTGGTCACCTACCTAGGAATTAATTTCCTACGGATTTCCTTGGCAGCCAAATGTTGTAGGGTCAGGCGATCTGTCCCGTGAGAATAGTCGAGGTGCGCGTAAGCTGGCCTGGACACTCACGGATATCAAAAAAAAAAAAAAAAAAAAAATTTAACACCAAGAATATGTTAACCTTAACCACACAGATGGGTTCCTAACCTCGTTCGAGCAGAATCAACAAAAGGGATTATTTTCCAGCTGCTATTTGTTTCTTTTTCTTGGTCATCAAATCCATATGCCATACCAGGATTCCTTAATGGATCCCTTGGATGCTATACATTAACGAGGAGTCCCATTATTACTTTAAGTCAGTCTTTTTGGGTTTTTAGTGCCATCTGGCGGCACTTGTTTATCTAAACAGGTTAAGAACTAAATTGAACTAGAGATAAGCTTCACTTATGGACTGCATTAGGAATGCCTTCTATGTTTTCTATAGAGAAAGAATGTAATTGAGATTTTAGATAGCCAACAGAAATGCGGATGGGTAGTAGAACAATTAGTCTCTCTCTTTTTTTTTGGGGGGGTTAAATTTCAAGTTTAGTCTCTAGACATTCAAGGTTGTATCTAAACCATCAAAGAACTTTAAAAGTATCTAATATATTCATAAATTTGCAATTTTGTGTCCAATAGATCCTTCCACTTTAAAAGTATCTAAGGTCCATGAACTTTCACTTATGTGCCTAATAGGACTCTGACCTTTCAATTTTTTGTCTAATAGGTTTGTGAATTTTACAAAATATCAAATAGATTAGGGACTTAAAAACACAAAATGGAAAGTCTAAAAGAACCTATTAGACACTTTTAAAGTTGGATGTATGAAACACAAAATCGAAAGTTTAGAGACCGGTTAGACACTTTTTAAAGTTCTAGACTTATTAAACACTACTCTAATGTTGAGAGACTAAACTTTTGTCCCACTGCTTGACATAAAGACATTGCAAGTCCTAATATCAACTCCAGCAGACGCTTAGAGTTTTCTCTGATCTAGCATTCCACATCATTCCACTTGGAGGCTTAAACCCTAAACCCTAAACCCTAAACTCGAAGCGGCCAGTTGGGAGTATTCATAGAACCATCTTTCAACTTGCAATGATCTAATCTGTTGACACATCCATTTTTCCAAGAAGTTTCAGAAACCAACTCTATGTTCGAGGGATCGTTGCTGTATTCTGCACACTCCTTAAAATGAACACAGAGAAACCAAACCACAGATGGAATGCATGGAAAACTTAAAATAGAAAAAGCATTAGGACGAAATCAGCAAGCTAAAATGGGAAACAGATTCCCCGATCCAAAACAAAAAAGCATCTAACAGCCTAGATTCCTTTGATGCTCATAACCCAACCAGATTTGACCCAAAATGGTGGGGAAAAATGGCAGATTAGCAAACTAGAAGACGACGCAGCTGTATAATTGCAACAAAAGTAAGGATGAAAACTCACGAGAGTGGCAGCTAGTGTAAGCTGGTGGAAATATTCTGAGTGATGAGCCCGCCGGAATTGGCCGGAATTGGCCGAAAGAGAAACTGAAATTGAAACTGCGATTCTTCTGTTATATAGTCGTCATTTCAAATCCTCCCACAAGATTCGCAATTTTTGAGCGCTCACTGGACTTGAGCTACGCAATATTAACGACTTATTCAATCACCTAATATTAATAAGGAAGCTAATTTTTCTTCTTTTTTTTTTTGGGTTAAATTATAAATTAAGTCCCTTAATTTTCAAATGGTGTCTATTTCATTCTCAATTTTTTAAATTATAAATTTAATCTTCAAGTTACAAAATTATGATTTCAGTAGGTTTCATTACATATCAAATTTAAATTTATATCTAAAGAATCAATTAAATTTTTAAAAAATATAATTTTTCACGAACCTATTAAATAGAAAATAGAAAATTAATTTATATATTAGACACAAAATTAAGAGTTGAGAGATTATTAAACATTTTTTTTTATTTTTTTAGAAAAAATCAGTTTATACCTCTAAATTAATAATTAGTATATCAATTTAAAGCTCTAAACGATCCTAAATATTTTTTTTTTTAATTCAACAAATACGAGAACGAGGATTGAACCTCGTAGGACATGTCAATTACCGCAGAGATATGCTCACTTTGACAACTATAATAAATGAATTAATGTTGGGTCCTCAAAGGGTTCAAGTATCTTTTATCAAAGTATTGAGAAATAGTTGACACACAGCCAGAGCCAACCTTTGCCTCAAATTTTGAATGATGGTGGAAACCTAGTGTTACGTCTCCAAAAGTGACTATATTAGGGACTTATTTGCTATAGAAAGATGTACACTCTTAAGCGTTTTTGGTAGAATTTAGCCTAAACATGTGCTTATATATGAGAATTTGTAGAATGAAGCTAAATTAGGACTTATGTGTAAAAGGAAAAAAAAAGAACCAAAAACAAAGCTAAAGAGTTGAAATTTGCATATTGCTGAAACATTGCGAAAACATTGTTGTCTCAGCAATGTTTTAAGTGAAATTTGTTAAGTTGTCTAACCGTTTGCCGTTTTGTTACGACCTTTCAGCCGCCCATTCTTTCTCCTGCTGCCACGTGGAAGGTCGTCGTTCAGAATGGATGGTTCTCTTTGGCCGAATCGTACCTGCAGAACACTATAAAAGGAGGTCAAGGTGGATGGACAAACAGAAGCTGGAAGCGTAGAACTCCCATCTCAACGCAGTCTTTTCTCCCTGTTTTCTCTCTTCCGTTTGTTGGTTTGAAGGACTCAGCTGTTGGAGTCGATAATCTGAGAGGAAGAAGAGAAGATCTTTCTTCTCTTCTGATTAGATTCATCCAAACAAGGCTCTCCTTCTCCCTTCATCCGAGGCGCTTGCGGCGAGGGTTCACGCACACGTTTACTGCTTTCTGCCATTTATTTGTCGTCTGTTTTCACTAATGCTTTCTGCTATTTGTTTAAGTTTGCTACCTTAGTTCATTTCGTCTCCTTCTGTTTAGTTTTCATCAGTTTAGAGTTGTTGTTTTGTGAGTTTTGAACCTTGGTAAATCGAAGAAGTGTTTTGATTAGTTCACGAATTCCTTGTTGCTTTTGGCGTTTCTGTTTTCTTTTATTTCCACTTCATTACTGCTAAGCATGTCTACACCATCTATTCTTTCCATTCCATCTTCATCCATGAGTAACTAAACCACATAAGGGTATGCTAATGACAAGTCTATAGGTAGAAATACGTGAATCAAGCATGTAGGTTAGCTTCAAATGCATTGAATGTATGTGTGCTTCATCCCACGGACAATTTCGATTGGCCATCCATTTTGTCTAAAGAACTCCTAACCTCTAGAAGGAGTAAGAGTTTAGAGTCGTCCATTCATGCTAGCCTTTCATGGTAGCCAGAAAACGACCTAGGAATAGGCGTTTTCCTAGTACAAATCATTAACTTGCTTATATAAATAGATGCTTAAGCCTTACTTGGACATGAGTAAACTAAAGGATCTAATGCATGAAATCGAGAGATACATGATAATGAGTTAAATTGATGCATGATGAGTTGATCTACTGCTGAAGAATCGTATGAAAAAACCTATAGAGGAGTCGTTAGTAGCCCTTGTTTCCACACTTTACCCCTAATTCGCTGTTAGTAACATTGCTAGAAAATTGCTGTCTGCGCAATTTTCTTAGTTCAAATTTTTTCCTTAGCCATTTTTCTTAGTTTTTTGGTTTTGCGATTTTATTGCTAGATAATTGCTTTCTCCGCAATTCTTTTCCTTCTACATTCGAGTTTACCTATTTACTTGTACTTGTTTATGCTTTCATATCTCGCACGTTCCTTAATAGTTAGGCACTTTAAACCCAAATCTACCCCATTTAAACCACCCTTTCTCACTTAACATCTCACTTCGTTAGTAACTAAGAATAAATCTCTGTGGGAAATCGAATGAAAAAATACTTATTACTTGCTACAAGACCATGTATGCTTGCATGTTCTGAGTGTTCTACCATTGCATTTTAATTCACACATTGAGCACGCAACACCTAGCTCCCTCTAATAAAACGCACATTGTGCTTATCTTCAAAATTCAAGCCCGAAAAATGTCAGATTTTCGGTCAGTTAACTTTTGCAACGTAGTGTATAAATAATATTAGTGACATATTGTTTAGATTTTTAGATCTAGTAGGTACTATATAGAGTTTGTGCAATACTTTTCTATATAGTGAACGGTGACCATGACCTAACTTACAATATATAGTACTTCATTCGAGATGAATGAGACATGTGAGCATGTAGAACATATAGTTTCTACGATGATGTTATGATTAAATAAAGTTTGCCAACATATTCCGCAATCAAAATAATCTTTATGACTGACCAACGATATAATAATTTAAATCCTAATCAAAATAGTCCCAAGAACAATGTACTAAAAGTGATTTGAATTGTAATTAGAGTTAAATGTTGAAACATGGTGAGTATAGAATGCAAAGTGTAGTCAACTATCAATTAGCTAGATAAGTTTTAAAATCCATTTCTCAAAATATTTTCTCAAGGGAATTTGGAAAATTTCAAAAAAAAAACATGAAGTTGTATATGTTCAAAAGTAGACTTAATTCCCGTTTATTGTTGGGATAATTTCTATGGTTTATTGTTGGGATAATTTCTATATTTTTATAATTCAAGTATTCCTCTTGTGTGAAGCTAATAGAAAATTAGACAAGTAAAAACAATAATAAAATTCAAACACATGACACGAGCAATTTTAACATGGAAAAACTTCTTCAATACGAAGAGAAAAAAATCACGAACCGAAGAAAAAAATCACGAACCGAAGTAAAAAATCTCCACTATAATCAATAATGAGTTATACCAAGTTTTCCCTAGTCATAAATAGAGGTATACAATTGTTGGCGCAAGGTTCTGGACTCCATTTTCTCTCGGGTGCGCTCCGTCGTTGCTTGTTGTAGCCGGAACCGGTTGGTACCTGCACAAAGGAGGAGGAGAAACTTGCACCGGTGTGGGGTAGGCTCAAAGGGCTCTGATGCTTAAGTCAGAGAGTTATGAGCGTAAGTAGGAGCAATAGAGTGATGACTCGTTATAGTGTGAGTTGGATAGTGTAAGATTGTGTACCTCGTACATACCCTTACAGGCATGTTGTATAAGTGTGAGATTGAGGGCCGATCGGGTCGACCCATCCTTCCTCATCATTAGGATCCGAAATTTCGGGGAGTAGGTGTGGATCAATCACCGTCAGTCTGTACCTATCCTTATGATGAGGATCTTCGATCCCCTCGATCCGGAGCGGATTGAGGGGGACTGTTGTACCACTGCCTTGTGGGATAAGGAAGGAGTGTCCCATCGTTCACTCTTCATCTCAACGTGGGGGCGCTGACGACATGGCAACAGTCGATATGAGAATGGTCTGGGGCCATCTGTCATGGGCGGCCGAGGGGTCGGTCATTCGCCTCACATACGTCTAATGATATCCTCGGGGGTTTGATCTTGTGACATCATTGTTATGACGTCAGGTGCTTACCTCAAACTGAGGTAGCCCGTAACAACAACCATAGATATTTCAAGATGATTATTCTCGGCAACAAACAACAATAATTCAAGAGATTAAATAAGAAATATCTCACTTAAAGTGACAACTAATGACGCACTGAAATATGACTGTAGGTATCTCCAAAATAAATCTCCACTGTTCAAATTGAAGACTCATGTGGTAGGAACACGCGGTCAAAATTTTAGCTCGATCGGACCACAAATTGACCCCAACGAACTGAAATACAATTTTGTACATATGTATATTTTTCTTCATTTTCTTTCTATTTTCTCTCTCACACAATCGTTTCTCTCTTCTCTTTTCTTTTCTCGATTTGAGCGCCCAACACAGACTAACTGACTGACCCTTCTTTTGTTTTTTTAAAACAAAACCTAAATGCCCAAACTTGGGCCCTTAATGAGCTTTCACACTGATAGCTCTCCAAAAGAGTTATATTTATGACCCTAATTCCCACTATTTATTTTGCTTACTCGTGTATAATTGCGTATTTTATAGGTTGCGAGCGAAATGGAGTGTGTTGGAGTTCAAGACATCAAATGGTGCAAAAAGGAGGCAAACAAGCGTAAACGGAGGCATCAGACGTAAAAGAGGAAGCAATTAATCAACCAAACCCGAGAGCCGGGCACCTAGGCCCCCATTTCAAGCACCTAGGCACTTGCCAGACACGCGCGTCTTTTTGAGTTTTCTTCCATCCGTAGCGTCGAGACGTTGCCCTAAGACTATAAAAGTCATCATTTTCTTTTTTAGGTCATTCTCTACCTCCCCTATTGTAAGAACTCCGATTTTTAGGAGGCTTCTCTCCATTTTATCTCTAGTTTCTTGTATGAAAGCTTAAACTTTTGTTATTTTGGATTGAATTTCATCACGAGCAGCTAAGGTAAGTGCTCTAATTTAAGGTTAGAGATTATAACTTTGATGCAATTAGTGAGGGTTAACTCTTAATTTTCTACTTAGCATTTATTATTTTAAGCATTCTCTTCTTTTGAGTTTATTAAATTAGCAAGCATTTTCGATTAGGTAGACGCCTTAATGGTTTATGCATGCTAGATTGTTAAAGATTAGTGACACGGTCGCCTCTCCTAATCGCCGAGTAACAAAGGTTGAGTTATGTCGTAGGTGACATAGGTTATCCATGTTTACCTTAGTTTGCCTAGCTAACTTTGAGTTAGAGGATAAATTAGAATATTAATTTAGGCTATCCAAGTTAAAAATCTAGCATGATGTTCCCGTCAATGTCAATTAATCAATATGGAATGATCGCTCCCAATTGATTAATTGTCAAGTTTGATTAGGATCGCATGATCTTAGTTAGTTAATTGAGTTTCTTATTACGGCTTCGAGCAAGCAAACTATGTGCTTGGAATATAATAGTTAAGTATGTTAGAATCTCTTTGATCTAAGTAGCATCAAAGTAAATCCCGATCCCTTAAATTAGGAGCACAAGTTACAATTTTATTTTCTTGTTCTTTAATTTTCCGTTAGTTAAATTTATGCATGTCTAATTAGTTTTACTTTAAGCAATCTCCCCCCGTTTTCTTTATTTTTTTAATTAAGGCAAATAAAAGTTGATTAAGAGAAGCTAATTTTCGATTCCCTAAGATAGACTTGGTTACCATTGTTTTACATGTTAGAATAGATACCAGTATTATAAATGTAATTTGGCGGGTCTCGACAACCCCTTTACCACACCCTTATTGGGGAGATTTGATGGGTAATTTTCATTGTGTGGAGGAACTTTCCACTCTAGTAGTGGAACAAAAAAACTTAAGCTTTTCTCTTGGTAGATTCTTTGTCAACATATCTGAACCATTATGATCAAACAAACCATCATTCAATACATCTCTCATCTAGTGACACCTTACATCTATATGTTTGGTTCTGGAATAAAATGAAAAGTTCTTACCAAGATGAATAACACTTTGATTATCGTAGAATATCACATACCGTTGGTACTTGAAGTCAAGCTATTGTATAAACTATAAATCGCTTCATCCACAACATCTCTTTGCATGCTTCTGCAACTGCAATATATTTTGCTCCAGTCGTAGAAAGTGCAACGCACTTCTGTAGTCTTGACTGTCAAGACACTACACCACCTGCAAACATCATCAAGTAGCCGAAAGTATACTTTTGGTCATCTAGATCTCCTGCCATTTCTGAATCAGTGTAACCGACAAACATTAACTTTCCACTTCCAAAGGTGAGCTTCAAACAGGAAGTACTTCGCAAATATCTCAAGACCCATTTTACTATCTCCCAATGTTGTTTTCTTAGATTAGACATAAAACGACTAACAACACCAACAACATGAACAATATTTGGTCTAGTACATACCATCGCATACATCAAACTCCCAACTGCTGAAGCATATGAGACTCTTCTTATGTCTTCCTTCTCTTTATCAGTAGAAAGGCGTTGGTTGCTACTAAACTTGAAGTGACTACTTTAACTTTACTCATGTTGAATCTTTCAAGCACCTTCTCCAAGTATTGCTCATGTGACATATACAATTTCTTGAATGCTCTGTCTCGTACTATTCGAATTCCAAGAATCTTCTTTGCTGGCCCCAAATCCTTCATGGCAAATGGTTTGCTCAACTGTTTCTTCAACATGTCAATTCTCGAAACATTCTTGCCAACAATCAAAATGTCATCAACATAAAGCAATGATATGATAAAATCATCAACAATTTTTTTTTTTGCATAAAGATGCAATGATCAGAAGTAGTTTTTTTGAAGTTTTGCTTCCCCATAACTGGCTCAAACTTCTTGTACCACTGACACGGTGCTTGTTTCAACCTATAAAGACTTTTCTTCAACTTGCACATAACTTTCTCCTTACCTTTCTCCTCAAAATCTTCTGGTTGTTCCATATACATTTCTTTATCTAAGTCGTCATGAAGAAATGACGTTTTAACATTCATCTGCTCAACTTCTAAGTCGACGCTAGTTACCAAACCCATAACTACACGTATAGAAGACATCTTAACAACAAGAGCAAAAATTTCATCAAAGTTGACACATTTCTTCTGACTGGACCTTTTGAAAACTAGTCTCGCTTTGAACGTGACCTTGAGGTGTGTTCTTCTGGTTTCACTAAATAAATCCACTTATTTTTCAGTGCAATTTTTCCCTTAGGCAATCTTACAAGCTCAAAAGTGATTGCATAAAAGATAGTGGATTTATGTAATGAAAGATGAGATAAATTCCTTACATAAATCCACTCTCTTTTGTGCTCATCTTCTATGGCCTCTTCATAACTCTCAAGCTCTCTCCCGTCAGTCAATAACACATATTCATTAAAAGAATATCTTGTTGACGGATGTCGATCTCTAACAGATCTTTTGAGTGAAACATTTGTAGGAACTTATGCTTCTAACAATTGTTCATGAACATCGTCATCTGCCTCAATATGTTCAGAATCATCTACCTCATCTGTATCATTAAACTAATCATTCTGAACCTCATTTTCAATCTATGTAGAAGGTTGTGCCAAATAAATTGAATCTAAGTCAATCATATCATCATTGTATTCAGACTCTGTTTCATGTGTCTTTTAAATGTTTTGTACAAACGGTTAAGGAGTTGTTGAGTGAGTTAAAATAGACAAATATGTTATTGAAGTTCGTAAACAAATAATTCAGTGAACTCGATTTTAAATTTGTGAGTAAGTTTGGTAGTTGAAAACTCATTTTCTTGGTAGGTACATGATTACTCCCAATGAAAACAATCATTCCAATGCTCTTTCTCTTTCTCTTTCTCTCAAAGGTGTGATTCATAAAACATCCATCAAGATTTTTATCAATGTCTAATGCCAATCCAAGTAGGTCCATTTTAGTTGACTCTAATTTTCTTGTACTGTTTGTTAAAGTTAAAGGTAATTTTAGTGTAATTTAACTGAATGCTAAGCATTTTCACATACTTTTTTTTTTTATCTCTTCTTTCTTCTTAATCATCATCATCAGTTGTTTTCAATCATTTCTTTTTAAGGCTAATAAAATATTTTAGTTTATTATTTAAAAAGTTTCTATTTAATCTTTTATATTTTAAGATTTTTCGATTAAATTTTCCGGTGATAAAATACTCAGTAAGTTGATACAAATTTGAAAGAGAAATTACTACTAAAGAAATAAAAATAAAAATAAAAATAAAAATTCCAAAATTTATTTTGACATGGAAAGACAAAATTGATTTTTAAGAGGGCTTAATCCATTTTCTAAAATTTTGGCCAAGTGTCATGCTACATATGATTAGCATTATATTTAACACCTTTCTTAAAAAAATAAATAAAAAAATATGATATATTTAGTCCCTAAAGTTTGATTTGATTTCTAATTGAAATTTCAAGTTGGTTTCAAATTGGTCCATGAATATGAAAAATAAAAAATAAAACATAAAATTCAACTCATTTAAAAAATATATATCAACAAAGTCTAGTTAGCATCTTCTCATTTAGAAATCAATTTCAAATTTGAAAGACTGATTTGAATTCAAATTCAAATTTTAGGAACCATTTGAAATCAAATTTGTTGGCACGTAGGTCTGGCCGAGCAGAAGGAAGAGGTCGGATCAGGAGGTATGTAGTGTTATTCGAGTTGTCCAAGACCCGCAAGGAAAGATCTAACACCTATGTGGTGTTGTGTCCACCACGCTCCGATACTTAAGTTAGTGCTTTACTCAAAAGCGTAATTGGGTCAACACAATGTGATTAACACTTTTTCTATAACATTGGCCCAACCGGCGAGTCGACCCACGGTGTTGGGTTGGGTCGTCAGTCCATTAGTTTATTGGGTGCCTCATAGGTTGTTGTGCTCACATCAACGTTATCGACAATTGCACCCTTGAGGCGTAACGATTCGGTTTTCAGATCCTCATCCATTCGATAAGTTGTGATCCGACGACCATGATCCGTTTTTTGGGGGCTATATGTATTCCCCTTCGAGTGGAGCTTCTCACTTTTGCTTTTGTGCCCCATTCTTCTTCTCTGCGGTTGATCCGGGTTGCTTCGTGCCTTTATAAGTTGACATTTCCCTTTTCTTTTGCATCACTATTTCTTCTTGCATGGCTCGAGCTCCCGAGGTCTCAAATATCGGCAAGGTGTATAGGTCAGGTCGTCTTGTTGCCTAGGGAGGGCTCGTCATAGTCCTCGTTGAATGATGATGGATGAGTTGGACGTTCTAAGGGCGCGTTATGACGTCCTGTCTCGTATTCACTTCCAGCTCTCGAAGGAGGGTGAAAAGGTCGAGAACCCTCATCCGGGGGAGGTCGAGCTGTATGGCCAGATGTTTTCCAGGGAGTTTGACTTCCTCTACTGTCGATCTCCTAGTAGTTTCTAAGTCATGTCAGGTTGCTCCGACTCAGCTCCACCCTAAAATTTGAGGGTCCTAAACACTTGTGTGGTCTTATGGGATAGATACAACAAATGAGAGGTTCTGACGATCAGGGTCGCTATTACGCGTCAGTGCGGGATGACGAAGGCAAGTTCGTCGATGCTCCTTCCTTAGTGAAGAATTGGAAAAATGAATGATTCTTCACCGAAGGAGTGACTCGTCCTCAACACTGACCAAGGGCCCATCTGTGACATGCCCTCCCTTCCTTCTCAACTCGACCCTCCTTTTTGGCCTTTTGTCTCTTAACTGTTTGTTTCTTTTGGCCTTTACGTAGCGCTTCCGACTTGAACTTCTGTCGAGATTGAATCTACATCATTTATCATCGACAATTTGTACTTAGTATTTTATCCGAGGTAGGTTATTGTACTAGTTCACGTGTGCCGCGAGGGGTGATCTCCTTTGTTTTGTAAAGCTTGAGCCTCCAAAAGCCAACTGTTGGGCTTGGACCATGGGGAAAGCTGACGCCAAACATTGACGCGTAGATCTGGCTGACTAGGAAGAAGAGGTCAGATCTCCCTTGTTTTGTAAAGTTTGAGCCTCCAAAAGCCAACTGTTGGGCTTGGGCCATGGGGAAAACTAACGCCAAATATTGGCGCGTAGATCTGGAGCAGGAGGAAGATCAAGGTAGTGACGATCTTAGATGTCCAACAAAGAAAGATTTAGCACCAATTGTTGTTTCCACCACACTCTAATACTTATGTCAATGCTTTAATCAAAAGCGTAAACAAGTTAACACAATGTAATTAACCTTTTTCCCATAACAAAATTTAAACTTTAGAGACCAAACATGTGACTTTAGAGACTTCAAATATCAAATATCAAATACAAATTAAATTCAAACCCAAATCTAAAAAAAAAAAGTAAAAGGGTTAGTTTTTGAAAATTGGGGATCAAATATAAAATAATTTCAAATTTGAAGGTTAATTTTTTATAAGGTTTATTTTCTACTACTAAAGATGTAGTAGGTAGGTAGAAGATTTTTTTAATTAGTCCCAACTTCAATGATGATCTTGGTTTAAGTAGAGAGAGATAGAAATGGGCAAGAAAACAAGAACAATCTAACTTTAAGTTTTTTTTCTTCAAATTTTCTTTTTCTCTACCTTAATTCTCACTTTAGTACTCGTGTGAAGGCTGAAAATTACCACCATCTGACCAGAAAAACACATTGAGTAATGGAGGAGTTGGTGTAGAGGCCCCATCAATGGCCTCCACCGCCCATTGAATCCAATGGAAGCAAGACTACAGAGAAGGGGAGGCCAAATCCATGGCTACTGTAACAAATCTGTTTTTAGGGCAAAAGAAAAAGCTAAATAAAAAATGAAAAAATATCGAAAGCTTTTGTCAATGATGACGTGAGGAGGACAATCCCCACTTTCTTCTCTTCCCAAGTCATCGGAGAAGAGAATCGAATTCAACCCTTCTAACTTTCTCTCGACCCATTTTATTATGCTCCATTTCACTGCTTTTCGAGCTTTGATTCTTGTTGCCCTTCTTTGAATAAACGTGTTCAGCGAATTTTCTCTTCTGGGGTTTCTTTTTTTTGTTTGATTCTGAGATTCTGCAACTGGGTTTTTGTGTTCTTCTTGAAAAAAGGGTTAAGTCAATGGGAAACGTGAATGGGAGAGATTATGTAGAGGAGGAGAGTCCATCTGGGTCTGAAGAAGAAGAAGTAGAAGTAGAAGAAGAAGAAGAAGTTGAAGAAGATGGTTTAATTGTGCATGATGGCGTTGCTGCTGTGGCTGATGGGGCTCATAGTTTGTACCACCCGCAAGGTGTTTGCTCAAAGTTAATGGGCGGTCAGTCCCCTCCACCAAGCCCCTCGGCCACTCGGTCGCCATTGATATTCACTCCTCAAGTAAGTTCTCTGTCTTTAGGAGTTTCTTGCACCTAATTATTGGCTGTGATGAAGTTTGAACTAATATATTACTTGGATTTTGAATTTGCTTTTTATATATAGCTTGTGTGACAATGGATAAATGTTGGTATCTGAACTTCTACTTTGATACAGAGCTTTGTTGGTTGAAAGAAGTGGGAGAAGCTTTCGATTTACCCTTTTCTTTGATACATAGATTTGTTAATCGAAGGCTTTTACCCATTTCTTCCTACATACAGAAGTTGGTTTAAGGCAGTTGCTTTTGCTTAAACTTTATATAATGGGGGTTCTTTCATTTTTTTCAATATATATATATATATATATATATATATATATGTAATGGGTGTATGTGTATCTAGCTGCTGGCTCAGCTGACAAGTAAATGTTCAATTTCAAGAGACATAATGTTACTTAGCACTTGTCAAACTTTAACAAATTCAAGTTACAGAGAGAATCAGAGAAGTTGATTGAAATGGTCCTCTGTTGTGGTTTCTTTCTCAGTTGGTTTGTTGGTCTCTTCAATTTTATTTATTTTTTTGGGTGTAGGGAGATCCAGGATGGGTTGTTGTTTACTATCATCTCGTATTAATTCTTTGCTAGCATGTTTCTTTACATTTTAATCTCCAGGTTCCACTCACTCCTCTACGAAAACCAGATGAAATACTCGTACTTAGCCAATCGCGAATGCAAAATTCTTTGGGTTATGAAGAAACGTGCAACGAACAAAGCATTCCGACCATGATTACATGGAGTTATGGCGGCAAGGAAGTTGCTGTTGAGGGATCATGGGATCTTTGGAGAACAAGGTTTTCTTCTCTATTTGTACTACCTCAAAAAGTGATTATCGTTTCTGAACTGCTGCCAAAATATCTGATACTAGTTGTACCTCATTAACCAGAATGCCCTTGCAGAGATCAGGGAAAGACTTCACTATAATGAAAGTGCTTCCTACTGGGGTTTATCAATATAGGTTTCTCGTAGATGGACAATGGAGGTATGCTCCGGAGTTGCCTTGGGCCCAAGACGATGCTGGCAATGCTTACAATGTTTTGGACTTGCAGGTAATTAGTAAAGTAGGATATGCAAGGGAAAGGGAAAAGTCAATTGACTTGGAGAGAAACTGATGTTGTCTCGTAAACAATCATTAAATACCGATAGGCTGCTTTAATGCTTTTTGACCTATGAGACCAGAAACTTGGTTTGTCTAACTAACAATCAATAGTCAGTGTACATAGACAATCTATACATGTATATCATCTGCCTTTTCCTCTTATGTTCCCCTTTTCTTCATTATTGTTGTTACTATTCTCATCATTAGTCTGTGTCATTTGTGTTATTGACTCTTGATAGCAAGTTGATCAATCTACCTCTTCACAAACGGTTATTCCAAACCGATCCGGTCCAAACCCTTATTCCTGAATATAAGCTCAAGTATAAGATTTATAGTTAAATAGTTGCTTTAGCTTGTTGCTTCCACAGATTTCGCCACTTCTAATTTACATGTCTACAAATTTCAACAACTCCACATTGATTTTTGTGTGGTCTTCTCACCCTCTGATCTAGTTATAAGTTTTAAAGCCATTTTTCTTACACTGCTTGTTGAAATGGCTAGGTCAATGTTATACATGTAAGCAGTATAAATAGATATCGGCAGCCGCGTGGCCCTCGATAGACCTAACATCACTCGTTTGTCAATTATGCAGGATAACGTGCCTGAAGATATAGATAGCATCTCTAGCTTTGAACCTCCTCAGTCACCGGACTCAAGCTATGACAATTTATTGCTTGGCTCCGATGACTACGCAAAAGAACCGCCATTGGTTCCCCCACACTTACAGAGGACGGAGCTTAATTCACCCTCATCATACATGGAGATTCCGCCCTGTCTGTCAAGGCCACAGCATGTAGTATTGAATCATCTGTACATGCAGAGAGGGCAGAGTGGTCAATCGATTGTGGCACTCGGTACTACGCATCGGTTTCTAGCCAAGTATGTGACTGTTGTGCTCTACAAGTCTTTTCAGAGGTAAATCTTTTACCTAGCTTATGGACTCTGCTATTTCTGGGCTTTCTGTAATCATAAATTTGGAGAAGTGCCAATGCCAAGTTAGTTGAGGAAGATGTATTATATGGCAAACCAATTTTGTGCTTCAAATAGGTAAATTCTTTGACAAACCTCAAAATCCACCCTGCCATCTTGGTCTGATTTGTTCTTCCTCAGACCCAGTTGACACACATTTTGGAGATATTTGGTTTACTGTTTTGGCTAGTCTGAGTTTGTTAAGAAGCTTTGTTTTGCCTGTACTTGTGTAATTTGAGTTTATGCAGCTGATTAGCAAATCCATGGCCTAGCTAAAACAAATCCTTATAATTTTTAAATGTAGTCTTGATTTCTTAAACTACACCAATCTAGTCTGTTAGCCAAGTGTTCTATCTAATTGTTCTTTTCAACTTCACGACTTTTTTTGTTTAGAGTAAGCTTTGAGGTTTTTGTTTATTTGGCCAATTTTCAAAAGTAATAGGTCCTTAAATTTTTCCTTTTGGATAGGTCTCCAAATTTTTTATTTTGTGTCTAATAGGTCACTGACAAATTTAAACTTTTTAAAACTAATTGATCTATTAAATTAGATCTAAGTTTGAATTTTATGTCTAATGAGACCTTAAAATTTTAATTTTGTCTCTAGATTCTTGTATTTTAAAAAATTCGAAAGTTGAGAGATTTTGAAAGTCAAGGGACCAATAGACACAAACCTCTCAAAGTTCAAGACTAAATTTGTAATTTTTTTTTTTGCAAGCTTATACTATAATTTTGAGAAGAAAATAAAATTAGGAGAAAATTCAACTTTTACCCAAAAACTTGTCAAGTTATCAATTTTTACTTTAAATCTTCAATATTATAAATTGGACTCTAGATTTAGATAAGTGTTGTAATTTCTACCATCAGGTTCAATTTTTGCTCATTCACCTACTAATTTTAACAAAGAGCAATGCCACAATCTCCATCAACTGAGTTTTAATAATATCAAGTTTTGTACAAATTATAGTTTGATTAATGTACAACTTAACCATTGAATAACTTTGTCAAAACTTACACGTTTTGAATAGCTTTGGTAAAAGTTAAAATTGGTAAGTTTTGACAAAAACAAATTGCTCTAATGTCATTTTTCTTTGAAATTTTATCAATTTTATGACATATATGTTTTATAATTTATTGAATGCATCTGAAAATTTATTGAAGACATGAAAATACTTTTTTTTACGATCTTTCGAACCGAAATTTACACTTTTTTATTTTATTTTATTATTATTATTGAAGGAGATTGCAAGTTTGATGTCAATTTGATGAAATTGAAAATTTAAATTTATCCATTTGGATTGAAGGACTACCTATTATAGGAAATTGTAACAGATGTCAATTTAGAGTAAAATAATTAAAAATATAGAATTTTTTAAAAACTTTTGCGGATATGGCAATTTATGGCAATTTCTATTACTATAGTATGGTCTATCGCTGATAGAAGTTTATCGCTGATAGTAGTCTTTTTTTATAGAATTTTGTCAGTGATAATAGTCTATCAGTGATAATAGTCTATCAGTGATAAAAGTCTATCAGTAATAGTCATAAAGTCTATCAGTCAGTAATAGTCATAAAGTCTATCAGTGATAGCCACTGATTTTTTGCCATATTTGCAAAAGGTTTTAAACTTTGCTAAATTTGCAATTATTTTGGATCTGATTGTTGTTTGTGCAACCAACCCTTATATTAATGTCATTTTGAAAAATGGATAAAAAATCTAATGAAATATGACAACCGTGAAACTAAGAAGATTTTTTTCTTCCTATTTACACTCATAGATAATCTAGATGTCATTCACGGAAGCTGTAAAAATTACGGTTGAAATGTTTTGAATTTGTTATGATCCGCTGCGACTGAATTGGTACGGAGGTCTCGCTGGTTTGGGTTTACTATTTGTTTTGGGCTTTGACTCATTTTGTATTAAGTCATTCGAAAGGTGTCATCTATAAACTTTTTAATGACTTCAGCCGCCCCATAGTCTGTCATTGTTGTAATTCTCTCATATTCCTAATACAATTGTTCTCTCTCTTCTGCTCGTGGACGTAGTTAACACAACGTTAGTGAACCACGTAAATTCTGTGTCGATTCTCTTTTGCGCTTTTATTCTTTGTTAATCGATTTTATCGTAACAAACTGGTATCCAAGCTTTGTCATTAGTTTTTCGAAATTCTGCAAATTTTTCGATAACAAAGATGCTTGGTTTAAGCATGAAAATCAACAAGTTCACTGGGAGAAACAGTTTCAGTTTATGGCAGATCAAGATGTGAGCCTTATTAAAGAACAAGGGTTTGCGGGCACCGCTGTCTAAGAAAGCGAGCGCATATGACGATGAGTGAAACAGTCTGGAGAAGTAGGCTCATTCAACAATCATGTTATGTCTAGCTGATGATGTCATCACTGAGATCGTTGATGAAGAAACTACCGCTGATCTCTGGTTGAAGCTAGAAAGTCTCTACATGACGAAGTCCTTAACGAGTAAGTTGCTTCTGAAGCGACGTCTGTTTACTTTGTATATGCATGAAGGTACGTCTCTTAGGGATCATCTAGATAACCTAAATACAATTTTCCTAGAACTGCGAAATATTGAGGTTAAAATAGATGATGAGGATGCTGCCTTAATTCTATTAGTTTCTTTGCCCCCATCATATGAGAATTTTGTGGATTCGTTTATTGCTGGGAAAGATACTCTGTCTCTTGAAGAAGTAAGATCTGCTCTTCATACCAGAGATGACCGCTATAAGGCATCTGCTCTAGGTACAGAAACACGGACAATCGGGTTAGTTGTTACAAGTAGTAGGGGACAAATAAATTCTGGTAAAAAGAAGAAATCAAATTTGAAGCCTAAGGGCCCTAAAACTAATGATGTCTGTAATTAATGTAAGGAGAAACGACAGTGGAAAGACCAATGTCCTAAGCTAAAGAAGTAAAATGGAAAGAAGGAAAGTTTCGTCGTTGTGGCAGAAATTGACACGGACTCTAAATTTGATCTACCCATAGGTGCAAATAAACCTTCACAATGTAAGGATGTGTGGATTATTGACTCTGGGGCATCTTATCATATTTGTCAAATCAAGGAGTGGTTTACAACTTATGAGCAAATAGATGGAAGCAATATTTCTATGGCCAGCAGTGAAGTCTACAAGGTAGTTGAAATTGACTCAATCAGGATACAGACACATAATGATATTTTATGCACCTTGAACGAAGTTAGACACGTTCCACGAATGATGAAGAATCTGATATCGTTGAGTGTACTTGACAGTAAGAGTTTCAGTTTCAAAGGTGAAGGTGGAGGGAGTTATGCATATCTGTAAGGGTTCCAAGGTGGTTCTGAAAGGTGGCAAGCGTGGTACCTTGTATTTTCTGACAGGGTCTACAGTAACAGGTTCTGCTGCTGTTGCATTGTCTGCGGTTCATCAAGAGGCTTGGTCATATGAGTGAAAGACGGATGCATATTTTGTCAAAGAGAGATCTTCTTTGTGGGCACAAGATGCAAGGTGTTGAATTCTGCGAGCATTGTGTGTTTGGGAAGCTACATCGCAACAAGTTTTCCAAGAGTGATGTTCAATGTACAAAGGGAACACTCGATTACATTCATCCTAATTTTTGGGGCCCTTCACGAGTGGAGTCTATTGGAGGCAGCAAATATTTCTTGTCTATGATGGATGATTATTCAAGAATGACTTGAGTAATTATGATGAAGCATGAAAGTGAAGCCTTCAAGAATTTCAAGCAGTGGAAGATCTTGGTGAAACATCAAATTGGAAAGAAGATCAAAAGATTGTGAACTTATAACGGTCTAGAATTTTGTTCGTTTGAGTTTAATGAGTTCTGAAAGGATGAATGGATTGCCGGTCATCACACCGCAACAAAATGGGGTGGCAAAACACATGAATCCGACATTGTTGGAGAGCGCAAGGTGCATGCTCTCTAATGCTAGGTTAACTAGAGGATTTTGGAAGCACAACATGTTTTCTGATTAATCGTGGAGCTCACACATGTATTGATTGTAAAACACAACGAAGGGTGGTCTCGTAAGTTTGCTAGAAGATTTTGGGCACAAACAGTAACCTTAGATGTGTGTTATTTACATATTTGAATTTCCTTTTATCTTTCCAAATTTGTTTCGGTTATCTTCTTTTATATTCAAAATTCATTCTTCTTTTATATTCAAAATTCAATTTAAAATCTTTAGAATTTATCTTTCTAATTTTTAAATTTAAATGTGGATTTTTATTTATTTATTTTGTCATTTGTTCACAATAAGTCAACAACCATTGTTTAGTCATTTGGTCTTTATCGACCTCCATCATTTTTTGATAGTGTATTTGAAGTTATTAGATAGTCCAAATTCAGGCGAGCGGTCATGCATGAGCACATTTTCAAACGTTAATTGAAGAGTTCTAATCGAGATGGTGAGAGATAAGGATTTCGAGTGTTTAGATAAATTTGGTGTTAAGAGATTGACTAATTCTCGAAACTAATGCCAATGGCAAAGTCAGTGTAATTGAGGATGATTTAATTTTTAGAAAAATGCTTTCAGAACCAATATGTAATCAGAGCTTCATGGCAGAAGCTTCCTGAGTTTTGTGATTGAAGCGCTCAACGAAATAACAATTGTTATTCTTTTAGGCATCAACGTGTGGAAGTGAAAATGCCTAAAGAGAAATACAAATATTGTGTATTTATAATACAAAAATATATACAGTCGGCTTGCTAGGAGTTATGTCGTCGAAGAATCGTGAACATTTGATCTGAAGTAGGGTGCGCCATTCAAAAGGCTAGGGTTTAGGGTCTAGGGCTTCGACGATGGCGAAAGTGGTGGCTAGGGTTTCTAAAAATTAGGGTTTTATACTATGACCAACCAACTAGAATTTTGAGAAGAAAATAAAATTATTGTATTTCTTCTATATTTTGAATAAAATACACGAATGAACCATATTTCGGTCCAGTCTTTTATATACGATTATTTTATCCACAACATTAAGTCCCCTACTTCCGAGTTCAAGATTCATTTGTTTTAACTATTTTTGTATGGCTAAAGTAAAGGAGTAATTGTCGTTTTTGCTTGTATATATTAAGACCTGGTGGTCTCTAGTATGCTTTAGATTCTTATCGTGAGAGTTATGTCCTGAATTTTTAAATTGATCTAGGGTCATCGTCAGAGCCTTATTAGGGCCGACTCGATGTTGCTAGACCTAAGCGCTCTCTAAAAATTTATTGTCAAGGCCGATGCACTTAATGTTTTTCTCCTACATCGTCGAGTAAGGTTAACATTTTTTTCCACAGGGTCACTTTGGTTCTGTCGGACTCCCTGAGCACTTTTCCATCACTTTGGTGCAAAATTGTGCGACTTTCAACGTTTTTTAGTTTGTCAGTCTCTTGCCTCGTCCCTGTGAGTAAATCTTTTATTTGACTGACCAACACTTTGGCCCCCATAGCCTTTTCCTAAAATTAATCAGAATTTTTTCTACGAGAACGTTACTGAGCCCCCCTTGATTTTTCCTGTCCCGTTAGGATTATATGTTAGGGTTTTAGTGTAATCTCAATCGACCTACTCCATACTCTTTGCAATTAAGCAGGCTCTCATGTTCAGCAGACACAATTCCCGCCACCGTGGCATATCCCTGAATTTAAGTAGAGTCTACGCTATATAGGTTGCGTTCCGAGAGAATAATGAACTACCCAACTCAGGTTCCGGTTTCTAAGTCCTTCAGGCTTTATATGCTATTGTAGTTGATTATTCTTTGATCTTTCTATAGTTATTTTTTAGTTCTAAACTTCATGAATTGGTTATATTTTATGTGTGGTAGTTTGCGGAGGTTGGAATGTGTATATTTTAATGTTGGCCAAGTGTTATGTCTCCAAAAGTGACTTATTTAGGACTTATTTAGCTTAGAAAGATGCACACTCTTAGGTGTTTTTGATAGGATTTAGCTTAAACCTATGCTTATTTGTGAGAATTAAAAGAAGGTAGCTAAATTAGGACTTGTGTGCAAAAGGAAAGAAAAGGATTGAAAACCGAAGTAAAAGAATGAAAAAAACTACATTGCGATAGCATTGCGGAAACATTGCTGAAACCGCAATGTTTCAAGTGAAAACCGTAAGTTGACTGATCTTTTTCTGTTAATTTTCGTTATTTCAGGGATTCGTTCTTTCTCCTCCATCCATTTTGAAGTACGACGTTGAAGATTGATGGTTCTCCTTGGCCCAAACGCACCTGCAAATTACTATAAAAGGGTGTCCAAGTCGAGGGTTCAATCATCATCCGAAAGCGTAGAAGTCTTTTCGCAGCTCCATCTTTTCTCCTGTTTTTTCGCCGTCTGTTGGTTTGCGAAGCTCAGCTGTTGGAATCGATAATCTGATAGGAAGGAGGGAAGATTCATCTTCTCTCTCGATTGGATTCATCCAAGCAAGGCTGATCTTTCTCATCCTTCAGCCGAGGCGGTTGCGACGAGGCGTCCAAGCTCATTTACATGCTTTCTGTCTTTCATTTCTACTTTCCAACATTGTTTAGTTGTTGTTTCTGTTCTAGTGGCTAGTTTATTGCATTTCGTGGTGTTCTGTCTTTGTGTTATTCCTTTTATGCTTTCTTCTGTTCCTTCAAACAATCAAGTAATCAAAAGCACAATTCAATATTTCACAGTTTCTTGCCTCTGCGATCTACTGTTTTTCTTTACTGTTTTATCTCTAAATTCCTTCTAAGCATGTCTGTTTTATCACCTCTTTCTGTTCTCCCTATATCCATGAGTAACTAAGTCACATAGGGGCATGCTAATGACAAGTCTATAGGCTAAAAAAACGTGAACCAAGCATGTGGGATAGCTCTCGAAGCATTGATTGTATGTAAGCTTCATACCACGGGCAATTTCGATTGGCCATCCATTTTGTCCAAAGAACTCCTAACCTCTGGAAGGAGTAAGAGTTCAGAGTCATACACTCATGCTAGCCTTTCAAGGTAGCCAGAAAACGACCTAGGAATAGGCGTTTTCCTAGTACAAACCGTAACTTTCTGCTTTAACAAGATGCTTAAGACCCTACTTGGATATGAGTAAACTAAAGAATCTAATGCATGGAATCGGAAGATACATGAGATTGAGTGAGTTTGATGCATAGTGAGTTGATCCAATGCTTGAGAATCGAATGAAAAAGCCTATAGAGGAGTCGTTAGTAGCCCTTGTTTCTCCATTTTACACACTTTCGCTGTTATTAAAATTGCGGTAGAATTGCTGTTTCCGCAATTCTGCTAAAGTTACAATTCTGTCTAGCTGTTTTTGTCTTCATTTATTAATCTCGTCTCTTTTCATTTGAGTTTAACTTTGACTTGCACTTGTTTATGTTACTACCCTCTTCGTATTCAGTAGGAAATAGACAATTTAAAACCAATTCTACCCCATCAAATCCACCCTTTCTTTCTTAACTTTACACTTCACGAGTAGCTTATAATAAATCTCTGTGGGAAAACGAATGAAAAAATACTTACTACTTGCTATAGGATCATGTATGCTTGCATGTTCTGAGTGCTCTCTCTATCTTATTGCGTATTTATTTTAACACATTGAGCACGTAACAAGTTTTTGGCGCCGCTGCCGGGGATTTATTTAAGTGAAAACGAAGTTTGTTAAGTTTGAAACCCCAAGTTTATTACCTATTGAAGCTTATCTGTTTCATTTCTTTTGCAGGTACTAGTTGGGTTAGTTTATGAGTGAGCCTTCAAGTAGTGATCTAGAGTTCAATCCTGAGCCTGAGAGATTACTTAGGGCTAGAAATAGAGCCAAGAAACGTCTCTTTAACCAACCCTCTATACCTCCAATAATTGCGGGAACCGCAATTCCTCCGCAATTGTCTCAAGAAGAAATGGATGAAATAGTTCCAAATCCGGTGCCTGTCACTCGCAATCCCATCGAAATAGCGAATGACAAGGATACCGCCATACTCTCTTACTTAGTACCTATGCCTGGGGAGCTGAACCCCAGCATAATCCGTCCTGAAATCACTGCCAACTCATTCGAGTTAAAGCCAGTGATGTTCCAAATGTTGTCCACTGTGGGACAATTCTTTGGAATAGAAAATGAGGATCCCCACAACCATCTTAGAAACTTCCTAGG
This sequence comes from Herpetospermum pedunculosum, assembly GCA_028017165.1. Classification (NCBI taxonomy): domain Eukaryota; kingdom Viridiplantae; phylum Streptophyta; class Magnoliopsida; order Cucurbitales; family Cucurbitaceae; genus Herpetospermum; species Herpetospermum pedunculosum. The sequence continues at coordinate 49,014,385 of CM051528.1, read as the reverse complement.
AGTCAGTGATACATTCAACATCCCTGGAGTTTCCCAAGAAGCTTTGAGGCTCTATCTGTTCCCTTATTCTTTGAGGGACAAAGCCAAAACGTGGTTAAACTCATTACCCTCAGGATCAGTCCGTAATTGGACAGACTTAGCAGAAAAATTCCTAGTCAAATACTTCCCACCTGATAGGAATTCTTCCTTTCGTGATGACATAATCAAGTTCAAACAAGCTGACACTGAGTCTCTTCACGAAGCTTGGACAAGGTTTAAAGATCTTCTTCTGAAATGTCCACACCATGGCATCCCATGGTGTATCCAAATAGAGGTCTTTTTCAAAGGATGCAACCCCAACACTCGACAAGTCTTAAATTCATCTGCTGGAGGTTCCATGTTGTCCAAGAGTTACAACGAAGCCTATGAGATCTTGGAGAAGATCTCAGCATCTCACTGTAGGTGGTCAGATGATCCAGTTGAGCCAACTAGAGCTCAAGACAAGGATGCTCTAAGTGCAATGAGCAGCCAAATAAATGCCCTGACCAACCTAGTTAAGCAAATGGCTCAAACCAATCTCCAAACAAGTGTCAACACCGCCACAGCCATGTCCATGGGCACCCAACAAAGTCAAGGTGAGACACTTATCTGTGGATTCTGTGGGGAAGGGCACCCGTATGAATACTGCCCTGGGAATCCAGCCTCGATCTGCTATGTTGGAAGCCAGCAGCAGCCTAGGAACAATCCCTACTCTAATACTTACAACCCTGGTTGGAGGAACCACCCAAACCTGTCATGGGGTGGCCAACAGAATGCTAATCAAAATCCTAACCAACCAAGACCGAGTGGAACACCTGGTTTCACTCCCCAACATAACCAATCCATGTATCAAAAACCATACAACCAATCTGTAGGATCTTCTGTAGAAAACTTACTCAAGGAATATATAGCCAAGAATGATGCCACTCTACAGAGCCAGCAAGCCACTCTTAGGAGCCTAGAGAACCAAATCGGGCAACTAGCCAATGAAATCAAAAGTAGGCCCCAAGGTAGACTGCCTGCTGACACTGAAGTGCCAAGGAGAGATGGTAAAGAGCAAGTTCAAGCAATTGAACTTAGAAGTGGTAGACCATTGGTAAGCAACACCAAGGACACACCAAAGAGAGTAGAGAACACTGAGTCTAGTGCTCCACTGGAGTCTCTGCCAAACCAAGGTCCACCACCAACAAGCACATCAGGATCAAGGCTGGAGCCAATCATAGAAGAGATAGAAGAAATTCCAAGGCCTCCACCTATCCTGAGGCGACCTGAAGTGCTTGCATATGTGCCACCACCTCCATTTCCTAGAAGGCTAAAGAAAAAACAAGAACAGGAAGTGCACTTTAATAAATTTCTAGAAATTCTTAAGCAAGTGCATGTTAATATTCCTTTTGTAGAAGTTTTACAGTCTATGCCTTCTTATGTAAAGTTTTTGAAGGATATTATAACTAACAAGAGAATAATTGGTGAGTTTGAAACAGTCAATCTCACTGAGGAGTGCAGTGCCATACTCCAGAACAAGCTACCCAAGAAGGAGAAGGATCCTGGTTCCTTCACCTTACCAGTAGAGCTAGGAGGCAAGCACGTGGGCAGAGCTCTTTGTGACCTGGGAGCCAGCATAAACCTCATGCCCCTATCACTATTCCGACAGCTAGGAATAGGAGAAGCACGTCCAACCACTGTCACTTTACAACTAGCAGACAGATCCATAGGATACCCTGAAGGTAAGATTGAGGATATTCTTGTAAAGGTTGACAAATTTATTTTCCTTGCAGATTTCATTATCCTGGATTATGAAGCAGACAAGGAGGTCCCCATCCTGTTAGGCAGACCATTTCTAGCCACAGGTAGGGCACTGATAGATGTCCAAAAAGGTGAGCTCACTATGAGGGTTCATGATGAAGAGGTGAAATTTAGTGTGTATAAAGCCTTAAGGTACCCCTCTGACTCTGAATCTTGTGCTAGTATGGACATTGTAGATTCATTAATGGAAGAACAATTGGAGCATGAATTGTTGACTAAGCATGCTCATGAATATGTAGGATTAGAATTAACTGACTTAAACATAGCTGAGATAATGGACATATCTGTAAATAACCCTCAGCATGTTTGTATGAATATTGACTTAACTGAAAAATCTGTGAATCCATTAAAACCATCCATTGAGCATCCACCTGTCTTAGAATTGAAACCTCTCCCCACTCACCTCAAGTATGCATATCTAAGAAGTAATGATACTTTGCCTGTAATTATTTCTTCTAAACTAAGTGAAAAGCATGAGGTAGAACTGATTTTACTACTTAAGCAACATAGGAAGGCTATTGCATGGACTATTGCTGATATTAGAGGCATTAGCCCTTCTTATTGCATGCATAAGATTATATTAGAGGAAGAGCATACCCCTAGAGTAGATCACCAACGTAGGTTGAATCCCTCTATGAAAGAGGTAGTTAAAAAGGAAATAATAAAATGGTTAGATGCTGGTGTGATCTTCCCCATAGCTAGTAGCCAGTGGGTGAGCCCTATACAATGTGTACCTAAGAAGGGGGGGATGATTGTGGTAGTCAATGAGAACAATGAACTGATTCCAACAAGGACTATCACAGGATGGAGAGTTTGCATGGATTATAGGAAACTAAATAAAGAAACCAAAAAAGACCATTTCCCTCTACCGTTCATTGACCAAATGCTAGATAGGATAGCTGGTAGAGCCTACTACTGTTTCTTAGACGGTTATTCAGGATATAATCAGATTACTATAGACCCTAAGGACCAAGAGAAGACTACCTTCACTTGCCCTTTTGGAACTTTTGCCTTTCGCAGAATGCCTTTTGGCTTATGCAATGCACCGGCAACTTTCCAAAGGTGCATGTTGGCAATCTTCTCTGATTTGGATGAGTCCATGATAGAGATATTCATGGATGATTTCTCAGTCTTTGGGGATTCATTTACAAACTGTCTAGAGAACCTAGGACAAGTCCTGGCTAGGTGTGAGGAGACCAACCTAGTCCTAAATTGGGAAAAATGCCACTTCATGGTGGATGAAGGGATTGTCTTAGGTCATAGAGTGTCAAGGGCAGGGGTAGAAGTTGACAGGGCAAAAATTGAAGTAATAGAGAAATTGGTAGAACCCCAAAATGTCAAGGCCATTAGAAGTTTCTTAGGGCATGCTGGTTTCTATAGAAGGTTCATTAAGGACTTTTCTAAGATCTCCAAGCCTTTATGTGAACTTCTAGAGCTAAACAAACCATTCATTTTTTCTAAAGAGTGTGTCTTAGCTTGGAAAACCCTTAAGGAAGCACTAGTCACAGCACCTATTATAGTAGGGCCTAATTGGGATCTTCCCTTTGAGATGTTATGTGATGCCAGTGACTATGCTGTAGGGGTTATGTTAGGACAGAAGATTGACAAGTTAACACACCCTGTCTATTATGCTAGTAAGACACTTAATGAGGCACAATGCAACTACACAACCACTGAGAAAGAGATGCTAGCTGTAGTGTTTGCTTGTGAGAAATTTAGGAACTATATTGTAGGCACCAGAACAATTGTGTACACTGACCATTCTGCTTTAAAATACCTTATGAGGAAGGCTGATGCTAAGCCTAGGTTAATTAGGTGGGTTTTGCTGCTGCAAGAGTTTGATCTAGACATTAGAGATAAGAAAGGAAGTGAAAATGTGGTTGCGGATCATCTTTCTAGATTGCAGCATAATTGCGAAAAAATTGCGGAAACCGCAATTTCTGATGCTTTTATTGATGAACATGTCTTTGTATTGACTCATCGTGATAACGATGAGGAACCTTGGTTTGCTGACATTGCTAACTTCCTTGCATCGCAGGTACTACCAACTTTCAAGGGAGGACAAGAGAAGAAGAGGTTCCTTCATGAAGCAAGGAAATTCATATGGGATGACCCCACACTTTACAAAACATGTGCTGACGGCTTGCTAAGGAAGTGTGTTTCAGCTGCTGAGGCGAAGTCTGTGCTGCAGCACTGCCACACAGCTCCTTATGGTGGACACTTTGGTGGCCAAAGAACAGCTGCAAAGGTATTTCAGAGTGGCTACTATTGGCCAACAATCTTCAAGGATGCCCACAACTATGCCCACAGCTGTGATGAATGCCAAAGAACAGGTAACCTCAGTCGAAAGGATGAGATGCCTCTCACTTACATCTTAGAGTTGGAGCTCTTTGATGTGTGGGGCATTGACTTCATGGGACCATTTCCCCCATCATCAGGTAACCTTTACATATTAGTGGCAGTAGACTATGTATCCAAGTGGGTAGAGGCCATAGCATGTCCCAATAATGATGCCAAAACAGTCATAAAATTCTTGCATAGGCACATTTTTACTAGGTTTGGAACCCCACGTGCTATCATTAGCGATGAAGGGACACATTTCATTAATAAGGCTATGGAGAGAGTGTTGGCTAAGTATAACATTAGACATAGAGTAGCCACCCCCTATCACCCACACTCGAATGGACAGGCTGAAATTTCAAATAGGGAGATTAAGAACATACTAGAAAAGGTGGTCAAACCCAATAGAAAAGACTGGTCCTTTAAACTTGAGGATGCACTTTGGGCGTATAGAACTGCATATAAGACACCCTTAGGTATGTCTCCTTACAGACTTGTGTATGGTAAAGCTTGTCATCTTCCATTCGAGTTAGAAATTAAGGCATTTTGGGCACTAAAAGAGTTGAATTATTGCGTGACCGATGCGGGAACGTTGCGGTCTTTACAATTACATGAGCTTGATGAGCTTAGGCATATGTCTTATGAGAATGCCAAAATGTATAAGGAAAAGACCAAGATTTGGCACGACAGTAGACTTAGGATTAAGGACTTCAAGAAAGGCCAGCTTGTCTTATTATTTAACTCACGATTGAAATTATTTCCAGGCAAACTTAGGTCTAGATGGTCAGGTCCATTTGTAATTACTAATGTGTTTGTTCATGGTGCCATCGAGATAAAGAACCTGCAGCAAGGACAACCATTCATGGTTAATGGTGCAAGATTGAAGCACTACTATGAGGAAGTAGATGTGAAGACTCTCTCGGCCTTCCTCTTGACTGAAGCGTGAAATTAAGAACGAGAGAGGACGAGTGATTGCTGTGCTCGTCCAGACGGGGCTCATGCCTTAGTTTATTTTTTCCATTTTTCCGGTTATCGTTTGTGTATATGTTTGTATGATTTTAATTACGAATTTGATGTTGATTTTATTTCTTTTTGTAGGGAATCAATAGAGGGAATCAAGGAGATTAAATCCAGCTAAAAAAATCAAGAAGATATTGGGCCAAAGCAAAGATACGGTTGAGCAAAGATTGACATTTAAATGCAGGAAATCTCCAACGGTCACTAGGATTGCGCTGGATTTTCAGAATCCGCAAAAATATAGCCGTTGGGATTTTCTGTGTTTTCTTTATATCCGTTAGAAGGCGCGTTGATCCGTACGATTCTCCCATTATCTGAACTCCAAGAAAGCTGCGTTTCTCTTCATCTGTGATTCCTCTTTCCAAAACTCCACAATTCAACAATGGTGCTAACAAGAGCCGAACGATCTGCGTCCAAGAAAAGGGCTGATGACGCTGAAACTGCTGCGAGGGAAGCACTGCTTGCCTTGGCTGATGCTGAGGCTGCGCGCACTGAACGCCTGCCCAAACTACCTGTCCGCAAGAAGAAGTGGAAGGTAGTTACGGAGATACCTGCTGGACCCTCTGAACCAGCAGGCACACCCAAGAAGCGCAGATGGAGTATGGCCATGGCCGAAGAAGAAATCAAGAAAAAGACTCCCTCTGTGGAGAGTCAAGAACTCGGCCAGCCATCCCACGAGACAGCCGAGCACAGTCCTTCACCATCCCCACCGGTTCGAAGCCCTGAGCTCTCTTCATCGCCACCAGCGCAGAGCCCTGAGCTGCCTTCATCACCGCAGAGTTCTGAGTATACGCCACCAGCAGAGAGTCCTGAGGCATCGCCCACTTCTCCACGGCCTGACCCTGAATTCCCATATGGGGAGTACCAAGAATCAACGCAGGGCAGTGGGGAAGCTGAGGAAGAAGAGGTCTTCTCTCCGTTAAGGGAAGCCGGTCCTGAGAGCTCTGTGCAGAGGACTGATTCGATGGACGAAACACTGGGGGATTGCCTCCAGCAGTTGACAACCAAGGCGAAGTTGAAGAAGAAGAAGGCCGCCAAGGCTGTTAAGGCCAAACGGCCCAAGAAGTCAAAGAAAAAGAGAACCAAGAAGGCTGCGTCTCCATCAGAGAAAGAGAGTGATGAGCCGTCACTGAAAAAGCTCAAGATTGAGGCTGCTGAGTCAGCCAAACCAAAAGACAAAGGGAAAGCCAAGCTTTACCCTGAAGATGAGCCTCAATCAGTGAGGTACGTGTCTTCTGACGCTGAGTCTAGAGGCATTGAGTTAAGAAAAAGGGAACTGCTGCACGAGAAGGGCTTCCTCGACAGACCTGCTGACCTACCGCAATTCTTGCGCGCAGGCATTACGAATCACGGCTGGGAGGAGTTGTGCAGACCACCCAATCCGGCTTACACAAGCATGGTGTATGACTTCTACGCCAATTTGAGGAATTCTGAGGAGGGCCTATCTGTGGTCAGAGGGGTTGAAGTGGACTTCTCAGCAAGGGCAATCAACGAAGCCTATGGCCTCAAGGGCCAAAAACATACTGACTATGCGAGGATTGTTGATGAGCCTACTGAAGCCGTCCTGGAAGAAGCCATTCGGACCATTGGCCAGCCTGAAGCATCCTGGACCGTGTCACGCAATGGGAGGCACACTCTCATGAGTGCCAACCTCACAGCTAAGGCGGCTGTCTGGTTTTCCTTCGTGAGAAGGAAACTGTCCCCAGTGACTCATGAGACCACAATCAACCAGAGCAGATCGCTGCTGGTCTATGCAATCATGCGAGGTCTCACGATCAACGTGGGTGAAGTTATGTCAGCTGCCATTGCTGACTGCGCCAAGAAGGGTAAGGGTCCATTGTTCTTCCCTAATACTATTACTAAACTATGCTTGCGTGCAGGGGTCCCCATTGAGCGGATGGAACAGCAGATGGCTTACACAGGCCACTTGGAGCTGCCTACAGGCTTGAGGCTGAAAAGGAAGGGGAACATGGAGTTCGAGCTGGATAGATTGGCTGCTGCTCAGTCACTGTCCATGGCGTGCCTGATGGATCTACAGAAGAGGATGGCTCAATGGGCCACATACGCACAGGCGAGGGACAAGGAAGTTGCTGACCAACTGGGATGCATTTTCCCTGACTTTCCCACAAACCTGCTGTCTCCATGGGTGCCTCCACGACCACGAGGGACTGATGATGAGGATGAAGACATCTGAGTGCTAGTTTGAATTGCACTCAAGGGAGTATTGCTGTTCCCTTACAAAAAAATAAACTGTTTTTTTGTGAACCGTGTGAATTATGCTTCTTTAGTTAATATTTTGATCTGTTTTAGTTGCTTAGTTTTAAGTTTTTAAATTGTTTAGTATAGCCTGCTGCTAGCTGATTAGGTAGATTAGTTTAGTTTCACTTTTAGAGAGCTTGAATGACTGGAAAAAGCATGCGTAGGGGCCTTACACACTGATATATCTGCCCTGACTTTATTGCGAAATAATTGCGGAACCCGCAATTTTTGTTACTGAATGCATGTTTTGGACTGTCTGTTTAGCTAGGCTGTGATTTGTTTAAAGTCTACCTTTTGCTGCTACCATGACTACCTTATATAGCTTATCTTAAAGCATGTTGGATGAGTGTCATAGGACACCCTTTGATAGTTTAAATTAATCTCTAAAAAGCTCAGCATGCATAGCTTTAAGTCCTTATCTGTCTGTTTTTTTCAAATTTCTGCTGCTGTGATATTTACTTTTAGAATGATCTGTCTATGCCTAGGACTTTTAGATTCTCTTTGTTTTACCTTAGACTAGATGCTTCTAGGACAAGTTTGGGGGTGTGCCACCTCAGACACTCATTGGGGACAATGAGTAGTTTAAGTTTGGGGGAGGCCACCCTAGGCCTAGGAACATTCCTCTCTCCCTTAAAAACATAAGCATTCTTCTTCTCCTTTACAAAAAATGATGAGCTGAAAAAAAAAAAAATGAAAAATAGAATAAAGAGGGGTGTCTCTCTTAGGTTGCTGAGTAATCAGTGCCAAGTGTGTAATCCATAAGTGGCATTGCATCAAAAGGCAACCAAAGGAGAGGCACCACCTAAGTAAGAAAAAAGGAAAAGAATAGGGAAGAAGAATGTATACCTAGGAGTTGCAGCTTTGTGGCTTAGATGTCCTGATAAAAAGAACTCTGATCCTCAATTAGCTGAGCACAAAGTTGTAGCTTGTAGGGTTGTTTAGGGAGATGAATGTATGTCCAATATAGTGATGCCAGGGTTTAGGTTGTTCTCTTAAAGTACTACTGTCACTGTTAATACTAAGACTGACATGACTCTAAGGAATCCTAGGTAGCTCATAAGTAAAAACTAGAAGCATGTACTGAGTCTGGGGTAAAGCTAGGTAGAATTTGAAACCTTAGGGATAGTGGCATGATATGACAAAAGCAAGTAGATCAGTTGTAGGAAGATAATGAAAACAGCAGGAGTATTAGGCATGCGAAGTCAGAAGGAGCTAGATAAGAGGATAGTTTTAAACTTAGAGGTGTGTCACAGGACAGCACTGCTATAGATAGGGATATAGGGGAGTCAGCAAGTGGTTAAAGAAGGTGAGACAGCAACCTAGGCAAGTCCTTAGTTTGCTTGAGGACAAGCAAAACCTTAAGTTTGGGGGTGTGTTATGTCTCCAAAAGTGACTTATTTAGGACTTATTTAGCTTAGAAAGATGCACACTCTTAGGTGTTTTTGATAGGATTTAGCTTAAACCTATGCTTATTTGTGAGAATTAAAAGAAGGTAGCTAAATTAGGACTTGTGTGCAAAAGGAAAGAAAAGGATTGAAAACCGAAGTAAAAGAATGAAAAAAACTACATTGCGATAGCATTGCTGAAACCGCAATGTTTCAAGTGAAAACCGTAAGTTGACTGATCTTTTTCTGTTAATTTCCGTTATTTCAGGGATTCGTTCTTTCTCCTCCATCCATTTTGAAGTACGACGTTGAAGATTGATGGTTCTCCTTGGCCCAAACGCACCTGCAAATTACTATAAAAGGGGGTCCAAGTCGAGGGTTCAATCATCATCCGAAAGCGTAGAAGTCTTTTCGCAGCTCCATCTTTTCTCCTGTTTTTTCGCCGTCTGTTGGTTTGCGAAGCTCAGCTGTTGGAATCGATAATCTGATAGGAAGGAGGGAAGATTCATCTTCTCTCTCGATTGGATTCATCCAAGCAAGGCTGATCTTTCTCATCCTTCAGCCGAGGCGGTTGCGACGAGGCGTCCAAGCTCATTTACATGCTTTCTGTCTTTCATTTCTACTTTCCAGCATTGTTTAGTTGTTGTTTCTGTTCTAGTGGCTAGTTTATTGCATTTCGTGGTGTTCTGTCTTTGTGTTATTCCTTTTATGCTTTCTTCTGTTCCTTCAAACAATCAAGTAATCAAAAGCACAATTCAATATTTCACAGTTTCTTGCCTCTGCGATCTACTGTTTTTCTTTACTGTTTTATCTCTAAATTCCTTCTAAGCATGTTTGTTTTATCACCTCTTTCTGTTCTCCCTATATCCATGAGTAACTAAGTCACATAGGGGCATGCTAATGACAAGTCTATAGGCTAAAAAAACGTGAACCAAGCATGTAGGATAGCTCTCGAAGCATTGATTGTATGTAAGCTTCATACCACGGGCAATTTCGATTGGCCATCCATTTTGTCCAAAGAACTCCTAACCTCTGGAAGGAGTAAGAGTTCAGAGTCATACACTCATGCTAGCCTTTCAAGGTAGCCAGAAAACGACCTAGGAATAGGCGTTTTCCTAGTACAAACCGTAACTTTCTGCTTTAACAAGATGCTTAAGACCCTACTTGGATATGAGTAAACTAAAGAATCTAATGCATGGAATCGGAAGATACATGAGATTGAGTGAGTTTGATGCATAGTGAGTTGATCCAATGCTTGAGAATCGAATGAAAAAGCCTATAGAGGAGTCGTTAGTAGCCCTTGTTTCTCCATTTTACACACTTTCGCTGTTATTAAAATTGCGGTAGAATTGCTGTTTCCGCAATTCTGCTAAAGTTACAATTCTGTCTAGCTGTTTTTGTCTTCATTTATTAATCTCGTCTCTTTTCATTTGAGTTTAACTTTGACTTGCACTTGTTTATGTTACTACCCTCTTCGTATTCAGTAGGAAATAGACAATTTAAAACCAATTCTACCCCATCAAATCCACCCTTTCTTTCTTAACTTTACACTTCACGAGTAGCTTATAATAAATCTCTGTGGGAAAACGAATGAAAAAATACTTACTACTTGCTATAGGATCATGTATGCTTGCATGTTCTGAGTGCTCTCTCTATCTTATTGCGTATTTATTTTAACACATTGAGCACGTAACACCAAGCAATGATCAACTTTTGGCTATCCAAAGGTAAGAATTTCTTGGTCATCTCATTGGTGAAGTAGAATGTTGGGTGGTTTACAAGGATTCATCTACTTATGAGCATGTGTCGGCCTCGGTGTTGGTCGAGGGTTGGTCGGTCTTGATTTGGCCGTGGTAGGGGAATTCCTGCCACCTCCCTTCTTCCCGGGAGCAACTATCACCTTTTGGTTTCCTGACGAGCATGCCTCAGCCTTGATGTTGGCCGAGGGTTGGTCAATCTTGACTTTGATGGAGCGTATCACGCTGCGGAAGCGATTTTGGATCGACGATACTCTAATTACATCAATTTAACAAATAGAAAACATGCTCAAACAACGGATATAAGAAAAATTAGAATACATACCCTTATAGTTCTAATTTTCCTCAAATCCACCGGCCGATCCTCGTCACGAACTCTTCGAACTTCTTCTCATGAACGCCCCGAGGACCACCTCCGGTAGTCCCGCTATCCTCGGCGCCGTGCAACGAAGTTGTGGGACTCCGTTAGAAGAGAAAAATAAAAGAAAAGAAAGGAAGAAGAAGAAGAATGGAGATGGATGGAGGCAAAGGGATAATCGACTGATGAAGAAAGAAAACCAAAACTTCATAAGTTTTAATTTTGTACCAAATCATCTGCCCGAAGGTAGTGGTTCAAAGCCAATAGCCAAATGAGTTTGAGAACGCATCTCAAGTACCCATTTCATTCATTTTTGGTTTTTTCTTTTTTTTTTGCCATACTTTTTATATATATATATATATATATATATATATATATATATATTAATCAATTAAACTTTTTAATTAATTAATATTGTTTAATTCAATATCAAATATTGATTAAATAATATGGCTAAACCCGGTTTTCCGAAAACCGATTTTTTGCACATGAATCGTATTCATGTTTTAGACCATTCTCATATTTAAATATGTCCATCATTCTTCCATAAACCGAATTTGAACATTTCAAATTCTTTTTCTTTTCTTTTTCTCTCCTACTGTTGCACGACGTTATCCGAGCTAGCCAGGAGAACCTAAAAGACCTACAGATCATGAGCTCCAACGATACGAGATTATCCGGTCAAAACTCTTTTAACCGAACTAATCAACATTCGTTAACCCCCGGAGACTCCACTATAGTCCGAGGGTTGCACTCTCCTCACTGTAGATATATTATGTCCTCTGATATAACCGTCACGGGCAAGTCGACCCTTCACAGGTTGTTCGTAATCACAGCTGGGTCATTTTAAACCGTTGCATTACGTCTTGTTCCTTAAGTAGGATTTAGGTCTGTGGTCCAACCCACTGACACCTCTAATGAACAATAGATCTGTGGTCCAACCATCAGATCAATTAACTCTCTCATCACATGAGAGTGTGAGCGTTCATTGTTCAAGCCCCAGAGTCAGCTATTAAGGGAACAACCTATCTACTAACCCTGAAGAGCGGGTTAGGAGTGAACTCCAATCTTGCTGTACTATGTCCCCAGCTACCTATTCGACTTTATCACCAAGATGGTAGGCTTATTGAGTCGACGCTTATGAGCCACTCTCACCCGTGCAAGTCAAAGGATACTTTCGAATAAGCAGGAGTTCATAGCGAGCTCATGATTAAGATCGAGTTACCTAAGCCATCAAATGAAAATGTCGGTCTCATCAGTAAACGGTGTTATAAAGAGAGAGCGACATATTTCGCGGTTCAGTCTTATGCAAACTCTTTTCACAAGACGCCCTCACTCGCACATCTCCATGTGAAACGATTTGGATCACATCGTTTTGTACAATACAAAGTGAGCCGCATCCAGTAGTGTTACCAGGATAAGGTACCCAGCCTTATCCGTATACTATAGACCGTTTTGACTGACTACTTGAGCCTGATCCACAATCATGTCATACATGAGGCTCAAGTACTCATATTCAACCATGGATGTTGGTCATTGGTATAGGTTAACCTAAACACGTTTCACTTTATTCCAGTAAACTCTTTTACTGAATAAAACTAATAACTCTTTATTCTAAATAGAATATTTACAAACATAACAGTTTACAAACCACGAGTTTTAGGACATAAAACCCAACAGACTTGGACGTGGCAAGGGTGTCCATGCCACCTCTCTTCTTCCTTTCGTGTTTATTCTAAGGTTAGTCTTAGTTTCTTGAACTTGTTGTCCTTTACTTCGAGCTCTTACTCTTCGACGATCCTATGCTTTTGATTTACTTCATCATTTGCCGCCTTATGAGTTTTGAGTTGGTAGCTCCAAGACTTGAAACGGTGGGCTTTGGCTTTGTCAGTCCCCGATTTTTAGGTTTGTTCCATCACTTATTCCCTTCCGAGGTAAGCCTCAGAATCTTGAATTCCTTGATAGGTCTAGTTAGAAACTTGGTTGGTAAGGATTTTGGTACTATGGCGTGGCTCTTTGATTTAGTCTTTTCTTTGCATGATTTTATGATGGTTGATCAGTTGACTTCTTTTCTCTTATTATCTTCAAGTGCCTTGATAGAACCTGAAAGCCTTAGGCCTGCCATGAGGGCCGAAGAGTGGTTGGCCTTGGTCTAACCAAGCACTCCTTGATTGGACTCGAAATTCCATTGGGCCGACAAGTGGTCGACATCATCCCATTTTTGGTGTTCGGCCTTGTTTGCTGTTATGGACCAAATATTTTGTTTGGGTCGAGGAATGGTCGGTTTTGGCCTACCACCCCTCATTTTGGGTCTGGATTCTCATGGCCAACCAGTGGTCGACTTCAGCCTCCTAGTTGTTTTTATGAGCCAAGTTCCGTATGTATTTTGGGTCAAGCTTCTTTGATGTGTTGAGCTCGTGCTAGTTTATCCCGATGCTGCCAGAGGAGGAATGGTCTTTCCGGTCTTTCATGTAGCACAGGATCTAGTCCGAATGAACTAGCTTTCGATTCGGTCTTTTATATACGATTATTTTATCCACAACATTTATAATATCATTCATAATATAAATTAATTAGAACATGTTTTACAGTTTTTTTTTATAGTTTATTTGTTGGTTGAATTATTTCATTGCTTTGAAAAAAAATATTTTGGGAAAATTGTAAAAACCACCATGAAACTCGATGGTTGTAACAAATGCACTCCTAAACTTAAAGTGTAAAAATTAAACCCTCCAAATTTTAAAAGTATAAAAATTGGACCACTAAATTTGAATTAAAGGGAGAAAGTAGAGAAGATGAAAAAATAGAAGAAAATTGGACTCATAAACTTGGTTAGATCTAGAATGAGCTTGGAAGGAGAGGAAGAAAGTAGAGAGAGAAGATTAAAAATTAGAGAAAAAATGAGTAAAAGAATAAAATTTCTATAATTATGAAAGTTTGAGATGTATTTATATATCCTATGTTGAATTTGTTACAATGTATGATGTTCCAATATAAATTAGAAAGGGATATTTTAAAAAATAACTAAGAATAAAAAACTGAATTGAAAAATAGCTAAGAAAGTTTCATATTTCCGTCTGATGACTACCACAATTTTAGGGAATGAAGTTCACAATTATCATCCCAATTATACCCCTGATATATACGCTTATTTACTAACAACCGACATAACTAATTTTGATTTTTTTTTATATTTATTTTAATTTCTAACAATCAGATTCATTCCTCCGTTTTTGAAGAAAAAGTTTCTAACAACTAGATCCATAAATTTTGAAGAAAAGAAAAAATCTAACAACTTAGATTTGAAAATGTTTAACAGCAAAAAAAAAATACAAATTTATCTCACTAACAACCCTCCTAGATTCATAAGGGATTCATTATTTTTTTTCCAAAGTTGAAACGATTACAGAGACGAGAGTGAAGAGACTAATATCCTTACTCACTTCGAAAATATGTCATTTTGGGAGTCGAAATTTTTCAGCCAAATTCAAGCGTTCAACGATGTAAAAGGTTGACGTAGATAGTTTTTTCTCAAGATAGAGAGTTTCAAAGGTGAGAATCGATGGTTGTTTCAAATCGATTTGAATGAGGGAAGATTTGCAAATCTCCTAATTCAATGTTGCAGGTAATGATACAATTGATTGAACGTTTTTCTGGGTAAACTCAACATGCATACCAATTTTAATGTTTTTTAGTATCATTTGTTCAATGCTCACGGATTAATGGTTTATGGTGTATATACACGCATATACTTCATATGATATACTTACATGTACATTATTATAGATGTAACTACGAATATATACCCACACTAGAAGTTATCGAGGACCCTCATTTTTATAATTTTCTTACAACCGTTTATGAACATTTTAAATTTTTTAGTATCATTTGTTCAATGCTCACAGAGTAATGGTTTATGGTGTATATACACGCATATACTTCATATGATATACTTACATGTACGTTGTTATAGATGTAACTACGAATATATACTCACATTAGAAGTTATCGAGGGTGTCATTTTTATAATTTTCTTACAACCGTCTATGAACATTTTAGTTTTTATAAACATCAATATGCTGAAAATTTAATTGCTTATATAATTTTTTTACGGGCTCTGTTATACTTACATGTACGTTCACCAATTAATGGTTTGTATATATACACATATACTTCATATGATATACTTATATGTACATGTAACTTTGAATATATACACATTAAAAATTATCGAGAGAATCGTTATAAATTTTTTTGTCACAACCGTCTCTGAAAATTTTAGTTTAAAAAATAATTTGAATTAATATTCCAGATTAGATTTTATTGAATTTTGTTGACATGTTTCAATTGGTGTTGTTATCCTTGGTTTAACCATATCTTAATGTTTTTATTATTTTTTACATGATTCTCTTAAAATAAATCTTTTTTTTCTCCACGATTCTTTTTTGAATAAATCCTTATTTTCTCCTTCATTTTCTCTCGGAATAAATCTTTTTTTTTTTTTTGTGGGGGTTGAGTTCAATGTTTTAACGTTCACATTTTTTTTTGTAGGTAGTTCAACAGTTAGATGCCTGGAGGGTAGTTTCGTCCAACTAGAATTTCTAATTATAGGAGTTAACTATTTTTCAACACAATAATTAGTTTAGCTATTTTTCATCTTCCATAGTCTCGTTTCAGCTATTCTTGTAGTTGCCCCAATTAGAAATGCAATGGACAAAATAAAACTATTTTGTAAGCTAAACTGTAATTTGTATTATTTTTCTATTGGTACACTTGGAGGAGAAAAAGAAAGAGAATAAAAAAAGCTTTGGCTTTTAGTTTCTGCTTTGCTCTCCCAAGTCTCAACTAGCATACTCAAACTAAAAAGCTGTAGCACAAAACCCACCCAAATCACCTGAACCTCTCTCATAACAATCATCTATCATTTACAAACAACAAAAGCAAGGCAAGAATGTGAACTAACTCAGTTGTTTAGCTCTGTAACATATTTGTTATCAGTGAAACTCCCCTTTCTTGCATAACCATGACCAATTTGCTGCTGCTAGAACACTGGACATCCTTTCACGGCAATCCCGGGAGCGGTTGGACACTGCGCCAAAGGGCAGTGGTCTGGTTGTGATCCCCACCACCTCAAGTTATGGCCCCCGTTCTGCAGCGCGATGAAAAGCAGCACGCCCATGAAAGCTGTCCCTGCATCGAGCGCGGCCGAGAGGACGTAGTTGTACTTCTGCCACCAGCGCTTGTACTTTCGGAAGACGAAGTAGTTGAAAATGGTTCCAGTGATGAGCCAGCTTGCTATGTTTGTAGGAGTTGCTGGTGGCATCCCTGCAAAGCCATAGGATATAACTGGTATGTTTATCAGCGGAATCCATTTCTTTTCGGGGAAAGCTTTACTCAACGCCCAGACGGGGACCGGAAGGACAGCTCCGATGAGGAATAGCCACACCAAGTTGCGATACAATCCACCGGGTCCAAACAACCGCCTTGGTCCGATCAGTCCCCAGATAACAGAAGCGTCAAATGTGACTCGGTATTTCGGACAAGTCCATGGGCTATCAGGGTGGAGAGCATCAACATCACAGATGTTCTCAATATTGTCCAGCATCCACCAAGCAACGGCCAGGTTAACCGTCCCGGCAACTAGAGTCCCGACTAACTGAGGAAGAGGAAAACAAAACAACAACCAGTCAAGTTATGCATTGCTCATGAATTCTCAAAAGAGAAAGATGGATGAAATGTTGAAGTTTGCAAACAAAGATCACCTGGGCAGTGTACATGCACCTTGGTGGGATTTTCATATAATGGCCAAGTTTAAGATCAGATAAGAAAGACAGAGCATGAACTGTACTGATCCTCCCATAGATCTTGAAAAGCAGATTTGCAATTGGCTTTCCAGGAAGAATATAACCAATAATGAACTGTGCTATAATATCATATCCAGGTTGCTGCATAAGATTCCATATGGATATCAGTATTTTGTTTCCGGAATATGTTCAAGAGAACCTAAAGTAAAAGAAAGAGAGACGAGCACTACACTACAACTAGTTCGATTCGGTGTCCAATTTACCTGGTTGGTTGTTGCTTGAATGACCCCAATTGGGAGGGTAACAATCCAAGCCATAGCAAAGGCAAATAGCATCCCCCACCATGGAAGTTGAACGTCGTCTTTCCACACAAACGTCATCAAAAGACACACCGCAGTGCTTCCAAACAGTAAGATCAAGAACCACCATTCTGGCACTTGTTTGTAGCTTTGCATCAGCTTGGCATGAATGTCCAATTTGGCATTCTTGATTGCTGCCCTGCTTTGCTTCCATATGTCCCTTGAAAATTAAAAGACCACAATCATCACTTTAGGAACTCAACTTTGATCATTTCATGGCAGAAAAAACTCAAATCTTGAGCTTTTTCTGATGAAGTGAAGTCCATTTCTGACTATCATCTAAAGCTAGAAGGATTCTCAAGACCCACTACTTGTGTTCAACTTCTGTGTTTTAGAAAGTGAAGCAAATTATGAGACAAATCTTCTATATTAGACACAACGATTTCAAATCTTTAATAACAATTCAAGCAGGATTGTAACTCAATAAGAACAGTTCAAGAAGCATATTTACTTTTTTTTTTTTTTTTTTAATATATATTTGTGAGTGTCCGGACCAACTTGCGTGCACCTCGACTAATCTTACGGGACAAACCTTCTGATCCTACTACATTTGGTTGCCGAGTAAACTCGTAAGATACAAGGGCATACAAAAAACAAGCCCAAGGAACCCCACTAAAGGAAGGGGCTCTAGTCAAACAAGATATTGTTCAAAGAATAACTACAAAATAACTAACTGACGCCCTTAAGGAAACATGGAACCTAACGAAGAAACTCATAGGATATTAAATCCTAGTTAGGTGACCATAATGGTTTGAACTCATTCCCTCTAAACATATTATTATTTTTAAGGTCTTGCATATTTACTTCTTAGGATCGATGACGGAATAAGAATCATGTAACATGGATTCCAGTAGATAAAGTATTATTTTATTTTCTGTCCCATCCTATCCCAAAATTAAAAATCATTTCTAGTTTGAAAAGGAATGATATTCTTCTCATCAGCTAAGATGAGAGAATGACATTCAAATTCCCCATTCTAGTAGGACCCATCTTTCTTTTCTTTGCATTTTTTCTCTCCTCTCTCTTTCATAATTCATTCCCCCTTCCAGCAGCCCCCCAATTCCAATGGTTGTCTCTTAGCAGTCCACTTTCCACTCAAACAATCATGTAATGAAATGAATTATTAGTTTTGAAACTTTATTGATTATATCTATTTAATCACTAAACTTTAAAAATCTTGGATTACATCAAACTTTAAATTATGACTATCGTCATTATCTATCTATCTAAATGTTGACGTAACATGTAGGACAAACATTGGTTGATTTGACATGCGGAGACTAAAATAAGATAACATGATCGGTAATTATAATGGAGTAGTATATATCTATTTTCTTTGGTCATTTGCAATCACATATTTCAAATCAGCCTCCATTCTTAGTTCAATAAACACATCAAACATTATCACATCAAAGTTGATAAACAAAACTCAAGAACTTAACCTAAAAGGCTAAAACATAGAAAAGAGAGAAAAAGAAAGAGAGGATACCTGCCATGGAAGAGAGCAACATGGGTGAGAGTAGCAGTAAACCTGGCAAAACCAGATCCGATGGAGAGTGCAAAAAGAGGACTAAGATAGAGCTTCCCATAAGAATTATAAGCAGCAACATTGAGATCAAAGTTGGGCGTCAAAATCTTGGTGGTATCGTATTTGTGGCCTGTTCTAGTGAAGAGCTGATTAGAGAAGATTGGGAATTTGTGGGCATCGAAGGTATTGAACTTCCAGTAGCAAACAGGGAGGACGATGTAAATGAACATCACAAACCCAATTCCCACATTGAGAATTGAGAACCATGGTGTAACCAATGGGCTTCCATGGTACGCTGAAATCCCGGCCCAATCGAAGCTGAATGCACCGAGCCCGAGTGCACTTTGGCTCGACCCAATTTGCTGAGCCGTGATGCTGTTTGGCCAAACCCAACAAACCCACGAGAAGAATGATAAGATTTGGAACAAGTAACCTGGAAATGCGTAGTACACAAAGCTTGCTGCCATGGCGATTAGGAAGAACTTCATTCTTGTCATTCCTTTTGATTTGTCCTCCCTCTCATGAAGGGCTCTGTGCAAACAGAGCAAATCAGAATTGAATTATGTCATCATTAGCGCATAATCATCATTACCCACCAACCCTTTTTCATTTTTCACAAAGAATTTGATTGAAATTAAAAAAAAAACACCCCCATTTCCGAGTTTTTGTTTAATCTGATGAAGAAAAGGAAGCGTACCTAAACAGAGAAACCTGAGCGAGATTTGCAGGCCACCACATTTCAACAGGATCTACCAAGTACCTTCTCAGCATTCCAGCCCATCCATATCCAATAACCTGCACACCAAAATAAAAATAAAAATAAAAAAATAGTTTTGAATAAAACCAAAACTTAAAAGACCCAACTTTTGAATTAGCCTGACCTGGGTAGTTAAGACAATGAGAAGGGATAAAAAGAAACCCAAGCTCTGTTTATAATAAGCCTTCATGACAGTAATGGCACCGATGGAATAGGCGTCGCCACCGCCGAAAGAGACGCCGCAGTTGGCAAAAATGGTGATGATAACATGCTCCTTGATGTTGAAAGGACCAGGATTGAGACTGAAGTTCCACCGGAAAAAATGAAAGTCTCTGTTTGGGAGAGTGGAGGCCATGAAGCGGCCAATTGGGAGAACGCCAATCTGCATAAGAATGGCGGAGATGGCGAGTGGCTGAGAGCGGTAAGTGAAGAAAGTGTTGAGGAAAATGAGGAGGCAACAAGAAGCCAAACCCAGAAGCCATGACCGGAAAGTCATGACCGGAAGAGAAGGGTCGTCCGTCTCCGGTACAACCAGAGCCACCTCCTCGACCGGACAGCGGTCCTGTGACGGTGGCTCTCCGCCGCCATTGGAGGAGGAATCTGGGTGGGGAGGGGATTTGGAGGACATTGAAAGAGATTGATTGATTGAGAAATGTGAGTGATGAGGTTGATTTATAAGGGAAGATAATCAAAATGCTAACTCGCATCGCCACACGTTTACCATTCGACCATCCACAATGGACACACGTTGTCCTAACTTTTGCTGACGTCACTGTTGTTTTCTGACAGGGTATTTGCCACGTGGATAACAGGGTCGTGTTTGATTGGACTTTGGAGTGTGTTTTCTCTGTAAAAGGACACTTCTGGTGGCCTCCACTTGACTTTTATGTGAATATTTGGTTTGACTCTTTTGAAATTGACGTCAAAAAGTAATGCACTCCTTGAAATTTCTGACGTGTTCTTTCTCTCTCTCTTTTTAAAAAGAATTGAATGCACTATTGTTTACAATATTAAATCACCAATATGGAGATACTTTTTTTTTTCTTTTCTTTTTTGTGAGTTTTGAAGATAGGAATTCAATCCTAAAAACATTTTTTTTTTAGAAATCTAGAAGCATTCGGGATTTGATAACAATTTAGTTTTTTTTAAAAAAATTATTTTTTGTTTTTTTCACATTTTTTTTTTTTATTTTTAAAATTATTACTTAATGTTTAAAAACGTGTTTCTTCCAATTCACTTTATTTGTCCTAAAAGTTTGATAAAAGTAGAAAATTATTTGTCTTCTTCGATGTGTTGGGTTCACGCTTGTTTTAATCATATGTTGTTGGGGTTGAGGTGACCTTCCCTATTGCATCGGACATGATTCGATTGATTTGTCTTTCGATTCGGTGTTTTATATGCGATTATTTATCTACAACATTAAGTCGCATACTTCTGAGTTCGAGGTTTAACTTTTTCAGCTAATTTCATGGCTGAATCAGGGAGCTGGACTCTCATGAGCAGTTGTTATGATATATATTAAGACCGAGAGATCTTTTGTGTGTTTTAAAGCTTTTTATCATGAGAGTTCACCAGATTAAGGACAGCTTGATTCTTCCGTTCGAATGGCTAAATGGAAAAGAATTGGGGATTTTTTGTGTAGGTTGTTGGGCTATGTGGAACGATCGCAACCAAATGAGATTGGAGAAATCCATAACTGATGTCGAAACGTCGAAACGAAGATTGCTTGGATTTGAAAGTATTGTTCGGATTTCGGCAACCCCAGAGGGAACTCTTGTGACCGGCGCGATTTAATGTCTGAATTGGTGTCCTCCGGCGGTGGATTCCTTCAGATTAAGCGTGGATGCCGCGTGCCATCCGGTGGAAATGAAAACGGGGTTGGGCACCGCAATTCGGGATTCCTCTGGCCATCTCGTGGTGGCTTCTTCAACCCCTTTGCTGGTTCGGCTGGACCCTCTTTCGGCAGAAGCTTCGGCTCTTCTCCAGGGACATCAAATGGCGGAGAGATGTGGGATGGGAAAATTGGAGGTTGAGACTGACTCCATGGTTTTGTCAAAGACGATAACAAACTACGATCGAATGCTCTCTCCTCAAGGGGCGATTCTTGATGAAATTCGGTCATTAATGAAGACTCTCAATTCCAATGGAATTAAATTTATTCCCAGATCAATAAATAAGGTTGCCCATAACTTGGCGGGCTGGGCTTTAGCAATAGACTCCACCTATTGTTTGGGATGATAATTTTCCTAGATGGCTTTTAAGCTATGTTAGTTCTGATATTAGTTTTTGTAGCCGAATGGGTGTTAATTTGTGATATTGAAGCTTTTTCTGATTAAAAAAAAAAAAAAAAAAAAAATATCATGAGAGTTCATATCTCAGATTTTACTTCATATTTGTAAACACCGTATTTGGTCCGACTGTTTGTTTATTAAATAAGTTAAGTATTTAAATTAAAACATCTATGAGTAGCCAACAAGAGCATAGCTCAACTAGCATGATGTATCGCCTACTCCCTATTCAAATCTTGATTAAGTTTTTTTTTTTTTTTTGCATTTTTCGTATTTTTTAAGAAAATAAGAAAACCGTTTCAATCAATTTTAAAGAAAAACGTTTAAAATTTGAAATTTGAATTTCCCATTTAATTAGGTTTTAAAAATGGTCACTAAATCCCTTGATTTAGAAATTGTCATTAATGAGTTAGTTTTTATTTTAGAAATTGTCATTAATGAGTTAGTTTTGTTTTGAGTTAGTATAAAATATGATCTTGGGAAGAGGAGAAGAGATTTGTTTTTTGAAAAGATTCTAGAAAAGAACAAACATTTTTTCTCCTCGAAAATTCTCCATACTTCTATCTCCTCCCTCTCTATTTTCATCCTCAATTTTCGACGACAACCCACGATAGAGCTCCGACGAGATCCACGGCGACGCACAACGGAATTCCGACCACTTCCCTCTTCTTCTTCAATTTTCGACCAACCTCCATCCCCTTCTTCAGTAGACATGCCTATATATTCAAAGAAAAGAGATTAGTAAAACATATTATAGAGGTAGGTGACCTCTTTTGTTCTCACAGCTCACCCTTCTTTGAACCGTATGTGTTGTCTTCCTTGTAACCCTTAGAGAAACCAAACAAATAGGATTGCTTGTGGCGAATTCCACTTGGATCTAGAAATAATCAATTAGAGTACAAGAAAAATGTTCTAACCTAACAAAAATTTATGCAAAAACAAAGAAAATAAAGAACAAAAAGAATGTTACTTAACCGAATGCAAATGATATTTAGTAGTTTTGAGAAAAAGATGATATAGAAAACAATAAGTGAACAAAACTTAATTTAAAATTAGATCTAGATTATTGTGGCACTAATAAGAACTCAAAAGATATAAGAAAACACAAAATAATTAAAGAAATTTTCTGTAGTAAATATTTTCCTAAACATGCACAAATTTTTTTTTGAAAAATTTTCTTATATGAAACTCTCTCAATTTGGCTTTTTATTTCTCACTTTAATGCCTTCTCTGAATCTAGATATATTCACAAAAAAAAAATTTCTTATATGAAACTCTCTCAATTTGGCTTTTTATTTCTCACTTTAATGCCTTCTCTGAATCTAGATATATTCACAACTTGGCATGCTACATTTTTAGAACGCATTCATGGTGATATATGTGAACCTATTAATCCATCAAGTGGACAATTTAGATATTTTATGGTTTTAATTGATGCATCGAGTAGATGGTCACATGTGTCTTTATTATCAAGTCGAAACCTTGCATTTGCAAGATTACTTGCTCAAATAATTAAATTAAGAGCACAATTTTTTTTTTTTTTTTTGCAACGGTAGTTTAATTAATGCGGGGATTGAACCCATGACCTTTTGGTCACCGGCTCAACCCTATGCCAATTGAGCTATGCTCGGTTTGGCAATTAAGAGCACAATTTCCTGATTATGGAATTAAGAAAAATTGCCTTGATAATGCTGGTGAATTTACATCCCAAGCATTTAATAATTATTGTATGTCAATTGAGATAAGCGTTGAACATCCTGTAGCTCATGTTCATACACAAATGTTTTGGCATAATCATTTATAAAACGTTTGCAATTAATTGCTAGACCAATGATTATGCGAGCGAAGCTTCCAATATCTGTATGCGGTCATGCGATTTTGCATGCAGCGTCATTTATACGCATTATGTCAGTAGCTTATCATAAGTACTCTAAAATACAATTGGCTTATGGCCAAGAGCCCAATATTTCTCATCTACGAATTTTTGGATGTGCAATATATGTTCCAATTGCTCCACCTCAACGTACTAAGATGAGTCCTCAAAGGAGGCTAGGAATATATGTTGGATTTGATTCCCAATCAATTATTAGATATCTTGATCCGGTGATGCAAAATGTGAGGAATTATCGGTCTTTCAAGCTTGGACCGGTAAACCGGTCGAGTAAACTTCACAAGTTTACACCGATAAACCGGTAACTATTACCGGTTAGGGACATCGGTAAACAATAAACCGGTATACCCGACCGGTAAATCCTCGATCGAAACCCTCGCCAAAACGTTAAAAATAACGTTGGTTGAGTGACCGGTAAATTTCACGTCGGTAAGCTTCACCGGTAAATTTACCAGAGAGCTCGAAAACAGGAAAAAACATACATTTTCTTATGTTTGTCTTCTCGTCTCTACAACAACCTCCTCTGCAAAATACTCCGAAGCACAATCTGATCACGAGCATGTCGAGGACCACCCTTAGAGGAGTCCCAACTATTCTCGGGCTTAGTAGCAGAGTTGTGGAACTCCTTTGAGCTAAGGGGGTTTGTTGAGAGGTAGGGAGGAAGAAGAAAATGGTAGTGTTGAGAATAAAGATGAAGATGTCTTTGAATTTGAATTTGATGAACACTTCAACCAAACTCAAACCTTCACCTTAACTATTCTCAAATGTTTCAACAAATTGAAATATAAATTGAGGGATAAAGTTTGAACCTTTCAAACCTTCACCTTATTCTTCACAAAAATCTCCTAAAAATTTCAGCACCAAATTCTTCAGCTTAATCTTCTTCAAGCTTTTTCTTCAACAATTGAAGAGCAATCGATAGAGAAAAGAGAGAGGAGGAGAGAAAAGTTCCAAAATTTTCATTAGTTTCAAAAATGAATAAATTTCTTCATTCTTATCTCAAGGCAAAAAGGGATAGTTAAGGTTCTCAAAACAATGGGCAATAGAGAGAACTTCTCTGTATAATATTTCAATATATAATTGGGTTTCAACACCCTGTATTTATACACCAATGGAACACCTATTTAGGGTTCATGATAACAACAATAACAAAAAAGATCATGATAGTAGAGATTTTAGGGAAATATACATAACCATAAGGCACACAAATAGTTATCTCTTAACAAAAGTTGTTGAATGAAGTTACTAAATGTTGGAGGCTTGAGTGGTATCTCTAATATCCTCCCTCAAACGAGAGGGGAGATCAGCGAGTCCGAGTTTGGACCGTAAGTAGTGAAACTGTGAATGGGTAAGAGGTTTAGTTAAACAGTCAGCCAACTGATCCGCAGAGGGAACATATCAAACGTCAAGAAGTCCTTTGAGCACTTGATCACGAACAAAGTGAACATCGATCTCAATGTGTTTTGTGCGGGCATGAAACACGGGGTTGACTGCTAAAGCACCTGCACTCATGTTGTCACACCAGAGAATCGGTGTAGAGGACGACAAACACCCGATGTCAGACAAAAGTTGCTGAAGCCAAACAATTTCAGCAGATGCATGAGCTAACGCTCGATACTCTGACTCGGTACTAGAACGAGCCACTGCTGTCTGCTTTTTAGACGCCCAAGAGACAAGATTGTTCCCCAAAAAGACGCAGTACGCAACAACGGATTTCCGGTCATCGATGTTAGATGCCCAATCGGCATCAGAGTATGCAACAAGGCGTAAATCATCACTAGACTGGAGATGAAGACCGTATGACTTGGTGCCACTGATATACCGAAGCACACGTTTTCCGGCCTGCCAATGAACATCGGTGAGACATTTAAGAAATTGACTGAGATGATTGACCACATAGACAATATCAGGTCGAGTGGTCGTCAAGTATTGTAAGGCATCTATGGTGCTGCGATAAACAAACGGCTCAGTAAGTGGAGTCCCATTAGAAATAGACAAACGTTTCCCAAGCACACACGGAGACGGTGCTGGTTTAAGATGCTGAAGGTGAAGCTTTCCTAGTAAATCATCCACACATTTGGACTGGTTCAACATAATGCTAGTGGGCAAGTAATGAACTTGGATTCCAAGAAAATAATTTAACACACCTAAGTCTTTAAGAGCAAACCGACTATCCAGTTTGCGAATTAACTAATCAATGAATAGAGGATCGGTGCCAGTAACAATAACATCATCAACGTACACAAGCAATAAAGTGAGAGATCTACCAGCTCGACGAACAAACAAGGACGTGTCTGAGTTCGCATTAGAGAACCCCCATGACAACAACGCAGACTTTAACGTGTTGGTCCAAGCTCGAGGTGCCTGTTTCAAACCGTAAATGGCCTTTTTGAGCTTGCAAACAAACTCCGGACGGTCAGGGTCAACATAACCAGGAGGTTGACACATGTAGACATATTCTTCAAGAGTCCCATTAAGAAAGGCATTGTTGAAGTCGAGTTGCCGCAAAACCCACCCATGAGAGACATCAAGGGTGAGGACGACCCGAATCGTAGAGGCCTTAACAACTGGGCTAAACGTTTCAAAAAAATCAATTTTGGGGGTTTGATGGAACCCCTTGGCTACCAGACAGGCTTTATAACGTTGAATCGACCCGTCGGGATTTCTTTTGATGCGGAAAATCCACTTGTTGCCAACCACATTTAAAGACGATGAGTTGGGAACTAGGCTCCATGTACCATTCTCTACCAAGGCTTTGTACTCAAGATTCATAGCTTCCCTCCACTGAGGTGTGGACAAGGCAAAATCAACTCGTGTGGGCTCAGTCTAAGACCAGTCTCTGCTAGTTTGAGCAACCCAGTCCTTTGGTCGAAACACGCCAGCTCGTGCGCGGGTGATCATAGGGTGTTCTGTTGAGGGTGGAGCAGCCGAGATCGACGATAATGACAACGGAGGAGAAGAGAGGTTGGGAGAGTCAGACATCTTGGGCTAGGCGTGGCGGGTGAGGGTAAAGAAGTTGCAGAGGGAAAGGGTGAGTCTGAGGGATTGATAGGTGTAGGGATGAACATTCGCCAGGTGTAGGGGTAGAGGTTAGTCCAGGGTGAATTGAGAGTGGTGGGGAGAGTGGCGTTTGGTTGGGAAGGGGAAACCATGTCCATATACTTGAGGAAGAAGACTCCGTTTGGGTGACATCGGCAAACGATCGACCAAAACCATGGCTAAATGGAATCGTATTCTCGTCAAACTTAACATGTCGTGAAACAAACACATGTCCAGTAGAGTTCATGCATTTGTACCCTTTGTGAGAGGGACTTTGGCCAACATAAACACATTGTTCTGTATGAAACTGAAACTTATGGTTTTGATATGGGCATAGACATGGATAACATGCACAACCAAATGTCTTCAAAGCATTATAGTCAGCACTTTTATCAATCAAAATTTCCATGAGAGATTTACCCCCAAGAACCAAAGAAGGAAGACTATTGACAAGAAGCGTTGCACTCAGAAACGCGTCCCACCAGTAGCAAAACGGCATAGAGGCTTGAGCTAACAGTGTTAACCCCGTTTCAACTATGTGTCGATGCTTCCGTTCAACCCGTCCATTTTGAGAAGATGTGTAGGGACAGGAAAATCGAGATTCGATGCCCATGTGAGCACATACCTGATGTACCCGTTTATACTCTGTGCCGTTATCCGATTGTAACACCTGAAGGGAAGCATTAAACTGAGTGCGAACCATGGAGAGAAAGTGATGAAAGCTGTCAACGTGTCACTTTTCTGTTTCAACGGATATATCCACACAAACCTACTGAAGTCATCAAGAAAGTGCACATAATAGCGAATACCATCCGAAGATGCAACTGGGGCGGGACCCCATAAGTCAGTATGAACTAAGGAAAATGGGCGAGACGCTCTGGAATTGGAATTAGAATAAGGTAAAGCATGTGACTTCCCAAATTGACAGTGATACGAAACTTCCAAGAATAAGCGTGAGAACCCCTTGATTATACTGACCCCCAACACATTAACTTGAAAACCCCGGTAGCCAATTTGGTCTCAACCCCTAAGAAAGGCTAGAAAACAGGTTACTTAGATGATCTAACAAACCAAGGATCGGACAAAGCTTTTGGCTCCCATCAACCCTCGATCTTCAAAGCACTCCACAAGCAAGACAGATCAATCCTCACTTGAATGCTCCAAATATTCGTGCATTCTATCACAAGAACACACAAGAAACCCAAAACACTACATTTCCATATATTCTTATCAACTTCTTTTACATTAGACAAAACAATTTCCTTTTATAGACAAGGAATTATAGTGCATGCAAATTAATGATTTCCCCAACCACCTAACTTCTACTTTCCAACAACCCATATTAAAGGATTTCCCCAACTACCTAATTAAAGGAATTCTCCAACTACATAATTAAATGCATGCTTTCTAGGAATTCAAATTTGAATATTACAACATGAATAAAGTCTTCATATCATTTCATGCATTTCTTTCTTTGTTGACTTTGGTCCTTGCTTCATAATAATGATTTGACTTCTTTGACCTTCATCATGGATATGAATTGGATTGTCATGATAATTCATATCAGACAGGCTTCACAAAAGGAAAATACTTCATTAGCCTTAACTAGCAGTTTGCACTTCGAAACTACATGATCAAAACTTTTATTGACGGATGTCCTAAACGTCTATGCCACACAACTCTAGACACGACTACATTGACAAAAGTAGATAAACTAGATGCAACAAAGGCTGAATGTGCAACACTAGTTCCAAAACCAGGGGGTGGACACAATTTCCTCTTCTCTTTGGTCCATAAAGCATGTGTTGCTCCTTCTGGGTTAAACTTGTATAGGCCATCACTGAGTGTGCCCTTCAACACTTCCTTGCCCGTACATTTGTCCTTAACAAGGCAAAAATCAGCATGAAATTCGATAAACACATTATTGTCACAAGTGATAGCTCACCAAATGAGTTATCTTAAGGACATATTTTATGCTAGTTTATACACTTACACGAGTAATTTCACGTTTATATTTGATTATTTTATAGATATCGAGCATTTGGAGCAAACCAGAGCTTTTAGAAGATTTATGATGAAAAATGAGGTAATTTGATGCAAATATGAGGTCCCAAGTGAAGAGGAGGGGTGAATCAAGCCTAAATTCCCGAGGGGATAGCGTCTAGACCCTGTTAATAGCGTCTAGACGCTATAAATCAAAAAGGAAAAAATAAAAGAAAGTATTACGCTAGTTTGGATTTGATCCCATGACCTCGCGTGTGCCAACAATCCAAATACTCACCAAATAACCAACAAGCCAAATGACTATTTATGAAACTTAAGCCCAATGTCTATTTACTTATATATCAGCCCAAATCGTATTCCAACCTCCGCCCCTACATTAACTCCAATGCACGCGCGCCGCAGCTGATCCGAACCCCACCAGACTTGCCAATTTTGATTTATACACTATTTTTGCCCTACAATTCCTTATAAATACATATTTTTTAGGAGTTTTTGGGGAGCCAATTTGGAGAGTTATTCCCAATTTCGAAAATACATAATTTTAAGAGTTAGAGGAGATTTTTGGGAGCAAAAAGAAGGCAATTACATGCTCGGGATCGTGGCGATTACAGCGGGAACGTGGAATCGACACTAGTTTTATTTCTTCTTCCCTTTTAATTTGTAGTTTCGTTATGAGTTTAATTTTAAGTTTAGATTTTATAATATTGAACATGAGTAGCTAAACTTATTATCTTGGGGATTGATGTAGCCTTTTAGTTTTGATGTTTTAATTAATTGAATGCTTAGATTGATTGTTTATTACCCATTCATGCTTTTACTTTCTTAATGCTTATAATCTTTTGGCCAAGGGTTGTATGTCGTCATGGTTTAAATTATGCTTGGAAGAGAATGATTTAGACTAGATCTTAATTGCATGACTAAGAATAGTTCTAACATGGGAATGATTAGGCTATCTTAGAAGTTGTTTTAAAGAAGAGTTCTTAATGCCTTGCATGTCTTTAAAAACTAGATTGAACAATTAGTTTTATTACATTGCATGAGACCAATTGCGCTCGGAAGAGGCAATTGTTATTTGTGTCCTTCTAGACTTATGGAAATTTGCATGAATAATCTAGGCATTTGATTGATTGAAGCGTCAATCTAATTGGCGAAATCAACTCCCTAAGATATCCCTCTCCTTGTTGTTCTCCATCTTTTATTTTATGTTTTTATTTTGTTTTAATCCTATCTTTTATCGCTTTCTTTCTCTAAATAAAATTGGGTGACTGTATTCGCGGTACTTAAGTGAACTAGAAAACCAATCCTGAGGACGATACTCGTATTTACATACACTTTATTACTTGACCCGTACACTTGAGGTTTTGCACCTGCATTAAAAGTGCGCAACAACAAGCAAGTTTAGAAACACTGACTAAATTCTTAGCTATCTCAGGGACACACAACACATTTTCCAGATTTAACGAGCCAGTCTTATTCATCAAATGAGACGTACCAACATGAGATATTGACAATTCATTGCCATTACCTACAGTAACTGTGGAATTACCTCCATATTCAGACGACCCGTACATATGTGAGTGGTCAGCTGTCACATGATTCGACGCTCCACTATCAGCATACCAATTTGGGTCCATTACAGTCTCAGGATTGGCGATAAACAGATTATTGCCTTGAGGTATAACGTAAGCAGCAGAATTGGTGAAAGGATTACCTCCACTTTGTTGGTGTCCTTGTCCACCATTGTACATACCTCTGTTTTTATTTTGCCCCGACCCAATGCTTTGGGTCTCATTTCTCTGAGAGTATACTCGGGTCGAGTGACCATATTTTCCACATATTTGACACGTGGGTTTGTTATTGGCATTGTTGTAGTTGCAATTTCGACCTCGACCTCTACCACCACCTGGCTGATTGTATCCTCTTTGATTATTGTTGTAGCCTCTCTGACTATAGTTGCTACCTTGACAGTTTTTGTTATTGAAATCACCTTGTGGCCTATGGTTGTTTGTGTTTTTTGTTGCTTCCATGTTTGCAGCGACATTGTGACTAAACGAGCTAGCGCTCTTTTGAGTATTTTGATATTCGATTCTTTTTTTCAAATACCAACAACTCTGATTGTACTTGAGCCCAGGTGATTCTCAGTCTCCCTTGGATCATTGCTACCACAATATTGAACTCTTCATCGAGACCTAACAAAACCTGCGAAATCAAACTTCTTGGTGCAACCGGACTCCCAGCTTGATTTAGATTGTTAGCATGGGATTTCATTAGGCGTAAATATTCACCCATTTTTAAAGACCCTTTTCGAGACTGCTGAAATACCTGTCGGAGGAAGTCTTCCTCAACTCTAGACTGCAAACCGAAGAGCTCCAATACTTCCTCCCACAAATCTCGAGCGCTTTCATATCCCATCACTTGCGTGGCAACTTCGACGATCATTGAGTTGTACATCCATCCAAGAAGTAACTGGTCTGTGGTCACCCATGCTTCAAACATTGAGTTTGTTGTTGCGGTTACACTAGACGTTTTAGTGTTGCTCGCCTCACCATCTGAGATTGTTATCTTCTCTGGTGTGACGTCTGCGACTTGTCGGATGAGCTTCAGTGGGCAAGACTCCTCTCCAGTCAAGTGCCCTTCCAATTTGTAGCTTCGCAGGATGGGGAGAGCAAGATTTTTCCAGAGTAAGAAGTTTTCCCACTCTAGCTTAATTGTGGTAATTTGGTTGAGAAGTTAGTTTAGTGGGGGTCTAGTGAAGTTGGTTATTGAGGAAGTGACGTTGGTCATCTTATGCTCTGGTACCAAGTTAAGGTTCTCAAAACAATGGGCAATAGAGAGAACTTCTCTATATAATATTTCAATATATAATTGGGTTTCAACCGCCTGTATTTATACACCAATGGAACACCTATTTAGGGTTCATGATAACAACAATAACAAAAAAATCATGATAGTAGAGATTTTAGGGAAATATACATAACCATAAGGCACACAAATAGTTATCTCTTAACAGAAGTTGTTGAATAAAGTTACTTGAGTGGTATCTCTAATGGGCATAATAGATATTCAACATGCAAAGCAACACTAAGATGGGTTGGTGTTTGATTTGAATATATGTGGGAATAAGTAGATAACTTTTTTATTTTTACCCACATTTTTAGTTCTTCTTATTCTAAAATATTAATTTTTGTTGCGAAGCTAAAGTTTGGATGAAAATAATGCATTTTAAATTACTGGACAAAAGTGTAGGATCAAATCCCACTTTAAACTATCTAAACGGGACACTAACAGTAGTAGTTGTTTGATAAAAAAAAAAGATGATTTGGCGTGTTTGGTCCAAGAAGTTGTTTGACAAGGAGTTGGGAGGAGAAATTAACTCCCCGTTTGGTCCACGGACTTGTTGAACTCGGATAAAAAATATCAACTCTCAGACTTCTACAGTAATTTCTATTGAACTCCCCAGACTTCTACATTAATTACTATTCAAGTCTGTTCCATTTTTCGAGGCAACACATTTCACTCTCTTCCTCTCTCTCCCACAATATTTTTAATTATTTAAAAAAAACGCAATTTAAACTAAATGTGTAAAGTGACTAAAAATGCAATTCAACCTATTTTTATTATTTTAAATATAATTTAGGTTGTTCAATCAAAATTGGTACTCAAACCAAATTCAAAATGTAGTATTCTTACCATGAGATAAATAAAAACATCAGCTTATTTGGACCCGTTTAAATTAATGGATTAAAATCTTTCAAATTCACGTGTAATATTTAACACAATATCGTAGGACTTTCTTTTATTTCAAAACTATCCTAATAAAATTTATAATTAGTGTGAGTGATATTGAAAAAAGAAAGTGAAGTATTGTTGAAGAAATTTGTGAAGGATACATAAAATAAAAAGAAAAAATGACATTCTTAAAATTTATTGAAATTTACTGAAAAAAGTCTTTAACAATGAAAATATGAAAAATTATAAAAAAAAAATGTAAAAAAAAAAAATAGTTAAAATAAACCATTTTTTTTTGTTGAGATGATGATGTTGAAGTGGAGTGAATTTAGATGGAATGACAAGTTTAAAGGGTGGAGGAAAAACACATGAGTAAACTATACTTATAGTTAGACAATCTTATAATTCATAAAATTAAATATGATTCCTAATAAAAAAAAAATATATATTTTTTTATAATCAATGTGAAAAAATAATGTGAAGTATTGTGCTCAAAATTATTTTTTGTTGTCTTCAAAGAAATTTGTTAGATTAAATAAAAATAAAATATTTCATTTTTAGAATTTATTGGAATTGGAAGAAGTCCTTAATAAGAAAATTTTGAAAGTTTGTAAAAAAAGATGGTGCAGAAGAAAACAGCTAAAATAAACTCAGACTTCACAACTTCAGACTAAACAACTCGATGCTCCAAACACACCATAGACTTCATAACTCTAGACTAAACAACTCTCTGCCCAGACATACCTCAGAACTCCTCAGACTAAACAACACAAAACAACTCCAACTCCCCCCAACTCCTTGGGCCAAACGCCCCCTAAAGCATATTTTGAAACAAAAATCATCAACAATAACTCGATGGTATTAACTAAAAATTGTAAAAAAAAAATATCATATTTCTTGTAAAAAAAAAAAAAAAAATCATTGATACGTTGATATTTGTTGTCCTCTATCCATAGTCAGATCCTCGATGATGTACAAAATTTAATTGCATGACCTAATGTGATATTTTTTCACATAAAATGAATATTAATAGTTCTCTTATTAAGATAATAGGTATAATCGCTTAGATAGTCTAAAAGGGAGGTTTGATTATGTTTTTATGCAACTATTTAAAATGTTTTATTACAACCACCCAATTTATTTTTTCTAACATTAATATAATTCAATTGACATTAAGTATGAACTAATGACCAAGAAGTCGGAGGCTCAATTTCCCACCTTGTATTAATTAAAAGGAATTTTGTACGAACGATTCGTTCCCCGAATTTTAAAAACAAGACAAATTGACCTTATACTAATATCATCACCAAATTTTTTTAATATTTTTTCTGGCTTGTTTTCTAGTTCTCTCGCTTGACTCCCATCAACGATAACTCTCGCGTGACGATTCGAGAACTAATTTTTTTTTTTTTTTTTCAGATATGGAAAATGTTTGAGATCTTGAAATTTTCAGATCTGAAATAGAGCTAGAACTAGAGCGAGACCAACACGAACTAGAGAGAGACCAACACGAGTACGAACTAGAGCGAAAAAAAATATTAAAAAAATAAGTGATGATATCAGCAAGATCAATTTGCCTTATTTTTAAAATTCGGATTATTTTGACAAATAGAAAAAATATATATATATATATATATATATATATATATATATATATATATATATATATATAGCGGGTCACAAATTTCCCTTAATTAAATAGCTTCGGAAAAAAAATAATGGGTCATCCTATATATTTTGATGATGGTTCTGATTGTTTTTTATTTGCTTTTTAACCTAATTCAAAAGTCTAAGAAGCTACAGTTAATTAAGTTACGTTCTATTTATAGAAACCACGCATTTTAGGACTGAAGATCACTTCGAATTGTTTTCTTTCCAATATTGTAATATTTCTTACTCCTAATTACTTGTCTTAACAAGTAATCTATTTTAATATTGTTACTCATAATTTTGCCTTTCCAACAATGGAAACATTAACTCTCTTGACCTAACTCTAATATATTCTCCAGTCATAATTACTTAGTCTAACAATTAAGCTATTTTAGTTTCAAAAGAAAAAGAAAAAAGAAGAAGCTATTTTAAGATTGCATTTTCATTTTAGAACATTCACATTTACTCGGCAATTTTCTTTAGTTCATTCTTATTATTTTTTTTTTTATATTCGTCCATCTCGACTAATCTAACGTGACATACTGTCTGACCCTACAACATTTGGCTGTGAAGAAAATTTCTAGAAAAATTAATTTCTAGATAGGTGACCACTAATGATTGAATCTATTTCCTCTAGAGAAAGTTCATTCTTATAAAAAGCAACGTACACTTATCTCACCTAATTGTTGGATTTGTCATTCTAGCCAAGTCTAGTTGTCTTATACGAAAACCTAATTGTCGGATTTGCCATTCTAGCCAAGTCTAGTTGTCTTATACGAAAACCGCAAGATAAAAGTAGAAAATAATGAAGTACAACATAATAAAATGCAAATACTTAATAAAGAGATCAATACCATTCGAAGCATTCATCATAATTACTTTTTTCTCACTTATAGTTGAGATTTTATTGAGATGGCGAAATTTAGGAAGAAAAGTAAACATTTGTTTTCCTGATATATGGCAAAATAATGTCAAAAAAACACAATTTTTTTTTTTTTTATCAAGAAGTCTAATATATGTTAAACTGAGTTAGGCATAAAGTTGTGTGTTTGACTAAGAGCTCATGAATTCAATTCCACATTCATTAAATATCTTTGAAAAAATAAATAAATAAATAATGTCTAATAGGTATGTCCAACCCTTTGTTCATTCCAATGCAATTCTTAATTATATCACAAAAAAAAAGATGAGTTGAATGTTGAATTATTAATTAGCTTTAAGTTTTTGGAGGATTTGAATAAATCTGTTGGGGATTATGAATAACAAAGAAAAATGGAGTAAATATTGAGAAACAAGCTCGTAATCAATTAGGTTGAAGTACGAGTATTTAGCTCAGTTTAAGGAGATTCAAGCCCTTTAAAATGTATATTTAAACCATTCATACAACAACTATTATATGGTCTGGTCGAGAATATATCAACTCAACTAAAACATTGTGTAGCTCAAACCACTTAAAAGATTAAGCTTAAAACTCACAACTAATAACCTCCCTCTTTTGACCAATTACTCCTAAAACAACAAAGAAGAGAAAAAGGGTGTGAAAGATAAGTTTGAAATTATTGTCTATCAACATTGTTAGTGGGAGATGTAGTTAATAGAATTTTAAAAATATAAAATCTCTCACAAATACCTAAAACATTGTTCTCTTTAAAAGAACAAGAAAAAAACCCAAACTCAATATCTCGAAAGAAATTAATCTTTAAAACCAATTAAATATTAAAATGTAACAACATTCTCCCAATCATTTTAATATTTAAAACTAATCAAAATACAAAAAAAAAAAAAAAAAAAAAAAACCACATCCGCTACATAAGAGAGAGCTTATGGGTATATAAATGAGGACAACTATCTCAATGATATGGGACTTTTTGGGTGAAAATAAAAGTAAAGCCGTGAGAGTTGGGCTTGCTTATTCCAATATTTTACGAGTGTATTTAAGACCACTTCCATACTCATATAGGTAACGACAGAGCTACACACTTTATTAAGAGTTTATTGAAAAGACTCGACCCTCCAAAATGTTAAGAGATAGTACTTTTTTACGTCCACCTTATAATTCGTTTTTCCCTTTGAATCTAGTTCGCAGGATCTATGATCACTAGATGGGTTAAATTATATATGGTTCATGATAATTATAAGGGCTTCAACCCCAACCCTCGATGTGTTCCATACCTTTTCTCTAGTCAAGACATTTGTTAATGAATCTACAAGGTGATCACAAGATTTAATGTAATTCACATTAATAATCTCATTACTCAAAATAAAATCTCACACTTTTGTTTTTTCTTCTTATAGATTTGGATTTACCTTTATAAACCGGCTTTTTACTCTACCAATTGTAACAGTGCTATCACAGTTGATCAAATTAGGAGGTATTGGTTTCTCCACATTGGAATTTCATATAACAAATCTCTTAGCCAACTTGTTTCTTTATTGGCCGAAGCTTCTTCCATAGTAGATGTTGTAAGTGCAACCAAAGTCTCACATTGGTTAGGAAATGGAAATATCATGGGTATATAAGTAAGGGACAACATCTCCATTGTAAATGAGGCCTTTAGGGTGAAACAAAAAGCAAAATCATGAGGGCTTATGCCCAAAGTGAACAATATCATACCAATGTGGAGATATGTGGAGTTACGTTGTCCCTAACAAGAGATATCAGAGTCATGCCCCAGACTTAACCATGTCGGTGTGTCTCGATGACATAGTCATAGTATATTCGTGGTTGAGCTTATTGGATAAGGGTATGCTCTATGAAGAGTGGCCTGGTTAAAAGTGATAATACTCGAGTCTAAACACGGACAAATGACTATTTGAGGGGAGACTTTATAGTCATTCGTTTGAGGGGAGAATTATTGCGAGTGCAACTAAAGTCTCACATTGGTTAGGAAGAGGGAAGAGGGAAGGGATAACATCTCCATTATAATGAGTCATTTTGGGTGAAACTAAAAGCAAAGCCATGAGAGATTATACCCAAAGTGATCAATATCATACTAATGTTGAGATATGTGAATGTTCTTTATCCCTAACAAGTGGTATCAGAGCCATGCCCCAAACTTAACCATGTCGGTGTGCCTCAATGACATAGTCATAGTTGATTCGTGGTTGAGCTTATCGAACAGGGGTATGCTTTGATGAACAGTGACTTGGTTAAATGTGACGATGCTCGAGTCTAAACACGGATAAATGACTATTTGAGAGGAGGCTTTGTGGTCTTTCGTTTGAGAGGAGGATTGTTGTGAGTGCAACCAAAATCTCACATTGGTTAGGAAAGAGAAAGATCATGAGTATATAAGTAAGAGACAACATCTTCATTGTAATAAGGTCTTTAGGGTGGAACCAAAATCAAATTGACAATAATTGTTTGTTTTTTAGATTTCCAACAAATAATACTATCTCCCAAGGTGAATATATACCTTGTGGCCACCTAAAAATGTGTTATAGTCGTTAGAAAATCCTTCAACAACAACAAAATATTTTTTATAAAGCAAACCATAGTCTTTTGTTCCCAATAGATATTTAACTCCCACTTGGACTAAAACGTCAGTGGAGTATTACATGCTATATGAGAAAAGCTGGAATATCAAATACATCCATGACTTTTCTCCCATTGTCCTACCTGTACAGCTCACAGTCCTAGACTCACTATGTACCCCTCGAACACTTTGTAAACGGATCAACAATATTGTGCTCTGAGGCGATCTGCATAACGATCACGTCTCCTCGATGCACTATCTCCCTGATGATATTTCCGCTCAATGTGTTTTCCACGCCTTGTTTTTTACTAAAGCTTCATATTCCTCTTGCATTGCATTTTTCCATTTTCCACTAAGTAAAGCTTTTTCTGTGTTAAAAGGTTCTCTTTCTAAAAGTTCTTTACTAAGAGAATGTAGTTGAGATTGTACCTTATACGCTCATTGTTTAGGTTTGTGGATCCCTACTTTACTTCTTGTGACCATTTGGTGTTTATTGGTTGTAGATGTGTCAATTTTAGTCGGATTTGAACTTGTCAAATTGTTCTCTCCCATCTCAAAGACCACTTCTTCTGCTGAGTCACTATTCAATGGTAATTCTGCTGAGTCACTATTCAATGGTAAAGGCTGGGGTGAATTAATTTCCCCCTCCATATCCGCCAAGCGTGAATTCAATTGACTAGGAGAACCATGTAGGCTGTGTGAAGCACTTCTTTGTCTTGTGGAGGGACTAGTTTCTGTGCTAGGACCCAAAAGGGAGCTTGTTGAAGGATCATTCCAGTTGGGTTGAGTGGTAGCAGAGGAACTAATGGGTACAGTAGGTAAATAATTAATGCTAGACTCATGTGAAGTAGAGTTAATTGGTTCAGAGATATGCATGAATTTATCTTTAAAGGGAAATTCCAACTCATTGAATTTTACATGGCGAGAAATATAGATTCTACCTAAGGAGCTAAGACATTTATACCCTTTGTGGATTTCACTATACCCAAGGAATACACACTTGGTGGTATGGAAATTGAATTTGTGTTGTTGGTAGGGTCTAAGACAAGGATTACAGGCACAACAAAAAACTTTTAGGAGTTCATAGTTGGGTTTTTGGTTTGATAATTTTTCAAAAGGTGATATGTTCTTCAACACTGGTGTGGGTAGCCTATTTATTAGGTGTACAACAGTAACAAAAGAATCCCACCAATATTTCAAGGGTAACGAAGCTTGAGCAAGAAGAGTAAGTCCCATTTCTACTATATGTCGATGTTTTCGCTCAGCTCTCCCATTTTGGGCCGAAGTATGAGGGCATGAATGTCGAAATTCAATTCCACATTCTTTAACAAAATTTGTGAAGATCCTATATTCCCCTCCCCAATCAGATTGTAAAACTTTGATGGTTGTATTAAACTTATTTTCAACAAGAGCTTTAAACTGTTTGAAGTCATTCAATGAGTCAGACTTACTCTTTAAAGGATAGATCCATGTGTATCTACTAAAGTCATCAATAAAATGGATATAATATAGAAAGCCATTAGCAGAAGTAGTAGGAGTTGGCCCCCAAAGGTTAGTGTGAATGAGTTCAAGGATATTTTGAGCTTGTGAATGAGATTTAGAGAATGGAAGAGAACGAGACTTGCCATACTCACAAGCTTCACAGAAATCAAGGTCTTTACTAATAGGAATTTTTTGACTACAATCTTTGACTACTACATCTAAGACTCTAACGGAGGGATGACCTAATCTCCTATGCCAAACCTCTTTGGATGAATTTAAAGACACAACATTAGCAGAAGAATTTGAAAGAAAAGGAAAAGAGGAGTTATTCTCTTGGACACTTGGACTTCTTGAAAAATTATGAATAGGAAACTTGCCCTTGACTTCTTCCAACCGGTATAATAATCCATCTCTAAGCTTCCCTTGCAGGAGAACCTTGCCCGTTAACTTGTCCTTCACAAAACACGAAAGAGAGTTAAATTCAACAACTACATTGTTATCATTAGTCAATTTAGAAATGCTTAATAAGTTCTTTGTAATCTTGGGTACATGCAAGATATTCTTGAGTTTAATAGCATTATGAGGAGGCAATGTGGTATCACCAACATGAGTAATTTTGAGTTGTTTACCATCTCCAACTCTCAAAGTTTCCTTACCATTATACTCCACCTTTTTGTTCATCATGTTAGGATCAAAGGGGACATGGCTAGATGCTCCATTGTCAGCGTACCATGATGGGTCAGTAACTACCTCAGGGGTAGCAAGATAGGCCATCCGACTTCCACCACTATTTAGAGGGGCGCCCATATACTTCTTTTTGAAACGATGATCGCAAATGGCTGCACTGTGGCCATACTTGCCACAAACTTGACAATTGTGTCTGTTAGAATTATTTTCTCTGCCTCTACTTTTGCCTCCTCTAAAATTGCTTTGACCATTCCATTTGTTTTGTCCTCTGCCTTGTGTTTGATGATTTCTCTGATTGTAATTATTTGACTGATTGTAATTGCCTTGATTGTAGTGGTTTGGCGAATTGAAATTCCCTTGACTATAGTTTTGTTTTCCTCCATATGCTACATTTGCAGTAGCATTCCCAATATCCGTGTGTTGGGATATGACATTCAAATGTATGAGTGTTTGCTCAAATGCTAAAAGAGTAGCATGTGTCTCGTGCCAACTGAGATTGGCTTTGCCATTTAATTGACATGTGATTGGTAGGTACTCGGCTTCTAATCCAATGATCACATTAGTGATGAGATTGGATTCTGCCACTGGTTCTCCAGCTAAGGCAAGGTTATCTGCAGTTTGTTTCATTAAAGTTAAGTACTCAATCATTTTCATCGTACCTTTTCTTGTGTTTTGTAGAGTGGCTTTTAACTGGCTGATTCACGCTTTATTTGCTGATCCATAGCGTTCTTCTAACGCCTTCCATACTTCTCGAGAGCTAGTGAGGAAGAGTACATCACCAGCAACACTTTGCTCCATTGATCCAAATAGCCAGCCTAACAAGGCTTGGTCCATGGCTATATGTTCTTCGTAGAGAGGATTCAAGGTCTTGATGGCTTTTGGCCCTTCTCCAGTTGAGATAAACTGTGATGGTACGCTTTTTGTACCGAGTATGTACTCTTCGAGTCTCTGTCCTCTGATCACTGCAAGCGCCATGGACTTCTATACTAGGTAATTGATCTCACTCAACTTTATTGAGAGATAGGAGTTGAAGGGATTGCCAAAAAGTGATCTCGAGGTTGCTTTTGCTCCATCTGTTGTTCCCTGTAGTCCTGACATTGCAGAGGCTACAACTCGTTGATCACCCATAGTTGATTCGGGTGAAGAGAAACGATGTTTGTTTAGGGGGTGACGGCTCTGATACCAAGATAAAATATTAGGTTAACTTTATTGATGAAATACCCCTAAACAGCATACAGTATAGCTGAGGGGAAGTCTCTATTTATAAGCATAATCTACCATAATTATAGATTACAGTTGGAATATTGTTTAACCTTAATTGACCAAATACAGTGGACTAACTCCTAAACTCTCATTGAGTTGTATTGGCCCATTGGGCCCATGGGTATTACTTTAACAGGTCTCAATCATGTTCTTGATGATGTTCGCAGCCGCATCCTCAATATTAAGCCATTGACGACTCTTGATTCTATTTTTTCGAAGGATCGTTGTGAAGAAAAACACTGTCGAATTATGCTTGGAAGTCGATCCGCAAGTTTAGCCCCATCTCTTGACTCTAATGCATTTGTCATGGCTGCCCAATCTGCTGACTCTTGCAAGCCTTGTTGGTTTACATACTGTAGTCGGCTTCATCATATCAAAGAGACATGTT
This sequence comes from Herpetospermum pedunculosum, assembly GCA_028017165.1. Classification (NCBI taxonomy): domain Eukaryota; kingdom Viridiplantae; phylum Streptophyta; class Magnoliopsida; order Cucurbitales; family Cucurbitaceae; genus Herpetospermum; species Herpetospermum pedunculosum. The sequence continues at coordinate 48,973,103 of CM051528.1, read as the reverse complement.
GGAAACTTAATGGTAAGTATGCTGATTGGGTTCCACGTAACCAACGATAGAATAATGGACTCGAGCTTCCAACTTCTTCTAACCTGATGTGGGGACTCCCAAACCGGATGTAGTTGCCTCATCTTCAATGATCTTCACCAAGGCACAACTTGATCAGATTGGTCAATTGTTCTCATATTCAAAATCATTGATGACATATGATATTTCTTCTTCCGCTATGAATGAGTTAGATATATTGGGTGAGTTTTGGATTATTGACCCGGGTGCTTCTGAGCATATGTTGGGTTCTCGTAATATTTTCTCTTCATATAAAAAATATTTTGGAACTCATACTGTTACATTGTCAGATGGATCTATTTCTCTAATAGAAGGGATCAAATTTGTAATTTTTAATCCTCATGTCGTGTTACACAATGTTCTATTTGTTCCTAAGTTGTCATATAATTTTCTCTCCATTAGCAAATTAACTTGAGACTCTAATTGTGTGGCAAATTTCTCAAAAAATGTGTGTTTTCTAAGATGAGGACCCGAGGAGGATGATTGGGCATGATGTTGAAGTTGTTGGATTATACTATTTTCTTCATGTAGGATCTAAAGTGAGTTGTTGTCAAGTTGTCTATGATTCAATACCTTCTCAACAGTCACCACCAAATAAAATTACTCCATCATTGCCTAGGTCATCCTAGTTTCTCTAATATGGTTGCATACTTCCGTCATTATTTCTTCCCTCGGATAATTTTGTGTGTGAAGTTTGTCAATTAGCCAAACACACTAGAATTCCTTTTCATCTTCATTTATATTGTGCTTCAAAATCGTTTTCTCTTCTTCATAGTGATCTATGAGGTTCTTCAAGAATCTCTTCCATTGGGTATTCATTACATTTATTGATGACCATTCTCGTGTTTATTGGATATTTTTTTTACGTGAAAAGTCTGAAGTTGTGAATATATTTTAGCAATTTCAACATGATTTTCACTCAATTGACTCTCATATCCAAATTCTTTGAACTGATAATGGAACTGAATATTTTAATTCCACTTTAAATAACTTTTGTTCAAACAAATGAATAATTGATCAAAAGTTCTTGTGTAGATACACCACAACAAAATGGTATATCAGAAAGGAAAAATCGTCATCTACTTGAGTTGGCTCGTGCTTTGCTTTTTACTAGTAATTTGCCTAAACACTACTGGGGACGCAAATTTAACTGCCTGTTATTTAATAAATCGGCTGCCATCTCGAGTTTTAAATTTTAGAACTTCATTTTTTGCATTTCATGAATGCTTTACAAAAAGCCATATATTTTCTTATCTTTCTTTAATAATTTTTTGTTGCGCTATTTTTTATTCATATTCATTCTCATCTTAGATCTAAATTGGACCCTAGAAGTCCAAAATGCGTTTTCGTTGGCTACTCCTCTACACCAAAAGGTTATCGTTGTTTTTCCCCTTAAAAAAGAAAATAATTTATTTCCAGAGATGTAACATTTTTCGAGCATCAATTTTTTTACTCAGATTTTTCACAAGAGGGAGGGTACACTAATTTTTTGAATCTTTCTGATTCCAATTCAAATTCAGCTCCTACTACTTTTCAACAAAATTGGGGTTTTGGATTCAAATTCACCTTCTACTTAGGGTGGGGGGAGACTTTATTACCCAAAATCAAGAACAAAATTAAATCAATATTTCTAATAATATCTCACAAATTCTGCAAGTTGTTTGCAATGATAATCTCTGATTAAAATTCAAATAATAATGCTCCACAAATCCAGCAAGTTGGGCCAAATTCTTCAAAACAGACCCTTTAATCTGAAGTTCGAAATTCTAGTCAAGAAAACACTCCAATACCAACACCTATTGCTCCAAAAATTTCTCTCTTTCCTTTGACTTACAACAGAAGAAACATGCATAAATTGTCCTTGATCCAACACCTCCGACACATCAATCATCTATCTCGAATTCAGATCCTGACAACACTAAGTTGGACACGGCAATTGTCGTGTATAAATGTATTGTTCAATATGTAGTATATATGATATTTACATGCGGCTATATATTTAATTTAGTAAAAGAGTTTGTTTGCTTTTTAGAATAATGGTGAAGATAAACAATATTTCAAACAACAACCGACAAAAGTTTCACACCCCGCCCCAGATTACCCTCTTGAACCTAGGACGTGGCGTGCTGACAATAAATCTCAATAAAACAATGAAATCTATTGCCAAACTTAGAAAAACTGGACACATTTTGAAAACAATATGTGGCTAGCAAAACTTTATTGAAATAAAATCCATAAAAAATTTGGCAGAGTTTCCCCTAAAAATTGGATGAATCACACCTGAAATGGAAAACTTTACACTTCAAAATGTTTGTCCTCGTTTAACAATCAACTACAACTCAGTGCATCTTCCCGTACACTGTACAAAGGCTAGTCATAAACTTAAAATCACACCAAGAGATTCAATACTGAAAAACATGCAAATTTAAGTTTATAAAACTATTATATATCTCCAAGTAGTATCATGTAATTAAAAAAATAATGCTAGTCACTCTAGTTAACAAAATCATGTATCAATACTATGTTCACATGAAAAATGACATGAATCTAGATAAGACTGGTGGAAGATCTCGACCTCGATAGGCTTGTCGGAAGCTCAAGTGCTACCTGTTGGAAAATTTTAAAAAGAAAGAGTGAGCTTAAAAAGCCCAGTGAGTGGTGAGTTAATAAGAAAATATCTTTCACGAAAAATTCTTTTTTTATCTCAAAGAGAAGTTCAAAACTCGATAAAACATTATAAATGAAGAGTAATTTAAATACTCGAGATAAATAACATTCAAAGAGATTTGTAACAATAACTCTTTAAAATACATAAGCATAGGCTAGCAAAACTCTTCACCAAAACCGTACCCAAATCTTTGTCATACTATGCATCGAGTAATCTCCAGATGCATAGCAGAGCCAAATATCTCTGTCATACTATGTACCGAGTAATCTCAAGGTACATAACAGAGCAAATCTCTGTCATACGTGCACGCAGAGCTACCCTCAAAGGGCTAAGCACCCTAACACACGACCCAAAGCCTATGTGTGTGCTAGAGTGGGTCCCAAAGACCTCTCTATCTCTAGTATACTATGGAAACACATTCACATAACATTCGTGTAATCATCATGGGTACTTAGATCCAGTGGTTTTAAAACAGCTCTAAGCATAAAATCTTAACTTTGTCAAGATACTTTAAAATCATACTTTCTCTAGAATCTCATAATTCTCAAATCATTCTAGATATCATATTCTTGCTCTAAATAACATTTCATAAATTCTAAAGATTTCTCAAATAACATAAAACATTTATAAAAGTCTCTTTTTCTGGAACAATATATCACAAACCTCAAACCAATAAAAAAAATATGTTTTCTCTAAAATTATATATCAATATAAATCTCTTGAAATTCCGGAATGAAAAGTATTTCATAAAATAAATCACTCACCTCATTATCACACGAGAATTTTGAGTTGTAATTGTCATCCCGATTTTCACGCAACCGAGAATTCATTTCAACTTAATATGAGCAACTATTTAATTTTTACTTAAAGCATCTCTTATTAAATTTAAGGATTGAAGTCATTGTCCAATATACAATAGAGTTCCATCTCTCCTACTTAATGAACCACCTACATTTCTACTTTGCCCAACAAATTTACCATCATTTATGATTATTGATTATTTTATTAACTTTTTTTTTTTTTTTTTTTCCGCTATTCATCTTCTTCTTCCCCCTTAAACCCATAAACAATTCTCTCATTTTACTTATTACGACTTTCATTCTAGCTATTTGATTCTTTCTTTTTATGGTAGTTTATTTTTCTCTTGATCTTTCCCCACCAACAATAATAATTAAAACCACAACAATAAAAATCTCAACAAGTTTTCTAGGTGAAAGGGACAACACATCAAAGTTTAATTCTTGTATTCCCGCAACTCCCAAAATAGATCACGGTAGAAAGTTCCATAAAAAAGATCTTTTAGAAAAATTGAGAAAATGAGACCCATGAAATGGAATCACTAACTTCCATGTTTTCTCTTAGGAAAAACAACTTAACCAGATTGAAATCTTCTTCTATGGCTTCTTTGATCCATATTTCGTCATTAATCACGACTTTCCGGCGTTATTACAACTTTTCGACGACGACTACCCGAACATCCTCCTTTCTCATTCACTCTCTTTCCCCTTTTCCTTTCTTCTTTGGGTAATCGAATCCCCTCTTCTTCCTCTTATTTCTTTATTTTAGTTTTTTTTTTCTTCTTCCTCCTCGAGCTGTAACCCACTTTGTTTATTATTATTATTATATTATTTTTTCTTTCAAATTCCAAGCATAACCCAATTTCCATATTTTTTGTTTTTACTTTTTTACTTTTTACCTTTTCTCTTTTATTTCATAACTTCTATGTCAAAATATTTCAAAATATTTCAAAATCTAAATAATCAATATATCATTTGTAACTCCAAATGTTAAGAGACTAAAAGTGGGTCTTACAAAAAGAGTCAGCGACTTCTATTTGTGTATTAATCGAATTTAACAGTGTAGGAATATATAAATTTATGGTATATCTTATATATATAGGGTATATATCGAAAATGCATCCGAAATGAAAATAAAATGTAAATACAAGGAAATGAAAATTAGAATTATAGTACATTATACTAATATCATGTATATATCTAAACAGAATACATAATAAAATTACTCAAAGTCATGTATTAATTTAATTTAACAAAAATGTAGGAAAATATAAATTTTCTGTATATCTTATAAATACTGGGTATATATCTGAACAAAATGCATCTGAAATAAATAAAATAGGAAAATGAATACATAATATTCGAAAATGTTAACATACACAATATTAAATTTAAATTCATAGTATATTTCATTAACGAAATGATCATGCTTCATATTTGGAAAATGAAAATAGTAAAGAAGGGGGAAATGAAAAGAGGTGGATTTCACTAAGGGACTTGCAATAAATGTATGAAATTAAAATAAATTTAAAACAAATAAAAAATGGGTAAGGTAAAAAAAACGTGGAAAAATCCGGATATTAAAATTTGAAATTAAAGATTGTAAATAAGGAATTAAATAACAAGAATAGTAAGAATTTTGAAATTAATTAATGTTATAATTTGATATCATAACAAAACTTTTAAAACATTAAGAGCTCGTTTGGTATTGCGTTTGGACGTGTTAAAAGTAATTCTAAGAAAATCTTAACTGCATTGGTTGTTTGGTAAAACAGATCTTGTAATAATTTATGGACAATCGATTTTGAATTCTTTAAGTCGGCATAATCTAATCCATCCTAGCTTTCAAAATTAAATTCCCAAATAGTCTGGCATCTATTTTAATCAATTTTTAAAATTCTCATTATAGCCTCCTCTATCTTTTCTATTCAAATCTCATTATCGTTTTTTCTGTCTATAGTAACACAGGAGAAACTTCACACTCTATAAATTTTTTCTGTCTATCCTATATATGTCGTCAGAGAAACTTCACAGAAAGTTCAAGAGCTTTGGTTTTCTTCTTCTCATCACATTTTTGGGAGGACAACAAAATTCAGGTTTTATTCTAATTTTTTTATTTAATTTATAATCGTTTTATTTTGTATATTCACCCCATAATTCTGAGAATCTTTCATTTCTCTGTTTCTTAGTGCCGCCACATAATTCTGAGAATTCATAGTTGAATCGGCATAAAGTTTTTTTTGTGGTTTCTCTCTCCCTTTACATTTTTGCAAGGACAACAAATCATGTTTTTTTCCTTCTATTTTTTTTAATTAATTTATAATCTTTCTTTTGTATATGAGATTAAAAAATAAATTGTTGATTTTTTCAATTTTTGTTTTCATCTTCAAGTTCTTTGTTCTTTTCTTTTTCATCACTTCTTTTTAAGGATCATAAAATGCTTGACAACAAATGGTTAAGATAAAAAATCAATTGTTGGATTTTTGTTTCTTAATTATAGTTTTACAACTCACAATTGGCATATGTAGTTATCCTCTACAAATGTTAATTGAAATATTTTTGGTCTAAAAATAGTTTGTAATTATCTCCCTCTATCGTGAGATCAGCTGATTGGAATCAAATAATTTTTCTTGCCTTTTGTAGCACATCCAAAATTGTGTATTTAGTTAAAGGATAGAGATATCACCTTCCAGATTTTCGTCGAGGTAGTCAACTGGTGGGCTATCAAGAGATATTCAACCAAACACATTCTTCTCTTAGAAATGTCATTGAACAAACTTTTGGAGTATGGAAGAAGAGGTGGAAGATTTTAAGAGACATGTCTAATTATTCTTTTTAAAAGCAAGTGAAGATAATTATTGCAACTATGACGTTGCACAACTATATAAGAAGATATGATCGAAGTGATCGTCATTTTGAAAAAAAAATGGAAGGTCCAGAATTATAAGCCAATGAGAGTGAATATGTCGTAATATTCAATGAATTGTTAATAGATGAGAAGCTACTATATGTAAAAGCAGATACCTCAGAACCTCTAGGCACATAGACTAAATCATAACAAACAAATCCTAAAATAACAAAGGGAAGATTTAAAGGAGAAAATAAAGGAAGTTGATAAACAAAAATAAATGTTAAATACATTATTTAACATCCCCCAGCAAGCGAACCGTACAATGGAGAACGGTGAGCTTGGTTCTCAAATTCTAAAAACGGGTAGTGGGCAATGCTTTGGTCATAATGTCAGCAAGTTGATCCTCTGAAGGCACATATCTAACAGTGAGATGGTGCTGAAGAATTTTATCAAGAACAATGTGGTGGTCAATCTTTATATGCTTCTTGCGTTAATGCATTACAGGATTAACATCAAGGTATGTAGCATTGTTATTGTCACAAAGTAGAATAGAGGTAGACCGTAAAGAAAATTTGAGCTCCTGAATCACCGAAACAACCCATGTAGTTTCAGCAGCCGCATTAGCCAGTCCTCTATACTCCGATTCGGCACTCTAACGAGACATTGTTTTCTGTTTTGAAGAGGACCAAGATATGAGATTGGTGCCCAAAAAAGTATAATAACCGCTAGTGCTCCTCATGTCATCAGGACAACTTGCCCAGTCTGCATCAGTGAAACATGTGAGTGTCAATGGTGAAGGCACAATATTGATACCAAGAGTAACGATTCCTCGTAGGTAACGCGAAATACGTTTTACATTGAGTCAGTGGGCAGAGGTTGGAGCATGAAGAAATTGACACACCTTGTTCACAGCGAATGACAAATCCGGACGAGTAATGGTGCAATACTGGAGAGCACCAACAAGGCTTCGATAATCAGTGGGATTGGGAAGTAAACCACCATCATGAGTCGAAAGGGTTGTTCTTGAGACCATAGGAGTAGGAAGTTGTTTGGATTCCATCATATAAACACGTTTAAGTAAGTCCTGTATATACTTACTCTGAGATAAATGAAGACCATCCTGACATTTAGAAAAATGGATGCCCAAAAAATATGTGAGAGGGCCCAAATCTTAAAACAAAAAGACAATATTTAAGTTGAAAATAATGGAATTCAACAAAGACTAATCACTTCCAGTGACAATAATGTCATCAACATACACCAAGATAGTAACAACAACGGATGAGAAGAGAAGAAGGAACATTAAAGAGTCTGATTTAGAGGCGCGAAAACCCCAAGTTACAAGGAAAGAACTAAGTTTCATAAACCATGCTCGTGGACTCTGTTTGAGACCATTTAATGCTTTATTAAGCTGAAAAACATGATGAGGACGGTCTGGATCAACAAAACCCGGCGGTTGATCCATAAAAACTTCCTCTTGCAAATCGCCATTTAAGAAGACATTATTTACATCTAATTGACGAAGAGACCACTGAAACAAAACTTTCAGGGAAAGAACAATACGAACCGTGGTGTGTTTCACAACCGGACTGAATGTGTTGAAATAAACAACCCCGTAGTCTGATTAAAACCTTTGGCCACGAGTCGGGCCTTGTGTCGTTCAATTTAACCAGATGGTTTTAGCTTAAGATGAAAAACCACTTACATCCAACGGGTCTACAACCAGAGGGCAAGAGAACAAGCTTCCAAGTGTCATTGGTCTGTAAAGCCTCCATTTCAGCTTCCTTGGCTTTCAGCCAAGTCGTACACAACCTAGCCTGTTTATACGTTTTGGGTTCACGAAAGTGGACATCTATGAGGGATTGGGTTGTTGCAGACCAAACTTTTGGTTTGTGGACGCCCAACTTAGACTGTGTCATCATCGAGTGGTGGGTTTGGTAGGGGTCGAGGGTGCGGGAGAGGGAGCATCAATAGAGAGAGAGGTTGAGGTAAGGGATGATGTGGGCGAAGGGATGGTGGATGGGATATCGATAGGATAGTGGTTGGTGGTAGCGGGCGAGGGCGAGGCAGCCGGGGTGGAGGGCGAAGGTGTGAAAGTTGTGGTCGGCGAGTGTGAAGGTGATGAGATGATGGGGATGGATGGTAGAGGGGAAATGTGGGTTGAGGTGGCCGAGAGGAGGGATGAGGGAGGTGATGGGATGGAGGTTGGGGCAGTGGAAGGTGATTGAATGAAATCCGTGGTAGGAGGTGGCGTGGGGAGATAGATGGTATGTTGGTGATGAAACAACAGGTGGTGAGTTTGCAGAATGAGCAGGTGGCCGTTGTTGGGGAAATGCGAAGAAGGAGGAGATGGGAATAGGGGGAACATACAGATTGAATAAGTTTAGGTGAGAGGCTAAAATTTTTGGAGGACAACGGATAGGTGATATAAATGGAAAATGAGACTAATTAAAGACGACATGCCGAGAAACATACATACGACCAAATGTGCAATCTAAGCATAAATAACCTTTATGATTTGAACAATACCCAATGAAAACATATTCAGTCGATCAAAATTGAAGTTTATGAGAGTTATATGAGCGTAGAAAGGGAAAACATGAGCAACAAAAATCATGAAGTAGGTTATAACTTGGTAATGAATTGTAAAGTAGAAAATATGGGATTGATGATTAAGAAGGGGGGTGGGTAAGCGATTTTTTGAAGAAAAAAACGGCAGATTGAAAAGGGAACGACCAAAATGAGAGGGGAACAGAAGAGTGCGCCAAAAGAGCCAATCCAACATCAACCACATGACGATTTTTGCGTTTTACCTTACTATTTTGCTGTGGGGTATAGGGGCAAGAGACACGATGAAGGATGCCATGGTTTGCTAGAAACGGTGATAGGGAGCGAAACTCACCACCCCAATCCGTTTGTAGTGCCATAATAGAGAAATTGAATTGATTGCGGACTAAAGCCTTAAAACGCAAAAAAAGAGGCAAGAATTGGTCTTCTGTATTAAGTAGATATATCCAAGTGAAGCGGGTAAAATCATCCACAAACAAAATAAAGTAACAAATGCCATTTATAGTTTTTTTCGGAGAAGGTCCCCATAAGTCAGAGTGCAACAAGCTCAAATGGACGAGAAATTGTTGTAAAACTTAAAGCAAATGGAAGCCTATGACTCTTGGCTTTTTGACCAGAGTTACAAACTCTAGACTCATCGAGTGAACCACAATCAATCTTACAGGAGCATGATAACTCTAATTTAGAGCTATGTTTTACTCCCTAATTGTAGCTAAAAATCGTGCTTAATATTATTAATTTGCCTCTCTTATAAGTGTTTCATGGTGAAGAGCTCGTAGAGTCCAAATGAAACTTTTTGGAGCTAAGAAGGCCATCTTAAGGTCTCGGGATTGCATCGGAAAAAAAAGAGGAGCATTGGACAAAGGTTGCATTTTAGTCCAGCGTCGAGACGCTCTCCAAGTAAAATTTGAAATGAAAACCCGAGAGCAAGCGTCGAGACGCTGACCTTAGCGTCTCGACGCTCCGAAGAGGCGCGCGCTGAAGATTTCCGTCCGTAGTGTCTCGATGCTACGGTGAATATATAAACCCTTCTCTCTGATTTTAAGGGATTCTCTCTTTGCTTTTTTGATTTTTTCCACCATTGGAGCTCGGTTTGGAGCTTCTTCTTGGACATTTTCTTGCTATATGAACCAAATGGTCTCCAAGGGAGTTTGGATTCATTCCAAGACCATGGAAGGCTAAGGTTAGTGTAGGATTTTGGGATTAATTTAGGGATTTGTGAATTTTGTAAGGATTTGAGACTTGTGCTTTAAATTTCTATCTTAATATGAATTTATTTTTATGCATCTTCTTCTTCTACGCTTATCTCATGAATGTGTTTGCGTAATAGATTGACACTCTTGATTTCTGGCATGTTCTAGCGTTAATTAGATTAGTGATGTCGTGCCTCTTCTAATCGCCAAGGTAACAAGGGTTCGGTGAAGCTGTAGGTAGTACATAAGCATGCTATCTTAGTCTGTGTTAGCTAACCCCGAAGAAGTTGAGAAATCGAAATATCGTCTTAGGCTATCCAAGTCGAATATTCGTCGCAATGCGTCCATTACTGTCGTTAGTTAATTTAGAATTGATCACTCTGAATTAGTTAATTGCCATGTTTAGTTAGATTTGACGCATCTAGCTAATTTCTTTGGGTCAATTACTTCGGAGGTGTCCGAGTAACTGTTTGTGTGCTCAATTGGTTCTGATTAAGTTTATAGATGCTCAATGATATGAACCACATTATTTCGTAAATCCTGAACTCCCCAAATCCAGCACTTTCGTACTCTTGATTAATTTCTTCGTTAGTTTATTTTCCAAATTGCATGACCAAAATCCCCCTTGTTTTGTTACTTTAATTAAACAAATACAATTCAATCAATCTCTGAGTTTAATATGATAGCTCCATGTGGATAGACCTGGTTACCACTAGCTACAAGTTAGCTTAGTGTAATCGGTATTACAATTTTTATTTTGGCAAGTCTCGACAGCTTGAAATTGGGGCAGACCATCTTGTGACCTCTACCAGAGCGCAACACGCGTCCAACAATAGTAGAAGCCGGAGGGCCTAAGCGGTTGTGCCATAAGGAGGCACCTTTTTTGGAAAGAAATGCAGCAACAGAATGAGAGGTGATCAAACAACCTTTATTTGAAGTTGAGGAGGATGTTGGGAGTTTGTAAAGCCCACCCTCAAGGTTGCCCCAGAGAAGAACTTTCTTGGTAGAGAGATCCTTCGCAACAAAAGAAGATGGGTAAAACTCAACAAATGTTTTGTTATCTTGAAAAAGTTTGGATATACTAATGAGTTTTTGAGACATTAAAGGGGAATGAAGAACTTGAGATAATTGTGGAGGTAGTTTTTGTAATGATGGAAGAGAAAAAGAACCAATATGAGAGATAGGAATAGCCTTACCATTGTCAATGGACACCTACTCCGCCCCAGTGTAAGAAACGGGGTTTGAGAAAGAGTTGATGTCTGGAGAGATATGATGGGTTGCACCAGAGTCCATGTACCATGAGTCATCAGGAATATGGGCGGGGTTGGTGAAGGTGGAAGCTAAAGATTGGTCAGAGGGTATCGGGTTGCTAAAGGAAGTAGGGGTGGATGAAAAAATTGTGTAAAAAGCCTGAGGTGGAGTTTTATTGGAGGGTGGAAACACAGGATTGGTCCGCTGATGACAGTCCAAGGCCGAGTGGCCAAATTTTCCACAAATTTGACACTACAATTTTCCACTATTTTGGGTGGGGGATCTAGTGGGCCAACGATGTTGGTTATGGGTAGTGGGTGAACCATGAGGCTTACCAAGGATGCTAGGAGAGGCCTGTTGTGCTTGCCGGTTGAACGGATAATGATTATATTTTGAGTTCCTCCTTACTGACCCATTGAATTGCATGTGTGCAAGGTTGGCATGAACATTATGAAGTTGCTCAACAATGTTCTGTTTTCCCAGACGATAGTCATAGCTAAGCAGCAAGGCACGAACATCTTCAAGGACTGGAAGCTCAACACGGTGTTGTATAGAAGTCACAAAAGCATTATATTCGAGGCCAGGGCTCTAAAAAATGTATGAGACATGATCCTTGTGCGAAATTGGTTCTCCAATAGAGGCTAATTTATGGGCAATTTCTTTAATTTTGGCCAAAAATTGAGTAACAGACAGACCATCCTTCTTAATTTTTTGTATTTGAGATTTCAAACTGAGCACCCTAGTTGATGAAGAGGGGGAATATGATTTGAAAAAAGATTCCCACACATCAACAGCATTAGAAAGGGATACAATCTCACCCATCTTCTCTTCGTTGAGACATGAGTAAATCCATGACATAATTGTACTGTTAAATTTGTGCCAAACCAAATAGTCTGAGTTTACCTGATGCTGCAAATTATCTATGCCTAAACACTCAATTTTGCAAACTAGCATATATCACATATATGAAAAACAAATTAAAATACCCACCAAAAACTTTTAATTCTAAACAAAAACAAAGTTGCTCTGATACCAATTGTAGGGAATGAAGTCTTCAAACCCACGGAAGTGTTAGAATCGATACTTTGATTTATTTAGAATTAAATTAAATACAAGGTTAAGCAATTTTACCTTTGAAGACCACAATGTGTTCCGTTTTCCACGAGATCTTCCTTGCTATGACTCGAACACGGATCAAGGCTATCAAGGCTTGTGGGAGCTCTTTGAAAGAATGAAAGAACAATTCTCTCTATAGAGGGTGAGTAGTGTGTTTTGCCAACCTTTTACCTAAACTAAAATGTCTTATTTATAGGGCCTTTAGGAATTGATTTTATTTAATAAAATATCATTTAATATCCATTATATTAAAATATGTATTTTATATTTATTTGAATCTCATTCAAATATCATAAAACTAATCATTTATAATATACATTTAACCAATTTGAATCTCATTCAAATTTTATATGTATATATAGTTTTCAATATTAATGTATCTAAATACATAAACTATTTCCTCTAATATTTAGTGTATCAAATACAATAAATATATTTTTCTCTTCTATATTTAATATATCAAATATATTAAATATTAATTTGAACATTTCAAATTTTTCTTTCAACTAAATTGATCCTTTTAGTGTTACTATGAGCTAGCAAGGGGACCTTATGGACCTACAAATTTATAAGCTCCAATGATACAAAATTAATTAATTAAACTCATTAATTAATTAACTTTCATTCATTAACTCTAGGTCACTTCACTATAGGCCTAGAGTTGCATTCTTATGCATTGTAGAACAAGTTGTGTCGATGGATATAACCAACATGCAAGTCGATCCTTCACGAGTTGTTCGTAATTACAGTTGGGTCAAAACTCCGTTTTACCCCTGTAATTACATCTTACACCTTAAGTACCATTGATTCTCTAATGAACAATATGTTTATCATCCAACCATAAACCAAGTCCCTCTCGGGCCAGTGAGAGGGTGAGGCCCCATTGTTCAAGTCTCGAAATCAGCACTTAAGGGAATTACTCATCTACTTTCCCTATATGAGAATGAGTGAATTTCATCTTGTGAAACTTATGTTCCCAACTCTCTATTTGGTCAAGTCCCCAAAATGGTAGGCTTATTGAATCGTCTATAAAAGTCATTCTCACCCATACAAATCAAAGGACGAGCCCTCACAAGCAGGAGTTCATAACTCACTCAGGATTAAGATCGAGTCACATATGATTATCCTGTGAAATATTAATCTTCTCAAATAACGTATTTATAAAGAGAGATTATATATTACGTGGTCCAGTCTTATACAAACTCATTGTATATGATAGCCTCATTCACATGTCTCTACATGAATGATTTGGATCAAATCATTTTTGTAACAATTACAAAGTGGGACGTATCAATAGTGTTACCAAGATAAGATACCCAACCTTATCCATATTACTTTAGACCCTTTAATTAGGTTATTACTTGAACATGATCCTCCCGAATGTCAACTACATATTGTTCAAGATTACACCAATAACCTTGGATTTTATATATATAATGAATATTATAAATTACAAATAATAATAATCAAATAATTATTAATTAATTACGAGGCTTTAGGGCATAAATCCCAACATGTTGATCATTCTTACCACTGTTTTACTCAATTTCTTCATCTCACTTTGTTTTTACAATGTTTTCATTGGGACTTTATTTTCAACCCTTAGCTTGCAATATGAACTAAACCCGTAAATGGAAGGATTAGGAGTATTGTATTGAACTATTGCAACAAGTTATAAGCTAGTATTTGTTTAATTTATCAGAGAATGTTTGCTTTTATTGTTTATTGCATATATTTTCGACTGACCATCCATGATATGTATTGATTTCTTCCACTTTGGAAAATTGGGAAGTTCTTTTAATATTAATTCTATCATTAGCTTTTAGTCACAAACTTCCTTTCATTCTAAAATGCAACATGCCTTTCCTTTTCATTTCAATCATAAACAACCTTACAAAACATTCACATCCCATTCATATACATGCCACTACCTTTCAAAACATTCACATCCACATCATATACATGAAATAAAGAAACACACTCCAAAGTAACGCTTCCAAACTCCAAAAATCAGTTCAGAATTAACATTCAACAATAAACATGTAACATCGCGAGAGATTTTTTTTTTTATTATTATTATTATTATTATTATCTTGACTTAGACCACACAGGAACGCTACTAAAAACAAAGCTTTTCTAAAAAAATTCAAGCTACAAGCTGAACACAAAGTTCCAAGCCTAGAAACACCGAATTTAAGTACAAGTAACTGAATGATGAGACTCCGGAACTGCTCTGTTGCCATGGCCCACCAAGCAAAACACTCTTGGCACTCGCCTCGTATGTTAGGATTACAACCTGAAAAAAGAAACAATTAAATTGGGTGAGTATTTTAAATACTCAGTAAGTAGTCCTACTGAAAGTATTCACACGTAAAATTCATGCAACTGAAAAATGAGAGGGGTTCTAACTGTTTAAGAATTATATTCTTTCTAGGTAAACAATTAACTTATCCCAAAACTGTGACTACTCTGAATAGTGTCTATGTGAGACTGAACTGTAGGACCAACATACTAGGAGATAGTTGGTTATCCACTAGTAGTGTTAATCCTCGGCCTACATAGCATCTGTTGTACCAACTCTGAAGGGTGTCTAGGTGGGCCTGAACTGAGAGACGAAACATACTAGTAGATAGTTGGCGATCCACTAGTATGTTAGGTCTTTCCCAACATAGCATCTGTTGTACAAACTCTAATGAGTGTATATGTGGGCCTGAACTGAGAGACAAAACATACTAGTAGATAGTTGGCGATCCACTAGTATGTTAGGTCTTACCCAACATAGCATCTGTTGTACCAACTCTGAAAGCTGTCTATGTGAGTCTGGTCTGAGAGACAAACCATACTAGTAGATAGTTGGCGATCCACTAGTATGTTAGGTGATGAACGTCATTTATGTCGTATTTTTACCCTTTAAAGCCTACTCATTAATTTACTTTTTGAGTTAAATTAAAGATAGTTGTGCATGTAATTGATTAAAAAAGAATAAAAATAGGAAAGTCACATGCTCAAGGTCGTTTTGTCAATATGAAGCAATTTAGAGGGTAAAAGAGTCATTTTTTTTATAAGAATTAATGTTGTTTTAATTATTTTTAGGGAAATTGTATTCTCCTCTAGCTTGTGGCCACATAAAAGTCATAGAGAAGTCACATACTCTAGCTTGTGGCCACATAGAAGTCAGAGTCCAGCTTGTGGCCACATAGAAGTCACAGAGTGTAGTTGACTGGTCAAATGAATTTGTTGAGATATTTTGTTAAAGATCTTCAAAAGATTCAGCAAACCAAATCATCATTTGACATAACAACCCTTCCCAAAGATCTCTCCCCCATTTTAGAAATCTCCAACAAACCCTAGGGTCTATAACAGGCACCTCAAGCTTTCATTCACATCATCGATCAATCTTTACAACAATCAATCTCCACATAGTCGATCAACCTCTTTTCTCTCTCGAAGAACTCACCCAAATCCCGAAACTCCAAACAAGAGCGGACACTCCTCTGTAAAAGTTCTACTTCAGCCATCTCCGAAAGGAAGGTGCCGCGATGATTCGATTCGCATTGACGACGTGAATCGAGCGAGTAGAGACCCTTCATCCATTGTCCACGAGTTCGAGAGAGAGAAAGTTGGAAAATTTCCAGATTTATTTTCTATTTTATTCTGCACATTTTCTATTTACATTCTTTTTTTATTTCACATTTCGTTTTGTTCTTAATTTTCATGCAAAATTACCATTTTACCCTTTCACTAGTTTTTGTATTTATAATTTAATTTTCAGTTTAGAACCTTCGTTATTTCAATTATGTCATTTATTTATTATTTACATTCTGTTTTTATTTCATTTTCATTTTGTCTTTAATTTTCAAGTAAAATTACCATTTTACCCTTTAGCCATTTTTCGCACTTATGCATTATTTATCAATGAAGTATTTTAGTTTATTTGTCATTATGAGATAATTTTTTCTAAGGGATTCAATTATGTGAATGCCCATTAAGAAATGAGCTAACTTGATAGTTGTAAACTACGGTTTGACCCTTATGCCTTGTGTGGTTCGTCATTTACTAAATATATGCAAAAATCTTAGATTAAGTTGATCAGTTAATCAGCATGAAATGTTAATGTCGATACTGGACAGGTCGGGCAATTAACGGCTCTCGTAAATGTGTGATAACTCCATTTTGGAGCGATTATTCACTTCCTAATTATGGCTAAATTCCGCATTTAATTGTATAATTAATCTCGTTTGTAGGAGAAATGCGGCAAAGAGCTCGTGCGTCCATTGGACCCGTTTCGGAGCTAAAAGCGGAGTTTTAACGCCCCGGGAGTGCATCGGGAAAGGGCAAGTCGATCCAAGAAGAAACAGACCAAAATTGCCTAGGAGAGGCAATTTTTCCAGCCCCAAACCCGAGAGCTAGCGTCGAGACGCTAGCTCGACGCTGCCGAAGCGTCGAGACCCTGCTGCGACGTCGAGACGCTCCGGAGGAGGCGCGCGCAAGAAGTTATCGGGCCAGCGTTGAGACACTCGCCTAGCGTCTCGACGCCATCGCGAGGCGCGCGCGGATCACTTAGGGCGTAGCGTCGCGACGCTGCCCTAGCGTCTCGACGCTACGACGATTTAAATCGGCTGAAGGACGATTTTCAGCCATTATGCTTCGGTTTTTCATCTTCTTCCTCTCGGCTTTTCTTCGTTTTTTACCTTTGCTCCGCCATTTGTGGCATGTTTTGGAGCTCTTAATTTGTATTAGCTTGGAGATGACTTCCACGGCCTTCCTTGGAGCGGTGATGACAATCCGTCCCATGGACGGCTAAGGTTAGGTGAACAGTTTGGGATAAATTTGAGGGATTGTTGTTAGACTTTCTAGATTTGATAATCCATGCTTAGTTTACAAATTGGTGGCTGATTTGTATGCATTTATCATTCTTGCTTCACCCTATGCATGTGTTAGATTTCGCCGATTGACACTCGTGTTTTCTAGCATTTTGTTAACGTTAAAGAGTAGCGATGCCGTGCCTCTCACTATTCGACTAGTAACACAGAATGATAAAACTAAACCGGAGTATCGAGTCATGCATGATGGTTGTTGGTTGCATACAACGTTTGCGGGCAACGAGTTAGCAATTAGATTACGTGATCGAATGTCTGTCGCGGTTAGCTAGTGACTATCTAGAGTCAATTTGGGGCTGATCACCCTAATGCAATTTTAGATAATGTTTAATTAGAACTGTGTGGTCTAATTAATTTCTATGGAGCCGGTTACCTTGGGGCTTCTCGGGTAATCGACCGTGTGTACTACAAACTGCTCGCCTTAGATTTGTGTTAAATGATAAGCTGAAGATGTCTAACAAATAAATCCCGAAAATCCCCAAACCGTGCACTCGTCTCTCTCTCTCTCTTTTATTCTTCTGTTAGCATTTAATTCCTTACTTTGCATGCCTAAACATCCCCCGTTACAAAAACCCAATCAATTAATTAATTTCAAGATTAATTTAATTTCAATCATAACCTTCTCCTTGGATCGACCCTGTTACCACTAGTTGCAAAGCTATTGATAATAGGCTTATAAATTGTATTTTGGCGAGTCTCGACAACTCGAATTTAAGCAGGATATTCCAAAAAGCCTGTCACCAAAATTGGCGCCGTTGCCGGGGAGAAGGAAAAAATTTGATTGAAATTATGATTGACTTTGAATTTGGTTGATTGATGGTGTGCTGAAATTTTTTTCTGTTTGTAGTTGTATGTTTAAATTTTTGTTTGTGTATGACCCGTTCTTCTGAGATTAGTGGATTGCAGTTTATACCTGAGATCGAAAGAGAAGAGCGGCGGTTGAGGAGAGAAGCCCGGGAGGGGCAGAGACTGCCAGAGGAAGAAGGCAATCCCTTCTTGTTTGAGGAGATGGCGCAAGGAGAAGCGTCGCGGACGCTGAAACAGCTTGCAGCGCCAGATTTGAACTTGCAACCCCTGTGTATCAACTACCCCGTGGTAGCAGGTAACTTCGAATTAAAGTCAGGTTTAATTCACCAGTTGCCTTCTTTCCATGGCAATGCAGGGGAGGACGCGAATAAACACTTAATGGAGTTTCACTGCGTCTGTGCGGGGATGAAGCCCGCGGGAGTCACGGAGGAGCAACTGAATATGAGGGCATTCCCCTTTACGCTAAAGGACAAAGCCAAGGATTGGCTCTATTATCTGCCCTCCGGCTCGATAACGACGTGGCAGGACATGAAGAGGGTTTTTCTCGAGAAATACTTTCCTGCGTCCTTGGCCACGACTTTGAGAAAAAGAATTTATGGGATCACTCAGGACGTGGGTGAGTCCTTGCACGAGTACTGGGAGCGTTTTGGGCGCCTGTGCGCGAGCTTCCCGCACCATCAGATCGCCGATCAGCTCTTGATACAGTATTTTTATGAGGGGATGACGCCCCACGATCGACAGATGATAGACGCAGCGAGCGGTGGGGCTTTGATTGATAAGACCCCGGTGGAGGCCAAACAACTAATTGCAAACATGGCGGCCAACTCGCAGCAGTTTGGTATTCGAGGGCAGGGGCAAGTCCACAGTGTGACCCAGAGCCATGAGATTACAGAAATGAGGGCCCAGGTGGCTGAAATCGGAAATATGTTGAAAACGATTGTTGGAGGAAACCGCGAGGCGGAGGAGGTGAACGCAATCGGGGGGTATGCTTCCAACTCGAGGAAGTATGATCCGTATTCGAATACTTACAACCCCGGTTGGCGCGATCACCCCAACTTCAGCTATGGGAACAGGGAAGGTCAACCACGCTTCCAAGGCCAGTCTCACGATAGGCCTAACACTTCCACCCAAGCTCAAGCCTCGAGCTCCTCCAGCTCATTGGAAGAAATGGTCAGGACCATTGTCACGTCGACCAGCCAGTTTCAGAAAGAAGCTCGAGAAGAGCTAAACTCCCACAAGGCCGAGCTACAAAATTTGAACAAGCAGCTGACGCAAATGGCTGTGTCAATCAGTAAAATTGAGAGCAAGAGCTCTGAGAAGCTTCCTTCCCAAACCACGGTCAACTCATGTGAGAACGTGAGTGCTATCCAGCTAAGGAGTGGGAAATCACTTCCCACCAGAGCCGTGAAGGAAGCAGAGGACAGCCTGAATGAGTCCGCCCCAGCTGCTCTTGATAAGCTGAAAGTTGAGAAAGAAAAGAATGTGCAAGAGAATGTTGCCAGAGCACCCTTCCCTAGTAGGCTTGCGAAACCCACTTTGGTAAACGAAGATGAGGAGGTCCTGCGAACCTTCCAAAAGGTGGTGGTCAACATACCGCTTCTCGAGGCAGTAAGCCAAGTGCCGAAATATGCCAAGTTCCTCAAGAAGTGGTGCACAAGCAAGAGAATGTCGAGAAAGAGTGATGAGACGAAGAAAGAAACTGTCTCCGCAATTTTCCAAGGTACTCTTCCACCGAAGTGCATCGATCCTGGTATGTTTACTATCCCATGCACTATCGGTACTAAACTTATTGAAAATGCCATGTTAGATCTCGGTGCCTCAATTAATGTCATGTCTTTTGATGTGTTTAAAGAGCTTAAATTGTGTGATTTAATTGAGTCTAATGTAGTTGTCCAACTAGCCGATCGATCTTATGTGCATCCGTTAGGGAAGATTGAGGACATTTTAGTCAAAGTGAAGGACTTATTGTTTCCATGCGACTTTTATGTGCTGAACATGAATGAAAAATCTTCGCATGTTTCCTCTTCTATTTTACTTGGACGCCCATTTATGAAGACCGCTAAGGTCAAAATTGATGTTGATAGGGGTGCCTTGTCGGTAGAATTTGATGGAATGGTGAATGAGTTTCTTATAAATGCATCGAAATCGCCTGTGAATGTGGAGAGTATTGCTTGTGTTGAGAATGATGAGAATGGGAGTCTTACCTCGCGCTTGAGGGATGATTCTCATGTCTCGGTAAAAAAATCTGATTTAAATCTGTTGAATGTGAGTGCTGTTTTTTGTACTGATCAAAGAGATATTCACGTGTTTGAGGCACGAAGAGAAAAGAAATTTGTTGATGTGTTTTGGAGGTGTAGTGTGGAGGAGGACAAGACTGGAACGTCCCCCGCACTATCGGAATACGGATGAGTCTTTGGAGAGAATTCAGTCGAGCAAACGACTTTAAAAATTCTGCGCTTCTCGGAGGCACCCGAGCGATGAACTGTTATTTCTGTTTTAGTTTAGTTGCTGTTTTTTTTGTTGCTTTTACTTAGTTTGCTGTTTTTTTAGGAATCGAGGAAGTTGAGGAAAATTTTGGGCTTCGATGATGAGCGCGCCGTTTCCTTTCCCCCGCCAGCTTCACAAAGAGTCAGGGAAGTTTAGTTTCTCTTTCCCTTTTACTTTGTGTATCTGACTGAGTGGCATTGAGGACAATGCCAACTTTTGAAGTTGGGGGTGGATGTCGTGGACTAGCATGTGTAGTTGGTTGAGTAGTGCTATATTGGATATTGAAGTGCTTGGGACTCTGTTTACTATTTCCTAACTATGATAATCTAGGAAATGCATGTTGAAAATCTGAGCACGTACATAATCTAGTTTTTGCATGAGTTTTGCATTTATTAGGTTCATGTCAAAAATTTTAAAATTTTTCCTATTGCTCCCTTGCATCTTTCGAGCACTTAGCAACCTCATCCTAGATTCCGTAGGCTTAGTCAATTGCATGTAGCGTTAATTCTCGTTGTCACCCCGAAAGGCACTCTTAGGTAGCTTGTTGCATGAGAGTTAGCGGTAGATTAATCGAGTTAGCTTATGCTAAGCCTAAAGTAAAAAAAAAAAAAATAGAAAAGCATGTTGGTTAGAAAATTCTCTCGAGGCGCTCCTCCTTCTTATTAGTGCACTTAAGAAGTGAGCGTTAGTCCTTAAAAACGTGAAGTTTATGCATGAATTTGACGTGTTAGGCAGCTCGAGGTTGGAAAGAAAAAGAGAATAAATTGTTTGCACTACAACAAAAACTGTGTTACTTGACGCTTTTTCAACGTCAAGTTTGTTTACACTTGACGTTTTTACAAGTGTCAAGTAATCGCCTGTCAAGAAAAGTATGGTTCAACCTTGACTTATTGGAAGCGTCAAGATATGAAGAAAAAAGTGTCAAGTCTTACTTGCCTTGATATGTTTTAAACATCAAGTATTAAAATCGTTGACATGTTAGAAACGTCAAGTAATCGCCTGTCAAGAAAAATGTAGTTAAATCTTGACTTATTAAAAGCGTCAATATATAAAGAAAAAACGTCAAGCTTTACTTACCTTGATATGTTTCAAATGTCAAGCATTAAAATTTATGACATGTCAAAAACGTCAAGTATTATTACATTTTTTTAAAAAAAAATATATACAAATATACACTCACATCTTGAATTTCCTGCATGATGTGTACTCCAAAAACTTTGAAATTTATATAATTCTTCAAAATTTCTACATGAACAATACACATTCAAGATTACCAAATATATCCACTAATAATACCTTCAAATTTGTAAAATTACTTATCATCAATTTCAAAACTACAAGAGCTATCAACTCATGAAACATTCCAGAATTACAAAGTATCTATATAACCATATGTTTCAAAATATCTTCAAAATGACAAACTTTGTCAACCTATAATGACTAACTCTAAAGAATAAAACAGTTATACACAAAAGTATCTCATGCTACAATTTTGAAAGTTGCTCATTTAATCTATATAAAACAAATCAGCAAGAATTGAACCAAATACCGACAAATTCACCATCACAGATCTTGTTTGATGGATCAAGTTCTTCAACGGTGGCCACTTAGTGCTCTTAATCACCTGAAATAGAACCCAAAAAAATCATTTCTTGCACTATAAAAATAAAGGAAAACAAGATAAAAATTGAAAAAAAATCAAGCTTTATTCTGTCCACCACCAACACAAGCCAATTTATAGCAAAGAGGCCAAAGGATTATGGAAGCTTGAAAAGAAAATACAAGCATCAACGATTCAATGCCTAGTCTATAATCACAAGACTGAGATCAATGTTCAATGTAAGATACCAAGGATTAAGAAGCTGACCTTTTAACAAATCAAGATAAAGTATGCAGATCCAGCTCCTTTCAAGTGTTGTTCAACCTTCTAAGTTGCATATCTAGAATAAAAGAATACAAGTTAGCCCCATGGAAACTAATAGATCCATTTAAACCTAATAGAGTACACATGTTATGTCAACCATGACCAACGCAATTTTACAACCACCAAAGCACCTGTAACAGAATGACTTGGATACATATAAACATGGATTTCCTTATTCAGAATATCAAAGATAGAATCAATGGTTCCAGAAATATACAAGAGATAGAAGCAATGATGTCAAAAATAACTTGTAGACCCATTTACCGAGAAGAGAAGATTGGTACCAGCACAAGGACTAAAAGCAATGATGCCAAAAATATACAAAAGAACAGTAATGGAATGATCAACAGAAACCAAGCTCTCCTGGATGTCTAAATCATTAATTACAAGAACTATCAACCCCATATGAACGATTCTGAAATTACAAGTATATCAACCTTATATGAACATACGATTCCGAAATTGTAAGTATATCAACCTCAAATGGACAATTAAAAAAATTACAAGAGAACTTCCAATCGATTGTATGAGCTATATATTCTAAAATGACAATTTTTTTTTATCCATATATGTCAATCTATAATGGTTAGTTTCAGGACCACTAAAGTAAACTAATTAGTTTTTTAAAATAATAATCCAAAGTTGTTACTCAAGTTCTTGAAATGAGTAAAACTTACCCAAAAAAAACCATGGGAAGAAACTCATTCCTCAGGTAGACTTTTTATGGCCAAAACTATCAAAGAAATAAAATACCAACAAATACAACATCATTCCTCTGAAAAATGTACAGTACAACCAAGAAAATAACACCTACCCAACTAGATAATTGAACTTATTGATCACTAACAACATATGTGCATATCAAACCGTTTCCGATGACAATAACAACTTTTCTAACTTGTTCTTTGAAAGAATTTTGTTTTGGTCCAACGTCCGTCGTGCCTTATTGTGTTCGTCAACAGGAAACTGTTTCCTAAAGACTTACTTGAAGGGTTGTGAGTCCATCCTTGTCCTTTGGAACCTGAAATTTACATCCATAATAACACAAACGTAACCTTTATGCATCGTTTTATTGGGCTTAATCAGTATTATGATAATAGTTCAAAATTTGGTGAAGCAAGCCACTTGAAAAATAAGATTTTGAAACTGGGTACCTCAATCTTAGCCCAATGTTCAAAGGTATAATATTGATCTCACAACCATGTTTGGGTGAGAGGTGCTTATAGTGAAAGAACTCCCCTGTTATTTTCTTTCTCTGGCGCGCATATGAAGTAGGCAGGTACATTATTATAATGACATCAAAAGACCATTGAATAAGTTCACAAGATTGGCGAAGAGCAAACCACAAACCTGAACGTATCAGGGTCGTACGCCTGGAACAAAAAGGTTCGTCGTACAATTTCGGCGAGCCGGCCGGTAATGGACCTACTTACCTTGCTTACCGCCTTTCCTACCAAAAAGCTAACCCAACCGAAGAGTCATGTCGACCGAGTTCTAGTGGAAGAGACTTGAAAATAAAAACTTTTTGCAATTGAGTAATGATTTCTAAGATGGCTAAGGCCCGAGGAAACTAAAAGGAATTGATTTGAGTTGTTAGCAACCAATCACCATATAATAGCACAACACTAAGACTCGTTTAGCATAAACTTTATCACACTTCATTTTCTTTCAACTTAGTAGGTACATGATTCCAGGATGCATATGTTAGTGGGATATGATGATGCACAAAAGATCGAATTACAAAGTTTTATTTAGTTTCATATTCACTGATTGGTACTCCATCATCAAGTACGAATATACATACTTTAGCAATATAAAATAAAAAAACAAGAACATGACATGAATGGACTGAGGACTAAACCAAATGACCAAGATGTATAGAGACAAATGTAAAAATGGAATATATGAAAATAATATAACACATAAGTTTTGGTATAAAATTTAAAATATAGCATATTTACACTAACCAAATTTTGTAAACTAAAACAAAATAGTTTCTCTCCTCTAAGTGCTTAGAAGATGATTGTGAGACATGTTTGTCTACGAATTTTGATGACATTGATAACATAAGGCTTCGTTCTAATAAATCAACCCTTGTGCTAGAACTTTATATCAGCAGTCAAAGTAGCACATCATCGTGAGAATGTAATGAAGAAAATAAAATTTTGAAATTCGAAGAGGTGGATTGCAGAAAGCAAAATCCAATTTCTGAAACTCAAATCCCATAGACACAATGTATTTGCTGAGATCACTTTATTGTGCTATTTATGCTAAGAATAGACATGAAAATAATGTTGCATTGTGAAGGACCATGGAAGTAGATTTTTAGTTCACATAAAATGAAAAAACTCAGACATATATATAGTTTATTTAAATCTTTCAGTAAATTAATTTTAATATACATAAATATATATAGTTTATTTAAACTTAGATTTTTGAAGGTATACTTCAAAGACTCTCAGCTCTGCCATTTGAATCAAATGCTGTGTTAAAAAAAAATCGTCTGAATCCACCATTGTCTTCACCTTCACCAATCTATCAAAGTTTCCCATTTCCACACCAACGGATGGAAATACTTTTTTCCCCCTTTCCTCAGCCTTTAAACACAATTAAAGAAACCTCTCAGACATTAACACAAACAAGTTATGTGCAATCCCAAGTTGGGTTTGATACTTTTTCATCAGGGACAAAAACGTCAAGTAATTAATTTTGCAAACGTCAAGAAATGGAGTTTTTGTTGTAGTGTTGGTTCAAAGAACCTTAATAAAAGGGTACAAAGTACTCGTGAAAAGTAAGAAAACGGAAGAGAAAATTTTTAGGTCTCTTAGTTTGCTTCTCTCTCTCGTGTAAGTCAAGTGTAGACTGTTCTTAAATGCTAGAAGTAGGGGGAAAACGGGATGATGTGTTGCATGTGGTTTTTTCGGGCTTATGTGAGTTTAAGATAGGTTGTCTAGCACACACACGTTAGGAGGCAATAGTTAATTTTTGATATGTTCGTAGTAAATGCATGCACGAATTGCTTTCATGATTATGTTGTGTTTGAATTTTCAAAATGCATGGAGGTTTGAGTTAGTAGCATGTAGGCGTGTCCTTAGAGTCAATTTCTTTAATAGCCTTGCTCGAGGACTAGCAAGATTCAAGTTGGGGGTGTTAGATAACTCCATTTTGGAGCGATTATTCACTTCCTAATTATGGCTAAATTCCGCATTTAATTGTATAATTAATCTCGTTTGTAGGAGAAATGCGGCAAAGAGCTCGTGCGTCCATTGAACCCGTTTCGGAGCTAAAAGCGGAGTTTTAACGCCCCGGGAGTGCATCGGGAAAGGGCAAGTCGATCCAAGAAGAAACGGACCAAAATTGCCTAGGAGAGGCAATTTTTCCAGCCCCAAACCCGAGAGCTAGCGTCGAGCAATAGCGTCGAGACGCTAGCTCGACGCTGCCGAAGCGTCGAGACCCTGCTGCGGCGTCGAGACGCTCCGGAGGAGGCGCGCGCAAGAAGTTATCGGGCCAGCGTCGAGACGCTCGCCTAGCGTCTCGACGCCATCGCGAGGCGCGCGCGGATCACTTAGGGCGTAGCGTCGCGACGCTGCCCTAGCGTCTCGACGCTACGACGATTTAAATCGGCTGAAGGACGATTTTCAGCCATTATGCTTCGGTTTTTCATCTTCTTCCTCTCGGCTTTTCTTCGTTTTTTACCTTTGCTCCGCCATTTGTGGCATGTTTTGAAGCTCTTAATTTGTATTAGCTTGGAGATGACTTCCACGGCCTTCCTTGGAGCGGTGATGACAATCCGTCCCATGGACGGCTAAGGTTAGGTGAACGGTTTGGGATAAATTTGAGGGATTGTTGTTAGACTTTTTAGCTTTGATAATCCATGCTTAGTTTACAAATTGGTGGCTGATTTGTATGCATTTATCATTCTTGCTTCACCCTATGCATGTGTTAGATTTCGCCGATTGACACTCGTGTTTTCTAGCATTTTGTTAACGTTAAAGAGTAGCGATGTCGTGCCTCTCACTATTCGACTAGTAACACAGAATGATAAAACTAAACCGGAGTATCGAGTCATGCATGATGGTTGTTGGTTGCATACAGCGTTTGCGGGCAACCAGTTAGCAATTAGATTACGTGATCGAATGTCTGTCGCGGTTAGCTAGTGACTATCTAGAGTCAATTTGGGGTTGATCACCCTAATGCAATTTTAGATAATGTTTAATTAGAACTGTGTGGTCTAATTAATTTCTATGGAGCCGGTTACCTTGGGGCTTCTCGGGTAATCGACCGTGTGTACTACAAACTGCTCGCCTTAGATTTGTGTTAAATGATAAGCTGAAGATGTCTAACAAATAAATCCCGAAAATCCCCAAACCGTGCACTCGTCTCTCTCTCTCTTTTATTCTTCCGTTAGCATTTAATTCCTTACTTGCATGCCTAAACATCCCCCGTTACAAAAACCCAATCAATTAATTAATTTCAAGATTAATTTAATTTCAATCATAACCTTCTCCTTGGATCGACCCTGTTACCACTGGCTGCAAAGCTATTGATAATAGGCTTATAAATTGTATTTTGGCGAGTCTCGACAACTCGAATTTAAGCAGGATATTCCAAAAAGCCTGTCACCAATGTGATATAGAAGAAAAACCTAGGAATAGGATTTCGTCGATTGTCCTTGATGATTGGGGCAAAAGACTATAGGATCAATATGATTGCATTCTTAACCATCTAATATCACATTATCCACTGGACCGTGAGTATAATGGCTTAGACTCCGATCCAAAAGCATAAGGTACTATGTGGTGACTCTATGATCACAGGCTGTCAAGTAAACTCAACTAGGGCTAAAACATGATTGGATCCCCGTTTTTATTATTATTTCCAAACCAAATCCATCCAAACATTATCATTTTATTTTTGTTACCTTTCATTGCATTTGAAAAATATTTTCTTCCGAAAACTAAAATTCCACAACAGTCTTTTGGGATTCGATACTTGGAATATTTTCCATTTTATTACTTGATTGATAGTGTATACTTGCACTTGACCATATCTTCATTGCAGGTTATTGAACAAAACTACACACCCACGTTTTGGTCCATCATGTTTTTGCTGCCGTTGCCGAGGATTGTTAACGATTTTTTTTTTTTTTTTTAGATGTTGTTATTCGATTGCAGTTACTTAGAAAATCCGACTTAGTTTACATTTTATCTTACAAATTGAAGTCAGTACATGAGCAACGACCATTTCGTTTTTGAGCTACATCCTGAGATAGAACGTACCTTTCGTCGTCTTCGCAAAGAGTAGAGACGAAAGAAGAAGAAAAATAGGAGTTGAGCGCACAAGAAAATCTTTAAGAAGTTTTGTTTACTCAAAAACTTCCAAAATATCCACCTGAAGTCGATCCTCCTATAAACCTACAAAACCAAAATATCTCTTTCTCAAAGAATCTGATCTTTGTTTTCTTTTCTTTTGCAGGTTGAGCTTAGTGCTTAAGCAACGGACGTAACACTTTCGAGTTACAAAATGGAAGTAGACGTCACAGCAAAGATAACCAACATGCTAAGAAAATCGATCATTAGAAATGATACCTACATTTCTCTTGTGTACAAACTTTCTGATATCTTTTGTGTTAATTGTTGCGAGGAGCATTTCTCTCAACATTGTCCACTTAATATATATTTGTCTATTTCTTGTGTTTATTGTAGAGGAAGTCATGAATTTGATAATTGTCCTTATAACCCCGACTCTATATTTTTTTATAGGGAAACCAGGCAGTGAGAATATGTTAATTCCTTGCCCCACTGTTTGCTACTCAAGATGGAGACATCACTCCAACCGTTTATGAGGAGATCAACAAAAAGTGCAAGAACAAGTGATTCCACAAATGTGAACCGAGGACAAAAGCATCGAAGAACTTATAAAGGAATATAGAGCGAAAACCGATGCCGAGATGCAAAGCCAAGGAACATCTATTCAGGATTTCGAGATCCAAATAGAATAAAGTGTGGACGAATTGAAGATCAACCCACAAGAAACCTTGCTTAAAGACACAAAGACTTCAGAATATGAAGAAATAGAACAATCTGAGGCGATGACACTCAAAAGTGACTTTGAAGATAAAAGAACATTTGTTCCTAGAAGAAGCAAAAAGCACTCCAGCAATTGAAAGCATTAAAGAGCCAGAATGAAGAGAAGAGATTAAAGAAAATTCATTTCAAGAAAATAAAAAAGAGAAGGAACTAGAAAATGAAGTTGAACTGAACCATGAGGCAACAACTTCACAAAAATCAACATTCAATGTTCTTCAAGCATTGAATTCCCCTGATGAAATCTAAGATATTCTTTCTATTGGCTTAATTGATATTTCTACTTGTTGTAACTTGCAGGAAACACTAAAAGAAAAAGAATTCAGGGAAGAAATAAAAGAGGAGGTCATGAAGGAGGAGAATGCACCAGAAATTGCAACCCTAATTTGTGGATACAAAGGCATACATTAATCTCTTGAGTTGATCAAAGAAAATCTTAAGTCAACGAAGCCGTACATGATCAAAGCACCTCAGCTAAGGCTTAAATCTCGTTCATCATCAAGACTTAGGTGCAAAATGAAAGTTGGCGGTCCAAAGAGAATGAATAAGACCACAATCTCCTTATTAGAGATTAGTTAAGTATTCTTTTAATGTGTTTTTATTTGATTTTAAAAAAATTATTATTTTAAGTTTCGTGGAGTAGTTTGAATCAACAAATCAACTCTGGCGCAGACTAGTCCTGCCAAGGAAAAGGTATTTAAGTTGACCGTAGGGAACACCTTTTCTTGGGGACCTAAATGGGAGATGATTTGATTGAAACCGTTCCATAGGAACTTATAAAGAATATTAAAAAATATGTGTTTTTAAAAAAATAAAATAAATAATAATAATAATAATCAACTTGTTATTTTTCTATGAACCTTTTAATGTTTTCATGAGTGTTTCAGGA
This sequence comes from Herpetospermum pedunculosum, assembly GCA_028017165.1. Classification (NCBI taxonomy): domain Eukaryota; kingdom Viridiplantae; phylum Streptophyta; class Magnoliopsida; order Cucurbitales; family Cucurbitaceae; genus Herpetospermum; species Herpetospermum pedunculosum. Next base: position 48,943,529 of record CM051528.1, on the reverse strand, counting down.
ATGATTGTCGTGGATGTGAGATCGACTAGGATATTCAAAATACAGATTTATAGAACTCTGTGGCCACAGAGTGCACTAGTGAAGGGCGATGACGTCATTTCCAAAGTCAGAGGGGTTGACCTATTTTGGAACATATATAAGGCATGCTCAAACCCGTTGGAACCCATGGATGGAAAATCCATTCCAATCGTCGTTGGGGTCGTCGCTGATCAAACTCCACTGCGTTCTGGACGCTGTAGGGACTTCGAAGATGTTTCATCCAAGCCCATGCAAGTGGAACCTTTGGCCAATTTACCTTCATCATCCTCGAAGAAGATGGTTGAACCCAAGAAACCCATAAAATTGGCCATTGTTATTCGTGAAGGTGGAGAGATAGAAAATCCAGCTACTGAAAGCCCTAAGTTGAATCCAAGCTCCCCGATTGTTCAAACCCAAGAACCGGTGATAGGGAAAAAACCCATGAATACTCGAACTACCGCTTGGCCTAAAATGATCAAAGAGATGGGAGAACATAGGCGGAGAGCCCTAGCAGAATCTGCTGGAAATTCATGAAGCAAAGAAGAAGAAGTTCAGCTGGACGTTGAGGCGACCTCAACGAAATCGCGTTCTGTGCGCGAGGACCCACCTCCGATTTAAAAAAAAGAAGAGATACAGTTGATCCAACAAGAGACCACTGAACGGACAAGGAAAGAAGATGAGAGATTACAAGAAGAGAAAAATTTGATACAAGTTGAAAAAAAAAATACATTGATAGAGAAAGAAAAAAAAAAGGTAAGGCAAAGAGATAGCAACTGGGGAATAATTTGACCCATTATTTGAGTATGAGACTGAATGAATGAAATTTGAGCCAAACACTCCTTCATTTGAGAAGGAGGATGAATAAAATACTAAGGAAGCTCAAGAAGGAAATCCTACGAATGACACAATCGTTTCCTTGGAATGAGTGATGTTGTTGTATTGCATCCTAAAGGGCCTTAATATAAATATTGGGATATTGCTAAGAGAAGAGTTGATTGTTTGTGGAAAGAAGAAGGCTGGAAAATTATTCTTTGGGACACCTGTCACTCGACTTTGCCTCAAAGCAGGATTTAAGTCTCGGCAAGGTAAGGAGACAAGTTTGCCAAAGCCAGCCATCACTGCGCAGCTTGTTCAAAAGTTGTAGCTTTTCAGTAACCAAAAGACCACGAAAGCATCAACGTCGTGTGCGTCCAAGCCAAAAGGTTGTTCCACCTCTGTGGCCACAGAGCAGTCACAACCTGCCACCAGTTCAGCAAATATTCCAAGCATCACCCCTTCTCAATGGCAGCATATGATCCAAGAGAATATGGCCTACTGGGCCTATGCCAAAGAGAGGGATGAGCTAATTAAAGGGTTCTTTAATGCCTTGTCCCCGACCTTGATGCCCGCATTCCTGACATTTCCTTCTGTTTGCCTGAATATTTCTTCGAATACTGATTCCGAAGATGACGCCTCGTCTGAAGATTAGGGGAGTACCGTTCTTCCTTACTCTCTACTCCTTTCCTTCATTTGTTAAATATCTTGTTATTTTTGTTAGTTAAGATTCAGTTTTTAGTTGTTTTGTTTTTCTGGTAGGATAAAGTTGCATTTTGTGATTTCATTATTTCGTTAAGATAATTGTTTTGTTGCTCTACTAGAATAGATGTTTTGTGGAAAGTGCCTTCTTAGATTTAATAACTTGATTGGACAAGTATGAGAATGTTGTTAGCATGCTATCTTTCATTTGTTTTCTTTAAAGTAACCTTTATGATGATAACTATAACTTATCTCTACTCAAATAGTGCTAAATGTCATAGCTTGTAAGTTTTTTTCAAAAGCATAGGGTTCCATTAGTACTTTTCTATGCAAAACGTTTTCACAAGTCTAAACATCCTTTTGTTTAACCCGTTTAACATGTTTAGGAGAGTTTAGCCTTGACGTTTTTTTGTAGACTAATGCTCACACCATGCCTTTTGAAAAATCTCTAGTATAGTCAACGAGGACATTGTCTTCTTTAAGTTTGGGGGGGGGGGGGGGGGGGGGGGTGAAATATATTTGTAATGTGTTGACTACTAGGTCTTGTTTCTATGTCTCTTCCAAAGGAAGAATAGCTAAAAAAAAAAAAACCTATTTCTAGAGGTACTCCTCCTTCTTAAGTTAGCTGAGTAACCAGGGGCGATCATGTGCTCCATGGTTGTCACTGCATGAAAGGGTAACTAGGAAGTGAGTATTTATCTTATTTTGTGAGGCTTGCTCGTAGCTAGATGCACTGTGCAATGAAATTGCAGGCAAGCTGGAACCAAGGTGAGTCTAGAAAACAAAGATTCTCTAGAGAATAGTAAAGAAAAAAATAATAAAAAATAAAATAAAATAAGAAGCCTAGCAGCAACACAAGTTTGGGGGAGAAAGTGTTAAAATTTCACACAAAGAAGAAAAAAGTCTAAGCTTAGTTTATTTCACGAAAGAGACTATCCTAGACTCAGTGACTAAATGTTAGATAAATTAAGCATATGGTTAGGATAGACTAGAAAAGGCTTTGTTTACAAAATGAAAGTAGAAACTTATGTGAGAAACTACTTATGGGATTATGACTGGCACTAGAGTATGATATCTCTCCTAAAAGGATGTTTATAAGCGAACTTTGTTTGAAAGCATGTTAAACATTTGCATAATTGTTCATTTTTGTTGTTATTACGTGTTGAATTGCTTGAGGACAAGCAATAACCTAAGTTTGGGGGTGTGATGAACGTCATTTATGTCTATGTGGGCCTGAACTGAGAGACAAAACATACTAGTAGATAGTTGGCGATCCACTAGTATGTTAGGTCTTGCCCAACATCGCATCTGCTGTACCAACTCTGAAAGCTGTCTATGTGAGTCTGGTCCGAGAGACAATAACCATACTAGTAGATAGTTGACGATCCACTAATATGTTAGGTGATGAACTGATGGAGCGATTTATGCAGCGGAAAGCGATTTTGGACCGATGATACTCTAATTTCATCAATTTAACAAATAGAAAACATGCTCAAAACGACAGAAATAAGAAATTAGAAATACATACCCTTGTAGCTCCAAATTCTTCAAGCTCTGCCGCACGTTCCTCGTCACGAACTCTTCTGGCCTCTTCTCACGAATGCCCCGAGGACCACCCCAGGTAGTCCCACTATCCTCGGCGCCGAGCAACGAAGTTGTGGGACTCCGAAAAGAAGAGAAAAGAAAAGAAAAGAAAGGAGGAAGAAGAAGAAGAGCACAGGAGTTGAGGAACTTCGAAAGAAAAAAAAATGAAAAAAAAAACTTTTTTTTTTTTTTTTACAATTCGAATACCCTGATTTTTGTGAACTTCACAAAATTCTTTTTCCTCTGTATTCTCTCATGTCATGGCCAAAAGAAGAAGCTTATATATATATAACTTAACATATATATATCAACAAGACACACACACATATATATATATATAATTATTATTATTTAAAAATAATAATAATAATTTTATTTATTAAACCTTTTAATAAATAAAAAATATATATATATATATAATTATTAATTAAAAATTTTAATTAATAATATTATTTAATTTAATATCAAATATTAATTAAATAATATGATTAAGCCCGGTTTTTCGAAAACCGACTTTTTTACACATGAATCCTATTCATGTTTTAGGTCATTCTCATATGTAAATCACATTTAAATATGTCCATCCTCTTTCCATAAACCGAAATTGAACAATTCAAATTCTTTTTCTTTTTCTTTTCTTTTATACTGTTGCACGACGTTATTCGAGCTAGCCAGGAGAACCTAAAGGACTTACAGATCATGAGCTCCAACGATACGAGATTACTCGGTCAAAACTCTTTTAACCCGAATCAATCAACATTCGTTAACCCCCGGAGACTCCATTATAGTCCGAGGGTTGCACTCTCCTCACTGTAGATATATTATGTCTCTTGATATAACCGTTACTGGAAAGTCGACCCTTCACAGGTTGTTCGTAATCACAGTTGGGTCGTTTAAACCGTTTAACCCCTGCATTATGTCTTGTTCCTTAAGTACCACTGACACCTCTAATGAACAATAGATTTGTGGTCCAACCAACAGATCAGTTAACCCTCTCATCACATGAGAGTGTGAGCGCTCATTGTTCAAGCCCCGAAGTCAGCTATTAAGGGAACAACCTATCTTCTAACCTTGAAGAGCGGGTTATGAGTGAACTTCAATCATGCTGTACTATGTCCCCAGCTACCTATTCGACTTTATCCCCAAGATGGTAGGCATATTGAGTCGGCGTTTATGGGTCACTCTCACCCGTGCAAGTCAAAGGATACTATCGAATAAGCAGGAGTTCGTAGCAATCTCAGGATTGAGATAGAGTTACCTAGGCCATCAAATGAAAATGTCGGTCTCATCAGTAAACGGTGTTACAAAGAGAGAGCAACATATTTCGCGGTTCGGTCTTATACAAACTTTTTGCACAAGACGCCCTCACTCGCACATGTCCATGTGAAACGATTCGGATCACATCGTTTTGTACAATACAAAGTGAGCTGCATCCTATAGTGTTACCAGGATAAGGTACCCAGCCTTATCCATATACTATAGACCGTTTTGACTGACTACTTGAGCCTGATCCACAATCATGTCATACATGAAGCTCAAGTACTCATATTCAGCCAAGGGTGTTGGTCATTGGTATAGGTTAACTTAAACACAGTTCACTTTATTCCAATAAACTCTTTTACTGAATAAAACTAATAACTCTTTATTCTAAATAGAGTATTTACAAACATAACAGTTTACAAACCACGAGTTTTAGGACATAAAACCCAACAAACTCCCACTTGGACTTAAACGTCTGTGGTGTACATTTAGGTAGAGAAAACTAATATATTATATATCAGAAGCTTTCTCCCACTGTCCTCTCCAGCAAATCGGAGCCCTAGACTCTTCTAGGTGTCTCTCAAACACTTTAGCCATGAGAGACTTAGTAAACTAATCAGCATGAAGTACTACGAGGCTTTCCATGTGACCATCACATCTTCTCATAGCACTATCTGCGAGCTCAACTTATAAACCTATTGCTGCTTCGCAAGCTGCAATCAGACTTAGCTACCACCGAGGAATCAACAATACAACTCTTGTATTCTACTCCTCTAAGTATAAGGACAAAACTTTAACCGGAATCCAATCTAATTGGACTTGCACTACTGACAGCTCCCACTGCATAGCACATATCGGGTCATGTATCTCAAAAGATACACCTAACCTCCAATATGTAAATGCACTTGGGTGCATCTCGTATCCTCAACACTTGAGGTGTCTCAGGAAACCATTTCCATAGACCATCGAATATTGACATCATCTTGTCAATAAAAGATTTTAGAGACAACACTAGCGATTTGTTCTTACGACTCAGATCAACCTGAATCCTTAGAATAAACTAAGCCTACCTCCAGATCAACTATTTGGGAGTGGGTTGCTAGTTTATGCTAAAATGTCAGAAGTGAATCCTACATCATTCTCAATGATTAGGACAAAATTACGGGAATATATTATGAAAGCTTTAACATTGATTAAACACTTGTCCAACAAGTTTTATCAATATAATGTTCAAAACCATAAGATTTGATTTGAAAAACAAACCTTATAAATCAGAATATAGATGCTTATCTCAATTCATAAATGGATTGAAGAAGCTCGCAAACGATTTGCTCTTAATCCTGAATAATGTATCTCCCTGGTTGAGACTAATAGATACTCTATCAAGATAGCTAGTCTTGATATCCATTTACCTTATCCTATCAGATAGAACAGGGCAATGGATACGAGTATTCTATATAAATAATATCTGACAACAAGAGATGAAGTTAATACACAATTAACCCCTTCTCTTTGGGACAGTTCCTTTGCCAGAAAGTCAAGTCTTAGAGGTTTTCAACTCATAGACTTGGTCTGTAAACCTCTTGAAGATCCATGGCTTTGAGCCACTGGTTCTTGTTTATGAACTCACTGTCATCATCAATATGATAACTAGAGTCATAAAACATATTAATACAGCAGGCCGGATTATCTTATAATTCTCTCACTGCATCAAAACTTTCTCAACACTTGAGAAGAACCAGCAAAACTAACAACCATTGTTAATTTATAATTTAGCTTTCAATATAAAACAAGATAAGTCTTAACATTTTAGTTGTTATCAAGTCTAATAGAACAGATCAATATATATCTTTTGTGAAATGAACCATTCATTTATAAGAACAAAAGATACTATATACATAAAGTGTTCAACAAAAACTTGAGTTTATAGACAATAATTACAACACTTGAAATTATTTCTATACAAACAACTACAAACAAGCAAGCTCCCACTGTATAAACTGCGAAGACGTCTTCATAAGTCGTCTGCGTCAAGAAAACAGGCAGACAAGAACTAGTTTCCTGAAATAGAATAACAAACATGATTAGTGGTTCCTGAATCAACATCCAGGTATGACAATCATAATCCACAAAACATGTTTAGACAGAAGATAAATCATATTTACCTTGTCGTTCATTCTTTGTCTTTTTCTCTGCAAGGTATTTAGGGCAGTTTCGCTTCCAGTGCCCTTCTTCACCACAATGAAAACACTTTCCACTGTGTGAAGCTTTTACCTTGCCTACAGCTGGAGTTTTGCCCTTCCTGGGACTTCTCTTCTTCTTGTGAATAATATTATTACTCACAGTAAGAGGTTCAGATTTAGTCCCAGACCCAGACCCTTTCGAGGTATGCAGGGACTGATAAATCTGAAGCTCGTTCAGAAGAGACGTCAGATTGTATTCTATCTTGTTCATGACCATATTGGTCCTGAAGTGCAGGAAACTCTTCGGAAGAGATTCCAAGATAAATCCAACCTGACCTTGTTCATCGACGGTTGCTCCATTTACTTCTGCAGTATTGAAGTACACCATCATGTTAAGGACATGCTCCCTAACATAGGTTCCTTCAACCATACGACAGTTGTAAATGTGCTTGAGGGCTTCATATCTAAGAGATGAGGAAGACTTTCCAAACATCTCTTGTAGAGAAGCCATGATTTCCTTAGCGGAAACCATCCCCTCATGCTTCATTGACAAAACATCAGATATGCTTGCCAGGATGTAAACTCGAGCTTTATCATTAGCTCGAATCCAACCATCATATGCTTCACGAACAGTTCGTGAGCCATTTGAACCAGGAACCGGAGGACACTCCTCCGTTAAGACAAATCTTAGGTTGTCGAGAACAAAAACTGCATTAAGGTTCGACTTCCACGTCCCAAAATTTTCACCGGTTAATTTGTCGTGAGCTAACAACTGAATAAAAGAGCTCGACATGCTGAAACAGAATGTAAAACTATTAGTGAAACAGTTTTAACCTATTTAAACCAATTAAAAGGTTTAGTAGTAAATAAAGTACCCAAACTCTTTATTTACTCGCAACGATACTTTAGTAAGTCAGAATGGTCGTTGTCGAATGGCAGTCGAGTCACTCATTTACTAAACCAAGACATTCTTGACTAAATGCTAACTCCAGAATAACTCATATTCCTATAGCATCTTAGTTATCGTTTTTGGTCTGGATTTACTAACTCCTTAGCAAATCCCGTAAGTGTGACCCTCCATTTTTAGAACGCACAGAACGGCCCCAACATAGCAACCGAATGGAATGTCAGTGTTGGGAATGGCCCTGTGTTTCACTATCCATAAATGGTGACTGAGATGTTCGATCTCCCATGCCCCATCCATCCGAATGGATTGGTGCCTCCTAGGGTCACCTTGCAGGCGGAACATGAGAATCTCACGGTTCAATCCAATGGAGGAGACCATAGGATGTACTGACGTACTTCCTTCTCCCACTTACTATAGATACTTACTCCATTCACCTTGCTATTGAAAGTTGCAAATACCATCCGAATGGGGTTGCCCTATTAACAACACGAGACCGAGCAAAATTCTCACGTTGTGAACTTTAAGGAGTGCATAGCAGGAGAGGGATATATCGTATATTCCTTCTCAACACATCTACTAAGCATCATAGACAGGTTTTAGGGTAAAAACTCAGGTTTTATCCGGCTAAGAAAATAAAACCTTAATTCTAGGCAAACTATTTTACCTGAGATGTCTAGGTTATAAACACTTTACTGACCTCACACCTCTAATGCATGCTCATAAAGCCGGTTAACTTTACTCAAGTATCGGATCGTCCCCAGGTAGGAGGTGTTCCGTCAATTCAAATCCTTCAACCTTAGACAGGATTTCACCGGGTGAGTTTCTCATAACCTTAGCATTTACGAGATATCGACCTATTAATCTAATGAACCAGATCGAATCAATTAACCCTAAATGAACATGCTTCTCTTTGTTATAGATTTTAAAAATCTAAGTCATTTTTACAACACTTGCAAAAACTAGACTTTCTATAACAAAAACTACATGCTTCTCAAACATGCATTCGCTAAGGCATGACAAGTTGAATATTCAACTTCATAATCAATATAACACTTATATCGATTATGCTCTTAAATATACAACTCCTAATTCATAAATTAATATAACACTTATATCAATAATTATGAATTAAGCATGCATGCTATACATTATAACAATTATAACATACAATATGCATCTTAAGTTGGAAGTTTAATTTCATAATTAATATAACAATTATATCAATTATTCTATTAACCAAACAACAACTAATTCATGAATTAATATAACTCTTATATTAATACTCATGAATTAAACATGCATCCTATATATTATAACACTTATAACCTATAATATGCATAAAACCAGGGCAACCTATGTTGTATATTTAATTTCATAATTAATATAACACTTATATCAATTATTCTATTAAATTAACAACATCTAATTCATGAATTAATAAACTCTTATATTAATACTCATGAATTCCCAAATATGCATACTATATATTATAACACTTATAACATATTTTCAATGCATGGAGCATGCTTCCTACGGTGGGATTTTAAATCTATGTGGCATACTATATGCACATACAAACATGAAATTTAATTAAAACATACATTCACAATGCATAATTAATTAAACACACTAAAGTGGATCGACTTTGGCATTTAGCAAGCAATAACTAATTTATTACAAGCTTGAACAATAAGCTAAGTCTTGAGCGGACTTCGAACTCTTCGCACCGCCTTTGACAAGCTTGCTTCCTCGAACGCTTCAGCCAATTTCTCTTGGAATTTTTCTTCGTATTGCCTAGAACGAGTTTGAACTAACACCGAACAATTCGGCTAGCTCAAAAACTCGAGCTTCTTTCACAAAGAAACCTATATGGACTCTAATGACTCTAAAAATACATACTTTTAAGCACACATTAAAGCCCATACATTCTCGGGCAATTACAAATAAGGAAATTCAAAAAGAAACTATGTCAAAATCGATATTCACTTTAGACGCCAATTAAGAAACAATTTCTAAATTAAAATACCAACCAATTAAATTGATGCAAATTGAGTTAATCACAAAATCGCTCTGATACCAATTGATGGAGCGATATACGCAGCGGAAAGCGATTTTGGACCGATGATACTCTAATTTCATCAATTTAAGAAATAGAAAACATGCTCAAAACGACGGAAATAAGAAATTAGAAATACATACCCTTGTAGTTCCAATTTCTTCAAGCTCCGCCGCACGTTCCTCGTCACGAACTCTTCCGGCCTCTTCTCACGAACGCTCCGAGGACCACCCCAGGTAGTCCCGCTATCCTCGGCGCCGAGCAACGGAGTTGTGGGACTCTGAAAAGAAGAGAAAAGAAAAGAAAAGAAAGGAGGAAGAAGAAGAAGAGCAGAGAAGCTGAGGAACTTCGAAAGAAAAAAAATTAAAAAAAAAACTTTTTTTTTTTTCACAATTCGAATACCCCTGATTTTTGTGAACTTCACAAAATTCTTTTTCCTCTGTATTCTCTCATGTCATGGCCAAAAGAAGAAGCTTATATATATATAACTTAACATATATATATATATGTCTTTTTTTTTTGCAACGGTATATTAATTAATGCGAGGATTGAACCCATGACCTCTTAGTCACGGGCACAACCTTATGTCAATTGAGCTATGCTCGGTTTGGAATATATATATGTGTCTTGCTGCATGTAAGACACACACACAGATATATATTTAATTATTATTATTATTTAAAAATAATAATAATAATTTTATTTATTAAAGTTTTTAATAAATAATATATATATATATAATTATTAATTAAACTTTTTAATTAATAAATATTATTTAATTTAATATCAAATATTAATTAAATAATATGATTAAGCCTGGTTTTCCGAAAACCGACTTTTTTACACATGAATCCTATTCATGTTTTAGGCCATTCCCATATTTAAATCATATTTAATTTATATTTAAATATGTTCATCCTCTTTCCATAAACCGAATTTGAACAATTCAAATTCTTTTTCTTTTTCTTTTCTTTTATACTGTTGCACGACGTTATCCAAGCTAGCCAGGAGAACCTAAAGGACCTACAGATCATGAGCTCCAACGATACGAGATTATTCGGTCAAAACTCTTTTAACCCGAATCAATCAACATTCGTTAACCCCCGGAGACTCCACTATAGTCCGAGGGTTGCACTCTCCTCACTGTAGATATATTATGTCCCCTGATATAACCGTCACTGGCAAGTCGACCTTTCACAGGTTTTCCGTAATCACAGCTGGGTCGTTTAAACCGTTTAACCCCTGCATTACGTCTTGTTCCTTAAGTACCACTGACACCTCTAATGAACAATAGATCTGTGGTCCAACCAACAAATCAGTTAACCCTCTCATCACATGAGAGTGTGAGCGCTCATTGTTCAAGCCCCGAAGTCAGCTATTAAGGGAACAACCTATCTTCTAACCTTGAAGAGCGGGTTAGGAGTGAATTCCAATCTTGTTGTACTATGTCCCCAGCTACCTATTCCACTTTATCCTCAAGATGGTAGGCTTATTGAGTCGGCGTTTATGGGCCACTCTCACTCGTGCAAGTCAAAGGATACTATCGAATAAGCAGGAGTTCATAGCGAGCTCAGGATTGAGATCGAGTTACCTAGGCCATCAAATGAAAATGTCGGTCTCATCAGTAAACAATGTTATAAAGAGAGAGCAACATATCACATTGTTTTGTACAATACAAAGTGAGCCGCATCCTATAGTGTTACCAGAATAAGGTACCCAGCCTTATCCATATACTATAGACCGTTTTGACTGACTACTTGAGCCTGATCCACAATCATGTCATACATGAAGCTCAAGTACTCATATTCAGCCAAGGGTGTTGGTCATTGATATAGGTTAACTTAAACACATTTCACTTTATTCCAGTAAACTCTTTTACTGAATAAAACTAATAACTATTTATTCTAAATAGAGTATTTACAAACATAACAGTTTACAAACCACGAGTTTTAGGACATAAAACCCAACATGAACGTCATTTATGTCATGTTTTTACCCTTTAAAGCCTACTCATTAATTGACTTTTTGAGTTAAATTAAAGATAGTTGTGCATGTAATTGATTAAAAAAGAATAAAAATAGGAAAGTCACATGTTCAAGGTCGTTTTGTCAATATGAAGCAATTTGGAGGGTAAAATAGTCATTTTTTTATAAGAATTAATGTTGTTTTAATTATTTTCAGGAAAACTGTATTCTGCTTTAGCTTGTGGCCACATAAAATTCAGAGAGAAGTCACATAATCTAGCTTGTGGCCACATAGAAGTCAGAGTCCAGCTTGTGGCCACATAGAAGTCACAAAGTGTAGTTGACTAGTCAAATGAATTTGTTGAGATATTTTGTCAAAGATCTTAAAAAGATTCAGCAAACCAAATCCTCATTTGACCTAACAACCCTTCCCAAAGATCTCTCCCCCATTTTAGCAACCTCCAACAAACCCTAGGGCTTATAAAAGGCACCTCAAGCTTTCATTCACATCATCGATCAATCTTTACAACAATCAATCTCCACATAGTCGATCGACCTATTTTCTCTCTCGAAGAACTCACCCAAATCCTGAAACTCCAAACAAGAGAGGACAACTCCTCTGTAAAATTTCTACTTTAGCCATCTCCAGAAGGAAGGTGTTGCGAGGATTCGATTCGCATTGACGAAGTGAATCGAGCGAGAAGAGACCCGTCATCCATTGTCCACGAGTTCGAGAGAGAGAAAGTTGGAAAATTTCCAGATTTATTTTCTATTTTATTCTGCACATTTTCTATTTACATTCTGTTTTTATGACGCATTTCGTTTTGTTCTTAATTTTCATGCAAAATTACTATTTTACCCTTTCACTAGTTTTTGCATTTATAATTTAATTTCTAGTTCAGAACCTTCATTATTTCAATTTTTTCATTTATTTATTATTAACATTCTGTTTTTATTCTATTTTCATTTTGACTTTAATTTTCAAGTAAAATTACCATTTTACCCTTTAGCCATTTTTCGCACTTATGCATTATTTATCAATGAAGTATTTTAGTTTATTTGTCATTATGAGCTAAGTTTTTCTAAGGGATTCAATTATGTGAATGCCCATTAAGAAATGAGCTAGCTTGATAGTTGTAAATGACAGTTTTACCCTTATGCCTTGTGTGGTTCGTCCTTTACTCAATATATGCAAAATTGTTAGATTAATTTGATCACTTAATCAGCATGAAATGTTAATGTCGATATTGGACAGGTCAGACAATTAACGACTCTCATAAAGATGATATAGCAGAAAAACCTAGGAATAGCATTTCGTCGATTGTCCTTGATGATTGGGGCAAAAGACTATAGGATCAATAGGATTGCATTCTTAACCATCTAAGATCACATTATCCACTGGACCGTGAGTATAATGGCTTATACTCCTAAAGGTACTTGCAAAGAGGTTGAATAGGAGATGAATCTGATCCAAAAGCATAAGGTACTATGTGATGACTCTGTGGTCACAGGTTGTCAAGTAAACTCAACTAGGGCTGAAACATGATTGGATCCCCGTTTTTATTATTATTTCCAAACGAAATCCAACGAAACATTATCATTTTATTTTTGTTACCTTTCATTGCATTCGAAAAACATTTTCTTCCTAAAAATACAATTCCACAACAGTCTCTTGGGGTTCCATACTTGGAATACTTTCCATTTTATTACTTGATTGACAGTGTATACTTGCACTTGACCATATCTTCATTGCAGGTTATTGAACCAAACTACACACCCACGTTTTGGTTCATCATTAGGTCTCGCCCAACATATAGCATCTGTTGTACCAACTCTGAAAGGTGTCTATGTGAGCTTGGTCTAAGAGACAAACCCCACTAGTAGATAGTTGGCGATCCACTAGTATGTTAGGTCTCGCTCAACATAGCATCTGTTGTACCAACTCTGAAAGGTGTCTATGTGAGCCTGGTCTAAGAGGCAAACCATACTAGTAGATAGTTGGCGATCCACTAGTATGTTAGGTCTCGCCCAATATAGCATCTGTTGTACCAACTCTGAAAGGTTTCTATGTGAGCCTGGTCTGAGAGACAAACCATACTAGTAGATAGTTGGTAATCCACTAGTATGTTAGGTCTCGCCCAATATAGCTTTTGTTGTACCAACTCTGAAAGGTGTCTATGTGAGCCTGGTCTGAGAGACAAACCATACTAGTAGGTAGTTGGCTATCCACTAGTATGTTAGGTCTCGCCCAACATAGCATCTGTTGTACTATACCATATGTGAATGGTGAGCGTACTTACTGAACTGCACCATATCTGAATGGTGAACGTACTTGTTGAACTGCACCATATCTGAATGGTGAGTGTATCTGCTGAACTGCACCATACATGTATGGTGAGTGTACCTGCTGAACTGATATAAGGTATCATGTTTATCTGAGTATACATCTTACTGAGGGAAGATATTTGTCACTAACTAAACATTATACATTATACATTTAGCATAATCATGTCTAACTGAGACCCTGTCTAAACAGAACACTGCCCATCTAGAGCATATGTCGTTCGTACAGTTCTAACTGAATCAACATGTTAAACAGAACACGTAATCTACATACTTAACAAAACACAACCCTTCACATGCATATGTTATACAATTAACTTAACTGAGTCAACATGAGCATGTTTAAGGGCATATATTATATTTAATAAACTGGACTAATTTTTATATAACAAAGTTTTGAGACGTGCTTAGCTGAGGATTGAACCACTTACATTGATTGCGTAAACTTCTAATAAAACTTTTATCGTGATTCTTGACATCACCTGAAGAATGGAAACAATTGAATCAATCAACTGGAAGCTCAATCCAACTAATAAAACAACTTGCAAGCGTTGTTAATTTACTTTAAGAAAATGTCCAGACGACTAATTCACCGCTGCTAACTTGAAACCACGTTGGGCAATCTAAAACTGCACGATGAAAATTTCAGAGCTTAACGTCTAAATTTCAGTGCACCACCAAGATTCTATTAGAGTTGAAAATGAAACTCACCTGCCGAACCCGCTTAAATGACTTGCAATCTTGTTGAAATTTGGAAATTTCGCCCCAACGAACAACCCACACCGTCGTCGTTGTCGTCTTCACCGGCTGTCGCCACCTTCGTCACCAGCGGCTGCCGCCACCAGAGAGGATGGGTAGGAGGAGGAGAGGGTGCGTGAGAGAGAGAGACACGTGAAATGGGGGTCTGTTGAAGAAATGAAAAAAAAAAAAAAAAAGAGATAAGTTTTAAAAAATATTTCCCTTTTCATTTTATATTTTTATTTTTTATTTTTCCGTTTCTTTTCTTTTTCTTTTCTTTTATTTCTTTTCTTTTCTTTTCTTTTATTTTCTTTTTCTTTAAAAAGAAAAACAAAACCCAAATAAAAGAATGAACCTTATTGGATTTCTCGGGCGTTACAATCATCCCACCTTAAGAACTCTCATCCCCGAAAGTTTCTAATCTCTGAAGAGTTCTGGATACTAGCTCTAATTTTGTCCTCTCGTTCCATGTAGCATCCTCAAACTGGTGATTAAGCCAAATGACCATTAGTAGAGCTATGTCATGATTGCGAAGAGCCTTCACCTCCTTTGCAATAACTTGCTTGGATTTTACATTAGTTCTCGAGTTCACGCTCAAGCACATGGGTTCATATGTGGGATGGGTTCGCCATATACTTTCGTAACATATAGACATGGAAACATCACGTACTGCTGAAATGAATGGCAGAAGGGCTAAACAATAAGCTACCAGACCGATTAACTTTAAAATCTCACATGGTCAAATGAAACGTTGACTAAGCTTTCCTTTACGCCTGAATCTTAGAACTCCCCTCATTGGTGCCACCTATAACACTGTTTTAGATCTCGATACAATTATATGTTGCCGGGATATATCGAAAATGGGGATTTGTGGGCTTAAGTTAATATCTTAGTCTTAAGATCAATATTCATGGGTACCCATAACGCCACTGAAAGAGAAAACCGTGGTCTGGCAATATGGAGAACTCGTTCACCTGCCCTAACATTACCTGATGAATAATAACGACAAAACCAGGGTCCCCTTGTTAGGCATTAATAATCTCTTACCTCAGGGTCGATTGTGCTGACGATTGGACTAATTGTGAGGTAACGTCACCCACTGCAACTATTGTTTCTGCACGCTCCAGATAGACGAAAAAATGAGCTTAGGTAGTGACTAAGACTGACGTCTGAGCTACATTCCTACTGAGAGCATCGGTAACTACGTTTGCCTTACCTGGATTGTATGAGATCTCACAGTCATAGTCTTTCACTAACTCAAGTCACCTTTGTTGCCTCATGTTTAACTCTTTCTGCGTGAAGAAATGCTTCAGGCTCTTATGATCCGTGAAGATTTGAGTTTTCTCTCCATATAAATAATGTCTCCAAATCTTCAGGGCAAAAACTATTGTTGCTAACTCCAAAAATCTATGTACCTGTTTAACTGTGGACGAACGAGTCCAATTGGACACTACTCCAATCTTTACCGAATCAACTGGATTTCCATTTCTCGACGCCACGTGTCCTGGAAATGACACTTGCTGTAACCAAAATTCGCACTTGTTGAACTTGACATAAAGTATGTTCACCCTTAGAGTTGTTATAATTCTTCCATTGCGTTTCTCATGTTCTGCATCTGACTTGGAACAAACCAAGATATAAATATTAAATATAATAACACAGGTGTCGAGATTTTTTTTTTTAAATACCCAACTCATTAAGTCCATGAAAAATGTCGATACATTTGTCTGCCCAAAAGATATAACAATGAACTCATAATGTTCTGTCCTCGATCGGAAGGATATTTTAAGAATATCATTATTTCTTTTACTCAACTCGTGGTGGCTTGATCGAAGATCAACCTTGAAAAATACTAACGCTCCCTATAACGGATCGAATAGGTAATCTTTATGAGGGAATGGGTATTTGTTCTTTATGGACACCTTGTTGACTCTCTGTAGTCTATACACAGTCACATGGACCTGTATTTCTTATTTACAAACAAAGTTGGTGTGTCCCAAGGCGACTAGATAGGGCGCACAAAGCTTTTGTCTCGTAGTTCTTGTACTTGTAACTTCAGCCCCTTCAACTCTGCTACAGTCATTCTGAATGGAGCCTTAGAAATGAAATCGCTCCTAATTCGAACTCTATACTAAAATCTACCTCCCATATTGGTGGTAAATCTGAAAAGTCCAACATACCTTTCATTTATTGCTAGCACAACTTGCTCTTCCTGTTAGGTCAATTTCTCATTTCCATGAAGTCAAAGGCTTCCCTAATTAATTGTTCTAACTTGATCTTCAGATCAAACTCCGTCAATCTATCTGATTTCAAGCCTACTAACATTCTTTACTACGCGAAACCGAAATCTAAAACAGACTACACCGTTTTACAGACTACATCCTACTGCGGATCCGTAAACATTAAACCAGCCAAACATAACAATAAATTCAACATGTTTATTCATAAGCATTTCTTAAACAAAAATGTAATAACGCTAAGGTACCTCGCGGTGACAAAGTGTTTGTTGCTTGGCCATGGCGACACTAAGTGCTTACGATGTAAGCAAGTCTACAAAATCAAACGAAAACACTGGCCTCTCATACCAACGGTAACATCCCAAGATTTTTTTTTCTCTCTCTTGACTCAGACCACACATGGACGCTACTAAAAATAAAGCTTTTCTAAAAAATTCAAGCTACAAGCTGAACACAAAGTTCCAAGCCTAGAAATACCGAATTTAAGTACAAGTAAATGAATGATAAGACTCTGGAACTGCTCTGTTGCCATGGCCCACCAAGCAAAACACTCTTGTCACTTGGTGGTGAACTTTTGTATGGTTCACAACTTTCAGGATGTTGAGTCATGCCAAAATAAAATTTATAAAACCGATTCTACTAAGCTAACTTGTAGGTAGTGGTAACCGGGTCGATCCATAGGAAGCTACCATTAAATCTGTAATTGCTTGAATTAAATTCGTCGGATTGAAGTAACCAGAAGGGGGTTTTAAACATGCAATTTGGAAATTAAACATTAACGGAGAAATAAATCAATAATACGAATGCGCAAGATTTGGGGATTCGGGATTTGTGAATTAATGTAAATCAAATCATAGAACTCCATGGACTTAGTCGAAATCATTCGAGCACACAAACGGTTATCGGACCCTCCATAGTAACCGTCCCAAAGAAATTAGTTAGACAAGTGCAATTCTAACTAAAGTTGGCAAATAATTAACCCAAGGTGATCATTCCCAAATTAACTAAAGCCAGTAACGAGAAAATTGCGACGGATGTTTGACTTGGATAGCCTAAGCCAATATTTCGGTTTTTCTACTTCTTCGGGGTTAGCGAACACAGACTAAAGGAACATGCAATGCTACCTACGGCTTCACCGAACCCTTGTTACCTTGGCGATTAGGAGAGGCACGACATCACTAATCTAGTTAACGGTAAAGCATGCGAGCAATCAAGAGCATCAATCCATTATGCAAGCATACTATTAAGGATAAAATCAGAGGAACTAGATGCATCAAAGACAAAGTAGAAATTGAAATGCTCAAAGTTACAAATCATTACATTAACCACAAATCCCTAAAATTTCCCTAAATCCAACACTTACCTTAGCCTTCCATGGGGTTTGGATGAATCCAAGATTCCATGGAAGCCTTGGGGTTTATACAACAACTAAAATGAGAAGAAAAACTTGAAAACAGGTCTCCACTGGCGGAAGTTCGAGGAAAAACGAAGATGGAATGACCTAAAATCGGAGAAGATGACTTAAATAGTCGTTGTAGCGTCGAGACGCTACAGACGAAAAATCCAGCGCGCACACGTTCGGAGCGTCGAGACACTGGAGCTCGACGCTTGCTCTCGGGTTTTTCTTGAATTTGCTTGAGCAGCGTCGAGACGCTACATGTAGCATCTCAACTCTGAGCCTTTAGTGTCCCTTTGTCGTTTTGCTCCTCTTCTTCGCTCGGTTGCTTCCCGAAGCTTCTAAAATGACTTTCTTAGCACTGAAACGCGTCCTTGGACTCCACAAGCTCTTTACCGCGAAACACCTACAATAGAGGCAATTAATCAATAATAAACACGATATTTAGCCATAATTAGGGAGTAAATAATAGCTTCAAATGAGAGCTATCAAATACCCCCAACCTAAATCTTGCTAGTCCTCGAGCAAGGCAAACTCTAAATTTTTACTACAGAATAAAATTGCATGTTAACGACTCTAACCTCAATGCTTATGAAATCAAGGCATTTAAAATAAAAAGAAAGCAGTCGATTGTGTGCAGTAATTAAGAACATTTCAAAAATTAAATTGTTACTCCCCTACGTGCGTGTGTGATTTGCAAACCTATCCTAGCTCTTATAGACCTGAAAAAACTTCATGCTACCCTACATCTCGTTTTTCTCCTACTTCTAGCAATTAAGAACAATCTATGGCTTTTCAACAATTAAGAGAGTAACAAATTAAAAGGCCTAATCAAGAGAGTAACACTCTCGCTCTGGGATCATTAAGAGCTTCTAACATTGCACGAGACATGAGTCATCTACGAGTGATGTTACTAAGCAAGGTGGCAAGAGTTCCTTGTGGAGTTTGATTTTACTTGGGTACACAGACCAGGGAGGCAAAACAACGTGGTTGATGCATTGAGCCGTAAGGAAGTGAATGCATATGTTGCTGCCTT
The DNA here is from genome assembly GCA_028017165.1 of Herpetospermum pedunculosum. NCBI lineage: Eukaryota > Viridiplantae > Streptophyta > Magnoliopsida > Cucurbitales > Cucurbitaceae > Herpetospermum > Herpetospermum pedunculosum. The sequence continues at coordinate 48,924,292 of CM051528.1, read as the reverse complement.
GACTTCTGCCAACACGGAATTTCTTGACAGGGTACGCGAGCAAGCCAAAAGTGATGATGTTTACTGCAAGCTCTTGAAGGAGATTCAAGAGGGAGTTGTACGTAGATATTGACTTGAGGATGAACTAATTTATAGTAAGGGAGAGCGACTCTATGTCCCTAGTCAAGATGGACTAAGGAAGGAGTTTATGCGAGAGACGCATGATCCCAAATGGGCCAGAGACACCCTGGAATAGAACAGATGCAAGCTTTATAATCGCATTCATATTCCTGGCCCAACATGCACGACGATGTAGAGGCGTATGTGAAAACTTGTTTCGTTTGTCAACTAAACAAGGTGGAATGAAGGAAAAGGCAAGCTTGCTACAACCTTTTTTAGGGGGTGTTTGGGGCACCAACTTGGAGTTGGGTGGATTGAGTTATTATAACTCAGTCTACGTTTGGCCCACTGTTGCGTGCTCAGTGTGTAAATAAAATGTGATGCGAAGAGCACTCAGATCATGCAAGCATACATGGTCTGCAGCAAGTGATAAGTATTTTTTTAATTCGTTTTTCCACAGAGATTGAGTTTAGTTACTAACGAGTTGAGGTGCTAAATTAGATAAGGTAACTTAATTTGGGTAGATTTGGGGTTGATGTACCAAAATAATAAAGAAGCAAGAAGGATGCAATCATAAATGGAAAGCAAGTAAAAAGAATAAGCTATATTGTGGAGAAGAAAGAATTGCGGATCTCGCAATGTTCTAGCAATAAATTCGCAAGAGTAAAAGACTAGAAAAAAGACTAAGGCAAAAACAGAACTATTTTATTGCGGTTCTCGCAATAATCTAGCAATTAAATTAGCAACGATTTAAGGGTAAGATAAAGCAACAAGGTCGACTTACGACTCCTCTATAGGCACTAAACTACGATCATTCAGCAGTAGATTAACTTATCATGCACTACAACAAATTAGACCTACGATGGTAGTTCTGAACTGCCATCTTAGGGGTATGATGGCGGTTTTACGACCGCCCTCTAAAGTGGTGCCATCTTAGGGGTATGATGGCGGTTATCTTTTAATGACGGTTTAAAACCGCCATTAAAAGAAACCGCCATTGTATCCCTACAATGGCGGTTAAAAACTGTCATTGTATCCCTACAATGGCAGTTCACAACCGCCATCGTATCCCTACAATGACAGTTCAAAACCGCCATCGTATCCCTATAGTGGCGGTTCAAAACTGTCATCGTATCCCTACAATGGCGGTTCTAAACCGCCATCATACATATACGATGGCGTTTAGGGTTTAGGGTTACGAACCGCCATTGTAATGTATATTTACTGACGGTGAATGCCCGTCATGGTTACCTTTATAATATAATAAAAAAGATATTGTTAGTTGCCTTGAAACCAACAATATTTTTTTCCTTTATAAACCACTTATGCACAAAATAAAATATCAATATATTATATTTTATACAAAAATTAACTCAAGTTCTACGAGACAACACACAACAACATCTTGATTGCATTGAAACCAACAATATTTTTTTTCTTCAGCTTATAATTTCAAGATACAAACAACAAAAAATTATTCATACATAAAATTTTACTACCATCAAATAAGCACTTTGATGTGACATTCTTACTAAGTTATCATCATTCATGGACAACATTGGCGTATCTTCAAACAATAGCGAAAAACGTGTGAATCCAATCAACAAACCCTACAAAAAGAAAACGAAAAAAAGATTGCAAAAATTTGAACAACATGATATATAAAAAACCAAACTCCTTGAGAAAGGAAGAAAACAAGGTGAAAAGATTATTTCTATAGCCTTCATTCATTTCTCCAATCATGAAGATAAAATAAATTAAAGAGAGAGCTTACACATGTTCTCCATTTGTTCTTGTAAATTGTTTCACCTTTCGTTGCTTTAATATTGTCCAAACACAGTTTGTTAGACTTATCACTAACTCTAAAATCTAAAATCTCATTTCAACATGAACTCTAAATAAGAAAACATATCACTAACTCTAAAATCTCTCCTGGTGAAGAAAACATTACATTTCAAGCAACAACGTTACATTTCAACCCTAACATTTTTCCATGACTCTGTGGAGACTTTATAATTTCTTAATAGGCACTTTATCAAAGAGGTTACGAGAATCTGCCTATTTGTTCCATTAAATTACATAAGCATGTGTTAAGTTGCAATTTTAGCGAAAGAGAGAAAAAATCAATTAGACATTCATATATAGCATATCGTAATCATGAGTAAATGGATTGAGAAATGAAATGAAGGATATAAGGACCTTCTCTCCTTTAGAGAAAGGGCAAGGATGAAAAACCTTAGCTTCATAAATGAGAAAGCTATGAAAAACGAGGACCTTCTCTCCTTTTGAGAAAGGGCAAGGATGGGAAGGCGAGGTGTCGAGTCCATTTTCGTTGTCTGTCGTCTTCACAGTTATTCTTGGATGTGGTATCAGAGGAATCGTCTGAGTGAAATAAAATTAATAATAATCCAACTCTCTAATTAATTAAACACCATTCTTTTTAGCTTATATGAAAAATGTCCCCAATAATAATAATAAAAAAAAGGTGATAGATATATACCTTGGGGCTTTTAGGCTTTGGCCATTTGCAAGTTCACCATACAACTCAGGGTTCTTGCTGAAATAAAAAGAGAGAAGTTAACAAATTAGGCCAATATGGTTTTCAAAACCATTTTCCATTTCAAGGTCCGAAAACTGTGGTTGGATGACTTGTAAAAGTTCATTCTAATGCATACATAGAAAGAAAGAAAGACGATTTGATTGCGAGAACACGTCGAAGAAATTAAATAAAACATGTTTTGGTACAAGCTTATAAGCTAACCTTGCATTCAAGCTGAACTTTAGCCATCCTAGCAACCCTTTGAGTTGTGACTTGTAATTGAATGAAAAGCAGCTCAAGTTCTTCCCTAGGCTTTGTTGCATCCTAAAGTTTCTCTTGCATCCTGAAGTTTCACTCACTATAGTTCATGCTCACACTCTTGCCCTCCCCAAGGACATAAGTTTTTTTTTAGAAGAATCAAAGCTCATGATAGCTCATGCTCATACTCTTCATCAATTTTCATGCAACAAAAGATATGATGCAAACATATTTCTAAAATTTATTGAAAAAAAAACACTAATAGAGTCTAACTCTTAGGTTGGGCATGGGATACATAAGAGTCCGAGACAAAAGAAAGAAGCCTTACAGATACAATGATTATGGCGATACTTTCATAAGGAGGCTTTTGGAGAAAAGTTTAATTGAGTAAATATGGTTTTTATCCCATCAGGTGGCTCACAGATGTAGGAGGTTGTGGTCGGTCATGGAGTTAATTTTTAGCCATGGAGTTATCAAAACCAAAGGCCCCTTGAAATTTTGAATTTTAGACAAAGTTGGCATGAGAAACAGAAATAAATTTTGTGAAGATAGTTAGTTGGATGATAGTCATTTCTGTTTCATTTCAACTCTAATTAGTCCAAGTTGTCTTCTACTCTCTTCGAGCTCATTTGGGAAGGTATGTTTCCGAAACAAGTCGAGTTTATTTTACATCTATGGCCTACGAAAGCCTTATTACTAAAGATAGAATGAAAAGAAGTCCATCTACTCTTTGTGTCACCTCAAATCTAAGATCTATTATTTATGATGTGAAAACCATTAACCAACTTTCCATTCAGTGTGAGCTTAGTTCTCTCTAAAGAAATCTTGACCTCAACTTTTGACTTAAAAAAGATATAGAAGCTAGTTTTCATAAATACTCTCGGGTATGCGGCTCAAAGACAAAGCCAAAATTCTATGGAAAAATAATGTTAGGGCTTAGATCTGATCCTTGTAGTTAAAGGGAATAATAGGATCCTCAATATGATAAATTTAAACTTTTTTATGACTCTTGGAAAAATCCACAGACAACATATGGCCTCAAAGTGGAATCCTTTTGGCAGTCTTCAATAAAACAAAACTGCATTGGACCTTCATAATAGTATATAAGAGATTGTAGCAAAACAAACTAAACAAAGAAAATGAAAACTGTCACACCAAAGAAGAAAACACTCATACTTTACTCATTTGAAGTAAAATTGAATTTGACAGAAGGATTTTCGCCAACACGTAAAGATGTGTGCAGCTTACATACAACGGCCGGTAAGAATATAATTTAAATTCCAAACAACAACAAAACTAAACCGATAGGAGAAATGGCATAAACCATAATAGGATAAAAAAAAAAAAAAAAAAAAAAAAAAAAAAAAAGACCCCAGGATCAGAGTAAACAAATGTTCGTGTTGCAGAGATTAAAAACGAAGGGAAATAAAGCGGTGGAAATCACTGACCTCGGTGGCACCTAGGTTTTCAATTACAACAATACTGTTTTCTGGAGAGGAGAAGGAAGGAGTTAAGAAATGCGTGGGGAGAGAGTGAAAGAAGTAATAGGTGAGAAAAAGATAGACAAACCTCGAAGGCCAAGTTCTCGTTCGTCGCCATCGTCAGCCATCGTCAATCGTTGCTGGAGTGAAGTTTTTCGCTGTTCGGAGGATGAAAATCGGAGCTGCAATGAAGAAGTGAGGGAATTGCAATTAAAAGGGAATTTAGGGCTGAATCAAAACGACGTCGTTTTGATTCAGACTTAAGATGGCGGTTCGAATCAAAACGACGTCGTTTTGATTAGTTAATTAAACGACGTCATTTCGTCCACCAAAGTCCCCAGTTTTTCATTTTCAGGGAATAGATGACGGTGGAAAACCACCATTAAAAGGAACCTATAATGGCGGTTTAAAACCGCCCTTATATGTTTGATTTCGAAAAGAAAAAAAAACAATGTAAATGAGCGCGTTTTTTAAAAAACCGCCATCGTAGGGTTTAGTTCATTTTTTAACCGCCATTGTAAGTCAAATTTGTTGTAGTGATGCATCGATTTAGCTCAGTCTCATGCATCTCTCGATTACATGCATTAGATCTTTTAGTTCACTCATATCCAAGTAAGACATAAACACCTATTTATATAAGCAAGCTAACAATCGTGCTAGGAGAACGCCTATTCCTAGGTCATTTTCTGGTTACCATAAAAGGCTAGCATGAATGGATGACTCTGAACTCTTACTACTTCCGGAGGTTAGGAGTTCTTAAGACAAAATGGATGGCCGGTCGAAATTGCCCATGGGATGAAGCATACATACATTCAATGCAATCGAGCTATCCTACATGCTGAACTCTCGTATTTCTAACCTATAGATTCATCTTTAGCAGACCTTTGTTTGATTAGTTACTCATGGTTTGTGACGATCTAAAGGAGATGGAATGATTAAGCATGATTTAAAAGAACTTAATAAAAGTGATTGAACAAGAGATAACCAAATGAAGAACTCAAAAGACTTAATGTATTACTTATCAAAACTAAGGTTCAGAACATTTCTCAAGAATAATGTGCGATAATCTAAGCAGTAAGCGTTACGTGAATTGGGAAATGCATCAAAACAATGTAGCAGCGACAAGAGTAGAGTAAAAGACAGTAAAGAAAGTTGTAAAAGAGTGCACGGATCTCCTCGTCGCAACGCCTCGGATGATGGAGAAGATTAGCTGTTCTTGGGGATGAATTCAATCAGAAGAGAAGAAGGATCTTCTCTTCTTCCTCTCGAATTATCGACGCCAAGGGCTGATTTCTTCGTTCCAACAAACGGGAGAAGGAAAATTCGTATGCAGATCGCTTTGCAACGGAGAACTCCACGCTTCTGAGCTTATCTTCTCCCTCAACCTTCGTCTCTTTTTATAGCTTTTGCAAGTACCTTCAGCCACGGAGAACCATCCATTCTGAACAACAATCATCCACGTGGCAGCAGGGGAAGGCTTAGGCGGCTGAAAAGTCGTAACAAAGACAACTGACGGCGGAAAAAGCTCAACAGAAAATAACTTGGCATTGTGATTTCCTTGCGAAGGCCGCAATTCTCATTGCGGTTTCAACAACGTTTCCGCAATCTTCCTGCAATGTACATTTTAACTCATTTTACATCATTTTTCGTCCTTTTTCGTTCCTTTTCCAAATAAGTCCTATTTTAGCCTCATTCCTCGAATTCTCACATTTAAGCACATATTAAGCTAACTTCTAACAAAAACACTCAAGAGAATACATGATTTTAAGGTAAATATGGCCCTAAATAATGTACTTTTGGAGAGGTAACACCCGCTAACTATTATAACCCACAATCAATAAAGTAACTATACTGACTTCAATGGTATTTACTATTGACAACTATTATAACCCACAAACTATTATAACCACCGACTATAATAACTCACTCTGCGCCTAAAAAATCCCCTTAAGATTCCACAAAAAATGTGGCAGTCAGTGTTAGTGGATTTCATCGTTGGATTGCCGAAGATAGAGAATTTTGCATCTACTTTGTAGTGGTTGATCCATTCTCAAAGTATGCAGTGTTCATGGCAGTGCCACATGTCTGTCCTGCTGATGTGGCTGCAAATTGTTTTTCAAAAACATCGTGATGCGAGATTCACAAGGAGGTTTTGGACTAATTTGTTCAACTCGCTAGGTACAAAACTGAAGTTTTCAACGGCTAATCATCCTCATATCGATGGACAGATGAAGAGAACCAACACTTTGTTGGAAGATTATTTGAGACCCTATGTGATGACAAGTCAGAAAAATTGGGTGAGCTTACTCGACATAACTCAATTCTGCTATAACATTAAGAAGTCTAAGTCCGACAGAGTTAGTGACCGGGCAGCAACCTCTTTTTCCTCATGAGGTAATGAAACAGCGCACTGGAGGAAAGTGCCATGTTTCTTATCGTTTCGCCCGAGAGAAGAAATATATGATGGACTTAGCCGGAGACAGCTTGGAGAAAGTTGCATGTAGAATGAAAAAATATGCAGACAAGGGGAGAAGGCCCTTGGAGTTTCAAGTAGAAGACCTAGTACTGCTGAAGTTGACTTTGCAGATGTGGAAGAATCTTAGAGGCAAGAACGTGCACAAAGGCCTTGTGCCGAGGTACGACGGATCTTTCTACCTTTTCTTGTTGTTTGCTCCCTTTAGTGTTGCCTTGCACACCCTATGTACATGGCTCAAGCAAGGTTCACCGAGCAATGTCGCATGTCTCATGATTAAGGCTTTAACAAACCTCCCCCATTTGAGCTCGCCGACGTCCTCGTCAGTCGTGTCCTCTACCAGTACTTTTTTATTTGGTCCTCAAATTGCCACAATGTCACGTCTCTCTCTCAAGAATCTTCTTGCTCTTCTGCGCCTTTCCATTTCACTAAGAAATCAGTCTGTCGATATTTTTTTTTCTAATTCTCATCATTCGATGGCCTAGGAGGACTTCCTCTATAACGCTCAAACTACTTCCGAAAAACAGCTAGCGTCGTTTTTCATTTTCTTTTTTTCCATCCATGTCAAACAAATCTTGTGAAAAGGCTCCAGTAGCTTACGTGAAATGTCGGGTGAATTTTCAATCTATCAGGCAATTTCAAATAGTAAGAAACGTAGTCGTGCCTCGGCACAAGGCCTTTGTGCACGTTCTAGCCTCTTAGTTTCTTCCACATCTGCGAGATTTCATTTATTTATTTGATTTTTTTTTCCAAATCCCGTCCATAAAATTATTGATCATCTCATTCTTTAGCTTGGCTAGGGAGAGAGAATAAAAATGGAGAAGAAAAGAAGAGTAAAAACAAGAGAGATTATAGTTTGTGTACTTAAATTACTCTTAATATCTAAAAAATGTCAAAGTTATTTCCAATTCTAATTTGTAACATTTTCTTAAGTTTCAACATTTTTTAAAAACTAAGAACCCCTCATTTTACCATCATTTTGTTCGAAACTAAAAAAATTATAATAAAAAATCCTAAAATAACTTATGCTCCGTTTGTGATTGCAGTAGCTTTTAAAATAATTGCTGGCAACTATGCTTTTAAAAAAAATCAGCTCTACCAGGAAGTTAATTAGCGTTTTGTAAATTTCAATTTCAAACAGGAAAAAGTAGGTTATAATGTTTGGTGAATCCGAACGAAAATTGTTGTGATTTAGCTATAATGGCGAAAATGGACATAGCATTCTAATTACTTTTATATTGATGCTTAAAATCAAAATTGTTATTAGATAATGATTTTATTATTTATTTTTTTTTAAACTAAAAAAATTATTTTCTTATTCTAATTAATATATATATATATAGTTAATAATATGTAGAAAAAACAATAAATTAATTAGTTTATTTTTACAATTATATGTAGAAAAATCAATTGTTATATAAAATTGTAGTGAACAAATGTTATTCTACTTCAAGTACAAACATAATTTAAGAAAAAAAATATAAATAAAATCATTTATTTTGCTCTCGTTAAACTTGTAGCATTCTTAGAATCTCTAATTCTTGAATTTGAAAATAATTATTATATAATTCGCTTCAAGAATATTGATGTCATTCTTCATTTCTTCATTTGAACCATCATTCTTGTTAAATAATGGATTTAACATTTATATTTGTTTATCAACTTCTTTTATTTTCTCCTTTAAATCTTCCTTTTGTTATTTTAGGATTTGTTTGTTATGATTTACTCTGTGTGCCTAGAGGTTCTGAGGTATCTGCTTCTATATATAGCAGTTCCTCACCTATTCACAATTCATTGAATATTACGACATATTCACTCTCATTGGCTTATATGGTATCAGAGTCTGGTTGAGCTTAAAATCACCATTTTTTTTTACCTCCTTCCTCCCTTCCCTTCGTTTGCAATGGCCAATGTTTCCCCATTCTCCACCTCAGGCGCCAGTCATGCCTTATCTCCCACAAATCACCTTCCACTAAACACAAATGTCAACCTGTCTCATTCTCCTCAAACTCCTATTCGATCACCCACCCCACCAAATAGCCTATTGAACCAACCCCTTCAGAATCCGAAACCTCAATTTGGTGTCTTTCAACAACATCTAGTTTTCTCTCGTCTTCAGCAAGCTCAATTTACGGGTATTACGCAAGTTGTTCCCAGTGTTGCACCATCCATATCAGTGGAGCTGAGTGATTCAAACTACATAGTTTGGAGGAACCAACTTCTCTTTGCCATTAGCGCTCATAGCTTACAGGGGTTTATTGATGGTAACGTTCCATGTCCACCCCAATTTCTAAGATAATAGATTTATTAAATAAGGAAGTTGGGCTGTTGTAGGGTGAACGAAGACAAATTGTTCTATTTTTCCCTTTTATGTTTGCGGCGGCAACAAGAAGAATTTTAGGGTTCATAAACCCTAAATTTGATTTGGTGAATTCAAAAGTAAAGATATTGAAGACCAAGATATGTCTTGGATTTAAATTATTGTAATTTAAATTGTTTTTCAATTTCTTAGGATATACCAAATATGTCGGTCAATTTTGCTGTATTTTTAATTTTAAGGGAAAAAATCAGTTTATACCCCTAAACTTTGAGGGTTGTATCAATTAAAACCTTAAACTAACAATGGTATCAATTTAAACCTTAAACTTTCATAAGTGTATCAATTTACATCCTCTAATATAAAAATGTAAGCTTTTACATGCGTGGAGACTTGTAATTTATTAATTAAATTCTTAAACTTTCATAGAATTCATTCATTTATGAAAGTTTATGGGTTTAATTGTTAAAATCATAAGTCTCCACTCGTTTAAATTAATATTTTTCAAATAAAATCTAACAGAAGGTGTAAATTGATACATTTATGATAGTTCAGGGTTTAAATTGATACAATTGTTAGTTTAGGGTTTTAATTGATACAACCCTCAAAGTTTAGGGGTATAAATTGATTTTTTCCCTAATTTTAATTATGCATGTTAATGTATGATTTAATTTTATTAATTGATCGCATAAAGTATGCCATCTAAATTAAAATCCCACCATAGGTTAAGCATGATCATGCATTTTAATTATTTTTAATATAATTGTTATATTTGGAATATTATAATTAAAATGTGCTTCTAATTTGATTTGATCAGATGATTTTCTAATTTGTTTATATTTTCATATCTTGTAATATAATTGTTATATTTTGAATTTTTAAATTAGGATACTTCTTTTCGTAAAAGGAATTCCTATTTTGAAAGTAATTCATATTTTCATAATAAAGATGGGTTGGTTGCACAAACAACAATCAGACCCAAAATAATTACAAATTTAGCAAAGTTTAAAACCTTTTGCAAATATGTCAAAAAATCAGTGGCTATCACAAGTAGACTTTATGACTATTACTTATAGACTTCTATCAACTTCTATCACTGATAGACTATTATCACGGACTATTATCACTAACAAAATTCTATAAAAAAAAGACTACTATCAACGATAGACCATACTATCAGTGATAGAAATTGTCATATCTGCAAAAAATTTAAAAAAGTGCTATATTTTTAATTATTTTACTCTAAATTGACATCTGTTACAATTTCCCAATAATGATTATGAAGTTTTTCTATTGAAATTAGAATATTTACTTTCTAATAGAAATCCATCTTTTCATAATAAAGATGGTGAAATTTTCCTAATAAGACTATGATTTTTCTTTCTTTAATTAAAAGATAATTTAATTCTTTTTTTTAATAGTTTAAATATTTGAATTTAGTTTATCTTTTATTCTAATGAGATTAGAACATATGATAATCTTTTATTTATTTTTTAAAGGGTTTAAAATGATATTTTTTTTAAGATTATCCATGAGGTGAATTAGTTTTTAATAGGATTAAAAACATTGCTTAAAATCAATTGAAGTTCATTAATCTAGTAATTAATAGTTAATTAAAGATTAATAATTTTGAAATAAAAATTGACTATAAGGAACACCTCTACCTGGAAACTGGTCTGGGTTGAATTAGTTAAATTTTATTTTATTTTATTAAGCATACTCATAATGTGATTAGTTTTAAATAATTTAATATACTTGGTAATTCACATTAAAATCAATCTAACCAACATAAGGGTTATGAAAGGATAGATTGAAAAACTTAGATAAATGAGATTAACCTAATTTGTCTAAGTAATAGAAAACTCTATTTCAAAATACTTAGTGGGAGAAAGACATATGTCAGGATAATCCTACGGTCTCTATCATAGATTCACAACGTGAGATTCATGTGAGGCCTTGTGGCGGCTTTAGACCGTCCTCCCTACGGAAGGTGATTGCATGAGTCAATATCATGGTGAATTTCTTCAGAAAATATTTTAATAGTTAGTGGGAGAAGGAAATGTGTCAACATATCCTACGGTCTCTATCATTGGTTCACAACGTGAGATCCATGTGGGGCCTCGAGGCGACTTTTGGACCGTCCCCCTATGGAAGGTGTTTACATGGGTTAATATCAGGGTGAATCTCCTGAGAAGGATAAGATTGTAATTTTATTTCCAATACTTGACCTACCCTACGGCGGCACTTGTTGGGATAAAATGATAGAATCTAAAATGATGGGTTACACTTACAAAGATCTCATTAAGGTTGTTAATGATTTTCTGGACCAAATTAATGGTAATTAAATGTTATAGAAATAAGAGTTATTTTGGGATAACACTTGGTTGAGATTGTCTCAGTTTTAGTGAAGGAAAATTTGACCTACCCTACGACACATGTTCTAACTCACCAAAGTATCATAGCATTAGAAATTAATGATTTAGGGTTCAATTATCAAATTGTTTGTTTTCTATGTTGAAATTGAATAAATATTGATTGCATTTTATTAGATAAATAATATATATTTATATATTTCAATATTATGTCTATTTCTCTCAATTTTAGTTTTCCACGTATATATTTGTCAAATTGAGAAAATCATATCACATGGAAAAGTAACTTAAACACTATAATGGTCGTGTAAATTTTTGAATTGGTCTTTATTGAGAAATGTTCTAAAAAAACTTATTGCCAATGTGAATCGAATCGTTCGTAAAACACATGATTAATAAATCAAGATAACGAGGTGGCTTATAAATATTTCATGTTTGACATGTTAGATGTCAAGCTAAGAAGATAAAGAAAATGATAACAACATGTGAGATGTTGAAGTCAATAAAAGCTATATTTAGATAATTATCTAAATGATCTAAAAAATTATCTAAATGATCTCAAAAATTAAGTATTACTAAAATCTAAGAAAAGAAATCGACTATAGCTAAAAGAAAATAGATTATAAATTAGCAAAGCAGTCCTAATAAGAGGAATTTATGAAATACCTCTATAAGTAGAAGAACATGTATAAAAGTAAATTTGATTTACTAGATTTTTGGTGCAAGATAAACATTACCACCTAGATAGTAGATTCAGATCCACTATCAAGATTTGTTCTTCAGTATTTTATATATAATTCTTGAAAAATACTTAATGATGTATATGTTGGCAATAGAAAACTCATCTCAATTGATGTAGTGGGAGACATTAAGGGCCTGTTTGATAACGTTCCCGTTTCCTGTTTCCTGTTTCTTGTTCCCTGTTTCTTGTTCCCTGTATTTTGAGAACTAGAAACATGATCATGTTTGATAACTACTCTTGTTTCTTGTTTCTTGAAAAAAAAAAATAGAAACAGAAACTTGTTTGATAACGTTTCTTGTTTCTTGTTTCTTAAAGAAAAAAAAAAACATATTGTTTTGATAATTATTTCTCTTTATGTTTTTACCTTTTTATAGTTTAAATAGAATTTAGTTTACATAATCTAAAAAAAAAAATTATCGAAAGTTTACAAAATCTAATACAAGTAAGTCTCATTGTAAAATTAAAAACAACAATAAAATTGTATGTATCCTTCAAATGTTGTCCAAATTTGATCTGCAATGTCATCTCTCACTCGAGTCCTTCTATCTTAAATGACGTCGACTTGGATTCAACTTAATTATATAGCTCTGTAAATGTCGTGGTTGTAAAATATTAAAGTGAGACTGAATGCATGTTTTAGTGAGCAAAATTTGTATTTGCAGAATTCTAACGGGTCCAAGTGTACTAAAATTTAATATAATATATAAATATACATATTTCAAAATTTAAAATTAAATTAAAGTAATATATAAAATAATACTGCGAAATTAAAAAATAAAATAACAAAAATTAATTATCAAAAGTTGATGCAAAATATTTAACAACATATTTCAAAATTTTAAATTCAAAAAATATATAAAAAAAAATAATGCAAAATTAAGAAATCAAATAAAAAAGACCAAAAACTAAAATTTTATAAAAAAACAAAAAAAAATGATGCAAAGTTAAGAAGTTAAACAAAAAATTTACCCTGAAGAAGCCTCGAACTCATGAACTAGAGTGAGGAAACTCAAAATGATTTGAACGGAATATATATAAATGAAACGGAACAAGAGAAACAAAATTTGGTAGTTTCTCAAAATTTTGTCCATTTTTTGGAACCGTTTCTCAAAATTTAGAAACAAGAAACGGGAGCAGTTATCAAACAAGTCTGTTTCTTAAAAAATGAGAAACAAAAACAGGAAACAAGAAACGGGAACGTTATCAAACGGGCCCTAAGATGTCCATAAGAAATAATTGTTACTTAACGCTGAATGTGGTGTTTTTTAGTACCATAGAAGAAATTCAATTTCTCTAACTTCATTACTAATAAAAAATTCATATAGTATGAATATTTTAGTACTAGAGTTTTTATTTTCAAAATTGTTTGAAAAAGTTCAGCTAAAATAAGAACAATTTGTATGTGTTAAATTGTTAACATTTAAAATACTACACAATACTGAGATATTCAGGATTATAGAATCTAGGATATAAAGACAAATTAAATTCTCCTAAAGATGATACTTGTCTTTGACACTCAAGATTGATTCTGATCAATTTGAATAAAAAAAGACTACTAAGAAGTGATTCTCGAAATGTTAGAGTTAATTACTTTATATGTCTTAAGATATTGTCTTTCATGCAAGATAATCAATAGATTTTTTGTTGAAAAAGCCTACAGAACACTGATAAATATTCCATCACTCTAGCTCATGATTATTCAAGGAATAAGTATCGTAATCTAATGCAACATAATTCTGAATATTTTGAAAAGTTCAGGGAATATAAGACTCAAGTTGAAGGTCAATTAGGTAAATCTATCAAGACACTATGATCAGATCACAGTGAAAAGTACAGGAACCTTACGTACTAAGACTAATTGATAGAAAGTGAGATTTTATCTCAACTCTAGCACAAAGTACAATTGTGTGAAATTGTGCTGTAAGAGGAGAAACAAGGCCTTGTTAGACATGGTCAAAACAATAAAGAATTACACGTCATTATCAGACTCTTGTTAGGATATACAATAGAGATTGTATAGTGAACATGATCTTTGAGATTATAGAAGAGTAGTAAAATTAGTTTACAACCCTTCATGTTTTTTAGAATTTTAAGTATACATACTGAAACTATCCCGAAAAGACTGGAATATGTTCAATAGTGTTGATAAGTTGGTTCTAACTGAAGCCACTAAATAGTTAACAAAAGTTGTTAACAATTCAATTACATTTGATAGTCAAATGGATCCTAGTCCTAAATTGGATAAGTCTCATCGTAGTGGGAGAGTTATGAGATGACCCGACCATTTTGAGGGTTTAATTGAAGCCTAAGTTGTCATATTAGATGACAAAATTGAGAGCTATTGATATGGATTAATAAACCAAAGTCATAAACCTCGAGATAAAGTATATATACTTTATCTAGAACTTGTAGATATTCTTGATGGGATAAAACCCATAGGTTATGAATATATCTACAAAGGTAAAAGATTTGTAAATAGGAAGGTACAGACCTTCAAAATAAGACTAATGACAAATATAGTGGGAGAAAGTAAACCTTGAGTAATCTTTCTCATTTGTTGTCATACTAGAGTCTATAAGCATTTCCTAATTCATAGTTGCATATGAGATATGTCAACTGAAGGTTTAAGAAATCTTTTTTGAAAAGAAATCTTACAGAATGCATTTACAAATCAATTACATGAGTTCATTTTCAAAAAAAAAATCAAAAGCAAAAGGTTTGCAAGTAGTAAAGGTTCATTTATGAAATGAATTTGATCACTAGATTTTTTAATGTAAGGTTGATAAAGGTATTAAAAAACTATGACTTTGAATAAATATTAACGATCTTGTATAGACAAGAATATCATTAATTACTTAGTGGAGTTTTCTAATATTTTATGTGGATGACTTTGTACTCATTGTGAATGATGTAAGATTTCAATCCAACATAAAATGTTGACTACTTAACCAATTCCAAATGAATGATTTAAATTACTGGGTATGTCCTATAAATAGAGATTTCTCGGACAAAATGTTATCTATGTCTCACACATCTTATATTGACAAAATTGTTGTCAAGTATATGATGTAGAACTTCAAAAGAGATAATGTATCATCTTACCTGAAGTTTATCTGTTCTAAGGAATAGTATCCTCAGACACCTCAAAATGTTGAGAACATAAGATTCTCTATCCACGTTTGAGTGGGAGAAGATCTAATGTACACATGAGACATAACATTTTATAGTAAAATTGGTTAGCAAATATTAGTTAACCCAATGGTATAACTATTGCGTGGAAAATTGAATTTTTTTTCTCAAAATATCTTTGGATAGTGAGAAATTATAATTTTGTGTATGGGGTTAAAGATTTGATCTTTACGAGATGCACATGTTTTGACAAAGATTTATGGAAATCTATGTTTACCTTTGGTGGTAGAGCTTTATGTTCAAGTTAATATTTTTGCTTATGAAGCAATAAAAGAACTTGTATATAGCTAAAACAATCTCTTATTGATCTGAACGGTGTTTCAGATATGATTAAGCCTATCACACTTTATTAAGATAAAGTAGTGGTATAATGGCTAAGATTAAGAAACTGAGAAACCACCAATGTATAAGGTATCATGCTGAGAGAGAAAGCATCATGGTAGAGACCACGATAACTTTTAGTTGACAGTCGTTTTGATCTATATAAAAAGACTCTCCAGGCTAAATTGTTTGAGGGTCATCTAGAATGTCTAGGATTATGAGACATGTCTCGTCTTCACTAGGGAAAGTGGGAGAACATGTTGGGCGTAGAGTTATGCCCTAGGATACATGTCTCACCGGCTTTAGTGCAAGTGGGAGATTGTTAGGATTTATGCCCTAAAGCCTCGTAATTAATTAATAATTATTTTATTATTATTATTTTCAATTTATAATATTCATTATATATATAAAATCCAAGGTTATTAGTGTAATCTTGAACAATATGTAGTTGACATACGAGAGGATCATGTTCAAGTAATAACCTAAAGGGTCTATAGTATATGGATAACGTTGGGTGCCTTATCTTGGTAACACTATTGATACAGCCCACTTTGTAATTTTTACAAATGATTTGATCTAAATCATTCATGTAGAGACATGTGAGTGGGGGTATCCTATATAATGAGTTTGTATAAGACTAGACCACGAAATATATAATCTCTCTTTATAAATCCGTTATTTGAGAAAATTAATATTTCACATGATGATCATATGTGACTCAATCTTAATCTTGAGTGAGTTATGAACTCCTGCCTGTGAGGGCTCATCCTTTAATTTGTATGGGTGAGAATGACTTTTATAGCCGATTCAATAATCCTACCATTTTGGGGACTTGACCAAATAGGGAGCTGGGAACATAAGTTTCACAAGATGAAATTCACTCATTCCCATATATGGAAAGTAGATGAGTAGTTCCCTTAAGTGCTGATTTCGGGACTTGAACAATGGGACCCCACCCTCTCACTGGCCCGAGAGAGACTTGGTTTATGGTTGGATCATAAACATATTGTTCATTAGAGAATCGGTGGTACTTAATGTGTAAGATGTAATTACAGGAGTAAAACGGACTTTTGACCCAACTGTAATTACGAACAACTCGTGAAGGATCGACTTGCATGTAATGGTTATATACATGGACACAATTTGTCCTACAGTGCATAAGAAGGCAACTCTAGGCCTATAGTGGAGTGACCTAGAGTTAATGAATGAAAGTTAATTAATTAATTTTATATCATTGGAGCTCATAAATCTGTAGGTTCATAAGATCCCCTTGTTAGCTCATAGTAACACTAAAAGGTCAATTTAGTTGAAAGAAAAATTTGAAATGTTCAAATTAATATTTAATATATTTGATATATTAAACATAGAAGAGAAAAATATATTTATTGTATTTGATACATTAAATATTAGAGGAAATAATTTATGTATTTAGATACATTAATATTGAAAACTATATATACATATAAAATTTAATTTGAATGAGATTCAAATTGGTTAAATGTATATTATAAATGATTAATTTTATGATATTTGAATGAGATTCAAATAAATATAAAATACATATTTTAATATAATGAATATTAAATGATATTTTATTAAATAAAATTAATTCTTAAAGGCCCTATAAATTGGACATTTAGGTTTAGCCAAAAGGTTGACAAAACACACTACTCACCCTCCGTAGAGAGAATTGTTCTCTCATTCTTTCAAATAGCTCCCACAAGCCTTGATAGCCTTGATCCGTGTTCGAGTCATAGCGAGGAAGATCTCATGGAAAAAGGAACACAAGAAGATTGTGGTCTTCAAAGGTAAAATTGTTTAACCTTGTATTTAATTTAATTCTAAATAAATCAAAGTATCAATTCTAATGCTTCCGCTGCGTGGGTTTGAAGAGTTCATTCCCTACACAATAAACGATCAAGGCAACCCGAGGTAGTCTTCTTCACCAAGGAGCAACTCAGCTCTGCTCCTCCAATAGCCTCATTCGTGAGCAACTCCTTCTTCTGAAATTCCTTGCTACAAAAACTCTCTCCAAAAGTTCTCTACATTCCTTTGTGGTTGCCTCATCATTAATAGGATAATAAGTTCTCTAGGGTTCAGGGGTGGGATGCCCTAATTCCCAATGGCAGTTTCTCATTGGCAAAGGACTGAATATTCAGTTACAAAATAAGACAGCTCATTAAATAAGTTGTCTTCCCACCTGTTTGTACCTTTTGCTAATAAAATGCTCCAAGAATCTTTGTTTTGCTACCAAATTTTGCCTTTATGAGGTCCCTTTGTAATTTATCTCCTAAACATGTATTAAGGAATTTCCGTATTAGGAAATTAGTTAGTACTTAGTTAATATCTAGTTAGAATTCATATGTATTTTGGGAAGTTAGGGTTAGAGTTGTGTTGTATAAATTCAACTTTTTCTAAGAACAATAGAAGAGAAAAACTAAGCTTATCAATGGTTTATCAATGGGTTTTGTCATGGTATCAGAGCATCGATCTTAAGAAGCTCGATCGAACAAAAACGTTAGGGCGGCGGCGATTCCGCCGCCGCCGCCCAACTTTGTTCCTAGGATGGTGAAGTGAGTTCGCCCAACCTTTATTCCTCCAATGTCGAAATGAGTTTGTATACACTCTTCTTCCAAAGGAAGATAAAGATGAAAAGATGAAAAAAAGAAAAGAAAAAAAAAATGGCAGATCTGGTAGTTCAGGTCGGGTTGATGTTCATCGGAGCGTGAGATCTGAAGCTTCGACGTCGTTGGAGCGTGAGTTCGTTTGTTGAGCTCGGTTCAAATCTGAAGTCGTCGTCGAGAGCTGGTGGTCCAGCAACGCCGGCGTAGTTCGAAAGGAGCTCCAGCGAATGTGGTTTGTCTCTCCTTCTTTTCTATATTTTTATTTTTGGCCATTGAAACATGACGAAAAAAGAAGAAAGAAAAGAAAGAAGAAAAAGAAGATGGAGAAGAAGAAGAAAGAAAAGGAAGTTCTAATATGAAGAAAAAAAAAATTGATGTTTGGGCGGGCTGTTTGCCGCCCAATTGAATGAAAAAAAAATATTATTATTATTATTTATTTTTTTTTTTTTTTGCTTGGATACTGTGCCGAAAAAAATCAAAATGAAAAAAAAAAAAATTTGATGGCTGTTATGCTGTTGTCCGAAATGAAGAAAAATAAATATGAAAAATTTGAGTTTTTGGTGACTCGAATCCAACACACATGATCGTGTGTATGATGAATGAAGGGAACACTGAGGCGAAAATCTCTCCTTCGAATTACTGAAGGAAACACTGAGGTGGAAATTCTTCGTCCTCTCCTTCAACAACCATGAAATTTGATTTGTGAAGCACTGACCCACGTTCGGAGGCTCGCAGATTTTTTTTCAGATATTGCGTGGTCAAGCGATGATGCGAAGCCCGCAGAAATTTAAAGGTGCCATGTTAGCATCGACCTGAAGATTGGAGCACCAACCCGCATTTGGAGGCTCTAAGAAAATTTAAAGATGCAATGTGGAGCATCGTCGACCTGAAGTTTGCAACACCGACCCGCGTTCGGAGGATGAAAATTTTTTTTACCATCACATTTTACCTTATCCTCACCTTATTTTCAAGTTGGGCATTTGTGACCATTCATGCTCCAACTTGAGAGAGGGTATTAAGGAATTTCCGTATTAGGAAATTAGTTAGTACTTAGTTAATATCTAGTTAGAATTTATATGTATTTTGGGAAGTTAGGGTTATAGTTGTGTGGTATAAATTCAACATTTTCTAAGAACAATAGAAGAGAAAAACTAAGTTTATCAAAGGTTTATCAATGGGATTTGTCAACATGGCATGAATGCGTCAATTACCTCATTTTTAAGTACAAGTCAACTTAAGTTAGAAGAAGGGCTTCCAAAAGACAATTTTAAGGAATTTACAACTTTAAATGGGAAAAACATACTAAGTTAATAGCAAACACTCTTATCAAGGGCTAAATCTTCTTTATATTACCCACAAATAACTCACATTTGGAGGGTTATTAGTTATATACAAAGTATTTATATGCATATGAATATCATACATAACTAACAATTAGGTAAGTTTGGGCTCTAAAAACTCTCTCTGGCGGAGGTGTTTTTGTGAGCTGAAGGGCAACCTTGAAGGTTTGCTTTCAGGGATCTCTTCGGGTGATCTAAAGGGAAGAAGGTTGGGCTTTTCTTCTTGACCATGGATGAGGAAAGAGTGCTCAAGATGATTGAAAAACTGAAACTGGCAGAATGGGGAAGAGGAGTGGTGGTGGAGCTGGAGGACGACGACATAGACAAGTTTGAGAAGAACGTTGAGAACAAGGCGGTGTGCAAGATCCTGTCGGGAAGAACGATTATTCCAGAACACTTCAAGACGATAATGCCCAAGATCTGGAACCTGGGGGATCTAGTCACAATAGACAAGGCGGGGAGAAATTTGTTTATGTGTAATTTCAAAAACAAAAAGGATAAAGGAAGAGTGTTGAAGGAGGGACCTTGGATTTTTGATAAGGCGTTGCTAGTGTTTGAAGAGCCAAGGTGGACAAACAGACTATCTTCTCTGGAGTTCAGGTATGCCTCTTTTTGGCTTCACTTTCATGGAATTCCTTTAGCTTGTTTTACTAGGAAAACGGCTATGGCGTTGGGAAATTCTGTGGGGATATTCGAAAAGGTTGACCTTGAGGATGAAAGAAGCAAAGGAGGCACCTCCCTGCGAACAAGAGTTAAGATTGATATTTCTAAACCCCTTTGGAGAGCCACAAGAATTAAAGTGGGCTCGATGGGAGAAGAGATTTGGTCCCCCATATCCTACGAGAAACTACCCGATTTTTGTTATGGGTGTGGAATTTTGGGGCATGCCATTAAAGACTGTGAGGAGCATGAGGAAGATTCAAGTGAGGAAATGTATTTTGGTGGGTGGCTCCAAGAGCCGACTCTAGGAAAAGGAAATCTGAAACCCAAAAAGGAGGGGAGTTCCAACGAAAAGGGAGAGGCGTTCAGAAAACCGGAGATCCAGAAAAGGGCGGGAGGCGGTTTCAGACCGGAAATGGCGGACGAGCGCTGCGAAGCTAAGCTGATGGAAACCAAGGCACCCCCTCGGTTTGGTGACAGCGAATGATCGGACTTCGTGGGTCTAGTGCCTGAATCGGAGATCCAAAAAAGGGGCGGAGGCGAAGGCGGGTTCAGATCGGCAAGGGTGGAAGAAGGTTGTGAAGCCAAGTCTGTCACGTCAGTGGTTAAACCTGTGGAAGAAGAAGAATCAGGGGGCCAGCCAAAAGTTCAGGGATTTGATTCAAAACGTGTGGAAGAAGAAGTGTCAGGGGCCCACCATTTTTTAAGGGATTTGTTTTAAAAAATCTTCCTTTCTTGGAAAAGGGAAAATTAAAAGAATTATGCGTGGGAGATGAGATAAAAAATGTCAAAAATGGGTTTTCAGGGGTGGGCCCCATTCAAGCTAAAAAATTAGGACAATTTAATGATTTATTAGATGATGGGGTTGGACTTGGATCTGAAAAGCAAAATTTGTCCTTTGAAGTTTTTAAAAATTCTGAAAAGGTCCTAATTGGAGGTGGGCTGAAGACTAAATCAGACTATGAAGACTTCAAGATCGTTAGGATCCAACTGAAAAAGATGGAGGAAATTAGATAGATTTAATAAAGAGACCCATGTTGTGGAAGTAGAGATGGGTAGTTGGGTGGGCAAGAAACATGGGCTTGAAAGTGTGGAGGAGGTTCCCAGTGCAAAAAGAGCACGTGAAGATTACTTCGAAGAGATCAGAGGGATATCGGCCAGGCAGGAGCCCCGCCGGACGTCATGAGAATTCTCTGTTGGAATGTTCGGGGGTTGGGAAATCCCCGAACGGAGAAGGAGCTTCGTCATGAAGTGCGAAGCAAAAAGCCAAAATTAGTGTTTATCTCGGAGTCGAAGTGTGATAATTTGAAAGCCGATAAGATTAGGAGAAATTTGGAGTTTGATTGTTGCCTTTGTGTCCCTAGCAAGGGGCGAAAATGAGGCCTTTTGTTGTTGTGGAATTCAGATACTAATGTCACAATCTCTTCTTTTTCTGAAGGGCATATTGATGCGCAGATTAAAGATCTTAAAGGGTGGTGGAGGTTCACAGGTTTCTATGGTAATCCTGCGACAGAAAAGAGAAGGGATTCGTGGAAATTGTTGAATAGGCTTAGCAAAGTTTGCACTCTCCCGTGGGTAGTAGGGGAGACTTTAATGAGATCATGTTTAGCTCGGAAAAGGAGGGTGGGGCGACCAGAAGAGACATGCAAATGGAAGAGTTTAGAGATGTGATCAGTGGGTGCAATCTATTGGATCCGGGTTTCTCGGGGAATCAGTTTACCTGGTCAAAAAATAAAAGTAAGGTGGATTGCACGAAGGAGAGATTAGACAGGTGTCTCTTAAACCCGTCGATGCTTAATCTGGTCTGCAAAGTCCATGTTGAGCATCTCAGTTACCACAACTCGGATCATAGACCCATTTTAATCGACCTGGTGGATAAAAGCAAAAAGAGAAAGTGAAACAGAGGGGTAAAACCGGTTAAGTTTGAAGAGATTTGGTTGAGAAAGGAGGAGTGTAAGACCCTGACGAAAGACTTCTGGAGCCATGTCAAGGGGAGTAAGGTTGATTTGTTTACTAGAAACGTTCAGAATTGCTTAGGTACCCTGTCCAAGTGGAATAAAGAGAGGTTAAACGGTTCCCTTCAGGGAGCTATCAATAGGCTAGAAAGAGAGATCAAAGAGCTGTCTAAATCTCAGTCGGATGGGGGTATTCTTTTGTTGATTGAGGCAGAAAGGAAGTTGGATAGGTTGTTGGAAGAAGAGGAGGGTTACTAGAAGATGAGGGCTAGAGAAGATTGGCTCAAAGGGGGCGACAAAAATACACGGTGGTTTCATTTGAAAGCTTCGCAGATAAAAAGAGTCAATGGTATTGAAAGGATTTTGGACGAAAAAGGGGAGTGGGTGGAAAATGACAAAGACATAGCTCGGGTGGCGACCAACTATTTTAAATCTCTTTTTCAGTACTTCCCCCCTTGCGATGAAGCAGTTGAAAAAATCCTTGAAGGAGTGACTCCGAAGATCTCAGAGGAGCAGAATAGAGAGTTAGTCAAACCTTTTACCGGATCTGAAATTGATGAAGCGTTGAAGGGCATGAGCCCCTCAAAGGCCCCCGGGCCTGATGGTGCTCACGCGTTGTTTTTCCAGGGCTTCTGGACCGATGTTGGTGAAGAAACGGTGGGTGTGTGTCTCAAAATCCTTAACGAGGGGGCTAGCGCGGAACCTATCAATAAGACTTTTATCACTTTGATTCCCAAAGTTAAGAAGGTTAAGGGTATGACTGATTTCAGGCCCATTAGCCTTTGCAACGTTGTGTATAAAATTGTGGCGAAAACTTTGGCGAACCGCATGAAGTTGACTCTTGATAACGCTATCTCCCTGACTCAGTCGGCCTTTGTGCCGGGAAGGCTTATTTCGGACAATGTTATCCTTGGGTTTGAGTGCATCCATGCTTTAAACTCCATCAGGAAAGGTAAGGAGGGTGCGCTCGCTTTTAAACTTGACATGAGCAAAGCTTATGACAGGGTTGACTGGAGCTTCATAAAAAGAATGATGGAAAAGTTGGGTTACGACGGAAGATGGGTCAACCAGATTATGAATTGTGTGGAGTCGGTCAAGTTTGCGGTGGTCATCAACGGCGTGCCCTATGAGGAGTTCAAACTGGGTAGAGGGCTCAGACAGGGAGACCCGCTCTCCCCGTATTTGTTTCTCTTATGCGCTGAAGGCCTCTCTTCGCTGCTAACTAAGGAAGAAGCTCTTTCTAAATTTAAAGGTTTTCGGATTAATAGATATTGTCCTGTTATTACTCACCTCTTTTTTGCAGATGATAGTTTGTTGTTTTGCAGGGCTTCTAGTCAGGATTGCAAGCTGGTGAAGGAGGTGTTGGAAATCTACAAGAAGGCGTCGGGGCAGTTGATAAATCTGGATAAGTCCGCTTTTATGGTTAGCAAGAATGTGGGAGTCAAAGAGGTAGCAGAGTTCACGAAGATTTTAGGGGTTAGGAACACCGATGCCCTCGGGGATTATCTGGGGATGCCTTCCCAAAATGGTCGAAACAAGAAAAGGTTATTTCACAAAGTGAAGGACAAAGTTTGGTCGGTTCTTCAAGGGTGGAAAGAAAAGCTCTTTTCTCAGGGGGGGTAAGGAGGTTTTAATCAAAGCAGTTGCTCAGGCCATCCCGAATTATACCATGAGTTGTTTTCGTCTACCCAAAGGAATATGTGACGATATCAATAGATGTTGTGCGCAGTTTTGGTGGGGTTCGTCAGATGGAAAGAATCGAGCTCACTGGAGAAGCTGGAGGAAGTTGTGTAAGAGCAAAGGCTCTGGAGGGTTGGGGTTCAGAGATTTGACCAGTTTTAATCAAGTCATGCTCGCAAAGCATAGCTGGAGAATTTTAAGGAACCCGGAGAGTCTCCTGTCAAAAACGCTAAGAGGAAGGTATTTCAAAAATGGAGACTTCCTCGGTGCGGCTGTTGGAGCAAACGCTTCCCTGACTTGGAAGAGTATCGTGTGGGGAAGACAACTGTTTATTGAAGGCTACAGGTGGAAAGTTGGGAATGAAAAAAACATTCTGATCGAAAAAGACCCGTGGCTGGAGGGAAAGGGTTGTCGACTGCCTAGGTGGGTGGGAAGGGAAGTTCGGGGTAAGAGAGTGAGTTTTCTGATGAATGAGTTTGGCAAGTGGAACGAGGAGTTCATTGATAACAACTTCTCCCGCCTCGACAAAGATGATATCCTGAGTCTACATGTGGGTCGCAGCAACTCAAAGGATGAGATAATATGGAGTTGGGACAATAAGGGTGTCTTCTCAGTCAAAAGTGCTTACCACCTTGCAATCTGGATGCAAGATCAAAAGAGAGAGGGGTCGTCGAATCTTGGGGGGAAGGATCCGTGTTGGGTTAGGTTCTGGAAGTGTAGTGGGCTGCCAAGGGCGAAAATTTGTGTGTGGAAGTTGATAAATGACGCAATTCTCACGAAAGTTAACATTAAAAAAAGAGGGATCGATATTAATGTTGTTTGCTCTTTTTGCAGGGAAAATGTTGAGTCAGCCTACCACGTTCTCTGGAGTTGTAAGTTCGCAAAAAAGGTATGGTTAGAGATCCTTCCGGGCTTATGGAACCTTTTTGCTGTTTGCAGGGATTTCTGGACGATTCGTGATGTGTGGGATTGGATGGATGCTAATCTTAACAAGGGTGACCTGGCCAAAGTGATTATTACCTTCTGGTGCATTTGGATTTACAGGAACAATATAGTTAGAGCAGATCCTCCTCCTCCTTTAGTTGATGCCCGGGTCGTTATGAGGTCCATTAGCAAGTATTGGGAGGAGCTCCAAGAGTTTGTTGGAGGGAATGATCCAAAGGCGAGATTAGAGAGCCGCGTGAGTCAGATCGAGTGGGAGCCGCCGCCGCCAGGCTGTTGGAAGCTGAACACTGATGCCTCCTGGATGGAGGTTAGGAACAGGGGCGCCATCGGTTGGGTGATTCGTGACTCCCGGGGATCTCCTATTTGTGTCGGGTTCAAAATCTTCCATTGGAAGTGGCCTATCAAGGCTTTAGAAAGCGAGGCTATTCTCGTCGGATTGAAATTGGTCAGTCGCTGCGAGTTGTCGGAGTTCTGTCACCTTTTTGTTGAGTCTGACTCGGCGGAGGTTGTCAAAGCTTTGAAGTGCCCGGGACTTGACCTTACGGAGACCAAAAACATCCTTGAAGGTATTTCGGTTGAAGCCTTTAAGGTTGGTCGTGTGTCTTTTGCTCATTGTAATAGAGCTTGTAATTTTGCCGCTCATTGTTTAGCGCGAGCTCCGCTTGAGAACTCTTTTAGTTTGCCTTGCTCTTCTTTTTCTGTTAAAGGAGAAGAAAATTTCTTTTGGCGTTCGGATTTTCCGAACTGGGTTGCCTCTGCTCTTTATGAGGCCAGTTGTGGTTTGGGTGTTGGTTTCTAATGAAGTTTTTCTTTTTCAAAAAAAAAAAAAAAACTAACAATTAGGTAATCTTTAAAACGAACAACTAGGTAAAAAGTTAAAAGAATTTGAATTCTATAAATTGAACCAAATATAAGGCTCAACGTGTAAAATAAAATGAATCATGGACAATTAAAATTCATCTAGATGTGATTTTTTCTTTTTTTTGCAATGGTAATTTAATTAATGCAAGGATTGAACTTATGATCTCTTAGTCAAGGGCTCACCTTATATCAATTGAGCTATGTTCGGTTTAGCATTCATCTAGATGTTGAATCATACAAAATAAGATAGATTCCATTATAGAATAATGAAAAACACATATTTAATTTTTTTAGCATAACATGTAAAATTAAAAACAACATGTCATTGTGTCTAAAATAATAGATTGTCAACGTTAATAATTTACACGGTGTATATATGTGATATTTAATCCATATACATTGTATATATAGAACATTCATAACACAAATCACGAAAACAAAAAATAAAATTTACCTTTAGCAAAGATAACTGGTAGAAACTCGTGTTGATGATGTGTTATAAAACAAGAACAAAAAGAACAAGAACAACACTAAGAAGAATAAAAGATTGAGAGAGCAAAGAAGAGAAATCAAATTATATTCCAATTGATTTGCGGTGTGTTTGAAAGGTTTCACACAACCTCTATTTATATTATTACAAAGTGATTAAACTT
Source organism: Herpetospermum pedunculosum (assembly GCA_028017165.1). NCBI lineage: Eukaryota > Viridiplantae > Streptophyta > Magnoliopsida > Cucurbitales > Cucurbitaceae > Herpetospermum > Herpetospermum pedunculosum. The sequence continues at coordinate 48,897,783 of CM051528.1, read as the reverse complement.
AGGCAACACAGCAAAAGTCTAAAGAAAATGGAAAAGTGGGAAAAAAAAAAAAAAGTTCATTTGGGCTCAAAACCCAACCGTCAATTTGTCTTTTATTGGATTCCGTTCCACATTTCACCCCTAGTCCTAACAAAGGACTATATCACCCCTACTCCTAGCAAACGTCAAATGGAAACTGTACCCAAACACCAAATTTGTAATGAACATAAATTACCAACTAGACCACCAGAACATGATCACAACTAGAACAAAAAAAAAACTTCCAAACTAGGGATGAAGCAAAGGGAAACCAAAAGAAGCCACTATTCTCACTCTTGGTATTAATATCAGTTTGAATTAAATAAGAAACAAAAAGTGATGAGAGGCAACCTAAGCATAACTCAATTACTATGGCATATATCTTCAAGCAAAAGGTTAGATGAGTCAACCTTCACTCCCACAAGTTTTTGAAAAAAAAACTGGACTTCAAAAATCACATCTCCAATCTCGATTAAGTTTTCAGTCACATCACATCACACCAAGCCTCAAGGTGTCAACCTGAACACAGATCAACTGGTTAAGTTATATATTCTCGATCAAAAGATAAGAAGTCTGAATTTCCACCTCCGATGTTGTTCAAGTAAAAAAAACTCTAGGAAAGGATGTGGCTCAACATAGACTAATAAATCTCATTATAACCCACGAAAGGATTCAAGGGTTTTGAATTCCAAATCGGAGTAAAAAACAAAAGTTGGTATATAAATTATGTTTGGGCCTGAAATAGGTAATGTAGTGAGTTTGAAGAAAGAGCCCAATTGAACACATGACTCATTTCATATTCCATTGATAGACTTCCAAACGGTAGATTTATAGGGGTGTTTGGAACACCAATTTAGAGTTGGGTGAACTAAATTATTATAAAGTGTCCACATTTAGCCCACCGATTATTATAACTCACACTCAATAAAGTAATTACACAAACTTCAATTGTATTTACTATTCACAGACTATTATAACCCACAAAGTATTATAACTACCGACTCTTTTAACTCATTCAACACCATAAATTTCATTATAACCCATGAAAGGGTTTTGAATTTCAAATCTTGAGTAAAAAAACAAAAGTTGGTGTATAAATAAATGTTGGGCCTGAAATAGGTAATGTAGTGAGTTTGAAGAAAGAGTTCAATGGAACACATGACCATTTGATATTCCATTGATAGAGTTCCAAAGAAAGAGGAATCCAAATTCCAATCCACACAATATGAGGGGAAAGGCATATTTTATGAAACTTCAAAAGGGTTTGGAAATTGGAATCTAAATAGCAAAAAGAGGAAACATTACAAAGCATAGCATAGGATACAAATTGAAGTCTAAGTCAAGGGTGTGTGCTTTACCACTCATAGTGCTCATCAACAACATGGTGTGAAAATTACACATACCCACCATATTTCAAACCATTGGATTCTTGACCTATCTTTGCCACTGCCTTTGGCTTTGGCTTGGCTTGGATATATGCCTTTCTCTTTTGTTCCCAAATGTGCCCAACACACACCCAATGGAGATAGAGAGAGCCCACTGTTTCACTTGTGCTCCAACTGGATGAGACAATTCCTTCACTCCAAAGACACCATTCACACTCAAGATGCCCTCTCTCTATTATATACTCCATTTCATTGTGTGAAACACTAGGTCTTGGTACAACACGACAAAGAGTACGGGTTGGCCCGGGTTATTTTATAATGTGATTTGTGGTTGAGATCTATCGTGATATGGGTTTGTCTGTTTGAAAGCAGTCTGGCTTGAATATATAAGAGTAATTTATCTCGATGTGTTGCTTGAGAGTGAACGGATAGAAGACTATTTGAGGAGAGACTCGGTAGTCATTTGTTTGAAGAGAGAATTATTATTATTAAAGACATGTAATAGGATAGTCTTCATGGATTAAAAGTGAAAAAGTTTATAAAATTAAAGGACAACGTTCATTGTTGATATGATTACAAAATATATGTTTGAGTGTTTTTTACGCATAAGTTTATCAAACGTAAGAGACTAAATTAAAAAATTTAAACAATAGAGATTAAAATGAGAAAAACAACAAAAACATGATTAATGACTAAAACATATATTTAGTCTTGATATGATTTATGAACGCCTTTTGGACATAGTTTAAAGACAAAGTATAAAACAAATTGTGGAAGCTAATAGACGATTATAAATTCAAAAATCAGGATCACCGGTTAAACTTACCTACTTATTTGTACGACTCGATAACAACAACAAACTTGCTAACGTTAAGTCTTTAACAGAATTTTTCTTAATAGTGCATAACTAACATTACAATTCAACCTAATATGAAACTACCTAAAGTGATATATAAACTAAGAGTAAAGAAAGCACTTGTCAAATCTAACATGACCAAAGTTGTGGGGTGTCTAATTCCCTGTGGTGGCAGTTTTCGGCAAAAGTAAGCCATTTTGTAGGACAGGGTGCCCACAATTCCACATGCATGCGCCTCCAAAGGGGCTCAATTTATGAGTTCTAAGGGACACAAAGGTCTTGTAAATGGTGAAAACTGATAATCCCACAAACACTTGTACGACCTCTCATCATCTAAGCTCAGAGAGAGGGGTCCAATTTCACAAGTATTTATATGTCTAAGAGGACCACCAGAGCAACTGCTTAGAACTTAATGATCAGAGCATTTGAAAAACTTTCAAAATTCTCAGAGGATGTAAACCTCGGATGTTTACACAGATAGACTCTTTTGTAGTCTTAATATTTTTTTACCCCTTCGAAAATGCATGTTTTTTGTCCCTTTGCCGATGTCATAAACACTATGTTGAGCACGATCGCAAGGGAAAAGTCTGTAGTATCATTCGTTGAGCACGAGGGCACTATACTTATCTTTATTGCGATCGTACTCAACAAAGCGTACGAATGACTTTACACAGAGAGAAGGAGCTTGCTGATCACGAGAGAAGGTCAAAAAACATGCATTTCAAAAAACTGGATCATTTAACATTAAGATTCTCGAAGGGGTTATCTGTACAAAAACTCTACCTAAACATATAGGTCTCACATCCGCACTAGAATTGGGGAAGAAAATTTCTTGAATATATAAGTAAAAGATAACATTTTTATCGTGATATGGAAGCTTTCAGATGGAATTCTTGCGGGGCTTAAACTTAAAAAGAATAATGTTAGTTTAGATTATACTTATATAATACCCTTGAACTTTTGGGTATAGATTTCAATTATGTTCATACATCTTAAAAGTTTTTTTAACTTTTAAACTTTGAAATATTGTTCCAGTAAAAATTTATCGAAACTTTTCGGTTAAAATGATGGATAAAAATGGGCGAAATTGAAAGTCATACATAACATCATTTATACATAATCATTAATGTAAATTGACTTGACAATTGTGCGAAAATTTCAATAGTGATGCTATAAATGATATCAACAATATATTTTTAGTTGAAATGAATGGTAAACAACGATTTTAATCTTCTACATAGTGAAAATTAAGTTGTAAATTAATGAGGTCGTACATACCTTCTAATTTTTACATTTCACATCAAGCTTCATCTATCATTTAAAGAAATAATTGAGCAAGAGTTTTTATTGGAACAATCTCAAAATTCAAAGGTAATTATTTGGGGAGGAACGTACCAAAAATTCATATTATTTTGTATAATTTACTTATAATATTATACATGTTAATGAGTTGGACCTGTTGATACCGAAATTTGTTATCAACGATAGATTTGGTATTTGGAGAGGAATGAGCGACCCCTGCAAAATAGAAGAGTTGAAGGGCCTTGCACCGGTGTGGTACTAACCATAGAGGCTCTGACGCTCAAGTTAGATTGAGAGAGAGAAGCAAATATAGAAAGTATATGTAGGAATGGAGAATATTGCTTACCCTTCTCGTCTCATTTTTTCCCTTTTTATAAGTTTTTCATGTGTTGTTATCTTGATCGTTTTAGTATTAAAACGGGTATTGATCATGGTGGTAACTCTCGAGCGTTTAATGGTTGCGTAATCGCCTGGGAAGGGGTGATTTTTGATTGACCTTCAGGTCGACCCCATTTGCCCCACCGAACCGACTTTGAAGGAGTCAGTGTATGCCTCTTTGGGTCCATCCCATAGGGGATCGACCATTCCTCGTGAGGTCGACCCTTCCTTGGGGTCGGTCCCGCCTTTAATTTGGCCAATGTTTTAGTAGGGATCGACCCTTCTCTTTAGGTTGACCCTTTAGGATTGGCATCTTGTAGCAGTTGAACCGGTTGGTCCATCGTTCTATGGGATCAATGGCTCTTCTATGGGGGTCGGCCTCTCGGAGTCGACCATTCTCACGGCTTGGCTCCTAGTTTCGGGATCGGTTGCTTCCCTTGGTCCCTCTTGATGGGTTGTATCTTGATATTTGGTGGGTTTTTGTCTAAGATGTAATGATTTTACTCATGACCCACAAGAAATTACTTGGAACGTACAACTTAAATGATAGGGCATTTGAAAAAGCATCTGAGATTGGTTATAAAGTGAGAAATGAAGAGGTCAAGGAAGAATAATATAAGATATTTTGAGTAGAATCAAATGAGTGTGGAGATATATATATAGTGAGACCTGACATTGTAACATTAAATGAGTTGTAGACATAGTTGACATATGTGACATGTCTCATTCAAAACAAACTTGGTGCGTTGGTACCACGGTCTTGGCCTTCTATGTATGTCCAAAAGAAGAGTAAGTGGAACCACTCAATGATAAATGAAGCTAAGACTATGTTTGGAGTAATCGTTGAGTTAGGAGAAGGGATTTAATACAATTGAATTTATAAAATTGATTTTTATATAATCATTTTAATGTTTGGATTGAAATTATTTTTATATGATTAGAAGTGATTTTAAATTATTAATGTTTGGTTTCCTAGAAGTAATTTTAAAATTATTAAATTTCTAAAACATGAAATTATATTTTGAAAAATTATTTAAGTAAATAATTATTTAACTATTTTAAAATATTAACTAAAGATTTAAAAGTTTATACATTTTGCAAAATTGAAAAAACAAATTAAAGTAACATTCGATTTGAAACTGGGTTTGAAGGGGAAGTAAACTGACACCTTTATGTTACTTTTACCAATAAAGCAAAAACTATAATTAGTACCAAAAGTACATAAAATTTTATATATATCAATTTCCATATTTTTAATTTAAATTAATAACCATTTCAAAAATAATTTTTTTACCATCACTCACCAAAAATCACTAGAAAATCACCTCCTATGTGATTGACCGGGAATCACTCAAAGTGATTTTGGATTATTAAATTTTGCCTTTTTGTTTAAGTAAGGGAAGCTCGCCTTTTTGAATAGAAGGAAGTGGGATAGCGGAGGATTTGGCAAACGAATACAAAGGTCAAAGGCTTTATTATTGAGAAAGTCAAAGGAGTGAGTTGCCAAGTGCCCCCTAGCCTAGAAGGGCAGTCTAACTTCTCTTGGTTTATTATAAACTTACTCTTGGTAGGATTCCAGGAAAATCACCTTTCCTATTCCTATCTCTTTATTCCCTCTTTTGGACGGCAGTAAATTATAGACCACTTCAAATCTTCGTTTTCGAGAGGGATAATCAACTCCGCATTCAAAAATCACTAATCACCTTTTGTCAAACATCACAATTTTAAAATAGAAGTAATTTTGGGCATGTAAAAGTGATTTTGGCCATTTCAAAATCACTCTCAAACATGTCCTAACTAGTTTATGTTTCGATTTAGTGGTAAGTCTAAATCATAAAACTAATAAACACAAGCTAGTGGTTGTTTTCCAATTTTTCCCTAGGTATAAAAAATATAGTAAATAATCAACCCCAATTTGATAATCATTTCAACCATTTCATTTTTAGTAGTCTGTTGTTTAAATTTAGGCTTGTTTTCTCCTAATTAGAGTTTCACTTGTTTTTAGAAAAATATCTGGATATTTAGTCCAATTAAAAACAAAAATTTATATTTTGAAAGTTAGTTTTTTTTTCTTTCTCAAAATTGATTTGATTTTTGAAAATATTGATAGAAATTAGATAACAAAATAAAAAAAGTTATAACGGGAAGTAATATTTATAATTTTTTAAAATTAAAAATTAAAAATTAAATTGTTATAATTTAATGTGATGATTATTTTACAATAATCGTTTGACATGATTGTCAAATTAAGATTGATTTAAGAGGTTTTTGTGTCTAATATATTTTTGATAAATTTATAAATTTTAAAAATTAATTGATTTATCATATATATAAATTTTGAATTTTATATGTAATGAAATTTTAATTTTGTATCAAGCTGTAAATTTTTAAAAATTTGAAGTTTAAAAATTAAATTAATAATTTAAGAAAAGAAGTGGTAAAAATTTTGATTAAAGAAGTTATTATCTTTAGTCAGTATGAAGAGTTTTGTATGGAGAGAGATGAAGTTTGGAAAAGTTAATTTAAGAAATATGGTTTGGTGCGAAGCAGGTGTTGATGGCCTTCAAGACTTAGCTCATGGCGTGCATGTACTTGCATGCGCATAGCCTTTTAGCCAAATGCCATTTCAATCACACTACAATGTCTCCTCATTCACACCCACTTTGCCTTCGGATTCTCGTAGTCATAGATTCTTCTTCAAATTGAACTAAAAATCTCGAATTCAAAATAGAGTTGTTTGGGTCATAAATGATATAAAGTTTAACCAATGTTTTTTAGATGATAGAGAATATATCTTTTGCCCGACCTTGTCCTCGATGTCCTTTTTTTTAACTCGTTTTAATGATTATTGTATATTTATTAACCTTTTAAGATAAATTATTAACAAAACTATTAAAAAAAATTAAAATTAATTTTGTTTTTTATAGAAATCAGAAACCATTTATGAATAAGATGAAATGTGTTACAAATGAAAGTCTCATCAAGAACAATTACAAAAAAAATTACCTCCATTAGTTAATGAGAGTAGTGAGGTCATAATTACAAAAAAGAGGTGATAGCTGCTACGATATAAAGCTAAGAAAGTAGTAGAGCCAATAATAGAGTTTTTTTTTTTTTTTTTTTTTGAAAGAAGCCAATAATAGAGTTAATATCTCTAGATACATTCCTAAAAAGGCACGTATTTCGCTCAAGCCAAAGATTTCATAAAAAGGCATGAACCAAACATAACCATAAGATCTTTTTTTCTTTCTTGGAAGGATAACCTAATATTAATACGTAGATAAGGAAAAGAATATCACCGGAGCAAAATTACATCAAATGCATTATATTCGGTAAGAAGTTCCAGTATTTTGTAGCAAAAGGGCAGTCACTAAAAAGTTGAATTTGAGTTTCAACATTATTTAAGCACATATGGCAGCAGCTAGGGGATAGGTATTGTCCAGGAGATCTCTTTTTGCAGCTTGTCAAAAGGTGTTGATGCATGAATGGTTAAGTTCCCCAGTAAAGAATTTCACATTTTTTTTGGATAATGACCTTCCCAAATCTGCTTGTACAAAGAGGAATGTATACAAAACTCGTTGTTTAATAGAAGAAAGATGAAGGGACCCCCTCACAATATAACATGCATCGGCTACTCCTATCACCAATTTGTTTTAAGATGAAACCCCACCATGTTTAATATGGTATCAGAGCCCACGAAACTCAAACAGGTATTCGATTAAAAAATGGGATCCGACTCAAGATGGTGAACCCAAAGAGGCACCATCTTGAGGGGACACGTTGAGGATCCTACATCGGAAAGATGAAGGGACTTCACTCACAATATAACATGCATGGACTACTCCTCTTATCACCAATTGGTTTTAAGATGGAACCTCATGATGTCTAATACTTTATTCATAAAATATTGGACATTGATGTTCATTCCTCAATTTCAACATCTAATAGATTCCTCTCAGGTGAAGGATCCACATCTTCGAGATAGATGCATCATTTTTGTGAGAGATGGTAAAGATTCGAGAATAGATGTTGTATAATCATGTCATACCAAATATCTTTTCAGAAAAAAGTGCTAGCACCATTACGAACTTTGATGGATATGTGTTCATAAATCAAGTTATTCAATGGATGAATGGATTTCCAAAGGCTAATTTGATTTTGAAAAACAAGATATATGAAATTTTAATGTTAATAAATATGAAATAGGTAATGTTTTAAGTGAATGAACTTGATCCCTATATAGAATTCTTCTACCCTAATTTCCTATTATGAAGTACTAATAAAAAATTGTAGGTCTAAAAATGAGGTGTGCATTTAGATATACATGCGGGGGGCAGGGACACACATATGGTATTTTCCGTCCTAGGGGCGGACCTATGAAGGGATTAGAGAGCCACAATTTTTTTGATTTTTTTTATACATATAGGTATAAATAATACCTTAAATATATAATGTTTTAAATAAATATATGTCGGTCTCCCTAGGTTTACAAACTTGTCTTCTAGCCCAGTGGTAAACCTAGTTAGTAATTTTTATTTGTTTTACATTTTCTTAAATATATACCTAATTTATTGTTTTATTTATTTACTTATTTATTTTTGAGAAAACTGTTTGTTTTACATTTTCTCGAATAAATATCTAATTTATTGTTTTCTTTATTGATTATTATTATTATTTTACTATTTTTTTTCTCCATTATAATATTTTATTTTGTTTATATATATTAAAAATGGTATAGAATTTATTCTTAAAAATAATTTAGGCTTTTTTTTCTATAAATATAAAAAATAAGGTAAATTGTAACCAATGTCAATTTAGAGTAAAATAATTAAAAATATAGCATTTTTAAAAAAAAATTGCAGATATGACAAGAAAAAAATTTATCGGTGATAGACTCAGTTTTTTATAGAATTTTGTCAGTGATAGAAGTCTATCATTAATAGAAGAAGTCTATCAATGATACTCATATATCAATGATAGAGTCTATCGGTGATCGCCACTTATTTTTTGTCATATTTGCAAAATGTTAAAGTTTGCTAAATTTGCAATTATTTTGGGCTTGATTGTTGTTTGTGCAACCAGCCCTATAGATAAAACCACATTTCATATTTAGTTATTTGTATTTAATTCTATAAGATTTTTTTTAATTGAAATGCAATTTTAGTATCTCTATTTTGATATTGTATTATTTTAGTCTTTTTAATTTCAAATGTTCAAATTTAGTACTCTTCATTTGGAACAAATCTTAAAATTAACTCTCACTATTAGTTTATCTGATAATTTTTTCAAAAGTAATTTAAGCTATATTAACATTTCATATTTGAACAAATCTTAAAATCAACTTTTACTATTAATTTATTTGTTAAATTTGTAAGAACTTTCAATATTGTGTTTAATAGACTCACAAACTTCAAAATATGTTCAATATATTTTTCAACTTTCAATTTTGTATCTAATAGCACCTCGGATTTTCAAGATTAAGTCTAATATATCCTTATCTTATTCGACATTTTTTTTAAAATTTAAGGATTCATTAAAAAAAATAAAAAAATTGGAAGTAGAGGGACACCTACTCAACACGTTTAAAGTTTAGAAACTTTTAAAATAAGTTTAAAGTTTAGAATTTCATGAAAGACTCTTCAAAGTTTAGGTAATAGACTCATGCTCTAAAGTTTATGGACTACACACTAATTTAACCTTCTTTTTTTTTTTTTTTTTTTATATTTGATAAGATATCGAGATGAGCTCAATTATATAAGGGTACTAAGTTTATTTAAACTTAGTCCGGAAACCTTTGATACAATTACATATTTTTATCTTCAATAACTTTTTTTGAAAGTCAACATAACCGGGGAGTGTCGGATCTCTAACTTTTTTGTAATTTTTTTTTAATATTTATGTCTATAATTTTTGTTTGTCCCAAATATGAATGTCTAGGTCAGCCCTGTCATTGTCCCTCATTTAATTCTTCGTTCCAGCATTCTCCATTAAATTTTGTGAGGTTGATTGCAATGTGGGGATTTTTTTAGTGGTGGGTAATTATTCTTCTTTTTAGTATTTGTTTTAATCTCAATTAAATTAAATGAATCTTTTGAGAAATTTTCAATTAAATAATTAATTCTCTAAGTGAAATCTCTATTTAAATAGTTAATTTCTCACGAGGAGTCTTCATTTAAAAAGAAAGTCTTAAACCTCTTAATTGAAAAAAAATAAATAATATAAACATCCTTTCATATGGTTCAAATATTATACCATATGGTTCAAACATTACAAATTATTCATGTTATAGGTAAAATTGGACCTACCTGAATACGGATACTGAAAGGAAGATCGACATTAGAAGTTCGAAGACAGAATGGACCCGAACCCACGTAGGCTGAGGCCAACCAGGATTCGGGCCCAGTCAGTCTAACCCAAGGCCTAATTAGGCCCTGCAAAATACGTGCCTTGGGCCAAAAATTAAAGGCATAGGGTCGACTCAAGGGTTCAGACCCAGTCAGCCCTAACCTAGGGCCCAATTAGGCCCCGGAGAAGACGTGCCTTAGGCCAAAAGCTCAAGGCATGCTGACCCTACCTCCACAAGCCCCGTAAGTGCGGGGCGCGACCCCGGCGAGTTTGGTTTGATTTCTTTAGGTCTAATTTGAATGGAAAGACCAGAAAACCTAAGAATATGTAGTATCAATACATCATTATGACTCAAAAGACACTAAGTCCAACTGAGTCTTCTCTCTCCTAAACTAAGCTTGTTACACTCTTTCTCTAATTTCCAACTTAAGTATCGGAGTGTAGGTGGCAAGCACCACACCAGTGTGCTCATCTTATTGTTTTGCAGGTCACATATTCCTCAAATCTACAAACCTTACCATTGAATCACGTTAAGGTCGAGTGAAGTTTTTCGTGTCCGGATTTTGGCCTCAACGATTGCCGCTGTCTGTGGGAAAGAAGAGTACTCTACCAAAAAGTTCACACGCAAAGTTCAAGAAGGAGCAAGACGATGGAAATGTGAACCTTGCCCTGAACAGAGACGGTTGTGATAAGGACCACCACCCGCGAAGAGCCAATGGAACAGAATCTCAGGTTCTCGTAGTTGTACAACCAGTGGAAACGCCTCGACCTCATCTAGGGGAGGGACAACCTGAGTATAAATTGGAGATATTGGAAATCACTATAGTCTTTGTGGCCCACTCCTCTACAAATAAGTTGCCTCGACCTCGACCTCTTCAGAGCGAAGAAACACCCGGGGTGATGTGGCGATACTCGTGGACACTCGATCGAATGAAGAAAAATTGAATCAGGTTAGACTTGTTCGAGATCTCGCTAGAGGAACAACCTATATGGAAAGAGGTGTTGGAAAATCTCCCATCGGTAATCTAAAACAAAAAAATAATGGTTAACCCCATGCAGGAGCGAGGATGGACACAACCACTGAAAGAACCGAAGACTCGGATTGAAGTAGTGAATTAGCGAGGGCATTGGAAAACAGGTTGAGGCTGACCCACGTCTTTCGATTGAGGCCAACCTAGTTGCTTTTATAAATGGAAAGCTTTAATCAGAGTGAACTCCCGGTGTTGCAAATGAAGGTGAGGTTGGCCAACTCCTTGGCCAACAGAATGAGTTTAAGGTCGACCAGAAAGATCAACCAGCAGAGAAGCTTAAATGCATTTCACTCACATCTGATGATAGACAAGTAAACATCATAACCGGGGGCTGAATAGAGAGAAAGCTTGATCGTGTTCCTAAAGGTCAACGCAGCAAGACATATCGAATGGACGAACTAAAGTTCGTTGTGCACACAAGGGTAAGGAGCCAAGGCCAAGGAACACCTAGACACTTACCAATCATGGATGGAGCCTCAATGGGTGCAAGACCTCATCAAGATTTCAAAAGACGAAGGACAGACAAACGAGGACCACACCTCGACTCGGCGTCACCCATAAGTTTGAAAAGTATATACAACATAAAAACAGGCGAATTGAAGACAAGAAGATCTTGTTCCCAACTCTGTCAAGGGAAAAGCTCCATTGGGAGAAGGCGTGGGTTAATCACGCGCTCAAAATCCCAAAGAAGCAAACCCTAGTAGGGAAAAAGTGAACAAGGTTGCGAATAGACTAGCAAAGCTCTGCACCAGCATAACCAACGGACCAAAATCCATCTCGCACATCACCTCTACGAGTCGGGGTCAAGATCTCGTTTTACTCTTAGGTTGGAAAAATTTAGGCTAAGGATTCATTAAGGTTCATGTGCAAAGTTTGATTGAGGTGAAAACAAACAGAAACTATTGTTGTAGAGACTAAAAACGATAAAGATCAGTCAAGTCCAAGTCGACCAGGCCCTTGTGGTCGAGGCTAACCTGAGTAATACACTTGCTAACATGGACAAATCACATGCCCATAATCCCAAAAATGGCAAACCCTAGGTGTATATTGGAAAAGTCAAAGGTGAACAAAGGTTTTCAAAGAATGTTATTGTGCACAACATTAAAGGAGGCAAAACAAGTTCAAGTTGATGACTCCTCTAGACACTGAATAGAGAAATGTCGACCAACCATATATGGTTGAGGTCGACCTAATAAGTTTATTTATCTTTCTGGTCTCAAATTCCTTACTATGTTGAGCATTAGGTTTTAAGAATTTTTCATTGAGAGAGGACTCAAATGAGAGAGAACGCAGCTACAAAAAGATCGAGTGTCTTCCAAAGAAATTAAAATGAGGTCGAAGTCAGGTATACCTTCCACAATAGATAAGGTCGATTTCAAATTCAAACATCTAGCAAGATGGTGGAGGTGGACTATTTAAGTTTCATCTACCCTAGATGAAGCACACATATGGAGATGAAGTCAAGTGACGTGAGTAGTCATAATATTTTTGTTTAAAAAAATAACCCAAAATGGTGAGTCAAACTGGAAAACTTTATTGTTTTGAAATGAAGAATGTTTTATATTAAACAAAATAAAATTGATGACAAAGCAGGGCAAACCTGAACTAGGCCTCTCATTCCCATGCAAGAACTGTCTTAGAAACGACAAAGCTGTAAAAAAAAAACAAAGTATAAAACAACTTTAGACAGATATTATTATTTCATAAATGTTGTAACCAATTTTGATTTTAAGTGGGGGAGGTAAATTAGGTCAACGGCAGGTCAGCTTAAACCCTGTAGGACCTACTATTTGAAAAATGGTTAAATTTGCTGCTAACAAAGACTCTGTGGGACCTACTTGTGGCTCTACTTTAGAATTTTTATGTTTTAAACCCCTCTATAAAGAGTTGACTTTTTAATCTTATAGAAGTTACTAGCCAATGAATGATACTCAACTGAAATACAAATTTTTGTGAATGCTCACATTTGTTTAGCAGTTTTATCTTCTCATTAATAGGATGTGTAATTTAGCTAATCACACTTTGACTTGTCATGGACGACGCTATAAACATTTGGAAATTTGGGTTGAACATCACTCCTTCAGACGACTTCGGCAATCTTCTTAATTGTTCTGTTCTTATGTGTTTTCTTCATGTTTTCGTGTACTAAGAAAAAGTATCTTATTCCTGTTTTCGTGTACTAAAAAAAAGTATTGAACCTTTAATTTTAAAGAAGTAATAAATATGTTATGATCATATACTAAGTTATACTTGAATTGACAGATGAAATATATATCGACAAATGTTATATAGGTTTGTTTGTTATCAAGAGAGATTGAAAAACTACTAATGATTTATAGTTGGTCATACAAAAAGTTACGAAATACGTTATAGTGTCTAAACTATAGAAGTCACTAGGGTAAATCTTGGCCCCACGGCCCCCACTAGATGAAACTAAAAATAATATATTAAACACGTCATAACTTAACTAGGTGAAGTTATTCGGTAGGTTCATCAATAGCTTAATCAGGTGAGATTATAAGTCACTCGACTTACATGATTCGTAGCCTAAAAACTTAAAATAATAGGGAAGTTTAAATTAGAAGCTTATGATCATATATTAACATGTCATCACAAGTATATATGTTGTCTATATTCAATACATGTGCGTAGATCTATCTTAATGACTACATTATTGTGGTCACTCATGATGCACATGAATTTAAGTCATTCAAACAAATCATATTTGAAGTTATAATATTTTTTTTTTTTTTTTTTTTTTTTGAGTATATTGGGGGTGGGGGAATTCGAACCATAGACCTCTTGGTCATCAAGTCATACATATGTTAGCTGAGCTATGCTCGCTTTGGCAAGCTATAATATTAATTGGCAAGCCATGAATTGAAACATCTACTTGAAATATCTTTAATAATAATAATTTTGTTAATCAATTCGCAAGTTATGATTCGAACTTGAGATTAGGATGGGGCACAATAGCATAGACAAGGCTAGCAGCCAACAAACTCATGTTTATCATTATTGTCACTTATTAACATTCTAAAAAAAGAATTGACAATAATAAAAGTGATTTTGACAATGTGAAAATAACTCTCAAATATATCTTAAAAATACTTTTGTTTAAAAATACTTTTGTTTATAAGTAAATATCTTAAAAATATTTTTTTCGCTCTTAATTACCATTTTATTTTTTAGTATTGGTGGAATAAAGTGTTCAAGATTAAAAATATTGATCTCAAAAGTAGTCTTTTTAACTTTTAGAATAGTTTTTTTTAATGTAACTTTTAGAATGGTTATAATCAAAAGAAAGAAAAAACTTCTAGAATACTGCTTTTCAAATTTTCAATTACCTTTGATTACATAGGGAAAAATGCTCCCAACAAAATCTAAATAAAAGTCCTCTAATTGTTAAACGCAAAACTAAACAATGGATCAATAATTAAGATATTTACATTTTTATGTTTCTAAATTCCAAAAAAAAAAAAAAAAAAAAAAAAAAAAAAAATCTTGTCACAAATTTGAATGAATAATAATGAGTGCATTACCTTTTTATCTGATATAGTAAGAAAGTCAACGAATTAATGAAATAAAGCCACGTGGATCCCACCAGAAATGTCTTTACACACAAAATTACACTCCAAACACAAGCCTCGTGTCCACATGGCAGCCATCCTGTCGGAAGATAACGGTGACGTCTCCTTAATGATCATAAGGCGAACGGCAATCCCACAAAATTGGTACGGCGTGAAAGCGCCGTTTGGGTGATGTCAGCAAAAATTGGGAGAACGTGTGTCCGACGTGGAGGGGTCGAATGGAAGGCGCGTGGGGGAGGTGAGTTGGCATTTGATTTGAACTAGAGAGCGCGTGGGAGACGCAACTTTGTGTGTGTCATTCACACGCGACCAACGGATGGTAATTTTAGGATGCGTATTGACACGTGTTGGGTTTGGGTAACGCTAACGCATACTTTTTCAAGGTCCATGTTTTCCACAAAAATAAAACAATTTTTTTTTATTTTTAGGTATTGAGTTCATGTTTCCAAGACTTTACAATTAAATGTGGAGATTTTGGATTGGTACTTGTACTTGTTAGTGGTACTTTCTGTTGGAAATTAGAATCGGAAATCGATCGTTGTGCCGTGGTAAATCACTGCCTTGAAAGTAAAATTCGGCACGACCTCGGTGTGAATCGTTTATGCCGGTTGCTCCCCAAGGTTAACACAACATCCAACTTTCACGTCCACTCGTGAGAGAATGATTGAAATCAAGACAAAAGTACGATGCACAGAATTAGTCTTTGTGAATGAAAAGTGAATATTCAAAAGTCTTTTCAAACTTCATTTAAATAGAGAAGAGAATTTGAGAGTTTCAATCAAAATTAATTAAGAATTAATTAAGATATTAAATCAACTTAATTTAGAATTAATTCAAAAAACGTTTTAAAATAAATTAATTCAAAAAAACGTTTTAACATAAATGAATTCAAAATTAAATGAATTCATAATAATAAAAACGTTTTTGCAATTAATGTAAAACGGTAATAAATTAAAAGATGAGATTTGTAAAAAGATCATCATTTTTAGCGCATAGGCTGGTCATTCCCAACACTTTCTTCTTCTTCAAATATTTTTACATAATTTGAGAGAAAAAAATTAGAGGTGATTTTTTTTTAAGTGTTCAAATAATTTTTTTTAAAGATATAACATTAATCGCAAATGCTCCAAAATAGTCTTTAGAGTCCAAAAGAGTTGAGACCACCTACCAAGGGAAATCATAGTTCCAAAAGAATAATCTTTTTTCAACAGTCGAGAGAGGCAACAACTCAGTATCCAAAAAAACAGTAGGACTAGCTAGATTATG
Source organism: Herpetospermum pedunculosum (assembly GCA_028017165.1). Classification (NCBI taxonomy): domain Eukaryota; kingdom Viridiplantae; phylum Streptophyta; class Magnoliopsida; order Cucurbitales; family Cucurbitaceae; genus Herpetospermum; species Herpetospermum pedunculosum. Next base: position 48,881,612 of record CM051528.1, on the reverse strand, counting down.
CGTTGTAAAATTACAAATGTGTGGTCAGTGTTCAAAGGAAACACACCCCAATAAAGTCGACTCCTTGCTAACGACATCCACAATATTTTTGGTTTCCGAGAGATTCAAATTCAAGTTATTAATTGCTTTAATAATCTCAGCTGATTTAACTCCACCAAAAAATAACTAAAATCAGTAGCCCTTCGCCACTTTAAGGACCTCAACTCCTCTCTAAAGTCTTTATAAGTCATTTTCTGTGACAAATTTTAACCCCTGCGTAAATGGAAGATCTCCTAGAATCTCGAGCCACCCAACTTAAATCTCATCTTTGTCTCTCTTCACTCCGACAAGCATGAGTGTTTGAACTTTCTATTTTAATTCTTAAAATTTATAATGTTTCAATTACGTTTTCTTCACTCGGAGAAGTATGAGTGTTTGAATTTTCTATTTTAATTTTTAAAATTTATAATGTTTCAATTACATTAATATTGTCGGTTGTAATATTGATATAACATTTTTTTCATGATTTAGCACGGTAGGGTTCAACCAGATAAAATATGGGAAAGGACAAAACTTTTGATGAGATGGAAGGGCTAAAGACCATTTAATTTTTTTTTTTTTTTTTTTTAAAAAAATCTAATTAAATATATATATATTTATATATTTGGTCATTGTCCACACCACTATTTAATAGTTCAATTAAATGTCAAGAATCATTGCATAATTGAAACTTTTTAAAATTTAAAGACTCGTTAAATACCATTATCAAAATAAATATGTAATTTATTTACTTTGTTAATAAAATGACAAGGATTGATTTATATTGTCATAATGAGCATAATTCAACTCTTTAAAAAAAAAAAAAAAAAAAAAAAAAAAAAAAAAAAATCCAACTCATATATGGACTAGTTTCAATTCCCCAATTCCATATATTATTAAAAAGAGGTTGATTTATTATTATTATTTATATTCACTTATTTACATACCTGCATTTCCCCATATATTTATAATTACTTTTTAGCGATTATTTGTATAGTATTTTTTGTACTAGTATTTCATCGTAATTATGTTTGATTTTGTAGTTATAAATGTCGGGATGGTTGTGATGACTTTTTCATCTTCATCCTCCATTTCATTTCTCGTTTCTGCAAAAAAAAATTATTTAATTTTGCAGGTATCGCCCCGAAAACTTTTGCAGAAATTTGATTCTCCATTTATGATCTTTTATATTTTTTATTTAAATTAAATCATTTTTGAAAAAAAAAATATTTAAATTGTTAATTCCTCAAAAAAAAAAAAAAATCTCATTTAATCATATAAAAAATAATTAATTTTCTTAGAAAACTAAAAATAATATTTCATAGAAGTTTAAATTTAAGATTTATTATTATTGTATAAATATATATTAAAAAAACAAGAAATCGGACGAGGACGGAGAATAGGCGGGGCCGGGCACGGAGAATGTATTTCATGTCCCCGTCTCCGTTTAGCTCACACATAAAAAAAAAAATTCACCCCACTCCTTCCCTCATTCCCCACCTAAACGAGGATTTCTCGCCCGTTAGGGGTGAAATCTCACAAAAAAAAAAAAATGGGCATCTCTATCTATAATCCGTAATTTAATATTGATGAGAATGATGTCTAAATTGGATATTAATATTTGTAACCCGTTATTTAATATTGATGAGAATGATGTCTAAATTGGATTCTAAATTTAGATATCAACCTCTATTTGTAATAATGAGCATAAGTCAGCTGATATAAATGTGAATTAGTGGTTAAGAGGTAAGAAGTTGGATTTTCAATCCCTACTCATAATTAATTATGTTTGAAAAAAAATAAAAAAAAAATTAAAAATTGAAACTTATATTTTTGCAGGTATTTTAATTAAAGCGAGGATTGAACCCATGACCTCATAGTCACGGGCACAACCTTATGCCAATTGAGCTATGCTCGATTTGACTTAAAAAATTTATCTTTATGGGTGATATATAATGCAGTTAAATATTTTAAATCATTCATGCCCCGTTTGCACGGTGCAGGATCAATCAACCCCACTCTGGACTATCTAGGTGATGCGCTCACTCACTCGTTGCACCAAGTGGTTGTTTGATAATTTTTATGAAAATACCCCCACTCTCTGCTATCTTAGGCGGAGCGCTCACCCACTGCACCAAGTGGTTGTTCGATGTCATAAATTTTGTTGATTAAGACATTATATTCTCGATCAAAATGTCGAAGGTCGGAGATAAGAATCTTCAACCGTCTATGGTGTTCAACTCACAAAAATATTTTTTTTTCCATAATTCATTTAAGGTTTAGATTATATTGTCTCTGTTTGTATTTGTCAAAACAAAATTTATATCTTTGGCGGAACGAGTATGAACCTACAAGACAGAATATAGATGATGTTAACCCCGTAGGCTCTAACGACCAAGTCAGATATTAAAATAATATAAGAAATATGGAGAGAATCTCCTATGGCAAGACTATAGCTCAAATGGAAAGAATTTTAGTTACTTTCTCCATCATGCCTCCTCTACTTTTGTAATCCCCTAGTATTGTATTGGTTCTTCATTAAATGGTCCATTAATGAGCATTGTAACGTTTGGAGAATTAATGATATGAAACTGCCCAAACATGGGCAGTTTCACTTTGGGTTCACCCGTCAATTTTTTTTTTTTTTTTTTTTTTGACCACATGTTGGGGTCACTAGGTGATACATCATGTCATTGAGCTATGATCTTGTTTGGTTGTTTACAATCAACTTAAATATATAAACACATCAATGAAGTATTAGTAATCTGTGTAGGCAATTTAAATTATGTTTTATGATTTTACATCGACGGAGTGTGTAATGAATATGTATTTTACCATCTGAATTTTATTTTTTAAAATTGTTTCTAGATTTTGTGATCCAAATAATAGAAATTCTAAAAACATTAAATATATATATAAAGAAAAAGTCGTCGAATTTCAACGATTGCCGAATTATAAAATGCATAATTATTTAAAATAATAGAAACTTGAATAATTCATTTTTTTTTTATTTCATGTTATAAACTCAATTCTTTTTTTTTTTATCAAATTTAAATATGTATAATATATTATTTTAAATTATATGATATGGTAAAATAATAAATATACAAAATTTATAACATAAAATATGTTCATAAATAAATTAATAATAATTTATATCCAAACTAATATTTAGTTGTCCGCTAGTTAATTTGTGGTTTATAATTTTTTTATTAAATACACATTTTTTAAGAATTAATCAAATTGAGACTCAATTTTTAAATCTACCACAAAACACATATTGTTAAAACATAAAATATAATTTTTTATTTTCATTGGATCATTTTTTTTTTAATTTTTTGTTTTTTTAGATCACTAACTAAGCAAGAACTTCCACCATCACTTTAAGAATTAAGAATTAATTTACACAACTACTATATAGTTAGTAGTACTTTAATGTTACATAATGTAAGATGTGACCGAGATTTTCATCATGTACTATTACTTTCTAACTTCTTTTTTTTTTTCTTTTGAAACAAACTATTTAATTAATTTGACGACCTCTTAATCAAGAAGACGATCTTATACTAATTGAGCTATGCTCGGTTTGACAATTTTCTAATTCTTTTGTTGTTTTAAAAAAAAGTTTATTCCGTACTCTTTAAATTGTATTCTCCCTCTTTTCTTATTTTACTAGAAACTTTCCTTCTTCTAGTTGACAATTCATATAAATTTTTTATTTTTTATTCTTTTAATTCAACAATATATGTGAGAAAATTGCTTCCTGTATCCATTTAGAGTTATTATAATTAAAAAAATAACAATTTTTAAGAAATTTACAAATATGATAATTTTTATCAGTGATAGTCACTAGTGATAGTCACTGATAGCAGATCAATGACTATCAATAATAACTATTGATATACTTTTATTGTTTTATAGAATTTTGTCAATAGTTATCACCATAGTAGTCTATCAGTCATAGTCATTTTATACTATCACTGATTTTTTTTTTTTTGGTTATATTTGCAAAAAAAAAATTATATTTTACTATATTTGTCATTCTTTTGAATCTATTTATACAACCAATCCTATATAAGTATGATGCGATCTCTTTATCAAAAAAAAAAAAAAAAAAAAAAATGTCTCAATTAATTAAACTATATTGAGAGAGGATTCTATAAACATTTTATTGTTGCAATTTGGTGAGTTGTTATAAAATGGGAGGTGTATTGCACCAAAGATTTGTTCCTAACTTTTGGAGGTTCTTGATGCCATGAACTTGAAAACATTCTGTTTTTGGCATATATTTTTATTTATTGATCACTCTCAGTTTTTCAATATACATATTGGCCCTTTGCTCATCTGAAAAAGTACCTTAACTTTTCAATATTCCAAACATCACTCCCATGAGGTATTTGTTTATTTTATATACTTATAAGATAATGTCAATGTCCATTTTTTTTTTTTTTTTTTTTTTTTAAGTATTTTGATTAATGCAAGGATTCAGACTGTGTAGTCAAGGATGTAACTTTATACCAATTGAGTTATGTTCGATTTGTTAATGTCCAATTCTTTTTACCATCGATAAAAATAAATTTTCTATTTAAATAAAAAAATTAATTAATAATAATAATTTGCATTGGATTCAAGTTAGTTTGTCACTTGAATTAATTAAACTAATTTGTGATGTGTTGTGGTTAATTTTAATTAATGTAGTTGAATTTGGCAAAATTTGAGTGATAATAATGCATTTAAATTTCGTGCCTGATTAATCAACCTCCACTCTCGACTATCTAGGTGATGAGCTTCTTCACCATTGCACCAAGTAGTTGTTTGATAATTTTTTTTAAAATCTGCCCTAAGGCAAAATCAAACTCTCACTCTTTGCTATCTTAGGCGGAGTGTTCACCCACTGCACCAAGTGCTATTCAATATTTAATGAACTAATTTGATCTTACGTTTTTACTTTTTAATTATATTTTCTCTTTATATTTATTTTAATTATATGTGTTAAAATATCTTAAAATATTTGTTGAATTTTATTTATTTAATATTACTTTTTTTTAGAAGAAACATTTGTTGAATTATATAGTATCTCTATAGAGGGTTTGAGACACTAACTTGGAATTGGATGAACTTCATTAGTATAATTCAGTTCACGTTTGACTTACTGACTATTATAATAACTCAAGGTCAATAATTATTATAACTCCGACTATTTTAACTAACTCAACGTCCCAAATAGTTCTTAAATTTTTTAAGGGTGAGAAAAATTGAAGGGTCAAATCCATCATAACAGTCAATGGTAGAACGAACCTGCCATAACATCGAGCCAAACTACTATATTGTTGGGTTTTATGTCCTAAAACTCGTGGTTTGTAAAATGTTATATTTGTAAATACTCTATTTAGAATAAAGAGTTATTAGTTTTATTCAGTAAAGAAGTTTACTGGAATAAAGTGAAACGTGTTTAGGTTAACCTATACCAATGACCAACACCCATGGCTGAATATGAGTGCTTGAGCCTCATGTATGACATGATTGTGGATCAGACTCAAGTAGTCATTCAAAACGGTCTATAGTATACGGATAAGACTGAGTACCTTATCCTGGTAACACTATTGGATGCAGCTCACTTTGTATTGTACAAAACAATGTGATCCGAATCGTTTCACATGGAGATGTGCGAGTGAGGGCGTCATGTGCAAAGAGTTTGTAAAAGACCGAACCGCGAAATATGTCGCTCTCTCTTTATAACACGGTTTACTGATGAGACCGACATTTTCATTTGATGGCCTAGGTAACTCGATCTCAATCCTGAGCTCGCTATGAACTTCTACTTTTACGAAAGTATCCTTTGACTTGCACGGGTGAGAGTGACCCATAAACGCCGACTCAATAAGCCTACCATCTTGGGGATTAAGTCGAATAGGTAGCTGGGGACATAGTACAACAAGATTGAAGTTCACTCCTAACCCGCTCCTTCAGGGTTAGTAGATAGGTTGTTCCCTTAATAGCTGACTCCGGGGCTTGAACAATTAGCGCGCACACTCTCATGAGATGAGAGAGTTAATTGATTTGTTGGTTGGACCACATATCTATTGTTCATTAGAGGTGGCAGTGGTACTTAAGGAACAAGATGTAATGCAAGGGTTAAACAGTTTAAATTACCTAGCTGTGATTACGAACAACCTGTGAAGGGTCGACTTGTCTGTGACGGTTATATCAGAGGACATAATATATCTACAGTGAGAAGAGTGCAACCCTCGGACTATAGTGGAGTCTCCGGGGGTTAACGAATGTTGATTAGTTCGGTTAAAAGAGTTTTGACCGGATATTCTCGTATCGTTGGAGCTCATGATTTGTAGGTCCTTTAGGTTCTCCTGGATAGCTTGGATAACACCGTGCAACAATATAAGAGAAGATGAAAAAGAATTTGAATCGTTCAAATTCGATTTATGGAAGAATGATGGACATATTTAAATATGATTTAAATATGAGATTGGTCTAAAACATGAATAAGATTCATGTGCAAAAAAGTCGGTTTTCGGAAAATGGAGTTTAGCCATATTATTTAATTAATATTTGATATTGAATTAAATAATAATTATTAATTAAAAAGTTTAATTAATAATTATTTTTATATATATATATATATATATAAAGTATGGCTAAAAATGAGTTAAGTGCCTTTTGGAGTTTACATAAGGAGATGAATTCATATTGCTTAAATTTGGTTTTGAGTTTCAGCCTCGGTGGTTTATGAGTTTTTGAAATTCAAAAGTTTAAGCTTATATTATTCTTGAACTTTTGAAGTTCAACGAAGAATGTTTTTTTTGAATTCTTTCTTATCTTAAGTTCCCTCAGACCCCACTTCTTTCTCTTCTTCTTTTCTTTTCTCTTGCAACGGGCACAGCGTCGAGGATAGCAGGACTACTTGGGGTGGTCTTCGAGGCGTTCGTGAGAGGAAGTGCGAAGTGTTCGTGACGAAGAACGACCGATGGAACTCGAAAAAAATTAGAAATTCAAGGGTATGTTTTCTAATTTCTTATTTCCGTCGTTTGAGCATGTTTTCTATTTGTTACATTGATGAAATTAGAGTTTCAAGGATCCAAAATCGCTTTCGCAGCGTGATAGGCTCCATCATATATCTTGAAGGAAATTATTGAGCTTTTCTCTTTTACTACACCATACTTTGAGTGAGCTATCTTATTTACAATTTATTAGGCGGTACTTTTCTCTCTAAGTAACTAATGCTCAACCTTATAAGTTGGGAAAAATATTTGTCATTTGGATTTAATTGATGTGTTCATGATCTTACATTTTTGTGGAACTCGAGTACATTACTGTTTAGTCTATCATCTTATCTTACTATGTTACGTGATACAGATCCAATCACTGAACCATTGCATGTATTCGAAAGAGCCATTACAAGAAGCAAGGCAAAGAAGATTCAAGAGACTTTTACACTACATCTTCAAAGGCTAGCTAATGGACAAGAAGAGACAAAGATTTTTTAACCCAAATTTCTTTACAATGTTAGTTCAATGAGTCAAGAAGAGAATGGTGTGAATATGGCACGAGAAAAGTCTTCTAGTTTGAAAGATGGCATGGGAGACAAAAAAAAGTGTGCAGAAATCGTGAGTAGTAGGCTATCCCGCTTGCACCTTTTGGGAGTTTGAAATGTCAACACTACTCAAGCGTTGTAATCTAAAAGAGCGCGTCATACCGTAGCTAGTTAAGACAATTTAAAGCATTTCTATTGTTTTAGTTTTTCCATATGACTTTGGGAGACCTTTGATAACGACCAATTTGACCTATTTAAAGGCTTGTAAGGCTCTTGAAAATATAGATTATGCTTATCAAGAACTTGTGTTTCTTAAAATCTTTTTTGGTGTTTTTTTTTCAAATCTTGTTTTAGGTTTAATAATCGGTTTATTGAATTAGTTTTGATCAATCTAATTCCGGAGTGTGTCGTCTTGACGATATTGATTATCTATTTAATTTTGTCGATGTAATTTGTGCGCATTTGTGCGCTTCTTATATATATTTGTGATAGTTAATTTTAAATACACATCTGTCATTTTTACAAATATCGAGCAGTTACTACTTTTTTTTTTTTTTTTTTTTTTTTGATTACATTGGGGGTGGGAGGATTTGAACCACAGACCTCGTGGTCGTTAACTGATAAGTATGCCAGCTGAGCTATGCTCGCTTTGGCGAGCAGTTACTACTTATTAGGGGGCTAATTCATTTATTTTTTGTATAGCAAGTACCAACTTCTTTCCATTAATTATAGAAATGTGTGTAATCACTCTTATATGGAAACACATTAAATATTCTTTTGATATTTTTTTCTTTCTTTTTTTTTGTAAAGGGAGAAAAATCATTATTAGCCTCATACTCTGGCAATTTTAAGTACCAAGCAACTAATAAATAAAGAGATTTTATTTACTGTCGGTTGGAATAAAAATGACTATTTTTTTTTTTATTAAAAAAGATAAATTAAAAATTATAATTTAAATACCGATAAACATTTGATTTTTGGTTTTTTTTAAATTGTGATTGGTTTTTCAAATTTCAAAAATATATATATTTTTTTAATTTTAAAAATTTAGCTTGAATTTTGAAAACAGGGGTGGGGAATTCGAACCACAAACCTATTGGTCACAAAGTCATACATATGCCAAAGCGAGCATAAGAATTGCACACATTTGAAGTAATAGAACATTAAAAAGTAAATATAGATATGCCCAAATCTAACTACGGAAGAAACACTTCGATTAAAAAAGAACTACGAAAATATCGATGCTCAAATTTTACGGAAAAATGTCTCATTTCTTTTTTTATAAAGATATTTAATTAATGCGAGGATTGAACCATATTACCTTTTAGTCAAAACACAATCTTATACGAATTGAGTTATAGTCGTGAACAAAAATATTAAGAATTGAGTTATAGTCGTATATATGCTACACAATTAAAATAATAAATATCTATAAATAATATCTCTTTACTGTAAAAAATATTTAGCCTCTTGAATCATAAAATAAAATAAAATAAAAAGTTAAAATAATATTTTTGGACCCTATATTTTAAAATTTAAATTATATTTTATTATCTATGTTTTTAAACTTTCAATTTTAGTCGCTATACTTTTAGTTTCAATAAATCTTAAAATCATTTATTATTGTTGGTTACTAGTTTTTTTTATTGAAAATTATTCAACAATAATAATATTTTTCATATAAAAAAAAAGACATGATGGGAATATTTTTTAAAATTATAGAGGAGAGAATAATAATATTTTTCATATAAAAAAAAGACATGATGGGAATATTTTTTAAAATTATAGAGGAGAGATTAATAAAGATGAAGTATTTTTTTTAAAAAAAAAAAATTAACAAACTAACTAATTTTAAAATTTATAAAAAATATTAAGACTAAAATTCGACATCTAAAAATATATAGACTAAAATATTTTGACGAAAATTATATATTTTTTTTTGAAATATTAATTTGACTAATAAAGTGAAATTAATTTCAAAATATTGAATTTCTCAACCAAATTGATGTGTTTGAATCAAAAAGTATTTAAAAAGAAAAAAAAATCATTGAATCAAAATACAGATGTAAAAATAATTTAGAGAAAAGAAAACATTAATGACAATAAGACGACAGTTGTAGGATTGAGAGCGTACTTTCAATTTTCTACTAAGTGAAAAAAATGACACGTGGTGAAATGGTTTAAAAAAATAATATATTTAATAGTGTCAGTTAAACAACCATTTTACCCCGTGTCATTTTTTAAAAGGCAGTGGTATGGAGTTTTTCCATACCACCGATGTACTAGAAATTCTCCCAAAAACTTAGTTGTAGTTTGGACTATCTTTTGGGGAGAATTTCTAGTCCGTGGTATGGAGTTTTTCCATACCACTTCCTTTAAAAAAACAATGACACGTGGCAAAATGAATGTTTAAATGAGACCCACCCTATTAAATATATTATTTTTTTAAACCATTTTGCCACGTGTCATTTTTTGAAAGGCAGTGGTATGGAAAAACTCCATACCACGGATGTACTAGAAATTTTCCCTATCTTTTGGCCAGATTTTATGTTATTTTTTTAATTAAAAAATCATATTTAATGTCTAATGTCACTTCAATTTTTTTTTTCTTTCATTTTTTCCACTTCCTCATAACTTTCAATTTCCAATTTTGCCCTTCTCTCTTCAATTCTCTCCAGTATCTCTTTTTATGGATGATTTGTTACGGTCAAATCTTAGTAAACATTTTTTAATCTCTCCATATGCGTAATAGCATAGCGAAAATTGACAGAATTTTAAAAAGATAATAATTAATTATTTATTCTATGATAAATGATGTGAAATTGAGTTGAAAACTTGAAATGAACAAAGAAATTAGATAGAAGAGTTAAGATGAATTTTATTGCAGAATTTTAGAAAAGTAATAGTTAATTATTTATTTTATGATAAATAAAGTCAAATTGAGTTGAAAACTTGAAATGTGAGGTTTTAGATATTATTATTATTATTAAAAATTGTAGCTGGATTTTTTTTTATCGATGATTTGTTAATTTCAAATCTTAGTAAAAAATTTCAAAACATTGATAAAAAAGAAATATTGGAGAGGATTGAATAGGGAAGGGCAAAATCGGAAATTAAAAGCCATGGAGAAGAAAAAAAAAGAGCCGGAAAAAAAAAAGTTGAAGTGACGTGATGCAATTTTTTAATTAAAAATAATAACATAATACTTGGTCAATCAAAATCTGCCACGTGGCTGGGCTGCAAAAATAGTTGTAGCCCTGCAACTAAGTTTTACTCTGAAAAATACGTTCTTTGTTTGTCACCCTTTTGTAATGAGTAAAATTTGTTTGTCTCGGTTACAAGTATCTTTTGCAGTCCATCTATCTGTCATGATTTGATTGACTAATATTTTAACTATTTTTAAATAATAATAAAATCTATGCCCGCTTACTGGTTTTTGTCAGTAACTTTCTTTTTCTTATTCCATCAAATTAACTTCTCCTACTTTCTCTCTCTGCCTTCCAAACTTGCCATGAAATTTCAATGGGGTTATTTGAAATTTGCAGGGCTGATTGTGTGTTATATATGCATCAATTTTTAAGTGGGTTTTTAGAGAAAGTGAAGGAAAGAGTGGGAAATTTCACGGTTGAATTCATCTGAGGTTGGTAAAAGGAAAGGTCAATTGGATTTTCAAAAATCCAAAAAAAAAAAAATGGTAACAAAAAAAAGATTTAATTATTTGTCTAGAGACTTTAGAGTATTGCAAATTTGACTGCGTTACATATAATTAATCAAAAAAAAGAAAAAAAAATACTTATAGTAGAAAAAGGAAGAGAGAGTGAGAGATGAAATTGAAAAACAAAGGCAGGTGGAAGGGGAGGAAAGAGAGGGAAAATATGAAAAGTTGTTTATCTGACGAAAAAAAGAGAAAGTTACTGAAGAAAAAAATCTAAGTAAACGAGTGAAGAGTTTTTTTTTTATTTAAAAAAGAGTAAAACTTGCTTGCTGCCTGGGCTACAAGTATCTTTTGCAGCCCAGCCACCTCTCATAATTTGATGGGCTAATATTCAAATCATTAAAAAAATATTTCACGCGGTTTATTGTCAGTAACTTTCCTTTTCTTATTCCAGCAAATTAACAACTTTTCCTACTTTCTCTCTCTTCATTTCTCTAAACTCCAATTTTAAGGCCATGAAATTTCAATTGGGGTTATTTGAAATTTGCAGGACTGATTGTGTGTTATATAGACATAAATTTTCAAGTGGGTTTTTAGAGGAAGTGAAGGAAAAAGTGGAAAATTTCATGGTTGGATTCATCTGAGGAAGGTAGATTGGATTTTTTTTTTTTTTTTAAGAAAAATTCCAAAAAAAAAAAATGATAACATTTTTTTTTTATTTGTCTAGAGATATCCTTTAGAGTATTGCAAATCTAACTGCGTTAAAAAATAGTTAACAAAAAAAAAAGAAAAAAAATACTTATTGTAGAGTAAGGAAGAGAGAGTGAGAAATGAAATTGAAAACAAATGTCATGAAAGATAGAAATGGAGGAAAGAGAGAGAAAATAAGAGAAGTTGTTTATCTGACGAAGAAGAAATGAAAAGTTACGGAAGAAAATAAATAAACGGACGTTAAAGAGTTTTTTTTATTTAAAAAATAATATAAATATTCAACCAATTAAATCGTGACACGTGTTGGGCTGCAAAAGATATTTGTAGCCCGGGCTGTAAGCAAGTTTTACTCTTTAAAAAATAATATAAATATTCAGTTACAAATCAAATCGTGACACGTGTTGTGCTATATTTGTAGTCCACAGTTTACTCTTTTATAATCAGGGTTAATGAAATAAGGCTTTTTCGTCGACTCACCCTCTCATTTTTTCTTGACATTCTACTCGTTTCATTTGATATTTTATTGAAATATTTATTCTCTTTCTTTTAAAAAACGAAAAAAAAATATATTTATATATAAAAACAAGAAAATAGCATTTTCGCCCACTAGAAAAATTTTCAAACCATAAATATGATGATTGCAAAGAAATTAACTGGAAAAATATTTATTTTGAAAAGTATTGATAAAAAATGTCAAAGTATATATGTTATATTAAGATGACAAAAATTTAAATTCTCTTGAACTAAATAAAATATCATAAAAAATCATTCTGACAAAATGTTAGTGCCATAGGACATTAAACATTTCTCTTTTATTTTTCTATTTGTCAGTGTTTGTATAATGTATAAAGTCTTTTAACACTATAAATATATTGCATGAATGTGTTTAAGGTCTTTTAACATTTATAAATATATTATCTGCATGTGTATGACTACAATTAAAAAAAATAATTTCATTTTAATTTTTAAATTTTTAAATTTGTTTCTGATTCTTCCTAAAACTTTAAAAAAAAATATTTAAGGACAAAACACTTCCATATCTCAACAATTATTAATAGATTCAAATCGACCATCGTATTTTCTTCGTTGTCCTCCAATCTTTGAGTCCGACCTTTGTTTCTACCACAGGCAGTTGAACACAAAGATTGGAGTATGGATAGATTTAAGGTCGTCGTTGGAGAAAAAAAGATTTCTAAATATTTTAAACTATTTTAACTTTGATTTAAAAGGGTTAATTTTTTTAATTAAACTTTTAGTTTATTTACAAAGTAATCAAATAGAATGACACATACACAATCTACATCGGTAAATCACCATTTTATTAGTTTAAAGTTAAGTCGGAGACTATTTAGAATCATTTTGTAAACTTGAGGAATAAAATTATCGTTTTTAAACCTCAAAGACATCAATCTCAAAACTCAGAAACCAAAAGTACAGTTTACTCTAGTTTTAATTTGATCCATATAATTTTTTCAAATCTCACAAATTATCCCTATTGCTATCATTTACATACCAAACACATGATTTATTTATTTATATGAAATGAACTGATGTTTTCTATTTTGTGGATTATGTTGACTAAAATAAAGTATAAGAATGGTGAAAAATGTCAAATCACGCATAACTCAATTGAGAGGTTGTGTTTTTGATTAAGAGATTATTAATTCAATCCTTAAAAAAAAAAAAAACAGAAAAAAATAGGTTGATTTTTTTTAAGTGGTATTTTTGTAGAGTTTAACTTCAAAAACTTAGATTCAATTATTTTTTTAATTAACATATTTGAAATTAAATTAAAACTAGTTAACTTTGGGGACAAAACTGAAATTAAGCTGAAACATAAATATGAAAAAAATAAAAAAATAAAATACAAATAACGAAATTTGTAATGTAATTATGTAAGTATGTAAGAGATAATTAAAAGAAATATAAATATTTGGGGTGGAGAAAAATCCAAAATTCCCTTATAAATACTGAACACACTGACATTTCTCAATCAACCTCTTTGACTTCTTTTACTCTACTTCTTCTTGCAGCTCTTCATTCTCTCTCTCTTATTACAGATAAGAGAGAGAAAAACGAAAACAAAAATCAGAGCCTCCTCTGTTTTCCTTTCAATGTCCTCGAAATCACCGCCCCACCCAGATTCCTCCTCCAATGGCGGCGCCGAACCGCCTTCTGAGGATCGGTGTCCGGTCGAGGAGGTGGCTCTGGTGGTACCTGAGACCGACGACCCATCTCTTCCGGTCATGACTTTCCGGTCATGGCTTCTGGGTCTGGCTTCTTGTTGTCTCCTCATTTTCCTCAACACTTTCTTCACTTACCGCTCTCAGCCACTCGCCATCTCCGCCATTCTTATGCAGATCGGAGTTCTCCCAATTGGCCGCTTCATGGCCTCCACTCTCCCAAACAGAGACTTTCGTTTTTTCCGCTGGAACTTCAGTCTCAATCCTGGCCCTTTCAACATGAAGGAGCATGTTATCATCACCATTTTTGCCAATTGTGGCATCTCTTACGGCGGCGGCGACGCCTATTCCATAGGCGCCATTACTGTCATGAAGGCTTATTATAAACAGAGCTTGAGTTTCCTTTTAGCTCTTCTCATCGTCTTAACTACCCAGGTTTTTTGTTTTGTTTTGTTTTTTTTTTAATTTTGATTTTAGTTAAAAGACCCTTTTCTTAAGTTATAATATTCCCCTGTTTTAATTTGTACTTTGGTTTAGGTTATTGGATATGGATGGGCTGGAATGCTGAGAAGGTACTTGGTAGATCCTGTTGAAATGTGGTGGCCTGCAAATCTCGCTCAGGTTTCTCTGTTTAGGTACGAACAAAAACTCAGAAATGGGGGTGTTTTTTTTTTAATTTCAATCAATTTCTTTGTGAAAAATGAAAAAAAACTTGGTGGGTAATGATGATTATGCGCTAATGATGACATAATTCAATTCTGATTTGCTCTGTTTGCACAGAGCCCTTCATGAGAGGGAGGACAAATCAAAAGGAATGACAAGAATGAAGTTCTTCCTAATCGCCATGGCAGCAAGCTTTGTGTACTACGCATTTCCAGGTTACTTGTTCCAAATCTTATCATTCTTCTCGTGGGTTTGTTGGGTTTGGCCAAACAGCATCACGGCTCAGCAAATTGGGTCGAGCCAAAGTGGGCTCGGGCTCGGTGCATTCAGCTTCGATTGGGCCGGGATTTCAGCCTACCATGGAAGCCCATTGGTTACACCATGGTTCTCAATTCTCAATGTGGGAATTGGGTTTGTCATGTTCATTTACATCGTCCTCCCTGTTTGCTACTGGAAGTTCAATACCTTCGATGCCCACAAATTTCCCATCTTCTCTAATCAGCTCTTCACTAGAACAGGCCACAAATACGATACCACCAAGATTTTGACGCCCAACTTTGATCTCAATGTTGCTGCTTATAATTCTTATGGGAAGCTCTATCTTAGTCCTCTTTTTGCACTCTCTATTGGATCTGGTTTTGCTAGGTTTACTGCTACTCTCACCCATGTTGCTCTCTTCCATGGCAGGTATCCTCTTTTTCTTTTTCTCTCTTTTCTCTGTTTTAGCCTTTTAGGTTAAGTTCTTGAGTTTTGTTTATCAACTTTGATGTGATAATGTTTGATGTGCTTATTGAACTAAGAATGGTGGCTGGTGGCTGATTTGACATACGTGATTGTAAATGACCAAAGAAAATAGATATATGCTACTCCATTATAATTACTGATCATGTTATCTTATTTTAGTCTCGGCATGTCAAATCATCCAATGTTTGTCCTACATGTTATGTCATCATTTAGATAGATAGATGATGACGTTATTCATAATTTAAAGTTTGATGTAATCCAAGATTTTTAAAGTTTAGTGATTAAATAGATATAATCAATAAAGTTTCAAAACTAATAATTTATTTCATTACATGATTGTTTGAGTGGAAAGTGGACTGCTAAGAGACGACCATTGGAATTGGGGGGCTGCTGGAAGGGGGAATGAATTATGAAAGAGAGAGGAGAGAAAAAATGCAAAGAAAAGAAAGATGGGTCCTACTAGAATGGGGAATTTGAATGTCATTCTCTCATCTTAGCTGATGAGAAGAATATCATTCCTTTTCAAACTAGAAATGATTTTTATTTTTGGGATGGGATGGGACAGAAAATAAAATAATACTTCATCTACATGAATAAATCCATGTTACATGATTCTTATTCCTTCATCGATCCTAAGAAGTAAATATGCCGGGACTGGAAAATAATAGTGAGTTTATAGGGAATGGGTTCAAACCATGGTGACCACCTACCTAGGATCTAATATCCTACGAGTTTCCTTAACAACCAAATGTAGTAGGGTCAGACGGTTGTCCCATGAGATTAGTCGAGGTGCATGCAAACTTGCCTTGACACTCACAAATATATAAAAAAAAAGAAAAGAAGTAAATATGGTTCTATAACTGTTCTTATTGAGTTACAATCTTGCTTGAATTGTTATTAAAGATTTGAAATCCTTATAAGAAGAATTGTCTCATAATTTGCTTCACTTTCTATAACACAGAAGTTGAACACAAGTAGTGGGTCTTGAGAATCCTTCTAGCTTTAGATGATAGTCGGAAATGGACTTCACTTCAAGTGGGTCTTGAGAATCCTTCTAGCTTTAGATGATAGTCGGAAATGGACTTCACTTCATCAGAAAAATCTCAAGATTTGAGTTTTTTTTCTACCATGATCAAAGTTGAGTACCTAAAGTGATGATGATTGTGCTCTTTTAATTTTCTAGGGAGATATGGAAGCAAAGCAGGGCAGCAATCAAGAATGCAAAATTGGACATTCATGCCAAGCTGATGCAAAACTACAAACAAGTGCCAGAATGGTGGTTCTTGATCTTACTGTTTGGAAGCATTGCTCTGTGTCTTTTGATGTCGTTTGTGTGGAAAGACGATGTGCAACTTCCGTGGTGGGGGATGTTATTTGCCTTTGCTATGGCTTGGATTGTTACCCTCCCAATTGGGGTCATTCAAGCAACAACCAACCAGGTAATTGGACACCGAATCGAACGAGAACTAGTTGGTAGTAGTGCTTGTCTCTCTTGCTTTTGCTTTAGGTTCTCTTGAACATATTCCCAAAACAAAATACTGATATCCATATGGAATCTTATGCAGCAACCTGGATATGATATTATAGCACAGTTCATTATTGGTTATATTCTTCCTGGAAAGCCAATTGCAAATCTGCTTTTCAAGATCTATGGGAGGATCAGTACAGTTCATGCTCTGTCTTTCTTATCTGATCTTAAACTTGGCCATTATATGAAAATCCCACCAAGATGCATGTACACTGCCCAGGTGATCTTTGTTTGCAAACTTCAACCTTTCATCCATCTTTCTCTTTTGAGAATTCATGAGCAATGCATAACTTGACCGGTTGTTGTTTTGTTTTCCTCTTCCTCAGTTAGTCGGGACTCTAGTTGCCGGGACGGTTAACCTGGCCGTTGCTTGGTGGATGCTGGACAGTATTGAGAACATCTGTGATGTTGATGCTCTCCACCCTGATAGCCCATGGACTTGTCCGAAATACCGAGTCACATTTGATGCTTCTGTTATTTGGGGACTGATTGGACCGAGGCGGTTGTTTGGACCCGGTGGATTGTATCGCAACTTGGTGTGGCTATTCCTCATCGGAGCTGTCCTTCCGGTCCCCGTCTGGGCGTTGAGTAAAGCTTTCCCTGAAAAGAAATGGATTCCGCTGATAAACATACCAGTTATATCCTATGGCTTTGCAGGGATGCCACCAGCAACTCCTACAAACATAGCAAGCTGGCTCATCACTGGAACCATTTTCAACTACTTCGTCTTCCGATACTACAAGCGCTGGTGGCAGAAGTACAACTACGTTCTCTCGGCCGCGCTTGATGCAGGGACAGCTTTCATGGGCGTGCTGCTTTTCTTCGCGCTGCAGAACGGGGGCCATACCTTGAGGTGGTGGGGATCACAACCAGACCACTGCCCTTTGGCAAAGTGTCCAACTGCTCCCGGGATCTCTGTGAAAGGATGTCCGGTGTTCTAGCAGCAGCAAATTGGTGATGGTTATGCAAGAAAAGGGAGTTTCTGAAGATCGTCGAGGCGAGGGAACGACGACGAAACTTATAATGTTACAGAGCTAAACAACTGAGTTGGTTCACATTCTTGCTTTGCTTTTGTTGTTTGTAAATGCTAGTTGATTGTAATGAGAGAGGTTCAGGTGATTTGAGTGGGTTTTCATGTTAATTACAAGTTTGTGCTACAGCTTTTTAGTTTTAGTATGCTAGTTGAGAGAGCAAAGCAGAAAATAAAAGCAAAAGCTTTTTTTTTTTTCTCTCTTTTTTTTTCCTCCAAGTGTACAATAGAAAAATAATACAAATGGAATATTGGATTAAAAATCTTTTTAATCTGTATATTTTGTTTCAATTAGATTTCTATAATTTAAAAAGCTTCATTATCATTATAGATATTTCACTTTTAGTCTATTTTGACAAGGTTTTCGAAAATTACACTTTAACTTACGAAATAGCTTCATTTTGTCTATTGCATTTATAATATTATTGATGTCTATAGTTCATGTGTAAAGAAAACTACTTTGAATTATATAATTGTTGATGCGGGGATTTGCAAGATCAGACCTACAAGATAAATTTGAGCACTAGTGTGGTGCTGAACCCAACATGCTCCGTTGTCAAAGTCAATGCAACGGTTGAAGAGTAATTAGTGTGCACAGTGGGTAGTTGCATACCTTAAATGAGGAGTTAACCTTCGTATTTATAGGTGTTTTGCTTGACATGTGTGCCAGGGCCATATGATGGGACGTATTCCCTTTTTTAGCTAGTCGGTTGCTCGTCCTCGGCTTATTGCCCGAGCAACGTCATGGATCTTTCCTTTTTGAGAAAGTGGGCCGCTTGAGCCTTCTATTCTTGGGCCTCTTGGGCATATTTTCTGGATCATCCCACAACATTGGCCCCAACCGACGTGTCGGGTCGGAGAACTGGCGCATTGGTTCGTGAGCTGATGCAATGATGACGTATGGCAGTGCTGACATCACCGCAATCATGACGAGGCACGCTGTTATTTCTGAAGCGTCGTCATCCTGTTGTGCCTCGGGGGTTGCCGATCGTAGTGGATTTAACGATTGCGACCATCCGACTGACACCTATAAGTACGTGGCTTGAGTTGGGTCATTCTTTGATCTTTCCTATTTTGCTCTCGAGCCCCATTATCGGATCCTCTGGTGAGTCGCTAACTCTTGTTCTTCTTTCCTTTTCCTTTTCTTTTTCCCTCTTTTTATGGCTCAGACCGTTCTAAACCTCGTCGAGGGGGTCGAGCGGACACGTCGAACGCTCCTCGGGGCGAGGGTGGGCCCTAGGATCTGACGCCGAGGTGTTTGGAGAAGTTGAGGGGTCAATATGACATCCATGCTTCCATACAATTTCGTCTTCCTCGGCCCGACAAGACGATCGAGAAGCCGCCTCCTTGTTGGGTTCCAATACGAGTGATGCGAGCTTGTCGAGGCTTGTCAAATAAAATTTATATTTACCGATGAACAGCTTGTAGTAAACTACAACAGACCGAGTCGAACTCAGAGAGCCTAAATTAATTTTTTTAAGCTAAAATTAAATTTAAAAGCAAATAAAAAATGAGGGGTTTTGAGGTTTTATCGTTTAAGCTAAGGAATTAAAACAATTAAAGATAATGGTGAGAGAATTAAGAGACAAGAGATTACCTTGCCAATTTAGAGATGGTCGAGATACTTAATGGTTTTGTTCATCTATTAAATTTAAAAGCACAAATTTATCCCAATTGCAAATCGATTATAATTAATCTAAAATTACTATTCTAATCATGCATGCACTCAGCTTGCTTGCTCGAATCCGTAACAAACAACATATGATAAAATATTAATTACGACAAAAAACCACAATTAAACCTAGTGCCTAATTAACTAGACACGATCGTTCCATATTCATTAGACACTACCAGTGTGGGAAATACCGAGGCAATTAGTTAACTTGGATAACCTAAATTAACTAATTGATTTCTCTTTAATCCTAAATTGACCATGCAACCTATGTGAACATGGATAACCAAGGAAACTGTTGGGCTGAATATTTGTTGGGCCTTCAATGTTGAAGCCCGAACTCACCAACACAGAACACCTCTTTGACTAGGTGTGTGGTCTGAGAGGAAGCCACGTTATTCACTCATGCAACAGAGGGTATTGACAACCCTAATTCCATTCATTATTCGAGATTGTCCCTAGCGAAGCTCCGGCGAAAATGTTACTGGGTGCGATCATTCGACGAAGAAGAAGAGCAAGATGAAGAAGACTAAGCTGATGAAGAAGAGGAAGATCTTCAGCTTTATCTGTAATGACCCCAAATTTTATATATAATTAATTAACTTAAAATGGGATAATTACTCATAACGCATAATTTTCTTTTTAAATAAAAATATAAATTCCATAATCATAAGACTTAACAACTTAAATAAAACTTAAAGTTTATCGGTAGCAGCGGAAATTATAAAACAGTGTCTATAAATAAAATAAACATAAACTAAAGTTGTGATCATAAATCATTAAACTTAAAATTTCGGGCACATCTCATGGTTCTTCCTCTTCAATGCCAAGATCATCCTCGATGAATTCACCATCATCTACATGACTATCTGAAAAATATAAAACCACGAGATCAGGTAGTATAAAAATACCTTGTAAGTGGTTCCTATCATAAGGAACCTTCATGCTCAAACACACACATCATGCTTACATGCTTGCATATCACACCCTAACATGTAGACTATGAAACAATCTACCTTAACATACTTGTACTTGCTTACATATTCTTACATACATACTTATATCCTTGATTTGGCGCCATGCTAAGCAGAAATACCCCATACCATGACCGTCAATTCCGCATGTAATATTTATAAGGTAATTTTCCCTTATAATTATCATTAACATGAACTAATTTTGTTTCCTAGGGCCCAGCCCGTTAGCAGAAACCATACTTGCCATATCATACATCTAGCTGCATAACATAACTGCTTAATTTGGGTATTTCATGCCTAACATATTCTTCCCTAACTCCATGACTCTACTTAGTTGACTCCATGAATGTAATGTAACACACATATATGTCATACTCAACCTAAGCATGCTTCACTAACCAATCAATGTAACACAGATCATGTGAAATGTAGAACCATAAAAAAATAACATAACATAACATACTTTGAAAAACATCAAATATCATAAAACAACAAATCAATCAAGTATATATTAAAACAATATAATATAACACACTTACAATCAATACCACAATAAAAAGATTAATCAAACATCACAACTATACAATACAACAATCAATTCGGCTACTTATGATAGAATCCACTTACCTCAAGCTTCAAATCTAAATCCTTTAAAGCTTCCTAAATAACATATGATACAAATTAAATTAGGTCTAACTTAAATTTAGTTTTGCTAAAGAAACTTCATCCACTAGCTAAAACACACTAACTTTACTAGCTAACCTAATTTGCATATTAATTCACATAGTTATAATTAATCATAAAATTAATATTCAAAACTCATAAGATACTTTTTGTGAACATATTAAGCTCTGATTTATAGATAAAAAATACATTAAAATAATTTACTACTTCATAGAATTCATTAAAAAATTGAAAACACAAATTGTACTAGTTTTTACCGATTTTAAGCCCTATGAAAATATGATCATGAAAGTTAATTTGAACTCATTGAAAATATATTTAAGCTTACTTTATGCTACTGGACATGATAAAAAAAATTCAAAACAAATGTAATTAAACTTCTATATCAATCAATTTCGAGCTAGAACTAGGAAATAGCATAAACCGATAAACACCATTTTAGAGCAATTTTAAAGATTATTTTTTTTTAAGAATTTTAATTCTGATTTTCAGCCCCAAAATCAACACTTTTTAGATCTAAAACAACGCCTAAAATTTTCCATGAGAACCCCTAAACGATTTCAAACAACAGAGAAAAAGAGGCTTACCGGTGGTGTGTTTTTCCTCTCTACCGTAAACGATGAATGGAGGAAAATTTCCAGCAACTAATTAGATTCAAATGATGCTGGAATACCTTAGAAAAAGATAGGTATGAACATGTTTAGGATCTATGAAAAATATCAAGAAAGAATCACTACGAAACTAGATGGAAAACAACTCATTTCTTACCGATTTGGTGCAACCGATGAACGATCTTGTAAAATCCAAGAACAACACTTGAAACAACTTGCAAAATAAGTGATCCTTTCTCAAGATGAGATTTACATAATTAGAATAGGTGCTAGAGAGAAAACCTTGGAGATTTCTTTAGACAAATTTTGGAATGACAATGAAAGGACACATAGAACTTAAGAGTAAAGTTCATTGGAATTTGAAGCATCCAAGTGTTTCCTCTTCTCTTTGTATGAACATCCAAGAGGTCTTACAACATGTCCTTTGGCTCTTCAACTCACCCACATAAATTCCTAATGACCCTTGGGTGGAAGTCTAAAAGATGTCTTAAGAAAAACTTACTAAGATTAAAGAACTTAATAACTAAGATGACTATTTTCCTCCTCTTTTGTCTACTTACTTTGACTAGGATAAATTATGGAATGTAAATGTCAAGAATTATAGTTTACTTCTTTTATTACCTTGTAGTAAAATAGTTTATAAAATAATATAACTTATGGTAAAAGTTACAATTCACTATACTTATAAGTAACCACATCATACTTCCAATTTAAAGTTACATTCTTTGTTAATTAACCTTTTATGCATAAACATTTGACTCTCCTAGATAAATAACTAAATACAAATCAATAAGTTATTAATATATAAAATGAATTTATTTAATTATAGCAATAACAAACAAATAACAATAGATAATTACGAAAATACCCTTAATGGTAATGTGGGACATTACATTATCATAAAGCCTCGAAGATCTGTCCGGTTTATTCAAGCTATTTAGAGATGATTTTTTTTACAGAGAAAGGATTTTAAGATAAATGTTTATCCTATTCTATCTGTCTATATCCCTTCTTCTCTTCACTCTTCTCTATCAGTCCATTCTCATGTAATATATATGGACTTTACAAAGGACTTTATGAAGAACAATTTCTGTTTTAGAACATAACAAATTTATTGTTTTCTTTTTACAAATCTCCACCTTAAAACATGATTTTTGTTCTTCGATTTAGCTAAATTTCTAACCCTTTTTCTGTCTAACCTTTTTCAGGTAAGTCGAATCCGACGAGTTCAAGACAGTGGTTGAACTTCAACTGTGGAAGAGGCTTCGCCAACATGTCAGAAACATTCTCTGAGGTATGAACCTTCAAAACCTCTATTTCTCCCTTCTCTATCTGTTCACGAACAAAATGGTATTTTATGTCAATATGTTTTGTTCGATTGTGGAATTGCTGATTTTTGGATAAATGTATAACACTCTGATTGTCACAGTATATCTTGACTGTTGTTTGCATAATTCCATAGTCTTTTAGCAAACCTTTGAGTCATAATGCCTCTTTTATTGCTTCTGATAGGACTATAAACTCTACTTCTGTTGATGAGAGAGCTACCACTAGTTGAAGGGTGGTGAACGCGGGATGTCGAGTCCCGGCCAAATTGATATTTATATTACTGGCTTGCTAATCTAACTAGTAGATAGCGGTAACCAGGTCGATCCACAGGGAACTGACATTCAAATTAAATTTGCGATTAATAAAAAGAGGGATTTTGATTGGTAAATTGAGAATTAAACAGAAACATAGCTAACGGAAAATTAAACGAGAATTTAACAAATTAAACGAGCATGCTTAATTCTGAGAAATGAGATTGATCACTATTGATATTCAGTTCATCGACAACCGAGGAATTAGCCACGATGCTCAAGCATGCTATTTGTTTGGCCATACTCTGGCTCAAACAACCCAAAGAACTAATTAGAAAAGTGCAATTCTAATTAACTTGGCAAATAATCAATTCAAGGTGATCAATCCTAAATCAATTAAAGGCCAGTGACGGGAACACTGCGACGAATTAAACCGTGGATTAACTCGATTTTTCCCTTATCCAAAGTCTATCTGAAAACAATAACCAACTCATACCCCCAACTGTCACTTAGGCTCGAGTTACTTAGCCATGCTTAGACTATTGTTACTTAACGATTAAGGCAAATTCAAGTCCTCATCTCTAACGATCTAACATGCATAGGAACTAGGGGCGTCAATCCTAATTAATCTACACATGCTAATTGAAATCAACCATGGGAAGAAGATGCAAGAAGCTCAAAGGAAGCTAAACATACATTAATGGGCAAATCTCCCCTTCAATCAATAGTTTAACAATATCAAACTTAAAATTAAGCACTACCTTACTTAACCTTCCATGGAGGATAAATTTCTCAAAAACTCCATGGAAAAGCTTGAGTTCATACAACAATGGAGGAAGAAGACCCAAATTTGGGTAAAAATGTAGCAATCCCGAGAAAAATCCGTGTAGAAGATGACCTAAAATCGAAAAATTTCCCTTTTATATTCGCCGTAGCGTCGAGACGCTAGGGCAGCGTCGCGACGCTACAGACGAAACTTCAGCGCGCGCGCGGTCTCGGAGCATCGAGCAACGTCTCGACGCTGATGCTCGACGCTTGCTCTCGAATTTTTATAAAAATTTGAATTGGACAACGTCTCGACGCTGGACCAAAAGTGTAACTCAAATTTCTTTCTTCTCTTCTTGGTCTGGTTCCTTCCCGAAGCTTCTAAAATGCTCGTCTTAGCACCGAAACACGTCTTTGGACTCCTTTAGCTCCCGACCGCGAGATTACCTATAAGAAAGCCATTAAATCAACATTAATCACAGTTCTAGCCGATATTAAGGAGTAAATAATTGCTCTATTTTAGAGCTATCAAAATACCCCCGACCTGAATCTTGCTAGTTCTCGAGCAAGGTATACTCTGAATTATCTCAAAAGAATGAACTTGCATGCTAACATCTCTAACCTCAATGCTCATGAAAACAAGGTATTCATACCAACGAAAAATAATTAAACACATCCATAAGTTGAGAACATTTCAAAATTTAACTCCTACTCCCTTACATGTGTGTGTGCTTAGCTCCTCTTAACCTAGCTCTTATAAGCCCGAAATAACCTTATTCAACCCTATAGCTCATTTTCCCCTACTTCCGGCAATAAGAATAGTCTAATAGTTTTTTAGCGTCGGAGAGAGTAACAAATCAGAAGGCCTAATATTTTTTTCTTTTTAGTACTTTGTACTTTATACCCTTCAACTTTTATTTTAATTCAACACTCTTTTTTTACTTTTTCTTCTCCAAGAGAGCCTTTCATGTCAAGCTTCCTTCGTTCCAGCTTACCCGCAGTTCCACTACACAATGTATCAGACTACGGGCAAGCTTCACATATAAAGGACTAATGCTCACTTCTATTAGCTACCCTTTCATGCAGCGACAACCATGAGTTACAGATCGCCCCTGGTTACACGGGCAACACAAGAAGAAGGAGCATCTCAGGAGCTTTTATTCAACAACTTTCACCTTTCTCTTTTTTTTAGGCATATAGCTTTGCTATAACACAAATGAATTATTACTAGCTCTAACACATCAAGCCTCCCTAAAGGTACCTTTCGGGGTGACAACAAGAGTTCAGACCAAATAAAATAATTCTAAGCCTACAAAACCAAGAGTAAGAGGTCTATGTGCCCAGTGAATGTAGGGGCGTAACATAATTTTTTTTTAAAATTAGGCTCAAAATATGTATACATTCTTGTTGCGTGCTCAGTGTGTATGTAAAATTAAATGCGAAGAGCACTCAGATCATGCAAGTATACATGGTCTGCAGCAAGTGATAAGTATAATTTAATTCGTTTTCCCACAGAGATTAAGTTTAGTGACTAGCGATTTGGTGTGTTAGATTAGAGAAGGTAACTTAAATTGGATAGATTTTGGGTTGAGGGACGAAAGTATAAAAGATGCAAGAGGAATGTAAACTTAAATGCAAAGCAAGCAAAGAGGTAAAGTTATAATGTGGAAAAGTAGGATTGCGGATCTCGCAATCTTGTCGCAATGATTTCACAATGGATTAAAAAGTAAAGAAAATGACTAAGGCAAAGGCAAAAATGGTTATTGCGGCTCTCGCAATAATCTCGCAATAAATTCGCAACGATTTAAAAACTAAAGTAAGATAGCAAGGTCGGCTTAAGAGTCCTCTATAGGCATTTAACTATGATCATTCAACAACAAATTAACATTTCATGCATCGTTTTAACTAGGTCTCATGCATCTTTCGATTACATGCATTAGATCTTGAGTTTACTCATATCCAAGTAAGACTTAAGAACCTATTTATACACACATGCTAACAAACGTGCTAGGAGAATGCCTATTCCTAGGCCATTCTCTGGTTACCATAAAAGGCTAACATGAATGGATGACTCTGAATTCTTACTCCCTCCAGAGGTTAGGAATTCTTTAGACAAAATGGATGGCCAGTCGAAATTGCCCATGAGATGAAGATCACATACATTCAATGCATTCATGCTACTTTACATGCTGAATTCACATACTTCTAGCCTATAGATTCATCCATGGCAGACCTCTATTGAGTTAGTTACTCATGGTTTTCGAAGAACTAAAGGAAATGAATTGCTTAAACATAGAATGGAGAACTCAACAAAACTAATTGATTAAGAAATAATAAGATGAAGAACTCAACGAAACTAATTGATTAACTCTTAAAAAGGCAAAGTACATAACAATTCGTAAAGCAAGCGTGTAAAGGTCCGAAAGCAATGAACAACATAGACAGTAGTAAATGATTCAGAACAGTATGTCAAAAAGACAGCAAGGAGTTTAGAAAGCAGTAAAGAAAGCAGTAGATGTGTAAGGATCCTCCAAGTCGCAAGACGCCTCGGATGAAGGGGAAGATTAGCTGATCTTGGGGATAATTTCAATAAGAAGAGAAAGGGATCTTCTCTTCTTCCTCTCGAATTATCGACGCCAAGGGCTTGTTTCTTCGATCCAACAAACGGGGGGAAGGTTTTGTCTGCAGGTTTCTTCACGATCGGGCACTCCTCACTTTCAGATTGATTCTTTTTCCATCGTCATTCGGCTCCTTTTATAGCCTCTACAGGTACCTTCAGCTGCAGATCTCCAACCATTCTGAAGCAACAACCTCCCACGCGGCAGCAGTAGAGAAGTTAGGCGGCTGAAAAATCGCAACAACGAAGACTGACGGCTGGAAAAATGCAGCAGAAAAAGACTGGCGTTTCGGTTTTATTGCGAGGATCGCAATATTTCCGCAATGCACCTGCAATGTACAATTTAACTCTTTTTTCACCATTTTGCATCCTTTTTCGTTCCTTTTCCAAATAAGCCTTAAATTAGCATCATTTCTCAAATTCTCACTTTTAAGCACACATTAAGCTAACTTCTAATAAAAACATTCAAGAACTTCCATGATTTTTAGGTAATTAAGGCCCTAAATAATGCACTTTTGGAGAGGTAACAATTCTCCTATTTTTTGAAATGCACAAATACGGAGTATTCACAAGTATTTCACAGACTGTCCTCATCGAACAACATGCAAACACATTCTAAAACATCTCAAAATCAGAATATACACATGCTTGACAACTAAAAGGAAGTCCCAAAACAAACTCCACCCCCACCTTAAAAGCTGCATTGTCCCCAATGCATTAATCCATCAGATAAAACAATTAAAACAACAAAATTCTAAGGGAACAGAAAACCTTCCCTGAATTTTGTGAGGTCGGCGGATAGAGATGCACAATCTTTTTCTTCCAAAATAGGTCCAATATGTCGGGCAATCCTCTTTTTCTCCTAGGAAAAACAAAACAAACAAACTTTAAAAGCCTAAACAAAAACAACAAACCAATAAACAACAAAATTACAGTCCAAGCTTGGGTGCCTCCGAGAAGCGCAAATTTTTAGAGTCGATTGCTCGACTTTACCAGCACTCTCTCAACCCTTCTCGTACTCGGGTGGCGCTACAGGTAGTGTAACATCATAGTACTCGACGTCACTCTCATGGAAAAATTTCAATCGGTGACCGTTCACCTTGAATGTCTCATCCGAATCCAAGCTCCGAACCTCTAATGTGCCATAAGAAAAAAAAATTAGTTATGATGTAGGGCCCTTTCCAACGGGAACGAAGTTTACCTGGCATGAGCTTCAAGCGAGAGTTGAAGACTAGAACCTTCTGATCGACTTCGAAATTTTTTCTTACGATCTTTCGGTCGTGGAACAACTTGGACTTCTCCTTATAGATTCTTGAGTTTTCATAAGCATCCAAGTGAAGTTCTTCCAA
Organism: Herpetospermum pedunculosum; assembly: GCA_028017165.1. NCBI lineage: Eukaryota > Viridiplantae > Streptophyta > Magnoliopsida > Cucurbitales > Cucurbitaceae > Herpetospermum > Herpetospermum pedunculosum. Next base: position 48,853,279 of record CM051528.1, on the reverse strand, counting down.
CTCTTGCAATTGGAGAAGCCTCGATTCGCCAGCTTCCTCCAAGCTCATGTTGCACTTCTTGATCGCCCAGAATGCCTTGTGCTCTATCTCCACTGGCAAGTGGAAAGCCTTACCAAAAACCAACCTATAAGGGGACATCCCTATAGGTGTTTTGTAGGCAGTGCAGTAGGCCCACAAGGCATCTTCCAAACGAACGCTCCAATCCTTCTTGCTAGGTTTCACGGTCTTCTCAAGTATGAACTTTACCTTTCTGTTAGAGACTTCGGCTTGCCCGTTGGCTTGAGGATGGTATGTGGTAGATACTCTGTGATTCACACCATACTTCCTCATCAAGGCTTCAACCAATCGATTGCAGAAATGAGTCCCCTGATCGCTGATTATGGCTCGTGGGATTCCATACCTGGTGAAAATGTTAGACTTAACAAATCCTACAACAACATTAGAATCGTCAGTTCTAGTGACTTTCGTCTCGACCCACTTTGAGACATAATCAACAACCAATAAAATATACGAGAAACCACAGGAAGGGGGAAAAGGTCCCACGAAATCCATGCCCCAAACATAAAAAATTTCTCAAATCAAAACAGGGAATTGGGGCATTTCATTTCTACTAGAAATAGATCCTACTCTCTGACACTTATCACAGGTTTTAAAAAATTCATAGGCATCTTTAAATAACGAAGTCCAGTAAAACCCACTGTCTAAAATTTTCCTTGCCGTTGTTCTTCTAGGCAAAAACTGTCCCCCACATGCATAATTATGACAGAAAACAAGTATAGACTCATGCTCAGATTCAGGCACACATCTTCTAATTATTTGATCAGAGTAGAACTTCCACAAAAAGGGATCCACTCTAACATAGAATTTAGCATCTCTTTTCAGCTTAACTTTCTTAGCAGATGAAAAACCGGAGGGGAAATTACTTGTGACTAAGTAATTTACCATGTCTGCATACCAGGGAAGTGTTGCATGAATCTGAAAGAGTGTCTCATCGGGGAAGTCATCATTAAGAGACAATTGGTCTTCTTTTCTAACAATTCTACTGAAATGATCGACCACTGAATTCTCCGTCCCCTTCCTATCCTTGATTTTCACGTTGAAGTCCTAGAGGAGCAAAATCCAACGGAACAACCTCGACATCGAATCTTTCTTGGTCATCAGGTACCGCACAGCTGCATGGTCAGAAAAAACAGTTATTTGAGATCTGAGAATATAAAAAAGAAACTTATCTAGCGCAAAGACAATGGAAAAAAGTTCTTTTTCAGTCGTAGTGTAATTGCATTGCGTCGGGTTAAGTGTCCTGGAGGCATAGTAAATCACGTGGCTCTTATTCTCAATTTTTTGACCAAGCACCGCTCCCAAGGCATAGTTACTGGCGTCACACATAATCTCGAAGGGCGAGCCCCACTAGGTGGGTGTATAATCGACGCGCTCGTCAAACTACCCTTTAGCAAATCAAAGGCTCTCTTTCATTCTTCTCGAAACTCAAATGGTACATCCTTCCGAAGAAGGTATGTCATGGCAAAGCAAACTTGGAGAAGTCTTTGATGAACTTGTGATAAAATCATGCGTGGCCAAGTAAAGATCAAACCTCCCGTACATTCGTTGGGTAAGGTAAGCTAGCAATAACATAAATTTTAGCTTTGTCTATCTCTATACCCGTAGCAGAAATCACATGACCCAAAACGATTCCCTGACTAGCCATAAAATGACATTTCTCAAAATCCAGAACAAAGTTTGTCTCAATACATCGTTTCAGAACATGCGATAAGTTGCTCAAACAGTCATCAAATGAATTGCTATACACAGTAAAATCATCCATGAACACTTCGATGCATTTTTCTATAAAACCAGAAAATATGCTCATCATGCATCTTTGAAATGTACCGAGTGCGTTACAAAGCCCGAATGGCATCCTTATAAATGCACATGTGCCAAAAGGGGACGTGAGTGTGAGTTTCTCTTGGTCCTCTTTGGCAATTGGGACTTGGTAAAAACTAGAGAAACCATCAAGAAAATAAAAGTATGGCTTCCCAGCTAAACGCTCCACCATCTGATCTATAAAAGGAATGAAAAAATGGTCCTTCCTAGTGACCTCATTCAGCTTCCTAAAGCCTATGCACATCCTCCACCCATTTTGAATTATTTTGGGTACTAATTCATTTTTCTCATTTCTAACTACAATTATATCTGTTTTCTTAGGAACAATATGGATTGGACTGACCCATTTACTATCGGAGATAAAATAGATAATACCTGCTTCAAGGAGCTTGAAGCTCTCAGACGTAATTACCTCCTTCATCGCTGGGTTGAGCCTTCTTTGGGGCTCTCGCGAAGGCTTCGCTCCTTCCTCTAACAGGATTCCGTGCATGCACAAAGCTGGACTTAGCCCGTGTAAATCTGCCAACGTCCATCCAATTGCCATCTTGTGCTCTTTAAGAACTGTCATTAACTTCCCTTCCTGATCCAGTATAAGGTTCTTTGATATTATGACCGACAACGTCTCTTTATCTCCCTAAAACTCGTAGTTTGTAAACTGTTTGAATGTTTATTCAATTCTGCAATAAAGTGTTATTGAGATTTATTCAGTAAAGTTGTTATTGAATAAAGGGCAATTGTGATTGCATTAACCTGTACCAATAAAAAAACACCCATGGCGAGAGTATGAGTACTTGAGCTTCATGTATGACATGAATGTGGATCAAGTTCAAGTAAACAACCAAAACAATCTATAGTATATGGATAAGGTTGGGTACCTTATCCTGGTAACACTATTGGATGCGGCTCACTTTGCACAAAACGATGTGATCTGAATCGTTTCATGTGGAGACATATGAGTGAGGGCGTCATGTGCAATGAGTTTGCATAAGACTGAATCGAGAAATTAAGTCGCTCTTTCTTTATAACACCGTTTACTGTAAATACCGACTTTTTCATTTGACGACTTAGGTAACTCGATCTCAATCTTGAGCTCGCTATGAACTCCTGTTTATTCAAGATTATCCTTTGACTTGCACGGGTGAGAGTGGCCAGATCGTCGACTCAATAAGCCTACCATCTTGGGGATAAGCTTGAATAGGTAGCTGGGGACATAGTGCAACAAGACGAAATTCACTCCTACCCGCCTTTAAGGGATAGTAGAGATGTTGTTCTCTTAATAGCTGACTCCATGTCTTGAACAAGAGGCCTCTCCCTCTCCTTAGCCAGAAAAGGGATATGATTTGCTGGTTGGACCACAAATCAATTGTTCATTAGAGGTGTCAGTGGTACTTAAAAAATAAGATGTAATGCGGGGATTAAACAGTATAAATGACCCGCTGTGATTACGAACGACCTGTGAAGGATCGACTTGCCGATGACGGTCATATCAAGAGGACGTATCTACAGTGAGGAGGGTGCAACCCTTGGACTTTAGTGGAGTCTTCGGGGATTAACGAATGTTGATTAGTTCGCTTAAAAAGGTTTAGCTGGATAATCTCGTATCGTTGGAGCTCATGATCTGTAGGTCCTTTAGGTTCTCCTGGCTAGCTCGGTTAAAGCCCTGTAACAATATAAGAGAAAAAGAATTTGAATTTATTCAAATTCAGTTTTTGGAAGAATGATGGACATATTTAAATATGATTTAAATATGAGAACGGTCTAAAACATGAATAGGGATTCATGTGCAAAAAGATGATTTTCTGAAAACCTGGTTTTGTCATATTATTTAATTAATATTTGATATTGAATTAAATAATATTAATTAATTAAAAAGTTTAATTAATTAAAAAATATATATTATATTAATTAAAAAGTTTAATTAATAAAATATTTATTATTATTTAAAATTAATTATTTAAAATTAATTTTTTAAAATAATAATAAATTATATATATTTTTACATGCATTATGCATGTAAGCCATGTGGTTGATCCACTCATTTTGATGAGTTTTGAAGTTGATGAACACAAAAAAAGAAACAAAAGTTGGAAAAAAGCTCTCGGGTTACAAGAATGAAAAATGGGTTTTTCATTTTATTTTCCTTCTTTTTTCAAAAACTCAATTGTTGAGTTTTGCAAGACCTTCTCCGTCCATTACTTCTTCTTCTTCCATTTTTCCTTTTGTAAAGGAGTCCCACCACTCCGTTGCTTGGTCCGAGGATAGCGGGACTACCAGAGGTGGTCCTCGAAGAGTTCGAGAGAAGTTTCGTTGAGTTCGTGAGGAGATTAATGTTGGGATTAAAAATAGCGAGATATAATTAAATGCGGAATAAACTAAATATATCTCAACCTCCCACTTCACAGGTTAGAATCCAAAAGCCAATCAGTCACAAAATACAATAATAAAAGATAAGGGAAAGAGATAACAACACCGAGAGATATACTGGTTCGCCCCGATCTCGGGACTACGTCCAGTCTTCTGCAACTGCAGGTTCTACTATAATGGAGATTACAATTGGTCCCTCAAGCTCACGCTACAAAACTCTCTCAAATAGTCCAACTAGAACTATTTGCTTCCAAGTACCACAACCCGGTAGCTTGGGATAAACAAAGAGAAATACCCACAGTTCTGAAAAATACACTGTATTTTTCAATGCTCACTGTCTATAACTACTGTACTACACCAAAAACATTGACAAAATTCTTCAACTGGAGAACTGTGGAGCCGCAAGATAATTCTCTAATTTTTGCTTTCAGCCGCAAAGACAAAAAGAATCTCACAGCACATGTTTGACATCGGTAACACATATATTTATGTGAACCAAACTTCAAACCTAAATGACCAGCCATATTGGGCCTAGGGCCCATAACTTCAAACCATAAATATTTGCCGTGAGTTTCATTTGAGGGTTAAATAATTGTAGTGTTATTTTGGCTTCATACCAAAATCCTAACAATCTCCCACTTGAAGACAAAATAACCATCTTGCCTCCCACTGCAACAAACTGATCATCTTGATAAACTTCAAGGCTCTACTCCCACTACAACTGTTATTTCTGATCTTCTTGGCAAACTCCAAGGTTCAACAAAAAAACCTGTAAAACAACAAACAAACAACTATCAGAAAAATAATTGTAGCTCATCTGTGCTCGCCCCGAGGTATGGGCTCGCTACGTGGAACTGTCCCCCAGACATAAAGAACAGTCACGTACTCCCACTTCAGCTAAGTGGTAACAACTGACATCTTCTTCGATCCTGAACACCTGTTCCTGAAGAAGATATATTTTGCAATTGACTTGACTCCTTTATTCAAGTCTGCTGCCAAGCTAGAGACTAAACCTTTGACCATAACAACTGTCTTGACCTTACACTTTGATGCCCTTACTCGCCTAGGCGACTTCATCAATTCATTCGAATGTCTGACAATTGAGGATTGACGATAGCCATCATCTTTCTCTCTTGGACTTCCCAATTGTTTCTGAACTGACGGATCTTGATCTAACTGATCGAAATTGGCTATCATTGCTGCTGGTTCAACTGTACCTCTACACTTACCATCTACAGCTTTAACTGGCATCCACTGTCTCTTTGATCTTTTGGCAACACTAAACTGACATCTATATAGTGTGGAATTTCTGTGGCCAACTGCCACTACCTGGGATCCTAACTTGAGTTTACACTGGCGACTGCCAAACTCAGAACTATAACCCTCATCCTCCAACTTGCCAATAGAGATGAGATTAATTTTCATCCTAGGAACAAACCTGACATTGCGCAACACCAGAACACTGCCACATACTGACTTCAGACTAACATCTCCAATCCCACATGTCTTGGAGACTCTACCATCACCCATTCTCACTAAACCATGATGTCCATCTATGAATGATGTGAACAAATTTCTATCTGAAACTATGTGAACTGACGCTGCACTGTCTAAAACCCATTCAGATGAGTGGTTACTACTCTCTGTGTCACTCTCAACACAGACATAGGCATCATCAACTATGTTTACCTCATGATCCTCTTTTAGTTTCCTACACTGACTTTTGTAATGACCTTTCTTGTGGCAGTAAAAGCATTCTACCTCCTTATTCCTATGACTCCACTTTTTCCTATTGCTATTCAATTTATTATCTTCATAATCAATTTTGTCTTTACCCTTAGTTAAAGCTAAAGCTGATCCTACAGTAGATTCTTTACTACTCCCTTTCCTACGAATTTCCTCAGCTATAGCTAAATCACAAACCCCTGAAAATTTCAGAGTGTTATCTCCCGTCGAATTAGACACTGCTGTCTTCATCGTTTCCCAACTATCAGGTAAAGACATTAATAATTGAATAGCATACACTTCATCAGTAAATGCTATCTTGACAGACTTCAACTGATTAACTAAAGTGGTAACTTCATTAATATAGGAATTAACTGATGAATTTTCAATCATTTGCATGTTGAAAAATTTCTTAAGTAGATATGCTTTACTATTGGCAGACTGTTTCTCATACCTGTTTGTAAGCGATTCCATTAGCTTGATTGCAGTAGTCTCGTTGGCTACAAGACTAGCCACATCCATCGACAGACACATCCTTATATTTGCAACTGCTTGTTCATCCATATCCAACCAATCTCCATCTGACATCCCTTCTGGTCTCTCCTTCAGTGCCTTGTGCACTTTCTTGCAGGTTAGGAAATCTTTGATTTGCATCTTCCAATAACCAAAATTTTCCCCATCAAATTTTGTGACTCCCTCGAAACTTTTTGGATTCATCGCTCCCATGATTCCTGAACCAAAAGCTCTGATACCACTTGTTGGGATTAAAAATAGCGAGATATAATTAAATGCGGAATAAACTAAATATATCTCAACCTCCCACTTCACAGGTTAGAATCCAAAAGCCAATCAGTCACAAAATACAATAATAAAAGATAAGGGAAAGAGATAACAACACCGAGAGATATACTGGTTCGCCCCGATCTCGGGACTACGTCCAGTCTTCTGCAACTGCAGGTTCTACTATAATGGAGATTACAATTGGTCCCTCAAGCTCACGCTACAAAACTCTCTCAAATAGTCCAACTAGAACTATTTGCTTCCAAGTACCACAACCCGGTAGCTTGGGATAAACAAAGAGAAATACCCACAGTTCTGAAAAATACACTGTATTTTTCAATGCTCACTGTCTATAACTACTGTACTGCACCAAAAACATTGACAAAATTCTTCAACTGGAGAACTGTGGAGCCGCAAGATAATTCTCTAATTTTTGCTTTCAGCCGCAAAGACAAAAAGAATCTCACAGCACATGTTTGACATCGGTAACACATATATTTATGTGAACCAAACTTCAAACCTAAATGACCAGCCATATTGGGCCTAGGGCCCATAACTTCAAACCATAAATATTTGCCGTGAGTTTCATTTGAGGGTTAAATAATTGTAGTGTTATTTTGGCTTCATACCAAAATCCTAACAATCTCCCACTTGAAGACAAAATAACCATCTTGCCTCCCACTGCAACAAACTGATCATCTTGATAAACTTCAAGGCTCTACTCCCACTACAACTGTTATTTCTGATCTTCTTGGCAAACTCCAAGGTTCAACAAAAAAACCTGTAAAACAACAAACAAACAACTATCAGAAAAATAATTGTAGCTCATCTGTGCTCGCCCCGAGGTATGGGCTCGCTACGTGGAACTGTCCCCCAGACATAAAGAACAGTCACGTACTCCCACTTCAGCTAAGTGGTAACAACTGACATCTTCTTCGATCCTGAACACCTGTTCCTGAAGAAGATATATTTTGCAATTGACTTGACTCCTTTATTCAAGTCTGCTGCCAAGCTAGAGACTAAACCTTTGACCATAACAACTGTCTTGACCTTACACTTTGATGCCCTTACTCGCCTAGGCGACTTCATCAATTCATTCGAATGTCTGACAATTGAGGATTGACGATAGCCATCATCTTTCTCTCTTGGACTTCCCAATTGTTTCTGAACTGACGGATCTTGATCTAACTGATCGAAATTGGCTATCATTGCTGCTGGTTCAACTGTACCTCTACACTTACCATCTACAGCTTTAACTGGCATCCACTGTCTCTTTGATCTTTTGGCAACACTAAACTGACATCTATATAGTGTGGAATTTCTGTGGCCAACTGCCACTACCTGGGATCCTAACTTGAGTTTACACTGGCGACTGCCAAACTCAGAACTATAACCCTCATCCTCCAACTTGCCAATAGAGATGAGATTAATTTTCATCCTAGGAACAAACCTGACATTGCGCAACACCAGAACACTGCCACATACTGACTTCAGACTAACATCTCCAATCCCACATGTCTTGGAGACTCTACCATCACCCATTCTCACTAAACCATGATGTCCATCTATGAATGATGTGAACAAATTTCTATCTGAAACTATGTGAACTGACGCTGCACTGTCTAAAACCCATTCAGATGAGTGGTTACTACTCTCTGTGTCACTCTCAACACAGACATAGGCATCATCAACTATGTTTACCTCATGATCCTCTTTTAGTTTCCTACACTGACTTTTGTAATGACCTTTCTTGTGGCAGTAAAAGCATTCTACCTCCTTATTCCTATGACTCCACTTTTTCCTATTGCTATTCAATTTATTATCTTCATAATCAATTTTGTCTTTACCCTTAGTTAAAGCTAAAGCTGATCCTACAGTAGATTCTTTACTACTCCCTTTCCTACGAATTTCCTCAGCTATAGCTAAATCACAAACCCCTGAAAATTTCAGAGTGTTATCTCCCGTCGAATTAGACACTGCTGTCTTCATCGTTTCCCAACTATCAGGTAAAGACATTAATAATTGAATAGCATACACTTCATCAGTAAATGCTATCTTGACAGACTTCAACTGATTAACTAAAGTGGTAACTTCATTAATATAGGAATTAACTGATGAATTTTCAATCATTTGCATGTTGAAAAATTTCTTAAGTAGATATGCTTTACTATTGGCAGACTGTTTCTCATACCTGTTTGTAAGCGATTCCATTAGCTTGATTGCAGTAGTCTCGTTGGCTACAAGACTAGCCACATCCATCGACAGACACATCCTTATATTTGCAACTGCTTGTTCATCCATATCCAACCAATCTCCATCTGACATCCCTTCTGGTCTCTCCTTCAGTGCCTTGTGCACTTTCTTGCAGGTTAGGAAATCTTTGATTTGCATCTTCCAATAACCAAAATTTTCCCCATCAAATTTTGTGACTCCCTCGAAACTTTTTGGATTCATCGCTCCCATGATTCCTGAACCAAAAGCTCTGATACCACTTGTTGGGATTAAAAATAGCGAGATATAATTAAATGCGGAATAAACTAAATATATCTCAACCTCCCACTTCACAGGTTAGAATCCAAAAGCCAATCAGTCACAAAATACAATAATAAAAGATAAGGGAAAGAGATAACAACACCGAGAGATATACTGGTTCGCCCCGATCTCGGGACTACGTCCAGTCTTCTGCAACTGCAGGTTCTACTATAATGGAGATTACAATTGATCCCTCAAGCTCACGCTACAAAACTCTCTCAAATAGTCCAACTAGAACTATTTGCTTCCAAGTACCACAACCCGGTAGCTTGGGATAAACAAAGAGAAATACCCACAGTTCTGAAAAATACACTGTATTTTTCAATGCTCACTGTCTATAACTACTGTACTACACCAAAAACATTGACAAAATTCTTCAACTGGAGAACTGTGGAGCCGCAAGATAATTCTCTAATTTTTGCTTTCAGCCGCAAAGACAAAAAGAATCTCACAGCACATGTTTGACATCGGTAACACATATATTTATGTGAACCAAACTTCAAACCTAAATGACCAGCCATATTGGGCCTAGGGCCCATAACTTCAAACCATAAATATTTGCCGTGAGTTTCATTTGAGGGTTAAATAATTGTAGTGTTATTTTGGCTTCATACCAAAATCCTAACAATTAAGTGTTGAAATTGAAGAAATTTAGAACTACAAAGGTATGTGTTCTAATCTGTTTGAAAAACCATAATGTAATGGGTTACTTTTTAGTATAATATTTTAAGATTTTCATAGTAAAATATCCAAACTTCAAATCTGCAAATCCAACGCTTCGAAGTTCTTCCGTCAACCTCAGACTTCGAGTCTCTCATCGAATCCCACAACGTTCTCGCTGTAATCTATATGATACTTCCTCTGATTTTGTTTCTTAAGTAATTTCATTTCATTAGCTTTTGTTTCTTATGTTTTATGGCTCTGAAGGTTCCTGTAGGATGCGTTAAGGACTGGACAACTTTGTCAGAGTGGAATCCATACAATGGTGGCCTTGGCAATATGCAGGTTGTTTTTCAACTTCTATTCTCTTCTTAGTCATCTTAAGCTAGCTCCTGGTGATTCTCTAAGCTGCATATTATTTTACCAAGCTAGTTTGTGTATTCTAGCTTTTGTTGTTGTTAATTAGAGATTGAACCGATGATTAAATTGTGTTTGTAAATTGAACATTAGGAAGCTATGCTCAGTAGAACGACTCCATTTTTTTATGGTGACCTTGGAAGCTATGAAGAGTATCCTTATTAGGATTCTTAAATATTTAAATTTGAACTAGTTCAAATTTAAGGGTCTTTTGCTTTGATTCTGATGAATGCATTTATCTTTCTTAGATTCCACTTTCATTTTATACTTTATTCAATTTTGCAACTTGCCTCTACAAGAAAGGAGTAAAGGAAATTATGTTTCTTTTGATTTCCTTTTGAATCAAATTCTAATAGGATGACCTATTCTGACATGGAGAAAGGTTGTTTGCCTTTTGAAGATGATCCTAAAAAATTATATTTAGCACAGGTTAAATAGCTTTGGTACAATAGATAAATATACTAATTAGTTCTGCTAATTGTCTTCTGAGCTTTAATATTTGGTCATGTCTAATTCAGTTGCCAAATTTGGATGTTATGAAGGAAGAAATGGTACAAAAATAATGTGTGGAGTGAGGAGTGAATGTGGTTTGAAATTAAAGTAAAATCCATCTTTATGTACTTTTTGACTTCAATTCCCCTCATGTGTATTAGAGTATAGGCACCAAAATCATCCAATTTTTCTCTTTTTTTTTCCTGTTATATCCCATGCCAACTCGGGATTATTCCAAATATTGCCTATAGTTTAGAGTTAACGTGACATGGACAAGAACAAGGCTTCTTTCCATAGATTTACATAGCCTAAAGTTTGTTTTACCGTCATGCTAGATTGAAGTTTGTTTTTCTAAATTGAGAAATCTATAGATATTTGTTGAGGTGTTTCAATTGATTGTGATTATAATGAATTTGATTTCACGCTAATGACAACGAAAACTGATGAGTTGTTTCATAGATTTGTGAGGTGCAAAATATAGAAGTAAGGTCATGGCTTTGTGGTATTTCATGCCAAATTTTCTGCCAACTATTAAGCATAACTCAATGAGTTGCTAGTTCTTGGGTGAGTTAGTCCTTTCATTTATTGAAAAGCTTTAAGCTTTAAGCTTTTCTTTCCTTTATGGATTTTGTTAACATGTGGATGGAGATGAATGTAGATGAAGATGACGATTGTTTATATAATTCTTTTGTAATTTGTTTTTTGTAGGGAGATAAGAGGAGATCATGACGACTTGCTTGACTCTTTAATTTTGTACTCAATGTTACTTTAATTTGAAAATTTGGTAAATTTTGTATTTGTCTACGCACTTGTTAGAAATTACTTTGTAATTTTTTTTTTTTATTGTGTTGGATACAACTTATTCAATATGTTATTTTTTTTTTTGTAATGAATTGCATAATTTCAATAAAGAGATGAAAGTTGTGACATTTTTTATTGTATATGTATATGTATGTACAATTCAATTGTGTTTATTTAGCTATAAACAAGTTTTACAAGGAAATAGTTTACAACACCATTAGAAGTTCTAAAAGAGGGTCATTATGACAATTAATAATATATGTTATGTTAATTGATAAGAAAAAACTATAAAACGTATAATAATGTTAAAAAAATCGCTATGAAATGTTCAAGATTTTTAATAACATTGGCTATCACACTGTCTCTAAAAACGCTATTTAAAAGTTTCCATAATGTTAAAATTATGCTCAAAAAATATTATTTAACGTTTCCTATTGCCTTGAAATACCGCTATAAAAAGTGTAGGACTTTCGATAGCACGGCCTACCACCGCTGCCTAAAAATGCTATCAAAACGTTTTCATAGCGCGTTTTTAACGTTATTAAAACGCTATAATAGCGTTTCATTACACCGCTATAAAAACTTTCCATAGCGTGTTTTTAACGTTATTAAAAGGTCTATAATAGCGGTTTCTCATATTGCTATAAAATATTTTCCATAGTCTGAAATATTCACGATCGAAACTGAGTTTTCTATAGCGGTTTTCGTAGCGCTGAAAAATCGCTATGAAAAGTCAAAGACTTTCAATAACGGGGGCTATGACAGCGTTTCAAAAAACTCTATGAAAAGCCTACAATAGCTTTTTTCCGACGTTGTGGTATGTGATATTTGTTGTAGTGTCAAGATCTGTACGTCTTTTAGGTTCTCCTAGCTAGCTCGGATATAGCCCTGTAACAATATAAGAGAAAAAGAATTTGAATTTATTCAAATTCGATTTTTGTAAGATTGATAGACATATTTAAATATGATTTAAATATGAGAACGGTCTAAAACATGAATAAGGATTCATGTGCGAAAAGTCGATTTTTAGAAAATCGGGTTTTGTCATATTATTTAATTAATATTTGATATTGAATTAAATAATATTAATTAATTAAAAAGTTTAATTAATTAAAATATATATTATATTAATTAAAAAATTTAATTAATAAAAAATTTATTATTATTTAAAATTAATTTTGAATTAATTTTTTAAAATAATAATAAATTATATATATTTTTACATGCATAATGCATGTAAGCCATGTGGTTGATCCACTCATCTAATGAATTCCATTGGGATGGTGTTTTCAACTCATTTTGATGAGTTTTGAAGTTGATGAACACAAAAAAAAAGAAAGAAAAAAGTTGGAAAAAAGCTCTCGGGTTACAAGATGGAAAAATGGGTTTTTCATTTTATTTCCTTCTTTTTTCAAAAACTCGATTGTTGAATTTTGCAAGACCTTCTCCGTCCATTACTTCTTCTTCTTCCATTTTTTCTCTTGTAAAGAAGTCCCACCATTCCGTTGCTCGGTGTTGCGTGCTCAATGTGTAAATAAAATGTGATGCGAGAGCACTTAGATCATGCAAGCATACATGGTCTTGCAGCAAGTGATAAAGTATTTTTTCATTCGATTTCCCACAGAGATTTATTCTTAGTTACTAACGAAGTGAGGTGCTAAATTAGAAATGGTGACTTAAATGGGGTAGAATTGAGGGTGTTGTGCCAAACTAATGAAGAATGTACGAGATATGCGAGCATAAACAAAAGCAAGTAAAGAGATTAACTTGAAGGTAGAGGAAAAAGAATTGCGGAGAAAGCAATTAAATCGCAAAAGTAGAAGACTGGAAAAATGGCTAAGGCAAAAAGCAAAATAATAGAATTGCGCAGACAGCAATTATCTAGCAATTAAGTTAACGAAAAATTGAGGGTGAGATAAGGAAACAAGGTCAACTAAAGACTCCTCTATAGGCTTTTTCATACGATTATTCAGCAGTAACTTAACTTAACATGCATCAACTTAGCTTAATCTCATGCATCTCTCGATTACATGCATTAGATCCTTTAGTTCACTCATATCCAAGTAAGGCTTAAGCATCTATTTATATAAGCAAGCTAATGAATTGTGCTAGGAAAACGCCTATTCCTAGGCCGTTTTCTGGCTACCATGAAAGGCTAGCATGAATGGACGACTCTGAACTCTTACTCCTTCCGGAGGTTAGGAGTTCTTTAGACAAAATGGATGGCCAATCGAAATTGTCCGTGGGATAAAGTACACATACATTCAATGTATTCGAAGCTATCCTACATGCTGGATTCACGTATTTCTATCTATAGATTCATCATTAGCAGACCTTTGTGTGATTAGTTACTCATGGATGTTGTGGAAGTTGAAATACTAGGTTGATTAAGCATGATTAACAGTACTTAAATGAAAGCAAAGGAAAGACAGAAAGTAGTATGAAACTTGCGAAGATGTAAATGATTTCTCTATTGAAATAAGATCCAAAAACTCAATGTGCAATAGACTGTAAACAACAAAGAACTAAACAGACGAAGACGAATTGAAGTAATGTAGTAAACAGAACCAAATGACAGCAAACAATAGAGAAACTAAAGACAGAAAGCAATGTAAAAGTGTGCGTAAACTCCTCGCCGCAAGCGCCTCGGATGAAGGGGAAGGTTAGCGTTTCTTGGGGATGAATTCAATCAGAAGAGAAGAAGGATCTTCTCTTCTTCCTATCGAATTATCGGTGCCAAGAGCTGATTCCTTCACTTCAACAAACGAGATAAGAAAATGGAGAGAAACTGCGTTGAGATGAGAATTCTACGCTTCCGAGCTTGTTGTTCTCCTTCCCCCTTGACCTCCTTTTATAGTGTTTTGCAGATATCTTCAGCCATGGAGAACCATCCATTCTAAACGACGACCCTCCACGTGGCAGCAGGAGAGAGCTTAGGCGGCTGAAAGATCGCAACTGTGGCGGCGGACGGTTGGAACAACTTAGTAGCAGCAGCTTTAAACTTTGCGATTTCCTCGTTGTGACCGCAATAAACATTGCGGAGACAGCAATGTTTCAGCAATTCTCCTGCAATGCACAATTTAACTATTTTAACTTCGTTTTTTATTCTTTTTCGTTCCTTTTACAAATAAGTCCTAATTTAGCCTCATTCCTTGAATTCTCATATTTAAGCATGTATTAAGCTAAATTCTAACAAAAACGCTTAAGAGTTTACACAATTCTATAGTAAATAAGTCCCTAAAATATGTACTTTTGGAGAGGTAACACACCCCCAAACTTAAGTTATTGCTCGTCCTCGAGCAATTATAAGGGCTTACTTGGGCTGCTATTACTCTATCTGACTACTTGCTGACTTCCCTAGGCTTACTATCCAAGGCATAGCTGTCCTGTGACACTCTTCTAAGTTCAAACTAACTCCACATTTTGCTTATTCTGGTTTCTCCTGCCTTTTAAAACCTATTGCCTTTTATAAATTTCCTAACAACTGGTTTATCTGCTTAAGTCATTAGGTTCATTGTGCAACTATCCCTAAGTTTTCAAATTCTCCCTAGTTTTATCCCAGACTCAGTACATGCTTCTAAAGTATTTTTAATTTAGCTACCTAGGAATCCTTACAGTCATACCAAGCTTAGTACACATGAGAATCAGAGTACAGTCCATAGAACAACTAAGCTTTGGCATCACTGTGTTTGGATCAACACTCATCTCCCTTGACAGACCTACAAGCTATGGTCCTGTGCTTAGCAAACTAAGGATCAGAGTTCATTTATACAGGACACCTAGGCACCTAGGCCATAGCTTGCTGGCACACATTCTTCCTCCTTGGTTTTATTTTTCTTTTTCTTTCCTTTTGGTGGAGTCATCTTCTGGTTTGCCTTTTGATGCAGTGCCACTTGTGGGTTACACAAATGGCCCTGACTACTCAACATCCATTAGAGAGACTCTACCTTTCTGTTTTTTTTTTCTTTTCTTTTTCATTTTTTTCAAAAAGGAAGAAAGGATGCTTATGTTTAAAGAGGGAGAGAGGAATGTTCCTAGGCCTAGAGGCTGCCTCCCCCAAACTTGAACCCTTCATTGTCCCCAATGAGAGTCGGAGGTGGCACACCCCCAAACTTGTCCTAGAAGCATCTAGTCTAAGGTAAAACAAGCAGAACTTAAAACTCCTAGGCATAAAACGACCTTCTTAAAGCAGATAACTCTGAGGCATAATTTTTGTAAAAACAACATGTTAATGTCTGACAGAGGTGCATGCTTAACAACAAAGGAAGCTAAATTAAACGAACAAGAGTGTACTAAGACACTCATCCAGCATGCTCATTAGATAGACTGCATAGTGAAGGCAGTAAAGCAGCAGAAAATCGAAATTTAAACAGAGCTAGCCCATCCAAAAAGACATCTAACAACATGCAAAAACTAACAAAAATTGCAGACACCGCAAAGAATTCGCAAAAAACCTACAGAGCAACTTAAGCAATGATCAAGGCTCCTAACATGCTATAAACAGACATAGAGAACTACATACAACAACAAAACTATTTAAGCTAACTACGCAGATGACATCAAACTAATCTAAACTACTCTAACAAACAAATTAACAATTAAAACAGATCATTGATTGGATTAAAAATGGGGTAACAGGTCACAGAAAAGCAGATTTATTGTTTTTTTCTTTCTTAAGAGGGATCAGAAAACTCCCTCGAATGTCGTCCCTGACATTCAAATATCTTCATCACCGTCTCTCCCTCCTCGTGGAGGCACCCACGGCTTCAACAGATCAGCAGGGAAAGTGGGGAATATGCATCTCAGCTGTTCAGCCACCTCCTGATCCCTTGCTTGTGCATACTCAACCCATTTAGCCATCTTGTGCTGCAAGTCCATTAGGCAGACCATGGACAACGACTGTGCAGCAGCCAGGCCGTCCATCTCAAATTCCATATTGCCCCGTCTTCTCATCCTCAAGATCGTGGGCAGCTCCAGATGGCCTGTGTAAGCCAACTGCTTCTCATCCCTCGCAATAGGCACACCTGCACGTAAGCACAGTTTAGTTATAGTGTTTGGGAAAAATAATTGGCCCTTACCTTTGCGTGAGCAGTCAATGATGGAGGCGGCAATGACTTCACCAACATCAATGGTGAGTCCCCGCATGATGGCATAGAGCAGCAACGATCGCCCCTGGTTGATGTTCGTTTCGTGTGTCACCGGGGAGATGCGTCTGCGTACAAGAGAGAACCAGACTGCTGCCTTGTCTCTAAGGGTTGCACTCATCAGGGTGTGCTTCCCATTCCTTGAGACTGCCTAGGCTGCCTCAGGTTTCCCAATTGTGTGCAAGGCCTCTTCTAGGACTGCCTCAGATGGCGAGTCGACGATCTTGGCATACTCAGAATGTGTATGCCCTCTGAGAGCATAGGCTTCGTTGATGGCATTGGCAGAGAAATCGACTTCCACCCCTCTCACCATTGATAGACACGCTTCAGGGTGTGTGAGATTGGCGTAGAAATCGTACACCATATCAGGATATGCTGAAATTGGAGGCCTGCAGAGTTCCTCCCAGCCATGGTTAATGATCCCTGCGCGCAAGAATTGCGGCAGGTCCGCCAATGCATCAAGAAAGCCTCGCTCGTGGAGGAGTTCCTTCTTCATCAATTCGAGGCCCTTGGCCTCTGCTTCCTTGGAAACATACCTCGCAGCTCGAGGTTCGTCTTCAGGATACATCTTCCTCTTCGCCTTTTCTTTTGTTTTGGCCGACTCAGAGGCCTCAATCTTCATCTTCTTTAAAGAAGGTTCAGCTCCAACCTTCTTCTTCTTGGCTCGTTTGGAGGCCTTTGGCCGCTTGCCCTTGACAATCACTGGGGCCTTTTTCTTGAGTCGTGCCTTGGTGGCCAGATGTTGGAGACAACCCCCCAGTGTCTCGTCCATGGAGTCCTTGCTTTCCCCCTCCACAGGGCTGAAAAGATTGACATCCCTTAAGGGGGAAAACACCTCATCTTCCTCAGCTGGGTCGGCGATTGACACCGATTCTTGGCGCTCTTCAGATGGAGCTGCAGCCTCCGGCGCGTGCTGAGAAGATTCAGGGCTCTGCTTGGCCGTCTCAAATGATGGACGGCCACTTTCGAGGCTCTCCTCGCTCGGAGTTTCCTTTTCTTTGATCGGTGAGTCCTCCACCGCAACCTTCCACTTCCTCTTCTTCGGAGTTCCAACCGGATCAGAGGGGTCAGCAGCTACCTCTGTCGCCACCTTCCACTTCTTCCTTCGCACAGGCAGCTTCAGAGGCCGTGAAGGCTGAGCAACATCAGTATCTGCCAGAGAAAGCAATGCTTCCCTCACAGTCGCCTCTGCGTCAGACGATGCTTTCTTGGGCGTGGATCGATCTGCTCGCGTGGTCACCATTATCGTTTCCTTGAGGATCTGAATGTGGGAGATGCAGAGGAAGGAGAAGGCTGAATTATGGAGTTCCAACGGTTGAGAAATCGTAGAGGGCAGAGACCTCCAACGACGGCTATTTGTACTCAAGTATTCTCCAACGGCTCAATTTGTTGCGGACTCCGCAATTCTTTAGCAATTAATTCGCAGTGCCGTTAGGATTTTCTTGCTTTAAGTTGCAAGATTTGAGCAACCAAATCTTCGATTTCTCCAGATCTTCTCGTGGATCTTCTCCCCTTGATTCGTCTCCCTCATTGCTGCGTACAAATCTTCCATTATTATACTCCTAATCACAAAAAATACTGAATTAAAACAACAAATAAACAAATGATACGGAATCTAAAATACTTAAAGAAAAACAACTAAGGCATAACCTTCTGATGGATGAGCACAGTGATCACTCATCCCCTTTCGATTTGTTTCTTAGGCTTCAGATAGGAGGAAGGCCGAGAGTGTCTGTACATCTCCTTCCTCATAGTAATGCTTCAACCTCGCACCATTTACCATGAACGGTTTCCCTTGGTGTAGGTTTCGAATCTCAATAGCACCATGAACAAAAACGTTAGTAATTATAGAAGGACCTGACCATCTAGACTTAAGTTTGCCTGGAAATAACCTTAACCGTGAGTTGAATAATAAGACATGCTGCCCCTTTTTAAAGTCCTTGAACCTAAGTCTACTATCATGCCAAATCTTAGTTTTTTCTTTATACATTTTAGCATTTTCGTAGGACATATGTCTTAGTTCATCTAACTCATGTAATTGCAGAGACCGCAATGTTCCAGCATCGGTCACGCAATAATTCAGTTCTTTTAAGGCCCAAAAGGCTTTGATTTCTAATTCGAAGGGAAGATGACATGCTTTTCCATATACCAGCCTATAAGGAGACATACCTAAGAGTGTTTTATATGCAGTCCTATACGCCCAAAGTGCATCGTCTAACTTAAAAGACCAGTCATTTCTATTAGGTTTAACCACTTTTTCAAGTATGTTCTTGATCTCCCTATTGGATATTTCAGCTTGTCCATTTGAATGTGGGTGATAAGGGGTTGGTACTCTATGTCTAACATTGTATTTAGCTAGTACCTTTTCCATAGCTTTATTTATAAAGTGGGTTCCCTCATCACTAATTATTGCACGTGGTGTACCAAATCTTGTAAAAATATGCCTATTTAGAAACTTAATGACTGTCTTGGCATCATTCGAGGGACATGCAATGGCTTCTACCCATTTAGAAACGTAATCTACAGCTACTAATATATAGAGATTACCTGCAGATGGAGGGAATGGTCCCATGAAATCAATGCCCCATACATCGAAGAGTTCTAATTCTAAGATATAGATGAGAGGCATCTCATCCTTCCTACTGAGGTTACCTGCCCGTTGACACTCATTGCAGCTGTGTGCATGGTCGTGAGCATCCTTGAAGATCGTGGGCCAGTAGTAGCCACTTTGGAACACCTTTGCAGCCGTCCTTTGGCCACCAAAATGTCCACCGTAAGGAGATGTATGACAGTGCTGCAACACTGACTTTGCCTCAGCAGCTGATACACACTTCCTCAGCAAACCATCTGCACAAGTCTTGTAAAGTGTAGGATCGTCCCAGATGAACTTCCTAGCTTCGTGTAGGAACCTCTTATTTTCTTGCCCCCCTTTGAAAGTTGGTAGTACCTGCGAGGCAAGGAAGTTAGCAATGTCCGCAAACCAAGGTTCCTCATCGTTATCACGATGTGCTAACACAAAGACATGCTCATCAACAAAGGCATCAGAAATTGCTGGCTCAACAATTATTTCGCAATTACTTCGCAATCTAGATAAGTGGTCAGCAACTACATTTTCGCATCCTTTTTTATCTCTAATGTCTAAGTCAAACTCTTGCAATAATAATACCCATCTAATCAACCTTGGCTTAGCATCAACCTTCCTCATTAGATATTTTATTGCCGAGTGGTCAGTGTACACAATAGTTTTAGTGCCTACAATGTAATTCCTAAACTTTTCACAGGATAACACTACAGCTAGCATTTCCTTCTCTGTGGTAGTGTAATTACATTGTGCTTCATTTAAAGTCTTACTTGCATAATATACAGGATGTGTTAGTTTATCTATTTTTTGTCCTAGCATAACCCCTACTGCATAGTCACTAGCATCACACATCATTTCAAACAGTAAATCCCAGTTTGGCTCTACTATAATTGGTGCTTTGACTAAGGCTTCTTTAAGTGTTGTCCATGCTAGGAAACATTCTTTTGAGAAGATAAATGGTTTATTTAGCTCTAGAAGCTCACACAAGGGTTTAGAGATTTTTGAGAAGTTTTTTATGAATCTCCTATAAAAACCTGCATGACCTAGGAAACTCCTAATAGTTTTGACGTTTTGAGGTTCCACTAGCTTCTCTATTATTTCTATTTTGGCCCTATCGACCTCTACTCCTGCTCTAGATACTCTATGTCCAAGGACTATTCCTTCTTCCACCATAAAGTGGCACTTTTCCCAATTTAGAACTAGGTTGGTCTCCTCACACCTAGTTAGGACTTGTCCTAAGTTTTCTAAGCAATTATTAAAAGAATCACCAAAGACTGAGAAGTCATCCATAAATATTTCTATCATGGACTCATCTAAGTTAGAGAAAATGGCCAACATGCACCTTTGGAATGTTGTTGGTGCATTGCATAAGCCAAATGGCATTCTACTATATATTTTAATTAATTAAACTTTTTAATTAATTAGTATTATTTAGATCAATATCAAATATTAATTAATGAATATGACTAATCCCGGTTTTCCGAAAATCGACTTTTCAAACATGAATCCCTACTCATGTTTTAGACCGATCCCATATTTAAATCATATTTAAATATGTACATCATTCATCCAAAACCGAATTTGAATAAATTCAAATTCTTTTTCTCTTATATTGTTACACGGCTTTATCCGAGCTAGCAGGATAACCTAAAGGACCTACAGATCATGAGCTCCAACGATACGAGATTAACCAGCTAAACTCTTTTAACCGAACTAATCAATATTCGTTAACCTGCGGAGACTCCACTAAAGTCCAAGGGCTGCACTCTCCTCACTGTAGATATATTGTGTCCTTTTGATATAATCATCATTAGTGAGTCAATCCTTCATAGGTCATTCGTAATCACAGCGGGTCATTTATACCGTTTAACCCCTGCATTACATCTTGTTCCTTAAGTACCACTGACAACTCTAATGAACAAATGATTTGTGGTCCAACCAACAAATCAGATCCCTCTCTGGTCAAGGAGAGTGTGAGGCCTCTTGTTCAAGACCTGAAGTCAGCTATTAAGGGAACAACCTCTCTACTATCTCTTAAAAATGGGTAGGAGTGAATTCTGCCTTGCTACATTATGTCCCCAGCTACCTATTCGAGCTTATCCCCTAGATGGTAGGCTTATATAGTCGGCGATCTGGCCACTCTCATCAAATGAAAAAACAGGAGTTCATAGCGAGCTCAGGATTAAGATTGAGTTACCTAGGTCATCAAATGAAAAAAATCGGTCTCTTCAGTAAACGGTGTTATAAAGAGAGAGCGACTTAATTTCGCGGTTCAGTCTTATGCAAACTCATTGCACAGGACACCCTCACTCGCACGTCTCCATGTGAAACGATTCGGATCACATCGTTTTATACAATACAAAGTGAGCCGCATCCAATAGTGTTACCAGGATAAGGTACCCAGCCTTATCCATATACTATAGACCGTTTTGGCTGTTTACTTGAACTTGATCCACATTCATGTCATACATGAAGCTCAAGTACTCATACTATCGCCATGGGTGTTTGTTATTGGTATAGGTTAATACAAACACAATTTCACTGTATTCAATAACAAATTTACTAAATAAACCTCAATAACTCTTTATTGCAAAATAGAATAATTACATTCAAACAGTTTACAAACTACGAGTTTTAGGACATAAAACCCAACAAATACATCTTCCACTACTTTTAAGGGGTGTACAAAAAATCTATCAGCAAGTTGGATAACTACTCCTGTCTCCTGTATTTCTTTCAAATTAAGATCCTAATAAATGGAATAAGGCATAACACTTATTAAGGCTCCTAAATCTAGCACTGCACCTTTAATTTTCATGCCACCAATCTCACAAGGGAGAGAGAACATACCTGGATCGTCACATTTTTCTGGTAAGTTTTTCGTTATCAAAGCAGATACATTCATACTTACCACAAATATTTCATTATCCTTTGTCTTCCTCTTGTTGGTGCATAATTCTTTTAGGAACTTGACGTACCTCGAAATTTGCTTAATTGCATCCAACAGAGGGATATTGATATGTACCGTTTTGAATGTGTTGAGAAACTCCTCCTCATAGGTCTCCTTAGGTGGTTTTGCTAACCTTCTAGGAAAAAGGGCTTTAGGCACATAAACTCTAGTACAAGTAGGATCAAAATGTACCCCTTTCCATGTCGGTTCAAGACTTTCCCCCACTGGCTCGCTTTGACCTTGATCGCTTTCCACTAGGGGAGTACATGTGGGAATTTCTTTCCAGTTCTCAAAGTGACGACACTAGCATTTTCTGTCGTTTGCATTTCCATCTTGTTCATCTTTTTAGCCATCTGAGACAATTCCTTCCCCAAATCTCGCACTTGAGCTCCATAGCTATCAAACCTGTCCGAAGTGTCGTTCTGAATTTTGCAGGTCACTGTAAGGAGAGTTTGAAACATATCCTCAACATGGCTACCTGAAACAAAAGATTGAGCCTTTGGTAAGTTTTTGGTTAATAGGTGAATTGCATTACTTACCTCAGACATTTGGACTTTGAGCTCGTTCACGTCTTTTGAGAGACAAGCTTGCTCATTTCCTCCGCTTCCATACTGCTCTAGGTTTTCGGCCATGTTGGAGATCAGAACTCTAGCTTCCACAGAAGTTTTATCCATAAGCGTTCCACCACTAGCAACATCTAGCATTTGTCGATCATGTGGGAGCAAACCTTCATAGAAATATCGAATAATTTCCCCCTTTGCTATCTGATGGTGGGGAAAGCTCTCACATAGCTGGCTAAACCTCTCCCAGCACCCTTGGAAGGTCTTCTATTTCTCTTGAGAGATCCCATAAATTCGTTTTCTAATGAAGGTTGCTCTGGAGGCGGGAAAGTACTTTTCTAAAAACAGACCCTTCAACCCACTCCTTTAAAGTGAAGGGGAAGGCCCTCGGGCTCAACTGATGGTCAGTGGCTTCACTTTTCTTCATTGCCGAACACACCATCTAAAACTTCTTAAGGTGTTTGATAGGATCCTCATCTGCATTACCATTAAAGGAGGGTAGTAAGTTAATTAAACCAGCATTAAGCTCAAAATTACCTGATACTACCGGATACGATATACACAAAGGCTATCGATCCAAATCAGGTGATGCCAACTGCCCCAGAGTCTTCTGATGTTCATAATTTGCCATGACCTCCATCTCTTCCACTTCTCTCAAGATTTAAAAACAAGCTGCACTCAACAACTCAAAAGAAACGGTCATACGGTACAAGAGAAATAAAAAAAAAAGTAAAACAAAAGATTTTTTTTAAAAAAACAAATAAAATCTAATCAAGCTAAATTAATTTCAGTTCCCCGGCAACGACGCCAAATTTGGTGAACGCGGGATTTCGAGTCCCGACCAAATTGATATTTATATTACTGGCTTGCTAATCTTACTAGTAGATAGCGGTAACCAGGTCGATCCACAGGGAACTTGCATTAATTTAGACTTAATTAAATTAAATTTGCAATTAATAAAACGATAAATTTTGATTGGTAAATTGGGAGTTAAACAGAAACAGAGCTAATAGAAAATTAAACGAGAATTTAACAATTTAAACGAGCATCCTTAATTCTGAGAAATGAGATTGATCACTATTGATATTCAGTTCATCGACAACAGAGAAATTAGCCACAATGCTCAAGCACACAATTTGTTTGGCCATACTCTAGCTCAAACAACCCAAAGACCTAATTAGAAAAGTGCAATT
Organism: Herpetospermum pedunculosum; assembly: GCA_028017165.1. Lineage (NCBI taxonomy): Eukaryota > Viridiplantae > Streptophyta > Magnoliopsida > Cucurbitales > Cucurbitaceae > Herpetospermum > Herpetospermum pedunculosum. Next base: position 48,829,199 of record CM051528.1, on the reverse strand, counting down.
CTAATTAACTTGGCCAATACTCAATTCAAGGTGATCAATCCTAAATCAATTAAATGCTAGTGACGGAAACACTACGACGAATTAAACCGTGGAATAACTCGATTTTTCCCTTACCCAAAGCGTATCATGAAAACAATAACCAACTCATACCCCGAGCTGTCACTTAGGCTCGAGTTACTTAGCCATGCTTAGACTCTTGTTACTTAACGATTAAGGCAAATTCAAGTCCTAATCTCTAACGATCTAACATGCATAGGAACTAGGGCGTCAATCCTAATTAATCTACACATGTTAATTGAAATCAACCATGGGAAGAAGATGCAAGAAGCTCAAAGTAAGCTAAACATACATTAATGGGCAAATCTCCCCTTCAATCAATAGTTTAACAATCCCAAACTCAAAATTAAACACTAACCTTACTTAGCCTTCCATGGAGGATAAATTTCTCCAAAACTCCATGGAAAAGCTTGAGTTCATACAACAATGGAGGAAGAAGACCCAAATTTGGGTAAAAATGCAGCAATCCCGAGAAAAATCCGTGTAGAAGATGACCTAAAACCGGAAAATTCCCCTTTTATATTCTCCATAGCGTCGAGACGCTACAGACAGAACTTCAGCGCGCCCGCGGTCTCGGAGCGTCAAGACGCTCTGGCAGGGTCTCAACGCTGATGCTCGACGCTTGCTCTGAAGTTTTTATAGAAATTTGAATTGGACAGCGTCGAGACACTGGACCAAAAGTGAAACTCGAATTTCTTTCTTCTCTTCTTGGTCCGGTTCCTTCCCGAAGCTTCTAAAACGCTCGTCTTAGCAACGAAACACGTCTTTGGACTCCTTTAGCTCCCGACCGCGAGATTACCTATAACAAAGCCATTTAATCAACATTAATCACGACTCTAGCCGATATTAGAGAGTAAATAATAGCTCTATTTTAGAGCTATCAAAGGGTAGCTCTCCAACTTAGGAGATTTCCCCCAATTAGGAATAGGTAACCAGTTAGGAATCTTCTTCTATCCAAATACTCAGCATAATCTGAATCCACATAACCAAAAAATTGATTATGTTTATCAATGCAGCTTGTATAAGTGAGTTTAGATTCTGAGGTTCCTTGTAGGTATCTTAATACCCATTTAGCTGCCTCCTAATGCATCTTTTTCGGATTAGCCATATATCTGCTAATTAAGCTTGTAGCATAGGCTATGTCCGGCCTTGTAGATACCATGAGATACTTTAGGCTCCCCACAACTTGTGAATAAGGAATATTAGACATAAAGTCCAAATGTTCTTTTTCATCTAGTTTGGGTGAATTTTGAGCAGATAGCTTGAAATGTTGAGCCAAAGGACTTGAAACAGCTCTTGAATTCTCCATGTTGTATTTCTTTAGTGTCTTGCCACAATAGGTAGTTTGACTGATTTGAAGAACTACTTTTGATCTTATTCTTGTGATTTCAACACCTAGGATCCTTTTAGATTCACCTAGGTTCTTCATGTCAAACTCCGTTTTAAGTGACTGTTTCACCTTTTCCATTGCTTGCTTTGATTTACTTGCAAGTAGCATGTCATCCACATATATTAACAAATATACAATTGTAGAGTATGATTTGCTATTTATGTAGACACAACTATCATATGAGCTTCTTTGAAATCCTATTGTTGTCCTGTAATCATCAAATCTTTGATACCAACATCTAGGAGACTGTTTTAAACCATATATTGACTTCTTTAATAAAAAAACATAATTTTCCATGTTTTGTTTTTCATACCCTTGAGGTTGATTCATGTATATGGTCTCTGCTACCTCACCATGTAGGAAGAATGTTTTAACATCTAGTTGATCTAACTCTAGATTATTTTGAACAATTAAAGCAAGTAGCATGCGAATAGATGTCTGTTTAACAAGTGGAGAAAATATTTCATTGTAATCTATTCCATGCTTTTGTGTATAGCCTTTAGCTCTTAACCTTACTTTGAATCTTGGTTGTTGAACATCTTGAATGCCTTCCTTGTATTTGTAAATCCATTTGCATGCAATTGGCTTGAAACCCTTAGGTAATAAACTGAGTGTCCATGTATGTGGTAGACGCGGGTTGTCGAGGCCCGACCAAATTAGTATTTATAAAGATGGTTGTTACGTGCTCAATGTGTTAAAATAAATAAGCAATAAGATAGAGAGAGCACTCAGAACATGCAAGCATACATGATCCTATAGCAAGTAGTAAGTATTTTTTCATTCGTTTTCCCACAGAGATTTATTATAAGCTACTCGTGAAGTGTAAAGTTAAGAAAGAAAGGGTGGATTTGATGGGGTAGAATTGGTTTTAAATTGTCTATTTCTTACTGAATACGAAGAGGATGGTAACATAAACAAGTGCAAGTCAAAGTTAAACTCAAATGAGAAGAGACGAAATTACTAAACGAAGACAAAAACAGCTAGACAGAATTGTAACTTTAGCAGAATTGCGGAAACAGCAATTCTACCGCAATTTTAATAACAGCGAAAGTGTGTAAAATGGAGAAACAAGGGCTACTAACGACTCCTCTATAGGCTTTTTCATTCGATTCTCAAGCATTGGATCAACTCACTATGCATCAAACTCACTCAATCTCATGTATCTTCCGATTCCATGCATTAGATTCTTTAGTTTACCCATATCCAAGTAAGGTCTTAAGCATCTTGTTAAAACAGAAAGTTACGGTTTGTACTAGGAAAACGCCTATTCCTAGGTCGTTTTCTGGCTACCTTGAAAGGCTAGCATGAGTGTATGACTCTGAACTCTTACTCCTTCCAGAGGTTAGGAGTTCTTTGGACAAAATGGATGGCCAATCGAAATTGCCCGTGGTATGAAGCTTACATACAATCAATGCTTCGAGAGCTATCCTACATGCTTGGTTCACGTTTTTTAGCCTATAGACTTGTCATTAGCATGCCCCTATGTGACTTAGCTACTCATGGATATAGGGAGAACATAAATAAGAGATAAAGTAGCCGTGCTTAGAAGAGAAATACGCTTAAAACAGCAAGGTAAAACAGTAGCAGCAAAAGTTAAGAAACTGTGAAATAACAAATTGTGCTTTGATTACTTGATTGTTTGAATGAACAAAGGGAAGCTTAAAATAAATAATGTAAAGACAGAAAGCAACGAAATGAAATGAACTAACTAATAGAAGAGAAACAACACTTAAACAGAGCTAGAAATTAGAAATGAAAGACAGAAAGCAGTAATTAAGCTTGAACGCCTCGTTGCGAATGCCTCGACTGAAGGGAGAGAAAGATCAGCCTTGCTTGGATGAATCCAATCGGGAGAGAAGAGGAATCTTCTCTCCTTCCTATCAGATTGTCGACTCCAACAGCTAAACCTCTCAAACCAACAGACGGATGAGAAAAACAGGAGAAAAGATGGAGCTGCGAAGAGGCTTCTACGCTTTCGGATGATGATTGAACCCTCGACTTGGACCCCCTTTTATAGTAATTTGCAGGTGCGTTTGGGCCAAGGAGAACCATCAATCTTCAACGTCGTACTTCAAAATGGATGGAGGAGAAAGAACGAATCCCTGAAATAACGGAAATTAACAGAAAAAGATCAGTCAACTTACGGTTTTCACTTGAAACATTGCGGTTTCAGCAATGTTTCCGCAATGCTATCGCAATGTGCATTTTTCATACTTTTCCTTCGGTTTTCAATCCTTTTCTTTCCTTTTGCACACAATCCTAATTTAGCTACCTTCTTTTAATTCTCACAAATAAGCATAGGTTTAAGCTAAATCCTATCAAAAACACCTAAGAGTGTGCATCTTTCTAAGCTAAATAAGTCCTAAATAAGTCACTTTTGGAGACATAACACACCCCCAAACTTAAGGTTTTGCTTGTCCTCAAGCAAACTAAGGACTTGCCTAGGCTGCTGTTTCACCTTCTTTAACCACTTACTGACTCCCCTATATCCCTATCTATAGCAGTGCTGTCCTGTGACACACCTCTAAGTTTAAAACTATCCTCTTATCTAGCTTCTTCTGACTTCGCATGCCTAATACTCCTGCTGTTTTCATTAACTTCCTACAACTGATCTACTTGCTTTTGTCATATCATGCCACTATCCCTAAGGTTTCAAATTCTACCTAGCTTTACCCCAGACTCAGTACATGCTTCTAGTTTTTACTTTTGAGCTACCTAGGATTCCTTAGAGTCATGCCAGTCTTAGTATTAACAGTGACAGTAGTACTTTAAGAGAACAACCTAAGCCCTGACATCACTACATTGGACATACATTCATCTCCCTAAACAACCCTACAAGCTACAACTTTGTGCTCAGCTAATTGAGGATTAGAGTTCTTTTTAATCAGGACATCTAAGCCACAAAGTTGCAACTCCTAGGTATACATTCTTCTTCCCTACTTTTTCCCTTTTTCTTTCTTAGGTGGAGCCTTTCCTTTGGTTGCCTTTTGATGCAATGCCACTTGTGGGTTACACACTTGGCACTGATTACTCAGCAACCTAAGAAAGACACCCCTCTTTATTCTATTTTTAATTTTTTTTTTTTTTTTCAGTTCATCATTTTTTTGTAAAGGAGAAGAAGAATGCTTATGCTTTTAAGGGAGAGAGGAATGTTCCTAGGCCTAGGGTGGCCTCCCCCAAACTTAAACTACTCATTGTCCCCAATGAGTGTCTGGGGTGGCACACCCCCAAACTGTCTTAGAAGCATCTAGTCTAAGGTAAAACAAAGAGAATCTAAAAGTCCTAGGCATAGACAGAACATTCTAAAAGGAAATATCACAGCAGCAGAAATTTGAAAAAAAACAGACAGGTAAGGACTTAAAGCTATGCATGCTGAGCACTGTTTAGAGGTGAATTTAAACTATCGAAGGGTGTCCTATGACACTCATCCAGCATGCTTGGAGATAAGCTATATAAGGTAGTCATGATAGCAGCAAAAGAAAGAATTTAAACAGAACCAGCCTAACTAAACAGACAGTCAAAAACAGGCATTCAGTAATAAAAATTGCGGTTTCCGCAATTATTTCGCAATAAAGCCAGGGCAGATATATCATTGATTAAGGCCCCTATGCATGCTTTTTCCAGTCATCCAAGCTATACAAAAAGGAAACTAACCTAATCTACCTCATCAGCTATCATCAGACTACACTAAACAATTTAAAAATTAACACTAAACAACTAAAACAGATCAAAAGATTTAACTCAAAACAGCATAATGTACATGGTTCAACAAAAAGCAGTTTTAATTTTTTTCTAAGGGAACAGCAATACTCCCTTAAGTGCTCCTCAAACTAGCACTCATACATCTTCCTCATCATCAGTCCCTCGTGGTCGTGGAGGCACCCATGGAGACAGTAGGTTCGTGGGAAAGTCAGGGAAGACGCATCCCAGTTGGTCAGCAACTTCCTTGTCCCTCGCCTGTGCGTATGTGGCCCATTGAGCCATCCTCTTCTGTATATCCATCAGGCACGCCATGGACAGTGACTGAGCAGCAGCCAATCTATCCAGCTCGAACTCCATGTTCCCCTTCCGTTTCAGCCTCAAGCCTGTAGGCAACTCCAAGTGGCCTGTGTAAGCCATCTGCTGTTCCATCCGCTCAATGGGGACTCCTGCACGCAAGCATAGTTTAGTAATAGTATTAGGGAAGAACAATGGACCCTTACCCTTCTTGGCGCATTCAGCAATGGCAGCTGACATGACTTCACCCACGTTGATCGTGAGACCTCGCATGATTGCATAGACCAGCAGTGATCTGCTCTGGTTGATTGTGGTCTCATGTGTCACGGGGGACAGCTTCCTTCTCACGAAGGAAAACCAGACAGCCGCCTTAGCTGTGAGGTTGGCACTCATGAGAGTGTGCCTCCCATTGCGCGACACGGTCCATGATGCTTCAGGCTGGCCAATGATCCGGATGGCCTCTTCCAGGACAGCTTCTGTAGGCTCGTCAACGATCCTTGAATAATCAGTATGTTTTTGGCCCTTGAGGCCATAGGCTTCGTTGATTGCCTTTGCTGAGAAGTCCACTTCAACCCCTCTGACCACAGACATTCCCTCCTCAGAATTCCTAAAATTGGCGTAGAAGTCATACACCATGCTTGTGTAAGCTGGATTGGGTGGTCTGCACAACTCCTCCCAGCCGTGATTCGTAATGCCTGCGCGCAAGAATTGCGGCAGGTCAGCAGGTCTGTCGAGGAAGCCCTTCTCGTGCAGCAACTCCCTTTTCCTCAGCTCAAGGCCTCTAGACTCAGCGTCAGAAGACACGTACCTCACTGACTGAGGCTCATCTTCAGGGTACAGCTTAGCCTTCCCCTTGTCTTTCAGTCTGGCTGACTCAGCAGCCTCAATCTTGAGCTTCTTTGGGGAAGGCTCGTCACTCCCCTTCTTGGATGAAGGCACAGCCCTGGACTTCTTCTTCTTCTTGGACTTCTTTTTTGTTCTTGGCCGTTTGGCCTTGACAACCTTGGCTTGCTTCTTCCTCAACCGTGCCCTTGTTGCCATCTGCTGGAGGCAATCCCCCAGTGTCTCGTCCATCGAGTCATCCTTCTGTGCAGGGCTCTCAGGGCTGGCTTCCCTCAAAGGAGAGAGAACCTCTTCTTCCTCAGCTTCCCCACTGCTCTGCGTCGATTCTTGATAGTCACCATATGGGAATTCAGGGTCAGGTTGTGGGGAAGTGGGCGAGGCCTCAGGGCTCTCTGCTGGCGGCGTATACTCAGAACTCTGCGGTGCTGACGGCAGCTCAGGGCTCTGCGCTGGTGGCGATGAAGAGAGCTCAGGGCTTCGAACCGGTGGGGATGGTGAAGGGCTGCGCTCGGCTGTCTCGTGGGATGGCTGGCCTAGTTCTTGACTCTCCACAGAGGGAGTCTTTTTCTTGATTTCTTCTTCGGCCATAGCCATACTCCATTTGCGCTTCTTGGGTGTGCCTGCTGGTTCAGAGGGTCCAGCAGGTATCTCCGTAACTACCTTCCACTTCTTCTTGCGAACAGGCAGTTTGGGCAAGCGTTCGGTGCGCGCAGCTTCAGCATCAGCCAAGGCAAGCAGTGCTTCCCTCGCAGCAGTTTCAGCGTCATCAGCCCTTTTCTTGGACGCAGATCGTTCGGCTCTTGTTAGCACCATTGTTGAATTGTGGAGTTTTGGAGAGGGGAATCACAGATGAAGAGGAAAGCAGCTTTCTTGGAGTTCAGATAATGGGAGAATCGTGCGGATCAACGCGCCTTCTAACGGATATAAAGAAAACAAAAAAAATCCCAACGGCTATATTTTTGCGGATTCTGCAAATCCAGCGCAATTCTAGTGACCGTTGGAGATTTTCTGCATTTAGATGTCAATCTTTGCTCAACCGTATCTTTGATTTGGCCCAATATCTTCTTGATCTTTTTAGCTGGATTTAATCTCCTTGATTCCCTCTATTGATTCCTTACAAAAAGAAATAAAATCAACATCAAATTCGTAATTAAAATCATACAAACATACACACAAACGATAACCGAAAAAATGGAAAAAATAAACTAAGGCATGAGCCCCGTCTGGACGAGCACAGCAATCACTCGTCCTCTCTCGTTCTTAATTTCACGCTTCAGTCAAGAGGAAGGCCGAGAGAGTCTTCACATCTCCTTCCTCATAGTAGTGCTTCAATCTTGCACCATTAACCATGAATGGTTGTCCTTGCTGCAGGTTCTTAATCTCTATGGCACCATGAACAAACACATTAGTTATTATAAAAGGCCCTGACCATCTGGACTTTAGTTTGCCCGGAAATAATCTCAATCGTGAGTTAAATAGCAAAACAAGTTGGCCTTTCTTAAAGTCCTTAATCCTAAGTCTACTGTCGTGCCAAATCTTGGTCTTTTCCTTATACATTTTGGCATTTTCATAAGACATATGCCTAAGCTCATCAAGCTCATGTAATTGCAAAGACCGCAACGTTCCCGCATCGGTCACGCAATAATTCAACTCTTTTAGTGCCCAACATGCCTTAATTTCTAACTCGAATGGAAGATGACAAGCTTTACCATACACAAGTCTGTAAGGAGACATACCTAAGGGTGTCTTATATGCAGTTCTATACGCCCAAAGTACATCCTCGAGTTTAAACGCCCAATCCTTTCTGTTGGGTTTGACCACTTTTTCTAGGATGTTCTTAATCTCCCTATTTGAAATTTTAGCCTGTCCATTCGAGTGTGGGTGATAGGGAGTGGCTACTCTATGTCTAATGTTATACTTAGCCAACACTCTCTCCATAGCCTTATTAATGAAATGTGTCCCCTCATCACTAATGATAGCACGAGGTGTTCCAAACCTAGTAAAAATGTGCCTATGCAAGAATTTTATTACTGTTTTGGCATCATTATTGGGACATGCTATGGCCTCTACCCACTTGGATACATAGTCTACTGCCACTAATATGTAAAGGTTACCTGATGATGGGGGAAATGGTCCCATGAAGTCAATGCCCCACACATCAAAGAGCTCCAACTCTAAGATGTAAGTGAGAGGCATTTCATCCTTGCGACTAAGGTTACCTGTTCTTTGGCATTCATCACAGCTGTGGGCATAGTTGTGGGCATCCTTGAAGATTGTTGGCCAATAGTAGCCACTCTGAAATACCTTTGCAGCTGTTCTTTGGCCACCAAAGTGTCCACCATAAGGAGCTGTGTGGCAGTGCTGCAGCACAGACTTCGCCTCAGCAGCTGAAACACACTTCCTTAGCAACCCGTCAGCACATGTTTTGTAAAGTGTGGGGTCATCCCATATGAATTTCCTCGCTTCATGAAGGAACCTCTTCTTCTCTTGTCCTCCCTTGAAAGTTGGTAGTACCTGCAATGCAAGGAAGTTAGCAATGTCAGCAAACCAAGGTTCCTCATCGTTATCACGATGAGTCAATATAAAGACATGTTCATCAATAAAAGCATCAGAAATTGCGGTTTCCGCAATTTTTTCGCAATTATGCTGCAATCTAGAAAGATGGTCCGCAACCACATTTTCACTTCCTTTATTATCTCTAATGTCTAGATCAAACTCTTGCAGCAGCAGTACCCACCTAATCAACCTAGGCTTAGCATCAACCTTCCTCATAAGGTACTTTAAAGCAGAATGGTCAGTGTACACAATCGTTCTGGTGCCTACAATATAGTTCCTAAATTTCTCACAAGCAAACACTACAGCTAGCATCTCCTTCTCAGTGGTTGTGTAGTTGCATTGTGCCTCATTAAGTGTCTTACTAGCATAATATACAGGGTGTGTTAACTTGTCAATCTTCTGTCCTAACATAACCCCTACAGCATAGTCACTGGCATCACATAACATCTCGAATGGGAGATCCCAATTTGGTCCTACTATAATAGGGGCTGTGACTAGTGCTTCCTTAAGGGTCTTCCATGCTAGGAAACATTCTCTAGAGAAGATGAAGGGTTTGTTTAGCTCTAGAAGCTCGCATAAAGGCTTGGAGATCTTAGAAAAGTCCTTAATGAACCTTCTATAGAAGCCAGCATGCCCTAAGAAACTTCTAATGGCTTTGACATTTTGAGGTTCTACCAACTTCTCTATTATTTCAATTTTCGCCCTGTCAACCTCTACACCTGCCCTTGACACTCTATGACCTAAGACAATCCCTTCATCCACCATGAAATGGCACTTTTCCCAATTCAGGACTAGGTTGGTCTCCTCACACCTAGCCAGGACTTGTCCTAGGTTCTCTAGACAGTTTGTAAATGAATCCCCAAAGACTGAAAAATCATCCATGAATATCTCTATCATGGACTCATCCAAATCAGAGAAGATTGCCAACATGCACCTTTGGAAAGTTGCCGGTGCGTTGCATAAGCCAAAAGGCATTCTGCGAAAGGCAAAAGTTCCAAAAGGGCAAGTGAAGGTAGTCTTCTCTTGGTCCTTAGGGTCTATAGTAATCTGGTTATATCCTGAATAACCGTCTAAGAAACAGTAGTAGGCTCTACCAGCTATCCTATCTAGCATTTGGTCAATGAATGGTAGAGGGAAATGGTCTTTTTTTGTTTCTTTATTTAGTTTCCTATAATCCATGCAAACTCTCCATCCTGTGACAGTCCTAGTTGGAATCAGTTCGTTGTTCTCATTGACTACCACAGTCATCCCCCCCTTCTTAGGTACACATTGTATAGGGCTCACCCACTGGCTACTAGCTATGGGGAAGATCACACCAGCATCTAACCATTTTATTATTTCCTTTTTAACTACCTCTTTCATAGAGGGGTTCAACCTACGTTGGTGATCTACTCTAGGTGTATGCTCTTCCTCTAGTATAATCTTATGCATGCAATAAGAAGGGCTAATGCCTCTAATATCAGCAATAGTCCATGCTATAGCCTTCCTATGTTGCTTAAGTAGTAATATCAGTTCAACCTCATGCTTTTCACTTAATTTAGAAGAAATAATCACAGGCAAAGTATCATTACTTCCTAGATATGCATACTTGAGGTGAGTGGGGAGAGGTTTCAATTCTAAAACAGGTGGATGCTCAATGGATGGTTTTAATGGATTCACAGATTTTTCAGTTAAGTCAATATTCATACAAACATGCTGAGGGTTATTCACAGATATGTCCATTATCTCAGCTATGTTTAAGTCAGTTAATTCTAATCCTACATATTCATGAGCATGCTTAGTCAACAATTCATGCTCCAATTGTTCTTCCATTAATGAATCTACAATGTCCATACTAGCACAAGATTCAGAGTCAGAGGGGTACCTTAAGGCTTTATACACACTAAATTTCACCTCTTCATCATGAACCCTCATAGTGAGCTCACCTTTTTGGACATCTATCAGTGCCCTACCTGTGGCTAGAAATGGTCTACCTAACAGGATGGGGACCTCCTTGTCTGCTTCATAATCCAGGATAATGAAATCTGCAAGGAAAATAAATTTGTCAACCTTTACAAGAATATCCTCAATCTTACCTTCAGGGTATGCAATGGATCTGTCTGCTAATTGTAAAGTGACAGTGGTTGGACGTGCTTCTCCTATTCCCAGCTGGCGGAATAGAGATAGGGGCATGAGGTTTATGCTGGCTCCCAGGTCACAAAGAGCTCTGCCCACGTGCTTGCCTCCTAGCTCTACAGGTAAGGTGAAGGAACCAGGATCCTTCTCCTTCTTGGGTAGCTTGTTTTGGAGTATAGCACTGCACTCCTCAGTGAGATTTACTGTTTCAAACTCACCAATTATTTTCTTGTTAGTTATAATATCCTTCAAAAACTTTACATAAGAAGGCATAGACTGTAAAACCTCTACAAAAGGAATATTAACATGCACTTGCTTAAGAATTTCTAAAAATTTGTTAAAGTGCACTTCCTATTCTTGTTTTTTCTTTAGCCTTCTAGGAAATGGAGGTGGTGGCACATATGCAGGCACTTCAGGTCGCCTTAGGATAGGTGGAGGCCTTGGAATTTCTTCTATCTCTTCTATGATTGGCTCCAGCCTTGATCCTGATGTGCTTGTTGGTGGTGGACCTTGGTTTGGCAGAGACTCCAGTGGAGCACTAGACTCAGTGTTCTCTACTCTCTTTGGTGTGTCCTTGGTGTTGCTCACCAATGGTCTACCACTTCTAAGTTCAATTGCTTGAACTTGCTCTTTACCATCTCTCCTTGGTACTTCAGTGTCAGCAGGTAGTCTACCTTGGGGCCTACTTTTGATTTCATTGGCTAGTTGCCCTATTTGGTTCTCTAGGCTCCTAAGAGTAGCTTGCTGACTCTGTAAAGTGGCATCATTCTTGGCTATGTATTCCTTGAGTAAGTTTTCTACAGAAGATCCTACAGGTTGGTTGTATGGTTTTTGATACATGGATTGGTTATGTTGGGGAGTGAAACCAGGTGTTCCACTCGGTCTTGGTTGGTTAGGATTTTGATTAGCATTTTGTTGGCCACCCCATGACAGGTTTGGGTGGTTCCTCCAACCAGGGTTGTAAGTATTGGAATAGGGGTTGTTCCTAGGCTGCTGTTGGCTTCCAACATAGCAGACCGAGGCTGGATTCCCAGGGCAGTATTCATACGGGTGCCCTTCCCCACAGAATCCACAGATAAGTGTCTCACCTTGACTTGGTTGGGTGCCCATTGACATGGCTGTGGCGGTGTTGACACTTGTTTGGAGATTGGCTTGAGCCATTTGCTTAACTAGGTTGGTCAGGGCATTTATTTGGCTGCTCATTGCACTTAGAGCATCCTTGTCTTGAGCTCTAGTTGGCTCAACTGGATCATCTGACCACCTACAGTGAGATGCTGAGATCTTCTCCAAGATCTCATAGGCTTCGTTGTAACTCTTGGACAACATGGAACCTCCAGCAGATGAATTTAGAACTTGTCTAGTGTTGGGGTTGCATCCTTTGAAAAAGACCTCTATTTGGATACACCATGGGATGCCATGGTGTGGACATTTAAGAAGGAGATCTTTAAACCTTGTCCAAGCTTCGTGAAGAGACTCAGTGTCAGCTTGTTTGAACTTGATTATGTCATCACGAAAGGTAGAATTCCTATCAGGTGGGAAGTATTTGACTAGGAATTTTTCTGCTAAGTCTGTCCAATTACGGACTGATCCTGAGGGTAATGAGTTTAACCACGTTTTGGCTTTGTCCCTCAAAGAATAAGGGAACAAGTATAGCCTCAAGGCTTCTTGGGAAACTCCAGGGATGATAAAGGTATCACTGACTCCTAAGAAGTTTCTAAGATGGTTGTGGGGGTCCTCATTTTCCACTCCAAAGAATTGTCCCACAGTGGACAACATTTGGAACATCACTGGCTTTAACTCGAATGAGTGGGCAGTGATTTCAGGACGGATTATGCTGGGGTTCAGCTCCCCAGGCATAGGTACTAGGTAAGAGAGGATGGCGCTATCCTTATCATTCGCTATTTCGATGGGATTGCGAGTGACAGGCACCGGATTTGGAACTATTCCATCCATTTCTTCTTGAGACAATTGCGGAGGAATTGCGGTTCCCGCAATTATTGGAGGTATAGAGGGTTGGTTAAAGAGACGTTTCTTGGCTCTATTTCTGGCCCTAAGTAATCTCTCAGGCTCAGGATTGAACTCTAGATCACTACTTGAAGGCTCACTCATAAACTAACCCAATGGTACCTGTAAAAGAAATGAAACAGATCAGTTACAATAGACAATAAACTTGGTGTTTCAAACTTAACAAACTTCGTTTTCACTTAAACAAATCCCCGGCAGCGGCGCCAAAAACTTGTTACGTGCTCAATGTGTTAAAATAAATAAGCAATAAGATAGAGAGAGCACTCAGAACATGCAAGCATACATGATCCTATAGCAAGTAGTAAGTATTTTTTCATTCGTTTTCCCACAGAGATTTATTATAAGCTACTCGTGAAGTGTAAAGTTAAGAAAGAAAGGGTGGATTTGATGGGGTAGAATTGGTTTTAAATTGTCTATTTCTTACTGAATACGAAGAGGATGGTAACATAAACAAGTGCAAGTCAAAGTTAAACTCAAATGAGAAGAGACGAAATTACTAAACGAAGACAAAAACAGCTAGACAGAATTGTAACTTTAGCAGAATTGCGGAAACAGCAATTCTACCGCAATTTTAATAACAACGAAAGTGTGTAAAATGGAGAAACAAGGGCTACTAACGACTCCTCTATAGGCTTTTTCATTCGATTCTCAAGCATTGGATCAACTCACTATGCATCAAACTCACTCAATCTCATGTATCTTCCGATTCCATGCATTAGATTCTTTAGTTTACTCATATCCAAGTAAGGTCTTAAACATCTTGTTAAAACAGAAAGTTACGGTTTGTACTAGGAAAACGCCTATTCCTAGGTCGTTTTCTGGCTACCTTGAAAGGCTAGCATGAGTGTATGACTCTGAACTCTTACTCCTTCCAGAGGTTAGGAGTTCTTTGGACAAAATGGATGGCCAATCGAAATTGCCCGTGGTATGAAGCTTACATACAATCAATGCTTCGAGAGCTATCATACATGCTTGGTTCACGTTTTTTAGCCTATAGACTTGTCATTAGCATGCCCCTATATGACTTAGCTACTCATGGATATAGGGAGAACATAAATAAGAGATAAAGTAGCCGTGCTTAGAAGAGAAATACGCTTAAAACAGCAAGGTAAAACAGTAGCAGCAAAAGTTAAGAAACTGTGAAATAACAAATTGTGCTTTGATTACTTGATTGTTTGAATGAACAAAGGGAAGCTTAAAATAAATAATGTAAAGACAGAAAGCAACGAAATGAAATGAACTAACTAATAGAAGAGAAACAACACTTAAACAGAGCTGGAAATTAGAAATGAAAGACAGAAAGCAGTAATTAAGCTTGAACGCCTCGTTGCGAATGCCTCGACTGAAGGGAGAGAAAGATCAGCCTTGCTTGGATGAATCCAATCGGGAGAGAAGAGGAATCTTCTCTCCTTCCTATCAGATTGTCGACTCCAACAGCTAAACCTCTCAAACCAACAGACGGATGAGAAAAACAGGAGAAAAGATGGAGCTGCGAAGAGGCTTCTACGCTTTCGGATGATGATTGAACCCTCGACTTGGACCCCCTTTTATAGTAATTTGCAGGTGCGTTTGGGCCAAGGAGAACCATCAATCTTCAACGTCGTACTTCAAAATGGATGGAGGAGAAAGAACGAATCCCTGAAATAACGGAAATTAACAGAAAAAGATCAGTCAACTTACGGTTTTCACTTGAAACATTGCGGTTTCAGCAATGTTTCCGCAATGCTATCGCAATGTGCATTTTTCATACTTTTCCTTCGGTTTTCAATCCTTTTCTTTCCTTTTGCACACAAGTCCTAATTTAGCTACCTTCTTTTAATTCTCACAAATAAGCATAGGTTTAAGCTAAATCCTATCAAAAACACCTAAGAGTGTGCATCTTTCTAAGCTAAATAAGTCCTAAATAAGTCACTTTTGGAGACATAACAATGGTCTTGCTAATCTAGTAACCAGGTTGATCCACAGGGAGCTAGGTCTAATCTGAACTTAATTAAATTAAATTTGCAATAAAACAAGGGGGTTTTGTTTGATTTTTAGTAACATGCAAGAAAAAAACGCTAACGGAAGAATTAAATAGATTAAACAAACGTGCTTGACTTGAGGAACCATGATTGTCAATTAATGTAAATCAGATCATCGAATTTCTACAGACTTAATCAGAACGATTCAAACACACAAATTGTCTACTCGGAACTGCCGTAGCAAACAAGTCGAATTAATTAGCTAGAGGCGTGCAATTCTATCTAAACTTGGCAATAAACTAATCTAAGGTGATCAGCCCTAAATTAATCAAAGCTTGTGACGGAAAAATTGTGACGAATATTTGACTTGGATAGCCGAAGTCAATCTTCCGATTTCTCTACTTCTTCAAGGTTAGCCGAATGCAATCAAAGGTAAACATGCAATGCTACCTAAGGCTCAACTCAACCCCTGTTACCTTGGCGATTAGGAGAGGCACGACATCACTAATCTAATTAACGGTTTATCATGCATAAACAACTTGAGCGTCTATCAAATCAAATACACATGCTAATAAGAATATGCTTGGAAGAAGAAGATGCTTGAATAGTAAAGACTAAGTAGAATTAAATGTGCTAATCTCTCATCAATACATCAAATGACAAATCCGTTAAATCCTCAAATCAAAGCACTTACCTCTAGCCTTCCATGGGAGATGGAGTAATCCAAGCTTCCATGGAGGTTCTAGAGCTCATACAACACAAGGGAGGAAGAAAACTCTAAAAATGGTGGAAAAATTGTCAATCCCGAAGCTAAATCGAAGAGAGAATGACCTAAAAATTGGAGAAGATGAATTTTATAATCGACGTAGCGTCGTGACACTACAGACGGAAAGGCTGCGCGCGCGCCACTTCGGAGCATCGCGACGCTGTCGACTATTTTGCTCTCGGGTCTGATTTTTAATTTTTGCCTTGGAGCAGCTTCGGGACACTCTTAGTAGCGTCTCGACGCAGGACCTTTAGTGTAAACTTGTTCTTTAGCTCCTCTACTTTGCTCGGTGCACTCCTGAAGCCTTAAACGACCTTCTTAGCTCTGAAATGCGCTCTTGGGCTTCACGAGCTCTTTATCGTGAAACACCTACAACAAGGCTAAATTAACAACATTAAGCACGATATTTAGCTAATATTAAGGAGTAAATAATAGCTCTTTTAGGGAGCTATCAGTATGACTCTAATTTAAAGAGTTCATCTCTTCATTCATTGTTTCAATCCATTTCTTTGCATTAGGACAACTTGTAGCTTCATCAAAAGTGTTAGGCTCAGTTTCATTTAGGAAACCACTTACAATTAATGCCATATTAACACGATCTGCCTCATCAAATCTTGTTGGTGGTGTAATAACTCTTCTCTGCCTATCTCTTGCAAGTTGATAGTTTTCTAGATTAGATTGATCTTGCATAGCATCACGTTCTTCATGTTTTACTGGTAGACGGACTTTTCGAATGTTCACCATTTATCGGGGTGTCGAATCCCGCCAAAATGAAATTTATAATTCCGATACTACTAAGCTAACTTGTAGCTAGTGGTAACGGGTCGATCCGTAGGGAATCTAAATAAATTTCTCTTAACTAATTTCTATTTGCCTTTTAACGAAAACTCAAAATAAAATAGTAAATTAAAAGGGGGAGTTAAAGAAAACTAAACTAGGCAGAAAATTAAACTAACAGAAAATTAAATGACGAGAAAAATAAATGTGACACGTGCTCCTAATTCGAGGGATCAGGATTTACTTGATGCGCTTAGATCATAGGGATTCTAACATGCTTAGCGATTCTATCTCATGCCGCGAAATGTTTGCTCGTCTCCATAGCAAACATCCCAATGAATTAATTAGAGGCGTAAATTCTAATTAAACATGCTAATTAAACATGGCCAATAATCAATTCAAGTTAGCTACTCTTAAACCAATTAAAGAACAGTAACGGGTAATATCTTGACAAACTAATTGATTGAGAACTCGATCAACTAGCTCGATTTTTTCTCTTTCCCTAAGTCTATCGTGAAAACAATAATTAATTCATACCCCCAACTGTCACTTAGGCTCGAATTAATTTGCCACGCATAGACCCTTGTTACTTGGCGATTGAGGCAATTATACGTCCTAATCTTTAACGTTAAAACATGCATAAGGATTCGGGCGTCACTCCTAATCAGTTACACATGCTATTTGGATACAAACCAAGGAAGAGAATGAAGGGAATGAACTCTTCATTCCCCGCAGCGGAAGCGTTTGGAATCGTTACTTTGATTTATTTAGAATTAAACTAAAATACAAGTTAAGCATATTACCTTTGAAGACTACAAATCTCTTCTTGTGTTCCTTTTTCCACGAGATCTTCCTCGCTATGACTCGAACACGGGATCAAGGCTTGTGGGAGCTCTTTGAAAGAATGAGAGAACAATTCTCTCGGCAGAGGATGAGTAGTATGTTTGGCCAACCCTTTGGCTAAACCTAAATGTCTTATTTATAATAAGGCTTTTAGGAATTAATTTTATTTTATAAAATACATTTTAATATCTAATATATTAAAATATGTATTTTATATTTATTTGAATCTTATTCAAATATTATAAAATTAATCTTTTATAATATACTTTAAACCAATTTGAATCTCATTCAAATAACATATGTATATAGTTTTTAATATTAATGTATCATATACATAAACTATTTCCTCTAATATTTAATGTATCAAATATAATAAATATATTTTACTCTTCTACATTTAATATATCAAATATATTAAATATTAATTTGAATATTTCAATTTTTTCTTTCAACTAAATTGATCCTTTTAGTGTTACTATGAGCTAGCAAGGGGACCTTATGAACCTACAGATTTATAAGCTCTAATGATACAAAATTAATTAATTAAACTCTTTAATTAATTAACTTTCATTCATTAACTCTAGGTCACTCCACTATAGGCCTAGAGTTGCACTCTTATGCACTGTAGGACAAGTTGTGTCCATGGATATAACCATTACATGCAAGTCGATCCTTCACGAGTTGTTCGTAATTACAGCTGGGTCAAAAGTCCGTTTTACCCCTGTAATTACATCTTACACCTTAAGTACCACTGATTCTCTAATGAACAACCTGTTTATGATCCAACCATAAACGAAGTCCCTCTCAGGCCAGTGAGAGGGTGGGGCCCCATTGTTCAAGTCCCGAAATCAGCACTTAAGGGAACTACTCATCTACTTTCCCTATATGGGAAGAAGTGAATTCCATCTTGTGAAACTTATGTTCCCAACTCCCTATTTGGTCAAGTCCCCAAAATGGTAGGCTTATTGAATCGGCTATAAAGGCCATTCTCACCCATACAAATCAAAGGACGAGCCCTCACAGGTAGGAGTTCATAAATCACTCAGGATTAAGATCGAGTCACATATGATCATCCTGTGAAATATTAATCTTCTCAAATAACGGATTTATAAAGAGAGATTATATATTTCGTGGTCCAGTCTTATACAAACTCATTGTATATAGGATACCCCCACTCACATGTCTCTACATGAATGATTTGGATCAAATCATTTGTAACAATTACAAAGTGGGCCGTATCAATAGTGTTACCAGGATAAGGCACCCAACCTTATCCATATACTATAGACCCTTTAGGTTATTACTTGAACATGATCCTCCCGTATGTCAACTACATACAGTTCAAGATTACACTAATAACCTTGGATTTTATTTATATAATGAATATTATAAATTGCAAATAATAATAATAAAATAATTATCAAATAATTATTAATTAATTACGAGGCTTTAGGGCATAAATCCCAACAGAGAATGCAAGAAATGATACAATTATAAGCTAGAAATTCATACAAACCTTCACTAAGCATCAAGATAATCCCTAAACCTCAAATTAGAGCACTTACCTTAGTTGCTTGTGATGAAATTCAAAATAAATCCACAATGTATTAAGCTTTATTACAGTAGAAAGGGAAAAAAAAACCCCAAAATTTGGAGAGAAAACCGTAAAGGAGAAGAGAGGAAGAAGAAGAAGTTGCCCTAAACTCGGAAAAATGGGTTTTATAAACGTCGTAGTGTGGAGACGCTGGGGTAGCGTCGAGACGTTACAGACGAGAATTATTCAGCGCGCGCATTCGGAGCATCGAGACGCTTCGGGACAGCGTCTCGACGCTTGCTCTCGGGTTTGGGCATTTTATTTTGCCTTTGGTTGCTCCCTTTTGGCAAAATCTTGACCTTTGATGCTCTTATTTTCCTGAAGCGATCCCGGGGCCTTAAAACGACATCCTTAGCTCCGAAACACGTCCTTGGACTCCTCGAGCTCTCTAACCGTGAATCACCTATAACAAAGGAAAATTAACATTAATTAAGCACGATTTTAAATGAAACTAGGGAGTAAATAATTGCTCTATTTTGGAGCTATCATTTACTAAAGATTTTTCTAGTTTTACTTGAGAGTTGAAGGAGTGCATATCACAAAAACGGGAGCAATTTGAATCAAAAGCACTCTAATTTCATCAATTTAGCCATACAAAAAGCATGCTCAAAGCTGAAAAATTGCAAAGAAGTATGAACACATACCTTTGTTGCTCAAATTCTCCAAACCCGTTGCTTGTTTCTTCTCACGAACGCTTCGTGGACCACCTCTAGTGTCTTCCCTACTATCCTCAGGCCTTGGAACGGGTTGTGGGACCCTTCAATGAGAGAGTTCTTGGGAGAGAAGAGAGAGAGGTATAAGTGAGAAAGTTTGAAAAAACTTCCAACAAAACATCAACCTCAAACTCTTTGAGTTTCATCCCATTTATAGGCATCAACATGCTTCTACAAGCATGCTTATCATGACACCACAATTGGATAGGATTAGTCATTAATGAGGTGTCCAAAATTTGGGTAATAACAAGCATGAAGTAGGTTAATCACATAACCACTTCAAAATCCCAAAAGTTGGCAAATCCCACTTAATTATTTTGTTTTAAATTAATTCAAAATTAATTTTAAACAAAATAATTCTTTAATTAATTAACTTTATTATTTAATTTAATATCAAATATTAATTAAATAATTAGACCAATCCCGATTTCTAAAACCGACATCTCGAACATGAATCCCTATTCATGTATTAGAACGAACCCATATTTAAATCACATTTAAATATGTTTATCTCTCTTCCTTATTGTTTAGTTCATAATTAAACTATGATACGTTAAGTATATCGCATATATTTAACGTTTACTCCCAAAACTAAATTTGAACAATTATTTTCTCTCATTCTATTACAAGGCTTAATCCGAGCTAGCAATGAGAACCTAAAGGACCTACAGATCATGAGCTCCAACGATACGAGATTAACCGGCCAAACTATTTATCCTAGCTAATCAACATTCGTTAACTGCCGGGTCACTCCACTAAAGACCAACGGTTGCACTCTCCTCACCGTAGATATATTTATGTCCACTTGATATAACCATGATTAGTAAGTCGATCCTTCACAGGTCGTCCGTAATTACAGTTGTGTCTAATTAACCGTTTTACCCTTGTAATTACTTCTTGTTCCTTAAGTTCCGTTGATCCTCTAATGAATAATTGGTTTGTGGTCCAACCACCGAGCTGAATCCCTCTCGGGCCAATGAGAGGGTGAGGCATCTTGTTCAAGACCTGAAGTCAGCACTTAAGGGAACAACCTTTCTACTAAACCCTAAACGCGGGTAGGAGTGAATTCCATCTCGCAGGACTATGATCCTAGCTCTCTACCCAGTCTTATCCCCAAGATGGTAGGCTTATTGAGTCGGTGATCTCGAGCCACTCTCACCCATGCAAGTCAAAGGATAATCCCGAATAAACAGGAGTTCATAGCGTGCTCAGGATTCAGATCGAGTTACCTAGGTCATCATATGAAAAAGTCAGTCTTTAACAGTAAACAGAGTTATAAAGTAAGAGTGATTTATTTCGCGGTCCAATCTTATGCAAACTCATTGCACAGGACGCCCCCACTCGCATGTCTCCACATGAACGATTTAGGATCACATCGTTTGTACTATACAAAATGGGTCGCATCCATAGTGTCCCAAGGATAAGGTACCAAGCCCTATCCCTATACTATAGACTATTCTGGCTATTACTCGAACTTGATCCATATTCATGTCACCATATGAAGTTCAAGTATACATCTTATAGCCAAGGGTTCTTAGTTTATTGGATTTGGGTTAAAAGAACGTAATTCATTTTATTCAATAATACATTTATTGAATAAACCTGAATAACATCTTTATTGCAAAATAGAATATATATTCAGTTTACAAACCACGAGTTTTAGGACATAAACCCAAGAAGAGCTTCCTCCTTCATCTTCAGAATCTGATAGATGAGGGATGAATGATGTCAAATTAGGTTGCTCCACCTCAATTTCTAGTCTAGAGGTATTGTCTGTGCTTGTAGTTTGAGTTTCCCTTTCCATGAACATTTCCTCTTCTCTGAATGTCACATCTCGGCTATTGATGCATCTCCTTTCAGTGAGATGCCAAAGCCTAAATCCTTTAACACCATATGTAAAGCCAACAAATATGCATCTTGTTGCTCTAGGCATCAATTTTCCTTGGCTTTGATGGACAAACCCCACAAAACCAAAGACTCTCAAATGGTCTAGGTTTGGAGGGTGTTTAGTCCATTTTTCTTCTGGTGTAAAGAGCTGTAGAGAGCTGTGTGGACACCTATTTAAGGTGTTCACAGTGTAGGATGTAGCTTCAGCCCAATATTTATCAGGTAACATAACATCAGACAATAGGCACCTAACTCTCTCCATAATGGTTCTGTTGAGTCTCTCAGCTACCTCATTCTGTTGAGGTGTATACCTCATTGTTCGGTGTCTTAGAATCCCTTGTTCTTTGCAAAAATTATCAAACTCTTCATTGCAAAACTCTAGGCTATTGTCAGTTCTCAAGCATTTCACATGCCTAGGGGACTGATTTTCAACAAGCAATTTCCATTCTTTAAACTTGTTGAATGCTTGATCCTTAGTCTTAAGGAAATATACACAACTTCTTCTTGAGTAATCATCAGTGAGGAATAGAAAATACTGATAGCACTTCAAAAATGCTATTTTATAATCTTTAATTCTTGTTAGTTGATTGAAATTAATGTGTTTAATCATATGTTTTGTAGAAATCGAGCGTTCAGAGGTGAACGAGACAATTATATTAAATAAGAGTTTAAAAGAGGAGTTTTAGAGTATAATATCAACAAACTGAGCCGACAGATAATGCTATAAAGATAAAAATCATTGAATGTTTAAAGTTGGAAGCTTGGTTTGATGGTAAAAGGTGTATTATATTAATTTTTGAACCTGAGTTCGAATCTTAAAGAATGTGATTATTATTGTGTTTTTACACACCAACACACAATTTTCTTTTCTCCATTTCTTCGAATACTAAATTGTATGAGTTTTTAGTTCTTTTTATTTTCTTTTAATGTTTTATTTCCTTTAAAAAAAATTATTACTTTTACACGGATGTGTAGCTAAGTTTTAATCTCTAATTCAAAGGTTATTGTTCATTTCCAATTGTAATTTTGTGTGGCTTTGAGTTAATTATAAATTTTAGTTTTTTTATTCAAGAATTATTTGCATCTCGATGTTATTTTTATGATTGATTGATATTAATTAAATGGACGCTTTAATTTAATATTAAGTTTTCTATGGCTATCTATGATTTTATGATCCGTAATGGTCATGAATGATTAAAATTAAAGAAATGGAGAAAATAATGATAGCACGTGAACGATTAAATTGGACCATTACATTAGATAAGAGCTTAATATTGATTAAAATTGATTGATAGCATTTTATAATAGCATTCCAAAAGTACTAATATTTATCTCTTAAGTCTCGTAAATTAAGGAATTAATTATGCTTAATTGATATATTTTGTTGAATTTAATTGCTTAGGGTTAAATTGGACCATTACATTAGATTAAAGCTTAAAAGAATGTTTTAGTGGATAATATTAATTAATCATTTTGAGTATTTTAGATTAATTAATCTAATATTATTCTAATGGTGATTAGTAATCTTGTGGTGTAGGGGAACCTTGGTAGAATGACGAGCTCGAGTTCAAGACCAGGGGAGTACAAAATTTCCATTATTTTTCCTAAGGCATAGACCCTAGCGTCCTGTAGGGTCTCGACGCTACGACTATATAAACCCGTTTTTTAGGTTATTCACTCTCGGGTTTTGGCTTGTTTTACGATTTCTCTCTAAAAATTTTTGGGTTTTCTCCCATTTTCTTCTATATCAAAGCAAAGACTTGGTTTTCATCCCGAGCAAGGTAAGTGCTCTAATTTGAGGTTAGGGGTTAGATTTGATGCGATTCACAGGGGAGTACAAAATTTCCATTATTTTTCCTAAGGCACAGACCCTAGCGTCCTGTAGGGTCTCGACGCTACGACTATATAAAACTCATTTTTTTTAGCATTTTTTAGGTTATTCACTCTCGGGTTTTGGCTTGTTTTACGATTTCTCTCTCAATTTTTTTGGGTTTTCTCCCCTTTTCTTCTATATCAAAGCAAAGACTTGGTTTTCATCCCGAGCAAGGTAAGTGCTCTAATTTGAGGTTAGGGGTTAAATTTGATGCGATTCATGAGGGTTTAGTTCTTTAATTTCGAGCTTAACATGACTGATTGGGCAATTTATTTCTTCTATGCATATCACATGAGCTTGCTTGATTAATAGGAGTAGACGACCTTGATTTCCAGCATGTTCCGTAGTTAAAGATTATGATGTCTTGTCTCTCTTAGTCGCCAAGTAACACGGGTAAGTTGAGCCATAGGTAGCATACGCTTCCTTGTTGATCTGTGGTTGAATTGACTTACCTTGAAGAAATAGATAAACCGGAATATTAACTTAGGCTTCCAGGTTAAACATTCGTCGTAGTGCTCCCGTTACTGTCAATTAATCAATATGGGCGAGCGTTGGCCCCCAGTTGATTGATTGCCACGTTTAATTAGAATCGAACATTCGTCTCGGTTCTTTATTTAATTTAGAATTGATCACCTAGATTCATTAAAGAATGGTCCAATTAGAACTCCACGCTTCCCTTTAATTATTTGGGTTACTTGTATTAGTAGTTTCGTGCAAGTAAATTATGTGTTTAATTAAGCTCTTGCTAAGTATGTTTGAATCTCAATGAATCGAGTCGCATCAAGGTCAACCTCGACCCTTAAAATTAGGAGCACAAGTAATTTTATGCTTTCTTTTAATTTTCCGTTAGCAATCTCCCTTTTATTTATCGTTTTATTTTATTGTTTTAGTTAATTAAAAATCAAATAGAAATTAATTAGGAGAAAATAATTTAGGTTCCCTGCAGATCGACCCGACTACCACTAGCTGCAAAGCTCAGTTGTAGCGGTATTATAAATGTTATTTTGGCGGGACTCGACACCCCGAAATCTATGATTTTATGATCCGTAATTGTCATGAATGATTAAAATTTGTAGCAAGGAGTTGGGTTATGTGTGTGTATTTATGGTTTTTTTCATTTTACATAACTTGCATAATAGACTCTAAGGAAGTAAATAACCAAAATTAATTAAGTTGTAGTTATCTCAATTAGTTAGTTTTGGTTCAGTCTTTTTTTCATTATTTTAAATGCTATCATTTAATTAATATGTAACGTTATCGTGCCCAATTGATTCACTGATAAATTTTGATTTTGATGCTAGGTAGAAATCATTTAAATTAGGAAAATTTATATTTATTGCGGCTTTTTCCAAATAAATTGGTTGAATTCTTTAATTGAAAAATTTATATTGTTTTTTGGCCTATGATCAATGTTACCATTAGAATGAATGTATGTCTTTGAATTGGAAGTTTGGTTTGATTGATTTTAAATTTGTTTATTTTTATTTTCTTAATTCATTATTTGATTTCAATAATTGTCCAACAAATCAAAACTGCCCTTATTTTTTATTTTTTATTTTATTTTTTCTTGTTAACTTTGAGAATTAATTTTGGTTCCCTGAGTTCGACCCGATCCGCTGTATTTACTACAAGTCGTTGATCGATAATTATAAATTGTTGACGGACGTCGACAAACTCGCTTCAAATAGCTTGATCCATTGATTGATGATGTAGGTGCTGGCCCCCATAGGTCTGAATGAATGTAGTCTAGAATTCCTTTAGTTGTATGTTGTGCTTTAATAAAGCTATGTCTTGTAGACTTCCCCAATATACAATGGTCACAAGCTTTGACTCCAATGCTTATCTTTTGAGGCAATATGCCTTGCTTAAATAGATCTTCTAGTCCTTTGTTGCTTATGTGTGAGAGTCTCTTATGCCAAAGAACTCCTTCATCCATGTGTCATTGGTAACAACTAGGGTTGAAGTACTATTTGCATATCTTTAAAATTACATATAGACCATTCATTTTAACACCTATTAGCACTGTTTTAGAATCTTTCTTGACTTCAAAAGTCCTCCTGAACCTCCAGGTAATAGGATTTTGGAATGTCCTATAAATTTCGGGTTGTCGAAACCCGCCAAAATAATATTTATAAGTCGATTACACTAAGCTAACTTGTAGCTAGTGGTAAGTAGGTCGATCCACCGGGAGCGAGCTTTAATCCTAATTTAATTGAATTGAATTTGTAATGAAATAAAACAAATGAGGGTTTTGTTTGGAAAACTCACTAAACATGCAAGGAATTGCGCTAACGGAAAATTAAAACGGGAAATACGAAATTGACAAGTATGCTTAATTAGAAAGTATCAGGATTGTTCTATTGTATTTCGGTTCATCGATTAACATGGAAATTAGCCAATATGCTCATGCACGCGAAATGTTTGCTCGTCTCCGCAACAAACCTCCCAATGAATTAATTAGAAACAGACAATTCTAATTAAACATGCCTCTTAATCAATCTAAGGTGATGAGTCCTAAATTAATCAGAGAACAGTAACGGAGAATATCGCGACGAATTATTCTGAAGTCTAATTTGATTTCTCTCCTAACCTTAAGCCCACTGTGAAAACGTTAATCAACTCCTACCCCCAACTGTCACTTAGGCTCGAATTGATTAGCCTCGAGCTAGACTTTCGCTACTTGCATTAAGACTAATCAAGGATTAATGCTAGCCGACTAACATGCGTAACAAATTATGGACGTCACTCCTAATTGGAAAGGCAAGTCATTCGTTCTTAATACCGGTAGAAGATGCAAGAGTTCATACAAATATGCTAAACATACATTTAAGCACAAATCTCACCTAATACAAAAGATTAGTAATCCCTCCACTAACTAATCAAGCATAATACCTCTACTTATCCACAGAGAAGAAGCTCCTCCAAGAATCCATGGAGGTTCTTGCCCTCATACAGCCCAAATGAAGAAGACAAAAAAAAATGGGAAAAAATCAGCAATCCCGAGAGGGGAAATGAACAGTGAATCCCTAAAATCGGGAAAAAAGTGTTTATATAGTCGTCGTAGTGTCGAGGCGCTACGGACGGAAACTTCAGCGCGCGCCTCTTTGGAGCGTCGAGACGCTTCGAGACAACGTCTGGACGCTTGCTCTCGAGTTTGGAGCAAATTCTTTGCCTTTGGTTGCTCTCTTTAGGCAAAATCTTCACTTTAGAAGCTCCTCTTCTCCCGATGCGATCTCGAGGCATTAAAATGACCTCCTTAGCCCCGAACGACGTCCTTGGACTCCTCGAGCTCTCTACCACGAGTTTACCTATAACAAAGCAATTTAATCAATATTAAACATGGTTTTTAGCTATAATTAGGGAGTAAACAATAACTCTAAATTAGAGTTATCACCTCCATATTTACATCCAATGGAGTCCAACATTCCTAGAAAAATCAGATTTCTTTTTAGCTTAGGAACATGTCTCACATTCCTAAGTAGCTTCACTGAACCATTTTGGAACTTCATAGACACTGATCCAATTCCAGCCACCTTACAAACATGGTTATCACCCATGTACACTTCTCCTCCATCCCATTCTCTATAGGTTGTAAACCAACCGTTTGATGGAGTCATATGGAATGAGCATCCACTGTCTAGAACCATATCTTGAAATTGGAGTGTCTCATTAAGTTTGGAGGAGTGATCCGAGGTAGCTAGTGCATCAGAATAAGTAAAAGAATTGTCCCCAACTGAAGCTTCAGCTAGTGCTTTACCCTTTTGCTTGTTTTCACTTTGTTATTTTTTCAAAGCATAGCAATCTCTTGCTAAGTGGCCTGGTTTGTGACAAAAGTTGCACTTCCGCTTAGTCTTGTCTTGATTTTCACCTTGGTTCTTGTTGTTTTTCCACCATTTCTTGGTTTTTCCTTTTGTAAACAAACCCTCTGCATTTGATGTTTGTTTTCTTTGAGATTGTAGTTCCATTTTCTTTGATCTAACTGCAGGAATGATAATATTAGTAGTTAGCTTATCTCTAGTGATAACTCTCCAAATGAGAGTTATTTAGAGCTAAATTAGAAAAGAACTAGAGTCAGAATTGAGTAATGAATTGAAAAGACTTATGATTTAGGGTTGTTTGTGTTACATAAGAGTAAAAGTCTGTTTGTGAGTACTTATGCGAAAGTTGTGAATATTGAAGCTTGATTTGTACCTAAATAAGATCTTTGTGTCTAAAATCAGGTTTTCGCGAAGGACTCGTAAAAGCAAAAGGAGCGCAAAGCTGGGATCTTTGAAATTGCTAGAGATATTTCGAAAGAGCAAAACCAATGAAAAAATTGTACCTGAGCACGTGGGTTGCCAGTTTTTGTCCTCTGCCGTTCAAATAGTCAGCTTTTTCCGTTTTCAGGCAGCCAATAAAATTCCAGCATCCATTTTAGGGTAAAATCAGGAGAAACCCTTGGGGTATAAGTAGAAAATGGTGGAAAGAGAAGAGAGAATCGATCATTATTGAGGAGAGACCACCATTGAAGAGAAAAATCCTAAATCCAAGAGCCGAAAAGGAAAAATCAGAGGGAATAATCTCTTTCGGGAAGGAGCATCGAAGGAGAGGAGGCTGCTGCTTGATCTTCATCATCAAGTAGGAAGAAAAGGTAGTTGCTGACTGTTACGTCTCCAAAAGTGACTATTTTAGGACTTATTTGCTATAGGAAGTTGTACATCCTTAGGCGTTTTTGGTAGAATTTAGCTTAACCTTGTGCTTATATATGAGAATTAGTAGAATGAAGCTAAATTAGGACTTATGTGTAAAAGGAAAGAAAAAGAACCAAAAACAAAGCTAATGAGTGAAAATTGCACATTGCTGAAGTATTGCGGAAACGTTGCGGTTTCAGCAATGTTTTAAGTGAAATCCGTAAGTTGTCTAACCAATTTCTGTTTTGTTCCGATCTTTCAGGGGCCCATTCTTTCTCCTGCTGCCACGTAGAAGAACGACGTTCAGAATGGATGGTTCTCCTTGACCCAATCGTACCTACAGAACACTATAAAAGGAGGTCAACTTGGAAGGTTGAAACACACTCGAAAGGCGTAGACTCTCCAGTTCAACGCAGTCTTTTCTACTCTTTTTCTCTCTTCCGTCTGTTGGTTTGGAGGGATCAACTGTTGGAGTCGACAATCTGATAGGAAGAAGAGAAGATTTGTCTTCTCTTCTGATTAGATTCATCCAAGCAAGGCTCCTCTTCTCCCTTCAGCCGAGGCGTTCGCGACGAGGGACTCTACGCACGGATCTACTCGCTTTATTGCTTTCTCTTTCTGTTTTTCATTGCTGGTGTTGTTATTTCCCTTCTATTTGCTACTCTACTTCATTTCGTCTCTTTCTGTTTAGCTTGAGTGTTCAAGGTTGTCATTTGTTTAGTTTAAACTTTAGTTAATCGAAGCATTATTTCATCACTTCGCAAGCTCTCCCTCTCTTCTGCTTACTGTTTTCTTTTTCTATTTTACCCTTTATATTCTGTTAAGCATGTCGTCTTCGTCTATTCTTCCCATTCCATCGTCATCCATGAGTAACTAAATCACATAAGGGCATGCTAATGACAAGACTATAGGTAGAAATACGTGAATCAAGCGTGTAGGTTAGCTCCAAATGCATTGAATGTATGTAAGCTTCATTCCACGGGCAATTTCGATTGGCCATCCATTTTGTCCAAAGAACTCCTAACCTCTGGAAGGAGTAAGAGTTCAGAGTCGTACATTCATGCTAGCCTTCCATGGTAGCCAGAAAACGACCTAGGAATAGGCGTTTTCCTAGTACAAATCAATAACTTGCTTTTATAAATAGATGCTTAAGGCCTTACTTGGACATGAGTAAACTAAAGGATCTAATGCATGAAATCGAAAGATACATGAGAATGAGTTAGTTTGATGCATGATGAGTTGATCTACTGCTTGAGAATCGTATGAAAAAACCTATAGAGGAGTCGTTAGTAGCCCTTGTTTCCACACTTTACACTTAATTCGTTGTTAGTAACATTGCTAGAAAATTGTTGTTTCCGCAATTCTCTTAGTTCAAATTTTGCCTTAGTCATTTCTTTCTTAGTTTGTTGTTCTCTTCTCTCTACATTCGAGTTTAATTATTTACTTGCACTTTTATGCTTTCATAACTCACACATTCCTTAATAGTTAGGCACTTTAAAAACCAAATCTACCCCATTTAATCCACCCATTCTCACTTAACAACTCACTTCGCTAGTAACTAAGAATAAATCTCTGTGGGAAATCGAATGAAAAAATACTTATTACTTGCTACAAGATCATGTATGCTTGCATGTTCTAAGTGCTCTATCCTTGCATCTTTATTTTAAACATTGAGCACGCAACACTGACCGAAGGAGGACTAAAAGGATTCGTGCGAGTCAAGCTCATCTCCTTCGACATTTGGTAGTGAAGTTTTCGAATGTTCACTATTTCTCGGGGTGTCGATGATGGAGCGTTATACGCAGCGGAAGCGATTTTGGATCGATGATACTCTAATTTCATCAATTTAACAAATAGAAAATATGCTCGAAAAGTAGAAATAAGAAAAATAGAAATAAGAAAAATAGAAAACATACCCTTGTAGTTCTACTTTTCTTCGAGTTCCGCTGGCCGTTCCTTGTCACGAACTATTCGATTTTCTTCTCAAAAACGCGCCGAGGACCACCTCTGGTAGTCCCGCTATCCTCGGCGCCGCGCAACGAAGTGGTGGGACTTCGTTAAAAAGTAGAAAAGAAAAGATAAATAAAAGAAAGAGGAAGGAGATGAAGAAGAATAAGAATGGCAGAGGCTGAGAACTTCATCACTTTTGTTTTAAAAAAACTTCAAACTTTTTAAAGTTTTTTTTTTTTAAAACAAAACTTACGAACCCTGCCTGCCTTTAGCAAAACACAATATATATATATATATATATATATATATTATTTTTATTTTTATTTTTATTTTTTTTATATTTTTTTTAAATAATAAATATTTTATTTATTAAACTTTTTAATAAATAATATATATATATTAATTAATTAAACTTTTAAATTAATTAATATTAGTTAAATAATATCAAATATTAATTAAATAATATGGCTAAACCCGATTTTTCGAAAACTGACTTTTTGCACATGAATCCTATTCATGTTTTATACCATTCTCATATTTAAATCATATTTAAATATGTCCATCTTCCTTCGAGTAACCGAATTTGAACAATTCAAATTCTTTTTCTTTTTCTTTTTCTTTTCTCCTCCATTGTTGCACGACATTATCCGAGCTAGCCAGGAGAACCTAAAAGACCTACAGATCATGAGCTCCAACGATACGAGATTATTCGGTCAAAACTCTTTTAACTCGAATCAATCAACTGTCGTTAACCCCCGGAGACTCCACTATAGTTCGAGGGTTGCACTCTCCTCACTGTATATATATTGTGTCCTCTTGATATAACCGTCATGGGCAAGTCGACCCTTAACAGGTTGTTCGTAACCACAGCTAGTTCGTTTAAACCGTTTAACCCCTGCGTTACATCTTTGTTCCTTAAGTACCACTGACACCTATGAACAATTGATCAGTGGTCCAACCAACAGATCAGGAACCCTCTCTTGCCAAGAAGAGGGTGGGCGCCCATTGGTCAAGCCCCGGAGTCTGCTATTAAGGGAACAACCTATCTATTAACCTTGAAGAGCGGGTTAGGAGTGAACTCCATCTTACTACACTATGTCTCCAGCTACCTTTTGTACTTTATCCCTGAGATGATAAGTTATTGAGTCGGCGATAATGAGCCACTCTCACCCGTACAAGTCTAAGGATACTGTCTAATAAGCAGGAGTTCACAGTAAGCTCAATATTAAGATCGAGTTACCTAGGCCATCAGGTGAAATAGTCGGTCTCTTCAGTAAACGACGTTATAAAGAGAGAACGACTTTTCGTGGTTCAGTCTTACGCAAACTCATCGCGTAGGATGCCCCCCGCTCGCACATCTCGATGTGAAACGACTTGGATCACATCGTTTTGTACAATACAAAACGGGCTGCATCCAATAGTGTTACCAGGATAAGGTACCCAGCCTTATCCATATACTATAGACCGTTTTGACTGTCTACTTGAGCTTGACCCACATTCATGTCATACATGAAACTCAGGTACTCATGATCGTCAAGGGTGTTGGTCGTTGGTATAGATTAATGCAAACACGTTTCACTTTATTCCAGCAAACACCTTTACAGAATAAAACTCAATAACTCATTATTACTAAATAGATAATTTACAAACATAACTATTTACAAACCACGAGTTTTAGGACATTAAACCCAACAGTCGAGTCCTGCCAAAATGAAATTTATAATGTTGGCTTGCTATTCTAATTAGCAGATAGCGGTAACCAGTTCGAACCACAGGGAATTAGTATTAATTCAGATCCAATTAAATTCAAATTGCTATTAATAAAAAGATGGATTTTGGATGGTGAAATTGAGAATTTAAATATGCAACAGTGCTAACGAAAAATTAAACGGTAAACTGACAATTTAACGAGCGTGCTTAATTCTGAGAAATGGGATTGATCGCTATTGAAATCTAGTTCATTGATAACAAAAGAGTTAGCCACGATACTTCAGCACGCAATTCGTTTCGTCAATTTCTGACTCAAACGACCCAATGACATAATTAGAAATGTGCAATTCTAATTATACTTGGCAATTATTCAATCTAAGTTAGCTACTCTTAAACCAATTAAAGGCTAGTGACGAGAACACCGTGACGAATCAACCAGTAGATTAACTCGATTTTTTCCTTACCCAAAGCCTAACATGAAAACAATAACTAATTCATACCCTCAACTGTCACTTGGGCTCCAACTAGTTAGCCATGCTTAGACCGATGTTACTTAGCGATTGAGGAAATTATACGTCTTAATCTTTAACATTCTAACATGCATAGGAATTAGAACGTCACTCCTAATAAGATACACATGCTAATTGGATAATACCATAGGAAGAAGATGCAAGAAGTTCAAAATAGACTAAGCATACATAAATGGGTAAATCTCCCTTTCAATCAATAGTTTACAATCTCAAACTCAAAATCAAGCACTAACCTTACTTAGCCTTCCATGGAGGATGAATTTCTCCAAAACTCCATGGAAAAGCTCGGTGACATCCAACAATGGAGGAAAGAGGCCCAAAAATGGAAAAATATTCAGCAATCTCGAGGAGAATTCGTTAAGAAAATGACCTAAAATCGAACATTTCCCCTTTTATAGTCGTATTAGCGTCGAGACGCTACAGACGGAACTTAAACGCGCGCACGGTCTCGGAGCGTCTCGACACTGAGGCAACGTCGAGCAGCGTCTCGACGCTAGTGCTCGATGCTTGCTCTCGAGTTTTTGATAGAAATTTCAATGGGACAGCGTCGAGACATTGTCCAAGCGTCTCGACGCTGGACCAAAAGTGCAACTTGACTTTCTTTCTTCTCTTCTTGGCCTGATTCCTTCCCGAAGCATCTAAAACCCCCGCCTTAGCACCGAAACACGTTCTTGGACTCCTCGAGCTCCTTAACCGTGAAAAACCTACAACGGAGGTAATTAAACATTATTAAGCACGATATTAGCTAGTCTTAGGGAGTAAATAATAGCTCTATTTTAGAGCTATCAACATTCGAAGCTTCATCCTCAATCTCTTCATCTTTACTTTTATTTTACTATGCAATAGAGTTTTAGTTCTGTAATGACTGTGTTTACCATTTTGAGTGTTCTTAGTGACTTGATGAACTAACTTCCCGAAGGGAAGGCTAGGAGTATGGTTTAATGAATGAAAATCATGTTTTGGCATAAGTTTAGCATACTACTTCCAAAGCATGTTTGTTTTCATTCTAACAATGCATTTTCGACCAACCATCCATTATGCATTATTGATTTCTGATCGTCTGAAAGGAGTAGGAAGTCTGTTTATTCATGTTTTTGCTAGCCTTTTATGGTAGCCAGCGAGGAGGCTAGACATGGTCACTCGCCTAGCACACTCTATAGCATGTTTGTATGAATAGGATGAGAACGACAGTTAATTCCTAATGACGAAGATCGAAAGATTTCATATGGTTATGCTATGTGGTATGTATGTGTGTTAGATTTATTTCGAAAAAAATCCTCTCTCACGTTTTTTTTTTCATTCTTTTCCATCCTTTTCTTTAAATACCCCTTTAGGGTTTCTCAAAAGTTGGCCTAAAACGGATATAATCTTCTCATTGGATGGCAAAAAGCATAATTGTTTTTCTGTGTATACAAAAAGACAATGTCTGCCATCCCACGTGATCGGGTACAGTTTTCGTGAAAGTTTTGCTTGCTCCATCTTGTCGTGTTGACTCTGCTTTCATATTTTGCTCTTATTCCGCCAAAGCTTCCTTCCTCGCAAAACCCTACACTTCGACATAATTTACATAACTTTTCAATCTTTGTAGGCAAATTCCTTAACATTTCATGCATATGCTAAGAAGGAAGACTTTAAAAGAATTTCGCAACTAATGGCAGAAACACATGAATTCTAAAAGCTTTAACTCACAAACAAGATTGATTTTATCTCAAAATGATACCAAATAACTCTCATTTGGAGAGTTATCAAGTCTATAGCATTAACTTTCGAGGATAGACGAATAAATGTGGGGGAAAATTGAGGGGACAATAAAAAGAGAGTTTAATCAAATTTTTCAAGAAAAATGCAAATGTTTTTGCGTGGTCACATGAGGATATGCCTGGGATTAACCCTAGCATAATGATACATCGATTAAATGTTGACAGCAATTACACATTGGTAAAGTTGATAGCGTGCTAATTTATATCCCTTAATACTTGTTAGTTTGATTGAATTTAATACGTTTAATTACGTAATTTGTAGGATTCGAGTACTAAGGGTTGAATCAGGTCGTTGTGCTCGTTATGAGCTTAAAAATGCAGTTTAACGCCATTTGTGAGCGTTTTGTAGTTCAAAGATAAAATATGATGAAAATGGGGCCAAAAGAGTGCGTAATTGAAGTCATCAAGTGAAAAGAAGAAAAATTGCCCAAAACCCGAGAGCATAGCGCCTAGGCGCTCGGAAAATAAAATCAACGCTTGGAATCGGCCAACCAGATGGTTCAGACTAGGCCAAATTCGTTCAACTCCAGCGCACGCGGGCCAACCTGTTTTAGCTTTTCACCTGTTCAAGCTCACTTCGCGCGCCCAGCTCTCAGACGACCCAACCCACTTCGTCTGCATGCACAACCCAACTCGCGCGCGCCCACCAACAATCTCCAGCGTTAGCCACCTCGCATGCGTGCAAAGCACGTGGCCGTCAACCTTCATCATTCCAGACGCGCGTGCCCAGCTCCCTTCACGCGACCTTCTTTTTCGACCCATTTGGGCATACAGTTCCAACCCAATTTCACCCACATGAGCCCCCAGGATGCAAATTTCGTGGGGAGTTCGATTTTAAATTCGAAAAGAAGAAAAATCGTCGAAGAATCTTTTTGTTTTTTTGAGGATTTTATTGATTTTTACACAGAGAGCAAAAGGTGAAGACAGAATTGTTGCGTGCTCAGTGTGTAGATAAAATGTAATGTAATGCGAAGAGCACTCAGATCATGCAAGCATACATGGTCTGCAGCAAGTGATAAGTATTTTTTAATTCGTTTTCCCACAGAGATTGAGTTTAGTTACTAACGAAGTGAGGTGTTAAATTAGAGAGTGTCACTTAAATTGGGTGGATTTGAGGTTGATGTGCCGAAATAACAAAGAATGCAAGAAGGATGCAAGCATAAACGAAAGCAAGTAAATAGATTAAGCTTTGATGTGGAGAAGAAAGAATTGAGGATCTAGCA
This sequence comes from Herpetospermum pedunculosum, assembly GCA_028017165.1. NCBI lineage: Eukaryota > Viridiplantae > Streptophyta > Magnoliopsida > Cucurbitales > Cucurbitaceae > Herpetospermum > Herpetospermum pedunculosum. The sequence continues at coordinate 48,793,960 of CM051528.1, read as the reverse complement.
ATGTTCTAGCAATAAAATCGCAAAAGTAAAAGACTAGAAAAAAGTGCTAAGGCAAAAACAGAACTATAGAATTGCGGTTCTCGCAATTATCTAGCAATTAAATTAGCAACGATTTAAAGGTAAGATAAGGCAACAAGGTCGACTTAAGACTCCTCTATAGGCACTTAACTACGATCATTCAGCAGTAGATTAACTTATCATTCATCGATTTAGCTCAGTCTCATGCATCTCTCGATTACATGCATTAGATCTTTTAGTTCACTCATACCCAAGTAAGACATAAAACCTATTTATACAAGCAAGCTAATGAATCGTGCTAGGAGAACGCCTATTCTTAGGTCATTTTCTGGTTACCATGAAAGGCTAGCATGAATGGATGACTCTGAAATCTTACTCCTTGCGGAGGTTAGGAATTCTTTAGACAAAATGGATGTGATGGAGCGTTGATGGAACGCAGCGGAAGCGATTTGGATCATAGACACTCTAATTTCATCAATTTAAACAAACGGAAACATGCAAACGCAATGAAAAAGAGAAATTAGAACACATACCCTTGTCGTTCGTATTTCTCCAAATTTCACCGCCAGAAGCTCCTCACGAGCTGAACGAGCCTTCTCACGAAATCTTCGTGGACCACCCACGGTAGTCCCGCTATCCTCAGGCCGAGAAACGGAGTGGTGGGACTCCTTTTACAAAAGAAAAGGAAGAAGAAACTCTACTGAAGAAAACTATTTTCTTCTGAAGCAGAGAGGAAGAAGACGGAAGAGATAGAGAGAGAGCAGAATTGAAATTCTAAATTTCAATTGTAAACCCATAAGAGCACTAAGCTTTTTTTTTTTTTTTTTTTTTTTTTTTTTTTTTTTTTTTTTTTTTTTTTTTTTTTAATTGATCTGTCAATATATATATACCTTATGTTTACATGTGTCTTACATTGCATGTAAGACACATGTAAATATATATATATATATATATTTATAAATTATTATTATTAAAAATAATAATAATTATTTTATTAATTAAACTTTTTAATTAATAAAAAATATATATATATTTTAATTAATATTATTTAATTCAATATCAAATATTAATTAAATAATATAATTAAACCCGGTTTTCCGAAAACCGACTTTTTGCACATGAATCATATTCATGTTTTCAGACCAATCTCATATTTAAATCATATTTAAATATGTCCATATTTAAATCATATTTAAATATGTCCATATTTAAATCATATTTAAATATGTCTATTCTTCTTCCACAAACTCGAATTTGAACGATTCAAATTCTTTTCTTTTCTTTTATATTGTTTCAAGGCTTTATCCGAGCTAGCCAGGAGAACCGTAAGGACCTACAGATCATGAGCTCCAACGATACGAGATTATCCGGTCAAAACTCTTTCAACCGAACTAACCAACATTCGTTAACCCCCGGAGACTCCACTAAAGTCCAAGGGTTGCACTCTCCTCACTGTAGATATATTGTGTCCTCTTGATATAACTATCATCAGTAAATCGATCCTTCACAGGTCGTTCATAATCACAACGGGTCATTTAAACCGTTTAACCCTTGTATTATATCTTGTTCCTTAAGTACCACTGACACCTCTAATGAACAATTGATTTGTGGTCCAACCATCAAATCAGATTCCTCCCTGATCAGGAGAGGATGGGCCCATTGTTCAAGACCTGGAGTCAGCACTTAAGGGAACAACCTCTCTACTAACCCTTAAAGCGGGTAGGAGTGAATTCCATCTTGCACAACTATGTCCCCAGCCACTTATTCGATGTTATCCCCAAGATGGTAGGCTTATTGAGTCGGCGATCAGGCCACTCTCACCCGTACAAGTCAAAGGATAAGGTCGAATAAACAGGAGTTCATAGTGAGCTCAAGATTGAGATCGAGTTACCTAAGTCATCACATGAAAAAACCGGTCTTTACAGTAAACGGTGTTATAAAGAAAAAGCGATTTTATTTCTTGGTTCGGTCTTGTGCAAACTCATTGCACAGGACGCCCTCACTCACATGTCTCCACATGAAACGATTCGAATCACATCGTTTTGTACTATACAAAGTGAGCCGCGTCCAATAGTGTCCCCAGGATAAGGTACCCAGCCTTATCCCTATACTATAGACCATTTTGGCTGTCTACTTGAACTTGATTCACATTCATGTCACACATGAAGTTCAAGTACTCACACTATCGCCATGGGTGTTAGTTATTGGTATAGGTTAATACAAACACAATTCACTAAAATTCAATAACAACTTTATTGAAATATAATATATACATTCAAACAGTTTACAAACTACGAGTTTTAGGACATAAAACCCAACATTTAGGTGTCTCTCAAACACTTTAGCCGTGAGAGACTTAGTAAACGGATCAGCAATGTTGTGCTCCGAGGCTACCTGTGTGGCGATCACATCTCCTCGTTGCACTATCTCCCTGATGAGATGATATTTCCGCTCAATATGCTTTCCACGCTTATGGCTTCTAGGTTCTTTAGAATTTGCCACTGCACCGCTGTTATCACAATAAAGGGTGATTGGCAAGTTCATATTTGGAACAATTTCCAAATCTGTCAAGAACTTCCTAAGCCATACAGCTTCCTTCGCTGCTTCGCAAGCTGCGACATACTCAGCTTCCATGGTGGAGTCAGGAATACAACCTTGCTTTATACTCCTCCATACTATTGCTCCTCCGTTAAGAGTGAACACTGATCCTGATGTAGATTTCCTAGAATCTATATCAGTCTGAAAATCAGAGTCAGTGTATCCTACAAGGATCAAATCCTTTGCGCCATACACAAGCACATAGTCTCTCGTTCTCCTAAGATACTTGAGGACGTGTTTAACGGCTGTCCAGTGATCATATCCTGGATTGGACTGGAACCTACTGACAATTCCTACTGCATAGCAGATGTCGGGTCTTGTACACAACATAGCGTACATAAGACTACCAACTTCTGATGCATAGGGAATTCGTCTCATATCCTCAACCTCTTGAGGTGTCTTAGGAGACTGTTCCTTAGACAAGTGAATTCCATGCCTAAAAGGCAGCGAACCTTTCTTGGAATTCTGCATCGAATATCTTGACAACACCTTGTCAATATAAGATGCTTGAGACAGCGCTAGCACTTTGTTCTTACGATCCCTTATGATCTGAATCCCTAGAACAAACTGAGCCTCTCCCAAATCTTTCATTTGGAATTGGGTCGCTAGCCAATTCTTAACGTCAGTTAGGAACCCTACATCATTCCCAATGAGTAGTATATCGTCTACGTACAAGACTAAGAAAGCTACAACAGTATTGACTACTTTCTTGTAAACACAAGGTTCGTCAATATTTTGTTCAAAGCCATAAGATTTGATTGCCGTATCAAACCTTATATTCCAGGATCTAGATGCTTGCTTCAACCCATAAATGGATCGATTAAGCTTGCAAACCTTTTGCTCTTGATCCTGAAGTATGAATCCCTCTAGTTGAGCCATATAGATACTCTCCTCAAGATTACCATTCAGAAAGGCAGTCTTGACATCCATTTGCCAGATTTCATAATCATAAAATGTAGCAATGGATAAGAGTATTCTAATCGACTTTAACATGGCAACAGAAGAAAAGGTTTCTTCATAGTCCACCCCTTCTCTTTGGGAATAACCTTTTGCCACAAGTCGAGCCTTAAAGGTTTGCACCTTACCGGCTTGGTCTCGTTTTCTCTTGTAGATCCACTTGCAACCGATAGGTCTTTCACTATCTGGTTGGTCTACAAGATCCCAGACCGAATTGAAGTACATAGATTCCATTTCGAGATCCATGGCTTTAAGCCACTGGTCCTTGTCTATGTCATTCATTGCCTGTTTAAAGGTCAATGGATCCTCAACACCATCATCAGGTATGACGACTTGAGTTTCAGACAAGCCGATGTAGCGGTCAGGCTGTCTTACATCCCTCCCACTGCGTCGAGGCTTTCTCAACTCTTGAGAAGGACCAGCCTGATCAACAACCTTTGTTGATCCGTCTGTAGCTTTCCTGGAAAATTCGGACAAAACAATTTTGCTCGACGGTTGATGATCTCTCATGTGGTCTTCCTCTAAGAACGTGACATTAGTCGATACTAGTACCTTGTTCTCATGAGGATCGTAAAATAGACCACCTTTCGTTTCCTTGGGGTAACCTACAAATAGGCACAATTTTGAACGATGTTCCAACTTCTTTGGATTGGGTACTAGCACATGTGCCGGACACCCCCAAATCTTGAAGTGACGTAAACTACCTTTACGCCCTCTCCATAACTCATAAGATGTTTCAGAAACACTCTTAGAGGGAACCATGTTCAAAATATATACTGCAGTCTCTACTGTATATCCCCAAAACGAACTAGGCAAATGAGCATAACTCATCATAGATCGAACCATGTCTAACAGGGTTCTATTTCTCCTCTCGGACACACCATTCTGCTGTGGTGTTCCTGGCGCTGAGAGTTGAGATACTATTCCATGTTCTATCATATAGTCCTGGAATCTTAAATCCATATACTCTCCACCTCGATCTGATCGAAGTGTTTTTATCGATTTATCTAATGTGTTCTCAACCTCTGCCTTATACTCTTTGAACTTTTCAAGAGCTTCGAACTTATGATGCATTAGATAAAGATAACCGTACCTAGAATAATCATCAATGAAACTGATGAAATATTCATACCCTCCTCGTGCTTTGACATTCAAAGGACCGCAGAGATCCGAATGCACGATTTTTAGAGGTTCTTTGGACCTATGACCTTTTTCAGAAAAAGATCGTTTGGTCATTTTGCCCTCAAGACAGGACTCACATGGCGGTAAAGAGTTGTCCTCTAAACGATTTAGCAGACCACTCTTAACCAATCTCCCAATCCTATTGAGATTAATGTGACCTAGTCTTAAGTGCCGAAGATAAGTACTTGGAGAAAATTTCTACCTTTTAGTTTGAGTCTCAGCTGTTTTAAACATTTCAGTGTTCAAAATAGCTTTGGCTTCGGTTGGTCTTAACACATACAAGTTGTTTTCAAGTTTCGCAGAACAAATACGTACACCTCTTTTGCTAATGAACGCTTCATTATAAACAAAAGATACTTTATACAACTGTTCTAACAAACAAGATATAGATACAAGATTCCTCTGGAAGGTAGGAACCAGGAGTACATTTTCTAGTAAAATGAAACTATCTCTATACAACAACTTTACAGCTCCCACTGCTTCAGCTGAGACAACCTCTCCAGTTCCAACTCTGAGAGTTATCTCACCGCGAGAAAGTGGCTGCCAAGAACTAGTTTCCTGAAAAGAAGAACAAACATGGTTAGTAGCTCCTGAATCAAGTATCCAGGTATGACAATCATGTTCTACTAAACATGTTTCGACAACAAATAAATCGTATTTACCTTGTCTTTCCTTCTCAGCCTTTTTCTCTGCAAGATACTTTGGGCAATTTCGTTTCCAGTGCCCATCTACACCACAATCGAAACATTTTCCTTTGTCTGTAGATTTAGTCTTGCTCTTAGCAGCAGCAGGTGCTTTTCCCTTCCTTTTATCTTTCTTCTTCTTTTGAATACTCTTATTCTTAATAGAAGAAAGTTCAGACTTACTCCCAGAAGACGACCCCTTTTGGAATTTCCTAGAAGTGACAACGTTTGCCTCCTTCTCTTTTCCTTTAGAAGTGTGTAGGGACTGATATGTCTGTAGCTCGCTGAGGAGAGAAGTCAAATTATACTTTATCTTGTTCATTACCAAATTGGTTCTGAACTGAAGGAAACTCTTCGGAAGAGATTCCATGATAAAGCTTACTTGACTTGACTCATCTATAGTAGCTTTGTTTATTTCCGCCACATTGAAGTGGACCATCATGTTAAGGACATGCTCCCTAACAGAGGTACCCTCTTTCATGCGAGAGTTGTAAACGTATTTGAGGGCTTCATGACAGACCGATGAGGACGGTAGTCCAAACATCTCCTGTAATGAAGACATGATTTCTTTAGCAGAAACCATATCCTCGTGCTTCTTAGCTAACACATCAGATATGCTGGCTAAGATATAGACTCGGGCTTTATCATTAGCCCTTGTCCATCTATCATATGCTTCTCGAACAGTTCGAGTCGCATCCGAGCTAGGAGGGTGTTACGTCTCCAAAAGTGACTATTTTAGGACTTATTTGTGATAGAAAGTTGTGCATTCGTAAGTATTTTTGGTAGGATTTAGCTTGAACTTGTGCTTATATATGAGAATTAGAAGAATGAAGCTAAATTAGGACTTATATGCAAAAGGAAAGAAAAAGAACCAAAAACGAAGTTAAAGGATTGAAAATTGCACATTGCGGAAGCATTGCGAAAACATTGCTAAAACCGCAATATTTTAAGTGAAATCCGTAAGTTGTCTAACCGATTTCTGTTTTGTTCCGATCTTTCAGGGGCCCATTCTTTCTCCTGCTGCCACGTAGACATACGACGTTTAGAATGGATGGTTCTCCTTGGCCCAATCGTACCTGCAGCACACTATAAAAGGAGGTCAAAGTGGAAGGTTGAAACACACTCGAGAAGCGTAGAACTCCCATCTCAACGCGGTTTCTTCCCTATTTCTTCTCCCGTTTGTTGGCGTGAAGGTTTCAGCTGTTGGCATCGATAATCTGAGAGGAAGAAGAGAAGATCCTTCTTCTCTTCTGATTGGATTCATCCCCAAACAAGCTCACCTTCGCCCTTCATCTGAGGCGTTTGCGGCGAGGAGTTCACGCACACACTTTAGATTGCTTTCTACTGCTTTTTGTCTCTTATTTTCTTTACTGTCTTCTGTCATTTACTTCTATTTTCTACTGCATTTCAATTCGTCTTCAATCATTTAGTCTTTCCCGTTTTGTAATTGTTGCACATTAAGCTTTGAATCTCACGTAATAGAGGAATCATTTACCCACGTTGCAAGCTTTTTATTGCTTTCTGTTTTCCCTTTTACTTTCCGTTTGCTTTGAATCATGTTTTATCCTTCTTATCTGTCCAACTCCATATCATCCATGAGTAACTAAACCACATAAAGGTATGCTAATGACAAGTCTATAGGTAGAAATACGTGAATCAAGCATGTAGGTTAGCTTCAATATGCATTGAATGTATGTGTGCTTCATCCCACGGGCAATTTTGATTGGCCATCCATTTTGTCCAAAGAACTCCTAACCTCTGGAAGGAGTAAGAGTTCAGAGTCGTGCATTCATGCTAGCCTTCCATGGTAGCCAGAAAACGACCTAGGAATAGGCGTTTTCCTAGTACAAATCACTAAACTCACTATTATAAAAAGATGCTTAAGACCTTACTTGGACATGAGTAAACTAAAGGATCTAATGCATGAAATCGGAAGATACATGAGAATGAGTTAGTTTGATGCATGATGAGTTGATCTACTGCTTGAGAATCGTATGAAAAAGCCTATAGAGGAGTCGTTAGTAGCCCTTGTTTCCACAACTTACCCTTAAAACGTTGTTGCAGAATTGCGAGAAAATTGTTGTCTGCGCAATTCTTCCAGTTTCACTTTTTGCCTTAGCCATTTTTCCAGCTTTCTTTTGCTTTGCGATTTTATTGCTAGATAATTGCTCTCTCCGCAATTCTTTTTCTCCTACATTCAAGTTAATCTCTTTACTTGCTCTTGTTTATGCTTGCATATCTTGCACTCTCTTTATTAGTTAGACACATTAAACCCAATTCTACCCCATCTAAACCACCTTTTCTAAGTTAGCATCTCACTTCGTAAGTAACTAAGAATAAATCTCTGTGGGAAATCGAATGAAAAAAATACTTATTACTTGCTACAAGACCATGTATGCTTGCATGTTCTGAGTGCTCTCACATTGCATTTTTATTTACACATTGAGCACGCAACAAGTTTTTGGCGCCGCTGCCGGGGATTTTGTTTAGTGAACACGAAGTTTGTTAATTTAGAAAAAAAAAACTTAATATCTATTGGAGCTAATCTTCTTTCATTTCCTTTACAGGTACTATCAAGCTAGTTTATGAAAGAGTTTCCAAACCTCAACTCGCAACAAAGAGAAACTTTGTAGGTGGAAGACGTATGTGTACGACAAAGTAAATGAATACGCTGCAAAACTTAATTGGAGGACGAGTTTGCCCACAACAGTTTGAAGAATTTTATCAGCCATGTGCTTATTGTGGGGATAATCATAACTTGGAGAATTGCCCAACCTTGAATTATCAAGAGAGGCAATATCAACAAAGCTATGACAACCATTATTCGTACATGTGTGAACATGATCAGTGGCAACTCTCAAATAATCTTTGGGAAAAGCATGTGCAAATTGCTCATTATGAAGAGTTCCCCCAACATGAAGACTATCAACATTATGCCCCAACTCCAAATGAAGAATTATCACCCGCTTTGGAGGCGCTATGGATAGAATTCATGGAAAGGAATGATGCATCCATGAGGAGAATGGATGTGCAATTAGCTCAGCTCACAAATGACTTACAAGATCTACTTGCTATAGCAAAATCACTACCACCATGCCCTCAGATGTTCGATTTTTATGATGATGAATCCTTTGTTACCTTCGAATCTGAGAAGAGTGATCCAATGGAATATCCATATGAAATGGTGGAGTTGGTGAAAGGTGAGAAAAATGAAATTGTGCTGGATGAGGCCAAAGAGACTATTGCGCTGCTTGAGGAACAAGAATTTGAAATGTCTGATGTTGCAGCAAGCTTCTCCACCAATGAAAGAGTTGAGCCACCACCACCACAAATGCTCCAGCTGAAGGAGTTAGAAAGAGATGTGCCCGAAAAAGAAGTCCCATCGCATCAAAGCTATGTTGTAGCAAATGTTGTAGAAACAAAACCAACGCACAGAAAGTACAAACCTTGGGATGTTATAACATGCAGTCTCTTTGAAAGAATCAACAAATTCAAGGTGTGGCAGAATGTCCGACCCCGTAAATCAAGACTTAAGTATCTTACAGGAGCAGAAGTGGTGCCTCGAAACATTGAAGAATATCCATATGAGGCAGATTGACAAGGGAGATTTCTGATCCCTAAACTCTTAAATTAGGATTTTATCACGCTTTGTTTAGATTTTGTATGTTAGGAGTAGTTTATTTTGGGAATGAAATATTTATTATGTGCCAACAATCATAGTCGTTTAGCATGAATTGATGATGCACTGTGGGCCTATAGAATTGCATATAAAACACCCTTAGGTATGTCTCCTTATAGGCTAGTGTATGGAAAAGCATGTCATCTTCCCTTCGAATTGGAAATCAAAGCCTTTTGGGCCTTAAAAGAACTGAATTATTGCGTGACCGATGCTGGAACATTGCGGTCTCTGCAATTACATGAGTTAAATGAGCTAAGACATATGTCCTATGAAAATGCTAAAATGTATAAAGAAAAAACTAAGATTTGGCATGATAGTAGACTTAGGATCAAGGACTTTTAAAAAGGCCAACATGTCTTATTGTTCAATTCACGGTTAAGGTTATTTCCGGGCAAACTTAAGTCTAGGTGGTCAGGTCCGTTTGTTATTACTAACGTCTTTGCTCATGGTGCTATTGAGATTAGAAACCTACAGCACAAGATGGCGCAGTGGGCAGAATATGCACAGGCCCGGGACAAAGACGTGGCTGATCAGTTGGGGTGCATCTTCCCTGCTTTCCCAACTGACTTGTTGAAACCGTGGGCACCTCCTAGGGAAAGGAGAGATGAGGATGAGGAAGATTGAATGCCAGCCTGACGGGCATTCAAGGGAGTTTTCTGATCCCTCTTAAAAAAAAAAAAAAAAAAAAAAAAAAACTTGCTTTTCTGTGACTCGTGACCTCTGTTTTGAATCCAATACATAATCTGTTTTAATTGTTCTTTTGATTGTTTAGAGTAGTGTAGTTAGGTTGATGGTTTCTGAGTAGTTAGCTTCGTTTATTTTACTGTTTTGAGTAGTTGTAGATGACTGGAAATAGCATGCAAAAGGGGACTTGTTCACTGTTACATATGCCCTGTAGGTTTATTGCGAAATTTTTGCGGATTCCGCAATTTTTGTTAGTTATCGCATGCTATTGTCTGACTGTTTAATAGGCTGGTTCTGTTTCAATTTTGTCCTTCTGCTGCTTGTTTGACTACCGTATATGACCTATCTGTAAGCATGCTGGATGAGTGTCTTAGAACATCTTTGATAGTTTAAATTAGCTCCCTTAAATTGCTCAGCATGCATCTCTTTAAGCCCTACTTGACTGTTTTTATAAGATTCTGCTGCTGTGTTATTTGCTTTAGGAAAGTTCGTTCTATGCCTAGGACTTTTCGATTCTCTTTGTTTTGCCCTAGACTAGATGCTTCTAGGACAAGTTTGGGGGTGTGCCACCTCAGACTCTCATTGGGGACAATGAGAAGTTTTAGTTTGGGGGAGGCAGCCCTAGGCCTAGGAACATTCCTCTCTCCCTTTTAAACATAAGCATTCTTCTTCTCCATGGGAAAAAATGATGAACTAAAAAAAAATGAAAATAGAATAAGGAGGGGCTCCACCAAAGAAAGAAGGGAAAAAGAAAAAAAATAAGGAAGAAGAATGTATGCCTATGAGTTTTAGCTCTGTGCTTAGGTGTCATCAATAAAAGAACTCTGATCCTCAATTAGCTAAGCACGGGGTTATAGCTTATAGGTTTGTTAAAGGGAGATGAATGTATATCCAATGTAGTGATGCCAGGGTTTAGGTTGTTCTATGAATGTACTACTGTCACTGGTTTATACTAAGACTGTCATGACTCGAAGGAATCCTAGGTAGCTCAAAAAGAAAAAACATTAGAAGCATGTACTGAGTCTAGGGTAAACCTAGGCAGAATTTGAAACTGAGGGATAGTTGCACAATGAGCTTAATGACAGAGGAAGATAGATCAGCAGATAGGGAGTTAATAAAACAGTAGGAGTATAAGGCGAGAGAAGTCAGAAGAAGCAAAATGAGAGGTTGGTTTTAAACTAAGAAATGTGTCACAGGACAGCATTGCCATAGATAGTGAATTTAAGGGAGTCAGCAAGTGGTTAGGGAGGTTAACAGCAGCCTAAGTAAGTCCTTATATTGCTCGAGGACGAGCAAAACCTTAAGTTTGGGGGTGTGTTACGTCTCCAAAAGTGACTATTTTAGGACTTATTTGTGATAGAAAGTTGTGCATTCGTAAGTGTTTTTGGTAGGATTTAGCTTGAACTTGTGCTTATATATGAGAATTAGAAGAATGAAGCTAAATTAGGACTTATATGCAAAAGGAAAGAAAAAGAACCAAAAACGAAGTTAAAGGATTGAAAATTGCACATTGCGGAAGCATTGCGAAAACATTGCTAAAACCGCAATGTTTTAAGTGAAATCCGTAAGTTGTCTAACCGATTTCTGTTTTGTTCCGATCTTTCAGGGGCCCATTCTTTCTCCTGCTGCCACGTAGAGATACGACGTTTAGAATGGATGGTTCTCCTTGGCCCAATCGTACCTGCAGCACACTATAAAAGGAGGTCAAAGTGGAAGGTTGAAACACACTCGAGAAGCGTAGAACTCCCATCTCAACGCGGTTTCTTCCCTATTTCTTCTCCCGTTTGTTGGCGTGAAGGTTTCAGTTGTTGGCATCGATAATCTGAGAGGAAGAAGAGAAGATTCTTCTTCTCTTATGATTGGATTCATCCCCAAACAAGCTCACCTTCGCCCTTCATTCGAGGCGTTTGCGGCGAGGAGTTCACGCACACACTTTAGATTGCTTTCTACTGCTTTTTGTCTCTTATTTTCTTTACTGTCTTCTGTCATTTACTTCTATTTGCTACTGCATTTCAATTCGTCTTCAATCATTTAGTCTTTCCCGTTTTGTAATCGTTGCACATTAAGCTTTGAATCTAACGTAATAGAGGAATCATTTACCCACGTTGCAAGCTTTTTATTGCTTTCTGTTTTCCCTTTTACTTTCCGTTTGCTTTGAATCATGTTTTATCCTTCTAATCTGTCCAACTCCATATCATCCATGAGTAACTAAACCACATAAAGGTATGCTAATGACAAGTCTATAGGTAGAAATACGTGAATCAAGCATGTAGGTTAGCTTCAATATGCATTGAATGTATGTGTGCTTCATCCCACGGGCAATTTCGATTGGCCATCCATTTTGTCCAAAGAACTCCTAACCTCTGGAAGGAGTAAGAGTTCAGAGTCGTGCATTCATGCTAGCCTTCCATGGTAGCCAGAAAACGACCTAGGAATAGGCGTTTTCCTAGTACAAATCACTAAACTCACTATTATAAAAAGATGCTTAAGACCTTACTTGGACATGAGTAAACTAAAGGATCTAATGCATGAAATCGGAAGATACATGAGACTGAGTTAGTTTGATGCATGATGAGTTGATCTACTGCTTGAGAATCGTATGAAAAAGCCTATAGAGGAGTCGTTAGTAGCCCTTGTTTCCATAACTTACCCTTAAAACGTTGCTGCAGAATTGCGAGAAAATTGCTGTCTGCGCAATTCTTCCAGTTTCACTTTTTGCCTTAGCCATTTTTCCAGCTTTCTTTTGCTTTGCGATTTTATTGCTAGATAATTGCTTTCTCCGCAATTCTTTTTCTCCTATATTCAAGTTAATCTCTTTACTTGCTCTTGTTTATGCTTGCATATCTTGCACTCTTTTTATTAGTTAGACACATTAAACCCAATTCTACCCCATCTAAACCACATTTTCTAAGTTAGCATCTCACTTCGTAAGTAACTAAGAATAAATCTCTGTGGGAAATCGAATGAAAAAATACTTATTACTTGCTACAAGACCATGTATGCTTGCATGTTCTGAGTGCACTCACATTGCATTTTTATTTACACATTGAGCACGCAACAGAGGGGGAGGACAATCCTCTGATAAGACGAACCTGAGATCATCTAGAACGAGAATCGTATTCAAGTTCGATTTCCAGGTCGCGTAGTTATCGCCGGTTAACTTATCGGAAGCTAGTAAGTGAATAAAAGAGCTAGACATGCTGAAAAGAGAATGAAAAAAAATATTAGTGAAAAGGTTTTAACCTAATTTACACACCAATCAAGAATTTAGCAAAGAATAATAATGTACCCAAAACTCATTATTAAACTGCAACGATACTTCAGTGGGTCAGAATGGTCGCTACCGAGGGGCAGTCAAGCATTCCTTCACTGAATCAAGACATTCTTGACTAAATCCTAATACCAGAATATCTCATATTCCTATAGCATCTTAGTTATCGCTGTTTGGTCAAGATTTACTAACTCCTTAACAAATCTCGTAAGTGTGACCCTCCATTTTTAGAATTCATAGGGCGGCCCCAACGATGCAACCGAATGGAAATGTCAAAGTTGGGAATGGCTCTATGTTTCTTTATCCATAAATGGTGATTGAGATGTTCCGATTCCTATGAAACGGCCCTCCGAATGGATCGGTACCACTTGTGGGCACCTAGCAGGCAGAACATAGGAATCTCACGGTTCAATCCAATGGAGAAGACCGCAGGATGTATTGACATACTTCCTTCTCCCACTTACTATAAATACTTTCTCCATTCACCTTGCTCTTGATTTATGCAAATACCATCCGAATGGGGATGCCCTATTGACATCACGAGGCCGAGCATAATTCTCACGGTGTGAACTTGACAGAGAACGTAGGAGGAGAGGGACATATCATATATACCTTCTCAACACCTCTACTAAGTATTTTAAGACGGAATGGGTAAATTACTCAGGCATTATCCGGCTAAGACAATAAGACCTAAGTCTAGGTAAAACAAACTTTTACCTATGATGTCTAGGTGATAAACAATTTATTACCTCACACCACTCACGCATGCTCATAAAGCCGGGTTAACTTTACTCAAGTACCGGATGGTCCCCAGGTAGGAGGTGTTCTGTAAACCGTCAGCTTAAATACCTCCAACCTCGAACAGGATGTCCCCGGGTGAGTTTCTTGTAACCTTAGCATTTACAAGATATCGACCTATTCATCTAATGAAACAGAACGATACATTCAACCCTAAGTGAGCATGCCTTTGTCTTTGTTATAGATTTTAAAAGTCTATGCCAATTTTACAACGCTTTGCAAAACTAAGACTTACTACAACAAACTTCTACATGCTTCTCAAACATGCAACACTAAGGCACGACAAGTTGAATATTTAATTTCATAATTAATATAACAATTATATCGATTATGTTTTTAAATATACAACTCCTAATTCATAAATTAATATAACACTTATATCAATTCTCATGAATTAAGCATGCATCCTATACATTATAACACTTATAACAAACAAAATGCATCTAATGTTGGATGTTTAATTTCATAATTAATATAACACTTATATCAATTATTCTATTAAGCAAACAACATCTAATTCATGAATTAATATAACTCTTATATTAATACTCATGAATAAACATGCATCCTATACATTATAACACTTATAATATACCATGTGCATAAAATTAGGGCAACCTATGTTGTTGATTCAATTTCATAATTAATATAACACTTATATCAATTATCCTATTGAACTAATCAACAACTAATTCATGAATTAATATAACTCTTATATCAAAATTCATGAATTGCCAAATATGCATACGATATATTATAACACTTATAACATATTTTCAATGCATGAAGCATGCTTCCTACGGTGGGATTTTAAATCTATATGGCATACGTTATGCACATACAAACATGGAATTTAATTAAAACATACATTCGCAATGCATAATTAATTAAACACACTAAACTGGATCGATTTTGGCATTTAGCAAGCAATAACTAATTTATTACAAGCTTGATCAACAAGCTACGCCTTGAGCGGACTTCGAACTCTTCGCACCGCCTTTGACCAACTTGCTTCCTCCGAACGCTTCGGCCAAAAACTCTTCGAATTTCTCCTCGTATTGCCCAGAATGAGTTTGAACTTACACCGAACATTTCGGCGAGTTTCAAACTCAAACTTCTTTCACAAAGAAACCTATATGGACTCTAATGACTCTAAAAATACAGACTCTTTAGCATACATTAAAGCCCATACATTCTCGGGCAATTACAAATAATGAAATTAAAAAAGAAACTATGCCAAAATCGATATTCACTTTAGACATCCATTCAGAAACAATTTCTAAAATAAAACCCACCATAACTTAAATTGATAGAAATTGAGTAGCCAAAAACGCTCTGATACCAATTGATGGAGCGTTGATGGAACGCAGCGGAAGCGATTTGGATCATAGACACTCTAATTTCATCAATTTAAACAAACGGAAACATGCAAACTCAATGAAAAAGAGAAATTAGAACACATACCCTTGTCGTTCGTATTTCTCCAAATTTCACCGCCAGAAGCTCCTCACGAGCTGAACGAGCCTTCTCACGAAATCTTCGTGGACCACCCACGGTTGTCCCGCTATCCTCAGGCCGAGAAACGGAGTGGTGGGACTTCTTTTACAAAAGAAAAGGAAGAAGAAACTCTACAGAAGAAAACTATTTTCTTCTGAAGCAGAGAGGAAGAAGATGGAAGAGATAGAGAGAGAGCAGAATTGAAATTCTAAATTTCAATTGTAAACCCATAAGAGCACTATGCTTTTTTTTTTTTTTTTTTTTTTTTTTTTTTTTTTTAATTGATTTGTCAATATATATATACCTTATGTTTACATGTGTCTTACATTGCATGTAAGACACATGTATATATATATATATATATATATAAATTATTATTATTAAAAATAATAATAATTATTTTATTAATTAAACTTTTTAATTAATAAAATATATATATATATAATTTAATTAATATTATTTAATTCAATATCAAATATTAATTAAATAATATAATTAAACCCGGTTTTCCGAAAACCGACTATTTGCACATGAATCCTATTCATGTTTTCAGACCAATCTCATATTTAAATCATATTTAAATATGTCCATATTTAAATCATATTTAAATATGTCCATATTTAAATCATATTTAAATATGTCTATTCTTCTTCCACAAACCCGAATTTGAACGATTCAAATTCTTTTCTTTTCTTTTATACTGTTTCACGGCTTTATCCAAGCTAGCCAGGAGAACCGTAAGGACCTACAGATCATGAGCTCCAACGATACGAGATTATTCGGTCAAAACTCTTTCAACCGAACTAACCAACATTCGTTAACCCCCGGAGACTCCACTAAAGTCCAAGGGCTGCACTCTCCTCACTGTAGATATATTGTGTCCTGTTGATATAACTATCATCAGTAAGTCGATCCTTCACAGGTCGTTCATAATCACAACGGGTCATTTAAACCGTTTAACCCTTGTATTATATCTTGTTCCTTAAGTACCACTGACACCTCTAATGAACAATTGATTTGTGGTCCAACCATCAAATCAGATTCCTCCCTGATCAGGAGAGGATGGGCCCATTGTTCAAGACCTGGAGTCAGCACTTAAGGGAACAACCTCTCTACTAACCCTTAAAGCGGGTAGGAGTGAATTCCATCTCGCACAACTATGTCCCCAGCCACTTATTCGATCTTATCCCCAAGATGGTAGGCATATTGAGTCGGCAATCTGGTCACTCTCACCCGTACAAATCAAAGGATAAGGTCGAATAAACAGGAGTTCATAATGAGCTCAGGATTGAGATCGAGTTACCTAAGTCATCACGTGAAAAAACCGGTCTTTACAGTAAACGGTGTTATAAAGAAAGAGCGATTTTAATTCTTGGTTCGGTCTTGTGCAAACTCATTGCACAGGACGCCCTCACTCACATGTCTCTACATGAAACGATTCGAATCACATCGTTTTGTACTATACAAAGTGAGCCGCGTCCAATAGTCTCCCCAGGATAAGGTACCCAGCCTTATCCCTATACTATAGACCATTTTGGCTGTCTACTTGAACTT
The DNA here is from genome assembly GCA_028017165.1 of Herpetospermum pedunculosum. Taxonomy (NCBI): domain Eukaryota; kingdom Viridiplantae; phylum Streptophyta; class Magnoliopsida; order Cucurbitales; family Cucurbitaceae; genus Herpetospermum; species Herpetospermum pedunculosum. Next base: position 48,777,039 of record CM051528.1, on the reverse strand, counting down.
GATTCACATTCATGTCACACATGAAGTTCAAGTACTCACACTATCGCCATGGGTGTTAGTTATTGGTATAGGTTAATACAAACACAATTCACTAAAATTCAATAACAACTTTATTGAAAAATAATATATATTCATTCAAACAGTTTACAAACTACGAGTTTTAGGACATAAAACCCAACAGGATGGCCGATCGAAATTGCCCATGGGATGAAGTACACATACATTCAATGCATTCCAAGCGATCCTACATGTTGAACTCTCGTATTTCTAACCTATAGATTCATCCTTAGCAGACCTTTGTGTGATTAGTTACTCATGGTTGGTGGAGAATTAGAAAAGATGGATTGATTAAGCATGATTTAAAGAACTTAAGGAAAGCGATAGAATAAAAGATAACAAGATGAAGAACTCAAAAAGACTTAAACGATTACTTTCTAAATTAAGGTTCAGAACACAATGTGCGAAGGTATGAAAAACAGTAAAGAACTGAGTAAATTGGAGACGAATTGAATCAGTGTAACAAATGGAAACGAAAGGCAGAAAACAGTAGAGAAAGCTTTGTAAAAAGATGCACGGATCTCCTCGTCGCAAGCGCCTCAGATGAAGGGGAAGATTAGCTGTTCTTGGGGATGAATTCAATCAGAAGAGAAGAAGGATCTTATCTTCTTCCTCTCGAATTATCGACGCCAAGGGCTGATTTCTTCGTTCCAACAAACGGGGTAAGGAAAATGTGTATGCAGATCGCGTTGTGACGGAGAACTCCACGCTGCTGAGCTGTGTTTCTCCTTCACCCTTAGTCTCTTTTTATAGCTTTTGCAGGTACCTTCAGCCACGAAGAACCATCCATTCTGAACAACAATCCTCCACGTGGCAGTAGGGGAAGGCTTAGGCGGCTGAAAGATCGCAACAATGACGACTGACGGCTGGGAAAAGTTCAGCAGCAGTAGCTTGGCATTGCGGTTTCCTTGCGATGGCCGCAATGTCCATTGCGCTCCCAGCAATGTTTCCGCAATTCTCCTGCAATGTACATTTTAACTCTTTTAACATCATTTTCTATTCTTTTTCGTTCCTTTTCCAAATAAGTCCTAATTTAGCTTTTTTCCTCGAATTCTCACATTTAAGCACGTATTAAGCTAAATTCTAAGAAAAACACTCAAGAGATTACATGATTTTAAGGTAAATATGTCCCTAAATAATGTACTTTTGGAGAGGTAACAAGAACCTATAGGTTTTTTACTTTTCTTTCCAGTTTTAGAGAGAATTTCTTGGAGAATTTAACTGTAACTGAATATATGGCAATGAGATTTGTTGCGATGCTCGATCAAATTTAAAATTTAACAAAGAGAATTTAATTGACTCCCTAGCAACGACGTCAATTTGATCGAGTGTGTCAAACTCGTCAAAATAAATTTACAGATCAAGGCTAGTAGTAAACAGTAGAACGAGTCGAACCACAAGGAGTCGATACTTAATTTCTCTTAACTAAATTTTAAACTATGTAACAAGGGGTTTAAATCATTTGATAAGAAAGTGTTGAAAGAAAATGAAAAGATTGTTAATCGAGAATTAAATAAGAAATTAATTGACACCAATTCAGAGACGTGGTCGGGCTAAATGTAAAATTTGATCATTGAAAGCCAAATAATACAATCCGGAACAACCGGATCAACCCCTAAGGTCCTCTAATTCAATTAATTCGAAAAAATTAGAATCCTAACTAATTTTAAACTAGTCAATTAGTTGGGCACGATACTATTCCATGCTAATCGACTAGCCACTTTAAGTTCTCGAGATTGATTAGAACACATAAACTAAATTAATTAACTTAATTCAGTTTAAACGTCTTCCTAAGTCTAGGAACTATCAGACAAACTATGAAAATTAATTGAAAAAGACAATTAATTAGCATATAAACAAAACTCATCTCAAATGCTACTTTAACGCAATTAATCACAACAATCACGGAATGTAATTTCTTGCTTTAGCGAAATGATCAAGCAAGTAAACCAAGTTATCAATTTAATCTAACAAGCATGCTCAATAATTTAGGAAGCAAACAACAAATAATTGACATTGCAATTACGAATAAATTCTCACAAAGACTACATAATTAGGCCCGATATACCTCTGAATTGGCGTTATGAGCCTAGCCGAGCAAAAGCAAAAATGGAGATCGTTCAATTCAGAAAGGAACGAAGTGATCGCTGAGCAAGTAGACAACTTACTAAAAGCCAAAATCATAAGAGAAGTGCATTATCCACAATGGTTGTCAAATGTGGTAATGGTGAAGAAAGAAAATGGAAAGTGGCGGATGTGTGTTGACTTTACAAATTTGAACAAAGATTGTCCTAAAGACAACTACCCTTTGCCCATGATAGACTAGTTGGTAGATGCCCCAACCGGACATGAAATGGTTAGTTTCATGGATGCTTATTTAGGCCATAACCAAATTAAGATGCACGAGCCCAACCACAAGAAAATCTCTTTCATCACAAATTGATGAACCTATTGCTACACCGTCATGCCTTTTGGACTAAAAAATGCAGGTGCCACCTATCAAAGGATGGTAAACCAAATGTTTGCCTCATTTCCTTGGGAAGAATATGGAGGTATATGTCGAGGACAACTGGTAAAAAATGTTAAAGTTAAAACACATGAAAATGATTTGAACGACGCCTTTCAAACCACTCAAAGATATAAAATGAAGCTAAACCCAACCAAAAATGTTTGAACGGGAAAGTAGCAACCTTGAATAGGTTTGTCAACTGATAAATGTTTACCTTTCTTCAAAGTCTTGAAGAAGGGAACACAAATCGAATGGACCAAGGAAATGTGAGGAAGCTTTTCAAATATTAAAAGTTTCTCTAGGTTTAGCTCCACTCTTAGCCAAACCAACCCAAGGGAAGAGCTTTTTCTATGCCTAGCAACATCCAACACCGCAGTAAGTTCAACGCTTGTTAAAGAGGAGGAAGATCGACAAAGACCTGTCTACTATACCAGTCGAGTTGTGCTGAAATTAGAAACGATGTATCCTCAAATGGAGAAGTTAGCCTTGGCACTAGTGATTGTGGTCCGAAGACTACGTTTGTATTTTCAGGCACATAAGATAATGGTACTTACAAATTATCCTCTAAAACAGATACTACAAAACTAGAAGTGTCAGGGCGCCTGATGAAGTGGTCGGTAGAATTAAGTGAATATGAACTGAGCTATAAGCTGGTGGTATCAATAAAAGGGCAAATATCGATAGAATTTCATAGCAGAACTAACTTCGATTGGCGTCGAGGCCGGCCCTGAAAAAGTTGGTACTAGAGGAATACCCCTGCATTTGATAGATCAAGAACGATCGTGGTTTTTATAAGTAGATGGATCGTCAACCATGAAAGGATGCAGAGCAAGAATCTTCGGATAACGAGAAATATGAATACGCACTAAGGTTCAATTTTCGAGCTTAAAATAATGAGGTAGAATACGAAGCACTAATAACAGGTTTGAAGATAGCTAAAGAACTAGGAATCACCAACGTAATAATCTTAAGCGATTCACACCTGATAGTAAAGCAAGTAAACATGGAGTACTAAGTCAAAGACCCAAGGATGGTAGCCTACTTACGTAAGGTAAAAGAGTTACTAAAAGAATTTTCAAAATTCGAAGTCCGAAAAATTTCAAGATCCCAAAATGCAAATGTCGACGCCCTAGCCAAATTAGCTGCAGCGTATGAAATAGAAATCAGAAGAACAGTTCTGGTGGAGATACTGTAGAAGCCAAGCATACAAAGAACATAAGCAATGGCAATCGACACCTCAGCTAGGGCTAAGGCCAAGGGTGTGGCAGAGGCCGGGAATAAACCCTAATGGATGGTTCTCATTATCAAATACCTTAAAAGTGGCTAATTACTTGAAGATAAGGCCAGAGCCAAGACAGTAAGAAAACGAGCATCTCGATACATCCAAGGAAGCTAAAAGCTTTACAAACGAAGCTATTACATGCCTTTGCTAAGGTGATTAACACTAAAAGAAGCCGAGTATGTAATGAGGGAAATCCATGAAGGAATTTGTGAAAATCACACCAGAGAAAAGTCACTATGCCACAAAATCATAAGGCACGACTATTATTGGCCTACCATACGTGAAGGTACCAAACAATTCACAAGGGCATGTGATTGGTGCCAACAGTCTGCACTAGTACCAGACCAACCACCAGAGCCACTAACCAATATCACAAGTCTGTGACATTTCACTCAATGGGGGATAGACCTCATCGGACCACTTCCACCAGGAAATGGACAAACGAAATTTGTCGTAGTACCAGTAGACTACTTCACTAAATGGGCTGAAGCTGAGGCATTAACAACCATAACATAAAAGAAAGTAACCAATTTTATATGGAGGAACGTCATTTGTAGACTCGGAATACCCAACACCTTAATATCTAACAATGGAAAACAATTTGATAATGCAGCTTTTAGAAAATTTTACGCAGACCTCAGCATCAAGGATCAATGCTCATCCCCGACACACCCACAAGAAAATAGGCAGGTAAGAGCAGTAAACAACATTATAAAACATAATCTAAAAAGATAAAAGGGTTGAAAGGAGAATGGGCAGAGGAATTACCTAGTGTATTATGGGCATATAGAACCACAACCAAAACTTCAACAGGGGAAACACCATTTTCCTTAACCTTCGGAGCAAAAGCAGTCATTTCTATCAAGACCGGACTCCAGCCCCTCTTGGTAGAACAATATTGCCCACCGAGGAACGAGTCTTTACTACGATTGGAGCTGGATCTACTTGAAGAGCATCGAGAAACAACCCAACTAAGAGAAATCGAGTACAAGAACAAGATATCAAGATACTACAACGCAAACATGAAGAGAATAAGCTTTAGAGAAAGGAGACCTAGTGTTAAGAAAAGTAATGCAAAATACCTGGGACCAAGCTGCATGAGCACTCAGTCCAATAATTTGGGAAGAGCCATATCAGATTATAAGGGTAGTCCGACCTGACACCTACACTTTGGCAAACCAGGAAAGAAAAATACTCCTACAGAGCATGTACAAATTTATTACCAATAAATGTATATTTATGATTGATAATTCTCTTATTACAAAATATATTTGATGTATTCATTCATATTGCATAAGTAAAGCTGAATTTTAGTACAACGATTATACAAACTCTTGATTATCTGAACTAAAAGAGCAAAAAACATGCCCTCCGCGGTAACAGAGCTAATTTAATCAAATCCATTAGCAAACACGGTCAGGTTCGAGGCTCAATTATAAGGCCAGCAGGGACTGAAAAACTTTTGAACAATAAAAAGCTTTTACGACAGGGGAATCCTTGCCTCGGCAGGCCAAGGCGCCGACCGTTGAGCAACACCAAATTGGTGTAAAGTCCATACACGCCAATCCTTTTTCTAAATCAAGAAACGTGTGACCAAAAAGTGTACCAAACTCAAGAATACTCCATCAAAATCGCACCTCAAGAAATTAGATTTTTCTAAAATAAAGAGAGGAGTCATTTGGAAAAAAAAGCACAAGTAGAGGATAATATCTAAAGAAGACAACCCAAGTAGGAAGACAACTAAGGAGAAATTTAGCTCAGAGACCAAGGAGCAAATCTCAAAAAACAATTAAAGCTTAGTGAAACTCACAGAACGTCAAATCAACACAGAACTTTGCTTAATTTTAAAGAATATATCATGGAGGCAGAAAAATATCAGCATAGCACGAGACTCTGCTTAACTGCAGAGGATATGCAATGGATGATGAGAACACCAACATTGGCATATAATCCTGCCTAAGTAGTAGAAACTGTGCCAAATGGGGATCGACAATGTTTTCACAACGTAAACCCTGCTTAATTTCAGGGACAGGTTATGGTGACCGAAAAGCGTTAATTTGGAAAATGATCCCCGCCCAAGGGGCAGAGGCGAGATGTCAATGAATCAAAAACGCCCAACCGCATAATTTCGCTTTATTGATGGAAACGATCTCCCACAGAGTGGCTTTGGGAACTGGAAGGACCAAAATATCCCTGAGGAACAAAATTTTTAATTTAACTTGACGAGGTATAGAGAAGCATGCACGCATAACACTACTTGATTGAAGGAGAGCGCATGTCCAAGACACCGAGAAGACCCCAAAAAGGCTCAGGGGGTGACTCTCGACCAACCCAAATCTGAGACAACGATCTTGTGATAGGGAAATTCGTACGTGAAAACTGCTTTGTAAGAGAGTTGGTTTGGACGTACACAAATAACCTTTGCCACCGAAAAATAGATACAGGGGACTACCCAGTCTCAACATGTGCCAAAGAAGAATAGTACTCCAAGTCAAGCTTCCTTCCACCAGACTGACAAGATGTCAGCTAGAGCATCGGATCTTGCAATCGGAAGTTAGGGACTTAATGTTGTGGATAAAAATGACCATATGGAAAATATCAAACAAGAAGTCGGTTCAGTCATATCAGAGCCCATATTAAGGTAAAGTCTTTTTCCTCAACAAGTCTTGGGTCAAGATAGCTCGGGGAAAACTCATGAAAAGAGTCAGGCCTGAAAGATGGTGGGCTCGACCCATAAGAATAGGGTCGAGGCAGACCCTATGAGAAAGTTCTTAATAGACTCGAGAATCCCAAACAGAGCATGGTCGACCTTGTCGAAGCCAATCCCACCTAGTTACCAGCCTATGAGTGGGTCGAGAGCCCATCACCCTGATTCATTCCCTCAAGTCAAAACTAAAAAGAAAAGGAAAGACTCAGAAATCACTATAAATATCACCTCATACCTTGAAGAAAGTAAGTCAATTCTAATCTAAGAACTCTAAAGCCAGTTGTCACCGTATTGAGTGACTTGAGCTTCGGAGTTTGTTTTCTTTGTTTTGCAGGTCCTTTCGTCTCGACGATTTATAGATTCACAGTTGAAGCCACATGAGAAGCATGTGACATGCATTGTGCGAAATTTGACTCCAAATCTAGTATCAGTTGAAGCCACGAGAAGCAGGTGACATCCATTGTGCGAAATTTGACCTCAAATCTAGTATCATAAGTTTTCATAAATTTCCAGTTTTTTTTAGTGCAATAAATTTTTAATTTAGTCATTAACGAAAATATGACATGACTGGTTCTTTTAATATCTATCATTTTGATTTACATTTTCATTATTATTATTTATTTTAGTACGACAATGGGTATAGGGATCTAAACCCTCGACCTTATGGGATTTGTCGCTGACTTTTAATTTATTTTCTTATTCTTTGACTATTGCAACAAACAATTTAACTCTAATTTTTTCTAATTTCTGAGTGAGTGATATATGTAATATGTTTATATTGTCAATTTCTTATGGTATGGACTATTAATTTAACCAAATATTTTGTCTAATTCATAAATCTTTTTTAAAGTTCTCAAGATTTCTATTTTTATCGATATTTCTATAAAATAAAACCTGAATATATTAAAAGATAGAAAATTGTTTGATTAAAAAAAATAATTCTTTAAGCTATTGGTTACACGAATGATGATATTGAGTAGGATTTAATTAGAAAATGATGATATTGAGTAGGATTTAATTAGAAAATTTCATATGCCATGGTTTCATTAATAATTTATTTCAATAATTTGGTATGCAATAATTTATTTCAATAATTTGCTTTATCTTAGTCAATAATTTATTAAGTATGACTATGACCTAATAACATATTGTTTTTAAATCTGTAGTGGGTTTTGTCATTGACGAGCACTAAAAAATAATTGTTTTTATTTTATATGAATTTCATCATATTTGCAATTCATCTTAATATTAAACTCCACAAGTCACTCTAGCCATAATGGAAAAGGCTATCCTAAGAGTGGACGACCAAGATTATGAGAATATGCTTGAAGAAGAAGACATAAACTGAGCATGAGTTACAGAGAGGACTGGCTAAAAACTGGCTAAAAAATGGAGACAAGAATACGAAATGGTTCCATTCTAAAGCCTCTCCGAGGAGAAAACGGAATACGCGTGTTGGGTGATGGATGAGGAAGAAGAGATTTGGAAAGCCGCAACAACTTAGTTTGAGTCTTTATGCAACATCTCTAAAATGGACCTCAACATCATCGATGGTGCCCTGGAAGGCTCAACTCCAAAACTAAACGAGAATCATAACAAGGATTTGAACAGATCGTTCTCCAGGTAGTAACTTGAATAACTTTGAAGAGTATGGGGCTTTAGGCCCCTAAGCCAGATGGGATCCACGCTATCTTTTACCAAAAGTGGTGGGATATAGTGGGTGGTTAAACAAGTGATGTATGCCTCAAAATTCTTAATGATTGAGGGGATATCAGGTCATTAAACAAGACGTTTATATTACCTTAATCCAGAAGACCCAAAATTCGAAAGTGATGGGATATAGTTTGATAACGTTCATGTTTTTAGGGCTCGTTTGATAACGTTTCCATTTCTCGATTTTTCGTTTCTTGTTTTTTGTATTTTGAGAACTAGAAATAGAAACATGTTTGATAATTACTCTTGCTTTTTGTTTATTGAAAAAAAAATACAGAAACAGAAACTTGTTTTATAACGTTTTCAGTTTCTTGTTTCTTGAAGAAAAAAAAACATAATTAATGATAGCTATTTATTGGTTTTTTTTTTTGTTTTTATGTTTTTTTTTTTTTTTCCTTTTATAGTTTAAATATAATTTAGTTTACATAATCTAAAAAATAATTATCCAAAATTTACATAATCTAATACAAATAAGTCTCGATGCAAAATTAAAAACAACGATAAAACTGCATTTATACTTCAAATGTTGTCCAAATTTGACCTGCAATGTTATCTCTCACTCGAGTTATTTTATCTTAAATAATGTCAATTTGGATTCAACTCAATTATATAGCTTTGTAAATATCGTGGCTGTAAAATATTAAAGTGAGACTAAATGTATGTTTTAGTGAGTAGAATTTATATTTGCAAAATTTCAACGGGTTCAGTGTACTAAAAATTTAAATAATATATAAATATACATATTTCAAAATTCACAATTTAAAATTTAAAATTTAAAATTAAAATAATATATATGGATAATATTGCAAAATTAAGAAATAAATAATAAAAAATAATTATCAAAATTACAGTATCAAATACTAATAAGCCTGATGCAAAACATTTAGCAACAGTAATATATATATATATATATATATATAGGAAAATTGTAAGAGAGGTCAATTTAGAATAAAATAATTAAAACTATAGCATATTTTTAAAAATTTTGCGGATATAGCAATTTATATCGCTGATATCTTATGGTTGATAGAAGTCTATCGCTGATCAACTCAGGTTTTTTATAGATTTTTGTCAGTGATAATAGTCTTTCACTGATAGAAGTCTATCAATGATATGATAAAGTCTATCAGGGATAGAAACGGATTTTTTCCATATTTGCAAAACATTTTAAAGTTTGCTAAATTTGCAATTAGTTTTGGCATGATTGCTATTTGTGTAACCAGCCTTATATATATATATATATATATATATATATATATATATATATATATATATATATATATATATATATTTTTGTAAATATATACCAACTTAGTTATATACTTGCAAAATTTAAAATTTAAAATTTAAAAATAAAAATTCAAAAAATATATAAATATACATATTGCAAAATTCAAATTATATAAGAAAAATGATGCAAAATTAGTAAATTAAGAAATATATATATATATATATATATATATATATATATATAATGCAAAAATAAAGAAATAATAAAAACAAAAGTATTTTGAAGATGATTGAAATCGAGGCACAAGGGAGAAGCTTGAAATTGGCATTAACATTGGTCAATTAGGCAACATTGGATTTTTTGATTTTTTAGGAACAAAATTGTTATAAAAGAAACCGAACAAAGAGAAACAACATTTTGTAGTTTTTCAAAATTTGCTCAATTTTTAGAAATGTTTTTCAAAATTTAGAAATAAGAAACGGAAACAGTTATCAAACAAGTTTGTTTTTTAAAAAATGAGAAACGGGAACAGGAAACAAGAAACAGGAATGTTAGGATTTGTTTGATAACGTTCCGGTTTCCTGTTTCTTTTTCCTGTTTCTCATTTTTTAAGAAACAGATTTGTTTGATAACTATTTCCGTTTCTTGTTTCTAAATTTTGAGAAACATTTCTAAAATATAGGCAAAATTTGAGAAACTTCAAAAAGGTGTTTCTCAGTTTAGTTTCTCTTTATATTAAATTGTTCCTTCTATGATGATAAATTAGTGTTGGTTTATTGACAAGGGAATCCAAATAAACTCTTCATCTATGAGGTCCTGGCTTCAAATCCTCACTATAACCCTTTTTTTTTCTTCTTTCTTAATTATGCAGTGTTTTTTTATATATTATTTGAATTTTGAATTTTGTTATTGTTTTTTTTAAGATACATTACTAATTACTAATGTTGGGTTTTATGTCCTAAAACTCGTGGTTTGTAAACTGTTATGTTTGTACATACTCTATTTAGAATAAAGAGTTATTAGTTTTATTCAGTAAAAGAGTTTACTGGAATAAAGTGAAACGTGTTTGGTTTATCCTATACCAATGACCAACACCCTTGGCAGAATATGAGTACTTGAGCCTCATGTATGACATGATTGTGGATCAGGCTCAAGTAGTCAGTCAAAACGGTCTATAGTATACGGATAAGGCTGGGTGCCTTATCCTGGTAACACTAATGGATGCGGCTCACTTTGTATTGTACAAAACGATGTGATCTGAATCGTTTCACATGGAGATGTGCGAGTGAGGGCGTCTTCTGCAAAGAGTTTGTATAAGACCGAACCGCGTATTAAGTCGCTCTCTCTTTATAACTCCGTTTACTGATGAGACCGACTTATACATATTGATGGCCTAGGTAACTCGATCTCAATCCTAAGCTCGCTATGAACTCCTGCTTATTCGATAGTATCTTTTGACTTGCACGGGTGAGAGTAGCCCATAAGCGTCGACTCAATAAGCCTACCATCTTGGGGATAAAGTCGAATAGGTAGCTGGGGACATAGTACAGCAAGATTGGAGTTCACTCCTAACCCGCTCTTCAGGGTTAGTAGATAGGTTGTTCCCTTAATAGCTGACTACGGGGCTTGAACAATTAGCGCGAACACTCTCATGAGATGAGAGGGTTAATTGATCTGTTGGTTGGACCACATATCTATTGTTCATTAGAGGTGTCAGTGGTACTTAAGGAACAAGACGTAATGCAGGAGTTAAACGGTTTAAATGACCCAGCTGTGATTACGAACAACCTGTGAAGGGTCGACTTGCCCGTGATGGTTATATCAGAGGACACAATATATCTACAGTGAGGAGAGTGCAACCCTCGGACTATAGTGGAGTCTCCGGGGGTTAACGAAAGTTGATTGATTCGGGTTAAAAGAGTTTTGACCGAATAATCTCGCATCGTTGGAGCTCATGATCTGTAGGTCCTTTAGGTTCTCCTGGCTAGCTCGGATAACGCCGTGCAACAGTATAAAAGAAAAGAAAAAGAAAAAGAAAAAGAATTTGAATTGTTCAAATTCGGTTTATGGAAGGAGGATAGACATATTTAAATATGATTTAAATATGGAAATGGCCTAAAACAAGAATAAGATTCATGTGTAAAAAAAGTCGATTTTCGGAAAACCAGTTTTAATCATATTATTTAATTAATATTTGATATTAAATTAAATAATAATTATTAATTAAAAAGTTTAATTAATAATTATATATATATATTTTATTTATTAAAAAGTTTAATAAATAAAATTATTATTATTTTTTAATAATAATAATTATTAAATATATATATATATATATATATATGTGTCTTGCATGCAGCAAGACACATATATACATATATTGAGATTATATATGGATTAGGTGAAGTTGGCCATGAGAATGGGTAAATTGAATTGGAGATGGGAGGTTGGGCATACGAAATGAAAAGCTTAAAAAAAAATTCCAGCTTTTCATTTTGGAAGTCCCTCTGCCATCAGTTCTTCTTCCTCTTCTTCTTTTCTTTTACTTTTCTTTTCTCTTCTTTTTGGAGTCCCACAACTCCGTTGCGTGGCGCCGAGGATAGCGGGACTACCTGGGGTGGTCCTCAGGGCGTTCGTGAGAAGAGGCCGGAAGAGTTCGTGACGTGGAACGTGCGGCGGAGCTTGAAGAAATTGGAACTGCAAGGGTATGTATTCTAATTTCTTTATTTCCGTCGTTTGAGCATGTTTTCTATTTGTTAAATTGATGAAATTAGAGTATCATCGGTCCGAAATCGCTTTCCGCTGCGCATGTCGCTCCATCAATTGGTATCAGAGCGATTTTGTGATTAACTCAATTTGCATCAATTTAAGTTGGTGGGTATTTTAATTTAGAAATTGTTTCTGAATGGTTGTCTAAAGTGAATATCGATTTTGGCATAGTTTCTATTTGAATTTCATTATTTGTAATTGCCCGAGAATGTATGGGCTTTAATGCGTGCTGAAGAGTATGTATTTTTAGAGTCATTAGAGTCCATATAGGTTTCTTTGTGAAAGAAGCTTGAGTTTGGAACTCGCCGAAATGTTCGGTATAAGTTCAAACTCGTTCTAGGCAATACGAGGAGAAATTCGAAGAGAATTTGGCCGAAGCGTTCGGAGGAAGCAAGTTGGTCAAAGGCGGTGCGAAGAGTTCGAAGTCCGCTCAAGACGTAGCTTGTTATTGTTCAAGCTTGTAATAAATTAGTTATTGCTTGCTAAATGCCAAAATCGATCCACTTTAGTGTGTTTAATTAATTATGCATTGTGAATGTATGTTTTAATTGAAATCCATGTTTGTATGTGCATAACGTATGTCATATAGATTTAAAATCCCACTGTAGGAAGCATGCTCCATGCATAGTAAATATGTTATAAGTGTTATAATATATAGTATGCATATTTAGGAATTCATTAGAATTAATATAAAAGTTATATTAATTCATGAATTGTATGTTGTTAGTTTAATAGAGAAATTGATATAAGCATTATATTAATTATGAAATTAAACGTACAACATTGGTTATCCTAGTTTTATGCTTATTGTATATTATAAGTGTTGTAATGTATATGGATGTTTAATTCATGAGTATTAATATAAGAGTTATATTAATTCATGAATTTGATGTTGTTTAGTTAATAGAATAATTAATATAAGTGTTATATTAATTATGAAATTAAAACATTCAACATTAGTTTTATGCATATTGTATGTTATAATTGTTATAATGTATAGGATGCATGCTTAATTCATTAAAAATTGATATAAGTGTTATATTAATTTATGAATTAGGAGTTGTATGTTTAAAGAGCATAATCGATATAAGTGTTATATTGATTATGAAGTTAAATATTCAACTTGCCATGCCTTAGCGAATGTATGTTTGAGAAGCATATAGAAGTTTGTTATTATAGAAAGTCTAGTTTTTGCAAGCGTTGTAAAAATGACTTAGACTTTTAAAATATATAACAAAGATAAGTGGCATGCTCATTTAGGGTTAAATGGTTCGGTCTGTTTCATTAGATGAATAGGTCGTTATCTCATAAATGCTAAGGTTATGAGAAACTCACCCGGTGAAATCCTGTTCGAGGTTGGAGGTATTTAAGCTGACGGTTTACGGAACACCTCCTACCTGGGGACGATCCGGTACTTGAGTAAAGTTAACCAGACTTTATGAGCGTGCGGGAGGGGTGTGAGGTTTTTTTAAATCTGTTAATAACCTAGACATCTCAGGTAAATAGTTTGCCTAGACTTTAGGTTTTATATTCTTAGCCGGATAAAACCTGGAGTATTTACCCTAAAATTACCGTCTTACGATGCTTAGTAGATGTGTTGAGAAGGAATATATGATATATCCCTCTCCTGCTACGCACTCCCTATAGTTGACAACGTGAGAATTTTGCTCGGCCTCGTGATGTCAATAGGGCATCCCCATTCGGATGGTATTTGCAACTTTCAATAGCAAGGTGAATGGAGTAAGTGTCTATAGTAAGTGGGTGAAGGAAGCGCGTCGGTGCTTCCTGTGGTCTCCTCTGTTGGACTGAACCGTAAGATTCTCATGTTTCGCCTGCAAGGTGGCCCCTGGAGGAACCGATCCATTCGGAGGGCGGGGCATGAGAGATCAAACATCTCAGTCACCATTTATGGATAGTGAAACACAGGGTCATTCCCAACACTGACATTCCATTCGGTTGCTATGTTGGGGTCGTTCTGTGCGTTCTAAAAATGGAGGGTCACACTTACGGAATTTGCTAAGGAGTTAGTAAATCCAGACAAAAACGATAACTAAGATGCTATAGGAATATGAGTTATTCTGGAGTTAGCATTTAGTCAAGAATGTCTTGGTTTAGTAAAAGAGTGACTCGACTGCCATTCGGCAGCGACCATTCTGACTTACTAAAATATCGTTGCATGTAAATAAAGAGTTTGGGTACTTTATTTACTGTTAAACCTCTTAATTGGTTTAAATAGGTTAAAATCGTTTCACTAATAGATTTACATTCTATTTCGGCATGTCGAGCTCGTTTTATTTAGTGTTAGCTCATGACAAGTTAACCGGAGAAAAATTACGGAACCTGGAAGTCGAACCTGAATACGATTCTGGTTCTGGACGACCTGAAGTTTGTCTTAATGGAGGAATATCCTTCAACTCCTAGCTCGAGTGCATCTCGAAGTGTTCGAGATGCATACGATGGATGGATTAGAGATTTTGATAAAGCCCAAATCTATATCTTAGCAAGCATATTTGATGCCTTGTGCAAGTAGAATGAGGTTATGATTTCCGTAAAGGAAATCATGTCTTCATTACAAGCAATGGTGGACAGTCGTCCTCATCACTTTGTAATGAAGTCCTCAAGTTCGTTTATAACTCTCGCATAGTGGAGGATACCTCTGTTAGGGAGCTTGTCTTTAACGTGATGGTCCACTTTAATGCGGCGGAAGTAAACGTTGCTACCATCGTTATTTCAGACTTATCAGTTCCTGTACACTTCCAAAGGAATAGAGAAGGAGGCAAATGTTGTCACTTCGACGAAGTTCCTTAAGAGGTCGGCGTCAGGAAGTAAGCCTAAGTCTGCTTCTCTGAGTAATGAGATTATTCAGAAGAAGAAGAGTAACAGGAGGAAGGGCAAAACCCCTACTGTTCGCAAGGTGAAATCTTCACACAAAGGAAAATGTTTTCATTGTAATGAATAATGGATATTGGAAGCGTAACTGCTCCAAATACTTTGCTGAGAAACAGGCTGAGAAAATACGACAAGATAAATGTGATTTATTTGTCTAAACAAGTTTAGTGGATATGAATGTCATACCTGAATGTCTTCAGGAACCACTATTCATGTTTGTTTTTCTACAGGAAACTAGTTCCTGACAGTCGTTTTCTCGCTATGAGATATGGAGATATCATTACAGCTGAACTAGTGGGAGTCTTTGTAGTTGTTGTATAGAGATAATAACATTTGTTATATGTAATTATTGTCTATATTTCTGGTTTAAACTGAACACTTGTATATTATATCTTTTGGTTTTATAAATGAACAGTTCATTTAGCAAAAGATATATACTGATGTGTTCTATTAAACTCGAAAACAACTAGCATGTTAAGACTCACAGTGTAACGAAAGCTATTGTAGATATCAACAAAGATTGTTGATCAAACTAGAGTTTCTCAACCGTTGAGAAAGCCTCAATGCAGTGGGAGGGTTGTAGGACAACCCGATCCGTTGCACTGGCTTGTCTTTAACTCAAAGTCCTCATACTTGATGATAACATTGAGGATTCGTTGTCTTTAATTAGGCAATGAATCACATAGACAAGGCCAAATGGCTCAAAGCCACAAATCTATGAATGGTATTTAGACCAAGCCACTAAGGTGAAAACCTTTATGGCTTGACTTTCTGGTAATGGGATTGTCCCGAAGAGAAAGGGTTTATTGTGTATACTCTCTCTCTCTTGTTGCCAGACGTAAGTTAAATAGATGACTCTTATCCACTACCATGTTCTATCTTTATAGAATTTGGCAAGTGGATGTCAAGATAGCTTTTCTGCTGAATTGTTATCTTGATTGAGTATCTATGAGTCTCTACCAGAAAGATTCATAGTTTGGGACAAAGAGCAAATGGTTTGCTAGGTTTATTCGATTCATTTATGAATTGGAGAAAGCATCTTCGTCCTGAACTGTAAGGTTTGATACAGTGATCAAATCTTATGGCTTTGAACAATAAATTGATAAACCTTGTTTGACAAGGGTTTAGTCAATGTTGTAGCTTTCATAAACTGTTTCCGTAATTAATGTCCTAATCATTGAGAATGATGTAGAATTCATTTCTGACTTTTAGCCTAAACTAGCGACCCACACCCAAATAGTTGATTTGGAGGAGGGCTTAGTTTGTTCTAAGGATTCAGGTTGATCTGAGTCGTAAGAACATATCGCTAGTGTTGTCTCTAAAATCTTTTATTGACAAGATGTTGTCAATATTAGATGGTCTATGGAAATGGTTTCCTGAGACTCCTCAAGTGTTGAGGATACGAGATGCACCCAAGTGCATTTACATATTGGAGGTTACATGTATCATTTGAGATACATGACTCGATATGTGCTATGCAGTGGGAGCTGTCAGTTATATTAGTCCAATTGGATTGGATTCCGGTTAAAGTTTTGTCCTTGTACTTAGAGGAGTAGAATACAAGAGTTGTATTGCTGATTCCTCGTTGGTAGCTAAGTCTATTTGCAGCTTGTGAAGCAGCAATAGGTTTATAAGTTGAGCTCGCAGATAGTGCTATGAGGAGATGTGAGGGTCACATGGAAAGTCTCGTAGTACTTCATGTTGATTTGTTTACTAAGTCTTTCATGGCTAAAGTGTTTGAGAGACACCTAGAAGAATCTAGGGCTCCGAGTTGCTGGAGAGGACAGTTGGAGAAAACTTCTGATATATGATGTATTAGTTTTCTCCACCTAACATGTACACCACGGACGTTTAAGTCCAAGTGGGAGTTTGTTGGGTTTTATGTCCTAAAACTCGTGGTTTGTAAACTGTTATGTTTGTACATACTCTATTTAGAATAAAGAGTTATTAGTTTTATTCAGTAAAGGAGTTTACTGGAATAAAGTGAAACGTGTTTGGTTTATCTTATATCAATGACCAACACCCTAGGCTGAATATGAGTACTTGAGCCTCATGTATGACATGATTGTGGATCAGGCTCAAGTAGTCAGTCAAAACGGTCTATAGTATACGGATAAGGCTGGGTGCCTTATCCTGGTAACACTAATGGATGCGGCTCACTTTGTATTGTACAAAACGATGTGATCCGAATCGTTTCACATGGAGATGTGCGAGTGAGGGCGTCCTGTGCAAAGAGTTTGTATAAGACCGAACCGCGTATTAAGTCGCTCTCTCTTTATAACTCTGTTTACTGATGAGACCGACTTATACATATTGATGGCCTAGGTAACTCGATCTCAATCCTGAGCTCGCTATGAACTTCTGCTTATTCGATAGTATCTTTTGACTTGCACAGGTGAGAGTGGCCCATAAGCGCCAACTCAATAAGCCTACCATCTTGGGGATAAAGTCGAATAGGTAGCTGGGGACATAGTACAGCAAGATTGGAGTTCACTCCTAACCCGCTCTTCAGGGTTAGTAGATAGGTTGTTCCCTTAATAGCTGACTCCGGGGCTTGAACAATTAGCGCCCACACTCTCATGAGATGAGAGGGTTAATTGATCTGTTGGTTGGACCATAGATCTATTGTTCATTAGAGGTGTCAGTGGTACTTAAGGAACAAGACGTAATGCAGGGGTTAAACGGTTTAAATGACCCAGCTGTGATTACGAACAACCTGTGAAGGGTCGACTTGCCCGTGACGGTTATATCAGAGGACACAATATATCTACAGTGAGGAGAGTGCAACCCTCGGACTATAGTGGAGTCTCCGGGGGTTAACGAAAGTTGATTGATTCGGGTTAAAAGAGTTTTGACCGAATAATCTCGCATCGTTGGAGCTCATGATCTGTAGGTCCTTTAGGTTCTCCTGGCTAGCTCGGATAACGCCGTGCAACAGTATAAAAGAAAAGAAAAAGAAAAAGAAAAAGAATTTGAATTGTTCAAATTCGATTTATGGAAGGAGGATAGACATATTTAAATATGATTTAAATATGGACATATTTAAATATGATTTAAATATGGAAATGGCCTAAAACATGAATAAGATTCATGTGTAAAAAAAGTCGGTTTTCGGAAAATCGGTTTTAATCATATTATTTAATTAATATTTTATATTAAATTAAATAATAATTATTAATTAAAAAGTTTAATTAATAATTATATATATATATTTTATTTATTAAAAAGTTTAATAAATAAAATTATTATTATTTTTTATGTGTCTTGCATGCAGCAAGAAACATATATACATATATTGAGATTATATATGGATTAGGTGAAGTTGGCCATCAGAATGGGTAAATTGAATTGAAGATGGGAGGTTGGGCATACGAAATGAAAAACTTAAAAAAAATTTCCAGCTTTTCATTTTGGAAGTTCCTCTGCCATCAGTTCTTCTTCCTCTTCTTCTTTTCTTTTACTTTTCTTTTCTCTTCTTTTTGGAGTCCTACAACTTCGTTGCGCGGCGCCGAGGATAGCGGGACTACCTGGGATGGTCCTCAGGGCGTTCGTGAGAAGAGGCCGGAAGAGTTCGTGACGTGGAACGTGCGGCGGAGCTTGAAGAAATTGGAACTACAAGGGTATGTATTCTAATTTCTTTATTTCCGTCGTTTGAGCATGTTTTCTATTTGTTAAATTGATGAAATTAGAGTATCATCGGTCCGAAATCGCTTTCCGCTGCGCATGTCGCTCCATCAACTAATATTAGTAATAAATCTTTTATTTTATTTAAATACATTAAAATATTTATTTATTAACTGCAAAAAAAAAAAATTATTATTTTTTATGTTTTTTTTAATAAGTATCTATTCACATCGATATTTTCATATTTTCATCACGACACTTTAAACTTTGCAAATTAGCATTTCAATATTTTTAAATTAGTTTAAATTTCCCACTATTAAATATTAGGTTCACAAATAGTGATATTTTAGTTATATAACATAAATTTATCTATAATATAATTGAAATGTCGATTCACCTCTCATGTCGATATTGAGCTCATTGACACGTAGAAATGTCTACACGTCAACGAAAATTTAAAACACGATCCATAACAAACAATGACGAAAGACAACGATAAAATAATACAAATAAGTCTAAAAAACAATTATCCAAAGTTACATAATATAATACAAATAAGTCTTAATGCAAAATTAAAAACAACGATAAAATTGTATTTTTTTTCTTCAAATGTTGTCCAAATTTGACATGCAATGTCATTTCCCACTCGAGTCATTTTAACTTAAACGATATCGACTTAGATCTAACTCAATTATATAGCTCTGTAAATATCGTAGTTGTAAAATATTAAAGTGAGACTAAATACATGTTTTAGTGAGCAAAATTTATATTTGTAATTTCTAACAGGTTCAAATGTATTAAAAATTAAAATTATATATATATATATATATATATATATATATATATAGGGCTGGTTGCACAAACAACAATCATACCCAAAATAATTGCAAATTTAGCAAAGTTTAAAACCTTTTACAAATATGGCAAAAAATCAGTGGCTATCACTGATAGACTTTATGACTATTACGGATAAACTTCTATCAGTGATAGACTTCTATCACTGATAGACTATTATCACTAACAAGATTCTATAAAAAAGACTACTATCAGCGATAGACTTCTATCAGCGATAAACTTCTATCAGCGATGGATCATACTATCAGTGATAGAAATTGTCATATTCACAAAAAATTTAAAAAAGTGCTATATTTTTAATTATTTTACTCTAAATTGACATTTGTTACAATTTTTTTCTCTATATATATATGCAAATATATAACGGGTATATATTTACATAATTTAAAATTAAAAAAATATATAAATATACATATTACAAAATTCAAAATTATAATTATATATAAAAAATGATGCAAGATTAAGAAATTAAATAAAAAGAAACCAAAAATTAAAATTATATATAAAAATAATGCACAATTAAAAAATAAAAAAAATATATGTTTTGTCTAAAGTTTTGAAACTAGGCACATGAATGGTGAAAGCTTGAAAGAGCCTTCAAACAGACTAACAAAACAACATCAGATATCCTAAAAATTTAGGAACGAAAAGTTTATAAAAGAAACGGAACAAAGAAAAACAACATTTTGTAGTTTCTCAAAATTTGCCCATTTTATTAAAACGTTTTTCAAAATTTAGAAACAAGAAACGGGAACAGTTATCAAATAAGTATGTTTCTTAAAAAATGAGAAATGGGAACAAGAAACAGGAAACAGGAACATTATCAAACGAGCCCTTAGTTTTCTGTTTCTTGTTTCCATTTTTCGATAAGCATTTGTGAACGGTTTCTATTTTTCATTTCTCATTTTTCATAAACGTTTCTATAGAAATTTTAAAAACATAAAAAACAAGTTTGTGATATCTTGTTTATGTTTCTAGGTTGTTTTTTTTTTCATAACATAAATAAAAGTATTCTATTATCATTTCTACGTTTAAAAGGCACATTAAATATATCTAAAAATAAATATAACATAAAAATTTTGATATATAATTTTAGAAACTTATTTTCATATAAATTTGACATTTTTAATTAAAATTTTATAGAATAAGAAACAAAAAAATGGTTATAATCTTGTTTCTGTTTTTTTTTTTTTTTCAATAAATTTTTTTTTTGAAACAAGTCTACCAAACACAATTCCATTTTCCTTAAATAAAAAAAAATAAAATAAGAAAACAAAAATAGAAAACAAAAAATTATCAAACATGCCCTAAATGGACAAATCTTGAAAAGTCCAAGTATCAAATTTATAAGTTTGGGGCGCATAGTTTCACATTCGTCTCTGTGCTCTTAAAAGTTTCATTTTGGTCTTATGATTTACTTAAGCAGCAAATTATCTCCAAGTGGTCTTTTACTCACAAATAGAAATAATCTATCATTTTATTTATTTATTTAGCTCTAAACCCTAATAAAATAATCTAACACATTTTAGTTGAATAGAAAACAACATATCATTACAATTTATTTATTTATTTAGCTCTAAACCCTAATAAAATAATCTAACACATTTTAGTTGAATAGAAAACAACATATCTCATTATCATGTAAAATAAAAAAGTGTTAATATGATAACAACACAAATAATCGTTAGGTTTGACTAGAATGTAAGAACCAAATTAAAATAAAAGTCACACCATAAAAATTAAATTGAAACCATTTGAAATTATACTATTATATAAATCATATTGAAACCTTGTTGGAAAAAAAATTTCTCACTCCTACCGCAGAAATAAACTAGAAATATTTAAGAAATTAAAAGAAAACAACAAAAATAAGAAACACGAGAATTTACGTAGAAAATTTTAAAATCGGAGAAAAATCACGCTCCACCAAAAAGAAACTCCGCTATATGAAAAATTACTACAATCACATAATAAAATTATATCTTCGGCTCTAATTACAAGTAAAACACTCTCTCAAAGCTTTTATCACCCAGACCCGATCCTAAAGGGATGATTTGAAACAAAAGTCATGAGCTTCTTTTATAGGTACTTGGAGCCCATCACTTGCACATGTCCGATGTGGCGCTGCTATCTTCTAATATTTTGCCAAAAATCCTACAAATTCTACATTGGGAAGATAATTGAAGAATCCACAACTTTTGTTGCACCTATTGTCTTCACCAATAATCATAATTCTAAATTTAGAGAACTATATAACTTACTCCACCATAAAAGTATACTACTTGGAATGCCACCTTCCAAGACTTTTTTTTCTGTCACATGTCAATAAACAATGTTTCTTTATGGGACAACTTTCATTTACTTGGCTCACCACTACTAGAAATATAGGAATAGATGACATGTGAATCAAGGAAATTCAATGGGGAGTAAAAAAAAAGTGTCATCTTCAGTTTGGGGCGCGTTTTTGGCGGGAAAAAACGGAGTTTTTCAGATTTCCGAAACTTGATGACAGTTTTATAATGTCATTAATGAATGACTATTTTAAAATGTCGTAAATTGTTTAGATTTATTTATCATTCATTTGTTTATAAAAGAATTATAATTAATTAACCACTTAAATTATTTAAAAAAAAAAATTTTAAAAATGAGAGAAATCTGAAATGTTATATATTAAATATTTTATTATATATATATATATATATATATATATATATATATTATATAAAACATTGAAATCACTAATTTCTCATTTGCAAAATCTATTCCTACCGCACGCCTCTCTCAATCTCCACTTGGATTCGCCGCCTCCGTCTTCTCCGAGCTCCGCCGCCGACCGTCGCCTTCGTCTTGTACGAGTTTTGGGGCCGCCTAGCTCCGCCGTCGTCTGCTGCCAGGTCCGACGCCATCTCAGTCCTGCTCCGGCATCTCTCCTCCTTCTTCTCTGAGCTCCGACGCCGAGCACCGCCTTCATCTTGTACCGGACTCGTTAGTGGGTTAAGTGTTTCGCTAATTTGGAATGAGGCTTAAAAAAAATTGGGGTCAAGGTTGACTAAGTCAAATAAGTTTATTTGATTTGAAAAGTAATTAATAATAATAATAATAATAATAATAATAATATAATATTTTTATTATTATATAATATTATTATTAATATTATATTATATTATTATTTATTAAAAAAAAAAAAATTATATATATATAAAGGCTGGGTCTTCTTCTTCACGAAGAAGACCCAAAACACGCCGCCCCCTCCCCCCTCCCCCCTCAACCCTCCCCCCTCCCCCCTCAACCCTCCCCCCTCCACTCCCATCTCCCTCCCCCTCAGCTCCCATCTTCCTCTCTAACCTCCGTTTGCATCGTCGTCGCTCTCTCTCTCTCCCCTTCGCCGCCGCACCCCGCCGTCGTCGTCGCTCTCTCTCCCCCCTTTGGAGACCTCCGCTTGCGTCGTTGTCGCTCTCTCTCTCTCCCCTTCGCCACCACACCCCGCCGTCGTCGTCGCTCTCTCTCCCCCCTTTGGAGACCTCCGCTTGCGTCGTCGTCGCTCTCTCTCCCCCCTTCGCTCCGCTCGTCGCACGCCGCCGCTCTCTCCCTTTGCTCAGTCGCGCTGCGCCCTGTCACTCCTCCGTTTGCTGTCACACCGCTGCACGTCGCCGCTCTCTCCCTTTGCTCAGCCGCTCTCGGTCTTCTCAGAGCTCCCGATTGGGTACTTTACTCTCTACTCTTCCTTATTTTGCCTTTACATATGTCGGAAATGGTCGATGGATATGAATATAATGTGTTGTGGTTGTGGAGAGGCATCATCTGATGTGCGATAATTTTAGTGGAAATGGAGTTTCTCCTTTTGTAGTGTATTCGGTGATTGATTTTTCGATTTGAGTGTCCTGTTTGGATTTTGAAACTTTTAATTGTTGATCGATTTGAATGATTGGCGTTTTCTGATTTCTGCAACTGTTTATTTGCATGCTTTTATAGGAATGCGGACGAATTTGGTGATCATTTGTTATTAAATTATGAGGATTGTGTTGGGTTAACTAGGGACTTAATCGGGGAATCAATAATGTAAATGAACAGTTGAAATATTGATCTTGTGAACAGTTTGTATATGGTGTGATTTTAAAGAATTTACTGCAAGCTTCTTATAGTTATTTTCTTCCATCGTTTGTTCTTTTATTAGTCTGGAAATTAGTTAAAAAAAAATATAGTATGGATTTCAGAACTATTTGAAATCATTTTCTTCCTTCCTTTGTTCTTTTATTAGTCTAAATTACCGGTAATTTTTAAAGTTATTGAAGCTAATTGGAAGAGGATTATTCTATCTTCCATATATTGAAATGTTTCAAATTTGGATTTGGAGGCTCTGTGTGGTCTAGATTTGGATGTTTCTAGACTTAAGCTTGTGCGTCTTATTCTTAGTGGAACTTGCTTGGCATTGTGTTGATATTTGTTGTAGTATAGAATCAATTATAGAATTAAATGTGACAATAGTTTTAGATAAGTTTGTTTATGTATATAATTGTTTTTGTAATTTTGTTGTTTTAGGTGAATAAAATGAGAGGCTTTGCATATGGATGAAGAGGACAACTCACTTGACCCTTTAAGTTTATGTACTCCATAATATTTAGTTTGTACTCCATAGTATTTTAATTTTGAAAACGTTAAGAATTTTGTATATTTTGGCTACTCATTAGAAATTAGTGTGGGACTTTTTTTTTTATTGTTTTTGACACATTACTTATTAAAAATGTTATTTTGGAATGTAATGAATTACAAAATTTCAATTATGAGATGGAAGTTGTGATATTTTATCATTTTACAGGCTATTTGATGAATGTGAGTTAAATGGTTCACAACATCACTATAAGTAATAAAAGATGACAATTGTGACAATTTGTAATGTATGTTAATTGACAAGAAAAATGTATATTTAAAAACTTGTAATAACGCAAAGAAAAAGCTATAGTAGGTGTAAAAAAAACAAAACTATAGAAACTTATAATAGCATCAATAAAAAGCTATTACAAAGTTATGATAGCATCATTTGTTAGCCATTGAAACTTATTTGGAGGAACCACAATTGGTATGAAACTGTTTTATTTCTACTGTTATTTGGAGGACATGTATTTGCAGTATGTACATTTACATGTTTTTATATTTCAGGAAGATACTCATGGATTCTAAAGGATGCTCCAAATCGATGGCTGACTCTTTGCCCTTGGCTTTGTCTGTGATCCTTGCTACTTTCAACTAGGTTCCTGAAGGTTTTCATGTGTATGTATGAATTTGTTGTATTGAGTCAATTTGGAGATGGACAAGAAAAAGTAACATGTAAGTAACAATGTTATACCATTATGACTTTTAGAATGGTGAAAAGTACTTGCTAGTTAAAAATACTCAAATTTCACAGTGGTTTGTTACGTAGTTAGAAGTGATTATTCATTAGTTCTAGAAGTATATACTTCTTCCAAAAAGTACTTGTGGAAAAAGTTTATTACTTCCACAATGCATTTCAATCTCACTTTTAAGTTGGTTTTTATTTCATGGTATGTGTGTGCAGGTAAATATTGGTTTCATGGTATGTGTGTGGAGGAAAAAGTTTATTACTTCCACAATGCATTTCAAACTTACATATGAGAATATGGTGTATTGTCTCGATTCAAAGAGAACAGGTAAATATATATATATATATATATTTTTTTTTTTTGCAAATTGATCTATCTTCCTGCTCTTCTTTGCTAATGTGATGTGTTGAACATATTTACTTGTTTTTGAAGTTTTTTGAAGTTTAACCCCTTGAAGTTTTTTTTAGAACATATTTAAGGTATTTGAATTGTATTTGGTTGACAAGTCTGCATATTACTATTCTTGGAAGAAGAATTTGAGTGGTAATAAGATGATACTAGTTTGTTTTTCTCAGTTTACCTTAGGATTCAATTTTTTTTAATAGTTCAGGACTTATTGTTATGGATTTTCTCATCTCATGAGAACTTTACTGGAACTTCAAGCATGTTTAGGTGGAAATGATTCGTTGGTCGGGTTTAGCTAGAGTTTTACGTACAAGTCTTTTACTTTTTTAGAAATTCCCTTTGAATCTAGTATCTTTCGGGTGGGTGAGACAAGTTTGAAATTTTCCTTATACCATTTATTCATTCCTTTTCTACTTCTTTTTTCTACTTGCTCCAACTCTTCTCTTAATAATGGTTTCATAGTGGAGTTTTGGTTCATTCAAGGGGTTTGTATAGATGACCAAATATATCATTATTTCTGATGGTACTTCTCATTTCACCCATTTCACAGGCTGCACTTAAAGAAGCAAAGCAATCGCACGACGGGGGACAAGAAAATTGAATCCCTTAAATCTAAAGTTAAGGTTATATTCCTTGCAGCATTATGATGTCAAGAATATTAAACATAATTATCTTTTATAGATTTAAAATAATGTTACACATAAACATTGTGTTTTGGTCTCTTATTTATAAACACTGTGTTGTTTTTTTGTTCCTAACTGTTGTAATTTATCTTTGTTGCTTAGGTTCGTTTTGGAGCGTCCGAAGTAAGGGTTAAAGTGTTGGTTGTTTTAAGATTGCGTTAGGTAAGTGGCTTCTTTCTACATGTTGTGTGTTTAATAATTGTTTATGTATTGTGTTGAATAATTGCTTAGCAATCTATAATTTATCGTTTATAAATGTTCTGATAAGACTAAGCACATCTGAGTGCTTAGCGTGATGTGTTTGATTTGTATTCCGAATAGACTAACAAGTTTAGTTTAGTTTAATTATAACCACTTCTTAAGTTTAGGTTGAGAATGACACATGGTAACTTTTTAGGCACTTTTAGGTTCGTTTGAGATTAAGAATGACACATGTTAACTTTTTAGACACTTGGTTCGTTTGAGATTAAAATAACACTTATTAACTTTGTAAGCACTTGTTAGGTTCGTTTGAGGTTAAAAATGATATTTGGTAACTTTTTAGGCACTTTTAGACTATTTTGCACTTTTAAAATCAAGACACTTCTTAGGTTCGTTTGAAATTAAGAATGACACTTGTTAACTTTTTATGCACTTGTTTAGTTCATTTGAGATTAAAATAACACTTGGTAACTTTGTAGGCACTTGCTAGGTTCGTTTGAGGTTAAGAATATACTTGATAACTTTTTAGGCACTTTTAGACTATTTTTCACTTTTAGAATCACTTCAGACACACTTGGTAATTTTGTAGGCACTTGCTATGTTCGTTTGAATTAAGAATGATACTTGGTAACTTTTTAGGTTCGTTTGAGATTAAGAATGACACTTGGTAACTTTTTAGGCACTTGTTAGGTTTGTTTGAGATTAAAATAACACTTGGTAACTTTGTAGGCATTTAAACAATTGCTTGTTGATGAAGAGTTTCTAATTGTCATGGATATATGTAGAGTTTCTAATTGTTTGTTGATGAAGTTAGATTTAATGCATGTTTTCGGTACTTTGTAGATTTAAACACTTCTTAAGTTTAGTTGTTACATTGTAATTTTAGGTATTTTTTGACTACTTGTAATTGTAGGTCCATTTTAGTCACTTGCTCAATTGTTTTCTAAGTATATATAGCTTATAACTATTTGGGAGAATTCTGGATATTTGTTGAAATGATTTCTTGTTCTACTTTCTAAGTAAAAAGTTATTGTGTCTTCTTGAATTTTTATTGCAGGGAGTACAAAGCGAAATGAACATATTTTCTTCAAGCTAAAAGTCATATTGCAACAAATGATGAACTTTTTTATTGGGTTAAATGAATATTTCATCATGTTATCCAACATTTTATTGTTAATGTTGCAACAATTTAGGAGAATCGTAGTTAGTTTCAATATTGTATACATATGAATTAGTTTATGTAAAAGTTGATGAACTTTGGTATTTCAATGATATATAGATCTTATTTCAATGATATTGAATTGTGTCAAACTTAGATTTATTTATTTTGCTTTGTAATTTTTATTATTATTAATTAATAATAATAATAATAATGACAATTAAAAATATAAATATTAATATATTTAGATTGTATACAAAAAAAAAATCTATTATTGATTTTTTGACAAAAAAATCGTGTCATTGAATTCGTTTTGTTGACTAACAATAATTGTGGTTTTCAAGCTATTAGTGACCGAAAAATTTAGTCATCAAAGCGTACAAAATTTACTGTCACCCATTCTGATTCGATGACAAACATTACATGTCGTCAATGGTGTTTAAATGACAAAATATGATATGAGTGGTCATTCAGTGACAATGTTTAGGTGTCATAAAATAAGGTCTCTTGACTGAAAATAATTGTCATTAACTGTATTATGAAGACAGAAAAAAACTGTCATCAAACCAAAATTGACGACAGTTTTCGGTTTTTGTCATCTATAGAGTAAAGAAGGCAGGGGCTATAACGACTGAAAAAAATTGTCATCTAAAGTCCTGATGACAGTTTTTATTTGTCATCATAGCCCTGATTTCTACTAGTGCACTCGACAGTTCTTCATCTATCGACATAACTTTCACCACACATACCTCGCAGAACTATCAAGTCAATGTCCATCTGCAAACCTGTGGAGTCGTTAACATCACATCCTCCATCATGATAAAGCAAACATACCACGTGGATGAATTTCGTCTCTCTTCAGAAGAAGCCACCATCTCCCCTAATTAGAGAGAGCACGTCAGCATCCGATCTTGAGCCCTTTGACGAACTTGCTCTATTAGGACAATCTTTTTTCATGTGCCTAGAGTGCATTCCCAACAATATTTCTTCTAAACGAAGTCTTTCTTCTTCTTCCAATTGCTAGCTAACAGCGTTGAATCCTCATGTGAAGTACGCCCCCACTCTTCAGGCTTCTTTCCTTTGACAGAAGTTTACTAGCGTAGCCTCATCAAAATTTAAAGTATCATTCTCGTACATCAAGATTGGCTTTACGTTTTCATAAGAAGGCGAAAATGACAAGATAAGCCTAAGTGTTTTATCCTCATCATCTATCTCCACTTCGATCACTTCTAGCTCTGAAATGATGCCATTGAAATTACTCAAATGATCTGAAATTTTCACACCTTCCCTCATTCCCAGCGTGTGAAACTACTCCTCCAGGTACAACCATTTTGAGATATTTTTTGCCTGATACATCGTTTCAAGCTTCTCCCAAAGCTCTTTGGATGTCTAGATTTAATCTTTTTGCACTTGCAGCTCTCAAATAAATTTCCTCTCAATCTTCATCAGTCAAGTTGGACATCTTAGAAGAACCTTCGTTGGAACCACTACTATACTTCACTGGACCACCATCACCGCTTAACCTTTTAGATGCATCACCACTTAGTCTTCCCTTCAAAACCTTGTGTAATCCAAATTGTATAGCATATCTTTGACTTGCACTTGTCACAAGTCGAAGTTGATTCTATTAGTTTAGGTTAAATTAGTCCTTTTGCTATTACTCTATTTTGTATAAATGAGTCTATAGGTCTGTACTGTACTTTATTTCAAGTAATTCTAATACAATAAAGTCTCTAATTTATCTTGGTATCAGAGCCTTGAACTCTTAGGTGTTTGGGCGTGAGTTTTCTAGCATATGGTATATTTTGTTTTTTGTTTGATTTTATTTGTTATAATTGAGGAGTCGAGTTGGGTGTGGGTGTACGACCGTGCCATTGGCGTTTTGGAGCAAGCATTTTGGTAAGAAGGGCGAGGTATGCGTGCGGATCTGGGTGACGATGGCAAGACAGTTCTGAAAGGTTGAAGCGGCAACGACTTTCAAGCAAGGAGGCGACAGCAGGTCGTACGAGGTGCAACGACTTTTGTGTTTTTTTTTTCGAGAGTTCGGAGGTGAAGATGGATGTCTTACCCTCAGGAGAATTTGGCACAACGTGGGTTTCATTTTCCGAGCATACAACCGATGACGGCGTGAGTTAGGCGTGCAACATCAGCATCCGCCAAGCGTGGGATTCGAAGATGCGGAGGCGGTGGACAAAGTGTTTGGACGTGGCGGATCTGAGACGACTCTGGCACGACGGTGCGATATGGGCGTTGATCCGAGCAATGGTGGAGCTCCTCGGCAGTGGTGGGTGAAAGTGCTGGTGGTGAACCCAATGTGAGGAAGAGTAGGAGGAGGATGGAGAAGTTTGGGGATCTGACGATGGGGACTGTGAAGATGATGAAGTTGAAGTAGGGTTGCAAACCGGTCAGGTTCGGTTCGTATAGGTCCGGTCGGATCGGGTTTCAGCTTCACATGGGTCTGGTTAGACCGATTTGGGTGAATCGATCGACTATATGGTTTGGGTGGTGGTATGGTCTGCTTTTTGGTCTGATTTGGTTGGTCTGGTTTGAATCTGTTCTGCTGGCTGGAATTGGGCACTTGGGTATGTAGTTGGAATTCGTAGCATGCTTAATTTTGGAAATTGGGAGATTGCGCCTGCAGTTTGAGCATACTGGAACTTTGCAATTGGACAGTTGCGCCTGCAGTTGGAATTATCTGAATCACTGAAACTTGACAATTGCAATATCAGTTGGAGTCCTCAGCTCTGAATATGAATCTGTTTGAATCGTTGGAACTTGGCCAATAAAAGTAGTCGTTGGAGTTTGCAGCTCTGAATCTGAATCTGTTTGGAGTCGCTGGAACTTAACAATAGCAATAGCTGTTGGAGTTTGCAACATTTGAATTTGTATTTCTCTTTTTTTTTTTATTCGCAAACTCAAATTTCACATTGTGAGTTTGGGAGGGGATGTTACTTTAAGTTAAATTATTATTTGTTTTAGGGTTTACTCTATTATGTTAGTCCTTTTACTATTACTCTATTTTGTATAAATAAGTCTATAGGTTGGTACTTTATTCCAAGTAATTCTAATACAATGTAGTCTTTATAAAATTTCAACACGTCAATCTTCACTGGACTCATAAAGCTTGACATATTTGTTTCACCCCTAACAAATCTGTCAATAGTGAACAATCACACTATTCACGATACCGATGTAGAAGTTCAAACAATGTTGCAACCACTATCATACTCGAAAATCAAGAAAACTAAAAACCTAAAGTTCTAACACCACTTGTTGGGAAAAAAAAAATATCTCACTTCTACTTGGAAACACGAGAATTTACGTGGAATACTCAAGTCAAAAATCACAACTCGCCAAAATGAAACTCCATTATGTGAAAAACTATTTCAATCATACATAATTATCTCTCTTACCAAAATGACAAATAAAACACTCTCTCAAAACTTTATACCTCCCACACAATTAGATTTAGGCTCTGTTTGAAATTACGGTAGCTTTTAAAATAATTAATGTCAGCTTTGCTCTTAGAAAAATCAGCTGTCATATGAAGCTGATTAGTGTTTATTAGTGTTTGGTAAATTTCAAATTAAGAGCACATGAGAGCGTTTGGTAAATTTAAACAAAATTGTTGTGGCTTGACTGTAAAGACCAAAATAGACATGCTATTTTAGTTATTTATATTAGTTATTTATATGTTTTTTTAGAGAATAATTATTTATATGTTAATATTTAATATATGAATGATTATAATTTAATTATTTATAATTTTTATAGTTTAAATTAGAAATAATATTTTGATATTTCTTATATGATAAAAGGTCAGGAAAAAAAATTGTCACTATCTAAAACAAATTTTGAATCACCATTTTTTTTTCTTCTTGTGTTTCTATTTTTCCATCCAAATTAAGAAGAAAATCATGGTTAAAGAAAAAAAAAATTGAAATAATCTTGATGTTCTTATGTAATTGACGGGATGTGGAAGAATATAAGTGGTCCGAAAAATATTTTAATAGAAAAGACGCCAGATTAATGGAGAAGCTAAAAGCTAAAGCTACAATTTAGAAATTCTCAAAATCAAAGAATTAGAAGAAATTTAGAAAGTAATTTTATATAAATTTAAAAAAATATGTTTAACCAAACAACAAAAACGGTTAAGATTTTGTTAAAATTGATTTTTGGATGTTTCCACGCAATCTCAAACGGGCCCTTAGTATACCAGACTTAGTTTCTAATTGGAATGATTTGAAAACTTGCTTTTATAGTACTTGGAGCCCACCATCCCTTGCACATTTCTGATGTGGGGATGCTTTCTTCTAATATTTTGTCAAAAACCCTACAACTACGTTATTACCATAACTTAATATTGTAGTACATACAATTTTTTTTAGGTTAAATTATACAAAATACCCCTAAACTTTGAGGTATTGTTTCAATTACGTCCCTAGACTTTGAATTTTTTTTTATTATAACCCTTGAAATTTGAAATTGTTCGAAGAAAAAAAAACATTTTGAATTTTTTTCCATTAAAATGAAGAATGAAAATTGGCACAACAACTGGTGTGTAAAATTTGAAACACGTACATGACATAATTTACAACATCATTCATGTTAATTGTTGTGCAATTAATGTGAAAATTTTGATTTTGTGAATGATGTGATAAATGATATCAATATCAACAATATCTCTTTTGAGTTGAAATAAACAGTAACAACGATTTTAATCTTCTATGTAGTTTTTGAAAAAAAAATCACATGTGGAGAGAGAGATTCAAACTTGAGACATTTTACTTATAATTCATACAATATGTCGAGTGAACTATGTTTATATTTACATATAGTTACGATTTAATTACAAATGATGTTAGGTATGGTTTCTAATATTTACAATAAATTACTGCGTCAAATTATGTTGATTAAAAAAAATAAAAAAAATGAGCATAATTGAAATATACTACAAATACAACCCTCTTGGTATAATTTAACCGAATTTTAGTTTGAAAAAAAAAATGAGTTTGGTTTTGGTGAAATTGATGCATGTGAAAAGATGGAAAACCGTGTTGGACGGAAGGTGGTATTTATTATACGTGTGCGCTTTCAATCTCGTACTACGTGGGCCATCCTTCACACTATCTAATAACGTATTCAACATATCTTTGACTATTTTTTATCCTCTCTTTTAATTAAATTTAGGATTACACGACTTGAATTAGATTGTAAATTTCTTGAGATTTTTTAGTTGTAAAAGTTTAAATTGTGTAATTTATATTTTCATCCATAAATTTATGATTCATAAAGGTTGAGGAATGGTAGTAAAATGTCAATTTTTATCACCTTATATTTTATAAATGTTATTAAGTTTTAGCACGATTTAATTTTTTTTTTTTTTTTTTAATTTCTAAAACGCCCTTTAAATTTCAAAATTTTCAAACAATTTTATTATTATTATTTTTTTATTTTTTATATTCCATTTTAGATTATCATTTAATGTATAATAAATTTGAATTATTTTTATTATTTTTATTTTGTTCAATTTTTATTATTATTTTTTTTTCTTACTTATCTTATCCACCGAAGATTTCAATCAAAATTTGAAATATTATGACAAATTTTATATTACATTTTGAATGTATACTATTTTTTTTTTCTTATTTACATTTTATCGTGAGTCAACATTTTATCCGTCTAACTTCATATATTTGAAATATTTCAACTTTTTCAACATATTTACTTCGTTTATATACTATAATCTAACATATATACTTCGTTTATATATTATAATTCAATATATATATATTTCGTTAATATACTATAATTCAACATATATACTCGTTTATATACTATATAATCCAATATATATACTCGTTTATATACTATATAATCCAATATATATACTCGTTTATATACTATAATCCAACAAATCCTAAAATATTTTGATTTTTCTCATCGTCGTGAACACGTCCAATCCAAAGAAGCTTTTAGGGATTTCGATTTTCAAAAAAAAAAATAGGGGGTTATCAATGCCATAAAGAACCTGTTTAATGACGCGAAACGATCCGAAAACGGTCATATGAAAGGATTAAGTAAGCAAGAAAATGTGGAATATTGAAAGTAAGGAAAAAAAAATCATATCTAAATTCTATCTAGATACTTTCTATATTCATCATCTCTCTCAAAAGGCTAACTTTAGTGTCGGAGTCCGTGTGGTTTGCACCACACCGATCTTAGTTCAGTCTTCTCTCTTTTCAGGTGTTGCATGCTGAAGTTCTTTCCACGTCAAATACTAAATTCACCGTTGATACAAAAATCTAGTACCAACAATTGACGTCGTCTGTAGGAACGAGTAAACCATCTTCGAATCGCCTTGCAATACTGTCCAAGATCATGAGCTGTACATGGAGAATGTTAGCCTCTGAGAATTGGACAGTGAACCAGCAAACCCCGATTAATGAACGGGATCGACGCCGACAATAGCTGAAGGATCAAAGCTAGCCCCCACTCCATAAGAGAACACCACCGATGATATAAGGCGTTGAAAGCAAAACTTCGGGGCCTATACCAAAATGTAGCCCGCATCCTAGAACTGTTGCAAACACAGAAGTCGACCCTCACGAGATCGATGAAGAAGACTTAAAAGAGTGTTGGAACTCCGAATCGACAGTCAAGCTACACCCCAATCCGACGAGACTCAGCCAAGGGGAAAGAGCCAACTCTGGAAGGTTAGGGTGAGTCTCAAACGATAAGACCCAAAGTCAGGAGACTGGTGATAAAGAGGAAATGACAGGCCACCTCAAACCAGTAGTTGTTTGAAGCACAAAAAAGTAGGAAAGCCACAAAGAAATAGTAGCATGACCCAGGTCGGACCTTCTAAGAGTCGTCCGTCGACTGACATGAGCCCTCTGACGCATGTCACCAGTCAACTAAAGGCGTGACGGCCAAAGAAGAAGACCGTTGAGGCAGAGAAAAACCAACACTGGACCGCGGAACTGCAAAAACTCCAAACTCAATTGGGCAACATGCAGAAAGCTCAATTAGCCGACCAAAACAATTTGTAGACTCTCTTGGAGCAAGTCGACCCGCCGTTCAGCGAAGAGATCAGGCAGGAAGAGATGCTCGATAAGTTCAAGCTTTCAACGATGAAAGCCTACGACGGATCGACAGACCCTATAGAGCATGTCAGCACCTTCCGGTCCTGGATGGAGCTTCACGGAATAAGAGACGTGATCAAGTGTCGGTCGTTCTCCATCTCTCTCGTCGGCGCCGCCAAGCAGTGGTACGTACAACTCGACAAATGGACCATCTCTTCTTTCAAAGAGCTCATATGCGCTTTTGTCACCCAGTTTTTGGGAGGCCGACACCAACGCAATTCGTCCAGACATCTCCTCACTGTCAGGCAAGGAGAAAAAGAGACCCTCCAGGAGTATGTAGCCCTCTTCAACAATTAAGCATTGTAGATCGAAAACTATACCGATGGGATGACCCGAACAATAATAATGGTTGAGCTACAGGACGAGAATTTTCTATGGTCCATAGGCAAGAAGGTTGCCTTAATGTACCTCTAGTTGTTCACTCGTGCACAGAAGTATATGAATGCACAAGAACTGCTAAAAGCGCGCGGAACCCCCGAAGGAAGGGATCGACAAGACGACCGACATCAGAATAGAGAGCGAACCGATCGAGACAGGTCAGAAACCAAGAGAAGAAGGATAGGGGATCGACATGAAAGGTATCCCCAAAGAGCCATACATTTGAGAAAGTTTGAGAAATATACTCCAACAATAGTCCGAGTAGAGCAGATCCAGATGGAGATCAAGGACCAAAGAGCGTTAAAGTGGTCGACCAAGTTGAAAACTGGCGTAGACAGACGAAACCAGGACAAATATTGTTTGTTCCATCGAGACCACGACCATACCACCTCAGAATGCTACGAACTAAAAGAGACGATAGAGGCATTGATCTAGAAAGGGAACCTAAAGGAGTACACAAAGGAAAAGAACGGCGAAGCTGTTGCGTGCTCAATGTTTAAAATAAAGATGCAATGGGAGAGCACTCAGAACATGCAAGCATACATGGTCCTGTAGCAAGTAATAAGTATTTTTTCATTCGATTTCCCACAGAGATTTATTCTTAGTTACTAACGAAGTGAGATGTTAAGTGAGAATGGGTGGTTTAAATGGGGTAGATTTGGGTTTAAGGTGCCTAACTATTAAGGAGCGTGCGAGATATGAAAGCATAAACAAATGCAAGTAAATAATTAAACTCGAATGTAAAGGGAAGAGAACAGCAAACTAAGAAAGAAATGGCTAAGGCAAAAATTTGAACTAAGAAAATTGCGGAAACAACAATTTTCTAGCAATGTTACTAACAACGAATTAGGGGTAAAGTAGGGAAACAAGGGCTACTAACGACTCCTCTATAGGCTTTTTCATACGATTCTCAAGCAGTAGATCAACTCATCATGCATCAAACTAACTCATTCTCATGTATCTTTCGATTTCATGAATTAGATCCTTTAGTTTACTCATGTCCAAGTAAGGCCTTAAGCATCTATTTATAAAAGCAAGTTTAGTGATTTGTACTAGGAAAACGCCTATTCCTAGGTCGTTTTCTGGCTACCATGAAAGGCTAGCATGAATGTACGACTCTGAACTCTTACTCCTTCCAGAGGTTAGGAGTTCTTTGGACAAAATGGATGGCCAATCGAAATTGCCCGTGGGATGAACCTTACATACACTCAATGCATTTGAAGCTAACCTACATGCTTGGTTCACGTATTCCTACCTATATTCTTGTCATTAGCATGCCCTTATGTGGTTTAGTTACTCATGGATGATGTGGGAATGGAAAGACTTGTGTATTTAAACATGCTCGACAATATTCAAGAAGAAACAACAGTAAACAGAAGAGGTGGAGAACTTGCGAAGTGATGAAATAATGCTTTGATTAACCAAAGTTTGAACTAAACAAATGACAACTTTGAACAACTAAAGCTAAACAGAGAAAGACGAAATGAAGTAGAGTAGCAGACAGACGTGAAATAGCAAAGACAGAAACAACAAGGGGAACAAAAACAACAGAAAGCAGTAAAGTATGCGTGTGGACTCCTCGCTGCAACGCCTCGGATGAAAGTCGAAGGTAAGCTTGATCGTGGATGAATCCAATCAGAAGAGATGAAAGATCCTCTCTTCTTCCTCTTAGATTATCGATTCCACCAGCTAAAACATCCACGCCAACACCCGTTAGAGAAAACCATGAGAAACTGCGTTGAGAAGGAAGATCTACGCCTTTCGAGTGTGTCTTCAACCTTCCCCTTTGACCTCCTTTTATAGTGTTCTGCAAGTACGATTGGGCCAAGGAGAATCATCCATTCTGAACGTCGTTCTTCTACGTGGCAGCAGGAGAAAAAACGAGCGGCTGAAAGATCGCAACAACATGGAAATCAGTTAAACAAATAACAACTTTCACTTAAAACATTGCTGAGACCGCAATGTTTTCGCAATGCTTCAGCAATGTGCAAATTCCAAGTCTTTAACTTTGTTTTTGTTTCTTTTTCTTTCCTTTTACACATAAGTCCTAATTTAGCTTCATTCTACTAATTCTCATATATAAGCACAAATTTAAGCTAAATTCTACAAAAAACGCTTAAGGGTGTACATCTTTCTATAGCAAATAAGTCCTAAAATAGTCACTTTTGGAGACGTAACACACCCCCAAACTTAAGGTTTTGCTCGTCCTCGAGCAATATAAGGACTTTATTTGGGCTGTTATTACTCTCTCTAACTATTTGCTGACTCCCCTAAGTTCACTATCTAAGGCATGACTGTCCTGTGACACGCTTCTAAGTTCAAAACTAACTTCTCATTTTGCTTCTTCTGACTTCTCTCGCCTTATAATCCTACTGTTTTTATTAACTCCCTACAACTGATCTATCTGCTTTGGTCATTAGGTTCATTGTGCAACTATCCCTAAGTTTTCAAACTCTACCTAGCTTTATCCCAGACTCAGTACATGCTTCTAATGTTTTTCTTTTGAGCTACCTAGGATTCCTTAGAGTCATGTCAGTCTTAGTATAAACCAGTGACAGTAGTACCTTTCATAGAACAACCTAAACCCTGACATCACTACATTGGATATACATTCATCTCCCTTAACAAACCTACAAGCTACAACCCTGTGCTTAGCTAATTGAGGATCAGAGTTCATTCATATAGGACACCTAAGCACATAAGCTATAACTCATAGGCATACACTCTTCTTCTTTATTTATTTATTTTTTTTTTCTTTTTCTTTTCTTCTTTGGTAGAGCCTCTCCTTTGGTTGCCTTTTGATGCAATGCCACTTGTGGGTTACACACATGGCACTGATTACTCAGCAACCTTAAGAGAGACACCACTTTTATTCTTTTTTCATTTTTTTTCTTCAGTTCATCATTTTTTTCAAAGGAGAAGAAGAATGCTTATGTTTAAAAGGGAGAGAGGAATGTTCCTAGGCCTAGGGCTGCCTCCCCCAAACTAAAACTTCTCATTGTCCTCAATGAGAGTCTGAGGTGGCACACCCCCAAACTTGTCCTAGAAGCATCTAGTCTAGGGCAAAACAAGGAGAATCTAAAAGTCCTAGGAATAGAAAGAACATTCTTAAAGCAACTAACACAGCAGCAGATTTTTGCAAAAAACAGTCTGTTAAGGGCTTAAAGAGATTCATGCTCAGCAATTTAAGGGAGCTAATTTAAACTAACAAAGGTGTTCTAAGACACTCATCCAGCATGCTCACAGATAGGTCATTTATGGCAGTCAAGAAAACAGCAAGAGAGCAAAATTTAAACAGAACCATCCCATCCAAACAGTCAGTCAATAGCATGCGAAACTTAACAAAAATTGCGGATTCCGCAAAAATTTCGCAATAAACCTACAGGGCATATTTATCAGTGATCAAGGCCCCTAGCATGCTATTTCTAGTCATCCAAAACTACTCAAAATAGAAAACTAAAACAAGCTAACTACTCAGATACCATCAACCTATACTAAACTATCCTAAGCAATCAAAAAAGAATGAAAAACAGATCAAATATTGGATTCAAAACAACAGTCACAAGTTAACGAAAAGCAGGTTTTTTTTCAAGAGGGAACAGAAGTACTCCCTCGAGTGCCCTTCAGCCTGGCACTCAAACATCCTCATCATCATCTCTCCTTTCCCTAGGAGGTGCCCACGGCTTCAATAGATCACTGGGGAAGGCAGGGAAGATGCATCCCAGCTGATCAGCCACGTCTTTGTCCCTCGCCTGCGCATATTCAGCCCACTGCGCCATCTTGTGCTGCAGGTCCATTAAGCACGCCATGGATAAGGATTGAGCAGCAGCCAGGCCATTGTTACGTCTCCAAAAGTGCTTATTTTAGGACTTATTTGTGATAGAAAGTCGTGCATTTGCAAGTGTTTGTGATAGGAATTAGCTTGAATCTATGCTTATATATGTGAATTAGAAGAATGAAGCTAAATTAGGACTTGTATGCAAAAGGAAAGAAAAAGAATGAAAAACGAAGTTAAAAGAATGAAAACTGTGCATTGCGGAGGCATTGCGGAAACATTGCTAAAACCGCAATGTTTTAAGTGAAATCCGTAAGTTGGCTAACCTTTTTCGGTTAAGATCCGATATTTCAGGGATTCGTTCTTTCTCCTCCATCCATGTTGAAGTACGACGTTGAGGATGGATGGTTCTCCTTGGCCCAATCGCACCTGCAGAATACTATAAAAGGAGGTCAAAGAGGAGGGTTTGATCATCATCCGAAAGCGTAGAAGTCTTCTCGCAGCTCCATCTTTTCTCCTGTCGTTTTTCTCTGTCTGTTGGTGTGAGAGTCTCAGCTGTTGGAATCGACAATCTGATAGGAGCTCCCGATTGGATTCATCCAAGCAAAGCTATTCTTTCATCCCCTTCAGCCGAGGCATCTGCAACTAGGCGTTCACGCTCGATTTTATGCTTTCTGTCTTTATTTCCATTTTCCAGCTTTAGTTTGTTGTGGTTTCCTTTCTTGCAACTAGATCAGTCCATTTCGGTGTGCTCTGTCTTTCTGTTATGCACTTTAAGTTCCTCTTCTTGTCCATTCAAACAATCAAGTAATCAAAGCATAGTTATTATTTCACAAGTTTTCCATCTTCTGCTGCCACGGTTTTTCCTTACTGTTTTAAGTATATTTCTCTTCTAAGCATGTTTCCTTCATCTCTTATTTCTGTTTACCCCATATCCATGAGTAACTAAGTCACATAGGGGCATGCTAATGACAATACTATAGGCTAAAAAACGCGAACCAAGCATGTAGGATAGCTCTCGAAGCATTGATTGTATGTAAGCTTCATCCCACGGGCAATTTCGATTGGCCATCCATTTTGTCCAAAGAACTCCTAACCTCTGGAAGGAGTAAGAGTTCAGAGTCATACACTCATGCTAGCCTTTC
Organism: Herpetospermum pedunculosum; assembly: GCA_028017165.1. Lineage (NCBI taxonomy): Eukaryota > Viridiplantae > Streptophyta > Magnoliopsida > Cucurbitales > Cucurbitaceae > Herpetospermum > Herpetospermum pedunculosum. The sequence continues at coordinate 48,737,173 of CM051528.1, read as the reverse complement.
AAGGTAGCCAGAAAACGACCTAGGAATAGGTGTTTTCCTAGTACAAACCATAACTTTCTGCTTTAACAAGATGCTTAAGACCTTACTTGGACATGAGTAAACTAAAGAATCTAATGCATGGAATCGGACGATACATGAGATTGAGTGAGTTTGATGCATAGAGAGTTGATCCAATGCTTGAGAATCGTGAGAAAATGCCTATAGAGGAGTCGTTAGTAGCCCTTGTTTCTCCATTTTACACACTTTCGCTGTTGTTAAAATTGCGGTAGAATTGCTGTTTCCGCAATTCTGCTTAAGTTACAATTCTGTCTAGCTGTTTTTGTCTTCGTTTATTACTCTCGTCTCTTTTCATTTGAGTTTAACTTTGACTTGCATTTGTTTATGTTGCTACCCTCTACGTATTCAGTAGGAAATAGACAATTTAAAACCAATTTTACCCCATCAAATCCACCCCTTCTTTCTTAACTTTACACTTCATGAATAGCTTATAATAAATCTCTGTGGGAAAACGAATGAAAAAATACTTACTACTTGCTATAAGATCATGTATGCTTGCATGTTCTGAGTGCTCTCTCTATCTTATTGCCTAATTATTTTAACACATTGAGCACGTAACAGCCATCCAGCTCAAACTCCATGTTTCCCCTTCTTCGCATCCTCAGGCCTGTAGGCAGCTCCAAATGACCTGTGTAGGCCAGCTGCCTCTCCTTCCTCTCGATGGGCACACCTGCACGCAAACAGAGCTTAGTAATGGTGTTTGGGAAGAAAAGAGGGCCCTTACCTTTCTTTGCGCAGTCGACTATGGAGGCTGCAATGACCTCTCCAACATCTATGGTGAGGCCCCTCATAATGGCGTACACCAGCAAAGATCTCCCCTGGTTTATGGTCGTCTCGTGGGTCACAGGGGAGAGACGCCGTCGCACAAAGGAAAACCAGACGGCTGCCTTGTCCTTGAGGGTTGCACTCATCAGGGTGTGCTTCCCATTTCTTGAAATTGTCCAAGTCGCCTCAGGTTGACCTATGATGCGCAGGGCTTCTTCCAAAACAGCTGCAGATGGTGAGTCGATGATTCTCGCATAATCAGTGTACTTATGCCCTTTGAGGGCATAAGCTTCATTGATGGCCCTGGCTGAGAAATCGACCTCAATCCCCCTCACCATAGACAGACCATCCTCAGGGTGCGTCAGGTTGGCGTAGAAATCGTACACCATGTCGGAGTAGGCAGGGATGGGCGGTCTGTACAGCTCTTCCCAGCCATGGTTTGTGATCCCTGCGCGCAAGAATTGCGGCAGGTCCGTCAGTGCATCAAGAAAACCCTTCTCATGGAGCAGGTCTCTCTTCCTCAATTCAGTGCCCCTGGTCTCTGCATCTTGAGAGACATACCTCACGGCTTGAGGGTCGTCTTCGGGGTACAATTTTGCTTTCCCCTTCTCCCTTGCCTTGGCCGACTCAGCAGCCTCGACCTTCAGGTTCTTCAAAGAAGGCTCACCACTGACCTTCTTCTTCTTGGATCGCTTGGAAGCTTTTGGCCGTTTGGCCTTCACAATCTTGGGCGCCTTCTTCCTTAGCCGAGCCCTGGTGGTCATTTGTTGGAGACAATCCCCCAACGTTTCTTCCATGGAGTCTTTACTCCCTCCCTCTGCAGGGCTGTCAGGACTGACCTCTCTCAATGGGGAGAAAACCTCCTCGTCTTCAGCCGCCTCATCACTTGGCACCGAGTCTTGGTGCTCTTCAGAAGGTGCTTCGTGCTCGGGCGTCTGCGGTGAAGGTGATGGTTCAGGGCTCTGCCTGGCCGTCTCATAGGATGGGCGGCCACTCTCATGACTCTCCTCGGTGGGAGTCTTCTCTTTGACCGGTGCGTCCCCGACTGCCACCTTCCACTTCCTTTTCTTGGGTGTGCCCATTGGTTCAGACGGACCAACAGGGATCTCCGTCACAACCTTCCACTTCTTTCGGCGCACCGACAGCTTTGGAGGCCGTGAGGGCTGCGCAGCGTCAGCATCTGCTAAGGCAAGTAGTGCCTCTCTCGCAGCTTCTTCTGCGTCAGGTGACTTCTTTTTGGGCATTGCACGATCGGCTCGTGTGGACACCATTTTCGTTCTTGGAAGGTCTGGAGGTAGGAGATGCAGAGGAAGAAGAAGAATGAAATCTTGAGGTCCAACGGATGAAGATTGCGTAAGGGGCAACGATGATCTAACGGCTATTTGTACTCGAGTGGATCCCAACGGCTCTATTATGTTGCGGATTCAGCAATTCAGCCGCAATTAAATAGCCTAGCCGTTGGAAGATCTTCTCGATTTAAATCTCAAGATTCAATTGATCAAATCTTGGATTTAGCCCGATTTTTCTTGTGGATTCTCTCCCCTTGATTCATCTCCTTGATCTCCTCTTTAAGATCTCCTATTAAAATTCACCAAATTAAAACAAAATTCGTAAATAAAATCACACATAAACACACATAAAAACCGAAGAAATGAAAGGAAAGAAAGAAAAAAAAACTAAGGCATAGCCTTCTGTTGGATGAGCACAGTGATCACTCGTCCCCTCTCAATTTAGCTCTCAAGCTTCATATAAGAGGAAGGCCGAGAGTGTCTTCACATCTCCCTCCTCATAGTAGTGCTTCAATCGTGCACCATTGACCATAAACGGTTGCCCGTGCTGTAGATTTCTAATCTCAATCGCACCATGAACAAACACGTTAGTTATCACAAAAGGACCCGACCATCTGGACTTAAGTTTGCCTGGAAATAATCTTAACCTTGAGTTAAATAACAAGACATGCTGGCCTTTCTTAAAGTCCTTAATCCTAAGTCTACTGTCATGCCAAATTTTAGTCTTTTCCTTATACATCTTAGCATTTTCATAGGACATATGTCTCAGCTCATCGAGCTCATGTAATTGCAGAGACCGCAATGTTCCCGCATCGGTCACGCAATAATTCAGTTCTTTTAAGGCCCAAAATGCTTTGATTTCCAATTCGAATGGTAAGTGACATGCTTTTCCATATACTAGCCTATAAGGAGACATACCTAGGGGTGTTTTATATGCAGTCCTATATGCCCAAAGTGCATCGTCCAATTTAAATGACCAGTCTTTTCTATTAGGTTTGACCACTTTTTCAAGTATGCTTTTAATTTCCCTATTGGATATTTCAGCTTGTCCATTCGAATGTGGGTGATAAGGGGTTGCTACTCTATGTCTAACAGTGTACTTAGCTAACACTTTTTCCATAGCTTTATTAATAAAGTGCGTCCCTTCATCACTAATTATAGCACGGGGTGTACCAAACCTTGTAAAGATATGCCTATTAAGGAACTTAATTACTGTTTTGGCATCATTCGATGGACATGCTATGGCTTCTACCCATTTAGATACATAGTCTACAGCTACAAGTATATAAAGATTACATGCAGATGGGAGGAATGGTCCCATGAAGTCGATGCCCCACACATCAAAGAGCTCCAACTCCAAGATGTAAGTGAGAGGCATCTCATCCTTCCGACTAAGGTTACCTGTTCTTTGACATTCATCGCAGCTGTGCGCATGGTCGTGGGCATCTTTGAAGATCGTGGGCCAATAGTAGCCACTCTGGAACACCTTTGCAGCTGTTCTTTGGCCACCAAAATGCCCACCATAGGGAGATGTATGGCAATGCTGCAGCACAGACTTCGCTTCAGCAGCTGACACACACTTCCTCAGCAAACCATCTGCACATGTCTTGTAGAGTGTAGAATCGTCTCAGATGAACTTCCTAGCTTCATGTAGAAACCTCTTCTTTTCTTGCCCTCCCTTGAAAGTTGGTAGTACCTGCGAGGCAAGGAAGTTAGCAATATCAGCGAACCAAGGCTCCTCATCGTTATCACGATGTGTTAACACAAAGACATGCTCATCGATAAAGGCATCAGAAATTGCGGTTTCAACAATTTTATCGCAATTATGCCGCAATCTAGAAAGATGATCAGCAACTACATTTTCGCATCCTTTCTTATCTCTAATGTCTAGATCAAACTCTTGCAACAATAATACCCATCTAATTAACCTAGTCTTAGCATCCGCCTTCCTCATTAGGTATTTTAGTGCAGAATGATCAGTGTACACGATTGTCCTAGTGCCTACAATGTAATTCCTAAACTTCTCGCAGGCAAATACTACAGCTAGCATTTCCTTTTCTGTGGTTGTGTAATTACATTGTGCCTCATTTAGTGTCTTACTTGCATAGTATACAGGATGTGTTAGTTTGTCAATTTTTTGTCCTAGCATAACCCCTACTGCATAGTCACTCGCATCACACAACATCTCAAATGGTAGGTCCCAATTTGGTCCTACTATAAATTGGTGCTTTGACTAATGCCTCCTTAAGGGTTGTCCAGGCTAAGAAACATTCTTTTGAGAAGATGAATGGTTTGTTAAGCTCTAGAAGTTCACACAAAGGCTTGGAGATCTTGGAGAAGTTTTTAATGAACCTCCTATAGAAACCTGCATGTCCTAGGAAACTTCTAATAGCTTTTACATTCTGAGGTTCCACTAGCTTCTCTATTATCTCTATCTTGGCCCTATCGACCTCTACTCCTGCTCTAGACACTCTATGACCTAGGACTATCCCTTCTTCCACCATAAAGTGGCATTTCTCCCAATTAAGGACTGGGTTGGTCTCCTCACACCTAGCTAGGACTTGTCCTAAGTTCTCTAAGCAATTTGTAAAAGAATCACCAACGACTGAGAAGTCATCCATAAATATTTCTATCATGGATTCATCTAAGTCAGAGAAGATGGCCAACATGCACCTTTGGAATGTTGCTGGTGCATTGCATAAGCCGAAAGGCATTCTGCGGAAAGCAAATGTTCCAAAGGGACATGTAAAGGTTGTTTTCTTCTGGTCCACAGGGTCTATGGTGATTTGGTTATATCCAGAATAACCATCTAGGAAGCAGTAGTAGGCTCGGCCAGCTATCCTATCTAACATCTGATCTATAAACGGTAAAGGAAAATGATCTTTTTTTGTTTCTTTATTTAATTTTCTATAGTCCATACAAACTCTCCATCCTGTAATAGTTCTAGTTGGAATTAGTTCATTACTCTCATTCACTACTACAGTCATCCCACCCTTCTTAGGCACACATTGGATAGGACTCACCCATTGACTGTTGGCTATAGGGAAGATTACACCTGCATCTAACCATTTGATTATCTCTTTTTTAACTACCTTCTTCATGGAGGGGTTCAACCTACGTTGGTGATCTACTCGGGGTGTATGTTCCTCTTCCAATAATATCTTATGCATGCAGTAGGAAGGACTAATACCTTTAATGTCAGCAATCGTCCATGCAATAGCCTTTTTATGTTGCTTAAGCAGCAATATTAACGCAATTTCATGCTTTTCACTTAACTTGGACGAAATGATAACATGCAAAGTATCATGCTCTCCTAGATATGCATACTTAAGATGATCATGCAATGGTTTTAATTCTAAGAGAGGTGGATGCTCAATGGATGGTTTCAATGGATTCATGGATCTTTCAGACAGGTCGTTAGTCATGCACACATGCTGAAGTTTGTCCACATGTATATCCATTATTTCAGAAATATTTAAGTCAGTTATATCTATTTGTACATAGTCAGTAGCATGCTTAATCAACAATTCATGCTCAAGTTGTTCTTCCATTAGTGAATCTACTACATCTACACTTGCACAAGTTTCAGAATCAGAAGGATACCTTAGAGCTTTAAAGACACTAAACTTAACCTCCTCATCATGAACCCTCATGGTGAGCTCACCTTTCTGGACATCGATCAAGGCCCTACCTGTGGCTAGGAATGGTCTGCCTAATAGGATGGGAACCTCCTTGTCTGCTTCATAATCCAGAATGATGAAGTATGTAAGAAAAATAAATTTGTCAACCTTGACAAGAATATCCTCAATCTTACCCTCAGGGTATGCTATGGATCTGTCTGCAAGCTGCAAGGTGACAGTAGTAGGGCGTGCTTCTCCTATTCCAAGCTGACGGAATAGTGATAAGGGCATGAGGTTTATGCTGGCTCCCAGGTCACAAAGAGCTCTGCCCACGTGCTTGCCTCCCAACTCGACTGGTAAGGTGAAGGAACCAGGATCCTTCTCCTTCTTTGGAAGTTTGTTCTGGAGTATAGCACTGCACTCCTCAGTAAGATTCACTGTTTCAAATTCACCAATGATCTTTTTGTTAGTAATAATATCCTTCAAAAATTTAACATAAGAAGGCATGGATTGCAAAACCTCTACAAATGGAATATTCACATGCACTTGCTTCAAAATTTCTAAAAATTTATTAAAGTGCACTTCCTGTTCTTGTTTTTTCTTTAGCCTTCTTGGGAATGGAGGTGGTGGCACATATGTAGGTACTTCAGGTCGCCTTAGGACAGGAGGCCTTGGAATTTCTTCTGGTTCCTCTATGATAGGTTCCAGCCTCACCCTTGATGTGCTTGGTGGTGGTTGATCATGGTTCGGCAGAGAATCCAGTGGAGCACTAGACTCTTCATTCTCTACTCGTTTTGGTGTTTCTCTAGTGTTGCTCACCAATGGTCTTCCACTGCGAAGTTCAATTGCTTGAACTTGCTCTTTTCCATCCCTTCTTGGCACTTCAGTGTCAGCAGGCAGCCTACCTTGGGGCCTACTCTTGAGTTCATTGGCTAATTGCCCTATTTGGTTCTCTAGACTTCTAAGGGTAGCTTGCTGACTTTGTAGAGTAGCATCATTCTTTGCAATGTACTCCTTAAGTAGATTTTCTACTGATGACCCTATTGGTTGGTTATATGGTTTTCGGTACATGGATTGGTTATTTTGTGGAGTGAAACCAGGTGTTCCACTTGGTCTTGGTTGGTTTGGAGCTTGGTTAGTGTTCTGTTGCCCACCCTAAGAAAGATTTGGGTGGTTCCTCCAACCAGGATTGTAAGTGTTAGAGTAGGGGTTGTTCCTAGGCTGTTGTTGGCTTCCAACATAGCAGACTGAGGCTGGATTCCCAGGGCAGTATTCATACATGTGCCCTTCCCCACAGAATCTACAGATTAGTGTCTCACCTTGACTAGTTGGTGCACCCATTGAAACGGCTGCTGCGGTGTTGACACTAGATTGGAGATTGGTTTGAGCCATTTGTTTAACTAGATTGGTCAGGGCATTTATTTGGCTACTCATTGCACTAAGTGCATCCTTGTCTTGAGCTCTCCTAGGCTCTACTGGATCATCTGACCATCTAAAGTGGGAAGTTGAGATTTTCTCCAGAATCTCATAGGCTTCATTGTAACTCTTTGAAAGCATGGAACCACCAACTGAAGAATTTAGCACTTGCCTTGTGCTGGGGTTGCATCCTTTAAAGAATACTTCGATTTGAATACACCATGGAATGCCATGGTGTGGACATTTGAGCAAAAGGTCCTTGAACCTTGTCCAAGCTTCGTGAAGAGACTCGTTTTCGGCTTGTTTGAACTTAATTAGGTCATCACGAAAGTTGGAATTCCTATCAGGTGGGAAGTATTTGACTAGGAATTTCTCAGCCAGATCTGTCCAATTGACAATTGATCCGGAGGGTAAGGAATTTAACCACGTTTTGGCTTTATCTCTTAATGAGTAAGAAAAGAGGTAAAGCCTCAAAGCTTCTTGGGAAACTCCAGGGATAAGGAAGGTATCGCTAACTCCTAGGAAGTTTCTTAGATGATTGTGGGGATCTTCGTTTTCCACTCCAAAGAATTGTCCCACAGTGGACAACATTTGGAACATTACTGGCTTTAACTCGAATGAGTTGGCAGTAATTTCAGGGCGTATAATGCTGGGGTTTAGCTCCCCAGGCATGGGAACTAGGTAGGAGAGGATGGCACTATCCTTGTCATTCGCTATTTCGATGGGGTTGCGAATGGTAGGTGCTGGATTTGGGTTTGGTCTATCCATTTCTACTTGATAGAATTGCGAAGACTCCGCGGAGTCAGCAATGTTTTGAGGTATAGGGGGTTGTTTGAAGAGGCGTTTCTTAGCTTTGTTTCTGGCCCTAAGTAACCTTTCAGGCTCAGGATTGAACTCTAGATCGCTACTTGAATGCTCATTCATAAACTAACCCAATGGTACCTGCAAAAGAAATGAAAGAAGATCAGCTCCAATGGATATTAAGGTTTGTGTTTCTAACTTAACAAACTTCGTTTTTACTAAACAAAATCCCCGGCAGCGGCGCCAAAAACTTGTTGCGTGCTCAATGTTTAAAATAAAGATGCAATGGGAGAGCACTCAGAACATGCAAGCATACACGGTCCTGTAGCAAGTAATAAGTATTTTTTCATTCGATTTCCCACAGAGATTTATTCTTAGTTACTAACGAAGTGAGATGTTAAGTGAGAATGGGTGGTTTAAATGGGGTAGATTTGGGTTTAAGGTGCCTAACTATTAAGGAGCGTGCGAGATATGCAAGCATAAACAAGTGCAAGTAAATAATTAAACTCGAATGTAAAGGGAAGAGAACAGCAAACTAAGAAAGAAATGGCTAAGGCAAAAATTTGAACTAAGAAAATTGCGGAAACAGCAATTTTCTAGCAATGTTACTAACAACGAATTAGGGGTAAAGTAGGGAAACAAGGGCTACTAACGACTCCTCTATAGGCTTTTTCATACGATTCTCAAGCAGTAGATCAACTCATCATGCATCAAACTAACTCATTCTCATGTATCTTTCGATTTCATGCATTAGATTCTTTAGTTTACTCATGTCCAAGTAAGGCCTTAAGCATCTATTTATAAAAGCAAGTTTAGTGATTTGTACTAGGAAAACGCCTATTCCTAGGTCGTTTTCTGGCTACCATGAAAGGCTAGCATGAATGTACGACTCTGAACTCTTACTCCTTCCAGAGGTTAGGAGTTCTTTGGACAAAATGGATGGCCAATCGAAATTGCCCGTGGGATGAAGCTTACATACACTCAATGCATTTGAAGCTAACCTACATGCTTGGTTCACGTATTCCTACCTATATTCTTGTCATTAGCATGCCCTTATGTGGTTTAGTTACTCATGGATGATGTGGGAATGGAAAGACTTGTGTATTTAAACATGCTCGACAATATTCAAGAAGAAACAACAGTAAACAGAAGAGGTGGAGAACTTGCGAAGTGATGAAATAATGCTTTGATTAACCAAAGTTTGAACTAAACAAATGACAACTTTGAACAACTAAAGCTAAACAGAGAAAGACGAAATGAAGTAGAGTAGCAGACAGACGTGAAATAGCAAAGACAGAAACAACAAGGGGAACAAAAACAACAGAAAGCAGTAAAGTATGCGTGTGGACTCCTCGCTGCAACGCCTCGGATGAAAGTCGAAGGTAAGCTTGATCGTGGATGAATCCAATCAGAAGAGATGAAAGATCCTCTCTTCTTCCTCTTAGATTATCGATTCCACCAGCTAAAACCTCCACGCCAACACCCGTGAGAGAAAACCATGAGAAACTGCGTTGAGAAGGAAGATCTACGCCTTTCGAGTGTGTCTTCAACCTTCCCCTTTGACCTCCTTTTATAGTGTTCTGCAGGTACGATTGGGCCAATGAGAACCATCCATTCTGAACGTCGTTCTTCTACATGGCAGCAGGAGAAAAAACGAGCGGCTGAAAGATCGCAACAACATGGAAATCAGTTAAACAAATAACAACTTTCACTTAAAACATTGCTGAGACCGCAATGTTTTCGCAATGCTTCAGCAATGTGCAAATTCCAAGTCTTTAACTTTGTTTTTGTTTCTTTTTCTTTCCTTTTACACATAAGTCCTAATTGAGCTTCATTCTACTAATTCTCATATATAAGCACAAATTTAAGCTAAATTCTACAAAAAACGCTTAAGGGTGTACATCTTTCTATAGCAAATAAGTCCTAAAATAGTCACTTTTGGAGACGTAACAGAAGCCCAAGGGAAAGTGGGACAACACGACGGCTCCACACCACTCCGAGAAATTAAGACCATATTCTTGGGACTTGTTGGCAAAGAATCAACAAGAAAGAGGAAAGACAATGCGCGAGAAGTCTACCCTACCACACAGCTGGACCCAACCATCACCTTCACAAAATTCGAAGCCAAACAGCTCCACCAACCACACAACGACGCGTTGGTTATAGCGGTAATGGTGGCCAATGTGAAGATACACTGAATCTTAATGGATGGAAGAAGCTTGGCAGACGTGATGTCGCTCACTGCTTTTAAAACAATGGGCATCGAGTTCAACCGACTGAGAAACAACTCCAACCCTTGGATCAGATTTGCGAAAGAACAAGTAGTGTCAGAGGGAAACATTGAATTACTAGTAATATTCGGCGACACAACATCCTGTGTGACTATCATGAATGATTTCCTAGTCGTGGACTCCAAGTTAACCTACAACACCATACTGGGTAGACCAACAATCCATAAGTTGAAGACGATCTCGTCGACATACCACATGAATATGAAATTCCCAACACTGATAGGGGTAGGAACAATAAAAAGGGAACAACTAGCGTCACGACTATGCTATGATATAGCCATGAAAGGAAATCCGCACAACAGCTAAATCCCTTGATGAATTGTTATTTGTACTTCCAAAAATAATATTATCAAATAAAAACACTACTAAGCGTTCATTACCATTTCTACTCAAGTGTTGTAGTATCGCAAAATCTAAAAAAACTTGAGTGAGGGCCAAAAAGATAGGGAAAACATGCATAACATTGTACTATCCGAAAAAAGCAAAACAAGCACCACAAAAGTCAAGCTGGACAAACGCGCACCACAAAAAATGAGATAATCGTACGACAAAAAAAGAGATAATCGTACGAATCATAGTTCAAGAAAATCTGGAACATCCTCCAGAAAATCCTCAACATTCGTCGCGCAAAAATCCTCGCCAACCGCAACACCAAAGTCCTCAAATCCAGGAGGAAGATCACGAAGCTCCCTAAAACCATTGTGGAGGAAGACAAAATCGAGCCTAGGGTAACGCTCCTTAGCAAGATTGGTTGGCCAGGTAACCCCAATACCCCTCATCTCGTCGTGAGGAGAGATATACCGAAGGCTCTTCTTGAACTCCTCAACCAAAAAGGAAGAATCCCTCAAGCGAGTCTCCGCCAAAGAGAGTTTCTCTGCACTTGCGACAAGCACCGCACACGACGAGGAAATTTTTGCCTTGACGTTCGCGAGCTCCGCAACCAATGAAGCATTCACACTCTCCAAAGATTGAATAACCTTTGCACAAACAACCTCCGCACAATTCAACTTGAACCGAGGAACAGAAGAACAACGAAGAAAGAGAACCTCATCGGAAAGTCGATGATCCGAAGCCGACATGTCCAGATAAGCCTGCAGAATGAAAACGGAGGTAAACCAAAAGCGACAGAATAGAAGTAAACTATAACAAAGTAAGGAAAAACTACCTCCCGGAGGCGCATGACAACACTCTGAAAACCCTATTGTGGATTCACATAACAAACGAAGGGACGATGGTCTGATAACTCTGACCAGCAATAAGGGAAACATAAAAAAAGAAAGGTCTCGTCAAAATCCGAAAGCAACGGACTCCCAAAATCAATCAAGTTGCCACCAAAGAAGTCCCCCTCCCCAAGAAAATGAGCCTAAAATGGGGCATCAACCTGAGCGCTAGACTGAGACGTGGGGGAAGAGCAAGTACGCTGTTTCTGAGCAAGGTTTCCACCCGAAACCTCGGTGGAAGAACTCAACACCAGGATAACCTTGGGATGCTCCAAGACTAAGGGTCGCTTCTTCAAAGCCAACTTCAAACGGTCAGCCATCGACATCACCCGGTGGGAAGATACACCTAGTAAATATACATACACATACACAGTGACAAGAGTCAAGACCGACTAGAATTGACATCATAAAAAGTTGAATCCCGATGGGGGTTCAAGCTGCAACGCACGATAATCGACATGTGAAAGGAGCAGACCCCCGTGGGGTTGGTCAAGCATTATGCGAAGCTCGCTCCATAGGGCCAACCCCGCCTTCAGGAAACCAATTATGGTGGATCAAACCTAAACTAAAAAAGTCGTTTCAAAAGAAAGACAGGAGTCCATCTCAAACGGGTTATAAAGAAAGACCTATCCTAAACACTACCCCCTAGGAGATCGGCCTGAACAGTAATAAAATCTCGAAAGAGATAGAAAATCCACGTACCAGTTGAGACGGGGTGAGTACCAACAACTAAATGATGCTCCACTAAGAAGCCTTGTTGCACCAGACTCGGGCCCCCCGAGGCATATCAGGGAGAAGAATGGCGACCTCTCGAAACGAGCGAACCTCAACAGAAGCCACCCATTTCCCGTCCACTAAGACAATGGAAAGTAGGGTCAACAACTTACATAGAAAATATATATAAAAAAAAAAGGAGAATAAAGAAGCAAACGCACCAGGAATCCTATAGTCCACCGGGAACTGTCATCAGAAGCCGTCAACCAAGGGTCTCTCACAAAGAACCATTGCTCTTTCCAGTTCTTGACAAAAGTGGGACATCGAACTACGGACTCCCCGAACAGACGAGGACTAAGGTAGTAGAAAAGGGAGTCCCGAGAGCTCTGCTTTAGGACATGTAAAGACAGGAACTCAATAGCCTCCATGGGCGACGTATTCCCTTGACGAAGTCACAATATGTAACACGCCAGTAAGGAACGCCACCCATTGGGCATAAGTTGGCCCGGGGCAATACCTGTCAACGAAAAAAACCGTTGAGCAAAAGGATGTAATAGTAGACAAACACTGCACTCGAACATCGTCGAATAGAAAGCCACCTCACCCGGAGGAAGAAGCTCCATGCGCTCGAAGGTTATGTCATTCGCATCAGTCAAGCATGGCTCAAATAATATTTGCTCATACATAAATCTCCATTCCCAAGCACACAATAAAAAAGTTTAGAGACTTTTAGATATTTGAAACTTATATTGAAGTCATACCAACTTTTATGAACCAAACTATCCATCCAACTTTGAAAACTTTTTTTAGTGCAATCTAAACCCGAATCATTAAAATCATAAACAACTTCTCAAATAATCTTGGCAGAAGATGGTCCTAAAAGTAAAAGTTGCTTAAGTTACAAGTTTTTATTGAATTTGTTGGTTGATTTAATTAGTTTGATGTGATGAAAACGGATGGGAAGGTGAGTGGGGCAAATTGAAGTTAAACAATGAACACAAACCCTAAAATCCCAATTGAAATCCCAACCTCTTCTATATAACGACAATTCTAATGATGTCTACATGTTTGGATTTCACTCCTTCCTGTAACTACCATCGCCAAATTGATTCTGATGCCATTTGGGTCTAATTCATTGCCCTTCTTTTTCCCCTCTCTCGTTTTCTCTACTGCCGACATTTCTATCCCAACAGAGCAACTCATCCATGGCGGACGGAAAGGTCATTTCTCCCTTGTTCTTCGCACTTCTCTTTCTTTACTCGTTTAATTTGAATTTTGATTACTACCCTTTTTTTCATTTTCTGTTCTGATTTTGTTGAGCTTATGATTCTGGAACTGGGTTTTGCAGAAGCTTGTGATCATGATGCTTAAAGTGGACTTGCAGTGCGATCGATGTTACAAGAAAGTCAAGAAAGTTCTCTGCAAATTCCCTCGTGAGTTTCCTTCTTCTACCTATCTTCTCTCTGTTTTTGAAAACGAGTTTAATTCTGTTTTTGGTTTTTTGAACAAGAGAAATTCGAGACCAGATTTATGATGAAAAACAAAACGTTGTGATTATCAAAGTGGTTTGTTGCAATCCTGAGAAGCTCAGAGATAAAATTTGCTGTAAGGGTTGTGGTGTTATTAAGAGCATTGAAATCAAAGAGCCTGAAATTCCCAAGCCCCCTCCGCCCAAAAAGGCCAATCCTCCGCCGCCCAAAAAAGTCGATCCTCCGCCGCCCAAAAAAGCCGATCCACCGCCGCCACAAAAGGTTGTCGACCCTCCGCCACCCAAAAAGGCCGACCCTCCGCCGCCCAAAAAGGCTGACCCTCCGCCGCCCAAGAAGGCCGACCCACCGCCGGTCAAGGCCGACCCTCCGCCGCCGAAGAAGGTCGACCCACCGCCGGTCAAGTCCGACCCTCCGCCGCCGAAGAAGGTCGATCCGCCGCCGGTCGTCGTCCCGATTCCTCCGCCGGTTCAAGTCTACCCGGTGCCGGCTCCCGGGTACCCGCCGGCGTACCCGATGCCGATGGGGCTGTGCTGCGGAGAGTGCTACGAAGGGCGCGGTGGGGGCCCATGTCACAGTGGGTTCGGTAGGCCCGGCCCATGTTGCGACGGCTGCGCCTCCGGAAGGCCCATTTACGATAGCTACGGCGGAGGGAGGCCCTGTTACGTAAGCCATTGTGAATATCTTAATGAAGAAAATGCAGCCGGGTGCAGTGTTATGTAATGTGACACACGTGGCAGTTTCTGAATGGTGGTCATTCAGGTTCGTGTGCATCTCAGGGTGATGATAATAAGAGAGTTGAATTGAAGGCAGTTCTAAATTAATTGCCTCCGTACAGAGTTTGGTTTAGAGGCTGGAAGTGAAGGGCCTAACAGAATAATAATTACTATTGTTATGTTAATGTTGTTCGTTATTAGTTCTTGTATAATGTAAGTTCAAAGCTTACTCTAAGATGTCAAATATATGGTGGACTTGTAATAATCCATTTGTTTTTGTAATAATGTGTGAGGCTTAATTACACTATATATATCAAATTCAAACCATACAAGTTAAATTGATTTTTTCAAAGTATTTGAACAAACTTATAACTAAAGTTTTGATTACATACATACAAAATTATTTAAAAGAAAAGAAAATTAAATTAATAATATTAAAGGAAGATGAGTGTCATTTTGCTGGAATTGATGCATGTGTTAGCCTCATTATTGAGCCCGTGGCTCAAAAACTGAACCAAGTTCTTTTGAGGCCTCTTTCATGTCAGGTTCAAAGTCAAAGTTTGATCGGTCAGATGAAGCAAAAGTTCGAGGAACCAACAACTAAAATAGTAAAAAGCAAAATGCTAAACGCAAAATTTAGCATAATCTTTAAATTGCATTGCAACGAAAATACCACCGATATTTATATTTGTAATCATCCTATCAAAATGCCTATAACAAAAATAATGATACTCGGGAAGAGAAATATGTGGGAAAATAAAATAGAAAAAATAAAATTAGTAAACCTTAGATTAGTTCATATTAGTTGCTAGTATAATGGTGCTACAGATTCAAATGAGGATTCAAAATCAACACACTGATATTATTGTGTTCTTAGTTGGAATTGACAGAAGAACATACTAATAACCAAGGATGAAAATATCGATATCCATGTTGATATTGGTATTTCAATTTTACAGATATATCCATGGATATATTGATAAAACATCGATATCCATGGATATTTCTGTAAATCAATTTTTTAAAAAAATATATATTTTAATTAATATTTAAGTTATTTTTACTTTCAATCTAAGCTATAGATGCCAACAAGAGCATAGCTCAACGGCATGATGTATCGCCTAAGGACCATGAGGTCTTAGGTTCAATCTCCCACCCCAACATGTTGTCAAAAAAAAAAAAAAAAAAAAAATCTAAGCTATAGATCTAGTTAGTAGTATCTAGATTCATATTAAATTTAATATATGATATTTTTTTTATTTTATAGGTATTTATAAAAGATATTGGAGATATCCATTACCCCTTAATATCTATATTGAACCCTTCGATTTACGGATATATCCACGGATATATTGACATATCCACGGATATTTTCATCCTTGCTAATAACAACAATGATACTGGAATGCTTTTTCCCAGAGTATATAATCCACAATGATACTGGAATGCTTCCTCCCGGAGTATATAATCCAAATTGACCCGATGATCACATTATTATAGCTTCAAAATTTAGTGTATTGACAAATATATACATTATTATGATGATTCGAAAAATGAAAACTTAAGGTTCATGATTTATAATGAACATCATAAAACGATTAAAAAATATTTTGTTTGATATAAACTTGGTTTTGACAGCCCCAAAAGTAGTTTATGAACCTCATAAATGATATATTGTTTGCATCCACCGAAAAAACAATGTCAACTTCGGTTTTGACAGCTCAAAGAACATTAAATAAAAAATAAAATAGATGATACAATTGCATTCACCTCAATAAAAAAAAATGTCAAATTGAAAATCAGATTACCTGCCAACATTAAATGCTATATGTGTTGGAATTTATGTCCTAAAACTCGAGGTTTGTAAACTGTTATGTTTGTAAATACTCTCTTTATAATAAAGAGTTATTAGTTTTATTCAGTAAAAGAGTTTACTAGAATAAAGTGAAACGTGTTTAAGTTAACCTATACCAATGACCAACACCCTTGGCTGAATATGAGTACTTGAGCCTCATGTATGACATGATTGTGGATCATGCTCAAGTAGTTAGTCAAAACGATCTATAGTATACGGATAAGGCTGGGTACCTTATCCTGGTAACACTATAGGGTGCGACTCACTTTGTATTGTACAAAACGATGTGATCTGAATCGTTTCACATGAAGATGTGCGAGTGAGGGCGTCCTGTGCAAAGAGTTTGCATAAGACCGAACCGCGTATTAAGTCGCTCTCTCTTTATAACTATGTTTACTGATGAGACCGACTTATACATATTGATGGCCTAGGTAACTCGATCTCAATCCTGAGCTCGCTATGAACTCCTACTTATTCGATAGTATCCTTTAACTTGCACGGGTGAGAGTGGCCCATAAACGCCGACTTAATAAGCCTACCATCTTGGGGATAAAGTCGAACCCGCTCTTCAGTGTTAGTAGATAGGTTGTTCCCTTAATAGCTGACTCCGGGGCTTGAACAATTAGCGTGCACACTCTCATGAGACGAGAGAGTTAACTGATCTGTTGGTTGGACCACAGATCTATTGTTCATTAGAGGTGCCAGTGGTACTTAAGGAACAAGACGTAATGCAGGGGTTAACCGGTATAAAATGACCCAGCTGTGATTACGAACAACCTGTGAAGGGTCGACTTGCCAGTGACGGTTATATTAGAGGACATAATATATCTACAGTGAGGAGAGTGCAACCCTCGGACTATAGTGGAGTCTCCGGGGGTTAACGAAAGTTGATTGATTCGTGTTAAAAGAGTTTTGACCGAATAATCTCGTATTGTTGGAGCTCATGATCTGTAGGTTCTTTAGGTTCTCCTGGCTAGCTCGGATAACGCCGTGCAACAGTTTAAAAGAAAAGAAAAAGAAATAGAATTTGAATTGTTCAAATTCGGCTTGTGGAAGAATGGTGTACATATTTAAATATGATTTAAATATGGGAATGGCCTAAAACATGAATAGGATTCATGTGTAGAACAGTCGGTTTTCAGAAAACCGGGTTTAATCATATTATTTAATTCAATATTTAATTATATATATATATATATTTTTTATTTATTAAAAAGTTTAATAAATAAAACTATTATTATTATTTTTAATAATATATATATATATATATAGATATAGATATATTTTGATATATATAAATAGATGGTTTGGCCAAAGTTAAAAAGGGAGAAGAGAAATGAAGGGGTATATATTTCTAATTTCTTAATTCCGTCGTTTTGATCATGTTTTCTATTTGTTAAATTGATGAAATTAGAGTATCATCCGTCTGAAATCGCCTCCACTGCGTATATCGCTCCATCAATATGGAAATCATTCATCTTCTAAATTCAAACCACCGTCGTTTGAAGAGCCCCCCCCCCCCCTAATTGTTTTTCCGCGAAATCGGATAATGGAATCGTTCGCCGCCGAATATTTACTCCTCCACTCTCATTAAGCATTGTACCAAAAAACCTCACCTACCTCTAAACCGAAGTTCCTTCACCCTCATTCATCAGCAGTGCTCGATGATTTCTTCCAACTCCGTTGCACTATCATTTGAAGCGTCGTTCGTTCTAATCGCCTCCATTGTCACAACACCACCAAACAGACTACGTGAGCACAGTTTTGTCTGGACGCCTAGACTGACATTCAAAATGTATGTACACTCGCACGAACTCTAACCATTGTTGTTGCGATATTTTGTTTTAAATATAAGTTTAGGAGCCCATTTGTAACGAAGAAGAAGAAGATATATATATATATATATATATATATATATATAGTATATTAATAAATATTAAAACAACTTAAAAAAAAAAACTAATATATATATATATAGAGTATATTAATAAATATTAAAACAACTTAAAAAAAAAAACTAATATATATATATATATATATAAACATTATTACAAGGAATAAACGGATTTTCAATTTTTTTTTCTTTTTTTTTGGGGGTTCAAAACTCCTTCACGGTTTTAAAAATTTAAAACTATCAAACACCATTATTTTTTAAAAATGAAAGAAAAAAATATATATATTGTAACGACCCCGAATTTTAAACTAAACTCGAGAACATTACTAACTCTAACTAAATGCAATGCTCCGAAAATTTCGGCAGCATAACGACGTAAACCCAATACTCATCCAATTACCTAACACCTGTTATGCAATTTAAACCAGTAAACCGTCCAGAACAGAAACCAGCAAGCTAAAACAGAATCAACTTAAAAACAAAACATGAGACCACCAACAACTTAAAGAAACTTTCACTCTATCACTCCTCATCTGAAGAAACTTCAACAACCAAAATGATTAACAACTCCGAAGTGAAAAAGTACTGACAAAACTACGCCCTCTAGGCTTAACTCCTGCTAAAGAATAAAACAATAGGATTGGTGGTGGGATTTTTGAATATCCTACAAATTTCAGGTTGTTGAAACCCGCCAAAATAATATTTATAATCCGAACTCACTAAGCTTTGCAGCTAGTGGCAACGGTGTCGATCCACAGGGAGCAAGCTATAATCCTAACTTAATTAAATTGAATTTGTAATGAAGTAAAAACAATGGGAGGTTTTGTTTGGAAAATTACTAACATGCAAAGAATTGCGCTAACGGAAAATTAAAGAGGGAAATATGAAATTGACAAGTATGCTTAATTAGAAAGTATCGGGATTGCTCTATTGTATTTCAGTTCATCGATAAACATGGGAATTGGCTTAGATGCTCATGCACTCAAAATGTTTGCTCGACACCGATACAAACACCCTGAAGAATTAATTAGAAACAAACAATTCTAATTAAACATGCCTCTTAATCAATTCAAGGTGATTAGTCCTAAATTAATCAGAAAACAGTAATGGGTAACATCGCGACGAATTAATCCTAAAACTAATTCGATTTCTCTCTTAACCTTAAGCCCACCGCGATACGATAATCAATACATACCCCATTCGTCACATAAGGTCAAATTGATTAGGCACGATTAGACCCTCGCTACTTGCATTAAAACTAATCAGGAATCAATGCTAGCCAACTAACATGCGTAACAATTATGGGCGTCAATCCTAATTAGAAAGGCATGTCATTCGTTCTTAATACAGGAAAGAGGTGCAAGAGTTCATACAACTATGCTAAACATTCATATAAAGCACAAATCTCACCTAAATACAATAGAAATCAATCTCTCAACTAACTAATCAAGCATTTACCTCTAGCCTTCCATGGGAGATGGAGTATTCCAAGCTTCCATGGAGGTTGTAGAGTTCATACAACCCAAATGGAGAAGAAGAGCTTCAAAAATGGTGAAAAAGCGTCAATCCCGAGCCCAAAACGAAGATGGAATGACCTAAAATCGCGAAAATATTCTTTTTATACTTCAGAGTAGCGTCGAGACGCTACAGACGGAAATAAAATGGAAAACAACGCTTTTTTTGACTTTTAATGACGGGCAATTTTTTTTACTTTGAATGACGGGCGCGCACAGGGGTGCTGGGTCGAGCGGGCTTTCAATGACGGGCGCTCGGGGCGGAGCGCGCGTGGGTTGTTGACCATTGACCATTGACTTTTATAAAATAATGAGGGAAAATCTTGCATCCACCAAGATTTAAACCTGGACACCCCCATTGTCTTAATAAGACCTGCACCATCAAGCCACTTAATCGATTTTGAATTAAGATTAGATTATTTAATTAATGTAGCTTAATCACTCAAAACAACTATTTAATAAAATATTATAAAATATTCATTTAAGCTCTTAATTATCGCAAATGCCCGATTTACCCCTTAGCAATTAAATTATACAAAATATATCAATTAAGCCCAAATAATTATTCTAATTCACAAGACTTAGGAGCTAAATATTAGCACTTTTGGAGTGCTATCAAAACCCCCAACCTAAATCTTGCTAGTCCTCGAGTAAGTCCTCGAGTAAGGAAAACTCTGAACTAGCTCCTAAGAATGAAATTGCATGCAACGACTCTAACCTCAATGCTTTAAAAAACAAGGCACTTACAACAAAAGAAAACAATCAATTGCATGTATAAGCTGAGAACATTTCAAAAATTAAACTGCTACTCCCCTACGTGCGTGTGTGATTAGCCAACCTATTCTAGCTCTTATAGACTTGGAAAAACCATATGCAACTCTACATCTCGTTTTCCCCTACTTCTAGAAATAAAGAACAGTCTACGGTTTTTCAACAATCAAGAGAGTAACAAATTAAAAGGCCTAAATTTTCTTTTTCTTTAGTACTTTGTACTCTTTATTTTCTTTAAACTACCACTTTTTTTTTTTTACTTTTCTTTTGCTTCTCCAAGAGAGCCTAACACGTCAAGCTTCATTTCGCTTCACGTTTTTAAGGACTAATGCTCACTTCTTAATGTGCACTTTAAGAAGGAGGAGCATCTCTAGAGTTTTTATTTTCATGCTTACTTACTTACTTTTTTTTTTTACTTAGGCAATAGCTTCGCTATAATCTCGAGTAACCTATTACAACCTATCAAGCATCAAACCTTCTCTAGAGGTGCCTTTCGGGGTGACAACGTGACTTTAGGCTACATAAGATTATTCTAAGCCTACAGAACCAAGAATAGATTGCTAAGTGCTCGATAGATGCAAGGGAGAAACATAAATTTTTTTAATTTTTTTTGAAAAATGCTCAACTAACACATACAATCTCATGCTTTTCTAGATGTGCAACTACGAAGAATTTAAAAGCATTTCATAGATTGTCCTCATCGAACAACATGCAACAGCAGACCAAAGCACTTCTAAGTCAGAATTTTCACAGCTCAACAACTTCAGAAATCCAACAAACTTCTCCACCCCCAACCTAAAAGGATACATAGTCCTCTATGTATCACACTTCAGACTAAGCAGTTAAAAGGCACAAAATAAAAGGGAACAGAAAACCTCCCCTGAATTTTGTTCGGTTGTCGGTTGGAGCAGCGCGGTCTCCGCCCATTATCTCGATCCTCAGGTCAAACCTCCTACAAAAGAAAGCAAGAGAAATCTAAGCTAGGAAAATAAAAACTAAAAGTAAAGACAGAAATTGAAATACTCATGGGTTGCCTCCCAAGAAGCGCAAATTTTTAAAGTCGATTGCTCGACTGTATTCTCGCACTCGACTCATCCATAATCAATCTTGGAAGATGCTTCATACATCTTCCCAATCTCATCGTTCCTGCAAAAATCAACAAACAAAATTTTCTCTCGTGCCTTCCGCACACAGACAGCATCATTTTCGAATAAAGAGCAAACAACATCAACATTCCCAACAGACTCCTCTGATTTTAACTTATCAATTTTAAACTTATTCACATCTCCATCGAACTCAACATACAGGACACCTTTATGAACATCGATTTTAACTTGTGCAGTTTTCATAAAAGTTCGTCCCAACAGAATTGATTTATAGACATGAGAAGGTTTATCCTTCATTTCAAGCACATAAAAATCCGCAGGAAAATACAGATCATTTACTCTAACTAGAACGTCCTCAACTTTACCCAAGGGATGCACATATGATTTATCAGCCAATTGCACAATAACACCAGTTCCATGCAAGTCATTCAATTTAAGCTCTTTAAAAACAACATATGACATTACATTAATAGATGCTCCTAAATCTAACATGGCATGACTAATCAGTTGATCTTCTATAGTGCAAGGCAATGTAAACATACCTGGGTCCTTGCATTTGTTGGGCAATTTACCTTCTGAGATAGCGTAGACGTTCTCACTCACCAGCTTTTCTTCATTTTTCTTCGACTTTCTTTTGGAGGTGCACCAGTTCTTCAAGAATTTGGAGTACGTGGGGATTTGCTTGATGGCTTCCAAAAGGGGAATGTTCACCACCACCTTTTGAAAAGTCTCCAAGACTTCTTTATCAGTTTCATCCACCTCAGGCTTTGGTCTAACCAACCTACTTGAAAAAGGTGCTACCGGAACATATTTTTGCTTAAGCGAAGGTGGTTTCTCATCTCGGTCCTCTTCCTCTATGATCGCATGACTCAACTGTCTTCTTGGGTTGGGAGGCTTTGGCACATACTTCTGAACAACAGGAGGAGTTTCCTTTTCTTTGCTCTCCACTTCCTCAGGCACAAGCCTCATCAATCTGCTTGGGAAAGGAGCTCTAGGCACGTACTCCCTTCTCCTCGGTTCAGGTTCTACAACCAGATCATCCACCACCGGCGTAGTATTAAAAGGAATTTCCTTCCCGCTTCTCAAGGTCATGGCACACACTTGCTCACAAGTTCTCGCCACCGTCTGCTGGGGTGGTTTCCATGAACACTGATCCTCCACCATACTAAGCCTTTCGTCGAGCCTCTTCATTACATCGGCCATACCTCGCACTTGATCTCCACTACTCTCAAACATGGCCGAACATTTCGTCAAATAAGAACTCACCCTCTCCTCGACATTTCGATCTGAAACAGAAGATTGAGATTTTTGTAAGTTTTGAGCTACTATGAGAAGTGAGTTACTTACCTCGAGTACTTGGGCTTTGAGCTCGTTCAGATCCTTTGAGAGACGGGCTTGCTCCACTCCTCCACCACCATACTGCTGAAGGTTCCCGACCATATTAGAGATCAGAACTCTAGCTTCTACGGGAGTCTTATCAAGGAGAGATCCTCCACTAGCAGCATCAATCATTTGGCGGTCTCGTGGAAGCATATCGTCGTAAAAATACTGAATAAGGAGATGCTCAACTATCTGGTGATTGGGATGGCTCCCACACAGTCGGTTGTACCTCTCCCAACATTCGTATAAAATCTTCTCAGCTCCCTGCGTGATCCAACAGATTTGCCTTCTGATGTTAGAGGCTTTTGAGGCAGGGAAGTACTTTTCCAAAAATGAGCCCTTCAATCTGTTCCATGTCGTGACAGACCCAGATGGAAGACAATACAGCCAATCTTTTGTCTTTTCCTTCAAAGTGAAAGGAATGGCCCTCAAGCACAGCTGGTCCTCAGTCACTCCTTGGGGCATCATCCCCGAACATACCAGATCAAATTCCTTAAGATGCTTCAGAGGATCCTCACCTGCATCGCCACAAAATGAAGGTAGTTGGTGAATTAATCCAGCTTTTAATTGAAAATTACCTGGAACTACCGGATACGCTATACACAGTGGCTGTCGGTCCAAATCAGGTGATGTCAACTGTCTCAAGGTCCTCTGAGGCTCATCGTTAGCCATAGCCCATCTCTTTCACTTTTCTAAAAATTAAAAGAAAACTGCACACAACAACTTTAATGACGGGCGCGCGCAAGGGTGCTGGGCCGAGCGGGGGCGAGGGCGCGCAGGCTTTCAATGACGGGCGGCGCGCGGTGAGGGCGAAGGCAGGCGGCTGTGACGCGTGGGTTGTTGACCATTGACCGTTGACTTTTATAAAAATGAGTGAAAATCTTGCATCCACCAAGATTTGAACCTGGGCACCCCCATTGTCTTAATAAGACCTGCACCATCAAGCCACTTAATCGATTTTGAATTAAGATTAGATTATTTAATTAAGGTAGCTTAATCACTCAAAACGACTAATTAATAAAATATTATAAAATATTCATTTAATCTCTTAATTATCGCAAATGCCCGATTTACCCCTTAGCAATTAAATTATACAAAATATATCAATTAAGCCCAAATAATTATTCTAATTCACAAGAATTAGGAGCTAAATATTAGCACTTTTGGAGTGCTATCAAGGATGACAATGCTTGACAAACTACAATTCTATTACAACTTCACTTAACCAAACTAAGCTCAAGTAAACCAAGAATAAATGAACAAGTCGAATACAACGCACATAATCTAGCTAATGGTATTCCTTTCTCAGGTCTCCTCGTCGGCATCACCTGGTTCTTAGTACTCCTCATCATCTACAAACCTTGAAGAAGGGGATAAATCAAACCTGGTTCTTAGTACTCCACGTCGGCATCACGGGGGTTAAGTTGAGTCGTAGGTAACATAGGCTATCCATGTTTACCTTTGATTGCATTAGTTAACCTTGAAGAAGGGGATAAATCGAAATATTAGCTTAGGCTATCCAAGTTAAACATCCGTCATAATTTTTCCGTCACTGACAATTAATCAATATGGAACGATCACCCCCAATTGATTAATTGCCAAGTTTAATTAGAATTGCACGTTTCTAATTAATTAATTGGGCATGTTTACTACAACAGTTCCGAGTAGGCAATTTATGTGTTTGAATTGTTTGAGCTAAGTATATTTGCATCCCTATGATCTAAGTCGTATCAAAGTAAATCCCGATCCCTTAAATTAGGAGCACAGGTTACAATTTTAATTTCTTGTTCTTTAATTTTTCGTTAGTTATTTTTCAACACGTTTTATTTTTAGTTTTCTTTAACCAATCCCCCTTTTATATATTGTTTTAATTAAAGGCAAATAAAAATTGATTAAGAGAAGCTAATTCAAGGTTCCCTGAGGATCGACCTGACTACCACTATCTATAAATTAGAGAAGCTTTAGGCAGTTTACAAATATTAATTTGGCGGGTCTCGACAACCTGAGAGTAGCATAAAAAGCTAGCACCAAATTTGGCGTCGTTGTCGGGGAACCATTTAGTTTCTTTTAGTTAAATTTTATTTGTTAACAAACCAAAAAAATATTTATTTTCTTTTGTGTCATCTTGTTGTAGCATGGAAAATTTTTCTTTAGATTATTGGGGGCAAACTTCAAGTTATGAAGCTGAAAGAGCTACTCAGAATTCTTTCCAAAGTATGTCATTGGAACAAATGGTTGATGAATTAGTTAATAACACTCTCCAATTTGCATAGGAATCTCGCTAGTCTCGGCTAGAGACTCGAGCCGAATGAATCTCAATCTCTGCATGAAGCCTTCTACTCAAATGTCCACACCATGGCATTCCATGGTGCATCCAGATTGAAGTTTTCTTCAAGGGATGTAATCCCAGCACGAGGCAAGTCCTGAATTCCTCAGCTGGAGGATCTATGCTGTCAAAAAGCTATAACGAAGCTTATGACATTTTGGAGAAAATTTCAGCTTCACACTATCGGTGGTCAGATGATCCTGTGGAGCCAAATAGAAGGAAGACTTATGACATGGATGCACACAGTGCAATGAGCAACCAGATAAATGCTCTGACAAACCTGATGAAGCAAATGGCTCAGAACAACATCCAACAAAATGCCAATACAGTGGAATCTGCTTCAACAAGCACAGCAGTGGCTAATCAGATAGATGCACTCGTTTGTGGATTCTGTGAGGAGGGTCATGTGTATGACTATTGCCCTGCGAACCCAGCCTCTGTGTGTTATGTTGGGAATCAGCAGCAAACGAGAAATAATCCCTATTCGAATACGTATAATCCTGGCTGGAGAAATCATCCTAATTTCTCTTAGAATGGACAGCAAGGCACTGGCCAGCTGCAAAACCAAACCAGACAAAGTGGACCACCTGGGTTCACTCAACATCAGCAGAATCATCAACCTCCATACCAAAAATAGCATGTCAGTAATCAACCTATGGGAACATCAGTGGAAAGCTTGCTGAAGGAATATATAGCAAAGAACGATGCAACATTGCAAAGTGCATCTTTGAGAAATTTGGAAAATCAAATTGGGCAATTGGCAAATGAGCTAAAGAATAGGCCCCAAGGCAGACTGTCTGCTGACACTGAAAATCCTAGAAGGGATGGTAAGGAACAAGTTCAAGCTATTGAACTGCGAAGTGGAAGGCCATTGGTGATTAGTAGCAGAGAAGTACCAAAGAGACTAGAGAATGAAGAGTCTAGTGCTCCACTGGACCCTCTGCCTAACATTGACCAAGTGCAACCAAGAACAACAAAGGCGAGGCTTGAGCCCATTATTGAGGAACCAGAAGAAATTCCAAGGCCCCCACCTGTCATTAGGCAACCTAATTTGCCTTCTTATGTGCCACCACCTCCATTCCCTAGAAGGCTTAAAAAGAAGCAGGAACAGGAAGCTCATTTCCATAATTTTTTGGAAATCCTGAAGCAGGTTCATGTTAACATTTCTTTTGTTGAAGTTTTGCAATCCATGCCAACGTATGTAAAGTTTCTGAAAGACATCATAACTAATAAGAGAGTCATTGGGGAGTTTGAAACTGTTAATCTCACTGAAGAGTGTAGTGCCATACTCCAGAACAAGCTGCCATCGAAAGAGAAGGATCCTGGTTCTTTCACTCTACCAGCCGAATTAGGAGGCAAGCATGTGGGAAGGGCTTTATCTGATCTGGGAGCCAGCATAAACCTCATGCCTTTGTCATTATTCCAACAGCTTGGGATTGGCGAAGCACGTCCAACCACAGTCGCCTTGCAGTTGGCAGATAGATCAATCTCTTACCCTAAAGGTAAAATTGAAGATATTTTGGTAAAAGTTGATAAATTTATCTTCCTTGCAGATTTCATTATCTTGGACTACGAGGCAGACAAAGAGGTGTCAATCATCTTAGGCAGACCTTTCTTAGCCACAGGTAGGGCTCTGATTGATGTTCAAAAGGGCGAACTCACCATGAGAGTCAACGATGAAGAGGTTAAGTTTAGTGTTTTTAAAGCCTTGAGGTATCCTTCTGACCTTGAACACTGTGCTGCTGTAGATATGTTGGACTCACTGATTGAAAACGAGCATGAGCATGAATTATTAGTCAAGCATACTACAGATTACGCACAAATTGACTTGAATGATTTAAACATTTATGAATTTGTTGATACATCTGTGAATACCCCTCTGCATGTGTGTATGACCAATGAACTATCTGAAAGAACCACGACTCCAATGATGCCATCTGTTGATCAACCACCTTTGTTAGAATTAAAACCACTGCCTAACCATCTCAAATATGCATACTTAGGTGAGAGAGACACATTGCCTGTCATCATTTCCTCCAAATTGCATGAACATCATGAAAATGCGTTAATTTTGCTGCTTAGGCAACACAGAAAAGCAATTGGGTGGACAATTGCTGACATTATGGGCATAAGTTCTTCTTATTGTATGCATAAGATACTGTTAGAGGAAGGGCACCCACCTAAAATAGAACATCAGCGTAGGTTGAACCCCTCCATGAAGGAGGTAGTTAAGAAGGAAATGATTAAATGGTTGGATGCTGGTGTAATCTTCCCTATATCTAACAGTCAGTGGGTCAGTCCCATCCAATGTGTACCAAAAAAAAAGAGTATGACAGTAGTGGTTAACGAAAACAATGAATTAATACCCAGTCGAACCGTCACGGGATGAAGAGTGTGTATGGATTACCGAAAGCTTAACAAAGAAACAAAAAATGACCATTTTCCTTTGCCCTTCATTGATCAAATGCTTGATAGATTAGCTGGCCAAACCTTCTATTGCTTTTTAGATGGCTACTCAGGGTATAATCAAATCACCATAGACCCCAAGGACCAAGAGAAGACAACATTTACATGTCCATTTGGCACGTTTGCATTTCGCAGAATGTCATTCGGCCTCTGCAATGCACCTGTGTTACCTCCCCAAAAGTACATAATTTAGGGACGTATTTACCTTAAAATCATGTAATCTCTTGAGTGTTTTTGTTAGAATTTAGCTTAACACGTACTTAAATGTGAGAATTCAAGGAGAGAAGCTAAAATAGGACTTATTTGGAAAAGGAACGAAAAAGGATAGAAAATGATGCTAAAAGAGTTAAAATGTACATTGCAGGGGAATTGCTGAAACATTGTTGTCTCCGCAATAAACATTGCGGTCACCGCAAGGAATCCGCAATGTCGAAGCTGCTGTTGGCGAGTTTTTCCAGCCGTCATTCGTCATAGTTGCGATCTTTCAGCCGCCTAAACTTTCCCCTACTGCCACGTGGAGGGTTGTTGTTCAGAATGGCTGGTTCTCCGTGGCTGAAGGTACCTGCAAACACTATAAAAAGAGGTGAAGGGTGAAGGAGAAACACAACTCGGAAGCGTGGAGTTCTCCGTCTCAACGCAGTCCACAAACACAATTCCCTTACCCCATTTGTTGGAACGAAGAAATCAGCCCTTGGCGTCGATAACTCGAGAGGAAGAAGAGAAGATCCTTCTTCTCTTCTGATCGAATTCATCCCCAAGATCAGCTAATCTTCTCCTTCATCCGAGGCGCTTGCGACGAGGAGATCCGTGCACACTTTTACACCGCTTTCTCTACTGCTTTCTGTCATTTGCTTCTGTTTGCTACATCGTTTTGATTCGTCTTCAATTTGTTCAGTTCTTTACTGTTTTTCCTACCTCTGCACATTGAGCTTTGAATCTTAATTTATAAAGTAGCCGTTTAAGTCTCTGCAAGTCTTCATCTCGTTATCTTTTTTTCCATTACTTCCATTGAGTACTTTAAATCATGCTTAATAAATCTAGTCTTTCCAATCCCCCATCAACCATGAGTAACTAATCACACAAGGGTCTGCTAAAGATGAATCTATAGGTTAGAAATACGTGAATTCAGCATGTAGGATAGCTTCGAATGCATTGAATGTATGTGCACTTCATCCCATGGGCAATTTCGACCGGCCATCCATTTTGTCTAAAGAACTCCTAACCTCCGGAAGGAGTAAGAGTTCAGAGTCGTCCATTCATGCTAGCCTTTCATGGTAGCCCGAAAACGACCTAGGAATAGGCGTTTTCCTAGCACGATTCATTAACTTGCTTGTATAAATAGATGCTTAAGTCTTACTTGGATATGAGTGAACAAAAGGATCTAATGCATGTAATCGAGAGATGCATGAGACTGAGTTAAATTGATGCATGATAAGTTAAGCTACTGCTGAATAATCGTATGTAAAAGCCTATAGAGGAGTCTTAAGTCGATCTTGTTTCCTTATCTCACCCTTAAATCGTTGTTAATTTAATTGCTAGATAATTGTTGAATCCGCAATTCTATAACTCTGTTTTTGCCTTAGTCGTTTTTCTCGTATTTTACTTTTGCGATGTTATTGCTAGAACATTGCTAACTCCGCAATTCTTCTTGCTCTACTTAATAGTTTAATCACGTTATGTGCTTTCGTTTATGCTTGCATCTTTCTTACATTCTTTGTTAGTTTGGTACATCAACCTCAAATCCACCCAATATTAGTGACCCTCTCTAATTTAACACCTCAATTCGCCGGTAACTAAACTCAATCTCTGTGGGAAAACGAATTAAAAAATACTTATCACTTGCTGCAGACCATGTATGCTTGCATGTTCTGAGTGCTCTTCGCATCACATTTTTATTTACACACTCAGCACGCAACAACCTGCAACATTCCAACGATGTATGTTGGCGATCTTCTCTGATCTAGATGAGTCCATAGTAGAAATATTCATCGATGATTTTTCAGTGTTTGGTGACTCTTTTAGCCACTGCCTAGCCAATCTAGAACAAGTCCTGACTCGGTGTGAGGAAGCCAATCTAGTTTTGAATTGGGAAAAATGCCACTTCATGGTGGATGAAGGCATAGTGTTGGGACATAGAATGTCTAAGGCAGGAATAGAGGTTGATAGGGCTAAGATAGAAGTCATTGAGAAGCTAGTTGAGCCTAAAAAATGTCAAAGCCATAAGAAGTTTCCTAGGACACGCAGGGTTTTACAGAAGATTCATAAAAGATTTCTCAAAAATCTCCAAACCCCTCCGTGAGCTTCTAGAGCTAAATAGAACTTTTATCTTTTCAAATTAGTGTTTTATAGCTTGGAATAAGCTCAAGACTTCTTTAGTCAAAGCTCCAATCATAATTGGACCAAATTGGGATATGCCTTTTGAATTGATGTGCGATGCAAGTGATTATGCAATTGGAGTCATGATTGGCCAGAAGAGAGACAAATTGATACATCCCATATATTATGCAAGTAAAACATTGAATGAGGAAGGTTTGTAGAGACTTGTAGAGAATGATATCCGTAGTGTATCTGTCGCGGAAGTCTTCATCTCGTTATCCCATATATTATGCAAGTAAAAAATTGATACATCCCATATGTTATCCGTAGTGTTTGCATGTGAGAAATTCAGGGCATATATTGTAGGAAATAAAACAATTGTTTACACTGATCATGCTGCTATAAAGTACCTAATGAGGAAGGTTGATGTCAAACCTCGTCTGATTAGATGGGTGCTACTTTTGTAGGAATTTGATTTGGAAATACGGGACAAAAAGGGATGTGAAAACGTGGTTGCTGACCACTTATCAAGATTGCAGAGTTGTTGTGAATCTGTCGCGGAGCCCGCAATGCTGGACTTTTTTATTGATGAACATATTTTTGTTTTAATACATTGTGATGACAATGTTGAGCCTTGGTTTGCTGACATTGCAAATTTTCTTGCCTCGCAGGTGTTACCCGGATTCAATAAAGGGCAGGACAAGAAGAAGTTCTTGAACGATGCCAAAAAGTACATTTGGGACGACCCAACCCTTTACAAGTGTTGTGCGGATGGACTGTTAAGGAAGTGTGTATCAGCTGCCGAAGCAAGGTCCATCTTGCAGCATTGTCATACAGCTCCGTATGGAGGGCACTTCGGTGGTCAGAGGACCGCTGCGAAGGTATTTCAGAGTGGCTATTTCTGGCTCACAATCTTCAAGGACGCACATGACTACGCGCATAGTTGCAATGAATGCCAACGAACAGGTAACCTCAGTAGGAAGAATGAGATGCCCCTAACCTACATCTTAGAGTTAGAACTCTTTGACGTGTGGGGCATCGACTTCATGGGTCCATTCCCACCCTCTGCTGGTAATTTGTACATTTCAGTAGCTGTAGATTATGTCTCAAAATGGGTCGAGGCAGTTGTATGTCCTTTAAATAATGCCAAAACGGTTATAAAATTTCTGAATAGACACATTTGCACACGATTTGGCACTCCACGTGCCATCATAAGTGACGAGGGATCACACTTCATAAACAAATCTATGGAAAAAGTGTTGGCTAAATACAATGTTAAGCATCGGGTGGCAACACCCTATCATCCCCATTCAAATGGGCAAGCAGAAATTTCTAATAGAGAGATTAAAAGTATACTAGAAAAAGTTGTAAAACCAAATAGAAAGGATTGGTCTTTTAAATTAGATGATGCATTATGGGCTTATCGAACTGCATATAAAACACCTTTGGGATCGAGATTGATCAATCCAAGATCGATGCCATTCAAAAAATGCAAGAGCCGCGAAACTTGCATGAACTAAGAAGTCTCCAAGGACGACTTGCTTATATTAGGAGGTTCATCTCCAATCTAGCAGGCCGATGCCAACCATTTCAGAGATTGATGAGGAAAGACACGATCTTTGAGTGGGATGAAGCATGTCAAAATGCCTTTGACAACATAAAGCAAAATTTGCTTAACCCTCTTGTTTTGGGCGCCCCGTAGCAGGAAAGCCATTGATACTCTACATTACTGCGCAAGAAAAGGTCGCTTGGGGCATTGCTTGCACAAGAAAGTGAGAAGGGTAAAGAATGTGCCCTCTACTACTTAAGTAGAACTCTCAATGGGGCAGAGCTGAATTATTCACCCATTGAGAAGATGTGTGTTACCTCTCCAAAAGTACATTATTTAGGGACTTATTTACCTAGAAATCATGTAAACTCTTGAGCGTTTTTGTTAGAATTTAGCTTAATACGTGCTTAAATGTGAGAATTCGAGGAATGAAGCTAAAATAGGACTTATTTGGAAAAGGAACGAAAAAGAATAGAAAATGATGCTAAAAGAGTTAAAATGTACATTGCAGGAGAATTGCTGAAACATTGCTGTCTCCGCAATGAACATTGCGGTCACAACAAGGAATCTGCAATGCCGAAGCTGCTGCTGCTGACTTTTCCCAGCCGTCAGTCGTCCTTGTTGCGATCTTTCAGCCGCCTAAGCCTTCCTCTGCTGCCACGTGGAGGGTTGTTGTTCAGAATGGATGGTTCTCCATGACTGAAGGTACCTGCAAAAAGCTATAAAAGGAGGTGAAGGGTGAAGGAGAAACACAGCTTGGAAGCGTGGAGTTCTCCGTCTCAACGCAGTCCACAAACACAATTCCCTTACCCCGTTTGTTGGAACGAAGAAATCAGCCCTTGGCGTCGATAACTCGAGAGGAAGAAGAGAAGATCCTTCTTCTCTTCTGATCGAATTCATCCCCAAGATAAGCTAATCTTCTCCTTCATCCGAGGCGCTTGCGATGAGGAGATCCGTGCACACTTTTACACTGCTTTCTCTACTGCTTTCTGTCTTTTGCTTCTGTTTGCTACATCGTTTTGATTCGTCTTCAATTTGTTCAGTTCTTTACTGTTTTTCCTACCTCTGCACATTGAGCTTTGAATCTTAATTTATAAAGTAATCGTTTAAGTCTCTACAAGTCTTCATCTCGTTATCTATTTTTCCATTACTTCCATTGAGTACTTTAAATCATGCTTAATCAATCTAGTCTTTCCAATCCCCCATCAACCATGAGTAACTAATCACACAAGGGTCTGCTAAAGATGAATCTATAGGTTAGAAATACGTGAATTCAGCATGTAGGATAGCTTCGAATGCATTGAATGTATGTGCACTTCATCCCATGGGCAATTTCGACCGGCCATCCATTTTGTCTAAAGAACTCCTAACCTCCGGAAGGAGTAAGAGTTCAGAGTCGTCCATTCATGCTAGCCTTTCATGGTAGCCCGAAAACGACCTAGGAATAGGCGTTTTCCTAGCACGATTCATTAACTTGCTTGTATAAATAGATGCTTAAGTCTTACTTGGATATGAGTGAACTAAAGGATCTAATGCATGTAATCGAGAGATGCATGAGACTGAGTTAAATTGATGCATGATAAGTTAAGCTACTGCTGAATAATCGTATGTAAAAGCCTATAGAGGAGTCTTAAGTCGACCTTGTTTCCTTATCTCACCCTTAAATCGTCGTTAATTTAATTGCTTGATAATTGTTGAATCCGCAATTCTATAACTCTGTTTTTGCCTTAGTCGTTTTTCTCGTATTTTACTTTTGCGATGTTATTGCTAGAACATTGCTAACTCCGCAATTCTTCTTGCTCTACTTAATAGTTTAATCACGTTATGTGCTTTCGTTTATGCTTGCATCTTTCTTACATTCTTTGTTAGTTTGGTACATCAACCTCAAATCCACCCAATATTAGTGACCCTCTCTAATTTAACACCTCAATTCGCCAGTAACTAAACTCAATCTCTGTGGGAAAACGAATTAAAAAATACTTATCACTTGCTGCAGACCATGTATGCTTGCATGTTCTGAGTGCTCTTCGCATCACATTTTTATTTTACACACTGAGCACACAACAATGTGTCTTTCGCTCTTCTTCGCCATTGACAAGTTCAGGCATTATATGCAGGCATTCACAATGTATTTGGTGGCTAAGGCTGACCCAATCAAGTATGTTTTGTCTAGACCAATTATCTCAGGTCGGTTGGCAAAGTGGGCAATCTTACTACAACAGTATGACATTGTTTATGTTCCGCAAAAGGCGGTGAAGGGGCAGGCCTTGGCTGATTTCTTGGCAGATCATCCAGTGTCGTTAGACTGGAAATTATCTGACGACCTGCTCGACGAAGAAATCTTCTACGTTGAAATTGTTGAACCTTGTATTATGTATTTTGATGATGCAGCCTGAAGATATGACGCAATAGAGGGTATAGTATTCATTACCCTTGAAAAACACATGTTGTCGTATAGCTTCACATTTGAAGAGGTATGTTCGAATAATGTTGCTGAATATCAAGCACCCATTATGGGTCTTCAAATAGCAATACAAATTGGAGTGACCTACATTGAGATCTATGGAGATTCAAAACTGATAATTAGTCGGTTGTTGCTCCAATACGAGGTGAAGCATCAAGATTTAATACCTTACTTTAATTATGCAAGACGACTCTTAGAGAGATTTGACAGTATGACGATAGAGCATATTCCAAGAGCTAAAATGTAAAGGCAGATGCATTAGCAAACTTGGCCACAGCCCTGACTGTCCCAGAAAGTGAAATATTGAACGTCCCAATTTGTCAAAAATGGGTTGTACTGCCAACTGAAATTGAAAGTCAAGAAGCAAACGTAATATCAGTCTATGTGATTGAGGAAGAGGATTAGCGACAACCGATTGTAGATTATCAACAACATGGAAAACTTCCCACAGAGTCCCAGCGCACTCAAGGGTCTGTGGTGCTCATCAATCGGGACCGAAACTTCATTTTCAGTTGAAGAGAATGGGTTATCGCTGGCCAACAATGATTCAAGACTCGATGGAGTATGCGAAGAAATGTGAGGCTTGTCAGTTTCATGCAAACTTCATACATCAACTGCCAGAACCCCTTCACCCAGCCATAGCTTCATGGCCCTTTGAAGCTTGGGGGCTCGACCTCGTTGGTCCAATAACACTGAAGTCCTCAGCGGGACATTCTTATATCCTCGCTGGGACAAATTATTTTTCAAGGTGGGCCGAGGCGATTGCGTTAAAAGAGGCAAAGAAGAAAACTGTTGTGAATTTCATCCGAACCCACATCATTTACCGTTACGGCATCCCTCACCGCATCGTGACTGATAATTGAAGACAATTTTCCAATAGTCTAATGGACAATTTATGTGAGAAATTCAAGTTCAAGCAATGCAAGTCATCCAGGTACAACGCTCCGGCAAATGGATTGACAGAAGCATTCAACAAGACATTGTGCAACTACCGTTGCAAAAAAAAAAAAAAGACATTGTGCAACTTGTTGAAAAAAGTGGTCTCCAAGTCAAAAAGAGACTGGCAGGAAAAGATTGGTGAGACATTATGGGCTTACCGAACTACTCACCGCACTCCTACAGGGGTCACACCTTATTCCCTAGTCTATGGGGTTGAAGTTGTGCTCCCTTTGGAAAGAGAAATCTCATCCTTAAGGATGGCAGTGCAAGAAGGGTTAACTATGGAAGAAAATGCAAGATTGCGTCTCCAAGAATTGGAAGCACTCGATGAAAGAAGATTAGATGCTCAGCAAGCCTTAGAATGCTACCAAGCACGAATGACTAAGGCCTTCAACAAAAATTTGAAGCCTCGATCATTTCAAGTTGGTGATCTAGTACTTGCAGTTCGAAGACCCATTATCACAACGCGACACACAGAGAGCAACACTACAACAAAATTGACTTTCAATTGCATGTAATTATAGCCTAATTTAATTCCCGCTATTAAAGTTATTAATTTATTCATTCTTTTTTTTTAAAAAAAAAGCGCTTAAATTTCCCCCCTCTAAATTTTGACCCACCATTCCACTTTTCACATTACGGCAAAAACCAAAAATAACGCAACCTCTTCGTCTTCGCTTCGAAATTCATTCTTCGAAAAAACTCAATCGAGTTCATCTTCGCTTCATCTCCTCTCCCTTCGTCTACTCCTCATCTCCTCTCCCTTCATCTTCGTCTTCCAAAAAATGACTCTCTGTCTTCGTCTTCATCTTTGTTTCATCTCATATTTTTTGCAGCCATCTTCTAGGGTTACAAACGAAATCGACTTCCCATTTCCTTCTAAAATTTCCAAGTAATTCTTATTTTCTTGTTTCCATATCTATTTGAAATTTTAGCTGATTATCTTTTGATATTTGGCTGAAGTTGTGAGACTTTTATGTTGAATAGGCTCGAGAGATGAGAAGTCAGAGATGAGGGAAAGAGGGTAGGAGAAGATAGGATAGTTTTCTTTAGCAAGTTGTGAGACTTTGTTTAGCAAAATTCTTAGGACAAGATGCAGGTTTCACGAGAGACGAGGGTTGCCAGAGATGGAGAGAAATGGAGGAATTAGGGTTCAGTTTCCAAACTCTTCGTAATTTTTGTTGTCAATTTCCCTAAAATCAGTCCCAATAGAAGTTTTCTACGAGTTTTGCAGTTCTACAATGGCTTTACCTCTGATTCTGTGTCTCGGTTATTTGGGCAACTATATGGCTTATGTTTCTCCTTCAGACACAACTATGCATACCAATAACTGGGCAGTTCTTGTTTGTACCTCTCGCTACTGGTTTGTCCAAATCGATTCCAACTTTTTAAAATTTGCGTTTCTAATTTATATTGTCAAAGAATATGATGTATGTTCACTTGTATTACCTTCAGCTGTTCTATCTTTCTTGCAATAGATTTTAGGATGTGATTAGTCCTCCTAGGTGGATCAAATCAATAAATTAATGGTCTTAAAGACAATTTACATTTGTTTCAGATGCAATGTTATTACTGTTTGGAGAATTGATTATCATGTTTGCGCCAAGTTCATGTCCATGGTGTGTATTTTTAGTGGATTATTTCAGTAAGTTGTTGACCTTGAAAAACGATTGTGATCTATTACAACAACTTCAAGATATAATAGTTCAGTCCAATTTCCACCTTAAATAAGTTACAGTTGTTGTCTTTCAGGTTCAATTTCCACCTTAAAAAAGTTGCTTTTTGGAGCTTTTTAGAATAAATAAATAAACTAGTTTAAATGTTGTGGCTGAGAAATTATAAAAATTTGAAGTTTTGTTGTTCAAAAGAATGTTAAGTTCAAAAATTTAAGTCTGGACTCTATTTATTTAACAAATTTAAAACTGTTTTACTAGTGTTTGTACGAACAATTGTGAGATTAGTAACTCAAATTTTTTAATTTATGTTGGAAAAAATCATACTTTGAAAATGACTCATTTTGCAATTTCATTTATTTCTTCAGGGCCGCAGACACCTTTGAAGATGGTTTTGAATAGTAATTGTGCAGTAACTCACATTTTAATCTCTAAGGTAAATTTTAGACTCTTAAACACCAACTTATTATTTATTTTGGTTGGATTTTCATTTATTTTCTTCTTGATTCTTGCAAAAGTTGGTTAATACGTTATGATTGTCGTTGTAATTGTGCATTCATCATCTTATTTTTTATTTTTGGTCTGAGGCATGTTAGTTGTGAGTCGTTTGCCTTGCTTTTAAAATAACTCAATAGTGTTTGTGAAAAATGCACATTTCACCTTCAATTCTTAGCACTGATTTGTGCGGATTAAAAAGACTTGCACGAATCAAGCAAAAGTCTGGAGACTAACCACTAGCTTTGACTAGTTTCTCTCATGCCATAAATAAAAAATATGTACATGAAAAGAACTTAATTACATGGATTACACGGGAAAATAATGGCTGGAATAAAAAGGCATTGCTAATGAAAATTTTACCAACGGTAAATTTCATTAAATTAGAATGAATCCACTCACAGAAGGTAAATCAGTGGCTAATTGGAATCAATCTTCTTCCGTTTAGTGGGCTAAAATAGAGGACAATAGATAACAATCAACTTGAAAGAAATTGTTTGCTATCATATTGTTTATGATAGTTGGTTTTGAATTGCATACGTTGTTCTCTTCAATTTTCACTGCTTTGACTTCTTGGATAATTGCTTGTTTATTTATTAAAGGTAGCTACAAGGTGTGAACAAAGAAAATATTGGCCTTTGGATATGGAGTTTTTTTCTTTCTAAATAGTCCTTGCTAGCTAGTCAATTGGCATTGATTTAGTTTTGGTTTCAATTGTGTTCTCTTTTGTAGCATTGACTCAATTGTACATTTGGGTACATGTTAAATAAATTATTCCTAATTTGTCAAAGGAAGCAACTGACTTTATTGTTTGATGTTTGACACAAAACCCTGAAGTGGCTACCTAACAAGTTTCTTCCAACTTTTTCAGACCATATATATTAGAGTGACAAATATTCCACAAATAAAAGTAGTTTAAAGATCCATTGCCTTGGAGTGAGTAAATTCCCTGGAAATGTCCACTAGCCCCTGTTTTTTTAAACCTCACTAGGAACCATCGCAATTTCTGAAGTTCAGTTAAAATTAATATGAAGCTCTTTTACCGCGCTTCTGTTCAGTTAGAAAGTTGTATGTGTGATTTCCACAATTTCGAGAGCTGAAAATATAGCCTCCATTTGATAATCATTTCATTTTTTATTTTTAAAAATTATATCTATAAACACTACTTTTACCTAAGATTTCCTTTGTTGTATTATCTATCTTATATAAGTGTTTTTATAAGTTTTGAACACTAAAAAAAAAAAGTAGTTTTTAACAACTTGTTTTTGTTTTTGAAATTTAGTTAAGAATTCTAATGTTTTTTGCTTTTGAAATTTAGTTAATGCATTCTAATGTTTACTTGAAAATCATTGTAAAGAAATGGTGAGAAAACAAATCGAGAATCGGCTTTTCATATCACCTATTTGATTGCATGCATCTTTGGTCGGTTAACAAACTACTCAACAGCCAATATGAGACTGTTATGATATTTGTTTCAGTAACTTATATTTCTACCTTAGATTCTGTTTGTGCAAGCATTTATCTTGCTTTCCTTGTGCGGTGGCATTGGCTAGAGTCATAGAGATGGGTCGGTACTTTTTGATTATGTACTTTCATCTTCTAAGTTCATTATACATCTGAAAATCATTAACTTTAAAGCAACATCTAACTTGAGTGAAGCTTAGAAGTTAAGTGGCAATGATAAGCAGACGGCAACTTCATTGTTTGTTTCCCCCTACCATCATTGGTGTGGTCTAGATAGCTATAAGAGAGAAACTTTCTGCTTCACATTCTAAAGCCTATATATACTTCTAATTTTGGCTTTTGGAACTTGACAGGGACAGGGGGGAAAGGGTTTACTTTCTAAAGAATAGACTAAGATTGGGGCCATTGGGTAGCTAACTGAAGACTTTCTCGATAATAAAACAAATCTTCATGTTCGTCGGTCGATGTCTTCAAACATTGATATCAAAAGAAGATTATCCTTGCATGCTCCTCAGGATATGGGAAAATTGCATAAAGTGACTTGTCATAGCAAAACTTTAACAAAAATGACCCGTCTTCCAGAAAATAACAAAAGTGACCGGTTTGAAGCCAAGGGAGGTGTGAAATTATTCATTTACTCCCGACTTAAAAAAAATCCAAAAATTATCAATTTTTCTTATGTTTTCTCTCCTATCCCAAAGTTTAAACTTAAATGTTTTGATTTTGGGTATTATAGACAAGATTGTTTATAATTTTGCTTAGTTTATAAGCACGGTTGGAAAGAACACGAAAAAACGTATAAAACTGAGTGGTTAATTAGCTAAAACAAGTGTATATCGAGAGAGATATGATGTTCGAAAGATGAACCAGAATCGCATAGCAACCTATGCGATCGCACTATGCGATGCGATCGCATAGGTTGCTGTGCGATTCTGGTTCATCTTCCGAACATCATATCTCTCTCGATATACACTTGATTTAGCAAATTAACCACTCGTTTTTATACGTTTTTTCGTGCTCTTTCCAAATGTTCTTATAAACTAAGCAAAATTATAAAGGATCTTGTATATAATACCCAAAATGAAAGCATTTAATTTAAACTTTGAAAGAGGAGAGAGAACACAATATGAATCCTTTAGAATTTTGCTTAGTTTATAAGCACATTTGGAAAGAGCACGAAAAAACGTATAAAAACGAGTGGTTAATTAGTTAAATCAAGTGTATATCGAGAGAGATATGATGTTCGGAAGATGAACCAGAATCGCACAGCAACCTATGCGACGCATCGCATAGGTTGCTGTGCGATTCTGGTTCATCTTCCGAACATCATATCTCTCTCGATATACACTTGATTTAACTAATTAACCACTCGTTTTTATACGTTTTTTCGTGTTCTTTCCAAACGTGCTTATAAACTAAGCAAAATTATAAAGAATATTGTCTATAATACCCAAAATTAAAACATTTAAGTTTAAACTTTGGGATAGGAGAGAGAAAACATAAGAAAAATTGATAATTTTTGGGTTTTCTTTAAGTCAGGGGTAAATGAATAATTTCACACCTCCCTTGGCTTCAAACCGGTCACTTTTGTTATTTTCTGGAAGACGGGTCATTTTTGTTAAAGTTTTGCTATGACAAGTCACTTTATGCAATTTCCCCAGGATATGGGGCTGGGTAATTCAGTAAGGTACTGTTCAGTTGATCTAACCTTTTTTGCCCTCTTCTATGACATTTCCATGGAATTTTGTTAATGGTAATAACAAGAAGATGATTGTTTCGGGATAACCTATAAAGCCTTGTTAGATTGGTTTCAAATGGTTAAGCATGCAATATGCTTTTTTTTGGCTCTGTGTGTACAGTGTGTACATAAAATATGTAAATACTTTTGGTTTGTTGGTTAATGTATTATTAGAGTTAAATCATCATGATTTAAATGATATATTTTGTTCTTGTTCTTGTTTTTTATTAGGTGAATGAAAGATATCATCCAAGTTGCATGTAGGGGAGAATATCAAGTTCGTCTCACACACTATTTTGAAACTGTCACTTGTTTTTTATTATATGAACTTTTTTGGGATTATATATATAATTCATTGTACTTAGATATTATGAATTTGCATCTCCTCAAATGTGTAAACTTAGTTGGAACTATATTTTTTATTAGTAACCTTTGGATGAGTAACTTTAGTTTCAACTATACTTCAATATTATGTATTTACCTTTATAATATTTTAGATTAAATGAGAATTGAAATTGTTGTTTATTGTGGTTGTTATAACATTTTTAGCTATTATAAAAAACGCTATTAAAGTTCAATCATAGCATTGGCTATCGTGAAAAATATTGTTCATAACTATTTAGAAATAAAAAAAAATGGACTTTTCATAACTATTTCAGAGTACACAAAACACTATTAAAAGTATCCATAACGTTAAATATTGCTATGGAAAGTCAAGAACTTTCGATAATAGAGGCTACCACAGCGTGCCTAAAAATGCTATCATTACACCGCTATAAAAAGTTTTCATAATGTGGTTTTTAACGTAATTAAAAAGTCTATAATAGCGTTTCCTAATACCGTTATAAAAAGTTTTCAAAGCGAAAAATATTTGTGATCGAAATTGGGTTATATATAGCGATTTCCGTAGCACTGAAAAATCGCTATGAAAAGACAAGGACTTTAAAAAAACGGGGGCTATGACTGCGTTTCCAAAAACGCTATGGAAAGCCTACGATAGCGGTTTTTTGATGTTATTAAAAACGTTATTAAAACGCTATAATAGCGGTTCATTACACCGTTATAAAAAAATTTCATAACGTGGTTTTAACGTTATTAAAAAGTTTATAATAGCGTTTCCTAATACCATTATAAAAAAATTTCATAGCGGGAAATATTCGTGATCGAAACTGGGTTATCTATAGCGGTTTTCGTAGCATTGAAAAACCGCTATGAAAAGTCAAGGACTTTCAATAACGGGGGCTATGACAGCGTTTCGAAAAACGCTATGGAAAGCCTACGATAGCGGTTTTCTGACGCTGTGGTATGTGATATTTGTTGTAGTGCAAGTTCACCCTTAAATGGGACGGACCATATGTTGTAAAAGAAGTCTACA
The DNA here is from genome assembly GCA_028017165.1 of Herpetospermum pedunculosum. Lineage (NCBI taxonomy): Eukaryota > Viridiplantae > Streptophyta > Magnoliopsida > Cucurbitales > Cucurbitaceae > Herpetospermum > Herpetospermum pedunculosum. The sequence goes on along the minus strand of CM051528.1, from coordinate 48,695,472 downwards.
CAAATGGGGTATACAAGATCGTGGATCAGTACGGATTAAGAATTGGCCCAATCAACGACAAGTTTCTAAAGAAATTTTATGCATAAAATGTAATACTCCTTAACGTAAGAGTATAAACCACATGTTGCTCTTGGCCCGCACGAGCTTAAAAAGTGAACAGCCCCCACAAAAAAAAAATATTCATCTGAGCCAAAAAAAAAAAAATATATATATATATATATATATATATAAACTTTAAGTTCAGTCGCAATAAAAAAACATATTCATTTCATTCGAACTACGTTCAAACAAGTGATCTCTTACTTTCAAGAATACGTAGGCAACAAAAAGTTAAGTTCAATAAAGCAATAAAGGAAAATTATTATTCCAAAATGAGGGAGACAAGTCAAATGGTCATAAAAAAAATATGAAGTTCTTTTACACGAGAGAAATCTAGAAGAAGATAGATGGACAAGGTAAAAAAAATATATATATACATATATATGCGTAAATCAAGCGCCCACTGAAACTCTTTCAGCTCGCGAACTGCAGCAACGGCTCGAGCATCGTCCTCATCAATAATGGGGGCACATTCGAGGACACTAATCTCTTCACGTACACGTGAGACTTCAAGTGTCCCACGACTCAAGACTTGCTCCTAGGCGGAGACAAAAGTGGAAAGCCTCTCAAGCTCGATCTTCGCAGCTTCTATCTTTGTTTTCGCCTCTTTTATCTTCGTTTTCGTCTCTGTAACACCTCTAGGAGGGATCGTTCCAAATAAATCTTTTTTTCTTCTAGTTGACGATCCCTACTGTTGGAGTTTAGGTGGGTGGAAATTGAAGATTGCATCTAGTTGTAATCTTCCACTCTCTTACAGTAGTCTTCTACAAATTCTTGCAGAGGTGCCAGGTTGTTTGCCCGAGTGTCCGAGATGCCTTTAAAAATCTTACGCATCTCTGGCTCAAGTTGCTCGCCCTCCGAATCCTCTGAACCCTCCGACGATTGGTCGCTATGTTGCTCGCCCTCGGCTTCAATATAATCATCCATGTGAAGCTGTAACAATAGAAGATTTTCAAACAAGTTATTTGCAGATATATATATATATATACACATATAAATTTAAACAAAAGGCGGATATAAAAAAAATTTAAAAAAAAAAGGGAGAAAGTTACTGAACTAAGGCTCCGACATCATCGGGAATGTCACAAGCGATAGGAACATTGGCGAAGAATCTGTCACCGAGATCGGGGGTCTGTCTGAGCCTCTTATCTTTCCTCCAATAGACGTCTCTATCATTGCCTTGACTATCTTCAGCTTGATCTGAGGCGTTGCATGACGGTTTATCTTTGAGCAAGTGAAATTTTTTTCCTCCAAGGTTAGCGTTGACCTTCCTAGGTTTTGAACAATCTGAGTGAGGAAGAGCGCTGTCAATCAATTTATCCACACCTTTTCTCAAATAATCACCATGCTTGATCGGCCACCAATTTCGGTAATACGAAGTGACATGGTCATGGGGATTCAACATTCGAGTTGGAAGAAACACCTCCCACCCTACGTCAGCGCAAATACAAACTCGCCAATGATATAAAATATTACACAAATTGACTGAAGGAGAAGCTTCCCCTATATCATTTGGCACGTCTTGGTAGAACCCGAACTGACGACCAAATCGATATGGACTGTATGATTCGATGACAAACGATTCTCCACATCGCGCTGATATATAACACGATCGGAGGCTCGAAAAGTATGAAGAATCTTCAGAGTCGTTGATGGTTTCATTATTTAAGATTTCGTGTTTATTCCTATGTTGGAGATTCACGTGTCATGCTATCGATGCGCCCTCATGGATCAGTTCATGAGCTTCATATTCATCTAGATATCTAACCCCACCTTCGCCGAAAAATTCAACCATCCCTGGACCTTGGACCTCCTCAGGAGTCTTATGATGAGTATTAAAATAATGAGCTAACCAGCCAATAATGTAGTGCACCGGGAGACAAGTTTCCTTACGGCCGACCGAATTAGAAGTTATTGAGATTTTGCCTAACCCATGGTAAAGATTAGCTAAGACAGGAATGGCAAGACTAAAAGTTTCGGCCTCGGCCATCAGACAAGCAATTTTGAAAACACCTGGACGAATGTAGTGAGCACTGGCCTGAGGAAATACGAAGGCGCAGAGCCAGCAACATAAAAAGGCGGCCAAGTATGTTTTATCCATTCATCCTTCTTCAATGTTGAGACTATGGAACATGTTGCACTCATCGTCTGACCATTCACGATATTTAACTTTCGTCCCGTCGGGGTTATGAGTCACGCTGGAGCGAGAAGTAGCCTTAGAAGCAGTTCTCTTCTTTGACCTCTGTGCCGGTATTTTACCATATCGTTGGGTGCCATTAAACCATAGTGAAATTCAATCACTAATGGCAACATGAGAATGATCTGTCTTTTTAGCAATTAGTATATAACAAGCGCGAAATAAATGCTCGCAGTTTTTTGGGAGATATCTGTCATTCCGCCCCGATCCAGTCAACTCTTTAAGACACGGAATGACTTCCTCGTAAAATTTTCCCTCGATAGGAAGACCCCTAAATTTCCAAAGGTCCCACAAAGAGATGGAAAGTTTCCCAGCCTAGGTGTGAAGAGTATTGGTTGCAGGGCACCATGCTTCACAAAAGGCTCGTACCACGTCTTTATTGCGATCGTAAGTATAGAGCAAAGACATCACAGCATCTAGCAGACAAGCATGGCGAAGTATTTTCTTACTGCGACCGACGACAAGCTCCAACCACTCCCAATATTGAGGGATAAAAAGAAATTCTCCAGAAATCTTTAATACAGAACCCCAACGAGTGGTACCCTCGATAATTCGGCGTCCCAATGTTAGCTCGGGAGTTTGACTGAGATTTTGGCGGTGGAGCGCAGAACTTAACGTCCTCACCATAGACGAGAAATTCTGACCCAAAGGTTTTTCTGAGGACCATTTTGACAAACGACTTGGTTTTCCTAGTGACGGCCACTTATTAGAGTAATCGTCGATCTTTGGTTCTTCTACTAGGAGGCTAACTCCACGTTTTAAAGACTGATGTTCATCTTGTAAAACAACGAAGTGTTTCTCTCCAGAAACGATTTGCTTTGCAAAATACACCATGTTCCTACAAAACAAATTCGAAAAAGTTAATAAATTCAAAACAAAGCGATAATTGTGACGACGACATTTAAATGAGCTAAAAAAAATGCGAACATGAAGTGATTACCAAGAAAATACAACAAAAAAAAAAATATATACAACCTTAAAAAAAAAATATAACAAACATCACATTATTTTTGTTTATATTTTTTTTTTAAGATTGTATATAATTTTTTTTTGTTGTATTTTCTTGGTAATCACTTCATGCTCGCATTTTTTTTAGCTCATTTAAATGTCGTCGTCACAATTATCGTTTTGTTTTGAATTTATTAACTCTTTCGAATTTGTTTTGCAGAAACATGGTGTATTTTGCAGAGCAAATCGTTTCTGGAGAGAAACACCTCGTTCTTTTACAAGATGAACACCAGTCTTTAAAACGTGGAGTTAGCCTCCTAGTAGAAGAACCAAAGATCGGCGATTACTCTAATAAGTGGTCGTCACTAGGAAAACCAAGTCGTTTGTCAAAATGGTCCTCAGAAAAACCTTTGGGTCAGGGTTCCCCGTCTATGGTGTGGACGTTAGGTTCTGCGCTCCACCGCCAAAATCTCAGTCAAACCCCCGAGCTAACATTGGGACGCCGAATTATCGAGGGTACCACTCGTTGGGGCTCTGTATTAAAGATTTCTGGAGAATTCTTTTTTATCCCTCAATATTGGGAGTGGTTGGAGCTTGTCGTCGGTCGCATTAAGAAAATACTTCGCCATGCTTGTCTGCTAGATGTTGTGATGGCTTCGCTCTATACTTACGATCGCAATAAAGACGTGGTACAAGCCTTTTGTGAAGCATAGTGCCCTGCAACCAATACTCTTCACACCTAAGCTGTGGAACTTTTCATCTCTTTGTGGGACCTTTGGAAATTTGGGGGTCTTTCTATCAAGGGAAAATTTTACGAGGAAGTCATTCCGTGTCTTAAAGAGTTGACTGGATCGGGGCGGAATGGCAGATAACTCCCAAAAAGTTGCGAGCATTTATTTTGCGCTTATTATATACTAACTGCTAAAAAGACAGACCATTCTCATGTTGCCATTAGTGATTGGATTTCACTATGGTTTAAGGGCACCCAGCGATATGGTAAAATATTGGCGTGGAGGTCAAAGAAGAGAACTGCTTCTAAGGCTACTTCTCGCTCCGGCGTGACTCATAACCCCGACGGCACGAAAGTTAAATATCGTGAATGCTCAAACGATGAGTGCAACATGTTCCATAGTCTCAACATTGAAGAAGGATGGAAGGATAAAACATACTTTGTCGCCTTTTTATGTTGCTGGCTCTGCGCCTTCGTATTTCTTCAGGCCAATGCTCACCACATTCGTCCAGGTGTTTTCAAAATTGTTTGTCTGATGGCCGAGGGCGAAACTTTTAGTCTTGTCATTCCTGTCTTAGCTGACCTTTACCATGGGTTAGGCAAAATCTCAATGACTTCTAATTCGGTCGGCCATATGGAAACTTGTCTCCCGGTGCACTACATTATTGGTTGGTTAGCTCATTATTTTAATACTCATCATAAGACTCCTGAGGAGGTCCAAGGTCCAGGGATGGTTAAATTTTCCGACGAAGGTGGGGCTAGATATCTAGATGAATCTGAAGCTCATGAACTGATCCATAAAGGCGCATCGATAGCATGGCACGTGAATCTCCAACATAGGAATAAACACGAAATCTTAAATAATGAAACCATCAACGACTCTGAAGATTCTTCATACTTTTCGAGCCTCCGATCGTGCTATATATCAGCGCGATGTGGAAAATCGCTTGTCATCGAATCATACAGTCCATATCGATTTGGTCGTTAGTTCGGGTTCTACCAAGACGTGCCAAATGATATAGGGGAAGTTTCCCCTTCAGTCAATTTGTGTAATATTTTACATCATTGGGGGGTTTGTATTTGCGCTGACGTAGGGTGGAAGGTGTTTCTTCCAGCTCGAATGTTGAATCCACATGACCATGTCACTTCGTATTACCGAAATTGGTGGTCGATCAAGCATGGTGATTATTTGAGAAAATGTGTGGATAAATTGATTAACAACGCTCTTGATCACTCAGATCGTTCAAAACCTAGGAAGATCAACGCTAATCTTGGAGAAAAAAAATTTCACTTGCTCAAAGATAAACCGTCATGCAACGCCTCAGATCAAGCTGAAGATAGTCAAGGCAATGATAGAGACGTCAATTGGAGGAAAGATAAGAGGCTCAGACAGACCCCTGATCTCGGTGACAGATTCTTCGCCAATGTTCCTACCGCTTGTGACATTCCCGATGATGTCGGAGCCTTAGTTCAGTAACTTTCTCCCTTTTTTTTTTAATTTTTTTTTATATTCGCCTTTCGTTTAAATTTATATGTATATATATATATCAGCAAATAACTTGTTTGAAAATCTTCTATTGTTACAGCTTCACATGGATGATTATATTCAAGCCGAGGGTGAGCAACATAGCGACCAATCGTCGGAGGGTTCAGAGAATTCGGTTTCTATTGATAGGCGACTTGGGAGCTCTCATGCCCTGCTGGAAGAGCGAAGTATCAATTTGTCTCTGCTAACTATCAAGGAGCGTCCTCAACGTGTTTCATTAAATGTAGTTTCGCAAGCCCCTAAAACTTCTGTTTATTATGTTGATAATATAGTATTCAGCCTTCAACGAAAGACGGTCATGTCTATGTGGCAAAGCTTGCGAGAGAAAATGACGTGTACCCCTTTTGAGGATGTTCTCAAACTTGAGCCAGAGATGCTGACGTGTACCCCTTTTGAGGATGTTCTCAAACTTGAGCCAGAGATGCGTAGGATTTTTAAAGGGATCTCGGACACTCGGGCAAACAACCTGGCACCTCTGCAAGAATTTGTAGAAGACTACTGTAAGAGAGTGGAAGACTTCAACCAGATGCAATCTTCAATTTACACCCACCTAAACTCCAACAGTAGGAATCGTCAACTTGAAGAAAAACAGATTTATTTGGAACGATCCCTCCTAGAGGTTACAGAGACGAAAACGAAGATAAAAGAGGCGAAAACGAAGATAGAAGCTGCGAAGATCGAGCTTGAGAGGTTTTCCACTTTTGTCTCCGCCCAGGAGCAAGTCTTGAGTCGTGGGACACTTGAAGTCTCACGTGTACGTAAAGAGATTAGTGTCCTCGAATGTGCCCCCATTATTGATGAGGACGATGCTCGAGCCGTTGCTGCAGTTCGCAAGCTTCTAGAGAGCTCGCACGCGGAGCTGAAAGAGTTTCAGTGGGCGCCTTGATTTACGCATATATATATATATATATATATATATATATATATATATATATATATATATATATATTTTACCTTGTCGATCTATCTTCTTCTAGATTTCTCTCGTGTAAAAGAACTTCCTATTTTTTTTTATGACCATTTGGTTTGTCTCCCTTATTTTGGAATAATAATTTTCATTTATTGCTTTATTGAACTTAACTTTTTGTTGCCTACGTATCCTTGAAAGTAAGAGATAACTTGTTCGAATAGAATGAATATTTTTTTTTATTGCGACTGAACTTAAAGTATATATATATATATATTTTTTTTCTTTAAGTTGCCTACGTACCCTTAGATGGAAGGGATCAAGTCATAACGTAGTTCAGATGAATGATTTTTTTTTTTTTTTTGTGGTAGTCGTTCACCTTTTAAGCTTGTGCGGGCCAAGAGCAACATGTAGTTTAGTTAAGGAGTATTACATTTTATGCATAAAATTTCTTTAGAAACTTGTCGTTAATTGGGTCAATTCTTAATCTGTCCTGATCCACGATCTTGTATGCCCCATTTGTGTAGACTTCTTTGACAACATAAGGTCCGTCCCATTTAGGGGTGAACTTGCTCCCCGTGTGTCGCGTTGTGATAATGGGTCTTCGAACTGCAAATACTAGATCACCAACTTGAAATGATTGAGGCTTCAAATTTTTGTTGAAGGCCTTAGTCATTCGTGCTTGGTAGCATTCCAAGGCTTGTTGAGCATCTAATCTTCTTTCATCGAGTGCTTCCAACTCTTGGAGACGCAATCTTGCATTCTCTTCCGTAGTTAACCCTTCTTGCACCGTCATCCTTAAGGATGGGATTTCTCTTTCCAAAGGGAGCACAGCTTCAACCCCATAGACTAGGGAATAAGGTGTGACCCCTGTAGGAGTGCGGTGGGTAGATCGGTAAGCCCATAATGCCTCACCAATCTTTTCCTGTCAGTCTCTTTTTGACTTGGAAACCACTTTTTTCAACAAGTTGCACAATGTCTTGTTGAATACTTCTACCAATCAATTTGTCGGAGCGTTGTACATGAATGACTTGCATTGCTTGAACTTCAATTTCTCACATAAATTGTCCATTAGACTATTGAAAATTTGTCTTCCATTATCAGTCACGATGCGGTGAGGGATGCTGTAACGGCAAATGATGTGGGTTCAGATGAAATTCACAACAGTTTCCTTTTTTGCCTCTTTTAACGCAATCGCCTCGGCCCACCTTGAAAAATAATCTGTCACAGCGAGGATATAAGAATGTCCCGCTGAGGACTTCGGTGTTATTGGACCAACGAGGTCAAGCCCCCAAGCTTCAAAGGGCCATGAAGCTATGGTTGAGTGAAGGGGTTCTGGCGGTTGATGTATGAAGTTTGCATGAAACTGACAAGCCTCACATTTCTTCGCATACTTCATCGAGTCTTGAATCATTGTTGGCCAGTGATAACCCATTCTCTTCAACTGAAAATGAAGTTTCGGTCCCGATTGATGAGCACCACAGACCCCTGAGTGCGCTTCCTCTAATGCCTTTATCGATTCTTTTTTTCCTAGGCATCGAAGAAAAAGTTCGTCATAGGAGCGCCGATAAAGGGTTTTCTTGTAGTAGATGAATCGAGCACTTCTTCTTCGTATATCGACCTTACGCCGGGAATCTGTGAGAAGTTTTTCATGTTGTAGATAATCTACAATTGGTTGTCGCTAATCTTCTTCCTCAATCACATAGACTGATATTACGTTTGCTTCTTGACTTTCAATTTCAGTTGGCGGTACAACTCATTTTTGACAAATTGGGACGTTCAATATTTCACTTTCTGGGACGGTCAGGGTTGTGGCCAAGTTTGCTAATGCATCTGCCTTTGCATTTTAAGCTCTTGGAATATGCTCTATCGTCATACTGTCAAAGCTCTCTAAGAGTCGTCTTGCATAATTAAAGTAAGGTATTAAATCTTGATGATTCATCTCGTATTGGAGCAACAACTGACTAATTATCAGTTTTAAATCTCCATAGATCTCAATGTAGGTCACTCCAATTTCTATTGTTATTTGAAGACCCATAATGAGTGCTTGATATTCAACAACATTATTCGAACATACCTCTTCAAATGTGAAGTTATACGGCAACATGTGTTTTTCAGGGGTAATGAATACTATACCCGCTCATGCGCCATATCTTCGAGTTGCACCGTCAAAATACATAATCCAAGGTTCAACAATTTCAACGTAGAAGATTTCTTCGTCGGGCAGGTCGTCAGATAATTTCCAGTCTGACGGCACTGGATGGTCTGCCAAGAAATCAGCCAAGGTCTGCCCCTTCACCGCCTTTTGCGGAACATAAACAATGTCATATTGTTGTAGTAAGATTGCCCACTTTGCCAACTGACCTGAGATAATTGGTCTAGACAGAACATACTTGATTGGGTCAGCCTTAGCCACCAAATGCACTGTGAATGCCTGCATATAATGCTTCAACTTGTCAATGGCGAAGAAGAGTGAAAGACACATCTTCTCAATGGGTGAATAATTCAGTTTTGCCTCATTGAGAGTTCTACTTAAGTAGTAGAGGGCACATTCTTTACCTTTCTCACTTTCTTGTGCAAGCAATGCCCCAAGCGACATTTCTTGCGCAGTAATGTAGAGTATCAATGGCTTTCCTGCTACGAGGGTGCACAAAACAGGAGGGTTGAGCAAATATTGCTTTATGTTGTCAAAGGCATTTTGACATGCTTCATCCCACTCAAAGGTCGTGTCTTTCCTCATCAATCTCTGAAATGGTTGGCATCGGCCTGCTAGATTGGAGATGAACCTCCTAATATAAGCAAGTCGTCCTTGGAGACTTCTTAGTTCATGCAAGTTTCGCGGCTCTGGCATTTTTTGAATGGCGTCGATCTTGGATTGATCAATCTCGATCCCTCGATGTTTTACGACGAAACCATGGAATTTCCCCGAAGTTACACCGAATGCACATTTGAGAGGGTTCATCCTCAATTGGTACTTCCTCAAACGATCGAAAACCACCTTTAGATCTTTCAAGTGATCCTGTCGCTTTTTGGACTTGACTACGAGATCGTCGACGTAGCACTCGACTTGTTTATGCAGCATATCATCGAAGATCTTTTGCATGGCACGTTGATAAGTTGCGTCGGCGTTCTTTAATCCAAAGGTCATTACCTTGTAACAGTATATCCCTTTCGGAGTCCGGAACGCTGTCATTTCTTTATCTTTGAGAGTCATTCGAATATGGTTGTACCCTGATGACCCATCTTTGAGAGGCAATTTTGGTCCGGTTCTTCTTGGATAAGCTTGCCATTTTCCCGATGCACTCTCGGGGCGTTAAAACACCGCTTGTAGCTATGAAACGAGTCCAATGGACACATGAGCTCTTCGCCGCAATTCTCCTACAAACGAGACATATTAACTAATTAAATACGACATTTAGCTAGAATTAGGGAGTGATAATTAGCTCCAAAATGGAGTTATCAGCCTGCTACTTGATAACTCTTCCATTAAAATGTCAACCTCTTTCATGACTGATTTCGGCATTATATTGACAGTTGATCCATCATCAATGAGGATTCGACCAACCTTCTGTTCTCAGATGTACAATGAGACAAACAAAGGTCTATTGTGAGGTTTCGATCCCAACATCAAATCTTCGTCGGTGAAACCTATAGACATGCAACAGGATGCGCATGCATGTGTTGTAAAGGTTGAAGCATTTGAAACATTAGAGTCCTTCAACGCGTCGACAAGAGTAGTTTCGTCCATTTGAGGCAACTCCGCTACTTCGAGGGAAGGTGTTTCCTCCAACTTCGTTACCAACTCCGTTAAGCTTGGAGTAGTGTTATCGTCCTCGATTATACCGACGACGTGGCATGTAGCAGTTCCAAACGTTTCTTCCTCCTTTTCATTAAAGATCCCTTGGGGAAAAATTCTCGTAGGGTCATAAGCTGTTGGGGTCGAGGGAGGTCTTTGTTTTCCTCCACGACGAGCTTAGGCCTTCTCGTACTCTTTCTTCCTTTCCTCTTTGAAAGTTTGCTTTTTCGCCTATACTCTTGAAATAGGCGGATTTCTTTCTGGACAGATCTTTGTCGTCGCATTTTCCGACAAGTTACGACGGTCCAACCTTCATCTTCATCTTCGACAGGTTCGGTTTTTACCTGCGAAGTCTTCTTTGGGACCTCACATCTGAACTGAACAAGTATTGGTTCGAAAGTCTCAAACTGGATCAGACCTTCATTTTGTTTCTCAAATGAGTCTGAAGGTAACTGAATGTCGGAGTTCATTGTTACGGCGACATGATTTGTCTGAGCTACCTTGTCGAGATCCAGCTCGATTTTCTTTTCACCGGCTAACCTCATGATTAGCTCTTTCAGAACAAAACACTTCCCTACTGGATGACTGACGACCTGGTGATATTTGCAGTAGTTAGGATCATTTATCTTTCCTAACTCTTCTGGTCGTTTACATTCGGGAAGTTGGATGAATCGTGTTTCCAGCAATGGCTCTAACATGTCTGGCATATCCGAGTCTGGAAACGGGTAGACTTTTTCTTGTCTCTCTTTTAAAGTAAGGCGACGTCTCTCGCCTCCGTCATTTCTTTTTTCCATCTCGTTTTCCTTTCTTTTGGAGGAAAACCTTAAAAGGGCCGTGTTGACGACCATAGATTCTTTCACGACATTCTTCGTGGTTTTCCCAACGCCCTTCATTTTCGTCTTTATTTTCTTTACGTCGGGGATTAAGAGGTCTTTGTTTCCTCTATTGGCAATACTCAGCTCCATATCATGGGCGTGAATTGCTAACTCCTCGAATGTTTGGGGTTTTATCCCTTGTAGGATGTAGTGAAGTCTCCAATGCATGTCGTCGATGCACATCTCGACAGCAGACACTTCTGTGAGTCGGTCCTTGCAGTCAAGACTCAACGATCTCCAACGGTTAATGAAATCGACGACTAGCTCGCCTATTCTTTGGCTAGCGTGCGAGAGTTCAGACATGCTGACTGTCCGTCTCGTGCTGTAGAAGCGATTCAAGAAGTCTCTCTCAAACTGCTTCCAACTGTCAATCGTCTCGGGTTCCAAGTCGGTGTACCAGTCAAAGGCGTTTCCTTTCAAAGTTCAGACGAATTGCCTAACCAGCAAGTCTCCGCGAGTTCCAGCGTGCTCGCACGTTTCAACGAAGTGGGCAATGTGCTATTTAGGATTGTCCTTCCCATCGAACTGTTGAAATTTCGACGGCTGGTACCCGGTGGGCATCCTCAAGTTGCCAATCCTCTTGGAATACGGTTTGGTATACAAGAGGGTGCTCTGGGCTGGTCCACCGTACTGGACTCGGATGGTGTTGGTAATCATGTCATGCATTGTTGGACAGATAAGGAAGCGACCGACGTTGAGTGTTGCGCTTGGTCTTCCTGGATGACAATTTTTTCCTTGTCACTCTTTCTGGCCGCAGAAGTTAGACTTGACTCTGCGACCTCACGACTTTGCATTTGATTCCTCAGATGGGCAATCTCGAAGTCTTTGTCCTCGACTGCTTTCATCAGAAAGTTAATTTTCTTTTTCATTTCAGACATCGCTTCGTCGTTAGTGCGCACATCCGCCATCATTACAGATACGTTGGAGTCAGACACCTTCTCCGACTAATCAGAGGAGGGAACAACCTCATCGAACAAGGGATTGTCCTTGATGATTATCCCAACCTGCGCAGACTCCGTCAGTCGTTTGTAAATTTTGCTCACGATGGCAGAAGTGTGTCGTCTGCGAGGCTTCTTTGATGAAGCGGTTGCGGGTGGCAGGTCCCTTGTAAGGGTTGTTGGAAATGACGAACCTGAATGTCGCTTTCTTTGATGACATTGTTAATTTCAGCTGAAAGAGTGAGAGATGAGAGGTAGAGTGGTCTCACTGGGCGTGCCAATCTGTTCACACGAGAATTCGAACGACAAATAGAAATTCGACACGTGTAAATGAAATTTGAATATTTGTATGTATCAGTGCGTAGTGGATTACAATCTCTAATGTTTGATCCTCTAATTCTCTCTCTTAAATGTAACCGTACTCGAGGGCTTCGCAGCTTGTTCTCGAGGTTGAATCTTCAACTTCGTGTAGCGGTGAAGTCTTCAGGTGTTTGATCTTCAAGTGACGTTCAGTCTTCAGGATTCAAAGAGTTTTTCGTTGTTTGGGAATTCTCTCTGAGTTGTTAGGAAAAAAAAATTTCTGAACCTCGAAAATGAAAATGAGCTCTCTATTTATAAAGTTCTCATGGGCCTGGTGGGCTTGGGCTTGGATCCAATGGGCTTGGCTCTAATGAGCTTTTGAATTTTGAGCCCAATGGGCTTGACCTTTGGGCCAAATTGTCTTTTGAATATCTTCTCTAGACCGATCCGATTTCGAGCCCAATTACGGTGTGACCGAATTTGCTCGGTCAAGTTTATCTGATCCACCGGCCGTGATGAAGACACGTGGCGACCGTTGATTGGCCGAAATTTCTCGGTCAACACCCACATCTCATGAAAGTTTTTTTTTTTGTTAAGGTACCGAGCTTTTATTGAGAAAAAATAAAAGAATACAAGAGCATCAAAAAAACCAAGGCCAAGAAGAAAGGCCCCTACAGGAACAGATCAACAATCAAGCAAAATAAGACCTATAGGAAAAAAATGTGCAGTTTGAAGAAGACTCGACTTTACTTTTCATACAAGACTTTACCCAAGAAATGTGCAGCTTCATGTCCAGCAATTCTTGCTTCATGTCCACCAATTCTTTCTTGATAATCAGGAAAAAAAATGAAGAAAATCCATATATGGCAGGTTGAAGAAGCCTAAGAGAGAGTCAACAAATTTACAAAATGTCATTGAAGAGAAGTTAGAAGCTGAAGAAAAAGTGAGATAACTATACACAGTAAATAAAGTTTTACCCAGGAGAAATGCTTCCAACAGCCAAAACAATTAGCGATATGCTTGCCAATCAAGTATGGCACAAACAAGCCACAATCCTATTATTAATCCAAAATTTCAATAAGAGTTTTCCCTCACGATAAGATTAAAGATCTTTGAATTAGTAGACAAATGTACAGTTCATTAGTTAAAAGGTGGTTAAATGAGGAACTAAAGTACAAGACTAAACAGGTTAAACAACATAATATGCTGTTTATGTTACCCCAAGAAGCTGCCCAGCAAGGACGCCCAATAATCCAGCTGCTCCCACCACAGTAAAAAGGAAAGATGCCCGTGTTGAGAGCACCAAATGCACATAAGTTTAAGGAAACATGATATGTAAACAGAACAAACAGACCATCGAAGCATTATTTTTATTTTTATTTTTTTCTATTCATGAATGCTCAGGCCAGCTTACACGCTCAACTATTCTCACAGACCTCCTAACCCACTACATTTGGTTGTCAAGAAAACTCGTAAGATATTAAATCTTTGGTAGATGACCACCATGGCTTCAACTCATTCCCTCTAAGCCTTTTATTATTTTCATGGTACCTATTGACCACTAGGTCAATCCATAGTTGTTCCATCGAAGCGTTATAATGACAAGACTCCAAACTGATATTATCTTTGAAGGTACCAACGCTTTCTCATTTCGAAACCAAAAATGCAAGGATGTTAATAAGGAACTCACATCATTTCTGACACTAGGAATCACAAGATTCTCCGCTTTTTTAATTCCAAGAGTTCTCAGCTCTCGAAGAGTAGTCTGGTGTACAAAGAAACATACATACTTAACATCAACTTATACATACGTTACACACACAATTAGAATACTAAAAGGGTTTAAAAAGCAATCGAACAGATGGGTATCATTTTTTTTTATTTGGTAAGAAAGCGTGCTTTCATTAAGAAAAAATGAAAGAATACAAGGTGTACAAAAAGACAAGCACAACAAAAAAGGGAGTCTGGCCCTAATTAAGAAAAGGACTTCAATCCAAAATAACAATACCAAGATCATAATCACAAAGAGGTCTAGAGACCGACGCGACGCCTACAATGAGGCATTAAACCTATTCACCTCCCAAACTTTCTCACTGATTTCTCGACCTCTCTAAAATTTCTATTGTTTCTCTCAAGCCAAATACCCCACAAAACTGCAAAGAAACTCGCATGCCACACCACTTTGCCCTTCAAAGAAACTCTCAAGCCAAATAGCTCACACAAAACAGATGGCCATCATTGATGTACATGTATAAATAGGGAAGTAGAATTGGCAAAATTTTGGTATTGGATAACATTTTCCCCGAAGAACTTCAGACTTGAAATAGAGACTGACCGTAAGGCACAAACGAGACATACGGCTGAGAACTCCATTTCTTGGCCCAACCAACTTCCCTCAACTGATCCAGCGCCTCTTTAACTGCGTTACTATCTTTCTGCATCGTAACAAAAGAAATTGTGTACGTCATCAATGCCACAGAAATGACATTAAGTTGTTCACTCACAATACAAATATAAAAATAAGCACAAATCATGAGTCCAGTCAATTGACCCCATTTTTCACTTGGATTCGGCCAAAATTGACTTTTTAGGTTGACTTTTTCATTGTTGTTGACTTGAACCGTATTGGGCTTAAGCCCGCTCCCCTCCTTTAGCCTTAAACTTTAGTATAAATTGTTTTAGTTAGATTCAAATATGTTTTATTAGGGTAATTTAAGGGTCCGTAACCAATCTTTACTCGCAAAATGGCTCTGGAGGTTTCCCCTCGAGACTAATACTCTGTGGCACAAGATCATCGCGAGTAAATACGGCTGGTAGATGTACTTTTGGGGTACTCCAAATTCAAGCTGTCGAGGCTTGCCAAAATACAATTTATAAACCCGAATACACCGAGCTATTTGTAGCTAAGTGGCAACGGGGTCGATCCACAGGGAAATAAGAAATTTAATCTAACTAAGTCTAATTTGCAAGAAATAAAAGAATGCACAAATTAAAGAATAGTAATTTGGTTTTGGGGGAAGGGAGCTCCTAATTATGCTAACGGAAAATTAAACGGCGACGTGCAAAAATTAAACGGTTGTGCTTAACTTCGAGAAATGGAATTGCTCGTTATGGATGTTCGGATCATCGATACGGTTTACGCGTTAGCCATGTTCATGCACACAATTCATTTAGTTATCTCTAACTCAAATGACCCAAGGAATTAATTAGAAGCGTGCAATTCTAATTAAACTTAGCCAATAATCTATCCAAGGTAGCGACCCTTAAATCTATTACGTGCTAGTGACGGGAACATTGCGACGGCCTAATCCTAAGACTAAACCGGTTTCTCTCTTGCCTTAAGCCTAACATGAAAACGTTAATTAACTCAGTTAACCAATGTCACTTTGGGGCCGAACTAATTAGCCATGCTTAGACCCGTGCTACCTAGCGGTATAGGCAATTATACGTTCCAACCTTTAGCCCTCTATCATGCATAAGAATTAGAGCGTCAATCTAATTTAGCTACACATGCTAGAATTTGATGAAGAACAAGCAAGAAGATGCATAAACAAGCCAATTGTCTTAACATTCACAAAGGGGAAAATCTCCCCAAACATCCATAATTTACAAACCCATACTCAAAATCAAGCACATACCTTGGTTTAGCCTTCCATGGAGGTTGGATTACTCCAATCCACCATGGAAGTGCTTGGAATCATGCACAAGAAGGAGAAGAAGTACAAAAATGGTGGAAAAATCGCCTTGGAACCGAGAGGAGAAGCTTGGAGAAGATGAAGGATGAAAAGATGGCTGCAAAACCGAAGGTTTCACGCCTTTTAAGCTCGTAGCGTCGAGACGCTAGGCCAGCGTCTCGACGCTGTGCCCTAAGTTGGCAGGCGCGCGCGCGCGGGGGCGGCGTCGAGACGCGCGCGCGGCGTCGAGCGAGCGTCGAGACGCTTGCGCTCGACGCTTGCTCTCGGGTGGATCTTCAAATGCACGCTTCAGAGTTCGGAGCGTCGAGACGCTCGGCCAGCGTCTCGACGCTGTCACGCGCGGACACGGCGAGGCGGACACGGGCGTGGGCGCGCGGGCGCGCGCGGACATGGGCGAGGCGGACACGGGCGTGGGCGCGCGGGCGCGCGCGGACATGGGCGAGGCGGAGCGGGCTGGCGCGCGGGCGCGAGGCGAGGCGGCGCGCGCGGGCGCGCGCGCGTCTGGCCGTCTGGGCGCGGGCGTGCGGTGTTTGCGAGCGGCGCGCGCGGGCGCGCGCGCGTGCTGCGTTCGTTGGGCGCCTGGGCGCTGGGCGCCGGCGCTTGGGCGCTGCCCTCTCGGCTCTTAGCCCACTTTTGGGTCGTTTTGGCTCCCGAGCTCCGTTTGGCCTATCGTTTTGACCCGAACACTTCCCGAAACATGTTAAATGACCTTTTTAGCCTCGAAAATCATCAATGGACTTCCCGAGCTCTTCACCATGAAATCACCTACAAGGAAGCATTTTAATCAATATATATCATGGTTTTAGCTAGAATTAGGGATATTAAGATAGCTCTATTTTGGAGCTATCAAAATACCCCCGACCTAAATCTTGCTAGTCCTCGAGCAAGGTATACTCTAAATAATCTCCAAAGAATTAAATGCATGCTTGGACTCTAATCTCAATGCTTGTGAAACAAGGTACTTGTAGTAAATTCAAAACCATCAAAAGCATGCAAACGTTGAAATCATTTCAAAATTTAAACTCCTATTCCCTTACGTGTGTGTGTGCTTAGCACCTCTCAACCTAGCTCACGCAAGCCCGGAATAACCTTATATAGTCCTATAACTCGTTTTCCCCCTACTTATGGCGATAAGAACAGTCTAACGGCTTTTAGCGATAGGAATAGCAACAAAACATAAGGCCTAATTTTTATTCTTTTCTTTGAGTACTTTGTACCCATTTTCTTTTCTTTTGAACAACTTTTTTTTTATTTTTCTCCAAGAGAGCCTAACACGTCAAACCAAATTTAGCTTCACGTTTTTAAGGACCATTGCTCACTTCCATTAGTTCCCCTTTCATGCAGTGACAACCGTGGGTTACACGATCACCCCTGGTTACACGGGCAACACAAGAAGGAGGAGCAACTCTAGAGGTTTTATTTTTCATGCATACTTTTTTTTAGGCAATAGCTTCGCTATACACAAATGAGTTATTACTACTTCTACACATCAAGCCTCCCTAATGGTACCTTTCGGGGTGACAACAAGGTTTCAGACAAAATAAGATCAGTCTAGACCTACAAAACTGAGGATAAGAGTGCTATGTGCTCAGTGAATGTAGGGAAATAACAGAAAAAATTTTAAAATAGGCTCAAAATGTGCATACAACGTCAAATTTTCGAATCCGGCAAATACGGAGTGTTCACAAGCAAATCACAGACCGTCCTCATCGGACACATGCATTCAGATTCTAATCTAACAGCCAGAGTACACATATGCTCGACAACTACTAAGAAGTCTCATCTCTATGTATCAACAAACTCCACCCCCCACCTTAAGATATGCATTGTCCCCAATGCATTCAACTATAAAAACAATAAAATCCTAAGGGAACAGAAAACCTCCCCTGAATTTAATGGAGCTGACGGGCGGAGATGTGCACCAACGTCCTCCAATGGGCTCTCGAATCGTCGACCGTTCCACCTTTTCTCCTAGGAAAACAAGAAAACAAACAACAACTCAAAAGCAAATAAAATCAAAAGCAAAGCGATAAACAACAGAAATACAGTTCAAACTCGGGTGCCTCCGAGAAGCGCAAATTTTTAAAGTCGATTGCTCGACTGTATTCTCTTGACCACTCATCCATAGTCGAACTTGGAAGATGCCCCATCCATCTTCCTAATCACCTCTTTCCTGCGAAAATCCATGAACAGTTCTTTCTCTCGCGCCTTCTGCGCACATGCAACATCAATTTTAAATTTAACAGGTTTTGTAAAGGGTTGATCCCCTAAAATTGATGCAAAAACATGAGAGAAATTTTCATGCATTCCATAAGCATAAGGATCAGCAGGAAAGAACGGGTCATTTACTTTGCCCAAAACATCTTCCACCTTTTCCAAGGGGTGCACATAAAATTTATCAACCAATTGCAAAGTGGAACCAGATTCATGCAAGTCATTCATTTTAAGTTCATCAAAAACAGTATGCGACTCAACATTAACCGGTGGTTCTAAATCTAGCATGGTTTGATTAGTCATTTCATTTTCAGTAGTGCAAGGTAAAGTGGAAGGAAGTAGATTAGCAGGGTTCTCAACAGTTGTCAAAGTAGAAACAGATGAATCACAGAATTCAGTCAAGGATGGCTCATGCAACTCATGATCATCAAAAAGTTCAGTTAAAAATAATGGGTCATCCCCATCCTCAACAGTCATGCATTCATTATGAGCTACAGATTCAAATGTATCTATTTGACAAAGAGAGAACACATCATCATCATGCTCTTCTACATCGGGCAAATGCATCTCAACAACCTCTCCGCCATACTCAACAGATAATATGCCCTTATCCACATTTATTTTTGTTTTAGCAGTTTTCATAAAGGGCCTACCTAATAAGATCGAAGCATGCGAAGAGGAATAATTTTCATCCATTTTCAGAACATAAAAGTCAACAGGAAAAATTAATTCATTAACTTGCACTAACACATCTTCAATAATTCCTAAAGGATGCACAGAAGTTCTATCAGCAAGTTGAATAATTGTTCCTGTTTTAGTCATTCCTTTCAGTTTCAGTTTCTGATAAATGGAGTATGGCATAACGCTAATGGAGGCTCCTAGATCGAGCATTGCTCTTCTAATATGCATACCTCCAATCTTACAAGGGAGAGAGAACATACCTGGATCGCCGCATTTAACCGGTAAGTTCTTTGTGATCACTGCAGAGACGTTCTCACTTACCACGACGCGTTCACTCTCCTTTGTCCTCCTCTGGTTGGTGCAAATTTTCCTGAGGAACTTGGCATACCTCGGGATTTCCTTCAGGGCGTCCAACAGAGGGATGTTGATCTCTACTTTCTTGAATGTGTCCAGGAACTCCTTCTCGTAGTCCTCCTTAGGCGGTCTCGCTAACCTGCTAGGAAAAGGAGCCTTAGGCACATAAACTCTAGTACATGTAGGATCAAAATTTACCCCATGCCACCGTGGTTCGGGATTTTCTGTCTGTGGCTCGACGTGGCCATGATCGACTTCCACCGGCGGGGTACTCGTGGGAAGCTGCTTCCCACTTCTCAAAGTGACGGCACAAGCGCTCTCCGCGTTCTGGTGCTCAATCACTGTCAACCTCATACTCACTTGAATCACTGCATCGCTCAGAGTTTGAAACTGCTCTCGAGTTTCCTTATGTTGTGATTCAAGCATTTCTTCCAAGGATCTACCTGAAACAGAAAGACGGGGCTGTGAGTTATTTTTCAAAGCAAGAATAGCACTACTTACTTCAAAAAGTTGAGGCTTAAGTTCGTCCACGTCCCTTCTCAGGCGAGCATTCTCCTTGTTTTTATCTGCACCCAATTCCAAGCTTCTAGCAACGTTGAAAATTAAAGCTCTAGCTTCGGCGGGTGTCTTGTCCATGAGCGAGCCTCCACTAGCGGCGTCTATCATCTGCTGCCCTTGGGGAAGCAAACCGTAGTAAAAACCCTGAATGAGGGACTGTTCGGCTATTTGATGATTGGGGCAATCCTCGCATAATCGACCAAACCTCTCCCAGCACTCAAGAACGCTCTCTTCAGCTCCTTGCTCAATTTTCAATATCTCCTTTCTGAGGGCGGCGGCCTTTTTCGCAGGAAAATACCTTTCTAAAAACGCCCTATTCAACTCCTTCCAAGTCGTGATGGATCCGGTCGGTAGGTAAAGTATCCAGTCTCTCGCCTTCTCCTTCAAGGTGAAGGGAAAGGTCCTGAGATGGAGTTGATCTGCGGTGATGTCATCGGTTCTGAACGACGCACACACCATCTGGAATGCCTTGAGGTGTCTGACGGGATCCTCATCTGTATTACCACAAAAAGAGGGTAATAAGTTAATCAGACCAGCTGTAAGTTCAAAATTACCTGTAGCTACCGGATACGAGATACTCGATGTGTTCCGGCCTAGCTCAGATGATGCAAGCTCCCTCAAGGTACTTTGATGCTCATAATTACCCCCGACCTCCATCTTGGCGCTTCTTTTGAATTTTCAAAGAATGCTGCGCTCCAAAAACTCAAACAAAAACGCGTAAAATAATACAAAAGAATTAAACTGTACAAAAAGTAAAGAAAATTTTTAAAACCAACAAACTAAACTTAACTAAACTAAATTAATTAAATCCCCGGCAACGGCGCCAATTTTGGTAGATGTACTTTTGGGGTACTCCAAATTCAAGCTGTCGAGGCTTGCCAAAATACAATTTATAAACCCGAATACACCGAGCTATTTGTAGCTAAGTGGCAACGGGGTCGATCCACAGGGAAATAAGAAATTTAATCTAACTAAGTCTAATTTGCAAGAAATAAAAGAATGCACAAATTAAAGAATAGTAATTTGGTTTTGGGGGAAGGGAGCTCCTAATTATGCTAACGGAAAATTAAACGGCGACGTGCAAAAATTAAACGGTTGTGCTTAACTTCGAGAAATGGAATTGCTCGTTATGGATGTTCGGATCATCGATACGGTTTACGCGTTAGCCATGTTCATGCACACAATTCATTTAGTTATCTCTAACTCAAATGACCCAAGGAATTAATTAGAAGCGTGCAATTCTAATTAAACTTAGCCAATAATCTATCCAAGGTAGCGACCCTTAAATCTATTACGTGCTAGTGACGGGAACATTGCGACGGCCTAATCCTAAGACTAAACCGGTTTCTCTCTTGCCTTAAGCCTAACATGAAAACGTTAATTAACTCAGTTAACCAATGTCACTTTGGGGCCGAACTAATTAGCCATGCTTAGACCCGTGCTACCTAGCGGTATAGGCAATTATACGTCCCAACCTTTAGCCCTCTATCATGCATAAGAATTAGAGCGTCAATCTAATTTAGCTACACATGCTAGAATTTGATGAAGAACAAGCAAGAAGATGCATAAACAAGCCAATTGTCTTAACATTCACAAAGGGGAAAATCTCCCCAAACATCCATAATTTACAAACCCATACTCAAAATCAAGCACATACCTTGGTTTAGCCTTCCATGGAGGTTGGATTACTCCAATCCACCATGGAAGTGCTTGGAATCATGCACAAGAAGGAGAAGAAGTACAAAAATGGTGGAAAAATCGCCTTGGAACCGAGAGGAGAAGCTTGGAGAAGATGAAGGATGAAAAGATGGCTGCAAAACCGAAGGTTTCACGCCTTTTAAGCTCGTAGCGTCGAGACGCTAGGCCAGCGTCGAGACGCTGTGCCCTAAGTTGGCAGGCGCGCGCGCGCGGGGCGGCGTCGAGACGCGCGCGCGGCGTCGAGCGAGCGTCGAGACGCTTGCGCTCGACGCTTGCTCTCGGGTGGATCTTCAAATGCACGCTTCAGAGTTCGGAGCGTCGAGACGCTCGGCCAGCGTCGAGACGCTGTCGCGCGCGGACACGGCGAGGCGGACACGGGCGTGGGCGCGCGGGCGCGCGCGGACATGGGCGAGGCGGACACGGGCGTGGGCGCGCGGGCGCGCGCGGACATGGGCGAGGCGAGGCGGCGCGCGCGCGTCTGGCCGTCTGGGCGCGGGCGTGCGGTGTTTGCGAGCGGCGCGCGCGGGCGCGCGCGCGTGCTGCGTTCGTTGGGCGCCTGGGCGCTGGGCGCCGGCGCTTGGGCGCTGCCCTCTCGGCTCTTAGCCCACTTTTGGGTCGTTTTGGCTCCCGAGCTCCGTTTGGCCTATCGTTTTGACCCGAACACTTCCCGAAACATGTTAAATGACCTTTTTAGCCTCGAAAATCATCAATGGACTTCCCGAGCTCTTCACCATGAAATCACCTACAAGGAAGCATTTTAATCAATATATATCATGGTTTTAGCTAGAATTAGGGACATTAAGATAGCTCTATTTTGGAGCTATCAACGGCTCTCATCAATTCGCGTGGTTGTCGGGCAAGGCTAAAGGCACTTTCAGAAATCCGTGGAAGGATATCTCTTGTGAGATTCCATCTTTCTCAAGTTTAATTCGGTTTTCGGTGGGGGATGGGGTGGATATCTTATTTTGGGAGGACCAATGGGTGGGGGATAATCCCCTCTGCTTATTGTTTCCTAGGTTGTATCACTTGTCCTTGAGGAAAAGTCATTCGGTTGCAGATATTTTTAACCAGTCGGAGAATTCCCCTTCCTTCTCCTTTGGCTTTCGCCGGGCTTTATCTAATAGGGAAACAACAGACATTATGGCACTCTTGGCTATAATTGGGGGGGTTACTCTTAGTTCGGAGAGAAAGGATGTTCGTATCTGGAGTCCAAACCCCACTGAGGGCTTTTCTTGCAGCTCGTTCTTTCAGAGCTTGCTTAATCCCTCTCCGTCTAGCGTGTCAGTTTTTTCTTCATTGTGGAAGGTGAAAGTCCCAAAAAAGATTCAATTTTTTGTGTGGTTGGCCATTCATGGAAGAGTGAACACTTTAGACCGGCTTCTGAAGAAAAAGTTTACCTTGGTTGGCCCTTTCTGCTGCATTCTTTGTCGGAGGGCGGAGGAAGACCTGGATCATTTGTTATGGAATTGTAAGTTTGCTCGGGATGTCTGGAACTCTTTTTTTGAGGTGTTCGGCGTCCAGTTTGCTAGGCACGGGTGCCTTAGAGAGATGATCGAGGAGTTCCTTCTCCATCCGCCTTTTCGGGAAGGAGGAAATTTCCTGTGGCAGGCTGGGATCTGTGCGGTCTTATGGGGTTTATGGGGGGAAAGGAACAACAGAACTTTTAGAGGCTCAGAAAGGGACCCAAATGCTATTTGGTCCCTTGTTAGATTTCAAGTCTCTTTGTGGGCGTCGGTGACGCGGCCGCGGCTTTTTTGTAATTACTCTATAGGTCTTTTATTACTTGATTGGACCCCTTTTCTTTAAGGGTTGTCCCTCGGGCTCTTCTTTTTTTGGATGCCCTTGTATTCTTTCATTTTTTACTCAATGAAAGTTTGGTACCTTATCAAAAAAAAAAAAACATTTTAGAAATTTTATGGCTGGCCATTATAGGTCACTTTATGTTTCTTTCTAACCTAGTTTTGGGAAGTTGAATGAAAATAGTGTTAAGCTTTGTCTCCTCCAGGATGGGTGCGAAGAGCCTCCTTCTCCTTTAAGTATGTGAGTTAGTGTAGCTTGCACGTTAAAACTATAGAATCATTCAAGTTTGGGTTGGTCACTGAATTGGAGTACTCAACCTTAGAATTGAAGCTACTCTTCATTTGCATGGTTCTTGACCTCCAAAATAACCATCAACCTTGCCCTAAACAGGGTTTTCTTCCAGATTCTTTGGGGCGAAAGGAATTGAAGAATTTCCAGGGACTCTTTTGTTAGGACACCACCTAACGGGATCAAGAACTCCGATGTATTGATCTGAAAAGATACATGTATTACAAGATTACAAGTGTTTAAAGGTACTTGCACCCTCCCATCTTGAGAACTATCTCAAGCCCTAATCCACTTAACCAATGACTACCCTCTTCTAATCTCATTCCCTCTATTTATAACAAAATACCCTAACTAACTTCCTAAGTAATTACCCTATATGCCCTTACTACTAAGATACTAATATTGCCCATATACCCGGTGGAGGACGGTGGCGGCAGTCGGAGACAGATGGAGGAGATGGTCGGTCGTGCTTGAGCTTGCCCTATGGAGATGGCCGACGTGGATGAAAACATGGTGGCTAGGGCTAGTTTCTTCATATGAGAAAGGAATGGGCTTAAAACATAGGAATAGTCGGCCCAAAACCCTTTTTGTACAACCCTCAGAATTCTTGTGTTTGAACACGCATGGGCCTTGAAAAATAGCCCAAAAAAAAAAACATTAGTACCTTGCCCAAGACCCAACATGTTAGTCTGCCCCAATTTGTTTGGTGTCCCCATCTTCCACCCTCTGCCGTTGGCTTTTTTTAATAAAGACCCAGAGTAATGGGCCTTTTGCTGTTTGGTTGCTCCTAATTTCAGCCCAAGCACTATACATTTAATTCTTCTAAAATTGTAATACAACTCAGAATTAGTGATGGCCCCCACTCCCTCGGGCTTCACGTTCACCTCCTTTCCCTGAGGCTTCACGTTCACCTCCTTCCCTTCAAGAAAACGACAATGGCATTTCCTCAGGGTCTTCTTCTCCGACGCTAATCTTCGTTGTCGGCCATGATTTCCGACGAATATCAGCCTCTTTTTTTCTTCATGAACTTTGCGTTTGTCTTTCCCCCAAGTTTTCGTCTCTGGTTGTACCAGTCGTCCGCCATGGCTTCCTAGGCGCCTCCCCTGAAGCTTCTTCTTCCATCCGCCCCATCGTTTTTCCGAGCATTCGACCGCCGACGGTTTATTTCTTCCTTGTTTCCTCTTGTGCACGCCAGCCCGCCCATTCGAACACAATTTTGCCGATAAGTTCTCCTTTCTCTTTTGTTTTTCCTCTCTGGTTTCTTTTTTCCTTCGTCCATCACCTCGTCTTTTGCCTTTTCTCCTTCGTCGCTTCTTTTTTTCTTGGTAAACTCTTGCCATTTTCAGCGTTCGAAGGTTCTTCCTCCGCCGATCTATTCGTTCCCTCTCCAAACAACAATTTATCAGTAGGTTTCTCCTTCTCTGTTGCTTTTTCGAACTTGCTTTCACTGATGGTTCCTCTTTTCTTCCTTCCTTCTGGGCTCGATGATCTGTTTGTCCTCACATTCTCGAAGGTGTTCTTGCATGAGAGCTTCGTTTTCCAGCCACTCTCCGCCTACAAACAGATCAATTTTGAACGATTTTGCTGCTCGACCTTGATTGAATCGTATTTTTCTTAATCTCGTTCTTGTTCATTGCTTCTTGATTTTTTCCAACTTGGATATTGTTAACTCCTCTAGGTTTCTGGTCTCTTTCCTCCTTTTGGTGATTGAACTTCTCCATCACCTTCCTTATTTCTTCCCGTACTTGTTTCATTGTTTCCCTACTACGTTTGTCTTCTTCGGCCCATTTTTTTTGTAGCTTCAACACTGACTCTTGGACACGATCTAAAATACAAACAAATCCCATAGCCCATTGCCCGAATCGAATGCTCTGATACCAATTGTTAGGATACCACCTAACAAGATCAAGAACTATGATATATTGCAATGAAAAGATACATGTATTACAAGTTTACAAGTGTTTAAAGGTACTTGCACCCTCCCATTTTGAGAATTATCTCAAGCCCTAATCCACTTAACCAATGACTACCCTCTTCTAATCTCATTCCCTCTATTTATAACAAAATACCCTAACTAACTTCCTAAGTAATTACCCTATATGCCCTTACTACAAAGATATTAATATTGCCCATATACCCTTAACTAGGGTCCTCACATCTTTCACCACTTTTGATCCTCTTTCCTGCTAATCTGCTATGCATTGGTGCAAATGTAAACACTCATTTTCTTATTATAGTCTTAGATTTTTACTTCTTTAATTACAAATTGGATAACTTTCTTGTAATTATTGGGAGTTTTTACTTCGTTATTTCATTCATCAATGAAATTGTTTCTTATGAAAAAAAAAATAATAATCATCAACCTTCCTCCTCTTGTGTATTACTTTGAGCATGTTAAAGGTTCTTTGCGTATGTGTGTAGGAGGTGATAGTCTTTACTAGAGCTACCTAAGCCATTTCCATAAGGTTGTTCACATCATGGGCCTACAAAACAGCAGCCCAAAAAAGGAGCCAAATAGGAACTAACCTAACGGAACGGAACATAGGTCCTTAGGTGGGCAATTGTGTTGAGGTCGATTCATCAGGTAGGATTCTCCTCTTTGCTCGTAAGAGTCTAGAGAAGATAGGTTTTTGAACTTTAAAAAGTGTCTAATGCGTCATTGACCTATTGGACACATTGAAAATTTAATAACTTATAGACATTTTTTAAAATTTCAAAAACTTATTAGACACAACATTAATTTAGTAACCTATTAGACACTGCTTAAAATTCAAAGACCTAGTAGACACAACCTTCAAAATTACGGCACCACACTTAAAATCTAACCTGATTATAATCAGTAAAGTTGAGGCACCAGACGTAATATTTAACCTGTTTTTAATAACTAATGAAAATTCAATAAAGGGGAATGCAAACTTTCCATAAGTTTTCTCATGATGTTGAACCATTTCAACAATTAATTGATATATCAGCAACATATTAAAAGAAATTCATACGAGGGATCTTTACATGAAGATAATGGCTGTTAAAATTTCAAAGCAAATTAAAAAAAAAAAATATATATATATATATATATATATATATGAAGAAGGCAATAACTAAATTTTTTTACTTTTAAAGCATACCTTTGAAACTAAAGATGTGGAATGACATGAAACCTCTTGACGTATCCAAAAGGAAAAAGAAAACACACCTACAAAATTATGGTCAATCATTAACTAATTATCTCCACACTCAATATTAATTCTTAAAGAACATATCATGCAGAATAAATAAATAAATAGAAGGGAGACAGAATACCTAATAACCATGCTTTCTTTTGGGAACAATACAGAAGGTCGAGTCTAGCTACTTAGAAACTCAAATCTCTACTAAAAGTACAATTTCCTTTGAACTTTCCGTTCACAAGAATATCATAGGTAGTATTGTCAGGAACAAGACCTCTAGCAAGCATCTCATCATGCAACCTAAAAGCCTCTTGCAGATTCCCTTCCTTAAAGTGCCCAACTATTAATGTGTTATAAATGAGAACACTGGGAGTCATGTTTCTTCCATTCATATCTTCCAAAATCTTGCGTGCATTCTCTAATTGCCCTTTGTTACAAAGACCAGTGATCAGAACTGTGTGTGTTTGATCATCAGGCAAAATACCCTTGGAAAGCATTTCAGAGTAGAGATCTGATGCGTCGAGAAGTTTTCCTTCTTTCAGCAGTCCGTCCAACAATGACGTATATGTTTGCAAATCACATGGAATCCCCTCATTCACCATATTCTTATATAAGTCCATAGTTGCTTCCATGTTGTTCAGATTCTTAAACCCAGCAATCATGCTATTGTAAATGATAACATTTGGACATAAACCAGCTCCAAGAAGTTCATTAAAAAGTTCACATGCAGTTTTCATATCCCTTCTTTTGCAAAAACTGTCGATGAGTGTGCCATATGCTGTAATGTCCATTTCAAGACCCTTCCTTTTCATATCATTCTGTAACTTTAAAGCAAGATCTATATTATTACTTTTACAAAATCCATCAATCAAGGATGTGTAGGTGACAATACTAGGAGAAATGCCAACTTCACACATTTCCCTATACACATTCAAGGCCAAATTAATGTCACCTTCCTTTATGAAACCATCAATAATGGTATTGTAAGCCATACACGTTGGAACAAAGCCTTGAGAAACAAACTTATTGAACATATCCCTTCCCTCAGAAGTACGACCAGCTTTGCACAAACCTTTGATTATAATGCCTAATGTGACGTCCGTGGGGAGAATATTAGCATCTATCATCCTGTGAAATATACTAAAAGCATTGTCAATATCACCTTTCTTGAAATAACCATCCATTAGAATAGAAAAGGTAACTACATTTGGGGTAAAACCATTATCTAGCATCTCCTTGTACACCTTACATGCGGCATTAATATTACCTTTTCTACAGTGACCGAGTATCATGTTATTGTAAGAAACCACATTAGGACTGATACCCTTAACAATCACCTCATCCCATAAATTGCAAGCTTCATCAACCTTACCCTCCTTACAAAGCCAAGACAATAAATTATTAAACGTGAAAACATTTGCAAGACCACTCTCAACAGCATCATCAAACATCTTGAACGCATTTTGCAAAGACTGACATTTCAAATACCCTTGAATCATAGAATTCAAAGAATAAACACTTGGTCGAATGCCCTTAGTTTTCATCTCGGAGTAAAACTCATATGCCTTTTCCATATTCCCATTCTTACAGCAACCATCAATCATAACCGCGTATGTAACTTTGTTGGGCACCAAACCACACTTGCTAATTTCCTTCACAAGATCTAAAGCACTACTCAGGTCTCCTTGCATGCAATAACCCTTCATTAAACTTGTTGCAACAACCAAATTCATAGACTTCCCACAATTAACCATGTCATCTTTCAGCCACAAAGCCTCTGTCATATTCCTTTCCTTAACAGAAGCAGTAATAACACTTGTAAATGTGCCCTCGGAAGGAACCCAACCTATTGCCCTCATCTCTCTTAACAAAGACGAAGCATATCCAGAATTTGGTTTCAAACAAATTACGTGGATAAAAGTACTATATGATTCTGGATCAAGTTTCACTCCTCCTGCTTTTGCTTTTAAAAAATGTTGCTCTGCCTCCAAAATATTCCCTTCCTTCAAACACGCACGCATCATAACATGTAATGTAAAACAGTCACCTGCAACTCCTACCAACAACATTTTGTTATGTAACTCCCGTGCTTCACAAATCATGTTTTTCCTAACCATAGCAGTCAAAAGAATATTCATATACTGAATTGATGGCGTTAAATCAAATTCTACCATTTTATTAAAACAATGAAGAGCTTCTTCAATTTTGTTGGCTCTAACGTAACTATTCAACAAATAATTAAAAACCTGAATATCTAATGGAAAACTGTACAGTTTCGAGCATTCCGCTAAACGTTCCATACGACAACTAGAGGGGACTGAATTTCCTGAAGCATATTGATTGAGCAAATTCTGAACTATTCTATGGGTCTCTGCCGAATTCATCAGAATGAGAAGCAAGATACAAACAACATCAGAGCTCTTGACAAAACCACTTTTCTTCTCAATCCTTTTGAAGTACTTCAATGCTGATTTTGGATCACTTTTGTTGCCCAGAAGAGTGTTTATCACATGACTTTCCGTTAAAGTAGAATTGAGTGAGGTATCACATTTGCCATCTAAAGAAACTAAGTTGCTCTGACAGGCCACTTTAGAAGAGGTTTCCACTGAAGCATCGATGCTTTGCTTGATATGCTCAGAAGATGATGACTGTAGGATAGCCTTTCGTGGAATTTCTGATTGTGAACCAAAAGATTTGTTTTTAAAGAGGGAGCGGAGAAGAAATGAAGAATTTGGTGAAAGATTTCTCATTGTCTCTTTTCTTGATAAAAGTGCCTAAAAGAACAAAAATAAAAACTTAAGACTGAGTAGATTGAAGAGCGAGAGTAAAACTATGAGTTTAAAATGAGAAGAAATGTGAAATATTCCTGACACGACCAATCAAAACATATATTAAATTTTGTAAATGAATCTAAAGAGAGAGAGGTAATAACAAAGATTCAGCCAAAAAAACAAAATCATTTCAAATTGGAAAGGGACATCAAAATCATACATAACCGGTACTTTTGTTTACAACCCTTTCTTACGCATAAATATAGGTACTCTAGAAAGACAGAAAACCAATGAAATCAAAATTGACAAATAAACTTCCATGCTCAAGCTATCACAAATGTACATCAGTAATGAACAAAACAGATAAAATGACGAAATCATCATCACATGCTCAGGGTAGAAGAAAGTAGACTGGAAGTGTGAGGAAGAGAGAGAGAGATTGAGCAAAATGAAAAAAAGCAAGAATTTAACCTTCTACTATATATAAAAGGCACTATAGGGGAGAAACTTTTTCTCCCCATTTTTCCTTTCAAACGTTTTCAAATTCCAAGGATTCGTGTTTTAGTTTACATATATTGATTCATATTCCAATTATTTAAATTATTAACATTTGCAGTTATGTTACTTAGCGATTGATTCATATTCCAATCAATTAACAACTCTAGAATTTAGAGTTCTAATTTATTTTATTTTTTTAATCAATAATTTAGAGTTCTATCCACCTTTATGTTTTACTCATTTTCAGTTTATAAAACTATAATGTAAAATTGAATTGGCGTAAAACTGAATTCTGAAAAACCTATTTAAACAGGAGTACGGGGATAGATTTTACAAGTCTAAAAGTAAATGGTAGCGGTGGAAGAGGAAGATGAAGAAGGGAAGAGCAACCATTCCATTGCTCCCACAACATCAGTAGAAAAACGTACCTCAGCAACAACGACAACACATCAGCCCACAGCACCAGCAGTATTTATGAACGCAACGTCAAGCCAACATTCACGCTCAAGCTCATGCTCACAGCTACTCTGAATTTCCCTTTGACAGCAGAAAACAAGGGGAATTCGAATTCAACATCAAGCCAACATTCAAGCTGCTCTGATTTCCCATTGACAGCAAGCACGGTGAATTCGAATCAGCATAGTGTTTACACTGAATAAGAATTACAAATTCTTCAATCGATCCAACTTCCCTGTTTCATTTTATTTTAGTAGTAAATACAACTCCATTATTTCTTTAGACAAGCTCTAATTTGTGTTCTTCTAATTTGTGTTCTTCAAGTGAGAAGAAAGATATAGATGGAGATTGGAAGAATACCCGTAACGACAAGGGAGTAATCGATGGAGGCTGCGGCGGACCGAGAGGACGAAGGCGGCGGAGGTAGCAGTGAAAACGGAGGCGACAATGAACTAGCTGCTGAATCGGAGGAGAAGCCACCGCGAAGAAGAGGAAGTGGCGTGGAGTGCAGACGAAAGAGAATAATTAGGTTTCCTCTTTGTTTTATTCATTTTTAGTTTATTTTATGAACTTTTTTTTTAAACTAAAAATTAGATTATTGCATGTAAACAAACCCCCTTATTCTGTCTAACCGAATTTTAAATAACGCTCAAAAGATAAAGTAATTTGTTGTTAAATTCATGGATCTATATGTATCCGTATATACAGTTTCAATGTACGTATTTCACACGTTTTGATATGTATATATTTTCAAATTGTGATGGATCGACGTGGTATATACACGTAGAGTGTTGTATGATATTATCCTTAGGAAGGTTTATGCATATTGTTGTCGTAACCCCAAACCTAAAAGTAAAAATTCAAATATATGTCTCAACATTATAACAATAGAAAGTGTCTAAACGAAAATATAATTGTTGAAGACAAATCTTGAAACTTTCGTATATTACATATGCTTGTATTGGGAGAAATAATTGGTCGTACAATTCACATGTTTGTTATTTATTAATATTCGTATATATGTTTCCAATGAGTTACACTTACACACGTCCTAATATATATGTATATAGTCTTGTTGGAATGACTAGCCCATAAACCTTTGTCCTTTACAAGTTCAAAGGAGAATAGATTTACCATAGGTAAATTAGTATAAATAGAGTCACACGAGATTGCAAGAGTGGTTAGTATGAAGGAATACTCTCCTTTTCCCCACACCTGTGTGAGAAAAAAGAGATTTTTCTTTTATCACGACTATGTTTTAAAATTAATGTTGAAATCAGATCTAAAACGATTTCGGTTTTTTATTTGAATTCGTAACTCTCTCTTTTATAAATTTGAAAATCTCAATTTCAGTTATTCTTCTTCTCTGTATTTGTATGGTGTTTTGACAATCTCGAAGGGTACGGTTTTTTTCTACATCTTCTAAAAACAATCTGAGTGTTTCCAACCTCACTCTAACGAGTGGAGGTCCGAGCGTGGGTATTGCGTTAACTTTGAGGAGCAATCGGCGACAAACGTTTCACACCGAAATTGTGTCGCAATTGCTTTCAAGATATTGGTATCCATGACGCAATGGTCTTCTTTTCTGATTTTGTTTTCAACAACGCTTAACAAAATATGGAATCACATGTCTACCGAGAACATTAGCATTTTCTCTTTTTTTTAACCTCATAATATGTAGTTAAAAAAAAATTGACATTCTATATTTCATTAAAAAAAAAAAAAAAAAAAAACATATAATACGTTGGTACTTAAAAAAAAAATGATATGTTTTTTTTTTCTTCATAAGACACATAATAGATGCATTTTTAAAAACATCCATTCTCAATTTTGGATATATGCATTTTGTATAATCTGATGTTAAAATCCCTATGTCATGTTTGGAAAATAGTGTATAATTGTATAGTTGAACAGAACAAAAAGAAAAAAAAATTAAGCAAACAAAAACAATCAACAGAAAATATGACTTGCCAACAAGAGCATAGCTCAACGACATAATCTATCGCCTAGAGACCATAAGATCCTAGGTTCAACCCCCACCCCAACACGTTGTAAAAAAAAACAGAAAATATGACTTCTTTATGTTACAAAACACTGCAGCACCAGATACTCACGACTTAATAATTCAACTTTGCATCTCAAATCTCAAACACAGACTTCTTACACCAGATACTGACTTCTTAACTTATACCAACTCAAACACCTGTAATTTTAATTGCAAATCACCATGGAAGGTTTTTTTTTATTATTTATCAAGTTTAATAATTATAAGATTGAGGATCCAACATCAATCTTTAAAATAGTAATAAAATTGGTGATCCAACATCGATCTTTGAAAGGTAATTAGTGTCTTATCCACCTAATAATTTTGGGATTGGCAAATCATGAAAGTGGAAATACCATGTAAACCTAGTATATGTGAACATATCCATACAAATTTGACTCGGTGATATTTTTTCACACAAAAACACCGCTCAGTTTTAAATAGGATATTTTAATATAAAGGCCAGCCGATAAGGCGGACGAGCCACTCAACCGGCAGCCCAGAAGAACTCATCGGAGAGGGTAAACAGTCACCGGAATGGCTTTTCAGCTCTGCCATTCGCCGTCCGCCCTCTTCTTCATCGACCACCATTCCCTCTGCAATTCTCTCACTTCTCAACGCAAAACAACTCTCTGCAATTCGTCTCCCCTTTTCAAGCTCAATCCCATACCTCGCCACTCCAAAACATTCCTCCAAATTACCAATGTCTCGCTACAGGATTACGCTCCTCAAGAAACCCAGAATCCAAGCCCCTCTGATGATGAAATCTCGAAATATCCAGATGGGAAATCCGTTTCCTCGCCCAAAAGCTCCGTTTGGGTCAATCCCACAAGCCCCAGAGCCTCGAAACTTCGGAAGCAATCGCACGAGGCCAGGTATGTTTCTCTTACGAGATTATCGGAGTCTTTGGACTCTTGTAATCCATGTGAGGAAGATGTTGCTGATGTATTGAAGGTGATAGGTAGTAACATTTTAGAACAGGACGTTGTTGTAGTGCTGAATAACATGTCGAATTCCCAAACTGCGTTGCTTGCTCTTCGATACTTTCAGGAGGTGTTGAAATCAAGTAAAGAAGCGATTCTTTTTAATGTGACGCTGAAGGTGTTCAGGAAATGCAGAGATATGGAGGGTGCAGAGAAACTGTTCGACGAAATGCTTAAGAGAGGAGCTAAGCCTGATAATGTGACATTTTCTACAATAATTAGTTGTGCTAGGTTGTGTTCGTTGCCTAATAAGGCTGTTGAGTGGTTTGAGAAGATGCCAAGTTTTGACTGTGATCCTGATGATGTCACTTACTCTGCTATGATTGATGCCTATGGACGTGCTGGTAATGTTGACTTGGCTTTCAGCTTGTATGACCGTGCAAGGACGGAAAACTGGCGTATCGATCCTGCGACATTCTCGACATTGATCAGAATTCATGGAGTGGCTGGGAACTATGATGGGTGCTTGAATGTGTATGAAGAAATGAAGGCTATAGGCATCAAGCCAAACTTGGTTATATATAACAGCTTACTGGATGCTATGGGTAGGGCTAAAAGACCATGGCAGATCAAGACCATTTACAAAGAGATGATTAAAAATGGATTTTCACCAAGTTGGGCAACTTATGCTTCTCTTTTACGTGCTTATGGGAGAGCCAGATATGGTGAAGATGCTCTCCTTGTGTACAAGGAGATGAAGGAGAAGGGACTGCAGTTAAATGTAATTCTCTACAATACGCTTTTAGCTATGTGTGCTGATGTTGGCTACATTAATGAAGCTGCTGAAATTTTTGAAGAAATGAAGAGTTCTGGGACTTGCTCACCTGACAGTTGGACTTTTTCTTCCATGATTACCATATATTCCTGTAGTGGAAAGGTATCAGAGGCAGAGGAAATGTTGAACGAAATGGTGGAAGCCGGTTTTGACCCTAATATCTTTGTCTTGACATCACTAATCCAGTGTTATGGGAAAGCCAAACATGTTGATGATGTAGTGAGGACATTCAATCGACTGATAGATTTGGGATTAACTCCAGACGATCGATTCTGTGGCTGTCTTCTCAATGTAATTACCCAGGCGCCAAAAGAGGAACTTAGTAAGCTGATTGATTGTGTTGAGAGAGCTAATCCAAAACTCGGTTTTGTTGTTAAACTTTTGCTAGGCGAACAAGAGAAGGAAGGAGATTTCAGAACTGAAGCCTCAGAACTATTTAGTGTCGTCACTGCTGATGTGAGAAAAGCCTACTCCAATTGCTTAATTGATCTCTGTGTAAATTTAGATCTTTTGGATAAGGCATGTGAACTACTGGATTTGGGGCTTACGCTTCAGATATATACAGATTTGCAGTCCAGGTCTCCAACTCAGTGGTCTCTATATCTTAAGGGTCTTTCTCTTGGGGCTGCTCTCACTGCATTACACGTTTGGATAAATGACTTAACGAAGATACTCGAATCCGGGGAGGAACTTCCACCATTACTTGGAATAAATACTGGACATGGAAAACACAAATATTCAGATAAGGGTTTGGCGAGCGTCTTTGAATCACATCTAAAGGAACTAAATGCTCCATTCCATGAGGCTCCAGAAAAGGTTGGGTGGTTTTTGACAACTAAAGTGGCAGCAAAATCATGGTTGGAGTCTAGAGGCTCACCTGAAGTAGTTGCAGCATAGGTTGTTCCTGAAAGGTCCCATAATATCTGTAGTGATATCTTTTATTTAAATCCTTTTCTTTTTCTCTTTCTTTTAATCGGCCATATATTTCTTGAAAGGGAATTTTATGTTAAAGGATGCAATGGAGAGTTCTGCTATCTTTGTTCTTTTTGTTGTATTATAGACATAGTTCATTGGAATGTGAGATCGATTTTAGAAAACTCTACTATCTTGCTTACTGCTAGTTTCTTGATGGTGTTTTGTTCTTGGTTAGCACTCTCAACTTACATTCTTTCTAATCAGTGCAAGATTAGTTTTGTATGTCAGTTGACATCTGAAAAGCATACTGGAGTTTCATTATTATCCTGCTAAAGGGATGTGATAGAAATGCAATGTGAATGATCAAGTTTAACTATGCAAGGAAGGACGAAGAACCAAAGTCATTTTGTATTTTGGGGACGGAGTGTGATGGGAATACGATTAGGACTGTTATTAGGGTATTGAGGGTATATTAGTAATTAGTTAAGGAAGTTGTTATGGTGATCTGTGATTGTTATAAGTAGAGGGAGTGAGGAAGGAGGAAGAAGGAAGGTAGGCAATTGTTTAGCGGTTTAGGTTTGAGTGGCATCTCAAGATAGGGAAGGTCAAAGTACTTCAAACTACTTGGTTTAACTTGGTGCTCTTTTATCTTTTATATTCGCCATAGAGTTAGATGCAAATTTACGTAAAGAGATGTTGAAGATTTGTTTTGCGTGAAGGGATGGATCGTTTGAATTATTTGTTCCAATATTTTCAAGTTAAAAGAGCTACAAAGATAAATCAAGTAATTTTAGGTACTTGAACTCTCCTCTCTTGAGAATGTCACTCAAGCTTAAACCACTAAGGGTATGTTTGGGAGTGATTTTGGCATGGCCAAAATCAATTGGGTATGTTTGGGAGTGATTTTGGCATGGCCAAAATCAATTTTGACCTTGCCAAAATCACTCACCTTTAAAATAATTATGTTGGGCAAATAGTAAAATTGTTTTTAAAAAAAATTAAAATCAGTTTAAATTGATTTTTGAAGGATCTGTTGGCGATTTCATAGGAGGTGATTGACCGGAAATCTCTATCAATTTTACATTTATATGGAAATACCCAAATTGTCCTGATATTTAATAACATAATTTTACAACCCTATTTGTGTTTTTTCTTCTCGCTGGACTGACGAACCCCAAATGAAAATGAAAATGTCTCTCATTCCTTCGTGTTTTTTCCTCTCAAAGATGCCCTAACTCTCTCTGTTCGCTCCGTTTTCTCCTCCCAAACAAGTTGACGGGTTCCTCTCTCGACTGACTGGTTTTGGAGTTTACTTTCTTGTCCTTCGACGTTTTCATTTGAACCTATCTACATAACTAAATGTGGGCAAGATCAGCTCTGTATCTTCCTTAGAGCTTTCGCCAACTGAATCTACTTAATTGCAGCTGATACAAGTACCCAATAAAACCAGCTGTGAGTTTCTCTAAGAACTGAATACAAGTACCCAATAAAACCAGCTGTGAGTTTCTCTAAGAACTGATTTTTATCTTCGTTCCTATCATTTCCAATTTCTGGGTTAACTACCAGAGTCTCTACTAATTCCCATTTCATCATTTGTTATGTTCTAGCTCTAGCTTATATAATTGTATAAGCTAATGTCTAAATCTAAATCTAATTGTATAATTTTTCCATTTCATGGTTAGAGATGAGAAGGGGTAGTTCTATTTATAGAGATAATGTCTCTTTGATAATATTTTTGTTTTTTGTTTTCTATTTTAAGAAATTAAAATTGTTTACTAACTATTCTTTGTTGGAATTAATTAAATAATCAATTCATAGGTGGGTAACAAATTCAATAGCAATTATATTTGAGTTATTTAATAGGCATTTGAGTGATCTTGATTATGGGCCCAAGACTTCCCATACAGTGGTGTGGCCTGCTGAGCAGAAACCAGAACCAGCCTGTTGGTTATAGGGGATTATGGGAAACCCTAGGATCAACATATAGTTTAGGTTATGGTCCCCAATAAGCTATGCAACTTTAGCCTCGAGGATTGCTCATGATTGGTCGGGGTAGATGAGGAAGACCACAAATCTCAAAGTATTACAAGCTATGGATTCATCACATCTAATGGTTACAGGTAGTTCTAATTCCCTTTAATTTAGTTTTTCTTCCATGCTTAGATCCCAAAAGTTTGTCATGATTGTTTTTGGATTAAATGTATTTATTCTTGAATAATCATATATTGAGTTTTTCTCAATAAATTTCCAACAAGGGGTATCAGAGCGGTTTTTGCATAGTAGATTACTAATTTTGTCAAACATGTTGTCTTTCCTTTTATTCATAAGATTTCGATTCAATAGGATTTTAGAATTATTTTACAACATGTTGTGTGAATTACTCGAACGATTGAATAGTCAAATTTAATTCGGATGCTTTTGCATATTTGAGTTATATCATTAAGGATTATGAATGTTTTCATATGCATATTTTGGCTCAATGATAAAGAATGTTTTCATATTGAATCTCTGACTATATGGTGGTTGTCATGAAGAATGATCATTAGAGAAAGAATTAAATAATGAAAAAAAAATAGTGTTCGCAGCAACACTGTTGTTGCGGAAATTGGCTTAAAGAGGTGCTAGGACACCATAGCATGAGATTTGCAGTGGGTCTTGGCCACTGCAAATATACATATAACATAATGAATTTTATGTTATGTTAATATATATAATTTTAAAGATATTACTATTGTTTGTATTTTCCTTTTATAACAATAGTATTTGTTTCTCAAAAAAAAAAAAACAATAGTATTTGTCTATAAAATTATATATATGCCTTATGTTATAAATTTGAATTTGGGCATGAAAAAATGTGGAGAATTAATTAATTTTTCATTTTTTGGTGTGCTTAATAAGGTATCAAGAATTAGCACAATTAGTACAATTGATTTTGAATGTTTTGTAAATTAAAACATTTATAAAGTTATTAGATTATTAGATGAAGTGTATTTGTTGCTTATGCATATTGTGATCGGCCCAAAGGAAGGTTACAATTTGACCAAACAACAAATACACATGCAATAATAAGTATGAATAACATAATGATGTGCCCTTGAAGTTGTTAGTCGGTCTAAAGGAAGACTATCTTCTAAAAATGATAAATTATTATATTTTATTATTGGATTCTAAATGTGATGTCTAATGCATATGTTAGGTTGTCAGGTAGGTTGAAATCTCAATAAAGTTTTTTTTGGGCATTCTAATTTTTATTTTTGAGGACTTTTCCCTTTATAAATTATGCATGTAAAGATATTACTCTTAATTTTGAAAATAATTTTGGTAATTTCATTTTCATGAAGATAAAATTAATAGTAATTAAAATAAATGTGTTTTTGCATAATAATATGATTTTTTATGTTAGTGTTGATTTGATGGGTCATGCTGCCAAAGTAGCCTCTGGTTTCTGATATTGACATCTTCATAGTTAATTAGATGTTTGTGGACCTGTTGTTTATGCGTTCTATTGTCGGTCCAAAGGAAGACGTCAGTTTGGCCAAATAACAGGTACATCTATGGTTAGCTGGTGATAAAACATGGATAATATAAAGTTATGCCATGTGAGTGATTGTCGGCCCAAAAGAAGACTTTCACTTGACCGGATTAGGTATCAGTGTTTCCTCACCACATTGAGAGTATTGTTTGCAAGTTGCAGTCGACCCAAATGAAGGTTGTCAATGTTGTGTTTGGTATCTTGTTGTCCTCATAAAGTTTAATTTTAAGGTATTTTTATAAATAGTAAGTTATTTATGGGCATGTTTTAGTTGTTTTTTCAAAATTTTAAATATTATTGCCTTGGTTGATTTTGAGAATATTTTTGTTCACGTTGTAATGAATAAAGAAACACTTTCATTTTTTTTTTTACTTAGCAACATCTCATTCAGATTAATTGAGATTTATATTAAAAAAAATGGAATAATCTTAACTTCATAAGCTTTATGATGATGAAATTTATTATTTAAGGGAATCATGTTTGATGAAGAAATAATTAGGAAGTTCCTTTAAAAGATAAAGATTGTTCTGAAATGAACATAAAGTAAGAGACATTTAAACTTTTGGTTAAATGTGTCTTAATGAAGAACATTATGGTGCTTGGAAAGGGTAGATGAACCCTTAATGAGTGAATCTTTGATGGTATGTTGAAGAAAATACTTTTAAGTATGAAAGAACAAAATGTACTCAATTAACTATTTCCTTAAGGGAGAAATTAAAGTCGACACAAAGCTGCATTTTGAACATATTAGTCCAAATCACGAAAAGTTAGGATCCAGATTTCTCTTAATTTTTTTTTTTTTTGGAAAATGTGTACTTAGTACTTATTTTCATAATGTATAAAGAAAATTTGTCTTCTCACTTAAGATTTAAAAAAAGTTAGTTCAGCCTGCATGTCGAGACTTCCATGTGTTGAATAGACTCTAGTACTTCTATTTATTGATGATTGGTTCTTTTGATTTAACAAATCTTCGAGTCTGTATTAGGTAGAATCAATGGAGAAATAATGAAATAGTCTATTCCATATGACTTCTTAAAATGCTTAACAACATTGTTTAATATTTCCAGAATTATATTCTTAGTGAAGTCACTCATTTTTTTTTTTTATGTTAGAGAGGTCTTTAGTTCTGGATATCTTAGAAGTCATATGATTAGTTTCCAGTGATGGAACACTATGGATTGGGTAGAGAATGTTTAAGGCCTTTGGCTAAACTTCTTTAAGAATTTATAGAGCCATTAAGTAAAACCTGAGTAAAGTGTGTTGCTTATAGAATGATTCAAAGTTCATACAGATGAGGTTAGAAGTATGACAAATTATTTCTCTTTGCATTTAACTTCTTTGGGAAAAAACTTAAGATTGCAACATAAAGTTAAAGTGGTGTATAAAGAGTTTTGTGGAACAGATAGTCAGATATATTCTGTTATTGAGAATGGCCAAAGCCAGGAGTATATATACTCTTACAATTCCTAATTTGTAGGAAAGACTAACCACACCTTTAGTCTAGGAAACATAAAGCTTAATATAGAAATTAAAGTGTTGACTTGAAGAAATAGTCATAGCCTTTAATACTCCCCCTCAAGTTGGAGCGTGAAGATTACAAATGCCCAACTTGCGAAGAAGAAGTGAAAATTGTGTTTTACCAAGGGCTTTGGTTAAAAAGTCTGCCAGTTGTGCACCCGTCCGAACATGAGACGTAGAAATCGTACCATCTTGCACAGCGTCACGAATAAAGTGGCAATCCATTTCAATATGTTTCGTTCGTTCATGGAAAACTGGATTGGCCGCTATATAGAGAGCGGCTTGACTATCACAAAATAATTTCATGGGACGCACATGTTGTATCCCAAAACAAGCCAAAAGGGATTTCAACCATTTTAACTCACATGTAGTAGTGGCCATAGATCTATACTCGGCCTCCGCCGAAGAACGAGAAATAGTTGGTTGTTTTTTCGTTTTCCAAGACACAGGAGAAGAACCTAATAAGACCATGTAACCTGTCAATGATTTTCGTGTTAGTGGACAACTCGCCCAATCACTATCACAAAAAGCATATAGC
The DNA here is from genome assembly GCA_028017165.1 of Herpetospermum pedunculosum. Lineage (NCBI taxonomy): Eukaryota > Viridiplantae > Streptophyta > Magnoliopsida > Cucurbitales > Cucurbitaceae > Herpetospermum > Herpetospermum pedunculosum. The sequence goes on along the minus strand of CM051528.1, from coordinate 48,654,651 downwards.
TGAAGGTCATTCTCTTCTCGCAGCAGAATGCCCTGACCAGGACAACCTTTCAAATACCACAAAACTCTCAAAGCTGCATCTCAATGTTCAACACGAGGATCACCCATGAACTGAGCTAGTATATGCACAGAGTAACAAAGTTCAGGCCGTGTAATCGTCAGGTATATAAGGCGACCTACAAGCCGCCGATACTTCTCTGGATCATCAATGTTGACACCATTGATTGTGGCAAGGTGATGATTCTGCTCCATTGGTGTAGAGACAGGGCGTGCTCCAAGCAAGCCCGCTTCACTGATAATGTCAAGAACATATTTGCGTTGGGAAAGAAACAAACCGTCCTTCCCACGTGCTACTTCTATCCCAAGGAAATACTTGAGTATGCCCAAGTCTTTCATATGAAATCTCTCGCTGAGTTGTTGCTTGAATTTTGTAATTGCCAAACAAGAGGAACCTGTAATGATAAGATCATCGACATATACAAGAACATGTAAAGCAACATCATCCTTGGAATAATTAAATAATGAGTAATCAGCATAAGATTGCGTAAAACCAATCTCCTTTAGGGCCGTTGAGAGCTTAGCAAACCAATTCCGAGGCGCCTGTCGAAGTCCATACAAGGACTTACGCAATCGACATACTTTGTCAGGGGCACCAGAGTTAAAACCAGGAGGGAGTCGCATATATACCTCCTCAGCAAGATCTCCGTGTAGAAAAACATTATGCACATCCATCTGGTGAAGCTCCCATTTTCGTGCCACTGCAATAGCCAGACATGTGCGAATCGTGACCATTTTTGCTACAGGAGCAAATGTTTCATTAAAGTCGAGTCCAGCAATCTGACGATTCCCATATACAACCAGACGCCCTTTTAATCGTTCAATCGCACCATCAGACCGATATTTTATTTTATAAACCCACTTACAACCGATTGCTTTCTTTCCAGGTGGAAGATCCTCCAGAGTCCAAGTCTTATTCCTTTCAAGTGCATCTATTTCATCTTGCATAGCCTTTCGCCAACCTGGATCCTTAACAGCCTCTCTAAAGGAGGTAGGTTCAGTTCCTGTAGTAATTGCTGCCAAAAAATGGGTGTGTTTTGCAGAAAATTTATCACAATTTACGTAATAAGCAATGGGAAAAGGAGTACCTGAGGACTTTGATGAATCGTGAACAGGTGATGTGACGGGTTTGGTAACACGGACGGTGTTGGTGATGAAACCCTTGAGTCTACAAGAGGGTTTCTTTAGTCGATGACCTCGGCCAGTTTCAGGCACAACAGGTTCAACCGTAGGTACTACATGTCCAGTATCCAAGTCACTAACTGCAGGTGGTGTACATACCGGTATAGTCAGTGGTATATCTTCTATCATACTTGAAGACTCAGCATTCCCCCGAGGTATATCTGCTGCCATACCCGAGGACTCAACATTTTCCCTATCTATATCTTCGGCGATGCCCGAGGCATCCTTACTCCCATATGGTAAGACAATATCCTCAAGAAAAGCGACACTATCATAATACTTCGTATTTTCAGATGGATTATCAACATTATGCAAGGAGACCTCTTCGGAGAAAGGAAATTTTTGTTCACAAAATACAACATCTCGCGATATAAAGAATACCTTTTCTTCTAAGTCATACAAACGCCATCCCTTTTTACCAAACGGATACCCCACAAACACACTGGTAACGATATTATTGAACTATCGCCAATCATCGGGTTGTCGAGACCCGCCAAAATGAATTTATATTTGCCCGAATTCACTAAACTATTAGTAGAGTAGCTGCAACGGGGTCGATCCACAGGGAATTAAGTTAATTAGACTTAATCTCAATTAAATTTGCAAACTATTAAAGTAAATGAAATAAGGGGGAATTTGTTGGTTTCTAAATTACTAAGAAGGAACAATGCAATGGAAAATTTAGCTAACGGAGTTTTCGACTCGGGACGATCGGGATTGAATAAATTTAGCAAACCTCTTGGATCATAGGTTGACGAGTATTATGGCTAAATAATTTAACGAATGCACAGCTCGTCTAAAATTAATAAATAACTCAGACATGCTCCATGGAATTAATTAGACATAATTAATCATGTTAATCAAGCATATCGTTCGGACATTGGCGGCCAACGCTCTCCCAAGACCGAACGATAACAACAAGCTAACTGTGACAACTATCTAATTTGGACGCGAAATTAGTATGTCGATTTGGAATTCTAATTCGGGAAGAACGAACACCAAGGGCGCAAGGACGCCAATACGCTCAAGGTGTCATAATTCCTTGTTACTAGGCGGATCAGAGAGGCACGACATCAAATCCTTTAACGAATGAACATGCTCAAAATCAAGGGTGCCTAGTCCTAAATCATTCAAACATGCTCATAGATTAAGCTAAGAAGTAGAACTCAATTCAATAAAATACCCAACCAATTCAGAATTTCAATTCTACAACCTCACCAAGAGTTCAAACTACATTTATCCTTTACAATCCCGAGCCAAAAACGGTAAATCTACTCACTCATGACTTGTGTGGTGTGGGATGGCTTCAATCCAAGCTTCCTAGCCCCTCCCATGGTGAAAATAGCTGCTGGAACGTCAAATCAGGCGCGGAGCTCGAGGTGGAAGATGATAATGGCGGCTAAAAACGGATAAAAACTTTAAGTAGTCCGTCGTAGCGTCGAGACGCTAGGGCAGCGTCTCGACGCTGCGCCCTAAATAATCCGCGCGCGCAGTCGGGGTGGCGTCGAGACGCTCGCACAGCGTCGAGACGCTTGTGCGGCGTCGAGCGAGCGTCGAGACGCTGTCGCTCGACGCTTGCTCTCGGGTTTTTCTTCAAATCAGCGCTTCAGACTTCGGAGCGTCGAGACGCTCTGGCAGCGTCGAGCTAGCGTCGCGACGCTGTCGCTCGACGCTAGCTCTCGGGTTGATGCATGGATTTTTGCCTTCAATTTCCCCAAAGCGCCCAACCTTCATGCCTTTGCATGGATCTTCCCCAGAAATGTTCTCAGGCCTTTAAATTGCGATATTAAGCTCCGAAAAGCGCCGAAACGCTCTCGAGAGCGAATCACCGAGAACACCTGCAATAATCACATAAAAGCAAGATTAAGCCAATAATAAACGTGAAATAAGGACATAATTATAGCTCCAAAATGGAGCTATCACACACATCGTCGAGAACGAGAGCCAAACTTGTCCTTTATACGAGGTTGATTTTTGGCAAAACAAAGACAACCAAAGACACGAAGAACATCATACTTAGGAGGTGATGCAAAAAGAATTTCGTGGGGTGTTTTATTATTGAGTGATGGAGTAGGGGTGCGGTTGATGATATAGGCGGCTGTCAAAATACTCTCCCCCCAAAAAGAAATAGGTAGATTGGCTTGAAAAAGTAATGCCCTAGCCACATTAAGAATATGCCTATGTTTACGTTCAACACGCCCATTTTGTTGCGGTGTATCAACGCAAGAGGTTTGATGGAGAATACCATTATCAGCATAAAAACGATGAAGGCATGTAAATTCTTTCCCATTATCACTTCGAAGAATCCTAACATGCTTATCAAATTGAGTTTCAATCATGCGACAAAAATCCTTAAGAAGTTGTGATACCTCAGCTTTGACAGTCATCAAATATACCCATACAGCTCGAGAACAATCATCAACAATAGTTAAGAAATAACGAGCACCACTACTAGCAGACAAAGAATACGGACCCCATATATCACAGTGGATTAAGTCAAAAACATTTGTTGCTCTATTAGTACTCAGAGAAAACATGCTTCTAGTTTGCTTAGCTCGTAAACAAATTTCACAAGATTCATGGATAACATTACCATCCTTATGACCATGAGTTCCAATATTATCGGGCAAAAAAGAGTCTACTTTTCGAGAAGAATGACCCAACCGTCGATGCCACAATTCACTTTTATCTCCCACTGTTGCTCGATACGCTTGAAATTGTCTCAAAGGCCGAAACCAATAAACCCCGTCACATTGCTCACCTGCTCCGATCAAAGTTCTCAAAGCACGATCCTGTATGATGCAAAGCTTATCAGTAAAAGTGACAAAATAAGATTGATCGGCAAGCAAGTGAGACACGGACAACAAATTGCAAGTAAGATCTGGAACGTATAGTACATTATGTAGGACCAAAGATTTATTCAAATAAATTGTGCCGTCCTTGGTGGCAATGATTTGTTTACCATTCGGCAGTCCAACAGAAGTAGGAGCAACGTCAAATAATTGAGTAAATAATCCAACATTACCAGTCATGTGATTTGAGCATCCGGTGTCAATGATCCAATCAGTGGAAGAATCACTCTTACCACTCAATTTTCCGGTTGAAGAACACTTCTCTTTTGAAGTGTGGAGCATGTGCACAAGTGTAGCCCACTGATCATCTGAGAGACCAGGAACACCACACCGATCTGAATCCTGAACGAGTGCTTGATCAATAGGTCGTAAGGTGGTTGTTGCGGTATACGTCCTTACCAAACTTCGGTCATACCTGACGACATTGGCTACTTGGTTGCAGCGCTCCTTCCTCCTCTCTCGTTCATAATTCCATCCGTCGGGAGGTTTGGTTGTTCGATCGTCCGCCATAATAGGATGATGATAGTTGGACGTCATAGGTTCGTCGTCAACCATAATAGGATAACGATAGTCGGAATTCATAGGTTCGTCGTCAACCATAATAGGATAACGATAGTCAGATGTCATGGTTTCGTCGTCATTCATAACGAGATGACGATAATCAAATTTCGTTGTTTTGTCGTTAGTCATAACGAAAAAATCGAAGTAGTCGTAGTTTGGTCGTCGTCTCCTCTCTTAGAGTCGCCGCCACCCTAGAGTCTAGTAGGGGTTTTTTCCCTTTTTTTTCTTACGATCTTTGCTCTGAACCACGAGCTCTGATACCATAAAGAGTTTTGTGGAACAGATAGTCAGATATATTCTGTTATTGAGAATGGCCAAAGCCAGGAGTATATATATGATGGAGCGTTGATGGAACGCAGCGGAAGCGATTTGGATCATAGACACTCTAATTTCATCAATTTAAACAAATGGAAACATGCAAAAGCAATGAAAAAGAGAAATTAGAACACATACCCTTGTCGTTCGTAATTCTCCAATTTCACCGCCAGAAGCTCCTCACGAGCTCAACGAGCCTTCTCACGAAACGTTCGTGGACCACCCACGGTAGTCCCGCTATCCTCAGGCCGAGAAACGGAGTAGTGGGACTCCTTTAATTCAAGAAAAGAGGGAAGAAGCTCCACTGAAGAAAAACAATTTTTCAACAGAAGCAGAGAGCAGAGAGAACAGACGAAGTGATAGAGAGAGAGTAATTGAAATTTTTCAAAAAATCAATTACGTACCCCAAAACCCACTAGCTATCTTTTTCTCTTTTTTTTTTTTTTTAATTCGTTTGATCTGATCTGATGAGTCAAAAATTATATATTTACATGTGTCTTACATTGCATGTAAGACACATGTAAATATATATATATATATATATATATATATATATATATATATATTTATAAATTATTATTATTAAAAAAAAATAATAATTATTTTATTAATTAAACTTTTTAATTAATAAAAATAAAAAAATATATATATTTTAATTAATATTATTTAATTCAATATCAAATATTAATTAAATAATATAATTAAACCCGGTTTTCCGAAAACCGACTTTTTGCACATGAATCCTATTCATGTTTTCAGACCAATCTCATATTTAAATCATATTTAAATATGTCCATATTTAAATCATATTTAAATATGTCTATCCTTCTTCCACAAACCCGAATTTGAACGATTCAAATTCTTTTCTTTTCTTTTATATTGTTTCACGGCTTTATCCGAGCTAGCCAGGAGAACCGTAAGGTCCTACAGATCATGAGCTCCAACGATACGAGATTATCCGGTCAAAACTCTTTCAACCGAACTAACCAACATTCGTTAACCCCCGGAGACTCCACTAAAGTCCAAGGGCTGCACTCTCCTCACTGTAGATATATTGTGTCCTGTTGATATAACTATCATCAGTAAGTCGATCCTTCACAGGTCGTTCATAATCACAACGGGTCATTTAAACCGTTTAACCCTTGTATTATATCTTGTTCCTTAAGTACCACTGACACCTCTAATGAACAATTGATTTGTGGTCCAACCATCAAATCAGATTCCTCCCTGATCAGGAGAGGATGGGCCCATTGTTCAAGACCTGGAGTCAGCACTTAAGGGAACAACCTCTCTACTAACCCTTAAAGCGGGTAGGAGTGAATTCCAATCTTGCTACAACTATGTCCCCAGCCACTTATTCAATCTTATCCCCAAGATGGTAGGCATATTGAGTCGGCTATCTGGCCACTCTCACCCGTACAAATCAAAGGATAAGGTTGAATAAACAGGAGTTCATAGTAAGCTCAGGATTGAGATCGAGTTACCTAAGTCATCAGATGAAAAAAAAATCGGTCTTTACAGTAAACGGTGTTATAAAGAAAGAGCGATTTTATTTCTTGGTTCGGTCTTGTGCAAACTCATTGCACAGGACGCCCTCACTCACATGTCTCTACATGAAACGATTCGAATCACATCGTTTTGTACTATACAAAGTGAGCCGCGTCCAATAGTGTCCCCAGGATAAGGTACCCAGCCTTATCCCTATACTATAAACCATTTTTGGCTGTCTACTTGAACTTGATTCACATTCATGTCACACATGAAGTTCAAGTACTCACACTGTCGCCATGGGTGTTAGTTATTGGTATAGGTTAATACAAACACAATTCACTAAAATTCAATAACAACTTTATTGAAATATAATATATACATTCATTCAGTTTACAAACTACGAGTTTTAGGACATAAAACCCAACAAACTCCCACTTGGACTAAAACGTCAGTGGAGTACATGCTGGTCGAGAGAACTAGAATATCAAATATCTAAAGTTTCTCCCACTGTCCTACTGAGCAGCTCGCAGCCCTATACTTTGTAGGTGTCTCTCAAACACTTTAGCCGTGAGAGACTTAGTAAACGGATCAGCAAAGTTGTGCTCCGAGGCTACCTGTGTGACGATCACATCTCCTCGTTGCACTATCTCCCTGATGAGATGATACTTCCGCTCAATATGCTTTCCACGCTTATGGCTTCTAGGTTCTTTAGAATTTGCCACTGCACCACTGTTATCACAATAAAGGGTGATTGGCAAGTTCATATTTGGAACAACTTCCAAGTCTGTCAAGAACTTCCTAAGCCATACAGCTTCCTTCGCTGCTTCGCAAGCTGCGACATACTCAGCTTCCATGGTGGAGTCAGCAATACAACCTTGCTTTATACTCCTCCATACTATTGCCCCTCCGTTAAGAGTGAACACTGATCCTGATGTAGATTTCCTAGAATCTATATCAGTCTGAAAATCAGAGTCAGTGTATCCTGCAAGGATCAAATCCTTCGCGCCATACACAAGCACATAGTCTCTCGTTCTTCTAAGATACTTGAGGACGTGTTTAACGGCTGTCCAGTGATCATATCCTGGATTGGACTGGAACCTACTGACAATTCCTACTGCATAGCAGATGTCAGGTCGTGTACACAACATAGCGTACATGAGACTACCAACTGCAGATGCATAGGGAATTCGTCTCATATCCTCAACCTCTTGAGGTGTCTTAGGAGACTGTTCCTTAGACAAGTGAATTCCATGCCTAAAAGGCAGCGAACCTTTCTTGGAATTCTGCATCGAATATCTTGACAACACCTTGTCAATATAAGATGCTTGAGACAGCGCTAGCACTTTGTTCTTACGATTCCTTATGATCTGAATCCCTAGAACAAACTGAGCCTCTCCCAAATCTTTCATTTGGAATTGGGTCGCTAGCCAATTCTTAACGTCAGTTAGGAACCCTACATCATTCCCAATGAGTAGTATATCGTCTACGTACAAGACTAAGAAAGCTACAACAGTATTGACTACTTTCTTGTAAACACAAGGTTCGTCAATATTTTGTTCAAAGCCATAAGATTTGATCGCCGTATCAAACCTTATATTCCAGGATCTAGATGCTTGCTTCAACCCATAAATGGATCGATTAAGCTTGCAAACCTTTTGCTCTTGACCCTGAAGTATGAATCCCTCTGGTTGAGCCATATAGATACTCTCCTCAAGATTACCATTCAAAAAGGCAGTCTTGACATCCATTTGCCAGATTTCATAATCATAAAATGTAGCAATGGATAAGAGTATTCTAATCCACTTTAACATGGCAACAGGAGAAAAAGTTTCTTCATAGTCCACCCCTTCTCTTTGGGAATAACCTTTTGCCACAAGTCGAGCCTTAAAGGTTTGCACCTTACCGGCTTGGTCTCGTTTTCTCTTGTAGATCCACTTGCAACCGATAGGTCTTTCACTATCTGGTTGGTCTACAAGATCCCAGACCGAATTGAAGTACATAGACTCCATTTCGAGATCCATGGCTTTAAGCCACTGGTCCTTGTCTATATCATTCATTGCCTGTTTAAAGGTCAATGGATCCTCAACGCCATCATCAGGTATGGCGACTTGAGTTTCAGACAAGCCGATGTAGCGGTCGGGCTGTCTTACATCCCTCCCACTGCGTCGAGGTTTTCTCAACTCTTGAGAAGGACCAGCCTGATCAACAACCTTTGTTGATCCGTCTGTAGCTTTCCTGGAAAATTCGGACAAAACAATTTTGCTCGACGGTTGATGATCTCTCATGTGGTCTTCCTCTAAGAACGTGGCATTAGTCGATACTAGTACCTTGTTCTCATGAGGATCATAAAATAGACCACCTTTCGTTTCCTTGGGGTAACCTACAAATAGGCACAATTTTGAACGATGTTCCAACTTCTTTGGATTGGGTACTAGCACATGTGCCGGACACCCCCAAATCCTGAAGTGACGTAAACTACCTTTACGCCCTCTCCATAACTCATAAGGTGTTTCAGAAACACTCTTAGAGGGAACCATGTTCAAAATATATACTGCAGTCTCTACTGCATATCCCCAAAACGAACTAGGCAAATGAGCATAACTCATCATAGATCGAACCATGTCTAACAGGGTTCTATTTCTCCTCTCGGACACACCATTCTGCTGTGGTGTTCCTGGCGCTGAGAGTTGAGATACTATTCCATGTTCTATCATATAGTCCTGGAATCTTAAATCCATATACTCTCCACCTCGATCTGATCGGAGTGTTTTTATCGATTTACCTAATGTGTTCTCAACCTCTGCCTTATACTCTTTGAACTTTTCAAGAGCTTCGGACTTATGATGCATTAGATAAAGATAACCGTACCTCGAATAATCATCAATGAAACTGATGAAATATTCATACCCTCCTCGTGCTTTGACATTCAAAGGACCGCAGAGATCCGAATGCACGATTTCTAGAGGTTCTTTGGACCTATGACCTTTTTCAGAAAAAGATCGTTTGGTCATTTTGCCCTCAAGACAAGACTCACATGGCGGTAAAGAGTTGTCCTCTAAACGATTTAGCAGACCACTCTTAACCAATCTCCCAATCCTATTGAGATTAATGTGACCTAGTCTTAAGTGCCAAAGATAAGTACTAGGAGAAAGTTTCTGCCTTTTAGTTTGAGTCTCAGCTGTTTTAAACATTTCAGTGTTCAAAATAGCTTTGGCTTCGGTTGGTCTTAACACATACAAGTTGTTTTCAAGTTTCGCAGAACAAATACGTACACCTCTTTTGCTAATGAACGCTTCATTATGAACAAAAGATACTTTATACAACTGTTCTAACAAACAAGATATAGATACAAGATTTCTCTGGAAGGTAGGAACCAGGAGTACATTTTCTAGTAAAATGAAACTATCTCTATACAACAACTTTACAGCTCCCACTGCTTCAGCTGAGACAACCTCTCCAGTTCCAACTCTGAGAGTGTAATGACCCCAAATTTTCTATATAATTAATTAACTTAAAATGGGATAATTACTCATAACTCATAATTTTCTTTTTAAATAAAACTCTATCCTTCCATAATCATAAGTCTTAACAACAAAAATAAAACTTAAAGTTTATCTGTAGCAGCGGAAATTATAAAACAATGTCTATAAATAAAATAAACATAAACCAAAGTTGTGATCATAAATCATTAAACTTAAAATTTCGGGCACATCTCATGGTTCTTCCTCTTCAATGCCAAGATCATGCTCGATGAATTCACCATCATCTACAGGGCTATCTGAAAAATATAAAACCACGAGAGGTAGTATAAAAATACCTTGTAAGTGGTTCCTATCATAAGGAACCTTCATGCTCAAACACACACAACATGCTTACATGCTTGCATATCACATCCTAACATGTAGACTATGAAACAATCTAGCTTAACATACTTGTACTTGCTTACATATTCTTACATACATACTTATATCCTTGATTTGGCGCCATGCTAAGCAGAAATACCCCATACCATGACCGTCAATTCCGCATGTAATATTTATAAGGTAATTGCCCCTTATAATTATCATTAACATGAACTAATTTTGTTTCCTAGGGCCCAGCCCGTTAGCAGAAACCATACTTGTCATATCATACATCTAGCTGCATAACATAACTGCTTAATTTGGGTATTTCATGCGTAGCATATTCTTTCCTAACTCCATGACTCTACTTTACTTGACTCCATGACTGTAATGTAACACACATATATGCCATACTCAACCTAAGCATGCTTCACTAACCAATCAAAGTAACATAGATCATGTGAAGTGTATAACCATACAAAAATAACATGACATAACATACTTTGCAAAACATCAAATATCATAAAACAACAAATCAATCAAGTATATATTAAAACAATATAATATAACTCACTTACAATCAATACCACAATAAAAAGATTAATCAAACATCACAACTATACAATACAACAATCAATTCGGCTACTTATGATAGAATCCACTTACCTCAAGCTTCAAATCTAAATCCTTTAAAGCTTCCTAAATAACATATGATACAAATTAAATTAGGTCTAACTTAAATTTAGTTTTGCTAAAGAAACTTCATTCACTAGCTAAAACACACTAACTTTACTAGCTAACCTCATTTGCATATTAATTCCCATAGTTATAATTAATCATAAAATTAATATTCAAAACTCATAAGATACTTTTTGTGAACATATTAGGCTCTGATTTATAGATAAAAAATACATTAAAATAATTTACTACATAGAATTCATTAAAAATTGAAAACACAAATTATACTAGTTTTTTACCGTTTTTAAGCCCTATGAAAATATGATCATGAAAGTTAATTTGAACTCCTTGAAAATATATTTAAGCTTACTTTATGCTACTGGACATGATAAAAAAAAATTCAAAATAAATGTAATTAAACTTCTATATCAATCAATTTCGAGCTAGAACTAGGAAATAGCGTAAACCGATAAACACCATTTTAGAGCAATTTTAAAGATTGTTTTTTAAGCATTTTAATTCTGATTTTCAGCCCCAAAATCAACACTTTAAGATCTAAAACAACACCTAAAATTTTCCATGAGAACCCCTAAACGATTTCAAACAATAGAGAAAAAGAGGCTTACCGATGGTGTGTTTTTCCTCTCTACCGTAAGCGATGAATGGAGGAAAATTTCCAGCAACTAATTAGATTCAAATGATGCTGGAATACCTTAGAAAAGATAGGTATGAACATGTTTAGGATCTATGAAAAATATCAAGAAAGAATCACTACGAAACTAGATGGAAAACAACTCATTTCTTACCGATTTGGTGCAACCGATGAACGATCTTGTAAAATCCAAGAACAACACTTGAAGCAACTTGAAAAACAAGTGATCCTTTCTCAAGATGAGATTTACAGAATTAGAATAGGTGCTAGAGAGAAAACCTTGGAGATTTCTTTAGACAATTTTGCAATGACAATGAAAGGACACATAGAACTTAAGAGTAAAGTTCATTGGAATTTGAAGCAACCAAGTGTTTCCTCTTCTCTTTGTATGAACATCCAAGAGGTCTTACAACATGTCCTTTGGCTCTTCAACTCACCCTCATAAATTTCTAATGACCCTTGGGTGAAAGTCTAAAAGATGTCTTAGGAAAACCTAACTAAGATTAAAGAACTTAATAAGTAAGATGACTATTTTCCTCCTCTTTTGTCTACTTAATTTGACTAGGATAAATTATGGAATGTAAATGTCAAGAATTATAGTTTACTTCTTTTATTACCTTGTAGTAAAATAGTTTATAAAATAATATAACTTATGGTAAAAGTTACAATTCACTATACTTATAAGTAACCACATCATACTTCCAATTTAAAGTTACATTCTTTGTTAATTAACCTTTTATGCATAAATATTTGACTCTCCTAATGGATAAATAACTAAATACAAATTCAATAAATTATTAATATATGAAATGAATTTCTCCAATTATAACAATCATAATAAACAAACAACAATAGAAAATTACGAAAATACCCTTAATGGTAATGTGGGACATTACAAACTACCCCCCTTAAAAGAACTTTCGTCCTCGAAAATTACCTGATCCTCGTAATGTAGGTCCGGGTATTTTTCTATAATATCCTTCTCAAATTCCCAAGTCGCAGCAGCTACTGAGTGATTCCTCCACAAGACTTTCACCATAGGAATTTCCCTATTTCTTAGCTTCCTTGTCTCTTTAGCAATAATACATATAGGTTTCTCTTCATAAGAAAGATCTTCATTCAACTGAAGCGGCTCAGGATCCAACACATTGAAAGGGGATGATACATACTTTCGTAGCATTGACACATGGAACACATTATGTACTGTCGACAAGTTTGGTGGCAATGCTAGTCGATACGCCACTAGACCAATGCGTTCCAAAATATCATATGGTCCGATATATCGAGGACTCAATTTTCCTTTCTTACCAAATCGAAAAACACCTTTCATTGGAGCTATTTTAAGGAACACATGATCTCCTACTTCGAACTCCAAATCCTTTCTTCTACTATCAGCATAACTTTTTTGTCTACTTTGTGCTGTTTGCATTCTCTTACGAATCAATTGAATAGCTTCATTAGTAGTTCGAATTAACTCTGGTCCCAGTAAACTTCGCTCCCCCACTTCGTCCCAATGGACCGGTGATCTACATTTCTTTCCATAAAGAGCTTCAAATGGTGCCATCCCAATTGTAGTCTGGAAACTATTATTATATGCAAACTCCACGAGAGGTAGATGTGTATCCCAACTACCTTTGAAATCTAAAACGCAGGCTCTAAGCATATCTTCTAGAATTTGATTTACCCGTTCTGTCTGCCCGTCTGTCTGAGGATGGAAGGCTGTACTAAATTCCAACTTAGTACCCATAGCCTTTTGCAAACTTTTCCAAAAAGTAGATGTGAACCTGGCATCTCTATCAGACACGATGGAAACTGGAACTCCATGAAGTCTCACAATCTCTTTTATATACAATTGTGCCCACTTTTCTACTGTATAAGTAGCTTGACCAGGTAAGAAGTGAGCTGATTTTGTGAGTCTATCCACAATAACCCAAATCGTAGTATAACCCTTAGGAGTCCTTGGAAGACCAGCTATAAAATCCATCGAGATATTCTCCCATTTCCATAAAGGAACACTCAAGGGTTGCAATAAACCTGATGGTTTCTGCTTCAAGGCTTTCACTTGTTGACAAGTCAAACATTGACTAACAAAATTTGCCACATCTTTCTTCATATTGTGCCACCAGTAGTGTTGTTTCAACCCTCGATACATTCTTGTACTACCAGGATGTACAGAGAATGGTGTGTTATGTGCTTCTTCCAACACTTCCCTTCTAATGGTAGGACTTGAAGGAACGCATAGCTTACCTCGGAACAATAAGGCAAACTCTGAGGATATTGTAAAGTCGCCCTTGCCAACCGACTTTCGCAACTCCATTAGCTTTATATCACCTTGTTGAGCGTCAATAATCTTCTGTCGTAGGGATGATTTTACTGTAAGATGTGCTAACAATGCTTTGGTATCTTTAGAAACTAACTCAACCTCAAATGCTTCTAATTCATTTGCAAGTTCCTTTGACGTGACGTCAAAAGATGGCATATGAGATGTATTTCTACTCAAGGCATCAGCTACAACATTCGCCTTTCCTGGATGATAATTTATCTCGCAATCATAATCTTTCACGAGTTCTAACCATCGTCTTTGCCTTAAATTTAGATCCTTTTGAGTAAATAAATACTTAAGGCTTTTATGGTCGGTAAATATTTGAATCTTTTCTCCATAAAGATAGTGCCGCCAAATTTTCAATGCGAAAACAACAGCTGCTAACTCCATATCATGTGTGGGATAATTCAACTCATGTTTTTTTAATTGACGTGAGGCATAGGCTATTACCTTACCATGTTGCATAAGAACACAACCTAAGCCTTTCTTGGAAGCATCACTGTAGATTACCATCCCTTTTGTACCATCAGGTATGGTTAGAACTGGTGCTGTCACCAACCTCTTCTTTAGCTCTTGGAAACTTGTCTCACAATCTTCATTCCAAGTATAAGTAGCATTCTTACGGGTGAGTTGAGTCAAAGGTGTTGCTAACTTCGAGAAATCTTGTACAAATCGTCGATAGTAGCCTGCAAGACCCAAAAAGCTGCGTATCTCTGTTACATTGGTAGGTCTAGGCCAATTACTCACAGCTTCAACCTTCGATGGATCCACAAAAACTCCATCTTCAGAGATAACATGACCAAGGAAACATACTCTATTCAACCAAAACTCACACTTAGAGAATTTGGCAAAGAGTTTATTTTGCCTCAGAGTTGCTAAAACCTTCTTGAGGTGTTCTTCATGCTTCTCCCTTGAGTTGGAGTAGACCAAGATATCATCAATAAAGACTATAACAAATGAATCAAGGTAATCTTTGAAAACACTATTCATTAACTGCATAAATACTGCAGGGGCATTAGTGAGTCCAAAGGACATTACCACAAATTCATAGTGTCCATATCTAGTTCTAAATGCGGTTTTAGGTATATCTTCGTCTCTAATTCTCAACTGATGGTAACCAGATCTCAAGTCAATCTTTGAAAACACCTTTGCTCCTTGGAGTTGGTCGAACAAATCATCAATCCGAGGAAGCGGGTATTTATTCTTAATAGTCACCTTGTTGAGTTCTCGGTAATCAACGCATAGCCTCATAGAGCCATCCTTCTTTTTTACAAATAGAACAGGGGCTCCCCAAGGTGAGACACTAGGGCGAATAAAACCCTTGCCTAAGAGTTCTTGAATTTGGGTCTTCAACTCTTTAAGCTCGGCTGGAGCCATACGATATGGGGCCTTAGATATCGGGCATGTCCCAGGCAACAAGTCAATAAAAAAATTGACATCTCTATTCGGAGGCAATCCAGGTAACTCCTCTGGAAATACATCGGCGAAGTCTCTGACCACTGGTACTAAGTCAACCTTAGGAGTCTCTAGACTTATATCCACAATGTTCAACAAATAGGCCCACGCCCCCTGTTGTAGTAACTTATTCGCCTTCAATGCAGATATGACTTTTGGAATGGTTTTAGTCTTGATTCCTCTAAACTTGAAAGGTTGACCAGTCGGTAGTTTCAAGTACACTTCCTTCTTGCTACAATCAATAATAGCTTGATTTCTAGCTAACCAATTCATCCCCAAAATCACATCAAAGTCACACATGTCTAACTTAATTAGTTTTGCATCCAAGAGTTGGTTTGCTAAAGTTACTTTGCAGGCCTTAACAACTTGGGTAGCAGACAAAGTAGCTCCGGAAGGAGTAGATACCACTAATTCATACCCTAACGGCTCGAGATTCAACCCAGCTTGTTTAACAAATTCTGTAGATATGAATGAATGACTAGACCCAGAGTCAAATAATGTAAAAGCAGGGTAACCTAAAACCAATAATGTACCTGTGACAAGTTTAACATAAAAAAATGAATAGCTAGTTCCTAAGTCAACTAATGTAAATGCAGGGTAAAAATGAAGTACCTGTGACAACTGCCTCAGCATCCTCAGCCTCACCACGAGTAATGGCAAAAACTTTACCCTTCTGCTTAACATCTCGAGCAAGAGTCAATTGGGTAGATTTATCATTTTCAACATTACCAGAAACTTGGCAATCTCTTGCATAGTGGCCTTCAGTGCCACACTTAAAGCATACCAAGCTATTTCTCATACAGGGTCCCTTATGGTGTTTGTTGCATGTTGGACACTCAGGATAGCTGTATTGTAGTTGCTTTTGCATGGGTTGAGATCTAATAGGTTGAGCCCGGATAGGTTGAGTGACAATGGGAGAAACCTTCCTTTTAAAACCCAAGACTAGCCCACTACTTTTGGTGCTAGGTGAGGGTTCATCTAGACTTTTCTCCATAATAAGAGCAAACCTCAAAGCTGCTGAGTAGGTAGTAGGTTCCTTTAGAGCAACTGAACCCTTAATGTTCTTGTTAAGCCCTTTAATAAATCTTTTG
The DNA here is from genome assembly GCA_028017165.1 of Herpetospermum pedunculosum. Classification (NCBI taxonomy): domain Eukaryota; kingdom Viridiplantae; phylum Streptophyta; class Magnoliopsida; order Cucurbitales; family Cucurbitaceae; genus Herpetospermum; species Herpetospermum pedunculosum. The sequence continues at coordinate 48,638,153 of CM051528.1, read as the reverse complement.
ACCCTTTTGACTTCAGTGTTGACCAGATCAGTGGCAAACCGGGCCAATTCAGCAAATTTTCGTTCATATTGAGCTACAGTCATACTTCCTTGGACGAGCTTGAAAAATTCGGCTTCCTTCTCATCCTTGATTGTGTCAGGAAAATAGTGGTCATACAATAACTCTTTAAATCTAATCCAAGTAATGGGATGGTTATCATGATCCTCAGCAGTCTTTGTTGAGTCCCACCAATAGACAGCTTCATCTTGAAGCATGAAAACAGCCGCCCTAACCTTTAGATCATCACCACATCTCATGTACTCGAATAACTTCTCCAATGCTTTAATCCACTCCTCAGCTGCAGAGGGTCTTTCTGACTTTCCATCGAATTTCGGTGGATCATATCGTTTGAAATCTCTTATAAAATGAGCCTCATCTTGTCCAACTCTATCTCCTCTAACATTATCTTGCCTTGGTTCAGCCCTTCGAGTCATGTTATCAAACAAAGTTTGAAGAGCTTCAGGGGTCAAAATCAGCTGTTGCACTGGTTGATTGACCATATGTTGATCTGCTGGTATTTCAGGAATGTTCGGTGCATCAGGTTCAGTAGGGTTCAAACGACCACCTTGATTCCTTGGAGGCATATCTATAATGGTACCTTATAAGTACTTTTTTTTTTAAGACTAAATTCAAAGTATCAATGTTTTTCTATTAATTAAAAGTATCATAAACCTAAGAACTAATATCGAGTCGTATAAAGTCAAACATTTTCTACGCCTAGCTAATTTCTAAAGGATCATGCTAAACCAAGTTCAAAGATATATATACAAAAAAAATAATAATAATAATAAATTACCAATATATCATGAAATAAAAAAAAAAAAAAATAAACAAAAGAATACGTAGAGATAATACCTGGCATTGTCGAAGTCGAAGCATGAGACAAGCCCTACTTTATTCTAAGTACTATTTGATTTACTTTGCTTAAACATCTACTTATTTTACAGCTTATATTATAAGCTAGTCTACAGGATTTTATTGCTCTGATACCAACTGTAATGACCCCAAATTTTCTATATAATTAATTAACTTAAAATGGGATAATTACTCATAACTCATAATTTTCTTTTTAAATAAAACTCTATCCTTCCATAATCATAAGTCTTAACAACAAAAATAAAACTTAAAGTTTATCTGTAGCAGCGGAAATTATAAAACAATGTCTATAAATAAAATAAACATAAACCAAAGTTGTGATCATAAATCATTAAACTTAAAATTTCGGGCACATCTCATGGTTCTTCCTCTTCAATGCCAAGATCATGCTCGATGAATTCACCATCATCTACAGGGCTATCTGAAAAATATAAAACCACGAGAGGTAGTATAAAAATACCTTGTAAGTGGTTCCTATCATAAGGAACCTTCATGCTCAAACACACACAACATGCTTACATGCTTGCATATCACATCCTAACATGTAGACTATGAAACAATCTAGCTTAACATACTTGTACTTGCTTACATATTCTTACATACATACTTATATCCTTGATTTGGCGCCATGCTAAGCAGAAATACCCCATACCATGACCGTCAATTCCGCATGTAATATTTATAAGGTAATTGCCCCTTATAATTATCATTAACATGAACTAATTTTGTTTCCTAGGGCCCAGCCCGTTAGCAGAAACCATACTTGTCATATCATACATCTAGCTGCATAACATAACTGCTTAATTTGGGTATTTCATGCGTAGCATATTCTTTCCTAACTCCATGACTCTACTTTACTTGACTCCATGACTGTAATGTAACACACATATATGCCATACTCAACCTAAGCATGCTTCACTAACCAATCAAAGTAACATAGATCATGTGAAGTGTATAACCATACAAAAATAACATGACATAACATACTTTGCAAAACATCAAATATCATAAAACAACAAATCAATCAAGTATATATTAAAACAATATAATATAACTCACTTACAATCAATACCACAATAAAAAGATTAATCAAACATCACAACTATACAATACAACAATCAATTCGGCTACTTATGATAGAATCCACTTACCTCAAGCTTCAAATCTAAATCCTTTAAAGCTTCCTAAATAACATATGATACAAATTAAATTAGGTCTAACTTAAATTTAGTTTTGCTAAAGAAACTTCATTCACTAGCTAAAACACACTAACTTTACTAGCTAACCTAATTTGCATATTAATTCCCATAGTTATAATTAATCATAAAATTAATATTCAAAACTCATAAGATACTTTTTGTGAACATATTAGGCTCTGATTTATAGATAAAAAATACATTAAAATAATTTACTACATAGAATTCATTAAAAATTGAAAACACAAATTATACTAGTTTTTTACCGTTTTTAAGCCCTATGAAAATATGATCATGAAAGTTAATTTGAACTCCTTGAAAATATATTTAAGCTTACTTTATGCTACTGGACATGATAAAAAAAAATTCAAAACAAATGTAATTAAACTTCTATATCAATCAATTTCGAGCTAGAACTAGGAAATAGCGTAAACCGATAAACACCATTTTAGAGCAATTTTAAAGATTGTTTTTTAAGCATTTTAATTCTGATTTTCAGCCCCAAAATCAACACTTTAAGATCTAAAACAACACCTAAAATTTTCCATGAGAACCCCTAAACGATTTCAAACAATAGAGAAAAAGAGGCTTACCGATGGTGTGTTTTTCCTCTCTACCGTAAACGATGAATGGAGGAAAATTTCCAGCAACTAATTAGATTCAAATGATGCTGGAATACCTTAGAAAAGATAGGTATGAACATGTTTAGGATCTATGAAAAATATCAAGAAAGAATCACTACGAAACTAGATGGAAAACAACTCATTTCTTACCGATTTGGTGCAACCGATGAACGATCTTGTAAAATCCAAGAACAACACTTGAAGCAACTTGAAAAACAAGTGATCCTTTCTCAAGATGAGATTTACAGAATTAGAATAGGTGCTAGAGAGAAAACCTTGGAGATTTCTTTAGACAATTTTGCAATGACAATGAAAGGACACATAGAACTTAAGAGTAAAGTTCATTGGAATTTGAAGCAACCAAGTGTTTCCTCTTCTCTTTGTATGAACATCCAAGAGGTCTTACAACATGTCCTTTGGCTCTTCAACTCACCCTCATAAATTTCTAATGACCCTTGGGTGAAAGTCTAAAAGATGTCTTAGGAAAACCTAACTAAGATTAAAGAACTTAATAAGTAAGATGACTATTTTCCTCCTCTTTTGTCTACTTAATTTGACTAGGATAAATTATGGAATGTAAATGTCAAGAATTATAGTTTACTTCTTTTATTACCTTGTAGTAAAATAGTTTATAAAATAATATAACTTATGGTAAAAGTTACAATTCACTATACTTATAAGTAACCACATCATACTTCCAATTTAAAGTTACATTCTTTGTTAATTAACCTTTTATGCATAAATATTTGACTCTCCTAATGGATAAATAACTAAATACAAATTCAATAAATTATTAATATATGAAATGAATTTCTCCAATTATAACAATCATAATAAACAAACAACAATAGAAAATTACGAAAATACCCTTAATGGTAATGTGGGACATTACAGAGAGTTATCTCACCGCGAGAAAGTGGCTGCCAAGAACTAGTTTCCTGAAAAGAAGAACAAACATGGTTAGTAGCTCCTGAATCAAGTATCCAGGTATGACAATCATGTTCTACTAAACATGTTTCAACAACAAGTAAATCATATTTACCTTGTCTTTCCTTCTCAGCCTTTTTCTCTGCAAGATACTTTGGGCAATTCCGTTTCCAGTGCCCATCTACACCACAATGGAAACATTTTCCTTTGTCTGTAGATCTAGTCTTGCTTTTCCCTTCCTTTTATCTTTCTTCTTCTTTTGAATACTCTTATTCTTAATAGAAGAAAGTTCAGACCTACTCCCTGAAGACGACCCCTTTTGGAATTTCCTAGAAGTGACAACGTTTGTCTCCTTCTCTTTTCCTTTAGAAGTGTGAAGGGACTGATAGGTCTGTAGCTCGCTGAGGAGAGAAGTCAAATTATACTTTATTTTGTTCATTACCAAATTGGTTCTGAACTGAAGGAAACTCTTCGGAAGAGATTCCAAGATAAAGCTTACTTGACTTGACTCATTTATAATAGCTCCGTTTACTTCCGCCACATTGAAGTGGACCATCATGTTAAGGACATGCTCCCTAACAGAGGTTCCCTCCTTCATGCGAGAGTTGTAAACGAATTTGAGGGCTTCATGACAGACCGATGAGGACGGAAGTCCAAACATCTCCTGTAATGAAGACATGATTTCTTTAGCAGAAACCATATCCTCGTGCTTCTTAGCTAACACATCAGATATGCTGGCTAAGATATAGACTCGGGCTTTATCATTAGCCCTTGTCCATCTATCATATGCTTCTCGAACAGTTCGAGTCGCATCCGAGCTAGGAGGGGGAGGACAATCCTCTGATAAGACGAACCTGAGATCATCTAGAACGAGAATCGTATTCAAGTTCGATTTCCAGGTCGCGTAGTTATCGCCGGTTAACTTACCGGAAGCTAGTAAGTGAATAAAAGAGCTAGACATGCTGAAAAGAGAATGAATAAATATTAGTGAAAAAGTTTTAACCTAATTTACACACCAATCAAGAATTTAGCAAAGAATAATAATGTACCCAAAACTCATTATTAAACTGCAACGATACTTCAGTGGGTCAGAATGGTCGCTACCGAGGGGCAGTCAAGCATTCATTCACTGAATCAAGACATTCTTGACTAAATGCTAATACCAGAATATCTCATATTCCTATAGTATCTTAGTTATCGCTGTTTGGTCAAGATTTACTAACTCCTTAGCAAATCTCGTAAGTGTGACCCTCCATTTTTAGAATTCATAGGACGGCCCCAACGATGCAACCGAATGGAAATGTCAAAGTTGGGAATGGCTCTATGTTTCTTTATCCATAAATGGTGATTGAGATGTTCCGATTCCTATGAAACGACCCTCCGAATGGATCGGTACCACTTGTGGGCACCTAGCAGGCAGAACATAGGAATCTCACGGTTCAATCCAATGGAGGAGACCGTAGGATGTATTGACATACTTCCTTCTCCCACTTACTATAAATACTTTCTCCATTCACCTTGCTCTTGAATTATGCAAATACCATCCGAATGGGGATGCCCTATTGACATCACGAGGCCGAGCATAATTCTCACGGTGTGAACTTGACAGAGAACGTAGGAGGAGAGGGACATATCATATATACCTTCTCAACACCTCTACTAAGTATTTTAAGACGAAATGGGTAAATTACTCAGGCATTATCCGGCTAAGACAATAAGGCCTAAGTCTAGGTAAAACAAACTTTTACCTATGATGTCTAGGTGATAAACACTTTATTACCTCACACCACTCACGCATGCTCATAAAGCCGGGTTAACTTTACTCAAGTACCGGATGGTCCCCAGGTAGGAGGTGTTCCGTAAACCGTCAACTTAAATACCTCCAACCTCGAACAGGATGTCCCCGGGTGAGTTTCTTGTAACCTTAGCATTTACAAGATATCGACCTATTCATCTAATGAAACGGAACGATACATTCAACCCTAAGTGAGCATGCCTTTGTCTTTGTTATAGATTTTAAAAGTCTATGCCAATTTTACAACGCTTTGCAAAACTAAGACTTACTACAACAAACTTCTACATGCTTCTCAAACATGCATCACTAAGGCACGACAAGTTGAATATTTAATTTCATAATTAATATAACAATTATATCGATTATGTTTTTAAATATACAACTCCTAATTCATAAATTAATATAACACTTATATCAATTCTCATGAATTAAGCATGCATCCTATACATTATAACACTTATAACAAACAAAATGCATCTAATGTTGGATGTTTAATTTCATAATTAATATAACACTTATATCAATTATTCTATTAAGCAAACAACATCTAATTCATGAATTAATATAACTCTTATATTAATACTCATGAATAAACATGCATCCAATATATTATAACACTTATAACCTATAATATGCATAAAACCATGGCAACCTATGTTGTATATTTAATTTCATAATTAATATAACACTTATATCAATTATTCTATTAAATTAACAACAACTAATTCATGAATTAATATAACTTTTATATCAAAATTCATGAATTGCCAAATATATACCAATTGATTGAAATTGAGTGGCCAAAAACGCTCTGATACCAATTGATGGAGCGTTGATGGAACGCAGCGGAAGCGATTTGGATCATAGACACTCTAATTTCATCAATTTAAACAAATGGAAACATGCAAAAGCAATGAAAAAGAGAAATTAGAACACATACCCTTGTCGTTCGTAATTCTCCAATTTCACCGCCAGAAGCTCCTCACGAGCTCAACGAGCCTTCTCACGAAACGTTCGTGGACCACCCACGGTAGTCCCGCTATCCTCAGGCCGAGAAACGGAGTAGTGGGACTCCTTTAATTCAAGAAAAGAGGGAAGAAGCTCCACTGAAGAAAAACAATTTTTCAACAGAAGCAGAGAGCAGAGAGAACAGACGAAGTGATAGAGAGAGAGTAATTGAAATTTTTCAAAAAATCAATTACGTACCCCAAAACCCACTAGCTATCTTTTTCTCTTTTTTTTTTTTTTTAATTCGTTTGATCTGATCTGATGAGTCAAAAATATATACCTTGTATATATTTACATGTGTCTTACATTGCATGTAAGACACATGTAAATATATATATATATATATATATATATATATATATATATATATATATATATATATTTATAAATTATTATTATTAAAAAAAAATAATAATTATTTTATTAATTAAACTTTTTAATTAATAAAAATAAAAAAATATATATATATTTTAATTAATATTATTTAATTCAATATCAAATATTAATTAAATAATATAATTAAACCCGATTTTCCGAAAACCGACTTTTTGCACATGAATCCTATTCATGTTTTTAGACCAATCTCATATTTAAATCATATTTAAATATGTCCATATTTAAATCATATTTAAATATGTCTATCCTTCTTCCACAAACCAGAATTTGAACGATTCAAATTCTTTTCTTTTCTTTTATATTGTTTCACGGCTTTATCCGAGCTAGCCAGGAGAACCGTAAGGACCTACAGATCATGAGCTCCAACGATACGAGATTATCCGGTCAAAACTCTTTCAACCGAACTAACCAACATTCGTTAACCCCCGGAGACTCCACTAAAGTCCAAGGGCTGCACTCTCCTCACTGTAGATATATTGTGTCCTGTTGATATAACTATCATCAGTAAGTCGATCCTTCACAGGTCGTTCATAATCACAACGGGTCATTTAAACCGTTTAACCCTTGTATTATATCTTGTTCCTTAAGTACCACTAACACCTCTAATGAATAATTGATTTGTGGTCCAACCATCAAATCAGATTTCTCCTTGATCAGGAGAGGATGGGCCCATTGTTCAAGACCTGGAGTCAGCACTTAAGGGAACAACCTCTCTACTAACCCTTAAAGCAGGTAGGAGTGAATTCCAATCTTGCTACAACTATGTCCCCAGCCACTTATTCAATCTTATCCCCAAGATGGTAGGCATATTGAGTCGGCTATCTGGCCACTCTCACCCGTACAAATCAAAGGATAAGGTTGAATAAACAGGAGTTCATAGTAAGCTCAGGATTGAGATCGAGTTACCTAAGTCATCAAATGAAAAAAAAATCGGTCTTTACAGTAAACGGTGTTATAAAGAAAGAGCGATTTTATTTCTTGGTTCGGTCTTGTGCAAACTCATTGCACAGGACGCCCTCACTCACATGTCTCTACATGAAACGATTCGAATCACATCGTTTTGTACTATACAAAGTGAGCCGCGTCCAATAGTGTCCCCAGGATAAGGTACCCAGCCTTATCCCTATACTATAGACCATTTTTGGCTGTCTACTTGAACTTGATTCACATTCATGTCACACATGAAGTTCAAGTACTCACACTGTCGCCATGGGTGTTAGTTATTGGTATAGGTTAATACAAACACAATTCACTAAAATTCAATAACAACTTTATTGAAATATAATATATACATTCATTCAGTTTACAAACTACGAGTTTTAGGACATAAAACCCAACAATATACTCTTACAATTCCTATTTTGTAGGAAAGACTAACCACACCTTTAGTCTAGGAAACATAAAGCTTAATATAGAAATTAAAGTGTTGACTTGAAGAAATAGTCATAGCCTTTAATAGTGTACCACATAAAACAACAACTAAATCTCTTGCAATTAAAGGCTAGGCAAATGCTTAACATTATGTTTGCATTTAGAGATGTCCAACTAATGATTGGTCCTAAAGGTCAATAAGAAAAATTTGGACTTAAAATCATTTGTTGTTACTCTAGGTACACTAGTCATTTTCATGATTTCTAAAATTAAGTCTCACTTAGGTTCATTTGCTAGATATTTTTACTTTCTTAAGGATATTGAGTTTGAGGGGAAGATAAAATGAGGAATGTTATCCTTATGAAAAGAGAATTTGAGTTATTTTCTCTATGTGAAAACATTAGTTAAGATTCTTCTCATTTAAGTAAGACAAACTCAACATTATTAAAGTAATCACAAGAGATGGGAGAAATCCAAGTATAAAGATTTAAGTTTGACTTAAAAGTAAAAGGAAGATGATTCAATTATCTTTCCCTAAAGTCAAACAAAGATTTAACTCTTAAAATAGAGAATTAATGTCACAAAGAATTAGGTGAAACAACAATGACAATATTTGACATTTTGTCATATTGCCTTTAAGAGGTAATGTGTGTTAAAAGATATAAAGTTTGTCTAGTTATTATGTTTCAATTATTATGGGTGACATTAATTATTTAGAGACTTGTGATAACACTTCAAAACTATTTTTAAAAGTTATGTCAAATAGATATAAAGATTGATAGCCTATATAGTTTAGAAATTCTTGATCTAGTAACACAAGGTTTCAAAGGTTTCATTCCATTTGTGATCATAATAAGGTTTTATGTTTGTAACTTCATAAGCTTCATTAATTAATTATCACATTTAAGGTCTAAGACAAAAGTGATAATTATAAATTACAGACTTAGTAGGAGTAAAATTATTTTCTTAGTGTAATATGACTATGACGTGATAAATACTAAGCTATAGGATGAAAGCTTGTATGAATATCTTTTTTTATATTGTGAAATGATATTGTGAGATCAATCTCAAGTAACATTGAGATTTCACAAAAGAGGTTATGTCAGAAAGTCTTCCAAGTTTTCTACAATAAAGTTGCATGCACTAAAAAAATATTCAAATCATTAAAGACGACAAATTTAGTCTCAATAAAGGTCCCTTGAATAAAGAAATGAAGAATTTCATGCTTGAAGTTTAGACGCTTCCGCTTCCGTATTCATATCAATAACAAAAGGCAATATTTTTATAACTCTTAATTGGATCTAAAGAGTTTTAAGGTAATTAACAAAATGATACATGCTCACTCGTCAAAATCAAATAAAGTAGAGATCATGAGGTAATTTGATTTTGATAATAGTAAGAGTTGCCAACAGGATCCACCTTCCCGGTTATGTTCACTAAATGAGTAAAAAATATTACTGTAAATAAAGTGACAAATAGTCATTTGTTGTAGTTTCTTTTATCATTAAAGTTTGTGGTCATAACACTTTGTGTGGCAAGAAACTCATAAATTTTAATTCTTGTCACTAAGTTGTCGACAAGAATTTGTAATTCTTTTCAATTTATAGCAACAAAAGCTTTATGAGAATCATAAGCTTTAGTTGATAAAGAAAATTCAGAGTTTTTATTGTGTCTAAAGGAATACAACTTTATTATTACAGATACGTTCATTAAGAAATTTCACACACAAAAGTTTTGGGAGCATAATGCTCATATAGGTGTGAAAATTATGGTACGTCAGTTGAGTGGGAGTTTGTGCTTTCGTAAAGCAGACACAAAATTTTGTTTCTGCAGAAGAAAGAAGATGAATTATTTTTGTTACTCTGAATCATTTTCTTTCTAACAGTAGTTTAACATAAGGCTAGAAAGAGTTAAGTTTGATCTCTCTAAAGAATAAAGTTGACCAGTTGAAAATAGACATGTTTAGATCACATTACATGTAATTTTCATGCTGCTCTTCCACACTTGATCCATGTCATTGACTATATTTAGTGTGGTGATCAGACTGAGTTGCGACCATACATGTGACAAAAGTCGCTTTGGTTCCTCATTGGTATACAAAATGGACCGGATTGTGTTTAAAGGGAAGTTATTTTTAAAATAGCATTAAGTTGTGCACTAAAGAATAAATTAGTAATTGCTAATAAGGAAATTGTTGCCCAAGTGGGAGATTGTTGGAATTAATTAAATAATTAATTTATATGTGGGTAACAAATTCAATAACAATTATATTTGAGTTATTTAATAGGCATTTGAGTGATCTTGATTATGGGCCCAAGAATTCCCATATAGTGGTGTGGGCGAGAAACCAACCTTCTAGGGGATTATGGAAAACCCTAAGATCAATATATATATATATATATATATATATATATATGCCCATGATTGGTCTTGCATAGATGAGGAAGACCACAAACCTCAAAGTATTACAAGCTATGGATTCATCACATCTAATTGTTCTAGGTAATTCTAATCTCCTTTAATTTAGTTTTTCTTCCATGCTTAGATCCCAAAAGTTTGTCATGATTGTTTTTGGATTAAATGTATTTATTCTTGAATAATCATATATTCGGTTTTTCTCAATAAATTTCCAACATTCTTTTGTTTTACTTTTCACATTTGAAGACATTTTGGAACAGCTTGTTGGTAAGCAAACTTAATCTTTAAAAACAGAAAATCAAGTCGGGTCTTTCTTAACTAAGCTCATAATAGAACTAAGTGACCATTACTCTATAAGCAAACTCCACATTTCACAGCCTCTTGCCGACTCGAAACTAATTCCCTCATTGAGTGAATGGGGAAATTAGAACAACATGAAACTTTGGATCTGAAGTAAGAGATTTGACTATAGAGTAGATGGGACTTTGCTCATCATGAACAAGTTGATCTTGCCCACATTTACTTCACTTCAAAAGGTTATATTATAAGAAATGTTGTTTAAAGCAACCAGTAATAACATTCTCTGCACATTGCATCCATATGTTATTTATTGAATTTGTTTTGTGATATCATTCTTTGAAGGTTGTGTTAATTGTTGAAGTGGGTACGATACATTTATGTTTTTACATGCCTTCATGTCTATTGCTTTCCTATTTTCAGCTCTGCACAATCATATTTTGAAGCTCAAGTACCTTCATGTATTGTTTTGTTTTCAGTTGAAAAACTTTGGTTGTGTTTCTTGCTTGACCTTACTTTTACTTTGTTTTATGCTCTTGATTTTGCATGCTTCTTTGAGTTCAAGTTTTCATATGGGTTTTTCTGGAGGGTCATTTGTCGGATACTTTGTCTTGTTTGAACGAAATCCAAATAATCTTTGGGTTTTGGGTTTATTAACCCCTTTTTTCTTTAATGTGTATTAACCACTGTAATGTTTCAATCCATTTTCTCTTTCGTTTTCAATTTGTTCTTATTTATTAACCTTGCTCTTGTTCTGTGCTTATTTCTCCCAACCCATTTTTTTATGTTCTATGTTTCTGAAATTGGGGTTTTGAAAAACCTTGATCAATAATCTTTGGGTTTTAGCCGATCAAGTGTTTGAAACTATCAGCACCGAGTATAAATTGTGTGCACAAGTTGGGAAAAATAATTTAAAAAGAGGACCTAAAGCTAAGGATTCTTACAACCGAACAGATCATCTGAAAAAAATGATGGAATTCAACTAAACGGACCATATCAACCAAATAGAGTTCGACCATGGCAATTTTTGTTTTAAGATTTATAAAATCAAATACAACCGACTTTTGTCAAACTCTCCTAACCGAACTGCCTTTTGCCAACGCCTGTACATGGTAGTTCCATGAAGTTATGTTGACTAACAATCAGTCCATTTTATAGCCTTATCTACTGGTACTGTTACTAAAATGGTTGAAAATTTCAAAAGTCTTTTTTCCAGGAAACAAACAGAATTCTGTAGATTGACAGTTGTTGGGTTCATTTCCTTATATCATACACAATCAGGAAATGGTAGGCTTAGGCTAGGAAAATATGCTCGAGGGGTCTGTCTTGTTTGAGGCACTTAATCCATTTTGAGCACTTCGCATTTTTCCATCCATCAGTGTCCTACAAAATGATTTTCAACTTTTGGTTTCAAATAGATTATAATTTTGTTTCATTAATGAGTTAACATTGATTGAAATATATGTTGATTTCAATTTGGTTTCTGTTGTTCAAATCTCCATTTTCTTTTTAGAATGTCTAAGGATTTGACACTTAGTGATGAAAAAGATAAGCAAACAAAGGCTGTTTGGGATGATGTTACTCTTAATACATTCATACAAGTGTGTGTTGTTGAGACTTTAGATGGGAACATACCTAACTGTCATTTTAGTAAAATTGGATGGAAGAATGTGATTAAGAACTTCAATGAAAAGACAGGAAGAAATTATGGATACAAACATCTTAAGAACAAATGGACAGCACTCAAGAAAGATTGGCAAATTTGGAATAATTTGGTTGGAGTTGAAACTGGTTTAGGATAGGACCATTTAAGACAAACAATTGATGCAACTAATGAATGGTGGGAGGACAAATTAAAGGTGAATTTTTCTGAAAATTTTAATTTTCAATGCAACTAGTTAATGGTAGAATCAATAGTGTGATGATATTAATTATTTTTTTATAGGTATTTCATGAGGCAGCAAAATATCGTGCAAAAGGGTTACAAAATGTGGACCAATTAGACATTATTTTCAAAGATATTGCAGTAACTGGAGAAGGAGCATGGCCCCATCTCAAGGTTTTGTAGTTAAGGGTGCAAGTGATAGAGTTGGAGGTTATATACTGATGATACAATTGGAGAGACAGAGGTCAACGAGAATGAGTATAACAATAATGTCGATAGTACTGCTAATGATGTTGATACTACTAGTGAAGCTTATACTCTAGGGAGAGAAAAAAAAAAGAAAGAAAGCAATCCGTTCAAAAGTTGGATCTTCTAAGATGACTGACAAATTAGATCGTCTTTGTGATGTAATTGAATATAGAAGAAGAGATTTGTCGATATGCAATATTCTTGAAGTAATGGATACTTTAATGAGTTTGCCTGAGATTTTGGAAGGAGATGAGTTGTATATGAAGGCTACTGAAATTTTCAATAGGAAAATGTTTGTTGCTATACAAAAGTCGGAGACAAAAATTGAATGGCTTAAGCAAAAACAAGTTTGACATTGGATTGATCTATTCTAGTAGATTTACAAGACTTTTGTTGTTTAGTTATTTGAATTGTTTGTTATTTAGTTATTTGAACGGTTTGTTGTTTAGTTATTTGAATAGTTGGTTGTTTAGTTGTTTAGTTTTTTTTGGAAGTGTATCTTTGAACCTCATACAAATACATCCTATATCAAACTTTGCTCAATCTCTTTCCATTTGTTTCCTTGATATTTTTTTTTTCACATAACATCTATATACAAGTACTAGCACAGGTTATGGTTAATTGTATTTTTTTTTTTTGTGTGTTAACAGAGATGTCGTCTTATATGATTGATACTAATAGCTCTTCAGACGATAGTGACACTGATGAGTTTGACCATTTAGTAGAAATGGGATGTACAATGGTTGAGTTATTTCAAAACATATGTTGATAAAGAATCATGCAGGACGTCGTTCCACACAGGTTTTAAGTTTGTTAGAGAGGTTCTAAATGGACATGATGTTAGGTGTCATAAAAAATTTAGGATGGAGAAACACGTGTTTAGTCAATTATTGATGACATTAAATCAACAATATGGCCTAAAAAAGTAGTTCAAATATGTCGTTGGAAGAGGTTTTATCCATGTTTCTTATCACACTAGGGCATGGATTAACTAATAGAATGATTCAAGAAAGGTTTCAACACTCAGGCGAAAGAGTTTCTCGATGGTTTAGTTTGGTATTAGATGTTGTTTGTCTGTTAGTTGTGGACATCATCAAGCCAAGTGATCCGCAATTTAGATCAACTCCAAGTAAAATTAAAAATGATGATCGATATTGGCCATACTTTAAAAATTGTATAGGAGCAATTGATGGTACCCATATACCGGTTGTTGCTCCTAGAAATAAGCAAATACCATATATAGGTAGAAAATGTATTACTACCCAAAATGAATGTTATGGCCGTATGTGATTTTAATATGTGTTTCACCTTTACTTGGGCTGGTTGGGAAGGTGCTGCTCATGACACACGTATCTTCATGGAAGCTTTACGAAGGCCTCATTTAAGTTTTTCTCATCCACCTAAAGGTGTGTTTCTAAAATTTAATATTATAAGTTTTTTTTTTATGATTTATAAATATTTGGAACATTTTCCTACTTTGTATTTTGTAGGTAAATATTATCTTGTTGATGCTGGATATCCACAGATGAAAGGATATCTAGGTCCTTATAAAGGCGAAAAATATCATCTTCCTGATTTTCGTCGTGGGAGTAAACCAAGAGGTAAAAAAGAAATATTTAACCACAGACATTCATCTTTAAGATGTACAATTGAGAGGACATTTGGTGTTTGGAAGAATAGATGGCGAATGATACGACATATGCATCGTTTTCCTTTCGAAAAACAAGTGAAGATTGTTGTTGCATCAATGACACTTCATAATTTTATAAGAACTCACTCTACTACCGATTTTGACTTCAAGCCTTATGATGACGATGAAGATTTGTTGCCTTCAAGTGATGAAAAAAACGAGTCGAATGTTACTGAAGAAAGTGAAACTTCTTTCCATGGAAAAAAAAATGATGGAAGAGGAGCGAGAGAAAATTGCAAAACTTCTTATATCTCGTTAATGTTTTTTATTAGATAGTTTGTGTTTCAAGAATATGTAGTTTAAGTTTTTATAATAATACAAACATTTTAAAAATGAATGAAGTATATAGGTTATGAATTTTTATTTTGATATTTATTATGCATAGTTGGTTAGTCAATAGTTAAATAAATGCTTACTTAAATAATATATTTAATTGTCCTTTTGGTAATTTAGTAATTCTAAAATCAATTTTAGAACCAAACATGAATAATTTAAAATCACTTCTCATTCTATGAAAATTACCTCACCCAAACATGAAAATGATTGTATGAAAATCATTTTTACAAAATTAATTATACTTAAATCACTAATTCAACAATCACTCCCAAACATGCCCTAAACAATTGATACCTTCCTCCTCATTCCCTCATGTAATAGATCACCATAACAACTTCCTTAACTAATTACTAATATAACCTAAGTAAAAAAAATACACTTTGGTGCTTGAGGTTTGAAAAAATATTCTAATGGTCATTGAGTTAGAGTTGACCGTTAGTCAACTAATGAAAAATGATGTGGCAATTTTTATTAATTTTTTATTGCTTTGGACTTGTGTGACTTTTTTATTTTTAGATAAATTACATTTTGGTTTATGAGCTTTGAGTTTGGTAGCATTTGGGTCTTGAGGTTTCAAACTCAATAATTTTACTCATAAGGTTTGTATTTGGTAGCGTTTTTTGTCCTTCGACAATTATTTTGTTGATTACCAACATAAAATTGATGTTGCACCTATTTTTTTTTTTTTTATCAAAACAAATATTTCTCTAATTTTTAATTATTAAAATTAAAAAATATTTGTTTTCTCTTTCTATCTTCTTCTTTCTTCCATACATGGTCATCATCATGTTGTCGAAAAAAAGAGAGGGAAGGGAGAAGAACATGGTGAAATGAGAGAGAAATGAGAAGGGAAGAGGGAGAAGGAGAAGGAAAAAGAAAAATATAAAAATAATATAAAAAACACACAAGACTAAATAAATTAATAAAAAATCAAATAGCTTCAAACTTCATGACTAAAATTGTATTTTTTTTTTCCTATAACTTACTCTAATAATATTCCTAATGATATTCTTATGAGTGTTTTGTGGGTGCATGTATGTTGACCAATTTCGTAGTAACTTAATATAACCTTAATATTCTAATAATATTCATATTAGTATTTCTATTTAGAGTGCTTTGTGGGTGCATGTATGTGGACTAATTTTGTAGTAACTAATTACTAATATACCCTTTACTAATATACCCTAAATACTCTAATACTATCTCTAATGGTATTTCTATCCGAATGTTTTGTGGGTGCATATATGTTGACCACTTTTGCAGTAACATAAATGATAAGGGTTTGGATAAGCCATTTAAATTCTGTTTAATGTTTTTAGATTTACCGAATCCAGTAAATATGTATTTAGTATGTAATCATTATTTTTGAATTCTATGATTCAAACTATGAAAATTTTGAAAACAATATTTTTCTTTTTCTTTCCATTATATCTAAATTTTGAATTTTAAATTTTAAAATGAATAATTATATTTAATAGGAAAAAGTTGAATAAATATATTATTTCAGGTTTCAATTCATTTTTGTTAAATTTAAATATGTATAATATAATATATTAATAATATTATAAAATAATAATTATATACAAAATTTATAACCTAAAATATGTTCATTAATTAATTAATTAATAATAGTTTATATTCACCATAATATTTAGTTGATAAAAATTAGTTTTATATTTTATAAAAATATTATCAAATACATTTCGAGAAATATTTTTAAATCTGCTACAAGCACATATTTAAAAACATGAAATACAACTTTATTTTCATTCAATTTCTTGTTTTCAAATTTATGATCAAACAAGGTTTTTTTATTTTTTTTTAGAGGAGGGTTGGGGACAAGTGGACGGAAGTTAGACTATTAATGAATCAGGGTGTTGAGTCCTAACAATTTGGTTAACAATTTACTTTAGTCTAGAGTATTGTTATTCTAGGGGCCAACCCAACGGACGGCCGTCTGGCGCTTGAGATCGACTCTAAAAAACATGCTATTAAGGTAACAAATCAAGATATAGACTTACTAATGTTTTAGGGGGCTTTTGGCCCAAGGATTTTTTTTTTGATACATTGAGGTGGAGGATTCGAACTACAGACCTCTTGGTCGTCAACATACATATCCCAGCTGAGCCATGCTCGCTTTGACCCAAGGAGTCGAGAGAGTTGGAGTTGTTTAGTCTGAAGTTGTTTGGTTGAGAAGTTCTGAAGTCTATGGTGTGTTTGGGGTAGAGAGTTGTTTAGTCTGGAGTTTTGAAGTCTATGGTGTGTTTGAGACAAGAAGTTGTTGAACATATTCTGAAGTCTGAGTTTATTTTAGCTGTTTTCTTCTACACAATTTTTTTCTACAAACTTTCAAAATTTAATTATTAAAGTAAAGAACTCCTTCCAATTCCAATAAATTCTAAACATGTTTTTATTTTATTTTATTTTATTTTATCTATCCTTTACAAATTTCTTTGAAGACAACAAAAATAATTTTGAGCACAATAACTCACATTATTTTTTCACATTGATAAACCCTAATACCTCACATTATATATATAAACCATAAGCCCTAATATCTCACATTTTTTTTTTTAATATATATATATATATATCCATTTTTGTTAAGACTCATATTTAATTTTATGAATTATATGATTAAGATTTTTTTTTGTTTTTATTAATGTGTAGGTATATTTTACAAACTTTTTTAAAGAAAAAAAAGAACAACACATAAATATATAGTATTACCCTGACCCATGTGTCAAACACATCTTTCTCCGCCTCTACCCTCCTAAACTCGTCATTCCATCTGAATTCACTACATTCGGAAACCAACATCTCAGCAATGACGGTTTATTTTAACTATTTTTTTTTTGTACAATTTTTCTATAATTTTCCATATTTTCATTGTTAAGGACTTCTTCCAATAAATTTTAAGAATGCGATTTTTGCTTTTTATTTTATGTATAATTTCTTTGAAGATAAAAATAATTTTGACCACAATACGTCGGTTGTTTTTTAATAATATTATACTTTTTAAAACTTTTTATAAAAATATTGTAGGTTTGAAACTATTTTTAAAAATATGGTTGTTTTAAAGGGAGGTGGTCTTTTCAAAATATGACCTCTACACGCAAGCAAAGGTTGTCTTTTGAAAAGACGATCTTGCTCCAAGTGGATGAAGATCGTCTTTTGCAAAGGTTGTCTTTTGAAAAGACGATCTTGCTCCACGTGGATGAAGGTCGTCTTTTGAAAATACGATCTTGCTCCACGTGGATGGAGGTCGTCTTTTGAAAAGACGACCTTCATCAGCATTTATGTTTCTTTATTAAAAAAATGATATTTTTTTAACTAGATATTCAAAATTTTAAAAAAATGTATGGTTGGAAAGCTAACAAATAGAGCTTCAATTTGATACCTAGTTTCACTATTTTTGGAGTTGTGTATCAAAAGATAAAGACCATCGAAGTTGGACTATAGTTCTGCAAATTTCATAACTGAAGATTCTTTTGAAGAGTGCATTAAAAAATTAATATCTTTTTACCCAGATATTCAAAAATTTCGAAAAATGTACGGTTGAAAAGCGAACACAACTTCAAGTTGATATCTAGTTTCACTATTTGTAGAGTTGTGTATTAAAAGATACAGATCGTCGAAGTTTAGCTACAGTTTTGAAGTTTTTCAGTCATATCTTCAGTTCTGGGTTTAGTGAAGTTTTCATAATTTTGACCATATATATCTTTTGATACACAACTTCAAAAATAGTGAAACCAGATATCAAATTGAAGCTCTTTGTTAGCTTCCCAACAGTACCCTTTTCGAAGTTTTTGAATATTTGGGTAAAAAAATATCAATTTTTTAATGCACTTCTCAAAGAATCGTCAGTTCTGAAATTTGCAGAACTATAGTTCAACTTCAATGGTCTTTATCTTTTGATATACAACTCCAAAAATAGTGAAACGAGGTATCAAATTGAAGCTCTCTCTGTTAGCTTTCCAACCATACATTTTTTGAAAATTTTGAATATTTGCTTAAAAAGATATCAATTTTTTAATAAAAGAAATGTAAATAACGATGAAGGTCATCTTTTATCCATGTGGAGAGGAAAAGACGACCTCCCTTTAAAACAACATTATTTTTAAAAATAGTTTCAAACTTATAATATTTTTATAAAAAGTTTGAAAAAGTACAACATTATTTAAAAACAGCCCAATACTTCACCTCTTTTTTCAATATCACTCACATTAATTATTCATTTTATTTGATAATTTTGAAATAAAAGAGAGCCGTCCAATTGTTAAATATTACTTGTGAATTTGAAAGATTTTAATCTATTAATTTAAACGGATCCAAATAAGCTGATGTTTTTATTTCTCTTGGTAAGAATACTACCTCTTGAATTTGGTTTAAGTGCCAATTTTAATTAAACAACCTAATTTATATTTAAAATAATAAAAATAGGTTGAATTTCATTTTTAGTCATTTTACACCCTTTGTTTAAATTACGTTTTTTTTTTAATAATTAAAAATAGTGTGAGAGGGAGGGAGAAGGAGAGAGAGAAAAATGTGTTGTCTCGAAAAATAGGACATACTTGAATAGTAATTACTATAAAAGTGTGAGAAGTTCAATAATAATTACGGTTGAAGTCTGGGGAGTTGATATTTTTTATCTGAGTTCAACGAGTCCGTGGGCCAAACACCCCCTTAGCTTCCATTTGATAATTATTTTATTTTTTAGTTTTCTGTTTTTGAAATTTATGTTTGTTTTCTAATTTATTTACTTGTTTTTCACTCTTTTTTTAAAAAAAATTAAAACTATTTTATTTAATTTTCAAAATTGGCTTGATTTTTTTAAAAACGTCGACAAAAAATAGATAATAAAACAAAAAGAATTTATAGAAGCTTGATTTTCAAAAATTAAATGGTTATCAAATGGGATTTAATTTTTTGTTTCAAAGCTTGAGATGAATCTATAAGGCCTCCTTTGATGACCATTTAATTTTTGGTTTTTGATTTTTGAAAATTAAGCCTATAAATGCTACTTACAACTATGAATTCTTTTATTTATTATATATATTTTACAATTATTTTCAAAATCTAACCCATGTTTTGAAAACTAACTAATTCTTTCTAATTGTGAGACACATTAAAATGCAATATAAGTCCTAAAAATTAAAAATTAAAAAAAAAAAATTTATAAATTTATTTTGGTTTTTAGAATTTGATTAAGAATTCAAATGTTTCAGAGATTGTGACATTAGAAAATTGTGGAAAAACAAACATAATTTTCAAAAACTAAAAACTAAAAATCAAATGATTATCCAATGGCACCTAAGTTACGATTTGTCTTTTTCAAATAATCTAGAAAACTAAATTGAGAGGATATACTCATGAAGGAATCTAGATTGGAACTAGAATTGACTTTTAAATTTTTTGAAATATACTAATCAAAATCTTCAAAGAATTCCAAGGAATATCAATCTCTCCTGAAAACAAAATACTAAAATGATAACTCAATACAATATATTTGACCTTTATGAGTCATTCCTTCCAAGCCTCAAGAGACAAAAGATGTATTCAGCAGTCCAAAAACAAAATGTCAAAGTCATTGACTTTGATCATTTGATATTTTTTATTAATTTTGCAGTCTGAACTCTGTGGTTAGTGCACATAACATGGTACTATCTTATAATTTCCTAATCTTTTAATTCCCAATTGGAGTCGTTGGCTGTGTATTTTATATTCATACAGGTCGTGAACAAGGCAGTGTTATGGTTGTCACGTTCTGATACCTTCCAATATATATTCATCAGACTTTCATTTCTTCTCCATTCATTGACAAATGGGAAATTGCATCGTCTTCCCTTGCATTCACTCGCCACCGAACAAGCTCCGAGCGCTCGAAAAAGCCACCGAGTCAGCTACAATGGTCGATTCAGTAACTGAACACGGTAACGACACTCTTCTCCGTGATTTTACTTCTCCAACCAGAGCTAGCCTCCAAGTTGGGGAGGTTCAAAATGTTGTTGTTCCATGCCTGAAAGAGCTCGAAAACCTTCTGGTTTCCGCAAAGAAAGTGTACTCGGATGGAGCGGGAGGAGGAAGGAAGGTGAAGCTTGTGGTAACTAAGGAACAGTTTAAGTTGCTGTTGGCAAATGCAAAGAAGTTGCAATCTAGACATAGATTGTTGAGTTATACAGGCCCCCGTAGAGGGTGTCGAAAATGGCGACCGACGTTGTCCGCAATCTCGGAGGAACAAGATTTTTGAATTGGGTATGGAGGGAAAACTTGTATAGCTTAGAGAGATGATGGAGATTTAAGTGGAAGTTTTAAGTGTTTCTGCTTCAAAACATATATGGATGCTGTATCTATGATTGTATACCAGCTTTATTTTTGGGAGTCTGGCAAGCAAATGATCTTACAAAGGCAACCCACAAACTTTTTTACAAATGAGAAAATAATACTTGCGATATCTAATCACTTCTAGATGAGAAAAGAATACTTGCGATAAAATATTTGGGTTAAATTAGGTTAAATTGTAACTTTAGTTCCTAATCTTCTAGAGTTCTACCTAATAGGTCCCTTATTTTGGAGAAAAAAAAATGTGTCTGGTAGGCTCTTGACGTATTAAACATTATTAAAATTCAAGGATTTACTATAAGGTACCTCCTTACTATTTACTTTGATTCGAGAACCGATAATAAGTCCTAAGGAAAAACAAGCTCCGGTCAATTCTAGAGGACCGTTCTCTCCCAACCTCACTAAAGATTTCTATCGAAAATGAAAGCATCAAAAAGAAAAGCAAAGCAACACAAATTTAATAGCCTAAACATTGGTCCCTCCTTCCTTTGCACGATCCTTATAACAGAATTCGTACACAAACTCTAAAAAACCTATTCCCCCACTCCCTCTATACATTTTCCTTATTACCCCTTCTACTATAAACTTTCGTAATTGGAGGCCTAACATTACCCACGACCTCAAAATCAACCTTGTCCTCAAGGTTGAAGTGTCGGAATTGCCTTCGAATGACTCTAATGTCTTCCCATGTCATTTCATGTGGTGCCAGCCCCTTCCAACTAATCAAGGCCTCAATAGTTCCAATCACTTCATTTTTCTGATAGACAAACACCTCCATGGGCTCTACTATCCATTCAAACTCCCCAGTCAAGATTGGGGGTCCATCTTGAGCTTCTGTGTGTTATTCCAAAACTTTCTTCAGCTGGGAAACATGAAACACTAGATGGATTCGTGCACCTTGAGGCATTCGAAGCCGGTAGGCAACAACTCTGATTCGTTCTTCAATTTTATACGACCCAAAATACTTGGGGGATTGCTTCTCATTCTTCCTTATCGTGCCACCGTGGTTTGACGGTATGGTCTGAGTTCCAAAAACACCCACTCTCCCACGACCAACTCCTTATCACTACGTTTCAAATCGGCAAACTTCTTCATTTGTGTCTGTGCCAAAGTCAAATTTTCCTTCAACAGGTGGAGAGTGTGATCCCTTTCCATGAGTTGTTGATCGAGTGTGGCATTAGGCGTTTTCATGCCTCCGTAAGCGATCAGGGAAGGGGGTTTACGACCATACACTGCTTTGAAAGGCGTTATGCCAATGGAAATGTGGAAGGTGGTGTTATACCAATACTATGCCCAACTAAGCCATGATTGTCATTGTTTAGGTCTCTCCCCACAAAAACAACGCAAATACGTCTCTACTCTAGTCCTTTATTCACAATTTCAGTTTGTTCATATGTCTGAAGATGGTATGAAGTACTTCTCCTGAATTGAGTACTCGTTGTGCAGAACAATTCTCTCCTGAAGTGACTTAGAAATACCTTATCGCGGCCAGAGATGATGGATTTAGGAAACTCGTACAATTGGAAAACCTCTGTGACGAAGACTTCTCCCAATGTCTGAGTCGTGAAGCGATGTTTGAGGGTCATAAAATTTGCATACTTACTCAGACGATCGACCACCACAAAGATGGAGTCATTAAAAGAGTTTCGACAAGCATAGCGGAAGCAATTTTGGATCTAAGTACTCTAATTTTGTTAATTTCAAAGGAAAAAACATGTAATTTAAAAATAAAAAACAATAATTTAGAAATTACCTTTGAAGCTCAAATTCTTCTCGATTCTAAGCTCGATCTTCGAACGTAACGGTCACGAACCACCACGAGAGTCTTCCCGACTATTCTCCGGCCTTAGAACTGAATTGTGGGATCCTTTGAGTGACTAATTAGAAAGGAAATTGAAGATGAATTTGGAGAGAATGAAAGAGAAATTGTCTTTTACAATTCTCACAATTAATCAAATTGCCAAGAAGAGGTTAATCTAATTAACTCTTTGTATATATAGAAGATCACATGCAAAATCATGCAAAATTGAATTAACATTAGGATGACACCAAGAATCCACTCAATTTAGTGAGATTAGTGACTTGATGTGAGATTAACATCTAGCAAAATTGTTTGAGTCATAAAAACACCAAAAAACGGTTTTTCCCACTAACTAAAGAATTAGATTTTTCCACTAATAACTTTAGTCAACATATTGACTCTTAACTTTCAAGGTTTAGTGGAGTCAACATTTGACCTTTGACTTTCAAAGTTGTACTCAATTGTCAACATTTTGACTTTTGACTAACTTTGACCAAATTAATTCAATTTAAAAATTAATTAAAATAATTAATTTTAAATTAAATTAATTAATTAATTATACAATTTAATTAATTCAAATTTAATATCCAATAAATCCAACACTAATCTTGATCATTCCTGATATACTTGATTATAAATCTCTATTCATATTTTCGATATTTAAATCTTATTTAAATATCTTCATCTCTCTCTATTGTTTAATTCGCAATTGAACGTTATGCCGTTAAATATATCATATATATTTAACGCTTATTCCCTAATCCGAATTCGAACACTTCGAATTCACTCGTCACACTGTTCTAAGGTTTAGTCCGATATGAGCTAGCATGGGACCTCATGGACCTACAGATCATGAGCTCCAACGATCCGAGATTAACTAATTAAACTCTTTAACCCAGTTAATCAACATTCGTTAACTACCAGGACATTCCACTATAGTCTAGTAGTTGCACTCTCCTCACTTTAGATATATTTCTGTCCACTCGATATAACCATGATTAGTAAGTTGACCCTTCACAGGTTGTTCGTAATTTACGGCTGGGTCAAATATCTATTTTACCCCCGTAATTACATCTTGCTCCTTAAGTCCCACTGATCCTCTAATGAACAATTGGTTTGTGATCCAATCACTAAACCGATTGGTATGTGATCTAATCACTATATCGAGTCCCTCTCGGGCCAATGAGAGAGTGGGGCCCCTTGTTCAAGACCTGGAGTCAACACTTAAGGGAACAACCTATCTACTATCCATAGAGACGGGTAGAAGTGAATTTCATCTTGCACCCTATGTCCCCAACTATCTATCTGGTATTACCCCTGAAATGAGAGACTTATTGAGTCGGCGCTGTTGAGCCACTCTCACCCATGCAGATCTAAGGATAATCTCAAATAAACAGGAGTTCATAGTTAGCTCAGGATTAAGGTCAAGTTACCTAGGTCATCGTTTTGAAATAATGTAGAATTAGTCATATAAAAGACTAAATCACAGGTTGTTGAGTTTGTTTCTATTTATTAGGATCCAAATTGGGTAGTTTGTTCCTATATATTAGGATAGGAGTTGGGTAGTTTGTTCCTATTAATTAGGAAACAAGTTGTTAAGATTTGTTTTCTTATGTTGTAAATATAGTATATATATGTGCTTGTAATCTATTCATCAAATAAGGCAAATACATACAAGAGTTTTTCTCCCAATTAATTGCTTATATGGTATCAGAGCATACTGACAATTAAAGCAATTTTTTTTTTGGTTGAGAAAACTCAAATTCTATAGGGATGAGCATGACAGATGGATCGAATGATGATTTGGGCACCAATTCATCAAATCCTACAATCATCCCTACCAATCTTGCTGCCACTGATAATAATTCTTTGCCTTTCCACATCACCAGTTTCAAACTCAATGGCCGAAATTACCTTCAATGGTCCTGGTCTGTCCAACTCATCATTCGAGGAAAGGGTCGTTTTGGCTATCTTGATGGTTTGATTTCTAAACCAACTTCTACCGACCCAACCTTTTCCTTGTGGGACATCCACAATTCCATGGTAATGACGTGGCTCCTACACTCAATGGATGACTCTAGTGCTGAAATTTATCTCATTTATCCAACGACCAAAGCAATATGGGATGCTGTTAGCTTAGCTTATTCTGATTTAGAGGATTCTTTGCAAATGTTCGATCTACGACATCGCTCCAGAAATCTGCGTCAAGACGAATGAACAGTCACTCAATATTATAGTTCTTTAACAAAACTTTGGCAGGAGCTTGACCTCTTTACGCAGCCGAACTGGACTGACACTGCCAATCAAGAGATATATCGAAAATTGCTTCCAAAAGAACGAACTTATGATTTTTTGACAAGTCTCAATCCCGTACTTGATGATGTTCGCAGCCGCATCCTCAGTACTAAGCCATTGCCGACTCTTGATTCAATTTTTTCGGAGGTTCGTCGTGAAGAACAACGCCGCTGAATTATGCTTGGAAGCACATCCGCAAGTTGAGTGCCCTCTCTAGACTCTAATGCATCTGTCATGGCTGCTCGATCTTCTGACTCTCGCAAGCCTCGTTGGTGTACATACTGTAATCGGCCTCATCATCCCAAGGAAACCTGTTGGAAACTGAATGGTAAGCTTGCTGATTGGGTTTCACGTAACCAACGACAAAATAATGGAGCCAAGATTCCAACTTCTTTTAAACCTGATGTGGGGACTCCCAAATCTGATGCAGTTGCCTCATCTTCAATGATCTTCACTCAGGCACAGCTTGATCAGATTGGTCAATTGTTCTCATCTTCTAAATCATTGATGACACGTGGTATTTCTTCTTCCGCTATGAATGAGTCTGATACATTGGGTGAGTTTTGGATTATTGACTCGGGTGCTTCTGAGCATATGTCGGGTTCTCATAATATTTTCTCTTCATATAAAAAATATTTTGGGACTCGTACTCTTACATTGGAAGATGAATCTATTTCTCCAACAGAAGGGATCAAATCTGTGTTTTTTAATCCCCATTTCGTGTTACACAATGTTCTATTTGTTCCTAAGTTGTCATATAATTTTCCCTCCATTAGGAAATTAACTCGAGACTCTAATTGTGTGGCTAATTTCTCAAAAAATGTATGTGTTTTCCAGGATCAGTACTCGGGGAGGATGATTGGGCGTGCTGTTGAAGTGGCTGGATTATACTACTTTCTTCGTGCTGGCTCTAAAGTGAGTTGTTGCCAAGTTGTCCATGATTCAGTACCTTCTCAACGTCACCACCAAATAAAATTGCTCCACCATCGCCTTGATCATCCTAGTTTCTCTTATATGCGTCGCATACTTCCTTCATTATTTCTTTCCTCCGAAAATTTTGTGTGTGAAATTTATCAATTAGCCAAACACACTAGAATTCCTTTCCCTCTTCATTGATATAGTGCTTCCAAACCGTTTTTTCTTGTTCATAGTGTTCTATGGGGTCCTTCAAGAATTTCTTCCATTTCAAATAAAATGTGGTTTATTACATCTATTGATGACCATTCTCGTGTTTGTTGGATATTTCTTTTACGTGAAAAGTCTGAAGTTGTGAATATCTTTGAGCTGTTTTATAACATGATTTTCACTCAATTTGACTCTCGTATCCAAATTCTTCGAACTAATAATGGAACTGAATATTTTAATTCCACTTTAAATAGTTTTTGTTCAAACAAAGGAATAATTCATCAAAGTTCTTGTGTAGATACACCACAACAAAATGGTGTATCAGAAAGGAAGAATCGACATATACTAGAGGTGGCCCGTGCTTTACTTTTTACCAGCAATTTGCCTCAACACTACTGGGGTGACGCAATTTTAACTGCCTGCTATTTAATAAATCGTCTGCCATTTCGAGTTTTGAAGTTTAGAACTCCAATTTCTGCATTTCATGAATGCTTCCCAAAAAACCATATATTTTCTGATCTTTCTTTAAGAATTTTTGGTTGTACTGTGTTTGTTCATATTCATTCTCATCTTAGATCTAAATTGGATCCTAGAAGTAAAAAATGCGTGTTTGTTGGCTACTCCTCTACACAAAAAGGTTACCGTTGCTATTCTCCTTCAAAAAGAAAATACTTTATTTCTAGAGATGTAACATTTTTCGAACATCAATTTTTTTACTCAGATTCTTCACAAGCGAAAGAGTACGCTAATTTTTCTGGTTCCAATTCAAATTCAGCTCCTATTACTTCTCAACAAAATTGGGATATTTTTTTGGATTCAAATTCACCTTCTATTTCGGGTCAAGGGGAGACTTTATTACCCCAAAATCAAGAACAAAATCAAATCACTATTTCTAATAATATCTCACAAATTCCACAAGTTGTTTCCAATAAAAATACTCCACCAATCCAGCAAGTTGAGCCAAATTCCTCAGAACGGACCCCTTCACCTGAAGTTCGAAATTATGGTCAGGAAAACACTACAATACCAACACCTATTAGGCCACAAATTTTTTCCCTTCCTTTGACTTACAACAAAAGAAAGCATGCATAAATTGTCCCTGATCCAACGCCTCCGACACACCAATCATCTATCTCGAACTTAGGTCCTGACAACACTGAGTTGGATATGCCAATTGCCCTGCGTAAAGGTACTCGTTTGTGTACTATGAAACATCCTATATCAGATTTTCTGGGCTATTCTCACTTATGTAGACTTTTGCAAGCTTTGGTAACCAATCTTTCAAAAACAGAGATACCAAAGAATATTTAAGAAGCACTTCAACACAAACAATGGCATGCAGCAGTTTGTGAAGAGATCAAAACTTTAGAAAAAAATGGTACATGGGAAATTGTCAACCGACCAGCAGGGAAAGATCTGGTTGGATGCAAATGGGTATTCACAATTAAGTACAAGAGAGTGATGGATCAGTTGAAAGGTACAAGGGTCGCCTAGTGGCCAAAGGGTATTTGCAAACATATGGTATAGATTACCAAGAAACCTTTGCTCCTGTGGCTAAGATCACTATTATTCGTGTGTTGTTATCTCTCGCAACAAATTTAGATTGGCCTCTTTTTCAACTAGACGTGAAGAATGCCTTCCTTAATGGTGATTTGGCGGAATAAGTGTACATGGATCTGCCACCAGGTTTCAACAAGAATAGAGGTGGATCAGTTTGTCGCCTAAAAAGGGCTCTCTATGGCCTAAAGCAATCTCCTAAGGCCTGGTTTGATAGGTTTACCAAAGTTGTTTTGCAGTTAGGCTACAAGCAAACTCATACTGATCATACCCTGTTTCATCATAGAGTAGAAAATAAGATTGCTATATTGATAGTCTATGTGGATGATATTATAATCACCGGTGATGATCTTGAAGAAATAGACCGGATCAAGAAGCATCTTGCAGAAACATTTGAGATGAAGGATCTTGGGAAATTAAGATTCTTTCTTGGAATGGAGGTTGCTAGAAGTCGAGAAGGAATATTTGTTTCACAACGAAAATATATCCTAGACTTACTAGAAGATACAAGATTAATGGGATGTAAACCGGTTGATACTCCTATGGATCTGAACGTCAAGCTTGAGGCAAAACCGAAGGATTCACCAGTTGAACGAGGGATGTTTCAACGACTGGTTGGTAGGTTAATTTACCTTGCACACATCAGGCCGAATATTGCATTTCCAGTGAGTTGTATTAGTCAATTCATGCATTCACCATATCAGTGTCACTTAGATGCGACAAACATAATATTAAAGTATCTAAAGGGAACTCCTGGTAGAGGATTAATGTTCAAGAAACAAGCTAAAAGAAGTACTGAAATTTTTGTTGATGCGGACTGGGCGAGCTGTCCAAATGATCGAAGGTCTACTTCAGGGTATTGTTCTTACGTTTTTGGAAATTTGGTTACTTGGCGAAGTAAGAAGCAGTATGTGGTAGCTAGGAGTAGTGTTGAGGCTGAGCTTCGCTCTACTGCTCTTGGTATATGTGAAACCCTTTGGCTGAAACATCTTCTTGAAGAACTACAAATACATAAGCAAAGCCCTATAATCGTTTGGTGTGACAATAAGGCTGCAATCTCAATTTCACATAACCCTGTTCATCATGATAGAACAAAGCATGTTGAAGTTGATAGACACTTTATAAAGGAGAAGATTGATGAAGGAATTCTTGAGGTTTCTTATATACCTACTTCACAGCAGATCGCAGACATTCTGACAAAAACACTTTTTAAACTTGTGTTTGATCGATTAATAGACAAGCTTCGGATGTATGACATATATCATCCAGCTTGGGGGAGTGTAGAATTAGTCATATAAAAGACTAAGTCACAGGTTGTTGAGTTTGTTTCTATTTATTAGGATCCAAGTTAGGTAGTTTGTTCCTATATATTAGGATGGGAGTTAGGTAGTTTGTTCCTATTAATTAGGAAACAAGTTGTTAAGATTTGTTTTCTTATGTTGTAAATATAGTATATATATATGTGGCTGTAACCTATTCATCAAATAAGGCAAATACATACAAGATTTTTTCTCCCAATTAATTGCTTATAAATAGTCAGTCTTTAAAACAGTAAACAACGTTATAAAGCAAGAGTGACTATATTTCTTGGTCGGGTCTAATGCAAACTCTTTGCATAGGACACCCTCATTCATATGTCTCCACATGAACGATTCAGGATCACATCGTTTGTACTAAATACAAAATGGGCCGCATCCAATAGTGTCTCCAAGATAAGGTATCCAACCTTATTCGTATACTATAGACCGTTTTGGCTATTTACTCGAACTTGATCCACTTTTATGTCTCCACTTAAAGTTCAAGTACTCATGCTATAACCATGAATCTTAGTTTATTGGATTTAGACTTTTCTAAAATGAAATAAGTAATTCACATATTCAATAACAACTTTATTGAATAAATCTCAATAACACTTTATTAGTAATAAAATATGTTTATCGTTTACAAACCACGAGTTTTAGGACATAAAACCCAACAGTCATAACCTCCTAATTTTGGTAATCCTTCAATGAAATCCATGGTCAAGTCCTCCAAAATCTGTATAGGGATCTCTAGGGGCTGTAATAAACCCGTCAATATTGTAGCAAGCGACTTATTGCGTTGGCATATCAAACATTCTTCAACATACTTTTTCGTATCTCCTTTCATACCTCCCAAAACAGTTCCCCTGTCAAACGTTTGTAGGTTCGCAAAAACCTGGAATGACCTCCTAATACTGAATCATGGTATGTATGGAGAATGGCGCGAATGAGAGATGAGATTTTGGAAAGTACTAACCTTCCTTTATATAGCAGATTGCCTTGGTGCCAAGTGTAGTTGGGGTGGCTGTCAGCATCAATGTGGAGTTGATTTATAATCGTTTGTAACTTCGGGTCTAAATTGATTTCTGACTTGATCGTTTCTACGTCAATGAGGGTGGGAACTGCCATGTGAGCTAATTGAGCGTCAATAGGTAGTCTAGACAAGGCATCGACTACTTTGTTCTCTAGCCTCGGTCTATAACGAACCTCGAAGTTGTATCCCAACAATTTGGATAGCCACCCCTAATATTGAGGCTGGATTACCCTTTGCTCCAACAAGTATTTCAAAGCTCGTTGATCCGTCTGGACTACAAATCTCTGTCCCAATAGATATGGTCTCCGTCGTTGGACTGCCATCACAATGACCATGAGTTCCCTTTCATAAATGGGCTTAGCTTCAGCACAAGTGGATAATGTGTGGCTATAAAAAGCCAGTGGACGTTTTTGTTGGGACAATACTGCGCCTAACCCTGTTCCAGATGCATTAGTTTCAACAACGAAAGGGCGGTTGAAGTCTGGCAGTGCTAACACAGGTAAGGTGACCATGGTTTTGCTTCAGTTTTTCAAATGTCATTATAGCTTGTTCATTCAACTCGGATGCTCCTTTCTTCAACAACCTAGTCAGGGGAGCTGCGATAGTACCATAGTCTTGGACAAAACGTCTGTAGTAGCCCGTTAGTCCCAAAAATCCCCTCAACTCTCTGATGTGTTAGGGCTTATGCCAATCCACCATGACTCGCACTTTTTCAGTGTCTGCCTCGACTCCAGCTGCTGAAATCCAATGTCCCAGGTATTCAATTCGCTCTTGAGCAAACCTGCACTTTCCTTCGTTTGCATACAACTCATGTTCCCTCAGCACATAAAATACCGAGTACATATGTCGTAAGTGTTCATCAAAACTTTGGCTATATATCAAAATATCATCGAAAAAGACCAGAATGAACTTATGTAGGTACGATTTGAAGATGGTAATCATGAGAGACTGGAACGTCGAGGGCGCGTTAGTGAGGCCAAAGGGCATGACCATG
Source organism: Herpetospermum pedunculosum (assembly GCA_028017165.1). Taxonomy (NCBI): domain Eukaryota; kingdom Viridiplantae; phylum Streptophyta; class Magnoliopsida; order Cucurbitales; family Cucurbitaceae; genus Herpetospermum; species Herpetospermum pedunculosum. Next base: position 48,606,599 of record CM051528.1, on the reverse strand, counting down.
AATTTCGTAATGTCCTCCATGTGTTCGGAAGACAGTTTTAGCTAAATCTCTGTCTTGAACTCGTATCTGGTGATACCCCGATCGTAAGTCAAGCTTTGAGTATATTTAGGAGCCATTTAGTTCATCAATGAACTCTTCTACCACTGGAATGGGGAACTTATCCAGAATTGTAGCACTATTCAGAGCCCGATAGTCTACACAGAATCTCCATCTTCCATCCTTCTTTTTTACCAACAACACTCGACTGGAAAATGGACTGACACTCGGGCGGATGATCCCTGGGTTCAGCATTTCATAGACCAATCTTTTGATCTCTGTTTTTTTGCACAAACCCATAACGATAAGGACGAACATTAACTGTCGTAGTTCCTTCTTTGAGGTGGATCTGATGATCAATCAACCGTCTAGGCGGCAGGTCCCCTAGCTTCTTAAAGATGCTTTTAAATTCTTGTAATAGATCGCGTACTCGATCGTGTAGGTCCTCCTTGAGGATTGACTTGCAAGGTTGTTCGTCCACAATTTCTGTTTCGAGAGCTCGAAACTCCACCAAAAAGCCCTGATCCCCAGCCTCTCATGTCTTCGTCATACTTTTCAATGCAACCCTCGACTTAGTTAGACTTGGGTCACCTCGCAATACAATCTGCTCCTCGCCCTTTCCTATGCGGATAGTCAGTTGTTTCTAGTCAACTTCAGTCACCCCTAAGGTGTTAAGCCACTGCATTCCGAGCACCAGCTCGACCCCTCCCAATTCTAGTGGTAGGAAAACTTCATTCATGGCCATTGTTCCAATGGAGAGGGTGATCGCCTTACAGACTCCCTTTCCTTTTACCGCGGTGCCTGAACCCATTATAACTCCATAATTGGCAAGCTCCATTAATGGTAACTTCAGCTCGTCAACAAGCCGCTGGTTGATGAAGTTATGGGTTGTCCCACAGTCAATCAATACCATTACCTCTTTACCCTCAAGTTTTCCTTTCAGTTTGATCGTCCCCGACGACGATATACCCACCATCGAGTTCAAGGACAACTCCATGACGTTTCCGACTTCCACGCTCTTCAGGGTCATCGTTTCCTCTAATTCCTCCATTCCCTCCTCCTTCAACTCTGATTCTTCAACATTTTTGTGCACGATTAGAACACGCAGTTCCTTTGCCTTGCACCGATGGCCTTGGAAAATGGTTCTTCGCAACGGAAATAGAGGCCCTTCTCCCTTCGCGCTCAAAACTCAGCATCAGACAGACGACGCGTGGGACCATCCTTACGAGTTGTTGAATTTGTGGTGTTCATCATGGTGATGGTGTGCGTTGCGGTGGCTCCACATGCGTTATCTTTGCTGGCAAAAGGCGTATAGGTGGTAGTTTTAGGGAGTGCATGTGTTACCTGAGCTTTGTAAGACGCAGTATTGAGCCGTTGGGCCTCTTTTCGTGTGAGTTCCATGTCCTCAACGAGTTGAGCGACCTTCATGATGTTCTTCAGTCCTTTCGACCGCCAACACCGAACCTCCGCCCTTATCACCGGATCTAATCCATTGAGAAAAGTGTTTTCCCTTACCTCCGCCAGAAGATGAGCTAACGGAGCGACGAGGCGATCGAATTCGTTCTGATATGCTTCCATCTTCGTCGTCTGCTTGATGGCCAAGAATTGACCGCAAAGACTACCCTTCCTTGTAGATCGGAATCTCTCGAGCAGCTGGACCTTCAGATCAATCAAATTGTTGAATGGCTCCATCTCTTATTCTCCACGAAACCAGTTGAGGTCGATTCCTGCGAAACTGATCACAACTACGGTAATTTTTTCATCTTCTATCAATTTGTGGATCTTAAAATAACGATCCGGTCAAAACAACCATGAATCTGGATCATCTCCATAAAAAATTGGCATTTCAACTTTTTTAAACTTATTCCTCTCCCCCCACCTTCATCTGCTTTTTTCGGTGTATTCATTTTAGCGTTCTTATCTCTCTTTCACCCGCTTCTGTAATTTCTAGGTTGAACATCTTGGCTCTCATCAGCGCCAAGTCGGTAGAGATGTTGGCCAACACCACTCGAGTATCGTCCAAAGCTTTCTGTTGAACATCTATCTGCACAGACAACTTCTCCACGGTCTTCATTAACAAGACCACGCTTCATTCTATCGCCGAAATCTTATCAACGTTCCCACGAATGTCGCCGATTGTCCATTAGATTCATCCTCTCTTCCAACTATCTTTGAGCCATCTTCCTAAGTCTCCCCAGGATGAAACTTGCTCTAATACCAAATGTAAGGTACCTCCTTACTATTTACTTTGATTTGAGAACCGATAATAAGCCCTAAGGCAAAATAAGTTTCGGTCAATTCTAGAGGACCGTTCTCTCCCAACCTCACTAGAGATTTCTATCCAAAATGAAAGCATGAAAAAGAAAAGCAAAGCAACACATGCTTAATAGCCTAAACAGTGGTCCCTCTTTCCTTTGCACAATCCTTCTAACAGAATCCGTACACAAACTCTAACAAACTTATTCCCCCACTCCCTCTATACATTTCCCTTATTACCCCTGCTACTATAGACTTTCGTAATTGGAGGCCTAACACTTTACACAATTCAAAGGTCATGGTTTGACACAAAATTAGGCCGGTAACTTATATGAGCATAGCTCAACCGACATAATGTACGACCTAATGACTAAGAGGTCACATGTTCGATTCCTTCCACCCCACATGTTGTAAAAAAAATGAAAATGTCAAATAAATCAGTTATCTATTAGACACAAAATTGTGAGACCTAATATACATTTGTAAAATTAAGATATTTATCCGATACAAAATTAAGAATTTAAGAATCTATTTGTCACTATTTAAAGGAAAAAAAAAATTATTTGTCAGTTATTTAAAGTTTAATAACCTATTCGACACAATCATGAAAGCTTAGGGACTAAACTAATAATTTAACCAATTATTTGAAATGAATGTAAATTCATTGCATTGAACAACTCTTTCTAGATTTTTTATTTTTTTTACTCTAACAACTCTTTAGAGAATACTCCACGTCCTAAGATTACAATTTTTTTTATTCCTTTATGTAAAAATAAAAAATAAAAAATTAGTCACAGTCCAACATTAATCTTCATAAGCCACATGATTAGGAGCCTTGCAATTCTTCCAACAGTGAACATGAGAGTTCTGATTGACACTAAATGGGGATTATATAGGGAAAGGTCACATTATAATTGAAGCTTAGCATCAATGGAAAACCCATTATTAATGCTAATCCCTTCTCCATATAAGCTTTCAATTCAAAAGCATAATAATCAGATTGTTTATTATTCTGAATTGCTCTTTGATTGAGCAAAGGATTAGAAAAAGAAGAAGATGCCATTCTTTTCCTCAATAATACCCTGCAATCCATATGAAAAAAAAAAAAAAAAAAGTGATCACTTCATAAGGACAAAGTAACCGACCAATCAAGCAAATGGACAACAATCTGATCAAGCATCCTTGTCCTCACGTTTCCATTTGTTTCCTGTCTTATGACTCATTAACCCCCCCTTCCTTCAACTCCCCCACCAAAATATCTACCAACTCTATAAGGGTATTTCCGTATTTTCACAACAACATATTATATGCTAAACTATGGCATCTTGAAAAAACTAAGAAGCTGATCAACCAAGCAAAGCTTTAGAACTTTTGAAACTCATCAGAAATACAATGTTTTGCACTTATAAATTACCCATCTTACCAGAAAAGAAAATGACTCATAGGCATCATCTTCTCTCATAGCCATTCCTCTCTGTTTCTCTCTCTCTCTCTCTTTCTTTTTCTCCATGGACATTCAAACAAAGGTTCTCCAACACAAAGACCAAATAACTGTTGTAGCAGCAGTTTCAGTGGTTCTGTCATTGTTTGTATATGCAGCCCCCAGGTTTCTAAGTATTCTAGCATTCTTTTGGCCTCTCTTTCTCTCCACAGCCGTACTCTTGGTCGCAATGACCGCCTTTGGAGGCGGTTTCCAAGTTGGAACCGAAATCCACGGTGTAAGAGCAGGTGAAACGATTCTAGATTATGTTGCAGGACGGCCTGAATATGGCGAAAACCAATACAAGTACTAATAATAAGAGATCATTTGTCAGTCAGAATTTAGACAACAAAGACTCGAAATTTGCCTACCTCTGTTCACTTTGTATATCCCAGCTACCAATGAATTAGTGTGAAAAACACTATGTATTCAATGCCAAAATGGTTTTTAAATAGAATCAGAATGTCATAATGCTTGCATTCTTCACATATTCTGTCTGAATCCAAATGGGTAAAGCATATTTGAGAACAATGGTCGGTTAAAAGTTGGATGAACATGAGGTTTATAGTCTGCTGTGAATAGTTTTTGAGTTTTGTATAGATGTCAACTATAAGTGTAGGTACTTGAATTCTGATCTATAGAATTACGGGAAAGCGACGTGTTCAAGTATCAACTATTCAAAGTTTCTCAACTCATGGTTTATATGGGTTGGGTTGAAATATGAATAGACAAGAAACCGTTTCATTCCTATGCTATCTGCTTCAATTTGATGACGCGTTGTCAAATATGCACCGACACTGATACGCGACACGCAACACGATACGACACGACGACAATTTAAAAAAAGCATAGGACACGACACATTGGGAACACATTAATTTTAAATTTTGACATATGGTGTCGTGGATGGTCGTCGCTGGAAGTATCGTGAGTGGTGGAGTGGAAGGAGTTAGGATTAGGAAGGGGTTAGGAAACTGATTAAAACCATATAAATTGATGAATAATTGAAAATTGAGCTTGGGTATTGGTTTTTCTCCTTGAATTGGTTCATAAAAATTTTAAACATAAAAAACGTGTCTGAGGAGTGTCCCCTCGCGTGTACCCGCGTGTCAAAAAATAAAAAAATATATTAAAAAATTAGGACACGCCAACGGACATGTGACACCGACACTACGCCATTTTAGAAGTGTTGGGGCTTTATAGGCAATAAAAATCTAAGAAATGATGGTTATAATATTACTAATCTTATTGATAACAATGAGTTTACATCTACTAAGCGAGTGGACAAAATAAGGAGCAAGGATCACCTCATCCGATGCTCTACATGAGTTATGATCTGATAAGAGTTAGGTGTTATTAAGCCGACAACTGCGGATATACTAAATCAGCTTCTGTTAAACTTCCTGATTGATCAATGTCAAGCTTCTTAAAAGTGTCGAGTATGGGTGAAATGTCTTCCTGATTGATCTTCCCCATTTCCTTCAGTTTATATATAACAAATTCTGCAGCACTGATAAACCAGATTGTCAAGAAGTCCATGAACATGAAAGAATTGAATCAAAACAGAATTAGTCATTGTTAGGACATGAGCAATGGGAAAGAAATCCAGTGGAGTTCAAGGTTAAAAGAAATATGAAGGCAAATCAGGCTTACCTTACTACTTTATCATGATCAAGGTCTGCTTCTTCAAGATCTGAGTATGTAAGGCTTCGGGTGAGAACCCAATTCACCAGCGATTTCTGTCTCCTTTCTGTGTGTAATTCTGCGAGGTACAGAAAGAACTGTGCCAAGCAGATGGTACTGCTCATTATCCAAATGACAGCAAAAACACGACCGGCTGTTGTAGAGAAACTCTCATCCCCATAGCCAAGAGTCGTGATTGTGGAACAAACGCAATAAAAGGCATCTATGAACTCTAACTTCTCAACCATAGTCAAGAAAAGAGTTCCAACAACAACGAGAACCCAAAGGACGATTCCAGTCATAATGAATTTGTATTCGATTTTGTGAGCCTTAGATTCCTGAAGGATCTCACCGGAGCTGACCTCTTTCCTCATGTACATGGCCTTAACCAGAAGAATTTCCTGCTTTTCCACAATGTAATCGGCCGCCTTGCTAAGAATCATCCCACCAAGAGTTATTCCAGTGAAGACATAAGCACATGCAAGTAGTTTTGCAACTATGCTGTTAGGAACAAGATCACCATATCCAACAGTGGTCATTGTCACAACACAAAAGTAAATGGCATCAACAATCCCGTTTGTTTTTTTGCCATTGATCTGATCCTGAACAAGGAAGAAACAAAGTGTGCCTCCTCCCAAATAAGAAGCCAGCATAACAAATACTTTCCTAAAACTAACTTGTGTAACAACCGTACATTGATGAGACACTTCCTCACAATTTTGTGGTTGATTATTATTTTCTACCGAAAGTGAAAAATTACCACGACGGTTAGATTTTCTTCTCTGGAGAGATTTCCTCTTATCGGGATCGAACAGCTTAGGAAGCATAGGAAGCAAGGATTCCTCAACATCACTAGAGTCCATCAGAAAATCAATAAAGATCTTCTAACCAGGTTAAAACGGTTGATCTTTAACTCAGAAGAGATTAATTTTCGGCACACAACGTCTTGAGGACATTAACATAGATATCAATTGTCCAACAAAAAGTTCTATCTAATGATACTAATTCACAAGCAGAAACTGGTGATACTTACCCTCCTCAGGCACATTACACATATTATCATTTTCACAGCCTAATTATCATTTGAGATGTTGAAAGTATCACCTCAAAATCGATATCAAGTGCTTTCCAATATCACCACCAATAAAGAATTAGTGTTCTTGAACATAACATGAAACCAAAACCAATGCAATGCAATGCAAGCAACAGGGATCCTCACATTTTATCATCAAATGCTGGAAAAAAAAGACAATGATTTAAGAGGCCTGGTGATTCTGTAAGGCTGTACCGTTAATTTCCCAGTTAGCTTAATGATTATCCTCTGGCAATTAGGCAAAAGTTCATGGGAAATAATCAATAACAAACATTGTTTACCCTGTTCAATAAATAGAGATTGTGTTTAAATTTAGACGAAAAAACTGTCCTACTTTATTTAGAAGAGAACAAATTGACAGTCAAGAAAAGAGAAAGCCAACATTCACTCTCAGATTTCCACCTGCCTAAATCCTCACCACTTGCCATTAACAAGCCACCATTTTCCCGCAATCCACTAATAACCTGAGAAGGACATATCGCAATAATAAGGGCAAGTCCTTCGACAAACAAGCACATGGCATCAGAAACTTACACAAAATGAATCCGCTGCAAGAACTGGAAGGATCAAAGCTAAGAACCCTAATCTTGAACAAATTCCATGATTGCAATAACACAATCGAAGTGGGGTCCTTCCAAATTACTCAATAATGAAACGGAACTGTAAAGAGAAAGATGAAGACGATTGCAGATGATTTGAAGCCACAAATGCAGTTGAGAATGGAGGGGATTCGCAGCCACACGATCGGGTTCGAGAGGTGGATTTTTCAGGGTTGTGGGGATTGAACGAAGTGGAAGAAGACAAATTGGGAAAAGAAATTGTCGGATTTCAATGCGATGAATCATAAGGGAAGAACACATAGTAATTTGTGTTGTAATTGTCGAAGCAAAAGTTCCAATTCCACTGTGTTTTTTCTTCCCCTTTATTGTTGCTGTTTAAAGTACAATCTTAAGTACTTCATTTTGCTTTGCAATTTTAAGCCATGGAAAAGATTTGTGGCCTTCTTATGCACTATTAGTCTCTTTTCAACTAATTAAAGTTGCTTTGAGTCCTCTTCTTCTTTTTCTTTCTAGAGTGTTATTATGTGGTTGGAATGTAACCTGTACATCTTAATTAGCTCCATCATATATATCTTAATTAGCTCCATCATATATATCTTAATTAATGAGTTGTGTTTTTTTATAACATGCCCAGATGAGCGACTCGAACATTTGACCTCTTGGTCAATAGTTTCAGTTCAACTATACTACAGTAGCCACTTAAATTGCGTTCAACACGAAAAATGATGTATTGTTGGGAATAAATCTATTTTTTTTAAGTACATTGGGGTGGAGTAATAATTTACAAACCTCTTGGCCAGCTATGTCATGTTTGTTTTGGCGAATTGCTCTTGTTGGCTTTATTATCTCTTTATTTTTTTTTTTTTTTTTTGAGTACATTGGGGGTGGGGGATTCGAACCACAGACCTCTTGGTCGTCAACACATACATATGCCCGCTGAGCCATGCTCGCTTTGGCTTATTATCTCTTTATTTATTTTAAAACACAATTATTTTATGATAAAATAATTTATTTTAAAACACAATTATTTTATGATAAAATTAGTGATAGGAATAAACATGCTGATATAATTATTCGAGGACATTCATCATTTAACTTTTTCTATTAAAAAATACACGAAAAAGATATATAATCAAAACGAAAATCATACTAAAATTCTTAATAGTCAAAGATTATGTTTTTATATATATATATATGACATACCACAAACTTCCTTTGAAAAAAACATGCATAAACATTAATACTATGAAATTACTTGGATGAAACTGTAATATTGAATTTGATCGTTTCCAATAAAGTCATTACAAGCTTGATCACATATTGTTCGGATCATTTTTATTAAAAAACACAAAAACATACATTATTATTATTTTTTCCTTAATTTTTTTTAGTTTTTAGTTTAGTTTTTTTTTTTTTTTTTAACTATACGAGAGGTCTCACATTGAATCTAAGACCATTTAGTAAATACATCCCAAAAAATAATAATAATAATAATAATAATAATATCAAAAAGCTTATATTATTATAATATTATTGATAATTAATTAGCCATGCATTTAATTTATTACACTGCAATGAGGTGATTTTGAGCTGCTTCAATCCTCATTTCCTCCTTCATTTTCCTAATAAATTCCTCAAATTTCTTGTTCAATTCTTGTGTACTCACCACCACTTCTAATTCACTCCCTAATTTCTCTTCTTCTTCATCTTCTTCTTCTTCAACCTCATCTGTAAAACACCCTTCATCTTCTTCATTTAACTCTTCTTCTATTTCCATTTCTTGATTCTGCTCTTCTTCTTCTTCCTCAGAACCAGACTCATCAATGGCAGCCACAAGATGGTGATCAAAAGGGTGATCATCAGAGTGGGAAAAAGAATTACAATAAGGCCCAAAAGAGGAATAATTAGGAGAATTATAAGAAGAAGAAGAAGAAGTGGCTAGAAGAAAGAGGATTCCATTGCAAATTAAGAACATATATTTTCTCTCCAAGGCATGATTGAGGAGAGAGAAGAGGAAAGTGGAGAAATAGACACTAAATGAATGAGGGAAGAGAGAGAAGAGTGAAAAAAACAAGGCTAAACCCAAAGAAAACACTATAAACATCACCATCCTTTTCAAGCTGCTGCTCAAATTTGCTGTTCTATCACCTTCAAGATTCAAACTTTCATTTGAATCCAAATCTTTGGCTTCTGGGTGTTGTTCCATTTTGAAAGGGAATCACCAAAAATGACACTTTTTTTCTTTCTTTCTTGAAAAGGAGAGATTTTGATTTTGGTTTTGTGGAGTACACAACTTGTATGTAAAACCAGAGCTGCCATATTCTGTTCCATTTATAGTGGTCCTTAAAGCTCTCTTTCATGCCCATGTTTGAGGAGCTGCTGAAATGACCAAAATGACCTTGTGAATAGTTTAGAGGTTAGAGAAAGGCAGAGGGTATTCTGGGGAAATTAGGAGACAAAAAGGAAGTGAGAGAAAAAGGGAGGCTCGAAGCTTCTGGGTTTTTCCCATGAAAGTGATGAAATTGAGGGATGGAGGGAAAAGGCAGAAGGGGAGACACGTGTATCTTTGGATTTGAGAAGAAATTGGAAATTAGGGCAAAATGAGCCTCAAAGTTATATCATTTTCTTCTCGTCGGATCCCACGAAAAATGGTTCCAACACAAAAACTTGTTCCATTATTGCTCTCACTCTAAACCTCGCAATCATTGCTTTATTTTATTGTCAAAATCAATCCTCCTTCTTTTGTTTGTTAAATTCATTTGCGGATTCAAACTTTATCGTCAGAAAAACTTGATATATTTTGATATTAATTTACTTACATAAATAAAGTCCAACGATCATAAAACATGAATCTCTCACAATCACTCTGCATATCGTCAAATATATATAGTTTGTTCGAAAATATGACTAATATTTTTTTGGTTAAAAGAATATTTTGGTCTTTGTCCTTTGAGTTTCATTCCACTTTAGGCCATGTACTTCAAATGTCCAATTTTTGTCTTTCTATTTTCAATGAAGCTTAAAATTAGTTTCCATTATTAATTTGAAGTTAAATTTTCTAAACTAAAGTGAGTATCTATTAACACTTTGATGAGAGTCACACACGATGGTGTGCTCCGAATTTTCAAGTTGTCGAGACTTGCCAAAAATGAAATTTGTAAATCGATTACACTAATCTAACAAGTAGACAGTGGTAACGAGGTCGATCCATAGGGAGCAGTCAATGAAAATCAGAGATTGAATTGAGTTGTATTTGTTCGATTATAGTGACAAAATAGGGGGAGTTTTTAATCATGCAATTTAAGAAATAAAGAGCTAACAGAGAAAATTAACACAAGAGTATGAGCATGTTGGATTTGAGGGAAATTTCAGGATTAGCGAAATTCTGTAACTGCTATCATTGAACTCATACATGCTTAATCAGAACCAAGGGATATGCACAAACAATTACCCAGAAACTCCCGCGATAATTGACCCAAAGAAAATTAGCCAGAGGTGTCAATTCCAACTAAACTTGTAATTAACTCATCTAAGGGTGTCAATCCTAGACTTCATTAAAAACAGTAAATCATGCTATTAACTCATCTAAGGGTGTCAATCCTAGACTTCATTAAAACTGATGAAGGGCGCATTGTGACGAATTACTCCTAAGACTAATTTGATTTAACTTCTTCAACGGGGTTGACTCACACTAACTAAGGCGACATGCTTATGTACTACCTACGGGCTCACTCAACCTTTGTTACTTAAGGCGAATAGGACGTATCACTACTCTAATAACTATCGAAAATGCAAACATTCAAGGTTGTCAAGCTATCATGCAAGCATAATCATAAGATAGGCATAGAAGAAGAAGAACATCAACAACATTCAGATTAAGACAGAAAATTAAGCACAATTCTCAAGCAATTTACAAAAATCCACAAATCCTTACATTCAATTCACAAATCCTACACTAACCTTAGTCTTCCATAGAGTTTGGACTAATCTAAGCTCCCATGGAGGCTTTGGAGTTCATACAAGGGGTAGAAGATGAAGAATAAGCTCCAAACCGAGCTCCAATGACGGAATAAATCAGAAAATCGAAGTGGGAAGTTTCCTAAAACCGGAGAAGATGACCTTTTATAATCGTCGTAGCGTCGAGACGCTACAGACGAAAATTCGCAGCGCGCGCCTTTAGGGAGTGTCGAGATGCCGGGACAGCGTCGAGCAGCGTCTCGACGCTCTCGCTCGACGCTTGCTCTCGGGTTTTGACAATTTAATTTGTCTTTGGGCAGCGTCGAGACGCTGCCCTCTTGGACAATTTCTTCACTTTAACTACTCTTCTTCTCCCGAGGCCTTAATATGACCTTCCTAGCCCTGAATGACGTCTTTTGAACTTCATGAGCTCTTTACCGACAAATACCTATAACAAAGGCAATTTAACAATAAATAAGCATGCCAAAGTGAGTATAGCTCAGCTGACATATGTATGTGTTGACGACCAAGAGGTCTGTAGTTCGAATCCCCTCACCCCTAATGTACTAAAAAAAACAATAAATAAGCATGGTTTTAGCTGAAAAGGGAACACAAGAAAGAACGATTCCAACGCTTCTGCGGGGTTTGAAGAGTTCATTCCCTTCAATTGGCCTTGTAAAAGAGGCAAGATCATTCTTCATTTTGGTTCATCAGCTTCCAACTTTCTCAAGTTCATAGTTCTTCAAAGCTAATATTAGCTTAACCTTGTATTTTAATTTAATTCTAAATAAAACAAAGAACGATTTCAACGCTTCTGCGGGGTTTGAAGAGTTCATTCCCTTCAATTGACCTGGTAAAAGAGCGGGGTTTGAAGAGTTCATTCCCTTCAATTGGCCTGGTAAAAGAGGCAAGATCATTCTTCATTTTTGTTCTTCTCCTTCAACTTCCAACTTTCTCTTTCTAGTAGCTGCAATTAAACTACATATTCAATTAACTTTAGAATAATAATAATAATAATAATAATAATAATAATAATAAATTAGTTATTTATTTTCCACACATTAATAATCTTATTTATTTTTAAATTTAGGGTAAAATAAACTTTGATCATCGAGGTTTGGGGTGGTGTCTATTGGGTCTCTTAAGTTTCAAAATATACACTTTAGTCCTTAAGATTTGTAAAATTATTCTAAATGGTCTCTCACTTAACTTTAACCTAACGATTGACGTGAATTGTATTTGTTGACATGTTAATTTTGTTTAATTACATGACAAATAAGTTAGAAAATTAATTTAAAAATCAAACTCTAAAGTAAAACTTAAAATAGTTTAAAATATTGGAAGCTCTATCCTTCTCCAAGTGCCCTAGTTGTTCTTCGGATACTTATGTGCATCGGAGCCACGTCGGCCATTGCAGCCCCGTTGTTTGGCCATCTATTTCCCCAATCTAACTTTAATCCAAATACTTCAACATTGAACTACAAAATTAAATCGTAACTCTTGATTAAAAATTAAACAAAATGTCGGATATATATGAAATTACTAGTCTATGATGCAATTACCAATCTTTCATGTTATAAGTGAAAATTGTGAACACTTGTAGAGGGCTAAATATTCCATAAAAGCCCAACACACACCTTCAGGATGTCCCAACCCTAGACGACCCAAACGAGAAAATATGTTGAGTCGACGCGCAAGTCGGCCCATTAGTATAAAGGGTTAATCCGCAAGTCAGTCCATGGCCCAAGAGAGAGGGTTGACCCGCAAGTCAGCCCATGCCCAAAGAAGAGGGCAGATGATAACCCTCCAAATGAGAGTTATTTAGAGCTAAATTAGAAAAGAATTAGAGTCTTCGTTGAGTGATTGTTTGAAAAGACTTGTGATTTAGGGTTGTTTGTGTTGCATTTAAGCTAGAGTCTGCTTAAGAGTGCTTATGCGTAGATTGTACATATGGAATGATGTAAGTGCAAACAAAGTCTCACATTGGTTAGGAAAGGGGATGATCATGGGTATATAGATAAGGGACAACATCTACATTGTAATGAGGCCTTTTGGGGTGACCAAAAGCAAAGCCATGAGGTTATACTCAAAGTGTTACTTGTCCCTAACAAGTGGTATCAGAGCCCACGACATAGCCCACGAAGCCCAAATGGGATTCGACCCAAGATGGGTGAACCCAAAGAGGCATCATCTTGAGGGGGCATGTTGAGAATCCCACATCGGAAAGATGAAGGGACCTTACTCATAATATAACACACATGGGCTACTCCTCCTATCACCAATTGGTTTTAGGATGGAACCTGAGAGGCCCCATGATGTCTAATATGGTATCAAAACCATGAGAGGCACGCCGACATTGGTTGAAAGGGGATAATGCTCGAGTTTAAACACGGATACATGACTATTTGAGGGAGGCTTTGTGGTCCTTCGTTTGAGGGGAGGATTGTTGTAAGTGCAAACAAAGTCCCACATTGGTTAGGAAAGGGGATGATCATGGGTATATAGGTAGGGGTGACCAAAAGCAAAGCCATGAGGGTGCAAACAAAGTCCCACATTGGTTAGGAAAGGGGCCATGAGGGTTATGGGGATGATCATGAGTATATAGGTAGGAGTGACCAAAAGCAAAGCCATGAGGGTTATGCCCAAAGTGGACAATATCATTACAATGTGGATGTCACTTGTCCCTAACAAGTGGTATCAGAGCCATGCCCCTTACCTAACCATGTCGGTGTGCCTCGATGACATAGTCATGGTTGATCTCGTGGTCGAGCTTATCCGGCAGGGGTATGCTCTCATGAAGAGTGACCTGGTTAAAGGTGATAATGCTCGAGTTTAAACACGGATAGATGACTATTTGGGGGAGGCTTTGTGGTCCTTCGCCGGAAAGAAGGGTAATGCCCAAAGTGGACAATATCATTACAATGTGGATGTTTGTGAAGTACTCATACAAGCAAAAAGAGCCAAAGCTGGCATATTTGGAATTGTTAAAGACATTTCGGAAGAGCAAAACTAACGCGAAAGTTGTACCTGAGCACGTGGTCTGCCAGTTTTTGTCCCCTGCCGTACAAGAAGAGTTGTTTTTCATTTTTCAAGCAACCAATGAAATTCTATCATCCATTTTTAGGGCAAATTGTTGAGAAACCCTAATGGTATAAATAGAAAATGGTGAAAGAGAAAAAGGAAGCAACCATTGAAGAGGAAAAGCTCCAAATTCCGAGAGCCAAAAAGGAAAAATCAGAGAAAAACATTCTCTAGTGAAAAAAGCCTTGAAGGAACCGAGGATTCTTCTGTTTCTTTCATCATCAAGAAGAAAGAAGAAGCTACTGCTGACTAGATGAGGAATAAAAGGGCGGTTGAAGTTCACCCTACTTCGACATTTTGAAGCTCCTTCACCTTCATTCTCTTCATCTTTATTGCTCATTTTCTAAGTTGTAGAGTTAGTAGTGTTGTAATGACTTTCATGACTGCTTTGAGTGTAGTTAGTAACTTGATGAACTAACCTCCTACGAGAAGGGCTAAGAGTATGACTTATAGCATGATTCTGGCATTTTACTTTCAAAGCATGTCTGATTTTGTTCTAACAACATAATTTCGATCGACCATCCATTTTGTGCTAGTGATTTTTGATCATCCGACATGAGTAGGAAGTCTGAATATTCATGTTTTTGCTAGCCTTTCATGGTAACCAGAGAGGAGTCTAGACATAGTCATTCGCTTAGCACACTTGATAGCATGTTTGTATGAATAAGATGAAAACGACAATTAATTCCTAATGACGAAGATCGAAAGATTTCGTGTGGTTGGTTTGTGCATGATTTGTGTTGAATGTATCCTATTCAAGAGTTAAGTCATAGATATTCCTAGCCTGACCCTGTTTGCTATACTGAGAACCTTAGCATTTCTGTCTTGCTGTTATTTCACTTTTACGCATTATTTCTGCATTGTTGATTTCAGCACCTTGTTGCAGTAATAATTATTGCTAGTTAGCATTTCTTACGCATTTTACGTCTTGTTGAACTTGTTAGTAGTTACTTCTTGCATGTTTTATTGCTGTCTCTATCGTAAATCCCCTTAACATTTGGTTACCAGTTACCCCGTCCTTAAGTTCTTTCAATCTAACATTGCTAGCATAAAATCTCTATGGAATCGATATAAATATATTTATTACTTGCTACATTAGATCATGTGCGCTTGCATGTTCTCAGTGTTTGCTAAATATTAGACCCCGCAGTAGACACGCAGCAACAGACCCCAAAAAGAGAGGGTTGACCCGGGTCAGTCTATGCCCAAAATGAAAGGCTGGCCCGGGTCAGCTCTTGCCCAAAAGATGGTCGACATGGGTCAAACCACGACACGACGAAGGACAAATAAGGGTTGTCCCGCAGGTCAGCCCATGTCTCCTCGACTACCATCGAAGGGCTGACCCGTAGGTTAGCCCACGACCCGACGACTGCCAACGAAGGGCAGACCAGCAGGTCAGCCCATGGCCCAATGGAGCATTGACCCTTATGACATCTTAGAATGGTGGAAAGTGAACTCTTCTAGGTATAAGGTTCTTAGTAAGGTTGCACGAGATGTTTTGACAATTCCAGTGTGCTATAGTTGCTTTTGAGTCTGCATTCAGTACTGGTGGGAGAGTGATCGATCATTTTCGCTCCACTTTGGCTCCATCCATAGTTCAGGCCTTATTTGTGCACAAAATTGGCTACGTTCTAGTGCTTTCAGTTTCGATAATCACATTTGGAAGAAGTTTCTCTCGTGGAAGAAGGTTTGAATTTTTTTTTAATCTTTGAAACTTAATTTTAAAATTACATTAATTTTTCTTTAATTATTATTATTATTATTATTATTATTATTATTTAGATTTCAAATCTTGCATGGAGGAAGCAACTAAAAGACAAAAAAGAAGGATAATATTTCACGATGAAAAAATTTAAACATAGAACTATTTATTTTTGTTTTTGAAATTTAATTTTAAAATTATATTAATTTCTCTCTTATTTTTTGTTTAGACTTCAATTTCGATTGTAATTTTTAAATTTTTTTAAAGTTAATGCTTTGTTATTTCATGAATAAATCTTGAATTGAATTTGTTAGATTAAGGTTAAAATTAAATTATTGTTTTTTTAAATTAAATTATAATTTGTAAAAAAAAATCTAAGATAGAGATAAAAAATGAATGAAAAAAATAGATAATAAAATAAAGAATGGAAAAGAGAAATAAAAATAAATTTTATAAAAAGAGTGAGTAGAATAACAAAGAAAAAATGAAACATTGAAAAAAAATAATGAATAAAAGTTAAAAAAAATCAAAAGAAAAAAATACAAACATAGTTTATATTATATATATTTAAAGTCAAATGTTTAATAAAAGCATATCTGGTCATATTGGTTAACATTAGTTTTTGTTTGCTCAAGTTTAAGCATTAGTTGAAACTTAAATTTTCTTTTCAATTCAAAGGCCCAACTAAAAAGTAAACGACGATAAATCGACGGATATTCCGGTAAGAATCACGGATATGACGGAAATTGATATAAATATTGTAATTTTTTTTGTGAAACTTTAGAACAAGCTTAATTAAGCAATACACTATTACTTTAAGCATATATTTTAGAAACTAGAAGTCAAATATGAATAGTAATAGAATCATAGATAATATTGAAAACCGAAAAATGAATATAAACTTGAATATTTTATTGATAAAAACTTGAGGTCATACAAGTAGAAAGTTCAATTATAAGATGATGGCCTTGGAGGTATTAAACCATCATTAATATAATTGATTTGATATCGACAATACTCCTCCCAACTCATGGTACTTCAAAACCTCGAACATAATTTGAAGTATGATACCTATGAGTTTCAACATACCAATAAAAGGATACCTTTCATCAAACCATGTCCCATCTAAATGAGGATGCTCAGAAGAATGAAGATAATGTAGAGGTTCTGAATTAGAGTCTTCATAACCTTGTAGAGTAAATTGTGGACCTCGTGTATAAATCGATGTATTTCCATGAAATTCACTATAACCAAAAGTAGGGGGTGAGCAAATCAAACCGGTAAACCGAACCGACCGATTAAACCGACCGAACCGACTTCGGTTCGGTCGGTTTTATGATGTTTTCGGTCGGGGTCGGTTTTATATATAGAAAAACCGACCGTCGGTCGGTCGGATAGCCCAAAAAAGGCTCAAACCGATCGACCGACCGAACATATGTAAAAAAGACCAAACATATGTAAAAAAAATTAAAACAATAATAATAATAATAAGTAAATGTAAATTGTTTTTTAAATTCATTGAGAAGCCCAAAAGTCATCATCTATGATATGATGTGTGCAACTCCTTGGTAAGACAAAAAAAAATTTAAATTCAAATGATGTCTTGAAAAAATAAAAAGTCACGTTTTTTTTCTTTCTTTGTTTCTTCATCTTCTCTCTTATTTTTTTTCTTTCTTTGTTTCTTCATCTTCTCTCTTCTTTTATTCTTTCTTTGTTTCTTCATCTTCACTCTTCTTTTATTCTTTTTTTTTTCTTCTTCTTCTCTCTTCTTTTATTCTTTCTTTGTTTCTTCTTCTTCTCTGCTAATTTTTTCACTTATTCTTTTTTTTTTTTTTTTTCTTTTGGATATAGCACTACAATACTTTTCCTCGGACGATATGGTAGTACATTTCTCCATTTTCTTCTTCTTCTCCTTTTGGTTTGAAATTTGAATCTTTGAAGTCACAAACCGACTAAAACCGACCGACCGACCGACGGTCGGTCGTTCGGCGTAAACCTCCTCTTTGAAACCGATCAGAACCGACCGATACCAAACCGATATGTCGGTGGTCGGCGCCGGTTTTAGCCCAAAACCGACTCCGACCGACCGATACTCACCCCTAACCAAAAGAACCATAATCATTTGAATGACTATGGTTACTACTGTTATCATAACCATAATTACTATTGTTATAGCTATAATTATTACTGCTATAACCATAGTTATTACTGCTATTATAGTCATATTGTCCTTCATGTCCATACTGACTATCCAAACTCATTTCCTCCATACTTTAAACAAGAGAATCTTCATCTAATTGAGCATTGTAATTCGTTGATCTTCTACGGAGTAAAGGTTTTCCTATTGCTCCAATTCCTGGCCCTCCAGCTCTATGACCATGATCGGTGTCTTGTGTGGCATGTGTGAATTCAGATTCTCCAGTGAAGGGGCTAAGTCCTTCATATTGTTCACTTCCTCCAACATTTTCCTGAATTTGACCGCCTCCACCACCATTACCATCAGTACCGTCATCATCATCATCATCATCATTGTTGTTGTCATCATAATCATTAGTATTACCATGATCTTGTTGATGTAACTTTTGCTCTTCTGCAGTAGTTAAGTTATAGTGTGTGGCACGCATATTTTGTTCAAGAGAGTCCATTGAATGATCACCACCACTACTATTTACTACCTCTTCATCTATCACACGTTGAACATTAATACATGCTTCTCGTGCAGCACTAGCAACTTGTGGATCTGGATTACCTTGAACATCGTCGAGGTGTGCAGGTCGAACTCACATATAGAGTGGATCATTGTCTTCATCACCTGGGTCAACTCCAACTTCGAGCAAATCCAAATAGTCAGTGCTTCCGCTTGCATATCCCTTAATTTCAACTTCATATTATACGAGTAGAAAAATAAAACATGAAAATAAGTTACATTCAACGGGTAAAAACAACAAAAAGTGAAAATAAAATGAAAAATAAAACATGAAAATAAGTTGTTTGAACTTAAATTACATTCAACAAAAAATGGAGAAATATCGCCAGATATCGAGGATTTTTACAGATTTTTTGTCGAAATATCCACGATATACCCGCCGAATATCCGCGAAAAATCCACGGATATTAACGATAAATTCACGTTTTCGGTTCTCAACATTAGATATATGGTCAAAAAGATATATCGGCGATAATCAGGTAAAAACGATGTTCACCCCCCAAATCCCTAAAATCGGCGATTTTTTCATCCTTGCTCCCATTTTATTTTGTCTCACTTTTCATATCTTATCTACAACACCAGTTCTTTTTATTCTCTCCTCTCAAGTTTCATGAAACTTTTCGATTCGTTTTAGTTCCAGTTTTCGATTCCATGCCGATTTCGACCATTTTCGTCATTTCAAACTCAATGGCCTATACATGACGAAGTCCAAGAGTTTTTTACATACCCTCATGTGAAACCATTCAGATTCCTCAAGAGGTAGCCTTCGTTTATTCATCTTTTCTAATTAGGGCTAATCATTTTGTTTATCTATCTTCCTATACTAATTTCTTTTAGCTATTCATGATTTTTGGTTGATTAGATAGGCAAGGCCAGAAGGATTTGGAGGAGATTGCAGCTAAAGAATATGTGTTGGCTAACCTTGTACGGTTAGTTTGATTGGAACCCATATAAAACCCAAAGTTATGGTCTTATTAACAAAAACTAGAAATTAGAAGTTAACAGTGGTTTGATTGGAACACATCAAAAACCTATAAAAAGTATTGGATTAATGAAATAAATATTAATTAGAAGTTAACAGTAGTTTGATTGGAACACATCAAAAACCTATAAAAAGTATTTGATTAATGAAATAGATATTTTTTAGGTGGAGTTATCAAATGTAACTTCTGTACAAAAATTTCTTTGTTGGTCTTTTCAATAAAATGTAGAAATTTTGGGCCAAAAGCAAAACTTTAAAAAAAATGAAAAAGTGGGAAAAAAAAAAACAATTAGACACAAAACCAAAAACCGAAGCAATTGAGAACCGAACCGACCAAAAACCGAACCGTTGGTTTTTCCCTTTATTGGACAGTTGTTCGGTTCCCCATTTTACAAAACCGAATAAATCGGTTCGATTCTCGGTTGGGCTCAAAACCGAGAAAAACCGAACCGATATCACCTCTATGAATTATAACAAATTAAGGAGATTCAATCAATTTTATTTAATATGCAATAGTCAATTCGTCAAAATAGAGGTACCTAAAGTGATTTTTATTTTTAATTTACAATTAGAAATCTTTCTTGTAATTCACCTTCGAGATAGGCTTTGTTGATTTTCATTTATTCATGAAATTGTTTCTCTTCTAAAAAAAATGACTATTCCATTTCCATTTCGACATGGTGGGACTTAAAGTATTAGAGTACTAAATAATAATAATAAAGCAAAAAATAATTTATACCCTTAAACTTTGGAAGTTGTATTAATTAAAACCCTAAACTAATGATTGTATCAATTCAAACCCTGAATTGTCATAAGTGTATCCATTTACACCTCATGTTAGAGTTTTCTTCCCAAAACTTTAATTAGGATTATAATTTTAGCAATTAAACCCCTAAACTTTAATAAGTGAATAAATTTTGTATGAAAGTTTCGGGGTTTAATGGATGAATTATAAGTTTTCGCACGTGTGAAAATTAACATTTTTTTAAGAAAGAGTGTAAATTGATACACTTATAAAGTTCATGGTTTAAATTGATACAATCACTAATTTAAGGTTTTAATGGACGCAACCTCCGAAGTTTAAGGTCATAAAATGATTTTTGTCCATAATAATAAAAAATAATAATAAGGTGTTTGATAGCATTCATTGATGTTATTGTCTCAATATCGTCTTCCTTGTCTTGTATTTCTTACCATTTGTCTTCGAGTTATTCTTCGGCTTTGTCATCAAATGACCATGGCTCACGACGGTCTAAACTCGATAGCATGGCCAAAGGACTATAAGGTGGGCCTACTGATTGAGGTTTTTATTTTTATTTTTTATTTTTATTTATTTATGTTCTTAGATTTTATTTGGTAAGTCTCAGACTAATGTAGTTATGTTGTATTTAGATTTTTCAATTGAGAATTTGTTGTATGTATGCTTAATTTAGGCCTCGTAACTATTTGGTTTTTGATTTTTGAAAATTAAGCCTATAAATAATACATTCACATATGAATTTCTTTGTTGTGTTATCTATATTTTCAAGTGTTTCAAAAATTCAAGCCAAAATTAAGAAACAAAAAAAAAGAAGTTTTCAAAAATTTGCTTTTGTTTTTAGAATTTGACATGTTTTCTTATCAAAGATGGAAGTCAATGTAAGAATTATATATATTTTATAAGTTTAATTTTCAAAAACAAAAAATAAAAAACCAAATGGTTATCATACAGAGCCTTAAATTTTTCAATTGAGAATTTTGTCCATTAGGGTGAGTATTTTTTTTTTTTGCATATTTTTTTATTTTGTAGACTGGATGCCCTTTTAGTGATCAGGTGGGTGAAATTTTGATTTCTTCTTTATTTATATGAATGAAATTTAGATTAAATTTTTCCTATTCCATTGATAATTTTTTATTCATGGATGAATTTAATTCTAATTGATGAAACGATAATTTTTTTTTTCATTTGCAATTAAATGATATATTTTTTTGTATTCATAAGAGTATGTTTCAATTAATCTTTTTAGATAACTATTTGTCAATTATATAAAAAGAAAGAATGTGGGAAGAAACTTTTTTTTTTCACGACATTACCCTCGATTTTTTTTTTTTTTTCTTTTTTTTTACAACCCTCACTTTTTCTAAAATGTCCAAAACATCGTTAATTCTCTTTTTTCAATTAATTTTATCCTTATAAAAAGCACCATTTATGTATGGATGAGTTAATTTTTTTTTTCTTCCAATTTTTGGTACTTATTTAATACCCACAAAAACCAAAAACCAAGAATTTCACCCGTTTTTAGAACATTTTAATTACAAAAATGCTTTAAAAAAATAGAAACGAATACAATAATATCCGCCACAAACCAATAAAATTAGTTTTGAATAATGAACGGAAACATAAGGTTTAAGGAACACGAATCGTCGGAAAACTACTTTTAGGATCAGTAGTTCTTCTCTAAACTTGTATGATCCACAAACCAAACCAAAATTTAGCTTCTGCGTATCTGATTTGTTTCTTTGTTACTAATTAGCGTCACTTTTGTTGAGTGGATTTCCAGTTGCGTTTGCTTTCAGTTTTCATTTTGCAATAATAATAAAAAAAAAGATTCAAGATGATTTACTTGTGTGGATTTGGTTTTGTGTTAATAAATCTAGAATATCTTCGGCTTTGAAACCACAAATCACCTCTGTTCATCCATCCTCAAACCAGCTTTGGCTCCATTGTTGAAGCTTGATTCGAAGAAGTTCGGAAATAATGGCAGAAGAACCTTTGGGGCGGCTGAAAGTGATCATAATCCAAGGGAAAGATCTGGTGATTCGAGATTTCAGAACTAGCGATCCATACGTCGTCGTCAAATTGGGGAAACAGGTGATTTTGATTCTCAATCTCAACTATTCTTCCTAATTTCATTTTCATTTTTCAATTAATTAACGATTCTATTTCTGATACAGGAAGCAAAGACAAAAGTAATCAGTAGTAACCTAAATCCCGTATGGAACGAAGAACTTGATTTCACGATCGGCTCCGAACCTACCGGAATCCTAAACTTCGTAAGTAATTTGTAATCTCGATCAATCGAACGATGGATCTCTGTTTTTGCTTCCGCAAATCTCTGAACAGATTGTTGCGCAGGAAGTGCTCGACAAAGATTTGTTCAAACGAGACGACAAAATGGGGCAAGCATCGTTGAACCTTCAGCCGATGCAGTCCGCAAATCGACTGAGTAAGATTTTGGGAGTGTCGGTCGGCGAGACGACGCTGAGGAAGGTGGTTCCTGGAAGAGACGACTGTTTTGCGGAGGAATATTCCGTACAGTGCGTCGACGGCGAGGTGGTGCAAGATGTTTGGTTGCGCCTCCGTGGAGTGGAGTCCGGAGAGATTCAAGTCAGAATGAAGTACGTACATGATGAGAAAGATTCGAGGAGTGTCAGTCGGCGAGACGACGCTGAGGAAGGTGGTTCCCGAAAGAGACGACTGTTTTGCGGAGGAATACCCCGTACGGTGCGTCGACCACGAGGTGGTGCAAGATGTTTGGTTGCGCCTCCGTGGAGTAGAGTCCGGAGAGATTCAAGTCAGAATGAAGTACGTACAAGATGAGATCAATTGATGAGGAAGAACTAACTAGGGTTACAAATTCAAATTGTAAAGGGAAAATTTCAGAGGCTAGAAGTTATATATATAACTCACACTAATTTCATTTTTCGACCAATTTGATTAAAAATTTGAATAAAACACCGATTATTTTTTTCAAGGTTGAAGTTTGATCCTCCAACTCATATTTCTTGAAACTCAAATTATATATATATATATATATATATATATATATTATATTATGATTATTTGATTACCACAATTATGGGTGAAGATTCAAAGTTACAACTTCTAAAAAAAAAAAAAAAACATAAAGATATTTTGGGACATATACTCTCGATCAAAAGATCAGAGAGAATATAAGAGAATATACTCATGTTGACTTTGTTATTTGAATTACTAATAGAGGATTTATGAAAAAAAAAATGATTTTTAGGGTAGGGGTGTTGTAAACATGCTTACATTTCTGAAACAATTTGGTATCATAAGTTTTTTTTCCCTCCTTTTTTTAGTTCATTTGGTATGATAAGTTGAAGCACTTACCTTGTGTATGTTCAAACGATTTGAAACTTAACTCTCAACATCATTTTGAACTTGATTTTAGTTAAACGTTTAAAAAATGGATGATGTGTATCAATTACAAATATAATAATTTTACGAGTATATGTTCTATAATTGCAACTCATTTCAATATTTTTTTTTAGTACCATGTCATTTCGAGTCTAGATAGTTTTTGTTTTTTAATATCCGTAAGTGTTTGGACCAGCTTACGCATGGGACAACCACCAAAAGAGAGAGGGTTGACTTGGGTCAACCCATGCCTAAAAGAAGGCCGACCCGTGGGTCAACCACGACACGACGAAGGACAAAGCAAGGGTGACTCGCAGGTCAGCCAATGGCTCCTCGACTACTAACGAAGGGTTGACCCGCAAGTTAGCCGACGACCCGACGACTGCCAACGAAGGGTTGCCCAACAGGTCAGCCCATGGCCCAATGAAGGATTGACTCTAGTGTCAACCCCTATCTGCCAATGAAGGGCTGAACAGTAGGTCAAGCCATGGCCTAATGGAGGATTGACCCTCGGGTCAACCCCTAACTGGGAATGAAGGGTTGACCAGCAGGTCAGCCCTTGGCCCAAATGAGGGTTGACCCTCGTGTCAACCCCTAACTGCCAATGAAAGGCTGATCAGCAGATCAGCCCATGGCCCAATGGAGGACTGACCCTCGTGTCAGCCCCTAACCAGCAATGAAGGGTTGACCAGTAGGTCAATCCATGGCTCAACGAAGGATTGACCCTCGTGTCAACCTCTACAGTGAACCTGCGACATTACCTAAGTGTTTAGACTCAGAGGATATCGAAAGAGAGAGTGGGTTGGAATCGTTACGAAGAACTCTAATGTAACCCTCTTGGATTGTAACGATATGAACACTATTAATAGGGTATATTCATTATGTCGCTTCGGTTACACTACGATCCACTAAAAGTAGGAGAAACTACAGGAGAGAAACATACGCTCAATTCTACGAACAAATACTATTACTCAACACTCTCGAGTTTCGTGACTAACTTGACTGTCGGAGTGTCTGTGGCTAAGTGCCACATCGATGCTAGTTCACTCCCTTTTTGTTCTTTTGCAGGTTTTTTCGTGCTCAAATAAAAATTCACCGTTGATACTAAAATCGGTATCCACATGTCACAAAATATGTTGTGACCAAACTTATGACAAATTGCTCAATGTCACGGAATATGCTATGACAATTCTTATACATATTTAAATTATGCAAGCACAAAATAACTTAAAGAATAAAGTAAAAGAGACACAACAATTGGTTACCCAATTCGGTTTACACTACATTTGGGGGGCACAACCCGATGATAATTGCTTCATTATGTCAATGAACACGTACACGAGATCTTACACAACTCGGATTTTCCTATTGTCGCATTTTTCCTCCGTTCCTAGTGAACTGCAACTCGACACACTATCGAGCCCAATTTTCCCTTGGTTCCACCACAAAACATCTTCAGTTGTTTTGGCAATACAAGTCTTTCAATTTTAAATTACAAGAAAATTTCTACCTCTCCAAAACGTTCACGATCACAAGCGGTACAAATAAAACTCTTGCAGAGTAGATTCATACAAAACCAATAAACAAACTTTGGATACAAAAACCACACCAAAAGCAAACAACTCGTGTTGCCAAAGAGAAGAAAGCTCCACCACTTTTTGCCTTCAGTGTGGCAAAAAAAAAACCTAGTTCTTAAAAAAGATCCTTATATATCAACCTCATTCAAGGCTAAAAAAATCATCATCAATGTTTTTATCAAAAATAATAAAATATAAAGATGTCATATGAATCCAAGCTAACTAGTTTGCCCATTTAAAACACCAATCATATCTTTACAAGAAATTCTTCAACAAAAACAGAGCTTCAAGAACACATGTGCTCAAATATGTTACTAACGGCTCTGTGAAATTTCCTGAGACATTTTCTGTGTGACATTTTGAAACGTGGACGAAAATAAACAAGCCTATAAAATTAGTCAAACACACCAACTCAACAAACTCCCCCATTTAGCAATTTTTCGGCAAAACTCAAATAAGCAGCCAATAAACAACAACTTACAGATAAGACAGAACAACACATCACCTTAGCACAAAAAAAGGAAGCTAACCACCAATCACCACATTAATATCAACAAAAACTTCCCCATTTTGCCACAAATTGAAAATGGCAAACAACAATAACATACTACATGATCACTCATTCACAACGATCCGTAGCCCCATCAAAACATCATGCTGACGCTACTCCAAATCATCACAACGAAGGACAAGAGTGTGTTCACCTTGAAAAATCATGTTGACAAAAACAAGAAGTTGATAACATCATCGTCAGTTGCAGTGTCTTCATTTTTTTGCTTGAATATCTTACAAATCATCGAAAAACAGATCTCATAAAAGCAATATAATATAGGAAAAGAGTCGAGACATAGGCCTTTGTCGATTGACCCTAGACATATAGGACAACACCTATAGGACTAAAGGGACTCCGTGCTGATTTATCTAAGTTTTAATTAACCATAAACGTATAGGTTTAATTGCTTAGACTCGTAAGAAGGCTTTAAAATAAAGGCAGAATAGAAGTAGAATTCAATTCATTGTACAAGATATTATGCGGTGAACATGCAAGCTCATAGGCAATATTCTGATTTTAAGGATACAAATACATTTGAATCCAATTTTATCATTAATATTTTTTAGGTTTTTTTAACCACCAAAATTCCAATTATTTTTACTTGTTATCTTAGTTGCACATTTGAGGAGGCTTTAAAACTGAATTTTACAAACAATCTCATAGAATTTGATACTTAAAATGTTCAATTTCTTCTTGTTGACCGTCTGCACTTGCACTAAGCTGAAATCTCTTTCAAAAAGAATTTTCCAAAAAGCATACACACGTTTTCGATCATCAAGCACTTTAGGATGAAGTGATTTAACCTAAAGTTTAGGATGAAGTGATTTAACCCAAATGGGAAATTGTATTATATTAATCTTGGATGAAGTGATTTAACCTGAATAAATATATAAGTTAAAACATATTCTTGTTATACTAATTTAGTCTTTGTATTTTTTTAATATTTTAATCTAGTCCATCTATTCTTAACAAAGTTTACAAATGGTCATTAGACCTCAATTTTGTGTCAATGCCAATATTTACCAGTCATCATGTTATCAACTACTCCTAATGGTACTATTGCATCTATTTGTTTATTCAACTAATAGTACAGACTAACTATAATATATTATTAAAATATAAGTATTAAAATAAATAAATTAAAATATAAAAACCAAGTAATATAAGTGACCGAAATGATATGATCAACTTTGATCTTTTACATGCCAAAGCGAGCATGACTCAGCGGGCATATGTATGTGTTAATGACCACGAGGTCGAGAAATTTCTCTCTCTTCCGTCATCTTCATAATTTTTTTCTCCCCATACTTTCTCCTTTTGCTTCATTGTGAATCACGAAGTTTCTCACACCGTCTCTGTTACTTCTTCTTCATCTTCTCCTGCTAAATCTTCGTCTGAAATTTCTTAAAATTCTCAGAATCCATACCTACCTTCATCACAATGATTCTTCTAACCTTGTTCTTGTTTCAGAACTTCTCACCGACGATAATTACGTCACCGAGAGTCGATCGATGCTTATTGCTCTCTCCATTCGTAATAAGCTTGATTTCATCGACGAATCTCTTCCTCCGCGGAAGGGCGATCTTCTTCTGTCCTGGACTCGCAACAATCACATTGTGATTGCTTGGATCTTGAACTCTGTCTCTAAAGGAATTTCATCGAGTATTTTCTTTACTGACTCACAATTTGGTTAGATCTCAAGGAGTGTTTTCAGCGCAAGAACGGACCTCGTATCTTCCCGCTTAAACGAAATCTTGCTATACTTACTCAAGATCAACAATCAGTTACAATGTATTTTTCACGATTGAAGAGCATTTGGAATGAATACATCACTTATCGGTCTGGTTGCACTTGTGAACGATGCACTTGCGGTGGACATGCAGCTATTGAAAAATTCTTTCAGTATGAATATTTGATGAATTTTTTGGTGGGACTTAATGAGTCTTTCGGTAATGCTCGATATCAGATCCTTCTCATGGATCATGCTCCTTCGATCAACAAGGCTTTTTCGTTGATTGCTCAGGAGGAACATCAACGATCTATCCCTATCTTACCTTTACCACCAGCGGTTGGTCTTGCATTCAATCGGATGGCTTCTCCTCACAAGAATCCTCCAGTTGCGCCGTCTTCTAATCTTCGCCAGCAGAAGGATCGTATGTTTTGCAAATATTGTAAGAAACATGGTCATTCCATTGATCGTTGCTATTAATTGACCGGCTATCCCCCTGGATATCGTAAAAAAAGAGGAGTGTCTTCTCAATCTATACAGCCACAACAATGCTCTGCCAATTCTGTTTCCGTTGAGAACTTTGTGTCTAGTTTGAGCAGTGTCGATACTCTTTCTCAATGTCATAGCGTTCTCACTATGTAGCAATCTAGATTAGTTGTTGCCAAGATTGAAACCGAAGCTACCAAATCTTACTTGGCAGGTACTTGTTCAAAATCTTTTGTGCCTTTTTCATCTTCTACCTCCTGGATTATTGACTCTGGAACATCGACTCATATATGTTTTAATCAAGCAGTTTTTACATCCTTCATTCTTGTTACTACTTTAGTAGTCTTACCTAATAACACATGTATTCATGTACGTTATGATGGTACTGTTACCTTATTTGGCTCTCTTCGTCTTCACCGAGTCCTCTTTGTGCTTCAGTTTCAGTATAATCTACTTTCCATCAGTGCACTCACATCAAATACTTTTGTTTAACACGTTCTTGTTGCCTTGTGCTACTCCAGGCTTGGCAATCTTTCTTTTCCACATTTAAATTGATGGAGCGCATGTAGCGCAGCGGAAGCAAGACAGATCATTGACACTCTAACTTCATCAATTTAGCTAAACTAGAAACATGGTCAAAACTTGGAAATAAAAGAAATTAGAACACAAACCTCTTGTAGTTCGAAATTCTTCTATTCCAATGCTCGAATCTCCTCATGAACCCTTCGAAGCTACCATCGAACTCTTCGAGAACCACCTCCGGTAGTCCCGCTATCCTCGGGCCGAGCAATAGAGTGGTGAGACTCCTTTACAAGAGAAAAACTTTGGAAGATGAAGATGAAAAGAGAAGAGATCTTTATTATGAGAGTTTTGAAGGAGAATGTCACACGTCCAAAAATTTCCAACAAAACTCAAGCACAAACTCAAACCATTTGAACTTCATCAAATTTATAAGCCATTCACATGCAACAAACTCTTTGCTTAGCATGACACCTCAAAAATGGATGAATTAGTTTTTCACACGAGTGTTCAACAATTGATGAGTTTATGCATGTAGTTAGGGATTCACAATCCACTTACTAAACTTGGATAAACCCACTCAACTTGGATAATCCCACTTGTATTATTTTGTCATTTTAAAATTAATTCATAATTAATTTTAATAAACAAAATAAATTTTAATAAACAAAATAAAATTTAATTAATTAAACTTTTTAATTAATTAATATTATTATTTAACTCAATATCAAATATTAATTAAATAATATGACTAATCCCGGTTTCTTAAACCGAATCATCACACATGAATCCCTATTCATGTTTTTTACCGATCCCATATTTAAATATGCCCATCATTCTTCCAAAAACGAATTTGAATTGAATTAAAATTCTTTTTCTCTCATATTGTTACACGACTTAATCCGAGCTAGCCAGGAGAACCTAAAGGACCTACATATCATGAGCTCCAACGATACGAGATTAACCGGCCAAACTATTTAGCCAAGCTAACCAACATTCGTTAACCCCCGGAGACTCCACTAAAGTCCAAGGGTTGCACTCTCCTCACCGTAGATATATTTATGTCATCTTGATATAACCATCATCAGTAAGTCGATCATTCACAGGTCGTTCGTAATTACAGCTGGGTCAAAATAACCGTTTTACCCCAGTAATTACATCTTGTTCCTCAAGTCCCACTGATCCTCTAATGAACTATTGGTTTGTGGTTCAACCACCAAACCGATTGGTATGTGATCTCATCACTATACTGTTGGGTTTTATGTCCTAAAACTCGTGGTTTGTAAACTGTTATGTTTGTAAATATTCTATTTAGAATAAAGAGTTATTAGTTTTATTCAGTAAAATAGTTTACTGGAATAAAGTGAAACGTGTTTAGGTTAACATATACCAATGACCAACACCCTTGGCTGAATATGAGTACTTGAGCCTCATGTATGACATGATTGTGGATCATGCTCAAGTAGTCAGCCAAAACGGTCTATAGTATACGGATAAGGCTGGGTACCTTATCCTGGTAACACTATTGGATGCGGCTCACTTTGTATTGTACAAAACGATGTGATCTGAATCGTTTCACATGGAGATGTGCGTGAGGGCGTCCTGTGCAAAGAGTTTGCATAAGACAGAACCGCGAAATATGTCGTTCTCTCTTTATAACACCGTTTAATGATGAGACCGACATTTTCATTTGATGGCCTAGGTAACTCGATCTCAATCCTGAGCTCGCTATGAACTTCTGCTTATTCGAAAATATCCTTTGACTTACACGGGTGAGAGTGGCCCATTAGCGCCGACACAATAAACATACCATCTTTGGGATAAAGTCGAATAGGTAGCTTGGGACATAGTACAACAAGATTGGAGTTCACTCCTAACCCGCTCTTCAGGGTTAGTAGATAGGTTGTTCCCTTAATATAGCTGACTCCGGGGCTTGAACAATTAAAGCTCACACTCTCATGAGATAAGAGGGTTAATTGATCAGTTGGTTGGACCACAGATCTATTGTTCATTAGAGGTGTCAGTGGTACTTAAGGAACAAGACGTAATGCAGGGGTTAAACGGTTTAAATGACCCAGCTGTGATTACGAACAACCTGTGAAGGGTTGACTTGCCCATGACGGTTATATCAGAGGGCATAATATATCTATAGTGAGGAGAGTGCAACCCTCAGACTATAGTGAAGTCTCTGGGGGGTTGACGAATGTTGGTTAGTTCGGTTAAAAAAGTTTTGACCGGATAATCTCGTATCGTTGGAACTCATGATCTGTAGGTCCTTTAGATTCTCCTGGCTAGCTCGGATAACGTCGTGCAATAGTTTAAGAGAAAAGGAAAAGAAAAAGAATTTGAATTGTTCAAATTCGGTTTTTGGAAGAAGGATGTGTTGGGTTTTATGTCCTAAAACTCGTGGTTTGTAAACTGAATGTATATTTTATTTAGCAATAAAGTTGTTATTGAGATTTATTCAGTAAAGTTGTTATTGAATAAAGTGAATTGTGTTTACTTTTAACCTAACTCCAATAAACAAAGAACCCATGGCTATAGGTTGTATACTTGAACTTCATGTGTGACATGATTGTGGATCAAGTTCAAGTAATAGCCAGATTATCCGGTAAAAACTCTTTTAACCGAACTCATAAGTTCCAACTGTGAGAGTTATCTTACCTTCAGCAAGCAGCTGCCAATAACTAGTTTCCTGAATAGAATGAATAGAAGAATAAACATGGTTAGTGGCTCTTGAATCCAGTATCCAGGCAGAACTATCATGTTCCACTAAGCATGTTTCAACAAGTAAATCATATTTACTTTATTGTTTCTTCTTAGCTTTCCTCGTAATGAGGGTATCATGACAGATCGATGAGGACGGTTGTCCAAACATCGTCTGTAATGAATCCATGATCTCCTTAGCGGATATCATTACTTCATGCTTCTTAGCTAACACATCGGATATGTTGACTAAGATGTAAACCCGGGCTTTATCATTAGACCTAGTCCACCTGTCAAATGCTTCTCGAACAGTTCGAGTTGCAGACGAGCTAGGAGAGGGAGGACATTCCTCTATTAAGACAAACCTAAGATCATCGATAACAAGAATCGTATTCAAGTTCGATTTCCAGGTCGCGTAGTTATCGTCGTTCAGTTTATCGGAAGTTAGTAACTGGATAAACGAACTAGAGTTAAACATGCTGAAAAGAATGAATTATATTAGTGAATTGAACTTAACCTATTTTTAACAATTGATAGCTCTAAAATAGAGCTATTATTATGTCCTTAATACCAGCTAAAAATCGTGCTTAATGTTGATTGAATGACCTTATTGTAGGTGATTCGCGGTGGAGAGCTCGAGAAGTTCAATGACGTGTTTTGATGCTAAAAGGAGCGTTTTAATGCTTCGGGATGAACCGGGCAAAGAAGAGGACAAAAAGAATCAAGTTGTGGCAATTAAGTAAAGAGAAGGTGCAAAAATTGGCAAAAAAACCCGAGAGCAAAAGCTGCAAATTGATGCACAGCCAGTTGTCCGACATTAAAAGCAGCAAGCACCATGCCCGTCATTAAAAGTCCAAGAGGCCAGCTGAGTCACCATGCCCGTCATTAAAAGTCCAAGAGGCCAGCTGAGGCACCATGTCCTCATTGCACAACCACAAATGCCCGTCATTAAAAGTAAAAAAAATGCCCGTCATTGTAAAAATTCCAGAGAGGTTAGCGCCCAGGCGTTGTCCCGATTCTGTGCGCGCGTGCCCGCAGCGCCTTGGCGCTGACTTATGGCGCCTAGGCGCTTGTCTGACGCGGAAATGGGTATAAATACCCATTTTCCGAATTTAGGTCATTACCCATTGATTTCCCGTCTCGGGATTGCCACTTTTTTCTCTTTTTTTTTTTTTTTTTTTTTTTTTTTTAATGGTTTTTCCCCATTTTTGGGCCGTATGAAGGAGAAAACCTCCATGAATGCTTGGGCAAACTTCATCTCCATGGATAGCTAGAGGTTTGTGATTGATTAGTTAAGTTTAGGGATTGATTATCTTTTGTATTAGGTGAGATTTGTGCTTAAATTGAAATGTTTAGCATGTTTGAATGAGTTTCTTGCATCTCTTGGTATGAATTAAGAACGAATGACTTGCCTTTCCGATTAGGAGAGACGTCTTAATTAGTTACGCATGATTAGTCGGCTAGTGTTTGTTGGGTTTTATGTCCTAAAACTCGTGGTTTGTAAACTGAATGTATATTCTATTTTGCAATAAAGTTGTTATTGAGTTTTATTCAGTAACGTTGTTATTGAAAAAAGTGAATTGTGTTTACTTTTAACCTAACTCCAATAAACAAAGAACCCATGACTATAGGTTGTATACTTGAACTTCATGTGTGACATGATTGTGGATCAAGTTCAAGTAATAGCCAGAACGGTCTATAGTATAGGGATAAGGCTGGGTACCTTATCCTGGGGACACTATTGGACGCGACCCACTTTGTATAGTACAAACGATGTGATCCGAAATCGTTCATGTGGATACATGTGAGTGGGGGCGTCCTATGCAATGAGTTTGCATAAGACTGAACCGCGAAATAAAGTCACTATATCTTTACAACTTCGTTTACTGTAAAGACCGACTTTTTCATATGATGACCTAGGTAACTCGATCTGAATTCTGAGCACGCTATGAACTCCTGTTTATTCGGGCTTATCCTTTGACTTGTATGGGTGAGAGTGGCCCGAGATCACCGACTCAATAAGCCTACCATCTTGGGGATAAGACCGGGTAGGTAGCTGGGAACATAGTCCTGCGAGATGGAATTCACTCCTACCCGCCTTTAGGGATTAATAGAGAGGTTGTTCCCTTAAGTGCTGACTCCGGGTCTTGAACTAGGGATCCCACCCTCTCATTGGCCCGAGAGGGACTTGGTATAGTGATGAGATCACTTACCAATCGGTTTGGTGGTTGGACCACAAACCAATAGTTCATTAGAGGATCAGTGGGACTTAAGGAACAAGATGTAATTACTGGGGTAAAACGGTTATTTTCACCCAGCTGTAATTACGAACAACCTGTGAAGGATCGACTTACTGATGATGGTTATATCAAGAGGACAAAAATATATCTACGGTGAGGAGAGTGCAACCCTTGGACTTTAGTGGAGTCTCCGGGGGTTAACGAATGCTGGTTAGCTTGACTAAAGAGTTTGACCGGTTAATCTCGTATCGTTGGAGCTCATGATCTGTAGGTTCTTTAGGTTCTCCTGGCTAGCTCGGATTAAGGTGTGTAACAATATGAGAGAAAAAGAATTTAAATTTATTCAAATTCGGTTTTGGAAGAATGATGGACATATTTAAATATGAGATCGGTCTAAAACATGAATATGGATTCATGTGTGATGATTCGGTTTAAGAAACTGGGATTAGTCTTATTATTTAATTAATATTTGATATTGAATTAAATAATTATATTAATTAATTATAATTTTTAATTAATTATAATTTATTTTGTTTATTAAAATTAATTATGAATTAATTTTAAAATGACAAAATATTGCAAGTGGGATTATCCAAGTCAAAGTGGATTTATCCAAGTTGAGTGGATTTATCCAAGTTGTGAAGTGGATTGTGAATCACCAACAACATGCATAAACTCATCAATTTTGGAACACTTGGTTGAACACTAATCCATCCAATTTGAGGTGTCATGCTAAGCAAAGAGTTTGTTGCATGTGAATTGCCTATAAATTGGATGAAGATCAAATGGTTTGAGGTTGATGAATTTTCAAAGAGTTTGAATATTTGGATGAGCATGAAGAGTTCATGTTACTTGAGAAATTAGAAAGCTAAGTGTTAGATATTTCTCACAAAATCCTCATCACTTTCATCTTTCCATCTTCTTCTTCCAAACTTTTTCTTTCATAAAGGAGTCCCACCACTCCGTTGCTCGGCCCGAGGATAGCGGGACTACCGGAGGTGGTTCTCGGAGAGTTCGAGAGAAGCTTTGAAGGGTTCGTGAGGAGATTCAAGCATTGAAAGAGAAGTCTTTAGAACTACAAGAGGTATGTGTTCTAATATCTTTTATTTCCTAGTTTTGAGCATGTTTCTAGTTTAGCTAAATTGATGAAATTAGAGTGCCAAAGAAGCATGAGGTAATGGTCTCCGCTAAGGAGATCATGGATTCATTACAGACGATGTTTGGACAACCGTCCTCATCGGTCTATCATGATACCCTCATGGCGAGGAAAGCTGAGAAGAAACAACTAAGTAAATATGATTTACTCGTTGTTGAAACATGTTTAGTGGAACATGATAGTTCTGTCTGGATACTGGATTCAGGAGCCACTAACCATGTTTGTTCTTCTTTCCAGGAAACTAGTTCCTGGCAGCTGCTTGCTAAAGGTGAGATAACTCTCCGGGTTGGAACATGAGAGGTCGTCTCAGCCAAGGCAGTGGGAGCTGTCAAGTTGTTATATAGAGATAGTTTCATTTTACTTGAAAATGTACTGTTGGTTCCTAGCTTTAAAATGAACCTTGTATCTATCTCTTGTTTACTTGAACATTTGTATAAAGTATCTTTTGATTTTAATGAAGCGTTCATTAGCAAAAGAGGTGTACATATATGTTCTGCGAAACTTGAAAACAACTTGTATGTGTTAAGACCAACAGAGGCAAAAGCTCTTTTGAACACCGAGATGTTTAAAACAGCTAATACTCAAACAAAAAGGCAGAAACGTTCTCCAAGTACCTATCTTTGGCACTTGAGACTAGGCCACATTAATCTCAATAGGATTGGGAGATTGGTTAAGAGTGGTCTCCTAAATCAGTTAGAGGACAACTCTTTACCACCATGTGAGTCTTGTCTTGAGAGCAAGATGACCAAACGATCTTTTTCTGAAAAAGGTCATAGGTCCAAAGAAACTCTAGAGCTTGTACATTCAGACCTTTGTAGTCCGATGAATGTTAAAGCACGGGGAGGGTATGAATATTTCATCAGCTTCATTGATGATTATTATAGGTACGACTATCTTTACCTAATGTATCAAAAGGTCGAAGCTCTTGAAAAGTTCAAGGAGTATAAGGCAGAGGTTGAGAACACATTAGGTAAAACGATTAAAACACTCCGATCAGATCGAGGTGGAGAGTATATGGATTTAAGATTCCAGGACTATATGATAGAACATGGAATAGTATCCCAACTCTCCGCGCCCGGAACACCGCAGCAGAATGGTGTGTCCGAAAGGAGAAATAGAACCCTGTTAGACATGGTTCGATCTATGATGAGCTATGCTCAACTGCCTAGTTCGTTTTGGGGATATGCAGTAGAGGCTGCTGTATATATTTTGAACATGGTTCCCTCTAAGAGTGTTTCAGAAACACCTTATGAGTTATGGAGAGGGCGTAAAGGTAGTTTACGTCACTTCAGGATTTGGGGGTGTCCAACACACGTGCTAGTGCCCAATCCAAAGAAATTGGAACTTCGTTCAAAATTATGCCTATTTGTAGGGTACCCCAAGGAAACGAAAGGTGAAATATTTTACGATCTTCAACAGGATAATGTTCTTGTATCGACAAACACCACGTTCTTAGAGGAAGACCACATGAGAGATCATAAACCTTCGAGCAAAATTGTTTTGACCGAACTTTCCAGGAAAGCTACAGATGGGTCAACAGGAGTTGTTGATCAGGCTGGTCCATCTCAAGAGTTGAGAATACCTCGACGTAGTGGGAGGGATGTGAGACAACCCGACTGCTACATGGGTTTAACGAAAACCCAGGTCGTCATAATTGATGACGACGTTGAGGATCCATTGACCTTTAAACAGGAAATGAATGACATAGACAAGGATCAGTGGCTTAAAGCCATGGACCTCGAAATGGAGTCGATGTACTTCAATTCGGTCTGGGATCTTGTAGAGCAACCTGATGGTGAAAGACCTATCTGTTGCAAGTGGATCTACAAGAGGAAACGAGATCAAGCCGGTAAGGTGCAAACCTTTAAGGCTCGACTTGTGGCAAAGGGTTATTCCCAGAGGGAAGGGGTGGACTACGAAGAAACCTTCTCCCCTGTTGCCATGTTAAAGTCGATTAGAATACTCTTGTCCATTTCCACGTTTTATGATTATGAAATTTGGCAAATGGATGTCAAGACAACCTTTCTTAATGGCAATCTTGAAGAGAGTATCTATATGGCTCAACCAGAGGGGTTCATTGTTCAGGGTCAAGAGCAAAAGGTTTGCAAGCTTAATCAATCCATTTATGGGTTGAAGCAAGCGTTTAGATCCTGGAATATAAGGTTTGATATTGCGATCAAATCTTATGGCTTTGAACAGAATGTTGACGAACCTTGTGTTTACAAGAAAATAGTCAATTATGATGTAGCTTTCTTAGTCTTATATGTAGATGATATCCTACTCATTGGGAATGATGTAGGGTTCCTGACTCACGTTAAACAATGGCTAGCGACCCAATTTCAAATGAAAGATTTGGGAGAGGCTCAGTTTGTTCTAGGGATTCAAATCATAAGGAATCGTAAGAACAAAATGCTAGCGCTGTCTCAAGCATCTTATATAGACAAGGTGTTGATACGATATTCGATGCAAAATTCCAAGAAGGGTTCTTTACCTTTCAGGCATGGAATTCAATTGTCAAAGGAAGAGTGTCCTAAGACACCTCAAGAAGTTGAGGATATGAGACGAATTCCCTATGCATCAGCAGTCGGTAGTCTGATGTACGCCATGTTATGTACACGACCCGACATATGCTATGTAGTGGGAATTGTCAGTAGGTATCATCCCAATCCTGGATATGATCATTGGACTGCCGTTAAACACGTCCTCAAGTATATTCGGAGAACGAGGGACTATGTGCTCGTGTATGGCGCGGAGGATTTGATCCTTACAGGATACACTGACTCTGATTTTCAAACTGATAAGGATTCGAGGAAATCCACATCGGGATCAGTGTTCACTCTTAACGGAGGGGCAATAGTAAGGAGGAGTATAAAACAAGGTAGTATTGCTGACTCCACCATGGAAGCTGAGTATGTCGCGACTTGCGAAGTTGCGAAAGAGGCTGTATGGCTTAGGAAGTTCTTGACGGATTTGGAAGTTGTTCCAAATATGAATTTGCCTATCACACTTTATTGTGATAATACTGGTACTGTGGCAAATTCCAAAGAACCAAGAAGTCATAAGCGTGGAAAGCACATTGAGCGGAAATATCATCTCATTAGGGAGATAGTGCATCGATGAGACGTGATCGTTATGCAGATCCCCTAAGAGCACAATATTGCTGATCCGTTTACAAAGTCCCTCACGGCTAAAGTGTTCGAGGGGCAACTAGTGAGTCTAGGACTGCGAGTTGTATAGTAGGATAGTGGGAGAAAAGCCATGGATGTATTTGATATTCCAGTTTTTCTCATCCAGCCTGTAATACTCCACTGGCGTTTTAGTCCAAGTGGGAGTTTGTTGGGTTTTATGTCCTAAAACTCGTGGTTTGTAAACTGAATGTATATTCTATTTTGCAATAAAGTTGTTATTGAGTTTTATTCAGTAAAGTTCTTATTGAATAAAGTTAATTGTGTTTACTTTTAACCTAACTCCAATAAAAAAAGAACACATGGCTATAGGTTGTATACTTGAACTTCATGTGTGACATGATTGTGGATCAAATTCAAGTAATAGCCAGAACGGTCTATAGTATAGGGATAAGGCTGGGTACCTTATCCTGGGGACACTATTGGACGCGACCCACTTTGTATAGTACAAACGATGTGATCCGAAATCGTTCATGTGGAGACATGTGAGTGGGGGCGTCCTATGCAATGAGTTTGCATAAGACTGAACCGCGAAATAAAGTCACTATATCTTTACAACTTCGTTTACTGTAAAGACCGACTTTTTCATATGATAACCTAGGTAACTCGATCTGAATCCTGAGCACGCTATGAACCCATGTTTATTCAGGCTTATCCTTTGACTTGTATGGGTGAGAGTGGCCTGAGATCGCCGACTCAATAAGCCTACCATCTTGGGGATAAGACCGGGTAGGTAGCTGGGAACATAGTCCTGCGAGATGGAATTCACTTCTACCCGCCTTTAGGGATTAATAGAGAGGTTGTTCCCTTAAGTGCTGACTCCGGGTCTTGAACTAGGGATCCCACCCTCTCATTGGCCCGAGAGGGACTTGGTATAGTGATGAGATCACTTACCAATTGGTTTGGTGGTTGGACCACAAACCAATAGTTCATTAGAGGATCAGTGGGACTTAAGGAACAAGATGTAATTACTGGGGTAAAACGGTTATTTTCACCCAGCTGTAATTACGAACGACCTGTGAAGGATCGACTTACTGATGATGGTTATATCAAGAGGACAAAAATATATATACGGTGAGGAGAGTGCAACCCTTGGACTTTAGTGGAGTCTCCGGGGGTTAACGAATGTTGGTTAGCTTTGCTAAAGAGTTTGGCCGGTTAATCTCGTATCGTTGGAGCTCATGATCTGTAGGTCCTTTAGGTTCTCCTGGCTAGCTCGGATTAAGCCGTGTAACAATATGAGAGAAAAAGAATATGAATTTATTCAAATTCGGTTTTGGAAGAATGATGGACATATTTAAATATGATTTAAATATGGGATCGGTCTAAAACATGAATAGAGATTCATGTGTGATGATTCGGTTTAAGAAACCGGGATTAGTCTTATTATTTAATTAATATTTGATATTGAATTAAATAATAATATTAATTAATTAAAAAATTTAATTAATTATAATTTATTTTGTTTATTAAAATTAATTATGAATTAATTTTAAAATGACAAAATATTGCAAGTGGGTTTATCCAAGTCAAAGTGGATTTATCCAAGTTGAGTGGATTTATCCAAGTTGTGAAGTGGATTGTGAATCCTTAACAACATGCATAAACTCATCAATTTTGGAACACTTGGTTGAAAAGTAATCCATCCAATTTGAGGTGTCATGCTAAGCAAAGAGTTTGTTGCATGTGAATTGCCTATAAATTGGATGAAGTTCAAATGGTTTGAGGTTGATGAATTTTCAAAGAGTTTGAATATTTGGATGAGCTTGAAGAGTTCATGTTACTTGAGAAATTAGAAAGCTAAATGTTAGATAATTCTCACAAAATCCTCATCACTTTCATCTTTCCATCTTCTTCTTCCAAACTTTTTCTTTCATAAAGGAGTCCCACCACTTCGTTGCTTGGCCCGAGGATAGCGGGACTACCGGAGGTGGTTCTCAGAGAGTTCGAGAGAAGCTTTGAAGGGTTCGTGAGGAGATTCAAGCATTGGAAGAGAAGTCTTTAGAACTACAAGAGGTATGTGTTCTAATTTCTTTTATTTCCTAGTTTTGAGCATGTTTCAAGTTTAGCTAAATTGATGAAATTAGAGTGCCAATGATCCGACTCGCTTCCGCTGCGCTACATGCGCTCCATCAGTGTTAATTCTTGACAAGCCTTAATACTTAGTAGCAAAAGTCCAGCTCGTGGCTAATCAAT
Source organism: Herpetospermum pedunculosum (assembly GCA_028017165.1). Taxonomy (NCBI): domain Eukaryota; kingdom Viridiplantae; phylum Streptophyta; class Magnoliopsida; order Cucurbitales; family Cucurbitaceae; genus Herpetospermum; species Herpetospermum pedunculosum. The sequence goes on along the minus strand of CM051528.1, from coordinate 48,566,571 downwards.
TCGAGCCCAAGTGACAGTTGGGGGTAGGAATTGATTAACGTTCTCATGGCGGGCTTAAGATTAAGAGACAAATCAGATTAGTTTTAAGATTAATTCGTTTCAATGGTACCCGTTACTGTTTGTTAATTGATTTAAGACTCATGAACTTAGATTAATTAGCGTGCATGTTTAATTAGAAGTTTTCTGTTTCTAATTAAATCTTTGGGATGTTTTGAACCCGAGAGGGACAAAACATTTTGAGTGCATGAAGCGTCTTGGTTATTTCCTTTGTTAATCAATGAACCAAAGTACATTAGATCAATCCCGACACATACTAATCAAGCATATTTGTCAATTTTATACTTCCCGTTTTAATTCTCCGTTAGCTTAAATTCACTTTTCACCACTGTTTTTCCCTTACTTTCCGTTAGCTTAAATTCAGTTTTCGCCACTATTTTTCTCTTACTTTCCGTTAGCTTAAATTCAGTTTTCGCCACTGTTTTTCCCGAACAAAATCCCCTTGTTTTTGTCATTGAAAATTTAATTCAAATAAATTAAGATTATAGATCGCTCCCTGTGGATCGACCCGGTTATCACTAACTACAAGTTAGTTCGGTGTAATCGGCTTATAAATATTATTTTGGCGGGCTTCGACAACCCGATATTTGTGAACGTACAAAAGTTCTCTACCAAAATTGGCGCCGTTGCCGGGGAGCAACAATTAATCTTACTTGATTGAATTTAATTTGTTTTGTTTTTATTTTTTATTTTTTATTTTTTATTTTTTTCTTTTGTAAATATTTTTCTTTTTATTTTTTTTATTTTCTTTGGTTCTGTTATTTTTATTCTTCTTGTACAGTATGACCTGTTTCTTTTAGGTTGTTGTGTGCAGTTTTCTTTTAATTTTTTTTTAGACAAGTGGAAGAGATGGAGGCTATGGCTAACAATGAGCCTCAGAGGACCATGAGACAGTTGACATCACCTGACTTGGACCGACAGCCACAGTGTATAGCGTATCCGGTAGTTCCAGGTAATTTTGAATTAAAAGCTGGACTAATTCACCAACTACCTTCATTTTGTGGCGATGCAGGTGAGGATCCTCTAAAGGATCTTAAGGAATTCCATCTGGTATGTTCGGGGATGATGCCCCAAGGAGTGACTGAGGACCAGCTGTGCTTGAGGGTCTTTCCTTTCACTTTGAAGGAAAAGGCAAAAGATTGGTTGTATTGTCTTCCATCTGGGTCTGTCACGACATGAAACGGATTGAAGGGCTCCTTTTTGGAAAAGTACTTTCCTGCCTCAAAAGCCACTAACATCAGGAGGCAAATCTGTAGGATCACGCAAGGAGCTGAGGAGAATTTATACGAATGTTGGGAGAGGTACAACCGACTGTGTGGGAGCCATCCCAATCACCAGATAGCTGAGCATCTCCTCATTCAATATTTTTACGACGGTATGCTTCCACGAGACCGCCAAACGATTGATGCTGCTAGTGGAGGATCTCTCCTTGATAAGACTCCCGTAGAGGCTAGAGTTCTGATCTCTAATATGGCCGGGAACCTTCAGCAGTATGGTGGTGGAGGAGTGGAGCAAGCCCGTCTCTCAAAGGATCTGAACGAGCTCAAAGCCCAAGTACTCGAGGTAAGTAACTCACTTCTCATAGTAGCTCAAAGCTTACAAAAATCTCAATCTTCTGTTTCAGATCGAAATGTGTCTAGGAGATGGTGAGTTCTTACTTGACGAAATTTTTGGCCATGTTTGAGAGTAGTGGAGTTCAAGTGCAAGGTCTGGCCGATGTAATGAAGAGGCTCGGCGAAAGGCTTAGTAAGGTGGAGGATCAGTGCTCACAGAGACCACCGCAACAACCGATGGCGAGCACTTGTGAACAAGTGTGCGCGATGACCTTGAGAAGCGGGAAGGAAATCTCTTCAAATTCTACACCAGTGGAGGAGACTCCTGAACCAAGGTGGAAAGGGGTAAACTTCGATCCCACCTGTACTAGGGTGTATGTGCCTAAAGCCCCCTTCCCGAGTAGATTGATGGACCCTCCGGCCGAGTTGGAGAGCGAAAAGAAGAAAAATCCTCCAGTTGTTTAAAAGTATGTGTCAAAGCCTCCCAATCCAAGAAAACAACTGAGTCCCAAGATCATCGAAGAGGAGGACCGAGATGAGGAACCTCCTGTACCTGAGCCAAAATGTATTCCGGTTGCACCATTTCCAAGTAGGCTGGCTAAGCCAAAGCCTAAGGTGGATGAGGAAGATAAAGAAGTCTTGGAGATTTTAAAGAGGGTTGTGGTGCACATTCCCCTTTTGGAAGTCATCAAGCAAATCCCCAAGTATTCAAAATTCTTGAAGAATTGGTGCACCTCGAAAAGAAGGCCGAAGGTTGGAGAAAGAGTGATGGATGAGAACGTCACAACTATATTCCCAGGTACCTTACCAAAGAAGTGCGGAGATCCAGGTATGTTCACATTGCCTTGTGCTATAGGATCTAAATCTCTACAGCATGCAATGATAGACTTAGGTGCATCAATTAATGTTATGTCCTTTGCCAGGTTTGTTGAGCTTAATTTGAATCTTACGCATGAGACTAGCATTGTTGTGAAATTTGCTGATGGATCTAAAGTGCGTCCTTTTGGGAAGGTTGAGAATGTTCTAATAAAAGTGAATGATTTGTTCTTTCCTGCTGATTTCTATGTGCTTCCTATGCATGATTATAAACTCGATGCTTCTGAAGCTTCCATATTGTTAGGGCGTCCCTTCATGAAGACCTCTAGGGTCAAAATTGATATTGATAAGGGAACTCTTTCTGTGGAATTTGATGGAGTAACGAATGAATTTTCTATTGATGCTCAGAAATCTAGTTTGTCTGCAGAAAATGAGAATTTAAACTTGAATGAGAATGTAGCCCCTGTTTATTTTTTATCTTCTATTGATGATGACTGTGTGCAGGAGGCACAAAAGAAAAGTTTGTCTGTGGATTCTTGCAGGAAGGATGGATATAGGAAGATGGATGGAGTATTGGTCGACGATATTTTGAACTATCGCTATTTACTCAAGCTGTCGAGGCTTGCCAAAATGTAATTTATAAGCCTATGACCAAGGCTTTGCAGCCAGTGGTAACAGGGTCGATCCAAGGAGTAAGAACGATCAAAATTACTAGCGAAATTTGGATTTAATTAATTGAGTGATTTTCGTAACGGGGGGATTTTTCAGCATGCAAGGGAAATAATAGAACGCTAACGAAAGAAAGAATAACAAGTAGAAAACGTGTGCACGGTTTGAGAGTTTCGGGATCAATTGTTAGACAATTTCGGTTCATCATTTAATGCAAAATTCATGGTATTCAGTTTACTATACACGCGGACGACTACCAGAGAAGCCCCAAAGTAGCCGACTCCATGGATTTTAATTAGACCACACAGTTCCAATTATACGTTATCTAAACTCACATTAAGGTGATCAGCCCTAAGATAAATCTAGACAGTCACTAGCTAACCGCGACGAACATTTAAGCGTGAATTCTAATTGCTAGTAGATTGCCCGCAAACGCTGTATGCAATCAACAACTATCCTACACGGCTTAATACTTCGATTTAATTTCATCTACCTGTGTTACTTAGTCGAGCAGTGTGAGGCACGACATCGCTACTCTTTAACATACACAACATGCAAAATTACTCGAGTGTCAATCGTCGAAATTAAACATGCGCGCTGGATTAAGCAAAGTAGACAAATGCAAATAAACAGAACCCAATATGCACAATTCAAGAGTAGATTATCAGAACCCAAACGTCTAACAAAATCGCCCTAAACTATTCCCAAACCGTTCACCCTTACCTTAGCCGCTCATGGCGCGGTTTGTCAATTCCGCTCCAACGACGGCCATGGAAGGAATCATCCACGAGTTACAATGAAGATGGAGCTCACTCGCATGCCAACAATGGCGGAGCTCAAAGGAAATAGAGAAAAATCGAGGAAGAAGAAGGTGAAAAGCTCCAAAAATGGTTAAGAAGATATCCCAAAAAGTGCAGAAAATCGTCCTAATAAGCTGCTGTAATCGTCGTAGCGTCTCGACGCTGTGCCCTAAGTTTTCCGCGCGCGCCTTCGATGGCGTAGCGACGCTGGTCAGCGTCGCGACGCTGCCCCGATAAATTTCCTGCGCGCGCCTCCTCCGGAGCGTCACGACGCCAAGCAGGGTCTCGACGCCAGGCAGCGTCGAGCTAGCGTCTCGACGCTATCACTCGACGCTTGCTCTCGGGTTTTTCCAGCGTCGAGCCAGCGTCTCGACGCTGGCTCTCGGGTTTGGGGCTGAAACTTTGCCTCTCCAAGGCGGTTTTGGCCCGTTTCTTCACGGATCAAGTTCCCCTCTTCCCGATGCATTCCCGGGGCGTTAAAACTCCACTTTAAGCACTCGAACGGGCCCAACGGACGCACGAGCTCTTTTCCGCATTTCTCCTACAAAAGAGATATATTTAATCAATTGAAAGCGGACTTTAGCTATAATTAGGTAGTATTTAATAGCTCCAAAATGGAGTTATCAAACACCCCCAACTTAAACATTGCTAGTCCTCGAGCAAGCACTACAAAGACATTGACTCTAAGGACGCGCCTACATGCAACTAACTCAAACCTCCATGCATATTGAAAGCTTAAACACAACATAACCATGGAAGCATTTTGTTCATGCATTTACTATGAACATATCAAAAATTAACTCTTGCCCCCTAACGTGTGTGTGTGCTAGCCAACCACTCCTAAACTCACGTAAACCCGGAAAACCTACATGCAACGCACATCCCGTTTTCCCCCTACTTCTAGCGTTTAAGAACAGTCTAAATTTGACTTACACGAGAGAGAGAAGCAAATTAAGAGACCTAATTGTTTTTCTCATTCTTTTTCTTTTCACAAGTACTTTGTACTCTTTTATTTAGGTTCTTTGAACCAACATTTATTCGCTCTTTTTCCTTCCAACTCGAGCTGCCTAACACGTCAAACTTAGGCCTAAGCTTCACGTTTTTAAGGACTAACGCTCACTTCTTTAAGCGCTAATAAGAAGGAGGAGCGCCTCGAGAGGAGTTTTCTATCAAACATGCTTTTCTATTTTTTTATATTAGGCTAAGCACATGCTTCCTCAATTAACTAACCACTAACTCTCATGCAACAAGCTACCTACGGGTGCCTTTCGGGGTGACAACGAGAATTAGAGCAACATGCGATTTTACAAAGCCTACGGAATCTAGGAAGGAGTTGCTAAGTGCTCAACATGATGCAAGGGAGCAAGAGAAAATTTTTTAAAATTTTTGACATGAACCTAATAAACACAAAACTCATGCAAAAACTCGATTATGTAAATGCTCAGATTTCCAACATGCATTTCCTAGGCTATCATTGTCAGAAAACAGTAAACAGAGTCCCAAGCACTTCAATATCAAAATAGCACTTCTCAACGAACTACACATGCATATCCATCAGACCATCTCCACCCCCAACTTCAAAATATGGCATTGTCCCCAATGCCATCCAGTCAGATACAACAAAGTAAAAAGGGAAGAAGAAGTACACTTCCCTGACTCTTTGTGAAGCTGGCGAGGGCGAGGAAGCGGCGCACAAAAGCATCAGAGCCCAAAATTGTCTTCTCTTCCTCAATTCCTAAAAAAAAAAAACAGCAAGCAAATTAAAACTAAGTTAATCTAAAAAACAATAAAACAAAAAAAACAGCAACTATACTAAAGCATAAAAACAGTCCATCGCTCGGGTGCCTCCGAGAAGCGCAGAATTTTTAAAGTCGTTTGCTCGACTGAATTCTCTCCACGGACTCAACCATAGTCCGTAAGTGCGGGGGACGATCCAGACTTGTCCACGTCCACACTTTTCCTGCATTCAAAATTTGAAACCATTTGCACTCTTCGTGCCTCAAGCACGTGAATATCAGAATAGTTAGTGCAAAAATCAGCATTATTATCAAACAAATTCAAATCATATTTTCTAACTGAGACATGGGAACCATCCCTCAAGCGCGAGGGTAGACTCCCATTCTCATCATGCTCAACAACAGATACATTCCCAGCATTCACAGACGACTTCGATGCATTTATAATAAATTCATTCACCATTCCATCAAATTCTACAGATAAGGCACCCCTATCAACATCTATCTTGACCTTAGCGGTCTTCATAAATGGGCGGCCTAATAAAATAGAAGAGGAAACATGCGAAGAATTTTCATTCATATTTAGCACATAGAAATCGCATGGAAACAGTAAGTCCTTAACTTTGACTAAAATGTCCTCAATCTTCCCTAACGGATGCACATAGGATCGATCGGCTAGTTGGACAACTATATTGGACTCAGTTAAAGTACACAATTCAAGTTCTTTAAAAACATCATAAGACATGACATTAATTGAGGCACCGAGATCTAACATGGCATTTTCAATGAATTTAGTACCGATAGTGCATGGGATAGTAAACATACCAGGATCGATGCACTTCCGTGGAAGATTACCTTGGAAGATTGCGGAGACGGTCTCTCTCTTCGTCTCGTCACTTTTTCTTGACATTCTTTTGCTCGTGCACCACTTCTTGAGGAACTTGGCATATTTCGGCACTTGGCTTACTGCCTCAAGAAGCGGGATGTTGACCACCACCTTTTGGAAGGTTCGAAGGACCTCCGCATCCTCTGTCTCCAAAGTAGGCTTCACAAGCCGACTTGGGAATGGTGCTCTGGTAACATCCTAAGGTACACTGACTTTCTCATCTTTTCTCTCATTCTGAATCTCAGGAGCAGTCGGGGCGGACTTGTTCAAGCTGTCCGTGGCTTCCTTCACAGCTCTAGTGGAAAGTGACTTCCCACTGCGCAGCTGAATAGCACTCACGTTTTCACATGAGTTGACTGTAGTTTGGGAAGGAAGCTTCCCCGAGCTCTTGCTCTCAATCTTACTGATAGACACCGCCATTTGTGTCAGCTGCTTGTTCAGATTCTGCAGCTCAGCCTTGTGGGAATTAAGCTCTTCTCGAGCCTCCTTTTGGAACTGGCTGGTGCTAGTCACGATGGTCCTTACCATCTCTTCAAGTGAGCTGGAGGAGCTCGAGGCTTGAGCCTGGGTGGAAGAATTAGGCCTATCCTGAGACTGGCCTTGGAAGCGAGATTGTCCTTCCCTGTTCCCATAGCTAAAGTTTGGATGGTCGCGCCAACCGGGGTTATAAGTGTTCGAATACGGGTCGTACTTCCTTGGGTTGGAAGCGTACCCCCCGATCGCATTGACCTCCTCCGCCTCGCGGTGTCCTCCAACGAACTTTTTCAACATACTGCCTATCTCGGCCACATGGGCCCTCATCTCAGTCATCTCGTGGCTCTGAGCCACGCTGTGGACTTGTCCTTGCCCCCGAATACCGAACTGCTGCGAGTTGGTTGCCATGTTTGCTATCAACTGTTTGGCTTCAACTAGGGTCTTGTCAATCAATGCCCCGCCACTCGCTGCATCAATCATTTGCCGATCATGGGGCGTCATCCCCTCATAAAAATACTGTATAAGCAGTTGGTCGGCAATCTGATGATGTGGGAAGCTGGCGCACAGGCGCCCGAATCGCTCCCAGTATTCGTGCAGGGACTCACCAACATCCTGGGTGATCCCATAAATCCTCTTCCGCAGTGTGGTGGCCAAGGATGCGGGAAAGTATTTCTCCAAGAATACCCGCTTCATATCCTGCCACGTGGTGATCGATCCGGAGGGCAGGTAATATAGCCAATCTTTGGCCTTGTCTTTGAGCGTGAAGGGGAATGCCCTCATGTTTAATTGCTCCTCCGTGACCCCTGCGGGCTTCATCCCCGCGCAGACGCAATGGAATTCCATCAGGTGTTTGTTCGCGTCCTCACCTGCATTGCCATGAAAAGAAGGTAACTGATGAATTAATCCTGACTTTAATTCGAAGTTACCTGCTACCACGGGGTAGTTTATGCACAAAGGCTGCAGGTTCAGGTCTGGCGCTGCCAGTTGCTTTAGCGTCCGCGGCGCGTCACCTTGCGCCATTTCTTCAACCAAGAAGGGATTGCCTTCTTCTTCTTCAATCGATCTCTGCCCCTCCCGGGCTTCTCTCCGTAACCGCCGCTCCTCTCTGTCGATCTCTGGGATAAACTGCAATCCACTAACCTCAGAGGAACGGGTCATACACAAACAAAAATCCAAACATACAATTTACAAACAAATTTTTTTTTCAGCAAACCATCAATCAATTAAATTCAAACTTTAATCATAATTCTAATCACATTGCCTACTCCCCGGCAGCGGCGCCAATTTTGGTCGACGATATTTTGAACTATCGCTATTTACTCAAGCTGTCGAGGCTTGCCAAAATGTAATTTATAAGCCTATGACCAAGGCTTTGCAGCCAGTGGTAACAGGGTCGATCCAAGGAGTAAGAACGATCAAAATTACTAGCGAAATTTGGATTTAATTAATTGAGTGATTTTCGTAACGGGGGGATTTTTCAGCATGCAAGGGAAATAATAGAACGCTAACGAAAGAAAGAATAACAAGTAGAAAACGTGTGCACGGTTTGGGAGTTTCGGGATCAATTGTTAGACAATTTCGGTTCATCATTTAATGCAAAATTCATGGTATTCAGTTTACTATACACGCGGACGACTACCAGAGAAGCCCCAAAGTAGCCGACTCCATGGATTTTAATTAGACCACACAGTTCCAATTATACGTTATCTAAACTCACATTAAGGTGATCAGCCCTAAGATAAATCTAGACAGTCACTAGCTAACCGCGACGAACATTTAAGCTTGAATTCTAATTGCTAGTAGATTGCCCGCAAACGCTGTATGCAATCAACAACTATCCTACACGGCTTAATACTTCGATTTAATTTCATCTACCTGTGTTACTTAGTCGAGCAGTGAGAGGCACGACATCGATACTCTTTAACATACACAACATGTAAAATTACTCGAGTGTCAATCGTCGAAATTAAACATGCGCGCTGGATTAAGCAAAGTAGACAAATGCAAATAAACAGAACCCAATATGCACAATTCAAGAGTAGATTATCAGAACCCAAACGTCTAACAAAATCGCCCTAAACTATTCCCAAACCGTTCACCCTTACCTTAGCCGCTCATGGCGCGGTTTGTCAATTCCGCTCCAACGACGGCTGTTGCGTGCTCAATGTGTTAAAATAAATAAGCAATAAGGTAGAGAGAGCACTCAGAACATGCAAGCATACATGGTCTTATAGCAAGTAGTAAGTATATTTCATTCGTTTTCCCACAGAGATTTATTATAAGCTATTCATGAAGTGTAAAGTTAAGAAAGAAGGGGTGGATTTGATGGGGTAGAATTGGTTTTTAATTATCTATTTCCTACTGAATACGAAGAGGGTAGCAACATAAACAAGTGCAAGTCAAAGCTAAACTCAAATGAGAAGAGACGAGATTAATAAATGAAGACAAAAACAGCTAGACAGAATTGTAACTTAGCAGAATTGCGGAAACAGCAATTTTACCGCAATTGTAGTAACAGCGAAAGTGTGTAAAATGATGAGTTAAGGGCTACTAACGACTATCCTATAGGCTTTTTCTCACGATTCTCAAGCATTGGATCAACTCTCTATGCATCAAACTATCTCATTCTCATGTATCTTCCGATTTCATGCATTAGATTCTTTAGTTTACTCATGTCCAAGTAAGGTCTGAAGCATCTTGTTAAGGCAGAAAAATATGGTTTGTACTAGGGAAACGCCTATTCCTAGGTCGTTTCCTGGTTACCTTGAAAGGCTAGCATGATAGTATGACTCTGAACTCTTACTCCTTCCAGAGGTTAGGAGTTCTTTGGACAAAATGGATGGCCAATCGAAATTGCCCGTGGGATGAAGCTTACATACAATCAATGCTTCGAGAGCTATCCTACATGCTTGGTTCACGTTTTTTAGCCTAAAGTGTTGTCATTAGCATGCCCCTAAGTGATTTAGCTACTCATGGATGTAAACAGAACAGAAGCAAGAGAAGAAGTAGACATGCTTAGACGGAATTTAAAGACAAAACAGTAAGGGAAAGCAGTAGAATGTAAAGGCAAGAAACTGTGGAATGAAGAATTGAGATTTGATTACTTGATTGTTTGATTGACAAAGAAAAGCTTTAAAGCAAATAACAGGAAGACAGAACACAACGAAATAGTCTAAACTAGCTACTAGAAAAGAAACAGCAACAAGACAAAGCTGGAAAATGGAAATGAAGAGCAAAAAGCAGTAAAACAAGCTCGAATGTCTCGTTGCAGCCGCCTCGAATGAAGGATGAGAAAGGTCAGCCTTGCTTGGATGAATCCAATCGGGAGAGAAGAAGAATCTCCTCTCCTTCCTATCAGATTATCGATTCCAACAGCTGAGCTTCGCAAACCAGCAGACGGCAAAGGAAAACAGGAGAAAAGATGGACTGCGAGAAGACTTCTACGCTTTCGGATGATGCTTGAACCCTCGACTTTGACCCCTATTTATAGTAATCTGCAGGTGCATTTGGGCCAAGGAGAACCATCAATCTTCAACGTCGTACTTCAGAATGGATGGAGGAGAAAGAACGAATCCCTGAAATAACGGAATTTAACAGAAAAAGATCAGTCAACTTACGGTTTTCACTTGAAACATTGCGGTGTCCGCAATGTTTTCGCAATGCTGTCTCAATGCAGTTTTTTCATTCTTTTCCTTCGGTTTTCAACCCTTTCCTTTCCTATTGTACATAAGTCCTAATTTAGCTACCTTCTTCTAATTCTCATATTTAAGCATAGGTTTAGGCTAAATGCTATCAAAAACACCTAAGAGTGGACATCTTTCTAAGCTAATTAAGTCCTAAAAAGGTCACTTTTGGAGACGTTACACACCCCCAAACTTAAGGTTTTGCTTGTCCTCGAGCAATCTAAGGACTTTCCTAGGCTGCTGTTTCTTCTTCTTTAACCACTTACTGACTCCCCTATATTCTCATCTATAGCAGTGCTGTCCTGTGACACACTTCTAAGCTTAAAACTACCCTCTCATCTAGCTTCTTCTGATTTCGCATGCCTAAAACTCCTACTGCTTTTATTAACTCCCTACAACTGATCTACCTGCTTTTATCATATCATGCCACTATCCCTAAGGTTTCAAATTCTACCTAGCTTTACCCCAGACTCAGTACATGCTTCTAGTTTATATTTATGAGCTACCTAGGATTCCTTAGAGTCATGCCAGTCTTAGTATTAATGGTAACAGTAGTACTTTTAGAGAAAAACCTAAACCCTGGCATCACTACATTGGATATACACTCATCTCCCTAAACAACCCTACAAGCTACAACTTTGTGCTTAGCTAATTGAGGATCAGAGTTCTTTTTAAATAGGACATCTAAGCCACAAAGTTGCAACTCCTAGGTATACATTCTTCCTCCCTACTTTTTCCTTTTTTCCTTTCTCAGGTGGAGCCTTTCCTTTGGTTGCCTTTTGATGCAATGCCACTTGTGGGTTACACACTTGGCACTGATTACTCAGCAACCTAAGAGAGACTCCCCTCCTTATTCTATTTTTCATTTTTTTTTTTTCCAGTTCATTATTTTTGTCAAGGAGAAGAAGAATGCTTATGTTTTAAGGGAGAAAGGAATGTTCCTAGGCCTAGGGTGGCCTCCCCCAAACTTCAACTACTCATTGTCCCCAATGAGTGTCTGAGGTGGCACACCCCCAAACTATCTAGAAGCATCTAGTCTAAGGTAAAACAAAGAGAATCTAAAAGCCTTAGGCATAGACAGAACATTCTAAAAGAAAATATCACAGCAGCAGGAATTTGAAAAACAGACAGGCAAGGACTTACAGCTATGCATGCTGAGCTATTTAGAGGTTAATTTAAACTATCAAAGGGTGTCCTATGACACTCATCCAGCATGCATTTAGATAAGCTATATAAGGTAGTCATGATAGCAGCAAAAGATAGAATTTAAACAGATCACAGCCTAGCTAAGCAGACAGTCCAAAACATGCTTTCAGTAATAAAAATTGCGGGTACCGCAATTATTTCGCAATCAAGTCAGGGCAGATATATCAGTTACTAAGGCCCCTAAGCATGCTTTATCCAGTCGTTCAAGCTCAACAAAAAGAAACCTAAACTATCCTACCTAATCAGCTAGCAGCAGGCTATACTAAACAACTTAAAAACATAAAACTAAGCAACTAAAACAGATCAAAATTGTACTAAAAACAGCATAATTCACATGGTCTATCAGAAAGCAGATTTTGTTTTTTTTTCTAAGGGAACAGCAATACTCCCTTCAGTGCAATTCAAACCAGCACTCAAATGTCTTCATCCTCATCCGGTTGTCGTGGTCGTGGAGGCACCCATGGATTCAGGAGATTCGTGGGGAAGTCAGGGAAGATGCACCCAAGTTGGTCTGCAATTTCCTTGTCCCGTGCCTGCGCGTAAGTGGCCCATTGAGCCATCCTCTTCTGCATATCCATCATGCAAGCCATGGACAGTGACTGATCAGCAACCAACCTATCCAGTTCGAACTCCATACCCTTCCTCTTCAGCCTTAAGCCAGAAGGCAGCTCCAAGTGGCCCGTGTAAGCCATCTGCTGCTCCATTCGCTCAATGGGAACCCCTGCAAGCAAACAGAGTTTAGTTATGGTATTAGGGAAAAACAATGGTCCCTTACCTTTCTTGGCGCACTCAGCAATGGCGGCTGACATGATTTCACCTACGTTGACCGTGAGACCTCGCATGATGGCATAGACCAGCAGCGATCTGCTCTGGTTGATGGTGGTCTCATGAGTCACGGGGGACAGCTTCCTCCTTACAAATGCAAACCATACAGCCGCCTTAGCTGTGAGGTTGGCACTCATGAGAGTGTGCCTCCCAATGCGTGACACGGTCCAGGAAGCTTCAGGCTGGCCAATGGTGCGAATGGCCTCTTCCAGGACTGCCTCAGTAGGCTCATCAACAATCCGTGCATAATCTGTATGTTTTTGGCCCTTCAGACCATAGGCTTCGTTGATGGCTTTTGCTGAGTAGTCCACTTCTACTCCCCTAACCACAGACAGCCCCTCCTCAGAGTTTCGCAGGTTGGCGTAGAAGTCGTATACCATACTCGTGTAAGCCGGATTGGGTGGCCTGCACAACTCCTCCCAGCTGTGATTCACAATGCCTGTGCGCAAGAATTGCGGCAGGTCAGCAGGTCTGTCGAGGAAGCCTTTCTCATGCAGCAACTCCCTCTTTCTCAGCTCAATACCCCTGGACTCAGCGTCAGAGGACACATACCTCACTGACTGAGGCTTATCTTCAGGGTAAAGCTTGGCCTTCCCTTTGTCTGCTGGTTTGGCTGACTCTGCAGCCTCAACCTTGAGTCTCTTGAGCGATGGCTCAGTGCTCTCCTTTTCTGATGAAAGCGCCCTCTTGGCCTTCTTCTTTTTCAGCTTCTTGGACCGCTTGGCCTTGAGAATCTTGGCCTTCTTCTTCTTCTTGAGCTTTGCCTCGATGGTGATCTGCTGGAGGCACGCCCCCAGCGTCTCTTCCATGGAATCATCCTTCTGCGCAGGACTCTCAGGATTGGCTTCCCTCAACGGAGAGAAAACCTCTTCTTCCTCACCTTCCCCACTGCCCTGCGTTGATTCTTGGTACTTCCCATATGGGAATTCAGGGTCAGGCCGTGGGGAAGTGTGCGACGGCGTGGTTCCTTGCTCTGCTGTAGGTGTCTGAGCAGAACTCTGTGGTGAAGACGGCTGCTCAGGGCTCTGCGCTGGCGGTGATGAGGAGAGCTCAGGGCTCTGTGCTGGTGGGGCTGGTGAAAGGTTGCGCTCGGCTGACTCGTGGGATGGCTGGCTTTGTTCTTGACTCTCCACAGAGGGAGTCTTGTTCTTGATTTCTTCCTCGGCCACCGCCATACTCCATCGTCGCTTCTTGGGTGTGCCTGCTGGTTCAGAAGGTCCAGCAGGTATCTCTGTAACTACCTTCCAGTTCTTCTTGCGGACAGGCAGTTTCGGCAGGCGTTCGGTACGCGCAGCCTCAGCATCAGCCAAGGCAAGCAGTGCTTCTCTCGCAGCCGTTTCAGCGTCATCGGCCCTTTTCTTGGCCGCAGATCTTTCAGCCCTCGTGAGTACCATTTGTGAATCGTGGAGGTTTGGAGAGAAGACTCACAGATGAAGAGAATCGAAGCTTTCTTGGAGTTCAGAGAATGGGAGAATCGTATAGATCAACGCGCCTTCTAACGGATATAAAGGAAACGGATAAATCCCAACGGCTATATTTTTGCGGATCCTGCAAATCCAGCGCAATTTTAGTGACCGTTGGAGATTTTTTCCATCTAAATGTCAATCTTTGCTCATCCGTATCTTTTATTTGGCCCAATATTTTCTTGATTTTTAAAGCTGTATTTACTCTCCTTGATTCCCTCTATTGATTCCCTACAAAAAGAAATAAAATCAACATCAAATTCGTAATTAAAATCATACAACAAAACACACAAACGATAACCGGAAAATCGCAAAAAATAAACTAAGGCATGAGCCTCATATTGACGAGCACAGTAATCACTCGTCCTCTCTCGTTCTTAATTTCACGCTTCAGTCAAGAGGAAGGCCGAGAGAGTCTTCACATCTCCTTCCTCATAGTAGTGCTTCAACCTTGCACCATTAACCATGAATGGTTGACCTTGCTGTAAGTTCTTTATCTCGATGGCACCATGAACAAACACATTAGTAATCATGAAAGGACCTGACCATCTGGACTTTAGTTTGCCTGGAAATAACCTCAATCTTGAGTTAAATAATAAAACAAGTTGGCCTTTCTTAAAGTCCTTGACCCTAAGTCTACTATCGTGCCAAATCTTAGTTTTTTTCTTTATACATTTTTGCATTTTCGTAGGACACATGTCTTAGCTCATCTAACTCATGTAATTGCAGAGACCGCAAAGTTCCAGCATCGGTCACGCAATAATTCAGCTCTTTTAAGGCCCAAAAGGCTTTGATTTCCAATTCGAAGGGCAAATGACATGCTTTTCCATATACTAGCCTATAAGGAGACATTCCTAGGGGTGTTTTATATGCAGTCCTATATGCCCACAGCGCATCATCACTTCATGCTAAACGACTATGATTGTTGGTACATAATAAATATTTCATTCAAAAAAATAAACTACTCCTAACATACGAAATCTAAGCAAAGCATGATAAAATCCTAATTTAAGAGTTTAGGGATCAGAAATCTCCCTTGTCAATCTGCCTCATATGGATATTCTTCAATGTTTCGAGGCATCACTTCTGCTTCGTTAAGATACTTAAGTCTTGATTTACGGGGTCGGACATTCTGCCACACCTTGAAATTGTTGATTCTTTCAAAGAGACTGCATGTTATAACATTCCAAGGTTTGTACTTTATGTGCGTTGGTTTTGTTTCTACAACATTTGCTACAACATAGCTTTGATGCGATGGGACTTCTTTTTCCGGCACATCTCTTTCTAACTCCTTCAGCTGGAGCATTTGTGGTGGTGGTGGCTCAGCTCTTTCATTGGTGGAGAAGCTTGTTGCATCATCAGACATTTCAAATTCTGGTTCCTCAAGCAGCGCATTAGTCTCTTTGGCCTCATCCAGCACGATTTCATTTTTCTCAACTTTCACCAACTCCACCATTTCATATGGAGATTCCATTGGATCACTCTTCTCAGATTCGAAGGTAACAAAGGATTCATCATCATAAAAATCGAACATCTGAGGGCATGGTGGTGGTGATTTTGCTATAGCAAGTAGATCTTGTAAGTCATTTGTGAGCTGGGCTAATTGCACATCAATTCTCCTCATGGATGCATCATTCCTTTCCATGAATTCTATCCATAACGCCTCCCAAGTGGGTGATAATTCTTCATTTGGAGTTGGGGCATAATGTTGATAGTCTTCATGTTGGGGAAATTCTTCATAATGAGCAACTTGCACATGCTCTTCCCAAGGATTATTTGAGAGTTGCCACTGATCATGTTCACACATGTACGAATAATGGTTGTCATAGCTTTGTTGATATTGCCTCTCTTGATAATTCAATGTTGGGCAATTCTCCAAGTTATGATTATCCCCACAATAAGCACATGGCTGGTAAAATCCTTCAAACTGTTGTGGGCAAACTCGTCCTCCAATTAAGTTCTGCAGCGTATTCATTTACTTTGTCGTACCCATACGTTTTCCACCTGCAAAGTTTCTCTCTGTTGCGAGTTGAGGTTTGGAAACTCTTTCATAAACTAGCTTGATAGTACCTGTAAAGGAAATGAAAGAAGATTAGCTCCAATAGATATTAAGAGTTGGTTTTCTAACTTAACAAACTTCGTTTTCACTAAACTAAATCCCCGGCAGCGGCGCCAAAAACTTGTTGCGTGCTCAATGTGTTAAAATAAATAAGCAATAAGGTAGAGAGAGCACTCAGAACATGCAAGCATACATGGTCTTATAGCAAGTAGTAAGTATATTTCATTCGTTTTCCCACAGAGATTTATTATAAGCTATTCATGAAGTGTAAAGTTAAGAAAGAAGGGGTGGATTTGATGGGGTAGAATTGGTTTTTAATTATCTATTTCCTACTGAATACGAAGAGGGTAGCAACATAAACAAGTGCAAGTCAAAGCTAAACTCAAATGAGAAGAGACGAGATTAATAAATGAAGACAAAAACAGCTAGACAGAATTGTAACTTAGCAGAATTGCGGAAACAGCAATTTTACCGCAATTGTAGTAACAGCGAAAGTGTGTAAAATGATGAGTTAAGGGCTACTAACGACTATCCTATAGGCTTTTTCTCACGATTCTCAAGCATTGGATCAACTCTCTATGCATCAAACTATCTCATTCTCATGTATCTTCCGATTTCATGCATTAGATTCTTTAGTTTACTCATGTCCAAGTAAGGTCTGAAGCATCTTGTTAAGGCAGAAAAATATGGTTTGTACTAGGGAAACGCCTATTCCTAGGTCGTTTCCTGGTTACCTTGAAAGGCTAGCATGATAGTATGACTCTGAACTCTTACTCCTTCCAGAGGTTAGGAGTTCTTTGGACAAAATGGATGGCCAATCGAAATTGCCCGTGGGATGAAGCTTACATACAATCAATGCTTCGAGAGCTATCCTACATGCTTGGTTCACGTTTTTTAGCCTAAAGTGTTGTCATTAGCATGCCCCTAAGTGATTTAGCTACTCATGGATGTAAACAGAACAGAAGCAAGAGAAGAAGTAGACATGCTTAGACGGAATTTAAAGACAAAACAGTAAGGGAAAGCAGTAGAATGTAAAGGCAAGAAACTGTGGAATGAAGAATTGAGATTTGATTACTTGATTGTTTGATTGACAAAGAAAAGCTTTAAAGCAAATAACAGGAAGACAGAACACAACGAAATAGTCTAAACTAGCTACTAGAAAAGAAACAGCAACAAAACAAAGCTGGAAAATGGAAATGAAGAGCAAAAAGCAGTAAAACAAGCTCGAATGTCTCGTTGCAGCCGCCTCGAATGAAGGATGAGAAAGGTCAGCCTTGCTTGGATGAATCCAATCGGGAGAGAAGAAGAATCTCCTCTCCTTCCTATCAGATTATCGATTCCAACAGCTGAGCTTCGCAAACCAGCAGACGGCAAAGGAAAACAGGAGAAAAGATGGACTGCGAGAAGACTTCTACGCTTTCGGATGATGCTTGAACCCTCGACTTTGACCCCTATTTATAGTAATCTGCAGGTGCATTTGGGCCAAGGAGAACCATCAATCTTCAACGTCGTACTTCAGAATGGATGAAGGAGAAAGAACGAATCCCTGAAATAACGGAATTTAACAGAAAAAGATCAGTCAACTTACGGTTTTCACTTGAAACATTGCGGTGTCCGCAATGTTTTCGCAATGCTGTCTCAATGCAGTTTTTTCATTCTTTTCCTTCGGTTTTCAACCCTTTCCTTTCCTATTGTACATAAGTCCTAATTTAGCTACCTTCTTCTAATTCTCATATTTAAGCATAGGTTTAGGCTAAATGCTATCAAAAACACCTAAGAGTGGACATCTTTCTAAGCTAATTAAGTCCTAAAAAGGTCACTTTTGGAGACGTAACAACGGCCATGGAAGGAATCATCCACGAGTTACAATGAAGATGGAGCTCACTCGCATGCCAACAATGGCGGAGCTCAAAGGAAATAGAGAAAAATCGAGGAAGAAGAAGGTGAAAAGCTCCAAAAATGGTTAAGAAGATATCCCAAGTGCAGAAAATCGTCCTAATAAGCTGCTGTAATCGTCGTAGCGTCGAGACGCTAGGCCAGCGTCTCGACGCTGTGCCCTAAGTTTTCCGCGCGCGCCTTCGATGGCGTCGCGACACTGCCCCGATAAATTTCCTGCGCGCGCCTCCTCCGGAGCGTCACGACGCCAAGCAGGGTCTCGACGCCAGGCAGCGTCGAGCTAGCGTCTCGACGCTATCACTCGACGCTATCACTCGACGCTTGCTCTCGGGTTTTCCCAGCGTCGAGCCAGCGTCTCGACGCTGGCTCTCGGGTTTGGGGCTGAAACTTTGCCTCTCCAAGGCGGTTTTGGCCCGTTTCTTCACGGATCAAGTTCCCCTCTTCCCGATGCATTCCCGGGGCGTTAAAACTCCACTTTAAGCACTCGAACGGGCCCAACGGACGCACGAGCTCTTTGCCGCATTTCTCCTACAAAAGAGATATATTTAATCAATTGAAAGCGGACTTTAGCTATAATTAGGTAGTATTTAATAGCTCCAAAATGGAGTTATCAAGTATCTTCCAAGATGTTGGACTATGGATGAGTGGAGTCCGAGAATACAGTCGAGCAATCGACTTTAAAAATTTGCGCTTCTCGGAGGCACCCGAGTTTGAACTGTTCATTCTGTTGGTTTTAGTTTATTACTTTAAGTAGCATAGTTTTTAATGCTTTCTTGCTTGTTTTGTTT
The DNA here is from genome assembly GCA_028017165.1 of Herpetospermum pedunculosum. Lineage (NCBI taxonomy): Eukaryota > Viridiplantae > Streptophyta > Magnoliopsida > Cucurbitales > Cucurbitaceae > Herpetospermum > Herpetospermum pedunculosum. The sequence goes on along the minus strand of CM051528.1, from coordinate 48,547,660 downwards.
CGTTTGTTTTAGGAGAATAAGGAGATTGCCCGGCTTATGCTCCTTAAATTGGGAAGAAAAGATAGCGCTCTCTCTCCACCAACCTTGCAAAGATCAGGGAAGTTTTCGTGTTCCCTTACTCTGCTCGTTTATCGCTTTATCTGATTGTTGATGCATTGAGGACAATGCATCTCTCTAAGGTTGGGGGTGGTTTGTCTGTGGACTTCTGTGTAGTTGTCGAGCATGGGTTTTCTCTGAATTTGAAGTGCCGTAGTCTGAATTTGCATGTTGTTCGATGAGGACAATCTAAGATATGTTTTTAAAATCTTCGTAGTTGCATAATAGGAAAAGCATGAGATTGTATGCGTTAATTGAGCATTTTTCAAAATTTTTTAAAATTTTTGTCGTTGCTCCTCCGCATCTATCGAGCACGTAGCATCTTATTCTGGACTCTGTAGGCTTAGAATTGCTTTATGTAGCCTGAAATCATGTTGTCACCCCGAAAGGCACCCCTAGGAAAAGGCTTGATGCATGATAGGTTGTAATTAGTTAATCGAGTTGTAGCAAAACTATTGCCTAGTAAAAAATAACAAGCATGAAAATAAAAGCTCTTGAGGTGCTCCTCCTTCTTAGAATCGCGACTAAGAAGTGATCATTAGTCCTTAAAAATATGAAGTTTGCCCGTAGTCAGATACAGTGTGTAGTGAAACTGCAGGTAAGCTGAAACGAAGGCAAACTTGACATGTTAGGCTTTCTTAGAGAAGTAGAAAAGAAAAAAAATAGCGGTTCAAAAGAAATAAAGAGTACAAAGTACTCAAGAAAAAGAAAAATTTAGGCCTTTTAATTTGTTACTCTCTTGATTGTTGAAAAGCTGTTAGACTACTCTGTATTGCTAGAAGTAGGGGGAAAACGAGATGTAAGGTTGCATAAAGATTTTTTTTCCGAGTCTATGTGAGCTAGAATATGTTTGCGAAACACACAGGCACGTAGGGGAGTAACAGTTAGATTTTTGAAATGTTCTTAATTAGTGCATGCAATTAATTGCTTTGTTGTTGTTGTAAATGCCTTGATTTTTGAAGCATGGAGGTTAGAGTCGATAGCATGCAAATTTTGTTCTGTGGTGATAATTTAAGAGTAGCCTTGCTCGAGGACTAGCAAGATTTATGTTAGGGGTATTTTGATAGCTCTAAAATAGAGCTATTATTATGTCCCTAATACTAGCTAAAAACCGTGCTTAATGTTGATTAAATGACCTTATTGTAGGTGGTTCGCGGTGGAGAGCTCGAGAAGTTCAATGACGTGTTTTGATGCTAAAAGGAGCGTTTTAAGGCTTCGGGATGAACCGGACAAAGAAGAGGACAAAAAGAATCAAGTTGTGGCAATTAAGTAAAGAGAAGGTGCAAAAATTGGCAAAAAAACCTGAGAGCAAAAGCTGCAAATTGATGCACAGCCAGATGTCCGACATTAAAAGCAGCAGGCACCATGCCCGTCATTAAAGGTCCAAGAGGCCAGCTGATAGGCACCATGCCCGTCATTAAAAGTCCAAGAGGCCAGCTGAGGCACCATGTCCTCATTGCACAACCACAAATGCCCGTCATTAAAAGTAAAAAAAAATGCCCATCATTGTAAAAATTCCAGAGAGGTTAGCGCTCAAGCGCTGTCCCGATTCTGTGCGCGCGTGCCCGCAGCGCCTAGGCGCTTGTCTGACGCGGAAATGGGTATAAATACCCATTTTCTGAATTTAGGTCATTACCCATTGATTCCCCCCCTCGGGATTGCCGCTTTTCTCTCTCTTTTTCTAGTTTTTCCCCATTTTTGGGCTGTATGAAGGAGACAACCTCCATGAATGCTTGGGCAAACTTCATCTCCATGGATAGCTAGAGGTTTGTGATTGATTAGTTAAGTTTAGGGATTGATTATCTTTTGTATTAGGTGAGATTTGTGCTTAAATTGAAATGTTTAGCATGTTTGAATGAGTTTCTTGCATCTCTTGGTCTGAATTAAGAACGAATGACTTGTCTTTCCGATTAGGAGTGACGTCTTAATTAGTTACGCATGATTAGTCGGATATTGTTAATTCTTGACAAGCCTTAATACTTAGTAGCAAAAGTCCAGCTCGTGGCTAATCAATTCGAGCCCAAATGACAGTTGGGGGTAGGAATTGATTAATGTTCTCACGACGGGCTTAAGATTAAGAGACAAATCGGATTAGTTTTAGGATTAATTCGTCTCAATGGTACCCATTACTGTTTGTTAATTGATTTAAGACTCATGAACTTAGATTAATTAGCGTGCATGTTTAATTAGAAGTTTTCTGTTTGTAATTAAATCTTTGGGATGTTTTGGACCCGAGAGGGACAAAATATTTTGAGTGCATGAAGCGTCTTGGCTAGCTTAAATTAAATTAGGATTATAGATTGCTCCATGTGGATCGACCCGGTTATCACTAACTACAAGTTAGTTCGGTGTAATCGGCTTATAAATATTATTTTGGCGGGCTTCGACAACCCGATATTTGTGAACGTACAAAAGTTCACTACCAACAACCAATCAACAATTTAGCAAAAAGTAATAATGTACCCATAAACTCATTATTAATTTGCAATAATACTTCAGTGAGTCAGAATGATTGCTACCGTGGGGCAGTCAACCACTCCTTCACTGAACCAAGTTAATCTTGACTAAATGCTAATACCATAATAACTCATATTCCTATAGCATCTTAGTTATCGCTGTTTGGTCAAGAATTTACTAACTCCTAAGCAAATCTTGTAAGTGTGATCCGCCATTTTTAGATTTCTTAGGGCGGCCCCAACAATGCAACCGTATGGAATGTCAGTGTTGGGAATGGCTCTAAGTAATCTTTATCCATAACTGGTGACTGAGATGTTCCGACGCCCATGAAACAGCCCTTCGTATGGACGGTGACGCTAAGACCAACCAGCAGGCGGAACATGGAAATCTCACGGTTCAATCCAATGGAGGAGACCACAGGATGTATTGACATACTTCCTTCTCCCACTTACTATAAATACTTTCTCTATTCACCTTGCTATTGATTTATGCAAACACCACCTGTCTGGAGATGCCCTATTGACATCATGAGGCCGAGCATAAATCTCACGGTGTGAACTTCACAGAGAGTGTAGGAAGAGATTGATATATCATATATACCTTCTCAACACCACTACTTAGTATTTTAGAACGGTTTGGGTATACTTTTACTTAGGCATTATCCGGCTAAGACAATAAAACCTAAGTCTAGGTAAAACAAGATTTTACCTAAGATGTCTAGGTGATAAACGCTTTAAAACCTTACACCTCTCACGTGATGCTCATAAAGCCGGGTTAACTTAACTCAAGTACCAGATCGATCCCCAGGTAGGAGGTGTTCCGTAAACCGTCATCTTAAATACCTCCAACCTTAGTACAGGATCTCACCGGGTGAGTTCTCTTATGACCTTAACTTTACAAGATATCGACCTATTTTAACTATTAAAATGAATCGATACTAAATTCCTAATCGCATTGGAATTCTTTAACCCTCAGTGAACATGCATTTATCTTTGTTATAGATTTTAAATGTCTATCTCAATTTACAACGCTTTATAAAACAAAGACATTTTATAACATGCTTCCTAAGCTAGAATATAACCCTTACATTCATTCTATCACATGCTTCCCAAGCAAGAATATAACCATTATATTCAACTAAGGAAACTATGTGTATGTTTAATTTCATAATTAATATAACATTTATATCAATTATACTTTTAAACAAGCAACATCCAATTCATAAATTAATATAACACTTATATTATTTCTCATGAATTAAGCATGCATACTATTGTTACGTCTCCAAAAGTGACTATTTTAGGACTTATTTGTTAGAGAAAGAGGTTCAATCTTAAGCGTTTTTGGTAGGATTTAGCTTAAACTTGTGCTTATATATGAGAATTAGTAGAATGAAGCTAAATTAGGACTTATGTGTAAAAGGAAAGGAAAAGAACCAAAAACAAAGTTAAAGACTTGAAATTTGCACATTGCTGAAGCATTGCGAAAACATTGCGGTTTCAGCAATGTTTTAAGTGAATTCTGTTAAGTTGTCTAACCGATTTCTATTTTGTTGCGAATTTTCAGCCGCCCATTCTTTCTCCTGCTGCCACGTGGAAGAACGACGTTCAGAATGGATGGTTCTCCTTGGCCCAATCGTACCTACAGAACACTATAAAAGGAGGTCAAAGGGGAAGGTTGAAGACACACTCGAAAGGCGTAGAACTCCCATCGCAGCGCAGTATTTTCTACTCTTTTTCTCTCATCCGTTTGTTGGCTTGAAGGACTCAGCTATTGGAGTCGATAATCTGAGAGGAAAAAGAGAAGATTTGTCTTCTCTTCTGATTGGATTCATCCAAACAAAGCTCTCCTTCTCCCTTCAACCGAGGCGTTTGCGAAGAGGGGCTTACGCACGGATTTCCTTGCTTCTATTGCTTTCTGTTTCTGTTTTCATTGCTGTCGGTTGTAACTCGTTTATGTTTGCTACTCTACATTATTTCGTTCATTTCTGTTTAGTTTCTATCACTTCAAAGCTGTTATTTGTTTAGTTCAAACATTGGTTAATCAAGCGTTATTTCATCACTTCGCAAGTCTCCCTTTCTTCTGTTTACTGTCTTCTTCTTCTGTTTTGTCCTTTATATTCTGTTAAGCATGTCGTCTCCATCTATTCTTCTTATTTCACCTTCATCCATGAGTAACTAAGTCACATAAGGGCATGCTAATGACAAGACTATAGGTAGAAATACGTGAATCAAGCATGTAAGTTAGCTTCGAATGCATTGAATGTATGTAAGCTTCATCCCACGGGCAATTTCGATTGGCCATCCATTTTGTCCAAAGAACTCCTAACCTCTGGAAGGAGTAAGAGTTCAGAGTCGTACATTCATGCTAGCCTTTCATGGTAGCCAGAAAACGACCTAGGAATAGGCGTTTTCCTAGTACAAGTCACTTATTTTGCTGTTATAAAAAGATGCTTAAGGCCTTACTTGGACATGAGTAAACTAAAGGATCTAATGCATGAAATCGAAAGATACATGAGAATGAGTTAGTTTGATGCATGATGAGTTGGTCTACTGCTTGAGAATCGTATGAAAAAGCCTATAGAGGAGTCGTTAGTAGCCCTTGTTTCCACACTTTACACTTAATTCGCTGTTAGTAACATTGCTAGAAAATTGCTGTTTCCGCAATTCTCTTAGTTCAAATTTTTCCTTAGCCATTTCTTCTTTAGTTTGTTGTTCTCTTCTCTCTACATTCGAGTTTACTTGCACTTTTTATGCTTTCATACTTCACATATTCTTTAATAGTTAGGCACTTTAAAACTAAATCTACCCCGTTTAATCCACCCATTCTCACCTAACAACTCACTTCGCTAGTAACTAAGAATAAATCTCTGTGAGAAATCGAATGAAAAAATACTCATTACTTGCTACAAGACCATGTATGCTTGCATGTTCTGAGTGCTCTACCATTGCATCTTTAATTTAAACATTGAGCACGCAACAAGTTTTTGGCGCCGCTGCTGGGGATTTTGTTTAGTAAAAACGAAGTTTGTTAAGTTAGAAACACAAATCTTACTACCTATTGGAGCTGATCTATTTTCATTTCTTTTGCAGGTACCATTGGGTTAGTTTATGAATGAGTATTCAAGTAGCGATCTAGAGTTCAATCCTGAGCCTGAAAGGTTACTTAGGGCCAGAAACAAAGCTAAGAAACGCCTCTTCAAACAACCCCTTATACCTCAAACCATTGCTGACTCTGCAGAGTCATCGCAATTCTATCAAGTAGAAATGGATAGAACAGTCCCAAATCCAGCACCTACCATTCGCAACCCCATCAAAATAGCGAATGACAAGGATAGTGCCATCCTCTCCTACTTAGTTCCCATGCCTGGGGAGCTAAACCCAAGCATTATACGCCCTGAAATTACTGCCAACTCATTCGAGTTAAAGCCAGTAATGTTCCAAATGTTGTCCACTGTGGGACAATTCTTTGGAGTGGAAAATGAGGACCCCCACAACCATCTAAGAAACTTCCTAGGAGTTAGTGATACCTTCCTTATCCCTGGAGTTTCCCAAGAAGCTTTGAGGCTTTACCTCTTCCCTTACTCATTAAGAGATAAAGCCAAAACGTGGTTAAACTCATTACCTTCCGGATCAGTTGTCAATTGGACAGATCTGGCTGAGAAATTCCTAGTCAAATACTTTCCACCTGATAGGAATTCCAACTTCCAATTTGACATTATTAAATTCAAACAAGCCGAAAACGAATCTCTTCACGAAGCTTGGACAAGGTTCAAGGACCTTTTGCTTAAATGTCCACACCATGGCATTCCATGGTGTATTCAAATAGAAGTATTCTTTAAAGGATGCAACCCCAGCACAAGGCAATTGCTAAACTCTTCAGCTGGTGGTTCCATGCTTTCAAAGAGTTACAATGAAGCCTATGAGATCCTGGAGAAGATCTCAACCTCTCATTGTAGATGGTCGGACGATCCTGTAGAGCCTAGGAGAGCTCAAGACAAGGATGCTCTTAGCACAATGAGTAGCCAAATAAACGCCCTGACCAAGCTAGTCAAACAAATGGCTCAAACCAACCTCCAATCCAGTGTCAACACCGCAGCAGCCATTTCAATGGGCGCACAAACAAGTCAAGGTGAGACACTAATATGTGGATTCTGTGGGGAAGGGCACCTGTATGAATACTGCCCTGGGAATCCAGCCTCAGTCTGCTATGTTGGAAGCCAACAGCAGCCTAGGAACAACCCCTACTCTAACACTTACAACCCTGGTTGGAGGAACCACCCAAATCTTTCTTGGGGTGGGCAACAAAACACTAACCAAAGTCAAAACCAACCAAGACCGAGTGGAACACCTGGTTTCACTCCCCAAAATAACCAATTCATGTACCAAAAACCATACAACCAACCAATAGGGTCATCAGTAGAAAATCTACTTAAGGAGTACATTGCAAAGAATGATGCTACTCTACAAAGTCAGCAAGCTACCCTTAGGAGCCTAGAAAACCAAATAGGGCAGTTAGCCAATGAACTGAAAAGTAGGCCCCAAGGTAGACTGCCTGCTGACACTGAAGTGCCTAGAAGGGATGGGAAAGAGCAAGTTCAAGCAATTGAACTTCGAAGTGGAAGACCATTGGTGAGCAACACTAGAGAAACACCAAAGAGAGTAGAGAATGAAGAGTCTAGTGCTCCACTGGATTCTCTGCCAAGCCATGATCAACCACCACCAAGCACATCCAGGGTGAGGCTGGAACCTATCATAGAGGAACCAGAAGAAATTCCAAGGCCTCCACCTGTCCTAAGGCGACCTGAAGTGCCTACATATGTGCCACCACCTCCATTTCCTAGAAGGCTAAAGAAAAAACAAGAACAGGAAGTGCACTTTAATAAATTTTTAGAAATTTTGAAGCAAGTACATGTGAATATTCCATTTGTAGAGGTTTTGCAATCCATGCCTTCTTATGTTAAATTTTTGAAGGATATTATTACTAACAAAAAGATTATTGGTGAATTTGAAACAGTGAATCTCACTGAGGAGTGCAGTGCTATACTCCAGAACAAGCTACCAAAGAAGAAGAAGGATCCTGGTTCCTTCACCTTACCAGTCGAGTTAGAAGGCAAGCACGTGGGCAGAGCTCTTTGTGATCTGGGAGCCAGCATAAATCTCATGCCCCTATCACTATTCCGTCAGCTTGGAATAGGGGAAACACGTCCTACTACTGTCACCTTGCAGCTTGCAGACAGATCCATAGCCTACCCTGAAGGTAAGATAGAGGATATTCTTGTCAAGGTTGACAAGTTCATTTTTCTTGCAGACTTCATCATTCTGGATTATGAAGCAGACAAGGAGGTCCCCATCCTATTAGGCAGACCATTTCTAGCCACAAGTAGGGCCTTGATCGATGTCCAGAAAGGTGAGCTCACCATGAGGGTTCATGATGAGGAGGTTAAGTTTAGTGTCTTTAAAGCTCTAAGGTATCCTTCTGATTCTGAATCTTGTGCAAGTGTAGATATAGTAGATTCACTAATGGAAGAACAGCTTGAGCATGAACTACTGATTAAGCATGCCAATGACTATGTACATATAGATACAACTGACTTAAATATTTCTGAGCTAATGGATATACATGTGGATAAACCTCAGCATGTTTGTATGACTAATGACTTGACTGAAAGATCCTTGAATCCATTGAAACCATCCATTGAGCATCCACCTCTCTTAGAATTGAAACCATTGCCTGAACATCTTAAGTATGCATATCTAGGAGAGCATGATACTTTGCCTGTTATCATTTCGTCCAAATTGAGTGAAAAGCATGAAATTGCGTTAATATTGCTACTTAAGCAACATAAAAAGGCTATTGCATGGACGATTGCTGACATTAGAGGTATTAGTCCTTCCTACTGCATGCATAAGATATTATTGGAAGAAGAACATACACCCCGAGTAGATCACCAACGTAGGTTGAACCCCTCCATGAAGGATTTAGTTAAAAAAGAGATAATCAAATGGTTAGATGCAGGTGTAATCTTCCCTATAGCCAACAGTCAGTGGGTGAGTCCAATTCAATGTGTACCTAAGAAGGGGGGGATGACTGTAGTAGTGAATGAGAGTAATGAACTAATTCCAACTAGAACTATTACAGGATGGAGAGTCTGTATGGACTATAGAAAATTAAATAAAGAAACAAAAAAAGATCACTTTCCTTTACCGTTTATAGATCAGATGTTGGATAGGATAGCTGGTAGAGCTTATTACTGCTTTCTAGATGGTTATTCTGGATATAACCAAATCACCATAGACCCTGTGGACCAGGAGAAAACAACCTTCACATGTCCTTTTGGAACATTTGCTTTTCGCAGAATGCCTTTTGGCTTATGCAATGCACCAGCAACTTTCCAAAGGTGCATGTTAGCTATTTTCTCTGACTTGGATGAATCCATGATAGAAATATTTATGGATGACTTCTCAGTCTTTGGTGATTCTTTTACAAATTGCTTAGAGAACTTAGGACAAGTCCTAGCTAGGTGTGAGGAGACCAACCTAGTCCTTAATTGGGAGAAATGCCACTTTATGGTGGAAGAAGGGATAGTCCTAGGTCATAGAGTGTCTAGAGCAGGAGTAGAGGTCGATAGGGCCAAGATAGAGATAATAAAGAAGCTAGTGGAACCTCAGAATGTAAAAGCTATTAGAAGTTTCCTAGGACACGCAGGTTTCTATAGAAGGCTCATTAAGAACTTTTCAAAAATCTCTAAACCTCTGTGTGAGCTTCTAGAGCTAAATAAGCCATTTGTCTTCTCAAAGGAATGTTTTTTAGCCTGGACAACCCTTAAGGAAGCATTAGTCAAAGCACCTATTATCGTAGGGCCAAATTGGGACCTACCATTTGAGATGTTGTGTGATGCGAGTGACTATGCAGTAGGGGTTATGCTAGGACAAACAATTGATAAACTAACACATCCTGTATACTATGCAAGTAAGACACTGAATGAAGCACAATGTAATTACACAACCACAGAAAAGGAAATGCTAGCTGTAGTATTTGCCTGTGAGAAGTTTAGGAATTACATTGTAGGTACTAGGACCATTGTGTACACTGATCATTCTGCACTAAAATACCTAATGAGGAAGGCTGATGCTAAGCCTAGGTTAATTAGATGGGTCTTGTTGTTGCAGGAGTTTGATCTAGACATTAGAGATAAGAAAGGATGCGAAAATGTAGTTGCTGATCATCTTTCTAGATTGCGACATAATTGCGATAAAATTGCGGAAACCGCAATTTCTGATGCCTTTATCGATGAGCATGTCTTTGTGTTAGCACATCGTGATAACGATGAGGAACCTTGGTTTGCTGATATTGCTAACTTCCTTGCTTCGCAGGTGCTACCAACTTTCAAGGGGGAACAAGAGAAGAAGAGGTTTCTACATGAGGCTAGGAAGTTCATCTGGGACGATCCTACACTCTACAAGACTTGTGCAGATGGTTTACTAAGGAAGTGTGTGTCAGCTGCTGAAGCGAAGTCTGTGCTGCAGCATTGCCATACATCTCCCTATGGTGGCCAAAGAACAGCTGCAAAGGTGTTCCAGAGTGGCTACTACTGGCCCACAATCTTCAAAGATGCCCACGATCATGCACACAGCTGCGACGAATGTCAAAGAACAGGTAACCTTAGTCGGAAGGATGAGATGCCTCTCATTTACATCTTTGAGTTGGAGCTCTTTGATGTGTGGGGCATCGACTTTATGGGGCCATTCCCCCCTTCAGCAGGTAATCTCTATATACTTGTAGCTGTAGACTATGTATCTAAGTGGGTAGAAGCCATAGCATGCCCATCAATTGATGCCAAAACAGTCATTAAGTTCCTTAATAGGCATATATTTATTAGGTTTGGTACACCCCGTGCTATAATTAGTGATGAAGGGACGCACTTTATTAATAAAGCTATGGAAAAAGTGTTGGCTAAGTACAATGTTAGACATAGAGTAGCCACCCCTTATCACCCACATTCGAATGGACAAGCTGAAATATCCAATAGGGAGATTAAAAACATACTCGAAAAAGTGGTCAAACCCAATAGAAAAGATTGGTCGTTTAAGTTAGAGGATGCACTTTGGGCATATAGGACTGCATATAAGACACCCCTAGGTATGTCTCCTTATAGACTTGTGTATGGAAAAGCATGTCACTTACCATTCGATTTGGAGATCAAAGCATTTTGGGCCTTAAAAGAACTAAATTATTGCGTGACCGATGCGGGAACATTGCGGTCTCTGCAATTACATGAGCTCGATGAGCTGAGACATATGTCCTATGAAAATGCCAAAATGTATAAGGAAAAAACTAAAATTTGGCATGATAGTAGACTTAGGATTAAGGACTTTAAGAAAGGCCAGCATGTCTTGTTATTTAACTCAAGGTTGAGATTATTTCCAGGCAAACTTAAGTCCAGATGGTCAGGTCCTTTTGTTATAACTAACGTGTTTGTTCATGGTGCGATTGAGATTATGAACCTGCAGAATGGGCAGCCGTTTATGGTCAATGGTGCACGATTAAAGCATTACTATGAGGAAGGAGATGTGAAGACACTCTCGGCCTTCCTTCTATCTGAAGCTTAAGAACCAAATCGAGAGGGGATGAGTGATTACTGTGCTCGTCCATGTGAAGGCTATGCCTTAGTTTTTTTTTTATATTTCTTCGGTTTTTATTTGGTGTGTTTAGGTGTGATTTTTATTACGAATTTTGTGTTAATTTTGTACATTTTAATAGGGGATCGAAAGAGGAAATCAAGGAGATGAATCAAGGGAAAAGAATCCATGAAGAAATCAGGCCGAATCAAAGATTTAGTGGTGTGAATCTTGGGATTTAAAATCAAGAAAATCCCCAATGGCCAGCCCATTTAATTGCGGTAGATTTGCTGAAACCGCAACAGAAAGAGCCGTTGGGATCCACTTGATTACAAATAGCCGTTAAGTCAGCTATGCCCCTTACGGTTTCGTCATTCGTTGGACTTCAAGAATCACTCTTCTTCTTCCTCTGCATCTCCTACCTTCAGATCTCTCCGAATCGACAATGGTGCTTACACGAGCTGAGCGATCTGCCTCCAAGAAAAAGTCACCTGACGCAGAGGAAGCTGCGAGGGAGGCACTGCTCTCCTTGGCAGATGTCGAAGCTGCGCAACCCGTACGACCGTCTAAGCTTCCAGTACGCAAGAAGAAGTGGAAGGTGGTGACTGAAATTCCTGCTAGTCCATCTGAACCAGTGGGTACACCCAAGAAAAGGAAGTGGAAGATGGCAGTCGGGGACGCACCGATCAAAGAAAAGACTCCCACCGAGGAGAGTCAAGGGAGTGGCCGCCCATCCTACGAGACGGCCAGACAAAGCCCCGAGCCATCTCCACCTTCACAAAGCCCTGAGCCATCTCCATCGTCGCAGACGCCAGAGCCTGAAGTTCCGAGTGAAGAGCACCAAGAATCAGTGCCGAGCGAAGAGGCGGCTGAGGAAGAAGGCGCCCAAGATTGTGAAGGCCAAACGGCCAAAAGCTTCCAAGCGGTCCAAGAAGAAGAAGGTCAGTAGTGAGCCTTCTTTGAAGAAGCTGAAGGTCGAGGCTGCTGAGTCAGCCAAGACAAGGGAGAAGGGGAAAGCCAAATTGTACCCCGAAGACGAACCTCAAGCTGTGAGGTATGTCTCTTCAGATGCAGAATCGAGGGGCACTGAATTGAGGAAGAGAGACCTGCTCCATGAGAAGGGATTTCTTGATGCATTGGCGGACCTGCCGCAATTCTTGCGCGCAGGGATCACCAATCATGGCTGGGAAGAGCTGTGCAGACCGCCCATCCCTGCCTACTCCGACATGGTGTACGATTTCTACGCCAACCTAACGCACCCTGAGGTTGGTCTGTCCATGGTGAGGGGAATTGAAGTTGATTTCTCGGCCAAAGCCATCAATGAAGCTTATGCCCTCAGAGGGCATAAGTACACTAACTATGCGAGGATCATCGAATCACCATCTGAGGCTGTCTTGGAAGAAGCCCTGCGCATCATAGGCCAACCTGAGGCGGCTTGGACGATTTCAAGAAATGGGAAGCACACCCTGATGAGTGCAACCCTCAAGGACAAGGCAGCCGTCTGGTTTTCCTTTGTGCGACGGCGTCTCTCCCCTGTGACCCACGAAACTACCATCAATCAGGGGAGATCTGTGCTGGTGTACGCCATTATGAGGGGCCTCACCATAGATGTTGGTGAGGTCATTGCAGCCTCCATAGCCGACTGTGCAAAGAAAGGTAAGGGCCCTCTTTTCTTTCCAAACACCATCACTAAGCTCTGTTTGCGTGCAGGTGTACCCATCGAGAGGAAGGAGAGGCAGCTGGCCTACACGGGTCATCTGGAGCTGCCTACGGGCCTGAGGATGCGAAGAAGGGGAAACATGGAATTTGAGCTAAACGGCCTGGCTGCGACTCAATCTCTCTCCATGGCTTGCTTGATGGATTTACAGCGCAAGATGGCGCAGTGGGCTGAGTACGCTCAAGCAAGGGACAAAGACGTGGTTGATCAATTGGGATGCATCTTCCCTGCCTTCCCCACTGATCTGCTGAAGCCATGGACACCTCCAAGAGCAAGGAAGGATGATGATGAGGATGTTTGAGTGCCAGTCTGAAGGGCACTTGAGGGAGTACTTTTGTTCCCTCTTGAAAAAAAAACCTGCTTTTCGTTAAATTTTGTAAATCCTGTTGTTTTGAATCCAATATTTGACCTGTTTTTCATTATTTCTTTTGTTTGTTTAGGATAGTTTAGTATAGGTAGATGGTATCTGAGTAACTCGCTTGTTTTAGTTTCCTTTTTGCTTAGTTGTAGATGACTGGAAATAGCATGCAAAAGGGCCTGATCACTGATAAATATGCCCTGTAGGTTCATTGCGAAATTATTGCGGACTCCGCAATTTTTGTTAGTTATCGCATGCTATTGACTGACTGATAGATAGGATGGTTCTGTTTAAATTTTGCTCTCATGCTGCTTTCTTGACTGCCATATATGACCTATCTGTGAGCATGCTGGATGAGTGTCTTAGGGCACCTTTGATAGTTTAATTTAAGCTCCCTTAAGTTGCTCAGCATGCATATCTTTAAGTCCTTACCATACTGTTTTTTTTCCAAATTTCTGCTGCTGTAGTATTTGCTTTAAGAAAGTTCATTCTATGCCTAGGACTCTTAGATTCTCTTTGTTTTGCCCTAGACTAGATGCTTCTAGGACGAGTTTGGGGGTGTGCCACCTCAGACTCTCATTGGGGACAATGAGAAGTTTAAGTTTGGGGGAGGCCACCCTAGGCCTAGGAACATTCCTCTCTCCCTTTGTAAACATAAGCATTCTTCTTCTCCTTTGAAAAAAAAAATAAAAAAAATGATGAATTGAAAAAAATGAAAAAAGAATAAAAGAGGTGTCTCTCTTAAGGTTGCTGAGTAATCAGTGTCATGTGTGTAACCCACAATTGGCATTGCATCAAAAGGCAACCAAAGGAGAGACCCTACCAAAGAAAGAAAGAAAAAGGAAACACTAAGGAAGAAGAGTGTATGCCTATGAGTTGCAGCTTTGTGCATAGGTGTCCTGAATGGAAGAACTCTGATCCTCAATTAGCTAAGCACAAGGTTGTAGCTTGTAGGTTTGTTAAGGGAGATGAATGTATATCCAATGTAGTGATGCCAGGGTTTAGGTTGTTCTATAAATGTACTACTGTCACTGGTTTATACTAAGACTGGCATGACTCTAAGGAATCCTAGGTAGCTCAAAAGAAAAACATTAGAAGCATGTACTGAGTCTGGGGTAAAGCTAGGTAGAGTTTGAAAACTTAGGGATAGTTGCACAATGAACTTAATGACCAAAGCAGATATATCAATTGTAGGGAGTTAATGAAACAGTAGGATTATAAGGCAAGAGAAATCAGAAGAAGCAAAATAAAGAGTTGGTTTTAAACTTAGAAGCGTGTCACAGGACAACATTGCCATAGATAGTGAACTTAGGGAAGTCAGCAAGTGGTTAGAGAGGTTAACAGCAGCCCAAGTAAAGTCCCTAGATTGCTCGAGGACGAGCAAAACCTTAAGTTTGGGGGTGTGTTACGTCTCCAAAAGTGACTATTTTAGGACTTATTTGTTAGAGAAAGAGGTTCAATCTTAAGCGTTTTTGGTAGGATTTAGCTTAAACTTGTGCTTATATATGAGAATTAGTAGAATGAAGCTAAATTAGGACTTATGTCTAAAAGAAAAGGAAAAGAACCAAAAACAAAGTTAAAGACTTGAAATTTGCACATTGCTGAAGCATTGCGAAAACATTGCGGTTTCAGCAATGTTTTAAGTGAATTCTGTTAAGTTGTCTAACCGATTTCTATTTTGTTGCGAATTTTCAGCCGCCCATTCTTTCTCCTGCTGCCACGTGGAAGAACGACGTTCAGAATGGATGGTTCTCCTTGGCCCAATCGTACCTATAGAACACTATAAAAGAAGGTCAAAGGGGAAGGTTGAAGACACACTCGAAAGGCGTAGAACTCCCATCGCAGCGCAGTCTTTTCTACTCTTTTTCTCTCATCCGTTTGTTGGCTTGAAGGACTCAACTGTTGGAGTCGATAATCTGAGAGGAAGAAGAGAAGATTTGTCTTCTCTTCTGATTGGATTCATCCAAACAAAGCTCTCCTTCTCCCTTCAACCGAGGCGTTTGCGAAGAGGGGCTTACGCACGGATTTCCTTGCTTCTATTTCTTTCTGTTTCTGTTTTCATTGCTGTCGGCTGTAACTCGTTTATGTTTGCTACTCTACATCATTTCGTTCATTTCTGTTTAGTTTCTATCACTTCAAAGCTGTTATTTGTTTAGTTCAAACATTGGTTAATCAAGCGTTATTTCATCACTTCGCAAGTCTCCCTTTCTTCTGTTTACTGTCTTCTTCTTCTGTTTTGTCCTTTATATTCTGTTAAGCATGTCGTCTCCATCTATTCTTCTTATTTCACCTTCATCCATGAGTAACTAAGTCACATAAGGGCATGCTAATGACAAGACTATAGGTAGAAATACGTGAATCAAGCATGTAAGTTAGCTTCGAATGCATTGAATGTATGTAAGCTTCATCCCACGGGCAATTTCGATTGGCCATCCATTTTGTCCAAAGAACTCCTAACCTCTGGAAGGAGTAAGAGTTCAGAGTCGTACATTCATGCTAGCCTTTCATGGTAGCCAGAAAACGACCTAGGAATAGGCGTTTTCCTAGTACAAGTCACTTAACTTGCTGTTATAAAAAGATGCTTAAGGCCTTACTTGGACATGAGTAAACTAAAGGATCTAATGCATGAAATCGAAAGATACATGAGAATGAGTTAGTTTGATGCATGATGAGTTGATCTACTGCTTGAGAATCGTATGAAAAAGCCTATAGAGGAGTCGTTAGTAGCCTTTGTTTCCACACTTTACACTTAATTCGTTGTTAGTAACATTGCTAGAAAATTGTTGTTTCCGCAATTCTCTTATTTCAAATTTTGCCTTAGCCATTTCTTCTTTAGTTTGTTGTTCTCTTCTCTCTACATTCGAGTTTACTTGCACTTTTTATGCTTTCATACTTCACATATTCCTTAATAGTTAGGCACTTTAAAACCAAATCTACCCCGTTTAATCCACTCATTCTCACTTAACAACTCACTTCGCTAGTAACTAAGAATAAATCTCTGTGGGAAATCGAATGAAAAAATACTCATTACTTGCTACAAGACCATGTATGCTTGCATGTTCTGAGTGCTCTACCATTGCATCTTTAATTTAAACATTGAGCACGCAACACCACCTGTCTGGAGATGCCCTATTGACATCATGAGGCCGAGCATAAATCTCACGGTGTGAACTTCACAGAGAGTGTAGGAGGAGATTGATATATCATATATACCTTCTCAACACCACTACTTAGTATTTTAGAACGGTTTGGGTATACTTTTACTTAGGCATTATCCGGCTAAGACAATAAAACCTAAGTCTAGGTAAAACAAGATTTTACCTAAGATGTCTAGGTGATAAACGCTTTAAAACCTTACACCTCTCACGTGATGCTCATAAAGCCGGGTTAACTTAACTCAAGTACCAGATCGATCCCCAGGTAGGAGGTGTTCCGTAAACCGTCATCTTAAATACCTCCAACCTTAGTACAGGATCTCACCGGGTGAGTTCTCTTATGACCTTAACTTTACAAGATATCGACCTATTTTAACTATTAAAATGAATCGATACTAAATTCCTAATTGCATTGGAATTCTTTAACCCTCAGTGAACATGCATTTATCTTTCTTATAGATTTTAAATGTCTATCTCAATTTACAACGCTTTATAAAACAAAGACATTTTATAACATGCTTCCTAAGCTAGAATATAACCCTTACATTCATTCTATAACATGCTTCCCAAGCAAGAATATAACCATTATATTCAACTAAGGAAACTATGTTGTATGTTTAATTTCATAATTAATATAACATTTATATCAATTATACTTTTAAACAAGCAACATCCAATTCATAAATTAATATAACACTTATATTAATTCTCATGAATTAAGCATGCATACTATACATTATAACAATTATAACATACTTTCAATGCATGGAGCATGCTTCCTATGCTGGGATTTTAAATCTATATGTCATACTTTATGCACATACAAGGGACTTTAATTAAAACATACATTCACAATGCATAATTAATTAAACACGCTAAAGTGGACCGGTTTTGGCATCATAGGCAAGCAAGCAACTAAATTATTACAAGAATAATTCATAAACTAGGTTGAGACGCTTCTGAACCCTTCGGACCGCCCCGAACCGGCTTGAATTTGCTTGAATCGGCCAAAAAAAAGCAACTACAAGCTTCAAATAAGCTGAACCGGTCCAAAACAGCTATCTCGACTTCAACAGCACGGAAACAGACCAATAACGTCCCGAACCGAACCAAACGAGTGTTGAATCGGACCGTCAGAGGATGAAGAACAAGGAGCTGGTCTGACTTTCAATGAACCGGATCGCTCGAGGACCGAACCGGACCATTTCTTCCACCTTGCGCTGAACCGATTTTTGTGCTATTTTTCCGGACACCCGAGCTTATGTCTTCGAATTGAAAGCCTATATGGACTCTAATGACTCCAAATTTTTTACAGTCTCTTCTGCACACATTAAAGCCCATGCAAGTTTGGGAAATTACAAAACAAATTTAAAAACCAAGCTCAAATAAATATGCCAAAATCGGAAAAATACTTTAGACGCCAGAAAAATTAATTTCTAAAAAAAATACCCACCGAGCTCAAATTGATGCAAATTGAGTGACCAAAAAATGCTTTGACACCAATTGGTGGAGCGCATGTAGCGCAGCGGAAGCGAGACGGATCATTGGTACTCTAACTTCATCAATTTAGCTAAACTCGAAACATGCTCCAAACTTGGAAATAAAGAAATTAGAACACAAACCTCTTGTAGTTCGAAATTCTTCTATTCCAATGCTCGAATCTCCTCACGAACCCTTCGAAGCTACCCTCGAACTCTTCGAGAACCACCTCCGATAGTCCCACTATCCTTGGGCTGAGCAACGGAGTGGTGAGACTCCTTTACAAGAGAAAAACTTTGGAAGATGAAGATGGAAAGAGAAGAGATCTTTGTGATGAGAGTTTTGAAGAAGAATGTCACACATCCAAAAATTTCCAACAAAACTCAAGCATCATCAAACTCAAACCATTTGAACTTCATCCAATTTATAGGCCTTCACACGCAACAAACTTTTTGCTTAGCATGACACCTAAAAATGTATGCATTAGTCTTCACACAAGTGGTCAACAATTGATGAGTTTATGCATGTAGTTAGTGATTCATAATCCACTTACTAAACTTGGATAAACCCACTCAACTTGGATAATCCCACTTGTATTATTTTTTCATTTTAAAATTAATTTATAATTAATTTTAATAAACAAAATAAATTTTAATTAATTAAACTTTTTAATTAATTAATATTATTATTTAATTCAATATCAAATATTAATTAAATAATAAGACTAATCCCGATTTCTTAAACCGAATCATCACACATGAATCCCTATTCATGTTTTATTCTCAGTTTTGTAGGCTTAGAATCATCACACATGAATCCCTATTCACTGAGCACATAGTCCTCTTATTCTCAGTTCTGTAGGTTTAGAATGATTTTATTCGGTCTGAAGCCTTGTTGTCACCCCGAAAGGTACCCTTAGGGAGGCTTCATGTGTTAGAGCTAGTAATAATTCACTTGTTTTATAGCGAAGCTAATGCCTAAAAAAAAAGTAAGCATGAAAATAAAAACTTCTGAGGTGCTCCTCCTTCTTGTGTTGCTCTTGTAACCAGGGGCGATCGTGTAACCCACGGTTGTCACACCATGAAAGGGGAGCTAATAAAAGTGAGCATTAGTCCTTAAAAACGTGAAGCGAAATTAAGCTTGACGTGTTAGGCTCTCTTGGAGAAATAAAAAAAAGTGTGGTTCAAAAGAAATAAAGGGTACAAAGTACTCAAAGAAAAGAAGAAGAAAAAAAAATAGGGCTTTTGTTTTGTTGCTCTTTCTGTCACTGAAAAAGTCGTTAGACTGTCCTTATCGCCTGAAGTAGGGGAAAAACGAGTTATAGGGATGTATAAGGTTATTTCGGGCTTATAAGAACTAGGTTAAGAGGTTCTAAACACACACACACATAGGGGATTAGGAGTAAAATTTTGGAATGTTCTCACCTTATGCATGTGTTTGATTGTTTTTCGTTTGTTTAAATACCTTGTTTTCATGAGCATTGAGGTTAGAGTTGTCAGTTGGTAAGGCTAAAACTTTTCGAATGTTCACCTAAATTTCAAGTTGTCGAGGCTTGCCAAAATAATATTTATATACCCGAATCCACCGAGTAATTTGTAGCTTAATGGTAACGGGGTCGATCCGCAGGGAATTATGTTAAATTCAGATTTGATTAAATTTAAGTTGCTAATGATAAAAATAGGGGAATTTGGTTTGTGAAAAGGGAGCTCTAAACATGCAAAAAGCTAACGGAAAATTAAGCGGCAAAGTGATAATTTAAACGAGTATGCTTAATTTCGAGTAAAGGGATTGATCGCTATGGACGTTCAGTTCATCGATAACAAATAATTAGCTAATATGCTTCAGCACACAACTCAATTGGTTAATTTCTAACTCAAACACCCAAAGACATAATTAGAAAAGTGCAATTCTAATTATACTTGGCCAACAATCAATTCAAGGTAGCTAATCTTAAATTGACCAAAGGCCAGTAACGGGAACATTGCGACGAATTAATCCTCAGACTAACCCGATTTCTCTCTCGCCCAAAGCCTAACATGAAAACATTAACTAATTCATTCCCCCAACTGTCACTTGGGCTTGAATTACCTAGCCATGCTTAAGCCCTTGCTACTTAGCGATATATGCAATTATACGTCCTAATCTTTAGCGTTCTAACATGCATAGGAATTAAGGAGTCATTCCTAATTTAGCCATACATGCTAAATTTGAAGACAAACAAAGAAAAGAGATGCAAGAAGTTCATAAAAGTCATACATACACAAGAGGGCAAATCTCCCCTTCAATCCATAGTTTTACAATCACAATCTCAAAATTAAGCACTAACCTTGTTTAGCCTTCCATGGAGGATGAATAAATCTAACACTCCATGGAAAAACTAAGTTGCATACAAGAGAGGTGAAGAAGAGGGCCAAAAATAGAGGAAAATGCCGCAATCCCGAGGCTAAACCGTTGGAAAAGATGAGCCAAAAATCAGACTTATGGCCTTTATATTCGTCGGAGCGTCGAGACGCTAAGGCAGCGTCTCGACGCTGTGCCCTAAATTTGCAGCGCACGCGCGTTCGCGGCGTCGAGACGCTCGGATAGCGTCTCGACGCTGGGGGCATGATAACTCCATTTTGGAGCTAAATATCACTCCCTAACTCTAGCTAAAAGTCGTGCTTAATTGATTAATTTATCTTGTTTATAGGAAATTTGTGGCAAAGAGCTCATGGAATCCATTGGACGCGTTTTGGGGCTTAGAAAGCTGTTTTAGCACTCCGGGATTGCATCGGGAAAAGGGGAAGCTAACCCAAGAAGATTTGGAGAAAATTGCCATACAAAGGTAATTTTCCAGCCCCAAACCCGAGAGCAAGCGTCGAGACGCTTGCTCAACGCTGCCTGACGTCGAGACGCTGCCCAGGCGCCGGGACGCTCCGAAGAGGCGCGCGCTGAGATTTTTAGGTCGCAGCGTCGCGACACTGGCCTAGCGTCTCGACGCTCCGACGGATTATATAAGCTGTAAAGACGATTTTTCTTTATCTTCTCCGTCTTTTTCCCTCGGGTTTTCGCCATTGTTGGGCGTTTTTCAAGCCTTTCCTTTCTATTTTACTTGGGGTGATGTCCAAGGCTTCCATGGAGGTATTGAGGCTCAATTTCTCCATGGTTGGCTAAGGTAACGTGTAGAATTAGTGGGACATTCTCAGGCTGTCGAAACCTAACCACAACACCAAAATTGGATTTTTGAATGTCCCACTAATTCTCAGGCTGTCGAAGCCTGACCAAAATGAATTTATAAAATCCGTAGCTTTTAGCTTTGCAGCTAGCGGTAACGGGGTCGAACCAGAGAGAAAAAATAAAAATTGAAACTAATTGTTTGAGATGTAAATAAATTGATTGGGAGGTTTGTCACAAAACAGAGGGTTTTTATCATGCAAATTAAAGTGAAAAGCGCTAACAAAAAAATAAGAATGAGATTAAAAAGTGTTGGATTTGAGAGATTTCGGGACTTTGCTAAGCATAATAATGTTTATCATTTAATTCTAAAGACATGGCTATCAATATTACATGCACGTGAACGGTTGCCCGACAACCCTAAAGCCACCGGCCTCATAATAATTAATTAGAATTTCGCAATCCTAACTAAACAGTGTTCGCAATCAAATTAGAGTGATCAACCCCAACTTAACCCAAACAGTCACTAGCGCTCCACGACGAACGTTCGACTAAACACCCTAAATGCTAACTGACTACCCGGCAACCCTAAAGTAATCAACATTCAGTTTGATTAATACGATGCTTCTATTTGTTCTATTGTTCTGTGTTACTAAGTCGAAAAGGAGAGGCACGGCTTCGCTAGTCTATAACTTTAACACATGCTAGAAAGCGAGATTGTCCGTCTAGAAATCTAACACATGCATAGATTAAGTAAGAACAATAGATGCATACAATAAATCGAGCCAAAACAGAATCTAAGAACAATAGATGCATACAATAAATCGAGCCAAAACAGAATCCAAATGCATAATTATCAAAACATTACAATTTAGCAAAAATCCCTAAATCGTTCCCAAATCCTACACGTTACCTTAGCCAACTGTTACGTCTCCAAAAGTGCATATTTTAGGGACTTATTTGCTATAGAATGGTGTACACTCTTAAGCGTTTTTGATAGAATTTAGTCTAAACATGTGCTTATATATGAGAATTTGTAGAATGAGACTAAATCAGGACTTATGTGTAAAAGAAAGGAAAAAGAATCGAAAACAAAGCTAAAGAGTTGAATTTTCTGTATTGCAGGAACATTGCGGAAACATTGTTGTCTCCGCAATGTTTTAAGTGAAAATGTTAAGTTGTTCTAACCGTCTTCTGTTTTGTAGCGATCTTTTAGCCGTCCAATTTCTCTCATGCTGCCACGTGAAAGGTCGTCGTTCAGAATGAATGGTTCTCCTTGGCCGAATCATACCTGCAAAACACTATAAAAGGAGGTCAAGGGGGAAGGAGAACAACAAGCTTGGAAGTGTAGAACTCCCATCTCAACGCAGTTTCTTCTCCCTGTTTTCTCTTCCGTTTGTTGGCGTGAAGGACTCAGCTGTTGGAATCGATAATCTGAGAGGAAGAAGAGAAGATCTTTCTTCTCTTCTGATTGGATTCATCCAAACAAAGCTCTCCTTCTCCCTTCATCCGAGGCGCTTGCGACGAGGGGCTTTCCGCACACATTTATATGCTTTTTACTACTTTTCGCCGTCTATTTTCTCTACTGCTTTCTGCTATTCACTTCTGTTGGCTATTGCCTTTCAAGTCGTTTTCACCCCTTTAGTCTTTTTTGTGTTGTAATCGTTGCACATTAAATTTCGAATCTCACGTAATCAAAGGATCGTTTACCCACGTTGCAGTCTCTTTATCGCTTCCGGTCTCTGTCTTTACTTTCATTTTACTGTTAATGATGCTTAATCTATCTAAACTTCCCATTCCATCATCATCCATGAGTAACTAAACCACATAAGGGTCTGCTAATGATGAATCTATAGGTAGAAATACATGAATTCAGCATGTAGGTTAGCTTCAAATGCATTGAATGTATGTGTGCTTCATCGCACGGGCAATTTCGATTGGCCATCCATTTTGTCCAAAGAACTCCTAACCTCTGGAAGGAGTAAGAGTTCAGAGTCGTTCATTCATGCTAGCCTTTTATGGTAGCCAGAAAATGACCTAGGAATAGGCGTTTTCCTAGCACAAATCATTAACTTGCTTTTATAAATAGATGCTTAAGCCTTACTTGGACATAAGTGAACTAAAGGATCTAATGCATGAAATCGAGAGATACATGAGACTGAGTTAATTTGATGCATGGTAAGTTGATCTACTGCTGAATAATCGTATGAAAAAGCCTATAGAGGAGTCGTTAGTAGCCCTTGTTTCCACACTTCACCCTTAAAACGCTGTTAGTACAATTGCTAGAAAATTGTTGTCTGCGCACTTTTCTTAGTTTAAATTTTTTGCCTTAGCTATTTTTCTTAGTTTTCTGTTTTGCGATTTTATTGCTAGATAATTGCTTTCTCCGCAATTCTTTTTCTTCTACATTCAAGTTAACCTCTTTACTTGTCTTTGTTTATGCTTGCATATCTCGCACGTTCTTTATTAGTTAGGCACATTAATCCCAATTCTACCCCATTTAAACCATCCTTCCTAATTTAACATATCACTTCGCTAGTAACTAAGAATAAATCTCTGTGGGAAATCGAATGAAAAAATACTTATTACTTGCTACAAGACCATGTATGCTTGCATGTTCTGATTTCTCTCACACTGCATTTTTATTTACACACTGAGCACGCAACAAGTTTTTGGCGCCGCTGCCGGGGATTTTGTTTAGTAAACACGAAGTTTGTTAAGTTAGAAAAACAAAAAATAATATCTATTGGAGCTAATCTTCTTTCATTTCCTTTACAGGTACTATCAAGCTAGTTTATGAATGAGTTTCCAAACCTCAACTCGCACAGAGAGAAACTTTGCTGGTGGAACACGTATGTGTACGACAAAGTAAATGAATACGCTGCAGAACTTAATTGGAGGAAGAGTTTGCCCACAACAGGTTGAAGAAATTTATCAGCCATGTGCTTATTGTGGGGATAATCATAACTTGGAGAATTGCCCAACATTGAATTATCAAGAGAGGCAATATCAACAAAGCTATGACAACCATTATTCGTACATGTGTGAACATGATGAGTGGCAACTCTCAAATAATCCTTGGGAAGAGCATGTGCAAATTGCTCATTATGAAGAGTTCCCCCAACATGAAGACTATCAACATTATGCCCCAACTCCAAATGAAGAATTATCACCCACTTTGGAGGTACTATGGATAGAATTCATGGAAAGGAATGATGCATCCATGAGGAGAATTGATGTGCAATTAGCCCAGCTCACAAATAACTTACAAGATCTACTTGCTATAGAAAAATCACCACCCCCATGCCCTCAGATGTTTGATTTTTATGATGATGACTCCTTTGTTACCTTCGAATCTGAGAAGAGTGATCCAATGGAATCTCCATATGAAATGGTGGAGTTGGTGAAAGTTGAGAAAAATGAAATTGTGCTGGATGAGGCCAAAGAGACTAATGCGCTGCTTGAGGAACAAGAATTTGAAATGTTTGAGGTTGCAACAAGCTTCTCCACCAATGAAAGAGCTGAGCCACCACCACCACAAATGCTCCAGCTGAAGGAGTTAGAAAGAGATGTGCCAGAAAAAGAAGTCCCATCGCATCAACCCTATGTTGTACCAACGCACATAAAGTACAAACCTTGGGATGTTATAACATGCAGTCTCTTGGAAAGAATCAACAATTTCAAGGTGTGGCAGAATGTCCGACCCCGTAAATCAAGACTTAAGTGTCTTAAACGAGCAGAAGTGATGCCTCGAAACATTGAAGAACATCCATATGAGGCAGATTGACAAGGGAGATTTCTGATCCCTAAACTCTTAAATTAGGATTTTATCATGCTTTGCTTAGATTTCGTATGTTAGGAGTAGTTTATTTTGGGAATGAAATATTTATTATGTACCAACAATCATAGTCGTTTAGCATGAATTGATGATGCACTTTGGGCATATAGGACTGCATATAAAACACCCTTAGGTATTTCTCCTTATAGGCTAGTATATGGAAAAGCATGTCATCTTCCCTTCGAGTTGGAAATCAAAGTCTTTTGGGCCTTAAAAGAATTGAATTATTGCGTGACCGATGCGGGAACATTGCGGTCTCTGCAATTACATGAGTTAGATGAGCTCAGACATATGTCCTATGAAAATGCTAAAATGTATAAGGAAAAAACTAAGATTTGGCATGATAGTAGACTTAGGATCAAGGACTTTAAAAAAGGCCAGCATGTCTTATTATTCAACTCAAGGTTAAGGTTATTTCCAGGAAAACTTAAGTCCAGATGGTCAGGTCCTTTTGTGATAACTAACGTGTTTGCTCATGGTGCAATTGAGATTAGAAACCTACAGCACGGGCAACCGTTTATGGTCAATGGTGCACGATTGAAGCATTACTACGAGGAAGGAGATGTGAAGACACTCTCGGCCTTCCTCTTATCTGAAGTTTGAAAATCGAATCAAGAGGGGATGGGTGACCACTGTGCTCATCCATCAGAAGGCTATGCCTTAGTTTTTTTTCTTTTCCAGTATTTTCGGTTTGTGTTGTGTGTTTATTTTTTATTTTACTTACGGATTTTTGTTTTAATTAGGTGGTTTTTAATAGGAGATCTTTAAGAGGAGATCAAGGAGATGAATCAAGGGAGAAGATCCACGAAGAAGATCGGGCTAAATCAAAGATTTGGTTGCTGAATCTTGCAACTTAAATCAAGAAATATCCCAACGGCTATGCGAATTTATTGCGGAGAAGTTGCTGAGTCCGCAACAGAATAGAGC
Source organism: Herpetospermum pedunculosum (assembly GCA_028017165.1). NCBI lineage: Eukaryota > Viridiplantae > Streptophyta > Magnoliopsida > Cucurbitales > Cucurbitaceae > Herpetospermum > Herpetospermum pedunculosum. The sequence continues at coordinate 48,521,859 of CM051528.1, read as the reverse complement.
CGTTGGAATACACTCGAGTACAAATAGCCGTCAGATGATCCGTGCCCTCTACGTTTTTGATTAATCCGTTGGACCTCCAAATTCAGTCTTCTTCTTCCTCTGCATCTCCTACCTTCAGAACCTCAAAGAACGACAATGGTATCCACACGGGCCGATCGTTCCACACCAAAGAAGAAGTCGCCTGACGCAGAAGAAGCTGCGAGAGAGGCGCTACTTTCCTTAGCAGACGTCGATGCCGCGCAGCCCTCACGGCCTCCGAAGCTACTAGTGCGGCGAAAGAAGTGGAGGGTGGTGACGGAGATCCCTGCTGGTCCTTCTAAACCAGTCGGTACACCCAAGAAACGAAAGTGGAAGGTTGCGGTGGAGGATGCACCGATCAAAGAAAAGACTCCCAGCGAGGAGAGTCGGGGGAGTGGCCGCCCATCGTATGAAACGGCCAAGCAAAGCCCTGAACCTTCCCCACAGACGCCCGAGCCTGAAGCCTCACCTGAAGAGCACCAAGACTCGGTGCCAAGTGAAGGGTCGGCTGAGGACGAGGAGGTATTCTCCCCCTTAAGGGAAGTTAGTCTTGACAGCCCTATGGAGGGGGGAAGCAGGGATTTGATGGATGAAACGTTGGGGGACTGTCTCCAGCAAATGGCCTCCAAGGCTCGTCTCAAGAAAAGGGCCCCGGTTATCGTGAAAGGCAAACGGCCGAAGGCCTCTAAGCGAGCCAAGAAGAAGAAGGTTAGTGCTGAACCTTCTTTAAAGAAATTGAAGGTTGAGGCTGCTGAATCAGCCAAGGCAAAAGAGAAGGGGAAGAAGAAGATGTACCCCGAGGACGAACCTTCAGCTGTGCGGTTTGTCTCACAAGAAGCAGAGGCCAAGAGCCTCGAATTAAGGAAGAAGGAACTCCTCCACGAGCGAGGATTCCTTGATGCGTTGGCGGACCTGCCGCAATTCTTGCGCGTAGGAATCATCACCCACGGCTGGGAGGAGTTGTGCAGACCCCCGATTCCTGCATATCCGGACATGGTGTATGACTTCTACGCCAACCTCACCCACCCTGAAGAATGTCTGTCCACGGTGAGGGGGGTAGAGGTCGACTTCTCTGCCAATGCCATCAATGAGGCTTATGAGCTCAAAGGGTATCCACATTCGGACTACGCCAAGATGGTTGACCTGCCTTCTGAGGCAGTCTTGGAAGAGGCCTTGCACACGATTGGCAAGCCAGAAGCATCTTGGGCCATTTCAAGAAACGGGAAGCACACCCTGATGAGTGCAACCCTGAGGGATAAGGCGGCCGTCTGGTTCTCTTTTGTGCGCAGACGTATCTCCCTTGTGACCCATGAGACGACTATCAACCAGGGGCGATCCTTGCTGCTGTACGCCATCATGTGAGGGCTCACCATTGACGTTGGTAAAGTCGTTGCTGCCTCAATTGCTGACTGTTCAAAGAAAAGTAAGGGTCAGCTATTCTTCCCGAATACCATAACTAAATTGTGCCTTCGTGCATGAGTGCCAATGGAGAAGAATGAGAAGCAGTTGGCTTACACGGGCCATCTGGAGCTGCCCACCCTCTTGAGGATGCGTAGGAGGGGCAACATGGAGTTTGAGATGGACAGCTTGGCTACTGCCCAATCCCTATCCATGGCCTGCCTGATGGACCTGGAGCACAAGATGGCTCAGTGGGCTGAGTATGCACAGGCAAGGGATAAGGACGTAGCTGACCAGCTGGGATGCATCTTCCCTGCCTTCCTTACTGACTTGTTGAAGCCTTGGGCGGCTCCTAGAGAAAGGAGAGATGAGGATGAAGATGTTTGAATGCCAATCTGAAAGGCATTCGAGGGAGTTTTCTGTTCCCTCTTCAAAATAAAAAAAAAACTTGCTTTTCTGTGACTTGTGACCCTTGTTATTAATCAAATTCTTGATCTGTTTTATTTGTTCTTTTGTTTGTTTAGGATAGTTTACTTTTGTTTGATGGTATCTGAGTAGTTAGTCTAGTAGTGTTGCTGTTTAGGATAGTTTTTGGATGTCTGGAATAGCATGCTGGGAGCCTTGATCAATGCTATAAATGCTCTGTAGGTTTATTGCGAATGTTTTGCGAAGTCCGCAATTTTTGTTAGTTTTTGCATGCTATTGGCTGACTGTTGGATGGGCTGTTTCTGTTTATATCTCGATATGTTGCTGCTGTACTGACTTCATTATGTAATCTATCTGCTAAGCATGCTGGATGAGTGTCTTAGTACACCTTTGATAGTTTAAATTAGCTTCCTTTAGTGCTAAGCAAGAACCTCTATAAGCCCTTACTATGTTGTTTTTACACAGTTTCTTCATCTGAGTTGTCTGCTTTAGGAAGGTCGTTTTTATGCCTAGGAATTTTAAATTCTGTTTGTTTTGCCCTAGACTAGATGCTTCTAGGATAAGTTGGGGGGGGGGGGGGGGGGAGGGGGGGGGGGGGGGGGGTGCCACCTCAGACTCTCATTGGGGACAATGAGTAGTTTAAGTTTGGGGGAGGCAGCCCTAGGCCTAGGAGCATTCCTCTCTCCCTTCTTAGACATGAGCATTCTTCTTCTTTGAAAAAAAAAATGATGAAAAGAAAAAATGAAAAGCAAAATAATAAAGAGTAGTGTCTCTCTTGAGGTTGCTGAGTAATCAGGGCCATTTGTGTAACCCACAAGTGGCACTTCATCAAAAGGCAAACCAAAAGAAGAGACTCTACTAGAAAAAGAAAAAGAAGGAAAAGGAAAACCAAGGAAGAAGAGTGTATGCCTGCGAGTCATAGCTTATGTGCTTAGGTGTCCTTTATGAATGAACTCTGATCCTCAGTTTGCTAAGCACAGGGCTGTAGCTTGTAGGTTTGTCAAGGGAGATGAGTGTTGATCAAATACAGTGATGCCAAAGCTTAGTTGTTCTATGGACTGTACTCTGATTCTTGCATGTGCTAAGCTTGGTATGACTGTGAGAATTCCTAGGTAGCTAAATTAAAAATACCTTAGAAGCATGTACTGAGTCTGGGATAAAGCAAAGCAGAATTCGAAACCTTAGGGATAGTTGCACAATGAATCTAATGACCAAAGTAGATAGATTAGTTGTAGGAGAGTTATAAGAGTAGTAGGTTTACAAGGCAAGAGAAATCAGAATAAGCAAAATAGGGAGTTAGTTTGAATTTAGGAGAGTGTCACAGGACAGCCATACCTTAGATAGTGAACTTAGGGAAGTCAGCAAGTAGTTAGATAGAGTGATAATAGCCCAGGTAAGCCCTTATATTGCTCGAGGACGAGCAATAACTTAAGTTTGGGGGTGTGTTACGTCTCCAAAAGTGCATATTTTAGGGACTTATTTGCTATAGAATGGTGTACACTCTTAAGCGTTTTTGATAGAATTTAGTCTAAACATGTGCTTATATATGAGAATTTGTAGAATGAGACTAAATCAGGACTTATGTGTAAAAGAAAGGAAAAAGAATCGAAAACAAAGCTAAAGAGTTGAATTTTCTGTATTGCAGGAACATTGCGGAAACATTGTTGTCTCCGCAATGTTTTAAGTGAAAATGTTAAGTTGTTCTAACCGTCTTCTGTTTTGTAGCGATCTTTTAGCCGTCCAATTTCTCTCATGCTGCCACGTGAAAGGTCGTCGTTCAGAATGGATGGTTCTCCTTGGCCGAATCATACCTGCAAAACACTATAAAAGGAGGTCAAGGGGGAAGGAGAACAACAAGCTTGGAAGCGTAGAACTCCCATCTCAACGCAGTTTCTTCTCCCTGTTTTCTCTCCCGTTTGTTGGCGTGAAGGACTCAGCTGTTGGAATCGATAATCTGAGAGGAAGAAGAGAAGATCTTTCTTCCCTTCTGATTGGATTCATCCAAACAAAGCTCTCCTTCTCCCTTCATCCGAGGCGCTTGCGACGAGGGGCTTTCCGCACACATTTATATGCTTTTTACTGCTTTTCGCCATCTATTTTCTCTACTGCTTTCTGCTATTCACTTCTGTTGGCTATTGCCTTTCAAGTCGTATTCACCCCTTTAGTCTTTTTTATGTTGTAATCGTTGCACATTAAGTTTCGAATCTCACGTAATCAAAGGATCGTTTACCCACGTTGCAGTCTCTTTATCGCTTCCGATCTCTGTCTTTACTTTCATTTTACTGTTAATGATGCTTAATCTATCTAAACTTCCCATTCCATCATCATCCATGAGTAACTAAACCACATAAGGGTCTGCTAATGATGAATCTATGGGTAGAAATACATGAATTCAACATGTAGGTTAGCTTCAAATGCATTGAATGTATGTGTGCTTCATCCCACGGGCAATTTCGATTGGCCATCCATTTTGTCCAAAGAACTCCTAACCTCTGGAAGGAGTAAGAGTTCAGAGTCGTTCATTCATGCTAGCCTTTTATGGTAGCCAGAAAATGACCTAGGAATAGGCGTTTTCCTAGCACAAATCATTAACTTGCTTTTATAAATAGATGCTTAAGCCTTACTTGGACATAAGTGAACTAAAGGATCTAATGCATGAAATCGAGAGATACATGAGACTGAGTTAATTTGATGCATGGTAAGTTGATCTACTGCTGAAGAATCGTATGAAAAAGCCTATAGAGGAGTCGTTAGTAGCCCTTGTTTCCACACTTCACCCTTAAAACGCTGTTAGTACAATTGCTAGAAAATTGCTGTCTGCGCAATTTTCTTAGTTTAAATTTTTTGCCTTAGCTATTTTTCTTAGTTTTCTGTTTTGCGATTTTATTGCTAGATAATTGCTTTCTCCGCAATTCTTTTTCTTCTACATTCAAGTTAACCTCTTTACTTGTCTTTGTTTATGCTTGCATATCTCGCACGTTCTTTATTAGTTAGGCACATTAATCCCAATTCTACCCCATTTAAACCATTCTTCCGAATTTAACATATCACTTCGCTAGTAACTAGGAATAAATCTCTGTGGGAAATCGAATGAAAAAATACTTATTACTTGCTACAAGACCATGTATGCTTGCATGTTCTGAGTGCTCTCACACTGCATTTTTATTTACACACTGAGCACGCAACACCAACCATGGAGAAATTGAGCCCCAATACCTCCATGGAAGCCTTGGACATCATCCCAAGTAAAATAGAAAGGAAAAGCTTGAAAAACGCCCAACAATGGAGAAACCCCGAGGGAAAAAGATGGAGAAGATAAAGAAAAATCGTCTTTACAACTTATATAATCCGTCGGAGCGTCGAGATGCTAGGCCAGCGTCGCGACGCTGCGACCTAAAAATCTCAGCGCGCGCATCGCGATGGCGTCGAGACGCTAGGCCAGCGTCTCGACGCTGCCCCGATAATTCTCAGCGCGCGCGCCTCTTCGGAGCGTCCCGACGCCTCGGCAGCGTCTCGACGCCAGGCAGCGTTGAGCAAGCATCTCGACGTTTGCTCTCGGGTTTATGGCTTGAAAATTGCCTTTGCATGACAATTTTCTCCAAATCTTCTTGGGTTAGCTTCCCCTTTTCTCGATGCAATCCCGGAGTGCTAAAACAGCTTCCTAAGCCCCGAAACGCGTCCAATGGACGCCATGAGCTCTTTGCCGCAAATTTCCTATAAACAAGATAAATTAATCAATTAAGCACGACTTTTAGATAGAGTTAGGGAGTGATATTTAGCTCCAAAATGGAGTTATCAGGGCAGCGTCGAGACGCTCTCGCTCGACGCTTGCTCTCGGGTTTTTCCTGAAAAATTTGACGAAGCAGCGTCGAGACGCTAGGACAGCGTCTATTTTAGAGCTATCAAAATACCCCCGACTTGAATCTTGCTAGTCCTCGAGCAAGGTATACTCTAAATTATCTCAAAAGAACGAACTTGCATGCTGACAACTCTAACCTCCATGCTCGTGAAAACAAGGTATTTAAATAAATGGAAAACCATCAAATACATGCATAAGCTGAGAACATTCCAAAATTTTACTCCTATTCCCTTACGTGTGTGTGTGTTTAGTTAGCATAGCTCTTATAAGCCCGAAATAACCTTATACAGCCCTATAACTTGTTTTTCCCCTACTTCTGGCGATAAGAACAGTCTAACGGCTTTTCAGTGACAGAAAGAACAACAAAACAAAATGCCTATATTTTTGTCTTCTTTTTGGGTACTTTGTACCCTTCATTTCCTTTTTTTTTTATTTCTCCAAGAGAGCCTAACACGTCAAGCTTAATTTTGCTTCACGTTTTTAAGGACTAATGCTCACTTCTATTATCTCCCCTTTCACGCAGTGACAACCGTGGGTTACACGATCGTCCCTGGTTACACGGGTGGCACAAGAAGGAGGAGCATCTCTCGAGATATTATTTTCATGCTTACTACTTTTTTTTTTATATTTTCTAGGCAATAGCTTCGCTATAAAACAAGTGAACTATTACTACTTCTAACACATCAAGCCTCCCTAAGGGTACCTTTCGGGGTGACAACAAGGTTCAGACTAAATAAGTGATGGAGCGCATGTAGCACAGTGGAAGCGAGACGGATCAATGGCACTCTAATTTCAACAATTTAGCTAGACTAGAAACATGCTCAAAACTAGAAATAAAATAAATTAGAACACTTACCTCTTGTAGTTCTAAAAACTTCTATTCCGATGCTCGAATCTCCTCACGAACCCTTTGAAGCTTCCCTCGAACTCCTCGAGAACCACCTCTGGTGTCCCGCTATCCTCGGGCCGAGCAACGGAGTGGTGGGATTCCTTTATGAAAGAAAAAGTTTGGAAGAAGAAGATGGGAAGATGAAAGTGATGAGGATTTTGTGAGAACTATCTAACACTTAGCTTTCTAATTTACACTTAGCTTTCTAATTTCTCAAGTAACATGAACTCTTCATGCTCATCCAAATATTCAAACTCTTTGAAAAAAAACCATCAACCTCAAACCATTTGAACTTCATCCAATTTATAGGCAATTCACATGCAACAAACTCTTTGCTTAGCATGACACCTCAAATTGGATGGATTAGTCTTCAACCAAGTGTTCCAAAATTGATGAGTTTATGCATGTGGTTGGTGATTCACAATCCACTTCACAACTTGGATAAACCCACTCAACTTGGATAAATCTACTCAACTTGGATAATCCCACTTGTAATATTTTGTCATTTTAAAATTAATTCATAATTAATTTTAATAAAAAAAATAAATTTTAATTAATTAATATTATTATTTAATTCAATATCAAATATTAATGAAATAATAAGACTAATCCCGGTTTCTTAAACCGAATCATCACACATGAATCCCTATTCATGTTTTAGACCGATCCCATATTTAAATCATATTTAAATATGTCCATCATTCTTTCAAAAATGAATTTGAATAAATTCAAATTCTTTTTCTCTCATATTGTTACACGGCTTAATCCGAGCTAGCCAGGAGAACCTAAAGGACCTACAGATCATGAGCTCCAACGATACGAGAATAACCGGCCAAACTCTTTAGCCAAGCTAACCAACATTCGTTAACCCCCGGAGACTCCACTAAAGTCCAAGGTTTGCACTTTCCTTCCTCGCCATAGATATATTTTTGTCTTCTTGATATAACCATCATCAGTAAGTAGATCAGTCACAGGTTGTTCGTAATTACAGCTGGGTCAAAATAACCGTTTTACCCCCGTAATTACATCTTGTTCCTTAAGTCCCACTGATCCTCTAATGAACTATTGATTTGTGGTCCAACCACCAAATCGATTGGTATGTGATCTCATCACTATACCAAGTCCCTCTCGGGCCAATGAGAAGGTGCGATCCCTAGTTCAAGACCCGGAGTCAGCATTTAAGGGAACAACCTCTCTATTAATCCCTCTGATAGCACACAAAATGAGCTATCTTTATGACTTATTTTATGCTAGTTTAGAGGATTAAATGTGTATTTTCACGATTATATTTGATTATTTTATAGATATCAAGCATTTTGGAGCAAACCGGAGAATTTAGAAGCTTCGTGGTGAAAACTAAGCTATTTGAATGAAGTTTGAAGTTCCCAAGTGACAAAAAGAAGGAATTTGGCTCCAAAACCCGAGAGCATAGCGCCTAGGCGCTACAAAATGATGAAGAAAAAAATAAAAACGCAAAAATGTACACGCTTGGACTCAAACTCAAGCGGACGCACGCGCATAGCAAGCCCAGACAGGCTTTCAACCAACACAACCAACTCTTGAATATGTTCATTTTGACCAGCAATTATAATGTTATTCGTTACGTCTCAACAGCCCACCAGCATGCACCTGCATCAAGCTCCCTTGCACGCGCGCCACATTTGATCGTTGCCCGCACCCAGATATATTTTAATACAATTTTTACCTAAATTGTCATATAAATAGATATTTTTAGCCTTTCTTTGGGAGCCGATTTGGAGAGAAAATCTCAATTTCGAAATTACATAGTTTTTTGGAGTTTGAAGAGATTTTTGGGAGCACAAAGTACACATTTACATGCTCGGGATCGTGAAGATTGCAGCGGAAACGTGGAATCGACACGAGTTTTATTTCTTCTTTCCCTTTTAATTTATAGTTTTTTTTATGGGTTTATTTTTGAGTTTATATTCTGAATTATTGAACATGAGTAGCTAAACTCTCTTGACTCTAAGCTTGATGTAATCGTTCTTTTAATTTTATTCTTCTTAATTAATAGTTGGGATTTCAATTTCATATTGGTTGTGAAAATTTTTCTAGGCTTAATACATGTTAGGATTTGGCCATTCTTTGCATGAATTTTATATCAATGATTTGAGGTCGACAGACGATTATTGATGATGATCCGAATTGTTTTTCCTGATTTATACATGAGATAGACATATCCTTGTAGATTTTGTGACAGTCATAGTTTTACGTTCTTCATATTTGGATTGTCTGAATTGCCATAGAAATATAGGTAATTTACTTTTCAAAGAATATTGTTATGACTCGAGAGAGAGTAACAAGTTTATAGGGCATAATTTGTCAACAATCTAGAAATTGATTAATTTCATCTTTTAATGAATGAAGAATTTGATAAAATAACGGTGAAGTCATTGCTCAAGTCAATTCCCTAGGACATATCTCTCCATATTGTTCTCCAAATTTTATTTTATGTTTTATTTTAATTTTGTTTTCATCATATCCTTTGAATTTCATTCTCTAAATAAAATTAAGTGATAGTATTCATGGTAATTAGGTGAACTAGAAAACCAATCCTAAGGACGATAATCCGTATTTTTATACACTATATTAAAACTTGACCCGTACACTTGCGGTATTTTATTGCACTAAAATTGCACAACAAGTTTTTGGCGTCGTTGCCGGGGATTGGTAATTATTTAGTTTCACCTAATATTGTGAAGAACTCACTCGGTCTTACTTTAGAGTTTTATTTTATTTTATTTTTTTTGTCTTGTTATTTTATTGTTTTTGCTTTGAGTTTTTGTCTTTACATCCTGACTATATTTTTTATTGGTGTTTTTATTTATCTGGAAGCCTAATTCTATTTGTTTCTTTTATTTCATGGCTTTTAATAATTATGGGGGGCCTTATAGGGAGATTCAAACCACCCAAGAACCAACACCATCCTTCAATTCATACCCTTTGAACTACACCTCTTATGGCAATGTGAATTATAATGATAATTATGGCTTTCAGGGTTAACAAATGCATGATCATTATCATTCTGAATCTATGAGTTATGAAAATTATTTTTATGATAATGATGATGACATTCAAAACCAAAATTTTGACTCTCCCAACAAAATTGATTTAAAATATGCCTTGGAAGCTAATAAAACCTTATTGCAAGAGTTCATTGTTGAACAAAGAGCCAGTTGTTTGCTCATGAGTGAGTCAAGCGAGAGACTTAATACCCAAATAGAAGATCTTACAACAAGATACAATTCTATAGGATATCAAGTTAGTCCAGTATCTGACTCACTCATAACTTTACAAGAGCAAGATTTTGTGGTTGTCAATGAGGTCGATAGTACAAAAATTTGTGAAGCCATAGACATTGAGAGTGGGGATGAGTTGGAGACTTGTGAGTCATGTCAGGATGAGGTTTGTGAGATAAATAAAGAAAATGAGCCTAATGTGGAGGAGAAAATTCAGGTTTTAGAGTATGAGGTTGAAAAGCCTGACCATAGTTTAATTCCAGAAAATCCTTTTAAATTTTATATTTCTTTTCTTGATTCTCACAAATCTTGTAATTGTAATTTTGATTTTTTGTCTTTTTCTTCTTTTATTTATTTAAGTAAAAATAACAAAAATATTTATTCTTCAGGTACCCATGAAAAACAAGTCAGCCTACTAGACTTAGTAGGTTACATCGATTCAAGGAAGAAGGGACCGAAGAAAATAGAGGATTTTTATGTACCCTGACGCATAAAAATTTCTCCCGTCTAGCTAAGACGCTAAATAAAGCGCTTCTTGGGAGGCAACCCAAGTTTACATTGTTTAAGTTTTTAAGTTTTTTGTTATTTTTTTTATTTTCTTGTGTGCCGTGGTTCTCATGTTTCTGTTTATTTATTTTTTGTAGGAGCAAGATCACTATCAATCTCTTCCATAACTCTACTTCCAATGTTAACTCTCTCATTTACCAGGGCAGTATTATCCACTCTTGTATTTTCTTTGTTCTTCACATTACTTAATAGTTTATACATTGAGGACAATGTATGTCTTAAGTTTGGGGGTGGAAATATTTCACTTTGAGCCTTAAATAGCATGATTTTGAGCTTAAATTTTAAATTTTGAGCATGTTTTTCATGTTTTAATCTTTGTTGCATTGCTTGTGATTAAGAAAACCTAGAAAGTGTTATAAGCTTGATAATATGAAATTCTTGGACTATGAGACCATGCATTTAAACTGAGTAAATTTTTTTTTTTTTTTTTTGAATCCCTGATGATATCCTTGAATACTTTGTAAGTTAAGGGTGCATCTTTGTTTTGAGTTTTAATGCATGAGAGGGATAACCATGATTAGATTTTTTCTTTGAAAAATATATGATGGTGTCTCTTTGAGTTATTGAATGAAGAATGCATAGGATTTTATGACAAACTACCCTACTTTTATGTGAGCTTTTGAGCCATTAAGCACTCCATTACACGGTGCTAATCTCTTAAATTGTGTGATTACCATGCATATGTTGGGTTTTATGTCCTAAAACTCGTAGTTTGTAAACTGAATGAATGTATATATTCTATTTCAATAAATTTGTTATTGAATTTTAGTGAATTGTGTTTGTATTAACCTATACCAATAAATAACACTCATGGCGATAGTGTGAGTACTTGAACTTCATGTGTGACATGAATGTGGATCAAGTTCAAGTAGACAGCCAAAAATGGTCTATAGTATAGGGATAAGGCTGGGTACCTTATTCTGGGGACACTATTGGACGCGGCTCACTTTGTATAGTACAAAACGATGTGATTCGAATCGTTTCATGTAGAGACATGTGAGTGAGGGCGTCCTGTGCAATGAGTTTGCACAAGACCGAACCAAAAATAAAATCGCTCTTTCTTTATAACACCGTTTACTGTAAAGACCGATTTTTTTCATTTGATGACTTAGGTAACTCGATCTCATGCTTGAACTCACTATGAACTCCTGTTTATTCGACCTTATCCTTTGACTTGTACGGGTGAGAGTGGCCTGATCGCCGACTCAATAAGCCTACCATCTTGGGGATAAGATCGAATAAGTGGCTGGGGACGTAGTTGTGCGAGATGGAATTCACTCCTACCCGCTTTAAGGGTTAGTAGAGAGGTTGTTCCCTTAAGTGCTGACTCCAGGTCTTGAACAATGGGCCCATCCTCTCCTGATCAGGGAGGAATCTGATTTGATGGTTGGACCACAAATCAATTGTTCATTAGAGGTGTTAGTGGTACTTAAGGAACAAGATATAATACAAGGGTTAAACGGTATAAATGACCCGTTGTGATTACGAACAACCTGTGAAGGATCGACTTACTGATGATAGTTATATCAACAGGACACAATATATCTACAGTGAGGAGAGTGCAGCCCTTGGACTTTAGTGGAGTCTCCGGGGGTTAACTAATGTTGGTTAGTTCGGTTGAAAGAGTTTTGACCGGATAATCTCGTATCGTTGGAGCTCATGATCTGTAGGTCCTTACGGTTCTCCTGGCTAGCTCGGATAAAGCCGTGAAACAATATAAAAAAAAAAGAAAAGAATTTGAATCGTTCAAATTCGGGTTTGTGGAAGAAGGATAGACATATTTAAATATGATTTAAATATGGACATATTTAAATATGATTTAAATATGGACATATTTAAATATGATTTAAATATGAGATTGGTCTACTGTATGAATTGGATTCATATGCAAAAAGTCGATTTTCGAAAAACCGGGTTTAATTATATTATTTAATTAATATTTGATATTGAATTAAATAATATTAATTATTTTATATATTTTTTATTAATTAAAAAGTTTAATTAATAGAATAATTATTATTATTTTTAATAATAATAATATATAAATATATATATATATATACATGTGTCTTACATGCCAGATGTAAGACACATGTATGATATATATGAATCATCAGATCAATCATTAATTAAAAAAAAAAAAAAAAAAAAAAAGAAATTCAAAAGTTAGTGCCATTTGGGGTATTCAAATTCGATTTGAATTCTCATTTTTTTGAATTCTTCTTCTTCTCCGTCTTCATCTGCCCTCTGCTCTCTGTAAGAAAAATAGTTTTTCTTCAGTGAGTTTCTTCCCTCTTTTCTCTTGTAAAAGGAGTCCCACTACTCCGTTTCTCGGCCTGAGGATAGCGGGACTACCGGGGGTGGTCCACGAAGATTTCGTGAGAAGGATCGGTGAGCTCGTGAGGAGCTTCTAGCGGTGAAAATTGAAGAAATTCGAACGACAAGGGTATGTGTTCTAATTTCTCCTTTTCATTGCTTTTGCATGTTTCCGTTCGTTTAAATTGATGAAATTAGAGTGTCTATGATCCAAATCGCTTCCGCTGCGTGCCATGCGCTCCATCAATTGGTATCAGAGCGTTTTTGGCCACTCAATTTCTATCAATTTAAGTTATGGTGGGTTTTATTTAAGAAATTGTTTCTGATTGGCGTCTAAAGTGAATATCGATTTTGGCATAGTTTCTTTTTTAATTTCATTATTTGTAATTGCCCGAGAATGTATGGGCTTTAATGCATGCTAAAGAGTCTGTATTTTTTAGAGTCATTAGAGTCCATATAGGTTTCTTTGTGAAAGAAGTTTGAGTTTGAAACTCGCCGAAATGTTCGGTGTAAGTTCAAACTCGTTCTAGGCATTACGAGGAGAAATTCGAAGAGTTTTTGGCCGAAGCGTTCGGAGGAAGCAAGTTGGTCAAAGGCGGTGTGAAGAGTTCGAAGTCCGCTCAAGGCGTAGCTTGTTGATCAAGCTTGTAATAAATTAGTTATTGCTTGCTAAATGCCAAAATCGATCCACTTTAGTGTGTTTAATTAATTATGCATTGCGAATGTATGTTTTAATTAAATTCCATGTTTGTATGTGCATAACGTATACCATATAGATTTAAAATCCCACCGTAGGAAGCATGCTTCATGCATTGAAAATATGTTATAAGTGTTATAATATATCGTATGCATATTTGGCAATTCATGAGTTTTGATATAAAAGTTATATTAATTAATGAATTAGTTGTTGTTTGCTTAATAAAATAATTGATATAAGTGTTATATTAATTATGAAATTGAATGAACAACATAGGTTGTCCTAATTTTATGCACATGGTATGTTATAAGTGTTATAATGTATAGGATGCATGTTTATTCATGAGTATTAATATAAGAGTTATATTAATTCATGAATTAGATGTTGTTTGCTTAATAGAATAATTGATATAAGTGTTATATTAATTATGAAATTAAACATCCAACATTAGATGCATTTTGTTTGTTATAAGTGTTATAATGTATAGGATGCATGCTTAATTTAAAGTATTGATATAAGTGTTATATTAATTATGAATTAAGAGTTGAATGTTTAAGAGCATAATCGATATAAGTGTTCTATTGATTATGAAATTAAATATTCAACTTGTCTTGCCTTAGTAATGCATGTTTGAGAAGCATGTAGAAGTTTGTTGTAGTATGTCTTAGTTTTGCAAAGCGTTGTAAAATTGGCATAGACTTTTAAAATCTATAACAAAGACAAAGGCATGCTCACTTAGGGTTGAATGTATCGTTCCGTTTCATTAGATGAATAGGTCGATATCTTGTAAATGCTAAGGTTACAAGAAACTCACCCGGGGACATCCTGTTCGAGGTTGGAGGTATTTAAGCTGACGGTTTACGGAACACCTCCTACCTGGGGACCATTCGGTACTTGAGTAAAGTTAACCCGGCTTTATGAGCATGCGTGAGTGGTGTGAGGTAATAAAGTGTTTATCACCTAGACATCATAGGTAAAAGTTTGTTTTACCTAGACTTAGGTCTTATTGTCTTAGCTGGATAATGCCTGAGTAATTTACCCATTACGTCCTAAAATAATTAGTAGAGGTGTTGAGAAGGTATATATGATATGTCCCTCTCCTCCTACGTTCTCTGTCAAGTTCACACCGTGAGAATTATGCTCGGCCTCGTGATGTTAATAGGGCATCCCCATTCGGATGGTATTTGCATAATTCAAGAGCAAGGTGAATGGAGAAAGTATTTATAGTAAGTGGGAGAAGGAAGTATGTCAATACATCCTACGGTCTCCTCCATTGGATTGAACCGTGAGATTCCTATGTTCTGCCTGCTAGGTGCCCACAAGAGGTACCGATCCATTCAGAGGGCCGTTTAATAGGAATCGGAACATCTCAATCACCATTTATGGATAATGAAACATAGAGCCATTCCCAACTTTGACATTTCCATTCGGTTGCATCGTTGGGGCCGCTCTATGAATTCTAAAAATGGAGGGTCACACTTACGAGATTTGCTAAGGAGTTAGTAAATCTTGACCAAACAGCGATAACTAAGATGCTATAGGAATATGAGATATTCTGGTATTGGCATTTAGTCAAGAATGTCTTGATTCAGTGAAGGAATGCTTGACTACCCCTCGGTAGCGACCATTCTGACCCACTGAAGTATCGTTGCAGTTTAATAATGAGTTTTGGGTACATTATTATTCTTTGCTAAATTCTTGATTGGTGTGTAAATTAGGTTAAAACCTTTTCACTAATATTTTTTTTCATTCTCTTTTCAGCATGTCTAGCTCTTTCATTCACTTACTAGCTTCCGATAAGTTAACCGGCGATAACTACGCGACCTGGAAATCGAACTTGAATACGATTCTCGTTCTAGATGATCTAAGGTTCGTCTTATCAGAGGATTGTCCTCCCCCTCCTAGCTCGGATGCGACTCGAATTGTTCGAGAAGCATATGATAGATGGACAAGGGCTAATGATAAAGCCCGAGTCTATATCTTAGCCAGCATATCTGATGTGTTAGCTAAGAAGCACGAGGATATGGTTTCTGCTAAAGAAATCATGTCTTCATTACAGGAGATGTTTGGACTACCGTCCTCATCGGTCTGTCATGAAGCCCTCAAATACGTTTACAACTCTCGCATGAAGGAGGGTACCTCTGTTAGGGAGCATGTCCTTAACATGATGGTCCACTTCAATGTGGCAGAAGTAAACGGAGCTACTATTGATGAGTCAAGTCAAGTAAGCTTTATCATGGAATCTCTTCCGAAGAGTTTCCTTCAGTTCAGAACCAATATGGTAATGAACAAGATAAAGTATAATTTGACTTCTCTTCTCAGCGAGCTACAGACCTATCAGTCCCTTCACACTTCTAAAGGAAAAGAGAAGGAGGCAAACGTTGTCACTTCTAGGAAATTCCAAAAGGGGTCGTCTTCAGGGAGTAAGTCTGAACTTTCTTCTATTAAGAATAAGAGTATTCAAAAGAAGAAGAAAGATAAAAGGAAGGGAAAAGCACCTGCTGCTGCAAAGAGCAAGACTAAATCTACAGACAAAGGAAAATGTTTCCATTGTGGTGTAGATGGGCACTGGAAACGGAATTGCCCAAAGTATCTTGCAGAGAAAAAGGCTGAGAAGGAAAGACAAGGTAAATATGATTTATTTGTTGTCGAAACATATTTAGTAGAACATGATTGTCATACCTGGATACTTGATTCAAGAGCTACTAACCATGTTTGTTCTTCTTTTCAGGAAACTAGTTCTTGGCAGCCACTTTCTCGAGGTGAGATAACTCTCAGAGTTGGAACTGGAGAGGCTGTCTCAGCTAAAGCAGTGGAAGCTGTAAAGTTGTTGTATAGAGATAGTTTCATTTTACTAGAAAATGTACTCCTGGTTCCTACCTTCCAGAGGAATCTTGTATCTATATCTTGTTTGTTAGAACAGTTGTATAAAGTATCTTTTGTTCATAATGAAGCGTTCATTAGCAGAAGAGGTGTACGTATTTGTTCTGCGAAACTTGAAAACAACTTGTATGTGTTAAGACCAACCGAAGCCAAAGCTATTTTGAACACTGAAATGTTTAAAACAGCCGAGACTCAAACTAAAAGGCAGAAACTTTCTCCAAGTACTTATCTTTGGCACTTAAGACTAGGTCACATTAATCTCAATAGGATTGGGAGATTGGTTAAGAGTGGTCTGCTAAATCGTTTAGAGGACAACTCTTTACCGCCATGTGAGTCTTGTCTTGAGGGCAAAATGACCAAACGATCTTTTTCTGAAAAAGGTCATAGGTCCAAAGAACCTCTATAAATCGTGCATTCGGATCTCTGCGGTCCTTTGAATGTCAAAGCACGAGGAGGGTATGAATATTTCATCAGTTTCATTCATGATTATTCTAGGTACGGTTATCTTTATCTAATGCATCATAAGTCCGAAGCTCTTGAAAAGTTCAAAGAGTATAAGGCAGAGGTTGAGAACACATTAGGTAAATCGATAAAAACACTCCGATCAGATCGAGGTGGAGAGTATATGGATTTAAGATTCCAGGACTATATGATAGAACATGGAATAGTATCTCAACTCTCAGCGCCAGGAACACCACAGCAGAATGGTGTGTCCGAGAGGAGAAATAGAACCCTGTTAGACATGGTTCGATCTATGATGAGTTATGCTCATTTGCCTAGTTCGTTTTGGGGATATGCAGTAGAGACTGCAGTATATATTTTGAACATGGTTTGCTCTAAGAGTGTTTCTGAAACACCTTATGAGTTATGGAGAGGGCGTAAAGGTAGTTTACGTCACTTCAGAATTTGGGGGTGTCCGGCACATGTGCTAGTACCCAATCCAAAGAAGTTGGAACATCGTTCAAAATTGTGCCTATTTGTAGGTTACCCCAAGGAAACGAAAGGTGGTCTATTTTATGATTCTCATGAGAACAAGGTACTAGTATCGACTAATGCCACGTTCTTAGAGGAAGACCACATGAGAGATCATCAACCGTCGAGCAAAATTGTTTTGTCCGAATTTTCCAGAAAAGCTACAGACGGATCAACAAAGGTTATTGATCAGACTGGTCCTTCTCAAGAGTTGAGAAAGCCTCGACGCAGTGGGAGGGATGTAAGACAGCCTGACCGCTACATCGGCTTGTCTGAAACTTAAGTCGTCATACCTGATGATGGCGTTGAGGATCCATTGACCTTTAAACAGGCAATGAATGACATAGACAAGGACCAGTGGCTTAAAGCCATGGATCTCGAAATGGAGTCTATGTACTTCAATTCGGTCTGGGATCTTGTAGACCAACCAGATAGTGAAAGACCTATCGGTTGCAAGTGGATCTACAAAAGAAAACGAGACCAAGCCGGTAAGGTGCAAACCTTTAAGGCTCGACTTGTGGCAAAAAGTTATTCCCAAAGAGAAGGGGTGGACTATGAAGAAACTTTTTCTCCTGTTGCCATGTTAAAGTCGATTAGAATACTTTTATCCATTGCTACATTTTATGATTATGAAATCTGGCAAATGGATGTCAAGACTGCCTTTCTGAATGGTAATCTTGAGGAGAGTATCTATATGGCTCAACCAGAGGGATTCATACTTCAGGGTCAAGAGCAAAAGGTTTGCAAGCTTAATCGATCCATTTATGGGTTGAAGCAAGCATCTAGATCTTGGAATATAAGGTTTGATACGGCAATCAAATCTTATGGCTTTGAACAAAATATTGACGAACCTTGTGTTTACAAGAAAGTAGTCAATACTGTTGTAGCTTTCTTAGTCTTGTACGTAGATGATATACTACTCATTGGGAATGATGTAGGGTTCCTAACTGACGTTAAGAATTGGCTAGCGACCCAATTCCAAATGAAAGATTTGGGAGAGGCTCAGTTTGTTCTAGGGATTCAGATCATAAGGAATCGTAAGAACAAAGTGCTAGCGTTGTCTCAAGCATCTTATATTGACAAGGTGTTGTCAAGATATTCGATGTAGAATTCCAAGAAAGGTTCGCTGCCTTTTAGGCATGGAATTCACTTGTCTAAGGAACAGTCTCCTAAGACACCTCAAGAGGTTGAGGATATGAGACGAATTCCCTATGCATCTGCAGTTGGTAGTCTCATGTACGCTATGTTGTGTACAAGACCCGACATCTGCTACGCAGTAGGAATTGTCAGTAGGTCCCAGTCCAATCCAGGATATGATCACTGGACAGCCGTTAAACACGTCCTCAAGTATCTTAGGAGAACGAGAGACTATGTGCTTGTGTATGGCGCGAAGGATTTGATCCTTGCAGGATACACTGACTCTGATTTTCAGACTGATATAGATTCTAGGAAATCTACATCAGGATCAGTGTTCACTCTTAACGGAGGAGCAATAGTATGGAGGAGTATAAAGCAAGGTTGTATTGCTGACTCCACCATGGAAGCTGAGTATGTCGCAGCTTGCGAAGCAGCGAAGGAAGCTGTATGGCTTAGGAAGTTCTTGACAGATTTGGAAATTGTTCCAAATATGAACTTGCCAATCACCCTTTATTGTGATAACAGCGGTGCAATGGCAAATTCTAAAGAACCTAGAAGCCATAAGCGTGGAAAGCATATTGAGCGAAAATATCATCTCATCAGGGAGATAGTGCAACGAGGAGATGTGATCGTTACACAGGTAGCCTCGGAGCACAACATTGCTGATCCGTTTACTAAGTCTCTCACGGCTAAAGTGTTTGAGAGACACCTAAAAAGCATAGGGCTGCGAGCTGCTCAGTAGGACAGTTGGAGAAACTTTAGATATTTGATATTCTAGTTCTCTCGACCAGCATGTACTTCACTGACATTTTAGTCCAAGTGGGAGTTTGTTGGGTTTTATGTCCTAAAACTCGTAGTTTGTAAACTGAATGAATGTATATATTCTATTTCAATAAATTTGTTATTGAATTTTAGTGAATTGTGTTTGTATTAACCTATACCAATAAATAACACCCATGGCGATAGTTGTTGGGTTTTATGTCCTAAAACTCGTGGTTTGTAAACTGTTATGTTTGTAAATACTCTATTTAGAATAAAGAGTTATTAGTTTTATTCAGTAAAAGAGTTTACTGGAATAAAGTGAAACGTGTTTGGTTTAACCTATACCAATGACCAACACCCTTGGCTGAATATGAGTACTTGAGCCTCATGTATGACATGATTGTGGATCAGGCTCAAGTAGTCAGTCAAAACGGTCTATAGTATACGGATAAGGCTGGGTACCTTATCCTGGTAACACTATTAGATGCGGCTCACTTTGTATTGTACAGAACGATGTGATCTGAATCGTTCCACATGGAGATGTGCAAGTGAGGGCGTCCTGTGTAAAGAGTTTACACAAGATCGAACCGCGTATTAAGTCGCTCTCTCTTTATAACTCCTTTTACTGATGAGACCGACTTATACATATTGATGGCCTAGGTAACTCGATCTCAATCCTAAG
The DNA here is from genome assembly GCA_028017165.1 of Herpetospermum pedunculosum. Taxonomy (NCBI): domain Eukaryota; kingdom Viridiplantae; phylum Streptophyta; class Magnoliopsida; order Cucurbitales; family Cucurbitaceae; genus Herpetospermum; species Herpetospermum pedunculosum. The sequence continues at coordinate 48,501,993 of CM051528.1, read as the reverse complement.
CTCGCTATGAACTCCTGCTTATTCGGAAGTATCCTTTGACTTGTACGGGTGAGAGTGGCGGAACGCCCGCTCAATAAGCCTACCAACTTTGGGATAAAGTCGAATAAGTAGCTAGGGACATAGTATAGCAAGATTGGAATTCACTCCTAACCCGCTTTTAAGGGTTAGTAGATAGGTTGTTCCCTTAATAGCTGACTCTGGGGCTTGAACAATGTGAGCTCACACTCTCATGTGATGAGAGAGTTATATTGATCTGATGGTTGGACCACAGATCTATTGTTCATTAGAGGTGTCAGTGGTACTTAAGGAACAAGATGTAATGCAGGGGTTAAACGGTTTAAATGACCCAGCTGTGATTACGAACAACCTGTGAAGGATTGACTTACCGATGACGGTTATATCAAAAGGACACAATATATCTACAGTGAGGAGAGTGCAGCCCTCGGACTATAGTGGAGTCTCCGGGGGTTTAACGAATGTTGATTGATTCGGGTTAAAAGAGTTTTGACCGAATAATCTCGTATCGTTGGAGCTCATGATCTGTAGGTCCTTTAGGTTCTCCTGGCTAGCTCGGATAACGTCGTGCAACAGTATAAGAAAAAATTAAAAGAAAAAGAATTTGAATTGTTCAAATTCGGTTTATGGAAGAAGGATGGACATATTTAAATATGATTTAAATATGGGATTGGCCAAATACATGAATAGGATTCATGTATAAAAAAGTCGGTTTTCGGAAAACCGAGTTTAATCATATTGTTTAATTAATATTTGATATTGAATTAAATAATAATTATTAATTAAAAAGTTTAATTAATAATTATATATATATTTTATTTATTAAAAAATTTAATAAATAAAATTATTATTATTATTTTTAATAATAATAATAATTATATATATGGAATGGCAAAGAGAGGGGTACTCAATAGAGGACTGAAAGATTGAGAAATTGAAAACTTGTTTTTCAATTGAAAAATACGGAGGTTTTGAAAAAGTGAAAAAAAAAATTGTTTTTTTTTTTCATTTTTAAGAACTCTGCCCTCTGCTTTACTCCTTCTTCTTCTTCTTCCTCTTTTCTTTTTCTTTTCTCTTCTTTTCGGAGTCCCACAACTCCGTTGCGCGGTGCCGAGGATAGCGGGACTACCTGGGGTGGTCCTCGGGGTGTTCGTGAGAAGAGGTCGGAAGAGTTCGTGACGAGGAACGATCGGCGGACTTGAAGAAAATGGAGCTACAAGGGTATGTATTTCTAATTTCTTAATTCCGTCTTTTGAGTATGTTTTCTATTTGTTAAATTGATGAAATTAGAGTATCATCGGTCCGAAATCGCCTTCCGCTGCGCAAGTCGCTCCATCAATTGGTATCAGAGCGATTTTGTGATTAACTCAATTTGCATCAATTTAAGTTGGTGGGTATTTTAATTTAGAAATTGTTTCTGAATTGGATGTCTAAAGTGAATATCGATTTTGGCATAGTTTCTATTTGAATTTCATTATTTGTAATTGCCCGAGAATGTATGGGCTTTAATGCGTGCTGAAGAGTCTGTATTTTTAGAGTCATTAGAGTCCATATAGGTTTCTTTGTGAAAGAAGCTTGAGTTTGGAACTCGCCGAAATGTTCGGTATAAGTTCAAACTCGTTCTAGGCAATACGAGGAGAAATTGGCCGAAGCGTTCGGAGGAAGCAAGTTGGTCAAAGGCGGTGCGAAGAGTTCGAAGTCCGCTCAAGACGTAGCTTGTTGTTCAAGCTTGTAATAAATTAGTTATTGCTTGCTAAATGCCAAAATCGATCCACTTTAGTGTGTTTAATTAATTATGCATTGCGAATGTATGTTTTAATTAAAATCCATGTTTGTATGTGCATAACGTATGCCATATAGATTTAAAATCCCACCGTAGGAAGCATGCTCCATGCATTGAAAATATGTTATAAGTGTTATAATATATAGTATGCATATTTGGGAATTCATGAGTATTAATATAAGAGTTATATTAATTCATGAATTAGATGTTGCTAATTTAATAGAATAATTGATATTAGTGTTATATTAATTATGAAATTAAATATGCAACATAGGTTGCCCTGGTTTTATGCATATTATAGGTTATAAGTGTTATAATATATAGGATGCATGTTTAATTCATGAGTATTATTATAAGTGTTATATTAATTCATGAATTAGTTGTTGTTTGCTTAATAGAATAATTAATATAAGTGTTATATTAATTATGAAATTGAACATCCAACTAAGATGCATATTGTATGTTATAATTGTTGTAATGTATAGGATGCATGCTTAATTCATTAAAAATTGATATAAGTGTTATATTAATTTATGAATTAGGAGTTGTATGTTTAAAGAGCATAATCGATGTAAGTGTTATATTGATTATGAAGTTAAATATTCAACTTGCCATGCCTTAGCGAATGTATGTTTGAGAAGCATATAGAAGTTTGTTGTAGTAAGTCTAGTTTTTGCAAGTGTTGTAAAAATGACTTAGACTTTTAAAATCTATAACAAAGAGAAGCATGTTCATTTAGGGTTAAATGAGTCGATCTGGTTCATTAGATGAATAGGTCGTTATCTCGTAAATGCTAAGGTTATGAGAAACTCACCCGGTGAAATCTTGTCTAAGGTTGGAGGTAAATGAATTGACGGAACACCTCCTACCTGGGACGATCCGGTACTTGAGTAAAGTTAACCAGGCTTTATGAGCGTGCATGAGAGGTGTGAGGTTTTTTAAATCTGTTAATAACCTAGACATCTCAGGTAAATAGTTTGCCTAGACTTAAGGTTTTATTTTCTTAGCCGGATAAAACCTGAGTAGTTTACCCTAAAAATCGTTGGACGATGCTTAGTAGATGTGTTGAGAAGGAATATACGATATATCCCTCTCCTGCTACGCACTCCCTAAAGTTCACAACGTGAGAATTTTGCTTGGCCTCATGATGCCATATGGGGCATCTCCAGACGGGTGGTGTTTGCAACTTTCAATAGCAAGGTGAATGGAGTAAGTGTCTATAGTAAGTGGGAGAAGGAAGTGCGTCGGTGCTTCCTGTGGTCTCCTCCATTGGATTGAACCGTGAGATTCCCATGTTCCGCCTGCAGGCTGCCCTAGGGGCACCATCCAAACGGAGGGCTGGGCATGGGAGATCGAACACCTCAGTCACCATTTATGGATAAAGAAACATAGGGCCATTCCCAACACTGACATTCCATACGGTTGCTATGTTGAGGCCGTTCTGTGCGTTCTAAAAACGGAGGGTCACACTTACGGGATTTGTTAAGGAGTTAGTAAATTCAGACCAAAAACGATAACTAAGATGCTATAGGAATATGAGTTATTCTAGTGATAGCATTTAGTCAAGAATGTCTTGATTTAGTAAAGGAGTGCTCACCTACCCTACGGTAGGGACCATTCTGACTTACTAAAGTATCGTAGTTAGTAAATAAAGAGTTTGGGTACTTTATTTACTTCTAAATTTTTCTTATTTGGTTTAAATAGGTTAAAACCGTTTCACTAATAGATTTACATTCTTTTTCGGCATGTCGAGCTCGTTTATACAGTTGTTAGCTCACGACAAGTTAACCGGAGAGAATTACGGAACCTGGAAGTCGAACCTGAATACGATTCTGGTTCTGGACGACCTGAGGTTTGTCTTAACGGAGGAATGTCCTTCAGCTCTTGGCTCGAATGCATCTCGAAGTGTTCGAGATGCATACGATGGATGGATTAGGGCTATTGATAAAGCCCAAATCTATATCTTGGCAAGCATATTTGATGCCTTGTGCAAGTAGTATGAGGTTATGATTTCCGCAAAGGAAATCATGTCTTCATTACAAGCAATGGTGGACAATCGTCCTCATTACTTCGTAATGAAGTCCTCAAGATCGTTTACAACTCTCGCATGGTGGAGGATACCTATGTTAGGGAGTTTTTCCTTAACATGATGGTCCACTTTATTGCGGCAGAAGTAAACGTTGCTACCATCGTCATTTCAGACTTAACAGTCTCTGTACACTTCCAAAGGAACAGAGAAGGTGGCAAATGTTGTCACTTCAAAGAAATTCCTTGAGAGGTTGGCGTCAGGGAGTAAGCCTAAGTCTGCTTCTCTGAGTAATGAGATTATTCAGAAGAAGAAGAGTAACAGGAGGAAGGGCAAAGCCCCTACTGTTCGCAAGGTAATGTCTTCAAACATAGGAAAATGTTTCCATTGTACTGAAGATGGGTATTGGAAGCGTAACTGCTCCAAATACTTTACCGATAAACAGGCTGAGAAAGAACGACAAGATAAATGTGATTTATTTGTCAAAACAAGTTTAGTGGATATGAATGTCATACATGGATGTCTTCAGGAACCACTATTCGTGTTTGTTTTTCTACAGGAAACTAGTTCCTGGCAGTCGTTTTAGTTTCCTGGCAGTCGTTTTCTCGTTGTGAGATATGGAGATATCGTTGCAGCTGAACTAGTGGGAGTCTTTGTAGTTGTTGTATAGAGATAATAACATTTGTTATATGTAATTATTGTCTATATTTCTGGTTTTAACTGAACACTTGTATATTATATCTCTTGGTTTTATAAATGAACAGTTCATTTAGCAAAAGATATATACTGATGTGTTCTATTAAACTCGAAAACAACTAGCATGTTAAGACTCACAGAGTTAACGAAAGCTATTGTAGATATCAACAAAGGTTGTTGATCAAACTAGAGTTTCTCAACCGTTGAGAAAGCCTCAAGGCAGTGGGAGGGTTGTAGGACAACCCGATCCGTTGCACTGGCTTGTCTTTAACTCAAAGTTCTCATACTTGATGATAACATTGAGGATTCGCTGTCTTTAATTAGGCAATGAATCACATAGATAAGGCCAAATGGCTCAAAGACAAATATCTATGAATGATATTGAGACCAAGTCACTAAGGTGAAAACTTTTATGGCTTGACTTTCTGGTAAAGGGACTGTCCCGAAGAGAAAGGGTTTATTGTGTATACTCTCTTTCTCTTGTTGCCAGACGTAAGTTAAATAGATGACTCTTATCCACTACCATGTTCTATCTTTATAGAATTTGGCAAGTGGATGTCAAGATAGCTTTTCTGCAGAATTGTTATCTTGATTGAGTATCTATGAGTCTCCACCAGAAAGATTCATAGTTTGGGACAAAGAGCAAATGGTTTGCTAGGTTTATTCGATTCATTTGTGAATTGGAGAAAGCGTCTTCGTCCTGAACTGTAAGGTTTGATACAGTGATCAAATCTTATGGCTTTGAACAAAAGTTTGAACAATAATTTGATAAACTTTGTTTGACAAGGGTTTAGTCAATGTTGTAGCTTTCATAGTTCGTTTCCGTAATTAATGTCCTGATCATTGAGAATGATGTAGGATTCTTTTCTGGCAATAAGCATTAACTAGCGACCCATTCCCAAAATAGTCGATTTGGAGGTAGGCTTAGTTTGTTCTAAGGATTCAGGTTGATCTGAGTCGCAAGAACAAAACGCTAGTGTTGTCTCTAAAATCTTTTATTGACAAGTTGTTGTTAATATTCGATGGTCTATGGAAATGGTTTCCTGAGACACCTCAAATCTTGAGGATACGAGATGCACCCAAGTGCATTTACATATTGGAGGTTAGGTGTATTTTTTTGAGATACATGACCCGATATGTGCTATGCAGTGGGAGCTGTCAGTAATATTAGTCCAATTGGATTGGATTCCGGTTAAAGTTTTTTCCTTGTACTTAGAGGAGTAGAATACAAGAGTTGTATTGCTGATTCCTCGTTGGTAGCTAAGTCTATTTGCAGCTTGTGAAGCAGCAATAGGTTTATAAGTTGAGCTCGCAGATAGTGCTATGAGGAGATGTGATGGTCACATGGAAAGTCTCGTAGTACTTCATGCTGATTTGTTTACTAAGTCTTTCATGGCTAAAGTGTTTGAGAGACACCTAGAAGAGTCTAGGGCTCCGAGTTGCTGGAGAGGACAGTGGGAGAAAACTTTTGATATACGATATATTAGTTTTCTCCACCTAACATGTACACCACGGACGTTTAAGTCCAAGTGGGAGTTTGTTGGGTTTTATGTCCTAAAACTCGTGGTTTGTAAACTGTTATGTTTGTAAATACTCTATTTAGAATAAAGAGTTATTAGTTTTATTCAGTAAAAGAGTTTACTGGAATAAAGTGAAACGTGTTTGGTTTAACCTATACCAATGACCAACACCCTTGGCTGAATATGAGTACTTGAGCCTCATGTATGACATGATTGTGGATCAGGCTCAAGTAGTCAGTCAAAACGGTCTATAGTATACGGATAAGGCTGGGTACCTTATCCTGGTAACACTATTGGATGCGACTCACTTTGTATTGTACAGAACGATGTGATCTGAATCGTTCCACATGGAGATGTGCAAGTGAGGGCGTCCTGTGTAAAGAGTATACACAAGATCGAACCGCGTATTAAGTCGCTCTCTCTTTATAACTCCGTTTACTGATGAGACCGACTTATACATATTGATGGCCTAGGTAACTCGATCTCAATCCTGAGCTCGCTATGAACTCCTGCTTATTCGGAAGTATCCTTTGACTTGTACGGGTGAGAGTGGCGGAACGCCCGCTCAATAAGCCTACCAACTTGGGGATAAAGTCGAATAAGTAGCTGGGGACATAGTATAGCAAGATTGGAATTCACTCCTAACCCGCTTTTAAGGGTTAGTAGATAGGTTGTTCCCTTAATAGCTGACTCCGGGGCTTGAACAATGTGAGCTCACACTCTCATGTGATGAGGGAGTTATATTGATCTGATGGTTGGACCACAGATCTATTGTTCATTAGAGGTGTCAGTGGTACTTAAGGAACAAGATGTAATGCAGGGGTTAAACGGTTTAAATGACCCAGCTGTGATTACGAACAACATGTGAAGGATTGACTTACCGATGACGGTTATATCAAGAGGACACAATATATCTACAGTGAGGAGAGTGCAGCCCTCGGACTATAGTGGAGTCTCCGGGGGTTTAACGAATGTTGATTGATTCGAGTTAAAAGAGTTTTGACTGAATAATCTCGTATCGTTGGAGCTCATGATCTGTAGGTCCTTTAGGTTCTCCTGGCTAGCTCGGATAACGTCGTGCAACAGTATAAGAAAAAATTAAAATTAAAAGAATTTGAATTGTTCAAATTCGGTTTATGGAAGAAGGATGGACATATTTAAATATGATTTAAATATGGGATTGGCCAAATACATGAATAGGATTCATGTATAAAAAAGTCGGTTTTCGGAAAACCGAGTTTAATCATATTGTTTAATTAATATTTGATATTGAATTAAATAATAATTATTAATTAAAAAGTTTAATTAATAATTATATATATATTTTATTTATTAAAAAATTTAATAAATAAAATTATTATTATTATTTTTAATAATAATAATAATTATATATATGGAATGGCAAAGAGAGGGGTACTCAATAGAGGACTGAAAGATTGAGAAATTGAAAACTTGTTTTTCAATTGAAAAATACGGAGGTTTTGAAAAAGTGAAAAAAAAAAATTGTTTTTTTTTTCATTTTTAAGAACTCTGCCCTCTGCTTTACTCCTTCTTCTTCTTCTTCCTCTTTTCTTTTTCTTTTCTCTTCTTTTCGGAGTCCCACAACTCCGTTGCGCGGTGCCGAGGATAGCGGGACTACCTGGGGTGGTCCTCGGGGTGTTCGTGAGAAGAGGTCGGAAGAGTTCGTGACGAGGAACGGCCGGCGGACTTGAAGAAATTGGAGCTACAAGGGTATGTATTTCTAATTTCTTAATTCCGTCTTTTGAGTATGTTTTCTATTTGTTAAATTGATGAAATTAGAGTATCATCGGTCCGAAATCGCTTTCCGCTGCGCATGTCGCTCCATCAATAGTGTGAGTACTTGAACTTCATGTGTGACATGAATGTGGATCAAGTTCAAGTAGACAGCCAAAAATGGTCTATAGTATAGGGATAAGGCTGGGTACCTTATTCTGGGGACACTATTGGACGCGGCTCACTTTGTTTAGTACAAAACGATGTGATTCGAATCGTTTCATGTAGAGACATGTGAGTGAGGGCGTCCTGTGCAATGAGTTTGCACAAGACCGAACCAAAAATAAAATCGCTCTTTCTTTATAACACCGTTTACTGTAAAGACCGATTTTTTTCATTTGATGACTTAGGTAACTCGATCTCAATCTTGAGCTCACTATGAACTCCTGTTTATTCGACCTTATCCTTTGACTTGTACGGGTGAGAGTGGCCTGATCGCCGACTCAATAAACCTACCATCTTGGGGATAAGATCGAATAAGTGGCTGGGGACGTAGTTGTGCGAGATGGAATTCACTCCTACCCGCTTTAAGGGTTAGTAGAGAGGTTGTTCCCTTAAGTGCTGACTCCAGGTCTTGAACAATGGGCCCATCCTCTCCTGATCAGGGAGGAATCTGATTTGATGGTTGGACCACAAATCAATTGTTCATTAGAGGTGTCAGTGGTACTTAAGGAACAAGATATAATACAAGGGTTAAACGGTATAAATGACCCGTTGTGATTACGAACAACCTGTGAAGGATCGACTTACTGATGATAGTTATATCAACAGGACACAATATATCTACAGTGAGGAGAGTGCAGCCCTTGGACTTTAGTGGAGTCTCCGGGGGTTAACGAATGTTGGTTAGTTCGGTTGAAAGAGTTTTGACCGGATAATCTCGTATCGTTGGAGCTCATGATCTGTAGGTCCTTACGGTTCTTCTGGCTAGCTCGGATAAAGCCGTGAAACAATATAAAAGAAAAGAAAAGAATTTGAATCGTTCAAATTCGGGTTTGTGGAAGAAGGATAGACATATTTAAATATGATTTAAATATGGACATATTTAAATATGATTTAAATATGGACATATTTAAATATGATTTAAATATGAGATTGGTCTACAGTATGAATTGGATTCATATGCAAAAAGTCGATTTTCGGAAAACCGGGTTTAATTATATTATTTAATTAATATTTGATATTGAATTAAATAATATTAATTATTTTATATATTTTTTATTAATTAAAAAGTTTAATTAATAAAATAATTATTATTATTTTTAATAATAATAATATATAAATATAAATATATATACATGTGTCTTACATGCAAGATGTAAGACACATGTATGATTTATATATACTCACTATATATGAATCATCAGATCAATCATTAATTAAAAAAAAAAAAAAAAAAAAAGAAATTCAAAAGTTAGTGACATTTGGGGTATTCAAATTCGATTTGAATTCTCATTTTTTTGAATTCTTCTTCTTCTCCGTCTTCATCTGCCCTCTGCTCTCGGTAAGAAAAATAGTTTTTCTTCAGTGAGTTTCTTCCCTCTTTTCTCTTGTAAAAGGAGTCCCACTACTCCGTTTCTCGGCCTGAGGATAGCGGGACTACCGGGGGTGGTCTACGAAGATTTCGTGAGAAGGATCGGTGAGCTCGTGAGGAGCTTCTAGCGGTGAAAATTGAAGAAATTCGAACGACAAGGGTATGTGTTCTAATATCTCCTTTTCATTGCTTTTGCATGTTTCCGTTCGTTTAAATTGATGAAATTAGAATGTCTATGATCCAAATCGCTTCCGCTGCGTGCCATGCACTCCATCAGCATAATTATTTTTTCTAGAACTTGCTTTGCTATGCATGTCTGAAATCTCTGAATTGATTTGAATGCTTTAATTTCAGAAGGGCAATTAGGTAAAACTACTTTTAGCTTTCTCAAATAGCCTACCTTTGACATAATCCTTAGAAAGCCAAATTTTGAGCCTTAGACCTGATTATTGGAAAATTACCACATTACAAGCCATAAATCCATTTGTTTTTTATTTTCCTTTCTTTGAAGCTTAAAATGAAGAATTATATTTGCTTACCACATGAAGTTTCAGTTAATAAAAAAGAAGAAAGTTGATCAAGTTGGAGAAATAAAGAAAGCAGAGAGACAAATCCAACGAAGAAGCAAGTGAATTCTCTTTGTTATATCTCAGTAATGAATGAATACAATCTATATAGGGCAAGGAACCCTAGCCTCATATATATACACAAATACAGAGAGGGGAATGTAGGGTTTCTTTATTCCTAAGTTCATGATTCTAACTTGTTAGATTTATTTTAGGCTTTAATCTATAATCCTATAGATTGATAATATCTAACATGCATGAATCACAAACCTAATACATGAATCTCTATGTTCATGAGTTGATTAAATAAGCGGAAGCGTACCTGGATTCATGATGAAGAAGATCTTTGAATTGGGTTTGCTCTTCCAATTCTACAAGCGGTTTTCTCCCTTATTCTCTCTAACGATGGAGGTTAATGAGAGATGAAAACTTATCACTTATGAATCGGGGAACCACAACCCTTTATATATTTGTTATTTATTTATTATTTAACCATCATAAATAATAAATAAATTTGACGGTTTCTACACGTAACTTCCATACCATTAATTATATTAATTATGTAACTTACTCAATAAAAATAATAAATGCTTAATGATCACCTTATTTTTATTGAGTTCCAAATAAAAAAAATAGCCCAAACACATTTTATATATATATTTGTCCAATAAATCTAACAATCTCCCACTTGGACAATATATATAATTACATGTGTTCATCTTTATGCGCAAATAATGTGGCTATCATAATTTAAAGTTACTCCAAATCAATCTTGTCCATTAATCATATCAACATTGAACCAAAGCGGTTTAATTACATTAGTTCGTAATTCAACCCATCAATGATCACGAATATCAATATAATTAAATGACATAGATCATAGTACGGATGTGTAGCATAGAAATGACATCCAATGTGATCCATCATGTCAACTTCTAACTGGTCCCTAATGAGATCAAAATTTTCCATAAACAGAGTGTAACAAAATTCTTTATTATCCATAAACTGCAGTAATCAATAAGTCTGTATAACATACATATATATAGAAACAAACTCCCACTAAATCTGAATATCTTCAAATAACATAACACCCATTTGAGCAGTATGCTCCAAAAAGACCTTGGGTGGTAGTCCCTTAGTTAACGGATCTGCAATCATAGAGTTTGTACCAATATGTTCTATATATAAATGACCACTATGAACTCTTTCTTTAACAACTAGGAACTTGATGTCAATGTGCTTTGACTTAGTTGAACTCCTATTGTTGTTCGAATACATGACTGCTGATTTATTGTCACAGAATAACTTTAGTGGTCTTTCAATTCCTTTCACAATCTTTAGCCCAGTGACAAAATTCCGCAGCCACATTCCATGATTGGATGCCTCATGACATGCTATAAATTCAGCGGCCATAGTGGAAGAAGCATTAAGTGTTTGTTTAACACTTTTCCATGAGATTGCTCCTCCAGCAAGCATAAAGATATAACCTGAAGTGGATCTCCGACTGTCTTGGCATCCAGCAAAATCTGAATCCGAATATCCAACGATCTCCAGTTGGTCCGATTTCTTATATGTGAGCATGTAGTCTTTAGTTCTTTTCAAATAACGCATAACCCGCTTGACAGCTACCCAATGATCCATACCAGGGTTACTCAGATATCTGCCCAACATTCCGACAAAGTATGCCAAATCTGGTCGAGTACATACTTGTGCATACATCAAACTTCCTACTGCAGATGCATAAGGAATTTTCTGCATTTCTTTAACTTCAAGATCATTCTTAGGACATTGTTGAAGACAAAATTTGTCTCCTTTAACAACGGGGGTATTTCCTGATTTACAATCCTGCATGCCATATCTTTTTAGTACATTTTCAATGTAACTCTTTTGTGATAATCCAAGTATACCTCGAGAACGATCTCGATGTATCTGAATTCCCAATACAAAAGAGGCCTCACCAAGATCTTTCATTTCAAACTTAGTTGAAAGAAATCTTTTAGTTTCATGCAGTAAGCCTGTATCATTGCTAGCGAGCAATATATCATCAACATATAAAATCAGAAAAATATGTCTGCTCCCACTTAATTTGTGGTATACACAATCATCAATTAAATTACTCTCAAAACCAAATGAGATAATAATTTCATGAAATTTGTGATACCATTGACGAGAAACTTGCTTGAGACCATATATGGATTTCTTTAGTTTACAAACCATTTTGTTTAGATCTCCCACCACAAAATTTTCTGGTTGATTCATAAAAATTGTTTCATCAATGTTGCCATTTAGAAACGCAGTCTTAACATCCATTTGGTGTAGCTCAAGATCAAAATGCGCCACTAATGCCATGATCGTCCTAAAAGAGTCCTTTGTCGAAACAGGGGAAAAGGTTTCTGTAAAATCAATACCTTCCCTTTGAGTGAAACCCTTTGCAACAAGACGTGCCTTATATTTTTCTACATCACCCTTTGAATCCCTTTTGGTTTTAAATATCCATTTACAACCAATAGGTTTCGCACCTTCAGGTAATGAGACTAGATCCCAAACGTCATTGTCTTCCATAGACTTAATTTCTTCATTCATGGCAATAATCCATTTATGAGAATTAGAACTATGCATTGCTTGATGTAAGTTGATAGGATCATCTTCCATCATTTCAACGCTATCCTCATGTTCTTGGAGAAATACAATATAGTCATCCGAAATAGCATTTCTCCTTTCTCTCGTGGATCTCCGTAATGGCATTTGTTCTTGAGGTTGTTGAGTTTGTTCTTCAGGAATGTTTACCTCATTTTCAATGGGAAGATTTGTATTATTGTCTTGAAGTTCTGGAATTGCTTCTTGATTAATATCATAAATAAATTCATGATTATCATCAGTAGCAATTGTAGGAATTTGAACAAATTCCTCTTCAAATACAATTTCCTTAGTATTTCTCCCCTCAAACTCAATATCCTCAAAGAACACCGCATTTCCCGTCTCAAAAATAGTTCTGTTCGTGGGAACAAAAAACTTATAACCCCTTGATTTCTCAGAATATCCAATAAAGTAACAACTAACTGTTTTGGAGTCCAATTTCTTTTCATTAGGCTTATAAGGTCTTGCCTCTGCTGGACATCCCCAAATATGAAAATGCTTTAGGACTGGCTTTTTACCGGTCCAAAGCTCATAAGGAGTTTTAGTTGTTGCTTTAGTTGGAACTCTATTAAGAATATATGCTGCAGTCTTTATTGCTTCTCCCCAGAGAGATTCCGGTAAAGTAGAATGAGAAATCATGCTTCTTACCATATCTTTAAGAGTTCTGTTTCGTCTCTCAGATACACCATTCATGCGAGGAGAACCTGGCATAGTGTATTGAGGTACAATTCCACATTCCTCTAGGAATTTAGCAAATGGTCCTGGACGTTGTTCTCCTGATCCATCATATCGACCATAATATTCACCACCACGGTAAGATCTGACAGCTTTAATTCTTTTACCAAGCTGATTTTCTACTTCAGCTTTGTATGCCTTAAACACGTCCAGTGCTTGGGACTTCTCACTAATGAGATAAAGGTAGCCATATCTTGAATAATCGTCTATGAACAAAATAAAATATCGTTGACCATTCCAAGAAGCCGTAGGGAATGACCCACAAATATCAGTATGAATGAGTTCTAAGACGTCTGTAGTTCTGTTGGCACCCAATTTCTTTACATTTGTTTGCTTTCCCTTAATACATCCAATACAAACCTCAAAATTGGAAAAATCAAGAGAATCAAGAATTCCATCACTTACAAGCCTTTCAATTCTGTGTTTAGATATATGACCTAAACGCTTGTGCCAAATTGATGCAGAATTTTCATTTGTTAATTTTCTTTTAGTACCGCGAGTACTTGTATGCAAGGTTTCATTATATGAGGCAATTGTATCAAGTAAATATAGATTATCATAAACCGACAAAGAACCAGTTGCAATAATACTTGAATTTAAAGAAAGACTAAACTGACAATTTCCAAATGAACAACAATAACCAAATTTGTCCAAAACAGAAATAGAAACCAAATTCCGTCTAAAAGACGGTACAACAAAAGTGTCTTTCAAATCCAAATAAAAACCAGTTCTTAATAATAATCTAAAATTCCCAATAGCCTCGACTTCAACTGATTTGCCATCGCCCGCAAAAATGAATCTTTCATCATCACTTGGCTTTCGGCAGCTCAGGCAACCCTGCATAGAAACACTAATGTGAGTAGAAGCACCAGAATCTACCCACCAAGTGTGACTCGGTACTGAAGTTAAATTAACCTCAGAGCAAACTAAAGTAAGAGATTCACCTTTCTTTGCACGCCATGCGTGATATTTGGTACAGTCCCTCTTCAAGTGTGTGGATTGCCGACAAAAGAAACAACTAAATTCCTCATTTTCTTTAGTTTGTTGTTTCTTTTGCACGGGACCACCTGCAGCTTCTTTAGGGTTCTTCCTTTTATTCCTTTTATCTCTGAAATTACTTCCTGAAGCCAAATGAGCACTTTCAGTCCGATCTTGCTTCAATCTCTCTTCTTCTTGCACACAGTATGAAATGAGCTCATTAAGAGTTCATTTCTCCTTCTGACAGTTATAGCTGACCTTAAACTGATTAAATTGTGCAGGAAGAGAGATCAAAACCAAATGCACGAGCAGTTCATCAGAAAGCTCTAACTTTAGTGCTTTTAGTTTTGAAGCAAGGTGAGACATTTCCATTATGTACTCCCTTATGTTTCCTTTTCCCTTATACTTCATTGAGGTCAAGCTCGCAAGAAGCGTGCTTGTTTCAGCCTTATCGTTTTTTTTCAAAACGTTTCTCAACTTCCTCAATGAATTCCTTAGCATTAGTGACTTCAGAGATATCACCCCTAAACGTTTCTGGAATTCCTCGCTTAATGATCATTAGACACATGCGATTTGATCTTTCCCATTTTTCAAGGTCCTGTTTTTCAACAAGGGTACCTTGATCCGTAATAGTGGGTCGATCAATCTGAAGCGCAAGGTCTAGATCCATACACCCGAGGATAATCAAAACATCTTCTTTCCAATCTTTAAAGTTATTTCCATTCAGTATAGGAATAGAATTGACATTGGCAGATATTGTAGATGCGGAAGCATTAACTGGAATTAAAACAAAAGAATACTATGAACACATTTTTACATCTTGATTAATAAATTCACATTGAGATTTTTTTCCATCATAAAAAAAAAATATCTAGCACAACATTAATATTTAGTCTTTGGACAGAAATATTAACTTGTAAGTGATATTTTTGTGCAATGATCAAATACTGACAATAAATCCTGTCAAACAATAATTCTATCTTTGGATTGAATTATTGTTCACATGGAACCGAATAATCGTCACATATTTATCATCACAGGTACTTCTGTAATTCGGCCCGACAATATTAATCTTTCTTTGGACCGATATAATATCCGCATGAATTACAGACGTACTTATCATTTAAAATCCATACCGAATCAACATTCACAAGATAAATTACTTTGGTAATTAATATGTTGTTTCAATTGATTGGTTTAAAATAATAAATTCCTTAAATCTCAAAAAAAAACTTTATTGAATTTATTAATTAAATTCTTAATTCCTTAAGTTCTTAATTATTTTATTTACGATAATTATCTAGAAAAAACTCAAGCAAACCCTAAAACTTTTAATATTTTTCTGTAAATCTTAATCTCAATATCATGAAAATCTTATACGATTATAAAAATCTTAATCTTAATCATAATCTTATATCATGAAAATCTTAATCTTAATATCAAGAAAATCTTATACGATTATAAAAATCTTAATCTTAATTATAATCTTATATCATGAAAATCTTAATCTTAATATCAACAAATTAACATAGAGATCGGCTCTGATACCAATTGTAGGGTTTCTTTATTCCTAAGTTCATGATTCTAACTTGTTACATTTCTTTTAGGCTTTAATCTATAATCCTATAGATTGATAATATCTAACATGCATGAATCACAAACCTAATACATGAATCTCTATGTTCATGAGTTGATTAAATAAGCGGAAGCGTACCTGGATTCATGATGAAGAAGATCTTTGAATTGGGTTTGCTCTTCCAATTCTACAAGCGATTTTCTCCCTTATTCTCTCTAACGATGGAGGTTAATGAGAGATGAAAACTTATCACTTATGAATCGGAGAACCACAACCCTTTATATATTTGTTATTTATTTATTATTTAACCATCATAAATAATAAATAAATTTGACGGTTTCTACACATAACTTCCATACCATTAATTATATTAATTATGTAACTTACTCAATAAAAATAATAAATGCTTAATGATCACCTTATTTTTATTGAGTTCCAAATAAAAAAAATAGCCCAAACACATTTTATATATATATTTGTCCAATAAATCTAACAGGGAAAGGTAGACAGGACAAAATTACAATAGCTGTAATAACAACTTGATAGGAAACGTGTCATTGTCTTAATGGAGAGATAATACCAGAATTTGATTCCTCCAGCTCACATTCCAAGTCAGCTTTCTTATCCATGTCACTGCCTTGCTGGTTCTCCTTATCATCCCCCCTCAAACGAGAGGGAAGGTTGACGAGTCCGAGTTTGGATCGGAGATAAGAAAATTGGGAATGAGTGAGGGGTTTGGTTAGACAGTCAGGAAGCTGTTCATGAGAGGGAACATATTGAATGTCCAGTCGTTTGCTAAGAACCTGATCCCGAACATAGTGAACATCTATTTCGATGTATTTAGTCCGGGCATGAAACACAGGATTTGCAGCGAGTGCCCGAACACTGATATTGTCACACCATATACGAGGAGTAGAGGAAGGTGGCATACCGAGTTCTCCAAGAAGTTGCCTGATCCAAGTAATTTCAGCAGCAGTATGTGCAAGAGCACGATATTCGGACTCTGTGCTGGATCGTGCCACTGCTACTTGCTTCTTTGATGACCATGAAATTAAAGTGGAACCGAGGAACACACAATAGGCAGCCACAGATTTGCGATCGTCAATGTTAGCTGCCCAATCGACATCTGAGAATGCAGTGATGGAGATATGGGAGCTTGGTTGAATAAGAAGTCCATAGGATGGTGTTCCTTTGAGATACCGAAGAACTCTCTTGACCGCTGACCAATGAACATCCGTTGGGGCCTTTAGAAATTGGCTGAGTTTATTCACGATGAACGCAATGTCAGGGCGTGTGTTGGTAAGATATTGCAAGGCGCCCACTGTACTTCTATATTGGAACGGATCAGGAAGAAGAGTTCCTTCATATAGGGATAGATGTTTACCCATTACTGCAGGGGAAGGACAGGCCTTAGTATGTTGAAGATGCACCTTTTCCAGAAGATCCTGGATATATTTGGACTGATTTAAATGTAGCCCTGAATCAAGATAAGTGACTTGTATGCCCAGAAAATAATTTAGTTGGCCAAGATCTTTCAAGGCAAAAGCAGAGTTCAGCACACATATGAGATGAGTAATGAAGTGCAGACTGTTCCCAGTGAGAATAACATCATCCACATACAGAAGAAGAAGCACAGTGACCTTTGCTTTCTGATAAATGAACAAAGAGGCATCAAAACGACTGACTGAGAATCCATAGTGAACAAGGAAATTTTTGAGTTCATCATTCCACGCCCGAGGGGCTTGTTTCAGGCCATATATGGCTTTGTGAAGCTTACACACATGAGAGAGACATGAAGAGCTCTCATATCCAGGAGGTTGAGTCATGTAAACGTCTTCTTGAAGAGTGCCATTAAGGAAAGCGTTGTTGAAGTCCAGCTGCCTTAATTTCCACCCATTTGAAACAGCCAAGAAAAGAACTATACGAATTGTGGAAGATTTCACCACTGGGCTAAATGTTTCAAAATAATCAATACCTGGGTGCTGATGAAATCCTTTGGCAACGAGACGAGCCTTGTGCCTTTGTATTGAGCCATCTGCATTTTGTTTTAACCGGAATACCCACTTGCAGCCGACTACATTATATTTGTTGGAGGGTGGAATGAGAGTCCATGTCCGAGACTTATGAAGAGTTGTTATCTCTTCATCCATGGGTTGTCTCCATTGTGGAGTGGCTAAGGCAGTGGACACCTTTGTTGGCTCCTTTAAAGACCAGTCAGTAGGAGCAGAAACTGTCCAGGCCTTTGGTCGAAAAACGCCAGCCTTGGCACGAGTAGTCATGGGATGCACATTGGTGGCCAAGGGCGGGGATGAGGGAACTGCTGATGAGGAGAGCTCAGTGTGAGATAATGTCAGGGGAGATGAGGTGGGTAGAGGATTTTCAGTCAGGGAGGGAAGGCTGAGATTATCTTGCTGGGAAGTTTGGAGGATAGGTGGAGTTGAGGATAGGGGACTGACTGAGCTGGGTAAAGTATAGTCTGGGCTGGAAACAGAGGATGGAGAATTTAAAGTAGGAGTGAGATGAGACACCTGAGGTGGGCCAAGCCAGTGTACTATGGAGGGGGCAGATGAAAGGGAAGGGACTGATATAGAGCTTGACTCAAATCCGGTTTGGAAGGGAAAGTGGTCTTCATTGAATCTGACATGTCGAGTAATAATAAGCCTACCAGAGGGTAGAAGACATATCGATCCCTTGTGTTGTGGTGAAGGCCCAAGGTAAACACATTGCACAGAGTGAGCATCAAACTTGTGCTTCTGATATGGCCGCAAATTCGGATAGCAAGCACAGCCAAAGACACGCAAGGTGGAGTAGTTTAGTACCTTGTGAAGGAGAATATCCATTGGTGATCGGTTTTGAAGAACAGGAGTTGATAATCCATTAATAAGCAATACAGTTGTACGGAAAGGAAACCACCAGAATTTCAGTGGTAGAGACGCTTGAGCAAGAAGAGTGAGACCAGTCTCAACAATGTGTCTATGTTTTCGTTCAGCCCTGCCATTTTGAGCAGATGTGTAGGGACAAGAGAAGCGAGTAGCAATGCCAAGACCCTTGCAGATGTGGGCTATTGGTTTGAACTCACCACCATTGTCCATTTGTACAGCTTTTATAACTTTGTTGAATTGGGTGTGCACAAATGACTGAAACTCAGTGAAGGTAGTAGAGGCATCGCTCTTTTGTCGTAGAGGAAACAACCAAGTGAACCTGCTGAAGTCATCCACAAACAATATATAATATCTGAAGCCATCAGATGAAAGAACAGGGGCTGGTCCCCATAGATCTGTATGAACAAGATCAAACGAAGCTGAAGCATGGGATGGAGAGCTAGAGAAAGGAAGAGCATGCATTTTGCCAAATTGACATGATTCGCAGAATTTTAACTCATCATTAACTGGGAAAAACAGATTACATTCTCTCACAATGGTATCTAATGTTTTAACAGAGGGATGTCCCAATCTTTTGTGCAGTAGGGACTTGGTGAGAACAACATTTATCTGACTATTAGTTGGAGAAACTAAGTGTGCAGCAAAAATAGAGGATGTGTGAAGTGAGGGAGGACAAGCAGCAGCAGACTGGGTTGAGTCAAGGCCAGATGCTTGTGCTTTATTTATCAACACCCCTGGAGCATCCATTTGATATAAGCCATCTCTAAGTGTGCCCCTCAGCAGTTCCACCCCCGTAGCCTTGTCCTTGATCACACAGAAACCAGAGTGAAATTCAATAAAGATGTGATTGTCATTTGCCAATTGAGAAACACTAACAAGGTTCTTAGCAATTAAAGGCACACAGAGCACACTATTTAATTTTAACGAACCAAGCTGAGTTGCTAAAAGAGAGTTTCCCAAGTGAGAGATGGGTAGTTTGTTACCGTTTCCAACCATGGCAGATTCATTACCTGTATACTCAACTTTGTTGGCTAGAAAACCCGGATTTGCAGTAACATGGTTAGAAGCACCACTGTCTGCATACCAATGAGGATCAATAACCGTTTCAGGGTTAGCCACTGCTGAGTTTGCCATGAGAGCAGAAGGGACATTTCGAGGCTGGTAAGTGTTGGATGAACTTGAAGAGCTTGCTCCTTGAGAGAAAAGACTATGAGATGGTTGTTGGTTCTCTCTCTGATGAGTATTGCGTGGATTGTTAACATCTGGTAATAAACGTGAGTAACAAACAGCTGCACTGTGGCCAATTTTGCCACAGACTTGACATTGCATCTGACGATAATCAGTGCTATTTCCACGACCTCTCCCTCTCCCACCCCGACTTCCTCGTTGCCAAGAATTAGACATACTGTTGGGTTTTATGTCCTAAAACTCGTGGTTTGTAAACTGTTATGTTTGTAAATATTCTATTTAGAATAAAGAGTTATTAGTTTTATTCAGTAAAAGAGTTTACTGGAATAAAGTGAAACGTGTTTACGTTAACCTATACCAATGACCAACACCCTTGGCTGAATATGAGTACTTGAGCCTCATGTATGACATGATTGTGGATCAGGCTCAAGTAGTCAGTCAAAACGGTCTATAGTATACGGATAAGGCTGGGTACCTTATCCTGGTAACACTATTGGATGCGGCTCACTTTGTATTGTACAAAACGATGTGATCCGAATCGTTTCACATGGAGATGTGCGAGTGAGGGCGTCCTGTGCAAAGAGTTTGCATAAGATCGAACCGCGTATTAAGTCGCTCTCTCTTTATAACTCCGTTTACTGATGAGACCGACTTATACATTTTGATGGCCTAGGTAACTCGAGCTTAATCCTGAGCTTGCTATGAACTCCTGTTTATTCAGAAGTATCCTTTGACTTGTACGGGTGAGAGTGGTTGAATGCCCACTCAATATGCCTACCAACTTGGGGATAAAGTCGAATAAGTAGCTGGGGACATAGTGTAGCAAGATTGGAATTCACTCCTAACCCGCTCTTCAGGGTTAGTAGATAGGTTGTTCCCTTAATAGCTGACTCCGGGGCTTGAACAATGTGAGCTCACACTCTCATGTGATGAGAGAGTTATATTGATCTGATGGTTGGACCACAGATCTATTGTTCATTAGAGGTGTCAGTGGTACTTAAGGAACAAGATGTAATGCAGGGGTTAAACGGTTTAAATGACCCAGCTGTTATTACGAACAACCTGTGAAGGATTGACTTACCGATGACGGTTATATCAAGAGGACACAATATTTCTACAGTGAGGAGAGTGCAACCCTCAGACTATAGTGGAGTCTTCGGGGGTTAACGAATGTTGGTTAGTTCGGTTAAAAGAGTTTTGACCGGATAATCTCGTATCGTTGGAGCTCATGATCTGTAGGTCCTTTAGGTTCTCCTGGCTAGCTCGGATAACGTCGTGCAACAATATAAAAGAAAAGAAAAAGAAAAAGAAAAAGAATTTGAATTGTTCAAATTCGGTTTCTGGAAAGAGGATGGACATATTTAAATATGATTTAAATATGGACATATTTAAATATGATTTAAATATGAGAATGGCCTAAAACATGAATAGGATTCATGTGTAAAAAAGTCGGTTTTCGGAAAACCGGGTTTAGCCATATTATTTAATTAATATTTGATATTGATTTAAATAATATTTATTAATTAAAAAGTTTAATTAATAAATATATATATTTTTTATTTATTAAAAAGTTTAATAAATAAAATTATTATTATTATTTTTTAAATAATAATAATAATTAATTATATATATATATATATATATATATATATATATATATATATATATATATATGTCTTGCATGCAGCAAGACACATATATATTATGTAATGTTTATATATATATAAAAGTAAGCTTTGGCCAGAGCTTTAAAAAAAAAAGAAGTTAATTAGGGTATTCAATTGAAGCTTTGAATTGATTTTGAGGTTCAGAGATTGTTGGGTATACGAAAGTTTTAAAAAAAAAACTTTAGAAGTTGTTTTTTTCTCTCTCAGCCCCTCTGCCTTTCTTCTTCTTCTCCTTCCTCTTCTTCTTTTCTTTTCTTTTCTCTTCTTTTCGGAGTCCCACAACTCCGTTGCGCAGCGCCGAGGATAGCGGGACTACCTGGGGTGGTCCTCGGGGCGTTCGTGAGAAGAGGTCGGAAGAGTTCGTGACGAGGAACGGCCGGCGGACTTGAAGAAATTGGAGCTACAAGGGTATGTATTTCTAATTTCTTAATTCCGTCGCTTTGAGCATGTTTTCTATTTTTTAAATTGATGAAATTAGAGTATCATCGGTCCGAAATCGCTTTCTGCTGCGCATGTCGCTCCATCAATTGGTATCAGAGCGATTTTGTGATTAACTCAATTTGCATCAATTTAAGTTGGTGGGTATTTTAATTTAGAAATTGTTTCTGAATTGACGTCTAAAGTGAATATCGATTTTGACATAGTTTCTATTTGAATTTCATTATTTGTAATTGTCCGAGAATGTATGGGCTTTAATGTGTGTTGAAAAATATGTAATTTTAGAGTCATTAGAGTCCATATAGGTTTCTTTGTGAAAGAAGCTCGAGTTTTGAGCTCGCCGAAATGTTCGGTATAAGTTCAACTCGTTCTAGGCAATACGAAGAGAAATTCGAAGAGATTTTGGCCGAAGCGTTCGGAGGAAGCAAGTTGGTCAAAGGCGGTGCGAAGAGTTCGAAGTCCGCTCAAGACTTAGCTTGTTGTTCAAGCTTGTAATAAATAGTTATTGCTTGCTAAATGCCAAAATCGATCCACTTTAGCGTGTTTAATTAATTATGCATTGTGAATGTATGTTTTAATTACAATCCATGTTTGTATGTGCATATAGTATGCCATATAGATTTAAAATCCCACCATAGGAAGCATGCTTCATGCATTGGTATTATGTTATAAGTGTTATAATATATAGTATGCATATTTGGGAATTCATGAGTATTAATATAAGAGTTATATTAATTCATGAATTAGATGTTGCTAATTTAATAGAATAATTGATATAAGTGTTATATTAATTATGAAATTAAATATACAACATAGGTTGCCCTGGTTTTATGCATATTGTAGGTTATAAGTGTTATAATATATATGATGCATGTTTAATTCATGGTTATTAATATAAGAGTTCTATTAATTCATGAATTAGTTGTTGTTTGCTTAATAGAATAATTAATATAAGTGTTATATTAATTATGAAATTAAACATCCAACTAAGATGCACATTGTATGTTATAATTGTTATAATGTATAGGATGCATGCTTAATTCATAAATAATTGATATAAGTGTTATATTAATTTATGAATTAGGAGTTGTATATTTAAGAGCATAATCGATATAAGTGTTATATTGATTATAAAGTTAAATATTCAATTTGCCATGCCTTAGCGAATGTATGTTTGAGAAGCATATAGAAGTTTGTTGTAGTATGTCTAGTTTTTGCAAGTGTTGTAAAAATGACTTAGACTTTTAAAATCTATAACAAAGAAAAACATGTTCATTTAGGGTTAAATGAGTCGATCTGGTTCATTAGATGAATAGGTCGAAATCTCGTAAATGCTAAGGATATGAGAAACTCACCCGGTGAAATCTTGTCTAAGGTTGGAGGTAATTGAATTGACGGAACACCTCCTACTTGGGGACTATTGTTGCGTGCTCAATGTTTAAAAGGAATATGCAATAAGAGAGCACTCAGAACATGCAAGCATACATGATCTTGTAGCAAGTAATTAATATTTTTTCATTCGTTTTCCCACAGAGATTTATTCTTAGTTACTCGCGAAGTGTATTGTTAAGCAAGAATGGGTGAATTTGATGGGGTAGATTTGGTTTTAAATTTCCTAATTACTAAGGAATAAGTGACGGATAGCAACATAAACAAGTGCAAGTAAATGATAAACTCAAATGCAAAGAGAAGAGATTAAGAAACGAAGAGGAAAATGGCTAAGGCAGAATTTTTAACTAACGGAATTGCGGAAACAACAATTATACCGCAATGTTCTTAATAGCGAATGTGTGTAAAATGTGGAAACAAGGGCTACTAACGACTCCTCTATAGGCTTTTTCACACGATTCTCAAGCATTAGATCAACTCACTATGCATCAAACTAACTCATTCTCATGTATCTTCCGATTTCATGCATTAGATTCTTTAGTTTACTCATGTCCAAGTAAGGTCTTAAGACTCTTGTTAAAACAGTGAGTTGTGATTTGTACTAGGAAAACGCCTATTCCTAGGTCGTTTTCTGGCTACCTTGAGAGGCTAGCATGAGTGTATGACTCTGAACTCTTACTCCTTCCAGAGGTTAGGAGTTCTTTGGACAAAATGGATGGCCAATCGAAATTGCCCGTGGGATGAAGCTTACATACAATCAATGCATTCGAGAGCTATCCTACATGCTTGGTCCACGTGTTTCTTCCTACAGATTTGTCATTAGCATGCCCTTATGCGATTTAGTTACTCATGGATGTATATGGAATAGAAAGACTAGATGGAGACGACATGCTTAGAAGAATATTAGAGTCAAAACAGAAGCTAAAGACAGTAATAGAGAAGGTAAAGAAACTTGTGACTTGATGAAAATAGGACTTCGATTTATTAAGAATTGAACTAAACAAATGACAGCCTTAAAGAACTAAAGTAAAGCACACAGCAACGAAATGAATTAGAGTAGCTATTGGAAAGAAAATAACAACAGACAGTGATGGAAATGGGAAAGTAAAACAGAAAGCAATGAAGTTGAGCGTGATCGCCTCGACGCAGATGCCTCGGCTGAAGGGAGAGAAAGGCAAGCCTTGCTTGGATGAATCCAATCAGAAGAGAAGATGAATCTTCTCTCCTTCCTATCAGATTATCGACTCAACCAGCTAAACTTTTCAACCCAACAGACGGAAGAGAAAAACAGGAGAAAGAACTGTGCTGCGAAGAGACTTCTACGCTTTCCGGATATGTTTCAACCTTCCACTTTGACCTCCTTTTATAGTAGTCTGCAGGTGCGATTGGGTCAAGGAGAACCATCCATTCTCAACGTCGTACTTCTACGTGGCTGGAGGAGAAAGAACGAATCCCTGAAATATCGGATCACAACAGAAAAAGGTTAGCCAACTTACGGATTTCACTTAAAACATTGCGGTTTTAGCAATGTTTCCGCAATGCACAATTTTCATTCTTTTAACTTCGTTTTGCATTCCTTTTCTTTCCTTTTGCATACAAGTCCTAATTTAGCTTTATTCTTCTAATTCTCATATCTAAGCACAAGTTCAAGCTAAATCCTATCAAAAACACCTAAAAGTGCACATCTTTCTATAGAAAACAAGTCCTAAATTAGTCACTTTTGGAGACGTAACACACCCCCAAACTTAAGGTTTTGCTCGTACTCGAGCAATCTAAGGACTTACTTAGGCTGCTGTTTCAATCTTTCTAACCACTTGCTGACTCCCCTAAGTTTCTATCTATGACAATACTGTCCTGTGACACACTTCTAAGTTTACAACTAACTTCTCATTTTGCTTCTTCTGACTTCGCACGCCTAATGATCCTACTGTTTCATTAACTCCCTACGACTGATCTACTTGCTTCTATCATATCATGCAACTATCCCTAAGGTTTCAAATTCTACCTAGCTTTACCCTAGACTCAGTACATGTTTCTAATTTTCACTTTTGAGCTACCTAGGATTCCTTAGAGTCATGCCAGTCTTAGTACAAACCAGTGACAGTAGTACATTCATATAACAAACTAAACCCTGGCATCACTACATTGGATATACATTCATCTCCCTAGACAAACCTAAAAGCTACAACCTTGTGCTTAGCTCATTGAGGATCAGAGTTCTTTTTATTCAGGACATCTAAGCCACAAAGCTGCAACTCCTAAGCATACATTCTTCTTCCTTAGTTTTTCCTTTTTTCTTTCTTTCTTGGGGACCTCTCCTTTGGTTGCCTTTTGATGCAATGCCACTTGTGGGTTACACACATGGCACTGATTACTTAGAAACCTCAAGAGAGACACCCCACTTTATTCTTTTTTTTTAGTTAATCATTTTTTTTTCAAAGGAGAAGAAGAATGCTTATGTCTAAAAGGAGAGAGGAATGTTCCTAGGCCTAGGGTGGCCTCCCCCAAACTTAAACTACTCATTGTCCCCAATGAGTGTCTGCGGTGGCACACCCCCAAATTTATCCTAGAAGCATCTAGTCTAGGGCAAAACAAAGAGAATCCAAAAGTCCTAGGGATAGACAGAACATTCTTAAAGCAAATAACTCAGCAGCAGAAATTTGTAAAAACAGGAAGGGTAGGACTTAAAGCTTCGCATGCTGAGCAATTTAAGAGACTAATTTAAACTATCAAAGGTGCCTTAAGACACTCATCCAGCATGCTTATAGATAGGCTATATAAGGTAGTCAGGACAGCAGCAAAAGAACAAAATTAAATTAGAACCAGCCTAGCTAATCAATCAGTCAAAAGCACTCAATAACTAACAAAAATTGCGGATTCCGCAATAATTTCGCAATGAATAAACAGGGTAGATATATCAGTGATCAAGGCCCCTATGCATGCTCTTTCCAGTCATCTCAGTTATACAAAAAGGAACCTAAAACAATCTACCTATTCAGATACCATCAGACTATACTAAGCAATTCTAAACAACAAAAATAAAGACTAAAGACAGATCAAATATTGATTCCAAAATAGCAGCATTCACACAGTTTAACGAAAAGCAGAGTGTTTTTTTTTTTTTTTTTTGTAGGGAACATAAATACTCCCTTGAGTGCTCTTCAGACTAGCACTCAGACGTCCTCATCATCATCTCTCCGTGCTCGTGGAGGTGCCCATGGCGTCAGCAAATCAGTGGGGAACTCAGGAAAGATGCAGCCCAACTGGTCAGCAACATCCTTATCCCTCGCTTGAGCATACTCAGCCCATTGAGCCATCTTCTTCTGCAGGTCCATCAGGCAGGCCATAGAGAGGGATTGAGCAGCAGCCAGGCCGTCTAGCTCAAACTCCATGTTCCCCTTCCTGCGCATCCTCAGGTCTGTAGGCAGCTCCAGATGCCCCGTGTAGGCCAACTGCCTCTCCATCCTCTCGATTGGTACACCTGCACGTAAGCAAAGCTTAGTGATTGTGTTGGGGAAGAAAAGTGGACCCTTACCTTTTTTTGCACAGTCTGCGATTGAGGCTGCAATGACCTCACCAACATTGATTGTGAGGCCCCTCATGATCGCGTAAACCAGCAGTGATCTTCCTTGGTTGATGGTGGTCTCGTGGGTCACTGGGGACAGCCGCCTTCGCACGAAGGAGAACCAGACAGCTGCCTTGGCTGTGAGGGTAGCACTCATCAGAGTGTGCTTCCCATTGCGCGAAATCGTCCACGCTGCCTCAGGTTGGCCGATGATCCGTAGTGCTTCCTCCAGGACGGCCTCAGTTGGCGCGTCAATGATCCTTGCATAATCAGTGTGCCTCTGCCCTTTGAGGCCATAGGCTTCATTGATCGCCTTGGCTGAGAAGTCCACCTCGATTCCTCTTACCACGGACAAGCCATCCTCAGGGTTCATCAGGTTGGCGTAGAAATCGTACACCATGCTGGAGTAGGCGGGGATGGGCGGTCTGCATAGCTCCTCCCAGCCGTGGTTGGTGATCCCTGCGCGCAAGAATTGCGGAAGGTCTGCCAACGCGTCAAGGAACCCCTTCTCATGGAGTAGGTCCCGTTTCCTCAATTCAGTGCCTCTTGATTCTGCATCAGAGGACACATACCTCACAGCTTGAGGCTCATCTTCGGGGTACAGCTTGGCTTTCCCCTTATCTTTTGCTTTGGCTGATTTAGCAGCCTCGATCTTTAGCTTCTTCAGAGAGGGCTCACTACTAACCTTCTCCTTTTTGGATTTCTTTGAAGCTTTTGGCCGTTTGGCCTTGACAGCCTTAGGCACCTTCTTTCTCAATCGTGCCCTGGTGGTGATCTGTTGGAGGCAGTCCCCCAACGTTTCATCCATTGAATCTTCCCCCTTTGCTGGGCTATCGGGGCAGACTTTCCTCAAAGGAGAGAAGACCTCATCCTCTTCAGCTGTGTCTTCGCCTCGTGCCGATTCTTGATGTTCTTTGCTTGGAATTTCAGGCACGGGCGTTCGCGATGATGGTGATGCCTCAGGGCTCTGCGGCGGTGGAGATTGGTCAGAGCTTAGTGGAGATGGGGAAGGCTCGGGGCTTCGCGCTGGTGGGGATGGAGAAGAGCTTTGTCTGGCCGTCTCGTAGGATGGACGGCCACTTTCTTGACTCTCCACAGTGAGAGTCTTCTTCTTGATCGCTGCGTCGTCGACAGCCATCGTCCACTTCCTCTTCTTGGACGTTCCTGCTGGTTCAGACGGCCCAGCAGGGATCTCCGTCACCACCTTCCACTTCTTCTTGCGGACAGGCAGCTTGGGAAGTCGTTCGGTTCGCGCGGCTCGGCATCTGCCAAGGCAAGGAGTGCCTCCCTCGCAGCTGCCTCAGCTTCAGTGGCCTTCTTTCTGGAAGCAGATCTCTCAGCCCGTGTAAGCACCATGGTCGAATCGGAGAAATCTGGAAAGAGGAATTGCAGAGGAAGAAGGAGAGAGATTTCTTGGAGTTCAGTGAATGAGGGAAGCGTACTGGCCACGGCGGTTCTAACGGCTATTTGTAATGATGTAAATCCCAACGGCTATTTTGTTGCGATTTCAGCAAATCCACCGCAATTAAATGGCCGTTGGAGATTTTTCTTGATTTAATCGCCAATATTCTCTCAACTTAATCTTTGATTTGGCCCAATATCTTCCCCGATTTTTTATCCTGGATTCATCTCCTTGATTTCCTCTTTCGATCCCCTATAAAAAGAAATAAAATTAATATCAAATTCGTAACAAAAATCACACACAAACATACACAAATAATAACCGAAAGAATAGCAAAAAATAAACTAAGGCATAGCCTCGCATGGACGAGCACAGTGATCACTCGTCCTCTCTTGGATTCATTTTCAAGTTTCAGCCAAGAGGAAGGCCGAGAGAGTCTTCACATCTCCTTCCTCATAATAATGCTTCAACCGTGCACCATTAACCATGAATGGTTGCCCGTGCTGCTGGTTCCTAATCTCGATTGCACCATGAACAAACACGTTAGTTATCAAAAAAGGACCTGACCATCTGGACTTAAGTTTGCCTGGAAATAATCTCAACCTTGAGTTAAATAACAAGACAAGCTGGCCTTTCTTAAAGTCCTTAATCCTAAGTCTACTGTCATGCCAAATCTTGGTCTTTTCCTTATACATTTTAGCATTTTCATAAGACATATGTCTAAGCTCATCAAGCTCATGTAATTGCAGAGACCGCAATGTTCCCGCATCGGTCACGCAATAATTCAGTTCTTTCAAGGCCCAAAATGCTTTAATTTCCAATTCGAATGGTAAGTGACATGCTTTGCCATACACAAGTCTATAAGGAGACATACCTAGGGGTGTCTTATATGCAGTCCTATATGCCCAAAGTGCATCCTCGAGTTGAAACGACCAATCTTTTCTATTGGGTTTGACCACTTTTTCGAGTATGTTTTTAATCTCCCTATTTGATATTTCAGCTTGTCCATTCGAATGTGGGTGATAAGGGGTGGCTACTCTATGTCTAACATTGTATTTAGCCAACACTTTTTCCATAGCTTTATTAATAAAGTGTGTCCCTTCACTAATTATAGCACGAGGTGTACCAAACCTAGTAAAGATATGTCTATTAAGGAATTTAATGACTGTTTTGGCATCATTGTTTGGACATGCTATGGCCTCTACCCATTTAGATACATAGTCTACAGCTACAAGTATGTAAAGGTTACCTGCTGATGGGGGAAATGGTCCCATGAAGTCAATGCCCCACACATCAAAGAGCTCCAACTCTAAGATGTAAGTGAGAGGCATCTCATCCTTTCGACTGAGGTTACCTGTTCTCTGGCATTCATCACAGCTGTGTGCGTATTCGTGGGCATCTTTGAAGATCGTGGGCCAATAGTAGCCACTCTGGAACACCTTTGCAGTTGTCCTTTGGCCACCAAAATGTCCACCATAGGGGGCTGTATGGCAGTGCTGCAGCACAGACTTCGCATCAGCAGCTGACACACAGTTCCTCAGTAAACCATCTGCACATGTCTTGTAGAGGGTAGGGTCGTCCCATATGAACTTCCTAGCTTCATGCAGGAACCTCTTCTTCTCTTGGCTTCCCTTGAAAGTTGGTAGTACCTGCGAGGCAAGGAAGTTAGCAATGTCAGCAAACCAAGGTTCCTCATCGTTATCACGATGAGTTAATACAAAGACATGTTCATCAATAAAGGCATCTGAAATTGCGGTTTCCGCAATTTTTCCGCAATTATGCTGCAATCTCGAAAGATGATCCGCAACCACATTTTCGCATCCTTTCTTATCTCTAATGTCCAGATCAAACTCTTGCAGCAACAATACCCACCAAATCAACCTAGGCTTCGCATCAACCTTCCTCATAAGGTATTTTAGTGCAGAGTGATCTGTGTACACGATTGTTCTAGTGCCTACAATGTAATTCCTAAACTTCTCGCAGGCAAACACTACAGCTAGCATTTCCTTTTCCGTGGTTGTGTAATTACATTGTGCCTCATTAAGTGTCTTACTAGCATAGTATACAGGGTGTGTTAGCTTGTCAATCTTTTGTCCTAGCATAACCCCTACTGCATAGTCACTTGCATCGCATAACATCTAAAATGGGAGATCCCAATTTGGTCCTACTATAATAGGTGCTTTGACTAATGCTTCCTTAAGGGTTGTCCAGGCTAGGAAACATTCTCTAGAGAAGATGAATGGCTTATTCAGCTCTAGAAGCTCACACAAAGGCTTGGAGATCTTTGAAAAGTTCTTAATGAACCTTCTATAGAAGCCTGCGTGTCCTAAGAAACTTCTAATGGCTTTCACATTCTGAGGTTCAACCAACTTCTCTATTATTTCAATCTTGGCCCTATCGACCTCTACTCCTGCTCTAGACACTCTATGACCTAGGACTATCCCTTCTTCCACCATGAAGTGGCATTTCTCCCAATTGAGTACTAAGTTGGTCTCCTCACACCTAGCTAGGACTTGTCCTAAGTTCTCTAAACAGTTTGTGAATGAATCACCAAAGTCTGAGAAGTCATCCATAAATATCTCTATCATGGATTCATCTAAGTCAGAGAAGATTGCCAACATGCACCTTTGGAACGTTGCTGGTGCATTGCACAAGCCAAAAGGCATTCTGCGAAAAGTAAATGTTCCAAAGGGACAGGTGAAGGTTGTCTTCTCCTGGTCCACAGGGTCTATGGTGATTTGGTTATATCCAGAATAACCATCTAAGAAGCAGTAATAAGCTCTACCAGCTATCCTATCTAACATCTGATCTATGAATGGTAGAGGGAAGTGGTCTTTTTTTGTTTCCTTATTCAATTTCCTGTAATCCATGCAAACTCTCCATCCTGTAATAGTTCTAGTTGGAATCAGTTCATTGCTCTCATTCACTACTACAGTCATCCTCCCCTTCTTAGGTACACATTGTATTGGACTCACCCACTGACTACTAGCTATAGGGAAGATTACACCTGCGTCTAACCATTTTATGATCTCTTTCTTAACTACCTCTTTCATAGAGGGGTTCAACCTACGTTGGTGATCTACTCGGGGTGTATGCTCTTCTTCCAATATTATCTTATGCATGCAGTAAGAAGGGCTAATGCCTCAATGTCAGCAATTGTCCATGCAATAGCCTTTCTATGTTGCTTGAGTAATAAGATTGTTATGTCTCCAAAAGTGACTTATTTAGGACTTATTTAGCTTAGAAAGATGCACACTCTTAGGTGTTTTTGATAGGATTTAGCTTAAACCTATGCTTATTTGTGAGAATTAAAAGAAGGTAGCTAAATTAGGACTTGTGTGCAAAAGGAAAGAAAAGGATTGAAAACCGAAGTAAAAGAAAGAAAAAAATACATTGCGATAGCATTGCGGAAACATTGCTGAAACCGCAATGTTTCAAGTGAAAACCGTAAGTTGACTGATCTTTTTCTGTTAATTTCCGTTATTTCAGGGATTCGTTCTTTCTCCTCCATCCATTCTGAAGTATGACGTTGAAGATGGATGGTTCTCCTTGGCCCAAATGCAGCTGCAGATTACTATAAATAGGGGTCAAAGTCGAGGGTTTGATCATCATCCGAAAGCGTAGAAGTCTTCTCGCAGCTCCATCTTTCTTCGTGTTTTCCTTTGTCGTTTGTTGGTGTGAGAGTCTCAGCTGTTGGAATCGAAAATCTGATAGGAAGGAGAGAAGATTCATCTTCTCTCCCGATTGGATTCATCCAAGCAAAGCTATTCTTTCACCCTCTTCAGCCGAGGCGGTTGCAACAAGGCTTTCAAGCATCTTTTACTGTTTTCTGTCTTTATTTCCATTTTCCAGCTTCAGTTTGTTGTTGTTTCCTTTCTTGTAACTAGATCAGTCCATTTCGTTGTGTTCTGTCTTTCTGTTTTGCACTTTAAGTTACTCTTTTTGTTCATTCAACCAATTAAGTAATCCAAGCACAATTCTTCATCTAGCGATTTCTTGTCTTCGCATCTTACTGTTTTACCTTGCTGTTTTTAGTTTAGTTCTCTTCTAGGCATGTCTCTTTCATCCCTTATTTCTGTTCTCCCTATATCCATGAGTAACTAAGTCACTTAGGGGCATGCTAATGACAACACTATAGGCTAAAAAAACGTGAACCAAGCATGTAGGATAGCTCTCGACGCATTGATTGTATGTAAGCTTCATCCCACGGGCAATTTCGATTGGCCATCCATTTTGTCCAAAGAACTCCTAACCTCTGGAAGGAGTAAGAGTTCAGAGTCATACTATCATGCTAGCCTTTCAAGGTAGCCAGGAAACGGCCTAGGAATAGGCGTTTCCCTAGTACAAACCATATCCTTCGGCCTTAACAAGATGCTTAAGACCTTACTTGGACATGAGTAAACTAAAGAATCTAATGCATGAAATCGGAAGATACATGAGAATGAGATAGTTTGATGCATAGTGAGTTGATCCAGTGCTTGAGAATCGTATGAAAAAGCCTATAGGATAGTCGTTAGTAGCCCTTAATTCATCACTTTACACACTTTCGCTGTTATTTAAATTGCGGTAGAATTGTTGTCTCCGCAATTCTGTTTAAGTTACAATTCTGTCTAGCTGTCTTTGCCTTCATTTATTAATCTCGTCTCTTTTCATTTGAGTTTAGCTTTGACTTGTTCTTGTTTATGTTGCTACCCTCTACACATTCAGTAGGAAATAGACAATTTAAAACCAATTTTACCCCATCAAATCCACCCTCTCTTTCTTAACTTTACACTTCACGATTAGCTTATAATAAATCTCTGTGGGAAAACGAATGAAAAAAATACTTACTACTTGCTATAAGATCATGTATGCTTGCATGTTCTGAGTGCTCTTTCTATCTTATTGCTTAATTATTTCAACACATTGAGCACGTAACAAGTTTTTGGCGCCGCTGCCGGGGATTTATTTAAGTGAAAACGAAGTTTGTTAAGTTTGAAACACCAAGTTTATTGCCTATTGAAGCTGATCTGTTTCATTTCTTTTGCAGGTACTATTGGGTTAGTTTATGAGTGAGCCTTCAAGTAGTGATCTAGAGTTCAATCCTGAGCCTGAGAGATTACTTAGGGCCAGAAATAGAGCCAAGAAACGTCTCTTTAAACAACTCCCTTTACCTCAAGTAATTGCGGGAACCGCAATTCCTCCGCAATTGTCTCAAGAA
Organism: Herpetospermum pedunculosum; assembly: GCA_028017165.1. NCBI lineage: Eukaryota > Viridiplantae > Streptophyta > Magnoliopsida > Cucurbitales > Cucurbitaceae > Herpetospermum > Herpetospermum pedunculosum. Next base: position 48,468,402 of record CM051528.1, on the reverse strand, counting down.
GAAATGAATGGAATAGTTCCAAATCCGGTGCCTGTCACTCGCAATCCCATCGAAATAGCGAATGACAAGGATAGCGCCATACTTTCGTACCTAGTACCTATGCCTGGGGAGCTGAACCCCAACATAATCCGTCCTGAAATCACTGCCAACTCATTCGAGTTAAAGCCAGTGATGTTCCAAATGTTGTCCACTGTGGGACAATTCTTTGGAGTGGAAAATGAGGATCCCCACAACCATCTTAGAAACTTCTTAGGAGTTAGTGATACATTCATCATCCCTGGAGTTTCCCAAGAAGCCTTGAGGCTATATCTGTTCCCTTACTCTTTGAGGGACAAAGCCAAGACATGGTTGAACTCATTACCTTCTGGATCTGTTCGCAATTGGACAGACTTAGCAGAAAAATTCCTAGTCAAATACTTCCCACCTGATAGGAATTCTACCTTTCGTGATGACATAATCAAATTTAAACAAGCTGACACTGAGTCTCTTCACGAAGCTTGGACAAGGTTTAAAGATCTCCTTCTTAAATGTCCACATCATGGTATCCCATGGTGTATCCAAATAGAGGTCTTTTTCAAAGGATGCAACCCCAACACTAGACAAGTCTTAAACTCATCTGCTGGAGGTTCCATGTTGTCCAAGAGTTACAACGAGGCCTATGAGATCTTGGAGAAGATCTCAGCATCTCCTTGTAGGTGGTCAGATGATCCTGTTGAGCCAACTAGAGCTCAAGACAAGGATGCTCTAAGTGCAATGAGCAGCCAAATAAATGCCCTGACCAACCTAGTTAAGCAAATGACTCAAGCCAATCTCCAAACAAGTGTTAACACCGCTACCGCCATGTCAATGGGCACCCAACCAAGTCAAGGTGAAACACTTATATGTGGATTCTGTGGGGAAGGGCACCTGTATGAATACTGCCCTGGGAATCCAGCCTCAGTCTGCTATATTGGAGGTCAGCAGCAGCTTAGGAACAACCCCTATTCCAATACTTACAACCCTGGTTGGAGGAACCACCCAAACCTGTCATGGGGTGGCCAACAAAATGCTAACCAAGCTCCTAACCAACCTAGACCGAGTGGAACACCTGGTTTCACTCCCCAACATAACCAATCCATGTATCAAAAACCATACAACCAACCTGTAGGATCTTCTGTAGAAAACTTACTCAAGGAATACATAGCCAAGAATGATGCCACACTACAGAGTCAGCAAGCCACTCTTAGGAGCCTAGAGAATCAAATAGGGCAACTAGCCAATGAAATCAAAAGTAGGCCCCAAGGTAGACTCCCTGCTGACACTGAAGTGCCAAGGAGAGATGGTAAAGAACAAGTTCAAGCAATTGAACTTAGAAGTGGTAGACCATTGGTAAGCAGCACCAAAGACACACCAAAGAGAGTAGAGAACACTGAGTCTAGTGCTCCACTGGAGACTCTGCCAACCCAAGGCCCACCACCAACAAGCACATCAGGAGCCAGGCTGGAGCCGATTATTGAGGAGATAGAAGAAATTCCAAGGCCTCCACCAATCCTAAGGCGACCTGACGTACCTGCATATGTGCCACCACCTCCATATCCTCGAAGGCTTAAGAAGAAGCAGGAACAGGAAGTGCATTTTAATAAATTCTTAGAAATTCTTAAGCAAGTGCATGTCAACATTCCTTTTGTAGAAGTTTTACAGTCTATGCCTTCCTATGTAAAGTTTTTGAAAGATATTATTACTAACAAAAAAATAATTGGTGAGTTTGAAACAGTAAACCTCACTGAGGAGTGTAGTGCCATACTCCAGAACAAGCTGCCCAAGAAGGAGAAGGATCCTGGTTCCTTCACCTTACCTGTAGAACTTGGAGGCAAGCACGTGGGCAGATCGCTTTGTGACCTGGGCGCCAGCATAAACCTCATGCCCCTATCACTATTCCGCCAGTTGGGAATAGGAGAAGCACGACCAACCACTGTCACTTTACAACTAGCAGACAGATCCATTGCATACCTAGAAGGTAAGATTGAGGATATTTTAGTAAAGGTTGACAAGTTTATTTTCCTTGCAGATTTCATTATCCTGGATTATGAAGCAGACAAGGAGGTCTCCATCCTATTAGGCAGACCGTTTCTTGCCACAGGTAGGGCCCTGATCGACGTCCAAAAAGGTGAGCTCACTATGAGGGTTCATGATGAAGAGGTGAAATTTAGTGTGTATAAAGCTTGAAGGTACCCCTCTGACCTTGAATCCTGTGCTAGCATGAATGTTGTAGATTCTTTGATGGAAGAACAATTGGAGCATGAATTATTTACTAAGCATGCTAATAACTATGTAGGATTAGAATTAACTGATTTAAACATAGCTGAGATAATGGACATACCTGTAAATAACCCTCAGCATGTTTGTATGAATATTGACTTAACTGAACGATCTCTGAACCCATTAAAACCATCCATTGAGCATCCACCTGTCTTAGAGTTAAAGCCTCTCCCCACTCACCTCAAGTATGCATATCTAGGAAGTAATGATACCTTGCCTGTGATTATTTCTTCTAAATTAAGTGAAAAGCATGAGGTTGAACTGATTCTACTACTTAAGCAACATAGGAAGGCTATTGCATGGACTATTGCTGATATTAGAGGCATTAGCCCTTCTTATTGCATGCATAAGATTATACTAGAGGAAGAGCACACACCTAGAGTAGATCACCAACGTAGGTTGAATCCCTCTATGAAAGAGGTAGTTAAGAAAGAAATAATTAAATGGTTAGATGCTGGTGTGATCTTTCCCATAGCTAGTAGTCAGTGGGTGAGCCCTATACAGTGTGTACCTAAAAAGGGTGGGATGACTGTGGTAGTCAATGAGAACAATGAACTGATTCCAACTAGGACTGTCACAGGATGGAGAGTTTGCATGGATTATAGGAAGCTAAATAAAGAGACCAAGAAAGACCATTTCCCTCTACCATTCATTGACCAAATGTTAGACAGAATAGCTGGTCGAGCCTACTACTGCTTCCTAGACGGTTATTCAGGGTATAATCAGATCACTATAGATCCCAAAGACCAAGAGAAGACTACCTTCACTTGCCCTTTTGGAACTTTTGCCTTTCGCAGAATGCCTTTTGGCTTATGCAATGCACCGGCAACTTTCCAAAGGTGCATGTTGGCAATCTTTTCTGATTTAGATGAGTCCATGATAGAAATATTCATGGATGATTTCTCAGTCTTTGGGGATTCATTTACAAACTGTCTAGAGAATTTAGGACAGGTCTTGGCTAGGTGTGAGGAGACCAACCTTGTCCTAAATTGGGAAAAGTGCCATTTCATGGTGGATGAAGGGATTGTCTTAGGTCATAGAGTGTCAAGGGCAGGTGTAGAAGTTTACAGGGCAAAGATAGAAATCATAGAGAAGTTGGTAGAGCCTCAGAATGTCAAGGCCATTAGAAGTTTCTTAGGGCATGCTGGCTTCTACAGAAGGTTCATTAAGGACTTTTCTAAGATAGCCAAGCCTATATGTGAGCTTCTAGAGCTAAATAGGCCATTCGTCTTCTCTAAGGAATGTTTAGTAGCTTGGCAAACCCTTAAGAAAGCACTGATCACAGCACCTATTATAGTAGGGCCAGATTGGGATCTCCCATTTGAGATGTTATGTGATGCTAGTGACTATGCTGTAGGGGTTATGTTAGGACAGAAGATTGACAAGTTAACACACCCTGTCTATTATGCTAGTAAGACACTTAATGAGGCACAATGCAACTACACAACCACTGAGAAGGAGATGCTAGCTGTAGTGTTTGCTTGTGAGAAATTTAGGAACTATATTGTAGGCACTAGGACAATCGTGTACACTGACCATTCTGCTTTAAAGTACCTCATGAGGAAGGCTGATGCTAAGCCTAGGTTGATTAGGTGGGTACTGCTGCTGCAAGAGTTTGATCTAGACATTAGAGATAAGAAAGGAAGTGAAAATGTGGTTGCGGATCATCTTTCCAGATTGCAGCATAATTGCGAAAAAATTGCGGAACCGGCAATTTCTGATGCTTTTATTGATGAACATGTCTTTGTATTGACTCATCGTGATAACGATGAGGAACCTTGGTTTGCTGACATTGCTAACTTCCTTGCATCACAGGTATTACCAGTTTTCAAGGGAGGACAAGAGAAGAAGAGGTTCCTTCATGAAGCAAGGAAATTCATCTGGGATGACCCCACACTTTACAGAACATGTGCTGACGGCTTGCTAAGGAAGTGTGTTTCAGCTGCTGAGGCGAAGTCTGTGCTGCAGCACTGTCACACAGCTCCTTATGGTGGACACTTTGGTGGCCAAAGAACAGCTGCAAAGGTATTTCAGAGTGGCTACTATTGGCCAACGATCTTCAAGGATGCCCACAACTATGCCCACAGCTGTGATGACTGCCAAAGAACAGGTAACCTCAGTCGCAAGGACGAAATGCCTCTCACCTACATCTTAGAGTTGGAGCTCTTTGATGTATGGGGCATTGACTTCATGGGACCATTTCCCCCATCCTCAGGTAACCTTTACATTTTGGTGGCAGTAGACTATGTATCCAAGTGGGTAGAGGCCATAACATGTCCTAATAATGATGCTAAAACAGTCATAAAATTCTTGCATAGGCACATTTTTACTAGGTTTGGGACACCTCGTGCTGTCATTAGTGATGAGGGGACACACTTCATTAATAAGGCTATGGAGAGAGTGTTGGCTAAGTATAACATTAGACATAGAGTAGCCACTCCCTATCACCCCCACTCGAATGGTCAGGCTGAAATTTCAAATAGGGAGATTAAGAACATCCTAGAAAAAGTGGTTAAACCCAATAGGAAAGACTGGTCCTTTAAACTCGAGGATGCACTTTGGGCATATAGGACTGCATATAAGACACCCCTAGGTATGTCTCCTTATAGACTTGTATATGGTAAAGCTTGTCATCTTCCATTTGAGTTAGAAATTAAGGCATTTTGGGCACTAAAAGAGTTGAATTATTGCGTGACCGATGCGGGTACGTTGCGGTCTCTGCAATTACACGAGCTTGATGAGCTTAGACAAATGTCTTATGAAAATGCCAAAATGTATAAGGAAAAGACCAAGATTTGGCACGATAGTAGACTTAGGATCAAGGACTTTAAGAAAGGCCAACTTGTTTTATTGTTTAACTCACGATTGAGGTTATTTCCAGGCAAACTAAAGTCCAGATGGTCAGGTCCTTTCATGATTACTAATGTGTTTGTTCATGGTGCTATTGAGATAAAGAACTTGCAGCAAGGACAACCATTCATGGTTAATGGTGCAAGGTTGAAGCACTACTATGAGGAAGGAGATGTGAAGACTCTCTCGGCCTTCCTCTTAACTGAAGCATGAAATTAAGAACGAGAGAGGACGAGTGATTGCTGTGCTCGTCAACATGAGGCTCATGCCTTAGTTTATTTTTTACGATTTTCCGGTTATCATTTGTGTATAAGTTTGTATGATTTTAATGGCGAATTTGATGTTGATTTTATTTCTTTTTGTAGGGAATCGATAGAGGGAATCAAGGAGAGTAAATCCAGCTTTTAAAATCAAGAAAATATTGGGCCAAATAAAAGATACGAATGAGCAAAGATTGACATTTAGATGAAAAAAATCTCCAACGGTCACTAAAATTGCGCTGGATTTGCAGGATTCGCAAAAATATAGCCGTTGGGATTTATCCGTTTTCTTTATATCCGTTAGAAGGCGCGTTGATCTGTACGATTCTCCCATTCTCTGAACTCCAAGAAAACTGCGATTCTCTTCATCTGTTATTCTTCTCTCCAAAACTCCACGATTCAACAATGGTGCTCACGAGGGCTGAAAGATCTGCGGCCAAGAAGAAGGCTGACGACGCTGAATCGGCTGCGAGAGACGCACTGCTTGCCTTGGCTGAGGCTGACGCCGCGCGAACTGAACGCCTTCCCAAACATCCGATTCGCAAGAAGAAGTGGAAGGTCGTCACAGAGATACCTGCTGGACCCTCTGAGCCAGCAGGCACACCCAAGAAGCGCAAGTGGAGTATGGTTGTGGCCGAGGAAGAAATCAAGAACATGACTCCCTCTGTGGAGAGTCCAGAACAAAGCCAGCCATCCCACGAGACAGCCGAACGCAGCCCGTCGCCATCTCCGCCAGTTCAAAGCCCTGAGCTTTCCTCATCACCGCCAGTGCAGAGTCCTGAACTGCCTTCATCACCACAGAGCTCTGCACAGACCCCCACAGCCGCACAAAGCACTACTCCGTCGGCCACTGCCCCACAACATGACCCTGAATTTCCATATGGGGAGTTCCAAGAATCGACGCAGGGCAGTGGGGAAGGTGAGGAAGAAGAGGTTTTCTCTCCGTTGAGGGAAGCCAATCCTGAGAGTCCTGCGCAGAAGGATGATTCCATGGAGGAGACATTGGGGGCTTGCCTCCATGCGATCGCAACCAAGGCAAAGCTGAAGAAGAAGAAGGCTGCCAAGAATATCAAAGCCAAACGGTCCAAGAAATTAAAGAAAAAGAAAGCCAAGAGGGCGCTGGCATCAGAGGGAGAGAGTGCTGAGCCATCGTTCAAGAAGCTCAAGCTTGAGGCTGCGGAGTCAGCCAAACCAAAGGACAAAGGGAAGGCCAAGCTTTACCCTGAAGATGAGCCTCAGTCAGTGAGGTATGTGTCCTCTGACGCTGAGTCCAGGGGTATTGAGCTGAGAAAGAGGGAGTTGCTGCACGAAAAGGGCTTCCTCGACAGACCTGCTGACCTGCCGCAATTCTTGCGCACAGGCATTGTGAATCATAGCTGGGAGGAGTTGTGCAGGCCACCCAATCCGGCTTACACGAGTATGGTATATGACTTCTACGCCAACCTGCGAAACTCTGAGGAGGGGCTGTCTGTGGTTAGGGGAGTAGAAGTGGACTACTCAGCAAAAGCCATCAACGAAGCCTATGGCCTCAAGGGCCAAAAACATACTGACTATGCGAGGATCGTTGATGAGCCTACTGAGGCAGTCCTGGAGGAGGCCATTCGAACCATTGGCCAGCCTGAAGCATCCTGGACCGTGTCACGCAATGAGAGGCACACTCTCATGAGTGCCAACCTCACAGCTAAGGCGGCTGTATGGTTTGCCTTTGTAAGGAGGAAGCTGTCCCCCGTGACTCATGAGACCACCATCAACCAGAGCAGATCGCTGCTGGTCTATGCCATCATGCGAGGTCTCACGGTCAACGTGGGTGAAATCATGTCAGCCGCCATTGCTGAGTGCGCGAAGAAAGGTAAGGGTCCATTGTTTTTCCCTAATACTATAACTAAACTATGTTTGCTTGCAGGAGTCCCTATTGAGCGAATGGAGCAGCAAATGGCTTACACAGGCCACTTGGAGCTGCCTGCTGGCTTGAGGCTGAAACGGAAGGGGAATATGGAATTCGAGCTGGATAGGTTGGCTGCTGACCAGTCGCTGTCCATGGCTTGCCTGATGGATATGCAGAAGAGGATGGCTCAATGGGCCACATACGCGCAGGCACGGGACAAGGAAGTTGCTGACCAGCTTGGCTGCATCTTCCCTGACTTCCCCACAAATCTTCTGAATCCATGGGTGCCTCCACGACCACGACGACCTGATGAGGATGAAGACATCTGAGTGCTGGTTTGAATTGCACTCAAGGGAGTATGGCTGTTCCCTTAGAATAAAAAAAAAATCTGCTTTCTGATAGACCATGTGAATTCTGCTGTTTTTAGTAAAGTTTTGATCTGTTTTAGTTGCTTCGTTTTACGTTTTTAAATTGCTTAGTATAGCCTGCTGCTAGCTGATTAGGTAGGATAGTTTAGGTTTATTTTTGTCGAGCTTGAATGACTGGATAAAGCATGCTTAGGGGCCCTAAACATTGATATATCTGCCCTGACTTGATTGCGAAATAATTGCGGTACCCGCAATTTTTATTACTGAATGCATGTTTTGGACTGTCTGTTTAGCTAGGCTGTGATCTGTTTAAATTCTATCTTTTGTTGCTGTCATGACTACCTTATATAGCTTATCTAAATGCGTGCTGGATGAGTGTCATAGGACACCCTTTGATAGTTTAAATTAACCTCTAAATAGCTCAGCATGCATAGTTGTAAGTCCTTGCCTGTCTGTTTTTTTTTTCGAATTCCTGATGCTGTGATATTTTCTTTTAGAATGTTCTGTCTATGCCTAGGGCTTTTAGATTCTCTTTGTTTTACCTTAGACTAGATGCTTCTAGGACAAGTTTGGGGGTGTGCCACCTCAGACACTCATTGGGGACAATGAGTAGTTTAAGTTTGGGGGAGGCCACCCTAGGCCTAGGAACATTCCTCTCTCCCTTAAAAGCATAAGCATTCTTCTTCTCCTTGACAAAAATGATGAACTGAAAAAAAAAAAATGAAAAATAGAATAAAGAGGGGAGTCTCTCTTAGGTTGCTAAGTAATAAATATAAGCATTGCATCAAAAGGCAACCAAAGGAAAGGCTCCACCTAAGAAAGAAAAAAAAGGGGAAAAGAGTAGGGAAGAAGAATGTATACCTAGGAGTTGCAACTTTGTGGCTTAGATGTCCTGTTTAAAAAGAACTCTGATTCTCAATTAGCTGAGCACAAAGTTGTAGCTTGTAGGGTTGTTTAGGGAGATGAATGTATGTCCAATGTAGTGATGCCAGGGTTTAGGTTGTTCTCTTAAAGTACTACTGTCACTGTTAATACTAAGACTGGCATGACTCTAAGGAATCCTAGGTAGCTCAAAAGTAAAAACTAGAAGCATGTACTGAGTCTGGGGTAAAGCTAGGTAGAATTTGAAACCTTAGGGATAGTGGCATGATATGACAAAAGCAAGTAGATCAGTTGTAGGGAGTTAATGAAACAGTAGGAGTATTAGGCATGCGAAGTCAGAAGAAGCTAGATAAGAGGATAGTTTTAAACTTAGAGGTGTGTCACAGGACAGCACTGCTATAGATAGGGATATAGGGGAGTCAGTAAGTGGTTAAAGAAGATGAAACAGCAGCTTAAATAAGCCCTTAGTTGCTTGAGGACAAGCAAAACCTTAAGTTTGGGGGTGTGTTATGTCTCCAAAAGTGACTTATTTAGGACTTATTTAGCTTAGAAAGATGCACACTCTTAGGTGTTTTTGATAGGATTTAGCTTAAACCTATGCTTATTTGTGAGAATTAAAAGAAGGTAGCTAAATTAGGACTTGTGTGCAAAAGGAAAGAAAAGGATTGAAAACCGAAGTAAAAGAAAGAAAAAACTACATTGCGATAGCATTGCGGAAACATTGCTGAAACCGCAATGTTTCAAGTGAAAACCGTAAGTTGACTGATCTTTTTCTGTTAATTTCCGTTATTTCAGGGATTCGTTCTTTCTCCTCCATCCATTCTGAAGTATGACGTTGAAGATGGATGGTTCTCCTTGGCCCAAATGCAGCTGCAGATTACTATAAATAGGGGTCAAAGTCGAGGGTTTGATCATCATCCGAAAGCGTAGAAGTCTTCTCGCAGCTCCATCTTTCTTCGTGTTTTCCTTTGCCGTCTGTTGGTGTGAGAGTCTCAGCTGTTGGAATCGACAATCTGATAGGAAGGAGAGAAGATTCATCTTCTCTCCCGATTGGATTCATCCAAGCAAAGCTATTCTTTCACCCTCTTCAGCCGAGGCGGTTGCAACAAGGCTTTCAAGCATCTTTTACTGTTTTCTGTCTTTATTTCCATTTTCCAGCTTCAGTTTGTTGTTGTTTCCTTTCTTGTAACTAGATCAGTCCATTTCGTTGTGTTCTGTCTTTCTGTTTTGCACTTTAAGTTACTCTTTTTGTTCATTCAACCAATTAAGTAATCCAAGCACAATTCTTCATCTAGCGATTTCTTGTCTTCGCATCTTACTGTTTTACCTTGCTGTTTTTAGTTTAGTTCTCTTCTAGGCATGTCTCTTTCATCCCTTATTTCTGTTCTCCCTATATCCATGAGTAACTAAGTCACTTAGGGGCATGCTAATGACAACACTATAGGCTAAAAAAACGTGAACCAAGCATGTAGGATAGCTCTCGACGCATTGATTGTATGTAAGCTTCATCCCACGGGCAATTTCGATTGGCCATCCATTTTGTCCAAAGAACTCCTAACCTCTGGAAGGAGTAAGAGTTCAGAGTCATACTATCATGCTAGCCTTTCAAGGTAGCCAGGAAACGGCCTAGGAATAGGCGTTTCCCTAGTACAAACCATATCCTTCGGCCTTAACAAGATGCTTAAGACCTTACTTGGACATGAGTAAACTAAAGAATCTAATGCATGAAATCGGAAGATACATGAGAATGAGATAGTTTGATGCATAGTGAGTTGATCCAGTGCTTGAGAATCGTATGAAAAAGCCTATAGGATAGTCGTTAGTAGCCCTTAATTCATCACTTTACACACTTTCGCTGTTATTTAAATTGCGGTAGAATTGCTGTCTCCGCAATTCTGTTTAAGTTACAATTCTGTCTAGCTGTCTTTGCCTTCATTTATTAATCTCGTCTCTTTTCATTTGAGTTTAGCTTTGACTTGTTCTTGTTTATGTTGCTACCCTCTACACATTCAGTAGGAAATAGACAATTTAAAACCAATTTTACCCCATCAAATCCACCCTCTCTTTCTTAACTTTACACTTCACGATTAGCTTATAATAAATCTCTGTGGGAAAACGAATGAAAAAAATACTTACTACTTGCTATAAGATCATGTATGCTTGCATGTTCTGAGTGCTCTTTCTATCTTATTGCTTAATTATTTCAACACATTGAGCACGTAACAAAGATCAACTCAATTTCATGCTTAGCACTCAATTTAGATGAAATAATAACAGGCAGAGTATCATTACTTCCTAAATATGCATACTTAAGATGTCCAGGCAGTGGTTTTAATTCTAAGATAGGTGGATGCTCAATGGATGGTTTTAATGGATTCATGGATCTTTCAGTCAAATCAGTAGTCATACAAACATGCTGAGGATTATTCAAAGGTATGTCTATTATTTCAGCTATGTTTAAGTCAGTTAAATCTAATTGCACATAATCATTGACATGCTTAGTTTACAATTCATGCTCAAGCTGTTCTTCCATCAGTGAATCTACTATGTCCATGCTTGCACAAGATTCAGAGTCAGAAGCGTACCTTAGGGCTTTAAAAACACTAAACTTAACCTCCTCATCATGAACCCTCATGGTGAGCTCACCTTTCTGGACATCAATCAGGGCCCTACCTGTGGCTAGAAATGGTCTGCCTAATAGGATGGGGACCTCCTTGTCTGCTTCATAATCCAGGATGATGAAATCTGCAAGGAAAATAAACTTGTCAACCTTTACAAGAATGTCCTCTATCTTACCCTCAGGGTAGGCTATGGATCTGTCTGCAAGCTGTAAGGTGACAGTGGTAGGACGTGCTTCTCCTATTCCCAACTGGCGGAATAGTGATAGAGGCATGAGATTTATGCTGGCTCCCAGGTCACAAAGAGCTCTGCCCACGTGCTTGCCTCCTAACTCCACTGGTAGGGTGAAGGAACCAGGATCCTTCTCCTTCTTGGGTAGCTTGTTCTGGAGTATAGCACTGCACTCCTCAGTGGGATTCACTGTTTCAAATTCACCAATGATTTTCTTGTTAGTGATTATATCCTTCAGAAATTTAACATAAGAATGCATAGACTGTAGAACTTCTACAAAAGGAATATTCACATGCACTTGTTTAAGAATTTCTAAAAATTTGTTAAAGTGCACTTCCTGTTCTTGTTTTTTCTTTAGCCTTCGAGGAAATGGAGGTGGTGGCACATATGCAGGCACTTCAGGTCGCCTCAGGATAGGTGGAGGTCTTGGAATTTCTTCTATCTCTTCTATGATTGGTTCCAGCCTCGCCCTTGATGTGCTTGTTGGTGGTTGACCTTGGTTTGGCAGAGAATCCAGTGGAGCACTAGACTCTTCATTCTCTACTCTATTTGGTGTTTCTCTAGTGTTGCTCACCAATGGTCTACCACTTCTAAGTTCAATTGCTTGAACTTGTTCTTTACCATCCCTTCTAGGTACCTCAGTGTCAGCAGGCAGTCTACCTTGGGGCCTATTTTTGAGTTCATTGGCTAGTTGCCCTATTTGGTTCTCTAGGCTCCTAAGGGTAGCTTGCTGACTTTGTAGAGTGGCATCATTCTTTGCAATATACTCCTTAAGTAGATTTTCTACAGATGACCCTATTGGTTGGTTATATGGTTTTTGATACATGGATTGGTTATTTTGAGGAGTGAAACCAGGTGTTCCACTCGGTCTTGGTTGGTTAGGAGCGTGATTAGTATTTTGTTGGCCACCCCATGAAAGGTTTGGGTGGTTCCTCCAACCAGGATTGTAAGTGTTAGAGTAGGGGTTGTTCCTAGGCTGCTGTTGGCTTCCAACATAGCAGACTGAGGCTGGATTCCCAGGGCAGTATTCATATAGGTGCCCCTCCCATCAGAATCCACAGATTAGTGTCTCACCTTGACTTGGTTGTGTGCCCATTGACATGGTTGTGGCGGTGTTGACACTAGTTTGGAGATTGGCTTGAGCCATTTGTTTAACTAGGTTGGTCAGAGCGCTTATTTGGCTACTCATGGCATTGAGTGCGTCCTTATTTTGAGCTTTACTTGGCTCTATTGGATCATCTGACCACCTACAGTGAGATGCTGAGATCTTCTCCAAGATCTCATAGGCTTCATTATAACTTTTGGAAAGCATGGAACCACCAGCAGATGAATTTAGCACTTGCCTGGTGCTGGGGTTGCATCCTTTGAAAAAGACCTCTATTTGGATACACCATGGAATGCCATGGTGTGGACATTTAAGCAGAAGGTCCTTGAACCTTGTCCAAGCTTCGTGAAGCGACTCATTTTCAGCTTGTTTGAATTTAATAATGTCGTCACGAAAAGTAGAATTCCTATCAGGTGGGAAATATTTTACTAGGAATTTCTCCGCCAAGTCTGTCCAATTGAGAACTGATCCAGAAGGTAATGAGTTTAACCACGTTTTGGCTTTGTCCTTTAATGAGTAGGGGAAGAGGTAAAGCCTCAAAGCTTCTTGGGAAACTCCAGGGATGAGGAAGGTATCACTAACTCCTAGGAAGTTTCTAAGATGGTTGTGGGGGTCCTCATTTTCCACTCCAAAGAATTGTCCCACAGTGGACAACATTTGGAACATTACTGCCTTTAACTCGAATGAGTTGGCAGTAATTTCAGGGCGGATTATGCTTGGGTTTAGCTCCCCAGGCATAGGTACTAGGTAAGAGAGGATGGCACTATCCTTGTCATTCGCTATTTCGATGGGATTGCGAGTGGTAGGTACCGGATTTGGGACTGGTCTGTCCATTTCTTCTTGAGAGAATTGCGGAGACTCCGCGGTTTCAGCAATTATTTGAGGTATAGAGGGTTGGTTAAAGAGACGTTTCTTGGCTCTATTTCTGGCCCTAAGTAATCTCTCAGGCTCAGGGTTGAACTCTAGATCGCTACTTGAAGGCTCATTCATAAACTAACCCAATGGTACCTGCAAAAGATATGAGAAAAGATCAGTTCCAATAGATATTAAAAATTGATTTTCTAACTTAACAAACTTCGTTTTCACTAAACTAAATCCCCGGCAGCGCGCCAAAAACTTGTTGCGTGCTCAATGTTTAAAAGGAATATGCAATAAGAGAGCACTCAGAACATGCAAGCATACATGATCTTGTAGCAAGTAATGAGTATTTTTTCATTCGTTTTCCCACAGAGATTTATTCTTAGTTACTCGCGAAGTGTATTGTTAAGCAAGAATGGGTGAATTTGATGGGGTAGATTTGGTTTTAAATTTCCTAATTACTAAGGAATAAGTGAAGGATAGCAACATAAACAAGTGCAAGTAAATGATAAACTCAAATGCAAAGAGAAGAGATTAAGAAACGAAGAGGAAAATGGCTAAGGCAGAATTTTTAACTAAGGGAATTGCGGAAACAGCAATTATACCGCAATGTTCTTAACAGCGAATGTGTGTAAAATGTGGAAACAAGGGCTACTAACGACTCCTCTATAGGCTTTTTCACACGATTCTCAAGCATTAGATCAACTCACTATGCATCAAACTAACTCATTCTCATGTATCTTCCGATTTCATGCATTAGATTCTTTAGTTTACTCATGTCCAAGTAAGGTCTTAAGCATCTTGTTAAAACAGTGAGTTGTGATTTGTACTAGGAAAACGCCTATTCCTAGGTCGTTTTCTGGCTACCTTGAGAGGCTAGCATGAGTGTATGACTCTGAACTCTTACTCCTTCCAGAGGTTAGGAGTTCTTTGGACAAAATGGATGGCCAATCGAAATTGCCCGTGGGATGAAGCTTACATACAATCAATGCATTCGAGAGCTATCCTACATGCTTGGTCCACGTGTTTCTTCCTACAGATTTGTCATTAGCATGCCCTTATGCGATTTAGTTACTCATGGATGTATATGGAATAGAAAGACTAGATGGAGACGACATGCTTAGAAGAATATTAGAGTCAAAACAGAAGCTAAAGACAGTAATAGAGAAGGTAAAGAAACTTGTGACTTGATGAAAATAGGACTTCGATTTATTAAGAATTGAACTAAACAAATGACAGCCTTAAAGAACTAAAGTAAAGCACACAACAACGAAATGAATTAGGGTAGCTATTGGAAAGGAAATAACAACAGACAGTGATGGAAATGGGAAAGTAAAACAGAAAGCAATGAAGTTGAGCGTGATCGCCTCGACGCAGATGCCTCGGCTGAAGGGAGAGAAAGGCAAGCCTTGCTTGGATGAATCCAATCAGAAGAGAAGATGAATCTTCTCTCCTTCCTATCAGATTATCGACTCCAACAGCTAAACTTTTCAACCCAACAGACGGAAGAGAAAAACAGGAGAAAGAATTGTGCTGCGAAGAGACTTCTACGCTTTCCGGATATGTTTCAACCTTCCACTTTGACCTCCTTTTATAGTAGTCTGCAGGTGCGATTGGGTCAAGGAGAACCATCCATTCTCAACGTCGTACTTCTACGTGGCTGGAGGAGAAAGAACGAATCCCTGAAATATCGGATCACAACAGAAAAAGGTTAGCCAACTTACGGATTTCACTTAAAACATTGCGGTTTTAGCAATGTTTCCGCAATGCACAATTTTCATTCTTTTAACTTCGTTTTGCATTCCTTTTCTTTCCTTTTGCATACAAGTCCTAATTTAGCTTCATTCTTCTAATTCTCATATCTAAGCACAAGTTCAAGCTAAATCCTATCAAAAACACCTAAAAGTGCACATCTTTCTATAGAAAACAAGTCCTAAATTAGTCACTTTTGGAGACGTAACAACTATCCGGTACTTGAGTAAAGTTAACCCGGCTTTATGAGCATGCATTAGAGGTGTGAGGTTAATAAAGTGTTTATAACCTAGACATCTCAGGTAAATAGTTTGCCTAGACTTAAGGTTTTATTTTCTTAGCCGGATAAAACCTGAGTAGTTTACCCTAAAACCGAATATGATGCTTAGTAGATGTGTTGAGAAGGAATATATGATATATCCCTCTCCTGCTACGCACTCCGTATAGTTCACAACGTGAGAATTTTGCTCGGCCTCGTGTTGCTAATGTGGCAACCCCCTTAGGATGGTGTTTGCAACTTTCAATAGCAAGGTGAATGGAGTAAGTGTCTATAGTAAGTGGGAGAAGGAAGTACGTCAGTACATCCTATGGTCTCCTCCATTGGATTGAACCGTGAGATTCCCATGTTCCGCCTGCAAGGTGCCCTTGGTGGCACCAATCCCTTAGGAGGGCCGTTTCATGGGAGTTGAACAAGTCAGTCACCATTTATGGATAAAGAAACATAAGGCCATTTCCAACTCTGACATTCCCTTAGGTTGCACTGTTGGGGTCGTCCTGTGCGTTCTAAAAATGGAGGGTCACACTTACGAGATTTGCTAAGTAGTTAGTAAATCTTGACCAAAAATGATAACTAAGATGCTATAGGAATATGAGTTATTCTGGAGTTAGCATTTAGTCAAGAATGTCTTGGTTTAGTGAAGGAGTGCTCGTTTACCCTTAGGTAGCGACCATTCTAACTCACTAAAGTATCGTTGCATGTAAATAAAGAGTGTGGGTACTTTATTTACTGCTAAACCTCTTAATTGGTTTAAATAGGTTAAAACCGTTTCACTAATAGATTTACATTCTTTTTCAGCATGTCGAGCTCTTTTATACAGTTGTTAGCACACGACAAATTAACCGGTGAAAATTTTGGGACGTGGAAGTCGAACCTTAATGCAGTTTTGGTTCTCGACAACCTAAGATTTGTCTTAACGGAGGAGTGTCCTCCGGTTCCTGGTTCAAATGGCTCACGAACTGTTCGTGAAGCATATGCTGGTTGGATTCGAGCTAATGATAAAGCTCGAGTTTATATCCTGGCAAGCATATCTGATGTTTTGTCAAGGAAGCATGAGAGGATGGTTTCCGCTAAGGAAATCATGGCTTCACTACAAGAGATGTTTGGAAAGCCTTCCTCATCTCTTAAATATGAAGCCCTCAAGCACATTTACAACTGCCGTATGGTTGAAGGAACCTCTGTTAGGGAGCATGTCCTTAACATGATGGTGTACTTCAATACTGCAGAAGTAAATGGGGCAACCGTCGACGAACAAGGTCAGGTTGGATTTATCTTGGAATCTCTTCCGAAGAGTTTCCTGCACTTCAGGACCAATATGGTCATGAACAAGATAGAATACAATCTGACGTCTCTTCTGAACGAGCTTTAGATTTATCAGTCCCTGCATACCTCGAAAGGAAAGGAGAAGAAGGTAAATGTTACCACTTCTGTGAAGTTCCAGAAAGGGTCTGGGTCTGGGACTAAATCTGAACCTCTTACTGTGAGTAATAAGATTATTCACAAAAAGAAGAGAAGTGCCAGGAAAGGCAAAACCCCAGCTGTAGGTGTTGCGTGCTCAATGTTTAAATTAAAGATGCAATGATATAGCACTCAGAACATGCAAGCATACATGATCTTGTAGCAAGTAATAAGTATTTTTTCATTCGATTTCCCACAGAGATTTATTCTTAGTTACTAGCGAAGTGAGTTGTTAAGTGAGAATGGGTGGATTAAATGGGGTAGATTTGGTTTTAAAGTGCCTAATTATTAAGGAATGTGTATGATATGAAAGCATAAACAAGTGCAAGTAGATAATTAAACTTGAATGTGGAGAGAAGAGAACACAAACTAAGAAAGAAATGACGAATGCAAAATTTTGAACTGATGGAATTGCGGAAACAACAATTTTCTAGCAATGTTACTAACAGCGAATTAAGTGTAAAGTGTGGAAACAAGGGCTACTAACGACTCCTCTATAGGCTTTTTCATACGATTCTCAAGCAGTAGATCAACTCATCATGCATCAAACTAACTCATTCTCATGTAACTTTCGATTTCATGCATTAGATCCTTTAGTTTACTCATGTCCAAGTAAGGCCTTAAGCATCTTTTTATAACAGTAAGTTAAGTGTTTTGTACTAGGAAAACGCCTATTCCTAGGTCGTTTTCTGGCTACCATGAAAGGCTAGCATGAATGTACGACTCTGAACTCTTACTCCTTCCAGAGGTTAGGAGTTCTTTGGACAAAATGGATGGCCAATCGAAATTGCCCGTGGGATGAAGCTTACATACATTCAATGCATTTGAAGCTAACCTACACGCTTGATTCACGTATTTCTACCTATAGTCTTGTCATTAGCATGCCCTTATGTGATTTAGTTACTCATGGATGAAGATGGAATGGGAAGAATAAACGAAGACGACATGCTTAACCAAATATAAAGGGTAAAACAGACGAAGGAAACAGTAAGCAGAAGAGATGAAGAACTTGCGAAGTGATGAAATAATGCTTTGATTAACCAACGTTTGAACTAAACAAATGATAACTCTGAACAACTAAAACTTTAAACAGACAACAACGAAATGAAGTAGAGTAGCAAACGAAAGGGAAATGCAACAGACAGCAATGGAAACAGAAAGAGAAAAAGCAAGTAAATCCGTGCGTGACCCCTCGTCGCAAACGCCTCGACTGAAGAGAGAAGGGGAGCCTTGCTTGGATGAATCTAATCAGAAGAGAAGACAAATCTTCTCTTCTTCCTATCAGATTGTCGACTCCAACAGCTGATCCCTTCAAACCAACAGCCAGAAGAGAGAAAAAGAGTAGAAAAGACTGCGTTGAACTGGAGAGTCTACGCCTTTCGAGTGTGTTTCAACCTTCCATTTTGACCTCCTTTTATAGTGTTCTGCAGGTACGATTGGGTCAAGGAGAACCATCCATTCTGAACGTCGTTCTTCTACGTGGCAGCAGGAGAAAGAATGGGCCCCTGAAAGATCGGAACAAAACAGAAATTGGTTAGACAACTTACGAATTTCACTTAAAACATTGCTGAAACCGCAATGTTTTTCGCAATGCTTCAGCAATGTGCAAATTTCAAGTCTTTAACTTTGTTTTTGGTTCTTTTCCTTTCCTTTTACACATAAGTCCTAATTTAGCTTCATTCTACTAATTCTCATATATAAGCACAAGTTTAAGCTAAATTCTACAAAAAACGCTTAAGGGTGTACATCTTTCTATAGCAAATAAGTCCTAAAATAGTCACTTTTGGAGACGTAACACACCCCCAAACTTAAGGTTTTGCTCGTCCTCGAGCAATATAAGGACTTTATCTAGGCTGCTGTTAACCTCTCTAACTACTTGCTGACTTCCCTAAGTTCCCTATCTATGGCAATGCTGTCCTGTGACACGCTTCTAAGTTTAAAACCAACTCCTTATTTTGCTTCTTCTGATTTCTCTTGCCTTATAATCCTACTGTTTCATTAACTCTCTACAACTGATCTATCCTCTTTGGTCATTAAGTTCATTGTGCAACTATCCCTAAGTTTTCAAACTCTACCTAGCTTTGCCCCAGACTCAGTACATGCTTCTAATGTTTTTCTTTTGAGCTACCTAGGATTCCTTAGAGTCATGCCAGTCTTAGTATAAACTAGTGACAGTAGTACATTCATAGAACAACCTAAACCCTGGCATCACTACATTGGATATACATTCATCTCCCTTAACAAACCTACAAGCTACAACTTTGTGCTTAGCTAATTGAGGATCAGAGTTCTTTCATTCAGGACACCTAAGCACAAAACTGCAACTCATAGGCCTACACTCTTCTTCCTTAGTTTTTCCTTTTCCTTTCTTTCTTTGGTGGAGCCTCTCCTTTGGTTGCCTTTTGATGCAATGTCACTTGTGGGTTACACACATGGCACTGATTACTCAGCAACTTCAAGAGAGACACCCCTCTTTATTCTATTCTCATTTTTTTTTCAGTTCATCATTTTTTCAAAGGAGAAGAAGAATGCTTATGTTTAAAAAGGGAGAGAGGAATGTTCCTAGGCCTAGGGTGGCCTCCCCCAAACTTAAACTTCTCATTGTCCCCAATGATAGTCTGAGGTGGCACACCCCCAAACTTGTCCTAGAAGCATCTAGTCTAGGGCAAAACAAAGAGAATCTAAAAGTCCTATGCATAGAATGAACTTTCTTAAAGCAAATACTACAGCAGCAGAATTTTGTAATAACAGTATGGTAAGGACTTAAAGATATGCATGCTGAGCAATTTAAGGAAGCTAAATTAAACTATCAAAGGTGTCCTAAGACACTCATCCAGCATGCTTACAGATAGGTCTTATATGGCAGTCAAGAAAGCAGCAAGAGAGCAAAATTGAAACAGAACCAGCCTATCTAACAGTCAGTCAATAGCATGCGATAACTAACAAAAATTGCGGAGTCCGCAATAATTTCGCAATGAACCCGCAGGGCATATTTATCAGTGATCAGCCCCTTTTTCCTGCTATTTCCAGTCATCTACAGCTAAACAAAAAGGAAACTAAAACAAGCTAGCTACTCAGATACCATCTACCTAGACTAAACTATCCTAAACAATCAAAAGAAATTAAAAACAGAACAAGCATTTGATTCACAAATATCAGTTACCAGTTAACGAAAAGCAGATTTTTTTTTTTATTATTAAAGAGGGAACAGAAGTACTCCCTCGAGTGCCCTTCAGACTGGCACTCAAACATCCTCATCATCATCCTTCCTCTCCCTCGGAGGTGACCACGGCTTCAGTAGATCAGTGGGGAAGGCAGGGAAGATGCATCCCAATTGATCAGCCACGTCTTTGTCCCTCGCCTGAGCGTACTCAGCCCACTGTGCCATCTTGCGTTGTAGATCCATTAAGCAAGCCATGGAGAGAGATTGAGCCGCAGCCAGGCCGTCTAGCTCAAATTCCATGTTCCCCCTTCTTCGCATCCGCAGGCCTGTAGGCAACTCCAGATGACCCGTGTAGGCCAGCTGCCTCTTCTTCCTCTCGATAGGTACACCTGCACGTAAACAGAGCTTAGTGATGGTGTTTGGGAAGAAAATAGGGCCCTTACCTTTCTTTGCACATTCGGCTATGGAAGCCGCAATGACCTCACCAACATCCATGGTGAGGCCCCTCATAATGGCGTACACCAGCAACGATCTGCCCTGATTTATGGTGGTTTCGTGGGTCACCGGGGATAGACGCCTTCGCACAAAGGAGAACCAGACGGCTGCCTTGGCCGTGAGGGTTGCACTCATCAGAGTGTGCTTCCCATTCCTTGAGATTGTCCAGGCCGCCTCTGGTTGGCCTATGATGCGCAGGGCCTCTTCCAAGACAGCCTCAGCTGGTGCATCCATGATCCTCGCGTAGTCAGTATACTTCTGCCCCTTGAGGCCATAGGCTTCATTGATAGCCTTGGCCGAAAAATCGACCTCAATCCCCCTCACCATGGACAGACCATCCTCGGGGTGCGTCAGATTGGCGTAGAAATCGTACACCATGTTGGAGTAGGCAGGGATGGGCGGTCTGCACAGCTCTTCCCAGCCGTGGTTGATGATCCCTGCGCGCAAGAATTGCGGCAGGTCCGCCAACGCATCAAGAAATCCCTTCTCATGGAGCAGGTCTCTCTTCCTCAACTCATTGCCCCTCGATTCTGCTTCTGAAGAGACATACCTCACGGCTTGAGGATCTTCTTCGGGGTACAATTTGGCTTTCCCCTTATCCCTTGTCTTGGCCGACTCAGCAGCCTCGACCTTCAGCTTCTTCAAAGAAGGCTCACTACTGACCTTCTTCTTCTTGGATCGTTTTGAAACTTTTGGCCGTTTGGCCTTCACAATCTTGGGCGCTTTCTTCCTCAGTCATGCCCTGGTGGTGATCTGCTGGAGGCAGTCCCCCAACGTCTCGTCCATCGAGTCTCTCCCCCCCTCTGCTAGGCTATCAGGGCTGACTCCCCTCAAAGGGGAGAAGACTTCATCTTCCTCAGCCGCCTCATCGCTCGGCACTGATTCTTGATGCTCTTCAAGCGGGACTTCAGGCTCTGGCGTCTGCGAAGATGGAGATGGCTTAGGGCTTTGTGCAGGTGGAGATGGCTCGGGGCTTTGTTTGGCCGTCTCGTAGGATGGACGGCCACTCCCTTGACTCTCCTCGGTGGGAGTCTTTTCCTTGATCGGTGCGTCCCCGACTGCCATCTTCCACTTCCTTTTCTTGGGTGTACCCACTGGTTCAGACGGACCAGCAGGAATTTCAGTCACCACCTTCCACTTCTTCTTGCGTACTGGAAGCTTAGGTGGTCGTGAGGGCTGCGCAGCTTCGGCATCGGCCAAGGCAAGTAGTGCCTCTCTCGCAGCTTCCTCTGCGTCAGGTGACTTCTTCTTGGAGGCAGATCGCTCAGCTCGTGTAAGCACCATTGTTGATTCGGAGAGATCTGAAGGTAGGAGATGCAGAGGAAGAAGAAGAGTGATTTCTTGAAGTCCAACGAATGACGAAAGCGTAAGGGGCACAGCTAACTTAACGACTATTTGTAATCAAGTGGATCCCAACGGCTCTTTCTGTTGCGGTTTCAGCAAATCCACCGCAATTAAATGGCCGTTGAGGATTTTCTTGATTTAAATCCCAAGATTCTCACAACTAAATCTTTGATTCGGCCCGATTTCTTCGTCGATCCATTACCCTTGATTCATCTCCTTGATTCCCTCTTTCGATCCCCTATTAAAATGTACAAAATTAACACACAATTCGTAATAAAAATCACACCTAAATACACAAAATAAACACCGAAGAAATACGAAAGAAAGAAAAAAAAACTAAGGCATAGCCTTCACATGGGCGAGCACAGTAATCACTCATCCCCTCTTGATTTGGCTCTCAAGCTTCAGATAAGAGGAAGGCCGAGAGTGTCTTCACATCTCCTTCCTCGTAGTAATGCTTCAATCGTGCACCATTGACCATAAACGGTTGCCCGTGCTGCAGGTTCCTAATCTCAATTGCACCATGAACAAACACGTTAGTTATAACAAAAGGACCTGACCATCTGGACTTAAGTTTGCCTGGAAATAATCTCAACCTTGAGTTAAATAACAAGACATGCTGGCCTTTCTTAAAGTCCTTAATCCTAAGTCTACTATCATGCCAAATTTTAGTTTTTTCCTTATACATTTTGGCATTTTCATAGGACATATGTCTCAACTCATCGAGCTCATGTAATTGCAGAGACCGCAATGTTCCCGCATCGGTCACGCAATAATTTAGCTCTTTTAAGGCCCAAAATGCTTTGATTTCCAATTCGAATGGTAAGTGACATGCTTTTCCATACACAAGTCTATAAGGAGACATACCTAGGGGTGTCTTATATGCAGTCCTATATGCCCAAAGTGCATCCTCTAACTTAAACGACCAATCTTTTCTATTGGGTTTGACCACTTTTTCGAGTATGTTTTTAATCTCCCTATTTGATATTTCAGCTTGTCCATTCGAATGTGGGTGATAAGGGGTGGCTACTCTATGTCTAACATTGTACTTAGCCAACACTTTTTCCATAGCTTTGTTAATAAAGTGCGTCCCTTCATCACTAATTATCGCACGAGGTGTACCAAACCTAGTAAAGATATGCCTATTGAGGAACTTAATGACTGTTTTGGCATCATTTGTTGGACATGCTATGGCTTCTACCCATTTAGATACATAGTCTACAGCTACAAGTATATAAAAATTACCTGCAGATGGGGGAAATGGTCCCATGAAGTCAATGCCCCACACATCAAAGAGCCCCAACTCTAAGATGTAAGTGAGAGGCATCTCATCCTTCCGACTAAGGTTACCTGTTCTTTGACATTCATCGCAGCTGTGTGCATGGTCGTGGGCATCTTTGAAGATCGTGGGCCAATAGTAGCCACTCTGGAACACCTTTGCAGCTGTTCTTTGGCCACCAAAATGTCCACCATAGGGAGATGTATGGCAATGCTGCAGCACAGACTTCGCTTCAGCAGCTGACACACACTTCCTCAGCAATCCATCTGCACATGTCTTGTAGAGTGTAGGATCGTCCCAGATGAACTTCCTAGCTTCATGTAGAAACCTCTTCTTTTCTTGTCCTCCCTTGAAAGTTGGTAGTACCTGCGAGGCAAGGAAGTTAGCAATGTCTGCAAACCAAGGTTCCTCATCGTTATCACGATGTGCTAACACAAAGACATGCTCATCGATAAAGGCATCAGAAATTGCGGTTTCCGCAATTTTATCGCAATTATGTCGCAATCTAGAAAGATGATCCGCAACTACATTTTCGCATCCTTTCTTATCTCTAATGTCTAGATCAAACTCCTGCAACAACAATACCCATCTAATTAACCTAGGCTTAGCATCAGCCTTCCTCATTAGGTATTTTAGTGCAGAATGATCAGTGTACACAATGGTCCTAGTGCCTACAATGTAATTCCTAAACTTCTCACAGGCAAATACTACAGCTTGCATTTCCTTTTCTGTGGTTGTGTAATTACATTGTGCCTCATTTAGTGTCTTACTTGCATAGTATACAGGATGTGTTAGTTTGTCAATTTTCTGTCCTAGCATAACCCCTACTGCATAGTCACTCGCATCACACAACATCTCAAATGGTAGGTCCCAATTTGGTCCCACTATAATAGGTGCTTTGACTAAGGCTTCCTTAAGGGTTGTCCAAGCTAAGAAACATTCTTTTGAGAAGATGAATGGCTTATTCAGCTCTAGAAGCTCACACAGAGGTTTAGAGATTTTTGAAAAGTTCTTAATGAACCTTCTATAGAAACCTGCGTGTCCTAGGAAACTTCTAATAGCTTTTACATTCTGAGGTTCCACTAGCTTCTCTATTATCTCTATCTTGGCCCTATCGACCTCTACTCCTGCTCTAGACACTCTATGACCTAGGACTATCCCTTCTTCCACCATAAAGTGGCATTTCTCCCAATTAAGGACTAGGTTGGTCTCCTCACACCTAGCTAGGACTTGTCCTAAGTTCTCTAAGCAATTTGTAAAAGAATCACCAAAGACTGAGAAGTCATTGTTAAGTCTCTGAAAGTGACTTATTTAGGACCCATTTAGCTTAAGAAGATGTACACATTTAGGTGTTTTTGTTAGCATTTAGCCTAAACCTATGCTTTAATATGAGAATTAGAAGAAGGTAGCTAATTTAGGACTTATGCACAATAGGTAGAAAAAGGGTTGAAAACCGAAGGAAAAGAATGAAAAAATAAACATTGCGAATGAATTGCGAAAACATTGCGGTGACCGCAATTATTCAAGTTAAAACCGTAAGTTGGCTGATCTTTTTCTGTTTAGATCCGACTTTTCAGGGATTCGTTCTTTCTCCTCCATCCATTCTGATATATGACGTTGAAGATTGATGGTTCTCCTTGGCCCAAACGCACCTGCAAACTACTATAAAAGGGGGTCAAAGTCGGAGGTTCAGTCATCACTCGAAGCGCAGAAGTCTTCTCGCAGTCCACCATTTCCATCTGTTTTCCTTTGCCGTCTGTTGGAGTGAGAGTCTCAGCTGTTGGAATCGATAATCTGATAGGAAGGAGAGAAGATTCTTCTTCTCTCTCGATTGGATTCATCCAAGCAAGGCTGATCTTTCATCCCCTTCATTCGAGGCGACTGCCACGAAGCTTTCCAGCAACTCTTTACTGTTTTTCTGTCTTTCTCTTCTGTTTTACATTCTGCTTCGTGCTGTTCTTTTCCTAAGTAGCTAGAGTAGTTTATTTCGTTGCTTTCTGTCTTGTTGCTATTTACTTTACAGCTTTTATCTGTTCAACAAACAATTTCAGTAATCAAAGTTCATTTCTGCATTTCTCATTTCCCATCTTCTGCTACGGGTTTGGCTTACTGTTTTAAGCACATTTCCCTTCTAAGCATGTCTATCTTATCTACCATTTCTGTTCTCTATATATCCATGAGTAGCTAAGTCACTTAGGGGCATGCTAATGACAGAACTATAGGCTAAAAAACGTGAATCAAGTAGGCAGATTAACACTCGAACATTGATTGTATGTAAGCTTCATCCCACGGGCAATTTCGATTGGCCATCCATTTTGTCTAAAGAACTCCTAACCTCTGGAAGGAGTAAGAGTTCAGAGTCATATAATCATGCTAGCCTTTCATGGTAATCAGGAAACGGCCTAGGAATAGGCGTTTCCCTAGTACAAACTAAACACTCCTGCTTAAATAAGATGCTTGAGACCTTACTTTGAAGTCGAGTAAACTTAAGACTCTAATGCATGGAATCGGACGATACTTGAGATAGAGTGAGTTTGATGTATAGAGAGTTGATCCAAAGCTTGATAATCGTAATAAACTGCCTATAGGATAGTCATTAGTAGCCCTTAATTTGCCCATTTACATACTTTTGCTGTTGAGTTAATTGCGGATTAATTGCGGTTCTCGCAATTCTGCTAAGTTGCATTCTGTTTAGCTGTTTTCTTCCTCGTTTATTAATTCCATCTCTTGTCCTTTGCATCTAATTTCAACTTGCATTTGTTTATGTTATATCCCTTAATACATTCAGCAAAAATTAGATAATTAAAAACCAATTTTACCCCATCAAATTCATCCCATCTTTCTTAACAATCACACTTCGCGAATAGCTAAAAATGAGTCTCTGTGGAAAAAACGAATGAAATATACTTACTACTTGCTGTGAGACCATGTATGCTTGCATGTTCTAAGTGCTCTCCCTACCCTTTTGCATATTTATCTTTACACATTGAGCACGCAACAGTCATCCATAAATATTTCTATCATGGATTCATCTAAGTCAGAGAAAATGGCCAACATACACCTTTGGAATGTTGTTGGTGCATTGCATAAGCCAAAAGGCATTCTGCGAAAAGCAAATGTTCCAAAGGGACATGTGAAGGTTGTTTTCTCCTGGTCCACAGGGTCTATGGTGATTTGGTTATATCCAGAATAACCATCTAGAAAGCAGTAATAAGCTCGGCCAGCTATTCTATCTAACATCTGATCTATAAATGGTAAAGGGAAGTGATCTTTTTTTGTTTCTTTATTCAATTTTCTATAGTCCATACAGACTCTCCATCCTGTAATAGTTCTAGTTGGAATTAGTTCATTACTCTCATTCACTACTACAGTCATCCCCCCCTTCTTAGGTACACATTGAATTGGACTCACCCACTGACTGTTGGCTATAGGGAAGATTACACCTGCGTCTAACCATTTGATTATCTCTTTTTTAACTACCTCCTTCATGGAGGGGTTCAACCTACGTTGGTGATCTACTCGGGGTGTATGCTCTTCTTCCAGTAGTATCTTATGCATGCAGTAGGAAGGACTAATACCTCTAATGTCAGCAATCGTCCATGCAATAGCCTTTTTATGTTGCTTAAGCAGCAATATTAACTCAATTTCATGCTTTGCACTCAATTTGGACGAAATGGTAACATGCAAAGTATCATGCTCTCCTAGATATGCATACTTAAGATGTTCAGGCAATGGTTTCAGTTCTAAGAGAGGTGGATGCTCAATGGATGGTTTCAATGGGTTCATGGATCTTTCAGTCAAATCATTAGTCATACAAACATGCTGAGGTTTATCCATAGGTATATCCATTATTTCAGAAATATTTAAGTCAGTTGTATCTATTTGTACATAATCATTGGCATGCTTAATCAACAATTCATGCTCAAGCTGTTCTTCCATTAGTGAATCTACTATATCTACACTTGCACAGGATTCAGAGTCAGAAGGATACCTTAGAGCTTTAAAGACACTAAACTTAACCTCCTCATCATGAACCCTCATGGTGAGCTCACCTTTCTTGACATCGATCAAGGCCCTACCTGTGGCTAGAAATGGTCTACCTAATAAGATGGGGACCTCTTTGTCTGCTTCATAATCCAGAATGATGAAGTCTGCAAGAAAAATGAACTTGTCAACCTTGACAAGAATATCCTCTATCTTACCCTCAGGGTAGGCTATGGATCTGTCTGCCAACTGCAAGGTGACAGTGGTAGGACGTGCTTCTCCTATTCCAAGCTGACGGAATAGTGATATAGGCATGAGATTTATGCTGGCTCCCAGGTCACAAAGAGCTCTGCCCACGTGCTTGCCTCCCAACTCCACTGGTAAGGTGAAGGAACCAGGATCCTTCTCCTTCTTTGGTAGCTTGTTCTGGAGTATAGCACTGCACTCCTCAGTGAGATTCACTGTTTCAAATTCACCAATAATTTTCTTGTTAGTAATTATATCTTTCAAAAACTTAACATAAGAAGGCATAGATTGCAAAACCTCTACAAATGGAATATTAACATGCACTTGCTTTAAAATCTCTAAAAATTTATTAAAGTGCACTTCCTGTTCTTGTTTTTTCTTTAGCCTTCTAGGGAATGGAGGTGGTGGCACATATGTAGGCACTTCAGGTCGCCTCAGGACAGGTGGAGGCCTTGGAATTTCTTCTGGTTCCTCTATGATAGGTTCCAGCCTCACCCTTGATGTGCTTGTTGGTGGTTGACCCTGGTTTGGCAGAGAATCCAGTGGAGCACTAGACTCTTCATTCTCTACTCTCTTTGGGGTTTCTCTAGTGTTGCTCACCAATGGTCTTCCACTGCGAAGTTCAATTGCTTGAACTTGCTCTTTTCCATCCCCTCTAGGCACTTCAGTGTCAGCAGGCAGTCTACCTTGGGGCCTACTCTTGAGTTCATTGGCTAATTGCCCTATTTGGTTCTCTAGGCTCCTAAGGGTAGCTTGCTGACTTTGTAGGGTAGCATCATTCTTTGCAATGTACTCCTTAAGTAGATTTTCTACTGATGACCCCATTGGTTGGTTGTATGGTTTTTGGTACATGGATTGGTTATTTTGGGGAGTGAAACCAGGTGTTCCACTCGGTCTTGGTTGGTTTGGATCTTGGTTAGTGTTTTGTTGCCCACCCCAAGAAAGATTTGGGTGGTTCCTCCAACCAGGATTGTAAGTGTTAGAGTAGGGGTTGTTCCTAGGCTGCTGTTGACTTCCAACATAGCAGACTGAGGCTGGATTCCCAGGGCAGTATTCATACAGGTGCCCTTCCCCACAGAATCCACAGATCAGTGTCTCACCTTGACTTGTTTGTGCGCCCATTGAGATGGCTGTTGCGGTGTTGACACTGGATTGGAGATTGGTTTGAGCCATTTGTTTGACTAGATTGGTCAGGGCATTTATCTGGCTGCTCATTGCACTGAGAGCATCCTTGTCTTGAGCTCTCCTAGGCTCTACTGGATCATCTGACCATCTACAATGAGAGGTTGAGATCTTCTCCAGGATCTCATAGGCTTCATTGTAACTCTTTGAAAGCATGGAACCACCAGCTGAAGAGTTTAGCACTTGCCTTGTGCTGGGGTTACATCCTTTAAAGAATACTTCGATTTGAATACACCATGGAATGCCATGGTGTGGACATTTAAGCAAACGGTCCTTGAACCTTGTCCAAGCTTCGTGAAGAGATTCATTTTCGGCTTGTTTGAATTTAATAATGTCATCACGGAAGTTGGAATTCCTATCAGGTGGAAAGTATTTGACTAGGAATTTCTCAGCTAGATCTGTCCAATTGACAACTGATCCGGAGGGTAATGAGTTTAACCACGTTTTGGCTTTATCTCTCAATGAGTAAGGGAAGAGGTAAAGCCTCAAAGCTTCTTGGGAAACTCCAGGGATAAGGAAGGTATCACTAACTCCTAGGAAGTTTCTTAGATGGTTGTGGGGGTCCTCATTTTCCACTCCAAAGAATTGTCCCACAGTGGACAACATTTGGAACATTACTGGCTTTAACTCGAATGAGTTGGAAGTAATTTCAGGGCGTATAATGCTTGGGTTTAGCTCCCCAGGCATGGGTACTAAGTAGGAGAGGATGGCACTATCCTTGTCATTCGCTATTTCGATGGGGTTGCGAATGGTAGGTTCTGGATTTGGGTTTGTTCTATCCATTTCTATTTGAGAGAATTGCGAAGACTCTGCGGAGTCAGCAATGTTTTGAGGTATAGGGGGTTGTTTGAAGAGACGTTTCTTAGCTTTGTTTCTAGCCCTAAGTAATCTCTCAGGCTCAGGATTGAACTCTAGATCGCTACTTGAATGCTCATTCATAAACTAACCCAATGGTACGTACCTGTAAAAGAAATGAAAATAGATTAGTTCCAATAGATATTAAGCCTTGTGTTTCTAACTTAACAAACTTCGTTTTCACTAAACAAAATCCCCGGCAGCGGCGCCAAAAAATTGTTGCGTTCTCAATGTTTATATTAAAGATGCAATTATAGAGCACTCAGAACATGCAAGCATACATGATCTTGTAGCAAGTAATAAGTATTTTTTCATTCGATTTCCCACAAAGATTTATTCTTAGTTACTAGCGAAGTGAGTTGTTAAGTGAGAATGGGTGGATTAAATGGGGTAGATTTGGTTTTAAAGTGCCTAATTATTAAGGAATGTGTATGATATGAAAGCATAAACAAGTGCAAGTAGATAATTTAACTTGAATGTGGAGAGAAGAGAACACAAACTAAGAAAGAAATGACGAATGCAAAATTTTGAACTGATGGAATTGCGGAAACAACAATTTTCTAGCAATGTTACTAACAGCGAATTAAGTGTAAAGTGTGGAAACAAGGGCTACTAACGACTCCTCTATAGGCTTTTTCATACGATTCTCAAGCAGTAGATCAACTCATCATGCATCAAACTAACTCATTCTCATGTATCTTTCGATTTCATGCATTAGATCCTTTAGTTTACTCATGTCCAAGTAAGGCCTTAAGCATCTTTTTATAACAGTAAGTTAAGTGTTTTGTACTAGGAAAATGCCTATTCCTAGGTCGTTTTCTGGCTACCATGAAAGGCTAGCATGAATGTACGACTCTGAACTCTTACTCCTTCCAGAGGTTAGGAGTTCTTTGGACAAAATGGATGGCCAATCGAAATTGCCCGTGGGATGAAGCTTACATACATTCAATGCATTTGGAGCTAACCTACACGCTTGATTCACGTATTTCTACCTATAGTCTTGTCATTAGCATACCCTTATGTGATTTAGTTACTCATGGATGAAGATGGAATGGGAAGAATAAACGAAGACGACATGCTTAACAAAATATAAAGGGTAAAACAGACGAAGGAAACAGTAAGCAGAAGAGATGAAGAACTTGCGAAGTGATGAAATAATGCTTTGATTAACCAACGTTTGAACTAAACAAATGATAACTCTGAACAACTAAAACTTTAAACAGACAGCAACGAAATGAAGTAGAGTAGCAAACGAAAGGGAAATGCAACAGACAGCAATGGAAACAAAAACAGAAAAAGCAAGTAAATCCGTGCGTGAGCCCCTCGTCGCAAACGCCTCGGCTGAAGAGAGAAGGGGAGCCTTGCTTGGATGAATCTAATCAGAAGAGAAGACAAATCTTCTCTTCTTCCTATCAGATTGTCGACTCCAACAGCTGATCCCTTCAAACCAACAGCCAGAAGAGAGAAAAAGAGTAGAAAAGACTGCGTTGAACTGGAGAGTCTACGCCTTTCGAGTGTGTTTCAACCTTCCATCTTGACCTCCTTTTATAGTGTTCTGCAGGTACGATTGGGTCAAGGAGAACCATCCATTCTGAACGTCGTTCTTCTACGTGGCAGCAGGAGAAAGAATGGGCCCCTGAAAGATCGGAACAAAACAGAAATTGGTTAGACAACTTACGGATTTCACCTAAAACATTGCTGAAACCGCAATGTTTTCGCAATGCTTCAACAATGTGCAAATTTCAAGTCTTTAACTTTGTTTTTGGTTCTTTTCCTTTCCTTTTACACATAAGTCCTGATTTAGCTTCATTCTACTAATTCTCATATATAAGCACAAGTTTAAGCTAAATTCTACAAAAAAACGCTTAAGGGTGTACATCTTTCTATAGCAAATAAGTCCTAAAATAGTCACTTTTGGAGACGTAACAGTAGGCAAGGTAAAAGCTTCACACAGTGGAAAGTGTTTTCATTGTGGTGAAGAAGGGCACTGGAAGCGAAACTGCCCTAAATACCTTGCGGAGAAAAAGGCACAGAATGAACGACAAGGTAAATATGATTTATCTTCTGTCTAAACATGTTTTGTGGATTATGATTGTCATACCTGGATGTTGATTCAGGAACCACTAATCATGTTTGTTATTCTATTTCAGGAAACTAGTTCATGTCTGCCTGTTTCTTGACGAAGATGACTTATGAAGACGTCTACACAGTATCTACAGTGGGAGCTTGCAGTTTGTTTAGTTGTTTGTATAGAAATAATTTCAACTGTTGTAATTATTATCTATAAACTCAAGTTTGCTGTGAACGCTTTAGATGTATATAGTATCTTTTGTTTTTATAATGAATAGTTCATTTTGCAAAAGATGTATACAAGTAGTGTTCTATTAAACTTGGTTACAACTAAAGTGTTAAGACTTATCTTGTTTTATACTGGAAGCTATAAATTAACAATGGTTGTTAATTTTGCTGGTTCTTCTTAAGTGTTGAGAAAGCTTTAATGCAGTGGGAGAATTATGAGATAATTCGGCATGCTGAATTAATATGTTGGATGACTCCACTTATCATGCTTGACGATGACAGTGAGTTCATAAACAAGAACCAGTGGCTCAAAGTCATGGATCTTCAAGGGGTTTACAGACCAAGTCTATGAGGTGAAAACCTCTAAGGCTTGACTTTCTGGCAAAGGGACTGTCCCGATAAGAAGGGGTTAATTGTGTATTAACTTCATCTCTTGTTGTTAGATATAAGTTATATAGTATACTCGTATCCATTACCCTGTTCTATCTGATAGGACAAGATATATGGATATCAAGACTAGCTATCTTGATAGAGTATCTATTAGTCTAAACCAGGGAGATACATTTTTCAGGATTAAGAGCAAATCGTTTGCGAGCTTATTCAATCCATTTATGAATTGAAATAAGCATCTATATTCTGATTTATGAGGTTTGTTTATCAAATCTTATGTTTTTTAACATTACATTGATAAAACTTGTTGGACAAGTGTTTAATCAATGTTAAAGCTTTCATAATATATTCCCGTAATTTTTTCCTAATCATTGAGAATGATGTAGGATTCACTTCTGACATTTTAGCATAAACTAGCGACCCACTCTCAAATAGTTGATCTGAAGGTAGGCTTAGTTTGTTCTAAGGATTCAGCTTGATTTGAGTCGTAAGAACAAATCGCTAGTGTTGTCTCTTAAATCTTTTATTGACAAGCTGTTGTCAATATTCGATGGTCAATGAAAATGGTTTCCTAAGACACCTCAAGTGTTGAGGATACGAGATGCACCCAAGTGCATTTACATATTGGAGGTTAGGCGTATCTTTTGAGATACATGACCCGGTATGTGTTATGCAGTGGGAGCTGTCAGTAATATTAGTCCAATTGGATTGGATTCCGGTTAAAGTTTTGTCTTTATACTTAGAGGAGTAGAATACAAGAGTTGTATTGCTGATTCCTTGTTGGTAGCTAAGTCTATTTGCAGCTTGTGAAGCAGCAATAGGTTTATAAGTTGAGCTCGCAGATAGTGCTATGAGGAGATGTGATGGTCACATGGAAAGCCTCGTAATCATTTATGCTGATTAGTTTACTAAGTCTCTCATGGCTAAAGTGTTTGAGAGACACCTAGAAGAGTCTAGGGCTCCGAGTCGCTGGAGAGGACAGTGGGAGAAAGCTTCTGATATATGATATATTAGTTTTCTCCACCTAACATGTACACCACGGACGTTTAAGTCCAAGTGGGAGTTTGTTGGGTTTTATGTCCTAAAACTCGTGGTTTGTAAACTGTTATGTTTGTAAATATTCTATTTAGAATAAAGAGTTTTAGTTTTATTCAGTAAAAGAGTTTACTGGAATAAAGTGAAACGTGTTTACGTTAACCTATACCAATGACCAACACCCTTGGCTGAATATGAGTACTTGAGCCTCATGTATGACATGATTGTGGATCAGGCTCAAGTATTCAGTCAAAACGGTCTATAGTATACGGATAAGGTTGGGTACCTTATCCTGGTAACACTATTGGATGCGGCTCACTTTGTATTGTACAAAACGATGTGATCTGAATCGTTTCACATGGAGATGTGCGAGTGAGGGCGTCCTGTGCAAAGAGTTTGCATAAGATCGAATCGCGTATTAAGTCACTCTCTCTTTATAACTCCGTTTACTGATGAGACCGACTTATACATTTTGATGGCCTAGGTAACTCGAGCTTAATCCTGAGCTTGCTATGAACTCCTGCTTATTCAGAAGTATCCTTTGACTTGTACGGGTGAGAGTGGCTGAATGCCCACTCAATATGCCTACCAACTTGGGGATAAAGCCGAATAAGTAGCTGGGGACATAGTGTAGCAAGATTGGAATTCACTCCTAACCCGCTCTTCAGGGTTAGTAGATAGGTTGTTCCCTTAATAGCTGACTCCGGGGCTTGAACAATGTCAGCTCACACTTTCATGTGATGAGAGAGTTATATTGATCTGATGGTTGGACCACAGATCTATTGTTCATTAGAGGTGTCAGTGGTACTTAAGGAACAAGATGTAATGCAGGGGTTAAACGGTTTAAATGACCCAGCTGTTATTACGAACAACCTGTGAAGGATCGACTTACCGATGACGGTTATATCAAGAGGACACAATATTTCTACAGTGAGGAGAGTGCAACCCTCGGACTATAGTGGAGTCTCCGGGGGTTAACGAATGTTGGTTAGTCCGGTTAAAAGAGTTTTGACCGGATAATCTCGTATCGTTGGAGCTCATGATCTGTAGGTCCTTTAGGTTCTCCTGGCTAGCTCGGATAACGTCGTGCAACAATATAAAAGAAAAGAAAAAGAAAAAGAAAAAGAATTTGAATTGTTCAAATTCGGTTTCTGGAAAGAGGATGGACATATTTAAATATGATTTAAATATGGGAATAGCCTAAAACATGAATAGATTCATGTGTAAAAAAGTCGGTTTTCAGAAAACCGGGTTGAGCCATATTATTTAATTAATATTTGATATTGATTTAAATAATATTTATTAATTAAAAAGTTTAATTAATAAATATATATATATTTTATTTATTAAAAAGTTTAATAAATAAAATTATTATTATTATTTTTTAAATAATAATAATAATTAATTATATATATATATGTCTTGCATGCAGCAAGACACATATATATTATGTAATGTTTATATATATATAAAAGTAAGCTTTGGCCAGAGCTTTAAAAAAAAAAGAAGTTAAAAGAGGGTATTCAATTGAAGCTTTGAATTGATTTTGAGGTTTAGAGATTGTTGGGTATACGAAAGTTTTAAAAAAAAAACTTTAGAAGTTTTTTTTTTTCTCTCTCAGCCCCTCTGCCTTTCTTCTTCTTCTCCTTCCTCTTCTTCTTTTCTTTTCTTTTCTCTTCTTTTCGGAGTCCCACAACTCCGTTGCGCGGCGCCGAGGATAGCGGGACTACCTGGGGTGGTCCTCGGGGCGTTCGTGAGAAGAGGTCGGAAGAGTTCGTGACGAGGAACGACCGGCGGACTTGAAGAAATTGGAGCTACAAGGGTATGTATTTCTAATTTCTTAATTCCGTCGCTTTGAGCATGTTTTCTATTTGTTAAATTGATGAAATTAGAGTATCATCGGTCCGAAATCTCTTTCCGCTGCGCATGTCGCTCCATCACATACCACCAGAGGTTGGAGATGGACTGCTAGAGGATCGATTTGGAGAGAAATTGGGAGAGGAGACTGACCTCTGTTGAACCATGTTAACAGTAGATGAACCATTAACAAGGGAGAGACCAGTCAGACCGGATTTCAGGTCCACTTGCACTACAAGAAATAATGGCATTACCGACGTCACTATTTCCCGACCCCGATTCCTTCTTCTTCCATCTAATTCGTTCTCTGCCCTAAAAAAAACCCTCTCTGTAGACTACCGTCCCCTCTCCGAAATCGCCCCTTCTCCTCCCTCCTCTCTAGACTACCGCCGCCGTCGTCTCCTCTCCATTACCGCCGCCGTCGTCTTCTCTCCATTACCGTCGCCGTCGCCGTCGTCGTCGTCTCTCTCCCTCTCATTTCTCTTCTTTTCGCCGTCGTCGTCTTCTTCAACTTCACCAAGGTTCGTTCCATTTTCTCTCATTTTTCTTCTGAATTTATTTTCCTAAGAGTGCAAAAGCTTCAAATGTATATATATAAGGACGAAAAAGTACCAAACTAAGAATGTGAATGTTCAAAGTCTTGGCAGTCATACTGGTTGTTGCAATTAAATTGAAACTCTCGAGGAAAATTGAGGTTTCTAAGGCTAAAATATATTTCTCAATCCAGGAACTAAAAATGAATATCAGAATTGTTGAGTTGGTGATAATATAAGTTCACGGTTTATGAAATAGATGAAGAATGTTGAGTCGAAAGGGGTCTCTTTTTGGGTTTGATGTGTTAATATTTAATTTATGAAGGGATAGATTATGCTGCTTGGTTATTCTTTTTTATGACTCATGTGCGTAGATGATTTAATTGATGCTACATTTTCATAGATTGAAAAGTGTATGACATGATGTTGAAAATTTGGAAGTCTTCTTTGGTTTTTTAGGGCTTCTTCGATTTTTAGATATGACGTATTTTAATCGAGTTTTTGCCAGAAAGATATGGATACCAGGAAAGCAGAGATGGATAAACGCCAAAAAGTAATCGATAAAAAAAATGCTCGAACAATTGACTCAAACACCAAGACGATAAGCATCAAACGTGGTATGAACTATATCCCTCTCGTAATAAAACCGAATAGATTTTGCTATCCTGCAGCTATGGTAGCAAAATATTGTATGGATTAAGTTTGTGGTTAGTAGGTCGAGTACATTTAGGTAAACTTTGTGGTGTTGATCTATGACTATGAGATATATTAGGTTGAGTACATTTCATATTTGTATGCAATATGAATGATTAGTTCGGAGTTTAAAAGTATTATTGATTGTGAGTTTATGGAGAGGGACATGGGAGACTTACGATAGGCTGAATTTATGTTTAAGTGAATTTTTGTGCACTTTATAAAATTTTGTAAAGTTTGTGGTTAGTAGGTCGAGTACATTTAGGTAAAGTTTGGTTAGTAAGTGAGTTTTTGTAATTGCCTTTTGCAGAAGGATTCAACAATTGAGAGGGACTCTTATTGCTTAACCATTTTGAGCTTGTTTTTATTTTTTTTTTATTTTTTTTTTGTAGAGAACTATAGCTCTAGCTGAATGTACATGAATTGAAAGAGTGGTTGTTGTGATGAGATTTAAGTTTTAGCTTATTTGGTTAGGTTTAAAAAGGATTTTAAAACTTGGTTTTGAAAATGGAAGGTTTCGTTTTGAAAATGGAAGAATTATTGATAAGTTTAGATAATTTGGTATGTTTAAAGGATTTTAATATTTCGGTTTGAAAATGGATGAAATGTTGATAAGTTTAGATAATTTGGTTATGTTCAAGGGATTTTAATACTTACTAGTTAAGTTTTGATGTAATTATGTTCATGTTTTCGCTTTAGTTTGAGTTTGTGAAGTTGAAAGGTTTTGTTGGAGAGTGATTGAGTGACGAAACGACGGGTTAATGAATGAAATGTTTTCGTTTTAAAAATGGAAGAATTGTTGATAAGTTTAGATACTTTGTTTATGTTTAAGGGATTTTAATATTTCATTTTGAAAATGGATAAAATGTTGATAAGTTTAGATAATTTTGTTACGTTCAAGGGATTTTAATACTTACAAGTTTTGATAAGATAGTTAAGTTTTGATGTAATTATGTTCATGTTTTCGATAAATTTATAAGTTGCTTTGTTTTTCTTAGTTCAATGAACTTAGTATTCTTTTTTATGATAAGATTGTTATTGGTTTGATTTTTTTAGGTGTTTTGGAACGGAGTCCATGTAACAAAGGCTACTTTCCAAGATTATGATGATATAAAGCGGCCAAGCATGAAGTTTTATTCTTACCTTACTTAGGTTTTTTTTAAAAAAAAATTGTCAATATTTGTGTTGTACTTCTCATTTTAATGAAACCTTAAACTTTATACAAAGGAATTGTGAGAACATAAATTTGATTCAATAAATTGTGTTTTCCATTATTATTGCATACACAATTGTTTATAGGTAGCAAAAATTGGATTATAATGAAATTGAAATAGAATAATTGAGATTTTTTTTTTTTAAAAAAAAAAGAGATTTACCGACGCTAACAAAAACAAGCGTCGGGAAAGAGTACTTTTGCCGACGCCATTAATTTGACGTCGGCAAAAGTGGCACTTTCCCATTTCGTCGGTAAAGGTATATTTTTTGCCGACGAGGCGTAGTGGCGTCGGCAAAAATTATCTTTCCCGACGCATGCCATGGCGTCGGCAAAAGTAATTTTCCCGACGCTGTGTGGTTTGGCGTCGGGAAAGGCTTTCCCGACGTAGATATGCCGACGATCCTCCCGACGAAATTATTTTCGTCGGGAATGTCTTTGCCGACGCGTTTGTAGACCTTTTCCGACGTTTTTGTGCGTCGGTAAAACCCTATATTCTTGTAGTGTTGGTATTCCAAGCGTTTTTCATAGGAGAGAAGATCAGCCTGCATTTCAGACCAGCTGACACCAGCCTTTCCTTGTATCATAATCACAACCGGATTGTAATCCTCATCGAGGCCTGATAACACCTGTGAGATAAGATCACTAGAAGACAATGCACTACCAGCAAGTGTTAACCCATCAGAATATTTCTTCATTGTCACAAGGTACTCACCCATTTTTAGTGAACCTTTCCTTGTTTGTTGGAACAAACGCTTTAGATAATCAATTTTTGCCCTGGAGTGAACGCCAAATAATTCTTGCACAGCCTCCCATAAGCTCTTGGACGTGTAGAATCCCATTACCTGCATAGCAATCTCAGATGACATAGAATTGTAGAGCCATCCTAGGAGCAATTGATCAATGGTGACCCATTTTGTGTAGTCTGGATTTGGAATGAGCAAAGACTCAGTAGCCGTAGGCGTAGAAGTAAGAGAGCTTGAGCTCTCATCAGAAGAATCCACTGCAGCTGGCAAAGTGGGAGCTACAGGAGCTCGTATTTGTTTCTCAGGACAAGTAATCGCTCCCGTCAAATAGCCTTCCAGCTGATAGCTGCGAAGGATGGGCCAGGCAAGATTTTGCCAGAGTAAGAAATTTGTTCGATCCAGCTTGATGGATGTGATCTGATTCAGCAGCTGGTTTAGGGGAGGTCCGGTGAAGCTGCCTGTGATGGCGCTTGGTGAAGAGGAAGAAGATAAGAGGGGGTTGACGTTGGCCATACATGCAGCTCTGATACCAAGTTGGAGAAATAAAGAAAGCAGAGAGACAAATCCAACGAAGAAGCAAGCGAATTCTCTTTGTTATATCTCAGTAATGAATGAATACAATCTATATAGGGCAAGGAACCCTAGCCTCATATATATACACAAATACAGAGAGGGGAAAGGTAGATAGGACAAAATTACAATAGTTGTAATAACAACTTGATAGGAAACGTGTCATTGTCTTAATGGAGAGATAATACCAGAATTTGATTCCTCCAGCTCACATTCCAAGTCAGCTTGCTTATCCATGTCACTGCCTTGCTGGTTCTCCTTATCAGATCATATGTCAATACAGTAGTCAAAGCGAAACATATCTTTCTTAGCTTCTTTTAGAGAAAAAAAAAATAGAAAGAGAAAAGAAAAGAAAAGAAAAGAAAAAGAAAGAGAAAGAGAAAGAATATGTATTGAAAAAAAAGAAGCAAAATAGTTCAATAGTTCATTACGTGAAGGGAAGTTAATGTTTCAACAAAGTTAAAAAATGATCATTGTTCAAGAGTCGAAAAATTGAGCTTCATGTGAAAAAGTTTTATAATTCTTCTATTATAGTAGCTTAAAATTTTCATCCATCTACCCTTACCTAAGCCCAAGTACAACCAAAATGAGACCCTTGAATTTTTTTTGCATTCATTTTATTCATCGATGATGAAGATGTGATATATTAGGAAACTTATGGTAAAAATCTTTTATGTTTTGGTTCGAGTGTTTATCTTATATATACCATAAACAATTTAGCATATTGAGTGAAATTTTGTGACGGTGTTAGGTCTTGTGCATTCAAATTTGGTAACTTGATTAGATGTTTGAGTTTTTGGTACAAAATGTAGCCTATGAATGCTTATTTTCTTGATTGTCACTATGACTCAAGTCATTGATGTGTGTTTAGTTTTATTTGGATTCATAGATATCAAGGGAAGATTAAGTTGCACACACTCATGAAAGAGATACAATGATTTGTTTTTAAATGTCTTAATGATGGGTTGTGGTTTAATATGTCCTTCAATTGTGGATTATCTGTTTTATGAACACTGAGGTTTGAGTCACTTGCATGAATTTGTTGATTTAATTAGTGGTCTTGTTTTATTTTGCTCGAGGACTAGCAAAAGCTTAAGTTTGAGGGTATTTGATAGCACACAAAATGAGCTATCTTTATGACTTATTTTATGCTAGTTTAGAGGATTAAATGTGTACTTTCACGATTATATTTGATTATTTTATAGATATCGAGCATTTTGGAGCAAATCGGAGAATTTAGAAGCTTTGTGGTGAAAACTAAGCTATTTGGATGAAGTTTGAAGTTCCCAAGTGACAAAAAGAAGGAATTTGGGTCCAAAACCCGAGAGCATAGCGCCTAGGCGCTCGGAATGGGCGCCTATGCGCTACAAAATGATGAAGAAAAAAATAAAAACGCAAAAATGTATAAGCTTGGACTCAAACTCAACAGACGCGCGTGCATAGCAAGCCCAAACAAGCTTTCAACCAACACAACCAACTCTTGAATATGTCCATTTTAACCAGCAATTATAATGTTATTCGTTACGTCTCAACAGCCCACCAACATGCACCTGCATCAAGCTCCCTTGCACGTGCGCCGCACTTGATCGTTGCCCGCGCCCAGACCTATTTTAATACGATTTTTACCTAAATTGTCATATAAATAGATAATTTTTAGCCTTTCTTTGGGAGCCGATTTGGAGAAAAAATCCCAATTTCGAAATTACATAGTTTTTTGGAGTTTGAAGAGATTTTTTGGAGCACAAAGTACAGATTTACATGCTCGGGATCGTGAAGATTGCAGCGGAAACGTGGAATCGACACGAGTTTTATTTCTTCTTTCCCTTTTAATTTATAGTTTTTTTATGGGTTTTTTTTAGTTTATATTCTGAATTATTGAACATGATTAGCTAAACTCTCTTTACTTTGAGCTTGATGTAATCGTTCTTTTAATTTTATTCTTCTTAATTAATAGTTGGGATTTCAATTTCATATTGGTTGTGAAGAATTTTCTAGGCTTAATACATGTTAGGATTTGACCATTCTTTGCATGAATTTTATATCAATGATTTGAGGTCGAGAGACGATTATTATTGATGATCCGAATTGTTTTCCATGATTTATACCTGAGATAGACATATCCTTGTAGATTTTGTGACAGTCATAGTTTTACGTTCTTCATATTTGGATTGTCTGAATTGCCATAGAAATATAAGTAATTTACTTTTCAAAGAATATTGTTATTACTCGAGAGAGAGCAACAAGTTTATAGAGCAGAAGTTGTCAACAATCTAGAAATTGATTAATTCCATCTTTTAATGAACGAAGAATTTGATAAAATAACGGTGAAGTCATTGTTCAAGTCAATTCCCTAGGACATATCTCTCCATATTGTTCTCCAAATTTTATTTTATGTTTTATTTTAATTTTGTTTTCATCATATCCTTTAAATTTCATTCTCTAAATAAAATTGAGTGATAGTATTCATGGTAATTAGGGGAACTAGAAAACCAATCATGAGAACGATAATCCGTATTTTTATACACTATATTAAAACTTGACCCGTACACTTTCGGTATTTTATTGCACTAAAATTGCACAACACCCTCAAGGTGGGTAGGAGTGAATTCCATCTCGCAGGACTATGTTCCCAGCTACCTACCCGGTCTTATCCCCAAGATGGTAGGCTTATTGAGTCGGCGATCTCGGACCACTATCACCCATACAAGTCAAAGGATAAGCTCGAATAAACAGGAGTTCATAGCGTGCTCAGGATTCAGATCGAGTTACCTAGGTCATCATATGAAAAAGTCGGTATGTACAGTAAACAGAGTTATAAAGAAAGAGCGACTTGTTTCGCGGTTCAGTCTTATGAAAACTCATTGCATAGGACGCCCCCACTCGCATGTCTCCACATGAACGATTTCGGATCACATCGTTTGTCCTATACAAAGTGGGTCGCGTCCGATAGTGTCCCCAGGATAAGATACCCAACCTTATCCCTATACTATAGACCGTTCTGGCTATTACTTGAACTTGATCCACAATCATGTCACACATGAAGTTCAAGTATACAACCTATAGCCATGGGTTCTTTGTTTATTGGAGTTGGGTTAAAAGTAAACACAATTCACTTTATTCAATAACAACTTTACTGAATAAAACTCAATAATAACTTTATTGAAAAATAGAATATATATTCAGTTTACAAACCACGAGTTTTAGGACATTAAACCCAACAATAAGATCATTCTAAGCCTACATAACTGAGAATAAGAGGACTATGTGCTCAGTGAATGTAGAGAAATAGCAGAAAGTTTTTTAAAATAGGCTCAAAATGTGCATACATTGTCAAAAAATTTCGAATTACACAAATACGGAGTATTCACAGCATATCACGGACCGTCCTCATCGGACAACATGCAAACAAATTCTAATCTAAAAATCAGAGTATACACATGTCAGACATCTACAAAGAAGTCCTTCTTTCAACAAACTTCACCCCCCACCTTAAGACATGCATTGTCCTCAATGCGTTAAAACAATTAAAAAAACAAAATTCTAAGGGATCAGAAAACCTCCCCTGAATTTTGTGGGGTCGACGGGTAGAGATGCGCATCCTCGTCTCCAAAATAAATTCGAACTGTCGGCCATTCCCCTTTTTCTCCTAAGAAAAACA
Organism: Herpetospermum pedunculosum; assembly: GCA_028017165.1. Classification (NCBI taxonomy): domain Eukaryota; kingdom Viridiplantae; phylum Streptophyta; class Magnoliopsida; order Cucurbitales; family Cucurbitaceae; genus Herpetospermum; species Herpetospermum pedunculosum. The sequence continues at coordinate 48,426,018 of CM051528.1, read as the reverse complement.
AACAACAAACTTCAAAAGCCAAAATAAACAAAAATAACAAAACAATAAATAACAGAATTACAGTCCAAGCTCGAGTGCCTCCAAGAAGCGCAAATTTTTAGAGTCGATTGCTCGACTGTATTCTCGCATCCTTTCATCCCTTCTCGTACTCGGGTGGCACTAGAAGTAATGTAACGTCATAGCACTCGGCGTCACCCTCATGGAAAACCTTCAAACGATGGCCGTTCACTTTCTGCACCTCATCTGAGTCCAAGCTCTGTATTTCTACAGTGCCATAAGGAATTTTTTTAGTTATAATGTAGGGTCCTTTCCAACGGGAACGAAGCTTACTTGGCATGAACTTAAGGCAGGAATTGAACAGTAGAACCTTCTGACCGACTTCAAAATGTTTCTTTAAGATCTTCTGGTCATGAAACTGTTTGGACTTTTCCTTATAGATCCTGGAATTCTCATAGGCGTCCAAACGCAGCTCATCCAATTCCTGTAACTGAAGTAGCCGTGCCTCGCCAGCTTCATCAGAGCTCATGTTACATTTCTTGATCGCCCAGAATGCCTTGTGCTCAATCTCCACGGGTAAGTGGCAAGCCTTCCCAAAAACCAACCTATACGGGGACATCCCTATACGGGTTTTGTAGGCGGTACGGTACGCCCACTAGGAGCACAGGTTACTTTACTTTACTTTCCTCGCATTTATTTTTCCCGTCATTTAATTTTTCGTTAGTTTAATTTCCTGTTTAGTTTTCTTTAACCTCCCCCCTTATTTACCGTTTTAATTAAAGGACAAATAGAAATTAGTTAAGAGAAGTTAATTTAGGTTCCCTGCGGATCGACCCGATTACCACTAGCTACAAGTTAGTTTAGTTGTATCGGTATTTGGTAATAGGATTTTGGGTATATCCTACTATGTTCGGGATGTCGAGTCCCCCCAAAATAACATTTATAATACCGCTACAACTGAGTTTTGCAGCTAGTGGTAGTCGGGTCGATCCGCAGGGAACCTAAATTATTTTCTCTTAATTAATTCCTATTTGTTTTTTAATTAAAACAACAAAACAAAACAATAAAGTAAATGGGGGAATTGGTTACGGAAGATTAAAAGAAAGCATAAAAAATAGCTAACGGTAAATTAAAACTAATTACACGTGCTCCTAATTTTAAGGGTCGAGGTTGACCTTGATACGACTCAATTCATTGGGATTCAAACATACTTAGCAAAAGCATAATTAAACACATAAACGGTTGCCCGACAACCCTGAAGCAACCGGCCACATATATATTAATCAGAATTTTTAATTCTAATTAAACGATACTATTAACTAAATTAGAATGATCAGCCCCAAAATAATTAAAGCAGTAACTAGCAATTCACGACGAACATTCAATTAGACACTCTAAATGCTAGGCGATTACCCGGCAACCCTGAAGCAATCAACATTCATAACAACTAAAATGATACTTCGATTTGTTTTACTTCTCTGTGTTACTAAGGCGATTAGGAGAGGCACGGCATCACTAATCTATAACGTTAGAACATGCTAGAAGTCAAGTTCGTCAGTCTATCATTCAAGCACACTCATAAATTAAGCAAGAGAGAGTAAATGCCCAATCAGTCATGCTAAGCTCGAAATTAAAGAACTAAACCCTCATGAATCGCATCAAATTTAACTCCTAACCTCAAATTAGAGCACTTACCATGCTCGGGATGAAAATCAAGCTAAATAAACCAAGTCTTTGCTTTGATATAGAAGAAAAGGGAAGAAAACTCCAAAAATTTGAGAGAGAAATCGTCAAAAAATGGGTTTTACCGTACATAAATTTCCAGCGCCTGATGTCGTGGTAGCGTCGAGACCCTACAGGCAGCGTCTCGACGCTAGGGTTTGTGCCTTAGGAAAAATAATGGAAATTTTGTCCTCCCCTAGTCTCGAACTTGGGCCCGTCATTCTACCAAGGTTCCCCTGCACCACCAAACCACTAATCACAATTGAGATAATATTAGATTAATTAAGCTATATAGTATAAACACTCAAAATGATTAATCAATATTATCCACTAAAACATTCTTTTAAGCTATAATCTAATGTAATGATCCAATTTAACCCTAAACAATTAAATTCAACAAAATATATCAATTAAGCATAATTAATTCCTTAATTTACAAGACTTAGGAGAAAAATATTAGCACTTTTGGAGTGCTATCAGTATTATAAATTTCATTTTGGCGGGACTCGACACTCTAATAAATAGTGAACATACCAAAAGTTTCGCTTACCAAAATTGGCGTCGTTGTTGGGGAACCATTTAGTTTATCTTAGTTAAATTTTATTTGTTTCAAAACCAAAAAATATTTTTCTTTTTCTTGTTTCTTCTCGTTTAGCATGGCAGGTTTTCCTCGAGATTATTGGGGACCAGCTTCAAGTTATGAAGCTGAAAAATCTCCTCTGAATTCTTGCCAAGGTATGTCATTGGAGCAGAGAGTTGACCATTTAGTCAACAAGACGCTTCAATTTGCGCAGGAAGGTCGCCAGTCTCGCCTAGAGACTGAAGTTGAGCTGCAAGGAACGGAGGAACAACCAAACCAATTTTCTCAGAATTATTGTCGAGGTATGTCACTGGAACAAATGGTTAATGAATTAGTTAATAGCACTCTCTAATTTTCGCAGGAATCTCGCCAGTCTCAGTTAGAGACTCAGGCCGAGTTGGAAAGAACGAGTGAGCAAGTTAGTCGTTTGCTCGATCTAGCGAAGGAATTGGAGGTTGAGGAAGAACGTCCAGTTGAGCATAGCACGAAAGAGAGGGTCATTATCGAAATGTACCCCGACTTTGAGGAGTTCCTGACATGTGAAGGCGAGAGTAGTGAGACTAAGGAGGAGTCTGAACTTAGCCCTAAGAGCATCCTAAAAAGACTAATGATGCAAGCGAGCTGAGAAGTGGAGCTGAGACTTCTTCAAGATTGATGACTTGGGAAGATTGTGTATCTTCCAGTGATGAAGAAGATCTCAGAGAATACTACAAGGTAAGTATTCCTCCACTCGTTGATTTTGATTTAGAGCATCAATTTTGTATTGAAAATCTTTTTGAAGATTCATGCACTGATGAGCTCGAGCATATGTTTATTAATGAAAATATTTTTGGAAGTCTTTCTCTAAGGATGTTGAACCAACCTGTTTTGAAAATGTTTTGATGGATGAGGAAATTGAAATTGTGCCTTTTGAAAATTTATCTCCTCTTGGTTTGTCTTGTGATAATTCATGTATTATAGGAGATTTGTCTTGCATGCCCCATTCCATCTGTGCATCTATGAATGTTGGTTGCCTTGGAAATTTTGATGTGATCCCTCCCCTGATCAAGTCTTTATTTTTTGTTCAGTTAGTTGAGTCTTTATTTTTCAGTTGAGTCAGTTGAGTCTTCTTTTATTTTTTTTTGAGTTGTTGAGTCTTTCTTTCCATTAAACAAAAAAATCAAAAAAATAACAACTCCGTCCGGCTGCCTAGAAAAGTCGAAGAGCTTGCTTCTCTTAGCAGGCTTTATAGATTCAAGGAAGAAGGGGGCAAAGAAGTACGATAAGTTTTAGGTACCTTGACAGAGTGGAGGACACGTCGAGCATAACGACGTTTAAAAAATTGCGCTTCTTGGTAGGCAACCCATGAGTTTTCAATTTCCTGTCTTTACTTTCAGTTTTTATTTTTTCTAACTTAGTTTTCTTTGTTTTATTTTGTAGGGGTTTTTTGCCTAAAGAAACAAGATAATTGGGCAAGGATCGCACTGCTCCAACCACCCACCTAGCAAAATTTAGGGGAGGTTTTCTATTCCGTTTAATTTTGTAGTTTTAACTACTTAGTCTGATGTGTGATACATAGAGGACTATGTATCTTTCAATGGTTGGGGGTGGAGTGGTTGTTGGATTTCTGTAGTTGTTGAGTTGTGGAGATTCTGAATTAGAAGTGCTTTGGTTTGTTGTTGCATGTTGTTCGATGAGGACAATCTATGAAATGCTTTTAAATTCTTAGTATTTGCATATCTAGAAAAAGCATGAGATTGTATGCACTGTTGAGCTTTGTTTCAAAAGTTTTAAAAAAAATTATGTTGCTCCCTTGCATCTATCGAGCACATAGCAACCTGTCCTTAGACTCTGTAGGCTTAAATTGGTCTTGTGTTGCATGAAATCTTGTTGTCACCCCGAAAGACACCCCTATGGAAAGCTTGATGCATAAGAGTTTGTAATAGGTTAATCGAGTATAGCAAAGCTATTAGACTAATAAAAAAAATAAAAAATAAAAAATAAAAAAATATGTTGAAAAATCCTCCTGAGGCGCTCCTCCTTCTTAAAGTGCACGTTAAGAAGTGAGCGCTAGTCCTTAAAAATGTGAAGCTTATGCCAAGCTTGACATGTTAGGCTCTCTTGGAGAAGAAAAAAAAAAGAAAAAAAAAAGTGTAGGGTTCAAAGAACCAAAAGAAGAGTACAAAGTACTCAAAGGAAAAGAAAAAGTATCTACAGTGAGGAGAGTGCAACCCTCGGACTATAGTGGAGTCTCCGGGGGTTTTACGAATGTTGATTAGTTCAGTTAAAAGAGTTTTGACCGGATAATCTCGTATCGTTGGAGCTCATGATCTGTAGGTCCTTTAGGTTCTCTTGGTTAGCTCAGACAAAGCGGTGTAGCAGTGTTATAGGGTAGAATTTGGAGAAATCTGAATTCGGGTTTGTTGATCGAGGCTTGACGTATTTAAATATGGTTTAAATATGTGACCGGAGGAAGACATATTTAAATGTGATTTAAATATGTGACCGGAAGAAAATATGAATAGTGATTCATATTGGAAAATACGGTTTTCGAAAAACCAGGGTAAGTTTTATTATTTAATTAATATTTGATATTAAATAAAATAATTAATTAAAAAAGTTTTAATTAATTATAATAATTTAATTAAGTTAATGTGTTCAACATTTTCATGTTGAACACATGTTACCCCACTTTGTTTTCAATTGTTGGAGATGAGGTTGGAAAGAAATTTTTCATTCTTCCAATTTTTGAGTTTGACTCAAATTTTCTCTCTCCTCAAGTTCTCTCTCGGTTTTTCTTCAAAGGTTGAAGAAACCTCCATTGTAGAAGCTTTGAAGTTCTGAATTTTGGTGTTGCTATTAACGGGTTCTTGTGTAGAATTGAAGAAACTTGAAGTGTTCATCATTCTCCCTCATCTTCTATCTTCAATTGTTGAAGTTTTATGAGAACCTAGATGATAGTTTGTTATTGTTGAAGTGTTCAACATACTCAAACAAGGTAATCATCTTCTTCTACATACAAGCCACCATATTCATCTTCTACTTTTCCCCTCCTCTCAACAAACCCCCTTAGCTCAAGGAGTCTCATAACTCCGCTACTGTTGCGTGCTCAATGTGTTAAAATAAATAAGCAATAAGGTAGAGAGAGCACTCAAAACATGCAAGCATACATGGTCTTATAGCAAGTAGTAAGTATATTTCATTCGTTTTCCCACAGAGATTTATTATAAGCTATTCATGAAGTGTAAAGTTAAGAAAGAAGGGGTGGATTTGATGGGGTAGAATTGGTTTTTAATTATCTATTTCCTACTGAATACGAAGAGGGTAGCAACATAAACAAGTGCAAGTCAAAGCTAAACTCAAATGAGAAGAGACGAGATTAATAAATGAAGACAAAAACAGCTAGACAGATTTGTAACTTAGCAGAATTGCGGAAACAGCAATTCTACCGCAATTTTAGTAACAGCGAAAGTGTGTAAAATGATGAGTTAAGGGCTACTAACGACTATCCTATAGGCTTTTTCATACGATTCTCAAGCACTGGATCAAATCACTATGCATCAAACTATCTCATTCTCATGTATCTTCCGATTTCATGCATTAGATTCTTTAGTTTACTCATGTCCAAGTAAGGTCTTAAGCATCTTGTTAAGGCAGAAAAATATGGTTTGTACTAGGGAAACGCCTATTCCTAGGTCGTTTTCTGGTTACCTTGAAAGGCTAGCATGATAGTATGACTCTGAACTCTTACTCCTTCCAGAGGTTAGGAGTTCTTTGGACAAAATGGATGGCCAATCGAAATTGCCCGTGGGATGAAGCTTACATACAATCAATGCTTCGAGAGCTATCCTACATGCTTGGTTCACGTTTTTTAGCCTATAGTGTTGTCATTAGCATGCCCCTAAGTGATTTAGCTACTCATGGATGTAAACAGAACAGAAACAAGAGAAGAAGTAGACATGCTTAGAAGGAATTTAAAGACAAAACAGTAAGGGAAAGCAGTAGAATGTAAAGGCAAGAAACTGTGAAATGAAGAATTGAGATTTGATTACTTGATTGTTTGATTGACAAAGAAAAGCTTTAAAGCAAATAACAGGAAGACAGAACACAACGAAATAGTCTAATCTAACTACTAGAAAAAGAGACAACAACAAGACAAAGCTGGAAAATGGAAATGAAGAGCAAAAAGCAGTAAAACAAGCTCGAATGTCTCGTTGCAGCCGCCTCGAATGAAGGATGAGAAAGGTCAGCCTTGCTTGGATGAATCCAATCGGGAGAGAAGAAGAATCTCCTCTCCTTCCTATCAGATTATCGGTTCCAACAGCTGAGCTTCGCAAACTAGCAGACGGCAAAGGAAAACAGGAGAAAAGATGGACTGCGAGAAGACTTCTACGCTTTCGGATGATGCTTGAACCCTCGACTTTGACCCCTATTTATAGTAATCTGCAGGTGCATTTGGGCCAAGGAGAACCATCAATCTTCAACGTCGTACTTCAGAATGGATGGAGGAGAAAGAACGAATCCCTGAAATAACGGAATTTAACAGAAAAAGATCAGTCAACTTACGGTTTTCACTTGAAACATTGCGGTGTCCGCAATGTTTTCGCAATGCTGTCTCAATGCAGTTTTTTCATTCTTTTCCTTCGGTTTTCAACCCTTTCCTTTCCTATTGTACATAAGTCCTAATTTAGCTACCTTCTTCTAATTCTCATATTTAAGCATAGGTTTAGGCTAAATACTATCAAAAACACCTAAGAGTGGACATCTTTCTAAGCTAATTAAGTCCTAAAAAGGTCACTTTTGGAGACGTAACACACCCCCAAACTTAAGGTTTTGCTTGTCCTCGAGCAATCTAAGGACTTTCCTAGGCTGCTGTTTCTTCTTCTTTAACCACTTACTGACTCCCCTATATTCTCATCTATAGCAATGCTGTCCTGTGACACACTTCTAAGCTTAAAACTACCCTCTCATCTAGCTTCTTCTGATTTCGCATGCCTAAAACTCCTACTGCTTTTATTAACTCCCTATAACTGATCTATCTGCTTTTATCATATCATGCCACTATCCCTAAGGTTTCAAATTCTACCTAGCTTTACCCCAGACTCAGTACATGCTTCTAGTTTATATTTATGAGCTACCTAGGATTCCTTAGAGTCATGCCAGTCTTAGTATTAATGGTAACAGTAGTACTTTTAGAGAACAACCTAAACCCTGGCATCACTACATTGGATATACACTCATCTCCCTAAACAACCCTACAAGCTACAACTTTGTGCTTAGCTAATTGAGGATCAGAGTTCTTTTTAAATAGGACATCTAAGCCACAAAGTTGCAACTCCTAGGTATACATTCTTCCTCCCTACTTTTTCCTTTTTTCCTTTCTCAGGTGGAGCCTTTCCTTTGGTTGCCTTTTGATGCAATGCCACTTGTGGGTTACACACTTGGCACTGATTACTCAGCAACCTAAGAGAGACTCCCCTCCTTATTCTATTTTTCATTTTTTTTTCTTTTTTCAGTTCATCATTTTTGTCAAGGAGAAGAAGAATGCTTATGCTTTTAAGGGAGAGAGGAATGTTCCTAGGTTTAGGGTGGCCTCCCCCAAACTTAAACTACTCATTGTCCCCAATGAGTGTCTGAGGTGGCACACCCCCAAACTATCCTAGAAGCATCTAGTCTAAGGTAAAACAAAGAGAATCTAAAAGCCCTAGGCATAGACAGAACATTCTAAAAGAAAATATCACAGCAGCAGGAATTTGAAAAACAGACAGGCAAGGACTTACAGCTATGCATGCTGAGCTATTTAGAGGTTAATTTAAACTATCAAAGGGTGTCCTATGACACTCATCCAGCATGCATTTAGATAAGCTATATAAGGTAGTCATGATAGCAGCAAAAGATAGAATTTAAACAGATCACAGCCTAGCTAAGCAGACAGTCCAAAACATGCTTTCAGTAATAAAAATTGCGGGTACCGCAATTATTTCGCAATCAAGTCAGGGCAGATATATCAGTTACTAAGGCCCCTAAGCATGCTTTATCCAGTCGTTCAAGCTCAACAAAAAGAAACCTAAACTATCCTACCTAATCAGCTAGCAGCAGGCTATACTAAGCAATTTAAAAACATAAAACTAAGCAACTAAAACAGATCAAAATTGTACTAAAAACAACATAATTCACATGGTCTATCAGAAAGCAGATTTTGTTTTTTTTTCTAGGGGAACAGCAATACTCCCTTCAGTGCAATTCAAACCAGCACTCAAATGTCTTCATCCTCATCAGGTTGTCGTGGTCGTGGAGGCACCCATGGATTCAGGAGATTCGTGGGGAAGTCAGGGAAGATGCACCCAAGTTGGTCTGCAATTTCCTTGTCCCGTGCCTGCGCGTAAGTGGCCCATTGAGCCATCCTCTTCTGCATATCCATCATGCAAGCCATGGACAGTGACTGATCAGCAGCCAACCTATCCAGTTCGAACTCCATATTCCCTTTCCTCTTCAGCCTTAAGCCAGCAGGCAGCTCCAAGTGGCCCGTGTAAGCCATCTGCGGCTCCATTCGCTCAATGGGAACCCCTGCAAGCAAACAGAGTTTAGTTATGGTATTAGGGAAAAACAATGGTCCCTTACCTTTCTTGGCGCACTCAGCAATGGCGGCTGACATGATTTCACCTACGTTGACCGTGAGACCTCGCATGATGGCATAGACCAGCAGCGATCTGCTCTGGTTGATGGTGGTCTCATGAGTCACGGGGGACAGCTTCCTCCTTACAAATGCAAACCATACAGCCGCCTTAGCTGTGAGGTTGGCACTCATGAGAGTGTGCCTCCCATTGCGTGACACGGTCCAGGATGCTTCAGGCTGGCCAATGGTTCGAATGGCCTCCTCCAGGACTGCCTCGGTAGGCTCATCAACGATCCTCGCATAGTCAGTATGTTTTTGGCCCTTGAGGCCATAGGCTTCGTTGATGGCTTTTGCTGAGTAGTCCACTTCTACTCCCCTAACCACAGACAGCCCCTCCTCAGAGTTTCGCAGGTTGGCGTAGAAGTCGTATACCATACTCGTGTAAGCCGGATTGGGTGGCCTGCACAACTCCTCCCAGCTGTGATTCACAATGCCTGTGCGCAAGAATTGCGGCAGGTCAGCAGGTCTGTCGAGGAAGCCTTTCTCATGCAGCAACTCCCTCTTTCTCAGCTCAATACCCCTGGACTCAGCGTCAGAGGACACATACCTCACTGACTGAGGCTCATCTTCAGGGTAAAGCTTGGCCTTCCCTTTGTCTGCTGGTTTGGCTGACTCCGCAGCCTCAACCTTGAGTCTCTTGAGCGATGGCTCAGTGCTCTCCTTTTCTGATGAAAGCGTCCTCTTGGCCTTCTTCTTTTTCAGCTTCTTGGACCGCTTGGCCTTGAGAATCTTGGCCTTCTTCTTCTTCTTGAGCTTTGCCTCGATGGTGATCTGCTGGAGGCACGCCCCCAGCGTCTCTTCCATGGAATCATCCTTCTGCGCAGGACTCTCAGGATTGGCTTCCCTCAACGGAGAGAAAACCTCTTCTTCCTCACCTTCCCCACTGCCCTGCGTTGATTCTTGGTACTCCCCATATGGGAATTCAGGGTCAGGCCGTGGGGAAGTGTGCGACGGCGTGGTTCCTTGCTCTGCTGTAGGTGTCTGCGCAGAACTCTGTGGTGAAGACGGCTGCTCAGGGCTCTGCGCTGGCGGTGATGAGGAGAGCTCAGGGCTCTGTGCTGGTGGGGCTGGTGAAAGGCTGCGCTCGGCTGACTCGTGGGATGGCTGGCTTTGTTCTTGACTCTCCACAGAGGGAGTCTTGTTCTTGATTTCTTCCTCGGCCACCGCCATACTCCATCGTCGCTTCTTGGGTGTGCCTGCTGGTTCAGAAGGTCCAGCAGGTATCTCTGTAACTACCTTCCACTTCTTCTTGCGGACAGGCAGTTTCGGCAGGCGTTCGGTACGCGTAGCCTCAGCATCAGCCAAGGCAAGCAGTGCTTCTCTCGCAGCCGTTTCAGCGTCATCGGCCCTTTTCTTGGCCGCAGATCTTTCAACCCTCGTGAGTACCATTTTTGAATCGTGGAGGTTTGGAGAGAAGAATCACAGATGAAGAGAATCGAAGCTTTCTTGGAGTTCAGAGAATGGGAGAATCGTATAGATCAACGCGCCTTCTAACGGATATAAAGGAAACGGATAAATCCCAACGGCTATATTTTTGCGGATCCTGCAAATCCAGCGCAATTTTAGTGACCGTTGGAGATTTTTTTCCATCTAAATGTCAATCTTTGCTCATCCGTATCTTTTATTTGGCCCAATATTTTCTTGATTTTTAAAGCTGGATTTACTCTCCTTGATTCCCTCTATTGATTCCCTACAAAAAGAAATAAAATCAACATCAAATTCGTAATTAAAATCATACAACAAAACACACAAACAATAACCGGAAAATCGCAAAAAATAAACTAAGGCATGAGCCTCATATTGACGAGCACAGTAATCACTCGTCCTCTCTCGTTCTTAATTTCACGCTTCAGTCAAGAGGAAGGCCGAGAGAGTCTTCACATCTCCTTCCTCATAGTAGTGCTTCAACCTTGCACCATTAACCATGAATGGTTGACCTTGCTGCAAGTTCTTTATCTCGATGGCACCTTGAACAAACACATTAGTAATCATGAAATGTCCTGACCATCTGGACTTTAGTTTGCCTGGAAATAACCTCAATCTTGAGTTAAATAATAAAACAAGTTGGCCTTTCTTAAAGTCCTTGACCCTAAGTCTACTATCGTGCCAAATCTTGGTCTTTTCCTTATACAATTTGGCATTCTCATAAGACATTTGCCTAAGCTCATCAAGCTCATGTAATTGCAGAGACCGCAACGTTCCCGCATCGGTCACGCAATAATTCAACTCTTTTAGTGCCCAAAATGCCTTGATTTCTAACTCAAATGGAAGATGACAAGCTTTACCATACACGAGTCTGTAAGGAGACATACCTAGGGGTGTCTTATATGTTGTTCTATACGCCCAAAGTGCATCCTCGAGTTTAAATGACCAGTCCTTTCTATTAGGTTTAACCACTTTTTCTAAGATGTTCTTAATCTCCCTATTTGAAATTTCAGCCTGACCATTCGAGTGTGGGTGATAGGGAGTGGCTACTCTATGTCTAATGTTATACTTAGCCAACACTCTCTCCATAGCCTTATTAATGAAGTGTGTCCCCTCATCACTAATGACAGCACGAGGTGTCCCAAACCTAGTAAAAATGTGCCTATGCAAGAATTTTATGACTGTTTTAGCATCATTATTAGGACATGCTATGGCCTCTACCCACTTGGATACGTAATCTACTGCCACCAAAATGTAAAGGTTACCTGAGGATGGAGGAAATGGTCCCATGAAGTCAATGCCCCATACATCAAAGAGCTCTAACTCTAAGATGTAGGTGAGAGGCATCTCATCCTTGCGACTGAGGTTACCTGTTCTTTGGCATTCATCACAGCTGTGGGCATAGTTGTGGGCATCCTTGAAGATCGTTGGCCAATAGTAGCCACTCTGAAATACCTTTGCAGCTGTTCTTTGGCCACCAAAGTGTCCACCATAAGGAGCTGTGTGACAGTGCTGCAGCACAGACTTCGCCTCAGCAGCTGAAACACACTTCCTTAGCAAGCCGTCAGCACATGTTCTGTAAAGTGTGGGGTCATCCCAGATGAATTTCCTTGCCTCATGAAGGAACCTCTTCTTCTCTTGTCCTCCCTTGAAAACTGGTAATACCTGTGATGCAAGGAAGTTAGCAATGTCAGCGAACCAAGGTTCCTCATCGTTATCACGATGAGTCAATACAAAGACATGTTCATCAATAAAAGCATCAGAAATTGCGGGTTCCGCAATTTTTTCGCAATTGTGCTGCAATCGAGAAAGGTGATCCGCAACCACATTTTCACATCCTTTCTTGTCTCGAATGTCCAGATCAAATTCCTGCAGCAATAACACCCACCTAATCAACCTAGGCTTAGCATCAGCCTTCCTCATGAGATACTTCAAGGCAGAATGGTCAGTGTACACAATTGTCCTAGTGCCTACAATATAGTTTCTAAATTTCTCACAAGCAAACACTACAGCAAGCATCTCTTTTTCAGTAGTTGTATAATTACATTGAGCCTCATTCAGGGTTTTACTAGCATAGTATACAGGGTGTGTTAGCTTGTCAATCTTCTGTCCTAACATAACCCCTACAGCATAGTCACTAGCATCACATATCATCTCAAATGGGAGATCCCAATCTGGTCCTACTATAATAGGTGCCGTGACTAGTGCTTCCTTAAGGGTTTTCCAAGCTACTAAACATTCCTTAGAGAAGATGAATGGCCTATTGAGCTCTAGAAGCTCACACAGAGGCTTGGCTATCTTAGAAAAGTCTTTAATGAACCTTCTGTAGAAGCCAGCATGTCCTAAGAAACTTCTAATGGCCTTGACATTCTGAGGCTCTACCAACTTCTCTATGATTTCTATCTTAGCCCTGTCAACTTCTACACCTGCCCTTGACACTCTATGACCTAAGACAATCCCCTCATTGTTACGTCTCCAAAAGTGACCTTTTTAGGACTTAATTGGCTTAGAAAGATGTTCACTCTTAGGTGTTTTTGATAGCATTTAGCCTAAACCTATGATTAAATATGAGAATTAGAAGAAGGTAGCTAAATTAGGACTTATGTACAATAGGAAAGAAAAGAGTTGAAAACCGAAGGAAAAGAATGAAAAAACTGCATTGCGACAGCATTGCGAAAACATTGCTGAAGCCGCAATTATTCAAGTGAAAACCGTAAGTTGACTGATCTTTTTCTGTTAATTTCCGTGATTTCAGGGATTCGTTCTTTCTCCTCCATCCATTCTGATATACGACGTTGAAGATTGATGGTTCTCCTTGGCCCAAACGCACCTGCAAACTACTATAAAAGGGGGTCAAAGTCGGAGGTTCAATCATCATCCGAAAGCGTAGAAGTCTTCTCGCAGTCCATCTTTTCTTCTGTTTTTCTTTGCCGTCTGTTGGTTTGCGAAGCTCAGCTGTTGGAGTCGATAATCTGATAGGAAGGAGAGGAGATTCTTCTTCTCTCCCGATTGGATTCATCCAAGCAAGGCTGATCTTTTTGATCCTTCATTCGAGGCGACTGCAACGAGGCTTTCAAGCACCATTTACTGCTTTCTGTCTTTCCTTTCTAATTTCCAGCATTGTTTAGTTGTCGCTTCTGGTTTAGTGATTAGTCTACTTCATTTCGTTGCTTTCTGTCTGTGGATTATTTACTTTAAGCTTTCCCTTGTTCGTTCAAACAATCAAAGTAATCAAATCACAAGTTTTCATCTCACAGTTTCTTGCCTTCGCATTCTACTGCTTTCCTTTACTGTTTTCAGTCCATTCCTCTTCTAAGCATGTCTGTTTTATCTTATATTTCTGTTCTCTATATATCCATGAGTAGCTAAGTCACTTAGGGGCATGCTAATGACAGAACTATAGGCTAAAAAACGTGAACCAAGCATGTAGGATAGCTCTCGAACCATTGATTGTATGTAAGCTTCATCCCACGGGCAATTTCGATTGGCCATCCATTTTGTCCAAAGAACTCCTAACCTCTGGAAGGAGTAAGAGTTCAGAGTCATATAATCATGCTAGCCTTTCAAGGTAACCAGAAAACGGCTTAGGAATAAGCGTTTTCCTAGTACAAACTAAACACTTCTGCTTTAACAAGATGCTTAAGACCTTACTTTGAGTTGAGTAAACTAAAGAATCTAATTCATGGAATCGGACGATACATGAGATAGAGTGAGTTTGATGCATAGAGAGTTGATCCAATGCTTGGGAATCGTATTAAAATGCCTATAGGATAGTCGTTAGTAGCCCTTAATTTTCCATTTTACACACTTTCGCTGTTTTTACAATTGCGATAACATTGCGGTGTCCGCAATTCTGCTAAGTTACCATTCTGTTTAGCTGCTTTCCTCTTCGTTTATTAATTCCATCTCTTGTCCGTTGAGTCTAATTTCAACTTGCATTTGTTTATGTTGCATTCCTTTATACATTCAGCAAAAATTAGATAATTAAAAACCAATTTTACCCCTTCAAATCCACCCCTTCTTTCTTAACTTTATACTTCACAAGTAGCTTATAAATAAATCTCTGTGGGAAAACGAATGAAAAAATACTTACTACTTGCTATAAGATCATGTATGCTTGCATGTTCTGAGTGCTCTTTCTTCCTTATCGCTTACTTTTATTAACACATTGAGCACGCACAAGTTTTTGGCGCCGCTGCCGGGGATTTATTTAAGTGAAAACGAAGTTTGTTAAGTTTGAAACACCAAGTCTATTGCCTATTGAAGCTGATCTGTTTCATTTCTTTTGCAGGTACTATTGGGGTAGTTTATGAGTGAGCCTTCAAGTAGATATCTAGAGTTCAATCCTGAGCCTGAGAGACTACTTAGAGCTAGAAATAAAGCCAAGAAACGTCTTTTTAAACAACCCTCTATACCTCAAATCATACCTGAAATCGAAGAAATGGACGAGATAGTTCCAAATCAGGTACCTGTCATTCGCAACCCCATCGAAATAGCGAATGACAAGAATAGTGCCATTCTTTCATATTTAGTACCTATGCCTGGGGAGCTGAACCCCAGCATAATCCGTCCTGAGATCACTGCCAACTCATTCGAGTTAAAACCAGTGATGTTCCAAATGTTGTCCACTGTGGGACAATTCTTTGGAATGGAAAATGAGGACCCCCACAACCATCTTAGGAACTTCTTAGGAGTTAGTGATACCTTCATCATCCCTGGAGTGTCCCAAGAAGCTTTGAGGCTATACTTGTTCCCTTACTCTTTGAGGGACAAAGCCAAAACATGGTAGAACTCATTACCTTCTGGATCTGTCCGCAACTGGACAGACTTAGCAGAGAAATTTCTAGTCAAATACTTCCCACCTGATAGGAATTCTACCTTTCGTGATGACATAGTTAAATTCAAACAAGCTGATAATGAATCTCTTCACGAAGCTTGGACAAGATTCAAAGACCTTCTCATTAAATGTCCACACCATGGCATTCCATGGTGTATCCAAATAGAAGTCTTTTTCAAAGGATGCAACCCCAGCACTAGGCAAGTTCTAAATTCATCTGCTGGTGGTTCCATGTTGTCCAAGAGTTACAACGAGGCCTATGAGATCTTGGAGAAGATCTCAGCATCTCACTGTAGGTGGTCAGATGATCCAGTTGAGCCAACTAGAGCTCAAGACAAGGATGCTCTAAGTGCGATGAGCAGCCAAATAAATGCCCTGACCAACCTAGTTAAGCAAATGGCTCAAGCCAATCTCCAAACAAGTGTCAACACCGCTACCGCCATGTCAATGGGCACCCAACCAAGTCAAGGTGAGACACTTGTATGTGGATTCTGTGGGGAAGGGCACCTGTATGAATACTGCCCTGGGAATCCAGCCTCAGTCTGCTACATTGGAAGTCAGCAGCAGCCTAGGAACAACCCCTATTCCAATACTTACAACCCTGGTTGGAGGAACCACCCAAACCTGTCATGGGGTGGCCAACAGAATACTAACCAAAATCCTAACCAGCCTAGACCGAGTGGAACACCTGGTTTCACTCCCCAACATAACCAATCAATGTATCAAAAACCTTACAACCAACCTGTAGGGTCTTCTGTAGAAAACTTACTCAAGGAATACATAGCTAAGAATGATGCTACTCTTCAAAGCCAGCAAGCTACTCTTAGGAGCCTAGAGAACCAAATAGGCCAATTGGCCAATGAACTCAAGAGTAGGCCCCAAGGTAGACTCCCTGCTGACACCGAGGTGCCAAGGAGAGATGGTAAAGAACAAGTTCAAGCAATTGAACTTAGAAGTGGTCGACCCTTGGTGAGCAACACAAAGGACACACCAAAGAGAGTAGAGAACACTGAGTCTAGTGCTCCACTGGAGTCTCTGCCAAACCAAGGTCCACCACCAACTAGCACATCAGGAGCCAGGCTAGAGCCAATTATTGAGGAGATAGAAGAAATTCCAAGGCCTCCACCTATCCTCAGGCGACCTAACGTGCCTGCATATGTGCCACCACCTCCATATCCTTGAAGGCTTAAGAAGAAACAAGAACAGGAAGTGCACTTTAACAAATTTCTTGAAATTCTTAAACAAGTGCATGTCAACATTCCTTTTGTAGAAGTTTTACAATCTATGCCTTCATATGTAAAGTTTTTGAAGGACATTATTACTAACAAAAAAATAATTGGTGAGTTTGAAACAGTAAACCTCACTGAGGAGTGCAGTGCCATCCTCCAGAACAAGCTACCCAAGAAGGAGAAGGATCCTGGTTCCTTCACCTTACCTGTAGAGCTAGGAGGCAAGCACGTGGGGAGAGCTCTTTGTGATCTGGGAGCCAGCATAAACCTCATGCCCCTATCACTATTCCGTCAGCTGGGAATAGGAGAAGCACGTCCAACCACTGTCACTTTACAACTTGCAGACAGATCCATCGCATACCCTGAAGGTAAGATTGAGGATATTCTTGTAAAAGTTGACAAGTTTATTTTCCTTGCAGATTTCATTATCCTGGATTATGAAGCAGACAAGGAGGTCCCCATCCTGTTAGGCAGACCATTTCTAGCCACAGGTAGGGCACTTATAGACGTCCAAAAAGGTGAGCTCACTATGAGGGTTCATGATGAAGAGGTGAAATTTAGTGTGTATAAAGCTTTAAGTTACCCCTCTGACCTTGAATCCTGTGCTAGTATGGACGTTGTTGATTCTTTAATGGAAGAACAATTGGAGCATGTATTATTAACCAAGCATGCCAATGAATATGTAGGATTAGAATTAACTGACTTAAACGTAGCTGAGATAATGGACATATCTGTAAATAACCCTCAGCATGTTTGTATGAATATTGACTTAACTGATAGAGCTTTAAATCCTTTAAAGCCATCCATTGAGCATCCACCTGTATTAGAATTAAAGCCACTCCCCACTCACCTCAAGTATGCATATTTAGGGAGTAATGAAACTCTGCCTGTTATCATTTCTTCTAAATTAAGTGAAAAGCATGAGGTTGAACTGATTTTACTGCTTAAGCAACATAGGAAGGCTATTGCATGGACTATTGCTGATATTAGAGGCATTAGCCCTTCTTATTGCATGCACAAAATTATACTAGAGGAAGAGCACACACCTAGGGTAGATCACCAACGTAGGCTGAACCCCTCTATGAAAGAGGTAGTCAAAAAAGAAATAATTAAATGGTTAGATGCTGGTGTGATCTTCCCCATAGCTAGTAGCCAGTGGGTGAGTCCTATCCAATGTGTACCTAAAAAGGGGGGGATGACTGTGGTAGTCAATGAGAACAACGAACTGATTCCAACTAGGACTGTCACAGGGTGGAGAGTATGTATGGATTATAGGAAGCTCAATAAAGAAACTAAAAAAGACCACTTCCCTCTACCATTCATTGACCAAATGTTAGACAGAATAGCTGGTAGAGCCTATTACTGTTTCCTAGACGGTTATTCAGGGTACAACCAAATCACTATAGACCCCAAGGACCAAGAAAAGACTACCTTTACTTGCCCTTTTGGAACTTTTGCCTTTCGCAGAATGCCTTTTGGCTTATGCAATGCACCGGCAACTTTCCAAAGGTGCATGTTGGCAATCTTCTCTGATTTGGATGAATCTATGATAGAGATATTCATGGATGACTTTTCAGTCTTTGGGGATTCATTCACCAACTGTCTAGAGAACCTATGACAAGTCCTGGCTAGATGTGAAGAGACTAACTTAGTCCTTAATTGGGAAAAGTGTCACTTCATGGTAGATGAGGGGATTGTCTTAGGTCATAGAGTGTCAAGGGCAGGTGTAGAAGTTGACAGGGCAAAGATAGAGATCATAGAGAAGTTGGTAGAGCCTCAGAATGTCAAGGCCATTAGAAGTTTCTTAGGGCATGCTGGCTTCTATAGAAGGTTCATTAAGGACTTTTCTAAGATAGCCAAGCCTCTGTGTGAGCTTCTAGAACTAAACAGGCCATTCATCTTCTCTAAGGAATGTGTAGTAGCTTGGACAACCCTTAAGAAAGCACTAGTCACAGCACCTGTTATAGTAGGGCCAGATTGGGATCTCCCATTTGAGATGTTATGTGATGCTAGTGACTATGCTGTAGGGGTTATGTTAGGACAGAAGATTGACAAGCTAACACACCCTGTCTATTATGCTAGTAAAACCTTGAATGAGGCTCAATGTAATTATACAACTACTGAGAAAGAGATGCTTGCTGTAGTGTTCGCTTGTGAGAAATTCAGAAACTATATTGTAGGCACTAGGACAATTGTGTACACTGACCATTCTGCCTTGAAATACCTTATGAGGAAGGCTGATGCTAAGCCTAGGTTGATTAGGTGGGTACTGCTGCTGCAAGAGTTTGACCTAGACATTAGAGATAAGAAAGGAAGTGAAAATGTGGTTGCGGATCACCTTTCTCGATTGCAGCACAATTGCGAAAAAATTGCGGAGACCGCAATTTCTGATGCTTTTATTGATGAACATGTCTTTGTTTTGACTCATCGTGATAACGATGAGGAACCTTGGTTTGCTGACATTGCTAACTTCCTTGCATCTCAGGTACTACCTAATTTCAAGGGAGGACAAGAGAAGAAGAGGTTCCTTCATGAAGCAAGGAAATTCATATGGGATGACCCCACACTTTACAGAACCTGTGCTGACGGCTTGCTAAGGAAGTGTGTTTCAGCTGCTGAAGCGAAGTCTGTGCTGCAGCACTGCCACACAGCTCCTTATGGTGGACACTTTGGTGGCCA
This sequence comes from Herpetospermum pedunculosum, assembly GCA_028017165.1. Lineage (NCBI taxonomy): Eukaryota > Viridiplantae > Streptophyta > Magnoliopsida > Cucurbitales > Cucurbitaceae > Herpetospermum > Herpetospermum pedunculosum. The sequence continues at coordinate 48,406,894 of CM051528.1, read as the reverse complement.
AAGAACAGCTGCAAAGGTATTTCAGAGTGGCTACTATTGGCCAACAATCTTCAAGGATGCCCACAACTACGCCCACAGCTGCGATGAATGCCAAAGAACAGGTAACCTCAGTCGAAAGGATGAGATGCCCCTCACCTACATCTTAGAGTTGGAGCTCTTTGATGTGTGGGGCATTGACTTCATGGGGCCATTCCCTCCATCATCAGGTAACCTTTACATTTTGGTAGCAGTAGACTACGTGTCCAAGTGGGTAGAAGCCAAAGCATGTCCTAATAATGATGCTAAAACAGTCACCAAATTCTTGCATAGGCACATTTTTACTAGGTTTGGGACACCTCGTGCCATCATTAGTGATGAGGGGTCACATTTCATTAACAAGGCTATGGAGAGAGTATTGGCTAAGTATAACATTAGACATAGAGTAGCCACCCCCTATCACCCACACTCGAATGGACAGGCTGAAATTTCAAATAGGGAAATTAAGAACATCCTAGAAAAAGTGGTCAAACCTAATAGGAAAGACTGGTCCTTTAAGCTTGAGGATGCACTTTGGGCTTATAGGACAGCATATAAGACACCCCTAGGTATGTCTCCTTATAGGCTGGTATATGGCAAGACTTGTCACTTACCATTTGAGTTAGAAAACAAAGCATTTTGGGCCATGAAGGAATTGAATTTTTGTGTAAAGGATGCGGGAACTTTGCGGTCCTTACAATTACATGAGCTTGATGAGCTTAGACATATGGCCTATGAAAATGCTAAGATGTATAAGGAAAAGACCAAGATTTGGCACGATAGTAGACTTAGAGTGAAGGACTTTAAGAAGGGTCAACTTGTTTTGTTGTTTAACTCACGGTTGAAACTATTTCCAGGGAAACTTAAGTCTAGATGGTCAGGTCCATTTGTGATTACTAATGTGTTTGTTCATGGTGCCATAGAGATAAAGAACTTGCAGCAAGGCCAACCATTCATGGTTAATGGTGCAAGATTGAAGCACTACTATGAGGAAGGAGATGTGAAGACTCTCTCGGCCTTCCTCTTGAATGAAGCATGAAATTAAGAACGAGAGAGAACGAGTGGTTACTGTGCTCGTTTAGTCAAGGCTAATGCCTTAGTTTATTTTTTGCACTTTTTCCGGTTATCATTTGTACATATGTTGGTGTGATTTTAATTGAGTATTTAATGTTTGTTTTATTTATTTTTGCAGAGAATCAAGAGAGGGGATAAAGGAGATTAAATCCAGCCAAAGAAATCAAGAAGATGTTGAGCCAAATCGAAGATACGGTTGAGCAAAGATTGCAATTTAAATGAAAAAAAATCTCCAACGGGCCTTAAAGATTGCGCAGGAATTGCGGGATCCGCAAAAATATAGCCGTTGGGATTTTTTTTTCCGTTTTCTTTATATCCGTTGGAAGGCGCGAGGATCTGTACGTCTCTCTCATCATCTGATCTTCGAGCAAGCTGCGATTCTCTTCATCTTTGATTCTTCTTTCCAAATCTCCAAGATCCAACAATGGTACTCACAAGGGCTGAAAGATCTGCGGCCAAGAAAAGGGCTGACGACGCTGAAACGGCTGCGAGAGATGCATTGCTTGCCTTGGCTGATGCTGAGGCTGCGCGAACGGAACGACTGGATAAGCTGCCGATTCGCAAGAAGAAGTGGAAGGTTGTCTCTGAGATACCTGCTGGACCCTCTGAACCAGCAGGCACACCCAAGAAGCGTCGGTGGAGTATCGAGATGGCCGCCGAACAAAGCAAAGCAAAGACTCCCTCTGTGGAGAGTCAAGAAACTGATCGTGCGTCCCACGAGTCGACCAAGACGGGTTCGTCGCCATCTGCATCACCAGCGCACAGCCCTTCACCATCTGAACCAGTGCAAAGCCCAGAACTCCCTTCATCGCCACCTGCACAGAGCCCTGAGTTGTCTTCATCACCTCAGAGTTCTGCACAGACACCTGCAGCAGCACAGAGCACCACGCCGTCTCACACTTCTCCACGGCCTGATCCTGAATTCCCATATGGGGAGTACCAAGAGTCAACGCAGGGCAGTGGAGATGCTGAGGAAGACGAGGTCTTCTCTCCTATGAGGGAAGATAGCCCGGCGAGTCCTGCACAGAAGGATGACTCGATGGAAGAGACGTTGGGAGCGTGCCTGCAGCAGATCACCATTGAGGCAAAACTCAAGAAGAAGAAGAAGGCCAAGATTCTCAAGGCCAAGCAATCCAAGAAGCTGAAGAAGAAGAAGGTCAAGAGAGCGCCTTCATCAGAGAAGGAAAGCACGGAGTCATCGCTCAAGAAACTTAAGGTTGAGGCTGCCGAGTCAGCCAAGCCAGCAGATAAAGGGAAGGCCAAGCTCTACCCTGAAGATGAGCCTCAGTCAGTGAGGTATGTTTCCTCTGATGCTGAGTCCAGGGGTGCTGAGTTGAGGAAGAGGGAGTTGCTGCACGAGAAGGGCTTCCTCGACCGACCTGCTGACCTGCCGCAGTTCTTGCGCGCAGGAGTTATAAACCACGGCTGGGAGGAATTTTGCAGACCGCCCAATCCAGCCTACACGAGCATGGTGCATGATTTCTACGCCAATGTGCTCAGCCCTGAGGATGGCCTGTCTGTGGTCAGAGGGGTAGAAGTGGATTTCTCAGCCAAGGCCATCAACGAAGCCTATGGTCTCAAGGGCCAAACACATACAGATTATGCACGGATTGTTGATGAGCCTACTGAGGCAGTTCTGGAAGAGGCCATTCGGACCATTGGCCAGCCTGAAGCTTCCTGGACCGTGTCACGCAATGGGAGGCACACTCTCATGAGTGCCAACCTCACGGCTAAGGCGGCTGTGTGGTTTTCGTTCGTGAGAAGGAGATTGTCCCCAGTGACTCACGAGACTACAATCAACCAGAGCCGATCGCTGCTGGTGTATGCGATAATGAGAGGTCTCACGATCAACGTGGGAGAAGTCATCACTGCTGCTATTGCTGAGTGCGCCAAAAAAGGTAAGGGACCATTGTTTTTCCCTAACACCATAACCAAGTTATGTTTGCTTGCAGGAGTCCCCATCGAGCGCATGGAGCAGCAGATGGCTTACACGGGCCACTTGGAGCTGCCTGCTAGTTTACGGCTGAAGAGGAAGGGGAACATGGAATTCGAGCTGGATAGGCTGGCTGCTGATCAGTCACTGTCCATGGCTTGCCTGATGGATATGCAGAAGAGAATGGCTCAATGGGCCACTTACGCGCAGGCACGGGACAAGGAAGTTGCAGACCAACTTGGCTGTATCTTCCCTGACTTCCCTACAAATCTCCTGACTCCATGGGTGCCTCCACGACCACGACAACCAGATGAGGATGACGACATCTGAGTGCTGGTTTGATTTGCACTGAAGGGAGTATTGCTGTTCCCTTAGAAAAAAAAACAATTTTCTGCTTTTTGATAGACCATGTGAATTATGCTTCTTTTCGTACACTTTTGATCTGTTGTAGATGCTTAGTTTTATGTTTTTAATCTTGCTTAGTATAGTCTGATGATAGTTGACTAGGTAGGTTAGTTTTGTTTTATTTTTAGCAAGCTCGAATGACGGGAAAAAGCATGCTTAGGGGCCTTAATCACTGTTATATCTGCCCTGACTTGATTGCGAAATAATTGCGGTACCCGCAATTTTTATTACTGAAAGCATGTTTTGGACTGTCTGTTTAGCTAGGCTGTGATCTGTTTAAATTCCATTTTTTGCTGCTATCATGACTACCATATATAGCTTATCTAAAAGCATGCTGGATGAGTGTCATAGGACACCCTTTGCTAGTTTAAATCAACCTCTAAAAAGCTCAGCATGCACAGCTTTAAGCCCTTATCTGTCTGTTTTTTTTTAAAATTACTGCTGCTGTGCTATTTGCCGTTCGCATGTTTTGTCTATGCCTAGGGCTTTAGATTCTCTTTGTTTTACCTTAGACTAGATGCTTCTAGGATAGTTTGGGGGTGTGCCACCTCCGACACTCATTGGGGACAATGAGTAGTTGAAGTTTGGGGGAGGCCACCCTAGGCCTAGGAACATTCCTCTCTCCCTTAGAAACATAAGCATTCTTCTTCTCCTTTACAAAAAATGATGAACTGAAAAAAACAAAATGAAAAATAGAATAAAGAGGGGGGTCTCTCTTAGGTTGCTAAGTAATCAGTGCCAAGTGTGTGACCCACAAGTGGCATTGCATCAAAAGGCAACCAAAGGAGAGGCCCCACCTAAGTAAGAAAAAGGAAAAGAATAGGGAAGAAGAATGTATACCTAGGAGTTATAACTTTGTGGCTTAGATGTCCTATTTAAAAAAGAACTCTGATCCTCAACTAGCTAAGCACAAAGTTGTAACTTGTAGGGTTGTTTAGGGAGATGAGTGTTTATCCAATGTAGTGATGCCAGGGTTTAGGTTGTTCTTTAAAAGTACTACTGTCACCGTTAATACTAAGACTGGCATGACTCTAAGGAATCCTAGACACATTAAAAATAAAGCTAGAAGCATGTACTGAGTCTGAGGTAAAGCTAGGCAGAATTTGAAACCTTAGGGATAGTGGCATGATATGACAAAAGTAAATAGATCAGTTGTAGGGAGTTAATGAAAACAGAAGGAGTATTAGGCAGGCAAAGTCAGAAGAAGCTAGATAAGAGGGTAGTTTTAAGCTTAGAAGTATGTCACAGGACAGCAGTGCTATAGATAGGGATATAGGGGAGTCAGTAAGTGGTTAAAGAAGAAGAAACAGCAGCCTAGGAAAGTCCTTAGTTTGCTTGAGGACAAGCAAAACCTTAAGTTTGGGGGTGTGTTACGTCTCCAAAAGTGACCTTTTTAGGACTTAATTGGCTTAGAAAGATGTTCACTCTTAGGTGTTTTTGATAGCATTTAACCTAAACCTATGCTTAAATATGAGAATTAGAAGAAGGTAGCTAAATTAGGACTTATGTACAATAGGAAAGAAAAGAGTTGAAAACCGAAGGAAAAGAATGAAAAAACTGCATTGCGACAGCATTGCGAAAACATTGCTGAAGCCGCAATTATTCAAGTGAAAACCGTAAGTTGACTGATCTTTTTCTGTTAATTTCCGTGATTTCAGGGATTCGTTCTTTCTCCTCCATCCATTCTGATATACGACGTTGAAGATTGATGGTTCTCCTTGGCCCAAACGCACCTGCAAACTACTATAAAAGGGGGTCAAAGTCGGAGGTTCAATCATCATCCGAAAGCGTAGAAGTCTTCTCGCAGTCCATCTTTTCTTCTGTTTTTCTTTGTCGTCTGTTGGTTTGCGAAGCTCAGCTCTTGGAGTCGATAATCTGATAGGAAGGAGAGGAGATTCTTCTTCTCTCCCGATTGGATTCATCCAAGCAAGGCTGATCTTTTTGATCCTTCATTCGAGGCGACTGCAACGAGGCTTTCAAGCACCATTTACTGCTTTCTGTCTTTCCTTTCTAATTTCCAGCATTGTTTAGTTGTCGCTTCTGGTTTAGTGATTAGTCTACTTCTTTCGTTGCTTTCTGTCTGTGGATTATTTACTTTAAGCTTTCCCTTGTTCGTTCAAACAATCAAAGTAATCAAATCACAAGTTTTCATCTCACAGTTTCTTGCCTTCGCATTCTACTGCTTTCCTTTACTGTTTTCAGTCCATTCCTCTTCTAAGCATGTCTGTTTTATCTTATATTTCTGTTCTCTATATATCCATGAGTAGCTAAGTCACTTAGGGGCATGCTAATGACAGAACTATAGGCTAAAAAACGTGAACCAAGCATGTAGGATAGCTCTCGAACCATTGATTGTATGTAAGCTTCATCCCACGGGCAATTTCGATTGGCCATCCATTTTGTCCAAAGAACTCCTAACCTCTGGAAGGAGTAAGAGTTCAGAGTCATATAATCATGCTAGCCTTTCAAGGTAACCAGAAAACGGCTTAGGAATAAGCGTTTTCCTAGTACAAACTAAACACTTCTGCTTTAACAAGATGCTTAAGACCTTACTTTGAGTTGAGTAAACTAAAGAATCTAATGCATGGAATCGGACGATACATGAGATAGAGTGAGTTTGATGCATAGAGAGTTGATCCAATGCTTGAGAATCGTATTAAAATGCCTATAGGATAGTCGTTAGTAGCCCTTAATTTTCCATTTTACACACTTTCGCTGTTTTTCAATTGCGATAACATTGCGGTGTCCGCAATTCTGCTAAGTTACCATTCTGTTTAGCTGCTTTCCTCTTCGTTTATTAATTCCATCTCTTGTCCGTTGAGTCTAATTTCAACTTGCATTTGTTTATGTTGCATTCCTTTATACATTCAGCAAAAATTAGATAATTAAAAACCAATTTTACCCCTTCAAATCCACCCCTTCTTTCTTAACTTTATACTTCACAAGTAGCTTATAAATAAATCTCTGTGGGAAAACGAATGAAAAAATACTTACTACTTGCTATAAGATCATGTATGCTTGCATGTTCTGAGTGCTCTTTCTTCCTTATCGCTTACTTTTATTAACACATTGAGCACGCAACACTCATCTACCATGAAGTGACACTTCTCCCAATTAAGGACTAAGTTAGTCTCCTCACATCTAGCCAGGACTTGTCCTAAATTCTCTAGACAGTTGGTAAAGGAATCCCCAAAGACTGAGAAATCATCCATGAATATCTCTATCATGGACTCATCCAAATCAGAGAAGATTGCCAACATGCACCTTTGGAAAGTTGTCGGTGCATTGCATAGGCCAAAAGGCATTCTGCGAAAGGCAAAAGTTCCAAAAGGGCAAGTGAAGGTGGTCTTCTCTTGATCCTTAGGGTCTATAGTGATCTGGTTATAACCTGAATAACCGTCTAAGAAACAGTAGTAGGCTCTACCAGCTATTCTGTCTAACATTTGGTCAATAAATGGTAGAGGAAAATGGTCTTTTTTGGTCTCTTTATTTAGCTTCCTATAATCCATACATACTCTCCACCCTGTGACAGTCCTAGTTGGAATCAGTTCATTGTTCTCATTGACTACCACAGTCATCCCCCCCTTCTTAGGTACACACTGTATAGGGCTCACCCACTGACTACTAGCTATGGGAAAGATCACACCAGCATCTAACCATTTAATTATTTCTTTCTTAACTACCTCTTTCATAGAGGGGTTCAGCCTACGTTGGTGATCTACTCTAGGTGTGTGCTCTTCCTCTAGTATAATCTTATGCATGCAATAAGAAGGGTTAATGCCTCTAATATCAGCAATAGTCCATGCAATAGCCTTCCTATGTTGCTTAAGTAGTAATATTAATTCAACCTCATGCTGTTCACTTAGCTTAGAAGAAATAATTACAGGCAAAGTCTCATTATTCCCTAGATATGCATACTTGAGGTGAGTGGGGAGAGGTTTTAATTCTAATACAGGTGGATGCTCAATGGATGGCTTTAAAGGATTCAAGGCTCTATCAGTTAAGTCAATATTCGTACAAACATGCTGAGGGTTATTTACAGATATGTCCATTATCTCAGCTATGTTTAAATCAGTTAATTCTAATCCTACATAGTTATTAGCATGCTTAGTCAACAGTTCATGCTCTAATTGTTCGTCCATTAAAGAATCTACAACGTCCATGCTAGCACAGGATTCAAGGTCAGAGGGGTACCTTAAAGCTTTATACACACTAAATTTCACCTCTTCATCATGAACCCTCATAGTGAGCTCACCTTTTTGGACGTCGATCAGGGCCCTACCTGTGGCAAGAAATGGTCTGCCTAATAGGATGGGGACCTTCTTGTCTGCTTCATAATCCATGATAATGAAATCTGCAAGGAAAATAAATTTGTCAACTTTCACTAGAATATCCTCAATCTTACCTTCAGGGTATGCGATGGATCTGTCTGCTAGTTGTAAAGTGACAGTGGTTGGACGTGCTTCTCCTATTCCCAACTGGCGGAATAGTGATAGGGGCATGAGGTTTATGCTGGCGCCCAGGTCACAAAGCGCTCTGCCCACGTGCTTACCTCCAAGTTCTACAGGTAAGGTGAAGGAACCAGGATCCTTCTCCTTCTTGGGCAGCTTGTTCTGGAGGATGGCACTGCACTCCTCAGTGAGGTTTACTGTTTCAAACTCACCAATTATTTTTTTGTTAGTAATAATATCTTTCAAAAACTTTACATAGGAAGGCATAGACTGTAAAACTTCTACAAAAGGAATGTTGACATGCACTTGCTTAAGAATTTCTAAGAATTTATTAAAGTGCACTTCCTGTTCCTGCTTCTTCTTAAGCCTTCGAGGATATGGAGGTGGTGGCACATATGCAGGCACGTCAGGTCGCCTTAGGATTGGTGGAGGCCTTGGAATTTCTTCTATCTCCTCAATAATCGGCTCCAGCCTGGCTCCTGATGTGCTTGTTGATGGTGGACCTTGGTTTGGCAGAGACTCCAGTGGAGCACTAGACTCAGTGTTCTCTACTCTCTTTGGTGTGTCTTTGGTGTTGCTTACCAATGGTCTACCACTTCTAAGTTCAATTGCTTGAACTTGTTCTTTACCATCTCTCCTTGGCACTTCAGTGTCAGCAGGGAGTCTACCTTGGGGCCTACTCTTGAGTTCATTGGCTAACTGGCCTATTTGGTTCTCTAGGCTCCTAAGAGTGGCTTGCTGACTTTGCAAAGTAGCATCATTCTTGGCTATGTATTCCTTGAGTAAGTTTTCTACAGAAGATCCTACAGGTTGGTTGTATGGTTTTTGATACATTGATTGGTTATGTTGAGGAGTGAAACCAGGTGTTCCACTCGGTCTTGGTTGGTTAGGATTTTGGTTAACATTCTGTTGTCCACCCCATGACAGGTTTGGATGGTTCCTCCAACCAGGGTTGTAAGTATTAGAGTAGGGGTTGTTCCTAGGCTGCTGCTGGCTTCCAATATAGCAGACTGAGGATGGATTCCCAGGGCAGTATTCATACAGGTGCCCTTCCCCACAGAATCCACAGATAAGTGTCTCACCTTGACTTGGTTGGGTGCCCATTGACATGGCTGTGGCGGTGTTGACACTTGTTTGGAGATTGGCTTGAGCCATTTGCTTAACTAGGTTGGTCAGGGCATTTATTTGGCTGCTCATTGCACTTAGAGCATCCTTGTCTTGAGCTCTAGTTGGCTCAACTGGATCATCTGACCACCTACAGTGAGATGCTGAGATCTTCTCCAAGATCTCATAGGCTTCGTTGTAACTCTTGGACAACATGGAACCTCCAGCGGATGAATTTAAGACTTGTCTAGTGCTGGGATTGCATCCTTTGAAGAAGACCTCAATTTGGATACACCATGGGATGCCATGGTGTGGACATTTAAGAAGTAGATCTTTGAACCTTGTCCAAGCTTCGTGAAGGGACTCAGTGTCAGCTTGTTTGAACTTGATTATGTCATCACGAAAGGTAGAATTCCTATCAGGTGGGAAGTATTTGACCAGGAATTTTTCTGCTAAGTCTGTCCAATTGCGAACAGATCTAGAGGGTAATGAGTTCAACCATGTTTTGGCTTTGTCCCTCAAAGAGTAAGGGAAAAGGTATAGCCTCAAGGCTTCTTGGGAAACTCCAGGGATGAGGAATGTGTCACTAACTCCTAAGAAGTTTCTAAGATGGTTGTGGGGATCCTCATTTTCCACTCCAAAGAATTGTCCCACAGTGGACAACATCTGGAACATCACTGGCTTTAACTCGAATGAGTTGGCAGTGATTTCAGGACGGATTATGCTGGGGTTCAGCTCCCCAGGCATAGGTACTAGGTACGAAAGTATGGCGCTATCCTTGTCATTCGCTATTTCGATGGGATTGCGAGTGACAGGCACCGGATTTGGAACTATTCCATTCATTTCTTCTGGAGACAATTGCGGAGGAATTGCGGTTCCCGCAATTACTTGAGGTAAAGGGGGTTGTTTAAAGAGACGTTTCTTGGCTCTATTTCTGGCCCTAAGTAATCTCTCAGGCTCAGGATTGAACTCTAGATCACTACTTGAAGGCTCACTCATAAACTAACCCAATAGTACCTGCAAAAGAAATGAAGCAGATCAGCTTCAATAGGTAATAAACTTGGTGTTTCAAACTTAACAAACTTCGTTTTCACTTAAATAAATCCCCGGCAGCGGCGCCAAAAACTTGTTGCGTGCTCAATGTGTTAAAATAAATAAGCAATAAGGTAGAGAGAGCACTCAAAACATGCAAGTATACATGGTCTTATAGCAAGTAGTAAGTATATTTCATTCGTTTTCCCACAGAGATTTATTATAAGCTATTCATGAAGTGTAAAGTTAAGAAAGAAGGGGTGGATTTGATGGGGTAGAATTGGTTTTTAATTATCTATTTCCTACTGAATACGAAGAGGGTAGCAACATAAACAAGTGCAAGTCAAAGCTAAACTCAAATGAGAAGAGACGAGATTAATAAATGAAGACAAAAACAGCTAGACAGATTTGTAACTTAGCAGAATTGCGGAAACAGCAATTCTACCGCAATTTTAGTAACAGCGAAAGTGTGTAAAATGATGAGTTAAGGGCTACTAACGACTATCCTATAGGCTTTTTCATACGATTCTCAAGCACTGGATCAACTCACTATGCATCAAACTATCTCATTCTCATGTATCTTCCGATTTCATGCATTAGATTGTTTAGTTTACTCATGTCCAAGTAAGGTCTTAAGCATCTTGTTAAGGCAGAAAAATATGGTTTGTACTAGGGAAACGCCTATTCCTAGGTCGTTTCCTGGTTACCTTGAAAGGCTAGCATGATAGTATGACTCTGAACTCTTACTCCTTCCAGAGGTTAGGAGTTCTTTGGACAAAATGGATGGCCAATCGAAATTGCCCGTGGGATGAAGCTTACATACAATCAATGCTTCGAGAGCTATCATACATGCTTGGTTCACGTTTTTTAGCCTATAGTGTTGTCATTAGCATGCCCCTAAGTGATTTAGCTACTCATGGATGTAAACAGAACAGAAACAAGAGAAGAAGTAGACATGCTTAGAAGGAATTTAAAGACAAAACAGTAAGGGAAAGCAGTAGAATGTAAAGGCAAGAAACTGTGAAATGAAGAATTGAGATTTGATTACTTGATTGTTTGATTGACAAAGAAAAGCTTTAAAGCAAATAACAGGAAGACAGAACACAACGAAATAGTCTAATCTAACTACTAGAAAAAGAGACAACAACAAGACAAAGCTGGAAAATGGAAATGAAGAGCAAAAAGCAGTAAAACAAGCTCGAATGTCTCGTTGCAGCCGCCTCGAATGAAGGATGAGAAAGGTCAGCCTTGCTTGGATGAATCCAATCGGGAGAGAAGAAGAATCTCCTCTCCTTCCTATCAGATTATCGGTTCCAACAGCTGAGCTTCGCAAACCAGCAGACGGCAAAGGAAAACAGGAGAAAAGATGGACTGCGAGAAGACTTCTACGCTTTCGGATGATGCTTGAACCCTCGACTTTGACCCCTATTTATAGTAATCTGCAAGTGCATTTGGGCCAAGGAGAACCATCAATCTTCAACGTCGTACTTCAGAATGGATGGAGGAGAAAGAACGAATCCCTGAAATAACGGAATTTAACAGAAAAAGATCAGTCAACTTACGGTTTTCACTTGAAACATTGCGGTGTCCGCAATGTTTTCGCAATGCTGTCTCAATGCAGTTTTTTCATTCTTTTCCTTCGGTTTTCAACCCTTTCCTTTCCTATTGTACATAAGTCCTAATTTAGCTACCTTCTTCTAATTCTCATATTTAAGCATAGGTTTAGGCTAAATGCTATCAAAAACACCTAAGAGTGGACATCTTTCTAAGCTAATTAAGTCCTAAAAAGGTCACTTTTGGAGACGTAACAGCTACTAAGCCTAAGGATAATCGGGACTCCTCTAAGGGTGGTCCTCGACCTGCTGAGTTCGTGACCTGAAGGGAAGAAGGAGCAGAAGATTGTGCTGAGGAGACGAGAAGACAGACTTCAGCAAAAAGGTATACTTTTTGTTGTTCCTCGCTTGCTGGTAAATTTACCGGTCATGTTTATCGGTCGGTATACCGGTGACACTTACCGATGGAAATTTACCGGTGGCGTGTTTAACGCTATGTTTAGCGTTTCCCGTTGGTTCTTCGGTCGAAATTTACCGGTGGAAGTTTTACCGAAAGAGCTGACCGATAAATGTTATCGAACGAAGGGTTTCGCCTTACCGGTATCGATATACTGGTCCAGCTTATCGGTCTGAAACTTACCGGTGTAAGTTTACCGGTTTATCGATGAAAGTTTCATTAAACTTTCTGAATCGGTTTACCGGTGGTAACTTACCAGTCCGGTTTTACCGATAAGAATTTATCGGTGCTCGTTTATTCTTATAATTTTACCGGTCGAGATTTACCGGTGTATCATTTACCGGTGGTTGCTCATGAAGTTTACCAATTTGATACACCGAAGTAAATTTATCGGTGTGGTTTTTACCGGTCAAGGCTTACCTGTGTGCCATTTATCGGTGTGATATTGTGATATTTACCGGTGGCACACCGAGGTGCGTTACTGGTGATCACTTACCGGTCAACTTTTACCGGTTTGTTTACCGGTCGGTATGATGATTTACTGGTGGGACTCGGGTTTGAAAAATGCCAATTGTTTGTTGAATTTTTCTCTCTCTCGTTTGTTACTTATTGATTGCTGAAGATCCTCAGCCAGTTTAGGCTTTTTTCCGCTGCGCCTCTGGTTGTTTTAGGAATTCAGTTCCATCAAAAAGCTACCACCAAGATGCAACCTAGAGGATGTTCTGTCTCGTAATAATCTTCTGCTTGGAGAGAAGAGTGTACTCCAGAAACAGTCTGAGCAAACGCTCTTGGAGATTGAAAGTCTCAAGGTCAAGCTAAAGAGTTTGGAAGCTGACCACGAATCACTTTCTGCACTTGTCTTGGAGAAAGAAAAGCTGTCCAATGAAGGACAACTTGAAGCAACCAGAATACGTGAGGAGATTTCCATCATTGAAGATACTACAGCTATCGGTCTCTAGATGTACTACGTGGCTTCCTAGAAAGTACGCGTGAAGAATTGAGAGACTTCAGATGGATACTTTGACCCCTTTTTTGTTAGGCGTTTATTTTGTTGCACTTTTCGTCGATATCTTGTTGCGGCCAGCAAAACAAACACTACATAGTCTGGATTTTTTTTTTTTTTTATATATTGTGACTGAACATAAGAAAAAAAATTAAGTTGCATACGTAATTTGGAGTGAAATCATTTTTGTTTATATTGCGACTTAACTTAAAGTTTTTTTTTTCTTTAAGTTGCCTTCGTACCCTCGAATGGAAGGGATCAAGTCATAATGTAGTTTGAATACATGATTTTGATTTTATTTTATTTTTTAGTCGCTCACCTTTTAAGCTCGTGCGGGCCAGGAGCAACATGTAGTTTATACTCTTACGTTAAGGAGTATTACATTTTAAGCATAAAACTTCTTAAGAAACTTGTCGTAGATTGGGCCAATCCTTAAGCCATCCTGATCCACAATCTTGTATGCCCCATTTGTGTAGACTTCCTTGACAACATAGGGTCCATCCCATTTTGGGGTGAACTTGTGCCCCGTATGTCGCGTTGTGATAGTGGGTCTTCGAACTGCGAGCACTAGATCACCCACTTGAAATGATCGAGGCTTCAAATTTTTGTTGAAGGCCTTGGTCATCCATGCTTGGTAGCGTTCTAGCACTTGTTGGGCATCCAATCTTCTCTCATCGAGCGCTTCCAATTCTTATAAACGCAATCTTCCATTGTCTTTTGTAGTTAGACCTTCTTGCACTGTCATCCTTAAGGATGGAATTTCCCTTTTCCAATGGGAGCAAAGCTTCGACCCCATAGACGAGAGAATAAAGTGTGACCCATGTAGGAGTGCGGTGGGTAGTTCGGTAAGCCCATAGTGCCTCACAAATATTTTCTTTCCAATTCTTTTTTGACTTAGAGACCACCTTCTTCAACAAGTTGCACAATCTCTTGTTGAATGCTTCTGCCAATCCATTTGTCGGACCGTTGTACATGGACGACTTGCATTGCTTAAACTTGAATTTCTCACATAATTTGTGTTGGGTTTTATGTCCTAAAACTCGTAGTTTGTAAACATCTTGAATGTAATTATTCTATTTTGCAATAAAGTGTTATTGAGATTTATTCAGTAAAGTTGTTATTGAATAAAGTAAAATTTTGTTTGTATTAACCTATGCCAATAACAAACACCCATGGCGAGAGTATGAGTACTTGAGCTTCATGTATGACATGATGTGGATCATGTTCAAGTAGACCGCCAAAACGGTCTATAATATATGACAGTTGGGTATCTTATCCTGGTAACACTATTGGATGCGGCTCACTTTGTATAGTACAAAACGATGTGATCTGAATCGTTTCATGTGGAGACATGTGAGTGAGGGCGTTCTATGCAATGAGTTTGCATAAGACTGAACTGAGAAATCAAGTCGCTCTTTCTTTATAACAATATTTACTGTAAAGACCGACTTTTTCATATAATGATCTAGATAACTCGATCTGAATCCTGAGCTCGTAATGAACTCCTGTTTATTCGAGCTTATCCTTTAACTCATACGGGTGAGAGTGGTCAGGTCGTCGACTTAATAAGCCAACCATCTTGGGGATAAGACTGAATAGATAGCTGGGGACATAGTCTTGCAAGACGAAATTCACTCATACCCGCTTTTAGGGATAGTAGAGAGGTTGTTCCCTTAATAGTTGACTCCAGGTCTTGAACAATGGGCGCCCACCATCTCCTGGCCAAAGAGGGATCTGATTTGCTGGTTGGACCACAAATCAATTGTTCATTAGAGGTGTAAGTGGTACTTAAGGAACAAGATGTAATGTAGGGGTTAAACGGTTTAAATGACCCGTTGTGATTACGAACGACCTGTGAAGGATTGGCTTACTAATGACGGTTATATCAAGAGAACACAATATATCTATAGTGAGGAGAGTACATCCCCTGGACTTTAGTGGAGTCTCCGGGGGTTAACGAATGTTGATTAGGTCGGTTAAAAGAGTTTAACCGAATAATCTCGTATCGTTGGAGCTCATGATCTGTAGATCCTTTAGGTTCTCCTAGCTAGCTCGGATAAAGTCGTGCAACAATATAAGAGAAAAAGAATTTGAATATATTCAAATTCAGTTTTGGAAGAATGATGGACATATTTAAATATGATTTAAATATGGGAATGGTCTAAAACATGAATAGGGATTCATGTGCAAAAAGTCGGTTTTCGGAAAACCGGGATTAGTCACATTCTTTAATTAATATTTGATATTGAATTAAATAATATTAATTAATTAAAAAGTTTTATTAATTAAAATATATATTATATTTATTAATTAAAAAGTTTAATTAATAAAATATATATATGTTATATTTATTTAAAATTAATTTTTAATTAATTTTTAAATAAATAAACATTATATTAATATATATTTAATACATAATGGTTTAAACATGATGTTTGACTAATGTAAATCACTAATCCAATATTGAAGCTTATCTTTTAAACTTTTGGAAAGCTTAAAATGTGTGAAAAACCAAAAATATTTTTTTTGGTTTTTGGAGAAGGCTACGGGGCTTGCTGAAGTTTTGTTCATCCATTTTTAAGCTTCCTTCTTCAAAGACCATTCTTCTTCCTCTCTCCTTCCAAGTTCTCTTTTTTGTAAAGTATGTTAGCTTTATGAGCTTCAATCATACCATTTATTTTGATGATAACAAACCTCTAATTTACTAATGATTTTAGTGTTTCAAAGTGTCCATAGCATAGTTCTTAGAAAGAAGATTCTAATGCATCTTGAATCATTCGATTTCGAGTTCAGACGAGAAAAATATTTGACAAAGAAGATTGGAGGCAAAATCCAATGTGGTGTTGACACATGACACTTTGCTGATGTGGAATCTGACGTGATAGCTAACGTGGCTCCCATTGTATTCGTAATGTAGAGCTCGGAAAGACGATTCCAACACATTTTCAATCGCATAAATCGTACATCAAACAAAGAAGTTATGATCAAAAGAAGATGGACAATATTTAGTCAACACGACCAATGACGTGGACGATTGGGAAGACGACACATGCCAAGTGCACAACACCCCAACATCAAGACTTTCTTTTTACCGTTAACCTTTGAAAAATCATCACTTTTGATATTTTCGTTTACCATTAAACCCCACCTTTGGATCTTATAACCTAGATCTAATGGCCAATTTTAAATCAACTTTAATATCATTTTAGGCCAAAATTTTATATAAATTTAGCAACTTTCCTCCTTCAAATTATCTAATCATTTTGCTGAATTTTTCTCTCCTAAGCCACCAATGTTGATCTCTTCCAAGCTCAATTTTATTCTATATTGCGAGAGGTTTGTGTGAGAGTTTTATTTTTGTCGGAACTTTATATCATTACGTTAATTGGGATTTGTAATAAGGTGTGGGTGCACCTTGGGAATTGAGTGAGTGGTTTAATCTTGAACCCGAAAAAAGATTTGTAGTGGTTTGATCCTGAACCCGTGAAAATGACCATTGTCGTTTGATCTTGAACCCGCGAAAAAGATCGGTATAGGTTGGGTCCTAAACCTGCAAAAGAATTTGTAGTGGTTTCCTCTTGAACTCGCAAAAAGAGTGATCGTTCGGTTTGTGGTGGAGTGGATTTTGGGTATATCCACTATGTTCGGGGTGTCGAGTCTCGCCAAAATAACATTTATAATACCATTGTGGTTTGATCTTGAACCCGCGAAAAAGATCGGTATAGGTTGGGTCCTGAACCTGCAAAAGAATTTGTAGTGGTTTCCTCTTGAACTCGCAAAAAGAGTGATCGTTTGGTTTGTGGTGGAGTGGATTTTGGGTATATTCACTATGTTCGGGGTGTCGAGTCCCGCCAAAATAACATTTATAATACCGCTACAACTGAGCTTTGCAGCTAGTGGTAGTCGGGTCTCGATCCGCAGGGAACCTAAATTATTTTCTCCTAATTAATTTCTATTTACTTTTTAATTAGCTAAAACAATTAAAATAAAATAAAGAGGGAATTGGTAACGGAAAATTAAAGTAAGACATGCATAAAATAAGCTAACGGAAAATTAAAATGTAACGCGTGCTTCTAATTTGAGTGTCGGGATTACTTTGATGCGACTTAGTTCATAGGGATTCAAACATACTTAGCCAAAATCAATTGAACACACAATTTTCTCAATCAAAAATCGAAATAAACACGCCCCATGAATATTAATCAGAGAAATAAATTACGCTAATTAAACGTAACAATTGGACATTGGGGGCCAACGCTCGCCCAAGACCAATTAATAGTAACGGGCTAATTGCGACAATCATCTAAATTCGGAAGCCAAAAATAATATATCGATTTGAATTCAATCCAAGAAAAATTAATGCAAGGATAACATGCCAATGCATCATTTGCACAATTAGACTCGATTAAGAGAGGCAAGACATCATCGTCAGCCCATTATGTAAACATACAGTATGATTAAGCAAAAAAGAAGAATTATGTTCCAACTTTAAGCTAAGCAAAACTCAAATTAGAGCAAGGTCTGGGGCGCGGGTGTTGTGTTGAAAGCGCCGACACCTGCACGTGGGGGCGACTGATGATGGAGCGCGAGTTGGGTTGGATGTTGGGCCGAAGCTGATGGTCTGGAGGTGGGCTGATGCAATCTTGTTGACCAGTTTGACTTAATAAAAAATAAATGAAAATCATGCATCCACCTAAATTCTCTCATTGTCTTAATAAAACCTACACTATTAAGCCACTAATCCATTTTGAGACAATATTAAACTAAATAATTAATGTAGTATAAACACTCCAAACGATTAATTAATAATATGTTCTAAAATACTCATTTAAGCTGTTAATTAACGCAAATGCCCGATTTACACCTTAGCAATTCAATTATACAAAATATAAACATTAAGCACAAATAATTTCTTAATTCACAAGACTTAGGAGTTAAATATTAGCATTTTTAGAATGCTATCAGTTTGATTCTCACCCGTAAGAGAATCACGACAGTAAAATACCCAAGAGGAGATTGGGGAGTGGAGTAGGAATTTCTGAACCACTATAAAAATTCTCGCTGTCATCTCTTACTCTCTACTCTTTTAATTTTCGTTGCCTATTTTCTTATTTGAGTAAGTTGCATGCTTAGGAAAATTGTTACATTTTTTTAGCAATTTTAGGGTGTTAATTCTATTAGTTTGCTTTGAACTAATTTAGCTTAATTTCTCGAAAAAGTTTTAAAATTGTTAAGCAACCCTATTCACCCCTCTAGTGTTCCCAACCGATCCTACAAAGAAGTCCCACCACTCCGTTGCTCGGCCCGAGGATAGCGGGACTACCGGAGGTGGTTCTCGAAGAGTTTGTGAGAAGATTCCAACGACGAATTTAGAAGAAAGTTATAACTACAAAGGTATATGTTCTAATTTCTTTTATTTCGTTTCCTTGAGCATGTTTCTGTTTAGTTAAATTGATGAAATTAGAGTATCAACGATCCAAATCGCTTCCGCAACGTTATGCGCTCCATCAATTGGTATCAGAGCGTATTTTGATCACTCAATTTGCATCAATTTAATCTATGGTGGGTTTTATTTTAGAAATTGTTTCTGATGGGCGTCTAAAGTATTTTTTCGGTTTTGGCATCGTTTTTTAGTATCTTATTGAGCTTCATTATTTGTAATTGCCCGAGAATGTATGGGCTTTAATGTGTGCTAAAGAGTCTGTATTCTTTTAGAGTCATTAGAGTCCATATAGGTTTCTTTATGAAAGAAGCTCGTGTTTTGAACTGGCCGAAATGTTTGGTGGTAGTTCAAGCTCGTTCTGGGCGGTTCGAAGGGAAGCTCGAAGAAAAATTGGCCAAAGTGTTCGGGGGAGCGAGCTTGTCCAAGGCGATACGAAGAGCTCGAAGTCTGCTCAAGACTTAGCTTGTTGTTCAAGCTTGTAATATTTTAGTTGTATGTTTGCTCGATGCCAAAATCGGTTCACTTTAGTGTGTTTAATTAATTATGCATTGTGAATGTATGTTTTAATTAAATTCTCAAGTTGTATGTGCATAAAGTATGCCATATAGATTTAAAATCCCACCATAGGAAGCATGCTCCATGCATTAAAAGTATGTTATAAATGTTATAATATATAGTATGCATGTTTAGGAATTCATGAGTATTGATATAAGAGTTATATTAATTCATAAATTAGATGTTGTTTGCTTAATAGAATAATTGATATAAGTGTTATATTAATTATGAAATTAAACATCCAACATAGTTGCCTTAGTAGTATGCACGGGTAGACTTTTTCTTGTCTTTCTTTCAAGGTAAGGCGACGTCTTTCGCCTTTGTCATTTCTTGTTTCTGTCTTGTTTTCCTTTCCTTTTGAGGAAAACCTGAGAGGGGTCGTGTTGACGACCATGGATTCTTTTATGACATTTTTCGTGATTTTTTCAGTGTCTTTTATTTCCTTCTTTGTTTTCTTTATGTTCGGGATTAAGAGGTCCTTGCTCCCTCTGTTGGCGATACTCCGCTCCATATCGTGGGCGTGAGTCGCTAACTCTTCAAAGGTGTGGGGCTTTATCCCTTGCAGGATGTAGTGAAGTCCTCAATGCATGTCGTTGATGCACATTTTGACGGCAGACACTTCAGTGAGTCGGTCTTTGCAGTCAAGACTCCACGACCTCCAACGGTTAATGAAATCGATGACCGACACACCCATTCTTTGTTTCGCGTTCGAGAGTTCGGACATACTGACTGTTCGCCTCGTACTGTAGAAACAATTCAAGAAGTCCCTCTCGAACTGTTCCCAACTGTCAATCGTCTCGGGCTCCAATTCAGTGTACCAGTCGAAGTCGTTTCCTTTCAGAGTTCGGAAAAACTGCCTAACCACCAGGTCTCCGCGAGTTCCAACGTTCTCGCACGTTTCAACGAAGTGGGCAATGTGTTGTTTAGGATTGCCCTTCCCATCAAACTATTGAAATTTTGGCGGCTGACTGGTACCCGGTGGACATTTTCAAGTCGTCGATCCACTTAGTATACGGTTTGGTATGCAAGAGGGAGCTTTGGGTGGGCCTACAATACTAAGCTTTGATGGTGTTCGTGATTATGTCCTGCAGTTGTTGGACAGACAGGAAGGCAATCGAAGTTGAGTGTTGCGGTTGGTCTTGTTGGATGACAATTTTTTCTTTGTCATTCCTTCTCGCTGTAGGAGTTAAACTTGATTCTGCAGCCTCTCAGCTTTGCATTTGATTCCTCAAGTGGGAAATCCCGAGGTCTCGTTCTTTAACTACTTTCATCAAAAAGTTTAATTTCCTTTTCCATTTCAGCGATTGCTTCGTCGCCCGTGCGTACGTCTGCCATCATTACAGACACCACATTAGGATCAGACACCTTCTTTGGTTGATCAGAGAAGAGAACAAATTCATCATACGAGGTATTTTCCTGAATGATTATCCCCTCACGCGCAAACTCTGTCATTCGTTTGTATATTTTGCTCATGATGACAGAAGTTTGTTCTTCCATCTGCAGGACACCTTTGGTGTGACAGGTCTTTTGTAAGGGATGCTGGGAATGGCAGACCTGGATGTTGTTTTCTTCGATGCCACCGTTAACTTTAGTTAAAAGAGGGAGAGAAGAGAGGTAGAGAGGTCCCACTGGGTGTGCCAATCTACTCACACGAGATTTCAACGAAGGAAATTCGACACGTGTAATATGAACTTTGATTTATATTTATATGTATGTATCAGTGCGTAGTGGATCACAATCTCTAATGTATGATCCTCTGATTCTCTCTTTTAAATGTAAATGTACTCGAGGGCTTCACAACTTGTTCTCGAGGTTGAATTTGTTTCGAGGGTTTTGCAGCTTGTTCTCGATGTTGGATTTGTTTTGAGGGCTTTGTAGCTTGTTCTCGATGTTGGATTTTACTCGAGGGCTTCGCAGCTTGTTCTCGAGGTTGAATCTCCAGCTTCTCGAAAAGGTGAAGTCTTCAAGTTTGGAGTGTTCAGTCTTCCAAGGATTTAGGGAGTTTTCGTTGCTTGTGAATTGTTGCGTGCTCAGTGTGTAAATAAAATGTAATGCGAAGAGCACTCATAACATGCAAGCATACATGGTCTGCAGCAAGTGATAAGTATTTTTTAATTCGTTTTCCCACAGAGATTGAGTTTAGTTACTAACGAAGTGAGGTGTTAAATTAGAGAGGGTCACTTAAATGGGGTAGATTTGAGGTTGATGTGCCGAACTAACAAAGAATGTACGAACCATGCAAGCATAAACGAAAGCAAGTAAAGAGATTAAACTTTAATGTGGAGAAGAAAGAATTGCGGAGCTAGCAATGTTATAGCAATAAAATCGCAAAAGTAAAAGACTGGAAAATTGGCTATGGCAAAAACAGAACTATAGAATTGCGGTTCCCACAATTTTCTAGCAATTAATTTAGCAACGATTTGAAGGTGAGATAAGGAAACAAGGTCGACTTAAGACTCCTCTATAGGCTTTTACATACTATCATTCAGCAGTAGCTTAACTTATCATGCATCAATTTAGCTCAGTCTCATGCATCTTGTTGCGTGCTCAATGTGTAAAGATAAATATGCAAAAGGGTAGGGAGAGCACTTAGAACATGCAAGCATACATGGTCTCACAGCAAGTAGTAAGTATATTTCATTCGTTTTTTCCACAGAGACTCATTTTTAGCTATTCGCGAAGTGTGATTGTTAAGAAAGATGGGATGAATTTGATGGGGTAAAATTGGTTTTTAATTATCTAATTTTTGCTGAATGTATAAAGGGATATAACATAAACAAATGCAAGTTGAAATTAGATGCAAAGGACAAGAGATGGAATTAATAAACGAGGAAGAAAACAGCTAAACAGAATGCAACTTAGCAGAATTGCGAGAACCGCAATTAATCCGCAATTAACTCAACAGCAAAAGTATGTAAATGGGCGAATTAAGGGCTACTAATGACTATCCTATAGGCAGTTTATTACGATTATCAAGCTTTGGATCAACTCTCTATACACCAAACTCACTCTATCTCAAGTATCGTCTGATTCCATGCATTAGAGTCTTAAGTTTACTCGACTTCAAAGTAAGGTCTTAAGCATCTTGTTACAACAGGAGTGTTTAGTTTGTACTAGGGAAACGCCTATTCCTAGGCCGTTTCCTGATTACCATGAAAGGCTAGCATGATTATATGACTCTGAACTCTTACTCCTTCCAGAGGTTAGGAGTTCTTTGGACAAAATGGATGGCCAATCGAAATTGCCCGTGGGATGAAGCTTACATACAATCAATGTTCGAGTGTTAATCTGCCTACTTGATTCACGTTTTTTAGCCTATAGTTCTGTCATTAGCATGCCCCTAAGTGACTTAGCTACTCATGGATATATAGAGAACATAAATGGTAGATAAGATAGACATGCTTAGAAGGGAAATGTGCTTAAAACAGTAAGCCAAACCCGTAGCAGAAGATGGGAAATGAGAAATGCAGAGATGAACTTTGATTACTGAAATTGTTTGTTGAACAGATAAAAGCTGTAAAGTAAATAGCAACAAGACAGAAAGCAACGAAATAAACTAATCTAGCTACTTAGGAAAAGAACAGCACGAAGCAGAATGTAAAACAGAAGAGAAAGACAGAAAAACAGTAAAGAGTTGCTGGAAAGCTTCGTGGCAGTCGCCTCGAATGAAGGGGATGAAAGATCAGCCTTGCTTGGATGAATCCAATCGAGAGAGAAGAAGAATCTTCTCTCCTTCCTATCAGATTATCGATTCCAACAGCTGAGACTCTCACTCCAACAGACGGCAAAGGAAAACAGATGGAAATGGTGGACTGCGAGAAGACTTCTGCGCTTCGAGTGATGATCAAACCTCCGACTTTGGCCCCCTTTTATAGTAGTTTGCAGGTGCGTTTGGGCCAAGGAGAACCATCAATCTTCAACGTCATATATCAGAATGGATGGAGGAGAAAGAACGAATCCCTGAAATTACGGAAATTAACAGAAAAGGATCAGTCAACTTACGGTTTTCACTTGAATAATTGCGGCCTCAGCAATGTTTTCGCAATGCTGTCGCAATGCAGTTTTTTCATTCTTTTCCTTCGGTTTTCAACCCTTTTCTTTCCTATTGTGCATAAGTCCTAATTTAGCTACCTTCTTCTAATTCTCATATTAAAGCATAGGTTTAAGCTAAATGCTATAAAAAACACCTAAAAGTGTACATCTTCTTAAGCTAAATGGGTCCTAAATAAGTCACTTTCAGAGACTTAACACATCTCTCGATTACATGTATTAGATCCTTTAGTTCACTCATATCCAAGTAAGACTTAAGCATCTATTTATACAAGCAAGCTAATGATCGTGCTAGGAAAACGCCTATTCCTAGGTCGTTTTCTGGCTACCATGAAAGGCTAGCATGAATGGACGACTCTGAACTCTTACTCCTTCCGGAGGTTAGGAGTTCTTTAGACAAAATGGATGGCCGATCGAAATTGCCCATGGGATGAAGTACACATACATTCAATGCATTCGAAGCTATCCTACATGCTGAACTCACGTATTTCTAACCTATAGATTTATCTTTAGCAGACCCTTGTGTGATTAGTTACTCATGGTTAATGGAGGATTGGAAAGACTAGATTGATTAAGCATGATTTAAAGTACTCAATGAAAGTAATGGAAAAACAGATAACGAGATGAAGACTTGCAAAAACTTAAACGATTACTTTATAAATTAAGATTCAAAGCTCAATGTGCGAAAGTGTGTAAAACAGTAAAGAACTGAACAAATTGAAGACGAATCACAACAGTGTCACAAATGGAAATGGAAGAACGAAAGCAGTAAGAAAGCTTATAAAAGTGTGTGCGGGTCTCCTCGTCGCAAGCGCCTCGGATGAAGGGGAAGATTAGCGGTTCTTGGGGATGAATTCAATCAGAAGAGAAGAAGGATCTTCTCTTCATCCTCTCGAATTATCGGCGCCAAGGGCTGATTTCTTCGCTCCAACAAACGGGGAAAGGAAAATGTGTATTTGGAATGCGATGTGACGAAGAACTCTACGCTTCCGAGCTATTTTTCTCCTTCACCCTTCACCTCCTTTTATAGCTTTTTGCAGGTACTATCAGTCATGGAGAACCATCCATTCTGAACAGCAACCCTCCACGTGGCAGCAGGGGAAGGCTTAGGCGGCTGAAATATCGCAACCGTGACGACTGGCGGCTGGAAAAAACTCAGCAGCAGCAACTTGGAATTGCGGATTCCTCGCGGTGGCCGCAATGTTCATTGCGCTCCCAGCAATGTTTCAGCAATTCTCCCTCAATGTACATTTTAACTCTTTTAGCATCATTTTCTATTCTTTTTCGTTCCTTTTCCAAATAAGTCCTATTTTAGTTTCATTCCTCGAATTCTCACATTTAAGCACGTATTAAGCTAAATTCTAACAAAAACGCTCAAGAGATTACACGATTTCATGGTAAATAAGTCCCTAAATAATGTACTTTTGGAGAGGTAATACACCCCCAAACTTGAGTTATTGCTCGTCCTCGAGCAATATAAAGGCTTACTTGGGCTGCTAATTCTTGTTTTTATACTCTATCCAACTGACTTGCTGACTTCCCTAGGCTTACTGTTACGTCTCCAAAAGTGACCTTTTTAGAACTTAATTATCTTAGAAAGATGTTCACTCTTAGGTGTTTTTGATAGCATTTAGCCTAAACCTATGCTTAAATATGAGAATTAGAAGAAGGTAGCTAAATTAGGACTTACGTACAATAGGAAAGAAAAGGGTTGAAAACCGAAGGAAAAGAATGAAAAAAACAAGCACTGCGATAGCATTGCGGAAACATTGCGGAGACCGCAATGTTTCAAGTGAAAACCGTAAGTTGACTGATCTTTTTCTGTTAATTTTCGTTATTTCAGGGATTCGTTCTTTCTCCTCCATCCATTCTGAAGTACGACGTTGAAGATTGATGGTTCTCCTTGGCCCAAACGCACCTGCAGATTGCTATAAAAGGGGGTCAAAGTCGAGGGTTCAATCATCATCCGAAAGCGTAGAAGTCTTCTCGCAGCTCCATCTTTCTTCGTGTGTTCCTTTGCCGTCTGTTGGTGTGAGAGTCTCAGCTATTGGAATCGACAATCTGATAGGAAGGAGAGAAGATTCATCTTCTCTCCCGATTGGATTCATCCAAGCAAAGCTATTCTTTCATCCCCTTCAGCCGTGGCGGTTGCGACGAGGCTTTCAAGCATCATTTACTGCTTTCTGTCTTTCAATTCTAAATTTCAGTTCTGTTTAGTTGCTGTTTCTCTTCTAATAGCTAGATCATTTCATTTCGTTACTGTCTGTCTTTACATTATTTACTTTAAGCTTCCCTTTTTGTTCATTCAAACAATCAAGTAATCAAAGCACAATTCTCCATTTCACAGTTTCTTCGCTTTGCTGTTACTATTTTTCCCTTACTGTTTGTCTTCATTTCTCTTCTAAGCATGTCCATTTTATCTCTTCTTTCTGTTCTCCCTATATCCATGAGTAGCTAAGTCACATAGGGGCATGCTAACGACAACACTATAGGCTAAAAAACGTGAACCAAGCATGTAGGATAGCTCTCGAAGCATTGATTGTATGTAAGCTTCATACCACGGGCAATTTCGATTGGCCATCCATTTTGTCCAAAGAACTCCTAACCTCTGGAAGGAGTAAGAGTTCAGAGTCATACTATCATGCTAGCCTTTCAAGGTAGCCAGGAAACGGCCTAGGAATAGGCGTTTCCCTAGTACAAACCATATTCTTCTGCCTTAACAAGATGCTTAAGACCTTACTTGGACATGAGTAAACTAAAGAATCTAATGCATGAAATCGGAAGATACATGAGAATGAGATAGTTTGATGCATAGTGAGTTGATCCAGTGCTTGAGAATCGTATGAAAAAGCCTATAGGATAGTCGTTAGTAGCCCTTAATTCATCATTTTACACACTTTCGTTGTTAATTAAATTGCGGTAGAATTGCTGTTTCCGCAATTCTGCTAAAGTTACAATTCTGTCTAGCCATTTTTGTCTTCATTTATTAGTCTCGTCTCTTTTCGTTTGTGTTTAGCTTTAACTTGCACTTGTTTATGTTGCTACCCTCTACGTATTCAGTAGGAAATAGACAATTTAAAACCAATTCTACACCATCGAATCCACCCTTTCTTTCTTAACTTTACACTTCATGAATAGCTTATAATAAATCTCTGTGGGAAAACGAATGAAAAAATACTTACTACTTGCTATAAGATCATGTATGCTTGCATGTTCTGAGTGCTCTCTCTATCTTATTGTCTAATTATTTTAACACATTGAGCACGTAACAAGTTTTTGGCGCCGCTGCCGGGGATTTATTTAAGTGAAAACGAAGTTTGTTAAGTTTGAAACACCAAGTTTATTGCCTATTGAAGCTGATCTGTTTCATTTCTTTTGCAGGTACTATCGGGTTAGTTTATGAGTGAGCCTTCAAGTAGTGATCTAGAGTTCAATCCTGAGCCTGAGAGATTACTTAGGGCCAGAAATAGAGCCAAGAAACGTCTCTTTAACCAACCCCCTTTACCTCAAGTAATTGCGGGAACCGCAATTCCTCCGCAATTGCGGGAACCGCAATTCCTCCGCAATTGTCTCAAGAAGAAATGGATGGAATAGTTCCAAATCTGGTGCCTGTCACTCGCAATCCCATCGAAATAGCGAATGACAAGGATAGCGCCATACTTTCGTACCTAGTACCTATGCCTGGGGAGCTGAACCCCAGCATAATCCGTCCTGAAATCACTGCCAACTCATTCGAGTTAAAGCCAGTGATGTTCCAAATGTTGTCCACCGTGGGACAATTCTTCGGAGTGGAAAATGAGGACCCCCACAACCATCTTAGAAACTTCTTAGGAGTCAGTGATACCTTCATCATCCCTGGAGTTTCCCAAGAAGCCTTGAGGCTATACCTTTTCCCTTACTCTTTGAGGGACAAAGCCAAAACATGGTTGAACTCATTACCCTCTGGATCTGTTCGCAATTGGACAGACTTAGCTGAAAAATTCCTAGTCAAATACTTCCCACCTGATAGGAATTCTACCTTTCGTGATGACATAATCAAGTTTAAACAAGCTGACACTGAGTCTCTTCACGAAGCTTGGACAAGGTTTAAAGATCTCCTTCTTAAATGTCCACACCATGGCATCCCATGGTGTATCCAAATAGAGGTTTTTTTCAAAGGATGCAACCCCAGCACTAGACAAGTCTTGAATTCATCTGCTGGTGGTTCCATGTTGTCCAAGAGTTACAACGAACCCTATGAGATCTTGGAGAAGATCTCAGCATCTCACTGTAGGTGGTCAGATGATCCAGTTGAGCCAACTAGAGCTCAAGACAAGGATGCTCTAAGTGCAATGAGCAGCCAAATAAATGCCCTGACCAACCTAGTTAAGCAAATGGCTCAAGCCAATCTCCAAACGAGTGTCAACACCGCCACAGCCATGTCAATGGGCACTCAACCAAGTCAAGGTGAGACACTTATCTGTGGATTCTGTGGGAAAGGGCACCTGTATGAATACTGTCCTGGGAATCCAGCCTCAGTCTGCTATATTGGAAGCCAACAGCAGCCTAGGAACAACCCCTATTCCAATACTTACAACCCTGGTTGGAGGAACCACCCAAACCTGTCATGGGGTGGCCAACAGAATGCTAACCAAAATCCTAACCAACCAAGACCGAGTGGAACACCTGGTTTCACTCCCCAACATAACCAGTCAATGTATCAAAAACCATACAATCAACCTGTAGGATCTTCTGTAGAAAACTTACTTAAGGAATACATCGCCAAGAATGATGCCACTCTACAGAGCCAGCAAGCTACTCTTAGGAGCCTAGAGAACCAAATAGGGCAACTAGCCAATGAAATCAAAAGTAGGCCCCAAGGTAGACTCCCTGCTGACACTGAAGTGCCAAGGAGAGATGGTAAAGAGCAAGTTCAAGCAATTGAACTTCGAAGTGGTAGACCATTGGTGAGCAACACAAAGGACACACCAAAGAGAGTAGAGAACACTGAGTCTAGTGCTCCACTGGAGTCTCTGCCAAACCAAGGTCCACCATCTACAAGCACATCAGGAGCCAGGCTAGAGCCGATTATTGAGGAGATAGAAGAAATTCCAAGGCCTCCACCTATCCTAAGGCGACCTGACGTGCCTGCATATGTGCCACCACCTCCATATCCTCGAAGGCTTAAGAAGAAGCAGGAACAGGAAGTGCACTTTAATAAATTCTTAGAAATTCTTAAGCAAGTGCATGTCAACATTCCTTTTGTAGAAGTTTTACAGTCTATGCCTTCCTATGTAAAGTTTTTGAAAGATATTATTACTAACAAAAAAATAATTGGTGAGTTTGAAACAGTAAACCTCACTGAGGAGTGCAGTGCCATACTCCAGAACAAGCTACCCAAGAAGGAGAAGGATCCTGGTTCTTTCACCTTACCTGTAGAACTAGGAGGCAAGCACGTGGGCAGAGCGCTTTGTGACCTGGGCGCCAGCATAAACCTCATGCCCCTATCACTATTCCGCCAGTTGGGAATAGGAGAAGCACGTCCAACCACTGTCACTTTACAACTAGCAGACAGATCCATCGCATACCCTGAAGGTAAGATTGAGGATATTCTAGTGAAAGTTGACAAATTTATTTTCCTTGCACATTTCATTATCCTGGATTATGAAGCAGACAAGGAGGTCCCCATCCTATTAGGCAGACCGTTTCTTGCCACAGGTAGGGCCCTGATCGACGTCCAAAAAGGTGAGCTCACTATGAGGGTTCATGATGAAGAGGTGAAGTTTAGTGTCTATAAAGCTTTAAGGTACCCCTCTGACCTTGAATCCTGTGCTAGCATGGACGTTGTAGAATCTTTAATGGAAGAACAATTGGAGCATGTATTATTAACCAAGCATGCTAATGAATATGTAGGATTAGAATTAACTGACTTAAACATAGCTGAGATAATGGACATATCTGTAAATAACCCTCAGCATGTTTGTATGAATATTGACTTGACTGAAAAATCTTTGAATCCATTAAAACCATCCATTGAGCATCCACCTGTATTAGAATTGAAACCTCTCCCCACTCACCTCAAGTATGCATATTTAGGAAGTAATGATACCTTGCCTGTAATTATTTCTTCTAAATTAAGTGAAAAGCATGAGGTTGAACTGATTTTACTACTTAAGCAACATAGGAAGGCTATTGCATGGACTATTGCTGATATTAGAGGCATTAGCCCTTCTTATTGCATGCATAAGATTATACTAGAGGAAGAGCATACACCTAGAGTAGAGCACCAACGTAGGCTGAATCCCTCTATGAAAGAGGTAGTTAAGAAAGAAATAATTAAATGGTTAGATGCTGGTGTGATCTTCCCCATAGCTAGTAGTCAGTGGGTGAGCCCTATACAATGTGTACCTAAGAAGAGGGGGATGACTGTGGTAGTCAATGAGAACAATGAACTGATTCCAACTAGGACTGTCACAGGATGGAGAGTATGTATGGATTATAGGAAACTAAATAAAGAAACTAAAAAAGACCACTTCCCTCTACCATTCATTGACCAAATGTTAGACAGAATAGCTGGTAGAGCCTACTACTGCTTCTTAGACGGTTACTCAGGTTATAACCAGATCACTATAGACCCTAAGGATCAAGAAAAGACTACCTTCACTTGCCCTTTTGGAACTTTTGCCTTTCGCAGAATGCCTTTTGGCTTATGCAATGCACCGGCAACATTCCAAAGGTGCATGTTGGCAATCTTTTCTGATTTGGATGAGTCCATGATAGAGATATTCATGGATGATTTCTCAGTCTTTGGGGATTCATTTACAAACTGTCTAGAGAACCTAGGACAAGTCCTGGCTAGGTGTGAGGAGACCAACCTAGTCCTAAATTGGGAAAAGTGCCATTTCATGGTGGATGAAGGGATTGTCTTGGGACATAGAGTGTCGAGGGCAGGTGTAGAAGTTGACAGAGCAAAAATAGAAATCATAGAGAAGTTGGTAGAGCCTCAGAATGTCAAGGCCATTAGAAGTTTCTTAGGGCATGCTGGCTTTTACAGAAGGTTCATTAAGGACTTTTCTAAGATAGCCAAGCCTCTGTGTGAGCTTCTAGAGCTAAATAGGCCATTCATCTTCTCTAAGGAATGTTTAGTAGCTTGGAAAACCCTTAAGAAAGCACTAGTTACAGCACCTATTATAGTAGGGCCAGATTGGGATCTCCCATTTGAGATGTTATGTGATGCTAGTGACTATGCTGTAGAAGTTATGTTAGGACAGAAGATTGACAAGTTAACACACCCTGTATATTATGCTAGTAAGACACTTAATGAGGCACAATGCAACTACACAACCACTGAGAAAGAGATGCTAGCTGTAGTGTTTGCTTGTGAGAAATTTAGGAACTATATTGTAGGCACTAGGACAATAGTGTACACTGACCATTCTGCCTTAAAGTACCTCATGAGGAAGGTTGATGCTAAGCCTAGGTTGATTAGGTGGGTACTGCTACTGCAAGAGTTTGATCTAGACATTAGAGATAAGAAAGGAAGTGAAAATGTGGTTGCGGATCATCTTTCTAGATTGCAGCATAATTGCGAAAAAATTGCGGAACCCGCAATTTCTGATGCTTTTATTGATGAACATGTCTTTGTATTGACTCATCGTGATAACGATGAGGAACCGTGGTTTGCTGACATTGCTAACTTCCTTGCATCACAGGTACTACCAGCTTTCAAGGGAGGACAAGAGAAGAAGAGGTTCCTTCATGAAGCAAGGAAATTCATATGGGATGACCCCACACTTTACAAAACATGTGCTGACGGCTTGCTAAGGAAGTGTGTTTCAGCTGCTGAGGCGAAGTCTGTGCTGCAGCACTGCCACACAGCTCCTTATGGTGGACATTTTGGTGGCCAAAGAACAGCTGCAAAGGTATTTCAGAGTGGCTACTATTGGCCAACGATCTTCAAGGATGCCCACAACTATGCCCACAGCTGTGATGAATGCCAACGAACAGGTAACCTTAGTCGCAAGGATGAAATGCCTCTCACTTACATCTTAGAGTTGGAGCTCTTTGATGTATGGGGCATTGACTTCATGGGACCATTTCCTCCTTCCTCAGGTAACCTCTACATCCTTGTAGCAGTAGATTATGTCTCCAAGTGGGTAGAAGCCATAGCATGTCCCAATAATGATGCCAATACAGTCATAAAATTCTTGCATAGGCACATTTTTACTAGGTTTGGAACACCTCGTGCTATCATTAGTGATGAGGGGACACATTTCATTAATAAGGCTATGGAGAGAGTGTTGGCTAAGTATAACATTAGACATCGAGTAGCCACTCCCTATCACCCACACTCGAATGGTCAGGCTGAAATTTCTAATAGGGAGATTAAGAACATCCTAGAAAAAGTGGTCAAACCTAATAGAAAGGACTGGTCATTTAAACTCGAGGATGCACTTTGGGCGGATAGGACTGCATATAAGACACCCCTAGGCATGTCTCCTTACAGACTTGTGTATGGTAAAGCTTGTCATCTTCCATTTGAGTTAGAAATTAAGGCATTTTGGGCACTAAAAGAGTTGAATTATTGCGTGACCGATGCGGGAACGTTGCGGTCTCTGCAATTACATGAGCTTGATGAGCTTAGACATATGTCTTATGAAAATGCCAAAATGTATAAGGAAAAAACCAAGATTTGGCACGATAGTAGACTCAGGATCAAGGACTTTAAGAAAGGCCAACTTGTTTTATTATTTAACTCATGATTGAGGTTATTTCCAGGCAAACTAAAGTCCAGATGGTCAGGTCATTTCATGATTACTAATGTGTTTGTTCATGGTGCTATCGAGATAAAGAACCTGCAGCAAGGTCAACCATTCATGGTTAATGGTGCAAGGTTGAAGCACCACTATGAGGAAGGAGATGTGAAGACTCTCTCGGCCTTCCTCTTGACTGAAGCATGAAATTAAGAACGAGAGAGGACGAGTGATTGCTGTGCTCGTCAACATGAGGCTCATGCCTTAGTTTATTTTTTTCGATTTTCCGGTTATCGTTTGTGTATAAGTTTGTATGATTTTAATTGCGAATTTGATGTTGATTTTATGTCTTTTTGTAGGGAATCAATAGAGGGAATCAAGGAGATTAAATCCAGCTTTAAAAATCAAGAAGATATTGGGCCAAATCAAAGATACGGTTGAGCAAAGATTGACGTTTAAATGGAAAAAATCTCCAACGGTCACTAGAATTGCGCTGGATTTGCAGGATCCGCAAAAATATAGCCGTTGGGATTTTTCCGTTTTCTTTATATCCGTTGAGACGCGCGTTGATCTATACGATTTCCCAAGTATCTGAACTCCAAGAAAGCTGCGATTCTCTTCATCTGTGATTCTTCTCTCCAAACCTCCACGATTCAAAAATGGTGCTCACGAGGGCTGAAAGATCTGCGGCCAAGAAGAAGGCTGACGACGCTGAAACAGCTGCGAGAGACGCATTGCTTGCCTTGGCTGAGGCTGATGCTGCGCGAACTGAACGACTTCCCAAACTTCCGATTCGCAAGAAGAAGTGGAAGGTCGTCACAGAGATACCTGCTGGACCCTCTGAACCAGCAGGCACACCCAAGAAGCGCAGATGGAGTTTAGCGGTGGCCGCAGAACCGAGCAAAGAAAAGACTCCCTCTGTGGAGAGTCAAGAAACTGATCGTGTGTCCCACGAGTCGGCCAAGAAGAGTTCTTCGCCATCTGCACCACCAGCGCACAGCTCTTCACCATCACCATCAGCGCAGAGCCCTGAACTGCCTTCATCACCGCAGAGTTCTGAGCATACTCCGCCAGAAGAGAGCCCTGAGGCATCACCCACTTCCCCACAACATGACCCTGAATTCCCGTATGGTGAATATCAAGAGTCGACGCAGGGCAGTGGGGAAGGTGAGGAAGAGGAGGTTTTCTCTCCTATGAGGGAAGCTAGCCCGGAGAGTCTTGCACAGAAGGATGACTCAATGGAGGAGACACTGGGGGCGTGCCTCCAGCAGATCACCATCAAGGCAAAGCTCAAGAAGAAGAAGAAGGCCAAGATTCTCAAGGCCAAGCGGTCCAAGAAGCTGAAAAAGAAGAAGGCCAAGAGGGCGCCTTCATCAGAGAAGGAAAGCACTGAGCCATCGCTCAAGAAACTCAAGGTTGAGGCTGCGGAGTCAGCCAAACCAACAGACAAAGGGAAGGCCAAGCTTTACCCTGAAGATGAGCCTCAATCAGTGAGGTATGTGTCCTCTGACGCTGAGTCCAGAGGCATTGAGCTGAGGAAGAGGGAGTTGCTGCACGAGAAGGGCTTCCTCGACAGGCCTGCTGACCTGCCGCAGTTCTTGCGCGCAGGAATTACAAACCACGGATGGGAGGAGTTTTGCAGACCACCCAATCCAGCTTACACAAGCATGGTGTATGATTTCTACGCCAATGTGCTTAGCCCTGAGGATGGCCTGTCTGTGGTCAGAGGGGTAGAAGTGGACTTCTCAGCAAAAGCCATCAACGAAGCCTATGGCCTCAAGGGCCAAAGACATACTGACTATGCGAGGATTGTTGATGAGCCTACTGAGGCAGTCCTGGAAGAGGCCATTCGGACCATTGGCCAGCCTGAGGCATCCTGGACCGTGTCACGCAATGGGAGGCACACTCTCATGAGTGCCAACCTCACAGCTAAGGCGGCTGTTTGGTTTTCTTTCGTGAGAAGGAAACTGTCCCCAGTGACTCATGAGACAACCATCAACCAGAGCAGATCGCTGCTGGTATATGCGATAATGAGAGGTCTCACGATCAACGTGGGAGAAGTCATTGCTGCTGCCATTACTGAGTGCGCCAAGAAGGGTAAGGGCCCATTGTTTTTCCCTAATACTATAACTAAACTCTGTTTGCTGGCAGGAGTCCCTAGTGAGCAAATGGAGCAGCAGATGGCTTACACGGGCCACTTGGAGTTACCTGTTGGCTTAAGGCTGAAGAGGAAGGGGAACATGGAATTCGAGTTGGATAGATTGGCTGCTGATCAGTCGCTGTCCATGGCTTGCCTAATGGATATGCAGAAGAGGATGGCTCAATGGGCCACTTACGCGCAGGCACGGGACAAGGAAGTTGCTGACCAACTTGGGTGCATCTTCCCTGACTTCCCCACGAATCTCCTGAATCCATGGGTGCCTCCACGACCACGACGACCTGATGAGGATGAAGACATCTGAGTGCTGGTTTGAATTGCACTCAAGGGAGTATTGCTGTTCCCTTAGAATAATAAAAAAAAAATCTGCTTTCTGATAGACCATGTGAATTATGCTGTTTTTAGTAAAATTTTGATCTGCTTTAGTTGCTTAGTTTTACGTTTTTAAATTGCCTAGTATAGCGTGCTGCTAGCTGATTAGGTAGGATAGTTTAGGTTTATTTTTGTCGAGCTCGAATGACTGGACAAAGCATGCTTAGGGGCCTTAGTGACTGATATATCTGCCCTGGCTGGATTGCGAAATAATTGCGGTACCCGCAATTTTTATTACTGAATGCATGTTTTGGACTGTCTGTTTAGCTAGGCTGTGATCTGTTTAAATTCTATCTTTTGCTGCTGTCATGACTACCTTATATAGCTTATCTTAAAGCATGCTGGATGAGTGTCATCAGGACACCCTTTGATAGTTTAAATTAACCTCTCAAAAGCTCAGCATGCATAGCTTTAAGTCCTTACCTGTCTGTTTTTTTCAAATATCTGCTGCTGTGATATTTACTTTTGGAATGTTCTGCCTATGCCTAGGACTTTTAGATTCTCTTTGTTTTACCTTAGACTAGATGCTTCTAGTACAGTTTGGGGGTGTGCCACCTCAGACACTCATTGGGGACAATGAGTAGTTTTAGTTTGGGGGAGGCCACCCTAGGCCTAGGAACATTCCTCTCTCCCTTAAGACATAAGCATTCTTCTTCTCCTTGACAAAAATAATGAACTAAAAAAAAAAAAAATGAAAAATAGAATAAAGAGGGGAGTCTCTCTTAGGTTGCTGAGTAATCAGTGCCAAGTGTGTAACCCACAAGTGGCGTTGCATCAAAAGGCAACCAAAGGAGAGGCTCCACCAAAGTAAGAAAGAAAGAAAAAGAAGAAATAGGGAAGAAGAATGTATACCTAGGAGTTACAACTTTGTGGCTTAGATGTCCTGTTTAAAAAGAACTCTGATCTTCAATTAGCTGAGCACAAAGTTGTAGCTTGTAGGGTTGTTTAGGGAGATGAGTGTATATCCAATGTAGTGATGCCAGGGTTTAGGTTGTTCTCTAAAAGTACTACTGTCACCGTTAATACTAAGACTGGCATGACTCTAAGGAATCCTAGGTAGCTCATAAGTATAAACTAGAAGCATGTACTGAGTCTGGGGTAAAGCTAGGTAGAATTTGAAACCTTAGGGATAGTGGCATGATATGACAAAAGCAAGTAAATCAGTTGTAGGGAATTAATAAAAACAGTAGGAGTATTAGGCATGCGAATTCAGAAGAAGCTAGATGAGAGGGTAGTTTTAAGCTTAGAGGTGTGTCACAGGACAGCACTGCTATGGATAAGAATATAGGGGAGTTAGTAAGTGGTTAAAGAAGAAGAAACAGCAGCCTAGGAAAGTCCTTAGATTGCTCGAGGACAAGCAAAACCTTAAGTTTGGGGGTGTGTTACGTCTCCAAAAGTGACCTTTTTAGGACTTAATTATCTTAGAAAGATGTTCACTCTTAGGTGTTTTTGATAGCATTTAGCCTAAACCTATGCTTAAATATGAGAATTAGAAGAAGGTAGCTAAATTAGGACTTACGTACAATAGGAAAGAAAAGGGTTGAAAACCGAAGGAAAAGAATGAAAAAAACAAGCACTGCGATAGCATTGCGGAAACATTGCGGAGACCGCAATGTTTCAAGTGAAAACCGTAAGTTGACTGATCTTTTTCTGTTAATTTCCGTTATTTCAGGGATTCGTTCTTTCTCCTCCATCCATTCTGAAGTACGACGTTGAAGATTGATGGTTCTCCTTGGCCCAAACGCACCTGCAGATTGCTATAAAAGGGGGTCAAAGTCGAGGGTTCAATCATCATCCGAAAGCGTAGAAGTCTTCTCGCAGCTCCATCTTTCTTCGTGTGTTCCTTTGCCGTCTGTTGGTGTGAGAGTCTCAGCTGTTGGAATCGACAATCTGATAGGAAGGAGAGAAGATTCATCTTCTCTCCCGATTGGATTCATCCAAGCAAAGCTATTCTTTCATCCCCTTCAGCCGAGGCGGTTGCGACGAGGCTTTCAAGCATCATTTACTGCTTTCTGTCTTTCAATTCTAAATTTCAGTTCTGTTTAGTTGCTGTTTCTCTTCTAATAGCTAGATCATTTCATTTCGTTGCTGTCTGTCTTTACATTATTTACTTTAAGCTTCCCTTTTTGTTCATTCAAACAATCAAGTAATCAAAGCACAATTCTCCATTTCACAGTTTCTTCGCTTTGCTGTTACTATTTTTCCCTTACTGTTTGTCTTCATTTCTCTTCTAAGCATGTCCATTTTATCTCTTCTTTCTGTTCTCCCTATATCCATGAGTAGCTAAGTCACATAGGGGCATGCTAACGACAACACTATAGGCTAAAAAACGTGAACCAAGCATGTAGGATAGCTCTCGAAGCATTGATTGTATGTAAGCTTCATCCCACGGGCAATTTCGATTGGCCATCCATTTTGTCCAAAGAACTTCTAACCTCTGGAAGGAGTAAGAGTTCAGAGTCATACTATCATGCTAGCCTTTCAAGGTAGCCAGGAAACGGCCTAGGAATAGGCGTTTCCCTAGTACAAACCATATTCTTCTGCCTTAACAAGATGCTTAAGACCTTACTTGGACATGAGTAAACTAAAGAATCTAATGCATGAAATCGGAAGATACATGAGAATGAGATAGTTTGATGCATAGTGAGTTGATCCAGTGCTTGAGAATCGTATGAAAAAGCTTATAGGATAGTCGTTAGTAGCCCTTAATTCATCATTTTACACACTTTCGTTGTTAATTAAATTGCGGTAGAATTGCTGTTTCCGCAATTCTGCTAAAGTTACAATTTTGTCTAGCCATTTTTGTCTTCATTTATTAGTCTCGTCTCTTTTCGTTTGTGTTTAGCTTTAACTTGCACTTGTTTATGTTGCTACCCTCTACGTATTCAGTAGGAAATATACAATTTAAAACCAATTCTACACCATCGAATCCACCCTTTCTTTCTTAACTTTACACTTCATGAATAGCTTATAATAAATCTCTGTGGGAAAACGAATGAAAAAATACTTACTACTTGCTATAAGA
Organism: Herpetospermum pedunculosum; assembly: GCA_028017165.1. Lineage (NCBI taxonomy): Eukaryota > Viridiplantae > Streptophyta > Magnoliopsida > Cucurbitales > Cucurbitaceae > Herpetospermum > Herpetospermum pedunculosum. Next base: position 48,369,532 of record CM051528.1, on the reverse strand, counting down.
TCATGTATGCTTGCATGTTCTGAGTGCTCTCTCTATCTTATTGTCTAATTATTTTAACACATTGAGCACGTAACACTTACTATCCAAGGCACGGCTGTCCTGTGACACTCTCCTAAGTTCAAACTAACTTCACATTCTGCTTATTCTGGTTTCTCTTGCCTTTAAAACCTTTTGTCTTTTACAAATTTCCTAACAAATGGTTTATCTGCCTATGTCATTAGGTTCATTGTGCAGCTATCCCTAAGTTTTCAAATTCTCCCTAGCTTTAACCCAGACTCAATACATGCTTCTAATGTATTTATTATTGAGCTACCTAGGAATCCTTACAGTCATGCCAAGCTTAGCACATACGAGAATCAGAGTACAGTCCATAGAACAACTAAGCCTTGGCATCACTGAGTTGGATCGACACTCATCTCCCTTGACAAACCTTCAAGCTACATCCCTGTGCTTAGCAAACTAAGGATCATAGTTCAATTATACAGGACACCTAAGCATTGAGGCCATAGCTTGTTGGCATACATTCTTCTTCCTTGGTCTTATTTTTCTTTTTCTTTCCTTTCGGTAGAGTCTTCTTTTGGTTTGCCTTTTGATGCAGTGTCACTTGTGGGTTACACAAATGGCCCTGATTACTCAGCATCCTTTAGAGAGACACTACCCTTTATTTTTCTGTTTCTTTCTTTTTCATTTTTTTTTTCAAAGAAGAAGAATGCTTATGTTTTTCAAGAGGGAGAGAGGAATGTTCCTAGGCCTAGAGGCTGCCTCCTCCAAACTTATCTTCTCATTGTCCCCAATGAGAGTCTGAGGTGGCACACCCCCAAACTTGTCTTAGAAGCATCTAGTCTAAGAAAAAATAAGTAGAACTTAAAACTCCTAGGTATAGAATGACCTTCGTAGAACAGATACCTCATAGGCAGAATTTTACTAAAAACAACATGGTAAGGTCTTACAGAAGTGCATGCTTAGCAATATATGAAGCTAAATTAAACGAACAAGGGTGTACTGTGACACTCATCCAGCATGCTCACTAGACAGATTACCTATTGAATTCAGTAAAGCAGCAAAATATTGAGATTGAAACACAGACAGCCCATCAGAAAGTCATCCAACATCATGCGAAAAACTAACAAAATATTGCGGACACCGCAAGGAATTCGCAATTATATCAACAGAGCAAATTTAACTATGAACACGGCTCCTAGCATGCGGTATTCATTCAAAAACAGCTACAGAAAACAGCAAAACTACCTAAGCTACCTACTCAGATGACATTAAACAAAACTAAACTACTCTAAACAAACAAATTAACAATTCAAAGCAGATCAAAGTTGATAAAAAGGGGGGTAACAGGTCATAGAAAAGCAGATTTCTTGTCTTTTTTTAAGAGGGATCAGAAATACTCCCTCGAATGCCGTCAGTCTGGCATTCAAACATCCTCATCTTCATCACTCCTTTCTCTTGGAGGCACCCAAGGCTTCAACAGACCAGCAGGGAAGGTGGGGAATGTGCATCTTAGGTGCTCAACCAGTTCTCGGTCCCTTGCTTGCGAATATTCAGCCCATTGGGCTATCTTGTGTTGCAAGTCCATCAGGCAGGCCATGGACAACGACTGTGCAGCAGCCAGACCATCCATCTCGAACTCCATATTGCCCCTTCTCCGCATCCTCAAGATCGTGGGCAGCTCCAGATGGCCAGTATAGGCCAATTGCCTCTCATCCCTCGTAACAGGCACTCCTGCACGTAAACAAAGCTTAGTAATGGTATTGGGGAAAAAGAGTTGACCCTTACCTTTTTTTGAGCATTCGGTGATAGAGGCGGCAATGACTTCACCCACATCAATGGTGAGTCCCCTCATAATGGCATAGAGCAGCAGCGATCTCCCCTGGTTGATGGTTGTTTCATGTGTCACTGGAGAGATTCGTCTGCGTACAAGGGAGAACCAGACGACTGCTTTGTCTCTAAGGGTCGCACTCATCAATGTGTGCCGCCCATTCCTTGAGACTGCCCAAGCTGCCTCAGGTTTGCCTATTGTATTCAAGGCGTCCTCTAGGACTGCCTCTGAGGGTGATTCGATTATTCTTGCATATTCAGAGTGCTTATGCCCCTTGAGAGCATATGCTTCGTTGATGGCGTTGGCTGAGAAATCAACCTCTATCCCCCTCACCATTGACAGACATGATTCAAGATGCGTGAGGTTGGCGTAGAAGTCTTACACCATGTCAGGGTAGGCTGGAATTGGAGGCCGACATAGCTCCTCCCAACCATGGTTAATAATCCATGTGCGCGAGAATTGCGGCAGGTCCGCAAGGGCATCAAGAAATCCTCTCTCGTGGAGGAGTTCTTTCTTCATCAGTTCGAGGCCCTTGGCCTCTGCTTCCTTGGAGACATACCTCGCAGCTCGAGGCTCCTCTTCTTGATACATCTTTTTCTTCCCCTTGGCCCTTTCTTTGGCCGATTCAACAACCTCAGTCTTCATTTTCTTCATAGAGGGTTCAACTTCAACCCTCTTCCTTTTGGTCCGTTTGGAAGCCTTTGGTCGCTTGCCCTTTACAATCACAGGTGCCTTCGTCTTGAGCCGCGCCTTTGTGGCCATGTGCTGGAGACATTCACCCAGCATTTCCTCCATTGAGTCCCTGCTTTTCCTCTCCATAGGGCTGTCAAGATTGACATCCCTGAAGGGGGAAAACACCTCTTCCTTCTCAGCCGGATTATCGATTGGCACCGAATCTGGGCGCTCTTCAGAAGGAATTTCAGGCTCCGGCGCATGCTGAGGAGATTCAGGGCTCTGCATGGCCGTTTCAAATGATGGCCGACCACTGTCGAGGCTTTCCTCGCTCGGGGTCTTCTTCTCTCTGATCGGTGAATCAGACACTGCGACCCTCCACTTTTTCTTCTTAGGGGTTCCTACCGGATCAGAGGGGTCAGCAGCTACCTCCGTTGCCACCTTCCATTTCTTTCTTCTCACATGCAGCTTTGGGGGTCTCGAGGGTTGTGCAGCGTCGGCGTCTGCCAAAGAGAGCAACGCCTCCCTCACTGTCTCTTCTGCGTCAGGTGACGCTTTCTTGGGCGTGGATCGGTCTGCTCTTGTGGTCACCTTTGTAGCTTCTTTGACGATCTGAGTTTGGGAGTTGCAGAGGAAAGAGAGTTCTGAGTTGTGGAGTTCCAACGGTTTGAGAAATCGTAGAGGAAAACGATCCCCAATGCCAACTATTTATACTCAAGTGTTCTCCCAACGGCTCTTTTGTTGCGGACTCCGCAATTCTTCAGCAATTATTCAGCATTTTTCAATATAACCGTTAGGATTTTTCTTGATTTGTGTTGCAAGATTTTAGCAACCAAATCTCTGATTTCTCCAGATCTTTTCTTTGATCTTCCTCTCTTGATTCACCTCCCTCATTGTCGCTTAAAATCTCTCATTATTACACTCCTAAAAAAAACGCTTAATTAAAATCAGAAATAACCATATGATACGCAATCTAAAAACAATAAAGAAAAATCTAAGGCATATCCCTCTGACGGATGAGCACAGTGATCACTCATTGTCGCTTAAAATCTCTCATTATTACACTCCTAAAAAAAAAACGCTTAATTAAAATCAGAAATAACCATATGATACGCAATCTAAAAACAATAAAGAAAAATCTCATTGTCGCTTAAAATCTCTCATTATTACACTCCTAAAAAAAAACGCTTAATTAAAATCAGAAATAACCATATGATACGCAATCTAAAAACAATAAAGAAAAATCTAAGGCATAGCCCTCTGACGGATGAGCACAGTGATCACTCATCCTCTCTTGATTCGCCTCTTAGGCTTCAGATAGAAGGAAGGCCGAGAGTGTTTTCACATCTCCTTCCTCATAATAGTGCTTCAACCTCGCACCATTTACCATGAACGGCTGCCCTTGGTTTAGGTTTCGAATTTCAATAGCACCATGAACAAAGACATTAGTAATCACAAAAGGACCTGACCACCTAGACTTAAGTTTGCCTGGAAATAACCTCAATCGCGATTTGAATAATAAAACATGCTGGCCCTTTTTAAAGTCCTTGATCCTAAGTCTACTATCATGTCAAATCTTAGTTTTTTCCTTATACATTTTAGCATTTTCATAAGACATGTGCCTTAGTTCATCTAATTCATGTAATTGCAGAGACCGCAATGTTCCCGCATCGGTTACGCAATAATTCAGCTCTTTTAAGGCCCAAAAGGCTTTGATTTCTAATTCGAAGGGCAAGTGGCATGCTTTTCCATACACTAGCCTATAAGGAGACATACCTAAGGGTGTTTTATATGCAGTCCTATATGCCCAAAGTGCATCGTCTAACTTAAAAGACCAGTCATTTCTATTAGGTTTAACAACTTTTTCAAGTATGCTCTTGATCTCCCTATTGGATATTTCAGCTTGTCCATTTGAGTGTGGGTGATAAGGGGTTGCTACTCTATGTCTAACATTATATTTAGCTAGTACCTTTTCCATAGCTTTATTTATAAAGTGGGTTCCTTCATCACTTATTATTGCACGTGGTGTACCAAATCTTGTAAAAATATGCCTATTCAAAAATTTAATGACTGTCTTGGCATCATTTGAGGGACATGCAATGGCTTCTACCCATTTAGAAACATAATCTACAGCTACTAGTATATAAAGATTACCCGCAGATGGAGGGAATGGTCCCATGAAGTCAATGCCCCATACATCGAAGAGTTCCAACTCTAAGATATATGTGAGAGGCATCTCATCCTTCCTACTGAGGTTACCTGTGCGTTGACACTCATTGCAGCTGTGTACATGGTCGTGTGCATCTTTGAAGATCGTGGGCCAGTAGTAGCCACTTTGGAACACCTTTGCAGCCGTCATTTGACCACCAAAATGTCCATCGTAAGGAGATGTATGACAATGCTTCAATACTGACTTTGATTTGGCAGCTGACACACACTTTCTCAGCAATCCATCCGCACAATTCTTGTAAAGTGTAGGGTCGTCCCAGATGTACTTCCTAGCTTCGTGTAGGAACCTCTTCTTTTCTTGCCCCCCTCTGAAAGTTGGTAGTACCTGTGAGGCAAGGAAGTTAGCAATATCCGCAAACAGAGGTTCCTCATTGTTATCACAATGTGCTAATACAAAGACATGTTCATCAACAAAGGCATCAGAAATTGCGGGCTCAGCAATTATTTCGCAATTACTTCGCAATCTAGATAAATGGTCAGCAACTACGTTTTTGCATCCTTTTTTATCTCTAATGTCTAAGTCAAACTCTTGCAATAATAACACCCATCTAATTAGCCGTGGTTTAGCATTAGCCTTCCTCATTAAATATTTTATTGCAGAGTGGTCAGTGTAAACAATTGTTTTAGTTCCTACAATATAAGGCCTAAATTTTTCACACGGAAACACTACAGCCAACATTTCCTTCTCTGTGGTAGTGTAATTACATTGTGCTTCATTTAAAGTCTTACTTGCATAATATACAGGATGTGTTAGTTTATCTATTTTCTGGCCAAGCATAGCCCCAATCGCATAGTCACTAGCATCACACATTAGTTCGAAAGGTAAATCCCAATTTGGGCCTACTATAATTGGTGCTTTGACTAAGGCTTCTTTAAGTTTTGTCCATGCTAGGAAACATTCTTTTGAGAAGACAAAAGGTTTATTTAGCTCTAGAAGCTCACACAAGGGTTTAGAGATCTTTGAGAATTTTTTTATGAATCTCCTATAAAAACCTGCATGCCCTAGGAAACTTCTTATAGCTTTGACGTTTTGAGGTTCCACTAGCTTCTCTATTATTTCTATTTTGGCCCTATCGACCTCTACTCCTGCTCTAGATACTCTATGTCCTAGGACTATTCCTTCTTCCACCATAAAGTGGCATTTTTCCCAATTTAAGACTAGGTTGGTCTCTTCACACCTAGTTAGGACTTGTCCTAAGTTTTCTAAGCAGTTGTTAAAAGAATCACCAAAGACTGAGAAGTCATCCATAAATATTTCTATCATGGACACATCTAAGTCAGAGAAAATAGCCAACATGCATCTTTGGAATGTTGCTGGTGCATTGCATAAGCCAAATGACATTCTGCGAAAAGCAAATGTTCCAAAGGGACATGTAAAGGTCGTTTTCTCCTGGTCCTCAGGGTCTATGGTAATTTGGTTATATCCTGAATAACCATCTAAAAAGCAGTAGTAGGCTCGGCCAGCTATTCTATCTAACATTTGATCTATAAATGGTAAAGGAAAATGGTCTTTTTTGGTTTCTTTGTTAAGTTTTCTATAGTCCATACAGACTCTCCATCATGTAACGGTTCTAGTTGGTATTAGTTCGTTGTTTTCATTAACTATTACAGTCATTCCACCTTTCTTAGGCACACATTGAATCGGACTAACTCATTGACTGTTGGCTATGGGGAAAATTACACCTGCATCTAACCATTTTATAATTTCTTTTTTAACTACCTCCTTCATGGAGGGGTTCAACCTACGTTGGTGATCTACCTAGGTGTATGTTCCTCTTCCAACAATATTTTATGCATGCAGTAGGAAGGACTAATACCTCTTATATCAGCAATCGTCCAGGGAATAGCTTTTTTATGTTGCTTAAGTAGCAATATTAACGCAATTTCATGCTGTTTACTTAGCTTGGACGAAATAATAACAGGCAAAGTTTCTTTCTCTCCTAGATATGCATACTTTAGATGTTCAGGCAATGGTTTTAATTCTAGTAAAGGTGGATGTTCAATTGATGGCATTAAAGGAGTTGTGGTTCTCTCAGACAATTTATTAGTCATACATACATGCTGAGGATTGTCCATAGATACATCCATCAATTCAGAGATATTTAAATCATCTATATCTACTTGTGCATAGTTAGTAGCATGCTTAATTAACAGTTCATGCTCAAGTTCTTCTTCCATAAGTGAATCTACTACATCTATATTAGCACAGGATTCAAGATCAGAGGGGTACCTTAAAGCTTTAAATACACTGAATTTAACCTCCTCATCATGAACTCTCATGGTGAGCTCACCTTTCTAGACATCGATTAGAGCCCTACCTGTGGCTAAGAACGGTCTGCCCAATAAGATTGGTACCTCTTTGTCTGCCTCATAATCCAGAATTATAAAGTCTGCAAGAAAAATGAATTTGTCAACCTTGACAAGTATATCCTCAATTTTACCCTCAGGGTATGCTATGGATCTGTCTGCAAGCTGCAAGGTGACAGTAGTAGGTCGTGCTTCCCCTATCCCAAGTTGTTGGAATAGTGACAAGGGCATGAGATTGATGCTGGCTCCCAGATCACACAGAGCTCAGCTCACGTGCTTGCCTCCCAATTCGACTGGTAAGGTGAAGGAACCAGGATCCTTCTCCTTCTTTGGCAGTTTATTTTGGAGTATGGCACTGCACTCCTCAGTGAGATTCACTGTTTCAAATTCACCAATAATTTTTTTGTTAGTAATTATATCTTTCAATAATTTAACATAGGAAGCCATAAATTGCAAAACTTCCACAAATGGGATATTAACATGCACTTGTTTTAAAATTTCTAAAAACTTATGAAAGTGCACTTCCTGTTCTTGTTTCTTCTTCAGCCTTCTAGGGAATGGAGGTGGTGGCACATATGTAGGCAACTCAGGTCGCCTAATGACAAGTGGAGGCCTCGGGATTTCTTCTGGTTCCTCAATGATAGGTTCCAGCCTCACCCTTGTTGTGCTTGGTGGTGATTGATCAAGGTTGGGCAGAGAATCCAGTGGAGCACTAGACTCTTCATTCTCTACTCGCTTTGGGGCTTCTCTGCTATTGATCACCAATGGTCTTCCACTACGAAGTTCAATTGCTTGAACTTGTTCTTTTCCATCCCTTCTTGGTGTTTCAGTGTCTGCAGGCAATCTACCTTGGGGCCTATTTTTCAGCTCGTTTGCTAATTGCCCTATTTGGTTTTCTAAGCTCCTCAGGGTTGCTTGCTGACTTTGCAGGGTTGCATCATTCTTTGCAATATATTCCTTAAGCAAATTCTCTACTGATGATCCTATTGGTTGGTTATATTGTTTTTGGTAAATGGGTTGGTTAGTTTGTTGAGTGAAACCAGATGTTCCACTCGGTCTTGGTTGATTTTGTACTTGGTTAGTATTTTGTTGTCCACCCCACGAAAGATTTGGGTGGTTTCTCCAACCAGGGTTATAAGTGTTGGAGTAAGGGTTGTTCCTTGGTTGTTGTTGACTTCCAACATAACATACCGAGGATGGATTCCCAGGGCAAAAATCGTGCATGTGCCCTTCCCCACAGAATCCACAGACTAGTGCCTCACCTTGATTGTTTGTTGCGCTCGTTGAAACGGCTGCTACGGTGTTGACACTTTTTTGAATACTAGTTTGAGCCATTTGTTTTACTAGATTGGTCAGGGCATTGATTTGGCTGCTCATTGCACTAAGTGCATCCATGTCTTGAGCTTTCCTTGGCTCCACAGGATCGTCTGACCATCTACAATGTGATGTTGAGATTTTCTCCAAAATCTCATAGGCTTCATTGTAGCTCTTTGAAAGCATGGAACCTCCAGCTGAGAAATTCAACACTTGCCTCGTGCTGGGGTTGCATCCTTTGAAGAACACTTTTATTTTAATACACCATGGAATGCCATGGTGTGGACATTTAAGTAATAGGTCCTTGAATCTAGTCCAAGCTTCATGTAATGATTCGTTTTCGGCTTGCTTGAATTTAATAATATCATCAAGGAAGTTGGAGTTCCTATCTGGTGGAAAGTATTTTACTAGGAACTTTTCAGCAAGATCTGTCCAATTGACAATTGATCCAGAGGGGAAGGAATTTAACCACGTTTTGGCCTTATCTCTTAACGAGTATGGGAAAAGATAAAGTCTTAAGGCTTCTTGAGACACTCCTGGGATGACAAAAGTGTCACTTACTCCTAGGAAGTTTCTCAAGTGGTTGTGGGGGTCTTCGTTTTCCACTCCAAAGAATTCTCCAACTGTGGACAGCATTTGAAACATAACGGGTTTTAACTCGAATGAGTGAGCTGTAATCTCGGGGCCTATAATGCTCGGATTAAGCTCCTCGGGCATGGGTACTAGGTACGAGAGGATGACACTATCCTTATCATTCGCAATTTCGATGGGGTTGCGAATGGTAGGTGCTCGGTTTGGGGCTTCTCTATCCATTTCGGTTTGTTGGGATTGCGATGACTCTGCGGAGTCCGCAATGTGTTGAGTTACAGGTGGCTGTTTAAAAAGGTGTTTCTTGGTTTTATTTCTGGCCCTTAGGAGTCTTTCAGGCTCAGGATTGAACTCTAGGTTGATATTTGGATGCTCGTTCATAAACTAGCTTGATAGTACCTGTAAAGGAAATGAAAGAAGATTAGCTCCAATAGATATTAAGGTTTTTTTTCTAAAGTAACACAATTCGTGTTTACTAAACCAAATCCCCGGCAGCGGCGCCAAAAACTTGTTGCGTGCTCAGTGTGTAAATAAAATGTAATGCGAAGAGCACTCAGAACATGCAAGCATACATGGTCTGCAGCAAGTGATAAGTATTTTTTAATTCGTTTTCCCACAGAGATTGAGTTTAGTTACTAACGAAGTGAGGTGTTAAATTAGAGAGGGTCACTTAAATGGGGTAGATTTGAGGTTGATGTGCCGAACTAACAAAGAATGTACGAAGCATGCAAGCATAAACGAAAGCAAGTAAAGAGATTAAACTTTAATGTGGAAAAGAAAGAATTGCGGAGCTAGCAATGTTATAGCAATAAAATCGCAAAAGTAAAAGACTGGAAAATTGGCTAAGGCAAAAACAGAACTATAGAATTGCGGTTCCCGCAATTTTCTAGCAATTAATTTAGCAACGATTTGAAGGTGAGATAAGGAAACAAGGTCGACTTAAGACTCCTCTATAGGCTTTTACATACGATCATTCAGCAGTAGCTTAACTTATCATGCATCAATTTAGCTCAGTCTCATGCATCTCTCGATTACATGCATTAGATCCTTTAGTTCACTCACATCCAAGTAAGACTTAAGCATCTATTTATACAAGCAAGCTAATGATCGTGCTAGGAAAACGCCTATTCCTAGGTCGTTTTCTGGCTACCATGAAAGGCTAGCATGAATGGACGACTCTGAACTCTTACTCCTTCCGGAGGTTAGGAGTTCTTTAGAGAAAATGGATGGCCGATCGAAATTGCCCATGGGATGAAGTACACATACATTCAATGCATTCGAAGTTATCCTACATGTTGAACTCACGTATTATTAACCTATAGATTCATCTTTAGCAGACCCTTGTGTGATTAGTTACTCATGGTTGATGGAGGATTGGAAAGACTAGATTGATTAAGCATGATTTAAAGTACTCAATGAAAGTAATGGAAAAACAGATAACGAGATGAAGACTTGCAAAAACTTAAACGATTACTTTATAAATTAAGATTCAAAGCTCAATGTGCGAAAGTGTGTAAAACAGTAAAGAACTGAACAAATTGAAGACGAATCACAGCAGTGTCACAAATGGAAATGGAAGAACGAAAGCAGTAAGAAAACTTATAAAAGTGTGCGCGGGTCTCCTCGTCGCAAGCGCCTCAGATGAAGGGGAAGATTAGCGGTTCTTGGGGATGAATTCAATTAGAAGAGAAGAAGGATCTTCTCTTCTTCCTCTCGAATTATCGGCGTCAAGGGCTGATTTCTTCGCTCCAACAAACGGGGAAAGGAAACTGTGTATTTGCAATTCACTGAAGTTCGAATACAATGTATTTGCAATTCACTGAAGTTAGAATACAATGTATTTGCAATTCACTGAAGTTCGAATACAGTGTATTTTTAATTCAGTGAATTTTGAATACAATGTATTTGCAATTCAATACACTGTATTTTACTCTCTTTTTTTCAATTTTTTTTCATCAATTACGAATTTTTTTTTCTCTCTGTCACTGTTTTTAGGATTGTTATGCTACTTTAAGTTTTCTCAAACTTCTTTTTTTTTTTTTTTTTTTTTGTTAATTATTGAGTTTGTATTTTTTTCGAAAACTTTTTTATTGCAACGACCATTATAATTTCAATTTTGCAAATTGAAAATACGTAATTGTAAATTGAAAATATGCTAGCATGTGTAATACAGTGTAATTCCAATTTTGTAATTACAATTTGCACAATTGCAAGTACTACTTAATTCCTATTTTACAAATTGAAAATACACTGTAATAGCAATTGGCAATAGCACTTGGCAAGTATCCTGTAATTTCAATTTGCAAACTTAGAATGTTAATACACATACTAGCATATTTTCCTCCAACAATATGTGTTTTTTTGTCTTCAAATGTACCGTGTACTGTTTTTGCACTTATAGGTAGGTGAAGTTTGTCTCAATTACATTTTATTTACAATTTTGTATCCATAATTGATTGAAGTATGGGAAGTTTATCTCAATTCTGATTGATTTTTTAAGCTCATTTTTTTACACGAAATATTTATAGGATTTTTGTTATTTTAAATTTTTTATCCTCTCCCCTAAACAATGTAATGGGAGAAGTGATATTTTGTTATGTTGGAAGAAGTGATATTTTGTTATGTTGGAAGAGTACGTGGAAGAGAAGAGAGATGAAAGGGAGAAAATACGCTAAACAATGGCACTGAGAGGAGTGATATTTTGTTATGTTGAATGAAAGGGAGAAAATACGCTAAACAATGGCACTGAGAGGAGTGATATTTTGTTATGTTGGAAGATTAGGTGGAAGAGGAGAGATGGAAGGGAGAAAATATTGGGAGAGAATAGTTTTTTTGAATTACTAAATCTTATTTTAGAAATAAGGAAAAAAATTGAAATATGAAGAAGGGTAAATAAGGAATGAAAAAGTTAGGGAAGAAAGAGATTAAACTAAAGACATATATAATATTTTTTTTTTAGAAAAGATATCTATTGATTTTGAGAATTAAAAAAAAAATCATTTGTCTTGCACTTATATACAAAGTAAGAATGTGGGAAGAAACTTTTTTTTTTTTTTTTTTTTTACAACCCTCGACTTTTTCTAAAATGTCCAAAACATAATTAATTCTCTTTTTTCGATTAATTTTATCCTTATAAAAATCACCATTTATGTATGGATGAGTTATTTTTTTTTTCCAATTTTTCGTACTTATTTAATACCCACAAAAACCAAACACCGAGAATTTCAACCGTTTTTAGAACATTTTAATTACAAAAATGCTTTAAAAAAATAGAAACGAATACAATAATATCCGCCACAAACCAATAAAATTAGTTTTGAATAATGAACGGAAACATAAGGTTTAAGGAACACGAATCGTCGGAAAACTACTTTTAGGATCAGTAGTTCTTCTCTAAACTTGTATGATCCACAAACCAAACCAAAATTTAGCTTCTGCGTATCTGATTTGTTTCTTTGTTACTAATTAGCGTCACTTTTGTTGAGTGGATTTCCAGTTGCGTTTGCTTTCAGTTTTCATTTTGCAATAATAATAAAAAAAAAGATTCAAGATGATTTACTTGCGTGGATTTGGTTTTGTGTTAATAAATCTAGAATATCTTCGGCTTTGAAACCACAAATCACCTCTGTTCATCCATCCTCAAACCAGCTTTGGCTCCATTGTTGAAGCTTGATTCGAAGAAGTTCGGAAATAATGGCAGAAGAACCTTCGAGGCGGCTGAAAGTGATCATAATCCAAGGGAAAGATCTGGTGATTCGAGATTTCAGAACTAGCGATCCATACGTCGTCGTCAAATTGGGGAAACAGGTGATTTTGATTCTCAATCTCAACTATTCTTCCTAATTTCATTTTCATTTTTCAATTAATTAACGATTTTATTTCTGATACAGGAAGCAAAGACAAAAGTAATCAGTAGTAACCTAAATCCCGTATGGAACGAAGAACTCGATTTCACGATCGGCTCCGAACCTATCGGAATCCTAAACTTCGTAAGTAATTTGTAATCTCGATCAATCGAACGATGGATCTCTGTTTTTGCTTCTGCATATCTCTGAACAGATTGTTGCGCAGGAAGTGCTCGACAAAGATTTGTTCAAACGAGACGACAAAATGGGGCAAGCATCGTTCAACCTTCAGCCGATGCAGTCCGCAAATCGACTGAGTAAGATTTTGGGAGTGTCAGTCGGCGAGACGACGCTGAGGAAGGTGGTTCCTGGAAGAGACGACTGTTTTGCGGACGAATACTCCGTACAGTGTGTCGAGGGCGAGGTGGTGCAAGATGTTTGGTTGCGCCTCCGTGGAGTGGAGTCCGGAGAGATTCAAGTCAGAATGAAGTACGTACATGATGAGAAAGATTCTAGGAGTGTCAGTCGGCGAGACGACGCTGAGGAAGGTGGTTCCCGAAAGAGACGACTGTTTTGCGGAGGAATACCCCGTACGGTGCGTCGACCACGAGGTGGTGCAAGATGTTTGGTTGCGCCTCTGTGGAGTAGAGTCCGGAGAGATTCAAGTCAGAATGAAGTACGTACAAGATGAGATCAATTGATGAGGAAGAACTAACTAGGGTTACAAATTCAAATTGTAAAGGGCAAATTTCAGAGGCTAGAAGTTATATATATAACTCACGATAATTTCCTTTTTCGACGAATTTGATTAAAAATTTGTGAATAAAGCACCTATTAGTTTTTTCAAGGTTGAAGTTTGATCCACCAACTCATATTTCTTGAAACTCAAACTGTGAATAAATATATATATATTTTTTTTTTTTGATTATTTGATTATAGTAAATATGGATGAAGGAGGATGGATGAATGCTCTCGATGCTATCAAGATTTTATTTTACAAGAATATAATACCACAATTATGGGTGAAGTAAGATTCAAAGTTACAACTTCTAAAAAAAAAAAATGATACTTTGAGGGCATATACTCTCGAAATGTTGACTTTGTTATTTGAATTACTGATAGAAGGATTTATGAAAAAAAATTGATTTTTACAGTAGGGGTGTTTTTAGTACCATGTCATTTCGAGTCTAGGTAGTTTTTATTTTTTAATATCCGTAAGTGTTTGGACCAACTTACGCACGGGACAACCACCAAAAGAGAGAGGGTTGACTCGGGTCAACCCATGCCCAACAGAAGGTTGACCCGTGGGTCAAACCACGACACGATGAAGGACAAAGCAAGGGTGACTCGCAGGTCAGCCCATGGCCCAATGAAGGATTGACCCTCGTGTCATAACCACTAACTGCGAATGAAGGGCTGACCATCATGGTCTAATGGAGGATTGACCCTCGGGTCAACCCCTAACTACGAATGAAGGGTTGACCAGCAGGTCAGCCCATGGCCCAATAAGGGTTGACCCTCGTGCCAACCCCTAACTGCCAATGAAAGGTTGACCAGCAGATCAGCCCATGGACCAATGGAGGACTAACCCTCGTGTCAGCCCTTAACCGGCAATGAAGGGTTCACCAGAAGGGCAGCCCATGGCTCAACGAAGGATTGACCCTCGTGTCAAACTCTACAGTGAACCTGCGACATTACTTAAGTGTTTAGACTCGGAGGATATCGAAAGAGAGAGTGGGCTGGAACCGTTACGAACAACTCTAACGGAACCCTCTTGGATTGTAACGATCTGAACACCATTAATAGGGTATATTCATTATGTCGCTTCGGTTACACTACGATCCACTACAAGTAGAAGAAACTATAAGAAATAATGGTACACTCAATCCTACGAACAAATTACTATTCTCAAACACTCTCGAGTCTCGTGACTAACTTGATCGTCAAAGTCTGTGGCTAAGTGTCACATCGGTGCTAGTTCACTCCCTTTTTGTTGTTTTGCAGGTTTGTTCCTGCTCAAAAAAGAAATTCACGGTTGATACCAAAATCGGTATCCACATGTCACAACAATCGGTATCCACATGTCACAAAATATGTTGTGACCAAACTTATGACAGATTGCTCAAAGTCACAGAATATGTTATGACATTTCTTATGACAGATTTAAATTATGCAAGCACAAAATAACTTAAAGCATAAAGTAAAAGTAACACAACAATTGGTTACCCAGTTCGGTTTACACTACATATGGGGGGCACAACCCGATGAAAATAACTTCATTATGTCAATGAACGTACACGAGATCTTACACAACTCGGATTTTCCTATTGTCGCATTTTTCCTCCTTTCCTAGTGAACTACAACTCGATTTTTTTTTTAAACAACATTTACAAACAAACCTAACAACTGACGTGGAATGCATTAATTAATATAATTAATCAACATTAAAATTAAATAATGAATCTTTTGGGGAGGGCAACGGACTAAAATGAAAAAAGTTACACAATTGAATCATCAAATCAGTTCATGAAAGGTTTATGGAAGAATACTAAGAATCATCTTAAATCATAAAGTCAATTATAATTGATTGTAATATGAATCCATAATTAATTTTATTTAATTTAATTGATTGTAAGAAAAAGTCCATTTTTAATTTGCAATTGAAAACTATTTGAATGCAAGGTAACCTCAATTTGAATGACAATTATGTTCTTTTAGTATTTAAGTTGGAAGATGAAAGATTAAAAATTAAAGGATGATATTGAAATTTTCATCATTTATTTTAATGGCAATTTGGATGCAAGGTAGCCTTTAATGTCTTTTAGTATTTAAGTTGGAAGATGAAAGATTAAAGAATGAATGGTGGTGGATTGAAAACATGTTAAAATAGACAAATGACATTAAAGGATAAATTAAAATTTAGACTCAATAAAAAAGAAAGGGGAAAAATAGGGAGAGAAAATTCCTCACCTTAAGCCCTTTTATAAATAGTAAGATAATTCTACATTTTTAAATTTCAAATTCAAAATCGGGAAACACTCATATAAAAAATAAAAAATAAAAAATTGTTTTCAAAATTTACACCGTTTTTGTCACAAAATTCGAAAATAATTTTAAAAAATATAATTCATATTGCATACCAAACGTTGGACTCAGTGAATCTGAAAACATAAAACAAAATTCAAATTATCTATCAAACGGACCCTAAATTTTTTAATTTGTATTTAATAAGTTTAACTTTTAATTTTGTGTCTAATATGTTCTTGGTCTTTTTTTACATTTTTAAAAATTTATAAACCTATTAAATACAAAATTCAAAAATCAATCTAACCAAACAGCACAAAGCATGTAAAAACACGAATATGTTAAAAATTGATGTTCAACTATCAAATATTGTACATAATAGAGATACATACAGAGATCAAATAAATGTATTTAGCAAAGAAAGTCAACCAAAACACAAATTAGTTAGGGGTCTTAAAGTTGTTTATATAAACTTCCCTGATTAAGTTGCTACATAATAAAAAAAACAAACACTAAATTTTGATATGATTTTTGTATACAAAAAAGGTGATATGATTTTTTACGGATTAAATTGTTGTAAATTTTGAAGTAAACTACCTAAATTGTTACTTACAAATTTTTAGGGACTAAATTGTTATAAATTTGAAAACGAAGGAAATTGTTACCTACTAAATAGTTACTATCATGAAGTTTAAGTGATAAAATAGTTTTTATTCAATAAATAAACGTAAAACTTTAAGTTTAACTTTAACTTTTTTTTAAGTCAAACAACATTCACACAATTAAATTTTCTGACTTTTTAATTGATCATATATGTTTAAGAAGTTGACCTATAGTGAGCTTGATTAGGAGATTAAATCTTCTTCGACATTTTCGTCAATATTTCCACATATCTATGGATTTGACATCGACATAAGGAGTTAATCGACATTCCCTTTATACTGTAAATAATCGGTGACATATTAACAAACATAGCAACAAAAATGTAATTTTTGTAAATATAATAATCAGTAATAAGTATTTAAACTCATTTGAATATTAAATAGTGTAAAATGTTTATTTATTAATTTAAATATTTTTTTGAAATTTTTGCTTTTAATATTTTTCCAATTTTTGTTTTTAATCAAGAAACAAAGAAATAAATACTAGGCCGCTCAAAGGTCTGTTGTTAAAGTTTCGGAGAGTCACACATCCTACCGACCAATAGCTCCATTTTAGAGAGTCTCACTCCATGAAGCGTCGCAGTTCATCTTTCAACAATCTGACAACGGACAAAGCAATCTCTCTTGATGTGAGTTCCTTCACGAAAGTGAGGATGTGCTACCATGGTTAGTAGCCTCTTACGAGTGTGAATCTTCTAGACAATCGTCTATAAGAATGCCCAAACTATGAGTATTTGGTCTCCCATCGTAATGAAAAAGGTAGTTTATGTAGTCTAAGATGTTTTAAATGATCGTTAGGATTGACTCATTGGTCTTTATCATCTCCTCATCCTAGAGTCATTTCCAAATAGTTGGGGTGTACATGATGGAGCGTTTTACGCTGTGGAAGCGATTTTAGATCGTTGAAACTCTAATTTCATCAATTTAACATAATAGAAACATGCTCAAACAACGTAAATAAGAAATATTAGAAAACATACCCTTGTAGTTCTAATTTTCTTCGAATTCCGCCGCTCGATCTTCGTCATGAACTTTTTGATTCTTCTCACGAACGCTTCGGTCCTCTTCTCACGAACGCCTCGAGGAGCACCTCTGATAGTCCCGCTATCCTCGGCGCCGAGCAACGGAGTTGTGGGACTCCGTACGTAAGAGAAAAGAAAAGAAAAAGAAAAAAAAAAGAGAAGAAGATGAAGGAGGAGGCAGAAGAGCTCCAACCTAGAGAACAAAAGTCTTCATAAAACTTAAAAAATGAAGTTCAAAATGTAAACCCCATTTTGCACTTAGCTCATTTTGCCATGCTTTATATATATATATATATATTTAATTATTATTATTATAAATAATACTAAATATTTTATTTATTAAATTTTTTTAATAAATAATATATATATATATATATTTATTAATTAAACTTTTTAATTAATAAATATTATTTAATTCAATATCAAATATTAATTAAATAATATGGCTAAACCTGGTTTTACGAAAACCGATTTTTTTGGACATAAATCGTATTCATGTTATAGACCATTCCCATATTTAAATCATATTTAAATATGTCCATCATTCTTCCAAAAAAAATGAATTTGAACAATTCAAATTTTTTTTTTCTTTTTCCTTTTCTCTTATATTGTTGCACGACGTTATCCGAGCTAGCCAGAAGAACCTAAAGAACCTACAGATCACGAGCTCCAACGATACAAGATTATCCGGTCAAAACTCTTTTAACCGAACTAATCAACATTCGTTAACCCCCAGAGACTCCACTATAGTCTGAGGGTTGCACTCTCCTCACTGTAGATATATTATGTCCTCTGATATAACCGCCACGGACAAGTCGACCCTTCACAGGTTGTTCGTAATCACAGTTGGGTCATTTAAACCGTTTAACCCCTGCATTACGTCTTGTTCCTTAAGTACCACTGACACCTCTAATGAACAATAGATATGTGGTTCAACCAACAGATCAATTAACCCTCTCATTTCATGAGAGTGTGAGCGCTCATTGTTCAAGCCCCGGAGTCAGCTATTAAGGGAACAACCTATCTACTAACCCTGAAGAGCGGATTAGGAGTGAACTCCAATCTTGCTGTACTATGTCCCCAGCTACTTATTCGACTTTATCCCCAAGATGGTAAGCTTATTGAGTCGGCGCTTATGAGTCACTCTCACCCGTGCAAGACAAATGATACTTTCGAATAAGCAAAAGTTCATAGCGAGGTCAGGATTAAGATCGAGTTACCTAGGCCATCATATGAAAATGTCGGTCTCATCAGTAAATAGTGTTATAAAGAGAGAGCGACATATTTCGCGGTTCGGTCTTAAGCAAACTCTTTGCACAGGACGCCCTCACTCGCACATCTCCATGTGAAACGATTCGGATCACATCGTTTTGTACTATACAAAGTGAGCTGCATCCAATAGTGTTACCAGGATAAGGTACCCAGCCTTATCCATATACTATAGACCGTTTTGACTGACTACTTGAGCGTGATCCACATTCATTTCATACATGAGGCTCAAGTACTCATATTTAGCCATGAGAGACTTAGTAAACTAATCAACATGAAGTACTACAAGACTTTCCATGTGACCATCACATCTTCTCATAGCACTATCTAAGAGCTAAACATATAAACTTATTGCTGCTTCACAAGCTGCAATTGGACTTAGCTACCACCGAGGAATCAACAATACAACTCTTGTATTCTACTCCTCGTTTGCACTGGGACAAACTTTAACCAGAATCCAATGATCAAAATAAATTAGACTTTCACTACTGACAACTCCTACTACATAGCACATATCGGGTCATACATCTAGAAAGATATATCTGACCTCCAATATGTAAATGCACTTGAGTGCATCTCATATCCTCAACACTTGAGATGTCTCTAGAAACCATTTTTATAGACCATCGAATATCGACAACAGCTTGTCAATAAAAGATTTTAGAGACAACACTAACGATTTGTTCTCACGACTGAGATCAACCTGAATCCTTAGAACAAACTAAGCCTACCTTCAGATCAACTATTTGGGAGTGAGTCGCTAGTTTATGCTTATTTTCAAAAGTGAATCCTACATCATTCTCAATGATTTCGACATAAACAACGGAAACAAGTTATGAGAGCTACAATATAGATTAAACGCTTGTCAAACAAGGTTTTATCAAACTATTGTTCAAAGCCATAAGATTTGATCACATTATCAAAACTCACAATTCAGAACGAAGATGTTTTCTCCAATTCATAAATGAATCGAATAAGCCAGCAAACCATTCTTTCTTTGTCGTAAACTATATGAATCTTTCTGGTTGAGACTTAATAGATACTCAGATCAAGATCGCGAGTCTTGACATCCATTTGCCTTATCCTATAAAGATAGAATATGGCAATGGATAAGAGTCATCTATTTAACTTACATCTGGAGACAAGAGAAAGAGAGTATACCCAATAAACCCTTTCTCTTCGGGACAGTCCCTTTACCAGAAAGTCAAGCCATAAAGGTTTTCACCTTAGTGGCTTGGTCTCTTCACCACTTAAAGATTCATGGCTTTGAGCCATCGAGCCTTGTCTATATGATTCATTGTCTTAATTAAAGACAACGAATCTTCAATGTCATCATCAAATATGACAACTTCGAGTTTAAGACAGGCTAATACAACGGACCGGGTTGTCCTACATCCCTCCCACTGCATTGAGGTTTTCTCAACAATTGAGAAGCACTCTTTTTATCAACAACCCTTGTTGATATTATAGCTTTCCTTTAATAAAACTGTAAGTCTTAACACACTAGTTGTTTTCAAGTTTAATAGAACATATCAGTATACATCTTTTGCTGAATGAACTGTTCATTATAAAAAAAAGATATTGCATACAACTGTTCAATACAAACCAGTAATATAGACAATAATTACATCCAATGAAATTATTTCTATACAACAACTATATCAAGGACTCCCACTAGTTCAGCTGCAATGATATCTCCATATCTCACGGCGAGAAACGGGCTGTCAGGAATTATTTGTTGGGTTTTATGTCCTAAAAATCGTGGTTTGTAAACTGTTGTGTTTGTAAGTAATCTATTTAGAATAAAGAGTTGATAGTTTTATTCAGTAAAATAGTTTACTGGAATAAAGTGAAACGCGTTTGGTTTATCCTATACCAATATGACCAACACCCATGGCGAAGGATGAGTACTTGAGCTTCATGTATGACATGATTGTGGATCAGGCTCAAGTAGACAGTCAAAACGGTCTATAGTATACGGATAAGGCTGGGTACCTTATCCTGGTACCACTATTGGATGCGGCTCGCTTTGTATAGTACAAAACGATGTGATATGAATCGTTTCACATTGAGATGTGCGAGCGAGAGCGTCCTATGCAATGAGTTTACATAAGACTGAACCGCGAATCAAGTCGCTCTCTCTTTATAACATCGTTTACTGAAGAGACTGACTTTTTCATATGATGGCCTAGGTAACTCGATCTTAATCCTGAGCTCGCTATGAACTCCTATTTATTCGAGAGTATCATTTGACTTGTACGGGTGAGAGTGACCCATTAGCGCCGACTCAATATGCCTACCATCTTGGAGATAAACTCGAATAGGTGGCTGGGGACATAGTACAACAAGACGAAATTCACTCCTAACCCGCTCTTCAGGGTTAGTAGATAGGTTGTTCCCTTAATAGCTGACTCCAGGGCTTGAACAATGAGCGCTCTGTGAATCACCAACAACATGCATAAACTCATCAATTGTTGAACACTTGTGTGAATACTAATTCATCCAATTTGAGGTGTCATGCTAAGCAAAGAGTTTGTTGCATGTATATTGCCTATAAATTGGATGAAGTTCAAATGGTTTGAGGTTGATGAATTTTCAAAAAGTTTGAATATTTGGATGAACATGAAGAGTTCATGTTACGTGAGAAATTAGAAAGCTAAGTGTTAGATATTTCTCACAAAATCCTCATCACTTTCATCTTCCCATCTTCTTCTTCTAAACTTTTTCTTTCATAAAGGAGTCTCACCACTCCGTTGCTCGGCCCGAGGATAGCGAGACTACCGGAGGTGGTTCTCGAAGAGTTCAAGGGAGATTCGAGCATTGAAAGAGAAGTCTTTAGAACTACAAGAGGTATGTGTTCTAATTTCTTTTATTTCCTAGTTTTGAGCATGTTTCTAGTTTAGCTAAATTGATGAAATTAGAGTGCCAATGATCCGACTCGCTTCCGTTGCGCTACATGCACTCCATCAATTGGTATCAGAGCATTTTTTGGTCACTCAATTTGCATCAATTTGAGCTCGGTGGGTATTTGTTTTAGAAATTATTTTTCTGGGCGTCTAAAGTGTTTTTTCAGTTTTGGCATAATGTTTTGAGCTTTTATTTGTACTTCGTTTTGTAAATGCCCGAGCGTGTATGGGCTTTAATGTGTGCAGAAGAGTCTGTAAAAAATTCGGAGTCATTAGAGTCCATATAGGCTTTCAATTCGAAGACAGAAACTCGGGTGTCGGAAAAAACAGCGTGCTGTTTTTTTTTCTGCAAAATTCCAGCACAAAACCGGTTCAGCGCAAGGTGGAAGAAACGGTCCGGTTCGGTCCTTGGGCGGTCCGGTTCACTGAAAGTCAGACCAGTTCCGGATTCTTCACCCTCTGATGGTTCAGTTCAGCGCTCGTTTGGTCCAGTTCGGGTTGGTTTTGGTTCGGTTTCGAGCTGTTGAAGACGGGTTTGCTGTTTTGAACCGGTTCAGTTTTTGTTGAAGCTTTTATTGCTGTTTTTTTTGGCCGGTTCAAGCAATTCAAGCTGGTTCGTGGCGGTTCGAAGGGTTCGGAAGCGTCTCAACCTAGTTTATGAATTATTATTGTAATAATTTAGTTGCTTGCTTGCCCGTGATGCCAAAACTGGTCCACTTTAGTGTGTTTAATTAATTATGCATTGTGAATGTATGTTTTAATTAAAGTCTCTTGTATGTGCATAAAGTATGTCATATAGATTTCAAATCCCACCATAGGAAGCATGTTGCATGCATGAAAAGTATAATATAAGTGTTATGTTGTATAGTATGCATGCTTAATTCATGAGAATTAATATAAGTGTTATATTAATTTATGAATTGGATGTTGCTTGTTTAAAAGTGTAATTGATATAAGTGTTATATTAATTGTGAAATTAACCATACAACATAGTTGCCTTAGTTGAATATAATTGTTATATTCTTGCTTGGGAAGCATGTTATAAAATGAATGTAATGGTTATATTCTAGCTTAGGAAGCATGTTATAGAATGTCTTTGTTTTATAAAGCGTTGTAAAATGAGATAGACATTTAAAATCTATAACAAAGATAAATGCATGCTCACTAAGGGTTAAAGAATTCCAATGCGATTAGGAATTTAGTATCGATTCGTTTTAATAGTTAAAATAGGTCGATATCTTGTAAAGCTAAGGTTACTAGAGAACTCACCCGGTGAGATCCTGTACTAAGGTTGAAGGTATTTAAGATGACGGTTTACGGAACACCTCCTACCTGAGGATCGATCTGGTACTTGAGTTAAGTTAACCCGGCTTTATGAGCATGCACTTGAGAGGTGTAAGGTTATAAAGCGTTTATCACCTAGACATTTTAGGTAAAAGTTTGTTCTACCTAGACTTAGGTTTTATTGTCTTAGCCGGATAATGCCTAAGTAAAAGTATACCCAAACCATTCTAAAATACTTAGTAGTGGTGTTGAGAAGGTATATATGATATATCAATCTCCTCCTACGCTCTCTGTGAAGTTCACACCGTGAGATTTATGCTCCTCCTCATGATGTCAATAGGGCATCTCCAGACGGGTGGTGTTTGCATAAATCAATAGCAAGGTGAATGGAGAAAGTATTTATAGTAAGTGGGAGAAGGAAGTATGTCAATACATCCTGCGGTCTCCTCCATTGGATTGAACCGTGAGATTCTCATGTTCCGCCTGCTGGTTGCTCTTAGAGGCACCGTTCATACGGAGGGCCGTTTCATGGGAGTTGGAACATCTCAGTCACCAGAAATGGATAAAGATTACTTAGAGCCATTCCCAACACTGACATTTCATACGGTTGCACTGTTGGGGCCGCCCTAAGAAATCTAAAAATGGCGGGTCACACTTACAAGATTTGCTAAGGAGTTAGTAAATTCTTGACCAAACAACGATAACTAAAATGCTATAGGAATATGAGTTATTCTGGTATTAGCATTAAGTCAAGATTGTCTTGGTTCAGTGAATGAGTGGTTGACTGCCCCACGGTAGCAATTATTCTGAATCACTGAAGTATCGTTGCAAATTAATAATAAGTTTATGGGTACATTATTACTTTTTGCTAAATTCTTGATTGGTTGTTAAAAATAGGTTAAGTTCAATTCACTAATAGAATTCATTCTTTTCAGCATGTCTTGCTCGTTTATCCAATTACTAGCTTCTGATAAACTAAACGGCGATAACTACACGACCTAGAAATCGAACTTGAATACGATTCTTGTTATCGATGATCTTAGGTTTGTCTTAACAGAGGAATGTCCTCCCATTCCTAGCTCGTCTGCAACTCGAACTGTTCGAGAGGCATTTGACAAGTGGACTAGGGCTAATGATAAAGCCTGAGTCTACATCTTGGCCAGCACATCCGATGTGTTAGCTAAGAAGCATGAGGTAATGGTCTCCGCTAAGGAGATCATGGATTCATTACAGACGATGTTTGGACAACCATCCTCATCGGTCTATCATGATACCCTCATGGCGAGGAAAGCTGAGAAGAAACAACAAAGTAAATATGATTTACTCGTTGTTGAAACATGTTTAGTGGAACATGATAGTTCTGCCTGGATACTGGATTCAGGAGCAACTAACCATGTTTGTTCTTCTTTCCAGGAAACTAGTTCTTGGCAGCTGCTTGCTGAAGGTGAGATAACTCTCAGGGTTGGAACAGGAGAGGTTGTCTCAGCCAAGGCAGTGGGAGTTGTCAAGTTGTTATATAGAGATAGTTTCATTTTACTTGAAAATGTACTGTTGGTTCCTAGCTTTAAAAGGAACCTTGTATCTATCTCTTGTTTACTTGAACAATTGTATAAAATATCTTTTGATTTTAATGAAGCATTCATTAACAAAAGAGGTGTACATATATGTTCTGCAAAACTTGAAAACAACTTGTATGTGTTAAGACCAACAAGAGGCAAAAGCTATTTTGAACCGAGATGTTTAAAACAGCTCAGACTCAAACTAAAAGGCAGAAACTTTCTCCAAGTACCTATCTTTGGCACTTGAGACTAGGCCACATTAATCTCAATAGGATTGGGAGATTGGTTAAGAGTGGTCTCCTAAATCGGTTAGAGGACAACTCTTTACCACCATTTGAGTCTTGTCTTGAGGGCAAGATGACCAAACGATCTTTTTCTGAAAAAGGTCATAGGTCCAAAGAAACTCTAGAGCTTGTACATTCAGACCTTTGTGGTCCGATGAATGTTAAAGCACAGGGAGGGTATGAATATTTCATTGATGATTATTCTAGGTACGACTATATTTACCTAATGCATCATAAGTCCGAAGCTCTTGAAAAGTTCAAGGAGTATAAGGTAGAGGTTGAGAACACATTAGGTAAAACGATTAAAACACTCTGATCAGATCGAGGTGGAGAGTATATGGATTTAAGATTCCAGGACTATATGATAGAACATGGAATAGTATCCCAACTCTCAGCGCCCGGAACACCGCAGCAGAACGGTGTGTCCGAAAGGAGAAATAGAACCCTGTTAGACATGGTTCGATCTATGATGAGCTATGCTCAACTGCCTAGTTCGTTTTGGGGATATGCAGTAGAGACTGCTGTATATATTTTGAACGCAGTTCCCTCTAAGAGTGTTTCAGAAACACCTTATGAGTTATGGAGAGGGCGTAAAATGAGTTTACGTCACTTCAGAATTTGGGGCTGTCCGGCACATGTGTTGGTGCCCAATCCAAATAAGTTGGAACATCGTTCAAAATTATGCCTATTCGTAGGCTACCCCAAGGAAACGAAAGGTCGTCTATTTTACGATCCTCAACAGGATCAGGTGCTTGTATCGACAAACACCACGTTCTTAAAGTAAGACCACATGAGAGATCATCAACCTTCAAGCAAAATTATTTTGACCGAACTTTCCAGGAAAACTACAGATGGGTCAACAAGAGTTGTTGATCAGGCTGGTCCTTCTCAAGAGTTGAGAATACCTCGACGTAGTGGGAGGGATGTGAGACAATCCGACCGCTACATGGGTTTAACGGAAACCCAGGTCGTCATACCTGATGACGACGTTGAGGATCCATTGACCTTTAAACAGGCAATGAATGACATAAACAAGGACCAGTGGCTTAAAGCCATGGACCTCGAAATGGAGTTGATGTACTTCAATTCGGTCTGGGATCTTGTAGAGCAACCTGATGGGGAAAGACCTATCGGTTGCAAGTGGATCTACAAGAGGAAACGAGACCAAGCCGGTAAGGTGCAAACCTTTAAGGCTCGACTTGTGGCAAAGGGTTATTCCCAGAGGTAAGGGGTGGACTATGAAGAAACCTTCTCCCCTGTTGCCATGTTAAAGTCGATTAGAATACTCTTATCCATTGCCACGTTTTATGATTATGAAATTTGGCAAATGAATGTCAAGACAACCTTTCTTAATGGCAATCTTGAAGAGAGTATCTATATGGCTCAACTAGAGGGGTTCATAGTTCAGGGTCAAGAGCAAAAAGTTTGCAAGCTTAATCGATCCATTTATGGGTTGAAGAAAGCGTCTAGATCCTGGAATATAAGGTTTGATACTGCGATAAAATCTTTTGGCTTTGAACAGAATGTTGACGAACCTTGTGTCTACAAGAAAATAGTCAATTCTGTTGTAGCTTTCTTAGTCTTATACGTAGATGATATCCTACTCATTGGGAATGATGTAGGATTCCTGACTAATGTTAAGCAATGGCTAGTGACCCAATTCCAAATGAAAAATTTGGGAGAGGCTTAGTTTGTTCTAGGGATTCAAATCGTAAGGAATCGTAAGAACAAAACGCTAGTGCTATCTGATAACTCCATTTTGGAGCTATTAAATACTTCCTAATTATAGCTAAAGTCCGCTTTCAATTGATTAAATATATCTCTTTTGTAGGAGAAAAGCGGCAAAGAGCTCGTGCGTCCGTTGGGCATGTTCGAGTGCTTAAAGTAGAGTTTTAGCGCCCCGGGAATGCATCGGGAAGAGGGGAATTTGTTCCGTGAAGAAACGGGCCAAAACAGCCTTGGAGAGGCAAAGCTTCAGCCCCAAACCCGAGAGCCAGCGTCGAGCTACAACGTCGAGACGCTGGCTCGACGCTGGAAAAACCCGAGAGCAAGCGTCGAGTGATAGCGTCGAGATGCTAGCTCGACGCTGCCCTGGCGTCGAGACCCTGCTTGGCGTCGAGACGCTCCGGAGGAGGCGCGCGCAGGAATTTTATCGGGGCAGCGTCGCGACGCAGACCCAGCGTCGCAACGCCATCGCGAGCGCGCGCGGAAAACTTAGGGCACGGCGTCGAGACGCTGGCCTAGCGTCTCGACGCTACGACGATTGCAGCAAGTTAAATGACGATTTTTCTGTGCATTTTGGACATCTTCTTCCCCACCATTTTTTCCTCTTCTTCATCTTCTTCTTCCTAGTTTTTTCTCTACTTTCCGTGGAGCTCCGCCATTGTTGGCATGCGAGTGAGCTCTACATTCCTTTGTAATTAGTGGATGATTCCTTCCATGGCCGTGGTTGGAGCGGGATTGACGAACCGCGCCATGAGCGGCTAAGGTAAGGGTGACGGTTTGGGAATGTTTTAGGGATATTTTTGTTAGTAAATTTGGTTTTGATAATCTGCGTTTTGAATTATGCATATTGGAATCTGTTTATTTGCATCTATTTACTTTGCTTAATCCAACGCGCATGCTAAAATACGACGATTGACACTCGAGTAGTTTCGCATGTTGTGTATGTTAAAGAGTAGCGATGCCGTGCCTCTCACTGCTCGACTAAGTAACACAGGTAGATAGAATTAAATCGAAGTATCGGGTCGGGTAGGATAATTGTTGATTGCATACGGCGTTTGCGGGCAATCTACTAGCAATTAGAATTCACGCTCGAATGTTCGTCGCGGTTAGCTAGTGACTGTCTAAATTTACCTTAGGGCTGATCACCTTGATGTAGGATTAGATAACGTGTAATTAGAACTGTGTTGTCTAATTAAAATCCATGGAGTCGGCTACTTTGGGGCTTCTCTGGTAGTCGTCCGCGTGCTCAATAAACTGAATTCCATGTTATTAGCATTAAATGATAAACCGAATTTATCTAACAATTGGTCCCGAAACTCCCAAACCGTGCACACATTTTCTACTAGTTATTCTTTCTTCGTTAGCTTTCTTATTATTCCCCTTTGCATGATAAAACCCCCCGTTACCAAAAATCCATCAATTAACTAAATCCCAATTTTAATTGTGCTTTTGATCATTCCTATTCCTTGGATCGACCCTGTTACCACTGGCTGCAAAGCCTTGGTCATAGGCTTTATAAATCGTATTTTGGCAAGCCTCGACAGCTTGAGATTAAGTGGATATTCAAAAATCCGCGCACCAAAATTGGCGCCGTTGCCGGAGAGTAGGCAATTGATTGAATTTATGATTGAAGTTTGAATTTGATTTGTTGATGGTTGGCTGAAAAAAATTTCTGTTTGTATATTGTATGTTTGGATTTTTGTTTGTGTATGACCCGTTCCTCTGAGGGTAGATTGCAGTTTATCCCTGAGATTGACAGAGAGGAGCGGCGGTTACGAAAAGAAGCCCGGGAGGGGCAGAGGCCGATTGAAGAAGAAGGCAATCCCTTCTTGGTTGACGAGATGGCGCAAGGTGATGCGCCACGGACGCTTAAACAACTGGCAGCGCCAGACCTGAACCTGCAGCCTTTGTGCATTAACTACCCCGTGGTAGCAGGTAACTTCGAATTGAAATCTGGTTTAATTCACCAGTTACCTTCTTTCCATGGCAAC
Organism: Herpetospermum pedunculosum; assembly: GCA_028017165.1. Classification (NCBI taxonomy): domain Eukaryota; kingdom Viridiplantae; phylum Streptophyta; class Magnoliopsida; order Cucurbitales; family Cucurbitaceae; genus Herpetospermum; species Herpetospermum pedunculosum. The sequence goes on along the minus strand of CM051528.1, from coordinate 48,341,020 downwards.
GCAGGTGAGGACGCGAACAAACACCTGATGGAATTCCATTGCGTCTGCGCGGGGATGAAGCCCGCAGGGGTCACGGAGGAGCAATTGAATATGAGGGCATTCCCCTTCACACTCAAGGACAAAGCCAGAGACTGGCTGTATTACCTGCCCTCCGGATCGATCAACATGTGGCAGGATATGAAGCGGGTATTCTTGGAGAAATACTTTCCCGCATCCTTGGCCACCACTCTGCGGAAGAGGATTTATGGGATCACCCAGGATGTAGGTGAGTCCCTGCACGAATACTGGGAACGCTTCGGGCGCCTGTGCGCGAGCTTCCCACATCATCAGATTGCCGACCAGCTGCTCATACAGTATTTTTATGAGGGGATGATGCCCCATGACCGGCAGATGATTGATGCAGCGAGTGGAGGGGCACTGATTGACAAGACCCCAGTTGAGGCCAAGCAGTTGATTGCAAACATGGCTACAAACTCGCAGCAATTCGGTATTCGGGGGCAAGGACAAGTGCACAGCGTGGCTCAGAGCCACGAGATGACTGAGATGAGGGCCCAGGTGGCCGAGATAGGCAGTATGTTGAAGAAAATCGTTGGAGGACACCGCGAGGCGGAGGAGGTCAACGCGATCGGGGGGTACGCTTCCAACCCACGGAAGTACGACCCATATGCAAACACTTACAACCCCGGTTGGCGTGACCATCCTAATTTTAGCTATGGGAACAGGGAAGGACAATCTCGCTTCCAAGGCCAGTCTCAGGATAGGCCTAATTCTTCCACCCAGGCTCAAGCCTCGAGCTCCTCCAGTTCACTTGAAGAGATGGTAAGGACCATCGTGACTAGCACCAGCCAATTCCAAAAAGAGGCTCGAGAAGAGCTTAATTCTCACAAGGCCGAGCTGCAGAATTTGAACAAGCAGCTGACACTGATGGCGGTGTCTATCAGTAAGATTGAGAGCAAGAGCTCGGGGAAGCTTCCTTCCCAAACTACAGTTAACTCATGTGAAAACGTGAGTGCCATTCAGCTGCGCAGTGGGAAGTCACTTTCCACTAGAGCTATGAAGGAAGCCACGGACAGCCTGAACAAGTCCGCCCCGCCTGCTCCAGAGACTCAGATTGAGAAAAAAGACGAGAAGGTCAGTGTACCTGAGGATGTTGCCAGAGCACCATTCCCGAGTAGGCTTGCGAAGCCTACTTTGAAATCTGACGACGAGGAGGTCCTGCGAACCTTCCAAAAGGTGATGGTAAATATCCCGCTCCTAGAGGCAGTCAGTCAAGTGCCCAAGTATGCAAAATTCCTAAGGAGCTGGTGCACTACGAAAAGAAAGTCCAGAGGGACTGAGAAAAAGAAGGAGAACGTCTCTGCCATACTCCCAGGTACGTTGCCTGCCAAGTGCAACGATCCAGGTACCTTTACTATCCCTTGCACTATAGGTAGTAAAGTCGTTCATAATGCCATGTTAGACTTAGGAGCCTCTGTTAATGTTATGTCTTATGCACTGTTTCGTGAACTGAATTTAAATGAATTGCATGAGTGTAATGTTTCTGTCCAGTTGGCTAATGGGTCAAACATATGTCCTAGGGGGAAGGTAGAGGATGTTCTGGTTAGAGTTGGGGATATGATGTTCCCCGCTGATTTCCTTGTTTTAGACATGAATGAGAAGTCATCGCATGCTTCGTCCTCTATACTGTTAGGACGCCCTTTTCTTAAGACCGCTAGGGTCAAAATCGATGTGTATAAGGGCGTCGTTTCGTTAGAGTTTGATGATATTTTGCATGAGTTTTCTTTATTTGATGGGAAATCTGTTGCGAATGTTTCTGTTTTGGTTGAGCATGATGAGAATGGGAGTCTACCCTCGCGCTTGAGGGATGGTTCCCATGTCTCGGTGACAAAATCTGATTTAAATTTGAGTGATAACACTGCTGGTTTTTGCACTAACACTTCTGATATTCACGTGCCTGAGGCACGAAGAGTGCAAAATATTTTTCAGGATGATGGCAAGAAAGGTGTGGACAAGGACAAGTCTGGATCGTCCCCCGCACCTACAGACTATGGATGAGTCTGTGGAGAGAATACAGTCGAGCAACCGACTTTAAAAATTCTGCGCTTCTCGGAGACACCCGAGCGATGACTGTTTTTATGCTTTAGTTTAGTTTTTATTGCTTTCTAGATTAACTTAGTTCTAATTAGCTTGCTGTTTTTTTTTTTTTTTTTTGTTAGGAATTGAGGGAGAGAAGACAATTTTGGGCTTTGATGCGTTTGCGTGCCGCTTCCTCGCCCTCGCCAGCTTCACCAAGAGTCAGGGAAGTGTATTTCTTCTTCCCTTTTACTTTGTTGCATCTGACTGGTTGGCATTGAGGACAATGCCAAATTTTGAAGTTGGGGGTGGAGTTAGTCTGACGGATATGCATGTGTAGTTTGTTGAGAAGTGTTGCATTGATATTGAAGTGCTTGGGACTCTGTTTATTGTTTTCTGACAATGATAGCCTAGGAAATGCATGTTGGAAATTTGAGCATGTTCATAATCAAGTTTTTGCATGAGTTTTGTGTTTATTAGGTTCATGTCAAAAATTTTAAAAAATTTTCTGTTGCTCCCTTGCACTTATCGCGCACTTAGCAACCTCTCCCTAGATTCCGTAAGCTTTGTTTATCGCATGTTTAGCTAATTCTCGTTGTCACCCCGAAAGGCACCCTTAGGTAGCTTGTTGCATGAGAGTTAGTGGTTAGTTAATTGAGAAAGCATGTGCTTAGCCTAATAAAAAAAAATAGAAAAGCATGATTGATAGAAAATTCCTCTCGAGGCGCTCCTCCTTCTTATTAGTGCACTTAAGAAGTGAGCGTTAGTCCTTAAAAACGTGAAGTTTATGCATGAATTTGACGTGTTAGGCAGCTCGAGTTGGAAAGAAAAAGAAACAAAAAGTTGGTTCAAAGAACCCAAATAAAAGAGTACAAAGTACTTTTGAAAAGAAAGAAAAAGAATGAGAAAAATAATTAGGTCTCTTAATTTGCTTCTCTCTCTCGTGTAAGTCAAGTGTAGCTGTTCTTAAACGCTAGAAGTAGGGGGAAAACGGGATGTGCGTTGCATGTAGGTTTTCCGGGTTTACGTGAGTTTAGGAGTGGTTGGCTAGCACACACACACGTTAGGGGGTAAGAGTTAATTTTTGATATGTCCTAGTTAATGCATGAACAAAATGTTTCCATGATTATACTCGTGTTTAAATTTCAATATGCATGGAGGTTTGAGTTAGAATGCATGTAAGAGCGTCCTTAGAGTCAATGTCTTTGTAGTGCTTGCTCGAGGACTAGCAATGTTTAAGTTGGGGGTGTTTGATAACTCCATTTTGGAGCTATTAAATACTTCCTAATTATAGCTAAAGTCCGCTTTCAATTGATTAAATATATCTCTTTTGTAGGAGAAAAGCGGCAAAGAGCTCGTGCGTCCGTTGGGCATGTTCGAGTGCTTAAAGTAGAGTTTTAGCGCCCCGGGAATGCATCGGGAAGAGGAGAATTTGTTCCGTGAAGAAACGGGCCAAAACAGCCTTGGAGAGGCAAAGCTTCAGCCCCAAACCCGAGAGCCAGCGTCGAGCTACAGCGTCGAGACGCTGGCTCGACGCTGGAAAAACCCGAGAGCAAGCGTCGAGTGATAGCGTCGAGACGCTAGCTCGACGCTGCCCTGGCGTCGAGACCCTGCTTGGCGTCGAGACGCTCCGGAGGAGGCGCGCGCAGGAATTTTATCGGGGCAGCGTCGCGACGCTGACCCAGCGTCGCAACGCCATCGCGAGCGCGCGCGGAAAACTTAGGGCACAGCGTCGAGACGCTGGCCTAGCGTCTCGACGCTACGACGATTGCAGCAAGTTAAATGACGATTTTTCTGTGCATTTTGGACATCTTCTTCCCCATCATTTTTTCCTCTTCTTCATCTTCTTCTTCCTAGTTTTTTCTCTACTTTCCGTGGAGCTCCGCCATTGTTGGCATTCGAGTGAGCTCTACATTCCTTTGTAATTAGTGGATGATTCCTTTCATGGCCGTGGTTGGAGCGGGATTGACGAACCGCGCCATGAGCGGCTAAGGTAAGGGTGACGGTTTGGGAATGTTTTAGGGATATTTTTGTTAGTAAATTTGGTTTTGATAATCTGCGTTTTGAATTATGCATATTGGAATCTGTTTATTTGCATCTATTTACTTTGCTTAATCCAACGCGCATGCTAAAATACGACGATTGACACTCGAGTAGTTCCGCATGCTGTGTATGTTAAAGAGTAGCGATGTCGTGCCTCTCACTGCTCGACTAAGTAACACAGGTAGATAGAATTAAATCGAAGTATCGGGTCGGGTAGGATAATTGTTGATTGCATACGGCGTTTGCGGGCAATCTACTAGCAATTAGAATTCACGCTCGAATGTTCGTCGCGGTTAGCTAGTGACTGTCTAAATTTACCTTAGGGCTGATCACCTTGATGTAGGATTAGATAACGTGTAATTAGAACTGTGTGGTCTAATTAAAATCCATGGAGTCGGCTACTTTGGGGCTTCTCTGGTAGTCGTCCGCGTGCTCAATAAACTGAATTCCATGTTATTAGCATTAAATGATAAACCGAATTTATCTAACAATTGGTCCCGAAACTCCCAAACCGTGCACACATTTTCTACTAGTTATTCTTTCTTCGTTAGCTTTCTTATTATTCCCCTTTGCATGATAAAACCCCCCGTTACCAAAAATCCATCAATTAACTAAATCCCAATTTTAATTGTGCTTTTGATCATTCCTATTCCTTGGATCGACCCTGTTACCACTGGCTGCAAAGCCTTGGTCATAGGCTTTATAAATCGTATTTTGGCCAGCCTCGACAGCTTGAGATTAAGTGGATATTCAAAAATCCGCGCACCACTATCTCAAGCATCTTATATCGACAAGGTATTGATACGCTATTCGATGCAAAATTCAAAGAAAGGTTTGTTACCTTTCAGACATGGAATTCAACTGTCGAAAGAAGAGTGTCCTAAGACACCTCAAGAAGTTGAGGATATGAGACGAATTCCCTATGCATCAGCAGTCGGTAGTCTGATGTACGCCATGTTATGTACAAGACCAGACATATGCTATGCAGTAGAAATTGTCAGTAGGTACCAGTCCAATCTAGGATATGATCATTGGACTGCCGTTAAACACATCATCAAGTATCTTCGGAGAACGAGGGACTATGTGCTCGTGTATGGCGCGAAGTATTTGATCCTTACAGGATACACTGACTCTGATTTTCAAACCGATAAGGACTCGAGGAAATCCACATCGGGATCAGTGTTCACTCTGAACGGAGGGGCAATAGTATGGAGGAGTATAAAGCAACGTTTTATTGCTGACTCCACCATGGAAGCTGAGTATGTCGCGACTTGCGAAGCTGCGAAAGAGGTTGTATGGCTTAGAAAGTTCTTGACGGATTTGGAAGTTGTTCCAAATATGAGTTTTCCTATCACACTGTATTGTGATAATACTGGTGCTGTGGCAAATTCCAGAGAACCAAGTAGCCATAAGCGTGGAAAGCACATTGGGCGAAAATATCATCTCATCAGGGAGATAATGTTGATCCGTTTACAAAGTCCCTCGCGACTAAAGTGTTCGAGGGGAACCTAGTGAGTCTAGGACTGCGAGTTGTATAAGAGGACAGTGGGAGAAAAGCCATGGATGTATTTGATATTCCAGTTTTTCTCATCCAGCATGTAATACTCCACTGACGTTTTAGTCCAAGTGGGAGTTTGTTGGGTTTTATGTCCTAAAACTCGTGGTTTGTAAACTGAATATATATTCTATTTTGCAATAAAGTTGTTATTGAGTTTTATTCAGTAAAGTGGTTATTGAATAAAGTGAATTGTGTTTACTTTTAACCTAACTGCAATAAACAAAGAACCCATGGCTATAGGTTGTATACTTGAATTTCATGTTTGACATGATTGTGGATCAAGTTCAAGTAATAGCCAAAACGGTCTATAGTATAGGGATAAGGCTGGGTACCTTATCCTGGGGACACCATTGGACGCGGCCCACTTTGTATAGTACAAATGATGTGATCCAAAATCGTTCATGTGGAGACATGTGAGTGGGGGCGTCCTATGCAATGAGTTTGCATAAGACTGAACCGCAAAATAAAGTCACTCTTTCTTTACAACTCCGTTTACTGTAAAGGCCGACTTTTTCATATGATGACCTAGGTAACTCGATCTGAATCTTGAGCACGCTATGAACTCCTGTTTATTCGGGCTTATCCTTTGACTTGTATGAGTGAGAGTGGCCTGAGATCGCCGACTCAATAAGCCTACCATCTTGGGGATAAGACCGGGTAGGTAGTTGGGAACATAGTCCTGCGAGATGGAATTCACTCCTACCCGCCTTGAGAGATTAGTAGAGAGGTTGTTCCCTTAAGTGCTGACTTCGTGTCTTGAACTAGGGATCTCACCCTCTCATTGGCCCGAGAGGGACTTGGTATAGTGATGAGATCACATACCAATCGGTTTGGTGGTTGGACCACAAACCAATAGTTCATTAGAGGATCAGTGAGACTTAAGAAACAAGATGTAATTACGGGGGTAAAACGGTTATTTTGACCCAACTGTAATTACGAACAACCTGTGAAGGATCGACTTACTGATGATGGTTATATCAAGAGGGCAAAAATATATCTACGGTGAGGAGAGTGCAACCCTTGGACTTTAGTGGAGTCTCCGGGGGTTAACGAATGTTGGTTAGCTTGGCTAAAGAGTTTGGCCGGTTAATCTCGTATCGTTGGAGCTCATGATCTGTAGGTCCTTTAGGTTCTTCTGGCTAGCTCGGATTAAGTCGTGTAACAATATGAGAGAAAAAGAATTTGAATTATTCAAATTCGTTTTTGGAAGAATGGTGGACATATTTAAATATGATTTAAATATGGGATCGGTCTAAAACATGAATAAGGATTCATGTGTGATAATTCGGTTTAAGAAATTAAGATTAGTCTTATTATTTAATTAATATTTGATATTGAATTAAAAAATAATATTAATTAATTAAAAAGTTTAATTAATTAAAATTTATTTTGTTTATTAAAATTAATTATGAATTAATTTTAAAATGACAAAATATTACAAGTGGGATTATCCAAGTTGAGTGGGTTTATCCAAGTTGTGAAGTGGATTGTGAATCACCAACAACATGCATAAATTCATCAATTGTTGAACACTTGTGTGAAGACTAATTCATCCAATTTGAGGTGTCATGCTAAGCAAAGAGTTTGTTGCATGTATATTGCCTATAAATTGGATGAAGTTCAAATGGTTTGAGGTTGATGAGTTTTCAAAAAGTTTGAATATTTGGATGAACGTGAAGAGTTCATGTTACTTGAGAAATTAGAAAGCTATGTGTTAGATATTTCTCACAAAATCCTCATCACTTTCATCTTCCCATCTTCTTCTTCCAAACTTTTTCTTTCATAAAGGAGTCCCACCACTCCGTTGCTCGGCCCGATGATAGCGGGACTACCGGAGGTGGTTCTCGAAGAATTCAAGGGAAGCTTCGAAGGGTTCGTGAGGATATTCGAGCATTGGAAGAGAAGTCTTTAGAACTACAAGAGGTACTGTGTGTTCTAATTTCTTTTATTTCCTAGTTTTAAGCATGTTATTGATGGAGCGCATGTAGCACAGCGGAAGCGAGTCAGATCATTGACACTCTAATTTCATCAATTTAGCTAAACTAGAAACATGCTCAAAACTAGGAAATAAAAGAAATTAGAACACATACCTCTTGTAGTTCTAAAGACTTCTCTTCCAATGCTCGAATATCCTCACGAACCCTTCGAAGCTTCCCTTGAACTCTTCGGACTATAGTGGAGTCTCCGGGGGTTAACGAATGTTGATTAGTTTGGTTAAAAGAGTTTTGGCCGGATAATCTCGTATCGTTGGAGCTCATGATCTGTAGGTTCTTTAGGTTCTCCTGGCTAGCTCGGATAACGTCGTGCAACAATATAAGAGAAAAGGAAAAAGAATTTGAATTGTTCAAATTCGGTTTTTGGAAGAATGATGGACATATTTAAATATGATTTAAATATGAGAATGGTCTAAAACATGAATACGATTCATGTGCAAAAAGTCGGTTTTCGGAAAACCGGGTTTAGCCGTATTATTTAATTAATATTTGATATTGAATTAAATAATATTAATTAATTAAAAAGTTTAATTAATTAATATATATATATATATATATATATATATATTTTTTATTATTTAAATTGTTTAAATAAATAAAATATTTATTATTATTTAAAATTAATTAAGAATTAATTAAGAATTAATTTTTAAAATAATAATATATATATATATATATGAAAATGGTAACATATGTCAATTTAGAGTAAAATAATTAAAAATATAGCACTTTTTAAAAAAAATTGTGGATATGGCAATTTCTATCACTAATAGTATGGTCTATCGCTGATAGACTCAGTTTTTTATAGAATTTTGTTAGTGATAGTAGTCTATCACTGATAGTCATAAGTCTATCGGTGATAGCCACTGATTTTTTTGCCATATTTGCAAAATGTTTTAAACTTTGCTAAATTTGTAATTATTTTGATCCTGATTCTGATTGATGTTTGTGCAACCAGCCATATATATATATATATATATATATATATATATATATATGATGGCTAATGGAATTTGGGGTACTCAAATTGAGTTTACAAAAACAAAAAATTGTTTTTCGTTTCTGTAAGAACTTATGAAGTTCTTTAAAAAACATTTGAGTTCTTCATCCCAACCATTCAGACTTTCCTTCTTCTTCCTCTTTTTTTTTCCTTTCTCTTTTAACGAAGTCCCACAACTTCGTTGCTCGGCGCCGAGGATAGTGGGACTATCGGAGGTGGTCCCTGGGGCGTTCGTGAGAAAAAGTTCGGAGCGTTCGTGAGCAGGAACGTGCAGCGGAACTCGAAGAAAATTACAACTACAAGGGTATGTTTTCTAATTTTTCTTATTTTCGTTGTTTGAGCATGTTTTCTATTTGTTAAATTGATGAAATTAGAGTTTTACGCTGCGGAAGCGATTTTGGATCGTTGAAACTCTAATTTCATCATATTGACAGTTAATCGGGCGTAGATCTGAACGAGAAGGTTGGGCGGAACGAGTAGAGAGGGCTTCTGCGTAGCTATTCAATCCGGGTTGTCTAAGAGTAGAGAGGGCTAGAGAAGGCTATTGATCTTCCTCGGGAGGTGGTCTCACCCAGTGGGAAGTAATGAGTCCCGTCTCCCCCCCCCCCCCCCCCCCCCCCCGAATGAAAAGGGGGACCAACCTCATCGTGGTAATTAGAGGACATCTTTGATCGTTCACCTCTAATGTGACACGACTTTCTTTGTTCTCATGTCAGAGTGAGGGGCCTTATCCATCCGCCAATAGAGCTGGCTTTAGTGAAGATCCGCTCATATGCTGCATGAGGGGCGCAAAAGCGCTTAGCAAACTCAAATGCCCCAGTGTCAGAAAGAAGAGATTTGTGAGTTTCAATTTGAACTCCTAATTTCTAAAATAAACTTCAGCAACTTGAGTTCATCCTTTGATGTTGAGGTCAGTGCAAGTCGCCTTCCAGACTCCAAAATCTAACCCAAGCGGTCTAACCCTCGGGGCTTTTCAACCTAAGTGATTTCATAACTCGAAAGAAAGACTTCTTGCTGCACTTCGCGCGCAGGAACGGATCTTAGCCAATGACCGGCTTAGGCTAACTGCATCGGTTATGCCGACAACAACATATTCTCTAGCAAAAGAAATGACCTGGACTAGACCTCTTCTACCGCATCAAGAGGTAATCCTGATCCGACATTTGAGAAACAAATAGAAAACATGCTCAAACAACAGAAATAAGAAAAATTAGAAAGCATACCCTTGTAGTTCTAATTTTCTTCGAGTTCCAATGCACGTTTCTCCTCACGAACGCCCCGAGGACCACCTCCGGTAGTCCCGCTATCCTCGGCGCCTAGCAACGGAGTTGCGGAACTCCGTTTAAAGAGAAAAGAAAAAAAAAAGGAAGAAAAAGGAAAGTCTGAAGGGCTGGGATGAAGAACTCATTTTTTTTTTTAAAGAACTTCATAAGTTCTTACAGAAACGAAAAACAATTTTTTGTTTTTGTAAACTCAATTTGAATACCCCAAATTCCATTAGCCATCGTATATATAACTTTTATATATATATATATATATATATATACATTAACTAATACATATGTAAGACATATATATATATATATTATTATATTTTATTTATTTAAACAATTTAAATAATAAAAATATATATATATATATATATTAATTAATTAAACTTTTTAATTAATTATTATTATTTAATTCAATATCAAATATTAATTAAATAATACGGCTAAACCCGATTTTCCGAAAACCGACCTTTTGCAAATGAATCGTATTCATGTTTTAGACCATTATTATATTTAAATCATATTTAAATATGTCCATCATTCTTCCAAAAATCGAATTTGAACAATTCAAATTCTTCTTCATTTTCTCTTATATTGTTGCACGACATTATCCGAGCTAGCTAGGAGAACCTAAAGGACCTACAGATCATGAGGTCCAACGATACGAGATTATCCGGTCAAAACTCTTTTAACCGAACTAATCAACATCCGTTAACCCCCGGAGACTCCACTATAGTCTGAGGGCTGCACTTTCCTCATTGTAGATATATTATGTCCTCTTGATATAACCTTCACAGGTCGTTCGTAATCACAGCTGGGTCATTTATACCGTTTAACCCCTGCATTACATCTTGTTTCTTAAGTACCACTAACACCTCTAATGAACAATTAATCTGTTGTCCAACCAGTAGATCATAAACCCTCTCTGATCAGGAGAGGGTGAGCGTTCATAGTCCAAGCCCTAAAGTCAGCTATTAAGGGAACAACCTATCTACTAACCCTGAAGAGCGGGTTAGGAGTGAATTTCGTCTTGTTGTACTATGTCCACAACCACCTATTTGAGTTTATCCCACAAATGGGAGGCATATTGAGTCGGCGCTAATGGTCCAATCTCACCCGTACAAGTCAAAGGATACTCTCGAATAAATAGGAGTTCATAGCGAGCTCAGGATTAAGATCGAGTTACCTAGGCCATCATATGAAAAAGTTTGTCTCTTCAGTAAACGGTGTTATAAAGAGAGAGCGACTTGATTCGCGGTTCAGTCTTATGCAAACTCATTGCATAGGACGCCCTCGCTCGCACATCTCAATGTGAAACGATTCGGATCACATAGTTTTGTACTATACAAAGCGAGCCGCATCTAATAGTGTTACCAGGATAAGGTACCCAGCCTTATCCGTATACTATAGACCGTTTTGATTGTCTACTTGAGCCTGATGAACAATCATGTCATACATGAAGCTCAAGTACTCATTCTTCGCCATGGGTGTTGGTCATTGGTATAGGATAAACCAAACGCGTTTCACTTTATTCCAGTAAACTCTTTTAGTGAATAAAACTAACAACTCTTTATTCTAAATAGATTACTTACAAACACAACAATTTACAAACCACGAGTTTTAGGACATAAAACCCAATAAACTCCCAGTTGGACTTAAACGTCGGTGGTGTACATGTTGGTAGAGAAAACTAATATATCACATATCAGAAGTTTTCTCCCACTGTCCTATTTAGCAACTCGAAGCCCTAGACTCTTCTAGGTATCTCTCAAACACTTTAACCATGAGAGGCTTAGTAAACATATCAGCATGAAGTGCTGTGGGGCTTTCCATGTGACCGTCACACTCCTCACTGCACTAACCTAGAGCTCAATGGCAACAAGAGTTTTGAATGTCCGACAAATTTCGGGTTGTCGAAGCCCGCCAAAATAATATTTATAAGCCGATTACACCAAAATAACTTGTAGTTAGTGATAACCGAGTCGATCCACAGGGAGCGATCTATAATCCTAGTTTAATTGAATTGAATTTGCAATGAAAAAAATAGGGGGGGTTTGCTTTGGGAAAAACACGAACATGAACTAAATTAAGCTAACGGAAAATAAAAAGCGGGAAGTATAAGATTGACAAGAATGCTTAATTAGAAAGTATCGAGATTGATCTAATGTACTTCAGTTCATCGATTAATCATGGAAATTAGTCGAGATGCTTCATGCACACAAAATGCCTTGTCCCTCTCGTGTCCAAAACACCCCTAAGAATTAATTAAAAACAGACAATCCTAATTAAACATGCTCGCCAATTAATCTAAGGCAGCTAATCCTAAATTAATTAACGAACAGTGACGGGTAACATTGCGACGAACTAATCCTAAGATTAATTCGATTTCTCTCCTAACCTTAAGCCCGCCGTGAAAACGTTAATCAAATCCTACCCCCAACTGTCACTTGGGCTCGAGTTGATTAGCCACGAGCTACACCTTTGCTACTATGCATTAAAGCTTGTCAAGAATTAACACTAGCCGACTAACATGCGTAACAAATTAAGGCGTCACTCCTAATCGGAAAGGCAAGTCATTCGTTCATAATACAGATTAAGAGATGCAAGAAATTCATTCAAACATGCTAAACATTCAATTAAGAACAAATCTCACCTAATACAAAAGATTAACAATCCCTTAACTAACTAATCAAGCATAAATACCTCTAGGTTTCCATGGAAAAGAAGCTTCTCCAAGAATCCATGGAGATTGTCTCCTTAATACAGCCCAAAATTGGTAAAAACAAGAAAAAAAGGAAGAAAAACCGCAATCCCGAGGAAGAAGATGAATTGGAATAACCTAAATTCGGAAAAATGGGTTTTTATACCCAAATCCGCGTCAAACTAGCGCCTAGGCGCTATAAGTCAGCGCCAAGGCGCAACGCACAGGGCAATTGAGGAACGCTTGAGCATCGCGACAGCGCCTAGGCGTTGCGCAGCCAGCGCCTGGGCGCTATGCTCTCGGGTTTGGGAGGTTATCGAGTACCTAGGCGCTGGGCCTTCGGTTCTGATGCTCTGTTGGGCGCCAAGGTGCTGCGTGCCAGCGCCTCGGCGCGTGGCCTTCTGGTCTGGGAGGTTCTCTGGTGCCAAGGCGCTGGGTTCTCGGGTTTGGCCCCCCAAATCTCCAACTTTTCACCTCAAAGCTCCCCCTTGCACTCTTCTTGACCCGAATACTTCCCGAAGCTCTTTAAATACCCGATTTAGCTCCGGAACTTGCAATTGGACTTCTCAAGCTCTCTACCGCGAATCACCTATAAAAGGGGCAATTAACAATCATTAAGCACGGTAATTAGCTGATAATAGGGACTTATAAATAGCTCTATTTTAGAGTTATCACTCAACTTATAAACATTTGCTGCTTAAGAAGCTGCAACAAGATTTAGCTACCACCGAGGAATCAACAATACAACTCTTGTATTCTACTCCTCATATGCACTGGGACAAAATTTTAACCAGAGTCCAATCCAATTGGACTGATATCTTCTGACAGCTCCCACTGCATAGCACATATCGGGTCATGTATCCAATAAGACATACATCTGACCTCCAATATGTAAATGCATATGGGTGAGTCTCATATCCTCAACATTTGAGGTGTCTTAGGAAACCATTTTCATAGACCATCGAATATTGACAACACTTTGTCAATACAAGATTTTTAGAGACAATACTAACAATTTGTTCTTACGATTCAGATCAACCTGAATCCTTAGAACAAACTAAGCCTACTTCCAAATCAACTATTTGAGAATGGGTCGCTAGTTTATGTTAATTTGTCAGAAGTAAATCTTACATCATAATCAATGATAAGGATATAAACTACGAAAACAGATTACGAAAGCTACAACATAGATTAAACCCTTGTCATACAAGGTTAATCAAACTATTGTTCAAAGCCAAAAGATTTGATCACTGTATCAAACCTTATAGTTCAAGATTTAGATGCTAATTCCAATTCATAAATGAATCAAATAAGCTCGCAAACAATTTGCTCTTTATCCTCGAAGTATGAATCTTACTGGTTGAGACTTATAGATACTCAGATCAAGATCGTGAGTCTTGACATCCACTTGCCTTATTCTATGAAAATAGAACATGACAATGGATAAGAGTCATCTATTTAACTTACATCTGGTAACAAGAGAAAGAGTGAATACCCAATAAACCCCTTCTCTTCGGGACAGTCCATTTGCCAAAAAGTCAAGCTATAAAGGTTTTCACCTTAGAGGCTTGGTCTCATTACCACTTAAAGATTAATGGCTTTGAGCCATTTGGCCTTGTCTACATGATCTATTACCTAGAGTAACGGATCCTCAATGTCATCATCAAATATGACAACTCTGAGTTTAAGATAAGTCAACGCAGCGGATCGGGTTGTCCCACATCCCTCCAACTGCATTGAGGTTTTCTCAACTGTTGAGAAGCACCAGTTTGATCAACAACCATTTTTGAATTAATTATAGCTTTCTCATTACTCTGTAAGTCTTAACATGCAAGTTATTTTCGAGTTTAATAGAACACACCAATATATATCTTTTGTGAAATGAACTGTTCATTATAAGACAAAAAAATATAATCTACAAGTGTTCAATTTAAACGAGAAATATAGACAACAATTACATACAATGAAATTATCTCTATACATCAACTACAAAGGCTCCCACTTGTTCAGCTGCGACGATGTCTTCACAAGTCATCTCGTGTCGAGAAACCGGCTATCAGGAACTAGTTTCCTGAAAAGAAAAACAAACATATTTAGTGGTTCCTGAAGACATTCAGGTATGACATTCATATTCCACTAAACTTGTTTAGACAAATAAATCACATTTACCTTGTCGTTCTTTCTCAGCCTGTTTCTCAGCAAGGTATTTGGGGAAGTTGGGCTTCCAATGCCCATCTTCATTACAATGGAAACATTTTCCTTTGTTTGAAGACTTTGCCTTGCGAACAGTAAGGGCTTTGCCTTTCCTCCTGTTTTTCTTCTTCTTTTGAATAATCTTATTACTCACAGAAGTGGATTCAGACTTACTCCCTGACGCAGACCCCTTGTGGATTTTTTAGAAGTGACAACATTTGCCTCTTTCTCTTTTCCCTTAGAGGTGCGCAGAGACTGATAAGTTTGAAGCTCATTTAAGAGAGAAGTCAAGTTGTATTCTATCTTATTCATCACCATATTGGATCTGAAATTAAGGAAACTTTTCCGAAGAGATTCCAAGATGAAACTAACTTGGCTTTTCTCATCGATGGGAGCACCGTTTACTTCCACCGCATTAAAGTGGACCATCATGTTAAGGACATGTTCCCTAACAGAGGTACCCTTCACCATGCAAGAGTTATAAACGTACTTGAGGGCTTCATGATGAAGAGATGAGGACGGCTGTCCAAACATCCCTTGTAATGAAGACATGATTTCCTTCGCGGAAACTATAACCTTATGCCTCTTGGCCAAAAAATCTTGCATGCTTGCTAAGATATAGACTCAGACTTTATCATTAGCCCTAATCCATCCATCATATGCCTCTCGAACACTTCGAGATGCATTCGAGCCAGGAGTGGGAGGACATTCCTCCGTTAAGACAAATCTCGGGTCGTCAAGAACCAAAATCGTATTCAGGTTCGACTTCCAGGTCTCGTAACTCCTCTCTGGTCAATTTTTCGTGAGCTAACAACTGTATAAATGAGCTCGACATGCTGAAAAGAATGTAAGTCTATTAGTGAAACGGTTTTAACCTATTTAAACCAATTAAAAGGTTTAGCAGCAAATAATGTACCCAAACTCTTTATTCACTTGCAATGATACTTTAGTAAGTCAAAATGGTCGCTACCGTAGGGAAGTCGAGCACTTTTTTACTAAATCAAGACAATCTTTACTAAATGCTATTACCAGAATAACTCATATTCTTATAGCATCTTAGTTATCATTTTTGGTCTGGATTTACTAACTCTTTAGCAAATCTCGTAAATGTGACCGTCCATTTTTAGAATTCACAAGACGACCCCAACAGTGCAACCGTAGGAAATGTCAGAGTTGGGAATGGCCCTGTGTTTCTTTATCCATAAATGGTGACTGAGATGTTCCGACTCCCATAAAACGACCCTCCGTAGGGATTGGTATCACTTTTGGGTACCTTGCAGACGGAACATGGGAATCTCACAGTTCAATCCAATGGAGGAGACCGTAAGAAGTACTGACGTACTTCCTTCTCCCACTTACTATAGATACTTACTCCATTCACCTTGCTATTGAAAGTTGCAAACACCATCCGTAGGGGGGTGCCCTTTTGACATCACGAGGCCCTGCAAAATTCTAACGTTGTGAACTTTAGGGAGTGTGTAGCAGGAGAGGGATATATCATATATTCCTTCTCAACACTTCTACTAAGCATCGTAAGACGGTGTTTAGGGTAAATACTCAGGTTTTATCTGGCTAAGTAAATAAAACCTTAAGTTTAGGCAAACATTTTACCTGAGATGGAGGTTATAAACACTTTTACTAACCTCACACCTCTCACGCATGCTCATAAAGCCGGGTTAAATTTACTCAAGTATCGGATAGTCCCCAGGTATGAGGTGTTCGGTCAATTCAAATCCTCCAACCTTAGATAGGATTTCACCAGGTGAGTTTCTCATAACCTTAGCATTTACGAGATTTCGACCTACTCATCTAATGAACCAGATCAAATCATTTAACCCTAAATGAACATGCTTTCATCTTTGTTATAGATTTTAAAAGTCTAAGTCATTTTTACAACACTTGCAAAAACTAGACTTACTACAACAAACATCTACATGCTTCTCAAACATGCTTTCGCTAAGGCATTACAAGTTGAATATTTAACTTAATAATCAATATAACACTTATATCGATTATGCTCTTAAACATACAACTCCTAATTCATAAATTAATATAACACTTATATCAATTCTCATGAATTAAGCATGCATCCTATACATTATAACACTTATAACATACAATATGCAACTAATGTTGGATGTTTACTTTCATAATTAATATAACACTTATATTAATTATTCTATTAAGCAAACAACATCTAATTCATGAATTAATATAACTCTTATATTAATACTCATGAATCAAACATGCATCTTATACATTATTGTTGGGTTTTATGTTCTAAAACTCGTAGTATGTAAACATTGTGAATGTAATATTTCTATTTACGCAATAAAGAGTTATTGAGGTTTATTCAGTAAATGTGTTTATTGAATATAGTGAAACGTGTTTGCATTAACATGTACCAATAACAAACACCCATGGCGAAGGATGAGTACTTGAGCTTCATGTATGACATGATTGTGGATCAAGCTCAAGTAGACAGTCAAAACGGTCTATAGTATACGGATAAGGCTGGGTACCTTATCCTGGTAACACTATTGGATGCGGCTCGCTTTGTATAGTACAAAACGATGTGATCTGAATCGTTTCACATGGAGATGTGAGAAGCGAGGGCGTCCTGTGCAAAGAGTTTGCATAAGACTGAACCGCAAAATCAAGTCGCTCTCTCTTTATAACACCGTTTACTGAAGAGACCAGTCGCTCTCTCTTTAAATACATGGGTGAGCATCACTTTTATACTCATCAGCTCTATGCACATCACTTTCATGTGATTAGAGCCCCTAAACCTGCATCACTTTCATGCAGGCAAATCTCATAAGAAATGGGGTAATTATCTTTAAAAATCTCATGACTCATTTATCACACAAATGCATGAGGTCCCACCTAACTCAAACTAGACAAAATAGTTGATGCAGCATGGAGTAATTTTCTCCCATGCAAATCTTCAACTTTCAGCATGCATTACCTTCATAAATATTTCATTACAACTACATTCAAACTTTATAACGAACTTCATACATAACCATAGCACAAAACTCGTCACCATAAAAACATAATTCATTGTTGACACCATTCACATCAACCTCCCATCAGCATTCACAAATTTACTGACATCACATACATACTTCTCTCACCTTCATAAACATTTAAAACTCTTAAATCACATTTTGTCAATAGACATCCTTCCATTAAAACTAATTTTAACTTCTCCATCACAACTCATTAACATTCATTCTAACTGTTCAATCACAATTCGTCCCTGAACACTCTTCCATCAACATTCATTCAACTTCTCACCCATAAATCATGAATAAACATAAGGATTATGTTTAACAAACAAAAACCATACATGCACGCTACACAAACTATCGATATATCAGCACACAGTTCCCAACCTAGCCCGAAGGCTAGCCGGTAGTAAGGTTACTTACCTTAAAGCTAAGTCCGACGAGAAGACTAAAATTGTCACGACTGCTCTTGATCTCAACCAACAATGAATTTCTAGTGCTTAACACTACTTTTGAGACTAGGACTAGTGCTGTAAATTTGTTCAACAAGTGGACTAAAGCTTACCTAAGTAGTCCTGACTCACCGCCACTCCTAGACTAAATTACTTCAACCCGAGCTTGGTTCCAACACCGAAATAGAGGGGCTTCCAATGTCGAGACAGATCTGGACAAATTGAACAAAATTCCAATTCTTATAATCATAATCTCAATCATTTGAAATAAATTCAAGAAGTAGATAGAGCCTTGATACCCACCAAAACTCCCTACGACGATGTCAAATCCTGTTGGACAGCACGTTCCAAGACTATGTTTCGCCAATCTAACGTTGGAACGGATTGAGTATTGAATCTCGAAGCAAAACAAAACGTTTGAAACTAACAAAAAATCAGATTTGAAAGGAGTTTGGGTTAAAATCAACATTCAAATGGACAAGACAAAAGATCATTGGAAGGGGAACGAACTTACCCGCTGGTCGAACGTTGCCAAAAGCTCGCTGGTAGAACGCCGACAACGATCTAATCGGAGCGGGAGAGGGCACGACGGTGAACGACGTGCAGCAGGGCGGAGCGGCGACGCTTGCGGCTGGGCGACTACCGGTCGGTGGCGGCGTGCGATTGGGCAAGCGGAGGGGAAGAGGGAGAGAGAGAGAGACGACATCGACGCCGTGGTGGTTGGAGCTGAGGGAAATGAGAGGGAGAGGGTGGGGGCGCTCTGAAGTGTGGGTCTTCTTCACACTGAAGAAGACCTGCGTTTTTTTTTAACTTTAACTTTTTACTTTTTTTTTAAAATATATTATAATAATAATAATAATAATAATAATAATATTATTATTATTATTATTATTATTAAAAATTCATTAACTTTTAATTAACTTGCTCAAATTGACTAACATAACCCCTTTTTTTTTCTTAACACGCCTCAAATGCCCAATTGAACTCAAATTAATCTTAACTGAAACGCGGGGAGTTACAGTTATATTAATTCATGAATTAGATGTTGTTAGTTTAATAGAATAATTGATATAAGTGTTATATTAATTATGAAATTAAACATACAACATAGGTTGCCATGGTTTTATGCATATTGTAGGTTATAAGTGTTATAATGTATAGGATGCATGTTTTATTCATGAGTATTAATATAAGAGTTATATTAATTCATGAATTAGATGTTGTTTGCTTAATAGAATAATTTATATAAGTGTTATATTAATTATGAAATTAAACATCCGACATTAAGATGCATATCGTATGTTATAAGTGTTATAATGTATATCATGCATGCTTAAATCACATAATCGATATAAGTGTTATATTGATTATGAATTAGGAGTTTTATGTTTAAGAGCATAATAGATATAAGTGTTATATTGATTATGAAGTTAAATATTCAACTTTTCATGCCTTAGCGAAAGCATGTTTGAGAAACATGTAGATGTTTGTTGTAGTAAGTCTAGTTTTTGCAAGTGTTGTAAAAATGGCTTAGATTTTTAAAATCTATAACAAAGATCAAAGAGCATGTTCATTTAGGGTTAAATGATTTGATATGGTTCATTAGATGAGTAGGTCGAAATCTCGTAAATGCTAAGGTTATGAGAAACTCACCGGGTGACATCTTGTTCTAAGGTTGGAGGTATTTAAACTGAAGGTATACGAAACACCTCCTACCTGGGGACGATCCGGTTCTTGAGTAAAGTTAACTGGCTTAATGAGCATGCGTGAGAGGTGTGAGGTTAGTAAAGTGTTTATAACCTAGACATCTCAGGTAAAATTGTTTGCCTAGACTTAAGGTTTTATTTACTTAGCCGGATAAAACCTGAGTATTTACCCTAAACACCGTCTATGATGCTTAGTAAATGTGTTGAGAAGTAATATATGATATATCACTATCCTGCTACGCACTCCTTATAGTTCACAACGTGAGAATTTTTCAGGGCCTCATGATGTCATTTGAGGCATCTCCAGTCGGGTGGTGTTTGCAACTTTCAATAACAAGGTAAATGGAGTAAGTGTCTATAGTAAGTGGTAGAAGGAAGTACGTACTTCCTTCGGTCTCCTCCATTGGATTGAACCGTGAGATTCCCATGTTCTGCCTACAAGGTGCCTAAGAGTGGCACCAATCCCTTCGGAGGGCCGTTTCATGGGGGTCGAACAAGTCAGTCACCATTTATGGATAAAGAAACATAGGGCCTGTTGGGTTTTATGTCCTAACACTCGTGGTTTGTAAACGTTGTAAATGTAATATGTCTATTAACGCATTAAAGAGTTATTGAGGTTTATTCAGTAAAGATGTTTATTGAATATAGTGAAACGTGTTTGCATTCACCTGTACCAATAACAACACCCTTGGCTGAATATGAGTACTTGAGCTTCATGTATGACATGATTGTGGGTCAAGCTCAAGTAGTCAGTCAAAACGGTCTATAGTATACGGATAAGGTCGGATACCTTATTCTGGTAACACTATTGGATGCGGCTCGCTTTGTATTGTACAAAACGATGTGATCCGAATCGTTTCACATGGAGATGTGCGAGCGGGGGCGTCCTATGCAAAGAGTTTGCATTAGACAGAACCACGATAAAGTCGCTTTCCCTTTATAACACCGTTTACTGGTGAGACCGACTTTATCACTTTTGATGACCTAAGGTAACTCGTTCTTAATCTTGAGCTTACTATGAACTTCTGCTTATTCGAGAGTATCCTTAGACTTGTATGGGTGAGAGTGGCAGGTCGCCCGCTCAATAAGCCTACCAACTTGGGGATAAACTCGAATAGGTAGCTGGGGAAATAGTGTAGCAAGATGGAATTCACTCATACCCTCTTTAGGGTCTAGTAGATAGGTGTTCCCTTAATAGCTGGCTCCGGGGCTTGAACATGAGGCCTCATCCTCTTCAGTGTGAAGAGGATTCAGATCTGATGATTGGATCACAGATCAAATGTTCATTAGAGGTGTCAGTGGTACTTAAGGAACAAGAGGTATCACAGAGGTTAAACGGTTTAAAAGACCTAGCTGTGATAACGGACACCTGTGAAGGATCGACTTACCCATGACGGTTATATCAGAGGACATAATATATCTATAGTGAGGAGAGTGCAACCCTCGGAGTATAGTGGAGTCTCCGGGGGTTAACGAATGTTGATTAGTTCGGTTAAAAGAGTTTTGACCGGATAATCTCGTATCGTTGGAGCTCATGATCTGTAGGTCCTTTAGGTTCTCCTGGCTAGCTCGGTTAACGTCGTGCAACAGTATAAGAGAATGGCCTAAAACATGAATAGGATTCATGTGTAAAAAAAGTCGGTTTTCGGAAAATCGGGTTTAGCCATATTATTTAATTAATATTTGATATTAAATTAAATAATATTTATTAATTAAAAAATTTAATTAATAATTATATATATATATATATTGGCTTTCTTAATGGTTAAGAAAAGGTGTTTGGCCAAATTAAGAGATGATGGAGTGGGTTTTGGGGTGGTTAAAAAGGAAATGAAAAAAAGTTTTTCATTTGGCTCTGGTATTCGTTTGTACCGAGAGAAATAAAAACACAAGTTTTTTTTTTTTTCTCTCTTTAGCCCCCTCTCCTTCATTTCTCTTATTCTTCCTTTTTTTCTTTTCTTTCTCTCTTCTTTTCGGAGTCCCACAACTCCGTTGCGCGGCGCCGAGGATAGCGGGACTACCTGGGGTGGTTCTCGGGGCGTCCGTGAGAAGAGGCCGGAAGAGTTCGTGACGAGGAACGGCCGACGGATCTTGAAGAAATTGGAACTACAAGGGTATGTATTCTAAATTTCTTATTTCCGTCTTTTGAGCATGTTTTCTATTTGTTAAATTGATGAAATTAGAGTATCATCGGTCCTTAATCGCTTTCCGCTGCGTATATCGCTCCATCAGGGCCATTCCCAACACAGACATACCCTTCGGATGCACTGTTGGGGTCGTCCTGTGCATTCTAAAAATGAAGGGTCACACTTACAGAATTTGCTAAGGAGTTAGTGAATCTTGACCAAAAACGATAACTAAGATGCTATAGGAATAAGAGTTATTCTAGAGTTAGCATTTAGTCAAGATTGTCTTGATTTAGTAAAGGAGTGCTCGACTACCAGTCGGTAGCGGCCATTCTAACCTACTAAAGTATCGTTGCTAGTAAATAAAGAGCTTGGGTACTTTATTTACTGTTAAACCTTTTAATTGGTTTAAATAGGTTAAAATCGTTTCACTAATAAACTTATATTCTTTTCAGCATGTCGAGCTCGTTTATTCAGTTGTTAGCTCACGACATTTTGACCGGAGAGAATTACGAGACCTAGAAGTCAACCTGAATACGATTCTGGTTCTTGACGACCTGGGGTTTGTCTTAACAGAGGAATGTCCTCCTACTCTTGGCTCGAATGCATCTCAAAGTGTACAAGAGGCATACAATGGATGGATTAGGGCTAATGATAAGGCCTGAATCTATATTTTGGCAAGCATATCTGATGTTTTGTCCAAGAAGTATGAGGTTATGGTTTCCTTGAGGGAAATCATGTCTTCATTACAAGCTATAGTGGACAGTCCTCCTCATCACTTCGTTATGAAGCCCTCAAGTTCGTTTACAACTCTCACATGGTGAAGGATACCTCTGTTAGGGAGTTTGTCCTTAACATGATGGTCCACTTTAATGCGGCAGAAGTAAACGTTGCTACCATCGTCATTTTAGACTTATCAGTCTCTATACACTTCCAAAGGAATAGAGAAGGAGACAAATGTTGTCACTTCGAAGAAATTCCTTAAAAGGTTGGCGTTAGGGAGTAAGCCTAAGTCTGCTTCTCTGAGTAATGAGATTATTCAGAAGAAGAAGAGAAACAGGGACAAGGGCAAAGCCCCTACTGTTCGCAAGATGAAGTCTTCAGACAAAGAAAAATGTTTCCATTGTAATGAAGATGGGCATTTGTAACACCCCGTACCCTATTTTATCGCATTGAATCGTTATTTCAGATTTAACACTTATTTAAAGTAATATTTTAAAATACAAATAAAATAAAATAAAAGAAAATAAAGGGACTGAAGTGGGAAAGAAATAAATTTCTTTTTTATAATAGTAATAATATTAATAATGTTAATATTATAAAAATCTTTTTATAATATTAATATTAATATTATTAAACTTATCTGTAAAGTACTAGGGTTTCTTGTTTTTTTCCATTCGTGTTCACAGTGAGCATTCTCATTTCCCTTTTTCTTTACATTCATCAGCACTTTGCCGAAGTAAAAATTGGCCATCTTCGTTCGTAAAAATTGGTCATCTTCGTTCGTAAAAAATTGGTCATCGTCGTTCGATCCACGCCCAACCATCACCGTCAATCGATTCCTCCACCATCGTCACACCGATCCAACCAACACCCGCTCATCAGCATTGGCATCGGCACTTCAACGCGGCGGTCTGAGGTTTTGTGCGGCAGCAATCCACGATAAGGGGCCGATCGGCGAAGGTTGGGTAATTCTCATTTTGACAACGCTCAATAGGTAACAATCCGTTTTGGAACCTTTAGACTTTATTTCAAGATTTCAGATTTTTCATAACTTGTAAAAGCCTCTCTGTTTCAGTGTCGAAAACTGTCTGGGATTGAAATTTAATTTAGTGTAGAAGTAACGTCAAGCAGGGACTACGCAGGTAACCTATGGTTTTTGTTTAGACATTTTTACAGTACTGTTTTTATCTCATAAATGAGTTTTAATTGTTGGAAGTTGTTTAGGTTGGGACCAAGACCTTCTGTAACCAATTTAGAGATTATTTGGGTTTTCGACTCAAGGTAAGTAGCCTTAGTGATGGAAAGCCTTTGGCTTGGTGGGAAAGTTTTGTTGCTTTGGTTGTTATTATTGTAATTAATATGTATGTTTGAAGTGTTCTTGTATTGTTTCTCATTCTTAAAATTATGTTATGCGTTGGAAGTGTGTTTCTGTTCAAAATGAGTTCATGTTGCATTAATTTATATGTTGGAGGTGTCCATATTTTCTTTGAGGATGCGTCAGATTCTTGTGATATGGTAGATTTGGTTTGTATGCTTATTAATTGGGTCAACAACCTTATATGAATTGAGTGTCATGTCATGATAGAACATCCAGCTAGGGGGCCTCATGCATAATCGTGAATGATTCATGTTTTAATGTAGAAGTTGTGGCAATTATCCATCCATGTATGTTGATGTACTATGACTAAGAGCTAGGAGGGTGGATCTCGGCTCCACAGACTGGGGTCAGTTACCATCTGTTGGGGTAAATGTCCACGTTTTAAAAAAAAACCCACCTATGCTCCACTAGTGAGCTGAGAAACTTAATGCAGTTTGTGTACATCTCAGAATGAGGCGCTCTTACGGGTGAGGCTTGGCTCCGCTGATTGGGAGCCAACTACCATCAGCTGGGGTAGAGTCTCCCAACTTTCCCGCTTAAGCGCCACCAGTTAGTTGGTATAGTTTTGATGGGTTAATTGTCCACAGGTCGATTTGAAAGTTTTGACACGAAATAAAGGCCCCACATGATTAAACTATTAAGTGCATATTTTGTTTGTGTATGCATGTCTAACCCATTTGGGATTACTTACTGTGTAATTTTATACTCATCATTTTCCAATTATTAATTTTTAGGAAATGACAAAAACGTACGAGGCGAGTTGTAGACACCGTATTTCGTCCGACCTTGTTTATCATTATTTTTAAATTTTGCTCATTCTTGTTTATTTTCTTGTGTTTTTCTAAATAAATTCTTGAAATCATTTAATCTCGTCTTTTCGCGTTAATTTCGAAATTGCAAAAGAAAAGAACAAACAAGTTTTTTTAGAGTTTTAAATTAAGAAGGTTTGGGGTTTAGTTTTAGGGTTTGATTTGAGAGTTTTAAATTATGGAGATTTGGGGTTTAGTTTAGGGTTTTGATTTGAGAGTTTTAAATTAAGGAGATTTAGGGTTTAGTTTAGGGTTTTGATTTGGGAGTTTTAAATTAAGGAGATTTGAGGTTTAGTTTAGGGTTTGCCAAGTAAACTCATGTTTTTTTAAATTTAGATTAATTTTCATTATTTTTTTTTATCTTATTTTTTTTCTTTTTAAAATAAAGTCTAGGTTTGAGTCAAATTTGGTTAGTCTTTTTAGGGATTTCAAAGTTTGGTTGAGGGAATTTTTGGAGTTTTGTTGGGGAAGTTTGAGTTTTTTTTTGTCCCATCAACTCTATAAATAGAGATGATGAGATGAGTTGAAAAAGAGGAAAAAGAGAGGGTTTCGAAGGCAAAAAAGAGAAGGTTTTGAGGGGAAGAAAATGAGTTTCTTTGAAAGAAGAGAAGAAAAGGTTTTGTTTTGGGAAGATAAGGAAAAGACAAAAAGAAAAGTCCGAAGTTTTCTTTCCATCTTTTTCCTCAAGATTTTAAATTTCAATCTCCGACGAACTTCAACCTCTGGTGATAGACCTCCTCGCAGACTACGGTGACACAAACTTGCAACGGCGAGCGGCGGCGGATCCCCTTTTCCTACTTCCGTGCGGCGGCGCATCCTCTTCGCGGCGAGCTCCAACGACAACGGCGATGACGATCCTAAGCGGACGACGACTCCAGGCGGTGGCCTTGCGTGCGAAGGAGAAGACGCTCAGGTAAAATAGGTTTCCTGTTTAAAGTTTATGTGAAATTACAATTCTGCCCCTGCCCTTATTTTTTTATAAAAAATATATTTCGGTTTATTTTATTGCATATATACCCCCGCATATTTGATTCATACCCTCAGATTATCTGCTCATATATACTCCGTTATAGGTGATATATACCCCTGACTTATTTTTGCTTATATATATATATATATATATATATATATATATATTGCGATATATTTGAATAATACGCTTGCTTTAATTTAAGTTGTTTATCTATTTTTTTTTTAGGTTTATTTCTTTTAAAAAAATTAGTTCTTAAAATTTAATCTCGGGATAGGTGGGGATTCTGCCTCTCACCTTGAGGATATATTTCGTTTTTTTTTTCCTTTCCGAAATTATGGGAGGGAATAAGGATTTTTCCATTATCTTGAGGATTAGGCTTTAGTTTGTAGTTATGTTTTTATTCTTATGCCATTATGCTAAATCTTCAAAATACTTTTTATTAACCTTTTTTTTCAAATTAATTTTTAATTGATTTCTAATTTTCAAAGCTTCCAACCGTTTACTTTCCCTTAAAATCTTTTCTTTCCCAATTGTCTCTGTGGCCAAATGATATTTTCTCTAAAAATTAAGGTTTTCGTTTGAGTGTGATTTCAAATATTCCCTATTTCATATCTTTTAGTTGATTTATTTATTTCAATTTCATTTTAATTGATTTATTTATTTCAAATCTTTTAACTGAATTAAATGTTCTTCTTACATTGATTTTTTATTTTATTTTCAAAGAATCGCATTTGATTTTAAATAAGTTTTAAATTTAATTTTCAAAAATGATTTTCTTAAATGAGTTCTAAACCCTTTGTTTTGTTGTATAATCCTGGTAATGGGATTAAGCGATAAATGACAACACTGATGGATAATTTCACTCATAGATCGAGCCCTTGCTTTATCTTAAAGTCAAGGCAGGATCAGTTGAGACATTTAGTTTAAATTAAAATTATGTGTATTTTTATTTTATTTATTTTTTCTCAAATTAAGGACCCGTTTTGAAATTAGTTGGGTATTTAGGATAAATGTTTTGGCTGCCGTTTTTAACGGGATGTTGTAGGGTGCTAGTATCTTCCCTACACTCAAACGACCTCTGAACCATATTTTTTATTTCGTAGACCACTTTTAGGTGACCAATCACACCCGAACAATGATTGGTGGCGACTCCCTTTCTTTTGTTTTGTTTTTATCTTCCTTTAAAAACTCTTGTTTAACGTCATCAATACTGGGGCAAAGCCTACGCCTTTGCCACGCTGGATCAAATATCATCAAAAACAAAATCTTGAGCTTACTCAAAGGAAAGCGAAGATTTCTTAAGCCTTTGACATATGAATTGTACATACATGTTGAATTGTCTACGCCTTTGACATATGAATTGTACATACATGTTGTTGGGTTTTATGTCCTAACACTCGTGGTTTGTAAACGTTGTAAATGTAATATGTCTATTAACGCAATAAAGAGTTATTGAGGTTTATTCAGTAAAAGTGTTTATTGAATATAGTGAAACGTGTTTGCATTAACTTGTACCAATAACAACACCCTTGGCTGAATATGAGTACTTGAGCTTCATGTATGACATGATTGTGGGTCAAGCTCAAGTAGTCAGTCAAAACGGTCTATAGTATACGGATAAGGCCGGGTACCTTATTCTGGTAACACTATTGGATGCGGCTTGCTTTGTATTGTACAAAACGATGTGATCCGAATCGTTTCACATAGAGATGTGCGAGCGGGGGCGTCCTATGCAATGAGTTTGCATTAGACAGAACCACGATAAAGTCGCTTTCTCTTTATAACACCGTTTACTAGTGAGACCGACTTTATCATTTTTGATGACCTAAGGTAACTCGTTCTTAATCCTGAGCTTACTATGAACTCCTGCTTATTCAAGAGTATCCTTAGACTTGTATGGGTGAGAGTGGCAACTTGCCCGCTCAATAAGCCTACCAACTTGGGGATAAACTCGAATAGGTAGCTGGGGACATAGTGTAGCAAGATGGAATTCACTCCTACCCTCTTTAGGGTCTAGTAGAGAGGTGTTCCCTTAATAGCTGACCCCGGGGCTTGAACATGAGGCCTCATCCTCTTCTGTGTGAAGAGGATTCTGATCTGATGATTGGATCACAGATCAAATGTTCATTAGAGGCGGCAGTGGTACTTAAGGAACAAGAGGTATTACAGAGGTTAAACGGTTTAAAAGACCTAGCTGTGATAACGAACACCTGTGAAGGATCGACTTACCCATGACGGTTATATCAGAGGACATAATATATCTACAGTGAGGAGAGTGCAACCCTCGAACTTTAGTGGAGTCTCCGGGGGTTAACGAATGTTGGTTAGTTCGGTTGAAAGAGTTTTGACCGGATAATCTCGTATCGTTGGAGCTCATGATCTGTAGGTCCTTTAGGTTCTCCTGGCTAGCTCGGATAACGTCGTGCAACAGTATAAGAGAAATTAAAAAGAAAAAGAATTTGAATTGTTCAAATTCGGTTTGTGGAAGAATGATGGACATATTTAAATGTGATTTAAATATGAGATTGGCCTAAAACATGAATAGGATTCATGTGGAAAAAAGTCGGTTTTCGGAAAACCGGGTTTAGCAATATTATTTAATTAATATTTGATATTGAATTAAATAATATTTATTAATTAAAAAGTTTAATTAATAATTATATATATATATATTTTATTTATTAAAAAGTTTAATAAATAAAAATTATTATTATTATTTTTTAAATAATAATAATAATAATTATATTTATATATGTATATTAGTTTTCTTAAGTGTTAAGAAATAGTGGTTGGCCATTAAGAGGAATATGCAGAGGGGTTTAGAGTGGGAGGTGGGCTGGATACACGAATTTGAAAAAAAAGGAGAACTTATGTTTTGAAGTTTTTTTTTCATTTTCATGGTTCTTCAGCTCTTAAGCTTCTGCCTCTCTCTTTCTTCTTCCTCTTCTTCTTCTTTTCCTTTCTTTTCTCTGGTTTCGGAGTCCCACAACTCCGTTGCGCGGCGCCGAGGATAGCGGGACTACCTGGGGTGGTCCTCGGGGAGTTCGTGACGAGGAACGTGCGGCGGAGCTTGAAGAAATTGGAACTACAAGGGTATGTATTCTAATTTCTTTATTTCCGTCGTGTGAGCATGTTTTCTATTTGTTAAATTGATGAAATTAGAGTATCATCGGTCCAAAATCGCTTTCCGCTGCGTATATCGCTCCATCAATTGGTATCAGAGCGATTTTGTGATTAACTCAATTTGCATCAATTTAAGTTGGTGGGTATTTTAATTTAGAAATTGTTTCTGAATTGGCGTCTAAAGTGGATATCGATTTTGGCATAGTTTCTTTTTGAATTTCCTAATTTGTAATTGCCCGAGAATGTATGGGCTTTAATGCGTGCTAAAAAAAAGTTTGTATTTTTAGAGTCATTAGAGTCCATATAGGTTTCTTTGTGAAAGAAGCTCGAGTTTGGAGCTCGCCGAAATGTTCGGTATAAGTTCAAACTTGTTCTAGGCTATACGAGGAGAAATTCGAAGAGAAATTGGCTGAAGCGTTCGAGGAAGCAAGTTGGTCAAAGGCGGTGCGAAGAGTTCGAAGTCCGCTCAAGACTTAGCTTGTTGTTCAAGCTTGTAATAAAATAGTTATTGCTTGCTAAATGCCAAAATCGATCCACTTTAGTGTGTTTAATTAATTATGCATTGCGAATGTATGTTTTAATTAAATTCCATGTTTGTATGTGCATATAGTATGCCATATATATTTAAAATCCCACCGTAGGAAGCATGCTTCATGCATTGAAAATATGTTATAAGTGTTATAATATATAGTATGCATATTTGGGAATTCATGAGTATTAATATAAGAGTTATATTAATTCATGAATCAAATGTTGCTAATTTAATAGAATAATTGATATAAGTGTTGTATTAATTATGAAATTAAATATACAACATAGGTTGCCCTGGTTTTATGCATATTGTAGGTTATAAGTGTTATAATATATAGGATGCATGTTTAATTCATGGGTATTAATATAAGAGTTATATTAATTCATGAATTAGTTGTTGTTTGCTTAATAGAATAATTAATATAAGTGTTATATTAATTATGAAATTAAACATCCAATTTTGGATGCATATTGTATGTTATAATTGTTATAATGTATAGGATGCATGCTTAATTCATTATAATTGATATAAGTGTTATATTAATTTATGAATTAGGAGTTGTATATTTAAAAAAAAACATAATCGAAATAAGTGTTATATTGATTATGAAATTAAATATTCAACTTGTCATGCCTTAGTGATGCATGTTTGAGAAGCATGTAGAGTTGTTATAGTAAGTCTAAGTTTTTGCAAAGCGTTGTAAAATTGGATAGACTTTTTAAAATCTATAACAAAGAAACGCATGTTCATTTAGGGTTAATTGAGACGTCCGGTTCATTAGATGAATAGGTCGTTATCTCGTAAATACTAAGGTTATGAGAAACTCACCCGGTGAAATTCTGTTCGAGGTTGGAGGTATTTAAGTTGACGGTTTACGGAACACCTCCTACCTGGGGACGATCCGGTACTTGAGTAAAGTTAACCTTGTTTTATGAGCGTGCGCGAGAGGTATGAGGTTAATTAAACTTGTTAATAACCTAGACATCTCAGGTAAAAAGTTTACCTAGACTTAAGGTTTTAATTTCTTAGCCGGATAAAACCTGAGTAATTTACCCTAAAACCGAATATGATACTTAGTAGATGTGTTGAGAAGGAATATATGATATATCCCTCTCCTGCTACGCACTCCCTAAAGTTCACATCGTGAGAATTTTGCTTGGCCTCATGATGCCATATGGGGCATCTCCAGACGGGTGGTGTTTGCAACTTTCAATAGCAAGGTGAATGGAGTAAGTATCTATAGTAAGTGGGAGAAGGAAGTACGTCAGTACATCCTACGGTCTCCTCCATTGGATTGAACCGTGAGATTCCCATGTTCCGCCTGCAGGCTGCCCTTGGGGCACCATCCAAACGGAGGGCTGGGCATGGGAGATCAAACACCTCAATCACCATTTTTGGATAAAGAAACATAGGGCCATTCCCAACACTGACATTCCATACGGTTGCTATGTTGGGGCCGTCCTGTGTGTTCTAAAAATGGAGGGTCACACTTGCAGATTTGCTAAGGTGTTAGTAAATCTTGACCAAAAACGATAACTAAGATGCTATAGGAATAAGAGTTATTCTGGTATTAGCATTTAGTCAAGAATGTCTTGGTTTAGTGAAAGGGTGCTTGACTGCCCGACGGTAGCAACCATTCTGACTCACTAAAGTATCGTTGCATCTAAATAAAGAGCTTGGGTACTTTATTTACTGCTAAACTTTCTGATTGGTTTAAATAGGTTAAAACCGTTTCACTAATAGATTTACATTTCTTTTCAGCATGTCTAGCTCATTTAAAAACGTATTAGCTTCGGTTAAGTTAACTGGCGAAAAATACGAGACCTGGAAAACGAACTCGAATATGATTCTTGTTCGTGATGATCTTAGGTCTGTCTTAACAGAGGATTGTCCTCTTCCCAGCTCAGTTATGAGTCGTGCTGAGACGAAACAACAAAGTAAATATGATTTGCTTGTTGTAGAAACGTGCTTAGTGGAAAATGATAGTCATGCCTGGATCCTCGATTCAGGAGCCACTAATCACGTTTGTTCTTCGTTTCAGGAAACTAGTTCCTGGCAGCCGCTAGCTAAAGATGAGATAACTCTCAGAGTTGGTACTGGAGAGGTTGTCTCAGCTAAAGCAGTGGGAACTGTTAAGTTGTCTTATAGAGATAGTTACATTTTGTTAGAAAATGTGCTATTGGTTTCTAGCTTCAAAAGGAACCTAGTCTCTATAGCTTGTTTATTAGAACAAATGTATAATGTATCTTTTGCTGATAATGAAGCCATCATTAGCAAAAGAGGTATGCAAGTTTGTTCTGCTAAACTTGAAAACAACTTATATGTGTTAAGACCGACAGAGGTTCAAGCTATTTTGAACACTGAAATGTTTAAAACAGCTGAAACTCAAACTAAAAGGCAGAAGCTTTCTCCTAGTACCTATCTTTGGCACTTGAGACTAGGCCACATTAATCTCAATAGGATTGGGAGGTTGGTTAAGAGTGGTCTCCTAAATCGTTTAGAGGACAACTCTTTACCGCCTTGTGAGTCATGTCTTGAGGGCAAGATGACCAAACGACCTTTTACTGGAAAAGGTTATAGGTCAAAAGAACCTCTAGAAATCGTGCATTCGGATCTCTGCGGTCCTTTGAATGTCAAAGCACGAGGAAGGTATGAATATTTTGTCAGCTTCATTGACGATTATTCTAGGTACGGCTATCTTTACCTAATGCATCGTAAGTCCGAAACTCTTGAAAAGTTCATTGAGTATAAGGCAGAGGTTGAGAACACATTAGGTAAATCGATAAAAACACTCCGATGTGATCGAGGTGGAGAGTATATGGATACTAGATTCCATGACTATATGATAGAACATGGAATCGTATCTCAACTCTCGGCGCCTGGAACACCGCAGCAGAACGGTGTATCCGAAAGGAGAAATAGAACCCTGTTGGACATGGTTCGTTCTATGATGAGCTATGCTCAGCTGCCTAGTTCGTTTTGGGGATACGCAGTAGAGACTGCTGTATACATTTTGAATGTTGTTCCCTCGAAAAGTGTTTCTGAAACACCTTTTGAGCTCTGGAAAGGGCGTAAAGCTAGTTTACGTCATTACAGAATTTGGGGGTGCCCGGCACATGTGCTAGTACCCGGTCCAAAGAAATTGGAATATCGTTCGAAATTGTGCCTGTTTGTAGGCTATCCCAGAGAAACGAAAGGTGGTTTCTTTTACGATCCTCGAGAGGACAAGGTATTAGTGTCGACTAATGCCACGTTCTTAGAGGAGGACCACATGAGAGATCATCAACCTTCGAGCAAAATAATTTTGTCCGAATTATCCAGGGAAGCTACAGAGGGATCAACAAGAGTTGTTGATCAGGCTGGTCCTTCTCAAGAGTTGAGAGAGCCTCGACGCAGTGGGAGGGATGTGAGACAACCCGACCGCTACATCGGCTTGTCTGAGACTCAATTCGTCATACCTGATGATGGAATTGAGGATCCATTGACCTTTAAACAGGCAATGACAGATGTAGACAAGGATCAGTGGCTCAAAGCCATGGACCTCGAAATGGAGTCTATGTACTTCAATTCAGTCTGGAGTCTTGTAGATCAACCAGATGGTGAAAGACCCATCGGTTGCAAGTGGATCTACAAGAGGAAACGAGACCAGGCCGGTAAGGTGCAAACCTTTAAGGCCCGACTTGTGGCAAAGGGTTTTACCCAGCGAGAAGGGGTGGACTATGAAGAAACCTTTTCTCCTGTTGCAATGTTAAAGTCGATTAGAATACTCTTGTCCATTGCCGCATTTTATGATTATGAAATCTGGCAAATGGAGTGCTCGTGTATGGGCCTAAGGATATGATCCTGGCATTCTGATGTATGCTATGTTATGCACTAGACCTGACATCTGCTTTGCAGTCGGAATTGTTAGTAGGTACCAGTCTAATCCAGGATATGATCACTGGACCGCCGCTAAACATATCCTAAAGTATCTTAGGAGAACGAGGCACTATGTGCTCGTGTATGGGCCTAAGGATATGATCCTGGCAGGATACACCGACTCTGATTTTCAGACTGATATAGATTCTCGGAAATCTACATCAGGATCAGTGTTCACTCTTAACGGAGGGGCTATAGTATGGAGGAGTATCAAGCAAGGTTGTATTGCTGACTCCACCATGGAAGCTGAATACGTCGCAGCTTGTGAAGCAGCGAAGGAAGCAGTATGGCTCAGGAAGTTCTTGACAGATTTGGAAGTTGTTCCAAATATGAATTTGCCCATCACACTTTATTGTGATAACAGTGGTGCTGTGGCAAATTCTAAAGAACCTCGGAGTCATAAGCGCGGGAAGCATATCGAGCGGAAATATCACCTTATCAGGGAGATAGTGCAACGAGGAGATGTGATCGTCACACAGATAGCCTCGGAGCACAATGTTGCTGATCCGTTTACAAACTCTCTCACGGCTAAAGTGTTTGAGAGACACTTGGAGAGTCTGGGGTTGCGAGCTGCTAAATAGGACAGTGGGAGATACTTTGTATTCCTGACCAGCATTCGTCCCACAGACATGTTAGTCCAAGTGGGAGTTTGTTGGGTTTTATGTCCTAACACTCGTGGTTTGTAAACGTTGTAAATGTAATATGTCTATTAACGCAATAAAGAGTTATTGAGGTTTATTCAGTAAAGGTGTTTATTGAATATAGTGAAACGTGTTTGCATTAACTTGTACCAATAACAACACCCTTGGCTGAATATGAGTACTTGAGCTTCATGTATGACATGATTGTGGGTCAAGCTCAAGTAGTCAGTCAAAACGGTCTATAGTATACGGATAAGGCCGGGTACCTTATTCTGGTAACACTATTGGATGCGGCTTGCTTTGTATTGTACAAAACGATGTGATCCGAATCGTTTCACATAGAGATGTGCGAGCGGGGGCGTCCTATGCAATGAGTTTGCATTAGACAGAACCACGATAAAGTCGCTTTCTCTTTATAACACCGTTTACTAGTGAGACCGACTTTATCATTTTTGATGACCTAAGGTAACTCGTTCTTAATCCTGAGCTTACTATGAACTCCTGCTTATTCAAGAGTATCCTTAGACTTGTATGGGTGAGAGTGGCAAGTTGCCCGCTCAATAAGCCTACCAACTTGGGGATAAACTCGAATAGGTAGCTGGGGACATAGTGTAGCAAGATGGAATTCACTCCTACCCTCTTTAGGGTCTAGTAGAGAGGTGTTCCCTTAATAGCTGACCCCAGGGCTTGAACATGAGGCCTCATCCTCTTCTGTGTGAAGAGGATTCTGATCTGATGATTGGATCACATATCAAATGTTCATTAGAGGCGGCAGTGGTACTTAAGGAACAAGAGGTATCACAGAGGTTAAACGGTTTAAAAGACCTAGCTGTGATAACGAACACCTGTGAAGGATCGACTTACCCATGACGGTTATATCAGAGGACATAATATATCTACAGTGAGGAGAGTGCAACCCTCGAACTTTAGTGGAGTCTCCGGGGGTTAACGAATGCTGGTTAGTTCGGTTGAAAGAGTTTTGACCGGATAATCTCGTATCGTTGGAGCTCATGATCTGTAGGTCCTTTAGGTTCTCCTGGCTAGCTCGGATAACGTCGTGCAACAGTATAAGAGAAATTAAAAAGAAAAAGAATTTGAATTGTTCAAATTCGGTTTGTGGAAGAATGATGGACATATTTAAATGTGATTTAAATATGAGATTGGCCTAAAACATGAATAGGATTCATGTGGAAAAAAGTCGGTTTTCGGAAAACCGGGTTTAGCAATATTATTTAATTAATATTTGATATTGAAATAAATAATATTTATTAATTAAAAAGTTTAATTAATAATTATATATATATATATTTTATTTATTAAAAAGTTTAATAAATAAAAATTATTATTATTATTTTTAAAATAATAATAATAATAATTATATTTATATATGTATATTAGTTTTCTTAAGTGTTAAGAAATAGTGGTTGGCCATTAAGAGGAATATGCAAAGGGGTTTAGAGTGGGAGGTGGGCTGGATACACGAATTTGAAAAAAAAGGAGAACTTATGTTTTGAAGTTTTTTTTTCATTTTCATGGTTCTTCAGCTCTTAAGCTTCTGCCTCTCTCTTTCTTCTTCCTCTTCTTCTTCTTTTCCTTTCTTTTCTCTGGTTTCGGAGTCCCACAACTCCGTTGCGCGGCGCCGAGGATAGCGGGACTACCTGGGGTGGTCCTCGGGGAGTTCGTGACGAGGAACGTGCGGCGGAGCTTGAAGAAATTGGAACTACAAGGGTATGTATTCTAATTTCTTTATTTCCGTCGTGTGAGCATGTTTTCTATTTGTTAAATTGATGAAATTAGAGTATCATCGGTCCAAAATCGCTTTCCGCTGCGTATATCGCTCCATCACATGTTGCATTCAATCATTAATTATCATTAACATATTATGCGCGCACGTTGCATTCGATCATTTTTCTACCCTCAACATGATACATTCAATCATTCATTATCTTTAACACATTATGTACACACGTTGCATTCAATGATTCTTCTACCCTTGACAAGCATATGCACACATGTTGCATTCATGACATTATTTTAACCTTAGGATGCAGATACATCAGTATCGTACATACATACTGCATTCATGACATCCGTCATTCTACTCCTAACATGCTCATGCATACATGCTACAACTATGACATTTTGTTAATCCACAGACATACGTGTTGCATTCATGACATCCATTATCTTTAACATATTATGCACACATGATGCATTCACAAACATTCATCTTCTACCATTAGCATGCATATGCATCATTGCGTTATGCTTTCAAAAGTCAAGTCCCTTGGTCAAGCCAAGCAAATCAAGGCATATCTTCATCAAATTGTCAAATTACATTGCCATTTTCCATAATTAATAAACATTGTTTCATCCTTTACATTGCACACCAACACATACACTCATGTTTTGCGCAACATTCAAGTCAATCATATTTTGCAATTCACATTTGCGTCACATTCTCCTTTGAGGGTCAATCAGAAGTTCATAAGTCATACATTTAGGACCTCCGCATATTCTTGGGAATTTCTAAAATCTAAAAAAGTAAGTCGTTCTCAAATGTTTTGACAACGAAGCTTTGAAATAAAAACCGTTGTCTTTTGCTTTGCAGCTAAATTTTAAAACAAAAACTGCAAATTTATTTTGGTTAAATCGAACCATAATCTAAGATTGGAAGTTCGACGCCTGATAATAACAGGTCCGTTTAAATTTATGTTGGTTAAATCGAATCCTAATCTAAGATTGGCAGTTCGAAGCCTGATAATAGCAGGTCCGTTTAAAATTTTATTGGTTAAATCGAACTATACGTCAGCGGGTAAGTCCCGGTAGCAGTTCGAAGCCTAATAATAGCAGGTCCGTTTAAATTTATGTTGGTTAAATCGAACTCTAATCTAAGATTGGCAGTTCGAAGCCTGATAATAACAGGTCCGTTTAAATTTTTGTTGTTTAAATCGAACCCTAATCTAAGATTGACAGTTCGAAGCCTGATAATAGCAGGTCCGTTTAAATTTCTGTTGGTTAAATCGAACTCTAATCTAAGATTGGCAGTTCGAAGCCTGATAATAGCAGGTCCGTTTAAATTTCCGTTGGTTAAATCGAACCCTAATCTAAGATTGGTAGTTCGAAGCCTGATAATAGCAGATCCGTTTAAATTTATGTTGGTTAAATCGAACCCTAATCTAAGATTAACAGTTCGAAGCCTGATAATAGCAGGTCCGTTTAAATTTATGTTGGTTAAATCGAACCATAATCTAAGATTGTCATTTCGAAGCCTGATAATAGCAAGTACGTTTAAATTTCTGTCTGTTAAATCGAACCCTAATCTAAGATTGACAGTTCGAAGCCTGATAATAGCAGGTCCGTTTAAACTTCTGTTGGCTAAATCAAATTCTATGTCAGCAGGTAAGTCCCGATAGCAGTTCGAAGCCTGATAATAGCAGGTTCGTTTAAATTTCTGTTGGTTAAATCGAACTCTATGTCAGTGGTTAAGTCCTGGTAGCAGTTCGATGCCTGATAATAGCAGGTCCGTTTAAAATTTTGTTGGTTCAATCGAACCCTAATCTAAGATTGGCAGTTCGAAGCCTGATAATAACAGGTCCGTTTAAATTTCTGTTGGTTAAATCGAACTCTATGTCAGCGGGTAAGTCCCGGTAGCAGTTCGAAGCCTGATAATAACAGGTTCGTTCAAATTTATGTTGGTTAAATCGAACTCTATGTCAGCGGGTAAGTCCCGGTAGCAGTTCGAAGCCTGATAATAGCAGGTCCGTTTAAATTTTTGTTCCATAAATCGAACTCTATGTCAACGGGTAAGTCCTGGTAGCAGTTCGAAGCCTAATAATAGCAGGTCAGTTTAAATTTCTGTTGGTTAAATCGAACCCTAATCTAATATTAGCAGTTCGAAGCCTGATAATAGTAGGTCCGTTTAAATTTTTGTTGTTTAAATCGAACCCTAATCTAAGATTGGCAGTTCGAAGCCTGATAATAGTAGGTCCGTTTAAATTTCTGTTGGTTAAATTGAACCCTAATCTAAGATTGGCAGTTCGAAGCCTGATAATAGCAGGTCCGTTTAAATTTCCGTTGGTTAAATCGAACCCTAATCTAAGATTGGTAGTTCGAAGCTTGATAATAGCAGGTCCGTTTAAATTTTTGTTGGTTAAATCGAACCCTAATCTAAGATTAACAATTCGAAGCCTGATAATAGCAGGTCCGTTTAAATTTATGTTGGTTAAATCGAACCCTAATCTAAAATTGCCAGTTCGAAGCCTGATAATAGCAGGTACGTTTAAATTTTTGTCTGTTAAATCGAACCCTAATCTAAGATTGACAGTTCGAAGCCTGATAATAGCAGGTCCGTTTAAAATTTTGTTGGTTAAATTGAATTCTATGTCAGCAGGTAAGTCCTGATAGCAGTTCGAAGCCTGATAATAGCAGGTTCGTTTAAATTTCTGTTGGTTAAATCGAACTCTATGTCAGCGGGTAAGTCCCGGTAGCAGTTCGAAGCCTGATAATAGCAGGTTCGTTTAAAATTTTGTTGGTTAAATCGAACCCTAATCTAAGATTGGCAGTTCGAAGCCTGATAATAACAGGTCCGTTTAAATTTCTGTTGGTTAAATCGAACTCTATGGCAGCGGGTAAGTCTCGGTAGCAGTTCGAAGCCTGATAATAGCAGGTTCGTTCAAATTTATATAGGTTAAATCGAACTCTATGTCAGCGGGTAAGTCCCGGTAGCAGTTCGAAGCCTGATAATAGCAGGTCCGTTTAAATTTTTGTTCGTTAAATCGAACTCTATGTCAGCGGGTAAGTCCCGGTAGCAGTTCGAAGCCTGATACTAGCAGGTCCGTTTAAATTTTTGTTGGTTAAATCGAACCTTAATCTAAGATTGGCGGTTCGAAGCCTGATAGTAGCAGGTCCGTTTAAAATTTTGTTGGTTGAATCGAACCTTAGTCTAAAATTGGCAATTCGAAGCCTGATAATAGCAGGTCCGTTTAGATTTTCGTTGGTTAAATCGAACCCTAATCTAAGATTGGCGGTTCGAAGCCTGATAATAGCAGGTCCGTTTAGATTTTCGTTGGTTAAATCGAACCCTAATCTAAGATTGGCAGTTCGAAGCCTGATAATAGCAGGTCCGTTTAGATTTTCGTTTGTTAAATCGAACCCTAATCTAAGATTGGCAGTTCGAATCCTGATAATAGCAGCTCCGTTTAGATTTTCGTTGGTTAAATCGAACCCTAATCTAAGATTGGCAGTTTGAAGCCTGATAATAGCAGGTTCGTTTAGATTTTCGTTGGTTAAACCGAACCCTAATCTAAGATTAGCAGTTCGAAGCCTGATAATAGCAGGTCCGTTTAAATTTCTGTTGGTTAAATCGAACTCTATGTCAGCGGGTAAGTCCCTGTAGCAGTTCGAAGCCTGATAATAGCAGGTCCGTTTAAATTTCTGTTGGTTAAATCGAACCCTAATCTAAGATTGGCGGTTCGAAGCCTGATAATAACAGGCCCGTTTAAAATTATGTTGGTTAAATCAAACCCTAATCTAAAATTGGCAGTTCGAAGCTTGATAATAGCAGGTCCGTTTAAATTTCTGTTGGTTAAATCGAACCCTAATCTAAGATTGGCAGTTCGAATCCTTATAATAGCAGGTCCGTTTAAATTTATGTTGGTTAAATCGAACTCTATGTCAGCGGGTAAGTCCCGGTAGCAGTTCGAAGCCTGATAATAGCATGTCCGTTTCAATTTATGTTTGGTAAATCGAACCCTAATCTAAGATTGGGAGTTCGAAGCCTGATAATAGCAGGTCCGTTTAAATTTCTGTTGTTTAAATCGAACCCTAATCTAAGATTGACAGTTCGAAGCGTGATAATAGCATGCCCGTTTAAATTTCTGTTGGTTAAATCGAACCCTAATCTAAGATTGGCAGTTCGAAGCCTGATAATAGCAGGTCCGTTTAAATTTATGTTGGTTAAATCAGACCCTAATCTAAGATTAGCGGTTCGAAGCCTGATAATGGTAGGACTGTTTAAATTTCCGTTGAACCCTAATATAAGATTAGTGGTCGTAGTTTGACTAACCTAGACCCATATTGTTCTTAATGATAAACAAATCTTGGCCTGCCCAAATACTTTATCTTTTTCATTTGTCTACCCTTTCAATTCTTCAAGGATATACAAAGGGGGGCAAGGTGTAGACACGGTATTTCGTCCGACCTTGTTTATAATTATTTTTAAATTTCGCTAATTCTTGTTTATTTTCTTGTGTTTTTCTAAATAAATTCTTGAAATCATTTAATCTCGTTTTTTCGCGTTAATTTCGAAATTGCAAAAGAAAAGAACAAACAAGTTTTTTTAGAGTTTTAAATTAAGAAGGTTTGGGGTTTAGTTTTAGGGTTTTGATTTGAGAGTTTTAAATTAGGGAGATTTGGGATTTAGTTTAGGGTTTTTATTTGGGAGTTTTAAATTAAGGAGATTTAGGGTTTAGTTTAGGGTTTTGATTTGGGAGTTTTAAATTAAGGAGATTTGGGGTTTAGTTTAAGGTTTGCCAAGTAAACTCAAGTTTTTTTAAATTTAGATTAATTTCCATTATTTTTTTTTATCTTATTTTTTTTCTTTTTAAAATAAAGTCTAGGTTTGAGTCAATTTTGGTTAGTCTTTTTAGGGATTTCAAAGTTTGGTTGAGGGAATTTTTGGAGTTTTGTTGGGGAAGTTTGAGTTTTTTTTGTCCCATCAACTCTATAAATAAAGATGATGAGATGAGTTGAAAAAGGGAAAAAACATAGGGTTTTGAAGGCAAAAAAGAGAGGGTTTTGAGGGGAAGAAAAAGAGTTTCTTTGAAAGAGGAGAAGAAATGGTTTTGTTTTGGGAAGATAAGGAAAAGACAAAAAGAAAAGTCAGAAGTTTTGTTTCCATCTTTTTCCTCAAGATTTTAAATTCAACCTCCGGCGATAGACCTCCTCGCAGACTACGGTGACACAAACTTGCAACGGCGAGCGGCGACGGATCCCCTTTTCCTACTTCCGTGCGGCGGCGCATCCTCTTCGCGGCGAGCTCCAACGACAACAGCGAAGACGAGCCTAGGCGGACGACGACTCCAGGCGGTGGCCTTGCGTGCGAAGGAGAAGACGCTCAGGTAAAATAGGTTTCCTGTTTAAAGTTTATGTGAAATTACAATTCTGCCCCTGCCCTTATTTTTTTATAAAAAATATATTTCGATTTATTTTATTGCATATATACCCCCGCATATTTGATTCATACCCTCAGATTATCTGCTCATATATACTCCGTTATAGGTGATATATACCCTTGACTTATTTTTGCTTATATATATTGCGATATATTTGAATAATACGCTTGCTTTAATTTAAGTTGTTTATCTATTATTTTTTTAGGTTTATTTCTTTTAAAAAAATTAGTTCTTAAAATTTAATCCCGGGATAGGTGGGGATTCTGCCTCTCACCTTGATGATATATTTTGTTTTTTTTTCTTTTCGAAATTCCGGGAGGGAATTAGGATTTTTCCATTATCTTGAGGATTAAGC
The DNA here is from genome assembly GCA_028017165.1 of Herpetospermum pedunculosum. Lineage (NCBI taxonomy): Eukaryota > Viridiplantae > Streptophyta > Magnoliopsida > Cucurbitales > Cucurbitaceae > Herpetospermum > Herpetospermum pedunculosum. The sequence continues at coordinate 48,299,265 of CM051528.1, read as the reverse complement.
TTTAGTTTGTAGTTATGTTTTTATTCTTATGCCATTATGCTAAATCTTCAAAATACTTTTTATTAATCTTTTTTTTCAAATTAATTTTTAATTGATTTCTAATTTTCAAAGCTTCCAACCGTTTCCTTTCCCTTAAAATCTTTTATTTCCCAATTGTCTCTAAAATAAATGGCCAAATGATGTTTTCTCTTAAAATGATTTCAAATATTCCCTATTTGAAATCTTTTAGTTGATTTATTTATTTCAATTTCATTTTAATTGATTTATTTATTTCAAATCTTTTAACTGAATTAAATGTTCTTCTTACATTGATTTGTTTTTATTTTATTTTAAATTTATTTTCAAAGAATCACATTTGATTTTAAATAAGTTTTAAATTTAATTTTAAAAAATGATTTTCTTAAATGACTTCTAAAACCTTTGTTTTGTTGTATAATCCTAGTAATGGGATTAAGCGATAAATGACAACATTGATGGGTAATTCCACTCATAGATCGAGACCTCGCTTTATCTTAAAGTCAAGGCAGGATCAGTTGAGACATTTAGTTTAAATTTAAATTATGTGTATTTTTATTTTATTTATTTATTCTCAAATTAAGGACCCGTTTTGAAATTAGTTGGGTATTTAGGATAAATGTTTTGGCTGCCGTTTTTAACGGGATGTTGTAGGGTGCTAGTACCTTCCCTACACTTAAACGACCTTCGAACCATATTTTTGATTTCGTAGACCACTTTTAGGTGATCAATCACACCCGAACAATGATTGGTGGCGACTCCCTTTCTTTTGTTTTGTTTTTATCTTCCTTTTAAAAACCCTCGTTTAACTGAGGGATGTCGGCCGCTCCGTGTCGCAAAAACGTTGCGACATGAGTGACGGGATCGTTTGCGGTTTGTGTCATGGGGTCATTGTCAGCATGGCTTCCGCATATTTGATATTTAAGTTTAAATGTTTTATTCTAGGTTATGCTATGAAACAATTTTAAAGCAGTTTATCGAAGAGTTTTATTTGATGTTTTTAAAATTTTAAATGGGATCCCAAATAATTATATTTTAGTTTATTTAAATGGAAATATTTATTTCTATATCTTTTCTCAAGAGTTTTTTCATATGTTACTAGCATGCATTTAGTAGCGTACCTTAGTAGTTTAAGTTAGGAAAAGTCGGGTCGTTACAGTTGGTATCAGAGCCCAAGGTTATGGGTTATGTAGACTTGCTTATATCGTAAGCATTAAGTGTCATCATGGCCAAGCAGCAAACACCTTGTCACCGCCAGGTACGTTAGTTATTACGAATTGTTTTATTTTATTATATATATATTTTTAATTTATTTTTTTTTAAAAAAAAGGAAAGAAAGATAAAGAAAAGAAGTTCTTGAATAGACCAAATTGATGCGTTGTACTCAATGATATGTTTGATAACGATGTTTGTAGCATGTTTGATTTAGAAAAAAAAGAATGCTTTGTGGCTATTAGATTTTTGACTCCATTAAAGGTAGGCCACGTGACACTAGTTTTTAGCTCTTGGAGGACTCTGTTAAGAGGAACAAATGCTTATTTCAAATATCTTGGAGCATAGGAGAAAGATAAAAACCCTACAATGTTGTGACGATTAAGATGGATAAAAGTGTACACACTTCAGCTAGCAAATAAGTTTGTCCATTTGAGAATTCACTAAGGAATGATGTTAGAGTCGAGTAAGTTAGTTAAATTGGAGTGAGGGAAAGATCTAGTAATAAGCAAACTATTTGATGATGGAATAATCCAAGACGTCTATTTTTTCGTTGGGCTTAAAAGTTTTAAAGTATAATTCGACATGAAGTTGTTGGAATATGAAGGTATATTTTAATCTTGTAGAGTTCAAGGTTTGATGGAATAAGTAGGATATTCTGGTTTTTCTTGTGTCGTGCAAAGAAAAAAAAAAGACAAAGTTACGAGATTGAGTTAAGTGATAATTTGATGACGTCTCTTTAAAGTACCGAACTTAGTTGGTGTGGTTAACAAAGAAGGTCAAAGTAGCGAAAGAAGACTTGAGTTGTAATGTAAAAAAAAAAAAAAAAAAAAGTTGTTAGTTTTGAACTAAAAGAGTCATTTTCAAAGCACCTTAACCTACTTGGATTTGATCCATGCCATGGTTACGAAGAAAGATTAGTTTAATTGGTCTAAGAGGAAGTTTTGGGTCCTTAAATGCAAGACCATAAAGTAAGCATAAAGTCCTTTCAGGGAATCAATTTGGAAACCCCAAATCTAAGATCTATGGAAGAATTATAAGTAGAGACATATTTACATATTGTTCAGGATAAGCCTGACTTGGAAAATGAAAATTGTCATTTGGAGTATAAAGACTTCAATAAAGAAAAGTATAAGAAGGGGAAAGGTAATATGAGGAAGTTTTGCTATCTTAAAAGATGTAGGAAATAATCATGTTGAAACTCCAAGTACGTTTGGCACAACCTTCTATGGTATTAGTTTTGTTTGGATGTAAATTAGATTTGGTGGAAGAATTCTTGTTATTAATTTGGGACTTTGAACCTTGGTATGTATTGGTCTATATATATGTTGGGTTTTATGTCCTAAAACTCGTGGTTTGTAAACGATAAACATATTTTATTACTAATAAAGTCTTATTGAGGTTTATTCAATAAAGTTATTATTGAATATGTGAATTGCTTATTTCATTTTAGAAAACCCTAAATCCAATAAACTAAGATCCATGGCTATAACATGAGTACTTGAACTTTATGTGGAGACATAAAAGTGGATCAAGTTCGAGTAAATAGCCAAAACGGTCTATAGTATACGGATAAGGCTGGATACCTTATCTTGGGGACACTATTGGATGCGGCCCATTTTGTATTTAGTACAAACGATGTGATTCTGAATCGTTCATGTGGAGACATGTGAATGGGGGCGTCCTATGCAACGAGTTTGCATTAGACCGGACCGCAAAATAAGTCACTCTTGCTTTATAACGTTGTTTACTATTTTAAAGACTGACTATTTCAAAACGATGACCTAGGTAACTTGACCTTAATCCTGAGCTAACTATGAACTCCTGTTTATTCGGGATTATCCTTAGATCTGCATGGGTGAGAGTGGCTCAACAGCGCCGACTCAATAAGCCTCCCATTTCAGGGGTAAGACCGGATAGATAGCTGGGGACATAGGGTGCAAGATGGAATTCACTCCTACCTGTCTCTAGGGATAGTAGATAGGTTGTTCCCTTAAGTGCTGACTCCAGGTCTTGAACAAGGGGCCCCACCTTCTCATTGGCCCGAGAAGGACTCGGTATAGTGATTAGATCACATACCAATCGGTTTAGTGATTGGATCACAAACCAATTGTTCATTAGAGGATCAGTGGGACTTAAGGAGCAAGTGTAATTACGGGGGTAAAACAGATATTTGACCCGACCGTAAATTACGAACAACCTGTGAAGGGTCAACTTACTAATCATGGTTATATCGAGTGGACATAAATATATCTATAGTGAGGAGAGTGCAACTACTAGGCTATAGTGGAATGTCCTGGTAGTTAATGAATGTTGATTAACTGGGTTAAAGAGTTTAATCAGTTAATCTCGGATCGTTGGAGCTCATGATTTGTAGGTCCATGAGGTCCCCTGCTAGCTCATATCGGACTAAACCTTAGAACAGTGTGACGAGTGAATTCGAAGTGTTCGAATTCGAATTAGGGAATTAGCGTATATATTTAACGACATAACGTTCAATTGCGAATTGAACAATAGAGAGATGGTGATATTTAAAATAAGATTTAAATATCGAAAATATGAATATGGATTCATAATCATGTATATCGGGAATGATCGGGATTAGTGTTGGATTTATTGGATATTAAATTTGAATTAATTAAATTGTTTAATTAATTATTTAATATTAATTTAATTGAATTTAAAATTAATTATTTGAATTAATTTGATCAAAGTTAGTCAAAAGTCAAATTAAAGACAATTGACTAAAATTTTGAAAGTCAAAAGTCAAATGTTGACTCCACTAAACCTTGAAAGTCAAGAGTCATTTTGATGACTAAAGTTAGTGGAAAAATCCAATTCTTAAGTTAGTGGAAAAATCCAATTCTTGAGTTAGTGGGAAAAACCATTTGTTGGTGGTTTTATGAGTCAAACTTTTTTGCTATGTGTTCCTCCCACATCAAGCCACTAATCCCACTAAATTGAGTGGATTCTACATGGCATCCTATTGTTAACTCAATTTTGCATGTTTTTGCATGTAGTCTTCTATATATACAAAGGGTTAATTAGATTAACTTCTTCTTGGAATTTTGATGAACTTTGAGAATTGTAAAGACAATTTCTCTACCATTCTCTCCAATTCCATCTTCAATTCTCTTTTAAATTAATCACTCAAAGGATCCCACAATCCCGTTCTAAGGCCGGAGAATAGTCGGAAAGACTCTCGTGGTTGTTCGTGACCGTTACGTTCGAAGATCGGGTTTGGAATCGAGAAGAATTTGAACTTCAAAGGTAACTTCTAAATTATTGTCTTTGATTTTCAAATTACATGTTTTTTTTTCTTTTAAATTAACAAAATAAGAGTACTTAGATCCAACGTTGCTTCCGCTATGCATGTCGAAACTCTTTCAATATATATATATATATATATATATATATATATATATATATATGTATATATATATATGTATATGTATATGTATATGTATATGTATATGTATATATATTTCCTGGACCGAGGATTTAAGTAGAGACAATACAGATGTTGGAAGAGTGCTTTAGCGAGCTTCAGTCCTAGATTTCATAAGAATTGAAGAAAACATTTTTTTATTATTATTAGAAATGGCTATCGTCAACGGTTGTCAAAGAGCTATGAAAAGAAAAAAAAATGAAACTTTGTGGCTTTATTGGTGAAAAGGTAGATGGTGATCAAGTTAATACCCAAAACTAATGAAGCCGTCATTTCGATTGAAAGAAGAAAGTAAGCCAACTTTGAATGGAAAAGTTGTGTTGGTAAAGTAAGTTGAATTTTCCAAGTTTTCCACTCGCACGAGAGGTAGATATCGGCATGGAGCTCAAACTGAAAAATAACTCTCATTTCTAAAGCTTCATATAGAATGGCCCCAGCAGAATTGAAAGAACTTAAGACACAAATACAAGAGTTATGGGATATAGGCTTTATTCGCCCCAGTGTTTCGCCTTGGGGTGCCCCAATCTTGTTCTTGAAGAAAAAAGATGGGTCCATGTGCCTATGCATCGACTATCAGGATTTGAACAAACTGACGATAAAGAACAAGTACCCTTTGCCTAAGATTGATGATCTCTTCGACCAGTTGCAGGGGCGGTTGTGTTTTCCAAGATTGATCTACGGTCGGGTACCATCAATTGAGGATAAGAGATGAGGACATTCCTAAAACGGTTTTCCTGTCCAGGTATGGACACTATGAATTTACTGTAATGTCCTTTGGACTGACTAATGCACCAGGAGTATTCATGGCTCTGATGAATAAGATGTTTAAGGAATTCCTGGACACATTCGTGATTGTTTTCATTAACGATATTTTGGTCTACTCCAAGTTAGAGGAGGAACACGAGGATCACCTCAAGAGGATTTTAATGACCTTACGTGTGAACAAGCTTTATGCCAAATTCTCTAAGTGTGAGTTATGGCTTCAACAAATGTCTTTTTTTGGACACCTAGTGTCAGAAGGTGGGGTCACTATAGACTCAGCGAAAGTGGAGGTCGTGACTAATTGACCTCGACCATCTACAGTCAGGGAGGTACGTAGTTTCTTGGGGTTGGCAGGCTATTATCGTCGCTTTGTGCAGAACTTCTCCAGCATAGCCACACCTTTAACCCAGTTGACCCGCGAGGGCAATTCGTTCGTTTGGAATCAAGCTTGTGAGACGAGCTTTCAGGAACTTAAGCAAAGACTGATTTCAACTCCGGTGCTCGCAGTACCCGTCGAGTCAGGAGATTCTGTTATTTACAGTTACGCCTCTAAAAAGGGGTTAGGTTGTGTACTCATGCAACACGGTAAGGTAATTGCATACGTTTCTCGACATTGAAGAATTATTAGCAAAATTACCCAACCCACGATTTGGAGTTGGCAGCGGTGGTCTTTGCCTTGAATATTTGGAGGCACTACTTGTACGGGGAGAGAATCCAAGTCTTCACAGACCACAAGAGTCTTAAGTATTTCTTCACTAAAAAAAAGTTGAACATGAGGCAGCGAAGGTGGCTGAATTTGGTAAAAGATTATGATTGCGAGATCTTGTAACATCCAGGTAAGGCGAATGTGGTCGCGGATGCCCTTAGTAGGGAATCAGCACACACGTCACCCTTAATCACCACTCAGGCACACATACTTAATGACCTGCAACGAGCAGAGATAATGGTTGCAGTGGGTGAGGTTACCGCACAATTGGCCTAGTTGACAGTTAAGCCAAGCATGAGACAGCCTTTCATCCGCAGACAGATGGTCAAACTGAACATTTGAACCAAACCTTAGAGGATATGTTACGAGCTTGTGTGCTAGACTTCGCAGGAAGTTGGGATGTTCATTTGCATCTCATAGAGTTTGCTTATAACAATAGTTATTAAGCAACTATAGCATGACACCTTTTGAAGCTCTCTATGGGAAGGGGAGTAGGTCCCCAGCTTATTGGGACGAGGTAGGAGAGCGACAACTGTTGGGACCCGAGCTGGTCCAAGTCACAAATCAGGCAATTCAGAAGATCGGGGCAAGGATGTTAACAGCGCAAAGTAGACAGAAAAGTAATGTTGATACCAGGAGGAGAGACTTGGAGTTTGCAGTGGGTGATCATGTTTTCCTGAAGGTAGCACCAATGAAGGGGTCATGAGGTTTGGACCGAAGGGGAAACTTAGCCCACATTTCATCTGTCCATTTGAAGTGTTGGACCGGGTTGGCCCGATGGCTTACCGGGTGGCCTTACCGCCTTCTCTATCGGCGATCCACAATGTCTTTCACGTCTCTATGCTACGAAATTATTTGGCAAACTCATCCCACATAATTGACTTCGAACCCTTACAGTTTAGTGAGAACTTGAGCTATGAGGAGAAGTCGAAGCAAATTCTTGCAAAAGATGTGAAGACCCTTCGCAACCGAGAAATAACGCTTATTAAAGTCCTTTGGAAAAACCACCAGTTTGAGGAAGCTACGTGGGAAATAGAAGACGATATGAGGATCATGTACTTTTTCAAGACTAGCCACTTTCGAGGACGAAAGTTCTTAAGGTGAGGAGAATGTAACACCCCGTACCCTATTTTATCGCATTGAATCGTTATTTCAGATTTAGAACTTATTTAAAGTAATATTTTAAAATACAAATAAAATAAAATAAAATAAAATAAAGGGACTGGAGTGGGAAATAAATAAATTTCTTTTTTATAATAGTAATAATATTAATAATGTTAATATTATAAAAATCCTTTTATAATATTAATATTAATATTATTAAACTTATTTGTAGGGTACTAGGGTTTCTTTAGTTGTTTTTCTCCATCCGTGTTCACAGTGAGCATTCTCATTTCCCTTTTTCTTTACATTTATCAGCACTTTGCCGAAGTAAAAATTGGCCATCTTCGTTCGTAAAATTTTGGCCATCTTCGTTCGTAAAATTTTGGCCGTTCGTAAAATTTTGGCCATCTTCGTTCGTAAAAATTGGCCATCTTCGTTCGTAAAAAATTGGCCAATTGGCCATCTTCGTTCGTAAAAAATTGGCCATCGTCGTTCGATCCACGCCCAACCCTCACCGTCAATCGATTCCTCCACCATCGTCACACCAATCCAACCAACACGCGCTCATCGGCATCTGCACTTCAGTGCGGCGGTCTGAGGTTTTGCGCGGCAACAATCCACGGGCCGATCGACGAAGGTTGGGTAATTCTCATTTTGACACAAAAGGTAACAATCCGTTTTGGAACCTCTAGACTTTATTTCAAGATTTCAGATTTTTCATAACTTGTAAAAGCCTCTCTGTTTCAGTGTCGAAAACGGTCTAGGATTGAAATTTAATTTAGTGTAGAAGTGACGTCAAGCAGGGACTACGCAGGTAACCTATGGTTTTTGTTTAGACATTTTTACAGTACTGTTTTTATCTCATAAATGAGTTTTAATTGTTGGAAGCTGTTTAGGTTGGGACCAAGAACTTCTATAACCAATTTAGAGATTGTTTGGGTTTTCGACTCAAGGTAAGTAGCCTTAGTGATGGAAAGCCTTTGATTTGGTGGGAAAGTTTGGTTGCTTTGGTTGTTATTATTGTAATTAATATGTATGTTTGAAGTGTTCTTGTATTGTTTCTCATTCTTAAAATTATGTTATGTGTTGAAAGTGTGTTTCTGATCAGAATGAGTTAATGTTGCATTAATTTATATGTTGGAGGTGTCCATATTTTCTTTGAGGATGTGTCAGATTCTTGTGATATGGTAGATTTGGTTTGTATGCTTATTAATTGGGTCAACGACCTTATATGAATTGAGTGTCATGTCATGATAGAGCATCCAACTAGGGGGCCTCATGCATAATCGTGAATGATTCATGTTTTAATGTAGAAGTTGTGGCAATTATTCATCCATGTATGTTGATGTACTATGACTAGGAGCTAGGTGGGTGGATCTCGGCTCCACAGACTGGGGGTCAGTTACCATCTGTTGGGGTAGATGTCCACGTTTTAAAAAAAACCACCTATGCTCCACTAGTGAGCTGACAAACTTAATGTAGTTTGTGTACATCTCAGAATGAGGCGCTTTGACAGGTGAGGCTTGGCTCCGCTAATTGGGAGCCAACTACCATCAGCTGGGGTAGAGTCTCTCAAGTTTCCCGCTTAAGGCCACCAGTTAGTTGGTATAGTTTTGATGGGTTAATTGTCCACATGTCGATTTGAAAGTTTTGACAGGAAATAAAGGTCTCACATGATTAAACTATTTAGTGCATGTTTTGCTTGTGTATGCATGTCTAACCCATTTGGGGTTACTTACTGACTAATTTTATACTCATCATTTTCTAATTATTATTTTTCAGGAAATGACAAAAACGTACGAGGCGAGTGACGGGATAGTTTGCTGTTTGTGCCATGGGGTCATTGTCAGCATGGCTTCCGCACATTTGATATTTAAGTTTAAATGTTTTATTCTAGGTTATGCTATGAAACAATTTTAAAGCAGTTTATCGAAAGGTTTTATTCGATGTTTTTAATATTTTAAATGGGATCCCAAATAATTATATTTTAGTTTATTTAAATGGAAATATTTATTTCTATATCTTTTCTCAAGAGTTTTTTCAAATGTTATCAGCATGCATTTAGTAGCGTCCCTTAGTAGTTTAAGTTAGGAAAAATTAGGTCGTTACAACATTGCAAGTGCAATCGTCCAAATACCTTGCTGAGAAACTACCTGAGAAAGAACGACAAGATAAATGTGATTTATTTGTCTAAACAAGTTTAGTGGAATATGAATATCATATTTGGATGTCTTCAGGAACCACTAATCATGTTTGTTTTTCTTCAGGAAATTATTGATGGAGCGTTTTACGTCGCGGAAGCGATTTTGGATCGTTAAAACTCTAATTTCATGAATTTAACAAATAGAAAACATGCTCAAATAACGAAAATAAGAAAAATTAGAAAACATAACCTTGTAGTTCTAATTTTCTTCGAGTTCCGCTGCACGTTTCTTCTCACGAACGCTTTGAACTTCATCTCACGAACGCCCCGAGGACCACCTCCGGTAGTCCCGCTATCCTCGGCGTCGAGCAACGGAGTTGTGGAACTTCGTTAAAAGAGAAAAGAAAAAACAAAAAGAGGAAGAAAAAGAAGGAAAGTCTGAGGGGCTGGGATGAAGAACTCAAATTTTTTTTTTAAAGAACTTCATAGGTTGCCCTAGTTTTATGCATATTGTATAATTGATGGAGCGTATTACGCTGCGGAAGCGATTTTGGATCGTTGATACTCTAATTTCATCAATTTAACAAACTAGAAACATGCTCAAACAGACGAAAAATAGAAAATTAGAATACATACCCTTGTAGTTCCAATTTCTTCAAGTTCCGCCAGTCGTTTCTCCTCACGAACGCCTCGAGAACCACCTTCGGTAGTCCCGCTATCCTCGGCGCCGAGCAACGGAGTTGTGGGACTCCAAAGTAAAGAGAAAAGAAGAGCAGAGGATGGAAAAATGGATGATGAAGATACAAAAGCCCGGAGGCAGAGGCAAAAACCCAAAGTTCAAATTTTTATGAAACCCAATTTCAACTATTTGAACCCATTTTGCATTTTGCCAAACTATATATATATATATATATATATTTAATATATATGTCTTATATTTAATATAGGGAAATTGTAGTAAATGACAATTTAAGACTTATTGTTAGCAAATATAGCATGTTTTTAAAAATTTTGCGGATATAGCAATTTCTATCGCTGATATCTTATGACTGATAGAAGTCTATCGCTGATCACCTCAGTTTTTTATAGATTTTTGTCAGTAATAATAGTCTATCAGAGATAATAGTCTATCACTGATAGAAGTCTATCAGTGATATAATAAAGTCTATCAGTGATAGAAACGGGTTTTTTTGCCATATTTGCAAAACATTTTAAAGTTTGCTAAATTTGCAATTAGTTTGGGCCTGATTGCTATTTGTGCAACCAACCCTTTAATATATATATATATTTATTTAATATATATATATATATATATTTAATATAAGACATATGTAAGACATATGTATAAATTAAATATATATATATATATATATATATATATATATATATATATATTATTATTTTTAAAAAAAAAATTAAATAATAATAAATATTTTTATTTATTAAACTTTTTAATAAAAATATATATATATATATATATTAATTAATATTATTTAATTCAATATCAAATATTAATTAAATAATATGGCTAAACCTGGTTTTCCGAAAACCGACTTTTTTTGTACATGAATCCTATTCATGTTTTAGACCATTTTCATATTTAAATCATATTTAAATATGTCCATCATTCTTCCAAAAACCGAATTTGAACAAATTCAAATTCTTTTTCTTTTCTCTTATATTGTTGTACGACGTTATCTGAGCTAGCCAGGAGAACCTAAAGGACCTACAGATCATGAGCTCCAACGATACGAGATTATCCGGTCAAAACTCTTTTAACCGAACTAATCAACATTCGTTAACCCCCGGACACTCCACTATAGTTCGAGGGTTGCACTCTCCTCACTGTAGATATATTATGTCTTCTTCATATAACCATTATGGGTAAGTCGATCCTTCATAGGTGTCCGTAATCACAGCGGGTCATTTATACTGTTTAACCTCTGTATTACCTCTTGTTCCTTAAGTACCACGGACACCCTAACGAACATTTGATCTGTGATCCAATCAGCAGATCAGAATCCTCTTCACACAGAAGAGGATGAGGCCTCATGTTTAAGACCCGGAGTCAGCTATTAAGGAAACACCTCTCTAGTAGCCCTTACAAACGGGTAGGAGTGAATTCCATCTTGCTGTACTATGTCTCCAACCACCTATTCGAGTTTATCCCCAAGATGGTAGGCTTATTGAGTCGGCGATCTTGCCACTCTCACTCGTGCAAGTCAAATGATACTCTCGAATAAATAGAAGTTCATAGCGAGCTCAGGATTGAGAACGAGTTGATGATAATGGCTAAATTTGAAGGATTTACATCTCTGTCATCTCAAGAAAGAAAAGGGGCAGCTCGTTATTACATTTTCAACTTTGTGAACGTATTCCTTGGCAGTGTAATTGCAGGAGCTGCTTTTGAACAGTTGAACTCTTTTATCAAGCAGTCTGCAGACCAGTAAGAGACTCTCATAAATTGATCATACTCTTAACCCCCTTAAAATTATACGTTATGATCCATTCTAGTTAATCTCATTTGTTTTGTTATGTACATATTTCCATTGAAGAATTGGTGATTAGTTTGCAATTCTAATTCATGTGCATAGAATTTTGAATTAATGTTCCACTTAAAGAACTTTTTCTTAGTGAAGACCGACAAGGATAGAGAAGAGGCAATGGATCCAGTAATCACCATATCATTCCATCTGTACTGCAAAGGCCGTTATGAACCTGCATTTGAAATAAGAGTAAGTAGTGTGTTTTTTAATAGCTAACAATTAAATGTTATATAATTTTGTTTTAATTACCATAAATTTTTAAAAGCTAGATGAGGCAACAATTTTTATTTTAATGTCATATTATTGTCCTTTTCAGAAAAATTCTTTGGAGTACAAAGCAAAAATTGTGCTAATAATTTATTTATTAAATAAATATTTTTTTAAGAAAATAAATATGTTACTATTTTGGTGTTGTAATATAGATAATGGTGTGAGCTCAAAATATATAGACAATGTAGTACTTTTTATTTTAATGCATTCATATTCTAATATTTACTCGAAAAAACTTCTATATACCACAAAGTGAAAATGCATTTTAAAACTATTACTGTTCTTAATGTAAATGAAAAAAAATCAAATTAATAAAAAATATCAAATTTATCAAAAAAAAAAAAAAAAATTATACAAATTATACCAATAAAAATTAGGGGGAGTGAGCCTCTTCCTGAACATCCTGTTGAGGTGGTTTGTGTCCCTGAGGTCGTGGCTGGTAGTGTGGTTCCAACTGTTGGGGCCCCGACAGTGGAGCGTCCTGCTCCTGCGGATACGGGGAGTGTAGGTCCACAGTCGAGGACCTCTGTTTTGGAGCATCCTATCCATTCGGGGGAGGTGGGGAGTGCAGGCCCAATGTCGGGGATCTCTGTTTTGGAGCGTCCTGCTCCCGCAGCGGTAGTGGGGAGTGTAGGTCCAAAATTTAGAGATCCGCTTTTGGAGCGTCCTGCTCCCGTGGTGGTGGTGGGGAGTGCAGATCTACAGCAGAGAGGGGAGCCCGGGTACTTGGAGCGTCCTGCTTCTTGCTTGCAAAGCAGAAGTGTAGGTCCAGGTGAGGGACGAGGATCTGATAACTCTACTAAGGGCCAATGGTGTTTTGTGTGAATTTACTTGATAAGGGGAAAGAGAAGGTGGTGGCAGGGGGTGTTGAGCCGGGGGGTCTCCTGGCAACGGGAGTGGGGGATCCAATGTCGGTTGATCCTAGGAGTGTGACCACTGATAAGGCTCCCGGGCTTTCTCGGGTGAAAGGGTGGAAGAAGAGGGGCGTTCGAGGGACGAGACATCCAGGGGTGGGGGTTTGGGTAAACGAGGTCGGGTGGGCGGCGAGGAGGAGGGGGATTCAGGATGTAAGAAGGGCAGGTTAACAGAGGGAGAGACCACTATTGGGGAGCAGGAAAGGGTAGGGTCTACGGATCCTTTTGTTTTGGCGGTGGCTGGTCTTCAGCCCCGCCAATAATTATGAATGTGGTATTTTGGAATGTGCGGGGTTTGGGGTCGGACCGTGCATTCCGTCGATTGCTCAAATTGGTGCAATCTACACGACTTCGACTTTTGTTCCTTTCAGAAACAAAAGTCCACAGTTCCAGGATTTTGGACCTCAAGACACAGTTGGGGTTCTCTAGCTGTTTTTGCGTGAATAGTAGGGGAAGTAAAGGAGGTTTGGCTCTCTTGTGGACCTCAGAGGTGGTTTTCAGCCTTATTGCCTATTCCCCTAACCATATCGACGGATGGGTGGATGGTGAGGGGAAACAGTGGCGATTCACATGCCTTTATGGCTAACCGCAGTCGGAGTAGAAGCATCTCACGTGGTCCCTCCTTAAGCGACTTCGGGGTAGTGACCAGACTCCGTGGTTGATTGGGGGGGATTTCAACGCTATTCTTTATCAGTCTGAGAAGCGTGGGGGCAGACCGAAGCCGGACTCTAAAGGACCTACAGATCATGAGCTCCAACGATACGAGATTATCCGGTCAAAACTCTTTTAACCGAACTAATCAACATTCGTTAACCTCCGGAGACTCCACTATAGTTCGAGGGTTGCACTCTCCTCACTGTAGATATATTATGTCTTCTTCATATAACCATTATGGGTAAGTCGATCATTCACAGGTGTCCGTAATCACAACGGGTCATTTATACCGTTTAACCCTTGTATTACCTCTTGTTCCTTAATACCACGGACACCCTAATGAACATTTGATCTATGATCCAATCAGTAGATCAGAATCATCTTCACACAGAAGAGGATGAGGCCTCATGTTTAATACCCGGAGTCAGCTATTAAGGAAACACCTCTCTAGTAGCCCTTACAAACGGGTAGGAGTGAATTTCATCTTGCTGTACTATGTCCCCAACCACCTATTCGAGTTTATCCCCAAGATGGTAGGCTTATTGAGTCGGCGATCTTGCCACTCTCACTCGTGCAAGTCAAAGGATACTCTCGAATAAATAGAAGTTCATAGCGAGCTCAGGATTGAGAACGAGTTGATGATAATGGCTAAATTTGAAGGATTTACATCTCTGTCATCTCAAGAAAGAAAAGGGGCAGCTCGTTATTACATTTTCAACTTTGTGAACGTATTCCTTGGCAGTGTAATTGCAGGAGCTGCTTTTGAACAGTTGAACTCTTTTATCAAGCAGTCTGCAGACCAGTAAGAGACTCTCATAAATTGATCATACTCTTAACCCCCTTAAAATTATACGTTATGATCCATTCTAGTTAATCTCATTTGTTTTGTTATGTACATATTTCCATTGAAGAATTGGTGATTAGTTTGCAATTCTAATTCATGTGCATAGAATTTTGAATTAATGTTCCACTTAAAGAACTTTTTCTTAGTGAAGACCGACAAGGATAGAGAAGAGGCAATGGATCCAGTAATCACCATATCATTCCATCTGTACTGCAAAGGCCGTTATGAACCTGCATTTGTCCGATATCCCATACAGCTTCGTCCAAATCTATCAATATCAAAATAGTTTGGGCTTGAGAAATAGTGGGTTTTCCCCCCTTCCTGTAAGCAAATTTACCTAATTCCTTCTGCAAAAGTAGGCCATCATGATTTAATCTAAATTCTGAATGCGACTTTTATAGTTTTATTGTAGTAATTTAAAATTAAGGGGTTTTCTTTTAATAAATCCAGTCAAACATTTGAATTCATAAAATAAAAAAGTTTTAGTTTCTTTGGTTTTGATTTTGAAAACATAAGTAAAATAGTAGTTAATAAAAAGAGGAAATAATAGTTTACTTTTTTTTTTAAAAAGAAAGTTATGTTTAATGTTTATAAGTTTTATTTGCATATTGAAGGGAGTTACGCTATTGGACCAATCTTGAATCAACATACTTAGGGCTTGAAGGGCTTGTTTGATAACTTTTCTATATGATGTTTCTCATTTTTTTTTTTTAAAACGGACTTATTTGGTAACGATTTTTATTTTTTTGTTTCTAAATTTTGAGAAGTGTTTTTATAAAATAGACAAAATTTGAGGAACTACAAAAAAAAAAAAAAACAATGTTTTTCTCACTCTTTATTAATCCGATGGCAAGGACTCCAAATAGGCTCTTCCTGAAGGATAAGACAAAATATTTATTTATTAATTTTTACTATATTTTCATCAATATTTTGAGGCCTTGACTTTCTATTGACATCAACCTTTTAGTCACAGGCACAACCTGATGTCAATTGAGCTTGGCAAATTATATGAAAAATAAGTTATTTTTTTTGTAAAATGACATCGACATTTTAAACATTAAATTAGTTTAAATTTCTCACTATTAAATATTTGGTTCACAAATACTGATATTTTAGTTATATAACATAAATTTATCTATAATATAATTGAAATGTCGATTCACCTCTCATGTTGATATTGAGCTCATTGACACGTGAAAATGTCGATGAAAATGTTTACACGTCAACGACAATTTAAAACACGGTCCATAACAAACAATGACGAATTAACATTGACTTCGAGATTTTAGAGCAAGCAAGACATCATCCTCGAGGTAGGAAATAAGTGTAACTATCGACATTTTTTCACTGCGAAATGTTATTGAACGTTGTTTTGGTGTGTTGGAGGCTCGATTTCCTATTTCTTAAACATGTATTATTCACAATTACATTAGAATGATCGTCAAGATGACTTTTTCAATGACATTAGCTATGACTAAATCATTGTTGAAGATATACAGAATTTGTCGGACAATTTACATAGCAGTATAATTGAGTTAGATGTGGGTCAAAATAATTTAAGGCGAACGACTCGAGTGAGAGATGACATTACAAATCAAACTTGGGCAACATTTGAAGGATAGATACAATTTTATCGTTGGTTTTAATTTTGCATCGAGACAACCCTTAAAACTCGTTCCCTAAACCGTAAATTTCCAAAACCCGATAGAAGTACTTTTCAAGCACGTGGTTGAAAACCGTGAATTAGTTACATGTTTGGTCCAATAATAAGTGGGGAAACTTAATTTTATATGAATATACACTTTTTTCGTGAATTAAAAAAAAAGTCAAAAAACCTTCTACTATATAGTCCTCCAATTTTGGTCAAAAACAGTCATTTTTGTCAGTTTTTAATGAGTACATTTTTCATTCTTTTTTCAATGTTGTGTTTGTGAGCTTCATTAACCTACAACCTCATAGCTTGAGGACAAAAATCTTTAAGAAAAACACCTTAAGACTCGATCCCTAAACCATAAATTTCCAAAACTCGAAAGAAGTACTTTTCAAGCATTTCGTCGAAAAGCGTCAATAAACTGTGTGGTCCAATAATAAGTGAGAAATTTTAATTTTATATGAATATACACTTTTTTTTAATTAAAAAAAGTCAAAGAATCGTTTACTATATTCCTCCCATTTTTGTCAAAAACAGTCATTTTGATCAGTTTTTAATGAGTACATTTTTCACTTTCTTTTTTTAATGTTGGGTTTAGGAGTTTCATTAACCTAAAACCCTATAGCTTTAGGACCAAAATCTGTAAAAAAATACCTTAAAACTCGTTCCCTAAACCGTAAATTTCCAAAACCTGAAAGAAGTATTTTTCAAGCACGTGGTTGAAAACAATGAATAATCTACATGTTTGGTCCAATAATAAGTGAGTAATGTGAATTTTATATGAATATACACTTTTTTCGTGAATTAAAAAAAAAGTCAAAAAATCGTTTACTATAGTCCTCCAATTTTGGTAAAAAACGGACATTTTGGTCATTTTTTAATGAGTACATTTTTCACTTTCTTTTGTCAATGTTGGGTTTAGGAGCTTCATTAACCTACAACCCCATAGTTTTAGGACCAAAATTAGTAAGAAAAACACCTTAAAACTCGTTCCCTAAACCGTAAATTTTCAAAACTCGAAAGAAGTACTTTTCAAGCACGTGATTGAAAATCGTGAATAAACTCCATGTTTGGTCCAATAATAAGTGAGGAAAGTTAATTTTATATGAATATACACTTTTTTCGTGAATTTAAAAAACGTCAAAAAATCGTTTACTATAGAGTCCTCCAATTTTGGTCAAAAACGATCATTTTGGTCATTTTTTAATTAGTGCATTTTTCAATTTATTTTTTCAATGTCGGTTTAGGAGATTCATTAACCTACAAACCCATAGCTTTAGGACTAAAATCTGTAAGAAAAATACCTTAAAACTTGTTCCCTAAACCGTAAATTTCAAAACCCGAAAGGAGTACTTTTCAAACACTTGGTTGAAAACCGTGAATAAGATACATGTTTGGTCAATTAATAAGTGAGGAATGTGATTTTTATATGAATATACACTTTTTTCGTTAATTAAAAAAAGAGTAAAAAAATCGTTTACTATAGTCCTCCAATTTTGGTAAAAAACGATCATTTTGGTCTTTTTTTTTTTTTAATGAGTACATTTTTCACTTTCTTTTTCCAATGTTGGGTTTAGGAGCTTCATTAACCTACAACCCCATAACTTTAGGACCAAAATCCGTAAGAAAAACACCTTAAAACTCGTTCTCTAAATCGTAAATTTCAAAAACCCGAACGGAGTAATTTTCAAGCACGTGGTTGAAAACCGTGAATAAGCTACATGCTTGGTCCAATAGAGAGTGAGGAACGTTAATTTTATATGAATATACAATTTTTCGTGAATTAAAAAAAAGTCAAAAAATCGTTTACTATTTCTCCAATTTTGGTAAAAAACGGTCATTTTGGTCATTTTTTAATGGGTACATTTTTCACTTTCTTTTTTCAATGTTGGGTTTAGGAGCTACATTAACCTATAACCCCATAACTTTAGGACCAAAATCCGTAAGAAAAACACATTAAAACTCGTTCCCTAAACCGTAAATTTCCAAAACTAGAACGGAGTAATTTTCAAGCACGTGGTTGGAAACCGTGAATAAGCTACATGCTTGGTCCAATAGAAAGTGAGGAATTTTAATTTTATATGAATATACAATTTTTCGTGAATTAAAAAAAGTCAAAAAATCGTTTACTATTTTCCAATTTTAGTAAAAAAAAACGGTCATTTTGGTAATTTTTTAATGGGTACATTTTTCACTTTTTTTGTTTTTCAATGTTGGGTTTATGAGCTTCATTAACCTAAAACCTCATAGCTTGAGGACAAAAATCTTTAAGAAAAGGTCATTCCCTAAACCGTAAATTTCCAAAACCCGAAAAAAGTACTTTTCAAGCACGTGGTTGAAAACCTTGAATAAACTATATATGTGGTCCAATAATAAGTGAGGAAAGTGAATTTTATATGAATATACCCTTTTTTCGTGAACTAAAAAAAAGTAAAAAAAATTGTTTACTATAGTCCTCCCGTTTTGGTCAATAACGGTCATTTTTGTAATTTTTTAATGACTACATTTTTCAATTTCTTTTTTCAATGCTGGGTTTAGGAGCTTCATTAACCTACAACCCCATAGCTTTCAGATCTAAATTCGTAAGAAAATTACCTTAAAACTCGTTTTTAAACCATAAATTTCCAAAACCCAAAAGGAGTAATTTTCAAGCACGTGGTTGAAAACCGTGAATAAGCTACATGCTTGGTCCAATAGAAAGTGAGGAATATTAATTTTATATGAATATACAATTTTTTGTGAATTGAAAAAAAGTCAAAAAATCGTTTACTATCCTCTAATTTTGGTAAAAATCGATCATTTTGGTCGTTTTTAACGAGTACATTTTTCACTCTCTCTTTTAAATGTTGGGTTTATGAGCTTCATTCACCTACAAGAAACATTATCAAGAAGCAAGAACTTTTTTAAAAGAGAACGTAAAAAAAATTGAATGGGACTGTTTTGCAATTCTGTAGGTGGATTTACTTCATTTAGGCTCCGTTTGGGATGATAGCTTTAAAAATAATTGTTGTCAACGATGCTTTTAGGAAAATTAGTTGTATATGAAGTTGATTAGTGTTTGTTAAATTTCAATTTTAAACCTAAGAAAGTAGAGCATTTGGTAATTCAAACAAAATTGTTGTTGCTTGACTGTAAAGACTAAAATAGACCCGTTATTTTGATTATTTATATGTTAATATTCAATATAATTATTTATAATTTAAATTACAAATAATATTTTGATATTTTTTTAGATTTATATGATCCAAGACTAGGAAAAATAATTGTTATATAAAATAGTATCTAAAATATTTGAGGGTTATTTTTTTTAATATGGTAATTTTTAAAACTTTTTATAAAAATATTGCAAGTTTGAAAATATTTTTTAAAATATTGCTGTTTTGGTAGAAAAGACTCCCTCTCCACGCCAAAAAAGCAAGGTCGTCTTTTGAAAAGAAGACGATCTTCATCCACAAAAATATTTTTTTGCATTAAAAAATTGATATTTTTTAATCCAGATATTCAAAAATTTCGAAAATTATATGGTTGGAAAGCAAACACATAATGCTTTAATCTGATACCTGCTTTTACTATTTTTGGAGTTGTGTATCTAAAGATAAAGATAATCGTTGGACTATAGTTCTGCAAATTTCAGAATTGAAGATTCTTTTGAGCCGTGTGCACATTAAAAAATCGATATGTTTTTACTCTGCAAAAATTTCGAAAAAGATATGGCTGGAAAACTAATACCAAGAGCTTAAATTTGATATGTGGTTTCACTATTTTTGAAGTTGTATATCGAAGGATAAAAATCGCCGAAGTTGAGCTATTAGTTATGAAAACTTCACTAAACCCATATCAAATTTTCGAAGTTGAGCTACACTTGAAGTTTTCAGAACTGTAGCTCAACTTCGACGATCTTTATCTTTCGATATACAACTTCAAAAATAGTGAAACCACATATCAAATTGAAGCTCTCGGTGTTAGCTTTTCAGCCATAATTTTTTTCGAAATTTTTGCATATCGATTTTTTAATGCACACGGCTCAAAAGAATCTTCAGTTCTGAAATTTGCAAAACTATAGTTCAACTTGGATGATCTTTATCTTTTCATACGCAACTCCAAAAATAGTGAAACCAGATATCAAATTGAAGTCATTGCAAGAATTAGTTACCATTAACGAGGATAGTTCAATTGACAGGAAGTTCTGCCCTTGATTAAGATTTTCACATTTTTTTCTTCTAAAATTTATGAACCTTTTTCACATTTTTTTTCTTTCAGATGTATGTGGAAAGAGAGAAAAATAAATAAATAAAAAATCGATATTCTTCGTCATTTGCTTCAAGTTTATCCATGGCAAAGAACCTAACAATTTAAGGGTGTCCAACAACCGTGGACTATATGAGAAATTGGTTAAGGAAAAAAAAAAAGGAAATATAAGAAAGGATATAAATGGCCAAGCTCGGGGACAAGTATAGGAGGTGACTCGGAAGAGGGATGCAACTCTATGTTATGGGGAAGTTGCGATGAACTAGAAGATAGCTCAGAAGAGGGATGTGACTCTATGTTATGAGGAAGTTGCGATGAACTAGAAGATAGCTCAAAAGAGGGATGTGACTCTATGTTATGAGGAAGTTGCAATGAACTAGAAGGTAGCTCAGAAGAAGGATGAGATTCAGGTGTGTTTGAAGGAAATTGAGGAATGCAATCCCAATTATGTGATTCAATATCACTATGCTCCCCTGGAAGTGCGGAATTGGGAAAAAATAGACGATTTTCAAGGAAGGTGACATCCATGGTATGAAAAAATTGGCGAGTCGGGGGATAATAGCATTTGTATCCTTTCTTGTTTGGTGAGTACCCTAGAAAGATGCATTTCGTGGATCGAGCATCAAGTTTGCCACGATGTTCAGGATAGATATGAACAAAAGTCGTACACCCAAATAATTTTAGTGGTAGTTGAGACACAAGATGAGATGTAGGATATAGGGTAAGCAAAGTTTGTAAGGGTGTGTTGAAGCCAAGAGTGCGAGAAGGCATGCGGTTTATTAGATATGTGGCAGTTAGAACTGCTTCACCCCAGAAAATTTTTGGTACATATGAAGTGAGCATTAAGGAACGGGCTACATCAAGAAGATGACGATTTTTGCGTTCAACCACACCATTTTGTTGGGGTGTGTAAAGACAAGAGCTTTGATGGACAATACCATGATGATTTTGGATCATTCTAACTATTTTTGATTTAACTATCATTCACGATTTTCTTCCCTTACCCTTGGGCAGTGCTGATGTAATCTTGGGCATTTCATGGTTGGAGACCTTGGGAAAAATTCAATTTGATTATCGACTATCTGAGATGGACATTCGAGTGGGTGATTGGTTGGTTCAGCTACGAGGAGATCGTAGTCTGGTAAAATCCCAAATCTCACATAAATCTATGATGAGAGCAATGGGCGACGCCGATCAGGGGGTGCTCGTTGAGTTAAATGTGATGGAGCCGGAAAGGAGGAGTAAGCATGAAGGGGTTGTTCCTCGAGTTCTTGAGATGTTTCTGGTCGAAATATAGCAAGTGCTGCAACAATTCGTTCGCGTCTTTGAGGCTCTGAATTCCTTACCCCTAGTCGCAATCGTGATCATGTTGTTGAGCTCGAACCCGGGACTGGGCCTATTATTAATGTCCGCCCCTATCGATACCCACAGTTTCAGAACGATGAGATTGAACGACTGATGCGTGAGATGTTACTTGCTGACTCATTCAACCAAGTAAGACTGCTTTTTCCAGCCCGGTGCTTTTAGTAAAAAAAAAAAAAGATGGGAGTTGGCGTTTTTGCGTGGATTACCGGGCTCTAAACCGCAACACGATCCCGGATAAGTATCCTATTCCATTTGTAGATGAGTTGATCGACGAGTTATATGGCGCTACGATCTTCTCCAAGGTTGATTTAAAGTCGGGCTACCACCAAATTCGAGTCAATCCCTCAGATATTCATAAGACGGCTTTTCGGACCCACGAAGGGCACTACGAGTTCTTAGTAATGCCTTTTGGCTTACGCAATGCTCCTTCGACCTTTCAATCGATTATGAATGATATATTGCGACCCTTCCTTCGTAAGTTTGTACTGATGTTCTTTGACGATATTTTGATTTATAGCACTACTCTACAAGAGCATGTTGTCCAGTTGACCAAGGTGTTGGAGGTCTTGGTTGAAAATCAATTTGTGGCCAATTTTAAAAAGTGTCAATTTGCTGCTGCCAAGGTTGAATATTTGGGCAATTTGGTGTCAGCTCAGGGAGTTGCAGCAGACCCGACCAAGCCAGAAGCTATGAGGTGTTGCCCGAGCCCAAGAAATGTTAAAGAGTTACGAGGGTTCCTCGGTTTGACCGGGTATTATCAAAAGTTTGTGGCCAACTATGGGTCAAATCTCTTTTCCACTGACACAACTCCTTAAGAAAGATAAAATCAGTTGGGGGGAAGGAGCTGAGGAAGCATTCCAGCGTTTAAAATCAGCTATGATCACTGTTCCTGTTCTTGGACTACTGGATTTTTCTCGACCTTTTGAAGTAGAAACAAATGCATCCGGTGTGGGGGTAGGAGCGGTACTAATGCAAAGTCGGAGGCCAATGGCTTATTTCAGCCAAGCTTTACCTCTCACCCATCGTTTTAAAGCTGTTTATGAGAGGGAATTAATGGCAATTGTTTTTGCCATCCAGAAATGGAGACCATATCTGTTGGGTCGAAACTTTGTAGTACGTACCGACCAACGTAGCTTGAATTTTTTGTTGGAACAAAGAGTGATCGTCGGGGAATACCAACGATGGATTGCCAAATTCTTGGGATATGATTTTAGTATTGAGAACCAACGTGGGCTCGATAACACGGCAGCTGATGCCTTGTCTCGCCTTCCACCCACCTTGGAGTTTGGAGTCCTGAGTGTTGTTGAGGGACTTAATACCGCTGTTTTTTCAGCCCAAATAGATGAAGACATCACATTGAATGGAATTCGACAAGCTTTATGCAACAACAAAACTACATTTGAAGGTTACTCCTTACGTGGAGATTTATTATTGTACAAAGGCCGACTTGTTTTACCCTCCACTTCACCACCGATTTTCTTGTTGCGTGAATTCCATAACAACCCAATTGGAGGACACCATGGCGATTTTAAAACATACCAGAGGTTAGCCCGCGAGGTATACTGGCGAGGAATGAAGGCTCAAGTAAGAAGTTTTGTTAGTGAATGTGTTGTATGTCAGCAAGCAAAATACCTTTCTTTGGCACCAACAGGTCTCTAGCAAGCCTTACCCTATTCCAGAGAGAATATGGGAGGATATATCGATGGATTTCATTGAAGGGCTTCCGAAATCAAAGGGGTATGACACTATGCCTGTGGTGGTGGACCGCTTATCCAAGTATGGTCACTCTATCGCTTTAAAACATCCTCTTATTGCAATTTTTGTGGTTGCTGTATTTATTCAAGAAATTGTGCGTTTACGGTGTCCGCGGATTATTGTGTCTGACAGGGATAAAATATTCACGAGTTTGTTTTGGGTAGAGTTATTTCGCGCCTTAGGGACGCAATTACAGAAAAGTACAGGCTACCATCCTCAAACAGCCGGCAAACGGAGGTGGTGAACCGAAGTGTGGAATCCTATCTTCGGTGTTTTGCCATGACAACACCTACATAGTGGTCTAAATGGTTACCATGGGCAGAATTTAGTTACAATACTTCATTCCATGTTTCTGCTCAATTGACTCCGTTTGAAATTGTATACGGTCGTGCCCCACCGCCGTCATTGCCTTACTCTTTGGACTCTTCGGCCGTCGCCGAGGTGGATATCCAGTTGCGCGATCGGGATGCTATGTCGGTGACTTTAAAAGGGATCGGTCAGAATATGCCAGTTCGGGATGCTATGTCGGATGCTATGCTATGTCGGACTCTTCGGCCAACATCGTATGTGTCCATTCTCCGCCAAGCCATCGGTCAGAATATGCCAGTTTTTCTGATACCCCCTACTTTAACTCCTGATTTGAAACTTCACGTCATCCCGGCGGGGCCTCCGAAAATCTCCATTGGAGGATACTGTTCTGGAAGTCCTTATTCCTTTGGAGCATGCCACTAAGGATGACGCGACATGGGAGCTTGCAGCTACTATTGATGCCCAATTTCCAGCATTCCACCTTGAGGACAAGGTGGCTCTTTGGGGGGCGGGTAATGATAGGCCCCGGTTTACAAAGGCGTATGAACGTAAGCGTGTGAGGGGTAGAGAGGTCGTGTGAAAAGTTGTTACCTGAGAGGGGCCTAGTACCTTTTTGTTAGTTAGAGTGGGCCACGTTTGGGAGTATATTATAGGGCAGTGATGTTGGGAGGGAGGTATCTTTTTTACTAATTGTGTAAACATTCTCGGTTGAGAATTAGAGAGAGGTGGGGAGCTCTCAAATCTCCCTTGTTTGGATGCTGTTGATAAATAAATTGCGGATTAGGCCTATCTTTGAGTCACACATGAACCACCACAAATCTCCATAAATATATGATCTTGTCCACTTTACTATCAAGATTGTTTAGTCTTATCAGAGAACTCATAACGAGAAAATATAAATTGCTAAGCACTCAGATGTGCTTAGTCTTATTAGAGAAATCATAACGACAAAATATAGATTGCTAGCACTCAGATGTGCTTAGTCTTATCAGAACATTTATAAAAAAAATTATATAGATTTCTAAGCACTGATCAGATGTGTCGAGTCTTATCAATAATGCAACAATACCACAATGCAAGTTATATAAGACATAATATATAAGCAGTTATTAAACACACAACATGCCAACATACAAGCAAATAGAATCAACAATAGAAGCAACTTACACAAAAATGTCTTATGTCGCTCTTAAGACTAACCCAATGGTTCCCAAAAAGCCTTGAGCCATAATTCGAAAGCTCCAACCGAACCTAACTTAAAACAGGACAATCCAACCATTAGGAATAAAATTCCAGCAACTTAAATCAAGCATAAAAGTACATAAAAGAAGCCTTACCAGCTTGGGATTCACCCAAAATAACCTAATCCCTTGTTGGTGGGTATTCGGAGGTGTGAGCCACACATGAACCACCACATATCTGCATAATTATATGATCTTGTCCACTTTAGGCATATAACTTTTTCTCCTATTTCTCCTATTTCTTTTTCTAAACTTCCCTAAACTTGAAACCCCAAACAAACCATAGTCTATTATCCAATACTTCCACTTAACCCAACAATACCAAATATAAACTCCTAAATTGAATCCAAACAACAATTTTGGTTAATCCAATAACCAAAATCCACATTATTCTAATTTCGAAACACGGGGCGTTACAATATGTATTTTTTTTAAAATTTCTATTCATCTCCAAAGGTTTCCAAAAAGCCTTATCAAGAATGCAAAAAAAATGACTATCAAGATTGTTTAGTCTTATCAGAGAATTCACAACGACAAAATATAAATTGCGAGGCACTCAGATGTGCTTAGTCTTATAAGAGAATTCATAACGACAAAATATAGATTGCTATGCACTCAGATGTGCTTAGTCTTATCAGAACATTTATAAACGACAATATATAAAAATTGCTAAGCACTTAGATGTTCTTAATCTTATCAAAACATTTATAAAAAACAATATATAAATTGCTAAGCACTAATCAGATGTGTCGAGTCTTATCTATAATACAACAATACCACAATGCAAGTCATATAAGTTATAATATATAAGCAGTTATTAAACACACAACATGCCAACATACAAGCAAGTAGAATCAACAATAGAAGCAACTTACACAAAAATGTCTTATGTCGCTCTTAAGACTAACCCAATGGTTCCCAAAAAGCCTTGAGCCATAATTCGAAAGCTCCAACCGAACCTAACTTAAAACAGGACAATCCAACCATTAGTTATAAAATTCCAGCAACTTAAATCAAGAATAAAAGTACCTAAAAGAAGCCTTACAACTTGGGATTCACCCAAAATAACCCAATCCCTTGTTGGTGGGTATTCAGAGGTGTGAGTGATAGGCCCCGGTTTACAAAGGTGTATGAACGTAAGCGTGTGAGGGGTAGAGAGGCCGTGTGAAAAGTTGTTACGTGAGAGGGGCGCAGTACCTTTTTGTTTGTGAGTATATTATAGGGCAGTGATGTTTGGAAGGAGGTATCTTTTTTGCTAATTGTGTAAACATTCTCTGTTGAGAAGTAGGGAGAGGTGGGGAGCTCTCAAATCTCCCTTGTTTGGCTGCTGTTGATAAATAAATTGTGGTTTAGGCCTATCAATTTGGTATCAGAGCGGTGTTCTGGGTATGGTTAGTAGAATGGAAGCTAGAGTAATAACATTGGAGGAGAAGATGACTGAATTGATGGAGAAACATGCAGGATTAGAAGGGAAGATACAAGTGCAACATTAGGACATGAACACGAGGTTTATGAGGTTGGAGGAGTTAATTCGTGCAAACAGAGGATCGACTTCATCCGAACGAACACGAAGTGATAAGGTGAAGCGTTCGACAGATGAAGAATTGAGAGAAAAAATGGTTGAATCAAAGGGAAAAAAAACTGATGAGACTAAAACCGAGAGTGACTCACCTGGAAATTGAGAAGTGTCTTTGTTTGATATGCATTTGAGGAAGCTTGAGATGCCCGTCTTCAAAGGGGAGGGAAGAAGAAGATGTAGACGGCTGAGTCCATAGGGTTGAACGATATTTTGTGGTTAATAGGTTATCGGAGAGAGATAAATTGGAGGCCGCCGTCATGTGTTTGGAGGGGGAGGCGCTTACATGGCATTAATATGAGGATGAACAAACAAAGATTACCAGCTGGGATGAATTCAAGGGGTTACTTCGTGAGCGATTTCGGCCATCAACGAAGGATGATCGATATGCGCGGTTGTTGCGATTACAACAGGAAACGACGGTGCGGCTTTATCGGCGCCGGTTTGAACAATACGTTTCGGGGTTGAAGGATATATGCGTGGGAGTTCTGGAAAGCAAATTTGTGTGTGGGTTGAAGGAGGAGATGCGCAAGCTGAAGCCCGTGGGCCTTAAGGCTAAGATGGTCATGGCTCAATTAATCGAAGATGATGATCTGTTAAAACAAAAAAAAAGAAACTGGGGGTTGCCGGAAGTCCAAACCCTAAAAGTGGGTCGACGCAAACTGGATCGGCTTATGGGGCGAGCGGGTCCGCGGGTCGAACCGTTTCTTTTAACCTAAATCGTGCGACACCTTTATCAACATCCATCACTCTCGTGCGTGATACGATGGGGAAGAGGAGTTTCGAGCCTCCGTTCAAATGCCTCACCGATTTGGACCTGCAGAGCAAACGTGAAAAATGTTTGTGTTACAAATGCGATGAGAAGTTCATCCCCGACCATCGATGTAAAAAAATGAATTGCAGGTGATGGTTTTGCAAGGAGATGAGTCTGAAGGAATGGAAGAGCATTTGGTGATGCAAGACGGGACTAACAACTTAGGGCAAGAAGGTCCCGAAGTCGCAATCGAAAACTCTGAGGTTGCGGCCTTGTCCTTGAACTCCATGGTCGGGTTTAATTCACCGAAAACTATGAAGGTGAGAGGAATAATCGTAGGACAAGGCGTTGTGGTGCTCATTGACAGTGGCGCTACCCACAATTTCATTTCAGATGCAATTGTACAAACCCTCGGTCTACCAGTATCACCATCAACAAGTTATGGTGTCATTTTGGGAACGGGAGGATCGGTGCGCGCTTCCGGGATTTGTAAAGTTGTGATTCTAACTATTTCTGATTTAACTATCATTCACGATTTTCTTCCCTTACCCTTGGGCAGTGCTGATGTAATCTTGGGCATTTCATGGTTGGAGACCTTGGGAAAAATTCAATTTGATTATCGACTATCTGAGATGGACATTCGAGTGGGTGATTGGTTGGTTCAGCTACGAGGAGATCGTAGTCTGGTAAAATCCCAAATCTCACTTAAATCTATGATGAGAGCAATGGGCGACGCCGATCAGGGGGTGCTCGTTGAGTTAAATGTGATGGAGCCGGAAAGGAGGAGTAAGCATGAAGGGGTTGTTCCTCGAGTTCTTGAGATGTTTCTGGTCGAAATATAGCAAGTGCTGCAACAATTCGTTCGCGTCTTTGAGGCTCCGAATTCCTTACCCCCTAGTCGCAATCGTGATCATGTTGTTGAGCTTGAACCCGGGATTGGGCCTATTATTAATGTTCGCCCCTATCGATACCCACAGTTTCAGAAAGATGAGATTGAACGAATGATGCGTGAGATGTTGCTTGCTGACTCATTCAACCAAGTAAGAGTGCTTTTTCCAGCCCGGTGCTTTTAGTAAAAAGAAAAAGATGGGAGTTGGCGTTTTTGCGTGGATTACCGGGCTCTAAACCGCAACACGATCCCGGATAAGTATCCTATTCCTATCGTAGATGAGTTGATCGACGAGTTATATGGCGCTACGATCTTCTCCAAGATTGATTTAAAGTCGGGCTACAACCAAATTCGAGTCAATCCCTCAGATATTCATAAGACGGCTTTTCGGACCCACGAAGGGCACTACGAGTTCTTAGTAATGCCTTTTGGCTTACGCAATGCTCCTTCGACCTTTCAATCGATTATGAATGATATATTGCGAACCTTCCTTCGTAAGTTTGTACTGGTGTTCTTTGACGATATTTTGATTTATAGCACTACTCTACAAGAGCATGTTGTCCAGTTGACCAAGGTGTTGGAGGTCTTGGTTGAAAATCAATTTGTGGCCAATTTTTAAAAGTGTCAATTTGCTGCTGCCAAGGTTGAATATTTGGGCCATTTGGTGTCAGCCCAGGGAGTTGCAGCAGACCCGACCAAGCCAGAAGCTATGAGGTGTTGCCCGAGCCCAAGAAATGTTAAAGAGTTACGAGGGTTCCTCGGTTTGACCAGGTATTATCAAAAGTTTGTGGCCAACTATGGGTCAAATCTCTTTTCCACTGACACAACTCCTTAAGAAAGATAAATTCAGTTGGGGGGAAGGAGCTGAGGAAGCATTCCAGCGTTTAAAATCAGCTATGATCACTGTTCCTGTTCTTGGACTACCGGATTTTTCTCGACCTTTTGAAGTAGAAACAGATGCAACCGGTGTGGGGGTAGGAGCGGTACTAATGCAAAGTCGGAGGCCAATGGCTTATTTCAGCCAAGCTTTACCTCTCACCCATCGTTTTAAAGTTGTTTATGAGAGGGAATTAATGGCAATTGTTTTTGCCATCCAGAAATGGAGACCATATCTGTTGGGTCGAAACTTTGTAGTACGTACCGACCAACGTAGCTTGAATTTTTTGTTGGAACAAAGAGTGATCGTCGGGGAATACCAACGATGGATTGCCAAATTCTTGGGATATGATTTTAGTATGGAGAACCAACGTGGGCTCGATAACACGACAGCTGATGCCTTGTCTCGCCTTCCACCCACCTTGGAGTTTGGAGTCCTGAGTGTTGATGAGGGACTTAATACTGCTGTTTTTTCAGCCCAAATAGATGAAGACATCACATTGAATGGAATTCGGCAAGCTTTATGCAACAACAAAACTACAACTGAAGGTTACTCCTTACGTGGAGATTTATTATTGTACAAAGGCCGACTGGTTTTACCCTCCACTTCACCAACGATTTCCTTGTTGCGTGAATTCCATAACAACCCAATTGGAGGACACCATGGCGATTTTAAAACATACCAGAGGTTAGCCCGCGAGGTATACTGGCGAGGAATGAAGGCTCAAGTAAGAAGTTTTGTTAGTGAATGTGTTGTATGTCAGCAAGCAAAATACCTTTCTTTGGCACCAACAGGTCTCTAGCAAGCCTTACCTATTCCAGAGAGAATATGGGAGGATATATCGATGGATTTCATTGAAGGGCTTCCGAAATCAAAGGGGTATGACACTATGCTTGTGGTGGTGGACCGCTTATCCAAGTATGGTCACTTTATCGCTTTAAAACATCCTTTTATTGCAATTTTTGTGGCTGCTGTATTTATTAAAGAAATTGTGCGTTTACGGTGTCCGCGGATTATTGTGTCTGACAGGGATAAAATATTCACGAGTTTGTTTTGGGTAGAGTTATTTCGCGCCTTGGGGACGCAATTACAGAAAAGTATAGGCTACCATCCTCAAACAGCCGGCAAACGAAGGTGGTGAACCGAAGTGTGGAATCCTATCTTCGGTGTTTTGCCATGACAACACCTACATAGTGGTCTAAATGGTTACCATGGGCAGAATTTAGTTACAATACTTCATTCCATGTTTCTGCTCAATTGACTCCGTTTGAAATTGTATACGGTCGTGCCCCACCGCCGTCATTGCCTTACTCTTTGGACTCTTCGGCCGTCGCCGAGGTGGATATCCAGTTTCGCGATCGGGATGCTATGTCGGTGACTTTAAAAGGGTCTTTATAGAAGGCTCAACACCGTATGTGTCCATTCTCCGCCAAGCCATCGGTCAGAATATGCCAGTTTTTCCGATACCCCCTACTTTAACTCCTGATTTGAAATTTCACGTCATCCCGGCGGGGCCTTCGAAAATCTCAATTGGAGGATACTGTTCTGGAAGTCCTTATTCGTTTGGAGCATGCCACTAAGGATGACGCTACATGGGAGCTTGCATCTACTATTGATGCCCAATTTCCAACATTCCACCTTGAGGACAAGGTGGCTCTTTGGGGGGCGGGTAATGATAGGCCCCGGTTTACAAAGGCGTATGAACGTAAGCGTGTGAGGGGTAGAGAGGTCGTGTAAAAAGTTGTTACGTGAGAGGGGCCTAGTACCTTTTTGTTAGTTAGAGTGGGCCACGTTTGGGAGTATATTATAGGGCAGTGATGTTGGGAGGGAGGTATCTTTTTTACTAATTGTGTAAACATTCTCGGTTGAGAATTAGAGAGAGGTGGGGAGCTCTCAAATCTCCCTTGTTTGGATGCTGTTGATAAATAAATTGCGGATTAGGCCTATCTTTGAGTCACACATGAACCACCACAAATCTCCATAAATATATGATCTTGTCCACTTTACTATCAAGATTGTTTAGTCTTATCAGAGAACTCATAACGAGAAAATATAAATTGCTAAGCACTCAGATGTGCTTAGTCTTATAAGAGAATTCATAACGACAAAATATAGATTGCTATGCACTCAGATGTGCTTAGTCTTTTCAGAACATTTATAAACGACAATATATAAAAATTGCTAAGCACTTAGATGTTCTTAATCTTATCAAAACATTTATAAAAAACAATATATAGATTGCTAAGCACTAATCAGATGTGTCGAGTCTTATCTATAATGCAACAATACCACAATGCAAGTCATATAAGTTATAATATATAAGCAGTTATTAAACACACAACATGCCAACATACAAGCAAATAGAATCAACAATAGAAGCAACTTACACAAAAATGTCTTATGTCGCTCTTAAGACTAACCCAATGGTTCCCAAAAAGCCTTGAGCCATAATTCGAAAGCTCCAACCGAACCTAACTTAAAACAGGACAATCCAACCATTAGGAATAAAATTCAGCAACTTAAATCAAGCATAAAAGTACATAAAAGAAGCCTTACCAGCTTGGGATTCACCCAAAATAACCCAATCCCTTGTTGGTGGGTATTCGGAGGTTTGAGTGATAGGCCCCGGTTTACAAAGGTGTATGAACATAAGCGTGTGAGGGGTAGAGAGGCCGTGTGAAAAGTTGTTACGTGAGAGGGGCGCAGTACCTTTTTGTTTGTGAGTATATTATAGCGCAGTGATGTTGGGAGGGAGGTATCTTTTTTGCTAATTGTGTAAACATTCTCTGTTGAGAAGTAGGGAGAGGTGGGGAGCTCTCAAATCTCCCTTGTTTGGCTGCTGTTGATAAATAAATTGTGGTTTAGGCCTATCAATTTGGTATCAGAGCGGTGTTCTGGGTATGGTTAGTAGAATGGAAGCTAGAGTAATAACATTGGAGGAGAAGATGACTGAATTGATGGATAAACATGCAGGATTGGAAGGGAAGATACAAGTGCAACATTAGGACATGAACACGAGGTTTATGAGGTTGGAGGAGTTAATTCGTGCAAACAGAGGATCGACTTCTTCCGAACGAACACGAAGTGATAAGGGGAAGCGTTCGACAGATGAAGAATTGAAAGAAAAAATGGTTGAATCAAAGGAAAAAAAAAACTGATGAGACTAAAACCGAGAGTGACTCACCTGGAAATCGAGAAGTGTCTTTGTTTGATATGCGTTTGAGGAAGCTTGAGATGCCCGTCTTCGAAGGGGAGGGAAGAAGAAGATGTAGACGGCTGAGTCCATAGGGTTGAACGATATTTTGTGGTTAATAGGTTATCGGAGAGAGATAAATTGGAGGCCGCCGTCATGTGTTTGGGGGGGAGGCGCTTACATGGCATCAATATGAGGATGAACAAACAAAGATTACCAACTGGGATGAATTCAAGGGGTTACTTCGTGAGCGATTTCGGCCATCAACGAAGGATGATCGATATGCGCGGTTGATGCGATTACAACAGGAAACGACGGTGCGGCTTTATCGGCGCCGGGTTTAACAATACGTTTCGGGGTTGAAGGATATATGCGTGGGAGTTCTGGAAAGCAAATTTGTGTGTGGGTTGAAGGAGGAGATGCGCAAGCTGAAGCCCGTGGGCCTTAAGGCTAAGATGGCCATGGCTCAATTAATCGAAGATGATGATCTGTTAAAACAAAAAAAAAAGAAGCTGGGGGTTGCCGGAAGTCCAAACCCTAAAAGTGGGTCGACGCAAACTGGATCGGGTTATGGGGCGAGCGGGTCCGCGGGTCGAACCGTTTCTTTTAACCTAAATCGTGCGACACCTTTATCAACATCCATCACTCTCGTGCGTGATACGATGGGGAAGAGGAGTTTCGAGCCTCCGTTCAAACGCCTCACCGATTTGGAGCTGCAGAGCAAACGTGAAAAATGTTTGTGTTACAAATGCGATGAGAAGTTCATCCCCGGCCATCGATGTAAAAAAATGAATTGCAGGTGATGGTTTTGCAAGGAGATGAGTCTGAAGGAATGGAAGAGCATTTGGTGATGCAAGACGGGGCTAACAACGAAGGGCAAGAAGGTCGCGAAGTCGCAATCAAAAACTCTAAGGTTGCGGCCTTGTCCTTAAACTCCATGGTCGGGTTTAATTCACCGAAAACTATGAAGGTGAGAGGAATAATCGTAGGACAAGGCGTTGTGGTGCTCATTGACAGTGGGGCTACCCACAATTTCATTTCAGATGCAATTGTACAAACCCTCGGTCTACCAGTATCACCATCAACAAGTTATGGTGTCATTTTGGGAACGGGAGGATCGGTGCGCGCTTCCGGGATTTGTAAAGTTGTGATTCTAACTATTTCTGATTTAACTATCATTCACGATTTTCTTCCCTTACCCTTGGGCAGTGATGATGTAATCTTGGGCATTTCATGGTTGGAGACCTTTGGAAAAATTCAATTTGATTATCGACTATCTGAGATGGACATTCGAGTGGGTGATTGGTTGGTTCAGCTACGAGGAGATCGTAGTCTGGTAAAATCCCAAATCTCACTTAAATCTATGATGAGAGCAATGGGCGACGCCGATCAGGGGGTGCTCGTTGAGTTAAATGTGATGCAGCCGGAAAGGAGGAGTAAGCATGAAGGGGTTGTTCCTCGAGTTCTTGAGATGTTTCTGGTCGAAATATAGCAAGTGCTGCAACAATTCGTTCGCGTCTTTGAGGCTCCGAATTCCTTACCCCCTAGTCGCAATCGTGATCATGTTGTTGAGCTTGAACCCGGGACTGGGCCTATTATTAATGTTCGCCCCTATCGATACCTACAGTTTCAGAAAGATGAGATTGAACGACTGATGCGTGAGATGTTGCTTGCTGACTCATTCAACCAAGTAAGAGTGCTTTTTCCAGCCCGGTGCTTTTAGTAAAAAGAAAAAGATGGGAGTTGGCGTTTTTGCATGGATTACCGGGCTCTAAACCGCAACACGATCCCGGATAAGTATCCTATTCCTATCGTAGATGAGTTGATCGACGAGTTATATGGCGCTACGATCTTCTCCAAGATTGATTTAAAGTCGGGCTACCACCAAATTCGAGTCAATCCCTCAGATATTCATAAGACGGCTTTTCGGACCCACGAAGGGCAGTACGAGTTCTTAGTAATGCCTTTTGGCTTACGCAATGCTCCTTCGACCTTTCAATCGATTATGAATGATATATTGCGAACCTTCCTTCGTAAGTTTGTACTGGTGTTCTTTGACGATATTTTGATTTATAGCACTACTCTACAAGAGCATGTTGTCCAGTTGACCAAGGTGTTGGAGGTCTTGGTTGAAAATCAATTTGTGGCCAATTTTTAAAAGTGTCAATTTGCTGCTGCCAAGGTTGAATATTTGGGCCATTTGGTGTCAGCTCAGGGAGTTGCAGCAGACCCGACCAAGCCAGAAGCTATGAGGTGTTGCTCGAGCCCAAGAAATGTTAAAGAGTTACGAGGGTTCCTCGGTTTGACCAGGTATTATCAAAAGTTTGTGGCCAACTATGGGTCAAATCTCTTTTCCACTGACACAACTCCTTAAGAAAGATAAATTCAGTTGGGGGGAAGGAGCTGAGGAAGCATTCCAGCGTTTAAAATCAGTTATGATCACTGTTCCTCTTCTTGGACTACCGGATTTTTCTCGACCTTTTGAAGTAGAAACAGATGCATCCGGTGTGGGGGTAGGAGCGGTACTAATGCAAAGTCGGAGGCCAATGGCTTATTTCAGCCAAGCTTTACCTCTCACCCATCGTTTTAAAGCTGTTTATGAGAGGGAATTAATGGCAATTGTTTTTGCCATCCAGAAATGCAGACCATATCTGTTGGGTCGAAACTTTGTAGTACGTACCGACCAACGTAGCTTGAATTTTTTGTTGGAACAAAGAGTGATCGTCGGGGAATACCAACGATGGATTGCCAAATTCTTGGGATATGATTTTAGTATTGAGAACCAACGTGGGCTCGATAACACGGCAGCTGATTCCTTGTCTCGCCTTCCACCCACCTTGGAGTTTGGAGTCCTGAGTGTTGTTGAGGGACTTAATACCGCTGTTTTTTCAGCCCAAATAGATGAAGACATCACATTGAATGGAATTCGGCAAGCTTTATGCAACAACAAAACTACAACTGAAGGTTACTCCGTACGTGGAGATTTATTATTGTACAAAGGCCGACTGGTTTTACCCTCCACTTCACCACCGATTTCCTTGTTGCGTGAATTCCATAACAACCCAATTGGAGGACACCATGGCGATTTTAAAACATACCAGAGGTTAGCCCGCGAGGTATACTGGCGAGGAATGAAGGCTCAAGTAAGAAGTTTTGTTAGTGAATGTGTTGTATGTCAGCAAGCAAAATACCTTTCTTTGGCACCAACAGGTCTCTAGCAAGCCTTACCCTATTCCAGAGAGAATATGGGAGGATATATCGATGGATTTCATTGAAGGGCTTCCGAAATCAAAGGGGTATGACACTATGCTTGTGGTGGTGGACCGCTTATCCAAGTATGGTCACTCTATCGCTTTAAAACATCCTTTTATTGCAATTTTTGTGGCTGCTGTATTTATTAAAGAAATTGTGCGTTTACGGTGTCCGCGGATTATTGTGTCTGACAGGGATAAAATATTCACGAGTTTGTTTTGGGTAGAGTTATTCCGCGCCTTAGGGATGCAATTACAGAAAAGTACAGGCTACCATCCTCAAACAGCCGGCAAACGGAGGTGGTGAACCGAAGTGTGGAATCCTATCTTCGGTGTTTTGCCATGACAACACCTACATAGTGGTCTAAATGGTTACCATGGGCAGAATTTAGTTACAATACTTCATTCCATGTTTCTGCTCAATTGACTCCGTTTGAAATTGTATACGGTCGTGCCCCACCGCCGTCATTGCCTTACTCTTTGGACTCTTCGGTCGTCGCCGAGGTGGATATCCAGTTGCGCGATCGGGATGTTATGTCGGTGACTTTAAAAGGGATCGGTCAGAATATGCCAGTTCGGGATGCTATGTCGAATGCTATGCTATGTCGGACTCTTCGGCCAACACCGTATGTGTCCATTCTCCGCCAAGCCATCGGTCAGAATATGCCAGTT
This sequence comes from Herpetospermum pedunculosum, assembly GCA_028017165.1. Lineage (NCBI taxonomy): Eukaryota > Viridiplantae > Streptophyta > Magnoliopsida > Cucurbitales > Cucurbitaceae > Herpetospermum > Herpetospermum pedunculosum. Next base: position 48,262,866 of record CM051528.1, on the reverse strand, counting down.
TTTCCGATACCCCCTACTTTAACTCCTGATTTGAAATTTCACGTCATCCCGGCGGGGCCTCCGAAAATCTCCATTGGAGGATACTGTTCTGGAAGTCCTTATTCGTTTGGAGCATGCCACTAAGGATGACGCTACATGGGAGCTTGCAGCTACTATTGATGCCCAATTTCCAGCATTCCACCTTGAGGACAAGGTGGCTCTTTGGGGGGCGGGTAATGATAGGCCCCGGTTTACAAAGGCGTATGAACGTAAGCGTGTGAGGGGTAGAGAGGTCGTGTGAAAAGTTGTTACGTGAGAGGGGCCTAGTACCTTTTTGTTAGTTAGAGTGGGCCACGTTTGGGAGTATATTATAGGGCAGTGATGTTGGGAGGGAGGTATCTTTTTTACTAATTGTGTAAACATTCTCGGTTGAAAAGTAGAGAGAGGTGGGGAGCTCTCAAATCTCCCTTGTTTGGATGTTGTTGATAAATAAATTGCGGATTAGGCCTATCTTTGAGTCACACACGAACCACCACAAATCTCCATAAATATATGATCTTGTCCACTTTACTATCAAGATTGTTTAGTCTTATTAGAGAACTCATAACGAGAAAATATAAATTGTTAAGCACTCAGATGTGCTTAGTATTATTAGAGAAATCGTAACGACAAAATATAGATTGCTAGCACTCAGATGTGCTTAGTCTTATCAGAACATTTATAAAAAAAATTATATAGATTGCTAAGCACTGATCAGATGTGTCGAGTCTTATCAATAATGCAACAATACCACAATGCAAGTTATATAAGACATAATATATAAGCAGTTATTAAACACACAACATGCCAACATACAAGCAAATAGAATCAACAATAGAAGCAACTTACACAAAAATGTCTTATGTCGCTCTTAAGACTAACCCAATGGTTCCCAAAAAGCCTTGAGCCATAATTCGAAAGCTCCAACCGAACCTAACTTAAAACAGGACAATCCAACCATTAGGAATAAAATTCCAGCAACTTAAATCAAGCATAAAAGTACATAAAAGAAGCCTTACCAGCTTGGGATTCACTCAAAATAACCTAATTCCTTGTTGGTTTCGGAGGTGTGAGCCACACATGAACCACCACATATCTGCATAATTATATGATCTTGTCCACTTTAGGCATATAACTTTTTCTCCTATTTCTCATATTTCTTTTTCTAAACTTCCCTAAACTTGAAACCCCAAACAAACCATAGTCTATTATCCAATACTTCCACTTAACCCAACAATACCAAATATAAACTCCTAAATTGAATCCAAACAACAATTTTGGTTAATCCAATAACCAAAATCCACATTATTCTAATTTCGAAACACGGGGCGTTACAATATGTATTTTTTTTTAAATTTCTATTCATCTCCAAAGGTTTCCAAAAAGCCTTATCAAGAATGCAAAAAAAATGACTATCAAGATTGTTTAGTCTTATCAGAGAATTCACAACGACAAAATATAAATTGCTAGGCACTCAGATGTGCTTAGTCTTATAAGAGAATTCATAACGACAAAATATAGATTGCTATGCACTCAGATGTGCTTAGTCTTATCAGAACATTTATAAACGAAAATATATAAAAATTGCTAAGCACTTAGATGTTCTTAATCTTATCAAAACATTTATAAAAAACAATATATAAATTGCTAACCACTAATCAGATGTGTCGAGTCTTATCTATAATGCAACAATACCACAATGCAAGTCATATAAGTTATAATATATAAGCAGTTATTAAACACACAACATGCCAACATACAAGCAAATAGACTCAACAGTAGAAGCAACTTACAGAAAATGTATTATGTCACTCTTAAGACTAACCAAATGGTTCCCAAAAAGCCTTGACCCTTAGTTCGAAAGCTTCAACCGAACCTAACTTAAAACAGGACAATCCAACCATTAGTTATAAAATTCCAGCAACTTAAATCAAGAATAAAAGTACCTAAAAGAAGCCTTACAACTTGGGATTCACCCAAAATAACCCAATCCCTTGTTGGTGGGTATTCAGAGGTGTGAGTGATAGCCCCGGTTTACAAAGGTGTATGAACGTAAGCGTGTGAGGGGTAGAGAGGCCGTGTGAAAAGTTGTTACGTGAGAGGGGCGCAGTACCTTTTTGTTTGTGAGTATTATAGGGCAGTGATGTTGGGAAGGAGGTATCTTTTTTGCTAATTGTGTAAACATTCTCTGTTGAGAAGTAGGGAGAGGTGGGGAGCTCTCAAATCTCCCTTGTTTGGCTGCTGTTGATAAATAAATTGTGGTTTAGGCCTATCAATTTGGTATCAGAGCGGTGTTCTGGGTATGGTTAGTAGAATGGAAGCTAGAGTAATAACATTGGAGGAGAAGATGACTGAATTGATGGAGAAACATGCAGGATTCGAAGGGAAGATACAAGTGCAACATTAGGACATGAACACGAGGTTTATGAGGTTGGAGGAGTTAATTCGTGCAAACAGAGGATCGACTTCATCCGAACGAACACGAAGTGATAAGGGGAAGCGTTCGACAGATGAAGAATTGAAAGAAAAAATGGTTGAATCAAAGGAAAAAAAAACTGATGAGACTAAAACCGAGAGTGACTCACCTGGAAATCGAGAAGTGTCTTTGTTTGATATGTGTTTGAGGAAGCTTGAGATGCCCGTCTTCAAAGGGGAGGGAAGAAGAAGATGTAGACGGCTGAGTCCATAGGGTTGAACGATATTTTGTGGTTAATAGGTTATCGGAGAGAGATAAATTGGAGGCCGCCGTCATGTGTTTGGAGGGGGAGGCGCTTACATGGCATCAATATGAGGATGAACAAACAAAGATTACCAGCTGGGATGAATTCAAGGGGTTACTTCGTGAGCGATTTCGGCCATCAACGAAGGATGATCGATATGCGCGGTTGATGCGATTACAACAGGAAACGACGGTGCGGCTTTATCGGCGCCGGTTTGAACAATACGTTTCGGGGTTGATGGATATATGCGTGGGAGTTCTGGAAAGCAAATTTGTGTGTGGGTTGAAGGAGGAGATGCGCAAGCTGAAGCCCGTGGGCCTTAAGGCTAAGATGGCCATTGCTCAATTAATCGAAGATGATGATCTGTTAAAACAAAAAAAAAAAGCTGGGGGTTGCCGGAAGTCCAAACCCTAAAAGTGGGTCGACGCAAACTGGATCGGGTTATGGGGCGAGCGGGTCCGCGGGTCGAACCGTTTCTTTTAACCTAAATCGTGCGACACCTTTATCAACATCCATCACTCTCGTGCGTGATACGATGGGGAAGAGGAGTTTCGAGCCTCCGTTCAAACGCCTCACCGATTTGGAGCTACAAAGCAAACGTGAAAAATGTTTGTGTTACAAATGCGATGAGAAGTTCATCCCCGGCCATCGATGTAAAAAAATGAATTGCAGGTGATGGTTTTGCAAGGAGATGAGTCTGAAGGAATGGAAGAGCATTTGGTGATGGACAATACCATGATGATTTTGGATCATTCTAACTATTTTTTATTTAACTATCATTCACGATTTTCTTCCCTTACCCTTGGGCAGTGCTGATGTAATCTTGGGCATTTCATGGTTGGAGACCTTGGGAAAAATTCAATTTGATTATCGACTATCTGAGATGGACATTCGAGTGGGTGATTGGTTGGTTCAGCTACGAGGAGATCGTAGTCTGGTAAAATCCCAAATCTCACTTAAATCTATGATGAGAGCAATGGGCGACGCCGATCAGGGGGTGCTCGTTGAGTTAAATGTGATGGAGCCGGAAAGGAGGAGTAAGCATGAAGGGGTTGTTCCTCGAGTTCTTGAGATGTTTCTGGTCGAAATATAGCAAGTGCTGCAACAATTCGTTCGCGTCTTTGAGGCTCCGAATTCCTTACCCCCTAGTCGCAATCGTGATCATGTTGTTGAGCTTGAACCCGGGACTGGGCCTATTATTAATGTTCGCCCCTATCGATACCCACAGTTTCAGAAAGATGAGATTGAACGACTGATGCGTGAGATGTTGCTTGCTGACTCATTCAACCAAGTAAGAGTGCTTTTTCCAGCCCGGTGCTTTTAGTAAAAAGAAAAAGATGGGAGTTGGCGTTTTTGCGTGGATTACCGGGCTCTAAACCGCAACACGATCCCGGATAAGTATCCTATTCCTATCGTAGATGAGTTGATCGACGAGTTATATGGCGCTACGATCTTCTCCAAGATTGATTTAAAGTCGGGCTACCACCAAATTCGAGTCAATCCCTCAGATAGTCATAAGACGGCTTTTCGGACCCACGAAGGGCACTACGAGTTCTTAGTAATGCCTTTTGGCTTACGCAATGCTCCTTCGACCTTTCAATCGATTATGAATGATATATTGCGAACCTTCCTTCGTAAGTTTGTACTGGTGTTCTTTGACGATATTTTGATTTATAGCACTACTCTACAAGAGCATCTTGTCCAGTTGACCAAGGTGTTGGAGGTCTTGGTTGAAAATCAATTTGTGGCCAATTTTTAAAAGTGTCAATTTGCTGCTGCCAAGGTTGAATATTTGGGCCATTTGGTGTCAGCTCAGGGAGTTGCAGCAGACCCGACCAAGCCAGAAGCTATGAGGTGTTGCCCGAGCCCAAGAAATGTTAAAGAGTTACGAGGGTTCCTCGGTTTGACCAGGTATTATCAAAAGTTTGTGGCCAACTATGGGTCAAATCTCTTTTCCACTGACACAACTCCTTAAGAAAGATAAATTCAGTTGGGGGGAAGGAGCTGAGGAAGCATTCCAGCGTTTAAAATCAGCTATGATCACTGTTCCTGTTCTTGGACTACCGGATTTTTCTCGACCTTTTGAAGTAGAAACAGATGCATCCGGTGTGGGGGTAGGAGCGGTACTAATGCAAAGTCAGAGGCCAATGGCTTATTTCAGCCAAGCTTTACCTCTCACCCATCGTTTTAAAGTTGTTTATGAGAGGGAATTAATGGCAATTGTTTTTGCCATCCAGAAATGGAGACCATATCTGTTGGGTCGAAACTTTGTAGTACGTACCGACCAACGTAGCTTGAATTTTTTGTTGGAACAAAGAGTGATCGTCGGGGAATACCAACGATGGATTGCCAAATTCTTGGGATATGATTTTAGTATTGAGAACCAACGTGGGCTCGATAACACGGCAGCTGATGCCTTGTCTCGCCTTCCACCCACATTGGAGTTTGGAGTCCTGAGTGTTGATGAGGGACTTAATACCGCTGTTTTTTCAGCCCAAATAGATGAAGACATCACATTGAATGGAATTCGGCAAGCTTCATGCAACAACAAAACTACAACTGAAGGTTACTCCTTACGTGGAGATTTATTATTGTACAAAGGCCGACTGGTTTTACCCTCCACTTACCAACGATTTCCTTGTTGCGTGAATTCCATAACAACCCAATTGGAGGACACCATGGCGATTTTAAAACATACCAGAGGTTAGCCCGCGAGGTATACTGGCGAGGAATGAAGGCTCAAGTAAGAAGTTTTGTTAGTGAATGTGTTGTATGTCAGCAAGCAAAATACCTTTCTTTGGCACCAACAGGTCTCTAGCAAGCCTTACCCTATTCCAGAGAGATTATGGGAGGATATATCGATGGATTTCATTGAAGGGCTTCCGAAATCAAAGGGGTATGACACTATGCTTGTGGTGGTGGACCGCTTATCCAAGTATGGTCACTTTATCGCTTTAAAACATCCTTTTATTGCAATTTTTGTGGCTGCTGTATTTATTAAAGAAATTGTGCGTTTACGGTGTCCGCGGATTATTGTCTCTGACAGGGATAAAATATTCACGAGTTTGTTTTGGGTAGAGTTATTTCGCGCCTTGGGGCGCAATTACAGAAAAGTACAGGCTACCATCCTCAAACAGCCGGCAAACGAAGGTGGTGAACCGAAGTGTGGAATCCTATCTTCGGTGTTTTGCCATGACAACACCTACATAGTGGTCTAAATGGTTACCATGGGCAGAATTTAGTTACAATACTTCATTCCATGTTTCTGCTCAATTGACTCCGTTTGAAATTGTATACGGTCGTGCCCCACCGCCGTCATTGCCTTACTCTTTGGACTCTTCGGCCGTCCCCGAGGTGGATATCCAGTTTCGCGATCGGGATGCTATGTCAGTGACTTTAAAAGGGTCTTTATAGAAGGCTCAACACCGTATGTGTCCATTCTCCGCCAAGCCATCGGTCAGAATATGCCAGTTTTTCCGATACCCCCTACTTTAACTCCTGATTTGAAATTTCACGTCATCCCGGCGGGGCCTCCGAAAATCTCAATTGGAGGATACTGTTCTGGAAGTCCTTATTCGTTTGGAGCATGCCACTAAGGATGACGCTACATGGGAGCTTCCATCTACTATTGATGCCCAATTTCCACAATTCCACCTTGAGAACAAGGTGGCTCTTTGGGGGGCGGGTAATGATAGGCCCCGGTTTACAAAGGCGTATCAACGTAAGCGTGTGAGGGGTAGAGAGGTCGTGTGAAAAGTTGTTACGTGAGAGGGGCCTAGTACCTTTTTGTTAGTTAGAGTGGGCCACGTTTGGGAGTATATTATAGGGCAGTGATGTTGGGAGGGAGGTATCTTTTTTACTAATTGTGTTTACATTCTCGGTTGAGAATTAGAGAGAGGTGGGGAGCTCTCAAATCTCCCTTGTTTGGATGCTGTTGATAAATAAATTGCAGATTAGGCCTATCTTTGAGTCACACATGAACCACCACAAATCTCCATAAATATATGATCTTGTCCACTTTACTATCAAGATTGTTTAGTCTTATCAGAGAACTCATAACGAGAAAATATAAATTGCTAAGCACTCAGATGTGCTTAGTCTTATTAGAGAAATCATAACGACAAAATATAGATTGCTAGCACTCAGATGTGCTTAGTCTTATCAGAACATTTATAAAAAAAATTATATAGATTGCTAAGCACTGATCAGATGTGTCGAGTCTTATCAATAATGCAACAATACCGCAATGCAAGTTATATAAGACATAATATATAAGCAGTTATTAAACACACAACATGCCAACATACAAGCAAATAGAATCAACAATAGAAGCAACTTACACAAAAATGTCTTATGTCGCTCTTAAGACTAACCCAATGGTTCCCAAAAAGCCTTGAGCCATAATTCGAAAGCTCCAACCGAACCTAACTTAAAACAGGACAATCCAACCATTAGGAATAAAATTCCAGCAACTTAAATCAAGCATAAAAGTACATAAAAGAAGCCTTACCAGCTTGGGATTCACCCAAAATAACCTAATCCCTTGTTGGTGGGTATTCGGAGGTGTGAGCCACACATAAACCACCACATATCTGCATAATTATATGATCTTGTCCACTTTAGGCATATAACTTTTTCTCCTATTTCTCCTATTTCTTTTTCTAAACTTCCCTAAACTTGAAACCCCAAACAAACCATAGTCTATTATCCAATACTTCCACTTAACCCAACAATACCAAATATAAACTCCCTAATTGAATCCAAACAACAATTTTGGTTAATCCAATAACCAAAATCCACATTATTCTAATTTCGAAACACGGGGCGTTACAATATGTATTTTTTTTAAAATTTCTATTCATCTCCAAAGGTTTCCAAAAAGCCTTATCAAGAATGCAAAAAAAATGACTATCAAGATTGTTTAGTCTTATCAGAGAATTCACAACGACAAAATATAAATTGCTAGGCACTCAGATGTGCTTAGTCTTATAAGAGAATTCATAACGACAAAATATAGATTGCTATGCACTCAGATGTGCTTAGTCTTATCAGAACATTTATAAACGACAATATATAAAATTTGCTAAGCACTTAGATGTTCTTAATCTTATCAAAACATTTATAAAAAACAATATATAGATTGCTAAGCACTAATCAGATGTGTCGAGTCTTATCTATAATGCAACAATACCACAATGCAAGTCATATAAGTTATAATATATAAGCAGTTATTAAACAAACAACATGCCAACATACAAGCAAATAGAATCAACAGTAGAACCAACTTACACAAAAATGTCTTATGTCGCTCTTAAGACTAACCCAATGGTTCCCAAAAAGCCTTGAGCCATAATTCGAAAGCTCCAACCGAACCTAACTTAAAACAGGACAATCCAACCATTAGGAATAAAATTCAGCAACTTAAATCAAGCATAAAAGTACATAAAAGAAGCCTTACCAGCTTGGGATTCACCCAAAATAACCCAATCCCTTGTTGGTGGGTATTCGGAGGTGTGAGTGATAGGCCCTGGTTTACAAAGGTGTATGAACGTAAGCGTGTGAGGGGTAGAGAGGCCATGTGAAAAGTTGTTACGTGAGAGGGGCGCAGTACCTTTTTGTTTGTGAGTATATTATAGGACAGTGATGTTGGGAGGGAGGTATCTTTTTTGCTAATTGTGTAAACATTCTCTGTTGAGAAGTAGGGAGAGGTGGGGAGCTCTCAAATCTCCCTTGTTTGGCTGCTGTTGATAAATAAATTGTGGTTTAGGCCTATCAATTTGGTATCAAAGCGGTGTTTTGGGTATGGTTAGTAGAATGGAAGCTAGAGTAATAACATTGGAGGAGAAGATGACTGAATTGATGGAGAAACATGCAGGATTGGAAGGGAAGATACAAGTGCAACATTAGGACATGAACACGAGGTTTATGAGGTTGGAGGAGTTAATTCGTGCAAACAGAGGATCGACTTCATCCGAACGAACACGAAGTGATAAGGGGAAGCGTTCGACAGATGAAGAATTGAAAGAAAAAATGGTTGAATCAAAGGAAAAAACAACTGATGAGACTAAAACCGAGAGTGACTCACCTGGAAATCAAGAAGTGTCTTTGTTTGATATGCGTTTGAGGAAGCTTGAGATGCCCGTCTTCAAAAGGGTGGGAAGAAGAAGATGTAGACGGCTGAGTCCATAGGGTTGAACGATATTTTGTGGTTAGTAGGTTATCGGAGAGAGATAAATTGGAGGCCGCCGTCATGTGTTTGGAGGGGGAGGCGCTTACATGGCATCAATATGAGGATGAACAAACAAAGATTACCAGCTGGGATGAATTCAAGGGGTTACTTCGTGAGCGATTTCGGCATCAACGAAGGATGATCGATATGCGCGGTTGATGCGATTACAACAGGAAACGACGATGCGGCTTTATCGGCGCCGGTTTGAACAATACGTTTCGGGGTTGAAGGATATATGCGTGGGAGTTCTGGAAAGCAAATTTGTGTGTGGGTTGAAGGAGGAGATGCGCAAGCTGAAGCCCGTGGGCCTTAAGGCTAAGATGGCCATGGCTCAATTAATCGAAGATGATGATCTGATAAAACAAAAAAAAAAAGCTGGGGGTTGCCGGAAGTCCGAACCCTAAAAGTGGGTCGACGCAAATTGGATCGGGTTTATGGGGCGAGCGGGTCCGCGGGTCGAACCGTTTCTTTTAACCTAAATCGTGCGACACCTTTATCAACATCCATCACTCTCGTGCGTGATACGATGGGGAAGAGGAGTTTCGAGTCTCCGTTCAAACGCCTCACCGATTTGGAGCTGCAGAGCAAACGTGAAAAATGTTTGTGTTACAAATGCGATGAGAAGTTCATCCCCGGCCATCGATGTAAAAAAATGAATTGCAGGTGATGGTTTTGCAAGGAGATGAGTCTGAAGGAATGGAAGAGCATTTGGTGATGCAAGACGGGACTAACAACGAAGGGCAAGAAGGTCCCGAAGTCGCAATCGAAAACTCTGAGGTTGCGGCCTTGTCCTTGAACTCCATGGTCGGGTTTAATTCACCGAAAACTATGAAGGTGAGAGGAATAATCGTCGGACAAGGCGTTGTGGTGCTCATTGACACGTGGCGCTACCCACAATTTCATTTCAGATGCAATTGTACAAACCCTCGGTCTACCAGTATCACCATCAACAAGTTATGGTGTCATTTTGGGAACGGGAGGATCGGTGCGCGCTTCCGGGATTTGTAAAGTTGTGATTCTAACTATTTCTGATTTAACTATCATTCACGATTTTCTTCCCTTACCCTTGGGCAGTGCTGATGTAATCTTGGGCATTTCATGGTTGGAGACCTTGGGAAAAATTCAATTTGATTATCGACTATCTGAGATGGACATTCGAGTGGGTGATTGGTTGGTTCAGCTACGAGGAGATCGTAGTCTGGTAAAATCCCAAATCTCACTTAAATCTATGATGAGAGCAATGGGCGACGCCGATCAGGGGGTGCTCGTTGAGTTAAATGTGATGGAGCCGGAAAGGAGGAGTAAGCATGAAGGGGTTGTTCCTCGAGTTCTTGAGATGTTTCTGGTCGAAATATAGCAAGTGCTGCAACAATTCGTTCGCGTCTTTGAGGCTCCGAATTCCTTACCCCCTAGTCGCAATCGTGATCATGTTGTTGAGCTTGAACCCGGGACTGGGCCTATTATTAATGTTCGCCCCTATCGATACCCACAGTTTCAGAAAGATGAGATTGAACGACTGATGCGTGAGATGTTGCTTGCTGACTCATTCAACCAAGTAAGAGTGCTTTTTCCAGCCCGGTGCTTTTAGTAAAAAGAAAAAGATGGGAGTTGGCGTTTTTGCGTGGATTACCGGGCTCTAAACCGCAACACGATCCCGGATAAGTATCCTATTCCTATCGTAGATGAGTTGATCGACGAGTTATATGGCGCTACGATCTTCTCCAAGATTGATTTAAAGTCGGGCTACCACCAAATTCGAGTCAATCCCTCAGATATTCATAAGACGGCTTTTCGGACCCACGAAGGGCAGTACGAGTTCTTAGTAATGCCTTTTGGCTTACGCAATGCTCCTTCGACCTTTCAATCGATTATGAATGATATATTGCGAACCTTCCTTCGTAAGTTTGTACTGGTGTTCTTTGACGATATTTTGATTTATAGCACTACTCTACAAGAGCATGTTGTCCAGTTGACCAAGGTGTTGGAGGTCTTGGTTGAAAATCAATTTGTGGCCAATTTTTAAAAGTGTCAATTTGCTGCTGCCAAGGTTGAATATTTGGGCCATTTGGTGTCAGCTCAGGGAGTTGCAGCAGACCCGACCAAGCCAGAAGCTATGAGGTGTTGCCCGAGCCCAAGAAATGTTAAAGAGTTACGAGGGTTCCTCAGTTTGACCAGGTATTATCAAAAGTTTGTGGCCAACTATGGGTCAAATCTCTTTTCCACTGACACAACTCCTTAAGAAAGATAAATTCAGTTGGGGAGAAGGAGCTGAGGAAGCATTCCAGCGTTTAAAATCAGCTATGATCACTGTTCCTGTTCTTGGACTACCGGATTTTTCTCGACCTTTTGAAGTAGAAACAGATGCATCCGGTGTGGGGGTAGGAGCGGTACTAATGCAAAGTCGGAGGCCAATGGCTTATTTCAGCCAAGCTTTACCTCTCACCCATCGTTTTAAAGCTGTTTATGAGAGGGAATTAATGGCAATTGTTTTTGCCATCCAGAAATGGAGACCATATCTGTTGGGTCGAAACTTTGTAGTACGTACCGACCAACGTAGCTTGAATTTTTTGTTGGAACACAGAGTGATCGTCGGGGAATACCAACGATGGATTGCCAAATTCTTGGGATATGATTTTAGTATTGAGAACCAACGTGGGCTCGATAACACGGCAGCTGATGCCTTGTCTCGCCTTCCACCCACCTTGGAGTTTGGAGTCCTGAGTGTTGTTGAGGGACTTAATACCGCTGTTTTTTCAGCCCAAATAGATGAAGACATCACATTGAATGGAATTCGGCAAGCTTTATGCAACAACAAAACTACAACTGAAGGTTACTCCTTACGTGGAGATTTATTATTGTACAAAGGCCGACTGGTTTTACCCTCCACTTCACCAACGATTTCCTTGTTGCGTGAATTCCATAACAACCCAATTGGAGGACACCATGGCGATTTTAAAACATACCAGAGGTTAGCCCGCGAGGTATACTGGCGAGGAATGAAGGCTCAAATAAGAAGTTTTGTTAGTGAATGTGTTGTATGTCAGCAAGCAAAATACCTTTCTTTGGCACCAACAGGTCTCTAGCAAGCCTTACCTATTCCAGAGAGAATATGGGAGGATATATCGATGGATTTCATTGAAGGGCTTCCGAAATCAAAGGGGTATGACACTATGCTTGTGGTGGTGGACCGCTTATCCAAGTATGGTCACTTTATCGCTTTAAAACATCCTTTTATTGCAATTTTTGTGGCTGCTGTATTTATTAAAGAAATTGTGCGTTTACGGTGTCCGCGGAGTATTGTGTTTGACAGGGATAAAATATTCACGAGTTTGTTTTGGGTAGAGTTATTTCGCGCCTTGGGGACGCAATTACAGAAAAGTACAGGCTACCATCCTCAAACAGCCGGCAAACGGAGGTGGTGAACCGAAGTGTGGAATCCTATCTTCGGTGTTTTGCCATGACAACACTTACATAGTGGTCTAAATGGTTACCATGGGCAGAATTTAGTTACAATACTTCATTCCATGTTTCTGCTCAATTGACTCCGTTTGAAATTGTATACGGTCGTGCCCCACCGCCGTCATTGCCTTACTCTTTGGACTCTTCGGCCGTCGCCGAGGTGGATATTCAGTTGCACGATCGGGATGCTATGTCGGTGACTGTAAAAGGGTCTTTATAGAAGGCTCAACACCGTATGTGTCCATTCTTCGCCAAGCCATCGGTCAGAATATGCCAGTTTTTCCGATACCCCCTACTTTAACTCCTGATTTGAAATTTCACGTCATCCCGGCGGGGCCTCCGAAAATCTCCATTGGAGGATACTGTTCTGGAAGTCCTTATTCGTTTGGAGCATGCCACTAAGGATGACGCTACATGGGAGCTTGCATCTACTATTGATGCCCAATTTCCAACATTCCACCTTGAGGACAAGGTGGCTCTTTGGGGGGCGGGTAATGATAGGCCCCGGTTTACAAAGGCGTATGAACGTAAGCGTGTGAGGGGTAGAGAGGTCGGGTGAAAAGTTGTTACGTGAGAGGGGCCTAGTACCTTTTTGTTAGTTAGAGTGGGCCACGTTTGGGAGTATATTATAGGGCAGTGATGTTGGGAGGGAGGTATCTTTTTTACTAATTGTGTAAACATTCTCGGTTGAGAAGTAGAGAGAGGTGGGGAGCTCTCAAATCTCCCTTGTTTGGATGCTGTTGATAAATAAATTGCGGATTAGGCCTATCTTTGAGTCACACATGAACCACCACAAATCTCCATAAATATATGATCTTGTCCACTTTACTATCAAGATTGTTTAGTCTTATCAGAGAACTCATAACGAGAAAATATAAATTGCTAAGCACTCAGATATGCTTAGTCTTAATAGAGAAATCATAACGACAAAATATAGATTGCTAGCACTCAGATGTGCTTAGTCTTATCAGAACATTTATAAAAAAAATTATATAGATTGCTAAGCACTGATCAGATGTGTCGAGTCTTATCAATAATGCAACAATACCGCAATGCAAGTTATATAAGACATAATATATAAGCAGTTATTAAACACACAACATGCCAACATACAAGCAAATAGAATCAACAGTAGAAGCAACTTACACAAAAATGTCTTATGTCGCTCTTAAGACTAACCCAATGGTTCCCAAAAAGCCTTGAGCCATAATTCGAAAGCTCCAACCGAACCTAACTTAAAACAGGACAATCCAACCATTAGGAATAAAATTCCAGCAACTTAAATCAAGCATAAAAGTACATAAAAGAAGCCTTACCAGCTTGGGATTCACCCAAAATAACCTAATCCCTTGTTGCTGGGTATTCGGAGGTGTGAGCCACACATGAACCACCACATATTTTTTAATGCACACGGCTCAAAAGAATCTTCAGTTCTGAAATTTGCAAAACTATAGTTCAACTTGGATGATCTTTATCTTTTCATACACAACTCCAAAAATAGTGAAACCAGATATCAAATTGAAGTCATTGCAAGAATTAGTTACCATTAACGAGGATAGTTCAATTGACAGGAAGTTCTGTGTTAGACCCCCAATTGTAAATACTTACTCTAGGAAGGGTAAGAAGGGAAAAGAGAAAATGATATAACCGTTTGCAAAAGTTAGTGGGACCAGGGTGTACGGTTGTTAGGGTTACAGGGTACCTTGGTATTTAAGTTTTCTTTCTTGTTATTTTGTGGTTATCTGGTATTTTGTGATAGAACAGTAGCTCTGAGAGCTCTTTGGAGAGGTTACCGGCGCTCTCGAATCTGCCGGGTGTTTCATGTGTTTGTAATCGTTAGTATTTTGCAATATCAATATCACAAGTAAGAGTTATCTTACAAGTGGTATCAGAGCTCTCTACGAAACTGGGGAGGTGGAAGAAGATGGCACAGAAGATGATAGAAGAAAGACTTACAGCAACCGAACTAGCCATCGGAGAAATGAAGAAATCGACCGAGGAAGCATTGGGAGTGTTGAAAATGGAGATACAAAGGTTACCAAGCCTGGAGAAATCGGTAGATCGCATGAGCATTCTGCTGAGCACTCTGGTTAAAGATCTGGCGGAAGGAAAGTTGAATCGAGTTACGGAGTCGGAACTGATCGAAATGTCCACAGGAAAGAGGAAATACAAGGAAGTGGAAGAGGAGCGCGAACCAGAGATGGGGTGGGAAGAAGGAGAGTCCTCCATGAAAAGAGGGGGAGATGGACAAGGAGAAAGAATTAAGTTCAAAAAAGTGGAGATGCCAGTCTTTAACGGAACGGACCCCGACGGGTGGCTATTCCGAGCAGAGCGATACTTCCAGTTGAATCGGCTAACAGAGTTCGAAAAACTCACGGTGGCAGTCGTGAGCTTCGAAGGTCAGGCACTGCACTGGTACCGCTGGGCCGAACATCGCAAGAGAATGAAAATCTGGGGAGAGTTGAAAGCAAGGTTATTCGTGAGATTCAGACGTTTAAGGGAAGGGACAATCTGTGCAAGGTTCCTAGCGATCAAACAAGAAGGAACCGTGGAAGCGTTTTGTCAAAAGTTTGAAGAACTGGCGGCGCCACTTCCCCACCTGTCGGAGGAGGTTTTAGAAAGCACGTTTTTAAATGGGCTGAAGGAAGTCATCAAAACGGAAACCCTATGTTTTGAACCGGTTGGGCTCGAAAATATGATGCGAGCGGCCCAAAGGGTTGAGGATAAGATGGAAGCTGCGTTAATGGGCCTGGAACAAACGCACGTGAAAATGACGCGTAACCCACTGTTCAGCCAGAACAACCCATCAACGTCTAAGACGTCAGAAGTACCTCATCCAACGCGAACCATCACGTTAGCTGAACGGATACCCTTCACGAAGAAGGAACCCACCTACAAACGACTCTCAGATAGCGAAATACGTTCACGAAGAGAGAAGGGTTTGTGTTTTCGCTGTGAAGAGAAGTTTGTTCCCGGCCACCGCTGCAAGAATAAGGAGCTGAGAGTGTTGATCACGGCGGACGAAGGGGAAGAAGAAGAGAGTGTACTGACGGAGGACGAAAAAATCGTGGAAGCGAAAGCCATGGAGGTTAGTCCTAACATTCAATTATCCCTGAACTCAGTGGTGGGTTTATCTTCCCCAGGGACAATGAAGGTCAAAGGAGTGTTAAACAACCAAGAGGTTGTAATGATGATCGATTGCGGAGCCACTCACAATTTCATCAACAAGAAGTTAGTAGAGAGTTTGAACTTACCAGTCTCTGATACGACTAACTACGGCGTAGTGATGGGAACGGGGGAAGCTATCAAAGGGATGGGAGTCTGCAAAGGAATAGAAATAGTGGTCCCAGAGCTGTCGATAATCGAAGAGTTTTTACCTTTTGAACTGGGTAATTTGGATGTCGTGCTGGGCATGCAATGGTTAAAAAAACAGGGAGCGATGACGGTTGACTGGAAGAACCTCAGCATGACGTTCGTCGTCGGTGATACTAGAGTCGTTCTTAAAGGGGACCCTTCCCTCGCAAGAATGGAAATTTCTCTGAAAATGATGGCAAAAAACTGGCAACCGGAGGATCAGGGATTTTTGGTTGAATTCACATCGATGAATATGGGCGAGGAGGAATTGATAACCGAGACAAATATTCCCCAACTAGACCGATTACTCACGGAATATGAGGATATATTCAACATGCCAGAGAAGTTGCCACCTGCAAGACAAATCGATCACCGAATACAGTTGAAAGAAGGAACAGACCCCACCAATTCTCATCCCTATAGATACCCACACGCCCAAAAGACAGAAATCGAGCGTATGATCGATGAAATGCTTCTCACAGGGATTATACGGCCAAGTGTAAGCCCCTACTCGAGCCCAGTGATTTTGGTTAAGAAGAAAGATGGTAGTTGGCGTTTCTGCGTGGACTACAGAGCTTTGAATAAGGCAACGGTCCCAGACAAATTTCCAATTCCCATGATTGATGAATTACTAGATGAATTACACGGAGCTAAGTTCTTCTCCAAAATCGACTTGAAGTCAGGCTACCATCAGATCCGAATGGCAGATACAGATGTACAGAAGACAGCTTTTCGCACCCATGAGGGACACTACGAATTTCTAGTCATGCCATTTGGACTGACAAACGCGCCGGCCACTTTTCAAGCTCTAATGAATCAGGTTTTTCGCCCTTTCCTTCGACGCTGTCTACTAGTTTTTTTTGATGACATACTGGTTTACAGCCCTGATCTGCAAACGCACATATCCCATTTGGGCGCAGTGTTTAACGTGCTAAGAGATAACCATCTCTATGCCAATTATTCCAAGTGTCATTTCGTGAAAGAAAAGATTGAATACCTGGGACACTGGGTATCAGCGCAGGGAGTTGAGGCAGATGGCGAAAAGTTAAGAGCAATGAAGGAATGGCCCATTCCAACTAATTTGAAGGAACTCAGAGGATTTCTGGGATTAACAGGGTACTACCGCAGATTTGTAGCCAATTATGGTAGCATAGCAAAGACCTTATCTGATCTGACCAAGAAAGACGCGTTTAAATGGAATAACGAGGCCACCGAAGCGTTTGAAAGATTGAAAACGGCCATGATGACCTTGCCCGTTCTGGCATTACCAGACTTTGATTCTCCTTTTGTGTTGGAGACAGACGCATCAGGCACGGGTCTAGGAGCAGTCCTCATGCAAAATAAGAGACCTCTGGCTTACTTTAGCCAAAAGTTATCAGAACGAGGACGACTTAAGTCCACTTATGAGCGAGAACTTATGGCTATTGTTTTGTCGGTACAGAAATGGAGACATTATTTATTGGGGCACCACTTCACCGTCAGGACAGATCAGAAATCTCTGAAAGACTTCCTGGAGCAAAAAGAGGTCCGCCCGGATTTTCAAAAGTGGCTAACCAAATTGATGGGATACGACTTCGACATTCAATATGTACCAGGCCTAGAAAACAAAGCAGCCGATGCTCTCTCAAGAATGCCAGATGTAATCGAGTTAAAGACCCTGACGGTCCCAAAGATTATAGACGTGATCAAGGTTCAGGAGGAAATTGGGTCGGATCCGAAGATGGGGGCAATCAGGGACAAGGTGAGCCAGGATCAAGACAGTGTTCCACCTTACTCTATCCTAAATGGGCAACTTTGCTATAAGAAAAGAATGGTAATATCCAAGGAATCCAGCCTAATTCCAACTATCCTTCACATGTTCCATGCTTCGGTGTTGGGGGGGCATTCAGGATTCCTGAGAACCTACAAAAGAATAACGGCTGAATTATTTTGGGAAGGAATGAAATCTGATGTGAAGAAATTTGTGGATGAATGCACGATTTGTCAGAGCAACATGACCCAAGCCATGTCTCCAGCAGGGTTGTTGGAACCACTGCCTATCCCAAATCGAGTTTGGGAGGATATATCCATGGATTTTGTCGAAGGATTGCCCAAATCCATGACATGTGATGCGATACTGGTAGTAGTCGATCGCCTGAGTAAATATGGCCACTTTCTGGCGGTCAGTCACCCCTTCTCGGCCAAGACCATAGCAGCTCTGTTCGTCAAGGAAATTGTAAGACTCCATGGATTTCCCAGATCTATTGTATCCGACAGGGACAAGATCTTCTTAAGCCACTTCTGGACTGAGTTGTTCCGTCTCCAGGACACCAAGTTGAATCGCAGTACTGCCTACCATCCTCAGACGGATGGCCAAACAGAGCGAGTGAACCGCTGCTTGGAAACTTACCTTCGATGCTTCTGTAATGAAAAACCCAAGACATGGAATAATTGGTTGGCGTGGGCCGAATTGTGGTATAACACCAATTACCATGGATCCATTAACACCACTCCATTCCAGGTAGTTTACGGTCGGCCACCCCCCCCAATCATTTCATACGGCGAGGTCACCACAGCGAATGATACTCTGGAGAAACAGCTCATTGACAGGGATCGGACACTTATGAAATTGAAAGACCAGCTGGTGATAGCGCAGAACAGAATGAAAAAGTACGCTGACATGCGAAGAAGGGAATTGGAATTCCAGATTGGCGATCAAGTCTATCTGAAGCTGAGGCCATATCGCCAACGCTCTCTGGCGAGGAAGCGATGCGAGAAGCTTAGCCCCAAGTATTTTGGGCCGTATATAGTAACAGCACGAATCGGTAAAGTGGCGTACCGGTTGGAACTGCCCAAGGAAGCATCTATCCACCCAGTTTTCCATGTCTCCCAGCTAAAAAGGGCCATCGGAGCCAAGGCCAACGTCTTGCCTACTTACCCGATTCTCAATGATGAATTTGAATGGATGGTGGAACCAGCAAGTTTGGAAGGAGTACGCTGGAATGGAGAGAGTAAAGCATGGGAAGTCCTGATTGCATGGAAAAATCTTCCAGACTGTGAGGCAACGTGGGAAATGGCTATTCCAATGAAGGAACAGTTTCCGGACTTCCACCTTGAGGACAAGGTGGCTGTGATGGGGGGAGATATTGTTAGACCCCCAATTGTAAATACTTACTCTAGGAAGGGTAAGAAGGGAAAAGAGAAAATGATATAACCGTTTGCAAAAGTTAGTGGGACCAGGGTGTACGGTTGTTAGGGTTACAGGGTACCTTGGTATTTAAGTTTTCTTTCTTGTTATTTTGTGGTTATCTGGTATTTTGTGATAGAACAGTAGCTCTGAGAGCTCTTTGGAGAGGTTACCGGCGCTCTCGAATCTGCCGGGTGTTTCATGTGTTTGTAATCGTTAGTATTTTGCAATATCAATATCACAAGTAAGAGTTATCTTACATTCTGCCCTTGATTAAGATTTTCACATTTTTTTCTTCTAAAATTTATGAACCTTTTTCACATTTTTTTTCTTTCAGATGTATGTGGAAAGAGAGAAAAATAAATAAATAAAAAATCGATATTCTTCGTCATTTGCTTCAAGTTTATCCATGGCAAAGAACCTAACAATTTAAGGGTGTCCAACAACCGTGGACTATATGAGAAATTGGTTAAGGAAAAAAAAAGGAAATATAAGAAAGGATATAAATGGCCAAGCTCGGGGACAAGTATAGGAGGTGACTCGGAAGAGGGATGCAACTCTATGTTATGGGGAAGTTGCGATGAACTAGAAGATAGCTCAGAAGAGGGATGTGACTCTATGTTATGAGGAAGTTGCGATGAACTAGAAGATAGCTCAAAAGAGGGATGTGACTCTATGTTATGAGGAAGTTGCAATGAACTAGAAGGTAGCTCAGAAGAAGGATGAGATTCAGGTGTGTTTGAAGGAAATTGAGGAATGCAATCCCAATTATGTGATTCAATATCACTATGCTCCCCTGGAAGTGCGGAATTGGGAAAAAATAGACGATTTTCAAGGAAGGTGACATCCATGGTATGAAAAAATTGGCGAGTCGGGGGATAATAGCATTTGTATCCTTTCTTGTTTGGTGAGTACCCTAGAAAGATGCATTTCGTGGATCGAGCATCAAGTTTGCCACGATGTTCAGGATAGATATGAACAAAAGTCGTACACCCAAATAATTTTAGTGGTAGTTGAGACACAAGAAGATGTAGGATATAGGGTAAGCAAAGTTTGTAAGGGTGTGTTGAAGCCAAGAGTGCGAGAAGGCATGCGGTTTATTAGATATGTGGCAGTTAGAACTGCTTCACCCCAGAAAATTTTTGGTACATATGAAGTGAGCATTAAGGAACGGGCTACATCAAGAAGATGACGATTTTTGCGTTCAACCACACCATTTTGTTGGGGTGTGTAAAGACAAGAGCTTTGATGGACAATACCATGATGATTTTGGATCATTCTAACTATTTTTTATTTAACTATCATTCACGATTTTCTTCCCTTACCCTTGGGCAGTGCTGATGTAATCTTGGGCATTTCATGGTTGGAGACCTTGGGAAAAATTCAATTTGATTATCGACTATCTGAGATGGACATTCGAGTGGGTGATTGGTTGGTTCAGCTACGAGGAGATCGTAGTCTGGTAAAATCCCAAATCTCACATAAATCTATGATGAGAGCAATGGGCGACGCCGATCAGGGGGTGCTCGTTGAGTTAAATGTGATGGAGCCGGAAAGGAGGAGTAAGCATGAAGGGGTTGTTCCTCGAGTTCTTGAGATGTTTCTGGTCGAAATATAGCAAGTGCTGCAACAATTCGTTCGCGTCTTTGAGGCTCTGAATTCCTTACCCCTAGTCGCAATCGTGATCATGTTGTTGAGCTCGAACCCGGGACTGGGCCTATTATTAATGTCCGCCCCTATCGATACCCACAGTTTCAGAACGATGAGATTGAACGACTGATGCGTGAGATGTTACTTGCTGACTCATTCAACCAAGTAAGACTGCTTTTTCCAGCCCGGTGCTTTTAGTAAAAAAAAAAAAGATGGGAGTTGGCGTTTTTGCGTGGATTACCGGGCTCTAAACCGCAACACGATCCCGGATAAGTATCCTATTCCATTTGTAGATGAGTTGATCGACGAGTTATATGGCGCTACGATCTTCTCCAAGGTTGATTTAAAGTCGGGCTACCACCAAATTCGAGTCAATCCCTCAGATATTCATAAGACGGCTTTTCGGACCCACGAAGGGCACTACGAGTTCTTAGTAATGCCTTTTGGCTTACGCAATGCTCCTTCGACCTTTCAATCGATTATGAATGATATATTGCGACCCTTCCTTCGTAAGTTTGTACTGATGTTCTTTGACGATATTTTGATTTATAGCACTACTCTACAAGAGCATGTTGTCCAGTTGACCAAGGTGTTGGAGGTCTTGGTTGAAAATCAATTTGTGGCCAATTTTTAAAAGTGTCAATTTGCTGCTGCCAAGGTTGAATATTTGGGCCATTTGGTGTCAGCTCACGGAGTTGCAGCAGACCCGACCAAGCCAGAAGCTATGAGGTGTTGCTCGAGCCCAAGAAATGTTAAAGAGTTACGAGGGTTCCACGGTTTGACCAGGTATTATCAAAAGTTTGTGGCCAACTATGGGTCAAATCTCTTTTCCACTGACACAACTCCTTAAGAAAGATAAATTCAGTTGGGGGGAAGGAGCTGAGGAAGCATTCCAGCGTTTAAAATCAGCTATGATCACTGTTCCTGTTCTTGGACTACTGGATTTTTCTCGACCTTTTGAAGTAGAAACAAATGCATCCGGTGTGGGGGTAGGAGCGGTACTAATGCAAAGTCGGAGGCCAATGGCTTATTTCAGCCAAGCTTTACCTCTCACCCATCGTTTTAAAGCTGAGAGGGAATTAATGGCAATTGTTTTTGCCATCCAGAAATGGAGACCATATCTGTTGGGTCGAAACTTTGTAGTACGTACCGACCAACGTAGCTTGAATTTTTTGTTGGAACAAAGAGTGATCGTCGGGGAATACCAACGATGGATTGCCAAATTCTTGGGATATGATTTTAGTATTGAGAACCAACGTGGGCTCGATAACACGGCAGCTGATGCCTTGTCTCGCCTTCCACCCACCTTGGAGTTTGGAGTTCTGAGTGTTGTTGAGGGACTTAATACCGCTGTTTTTTCAGCCCAAATAGATGAAGACATCACATTGAATGGAATTCGGCAAGCTTCATGCAACAACAAAACTACAACTGAAGGTTACTCCTTACGTGGAGATTTATTATTGTACAAAGGCCGACTGGTTTTACCCTCCACTTCACCAACGATTTCCTTGTTGCGTGAATTCCATAACAACCCAATTGGAGGACACCATGGCGATTTTAAAACATACCAGAGGTTAGCCCGCGAGGTATACTGGCGAGGAATGAAGGCTCAAGTAAGAAGTTTTGTTAGTGAATGTGTTGTATGTCAGCAAGCAAAATACCTTTCTTTGGCACCAACAGGTCCCTAGCAAGCCTTACCTATTCCAGAGAGAATATGGGAGGATATATCGATGGATTTCATTGAAGGGCTTCCGAAATCAAAGGGGTATGACACTATGCTTGTGGTGGTGGACCGCTTATCCAAGTATGGTCACTTTATCGCTTTAAAACATCCTTTTATTGCAATTTTTGTGGCTGCTGTATTTATTAAAGAAATTGTGCGTTTACGGTGTCCGCGGAGTATTGTGTCTGACAGGGATAAAATATTCACGAGTTTGTTTTGGGTAGAGTTATTTCGCACCTTGGGGACGCAATTACAGAAAAGTACAGGCTACCATCCTCAAACAGCCGGCAAACGGAGGTGGTGAACCGAAGTGTGGAATCCTATCTTCGGTGTTTTGCCATGACAACACCTACATAGTGGTCTAAATGGTTACCATGGGTAGAATTTAGTTACAATACTTCATTCGATGTTTCTGCTCAATTGACTCCGTTTGAAATTGTATACGGTCGTGCCCCACCGCCGTCATTGCCTTACTCTTTGGACTCTTCGGCCGTCGCCGAGGTGGATATCCAGTTGCGCGATCGGGATGCTATGTCGGTGACTTTAAAAGGGTCTTTATAGAAGGCTCAACACCGTATGTGTCCATTCTCCGCCAAGCCATCGGTCAGAATATGCCAGTTTTTCCGATACCCCCTACTTTAACTCCTAATTTGAAATTTCACGTCATCCCGGCGGGGCGTCCGAAAATCTCCATTGGAGGATACTGTTCTGGAAGTCCTTATTCGTTTGGAGCATGCCACTAAGGATGACGCTACATGGGAGCTTGCATCTACTATTGATGCCCAATTTCCAGCATTCCACCTTGAGGACAAGGTGGCTCTTTGGGGGGCGGGTAATGATAGGCCCCGGTTTACAAAGGCGTATGTACGTAAGCGTGTGAGGGGTAGAGAGGTCGTGTGAAAAGTTGTTACGTGAGAGGGGCCTAGTACCTTTTTGTTAGTTAGAGTGGGCCACGTTTGGGAGTATATTATAGGGCAGTGATGTTGGGAGAGAGGTATCTTTTTTACTAATTGTGTAAACATTCTCGGTTGAGAAGTAGAGAGAGGTGGGGAGCTCTCAAATCTCGCTTGTTTGGATGTTGTTGCTAAATAAATTGCGGATTAGGCCTATCTTTGAGTCACACATGAACCACCACAAATCTCCATAAATATATGATCTTGTCCACTTTACTATCAAGATTGTTTAGTCTTATCAGATAACTCATAACGAGAAAATATAAATTGCTAAGCACTCAGATGTGCTTAGTCTTAATAGAGAAATCATAACGACAAAATATAGATTGCTAGCACTCAGATGTGCTTAGTCTTATCAGAACATTTATAAAAAAAATTATATAGATTGTTAAGCACTGATCAGATGTGTCGAGTTTTATCAATAATGCAACAATACCACAATGCAAGTTATATAAGACATAATATATAAGCAGTTATTAAACACACAACATGCCAACATACAAGCAAATAGAATCAACAATAGAAGCAACTTACACAAAAATGTCTTATGTCTCTCTTAAGACTAACCCAATGGTTCCCAAAAAGCCTTGAGCCATAATTCGAAAGCTCCAACCGAACCTAACTTAAAACAGGACAATCCAACCATTAGGAATAAAATTCCAGCAACTTAAATCAAGCATAAAAGTACATAAAAGAAGCCTTACCAGCTTGGGATTCACCCAAAATAACCTAATCCCTTATTGGTGGGTATTCGGAGGTGTGAGCCACACATGAACCACCACATATCTGCATAATTATATGATCTTGTCCACTTTAGGCATATAACTTTTTCTCCTATTTCTCATATTTATTTTTCTAAACTTCCCGAAATTTGAAACCCCAAACAAACCATAGTCTATTATCCAATACTTCCACTTAACCCAACAATACCAAATATAAAATCCTAAATTGAATCCAAACAACAATTTTGGTTAATCCAATAACCAAAATCCACATTATTCTAATTTTGAAACACGGGGCGTTACAATATGTAGTTTTTTTTAAATTTCTATTCATCTCCAAAGGTTTCCAAAAAGCCTTATCAAGAATACAAAAAAAATGACTATCAAGATTGTTTAGTCTTATCAGAGAATTCATAACGACAAAATATAAATTACTAGGCACTCAGATGTGCTTAGTCTTATAAGAGAATTCATAACGACAAAATATAGATTGCTATGCACTCAGATGTGCTTAGTCTTATCAGAACATTTATAAACGACAATATATAAAAATTGCTAAGCACTTAGATGTTCTAAATCTTATCAAAACATTTATAAAAAAAAACAATATATAGATTGTTAAGCACTAATCAGATGTGTCGAGTCTTATCTATAATGCAACAATACCACAATGCAAGTCATATAAGTTATAATATATAAGCAGTTATTAAACACACAACATGTCAACATACAAGCAAATAGAATCAACAATAGAAGCAACTTACACAAAAATGTCTTACGTCGCTCTTAAGACTAACCCAATGGTTCCCAAAAAGCCTTGAGCCATAATTCGAAAGCTCCAACCGAACCTAACTTAAAACAGGACAATCCAACCATTAGGAATAAAATTCAGCAACTTAAATCAAGCATAAAAATACATAAAAGAAGCCTTACCAGCTTGGGATTCACCCAAAATAACCTAATCCCTTGTTGCTGGGTATTCGGAGGTGTGAGCCACACATGAACCACCACATATCTGCATAATTATATGATCTTGTCCACTTTAGGCATATAACTTTTTCTCCTATTTATCATATTTCTTTTTCTAAACTTCCCTAAACTTGAAACCCCAAACAAACCATAGTCTATTATCCAATACTTCCACTTAACCCAACAATATCAAATATAAACTCCTAAATTGAATCCAAACAACAATTTTGGTTAATCCAATAACCAAAACACACATTATTCTAATTTCGAAACACGGGGCGTTACAATATGTATTTTTTTTTAAATTTCTATTCATCTCCAAAGGTTTCCAAAAAGCCTTATCAAAAATGCAAAAAAAAATGACTATAAGATTGTTTAGTCTTATCAGAGAATTCATAACGACAAAATATAAATTGCTAGGCACTCAGATGTGCTTAGTCTTATAAGAGAATTCATAACGACAAAATATAGATTGCTATGCACTCAGATGTGCTTAGTCTTATCAGAACATTTATAAACGACAATATATAAAAATTGCTAAGCACTTAGATGTTCTTAATCTTATCAAAACATTTATAAAAAACAATTAATAGATTGCTAAGCACTAATCAGATGTGTCGAGTCTTATCTATAATGCAACAATACCACAATGCAAGTCATATAAGTTATAATATATAAGCAGTTATTAAACACACAACATTCCAACATACAAGCAAATAGAATCAACAATAGAAGCAACTTACACAAAAATGTCTTATGTCGCTCTTAAGACTAACCCAATGGTTCCCAAAAAGCCTTGAGCCATAATTCGAAAGCTCCAACCGAACCTAACTTAAAACAGGACAATCCAACCATTAGGAATAAAATTCAGCAACTTAAATCAAGCATAAAAGTACATAAAAGAAGCCTTACCAGCTTGGGATTCACCCAAAATAACCCAATCCCTTGTTGGTGGGTATTCGGAGGTGTGAGTGATAGGCCCCGGTTTACAAAGGTGTATGAACTTAAGCGTGTGAGGGGTAGAGAGGCCGTGTGAAAAGTTGTTACGTGAGAGGGGCGCAGTACCTTTTTGTTTGTGAGTATATTATAGGGCAGTGATGTTGGGAGGGAGGTATCTTTTTTGCTAATTGTGTAAACATTCTCTGTTGAGAAGTAGGGAGAGGTGGGGAGCTCTCAAATCTTTCTTGTTTGGCTGCTGTTGATATATAAATTGTGGTTTAGGCCTATCAATTTGGTATCAGAGCGGTGTTCTGGGTATGGTTAGTAGAATGGAAGCTAGAGTAATAACATTGGAGGAGAAGAGGACTGAATTGATGGATAAACATGCAAGATTGGAAGGGAAGATATAAGTGTAACATTAGGACATGAACACGAGGTTTATGAGGTTGGAGGAGTTAATTCGTGGAAACAGAGGATCGACTTCATCCGAACGAACACGAAGTGATAAGGGGAAGCGTTCGACAGATGAAGAATTGAAAGAAAAAATGGTTGAATCAAAGGAAAAAAAAACTGATGAGACTAAAACCGAGAGTGACTCACCTGGAAATCGAGAAGTGTCTTTGTTTGATATGCGTTTGAGGAAGCTTGAGATGCCCGTCTTCAAAGGGGAGGGAAGAAGAAGATGTAGACGACTCAGTCCATAGGGTTGAACGATATTTTGTGGTTAATAGGTTATCGGAGAGAGATAAATTGGAGGCCGCCGTCATGTGTTTGGAGGGGGAGGCGCTTACATGGCATCAAGGATGAACAAACAAAGATTACCAGCTGGTGAATTCAAGGGGTTACTTCGTGAGCGATTTCGGCCATCAACGAAGGATGATCGATATGCGCGGTTGATGCGATTACAACAGGAAACGACTGTGCGGCTTTATCGGCGCTGGTTTGAACAATACGTTTCGGGGTTGAAGGATATATGCGTGGGAGTTCTGGAAAGCAAATTTGTGTTAGGGTTGAAGGAGGAGATGCGCAAGCTGAAGCCCGTGGACCTTAAGGCTAAGATGGCCATGGCTCAATTAATCGAAGATGATGATCTGTTAAAACAAAAAAAAAGAAGCTGGGGGTTGCCGGAAGTCCAAACCCTAAAAGTGGGTCGACGCAAACTGGATCGGGTTATGGGGCGAGCGGGTCCGCAGGTCGAACCGTTTCTTTTAACCTAAATCGTGCGACACCTTTATCAACATCCATCACTCTCGTGCGTGATACGATGGGGAAGAGGAGTTTCGAGCCTCCGTTCAAACGCCTCACCGATTTGGATCTGCAGAGCAAACGTGAAAAATGTTTGTGTTACAAATGCGATGAGAAGTTCATCCCCGGCCATCGATGTAAAAAAATTAATTGCAGGTGATGGTTTTGCAAGGAGATGAGTCTGAAGGAATGGAAGAGCATTTGGTGATGCAAGACGGGGCTAACAACGAAGGGCAAGAAGGTCCCGAAGTCGCAATCGAAAACTCTGAGGTTGCGGCCTTGTCCTTGAACTCCATGGTTGGGTTTAATTCACCGAAAACTATGAAGGTGAGAGGAATAATCGTAGGACAAGGCGTTGTGGTGCTCATTGACAGTGGCGCTACCCACAATTTCATTTCAGATGCAATTGTACAAACCCTCGGTCTACCAGTATCACCATCAACAAGTTATGGTGTCATTTTGGGAACGGGAGGATCGGTGCGCGCTTCCGGGATTTGTAAAGTTCTGATTCTAACTATTTCTGATTTAACTATCATTCACGATTTTCTTCCCTTACCCTTGGGCAGTGCTGGTGTAATCTTGGGAATTTCATGGTTGGAGACCTTGGGAAAAATTCAATTTGATTATCGACTATCTGAGATGGACATTCGAGTGGGTGATTGGTTGGTTCAGCTACGAGGAGATCGTAGTCTGGTAAAATCCCAAATCTCACTTAAATCTATGATGAGAGCAATGGGCGACGCCGATCAGGGGGTGCTCGTTGAGTTAAATGTGATGGAGCCGGAAAGGAGGAGTAAGCATGAAGGGGTTGTTCCTCGAGTTCTTGAGATGTTTCTGGTCGAAATATAGCAAGTGCTGCAACAATTCGTTCGCGTCTTTGAGGCTCCGAATTCCTTACCCCCTAGTCGCAATCGTGATCATGTTGTTGAGCTTGAACCCGGGACTGGGCCTATTATTAATGTTCGCCCCTATCGATACCCACAGTTTCAGAAAGATGAGATTGAACGACTAATGCGTGAGATGTTGCTTGCTGACTCATTCAACCAAGTAAGAGTGCTTTTTCCAGCCCGGTGCTTTTAGTAAAAAGAAAAAGATGGGAGTTGGCGTTTTTGCGTGGATTACCGGGCTCTAAACCGCAACACGATCCCGGATAAGTATCCTATTCCTATCGTAGATGAGTTGATCGACGAGTTATATGGCGCTACGATCTTCTCCAAGATTGATTTAAAGTCGGGCTACCACCAAATTCGAGTCAATCCCTCAGATATTCATAAGACGGCTTTTCGGACCCACGAAGGGCACTACGAGTTCTTAGTAATGCCTTTTGGCTTACGCAATGCTCCTTCGACCTTTCAATCGATTATGAATGATATATTGCAAACCTTCCTTCGTAAGTTTGTACTGGTGTTCTTTGACGATATTTTGATTTATAGCACTACTCTACAAGAGCATGTTGTCCAGTTGACCAAGGTGTTGGAGGTCTTGGTTGAAAATCAATTTGTGGCCAATTTTTAAAAGTGTCAATTTGCTGCTGCCAAGGTTGAATATTTGGGCCATTTGGTGTCAGCTCACGGAGTTGCAGCAGACCCGACCAAGCCAGAAGCTATGAGGTGTTGCTCGAGCCCAAGAAATGTTAAAGAGTTACGAGGGTTCCACGGTTTGACCAGGTATTATCAAAAGTTTGTGGCCAACTATGGGTCAAATCTCTTTTCCACTGACACAACTCCTTAAGAAAGATAAATTCAGTTGGGGGGAAGGAGCTGAGGAAGCATTCCAGAGTTTAAAATCAGCTATGATCACTGTTCCTGTTCTTGGACTACCGGAATTTTCTCGACCTTTTGAAGTAGAAACAGATGCATCCGGTGTGGGGGTAGGAGCGGTACTAATGCAAAGTCGGAGGCCAATGGCTTATTTCAGCCAAGCTTTACCTCTCACCCATCGTTTTAAAGCTGTTTATGAGAGGGAATTAATGGCAATTGTTTTTGCCATCCAGAAATGGAGACCATATCTGTTGGGTCGAAACTTTGTAGTACGTACCGACCAACGTAGCTTGAATTTTTTGTTGGAACAAAGAGTGATCGTCGGGGAATACCAACGATGGATTGCCAAATTCTTGGGCTATGATTTTAGTATTGAGAACCAACGTGGGCTCGATAACACGGCAGCTGATGCCTTGTCTCGCCTTCCACCCACCTTGGAGTTTGGAGTCCTGAGTGTTGATGAGGGACTTAATACCGCTGTTTTTTCAGCACAAATAGATGAAGACATCACATTGAATGGAATTCGGCAAGCTTTATGCAACAACAAAACTACAACTGAAGGTTACTCCTTACGTGGAGATTTATTATTGTACAAAGGCCGACTGGTTTTACCCTCCACTTCACCAACGATTTCCTTGTTGCGTGAATTCCATAACAACCCAATTGGAGGACACCATGGCGATTTTAAAACATACCAGAGTTTAGCCCGCGAGGTATACTGGCGAGGAATGAAGGCTCAAGTAAGAAGTTTTGTTAGTGAATGTGTTGTATGTCAGCAAGCAAAATACCTTTCTTTGGCACCAACAGGTCTCTAGCAAGCCTTACCTATTCCAGAGAGAATATGGGAGGATATATCGATGGATTTCATTGAAGGGCTTCCGAAATCAAAGGGGCATGACACTATGCTTGTGGTGGTGGACCGCTTATCCAAGTATGGTCACTTTATCGCTTTAAAACATCCTTTTATTGCAATTTTTTTGGCTGCTGTATTTATTAAAGAAATTGTGCGTTTACGGTGTCCGCGGATTATTGTGTCTGACAGGGATAAAATATTCACGAGTTTGTTTTGGGTAGAGTTATTTCGCGCCTTGGGGACGCAATTACAGAAAAGTATAGGCTACAATCCTCAAACAGCCGGCAAACGAAGGTGGTGAACCGAAGTGTGGAATCCTATCTTCGGTGTTTTGCCATGACAACACCTACATAGTGGTCTAAATGGTTACCATGGGCAGAATTTAGTTACAATACTTCATTCCATGTTTCTGCTCAATTGACTCCGTTTGAAATTGTATACGGTCGTGCCCCACCGCCGTCATTGCCTTACTCTTTGGACTCTTCGGCCGTCGCCGAGGTGGATATCCAGTTTCGCGATCGGGATGCTATGTCGGTGACTTTAAAAGGGTCTTTATAGAAGGCTCAACACCGTATGTGTCCATTCTCCGCCAAGGCATCGGTCAGAATATGCCAGTTTTTCCGATACCCCCTACTTTAACTCCTGATTTGAAATTTCACGTCATCCCGGCGGGGCCTCCGAAAATCTCAATTGGAGGATACTGTTCTGGAAGTCCTTATTCGTTTGGAGCATGCCACTAAGGATGACGCTACATGGGAGCTTGCATCTACTATTGATGCCCAATTTCCAACATTCCACCTTGAGGACAAGGTGGCTCTTTGGGGGGCGGGTAATGATAGGCCCCGGTTTACAAAGGCGTATGAACGTAAGCGTGTGAGGGGTAGAGAGGTCGTGTGAAAAGTTGTTACGTGAGAGGGGCCTAGTACCTTTTTGTTAGTTAGAGTGGGCCACGTTTGGGAGTATATTATAGGGCAGTGATGTTGGGAGGGAGGTATCTTTTTTACTAATTGTGTAAACATTCTCGGTTGAGAATTAGAGAGAGGTGGGGAGCTCTCAAATCTCCCTTGTTTGGATGCTGTTGATAAATAAATTGCGGATTAGGCCTATCTTTGAGTCACACATGAACCACCACAAATCTCCATAAATATATGATCTTGTCCACTTTACTATCAAGATTGTTTAGTCTTATCAGAGAACTCATAACGAGAAAATATAAATTGCTAAGCACTCAGATGTGCTTAGTCTTATTAGAGAAATCATAACGACAAAATATAGATTGCTAGCACTCAGATGTGCTTAGTCTTATCAGAACATTTATAAAAAAAATTATATAGATTGCTAAGCACTGATCAGATGTGTCGAGTCTTATCAATAATGCAACAATACCGCAATGCAAGTTATATAAGACATAATATATAAGCAGTTATTAAACACACAACATGCCAACATACAAGCAAATAGAATCAACTTACACAAAAATGTCTTATGTCGCTCTTAAGACTAACCCAATGGTTCCCAAAAAGCCTTGAGCCATAATTCGAAAGCTCCAACCGAACCTAACTTAAAACAGGACAATCCAACCATTAGGAATAAAATTCCAGCAACTTAAATCAAGCATAAAAGTACATAAAAGAAGCCTTACCAGCTTGGGACTCACCCAAAATAACCTAATCCCTTGTTGCTGGGTATTCGGAGGTGTGAGCCACACATGAACCACCACATATCTGCATAATTATATGATCTTGTCCACTTTAGGCATATAACTTTTTCTCCTATTTCTCATATTTCTTTTTCTAAACTTCCCTAAACTTGAAACCCCAAACAAACCATAGTCTATTATCCAATACTTCCACTTAACCCAACAATACCAAATATAAACTCCTAAATTGAATCCAAACAACAATTTTGGTTAATCCAATAACCAAAATCCACATTATTCTAATTTCGAAACACGGGGCGTTACAATATGTATTTTTTTTTAAAATTTCTATTCATCTCCAAAGGTTTCCAAAAAGCCTTATCAAGAATGCAAAAAAAATGACTATCAAGATTGTTTAGTCTTATTAGAGAATTCATAACGACAAAATATAAATTGCTAGGCACTCATATGTGCTTAGTCTTATAAGGGAATTCATAACGACAAAATATAGATTGCTATGCACTCAGATGTGCTTAGTCTTATCAGAACATTTATAAACGACAATATATAAAAATTGCTAAGCACTTAGATGTTCTTAATCTTATCAAAACATTTATAAAAAACAATATATAGATTGCTAAGCACTAATCAGATGTGTCGAGTCTTATCTATAATGCAACAATACCACAATGTAAGTCATATAAGTTATAATATATAAGCAGTTATTAAACACACAACATGCCAACATACAAGCAAATAGAATCAACAATAGAAGCAACTTACACAAAAATGTCTTATGTCGCTCTTAAGACTAACCCAATGGTTCCCAAAAAGCCTTGAGCCATAATTCGAAAGCTCCAACCGAACCTAACTTAAAACAGGACAATCCAACCATTAGGAATAAAATTCAGCAACTTAAATCAAGCATAAAAGTACATAAAAGAAGCCTTACCAGCTTGAGATTCACCCAAAATAACCCAATCCCTTGTTGGTGGGTATTCGGAGGTGTGAGTGATAGGCCCCGGTTTACAAAGGTGTATGAACGTAAGCGTGTGAGGGGTAGAGAGGCCGTGTGAAAAGTTGTTACGTGAGAGGGGCGCAGTACCTTTTTGTTTGTGAGTATATTATAGGGCAGTGATGTTGGGAGGGAGGTATCTTTTTTGCTAATTGTGTAAACATTCTCTGTTGAGAAGTAGGGAGAGGTGGGGAGCTCTCAAATCTCCCTTGTTTGGCTGTTGTTGATAAATAAATTGTGGTTTAGGCCTATCAATTTGGTATCAGAGCGGTGTTCTGGGTATGGTTAGTAGAATGGAAGCTAGAGTAATAACATTGGAGGAGAAGATGACTGAATTGATGGAGAAACATGCAGGATTGGAAGGGAAGATACAAGTGCAACATTAGGACATGAACACAAGGTTTATGAGGTTGGAGGAGTTAATTCGTGCAAATAGAGGATCGACTTCTTCCGAACGAACACGAAGTGATAAGGGGAAGCGTTCGACAGATGAAGAATTGAAAGAAAAAATGGTTGAATTAAAGGAAAAAAAAACTGATGAGACTAAAACCGAGAGTGACTCACCTGGAAATCGAGAAGTGTCTTTGTTTGATATGCGTTTGAAGAAGCTTGAGATGCCCGTCTTCAAAAGGGTGGGAAGAAGAAGATGTAGACGGCTGAGTCCATAGGGTTGAACGATATTTTGTGGTTAATAGGTTATCGGAGAGAGATAAATTGGAGGCCGCCGTCATGTGTTTGGAGGGGGAGGCGCTTACATGGCATCAATATGAGGATGAACAAACAAAGATTACCAGCTGGGATGAATTCAAGGGGTTACTTCGTGAGCGATTTCGGCCATCAACGAAGGATGATCGATATGCGCGGTTGATGCGATTACAACAGGAAACGACGGTGCGGCTTTATCGGCGCCGGTTTGAACAATACGTTTCGGGGTTGAAGGATATATGCGTGGGAGTTCTGGAAAGCAAATTTGTGTGTGGGTTGAAGGAGGAGATGCGCAAGCTGAAGCCCGTGGGCCTTAAGGCTAAGATGGCCATGGCTCAATTAATCGAAGATGATGATCTGATAAAACAAAAAAAAAAGAAGCTGGGGGTTGCCGGAAGTCCAAACCCTAAAAGTGGGTCGACGCAAACTGGATCGGGTTTATGGGGAGAGCGGGTCCGCGAGTCGAACCGTTTCTCTTAAACTAAATCGTGCGACACCTTTATCAACATCCATCACTCTCGTGCGTGATACGATGGGGAAGAGGAGTTTCGAGCCTCCGTTCAAACGCCTCACCGATTTGGAGCTGCAGAGCAAACGTGAAAAATGTTTGTGTTACAAATGCGATGAGAAGTTCATCCCCGGCCATCGATGTAAAAAAATGAATTGCAGGTGATGGTTTTGCAAGGAGATGAGTCTGAAGGAATGGAAGAGCATTTGGTGATGCAAGACGGGACTACCAACGAAGGGCAAGAAGGTCCCGAAGTCGCAATCGAAAACTCTGAGGTTGCGGCCTTGTCCTTGAACTCCATGGTCGGGTTTAATTCACCGAAAACTATGAAGGTGAGAGGAATAATCGTCGGACAAGGCGTTGTGGTGCTCATTGACAGTGGCGCTACCCACAATTTCATTTCAGATGCAATTGTACAAACCCTCGGTCTACCAGTATCACCATCAACAAGTTATGGTGTCATTTTGGGAACGGGAGGATCGGTGCGCGCTTCCGGGATTTGTAAAGTTGTGATTCTAACTATTTCTGATTTAACTATCATTCACGATTTTCTTCCCTTACCCTTGGGCAGTGCTGATGTAATCTTGGGCATTTCATGGTTGGAGACCTTGGGAAAAATTCAATTTGATTATCGACTATCTGAGATGGACATTCGAGTGGGTGATTGGTTGGTTCAGCTACGAGGAGATCGTAGTCTGGTAAAATCCCAAATCTCACTTAAATCTATGATGAGAGCAATGGGCGACGCCGATCAGGGGGTGCTCGTTGAGTTAAATGTGATGGAGCCGGAAAGGAGGAGTAAGCATGAAGGGGTTGTTCCTCGAGTTCTTGAGATGTTTCTGGTCGAAATATAGCAAGTGCTGCAACAATTCGTTCGCGTCTTTGAGGCTCCGAATTCCTTACCCCCTAGTCGCAATCGTGATCATGTTGTTGAGCTTGAACCCGGGATTGGGCCTATTATTAATGTTCGCCCCTATCGATACCCACAGTTTCAGAAAGATGAGATTGAACGACTGATGCGTGAGATGTTGCTTACTGACTCATTCAACCAAGTAAGAGTGCTTTTTCCAGCCCGGTAATTTTAGTAAAACGAAAAAGATGGGAGTTGGCGTTTTTGCGTGGATTACCGGGCTCTAAACCGCAACACGATCCCGGATAAGTATCCTATTCCTATTGTAGATGAGTTGATCGACGAGTTATATGGCGCTACGATCTTCTCCAAGATTGATTTAAAGTCGGGCTACCACCAAATTCGAGTCAATCCGTCAGATATTCATAAGACGGCTTTTCGGACCCACGAAGGGCACTACGAGTTCTTAGTAATGCCTTTTGGCTTACGCAATGCTCCTTCGACCTTTCAATCGATTATGAATGATATATTGCGAACCTTCCTTCGTAAGTTTGTACTGGTGTTCTTTGACGATATTTTGATTTATAGCACTACTCTACAAGAGCATGTTGTCTAATTGACCAGGGTGTTGGAGGTCTTGGTTGAAAATCAATTTGTGGCCAATTTTTAAAAGTGTCAATTTGCTGCTGCCAAGGTTGAATATTTGGGCCATTTGATGTCAGCTCAGGGAGTTGCAGCAGACCCGACCAAGCCAGAAGCTATGAGGTGTTGCCCGAGCCCAAGAAATGTTAAAGAGTTACGAAGGTTCCTCGGTTTGACCATGTATTATCAAAAGTTTGTGGCCAACTATGGGTCAAATCTCTTTTCCACTGACACAACTCCTTAAGAAAGATAAATTCAGTTGGGGGGAAGGAGCTGAGGAAGCATTCCAGCGTTTAAAATCAGCTATGATCACTATTCCTGTTCTTGGACTACTGGATTTTTCTCGACCTTTTGAAGTAGAAACAGATGCATCCGGTGTGGGGGTAGGAGCGGTACTAATGCAAAGTCGGAGGCCAATGGCTTATTTCAACCAAGCTTTACCTCTCACCCATCGTTTTAAAGCTGTTTATGAGAGGGAATTAATGGCAATTGTTTTTGCCATCCAGAAATGGAGACCATATCTGTTGGGTCGAAACTTTGTAGTACGTACCGACCAACGTAGCTTGAATTTTTTGTTGGAACAAAGAGTGATCGTCGGGGAATACCAACGATGGATTGCCAAATTCTTGGGATATGATTTTAGTATTGAGAACCAACGTGGGCTCGATAACACGGCAGCTGATGCCTTGTCTCGCCTTCCACCCACCTTGGAGTTTGGAGTCCTGAGTGTTGTTGAGGGACTTAATACCGCTGTTTTTTCAGCCCAAATAGATGAAGACATCACATTGAATGGAATTCGGCAAGCTTTATGCAACAACAAAACTACAACTGAAGGTTACTCCTTACGTGGAGATTTATTATTGTACAAAGGCCGACTGGTTTTACCCTCCACTTCACCACCGATTTTCTTGTTGCGTGAATTCCATAACAACCCAATTGGAGGACACCATGGCGATTTTAAAACATACCAGAGGTTAGCCCGCGAGGTATACTGGCGAGGAATGAAGGCTCAAGTAAGAAGTTTTGTTAGTGAATGTGTTGTATGTCAGCAAGCAAAATACCTTTCTTTGGCACCAACAGGTCTCTAGCAAGCCTTACCCTATTCCAGAGAGAATATGGGAGGATATATCGATGGATTTCATTGAAGGGCTTCCGAAATCAAAGGGGTATGACACTATGCTTGTGGTGGTGGACCGCTTATCCAAGTATGGTCACTCTATCGCTTTAAAACATCCTCTTATTGCAATTTTTGTGGTTGCTGTATTTATTAAAGAAATTGTGCGTTTACGGTGTCCGCGGATTATTGTGTCTGACAGGGATAAAATATTCACGAGTTTGTTTTGGGTAGAGTTATTTCGCGCCTTAGGGACGCAATTACAGAAAAGTACAGGCTACCATCCTCAAACAGCCGGCAAACGGAGGTGGTGAACCGAAGTGTGGAATCCTATCTTCGGTGTTTTGCCATGACAACACCTACATAGTGGTCTAAATGGTTACCATGGGCAGAATTTAGTTACAATACTTCATTCCATGTTTCTGCTCAATTGACTCCGTTTGAAATTGTATACGGTCGTGCCCCACCGCCGTCATTGCCTTACTCTTTGGACTCTTCGGCCGTCGCCGAGGTGGATATCCAGTTGCGCAATCGGGATGCTATGTCGGTGACTTTAAAAGGGATCGGTCAGAATATGCCAGTTCGGGATGCTATGTCGGATGCTATGCTATGTCGGACTCTTCGGCCAACATCGTATGTGTCCATTCTCCGCCAAGCCATCGGTCAGAATATGCCAGTTTTTCTGATACCCCCTACTTTAACTCCTGATTTGAAATTTCACGTCATCCCGGCGGGGCCTCCGAAAATCTCCATTGGAGGATACTGTTCTGGAAGTCCTTATTCCTTTGGAGCATGCCACTAAGGATGACGCTACATGGGAGCTTGCAGCTACTATTGATGCCCAATTTCCAGCATTCCACCTTGAGGA
The DNA here is from genome assembly GCA_028017165.1 of Herpetospermum pedunculosum. Classification (NCBI taxonomy): domain Eukaryota; kingdom Viridiplantae; phylum Streptophyta; class Magnoliopsida; order Cucurbitales; family Cucurbitaceae; genus Herpetospermum; species Herpetospermum pedunculosum. The sequence continues at coordinate 48,225,765 of CM051528.1, read as the reverse complement.
CAAGGTGGCTCTTTGGGGGGCGGGTAATGATAGGCCCCGGTTTACAAAGGCGTATGAACGTAAGCGTGTGAGGGGTAGAGAGGTCGTGTGAAAAGTTGTTACGTGAGAGGGGCCTAGTACCTTTTTGTTAGTTAGAGTGGGCCACGTTTGGGAGTATATTATAGGGCAGTGATGTTGGGAGGGAGGTATCTTTTTTACTAATTGTGTAAACATTCTCGGTTGAGAATTAGAGAGAGGTGGGGAGCTCTCAAATCTCCCTTGTTTGGATGCTGTTGATAAATAAATTGCGGATTAGGCCTATCTTTGAGTCACACATGAACCACCACAAATCTCCATAAATATATGATCTTGTCCACTTTACTATCAAGATTGTTTAGTCTTATCAGAGAACTCATAACGAGAAAATATAAATTGCTAAGCACTCAGATGTGCTTAGTCTTATTAGAGAAATCATAACGACAAAATATAGATTGCTAGCACTCAGATGTGCTTAGTCTTATCAGAACATTTATAAAAAAAATTATATAGATTTCTAAGCACTGATCAGATGTGTCGAGTCTTATCAATAATGCAACAATACCACAATGCAAGTTATATAAGACATAATATATAAGCAGTTATTAAACACACAACATGCCAACATACAAGCAAATAGAATCAACAATAGAAGCAACTTACACAAAAATGTCTTATGTCGCTCTTAAGACTAACCCAATGGTTCCCAAAAAGCCTTGAGCCATAATTCGAAAGCTCCAACCGAACCTAACTTAAAACAGGACAATCCAACCATTAGGAATAAAATTCCAGCAACTTAAATCAAGCATAAAAGTACATAAAAGAAGCCTTACCAGCTTGGGATTCACCCAAAATAACCTAATCCCTTGTTGGTGGGTATTCGGAGGTGTGAGCCACACATGAACCACCACATATCTGCATAATTATATGATCTTGTCCACTTTAGGCATATAATTTTTTCTCCTATTTCTCCTATTTCTTTTTCTAAACTTCCCTAAACTTGAAACCCCAAACAAACCATAGTCTATTATCCAATACTTCCACTTAACCCAACAATACCAAATATAAACTCCTAAATTGAATCCAAACAACAATTTTGGTTAATCCAATAACCAAAATCCACATTATTCTAATTTCGAAACACGGGGCGTTACAATATGTATTTTTTTTTAAATTTCTATTCATCTCCAAAGGTTTCCAAAAAGCCTTATCAAGAATGCAAAAAAAATGACTATCAAGATTGTTTAGTCTTATCAGAGAATTCACAACGACAAAATATAAATTGCGAGGCACTCAGATGTGCTTAGTCTTATAAGAGAATTCATAACGACAAAATATAGATTGCTATGCACTCAGATGTGCTTAGTCTTATCAGAACATTTATAAACGACAATATATAAAAATTGCTAAGCACTTAGATGTTCTTAATCTTATCAAAACATTTATAAAAAACAATATATAAATTGCTAAGCACTAATCAGATGTGTCGAGTCTTATCTATAATACAACAATACCACAATGCAAGTCATATAAGTTATAATATATAAGCAGTTATTAAACACACAACATGCCAACATACAAGCAAGTAGAATCAACAATAGAAGCAACTTACACAAAAATGTCTTATGTCGCTCTTAAGACTAACCCAATGGTTCCCAAAAAGCCTTGAGCCATAATTCGAAAGCTCCAACCGAACCTAACTTAAAACAGGACAATCCAACCATTAGTTATAAAATTCCAGCAACTTAAATCAAGAATAAAAGTACCTAAAAGAAGCCTTACAACTTGGGATTCACCCAAAATAACCCAATCCCTTGTTGGTGGGTATTCAGAGGTGTGAGTGATAGGCCCCGGTTTACAAAGGTGTATGAACGTAAGCGTGTGAGGGGTAGAGAGGCCGTGTGAAAAGTTGTTACGTGAGAGGGGCGCAGTACCTTTTTGTTTGTGAGTATATTATAGGGCAGTGATGTTGGGAAGGAGGTATCTTTTTTGCTAATTGTGTAAACATTCTCTGTTGAGAAGTAGGGAGAGGTGGGGAGCTCTCAAATCTCCCTTGTTTGGCTGCTGTTGATAAATAAATTGTGGTTTAGGCCTATCAATTTGGTATCAGAGCGGTGTTCTGGGTATGGTTAGTAGAATGGAAGCTAGAGTAATAACATTGGAGGAGAAGATGACTGAATTGATGGAGAAACATGCAGGATTAGAAGGGAAGATACAAGTGCAACATTAGGACATGAACACGAGGTTTATGAGGTTGGAGGAGTTAATTCGTGCAAACAGAGGATCGACTTCATCCGAACGAACACGAAGTGATAAGGTGAAGCGTTCGACAGATGAAGAATTGAAAGAAAAAATGGTTGAATCAAAGGGAAAAAAAACTGATGAGACTAAAACCGAGAGTGACTCACCTGGAAATCGAGAAGTGTCTTTGTTTGATATGCGTTTGAGGAAGCTTGAGATGCCCGTCTTCAAAGGGGAGGGAAGAAGAAGATGTAGACGGCTGAGTCCATAGGGTTGAACGATATTTTGTGGTTAATAGGTTATCGGAGAGAGATAAATTGGAGGCCGCCGTCATGTGTTTGGAGGGGGAGGCGCTTACATGGCATTAATATGAGGATGAACAAACAAAGATTACCAGCTGGGATGAATTCAAGGGGTTACTTCGTGAGCGATTTCGGCCATCAACGAAGGATGATCGATATGCGCGGTTGTTGCGATTACAACAGGAAACGACGGTGCGGCTTTATCGGCGCCGGTTTGAACAATACGTTTCGGGGTTGAAGGATATATGCGTGGGAGTTCTGGAAAGCAAATTTGTGTGTGGGTTGAAGGAGGAGATGCGCAAGCTGAAGCCCGTGGGCCTTAAGGCTAAGATGGTCATGGCTCAATTAATCGAAGATGATGATCTGTTAAAACAAAAAAAAAGAAGTTGGGGGTTGCCGGAAGTCCAAACCCTAAAAGTGGGTCGACGCAAACTGGATCGGGTTATGAGGCGAGCGGGTCCGCGGGTCGAACCGTTTCTTTTAACCTAAATCGTGCGACACCTTTATCAACATCCATCACTCTCGTGCGTGATACGATGGGGAAGAGGAGTTTCGAGCCTCCGTTCAAATGCCTCACCGATTTGGACCTACAGAGCAAACGTGAAAAATGTTTGTGTTACAAATGCGATGAGAAGTTCATCCCCGGCCATCGATGTAAAAAAATGAATTGCAGGTGATGGTTTTGCAAGGAGATGAGTCTGAAGGAATGGAAGAGCATTTGGTGATGCAAGACGGGACTAACAACGAAGGGCAAGAAGGTCCCGAAGTCGCAATCGAAAACTCTGAGGTTGCGGCCTTGTCCTTGAACTCCATGGTCGGGTTTAATTCACCGAAAACTATGAAGGTGAGAGGAATAATCGTAGGACAAGGCGTTGTGGTGCTCATTGACAGTGGCGCTACCCACAATTTCATTTCAGATGCAATTGTACAAACCCTCGGTCTACCAGTATCACCATCAACAAGTTATGGTGTCATTTTGGGAACGGGAGGATCGGTGCGCGCTTCCGGGATTTGTAAAGTTGTGATTCTAAGTATTTCTGATTTAACTATCATTCACGATTTTCTTCCCTTACCCTTGGGCAGTGCTGATGTAATCTTGGGCATTTCATGGTTGGAGACCTTGAGAAAAATTCAATTTGATTATCGACTATCTGAGATGGACATTCGAGTGGGTGATTGGTTGGTTCAGCTACGAGGAGATTGTAGTCTGGTAAAATCCCAAATCTCACTTAAATCTATGATGAGAGCAATGGGCGACGCCGATCAGGGGGTGCTCGTTGAGTTAAATGTGATGGAGCCGGAAAGGAGGAGTAAGCATGAAGGGGTTGTTCCTCGAGTTCTTGAGATGTTTCTGGTCGAAATATAGCAAGTGCTGCAACAATTCGTTCGCGTCTTTGAGGCTCCGAATTCCTTACCCCCTAGTCGCAATCGTGATCATGTTGTTGAGCTTGAACCCGGGACTGGGCCTATTATTAATGTTCGCCCCTATCGATACCTACAGTTTCAGAAAGATGAGATTGAACGACTGATGCGTGAGATGTTGCTTGCTGACTCATTCAACCAAGTAAGAGTGCTTTTTCCAGCCCGGTGCTTTTAGTAAAAAGAAAAAGATGGGAGTTGGCGTTTTTGCGTGGATTACCGGGCTCTAAACTGCAACACGATCCCGGATAAGTATCCTATTCCTATCGTAGATGAGTTGATCGACGAGTTATATGGCGCTACGATCTTCTCCAAGATTGATTTAAAGTCGGGGTACCACCAAATTCGAGTCAATCCCTCAGATATTCATAAGACGGCTTTTCGGACCCACGAAGGGCACTACGAGTTCTTAGTAATGCCTTTTGGCTTACGCAATGCTCCTTCGACCTTTCAATCGATTATGAATGATATATTGCGAACCTTCCTTCGTAAGTTTGTACTGGTGTTCTTTGACGATATTTTGATTTATAGCACTACTCTACAAGAGCATGTTGTCCAGTTGACCAAGGTGTTGGAGGTCTTGGTTGAAAATCAATTTGTGGCCAATTTTTAAAAGTGTCAATTTGCTGCTGCCAAGGTTGAATATTTGGGCCATTTGGTGTCAGCTCAGGGAGTTGCAGCAGACCCGACCAAGCCAGAAGCTATGAGGTGTTGCCCGAGCCCAAGAAATGTTAAAGAGTTACGAGGGTTCCTCGGTTTGACCAGGTATTATCAAAAGTTTGTGGCCAACTATGGGTCAAATCTCTTTTCCACTGACACAACTCCTTAAGAAAGATAAATTCAGTTGGGGGGAAGGAGCTGAGGAAGCATTCCAGCGTTTAAAATCAGCTATGATCACTGTTCCTGTTCTTGGACTACCGGAATTTTCTCGACCTTTTGAAGTAGAAACAGATGCATCCGGTGTGGGGGTAGGAGCGGTACTAATGCAAAGTCGGAGGCCAATGGCTTATTTCAGCCAAGCTTTACCTCTCACCCATCGTTTTAAAGTTGTTTATGAGAGGGAATTAATGGCAATTGTTTTTGCCATCCAGAAATGGAGACCATATCTGTTGGGTCGAAACTTTGTAGTACGTACCGACCAACGTAGCTTGAATTTTTTGTTGGAACAAAGAGTGATCGTCGGGGAATACCAACGATGGATTGCCAAATTCTTGGGATATGATTTTAGTATTGAGAACCAACGTGGGCTCGATAACACGGCAGCTGATGCCTTGTCTCGCCTTCCACCCACCTTGGAGTTTGGAGTCCTGAGTGTTGATGAGGGACTTAATACCGCTGTTTTTTCAGCCCAAATAGATGAAGACATCACATTGAATGGAATTCGGCAAGCTTTATGCAACAACAAAACTACAACTGAAGGTTACTCCTTACGTGGAGATTTATTATTGTACAAAGGCCGACTGGTTTTACCCTCCACTTCACCAACGATTTCCTTGTTGCGTGAATTCCATAACAACCCAATTGGAGGACACCATGGCGATTTTAAAACATACCAGAGGTTAGCCCGCGAGGTATACTGGCGAGGAATGAAGGCTCAAGTAAGAAGTTTTGTTAGTGAATGTGTTATATGTCAGCAAGCAAAATACCTTTCTTTGGCACCAACAGGTCTCTAGCAAGCCTTACCTATTCCAGAGAGAATATGGGAGGATATATCGATGGATTTCATTGAAGGGCTTCCGAAATCAAAGGGGTATGACACTATGCTTGTGGTGGTGGACCGCTTATCCAAGTATGGTCACTTTATCGCTTTAAAACATCCTTTTATTGCAATTTTTGTGGCTGCTGTATTTATTAAAGAAATTGTGCGTTTACGGTGTCCGCGGATTATTGTGTCTGACAGGGATAAAATATTCACGAGTTTGTTTTGGGTAGAGTTATTTCGCGCCTTGGGGACGCAATTACAGAAAAGTATAGGCTACCATCCTCAAACAGCCGGCAAACGAAGGTGGTGAACCGAAGTGTGGAATCCTATCTTCGGTGTTTTGCCATGACAACACCTACATAGTGGTCTAAATGGTTACCATGGGCAGAATTTAGTTACAATACTTCATTCCATGTTTCTGCTCAATTGACTCCGTTTGAAATTGTATACGGTCGTGCCCCACCGCCGTCATTGCCTTACTCTTTGGACTCTTCGGCCGTCGCCGAGGTGGATATCCAGTTTCGCGATCGGGATGCTATGTCGGTGACTTTAAAAGGGTCTTTATAGAAGGCTCAACACCGTATGTGTCCATTCTCCGCCAAGCCATCGGTCAGAATATGCCAGTTTTTCCGATACCCCCTACTTTAACTCCTGATTTGAAATTTCACGTCATCCCGGCGGGGCCTCCGAAAATCTCAATTGGAGGATACTGTTCTGGAAGTCCTTATTCGTTTGGAGCATGCCACTAAGGATGACGCTACATGGGAGCTTGCATCTACTATTGATGCCCAATTTCCAACATTCCACCTTGAGGTCAAGGTGGCTCTTTGGGGGGCGGGTAATGATAGGCCCCGGTTTACAAAGGCGTATGAACGTAAGCGTGTGAGGGGTAGAGAGGTCGTGTGAAAAGTTGTTACGTGAGAGGGGCCTAGTACCTTTTTGTTAGTTAGAGTGGGCCACGTTTGGGAGTATATTATAGGGCAGTGATGTTGAGAGGGAGGTATCTTTTTTACTAATTGTGTAAACATTCTCGGTTGAGAATTAGAGAGAGGTGGGGAGCTCTCAAATCTCCCTTGTTTGGATGTTGTTGATAAATAAATTGCGGATTAGGCCTATCTTTGAGTCACACATGAACCACCACAAATCTCCATAAATATATGATCTTGTCCACTTTACTATCAAGATTGTTTAGTCTTATCAGAGAACTCATAACGAGAAAATATAAATTGCTAAGCACTCAGATGTGCTTAGTCTTATAAGAGAATTCATAACGACAAAATATAGATTGCTATGCACTCAGATGTGCTTAGTCTTATCAGAACATTTATAAACGACAATATATAAAAATTGCTAAGCACTTAGATGTTCTTAATCTTATCAAAACATTTATAAAAAACAATATATAGATTGCTAACCACTAATCAGATGTGTCGAGTCTTATCTATAATGCAACAATACCACAATGCAAGTCATATAAGTTATAATATATAAGCAGTTATTAAACACACAACATGCCAACATACAAGCAAATAGAATCAACAATAGAAACAACTTACACAAAAATGTCTTATGTCGCTCTTAAGACTAACCCAATGGTTCCCAAAAAGCCTTGAGCCATAATTCGAAAGCTTCAACCGAACCTAACTTAAAACAGGACAATCCAACCATTAGGAATACAATTCAGCAACTTAAATCAAGCATAAAAGTACATAAAAGAAGCCTTACCAGCTTGGGATTCACCCAAAATAACCTAATCCCTTGTTGGTGGGTATTCGGAAGTGTGAGCCACACATGAACCACCACATATCTGCATAATTATATGATCTTGTCCACTTTAGGCATATAACTTTTTCTCCTATTTCTCATATTTCTTTTTCTAAACTTCCCTAAACTTGAAACCCCAAACAAACCATAGTCTATTATCCAATACTTCCACTTAACCCAACAATATCAAATATAAACTCCTAAATTGAATCCAAACAACAATTTTGGTTAATCCAATAACCAAAACGCACATTATTCTAATTTCGAAACACGGGGCGTTACAATATGTATTTTTTTTTTAATTTCTATTCATCTCCAAAGGTTTCCAAAAAGCCTTATCAAGAATGCAAAAAACAATGACTATCAAGATTGTTTAGTCTTATCAGAGAATTCATAACGTCAAAATATAAATTGCTAGGCACTCAGGATGTGCTTAGTCTTATAAGAGAATTCATAACGACAAAATATAGATTGCTATGCACTCAGATGTGCTTAGTCTTATCAGAACATTTATAAAAAAAATTATATAGATTGCTAAGCACTGATCAGATGTGTCGAGTCTTATCAATAATGCAGCAATACCGCAATGCAAGTTATATAAGACATAATATATAAGCAGTTATTAAACACACAACATGCCAACATACAAGCAAATAGAATCAACAATAGAAGCAACTTACACAAAAATGTCTTATGTCGCTCTTAAGACTAACCCAATGGTTCCCAAAAAGCCTTGAGCCATAATTCGAAAGCTCCAACCGAACCTAACTTAAAACAGGACAATCCAACCATTAGGAATAAAATTCAGCAACTTAAATCAAGCATAAAAGTACATAAAAGAAGCCTTACCAGCTTGGGATTCACCCAAAATAACCCAATCCCTTGTTGGTGGGTATTCGGAGGTGTGAGTGATAGGCCCCGGTTTACAAAGGTGTATGAACGTAAGCGTGTGAGGGGTAGAGAGGCCGTGTGAAAAGTTGTTACGTGAGAGGGGCGCAGTACCTTTTTGTTTGTGAGTATATTATAGGGCAGTGATGTTGGGAGGGAGGTATCTTTTTTGCTAATTGTGTAAACATTCTCTGTTGAGAAGTAGGGAGAGGTGGGGAGCTCTCAAATCTCCCTTGTTTGGCTGCTGTTGATAAATAAATTGTGGTTTAGGCCTATCAATTTGGTATCAGAGCGGTGTTCTGGGTATGGTTAGTAGAATGGAAGCTAGAGTAATAACATTGGAGGAGAAGATGACTGAATTGATGGAGAAACATGCAGGATTGGAAGGGAAGATACAAGTGCAACATTAGGACATGAACACAAGGTTTATGAGGTTGGAGGAGTTAATTCGTGCAAACAGAGGATCGACTTCTTCCGAACGAACACGAAGTGATAAGGGGAAGCGTTCGACAGATGAAGAATTGAAAGAAAAAATGGTTGAATCAAAGGAAAAAAAACTGATGAGACTAAAACCGAGAGTGACTCAACTGGAAATCGAGAAGTGTCTTTGTTTAATATGCGTTTGAGGAAGCTTGAGATGCTCGTCTTCAAAGGGGAGGGAAGAAGAAGATGTAGACGGCTGAGTCCATAGGGTTGAACGATATTTTGTGGTTAATAGGTTATCGGAGAGAGATAAATTGGACGTCGCCGTCATGTGTTTGGAGGGGGAGGCGCTTACATGGCATCAATATGAGGATGAACAAACAAAGATTACCAACTGGGATGAATTCAAGGGGTTACTTCGTGAGCGATTTCGGCCATCAACGAAGGATGATCGATATGCGCGGTTGATGCGATTACAACAGGAAACGATGGTGCGGCTTTATCGGCGCCGGTTTGAACAATACGTTTCGGGGTTGAAGGATATATGCGTGGGAGTTCTGGAAAGCAAATTTGTGTGTGGGTTGAAGGAGGAGATGCGCAAGCTGAAGCCCGTGGGCCTTAAGGCTAAGATGGCCATGGCTCAATTAATCGAAGATGATGATCTGTTAAAACAAAAAATAAGAAGCTGGGGGTTGCCGGAAGTCCAAACCCTAAAAGTGGGTCGACGCAAACTGGATCGGGTTATGGGGCGAGCGGGTCCGCGGGTCGAACCGTTTCTTTTAACCTAAATCGTGCGACACCTTTATCAACATCCATCACTCTCGTGCGTGATACGATGGGGAAGAGGAGTTTCGAGCCTCCGTTCAAACGCCTCACCGATTTGGAGCTGCAGAGCAAACGTGAAAAATGTTTGTGTTACAAATGCGATGAGAAGTTCATCCCCGGCCATCGATGTAAAAAAATGAATTGCAGGTGATTGTTTTGCAAGGAGATGAGTCTGAAGGAATGGAAGAGCATTTGGTGATGCAAGACGGGGCTAACAACGAAGGGCAAGAAGGTCCCGAAGTCGCAATCGAAAACTCTGAGATTGCGGCCTTGTCCTTGAACTCCATGGTCGGGTTTAATTCACCGAAAACTATGAAGGTGAGAGGAATAATCGTAGGACAAGGCGTTGTGGTGCTCATTGACAGTGGCGCTACCCACAATTTCATTTCAGATGCAATTGTACAAACCCTCGGTCTACCAGTATCACCATCAACAAGTTATGGTGTCATTTTGGGAACGGGAGGATCGGTGCGCGCTTCCGGGATTTGTAAAGTTGTGATTCTAACTATTTCTGATTTAACTATCATTCACGATTTTCTTCCCTTACCCTTGGGCAGTGCTGATGTAATCTTGGGCATTTCATGGTTGGAGACCTTGGGAAAAATTCAATTTGATTATCGACTATCTGAGATGGACATTCGAGTGGGTGATTGGTTGGTTCAGCTACGAGGAGATCGTAGTCTGGTAAAATCCCAAATCTCACTTAAATCTATGATGAGAGCAATGGGCGACGCCGATTAGGGGGTGCTCGTTGAGTTAAATGTGATGGAGCCGGAAAGGAGGAGTAAGCATGAAGGGGTTGTTCCTCGAGTTCTTGAGATGTTTCTGGTCGAAATATTGCAAGTGCTGCAACAATTCGTTCGCGTCTTTGAGGCTCCGAATTCCTTACCCCCTAGTCGCAATCGTGATCATGTTGTTGAGCTTGAACCCGGGACTGGGCCTATTATTAATGTTCGCCCCTATCGATACCCACAGTTTCAGAAAGATGAGATTGAACGACTGATGCGTGAGATGTTGCTTGCTGACTCATTCAACCAAGTAAGAGTGCTTTTTCCAGCCCGGTGCTTTTAGTAAAAAGAAAAAGATGGGAGTTGGCGTTTTTGCGTGGATTACCGGCTCTAAACCGCAACACGATCCCGGATAAGTATCCTATTCCTATTGTAGATGAGTTGATCGACGAGTTATATGGCGCTACGATCTTCTCCAAGATTGATTTAAAGTCGGGCTACCACCAAATTCGAGTCAATCCCTCAGATATTCATAAGACGGCTTTTCGGACCCACGAAGGGCACTACGAGTTCTTAGTAATGCCTTTTGGCTTACGCAATGCTCCTTCGACCTTTCAATCGATTATGAATGATATATTGCGAACCTTCCTTCGTAAGTTTGTACTGGTGTTCTTTGACGATATTTTGATTTATAGCACTACTCTACAAGAGCATGTTGTCCAGTTGACCAAGGTGTTGGAGGTCTTGGTTGAAAATCAATTTGTGGCCAATTTTTAAAAGTGTCAATTTGTTGCTGCCAAGGTTGAATATTTGGGCCATTTGGTGTCAGCTCAGGGAGTTGCAGCAGACCCGACCAAGCCAGAAGCTATGAGGTGTTGCTCGAGCCCAAGAAATGTTAAAGAGTTACGAGGGTTCCTCGGTTTGACTAGGTATTATCAAAAGTTTGTGGCCAACTATGGGTCAAATCTCTTTTCCACTGACACAACTCCTTAAGAAAGATAAATTCAGTTGGGGGGAAGGAGCTGAGGAAGGATTCCAGCGTTTAAAATCAGCTATGATCACTGTTCCTCTTCTTGGACTACCGGATTTTTCTCGACCTTTTGAAGTAGAAACAGATGCATCCGATGTGGGGGTAGGAGCGGTACTAATGCAAAGTCGGAGGCCAATGGCTTATTTCAGCCAAGCTTTACCTCTCACCCATCGTTTTAAAGTTGTTTATGAGAGGGAATTAATGGCAATTGTTTTTGCCATCCAGAAATGGAGACCATATCTGTTGGGTCGAAACTTTGTAGTACGTACCGACCAACGTAGCTTGAATTTTTTGTTGGAACAAAGAGTGATCGTCGGGGAATACCAACGATGGATTGCCAAATTCTTGGGATATGATTTTAGTATTGAGAACCAACGTGGGCTCGATAACACGGCAGATGATGCCTTGTCTCGCCTTCCACCCACCTTGGAGTTTGGAGTCCTGAGTGTTGATGAGGGACTTAATACCGCTGTTTTTTCAGCCCAAATAGATGAAGACATCACATTGAATGGAATTCGGCAAGCTTTATGCAACAACAAAACTACAACTGAAGGTTACTCCTTACGTGGAGATTTATTATTGTACAAAGGCCGACTGGTTTTACCCTCCACTTCACCAACGATTTCCTTGTTGCGTGAATTCCATAACAACCCAATTGGAGGACACCATGGCGATTTTAAAACATACCAGAGGTTAGCCCGCGAGGTATACTGGCGAGGAATGAAGGCTCAAGTAAGAAGTTTTGTTAGTGAATGTGTTGTATGTCAGCAAGCAAAATACCTTTCTTTGGCACCAACAGGTCTCTAGCAAGCCTTACCTATTCCAGAGAGAATATGGGAGGATATATCGATGGATTTCATTGAAGGGCTTCCGAAATCAAAGGGGTATGACACTATGCTTGTGGTGGTGGACCGCTTATCCAAGTATGGTCATTTTATCGCTTTAAAACATCCTTTTATTGCAATTTTTGTGGCTGCTGTATTTATTAAAGAAATTGTGCGTTTACGGTGTCCGCGGATTATTGTGTCTGACAGGGATAAAATATTCACGAGTTTGTTTTGGGTAGAGTTATTTCGCGGCTTGGGGACGCAATTACAGAAAAGTATAGGCTACCATCCTCAAACAGCCGGCAAACGAAGGTGGTGAACCGAAGTGTGGAATCCTATCTTCGATGTTTTGCCATGACAACACCTACATAGTGGTCTAAATGGTTACCATGGGCAGAATTTAGTTACAATACTTCATTCCATGTTTCTGCTCAATTGACTCCGTTTGAAATTGTATACGGTCGTGCCCCACCGCCGTCATTGCCTTACTCTTTGGACTCTTCGGCCGTCGCCGAGGTGGATATCCAGTTTCGCGATCGGGATGCTATGTCGGTGACTTTAAAAGGGTCTTTATAGAAGGCTCAACACCGTATGTGTCCATTCTCCGCCAAGCCATCGGTCAGAATATGCCAGTTTTTCCGATACCCCCTACTTTAACTCCTGATTTGAAATTTCACGTCATCCCGGCGGGGCCTCCGAAAATCTCAATTGGAGGATACTGTTCTGGAAGTCCTTATTCGTTTGGAGCATGCCACTAAGGATGACGCTACATGGGAGCTTGCATCTACTATTGATGCCCAATTTCCAACATTCCACCTTGAGGACAAGGTGGCTCTTTGGGGGGCGGGTAATGATAGGCCCCGGTTTACAAAGGCGTATGAACGTAAGCGTGTGAGGGGTAGAGAGGTCGTGTGAAAAGTTGTTACGTGAGAGGGGCCTAGTACCTTTTTGTTAGTTAGAGTGGGCCACGTTTGGGAGTATATTATAGGGCAGTGATGTTGGGAGGGAGGTATCTTTTTTACTAATTGTGTAAACATTCTCGGTTGAGAATTAGAGAGAGGTGGGGAGCTCTCAAATCTCCCTTGTTTGGATGCTGTTGATAAATAAATTGCGGATTAGGCCTATCTTTGAGTCACACATGAACCACCACAAATCTCCATAAATATATGATCTTGTCCACTTTACTATCAAGATTGTTTAGTCTTATCAGAGAACTCATAACGAGAAAATATAAATTGCTAAGCACTCAGATGTGCTTAGTCTTATTAGAGAAATCATAACGACAAAATATAGATTGCTAGCACTCAGATGTGCTTAGTCTTATCAGAACATTTATAAAAAAAATTATATAGATTGCTAAGCACTGATCAGATGTGTCGAGTCTTATCAATAATGCAACAATACCGCAATGCAAGTTATATAAGACATAATATATAAGCAGTTATTAAACACACAACATGCCAACATACAAGCAAATATAATCAACAATAGAAGCAACTTACACAAAAATGTCTTATGTCGCTCTTAAGACTAACCCAATGGTTCCCAAAAAGCCTTGAGCCATAATTCGAAAGCTCCAACCGAACCTAACTTAAAACAGGACAATCCAAGCATTAGGAATAAAATTCCAACAACTTAAATCAAGCATAAAAGTACATAAAAGAAGCCTTACCAGCTTGGGACTCACCCAAAATAACCTAATCCCTTGTTGCTGGGTATTCGGAGGTGTGAGCCACACATGAACCACCACATATCTGCATAATTATATGATCTTGTCCACTTTAGGCATATAACTTTTTTTCCTATTTCTCATATTTCTTTTTCTAAACTTCCCTAAACTTGAAACCCCAAACAAACCATAGTCTATTATCCAATACTTCCACTTAACCAAACAATACCAAATATAAACTCCTAAATTGAATCCAAACAACAATTTTGGTTAATCCAATAACCAAAATCCACATTATTCTAATTTCGAAACACGGGGCGTTACAATATGTATTTTTTTTTTAAATTTCTATTCATCTCTAAAGGTTTCCAAAAAGCCTTATCAAGAATGCAAAAAAAATGACTATCAAGATTGTTTAGTCTTATCAGAGAATTCATAACGACAAAATATAAATTGCTAGGCACTCAGATGTGCTTAGTCTTATAAGGGAATTCATAACGACAAAATATAGATTGCTATGCACTCAGATGTGCTTAGTCTTATCAGAACATTTATAAACGACAATATATAAAAATTGCTAAGCACTTAGATGTTCTTAATCTTATCAAAACATTTATAAAAAACAATATATAGATTGCTAAGCACTAATCAGATGTGTCGAGTCTTATCTATAATGCAACAATACCACAATGCAAGTCATATAAGTTATAATATATAAGCAGTTATTAAACACACAACATGCCAACATACAAGCAAATAGAATCAACAATAGAAGCAACTTACACAAAAATGTCTTATGTCGCTCTTAAGACTAACCCAATGGTTCCCAAAAAGCCTTGAGCCATAATTCGAAAGCTCCAACCGAACCTAACTTAAAACAGGACAATCCAACCATTAGGAATAAAATTCAGCAACTTAAATCAAGCATAAAAGTACATAAAAGAAGCCTTACCAGCTTGGGATTCACCCAAAACAACCCAATCCCTTGTTGGTGGGTATTCGGAGGTGTGAGTGATAGGCCCCGGTTTACAAAGGTGTATGAACGTAAGCGTGTGAGGGGTAGAGAGGCCATGTGAAAAGTTGTTACGTGAGAGGGGCACAGTACCTTTTTGTTTGTGAGTATATTATAGGACAGTGATGTTGGGAGGGAGGTATCTTTTTTGCTAATTGTGTAAACATTCTCTGTTGAGAAGTAGGGAGAGGTGGGGAGCTCTCAAATCTCCCTTGTTTGGCTGCTGTTGATAAATAAATTGTGGTTTAGGCCTATCAATTTGGTATCAGAGCGGTGTTCTGGGTATGGTTAGTAGAATGGAAGCTAGAGTAATAACATTGGAGGAGAAGATGATTGAATTGATGGAGAAACATGCAGGATTGGAAGGGAAGATACAAGTGCAACATTAGGACATGACCACGAGGTTTATGAGGTTGGAGGAGTTAATTCGTGCAAACAGAGGATCGACTTCATCCGAACGAACACGAAGTGATAAGGGGAAGCGTTCGACAGATGAAGAATTGAAAGAAAAAATGGTTGAACCAAAGGAAAAAAAAACTGATGAGACTAAAACCGAGAGTGACTCACCTGGAAATCGAGAAGTGTCTTTGTTTGATATGCGTTTGAGGAAGCTTGAGATGCCCGTCTTCAAAAGGGTGGGAAGAAGAAGATGTAGACGGCTGAGTCCATAGGGTTGAACGATATTTTGTGGTTAATAGGTTATCGGAGAGAGATAAATTGGAGGCCGCCGTCATGTGTTTGGAGGGGGAGGCGCTTACATGGCATCAATATGAGGATGAACAAACAAAGAATACCAGCTGGGATGAATTCAAGGGGTTACTTCGTGAGCGATTTCGGCCATCAACGAAGGATGATCGATATGCGCGGTTGATGCGATTACAACAGGAAACGACGGTGCGGCTTTATCGGCGCCGGTTTGAACAATATGTTTCGGGGTTGAAGGATATATGTGTGGGAGTTCTGGAAAGCAAATTTGTGTGTGGGTTGAAGGAGGAGATGCGCAAGCTGAAGCCCGTGGGCCTTAAGGCTAAGATGGCCATGGCTCAATTAATCGAAGATGATGATCTGATAAAACAAAAAAAAAAAAGAAGCTGGGGGTTGCCGGAAGTCCAAACCCTAAAAGTGGGTCGACGCAAACTATGTACTTTTTTTAAATTGCTAGGGAGAGGTGGGGAGCTCTCAAATCTCCCTTGTTTGGCTGCTGTTGATAAATAAATTGTGGTTTAGGCCTATCAATTTGGTATCAGAGCGGTGTTCTAGGTATGGTTAGTAGAATGGAAGCTAGAGTAATAACATTGGAGGAGAAGATGACTAAATTGATGGATAAACATGCAGGATTGGAAGGGAAGATACAAGTGCAACATTAGGACATGAACACGAGGTTTATGAGGTTGGAGGAGTTAATTCGTGCAAACAGAGGATATATGCGTGGGAGTTCTGGAAAGCAAATTTGTGTGTGGGTTGAACGAGGAGATGCGCAAGCTGAAGCCCGTGGGCCTTAAGGCTAAGATGGCCATGGCTCAATTAATCGAAGATGATGATCTGTTAAAACAAAAAAAAAAAAGCTGGGGTTTGCCGGAAGTCCAAACCCTAAAAGTGGGTCGACGCAAACTGGATCGGGTTATGGGGCGAGCGGGTCCGCGGGTCGAACCGTTTCTTTTAACCTAAATCGGGCGACACCTTTATCAACATCCATCTCTCTCGTGCGTGATACGATGGGGAAGAGGAGTTTCGAGCCTCCGTTCAAACGCCTCACCGATTTGGAGCTGCAGAGCAAACGTGAAAAATGTTTGTGTTACAAATGCGATGAAAAGTTCATCCCCGGCCATCGATGTAAAAAAATGAATTGCAGGTGATGGTTTTGCAAGGAGATGAGTCTGAAGGAATGGAAGAGCATTTGGTGATGCAAGACGGGGCTAACAACGAAGGGCAAGAAGGTCCCAAAGTCGCAATCGAAAACTCTGAGGTTGCGGCCTTGTCCTTGAACTCCATGGTCGGGTTTAATTCACCGAAAACTATGAAGGTGAGAGGAATAATAGTAGGACAAGGCGTTGTGGTGCTCATTGACAGTGGCGCTACCCACAATTTCATTTCAGATGCAATTGTACAAACCCTCGGTCTACCAGTATCACCATCAACAAGTTATGGTGTCATTTTGGGAACGGGAGGATCGGTGCGCGCTTCCGGGATTTGAAAAGTTGTGATTCTAACTATTTCTGATTTAACTATCATTCACGATTTTCTTCCCTTACCCTTGGGCAGTGCTGATGTAATCTTGGACATTTCATGGTTGGAGACCTTGGGAAAAATTCAATTTGATTATCGACTATCTGAGATGGACATTCGAGTGGGTGATTGGTTGGTTCAGCTACGAGGAGATCGTAGTCTGGTAAAATCCCAAATCTCACTTAAATCTATGATGAGAGCAATGGGCGACGCCGATCAGGGGGTGCTCGTTGAGTTAAATGTGATGGAGCCGGAAAGGAGGAGTAAGCATGAAGGGGTTGTTCCTCGAGTCCTTGAGATGTTTCTGGTCGAAATATAGCAAGTGCTGCAACAATTCGTTCGCGTCTTTGAGGCTCCGAATTCCTTACCCCCTAGTCGCAATCGTGATCATGTTGTTGAGCTTGAACCCGGGACTGGGCCTATTATTAATGTTCGCCCCTATCGATACCCACAGTTTCAGAAAGATGAGATTGAACGACTGATGCGTGAGATGTTGCTTGTTGACTCATTCAACCAAGTAAGAGTGCTTTTTCCAGCCCGGTGCTTTTAGTAAAAAGAAAAAGATGGGAGTTGGCGTTTTTGCGTGGATTACCGGGCTCTAAACCGCAACACGATCCCGGATAAGTATCCTATTCCTATTGTAGATGAGTTGATCGACGAGTTATATGGCGCTACGATCTTCTCCAAGATTGATTTAAAGTCGGGCTACCACCAAATTCGAGTCAATCCCTCAGATATTCATAAGACGGCTTTTCGGACCCACGAAGGGCACTACGAGTTCTTAGTAATGCCTTTTGGCTTACGCAATGCTCCTTCGACCTTTCAATCGATTATGAATGATATATTGCGAACCTTCCTTCGTAAGTTTGTACTGGTGTTCTTTGACGATATTTTGATTTATAGCACTACTCTACAAGAGCATGTTGTCCAGTTGACCAAGGTGTTGGAGGTCTTGGTTGAAAATCAATTTGTGGCCAATTTTTAAAAGTGTCAATTTGCTGCTGCCAAGGTTGAATATTTGGGCCATTTGGTGTCAGCTCAGGGAGTTGCAGCAGACCCGACCAAGCCAGAAGCTATGAGGTGTTGCTCGAGCCCAAGAAATGTTAAAGAGTTACGAGGGTTCCTCGGTTTGACCAGGTATTATCAAAAGTTTGTGGCCAACTATGGGTCAAATCTCTTTTCCACTGACACAACTCCTTAAGAAAGATAAACTCAGTTGGGGGGAAGGAGCTGAGGAAGCATTCCAGCGTTTAAAATCAGCTATGATCACTGTTCCTCTTCTTGGACTACCGGATTTTTCTCGACCTTTTGAAGTAGAAACAGATGCATCCGGTGTGGGGGTAGGAGCGGTACTAATGCAAAGTCGGAGGCCAATGGCTTATTTCAGCCAAGCTTTACCTCTCACCCATCGTTTTAAAGCTGTTTATGAGAGGGAATTAATGGCAATTGTTTTTGCCATCCAGAAATGCAGACCATATCTGTTGGGTCGAAACTTTGTAGTACGTACCGACCAACGTAGCTTGAATTTTTTGTTGGAACAAAGAGTGATCGTCGGGGAATTAATGGCATTCCAGCGTTGGGGGGAAGGAGCTGAGGAAGCATTCCAGCGTTTAAAATCAGCTATGATCACTGTTCCTCTTCTTGGACTACCGGATTTTTCTCGACCTTTTGAAGTAGAAACAGATGCATCCGGTGTGGGGGTAGGAGCGGTACTAATGCAAAGTCGGAGGCCAATGGCTTATTTCAGCCAAGCTTTACCTCTCACCCATCGTTTTAAAGCTGTTTATGAGAGGGAATTAATGGCAATTGTTTTTGCCATCCAGAAATGGAGACCATATCTGTTGGGTCGAAACTTTGTAGTACGTACCGACCAACGTAGCTTGAATTTTTTGTTGGAACAAAGAGTGATCGTCGGGGAATACCAACGATGGATTGCCAAATTCTTGGGATATGATTTTAGTATTGAGAACCAACGTGGGCTCGATAACACGGCAGCTGATGCCTTGTTGAGGGACTTAATACCGCTGTTTTTTCAGCCCAAATATATGAAGACATCACATTGAATGGAATTCGGCAAGCTTCATGCAACAACAAAACTACAACTGAAGGTTACTCCTTACGTGGAGATTTATTATTGTACAAAGGCCGACTGGTTTTACCCTCCACTTCACCAACGATTTCCTTGTTGCGTGAATTCCATAACAACCCAATTGGAGGACACCATGGCGATTTTAAAACATACCAGAGGTTAGCCCGCGAGGTATACTGGCGAGGAATGAAGGCTCAAATAAGAAGTTTTGTTGGTGAATGTGTTGTATGTCAGCAAGCAAAATACCTTTCTTTGGCACCAACAGGTCTCTAGCAAGCCTTACTTATTCCAGAGAGATATGGGAGGATATATCGATGGATTTCATTGAAGGGCTTCTGAAATCAAAGGGGTATGACACTATGCTTGTGGTGGTGGACCGCTTATCCAAGTATGGTCACTTTATCGCTTTAAAATATCCTTTTATTGCAATTTTTGTGGCTGCTGTATTTATTAAAGAAATTGTGTGTTTACGGTGTCCGCGGAGTATTGTGTCTGACAGGGATAAAATATTCACGAGTTTGTTTTGGGTAGAGTTATTTCGCGCCTTGGGGACGCAATTACAGAAAAGTACAGGCTACCATCCTCAAACAGCCGGCAAACGAAGGTGGTGAACCGAAGTGTGGAATCCTATCTTCGGTGTTTTGCCATGACAACACTTACATAGTGGTCTAAATGGTTACCATGGGCAGAATTTAGTTACAATACTTCATTCCATGTTTCTGCTCAATTGACTCCGTTTGAAATTGTATACGGTCGTGCCCCACCGCCGTCATTGCCTTACTCTTTGGACTCTTCGGCCGTCGCCGAGGTGGATATTCAGTTGCGCGATCGGGATGCTATGTCGGTGACTTTAAAAGGGTCTTTATAGAAGGCTCAACACCGTATGTGTCCATTCTTCGCCAAGCCATCGGTCAGAATATGCCAGTTTTTCCGATACCCCCTACTTTAACTCCTGATTTGAAATTTCACGTCATCCCGGCGGGGCCTCGGAAAATCTCCATTGGAGGATACTGTTCTGGAAGTCCTTATTCGTTTGGAGCATGCCACTAAGGATGACGCTACATGGGAGCTTGCATCTACTATTGATGCCCAATTTCCAGCATTCCACCTTGAGGACAAGGTGGCTCTTTGGGGGGCGGGTAATGATAGGCCCTTGTTTACAAAGGCGTATGAACGTAAGCGTGTGAGGGGTAGAGAGGTCGTGTGAAAAGTTGTTACGTGAGAGGGGCCTAGTACCTTTTTGTTAGTTAGAGTGGGCCACGTTTGGGAGTATATTATAGGGCAGTGATGTTGGGAGGGAGGTATCTTTTTTACTAATTGTGTAAACATTCTCGGTTGAGAAGTAGAGAGAGGTGGGGAGCTCTCAAATCTCCCTTGTTTGGATGCTGTTGATAAATAAATTGCGGATTAGGCCTATCTTTGAGTCACACATGAACCACCACAAATCTCCATAAATATATGATCTTGTCCACTTTACTATCAAGATTGTTTAGTCTTATCAGAGAACTCATAACGAGAAAATATAAATTGCTAAGTACTCAGATGTGCTTAGTCTTAATAGAGAAATCATAACGACAAAATATAGATTGCTAGCACTCAGATGTGCTTAGTATTATCAGAACATTTATAAAAAAAATTATATAGATTGCTAAGCACTGATCAGATGTGTCGAGTCTTATCAATAATGCAACAATACCGCAATGCAAGTTATATAAGACATAATATATAAGCAGTTATTAAACACACAACATGCCAACATACAAGCAAATAGAATCAACAATAGAAGCAACTTACACAAAAATGTCTTATGTCGCTCTTAAGACTAACCCAATAGTTCCCAAAAAGCCTTGAGCCATAATTCGAAAGCTCCAACCGAACCTAACTTAAAACAGGACAATCCAACCATTAGGAATTAAATTCCAGCAACTTAAATCAAGCATAAAAGTACATAAAAGAAGCCTTACCAGCTTGGGATTCACCCAAAATAACCTAATCCCTTGTTGGTGGGTATTCGGAGGTGTGAGCCACACATGAACCACCACATATCTGCATAATTATATGATCTTGTCCACTTGAGGCATATAACTTTTTCTCCTATTTCTCCTATTTCTTTTTCTAAACTTCCCTAAACTTGAAACCCCAAACAAACCATAGTCTATTATCCAATACTTCCACTTAACCCAACAATATCAACTATAAACTCCTAAATTGAATCCAAACAACAATTTTGGTTAATCCAATAACCAAAACCCACATTATTCTAATTTTGAAACACGGGGCGTTACAATATGTACTTTTTTTTAAATTTCTATTCATCTCCAAAGGTTTCCAAAAAGCCTTATCAAGAATGCAAAAAAAAATGACTATCAAGATTGTTTAGTCTTATCAGAGAATTCATAACGACAAAATATAAATTGCTAGGCACTCAGATGTGCTTAGTCTTATAAGAGAATTCATAACGACAAAATATAGATTGCTATGCACTCAGATGTGCTTAGTCTTATCAGAACATTTATAAACGACAATATATAAAAATTGCTAAGCACTTAAATGTTCTTAATCTTATCAAAAAATTTATAAAAAACAATATATAGATTGCTAAGCACTAATCAGATGTGTCGAGTCTTATCTATAATGCAACAATACCACAAAGCAAGTCATATAAGTTATAATATATAAGCAGTTATTAAACACACAACATGCCAACATACAAGCAAATAGAATCAACAATAGAAGCAACTTACACAAAAATGTCTTATGTCGCTCTTAAGACTAACCCAATGGTTCCCAAAAAGCCTTGAGCCATAATTCGAAAGCTCCAACCGAACCTAACTTAAAACAGGACAATCCAACCATTAGGAATAAAATTCAGCAACTTAAATCAAGCATAAAAGTACATAAAAGAAGCCTTCCTAGCTTGGGATTCACCCAAAATAACCCAATCCCTTGTTGGTGGGTATTCAGAGGTGTGAGTGATAGGCCTCGGTTTACAAAGGTGTATGAACGTAAGCGTGTGAGGGGTAGAGAGGCCGTGTGAAAAGTTGTTACGTGAGAGGGGCGCAGTACCTTTTTGTTTGTGAGTATATTATAGGGCAGTGATGTTGGGAGGGAGGTATCTTTTTTGCTAATTGTGTAAACATTCTCTATTGAGAAGTAGGGAGAGGTGGGGAGCTCTTAAATCTCCCTTGTTTGGCTGTTGTTGATAAATAAATTGTGGTTTAGGCCTATCAATTTGGTATCAGAGCGGTGTTCTGGGTATGGTTAGTAGAATGGAAGCTAGAGTAATAACATTGGAGGAGAAGATGACTGAATTGATGGAGAAACATGCAGGATTGGAAGGGAAGATACAAGTGCAACATTAGGACATGAACACGAGGTTTATGAGGTTGGAGGAGTTAATTCGTGCAAACAGAGGATCGACTTCATCCGAACGAACACGAAGTGATAAGGGGAAGCGTTCGACAGATGAAGAATTGAAAGAAAAAATGGTTGAATCAAAGGAAAAAACAACTGATGAGACTAAAACCGAGAGTGACTCACCTGGAAATCAAGAAGTGTCTTTGTTTGATATGCGTTTGAGGAAGCTTGAGATGCCCGTCTTCAAAAGGGTGGGAAGAAGAAGATGTAGACGGCTGAGTCCATAGGGTTGAACGATATTTTGTGGTTAATAGGTTATCGGAGAGAGATAAATTGGAGGCCGCCGTCATGTGTTTGGAGGGGGAGGCGCTTACATGGCATCAATATGAGGATGAACAAACAAAGATTACCAGCTGGGATGAATTCAAGGGGTTACTTCGTGAGCGATTTCGGCATCAACGAAGGATGATCGATATGCGCGGTTGATGCGATTACAACAGGAAACGACGATGCGGCTTTATCGGCGCCGGTTTGAACAATACGTTTCGGGGTTGAAGGATATATGCGTGGGAGTTCTGGAAAGCAAATTTGTGTGTGGGTTGAAGGAGGAGATGCGCAAGCTGAAGCCCGTGGGCCTTAAGGCTAAGATGGCC
This sequence comes from Herpetospermum pedunculosum, assembly GCA_028017165.1. Classification (NCBI taxonomy): domain Eukaryota; kingdom Viridiplantae; phylum Streptophyta; class Magnoliopsida; order Cucurbitales; family Cucurbitaceae; genus Herpetospermum; species Herpetospermum pedunculosum. The sequence goes on along the minus strand of CM051528.1, from coordinate 48,202,595 downwards.
ATGGCTCAATTAATCGAAGATGATGATCTGATTAAACAAAAAAAAAGAAGCTGGGGGTTGCCGGAAGTCCGAACCCTAAAAGTGGGTCGACGCAAATTGGATCGGGTTTATGGGGCGAGCGGGTCCGCGGGTCGAACCGTTTCTTTTAACCTAAATCGTGCGACACCTTTATCAACATCCATCACTCTCGTGCGTGATACGATGGGGAAGAGGAGTTTCGAGCCTCCGTTCAAACGCCTCACCGATTTGGAGCTGCAGAGCAAACGTGAAAAATGTTTGTGTTACAAATGCGATGAGAAGTTCATCCCCGGCCATCGATGTAAAAAAATGAATTGCAGGTGATGGTTTTGCAAGGAGATGAGTCTGAAGGAATGGAAGAGCATTTGGTGATGCAAGACGGGACTAACAACGAAGGGCAAGAAGGTCCCGAAGTCGCAATCGAAAACTCTGAGGTTGCGGCCTTGTCCTTGAACTCCATGGTCGGGTTTAATTCACCGAAAACTATGAAGGTGAGAGGAATAATCGTCGGACAAGGCGTTGTGGTGCTCATTGACACGTGGCGCTACCCACAATTTCATTTCAGATGCAATTGTACAAACCCTCGGTCTACTAGTATCACCATCAACAAGTTATGGTGTCATTTTGGGAACGGGAGGATCGGTGCGCGCTTCCGGGATTTGTAAAGTTGTGATTCTAACTATTTTTGATTTAACTATCATTCACGATTTTCTTCCCTTACCCTTGGGCAGTGCTGATGTAATCTTGGGCATTTCATGGTTGGAGACCTTGGGAAAAATTCAATTTGATTATCGACTATCTGAGATGGACATTCAAGTGGGTGATTGGTTGGTTCAGCTACGAGGAGATCGTAGTCTGGTAAAATCCCAAATCTCACTTAAATCTATGATGAGAGCAATGGGCGACGCCGATCAGGGGGTGCTCGTTGAGTTAAATGTGATGGAGCCGGAAAGGAGGAGTAAGCATGAAGGGGTTGTTCCTCGAGTTCTTGAGATGTTTCTGGTCGAAATATAGCAAGTGCTGCAACAATTCGTTCGCGTCTTTGAGGCTCCGAATTCCTTACCCCCTAGTCGCAATCGTGATCATGTTGTTGAGCTTGAACCCGGGACTGGGCCTATTATTAATGTTCGCCCCTATCGATACCCACAGTTTCAGAAAGATGAGATTGAACGACTGATGCGTGAGATGTTGCTTGCTGACTCATTCAACCAAATAAGAGTGCTGTTTCCAGCCCGGTGCTTTTAGTAAAAAGAAAAAGATGGGAGTTGGCGTTTTTGCGTGGATTACCGGGCTCTAAACCGCAACACGATCCCGGATAAGTATCCTATTCCTATCGTAGATGAGTTGATCGACGAGTTATATGGCGCTACGATCTTCTCCAAGATTGATTTAAAGTCGGGCTACCACCAAATTCGAGTCAATCCCTCAGATATTCATAAGACGGCTTTTCGGACCCACGAAGGGCACTACGAGTTCTTAGTAATGCCTTTTGGCTTACGCAATGCTCCTTCGACCTTTCAATCGATTATGAATGATATATTGCGAACCTTCCTTCGTAAGTTTGTACTGGTGTTCTTTGACGATATTTTGATTTATATCACTACTCTACAAGAGCATGTTGTCCAGTTGACCAAGGTGTTGGAGGTCTTGGTTGAAAATCAATTTGTGGCCAATTTTTAAAAGTGTCAATTTGCTGCTGCCAAGGTTGAATATTTGGGCCATTTGGTGTCAGCTCAGGGAGTTGCAGCAGACCCGACCAAGCCAGAAGCTATGAGGTGTTGCCCGAGCGAAAGAAATGTTAAAGAGTTACGAGGGTTCCTCGGTTTGACCAGGTATTATCAAAAGTTTGTGGCCAACTATGGGTCAAATCTCTTTTCCACTGACACAACTCCTTAAGAAAGATAAATTCAGTTGGGGAGAAGGAGCTGAGGAAGCATTCCAGCGTTTAAAATCAGCTATGATCACTGTTCCTGTTCTTGGACTACCGGATTTTTCTCGACCTTTTGAAGTAGAAACAGATGCATCCGGTGTGGGGGTAGGAGCGGTACTAATGCAAAGTCAGAGGCCAATGGCTTATTTCAGCCAAGCTTTACCTCTCACCCATCGTTTTAAAGCTGTTTATGAGAGGGAATTAATGGCAATTGTTTTTGCCATCCAGAAATGGAGACCATATCTGTTGGGTCGAAACTTTGTAGTACGTACCGACCAACGTAGCTTGAATTTTTTGTTGGAACACAGAGTGATCGTCGGGGAATACCAACGATGGATTGCCAAATTCTTGGGATATGATTTTAGTATTGAGAACCAACGTGGGCTCGATAACACGGCAGCTGATGCCTTGTCTCGCCTTCCACCCACCTTGGAGTTTGGAGTCATGAGTGTTGTTGAGGGACTTAATACCGCTGTTTTTTCAGCCCAAATAGATGAAGACATCACATTGAATGGAATTCGGCAAGCTTTATGCAACAACAAAACTACAACTGAAGGTTACTCCTTACGTGGAGATTTATTATTGTACAAAGGCCGACTGGTTTTACCCTCCACTTCACCAACGATTTCCTTGTTGCGTGAATTCCATAACAACCCAATTGGAGGACACCATGGCGATTTTAAAACATACCAGAGGTTAGCCCGCGAGGAATGAAGGCTCAAATAAGAAGTTTTGTTAGTGAATGTGTTGTATGTCAGCAAGCAAAATACCTTTCTTTGGCACCAACAGGTCTCTAGCAAGCCTTACCTATTCCAGAGAGAATATGGGAGGATATATCGATGGATTTCATTGAAGGGCTTCCGAAATCAAAGGGGTATGACACTATGCTTGTGGTGGTGGACCGCTTATCCAAGTATGGTCACTTTATCGCTTTAAAACATCCTTTTATTGCAATTTTTGTGGCTGCTGTATTTATTAAAGAAATTGTGCGTTTACGGTGTCCGCGGAGTATTGTGTTTGACAGGGATAAAATATTCACGAGTTTGTTTTGGGTAGAGTTATTTCGCGCCTTGGGGACGCAATTACATAAAAGTACAGGCTACCATCCTCAAACAGCCGGCAAACAGAGGTGGTGAACCGAAGTGTGGAATCCTATCTTCGGTGTTTTGCCATGACAACACTTACATAGTGGTCTAAATGGTTACCATGGGCAGAATTTAGTTACAATACTTCATTCCATGTTTCTGCTCAATTGACTCCGTTTGAAATTGTATACGGTCGTGCCCCACCGCCGTCATTGCCTTACTCTTTGGACTCTTCGGCCGTCGCCGAGGTGGATATTCAGTTGCGCGATCGGGATGCTATGTCGGTGACTTTAAAAGGGTCTTTATAGAAGGCTCAACACCGTATGTGTCCATTCTTCGCCAAGCCATCGGTCAGAATATGCCAGTTTTTCTGATACCCCCTACTTTAACTCCTGATTTGAAATTTCACGTCATTCCAGCGGGGCCTCCGAAAATCTCCATTGGAGGATACTGTTCTGGAAGTCCTTATTCGTTTGGAGCATGCCACTAAGGATGACGCTACATGGGAGCTTGCATCTACTATTGATGCCCAATTTCCAACATTCCACCTTGAGGACAAGGTGGCTCTTTGGGGGGCGGGTAATGATAGGCCCCGGTTTACAAAGGCGTATGAACGTAAGCGTGTGAGGGGTAGAGAGGTCGTGTGAAAAGTGGTTACGTGAGAGGGGCCTAGTACCTTTTTGTTAGTTAGAGTGGGCCACGTTTGGGAGTATATTATAGGGCAGTGATGTTGGGAGGGAGGTATCTTTTTTACTAATTGTGTAAACATTCTCGGTTGAGAAGTAGAGAGAGGTGGGGAGCTCTCAAATCTCCCTTGTTTGGATGCTGTTGATAAATAAATTGCGGATTAGGCCTATCTTTGAGTCACACATGAACCACCACAAATCTCCATAAATATATGATCTTGTCCACTTTACTATCAAGATTGTTTAGTCTTATCAGAGAACTCATAACGAGAAAATATAAATTGCTAAGCACTCAGATGTGCTTAGTCTTAATAGAGAAATCATAACGACAAAATATAGATTGCTAGCACTCAGATGTGCTTAGTCTTATCAGAACATTTATAAAAAAAATTATATAGATTGCTAAGCACTGATCAGATGTGTCGAGTCTTATCAATAATGCAACAATACCGCAATGCAAGTTATATAAGACATAATATATAAGCAGTTATTAAACACACAACATGCCAACATACAAGCAAATAGAATCAACAATAGAAGCAACTTACACAAAAATGTCTTATGTCGCTCTTAAGACTAACCCAATGGTTCCTAAAAATCCTTGAGCCATAATTCGACAGCTCCAACCGAACCTAACTTAAAACAGGACAATCCAACCATTAGGAATAAAATTCCAGCAACTTAAATCAAGCATAAAAGTACATAAAAGAAGCCTTACCAGCTTGGGATTCACCCAAAATAACCTAATCCCTTGTTGCTGGGTATTCGGAGGTGTGAGCCACACATGAACCACCACATATCTGCATAATTATATGATCTTGTCCACTTTAGGCATATAACTTTTTCTCCTATTTCTCATATTTCTTTTTCTAAACTTCCCTAAACTTGAAACCCCAAACAAACCATAGTCTATTATCCAATACTTCCACTTAACCCAACAATACCAAATATAAACTCCTAAATTGAATCCAAACAACAATTTTGGTTAATCCAATAACCAAAATCCACATTATTCTAATTTCGAAACACGGGGCGTTACAATATGTATTTTTTTTTAAATTTCTATTCATCTCCAAAGGTTTCCAAAAAGCCTTATCAAGAATGCAAAAAAAATGACTATCAAGATTGTTTAGTCTTATCAGAGAATTCATAACGACAAAATATAAATTGCTAGGCACTCAGATGTGCTTAGTCTTATAAGAGAATTCATAACGACAAAATATAGATTGCTATGCACTCAGATGTGCTTAGTCTTATCAGAACATTTATAAACGACAATATATAAAAATTGCTAAGCACTTAGATGTTCTTAATCTTATCAAAACATTTATAAAAAACAATATATAGATTGCTAAGCACTAATCAGATGTGTCGAGTCTTATCTATAATGCAACAATACCACAATGCAAGTCATATAAGTTATAATATATAAGCAGTTATTAAACACACAACATGCCAACATACAAGCAAATAGAATCAACAATAGAAGCAACTTACACAAAAATGTCTTATGTCGCTCTTAAGACTAACCCAATGGTTCCCAAAAAGCCTTGAGCCATAATTCGAAAGCTCCAACCGAACCTAACTTAAAACAGGACAATCCAACCATTAGGAATAAAATTCAGCAACTTAAATCAAGCATAAAAGTACATAAAAGAAGCCTTACCAGCTTGGGATTCACCCAAAATAACCTAATCCCTTGTTGGTGGGTATTCGGAGGTGTGAGCCACACATGAACCACCACATATCTGCATAATTATATGATCTTGTCCACTTTAGGCATATAACTTTTTCTCCTATTTCTCCTATTTCTTTTTCTAAACTTCCCTAAACTTGAAACCCCAAACAAACCATAGTCTATTATCCAATACTTCCACTTAACCCAACAATATCAAATATAAACTCCTAAATTGAATCCAAACAACAATTTTGGTTAATCCAATAACCAAAACCCACATTATTCTAATTTCGAAACACGGGGCGTTACAATATGTATTTTTTTTTAAATTTCTATTCATCTCCAAAGGTTTCCAAAAAGCGTTATCAAGAATGCAAAAAAAAATGACTATCAAGATTGTTTAGTCTTATCAGAGAATTCATAACGACAAAATATAAATTGCTAGGCACTCAGATGTGCTTAGTCTTATAAGAGAATTCATAACGACAAAATATAGATTGCTATGCACTCAGATGTGCTTAGTCTTATCAGAACATTTATAAACGACAATATATAAAAATTGCTAAGCACTTAGATGTTCTTAATCTTATCAAAACATTTATAAAAAACAATATATAGATTGCTAAGCACTAATCAGATGTGTCGAGTCTTATCTATAATGCAACAATACCACAATGCAAGTCATATAAGTTATAATATATAAGCAGTTATTAAACACACAACATGCCAACATACAAGCAAATAGAATCAACAATAGAAGCAACTTACACAAAAATGTCTTATGTCGCTCTTAAGACTAACCCAATGGTTCCCAAAAAGCCTTGAGCCATAATTCGAAAGCTCCAACCGAACCTAACTTAAAACAGGACAATCCAACTATTAGGAATAAAATTCCAGCAACTTAAATCAAGCATAAAAGTACATAAAAGAAGCCTTACCAGCTTGGGATTCACCCAAAATAACCTAATCCCTTGTTGCTGGGTATTCGGAGGTGTGAGCCACACATGAACCACCACATATCTGCATAATTATATGATCTTGTCCACTTGAGGCATATAACTTTTTCTCCTATTTCTCCTATTTCTTTTTCTAAACTTCCCTAAACTTGAAACCCCAAACAAACCATAGTCTATTATCCAATACTTCCACTTAACCCAACAATACCAAATATAAACTCCTAAATTGAATCCAAACAACAATTTTGGTTAATCCAATAACCAAAATCCACATTATTCTAATTTCGAAACACGGGGCGTTACAATATGTATTTTTTTTTAAATTTCTATTCATCTCCAAAGGTTTCCAAAAAGCCTTATCAAGAATGCAAAAAAAATGACTATCAAGATTGTTTAGTCTTATCAGAGAATTCATAACGACAAAATATAAATTGCTAGGCACTCAGATGTGCTTAGTCTTATAAGAGAATTCATAACGACAAAATATAGATTGCTATGCACTCAGATGTGCTTAGTCTTATCAGAACATTTATAAACGACAATATATAAAAATTGCTAAGCACTTAGATGTTCTTAATCTTATCAAAACATTTATAAAAAACAATATATAGATTGCTAAGCACTAATCAGATGTGTCGAGTCTTATCTATAATGCAACAATACCACAATGCAAGTCATATAAGTTATAATATATAAGCAGTTATTAAACACACAACATGCCAACATACAAGCAAATAGAATCAACAATAGAAGCAACTTACAAAAAAATGTCTTATGTCGCTCTTAAGACTAACCCAATGGTTCCCAAAAAGCCTTGAGCCATAATTCGAAAGCTCCAACCGAACCTAACTTAAAACAGGACAATCCAACCATTAGGAATAAAATTCAGCAACTTAAATCAAGCATAAAAGTATATAAAAGAAGCCTTACCAGCTTGGGATTCACCCAAAATAACCTAATCCCTTGTTGGTGGGTATTCGGAGGTGTGAGTGATAGGCCCCGGTTTACAAAGGTGTATGAACGTAAGCGTGTGAGGGGTAGAGAGGCCATGTGAAAAGTTGTTACGTGAGAGGGGCGCAGTACCTTTTTGTTTGTGAGTATATTATAGGACAGTGATGTTGGGAGGGAGGTATCTTTTTTGCTAATTGTGTAAACATTCTCTATTGAGAAGTAGGGAGAGGTGGGGAGCTCTTAAATCTCCCTTGTTTGGCTGTTGTTGATAAATAAATTGTGGTTTAGGCCTATCAATTTGGTATCAGAGCGGTGTTCTGGGTATGGTTAGTAGAATGGAAGCTAGAGTAATAACATTGGAGGAGAAGATGACTGAATTGATGGAGAAACATGCAGGATTGGAAGGGAAGATACAAGTGCAACATTAGGACATGAACACGAGGTTTATGAGGTTGGAGGAGTTAATTCGTGCAAACAGAGGATCGACTTCATCCGAACGAACACGAAGTGATAAGGGGAAGCGTTCGACAGATGAAGAATTGAAAGAAAAAATGGTTGAATCAAAGGAAAAAACAACTGATGAGACTAAAACCGAGAGTGACTCACCTGGAAATCAAGAAGTGTCTTTGTTTGATATGCGTTTGAGGAAGCTTGAGATGCCCGTCTTCAAAAGGGTGGGAAGAAGAAGATGTAGACGGCTGAGTCCATAGGGTTGAACGATATTTTGTGGTTAATAGGTTATCGGAGAGAGATAAATTGGAGGCCGCCGTCATGTGTTTGGAGGGGGAGGCGCTTACATGGCATCAATATGAGGATGAACAAACAAAGATTACCAGCTGGGATGAATTCAAGGGGTTACTTCGTGAGCGATTTCGGCATCAACGAAGGATGATCGATATGCGCGGTTGATGCGATTACAACAGGAAACGACGATGCGGCTTTATCGGCGCCGGTTTGAACAATACGTTTCGGGGTTGAAGGATATATGCGTGGGAGTTCTGGAAAGCAAATTTGTGTGTGGGTTGAAGGAGGAGATGCGCAAGCTGAAGCCCGTGGGCCTTAAGGCTAAGATGGCCATGGCTCAATTAATCGAAGATGATGATCTGATTAAACAAAAAAAAAGAAGCTGGGGGTTGCCGGAAGTCCGAACCCTAAAAGTGGGTCGACGCAAATTGGATCGGGTTTATGGGGCGAGCGGGTCCGCGGGTCGAACCGTTTCTTTTAACCTAAATCGTGCGACACCTTTATCAACATCCATCACTCTCGTGCGTGATACGATGGGGAAGAGGAGTTTCGAGCCTCCGTTCAAACGCCTCACCGATTTGGAGCTGCAGAGCAAACGTGAAAAATGTTTGTGTTACAAATGCGATGAGAAGTTCATCCCCGGCCATCGATGTAAAAAAATGAATTGCAGGTGATGGTTTTGCAAGGAGATGAGTCTGAAGGAATGGAAGAGCATTTGGTGATGCAAGACGGGACTAACAACGAAGGGCAAGAAGGTCCCGAAGTCGCAATCGAAAACTCTGAGGTTGCGGCCTTGTCCTTGAACTCCATGGTCGGGTTTAATTCACCGAAAACTATGAAGGTGAGAGGAATAATCGTCGGACAAGGCGTTGTGGTGCTCATTGACACGTGGCGCTACCCACAATTTCATTTCAGATGCAATTGTACAAACCCTCGGTCTACTAGTATCACCATCAACAAGTTATGGTGTCATTTTGGGAACGGGAGGATCGGTGCGCGTTTCCGGGATTTGTAAAGTTGTGATTCTAACTATTTTTGATTTAACTATCATTCACGATTTTCTTCCCTTACCCTTGGGCAGTGCTGATGTAATCTTGGGCATTTCATGGTTGGAGACCTTGGGAAAAATTCAATTTGATTATCGACTATCTGAGATGGACATTCAAGTGGGTGATTGGTTGGTTCAGCTACGAGGAGATCGTAGTCTGGTAAAATCCCAAATCTCACTTAAATCTATGATGAGAGCAATGGGCGACGCCGATCAGGGGGTGCTCGTTGAGTTAAATGTGATGGAGCCGGAAAGGAGGAGTAAGCATGAAGGGGTTGTTCCTCGAGTTCTTGAGATGTTTCTGGTCGAAATATAGCAAGTGCTGCAACAATTCGTTCGCGTCTTTGAGGCTCCGAATTCCTTACCCCCTAGTCGCAATCGTGATCATGTTGTTGAGCTTGAACCCGGGACTGGGCCTATTATTAATGTTCGCCCCTATCGATACCCACAGTTTCAGAAAGATGAGATTGAACGACTGATGCGTGAGATGTTGCTTGCTGACTCATTCAACCAAATAAGAGTGCTGTTTCCAGCCCGGTGCTTTTAGTAAAAAGAAAAAGATGGGAGTTGGCGTTTTTGCGTGGATTACCGGGCTCTAAACCGCAACACGATCCCGGATAAGTATCCTATTCCTATCGTAGATGAGTTGATCGACGAGTTATATGGCGCTACGATCTTCTCCAAGATTGATTTAAAGTCGGGCTACCACCAAATTCGAGTCAATCCCTCAGATATTCATAAGACGGCTTTTCGGACCCACGAAGGGCACTACGAGTTCTTAGTAATGCCTTTTGGCTTACGCAATGCTCCTTCGACCTTTCAATCGATTATGAATGATATATTGCGAACCTTCCTTCGTAAGTTTGTACTGGTGTTCTTTGACGATATTTTGATTTATATCACTACTCTACAAGAGCATGTTGTCCAGTTGACCAAGGTGTTGGAGGTCTTGGTTGAAAATCAATTTGTGGCCAATTTTTAAAAGTGTCAATTTGCTGCTGCCAAGGTTGAATATTTGGGCCATTTGGTGTCAGCTCAGGGAGTTGCAGCAGACCCGACCAAGCCAGAAGCTATGAGGTGTTGCCCGAGCGAAAGAAATGTTAAAGAGTTACGAGGGTTCCTCGGTTTGACCAGGTATTATCAAAAGTTTGTGGCCAACTATGGGTCAAATCTCTTTTCCACTGACACAACTCCTTAAGAAAGATAAATTCAGTTGGGGAGAAGGAGCTGAGGAAGCATTCCAGCGTTTAAAATCAGCTATGATCACTGTTCCTGTTCTTGGACTACCGGATTTTTCTCGACCTTTTGAAGTAGAAACAGATGCATCCGGTGTGGGGGTAGGAGCGGTACTAATGCAAAGTCAGAGGCCAATGGCTTATTTCAGCCAAGCTTTACCTCTCACCCATCGTTTTAAAGCTGTTTATGAGAGGGAATTAATGGCAATTGTTTTTGCCATCCAGAAATGGAGACCATATCTGTTGGGTCGAAACTTTGTAGTACGTACCGACCAACGTAGCTTGAATTTTTTGTTGGAACACAGAGTGATCGTCGGGGAATACCAACGATGGATTGCCAAATTCTTGGGATATGATTTTAGTATTGAGAACCAACGTGGGCTCGATAACACGGCAGCTGATGCCTTGTCTCGCCTTCCACCCACCTTGGAGTTTGGAGTCATGAGTGTTGTTGAGGGACTTAATACCGCTGTTTTTTCAGCCCAAATAGATGAAGACTGTCACATTGAATGGAATTCGGCAAGCTTTATGCAACAACAAAACTACAACTGAAGGTTACTCCTTACGTGGAGATTTATTATTGTACAAAGGCCGACTGGTTTTACCCTCCACTTCACCAACGATTTCCTTGTTGCGTGAATTCCATAACAACCCAATTGGAGGACACCATGGCGATTTTAAAACATACCAGAGGTTAGCCCGCGAGGAATGAAGGCTCAAATAAGAAGTTTTGTTAGTGAATGTGTTGTATGTCAGCAAGCAAAATACCTTTCTTTGGCACCAACAGGTCTCTAGCAAGCCTTACCTATTCCAGAGAGAATATGGGAGGATATATCGATGGATTTCATTGAAGGGCTTCCGAAATCAAAGGGGTATGACACTATGCTTGTGGTGGTGGACCGCTTATCCAAGTATGGTCACTTTATCGCTTTAAAACATCCTTTTATTGCAATTTTTGTGGCTGCTGTATTTATTAAAGAAATTGTGCGTTTACGGTGTCCGCGGAGTATTGTGTTTGACAGGGATAAAATATTCACGAGTTTGTTTTGGGTAGAGTTATTTCGCGCCTTGGGGACGCAATTACATAAAAGTACAGGCTACCATCCTCAAACAGCCGGCAAACAGAGGTGGTGAACCGAAGTGTGGAATCCTATCTTCGGTGTTTTGCCATGACAACACTTACATAGTGGTCTAAATGGTTACCATGGGCAGAATTTAGTTACAATACTTCATTCCATGTTTCTGCTCAATTGACTCCGTTTGAAATTGTATACGGTCGTGCCCCACCGCCGTCATTGCCTTACTCTTTGGACTCTTCGGCCGTCGCCGAGGTGGATATTCAGTTGCGCGATCGGGATGCTATGTCGGTGACTTTAAAAGGGTCTTTATAGAAGGCTCAACACCGTATGTGTCCATTCTTCGCCAAGCCATCGGTCAGAATATGCCAGTTTTTCTGATACCCCCTACTTTAACTCCTGATTTGAAATTTCACGTCATTCCAGCGGGGCCTCCGAAAATCTCCATTGGAGGATACTGTTCTGGAAGTCCTTATTCGTTTGGAGCATGCCACTAAGGATGACGCTACATGGGAGCTTGCATCTACTATTGATGCCCAATTTCCAACATTCCACCTTGAGGACAAGGTGGCTCTTTGGGGGGCGGGTAATGATAGGCCCCGGTTTACAAAGGCGTATGAACGTAAGCGTGTGAGGGGTAGAGAGGTCGTGTGAAAAGTGGTTACGTGAGAGGGGCCTAGTACCTTTTTGTTAGTTAGAGTGGGCCACGTTTGGGAGTATATTATAGGGCAGTGATGTTGGGAGGGAGGTATCTTTTTTACTAATTGTGTAAACATTCTCGGTTGAGAAGTAGAGAGAGGTGGGGAGCTCTCAAATCTCCCTTGTTTGGATGCTGTTGATAAATAAATTGCGGATTAGGCCTATCTTTGAGTCACACATGAACCACCACAAATCTCCATAAATATATGATCTTGTCCACTTTACTATCAAGATTGTTTAGTCTTATCAGAGAACTCATAACGAGAAAATATAAATTGCTAAGCACTCAGATGTGCTTAGTCTTAATAGAGAAATCATAACGACAAAATATAGATTGCTAGCACTCAGATGTGCTTAGTCTTATCAGAACATTTATAAAAAAAATTATATAGATTGCTAAGCACTGATCAGATGTGTCGAGTCTTATCAATAATGCAACAATACCGCAATGCAAGTTATATAAGACATAATATATAAGCAGTTATTAAACACACAACATGCCAACATACAAGCAAATAGAATCAACAATAGAAGCAACTTACACAAAAATGTCTTATGTCGCTCTTAAGACTAACCCAATGGTTCCTAAAAATCCTTGAGCCATAATTCGACAGCTCCAACCGAACCTAACTTAAAACAGGACAATCCAACCATTAGGAATAAAATTCCAGCAACTTAAATCAAGCATAAAAGTACATAAAAGAAGCCTTACCAGCTTGGGATTCACCCAAAATAACCTAATCCCTTGTTGCTGGGTATTCGGAGGTGTGAGCCACACATGAACCACCACATATCTGCATAATTATATGATCTTGTCCACTTTAGGCATATAACTTTTTCTCCTATTTCTCATATTTCTTTTTCTAAACTTCCCTAAACTTGAAACCCCAAACAAACCATAGTCTATTATCCAATACTTCCACTTAACCCAACAATACCAAATATAAACTCCTAAATTGAATCCAAACAACAATTTTGGTTAATCCAATAACCAAAATCCACATTATTCTAATTTCGAAACACGGGGCGTTACAATATGTATTTTTTTTTAAATTTCTATTCATCTCCAAAGGTTTCCAAAAAGCCTTATCAAGAATGCAAAAAAAATGACTATCAAGATTGTTTAGTCTTATCAGAGAATTCATAACGACAAAATATAAATTGCTAGGCACTCAGATGTGCTTAGTCTTATAAGAGAATTCATAACGACAAAATATAGATTGCTATGCACTCAGATGTGCTTAGTCTTATCAGAACATTTATAAACGACAATATATAAAAATTGCTAAGCACTTAGATGTTCTTAATCTTATCAAAACATTTATAAAAAACAATATATAGATTGCTAAGCACTAATCAGATGTGTCGAGTCTTATCTATAATGCAACAATACCACAATGCAAGTCATATAAGTTATAATATATAAGCAGTTATTAAACACACAACATGCCAACATACAAGCAAATAGAATCAACAATAGAAGCAACTTACACAAAAATGTCTTATGTCGCTCTTAAGACTAACCCAATGGTTCCCAAAAAGCCTTGAGCCATAATTCGAAAGCTCCAACCGAACCTAACTTAAAACAGGACAATCCAACCATTAGGAATAAAATTCAGCAACTTAAATCAAGCATAAAAGTACATAAAAGAAGCCTTACCAGCTTGGGATTCACCCAAAATAACCTAATCCCTTGTTGGTGGGTATTCGGAGGTGTGAGCCACACATGAACCACCACATATCTGCATAATTATATGATCTTGTCCACTTTAGGCATATAACTTTTTCTCCTATTTCTCCTATTTCTTTTTCTAAACTTCCCTAAACTTGAAACCCCAAACAAACCATAGTCTATTATCCAATACTTCCACTTAACCCAACAATATCAAATATAAACTCCTAAATTGAATCCAAACAACAATTTTGGTTAATTCAATAACCAAAACCCACATTATTCTAATTTCGAAACATGGGGCGTTACAATATGTATTTTTTTTTAAATTTCTATTCATCTCCAAAGGTTTCCAAAAAGCGTTATCAAGAATGCAAAAAAAAATGACTATCAAGATTGTTTAGTCTTATCAGAGAATTCATAACGACAAAATATAAATTGCTAGGCACTCAGATGTGCTTAGTCTTATAAGAGAATTCATAACGACAAAATATAGATTGCTATGCACTCAGATGTGCTTAGTCTTATCAGAACATTTATAAACGACAATATATAAAAATTGCTAAGCACTTAGATGTTCTTAATCTTATCAAAACATTTATAAAAAACAATATATAGATTGCTAAGCACTAATCAGATGTGTCGAGTCTTATCTATAATGCAACAATACCACAATGCAAGTCATATAAGTTATAATATATAAGCAGTTATTAAACACACAACATGCCAACATACAAGCAAATAGAATCAACAATAGAAGCAACTTACACAAAAATGTCTTATGTCGCTCTTAAGACTAACCCAATGGTTCCCAAAAAGCCTTGAGCCATAATTCGAAAGCTCCAACCGAACCTAACTTAAAACAGGACAATCCAACCATTAGTTATAAAATTCCAGCAACTTAAATCAAGAATAAAAGTACTGCTGCCAAGCACTGATGGACTGAGGTTGAAAATCAATTGAAGGGCTTCCGAAATCAAAGGGGTATGACACTATGCTTGTGGTGGTGGACCGCTTATCCAAAGTATGGTCACTTTATCGTTTTAAAACATCCTTTTATTGCAATTTTTGTGGCTGCTGTATTTATTAAAGAAATTGTGCGTTTACGGTGTCCGCGGATTATTGTGTCTGACATGGATAAAATATTCACGAGTTTGTTTTGGGTAGAGTTATTTCGCGCCTTGGGGACGCAATTACAGAAAAGTATAGGCTACCATCCTCAAACAGCCGGCAAACGAAGGTGGTGAACCGAAGTGTGGAATTCTATCTTCGGTGTTTTGCCATGACAACAACTACATAGTGGTCTAAATGGTTACCCAATGGTTCCCAAAAAGAAGCCTTACCAGCTTGGGATTTACCCAAAATAACCCAATCCCTTGTTGGTGGGTATTCGGAGGTGTGAGTGATAGGCCCCGGTTTACAAAGATGTATGAACGTAAGCGTGTGAGGGGTAGAGAGGCCGTGTGAAAAGTTGTTACGTGAGAGGGGCGCAGTACCTTTTTGTTTGTGAGTATATTATAGGGCAGTGATGTTGGGAGGGAGGTATTTTTTTTGCTAATTGTGTAAACATTCTCTGTTGAGAAGTAGGGAGAGGTGGGGAGCTCTCAAATCTCCCTTGTTTGGCTGTTGTTGATAAATAAATTGTGGTTTAGGCCTATCAATTTGGTATTAGAGCGGTGTTCTGGGTATGGTTAGTAGAATGGAAGCTAGAGTAATAACATTGGAGGAGAAGATGACTGAATTGATGGAGAAACATGCAGGATTGGAAGGGAAGATACAAGTGCAACATTAGGACATGAACACGAGGTTTATGAGGTTGGAGGAGTTCATTCGTGCAAACAGAGGATCGACTTCTTCCGAACGAACACGAAGTGATAAGGGGAAGCGTTCGACAGATGAAGAATTGAAAGAAAAAATGGTTGAATCAAAGGAAAAAAAAACTAATGAGACTAAAACCGAGAGTGACTCACCTGGAAATCAAGAAGTGTCTTTGTTTGATATGCGTTTGAGGAAGCTTGAGATGCCCGTCTTCAAAGGGGAGGGAAGAAGAAGATGTAGACGGCTGAGTCCATAAGGTTGAACGATATTTTGTGGTTAATAGGTTATCGGAGAGAGATAAATTGGAGGTCGCCGTCATGTGTTTGGAGGGGGAGGCGCTTACATGGCATCAATATGAGGATGAACAAACAAAGATTACCAGCTGGGATGAATTCAAGGGGTTACTTCGTGAGCGATTTCGGCCATCAACGAAGGATGATCGATATGCGCGGTTGATGCGATTACAACAGGAAACGAAGGTGCGGCTTTATCGGCGCCGGTTTGAACAATACGTTTCGGGGTTGAAGGATATATGCGTGGGAGTTCTGGAAAGCAAATTTGTGTGTGGGTTGAAGGAGGAGATGCGCAAGCTGAAGCCCGTGGGCCTTAAGGCTAAGATGGCCATGGCTCAATTAATCGAAGATGATGATCTGTTAAAACAAACAAAAAAAGAAGCTGGGGGTTTCCGGAAGTCCAAACCCTAAAAGTGGGTCGACGCAAACTGGATCGGGTTATGGGGCGAGCGGGTCCGCGGGCCGAACCGTTTCTTTTAACCTAAATCGTGCGACACCTTTATCAACATCCATCACTCTCGTGCGTGATACGATGGGGAAGAGGAGTTTCGAGCCTCCGTTCAAACGCCTCACCGATTTGGAGCTGCAGAGCAAACGTGAAAAATGTTTGTGTTACAAATGCGATGAGAAGTTCATCCCCGGCCATCGATGTAAAAAAATGAATTGCAGGTGATGGTTTTCCAAGTCAACTGGTTCTTTGTTTCCTTGAGAATTTTCTGGTGAATTTAAAACTTCCAAGTCAACCGATTCCTTACTTTTTAGAGTGTCATTCCTAATAACTGGTGACACAAAATCAGGTATTAAAACATCAAGCTCAAACGAATTTTCCTTTAGAACTTCCTGATTTATCTCCCCTTGAAAATAAGTGTTAAAAAACGGTTGATTTTCAAAGAACAGGGTATCCATGGTAACAAACAATTTTCGACGAGAAGGATCAAAACACTTGTAACCACGTTGAGTTGGAGCTATCCCTACAAACACACACTTTAATCCTCTAGGATCTAATTTACTTGCATTCCTATTAGGATTTCGAATGAACACAGAGCACCCAAAAATTTTTAATGACATAGAATGAAACACTCGTGATTTTGGAAATTCCCTTTTTAATATGCTGATAGGAGTTTTAAAATCTAACACTTTTGATGGCATACGGTTTATTAAATATGTGGCATGAAGAACAGCATCTCCCCAAAGATAATTTGGTGTTTTTGTTGAAAACATTAAACTACGAGTGACTTCTAACATATGTCTATTTTTCCTCTCTGCTATGCCATTTTGTGGTGGTGTATCTGTGCAAGAACTTTGATGAATAATTCCTTTTTCTTTAAAAAAATTTTCCAAAACTTTTGCAAAATATTCTCTCCCATTATCACTCCTAATCATTTGAATGTTTGTGTTAAATTGAGTTTGAATCATATTGTAAAAGCGTTTGAAAACAGATTCAACCTCTGATTTTTCTTTTAACAAATACACCCAACTGACTCTCGTGTGATCATCAATTAATGTAACAAACCACTTCTTTTCATTATACGTTGATATTCTCGATGGACCCCAAATATCACTATGTATGAGAGAAAAAGGTTTGGAAGGCTTATATGCACGTGGAGGATATGTGTTCCTATGATGTTTTGCTAAAGCACATATCTCACATTGGAGCAACGAGGGATCTTTATTTCTAAATAAATCAGGAAACAATTTTTTCAAATAATGAAAACTAGGATGACCTAGTCGAAAATGTTGTAAATAAATTTCTTTATCACCAGGAATGGAAATAATTTGCAGGCAGGAGTTCTCTAAACCTTCTTTATTCGAGTGGTTTCCCTCTTCAAATAAATAGAGACCATCACGTTCTCTAGCATTGCCAATCATCCTCCCCGTTGCCAAATCCTGGAAAACACAATGAGATGAAAGGAAATTAGCACTACAATTAAGGTCATGGGTTATTTTGCTGATAGATATGAGATTGCAGGACAAATTAGGAACATGTAGAACTTTAGATAAAGATAAGGAAGGTGAGATTTTTATGTCTCCTATCCCTGCAACTGCTGAGTAAGATCCATCAGCTATTCGAACTTTTCTATTGCCTGCACATGGTTTATAGGTCTGGAAAAAAACAGAGTTGCCTGTCATATGGTCAGAGGCACCTGAATCGATGATCCAAGTGTTATTATTGGTGGAACATAAGTAAGAGGAAATAGAGACAACTTTACCATTTTGAGCAAAGGAACATGAAGGAATATCAGGATTGGGGCTAGGTGTTTTTTGTGAGACTTGGAGTAGTTTAATGAGTTGCTCTATCTGATCCTTTGTGAATTGTGGCTGACCCGATTTGATGGGCTGCTCTTGTGAAGCTTCAGTCACGGCTTGGAAGGCTCTCTCGGGTTTCTTCTTCCCAGCTCCGGGTGGTTTCCCAATAAGTTTCCAGCACGTATCTCTCGTATGCCACAATTTTCTGCAATAGTCACACCAAGGTTTCTTCCGACTCTCTCCTTCTTGTCCTCCCCCTCTGACGAACAAAACAGAGGTTTCAGTGGCTGGTTCTGTTATACCACCATTCATGATTTTCTTTCGATTTTCTTCCAATCGAACAGCGGAGAAAACTTCTCGGATTGAGGGCAGCGGACTTCTCCCAAGAATTCTCCCCTTCACCTCATCAAGTTCTCTATTAACCCCTGCAAGAAACATGTATACACGATCGTTCTCCTCATTTTTTTGATGTCGCGCATAATCATTAACATTCTCCCATACATCATCGTGACACTGATCCAACTCCTGCCATAATGACACCATCTCATTGTAGTAGCTCGTCACATCTCTATTTCCCTGTTTGGACTGCCACAATCTTGTCTTTAGCTCGAATATTTGCGACGAGTTTTCGAGATCTGAGTAGGTTTCCCGAATTGAGTCCCATACCTCTTTTGCCGTCTTCATAAATAGATGTGGCTTGGCAATCGAAGCATCCATGGAATTGAGCAGCCACGCTGTGACGAGCGAATTCTCCGACCTCCAGATTTTGTAGCCATCTTCACTCTCTTTTGGACTCTTCGCTTCTCCAGTGATATAGCCCAATTTTCCTCTTCCATCAATAGCAAGCTTCACGGATTGGGACCACTCTAGATAGTTTCTCCCATTCAATCGATGCATAGTGATGTGTATAGATGAGCCGTAGGTCTCCACAGTGGTGGCTTGGACCGGGGATGGTTTTTGGGTACTGGTTTCGGCGATGAAGGATTTCTGAGGGTTGGTTTCTAAGCTGTCAGGCGTGCTTTCTGGTTGTGTATTCATCACGGTATATATATATATATATATTTTTTTTTTTTTGGTTTGGTTTGGTATGGTTCAGGTTTAGTTTGGGTCGATCTGGTTCGGGTTAAATTTGGGTCGGTCTGGTTCGGCTAAAAAACGCCGAAGGATCTGGATGTATATTTTAGAGGGGCTGCAACGGGTCTGGATGGGTATACCACCGAAGAATGTGCAGATTTGGGAGGAAGAACTCTTTGGTTTTCGGGCCTGTTTTTTCCGAAAAACAAAACTAAACACGGTTTGGTTTTAGCTTTCTAACAAGGCTCTGATACCATGAAGTTTTTGTGAATAGAATCACTTGATTATTTGATGAGCCAAAGAAAGGCAATTTATACATACAAAGATAACCAACTAGAGCAACTAATGACAAGAAAATAGGAACTAAAGAACAACTTATTTCCTAATATAGAACTAACAAACTCCTAAAATAGTTATTCAACTATTTCTAGAACTAACCAACTCCTAAAATACTTGTTCAATTATTTATATTTTCTACAGTATCCTATTCCTATTGTCGATGAGTTGATCGACGAGTTATATGGCGCTACGATCTTCTCCAAGATTGATTTAAAGTCGGGCTACCACAAAATTCGAGTCAATCCCTCAGATATTCATAAGACGACTTTCCGGACCCACGAAGGGCACTGCGAGTTCTTAGTAATGCCTTTTGGCTTACGCAATGCTCCTTCGACCTTTCAATCGATTATGAATGATATATTGCGGCCCTTCCTTCGAAAGTTTGTACTGGTGTTCTTTGACGATATTTTGATTTATAGCACTACTCTACAAGAGCATGTTGTCCATTTGACCAAGGTGTTGAAGGTCTTGGTTGAAAATCAATTTGTGGCCAATTTTAAAATGTGTCAATTTGCTGCTGCCAAGGTTGAATAATTGGGCCATTTGGTGTCAGCTCAGGGAGTTGCAGCAGAACCGACCATGCCAGAAGCTATGAGGTGTTGGCCGAGCCCAAGAAATGTCAAAGAGTTACGAGGGTTCCTCGGTTTGACCGGGTATTATCAAAAGTTTGTGGCCAACTATGGGTCAATTGCTTTTACACTGACACAACTCCTTAATAAAGATAAATTCAGATGGGGGGAAGGAGCTGAGGAAGCATTCCAGCGTTTAAAATCAGCTATGATGACTGTTCCTATTCTTGGACTACCGGATTTTACTCGACCTTTTGAAGTAGAAACAAATGCATCCGGTGTGGGGGTAGGAGCGATACTAATGCAAATTCGGAGGCCAGTGGCTTAATTCAGCCAAGCTTGACCTCCCACCCATAGTTTTAAAGCTGTTTATGAGAGGGAATTAATGGCAATTTTTTTTTACCATCCAGAAATGGAGACCATATTTGTTGGGTCGAAACTTTGTAGTACGTACCGACCAACGTAGCTTGAATTTTTTGTTGGAACAAAGAATGATCGTCGGGGAATACCAACGATGTATTGCCAAATTCTTGGGATATGATTTTAGTATTGAGAACAAACGTGGGCTCGATAACACGGCGGCTGATGCCTTGTCTCGCCTTCCACCCGCCTTGGAGTTTGGAGTCATGAGTGTTGTTGATGGACTTAATACCGCTGTTTTTTCAGTCCAAATAGATGAAGACATCACATTGAATGGAATTCGGCAAGCTTTACGCAACAACAAAACTACAACTGAAGGTTACTCCTTACGTGGAGATTTATTATTGTACAAAGGCCGACTGGTTTTACCCTCCACTTCACCAACGATTTCCTTGTTGTTGCGTGAATTCCATAACAGCCCAATTGGAGGACACCATGGCGATTTTAAAACATATCAGAGGTTAGCCCGCGAGGTACACTGGCGAGGAATGAATGCTCAAGTAAGAAGTTTTGTTTGTGAATGTGTTGTATGTCAGCAAGCAAAATACCTTTCTTTGGCACCAGCTGGTCTCTAGGAGGATATATCGATGGATTTCTTTGAAGCACTTCCGAAATCAAAGGGGTATGACACTATCCTTGTGGTGGTGGACCGCTTATCCAAGTATGGTCACTTTATCGCTTTAAAACATCCTTTGAATGCAATTTATGTGGCTGCTGTATTTATTAAAGAAATTGTGCTTTTACATGGGTGTCCGCGGAGTATTGTGTCTGACAGGGATAAAATATTCACGAGTTTGTTTTGGGGAGAGTTATTTCGCGCCTTGGCGAAGCAATTACAAAAAATTACAGCCTACCATCCTCAAACAGATGGGCAAACGGAGGTGGTGAACCGAAGTGTGGAATCCTATCTTCGGTGTTTTGCCATGACAACACCTACATAGTGGTCTAAATGGTTACCATGGGCAGAATTTAGTTACAATACTTCATTCCATGTTTCTGCTCAATTGACTTCGTTTGAAATTGTATACGGTCGTGCCCCACCACCGTCATTGCCTTACTCTTTGGACTCTTCTGCCGTTGCCGAGGTGGATATCCAGTTGCGCGATCGGGATGCTATGTCGGTGACTTTAAAAGGGTCTTTATTGAAGGCTCAACACCCTACTTTAACTCCTGATTTGAAATTTCAGGTCATCCCGATGGATCTATTGGGCCTCCAAAAATCTCCATTGGAGGATACTGTTCTGGAAGTCCTTATTCGTTGGGAGCTTGCATCTACTATTGATGCCCAATTTCCAGCATTCCACCTTGAGGACAAAGTGGCTCTTTGGGGGGCGGGTAATGATAGGCCCCGGTTTACAAAGGTGTATGAACGTAAGCGTGTGAGGGGTAGAGAGGTCATGTGAAAAGTTGTTACGTGAGAGGGGCCTAGTACCTTTTTGTTAGTTAGAGTGGGCCACGTTTGGGAGTATATTATAGGGCAGTGATGTTGGGAGGGAGGTATCTTTTTTACTAATTGTATAAACATTCTCGGTTGGGAAGTAGGGAGAGGTGGGGAGCTCTCAAATCTCCCTTGTTTTGATGCTGTTGATAAATAAATTGCGGCTTAGGCCTATCAGTGAGTCACACATGAACCACCATAAATTTCCATAAATATATGATCTTGTCCACTTTAGGCAAATAACTCTTTCTCCTATTTCTCCTATTTCTTTTTCTAAACTTCCCTAAACTTGAAACCCCAAACAAACCCAAGTCTATTATCCAATACTTCCACTTAACCCAACAATACCAAAATTAAACTCCTAAATTGAATCCAAACAACAATTTTGGTTAATCCATTAACCAAAATCCACATTATTCTAATTTCGAAATACGAGGCGTTACAATATGCATCTTTTTTTAAATTTCTATTCATCTCCAAAGGTTTCAAAAAAGCCTTATCAAGAATGCAAAATGTTTTACTATCAAGATTGTTTAGTCTTATTAGAGAATTCATAAAGACAAAATATAAATTGCTAAGCACTCAGATGTGCTTAGTCTTATCAGAGAATTCATAACGACAAAATATAGATTGCTAAGCCCTCAGATGTGCTTAGTCTTATCAGAACATTTATAAACGAAAATATATATATTGCTAAGCACTCAAATGTGCTTAGTCTAATCCGAACATTTATAAAAAAAACAATATATAGATTGTTAAGCACTGATCAGATGTGCCAAGTCTTATCAATAATGCAACAATACCACAATGCAAGTCATATAAGTCATAATATATAAGCAGTTATTAAACACACAACATGCCAACATACAAGCAAATAGACTCAACAGTAGAAGCAACTTACATAAAATGTTTTATGTCGCTCTTAAGACTAACCAAATGGTTCCCAAAAAGCCTTTACCCTTAGTTCGAAAGCTCCAACCGAACCTAACTTAAAACAGGAAAATCCAATCATTAGGAATAAAATTTCAGCATCTTAAGTTACGCGTAAAAGTACCTAAAAGAAGCCTTACAACTTTGGATTTACCCAAAATAACCCAATCTCTTTTTGGTGGGTATTCTGAGGTGTGAGTCACACATGAACCACCACATATCTCCATAATTATATGATCTTGTCCACTTTAGGCAAATAAATCTTTCTCCTATTTCTCCTATTTCTTTTTCTAAACTTCCGTAAACTTGAAACCCCCAACAAACCCATATCTTTTATCCAATACTTTCACTTAACCCAACAATATCAAAATTAAACTTCTAAATTGAATCGAAACAACAAATTTGGTTAATCCATTAACCAAAATCCACATTATTCTAATTTCAAAACACGTGGCGTTACAATATGCATCTTTTTTTAAATTTCTATTCATCTCCAAGGGTTTCCAAAAATCCTTATCAAGAATACAAAATTTTTTACTATCAAGATTGTTTAGTCTTATCAGAGAATTCAGAACGACAAAATATAAATTGCTAAGCACTCAGATGTGCTTAGTCTTATTAGAGAAATCATAACGACAAAATATAGATTGCTAGCACTCAGATGTTCTTAGTCTTATCAGAACATTTAATAAAAAAATTATATAGATTGCTAAACACTGATCAGATGTGTCGAGTCTTATCAATAATGCAACAATACCACAATTCAAGTTATATAAGTCATAATATATAAGTAGTTATTAAACACACAACATGCTAACATACAAGCAAATAGAATGAACAATAGAAGCAACTTACAGAAAAATGTCTTACGTCGCTCTTAAGACTAACCAAATGGTTCCCAAAAAGCCTTGAGCCAGAATTCGAAAGTTCCAACTGAACCTAACTTAAAACAGGACAATCCAGCCATTAGGAATAAAATTCCAGCAACTTAAATCAAGCATAAAAGTACCTAAAAGAAGCCTTACAGCTTGGGATTCACCCAAAATAACGTAATCCCTTGTTGGTGGGTATTCGGAGGTGTGAGCCACACATGAACCACCACATATCTGCTTAATTATATGATCTTGTCCACTTTAGACAAATAACTTTTTCTCCTATTTCTCATATTTCTTTTTCTAAACTTCCCTAAACTTAAAACCTCAAAGAAACCCAAGTCTATTATCCAATACTTCCACTTAACCCAACAATACCAAAATTAAACTCCTAAATTGAATCCAAACAACAATTTTGGTTAATCCAATAACCAAAATCCACATTATTATAATTTCGAAAAACGGGGCATTACAATATGTATCTTTTTTTAATTTCTATTCATCTCCAAAGGTTTCCAAAAAGCCTTATCAAGAATGTAAAAAATTTGACTATCAAGATTGTTTAGTCTTATCAGAGAATTCATAACGACAAAATATAAATTGCTAGGCACTCAGATGTGCTTAGTCTTATAAGAGAATTCATAACGACAAAATATAGATTGGTAAGCACTCAGATGTGCTTAGTCTTATCAGAACATTTATAAACGACAATATATAAAAATTGCTAAGCACTTAGATGTGCTTAATCTTATCAAAACATTTATAAAAAACAATAAATAGATTGCTAAGCACTGATCAGATGTGTCGAGTCTTATCTATAATGCAACAATACCACAATGCAAGTCATATAAGTTATAATATATAAGCAGTTATTAAACACACAACATGCCAACATACAAGCAAATAGACTCAACAGTAGAAGCAACTTACAGAAAATGTATTATGTCACACTCTTAAGACTAACCAAATGGTTCCCAAAAAGCCTTGACCCTTAGTTTGAAAGCTCCAACCGAACCTAACTTAAAACAGGACAATCCAACCATTAGGAATAAAATTCCAGCAACTTAAATCAAGAATAAAAGTACCTAAAAGAAGCCTTACAACTTGGGATTCACCCAAAATAACCCAATCCCTTGTTGGTGGATATTCAGAGGTGTGAGTGATAGGCCCCGGTTTACGAAGGTGTATGTAAGCGTGTGAGGGGTAGAGAGGCCGTGTGAAAAGTTGGTATGTGAGAGGGGCCCAGTACCTTTTTGTTAGTTAGAGTGGGCCACGTTTGTGAGTATATTATAGGGCAGTGATGTTGGGAGAGAGGTATCTTTTTTGCTAATTGTGTAAACATTCTTTGTTGAGAAGTAGGGAGAGGTGGGGAGCTCTCAAATCTCCCTTGTTTGGCTGTTGTTGATAAATAAATTGTGGCCTAGGCCTATCAATTTGGTATCAAAGCGGTGTTATGGGTATGGTTAGTAAAATGGAAGTTTAATAACATTGGAGGAGAAGATGACTGAATTGATGGAGAAACAGGCAGGATTGGAAGGGAAGATACAAGCGCAACATGAGGACATGAACACGAGGTTTATGATGTTGGAGGAGTTAATTCGTGCAGATAGAGGATCGACTTCATCCGAACGAACACAAAGTGATAAGGGGAAGCGTTCGGCAGATGAAGAATTGAAAGAAAAAATGGTTGAATCAAAGTAAAAAAAAACTGATGAGACTAAAACCGAGAGTGACTCACCTGGATATCGAGAAGTGCCTTTGTTTGATATGCGTTTGAGGAAGCTTGAGATGCCCGTCTTCAAAGGGGAGGGAAGAAGAAGATGTAGACGGCTGGGTGCATAGGGTTGAACGATATTTTGTGGTTAATAGGTTATCGGAGAGAGATAAATTGGAGGCCGTCGTCATGTGTTTGGTGGGGGAGGCACTTACATGGCATCAATATGAGAATGAACAAACAAAGATTACTAGTTGGGATGAATTCAAGAGGTTACTTCGTGAGCGATTTCGGCCATCAACGAAGGATGATCGTTATGCGCGGTTGATGCGATTACAATAGGAAATGACGGTGCGGCTTTATCGGCCGGTTTGAACAATACGTTTCGGGGTTGAAGGATATATGCGTGGGAGTTCTGGTAAGCATATTTGTGTGTGGGTAGAAGGAGGAGATGCGCAAGCTGAAGCCCGTGGGCCTTAAGGCTAAGATGTCCATGGTTCAATTAATCGAAGATGAGGATCTGTTAAAACAAAAAAAAAAGAAGCTGGGGGTTGCCAGAAGTCCAAACCCTAAAAGTGGGTCGACGCAAACTGGATCGGGTTATGGGGCGAGCGGGTCCGCGGGTCGAACCGTTTCTTTTAACCTAAATCGTGCTATGATGATTGTTCATGTTCTTGGACTACCGGATTTTTCTCGACCTTTTGAAGTAGAAACAAATGCATCTGGTGTGGGGGTAGGAGCGGTACTAATGCAAAGTCGGAGGCCAGTGGCTTATTTCAGCCAAGCTTTACCTCTCACCCATCGTTTTAAAGCTGTTTATGAGCGGGAATTAATAGCATTGGTTTTTGCCATCCAAAATTGGAGACCATATCTGTTGGGTCGAAACTTTGTAGTACGTACCGACCAATGTAGCTTGAATTTTTTATTGGAAAAAAGAGTGATCGTCGGGGAATACCAACGATGGATTGCCAAATTCTTGGGATATGATTTTTGTATTGAGAACAAACGTGGGCTCGATAACACGGCGGCTGATGCCTTGTCTCGATAACAATAAATAGATTGCTAAGCACTGATCGCGAGTCCTAAGTGTTGTTGAGGGACTTAATACCGCTGTTTTTTCAGCCCAAATAGATGAAGACATCACATTGAATGGAATTCGGCAAGCTTTACGCAACAACAAAACTACAAATGAAGGTTACTCCTTACGTGGAGATTTATTATTGTACAAAGGCCGCCTGGTTTTACCCTCCACTTCACTAACGATTTCCTTGTTGTTGCGTGAATTCCATAACTGCCCAATTGGAGGACACTATGGCGATTTTAAAACATATCAGAGGTTAGCCCACGAGGTATACTGGCGAGGAATGAAGGCTCAAGTAAGAAGTTTTGTTAGTGAATGTGTTGTATGTCAGCAAGCAAAATACCTTTCTTTGGCACCAGCAGGTCTCTAGCAAGCCTTACCTATTCCAGAGAGAATATGGGAGGATATATCGATGAATTTCATTGAAGGGCTTCCGAAATCAAAGGGGTATGAAATTATCCTTGTGGTGGTGGACCGCTTATCCAAGTATGGTCACTTTATCGCTTTAAAACATCCTTTTAATGCATTTTTTGTGGCTGCTGTATTTATTAAAGAAATTGTGCGTTTACATGGGTGTCCGCGGAGTATTGTGTCTGGCAGGGATAAAATATTCACGAGTTTGTTTTGGGTAGAGTTATTTCGCGCCTTGGGGACGCAATTACAGAAAAGTACAGCCTACCATCCTCAAACAGCCGGCAAACGCAGGTGGTGAACCGAAGTGTGGAATCCTATCTTCGGTGTTTTGCCATGACAACACCTACACAGTGGTCTAAATGGTTACCATGGGTAGAATTTAGTCACAATACTTCATTCCATGTTTCTGCTCAATTGACTCTGTTTGAAACTGTATACGGTCGTGCCCCACCGCCGTCATTGCCTTACTCTTTGGACTCTTCGGCCGTTGCCGAGGTGGATATCCAGTTGCGCGATCGGGATGCTATGTCGGTGACTTTAAAAGGGTCTTTATAGAAGGCTCAACACCGTATGTGTCCATTCTCCGCCAAGCCATCGATCAGAATATGCCAGTTTTTCCGATACCCCATACTTTAACTCCTGATTTGAAATTTCACGTCATCCCGACGGGGCCTCCGAAAATCTCCATTGGAGGATACTGTTCTAGAAGTCCTTATTCGTTTGGAGCATGCCACTAAGGATGACGCTAAATGGGAGCTTGCATCTACTATTGATGCCCAATTTCCAGCATTCCACCTTGAGGACAAGGTGGCTCTTTGGGGGGTGGGTAATGATAGGCCCCGGTTTACAAAAGTGTATGAACGTAAGCGTGTGAGGGGTAGAGAGGTCGTGTGAAAAGTTGTTACGTAAGAGGGGTCTAGTACCTTTTTGATAGTTAGAGTGGGCCACGTTTGGGAGTATATTATAGGGCAGTGATGTTGGGAGGGAGGTATCTTTTTTACTAATTGTGTAAACATTCTCGGTTGAGAAGTAGAGAGAGGTGGGGAGCTCTCAAATCTCCCTTGTTTGGATGCTGTTGATAAATAAATTGCGGATTAGGCCTATCAGTGAGTCACACATGAACCACCACAAATCTCCATAAATATATGATCATGTCCACTTTAGGCAAATAACTCTTTCTCCTATTTCACCTATTTCTTTTTCTAAACTTCCCTAAACTTGAAACCCCAATCAATCCCAAGTCTATTATCCAATACTTCTACTTAACCCAACAATACCAAAATTAAACTCCTAAATTGAATCCAAACAACAATTTTGGTTAATCCATTAACCAAAATCCACATTATTCTAATTTCGAAACACGGGGCGTTACAATATGCATCTTTTTTTAAATTTCTATTCAACTCCAAAGGTTTCCAAAAAGCCTTATCAAGAATGCAAAAAAATTTACTATCAAGATTGTTTACTCTTATCAGAGAATTCATAACGACAAAATATAAATTGCTAGGCACTCAGATGTGCTTAGTCTTATAAGAGAATTCATAGTGGCGCTACCAACATTCCTGAGTGTTGTTGAGGGACTTAATACCGTTGTTTTTTCAGCCCAAATAGATGAAGACATCAAATTGAATGGAATTCGGCAAGCTTTATGCAACAACAAAACTACAACTGAAGGTTACTCCTTACGTGGAGATTTATTATTGTACAAAGGCCGACTGGTTTTACCCTCCACTTCACCAACGATTTCCTTGTTGCTTGAATTCGATAACAACCCAATTGGAGGACACCATGGCGATTTTAAAACATACCAGAGGTTAGCCCGCGAGGTATACTGGCGAGGAATGAAGGCTCAAGTAAGAAGTTTTGTTAGTGAATGTGTGGTATGTCAGCAAGCAAAATACCTTTCTTTGGCACCAACAGGTCTCTAGCAAGCCTTACCTAGTCCAGAGAGAATATGGGAGGATATATCGATGGATTTCATTGAAGGGATTCCGAAATCAAAGGGGTATGACACTGTGCTTGTGGTGGTGGACCGCTTATCCAAGTATGGTCACTTTATCGCTTTAAAACATCCTTTTGATGCAATTTTTGTGGCTGTTGTATTTATTAAAGAAATTGTGCGTTTACATGGGTGTCCGCGGAGTATTGTGTCTGACAGGGATAAAATATTCACGAGTTTGTTTTGGGTAGAGTTATTTCGCGCCTTGGGGACGCAATTACAGAAAAGTACAGACTACCATCCTCAAACAGCCGGCAAACGGAGGTGGTGAACCGAAGTGTGGAATCCTATCTTCGGTGTTTTGCCATGACAACACCTACATAGTGGTCTAAATGGTTACCATGGGCAGAATTTAGTTACAATACTTCATTCCATGTTTCTGCTCAATTGACTCCGTTTGAAATTGTATACAGTCGTGCCCCACCGCCGTCATTGCCTTACTCTTTGGACTCTTCGGCCGTCGCCGAGGTGGATATCCAGTTGCGCGATCGGGATGCTATGTCGGTGACTTTAAAAGGGTCTTTATAGAAGGCTCAACACCGTATGTGTCCATTCTCCGCCAAGCCATCGGTCAGAATATGCCAGTTTTTCCGATACCCCCTACTTTAACTCCTGATTTGAAATTTCACGTCTTCCCGGCGGGGCCTCCGAAAATCTCCATTGGAGGATACTGTTCTGGAAGTCCTTATTTGTTTGGAGCATGCCACTAAGGATGACGCTACATGGGAGCTTGCATCTACTATTGATGCCCAATTTCCAGCATTCCACCTTGAGGACAAGGTGGCTCTTTGGGGGGCGGGTAATGATAGGCTCCGGTGTACAAAGGTGTATGAACGTAAGCGTGTGAGGGGTAGAGAGGTCGTGTGAAAAGTTGTTACGTGAGAGGGGCCTAGTACCTTTTTGTTAGTTAGAGTGGGCCACGTTTGGGAGTATATTATAGGGCAGTGATGTTGGGAGGGAGGTATCTTTTTTACTAATTGTGTAAACATTCTCGGTTGAGAAGTAGAGAGAGGTGGGGAGCTCTCAAATCTCCCTTGTTTGGATGTTGTTGATAAATAAATTGCGGATTAGGCCTATCTTTGAGTCACACATGAACCACCACAAATCTCCATAAATATATGATTTTGTCCACTTTACTATCAAGATTGTTTAGTCTTATCAGAGAACTCATAACGAGAAAATATAAATTGCTAAGCACTCAGATGTGCTTAGTCTTATTAGAGAAATCATAACGACAAAATATAGATTGCTAGTACTCAGATGTGCTTAGTATTATCAGAACATTTATAAAAAAAATTATATAGATTGCTAAGCACTGATAAGATGTGTCGAGTCTTATCAATAATGCAACAATACCACAATGCAAGTTATATAAGACATAATATATAAGCAGTTATTAAGCACACAACATGGCAACATACAAGCAAATAGAATCAACAATAGAATCAACTTACACAAAAATGTCTTATGTTGCTCTTAAGACTAACCCAATGGTTCCCAAAAAGCCTTGAGCCATAATTCGAAAGCTCCACCCGAACCTAACTTAAAACAGGACAATCCAACCATTAGGAATAAAATTCCAGCAACTTAAATCAAGCATAAAAGTACCTAAAAGAAGCCTTACCAGCTTGGGATTCACCCAAAATAACCTAATCCCTTGTTGGTGGGTATTCGGAGGTGTGAGCCACACATGAACCACCACATATCTGCATAATTATATGATCCTGTCCACTTTAGGCATATAACTTTTTCTCCTATTTCTCATATTTCTTTTTCTAAACTTCCCTAAACTTGAAACCCCAAACAAACCATAGTCTATTATCCAATACTTCCACTTAACCCAACAATACCAAATATAAACTCCTAAATTGAATCCAAACAACAATTTTGGTTAATCCATTAACCAAAATCCACATTATTCTAATTTCGAAACACGGGGCGTTACAATATGCATCTTTTTTTAAATTTCTATTCAACTCCAAAGGTTTCCAAAAAGCCTTATCAAGAATGCAAAAAAATTTACTATCAAGATTGTTTAGTCTTATCAGAGAATTCATAACGACAAAATATAAATTGCTAGGCACTCAGATGTGCTTAGTCTTATAAGAGAATTCATAACGACAAAATATAGATTGCTAAGCACTCAGTTGTGCTTAGTCTTATCAGAACATTTATAAACGACAATATATAAAAATTGCTAAGCACTTAGATGTTCTTAATCTTATCAAAACATTTATAAAAAACAATATATAGATTGCTAAGCACTAATCAGATGTGTCGAGTCTTATCTATAATGCAACAATACCACAATGCAAGTCATAGTTATAATATATAAGCAGTTATTAAACACACAACATGCCAACATACAAGCAAATAGACTCAACAGTACAAGCAACTTAAAGAAAATGTATTATGTCACTCTTAAGACTAACCAAATGGTTCCCAAAAAGCCTTGACCCTTGGTTCGAAAGCTTCAACCGAACCTAACTTAAAACAGGACAATCCAACCATTAGTTATAAAATTCCAGCAATTTAAATCAAGAATAAAAGTACCTAAAAGAAGCCTTACAACTTGGGATTCACCCAAAATAACCCAATCCCTTGTTGGTGGGTATTCGGAGGTGTGAGTGATAGGCCCCGGTTTACAAAGGTGTATGAACGTAAGCGTGTGAGGGGTAGAGAGGCCGTGTGAAAAGTTGTTACGTGAGAGGGGCGCAGTACCTTTTTGTTTGTGAGTATATTATAGGGCAGTGATGTTGGGAGGGAGGTATCTTTTTTGCTAATTGTGTAAACATTCTCTGTTGAGAAGTAGGGAGAGGTGGGGAGCTCTCAAATCTCCCTTGTTTGGCTGCTGTTGATAAATAAATTGTGGTTTAGGCCTATCAATTTGGTATCAGAGCGGTGTTCTGGGTATGGTTAGTAGAATGGAAGCTAGAATAATAACATTGGAGGAGAAGATGACTGAATTGATGGAGAAACATGCAGGATTGGAAGGGAAGATACAAGTGCAACATTAGGAGATGAACACGAGGTTTATGAGGTTGGAGGAGTTAATTTGTGCAAACAGAGGATCGACTTCATCCGAACGAACACGAAGTGATAAGGGGAAGCGTTCGACAGATGAAGAATTGAAAGAAAAAAATGGTTGAATCAAAGGAAAAAAAAACTGATGAGACTAAAACCGAGAGTGACTCACCTGGAAATCGAGAAGTGTCTTTGTTTGATATGCGTTTGAGGAACCTTGAGATGCCCGTCTTCAAAGGGGAGGGAAGAAGAAGATGTAGACGGCTGAGTACACAGGGTTGAACGATATTTTGTGGTTAATAGGTTATCGGAGAGAGATAAATTGGAGGCCGCCGTCATGTGTTTGGAGGGGGAGGTGCTTACATGGCATCAATATGAGGATGAACAAACAAAGATTACCAGCTGGGATGAATTCAAGGGGTTACTTCGTGAGCGATTTCGGCCATCAACGAAGGATGATCGATATGCGCGGTTGATGCGATTACAACAGGAAACGACGGTGCGGCTTTATCGGCGCCGGTTTGAACAATACGTTTCGGGGTTGAAGGATATATGCGTGGGAGTTCTGGAAAGCAAATTTGTGTGTGGGTTGAAGGAGGAGATGCGCAAGCTGAAGCCCGTGGGCCTTAAGGCTAAGATGGCCATGGCTCAATTAATCGAAGATGATGATCTGTTAAAACAAAAAAAAAAAAAGCTGGGGGTTGCCGGAAGTCCAAACCCTAAAAGTGGGTCGACGCAAACTGGATCGGGTTATGGGGCGAGCGGGTCCGCGGGTCGAACCGTTTCTTTTAACCTAAATAGTGCGACACCTTTATCAACAACCATCACTCTCGTGCGTGATACGATGGGGAAGAGGAGTTTCGAGCCTCCGTTCAAACGCCTCACCGATTTGGAGCTGCAGAGCAAACGTGAAAAAGGTTTGTGTTACAAATGCGATGAGAAGTTCATCCCCGGCCATCGATGTAAAAAATGAATTCCAGGTGATGGTTTTGCAAGGAGATGAGTCTGAAGGAATGGAAGAGCATTTGGTGATGCAAGACGGGGCTAACAACGAAGGGCAAGAAGGTCCCGAAGTCGCAATCGAAAACTCTGAGGTTGCGGCCTTGTCCTTGAACTCCATGGTCGGGTTTAATTCACCGAAAACTACGAAGGTGAGAGGAATAATCGTAGGACAAGGCGTTGTGGTGCTCATTGATAGTGGCGCTACCCACAATTCCATTTCAGATGGAATTGTACAAACCCTCGGTCTACCAGTATCACCATCAACAAGTTATGGTGTCATTTTGGGAACGGGAGGATCGGTGCGCGCTTCCGGGATTTGTAAAGTTGTGATTCTAACTATTTCTGATTTAACTATCATTCACGATTTTCTTCCCTTACCCTTGGGCAGTGCTGATGTAATCTTGGGCATTTCATGGTTGGAGACCTTGGGAAAAATTCAATTTGATTATCGACTATCTGAGATGGACATTCGAGTGGGTGATTGGTTGGTTCAGCTACGAGGAGATCGTAGTCTGGTAAAATCCCAAATCTCACTTAAATCTATGATGAGAGCAATGGGCTACGCCGATCAGGGGGTGCTCGTTGAGTTAAATGTGATGGAGCCGAAAAGGAGGAGTAAGCATGAAGGGTTTGTTCCTCGAGTTCTTGAGATGTTTCTGGTCGAAATATAGCTAGTGCTGCAACAATTCGTTCGCGTCTTTGAGGCTCTGAATTCCTTACCCCCTAGTCGCAATCGTGATCATGTTATTGAGCTTGAACCCGGGACTGGGCCTATTATTAATTTTTGCCCCTATCGATACCCACAGTTTCAGAAAGATGAGATTGAACGACTGATGCGTGAGATGTTGCTTGCTGACTCATTCAACCAAGTAAGAGCGCTTTTTCCAGCCCGGTGCTTTTAGTAAAAAAAAAAAAATGGGAGTTGGCGTTTTTGCGTGGATTACCGGGCTCTAAACCGCAACACGATCCCGGATAAGTATCCTATTCCTATTGTAGATGAGTTGATCGACGAGTTATATGGCGCTACGATCTTCTCCAAGGTTGATTTAAAGTCGGGCTACCACCAAATTCGAGTCAATCCCTCAGATATTCATAAGACGGCTTTTCGGACCCACGAAGGGCACTACGAGTTCTTAGTAATGTCTTTTGGCTTACGCAATGCTCCTTCGACCTTTCAATCGATTATGAATGATATATTGCGACCCTTCCTTCGTAAGTTTGTACTGGTGTTCTTTGACGATATTTTGATTTATAGCACTACTCTACAAGAGCATGTTGTCCAGTTGACCAAGGTGTTGGAGGTCTTGGTTGAAAATCAATTTGTGGCCAATTTTAAGAAGTGTCAATTTGCTGCTGCCAAGGTTGAATATTTGGGCCATTTGGTGTCAGCTCAGGGAGTTGCAGCAGACCCGACCAAGCCAGAAGCTATGAGGTGTTGCCCGAGCCCAAGAAATGTTAAAGAGTTACGAGGGTTCCTCGGTTTGACCGGGTATTATCAAAAGTTTGTGGCCAACTATGGGTCAAATCTCTTTTCCACTGACACAACTCCTTGAGAAAGATAAATTCAGTTGGGGGGAAGGAGCTGAGGAAGCATTCCAGCGTTTAAAATCAACTATGATCACTGTTCCTGTTCTTGGGCTACCGAATTTTTCTCGACCTTTTGAAGTAGAAACAGATGCATCCGGTGTGGGGGTAGGAGCAAGACTAATGCAAAGTCGGAGGCCAATGGCTTATTTCAACCAAGCTTTACCTCTCAACCATCGTTTTAAAGCTGGTTATGAGAGGGAATTAATGGCAATTGTTTTTACCATCCAGAAATGGAGACCATATATGTTGGGTCGAAACTTTGTAGTACGTACCGACCAACGTAGCTTGAATTTTTTGTTGGAACAAAGAGTGATCGTCGGGGAATACCAACGCTGGATTACCAAATTCTTGGGATATGATTTTAGTATTGAGAACCAACGTGGGATCGATAACACGGCAGCTGATGCCTTGTCTCGCCTTCCACCCACCTTGGAGTTTGGATTCCTGAGTGTTGTTGAGGGACTTAATACCGTTGTTTTTTCAGCCCAAATAGATGAAGACATCACATTGAATGGAATTCGGCAAGCTTTATGCAACAACAAAAATACAATTGAAGGTTACTCCTTACGTGGAGATTTATTATTGTACAAAGGCCGAGTGGTTTTACCCTCCACTTCACCAACGATTTCCTTGTTTCTTGAATTCGATAACAACCCAATTGGAGGACACCATGGCGATTTTAAAACATACCAGAGGTTAGCCCGCGAGGTATACTGGCGAGGAATGAAGGCTCAAGTAAGAAGTTTTGTTAGTGAATGTGTTGTATGTCAGCAAGCAAAATACCTTTCTTTGGCACCAACAGGTCTCTAGCAAGCCTTACCTAGTCCAGAGAGAATATGGGAGGATATATCGATGGATTTCATTGAAGGGATTCCAAAATCAAAGGGGTATGACACTGTGCTTGTGGTGGTGGACCGCTTATCCAAGTATGGTCACTTTATCGCTTTAAAACATCCTTTTGATGCAATTTTTGTGGCTGCTGTATTTATTAAAGAAATTGTGCGTTTACATGGGTGTCCGCGGAGTATTGTGTCTGGCAGGGATAAAATATTCACGAGTTTGTTTTGGGTAGAGTTATTTCGCGCCTTGGGGACGCAATTACAGAAAAGTACAGCCTACCATCCTCAAACAGCCGGCAAACGGAGGTGGTGAACCGAAGTGTGGAATCCTATCTTCGGTGTTTTGCCATGACAACACCTACATAGTGGTCTAAATGGTTACCATGGGCAGAATTTAGTTACAATAATTCATTCCATGTTTCTGCTCAATTGACTCCATTTGAAATTGTATACGGTCGTGCCCCACCGCCGTCATTGCCTTACTCTTTGGACTCTTCGGCCGTCGCCGAGGTGGATATCCAGTTTCGTGATCGGGATGCTATGTCGGTGACTTTAAAAGGGTCTTTATAGAAGGCTCAACACCGTATGTGTCCATTTTCTCCGCCAAGCCATCGGTCAGAATATGCCAGTTTTTCCGATACCCCCTACTTTAACTCCTGATTTGAAATTTCACGTCATCCCGGCGGGGCCTCCGAAAATCTCCATTGGAGGATACTGTTCTGGAAGTCCTTATTTGTTTGGAGCGTGCCACTAAGGATGATGCTACATGGGAGCTTGCATCTACTATTGATGCCCAATTTCCAGCATTCCACCTTGAGGACAAGGTGGCTCTTTGGGGGGCGGGTAATGATAGGCCCCGGTTTACAAAGGTGTATGAACGTAAGCGTGTGAAGGGTAGAGAGGTCGTGTGAAAAGTTGTTACGTGAGAGGGGCCTAGTACCTTTTTGTTAGTTAGAGTGGGCCACATTTGGGAGTATATTATAGGGCAGTGATGTTGGGAGGGAGGTATCTTTTTTACTAATTGTGTAAACATTCTCGGTTGAGAAGTAGAGAGAGGTGGGGAGCTCTCAAATCTCCCTTGTTTGGATGCTGTTGATAAATAAATTGCGGATTAGGCCTATCTTTGAGTCACACATGAACCACCACAAATCTCCATAAATATATGATTTTGTCCACTTTACTATCAAGATTGTTTAGTCTTATCAGAGAACTCATAACGAGAAAATATAAATTGCTAAGCACTCAGATGTGCTTAGTCTTATTAGAGAAATCATAACGACAAAATATAGATTGCTAGCACTCAGATGTGCTTAGTCTTATCAGAACATTTATAAAAAAAATTATATAGATTGCTAAGCACTGATCGGATGTGTCGAGTCTTATCAATAATGCAACAATACCACAATGCAAGTTATATAAGACATAATATATAAGCAGTTATAAACACACAACATGCCAACATACAAGCAAATAGAATCAACAATAGAAGCAACTTACACAAAAATGTCTTATGTCGCTCTTAAGACTAACCCAATGGTTCCCAAAAAGCCTTGAGCCATAATTCGAAAGCTCCACCCGAACCTAACTTAAAACAGGACAATCCAACCATTAGGAATAAAATTCCAGCAACTTAAATCAAGCATAAAAGTACCTAAAAGAAGCCTTACCAGCTTGGGATTCACCCAAAATAACCTAATCCCTTGTTGGTGGGTATTCGGAGGTGTGAGCCACACATGAACCACCACATATCTGCATAATTATATGATCCTGTCCACTTTAGGCATATAACTTTTTCTCCTATTTCTCCTATTTCTTTTTCTAAACTTCCCTAAACTTGAAACCCCAAACAAACCATAGTCTATTATCCAATACTTCCACTTAACCCAACAATACCAAATATAAACTCCTAAATTGAATCCAAACAACAATTTTGGTTAATCCAATAACCAAAATCCACATTATTCTAATTTCGAAACACAGGGCGTTACAATATGTATTTTTTTTTTAATTTCTATTCATCTCCAAAGGTTTCCAAAAAGCCTTATCAAGAATGCAAAAAAAAATGACCATCAAGATTGTTTAGTCTTATCAGAGAATTCATAATGACAAAATATAAATTGTTAGGCACTCAGATGTGCTTAGTCTTATAAGAGAATTCATAACGACAAAATATAGATTGTTAAGCACTCAGTTGTGCTTAGTCTTATCAGAACATTTATAAACGACAATATATAAAAATTGCTAAGCACTTAGATGTTCTTAATCTTATCAAAACATTTATAAAAAACAATATTTAGATTGCTAAGCACTAATCAGATGTGTCGAGTCTTATCTATAATGCAACAATACCACAATGCAAGTCATATAAGTTATAATATATACGTAGTTATTAAACACACAACATGCCAACATACAAGCAAATAGACTCAACAGTAGAAGCAACTTACAGAAAATGTATTATGTCACTCTTAAGACTAACCAAATGGTTCCCAAAAAGCCTTGACCCTTGGTTCGAAAGCTTCAACCGAACCTAACTTAAAACAGGACAATCCAACCATTAGTTATAAAATTCCAGCAACTTAAATCAAGAATAAAAGTACCTAAAAGAAGCCTTACAACTTGGGATTCACCCAAAATAACCCAATCCCTTGTTGGTGGGTATTCGGAGGTGTGAGTGATAGGCCCCGGTTTACAAAGGTGTATGAACGTAAGCGTGTGAGGGGTAGAGAGGCCGTGTGAAAAGTTGTTACGTGAGAGGGGCGCAGTACCTTTTTGTTTGTGAGTATATTATAGGGCAGTGATGTTGGGAGGGAGGTATTTTTTTTGCTAATTGTGTAAACATTCTCTGTTGAGAAGTAGGGAGAGGTGGGGAGCTCTCAAATCTCCCTTGTTTGGCTGCTGTTGATAAATAAATTGTGGTTTAGGCCTATCAATTTGGTATCAGAGCGGTGTTCTGGGTATGGTTAGTAGAATGGAAGCTAGAGTCATAACATTGGAGGAGAAGATGACTGAATTGATGGAGAAACATGCAGGATTGGAAGGGAAGATACAAGTGCAACATTAGGAGATGAACACGAGGTTTATGAGGTTGGAGGAGTTAATTTGTGCAAACAGAGGATCGACTTCATCCGAACGAACACGAAGTGATAAGGGGAAGCGTTCGACAGATGAAGAATTGAAAGAAAAAATTGTTGAAGCAAAGGAAAAAAAAACTGATGAGACTAAAACCGAGAGTGACTCACCTGGAAATCGAGAAGTGTCTTTGTTTGATATGCGTTTGAGGAACCTTGAGATGCCCGTCTTCAAAGGGGAGGGAAGAAGAAGATGTAGACGGCTGAGTACACAGGGTTGAACGATATTTTGGGATTAATAGGTTATCGGAGAGAGATAAATTGGAGGCCGCCGTCATGTGTTTGGAGGGGGAGGCGCTTACATGGCATCAATACGAGGATGAACAAACAAAGATTACCAGCTGGGATGAATTCAAGGGGGGTTACTTCGTGAGCGATTTCGGCCATCAACGAAGGATGATCGATATGCGCGGTCGATGCGATTACAACAGGAAACGACGGTGCGGCTTTATCGGCGCCGGTTTGAACAATACGTTTCGGGGTTGAAGGATATATGCGTGGGAGTTCTGGAAAGCAAATTTGTGTGTGGGTTGAAGGAGGAGATGCGCAAGCTGAAGCCCGTGGGCCTTAAGGCTAAGATGGCCATGGCTCAATTAATCGAAGATGATGATCTGTTAAAACAAAAAAAAAAAAGATGGGGGTTGCCGGAAGTCCAAACCCTAAAAGTGGGTCGACGCAAACTGGATCGGGTTATGGGGCGAGCGGGTCCACGGGTCGAACCGTTTCTTTTAACCTAAATAGTGCGACACCTTTATCAACAACCATCACTCTCGTGCGTGATACGATGGGGAAGAGGAGTTTCGAGCCTCCGTTCAAACGCCTCACCGATTTGGAGCTGCAGAGCAAACGTGAAAAAGGTTTGTGTTACAAATGCGATGAGAAGTTCATCCCCAGCCATCGATGTAAAAAAATGAATTCCAGGTGATGGTTTTGCAAGGAGATGAGTCTGAAGGAATGGAAGAGCATTTGGTGATGCAAGACGGGGCTAACAACGAAGGGCAAGAAGGTCCCGAAGTCGCAATCGAAAACTCTGAGGTTGCGGCCTTGTCCTTGAACTCCATGGTCGGGTTTAATTCACCGAAAACTACGAAGGTGAGAGGAATAATCGTAGGACAAGGCGTTGTGGTGCTCATTGACTGTAAAGTTGTGATTCTAACTATTTCTGATTTAACTATCATTCACGATTTTCTTCCCTTACCCTTGGGCAGTGCTGATGTAATCTTGGGCATTTCATGGTTGGAGACCTTGGGAAAAATTCAATTTGATTATCGACTATCTGAGATGGACATTCGAGTGGGTGATTGGTTGGTTCAGCTACGAGGAGATCGTAGTCTGGTAAAATCCCAAATCTCACTTAAATCTATGATGAGAGCAATGGGCTACGCCGATCAGGGGGTGCTCGTTGAGTTAAATGTGATGGAGCCGGAAAGGAGGAGTAAGCATGAAGGGTTTGTTCCTCGAGTTCTTGAGATGTTTCTGGTCGAAATATAGCAAGTGCTGCACCAATTTGTTCGCGTCTTTGAGGCTCCGAATTCCTTACCCCCTAGTCGCAATCGTGATCATGTTATTGAGCTTGAACCCGGGACTGGGCCTATTATTAATGTTCGCCCCTATCGATACCCACAGTTTC
Source organism: Herpetospermum pedunculosum (assembly GCA_028017165.1). Lineage (NCBI taxonomy): Eukaryota > Viridiplantae > Streptophyta > Magnoliopsida > Cucurbitales > Cucurbitaceae > Herpetospermum > Herpetospermum pedunculosum. Next base: position 48,162,396 of record CM051528.1, on the reverse strand, counting down.
AGAAAGATGAGATTGAACGACTGATGCGTGAGATGTTACATGCTGACTCATTCAACCAAGTAAGAGTGCTTTTTCCAGCCCGGTGCTTTTAGTAAAAAAAAAAAGATGGGAGTTGGCATTTTTGCGTGGATTACCGGGCTCTAAACCGCAACACGATCCCGGATAAGTATCCTATTCCTATTGTAGATGAGTTGATCGACGAGTTATATGGCGCTACGATCTTCTCCAAGATTGATTTAAAGTCAGCCTACCACCAAATTCGAGTCAATCCCTCAGATATTCATAAGACGGCTTTTCGGACCCACGAAGGGCACAACGAGTTCTTAGTAATGCCTTTTGGCTTACGCAATGCTCCTTCGACCTTTCAATCGATTATGAATGATATATTGCGACCCTTCCTTCGTAAGTTTGTACTGGTGTTCTTTGACGATATTTTGATTTATAGCACTACTCTACAAGAGCATGTTGTCCAGTTGACCAAGGTGTTGGAGGTATTGGTTGAAAATCAATTTGTGGCCAATTTTAAAAAGTGTCAATTTGTTGCTGCCAAGGTTGAATATTTGGGCCATTTGGTGTCAGCTCAGGGAATTGCAGTAGACCCGACCAAGGCAGAAGCTATGAGGTATTGCCCGAGCCCAAGAAATGTTAAAGAGTTACGAGGGTTCCTCGGTTTGACCGGGTATTATCAAAAGTTTGTGGGCAACTATGGGTCAAATCTCTTTTCCACTGACACAACTCCTTGAGAAAGATAAATTCAGTTGGGGGGAAGGAGCTGAGGAAGCATTCCAGCGTTTAAAATCAACTATGATCACTGTTCCTGTTCTTGGACTACCGAATTTTTCTCGACCTTTTGAAGTAGAAACAGATGCATCCGGTGTGGGGGTAGGAGCGGTACTAATGCAAAGTCGGAGGCCAATGGCTTATTTCAGCCAAGCTTTACCTCTCACCCATCGTTTTAAAGTTGTTTATGAGAGGGAATTAATGGCAATTGTGTTTGCCATCCAGAAATGGAGACCATATCTGTTGGGTCAAAACTTTGTAGTACGTACCGACCAACGTAGCTTGAATTTTTTGTTGGAACAAAGAGTGATCGTCGGGGAATACCAACGATGGATTGCCAAATTCTTGGGATATGATTTTAGTATTGAGAACCAACGTGGGCTCGATAACACGACAGCTGATGCCTTGTCTCGCCTTCCACCCACCTTGGAGTTTGGATTCCTGAGTGTTGTTGAGGGACTTAATACCGCTGTTTTTTCAGCTCAAATAGATGAAGCATCACATTGAATGGAATTCGGCAAGCTTGATGCAACAACAAAACTACAACTGAAGGTTACTCCTTACGTGGAGATTTATTATTGTACAAAGGTCGACTGGTTTTACCCTCCACTTCAGCAACGATTTCCTTGTTGCTTGAATCCGAAAACAACCCAATTGGAGGACACCATGGCGATTTTAAAACATACCAGAGGTTAGCCCGCGAGGTATACTGGCAAGGAATGAAGGCTCAAGTAAGAAGTTTTGTTAGTGAATGTGTTATGTCAGCAAGCAAAATACCTTTCTTTGGCACCAACAGATCTCTAGCAAGCCTTACCTATTCCAGAGAGAATATGGGAGGATATATCGGTGGATTTCATTGAAGGGATTCCGAAATCAAAGGGGTATGACACTATGCTTGTGGTGGTGGACCGCTTATCCAAGTGGTCCGTTTTAAAACATCCTTTTGATGCAATTTTTGTGGCTGCTGTATTTATTAAAGAAATTGTGCGTTTACATGGGTGTCCGCGGAGTATTGTGTCTGGCAGGGATAAAATATTCACGAGTTTGTTTTGGGTAGAGTTATTTCGCGCCTTGGGGACGCAATTACAGAAAAGTACAGCCTACCATCCTCAAACAGCCGGCAAACAGAGGTGGTGAACCGAAGTGTGGAATCCTATCTTCGGTGTTTTGCCATGACAACACCTACATAGTGGTCTAAATGGTTACCATGGGCAGAATTTAGTTACAATACTTCATTCCATGTTTCTGCTCAATTGACTCCGTTTGAAATTGTATACGGTCGTGCCCCACCGCCGTCATTGCCTTACTCTTTGGACTCTTCGGCCGTCGCCGAGGTGGATATCCAGTTGCGCGATCGGGATGTTATGTCGGTGACTTTAAAAGGGTCTTTATAGAAGGCTCAACACCGTATGTGTCCATTCTCCGCCAAGCCATCGGTCAGAATATGCCAGTTTTTCCGATACCCCCTACTTTAACTCCTGATTTGAAATTTCACGTCTTCCCGGCGGGGCCTCCGAAAATCTCCATTGGAGGATACTGTTCTGGAAGTCCTTATTTGTTTGGAGCATGCCACTAAGGATGACGCTACATGGGAGCTTGCATCTACTATTGATGCCCAATTTCCAGCATTCCACCTTGAGGACAAGGTGGCTCTTTGGGGGGCGGGTAATGATAGGCTCCGGTTTACAAAGGTGTATGAACGTAAGCGTGTGAGGGGTAGAGAGGTCGTGAGAAAATTTGTTACGTGAGAGGGGCCTAGTACCTTTTTGTTAGTTAGAGTGGGCCACGTTTGGGAGTATATTATAGGGCAGTGATGTTGGGAGGGAGGTATCTTTTTTACTAATTGTGTAAACATTCTCGGTTGAGAAGTAGAGAGAGGTGGGGAGCTCTCAAATCTCCCTTGTTTGGATGTTGTTGATAAATAAATTGCGGATTAGGCCTATCTTTGAGTCACACATGAACCACCACAAATCTCCATAAATATATGATTTTGTCCACTTTACTATCAAGATTGTTTAGTCTTATCAGAGAACTCATAACGAGAAAATATAAATTGCTAAGCACTCAGATGTGCTTAGTCTTATTAGAGAAATCATAACGACAAAATATAGATTGCTAGCACTCAGATGTGTTTAGTCTTATCAGAACATTTAAAAAAAAAATTATATAGATTGCTAAGCACTGATCAGATGTGTCGAGTCTTATCAATAATGCAACAATACCACAATGCAAGTTATATAAGACATAATATATAAGCAGTTATTAAGCACACAACATGGCAACATACAAGCAAATAGAATCAATAATAGAGGCAACTTACACAAAAATGTCTTATGTCGCTCTTAAGACTAACCCAATGGTTCCCAAAAAGCCTTGAGTCATAATTCGAAAGCTCCACCCGAACCTAACTTAAAACAGGACAATCCAACCATTAGGAATAAAATTCCAGCAACTTAAATCAAGCATAAAAGTACCTAAAAGAAGCCTTACCAGCTTGGGATTCACCCAAAATAACCTAATCCCTTGTTGGTGGGTATTCGGAGGTGTGAGCCACACATGAACCACCACATATCTGCATAATTATATGATCCTGTCCACTTTAGGCATATAACTTTTTCTCCTATTTCTCATATTTCTTTTTCTAAACTTCCCTAAACTTGAAACCCCAAACAAACCATAGTCTATTATCCAATACTTCCACTTAACCCAACAATACCAAATATAAACTCCTAAATTGAATCCAAACAACAATTTTGGTTAATCCAATAACCAAAATCCACATTATTCTAATTTCGAAACACGGGGCGTTACAATATGTATTTTTTTTTTAAATTTCTATTCATCTCCAAAGGTTTCCAAAAAGCTTTATCAAGAATGCAAAAAAAATGACTATCAAGATTGTTTAGTCTTATCAGAGAATTCATAACGACAAAATATAAATTGCTAGGCACTCAGATGTGCTTAGTCTTATAAGAGAATTCATAACGACAAAATATAGATTGCTAAGCACTCAGTTGTGCTTAGTCTTATCAGAACATTTATAAACGACAATATATAAAAATTGCTAAGCACTTAGATGTTCTTAATCTTATCAAAACATTTATAAAAAACAATATATAGATTGCTAAGCACTAATCAGATGTGTCGAGTCTTATCTATAATGCAACAATACCACAATGCAAGTCATAGTTATAATATATAAGCAGTTATTAAACACACAACATGCCAACATACAAGCAAATAGACTCAACAGTAGAAGCAACTTACAGAAAATGTATTATGTCACTCTTAAGACTAACCAAATGGTTCCCAAAAAGCCTTGACCCTTGGTTCGAAAGCTTCAACCGAACCTAACTTAAAACAGGACAATCCAACCATTAGTTATACAATAACAGCAACTTAAATCAAGAATAAAAGTACCTAAAAGAAGCCTTACAACTTGGGATTCACCCAAAATAACCCAATCCCTTGTTGGTGGGTATTCGGAGGTGTGAGTGATAGGCCCCGGTTTACAAAGGTGTATGAACGTAAGCGTGTGAGGGGTAGAGAGGCCGTGTGAAAAGTTGTAACGTGAGAGGGGCGCAGTACCTTTTTGTTTGTGAGTATATTATAGGGCAGTGATGTTGGGAGGGAGGTATCTTTTTTGCTAATTGTGTAAACATTCTCTGTTGAGAAGTAGGGAGAGGTGGTGAGCTCTCAAATCTCCCTTGTTTGGCTGCTGTTGATAAATAAATTGTGGTTTAGGCCTATCAATTTCGTATCAGAGCGGTGTTCTGGGTATGGTTAGTAGAATGGAAGCTAGAGTAATAACATTGGAGGAGAAGATGACTGAATTGATGGAGAAACATGCAGGATTGGAAGGGAAGATACAAGTGACACATTAGGAGATGAACACAAGGTTTACGAGGTTGGAGGAGTTAATTTGTGCAAACAGAGGATCGACTTCATCCGAACGAACACGAAGTGATAAGGGGAAGCGTTCGACAGATGAAGAATTGAAAGAAAAAATGGTTGAATCGAAGGAAAAAAAAACTGATGAGACTAAAACCGAGAGTGACTCACCTGGAAATCGAGAAGTGTCTTTGTTTGATATGCGTTTGAGGAAGCTTGAGATGCCCGTCTTCAAAGGGGAGGGAAGAAGAAGATGTAGACGGCTGAGTCCACAGGGTTGAACGATATTTTGTGGTTAATAGGTTATCGGAGAGAGATAAATTGGAGGCCGCCGTCATGTGTTTGGAGGGGGAGGCGCTTACATGGCATCAATATGAGGATGAACAAACAAAGATTACCAGCTGGGATGAATTCAAGGGGTTACTTCGTGAGCGATTTCGGCCATCAACGAAGGATTATCGATATGCGCGGTTGATGCGATTACAACAGGAAACGACGGTGCGGCTTTATCGGCGCCGGTTTGAACAATACGTTTCGGGGTTGAAGGATATATGCGTGGGAGTTCTGGAAAGCAAATTTGTGTGTGGGTTGAAGGAGGAGATGCGCAAGCTGAAGCCCGTGGGCCTTAAGGCTAAGATGGCCATGGCTCAATTAATCGAAGATGATGATCTGTTAAAACAAAAAAAAAAAAGATGGGGGTTGCCGGAAGTCCAAACCCTAAAAGTGGGTCGACGCAAACTGGATCGGGTTATGGGGCGAGCGGGTCCACGGGTCGAACCGTTTCTTTTAACCTAAATAGTGCGACACCTTTATCAACAACCATCACTCTCGTGCGTGATACGATGGGGAAGAGGAGTTTCGAGCCTCCGTTCAAACGCCTCACCGATTTGGAGCTGCAGAGCAAACGTGAAAAAGGTTTGTGTTACAAATGCGATGGGAAGTTCATCCCCAGCCATCGATGTAAAAAAATGAATTTCAGGTGATGGTTTTGCAAGGAGATGAGTCTGAAGGAATGGAAGAGCATTTGGTGATGCAAGACGGGGCTAACAACGAAGGGCAAGAAGGTCCCGAAGTCGCAATCGAAAACTCTGAGGTTGCGGCCTTGTCCTTGAACTCCATGGTCGGGTTTAATTCACCGAAAACTACGAAGGTGAGAGGAATAATCGTAGGACAAGGCGTTGTGGTGCTCATTGACTGTAAAGTTGTGATTCTAACTATTTCTGATTTAACTATCATTCACGATTTTCTTCCCTTACCCTTGGGCAGTGCTGATGTAATCTTGGGCATTTCATGGTTGGAGACCTTGGGAAAAATTCAATTTGATTATCGACTATCTGAGATGGACATTCGAGTGGGTGATTGGTTGGTTCAGCTACGAGGAGATCGTAGTCTGGTAAAATCCCAAATCTTAAATCTATGATGAGAGCAATGGGCTACGCCGATCAGGGGGTGCTCGTTGAGTTAAATGTGATGGAGCCGGAAAGGAGGAGTAAGCATGAAGGGTTTGTTCCTCGAGTTCTTGAGATGTTTCTGGTCGAAATATAGCAAGTGCTGCAACAATTTGTTCGCGTCTTTGAGGCTCCGAATTCCTTACCCCCTAGTCGCAATCGTGATCATGTTATTGAGCTTGAACCCGGGACTGGGCCTATTATTAATGTTCGCCCCTATCGATACCCACAGTTTCAGAAAGATGAGATTGAACAACTGATGCGTGAGATGTTACTTGCTGACTCATTCAACCAAGTAAGAGTGCTTTTTCCAGCCCGGTGCTTTTAGTAAAAAAAAAAAGATGGGAGTTGGCATTTTTGCGTGGATTACCGGGCTCTAAACCGCAACACGATCCCGGATAAGTATCCTATTCCTATTGTAGATGAGTTGATCGACGAGTTATATGGCGCTACGATCTTCTCCAAGATTGATTTAAAGTCAGCCTACCACCAAATTCGAGTCAATCCCTCAGATATTCATAAGACGGCTTTTCGGACCCACGAAGGGCACTACGAGTTCTTAGTAATGCCTTTTGGCTTACGCAATGCTCCTTCGACCTTTCAATCGATTATGAATGATATATTGCGACCCTTCCTTCGTAAGTTTGTACTGGTGTTCTTTGACGATATTTTGATTTATAGCACTACTCTACAAGAGCATGTTGTCCAGTTGACCAAGGTGTTGGAGGTATTGGTTGAAAATCAATTTGTGGCCAATTTTAAAAAGTGTCAATTTGTTGCTGCCAAGGTTGAATATTTGGGCCATTTGGTGTCAGCTCAGGGAATTGCAGTAGACCCGACCAAGCCAGAAGCTATGAGGTGTTGCCCGAGCCCAAGAAATGTTAAAGAGTTACGAGGGTTCCTCGGTTTGACCGGGTATTATCAAAAGTTTGTGGCCAACTATGGGTCAAATCTCTTTTCCACTGACACAACTCCTTGAGAAAGATAAATTCAGTTGGGGGGAAGGAGCTGAGGAAGCATTCCAGCGTTTAAAATCAACTATGATCACTGTTCCTGTTCTTGGACTACCGAATTTTTCTCGACCTTTTGAAGTAGAAACAGATGCATCCGGTGTGGGGGTAGGAGCGGTACTAATGCAAAGTCGGAGGCCAATGGCTTATTTCAACTAAGCTTTACCTCTCACCCATCGTTTTAAAGTTGTTTATGAGAGGGAATTAATGGCAATTGTTTTTGCCATCCAGAAATGGAGACCATATCTGTTGGGTCAAAACTTTGTAGTACGTACCGACCAACGTAGCTTGAATTTTTTGTTGGAACAAAGAGTGATCGTCGGGGAATACCAACGATGGATTGCCAAATTCTTGGGATATGATTTTAGTATTGAGAACCAACGTGGGCTCGATAACACGGCAGCTGATGCCTTGTCTCGCCTTCCACCCACCTTGGAGTTTGGATTCCTGAGTGTTGTTGAGGGACTTAATACCGCTGTTTTTTCAGCCCAAATAGATGAAGCATCACATTGAATGGAATTCGGCAAGCTTGATGCAACAACAAAACTACAACTGAAGGTTACTCCTTACGTGGAGATTTATTATTGTACAAAGGCCGACTGGTTTTACCCTCCACTTCAGCAACGATTTCCTTGTTGCTTGAATTCGATAACAACCCAATTGGAGGACACCATGGTGATTTTAAAACATACCAGAGGTTAGCCCGCGAGGTATACTGGCAAGGAATGAAGGCTCAAGTAAGAAGTTTTGTTAGTGAATCAGGTTATGGGGCGAGCGGGTCCGCGGGTCGAACCGTTTCTTTTAACCTTTATCAACATCCATCACTCTCGTGCGTGATACGATGGGGAAGAGGAGTTTCGAGCCTCCGTTCAAACGCCTCACCGATTTGGAGCTGCAGAGCAAACGTGAAAAATGTTTGTGTTACAAATGCGATGAGAAGTTCATCCCCGGCCATCGATGTAAAAAAATGAATTGCAGGTGATGGTTTTGCAAGGAGATGAGTCTGAAGGAATGGAAGAGCATTTGGTGATGCAAGACGGGGCTAACAACGAAGGGCAAGAAGGTCCCGAAGTCGCAATCGAAAACTCTAAGGTTGCGGCCTTGTCCTTGAACTCCATGGTCGGGTTTAATTCACCGAAAACTATGAAGGTGAGAGGAATAATCGTAGGACAAGGCGTTGTGGTGCTCATTGACAGTGGGGCTACCCACAATTTCATTTCAGATGCAATTGTACAAACCCTCGGTCTACCAGTATCACCATCAACAAGTTATGGTGTCATTTTGGGAACGGGAGGATCGGTGCGCGCTTCCGGGATTTGTAAAGTTGTGATTCTAACTATTTCTGATTTAACTATCATTCACGATTTTCTTCCCTTACCCTTGGGCAGTGCTGATGTAATCTTGGGCATTTCATGGTTGGAGACCTTGGGAAAAATTCAATTTGATTATCGACTATCTGAGATGGACATTCGAGTGGGTGATTGGTTGGTTCAGCTACGAGGAGATCGTAGTCTGGTAAAATCCCAAATCTCACTTAAATTTATGATGAGAGCAATGGGCGACGCCGATCAGGGGGTGCTCGTTGAGTTAAATGTGATGGAGCCGGAAAGGAGGAGTAAGCATGAAGGGGTTGTTCCTCGAGTTCTTGAGATGTTTCTGGTCGAAATATAGCAAGTGCTGCAACAATTCGTTCGCGTCTTTGAGGCTCCGAATTCCTTACCCCCTAGTCGCAATCGTGATCATGTTGTTGAGCTTGAACCCGGGACTGGGCCTATTATTAATGTTCGCCCCTATCGATACCCACAGTTTCAGAAAGATGAGATTGAACGACTGATGCGTGAGATGTTGCTTGCTGACTCATTCAACCAAGTAAGAGTGCTTTTTCCAGCCCGGTGCTTTTAGTAAAAAGAAAAAGATGGGAGTTGGCGTTTTTGCGTGGATTACCGGGCTCTAAACCGCAACACGATCTCGGATAAGTATCCTATTCCTATTGTAGATGAGTTGATCGACGAGTTATATGGCGCTACGATCTTCTCCAAGATTGATTTAAAGTCGGGCTACCACCAAATTCGAGTCAATCCCTCAGATATTCATAAGACGGCTTTTCGGACCCACGAAGGGCACTACGAGTTCTTAGTAATGCCTTTTGGCTTACGCAATGCTCCTTCGACCTTTCAATCGATTATGAATGATATATTGCGAACCTTCCTTCGTAAGTTTGTACTGGTGTTCTTTGACGATATTTTGATTTATAGCACTACTCTACAAGAGCATGTTGTCCAGTTGACCAAGGTGTTGGAGGTCTTGGTTGAAAATCAATTTGTGGCCAATTTTTAAATGTGTCAATTTGCTGCTGCCAAGGTTGAATATTTGGGCCATTTGGTGTCAGCTCAGGGAGTTGCAGCAGACCCGACCAAGCCAGAAGCTATGAGGTGTTGCCCGAGCCCAAGAAATGTTAAAGAGTTACGAGGGTTCCGAGGTTTGACCAGGTATTATCAAAAGTTTGTGGCCAACTATGGGTCAAATCTCTTTTCCACTGACACAACTCCTTAAGAAAGATGAATTCAGTTGGGGGGAAGGAGCTGAGGAAGCATTCCAGCGTTTAAAATCAGCTATGATCACTATTCCTGTTCTTGGACTACCGGATTTTTCTCGACCTTTTGAAGTAGAAACAGATGCATCCGGTGTGGGGGTAGGAGCGGTACTAATGCAAAGTCGGAGGCCAATGGCTTATTTCAGCCAAGCTTTACCTCTCACCCATCGTTTTAAAGCTGTTTATGAGAGGGAATTAATGGCAATTGTTTTTGCCATCCAGAAATGGAGACCATATCTGTTGGGTCGAAACTTTGTAGTACGTACCGACCAACGTAGCTTGAATTTTTTGTTGGAACAAAGAGTGATCGTCGGGGAATACCAACGATGGATTGCCAAATTCTTGGGATATGATTTTAGTATTGAGAACCAACGTGGGCTCGATAACACGGCAGCCGATGCCTTGTCTCGCCTTCCACCCACCTTGGAGTTTGGAGTCCTGAGTGTTGATGAGGGACTTAATACCGCTGTTTTTTCAACCCAATTAGATGAAGACATCACATTGAATGGAATTCGGCAAGCTTTATGCAACAACAAAACTACAACTGAAGGTTACTCCTTACGTGGAGATTTATTATTGTACAAAGGCCGACTGGTTTTACCCTCCACTTCACCAACGATTTCCTTGTTGCGTGAATTCCATAACAACCCAATTGGAGGACACCATGGCGATTTTAAAACATACCAGAGGTTAGCCCGCGAGGTATACTGGCGAGGAATGAAGGCTCAAGTAAGAAGTTTTGTTAGTGAATGTGTTGTATGTCAGCAAGCAAAATACCTTTCTTTGGCACCAACAGGTCTCTAGCAAGCCTTACCTAGTCCAGAGAGAATATGGTAGGATATATCGATGGATTTCATTGAAGGGCTTCCGAAATCAAAGGGGTATGACACTATGCTTGTGGTGGTGGACCGCTTATCCAAGTATGGTCACTTTATCGCTTTAAAACATCCTTTTATTGCAATTTTTGTGGCTGCTGTATTTATTAAAGAAATTGTGCGTTTACGGTGTCCGCGGAGTATTGTGTCTGACAGGGATAAAATATTCACGAGTTTGTTTTGGGTAGAGTTATTTCGCGCCTTGGGGACGCAATTACAGAAAAGTATAGGCTACCATCCTCAAACAGCCGGCAAACGAAGGTGGTGAACCGAAGTGTGGAATCCTATCTTCGGTGTTTTGCCATGACAACACCTACATAGTGGTCTAAATGGTTACCATGGGCAGAATTTAGTTACAATACTTCATTCCATGTTTCTGCTCAATTGACTCCGTTTGAAATTGTATACGGTCGTTCCCCACCGCCGTCATTGCCTTACTCTTTGGACTCTTCGGCCGTCGCCGAGGTGGATATCCAGTTTCGCGATCGGGATGCTATGTCGGTGACTTTAAAAGGGTCTTTATAGAAGGCTCAACACCGTATGTGTCCATTCTCCGCCAAGCCATCGGTCAGAATATGCCAGTTTTTCCGATACCCCCTACTTTAACTCCTGATTTGAAATTTCACGCCATCCCGGCGCGGCCTCCGAAAATCTCAATTGGAGGATACTGTTCTGGAAGTCCTTATTCGTTTGGAGCATGCCACTAAGGATGACGCTACATGGGAGCTTGCATCTACTATTGATGCCCAATTTCCAACATTCCACCTTGAGGACAAGGTGGCTCTTTGGGGGGCGGGTAATGATAGGCCCCGGTTTACAAAGGCGTATGAACGTAAGCGTGTGAGGGGTAGAGAGGTCGTGTGAAAAGTTGTTACGTGAGAGGGGCCTAATACCTTTTTGTTAGTTAGAGTGGGCCACGTTTGGGAGTATATTATAGGGCAGTGATGTTGGGAGGGAGGTATCTTTTTTACTAATTGTGTAAACATTCTCGGTTGAGAATTAGAGAGAGGTGGGGAGCTCTCAAATCTCCCTTGTTTGGATGCTGTTGATAAATAAATTGCGGATTAGGCCTATCTTTGAGTCACACATGAACCACCACAAATCTCCATAAATATATGATCTTGCCAACTTTACTATCAAGATTGTTTAGTCTTATCAGAGAACTCATAACGAGAAAATATAAATTGCTAAGCACTCAGATGTGCTTAGTCTTATAAGAGAATTCATAACGACAAAATATAGATTGCTATGCACTCAGATGTGCTTAGTCTTATCAGAACATTTATAAACGACAATATATAAAAATTGCTAAGCACTTAGATGTTCTTAATCTTATCAAAACATTTATAAAAAACAATATATAGATTGCTAAGCACTAATCAGATGTGTCGAGTCTTATCTATAATGCAACAATACCACAATGCAAGTCATATAAGTTATAATATATAAGCAGTTATTAAACACACAACATGCCAACATACAAGCAAATAGAATCAACAATAGAAACAACTTACACAAAAATGTCTTATGTCGCTCTTAAGACTAACCCAATGGTTCCCAAAAAGCCTTGAGCCATAATTCGAAAGCTTCAACCGAACCTAACTTAAAACAGGACAATCCAACCATTAGGAATAAAATTCAGCAACTTAAATCAAGCATAAAAGTACATAAAAGAAGCCTTACCAGCTTGGGATTCACCCAAAATAACCTAATCCCTTGTTGCTGGGTATTCGGAGGTGTGAGCCACACATGAACCACCACATATCTGCATAATTATATGATCTTGTCCACTTTAGGCATATAACTTTTTCTCCTATTTCTCATATTTCTTTTTCTAAACTTCCCTAAACTTGAAACCCCAAACAAACCATAGTCTATTATCCAATACTTCCACTTAACCCAACAATATCAAATATAAACTCCTAAATTGAATCCAAACAACAATTTTGGTTAATCCAATAACCAAAACCCACATTATTCTAATTTCGAAACACGGGGCGTTACAATATGTATTTTTTTTTAAATTTCTATTCATCTCCAAAGGTTTCCAAAAAGCCTTATCAAGAATGCAAAAAACAATGACTATCAAGATTGTTTAGTCTTATCAGAGAATTCATAACGACAAAATATAAATTGCTAGGCACTCAGATGTGCTTAGTCTTATAAGAGAATTCATAACGACAAAATATAGATTGCTATGCACTCAGATGTGCTTAGTCTTATCAGAACATTTATAAACGACAATATATAAAAATTGCTAAGCACTTAGAAGTTCTTAATCTTATCAAAACATTTATAAAAAACAATATATAGATTGCTAAGCACTAATCAGATGTGTCGAGTCTTATCTATAATGCAACAATACCACAATGCAAGTCATATAAGTTATAATATATAAGCAGTTATTAAATACACAACATGCCAACATACAAGCAAATAGAATCAACAATAGAAGCAACTTACACAAAAATGTCTTATGTCGCTCTTAAGACTAACCCAATGGTTCCCAAAAAGCCTTGAGCCATAAATCGAAAGCTCCAACTGAACCTAACTTAAAACAGGACAATCCAACCATTAAGAATAAAATTCAGCAACTTAAATCAAGCATAAAAGTACATAAAAGAAGCCTTACCAGCTTGGGATTCACCCAAAATAACCCAATCCCTTGTTGGTGGGTATTCGGAGGTGTGAGTGATAGGCCCCGGTTTACAAAGGTGTATGAACGTAAGCGTGTGAGGGGTAGAGAGGCCGTGTGAAAAGTTGTTACGTGAGAGGGGCGCAGTACCTTTTTGTTTGTGAGTATATTATAGGGCAGTGATGTTGGGAGGGAGGTATCTTTTTTGCCAATTCTGTAAACATTCTCTGTTGAGAAGTAGGGAGAGGTGGGGAGCTCTCAAATCTCCCTTGTTTGGCTGCTGTTGATAAATAAATTGTGGTTTAGGCCTATCAATTTGGTATCAGAGCGGTGTTCTGGTATGGTTAGTAGAATGGAAGCTAGAGTAATAACATTGGAGGAGAAGATGACTGAATTGATTGAGAAACATGCAGGATTGGAAGGGAAGATACAAGTGCAACATTAGGACATGAACACAAGGTTTATGAGGTTGGAGGAGTTAATTCGTGCAAACAGAGGATCGACTTCTTCCGAACGAACACGAAGTGATAAGGGGAAGCGTTCGACAGATGAAGAATTGAAAGAAAAAATGGTTGAATCAAAGGAAAAAAAAACTTATGAGACTAAAACCGAGAGTGACTCACCTGGAAATCGAGAAGTGTCTTTGTTTGATATGCGTTTGAGGAAGCTTGAGATGCCCGTCTTCAAAGGGGAGGGAAGAAGAAGATGTAGACGGCTGAGTCCATAAGGTTGAACGATATTTTGTGGTTAATAGGTTATCGGAGAGAGATAAATTGGAGGCCGCCGTCATGTGTTTGGAGGGGGAGGCGCTTACATGGCATCAATATGAGGTTGAACAAACAAAGATTACCAGCTGGGATGAATTCAAGGGGTTACTTCGTGAGCGATTTCGGCCATCAACGAAGGATGATCGATATGCGCGGTTGATGCGATTACAACAGGAAACGACGGTGCGGCTTTATCGGCGTCGGTTTGAACAATACGTTTCGGGGTTGAAGGATATATGCGTGGGAGTTCTGGAAAGCAAATTTGTGTGTGGGTTGAAGGAGGAGATGCGCAAGCTGAAGCCCGTGGGCCTTAAGGCTAAGATGGCCATGGCTCAATTAATCGAAGATGATGATCTGTTAAAACAAAAAAAAAGAAGCTGGGGGTTGCCGGAAGTCCAAACCCTAAAAGTGGGTCGACGCAAACTGGATCGGGTTATGGGGCGAGCGGGTCCGCGGGTCGAACCGTTTCTTTTAACCTAAATCGTGCGACACCTTTATCAACATCCATCACTCTCGTGCGTGATACGATGGGGAAGAGGAGTTTCGAGCCTCCGTTCAAACGCCTCACCGATTTGGAGCTGCAGAGCAAACGTGAAAAATGTTTGTGTTACAAATGCGATAAGAAGTTCATCCCCGGCCATCGATGTAAAAAAATGAATTGCAGGTGATGGTTTTGCAAGGAGATGAGTCTGAAGGAATGGAAGAGCATTTGGTGATGCAAGACGGGGCTAACAACGAAGGGCAAGAAGGTCCCGAAGTCGCAATCGAAAACTCTGAGGTTGCGGCCTTGTCCTTGAACTCCATGGTCGGGTTTAATTCACCGAAAACTATGAAGGTGAGAGGAATAATCGTAGGACAAGGCGTTGTGGTGCTCATTGACAGTGGCGCTACCCACAATTTCATTTCAGATGCAATTGTACAAACCCTCGGTCTACCAGTATCACCATCAACAAGTTATGGTGTCATTTTGGGAACGAGAGGATCGGTGCGCGCTTCCGGGATTTGTAAAGTTGTGATTCTAACTATTTCTGATTTAACTATCATTCACGATTTTCTTCCCTTACCCTTGGGCAGTGCTGATGTAATCTTGGGCATTTCATGGTTGGAGACCTTGGGAAAAATTCAATTTGATTATCGACTATCTGAGATGGACATTCGAGTGGGTGATTGGTTGGTTCAGCTACGAGGAGATCGTAGTCTGGTAAAATCCCAAATCTCACTTAAATCTATGATGAGAGCAATGGGCGACGCCGATCAGGGGGTGCTCGTTGAGTTAAATGTGATGGAGCCGGAAAGGAGGAGTAAGCATGAAGGGGTTGTTCCTCGAGTTCTTGAGATGTTTCTGGTCGAAATATAGCAAGTGCTGCAACAATTCGTTCGCGTCTTTGAGGCTCCGAATTCCTTACCCCCTAGTCGCAATCGTGATCATGTTGTTGAGCTTGAACCCGGGACTGGGCCTATTATTAATGTTCGCACCTATCGATACCCACAGTTTCAGAAAGATGAGATTGAACGACTGATGCGTGAGATGTTGCTTGCTGACTCATTCAACCAAGTAAGAGTGCTTTTTCCAGCCCGGTGCTTTTAGTAAAAAGAAAAAGATGGGAGTTGGCGTTTTTGCGTGGATTACCGGGCTCTAAACCGCAACACGATCCCGGATAAGTATCCTATTCCTATCGTAGATGAGTTGATCGACGAGTTATATGGCGCTACGATCTTCTCCAAGATTGATTTAAAGTCGGGCTACCACCAAATTCGAGTCAATCCCTCAGATATTCATAAGACGGCTTTTCGGACCCACGAAGGGCACTACGAGTTCTTAGTAATGCCTTTTGGCTTACGCAATGCTCCTTCGACCTTTCAATCGATTATGAATGATATATTGCGAACCTTCCTTCGTAAGTTTGTACTGGTGTTCTTTGACGATATTTTGATTTATAGCACTACTCTACAAGAGCATGTTGTCCAGTTGACCAAGGTGTTGGAGGTCTTGGTTGAAAATCAATTTGTGGCCAATTTTTAAAAGTGTCAATTTGCTGCTGCCAAGGTTGAATATTTGGGCCATTTGGTGTCAGCTCAGGGAGTTGCAGCAGACCCGACCAAGCCAGAAGCTATGAGGTGTTGCCCGAGCCCAAGAAATGTTAAAGAGTTACGAGGGTTCCTCGGTTTGACCAGGTATTATCAAAAGTTTGTGGCCAACTATGGGTCAAATCTCTTTTCCACTGACACAACTCCTTAAGAAAGATAAATTCAGTTGGGGGGAAGGAGCTGAGGAAGCATTCCAGCGTTTAAAATCAGCTATGATCACTGTTCCTGTTCTTGGACTACCGGATTTTTCTCGACCTTTTGAAGTAGAAACAGATGCATCCAGTGTGGGGGTAGGAGCGGTACTAATGCAAAGTAGGAGGCCAATGGCTTATTTCAGCCAAGCTTTACCTCTCACCCATCGTTTTAAAGCTGTTTATGAGAGGGAATTAATGGCAATTGTTTTTGCCATCCAGAAATGGAGACCATATCTGTTGGGTCGAAACTTTGTAGTACGTACCGACCAACGTAGCTTGAATTTTTTGTTGGAACAAAGAGTGATCGGGGAATACCAACGATGGATTGCCAAATTCTTGGGATATGATTTTAGTATTGAGAACCAACGTGGGCTCGATAACACGGCAGTTGATGCCTTGTCTCGCCTTCCACCCACATTGGAGTTTGGAGTCCTGAGTGTTGATGAGGGACTTAATACCGCTGTTTTTTCAGCCCAAATAGATGAAGACATCACATTGAATGGAATTCGGCAAGCTTCATGCAACAACAAAACTACAACTGAAGGTTACTCCTTACGTGGAGATTTATTATTGTACAAAGGCCGACTGGTTTTACCCTCCACTTCACCAACGATTTCCTTGTTGCGTGAATTCCATAACAACCCAATTGGAGGACACCATGGCGATTTTAAAACATACCAGAGGTTAGCCCGCGAGGTATACTGGCGAGGAATGAAGGCTCAAGTAAGAAGTTTTGTTAGTGAATGTGTTGTATGTCAGCAAGCAAAATACCTTTCTTTGGCACCAACTGGTCTCTAGCAAGCCTTACCTATTCCAGAGAGAATATGGGAGGATATATCGATGGATTTCATTGAAGGGCTTCCGAAATCAAAGGGGTATGACACTATGCTTGTGGTGGTGGACCGCTTATCCAAGTATGGTCACTTTATCGCTTTAAAACATCCTTTTATTGCAATTTTTGTGGCTGCTGTATTTATTAAAGAAATTGTGCGTTTATGGTGTCCGCGGATTATTGTGTCTGACAGGGATAAAATATTCACGAGTTTGTTTTGGGTAGAGTTATTTCGCGCCTTGGGGACGCAATTACAGAAAAGTATAGGCTACCATCCTCAAACAGCCGGCAAACGAAGGTGGTGAACCGAAGTGTGGAATCCTATCTTCGGTGTTTTGCCATGACAACACCTACATAGTGGTCTAAATGGTTACCATGGGCAGAATTTAGTTACAATACTTCATTCCATGTTTCTGCTCAATTGACTCCGTTTGAAATTGTATACGGTCGTGCCCCACCGCCGTCATTGCCTTACTCTTTGGACTCTTCGGCCGTCCCCGAGGTGGATATCCAGTTTCGCGATCGGGATGCTATGTCGGTGACTTTAAAACGGTCTTTATAGAAGGCTCAACACCGTATGTGTCCATTCTCCGCCAAGCCATCGGTCAGAATATGCCAGTTTTTCCGATACCCCCTACTTTAACTCTTGATTTGAAATTTCACGTCATCCCGGCGGGGCCTCCGAAAATCTCAATTGGAGGATACTGTTCTGGAAGTCCTTATTCGTTTGGAGCATGCCACTAAGGATGACGCTACATGGGAGCTTCCATCTACTATTGATGCCCAATTTCAACAATTCCACCTTGAGGACAAGGTGGCTCTTTGGGGGGCGGGTAATGATACGCCCCGGTTTACAAAGGCGTATCAACGTAAGCGTGTGAGGGGTAGAGAGGTCGTGTGAAAAGTTGTTACGTGAGAGGGGCCTAGTACCTTTTTGTTAGTTAGAGTGGGCCACGTTTGGGAGTATATTATAGGGCAGTGATGTTGGGAGGGAGGTATCTTTTTTACTAATTGTGTAAACATTCTCGGTTGAGAATTAGAGAGAGGTGGGGAGCTCTCAAATCTCCCTTGTTTGGATGCTGTTGATAAATAAATTGCGGATTAGGCCTATCTTTGAGTCACACATGAACCACCACAAATCTCCATAAATATATGATCTTGTCCACTTTACTATCAAGATTGTTTAGTCCTTATCAGAGAACTCATAACGAGAAAATATAAATTGCTAAGCACTCAGATGTGCTTAGTCTTATTAGAGAAATCATAACGACAAAATATAGATTGCTAGCACTCAGATGTGCTTAGTCTTATCAGAACATTTATAAAAAAAATTATATAGATTGCTAAGCACTGATCAGATGTGTCGAGTCTTATCAATAATGCAACAATACCGCAATGCAAGTTATATAAGACATAATATATAAGCAGTTATTAAACACACAACATGCCAACATACAAGCAAATAGAATCAACAATAGAAGCAACTTACACAAAAATGTCTTATGTCGCTCTTAAGACTAACCCAATGGTTCCCAAAAAGCCTTGAGCCATAATTCGAAAGCTCCAACCGAACCTAACTTAAAACAGGACAATCCAACCATTAGGAATAAAATTCCAGCAACTTAAATCAAGCATAAAAGTACATAAAAGAAGCCTTACCAGCTTGGGATTCACCCAAAATAACCTAATCCCTTGTTGGTGGGTATTCGGAGGTGTGAGCCACACATGAACCACCACATATCTGCATAATTATAAGATCTTGTCCACTTTAGGCATATAACTTTTTCTCCTATTTCTCCTATTTCTTTTTCTAAACTTCCCTAAACTTGAAACCCCAAACAAACCATAGTCTATTATCCAATACTTCCACTTAACCCAACAATACCAAATATAAACTCCCTAATTGAATCCAAACAACAATTTTGGTTAATCCAATAACCAAAATCCACATTATTCTAATTTTGAAACACGGGGCGTTACAATATGTATTTTTTTTTAAATTTCTATTCATCTCCAAAGGTTTCCAAAAAGCCTTATCAAGAATGCAAAAAAAATGACTATCAAGATTGTTTAGTCTTATCAGAGAATTCACAACGACAAAATATAAATTGCTAGGCACTCAGATGTACTTAGTCTTATAAGAGAATTCATAACGACAAAATATAGATTGCTATGCACTCAGATGTGCTTAGTCTTATCAGAACATTTATAAACGACAATATATAAAAATTGCTAAGCACTTAGATGTTCTTAATCTTATCAAAACATTTATAAAAAACAATATATAGATTGCTAAGCACTAATCAGATGTGTCGAGTCTTATCTATAATGCAACAATACCACAATGCAAGTCATATAAGTTATAATATATAAGCAGTTATTAAACAAACAACATGCCAACATACAAGCAAATAGAATCAACAGTAGAAGCAACTTACACAAAAATGTCTTATGTCGCTCTTAAGACTAACCCAATGGTTCCCAAAAAGCCTTGAGCCATAATTCGAAAGCTCCAACCGAACCTAACTTAAAACAGGACAATCCAACCATTAGGAATAAAATTCAGCAACTTAAATCAAGCATAAAAGTACATAAAAGAAGCCTTACCAGCTTGGGATTCACTCAAAATAACCCAATCCCTTGTTGGTGGGTATTCGGAGGTGTGAGTGATAGGCCCCGGTTTACAAAGGTGTATGAACGTAAGCGTGTGAGGGGTAAAGAGGCCATGTGAAAAGTTGTTACGTGAGAGGGGCGCAGTACCTTTTTGTTTGTGAGTATATTATAGGACAGTGATGTTGGGAGGGAGGTATCTTTTTTGCTAATTGTGTTAACATTCTCTGTTGAGAAGTAGGGAGAGGTGGGGAGCTCTCAAATCTCCCTTGTTTGGCTGCTGTTGATAAATAAATTGTGGTTTAGGCCTATCAATTTGGTATCAGAGCGGTGTTCTGGGTATGGTTAGTAGAATGGAAGCTAGAGTAATAACATTGGAGGAGAAGATGACTGAATTGATGGAGAAACATGCAGGATTGGAAGGGAAGATACAAGTGCAACATTAGGACATGAACACGAGGTTTATGAGGTTGGAGGAGTTAATTCGTGCAAACAGAGGATCGACTTCATCCGAACGAACACGAAGTGATAAGGGGAAGCGTTCGACAGATGAAGAATTGAAAGAAAAAATGGTTGAATCAAAGGAAAAAAAAACTGATGAGACTAAAACCGAGAGTGACTCAAGGGGAAATCGAGAAGTGTCTTTGTTTGATATGCGTTTGAGGAAGCTTGAGATGCCCGTCTTCAAAAGGGTGGGAAGAAGAAGATGTAGACGGCTGAGTCCATAGGGTTGAACGATATTTTGTGGTTAATAGGTTATCGGAGAGAGATAAATTGGAGGCCGCCGTCATGTGTTTGGAGGGGGAGGCGCTTACATGGCATCAATATGAGGATGAACAAACAAAGATTACCAGCTGGGATGAATTCAAGGGGTTACTTCGTGAGCGATTTCGGCCATCAACGAAGGATGATCGATATGCGCGGTTGATGCGATTACAACATGAAACGACGGTGCGGCTTTATGGGCGCCGGTTTGAACAATACGTTTCGGGGTTGAAGGATATATGCGTGGGAGTTCCTTGTTGGAGATTTATTATTGTACAAAGGCCGACTGGTTTTACCCTCCACTTCACCACCGATTTCCTTGTTGCGTGAATTCCATAACAACCCAATTGGAGGACACCATGGCGATTTTAAAACATACCAGAGGTTAGCCCGCGAGGTATACTGGCGAGGAATGAAGGCTCAAGTAAGAAGTTTTGTTAGTGAATGTGTTGTATGTCAGCAAGCAAAATACCTTTCTTTGGCACCAACAGGTCTCTAGCAAGCCTTACCCTATTCCAGAGAGAATATGGGAGGATATATCGATGGATTTCATTGAAGGGCTTCCGAAATCAAAGGGGTATGACACTATGCTTGTGGTGGTGGACCGCTTATCCAAGTATGGTCACTCTATCGCTTAAAAACATCCTTTTATTGCAATTTTTGTGGCTGCTGTATTTATTAAAGAAATTGTGCGTTTACGGTGTCCGCGGATTATTGTGTCTGACACGGATAAATTATTCACGAGTTTGTTTTGGGTAGAGTTATTTCGCGCCTTAGGGACGCAATTACAGAAAAGTACAGGCTACCATCCTCAAACAGCCGGCAAACGGAGGTGGTGAACCGAAGTGTGGAATCCTATCTTCGGTGTTTTGCCATGACAACACCTACATAGTGGTCTAAATGGTTACCATGGGCAGAATTTAGTTACAATACTTCATTCCATGTTTCTGCTCAATTGACTCCGTTTGAAATTGTATACGGTCGTGCCCCACCGCCGTCATTGCCTTACTCTTTGGACTCTTCGGTCGTCGCCGAGGTGGATATCCAGTTGCGCGATCGGGATGCTATGTTGGTGACTTTAAAAGGGATCGGTCAGAATATGCCAGTTCGGGATGCTATGTCGGACTCTTCGGCCAACACCGTATGTGTCCATTCTTCGCCAAGCCATCGGTCAGAATATGCCAGTTTTTCCGATACCCCCTACTTTAACTCCTAATTTGAAATTTCACGTCATCCCGGCGGGGCCTCCGAAATTTCACTTAAATCAAGCATAAAAGTACATAAAAGAAGCCTTACCAGCTTGGGATTCACCCAAAATAACCCAATCCCTTGTTGGTGGGTATTCGGAGGTGTGAGTGATAGGCCCCGGTTTACAAAGGTGTATGAACGTAAGCGTGTGAGGGGTAGAGAGGCCGTGTGAAAAGTTGTTACGTGAGAGGGGCGCAGTACCTTTTTGTTTGTGAGTATATTATAGGGCAGTGATGTTGGGAGGGAGGTATCTTTTTTGCTAATTGTGTAAACATTCTCTGTTGAGAAGTAGGGAGAGGTGGGGAGCTCTCAAATCTCCCTTGTTTGGCTGCTGTTGATAAATAAATTGTGGTTTAGGCCTATCAATTTGGTATCAGAGCGGTGTTCTGGTATGGTTAGTAGAATGGAAGCTAGAGTAATAACATTGGAGGAGAAGATGACTGAATTGATTGAGAAACATGCAGGATTGGAAGGGAAGATACAAGTGCAACATTAGGACATGAACACAAGGTTTATGAGGTTGGAGGAGTTAATTCGTGCAAACAGAGGATCGACTTCTTCCGAACGAACACGAAGTGATAAGGGGAAGCGTTCGACAGATGAAGAATTGAAAGAAAAAATGGTTGAATCAAAGGAAAAAAAAACTGATGAGACTAAAACCGAGAGTGACTCACCTGGAAATCGAGAAGTGTCTTTGTTTGATATGCGTTTGAGGAAGCTTGAGATGCCCGTCTTCAAAGGGGAGGGAAGAAGAAGATGTAGACGGATGAGTCCATAAGGTTGAACGATATTTTGTGGTTAATAGGTTATCGGAGAGAGATAAATTGGAGGCCGCCGTCATGTGTTTGGAGGGGGAGGCGCTTACATGGCATCAATATGAGGATGAACAAACAAAGATTACCAGCTGGGATGAATTCAAGGGGTTACTTCGTGAGCGATTTCGGCCATCAACGAAGGATGATCGATATGCGCGGTTGATGCGATTACAACAGGAAACGACGGTGCGGCTTTATCGGCGTCGGTTTGAACAATACGTTTCGGGGTTGAAGGATATATGCGTGGGAGTTCTGGAAAGCAAATTTGTGTGTGGGTTGAAGGAGGAGATGCGCAAGCTGAAGCCCGTGGGCCTTAAGGCTAAGATGGCCATGGCTCAATTAATCGAAGATGATGATCTGTTAAAACAAAAAAAAAGAAGCTGGGGGTTGCCGGAAGTCCAAACCCTAAAAGTGGGTCGACGCAAACTGGATCGGGTTATGGGGCGAGCGGGTCCGCGGGTCGAACCGTTTCTTTTAACCTAAATCGTGCGACACCTTTATCAACATCCATCACTCTCGTGCGTGATACGATGGGGAAGAGGAGTTTCGAGCCTCCGTTCAAACGCCTCACCGATTTGGAGCTGCAGAGCAAACGTGAAAAATGTTTGTGTTACAAATGCGATAAGAAGTTCATCCCCGGCCATCGATGTAAAAAAATGAATTGCAGGTGATGGTTTTGCAAGGAGATGAGTCTGAAGGAATGGAAGAGCATTTGGTGATGCAAGACGGGGCTAACAACGAAGGGCAAGAAGGTCCCGAAGTCGCAATCGAAAACTCTGAGGTTGCGGCCTTGTCCTTGAACTCCATGGTCGGGTTTAATTCACCGAAAACTATGAAGGTGAGAGGAATAATCGTAGGACAAGGCGTTGTGGTGCTCATTGACAGTGGCGCTACCCACAATTTCATTTCAGATGCAATTGTACAAACCCTCGGTCTACCAGTATCACCTTCAACAAGTTATGGTGTCATTTTGGGAACGAGAGGATCGGTGCGCGCTTCCGGGATTTGTAAAGTTGTGATTCTAACTATTTCTGATTTAACTATCATTC
Source organism: Herpetospermum pedunculosum (assembly GCA_028017165.1). NCBI lineage: Eukaryota > Viridiplantae > Streptophyta > Magnoliopsida > Cucurbitales > Cucurbitaceae > Herpetospermum > Herpetospermum pedunculosum. Next base: position 48,138,796 of record CM051528.1, on the reverse strand, counting down.
ACGATTTTCTTCCCTTACCCTTGGGCAGTGCTGATGTAATCTTGGGCATTTCATGGTTGGAGACCTTGGGAAAAATTCAATTTGATTATCGACTATCTGAGATGGACATTCGAGTGGGTGATTGGTTGGTTCAGCTACGAGGAGATCGTAGTCTGGTAAAATCCCAAATCTCACTTAAATCTATGATGAGAGCAATGGGCGACGCCGATCAGGGGGTGCTCGTTGAGTTAAATGTGATGGAGCCGGAAAGGAGGAGTAAGCATGAAGGGGTTGTTCCTCGAGTTCTTGAGATGTTTCTGGTCGAAATATAGCAAGTGCTGCAACAATTTGTTCGCGTCTTTGAGGCTCCGAATTCCTTACCCCCTAGTCGCAATCGTGATCATGTTGTTGAGCTTGAACCCGGGACTGGGCCTATTATTAATGTTCGCACCTATCGATACCCACAGTTTCAGAAAGATGAGATTGAACGACTGATGCGTGAGATGTTGCTTGCTGACTCATTCAACCAAGTAAGAGTGCTTTTTCCAGCCCGGTGCTTTTAGTAAAAAGAAAAAGATGGGAGTTGGCATTTTTGCGTGGATTACCGGGCTCTAAACCGCAACACGATCCCGGATAAGTATCCTATTCCTATCGTAGATGAGTTGATCGACGAGTTATATGGCGCTACGATCTTCTCCAAGATTGATTTAAAGTCGGGCTACCACCAAATTCGAGTCAATCCCTCAGATATTCATAAGACGGCTTTTCGGACCCACGAAGGGCACTACGAGTTCTTAGTAATGCCTTTTGGCTTACGCAATGCTCCTTCGACCTTTCAATCGATTATGAATGATATATTGCGAACCTTCCTTCGTAAGTTTGTACTGGTGTTCTTTGACGATATTTTGATTTATAGCACTACTCTACAAGAGCATGTTGTCCAGTTGACCAAGGTGTTGGAGGTCTTGGTTGAAAATCAATTTGTGGCCAATTTTTAAAAGTGTCAATTTGCTGCTGCCAAGGTTGAATATTTGGGCCATTTGGTGTCAGCTCAGGGAGTTGCAGCAGACCCGACCAAGCCAGAAGCTATGAGGTGTTGCCCGAGCCCAAGAAATGTTAAAGAGTTACGAGGGTTCCTCGGTTTGACCAGGTATTATCAAAAGTTTGTGGCCAACTATGGGTCAAATCTCTTTTCCACTGACACAACTCCTTAAGAAAGATAAATTCAGTTGGGGGGAAGGAGCTGAGGAAGCATTCCAGCGTTTAAAATCAGCTATGATCACTGTTCCTGTTCTTGGACTACCGGATTTTTCTCGACCTTTTGAAGTAGAAACAGATGCATCCGGTGTGGGGGTAGGAGCGGTACTAATGCAAAGTAGGAGGCCAATGGCTTATTTCAGCCAAGCTTTACCTCTCACCCATCGTTTTTGTTAGAAATTCTAGTATTTATAATTATGTAGATATTAATTATTAATATTTAGTCTTTATTTACTTTATTTTATTTTTCCTTATTGTATTAGGTCTTTTACTTTCCTTATTGTATTAGGTCTTTTACTTTCCTTATTGTATTAGGTTTTTCTCCTATATAAGAAGACCTAGGATTCCACATGTCTAATAAGAGATTATTATTCTCCTAAATTTAAGATGGTATCAGAGCAGGAAACCCTAGCTCTTTAAAATCCTAGCCGCCGCTTTCACCACGGCCAGAACCCTAGCCGCCGTTGTCGCAAGCACACTTCTACACCCAGTTTTTTGTTCACGTGATGAAGATGAAGTTGGGTTTGTGAACCGATCCAATTTGGTTTAGTTTACTGCAATATTCGGTCAGGTTCCGTGGTTATTTGCTTGGTTTGGTTCAATTTTGGTTTATATTTATTATTTCCCATTAACTCACGATTTGATACAATGGAAAATGAGCAAATTCATCCAATCTTTAAATTGCTACCGACCAATTTATCATCTAATAATTCTTGTGTTTCATTGGCACAAACAGAGAGTTATCCTCAAGTTTTCTCTAGTCACACTTCTTCTCCGTGGATTATTGATTCCGGAGCTTCGGATCATATGACTAGTTCTTCTCATTTTTTTGACTCATACTCTCCTTCGTATTCTAATGAAAAGATTCGAATTGCAGATGGCAGTTTTTCTTCTATTGCAGGAAAAGGAACTATTAAATTGACTGAAAATATCTCCCTCCAGTCTGTCCTCCATGTTCCAAAATTAGCCTGTAACCTTTTATCTGTCTCGAAACTTTCTAGAGACTCTAACTGTCGTGTTATATTATTTGAATCTCACTGTGTTTTTCAGGATCAGGAATCGGAGAAGACGATTGGCACTGCTAGGATGTTTGATGGCCTCTACTACTTTAATGAAGGTTCTTTTAGCAATAAAATAACTCAGGGTCTCAGTAGTATTAGTTCTCTTCCTGTTAATGAACAAATTATGATTTGGCATCATAGGCTAGGACATCCAAGTTTTCCTTACCTCAAACATTTATTTCCAAACTTATTTAAGGGAATTGATTGTTCCTCTTTTAATTGTGAAAGTTGCATTTTTGCAAAAAATCATCGTTCCACATATTTAACAAAACCTTACAAAGCTTCCAAACCTTTTTATTTAATTCATAGTGATGTCTGGGGTGCTTCTAGAATTAGGACTCATAGTGGAAAAAGGTGGTTTGTGACTTTTATTGATGATCATACTCGTCTATCTTGGGTTTTTTTAATGGAAAAAAAATATGAGGTGAAAGATATTTTTAAAAGTTTTTACAATATGATTGAAACCCAATTTCAAACCAAAATTTGTATTTTACACTCTGATAATGGAACAGAGTACTTTAATGAAGTTTTTGGTGATTTTTTGAAAGATAAAGGTATTGTTCATCAGTCTACTTGTCGGGATACTCCTCAGCAGAATGGGATTGCTGAAAGAAAAAATAGGCATTTACTTGAAGTAGCTCGGGCTATAATGTGTTCCATGCATGTTCCAAAATATTTATGGGGTGAAGCAGTTCTCACGGCTACTTATCTAATAAATAGGATGCCTAGTAAGATCTTGAATTTTAAAACTCCAATTGACTGCTTTAAACATATTTTTCCAACATCTCGCATATATTCTGATTTACCTCTCAAAGTTTTTGGGTGTACTACTTATGTTCATATACCTAGTCACTTTCGATCAAAACTTGATCATAGAGCTGTTAAATGTATTTTCTTGGGTTACTCTTCAAATAAAAAAGGTTATAAGTGTTTTGATCCTCAGACAAAAAAACTTTTTGTGAGCATGGATGTGTCTTTTTTAGAAAATCAGCCATATTTTACCCAAAGTTCTCTTCAGGGGGAGAGAGCAATTTTGGAAGATAACTTCTGGGATGTTTCTACTTGTCTTCCTAGTCTTATTTTTCCTGATGTTACTAGTCCTTCGATGCCAAATATAGAATCTTCTCAATCAGGGGGAGAAATACTACAAAATGATCTTATTGATCAAGTTCCCGAGTTACAGTTTTATACTAGAAGAAAATTCAATCAGAGTAACCAAGACCAGATAGTTGATCCTTCGCAGAGCCAATCTGAGACTCCGACGAATGAAACTGAAAATCTTGGTAATCCTTCCTTCGTTCCTACTTCTTCAATTATTCAAAATACTTTGCCAATTGTGTCTGATCTTGATATTCCCATAGCCATTAGAAAAGGTACTCGAACTTGTACCAAATATCCTATTGCAAATTACATGTCATATCAAAATTTGTCAAATGGTCATAAAGTTTTCACTTCTAGGATAGATGACTTGTTTGTTCCAAGGAATATACATGAGGCCTTAGAAGATCCAAATTGGAAAGTAGCAGTTATGGAGGAGATGAATGCTCTAAAACAAAATGGGACTTGGGAAATAGTAGAATTGCCAAAAAATAAGAAATCAGTGGGCTGTAAATGGGTGTTCACCATAAAATGTAATGCAGATGGTAGTATTGAGAGATATAAGGCCAGACTTGTAGCTAAAGGTTTCACTCAAACATATGGGATTGATTATGAGGAAACGTTTGCCCCTGTTGCTAAAATCAACTCTATTAGAGTTCTTTTGTCTCTTGCAGTAAATTCAGATTGGCCTCTTTATCAACTCGACGTGAAAAATGCCTTTCTGAATGGCGATCTTGAGGAGGAGGTTTTTATGAGCTTACCACCAGGTTTTGAAAAAGAACTCGGGTGGAGTAAAATTTGCAAATTAAAGAAAATCCTTTATGGTCTTAAACAGTCTCCGAGAGCTTGGTTTGAGCGTTTTGGAAAAGTTGTGTCTAGCTATGGATTTCTTCAAAGTCAAGCAGATCATACTATATTTTATAAACACTTTGAGAATAATAAAATCTCAATTTTGATTGTCTATGTAGATGATATTATTCTCACAGGTGATGATGAAGTTGGTCTAGTTGATCTCAAGAAAAATCTTGCAAGTGAGTTTCAGATCAAGGACCTGGGACCACTGAAATATTTTTTAGGGATGGAATTTGCAAGATCGAGGAAAGGTATCTTTGTTAATCAAAGAAAGTATGTCCTCGACTTACTCAAGGATACCGGATTACTTGGTTGCAAGGTAGCAGAAACTCCTGTTGAACCTAATCTAAAGCTAGAAGTAGCAAAAGTAGAAGAAATAAAGAACAAGGAACGGTACCAGAGACTTGTTGGAAGATTAATTTATCTATCTCATACGCGCCCTGATATTGCATATGCCGTAAGCATGGTAAGTCAGTTTATGCATGCACCAGGACCAACTCATTTTGATGCTGTTTACAGAATTTTGAGGTATCTAAAAGGGACTCCTGGAAAAGGTATTTTATTCCAAAAACATAATCACTCCCAAGTAGAAGTTTATACTGATGCAGATTGGGCAGGAAGTATTACAGATAGAAGATCTACTTCTGGTTATTGTTCTTTTGTTGGTGGGAACCTGGTTACTTGGAGAAGTAAAAAACAAAATGTAGTGGCCAGGAGTAGTGCCGAAGCAGAGTTTAGAGCTTTAGCGCATGGAATTTGTGAAGGCATATGGATCAAAAGGATACTAGAAGAACTGAAGTTTTCTCAGACTAAACCTATACAGATTTATTGTGATAATAAGGCTGCCATATCTATAGCGCATAATCCAGTTCTACATGATAGAACGAAACATATTGAGGTTGACAAACATTTTATTAAAGAAAAGATTGATACAGGTGCAATATGTATTCCTTATCTTCCAACGACAGAGCAAATTGCTGATGTACTAACTAAGGGGCTTCCGAAGAAGCAATTCGATAAATTGATTGACAAGCTGGCTATGGAAGACATCTTTAAACCAGCTTGAGGGGGAGTGTTAGAAATTCTAGTATTTATAATTATGTAGATATTAATTATTAATATTTAGTCTTTATTTACTTTATTTTATTTTTCCTTATTGTATTAGGTCTTTTACTTTCCTTATTGTATTAGGTCTATTACTTTCCTTATTGTATTAGGTTTAGAAGACCTAGGATTCCACATGTCTAATAAGAGATTATTATTCTCCTAAATTTAAGAGTTTTAAAGCTGTTTATGAGAGGGAATTAATGGCAATTGTTTTTGCCATCCAGAAATGGAGACCATATATGTTGGGTCGAAACTTTGTAGTACGTACCGACCAACGTAGCTTGAATTTTTTGTTGGAACAAAGAGTGATCGGGGAATACCAACGATGGATTGCCAAATTCTTGGGATATGATTTTAGTATTGAGAACCAACGTGGGCTCGATAACACGGCAGCTGATGCCTTGTCTCGCCTTCCACCCACATTGGAGTTTGGAGTCCTGAGTGTTGATGAGGGACTTAATACCGCTGTTTTTTCAGCCCAAATAGATGAAGACATCACATTGAATGGAATTCGGCAAGCTTCATGCAACAACAAAACTACAACTGAAGGTTACTCCTTACGTGGAGATTTATTATTGTACAAAGGCCGACTGGTTTTACCCTCCACTTCACCAACGATTTCCTTGTTGCGTGAATTCCATAACAACCCAATTGGAGGACACCATGGCGATTTTAAAACATACCAGAGGTTAGCCCGCGAGGTATACTGGCGAGGAATGAAGGCTCAAGTAAGAAGTTTTGTTAGTGAATGTGTTGTATGTCAGCAAGCAAAATACCTTTCTTTGGCACCAACTGGTCTCTAGCAAGCCTTACCTATTCCAGAGAGAATATGGGAGGATATATCGATGGATTTCATTGAAGGGCTTCCGAAATCAAAGGGGTATGACACTATGCTTGTGGTGGTGGACCGCTTATCCAAGTATGGTCACTTTATCGCTTTAAAACATCCTTTTATTGCAATTTTTGTGGCTGCTGTATTTATTAAAGAAATTGTGCGTTTATGGTGTCCGCGGATTATTGTGTCTGACAGGGATAAAATATTCACGAGTTTGTTTTGGGTAGAGTTATTTCGCGCCTTAGGGACGCAATTACAGAAAAGTACAGGCTACCATCCTCAAACAGCCGGCAAACGGAGGTGGTGAACCGAAGTGTGGAATCCTATCTTCGGTGTTTTGCCATGACAACACCTACATAGTGGTCTAAATGGTTACCATGGGCAGAATTTAGTTACAATACTTCATTCCATGTTTCTGCTCAATTGACTCCGTTTGAAATTGTATACGGTCGTGCCTCACCGCCGTCATTGCCTTACTCTTTGGACTCTTCGGCCGTCCCCGAGGAGGATATCCAGTTTCGCGATCGGGATGCTATGTCGGTGACTTTAAAAGGGTCTTTATAGAAGGCTCAACACCGTATGTGTCCATTCTCCGCCAAGCCATCGGTCAGAATATGCCAGTTTTTCCGATACCCCCTACTTTAACTCTTGATTTGAAATTTCACGTCATCCCGGCGGGGCCTCCGAAAATCTCAATTGGAGGATACTGTTCTGGAAGTCCTTATTCGTTTGGAGCATGCCACTAAGGATGACGCTACATGGGAGCTTCCATCTACTATTGATGCCCAATTTCCACAATTCCACCTTGAGGACAAGGTGGCTCTTTGGGGGGCGGGTAATGATACGCCCCGGTTTACAAAGGCGTATCAACGTAAGCGTGTGAGGGGTAGAGAGGTCGTGTGAAAAGTTGTTACGTGAGAGGGGCCTAGTACCTTTTTGTTAGTTAGAGTGGGCCACGTTTGGGAGTATATTATAGGGCAGTGATGTTGGGAGGGAGGTATCTTTTTTACTAATTGTGTAAACATTCTCGGTTGAGAATTAGAGAGAGGTGGGGAGCTCTCAAATCTCCCTTGTTTGGATGCTGTTGATAAATAAATTGCGGATTAGGCCTATCTTTGAGTCACACATGAACCACCACAAATCTCCATAAATATATGATCTTGTCCACTTTACTATCAAGATTGTTTAGTCCTTATCAGAGAACTCATAACGAGAAAATATAAATTGCTAAGCACTCAGATGTGCTTAGTCTTATTAGAGAAATCATAACGACAAAATATAGATTGCTAGCACTCAGATGTGCTTAGTCTTATCAGAACATTTATAAAAAAAATTATATAGATTGCTAAGCACTGATCAGATGTGTCGAGTCTTATCAATAATGCAACAATACCGCAATGCAAGTTATATAAGACATAATATATAAGCAGTTATTAAACACACAACATGCCAACATACAAGCAAATAGAATCAACAATAGAAGCAACTTACACAAAAATGTCTTATGTCGCTCTTAAGACTAACCCAATGGTTCCCAAAAAGCCTTGAGCCATAATTCGAAAGCTCCAACCGAACCTAACTTAAAACAGGACAATCCAACCATTAGGAATAAAATTCCAGCAACTTAAATCAAGCATAAAAGTACATAAAAGAAGCCTTACCAGCTTGGGATTCACCCAAAATAACCTAATCCCTTGTTGGTGGGTATTCGGAGGTGTGAGCCACACATGAACCACCACATATCTGCATAATTATAAGATCTTGTCCACTTTAGGCATATAACTTTTTCTAATATTTCTCCTATTTCTTTTTCTAAACTTCCCTAAACTTGAAACCCCAAACAAACCATAGTCTATTATCCAATACTTCCACTTAACCCAACAATACCAAATATAAACTCCCTAATTGAATCCAAACAACAATTTTGGTTAATCCAATAACCAAAATCCACATTATTCTAATTTTGAAACACGGGGCGTTACAATATGTATTTTTTTTTAAATTTCTATTCATCTCCAAAGGTTTCCAAAAAGCCTTATCAAGAATGCAAAAAAAATGACTATCAAGATTGTTTAGTCTTATCAGAGAATTCACAACGACAAAATATAAATTGCTAGGCACTCAGATGTACTTAGTCTTATAAGAGAATTCATAACGACAAAATATAGATTGCTATGCACTCAGATGTGCTTAGTCTTATCAGAACATTTATAAACGACAATATATAAAAATTGCTAAGCACTTAGATGTTCTTAATCTTATCAAAACATTTATAAAAAACAATATATAGATTGCTAAGCACTAATCAGATGTGTCGAGTCTTATCTATAATGCAACAATACCACAATGCAAGTCATATAAGTTATAATATATAAGCAGTTATTAAACAAACAACATGCCAACATACAAGCAAATAGAATCAACAGTAGAAGCAACTTACACAAAAATGTCTTATGTCGCTCTTAAGACTAACCCAATGGTTCCCAAAAAGCCTTGAGCCATAATTCGAAAGCTCCAACCGAACCTAACTTAAAACAGGACAATCCAACCATTAGGAATAAAATTCAGCAACTTAAATCAAGCATAAAAGTACATAAAAGAAGCCTTACCAGCTTGGGATTCACTCAAAATAACCCAATCCCTTGTTGGTGGGTATTCGGAGGTGTGAGTGATAGGCCCCGGTTTACAAAGGTGTATGAACGTAAGCGTGTGAGGGGTAAAGAGGCCATGTGAAAAGTTGTTACGTGAGAGGGGCGCAGTACCTTTTTGTTTGTGAGTATATTATAGGACAGTGATGTTGGGAGGGAGGTATCTTTTTTGCTAATTGTGTTAACATTCTCTGTTGAGAAGTAGGGAGAGGTGGGGAGCTCTCAAATCTCCCTTGTTTGGCTGCTGTTGATAAATAAATTGTGGTTTAGGCCTATCAATTTGGTATCAGAGCGGTGTTCTGGGTATGGTTAGTAGAATGGAAGCTAGAGTAATAACATTGGAGGAGAAGATGACTGAATTGATGGAGAAACATGCAGGATTGGAAGGGAAGATACAAGTGCAACATTAGGACATGAACACGAGGTTTATGAGGTTGGAGGAGTTAATTCGTGCAAACAGAGGATCGACTTCATCCGAACGAACACGAAGTGATAAGGGGAAGCGTTCGACAGATGAAGAATTGAAAGAAAAAATGGTTGAATCAAAGGAAAAAAAAACTGATGAGACTAAAACCGAGAGTGACTCAAGGGGAAATCGAGAAGTGTCTTTGTTTGATATGCGTTTGAGGAAGCTTGAGATGCCCGTCTTCAAAAGGGTGGGAAGAAGAAGATGTAGACGGCTGAGTCCATAGGGTTGAACGATATTTTGTGGTTAATAGGTTATCGGAGAGAGATAAATTGGAGGCCGCCGTCATGTGTTTGGAGGGGGAGGCGCTTACATGGCATCAATATGAGGATGAACAAACAAAGATTACCAGCTGGGATGAATTCAAGGGGTTACTTCGTGAGCGATTTCGGCCATCAACGAAGGATGATCGATATGCGCGGTTGATGCGATTACAACATGAAACGACGGTGCGGCTTTATGGGCGCCGGTTTGAACAATACGTTTCGGGGTTGAAGGATATATGCGTGGGAGTTCTGGAAAGCAAATTTGTGTGTGGGTTGAAGGAGGAGATGCGCAAGCTGAAGCCCGTGGGCCTTAAGGCTAAGATGGCCATGGCTCAATTAATCGAAGATGATGATCTGTTAAAAATAAAAATAAAAAGTTGGGGGTTGCCAGAAGTCCAAACCCTAAAAGTGGGTCGACGCAAACTGGATCGGGTTATGGGGCAAGCGGGTCCGCGGGTCGAACCGTTTCTTTTAACCTAAATCGTGCGACACCTTTATCAACATCCATCACTCTCGTGCGTGATACGATGGGGAAGAGGAGTTTCGAGCCTCCGTTCAAACGCCTCACCGATTTGGAGCTGCAGAGCAAACGTGAAAAATGTTTGTGTTACAAATGCGATGAAAAGTTCATCCCCGACCATCGATGTAAAAAAATGAATTGCAGGTGATGGTTTTGCAAGGAGATGAGTCTGAAGGAATGGAAGAGCATTTGGTGATGCAAGACGGGGCTAACAACGAAGGGCAAAAAGGTCCCAAAGTCGCAATCGAAAACTTTGAGGTTGCGGCCTTATCCTTGAACTCCATGGTCGGGTTTAATTCACCGAAAACTATGAAGGAATAATCGTAGGACAAGGCGTTGTGGTGCTCATTGACAGTGGCGCTACCCACAATTTCATTTCAGATGCAATTGTACAAACCCTCGGTCTACCAGTATCACCATCAACAAGTTATGGTGTCATTTTGGGAACGGGAGGATCGGTGCGCGCTTCCGGGATTTGTAAAGTTGTGATTCTAACTATTTCTGATTTAACTATCATTCACGATTTTCTTCCCTTACCCTTGGGCAGTGCTGATGTAATCTTGGACATTTCATGGTTGGAGACCTTGGGAAAAATTCAATTTGATTATCGACTATCTGAGATGGACATTCGAGTGGGTGATTGGTTGGTTCGGCTACGAGGAGATCGTAGTCTGGTAAAATCCCAAATCTCACTTAAATCTATGATGAGAGCAATGGGCGACGCCGATCAGGGGGTGCTCGTTGAGTTAAATGTGATGGAGCCGGAAAGGAGGAGTAAGCATGAAGGGGTTGTTCCTCGAGTTCTTGAGATGTTTCTGGTCGAAATATAGCAAGTGCTGCAACAATTCGTTCACGTCTTTGAGGCTCCGAATTCCTTACCCCCTAGTCGCAATCGTGATCATGTTGTTGAGCTTGAACCCGGGACTAGGCCTATTATTAATGTTCGCCCCTATCGATACCCACAGTTTCAGAAAGATGAGATTGAATGACTGATGCGTGAGATGTTTGTTGCTGACTCATTCAACCAAGTAAGAGTGCTTTTTCCAGCCCGGTGCTTTTAGTAAAAAGAAAAAGATGGGAGTTGGCGTTTTTGCGTGGATTACCGGGCTCTAAACCGCAACACGATCCCGGATAAGTATCCTATTCCTATTGTAGATGAGTTGATCGACGAGTTATATGGCGCTACGATCTTCTCCAAGATTGATTTAAAGTCGGGCTACCACCAAATTCGAGTCAATCCCTCAGATATTCATAAGACGGCTTTTCGGACCCACGAAGGGCACTACGAGTTCTTAGTAATGCCTTTTGGCTTACGCAATGCTCCTTCGACCTTTCAATCGATTATGAATGATATATTGCGAACCTTCCTTCGTAAGTTTGTACTGGTGTTCTTTGACGATATTTTGATTTATAGCACTACTCTACAAGAGCATGTTGTCCAGTTGACCAAGGTGTTGGAGGTCTTGGTTGAAAATCAATTTGTGGCCAATTTTTAAAAGTGTCAATTTGCTGCTGCCAAGGTTGAATATTTGGGCCATTTGGTGACAACTCAGGGAGTTGCAGCAGACCCGACCAAGCCAGAAGCTATGAGGTGTTGCCCGAGCCCAAGAAATGTTAAAGAGTTACGAGGGTTCCGAGGTTTGACCATGTATTATCAAAAGTTTGTGGCCAACTATGGGTCAAATCTCTTTTCCACTGACACAACTCCTTAAGAAAGATAAATTCAGTTGGGGGGAAGGAGTTGAGGAAGCATTCCAGCGTTTAAAATCAGCTATGATCACTGTTCCTGTTCTTGGACTACCGGATTTTTCTCGACCTTTTGAAGTAGAAACAGATGCATCCGGGGTGGGGGTAGGAGCGGTACTAATGCAAAGTCGGAGGCCAATGGCTTATTTCAGCCAAGCTTTACCTCTCACCCATCGTTTTAAAGCTGTTTATGAGAGGGAATTAATGGCAATTGTTTTTGCCATCCAGAAATGGAGACCATATATGTTGGGTCGAAACTTTGTAGTACGTACCGACCAACGTAGCTTGAATTTTTTGTTGGAACAAAGAGTGATCGTCGGGGAATACCAACGATGGATTGCCAAATTCTTGGGATATGATTTTAGTATTGAGAACCAACGTGGGCTCGATAACACGGCAGCTGATGCCTTGTCTCGCCTTCCACCCACCTTGGAGTTTGGAGTCCTGAGTGTTGTTGAGGGACTTAATACCGCTGTTTTTTCAGCCCAAATAGATGAAGACATCACATTGAATGGAATTCGGCAAGCTTTATGCAACAACAAAACTACAACTGAAGGTTACTCCGTACGTGGAGATTTATTATTGTACAAAGGCCGACTGGTTTTACCCTCCACTTCACCAACGATTTCCTTGTTGCGTGAATTCCATAACAACCCAATTGGAGGACACCATGGCGATTTTAAAACATACCAGAGGTTAGCCCGCGAGGTATACTGGCGAGGAATGAAGGCTCAAGTAAGAAGTTTTGTTAGTGAATGTGTTGTATGTCAGCAAGCAAAATACCTTTCTTTGGCACCAACAGGTCTCTAGCAAGCCTTACCCTATTCCAGAGAGAATATGGGAGGATATATCGATGGATTTCATTGAAGGGCTTCCGAAATCAAAGGGGTATGACACTATGCTTGTGGTGGTGGACCGCTTATCCAAGTATGGTCACTCTATCGCTTAAAAACATCCTTTTATTGCAATTTTTGTGGCTGCTGTATTTATTAAAGAAATTGTGCGTTTACGGTGTCCGCGGATTATTGTGTCTGACACGGATAAATTATTCACGAGTTTGTTTTGGGTAGAGTTATTTCGCGCCTTAGGGACGCAATTACAGAAAAGTACAGGCTACCATCCTCAAACAGCCGGCAAACGGAGGTGGTGAACCGAAGTGTGGAATCCTATCTTCGGTGTTTTGCCATGACAACACCTACATAGTGGTCTAAATGGTTACCATGGGCAGAATTTAGTTACAATACTTCATTCCATGTTTCTGCTCAATTGACTCCGTTTGAAATTGTATACGGTCGTGCCCCACCGCCGTCATTGCCTTACTCTTTGGACTCTTCGGTCGTCGCCGAGGTGGATATCCAGTTGCGCGATCGGGATGCTATGTCGGTGACTTTAAAAGGGATCGGTCAGAATATGCCAGTTCGGGATGCTATGTCGGACTCTTCGGCCAACACCGTATGTTTCCATTCTTCGCCAAGCCATCGGTCAGAATATGCCAGTTTTTCCGATACCCCCTACTTTAACTCCTAATTTGAAATTTCACGTCATCCCGGCGGGGCCTCCGAAATTTCACTTAAATCAAGCATAAAAGTACATAAAAGAAGCCTTACCAGCTTGGGATTCACCCAAAATAACCTAATCCCTTGTTGGTGGGTATTCCGAGGTGTGAGTCACACATGAACCACCACATATCTGCATAATTATATGATCTTGTCCACTTTAGGCATATAACTTTTTTTCCTATTTCTCATATTTCTTTTTCTAAACTTCCCTAAACTTGAAACCCCAAACAAACCATAGTCTATTATCCAATACTTCCACTTAACCCAACAATACCAAATATAAACTCCTAAATTGAATCCAAACAACAATTTTGGTTAATCCAATAACCAAAATCCACATTATTCTAATTTCGAAACACGGGGCGTTACAATATGTATTTTTTTTTAAATTTCTATTCATCTCCAAAGGTTTCCAAAAAGCCTTATCAAGAATGCAAAAAAAATGACTATCAAGATTGTTTAGTCTTATCAGAGAATTCACAACGACAAAATATAAATTGCTAGGCACTCAGATGTGCTTAGTCTTATAAGAGAATTCATAACGACAAAATATAGATTGCTACGCACTCAGATGTGCTTAGTCTTATCAGAACATTTATAAACGACAATATATAAAAATTGCTAAGCACTTAGATGTTCTTAATCTTATCAAAACATTTATAAAAAACAATATATTAATTGCTAAGCACTAATCAGATGTGTCGAGTCTTATCTATAATACAACAATACCACAATGCAAGTCATATAAGTTATAATATATAAGCAGTTATTAAACACACAACATGCCAACATACAAGCAAATAGACTCAACAGTAGAAGCAACTTACAGAAAATGTATTATGTCACTCTTAAGACTAACCAAATGGTTCCCAAAAAGCCTTGACCCTTAGTTCGAAAGCTTCAACCGAACCTAACTTAAAACAGGACAATCCAACCATTAGTTATAAAATTCCAGCAACTTAAATCAAGAATAAAAGTACCTAAAAGAAGCCTTACAACTTGGGATTCACCCAAAATAACCCAATCCCTTGTTGGTGGGTATTCAGAGGTGTGAGTGATAGCCCCGGTTTACAAAGGTGTATGAACGTAAGCGTGTGAGGGGTAGAGAGGCCGTGTGAAAAGTTGTTACGTGAGAGGGGCGCAGTACCTTTTTGTTTGTGAGTATATTATAGGGCAGTGATGTTGGGAAGGAGGTATCTTTTTTGCTAATTGTGTAAACATTCTCTGTTGAGAAGTAGGGAGAGGTGGGGAGCTCTCAAATCTCCCTTGTTTGGCTGCTGTTGATAAATAAATTGTGGTTTAGGCCTATCAATTTGGTATCAAAGCGGTGTTCTGGGTATGGTTAGTAGAATGGAAGCTAGAGTAATAACATTGGAGGAGAAGATGACTGAATTGATGGAGAAACATGCAGGATTGGAAGGGAAGATACAAGTGCAACATTAGGACATGAACACGAGGTTTATGAGGTTGGAGGAGTTAATTCGTGCAAACAGAGGATCGACTTCATCCGAACGAACACGAAGTGATAAGGGGAAGCGTTCGACAGATGAAGAATTGAAAGAAAAAATGGTTGAATCAAAGGAAAAAAAAACTGATGAGACTAAAACCGAGAGTGACTCACCTGGAAATCGAGAAGTGTCTTTGTTTGATATGTGTTTGAGGAAGCTTGAGATGCCCGTCTTCAAAGGGGAGGGAAGAAGAAGATGTAGACGGCTGAGTCCATAGGGTTGAACGATATTTTGTGGTTAATAGGTTATCGGAGAGAGATAAATTGGAGGTCGTCGTCATGTGTTTGGAGGGGGAGGCGCTTACATGGCATCAATATGAGGATGAACAAACAAAGATTACCAGCTGGGATGAATTCAAGGGGTTACTTCGTGAGCGATTTCGGCCATCAACGAAGGATGATCGATATGCGCGGTTGATGCGATTACAACAGGAAACGACGGTGCGGCTTTATCGGCGCCGGTTTGAACAATACGTTTCGGGGTTGATGGATATATGCGTGGGAGTTCTGGAAAGCAAATTTGTGTGTGGGTTGAAGGAGGAGATGCGCAAGCTGAAGCCCGTGGGCCTTAAGGCTAAGATGGCCATTGCTCAATTAATCGAAGATGATGATCTGTTAAAACAAAAAAAAAAAGCTGGGGGTTGCCGGAAGTCCAAACCCTAAAAGTGGGTCGACGCAAACTGGATCGGGATATGGGGCGAGCGGGTCCGCGGGTCGAACCGTTTCTTTTAACCTAAATCGTGTGACACCTTTATCAACATCCATCACTCTCGTGCGTGATACGATGGGGAAGAGGAGTTTCGAGCCTCCGTTCAAACGCCTCACCGATTTGGAGCTGCAGAGCAAACGTGAAAAATGTTTGTGTTACAAATGCGATGAGAAGTTCATCCCCGGCCATCGATGTAAAAAAATGAATTGCATGTGATGGTTTTGCAAGGAGATGAGTCTGAAGGAATGGAAGAGCATTTGGTGATGCAAGACGGGGCTAACAACGAAGGGCAAGAAGGTCCCGAAGTCGCAATCGAAAACTCTGAGGTTGCGGCCTTGTCCTTGAACTCCATGGTCGGGTTTAATTCACCGAAAACTATGAAGGTGAGAGGAATAATCGTAGGACAAGGCGTTGTGGTGCTCATTGACAGTGGCGCTACCCACAATTTCATTTCAGATGCAATTGTACAAACCCTCGGTCTACCAGTATCACCATCAACAAGTTATGGTGTCATTTTGGGAACGAGAGGATCGGTGCGCGCTTCCGGGATTTGTAAAGTTGTGATTCTAACTATTTCTGATTTAACTATCATTCACGATTTTCTTCCCTTACCCTTGGGCAGTGCTGATGTAATCTTGGGCATTTCATGGTTGGAGACCTTGGGAAAAATTCAATTTGATTATCGACTATCTGAGATGGACATTCGAGTGGGTGATTGGTTGGTTCAGCTACGAGGAGATCGTAGTCTGGTAAAATCCCAAATCTCACTTAAATCTATGATGAGAGCAATGGGCGACGCCGATCAGGGGGTGCTCGTTGAGTTAAATGTGATGGAGCCGGAAAGGAGGAGTAAGCATGAAGGGGTTGTTCCTCGAGTTCTTGAGATGTTTCTGGTCGAAATATAGCAAGTGCTGCAACAATTCGTTCGCGTCTTTGAGGCTCCGAATTCCTTACCCCCTAGTCGCAATCGTGATCATGTTGTTGAGCTTGAACCCGGGACTGGGCCTATTATTAATGTTCGCACCTATCGATACCCACAGTTTCAGAAAGATGAGATTGAACGACTGATGCGTGAGATGTTGCTTGCTGACTCATTCAACCAAGTAAGAGTGCTTTTTCCAGCCCGGTGCTTTTAGTAAAAAGAAAAAGATGGGAGTTGGCGTTTTTGCGTGGATTACCGGGCTCTAAACCGCAACACGATCCCGGATAAGTATCCTATTCCTATCGTAGATGAGTTGATCGACGAGTTATATGGCGCTACGATCTTCTCCAAGATTGATTTAAAGTCGGGCTACCACCAAATTCGAGTCAATCCCTCAGATATTCATAAGACGGCTTTTCGGACCCACGAAGGGCACTACGAGTTCTTAGTAATGCCTTTTGGCTTACGCAATGCTCCTTCGACCTTTCAATCGATTATGAATGATATATTGCGAACCTTCCTTCGTAAGTTTGTACTGGTGTTCTTTGACGATATTTTGATTTATAGCACTACTCTACAAGAGCATGTTGTCCAGTTGACCAAGGTGTTGGAGGTCTTGGTTGAAAATCAATTTGTGGCCAATTTTTAAAAGTGTCAATTTGCTGCTGCCAAGGTTGAATATTTGGGCCATTTGGTGTCAGCTCAGGGAGTTGCAGCAGACCCGACCAAGCCAGAAGCTATGAGGTGTTGCCCGAGCCCAAGAAATGTTAAAGAGTTACGAGGGTTCCTCGGTTTGACCAGGTATTATCAAAAGTTTGTGGCCAACTATGGGTCAAATCTCTTTTCCACTGACACAACTCCTTAAGAAAGATAAATTCAGTTGGGGGAAGGAGCTGAGGAAGCATTCCAGCGTTTAAAATCAGCTATGATCACTGTTCCTGTTCTTGGACTACCGGATTTTTCTCGACCTTTTGAAGTAGAAACAGATGCATCCGGTGTGGGGGTAGGAGCGGTACTAATGCAAAGTAGGAGGCCAATGGCTTATTTCAGCCAAGCTTTACCTCTCACCCATCGTTTTAAAGTTGTTTATGAGAGGGAATTAATGGCAATTGTTTTTGCCATCCAGAAATGGAGACCATATCTGTTGGGTCGAAACTTTGTAGTACGTACCGACCAACGTAGCTTGAATTTTTTGTTGGAACAAAGAGTGATCGGGGAATACCAACGATGGATTGCCAAATTCTTGGGATATGATTTTAGTATTGAGAACCAACGTGGGCTCGATAACACGGCAGCTGATGCCTTGTCTCGCCTTCCACCCACATTGGAGTTTGGAGTCCTGAGTGTTGATGAGGGACTTAATACCGCTGTTTTTTCAGCCCAAATAGATGAAGACATCACATTGAATGGAATTCGGCAAGCTTCATGCAACAACAAAACTACAACTGAAGGTTACTCCTTACGTGGAGATTTATTATTGTACAAAGGCCGACTGGTTTTACCCTCCACTTCACCAACGATTTCCTTGTTGCGTGAATTCCATAACAACCCAATTGGAGGACACCATGGCGATTTTAAAACATACCAGAGGTTAGCCCGCGAGGTATACTGGCGAGGAATGAAGGCTCAAGTAAGAAGTTTTGTTAGTGAATGTGTTGTATGTCAGCAAGCAAAATACCTTTCTTTGGCACCAACTGGTCTCTAGCAAGCCTTACCTATTCCAGAGAGAATATGGGAGGATATATCGATGGATTTCATTGAAGGGCTTCCGAAATCAAAGGGGTATGACACTATGCTTGTGGTGGTGGACCGCTTATCCAAGTATGGTCACTTTATCGCTTTAAAACATCCTTTTATTGCAATTTTTGTGGCTGCTGTATTTATTAAAGAAATTGTGCGTTTATGGTGTCCGCGGATTATTGTGTCTGACAGGGATAAAATATTCACGAGTTTGTTTTGGGTAGAGTTATTTCGCGCCTTGGGGACGCAATTACAGAAAAGTATAGGCTGCCATCCTCAAACAGCCGGCAAACGAAGGTGGTGAACCGAAGTGTGGAATCCTATCTTCGGTGTTTTGCCATGACAACACCTACATAGTGGTCTAAATGGTTACCATGGGCAGAATTTAGTTACAATACTTCATTCCATGTTTCTGCTCAATTGACTCCGTTTGAAATTGTATACGGTCGTGCCCCACCGCCGTCATTGCCTTACTCTTTGGACTCTTCGGCCGTCCCCGAGGTGGATATCCAGTTTCGCGATCGGGATGCTATGTCGGTGACTTTAAAAGGGTCTTTATAGAAGGCTCAACACCGTATGTGTCCATTCTCCGCCAAGCCATCGGTCAGAATATGCCAGTTTTTCCGATACCCCCTACTTTAACTCTTGATTTGCAATTTCACGTCATCCCGGCGGGGCCTCCGAAAATCTCAATTGGAGGATATTGTTCTGGAAGTCCTTATTCGTTTGGAGCATGCCACTAAGGATGACGCTACATGGGAGCTTCAATCTACTATTGATGCCCAATTTCCACAATTCCACCTTGAGGACAAGGTGGCTCTTTGGGGGGCGGGTAATGATACGCCCCGATTTACAAAGGCGTATCAACGTAAGCGTGTGAGGGGTAGAGAGGTCGTGTGAAAAGTTGTTACGTGAGAGGGGCCTAGTACCTTTTTGTTAGTTAGAGTGGGCCACGTTTGGGAGTATATTATAGGGCAGTGATGTTGGGAGGGAGGTATCTTTTTTACTAATTGTGTAAACATTCTCGGTTGAGAATTAGAGAGAGGTGGGGAGCTCTCAAATCTCCCTTGTTTGGATGTTGTTGATAAATAAATTGCGGATTAGGCCTATCTTTGAGTCACACATGAACCACCACAAATCTCCATAAATATATGATCTTGTCCACTTTACTATCAAGATTGTTTAGTCTTATCAGAGATCTCATAACGAGAAAATATAAATTGCTAAGCACTCAGATGTGCTTAGTCTTATTAGAGAAATCATAACGACAAAATATAGATTGCTAGCACTCAGATGTGCTTAGTCTTATCAGAACATTTATAAAAAAAATTATATAGATTGCTAAGCACTGATCAGATGTGTCGAGTCTTATCAATAATGCAACAATACCGCAATGCAAGTTATATAAGCAGTTATTAAACACACAACATGCCAACATACAAGCAAATAGAATCAACAATAGAAGCAACTTACACAAAAATGTCTTATGTCGCTCTTAAGACTAACCCAATGGTTCCCAAAAAGCCTTGAGCCATAATTCGAAAGCTCCAACCGAACCTAACTTAAAACAGGACAATCCAACCATTAGGAATAAAATTCCAGCAACTTAAATCAAGCATAAAAGTACATAAAAGAAGCCTTACCAGCTTGGGATTCACCCAAAATAACCTAATCCCTTGTTGGTGGGTATTCGGAGGTGTGAGCCACACATGAACCACCACATATCTGCATAATTATATGATCTTGTCCACTTTAGGCATATAACTTTTTCTCCTATTTCTCCTATTTCTTTTTCTAAACTTCCCTAAACTTGAAACCCCAAACAAACCATAGTCTATTATCCAATACTTCCACTTAACCCAACAATACCAAATATAAACTCCCTAATTGAATCCAAACAACAATTTTGGTTAATCCAATAACCAAAATCCACATTATTCTAATTTCGAAACACGGGGCGTTACAATATGTATTTTTTTTTAAATTTCTATTCATCTCCAAAGGTTTCCAAAAAGCCTTATCAAGAATGCAAAAAAAATGACTATCAAGATTGTTTAGTCTTATCAGAGAATTCACAACGACAAAATATAAATTGCTAGGCACTCAGATGTGCTTAGTCTTATAAGAGAATTCATAACGACAAAATATAGATTGCTATGCACTCAGATGTGCTTAGTCTTATCAGAACATTTATAAACGACAATATATAAAAATTGCTAAGCACTTAGATGTTCTTAATCTTATCAAAACATTTATAAAAAACAATATATAGATTGCTAAGCACTAATCAGATGTGTCGAGTCTTATCTATAATGCAACAATACCACAATGCAAGTCATATAAGTTATAATATATAAGCAGTTATTAAACAAACAACATGCCAACATACAAGCAAATAGAATCAACAGTAGAACCAACTTACACAAAAATGTCTTATGTCGCTCTTAAGACTAACCCAATGGTTCCCAAAAAGCCTCGAGCCATAATTCGAAAGCTCCAACCGAACCTAACTTAAAATAGGACAATCCAACCATTAGGAATAAAATTCAGCAACTTAAATCAAGCATAAAAGTACATAAAAGAAGCCTTACCAGCTTGGGATTCACCCAAAATAACCCAATCCCTTGTTGGTGGGTATTCGGAGGTGTGAGTGATAGGCCCCGGTTTACAAAGGTGTATGAACGTAAGCGTGTGAGGGGTAGAGAGGCCATGTGAAAAGTTGTTACGTGAGAGGGGCGCAGTACCTTTTTGTTTGTGAGTATATTATAGGACAGTGATGTTGGGAGGGAGGTATCTTTTTTGCTAATTGTGTAAACATTCTCTGTTGAGAAGTAGGGAGAGGTGGGGAGCTCTCAAATCTCCCTTGTTTGGCTGCTGTTGATAAATAAATTGTGGTTTAGGCCTATCAATTTGGTATCAGAGCGGTGTTCTGGGTATGGTTAGTAGAATGGAAGCTAGAGTAATAACATTGGAGGAGAAGATGACTAAATTGATGGAGAAACATGCAGGATTGGAAGGGAAGATACAAGTGCAACATTAGGACATGAACACGAGGTTTATGAGGTT
Organism: Herpetospermum pedunculosum; assembly: GCA_028017165.1. Taxonomy (NCBI): domain Eukaryota; kingdom Viridiplantae; phylum Streptophyta; class Magnoliopsida; order Cucurbitales; family Cucurbitaceae; genus Herpetospermum; species Herpetospermum pedunculosum. The sequence goes on along the minus strand of CM051528.1, from coordinate 48,117,458 downwards.
GGAGGAGTTAATTCGTGCAAACAGAGGATCGACTTCATCCGAACGAACACGAAGTGATAAGGGGAAGCGTTCGACAGATGAAGAATTTAAAGAAAAAATGGTTGAATCAAAGGAAAAAAAAACTGATGAGACTAAAACCGAGAGTGACTCACCTGGAAATCGAGAAGTGTCTTTGTTTGATATGCGTTTGAGGAAGCTTGAGATGCCCGTCTTCAAAAGGGTGGGAAGAAGAAGATGTAGACGGCTGAGTCCATAGGGTTGAACGATATTTTGTGGTTAATAGGTTATCGGAGAGAGATAAATTGGAGGCCGCCGTCATGTGTTTGGAGGGGGAGGCGCTTACATGGCATCAATATGAGGATGAACAAACAAAGATTACCAGCTGGGATGAATTCAAGGGGTTACTTCGTGAGCGATTTCGGCCATCAACGAAGGATGATCGATATGCGCGGTTGATGCGATTACAACAGGAAACGACGATGCGACTTTATCGGCGCCGGTTTGAACAATACGTTTCGGGGTTGAAGGATATATGCGTGGGAGTTCTGGAAAGCAAATTTGTGTGTGGGTTGAAGGAGGAGATGCGCAAGCTGAAGCCCGTGGGCCTTAAGGCTAAGATGGCCATGGCTCAATTAATCGAAGATGATGATCTGATAAAACAAAAAAAAAGAAGCTGGGGGTTGCCGGAAGTCCAAACCCTAAAAGTGGGTCGACGCAAACTGGATCGGGTTTATGGGGCGAGCGGGTCCGGGGGTCGAACCGTTTCTTTTAAACTAAATCGTGCGACACCTTTATCAGCATCCATCACTCTCGTGCGTGATACGATGGGGAAGAGGAGTTTCGAGCCTCCGTTCAAACGCCTCACCGATTTGGAGCTGCAGAGCAAACGTGAAAAATGTTTGTGTTACAAATGCGATGAGAAGTTCATCCCCGGCCATCGATGTAAAAAAATGAATTGCAGGTGATGGTTTTGCAAGGAGATGAGTCTGAAGGAATGGAAGAGCATTTGGTGATGCAAGACGGGGCTAACAACGAAGGGCAAAAAGGTCCCGAAGTCGCAATCGAAAACTCTGAGGTTGCGGCCTTGTCCTTGAACTCCATGATTCACCGAAAACTATGAAGGTGAGAGGAATAATCGTAGGACAAGGCGTTGTGGTGCTCATTGACAGTGGCGCTCTACCCACAATTTCATTTCAAATGCAATTGTACAAACCCTCGGTCTACCAGTATCACCATCAACAAGTTATGGTGTCATTTTGGGAACGGGAGGATCGGTGCGCGCTTCCGGGATTTGTAAAGTTGTGATTCTAACTATTTCTGATTTAACTATCATTCACGATTTTCTTCCCTTACCCTTGGGCAGTGCTGATGTAATCTTGGGCATTTCATGGTTGGAGACCTTGGGAAAAATTCAATTTGATTATCGACTATCTGAGATGGACATTTGAGTGGGTGATTGGTTGGTTCAGCTACGAGGAGATCGTAGTCTGGTAAAATCCCAAATCTCACTTAAATCTATGATGAGAGCAATGGGCGACGCCGATCAGGGGGTGCTCGTTGAGTTAAATGTGATGGAGCCGGAAAGGAGGAGTAAGCATGAAGGGGTTGTTCCTCGAGTTCTTGAGATGTTTCTGGTCGAAATATAGCAAGTGCTGCAACAATTCGTTCGCGTCTTTGAGGCTCCGAATTCCTTACCCCCTAGTCGCAATCGTGATCATGTTGTTGAGCTTGAACCCGGGACTGGGCCTATTATTAATGTTCGCACCTATCGATACCCACAGTTTCAGAAAGATGAGATTGAACGACTGATGCGTGAGATGTTGCTTGCTGACTCATTCAACCAAGTAAGAGTGCTTTTTCCAGCCCGGTGCTTTTAGTAAAAAGAAAAAGATGGGAGTTGGCGTTTTTGCGTGGATTACCGGGCTCTAAACCGCAACACGATCCCGGATAAGTATCTTATTCCTATCGTAGATGAGTTGATCGACGAGTTATATGGCGCTACGATCTTCTCCAAGATTGATTTAAAGTCGGGCTACCACCAAATTCGAGTCAATCCCTCAGATATTCATAAGACGGCTTTTCGGACCCACGAAGGGCACTACGAGTTCTTAGTAATGCCTTTTGGCTTACGCAATGCTCCTTCGACCTTTCAATCGATTATGAATGATATATTGCGAACCTTCCTTCGTAAGTTTGTACTGGTGTTCTTTGACGATATTTTGATTTATAGCACTACTCTACAAGAGCATGTTGTCCAGTTGACCAAGGTGTTGGAGGTCTTGGTTGAAAATCAATTTGTGGCCAATTTTTAAAAGTGTCAATTTGCTGCTGCCAAGGTTGAATATTTGGGCCATTTGGTGTCAGCTCAGGGAGTTGCAGCAGACCCGACCAAGCCAGAAGCTATGAGGTGTTGCCCGAGCCCAAGAAATGTTAAAGAGTTACGAGGGTTCCTCGGTTTGACCAGGTATTATCAAAAGTTTGTGGCCAACTATGGGTCAAATCTCTTTTCCACTGACACAACTCCTTAAGAAAGATAAATTCAGTTGGGGGGAAGGAGCTGAGGAAGCATTCCAGCGTTTAAAATCAGCTATGATCACTGTTCCTGTTCTTGGACTACCGGATTTTTCTCGACCTTTTGAAGTAGAAACAGATGCATCCGGTGTGGGGGTAGGAGCGGTACTAATGCAAAGTAGGAGGCCAATGGCTTATTTCAGCCAAGCTTTACCTCTCACCCATCGTTTTAAAGCTGTTTATGAGAGGGAATTAATGGCAATTGTTTTTGCCATCCAGAAATGGAGACCATATCTGTTGGGTCGAAACTTTGTAGTACGTACCGACCAACGTAGCTTGAATTTTTTGTTGGAACAAAGAGTGATCGGGGAATACCAACGATGGATTGCCAAATTCTTGGGATATGATTTTAGTATTGAGAACCAACGTGGGCTCGATAACACGGCAGCTGATGCCTTGTCTCGCCTTCCACCCACATTGGAGTTTGGAGTCCTGAGTGTTGATGAGGGACTTAATACCGCTGTTTTTTCAGCCCAAATAGATGAAGACATCACATTGAATGGAATTCGGCAAGCTTCATGCAACAACAAAACTACAACTGAAGGTTACTCCTTACGTGGAGATTTATTATTGTACAAAGGCCGACTGGTTTTACCCTCCACTTCACCAACGATTTCCTTGTTGCGTGAATTCCATAACAACCCAATTGGAGGACACCATGGCGATTTTAAAACATACCAGAGGTTAGCCCGCGAGGTATACTGGCGAGGAATGAAGGCTCAAGTAAGAAGTTTTGTTAGTGAATGTGTTGTATGTCAGCAAGCAAAATACCTTTCTTTGGCACCAACTGGTCTCTAGCAAGCCTTACCTATTCCAGAGAGAATATGGGAGGATATATCGATGGATTTCATTGAAGGGCTTCCGAAATCAAAGGGGTATGACACTATGCTTGTGGTGGTGGACCGCTTATCCAAGTATGGTCACTTTATCGCTTTAAAACATCCTTTTATTGCAATTTTTGTGGCTGCTGTATTTATTAAAGAAATTGTGCGTTTATGGTGTCCGCGGATTATTGTGTCTGACAGGGATAAAATATTCACGAGTTTGTTTTGGGTAGAGTTATTTCGCGCCTTGGGGACGCAATTACAGAAAAGTATAGGCTACCATCCTCAAACAGCCGGCAAACGAAGGTGGTGAACCGAAGTGTGGAATCCTATCTTCGGTGTTTTGCCATGACAACACCTACATAGTGGTCTAAATGGTTACCATGGGCAGAATTTAGTTACAATACTTCATTCCATGTTTCTGCTCAATTGACTCCGTTTGAAATTGTATACGGTCGTGCCCCACCGCCGTCATTGCCTTACTCTTTGGACTCTTCGGCCGTCCCCGAGGTGGATATCCAGTTTCGCGATCGGGATGCTATGTCGGTGACTTTAAAAGGGTCTTTATAGAAGGCTCAACACCGTATGTGTCCATTCTCCGCCAAGCCATCGGTCAGAATATGCCAGTTTTTCCGATACCCCCTACTTTAACTCTTGATTTGCAATTTCACGTCATCCCGGCGGGGCCTCCGAAAATCTCAATTGGAGGATATTGTTCTGGAAGTCCTTATTCGTTTGGAGCATGCCACTAAGGATGACGCTACATGGGAGCTTCCATCTACTATTGATGCCCAATTTCCACAATTCCACCTTGAGGACAAGGTGGCTCTTTGGGGGGCGGGTAATGATACGCCCCGGTTTACAAAGGCGTATCAACGTAAGCGTGTGAGGGGTAGAGAGGTCGTGTGAAAAGTTGTTACGTGAGAGGGGCCTAGTACCTTTTTGTTAGTTAGAGTGGGCCACGTTTGGGAGTATATTATAGGGCAGTGATGTTGGGAGGGAGGTATCTTTTTTACTAATTGTGTAAACATTCTCGGTTGAGAATTAGAGAGAGGTGGGGAGCTCTCAAATCTCCCTTGTTTGGATGCTGTTGATAAATAAATTGCGGATTAGGCCTATCTTTGAGTCACACATGAACCACCACAAATCTCCATAAATATATGATCTTGTCCACTTTACTATCAAGATTGTTTAGTCTTATCAGAGAACTCATAACGAGAAAATATAAATTGCTAAGCACTCAGATGTGCTTAGTCTTATTAGAGAAATCATAACGACAAAATATAGATTGCTAGCACTCAGATGTGCTTAGTCTTATCAGAACATTTATAAAAATAATTATATAGATTGCTAAGCATTGATCAGATGTGTCGAGTCTTATCAATAATGCAACAATACCGCAATGCAAGTTATATAAGACATAATATATAAGCAATTATTAAACACACAACATGCCAACATACAAGCAAATAGAATCAACAATAGAAGCAACTTACACAAAAATGTCTTATGTCGCTCTTAAGACTAACCCAATGGTTCCCAAAAAGCCTTGAGCCATAATTCGAAAGCTCCAACCGAACCTAACTTAAAACAGGACAATCCAACCATTAGGAATAAAATTCCAGCAACTTAAATCAAGCATAAAAGTACATAAAAGAAGCCTTATCAGCTTGGGATTCACCCAAAATAACCTAATCCCTTGTTGGTGGGTATTCGGAGGTGTGAGCCACACATCAATATGAGGATGAACAAACAAAGATTACCAGCTGGGATGAATTCAAGGGGTTACTTCGTGAGCGATTTCGGCCATCAACGAAGGATGATCGATATGCGCGGTTGATGCGATTACAACAGGAAACGACGATGCGGCTTTATCGGCGCCGGTTTGAACAATACGTTTCGGGGTTGAAGGATATATGCGTGGGAGTTCTGGAAAGCAAATTTGTGTGTGGGTTGAAGGAGGAGATGCGCAAGCTGAAGCCCGTGGGCCTTAAGGCTAAGATGGCCATGGCTCAATTAATCGAAGATGATGATCTGATAAAACAAAAAAAAAGAAGCTGGGGGTTGCCGGAAGTCCAAACCCTAAAAGTGGGTCGACGCAAACTGGATCGGGTTTATGGGGCGAGCGGGTCCGGGGGTCGAACCGTTTCTTTTAACCTAAATCGTGCGACACCTTTATCAACATCCATCACTCTCGTGCGTGATACGATGGGGAAGGAGTTTCGAGCCTCCGTTCAAACGCCTCACCGATTTGGAGCTGCAGAGCAAACGTGAAAAATGTTTGTGTTACAAATGCGATGAGAAGTTCATCCCCGGCCATCGATGTAAAAAAATGAATTGCAGGTGATGGTTTTGCAAGGAGATGAGTCTGAAGGAATGGAAGAGCATTTGGTGATGCAAGACGGGGCTAACAACGAAGGGCAAGAAGGTCCCGAAGTCGCAATCGAAAACTCTGAGGTTGCGGCCTTGTCCTTGAACTCCATGATTCACCGAAAACTATGAAGGTGAGAGGAATAATCGTAGGACAAGGCGTTGTGGTGCTCATTGAGAGTGGCGCTACCCACAATTTCATTTCAGATGCAATTGTACAAATCCTCGGTCTACCAGTATCACCATCAACAAGTTATGGTGTCATTTTGGGAACGGGAGGATCGGTGCGCGCTTCCGGGATTTGTAAAGTTGTGATTCTAACTATTTCTAATTTAACTATCATTCACGATTTTCTTCCCTTACCCTTGGGCAATGCTGATGTAATCTTGGGCATTTCATGGTTGGAGACCTTGGGAAAAATTCAATTTGATTATCGACTATCTGAGATGGACATTCGAGTGGGTGATTGGTTGGTTCAGCTACGAGGAGATCGTAGTCTGGTAAAATCCCAAATCTCACTTAAATCTATGATGAGAGCAATGGGCGACGCCGATCAGGGGGTGCTCGTTGAGTTAAATGTGATGGAGCCGGAAAGGAGGAGTAAGCATGAAGGGGTTGTTCCTCGAGTTCTTGAGATGTTTCTGGTCGAAATATAGCAAGTGCTGCAACAATTCGTTCGCGTCTTTGAGGCTCCGAATTCCTTACCCCCTAATCGCAATCGTGATCATGTTGTTGAGCTTGAACCCGGGACTGGGCCTATTATTAATGTTCGCCCCTATCGATACCCACAGTTTCAGAAAGATGAGATTGAACGACTGATGCGTGAGATGTTGCTTGCTGACTCATTCAACCAAGTAAGAGTGCTTTTTCCAGCCCGGTGCTTTTAGTAAAAAGAAAAAGATGGGAGTTGGCGTTTTTGCGTGGATTACCGGGCTCTAAACCGCAACACGATCCCGGATAAGTATCCTATTCCTATTTAGATGAGTTGATCGACGAGTTATATGGCGCTACGATCTTCTCCAAGATTGATTTAAAGTCGGGCTACCACCAAATTCGAGTCAATCCCTCAGATATTCATAAGACGGCTTTTCGGACCCACGAAGGGCACTACGAGTTCTTAGTAATGCCTTTTGGCTTACGGAATGCTCCTTCGACCTTTCAATCGATTATGAATGATATATTGCGACCCTTCCTTCGTAAGTTTGTACTGGTGTTCTTTGACGATATTTTGATTTATAGCACTACTCTACAAGAGCATGTTGTCCAGTTGACCAAGGTGTTGGAGGTCTTGGTTGAAAATCAATTTGTGGCCAATTTTAAAAAGTGTCAATTTGCAGCTGCCAAGGTTGAATATTTGGGCCATTTGGTGTCAGCTCAGGGAGTTGCAGCAGACCCGACCAAGCCAGAAGCTATGAGGTGTTGCCCGAGCCCAAGAAATGTTAAAGAGTTACGAGGGTTCCTCGGTTTGACCGGGTATTATCAAAAGTTTGTGGCCAACTATGGGTCAAATCTCTTTTCCACTGACACAACTCCTTAAGAAAGATAAATTCAGTTGGGGGGAAGGAGCTGAGGAAGCATTCCAGCGTTTAAAATCAGCTATGATCACTGTTCCTGTTCTTGGACTACCGGATTTTTCTCAACCTTTTGAAGTAGAAGCAGATGCATCCGGTGTGGGGGTAGGAGCGGTACTAATGCAAAGTCGGAGGCCAATGGCTTATTTCAGCCAAGCTTTACCTCTCACCCATCGTTTTAAAGTTGTTTATGAGAGGGAATTAATGGCAATTGTTTTTGCCATCCAGAAATGGAGACCATATCTGTTGGGTCGAAACTTTGTAGTACGTACCGACCAACGTAGCTTGAATTTTTTGTTGGAACAAAGAGTGATCGTCGGGGAATACCAACGATGGATTGCCAAATTCTTGGGATATGATTTTAGTATTGAGAACCAACGTGGGCTCGATAACACGGCAGCTGATGCCTTGTCTCGCCTTCCACCCACCTTGGAGTTTGGAGTCTTGAGTGTTGTTGAGGGACTTAATACCGCTGTTTTTTCAGCCCAAACAGATGAAGACATCACATTGAATGGAATTCGGCAAGCTTCATGCAACAACAAAACTACAACTGAAGGTTACTCCTTACGTGGAGATTTATTATTGTACAAAGGCCGACTGGTTTTACCCTCCACTTCACCAACGATTTCCTTGTTGCGTGAATTCCATAACAACCCAATTGGAGGACACCATGGCGATTTTAAAACATACCAGAGGTTAGCCCGCGAGGTATACTGGCGAGGAATGAAGGCTCAAGTAAGAAGTTTTGTTAGTGAATGTGTTGTATGTCAGCAAGCAAAATACCTTTCTTTGGCACCAACAGGTCTCTAGCAAGCCTTACCTATTCCAGAGAGAATATGGAAGGATATATCGATGGATTTCATTGAAGGGCTTCCGAAATCAAAGGGGTATGACACTATGCTTGTGGTGGTGGACCGCTTATCAAAGTATGGTCACTTTATCGCTTTAAAACATCCTTTTATTGCAATTTTTGTGGCTGCTGTATTTATTAAAGAAATTGTGCGTTTACGGTGTCCGAGTATTGTGTCTGACAGGGATAAAATATTCACGAGTTTGTTTTGGGTAGAGTTATTTCGCGCCTTGGGGACGCAATTACAGAAAAGTACAGGCTACCATCCTCAAACAGCCGGCAAACGGAGGTGGTGAACTGAAGTGTGGAATCCTATCTTCGGTGTTTTGCCATGACAACACCTACATAGTGGTCTAAATGGTTACCATGGGCAGAATTTAGTTACAATACTTCATTCCATGTTTCTGCTCAATTGACTCCGTTTGAAATTGTATACGATCGTGCCCCACCACCGTCATTGCCTTACTCTTTGGACTCTTCGGCCGTCGCCAAGGTGGATATCCAGTTGCGCGATCGGGATGCTATGTCGGTGACTTTAAAAGGGTCTTTATAGAAGGCTCAACACCGTATGTGTCCATTCTCCGCCAAGCCATCGGTCAGAATATGCCAGTTTTTCCGATACCCCCTACTTTAACTCCTGATTTGAAATTTCACGTCATCCCGGCGGGGCCTCCGAAAATCTCCATTGGAGGATACTGTTCTGGAAGTCCTTATTCGTTTGGAGCATGCCACTAAGGATGACGCTACATGGGAGCTTGCATCTACTATTGATGCCCAATTTCCAACATTCCACCTTGAGGACAAGGTGGCTCTTTGGGGGGCGGGTAATGATAGGCCCCGGTTTACAAAGGTGTATGAATGTAAGCGTGTGAGGGGTAGAGAGGTCGTGTGAAAAGTTGTTACGTGAGAGGGGCCTAGTACCTTTTTGTTAGTTAGAGTGGGCCACGTTTGGGAGTATATTATAGGGCAGTGATGTTGGGAGGGAGGTATCTTTTTTACTAATTGTGTAAACATTCTCGGTTGAGAAGTAGAGAGAGGTGTGGAGCTCTCAAATCTCCCTTGTTTGGATGTTGTTGATAAATAAATTGCGGATTAGACCTATCAGTGAGTCACACATGAACCACCACAAATCTCCATAAATATATGATCTTGTCCATTTTAGGCAAATAACTCTTTCTCCTATTTCTCCTATTTCTTTTTCTAAACTTCCCTAAACTTGAAACTCCAAACAAACCCAAGTATATTATCCAATACTTCCACTTAACCAAACAATATCAAAATTAAACTCCTAAATTGAATCCAAACAACAATTTTACATTCATTAGGGATCAACCTGCAATCAATGTCAATATTAAGTTAGTTGTGTAGTGTCATGGAGCATAATTCACTCCCAATATATTCAATAGAAGCATGCTATCAAAAGCCATATAAATAATATCGTTAGGAATGTAATTAATACTCCAATTCAGCTTGCAAAATATAATATATAAATATTTAAAAAATAATAATTAATTAAATAATAAATAAATATACATATTGCAAAATATAAAAATTAAATAATATATAAATATAGTTTTTAAAAAAGAATTAAAAATATATAAATAATAATTTAAATAATAAATAAATATAATATTACAAAATTTAAAATTAAAATCAAAATAATATTACTTTCTTTCACTCTACAGATACAGCAACCTTGAATCTAGCAAATATGACTGCACCTGCACCTCCTCCCTTCTCCATAAAATGGGACAAAAAGCAACAAGAAAACCCTTCAATTATTTATAGAAAACAAGTTCCTCAGTGACCAATTAAAGCAAGTAACCAAATACATACCACCATCCAAACCAGCTCTAAGGATTATTTATAAAGATGCAAGTGTGATAATCTAAAAGCGCACAGTTCTCTGAAATAATAGTTTTCAGGGCAAGTATGCAAAGAACAGAATGTACTAATTAAGCAATTATTGGAAGAGAGTTATGAGATATTGGCAGCATACGAGGTTCCTTAAAAGAACCAAAGGAACAAGAATCTAACATAATTCTGCATAATGAAAATCGAGTTTTCAAACCTTAAGTTCTTGAACTCTTTTCAAGGTCCGATGCTCTGCAACAACTGTTTGAAGCAATTCCTCGTGTTCTTCCTTTGAATGAAAACGCATGAAGACATCATATTGACGACATATTGCTCTCTCTTCAGCTGATAATTCCTTTTCAAAAGAACTTGGATAAAGTAAATTTCTTTGTATTATAAAATCGTTTCTCTGCTTTCTCTCATCTAGCCTGCAAAATAGTTGCATCACTATAAGATTTAGAGAGAGCATTTGCAATCCAATGGAAAAGTAAACAAGTTTTGACGAATGTTTTTGCTAACATGTAAAACCAACGAGTAGAGGACATAAAAATCTATTCATAAAAATGCATCTACCAAAAAATTTACAAACTATTACCTCTTCGAGTATATACGCAGCACTCTCATTTTCAACTCACGCTCATCCTCACCGTCAGCATCCTTAAATTCCATCTCTGCTAGCAGCTGCTCGGCCTCATTATCATATTCCGGATCAAACTCCTGTCTCTTTTCATTGTAACCACTCAACTCTAATAAAGAAGGACCCTTATTTACTGGCAAATTAGGTTTCTTCCCTTTAAAGTTCCGATCTGTTTGAGAATCTGCCATTAAAATCATCATACAAATTTAGCTTCAACATCTTAGGACCTCTAAAAAGAATATGCAAGTATTTAAAGATATATAAATAAGGGTGTGACTAATATTATCGCCTTCCCATTGCTTCCATATGATTATGTGCTGAAAGAGAGAGTGGGGAAAGGGAAGAAGATGTCCAGTAATCTATTAAGACATACTCTTGTCAAGAAACAATAATAGGGCTACTACACAGAGGCCACACACTATATTCAGATAGGGAACTTTAACTAGCCAAAGCAACCTAGAGAAAACAACAACGTCCGGTGGTGTAAACCAAAGAGTGTGAAAGTTTATCTTTCATTAGCCTATGCATTCGATTCCAATCCCTTATTGGTCTTTTTCCAATTCTTCTCCTCTTTACTTGCAACTGATCCCACCAAGTTGATGCTCCCGATCGTAGTTTAAGAGTGACTAATTTGACCTTATTTTCTTCAGGAGTGTTCATATAGTCAAAAAAACTACTCCACGTTTTTTACCCAATCAAGGAACCCTTGAAGGTCTATTATACCATTAAATGTTGGTAAGTTAACTTTCATTTTCAAGTCAGCTTGTGCACTTCCTTGTTCCGCAAAGTCATTTCTTTCTAATCCCCTCTCCTCTTGTAATCGTTGAGCAAAATCACCTTCATCACTCGAAAGGTCAGAATCTTGATTTCTCCAATAGTTTTCTTGGTTTCTGGGAGTATCTTAAAATTTTCTACGGTATTTGGTAAAAATTGGGTCAAATTCATAAATACCAATAGGAATCAAGACATTTTAGATGGATTCGGTTAAGCAATAAAACAGGGAAAGTGCTACCGGACCAAGCTCCACCAATATATTACAAACTCAGCAGCTCTGACCTACAAAGAACTCAGCGAAATTACAAACAAAAATTCATACAGATCTGACCTCAACGAAAAAGGAGACCGAACCATCGGCCGAAAGTGGAGCCGATCTGAAGAAGTCTCCGAAGAATAACGAGCGGCTTCCTCCGATAAACGTTGTATTCGGCCTTGTATGCGGTGAGATCGAAAAGGTAACCGGAGTTCGGCCGTGGTTCCATTGGCGGCACATCGGTGAAAATGAAACAGAGGAAGGAAAGTGAGGAGGATGGAGAAGACGAAGGAGAAGGAAGAGTAACGTTATGAATTCTGAATTTTTTTTGAAAGAATTTGAAGCGACGGGTTGGTTTTGCTGAAGAAAAACGGTCAAATAATTTTGGTCATTTTTAAATTCGTGTCAATGTTTTAAATTCTAAATTTTCAATTTTGTATTAACCCCTATTTAGATTTTAAAAACAAATATAATTAGTTATAAAACACAAATTTAAAAACGATTACAAATTGGATATGGATTTAACTAACGTGTTAAAAAAAATTATAAAATTGAATATAAACTATTTTGTCGTTTTAAATACTAGTCTATAACACGTACAATGCACGTGAAATTTATCATTTTATTTTTCAATCCTTAAAAAAAAACATTTAGATGCAAAATATACTTTGAGTATGAATAGATTTTTATAATTTTTATAAAGAATTTTAATTATCATTACGTAGACAATAAATATTTTGTTTATATGGGAGCAAAGAAGAAAAATGAAATGTAAGAAAAAATAATCAAAGAAAAAAAATGTATCAAATAAAAAAATATAGTATAGTCTCCAAAATTATGTATAAAATAAAATATATCGAATCATATTTATCCAAAATTATATTTAAAAAATAAATAAAACAAACAAAAATATACACTTTATTTTTTATTTCTTATTATTTGAGTAGAACATGGTAAAAACTTGATCATATTTCAAGGTTGTATGGATGGAGGACACTTCTCGTTCTTATCCGTTCATCACCATCAACATTTACAACAGTTTCTTGAGTTACATTTACCAATCTCAAAATTTAACTACAAAAATAATAAATATACATCACTATTTTTTTATTTTAAAAAAATAGACGTCACTTAGTACACGAGAAATTAAATAAAAAAAACTGAATAATAATAATAATACCAACCACAAGAATAACTAAACCTAATAAATAAAGTAAAAGGTCTAAAGAAAATTTGTTAGCGCAATCGTCATTTTAAATTTGCCTTCCACCAACCGCTAGAACTGAGTGGCGATTCATATAATCAGATGTCGGGTCGTATCCAAGTCATATGCCAACATTGAATTTACCTCCTTAGGACATTTGAATTTTCCTTCCCACCCATAAAACCATAACAAATGCAATCACGAACAGAGAAAGTGAAGATCTTTTGGCATAATGGAAACATCGAGTTCTACCAAAGTCACGACTCGAAGAGGCAATGTTGAAAATGGTAGAGAGCAATGTAAGATTAAAACTCATAGCAATTGCCATGTTTTTCATTCATTTTATAATGTTTGCTTGTCTTTTCATATCTCTAACCTATTAAATATCCATAAATTGAACATTTTGTCTTTTCATATATCTCATATAACCTATCAAATACTCATATTTAATTATATATTATTTATTGGTCCATTATTTAAATTTAATTAGATAAATTTATTAAAGAAAAGATGAAAGGTTTTTTTTTTTTTTGCACAAAAATGAAAGGTTTAATTGTGAATTAGAAGAGATCAAGAAAAGTAAAGGGTAATTAATTTTTTTTATAAAAAAAAAAAATGGTTAGAATAACCACTTAATTGTGTTTTTCTTCTTGTATTTATTAGGAATTAAAATAATAATTAAAAAAAAAGTAAAAAATATAACAATTGAAAGTAAAATGGGTAGAGAAAGTTTCTCCCCATTTAAATGAAAAAATTGTCATCAAAATAATAGTGGTCATACTTAAAAATAAATGTTAAATTTTACATAAAACATTTCTCCCTAAAGTAATAGAAAGTTGGAGAAGTTGAAACATTAGAGAGTTGTTAGTTTCAACCTTCAATTAACTTTTGTATTGAAGTGAAAGTAATAAGTTAGAGAAGTTGAACAATTTTCATGGAGATAGTGACAGAAGTTGAACCATTTGAAATGAGTTTTAAATAATACATGAAAAAAATAAAAAATAAATAACATTTAATTAATTTTAAAATTTCGAAAATTTGAAATTACATTTTTAACCATAAGGATAGAAGGGAGAGATAGAAAAGAAAGGGGTAACATGGGGAGAAAAAAATTCTCCCTTTAAGCCCCTTTTAGATATAGTAAGACTAGTAACAAACACGTGAAATCTTATTATTTTAATTTTAAGTAAGAGAGCATAATTTTTAATCTTATATTTAAAGATTATTATGTTCGGTAAAAAAGATGATCTAGATTTACATGAATCTTTATAATAAAATAATATATTTTTTTTAACAATATTCTCTTCAATTTGTGTATATATATGCCAAAGCGAGCATGGCTCAGCTGGCACATGTATGCGTTCATGACCAAGAGGTCTGTGGTTCGAATCCCCCCACCCCCAATGTACTCAAAAAAAAAAAAAAAAAAAAAAAATTGTGTATATATATAAGTTTATTATTATTTAATCTAATTAAATTAGCCTATGTAGTACGGTACTATGTAAAAAAAAAAAAAAAAATTGAATTGTTTGCATATATGACTATGTCCTTTATATATAGTAATAATGCTTAGTATTTTCATCTATTTAATATTTTAAATATTCACGTGCAAATTGCAATGCACCTAAAATATGATATTTGCAATTTGAAATAAGAGTAAGTAGTGTGTTTTTTAATAGCTAACAATTAAATGTTATATTATTTTGCTTTAATTACCATAAATTTTTAAAAGCTAGATGAGGCAACAATTTTTATTTTAATGTCATATTATTGTCCTTTTCAGAAAAATTCTTTGGAGTACAAAGCAAAAATTGTGCTAATAATTTATTTATTAAATAAATATTTTTTTAAGAAAATAAATATGTTACTATTTTGGTGTTGTAATATAGATAATGGTGTGAGCTCAAAATATATAGACAATGTAGTACTTTTTATTTTAATGCATTCATATTCTAATATTTACTCGAAAAAACTTCTATATACCACAAAGTGAAAATGCATTTTAAAACTATTACTGTTCTTAATGTAAATGAAAAAAAATCAAATTAATAAAAAATATCAAATTTATCAAAAAAAAAAAAAAAATTATACAAATTATACCAATAAAAATTAGGGGGAGTGAGCCTCTTCCTGAACATCCTGTTGAGGTGGTTTGTGTCCCTGAGGTCGTGGCTGGTAGTGTGGTTCCAACTGTTGGGGCCCCGACAGTGGAGCGTCCTGCTCCTGCGGATACGGGGAGTGTAGGTCCACAGTCGAGGACCTCTGTTTTGGAGCATCCTATCCATTCGGGGGAGGTGGGGAGTGCAGGCCCAATGTCGGGGATCTCTGTTTTGGAGCGTCCTGCTCCCGCAGCGGTAGTGGGGAGTGTAGGTCCAAAATTTAGAGATCCGCTTTTGGAGCGTCCTGCTCCCGTGGTGGTGGTGGGGAGTGCAGATCTACAGCAGAGAGGGGAGCCCGGGTACTTGGAGCGTCCTGCTTCTTGCTTGCAAAGCATAAGTGTAGGTCCAGGTGAGGGACGGGGATCTGATAACTCTACTAAGGGCCCAATGGTGTTTTGTGTGAATTTACTTGATAAGGGGAAAGAGAAGGTGGTGGCAGGGGGTGTTGAGTCGGGGGGTCTCCTGGCAACGGGAGTGGGGGATCCAATGTCGGTTGATCCTAGGAGTGTGACCACTGATAAGGCTCCCGGGCTTTCTCGGGTGAAAGGGTGGAAGAAGAGGGCACGCGTTTCGAGGGACGAGACATCCAGGGGTGGGGGTTTGGGTAAACGAGGTCGGGTGGGCGGCGAGGAGGAGGGGGATTCAGGATGTAAGAAGGGCAGGTTAACAGAGGGAGAGACCACTATTGGGGAGCAGGAAAGGGTAGGGTCTACGGATCCTTTTGTTTTGGCGGTGGCTGGTCTTCAGCCCCGCCAATAATTATGAATGTGGTATTTTGGAATGTGCGGGGTTTGGGGTCGGACCGTGCATTCCGTCGATTGCTCAAATTGGTGCAATCTACACGACTTCGACTTTTGTTCCTTTCAGAAACAAAAGTCCACAGTTCCAGGATTTTGGACCTCAAGACACAGTTGGGGTTCTCTAGCTGTTTTTGCGTGAATAGTAGGGGAAGTAAAGGAGGTTTGGCTCTCTTGTGGACCTCAGAGGTGGTTTTCAGCCTTATTGCCTATTCCCCTAACCATATCGACGGATGGGTGGATGGTGAGGGGAAACAGTGGCGATTCACATGCCTTTATGGCTAACCGCAGTCGGAGTAGAAGCATCTCACGTGGTCCCTCCTTAAGCGACTTCGGGGTAGTGACCAGACTCCGTGGTTGATTGGGGGGGATTTCAACGCTATTCTTTATCAGTCTGAGAAGCGTGGGGGCAGACCGAAGCCGGACTCTGAACTTAGCGGGTTTCGAGAGGCAGTGGATGTGTGTGGTCTGCTTGATCTGGGTTTCACCGGTGATCTGTTTACTTGGTGTAACGGTCGCCCTGGTAACTCGACGATTCGGGAGCGTATCGATAGATGTTTCGGGAATACAGCATGGCAGAATCTGTTTCCTTTTTTTTTCCGTGGAGCACCGAGATTACACTCGATCAGATCATCGCCCCCTCCTCCTTTCCCTACAGCGTCAGGGGAAAAGAGGCGGGGGGTGGGGGCGCCGAATTCACCGGTTTGAGGAAGTCTGGCTGCAACGACCAGGTTATGACGATATTGTTCAGAGGAGCTGGGTCGTGCGGTCTCCCTCAGTGGGCCCTGCTGATCTGGCAGAGGCCTCAAGTCGATGTATGGCCGAACTCCAGCAGTGGGGTCGAGGGGCGGTGGGGAATTACACACTCCGTATTCGTGAGGCGACCGCCCGGGTGCAACAGGCTTTATCCCAGCTTGATATAGTTGTTTCTCGGGCTCAAGTGGAGCGAGCGGAGGCACAGTTGGAAGGTTTGTACCTCGAGGAGGAGGTGTTCTGGAAACAACGTTCTAGAGAGAGTTGGTTGAAGTGGGGGGACCGAAACACGAGATGGTTTCATAGTAGGGCGTCTCAACGACGACGACGAAATGCTATCTCTGGTTTAGAGAACAGTTGTGGACGATGGCAGGATGATCCAAGGGTGATTCTGGGTATGGTATCTGAGTATTTCACTCATATTTTCTCATCGTCAGGCCCCGTCGAGCAGGACTTGGCGTCCGTTCTCTCAGATACACCGAGGGCAGTCACAGAGGAAATGAATAGGCGATTGATGCGGCCTTTCAGTGAGTCTGAGGTCCTAAAAGCGCTGAAGCAGATCCACCCTAATAAGGCTCCTGGCCCAGATGGGCTTTCAGGTGCTTTTTACCGTCATTCCTGGCCGGTGGTTGGTCCAGATGTGATTCATTGTTGCTTGCAGATATTGAACGACGGTATGTCTCCGGCCCCTTTAAACGAGTCGATGATTATCCTAATCCCGAAGGTTAAGCGACCCACACGTCTTACTGAGTTTAGACCTATTGCTTTGTGTAACGTGTCATATAAGATTGTATCGAAGGTTCTGGCTAACCGGTTGAAACATGTTTTAAATGACATAATTTCGGATAATCAGAGTGCTTTCATTCCCTGTCGCTGTGTTGTTGATAATGCCATTTTGGGTTTTGAGTGTCTTCATACGTTAAAATCCAAGCGGCAGGGTCGGGTGGGTTGGGCGGCTTTGAAGCTGGATATGAGTAAGGCCTATGATCGGGTGGAGTGGATGTTTATCGAAAGCATGATGAGACTGATCATGCAGTGTCTGACGTCTGTCCGTTACTCTTTCAACCTCAATGGTGTGAGGTGTTGGGATGTGGTTCCGACCCGTGGTCTGCGACAGGGGGACCCCTTGTCGCCATACTTATTCCTCCTGTGTGCGGAGGGTTTTTCGCAACTATTATTCTCAGCTGAACGGAGGCAACTTATCTCGGGTTTGGCGCTGTCACGTGGGGGTATGCCTATTTCCCATTTATTCTTCGCAGATGATAGTCTGTTATTCTTCAGGGCAACAACCAGTGAGGCTTCCACAGTGCAAGGTATTCTGAGACGATACGAACGGGCCTCAGGACAGACAGTTAATTTTGACAAATCTGTAATCTCCTTTAGTCGAAGTACACCCCCGGATAGGCGAGACTCTATTAGCCAGATACTTCAGATGGGTCAGACTCAAGTTCATTGTCAGTACTTGGGATTGCCTTCCTTTATGCCTCGTAACCGAACGGGTACTTTTAACTACATCAAAGATCGGGTATGGCTCCAGCTACAAGGATGGAAAGGGAAGCTGTTTTCGGTGGGCGGTAGAGAGGTGCTTCTAAAGTCTGTGATTCAGGCAATTCCCTGCTTTACGATGAACTGTTTTCGTCTCCCTAAAGGCCTTCTGCAAGATATAAACCGGATGATGGCCCGCTTTTGGTGGAATGGGTCAGATGAGGATCGTCGGGTCCATTGGGTGAGCTGGAAATCCCTGTGTAGACCAAAGTGTCTAGGTGGCCTAGGTTTTCGAGACTTGGAACTTTTTAACAAAGCTTTGCTGGCGAAACAGTGCTGGCGGCTGGTATCTCGTCCTACATCTTTCTTTGCTCGGGTACTTAAGGCCAGGTATTTTCCTTCTTCTGATCTTTTTTCTGCACAGCTAGGCTTCTCGCCGTCCTCTGTTTGGAGGAGTTTACTGTGGGGTAGGGATCTGTTGGGAAGAGGCATCCGGTGGCGAATTGGGAGCGGTGAAGGGGTGCGGGTCTATGACACCAATTGGGTACCGAGGGATTCGGGCCTGATTATTACCTCGCCCGTTACCCTACACCCTACTGCACGAGTATGTGAGTTGTTTGCTGGCACAGGGGGTTGGGATGAGGATAAGGTTTGTCTACATTTCAACCCAGAGGAGGTTCGAGCAATCTTATCTATTCCGTCGAATCGACGACATACAGGGGACCAAGCAATTTGGCATTTTGATGAGTCGGGGGTGTTCTCGGGTAAAAGTGGTTATCGTTTGGCTCAAAATGTGTCGTTTGAGCACGAGGCGTGTTCGTCTTCTAGTGAAGGTTTGAGGAGATGGTGGAATGGATGTTGGAAGATGAGGATCCCGAGTAAGATTAGGATCTTCATATGGCGACTATGCCTGGATCGCCTTCCGACTATTGATAATTTGGGTCGACGGGGTATTGATGTCCTGAATGTATGTGCATTGTGTGGCAAGAGCGGGGAATCTAGTCTCCATGTTTCTGACACTGTAAGTTTGTACGACGAGTACTGAGGGAGTCAAATTTTGACCGCCTCTTAGAGATCCAGCCGGAGGGGGATGTAGCTTCGTTCTTATGGTGTGTGCAAGGCATGGTGGGATGGCCGGATTTTGAAGTGTTGTGCGTGCTATGGTGGGCGGTGTGGGGGTGTCGGAATAGGGCGCGCCTTTCGGGGGTGCGTCCTTTGTTTGAACTGAACTCTTGGGTTTCAGGTTATATGCGGTCGTATCGAGAATCTCATGGGTATGAGGGCGTTGTGACGCCTCCTTTCGCCATTGGAGATCGTGAAGGGGCAGTTTGGAAACCCCCGCTTATTGGAGTGTATAAGGTGAATGTTGATGCGAGTTTCCAGTGTGATGATGGTGTGGCAGGTGTGGGCGTTGTGGTTCGGGATGCGGGGGGACGGGTTATGTTGGCCGCAATGTCCCGGGTCCTGAATGTTCGGAATGTGGTGATGGCAGAGGGGTTTGCAGCCTCGGAAGGGCTTCGCTTGGCTTCAGAGGTAGGTTTGCAGCCCGTTGTCTTAGAGACGGACTCCGCTCGGATTTGTAGTTTGTTTCGGGAGGATGGGGTGGATCTGACAGAAGTGGGTATGCTCGTGGCAGATCTGCGTTTACAGTTTCCTACGTCTTTCATGGCTCAGTGTAGTTTTACTCATCGAGAAGGCAATATGGTGGCGGATCGGTTGGCGCATATGGCATTGGCTTTTCGTCAGGATATAATGTGGTTGGAGGATTTTCCTCCTCAAGTTGAGTCTCTTGTTTTTAGCGAGTTGTTTGATGTTTGAGTTTTCCTGTATCGTGACTTTGTTCTCAAAAAAAAAAAAAAAGTCCATGAAGTTGGGTAGTTAAAAAAAATCCATCTAAATGTCTTTTCTAAGGACTCGTTTGATAAAGTTTCTCGTTTTCGGTTTCATGTTTCATGTTACATATTTCCCGTTTCTTATTTTTTGAGAATTAGAAACAGAAACGTGTTTGATAATTATTATTCTTGTTTCTTGTTTATTGATAAAAAGAAACATAAACTTGTTTGATAATTGTTTTTTGTTTTTTGTTTTTTTTTTTCTAATATTTTTTTTTCATTTTATTTATAGTTTAAATATAATTTAGTAATATAAAACACATTAAAATATATATTAAAAAAAATTAATTATCAAAAGTCTACATTATAAGCCTCGATGCAAAATTTACAACACTAATAAAATTATTTTTATCTATCAAATGTGTCCCAAATTTGATCTGTAATGTCATCTCTCAATCGAGTCATTCCACTTTAAATGATGTCGACTCGAACCCAACTTAATTATGTGACTAAATGTCGTATGGTAAATATTAAAGTGAGACTAAATGCATGTTTTAGTGAGCAAAATTTATATTTGCAAAATTCTAATTGGTTCAATGGTACTAAAAACTAACAAATATATAAATATATATTGCAAAATATAAAAATTAAATAATTATAAATATTTTTAAAATAAAAAATAAATATACATATTGCAAAATATAAAATTAAATAATATATAAATATTTTAAAAAATAATTAATTAAATAATAAATAAATATACATATTGCAAAATATAAAAATTAAATAATATATAAATATAGTTTTTAAAAAAGAATTAAAAGAATTAAAAATATATAAATAATAATTTAAATAATAAATAAATATAATATTACAAAATTTAAAATTCAAATCAAAATAATATATAAAAAAAACTCCAAAATTAAGAAATGAAATAAACAAAAATGTTGTATCTAAGATTTGATGTCAGGATCTCTATTTCAGTGGAATGTTTAGCTAATAAAGGGAACAAAATAATATAAAAAGAAACGGAATAAAGAGAAATATTTTTTTTTTTTTGTAGTTTCTCAAATTTTGCCTTTTTTTAGAAGTCTTTCTCAAAATTTAGAAACAAAAAACGAGAATAGTTATCAAACAAGTTTGTTTCTTAAAAAATGAGAAACGAGAACGTTATCAAACGGCCCTAAGTGGTCCGTTTTGAAAAAAAACCAAAATATTTTTTTATTGAAAAAATAGTCAAAACTGAAATAAATTTTTACCTTATTTGTAAGGTTTAGTATTTTAGAATTTAGGGTTTAGAATTTGGAGGGATATTTTAGTCTAGGACATCGTTTTAAATTGAGTATTTGACCAGATTTCAAATATAAAAAGATTGACCTTTTTTCAAAACTGCTTATTAAAAATTGACATTCTTCTAGCTTATTAAAATTTGACATTTATCCCGTAATTAAATCCTTCGGATAACTAAACCCTTTTCGAAGATTTAGCTGGAATTACTTGAAATGAAATCTTGCAAAACTTAGAAACTAAAAGGGATCAAATCTCATAATATCTAAAAGTTAAGAGTGCAGCAAAACGGGTTGGATTTAAACCTTTAGTATAATCGAAGATGAAAAAATTGCCGAAATTGATCCGAAATTTCTCTGATTTCAAAGGGTCGATAGAGATTTTGGGGGTAAAATATTTTTTACCCCAAATTGTCGAAATTTCGGCGCGGATATTTCGCGGATATCATGGATGTTTGTGGTGAATTTTGATATTAATTTTATTCTATTTATACTTAATTTGTATTGAAATGACCATTTCACGTGTCTAGCACAACAGTTGAAGTTGGTACTTTAGTTCATTATACTCAGATTCTGGTGGAAGGTAAGAAAGATTAAAATTTTAAAGTTTTTTTCTTTTTTCTCTCTCCCAGTCCAGAACTCTCTCCACTTTTCTCTCACCATTTTTCTTTTCTTCAAATTTCTTGTATTAACTTTTTTTTTTTTATATTATTTTCAATTCACAATTTATTATTATTATTATTATGGCTTTTAATTTATTTTTGAAGATAGAATAAATTGAGAACAGTACTATCATTATCAAATCATTTATATTAATATTATGTCAAAAACATATCTTATTATTGAATCATGTACACAAAAAAATTATCTACAAATTCTTCAAGTTTATATTTATTTTTCAATCTTCAATACCATCTATTATTATAATTCATATATTTGTTGAAGTAGTAATTTATTACTCAACAAAACTTGTTCTAAAATTTCGTTAAAAAAATCACTATTTTTACAAGTTTTTAAGATATCTGTAATTTTACCAGAATATCCGTTGATATATCCGTAAATTTGAAGTACCGATATGGATATGGATATCAATATTTTGATTCTTGAGTATAACACAATTTATTCATATTACCTTATATTGTACTACAAATACTGGTTCAGTTACTTCTACATTTCAAAGAGATCACTAAATTCTAACTTTCCTTCCATTTCATAAAGGGATAATAATTAAGCTACAAAAAGAAAAAGAAAATGAAAATTGGAGCAGCAATAAAGGATAGAATGAAACAATATCAAGGCTGAGCAATCCCCTTTTTGATAAGCATCTCATAGATTCTGTCAATTTTGCTTGGATCAATCTTGAATAAGTGATGGGCATCAGATTTCTTGGTCACATTGCCATTGAAAATCTCTACTGATAAAACTTCTTCCATCCTTAGGTAAAGAGGTGGAGTTAATCTGATTTCACTGCACAGTCTTTTTTCCTGCCAACCCAATAAAATTTCCAAACATCATGATCATATTTAGAGAAACATGAACCAACATTGCCCAACAACAACAAGAAATAAAGAGAAGTCAACTATTTTCCTAAGATGGAAGACTGTTTTGGTGTGTTTCTATTTAAGAAGAAAAAAACTATACATTTCTTTATGGTTATGCTAATACATGAATGTTTCGACTTATAGTAAACTATTTGTCTTTTTTTAATGCTGATTAAATTACAAATTTAGTCTTTGAACTTTCAGGTTTGTGTCTATTTGGTTCATGTCTAATAATATATCCTCGAACTTTCAATCTTGTGTCTAATAAGTCCATATATCTTTCTTTTCCCCCTTTGGCCCTAATTTTCCAAAAGGGAGCTGGCTAATAAAAGCTAAAAGCTTTCCAAAATTGAATAGAGTTGGTAGCTTAGTTGGGATTACACTCTATTCACCAAGGTTTCTAGTTTCATTGCTTACCAAAGAGTGCTCTTAATCTAGTGAAGACTTGGTTGAGGAGCTACATAAATATAGCACTGAGATTTCCCCAAGATTAAGAGGACTTTGTCCAACGATGTCGATTCTATCGGGTTCTCTTTAATTTTTTCTATGTTGTGGCTCCAATCAAGCAGACTGAAGTAGACAGTTGAGATTTTAGTTCTTATAAGACTTTAAAGGTGGGTTTCTTTTAATGAAAGGACTAATGGTGCACTCACATTGAATAATGCCTGCAGGGTTGTTTCTTAATCCCGGGTGGTTTTTGCAATAATTGGGATCTCAAATCATGAAACATGGAATAAAAAAACTCTAATATGTTCGTTGTGATTAACTAGTAAGTGGGAGATTGCACTTACAGCTTCAGAAAGAAAATCTGTGCCATTGAATCCCAACATATCGAAGTTGTTGACAGAGCCAGAAAGAGCCTGCGCTGCTGGTCGTGAATTTGAATCCTTGCCAGCGGACTCTGAAGGCATGAACATGATTGAATTCCCCTGACTTTCGGGGCCTGTAAGATTACTTTCTTTCACTCTACAATCAACTTCTTCAGATTCTCTTTTTCTTTTCTTATCAAGAAAGAACTCTGCTTCGGTCGGTGTACGGCAGCCAGCCGCTCTGGCTTCCTGCATAATCATTTGTAGATCTAATAAATAAGACATAAGGTATAGTGAAACCTTTTACACAGATACAGCATCCTTGAATCTAGCAAATATGACTGCACCTGCACCTCCTCCCTTCTCCATAAAAGGACAAACAGTAGGCAGAGAAGATAAAGATAAAGTGCGAAATGATGAATTGTGCTTTGATTAATCAATTGTTTGAATGAACAGATGAAGACTTAAAGTTACTAACATAAAGACAGAAAGCAACGAAATGGAATGGATTAACTAATGGAAAAGAAATAACAACAAACGGTGCTGGAAATGAAAAGTTAAAGACAGAAAGCAAGTAAAGTGAGCTTGATCGCCTCGTCGCAGACGCCTCGGCTGAAAGGAGAGAAAGGTAAGCCTTGCTTGGATGAATCCAATCAGAAGAGAAGATGAATCTTCTCTCCTTCCTATCAGATTGTCGACTCCAACAGCTGAACCTCTCAAACCAACAGACGGAGAAGAGAAAGAATGGAAAAGACTGCGCTGCGAAGAGACTTCTACGCTTTCGGATGATGATTAAACCCTCCTCTTTGACCTCCTTTTATAGTATTCTGCAGGTGCGATTGGGCCAAGGAGAACCATCCATCCTCAACGTCGTACTTCAACATGGATGGAGGAGAAAGAACGAATCCCTGAAATATCGGATCACAACAGAAAAAGGTTAGCCAACTTACGGATTTCACTTAAAACATTGCGGTTTTAGCAATGTTTCCGCAATGCACAGTTTTCATTCTTCTAACTTTGTTTTTCATTCTTTTTCTTTCCTTTTGCATACAAGTCCTAATTTAGCTTCCCTCTTCTAATTCTCATATATAAGCATAGGTTCAAGCTAAATCCTATCAAAAACACTTACAAATGCACAACTTCCTAACACAAATAAGTCCTAAAATAGTCACTTTTGGAGACGTAACAATTGTGAATCACCAACAACATGCATATAAACTCATCAATTTTGGAACACTTGGTTGAAGACTAATCCATCCAATTTGAGGTGTCATGCTAAGCAAAGACTTTGTTGCATGTGAATTGCCTATAAATTGGATGAAGTTCAAATGGTTTGAAGTTGATGAATTTTCAAAGAGTTTGAATATTTGGATGAGCATGAAGAGTTCATGTTACTTGAGAAATTAGAAAGCTAAGTGTTAGACTTCTTCTCACAAAATCCTCATCACTTTCATTTTCCCATCTTTTTCTTCCAAACTTTTTCTTTCATAAAGGAGTCCCACCACTCCGTTGCTCGGCCCGAGGATAGCGGGACTACCGGAGGTGGTTCTCGAGGAGTTCGAGGGAAGCTTCGAAGGGTTCGTGCGGAGATTCGAGCGTTGGAAGAGAAGTCTTTAGAACTACAAGAGGTATGTGTTCTAATTCCTTTTATTTCAAAGCTTTGTGCATGTTTCTTATTTAGCTAAATTGATGAAATTCGAGTGCCAATGATCCGTCTCGCTTCCGCTGCGCTACTGCGCTCCATCACAACCCTCACCGTCAATCGATTCCTCCACCATCGTCACACAAATCCAACCAACACCCGTTCATCGGCATCTGCACTTCAGTGCGGCAGTCTGAGGTTTTGCGCGGCAGCAATCCACGATAAGGGGTCGATCGACGAAGGTTGGGTAATTCTCATTTTGACAACGCTCAATAGGTAACAATCCGTTTTGGAACCTTTAGACTTTATTTCAAGATTTCAGATTTTTCATAACTTGTAAAAGCCTCTCTGTTTCAGTGTCAAAAACAGTCTAGGATTGAAATTTAATTTAGTGTAGAAGTGACATCAAGCAGGGACTACGCAGGTAACCTATGGTTTTTGTTTAGACATTTTTACAGTACTGTTTTTATCTTATAAATGAGTTTTAATTGTTGGAAGTTGTTTAGGTTGGGACCAAGAACTTTTATAACCAATTTAGAGATTGTTTGGGTTTTCGACTCAAGGTAAGTAACCTTAGTGATGGAAAGTCTTTGACTTGGTGGGAAAGTTTGGTTGCTTTGGTTGTTATTATTGTAATTAATATGTATGTTTGAAGTGTTCTTGTATTGTTTCTCATTCTTAAAATTATGCTATGCGTTGAAAGTGTGTTTTTGTTCAGAATGAGTTCATGTTGCATTAATTTATATGTTGGAGGTGTCCATATTTTCTTTGAGGATGTGTCAGATTCTTGTGATATGGTAGATTTGGTTTGTATGCTTATTAATTGGGTCAACGATCTTATATGAATTGAGTGTCATGTCATGATAGAGCATCCAGCTAGGGGGCCTCATGCATAATCGTGAATGATTCATGTTTTAATGTAGAAGTTGTGGCAATTATTCATCCATGTATGTTGATGTACTATGACTAGGAGCTAGGTGGGTGGATCTCGGCTCCACAGACTGGGGGTCAGTTACCATCTGTTGGGGTAGATGTCCACGTTTTAAAAAAAACCACCTATGCTCCACCAGTGAGCTGACAAACTTAATGTAGTTTGTGTACATCTCAGAATGAGGCGCTTTGGCGGGTGAGGCTTGGCTCCGCTGATAGAGAGCCAGCTACCATCAGCTGGGGTAGAGTCTCTCAAGTTTCCCACTTAAGCGCCACCAGTTAGTTGGTATAGTTTTGATGGGTTAATTGTCCACATGTCGATTTGAAAGTTTTGACAGGAAATAAAGGTCCCATATGATTAAACTATTTAGTGCATGTTTTGCTTGTGTATGCATGTCTAACCCATTTGGGGTTACTTACTGAGTAATTTTATACTCATCATTTTCCAATTATTATTTTTCAGGAAATGACAAAAACGTACGAGGCGAGTGACGGGATAGTTTGATGTTTGTGCCATGGGGTCATTGTCAACATGGCTTCCGCATATTTGATATTTAAGTTTAAATGTTTTATTCTAGGTTATACTATGAAACAATTTTAAAGCAGTTTATCGAAAGGTTTTATTTGATGTTTTTAATATTTAAAATGGGATCCCAAATAATTATATTTTAGTTTATTTAAATGGAAATATTTATTTCTATATCTTTTCTCAAGAGTTTTTTCAAATGTTATCAGCATGCATTTAGTAGCGTCCCTTAGTAGTTTAAGTTAGGAAAAATCGGGTCGGTACAACATTGCAAGTGCAACCGTCCAAATACCTTGCTGAGAAACTAGCTGAGAAAGAACGACAAGATAAATGTGATTTATTTGTCTAAACAAGTTTAGTGGAATATGAATATCATATTTGGATGTCTTCAGGAACCACTAATCATGTTTGTTTTTCTTCAGGAAATTATTGATGGAGCGTTTTACGTCGCGGAAGCGATTTTGGATCGTTAAAAATCTAATTTCATGAATTTAACAAATAGAAAACATGCTAAAACAACGAAAATAAGAAAAATTAGAAAACATAACCTTGTAGTTCTAATTTTCTTCGAGTTCCGCTGCACGTTTCTTCTCACGAACGCTTTGAACTTCTTCTCACGAACGCCCCGAGGACCACCTCCGGTAGTCCCGCTATCCTCGGCGTCGAGCAACGGAGTTGTGGGACTTCGTTAAAAGAGAAAACAAAAAACAAAAAGAGGAAGAAGAAGAAGGAAAGTCTGAGGGGCTGGGATGAAGAACTCAATTTTTTTTTTTAAAAGAACTTCATAGGTTGCCCTAGTTTTATGCATATTGTATAATTGATGGAGCGTATTACGCTGCGGAAGCGATTTTGGATCGTTGATACTCTAATTTTATCAATTTAACAAACTAGAAACATGCTCAAACAGACAGAAAATAGAAAATTAGAATACATACCCTTGTAGTTCCAATTTCTTGAAGTTCTGCTAGTCGTTTCTCCTCACGAACGCTTCGAGCCTCTTCTCACGAACGCCTCGAGGACCACCTTCGGTAGTCCCGCTATCCTCGGCGCCGAGCAACAGAGTTGTGGGACTCCAAAGTAAAGAGAAAAGAAGAGCAGAGGATGGAAAAATGGGTGATGAAGATACAAAAGCCCGGAGGCAGAGGCAAAAACCCAAAGTTCAAATTTTTATGAAACCCAATTTCAACTATTTGAACCCATTTTGCATTTTGCCAAACTATATAAAAAAAAATAATAATAAATATTTTTTATTTATTAAACTTTTTAATAAATATATATATATATATATTAATTAATATTATTTAATTCAATATCAAATATTAATTAAATAATATGGCTAAACCTGATTTTCCTTCCGAAAACAGACTTTTTTTTTGTACATGAATTCTATTCATGTTTTAGACCATTTCCATATTTAAATCATATTTAAATATGTCCATCATTCTTTTCTCTTATATTGTTGTACGACGTTATCCGAGCTAGCCAGGAGAACCTAAAGGACCTACAGATCATGAGCTCCAACGATACGAGATTATCCGGTCAAAACTCTTTTAACCGAACTAATCAACATTCGTTAACCTCCGGAGACTCCACTATAGTTCGAGGGTTGCACTCTCCCCACTGTAGATATATTATGTCTTCTTCATATAACCATTATGGGTAAGTCGATCATTCACAGGTGTCCGTAATCACAACGGGTCATTTATACCGTTTAACCCTTGTATTACCTCTTGTTCCTTAATACCACGGACACCCTAATGAACATTTGATCTATGATCCAATCAGCAGATCAGAATCATCTTCACACAGAAGAGGATGAGGCCTCATGTTTAAGACCCGGAGTCAGCTATTAAGGAAACACCTCTCTAGTAGCCCTTACAAACGGGTAGGAGTGAATTTCATCTTGCTGTACTATGTCCCCAACCACCTATTCGAGTTTATCCCCAAGATGGTAGGCTTATTGAGTCGGCGATCTTGCCACTCTCACTCGTGCAAGTCAAAGGATACTCTCGAATAAATAGAAGTTCATAGCGAGCTCAGGATTGAGAACGAGTTGATGATAATGGCTAAATTTGAAGGATTTACATCTCTGTCATCTCAAGAAAGAAAAGGGGCAGCTCGTTATTACATTTTCAACTTTGTGAACGTATTCCTTGGCAGTGTAATTGCAGGAGCTGCTTTTGAACAGTTGAACTCTTTTATCAAGCAGTCTGCAGACCAGTAAGAGACTCTCATAAATTGATCATACTCTTAACCCCCTTAAAATTATACGTTATGATCCATTCTAGTTAATCTCATTTGTTTTGTTATGTACATATTTCCATTGAAGAATTGGTGATTAGTTTGCAATTCTAATTCATGTGCATAGAATTTTGAATTAATGTTCCACTTAAAGAACTTTTTCTTAGTGAAGACCGACAAGGATAGAGAAGAGGCAATGGATCCAGTAATCACCATATCATTCCATCTGTACTGCAAAGGCCGTTATGAACCTGCATTTGAAATAAGAGTAAGTAGTGTGTTTTTTAATAGCTAACAATTAAATGTTATATAATTTTGTTTTAATTACCATAAATTTTTAAAAGCTAGATGAGGCAACAATTTTTATTTTAATGTCATATTATTGTCCTTTTCAGAAAAATTCTTTGGAGTACAAAGCAAAAATTGTGCTAATAATTTATTTATTAAATAAATATTTTTTTAAGAAAATAAATATGTTACTATTTTGGTGTTGTAATATAGATAATGGTGTGAGCTCAAAATATATAGACAATGTAGTACTTTTTATTTTAATGCATTCATATTCTAATATTTACTCGAAAAAACTTCTATATACCACAAAGTGAAAATGCATTTTAAAACTATTACTGTTCTTAATGTAAATGAAAAAAAATCAAATTAATAAAAAATATCAAATTTATCAAAAAAAAAAAAAAAAATTATACAAATTATACCAATAAAAATTAGGGGGAGTGAGCCTCTTCCTGAACATCCTGTTGAGGTGGTTTGTGTCCCTGAGGTCGTGGCTGGTAGTGTGGTTCCAACTGTTGGGGCCCCGACAGTGGAGCGTCCTGCTCCTGCGGATACGGGGAGTGTAGGTCCACAGTCGAGGACCTCTGTTTTGGAGCATCCTATCCATTCGGGGGAGGTGGGGAGTGCAGGCCCAATGTCGGGGATCTCTGTTTTGGAGCGTCCTGCTCCCGCAGCGGTAGTGGGGAGTGTAGGTCCAAAATTTAGAGATCCGCTTTTGGAGCGTCCTGCTCCCGTGGTGGTGGTGGGGAGTGCAGATCTACAGCAGAGAGGGGAGCCCGGGTACTTGGAGCGTCCTGCTTCTTGCTTGCAAAGCAGAAGTGTAGGTCCAGGTGAGGGACGAGGATCTGATAACTCTACTAAGGGCCAATGGTGTTTTGTGTGAATTTACTTGATAAGGGGAAAGAGAAGGTGGTGGCAGGGGGTGTTGAGCCGGGGGGTCTCCTGGCAACGGGAGTGGGGGATCCAATGTCGGTTGATCCTAGGAGTGTGACCACTGATAAGGCTCCCGGGCTTTCTCGGGTGAAAGGGTGGAAGAAGAGGGGCGTTCGAGGGACGAGACATCCAGGGGTGGGGGTTTGGGTAAACGAGGTCGGGTGGGCGGCGAGGAGGAGGGGGATTCAGGATGTAAGAAGGGCAGGTTAACAGAGGGAGAGACCACTATTGGGGAGCAGGAAAGGGTAGGGTCTACGGATCCTTTTGTTTTGGCGGTGGCTGGTCTTCAGCCCCGCCAATAATTATGAATGTGGTATTTTGGAATGTGCGGGGTTTGGGGTCGGACCGTGCATTCCGTCGATTGCTCAAATTGGTGCAATCTACACGACTTCGACTTTTGTTCCTTTCAGAAACAAAAGTCCACAGTTCCAGGATTTTGGACCTCAAGACACAGTTGGGGTTCTCTAGCTGTTTTTGCGTGAATAGTAGGGGAAGTAAAGGAGGTTTGGCTCTCTTGTGGACCTCAGAGGTGGTTTTCAGCCTTATTGCCTATTCCCCTAACCATATCGACGGATGGGTGGATGGTGAGGGGAAACAGTGGCGATTCACATGCCTTTATGGCTAACCGCAGTCGGAGTAGAAGCATCTCACGTGGTCCCTCCTTAAGCGACTTCGGGGTAGTGACCAGACTCCGTGGTTGATTGGGGGGGATTTCAACGCTATTCTTTATCAGTCTGAGAAGCGTGGGGGCAGACCGAAGCCGGACTCTAAAGGACCTACAGATCATGAGCTCCAACGATACGAGATTATCCGGTCAAAACTCTTTTAACCGAACTAATCAACATTCGTTAACCTCCGGAGACTCCACTATAGTTCGAGGGTTGCACTCTCCTCACTGTAGATATATTATGTCTTCTTCATATAACCATTATGGGTAAGTCGATCATTCACAGGTGTCCGTAATCACAACGGGTCATTTATACCGTTTAACCCTTGTATTACCTCTTGTTCCTTAATACCACGGACACCCTAATGAACATTTGATCTATGATCCAATCAGTAGATCAGAATCATCTTCACACAGAAGAGGATGAGGCCTCATGTTTAATACCCGGAGTCAGCTATTAAGGAAACACCTCTCTAGTAGCCCTTACAAACGGGTAGGAGTGAATTTCATCTTGCTGTACTATGTCCCCAACCACCTATTCGAGTTTATCCCCAAGATGGTAGGCTTATTGAGTCGGCGATCTTGCCACTCTCACTCGTGCAAGTCAAAGGATACTCTCGAATAAATAGAAGTTCATAGCGAGCTCAGGATTGAGAACGAGTTGATGATAATGGCTAAATTTGAAGGATTTACATCTCTGTCATCTCAAGAAAGAAAAGGGGCAGCTCGTTATTACATTTTCAACTTTGTGAACGTATTCCTTGGCAGTGTAATTGCAGGAGCTGCTTTTGAACAGTTGAACTCTTTTATCAAGCAGTCTGCAGACCAGTAAGAGACTCTCATAAATTGATCATACTCTTAACCCCCTTAAAATTATACGTTATGATCCATTCTAGTTAATCTCATTTGTTTTGTTATGTACATATTTCCATTGAAGAATTGGTGATTAGTTTGCAATTCTAATTCATGTGCATAGAATTTTG
Organism: Herpetospermum pedunculosum; assembly: GCA_028017165.1. Taxonomy (NCBI): domain Eukaryota; kingdom Viridiplantae; phylum Streptophyta; class Magnoliopsida; order Cucurbitales; family Cucurbitaceae; genus Herpetospermum; species Herpetospermum pedunculosum. The sequence continues at coordinate 48,085,672 of CM051528.1, read as the reverse complement.
AATTAATGTTCCACTTAAAGAACTTTTTCTTAGTGAAGACCGACAAGGATAGAGAAGAGGCAATGGATCCAGTAATCACCATATCATTCCATCTGTACTGCAAAGGCCGTTATGAACCTGCATTTGTCCGATATCCCATACAGCTTCGTCCAAATCTATCAATATCAAAATAGTTTGGGCTTGAGAAATAGTGGGTTTTCCCCCCTTCCTGTAAGCAAATTTACCTAATTCCTTCTGCAAAAGTAGGCCATCATGATTTAATCTAAATTCTGAATGCGACTTTTATAGTTTTATTGTAGTAATTTAAAATTAAGGGGTTTTCTTTTAATAAATCCAGTCAAACATTTGAATTCATAAAATAAAAAAGTTTTAGTTTCTTTGGTTTTGATTTTGAAAACATAAGTAAAATAGTAGTTAATAAAAAGAGGAAATAATAGTTTACTTTTTTTTTTAAAAAGAAAGTTATGTTTAATGTTTATAAGTTTTATTTGCATATTGAAGGGAGTTACGCTATTGGACCAATCTTGAATCAACATACTTAGGGCTTGAAGGGCTTGTTTGATAACTTTTCTATATGATGTTTCTCATTTTTTTTTTTTAAAACGGACTTATTTGGTAACGATTTTTATTTTTTTGTTTCTAAATTTTGAGAAGTGTTTTTATAAAATAGACAAAATTTGAGGAACTACAAAAAAAAAAAAAAACAATGTTTTTCTCACTCTTTATTAATCCGATGGCAAGGACTCCAAATAGGCTCTTCCTGAAGGATAAGACAAAATATTTATTTATTAATTTTTACTATATTTTCATCAATATTTTGAGGCCTTGACTTTCTATTGACATCAACCTTTTAGTCACAGGCACAACCTGATGTCAATTGAGCTTGGCAAATTATATGAAAAATAAGTTATTTTTTTTGTAAAATGACATCGACATTTTAAACATTAAATTAGTTTAAATTTCTCACTATTAAATATTTGGTTCACAAATACTGATATTTTAGTTATATAACATAAATTTATCTATAATATAATTGAAATGTCGATTCACCTCTCATGTTGATATTGAGCTCATTGACACGTGAAAATGTCGATGAAAATGTTTACACGTCAACGACAATTTAAAACACGGTCCATAACAAACAATGACGAATTAACATTGACTTCGAGATTTTAGAGCAAGCAAGACATCATCCTCGAGGTAGGAAATAAGTGTAACTATCGACATTTTTTCACTGCGAAATGTTATTGAACGTTGTTTTGGTGTGTTGGAGGCTCGATTTCCTATTTCTTAAACATGTATTATTCACAATTACATTAGAATGATCGTCAAGATGACTTTTTCAATGACATTAGCTATGACTAAATCATTGTTGAAGATATACAGAATTTGTCGGACAATTTACATAGCAGTATAATTGAGTTAGATGTGGGTCAAAATAATTTAAGGCGAACGACTCGAGTGAGAGATGACATTACAAATCAAACTTGGGCAACATTTGAAGGATAGATACAATTTTATCGTTGGTTTTAATTTTGCATCGAGACAACCCTTAAAACTCGTTCCCTAAACCGTAAATTTCCAAAACCCGATAGAAGTACTTTTCAAGCACGTGGTTGAAAACCGTGAATTAGTTACATGTTTGGTCCAATAATAAGTGGGGAAACTTAATTTTATATGAATATACACTTTTTTCGTGAATTAAAAAAAAAGTCAAAAAACCTTCTACTATATAGTCCTCCAATTTTGGTCAAAAACAGTCATTTTTGTCAGTTTTTAATGAGTACATTTTTCATTCTTTTTTCAATGTTGTGTTTGTGAGCTTCATTAACCTACAACCTCATAGCTTGAGGACAAAAATCTTTAAGAAAAACACCTTAAGACTCGATCCCTAAACCATAAATTTCCAAAACTCGAAAGAAGTAGCATTTCGTCGAAAAGCGTCAATAAACTGTGTGGTCCAATAATAAGTGAGAAATTTTAATTTTATATGAATATACACTTTTTTTAATTAAAAAAAGTCAAAGAATCGTTTACTATATTCCTCCCATTTTTGTCAAAAACAGTCATTTTGATCAGTTTTTAATGAGTACATTTTTCACTTTCTTTTTTTAATGTTGGGTTTAGGAGTTTCATTAACCTAAAACCCTATAGCTTTAGGACCAAAATCTGTAAAAAAATACCTTAAAACTCGTTCCCTAAACCGTAAATTTCCAAAACCTGAAAGAAGTATTTTTCAAGCACGTGGTTGAAAACAATGAATAATCTACATGTTTGGTCCAATAATAAGTGAGTAATGTGAATTTTATATGAATATACACTTTTTTCGTGAATTAAAAAAAAAGTCAAAAAATCGTTTACTATAGTCCTCCAATTTTGGTAAAAAACGGACATTTTGGTCATTTTTTAATGAGTACATTTTTCACTTTCTTTTGTCAATGTTGGGTTTAGGAGCTTCATTAACCTACAACCCCATAGTTTTAGGACCAAAATTAGTAAGAAAAACACCTTAAAACTCGTTCCCTAAACCGTAAATTTTCAAAACTCGAAAGAAGTACTTTTCAAGCACGTGATTGAAAATCGTGAATAAACTCCATGTTTGGTCCAATAATAAGTGAGGAAAGTTAATTTTATATGAATATACACTTTTTTCGTGAATTTAAAAAACGTCAAAAAATCGTTTACTATAGAGTCCTCCAATTTTGGTCAAAAACGATCATTTTGGTCATTTTTTAATTAGTGCATTTTTCAATTTATTTTTTCAATGTCGGTTTAGGAGATTCATTAACCTACAAACCCATAGCTTTAGGACTAAAATCTGTAAGAAAAATACCTTAAAACTTGTTCCCTAAACCGTAAATTTCAAAACCCGAAAGGAGTACTTTTCAAACACTTGGTTGAAAACCGTGAATAAGATACATGTTTGGTCAATTAATAAGTGAGGAATGTGATTTTTATATGAATATACACTTTTTTCGTTAATTAAAAAAAGAGTAAAAAAATCGTTTACTATAGTCCTCCAATTTTGGTAAAAAACGATCATTTTGGTCTTTTTTTTTTTTTTTAATGAGTACATTTTTCACTTTCTTTTTCCAATGTTGGGTTTAGGAGCTTCATTAACCTACAACCCCATAACTTTAGGACCAAAATCCGTAAGAAAAACACCTTAAAACTCGTTCTCTAAATCGTAAATTTCAAAAACCCGAACGGAGTAATTTTCAAGCACGTGGTTGAAAACCGTGAATAAGCTACATGCTTGGTCCAATAGAGAGTGAGGAACGTTAATTTTATATGAATATACAATTTTTCGTGAATTAAAAAAAAGTCAAAAAATCGTTTACTATTTCTCCAATTTTGGTAAAAAACGGTCATTTTGGTCATTTTTTAATGGGTACATTTTTCACTTTCTTTTTTCAATGTTGGGTTTAGGAGCTACATTAACCTATAACCCCATAACTTTAGGACCAAAATCCGTAAGAAAAACACATTAAAACTCGTTCCCTAAACCGTAAATTTCCAAAACTAGAACGGAGTAATTTTCAAGCACGTGGTTGGAAACCGTGAATAAGCTACATGCTTGGTCCAATAGAAAGTGAGGAATTTTAATTTTATATGAATATACAATTTTTCGTGAATTAAAAAAAGTCAAAAAATCGTTTACTATTTTCCAATTTTAGTAAAAAAAAACGGTCATTTTGGTAATTTTTTAATGGGTACATTTTTCACTTTTTTTGTTTTTCAATGTTGGGTTTATGAGCTTCATTAACCTAAAACCTCATAGCTTGAGGACAAAAATCTTTAAGAAAAGGTCATTCCCTAAACCGTAAATTTCCAAAACCCGAAAAAAGTACTTTTCAAGCACGTGGTTGAAAACCTTGAATAAACTATATATGTGGTCCAATAATAAGTGAGGAAAGTGAATTTTATATGAATATACCCTTTTTTCGTGAACTAAAAAAAAGTAAAAAAAATTGTTTACTATAGTCCTCCCGTTTTGGTCAATAACGGTCATTTTTGTAATTTTTTAATGACTACATTTTTCAATTTCTTTTTTCAATGCTGGGTTTAGGAGCTTCATTAACCTACAACCCCATAGCTTTCAGATCTAAATTCGTAAGAAAATTACCTTAAAACTCGTTTTTAAACCATAAATTTCCAAAACCCAAAAGGAGTAATTTTCAAGCACGTGGTTGAAAACCGTGAATAAGCTACATGCTTGGTCCAATAGAAAGTGAGGAATATTAATTTTATATGAATATACAATTTTTTGTGAATTGAAAAAAAGTCAAAAAATCGTTTACTATCCTCTAATTTTGGTAAAAATCGATCATTTTGGTCGTTTTTAACGAGTACATTTTTCACTCTCTCTTTTAAATGTTGGGTTTATGAGCTTCATTCACCTACAAGAAACATTATCAAGAAGCAAGAACTTTTTTAAAAGAGAACGTAAAAAAAATTGAATGGGACTGTTTTGCAATTCTGTAGGTGGATTTACTTCATTTAGGCTCCGTTTGGGATGATAGCTTTAAAAATAATTGTTGTCAACGATGCTTTTAGGAAAATTAGTTGTATATGAAGTTGATTAGTGTTTGTTAAATTTCAATTTTAAACCTAAGAAAGTAGAGCATTTGGTAATTCAAACAAAATTGTTGTTGCTTGACTGTAAAGACTAAAATAGACCCGTTATTTTGATTATTTATATGTTAATATTCAATATAATTATTTATAATTTAAATTACAAATAATATTTTGATATTTTTTTAGATTTATATGATCCAAGACTAGGAAAAATAATTGTTATATAAAATAGTATCTAAAATATTTGAGGGTTATTTTTTTTAATATGGTAATTTTTAAAACTTTTTATAAAAATATTGCAAGTTTGAAAGTATTTTTTAAAATATTGCTGTTTTGGTAGAAAAGACTCCCTCTCCACGCCAAAAAAGCAAGGTCGTCTTTTGAAAAGAAGACGATCTTCATCCACAAAAATATTTTTTTGCATTAAAAAATTGATATTTTTTAATCCAGATATTCAAAAATTTCGAAAATTATATGGTTGGAAAGCAAACACATAATGCTTTAATCTGATACCTGCTTTTACTATTTTTGGAGTTGTGTATCTAAAGATAAAGATAATCGTTGGACTATAGTTCTGCAAATTTCAGAATTGAAGATTCTTTTGAGCCGTGTGCACATTAAAAAATCGATATGTTTTTACTCTGCAAAAATTTCGAAAAAGATATGGCTGGAAAACTAATACCAAGAGCTTAAATTTGATATGTGGTTTCACTATTTTTGAAGTTGTATATCGAAGGATAAAAATCGCCGAAGTTGAGCTATTAGTTATGAAAACTTCACTAAACCCATATCAAATTTTCGAAGTTGAGCTACACTTGAAGTTTTCAGAACTGTAGCTCAACTTCGACGATCTTTATCTTTCGATATACAACTTCAAAAATAGTGAAACCACATATCAAATTGAAGCTCTCGGTGTTAGCTTTTCAGCCATAATTTTTTTCGAAATTTTTGCATATCGATTTTTTAATGCACACGGCTCAAAAGAATCTTCAGTTCTGAAATTTGCAAAACTATAGTTCAACTTGGATGATCTTTATCTTTTCATACACAACTCCAAAAATAGTGAAACCAGATATCAAATTGAAGTCATTGCAAGAATTAGTTACCATTAACGAGGATAGTTCAATTGACAGGAAGTTCTGCCCTTGATTAAGATTTTCACATTTTTTTCTTCTAAAATTTATGAACCTTTTTCACATTTTTTTTCTTTCAGATGTATGTGGAAAGAGAGAAAAATAAATAAATAAAAAATCGATATTCTTCGTCATTTGCTTCAAGTTTATCCATGGCAAAGAACCTAACAATTTAAGGGTGTCCAACAACCGTGGACTATATGAGAAATTGGTTAAGGAAAAAAAAAAAGGAAATATAAGAAAGGATATAAATGGCCAAGCTCGGGGACAAGTATAGGAGGTGACTCAGAAGAGGGATGCAACTCTATGTTATGGGGAAGTTGCGATGAACTAGAAGATAGCTCAGAAGAGGGATGTGACTCTATGTTATGAGGAAGTTGCGATGAACTAGAAGATAGCTCAAAAGAGGGATGTGACTCTATGTTATGAGGAAGTTGCAATGAACTAGAAGGTAGCTCAGAAGAAGGATGAGATTCGGGTGTGTTTGAAGGAAATTGAGGAATGCAATCCCAATTATGTGATTCAATATCACTATGCTCCCCTGGAAGTGCGGAATTGGGAAAAAATAGACGATTTTCAAGGAAGGTGACATCCATGGTATGAAAAAATTGGCGAGTCGGGGGATAATAGCATTTGTATCCTTTCTTGTTTGGTGAGTACCCTAGAAAGATGCATTTCGTGGATCGAGCATCAAGTTTGCCACGATGTTCAGGATAGATATGAACAAAAGTCGTACACCCAAATAATTTTAGTGGTAGTTGAGACACAAGATGAGATGTAGGATATAGGGTAAGCAAAGTTTGTAAGGGTGTGTTGAAGCCAAGAGTGCGAGAAGGCATGCGATTTATTAGATATGTGGCAGTTAGAACTGCTTCACCCCAGAAATTTTTTGGTACATATGAAGTGAGCATTAAGGAACGGGCTACATCAAGAAGATGACGATTTTTGCGTTCAACCACACCATTTTGTTGGGGTGTGTAAAGACAAGAGCTTTGATGGACAATACCATGATGATTTTGGATCATTCTAACTATTTTTGATTTAACTATCATTCACGATTTTCTTCCCTTACCCTTGGGCAGTGCTGATGTAATCTTGGGCATTTCATGGTTGGAGACCTTGGGAAAAATTCAATTTGATTATCGACTATCTGAGATGGACATTCGAGTGGGTGATTGGTTGGTTCAGCTACGAGGAGATCGTAGTCTGGTAAAATCCCAAATCTCACATAAATCTATGATGAGAGCAATGGGCGACGCCGATCAGGGGGTGCTCGTTGAGTTAAATGTGATGGAGCCGGAAAGGAGGAGTAAGCATGAAGGGGTTGTTCCTCGAGTTCTTGAGATGTTTCTGGTCGAAATATAGCAAGTGCTGCAACAATTCGTTCGCGTCTTTGAGGCTCTGAATTCCTTACCCCTAGTCGCAATCGTGATCATGTTGTTGAGCTCGAACCCGGGACTGGGCCTATTATTAATGTCCGCCCCTATCGATACCCACAGTTTCAGAACAATGAGATTGAACGACTGATGCGTGAGATGTTACTTGCTGACTCATTCAACCAAGTAAGACTGCTTTTTCCAGCCCGATGCTTTTAGTAAAAAAAAAAAAGATGGGAGTTGGCGTTTTTGCGTGGATTACCGGGCTCTAAACCGCAACACGATCCCGGATAAGTATCCTATTCCATTTGTAGATGAGTTGATCGACGAGTTATATGGCGCTACGATCTTCTCCAAGGTTGATTTAAAGTCGGGCTACCACCAAATTCGAGTCAATCCCTCAGATATTCATAAGACGGCTTTTCGGACCCACGAAGGGCACTACGAGTTCTTAGTAATGCCTTTTGGCTTACGCAATGCTCCTTCGACCTTTCAATCGATTATGAATGATATATTGCGACCCTTCCTTCGTAAGTTTGTACTGATGTTCTTTGACGATATTTTGATTTATAGCACTACTCTACAAGAGCATGTTGTCCAGTTGACCAAGGTGTTGGAGGTCTTGGTTGAAAATCAATTTGTGGCCAATTTTAAAAAGTGTCAATTTGCTGCTGCCAAGGTTGAATATTTGGGCAATTTGGTGTCAGCTCAGGGAGTTGCAGCAGACCCGACCAAGCCAGAAGCTATGAGGTGTTGCCCGAGCCCAAGAAATGTTAAAGAGTTACGAGGGTTCCTCGGTTTGACCGGGTATTATCAAAAGTTTGTGGCCAACTATGGGTCAAATCTCTTTTCCACTGACACAACTCCTTAAGAAAGATAAAATCAGTTGGGGGGAAGGAGCTGAGGAAGCATTCCAGCGTTTAAAATCAGCTATGATCACTGTTCCTGTTCTTGGACTACTGGATTTTTCTCGACCTTTTGAAGTAGAAACAAATGCATCCGGTGTGGGGGTAGGAGCGGTACTAATGCAAAGTCGGAGGCCAATGGCTTATTTCAGCCAAGCTTTACCTCTCACCCATCGTTTTAAAGCTGTTTATGAGAGGGAATTAATGGCAATTGTTTTTGCCATCCAGAAATGGAGACCATATCTGTTGGGTCGAAACTTTGTAGTACGTACCGACCAACGTAGCTTGAATTTTTTGTTGGAACAAAGAGTGATCGTCGGGGAATACCAACGATGGATTGCCAAATTCTTGGGATATGATTTTAGTATTGAGAACCAACGTGGGCTCGATAACACGGCAGCTGATGCCTTGTCTCGCCTTCCACCCACCTTGGAGTTTGGAGTTCTGAGTGTTGTTGAGGGACTTAATACCGCTGTTTTTTCAGCCCAAATAGATGAAGACATCACATTGAATGGAATTCGGCAAGCTTCATGCAACAACAAAACTACAACTGAAGGTTACTCCTTACGTGGAGATTTATTATTGTACAAAGGCCGACTGGTTTTACCCTCCACTTCACCAACGATTTCCTTGTTGCGTGAATTCCATAACAACCCAATTGGAGGACACCATGGCAATTTTAAAACATACCAGAGGTTAGCCCGCGAGGTATACTGGCGAGGAATGAAGGCTCAAGTAAGAAGTTTTGTTAGTGAATGTGTTGTATGTCAGCAAGCAAAATACCTTTCTTTGGCACCAACAGGTCCCTAGCAAGCCTTACCTATTCCAGAGAGAATATGGGAGGATATATCGATGGATTTCATTGAAGGGCTTCCGAAATCAAAGGGGTATGACACTATGCTTGTGGTGGTGGACCGCTTATCCAAGTATGGTCACTTTATCGCTTTAAAACATCCTTTTATTGCAATTTTTTTGGCTGCTGTATTTATTAAAGAAATTGTGCGTTTACGGTGTCCGCGGATTATTGTGTCTGACAGGGATAAAATATTCACGAGTTTGTTTTGGGTAGAGTTATTTCGCGCCTTAGGGACGCAATTACAGAAAAGTATAGGCTACAATCCTCAAACAGCCGGCAAACGAAGGTGGTGAACCGAAGTGTGGAATCCTATCTTCGGTGTTTTGCCATGACAACACCTACATAGTGGTCTAAATGGTTACCATGGGCAGAATTTAGTTACAATACTTCATTCCATGTTTCTGCTCAATTGACTCCGTTTGAAATTGTATACGGTCGTGCCCCACCGCCGTCATTGCCTTACTCTTTGGACTCTTCGGCCGTCGCCGAGGTGGATATCCAGTTTCGCGATCGGGATGCTATGTCGGTGACTTTAAAAGGGTCTTTATAGAAGGCTCAACACCGTATGTGTCCATTCTCCGCCAAAGCATCGGTCAGAATATGCCAGTTTTTCCGATACCCCCTACTTTAACTCCTGATTTGAAATTTCACGTCATCCCGGCGGGGCCTCCGAAAATCTCAATTGGAGGATACTGTTCTGGAAGTCCTTATTCGTTTGGAGCATGCCACTAAGGATGACGCTACATGGGAGCTTGCATCTACTATTGATGCCCAATTTCCAACATTCCACCTTGAGGACAAGGTGGCTCTTTGGGGGGCGGGTAATGATAGGCCCCGGTTTACAAAGGCGTATGAACGTAAGCGTGTGAGGGGTAGAGAGGTCGTGTGAAAAGTTGTTACGTGAGAGGGGCCTAGTACCTTTTTGTTAGTTAGAGTGGGCCACGTTTGGGAGTATATTATAGGGCAGTGATGTTGGGAGGGAGGTATCTTTTTTACTAATTGTGTAAACATTCTCGGTTGAGAATTAGAGAGAGGTGGGGAGCTCTCAAATCTCCCTTGTTTGGATGCTGTTGATAAATAAATTGCGGATTAGGCCTATCTTTGAGTCACACATGAACCACCACAAATCTCCATAAATATATGATCTTGTCCACTTTACTATCAAGATTGTTTAGTCTTATCAGAGAACTCATAACGAGAAAATATAAATTGCTAAGCACTCAGATGTGCTTAGTCTTATTAGAGAAATCATAACGACAAAATATAGATTGCTAGCACTCAGATGTGCTTAGTCTTATCAGAACATTTATAAAAAAAAATTATATAGATTGCTAAGCACTGATCAGATGTGTCGAGTCTTATCAATAATGCAACAATACCGCAATGCAAGTTATATAAGACATAATATATAAACAGTTATTAAACACACAACATGCCAACATACAAGCAAATAGAATCAACAATAGAAGCAACTTACACAAAAATGTCTTATGTCGCTCTTAAGACTAACCCAATGGTTCCCAAAAAGCCTTGAGCCATAATTCGAAAGCTCCAACCGAACCTAACTTAAAACAGGACAATCCAACCATTAGGAATAAAATTCCAGCAACTTAAATCAAGCATAAAAGTACATAAAAGAAGCCTTACCAGCTTGGGACTCACCCAAAATAACCTAATCCCTTGTTGCTGGGTATTCGGAGGTGTGAGCCACACATGAACCACCACATATCTGCATAATTATATGATCTTGTCCACTTTAGGCATATAACTTTTTCTCCTATTTCTCATATTTCTTTTTCTAAACTTCCCTAAACTTGAAACCCCAAACAAACCATAGTCTATTATCCAATACTTCCACTTAACCCAACAATACCAAATATAAACTCCTAAATTGAATCCAAACAACAATTTTGGTTAATCCAATAACCAAAATCCACATTATTCTAATTTCGAAACACGAGGCGTTACAATATGTATTTTTTTTTTTAAATTTCTATTCATCTCCAAAGGTTTCCAAAAAGCCTTATCAAGAATGCAAAAAAAATGACTATCAAGATTGTTTAGTCTTATCAGAGAATTCATAACGACAAAATATAAATTGCTAGGCACTCAGATGTGCTTAGTCTTATAAGGGAATTCATAACGACAAAATATAGATTGCTATGCACTCAGATGTGCTTAGTCTTATCAGAACATTTATAAACGACAATATATAAAAATTGCTAAGCACTTAGATGTTCTTAATCTTATCAAAACATTTATAAAAAACAATATATAGATTGCTAAGCACTAATCAGATGTGTCGAGTCTTATCTATAATGCAACAATACCACAATGTAAGTCATATAAGTTATAATATATAAGCAGTTATTAAACACACAACATGCCAACATACAAGCAAATAGAATCAACAATAGAAGCAACTTACACAAAAATGTCTTATGTCGCTCTTAAGACTAACCCAATGGTTCCCAAAAAGCCTTGAGCCATAATTCGAAAGCTCCAACCGAACCTAACTTAAAACAGGACAATCCAACCATTAGGAATAAAATTCAGCAACTTAAATCAAGCATAAAAGTACATAAAAGAAGCCTTACCAGCTTGAGATTCACCCAAAATAACCCAATCCCTTGTTGGTGGGTATTCGGAGGTGTGAGTGATAGGCCCCGGTTTACAAAGGTGTATGAACGTAAGCGTGTGAGGGGTAGAGAGGCCGTGTGAAAAGTTGTTACGTGAGAGGGGCGCAGTACCTTTTTGTTTGTGAGTATATTATAGGGCAGTGATGTTGGGAGGGAGGTATCTTTTTTGCTAATTGTGTAAACATTCTCTGTTGAGAAGTAGGGAGAGGTGGGGAGCTCTCAAATCTCCCTTGTTTGGCTGTTGTTGATAAATAAATTGTGGTTTAGGCCTATCAATTTGGTATCAGAGCGGTGTTCTGGGTATGGTTAGTAGAATGGAAGCTAGAGTAATAACATTGGAGGAGAAGATGACTGAATTGATGGAGAAACATGCAGGATTGGAAGGGAAGATACAAGTGCAACATTAGGACATGAACACAAGGTTTATGAGGTTGGAGGAGTTAATTCGTGCAAATAGAGGATCGACTTCTTCTGAACGAACACGAAGTGATAAGGGGAAGCGTTCGACAGATGAAGAATTGAAAGAAAAAATGGTTGAATCAAAGGAAAAAAAAACTGATGAGACTAAAACCGAGAGTGACTCACCTGGAAATCGAGAAGTGTCTTTGTTTGATATGCGTTTGAGGAAGCTTGAGATGCCCGTCTTCAAAAGGGTGGGAAGAAGAAGATGTAGACGGCTGAGTCCATAGGGTTGAACGATATTTTGTGGTTAATAGGTTATCGGAGAGAGATAAATTGGAGGCCGCCGTCATGTGTTTGGAGGGGGAGGCGCTTACATGGCATCAATATGAGGATGAACAAACAAAGATTACCAGCTGGGATGAATTCAAGGGGTTACTTCGTGAGCGATTTCGGCCATCAACGAAGGATGATCGATATGCGCGGTTGATGCGATTACAACAGGAAACGACGGTGCGGCTTTATCGGCGCCGGTTTGAACAATACGTTTCGGGGTTGAAGGATATATGCGTGGGAGTTCTGGAAAGCAAATTTGTGTGTGGGTTGAAGGAGGAGATGCGCAAGCTGAAGCCCGTGGGCCTTAAGGCTAAGATGGCCATGGCTCAATTAATCGAAGATGATGATCTGATAAAACAAAAAAAAAAGAAGCTGGGGGTTGCCCGAAGTCCAAACCCTAAAAGTGGGTCGACGCAAACTGGATCGGGTTTATGGGGAGAGCGGGTCCGCGAGTCGAACCGTTTCTCTTAAACTAAATCGTGCGACACCTTTATCAACATCCATCACTCTCGTGCGTGATACGATGGGGAAGAGGAGTTTCGAGCCTCCGTTCAAACGCCTCACCGATTTGGAGCTGCAGAGCAAACGTGAAAAATGTTTGTGTTATAAATGCGATGAGAAGTTCATCCCCGGCCATCGATGTAAAAAAATGAATTGCAGGTGATGGTTTTGCAAGGAGATGAGTCTGAAGGAATGGAAGAGCATTTGGTGATGCAAGACGGGACTACCAACGAAGGGCAAGAAGGTCCCGAAGTCGCAATCGAAAACTCTGAGGTTGCGGCCTTGTCCTTGAACTCCATGGTCGGGTTTAATTCACCGAAAACTATGAAGGTGAGAGGAATAATCGTCGGACAAGGCGTTGTGGTGCTCATTGACAGTGGCGCTACCCACAATTTCATTTCAGATGCAATTGTACAAACCCTCGGTCTACCAGTATCACCATCAACAAGTTATGGTGTCATTTTGGGAACGGGAGGATCGGTGCGCGCTTCCGGGATTTGTAAAGTTGTGATTCTAACTATTTCTGATTTAACTATCATTCACGATTTTCTTCCCTTACCCTTGGGCAGTGCTGATGTAATCTTGGGCATTTCATGGTTGGAGACCTTGGGAAAAATTCAATTTGATTATCGACTATCTGAGATGGACATTCGAGTGGGTGATTGGTTGGTTCAGCTACGAGGAGATCGTAGTCTGGTAAAATCCCAAATCTCACTTAAATCTATGATGAGAGCAATGGGCGACGCCGATCAGGGGGTGCTCGTTGAGTTAAATGTGATGGAGCCGGAAAGGAGGAGTAAGCATGAAGGGGTTGTTCCTCGAGTTCTTGAGATGTTTCTGGTCGAAATATAGCAAGTGCTGCAACAATTCGTTCGCGTCTTTGAGGCTCCGAATTCCTTACCCCCTAGTCGCAATCGTGATCATGTTGTTGAGCTTGAACCCGGGATTGGGCCTATTATTAATGTTCGCCCCTATCGATACCCACAGTTTAAGAAAGATGAGATTGAACGACTGATGCGTGAGATGTTGCTTGCTGACTCATTCAACCAAGTAAGAGTGCTTTTTCCAGCCCGGTGCTTTTAGTAAAAAGAAAAAGATGGGAGTTGGCGTTTTTGCGTGGATTACCGGGCTCTAAACCGCAACACGATCCCGGATAAGTATCCTATTCCTATTGTAGATGAGTTGATCGACGAGTTATATGGCGCAACGATCTTCTCCAAGATTGATTTAAAGTCGGGCTACCACCAAATTCGAGTCAATCCCTCAGATATTCATAAGACGGCTTTTCGGACCCACGAAGGGCACTACGAGTTCTTAGTAATGCCTTTTGGCTTACGCAATGCTCCTTCGACCTTTCAATCGATTATGAATGATATATTGCGAACCTTCCTTCGTAAGTTTGTACTGGTGTTCTTTGACGATATTTTGATTTATAGCACTACTCTACAAGAGCAAGTTGTCTAATTGACCAAGGTGTTGGAGGTCTTGGTTGAAAATCAATTTGTGGCCAATTTTTAAAAGTGTCAATTTGCTGCTGCCAAGGTTGAATATTTGGGCCATTTGGTGTCAGCTCAGGGAGTTGCAGCAGACCCGACCAAGCCAGAAGCTATGAGGTGTTGCCCGAGCCCAAGAAATGTTAAAGAGTTACGAAGGTTCCTCGGTTTGACCAGGTATTATCAAAAGTTTGTGGCCAACTATGGGTCAAATCTCTTTTCCACTGACACAACTCCTTAAGAAAGATAAATTCAGTTGGGGGGAAGGAGCTGAGGAAGCATTCCAGCGTTTAAAATCAGCTATGATCACTGTTCCTGTTCTTGGACTACTGGATTTTTCTCGACCTTTTGAAGTAGAAACAGATGCATCCGGTGTGGGGGTAGGAGCGGTACTAATGCAAAGTCGGAGGCCAATGGCTTATTTCAACCAAGCTTTACCTCTCACCCATCGTTTTAAAGCTGTTTATGAGAGGGAATTAATGGCAATTGTTTTTGCCATCCAGAAATGGAGACCATATCTGTTGGGTCGAAACTTTGTAGTACGTACCGACCAACGTAGCTTGAATTTTTTGTTGGAACAAAGAGTGATCGTCGGGGAATACCAACGATGGATTGCCAAATTCTTGGGATATGATTTTAGTATTGAGAACCAACGTGGGCTCGATAACACGGCAGCTGATGCCTTGTCTCGCCTTCCACCCACCTTGGAGTTTGGAGTCCTGAGTGTTGTTGAGGGACTTAATACCGCTGTTTTTTCAGCCCAAATAGATGAAGACATCACATTGAATGGAATTCGGCAAGCTTTATGCAACAACAAAACTACATTTGAAGGTTACTCCTTACGTGGAGATTTATTATTGTACAAAGGCCGACTTGTTTTACCCTCCACTTCACCACCGATTTTCTTGTTGCGTGAATTCCATAACAACCCAATTGGAGGACACCATGGCGATTTTAAAACATACCAGAGGTTAGCCCGCGAGGTATACTGGCGAGGAATGAAGGCTCAAGTAAGAAGTTTTGTTAGTGAATGTGTTGTATGTCAGCAAGCAAAATACCTTTCTTTGGCACCAACAGGTCTCTAGCAAGCCTTACCCTATTCCAGAGAGAATATGGGAGGATATATCGATGGATTTCATTGAAGGGCTTCCGAAATCAAAGGGGTATGACACTATGCCTGTGGTGGTGGACCGCTTATCCAAGTATGGTCACTCTATCGCTTTAAAACATCCTCTTATTGCAATTTTTGTGGTTGCTGTATTTATTCAAGAAATTGTGCGTTTACGGTGTCCGCGGATTATTGTGTCTGACAGGGATAAAATATTCACGAGTTTGTTTTGGGTAGAGTTATTTCGCGCCTTAGGAACGCAATTACAGAAAAGTACAGGCTACCATCCTCAAACAGCCGGCAAACGGAGGTGGTGAACCGAAATGTGGAATCCTATCTTCGGTGTTTTGCCATGACAACACCTACATAGTGGTCTAAATGGTTACCATGGGCAGAATTTAGTTACAATACTTCATTCCATGTTTCTGCTCAATTGACTCCGTTTGAAATTGTATACGGTCGTGCCCCACCGCCGTCATTGCCTTACTCTTTGGACTCTTCGGCCGTCGCCGAGGTGGATATCCAGTTGCGCGATCGGGATGCTATGTCGGTGACTTTAAAAGGGATCGGTCAGAATATGCCAGTTCGGGATGCTATGTCGGATGCTATGCTATGTCGGACTCTTCGGCCAACATCGTATGTGTCCATTCTCCGCCAAGCCATCGGTCAGAATATGCCAGTTTTTCTGATACCCCCTACTTTAACTCCTGATTTGAAATTTCACGTCATCCCGGCGGGGCCTCCGAAAATCTCCATTGGAGGATACTGTTCTGGAAGTCCTTATTCCTTTGGAGCATGCCACTAAGGATGACGCGACATCGGAGCTTGCAGCTACTATTGATGCCCAATTTCCAGCATTCCACCTTGAGGACAAGGTGGCTCTTTGGGGGGCGGGTAATGATAGGCCCCGGTTTACAAAGGCGTATGAACGTAAGCGTGTGAGGGGTAGAGAGGTCGTGTGAAAAGTTGTTACCTGAGAGGGGCCTAGTACCTTTTTGTTAGTTAGAGTGGGCCACGTTTGGGAGTATATTATAGGGCAGTGATGTTGGGAGGGAGGTATCTTTTTTACTAATTGTGTAAACATTCTCGGTTGAGAATTAGAGAGAGGTGGGGAGCTCTCAAATCTCCCTTGTTTGGATGCTGTTGATAAATAAATTGCGGATTAGGCCTATCTTTGAGTCACACATGAACCACCACAAATCTCCATAAATATATGATCTTGTCCACTTTACTATCAAGATTGTTTAGTCTTATCAGAGAACTCATAACGAGAAAATATAAATTGCTAAGCACTCAGATGTGCTTAGTCTTATTAGAGAAATCATAACGACAAAATATAGATTGCTAGCACTCAGATGTGCTTAGTCTTATCAGAACATTTATAAAAAAAATTATATAGATTTCTAAGCACTGATCAGATGTGTCGAGTCTTATCAATAATGCAACAATACCACAATGCAAGTTATATAAGACATAATATATAAGCAGTTATTAAACACACAACATGCCAACATACAAGCAAATAGAATCAACAATAGAAGCAACTTACACAAAAATGTCTTATGTCGCTCTTAAGACTAACCCAATGGTTCCCAAAAAGCCTTGAGCCATAATTCGAAAGCTCCAACCGAACCTAACTTAAAACAGGACAATCCAACCATTAGGAATAAAATTCCAGCAACTTAAATCAAGCATAAAAGTACATAAAAGAAGCCTTACCAGCTTGGGATTCACCCAAAATAACCTAATCCCTTGTTGGTGGGTATTCGGAGGTGTGAGCCACACATGAACCACCACATATCTGCATAATTATATGATCTTGTCCACTTTAGGCATATAACTTTTTCTCCTATTTCTCATATTTCTTTTTCTAAACTTCCCTAAACTTGAAACCCCAAACAAACCATAGTCTATTATCCAATACTTCCACTTAACCCAACGATAACAAATATAAACTCCTAAATTGAATCCAAACAACAATTTTGGTTAATCCAATAACCAAAATCCACATTATTCTAATTTCGAAACACGGGGCGTTACAATATGTATTTTTTTTAAAATTTCTATTCATCTCCAAAGGTTTCCAAAAAGCCTTATCAAGAATGCAAAAAAAATGACTATCAAGATTGTTTAGTCTTATCAGAGAATTCACAACGACAAAATATAAATTGCGAGGCACTCAGATGTGCTTAGTCTTATAAGAGAATTCATAACGACAAAATATAGATTGCTATGCACTCAGATGTGCTTAGTCTTATCAGAACATTTATAAACGACAATATATAAAAATTGCTAAGCACTTAGATGTTCTTAATCTTATCAAAACATTTATAAAAAACAATATATAAATTGCTAAGCACTAATCAGATGTGTCGAGTCTTATCTATAATAGATAAGACTCGACACATTTAAATACCACAATGCAAGTCATATAAGTTATAATATATAAGCAGTTATTAAACACACAACATGCCAACATACAAGCAAGTAGAATCAACAATAGAAGCAACTTACACAAAAATGTCTTATGTCGCTCTTAAGACTAACCCAATGGTTCCCAAAAAGCCTTGAGCCATAATTCGAAAGCTCCAACCGAACCTAACTTAAAACAGGACAATCCAACCATTAGTTATAAAATTCCAGCAACTTAAATCAAGAATAAAAGTACCTAAAAGAAGCCTTACAACTTGGGATTCACCCAAAATAACCCAATCCCTTGTTGGTGGGTATTCAGAGGTGTGAGTGATAGGCCCCGGTTTACAAAGGTGTATGAACGTAAGCGTGTGAGGGGTAGAGAGGCCGTGTGAAAAGTTGTTACGTGAGAGGGGCGCAGTACCTTTTTGTTTGTGAGTATATTATAGGGCAGTGATGTTTGGAAGGAGGTATCTTTTTTGCTAATTGTGTAAACATTCTCTGTTGAGAAGTAGGGAGAGGTGGGGAGATCTCAAATCTCCCTTGTTTGGCTGCTGTTGATAAATAAATTGTGGTTTAGGCCTATCAATTTGGTATCAGAGCGGTGTTCTGGGTATGGTTAGTAGAATGGAAGCTAGAGTAATAACATTGGAGGAGAAGATGACTGAATTGATGGAGAAACATGCAGGATTAGAAGGGAAGTTACAAGTGCAACATTAGGACATGAACACGAGGTTTATGAGGTTGGAGGAGTTAATTCGTGCAAACAGAGGACCGACTTCATCCGAACGAACACGAAGTGATAAGGTGAAGCGTTCGACAGATGAAGAATTGAGAGAAAAAATGGTTGAATCAAAGGGAAAAAAAACTGATGAGACTAAAACCGAGAGTGACTCACCTGGAAATTGAGAAGTGTCTTTGTTTGATATGCATTTGAGGAAGCTTGAGATGCCCGTCTTCAAAGGGGAGGGAAGAAGAAGATGTAGACGGCTGAGTCCATAGGGTTGAACGATATTTTGTGGTTAATAGGTTTTTCGGAGAGAGATAAATTGGAGGCCGCCGTCATGTGTTTGGAGGGGGAGGCGCTTACATGGCATTAATATGAGGATGAACAAACAAAGATTACCAGCTGGGATGAATTCAAGGGGTTACTTCGTGAGCGATTTCGGCCATCAACGAAGGATGATCGATATGCGCGGTTGTTGCGATTACAACAGGAAACGACGGTGCGGCTTTATCGGCGCCGGTTTGAACAATACGTTTCGGGGTTGAAGGATATATGCGTGGGAGTTCTGGAAAGCAAATTTGTGTGTGGGTTGAAGGAGGAGATGCGCAAGCTGAAGCCCGTGGGCCTTAAGGCTAAGATGGTCATGGCTCAATTAATCGAAGATGATGATCTGTTAAAACAAAAAAAAAGAAACTGGGGGTTGCCGGAAGTCCAAACCCTAAAAGTGGGTCGACGCAAACTGGATCGGGTTATGGGGCGAGCGGGTCCGCGGGTCGAACCGTTTCTTTTAACCTAAATCGTGCGACACCTTTATCAACATCCATCACTCTCGTGCGTGATACGATGGGGAAGAGGAGTTTCGAGCCTCCGTTCAAATGCCTCACCGATTTGGACCTGCAGAGCAAACGTGAAAAATGTTTGTGTTACAAATGCGATGAGAAGTTCATCCCCGGCCATCGATGTAAAAAAATGAATTGCAGGTGATGGTTTTGCAAGGAGATGAGTCTGAAGGAATGGAAGAGCATTTGGTGATGCAAGACGGGACTAACAACTTAGGGCAAGAAGGTCCCGAAGTCGCAATCGAAAACTCTGAGGTTGCGGCCTTGTCCTTGAACTCCATGGTCGGGTTTAATTCACCGAAAACTATGAAGGTGAGAGGAATAATCGTCGGACAAGGCGTTGTGGTGCTCATTGACAGTGGCGCTACCCACAATTTCATTTCAGATGCAATTGTACAAACCCTCGGTCTACCAGTATCACCATCAACAAGTTATGGTGTCATTTTGGGAACGGGAGGATCGGTGCGCGCTTCCGGGATTTGTAAAGTTGTGATTCTAACTATTTCTGATTTAACTATCATTCACGATTTTCTTCCCTTACCCTTGGGCAGTGCTGATGTAATCTTGGGCATTTCATGGTTGGAGACCTTGGGAAAAATTCAATTTGATTATCGACTATCTGAGATGGACATTCGAGTGGGTGATTGGTTGGTTCAGCTACGAGGAGATCGTAGTCTGGTAAAATCCCAAATCTCACTTAAATCTATGATGAGAGCAATGGGCGACGCCGATCAGGGGGTGCTCGTTGAGTTAAATGTGATGGAGCCGGAAAGGAGGAGTAAGCATGAAGGGGTTGTTCCTCGAGTTCTTGAGATGTTTCTGGTCGAAATATAGCAAGTGCTGCAACAATTCGTTCGCGTCTTTGAGGCTCCGAATTCCTTACCCCCTAGTCGCAATCGTGATCATGTTGTTGAGATTGAACCTGGGATTGGGCCTATTATTAATGTTCGCCCCTATCGATACCCACAGTTTCAGAAAGATGAGATTGAACGAATGATGCGTGAGATGTTGCTTGCTGACTCATTCAACCAAGTAAGAGTGCTTTTTCCAGCCCGGTGCTTTTAGTAAAAAGAAAAAGATGGGAGTTGGCGTTTTTGCGTGGATTACCGGGCTCTAAACCGCAACACGATCCCGGATAAGTATCCTATTCCTATCGTAGATGAGTTGATCGACGAGTTATATGGCAATACGATCTTCTCCAAGATTGATTTAAAGTCGGGCTACAACCAAATTCGAGTCAATCCCTCAGATATTCATAAGACGGCTTTTCGGACCCACGAAGGGCACTACGAGTTCTTAGTAATGCCTTTTGGCTTACGCAATGCTCCTTCGACCTTTCAATCGATTATGAATGATATATTGCGAACCTTCCTTCGTAAGTTTGTACTGGTGTTCTTTGACGATATTTTGATTTATAGCACTACTCTACAAGAGCATGTTGTCCAGTTGACCAAGGTGTTGGAGGTCTTGGTTGAAAATCAATTTGTGGCCAATTTTTAAAAGTGTCAATTTGCTGCTGCCAAGGTTGAATATTTGGGCCATTTGGTGTCAGCCCAGGGAGTTGCAGCAGACCCGACCAAGCCAGAAGCTATGAGGTGTTGCCCGAGCCCAAGAAATGTTAAAGAGTTACGAGGGTTCCTCGGTTTGACCAGGTATTATCAAAAGTTTGTGGCCAACTATGGGTCAAATCTCTTTTCCACTGACACAACTCCTTAAGAAAGATAAATTCAGTTGGGGGGAAGGAGCTGAGGAAGCATTCCAGCGTTTAAAATCAGCTATGATCACTGTTCCTGTTCTTGGACTACCGGATTTTTCTCGACCTTTTGAAGTAGAAACAGATGCATCCGGTGTGGGGGTAGGAGCGGTACTAATGCAAAGTCGGAGGCCAATGGCTTATTTCAGCCAAGCTTTACCTCTCACCCATCGTTTTAAAGTTGTTTATGAGAGGGAATTAATGGCAATTGTTTTTGCCATCCAGAAATGGAGACCATATCTGTTGGGTCGAAACTTTGTAGTACGTACCGACCAACGTAGCTTGAATTTTTTGTTGGAACAAAGAGTGATCGTCGGGGAATACCGACGATGGATTGCCAAATTCTTGGGATATGATTTTAGTATGGAGAACCAACGTGGGCTCGATAACACGACAGCTGATGCCTTGTCTCGCCTTCCACCCACCTTGGAGTTTGGAGTCCTGAGTGTTGATGAGGGACTTAATACTGCTGTTTTTTCAGCCCAAATAGATGAAGACATCACATTGAATGGAATTCGGCAAGCTTTATGCAACAACAAAACTACAACTGAAGGTTACTCCTTACGTGGAGATTTATTATTGTACAAAGGCCGACTGGTTTTACCCTCCACTTCACCAACGATTTCCTTGTTGCGTGAATTCCATAACAACCCAATTGGAGGACACCATGGCGATTTTAAAACATACCAGAGGTTAGCCCGCGAGGTATACTGGCGAGGAATGAAGGCTCAAGTAAGAAGTTTTGTTAGTGAATGTGTTGTATGTCAGCAAGCAAAATACCTTTCTTTGGCACCAACAGGTCTCTAGCAAGCCTTACCTATTCCAGAGAGAATATGGGAGGATATATCGATGGATTTCATTGAAGGGCTTCCGAAATCAAAGGGGTATGACACTATGCTTGTGGTGGTGGACCGCTTATCCAAGTATGGTCACTTTATCGCTTTAAAACATCCTTTTATTGCAATTTTTGTGGCTGCTGTATTTATTAAAGAAATTGTGCGTTTACGGTGTCCGCGGATTATTGTGTCTGACAGGGATAAAATATTCACGAGTTTGTTTTGGGTAGAGTTATTTCGCGCCTTGGGGACGCAATTACAGAAAAGTATAGGCTACCATCCTCAAACAGCCGGCAAACGAAGGTGGTGAACCGAAGTGTGGAATCCTATCTTCGGTGTTTTGCCATGACAACACCTACATAGTGGTCTAAATGGTTACCATGGGCAGAATTTAGTTACAATACTTCATTCCATGTTTCTGCTCAATTGACTCCGTTTGAAATTGTATACGGTCGTGCCCCACCGCCGTCATTGCCTTACTCTTTGGACTCTTCGGCCGTCGCCGAGGTGGATATCCAGTTTCGCGATCGGGATGCTATGTCGGTGACTTTAAAAGGGTCTTTATAGAAGGCTCAACACCGTATGTGTCCATTCTCCGCCAAGCCATCGGTCAGAATATGCCAGTTTTTCCGATACCCCCTACTTTAACTCCTGATTTGAAATTTCACGTCATCCCGGCGGGGCCTTCGAAAATCTCAATTGGAGGATACTGTTCTGGAAGTCCTTATTCGTTTGGAGCATGCCACTAAGGATGACGCTACATGGGAGCTTGCATCTACTATTGATGCCCAATTTCCAACATTCCACCTTGAGGACAAGGTGGCTCTTTGGGGGGCGGGTAATGATAGGCCCCGGTTTACAAAGGCGTATGAACGTAAGCGTGTGAGGGGTAGAGAGGTCGTGTGAAAAGTTGTTACGTGAGAGGGGCCTAGTACCTTTTTGTTAGTTAGAGTGGGCCACGTTTGGGAGTATATTATAGGGCAGTGATGTTGGGAGGGAGGTATCTTTTTTACTAATTGTGTAAACATTCTCGGTTGAGAATTAGAGAGAGGTGGGGAGCTCTCAAATCTCCCTTGTTTGGATGCTGTTGATAAATAAATTGCGGATTAGGCCTATCTTTGAGTCACACATGAACCACCACAAATCTCCATAAATATATGATCTTGTCCACTTTACTATCAAGATTGTTTAGTCTTATCAGAGAACTCATAACGAGAAAATATAAATTGCTAAGCACTCAGATGTGCTTAGTCTTATAAGAGAATTCATAACGACAAAATATAGATTGCTATGCACTCAGATGTGCTTAGTCTTTTCAGAACATTTATAAACGACAATATATAAAAATTGCTAAGCACTTAGATGTTCTTAATCTTATCAAAACATTTATAAAAAACAATATATAGATTGCTAAGCACTAATCAGATGTGTCGAGTCTTATCTATAATGCAACAATACCACAATGCAAGTCATATAAGTTATAATATATAAGCAGTTATTAAACACACAACATGCCAACATACAAGCAAATAGAATCAACAATAGAAGCAACTTACACAAAAATGTCTTATGTCGCTCTTAAGACTAACCCAATGGTTCCCAAAAAGCCTTGAGCCATAATTCGAAAGCTCCAACCGAACCTAACTTAAAACAGGACAATCCAACCATTAGGAATAAAATTCAGCAACTTAAATCAAGCATAAAAGTACATAAAAGAAGCCTTACCAGCTTGGGATTCACCCAAAATAACCCAATCCCTTGTTGGTGGGTATTCGGAGGTTTGAGTGATAGGCCCCGGTTTACAAAGGTGTATGAACGTAAGCGTGTGAGGGGTAGAGAGGCCGTGTGAAAAGTTGTTACGTGAGAGGGGCGCAGTACCTTTTTGTTTGTGAGTATATTATAGCGCAGTGATGTTGGGAGGGAGGTATCTTTTTTGCTAATTGTGTAAACATTCTCTGTTGAGAAGTAGGGAGAGGTGGGGAGCTCTCAAATCTCCCTTGTTTGGCTGCTGTTGATAAATAAATTGTGGTTTAGGCCTATCAATTTGGTATCAGAGCGGTGTTCTGGGTATGGTTAGTAGAATGGAAGCTAGAGTAATAACATTGGAGGAGAAGATGACTGAATTGATGGATAAACATGCAGGATTGGAAGGGAAGATACAAGTGCAACATTAGGACATGAACACGAGGTTTATGAGGTTGGAGGAGTTAATTCGTGCAAACAGAGGATCGACTTCTTCCGAACGAACACGAAGTGATAAGGGGAAGCGTTCGACAGATGAAGAATTGAAAGAAAAAATGGTTGAATCAAAGGAAAAAAAAAACTGATGAGACTAAAACCGAGAGTGACTCACCTGGAAATCGAGAAGTGTCTTTGTTTGATATGCGTTTGAGGAAGCTTGAGATGCCCGTCTTCGAAGGGGAGGGAAGAAGAAGATGTAGACGGCTGAGTCCATAGGGTTGAACGATATTTTGTGGTTAATAGGTTATCGGAGAGAGATAAATTGGAGGCCGCCGTCATGTGTTTGGGGGGGAGGCGCTTACATGGCATCAATATGAGGATGAACAAACAAAGATTACCAACTGGGATGAATTCAAGGGGTTACTTCGTGAGCGATTTCGGCCATCAACGAAGGATGATCGATATGCGCGGTTGATGCGATTACAACAGGAAACGACGGTGCGGCTTTATCGGCGCCGGGTTTAACAATACGTTTCGGGGTTGAAGGATATATGCGTGGGAGTTCTGGAAAGCAAATTTGTGTGTGGGTTGAAGGAGGAGATGCGCAAGCTGAAGCCCGTGGGCCTTAAGGCTAAGATGGCCATGGCTCAATTAATCGAAGATGATGATCTGTTAAAACAAAAAAAAAAGAAGCTGGGGGTTGCCGGAAGTCCAAACCCTAAAAGTGGGTCGACGCAAACTGGATCGGGTTATGGGGCGAGCGGGTCTGCGGGTCGAACCGTTTCTTTTAACCTAAATCGTGCGACACCTTTATCAACATCCATCACTCTCGTGCGTGATACGATGGGGAAGAGGAGTTTCGAGCCTCCGTTCAAACGCCTCACCGATTTGGAGCTGCAGAGCAAACGTGAAAAATGTTTGTGTTACAAATGCGATGAGAAGTTCATCCCCGGCCATCGATGTAAAAAAATGAATTGCAGGTGATGGTTTTGCAAGGAGATGAGTCTGAAGGAATGGAAGAGCATTTGGTGATGCAAGACGGGGCTAACAACGAAGGGCAAGAAGGTCGCGAAGTCGCAATCGAAAACTCTAAGGTTGCGGCCTTGTCCTTGAACTCCATGGTCGGGTTTAATTCACCGAAAACTATGAAGGTGAGAGGAATAATCGTAGGACAAGGCGTTGTGGTGCTCATTGACAGTGGGGCTACCCACAATTTCATTTCAGATGCAATTGTACAAACCCTCGGTCTACCAGTATCACCATCAACAAGTTATGGTGTCATTTTGGGAACGGGAGGATCGGTGCGCGCTTCCGGGATTTGTAAAGTTGTGATTCTAACTATTTCTTATTTAACTATCATTCACGATTTTCTTCCCTTACCCTTGGGCAGTGATGATGTAATCTTGGGCATTTCATGGTTGGAGACCTTGGGAAAAATTCAATTTGATTATCGACTATCTGAGATGGACATTCGAGTGGGTGATTGGTTGGTTCAGCTACGAGGAGATCGTAGTCTGGTAAAATCCCAAAACTCACTTAAATCTATGATGAGAGCAATGGGCGACGCCGATCAGGGGGTGCTCGTTGAGTTAAATGTGATGGAGCCGGAAAGGAGGAGTAAGCATGAAGGGGTTGTTCCTCGAGTTCTTGAGATGTTTCTGGTCGAAATATAGCAAGTGCTGCAACAATTCGTTCGCGTCTTTGAGGCTCCGAATTCCTTACCCCCTAGTCGCAATCGTGATCATGTTGTTGAGCTTGAACCCGGGACTGGGCCTATTATTAATGTTCGCCCCTATCGATACCTACAGTTTCAGAAAGATGAGATTGAACGACTGGTGCGTGAGATGTTGCTTGCTGACTCATTCAACCAAGTAAGAGTGCTTTTTCCAGCCCGGTGCTTTTAGTAAAAAGAAAAAGATGGGAGTTGGCGTTTTTGCATGGATTACCGGGCTCTAAACCGCAACACGATCCCGGATAAGTATCCTATTCCTATCGTAGATGAGTTGATCGACGAGTTATATGGCGCTACGATCTTCTCCAAGATTGATTTAAAGTCGGGCTACCACCAAATTCGAGTCAATCCCTCAGATATTCATAAGACGGCTTTTCGGACCCACGAAGGGCAGTACGAGTTCTTAGTAATGCCTTTTGGCTTACGCAATGCTCCTTCGACCTTTCAATCGATTATGAATGATATATTGCGAACCTTCCTTCGTAAGTTTGTACTGGTGTTCTTTGACGATATTTTGATTTATAGCACTACTCTACAAGAGCATGTTGTCCAGTTGACCAAGGTGTTGGAGGTCTTGGTTGAAAATCAATTTGTGGCCAATTTTTAAAAGTGTCAATTTGCTGCTGCCAAGGTTGAATATTTGGGCCATTTGGTGTCAGCTCAGGGAGTTGCAGCAGACCCGACCAAGCCAGAAGCTATGAGGTGTTGCCCGAGCCCAAGAAATGTTAAAGAGTTACGAGGGTTCCTCGGTTTGACCAGGTATTATCAAAAGTTTGTGGCCAACTATGGGTCAAATCTCTTTTCCACTGACACAACTCCTTAAGAAAGATAAATTCAGTTGGGGGGAAGGAGCTGAGGAAGCATTCCAGCGTTTAAAATCAGCTATGATCACTGTTCCTGTTCTTGGACTACCGGATTTTTCTCGACCTTTTGAAGTAGAAACAGATGCATCCGGTGTGGGGGTAGGAGCGGTACTAATGCAAAGTCGGAGGCCAATGGCTTATTTCAGCCAAGCTTTACCTCTCACCCATCGTTTTAAAGTTGTTTATGAGAGGGAATTAATGGCAATTGTTTTTGCCATCCAGAAATGGAGACCATATCTGTTGGGTCGAAACTTTGTAGTACGTACCGACCAACGTAGCTTGAATTTTTTGTTGGAACAAAGAGTGATCGTCGGGGAATACCAACGATGGATTGCCAAATTCTTGGGATATGATTTTAGTATTGAGAACCAACGTGGGCTCGATAACACGGCAGCTGATGCCTTGTCTCGCCTTCCACCCACCTCGGAGTTTGGAGTCCTGAGTGTTGATGAGGGACTTAATACCGCTGTTTTTTCAGCCCAAATAGATGAAGACATCACATTGAATGGAATTCGGCAAGCTTTATGCAACAACAAAACTACAACTGAAGGTTACTCCTTACGTGGAGATTTATTATTGTACAAAGGCCGACTGGTTTTACCCTCCACTTCACCAACGATTTCCTTGTTGCGTGAATTCCATAACAACCCAATTGGAGGACACCATGGCGATTTTAAAACATACCAGAGGTTAGCCCGCGAGGTATACTGGCGAGGAATGAAGGCTCAAGTAAGAAGTTTTGTTAGTGAATGTGTTGTATGTCAGCAAGCAAAATACCTTTCTTTGGCACCAACAGGTCTCTAGCAAGCCTTACCTATTCCAGAGAGAATATGGGAGGATATATCGATGGATTTCATTGAAGGGCTTCCGAAATCAAAGGGGTATGACACTATGCTTGTGGTGGTGGACCGCTTATCCAAGTATGGTCACTTTATCGCTTTAAAACATCCTTTTATTGCAATTTTTGTGGCTGCTGTATTTATTAAAGAAATTGTGCGTTTACGGTGTCCGCGGATTATTGTGTCTGACAGGGATAAAATATTCACGAGTTTGTTTTGGGTAGAGTTATTTCGCGCCTTGGGGACGCAATTACAGAAAAGTATAGGCTACCATCCTCAAACAGCCGGCAAACGAAGGTGGTGAACTGAAGTGTGGAATCCTATCTTCGGTGTTTTGCCATGACAACACCTACATAGTGGTCTAAATGGTTACCATGGGCAGAATTTAGTTACAATACTTCATTCCATGTTTCTGCTCAATTGACTCCGTTTGAAATTGTATACGGTCGTGCCCCACCGCCGTCATTGCCTTACTCTTTGGACTCTTCGGCCGTTGCCGAGGTGGATATCCAATTTCGCGATCGGGATGCTATGTCGGTGACTTTAAAAGGGTCTTTATAGAAGGCTCAACATCGTATGTGTCCATTCTCCGCCAAGCCATCGGTCAGAATATGCCAGTTTTTCCGATACCCCCTACTTTAACTCCTGATTTGAAATTTCACGTCATCCCGGCGGGGCCTCCGAAAATCTCAATTGGAGGATACTGTTCTGGAAGTCCTTATTCGTTTAGAGCATGCCACTAAGGATGACGCTACATGGGAGCTTGCATCTACTATTGATGCCCAATTTCCAACATTCCACCTTGAGGACAAGGTGGCTCTTTGGGGGGCGGGTAATGATAGGCCCCGGTTTACAAAGGCGTATGAACGTAAGCGTGTGAGGGGTAGAGAGGTCGTGTGAAAAGTTGTTACGTGAGAGGGGCCTAGTACCTTTTTGTTAGTTAGAGTGGGCCACGTTTGGGAGTATATTATAGGGCAGTGATGTTGGGAGGGAGGTATCTTTTTTACTAATTGTGTAAACATTCTCGGTTGAGAAGTAGAGAGAGGTGGGGAGCTCTCAAATCTCCCTTGTTTGGATGCTGTTGATAAATAAATTGCGGATAAGGCCTATCTTTGAGTCACACATGAACCACCACAAATCTCCATAAATATATTATCTTGTCCACTTTACTATCAAGATTGTTTAGTCTTATCAGAGAACTCATAACGAGAAAATATAAATTGCTAAGTACTCAGATGTGCTTAGTCTTAATAGAGAAATCATAACGACAAAATATAGATTGGTAGCACTCAGATGTGCTTAGTCTTATCAGAACATTTATAAACGACAGTATATAAAAATTGCTAAGCACTTAGATGTTCTTAATCTTATCAAAACATTTATAAAAAACAATATATAGATTGCTAAGCACTAATCAGATGTGTCGAGTCTTATCTATAATGCAACAATACCACAATGCAAGTCATATAAGTTATAATATATAAGCAGTTATTAAACACACAACATGCCAACATACAAGCAAATAGAATCAACAATAGAAGCAACTTACACAAAAATGTCTTATGTCGCTCTTAAGACTAACCCAATGGTTCCCAAAAAGCCTTGAGCCATAATTCGAAAGCTCCAACCGAACCTAACTTAAAACAGGACAATCCAACCATTAGGAATAAAATTCAGCAACTTAAATCAAGCATAAAAGTACATAAAAGAAGCCTTACTAGCTTGGGATTCACCCAAAATAACCCAATCCCTTGTTGGTGGGTATTCGGAGGTGTGAGTGATAGGCCCCGGTTTACAAAGGTGTATGAACGTAAGCGTGTGAGGGGTAGAGAGGCCGTGTGAAAAGTTGTTACGTGAGAGGGGTGCAGTACCTTTTTGTTTGTGAGTATATTATAGGGCAGTGATGTTGGAAGGGAGGTATCTTTTTTGCTAATTGTGTTAACATTCTCTGTTGAGAAGTAGGGAGAGGTGGGGAGCTCTCAAATCTCCCTTGTTTGGCTGCTGTTGATAAATAAATTGTGGTTTAGGCCTATCAATTTGGTATCAGAGCGGTGTTCTGAGTATGGTTAGTAGAATGGAAGCTAGAGTAATAACATTGGAGGAGAAGATGACTGAATTGATGGATAAACATGCAGGATTGGAAGGGAAGATACAAGTGCAACATTAGGACATGAACACGAGGTTTATGAGGTTGGAGGAGTTAATTCGTGCAAACAGAGGATCGACTTCTTCCGAACGAACACGAAGTGATAAGGGGAAGCGTTCGACAGATGAAAAATTGAAAGAAAAAATGGTTGAATCAAAGGAAAAAAAAACTGATGAGACTAAAACCGAGAGTGACTCACCTGGAAATCGAGAAGTGTCTTTGTTTGATATGCGTTTGAGGAAGCTTGAGATGCCCGTCTTCAAAGGGGAGGGAAGAAGAAGATGTAGACGGCTGAGTCCATAGGGTTGAACGATATTTTGTGGTTAATAGGTTATCGGAGAGAGATAAATTGGAGGCCGCCGTCATGTGTTTGGAGGGGGAGGCGCTTACATGGCATCAATATGAGGATGAACAAACAAAGATTACCAGCTGGGATGAATTCAAGGGGTTACTTCGTGAGCGATTTCGGCCATCAACGAAGGATGATCGATATGCGCGGTTGATGCGATTACAACATGAAACGACGGTGCGGCTTTATCGGCGCCGGTTTGAACAATACGTTTCGGGGTTGAAGGATATATGCGTGGGAGTTCTGGAAAGCAAATTTGTGTGTGGGTTGAAGGAGGAGATGCGCAAGCTGAAGCCCGTGGGCCTTAAGGCTAAGATGGCCATGGCTCAATTAATCGAAGATGATGATCTGTTAAAACAAAAAAAAAAAGTTGGGGGTTGCCGGAAGTCCAAACCCTAAAAGTGGGTCGACGCAAACTGGATCGGGTTATGGGGCGAGCGGGTTCGCGGGTCGAACCGTTTCTTTTAACCTAAATCGTGCGACACCTTTATCAACATCCATCTCTCTCGTGCGTGATACGATGGGGAAGAGGAGTTTCGAGCCTCCGTTCAAACGCCTCACCGATTTGGAGCTGCAGAGCAAACGTGAAAAATGTTTGTGTTACAAATGCGATGAAAAGTTCATCCCCGGCCATCGATGTAAAAAAATGAATTGCAGGTGATGGTTTTGCAAGGAGATGAGTCTGAAGGAATGGAAGAGCATTTGGTGATGCAAGACGGGGCTAACAACGAAGGGCAAAAAGGTCCCAAAGTCGCAATCGAAAACTCTGAGGTTGCGGCTCTGTCCTTGAACTCCATGGTCGGGTTTAATTCACCGAAAACTATGAAGGTGAGAGGAATAATCGTAGGACAAGGCGTTGTGGTGCTCATTGACAGTGGCGCTACCCACAATTTCATTTCAGATGCAATTGTACAAACCCTCGGTCTACCAGTATCACCATCAACAAGTTATGGTGTCATTTTGGGAACGGGAGGATCGGTGCGCGCTTCCGGGATTTGAAAAGTTATGATTCTAACTATTTCTGATTTAACTATCATTCACGATTTTCTTCCCTTACCCTTAGGCAGTGCTGATGTAATCTTGGACATTTCATGGTTGGAGACCTTGGGAAAAATTCAATTTGATTATCGACTATCTGAGATGGACATTCGAGTGGGTGATTGGTTGGTTCAGCTACGAGGAGATCGTAGTCTGGTAAAATCCCAAATCTCACTTAAATCTATGATGAGAGCAATGGGCGACGCCGATCAGGGGGTGCTCGTTGAGTTAAATGTGATGGAGCCGGAAAGGAGGAGTAAGCATGAAGGGGTTGTTCCTCGAGTTCTTGAGATGTTTCTGGTCGAAATATAGCAAGTGCTGCAACAATTCGTTCGCGTCTTTGAGGCTCCGAATTCCTTACCCCCTAGTCGCAATCGTGATCATGTTGTTGAGCTTGAACCCGGGACTGGGCCTATTATTAATGTTCGCCCCTATCGATACCCACAGTTTCAGAAAGATGAGATTGAACGACTGATGCGTGAGATGTTGCTTGCTGACTCATTCAACCAAGTAAGAGTGCTTTTTCCAGCCCGGTGCTTTTAGTAAAAAGAAAAAGATGGGAGTTGGCGTTTTTGCGTGGATTACCGGGCTCTAAACCGCAACACGATCCCGGATAAGTATCCTATTCCTATCGTAGATGAGTTGATCGACGAGTTATATGGCGCTACGATCTTCTCCAAGATTGATTTAAAGTCGGGCTACCACCAAATTCGAGTCAATCCCTCAGATAGTCATAAGACGGCTTTTCGGACCCACGAAGGGCACTACGAGTTCTTAGTAATGCCTTTTGGCTTACGCAATGCTCCTTCGACCTTTCAATCGATTATGAATGATATATTGCGAACCTTCCTTCGTAAGTTTGTACTGGTGTTCTTTGACGATATTTTGATTTATAGCACTACTCTACAAGAGCATCTTGTCCAGTTGACCAAGGTGTTGGAGGTCTTGGTTGAAAATCAATTTGTGGCCAATTTTTAAAAGTGTCAATTTGCTGCTGCCAAGGTTGAATATTTGGGCCATTTGGTGTCAGCTCAGGGAGTTGCAGCAGACCCGACCAAGCCAGAAGCTATGAGGTGTTGCCCGAGCCCAAGAAATGTTAAAGAGTTACGAGGGTTCCTCGGTTTGACCAGGTATTATCAAAAGTTTGTGGCCAACTATGGGTCAAATCTCTTTTCCACTGACACAACTCCTTAAGAAAGATAAATTCAGTTGGGGGGAAGGAGCTGAGGAAGCATTCCAGCGTTTAAAATCAGCTATGATCACTGTTCCTGTTCTTGGACTACCGGATTTTTCTCGACCTTTTGAAGTAGAAACAGATGCATCTGGTGTGGGGGTAGGAGCGGTACTAATGCAAAGTCAGAGGCCAATGGCTTATTTCAGCCAAGCTTTACCTCTCACCCATCGTTTTAAAGTTGTTTATGAGAGGGAATTAATGGCAATTGTTTTTGCCATCCAGAAATGGAGACCATATCTGTTGGGTCGAAACTTTGTAGTACGTACCGACCAACGTAGCTTGAATTTTTTGTTGGAACAAAGAGTGATCGTCGGGGAATACCAACGATGGATTGCCAAATTCTTGGGATATGATTTTAGTATTGAGAACCAACGTGGGCTCGATAACACGGCAGCTGATGCCTTGTCTCGCCTTCCACCCACATTGGAGTTTGGAGTCCTGAGTGTTGATGAGGGACTTAATACCGCTGTTTTTTCAGCCCAAATAGATGAAGACATCACATTGAATGGAATTCGGCAAGCTTCATGCAACAACAAAACTACAACTGAAGGTTACTCCTTACGTGGAGATTTATTATTGTACAAAGGCCGACTGGTTTTACCCTCCACTTACCAACGATTTCCTTGTTGCGTGAATTCCATAACAACCCAATTGGAGGACACCATGGCGATTTTAAAACATACCAGAGGTTAGCCCGCGAGGTATACTGGCGAGGAATGAAGGCTCAAGTAAGAAGTTTTGTTAGTGAATGTGTTGTATGTCAGCAAGCAAAATACCTTTCTTTGCACCAACTGGTCTCTAGCAAGCCTTACCTATTCCAGAGAGAATATGGGAGGATATATCGATGGATTTCATTGAAGGGCTTCCGAAATCAAAGGGGTATGACACTATGCTTGAGGTGGTGGACCACTTATCCAAGTATGGTCACTTTATCGCTTTAAAACATCCTTTTATTGCAATTTTTGTGGCTGCTGTATTAATTAAAGAAATTGTGCGTTTACGGTGTCCGCGGATTATTGTGTGTGACAGGGATAAAATATTCACGAGTTTGTTTTGGGTAGAGTTATTTCGCGCCTTGGGGACGCAATTACAGAAAAGTACAGGCTACCATCCTCAAACAGCCGGCAAACGAAGGTGGTGAACCGAAGTGTGGAATCCTATCTTCGGTGTTTTGCCATGACAACACCTACATAGTGGTCTAAATGGTTACCATGGGCAGAATTTAGTTACAATACTTCATTCCATGTTTCTGCTCAATTGACTCCGTTTGAAATTGTATACGGTCGTGCCCCACCGCCGTCATTGCCTTACTCTTTGGACTCTTCGGCCGTCCCCGAGGTGGATATCCAGTTTCGCGATCGGGATGCTATGTCGGTGACTTTAAAAGGGTCTTTATAGAAGGCTCAACACCGTATGTGTCCATTCTCCGCCAAGCCATCGGTCAGAATATGCCAGTTTTTCCGATACCCCCTACTTTAACTCCTGATTTGAAATTTCACGTCATCCCGGCGGGGCCTCCGAAAATCTCAATTGGAGGATACTGTTCT
Source organism: Herpetospermum pedunculosum (assembly GCA_028017165.1). Lineage (NCBI taxonomy): Eukaryota > Viridiplantae > Streptophyta > Magnoliopsida > Cucurbitales > Cucurbitaceae > Herpetospermum > Herpetospermum pedunculosum. The sequence continues at coordinate 48,051,852 of CM051528.1, read as the reverse complement.
GGAAGTCCTTATTCGTTTGGAGCATGCCACTAAGGATGACGCTACATGGGAGCTTCCATCTACTATTGATGCCCAATTTCCACAATTCCACCTTGAGGACAAGGTGGCTCTTTGGGGGGCGGGTAATGATAGGCTCCGGTTTACAAAGGCGTATCAACGTAAGCGTGTGAGGGGTAGAGAGGTCGTGTGAAAAGTTGTTACGTGAGAGGGGCCTAGTACCTTTTTGTTAGTTAGAGTGGGCCACGTTTGGGAGTATATTATAGGGCAGTGATGTTGGGAGGGAGGTATCTTTTTTACTAATTGTGTTTACATTCTCGGTTGAGAATTAGAGAGAGGTGGGGAGCTCTCAAATCTCCCTTGTTTGGATGCTGTTGATAAATAAATTGCAGATTAGGCCTATCTTTGAGTCACACATGAACCACCACAAATCTCCATAAATATATGATCTTGTCCACTTTACTATCAAGATTGTTTAGTCTTATCAGAGAACTCATAACGAGAAAATATAAATTGCTAAGCACTCAGATGTGCTTAGTCTTATTAGAGAAATCATAACGACAAAATATAGATTGCTAGCACTCAGATGTGCTTAGTCTTATCAGAACATTTATAAAAAAAATTATATAGATTGCTAAGCACTGATCAGATGTGTCGAGTCTTATCAATAATGCAACAATACCGCAATGCAAGTTATATAAGACATAATATATAAGCAGTTATTAAACACACAACATGCCAACATACAAGCAAATAGAATCAACAATAGAAGCAACTTACACAAAAATGTCTTATGTCGCTCTTAAGACTAACCCAATGGTTCCCAAAAAGCCTTGAGCCATAATTCGAAAGCTCCAACCGAACCTAACTTAAAACAGGACAATCCAACCATTAGGAATAAAATTCCAGCAACTTAAATCAAGCATAAAAGTACATAAAAGAAGCCTTACCAGCTTGGGATTCACCCAAAATAACCTAATCCCTTGTTGGTGGGTATTCGGAGGTGTGAGCCACACATGAACCAGCACATATCTGCATAATTATATGATCTTGTCCACTTTAGGCATATAACTTTTTCTCCTATTTCTCATATTTCTTTTTCTAAACTTCCCTAAACTTGAAACCCCAAACAAACCATAGTCTATTATCCAATACTTCCACTTAACCCAACAATACCAAATATAAACTCCCTAATTGAATCCAAACAACAATTTTGGTTAATCCAATAACCAAAATCCACATTATTCTAATTTCGAAACACGGGGCGTTACAATATGTATTTTTTTTAAAATTTCTATTCATCTCCAAAGGTTTCCAAAAAGCCTTATCAAGAATGCAAAAAAAATGACTATCAAGATTGTTTAGTCTTATCAGAGAATTCACAACGACAAAATATAAATTGCTAGGCACTCAGATGTGCTTAGTCTTATAAGAGAATTCATAACGACAAAATATAGATTGCTATGCACTCAGATGTGCTTAGTCTTATCAGAACATTTATAAACGACAATATATAAAAATTGCTAAGCACTTAGATGTTCTTAATCTTATCAAAACATTTATAAAAAACAATATATAGATTGCTAAGCACTAATCAGATGTGTCGAGTCTTATCTATAATGCAACAATACCACAATGCAAGTCATATAAGTTATAATATATAAGCAGTTATTAAACAAACAACATGCCAACATACAAGCAAATAGAATCAACAGTAGAACCAACTTACACAAAAATGTCTTATGTCGCTCTTAAGACTAACCCAATGGTTCCCAAAAAGCCTTGAGCCATAATTCGAAAGCTCCAACCGAACCTAACTTAAAACAGGACAATCCAACCATTAGGAATAAAATTCAGCAACTTAAATCAAGCATAAAAGTACATAAAAGAAGCCTTACCAGCTTGGGATTCACCCAAAATAACCCAATCCCTTGTTGGTGGGTATTCGGAGGTGTGAGTGATAGGCCCTGGTTTACAAAGGTGTATGAACGTAAGCGTGTGAGGGGTAGAGAGGCCATGTGAAAAGTTGTTACGTGAGAGGGGCGCAGTACCTTTTTGTTTGTGAGTATATTATAGGACAGTGATGTTGGGAGGGAGGTATCTTTTTTGCTAATTGTGTAAACATTCTCTGTTGAGAAGTAGGGAGAGGTGGGGAGCTCTCAAATCTCCCTTGTTTGGCTGCTGTTGATAAATAAATTGTGGTTTAGGCCTATCAATTTGGTATCAAAGCGGTGTTCTGGGTATGGTTAGTAGAATGGAAGCTAGAGTAATAACATTGGAGGAGAAGATGACTGAATTGATGGAGAAACATGCAGGATTGGAAGGGAAGATACAAGTGCAACATTAGGACATGAACACGAGGTTTATGAGGTTGGAGGAGTTAATTCGTGCAAACAGAGGATCGACTTCATCCGAACGAACACGAAGTGATAAGGGGAAGCGTTCGACAGATGAAGAATTGAAAGAAAAAATGGTTGAATCAAAGGAAAAAACAACTGATGAGACTAAAACCGAGAGTGACTCACCTGGAAATCAAGAAGTGTCTTTGTTTGATATGCGTTTGAGGAAGCTTGAGATGCCTGTCTTCAAAAGGGTGGGAAGAAGAAGATGTAGACGGCTGAGTCCATAGGGTTGAACGATATTTTGTGGTTAGTAGGTTATCGGAGAGAGATAAATTGGAGGCCGCCGTCATGTGTTTGGAGGGGGAGGCGCTTACATGGCATCAATATGAGGATGAACAAACAAAGATTACCAGCTGGGATGAATTCAAGGGGTTACTTCGTGAGCGATTTCGGCATCAACGAAGGATGATCGATATGCGCGGTTGATGCGATTACAACAGGAAACGACGATGCGGCTTTATCGGCGCCGGTTTGAACAATACGTTTCGGGGTTGAAGGATATATGCGTGGGAGTTCTGGAAAGCAAATTTGTGTGTGGGTTGAAGGAGGAGATGCGCAAGCTGAAGCCCGTGGGCCTTAAGGCTAAGATGGCCATGGCTCAATTAATCGAAGATGATGATCTGATAAAACAAAAAAAAAAAAGCTGGGGGTTGCCGGAAGTCCGAACCCTAAAAGTGGGTCGACGCAAATTGGATCGGGTTTATGGGGCGAGCGGGTCCGCGGGTCGAACCGTTTCTTTTAACCTAAATCGTGCGACACCTTTATCAACATCCATCACTCTCGTGCGTGATACGATGGGGAAGAGGAGTTTCGAGCCTCCGTTCAAACGCCTCACCGATTTGGAGCTGCAGAGCAAACGTGAAAAATGTTTGTGTTACAAATGCGATGAGAAGTTCATCCCCGGCCATCGATGTAAAAAAATGAATTGCAGGTGATGGTTTTGCAAGGAGATGAGTCTGAAGGAATGGAAGAGCATTTGGTGATGCAAGACGGGACTAACAACGAAGGGCAAGAAGGTCCCGAAGTCGCAATCGAAAACTCTGAGGTTGCGGCCTTGTCCTTGAACTCCATGGTCGGGTTTAATTCACCGAAAACTATGAAGGTGAGAGGAATAATCGTCGGACAAGGCGTTGTGGTGCTCATTGACACGTGGCGCTACCCACAATTTCATTTCAGATGAAATTGTACAAACCCTCGGTCTACCAGTATCACCATCAACAAGTTATGGTGTCATTTTGGGAACGGGAGGATCGGTGCGCGCTTCCGGGATTTGTAAAGTTGTGATTCTAACTATTTCTGATTTAACTATCATTCACGATTTTCTTCCCTTACCCTTGGGCAGTGCTGATGTAATCTTGGGCATTTCATGGTTGGAAACCTTGGGAAAAATTCAATTTGATTATCGACTATCTGAGATGGACATTCGAGTGGGTGATTGGTTGGTTCAGCTACGAGGAGATCGTAGTCTGGTAAAATCCCAAATCTCACTTAAATCTATGATGAGAGCAATGGGCGACGCCGATCAGGGGGTGCTCGTTGAGTTAAATGTGATGGAGCCGGAAAGGAGGAGTAAGCATGAAGGGGTTGTTCCTCGAGTTCTTGAGATGTTTCTGGTCGAAATATAGCAAGTGCTGCAACAATTCGTTCGCGTCTTTGAGGCTCCGAATTCCTTACCCCCTAGTCGCAATCGTGATCATGTTGTTGAGCTTGAACCCGGGACTGGGCCTATTATTAATGTTCGCCCCTATCGATACCCACAGTTTCAGAAAGATGAGATTGAACGACTGATGCGTGAGATGTTGCTTGCTGACTCATTCAACCAAGTAAGAGTGCTTTTTCCAGCCCGGTGCTTTTAGTAAAAAGAAAAAGATGGGAGTTGGCGTTTTTGCGTGGATTACCGGGCTCTAAACCGCAACACGATCCCGGATAAGTATCCTATTCCTATCGTAGATGAGTTGATCGACGAGTTATATGGCGCTACGATCTTCTCCAAGATTGATTTAAAGTCGGGCTACCACCAAATTCGAGTCAATCCCTCAGATATTCATAAGACGGCTTTTCGGACCCACGAAGGGCAGTACGAGTTCTTAGTAATGCCTTTTGGCTTACGCAATGCTCCTTCGACCTTTCAATCGATTATGAATGATATATTGCGAACCTTCCTTCGTAAGTTTGTACTGGTGTTCTTTGACGATATTTTGATTTATAGCACTACTCTACAAGAGCATGTTGTCCAGTTGACCAAGGTGTTGGAGGTCTTGGTTGAAAATCAATTTGTGGCCAATTTTTAAAAGTGTCAATTTGCTGCTGCCAAGGTTGAATATTTGGGCCATTTGGTGTCAGCTCAGGGAGTTGCAGCAGACCCGACCAAGCCAGAAGCTATGAGGTGTTGCCCGAGCCCAAGAAATGTTAAAGAGTTACGAGGGTTCCTCGGTTTGACCAGGTATTATCAAAAGTTTGTGGCCAACTATGGGTCAAATCTCTTTTCCACTGACACAACTCCTTAAGAAAGATAAATTCAGTTGGGGAGAAGGAGCTGAGGAAGCATTCCAGCGTTTAAAATCAGCTATGATCACTGTTCCTGTTCTTGGACTACCGGAATTTTCTCGACCTTTTGAAGTAGAAACAGATGCATTCGGTGTGGGGGTAGGAGCGGTACTAATGCAAAGTCGGAGGCCAATGGCTTATTTCAGCCAAGCTTTACCTCTCACCCATCGTTTTAAAGCTGTTTATGAGAGGGAATTAATGGCAATTGTTTTTGCCATCCAGAAATGGAGACCATATCTGTTGGGTCGAAACTTTGTAGTACGTACCGACCAACGTAGATTGAATTTTTTGTTGGAACACAGAGTGATCGTCGGGGAATACCAACGATGGATTGCCAAATTCTTGGGATATGATTTTAGTATTGAGAACCAACGTGGGCTCGATAACACGGCAGCTGATGCCTTGTCTCGCCTTCCACCCACCTTGGAGTTTGGAGTCCTGAGTGTTGTTGAGGGACTTAATACCGCTGTTTTTTCAGCCCAAATAGATGAAGACATCACATTGAATGGAATTCGGCAAGCTTTATGCAACAACAAAACTACAACTGAAGGTTACTCCTTACGTGGAGATTTATTATTGTACAAAGGCCGACTGGTTTTACCCTCCACTTCACCAACGATTTCCTTGTTGCGTGAATTCCATAACAACCCAATTGGAGGACACCATGGCGATTTTAAAACATACCAGAGGTTAGCCCGCGAGGTATACTGGCGAGGAATGAAGGCTCAAATAAGAAGTTTTGTTAGTGAATGTGTTGTATGTCAGCAAGCAAAATACCTTTCTTTGGCACCAACAGGTCTCTAGCAAGCCTTACCTATTCCAGAGAGAATATGGGAGGATATATCGATGGATTTCATTGAAGGGCTTCCGAAATCAAAGGGGTATGACACTATGCTTGTGGTGGTGGACCGCTTATCCAAGTATGGTCACTTTATCGCTTTAAAACATCCTTTTATTGCAATTTTTGTGGCTGCTGTATTTATTAAAGAAATTGTGCGTTTACGGTGTCCGCGGAGTATTGTGTTTGACAGGGATAAAATATTCACGAGTTTGTTTTGGGTAGAGTTATTTCGCGCCTTGGGGACGCAATTACAGAAAAGTACAGGCTACCATCCTCAAACAGCCGGCAAACGGAGGTGGTGAACCGAAGTGTGGAATCCTATCTTCGGTGTTTTGCCATGACAACACTTACATAGTGGTCTAAATGGTTACCATGGGCAGAATTTAGTTACAATACTTCATTCCATGTTTCTGCTCAATTGACTCCGTTTGAAATTGTATACGGTCGTGCCCCACCGCCGTCATTGCCTTACTCTTTGGACTCTTCGGCCGTCGCCGAGGTGGATATTCAGTTGCACGATCGGGATGCTATGTCGGTGACTGTAAAAGGGTCTTTATAGAAGGCTCAACACCGTATGTGTCCATTCTTCGCCAAGCCATCGGTCAGAATATGCCAGTTTTTCCGATACCCCCTACTTTAACTCCTGATTTGAAATTTCACGTCATCCCGGCGGGGCCTCTGAAAATCTCCATTGGAGGATACTGTTCTGGAAGTCCTTATTCGTTTGGAGCATGCCACTAAGGATGACGCTACATGGGAGCTTGCATCTACTATTGATGCCCAATTTCCAACATTCCACCTTGAGGACAAGGTGGCTCTTTGGGGGGCGGGTAATGATAGGCCCCGGTTTACAAAGGCGTATGAACGTAAGCGTGTGAGGGGTAGAGAGGTCGGGTGAAAAGTTGTTACGATAGAGGGGCCTAGTACCTTTTTGTTAGTTAGAGTGGGCCACGTTTGGGAGTATATTATAGGGCAGTGATGTTGGGAGGGAGGTATCTTTTTTACTAATTGTGTAAACATTCTCGGTTGAGAAGTAGAGAGAGGTGGGGAGCTCTCAAATCTCCCTTGTTTGGATGCTGTTGATAAATAAATTGCGGATTAGGCCTATCTTTGAGTCACACATGAACCACCACAAATCTCCATAAATATATGATCTTGTCCACTTTACTATCAAGATTGTTTAGTCTTATCAGAGAACTCATAACGAGAAAATATAAATTGCTAAGCACTCAGATATGCTTAGTCTTAATAGAGAAATCATAACGACAAAATATAGATTGCTAGCACTCAAATGTGCTTAGTCTTATCAGAACATTTATAAAAAAAATTATATAGATTGCTAAGCACTGATCAGATGTGTCGAGTCTTATCAATAATGCAACAATACCGCAATGCAAGTTATATAAGACATAATATATAAGCAGTTATTAAACACACAACATGCCAACATACAAGCAAATAGAATCAACAGTAGAAGCAACTTACACAAAAATGTCTTATGTCGCTCTTAAGACTAACCCAATGGTTCCCAAAAAGCCTTGAGCCATAATTCGAAAGCTCCAACCGAACCTAACTTAAAACAGGACAATCCAACCATTAGGAATAAAATTCCAGCAACTTAAATCAAGCATAAAAGTACATAAAAGAAGCCTTACCAGCTTGGGATTCACCCAAAATAACCTAATCCCTTGTTGCTGGGTATTCGGAGGTGTGAGCCACACATGAACCACCACATATTTTTTAATGCACACGGCTCAAAAGAATCTTCAGTTCTGAAATTTGAACTACTATAGTTCAACTTGGATGATCTTTATCTTTTCATACACAACTCCAAAAATAGTGAAACCAGATATCAAATTGAAGTCATTGCAAGAATTAGTTACCATTAACGAGGATAGTTCAATTGACAGGAAGTTCTGCCCTTGATTAAGATTTTCACATTTTTTTCTTCTAAAATTTATGAACCTTTTTCACATTTTTTTTCTTTCAGATGTATGTGGAAAGAGAGAAAAATAAATAAATAAAAAATCAATATTCTTCGTCATTTGCTTCAAGTTTATCCATGGCAAAGAACCTAACAATTTAAGGGTGTCCAACAACCGTGGACTATATGAGAAATTGGTTAAGGAAAAAAAAAAGGAAATATAAGAAAGGATATAAATGGCCAAGCTCGGGGACAAGTATAGGAGGTGACTCGGAAGAGGGATGCAACTCTATGTTATGGGGAAGTTGCGATGAACTAGAAGATAGCTCAGAAGAGGGATGTGACTCTATGTTATGAGGAAGTTGCGATGAACTAGAAGATAGCTCAAAAGAGGGATGTGACTCTATGTTATGAGGAAGTTGCAATGAACTAGAAGGTAGCTCAGAAGAAGGATGAGATTCAGGTGTGTTTGAAGGAAATTGAGGAATGCAATCCCAATTATGTGATTCAATATCACTATGCTCCCCTGGAAGTGCAGAATTGGGAAAAAATAGACGATTTTCAAGGAAGGTGACATCCATGGTATGAAAAAATTGGCGAGTCGGGGGATAATAGCATTTGTATCCTTTCTTGTTTGGTGAGTACCCTAGAAAGATGCATTTCGTGGATCGAGCATCAAGTTTGCCACGATGTTCAGGATAGATATGAACAAAAGTCGTACACCCAAATAATTTTAGTGGTAGTTGAGACACAAGAAGATGTAGGATATAGGGTAAGCAAAGTTTGTAAGGGTGTGTTGAAGCCAAGAGTGCGAGAAGGCATGCGGTTTATTAGATATGTGGCAGTTAGAACTGCTTCACCCCAGAAAAGTTTTGGTACATATGAAGTGAGCATTAAGGAACGGGCTACATCAAGAAGATGACGATTTTTGCGTTCAACCACACCATTTTGTTGGGGTGTGTAAAGACAAGAGCTTTGATGGACAATACCATGATGATTTTGGATCATTCTAACTATTTTTTATTTAACTATCATTCACGATTTTCTTCCCTTACCCTTGGGCAGTGCTGATGTAATCTTGGGCATTTCATGGTTGGAGACCTTGGGAAAAATTCAATTTGATTATCGACTATCTGAGATGGACATTCGAGTGGGTGATTGGTTGGTTCAGCTACGAGGAGATCGTAGTCTGGTAAAATCCCAAATCTCACATAAATCTATGATGAGAGCAATGGGCGACGCCGATCAGGGGGTGCTCGTTGAGTTAAATGTGATGGAGCCGGAAAGGAGGAGTAAGCATGAAGGGGTTGTTCCTCAAGTTCTTGAGATGTTTCTGGTCGAAATATAGCAAGTGCTGCAACAATTCGTTCGCGTCTTTGAGGCTCTGAATTCCTTACCCCTAGTCGCAATGGTGATCATGTTGTTGAGCTCGAACCCGGGACTGGGCCTATTATTAATGTCCGCCCCTATCGATACCCACAGTTTCAGAACGATGAGATTGAACGACTGATGCGTGAGATGTTACTTGCTGACTCATTCAACCAAGTAAGACTGCTTTTTCCAGCCCGGTGCTTTTAGTAAAAAAAAAAAAAGATGGGAGTTGGCGTTTTTGCGTGGATTACCGGGCTCTAAACCGCAACACGATCCCGGATAAGTATCCTATTCCATTTGTAGATGAGTTGATCGACGAGTTATATGGCGCTACGATCTTCTCCAAGGTTGATTTAAAGTCGGGCTACCACCAAATTCGAGTCAATCCCTCAGATATTCATAAGACGGCTTTTCGGACCCACGAAGGGCACTACGAGTTCTTAGTAATGCCTTTTGGCTTACGCAATGCTCCTTCGACCTTTCAATCGATTATGAATGATATATTGCGACCCTTCCTTCGTAAGTTTGTACTGATGTTCTTTGACGATATTTTGATTTATAGCACTACTCTACAAGAGCATGTTGTCCAGTTGACCAAGGTGTTGGAGGTCTTGGTTGAAAATCAATTTGTGGCCAATTTTAAAAAGTGTCAATTTGCTGCTGCCAAGGTTGAATATTTGGGCAATTTGGTGTCAGCTCAGGGAGTTGCAGCAGACCCGACCAAGCCAGAAGCTATGAGGTGTTGCCCGAGCCCAAGAAATATTAAAGAGTTACGAGGGTTCCTCGGTTTGACCGGGTATTATCAAAAGTTTGTGGCCAACTATGGGTCAAATCTCTTTTCCACTGACACAACTCCTTAAGAAAGATAAATTCAGTTGGGGGGAAGGAGCTGAGGAAGCATTCCAGCGTTTAAAATCAGCTATGATCACTGTTCCTGTTCTTGGACTACTGGATTTTTCTCGACCTTTGAAGTAGAAACAAATGCATCCGGTGTGGGGGTAGGAGCGGTACTAATGCAAAGTCGGAGGCCAATGGCTTATTTCAGCCAAGCTTTACCTCTCACCCATCGTTTTAAAGCTGTTTATGAGAGGGAATTAATGGCAATTGTTTTTGCCATCCAGAAATGGAGACCATATCTGTTGGGTCGAAACTTTGTAGTACGTACCGACCAACGTAGCTTGAATTTTTTGTTGGAACAAAGAGTGATCGTCGGGGAATACCAACGATGGATTGCCAAATTCTTGGGATATGATTTTAGTATTGAGAACCAACGTGGGCTCGATAACACGGCAGCTGATGCCTTGTCTCGCCTTCCACCCACCTTGGAGTTTGGAGTTCTGAGTGTTGTTGAGGGACTTAATACCGCTGTTTTTTCAGCCCAAATAGATGAAGACATCACATTGAATGGAATTCGGCAAGCTTCATGCAACAACAAAACTACAACTGAAGGTTACTCCTTACGTGGAGATTTATTATTGTACAAAGGCCGACTGGTTTTACCCTCCACTTCACCAACGATTTCCTTGTTGCGTGAATTCCATAACAACCCAATTGGAGGACACCATGGCGATTTTAAAACATACCAGAGGTTAGCCCGCGAGGTATACTGGCGAGGAATGAAGGCTCAAGTAAGAAGTTTTGTTAGTGAATGTGTTGTATGTCAGCAAGCAAAATATCTTTCTTTGGCACCAACAGGTCCCTAGCAAGCCTTACCTATTCCAGAGAGAATATGGGAGGATATATCGATGGATTTCATTGAAGGGCTTCCGAAATCAAAGGGGTATGACACTATGCTTGTGGTGGTGGACCGCTTATCCAAGTATGGTCACTTTATCGCTTTAAAACATCCTTTTATTGCAATTTTTGTGGCTGCTGTATTTATTAAAGAAATTGTGCGTTTACGGTGTCCGCGGAGTATTGTGTCTGACAGGGATAAAATATTCACGAGTTTGTTTTGGGTAGAGTTATTTCGCACCTTGGGGACGCAATTACAGAAAAGTACAGGCTACCATCCTCAAACAGCCGGCAAACGGAGGTGGTGAACCGAAGTGTGGAATCCTATCTTCGGTGTTTTGCCATGACAACACCTACATAGTGGTCTAAATGGTTACCATGGGCAGAATTTAGTTACAATACTTCATTCCATGTTTCTGCTCAATTGACTCCGTTTGAAATTGTATACGGTCGTGCCCCACCGCCGTCATTGCCTTACTCTTTGGACTCTTCGGCCGTCGCCGAGGTGGATATCCAGTTGCGCGATCGGGATGCTATGTCGGTGACTTTAAAAGGGTCTTTATAGAAGGCTCAACACCGTATGTGTCCATTCTCCGCCAAGCCATCGGTCAGAATATGCCAGTTTTTCCGATACCCCCTACTTTAACTCCTAATTTGAAATTTCACGTCATCCCGGCGGGGCGTCCGAAAATCTCCATTGGAGGATACTGTTCTGGAAGTCCTTATTCGTTTGGAGCATGCCACTAAGGATGACGCTACATGGGAGCTTGCATCTACTATTGATGCCCAATTTCCAGCATTCCACCTTGAGGACAAGGTGGCTCTTTGGGGGGCGGGTAATGATAGGCCCCGGTTTACAAAGGCGTATGTACGTAAGCGTGTGAGGGGTAGAGAGGTCGTGTGAAAAGTTGTTACGTGAGAGGGGCCTAGTACCTTTTTGTTAGTTAGAGTGGGCCACGTTTGGGAGTATATTATAGGGCAGTGATGTTGGGAGAGAGGTATCTTTTTTACTAATTGTGTAAACATTCTCGGTTGAGAAGTAGAGAGAGGTGGGGAGCTCTCAAATCTCGCTTGTTTGGATGTTGTTGCTAAATAAATTGCGGATTAGGCCTATCTTTGAGTCACACATGAACCACCACAAATCTCCATAAATATATGATCTTGTCCACTTTACTATCAAGATTGTTTAGTCTTATCAGATAACTCATAACGAGAAAATATAAATTGCTAAGCACTCAGATGTGCTTAGTCTTAATAGAGAAATCATAACGACAAAATATAGATTGCTAGCACTCAGATGTGCTTAGTCTTATCAGAACATTTATAAAAAAAATTATATAGATTGTTAAGCACTGATCAGATGTGTCGAGTTTTATCAATAATGCAACAATACCACAATGCACGTTATATAAGACATAATATATAAGCAGTTATTAAACACACAACATGCCAACATACAAGCAAATAGAATCAACAATAGAAGCAACTTACACAAAAATGTCTTATGTCTCTCTTAAGACTAACCCAATGGTTCCCAAAAAGCCTTGAGCCATAATTCGAAAGCTCCAACCGAACCTAACTTAAAACAGGACAATCCAACCATTAGGAATAAAATTCCAGCAACTTAAATCAAGCATAAAAGTACATAAAAGAAGCCTTACCAGCTTGGGATTCACCCAAAATAACCTAATCCCTTATTGGTGGGTATTCGGAGGTGTGAGCCACACATGAACCACCACATATCTGCATAATTATATGATCTTGTCCACTTTAGGCATATAACTTTTTCTCCTATTTCTCATATTTATTTTTCTAAACTTCCCGAAATTTGAAACCCCAAACAAACCATAGTCTATTATCCAATACTTCCACTTAACCCAACAATACCAAATATAAACTCCTAAATTGAATCCAAACAACAATTTTGGTTAATCCAATAACCAAAATCCACATTATTCTAATTTTGAAACACGGGGCGTTACAATATGTAGTTTTTTTTAAATTTCTATTCATCTCCAAAGGTTTCCAAAAAGCTTTATCAAGAATACAAAAAAAATGACTATCAAGATTGTTTAGTCTTATCAGAGAATTCATAACGACAAAATATAAATTACTAGGCACTCAGATGTGCTTAGTCTTATAAGAGAATTCATAACGACAAAATATAGATTGCTATGCACTCAGATGTGCTTAGTCTTATCAGAACATTTATAAACGACAATATATAAAAATTGCTAAGCACTTAGATGTTCTAAATCTTATCAAAACATTTATAAAAAAAAACAATATATAGATTGTTAAGCACTAATCAGATGTGTCGAGTCTTATCTATAATGCAACAATACCACAATGCAAGTCATATAAGTTATAATATATAAGCAGTTATTAAACACACAACATGTCAACATACAAGCAAATAAAATCAACAATAGAAGCAACTTACACAAAAATGTCTTACGTCGCTCTTAAGACTAACCCAATGGTTCCCAAAAAGCCTTGAGCCATAATTCGAAAGCTCCAACCGAACCTAACTTAAAACAGGACAATCCAACCATTAGGAATAAAATTCAGCAACTTAAATCAAGCATAAAAATACATAAAAGAAGCCTTACCAGCTTGGGATTCACCCAAAATAACCTAATCCCTTGTTGCTGGGTATTCGGAGGTGTGAGCCACACATGAACCACCACATATCTGCATAATTATATGATCTTGTCCACTTTAGGCATATAACTTTTTCTCCTATTTATCATATTTCTTTTTCTAAACTTCCCTAAACTTGAAACCCCAAACAAACCATAGTCTATTATCCAATACTTCCACTTAACCCAACAATATCAAATATAAACTCCTAAATTGAATCCAAACAACAATTTTGGTTAATCCAATAACCAAAACACACATTATTCTAATTTCGAAACACGGGGCGTTACAATATGTATTTTTTTTTAAATTTCTATTCATCTCCAAAGGTTTCCAAAAAGCCTTATCAAAAATGCAAAAAAAAATGACTATAAGATTGTTTAGTCTTATCAGAGAATTCATAACGACAAAATATAAATTGCTAGGCACTCAGATGTGCTTAGTCTTATAAGAGAATTCATAACGACAAAATATAGATTGCTATGCACTCAGATGTGCTTAGTCTTATCAGAACATTTATAAACGACAATATATAAAAATTGCTAAGCACTTAGATGTTCTTAATCTTATCAAAACATTTATAAAAAACAATTAATAGATTGCTAAGCACTAATCAGATGTGTCGAGTCTTATCTATAATGCAACAATACCACAATGCAAGTCATATAAGTTATAATATATAAGCAGTTATTAAACACACAACATTCCAACATACAAGCAAATAGAATCAACAATAGAAGCAACTTACACAAAAATGTCTTATGTCGCTCTTAAGACTAACCCAATGGTTCCCAAAAAGCCTTGAGCCATAATTCGAAAGCTCCAACCGAACCTAACTTAAAACAGGACAATCCAACCATTAGGAATAAAATTCAACAACTTAAATCAAGCATAAAAGTACATAAAAGAAGCCTTACCAGCTTGGGATTCACCCAAAATAACCCAATCCCTTGTTGGTGGGTATTCGGAGGTGTGAGTGATAGGCCCCGGTTTACAAAGGTGTATGAACTTAAGCGTGTGAGGGGTAGAGAGGCCGTGTGAAAAGTTGTTACGTGAGAGGGGCGCAGTACCTTTTTGTTTGTGAGTATATTATAGGGCAGTGATGTTGGGAGGGAGGTATCTTTTTTGCTAATTGTGTAAACATTCTCTGTTGAGAAGTAGGGAGAGGTGGGGAGCTCTCAAATCTTTCTTGTTTGGCTGCTGTTGATATATAAATTGTGGTTTAGGCCTATCAATTTGGTATCAGAGCGGTGTTCTGGGTATGGTTAGTAGAATGGAAGCTAGAGTAATAACATTGGAGGAGAAGAGGACTGAATTGATGGATAAACATGCAAGATTGGAAGGGAAGATATAAGTGTAACATTAGGACATGAACACGAGGTTTATGAGGTTGGAGGAGTTAATTCGTGGAAACAGAGGATCGACTTCATCCGAACGAACACGAAGTGATAAGGGGAAGCGTTCGACAGATGAAGAATTGAAAGAAAAAATGGTTGAATCAAAGGAAAAAAAAACTGATGAGACTAAAACCGAGAGTGACTCACCTGGAAATCGAGAAGTGTCTTTGTTTGATATGCGTTTGAGGAAGCTTGAGATGCCCGTCTTCAAAGGGGAGGGAAGAAGAAGATGTAGACGACTCAGTCCATAGGGTTGAACGATATTTTGTGGTTAATAGGTTATCGGAGAGAGATAAATTGGAGGCCGCCGTCATGTGTTTGGAGGGGGAGGCGCTTACATGGCATCAATATGAGGATGAACAAACAAAGATTACCAGCTGGTGAATTCAAGGGGTTACTTCGTGAGCGATTTCGGCCATCAACGAAGGATGATCGATATGCGCGGTTGATGCGATTACAACAGGAAACGACTGTGCGGCTTTATCGGCGCTGGTTTGAACAATACGTTTCGGGGTTGAAGGATATATGCGTGGGAGTTCTGGAAAGCAAATTTGTGTGTGGGTTGAAGGAGGAGATGCGCAAGCTGAAGCCCGTGGACCTTAAGGCTAAGATGGCCATGGCTCAATTAATCGAAGATGATGATCTGTTAAAACAAAAAAAAAGAAGCTGGGGGTTGCCGGAAGTCCAAACCCTAAAAGTGGGTCGACGCAAACTGGATCGGGTTATGGGGCGAGCGGGTCCGCAGGTCGAACCGTTTCTTTTAACCTAAATCGTGCGACACCTTTATCAACATCCATCACTCTCGTGCGTGATACGATGGGGAAGAGGAGTTTCGAGCCTCCGTTCAAACGCCTCACCGATTTGGATCTGCAGAGCAAACGTGAAAAATGTTTGTGTTACAAATGCGATGAGAAGTTCATCCCCGGCCATCGATGTAAAAAAATTAATTGCAGGTGATGGTTTTGCAAGGAGATGAGTCTGAAGGAATGGAAGAGCATTTGGTGATGCAAGACGGGGCTAACAACGAAGGGCAAGAAGGTCCCGAAGTCGCAATCGAAAACTCTGAGGTTGCGGCCTTGTCCTTGAACTCCATGGTTGGGTTTAATTCACCGAAAACTATGAAGGTGAGAGGAATATTCGTAGGACAAGGCGTTGTGGTGCTCATTGACAGTGGCGCTACCCACAATTTCATTTCAGATGCAATTGTACAAACCCTCGGTCTACCAGTATCACCATCAACAAGTTATGGTGTCATTTTGGGAACGGGAGGATCGGTGCGCGCTTCCGGGATTTGTAAAGTTCTGATTCTAACTATTTCTGATTTAACTATCATTCACGATTTTCTTCCCTTACCCTTGGGCAGTGCTGGTGTAATCTTGGGCATTTCATGGTTGGAGACCTTGGGAAAAATTCAATTTGATTATCGACTATCTGAGATGGACATTCGAGTGGGTGATTGGTTGGTTCAGCTACGAGGAGATCGTAGTCTGGTAAAATCCCAAATCTCACTTAAATCTATGATGAGAGCAATGGGCGACGCCGATCAGGGGGTGCTCGTTGAGTTAAATGTGATGGAGCCGGAAAGGAGGAGTAAGCATGAAGGGGTTGTTCCTCGAGTTCTTGAGATGTTTCTGGTCGAAATATAGCAAGTGCTGCAACAATTCGTTCGCGTCTTTGAGGCTCCGAATTCCTTACCCCCTAGTCGCAATCGTGATCATGTTGTTGAGCTTGAACCCGGGACTGGGCCTATTATTAATGTTCGCCCCTATCGATACCCACAGTTTCAGAAAGATGAGATTGAACGACTAATGCGTGAGATGTTGCTTGCTGACTCATTCAACCAAGTAAGAGTGCTTTTTCCAGCCCGGTGCTTTTAGTAAAAAGAAAAAGATGGGAGTTGGCGTTTTTGCGTGGATTACCGGGCTCTAAACCGCAACACGATCCCGGATAAGTATCCTATTCCTATCGTAGATGAGTTGATCGACGAGTTATATGGCGCTACGATCTTCTCCAAGATTGATTTAAAGTCGGGCTACCACCAAATTCGAGTCAATCCCTCAGATATTCATAAGACGGCTTTTCGGACCCACGAAGGGCACTACGAGTTCTTAGTAATGCCTTTTGGCTTACGCAATGCTCCTTCGACCTTTCAATCGATTATGAATGATATATTGCAAACCTTCCTTCGTAAGTTTGTACTGGTGTTCTTTGACGATATTTTGATTTATAGCACTACTCTACAAGAGCATGTTGTCCAGTTGACCAAGGTGTTGGAGGTCTTGGTTGAAAATCAATTTGTGGCCAATTTTTAAAAATGTCAATTTGCTGCTGCCAAGGTTGAATATTTGGGCCATTTGGTGTCAGCTCAGGGAGTTGCAGCAGACCCGACCAAGCCAGAAGCTATGAGGTGTTGCTCGAGCCCAAGAAATGTTAAAGAGTTACGAGGGTTCCACGGTTTGACCAGGTATTATCAAAAGTTTGTGGCCAACTATGGGTCAAATCTCTTTTCCACTGACACAACTCCTTAAGAAAGATAAATTCAGTTGGGGGGAAGGAGCTGAGGAAGCATTCCAGAGTTTAAAATCAGCTATGATCACTGTTCCTGTTCTTGGACTACCGGAATTTTCTCGACCTTTTGAAGTAGAAACAGATGCATCCGGTGTGGGGGTAGGAGCGGTACTAATGCAAAGTCGGAGGCCAATGGCTTATTTCAGCCAAGCTTTACCTCTCACCCATCGTTTTAAAGCTGTTTATGAGAGGGAATTAATGGCAATTGTTTTTGCCATCCAGAAATGGAGACCATATCTGTTGGGTCGAAACTTTGTAGTACGTACCGACCAACGTAGCTTGAATTTTTTGTTGGAACAAAGAGTGATCGTCGGGGAATACCAACGATGGATTGCCAAATTCTTGGGCTATGATTTTAGTATTGAGAACCAACGTGGGCTCGATAACACGGCAGCTGATGCCTTGTCTCGCCTTTCACCCACCTTGGAGTTTGGAGTCCTGAGTGTTGATGAGGGACTTAATACCGCTGTTTTTTCAGCACAAATAGATGAAGACATCACATTGAATGGAATTCGGCAAGCTTTATGCAACAACAAAACAACAACTGAAGGTTACTCCTTACGTGGAGATTTATTATTGTACAAAGGCCGACTGGTTTTACCCTCCACTTCACCAACGATTTCCTTGTTGCGTGAATTCCATAACAACCCAATTGGAGGACACCATGGCGATTTTAAAACATACCAGAGTTTAGCCCGCGAGGTATACTGGCGAGGAATGAAGGCTCAAGTAAGAAGTTTTGTTAGTGAATGTGTTGTATGTCAGCAAGCAAAATACCTTTCTTTGGCACCAACAGGTCTCTAGCAAGCCTTACCTATTCCAGAGAGAATATGGGAGGATATATCGATGGATTTCATTGAAGGGCTTCCGAAATCAAAGGGGTATGACACTATGCTTGTGGTGGTGGACCGCTTATCCAAGTATGGTCACTTTATCGCTTTAAAACATCCTTTTATTGCAATTTTTTTGGCTGCTGTATTTATTAAAGAAATTGTGCGTTTACGGTGTCCGCGGATTATTGTGTCTGACAGGGATAAAATATTCACGAGTTTGTTTTGGGTAGAGTTATTTCGCGCCTTGGGGACGCAATTACAGAAAAGTATAGGCTACAATCCTCAAACAGCCGGCAAACGAAGGTGGTGAACCGAAGTGTGGAATCCTATCTTCGGTGTTTTGCCATGACAACACCTACATAGTGGTCTAAATGGTTACCATGGGCAGAATTTAGTTACAATACTTCATTCCATGTTTCTGCTCAATTGACTCCGTTTGAAATTGTATACGGTCGTGCCCCACCGCCGTCATTGCCTTACTCTTTGGACTCTTCGGCCGTCGCCGAGGTGGATATCCAGTTTCGCGATCGGGATGCTATGTCGGTGACTTTAAAAGGGTCTTTATAGAAGGCTCAACACCGTATGTGTCCATTCTCCGCCAAGGCATCGGTCAGAATATGCAAGTTTTTCCGATACCCCCTACTTTAACTCCTGATTTGAAATTTCACGTCATCCCGGCGGGGCCTCCGAAAATCTCAATTGGAGGATACTGTTCTGGAAGTCCTTATTCGTTTGGAGCATGCCACTAAGGATGACGCTACATGGGAGCTTGCATCTACTATTGATGCCCAATTTCCAACATTCCACCTTGAGGACAAGGTGGCTCTTTGGGGGGCGGGTAATGATAGGCCCCGGTTTACAAAGGCGTATGAACGTAAGCGTGTGAGGGGTAGAGAGGTCGTGTGAAAAGTTGTTACGTGAGAGGGGCCTAGTACCTTTTTGTTAGTTAGAGTGGGCCACGTTTGGGAGTATATTATAGGGCAGTGATGTTGGGAGGGAGGTATCTTTTTTACTAATTGTGTAAACATTCTCGGTTGAGAATTAGAGAGAGGTGGGGAGCTCTCAAATCTCCCTTGTTTGGATGCTGTTGATAAATAAATTGCGGATTAGGCCTATCTTTGAGTCACACATGAACCACCACAAATCTCCATAAATATATGATCTTGTCCACTTTACTATCAAGATTGTTTAGTCTTATCAGAGAACTCATAACGAGAAAATATAAATTGCTAAGCACTCAGATGTGCTTAGTCTTATTAGAGAAATCATAACGACAAAATATAGATTGCTAGCACTCAGATGTGCTTAGTCTTATCAGAACATTTATAAAAAAAATTATATAGATTGCTAAGCACTGATCAGATGTGTCGAGTCTTATCAATAATGCAACAATACCGCAATGCAAGTTATATAAGACATAATATATAAGCAGTTATTAAACACACAACATGCCAACATACAAGCAAATAGAATCAACAATAGAAGCAACTTACACAAAAATGTCTTATGTCGCTCTTAAGACTAACCCAATGGTTCCCAAAAAGCCTTGAGCCATAATTCGAAAGCTCCAACCGAACCTAACTTAAAACAGGACAATCCAACCATTAGGAATAAAATTCCAGCAACTTAAATCAAGCATAAAAGTACATAAAAGAAGCCTTACCAGCTTGGGACTCACCCAAAATAACCTAATTCCTTGTTGCTGGGTATTCGGAGGTGTGAGCCACACATGAACCACCACATATCTGCATAATTATATGATCTTGTCCACTTTAGGCATATAACTTTTTCTCCTATCTCTCATATTTCTTTTTCTAAACTTCCCTAAACTTGAAACCCCAAACAAACCATAGTCTATTATCCAATACTTCCACTTAACCCAACAATACCAAATATAAACTCCTAAATTGAATCCAAACAACAATTTTGGTTAATCCAATAACCAAAATCCACATTATTCTAATTTCGAAACACGGGGCGTTACAATATGTATTTTTTTTAAAAATTTCTATTCATCTCCAAAGGTTTCCAAAAAGCCTTATCAAGAATGCAAAAAAAATGACTATCAAGATTGTTTAGTCTTATCAGAGAATTCATAACGACAAAATATAAATTGCTAGGCACTCAGATGTGCTTAGTCTTATAAGGGAATTCATAACGACAAAATATAGATTGCTATGCACTCAGATGTGCTTAGTCTTATCAGAACATTTATAAACGACAATATATAAAAATTGCTAAGCACTTAGATGTTCTTAATCTTATCAAAACATTTATAAAAAACAATATATAGATTGCTAAGCACTAATCAGATGTGTCGAGTCTTATCTATAATGCAACAATACCACAATGTAAGTCATATAAGTTATAATATATAAGCAGTTATTAAACACACAACATGCCAACATACAAGCAAATAGAATCAACAATAGAAGCAACTTACACAAAAATGTCTTATGTCGCTCTTAAGACTAACCCAATGGTTCCCAAAAAGCCTTGAGCCATAATTCGAAAGCTCCAACCGAACCTAACTTAAAACAGGACAATCCAACCATTAGGAATAAAATTCAGCAACTTAAATCAAGCATAAAAGTACATAAAAGAAGCCTTACCAGCTTGAGATTCACCCAAAATAACCCAATCCCTTGTTGGTGGGTATTCGGAGGTGTGAGTGATAGGCCCCGGTTTACAAAGGTGTATGAACGTAAGCGTGTGAGGGGTAGAGAGGCCGTGTGAAAAGTTGTTACGTGAGAGGGGCGCAGTACCTTTTTGTTTGTGAGTATATTATAGGGCAGTGATGTTGGGAGGGAGGTATCTTTTTTGCTAATTGTGTAAACATTCTCTGTTGAGAAGTAGGGAGAGGTGGGGAGCTCTCAAATCTCCCTTGTTTGGCTGTTGTTGATAAATAAATTGTGGTTTAGGCCTATCAATTTGGTATCAGAGCGGTGTTCTGGGTATGGTTAGTAGAATGGAAGCTAGAGTAATAACATTGGAGGAGAAGATGACTGAATTGATGGAGAAACATGCAGGATTGGAAGGGAAGATACAAGTGCAACATTAGGACATGAACACAAGGTTTATGAGGTTGGAGGAGTTAATTCGTGCAAATAGAGGATCGACTTCTTCCGAACGAACACGAAGTGATAAGGGGAAGCGTTCGACAGATGAAGAATTGAAAGAAAAAATGGTTGAATTAAAGGAAAAAAAAACTGATGAGACTAAAACCGAGAGTGACTCACCTGGAAATCGAGAAGTGTCTTTGTTTGATATGCGTTTGAGGAAGCTTGAGATGCCCGTCTTCAAAAGGGTGGGAAGAAGAAGATGTAGACGGCTGAGTCCACAGGGTTGAACGATATTTTGTGGTTAATAGGTTATCGGAGAGAGATAAATTGGAGGCCGCCGTCATGTGTTTGGAGGGGGAGGCGCTTACATGGCATCAATATGAGGATGAACAAACAAAGATTACCAGCTGGGATGAATTCAAGGGGTTACTTCGTGAGCGATTTCGGCCATCAACGAAGGATGATCGATATGCGCGGTTGATGCGATTACAACAGGAAACGACGGTGCGGCTTTATCGGCGCCGGTTTGAACAATACGTTTCGGGGTTGAAGGATATATGCGTGGGAGTTCTGGAAAGCAAATTTGTGTGTGGGTTGAAGGAGGAGATGCGCAAGCTGAAGCCCGTGGGCCTTAAGGCTAAGATGGCCATGGCTCAATTAATCGAAGATGATGATCTGATAAAACAAAAAAAAAAGAAGCTGGGGGTTGCCGGAAGTCCAAACCCTAAAAGTGGGTCGACGCAAACTGGATCGGGTTTATGGGGAGAGCGGGTCCGCGAGTCGAACCGTTTCTCTTAAACTAAATCGTGCGACACCTTTATCAACATCCATCACTCTCGTGCGTGATACGATGGGGAAGAGGAGTTTCGAGCCTCCGTTCAAACGCCTCACCGATTTGGAGCTGCAGAGCAAACGTGAAAAATGTTTGTGTTACGAATGCGATGAGAAGTTCATCCCCGGCCATCGATGTAAAAAAATGAATTGCAGGTGATGGTTTTGCAAGGAGATGAGTCTGAAGGAATGGAAGAGCATTTGGTGATGCAAGACGGGACTACCAACGAAGGGCAAGAAGGTCCCGAAGTCGCAATCGAAAACTCTGAGGTTGCGGCCTTGTCCTTGAACTCCCTGGTCGGGTTTAATTCACCGAAAACTATGAAGGTGAGAGGAATAATCGTCGGACAAGGCGTTGTGGTGCTCATTGACAGTGGCGCTACCCACAATTTCATTTCAGATGCAATTGTACAAACCCTCGGTCTACCAGTATCACCATCAACAAGTTATGGTGTCATTTTGGGAACGGGAGGATCGGTGCGCGCTTCCGGGATTTGTAAAGTTGTGATTCTAACTATTTCTGATTTAACTATCATTCACGATTTTCTTCCCTTACCCTTGGGCAGTGCTGATGTAATCTTGGGCATTTCATGGTTGGAGACCTTGGGAAAAATTCAATTTGATTATCGACTATCTGAGATGGACATTCGAGTGGGTGATTGGTTGGTTCAGCTACGAGGAGATCGTAGTCTGGTAAAATCCCAAATCTCACTTAAATCTATGATGAGAGCAATGGGCGACGCCGATCAGGGGGTGCTCGTTGAGTTAAATGTGATGGAGCCGGAAAGGAGGAGTAAGCATGAAGGGGTTGTTCCTCGAGTTCTTGAGATGTTTCTGGTCGAAATATAGCAAGTGCTGCAACAATTCGTTCGCGTCTTTGAGGCTCCGAATTCCTTACCCCCTAGTCGCAATCGTGATCATGTTGTTGAGCTTGAACCCGGGATTGGGCCTATTATTAATGTTCGCCCCTATCGATACCCACAGTTTCAGAAAGATGAGATTGAACGACTGATGCGTGAGATGTTGCTTGCTGACTCATTCAACCAAGTAAGAGTGCTTTTTCCAGCCCGGTAATTTTAGTAAAACGAAAAAGATGGGAGTTGGCGTTTTTGCGTGGATTACCGGGCTCTAAACCGCAACACGATCCTGGATAAGTATCCTATTCCTATTGTAGATGAGTTGATCGACGAGTTATATGGCGCTACGATCTTCTCCAAGATTGATTTAAAGTCGGGCTACCACCAAATTCGAGTCAATCCGTCAGATATTCATAAGACGGCTTTTCGGACCCACGAAGGGCACTACGAGTTCTTAGTAATGCCTTTTGGCTTACGCAATGCTCCTTCGACCTTTCAATCGATTATGAATGATATATTGCGAACCTTCCTTCGTAAGTTTGTACTGGTGTTCTTTGACGATATTTTGATTTATAGCACTACTCTACAAGAGCATGTTGTCTAATTGACCAAGGTGTTGGAGGTCTTGGTTGAAAATCAATTTGTGGCCAATTTTTAAAAGTGTCAATTTGCTGCTGCCAAGGTTGAATATTTGGGCCATTTGGTGTCAGCTCAGGGAGTTGCAGCAGACCCGACCAAGCCAGAAGCTATGAGGTGTTGCCCGAGCCCAAGAAATGTTAAAGAGTTACGAAGGTTCCTCGGTTTGACCATGTATTATCAAAAGTTTGTGGCCAACTATGGGTCAAATCTCTTTTCCACTGACACAACTCCTTAAGAAAGATAAATTCAGTTGGGGGGAAGGAGCTGAGGAAGCATTCCAGCGTTTAAAATCAGCTATGATCAATATTCCTGTTCTTGGACTACTGGATTTTTCTCGACCTTTTGAAGTAGAAACAGATGCATCCGGTGTGGGGGTAGGAGCGGTACTAATGCAAAGTCGGAGGCCAATGGCTTATTTCAACCAAGCTTTACCTCTCACCCATCGTTTTAAAGTTGTTTATGAGAGGGAATTAATGGCAATTGTTTTTGCCATCCAGAAATGGAGACCATATCTGTTGGGTCGAAACTTTGTAGTACGTACCGACCAACGTAGCTTGAATTTTTTGTTGGAACAAAGAGTGATCGTCGGGGAATACCAACGATGGATTGCCAAATTCTTGGGATATGATTTTAGTATTGAGAACCAACGTGGGCTCGATAACACGGCAGCTGATGCCTTGTCTCGCCTTCCACCCACCTTGGAGTTTGGAGTCCTGAGTGTTGTTGAGGGACTTAATACCGCTGTTTTTTCAGCCCAAATAGATGAAGACATCACATTGAATGGAATTCGGCAAGCTTTATGCAACAACAAAACTACAACTGAAGGTTACTCCTTACGTGGAGATTTATTATTGTACAAAGGCCGACTGGTTTTACCCTCCACTTCACCACCGATTTTCTTGTTGCGTGAATTCCATAACAACCCAATTGGAGGACACCATGGCGATTTTAAAACATACCAGAGGTTAGCCCGCGAGGTATACTGGCGAGGAATGAAGGCTCAAGTAAGAAGTTTTGTTAGTGAATGTGTTGTATGTCAGCAAGCAAAATACCTTTCTTTGGCACCAACAGGTCTCTAGCAAGCCTTACCCTATTCCAGAGAGAATATGGGAGGATATATCGATGGATTTCATTGAAGGGCTTCCGAAATCAAAGGGGTATGACACTATGCTTGTGGTGGTGGACCGCTTATCCAAGTATGGTCACTCTATCGCTTTAAAACATCCTCTTATTGCAATTTTTGTGGTTGCTGTATTTATTAAAGAAATTGTGCGTTTACGGTGTCCGCGGATTATTGTGTCTGACAGGGATAAAATATTCACGAGTTTGTTTTGGGTAGAGTTATTTCGCGCCTTAGGGACGCAATTACAGAAAAGTACAGGCTACCATCCTCAAACAGCCGGCAAACGGAGGTGGTGAACCGAAGTGTGGAATCCTATCTTCGGTGTTTTGCCATGACAACACCTACATAGTGGTCTAAATGGTTACCATGGGCAGAATTTAGTTACAATACTTCATTCCATGTTTCTGCTCAATTGACTCCGTTTCAAATTGTATACGGTCGTGCCCCACCGCCGTCATTGCCTTACTCTTTGGACTCTTCGGCCGTCGCCGAGGTGGATATCCAGTTGCGCGATCGGGATGCTATGTCGGTGACTTTAAAAGGGATCGGTCAGAATATGCCAGTTCGGGATGCTATGTCGGATGCTATGCTATGTCGGACTCTTCGGCCAACATCGTATGTGTCCATTCTCCGCCAAGCCATCGGTCAGAATATGCCAGTTTTTCTGATACCCCCTACTTTAACTCCTGATTTGAAATTTCACGTCATCCCGGCGGGGCCTCCGAAAATCTCCATTGGAGGATACTGTTCTGGAAGTCCTTATTCCTTTGGAGCATGCCACTAAGGATGACGCTACATGGGAGCTTGCAGCTACTATTGATGCCCAATTTCCAGCATTCCACCTTGAGGACAAGGTGGCTCTTTGGGGGGCGGGTAATCATAGGCCCCGGTTTACAAAGGCGTATGAACGTAAGCGTGTGAGGGGTAGAGAGGTCGTGTGAAAAGTTGTTACGTGAGAGGGGCCTAGTACCTTTTTGTTAGTTAGAGTGGGCCACGTTTGGGAGTATATTATAGGGCAGTGATGTTGGGAGGGAGGTATCTTTTTTACTAATTGTGTAAACATTCTCGGTTGAGAATTAGAGAGAGGTGGGGAGCTCTCAAATCTCCCTTGTTTGGATGCTTTTGATAAATAAATTGCGGATTAGGCCTATCTTTGAGTCACACATGAACCACCACAAATCTCCATAAATATATGATCTTGTCCACTTTACTATCAAGATTGTTTAGTCTTATCAGAGAACTCATAACGAGAAAATATAAATTGCTAAGCACTCAGATGTGGTTAGTCTTATTAGAGAAATCATAACGACAAAATATAGATTGCTAGCACTCAGATGTGCTTAGTCTTATCAGAACATTTATAAAAAAAATTATATAGATTTCTAAGCACTGATCAGATGTGTCGAGTCTTATCAATAATGCAACAATACCACAATGCAAGTTATATAAGACATAATATATAAGCAGTTATTAAACACACAACATGCCAACATACAAGCAAATAGAATCAACAATAGAAGCAACTTACACAAAAATGTCTTATGTCGCTCTTAAGACTAACCCAATGGTTCCCAAAAAGCCTTGAGCCATAATTCGAAAGCTCCAACCGAACCTAACTTAAAACAGGACAATCCAACCATTAGGAATAAAATTCCAGCAACTTAAATCAAGCATAAAAGTACATAAAAGAAGCCTTACCAGCTTGGGATTCACCCAAAATAACCTAATCCCTTGTTGGTGGGTATTCGGAGGTGTGAGCCACACATGAACCACCACATATCTGCATAATTATATGATCTTGTCCACTTTAGGCATATAACTTTTTCTCCTATTTCTCATATTTCTTTTTCTAAACTTCCCTAAACTTGAAACCCCAAACAAACCATAGTCTATTATCCAATACTTCCACTTAACCCAACAATACCAAATATAAACTCCTAAATTGAATCCAAACAACAATTTTGGTTAATCCAATAACCAAAATCCACATTATTCTAATTTCGAAACACGGGGCGTTACAATATGTATTTTTTTTTAAATTTCTATTCATCTCCAAAGGTTTCCAAAAAGCCTTATCAAGAATGCAAAAAAAATGACTATCAAGATTGTTTAGTCTTATCAGAGAATTCACAACGACAAAATATAAATTGCTATGCACTCAGATGTGCTTAGTCTTATCAGAACATTTATAAACGACAATATATAAAAATTGCTAAGCACTTAGATGTTCTTAATTTTATCAAAACATTTATAAAAAACAATATATAAATTGCTAAGAACTAATCAGATGTGTCGAGTCTTATCTATAATACAACAATACCACAATGCAAGTCATATAAGTTATAATATATAAGCAGTTATTAAACACACAACATGCCAACATACAAGCAAGTAGAATCAACAATAGAAGCAACTTACACAAAAATGTCTTATGTCGCTCTTAAGACTAACCCAATGGTTCCCAAAAAGCCTTGAGCCATAATTCGAAAGCTCCAACCGAACCTAACTTAAAACAGGACAATCCAACCATTAGTTATAAAATTCCAGCAACTTAAATCAAGAATAAAAGTACCTAAAAGAAGCCTTACAACTTGGGATTCACCCAAAATAACCCAATCCCTTGTTGGTGGGTATTCAGAGGTGTGAGTGATAGGCCCCGGTTTACAAAGGTGTATGAACGTAAGCGTGTGAGGGGTAGAGAGGCCGTGTGAAAAGTTGTTACGTGAGAGGGGCGCAGTACCTTTTTGTTTGTGAGTATATTATAGGGCAGTGATGTTGGGAAGGAGGTATCTTTTTTGCTAATTGTGTAAACATTCTCTGTTGAGAAGTAGGGAGAGGTGGGGAGCTCTCAAATCTCCCTTGTTTGGCTGCTGTTGATAAATAAATTGTGGTTTAGGCCTATCAATTTGGTATCAGAGCGGTGTTCTGGGTATGGTTAGTAGAATGGAAGCTAGAGTAATAACATTGGAGGAGAAGATGACTGAATTGATGGAGAAACATGCAGGATTAGAAGGGAAGATACAAGTGCAACATTAGGACATGAACACGAGGTTTATGAGGTTGGAGGTGTTAATTCGTGCAAACAGAGGATCGACTTCATCCGAACGAACACGAAGTGATAAGGTGAAGCGTTCGACAGATGAAGAATTGAAAGAAAAAATGGTTGAATCAAAGGGAAAAAAAACTGATGAGACTAAAACCGAGAGTGACTCACCTGGAAATCGAGAAGTGTCTTTGTTTGATATGCGTTTGAGGAAGCTTGAGATGCCCGTCTTCAAAGGGGAGGGAAGAAGAAGATGTAGACGGCTGAGTCCATAGGGTTGAACGATATTTTGTGGTTAATAGGTTATCGGAGAGAGATAAATTGGAGGCCGCCGTCATGTGTTTGGAGGGGGAGGCGCTTACATGGCATTAATATGAGGATGAACAAACAAAGATTACCAGCTGGGATGAATTCAAGGGGTTACTTCGTGAGCGATTTCGGCCATCAACGAAGGATGATCGATATGCGCGGTTGTTGCGATTACAACAGGAAACGACGGTGCGACTTTATCGGCGCCGGTTTGAACAATACGTTTCGGGGTTGAAGGATATATGCGTGGGAGTTCTGGAAAGCAAATTTGTGTGTGGGTTGAAGGAGGAGATGCGCAAGCTGAAGCCCGTGGGCCTTAAGGCTAAGATGGTCATGTGTTAGAAATTCTAGTATTTATAATTATGTAGATATTAATTATTAATATTTAGTCTTTATTTACTTTATTTTATTTTTCCTTATTGTATTAGGTCTTTTACTTTCCTTATTGTATTAGGTCTTTTACTTTCCTTATTGTATTAGGTCTTTCTCCTATATAAGAAGACCTAGGATTCCACATGTCTAATAAGAGATTATTATTCTCCTAAATTTAAGATGGTATCAGAGCAGGAAACCCTAGCTCTTTAAAATCCTAGCCGCCGCTTTCACCACGGCCATAACCCTAGACGCCGTTGTCGCAAGCACACTTCTACACCCAGATTTTTGTTCACGCGATGAAGATGAAGTTGGGTTTGTGAACCGATCCAATTTGATTTAGTTTACTGCAATATTCGGTCAGGTTCCGTGGTTATTTGCTTGGTTTGGTTCAATTTTGGTTTATATTTATTATTTCCCATTAACTCACGATTTGATACAATGGAAAATGAGCAAATTCATCCAATCTTTAAATTGCTACCAACCAATTTATCATCGAATAATTCTTGTGTTTCATTGGCACAAACAGAGAGTTATCCTCAAGTTTTCTCTAGTCACACTTCTTCTCCGTGGATTATTGATTCCGGAGCTTCGGATCATATGACTAGTTCTTCTCATTTTTTTGACTCATACTCTCCTTCGTATTCTAATGAAAAGATTCGAATTGCAGATGGCAGTTTTTCTTCTATTGCAGGGAAAGGAACTATTAAATTGACTGAAAATATCTCCCTCCAGTCTGTCCTCCATGTTCCAAAATTAGCCTGTAACCTTTTATCTGTCTCGAAACTTTCTAGAGACTCTAACTGTCGTGTTATATTCTTTGAATCTCACTGTGTTTTTCAGGATCAGGAATCGGAGAAGACGATTGGCACTGCTAGGATGTTTGATGGCCTCTACTACTTTAATGAAGGTTCTTTTAGCAATAAAATAACTCAGGGTCTCAGTAGTATTAGTTCTCTTCCTGTTAATGAACAAATTATGATTTGGCATCATAGACTAGGACATCCAAGTTTTCCTTACCTCAAACATTTATTTCCAAACTTATTTAAGGGAATTGATTGTTCCTCTTTTAATTGTGAAAGTTGCATTTTTGCAAAAAATCATCGTTCCACATATTTACCAAAACCTTACAAAGCTTCCAAACCTTTTTATTTAATTCATAGTGATGTTTGGGGTGCTTCTAAAATTAGGACTCATAGTGGAAAAAGGTGGTTTGTGACTTTTATTGATGATCATACTCGTCTATCTTGGGTTTTTTTAATGGAAAAAAAATCTGAGGTGAAAGATATTTTTAAAAGTTTTTACAATATGATTGAAACCCAATTTCAAACAAAAATTTGTATTTTACACTCTGATAATGGAACAGAGTACTTTAATGAAGTTTTTGGTGATTTTTTGAAAGATAAAGGTATTGTTCATCAATCTACTTGTCGGGATACTCCTCAGCAGAATGGGATTGCTGAAAGAAAAAATAGGCATTTACTTGAAGTAGCTCGGGCTATAATGTGTTCCATGCATGTTCCAAAATATTTATGGGGTGAAGCAGTTCTCACGGCTACCTATCTAATAAATAGGATGCCTAGTAAGATCTTGAATTTTAAAACTCCAATTGACTGCTTTAAACATATTTTTCCAACATCTCGCATATATTCTGATTTACCTCTCAAAGTTTTTGGGTGTACTACTTATGTTCATATACCTAGTCACTTTCGATCAAAACTTGATCATAGAGCTGTTAAATGTATTTTCTTGGGTTACTCTTCAAATAAAAAAGGTTATAAGTGTTTTGATCCTCAGACAAAAAAACTTTTTGTGAGCATGGATGTGTCTTTTTTAGAAAATCAGCCATATTTTACCCAAAGTTCTCTTCAGGGGGAGAGAGCAATTTTGGAAGATAACTTCTGGGATGTTTCTACTTGTCTTCCTAGTCTTATTTTTCCTGATGTTACTAGTCCTTCGATGCCAAATATAGAATCTTCTCAATCAGGGGGACAAATACTACAAAATGATCCTATTGATCAAGTTCCCGAGTTACAGTTTTATACTAGAAGAAAATTCAATCAGAGTAACCAAGACCAGATAGTTGATCCTTCGCAGAGCCAATCTGAGACTCCGACGAATGAAACTGAAAATCTTGGTAATCCTTCCTTCGTTCCTACTTCTTCAATTATTCAAAATACTTTGCCAATTGTGTCTGATCTTGATATTCCCATAGCCATTAGAAAAGGTACTCGAACTTGTACCAAATATCATATTGCAAATTACATGTCATATCAAAATTTGTCAAATGGTCATAAAGTTTTCACTTCTAGGATAGATGACTTGTTTGTTCCAAGGAATATACATGAGGCCTTAGAAGATCCAAATTGGAAAGTAGCAGTTATGGAGGAGATGAATGGTCTAAAACAAAATGGGACTTGGGAAATAGTAGAATTGCCAAAAAATAAGAAATCAGTGGGCTGTAAATGGGTGTTCACCATAAAATGTAATGCAGATGGTAGTATTGAGAGATATAAGGCCAGACTGGTAGCTAAAGGTTTCACTCAAACATATGGGATTGATTATGAGGAAACGTTTGCCCCTGTTGCTAAAATCAACTCTATTAGAGTTCTTTTGTCTCTTGCAGTAAATTCAGATTGGCCTCTTTATCAACTCGACGTGAAAAATGCCTTTCTGAATGGCGATCTTGAGGAGGAGGTTTTTATGAGCTTACCACCAGGTTTTGAAAAAGAACTCGGGTGGAGTAAAATTTGCAAATTAAAGAAAACCCTTTATGGTCTTAAACAGTCTCCGAGAGCTTGGTTTGAGCGTTTTGGAAAAGTTGTGTCTAGCTATGGATTTCTTCAAAGTCAAGCAGATCATACTATATTTTATAAACACTCTGAGAATAATAAAATCTCAATTTTGATTCTCTATGTAGATGATATTATTCTCACAGGTGATGATGAAGTTGGTCTAGTTGATCTCAAGAAAAATCTTGCAAGTGAGTTTCAGATCAAGGACCTGGGACCACTGAAATATTTTTTAGGGATGGAATTTGCAAGATCGAGGAAAGGTGTATTTGTTAATCAAAGAAAGTATGTCCTCGACTTACTCAAGGATACCGGATTACTTGGTTGCAAGGTAGCAGAAACTCCTGTTGAACCTAATCTAAAGCTAGAAGTAGCAAAAGTAGAAGAAATAAAGAACAAGGAACGGTACCAGAGACTTGTTGGAAGATTAATTTATCTATCTCATACGCGCCCTGATATTGCATATGCCGTAAGCATGGTAAGTCAGTTTATGCATGCACCAGGACCAACTCATTTTGATGCTGTTTACAGAATTTTGAGGTATCTAAAAGGGACTCCTGGAAAAGGTATTTTATTCCAAAAACATAATCACTCCCAAGTAGAAGTTTATACTGATGCAGATTGGGCAGGAAGTATTACAGATAGAAGATCTACTTCTGGTTATTGTTCTTTTGTTGGTGGGAACCTGGTTACTTGGAGAAGTAAAAAACAAAATGTAGTGGCCAGGAGTAGTGCCGAAGCAGAGTTTAGAGCTTTAGCGCATGGAATTTGTGAAGGCATATGGATCAAAAGGATACTAGAAGAACTGAAGTTTTCTCAGACTAAACCTATACAGATTTATTGTGATAATAAGGCTGCCATATCTATAGCGCATAATCCAGTTCTACATGATAGAACGAAACATATTGAGGTTGACAAACATTTTATTAAAGAAAAGATTGATACAGGTGCAATATGTATTCCTTATCTTCCAACGACAGAGCAAATTGCTGATGTACTAACTAAGGGGCTTCCGAAGAAGCAATTCGATAAATTGATTGACAAGCTGGCTATGGAAGACATCTTTAAACCAGCTTGAGGGGGAGTGTTAGAAATTCTAGTATTTATAATTATGTAGATATTAATTATTAATATTTAGTCTTTATTTACTTTATTTTATTTTTCCTTATTGTATTAGGTCTTTTACTTTCCTTATTGTATTAGGTCTTTTACTTTCCTTATTGTATTAGGTCTTTCTCCTATATAAGAAGACCTAGGATTCCACATGTCTAATAAGAGATTATTATTCTCCTAAATTTAAGATCATGGCTCAATTAATCGAAGATGATGATCTGTTAAAACAAAAAAAAAGAAGTTGGGGGTTGCCGGAAGTCCAAACCCTAAAAGTGGGTCGACGCAAACTGGATCGGGTTATGGGGCGAGCGGGTCCGCGGGTCGAACCGTTTCTTTTAACCTAAATCGTGCGACACCTTTATCAACATCCATCACTCTCGTGCGTGATACGATGGGGAAGAGGAGTTTCGAGCCTCCGTTCAAATGCCTCACCGATTTGGACCTACAGAGCAAACGTGAAAAATGTTTGTGTTACAAATGCGATGAGAAGTTCATCCCCGGCCATCGATGTAAAAAAATGAATTGCAGGTGATGGTTTTGCAAGGAGATGAGTCTGAAGGAATGGAAGAGCATTTGGTGATGCAAGACGGGACTAACAACGAAGGGCAAGAAGGTCCCGAAGTCGCAATCGAAAACTCTGAGGTTGCGGCCTTGTCCTTGAACTCCATGGTCGGGTTTAATTCACCGAAAACTATGAAGGTGAGAGGAATAATCGTAGGACAAGGCGTTGTGGTGCTCATTGACAGTAGCGCTACCCACAATTTCATTTCAGATGCAATTGTACAAACCCTCGGTCTACCAGTATCACCATCAACAAGTTATGGTGTCATTTTGGGAACGGGAGGATCGGTGCGCGCTTCCGAGATTTGTAAAGTTGTGATTCTAAGTATTTCTGATTTAACTATCATTCACGATTTTCTTCCCTTACCCTTGGGCACTGCTGATGTAATCTTGGGCATTTCATG
Organism: Herpetospermum pedunculosum; assembly: GCA_028017165.1. Classification (NCBI taxonomy): domain Eukaryota; kingdom Viridiplantae; phylum Streptophyta; class Magnoliopsida; order Cucurbitales; family Cucurbitaceae; genus Herpetospermum; species Herpetospermum pedunculosum. The sequence continues at coordinate 48,018,489 of CM051528.1, read as the reverse complement.
GTTGGAGACCTTGGGAAAAATTCAATTTGATTATCGACTATCTGAGATGGACATTCGAGTGGGTGATTGGTTGGTTCAGCTACGAGGAGATCGTAGTCTGGTAAAATCCCAAATCTCACTTAAATCTATGATGAGAGCAATGGGCGACGCCGATCAGGGGGTGCTCGTTGAGTTAAATGTGATGGAGCCGGAAAGGAGGAGTAAGCATGAAGGGGTTGTTCCTCGAGTTCTTGAGATGTTTCTGGTCGAAATATAGCAAGTGCTGCAACAATTCGTTCGCGTCTTTGAGGCTCCGAATTCCTTACCCCCTAGTCGCAATCGTGATCATGTTGTTGAGCTTGAACCCGGGACTGGGCCTATTATTAATGTTCGCCCCTATCGATACCTACAGTTTCAGAAAGATGAGATTGAACATCTGATGCGTGAGATGTTGCTTGCTGACTCATTCAACCAAGTAAGAGTGCTTTTTCCAGCCCGGTGCTTTTAGTAAAAAGAAAAAGATGGGAGTTGGCGTTTTTGCGTGGATTACCGGGCTCTAAACCGCAACACGATCCCGGATAAGTATCCTATTCCTATCGTAGATGAGTTGATCGACGAGTTATATGGCGCTACGATCTTCTCCAAGATTGATTTAAAGTCGGGGTACCACCAAATTCGAGTCAATCCCTCAGATATTCATAAGACGGCTTTTCGGACCCACGAAGGGCACTACGAGTTCTTAGTAATGCCTTTTGGCTTACGCAATGCTCCTTCGACCTTTCAATCGATTATGAATGATATATTGCGAACCTTCCTTCGTAAGTTTGTACTGGTGTTCTTTGACGATATTTTGATTTATAGCACTACTCTACAAGAGCATGTTGTCCAGTTGACCAAGGTGTTGGAGGTCTTGGTTGAAAATCAATTTGTGGCCAATTTTTAAAAGTGTCAATTCGCTGCTGCCAAGGTTGAATATTTGGGCCATTTGGTGTCAGCTCAGGGAGTTGCAGCAGACCCGACCAAGCCAGAAGCTATGAGGTGTTGCCCGAGCCCAAGAAATGTTAAAGAGTTACGAGGGTTCCTCGGTTTGACCAGGTATTATCAAAAGTTTGTGGCCAACTATGGGTCAAATCTCTTTTCCACTGACACAACTCCTTAAGAAAGATAAATTCAGTTGGGGGGAAGGAGCTGAGGAAGCATTCCAGCGTTTAAAATCAGCTATGATCACTGTTCCTGTTCTTGGACTACCGGATTTTTCTCGACCTTTTGAAGTAGAAACAGATGCATCCGGTGTGGGGGTAGGAGCGGTACTAATGCAAAGTCGGAGGCCAATGGCTTATTTCAGCCAAGCTTTACCTCTCACCCATCGTTTTAAAGTTGTTTATGAGAGGGAATTAATGGCAATTGTTTTTGCCATCCAGAAATGGAGACCATATCTGTTGGGTCGAAACTTTGTAGTACGTACCGACCAACGTAGCTTGAATTTTTTGTTGGAACAAAGAGTGATCGTCGGGGAATACCAACGATGGATTGCCAAATTCTTGGGATATGATTTTAGTATTGAGAACCAACGTGGGCTCGATAACACGGCAGCTGATGCCTTGTCTCGCCTTCCACCCACCTTGGAGTTTGGAGTCCTGAGTGTTGATGAGGGACTTAATACCGCTGTTTTTTCAGCCCAAATAGATGAAGACATCACATTGAATGGAATTCGGCAAGCTTTATGCAACAACAAAACTACAACTGAAGGTTACTCCTTACGTGGAGATTTATTATTGTACAAAGGCCGACTGGTTTTACCCTCCACTTCACCAACGATTTCCTTGTTGCGTGAATTCCATAACAACCCAATTGGAGGACACCATGGCGATTTTAAAACATACCAGAGGTTAGCCCGCGAGGTATACTGGCGAGGAATGAAGGCTCAAGTAAGAAGTTTTGTTAGTGAATGTGTTGTATGTCAGCAAGCAAAATACCTTTCTTTGGCACCAACAGGTCTCTAGCAAGCCTTACCTATTCCAGAGAGAATATGGGAGGATATATCGATGGATTTCATTGAAGGGCTTCCGAAATCAAAGGGGTATGACACTATGCTTGTGGTGGTGGACCGCTTATCCAAGTATGGTCACTTTATCTCTTTAAAACATCCTTTTATTGCAATTTTTGTGGCTGCTGTATTTATTAAAGAAATTGTGCGTTTACGGTGTCCGCGGATTATTGTGTCTGACAGGGATAAAATATTCACGAGTTTGTTTTGGGTAGAGTTATTTCGCGCCTTGGGGACGCAATTACAGAAAAGTATAGGCTACCATCCTCAAACAGCCGGCAAACGAAGGTGGTGAACCGAAGTGTGGAATCCTATCTTCGGTGTTTTGCCATGACAACACCGACATAGTGGTCTAAATGGTTACCATGGGCAGAATTTAGTTACAATACTTCATTCCATGTTTCTGCTCAATTGACTCCGTTTGAAATTGTATACGGTCGTGCCCCACCGCCGTCATTGCCTTACTCTTTGGACTCTTCGGCCGTCGCCGAGGTGGATATCCAGTTTCGCGATCGGGATGCTATGTCGGTGACTTTAAAAGGGTCTTTATAGAAGGCTCAACACCGTATGTGTCCATTCTCCGCCAAGCCATCGGTCAGAATATGCCAGTTTTTCCGATACCCCCTACTTTAACTCCTGATTTGAAATTTCACGTCATCCCGGCGGGGCCTCCGAAAATCTCAATTGGAGGATACTGTTCTGGAAGTCCTTATTCGTTTGGAGCATGCCACTAAGGATGACGCTACATGGGAGCTTGCATCTACTATTGATGCCCAATTTCCAACATTCCACCTTGAGGTCAAGGTGGCTCTTTGGGGGGCGGGTAATGATAGGCCCCAGTTTACAAAGGCGTATGAACGTAAGCGTGTGAGGGGTAGAGAGGTCGTGTGAAAAGTTGTTACGTGAGAGGGGCCTAGTACCTTTTTGTTAGTTAGAGTGGGCCACGTTTGGGAGTATATTATAGGGCAGTGATGTTGAGAGGGAGGTATCTTTTTTACTAATTGTGTAAACATTCTCGGTTGAGAATTAGAGAGAGGTGGGGAGCTCTCAAATCTCCCTTGTTTGGATGTTGTTGATAAATAAATTGCGGATTAGGCCTATCTTTGAGTCACACATGAACCACCACAAATCTCCATAAATATATGATCTTGTCCACTTTACTATCAAGATTGTTTAGTCTTATCAGAGAACTCATAACGAGAAAATATAAATTGCTAAGCACTCAGATGTGCTTAGTCTTATAAGAGAATTCATAACGACAAAATATAGATTGCTATGCACTCAGATGTGCTTAGTCTTATCAGAACATTTATAAACGACAATATATAAAAATTGCTAAGCACTTAGATGTTCTTAATCTTATCAAAACATTTATAAAAAACAATATATAGATTGCTAACCACTAATCAGATGTGTCGAGTCTTATCTATAATGCAACAATACCACAATGCAAGTCATATAAGTTATAATATATAAGCAGTTATTAAACACACAACATGCCAACATACAAGCAAATAGAATCAACAATAGAAACAACTTACACAAAAATGTCTTATGTCGCTCTTAAGACTAACCCAATGGTTCCCAAAAAGCCTTGAGCCATAATTCGAAAGCTTCAACCGAACCTAACTTAAAACAGGACAATCCAACCATTAGGAATACAATTCAGCAACTTAAATCAAGCATAAAAGTACATAAAAGAAGCCTTACCAGCTTGGGATTCACCCAAAATAACCTAATCCCTTGTTGGTGGGTATTCGGAGGTGTGAGCCACACATGAACCACCACATATCTGCATAATTATATGATCTTGTCCACTTTAGGCATATAACTTTTTCTCCTATTTCTCATATTTCTTTTTCTAAACTTCCCTAAACTTGAAACCCCAAACAAACCATAGTCTATTATCCAATACTTCCACTTAACCCAACAATATCAAATATAAACTCCTAAATTGAATCCAAACAACAATTTTGGTTAATCCAATAACCAAAACCCACATTATTCTAATTTCGAAACACGGGGCGTTACAATATGTATTTTTTTTTAAATTTCTATTCATCTCCAAAGGTTTCCAAAAAGCCTTATCAAGAATGCAAAAAACAATGACTATCAAGATTGTTTAGTCTTATCAGAGAATTCATAACGTCAAAATATAAATTGCTAGGCACTCAGGATGTGCTTAGTCTTATAAGAGAATTCATAACGACAAAATATAGATTGCTATGCACTCAGATGTGCTTAGTCTTATCAGAACATTTATAAACGACAATATATAAAAATTGCTAAGCACTTAGATGTTCTTAATCTTATCAAAACATTTATAAAAAACAATATATAGATTGCTAAGCACTAATCAGATGTGTCGAGTCTTATCTATAATGCAACAATACCACAATGCAAGTCATATAAGTTATAATATATAAGCAGTTATTAAACACACAACATGCCAACATACAAGCAAATAGAATCAACAATAGAAGCAACTTACACAAAAATGTCTTATGTCGCTCTTAAGACTAACCCAATGGTTCCCAAAAAGCCTTGAGCCATAATTCGAAAGCTCCAACCGAACCTAACTTAAAACAGGACAATCCAACCATTAGGAATAAAATTCAGCAACTTAAATCAAGCATAAAAGTACATAAAAGAAGCCTTACCAGCTTGGGATTCACCCAAAATAACCCAATCCCTTGTTGGTGGGTATTCGGAGGTGTGAGTGATAGGCTCCGGTTTACAAAGGTGTATGAACGTAAGCGTGTGAGGGGTAGAGAGGCCGTGTGAAAAGTTGTTACGTGAGAGGGGCGCAGTACCTTTTTGTTTGTGAGTATATTATAGGGCAGTGATGTTGGGAGGGAGGTATCTTTTTTGCTAATTGTGTAAACATTCTCTGTTGAGAAGTAGGGAGAGGTGGGGAGCTCTCAAATCTCCTTTGTTTGGCTGCTGTTGATAAATAAATTGTGGTTTAGGCCTATCAATTTGGTATCAGAGCGGTGTTCTGGGTATGGTTAGTAGAATGGAAGCTAGAGTAATAACATTGGAGGAGAAGATGACTGAATTGATGGAGAAACATGCAGGATTGGAAGGGAAGATAAAAGTGCAACATTAGGACATGAACACAAGGTTTATGAGGTTGGAGGAGTTAATTCGTGCAAACAGAGGATCGACTTCTTCCGAACGAACACGAAGTGATAAGGGGAAGCGTTCGACAGATGAAGAATTGAAAAAAAAATGGTTGAATCAAAGGAAAAAAAACTGATGAGACTAAAACCGAGAGTGACTCAACTGGAAATCGAGAAGTGTCTTTGTTTGATATGCGTTTGAGGAAGCTTGAGATGCTCGTCTTCAAAGGGGAGGGAAGAAGAAGATGTAGACGGCTGAGTCCATAGGGTTGAACGATATTTTGTGGTTAATAGGTTATCGGAGAGAGATAAATTGGACGTCGCCGTCATGTGTTTGGAGGGGGAGGCGCTTACATGGCATCAATATGAGGATGAACAAACAAAGATTACCAACTGGGATGAATTCAAGGGGTTACTTCGTGAGCGATTTCGGCCATCAACGAAGGATGATCGATATGCGCGGTTGATGCGATTACAACAGGAAACGATGGTGCGGCTTTATCGGCGCCGGTTTGAACAATACGTTTCGGGGTTGAAGGATATATGCGTGGGAGTTCTGGAAAGCAAATTTGTGTGTGGGTTGAAGGAGGAGATGCGCAAGCTGAAGCCCGTGGGCCTTAAGGCTAAGATGGCCATGGCTCAATTAATCGAAGATGATGATCTGTTAAAACAAAAAAAAAAAAGCTGGGGGTTGCCGGAAGTCCAAACCCTAAAAGTGGGTCGACGCAAACTGGATCGGGTTATGGGGCGAGCGGGTCCGCGGGTCGAACCGTTTCTTTTAACCTAAATCGTGCGACACCTTTATCAACATCCATCACTCTCGTGCGTGATACGATGGGGAAGAGGAGTTTCGAGCCTCCGTTCAAACGCCTCACCGATTTGGAGCTACAGAGCAAACGTGAAAAATGTTTGTGTTACAAATGCGATGAGAAGTTGGGAGAGAGCATGTTGTCCAGTTGACCAAGATGTTGGAGGTCTTGGTTGAAAATCAATTTGTGGCCAATTTTTAAAAGTGTCAATTTGCTGCTGCCAAGGTTGAATATTTGGGCCATTTGGTGTCAGCTCAGGGAGTTGCAGCAGACCCGACCAAGCCAGAAGCTATGAGGTGTTGCCCGAGCCCAAGAAATGTTAAAGAGTTACGAGGGTTCCTCGGTTTGACCAGGTATTATCAAAAGTTTGTGGCCAACTATGGGTCAAATCTCTTTTCCACTGACACAACTCCTTAAGAAAGATAAATTCAGTTGGGGGGAAGGAGCTGAGGAAGCATTCCAGCGTTTAAAATCAGCTATGATCACTGTTCCTGTTCTTGGACTACCGGATTTTTCTCGACCTTTTGAAGTAGAAACAGATGCATCCGGTGTGGGGGTAGGAGCGGTACTAATGCAAAGTAGGAGGCCAATGGCTTATTTCAGCCAAGCTTTACCTCTCACCCATCGTTTTAAAGCTGTTTATGAGAGGGAATTAATGGCAATTGTTTTTGCCATCCAGAAATGGAGACCATATCTGTTGGGTCGAAACTTTGTAGTACGTACCGACCAACGTAGCTTGAATTTTTTGTTGGAACAAAGAGTGATCGTCGGGGAATACCAACGATGGATTGCCAAATTCTTGGGATATGATTTTAGTATTGAGAACCAACGTGGGCTCGATAACACGGCAGCTGATGCCTTGTCTCGCCTTCCACCCACATTGGAGTTTGGAGTCCTGAGTGTTGATGAGGGACTTAATACCGCTGTTTTTTCAGCCCAAATAGATGAAGACATCACATTGAATGGAATTCGGCAAGCTTCATGCAACAACAAAACTACAACTGAAGGTTACTCCTTACGTGGAGATTTATTATTGTACAAAGGCCGACTGGTTTTACCCTCCACTTACCAACGATTTCCTTGTTGCGTGAATTCCATAACAACCCAATTGGAGGACACCATGGCGATTTTAAAACATACCAGAGGTTAGCCCGCGAGGAATGAGGGCTCAAGTAAGAAGTTTTGTTAGTGAATGTGTTGTATGTCAGCAAGCAAAATACCTTTCTTTGCACCAACTGGTCTCTAGCAAGCCTTACCTATTCCAGAGAGAATATGGGAGGATATATCGATGGATTTCATTGAAGGGCTTCCGAAATCAAAGGGGTATGACACTATGCTTGTGGTGGTGGACCGCTTATCCAAGTATGGTCACTTTATCGCTTTAAAACATCCTTTTATTGCAATTTTTGTGGCTGCTGTATTTATTAAAGAAATTGTGCGTTTACGGTGTCCGCGGATTATTGTGTCTGACAGGGATAAAATATTCACGAGTTTGTTTTGGGTAGAGTTATTTCGCGCCTTGGGGACGCAATTACAGAAAAGTATAGGCTACCATCCTCAAACAGCCGGCAAACGAAGGTGGTGAACCGAAGTGTGGAATCCTATCTTCGGTGTTTTGCCATGACAACACCTACATAGTGGTCTACATGGTTACCATGGGCAGAATTTAGTTACAATACTTCATTCCATGTTTCTGCTCAATTGACTCCGTTTGAAATTGTATACGGTCGTGCCCCACCGCCGTCATTGCCTTACTCTTTGGACTCTTCGGCGGCCGTCCCCGAGGTGGATATCCAGTTTCGCGATCGGGATGCTATATCGGTGACTTTAAAAGGGTCTTTATAGAAGGCTCAACACCGTATGTGTCCATTCTCCGCCAAGCCATCGGTCAGAATATGCCAGTTTTTCCGATACCCCCTACTTTAACTCCTGATTTGAAATTTCACGTCATCCCGGCGGGGCCTCCGAAAATCTCAATTGGAGGATACTGTTCTGGAAGTCCTTATTCGTTTGGAGCATGCCACTAAGGATGACGCTACATGGGAGCTTCCATCTACTATTGATGCCCAATTTCCACAATTCCACCTTGAGGACAAGGTGGCTCTTTGGGGGGCGGGTAATGATAGGCCCCGGTTTACAAAGGCGTATCAACGTAAGCGTGTGAGGGGTAGAGAGGTCGTGTGAAAAGTTGTTACGTGAGAGGGGCCTAGTACCTTTTTGTTAGTTAGAGTGGGCCACGTTTGGGAGTATATTATCGGCGCCGGTTTGAACAATACGTTTCGGGGTTGAAGGATATATGCGTGGGAGTTCTGGAAAGCAAATTTGTGTGTGGGTTGAAGGAGGAGATGCGCAAGCTGAAGCCCGTGGGCCTTAAGGCTAAGATGGCCATGGCTCAATTAATCGAAGATGATGATCTGATAAAACAAAAAAAAAGAAGTTGGGGGTTGCCGGAAGTCCAAACCCTAAAAGTGGGTCGACGCAAACTGGATCGGGTTTATGGGGCGAGCGGGTCCGGGGGTCGAACCGTTTCTTTTAACCTAAATCGTGCGACACCTTTATCAACATCCATCACTCTCGTGCGTGATACGATGGGGAAGAGGAGTTTCGAGCCTCCGTTCAAACGCCTCACCGATTTGGAGCTGCAGAGCAAACGTGAAAAATGTTTGTGTTACAAATGCGATGAGAAGTTCATCCCCGGCCATCGATGTAAAAAAATGAATTGCAGGTGATGGTTTTGCAAGGAGATGAGTCTGAAGGAATGGAAGAGCATTTGGTGATGCAAGACGGGACTAATAACGAAGGGCAAGAAGGTCCCGAAGTCGCAATCGAAAACTCTGAGGTTGCGGCCTTGTCCTTGAACTCCATGGTCGGGTTTAATTCACCGAAAACTATGAAGGTGAGAGGAATAATCGTCGGACAAGGCGTTGTGGTGCTCATTGACACGTGGTGCTAACCACAATTTCATTTCAGATTCAATTGTACAAACCCTCGGTCTACCAGTATCACCATCAACAAGTTATGGTGTCATTTTGGGAACGGGAGGATCGGTGCGCGCTTCCGGGATTTGTAAAGTTGTGATTCTAACTATTTCTGATTTAACTATCATTCACGATTTTCTTCCCTTACCCTTGGGCAGTGCTGATGTAATCTTGGGCATTTCATGGTTGGAGACCTTGGGAAAAATTCAATTTGATTATCGACTATCTGAGATGGACATTCGAGTGGGTGATTGGTTGGTTCAGCTACGAGGAGATCGTAGTCTGGTAAAATCCCAAATCTCACTTAAATCTATGATGAGAGCAATGGGCGACGCCGATCAGGGGGTGCTCGTTGAGTTAAATGTGATGGAGCCGGAAAGGAGGAGTAAGCATGAAGGGGTTGTTCCTCGAGTTCTTGAGATGTTTCTGGTCGAAATATAGCAAGTGCTGTAACAATTCGTTCGCGTCTTTGAGGCTCCGAATTCCTTACCCCCTAGTCGCAATCGTGATCATGTTGTTGAGCTTGAACCCGGGACTGGGCCTATTATTAATGTTCGCCCCTATCGATACCTACAGTTTCAGAAAGACGAGATTGAACGACTGATGCGTGAGATGTTGCTTGCTGACTCATTCAACCAAGTAAGAGTGCTTTTTCCAGCCCGGTGCTTTTAGTAAAAAGAAAAAGATGGGAGTTGGCGTTTTTGCGTGGATTACCGGGCTCTAAACCGCAACAAGATCCCGGATTAGTATCCTATTCCTATCGTAGATGAGTTGATCGACGAGTTATATGGCGCTACGATCTTCTCCAAGATTGATTTAAAGTCGGGCTACCACCAAATTCGAGTCAATCCCTCAGATATTCATAAGACGGCTTTTCGGACCCACGAAGGGCACTACGAGTTCTTAGTAATGCCTTTTGGCTTACGCAATGCTCCTTCGACCTTTCAATCGATTATGAATGATATATTGCGAACCTTCCTTCGTAAGTTTGTACTGGTGTTCTTTGACGATATTTTGATTTATAGCACTACTCTACAAGAGCATGTTGTCCAGTTGACCAAGGTGTTGGAGGTCTTGGTTGAAAATCAATTTGTGGCCAATTTTTAAGAGTGTCAATTTGCTGCTGCCAAGGTTGAATATTTGGGCCATTTGGTGTCAGCTCAGGGAGTTGCAGCAGACCCGACCAAGCCAGAAGCTATGAGGTGTTGCCCGAGCGAAAGAAATGTTAAAGAGTTACGAGGGTTCCTCGGTTTGACCAGGTATTATCAAAAGTTTGTGGCCAACTATGGGTCAAATCTCTTTTCCACTGACACAACTCCTTAAGAAAGATAAATTCAGTTGGGGAGAAGGAGTTGAGGAAGCATTCCAGCGTTTAAAATCAGCTATGATCACTGTTCCTGTTCTTGGACTACCGGATTTTTCTCGACCTTTTGAAGTAGAAACAGATGCATCCGGTGTGGGGGTAGGAGCGGTACTAATGCAAAGTCAGAGGCCAATGGCTTATTTCAGCCAAGCTTTACCTCTCACCCATCGTTTTAAAGCTGTTTATGAGAGGGAATTAATGGCAATTGTTTTTGCCATCCAGAAATGGAGACCATATATGTTGGGTCGAAACTTTGTAGTACGTACCGACCAACGTAGCTTGAATTTTTTGTTGGAACAAAGAGTGATCGTCGGGGAATACCAACGATGGATTGCCAAATTCTTGGGATATGATTTTAGTATTGAGAACCAACGTGGGCTCGATAACACGGCAGCTGATGCCTTGTCTCGCCTTCCACCCACCTTGGAGTTTGGAGTCCTGAGTGTTGTTGAGGGACTTAATACCGCTGTTTTTTCAGCCCAAATAGATGAAGACATCACATTGAATGGAATTCGGCAAGCTTTATAGAACAACAAAACTACAACTGAAGGTTACTCCTTACGTGGAGATTTATTATTGTACAAAGGCCGACTGGTTTTACCCTCCACTTCACCAACGATTTCCTTGTTGCGTGAATTCCATAACAACCCAATTGGAGGACACCATGGAGATTTTAAAACATATCAGAGGTTAGCCCGCGAGGTATACTGGCGAGGAATGAAGGCTCAAATAAGAAGTTTTGTTAGTGAATGTGTTGTATGTCAGCAAGCAAAATACCTTTCTTTGGCACCAACAGGTCTCTAGCAAGCCTTACCTATTCCAGAGAGAATATGGGAGGATATACCGATGGATTTCATTGAAGGGCTTCCGAAATCAAAGGGGTATGACACTATGCTTGTGGGGTGGTGGACCGCTTATCCAAGTATGGTCACTTTATCGCTTTAAAACATCCTTTTATTGCAATTTTTGTGGCTGCTGTATTTATTAAAGAAATTGTGCGTTTACGGTGTCCGCGGAGTATTGTGTTTGACAGGAATAAAATATTCACGAGTTTGTTTTGGGTAGAGTTATTTCGCGCCTTGGGGACGCAATTACAGAAAAGTACAGGCTACCATCCTCAAACAGCCGGCAAACGGAGGTGGTGAACCGAAGTGTGGAATCCTATCTTCGGTGTTTTGCCATGACAACACTTACATAGTGGTCTAAATGGTTACCATGGGCAGAATTTAGTTACAATACTTCATTCCATGTTTCTGCTCAATTGACTCCGTTTGAAATTGTATACGGTCGTGCGCCACCGCCGTCATTGCCTTACTCTTTGGACTCTTCGGCCGAAACCGAGGTGGATATTCAGTTGCGCGATCGGGATGCTATGTCGGTGACTTTAAAAGGGTCTTTATAGAAGGCAACACCGTATGTGTCCATTCTTCGCCAAGCCATCGGTCAGAATATGCCAGTTTTTCCGATACCCCCTACTTTAACTCCTGATTTGAAATTTCACGTCATTCCAGCGGGGCCTCCGAAAATCTCCATTGGAGGATACTGTTCTGGAAGTCCTTATTCGTTTGGAGCATGCCACTAAGGATGACGCTACATGGGAGCTTGCATCTACTATTGATGCCCAATTTCCAACATTCCACCTTGAGGACAAGGTGGCTCTTTGGGGGGCGGGTAATGATAGGCCCCGGTTTACAAAGGCGTATGAACGTAAGCGTGTGAGGGGTAGAGAGGTCGTGTGAAAAGTGGTTACGTGAGAGGGGCCTAGTACCTTTTTGTTAGTTAGAGTGGGCCACGTTTGGGAGTATATTATAGGGCAGTGATGTTGGGAGGGAGGTATCTTTTTTACTAATTGTGTAAACATTCTCGGTTGAGAAGTAGAGAGAGGTGGGGAGCTCTCAAATCTCCCTTGTTTGGATGCTGTTGATAAATAAATTGCGGATTAGGCCTATCTTTGAGTCACACATGAACCACCACAAATCTCCATAAATATATGATCTTGTCCACTTTACTATCAAGATTGTTTAGTCTTATCAGAGAACTCATAACGAGAAAATATAAATTGCTAAGCACTCAGATGTGCTTAGTCTTAATAGAGAAATCATAACGACAAAATATAGATTGCTAGCACTCAGATGTGCTTAGTCTTATCAGAACATTTATAAAAAAAATTATATAGATTGCTAAGCACTGATCAGATGTGTCGAGTCTTATCAATAATGCAACAATACCGCAATGCAAGTTATATAAGACATAATATATAAGCAGTTATTAAACACACAACATGCCAACATACAAGCAAATAGAATCAACAATAGAAGCAACTTACACAAAAATGTCTTATGTCGCTCTTAAGACTAACCCAATGGTTCCTAAAAATCCTTGAGCCATAATTCGACAGCTCCAACCGAACCTAACTTAAAACAGGACAATCCAACCATTAGGAATAAAATTCCAGCAACTTAAATCAAGCATAAAAGTACATAAAAGAAGCCTTACCAGCTTGGGATTCACCCAAAATAACCTAATCCCTTGTTGCTGGGTATTCGGAGGTGTGAGCCACACATGAACCACCACATATCTGCATAATTATATGATCTTGTCCACTTTAGGCATATAACTTTTTCTCCTATTTCTCATATTTCTTTTTCTAAACTTCCCTAAACTTGAAACCCCAAACAAACCATAGTCTATTATCCAATACTTCCACTTAACCCAACAATACCAAATATAAACTCCTAAATTGAATCCAAACAACAATTTTGGTTAATCCAATAACCAAAATCCACATTATTCTAATTTCGAAACACGGGGCGTTACAATATGTATTTTTTTTTTAATTTCTATTCATCTCCAAAGGTTTCCAAAAAGCCTTATCAAGAATGCAAAAAAAATGACTATCAAGATTGTTTAGTCTTATCAGAGAATTCATAACGACAAAATATAAATTGCTAGGCACTCAGATGTGCTTAGTCTTATAAGAGAATTCATAACGACAAAATATAGATTGCTATGCACTCAGATGTGCTTAGTTTTATCAGAACATTTATAAACGACAATATATAAAAATTGCTAAGCACTTAGATGTTCTTAATCTTATCAAAACATTTATAAAAAACAATATATAGATTGCTAAGCACTAATCAGATGTGTCGAGTCTTATCTATAATGCAACAATACCACAATGCAAGTCATATAAGTTATAATATATAAGCAGTTATTAAACACACAACATGCCAACATACAAGCAAATAGAATCAACAATAGAAGCAACTTACACAAAAATGTCTTATGTCGCTCTTAAGACTAACCCAATGGTTCCCAAAAAGCCTTGAGCCATAATTCGAAAGCTCCAACCGAACCTAACTTAAAACAGGACAATCCAACCATTAGGAATAAAATTCAGCAACTTAAATCAAGCATAAAAGTACATAAAAGAAGCCTTACCAGCTTGGGATTCACCCAAAATAACCTAATCCCTTGTTGGTGGGTATTCGGAGGTGTGAGCCACACATGAACCACCACATATCTGCATAATTATATGATCTTGTCCACTTTAGGCATATAACTTTTTCTCCTATTTCTCATATTTCTTTTTCTAAACTTCCCTAAACTTGAAACCCCAAACAAACCATAGTCTATTATCCAATACTTCCACTTAACCCAACAATATCAAATATAAACTCCTAAATTGAATCCAAACAACAATTTTGGTTAATCCAATAACCAAAACCCACATTATTCTAATTTCGAAACACGGGGCGTTACAATATGTATTTTTTTTTAAATTTCTATTCATCTCCAAAGGTTTCCAAAAAGCGTTATCAAGAATGCAAAAAAAAATGACTATCAAGATTGTTTAGTCTTATCAGAGAATTCATAACGACAAAATATAAATTGCTAGGCACTCAGATGTGCTTAGTCTTATAAGAGAATTCATAACGACAAAATATAGATTACTATGCACTCAGATGTGCTTAGTCTTATCAGAACATTTATAAACGACAATATATAAAAATTGCTAAGCACTTAGATGTTCTTAATCTTATCAAAACATTTATAAAAAACAATATATAGATTGCTAAGCACTAATCAGATGTGTCGAGTCTTATCTATAATGCAACAATACCACAATGCAAGTCATATAAGTTATAATATATAAGCAGTTATTAAACACACAACATGCCAACATACAAGCAAATAGAATCAACAATAGAAGCAACTTACACAAAAATGTCTTATGTCGCTCTTAAGACTAACCCAATGGTTCCCAAAAAGCCTTGAGCCATAATTCGAAAGCTCCAACCGAACCTAACTTAAAACAGGACAATCCAACCATTAGGAATAAAATTCAGCAACTTAAATCAAGCATAAAAGTACATAAAAGAAGCCTTACCCGCTTGAGATTCACCCAAAATAACCCAATCCCTTGTTGGTGGGTATTCGGAGGTTTGAGTGATAGGCCCCGGTTTACAAAGGTGTATGAACGTAAGCGTGTGAGGGGTAGAGAGGCCGTGTGAAAAGTTGTTACATGAGAGGGGCGCAGTACCTTTTTGTTTGTGAGTATATTATAGGGCAGTGATGTTGGGAGGGAGGTATCTTTTTTGCTAATTGTGTAAACATTCTCTGTTGAGAAGTAGGGAGAGGTGGGGAGCTCTCAAATCTCCCTTGTTTGGCTGCTGTTGATAAATAAATTGTGGTTTAGGCCTATCAATTTGGTATCAGAGCGGTGTTCTGGGTATGGTTAGTAGAATGGAAGCTAGAGTAATAACATTGGAGGAGAAGATGACTGAATTGATGGATAAACATGCAGGATTGGAAGGGAAGATACAAGTGCAACATTAGGACATGAACACGAGGTTTATGAGGTTGGAGGAGTTAGTTCGTGCAAACAGAGGATCGACTTCTTCCGAACGAACACGAAGTGATAAGGGGAAGCGTTCGATAGATGAAGAATTGAAAGAAAAAATGGTTGAATCAAAGGAAAAAAAAACTGATGAGACTAAAACCGAGAGTGACTCACCTGGAAATCGAGAAGTGTCTTTGTTTGATATGCGTTTGAGGAAGCTTGAGATGCCCGTCTTCAAAGGGGAGGGAAGAAGAAGATGTAGACGGCTGAGTCCATAAGGTTGAACGATATTTTGTGGTTAATAGGTTATCGGAGAGAGATAAATTGGAGGCCGCCGTCATGTGTTTGGAGGGGGAGGCGCTTACATGGCATCAATATGAGGATGAACAAACAAAGATTACCAGCTGGGATGAATTCAAGGGGTTACTTCGTGAGCGATTTCGGCCATCAACGAAGGATGATCGATATGCGCGGTTGATGCGATTACAATAGAAAACGACGGTGCGGCTTTATCGGCGCCGGTTTGAACAATACGTTTCGGGGTTGAAGGATATATGCGTGGGAGTTCTGGAAAGCAAATTTGTGTGTGGGTTGAAGGAGGAGATGCGCGAGCTGAAGCCCGTGGGCCTTAAGGCTAAGATGGCCATGGCTCAATTAATCGAAGATGATGATCTGTTAAAACAAAAAAAAAAGAAGCTGGGGGTTGCCGGAAGTCCAAACCCTAAAAGTGGGTCGACGCAAACTGGATCGGGTTATGGGGCGAGCGGGTCCGCGGGCCGAACCGTTTCTTTTAACCTAAATCGTGCGACACCTTTATCAACATCCATCACTCTCGTGCGTGATACGATGGGGAAGAGGAGTTTCGAGCCTCCGTTCAAACGCCTCACCGATTTGGAGCTGCAGAGCAAACGTGAAAAATGTTTGTGTTACAAATGCGATGAGAAGTTCATCCCCGGCCATCGATGTAAAAAAATGAATTGCAAGTGATGGTTTTGCAAGGAGATGAGTCTGAAGGAATGGAAGAGCATTTGGTGATGCAAGACGGGGCTAACAACGAAGGGCAAGAAGGTCCCGAAGTCGCAATCGAAAACTCTGAGGTTGCGGCCTTGTCCTTGAACTCCATGGTCGGGTTTAATTCACCGAAAACTATATGAAGGTGAGAGGAATAATCGTAGGACAAGGCGCTGTGGTGCTCATTGACAGTGGCGCTACCCACAATTTCATTTCAGATGCAATTGTACAAACCCTCGGTCTACCAGTATCACCATCAACAAGTTATGGTGTCATTTTGGGAACGGGAGGATCGGTGCGCGCTTTCGGGATTTGTAAAGTTGTGATTCTAACTATTTCTGATTTAACTATCATTCACGATTTTCTTCCCTTACCCTTGGGCAGTGCTGATGTAATCTTGGGCATTTCATGGTTGGAGACCTTGGGAAAAATTCAATTTGATTATCGATTATCTCAGATGGACATTCGAGTGGGTGATTGGTTGGTTCAGCTACGAGGAGATCGTAGTCTGGTAAAATCCCAAATCTCACTTAAATCTATGATGAGAGCAATGGGCGACGCCGATCAGGGGGTGCTCGTTGAGTTAAATGTGATGGAGCCGGAAAGGAGGAGTAAGCATGAAGGGGTTGTTCCTCGAGTTCTTGAGATGTTTCTGGTCGAAATATAGCAAGTGCTGCAACAATTCGTTCGCGTCTTTGAGGCTCCGAATTCCTTACCCCCTAGTCGCAATCGTGATCATGTTGTTGAGCTTGAACCCGGGACTGGGCCTATTATTAATGTTCGCCCCTATCGATACCCACAGTTTCAGAAAGATGAGATTGAACGACTGATGCGTGAGATGTTGCTTGCTGACTCATTCAACCAAGTAAGAGTGCTTTTTCCAGCCCGGTGCTTTTAGTAAAAAGAAAAAGATGGGAGTTGGCGTTTTTGCGTGGATTACCGGGCTCTAAACCGCAACACGATCCCGGATAAGTATCCTATTCCTATCGTAGATGAGTTGATCGACGAGTTATATGGCGCTACGATCTTCTCCAAGATTGATTTAAAGTCGGGCTACCACCAAATTCGAGTCAATCCCTCAGATATTCATAAGACGGCTTTTCGGACCCACGAAGGGCACTACGAGTTCTTAGTAATGCCTTTTGGCTTACGCAATGCTCCTTCGACCTTTCAATCGATTATGAATGATATATTGCGAACCTTCCTTCGTAAGTTTGTACTGGTGTTCTTTGACGATATTTTGATTTATAGCACTACTCTACAAGAGCATGTTGTCCAGTTGACCAAGGTGTTGGAGGTCTTGGTTGAAAATCAATTTGTGGCCAATTTTTAAAAGTGTCAATTTGCTGCTGCCAAGGTTGAATATTTGGGCCATTTGGTGTCAGCTCAGGGAGTTGCAGCAGACTCGACCAAGCCAGAAGCTATGAGGTGTTGCTCGAGCCCAAGAAATGTTAAAGAGTTACGAGGGTTCCTCGGTTTGACCAGGTATTATCAAAAGTTTGTGGCCAACTATAGGTCAAATCTCTTTTCCACTGACACAACTCCTTAAGAAAGATAAATTCAGTTGGGGGGAAGGAGCTGAGGAAGCATTCCAGCGTTTAAAATCAGCTATGATCACTGTTCCTCTTCTTGGACTACCGGATTTTTCTCGACCTTTTGAAGTAGAAACAGATGCATCCGGTGTGGGGGTAGCAGCGGTACTAATGCAAAGTCGGAGGCCAATGGCTTATTTCAGCCAAGCTTTACCTCTCACCCATCGTTTTAAAGCTGTTTATGAGAGGGAATTAATGGCAATTGTTTTTGCCATCCAGAAATGCAGACCATATCTGTTGGGTCGAAACTTTGTAG
This sequence comes from Herpetospermum pedunculosum, assembly GCA_028017165.1. Lineage (NCBI taxonomy): Eukaryota > Viridiplantae > Streptophyta > Magnoliopsida > Cucurbitales > Cucurbitaceae > Herpetospermum > Herpetospermum pedunculosum. The sequence continues at coordinate 48,000,486 of CM051528.1, read as the reverse complement.
TACGTACCGACCAACGTAGATTGAATTTTTTGTTGGAACAAAGAGTGATCGTCGGGGAATACCAACGATGGATTGCCAAATTCTTGGGATATGATTTTAGTATTGAGAACCAACGTGGGCTCGATAACACGGCAGCTGATGCCTTGTCTCGCCTTCCACCCACCTTGGAGTTTGGAGTCCTGAGTGTTGTTGAGGGACTTAATACCGCTGTTTTTTCAGCCCAAATAGATGAAGACATCACATTGAATGGAATTCGGCAAGCTTTATGCAACAACAAAACTACAACTGAAGGTTACTCCGTACGTGGAGATTTATTATTGTACAAAGGCCGACTGGTTTTACCCTCCACTTCACCACCGATTTCCTTGTTGCGTGAATTCCATAACAACCCAATTGGAGGACACCATGGCGATTTTAAAACATACCAGAAGTTAGCCCGCGAGGTATACTGGCGAGGAATGAAGGCTCAAGTAAGAAGTTTTGTTAGTGAATGTGTTGTATGTCAGCAAGCAAAATACCTTTCTTTGGCACCAACAGGTCTCTAGCAAGCCTTACCCTATTCCAGAGAGAATATGGGAGGATATATCGATGGATTTCATTGAAGGGCTTCCGAAATCAAAGGGGTATGACACTATGCTTGTGGTGGTGGACCGCTTATCCAAGTATGGTCACTCTATCGCTTTAAAACATCCTTTTATTGCAATTTTTGTGGCTGCTGTATTTATTAAAGAAATTGTGCGTTTACGGTGTCCGCGGATTATTGTGTCTGACAGGGATAAAATATTCACGAGTTTGTTTTGGGTAGAGTTATTCCGCGCCTTAGGGATGCAATTACAGAAAAGTACAGGCTACCATCCTCAAACAGCCGGCAAACGGAGGTGGTGAACCGAAGTGTGGAATCCTATCTTCGGTGTTTTGCCATGACAACACCTACATAGTGGTCTAAATGGTTACCATGGGCAGAATTTAGTTACAATACTTCATTCCATGTTTCTGCTCAATTGACTCCGTTTGAAATTGTATACGGTCGTGCCCCACCGCCGTCATTGCCTTACTCTTTGGACTCTTCGGCCGTCGCCGAGGTGGATATCAAGTTGCGCGATCGGGATGCTATGTCGGTGACTTTAAAAGGGATCGGTCAGAATATGCCAGTTCGGGATGCTATGTCGGATACTATGCTATGTCGGACTCTTCGGCCAACACCGTATGTGTCCATTCTCCGCCAAGCCATCGGTCAGAATATGCCAGTTTTTCCGATACCCCATACTTTAACTCCTGATTTGAAATTTCACGTCATCCCGACGGGGGCTCCGAAAATCTCCATTGGAGGATACTGTTCTGGAAGTCCTTATTCGTTTGGAGCATGCCACTAAGGATGACGCTACATGGGAGCTTGCAGCTACTATTGATGCCCAATTTCCAGCATTCCACCTTGAGGACAAGGTGGCTCTTTGGGGGGCGGGTAATGATAGGCCCCGGTTTACAAAGGCGTATGAACGTAAGCGTGTGAGGGGTAGAGAGGTCGTGTGAAAAGTTGTTACGTGAGAGGGGCCTAGTACCTTTTTGTTAGTTAGAGTGGGCCACGTTTGGGAGTATATTATAGGGCAGTGATGTTGGGAGGGAGGTATCTTTTTTACTAATTGTGTAAACATTCTCGGTTGAAAAGTAGAGAGAGGTGGGGAGCTCTCAAATCTCCCTTGTTTGGATGTTGTTGATAAATAAATTGCGGATTAGGCCTATCTTTGAGTCACACATGAACCACCACAAATCTCCATAAATATATGATCTTGTCCACTTTACTATCAAGATTGTTTAGTCTTATCAGAGAACTCATAACGAGAAAATATAAATTGCTAAGCACTCAGATGTGCTTAGTCTTATTAGAGAAATCATAACGACAAAATATAGATTGCTAGCACTCAGATGTGCTTAGTCTTATCAGAACATTTATAAAAAAAATTATATAGATTGTTAAGCACTGATCAGATGTGTCGAGTCTTATCAATAATGTAACAATACCACAATGCAAGTTATATAAGACATAATATATAAGCAGTTATTAAACACACAACATGCCAACATACAAGCAAATAGAATCAACAATAGAAGCAACTTACACAAAAATGTCTTATGTCACTCTTAAGACTAACCCAATGGTTCCCAAAAAGCCTTGAGCCATAATTCGAAAGCTCCAACCGAACCTAACTTAAAACAGGACAATCCAAGCATTAGGAATAAAATTCCAGCAACTTAAATCAAGCATAAAAGTACATAAAAGAAGTCTTACCAGCTTGGGATTCACCCAAAATAACCTAATCCCTTGTTGGTGGGTATTCGGAGGTGTGAGCCACACATGAACCACCACATGTCTGCATAATTATATGATCTTGTCCACTTTAGGCATATAACTTTTTCTCCTATTTCTCCTATTTCTTTTTCTAAACTTCCCTAAACTTGAAACCCCAAACAAACCATAGTCTATTATCCAATACTTCCACTTAACCCAACAATATCAAATATAAACTCCTAAATTGAATCCAAACAACAATTTTGGTTAATCCAATAACCAAAACCCACATTATTCTAATTTCGAAACACGGGGCGTTACAATATGTATTTTTTTTTAAATTTCTATTCATCTCCAAAGGTTTCCAAAAAGCGTTATCAAGAATGCAAAAAAAAATGACTATCAAGATTGTTTAGTCTTATCAGAGAATTCATAACGACAAAATATAAATTGCTAGGCACTCAGATGTGCTTAGTCTTATAAGAGAATTCATAACGACAAAATATAGATTGCTATGCACTCAGATGTGCTTAGTCTTATCAGAACATTTATAAACGACAATATATAAAAATTGCTAAGCACTTAGATGTTCTTAATCTTATCAAAACATTTATAAAAAACAATATATAGATTGCTAAGCACTAATCAGATGTGTCGAGTCTTATCTATTATGCAACAATACCACAATGCAAGTCATATAAGTTATAATATATAAGCAGTTATTAAACACACAACATGCCAACATACAAGCAAATAGAATCAACAATAGAAGCAACTTACACAAAAATGTCTTATGTCGCTCTTAAGACTAACCCAATGGTTCCCAAAAAGCCTTGAGCCATAATTCGAAAGCTCCAACCGAACCTAACTTAAAACAGGACAATCCAACCATTAGGAATAAAATTCAGCAACTTAAATCAAGCATAAAAGTACATAAAAGAAGCCTTACCCGCTTGAGATTCACCCAAAATAACCCAATCCCTTGTTGGTGGGTATTCGGAGGTTTGAGTGATAGGCCCCGGTTTACAAAGGTGTATGAACGTAAGCGTGTGAGGGGTAGAGAGGCCGTGTGAAAAGTTGTTACATGAGAGGGGCGCAGTACCTTTTTGTTTGTGAGTATATTATAGGGCAGTGATGTTGGGAGGGAGGTATCTTTTTTGCTAATTGTGTAAACATTCTCTGTTGAGAAGTAGGGAGAGGTGGGGAGCTCTCAAATCTCCCTTGTTTGGCTGCTGTTGATAAATAAATTGTGGTTTAGGCCTATCAATTTGGTATCAGAGCGGTGTTCTGGGTATGGTTAGTAGAATGGAAGCTAGAGTAATAACATTGGAGGAGAAGATGACTGAATTGATGGATAAACATGCAGGATTGGAAGGGAAGATACAAGTGCAACATTAGGACATGAACACGAGGTTTATGAGGTTGGAGGAGTTAGTTCGTGCAAACAGAGGATCGACTTCTTCCGAACGAACACGAAGTGATAAGGGGAAGCGTTCGATAGATGAAGAATTGAAAGAAAAAATGGTTGAATCAAAGGAAAAAAAAACTGATGAGACTAAAACCGAGAGTGACTCACCTGGAAATCGAGAAGTGTCTTTGTTTGATATGCGTTTGAGGAAGCTTGAGATGCCCGTCTTCAAAGGGGAGGGAAGAAGAAGATGTAGACGGCTGAGTCCATAAGGTTGAACGATATTTTGTGGTTAATAGGTTATCGGAGAGAGATAAATTGGAGGCCGCCGTCATGTGTTTGGAGGGGGAGGCGCTTACATGGCATCAATATGAGGATGAACAAACAAAGATTACCAGCTGGGATGAATTCAAGGGGTTACTTCGTGAGCGATTTCGGCCATCAACGAAGGATGATCGATATGCGCGGTTGATGCGATTACAACAGAAAACGACGGTGCGGCTTTATCGGCGCCGGTTTGAACAATACGTTTCGGGGTTGAAGGATATATGCGTGGGAGTTCTGGAAAGCAAATTTGTGTGTGGGTTGAAGGAGGAGATGCGCGAGCTGAAGCCCGTGGGCCTTAAGGCTAAGATGGCCATGGCTCAATTAATCGAAGATGATGATCTGTTAAAACAAAAAAAAAAGAAGCTGGGGGTTGCCGGAAGTCCAAACCCTAAAAGTGGGTCGACGCAAACTGGATCGGGTTATGGGGCGAGCGGGTCCGCGGGCCGAACCGTTTCTTTTAACCTAAATCGTGCGACACCTTTATCAACATCCATCACTCTCGTGCGTGATACGATGGGGAAGAGGAGTTTCGAGCCTCCGTTCAAACGCCTCACCGATTTGGAGCTGCAGAGCAAACGTGAAAAATGTTTGTGTTACAAATGCGATGAGAAGTTCATCCCCGGCCATCGATGTAAAAAAATGAATTGCAAGTGATGGTTTTGCAAGGAGATGAGTCTGAAGGAATGGAAGAGCATTTGGTGATGCAAGACGGGGCTAACAACGAAGGGCAAGAAGGTCCCGAAGTCGCAATCGAAAACTCTGAGGTTGCGGCCTTGTCCTTGAACTCCATGGTCGGGTTTAATTCACCGAAAACTATGAAGGTGAGAGGAATAATCGTAGGACAAGGCGCTGTGGTGCTCATTGACAGTGGCGCTACCCACAATTTCATTTCAGATGCAATTGTACAAACCCTCGGTCTACCAGTATCACCATCAACAAGTTATGGTGTCATTTTGGGAACGGGAGGATCGGTGCGCGCTTTCGGGATTTGTAAAGTTGTGATTCTAACTATTTCTGATTTAACTATCATTCACGATTTTCTTCCCTTACCCTTGGGCAGTGCTGATGTAATCTTGGGCATTTCATGGTTGGAGACCTTGGGAAAAATTCAATTTGATTATCGATTATCTCAGATGGACATTCGAGTGGGTGATTGGTTGGTTCAGCTACGAGGAGATCGTAGTCTGGTAAAATCCCAAATCTCACTTAAATCTATGATGAGAGCAATGGGCGACGCCGATCAGGGGGTGCTCGTTGAGTTAAATGTGATGGAGCCGGAAAGGAGGAGTAAGCATGAAGGGGTTGTTCCTCGAGTTCTTGAGATGTTTCTGGTCGAAATATAGCAAGTGCTGCAACAATTCGTTCGCGTCTTTGAGGCTCCGAATTCCTTACCCCCTAGTCGCAATCGTGATCATGTTGTTGAGCTTGAACCCGGGACTGGGCCTATTATTAATGTTCGCCCCTATCGATACCCACAGTTTCAGAAAGATGAGATTGAACGACTGATGCGTGAGATGTTGCTTGCTGACTCATTCAACCAAGTAAGAGTGCTTTTTCCAGCCCGGTGCTTTTAGTAAAAAGAAAAAGATGGGAGTTGGCGTTTTTGCGTGGATTACCGGGCTCTAAACCGCAACACGATCCCGGATAAGTATCCTATTCCTATCGTAGATGAGTTGATCGACGAGTTATATGGCGCTACGATCTTCTCCAAGATTGATTTAAAGTCGGGCTACCACCAAATTCGAGTCAATCCCTCAGATATTCATAAGACGGCTTTTCGGACCCACGAAGGGCACTACGAGTTCTTAGTAATGCCTTTTGGCTTACGCAATGCTCCTTCGACCTTTCAATCGATTATGAATGATATATTGCGAACCTTCCTTCGTAAGTTTGTACTGGTGTTCTTTGACGATATTTTGATTTATAGCACTACTCTACAAGAGCATGTTGTCCAGTTGACCAAGGTGTTGGAGGTCTTGGTTGAAAATCAATTTGTGGCCAATTTTTAAAAGTGTCAATTTGCTGCTGCCAAGGTTGAATATTTGGGCCATTTGGTGTCAGCTCAGGGAGTTGCAGCAGACTCGACCAAGCCAGAAGCTATGAGGTGTTGCTCGAGCCCAAGAAATGTTAAAGAGTTACGAGGGTTCCTCGGTTTGACCAGGTATTATCAAAAGTTTGTGGCCAACTATGGGTCAAATCTCTTTTCCACTGACACAACTCCTTAAGAAAGATAAATTCAGTTGGGGGGAAGGAGCTGAGGAAGCATTCCAGCGTTTAAAATCAGCTATGATCACTGTTCCTCTTCTTGGACTACCGGATTTTTCTCGACCTTTTGAAGAAGAAACAGATGCATCCGGTGTGGGGGTAGGAGCGGTACTAATGCAAAGTCGGAGGCCAATGGCTTATTTCAGCCAAGCTTTACCTCTCACCCATCGTTTTAAAGCTGTTTATGAGAGGGAATTAATGGCAATTGTTTTTGCCATCCAGAAATGCAGACCATATCTGTTGGGTCGAAACTTTGTAGTACGTACCGACCAACGTAGATTGAATTTTTTGTTGGAACAAAGAGTGATCGTCGGGGAATACCAACGATGGATTGCCAAATTCTTGGGATATGATTTTAGTATTGAGAACCAACGTGGGCTCGATAACACGGCAGCTGATGCCTTGTCTCGCCTTCCACCCACCTTGGAGTTTGGAGTCCTGAGTGTTGTTGAGGGACTTAATACCGCTGTTTTTTCAGCCCAAATAGATGAAGACATCACATTGAATGGAATTCGGCAAGCTTTATGCAACAACAAAACTACAACTGAAGGTTACTCCGTACGTGGAGATTTATTATTGTACAAAGGCCGACTGGTTTTACCCTCCACTTCACCACCGATTTCCTTGTTGCGTGAATTCCATAACAACCCAATTGGAGGACACCATGGCGATTTTAAAACATACCAGAAGTTAGCCCGCGAGGTATACTGGCGAGGAATGAAGGCTCAAGTAAGAAGTTTTGTTAGTGAATGTGTTGTATGTCAGCAAGCAAAATACCTTTCTTTGGCACCAACAGGTCTCTAGCAAGCCTTACCCTATTCCAGAGAGAATATGGGAGGATATATCGATGGATTTCATTGAAGGGCTTCCGAAATCAAAGGGGTATGACACTATGCTTGTGGTGGTGGACCGCTTATCCAAGTATGGTCACTCTATCGCTTTAAAACATCCTTTTATTGCAATTTTTGTGGCTGCTGTATTTATTAAAGAAATTGTGCGTTTACGGTGTCCGCGGATTATTGTGTCTGACAGGGATAAAATATTCACGAGTTTGTTTTGGGTAGAGTTATTCCGCGCCTTAGGGATGCAATTACAGAAAAGTACAGGCTACCATCCTCAAACAGCCGGCAAACGGAGGTGGTGAACCGAAGTGTGGAATCCTATCTTCGGTGTTTTGCCATGACAACACCTACATAGTGGTCTAAATGGTTACCATGGGCAGAATTTAGTTACAATACTTCATTCCATGTTTCTGCTCAATTGACTCCGTTTGAAATTGTATACGGTCGTGCCCCACCGCCGTCATTGCCTTACTCTTTGGACTCTTCGGCCGTCGCCGAGGTGGATATCAAGTTGCGCGATCGGGATGCTATGTCGGTGACTTTAAAAGGGATCGGTCAGAATATGCCAGTTCGGGATGCTATGTCGGATACTATGCTATGTCGGACTCTTCGGCCAACACCGTATGTGTCCATTCTCCGCCAAGCCATCGGTCAGAATATGCCAGTTTTTCCGATACCCCCTACTTTAACTCCTGATTTGAAATTTCACGTCATCCCGACGGGGGCTCCGAAAATCTCCATTGGAGGATACTGTTCTGGAAGTCCTTATTCGTTTGGAGCATGCCACTAAGGATGACGCTACATGGGAGCTTGCAGCTACTATTGATGCCCAATTTCCAGCATTCCACCTTGAGGACAAGGTGGCTCTTTGGGGGGCGGGTAATGATAGGCCCCGGTTTACAAAGGCGTATGAACGTAAGCGTGTGAGGGGTAGAGAGGTCGTGTGAAAAGTTGTTACGTGAGAGGGGCCTAGTACCTTTTTGTTAGTTAGAGTGGGCCACGTTTGGGAGTATATTATAGGGCAGTGATGTTGGGAGGGAGGTATCTTTTTTACTAATTGTGTAAACATTCTCGGTTGAAAAGTAGAGAGAGGTGGGGAGCTCTCAAATCTCCCTTGTTTGGATGTTGTTGATAAATAAATTGCGGATTAGGCCTATCTTTGAGTCACACATGAACCACCACAAATCTCCATAAATATATGATCTTGTCCACTTTACTATCAAGATTGTTTAGTCTTATCAGAGAACTCATAACGAGAAAATATAAATTGCTAAGCACTCAGATGTGCTTAGTCTTATTAGAGAAATCATAACGACAAAATATAGATTGCTAGCACTCAGATGTGCTTAGTCTTATCAGAACATTTATAAAAAAAATTATATAGATTGTTAAGCACTGATCAGATGTGTCGAGTCTTATCAATAATGTAACAATACCACAATGCAAGTTATATAAGACATAATATATAAGCAGTTATTAAACACACAACATGCCAACATACAAGCAAATAGAATCAACAATAGAAGCAACTTACACAAAAATGTCTTATGTCACTCTTAAGACTAACCCAATGGTTCCCAAAAAGCCTTGAGCCATAATTCGAAAGCTCCAACCGAACCTAACTTAAAACAGGACAATCCAAGCATTAGGAATAAAATTCCAGCAACTTAAATCAAGCATAAAAGTACATAAAAGAAGTCTTACCAGCTTGGGATTCACCCAAAATAACCTAATCCCTTGTTGGTGGGTATTCGGAGGTGTGAGCCACACATGAACCACCACATGTCTGCATAATTATATGATCTTGTCCACTTTAGGCATATAACTTTTTCTCCTATTTCTCCTATTTCTTTTTCTAAACTTCCCTAAACTTGAAACCCCAAACAAACCATAGTCTATTATCCAATACTTCCACTTAACCCAACAATATCAAATATAAACTCCTAAATTGAATCCAAACAACAATTTTGGTTAATCCAATAACCAAAACCCACATTATTCTAATTTCGAAACACGGGGCGTTACAATATGTATTTTTTTTTAAATTTCTATTCATCTCCAAAGGTTTCCAAAAAGCGTTATCAAGAATGCAAAAAAAAATGACTATCAAGATTGTTTAGTCTTATCAGAGAATTCATAACGACAAAATATAAATTGCTAGGCACTCAGATGTGCTTAGTCTTATAAGAGAATTCATAACGACAAAATATAGATTGCTATGCACTCAGATGTGCTTAGTCTTATCAGAACATTTATAAACGACAATATATAAAAATTGCTAAGCACTTAGATGTTCTTAATCTTATCAAAACATTTATAAAAAACAATATATAGATTGCTAAGCACTAATCAGATGTGTCGAGTCTTATCTATAATGCAACAATACCACAATGCAAGTCATATAAGTTATAATATATAAGCAGTTATTAAACACACAACATGCCAACATACAAGCAAATAGAATCAACAATAGAAGCAACTTACACAAAAATGTCTTATGTCGCTCTTAAGACTAACCCAATGGTTCCCAAAAAGCCTTGAGCCATAATTCGAAAGCTCCAACCGAACCTAACTTAAAACAGGACAATCCAACCATTAGGAATAAAATTCAGCAACTTAAATCAAGCATAAAAGTACATAAAAGAAGCCTTACCCGCTTGAGATTCACCCAAAATAACCCAATCCCTTGTTGGTGGGTATTCGGAGGTTTGAGTGATAGGCCCCGGTTTACAAAGGTGTATGAACGTAAGCGTGTGAGGGGTAGAGAGGCCGTGTGAAAAGTTGTTACATGAGAGGGGCGCAGTACCTTTTTGTTTGTGAGTATATTATAGGGCAGTGATGTTGGGAGGGAGGTATCTTTTTTGCTAATTGTGTAAACATTCTCTGTTGAGAAGTAGGGAGAGGTGGGGAGCTCTCAAATCTCCCTTGTTTGGCTGCTGTTGATAAATAAATTGTGGTTTAGGCCTATCAATTTGGTATCAGAGCGGTGTTCTGGGTATGGTTAGTAGAATGGAAGCTAGAGTAATAACATTGGAGGAGAAGATGACTGAATTGATGGATAAACATGCAGGATTGGAAGGGAAGATACAAGTGCAACATTAGGACATGAACACGAGGTTTATGAGGTTGGAGGAGTTAGTTCGTGCAAACAGAGGATCGACTTCTTCCGAACGAACACGAAGTGATAAGGGGAAGCGTTCGATAGATGAAGAATTGAAAGAAAAAATGGTTGAATCAAAGGAAAAAAAAACTGATGAGACTAAAACCGAGAGTGACTCACCTGGAAATCGAGAAGTGTCTTTGTTTGATATGCGTTTGAGGAAGCTTGAGATGCCCGTCTTCAAAGGGGAGGGAAGAAGAAGATGTAGACGGCTGAGTCCATAAGGTTGAACGATATTTTGTGGTTAATAGGTTATCGGAGAGAGATAAATTGGAGGCCGCCGTCATGTGTTTGGAGGGGGAGGCGCTTACATGGCATCAATATGAGGATGAACAAACAAAGATTACCAGCTGGGATGAATTCAAGGGGTTACTTCGTGAGCGATTTCGGCCATCAACGAAGGATGATCGATATGCGCGGTTGATGCGATTACAACAGAAAACGACGGTGCGGCTTTATCGGCGCCGGTTTGAACAATACGTTTCGGGGTTGAAGGATATATGCGTGGGAGTTCTGGAAAGCAAATTTGTGTGTGGGTTGAAGGAGGAGATGCGCGAGCTGAAGCCCGTGGGCCTTAAGGCTAAGATGGCCATGGCTCAATTAATCGAAGATGATGATCTGTTAAAACAAAAAAAAAAGAAGCTGGGGGTTGCCGGAAGTCCAAACCCTAAAAGTGGGTCGACGCAAACTGGATCGGGTTATGGGGCGAGCGAGGCCGCGGGTCGAACCGTTTCTTTTAACCTAAATCGTGCGACACCTTTATCAACATCCATCACTCTCGTGCGTGATACGATGGGGAAGAGGAGTTTCGAGCCTCCGTTCAAACGCCTCACCGATTTGGAGTTGCAGAGCAAACGTGAAAAATGTTTGTGTTACAAATGCGATGAGAAGTTCATCCCCGGCCATCGATGTAAAAAAATGAATTGCAGGTGATGGTTTTGCAAGGAGATGAGTCTGAAGGAATGGAAGAGCATTTGGTGATGCAAGACGGGGCTAACAACGAAGGGCAAGAAGGTCCCGAAGTCGCAATCGAAAACTCTGAGGTTGCGGCCTTGTCCTTGAACTCCATGGTCGGGTTTAATTCACCGAAAACTATGAAGGTGAGAGGAATAATCGTAGGACAAGGCGTTGTGGTGCTCATTGACAGTGGCGCTACCCACAATTTCATTTCCGATGCAATTGTACAAACCCTCGGTCTACCAGTATCACCATCAACAAGTTATGGTGTCATTTTGGGAACGGGAGGATCGGTGCGCGCTTCCGGGATTTGTAAAGTTGTGATTCTAACTATTTCTGACTTAACTATCATTCACGATTTTCTTCCCTTACCCTTGGGCAGTGCTGATGTAATCTTGGGCATTTCATGGTTGGAGACCTTGGGAAAAATTCAATTTGATTATCGACTATCTGAGATGGACATTCGAGTGGGTGATTGGTTGGATCAGCTACGAGGAGATCGTAGTCTGGTAAAATCCCAAATCTCACTTAAATCTATGATGAGAGCAATGGGCGACGCCGATCAGGGGGTGCTCGTTGAGTTAAATGTGATGGAGCCGGAAAGGAGGAGTAAGCATGAAGGGGTTGTTCCTCGAGTTCTTGACGTCGAAATATAGCAAGTGCTGCAACAATTCGTTCGCGTCTTTGAGGCTCCGAATTCCTTACCCCCTAGTCGCAATCGTGATCATGTTGTTGAGCTTGAACCCGGGATTGGGCCTATTATTAATGTTCGCCCCTATCGTTACCCACAGTTTCAGAAAGATGAGATTGAACGACTGAGGTTGAAAATCAATTTGTGGCCAATTTTTAAAAGTGTCAATTTGCTGCTGCCAAGGTTGAATATTTGGGCCATTTGGTGTCAGCTCAGGGAGTTGCAGCAGACCCGACCAAGCCAGAAGCTATGAGGTGTTGCCCGAGCCCAAGAAATGTTAAAGAGTTACGAGGGTTCCTCGGTTTGACCAGGTATTATCAAAAGTTTGTGGCCAACTATGGGTCAAATCTCTTTTCCACTGACACAACTCCTTAAGAAAGATAAATTCAGTTGGGGGGAAGGAGCTGAGGAAGCATTCCAGCGTTTAAAATCAGCTATGATCACTATTCCTGTTCTTGGACTACCGGATTTTTCTCGACCTTTTGAAGTAGAAACAGATGCATCCGGTGTGGGGGTAGGAGCGGTACTAATGCAAAGTCGGAGGCCAATGGCTTATTTCAGCCAAGCTTTACCTCTCACCCATCGTTTTAAAGCTGTTTATGAGAGGGAATTAATGGAAATTGTTTTTGCCATCCAGAAATGGAGACCATATATGTTGGGTCGAAACTTTGTAGTACGTACCGACCAACGTAGCTTGAATTTTTTGTTGGAACAAAGAGTGATCGTCGGGGAATACCAACGATGGATTGCCAAATTCTTGGGATATGATTTTAGTATTGAGAACCAACCTGGGCTCGATAACACGGCAGCTGATGCCTTGTCTCGCCTTCCACCCACCTTGGAGTTTGGAGTCCTGAGTGTTGTTGAGGGACTTAATACCGCTGTTTTTTCAGCCCAAATAGATGAAGACATCACATTGAATGGAATTCGGCAAGCTTTATGCAACAACAAAACTACAACTGAAGGTTACTCCTTACGTGGAGATTTATTATTGTACAAAGGCCGACTGGTTTTACCCTCCACTTCACCAACGATTTCCTTGTTGCGTGTATTCCATAACAACCCAATTGGAGGACACCATGGCGATTTTAAAACATACCAGAGGTTAGCCCGCGAGGTATACTAGCGAGGAATGAAGGCTCAAATAAGAAGTTTTGTTAGTGAATGTGTTGTACGTCAGCAAGCAAAATACCTTTCTTTGGCACCAACAGGTCTCTAGCAAGCCTTACCTATTCCAAAGAGAATATGGGAGGATATATCGATGGATTTCATTGAAGGACTTCCGAAATCAAAGGGGTATGACACTATGCTTGTGGTGGTGGACCGCTTATCCAAAGTATGGTCACTTTATCGTTTTAAAACATCCTTTTATTGCAATTTTTGTGGCTGCTGTATTTATTAAAGAAATTGTGCGTTTACGGTGTCCGCGGATTATTGTGTCTGACATGGATAAAATATTCACGAGTTTGTTTTGGGTAGAGTTATTTCGCGCCTTGGGGACGCAATTACAGAAAAGTATAGGCTACCATCCTCAAACAGCCGGCAAACGAAGGTGGTGAACCGAAGTGTGGAATCCTATCTTCGGTGTTTTGCCATGACAACAACTACATAGTGGTCTAAATGGTTACCATTGGCAGAATTTAGTTACAATACTTCATTCCATGTTTCTGCTCAATTGACTACGTTTGAAATTGTATACGGTCGTGCCACACCGCCGTCATTGCCTTACTCTTTGGACTCTTCGGCCGTTGCCGAGGTGGATATCCAGTTTCGCGATTGGGATGCTATGTCGGTGACTTTAAAAGGGTCTTTATAGAAGGCTCAACACCGTATGTGTCCATTCTCCGCCAAGCCATCGGTCAGAATATGCCAGTTTTTCCGATACCCCCTACTTTAACTCCTGATTTGAAATTTCACGTCATCCCGGCGGGGCCTCCGAAAATCTCAATTGGAGGATACTGTTCTGGAAGTCCTTATTCGTTTGGAGCATGCCACTAAGGATGACGCTACATGGGAGCTTGCATCTACTATTGATGCCCAATTTCCAACATTCCACCTTGAGGACAAGGTGGCTCTGTGGGGGGCGGGTAATGATAGGCCCCGGTTTACAAAGGCGTATGAACGTAAGCGTGTGAGAGGTAGAGAGGTCGTGTGAAAAGTTGTTACGTGAGAGGGGCCTAGTACCTTTTTGTTAGTTAGAGTGGGCCACGTTTGGGAGTATATTATAGGGCAGTGATGTTGGGAGGGAGGTATCTTTTTTACTAATTGTGTAAACATTCTCGGTTGAGAATTAGAGAGAGGTGGGGAGCTCTCAAATCACCCTTGTTTGGATGCTGTTGATAAATAAATTGCGAATTAGGCCTATTTTTGAGTCACACATGAACCACCACAAATCTCCATAAATATATGATCTTGTCCACTTTACTATCAAGATTGTTTAGTCTTATCAGGGAATTCATAACGACAAAATATAAATTGCTAAGCACTCAGATGTGCTTAGTCTTATAAGAGAATTCATAACGACAAAATATAGATTGCTATGCACTCAGATGTGCTTAGTCTTATCAGAACATTTATAAACGACAATATATAAAAATTGCTAAGCACTTAGATGTTCTTAATCTTATCAAAACATTTATAAAAAACAATATATAGATTGCTAAGCACTAATCAGATGTGTCGAGTCTTTTCTATAATGCAACAATACCACAATGCAAGTCATATAAGTTATAATATATAAGCAGTTATTAAACACACAACATGCCAACATACAAGCAAATAGAATCAACAATAGAAGCAACTTACACAAAAATGTCTTATGTCGCTCTTAAGACTAACCCAATGGTTCCCAAAAAGCCTTGAGCCATAATTCGAAAGCTCCAACCGAACCTAACTTAAAACAGGACAATCCAACCATTAGGAATAAAATTCAGCAACTTAAATCAAGCATAAAAGTACATAAAAGAAGCCTTACCAGCTTGGGATTCACCCAAAATAACCTAATCCCTTGTTGCTGGGTATTCGGAGGTGTGAGTCACACATGAACCACCACATATCTGCATAATTATATGATCTTGTCCACTTTAGGCATATAACTTTTTCTCCTATTTCTCCTATTTCTTTTTCTAAACTTCCCTAAACTTGAAACCCCAAACAAACCATAGTCTATTATCCAATACTTCCACTTAACCCAACAATATCAAATATAAACTCCTAAATTGAATCCAAACAGCAATTTTGGTTAATCCAATAACCATAACCCACATTATTCTAATTTCGAAACACGGGGCGTTACAATATGTATTTTTTTTAAATTTCTATTCATCTCTAAAGGTTTTCAAAAAGCCTTATCAAGAATGCAAAAAAAAATGACTATCAAGATTGTTTAGTCTTATCAGAGAATTCATAACGACAAAATATAAATTGCTAGGCACTCAGGATGTGCTTAGTCTTATAAGAGAATTCATAACGACAAAATATAGATTGCTATGCACTCAGATGTGCTTAGTCTTATCAGAACATTTATAAACGACAATATATAAAAATTGCTAAGCACTTAGATGTTCTTAATCTTATCAAAACATTTATAAAAAACAATATATAGATTGCTAAGCACTAATCAGATGTGTCGAGTCTTATCTATAATGCAACAATACCACAATGCAAGTCATATAAGTTATAATATATAAGCAGTTATTAAATACACAACATGCCAACATACAAGCAAATAGAATCAACAATAGAAGCAACTTACACAAAAATGTCTTATGTCGCTCTTAAGACTAACCCAATGGTTCCCAAAAAGCCTTGAGCCATAATTCGAAAGCTCCAACCGAAACTAACTTAAGACAGGACAATCCAACCATTAGGAATAAAATTCAGCAACTTAAATCAAGCATAAAAGTACATAAAAGAAGCCTTACCAGCTTGGGATTTACCCAAAATAACCCAATCCCTTGTTGGTGGGTATTCGGAGGTGTGAGTGATAGGCCCCGGTTTACAAAGGTGTATGAACGTAAGCGTGTGAGGGGTAGAGAGGCCGTGTGAAAAGTTGTTACGTGAGAGGGGCGCAGTACCTTTTTGTTTGTGAGTATATTATAGGGCAGTGATGTTGGGAGGGAGGTATTTTTTTTGCTAATTGTGTAAACATTCTCTGTTGAGAAGTAGGGAGAGGTGGGGAGCTCTCAAATCTCCCTTGTTTGGCTGTTGTTGATAAATAAATTGTGGTTTAGGCCTATCAATTTGGTATTAGAGCGGTGTTCTGGGTATGGTTAGTAGAATGGAAGCTAGAGTAATAACATTGGGGGAGAAGATGACTGAATTGATGGAGAAACATGCAGGATTGGAAGGGAAGATACAAGTGCAACATTAGGACATGAACACGAGGTTTATGAGGTTGGAGGAGTTCATTCGTGCAAACAGAGGATCGACTTCTTCCGAACGAACACGAAGTGATAAGGGGAAGCGTTCGACAGATGAAGAATTGAAAGAAAAAATGGTTGAATCAAAGGAAAAAAAAACTGATGCGACTAAAACCGAGAGTGACTCACCTGGAAATCGAGAAGTGTCTTTGTTTGATATGCGTTTGAGGAAGCTTGAGATGCCCGTCTTCAAAGGGGAGGGAAGAAGAAGATGTAGACGGCTGAGTCCATAAGGTTGAACGATATTTTGTGGTTAATAGGTTATCGGAGAGAGATAAATTGGAGGCCGCCGTCATGTGTTTGGAGGGGGAGGCGCTTACATGGCATCAATATGAGGATGAACAAACAAAGATTACCAGCTGGGATGAACTCAAGGGGTTACTTCGTGAGCGATTTCGGCCATCAACGAAGGATGATCGATATGCGCGGTTGATGCGATTACAACAGGAAACGAAGGTGCGGCTTTATCGGCGCCGGTTTGAACAATACGTTTCGGGGTTGAAGGATATATGCGTGGGAGTTCTGGAAAGCAAATTTGTGTGTGGGTTGAAGGAGGAGATGCGCAAGCTGAAGCCCGTGGGCCTTAAGGCTAAGATGGCCATGGCTCAATTAATCGAAGATGATGATCTGTTAAAACAAAAAAAAAAAAAAGCTGGGGGTTGCCGGAAGTCCAAACCCTAAAAGTGGGTCGACGCAAACTGGATCGGGTTATGGGGCGAGCGGGTCCGCGGGCCGAACCGTTTCTTTTAACCTAAATCGTGCGACACCTTTATCAACATCCATCACTCTCGTGCGTGATACGATGGGGAAGAGGAGTTTCGAGCCTCCGTTCAAACGCCTCACCGATTTGGAGCTGCAGAGCAAACGTGAAAAATGTTTGTGTTACAAATGCGATGAGAAGTTCATCCCCGGCCATCGATGTAAAAAAATGAATTGCAGGTGATGGTTTTGCAAGGAGATGAGTCTTAAGGAATGGAAGAGCATTTGGTGATGCAAGACGGGGCTAACAACGAAGGGCAAGAAGGTCCCGAAGTCGCAATCGAAAACTCTGAGGTTGCGGCCTTGTCCTTGAACTCCATGGTCGGGTTTAATTCACCGAAAACTATGAAGGTGAGAGGAATAATCGTAGGACAAGTCGTTGTGGACCTGTGGTGCTCATTGACAGTGGCGCTACCCACAATTTCATTTCAGATGCAATTGTACAAACCCTCGGTCTACCAGTATCACCATCAACAAGTTATGGTGTCATTTTGGGAACGGGAGGATCGGTGCGCGCTTCCGGGATTTGTAAAGTTGTGATTCTAACTATTTCTAATTTAACTATCATTCACGATTTTCTTCCCTTACCCTTGGGCAGTGCTGATGTAATCTTGGGCATTTCATGGTTGGAGACCTTGGGAAAAATTCAATTTGATTATCGATTATCTCAGATGGACATTCGAGTGGGTGATTGGTTGGTTCAGCTACGAGGAGATCGTAGTCTGGTAAAATCCCAAATCTCACTTAAATCTATGATGAGAGCAATGGGCGACGCCGATCAGGGGGTGCTCGTTGAGTTAAATGTGATGGAGCCGGAAAGGAGGAGTAAGCATGAAGGGGTTGTTCCTCGAGTTCTTGAGATGTTTCTGGTCGAAATATAGCAAGTGCTGCAACAATTCGTTCGCGTCTTTGAGGCTCCGAATTCCTTACCCCCTAGTCGCAATCGTGATCATGTTGTTGAGCTTGAACCCGGGACTGGGCCTATTATTAATGTTCGCCCCTATCGATACCCACAGTTTCAGAAAGATGAGATTGAACGACTGATGCGTGAGATGTTGCTTGCTGACTCATTCAACCAAGTAAGAGTGCTTTTTCCAGCCCGGTGCTTTTAGTAAAAAGAAAAAGATGGGAGTTGGCGTTTTTGCGTGGATTACCGGGCTCTAAACCGCAACATGATCCCGGATAAGTATCCTATTCCTATCGTAGATGAGTTGATCGACGAGTTATATGGCGCTACGATCTTCTCCAAGATTGATTTAAAGTCGGGCTACCACCAAATTCGAGTCAATCCCTCAGATATTCATAAGACGGCTTTTCGGACCCACGAAGGGCACTACGAGTTCTTAGTAATGCCTTTTGGCTTACGCAATGCTCCTTCGACCTTTCAATCGATTATGAATGATATATTGCGAACCTTCCTTCGTAAGTTTGTACTGGTGTTCTTTGACGATATTTTGATTTATAGCACTACTCTACAAGAGCATGTTGTCCAGTTGACCAAGGTGTTGGAGGTCTTGGTTGAAAATCAATTTGTGGCCAATTTTTAAAAGTGTCAATTTGCTGCTGCCAAGGTTGAATATTTGGGCCATTTGGTGTCAGCTCAGGGAGTTGCAGCAGACCCGACCAAGCCAGAAGCTATGAGGTGTTGCCCGAGCCCAAGAAATGTTAAAGAGTTACGAGGGTTCCTCGGTTTGACCAGGTATTATCAAAAGTTTGTGGCCAACTATGGGTCAAATCTCTTTTCCACTGACACAACTCCTTAAGAAAGATAAATTCAGTTGGGGGGAAGGAGCTGAGGAAGCATTCCAGCGTTTAAAATCAGCTATGATCACTGTTCCTATTCTTGGACTACTGGATTTTTCTCGACCTTTTGAAGTAGAAACAGATGCATCCGGTGTGGGGGTAGGAGCGGTACTAATGCAAAGTCGGAGGCCAATGGCTTATTTCAGCCAAGCTTTACCTCTCACCCATCGTTTTAAAGCTGTTTATGAGAGGGAATTAATGGAAATTATTTTTGCCATCCAGAAATGGAGACCATATATGTTGGGTCGAAACTTTGTAGTACGTACCGACCAACGTAGCTTGAATTTTTTGTTGGAACAAAGAGTGATCGTCGGGGAATACCAACGATGGATTGCCAAATTCTTGGGATATGATTTTAGTATTGAGAACCAACGTGGGCTCGATAACACGGCAGCTGATGCCTTGTCTCGCCTTCCACTCACCTTGGAATTTGGAGTCCTGATTGTTGTTGAGGGACTTAATACCGCTGTTTTTTCAGCCCAAATAGATGAAGACATCACATTGAATGGAATTCGGCAAGCTTTATGCAACAACAAAACTACAACTGAAGGTTACTCCTTACGTGGAGATTTATTATTGTACAAAGGCCGACTGGTTTTACCCTCCACTTCACCAACGATTTCTTTGTTGCGTGAATTCCATAACAACCCAATTGGAGGACACCATGGCGATTTTAAAACATACCAGAGGTTAGCCCGCGAGGTATACTGGCGAGGAATGAAGGCTCAAATAAGAAGTTTTGTTAGTGAATGTGTTGTATGTCAGCAAGCAAAATACCTTTCTTTGGCACCAACAGGTCTCTAGCAAGCCTTACCTATTCTAGAGAGAATATGGGAGGATATATCGATGGATTTCATTGAAGGGCTTCCGAAATCAAAGGGGTGTGACACTATGCTTGTGGTGGTGGACCGCTTATCCAAAGTATGGTCACTTTATCGTTTTAAAACATCCTTTTATTGTAATTTTTGTGGCTGCTGTATTTATTAAAGAAATTGTGCGTTTACGGTGTCCGCGGAGTATTGTGTTTGACAGGGATAAAATATTCACGAGTTTGTTTTGGGTAGAGTTATTTCGCGCCTTGGGGACGCAATTACAGAAAAGTACAGGCTACCATCCTCAAACAGCCGGCAAACGGAGGTGGTGAACCGAAGTGTGGAATCCTATCTTCGGTGTTTTGCCATCACAACACTTACATAGTGGTCTAAATGGTTACCATGGGCAGAATTTAGTTACAATACTTCATTCCATGTTTCTGCTCAATTGACTCCGTTTGAAATTGTATACGGTCGTGCCCCACCGCCGTCATTGCCTTACTCTTTGGACTCTTCGGCCGTCGCCGAGGTGGATATTCAGTTGCGCGATCGGGATGCTATGTCGGTGACTTTAAAAGGGTCTTTATAGAAGGCTCAACACCGTATGTGTCCATTCTTCGCCAAGCCATCGGTCAGAATATGCCAGTTTTTCCGATACCCCCTACTTTAACTCCTGATTTGAAATTTCACGTCATCCCGACGGGGCCTCCGAAAATCTCCATTGGTGGATACTGTTCTGGAAGTCCTTATTCGTTTGGAGCATGACACTAAGGATGACGCTACATGGGAGCTTGCATCTACTATTGATGCCCAATTTCCAGCATTCCACCTTGAGGACAAGGTGGCTCTTTGGGGGGCGGGTAATGATAGGCCCCGATTTACAAAGGCGTATGAACGTAAGCGTGTGAGGGGTAGAGAGGTCGTGTGAAAAGTTGTTACGTGAGAGGGGCCTAGTACCTTTTTGTTAGTTAGAGTGGGCCACGTTTGGGAGTATATTATAGGGCAGTGATGTTGGGAGGGAGGTATCTTTTTTACTAATTGTGTAAGCATTCTCGGTTGAGAAGTAGAGAGAGGTGGGGAGCTCTCAAATCTCCCTTGTTTGGATGCTGTTGATAAATAAATTGCGGATTAGGCCTATCTTTGAGTCACACATGAACCACCACAAATCTCCATAAATATATGATCTTGTCCACTTTACTATCAAGATTGTTTAGTCTTATCAGAGAACTCATAACGAGAAAATATAAATTGCTAAGCACTCAGATGTGCTTAGTCTTAATAGAAAAATCATAACGACAAAATATAGATTGCTAGCACTCAGATGTGCTTAGTCTTATCAGAACATTTATAAAAAAAATTATATAGATTGCTAAGCACTGATCAGATGTGTCGAGTCTTATCAATAATGCAGCAATACCGCAATGCAAGTTATACAAGACATAATATATAAGCAGTTATTAAACACACAACATGCCAACATACAAGCAAATAGAATCAACAATAGAAGCAACTTACACAAAAATGTCTTATGTCGCTCTTAAGACTAACCCAATGGTTCCCAAAAAGCCTTGAGCCATAATTCGAAAGCTCCAACCGAACCTAACTTAAAACAGGACAATCCAAGCATTAGGAATAAAATTCCAGCAACTTAAATCAAGCATAAAAGTACATAAAAGAAGCCTTACCAGCTTGGGATTCACCCAAAATAACCTAATCCCTTGTTGGTGGGTATTCGGAGGTGTGAGCCACACATGAACCACCACATATCTGCATAATTATATGATCTTGTCCACTTTATGCATATAACTTTTTCTCCTATTTCTCATATTTCTTTTTCTAAACTTCCCTAAACTTGAAACCCCAAACAAACCATAGTCTATTATCCAATACTTCCTCTTAACCCAACAATATCAAATATAAACTCCTAAATTGAATCCAAACAACAATTTTGGTTAATCCAATAACCAAAATCCACATTATTCTTATTTCGAAACACGGGGCGTTACAATATGCATTTTTTTTTAAATTTCTATTCATCTCCAAAGGTTTCCAAAAAGCCTTATCAAGAATGCAAAAAAAAATGACTATCAAGATTGTTTAGTCTTATCAGAGAATTCACAACGACAAAATATAAATTTCTAGGCACTCAGATGTGCTTAGTCTTATAAGAGAATTCATAACGACAAAATATAGATTGCTATGCACTCAGATGTGCTTAGTCTTATCAGAACATTTATAAACGACAATATATAAAAATTGCTAAGCACTTAGATGTTCTTAATCTTATCAAAACATTTATAAAAAACAATATATAGATTGCTAAGCACTAATCAGATGTGTCGAGTCTTATCTATAATGCAACAATACCAGAATGCAAGTCATATAAGTTATAATATATAAGCAGTTATTAAACACACAACATGCCAACATACAAGCAAATAGACTCAAAAGTAGAAGCAACTTATAGAAAATGTATTATGTCACTCTTAAGACTAACCAAATGGTTCCCAAAAAGCCTTGACCCTTAGTTCGAAAGCTTCAACCGAACCTAACTTAAAACAGGACAATCCAACCATTAGTTATAAAATTCCAGCAACTTAAATCAAGAATAAAAGTACCTAAAAGAAGCCTTACAACTTGGGATTCACCCAAAATAACCCAATCCCTTGTTGGTGGGTATTCGGAGGTGTGAGTGATAGGCCCCGGTTTACAAAGGTGTATGAACGTAAGCGTGTGAGGGGTAGAGAGGCCGTGTGAAAAGTTGTTACGTGAGAGGGGCGCAGTACCTTTTTGTTTGTGAGTATATTATAGGGCAGTGATGTTGGGAGGGAGGTATCTTTTTTGCTAATTGTGTAAGCATTCTCTGTTGAGAAGTAGGGAGAGGTGGGGAGCTCTCAAATCTCCCTTGTTTGGCTGCTGTTGATAAATAAATTGTGGTTTAGGCCTATCAATTTGGTATCAGAGCGGTGTTCTGGGTATGGTTAGTAGAATGGAAGCTAGAGTAATAACATTAGAGGAGAAGATGACTGAATTGATGGAGAAACATGCAGGATTGGAAGGGAAGATACAAGTGCAACATTAGGACATGAACACAAGGTTTATGAGGTTGGAGGAGTTAATTCGTGCAAACAGAGGATCGACTTCATCCGAACGAACACGAAGTGATAAGGGGAAGCGTTCGACAGATGAAGAATTGAAAGAAAAAATGGTTGAATCAAAGGAAAAAAAAACTGATGAGACTAAAACCGAGAGTGACTCACCTGGAAATCGAGAAGTGTCTTTGTTTGATATGCGTTTGAGGAAGCTTGAGATGCCCGTCTTCAAAGGGGAGGGAAGAAGAAGATGTAGACGGCTGAGTCCATAGGGTTGAACGATATTTTGTGGTTAATAGGTTATCGGAGAGAGATAAATTGGAGGCTGCCGTCATGTGTTTGGGGGGGGAGGCGCTTACATGGCATCAATATGAGGATGAACAAACAAAGATTACCAACTGGGATGAATTCAAGGGGTTACTTCGTGAGCGATTTCGGCTATCAACGAAGGATGATCGATATGCACGATTGATGCGATTACAACAGGAAACGACGGTGCGGCTTTATCGGCGCCGGTTTGAACAATACGCTTCAGGGTTGAAGGATATATGCGTGGGAGTTCTGGAAAGCATTTTTGTGTGTGGGTTGAAGGAGGAGATGCGCAAGCTGAAGCCCGTGGGCCTTAAGGCTAAGATGGCCATGGCTCAATTAATCGAAGATGATCATCTGTTAAAACAAAAAAAAAAAAAGTTGGGGGTTGCCGGAAGTCCAAACCCTAAAAGTGGGTCGACGCAAACTGGATCGGGTTATGGGGCGAGCGGGTCCGCGGGTCGAACCGTTTCTTTTAACCTAAATCGTGTGACACCTTTATCAACATCCATCACTCTCGTGCGTGATACGATGGGGAAGAGGAGTTTTGAGCCTCCGTTCAAACGCCTCACCAATTTGGAGCTGCAGAGCAAACGTGAAAAATGTTTGTGTTACAAATGCGATGAGAAGTCATCGCCGGCCATCGATGTAAAAAAATGAATTGCAGGTGATGGTTTTGCAAGGAGATGAGTCTGAAGGAATGGAAGAGCATTTGGTGATGCAAGACGGGGCTAACAACGAAGGGCAAGAAGGTCCCGAAGTCGCAATCGAAAACTCTGAGGTTGCGGCCTTGTCCTTGAACTCCATGGTCGGGTTTAATTCACCGAAAACTATGAAGGTGAGAGGAATAATCGTAGGACAAGGCGTTGTGGTGCTCATTGAGAGTGGCGCTACCCACAATTTCATTTCAGATGCAATTGTACAAATCCTCGGTCTACCAGTATCACCATCAACAAGTTATGGTGTCATTTTGGGAACGGGAGGATCGGTGCGCGCTTCCGGGATTTGTAAAGTTGTGATTCTAACTATTTCTAATTTAACTATCATTCACGATTTTCTTCCCTTACCCTTGGGCAATGCTGATGTAATCTTGGGCATTTCATGGTTGGAGACCTTGGGAAAAATTCAATTTGATTATCGACTATCTGAGATGGACATTCGAGTGGGTGATTGGTTGGTTCAGCTACGAGGAGATCGTAGTCTGGTAAAATCCCAAATCTCACTTAAATCTATGATGAGAGCAATGGGCGACGCCGATCAGGGGGTGCTCGTTGAGTTAAATGTGATGGAGCCGGAAAGGAGGAGTAAGCATGAAGGGGTTGTTCCTCGAGTTCTTGAGATGTTTCTAGTCGAAATATAGCAAGTGCTGCAACAATTCGTTTGCGTCTTTGAGGCTCCGAATTCCTTACCCCCTCATCGCAATCGTGATCATGTTGTTGAGCTTGAACCCGGGACTGGGCCTATTATTAATGTTCGCCCCTATCGATACCCACAGTTTCAGAAAGATGAGATTGAACGACTGATGCGTGAGATGTTGCTTGCTGACTCATTCAACCAAGTAAGAGTGCTTTTTCCAGCCCGGTGCTTTTAGTAAAAAGAAAAAGATGGGAGTTGGCGTTTTTGCGTGGATTACCGGGCTCTAAACCGCAACACGATCCCGGATAAGTATCCTATTCCTATTGTAGATGAGTTGATCGACGAGTTATATGGCGCTACGATCTTCTCCAAGATTGATTTAAAGTCGGGCTACCACCAAATTCGAGTCAATCCCTCAGATATTCATAAGACGGCTTTTCGGACCCACGAAGGGCACTACGAGTTCTTAGTAATGCCTTTTGGCTTACGCAATGCTCCTTCGACCTTTCAATCGATTATGAATGATATATTGCGACCCTTCCTTCGTAAGTTTGTACTGGTGTTCTTTGACGATATTTTGATTTATAGCACTACTCTACAAGAGCATGTTGTCCAGTTGACCAAGGTGTTGGAGGTCTTGGTTGAAAATCAATTTGTGGCCAATTTTTAAAAGTGTCAATTTGCTGCTGCCAAGGTTGAATATTTGGGCCATTTGG
Organism: Herpetospermum pedunculosum; assembly: GCA_028017165.1. Classification (NCBI taxonomy): domain Eukaryota; kingdom Viridiplantae; phylum Streptophyta; class Magnoliopsida; order Cucurbitales; family Cucurbitaceae; genus Herpetospermum; species Herpetospermum pedunculosum. The sequence continues at coordinate 47,975,281 of CM051528.1, read as the reverse complement.
TGTCAGCTCAGGGAGTTGCAGCAGACCCGACCAAGCCAGAAGCTATGAGGTGTTGCCCGAGCCCAAGAAATGTTAAAGAGTTACGAGGGTTCCTCGGTTTGACCGGGTATTATCAAAAGTTTGTGGCCAACTATGGGTCAAATCTCTTTTCCACTGACACAACTCCTTAAGAAAGATAAATTCAGTTGGGGGGAAGGAGCTAAGGAAGCATTCCAGCGTTTAAAATCAGCTATGATCACTGTTCCTGTTCTTGGACTACCGGATTTTTCTCGACCTTTTGAAGTAGAAGCAGATGCATCCGGTGTGGGGGTAGGAGCGGTACTAATGCAAAGTCGGAGGCCAATGGCTTATTTCGGCCAAGCTTTACCTCTCACCCATCGTTTTAAAGTTGTTTATGAGAGGGAATTAATGGCAATTGTTTTTGCCATCCAGAAATGGAGACCATATCTGTTGGGTCGAAACTTTGTAGTACGTACCGACCAACGTAGCTTGAATTTTTTGTTGGAACAAAGAGTGATCGTCGGGGAATACCAACGATGGATTGCCAAATTCTTGGGATATGATTTTAGTATTGAGAACCAACGTGGGCTCGATAACACGACAGCTGATGCCTTGTCTCGCCTTCCACCCACCTTGGAGTTTGGAGTCTTGAGTGTTGTTGAGGGACTTAATACCGCTGTTTTTTCAGCCCAAACAGATGAAGACATCACATTGAATGGAATTCGGCAAGCTTCATGCAACAACAAAACTACAACTGAAGGTTACTCCTTACGTGGAGATTTATTATTGTACAAAGGCCGACTGGTTTTACCCTCCACTTCACCAACGATTTCCTTGTTGCGTGAATTCCATAACAACCCAATTGGAGGACACCATGGCGATTTTAAAACATACCAGAGGTTAGCCCGCGAGGTATACTGGCGAGGAATGAAGGCTCAAGTAAGAAGTTTTGTTAGTGAATGTGTTGTATGTCAGCAAGCAAAATACCTTTCTTTGGCACCAACAGGTCTCTAGCAAGCCTTACCTATTCCAGAGAGAATATGGAAGGATATATCGATGGATTTCATTGAAGGGCTTCCGAAATCAAAGGGGTATGACACTATGCTTGTGGTGGTGGACCGCTTACCAAAGTATGGTCACTTTATCGCTTTAAAACATCCTTTTATTGCAATTTTTGTGGCTGCTGTATTTATTAAAGAAATTGTGCGTTTACGGTGTCCGCGGAGTATTGTGTCTGACAGGGATAAAATATTCACGAGTTTGTTTTGGGTAGAGTTATTTCGCGCCTTGGGGACGCAATTACAGAAAAGTACAGGCTACCATCCTCAAACAGCCGGCAAACGGAGGTGGTGAACTGAAGTGTGGAATCCTATCTTCGGTGTTTTGCCATGACAACACCTACATAGTGGTCTAAATGGTTACCATGGGCAGAATTTAGTTACAATACTTCATTCCATGTTTCTGCTCAATTGACTCCGTTTGAAATTGTATACGGTCGTGCCCCACCACCGTCATTGCCTTACTCTTTGGACTCTTCGGCCGTCGCCAAGGTGGATATCCAGTTGCGCGATCGGGATGCTATGTCGGTGACTTTAAAAGGGTCTTTATAGAAGGCTCAACACCGTATGTGTCCATTCTCCGCCAAGCCATCGGTCAGAATATGCCAGTTTTTCCGATACCCCCTACTTTAACTCCTGATTTGAAATTTCACGTCATCCCGGCGGGGCCTCCGAAAATCTCCATTGGAGGATACTGTTCTGGAAGTCCTTATTCGTTTGGAGCATGCCACTAAGGATGACGCTACATGGGAGCTTGCATCTACTATTGATGCCCAATTTCCAACATTCCACCTTGAGGACAAGGTGGCTCTTTGGGGGGCGGGTAATGATAGGCCCCGGTTTACAAAGGTGTATGAATGTAAGCGTGTGAGGGGTAGAGAGGTCGTGTGAAAAGTTGTTACGTGAGAGGGGCCTAGTACCTTTTTGTTAGTTAGAGTGGGCCACGTTTGGGAGTATATTATAGGGCAGTGATGTTGGGAGGGAGGTATCTTTTTTACTAATTGTGTAAACATTCTCGGTTGAGAAGTAGAGAGAGGTGTGGAGCTCTCAAATCTCCCTTGTTTGGATGTTGTTGATAAATAAATTGCGGATTAGACCTATCAGTGAGTCACACATGAACCACCACAAATCTCCATAAATATATGATCTTGTCCATTTTAGGCAAATAACTCTTTCTCCTATTTCTCCTATTTCTTTTTCTAAACTTCCCTAAACTTGAAACTCCAAACAAACCCAAGTATATTATCCAATACTTCCACTTAACCAAACAATATCAAAATTAAACTCCTAAATTGAATCCAAACAACAATTTTACATTCATTAGGGATCAACCTGCAATCAATGTCAATATTAAGTTAGTTGTGTAGTGTCATGGAGCATAATTCACTCCCAATATATTCAATAGAAGCATGCTATCAAAAGCCATATAAATAATATCGTTAGGAATGTAATTAATACTCCAATTCAGCTTGCAAAATATAATATATAAATATTTAAAAAATAATAATTAATTAAATAATAAATAAATATACATATTGCAAAATATAAAAATTAAATAATATATAAATATAGTTTTTAAAAAAGAATTAAAAATATATAAATAATAATTTAAATAATAAATAAATATAATATTACAAAATTTAAAATTAAAATCAAAATAATATTACTTTCTTTCACTCTACAGATACAGCAACCTTGAATCTAGCAAATATGACTGCACCTGCACCTCCTCCCTTCTCCATAAAATGGGACAAAAAGCAACAAGAAAACCCTTCAATTATTTATAGAAAACAAGTTCCTCAGTGACCAATTAAAGCAAGTAACCAAATACATACCACCATCCAAACCAGCTCTAAGGATTATTTATAAAGATGCAAGGGTGATAATCTAAAAGCGCACAGTTCTCTGAAATAATAGTTTTCAGGGCAAGTATGCAAGAAGTGAATGTACTAATTAAGCAATTATCGGAAGAGAGTTATGAGATATTGGTAGCATACGAGGTTCCTTAAAAGAACCAAAGGAACAAGAATCTAACATAATTCTGCATAATGAAAATCGAGTTTTCAAACCTTAAGTTCTTGAACTCTTTTCAAGGTCCGATGCTCTGCAACAACTGTTTGAAGCAATTCCTCGTGTTCTTCCTTTGAATGAAAACGCATGAAGACATCATATTGACGACATATTGCTCTCTCTTCAGCTGATAATTCCTTTTCAAAAGAACTTGGATAAAGTAAATTTCTTTGTATTATAAAATCTTTTCTCTGCTTTCTCTCATCTAGCCTGCAAAATAGTTGCATCACTATAAGATTTAGAGAGAGCATTTGCAATCCAATGGAAAAGTAAACAAGTTTTGACGAATGTTTTTGCTAACATGTAAAACCAACGAGTAGAGGACATAAAAATCTATTCATAAAAATGCATCTACCAAAAAATTTACAAACTATTACCTCTTCGAGTATATACGCAGCACTCTCATTTTCAACTCACGCTCATCCTCACCGTCAGCATCCTTAAATTCCATCTCTGCTAGCAGCTGCTCGGCCTCATTATCATATTCCGGATCAAACTCCTGTCTCTTTTCATTGTAACCACTCAACTCTAATAAAGAAGGACCCTTATTTACTGGCAAATTAGGTTTCTTCCCTTTAAAGTTCCGATCTGTTTGAGAATCTGCCATTAAAATCATCATACAAATTTAGCTTCAACATCTTAGGACCTCTAAAAAGAATATGCAAGTATTTAAAGATATATAAATAAGGGTGTGACTAATATTATCGCCTTCCCATTGCTTCCATATGATTATGTGCTGAAAGAGAGAGTGGGGAAAGGGAAGAAGATGTCCAGTAATCTATTAAGACATACTCTTGCCAAAGGTTGTCAAGAAACAATAATAGGGCTACTACACAGAGGCCACACACTATATTCAGATAGGGAACTTTAACTAGCCAAAGCAACCTAGAGAAAACAACAACGTCCGGTGGTGTAAACCAAAGAGTGTGAAAGTTTATCTTTCATTAGCCTATGCATTCGATTCCAATCCCTTATTGGTCTTTTTCCAATTCTTCTCCTCTTTACTTGCAACTGATCCCACCAAGTTGATGCTCCCGATCGTAGTTTAAGAGTGACTAATTTGACCTTATTTTCTTCAGGAGTGTTCATATAGTCAAAAAAACTACTCCACGTTTTTTACCCAATCAAGGAACCCTTGAAGGTCTATTTTACCATTAAATGTTGGTAAGTTAACTTTCATTTTCAAGTCAGCTTGTGCACTTCCTTGTTCCGCAAAGTCATTTCTTTCTAATCCCCTCTCCTCTTGTAATCGTTGAGCAAAATCACCTTCATCACTCGAAAGGTCAGAATCTTGATTTCTCCAATAGTTTTCTTGGTTTCTGGGAGTATCTTAAAATTTTCTACGGTATTTGGTAAAAATTGGGTCAAATTCATAAATACCAATAGGAATCAAGACATTTTAGATGGATTCGGTTAAGCAATAAAACAGGGAAAGTGCTACCGGACCAAGCTCCACCAATATATTACAAACTCAGCAGCTCTGACCTACAAAGAACTCAGCGAAATTACAAACAAAAATTCATACAGATCTGACCTCAACGAAAAAGGAGACCGAACCATCGGCCGAAAGTGGAGCCGATCTGAAGAAGTCTCCGAAGAATAACGAGCGGCTTCCTCCGATAAACGTTGTATTCGGCCTTGTATGCGGTGAGATCGAAAAGGTAACCGGAGTTCGGCCGTGGTTCCATTGGCGGCACATCGGTGAAAATGAAACAGAGGAAGGAAAGTGAGGAGGATGGAGAAGACGAAGGAGAAGGAAGAGTAACGTTATGAATTCTGAATTTTTTTTGAAAGAATTTGAAGCGACGGGTTGGTTTTGCTGAAGAAAAACGGTCAAATAATTTTGGTCATTTTTAAATTCGTGTCAATGTTTTAAATTCTAAATTTTCAATTTTGTATTAACCCCTATTTAGATTTTAAAAACAAATATAATTAGTTATAAAACACAAATTTAAAAACGATTACAAATTGGATATGGATTTAACTAACGTGTTAAAAAAAATTATAAAATTGAATATAAACTATTTTGTCGTTTTAAATACTAGTCTATAACACGTACAATGCACGTGAAATTTATCATTTTATTTTTCAATCCTTAAAAAAAAACATTTAGATGCAAAATATACTTTGAGTATGAATAGATTTTTATAATTTTTATAAAGAATTTTAATTATCATTACGTAGACAATAAATATTTTGTTTATATGGGAGCAAAGAAGAAAAATGAAATGTAAGAAAAAATAATCAAAGAAAAAAAATGTATCAAATAAAAAAATATAGTATAGTCTCCAAAATTATGTATAAAATAAAATATATCGAATCATATTTATCCAAAATTATATTTAAAAAATAAATAAAACAAACAAAAATATACACTTTATTTTTTATTTCTTATTATTTGAGTAGAACATGGTAAAAACTTGATCATATTTCAAGGTTGTATGGATGGAGGACACTTCTCGTTCTTATCCGTTCATCACCATCAACATTTACAACAGTTTCTTGAGTTACATTTACCAATCTCAAAATTTAACTACAAAAATAATAAATATACATCACTATTTTTTTATTTTAAAAAAATAGACGTCACTTAGTACACGAGAAATTAAATAAAAAAAACTGAATAATAATAATAATACCAACCACAAGAATAACTAAACCTAATAAATAAAGTAAAAGGTCTAAAGAAAATTTGTTAGCGCAATCGTCATTTTAAATTTGCCTTCCACCAACCGCTAGAACAGAGTGGCGATTCATATAATCAGATGTCGGGTCCTATCCAAGTCATATGCCAACATTGAATTTGCCTCCTTAGGACATTTGAATTTTCCTTCCCACCCATAAAGCCATAACAAATGCAATCACGAACAGAGAAAGTGAAGATCTTTTGGCATAATGGAAACACCGAGTTCTACAAGTCACGACTCGAAGAGGCAATGTTGAAAATGGTAGAGAGTAATGTAGATTAAAACTCATAGCAATTGCCATGTTTTCCATTCATTTTATAATGTTTGCTTGTCTTTTCATATCTCTAACCTCATTTTGTCTTTTCATATATCTCATATAACCTATCAAATATCCATATTTAATTATATATTATTTATTGGTCCATTATTTAAATTTAATTAGATAAATTTATTAAAGAAAAGATGAAAGGTTTTTTTTTTTTTTTTTTTTTGCACAAAAATGAAAGGTTTAATTGTGAATTAGAAGAGATCAAGAAAAGTAAAGGGTAATTAATTTTTTTATAAAAAAAAATGGTTAGAATAACCACTTAATTGTGTTTTTCTTCTTGTATTTATTAGGAATTAAAATAATAATTAAAAAAAAAGTAAAAAATATAACAATTGAAAGTAAAATGGGCAGAGAAAGTTTCTCCCCATTTAAATGAAAAAATTGTCATCAAAATAATAGTGATCATACTTAAAAATAAATGTTAAATTTGACATAAAACATTTCTCCCTAAGGTAATAGAAAGTTTGAGAAGTTGAAACATTAGAGAGTTGTTAGTTTCAACCTTCAATTAACTTTTTTATTAAAGTGAAAGTAATAAGTTAGAGAAGTTGAACAATTTTCATGGAGATAGTGACAGAAGTTGAACCATTTGAAATGAGTTTTAAATAATACATGAAAAAAATAAAAAAAAAATAACATTTAATTAATTTTAAAATTTCGAAAATTTGAAATTACATTTTTAACCATACGGATAGAAGGGAGAGATAGAAAAGAAAGGGGCAACATGGGGAGAAAAAAATTCCCCCTTGCCCCTTTTAGATATAGTAAGACTAGTAACAAACACGTGTCATGCACGTGAAATCTTATTATTTTAATTTTAAGTAAGAGAGCATAATTTTTAATCTTATATTTAAAGATTATTATGTTCGGTAAAAAAGATGATCTAGATTTACATGAATCTTTATAATAAAATAATATATTTTTTTTTAACAATATTCTCTTCAATTTGTGTATATATATAAGTTTATTATTATTTAATCTAATCAAATTAGCCTATGTAGTACGGTACTATGTAAAAAAAAAAAGAAATTGAATTGTTTGCCTATATGACTATGTCCTTTATATATATATATATAGTAATAATGCTTAGTATTTTCATCTATTTAACATTTTAAATACTCACGTGCAAATTGCAATGCACCTAAATATGATATTTGCAATTTGAAATAAGAGGAAGTAGTGTGTTTTTTAATAGCTAACAATTAAATGTTATATAATTTTGTTTTAATTACCATAAATTTTTAAAAGTTAGATGAGGCAACAATTTTTATTTTAATGTCATATTATTATCTTTTCAGAAAAATTCTTTGGAGTACAAAGCAAAAATTGTGCTAATAATTTATTTATTAAATAAATATTTTTTTAAGAAAATAAATATGTTACTATTTTGGTGTTGTAATATAGATAATGGTGTGAACTCAAAATATATAGACAATGTAGTACTTTTTATTTTAATGCATTCATATTCTAATATTTACTCGCGAAAAAACTTTTATATACCACAAAGTGAAAATACATTTTAAAACTATTACATAGTCGTGTTCTTAATGTACACGAAAAAAACAATCAAATTAATAAAAATTATCAAATTTATCAAAAAAAAAATAAAAATAAATTATACAAATTATACCAATAAAAATTATTTAACAAAATATTTAATCAAATCTATAAGCACACCATAAACTCCGCCCATTAAAAAAAAAATGTCCAACAAATCAAATGATGCAGAAGCTTTCGTTGCTACGGACCTACGGTGATTGAAATTGTCTCTGAACCTTCTCGGTGGGAGTTGTGAAAGATGATTCACAAGAGATGGATCCAAATGGCTTGCATCGTAACGGTGCAACAAGATAATATGAAGTTTGCTAATGCATTGGTCAAACACATTAAATTACTGGCCAACAAGAGTATAGCTCAACGGCATGATGTATCGCCTAGTGGCCATGAGGTCCTAGGTTCAATCCCCCACCCCAACATGTTGTAAAAAAAAAAAAAAAACACACATTAAATTACTGGCAACGTCAACCTCACAAGCCGGAGCAATGAGGAAAATTGTGACATATTTCGCCTTCGTGTCGCTCACCTATTTGTCTACCGCCGGACTAAAGCTACACAAATGATCATAAATTTTATTGGTAGTAATTACCGCTAAAGTCCATGAAGTTGGGTAGTTAAAAAAAAATCCTTCTAAATGTTTTTTCTAAGGGGTCGTTTGATAACGTTTCCGATTTCATGTTTGATGCTACATATTTCATGTTTCTTATTTTTTGAGAATTAGAAACAGAAACGTGTTTGATAATTACTATTCTCGTTTCTTGTTTCTTATTTCTTGATAAAAAGGAACATAAACTTGTTTGATAATTGTTTATTGTTTCTTGTTTTTTTTTCTAACATTTTTTTCATTTTATTTATAGTTTAAATATAATTTAGTAATATAACACATTAAAATATATATTAAAAAAAATTAATTATCAAAAGTCTACCTTATAAGCCTCGATGCAAAATTTACAACACTAATAAAATTATTTTTATCTATCAAATGTGTCCCAAATTTGATCTGTAATGTCATCTCTCAATCGAGTCATTCCGCTTTAAATGATGTCGACTCGAACTCAACTTAATTATGTGACTAAATGTCGTATGGTAAATATTAAAGTGAGACTAAATGCATGTTTTAGTGAGCAAAATTTATATTTGCAAAATTCTAATTGGTTCAAGGGTACTAAAAACTAACAAATTATATAAATATATATTGCAAAATATAAAAATTAAATAATTATAAATATTTTTAAAATATAAAATAAATATACATATTGCAAAATATAAAATTAAATAATATATAAATATAGTTTTTAAAAAAGAATTAAAAGAATTAAAAATATATAAATAATAAATAAATATAATATTACAAAATTTAAAATTGAAATCAAAATAATATATAAAAAAACTCCAAAATTAAGAAATAAAATAAACAAAAATGTTGCATCCAAGATTTGATGTCAGGATCTCTATTGCAGTGGAATGTTTAGCTAATAAAGGGAACAAAATAATATAAAAAGAAACGGAACAAAGAGAAATATTTTTTTTTGTATTTTCTCAAATTTTGCCTTTTTTTTCAAATAAGTTTGTTTCTTAAAAAATGAGAAACGAGAACGTTATCAAACGGCCCTAAGTGGTCCGTTTTGAAAAAAAACCAAAATATTTTTTTATTGAAAAAATAGTCAAAACTGAAATAAATTTTTACCTTATTTGTAAGGTTTAGGATTTTAGAATTTAGGGTTTAGAATTTGGAGGGATATTTTAGTCTAGGACATCGTTTTAAATTGAGTATTTGACCAGATTTCAAATATAAAAAGATTGACCTTTTTTCAAAACTGCTTATTAAAAATTGACATTCTTCTAGCTTATTAAAAATTGACATTTATCCCGTAATTAAACCCTTCGGATAACTAAACCCTTCTCGAAGATTTAGGTGGAATTACTTGAAATGAAATCTTGCAAAACTTAGAAACTAAAAGGGATCAAATCTCATAATATCTAAAAGTTAGAGTGCAGCAAAGCGGGTTGGATTTAAACCTTTAGTAAAATCGAAGATGAAAAAATTGCCGAAATTGATCCGAAATTTCGCTGATTTCAAAGGGTCGATAGAGATTTTGGAGGTAAAATCTTTTTTACCCCAAATTGTCGAAATTTCGGCACGGATATTTCGCCGATATCATGGATGTTTTTGGTGAATTTTGATATTAATTTTATTCTATTTATACTTAATTTGTATTGAAATGACCATTTCACGCGTCTAGCACAACTGGTTGAAGTTGGTACTTTAGTTCATTATACTCAGATTCTGGTGGAAGGTAAGAAAGATTAAAATTTTAAAGTTTTTTTTCTTTTTTCTCTCTCTCAGTCCAGAACTCTATCTCCACTTTTCTCTCACCATTTTTCTTTTCTTCAAATTTCTTGTATTAACTTTTTTTTTTTATATTATTTTCAATTCACAATTTATTATTATTATTATTATTATTTTAATATTATGGCTTTTAATTTATTTTTGAAGATAGAATAAATTGAGAACAATACTATCATTATCAAATCATTTATATTAATATTATATCAAAAACATATCTTATTATTGAATCATGTAAACAAAAAAATTATCTACAAAACTTGTTCTAAAATTTCATTAAAAAAATCACTATTTTTACAAGTTTTTAAGATATCTGTAATTTTTACTAAAATATCCGTTGATATATCCGTAAATTTGAAGTACCGATATAGATATCGATATTTTCATCCTGGAGTATAACACAATTTATTCATATTACCTTATATTGTACTACAAATACTGGTTCAGTTACTTCTACATTTCAAAGAGATCACTAAATTCTAACTTTCCTTCCATTTCATAAAGGGATAATAATTAAGCTACAAAAAGAAAAAGAAAAAGAAAAAGAAAATTGGAGCAGCAATAAAGGATAGAATGAGACAATATCAAGGCTGAGCAATCCCCTTTTTGATAAGCATCTCATAGATTCTGTCAATTTTGCTTGGATCAATCTTGAATAAGTGATGGGCATCAGATTTCTTGGTCACATTGCCATTGAAAATCTCTACTGATAAAACTTCTTCCATCCTTAGGTAAAGAGGTGGAGTTAATCTGATTTCACTGCACAGTCTTTTTTCCTGCCAACCCAATAAAATTTCCAAACATCATGATCATATTTAGAGAAACATGAACCAACATTGCCCAACAACAAGAAGAAATAAAGAGAAGTCAACTATTTTCCTAAGATGGAAGACTGTTTTGGTGTGTTTCTATTTAAGAAGAAAAAAACTATACATTTCTTTATGGTTATGCTAATACATGAATGTTTCGGCTTATAGTAAACTATTTGTCTTTTTTTAATGCTGATTAAATTACAAATTTAGTCTTTGAACTTTCAGGTTTGTGTCTATTTGGTTCATGTCTAATAATATATCCTCGAACTTTCAATTTTGTGTCTAATAAGTCCATATATCTTTCTTTTCCCCCTTTGGCCCTAATTTTCCAAAAGGGAGCTGGCTAATAAAAGCTAAAAGCTTTCCAAAATTGAATAGAGTTGGTAGCTTAGTTGGGATTACACTCTATTCACCAAGGTTTCTAGTTTCATTGCTTACCAAAGAGTGCTCTTAATCTAGTGAAGACTTGGTTGAGGAGCTACATAAATATAGCACTGAGATTTCCCCAAGATTAAGAGGACTTTGTCCAACGATGTCGATTCTATCGGGTTCTCTTTAATTTTTTCTATGTTGTGGCTCCAATCAATCCTAACAAGATGTGGGGCAGACTGAAGTAGACAGTTGAGATTTTAGTTCTTATAAGACTTTAAAGGTGGGTTTCTTTTAATGAAAGGACTAATGGTGCACTCACATTGAATAATGCCTGCAGGGTTGTTTCTTAATCCCGGGTGGTTTTTGCAATAATTGGGATCTCAAATCATGAAACATGGAATAAAAAAACTCTAATATGTTCGTTGTGATTAACTAGTAAGTGGGAGATTGCACTTACAGCTTCAGAAAGAAAATCTGTGCCATTGAATCCCAACATATCGAAGTTGTTGACAGAGCCAGAAAGAGCCTGCGCTGCTGGTCGTGAATTTGAATCCTTGCCAGCGGACTCTGAAGGCATGAACATGATTGAATTCCCCTGACTTCCGGGGCCTGTAAGATTACTTTCTTTCACTCTACAATCAGCTTCTTCAGATTCTCTTTTTCTTTTCTTATCAAGAAAGAACTCTGCTTCGGTCGGTGTACGGCAGCCAGCCGCTCTGGCTTCCTGCATAATCATTTGTAGATCTAATAAATAAGACATAAGGTATAGTGAAACCTTTTACACAGATACAGCATCCTTGAATCTAGCAAATATGACTGCACCTGCACCTCCTCCCTTCTCCATAAAATGGGACAAAAAGCAACAAGAAAACCCTTCAATTATTTATAGAAAACAAGTTCCTCAGTGACCAATTAAAGCAAGTAACCAAATACATACCACCATCCAAACCAGCTCTAAGGATTATTTATAAAGATGCAAGTGTGATAATCTAAAAGCGCACAGTTCTCTGAAATAATAGTTTTCAGGGCAAGTATGCAAGAAGTGAATGTACTAATTAAGCAATTATCGGAAGAGAGTTATGAGATATTGGCAGCATACGAGGTTCCTTAAAAGAACCAAAGGAACAAGAATCTAACATAATTCTGCATAATGAAAATCGAGTTTTCAAACCTTAAGTTCTTGAACTCTTTTCAAGGTCCGATGCTCTGCAACAACTGTTTGCAGCAATTCCTCGTGTTCTTCCTTTGAATGAAAACGCATGAAGACATCATATTGACGACATATTGCTCTCTCTTCAGCTGATAATTCCTTTTCAAAAGAACTTGGATAAAGTAATTGTCTTTGTATTATAAAATCTTTTCTCCGCTTTCTCTCATCTAGCCTGCAAAATAGTTGCATCACTATAAGATTTAGAGAGAAAGCATTTGCGATCCAATGGAAAAGTAAACAAGTTTTGGCGAATGTTTTTGCTAACATGTAAAACCAACGAGTCGAGGACATAAAAATCTATTCATAAAAATGCATCTACCAAAAATTTTACAAACTATTACCTCTTCGAGTATATACGCAGCACTCTCATTTTCAACTCACGCTCATCCTCACCGTCAGCATCCTTAAATTCCATCTCTGCTAGCAGCTGCTCGGCCTCATTATCATATTCCGGATCAAACTCCTGTCTCTTTTCATTGTAACCACTCAACTCTAATAAAGAAGGACCCTTATTTACTGGCAAATTAGGTTTCTTCCCTTTAAAGTTCCGATCTGTTTGAGAATCTGCCATTAAAATCATCATACAAATTTAGCTTCAACATCTTAGGACCTCTAAAAAGAATATGCAAGTATTTAAAGATATATAAATAAGGGTGTGACTAATATTATCGCCTTCCCATTGCTTCCATATGATTATGTGCTGAAAGAGAGAGTGGGGAAAGGGAAGAAGATGTCCAGTAATCTATTAAGACATACTCTTGCCAAAGGTTATCCAGAAACAATAATAGGGCTACTACACAGAGGCCACACACTATATTCAGATAGGGAACTTTAACTAGCCAAAGCAACCTAGAGAAAACAACAACGTCCGGTGGTGTAAACCAAAGAGTGTGAAAGTTTATCTTTCATTAGCCTATGCATTCGATTCCAATCCCTTATTGGTCTTTTTCCAATTCTTCTCCTCTTTACTTGCAACTGATCCCACCAAGTCGATGCTCCCGATCGTAGTTTAAGAGTTGTTATAATATATGCAAAGTATATTATTCATTGTATTGAGAGAGAATTACATTGAGATATATATAGAGATTGCTATGACGAAATAAGGAAAGAACAAATACAAATAAGGATAGAATAACCAATAACAAATAAGGAAAGAATAATCCCTAAACTAAACCCTAAATCCTAACACCCTCCCTCAAACTCAAGATGGTAGTTGAGAAACCAAATTGAGTTTGTTAGATAATTTTGGACGAACAAATGCAGATTTGAATCTTCATGACGGAGAGTTTGCGCGAACATGCGGAGGCAGATGCACAACGAACATAGTGAACCAAAATAAACCGAACCGAATCAGAGTAAACTGAATAAGATTTAACGAAACCAAACCGGATTGAACCGGGGTTGAAACGAAACCAAACCGGATTGAACCGGGGTTGAAACGAAACCAAACTGGATTGAACCGGGGTTGAAACGAAACCAAACCGGATTGAACCGGGGTTGAAACGAAACCAAACCGGATTGAACCGGGGTTGAAACGAAACCAAACCGGATTGAACCGGGGTTGATACGAAACGAACTGGAATGAACCAGGCTGAAACGAAACCGGGCTGAACCGGACTGAAACAAAACTGAATCGGGGTTGAACCGATTTGAACCAGAACCGTACATTGAACTTAAAATAAACCGAGACCAAAAATAGGTCTTTTATTCTATCCAAGGAAGAGGTGCCAGATGGAGGAGGACTGCGGCAACGAATCTGAAGGAAGAGAGGAAGAGCTCTTCGGTGGCGGCGGCGCGCAGAGGTGAATGACGGGTCTGGGCAGAACGGATCTAGCGGCTGCGGCGGTGCGCGGAGGAAGCAGCGGCGGCGGCGAACAGATCTGGCGGTTGCGGCGGTGTGCGGAGGAGACGGCGGCGGCGGCGGTAGATGGGGGAGAACGAGTCTAGCGGCTGCGGCGGTGCGCGGAAACAACGACGGCGGCGGCGGACGGAGATGGGCGGCGGCGGCGGCAGTGAGGGAGGAGAATGAAAAAAGAAACCAAATGAAAATCTAGGGTTTCTTGGACGAACGAAATCAGAAGAACAAAATTGGAGATTAATGAAATTGGGCGAGGGGCGACGGCCGCCAAGCGCAAGCCGCCGCCCTTAGGGTTTTTTGATTTCTAGGGTTTTTGGAGGAGCTCTGATACCGTTATAATATATGCAAAGTATATTATTCATTGTATTGAGAGAGAATTACATTGAGATATATATAGAGATTGCTATGACGAAATAAGGAAAGAACAAATACAAATAAGGATAGAATAACCAATAACAAATAAGGAAAGAATAATCCCTAAACTAAACCCTAAATCCTAACAAGTGACTAATTTGACCTTATTTTCTTCAGGAGTGTTCATATAGTAAAAAAAACTACTCCGCGTTTTTTACCCAATCAAGGAACCCTTGAAGGTCTATTTTACCATTAAATGTAGGTAAGTTAACTTTCATTTTCAAGTCAGCTTGTGCACTTCCTTGTTCCGCAAAGTCATTTCTTGCTAATCTCCTCTCCTCTTGTAATCGTTGAGCAAAATCACCTTCATCACTCGAAAGGTCAGAATCTTGATTTCTCCAATAGTTTTCTTGGTTTCTGGGAAGATGTACAAGATCAATTAAAGCTCTTGATGTAGCACTCCACCCCCAGGATTTGAACCAGGATTCGAAATCTGGGTTCGACACACAATCCTAGCGTTCCCCGGAATCCCGTGCAACCCGACCACGCCATCAATAGGATTCGAAAGATTGTCCCTACAGACCAACACGAGTCCTTTCAGCATACTTTGTCCTCACCTCACTCACATACTTCCGGGGAAAACACTAAGGAGGTCCCCCAACATAGGATTGCTCCAGGCCAAACATGCTTAACTTTGGAGTTCCTATTACGAGTCACCGAAAATAAAGGTTCACCTTGTTGGCATAGATAGTAACTATCAACTCTTTTAAGCCTTTCTTAACTATACTTGCATATTCTCACGATCCCTCTCATTTGAATGTGATATTGATTCATTCATGTACCCCTCCTATACTCGGGCATCACATGCCCCACCAGCTTCTGCTTTAATTCATCCCCTAACCACATCGTACTAGGAGAATCCAACTGATGCCAAGGAATGTCGAGGGTCGAATCTTAGTCTGAATCCTGAGCCCTCCCTTTGGTGAATGAGATCTTTGTCTTTGTTGGTTTCTTGGGTGATGTCCGCTCCTTTCTTGAAGAGTATTTTGTTGGTCAATATTTCTTTCTTACAGCACATTTTCTTGATCTCTTCCATGGTTTTGTTGATTCAGTTTCATTGGCGAATAGGTTGCTCCATTGTAACCATGATCCCAATGATTCTTTGAATTTCATCCATAGTTCTGCACAACTCTCCTGATGATCCTTTAACCGACAGCAAGTGCTTGGTCGTTGCTCTAGGAGAAAGTACTTCAGGTGGGCTTGTTGAGGGGTCCACTTCACGCCCCTTACCGAAATGATCAACGCCCTTTCCAGCCATTAGGCCTAATTTCTTGGATGCACTGACACCAATTTGGTGTAAGCCCAAATGTCAAAGTTTTATTAAAGAAGGTTCTGTCTTCCCAAAGACAAAGGTGCTTAGTATTTATACTAAGCACTTATTACAGCCGGCCAAAACTACTCCCAAACTAAAAGAAAGTAAACTCTAATGGCCAAATAGCTCTTAAAACAAATTAAAGAAACGGCTGAAAAATATAAAAAGAACCAGCCACCATCATCGGGCGGAAAGAAAGACAAGATAATATATGTAGTCAACCATCCCCTTCAGTATGACCAAAGTACTGTTTTAGTGAGCTAGTATGCACTAAAATGACAATCAATTATGAAAATGCAAGCTTCCTGTAAAAGATACATTTTCAACATCCAATTGCAATCTAAAGAATTTTTATCTGTACTAGACCTTCCACTTTAACGAGGCTATCTTTAACTTGATTTGCAGATGATGCTTTCTTGTTGGCAGTGGTAGCGACCATATTGAAGCTGCCTTCTTCTGCAATAAAATGAACAGGCAAAGTGTCCAAGGATCACCTTATCCAATTAAACATGACATACATAATACATTCATAGTCAATCAACAACAGTAGACATGTATGCCTCACCTGACGTAGAGCTTGATGATAAACGGCCAGAAGGATCTACTTTATGTGTATCTTCAACTCTGAGAATAAAAGGAAATATTGACGCGAAGGTAAGGAAAGTAGGAAAAGAGAACAAAGTCATTCAAGGTAAAAATTGATATACTTCACTCTTGAAGAAGAAAATAGAGACTCTTCCTTCAAAGTTAGCTCTCCAAGCATTGAAAATCCTGCAGCATTATAAAAACTTAATCATGAGCGGCATCATTGGAGCAATACAAGAATCATCTGGAATAAAGCACAAGAATGAAGCTATAAGAACTTCTGCATCAAATTATTCCTTCAACCCATCATACTATAGTTTGTTTCTTGAGAAGGAGAAGAAACATTGGTCAGTTTTACCTAGGAAGAAACCTAACACAATCTACAAATAAACCTTTTTCTCACAAAATTAACTTATCTTTCAAGATAAATTTATATGCCACAGTATCTCCAAATAACAGGGTCCTAATTAACACTATTTTTCTTTCTTAGACAAAATTATAGTTCTTTCCAGATATATCTACATGTCCTAGCATCACAGGATGTCTCTTGGCAACTGAATCGGCAGTGTAGCTCATAACATAAAAAGAGGATGAATGTCTCACAAACCTTTCTTGTCTTCACCATGCCCTTTAGCCATAGCAAGAAGGTCCTTTCTATTTTTTCCAACGACATGAGACATGTCCTGAGAAAAATTCAAAAGTTTATCTTTTGAAAGAAGAAAGAACCAAAGTTCTTGGAGAATTAAACTTGTTAAGAATCTCATACCGGTAGAGGAAAATATGGGGAGTTCATATATACACTTGAATAATGTTCTATGCATCGTTCTTTACTCTTCGTCCCCACATGCTCAGCAACTTCTGTCCAATTCCAGAAGCCATACATCTCAATCCCCTACATTATGAAATGTGAATAGTCAGGCAAAAAGAAGAATATACAGGCCACAGGAAATAGCACAGAAGTTCGCATATACCCTATCCACTTCGATATGAAGCTGGCATATTATATTAGGAGAGCTCTGTGAGGGAAATTAGGAGAAAATAATATACCTCTAGAAGTAGCATTTCATCGTCTGCATTCCAGTCTGGGCAGATGAGTGGGAAAGATAAATTATCCTGTCAAAATGAAGATACGTTCAACTAAAGCAAATGCATATGGGGTTCAATTTAAATTCAGCAGTAACTCTAATGTTTTCAGACTTCTCTAGAAGCTATGATGTGTTGTTTTAGTGCATCATTCATTTCAACTTAAGACACAATTCTATTCAGAGGGAAAACAAGAGAGGAAAGTTATGAAATACAGAAAACCTCCAAAAATATTAGTCGCAGATTAAACTAGCTTACTTTGAAAGGAACTCAGATGCATCTAATTCCCCTATCAATAACCCAATTTCTCATGCAACTCCGTTCTTCTAAAAAAAATAAGCTTATACAATTTCTAAGAGAAAATACAATTTAGTGGGGGTGTTACTAATACTAACCATAACCCTGTATGGGTGATTGCTTTTATGAGGTGTCAACTCCGCACCAACAGAAAAGCATTCTATACAAAGGTCAAAGTCGGGGCACATGGCACACTTGATGCGGATTTTCCCTGAAATGTCTTTAATGCAATAATTGCAGTGGTATAATGCTTTTTTCCCTTCAGTTGTCCCTTGACCTTTCTCCCAAAATGATTTAAAGGTTAAAAAAATGTGAGACACATAAATGGTTGAAAACAAGAGCACACAAGATTTAAATTGCGTACTGTAGACTTGAAGATTACAAAAAAAAAAAAAAACTTGTTAAAGGAAGGAAGCAAAGTACATGAAAAATCAGAATAACCATATTTTGCAGGTGAATTCTCTACATTTAATTTTACAAAACAATTAATCAAAGTAGAAAAGCACCTGGCGTCGTAGATTCCAAATTATCTCCATTAGAAGAATTTTTTTTTCTCCTAGATCTGCAGCAAAAAAATGGAAGTTCATGTAAACAACACAGACCATAATGCATCAAGAAAAAAGAAAAAAGAAATAAAAGAAGAGGAGGAAGAGATGTAGAAAAGAAAAGAAACACATGAAATAAATCTTAAAAACATAAACACATGACATAAATCTTCATAAACATAATGATAAAATTAATATTACACAAAAACACAAACAGATGATCGAATTTTTTTTATTTTTTTTTTGAGAAGAAACAATTTCATTGATAAATGAAAAGAAAGAGAAAACTCCTAATCCCCAAAAGTAAGTTACATGAAAGCTTTCAATTTTTTTTGCAACGGTATTTTAATAAATGCGAGGATTGAACCCATGACCTTTTTGGTCACGGGCACAACCTTATGCCAATTGAGCTATGCTCGGTTTGGCATGATGAAAGCTTTCAACCTATCAAAAGGGTGTTTACATTTACACCAATACAATTAAATAAGAAAGGCTATAATTGGAAAAAGGGTGTTTACATTTACACCAATACATAGCATGAAAAAGAACCAGTTCTTTAAACCTATCAAAAGAAAAGAAAGTGGCCCGAAAAAGACGCTCATTCCTTTCTCCCCAGAGAAGCCAAAAGAAAATTCTATTGAGAACAAGCCAAAGAGTCTTCTTATCCCCACGAAAATAGTGATCAACAAAAATGGAGACCATAGAGTCAAATATGTTATTAGGTAAAACCAGGGACCAATCGAAAGCTTCAAAGAGCATGACCCAAAAGTTAGAAGCAAACGCTCAGTGAAGAAATAGGTGAGTTGGAGCTTCAGAGTTGACATAGCACATAAGATGCCTTCCAATCAAAACTGATAAAGATTTTACAAAAATGTCAAACCAAACAATCGAACATGGCATCTGATTCTATAATCACCAATGGGGTTCATAAGAGGCCAAAATAGCCAAGCCTGGGATCAAATTTCACAGCAAACAAGTACCAGACATTGGGCATTTATCTTTATATCTGTAAGTGTCTGGGCCAGCTTGCGCACCTCGACTAATCTTACAGCAACCGTCTCCTCTACTACATTTGGATTTGGTTATAAAGAAAATTAATAAGAAATTAAATTCTAAGTAGGTGATCACTATGCTTTAACTCATTTACTCTAAGCCAACCATCACTAGACATTGGACATTTATGAGAAACCCAAACAAACCAAATAGTAGTTAGTACAGAAGAAGACCACCCAAGTAAGTAAACAAGGTTGTGCCCTTATTATGCAAAAGCAATCCATTCACTCAAATGCACTACTATTCAAAGACATATTTCTTCCCCCATTATAAAAATAAAAATAAAAAATCACTCTTTCGTTTTCCCCAGGAAAAATTGCAAAACTCAATCGAAGACGCAAAGGGTATCTTCATAAACTTCAGTAAAACCTCGAACCAGCAAACTTTCTCATTGATAGCAAAAAAAATACACAGAGAGAGGAAGAAAATTGTTAACCTCTGAGTGGGATCCTCGTCGGACTGGAAGTTCCCCCGAGAGCGACCCATTTGAATTGGGGAATTAAACGAACAATCCAAACTACTGGGCAAGTGTTTGTTCAACAGAAATTGGCAAATATGATTGAAATTAAGTGCCCCATCTGAAGGGCAGCATTGATTGGGGATTTTGGGTGCTACAAATGCTCAATTCCAAAGCGATTGAAGAAGAAAGTGGAAATTTCAGTTGCGGGCTCAAATTGGATGGATTTTTTTTGGGTTAGTTGGGGGGTTTGGATAAAAAAAGAAAGTAGCGTGTGTTTGTAATTGGAATGGAGGAGTAAGCGATTCCAACAGTGGAATCCTGAAACCTTCTGATACACCCAAAACGATGAATTCAGAGAGTATCTATTATGCTCAATTTAACTACCTTTTAATTCTTCTTTCTTTTTCTTTTCTTTTCTTTTTCTTTTTCTTTTCCCTCTCTTTTTTCCCTCCTTTGTTTATCTATTAAAATTTCTTAGTTTTTGGGAAAGAAAATCAATTTAGGTTAAATTATAGAAAATATTCCTCGACTATGATCTCGTTTCAATAATACTCCTAACTTTTAAAAAACGTTCAAAAGTACCTTATAATTAATTTTGGATAGAAAACGTTAAAATTGCATTACTATCTTTGTCTTTTAATCGAAAAAAATTAAAATACCTTTATCGTTAAATTTACTTATTTATCATGTATTAGATCAGATTCTAGAAGTTTTTGTTCTCCTTCAACCAAGCATCTTAAGAGTCGAACTAAATACTTTTGCTTCATCCTCGAATTCTTCTTCTCGTTAATTTTTTTTTTTTTTTTTTTTTAACAATATGAGAGGTGGGAGATTCAAACTTTTAGTCTCTTAGTTAATAATTCATACATTATATTAGTTGAGTTATCATATTGGCTATCAAACTTTTGATGAATTAACCTTATAAACTAGATCAAGCCTACCTTCTCTAAGTTCATTTGCATTTGAAAGATAGTAGCAACAATTTGAGTAAATAAGTTCCAAAATCTATAATCATAACCCTTCCTCCGAAGAGATAAAAAAATACATTTATTTTCATATATTAGAATTTGCAAGAAAAATAAGAAACGTTTTTTAAATTATTTGGACGAGACTCATAATTTAGGAACATGAAACAAATTTAAGTAAAAAAAAGCTCCCAGTGAGGATCGAACTCACGACCTTTCCCTTACGAAGGGAATGCACTACCACTATGCTATGGAAGCTGTTGTTGATGTTTAAAGAACCACATATTATTTATTTATTTTATTAAACATAAAAATAAAACCAATTTCTGTTTTTTTTCCAAAAAAAAAAAAAAATATCACAAATGTAAGATAAACAATCACACGACGAGATAAAAGCATACGGTGTGTGATTTTTAAATATTTTTTAGATTAAAATATAGTAAATATGTTATTTTATCAAAACTCAATATGTTGGGTAAAAGATTCAAACTTATATCCTAGACGAGATTCAAACTTATATCCTAGACGAGAGTACAAATTTTATGACAATGAACTATGCTCAGCTGGCATAAAACTCATTTAAGATATTGAAAAATCAAATCTAGTTTTGAAATTTATACTATTTTTGTCAAATTACTTAATATAATTGGTCGTACAATCTTTGCAACAAAGTTAAAACTATACAAAATTTAAATCATTATTTAGAATGAAAATTGATACTCTGGTTTTATATTAAACAATAAGTTTATTTTTTAATATTAACAAGTAATTGACAATAGAAAATATTGAAGTTTAAATTTGACATTTTAATCTCTAAAGTTTTGAAAACATTGACTACCATTAGTTTTCTATTTGCTATAGTAACAAACAACATAGATCAAAACCACGATTATTTAAAAGTTCAAGAGTAAAAATATCGAGTTCTAAATCACGAGACACTTCACTCTCACCCCAAGGAAAGCGTGGAGAGTTTGGTCTTTAACTAAATTTATACAAACATAACAAAATTTTGTACTACTCTAAAAAATTTATCTTCCTTTTTTCCAATTGGTTGCAATTGTCAATAATGAAAAATCAGAATCCTTTCAACAAAAGAACTTAGAAGCTAGAAAATATAAGTACTATAGTCTCAAATTTGGGTGAGGTCAATACAAAATATGGTTACTGGTTATTACTGGAAGATATTTCATCACACTTGGTCTTCTTCGTCTCGTGCTCATCATCATCTCTATTATCTCCATTTTCTTCCCCATCTACTGCATGGTCACTATGAGAATCAGCTTCACATCTTTTTCTTTGAGGAACAACCTGAAAGAAAGAATCCTTCCAATCTCTTGTTTCCAAATACTTGAGCAGAATCTCTATCACTTGATTCACAGTAAGCACCTGGAAATCAAATGGAAAGCATCCAAAATATTGTAAGAGAACAATTACTAAATTATAAGAACTAGAAGTAAACTTGTAATTGTAGGTGATTCCAAAAGCCTAAGTTCAATAGATTGAGATATTTTGGTTTTGGCCAAAAATCAAGCCACCCCTACAAAATTTGGTTGGGACGAATTTTTGGTAATCACTGGGTAGGTTAATGCCTCATCTCCTATTTTTTTTTTATCCAAAAAAACATGTTGGATCGTGGGGCTTTACCCATTGGTAACTTGAGATTGCAAAATGAGACCTTGTTGGCTAAGTGTTGCACTTCTTATGGAGCCTATCGCGCTTTGTGGCATAGGGTTATTATGAGCAAGTATGGTCCACACCGTTTTTAAGTGGGTCTCATTTTTTCGAGTTAAAGTCTATAATAAAAATCTCTTAAAGCTATATGTTCAGGCTTCCCTTTTTTTCTCCGGTTCGCGAAATATTCCATTGGGGAGGGGCTCAAATACTTCTTTATTTTTGGGAAGATTGTTGTGTGGGAGATAAGACTCTTTGCGCCATATTCCCACGTCATTACCATCTTTCAGCCATGCTTCTGGAGCCTTGGTTTTTCCTTTTTTTGGGTAATTCCAATTCTATACGTTCGAGTTTTCATCGTCCTTTGTCAGATAGGGAGACAATGGAGGTGTCAGCCCTTCTTTTACTCTTGAGGGATTCCCGTGTTTGCCATGATAAGAGGGATATTCGAATTTAGACCCCCATCCTTCAAGGGCCTTTCTTGTAACTCCCTCTTCCATCTCTCATGTGATCCTTTGCGGAGCCCAAGGTTAAGATCCCAGAGAATGTCAAATTCTTTTCTTGGCAGGTCTCACATGAGAAAGTTCATACGTTGGAGGGCTTGGACTACATCTAAAGACATTCTTTCCTTTTGCTAATGCCGCAGTAATGCATTTTGTGTAAAGGAGCGTCTGAGGATTTCAACCATATCCTTTGGAGTTGCCAGTTCGCTTTGTCTATTTGGAGTTGTTTGGTATATGTTTGGCATGTGACCGTGATTGTCGTTCTATCATGGAGGAGGTTCTTTTGTGTGAGCACCCTCCCCCCCTCTAGATGAGGGGAGAGTTCTTTAGCAGGCTGTTGTTTTTGCTATTTCATGGGGTATTTGGCTAGAGATAAATGGTAGAATTTTTAAAGGGTGTTAAAAGATCTTGGGAAGAGGTTTGTGATGTTGCTAGATTTAATGACTCTTTGTAGGCTTCTGGCACTAGGTTCTTTGTAATTGTCATTTAGGTCTTGTTCTGTTTGATTTGAGTCCTATTTTGTAGCTTCTATTCGGGCTCCTTTTATTGGGCTGTTCTTTTTTTTATATGCCCTTGTACATTCTATCGTTTTTTTTTCAATAAAAGCTCGGTTTCTCGTAGTAGTAATATGTTAGGACACCACCTAACGGGATCAAGAACTCCGATGTATTGCTATGAAAAGATATATGGATTACAAGATTACAAGTGTTTAGATGCACTTGCACCCTCCCCCTCTTGACAACTATCTCAAGCCCTAATCCACTTAACAATGGATTCACTTCTCCTAATCTCACTCCCTCTATTTATAACCCAATATCCTAACCTAACTAACTTCTTCTAATTATCCTTAAGCCCTTACTACTATCATACTACTATTCACCATATACCCTTAACTAGGGTCCTCACACTACTCCGTCCTTCAAATACACCTTTGTCCTCAAGGTGTGCGTAAAAAAACACAAAATTGATTAAGGACGAAAGCTTACAGAGAATACAGAACCTAACACAACTTCAAACCAAGAAAAATAATATTCAGTTGAATGATGCCTTGAAGATCACGTGCGGCGGCGGCCTCCGTGGGCGGTGGAGGAAGGTGGCGGTGGTCGGAGACATGGAAGAGATCGTCGACATGGATGAAACGACAAATTCTATGTTGTAAAACTATTAGATCTCTTGCCTTTGAAAGACCATGTACCCCATTCCAGATGTTTAAAGACAGCCCATTATTGAACACTTTATCAACTCACCTAGATAGTCCCAACCCATAACTTTCTACTTTTGACAAACATTGGGCCTTACCCTTCTCATTCGAATCCAACCCATTAACCCACTTCTCATCCCACTTTCTCCTAGATTCTCCTCCCAACAATAGATTTCCCACGTGTTTAGGGTTTTGTTTGGCCCCCCCCCACATTTCACCGTCGTTTCTTCGTGAAAGTTGCAATCCGGCCGCAAATGGTTCTTCTTCCGTCAACCTCCACACTCTTCCGACCAAGCCGATGACTTCTTCTTCGTTCGATTTATCATCCCCACGCCACCTCGCTTCTTTGATTTCATGTTGTTTCGTTTTTCCGACCAAACCAGCCATCGCCGGTTTTTCTTCCGCCTACCCCCTCATCTTTCCGACTCCGACTCCGACTTATTTTCATTCCACTGACGTTTGTCTTTCCATCGCCGCCGCTCATTTTCGAAAAATTTCAGCATTCTCACCGATTTCGTCTACATCCGCCCGCCGGAGAGTTTCAGCCCAACTTTCGTTTTCTTCATCTGGGCGCCGATTTTCGCCGGTAAGTATTTCCTCCGTCGTTTTTTCTTTCGCCTATCACCACGCCTTTTTCCATGCATTCGTCGCTTCTTATTTCCTTCGCCGACTTTTGTCATTTTCAGAGATTGAACGTTCTTCTTCCGCCGGTCTCTGTGTCGCCTCTCCCAACACGGTTTGATCGGTAGATTTTCTTTCACATTTTTCTTTCATGTTTTCGGATTTGCCTTCACATAGGCTTGACGCCTTCCGGCCATTCTACGACTCTGCTTATGAAATTTTTGGACGATGTTGTTGCTCAATCTTGATCGAATCGGATTTTCCTTGATCTCGTTCTTCTTTATTGCTTCTTGATTCTCTCCAACTCGGCTACTGTCATCTTCCTCTCTAGGTTTCTAGTTTCTTTCCCCTTCTTGGTGATTGATCTTCTCCAAACTCACTCCTCATTCTTTCCCATAATTGTTTCATTGTTTCCATACGGTCGTCTTCTTCGGCCCATAATTTTTTGCAGCTTCAACACTGACTCTTGGACACGATCTAGAACACAAAAAAATTCCATTGCCCGGATCGAACAACTCTGATACCAATTGTTAGTGTTATAATATATTGAAAGTATATTATTCATTCTATTAAAGGAGAATTACATGGGAATTTATATAGATATTGCTATGACAAATAAGGAAAGAATAAACAAAATTAAGGACAGAATAATCTATAACAAATTTTTTTTTTTAACAAGAAACAAACCACTCCATTGATAAAATGAATGGAGACTATTGCTCAAGGGAAACAAACTCCACAGAGGAGTGAAATAAAGCAAAATAAAGCAAAAAACAATACTGAAAAAATATAACTATTACAAGGGAAATATAAAAGCATTCCAATTTAAAGAAATTTCTTGCAAAGAATAATATTCAAAAGAACTAGAAATAGAGCACCAAAGAGAGGCTTTGAGGTGAGCCGAGTCAAAACGAGCATGCCAAGAACTTTGAGAGTCTTCAAAAATCCTCTTGTTCCTTTCCATCCAAATTTTCGAGAGAATGGCCTTAACCCCATTGATCCAAAGTAAGAGAGACCGAGGGGGAAGGAGAGGACCCGAAAGAAGTTGAGTAATGTTATCCTTTATATTTGAGGAAAACACCCATTTCATATTAAAAGGCTCAACAATCTAAACCAACAGGCTTGCGAATAAGAACACCCAAAAAAAAGATGAAGGAGTGATTCCCCACTATTTCGGCATAGGAAACAAATCGACGACTGCAAATTGGATTTGGGTGGTTTTTTCTGAAGAACATCGTTTGTATTGAGACTGCTATTGAGTAAGATCCATGGAAGAATGTTGATTCGTTTAGGACAATTTGTCTTCCATAAAGCTGAATATAAGTCCTTTATTAAAGGACAAGAATCGTTAAGCTTGCTCGAGAGAGACTTTACTGAGAAAGAACCAGAAACTTCTAAAATCCAGCTTCGAGTGTCTAATGTGGAGCCTATTTGCACGACCATGAGGAATAGATGCTGCGATGTGCAGCGGATCTGCGACGGCGAACGAACTTGGGCGGCGTATCTGGCCGGCTGCATGTGGTGGACAGCGAACGAATCTGGGCGGCGGGCAGCGGCTGAACGGCGACAAATGGTGGACAGCGAACGAATCTGGGCGGCGGGCAGCGGCTGAACGACGACAGATGGTGGACAGCGAACGAATCTGGGCGGCGGGCAGCGACTGAACGGCGACAGATGGTGGACAACGAACGAATCTGGGCGGCAGGCAACGACTGAACGACGACAGATGGTGGACAGCGAACGAATTTGGGCGACGGGCAGCGGCTGAACGACGACAGATGGTGGACAACGAACGAATCTGGACAGCAGGCAGCGGCTGATTCCGGCGCAGAAAGCGGCGGGCACAACGGCAGCCGGAGAAAGAAAAGCCAAATAAAAAACTAGTGTTTTTTTTGGACGAACGAAATCATATGAACAAAGATCGGAGATGAACAAAATTGGGCGAGGGGCGACGGCGACAGACGCCAAGCCGCTGCCCTAAGGTTTTTTATTTCTAGGGTTTCAGAAGGAGCTTTGTTACCATGTTATAATATATTAAAAGTATATTATTCATTCTATTAAGGGAGAATTACATGGGGATTTATATAGATATTGCTATGACAAATAAGGAAGGAACAAACACAATTAAGGACAGAATAATCTATAACAATTAAGGAAAGAATAATCCCTAAACCTAAACCCTAAATCCTAACAGTTAGGACACCACCTAACGGAATCAAGAACTCCGATGTATAGCTATGAAAAGATATATGAATTACAAAATTACAAGTGTTTAGAGGCACTTGCACCCTTCCCTCTTTAGAACTATCTCAAACCCTAATCCACTTAACAATTGACTCCCTTCTCCTAATCTCACTCCCTCTATTTATAACCCAATATCCTAACTAACTTCTTAACTAATTATCCTTAAGCTCTTACTACTATTCCCCATATACCCTTAACTAGGGTCCTCACATAATCATAATAATAATAATAATAAAAATAATAAAAAATAAAGTTGGAAGGAAGAAGGGAGTTCACTTGTATTCCTAATCTGCAATTTTACAAGACTAGCTATAGCACGACAGAATTTAGAGTCTACGAAATGTGGATAAAAAATTATTTGCATGTAAAGACGAAGGTATACCTGAGAGCTAGACATCTTCAAGTAACTTCCTATTGGGAGTTTTGCTGTTTGAATTCCCTGTTCTTGTGCTTTCTTCATGGTAATCCCTTTCCATCTGTTGCGATCCACTAACCCACCAATGATATATATTTTCTTTAGATCCAGGTCATCAAGCACAGTTTCCGCGTCTGCTGTGAGATATACCAAATTTTCCTTCTGGTCTTGTAAAGCATCTATGTATGATCTATGTTCCCTCTCAATGATCCATTTATCAAATCCTGGAAGCCTTTGCAGTTGGGTTTCCATTTCTCCATTACACCCAGTCAACCAGAGATGCCCAGGAGAAGGACATCTACCATTCACTGCATAACAATACATTATCTGCAAGTTTTTACCCAATAAAGATACTCAAAAAACTTGCAGTTTACTGGAGATCATTGAATCATTTCTCACTAAATTAATCAAGCATTAACAAACAAAATAAAGAAGAACGCCGCATGAGGATAAAACATAGAAATGCTCAGTAGAGAGTCAGAAGTGAATCATTTGTAGCCTATCCCCTAGTGGCCAAATGCATCCACAATTTGTAAATTGAAAAAGTTCCTTACTTGACATTACAAATAAAAAGCAGGACCGTGACCATAAATAATTGTGAAGACAACAACAAATCAGCTACGGAATGATGTAGTATAGGGATAATAAAGTATTTCAAAATGTCTTAGCAATATAAAACTGTTGGAATAGTCCACTAAGTAAAAATTATCATGCTATGACAGTTAATATCCTCATGCGGCCGCTCATCTGTTGGACTGTTCCAATGATTCTGTAGCTCGGGTATAGAATACCGCTCAAGAAACTTGGGATTTGGGTCTTCGGAGGAATTTAAATGAGGGTAAAGCCATTGAATGGGCTAGTCTTCCTAATTTTCTATCTTCTGTGACTTTGAGGGACACTACATGACTCTTGGTATTGGCCACTGTTTATTCTTTCAAAAAGTTCACAGTTCACTTTTCATTCTTTGAAGAATGCACTACTTTTTTCTCTCGCCATCATGGTGTGTTATGTGTACATCATATGCGGAATATCCCTGCCATCTTTTTGTTCATTGTTCCTTTGCTCCTTAGCTCATTGCTATTGGATTTCTATGTTTGATGAAGCCTTTGGTTGGTGTATGGTCATGCCCGTAAAGATTCCAGATATTCTAGCTTCTATCTTTGTGGGACATCCTTTCTTTGTGGGCATCCTTTCCATAGTAGTAAGAAGACTTTATGGTTTGCTTTCAACAAGTTTGTTTTTTCTTTTTTCCTGAACTCTTTGGTGTGAGCGAAATGGTTGGATTTTCAAGGACACTCAAAATTTGATAGTTTTATGGATTCGGTTATGTTTCATGCTCTTCATTGGTGTAATGTAAACACCATTTTAACAATTACATCTTTCTTCTTTAATTTCCAATTGGAAATCACTCTTGTAAGACACCTTTCGGTGGTTGGTGGGTTTATTAACTCCCTTTATTTCATTCCTCAATGAATTTTGTTCCTATTACCAAATAAATAAATAAATAAAGCTCTATCACAGACATTAGTAGAAGTACCGAGTATGAAGGTGCAATCTATAGTCAATGTCTCCAAATAGGAGTCTTGTACAAACCATATGATTCAGAGCTAAATTCAAACCTACAAATTTATGTTTTTATTAAACATATAGAAAGCTAAATTTTGAAAAGGGTCACCTCCATGATGCTCTCCCCTGTTCTTCTTCATCCATGGTTCGAAGTTTCAACAAGGTGGAGTTGGCCAAGCATTTGATTGATTTAAGATCGAGGCGCATAGTAGGTACAGAGAGACCACCTAGGCTGTCAGAATGGGGAAGCAATAGTTCTTTTTCACTCTCTATCAGCTAAGCATCCTTCTAGTGGTTGAGTGATTATTCAAGGCTATGGGCCTATGGCTATAGATTTGATGCAATCTAATACCAAATTATTCAAAGAATTCCGAGTGATGATATTTGGTTGAGTGGAGAATATC
The DNA here is from genome assembly GCA_028017165.1 of Herpetospermum pedunculosum. Classification (NCBI taxonomy): domain Eukaryota; kingdom Viridiplantae; phylum Streptophyta; class Magnoliopsida; order Cucurbitales; family Cucurbitaceae; genus Herpetospermum; species Herpetospermum pedunculosum. Next base: position 47,945,643 of record CM051528.1, on the reverse strand, counting down.
TCTGATAGTATGCTTCCGCTGGAATTTCAAGATATGATGGCAATGGAAAAATACACTCATCGTTCTTGCAAAAGGGGGAGGAAAGGTTGGGAGCCCTTCCATGATATAATAAAGGGTTACCCAGGGAAAAGAGAGGAAACGACAAGTCTTACCAACCAAGCCATTTGGTTCAATAAGAGCAAGTGAAGGAAGATCACAATACCGATAGAGGTGGAGTGAATATTAAAAACTCACATGTCAATCTTCCTCCGCTGGAAAAATGTGACATTAATAGACCAGGAGATAAGTAATTTGACATTGAGAATGACTAATGAACAAATACATATACATTCACTCAAGGAATCCATCAATTTTTTTTGTAAAAAGAACTTTTAGGGGGGAAAAGACTCAAACTTCTTTTTTTTTTTTTTTGATAGGAAACATTTTTTTCCAACAAAAAATCCCAAAGGAAGTCTTTTTGAAAAGACTCAAACTTAAAAAAAAAAAAAAAAAAAACAGATTATATGAGTGAAATGAAAAATAGATGATTCCATGAATGTTTTGTTGAGGTGGTTTCTGCTTCCCCTATTGAATCCATCCCACATTTAAAGCTAATTCCAGAAGCATGTGGACCTATGATGCTAATGATATGCCCTAAGATACTATTGTGGTTGTTCCATGTTCTAACCCCACAAGACCACTTTAAGGTGTGGAAATGATGATCATGTCAAGGCTTCTCTGTCTGCAAAAGGGTTGGAACAAGGTTAGGGATTTTCTCTAACGTTTGAAAATGAGGACCCTATTTTCCATGGTAGGAGCTCAAGCTACTCCTTCCTGTGGGAGATAGATCAAAAGAACCATACTTTCCTAAATACCAGTCAGAATAAGCCTTCTATTCAGCATGTGTACAAGAGGAGGCATGTGAGGAAGGGGAGTGGAGACTGATATTCTGTTAGTTCGTGGGGGTGAGTTTGTAACAAGATGTAGGCTGAAGTACGGGGAGGAATCCTTATGGATTGATAAATAAATTCAGCTCTTATCATATCCTACCGACTTCATCAACTACTAAAGCTAAATTTGTGTCTGCCAATGCTTGCACGTTCCAAACTAGATTTCAAGAAAGTAGGAGTTAGCACAATTTTGAACTTTTTCAGAAAGAATCCTATGTCATATGGAAGAAGTGTAGATATAGATGTCAAATTTAACAGTTCTTAAGGGACCTCATAGAAGAAGCCCTTCATCCCATCTACTACACAGACACATTAAATAGACAGAATTCTAAAAATCAAGAAAAGTACTCAGTATTCGCAGCACAAACAGAAAATGAAGAATAAAAAAGAACCTGCTGAACAAGACTGTGAATCTCGGAGGGGGTCATGAGGTGAGAAAATTCAAGGTCGATGACAATATTTTGTCCACAAACTTTGGCCGTGTTGAGCCTCTCAATCTTTTTGTCCCTCTCCTCGGACCTCTTCCCCATCCTCTCCTTCCTCAAAATTCTCCGAGACTCGATCAAGTTGGATCGCTCCTCCTCCGTAACACTGGCCAGTCTATCATCCCATTCCTTTCGTTTGCGTTCAATGTCTTTCTTCTTCTCCTCCTTCGCCTGAGCTTTCTTCTCCGCTTTCTTCACCTCGTAACGCTGTTGCTTCAGCAGCTTCTTCCTTGCATTCTTCGAGAGGGGAGGTTCTGGAGGATTGCTGGCGGAGGGGGAAGAAGGAGGATCCATTTTGGCGCTCTTCTGGTCATCCTCTAGGGCCGCCATTTTTGGTTCTCGGAATATGAGTCTGCAATTGGCTGGAATAGTGAAGAAAAGATGAGAGTTTGAAATGAAAGTTGTTGGTTTCTTTGGAAGGGAATTTGAAATGGGAATTGGAACCAACCTTTGCAACACTTTTTCCATTTTCCAAATAAACCCACTTTAAACATTTCTCATTTATTAAAACCCTTTCTTTTTTTTTTTTCTTTTTTTTGAAAAATTATAATCTATGTGAATTTTTTAAAAATAAATTGTAAATATGCCAATTTCTATATAACTTTTGGTCTATGTAGCATTTATGTTCTCAATTTCAAGAAAAAATAGTTTATTTGGTCATGTCGTTTTTTTTATGGGACCTTACATAACATATTTTTTTTCTTCATTTTTTCTCTTTCATCTCCCTTCCTTTATAATTAAAAATATTTTTTCTAAAAAAATATATATATATTGTACCGAAGTTAATTTAGAGTAAAATAATAAAAAAAAATATAGTATTTTAAAAAAACAATTCTAAATATAGCAATTTATATGATTTATAATCTTTGATAACAAATCAATCACTTGTCAATAGTTATCTGATAGCAGTTTATCACGGATTATTATTATTTTATTTTTTTTTGTCATATTTTATTTTGTTATATTTGTTAATATTTTGAGTTTGATTGTTATTTATGCAATCAGTCCAAAAAAAATGTCATGTCAACTTTTTGCTAGCTAATTAACGGAAAATTGACGGCAACAACTAATAAATCATTTCCCCAATTTAATGTTAAAATGTCGAGTTTGAAAACTCATTGAACTACTAAATTCAAACTCTAACCGCGAAAAATGTATTTTTTTCTTATAAAAAATATCCTTGAATCTGTTAACTTTGGTTTCAAAATACATTCTTTTTAAGCACATCATATCTTAAACTATATTTTTTTGGACTATTTTATTAGAGCTCTTATTATATATCATTATGATATTATTTACTCTATTGTATTTGAAAATTATCTTATTAAAAAAATATTTTTTTATATTTATTATTCTTTATTTATTTTAAAAAGAAAATTTAGGGTTATTATTTTTTTTTTCTTTGCAAGGTATTTAATTAATGCGGGAATTGAACCCATGACCTCTTAGTCACGAGCACAACTTTATGTCAATTGAACTATGCTAAATGCGAGGATTGAATCCATGATCTCTTAGTCACGGGCACAATCTTATGCCAATTGAGCTATGCTCGATTTAGCAATTTAAGATTATTATTGAGAAAAGAGAAAATGGGAAATAGTTTCCTAACAAATGTCAAATACCACATTTAAAAAAATATTCATTAAATCTCTCTCCATTACCAACAACGGCATAGCTCCCCATGATGTATTTTTAGAAAACTTTCACCAAATTCCATTTCTTTCTCATCAACATTTTCATTAAAATTTAGAAGGTAAAAACGTGAGTCAAACGCGCACTTTGATTATTTTAGGATTGAACTCATTCCCTCTAAAAAAAAAAAAACTTTAATATTTCAGGGGTTGTTCAATCCTAATATTCCAACCATCCTTATTCCAACCATCCTTCCCACCACTCATTGACCTATCCTAAACCCTTGCCACTTTAATCTCAAAAGACTAATTTGTAACTAAAAGTCTTCCTTTATTTTTGTAAAAATAAAAAAATAAAATCTAAATATTTATGAATTTATTTTTAATTATAATTAAATAATGAATTTTTTTAAAAAAAAATTGTAATTATTTATTGAAAAACCTAAACTAATAATCCCTAAAATTTGAGTTTGGTAGGATTTGTGTCCAAAGTTTCAAACTAAACAATTTTATCTGATTGCATTTGATGCGTCTTTTTTTTTTCTCTCTTTTAAGTTTTCAGTTAAATGAAAGGTTGAACGTGACACTATTTTTAATTAAAAAATATTTGGTTAATTATTAAAAGGGAAATTGTAGTAAATGACAATTTAAGACTTATTGTTTGCAAATATAGTATGTTTTTAAAAATGTTGCGGATATAGCAATTTTTATCGCTGATATCTTATGACTGATAGAAGTATATCGCTGATCACCTCAGCTTTTTATAGATTTTTGTCAGTGATAATAGTCTATCAGAGATAATAGTCTATCACTGATAGAAGTCTATCAGTGATATAATAAAGTCTATCAGTGATAGAAACGGGTTTTTTTGCCATATTTGCAAAACATTTTAAAGTTTGCTAAATTTGCAATTAGTTTGGGCCTGATTGCTATGCCCTTATTAAAAATCTTTTAAAAAATCATTTATTTATTTTTCCTTTTCTTTTTCTTTTTTCTTGTTCTTTCATCTTCCTCTTCCTCCTCCTCCCATCATCATTTTTTTTATTATTTTTTTTCTCAGTATTTTCCTCTAATCCTTCCTCTCCCCCTCTCAAAAATCTAAGTGTAAATACCATTATAAAGAGGGTATATCATAGTGAGTCTGAGAAAGTCTAGATTTGTGTAATCCAATCTCAAGTTATCCAAAATTAAAGTGAGTAAAACATTCCAAGAGCTATTATATTGGTAACTCGTAAGATTTTTTTTTTTTTTTGACAACATGTTGGGGTGGGGATTGAACCTATGACCTCATGGTCACTAGACGATACATCATGTCGTTGAGCTATGTTGACGGTAACTCGTAATATACTTAAAATCTTACTTAAAATCGTAACTCGTAAGATTTGAAGTATACATTAAAAAAAAATTCATTGGATAGTTGGCTTCTAAAATAAGATTGAATTTAACATTATTTTCACATGAAAGTTAAAAGAGATAATCGCAAGATATATACAATATCTATTATTATATTCCTAGAAAAAACATTCCGGAAAGGTTTAACTATATGGATATCAGATTGGGGTCACATTGAGTTTCAGTGATTTAGTTACAAGGATTTGGAAATATGCATTTTCAGCAAATTTTAATTTCCATGGAATAAATGCTTTTAGCAATGTAAAAAGAAAGTAGGAAAGCACATCAAAACGTGATGTGTGTTTCATGTGTTAGAATTGACGAGAGTAATGAAGTAAGCGCAAAGAATGCGTGAAGTTAATAAGCGCATACAACAAATTTAACACACAACGTTGTCACCAAGAATAAGCGCAAGTATACACTTATCTTTGACAAATAATAAAGTGGAATGAGTATTCCAAGATCGATCCACAAGGAGGGAATGCATGTTTACTGCTTTACAAACTACAAAATATGTGTAACGTACTATACGAAACTTGTAACAGCGAGCAATGATTGTTGTCGTTTGGTGGTGATTGGCGTAAAGTAAATTGATATGCGATAGTGAAAAGAAGTGACAGTTGGTTTTTGGTTCACTTGAAGTTACTATGCAATGCGTAAAGTAGTAAGCATCCGACAATGGAATAAACCTTAGGCCAGAACATTCAACAATTTCGCTCTTTCGATGTAACTGAATCGACAACCTACATGCGCATATTGAAACTCTACTATAATACTACTACATGCGGTTGTATTTGGCATAGACTTCTTTTAGCCTATGAGTGGACGCAATATATCTAAGGAATCCTAACTCAAATGTCAATACTCACAAGTTATATGGTGTTCCACATGTGCGACCCTCTCAGTATTTGCGCATGATGCTACTTAAATCAGCTGATTAGGCAGACTTAAGCAATTGAATAAGGCACATACAACAAAAAGTTTATATCATACGTTTTTCCTACAGGCTCTACTCACGCATAGCTCCTTCAAGCTTCGATTGAACCAACTCACACAAAGGAAATTAGTTCATGCTTACAGAAATATTACGAAAGAAATTAAAATTCATTAACATATTAAACCAACAAGAAACAAAGTTCAACAACAAAGAAAAAGTAAATGCAAGAAAGCTTTAAACTAATGGCTAGAACCATGAACAATTAAAAAAAAAAAAAAAAAAAACCTATAGATGAAGTAGAAAATGGTAGATGACTTCAAGGGATGACTGTGGGATAATCAGCAAAGTAGAGCTCCCCTTCCCGTGACTTTACTCTTCAACTTCTCCCAAAAATTCTCTCAAAAAACCTTTCTCGAAAATCTCTAAGAGAACTTCTCAAAAACCACCACAATTTGTCCAATTGGGAAGGTTCTATTTATAGACGCAAAGGTCTTCTCTCTCTTCTGCGCAAACGGTTATGTTTCTCTGCCTAATCAACTGTTTCTGACGATGTCAGGGCTCAACACGTACTAAAGAAAATCTGTTTTATGGCAGGCGTACGAACGTGATAAAACGTGCAATGCTTCCTCTACTTTCCGCAATGTATGACCACAACCATTATTGCGCCAAGACTTCTTCTACGCTCATTCGACCTCAAGATAGCTCAGGGAAGATGCCCTTGCCGCAGCGGTTTTGAACTTTTGACTTCAATGCAGTTTTTAGGAGGCCGATAACATTTTAAAAGAGTTATTTTATGTCTTATTTCTCGTCATTTTCGTTGTTCATTGGCGATAAATTATCTATTGCGTAAGAATTTAGCAACTTGGATGCAAATTAGAGTTCAATGCCAAAATATGGTGAAAAATGGACCAAAATAGTGCATATTGAAGAAACCAAGTGAAAAGAAGAAAATAAAAAACCCGAGAGCATAGCGCCTAGGCGCTTGGAAATAGAGTTTTATGCAGAAAACCATGTTGAACCGCTCAGAATCGGCCTCTAGACCGCCCAGAAGTTGAACCGCGCTGAATCGCCAGCTGCTGAACCAAAATTTTGGACCGCGTTTTGTTTGAAGAGGATTCACTGCGGGCGCGTTCATCGTATCTCCCATGCGCTCGCGTCTATTGGTTAATCTCAATCGTCTAGTCACTGACCGCCAGATCTAGCGGTCCTGCGCTCCATTGAATCCCAGCCCCCAGACTTGCCTATTTTGATTTTTTTATCCGATTTTGACCTATTTTGCCATAATACCCCTTTTTAGACCAATTTCAAGGAAGGTAGAGAAGGCCAAGCTTTTATTTGTACCAACCTTCCTAAGGTGCACATAAAAGAGAGCATGCAGGAGCAATTCGAAAGAAAGTGACAGCATAACCCCTTGAAGCATGGTACTTACAATCATTGGGTTGGGATCCAAAATTTGAGTTATCAGTTTCATGGCATCTAAAGAAAGGCATGGAGGCAAAGTGAACACTGAAGAATGCAAAGAGAAGTAGGATTGCACTGTAGGATCTAAATTTCAAGAAAGAATAGAAGAAAATGTCAAAAAGAAATGCTCACCTTCTTATAAAAGGTTCATGAGATCAGAATCATCAAAAGGCAAGTAACCTGCAGGCAGTATGAAGAGTATGACTCCCACAAGACCATAAGTCTGCAGTTGCACCATTGTAGCATCTGCACCTCGGGAGCAACATAGTTTGGAGTTCCACAAGTAGTGTGAAGCACGGACAGGTGGAGTGTTCGTTTTGGACGCATGTCGGACCCTGATTCTCCCGAACACGTGTCCGACACGCCAAAATCGGTGTCCTGTTATTTAATTATTCATTTTAGGACAGACACTTCTCGGACACTACTGGACTCTTTTTTTCTTACATTTGTGGTCCAATTCATTAAAAGTACAATACTCCAATAGTTTTTTGTTTTTTTTTTTTTGAATAAATATAGCCCAATAGTTAGCCCAATCTTTTAAACTAAAATAACAAACAAAAAAACCCTAAGTTTTTATTCTTTGCTCTCTGCCACTCTCTCCCACTGATTTCACGTCCCTCGTCTCCATTTCCTTTCTTTCAATTTATATGATTATGTATGACTAATTTATTTTGAAGTATTATTACGACAATATATACACATATATTATCTAAAAATAATATATAAAATATAACGTGTTCTCAACGTATCTGTATTCTACATTTTTTGAAATTGACGTATCGTCATGTCCGTATCAATGCTTCTTAGGAAGCATGCCTTCTGCCAATCAAACTTTTTAGGAATAGGATTAAAAAATATATGTTAGAGCACCAAAGATACCTAAAAAACACACCAATTGGAGTTTTCCTTCTCATTTTATCAAAGAACACAAAATATTATTCCATGAAAAGGGAAGGGGAGCAAGGATATGTGACATCATGTGATAAGAAGTCCTGTTGTAATGCATAAATAGTTAGATACTAAAGGTTATAAATATAGGTTTAGTTAGTTCGTTAGAAAGGTAAGCTTGTTCGTTGTGAGTTGGAATGTTATAATAAAGGTAGGGGGTGTTTGGCTCACGGACTTATTGGAGAAGGAGTTGGGAGGAGAAGTCAACTCCCCGTTTGACCCACGGACTTGTTCAACTCGAATAAAAATTATCAACTCCCCGGACTTCAACCGTAATTACTATTCAACTCCTCAAACTTCTACCGTAATTACTATTCAACCCATTTTCCAAGGCAACACATTTCTCTCTCTCCTTCCCCCAAAACAAATTTTAGGCTAGAAAGTGTCAAAACTTTACTTTCTACTGGAAAGAAGATGCATTTAAAACTAATTGTAAAACAAAATGCTATATAGTGGTCTATCTATGGATAATTATGCATTTTGTTTCCTGCACACAAAAAAATCCATAATGAACCAGAAACAAGATCGCACGCAGAGCATGACAGGTCTATGGAGGAGTTGGTGATGTAAAAAGAGGGTCAAGCAGTTTTTTTTGTTAAAAGTATTTAAATTCAACAGATCAAAGTCCCACGAGTTAAGATTACTATTTAATCTGAATATTCATAATTTCAAGAATTTTGAAGACGCAAAGTCGTTCCTGATAGATCAGTTAAGTTGGAAAGAACTACAGCAGGCAGACAAGTGGGACAGGATCCTCATCCATGCTCAAATCAAACAACATAGCACACCCATTTATAATCCAACAAGCCCCTAACCGCCAAACCGAGCATAGCTCAATTGGCATAAGGTTGTGCCCGTGACTAAGAGGTCATGAGTTCAATCCTCGCATTTATTAAAACACCGTTGCAAAAAAAAACAAGCCCCTAACCTAACTAATTACCATTATTACGTCACTACTAATATCCTAATTATATTCCTAATATAACCTAGTATACTCTAACAATCTCTTCTAAAGCTTTCTCTGAAAATGGCTAAGAAACTTCATGTGCCTGTCAGAAATGGTAATTGTGGGGACTATGAAGTCTAACTAAATCCTCAAGGAAAAGTTCTGCAACCACTCATATATGACGTTTTCTTGTTACTTGAAAGGATAGTTAGCCAGTTTTAGAAAAATGCATCAATTTACCATAATAAAGTCTCCCTCTTGTAATGTTCTATTCCAAAGAGTTCAAAGAGAAAACTCGAGCACAAATCGTTTCTTATATCAGTTGGGGGAAAGGGGCATACAAGACTGTGTTCTGTGCACATCTTTGCATTAGTTTTGGAGATCCCTCTTCATGTGAAGCCAGCAGAACTTCATTATTGGGAAGGAGAAGATCTTGATTCCTGATGATTTGTCAACATCTATTGTATATCTTTGACAACAGTATCGATTCTCTATTAAAAATAGTGAACTGCTTTCATTCGCTGAGTATTAATCTTAATATACAGGACCACTCAAAAACTAAAAGTTTAAAGGAAAACAAAACAGTTTCACTTTTTGTTGCATGACAGGGAGCAATTCATTACACGTCATCGATATTTTAATCATTGCTTCTGAAGAGGTAAATCACATTACGACCATATTTTGTCACTGTTGCCACCCATATTGTTGGTTTCGGTTTCCGCCCATCGCATTGGAGCCACGACCAGTACCAGAACTACCAGCATATGGACCATTCTGTGGGTAATTTGGAGCTCCTGCGCCATAACCACCACCACCACCACCACCTCCAGCTCCACCTCGGGGACCAGCACCAGGCATGTTACCAGACCCATAGGGTGCACCTCGTCCCTGAGCATATTGTGTGTTGCCATAACCACCCCCACCTTGACCACCACGACTTGGGTGATTGTATCCAGAAGGTGGATTTCCACCTGAGGGATACCTACCAGGACCTGGGGGTCCACGAGGCTTCCCCCCAAAATGATGGCTAGGCCCTGCAGCAACTGGCGGTTGAGACCCATGAATAGGTTGGTTAGGTACCGGTCGCATCTGTGCATGAGCTTGCCCCGACTGCTGAATAGGTGGAAGGCGTGCATGCTGTGGGTGTTGCAACTTCTGTCGCTTTGCAGTTTCTTCATGTTGTCGTTGCTGTTGACGTTTCTTCTTTGTCTGGAACTCGTGTGATGCTTCATACGTGGGTAAACTGGGTATGAATGGAAGATTTTTAGAAATACATCGAAGATTAAACGGAAATGATGTGACATCAAATAGAGAAGTCAAATAAAAAAATGTTTACCTCTTAGGGTCACAAGGTAATGGATCTGTCCAAAAATACTCCGCATCTAGGGCATCCTTGGCAGATATCCTCTATATTTATTGTGAAAAACTAGTATAAGAGTCTGAATGCAGATTAAGAAATCCAGAATATGGATCATGTAAATAAATTTTACCGTTTCCAAACCCCCAAAATGGAACATAATGGGCAAATTTCAGTTGAATAGTAAAATGTAAATAAAAAGTTTTTAGGCATATGTTTTTTTTTTATAGGAAGTTTTTAGGTATATGTTAATATATTACCACTGATAAAAACATAGATAATCATAGTTACTCATGTTTCATATTTTATTTCCCATTTAGTCTAAAAATGCATGTTCCTACCCTAAGAAGCATAGACATGGAAACGCGACACGACACGACAATTTTCAAAAACATAGAACACGACACGTTGGAAACACGTTATTTTTTTAAATATATATGTGTGCATATTTTGACATATGGTAAACATTTAATACTTTTGATGTAAATTTCTTCTACTTTTTAATGTAAATTTTGACATATGGTCGTGGATGGTCGCCGCTAGAAGTATCGTGAGAGACGGAGAAGAAACGTAGAGTGGAAGGAGTTAGGATTAGGTAGGGGTTAGGAAGCATTGATCGCTTGGGTATTGGTTTTTCTCCTTAAATTGGCTCATGAATTTTTTAAACATAAAAAACGTGCCTGAGGAGTGTCCCCTCGCGTGTCAAAAAAAAAAAATATATATATATTAAAAATAGGACACACCAGTTGGCGTGTCGGTGTCCGCTTCGCCATTTTAGAAGTCTCGCATTTTTTCTCAGAGATCGGCACTGCAATCATACTTAACTTATTGTAGGTTTTCTTTTCTTAACCAAGGGGCCAAATAGCCATGCGCAAGCATTAGATCCACCCAACATCCTACTCTCCTCCCCAACCGGTGGTGGGGAGTGGCATGTATGATTCCAATGAAAGGGGCAAGGTAGCAACGGCAGCTAGCTTTGTGCTGCACAGCACAGTGGCCACAAGCTCGTGGTGCCTCAGCCCCCCAACCCAACTATTCACCTTGCAGCTAGGGATGTATTATTTCCCACATCAAAAATTTCCTTCCCTTCGATCCCGTCCCATCCCAATTTCTTTTCCTTTTTTAATATATATATAAGAAACCCTAAATTCAAACTTTGATGAAATATAATTTTGTTTTCATTAGGAAGTTCAAGAATTTTATATTTAAATAGAAATTGGGAATGAACCATTTAAATGGAGGTTTTCAAAAGAAATTATTTTATTTAATCAAGATTATAAACAAAAAAAAACAAAAACAAAACAGAGAATAATTCCCAACCAGAAATTTTGAGGGGATGGGAAAGTCATCCCCATCCCCATCCCCGTGAACTTCCCTACTAACAGTAGTCACCAAGCTGATCCCACCTACACCCCCACAGCCCAAGAATCCAACCATCCAACCATCCAACCATCGAGGGCGGTGCAGGACATCATACTAAATTGTAAGAGCATGTTTTGCAGTTGTAATTTATCCCAAAATAATATTGAGCTGAAGGCTCAATATCTAAACAAAAAAAATTAACAGAAAAACAAAAAACAGATAGATCAAAGTGATTGATACCTGAGAAGGATCAAGAGTGAGCATCTTCTCCAACAGTTCTAAAGCATGACGATCAAAACTACAAACCACAAAAATATCAAAGACAAATGAAAATATTAGGCTGATGATACGAACAGCAGTGCACTAAAAAAAAGGTAAAGCACCAGTTGAACTTACTGCCTGAAAACTTCTCTAAGACGTCTCTTCATCGGCCTTGTGGGCTTGAAATTGTTGTACCAAGGGATTTTAGAAACCCCAGGCCAATTGACTTCATCCGGAGCACCACATAGCTCAAAGATCTTATTTAATTGCTCCGGCTACAATAATTAACAAAAAGGCTTACGGATGCCTGTTTAAACAAATTCATAATAAAAGGCTTTCAAGTCAAATATTTGTTTGAACCGCGTTTTTATTTCTACGAGCACTGATAAACAAGTTTAAGTACCAGAAGTTTTTTCGCTCATTCGGATGAAAAATTGGTCACAGTTTGGATTCTCCATTCCAACTTATTTAGACTTCCTGTATAATATTTTTATGCACAAAGTATTCACGTTTCTCACCAGGGAAAAAAGGGGTCCTAGAGAATAGTTGCTACGCACAAAATGTTCACCTTATTGGTCACGTTAATCAACAAACATAAAATCAAGAAACAAATTACTTTTGACCAAGAATGAAAATATCCGTGGATATGTGGATATATCCGTCGATATATATCCGTAAATCAAAAGGTTGGATATAGATATTAAGGATAAATGGATATCTCCAATATCTTTTATAAATACCCGTAAAACATAAAAAATATTATTTATTAATCTCAATATGGATATGGATACTAATAATAAGATCAATAACTTAATTTGAAAGTAAAATGAACTTAATTATTAATTTAAATAATTTTTTTAAAAATATTGATTTACAGAATTTTTCGTGGATATCGATATTTCACCGATATATCCATGGATATATCCGTAAAGTTGAACTACCGATATGGATATCGATATCGATATTTTCGCCATTGCTTTTGACCATAATAAAAATAGAAAGCCCTAAATAATTAATTATATTTGATAGTATAGATATCAACAATCTAATTTTATTTTTTGAACAAGAAACAACTTTTCATTGAATTTATGAAAAGAGACTAATGCTCAAATGAGATATCAGCAGTCTAATTAAAAATTACTTGAGGCATACTAAGAATTACATGCGCAAGTAAAAATGACCTCATAAATATTTTTTCCAGTTCAACAATCACAAGGTGGGGAATCAAACCATTGACCTTTAGAGTGAGTAATAGGTGTCTTATCCCCTTCTTTTGATAAGGTATTGAGCTTTTATTAAGAAAAAACGAAAGAATACGAGGGCATACAAAAAAATCAAGCCCACAAAAGGGAAGCCCACCCAAAGGAAGGGGCTCCATTCTAGCAAAATAAGATTCAAGGAATAATTATAAAACAACTGTGTCGCCAACAACCACAGGGAGACAGAGAATCAAGCAAGGGACCAAGCAGTACTAGGGTCCCTTCAACCCCTCTAAAGGTTCTATTATTTCTCTCTCCCCACAAGCCCCACAACACAACACAGTCCCCAACCTAACACAAAAACTCCCCCTTCTCCCGATAGGGCAGAGGAGTATTGGCTTTTAGTTGGCTAGACACCTCCAAGATTCCAAACATGTCGACCAAAGTTGCAGCTCCAAAGAATATTATCAAGGTCTTCCTTCGCCCTCCTACAAAGAATGCAACAGAACGACCCCCACCAAAGAAGACATCTTCCTCAAAAGTCGTACTAAGGTGTTAGCTTTCCGTGGATGACATACCAAACGAAAAACTGAACCTTCTTTGGAACTTTCACCTTCCACAAAGAAGAAAAAACCGACTCACCAACTGGGAGGGATCCAATAAGCCTCCCCAATAAGCACTGAAAGAACAAACTACAAGAAAAAACACAGTGGGGTCGGGCTCCAAAGACTAATATCCCTTCTCCCCGGTCTAATGACAAACTCCCCAATCAAGGATAAGAAGCCAAGACATCTGGTGTTTCCCTATCGGAAAGCGGACGACGAAAGCCGAAAGAAAATGAGGAAAAACTCCTCGAAGGATTCAGAGCGTCAGCCACAAAATAACTCTTCATAGCAGACAGATGGAATAAACGAGAAAATGCAAAGCAGAGAATCCCCCAACCACTTATCCTCCCAAAAGTACGTTTTTGTTAGGTACCCACTCTCTTTCACCTGCAAATAGTGAATACTATACCAAACACAAAGAAATGTATAGAAATATATCACTGCTATATTGATAGTTTTTCAATATACAGTGGGTTATATCATATAAACATAGCAACAAGGTAACAAGATAACTAAGGTTTCCCCTCTAGCAATTCGAGAAGCTGGTCACTCTCCCAAAAGACCCAAGTGTCTACCAAATGAAATCCTACCTTCTAAGGCCCCTAACACACCTTATTTATAACCAAGACACTCCTAGCTAATTACCACTATACCCTTTACTAATATCCCTATTATACTCATAACTAGTACTCTCACAAAATTGGGGAAGGTGAGAACTTAAAGAAAACACATACCCTAAAACTTCAAACAAAGAATTAAATTTCCCAACAAAAATTCAACTGAACGACGGTTTGAAGATCATGTACGGCAGCAATGGTGGGTGGTGGCAGTGGCCAACTGTGGCGGGTGGCGGAAGATGGTGGTGATGGTCGGCGGTGTGGAAGAGCAAAACATTATGGCGGCTAGAGTGAGTCTCTTCATATGGCAATAAATTGGCTTAAGGCAAAGGATATTTGGGCCCAAACCCCATTTTGTAAAACCATCAGAACCTTTGAAAAGGAATGGGCCTCATTCCAACTATCCTAGCTCTTTAAAACTAGCCCAATAATGAACACTTCATCACCCAACCCATTAAATAATAGCATACGATTTTCTACCTTTACCCGAAATTGGCTTTACCTTTTTTATTTGAATTTGGCCCATTAAGCCGCCTGCCATCCCAACACTTTCTTCGGAATTCTCCTCTAAGTTGTCTTTTCACGTGTTTAGGGTTTATCCCCCCACTTAATTTTAAAACTTTCTCTTTCCTTGCGTGACTCACCAATCGGTTACTGTCAGTGTACGAATTTTTGTGATGCCTTCGACGAAGCTTCCTCTCCGGCCGCACACGCGATTTGTAACGACGCCTTCGACTCTTCTTCTCCGGCCACACACACCGACAGTCCTTCTCGTTTTTACTCTCTTTTCTTTTCTTTTTTTAAAGGAAACAGTGACCATTTCATTCATAAAATGAAAGTATACAAAAGAGCTCTCAATCAAGCTAAGTTACAAAAAACACCTTCATTGATTGTGAAGGGTATTGAGATCATAATTACAAAAAAAGAGGAGATAACTTGCTCCAAGATAAAGCTATTAAAATAGAGGAATCAATAAAGGAACCAATAGTTCTAGTTTCATCACGAAAGATTTGAACATTGCGCTCATTCCATATGTTCCAAAAGAAAGACTGTACCATGCATAGCCAAAGGGTTTCCTTTTCATTCTTGAAAGAATGACCCATAAATACGAGATAAAGGAGGGATAGGATATCACCCGATCTCGGAAAAGCCCATCAAAAAGCCTCTTGTATGTAGTTCCAAAACTTTGATGCGAAGTTGCAATCACTGAAAATGTGTATTTAACTTTCTGCATTTGTTAAACATAGATGGCAACAGTTTGGAGAGAGATAGTGTCCCAAAAGTCTTCTTTGGAGCTTATCATATAAGTGTTTATGCATTTGTGACTAAGTTCCCAAATGAAAAACTTCACTTTCTTAAGATGTTGGCCGGCCCATATCCGCTTGTATAGATCAGCATGCTCATTGTACCCGATAGTAACCAAGTTTTTGGCAAGGGACTTAGAAGAAAATAGGTTATCTTTCTCTAAGTTCCAAGTCCAATAGTCTTTCATATCGGTCAAAATAATAGGTTGGAGAAAGGTCATCAAGTTGATAAATTCCTCAATCTCTTCGTCAAGAAGGTTCCTTCTAAGATCAAATTCCCACGTTTTGGTGCTATGACACCACATATCCGCAGCCGAGGCATCTTTTTTCCGGGATAAATGATACACCCTCGGAAAAAGATGTTGTAAACTAAAAGTTCCATGTCAATTATCTTTCCACTTAATTTACTCTCTTTTCTTCATGACCCTTGATTCAGCGCCTCTCCCACAGCTTCTTCTCCGGCCACACATGGAATCCCTGCCGGTAATGGTTTATGCCAGTCTTCTCTCTCTTTTTTTTTGCACACTTTCGTCTGCGCCTTCCTCGGCTTTCTAGCTTCAGCATTCGCCGGCAATGGCGATTTCTCTCTTGTCATTCCTCCTCCGTCGCCTTGAGCATCATTCTTGCGGTCTTCAACCTCCCACAGAACATAGGTCGGCCTCCTTTGGATCGCTTCTCTCCAACATCCTCCTTCTTTCGCCATTGTCACACTTCTTTCGCCTTCCAACCTTGTCGTTTTTCTACTTCCTTCGCCTTCCACCCTCTACATTTTGCTACCCTCCTTCCCCATAGCCGCTGAAAACTTGACTGGACTCTATGTTTCTTAGACCCGATCATCTTGTTTCTTCTACTTTTCTCTTTTTCTATCTTGCACACTCTCATCTGATTCTTACATTGTTTCTTTTGCTTCTTCTTCACTCTATTTTTGTTCCTCTTCTGAGGATTCCGATGCTTCATACTCCGTTTCCGTTCTCTTTCCTTCCGTTTATGTTCTCTTTCCTTTCGTTTTTATTCTCCTTCTTCAAAACGGTGACGTAAATCCTTCATTTGATCTTGCATTTCTTCTAATATTCGCAGTTGTTTGTCAAAGGATATTTGTAGTACTTCTTGCATACGATCGAAGGAATCATGCACACGATCATAATCCAATGCTGATACTCCAAGGTGAACGTGCTTTGATACCAATTGTTAGGTACCCACTCCCCTTCACCTGCAAATAGTGAATACTATACCAAACACAGAAATGTATAGAAATATACCACTGCTATATTGATAGTTCTTCAATATACAGTAGGTTATATCATATAAACATAGCAACAAGGTAACAAGACAACTAGGGTTTGCCCTCCAGCAATTCGAGAAGTTGGTCACTCTCCTAAAAGACCCAAATGTCTAACAAATGAAATTCTACCTTCTATGGCCCCTAACACACCTTATTTATAACCAAGACACTCCTACCTAATTACCACTATACCCTTTACTAATATCTCCATTATACCCATAACTAGTACTCTCACAGTTTCCTTCTCATCCCCCTCAGAGTACCAGACCAGGCTAGACAAGGAAGGGAGCTCGCAAGAAATGTATTTCCAAGGATTTCTATTGAGTGATTGAATTTGAGTCGTGGAGGATAAAAAAGCTTCTTAAAGCTTCTTATCTTGTTTTTCAGTCACGGAAATCAGCATTCACGAATACAATCATGAGGAAATTACAAATTTATTAGGGAATTACAACTTAGGCATATGATTCAGACACCAGATAAATTAATGAAATGAAAACAGAAGACCACAAATTCAAAATTTAAAAAATAAAATAAAATAGATTGCAAATCTGGTCAATTGAAGATTACTTTTGCCCAATGCAGAATGAAAAAAGGATAATTCATGACAAGAGACTGTAGTACAATATAAATGTTTGAACCTGGTGTAAATATAATAGAGTTGATTATTTAGCTAAACCCCAAAATATAGCATCTTAAGACAATATTGCGTCTCCTTTTTTTTCTCTAAGCATAAAAGTTACACAGAAAAGCCCCTACCTCATCCTTGCCAGGGAATATTGGCTTCCCATGTAGAAGCTCTGCAAAAATACAACCAACAGACCACATGTCTACAGCTGGACCATATTTTGTTGACCCAAGCAGCAATTCAGGAGGTCTGTAAATCTATGATGATTAAAACTATGTGCAACCAAGATCCTTTTATTTTCAGTTCACACTTCTAATAATTGAAATTAGAGTTACATACATACGAAAACATGTGGAGAATTGTAAATGATAGGACGAGAAACTTTTTGCAAATGAAGTTCAAACTTTCTTGATTAACAGAGCAATATACCTGTACCATAAGGTAATGACACGATTTGTTAGATTTGCATTGTGATCATTAGAAAACGATCGGGCAAGCCCAAAATCGGCAAGCTTCAGATTTCCTTCATTGTCAATAAGCAGATTTGAGCCTGCAGGACGAACATAAAAACAATAAACTAAACAGCAAAAAGGAATAAGAAAGAAGGGCTGTGCATGAATAATGACTTTTTAATTACCTTTTATATCCCTATGCAATACTTGATTTACATGACAATAGTGAAGCCCTGTGAGAAGCTGCTTCATGTAGCACTGTCCAGAAAAGACACACCACCACAATTCTCATATACCAAAATAGCTATTGAACAATGAAAATGACACATGCATCTTTTTTGTAAATACCTTGATTTGGGGAACTGAAAACCTCATCCCTGGACGATCAGCAAGACCTGTCAAATCATGGTCCATGTACTCGAAAACCATGTAGATGCCACCTTTGTACTTGTTACCATCTGCACATCGAGGTGAGCTATATAATAAGAAAAGCTCATTCCATGCCTTATATACTACATTCTACAATTTAAAAAGGAAAACTTGCACTGATGCAACTAAATTCTACTAGAATGAAAAGGACAATTATATGGCATTGAAGGCTAATGCTGCAAATGATGACAGAGAACGTGCCTGGCTTCCCTTGTTCATCCTTCTCAGGACCTGGAAAAACACGAGAACTTACAAAATTGTAGAAAATGGGGCAAAAACCACATTGTCACAACACAGCAGATGTAGGCTTAGTTTGGGGTTGTTGTAGCTACTAAAATAATTGTTGTCAATTGTGCTTTTAAGAAAATCAACTGTAATACGAAGTAAATTAGTGTTTGGTAGGTGGTTTTAGTTTTAAAGATGAAAAAGTAGGTTAAAGTGTTTGGTAAATTCAAAATTGATACTAAATTGTTGCAGCTTAAACTATAATAACCAAAATAGGTATAATTTTTCAATAATGCAGAATCTAATGTTGATATTTAATTTCAAAGTTTTTAAAGATAATTATTTAAAATTTCATATGATTAAAATTACAATATTGTGTTTAGTCTAGATATTTTTATATTTTTTTAAGAAATATAATTGCTATAAAAAAACATATTGAAAAAAATGTTATTTCAATTTAAACAAAAAAAGTAACAAATAAATTCAATTGAATGTAAGATAATAGAATCAACAAATTAAATTTAAAATAAAAATGGAAGATTGATGGTGAATCACGTTTCAGACTCTCAATAACTTGTAGACATGGAGGATAGATAAATAGTTAGTTAGCAAATCAACCAAATTTTTAGGAAAGCTACTATTAATTAGATTTTGCAAATCAACTAGTTGAAAAAGTACTTTTATTAAAACTAATTTATAATCAGTTTTACCAAACACTAAAAAAGGTTAAGATTCTTTTATAATCAATTTTATAGTCTTCAAAATCAATGCCAAACACACCAGCAATGTTAAAATGATACCTGGAGATGTCACAATCTCTTTCAACTTGATTACATTTTCATGATGGAGCTTCTTTAGAATTTTGATTTCTCGTATGGCAGTAATAGGGAACTACATGTACAAATGAACTGAATGTTACATCACAGAACAAGCTTCTAACTTCTTTTTTTAATAAGAAACGGTAACCATTTGATATAATGAAGTCAAAAGAGGGATAGACTATCCGATAGATACAAGAAAAATCAGGAAAATGAAGAAGAAAGCCAAAAAGCACAATGGGCGATACATCAAATCAAAGAAAAAAAGAGAGAAAGAGAATTTGATTGAAAAGGCTATTCCAATTCAAAGAAAACCCGAGAAATCGCTCCAGCCATGTTAACCACCGGGTCACTCAAATAAAATCAGCCCAATAACCTCCTTTTCTTTTTAGAAAGGACGACCAGATGATCGACTCTTTCCCATATTTGCAAATAAGGCAGCAGCTTTGAGAGATAGAAATTCAAGGCAGAAGATGTTGTTGCTTGTTTAAAGGATTTCAAACATAAGTGGCTCAACTCCTGAATGAAAGACTTGCCTTTTTGTGGTAATTTCCTTTCCAAATTGTTCAATAAGAGAGTGATTTGAAAATAAAATTAACACTGGGTTTTGAGGCCCCTCGAGATCTCTACTTTGGAGAGCCATGGCCTCTGATATTCAGAGGAAAAACAATCATTTAGTCTTGCTCGACCATTCACCCACGTGTCGGCTGGTAGTGCGTTTACCATAATTAATTGATGATTGGAGATTCATAACTTTTTTGTCTCAATTCCTTTGCTTTTTCGTAGCAGTTGGTTGTTTCTGTTTGGCTGGAAGAGGCATATTTGGAAGGGTCATCTACTTTTCCCATGTCTTCCTCTGTTTCAGTATCCTCGTAATTCCCCTCTGATAAAGGTTGTGTAGAGAAATCTGTAAGAGATGTTGGGTTCTCTATGGACAATGGTTCAATAGCCAGGGGATGCATCATTGGTCAAAAAAGGTGGAGAGTGATGGAGGGGAGGGAGCAGAAAGAAGTTTGTTTTGGGTATGAGGAGTGTTATCTGAGGAGCAAGGAGAGGACAAAAGGTCATCATAATCGGTGATGTTTTTTTATTTTGGAGGTGGAGAATTTTCTCCCAATGACTAGATGGGTGCATCTAGAATTAATGATCACAGGTTTGAAAAGCCTGTTATAGTTTAACAAGCTTCTAACTTAAATAGAAGTATTACACTAACAATATATTTTCCATGGAGTTTAACAGAGCATATAAAGGCTCCAACTTAAATGTGAGCTATCATACAAACTTTTAGAATTTCAAGTCTATATAACCAGCACTGGCAACTCTGGTATTCTCATATAATGGCAGGGTTAACTACAATGCTTACAAACAAATATAAACTACCCAAGTAAGCCAGATGGTGAAAAGATCGAGTGAATGAGAAAACATACCCCCTCCCTCTCATTATCCATTCGTATTTTCTTCAGTGCAACAATTTCACCAGTTTGTAATTCTCTGGCCATGTAAACTTGACTGCAAGCACAAAATCTATACATTTATAGCAACTAAATTGACATTTATAACTAGCAACGAGAAATAAACTATGATCAACCTTGAGCAGAAAAGTGATTAAAAACTTTGATTTAACACGAAATTAAGTGCAAAGAAAGATTTTCCCAACAAACAATAACTACCGCAGCGGATAATTAAGATAAGGCGGGGAAGGGTATAGGCACAAATAGCAGACCCATAAGTGCCTTCGCCAATCTGCTCAAGTTTTTCGAAGCAGTCGACACTTCTAGATCCCCAGGAAGGGGACTCGTTAACGTTGAGCTGCCCTGGGGCTGTTAAAGCCATAGTCTTCTTCCCTTGCGCGCGTATTCTCCTTTCTCTGAAGATCCTACTGCGGGATCGAGTTACCAAAATCACCTGAATTGGGAATTAGGGCTACGAGTGAAGGGAGTAGTCGGGGAGAACTGCAGATTAAACACGATATGGAACAGTTCCTACGCAGCAGCACAGGAAAAAATCATTTTTGATCATTCATCTTAACCATCAACTTCCAATTTCATCTTAACCGTGAACTTCCAATTTCAGTGAAGCTAAAAATTGTGTGTCGGTTTTAACCCTAAACTTTCAATTCATTTAAAAAAAATGTTTAAAAGGTATCAATTTAGAAGTTAGGTTTACGGTTCAGGATTTTGATTTCATCAATTTGTACCATTGATTCATTTTCCATTTTAATCACCGCTAGAAATGTTTCTCACACATATACTCAGCAACGTGTTGTTGTATGATAAGTATTTGTTTGTTATATTTTTAAAACAATTAAAAAAATAAAATAACTAAATCATTCTAGATTAGGTTACTCCCATCATGAAAATCATGAACCCGACTTTTAAAAGTATGACTGATAACTCTCCATTTGAGAGTTATTTAGTACTTTAATGTTTAGATTTCACCTTTTACTTAGAGTTATTGCTTGAAGATTTGCATCATTATGGCCTTAGCCGTTAACATTTACTAAGTAGCGTGTCAACCTCCGGCCAACACCGAGGTCAAGGGGTCCTCTCTCAACCCACCGTGAGGTGATGGGGTTCACGAATGGGGAATGGCAGGGATTTTCCTGTCACAACCAGACCACGGCGACCAGTCCTCATCCAACACCGAGACTGAATCAGCAAACAAATTAAACAGAGAGAAAGATCGAGGTCGACAGCTAAGAAAAAGTTAAAGTTTGCACACACCCAAGGCATTTGAAGAAAGTAAAGAGAAAATAAGGTAGTTGATCTGCCATCATGAGATCATGCAAATGAAAGACTAAAGCCAAGAACCACGCCATAGTCTAAAAATCCTTGCAAACCAAGTTTCTAACTAGACTTACAAGAAATTCAAAATTTCGAAGCTTACCTAAAAAGGAATATATGATAGAGCAAACCTGAAAAAAATGGGGATTGGCCAAAGTCAAAGCCCACCATTTCAGGTCTTGAAGTCACCAATAGAGCACCAAATAACAACACCATTCAAAGAAGTTTAAATCATAAAAATTCAAAAATCATGAATGTATTAGAGCCAAAGAAGAGTCTTTGGACAAAGTCCACGAGTCCTCACATGATCAAAGGAAAGCCCTCGCCCAAAATCTATAAGTCCTCATGAACGGTCCACCGCCTTTAAAGAAAGCGACTAACCTTTTTATATAGGAGAAAGACTCAATACAATAAAGAAAATAAAAATAAGAATAATTAATGAGTACACCTAATTAAAATATTTACAATTAATATAAACCAACCGACTTAGCCTAACAAAGTGCCGTGTTCAAATCTTGAGCCTAGCAAAGTGCAGTGTTCAAATCTTGATTAGCATAATTAAATTCAACGTCACTTCGTTTTCCGTTAGTCAACTAACGATCAATTTAACTCAAAGACCACTTAAAACCAATTTTCAAATCTTAGGATTAAAAGTGCTCATTTTAAAATTTTAGGGACTAAATAGAAACGTACTTCGAACATCAGGGACCAAAAATGTATTTTGCCCTTTATTTTTTTTAATAAAGATAAAATATCTTTTTGATCCATAAGGTTTGAGATTTGTATCACATTAGTTTTTATCTTTAAGATTTTAACAAGTCTCCAAGAATTAAGAAATGTTGTATTGAAATGTTCTATTTTGGTTGTTGAAGTAATAAAATTAGTTAAATACTTAACAGAAGTGACGTGACATTTTTTAAAAATAAAATAATAATAATAATTCTAAACAAACTCATCCTCCCGCTGTCGCAACCACCTTCTTTTCGCTGTGGCTTCTTCTTCTCCCCTCCCACTAAGATTTGAGACTAAAAGAAAATAAAAAAATACTCACACAAATCTCCTTCATCCCCCTTTTCCTTTTCTTACTCCGACGAAACCACCACCGCCACCGGCGCGAAGACCACCACCGCCATCACTTGTCGGCGCTGCCATTTTCTTCATTCATTTCATTTCGGCCACACACATTGAGGGCAAGACCCTGTTTTTTTCGTTTTAGGATTTGAGTTCAAGTTTTTTTTTTTTTTTTTTTAAGAACTAGAGAGATATAAATATATTTCATAGACCCACTTTCCTTTGCTTGCTTGGTTGCTAGAATCTTATTTCTGTGGAAAGTTGATAGCTCTTAATTTTTGGGAATTCCATTTTGATGTAGCCTCTGTTTTCTTGTTTAATCTGGTATTACACACCACCCATTTGATAAATTTCCTGAGAGAAAAAATAAGAAGTAAAGTTGAGAGATATGGATTTGTTGGGTTCAGAGTGTAGCAGTCGTTGGACTCTGTATTTGGAGCACTCTTTTCTTTCACATGGTAGCTCTAAAAGTGGTTTATGTGATGGATATTGGGAAGCTAAAACTGCCAAAGAAGAAGATTGGTGATTGGAAACATGAACTCTCGTAGTTAAGAAAGAAGAATTTATGAACTGAGTGAGTTGAAAATGATCGTCGGTGGCGGTTTCGCCGGAGTAAAAAGGACAGAAGTGGGATGAAGGAGATATGTATGAGGATTTATTTTTTTATTTTTAGTTTCACATCTGAGTGGAAGGGGAGAAGAAGAAGCATGCGACAACGACGGTGGTGGTCCTCGCGACGGTGGCGGCAGCTTCATCGAAGGAGAGAGGTGATGAAGGAGAAGGGGAGGGATAATTTTGTCTTAAATTATTATTATTATATTTTTAAAAAAATTAACGTCACTTCGACACTTCCGTACGGATTTTATTACTCCCAGGACCAAAATAGAGCATTTCTTAAAGAGTAAAACTTAATGAGTAAAACTTAGTTGCAGGCTGGGCTACAACTATCTTTTGCAGTCCAGCAACATGCCAGAATTTGATTGGTCAGGTTTTATGTTAATTGTTTTAATTAAAAAATCATATTTAATGTCTTATATCACTTCAACGCTTTCTTTTCTTTCATTTTTTCCACTTCCCCATAACTCTCAATTTCCAATTTTGCCCTTCTCTCCTCAATTCTCTCCAGTATCTCTTTTTATGGATGATTTGCTACTGTCAAATCTTAAAAAACATTTCTTAATCTCTCCATATGCTTAATAGCATAGCGAAAATTGACAGAATTTTAGAAAGGTAATAGTTAATTATTTATTCTATGATAAATGAAGTGAAATTGAGTTGAAACTTGAGATGAACAAAGAAATTAGATAGAAGAGGAAAGAAGAATTTTATTGCAGAATTTTAGAAAGGTAATAGTTAATTATTTATTTTATGATAAATGAAGTGAAATTGAGTTGAAAACTTAAAATGAACAAAGAAATTAGATAGAAGAGAAAAGAAGAATTTATTAAAAAATGTCATAGGATGTTGGACAATGGTGATATTTTAGATATTATTATTATTATTAAAAATTGTCCCAGGATTTTTTTATCTATAATTTGCTATTTTCAAATCTTAGTAAAAAATTTCAAATCAGTGATAAAAAAAGAGATATTGGAGAGGATTGAATAGAGAAGGGCAAAATCGGAAATTAAAAGCCACGGAGAAGAGGAAAAAAAGCAGGAAAAAAAAAAGTTGAAGCCACCTGACGCATTAAATATGATTTTTTTAATTAAAAATAATAACATAATACTTGGTCAATCAAAATTTGCCACGTGGTTGGGCTGCAAAAGATGGTTGTAGCCCAGCCTGCAACTAAGTTTTACTCAAACTTAATTGCATTCGGACTACAATTATCTTTTACAGTCCAATCATGTCGCAGAGTTTGATTGACCAAGTTTTATCTATTATTTTTAAATTAAAAAATCATAGAATTCTCATTCCACTTCAACACTTTATTTATTATTATTATTTTTTTTTTCTCTTCCCTTCCAATTTCTTATTTTTGCCCTTTTGCTTTTAAGAGTTTTTAGTTTTATCTTTTGAATATCTTTATATTTTTTTTAATCTCTATATTTTCTATCCAGGAAATATCTTAGTAAAAATTTGAAATCTATATTTTTGTTAATCTCTATATTTTCCATGTTTTTAATTTTTGGAATATCTTAGTAAAAATTTGAAATATATATTTTCTACCCTTGAAATCTATATTTTCTTAATCTCTATATTTTTTTTACCCTTGGCCAAACATAGATTTCTATGAAACTAAAATATTGAAAATATTAAAAATATAGAGAAATTAAGAAATTTTATTTTTTACTAAGATTTCACACTAACAAATCATCCATAAAAGAGATTGAAGAGAAGGACAAAATAGAAAATCATCCATAAAAGAGATTGAAGAGAAGGACAAAATAGGAAATTAGAAGACATGGAAAATGAAAAAAAGAAAGAAAAGTGTGTGGGACTTTAAATATGATTTTTTAATTTTAAAAAATAGATAAAACTTGGTCAATCAAACTCTACCACATCATTGGGCAAGATGGTTGTAGCCCGGGATGCAAGTAAGTTTTACTCTTTCTTGAATCTTGAGGATTTGATTGTTCAAATTTGAAAGATATCGACTAATGTGACACAAATCTCAAACATGAGAGGACAAAAAATGTATTTTACCTCTTTTTAATAAACTAGTTCCTAACAAATGTGATTCTCGTGAAATAATTGCTACACAGAAATTCTAGTTTTATTTTGCAAGGGTGTTTTGGGGAGAATTTCTAGTACATCCGTGGTATGAAGTTTTTCCATACCACTGCCTTTCAAAAAAATGACATGTGGCAAAATGGTTTAAAAACATAATATATTTAATAGGGTGGGTCCCAGTTAAACAACCATTTTACCACGTGTCATTTTTTTTTTTAAAGGCAGTGGTATGGAAAAACTCTATACCACGGATGTACTAGAAATTCTCCCGGTGTTTTGGGAGAGGAGTTTGGTGGAGAAATTCTTAGAGGAGTTTGGTGGAGAAATTCTTAAATTCACATTGTCCCTACGACTTATCAACTCTTCTTAGTGTGTGGGTGTTATGATTTATTAACACAAACTTGATGAATTTCTCCACGGTGGTGACTGCTCCACTTATTAACACCAACTTCATTTTTTTGGCATCATTTTTTTTTTAATTTATTAGTTTAAAAATGTTCCACCATTCAATTTCTTATATATAAATTTTCTCATTATCATTACTAAATAATTATTAACAATTTTTTTTATCCTATAGTTTTTTTAAAATATAAATTATATAAAAATGTTTTAGATATGCTCTTATTTAAATTGTAATTGTAATCGTAAATTATACCTAACAAATTTGTGTAATTACTAAAAATCATCACAAAAAATCTTCTTATCTCACTCCCTCATGCATCTTTTTTTTTAAGCTTATGTTTTTTTTTTTATCTATATTTAACTATTAATAGCTAAAAATATATATAATTTGGGCTGACATGCAATCAACCAAAATTATTTGCAATTATAGCAAATTGTAAAACATTAAAAAAAAAAAAAAAAAAAAAAAAAAGAAAAAAAAAAAAAGTATGATCCATGTAAAAGACCAAAAAACCCAAACATCTCAAAATCAGTGATTAAAATCTCTAAACCCTAAAAACCCATAAATCCTAAATCCTAAACCCTAGACCCTAACGACACTTCAATGCATACTGAACACCGAAAAACCCCGAACCACAAACGGTAACAGGACACTTCAATGCATAGCGAACGTCGGACTAAAGATAACCCGTTTTTTTAATTCTTCTTATTTATTTATTAAGAGTAATACGGAAATAAAAAAATTCATTTTAGAAATTTGCCATATTTGCAAAACTTTTAAAAAATTGTTATATCTTTAATTATTTTAGTCTAAATTAACATCGGCTACAATTTCCCATATAATTTTATAATAAGAAAAATGTATTTTAGACTGACACATATTATAATTTAAGAAATTAGTATTTTAAAAGGTAAACATATTTCAAAAAACAAAATTATTTGATTTTTAAATTAATCATGTTTAAAGTAACAAAAATAAACAACCATTTTTTTTTGCAAAGGTAATATATTACGACAAGCAAACAAGAGGGATCCCAAAGTCCGGAACCAAGGCACTCAAGAACATAACAAGGGGACACGAAAACACCTCAAGAAAACAAGTCCCAAAGAGAAACACTAATAGACGTATGGGCCAACAACACCCCCAACCACGAGGCACACCTATAACTCATATCAGCCTAGGCAGTAATAAGAACAAATTGAGGAGAACGGGGGTCAGTCCAACCACGAGACACACCTATAAGTCATATCAGTCTGGACACTAATAAGAACATACTAAGGAGAACGGGGCTAGCCTCATGAACATGAGATTTTCATTCTCTCCATATATGGTATATGGTCGCGCACCAAGCAAACCTCCAAATATGACGTCTGCAACGGTCACCCCACCCCATGCCACAAATCCAAAACAACTCAATAGACCATCAAACAATACGATCTCCCCCTCCCGCCCCCACACACACCGTAAATGTTGAGTTTTAGGTCCTAAAACTTGTGGTTTGTAAACTGAATGTATATTATATTTTGCAATAAAGTTGTTATTGAGTTTTATTCAGTAAAGTTGTTATTGAATAAAGTGAATTGTGTTTACTTTTAACCTAACTCCAATAAACAAAGAACCCATGGTTATATGTTGTATACTTGAACTTCATGTGTGACATGATTGTGGATCAAGTTCAAGTAATAGCCTGAACGGTCTATAGTATAAGGATAAGGCTGGGTACCTTATCCTGGGGACACTATTGGACGCGGCCCGCTTTGCATAGTTCAAACGATGTGATCCAAAATCGTTCATGTGGAGACATGCGAGTGGGGGCGTCCTATGCAATGAGTTTGCATAAGACTGAACCGCGAAACAAGTCGCTCTTTCTTTATAACTCTGTTTACTGTAAAGACCGACTTTTTCATATGATGACCTAGGTAACTCGATCTGAATCCTTAGCACACTATGAACTCATGTTTATTCTGGCTATCCTTTGACTTGTATGGGTGAGAGTGGCCCGAGATCGCCGACTCAATAAGTCTACCATCTTGGAGATAAGACCGGGTAGGTAGATGGGAACATAGTCCTGCGAGATGGAATTCACTCCTACCCGCCTTGAGGAATTAGTAGAGAGGTTGTTCCCTTAAGTGCTGACTCCAGGTCTTGAACTAGGGATCCCACCCCCTCATTAGCCTGAGAGAGACTTGGTATAGTGATGAAATCACTTACCAATTGGTTTGGTGGTTGGACCACAAACCAATAGTCCATTACATGCAAGTCGATCCTTCACGAGTTTTTCGTAATTACAACTGGGTCAAAAGTTCGTTTTACCCCAATAATTACATCTTAAGTACCACTGATTCTCTAATGAACAACCTGTTTATGATCCAACCATAAACCAAGTCCCTCTCGGGCCAGTGAGAGGGTGGGGCCCCATTGTTCAAGTCCTTAAATCAACACTTAAGGGAACTAGTAATTTACTTTCCCTATATGAGGAAGAGTGAATTCCATATTGTGAAACTTATGTTCCCAACTCCCTGTTTGGTCAAGTCCCGAAAATGGTAGGCTTATTGAATCGGCTATAACGACCATTCTCACCCATACAAATCAAAGGACGAGCCCTCACAGGAAGGAGTTCATAACTCACTCAGAATTAAGATCGAGTCACATATGATCATCCTGTGAAATATTAATCTTCTCAAATAACGGATTTATAAAGAGAGATTATATATTTCGTGGTTCAGTCTTATACAAACTCATTGTATAGGATACCCCACTCACATGTCTCTACATGAATGATTTGGATCAAATCATTTGTAACAAGTACAAAGTGAGTCGTATCAATAGTGTTACCAAGATAAGGCACCAAACCTTATCCATATACTATAGACCCTTTAGGTTATTACTTGAACATGATCCTCTCGTATGTCAACTACATACAATTCAAGATTACACTAATAACCTTGGATTTTATTTATATAATGAATATTATAAATTACAAATAATAATAAAATAATTATCAAATAATTATTAATTAATTACGAGGCTTTAGGGCATAAATCCCAACACCATCTGGGTCGGTTGACTGCTTGAGTTCATACTTTCTTCCCAGGGCTCCTCTTGAGACTGGACGTGTTCTTGATGGAACATGGTTGTTGGCTTCTGAAATTCAAAATTATTAGCGACCATTTGTTCAACCATTTGTTCCAATAACATACATGAGCTTGGAGTTTGACGTTTCATTTGAGCTTTGTTATTTGCGTGATATTCCTCAACAGTTGATTCAAGTAAAGCAATTAATTCAGACATTTGAGCTTTCAATTCACTGATTTCATCGAAGAGAGATCCCTTGGAACCATACATTTTTTTTTCTTCTAACAAACACTACCAGAAAACAGGGCTATTGCAGAGGTTTTTTTGACCTATAGCAGCGGTTTTAAACTGCTGCAACACTTTTTGCTAGGGGTGTACATGGGTTGGGTTGGGTTGGGTTTGGGGGTTTTCTAACCCAACCCGAAAATTTCGGGTTGGTGGATTCTCAACCCAACCCAACCCAACATTTCAGCCAACCCAACCCAACCCAACCCTCCAATTTTCGGGTTGGGTTGGGTTGGGTCGTCGGGTTGATGTTTTTTTTTTACTTATTTAAAATCATATGTTCATTCACCTTATACAAATACAAAATATATTGATATTAAAAACTTCTCACATAGTTTACAATACATATTAAAAGTTCTTTTTAAGTACAAAAGAAAATACTAAAAATTCTTAAAAACTACAGTACTTCAACCCAACAAAATAAGACATAACCAGGACAACAATTCTTTCTCCATCAACTTTCGAGACTTGAGCACGTCTGGTTGTTCTATCTCCTAGACGAATATTAACCAATCTATTGAAATTTAGGTCCCTGTCAATTAGAGAAAAATAGTAGGTCACTAAATTCTCAATAAAATATACTTGACGAATTAGAGAGAAAGGATCCAAACTGACTTTTGTCCAGAAGAACCAAAGGACCAGCAACACCAGAGACCGTTCTATATTCTGCAGCATGAAAAACAATCGAAAATCATTTACATATCACAACAAAAATTCTAAGATTTCTGTAACTCAAGCTTACATCCATTTGATCACAATAAAGCTCCAAAAAAAAAAAATGATAGCAAAAGTAAGCCATTGAAAAACCTACCCATGCCAATCTCGGTTCCTCCTCAGCATTGTGATTGTTTTGTTCCAAACCCATACTTCAAACTCTAACACACCCATAACAAAACCAAAAACAAAAACAACTCAAGCTTACATCCATTTGATGACAATAAAGCTTCAAAAATCAAAAAAATGATAGCAAAAATAAGCCATTGAAAAACCTCCCAACAATCTCTGTTCCCTCACCATTGTGATTGTTTTGTTCCAAACCCATACTTCAAACTCTAACACACCCCTAACAAAACCAAAGAACAAAAACAACTCAAGCTTACATCCATATGATCACATCCATATGAAATGCCCCTGACCTATCAAACTTCAAACTCGAACAAACAAGAATTTGAAGGAGTTAGTAAACAAGGCTCAACATTGATGAAATTGAAGGTTACCTCGTACCCACAATATCAATTTTACTCGTAAATAATTCATATGCTTATGAATCTCCTTAGAAATTACATATAATATAAAGAACAAAGTAGGGAAAGGGTCAACAACATCAAAACTAAATCTGAAATCAAGCAAATAAGCAAACATCATAAGTAAACAAAACTTATAAATTCTCTGATGTTGAAGAAGCTAAGAACCAAAAATAATTGCAAGTCTCCAAGGCTTTTTTTCATCAAACAAAAATTTTAAAGTTATAAAAGGACAAACCCTCATCCCTAAGACATTCTTTGAGCATCTTCTTTGGCGAGCAACCTCTCCTTGGCTTAAGTTTTAGTCTGCGACTTGGAACCCATGATTTCATCTCCCCACTTCTTTCGGTACTCATGGTACTTGTCGTTGAAATTAGCCTAAAACACACAACAGGGAAGGTATTAAAACAAAGTCAATCAGATGCAATAGTAGCTAAGTGGGGCATTTCAAGCTGAGAGCGAAGACGACGAGGCGGAGGGCGAGCGAAGACGGCGAGGCGGAGGGCGAGCGAAGACGGCGAGTGGCGATGCTGAGAGCAGCGATTGCAAGGCTGAGAGCGGCGATGGAGAAGACGGCAAGGCGGAGGGCGAGAGAAGACGGCTATTGGCGAGGCGACTTGCGAGAGAGAGGGAGACGAGAGAACTTGCGAGAGAGAGGCGCCGTTGATCTGAGATTTGAGAATGAGAATAAAAAGGAGAAAACCTAATTGTCATTCATTATAAATATATATATATATATATATATAATTTTTTTTTTTTTTAAATACATGTAATTCGGGTTGGTTCGGGTTGAACCGAGCCAAATTTGGTTCAACCCGCGAACCGACCCGAAAATTCGGTTTTTCAAAATAGCAACCCAACCCAACCCATATTTAAAAAAAAACCCAACTCAACCCGAAAAGTTGGGTTGGGTTGGGTTGGGTTTCGCGGGTTGCGGGTTTTTTGAACACCCCTACTTTTTGCAAGGCTTGAGAAACCCCTGGCTAAACCAATGTTGTAAGGGATCTAGCAACACTCTTTAAAGTTGACTTCTCACAACCGTTGCAATAGCACCCATCCTATTGCAACAGTTTTGAAATAAATAGCAACACTTTCTTATTTGTTTGGGCTTTGCCAATTGTCCAAAAAAAAAAAATGAACACCCTATTGCAATACATTTTAAAATCGCAGCAAAGAAATCGTTGCAATACATATATTTTGCAACAATTTTTTATTTGTTTCCAGAAATTGTTGCGATTTTATTAAATTTTGCAGCACTTTCTAAATCGTTGTAAAAAAATTGTCGCAATAGACTAATTTTCTTGTAGTGAAATAAAATTTAACTAAGAGAAACTAAATGGTTCCCCGACAACGACGCCAATTTTGGTAGTGAACTTTTGGAATGTCCACTATTGTTCGGGGTGTCGAATCCCTTAAATGAGAAGATGATTTTTTTTCTTCACAATCTTCATTTCCCCCTTTTTTCACATTTTTTTTTCATTTTTCCTCCTAAATAAAAAGAAAACGGATAACCACAAAAATATAAACAAATTAATGATAGTTAATAAATGTAAACGATTTAAGACTTTGTAAAACTGTCATCGATTGACGACATTACAAAATTGCCTGAAGATGACAATTTTTTTCTTCTCCTCCTTAATATTGGTTTGTCTCTCCTGTCATTTATTTTTATTTTTCTAGTAGTGACCCACCAACTCTCGACACAAGAGGACATTATCCACAATACTCCAATCCTTGACAAAAATTGACTGATTTGAGCCTACAAAATCAGGTAGACACGTACACACTTCTTCCAAAATAAAATAAAATTAGTACAATAAATAACATAAATATATAGTATTTTGACTTAATCATTTTAAAATAGCATACCTATTTGATATTTTATTTTTAACTTAGTTATTTCAAAATTTATCAAACTTTAGATAAATCATTTCATTATATATATATATGGTTGGTTGCACAACAGTAATCAGACCCAAAATAATTGTAAATTTAGCAAAGTTTAAAATCTTTTGCAAATATAGTAAAAAATCAGTGGCTATCAGTGATAGACTTTATGACTATTACTGATACAGTTTATGACTATTACTGATAGACTATTATTACTGACAAAATTCTATAAAAAAAACTTCTATCAGCGATAGACCATACTATGAGTGATAGAAATTGTCATATCCGCAATTTTTTTAAAAAAAGTGCTATATTTTTAATTATTTTACTGTTACTATTTTC
Organism: Herpetospermum pedunculosum; assembly: GCA_028017165.1. Classification (NCBI taxonomy): domain Eukaryota; kingdom Viridiplantae; phylum Streptophyta; class Magnoliopsida; order Cucurbitales; family Cucurbitaceae; genus Herpetospermum; species Herpetospermum pedunculosum. The sequence goes on along the minus strand of CM051528.1, from coordinate 47,912,609 downwards.
CTATATATATATAAACTAACTTTACTACCATCTCAAATTTAAAATCCACAAAATAAATATTTATTAAAAAAATGGAATATAATCTTTATTTTACAGTATAATAAAACAACACCGAAAAAAACGAGGGAACTTATTTTGTTTACCTTAATCCAAATTATACTTAAACTAAATTGTAAAATATTTATAAAATAATATAAATTAAAATCTCAACTTTACAATTCACACAAACAAATCTATATTAATTAAACTTTCAAAAAAAAAAAAAAAAAAAAAAAACACTAGAATCTAACTCTAATAGAAATAGTACAACAAAAGTATAGAAATAATTAGTCATCAAAACCTTGACTTCACAATTTTTTAAATATTTAGTCATCAAAACCTTCACTTCACAATTTTTTTTTAAGAGCACTCATAAAGATTTAATAGTTCTAGGTTAAATAATTTTGCACTCCAAACACGTGCTTAGTAAACAATTTCACACTCCAAACATATATTAAATAACTTTTACGACTAAACAACTTCACTCTTTTACTCCAGACACCCTTAACGAGTTTATTTAAACATGACAATTAAAATATCTAATTAATGAAATTATATATTTATTTGTTTAAAATAGTCTTGAAATGATAAATTTATCTAAAAAAAATAGGATTGATTGCACAACAGCAATCAAACCCAAAATAATTGCAATCAAACCCAAAATAATTGCAAATTTAACAAAGTTTAAAACTTTTTACAAATATGGCAAAAAAAATCAGTGCCTATCATTGATAGACTTTATGACTATTACGGATAGACTTCTATCACTGATAGACTGACAAAATTCTATAAAAAAATACTATTATCAACGATAGACTTCTATTAGTGATAAAAATTGTCATATCTGCAAAAAAAAATTAAAAAAGTGCTATATTTTTAATTATTTTACTCTAAATTGACCTCTGTTACAATTTTCCAAAAAAATATGATAAATTTAATACAACTTTTTTTTACCACCATGCTTATAAATGATTTTAGGAAATTTATACTCTCAAACTTGGTAGGTTATATCAATTAAAATCATAAATAAATAATTGTATCAACTAAAACTTCAACTAAAACTTTAAATTTTAGAAGTGACTCAATTTATACAATCTCTTTGATTTTTTTGACTTATAATTGTATCAATTAAACTCTAAATTTTCATGCATTTGTTTCACTTATAAAAATCTAAGGGTTTAATAGTTATAATTATAAGTATCCCGCAAAGTTTAGGGGTATAAATTTATTTTTGCCCATGATTTTATTAAAGAATAAGATATATAAAGGATCTAATTAGAAAACTTTAGGGGGCGTTTGGCGCGCTGTTTTGAGTTCAGAACCCTGAGAATCAGAACTCTGTAGGTTTGTCTGAGAGGGTTCTGAACCCTGGGAATCAGAAAACGGTGTTTGTGGTGCAGTGTTGGGAAGTCTGAGAATCAGAAGCCTGTATTTGGGGTGCAGTGTTATGAAATTCGGGTTTCGACATTTTTTTTTTTTTTTTCCGAGATGTTTTGTGAGTTGTAGAACTTTTAATGGAACATGAGACAATTTTTTTTAAAGACTTTTGAATAAAGCATTTAGTTTATGTTATAGTCTAAGAATAAGATGAAGGGAATGAACGCTTCAAACCTCGCAGCGGAAGCGTTGGAATCGTTATTTGCGTTTATTTTAAATTAAATTAAAATTAAATTAAAATGCAAGTTTCGCTAGGACTCGAACACAGACCAAGAGTTTGTGGGAGCTTCTTCTTAAAAGAATCAAAGAACAATTCTTGCGGGATGAGGAAGTGAGGGTGATGAGTGTGTTTGGCCAACGTTTTGGCTAGACGTTAATGTACTATATTTATAGGACATTTAGAAATTAATTTTATTTTATAAAATACATTTTAATATCTAATATATTAAAATATGTATTTTATATTTATTTGAATCTCATTCAAATATTATAAAATTAATCTTTTATAACTAAACCAATTTGAATTTCATTCAAATAACATATGTATATATAGTTTTTAATATTAATGTATCAAAATACATAAACTATTTCCTCTAATATTTAATGTATCAAATACAATAAATATATTTCACTTTTCTACATTTGAATATTAAGTATATTAAATAATAATTTGAATATTTCAAATTTTTCTTTCAACTAAATTGATCATTGTAGTGTTAATATGAGCTAGCAAGGAAACCTTATGGACCTACAGATTTATAAGTTCTAATGATACAAAATTAATTAATTAACTTTCATTCATTAACTCTATGTCACTCGCCAACAAGAGCATAACTCAACGGCATGATGTATCGCCTAGTGACCATGAGGTCCTAGGTTCAATCCCCCACTCCAACATGTTGTCAAAAAAAAAAAACTCTATGTCACTCTACTATAGGCCTGGACAAGTTGTGTTCATGGATATAACCATTACATGCAATTCGATCATTCACGGGTTGTTCGTAATTACAGTCGAATTTCATCTTATGAAACTTAAACTTATGTTCACAGCTTCCTGTTTGATGAAACTTATGTTCCTGTTTGGTCAAGTCCCCAAAATGGTAGGCTTATTGAATTGACTATAAAGACCATTTTCACCCATACAAATCAAAGGACGAGCCTCGCAAGCATGAGTTCATGATTAAGATCGAGTCACATATGATCATCTTGTGAAATATTAATCTTCTCAAATAACAAATTTAGAAAAAGAGATTATATATTCCGTGGTTCAGTCTTATACAAACTCATTGTATAGGATACCCCACTCACATGTCTCTACATGAATGATTTTGATCAAATCATTTATAATAATTACAAAGTGGGTCGTATCAATAGTGTTACCCGTATAAGGCACTCAATCTTATCCATATACTATAGACTATTTAGGTTATTCCTTAGCTTGAACATGATACTTCCGTATGTCAACTACATACTGTTCAATATTACACTAACAACCTTGGATTTTTATATATAATGAATATTATAAATTGCAATTAATAAAAATATAACATGTCAATCCGTTTGAATTTTTTTATTAAAAAAATACATATTTGGTTAAGGAAAAAGAATAAGAACCAGCCAAAGCGAGCATGACTTGACATATGTATGTCTTAACGACCAAAAAGTATGTGGTTCGAATCCCCCACCCTCATTGTATTAAAAAAAAAAAATGAAAACCAAGAGGGAACCATGAAAACAAGAATGTAACAAAACCCTACTATTGTATTTGAATAAAATTTACCAATTATGTGTTCTTATAAATACAACTAAGGTTTATAATTTCAAACAAACCAAAAAGGAAAAAACAATTTGTAAAAACGAATTTAAAAAATTATAAATGAAAAAAATATATATAATTTTGTAATTCGAGTAAATTCACATTTTATTTTTGAAATAATTGTTTTAGATAAATAAAAATTATCATGAAAATAAGTGGCTGAATATTGTTAATCATTATTATTTCTAAATTTTAATATGTTAACATACAAATTAAATATTATTTTTTAAAATATTAATCTGAGGAAGTGGTCTAAAATATATTTTTCTTATTTTATAACTAGAAAATTATACCTATTTTGATCTATTGTTAATTAAATTAAATATAAATGAAATAAAAAGAATAATTTTATTTACAGCAATCTAATTACAAAACTATATAATTATGACTAGAGATGGTTAAACACCTCGTGTATATATATATATATATATATATAAGAAAAATTAGGAGAGGAATACAGACTACAAAACTATTTCGAATCGACTACTCTCTCTCTCTAAGAGAAATATTCCTTCCATCTGAAGGTAGAGGAATACAGACTACTCCTATGGATCTCAAGGAAATTTTACTACTATGTCAAAATATGAAATTGACGTCTGTTGAAGAGAATGTGGCAGAGATGACTGGGTTATTGAAAAAGGAGCATCAATCAGATCTCTCCTTATGTTTGATGGGGAAAGTTCTAATATCAAAATTAGTCAACATTGATGCTTTTAGAAATGTGATGAAAAGTGTTTGGAATGTTCACCGAAATACGATAGTGGAATGTGTTGCAGAGAATGTCTTTATGATAAATTTAAAAAATGGCTTGGATTTGAACCGAGTGTTGAACAACGGCCCATGGTTCTTTGATGGGGCCATTATACTGTTTGAAGTCCCAAAGAGTTGGGATCAACCGGAGAATGTGGTGTTCAGGTATGCCTCCTTTTGGATTCAATTATTTAACTTACCTATGAGATGTATGAATAAGGGTGCATTAGTAGAACTGGGGGAGTTGATTGGAAAGGTGGAAGCCGCTGAACCACATATGAATGGAGATGGGTGGGGGCGTTTTGGCCGAGTACGGGTGCAAGTTGATATTACTAAGCCCCTCAGACGAACGTTGAAAATTAGGCCAGAGGGTGCTTCGGAGGATTTATGGGTGGTGCTCCGGTATGAGAAGTTGCCAGAATTTTGTTTCTCGTGTGGATGTGTGGGACACATTCAAACTGAGTGTGATATAGAGGTGAACGTGACTGGAGGTGATTTGAAGCAACCTTATGGAGCGTGGCTACGAGTTAGTGAGTTTAAACCAAAAGATTCGGGAGAAAGATGGCGTTCTACATCATTTTGGGGGAGAGGAAGAGGGCGTGGGAGTAAGGCTGAGAGTTGGAGGGGTAAACAGGGGGGAGTGGAGGATGAGGGTGATGGGAGTGAAAGGGAGGAAGAAACTCATTTGAGTGAGGGGGGAGTTTGGACAGAATGGGGTGGAGGAAGTTTCAGCCACCACCTGTGGTGGGTGCCACCATGAAATTGCCGGTGATTCCATCGGAGAAGGGGAAGGAGAAGGGCGGTTACAGAGAGGGAGAGAGAGTGGTGGGAGCGTTAGTGAAGGAAAATGTAGCAGAAATTGAGGGGCAATCAATGATAATTGATTTGCCATTTGTAACTGAATCTGATATGTCATCAACAATCAATTTTAAATATTTTGGGCAAGAGGGGGGCCCACAGAGGTGTTTGTTATTAATGAGGATTCTGCTAAGGAAAATGGAATGCCCATTGAAAGTGAATCTGTGCAATTAAGTGGAGGGGATTTTTCTAATGCATTTCATTCTCCTTCTGTACAAGTTAGCAAGCAGAAAGGAAGGTGGACAAAACAGGTACAAGATCATAAATATTTTGATATGGGATTCCAAAGTAACCTAGGTGGCAAACGCCCTCGGGAAGAGAGGAGTGGGGATCCATTTTTCAATGACAATGACTCTTTTGTGGAGGAAAAATGTAAGAAGTTGTGTATTGAGAGGGAAGATGTGGAAACAAATTTTCAAGAGGTGACCCCTGTTATTGTGAAACAGGGGCGCCGCAAACTATGAATATCCTATGTTGGAACGCCCGTGGGTTGGGGAATGCCCGGGCGTCCCAGGCACTGCACAAGGTGGTGCAGGAAGAAAAACCCCTATTAATGTTTATTTCAGAAACACGAATCAATAAAGGAAAGGCTGAGGTTTACAGACGATCTTTGGGGTGTGCAGGTTTGATTGTGGTGGAGAGTGAGGGAAGTAGTGGTGGGTTATGTTTGTTTTGGAAACAAGAGCTGGTGGTTAAGCTTTGTTCTTATAATAAGTATCATATTGATGTTATTATTCAAGATAATGAGTGCCCATGGCGCTTTACTGGTTTTTATGGTGACCCAGAAACAAATAAGAGGAAGGTATCGTGGGAGTTGATGCGTAGGCTACATAATTTGAATTCGTTACCTTGGGCGTTAGGAGGAGATTTTAATGAAATTGTTGGTATGCATGAAAAATGGGGGGGAGCTCAACGTTCCCAAACTCAGATGCAAAAATTTAGGGATGCGATTGACGATTGTGCTTTGTTGGATTTATCCTTCAGAGGAAGTGCATACACTTGGTATCATAATGTGAGAGATGGACATCTGATAAAAGAGCGGTTGGATCGTGGTTTGTGTTCGTCAACCTTGTTGACCTTGTTCCCTTGCACGAAGGTCTGTCATCTTGCGTTTGTGTATTATGACCACTGCCCTTTGGTTATTGAAATGAGTAAAAATGAACGACATTGTGAAAGAAAGGTGGAACAAAAGTTTAGGTTTGAGGATGTTTGGCTAAATTATGAGGATTGTGCTCAAGTAGTCCAGAGCGGCTGGCGCGGACCGACTGGGGTCGAGGGGGAGTCTATTCAGTGTCGTTTGTTGCGGTGTGGTGAAAGACTGTTAGAATGAGGGAGGGGGAAATCGAGCTTGTTCAGTTTTAGGATAGAACGAGCGAAGAAGAAATTACAGTGGGCCATATCCCATAATATTGACATTCAAAGGGCTAGTGAAAATTTAGAAAATCTACTTGGGGAGGAGGAGGTGTTCTGGAAGCAACGTGCCCGAACTGAGTGGCTTCGTTGGGGTGATCGTAACACCCGTTGGTTTCATCAAAAGGCCTCTCAACGGCGACGACAAAACCGTATTGAAGGCCTGGTGAATGATGTGGGGTTGTGGCAGGAGGGAGAGGTTGAGATTGAGACAATTGTAAATGCTTATTTTGAAAAACTTTTCTCATCTAATGGCATGGCTAATAGCTCTCTGTGTTATGAGTTCTTTCAAACTTTGGTTCCGTGCGTGTCCCCTGAAATGAGAGAGTTACAAGGGAGCCCGTTTACGGAAGAGGATATTGTGGAGGCCCTTAAACAGATGAGTCCGTCTAAAGCCCCTGGGGTGGATGGTTTTACAGCGGGGTTTTACCAAAGATTTTGGCCAATTATAGGACGGGATGTGTTAAAATTCTGTTTAGGGGTGTTAAATGAGGGGAAACCTTTGGAAAGGATTAACGAAACGACTATTGTTCTGATACCAAAGTGCAGACAACCGAGGTATGTTTCTGAGTTCCGCCCTATAAGTTTATGTAATGTCCTTTACAAGATCATTTCCAAATCAATTGCAAATCGGCTAAAGAGAGTCTTAGACGATATTATTAGCCTCAATCAGAGTGCATTCGTCCCTGATAGAGTGATAACTGACAATGCAATTTTGGGGTTTGAATGCCTCCACTCTATTAAACAAAAAAAATCGGGTGGGCTGCTCTGAAACTCGACATGAGCAAAGCATATGATAGAGTGGAATGGTTCTTTTTGGAAGGCTTTTTGACTGCTCTGGGGTTTAACTACAAGATGGTGGAGTTGCTGATGAGATGTGTGTCTACTGTTTCCTTCTCGTTTATGATAAATGGGAACCGCAAAGGACAAGTTCAGCCTACTAGGGGCCTTCGACAGGGTGACCCAGTTTCTCCCTATTTATTTTTATTATGTGCTGAAGGGTTATCTAGAATGCTACGCATGCTGGAGTCGCAGAATCAAATTCAGGGGGTACGAATTGCTTCCTCTAGCCCCCCAATTACTCATTTGTTCTTTGCAGATGATAGTTTTCTGTTCTTCAAGGCATCAAGGAAGGAGGTTGAACATGTGACATCTGTTCTATTCAGGTACTCTATTCTAACAGGTCAAGAAATTAATTATGGCAAATCCGCTATTTGTTTTAGTCCTAATACCCCAATGGAGGCTCGAAGAGAGATTGCTCAAGATCTCCAGGTTAGATTGGTTGAACATCATGAAAAATATTTGGGTTTGCCAATGTGGCTTGGGGGTAGTAAATGTAAGTCGTTCGCCTATATTAAAGATAGAATATGGCAGGCATTACACAAATGGAGAGATCATCTTCTCTCTGCAGGAGGAAGAGAAGTGGTGTTGAAGGCGGTGGCACAAGCGATCCCTACATATGCTATGGGATGTTTCAAAATCCCTAAGACTTTGTTAGCTGAATGTAATAGTCTAATGGCTAGATTCTGGTGGAATTGTGTGGAGGGCAACAAGAATATTCATTGGGCAAGATGGAGTAAGTTATGTGTATCGAAGTTTAAAGGAGGCCTAGGCTTTAGGGACTTAGAATTGTTTAACCAAGCCCTGTTGGCCAAACAATGCTGGAGGATCCTAAATAATCCCGAGTCACTGTTGGCTAGGGTCCTCCAAGGTAAGTATTTCAAGGAATCTGATTTTATGATGGCTGGCCCGAAATACAATGCCTCGCATGTTTGGAAAAGTTTGTTGTGGGGGAGAGATCTTCTCGCCAAAGGGTTGAGATGGCGAGTTGGAAATGGACTAAATATTGGTATTGGGGAGAAGTGGATTTCAAGGCCCACAAGTTTTAGAATTATCCATCCTGTTCGTCGGAGTGATATAAATGTTGTGGCAGATTTGGTGGGGGAAGGTGGCAAATGGAATATTGAAAGGGTGACTGAATCTTTCTCTCCTGAGGATGTGCGGGACATTCTTTGTATTCCTTTACCGCGAAGAAGTGTGAGGGATAGACGTATCTGGCATTTTGAAAAGCATGGAAATTACTCGGTTAGGAGTGGGTACAGGTTGGCTAGTAGTGAGTTATTTGAATCATCAACTTCTGAGGAGGAACAAACAGCTTGCTGGTGGAAGTATTTATGGAATTGCAAGATCCCAAATAAGATTAAGTTGTTCAGTTGGAGGGCCTTTAACAATACTCTACCTACTACTTGTAACCTTAGAACCCGTGGGGTGGATGTTAGCGAGGTGTGCCAAAGGTGTAATCGGTCGGCTGAAAATGTTTTTCATGCTCTTTGGATGTGTAAAAGTATCAGAAAACATTGGATTGAAACCCCATTTTGGGGTATGAATTGGCCGAGAGAGGTGTCTTAATTTGTTGATCTCCTCTGTTGGTTTCATTTAAATTTATCTGAAGAGGAGATGGAAAATTTCCTGGTGATGGTTTGGATATTATGGAACAGACGAAATGTGGTGGTTATGCACACACAAGGTGTGAGGGAGTTTGAGGGAAGTTTGTGGGATTGGGTGTTGGATTATTGCAAAATGTTTAGAGTTATACAGGAAAGGGTTGGAGTTTCTCTTCCAAGATCAAGTCAGGCAGAGTTATGGAGGCCACCACAGGGGGGAGTCATTAAAATGAATACAGATGCAGCAGTACGCATCAATGAAAGGAACAATGCGATTTCAACAATTTTTCGAAATGACAAAGGAGAAATTATGCTTACATTCACCAATTTCTGTGAAAATATGGCTGAGGTTGATGTGGCAGAGGCTTTAGCTGTTCGGGAGGGGTTGATTGTTGCAATTGAGGCCGGCTTCCAAGAGGTAGAGGTTGAAACCGACTCCTTCAGGGTGGCTGGGTTGCTTCAACAAAGCAAAATGACTGAAGTTTCTGAAGTGGGGCTGATTGTGAGTGAAGCTAGGGCTCAAGCGATCCAATTGCGGAGGTGCTCTTTCCGCCATTGTCGAAGAAAAAGCAATCGTTTGGCTCATGAAGTGGCTCAATGGGCTATGAGACTGGAAATTTCTGTGATTCTGGTGGAAGAGGTTCCTGCTGCCATGAATGCGATTTATGAGCTTGAAAAAAGGGAGTTGTGGTCTGCGGGAGTTTCAGAGGAAGGGGTTTCTTTGCCCCTGACTTCTTTTAATATCTTTTAATGTTGCTTTTCTTTTTTTTTTTCACTTTTATTTTGTTTCGTTTTTATCTGTTGTTGGCTTTGTATCTCTTACTCAAAAAAAAAAAAAAAATTAGGAGAGAAGTGACGAGACACACCATAATTAGAAAAAAAAATGTGGGAAGAGAAATGATGAAACCCACCATAATTAAAAAAAAAAAAGAAATTAAATGGTGGTCCCCACCAATATGTTGTAATTTCAAGAAAAATCATCGGTTTGAAAGAAATTTGAAAGGAGTAAGTCATGGGTTAGGGTTCCCAAATCTGGGGTATCCAACCTCTTGCTCTAAACATGGTTTTGAATTTCCAATCCAAGATAAGCTCCAAAACCCCTTTTTATAGTCTTTTAAGTTATCTATGATTTTCATTATTTATTTAGACGATTAAAAATTGAATATATATATATATATATATTTTAAATGGAGAAAATATGATCTTTTCTATTTGTGTAACTTATAAGAAACATATAGGTTTTTAATAATTAAACCTTAGCTTCTGCGTTCTAGGGTTTCTGGAGGTGGGCGCACAGTGACGCGGCGACGCTTCTTCAGCGAGGCCTCTTTGGCCGGTTCGGTGGTATTCTCGCCGGTTCTAGCACCGACGACAGTCGTATGGGGAAGAAGAAGAGTGGTAAGGGTCATTCGGTGGAGGATGACCATGGCTCGATTTCGGGTGGTTTGGCGAGGAGGCCGTTAACGAATAAGCGACTATCCGATGTGAAGAATTTCTTGAGGGCGGGAGGTAGCACGACCCTAGGATTGGAAGAGCGTCCGGAGGTCGGGATTCGCCGAGGATTTGCTCCGTCTGATTTGGGGGTTGTTCCAGGTGAAGAGAGCGACGGTGGAGGGCTGTTTTCCGGCGGAATGCAGGGTGGCCAGCCCTCATCTGATGTGGGGGTTGCTTTAGAAGTGGATTGCGGCGGTGGAGGGTTGTGCTCAGATGTGATTCTGGCGGCGGATGCGGAGGCTTTGGTTGCCGATTGTGCTGTGGGTGCAAGCGTTTCCCATTTGCAGGGGGTGGAACGTGGTGGTGTTCTGAGGAGGGACCAAGCCGAGTCTTGGAAAGTGAATCAGGTTGGGCCCCCGTATGGTCGGTCGAACCAAACCGGTTTCATCTCTGCTCGGTCGGACAGGACCGGTTCCCAGTTTGGTCGTTCTATTTTTTTGGCGTCTGACGTCTCTGGGCCTGTTCCTTTGCGAGATTCTGATGTTGTGGTGGATCCAGGTCAATATCGTGGGGCTGAGTTAGGACCTATTGGTCCTTCCGGTTTAGGGGGTTTTGATGGTAAGGGCGTGGATAAGTCCAAATCCTCGTGGGCTTCGTTGTTTGGTACTTCTAATGTCAATGAGTAACCTATGGTTTATACCCCCTTGCAGGTTATCGATGGTATGCGTGTTGTCGTTCCCCCTCCGGGTGCCCGTGAGGAGGGTATTGCGTTCTGGCAGTATTCGATAGTTGGTCAGTTTGTGGAAGGGCGTATGTCTTATACTGTGCTTTCCCGTTTGGTGAACCAAATTTGGGGTCGTATTGAGATGCCAGTTATCTCTACTATGGACAATGGTTTAATCATGTTTCGTTTTCGGTCTGCGGCTTCTCGGGATTGAGTCCTATCGAATGGCCCGTGGCATATAGGTGGTCGTCCCATTTTGTTGCGGCAATGGACTCCAGGTATTGCTCCTGAAACTTTTGTTTTTTACTCTGTTCCCGTCTGGGTTTCCCTATTTAATGTGCCGTTTGAGTTGTGGAATCGTAATGGGTTGAGTTCTATTGCTTCTGCTGCGGGCAAGCCTATTTGCATGGATCAAACGACTATGGAGCGCTCTCGCCTCTCCTTTGCTAGGGTTTTGGTGGAGGTTGGGGTGAATGATGTGATGCCTTCGTCAGTTCCAATTAAACTTGCGGAAGGGACTATTGTGGTTAGACTTGAGTATGCTTGGAAGCCGAAGCGTTGTTCTCATTGCCAGATTTTCGGGCATTCTAGTTCTTCATGTAGTAAACAGGTGTCTGTAGAGGGTGGTGTGGGTTCGGTTGTGGCCCCTGATGCTCCTCACAGTGTTCCCCGCGTTGTCCCGCGACCAGGTCCCCCTAGGTCTGCAGGTTCCGTGAACCAGGCCCCAGGAGTTCATAGTAGGGGTCCTAGAGCTGCCAAAGCTCGTAATTCAGTTACAGATAGAGCTCCCCTGGCCTTCCTCGATTGAGTGGTTCCCGTATTGGGGTTGTTTCAGATAAGGGGTCGTCTGTGTCCAATTCTTTTGCTGTTCTGGCGCCTGTTGATTCAGAGATGGTGTCTGACTCAGGGGTTGAGCCTCCCACAACTCTGTGTGGCGTTTCCAGTCCAATTGCGGAGGGTCTCTCTAGTTCGTCTGGTGTAGGCCCGGACTCTATGGCCATTGTGTTAGATACAGTTGGTGATCCTGTCTCGGATCAGGGGTTGGTCACTTCTACTTCCCGTGTTATATATGTCTAGTTGGTGTTCTTGGAATGTGATGGGGCTCAGTAATCCAGCTAAGGGTCTTGCTGTTCGTTCCTTCCTTCAGTCTGCTCAGGTGGGCTTTTGCGGTTTGTTGGAAACAAAGGTTAAGGCTCATTAGTTTCAGTCAGTGCTTCGTAGATTTGGTAGGGGCTGACAGTGTGTCTGTAGTTATGGTGACTCTAGATTAAGTCGTATTTGGGTCATGTGGCGTTCGTCGCGGTTCTCCTTTACCCCTTCGGTAGTCGGGCCTCATATGATATGGGGCACCCTAGTGGATCGTTCCTCCCTAACCTCTTTCCATGTTGCTTGTGTTTATGCTCATAACTCTGAGGGTGAGAGAAGAGTAGTGTGGAATGATATTATTTCTATGTGTCATTCCTGGTCTCTTCCTGGGGTGGTTATGGGCGATTTTAACTCCATTCGTATTTCTTCCGAGTGCTTTGGGGGTAACTTGATCGACTCAGAAATGACTGCTTTTGATGGTATGATTTCCCAGGCAGATTTGGCTGAGCTGCCTGTGTCAGGTAGTTGGTTCACGTGGACCAAAACTCCTCAGGGGCCGTCTGATATTATGAAGCGTTTGGATAGAGTTTTAGTTAATTATGCTTGGATGTCTACCCAGCCTGTTTGTGAGGTTCGTGTTCATAGTTGGGGTATTTCAGATCATTGCCCGCTGGTGTTTAATGTTGGGAGCCAGTCCCATCGTCGGCGGCCCCCGTTTCGGTATTTTAACCACTGGGCAGAGGACCCTCATTTTTTAGACATAGTGGCGAGTTGTTGGATGCAACATCACGATATCTCTCCGCTAGCTGGTTTCGTGAAGAATCTTAAGTCTCTTCAGTCCGTTCTTCGTCAGACGTTTGGTTGCTCCTTGTCGAAACTTAACCTGCAAGTGTCTACGGCTCGTGTTCTTATGGAAGAGGATCAATTAGCTTATGCTGAGGACCCGTTGTCGCCTGACCTCCAGGCTCTAGCTAGTAGCGCTTCTCAGAATTTCTGGGCCTTGACTCGGAAGGAGGAAGCCTCTCTTAGACAGAAGTCCAAAGTCCAATGGCTTGCCCTTGGTGATCGTAACTCCAATTTTTTTCACCGTAGTGTTAAATCTCGGATTCTTAGTAATAGCATTCAATCCCTTACGAATGCCAGTGGTTGTGTCCTGCGTTCTCATTTTGATATTGCTGGGGAGTTGGTAGGCCATTTCCGTGGTATTTTTGGTTCTCAGTCGATCAGTTATAGGGACCTTACTGACCAACTGTCTTCAATTGTTGGGTTCCGGTGGTCTGAGGATTGTTGTGTGGATCTGGTTAGGCCAGTCTCTTGTGAGGAGGTCAAGCGTGTGATCTTCGCGATGAGTAGCAGTAAGGCCCCTGGTCCCGATGGTTTCTCTGTTGGTTTTTTTAAGGCAGCGTGGAGTGTTATTGGCAATGACTTCTGTGAGGCGGTGCGTCATTTTTTCTCTTCCTATTTTCTTCCTCCTAGAGTGAATGCTACTGCTATCACGTTGATTAAGAAAAAAGATGTTCCGGTTGGTCCTAACGATTATAGGCCCATTTCGTGTTGCAATGTGATTTATAAGTGCATTTCAAAGATCCTGGCAAATCGCTTGAGTTCGTGGCTTCCTGACTTTATTGGCCCTAACCAGTCTGCGTTTGTTAAGGGTCGGAGTATTGTTGATAATATCCTTCCGTGCCAGGAGTTGGTAGGTGGGTACCATCTTAACAAGGGCCCTCCTCGTTGTGTTATGAAGGTTGATCTCCAGAAAGCCTATGATTCGATCCATTGGGATTTTTTGTTTGGCCTTCTGTTAGCTATTGAGACCCCTCTTCAGTTTGTGAGTTGGATTCGAGCTTGTATCACGTCCCCTACTTTTTCCTTCATTGTTAATGGGTCGTTGGAGGGGTTGTTCCCGGGTCGTCGTGGTCTTCGTTAGGGTGACCCCTTGTCTTCATATTTGTTTGTGATGGCTATGGAGGTTTTATCCCGACTTTTGAATTCTCCCCCTGCAGGTTTCTCTTACCACCATCGTTGTGAGAGGATTCGTCTAACTCACCTATGTTTTGCAGATGACCTAATGATTTTTAGTAGAGGGGATTATTCCTCGCTTGCCTTCGTCCATTCTGCTCTCCTTAGGTTTCGAGAGTTGTTTGGGCTTCATACGAATTCAGCGAAGAGTTCAATGTTTTGTGCCGAGGTTTCCTCTTCAGAGGCTCTTGGGTTGTCTGGTGTGATGGGTTTCTCCCTTGGCTCTCTTCCTGTTCGTTATCTGGGTCTTCCTCTCGTTTCAGGGAGGCTCTCCTTTGCGGATTGTAAGCCTCTCTTGGAGAAGATCACTGAGCGGGTCCAGAGTTGGTCAGCGAGTGCTCTTTCTTATGCTGGTCGTTTGCTGCTTATTCGGTCTGTTTTGCAAAGCTTTCAGGTCTATTGGGCGAGTGTGTTTGTTTTGCCTTCTCGCGTTGTAGATGAGGTGGATCGTATCCTTCGGGCTTTTTTGTGGCGAGGGTGCTCTTCTGGTAAAGGTGGAGCGAAGGTGGCCTGGGGGGATGTTTGTGTCCCTAGAGATGAGGGTGGCCTCGGCATTCGTCACATTCGTTCCTGGAATGTGGCTACTGTCATGAAGCTCCTCTGGCGCCTTTTTTCGCGCTCAGGTTCGTTATGGGTGACCTGGATGGATGCTTATATTCTTCGTGGTCGCTCCTTGTGGTCTGTTCCGTTATCGGCCAGCTGGTCGTGGTGTACTAGGGCCATTTTCCATCTCCGGGAGCAGTTTCGGCCTCTTGTCCGGATTGCCATCGGGGATGGGCAGCATTGCCATGTGTGGGAAGACTCATGGCTGCCGGGGGGGCCCATTATTCAGCGGTTTGAGGTTGGTCTAGTTGATGTTGTCGGTAGTTCGACTAATGCCCCGGTGTCCGATTTCCTCCTCCGGATGGGTCGTGGAAGTGGCCCTGTGTGACTTGGGAGATGGAGGATCTGCTTCCCCTGGTTCAGGTCTCTGTTCCTAATTTGTTGCAGCCTGATCGAATTATTTGGGACCCAGGTAGATCTGATGTCTTCTCGGTGGCTAGTGCGTGGGAAGTTCTGCGTCCTCGTCGCGAGTGTGTTCGATGGGCCAGCTTATTGTGGTTTGATGGTAACATTCCTAGGCATGCTTTCATTGCATGGTTGGCGATTCGTGATCGTTTATTTACTAGAGCTCGTCTCCATGTTTGGGATCCCGTAATCCCGTCAGGTTGTCTGTTGTGTTCCGCTGCTTTTGAGACAAGAGATCATCTTTTTTTCGAGTGTCCTTTTAGTGAGCAGGTGTGGATGGGTCTTCTTCGTTGGGGTCGTTCCTCTCATCGTATTGCTAGCTGGTCAACTGAGTTGACTTGGATTAGTGTCATGGGGCGGGGTGATCATCGTAAGCGTCATGTTTGGAGGCTTGCTTGGAGTGTGGCCATTTATCATATATGGAGAGAACGTAACTCCTGCGTCCACGGGGGTAGGCTTCGTTCTCCTCAGTCAGTTCTTATAAGTGTCCAGGCTGATGTGGTGTTTAGGTGTGCCTCGTGGCTAGGACCGTTGATGACTCATGTGTCTATTAGCGTTCCTCCGTGGGATTTATTTCCTTGAGGTTTTCTGTCTCTTCGTTTTGTGTTCTTGAGTGCCTTAGTCCCGGGCTGTGGGACCCCTCGCTTGCTTTTAGTAATATATATTACCTTGCAAAAAAAAAAAAAAAAAACTTGTAAGAAACATATAAAAAATATGGTAAAATGAAAGTATGGAATTTTATACTCCATAGGATCATTTAAAATGTTTATAAACTTGAAATTTATTTAATTATTGAAAAATGAATTAAGAAAAACTAAATTAGTAGATATAAAATGTAAAAAGCCAATTAAAATAAAATAAAAGAAAATGGTAAAGTTGAAAGAGAAAGTTCCTCTTTGTTTTATTTTTTTATATTATTCAAATTTTCATTCGCATATGTGGTTGAAGTTAAAAAAACGTTTTTTTTGTTTTTTGGTTAAAGGGATAGTCCCACAAACTTTAGATCTTTGTCAGTTTTGTTTTATTAACTTTAAAATGTGTTTACGGGATTACTAAATTTTAAAATTTAAATTTAATAAGTCTTTAAATTTTTTAAAGTTAACAATTAGTCTTTAAATTTTTCTTTTTTTTCTTTCAATAAATCATTAAATTTATAAATTTGTGTCTAATAAGCCATTAATCTGTTTAACATTTTTTAAAATTTACGGACTAACTAGACACAAAATATAAAGTTTAGAGTCTTACTACACAAAATTCAATTAATTTTTAAAATTTTCGAATATGTCAATGATTAGACACAAATTTAAAAGTTTAGGGATTCATTAGACATTTTAAAGTTCAGACACAGATACAAAATTGAAAGTTAAAAAACTCATTAGACATTTTTTAAAGTGCGGTAACACTTATTACACAAATTAAAAAAATATAAAGACTAATTTTAAGTGCGGTAACACTTATTACACAAATTAAAAAAATATAAAGACTAATTTTATTGCTTGGCTTTTGATTCGAATTGTTTTTTTGGGCCAAATCAATCTTCTATTTCGAAAGATGAGGGCGGTTGGGATTCTGTTTTCCGTGCTTGGTTGGTTGCTGGGTTGAGAGACGATGGTTGTAGTTCTATTTTGGAGGAGTGTTTGGCTCCCTTTACTGATTTATGAAATACCCTTTTTAAAAATAATAAAAAAAATAAAAAAAATAATTTAATACACACATAATGTATATGTATGTGTATGAATATACACAAGGATGAAAATATCCGTCTATGTCGATACATCCGTAAATCGGAGTGTTCAATATAAATATGATAATATATTTTTATAAATACCGATAAAACATAAAAAATATCCTCTATTAATTTCAATATAAACATAAATACTAATAATAAGATTTATAACTTAGTTTTAGAAATAAAAAAAAGGGGAAATTGTAGTAAATGACAATTTAAGACTTATTTTTTGCAAATATAGCATGTTTTTAAAAAAATTGCGGATATAGCAATTTCTATCGCTGATATCTTATGACTGATAGAAGTCTATCGCTGATCACCTCAGCTTTTTATAGATTTTTGTCAGTGATAATAGTCTATCAGTGATAATAGTCTATCACTGATAGAAGTCTATCAGTGATATAATAAAGTCTATCAGTGATAGAAACGAGTTTTTTTGCCATATTTGCAAAACATTTTAAAGTTTGCTAAATTTGCAATTAGTTTAGGCCTGATTGCTATTTGTGCAACCAGCCCTAAAAAAAGTTTAATTATTAATTTAAATATTTTTGTTTAAAAAATTGATTTACAGACAGTACATTTTATAGATATATCCGTAAAATTAAAATTTCGATATCAATATCGATATGGATATTTTCATCATTGCATATAGATTTCCACTTCTACGTATTGTTGAACTAGAAAATATATATATAAACTCATCAACTTTGATATCTTTCTATTACTTAGTTTAACATTTACCTTAGATTTTTGAATACTTATTAAAAAAAAAAATATATATATATTTTTTTTATTATCTTTTAACAATATCATAACTCAATTGACATAATACAAGACTAGTGACCAATAAGTCTTAGATTCGATTCCTGCCCCCAAATGTTTTTTTTTATTAAAATAAATGATGGAAATTGATGTCAAAATTAGAAGACATTTGATATTATTACCTCTTAATCAAAGTCTTTATGTCAATTGAATTATACTCGGTTTGACAATATGTGATACTACTTACAACTATATAAAATATTAAGATTATTGTTACCTTTTATTTCATCTTAAAATTATTTACGTAATCAATTTTTAGACCGGACAAAATAAAAAAAAAAAAAAAAAAAATGGGTGCGTGTATATTATTATATATGAATAATGAATATAAATATGGAAATAGCAAAAAATGGGGGTGAAATTAGAAGTAAAAGCATTAGGAAGTGAAAGAAATTCCCTTATGCAAAGTGGAAGTTTTAAGTTGAAGTATAAAATGAGTTTGGCTTTTCTCAGTTGACGATATTTGTTGTTAGTTCCTCCAAAGCTTATTTCGCATCCGTGTCTTTTGGCCGAAGAGAGAGACACAGATTCCAGAGCTCCTCCATAGCCATACTTCTTCTTCTTCTTCAAGTAATTAACCCTCTTCCCTTTCTTCTTCTTCTTCTTCAACCTCTATCCAATTCCCCCCCCCCCTTTTGACCTTCCATGACAGAAGACCCTCTGCTCCGCCCTTCAGATTCATAAACTATACCGTTTCTTTCACCCCCACCATGGCTCAAAAGCTCCAGCAACAGCTCAAGGAGGTGGGATCCAAGCTCGACACTCCACCCCCCACTAAAGATGCTCTCATTAAGCTCTTGAAGGTAACCCATTTCTCTAATTCTGCTTCTCTTCCATCTTTTTACCTTTTCAGGGAAATTCGACCTCGTCTTTCCTCTGTTTGGATGGAAAACCAAAGGGAATGTAACTTTTACTTTGAATTTTGGGTTTTTTCCTTTTGTTTTGTGGAATTTGGATGTGTTGGTTCGAGTAATTTCAAGGTTTTACTATCTTTTTTCTCATTTGGGAATTGGGATGGTCTGCTGAGCCAGTTTTCATTTTTATCTGTTCGGTTTAAGAGTGGGCGTTTTTGACTTCTGGGTTTCAATTTCTGTACTTTCCCGAATTCGAATGGGGGGTTCTTGAGAAGTCTGTTCTGTAGTCAAAATTCTTCACTGTTGTGTCTTCAATTGAGGGCGTTGGGTTGAATTATGCCAGATAAGTTCGCTTCATTGGTTTTTTCTTCAACTTTTTTCTCTTCTTCGCCGTCTCTGACCACAATTAGCGAAGAGTAAGTTTCTCGACCTTATAGTTTCGCATTGAGCTCTGGAAGTCTTGAATCAGCAGGATCTAGGTTTTTTGAGTGAAATTTTGTCGGCTTTTTATTGCGATGTAATGCATGCATGTTGCCGGTTAGTTTTTATGCTTCAAACTTCTCATGAATTGTTTTATTATTGTGTACTCTTTTAAGTTACTTTTCTAATCTCCATGGATCTTCCCTCCAATGAAATTGTTTGTTATAAAAAAAAGAAACTAGCTCAGCTCCATAAACTCTCTAAGGAAATTTAATGCTATTCCCATCGGCTCTGACTACTCTCTCCTCCCTCTCTCTACTTAATTCAACGTACTACCTCGTACTTTGAGGCAATAGTAACCCACTATGCTAAATTTTGTTGGTAAGGAAGATGGGTCTGTTAACACATTTGCAGGAAAAAATATTCACATAATTATGCTTCATTCAAGATTTTGAATTGTCCATATATTAATAAGGTGCTAAAGAATATAGTTTTGCTTCTACCCTTTACTGTTAGTTGCTAAGAACAGCAATTTATAGAGTCCTTACTTGGTAATCTAGGAACTGAAGAATAAAAATCTTAGTTATTAATTACACTGGCTCTTTCAAAGGTTGCTATATGATTTATGTGTGTCATGGTTTGCTGCCTTTCAATTTGCAGCAAGCTGCAGGATACCTTTCTGAATTGGATCAATCACCGTCAGCTTCAATTTTGGAGTCAATGCAACCTTTTATTAATGCAATTATCAAGCCGGAATTGCTTCAACACCAAGATAGAGATGTCAAACTTCTAGTTGCAACGTGTATTTGTGAAATAACACGAATAACGGCTCCTGAAGCTCCTTATAGTGATGATGTTTTGAAGGTAATACTGGCTGATGGAACTGGCTTCTGTACTTATTAAATCTGATTTATTAGTTAGACTATGCTGTAGTCTTACTTAAGTCCATCTTCTTGCAGGACATCTTTCACCTGATAGTGGGCACTTTTAGTGGATTAAATGATACTAATGGTCCTTCATTTGGTAGGAGAGTTGTCATTTTGGAGACACTTGCTAAATATAGGTCGTGTGTTGTAATGTTGGACCTTGATTGTGATGATCTGGTCAATGAAATGTTCAGCACATTTCTTGCCGTTGCCAGGTTTGTTTAATTTAATAGTTTTAATATTTTCTATGAATCTATTTAAATTGGCTCTGATGGACATCTTGTAAGAATGGTGATAGTAATCATAGTATGCATCCAGAGAGCATGGTCCGATTGGTCCAATAATGATTGCTTTATATGTGTGCTCTATGTAAGTATAGCAGTTGCTGAGTTTGGATACCTTTTCAAATTACATCTGCAGTTTTGTACATCCAGTCTTCTTTCTTGATTATAGTTGAGTACTATGCATGTTATTGGTTGTTCACAACGAGTCTCAGCGTATATTAAGAATTTTTTTAACAATAAAAAGGCTGTACAAAAATGGGAACAATAGAGCTCATAGTTTTTGGGCTTTCTTGTTTTAACTTAGTGAAGCATTATTCATACAATTGAGTCCTTGTGCTTACCTTTCCTATGAGTATGTTGGTTTGTGTCTAACAGGGTTAAACATCAAATATACATCTATCTTATTGTGCATAAAAGCTCAGCTATTGCTTGTTTGGTTCTAAATCTATCCACCTAATGGGTAAACATTTGTCTAATTGCTTTAGGTTTATCAATAGTTCCCCAAGACACTTTACATACTCTAGAAGATCCAAGTATTTGTAAAGGAGCATGAGTGGGTAGTTTGTTATTAGAGGAGAAAGTGTGTGTAGTGTAGTCAACAATTAGTTACAGAAGAGCATAAGAAAGAGGATGATAGTGATACTTGATAGGAATTAGATTTTTTTTTGATAAGGTACCGAGCTTTCATTGAGAAAAAAAATGAAAGAATATAAAAGCATAAAAAAAAAAAAGAACCAAGTCTACAAAAGGGAATCCTACTAAAAGAAGACTCCAATCAAGCAAAATAATGCCTAAAGAGTAATTACAAAATAACCGCGTCACCGACGCTCACAAGGAAACATGAAACCTAACAAGGGACCATACAATACCAGGCTCTCTTTCAGTCCCTCTAGAGTTCCTATTATTTCGTTTGCCCTATAAACCCCATAAAACAACACAACACAGATCCCAACCTGCCATAAAAACTTTCCCTTCTCCCAAAAAGACGGATGAATAAAGAACTCCTCGATCATCTCTCTAAGCCCACGGTGCCCAACAAACTGGATACTTGATAGGAATTAGATAATGAGCATCTCTCTTTGAATCCTATAAAAGTGGTATAAAAGAAGTCGATCCTTTGGAATGGTACAAATGGAGACATGCTTGGACGTAATGGAAGAGAAGTTGGTGGGCTTTAATGATAATTATGTGGAAATTGAGATGGCCTTCTCAGAGATATTGTCAGTGGCTGCAACATGAGCACACTGACAATTCCTTTCCTTATTTAGTACCTACATGCTATCATCATATGATCCAATTTTTGACGATGAGGATATACAATCTGTGATGTGGATATTGTGTATTAAAAGTTCCTCCAAAGGTGTTTGATCTCATTCCTTCTTTGTATTTGAACTTCAAGTTTTCAACCTACAAGGGCATTATTGGGTTGAAGTAGATAAATTGTTTGTGAATTCTCTTTATCAAGTATCCTATTCAATGTTTCTGGTGGGAAGAGGTTATGAGACTCCATGGAATGTGTAGAAGCATTCTGACTAATAGGGGTAAGCTCTTCCTTAGCTTGTGTTGTAGGGAAGTATTCAAAATCCATGGTACACACTTAAAGTGTAGCACCGTGGGCAAACCGAGGTAGTCAATTGTGCAGTAGATAGAGGCTTGCCCTCAATGTCTCTCTTTACAAGGTTTTATAGTGGGTTCCTTGCAGTTTTAGTTCAACACCATCTATCATAGTGCCTCTAAGTTGATTCCTCCTTGATTGCTTTATGGCCATGACTCTCTTCCATAATTCCTTGTGAAGCCAACACTACATCACCGGTTTCAGTTGTAAATCAATAATTACTTGAGAGAGGTGCAGTGTTAGGGGAGCTCTGAGTCTGGATCTACTTGGAAAGTGTACATCAGGAAATGTGACATTATATATCCTCTACATGGTATGATGTACAATTTATGGAAATGAGTTTACCTCAAACTTCAACCTTACTGTTTCCGTGGCTAAAAGACGTTAACAAATTTTCTCCTTTGTTCAATGGTCCATTTAAGATAAGAGGCACTGGTGGGCAGGTGGCCTGTGAGCCAAATCTTGTCCCAGTTAAAAAAGACCTTGGAGGCTAACCAACACCCTTCTGCTTTGGGCCTGATGGGACTTATTTCTACCTGGGGACCGCAGTTTTATTTGGGGTCCACAAAACGGATAATGCCAACGGAAAATTTCATAATTTTTTGCTTCAAGATAAGGTATATCCTTAGGGGCAGGGTATTCATAGGCCCATGGTATGCTTCACATACCCTGGAAGATCCAAGAATGGCAGTATGTTGGGCAAACTTGAGGTGTGCAAGAAAATGTCTTGGGGAGGGTAATTGTAAAGAGCACGAGGGTGTAGGTTGGTGTTGGAAGAGAGTCTGAGTGTAGTTAATGAGTTAGTAATAGGAGAGAGAAGACAAATGACCTAAGGGAAAGGATGGTAGTCATTGTATTGGAGAGTTGGGAGCCTTTTGAAAGCTTCCTTCATTAGCTTGTCCTTTCTACGAGTTAACAAATTTAATGAGAATTCTTCTTTCAATCCTATCATTTTGTCTTGCTGCTCATAGAGTTGCAAAAAATTGAAATAGTTTTTATCTGTCTGTTGTCTGGTTTGTTCCAAATGGCATTTGCTGTATATTGTTGGTGGCTGTTTATGTGTTTTCACCAGTAGACAATTAGCCTTAATTTTAGCCTCAATGAAATGTCAATATTATTTGCAGTTAGAATTTGTTAGAGTTCTGATGTATGTGCTAAATTTTCTGTTATCTTCATTTGAAGACATCTTCTATGCACCTAATTATAACTGACCAACGCAGGGAGGATCATCCTGAAAGTGTTCTCTCATCGATGCAAACTATAATGGTTGTTCTCTTAGAGGAGAGTGAGGACATCAGAGAGGAACTCTTATTTACTCTATTATCTACTTTAGGTCGCAATAAAAGTGTAAGTAGCCTTCTTACCAGGACATGCATTTCTTTTGAATATGTAGTTACACTATTACAGAAATGATGATTCATGATCTGAATTCCAGAATGTTTCTTCGGCTGCAAGGAAGCTTGCTATGAATGTCATACAGAATTCTGCTGGAAAACTTGAACCTGCTGTAAAACAGTTTCTTGTAACTTCAATGTCAGGAGAAAACAAACCACCATATAATCTGATTGATTACCATGAAGTTATTTATGACATATATCGCTGCGCCCCTCAGATCCTATCAGGAATTGCTGCATACCTCATAGGAGAGTTACTGGTAAAGTCTGTTGGCGACTCTTGTTAGTTCACTTGTCTGTGTTTCTGTACAAACACGCTTGAATATATATTCTTTTTTTTTTTTATAGGAAACTGAGAATATTAAATATGTATTCTAGATTATTGATTACTTTCTATTTCTTATCCATACTGAAAAATATCTGCAGACTGATCAGCTGGATACTCGTCTAAAGGCCGTTGGATTGGTTGGAGATCTATTTTCTCTTCCTGGTTCTTCTATATCTGAAGTTTTTCAGCCAGTATTCTCAGAGTTTCTAAAAAGACTGACAGATAGGATCGTTGAGGTTCGGATGTCTGTCCTAGTGCATGTGAAGAGCTGTCTAGTGTCGAATCCTCTTAGAGATGAAGCATCTGAAATCATTTGTAAGTACTATACATTTTATTCCTTTCTGTTCCTCTATTTATTTTGGGGGGAGGATGAGGGTGAGTCAATAAAATCTTTATATTCACGTAGAAAGAAAGTTGTAAACCGAGGGACCAAGTTTCCTTACCCTACAAAAGGACAACGGTCATAAGGGAGCTTCTGTTGGCCACGGTGAATAAAAAAGATGGATAATTACAAAAGTCAAAACTTGTTAGTGTTTGAAGACCAAAAGGAAGATATAGAAATTCTACTATTTTGCAATTTTAACGTTGGTGTTAAAGTATTGATATAATTAACTTTACCGTAACCCATCAACTTAAGCTTTTGGGTTGATTGGTGATTTACATGGTATCCGAGCCATCAACTAAAACTTTGGGGTTGATTGGTGATTTAACATGGTATCAGAGTAGTGGTCCTGTCTGAGGTCCTGTCTTCGAACTCTCGTGAGTAGCTTCTTTAGGAGGGGATTTCTCTTACCTTACCCTCAGGTTGTCTTCTTAATTAGATAGAAATACATCTCCAGATTTCTTATATATATAAAAAAAAGTTCCATGTAATATCATTTTCTCCCCAATTAATATTGATTTCCACTTGTTGGACCTTAGCCCACAAGTGAGGGTGAGTGTTAAAGTATTGATATAATTATAGTCTCGTGGAAATGTATTGCTCGTGCGTTTCTGTGGGAGACTTGGAAGGAAAGAAATAGAAGGATTTTTGAAGATAAGCCCAACTCTTTTACGTCTTTTTGCAATATTGTACAAATTACTTCGCCGTTATGGGCTCTTAGAAATAGGAAATTCTTTTGTAATTATAGCCTTACTCAAATCCTCCATAACTGGGAGGTTGTGCTTCATTAGTTTTTTGTGCGGGAGAGGTTTTCCCTTCGCCCTTAGGCTGTAGCGTTTTTTTTATATATATATATATATATATATATTAGTTCTGTCTCTTATAAAAAAAAAAAAAAGCGTGGGTTGATTGGTGATTTATCAGTTGGTAACCTGGCTGATTTCTATTTTGGTTTGGCCTTCTGTAGCTGCCCTTTCTGACCGGCTATTGGACTTTGATGAAAGTGTTCGAAAACAAGTTGTTGCTGTAATTTGTGATGTGGCATGTCTTTCCTTAAATGCAATTCCACTTGATACTATAAAGCTTGTTGCTGAACGTCTTCGAGATAAATCTGTACACATCTATCTTCTCTGATCTGTTATTGCTGTTTAAACTTATGTACTGACTATCATGATTATTCATGATGAATTCCAATATTTCTTCCTATTCTATAAATATCCAGCTACTCGTTAAAAAGTATACAATGGAGAGGCTAGCTGAGATATACAAAGTCTATTCTGTGAAATCTTCTGCTGAATCAACCAATCCTGACAATTTCACCTGGATTCCTGGGAAGATTTTGAGATGCTTTTATGACAAGGATTTCAGGTCAGTGAAGGGTATTCGTCTTACAACATAAGATGCAAATAGTTTACAATCTGTCTTTTCATTTTCCAGGAACTTGTGGTAGTTTTTTCTAGCACTGTTGTTCATTCTCCTATTTTGTTTTTTTTTTTGAACAAGAAACAAACCATTTCATTGATTTAATGAAAGGAGACTATTGCTCAACGGAAACAAACTCCACACTCCACAGAACAAGAAACAAACCATTTCATTGATTTAATGAAAGGAGACTATTGCTCAACGGAAACAAACTCCACAGAGGAGTGAAATAAAAGCAATAAAATACTATAACATAAAGGTAGAATATGGATTTATAAGGGAAAAATAAAAGCGTTCCAATTTAAGTTGATGTCTTGCAAGGATTAAGATTCGAACACGAGACGCCGGGGGCTAATGACACATAAACCACTGCGGCAACTTATAATTATTTCATTCTCCCATTTGTTAAGATTGGGATGTCTTCATATTCCCAATTTAGTTTGTTACTGTTTTCTTTTCTTTTTATTTGTTTCCTTTGGGAGTTTGTATTAAAAATGTATATATTATTTTGGAACGCTACTTTGAATTACTTTCTTGGGAATCTCATGATGACATGTTTTTATAAGTGTCAATAGCCACAAAAAAGTGGAGCCAGTCTTGTGATGCTAAGGAATGAAAAGTTTATGAAGTATGGGATTGAAATAAATTGAGAAACAGAAGTTTCAAGCTGTGATAAGAAAATATTTTAAAACCACGTGAGAAACTTAGTAGATCAATATCTGTTAGTGCATTTACAAGGTTGGTGTCTGTGGAAAATGGCCTATTACTCAGAGACCGATACATATTCTAGGTTTCTTTTTTTTTAAAAAAAAAAGAAACAAAAAGAAAATACAACTTTTCCCACAGATAACAAACTAGCCTACAAATGGTATTTATATGCCTTGTTTACCAACATGTTTTATGCTCAATCGGCATAACGACAAGGGTTTTTAAGTATTTGTTTGATAAAATCCCAAAGAATCCAGATAGATTTTTTTTTGAGACACTAAGATTTCATTTTGGGGAAGGAGATGCTATAGGCTGACTTATTCCAACGATCAAGTTTTCTTACCAATGCCAATTTTCTTTCCAATGCTGCTGCTCAGCTTTGAGATGCAATGCCAAGGAGATTTGGTTGAGCTTTTATAAGAAGCGAACGTCCAAATATGGTTAACGGATTAAGAATAGTATTTGGCATGCACCACCTTGCACCAAAGAGTGGATTTTTCATAGATAAACCTCCAAAACCATTTGGCAATAAGAGCTTTGGTCCTCTGATTTATGTTGCCAATTGCCATTACCTAGACCCCTCAAGGAGACTGGCTTCTGGGTGTTTCTCCAATTAACATTGTATAAACCACCCTCCATTTTATGGCCTTCCCAGAAGAAGTTTCTCAGAGTCTTTTCCAGCAAATTTACCACCTTCGTAGGCATTCTAAAAAGGGATAAGTTATAGATAGGCAGGTTAAACAGTGTGGCTTCAATTAGGTCCTTAGCTAATCTTATAGACAAGTAACAATAGCTATTGAATCATATTCTTAATGCCAGTATATTTGGCAAATTGTGATGGTTAATGTGATTGATTGATTTGTATTTTCTTCGTTGCATGCTTCAAGCTCTTGCAGTAAAGTGTGTTTTATAGTTGTTTGAAGGAACTGTTAGCTATTTTATCGCAGATAGTTTTCTTTTGTAACTTTGAGCTATTGGTGCCGTAAGGATTGCATTTCCTACCATTCTTCTATGTATTGGATCTCCATTCTTTTCTTGATTTTGTGTTGTGTGAGTGAATGGATGAGCTTGATCTCGGGTTATTGATTTTTAGATCATGATTTGCAGATCTGATGTAATTGAATCTATTCTTTGTGGGTCACTTTTCCCATCTGAGTTTCCAGTGAAGGATAGAGTTAAACATTGGCTCAGAGTCTCCTCAACATTTGACAAAGTTGAACTCAAGGCTCTGGAGAAGATTCTGGATCAAAAACAAAGGTATGCATTTTTGAGACCAAGAACCTTAAGTGAGTTTGTATGTACCTTCCAATCCCACAGTAAGTAAATAACAGATCACCGATTTTCATTGTGGGTCCTCTTGAATTTTGCAGGTTGCAGCAGGAGATGCAGAGGTACCTGTCTCTTAGGCAGATGAACCAGGTTTGTAAATATTCCACGTATGAAAGTTTATTTAGTAATGATGGGAAGAGTTAGAGTCTATCCATCGAAAAAAATGATTAGAAGAGTTAGAGATTTTGATTGGTGTAAGATGCAGGATGGTGATGTTCCTGAGACCCAGAAGAAAATACTGTTCAGCTTTCGAATTATGTCTCGGTCATTTGCTGATCCTGCAAAATCTGAGGAGAATTTTCAGATTCTTGATCAATTGAAAGATGCCAATGTCTGGAGGATTTTGAGCAATCTTATTGATCCAAATACCAACTTCCATCAAGCTTGCAACTTGCGGGTGAGAAACGAATTACCATATAGGCATTTAAACATCTCTTCCTTGCGGGAGGTATTTGGTCTGTGAAATGAACGTATATTAGGTCTGGATCTTTTATTTATTATTTATAGTCTTATGAAGATCAACTGCTCCCTTGACCAAGGTTAAAGCCAAAACAATCTGGTTTTCTCAAAGGAGGTTCAGGAGTGAATTAAGTTCTATGTCTCTCGAGCTTCAATTGCTAAAGAGGTGCAGCAATTGCCCTCTATTTCTGATTTTGACATAGTTTTATTGTACTCTCCCTTCTCCCTGGCTCAGGGAACAAACTATAGTTTTTCTTCCATTGTGCAATTTATTTCTTTACCCCCCCATCCTCTCCCCCCTCTCTCCCTTCTAATACAAGTTAACCCTTTTTTCCCTAAATAACTTCAAAGTTCTTGTTGCTGTAGCCTCTATGAAGGCCTGAATTATTTATTGATTTTCAAAATGCAAAAAAGTTGAATAAAATGCGTGGAAAAAACCTGCAGAAAGCATTTCCAACTGGCACAAATCAAAAGATTCATAACTAGAAGAGTCCTTACATACGACACTCCAAGTGGAAGAGACAAAAACACAATTCCCATCTAATTTCCACCCCTTTTATTTCCAATGTTACTCTCTTCTACAAATTCATCCGAGAAGATTGCATTTGTGATTGGGGTTTAGTTTCTTATTTTGAAACTGGAAATTCCATCTACCTTTTCAGACATTTTGAGGAATCTGCATTTGCTTTAGATTTTCAAATAAAGATTTGTAATGACTTTTATTTTTTTGTCTCTTATACTTTCAGGATGAGTTGCTCAAAATACTTGGTGAGAAACACCGCTTGTATGATTTTCTGAACTCATTATCTGTGAAGTGTTCCTATTTACTTTTCAACAAGGAACACGTAAAAGAAATCCTTCAGGAAGTGGAGATTCAAAAGCCTTCTGGCAGTATGCAAGACATTAAATCTTCTATGACTATGTTAGTGGTAAAAACCCATCAATCATGGCTTAATCTTTCTTCTTGTATCTTAAGTATGATCTCAGTGATATTTTTGTCTACTCTCTTGTACTATAGCCTAGCACCTTTCTGACAATTTTGCACATTGTGGTTTGTGTTTAAGGCATCTGCACAATGATCTGTGTGCTTATAATTAATTTTGGGTGACTTTGTTTACAAGTAATGAATGTATGTAAGAATTTCCTTACAGCTAAAACATAATGTGATGAACTTATACTTTCAATGTGTTAAATGATTGTGCTTATTAGTTATCTGCTCGAACAAGTTGCAATATGTTGTACTTTCAACGTGTCAAAGGTTATGCCTAAGCTTAGCTAGCTGCCTGTATTGAGTTTATTCAAAAGGAAGTCAGAGCTTTGATGTTGAACTTGATTTCTTTCAAATTATTTCTATTAATCGTGACTTTTATTGTTATGTGGCAGCTCGTCTGACTGTGTTCTCTTTCTAAATCTTTTGCATTTTTATCCTTGCAAGATATGAACCTTAATTGGTCTGCACTTGTCTGTTTATGTAACTCCCATTTTAGCATTTGCTTTATTTCCTACCTTTTCTTTTCTCCTTCATGGAGTTGGTTTGTATTTTGAGCGGTAGTCTCTTTTCATTATTTCAATGAAAATTTTTGTGTCTTGTTTCAAAAATTAATCGTGACTTTTAGAAGGTTATTAGGAATATCAGTTATGTTAATTGAACTCTGCCGTTTCTAGTATACGGTTGTGGTGGTATCACTTAGTTTGTTCCCGAGTTCCTCTCCATGGAATGCTAGCACTTAAAACAATATACTAGAAAGGCACGAAAGGTCAACTTTAGATATTAAAACACTTTCAATGGATCTCTATATTACAAGCAAGAAGATGGAGGGGAAGTGGTGTTTGATCTATAAGCTTTGTTTTAAAATCTATGCTTCCACATGGTGTTCCCCATCTAAAGAATTTTGTAAGAATAACTTCTCTCATATCTTTGCTAATTGGGAGTCTTTTTGGCTCTCTCCTTGGCTTGGTGGTGATATCTCATCTCCCTCCCTTTTTTACTCTCTTTTGGTAATCTATCACCAAAAAACAAAAGGTTGGTTTCTTTGCCAAAATGAGAAGTGTTGGAAGTAATGGACAGAGAAAGAATATTACTTCATTAAGTTTTCCTTTTAACTTCTATTAATTTTTTTTGTTTAGTTCCTTGTAGAAAAAGTGTGATTTCATGGTCAACCTCCTTATCGCAGTTCAACATTCGTCGGGTATTTCTAAGGGATACTTAATTGTCTACTTTGTGGATGTATATTTGGAGGATTGACTGAATGAAGGTTTCTGAAAATGTACAGTCCTTTGGGTTGAACGAAACTAACTTACTTTTTAAGACAAATTAGATAGTTGAGAAGTGGTTTGAGATAAAATTGCTTTCTTGCGTTTTTTAGCCTTCAAAATTAATTAGATTTTGGTATTACTTTTTTTTTTAGCGATCTAGTTGGTCAAACCTTTTATACTGTTTTGTTCCTTTTCCCCCTTTAAGACGTCTCAAAGGGATGTCTCATCCTGTTCTTTTTTATATAACTCCATGATATGTTATTTGTTTTTCTCCCATAAAAAAGTCGTGATTAAAATTCTCCCGGATATTTTTTTCCACAGATTCTTGCACGTTTCAGTTCTGTGTTATTCAGTGGGTCTGAAGAGGAGCTAATCAATTTTCTTAAAGATGACAACGAGATAATAAAAGAAGGAATTCTGCACGTTTTAGCAAAAGCTGGTGGTACAATCCGTGAACAACTGGCTGTCTCATCAAGGTATAGCTGAAGAGCTTGCCCTGTTAGAACTTGGTTATTAAATATTGTATTACCCATCTTCCTGTTATTTATCTCCAGCTCCGTAGACCTTATATTAGAGCGGCTGTGCTTAGAAGGTACTAGAAGACAGGCCAAGTATGCCGTTCATGCGTTGGCTGCTATAACAAAAGACGATGGGCTAAAATCACTTTCTGTTCTATACAAGGTTTGTTTCAACATTTTCATGAACCAACTTATAATCATTTTCAAAAGGAATGTTTCCTTGCATAATTCAAAACTTTTAAAAAAATTGTAGAGGCTTGTGGATATGCTTGAGGAGAAGACTCATTTGCCTGCTGTACTTCAGTCTCTGGGATGTATAGCTGAGACAGCAATGCCTGTTTTCGAAACCAGAGAGAACGAAATTGAAGAGTTTATTAGAAACCAGATTCTCAAATGTGATTCTGTAAGTTTCCATCACTGGGTTCTTTTTGTTATTCCATGAGTATGACTTGATGATAATTAGATTCATGATTGCTAACACTTCTATTTCAGAAAGTGGGAGATGATGCAAAAACCTCTTGGGAGAATAGAAGTGAGCCTTGCTTGTTAAAGGTTGGTCACTTTAGGTTGTTTCTTTCTCTCTCTCACACACACGCACATTTGCTTCAACACTTGTGATTGAAGATAACTAACGATTTCCATTAAAAATTTCACAAGATAACATGATTTTTTTCTTCTCACTGGGTCATTCACTTTTCCCGAGAAACAGATATTTGCCATTAAGACATTGGTTAAGAGCTATTTACCTGTTAAGGATGCTCACCTCCGTCTTGGAATCAATAATCTTCTAGAGATCCTTGGTAACATACTTGCCCATGGAGAAATATCAAAAGATATCAAATCAAGGTAGCCACATCAATATCAGAATACTTTCTATCAACATTACCGTCTAGGAGTGTCTTCACTTGTTGTATGACTTATGTGGCTTGAAAGTTACTAAAATCTTTCCTGTTTTACAGTTCAGTTGACAAAGCCCATTTAAGACTCGCATCTGCAAAGGCAGTTCTTCGACTATCTAAGCAATGGGATGATAAGATTCCAATTAGTACCTTTCACTTAACCTTAAAAACACCAGAGGCAAGTGCACAAAAAGTTTGTGCTCTCAAACTGTACATATTTTATCTTTTTAACTTCTTTGATGTGGTCTGTTCTCATATAAGGTAGTATGATAGCTTATTCTTGGAACTATCATGCTAAAGAAGTGGTTTATTTGTGAATGCAAGATTAATTGGTGCTTTTGCATGTTTTGGCGTCTTGTAGATCACGTTTCCTCAAGCTAGGAAAGTATTCTTGAGCAAAGTTCATCAATACATAAAGGACAGAATGTTGGATGCAAAATATGCATGTGCATTCTTATTTAACATAAATGGTTCCAATCCATCCGAGTTCGATGAGGTAATTACACTAGACTTGATTGGAACTGGTTTTTCATTCATCAGAGAAATGCACGTCTCATTGCCTCCAATGGTTGGCATTTCAATTACTTGTGTTAATTTCATGTACTATTTGAATTAACAGGAGAAACAAAATCTGGCTGATATTATTCAAATGCATCACCAAGCTAAAGCACGACAATTGTCAATGCAATCCGAAGCCAATTCAACAACAGCTTATCCTGAATACATAATACCATACTTGGTTCATGCTCTTGCCCATCATTCATGTCCAGATGTTGATGAATGCAAGGATGTCAAAGCATATGAACTAGTATATAGGCAAGCTTATCTCACAATATCGCTTATATTTATTCTGTGGGTATATATATATTAGAAAAGACAATATCTTAATGAGAAACATATATTACAAATAGGGAGTAGAAGGTATCCTCTCAAGTCAGTCAGAGGAGACAAATAACTCTTAGAAAGGTTGCACCATCTAGAGACCAAAAAAATAATTTGATCCAGCAACTCTTGAGAAGAGAACCCTATATTGGAAGATGCTATAATTCATTTCAAGCCAAATGATCCATATAAAACAGCAACAACTATCTCAATGCGGAATCTTATGCCAAATAATACCTCGAACCAGAAAATCCTCCAACAGGTTCTATAATGTAGGTTCAAAGCTTAGCAAAGGCAGCCGTAACTTCTGCAGTAAAGGGGCTAGGGGTACTGTTATATATATGCCAACAGGTTTTTAAGTGAGGGTGTAGCCATCTGTTTTCTCGGAAAAAAAAAAGGTGTAGCGGTCTTGTTGGTTTTAGGAGACAACATGATATACACGGAGGAGGAGCCATTTAACTTGTTTTTCTATCGAATGAATTTATCAATCTCTTTGTTTCTTGTTCAAAAAAAGAAGGAATTTATCAATCTGGATATATGTTCATTTAGGTTATCAAGGGCGTCTTGTAAGTTTATTAGTTCCTTAAATCATCTTCAGCAATTCAGTAACATTTTCTTGGACTCATTTTGTATGTTTCAGGCGATTGCACCTAATTCTTTCTCTACTAGTTCATAAAGATGAAGATGTCAAGTCAGAGGCTAATACCACCAAGGAGAACGAAACTATGTCTACCATATTCTCCATCTTTCATAGTATTAAAAATAGTGAAGATATAGTTGATGCAGCAAAGTCAAAGGTTAGAAGGCAGAAATATCTTGCTGCTTCTATTCTCCCATTCTATTTTATTTATTTCAACATTCTTAATCAAAGAGGACTCTAACAACCACATCTGATAATTTTAATCATTGGGTTCTCAGATTTCATATGCAATTTGTGATCTTGGATTGTCAATCATCAAGAGATTGGCCCTGAAAGAGGATGAGTTACAAGGATTGACTGCACCAGTTTCTCTGCCTGCGATGCTATACAAAACAAAAGAAAAGAAAGAAGGAGATGATTCTGTTGTAAGTTAAAGCTTTTTCCCGAAATATGTATTCTCCTGATTCGGTTTAATGTATATTTTATTCAACAAGTTCTCAAAGTATTGTTCTTCTACATCAATTTGGAAGAAAAAGATTTGGTTCATTCTGTTTGGTGTATGGACAAAACTAGGCAATTCTAATTTCTCTTGAACGTTATGTTGTTGTAGCTAAGTAAGGCAATTGTTGGGTCCTTTCCTATCTATAAGCCTTTAGGAAGCGTGGTATATAGGCATGGATTTATGGGTTTCACATTCCCATTCTTGTGCAATCACCTGGAGTCGCCCTTGCCCCAATTTAATGATGTATTTACTATATTAAAATTAATCTTTCTTAAATTGATAAAATATTATATATATTTTTGAAAATTGAAAATTGAAAATTATAAATAGTTAAAAATTAGTTTTGGAGGTAGTTCATATCTAGTGAGATGGAAAGTTGTGACCAAAGGATTTTGTGAGGGTGGGCTTGGGATAGGGGATTTGGCAAATAAGAATGTCTCTTGGACTAGCGGTGCTTGTAAAAAAACCCCTTTCTAAAAAGATGTCAAATTAACCATTAAGGGTTGCCTAGTGGTCATGAAGGGCCTTGGGACTATTAAAGCCCTCCTAGAGTGAATGAGTTCAATCCTTGGTGGCCACCTACCTATGAATTAATTTCCTACAGGTTTCCTTGACAACCAAATGTTGTAGGGTTAGACGGTTGTCCCGTGAGATTAGTTGAGGTGTGTGTAAGCTGACCCGGACACTGCGGATATAAAAAAAATAGGTAAAATTCTTTGTAGAATATTTGACTTTAAAGAATTTAGAGAGTTCTAAGAGACGGAGAGAAATCAGTTCAGAATGCAACATTGAAATGCCTCTCCTGGGCTTGCTTGTTGAAAGAGTTTCAAAAGTCTTTTATTTATAATTACTTTTTTACAATTCTTAACAATTGGAGCAATCTCTTATGCTTGACTTTTGTTTTGTTCTGTTTTCTCCGTTGTTAGCCGTTCTTTTTTACTGGTACCTCCTTTTATACTTTCATTTGTCAAGCTGGTTATTTATTTATTTTTGTTAAAATATGTTTATGAGCTTAATTACTAATTTATTTTAAAATTAATATCTATAGACATGCTGAATTATGACAGACTTTTGGAAAAAAAATGTTAAAAGGATGTTTCTTCAACATTTTCCTTTAGTCATGGCTAATGCTGATAGACTGATGCTAATGATACTATGAATCCAAATCGGATCCTAAAGTGTAACATTCCTGCTTCCAAATAAAAGTGTTGGCTTTATACTCGGTTCATACTTTATGCATTGTGGTTTGGTGATTGTATACTGATGTGATCATATGTATTTGACAGGCTGGTCAAACTGAAAGTGAAGCAAAAACGTGGTTGGTTGATGAAAATGTTTTGGCTCACTTTGAGTCACTCAAGTTAGAATCAACTGAGGTTGTATGTTTTATCACCATGAGTGATTTTATGTATGACTGCATCATACTTTAACATCCTAAATCCTAACATGTTTTTTTGATCATCAGATTTCTACAGAAGCTGCTGCAGATGAGGTTCAGAATAAAGGTGAAAAAGATGGAAATGATGTGCCTCTTGGAAAAATGATAAAAGGTTTAAAGTCACATGGATCAAGGGGAAAAAAGAATAAAAAGGTCAAGAAGAAACTGGTTGAAAAGAAAAAGGCAGAAAACGATGTTGATATCTTGACAATGGTGAGGGAAATAAATCTGAGTACTACTAGCAAACTTGAATCAAGCAACGGCCATGAAGATTTTCCTGGTAAGAGAACGAATGTGGATGCAATGCCTGCAAAGAGCAAAAAAAGAAAAAATAGTGATGCAACATTTGTTCCAGTCCCCAAACATCAAAGGTCATCATCCGAGCACAGTCGTTCTAAACCCAAAAGTACTTCAAAGGAGCGTTCACCTGGTTCAGGAAATGCCTCACTTCAAGGAGGAGTTTCTCCACTAGAGTTGAGTGAAATTGACATGGGGAATAACCATGATTCAGATGATGATGTGTCAAAGGAGAAGAAGGTTGGTGGAAGCAGTGAGTCAGATTTATTGGTTTCATGTTTGAAAAAGCCTCCGGGTTTGTCCAAACCTAAAGCCAAAGGCTCAGGCTTGGGTCATTATGATGAGGAAAATGACCTTGAAGATTCCAGTGACCTTGATGTTAAGGTGACATCTTAACTATGTCTTCCCCACCCACCCACCCACACACACACACACATGTATATATATTGCATTTATTTAATTCCTCTCTCTCTCTCTCTCTCAACATCGTGAGTATTGGAAGTCGGGACAGCTTACACCCACCATTCCTTCTATTTAACTTGCAGCATTCTAGTGTGCTGAAAAAGGTTGATAAGAACAACATGAGTAACTCTAAATCCTCAAGTGGGGCTGCCAAGAAGAGGAAACGAAGAAGCATTGCAGGATTAGCAAAGGTATGCTGATAGATATGCGTGTTAATCTAACTATGATGTCTATTTGATGTGCTCAAGTATGTAGTATGTAGAACTAATCCGAGGTTCTTCTGTTGATAATTAGAATGCACCTTCAATGTATTCTAGCATTTATATCTGAATCTTAATTATGTGTGCCAACAATGAGTGTTCTATGTACCAAACAGAGTGCAAAGCTTTCCTTTGACGTGTGTTTCTTAGAAGAGTTCCTAGTTACTGAGAAGTTCTAATCTCAAATGTGAAGTCTATTCATCATGGACTGATGTAGGGCTCCGGATTGAAAGGAATTTTATCGCTATCAAGTTGGAAGACAATGAAAAATGTTTCCGTTTCCAACGCTCATGCTTGTACTTATCCAAAATATTGATGCTCCATTCTTATGATTATGTTTTATTATTAAATCCTTTCCAAATTTATTGGCTTGACCAAGTCTATATATTATTTTTAGTGATTTAAGATAATTATTATCATTTTTTTGCTAAAATTATATGGTACCCAACCTGATACAGTTCTTAAATGTAGTGCATGTTCAAGTATAGTGAAAGTGATATTGAAGACTTGAGTGGATGCAGAATTAAAGTTTGGTGGCCCATGGATAAAAAGTGAGTATCTACCTTATTTCTCTGATATAGATAGTTTCTTCCTGTTATCGTTTTTTTTTATGAAGCAAAACAATGTTTGGAATTTTTTCCCTCTTTATCATTTGTAGAATTGTGAATAGGATAATTGTTTTTATTAGTCTTTTATCTTTTGAGTATATTTTTATTATTCTTTCCGTTCATAATTAGTTTCCTTAGTTGAAACTTCTCTTGTAGTATATTTACGACATTATTGGGCTCACAGACAAATAAGAATAATTTCTCCAAAAACAACGTCATTGCCTAGTTTATAGTTGCATAATTGCTTTGCACTCCATTCTTGAATGAAGATGAAACATCAATGTTCATATATTTCTAAACTGAAAGTGTCCTTTTGAGCATTTAAGGCACTTCTCAGGAATCAAATCATTGGCTGGGCTAGGACGAGCCTTCCCTTTAATAAGCAGGTTGGGTATGTTATTAAATGCACGTCGCCCAACGTGGATCATTAGTGGTTGGGCTAGGACTGTTGGCTCAAGGCTCCACTTTATTGGGTCAAGGCATGTTATTTGTGCTTTGAAGGACCCACCGGGAGATAAAGAGACATGCTCAGCATTCTCCAGTTTTACTGCAGGGACTGTTGTTATTTTTTTTAGAAGAGTTGGAAGATGGAGTGCTGGAGGCAATTATTTTAGAGGGCTGTGGTAGTGTTAGATAACGTTTCGCGTATGCCCCCTAACACACACACGCCAATAGTTTTGCTTAATTGAAGGGGCTTTATAGTTTATGTATATATTTTTTGAAATCTCTCTAACCTGAGGTTGGGATTGACCACTTGTTGTCACTTCTCTTTGTTTGACAAATTTTTATCAGAAGGAAATGACAAAACAAATTAATTTTCAAGTCCGTTTAATTTTGATGTTTTTATTCAATTATTATTGTTTTCTTTGAAGAATTATTGTTATTGCAGCAAAGTCCCATAGACTATTCTCTTGATGACTGATACTGGTTTATTTGGTGATTTATTTTATAAAGTTATATTATTATCACCACGTATCTGATGTATATCATTATTAAAATTTTCAGATTCTATAAAGGCACAGTGAAATCTTATGACCCAATAAAAAGAAAACACGTGGTAGGCTGTGCCATCTTACCCTCTCATTTCCCTGATTTCTTTTGATTCTTAGTGCTTGACAAAGCCAATTATTTGCTGCTTAACTCCTGGCAAAGTTCCTTATATTTTTTATTCAATGATTTTAATTAACAAGATACTATATGACGATGGAGATGTTGAAGTTCTCAAACTCGAGAAGGAGCGGTGGGAGATCATTGACAGTGATCACAAGACTTCAAAGGTATGACCGTATGAGAATTTTATCTCATCTCTTTCATATTGCCTCAAATTGTTTGACCATCTTTTTATCAGAAGACGATTAGATTCTTATGATTTTTCCATTGTCATTTACAGAAACTAAAACTGTCCAGGAGTCTTCCTTCCCACGAAGTGTAAGTTCTACCTCTCAGAAGTCTGTTTCATTTTTTTTATCAGACCACATTCAGATGCTTGTAAACCTATGATTAATTGGTTTCCAAGAACAGATTTCAAATCAGTTATTATTGCAGAAACTGGAATATCTTTTTTCCCCCATAAAAAACATTGTATTAACAGGGAAAGGAAAAAAGGGAGATGATCACAAAAATCCTTAGAGATGGAACTCCATCAAGAAGCTGTATTAACTTCCATTGTTTCTCGCAATTCAAAATTTCTTAGCAAGTATCATGGATAGCTTTAGCTTTGCCTTTAAATTGGTGCCTCATGAGTCATGACTAGCTGAAGCAGGGATTCCTCAATAGACTGACCTTCAACCTCCCAAGGCTGAAAGCTGCCAACTAATTGCACCAAGTTCTATCACAGAGCTGGATTGAAGGAATAAATGGTCCAAATATTTCCACTTCTAAAGAGCACACACACACGAGGACTAGGGATGATTTAGAAATTTTCTTTTGAATCCTTACATCAAGTATTCATTCTTTGGAGATATGGTGACTACGAGAAAACTTGACTATCTGGGATAATAGATTTTCATTGAGGATTGGTAATCCCTGAAAGCAAGTTTCGAAGTCAACGGTTGAAAATTGCATCACATCAATTTTTTTCTGAAGTCTCGTCCAGGACCTCACTCAGGTTCACACACTTCACCTTATAAACTAGCATAGCATGCTCAGAAATTTCCTAATCAATTAAGGGCCTTCTGAGTTTCAAAATCTGAACCTGAAAAAAGCTCCTCCATTGGTCAACCTACAAGGTCATAAATTTCAAGGAATCAAAGCAAAACCAGCTAATTCTTAACCAAGGAATCTCCAAAATTTGATTTTTTCATCATTTCCAACTTTTCTCTGTTTTGCATCAAACGCTTCTCTTTGAGCGAGATTATCCGGTCAAAACTCTTTTAACCGAACTAATCAACATTCGTTAAACCCCCGGAGACTCCACTATAGTCCGAGGGCTGCACTTTCCTCACTGTAGATATATTATGTCCTCTTCATATAACCGTCATGGACAAGTCGACCCTTCACAGGTTGTTCGTAATCACAGCTGGGTCATTTAAACCGTTTAACCCCTGCATTACGTCTTGTTCCTTAAGTACCATTTGGTATTAGAGCTTTGGCTCTAGATCGGGTATATCATTTATCTTTATTCGTGTCTTTTATATCCATCTTATTCAAAATTGAATGTATTAAGGAGTTTTAGTGTTTGTGATTCAAGGGTTCGTATAACCAAGGGGTTCTTGATCCAATTCACTAAGGTTTCGTATCATTTGGTATCAGAGCTTCAAGAACCCCTTGGTTATACGAACCCTTGAATCACAAACACTAAAATCCCTTAAAAGACACAAAATAAAGATAAATGATATACCCGATCTAGAGCCAAAGCTCTGATACCAAATGATACGAAACCTCAAAGAATAAGCGTGAGAACCCCTTGATTATACACCCCCAACACATTAACTTGAAAACCCCAGTAGTCAATTCGATCTCAGCCCCTAAGATAGGCTAGACGACAGATTACTTAGATGATATACCCGACCTAGAGCCAAAGCTCTGATACCAAATGATACGAAACCTCCAAGAATAAGCGTGAGAACCCCTTAATGGAAATGAACGCTTGCTGTGAATGACCATGTGTTTTGTTTGTGTGTGTGTGTACATCTAGATGCTATTCGGTTGTCGCTACAACGTGATTCTGGCTTTTTTTTTTGCCTCTTTCACACTATATAATGTCTTTTTCTCCATTTTTTTTTAAATTCTTTTGCAGTACACTTGGCTTGAAGAATAAAGACTCGGGTGGTTCACGTTCATTTAAGAAACCATTTAAAATGTAAGTGACCCAAGGTAGTGATATTGCTTCTTTTATATTTATTATATAGCACTTGGATGAAGTTGTACTGTGTTCCAGAACAAAAGGGAAAAGGACACCAAAGAAATATTTAAAGCATGGTCAAAATGGTGCATCAAAATTAAAATTTCCGGATGCTGGCGAGAAAGGGAGTTCAGACATTTCAAACCCTGGAATTCCCAAAAGGTCTAATGTATATGACGAAGTGGACTCAGGTAAAACATGTTTTCTTTTCCATGAGGTTGAAATTCTTTTATATAATCCTTGTACCTTGGAGATCTTACCATGAAAGAAAGTAAGTTGTTTATGCATCATCATTTGTCTAGTGACATCTTAATCCCTGTTTTCGAGAATATATTGAGTCATTATCCTTGATAGGTCCTTCTTTTGTAACACTTTTTATATTATCAATGAAATTGTTTCTGTTTCCTATAAAAAAAGAGAATATATTGAGTCAGAATTATCTATCTGCCCCAGACTGTTTTAGGGCATAATTTTTGTCCTAGTCTGAAATTGTATGGAGTTTGACGTCAAACACATAACTGATGGTAGTTTAGCATCTCCACAGTTGTTCTCCTGTAAACAATTGCATCATTTTTCTCCAACATCCAGCAAAAAGGTTTCGTATCATCATAAGATCCATTAGATGTATTGTTGTTGTTAGGATTTAGGGTTTAGTTTAGGGATTATTCTTTCCTTATTTGTTATTGGTTATTCTATCCTTATTTGTATTTGTTCTTTCCTTATTAGTCATAGCAATCTCTATATAATTCTCCATGTAATTCTTTCTCAATACAATGAATAATATACTTTTCATATATTATAACATGGTATCAGAGCTCCTTCTGAAACCCTAGAAAATCAAAAAACCCTAGGGCGGCGGCTTGCGCTTGGCAGCCGTCGCCCCTCGCCCAATTTTGTTCTTCTTCGATCTTTGTTCATATGATTTCGTTAGTTTTTTATTTGGCTTTTCTTTCTCCGGCTGCCGTCGCACCATTTGTCGCCGTTCAGCCGCTGCCCGCTGCCCAGATTCGTTTGTTGTCCACCATTTGTCGCCGTTCAGCCGCTGCCCGCTGCCCAGATTCGTTTGTTGTCCACCATTTGTCGCCGTTCAGCCGCTGCCCGCTGCCCAGATTCGTTCGCTGTCCACCATTTGTCGCTGTTCAGCTGCTGCCCGCTGCCCAGATTCGTTTGTTGTCCACCATTTGTCGCCGTTCAGCTGCTGCCCGCCGCCCAGATTCGTCCACTGTCCACCACCTGCAGTCGGCCCAGATACGCCGCCCAGGTTCGTCCGCCGCCGCCGTTGTTTCCTCCGCATGCCGCCGCCGTTTCCTCCGCACGCCGCCGCCACCAAAGAGCTCTTCCTCTCTTCCTTCAGATTAGTTGCCGCAGTCCTCCTCCATCTGGCACCTCTTCCTTCGATCCAATGAAAGACCTATTTTGGTCTCGGTTTATTTCAGTTCAATGTTCGGTTTTGGTTCAAATCGGTTCAACCCCGATTCGGTTCTGGTTCAAATCGGTTCAACCCCGATTCAGTTTTGTTTTAGTCCGGTTCAGCCCGGTTTCGTTTCAGCCTGGTTCATTCCAGTTCGTTTCGTTTCAACCCCGGTTCAATCCGGTTTGGTTTCGTTAAATCCTATTCAGTTTACTCTGATTCGGTTCTGGTTCAAATCGGTTCAACCCCGATTTAGTTTTGTTTCAGTCCGGTTCAGCCCGGTTTCGTTTCAACCCCGGTTCAATCCGGTTTGGTTTCGTTAAATCTTATTCAGTTTACTCTGATTCGGTTCGGTTTATTTTGGTTCACTATATT
This sequence comes from Herpetospermum pedunculosum, assembly GCA_028017165.1. Lineage (NCBI taxonomy): Eukaryota > Viridiplantae > Streptophyta > Magnoliopsida > Cucurbitales > Cucurbitaceae > Herpetospermum > Herpetospermum pedunculosum. Next base: position 47,871,021 of record CM051528.1, on the reverse strand, counting down.
CGTTGTGCATCTGCCTCCGCATGTTCGCGCAAACTCTCCGTCATGAAGATTCAGCATTTGTTCGTCCAAATTATCTAACAAACTCAATTTGGTTTCTCAACTACCATCTTGAGTTTGAGGGAGGGTGTTAGGATTTAGGGTTTAGTTTAGGGATTATTCTTTCCTTATTTGTTATTGGTTATTCTATCCTTATTTGTATTTGTTCTTTCCTTATTAGTCATAGCAATCTCTATATAATTCTCCATGTAATTCTTTCTCAATACAATGAATAATATACTTTTCATATATTATAACAGTTGTAGTATGTGAATGGCTTATACACACACTGAGTTGATGTTCATTTTAGTTGGTAAGTCTATAGAAAATGGTCGCCCTATAATTTATGCATACATTTTTTGAACAAACATATTTTGTAGCTTTGTAGAAAAAGCATTGCAGTCCCTGATTATGTAAATGTTACTTGTTTTTTGGTTTTTCTGAGAGTTCATTGTGCATCTCCTAGGTGATTCTGGAGGGGAGCACACACAGACTCTCAACAAGGAGTTCACAGACCGAGAGGACTCTGATAGGGAAATCAAGTCTGACTCAAGAGAAAGAGGTGAAGGAGATCGTCATATCGAGGAATTTGATGAAGAAGAGAAGCCTGATGTTGATGAAGTAGAGAAGCCCGATGCTGATGATGATGAAGAGAAGCCTGATGCTGATGATGAAGAAGAGAAGCCTGATGTTGATGAATTTGATGAGGATCCTGAGAGCTTTGAGAAACATGCTGATAATGCTAGACATTCTCATAAAGAAGGCAGGGAAGCTGACGAATCAAGTTCGAGAGAGAACATTGATGACGACGACTCCGATTCTGGAAAGAATCAAGGGACTGCAGTTGAACAAAGTAGTCCCGGAGAGGAACAGAAAGGCGAGGTTGATGAACTTTCTGACGACGAGCCTCTCGTAAGTCATAACTAACCAGACTTCCAATTACCAAATGAAATTCGTTAAGCTTATGTCACAAATTTTCATCAATGCAGAGCAAGTGGAAGCATCGAGCAGGAAAACGAGGCTTGAGATGAACCAGGACACAGTTGCTCTGTCACCTAGTATAGTTGTCCAATAATTTTGAATGGCCAATGGCTATGACGGATTTCAAGTGAGCTGCTGACGAGAGCATGGGTGCCAGTTTCAGTAAAAAGAAAAAATGTGACATAGATTATACTTTACTGACCCAGTTGCTTCACAGCAGCTACATGTAGAATGTAACATAGCAGTCCCAGTTTCTTACGTTTAGGGGTTCAAAATATGAAGGATTAATTAGCTTTTGCAGTAGGGTATAGATGATTAGGTCTTTTGCATATAATCGTATGATGCCTTTTTTTTTTGTTCTTTACTGCCCTTTATATGACCTTTCTGATTTATATGTTAAAAAGTCCACATGTATAGTTTGAATATACATGTTACTATATACAATGTATTCATGGTTGAATTTCAATGTCCAGTATAAGAATGATTCATTTGCCTGTTCTCGTTACTCCTTTGCTTGTGCTTGCTTGGTTTAGAGTCAAACAAGTAGAAGAAAAGAGGAAACAATTGTTTTTTCAAGTGTTGTCTAGTAGGGATGTCACCATGTTGTTTTTTTTTTCAAAATGATTTCTTTTTCATTCCTTTTCAAATTGAGCCTGGCCTCCCGACCAAAACCAACCAAGTCGATTACTAACTCGACCAACGTCGAATAGAGCGAACTAACAAACATAGTTCAAATTGACCAAATTGAGTTAGTTTGTTTTGACTTGCATCCATATTGTCTGGTAGGTTGGGGATGACACTGTTCTGTTTTATATTAATGAATCAAATGCAATGTGATGTTTGAATGAGCTGATGAATGTTGGTCTTTTGCAAGTTTGATGGACAATTGCTGGAGAGCAGGAGGTCGCTTAATAGTCTGTTCATGCTGGTGATGAAAAATCAAAATGGTAAATGCTAAGAGAAAGGAAAGCATCATCACCTAATTGGAGTAAGAGGGAGATGAACATTTTTTTAGTACCACTCAATGTTATGTAACTTTCAATTTACCATGATTCATGATTTTTCATTTATGTTCAAAAGTTTTATTTTTTTTCTTCTGGATTACATTTGATGTTTTTCATAAAAGTTAATGTTCAATTATTTTTTAAGCCCATCTCTCTAACATTAAAAAAATAAAAATAAGAATAAAAGACTCATTTATGGAAAAAATTGAAATCTAAAAAATAAGATACAATTAATGAAATTGAAATCCCAAAATTCACATTAATCACGTCCTCTCCCTCATTAAAATCGACCCCTCTCTTCTCATAATCACTCCTAAAAAATCTCCTCCCCCACAATATATAATATACTCATATATACTATAATATACTCATATATGAAGTATATATGGTGAATATATAAAAAGAACATATTTTCTAAAAAAACAATACATATTATCTATAAATATATATGAAGAATAGATAAGAATTTATGGTGGATATATATAAAACACGCACATATTTTCTATAAGTATATATACAGTTTTTATGGAGTATATATACTAGTAGCAACTGACAGGTATAGATATGAAGATATATACTATTGATAAGAGAGAGTTAATATGAAGATATATATTAATTATTCTGTACAATAATCGAAAATCGTGGAAAAATTGATTGAATGAAATCTATGCTAAAATCATGGAAACTAGGAAGAAAATATCAACATTAATTTATGGAAAAAAACCGAATGATTATTATATATCTTTAATTCAGAAAACAAAATGGAGAGAAAAACTTAATCATTATGAAGAATGAAAGTAATTAATATGGAGAAATAAACTTAACGAGGAACGTATTGGTAAGCAAATATATACTTAAATCTAAACGTGAAAATTGTAAATTTTTTGATATTTTAAAAAATATGCCACCAACAATGGTTATTCGGGACAATTTCTCAGTCAAATTATGATGGAAGTACGTATTACGGAAGTATCAATTTTTTTTTTCCTTCTGACAACTGACAAAAATGTTCAATCTCCAATGTGCTATAGAAAGTTGTTCGGTGAAGATCTAACAAATCTATCGGGCCAAATCGAGCATAGCTCAATTGGCATAAGATTGAACCCATGATTAAGAGGTCATAGGTTGAATCCTCACATTAATTAAAATATCGTTGCAAAAAAAAAATAAACCTATCGAGAGGTTGAACTCCGGGGAATGTCCTAGCATTTAGCAACCCTTTGCAAAGATGGGAATACCTATATTGCAATGGAGAAGGTCAAAAGATGACAGGTTTATTATCCTTTTAGTTTTAGGCCCTAAACCCTAAACCTTGCACCCCTGCCAATCAGATAAAATTTTGGTTATGATATTTGAGATTGAAATGGAGTAAAAGTTGTTTACCAAAATGTGAGGGGGCCCTAGAGCTTTGAGGAAGATAAGAACAACAAGACTAATATAAATGCTTAATTAAGTCTCTGATTCTAGGAAATTAATGGTTGATGTTTTTAATTCTTTGGGCTAGCTGTCATGGTCATGAAAGTGGAGGAGATTTGATATGTTTAATTTTTGGATATTAAGAAAAATGTCTAGTTTTGAATAGTGGAAATGAAAAATGTTGAATGTGCACTCTATGTCTCAGTGATTGTAGGAGGAGGGTTGTTAATTTTTCCCTATTATAACCCTACTACTTATTACCTCTTCATTAATTTATAATCCAAAATTTTAAAATAAAATGATTGGAGACCAAAATATTTTTGGGTAAGGTGTTTGGTTTTCGTTAATTGCCGCTGGAATTTTCAATTTTCGTTATGTGTGGCCGGTGATGTATACCTGCGGATATACCTTCGTAATGGTGCCTAATATTTTGGGGTGACGTAATTGGTTTCCGTTAATTGCAGCTGGGATTTCCAATTTCCATTATGTGTGGCCGGTGATGTATACCTGCGGATATACCTTTGTAATAGTGCATCCATACACAACCTTTATTGGTATATAGAGGGACATACTCCACCACATTGACTATGACTAGTGTATTCCGGACGTGCAAATCCTAAAAAATAACAAACAAATCATTCCTCTCTCCACCCTACTATTTAGGTTCGATCAGTCGACATCTCAAACATTTCATCTTTTCCTAATCGTGCATTTTTTAAATCTTGCTCAACCGAATCCAAAAAAAAAAAGGGTTACCCCACTTTGTTTCCAAATTTTTTAGGATAAACCATATCCATCTCTCTAACTACCGTAAACTATTTCATGCAATTCGAAATTCGTATATTGGAATTTTCTAAATCTTAAACCCTAAATATTTTCAGCCGATTCGAAATTAGATTATTCAAATTCCCAAAATCTTAAACCCTAGATTTTTATACCTAAATTCCTTAGAACCAAACTAACACTAACCTTCTACTTTTCCGTTCAGAAACCAAATGCCAACAAGAAATGGGAGAGATGACAGACGTTTACCAACTTTGTGGAATCTTCCGGAGGTAGGTAGGAAAGACCAACGTTGAGTTTGGGATATGCATCACTCCGACGAATAGTTCGATGGAGGGAGGTCTGAACGCTGCGTCGAATGGCCGGAGTCTTTCGATGAAGGGGTTTTTGTGTATGCGTTTGCGGAAATGAATCGCTTTGGTTGAGGGATGATATACAACCAGTATGTATGCGTATGCGGAGAGGAATCACTTTGGTTCAGGGATGGTATACAACCAGTAGAATAAATGGTGAATTGTTGAAGGGGGTTAACGCTTTGAATCCCTCAAATCCATCATTGCAATGGCTTGGGGAAACGCTTCGGCAGTCATGCAAGGAGTCCAACATGCAACATTTACTCATGCCATCACATCCCTCGGCTACAGGTGATTGGTCAACCCTTTGCTTTTCTTCTATTACGCTGTGTACCACCTTGTATACACCTGACGGGGCAAATTCGTTTGCAGCATCATTTCCTCAGGTATACAGGAACGTTTTATACATTTTTGTTTGGTAGGTGTGTAACTATGTATCTGTCTTTGGTTAAGTGTCAAATATTTTTTCCCCTTGTCTTTGTTAACTTCCCATCGATAACTTCTCTCTCTCCTCCCAACAATTTCCAATTTTGCGGCATCTTTTTATTCAATTTCGAAATTGTAGAAAATTGTAGGAGGGTAGGTTTGTCCACTAGTGTGTAGATTGACTTACTAAATATAGGGTTTAGACATTATTCCAAAAACAAAGAGTGGGTTAAACATTTTTCAGGTTGACCTCCTAGGTTTTAGACGTTCTTCTTGTTAACCCCCAATTCTTTTGTTATAATCAGGTTAAATTAGAAGTTTAGTTTTATGAATTTATTTGGTTTGTGAGTGTGTAATAAATTCTTGAAATTTTAATTTTGTGTTTAATAAGACTTTAAACTTTAAAATGTCTAATAAATCTATGGAAAATTGTAACAGATGTCAATTTAGAGTAAAATAATTAAAAATATAACATTTTTTTAATTTTTTTACGGTATGACAATTTCTATCACTGAAAGTATGGTCTATCGCGGATAGTAGTCTATCACCTCAGTTTTTTTTTATAGAATTTTAGTGTATCACTGACAGTAGTCTATCAGTGATAGTCATATATCAACGATAGCTTCTATCAGTGATATAGCCACTGATTTTTTGCTATATTTGCAAAATGTTTTAAATTTTGCCAAATTTGTAATTATTTTTGGGTCTGATTGTTGTTTGGGTAACCAACCATAAATCTATGAACGGTTAAATTTGTATTTAATGAATCCCTAACATATTCAATATTTTTTTTAAAAAAATTTAACAGACTTATTAGAGATAAAATTGAATTAAGTGTCTAATAAAATTAAACTTTTAATTTGATGTCAAATAGATCGGTGAATTTTAAAAAAATTCTGAAATAAGTTAATGACCTATTAAATATACTCATAATTTCTTTATTATGATTTTCACATTTCTTAGAGAAAGATTTGAATTAGTCAATTTTTAATAAAAAAAACAAGTTTTAATTTTTTTTTTAAAATTTGGACTTGAATTTTAAAAACACTTGTAATAAAGGAAAAAATCGTTGGTATGAAAATAGTATTTACAAGTTTAATTTTTAAAAAATAAAATACAAAAACTAAATAGTTATTGAATAGATGCTTAGTTTTCCAAACCAAGAAGTAGTATCCAAAAATATGTATTTAACATACACTGATACACCTTACTAACTTGAGTGACAACAAATTTATTGTGTATGAATTAAATATGTATTTAACATTAGGGGTGTACATGGGTTGGGTTGGGTTGCAGGGTTTTCCAACCCAACCCGAAAATTTCGGGTTGGTGAATTCTCAACCCAACCCAACCCAACATTTCAGTCAACCCAACCCAACCCAACCCTTCAATTTTCGGGTTGGGTTGGGTTGGGTTGTCGGGTTGGTATTTTTTTTTTTTTTTTTTTAATTATTTAAAATACTATTAACAACACAAACTAAATGAATTATTCAAAATATCCTTCATATTCTTATTTGAAAGCAACAAAATTGACTTTAGAATTTGCTAACAACAAAGTTTAAAACAATAAAAAAATATATAAAACAATAAAGTAATATAAAAAACCAGCAGTAGGTATGCATTTCTAATTTACTTAGATACCATTTTTAAGGAGAGAAAATAAAATAGATCAAGCTTTTCTCATTCCCACAACTTCAGTGAAAGATCAAACTTTTCATTTACACAACTTCAGTAAAAGATCAAGCTTATCATTCAATTTCACACAACTTCTGTAGTAAAAGATCAGCCTCTCATTCACAACTTCAGTAAAAGATCAAACTTCTCATTTACACAACTTCCGATCAAACTTCTCATTTACATAACTTTAGATCAAACTTCTCATTTACACAACTTCAGTAAAGACTTCAAAAGTTACAAATAATATTAGTTTCAGAATCAAAAGAATCACATATTTGCATTTTAATTCTCAAACGAATTCATCATACAAGTTTAAATTTCACAGCAAGTAATAATAGAAAGTTCATCCACTATTGAAATCAAATCATACATTCAATTTTCACCAATTATAAATTTTCAGCCGCAACCCAAAAAAACCCGCAACCCATTCGAAGGCTTCAGGCAACCTACCACACATTCAACACCAAGAAGGACTTGAGCCGGCAATGGTGGAGAGCAACTGCAGCGAGGCGGAGAGCGAGCTCGGCGGGAGGCGACTGCGAGGCGAGCGACTGTGAGGCGGAGCGATGAGCGACTGCGAGGCGCAGCGAGGATGGCGAAGGCGACTGCGAGCTCGGCGGGAGGCGAGCGACTGTGAGGCGGAGGCGACTGCGAGGCGCAGCGAGGATGGCGAACGCTACTGCGAGGCGAGCGACTGTGAGGCGAAGCGCGTGGTCGGCGGGCGGCGAGGCGGAGACGAGAGAGAGGGGAGGCGGAGGGCGAACGCGAGAGAGAGGGGAGGCGGAGGGCGAACGCGAGAGAGAAGGGGAGGTGGAGGACGAACGAGAGAGAAGAGGGGAGGCGGCTGAATTGATAAATGAGAATAGAATGCCAAACCCTAATTCATTTTATATATATATATATATATATATTTTTTAATATATTGAATTCGGTTCGGTTCGGGTTGAACCGAGCCAAATTTGGTTCAACCCGCGAACCGAACCGAAAATTCGGTTTTTAAAAAATGCAACCCAACCCAACCCATATTAAAAAAAAACCCAACCCAACCCGAAAAGTTGGGTTGGGTTGGGTTGGGTTCGGCGGGTTGCGGGTTTTTTGTACACCCCTATTTAACATAGGCTGATACACCTTACTAACTTGAGTGACAACAAATTTATTGTGTATGAATTTTAGAAGAAGCTTTTTGATATACACACAAATATTTTAGAGGAATTGATTGAATAGTAATTTTATCAAAAGTCTACATTACATTAAATTTATTGGGTATGAATTCTAGAATGCCTTCACTCTTTGAATTTTTTATTTTATTTATTTATTTTTTTAATCATCTAAATTATCATAATCTTCAAAGAAAAATTGTAACCTGTGTCAATTTAGAGTAAAATAATTAAAAATATAACACTTTTTAAATTTTTTTTTGCAGATATGAAAATTTCTATCATTGATAGTATGGTCTATCGCCGATAATAGTCTATTACCTCAGTTTTTTTTTTTATAGAATTTTGCTCTCGGGTGGAATTTCCAGATGACGCTTCAGACTTTGGAGTGTCGAGACGCTCGGCCCAGCGTCTCGACGCTAGGCAACGTTGAGCCAGCGTCTAGACGCTCCCTGCTCAACGCTTGCTCTCGGGTTTTTGCATGGAATTTTGCCTTAGAGCTTCCCAAAACGCCAATTCTTCATATTTTTGCATGGTTCTTTCCCCGAGGTGTTCTTAGGACCTTAAAACGTGATATTAAGCCTCAAACGACGTCAAACGTGCCCGAGAACAATTTACCGAGAACACCTATAATTAACACAGATAAACAAGATTAAGCACATAATTAGCATGAATTAGAGACATAACTATAGCTCCAAAATGGAGCTATCAGTGCCTGCAAAGTAGAAGGGAGCATCTTACTAGGATTCTGAACAGTTTCCAAAGTAGAAGCAATTGGTTCACAACATTCAGTCGAGGGTGGTTCATGCAACTCAGTTTCATCAAAAAGTTTATTTACATCTAATGGGTCATCCCCATCCTCAACAGATATATGTGTATTCTGTATAAGTGAATCAATTATGTCTACTTGACAAAGAGAGTGTACATCTTCAGCATGATCAATCATACAAGACACATTAACCTCGACAACTTCTCCGCCATACTCAACAAATAAAGTGCCCTTATCAACATTTATCTTAGTTTTAGCAGTTTTCATAAAGGGTCTACCTAATAAGATCGAAGCAGGCGAAGAAGAAGAATTTTCATCCATTTTCAAAATGTAAAAATCCACAGGAAAAATTAATCCATCAACTTGCACTAACACATCTTTCACTACTCCTAAAGGATGCACATAAGATCTATCAGCAAGTTGGATAACTACTCCGGTTTCCTGTATTTCTTTCAATTTTAGATCTTGATAGATGGAATAAGGCATAACACTTATCGAAGCTCCTAAGTCTAGCATCGCCCTTTGAATTTTCACACCACCAATCTTACAAGGGAGAGAAAACATACCTGGATCGTCACATTTGTCTGGTAAGCTTTTTATAATCAAAGCAGAGACATTATTACTTACCACGACTCTTTCATTCTCTTTTTTCTTCCTTTTGTTGGTGCATAATTCTTTAAGGAACTTGGCGTACCTCGGAATTTGCTTAATCACATCCAACAGAGGGATATTGATCTCTCCACCTTTTTAAATGTGTTGAGGAACTCCTCCTCATGAATCTGTTAGGACACCATTGTTAGGACACCGCCTAACGGATCATGAACTCCAATGTATTGATATGAAAAGATATATGAAATACAAGATTACAAGTGTTTAAAGGTACTTGCACCCTCCCATCTTGAGAACTATCTCAAACCCTAATCCACTTAACCAATGACCACTTTCCTCTAATCTCACTCCCTCTATTTATAATCATATACTCTAACTAACTTCCTAAGTAACTACCCTATATGCTCTTACTACTAACATACCAACCCATATACCCCTAACTGCCCATATACCCCTAACTAGGGTCCTCACATTACTCCGTCCTTAAAATACACCTTGTCCCCAAGGTGTGCCTAAAAAAACATAAAATTGGGTGAGGATGAAAACTTAAAGAAAATACAGCACCTAACAACTTCAAACTAAGAAAAATAATTTTTCCAACAAAAATGCAGTTGAACAGTGCTCTGAAGATCATGTGTGGCGGCGGCGGCGACCTCCGTGGGCGGTGGGGTAAGGTGGCGGTGGTCGGAGACAAATGGAGGAGATGGTCGGTCGTGCTTGAGTTTGCCCGATGGAGATGGCCAACGTGGATGGAAACATGGTGGCTAGGGTTCGTTTCTTCATATAAAGAAATGACTGGGCTTAAAGTATAGAAGTCAGCCCAAAACCTATCTTGTACAACCTTCAGAATTTTGTCTTTGAACACATATGGGCCCCATGTAAAAACAGCCCAACTAAACCACCTTTAATAAACTCAAAATTCTTCAACAACCCACTTTCTGATTTTTCTTTTCTTTGAAGACTCACGTGACAAACCCAAACCCTAACAAATTGCCAGAATATTATCATATCTCTTTCACAAATGCGACAGTGACGATTCCAATGGCCCTTCATCTCCGATCGAAACAATCGCCGCCGACCAAGTTTTTCTACGAACAACAACCTTTTATTTTTATTTTTGACCTTGCGTTCATGCTTCTTCCTTACACGCCAACACAGATTCCACAGAGTCTTCATCTCCGGCCACAAGCTCCTTCGTCGCTCCTTCTTTCGCCAGAGTTCCGACCACCTAGTCATCGGCGATTTCTCCCGCCATTCAACGTGATTAGCCCAAGCCCTCTTCACGTCCATTGACTTCCCTTCTCGCACCCCTCCTCGCACGTAGCCATGGCGTTTCAGGGCCCTCGGCACCGACGCTGTTATTCGATTCCGACCATGATTTTTGAAGCCCATCGTCCCCAATCGTACCAGTCGCCGACCATGGCGCCTTTCGTGAAGCTTTTTCGTTGATCTGCTTCTTCGTTTTTCCTGCCAATTAGCCGCTGACGACTTCTTCCTCCCTTGTTCCCTCGTGTGCACGCCGCTTCGCCCCTCCGAACATGGGTTTATCGGCAGGTTCTCCCTCCTCCTTTATTTTTTCTCTCTGACTTCTTTCGATCTCGTTTGTTGCTTACGATTCTCTCTGACTTCTTTCTTTCGTTGCTTCTTCGTCTTCGCATATGGACGTTTTGTTGTTTTCCTTCTCTTGTGCATTTGATGCCTTTTCTCTCTCATCGGTTTCTGCCTTTATTTTCCCCCGTTTTGGGTCATCTTCTTGATTTTGCAAACGCTTGATGATATGCTCTTCTTTACCGAGGTATGTGCTCTTTCTTTCCTCGAATCAACAAGTTTCTGTTCTCGTTCTTCCCTTGCGCGTTTTGATTCGGCAATCTTCTGTTCTCTTTCTTTCCTTTATTGCACCCTATTGAAAGAGTTTCGGCATGCATAGCGGAAGCAACGTTGGATCTAAGTACTCTTATTTTGTTAATTTAAAAGAAAAAAGCATGTAATTTGAAAATCAAAGACAAAAATTTAGAAGTTACCTTTGAAGTTCAAATTCTTCTCGATTCCAAACCCGATCTTCGAACGTAACGGTCACGAACCACCACGAGAGTCTTCCCGACTATTCTCCGGCCTTAGAACGGGATTGTGGGATCCTTTGAGTGACTAATTTAAAAGAGAATTGAAGATGGAATTGGAGAGAATGGTAGAGAAATTGTCTTTACAATTCTCAAAGTTCATCAAAATTCCAAGAAGAAGTTAATCTAATTAACCCTTTGTATATATAGAAGACTACATGCAAAAACATGCAAAATTGAGTTAACAATAGGATGTCATGTAGAATCCACTCAATTTAGTGGGATTAGTGGCTTGATGTGGGATGAACACTTAGCAAAAAAGTTTGACTCATAAAAACACCAACAAATGGTTTTTCCCACTAACTCAAGAATTGGATTTTTCCACTAACTTAAGAATTGGATTTTTCCACTAACTTTAGTCATCAAATTGACTCTTGACTTGACTTTCAAGGTTTAGTGGAGTCAATATTTGACTTTTGACTTTCAAAGTTTTAGTCAATTGTCTTTAATTTGACTTTTGACTAACTTTGATCAAATTAATTCAATTTAAAAATTAATTCAAATAATTAATTTTAAATTAAATTAAATTAATATTAAATAATTAATTAAACAATTTAATTAATTCAAATTTAATATCCAATAAATCCAACACTAATCCCGATCATTCCCGATATACATGATTATGAATCCATATTCATATTTTCGATATTTAAATCTTATTTAAATATCACCATCTCTCTATTGTTCAATATTGAGAATATCACCATCTCTTTCGATATTGAACGTTATGTCGTTAAATATATCACATATATTTAACGCTAATTCCCTAATTCGAATTCGAACACTTCGAATTCACTCGTCACACTGTTCTAAGGTTTAGTCCGATATGAGCTAGCAGGGGGACCTCATGGACCTACAGATCATGAGCTCCAAAGATCCGAGATTAACTAATTAAACTCTTTAACCTAGTTAATCAACATTCGTTAACTACCAGGACATTCCACTATAGCCTAGTAGTTGCATTCTCCTCACTGTAGATATATTTATGTCCACTCGATATAACCATGATTAGTAAGTTGACCCTTCACAGGTTGTTCGTAATTTACGGTCGGGTCAAATATCTGTTTTACCCCCGTAATTACATCTTGCTCCTGAAGTCCCACTGATCCTCTAATGAACAATTGGTTTGTGATCCAATCACTAAACCGATTGATATGTGATCTAATCACTATACCGAGTCTCTCTCAGGCCAATGAGAAGGTGGGGCCCCTTGTTCAAGACCTGGTGTCAGCACTTAAGGGAACAACCTATCTACTATCCCTAGAGACGGGTAGGAGTGAATTCTATTTTGCACCTTATGTCCCCAGCTATCTATCTGGTCTTACCCCTGAAATGGGAGGCTTATTGAGTCAGCGCTGTTGAACCACTCTCACCCATGCAGATCTAAGGATAATCCCGAATATACAGGAGTTCATAGTTAGCTCAGGATTAAGGTCAAGTTACCTAGGTCATCGTTTTGAAATAGTCAGTCTTGAAAACAGTAAACAACGTTATAAAACAAGAGTGACTTATTTCGCGGTTCGGTCTAATGCAAACTCTTTGCATAGGACGCTCCCATTCACATGTCTCCACATGAATGATTAAGGATCACATCGTTTGTACTAAATACAAAATGGGTTGCATCCAATAGTGTCCCCAAGATAAGGTATTCAACCTTATCCGTATACTATAGACCGTTTTGGTTATTTACTCGAACTTGATCCACTTTTATGTCTCCACATAAAGTTCAAGTATTCATGTTATAGTCATGGATTTTAGTTTATTGGATTTAGGGTTTTCTAAAATGAAATAAGCAATTCACATATTCAATAATAACTTTATTGAATAAACCTCAATAACACTTTATTAGTAATAAAATATGTTTATCGTTTACAAACCACGAGTTTTAGGACATAAAATCCAACACCCATCTTCCCATTGTTTTCTCATTTCCCCCATATTTTGTTGTAGCACATTGACCTCATGGAGCATTGTCTTCATAAGTTTCCGTAACTCGAGCCAAGAATCGCTCGAGGTTTCCTGCCATGTTTGAAATCAAAAGCCTAGCTTCCAGTGGCGTATAGACAAGGCAGAAGCTGCGTCTGAGCGTGAGGTCGGAAGAACCAGCGTGTCGAGCGATATACGCAGCGGAAGTGATTTTGGATCGATGATACTCTAATTTCATCAATTTAAAAAATAGAAAACATGCTCTAACGACGGAAATAAGAAATTAGAAAACATACCCTTGTAGTTCCAATTTCTTCAAGCTCCGTCGCTCGTTCCTCGTCGCGAACTCTTCCGGCCACTTCTCACGAACGCCCTGAGGACCACCCCAGGTAGTCCCGCTATCCTCGGCGCCGTGCAATGGAGTTGTGGGACTCCGTTAGAAGAGAAAAGAAAAAAGAAAAGAGGAAGGGAGAAGAATAACCAGAGGAGGAGGTCTGAGGGTTTGGCTTGAGGTTGAAGAAGCTCACAGAAACGTTTTTTTTTTTTTTTATCTTATATTGAACTTCAAAAGTTCAATCAACAGCCAAAGATAAAAAAAAAAATGAAAACCATTTCATTTTTGCAATTTTTCAACTTCAAACAACGAACCCAAAAGGCACTACTAAAAAATTTAGCCAAAATTATATATATATAAACACATATGTGTCTTACATGATAAATGCATGTAAGACACACACACACACACATATATATATATATATATATATATATAATTATTAATTAAACTTTTTAATTAATAATTATTATTTAATTCAATATCAAATATTAATTAAATAATATGGCTAAACCCGGTTTTCCAAAAATCGACTTTTTTGCACATGAATCATATTCATGGTTTAGACCATTTCCATATTTAAATCATATTTAAATATGTCAATCATTCTTCCAAAAACCGAATTTGAACAATTCAAATTATTTTCCTTTTTCTTTTTCTTTTCTCTTATATTGTTGCACGACGTTATCCGATCTAGTCAGGAGAACCTAAAGGACCTACAGATCATGAACTCCAACGATACGAGATTATTTGGTCAAAACTCTTTTAACCCGAATCAATCAACTTTCGTTAACCCCTAGAGACTCCACTATAGTCTGAGGGTTGCACTCTCCTCACTGTAGATATATTATGTCCTCTTGATATAACCGTCATGGGCAAGTCGACCCTTCACATGTTGTTCGTAACCACAGCTAGGTCGTTTAAACCGTTTAACCCCGGCGTTACGCCTTTGTTCCTTAAGTACCACTGACACCTCTAATGAACAATTAATTAGTGGTCCAACCAACAGATCAGAAACCCTCTCTAACGAGGAGAGGGTAGGCGCCTATTGTTCAAGCCCCGGAGTCAGCTATTAAGGGAACAACCTATCTACTAACCCTGAAGAGCGGGTTAGGAGTGAACTCCATCTTACTACATGTTACGTCTCCAAAAGTGACCTTTTTAGGACTTATTTATCTTAGAAAGATGTACACTCTTAGGTGTTTTTGATAGGATTTAGCTTAAACCTATGTTTATATATGAGATTTAGAAGAAGGTAGCTAAATTAGGACTTGTGTGCAAGAGGAAAGAAAAGGAATGAAAACCGAAGGAAAAGAGTGAAAACTGCGCATTGCGATAGCATTGCGGAAACATTGCTAAAACAACAATGTTTCAAGTGAAAACCGTAAGTTGACTGATCTGTTTCTGTTAATTTCCGTTATTTCAGGGATTCGTTCTTTCTCCTCCATCCATTTTGAAGTACGACGTTGAAGATTGATGGTTCTCCTTGGCCCAAACGCACCTGCAGATTACTATAAAAGGGGGTCAAAGTAGAGGGTTCAATCATCATCCGGAAGCGTAGAAGTCTTCTCGCAGCTCCATCTTTTCTCCTGTTTTTCTTTGCCGTCTGTTGGTTTGCGAAGTTTAGCTGTTTGGAGTCGATAATCTGATAGGAAGGAGAGAAGATTCATCTTCTCTCTCGATTGGATTCATCCAAGCAAGGCTGATCTTTCTCATCCTTCAGCCGAGGCGGTTGCGACGAGGCGTTCGAGCTCATTTACCTGCTTTCTGTCTTTCCTTTCTAATTTCCAGCATTGTTTAGTTGTTGTTTCTGTTCTAGTAGCTAGTTTATTGCACTTCGTTGCTCTCTGTCTTTGTGTTATTCACTTTAGGCTTTCCTTGTTCATTCAAACAATCAAGTAATCAAAGCAAAATTCAGCATTTCACAGTTTCTTGCCTTTGCGATCTACTGTTTTTCTTTACGGTTTTATCTTTAAATTCCTTCTAAGCATGTCTGTTTTATCTCTTCTTTCTGTTCTCCCTATATCCATGAGTAACTAAGTCACATAGGGGCTCGCTAATGACAATACTATAGGCTAAAAAACGTGAACCAAGCATGTAGGATAGCTCTCGAAGCATTGATTGTATGTAAGCTTCATCCCACGGGCAATTTCGATTGGCCATCCATTTTGTCCAAAGAACTCCTAACCTCTGGAAGGAGTAAGAGTTCAGAGTCATACACTCATGCTAGCCTTCCAAGGTAGCCAGAAAACGACCTAGGAATAGGCGTTTTCCTAGTACAAACCATAACTTTCTGCTTTAACAAGATGCTTAAGACCTTACTTGGATATTAGTAAACTAAAGAATCTAATGCATGGAATCGGACGATACATGAGATTGAGTGAGTTTGATGCATAGAGAGTTGATCCAATGCTTGAGAATCGTGAGAAAATGCCTATAGAGGAGTCGTTAGTAGCCCTTGTTTCTCCATTTTACACATTTTTGCTGTTAGGAAAATTGCGGTAGAATTGCTGTTTCCGCAATTCTGCTAAGTTTACAATTCTGTTTAGCTGTTTTCTTCTTCGTTTATTAATCTCGTCTCTTTTCCTTTGAGTTTAACTTTGACTTGCTCTTGTTTATGTTGCTATCCTTTACATATTCCGTAGGATTTAGACAATTTAAAACCAATTCTACCCCGTCAAATCCACCCATTCTTTCTTAACTTTACACTTCACGAGTAGCTTATAATAAATCTCTGTGGGAAAACGAATGAAAAAATACTTACTACTTGCTATAAGATCATGTATGCTTGCATGTTCTGAGTGCTCTCTCTATCTTATTGCTTATTTATTTTAACACATTGAGCACGCAACACTACACTATGTCCCCAGCTACCTATTGGACTTTATCCCTGAGATGGTAGACTTATTGAGCGGACATTCTGCCACTCTCACCCATACAAGTCTAAGGATACTGTCTAATAAGTAGGAGTTCATAGTAAGCTCAGGATTGAGATCGAGTTACCTAGGCCATCAGGTGAAATAGTCGGACTCTTCAGTAAACGACGTTATAAAGAGAGAGCAAATTTTCGTGGTTCAGTCTTACGCAAACTCATTGCGTAGGACGCCCCCGCTCGCACATCTCGATGTGAAACGACTCAGATCACATCGTTTTGTACAATACAAAACGGGCCGCATTCAATAGTGTTACCAGTATAAGGTACCCAGCCTTATCCATATACTATAGACCGTTTTGACTGTCTACTTGAGCTTGACCCACATTCATGTCATACATGAAACTCAAGTACTCACGATCGTCAAGGGTGTTGGTCATTGGTATAGATTAATGCAAACACGTTTCACTTTATTCCAGCAAACACCTTTACTGAATAAAACTTAATAACTCATTATTACTAAATAGATAATTTACAAGCATAACTGTTTACAAACCACGAGTTTTAGGACATTAAACCCAACAAACTCCCACTTGGACTTAAACGTCCGTGGTGTACATGTTTGCGAGGAGAACTATAAAATCATATATCTATATTCTTCTCCCACTATCCTATTTAGCAACCCGTAGCCCTAAACTCTTTAGGTATCTCTCAAAAACTTTAGCCGTGAGAGACTTAGTAAACATATCGACATGAAGTACTATGAGGTTTTCCATGTGACCATCACATCTCCTCATCCGCACTACTTAAGAGCTCAAAACCCAATTTTTGATGTTGCTATACAAGCTGCAACAAATTTTAGCTTTTATCGAGGAATCAACAATACAACTCTTGTATTCCATTCGTTTATACTATGATAAGTTATTAACCGATATAACTGACAGCTCCCACTGCATAAAACATATCGGGTCATATATCTCAAAAGAGATAGATGTTAACCCAAGATGTGTTAATGCGTAGGGACAACACCTCATAACATCGATTATTAACAACTCTTGTCAATATCAGATGTTAGGAGACTACACTAGTGATTTGTTCTTGGGACTCAAATTAATCTGAATCCATAGAACAAAACAAGACCTTACCCAAATCACATATCTGGAAATAGGTCGCTAGCTAATGCATAAGTGTCAGAAAGTAATCCTATATCATTCTCAATGAATAGGACATTAATTACGGAAACATATTATGTACGTTATAGTATTGATAAAATATTTGGCCAGCAAAGTTTATCAATAACATGTTTAAGCCATAAGATTTGATTAAAACATCAAACCTTAATCATTCAAGATTAAGTTGCTAGTTCCAATCCATAAAAGAATGGAATAAGCTAACAAAACAATTTTGTTCTTAATCTTGTATATGACTCTCAGAGAGATTATGACTTATAGATACTCTAATCAAGATAGCTAGTCTTGATTTCTATTTATCTTATCTTATCTAGTATAGAACAAGAAAAATAGATGTGAGTAGTCTAACAACTTACATCTGGTAACAAGTAAACAAGTTGATACACAATCAACCTCTTCACTTTGGGACAGTCTCATTACCAGAAAGTCAAGCCTTAAAGGTTTTCACCTTAGAGGCTCGGTCATTTAACCTCTCGAAGATCTACAGCTTCGAACCATTGATCCTTGTCTAAATAATCCATTGTCTAATTAAAAACAACGAATCATCAAGTCATCATCTGGTATGATAACTCGAGTTTTATAGACAAACCAATGAGTTAGGGTTTTCTCAACTATTGAGAATAACCAACTCTACTATCAGCAACCCTTGTTGATTTAGATATAACTTTCCTCTAATACACCTAGTCTTAACATCCATGTTGTTTTCTGAATTTAATCGAACATAACGGTATACATCTTTTGTGAAATGAACCGTTCATTTATTTACACCAAAAGATACTTATATACATATGCTAAAAAATACAAAAATATGTACAACTTAATTACACATATCACATATGTGATTTAGGTTCATACAGACAACAACATCAAAAACACAAAACTCCCACTGTAAAGTTGCATAGACGTCTTCTCAAGTCATCCAACACGGAGAAATCGGCCATCAGGAACTAATTTCCTGAAAAGAAAAACAAACATGATTAGTGGTTCTTGAATAAAATTCAGGTATGACATTCATAAATCCACTATACATGTTTAGACAAATAAATCTTATTTACCTTGTCGTTTTTTCTCGGCATGTTTCTCCGCAAGGTATTTTGGGCAGTTGCGCTTCCAATGCCCTTCTTCGTTACAATGGAAACACTTCCCTTTGTCTGAAGACTTTACCTTGGCCACAAGAACAGGGGCTTTGCCTTTTCGCCTGTTTCTCTTCTTCTTACGAATAGTCCTACTACTCGAAGCAGTTGCTTCAGACTTACTCCCAGACCAATCCCCCTTCAGAAATTTCTTTGAAGTGACTACATTAGCCTCCTTCTCTTTTTCTTTAGAGGCATGCAGGGACTGATAAGTCTGAAGCTCATTTAGAAGAGTAGTCAAGTTGAATTCTATCTTATTCATGACCATGTTTGATCAGAAATTAAGGAAACTCTGCGGAAGAGATTCCAAGATAAAACTCACTTGACTCTTCTCGTCAATCGCGACTCCGTTCACTTCTGCCGTCATGAAGTGGACCATCATGTTAAGGACATGTTCCCTAACAGAGGTTCCTTCCTTCATTCGAGCATTATAAACGAATTTGAGGGCTTCATGGCGAAGAGACGAGGACGGTTGTCCAAACATCTCTTGCAATGAAGACATGATTTCCTTAGCGGAAACCATAACCTCATGCCTCTTGGCCAAGACATCTTGCATGCTTGCCAAGATATAGACTCGGGATTTATCATTAGCCCTAATCCAGCGATCGTACGCCTCATAAATAGTTCGTGAAGCGTTTGAGCCAGGAGTTGGAGGACAGTCCTCCGTCAAGACAAATCTCAGGTCATCCAACACAAGAATCGTATTCAGGTTGGATTTCCATGTTCCGTAATTCTCTCCGGTAAGTTTGTCGTTAGCGAATAACTGTAAAAATGAGCTCGCCATGCTGAAAAAAAATGTAAACCTATTAGTGAAACGGTTTTAACCTATTTAAACCAATTAAAAAAAAACTTTAGCAGTAAATAAAGTACCCAAACTCATTATTTACTAGCTACGATACTTTAGTAAATCAGAATGGCCGCTGTCGTAGGGTCAGTCGAGCACTCCTTTACTAAATCAAGACATTCTTGACTAAATGTTAATTCCAGATTAACTCATATTCCACTAGCATCTTAGTTATCGTTTTTGGTCTGGATTTACTAACACCTTAGCAAATCCCATAAGTGTGACCCTCCATTTTTAGAATTCACAGGACGACCCCAACAGTGCAACCGTAGGGAATGTCAGAGTTGGGAATGGCCTTGTGTTTCTCTATCCATAAATGGTGACTGAGGTGTTCGATCTCCCATGCCCCGCCCTCCGTAGGGATCGGTTTCTCCAGGGGGTTAACGAAAGTTGATTGATTCGGGTTAAAAGAGTTTTGACCGAATAATCTCGTAACGTTGGAGCTCATGATCTGTAGGTTCTTTATGTTCTCCTGGCTAGCTCGGATAACGTCGTGCAACAATATAAGAGAAAAGAAAAAGAAAAAGGAAAAGAAAAAGAATTTGAATTGTTCAAATTCGGTTTTTGAAAGAATGATGGACTGATTTAAATATGGAAATGGTCTAAAACATGAATAGGATTCATGTGCAAAAAAGTCGGTTTTTGGAAAACCGGGTTTAGCCATATTATTTAATTAATATTTGATATTGAATTAAATAATAATTATTAATTAAAAAGTTTAATTAATAATTATATATATATATATATCTATATATATATATATATATATATATATATATATATGTGTGTGTGTGTGTGTGTGTCTTACATGCATTTATCATGTAAGACACATATGTGTTTATATATATAATATATATATAATTTTGGCTAAATTTTTCAGTAGTGCCTTTTGGGTTCGTTGTTTGAAATTGAAGAATTGCAAAAATAAAAGGGTTTTCATTTTTTTGTTTATCTTTGACTGTTGATTGAACTTTTGAAGTTCAATATAAGATAAAAAAAAAAAAAAAAAAACGTTTCTATGAGCTTCTTCAACCTCAAGCCAAACCCTCAGACCTCCTCCTCTGGTTATTCTTCTCCCTTCCTCTTTTCTTTTTCTTTTCTCTTCTAACGGAGTCCCACAACTCCGTTGCACGGCGCCGATGATAGCGGGACTACCTGGGGTGGTCCTCAGAGCGTTCGTGAGAAGAGGCTGGAAGAGTTCGTGACGAGGAACGAGCGACGGAGCTTGAAGAAATTGGAACTACAAGGGTATGTTTTCTAATTTCTTATTTCCGTCGTTAGAGCATGTTTTTTATTTGTTAAATTGATGAAATTAGAGTATCATCGATCCACAATCGCTTCAGCTGCGTATATCGCTCCATCAGAGACAAACGCGTCCGAGCTGAGGCTGAGGGCTTGTTTGTCTAACGACTGGTACCTCTCTGTCTGTTTGCCAAGACTCGGGGGTGTTGATGGTTTGTGCATGGCTGACGAGCGACGTGTAGACGACAGAAGCGTGTCCGAGCTGAGGCTGAAGGCTTGTTTGTCCGACGACTGGTACCTCTCCGTCTGTTTGCCAGGACTCGGGTGTGCTGATGGTTGTGCACGACTAGCGAGCAGCGTATAGACAAGAGAAGCGCATCCGAGCTGAGGCTGAGGGCCTGTTTGTCCGACTGCTGGTACCTCTCCGTCTGTTTGCCAGGACTCGGGTGTGTTGATGTGCACGACCAACGAGCGGCGTATAGACGAGAGAAGCGCGTCTGAGCTGAGACTGAGGGTTTGTTTGTCCAACAACTGATACCTCTCCGTCTGTTTGCCAGGACTCGGGTGTGCTGATGGTTGTCCATGACCAGCGAGCGGAATATAAACGAGAGAAGCGCGTCCGAGCTGAGGCTGAGAGCCTGTTTGTCCGACGACTTGTACCTCTCCGTTTGTTTGCCAGGACTCGGGTGTGCTGATGGTTGTGCACGACCAGCGAGCGGCGTATAGACGAGAGATGCGCGTCCGAGCTGAGGCTGAGGGCCTGTTTTTTCGACGACTGGTACGTCTCCGTCTGTTTGCCAGGACTCGGGTGTGCTAATGGTTGTGCACGACCAGCAAGAGGCGTATAGACGAGAGAAACGCGTCCGAGCTGAGGCTGAGGGAACCTGCGTACTTAGCATTTTCTCTTTCGACGTCCCTTGGTGTTTCTGCCCACGGCACCTTAGTATCTAGGTAGAACAGTTGGGAGTCTCGAAGTGTACTCTCGTCTAGCAGGTGAACGGTCTCGTCGTATCTCTGCTCATTGAGAAGACCAATCAGGGGGATTAGGAAAATGTACCGTCACGCGTGGTTTCGAGGTGGCGCAGAGTTCCCAGGCTACTCCCATCCGTTGGATGCGGGATGCGGTGGATGACCACGATGGCCCCTGGTTACAATAAAAGGGGGACATCCTGATAACTCCAATTTGGAGCTATATTTCACTCCCTAACTCTAGCTAAAAGTCGTGTTTAATTGTGTAATTTACCTTGTTTTTAGGTGATTTGCGAAAAAGAGCTCGTGGTGTCCGTTGGACGTGTTTCGAGGCTAAGGAAGTCATTTTAGCGCTTCGGGATCGAAAAAGCTTCAAGTATGAAGAAATGACAAAAAATTACCATGCAAAGGCAAAATTCAGCCCCCAAACCCGAGAGCAAGCGTTGAGCAGGCAGCGTCAAGACGCTGCTCAGCGTCGAGAAGCTAGCCGTGGCGTCGCGACGCTCCGAAGAGGCTCGCGCTGGAAATTTAGGGCGCAGCGTCGAGACACCCTGATGGGTTATAAACCCCATTTTTCTGATTTTTCATCATCTTCTCCGCCATTTCTCCTCGGGTTTTCGCCATTGAAGATGCATTTTAAAGCTTTTCTTCCCCCCTTTGAGCTTGTATGAACTCCAAAGCCTCCATGGGAGCTTGGATGCTTCTAAGTACCATGGAAGGCTACGACAATGTGACGGATTTGGGATAAATGTAGGGATTTGTAATGGTTTTGTAATATTTTGATAATCTAGACTTTGAATTCTGTCTTGGCATGTTTGTAGTGTAGCATCTACTCTCTCTTGCTTAATTTATGAGTGTGTTTGATTGATAGACTGACGAACTTGATTTCTAGCATGCTTTAACGTTATAGATTAGTGATGTCGTGCCTCTCCTAATCGACTTAGTAACACAGAGAAGTAGAACAAATCGAAGTATCCTTTTAGATGTTCTGAATGTTGATTGCTTCAGAGTTGCCGGGTAATCGCCTAGCATTTAGAGTGTTTAATTGAATGTTCGTCGTGAATTGCTAGTTACTGCTTTAATTATCTTGGGGCTGATCATTCTGATTTTGTTAATAGCATTGTATGATTAGAATTAACAATTCTGATTATTATTTATGTGGCCGGTTGCTTCAGGGTTGTCGGGCAACCGTTCACGTGCATCATTTCATCCATTGCCATGATGTAGAGTTAAATGATAGATATTACATTACTTAGCAAATCCCGAAATTCCTAAATCCATCACGCTTGAATCTCTGATATTTTTCCGTTAACGTTCTTAGAATTAATTCTGCATGAGAAAAACCCCCCAATTTGTGACAATTAATCAATCAATCAATTTCCAATTCGAGCATTTAATTTCATCTTGACACGCTCCCTGTGGATCGATTCCGTTGCCGCTAGCTGCAAAGCTAAACAAATTCGGACTTATAAATTTCATTTTGGCAAGCCTCGACAGCTTGAGAAATTGAGGCACACCATAAAGTGCAGAACCCAACAACCACCAAAATTGGCGCCATTGTCGGGGAGCAACTAAGATGAAATTATGTTTGTTTTGGATTTAGGTTGATAGATTGTTTTCTAAAATTTTTCTGAATCGATTGTGTTTGTGTTTGTGTTTGAATTTTTTGTTGTTGTATGACCCGTTCTTCTGAGTTGAGTGGACTGCAGTATATTCCTGAGATAGACAGGGAAGAACGTAGGTTGAGGAGAGAAGGTCGCGAGGGACCTGTTTGTTTGACGAAGAAGGATTCAGTCCTTTCTTGCGTGAAGAAATGACACAAGGAGAGGTGTCAAGAACATTGAAACAGTTGGCAGCACCAGATCTGAACCAGCAACCCCTCTGCATTACATTCCCTGTAGTTGCAGGTAACTTTTAATTAAAGTCAGGTTTAATTCACCAGTTGCCTTCTTTTCATGGTAATGCAGGTGAAGATGCGAACAAGCATCTGATGGAATTTCATTGCGTTTGTTCCGGGATGAAGCCCCCAGTTGTGACTGAAGAGCAACTGAATCTTAGAGTTTTTCCCTTCACTCTGAAGGATAAAGCCAAAGATTGGTTGTATTACCTGCCGTCAGGGTCGATAACCACCTGGAACGAAATGAAAAGATTGTTCTTGGAGAAATATTTTCCAGCATCCGTTGCAACCACGCTGAGGAAGAGAATATACGGTATCACCCAGGACGTGGGTGAGTCTCTGCACGAGTACTGGAAACGATTTGGGCGCCTGTGTGCGAGCTTCCCACATCATCAGATCGTCGACCAGTTATTGATCCAATATTTCTACGAGGGGATGACACCCCACGATCGGCAGATGATCAACGCAGCGAGTGGTGGAGCACTGATTGACAAGACCTCAGTCGATGCCAAACAGTTGATAGCAAACATGGCGGCTAATTCGCAGGAGTTCGGAATTCGTGTTGGAGCAGGACAAGTCCATCAGGTTAGTCAGGTCAGTGAGATGAATGAAATGAAGGCCCAGGTGGCCGAGATTGGAAATATGTTGAAAAAAATTGTAGGAGGAGGCAATCGAGCCACGGAAGAGGTAAATGCCATCGGGGGATATGCTTCCAACCCTAGGAAGTATGATCTGTATTTGAATACATACAACCCCGGATGGAGAGACCACCCTAACTTGAGCTATGGGAACAGGGATGGACAACAACGTTATCAGGGTCAGTCATTCGACAGACCACAGAACCCCAACCAAGCTCAGGCCTCCAGTTCCACAAATTCGATGGAAGAGATGGTGAGGACCATCGTTAATACGACAAGCCAGTTTCAGAAAAAAGCTCGCGAGGAGCTAAATTCGCATAAGGTGGAGTTGCAGAATTTGAACAAGCAGCTCACACAAATGGCTGTGTCGATTAGCAGGATTGAAAGCAAGAGCTCAGGGAAGCTTCCTTCCCAAACCACGGTGAACTCGTGTGAGAACGTGAGTTCAATACAACTGAGATGTGGGAAAGCAGTTCCCTCTAGAGCTGAGAAGGAAGTGAAGAAGGACACCTTGAATGTGTCCTCCCCGAGCCATCCTGAAGGTGAAAAATTTGAGAAAAGAGAAGAACCAGAGAAAAGTGTACCGAAAAATATTCCTATAGCACCCTTCTCGAGTAGGCTTGCGAAGCCTACGATTGTGAATGAAGATGCGGAGGTCCTCAAAACCTTCCAGAAGGTGACAGTGAACATTCCGCTTCTTGAAACAGTGCGTCAAATTCCTAAATATGCTACGTTTTTTAAGAACTGGTGCACTAACAAAAGGAAAGAAAGAACGAACGTTGAGAAAAAGAAAGAGAGCGTGTCAGCAATCTTCCAAGGTACTCTACCCACCAAATGCAGTGATCCAGGTATGTTTACACTTTCCTGCATGATAGGTAGTAGAGTCATTAAAAATGCTATGTTAGATCTCGGAGCTTCTATTAATATTATGTCCCATGCCCTGTTTAAAGAACTAAATCTGGGTGAAATGCATGAGACGAACGTAGTAGTACAACTAGCCGATCGATCTTGCATCCCTCCATTGGGGAAGGTAGAAGACGTGCTTATTAGAGTTAATGACATGCTTTTTTCTGCTAATTTTTATGTCTTGGATATGAATGAAAAACGTTCTTTTGTTTCCTCTTCCATACTGTTGGGTCGCCCTTTCATGAAGACCGCGAGGGTCAAAATCGATGTAGATAAGGGTGCTCTCTCTGTGAAATTCGAAGAAACTAAGAACGAATTTCTCTTGCATGATTTACATTCTACATGTGGGAATGATTTGAATGTGAATGTGATTAACTCTGAATCTGTTTTCTTTTTGTCTGATTTTGATGAGGATACAAACTTGACCTCGAGCTTGAGGGATGATTTTTGTGTTTCTAAAAATGATAATTTGAATACTGATGGTTCTGTTTTTTTTTAGACTAACAATGATGATATTCACGTGCTTGAGGCACGAAGAGAAGAGAATGGTTGCAGGTCCAACGTGGACGAGAAGATGATTGGAACGTCCCCCGCGCTGTTAGATTATGGTTGACTTTGAGAAGAGAATTCAGTCGAACAAACGACTTTAAAAATTCTGCGCTTCTCGGAGGCACCCGAGTGTTGAACTATTTTTCTGTCTTTAGTTTTATTTGTCTTTATTTAAGTTTAGTATGTTAATTTAGTTTATTTTGCTTGCTGTTTTTTTAGGAGTAAGGAGGAGAAGTTGAGGAAATTGGCCTTGAATGAGAAAGCGTCGCCTCTCGTCCCTCGCTAACCTCGCAAAGATCAGGGAAATGTCGTTTTCCCTCGTTTTTATTTTGCGCATATCTGTTGAGAAGCATTGGGGACTGCTATCTTCTGAGGTTGGGGGTGAATGTTATGGAGTGTTGTATGGATATCCATGTGCAGTTGTTGAGCAGAAGTAGACTTAGAATTTGAAGTGCTTGTTTATATGCTTTCTAATTGTGATAATCTAGGAAATGCTTTCATAATCTTGACATTGCATATCTAGATTGGCATGAGATAGTTTTGCACTTATTAGGTCCATGTCAAAAATTTTAAAAAAAAATTTGTTGCTCCCTTGCATCCATAGAGCACTTAGCAACCTCTTTTTAGACTCCGTAGACTTATATTAATCGCATGTTGCATTAATTCTTGTTGTCACCCCGAAAGGCACCCCTAGGGCAGCTTGTTGCATGAGAGTTAGTAATTGATTAATCGAGTTAGCATAACTATTAAGCCTAAAGTAAAAAAAAAAATATATAGAAAAACATGTTGTTAGAAAATCCTCCTGAGGCGCTCCTCCTTCTTAAGTGCGCGCTAAAGAAGTGAGCGTTAGTCCTTAAAAATGTGAAGCTTAGGCCTAAGCTTGACATGTTAGGCTTCTGGGAGAAGAAAAAGAAAATAAAAAGTTGGGTTCAAAGAACCGAAATAAAAGTACAAAGTACTAAAAAGAAAAAGAAAGAGAAAAGTATTTTTAGGCCTCTTAATTTGTTGCTCTCTCTTATGTGATAAAGCTTTAGACTTTTCTTAAATGCTAGAAGTAGGGAGAAAACGGGATGACATGTTGCATGCGGTTTTTCGGAGCTTACGTAGGTTTAAGATAGGTTGGCTAGCACACACACACGTTAGGGAGCGATAGTTAATTTTTGATATGTTCTTGATTAAGTGCATGCGTCGATTGCTTTCTTGAGCATGTTAATGTTTTGATCTTTAAAAGCATCGAGGTTTGAATTAGAAGCATGCATGCATAGTCCTTTAGTCCTTGAGCAGGCAGCGTCGAGACGCTAGTCGTGGCGTCGCGACGCTCCGAAGAGGCGCGCGCTGGAAAATTAGGGCGCAGCGTCGAGACGCTCCGACGGGTTATAAAACCCATTTTTCCGATTTTTCATCATCTTCTCCGCCATTTCTCCTCGGGTTTTCGCCATTGAAGGTGCATTTTAGAGCTTTTCTTCCCCCCTTTGAGATTGTATGAACTCCAAAGCCTCCATGGGAGCTTGGATGCTTCTAAGTACCATGGAAGGCTAAGGTAATGTGACGAATTTGGGATAAATGTAGGGATTTGTAATGGTTTTGTAATATTTTGATAATCTAGACTTTGAATTATGTCTTGGCATGTTTGTAGTGTAGCATCTACTATCTCTTGCTTAATTTATGAGTGTGTTTGATTGATAGACTGGCGAACTTGATTTCTAGCATGCTTTAACGTTATAGATTAGTGATGTCGTGCCTCTCCTAATCGACTTAGTAACACAGAGGAGTAGAACAAATCGAAGTATCATTTTAGATGTTCTGAATGTTGATTGCTTCAGGGTTGCCGGGTAATCGCCTAGCATTTAGAGTGTTTAATTGAATGTTCGTTGTGAATTGCTAGTTACTGCTTTAATTATCTTGGGGCTGATCATTCTGATTTAGTTAATAGCATTGTATGATTAGAAATAACAATTCTGATTATTATTTATGTGGCCGGTTGCTTCAGGGTTGCCGGGCAACCGTTCACGTGCATCATTTCATCCATTGCCATGCTGTAGAGTTAAATGATAGATATTACATTACTTAGCAAATCCCGAAATTCCCAAATCCATCACGCTTGAATCTCTGATATTTTTCCGTTAGCGTTCTTAGAATTAATTTTGCATGAGAAAAACTCCCCAATTTGTGACAATATTTAATCAATCAATCAATTTCCAATTCGAGCATTTAATTTCATCTTGACACGCTCCCTGTGGATCGATTCTGTTGCCGCTAGCTGCAAAGCTAAGCAAATTCGGACTTATAAATTTCATTTTGGCAAGCCTCGACAACTTGAGAAATTGGGGTACACCATAAAGTGCAGAACCCAACAACCACCACATCCCCGGCAGTATTCTCCACACCTTCTCTTCCGCCGATATCAATGTCCCTCCTCGTTTGGAGATTGCTTCGTTCTTCATGGCGCTGGGTGACGTTTCTGCCATGTGATCCGAGAGTAAGTTATCTCCTAATGACTTTCGATGGCTTCACGAGTACCGTTTGACGAGGCCTCTTAGGTGTATGGTCGCACATGGCTCCATAGGGGTGTACATGGGTTGGGTTGGGTTGGGTTGGAGGGTTTTTCAACCCAACCCGAAAATTTCGGGTTGGTGAATTCTCAACCCAATCCAACCCAACATTTCTGTCAACCCAACCCAACCCAACCCTTCAATTTTCCAACCCAACCCTTCAATTTTCGGGTTGGGTTGGGTTGGGTTGGCGGGTTGACCTTTTTTTTTAATTAATAAATATTGATTTTTTTAATTAACTTCAAAATCACCCTTAATGAAATTCCTTAATCCTTATTTTTCTTTCAAAATTATCATTAATGAAATTCCCTAATCCTTGATTTTCCTTTCAAAATCATCATTAATTCTTGATTTTTCTTTCAAAATCACCGAATGAATTTTTTAAAAAAAAATATACATTGAATTTATTATATATATATATTTTTTTTTTAATATATTGAATTCGGGTTGGTTCGGGTTGAACCGAGCCAAATTTGGTTCAACCCACGAACCGACCCAAAAATTCGGTTTTTAAAAATAACAACCCAACCCAACCCATATTAAAAAATAACCCAACCCATCCCGAAAAGTTGGGTTGGGTTGGGTTGGGTTTCGTGGGTTGCGGGTTTTTTGAACACCCCTATGGCTCCATAGAAGTACCGTGTGCGGCTCATGCTCTTGGGGTTTCCTTGTCGCCTTTCCTTCCCCACAAATTGGCATCCAAGCTTCCTTCTTGTTGTTATATCCAGGAAGAAGCTGACGGTCGTGGGAGGGTCGACCGAATCCGCTCCCCGGCTGTCGAGCGAGCTCTCCACGCTCGTTGTGTTGATGACCCGGGTGTGGAGAGAAGCACGACCGCGGTCACCGGGTTGCCCGATGATTCGCTGCTGCTCGACACACATTTCTCAAGATGAGTGCGTGTTTGGGTTTGCAAACCCGAGTTCATTCTCTGGGGTGCTCCTTGGTCTGGTCTTCCAAACCAAGAAGAGAACGTGAACGAGATCCGCTGGTGGAGGCTACGCTTGAGATGAACAAGACTGGAGGTGCTTCCCTTGGTGCGCTCCTGCGCCACAGACTCAGATGTGTTTTTAAGCTTTGAATGCTCTTTCTTTTGTCGTCGCTACCCCGGTCTGTCGGGTGTAGTATCTTTGTATGCTTTAATAAAATGGCTCCGACCATCCTGTTTTGCCCTTATTTCGCTTCCTCTTTCTCTACTTTTCGCTTTTTCGTACTCTGTGAGGGGCTCGCCTAACGAGTGTTGTATGAGGGGAGGAGAGTCGAGATGGTGTCTAATGTTCTCCAGGTCGAAGTGCGTATTGCTAGCCCCAGAGAGCTTTGTTCTTTTGGGATGGTGGCTTTCGCCGTTGAGTCGGTGTTCCGTCCTTCGTCCAGTGAGGCGTCTGCCTTTATCGTTTGAAGGTGGGAACGTGTCTTAGTTTTGAGGGAGAGTGTCATAGTCGACGCGCTTCCCACAAACGGTGCCAAATGTTGATGCAGGAATTTGGACCTCCTCCTTTCCGCCGCGCTCCGTCGTGTGGCGATGTTCGCCGGAAGGATCAGGTACCTGTACAGGGAGGAGAAGGTAAACTTGCACGGGTGTGGGGCTAAGCCCACGACGCTCCGATGCTTAAGTTAGAGATTTCTGAGCATAAGTAGGAACGGTAGTGTGTAGAGAGATGAGTAGAGTTACCCGTTATTGAGTTGTGTTGCGTTATATTGCGTCCCCCCTCCCTCCATGAATAAGAGGGGTATTTATAGGTGGTTAAGTGGGGAGAGGTCCCCGGATGGTTCTGCTAGCTTTGGCATCACGCCAACTCCCGAACCAGAATGCGAAAAGCGGGCGGACAAGAGTCGACCGCTTTGCCGTGTCATTATGGTGGTAGCCGTCGACCCCCGACTCCCAAGAGGATTGGGGGCCCTGCTTCTTATCAGATGAGTCAGGGGTGTCCCGTCTATCACATCTCATGTCAATCGAGTGGTGGTCTGTCAACAGTGGGTCCTCGGGTGGGCTGTTAAGCCCGGACCCTCGAAGACTCTAGGGTCGGCCCCGAGAGTGACGATTTTCTTTATGCGAGTGTCGTGGCCTCAACTTCCTGGGGAAGCGCGTTGTGGCATCAGCGGCTGACCTCATGCTGAGGTAGCCCGTAACAGAGTTAATTTTTTCTTTCCAATTTTCGGTACTTGTTTAATACCCACAAAAACCACACACCAAAAATTTCAATCGTTTTTAGAATATTTTAATTACAAAATTGCGTTAAAAACACTTAATTATAATTGAATCTCACCTACATATTGTTAAAAAAAACCCACATAAATAGAATGATAATGGTTTTTTTAATTTTTTAATTTTAATGGTTTATATTTATTTTTATTTAATTAAAAATATTTTTTTACAAATATATTTTTTTTAGGAAAATTGTAACAAATGACAATTTAGAGTTATGAAATTAAATATATAACAATTTTTTAAAAGTTTTGCAAATATGCCAAATTTTGTAAATTAATTTTTTAATTCCCATATTACCCTTGATTTGTTTTTGTAAATTAATTTGGTCTCCCAAATTTCAATCGATTCACAACGCAGGTCGAAAAACGCCTCAAATTAGACCATCCATCGCAATGCGACGCTCTTCATCCACCATCACCATGACGAAATCCACCGTCGTTGTCAGTAGAAATCAACTCTTCTTCATCAGCCGAAGATTCATTGAGCTCTCACATGTATCTTCATTTGCCCCAAACCAACACAACTTCCACCCTACAAGAAAGCAATGGACCGCCGCTCCAATTCTCTCAAATTACTCACAATCGGAATCAAATCATCTGAATCCAGTCGATCGTGGCAAAAATCTGCCTGAATTTGATGATCTAGATTGTTCTCATTTTCTTTTTCTTTACGCATTATTTATAGTTTTGTTGGAGATAGAGATTGCAGAGCTTCAATTCTTCCTTCAGAACTAGAGCTTTTTCTTTTATATTTAGATCGTGAGATATATCAAATGGTTCAGAAAAATGCAATTTTGAGATTAGATCTGGAAAATTTGGCCATTATTCATTTTATATTACCGTAGATTAAAAACAAAATAGAGGTCACATGTCACAAGCCCTAAACTGAGGGAGAATGTGAGTATAATTTAATTTTGGATGAGATCAACCTTTGATTTGTTGTTTTACAAGCCCTAAACCGATGGATAAGGTGTGTATAATTTAATTTTGAAGGTGTATTCACCATGCCTACCATGTGTTTGAAGCAATGCCCAACAAAGATGTCATCGCATGAGAGCCTTTGATTTCTTGTTTTTGCCTCATTTGGTAATGTTTCAAATGCACCTAATTCTTGGATGAATCAAATTGCAGCATGTATAACTTTATCACTGATAGCATTCTATCAGCGATAGTATTCTATCACAACATTCTATCAGCGATAATATTCTATCAACGATAGTACTCTTCCGTTTTTACCAATTAATGCAATCTTTATTCTGAAATTTACGGAAAAAAAAAATTATTTCTAGCATTTTATCACTGATAGTATCAATAAACCATCATTGATAACATTCTATCACTGATAGTATCAATAAACTATCACTGATAACATTTTATCAGCGATAGTATTCTATCACTGGTAACATTCTATCAGTGATAGAATCTATTACTCATAGTACTCTATCATCGATAGATACTATCATTGATAACATTCTATCACTGATAGTATCAATAAACTATAACTGATAGCTTCTATCAGTGATAATATTATATCACTAGTAACATTCTATCAGCTATAGAAAAAAGTATTCTCGTTGATAGAATTTTCGTAAACTATCACTGATAGCATTTTCATATCCTATCACTGACAGAATATTATCACTGATAGAAAAGAGTATTATCGTTGATAGAATACTATCACTGATAGAAAAGAGTATTATCGCTGATAGAATACTATCACTCATAGAAAAGATTACTATATCGTTGATAAAATACTATCACTAATAGAAAAGAGTATTATCGTTGATAGAATACTATCACTGATAGAAAAGAGTATTATCGTTGATAGAATACTATCACCGTTGATATAATACTATCACTGATATAAAAGAGTATTATCGTTGATAGAATACTATCACTAATAGTACTCTTTCGATTTTAAATAGAGCTAAAGAGGGTGATTGAAAGTAAAAATATATATATAGAATTTTATTACTGATAATATCAATAAGTTATCACTGATGGCATTCTATTGGCGATAGTATTCTATCACTGATAGTACCCTTCCGTTTTTACCAAGTAATGCAATCTTTATTCTGAAGTTTACGAAAAGAAAAATTATTTATAGCATTCTATCTCTGATAGTATCAATAGACTATTGTTGATAGCTTTCTATCAGCGATAGTATTCTATCACTGATAGCATTTTATCAGCGATAATATTCTATCATTAATAGTACTCTTCCATTTTTACCAAGTAATGCAATCTTTATTCTAAAATTTACTAAAAGAAAATTTATTTATAGCATTCTATCATTGATAGTATCAATAAACTATCATTGATAGCATTCTATCACTGATAGTATCAATAAACTATCACTGATAACATTCTATCAGCGATAAAATCTATCATTGATAATACTCTATCAGCGATATAATTATGGGATGTTTGAGGTTTTTGGTCTTTTACATGGATTAAGTTTTTTTTTTTTTTTGATATATTTGCAAAATGTTTTACAATTTGCTATAATTGCAAATAGTTTGGGTCTGATTGCTATCTATGCAATCAACCCTATTTTTTTTTTTTTTTTATTTTTTTAAGTATAATGTTTATTTAAGTTGTTTTATTAATAAAATAGTTGAGTGGTAACTTATAATTATAATTTTTGTTTAAAATTATTTAACCATTGAAATTTAGTTATCAGTTATAATTAAAAGTAATAAATGTTAAAAAGGTAGAATATGAAAATTTTGAATATTAAAAGTTTTCTTCATTAATTTCTAAAAAATAATTATACATTTAATTATAATTATTTTTAGACTTTTGAAAGTTTTTTTGAATTAAATATTTTTTTTATCATTACTCAACTCTTACAACTATATTTAATTTTATAGTTGTAAGAGTTTTTTTTTTTTTGAAACTCAAAAAAAAAAAAAACTCTTACAACTATATAAAATTAAATATTTTTTTATCATTACTCAACTCTTACAACTATATAAGGAGTCATCTCTCCTATTTTTTTTTTACAAAAAAAATTATATCTCTTAGTTTGTTTTTCTCTACTCTCCCTGTTCACACGAGATTTCAATATAGGAGAAATTTGATACGTGGAAATAACTTGAATTTTATTGATTTTGATATATATATGAGTGTTACAGTCTCTAATATTTATCCTTTGATGCTTTCTCTCGAGTATGTCAACTTTAATCTTTGGACTCGTTGATCTTCTTGGATGATCGATCTTTGGGCTTTGGATGATCGGCCTTTGAGCTTTTTTGATCTTCTTGGATGATCGACCTTTGGACTTTTTGATCTTCTTGGATGATCGGCCTTTGAACTTTTTGATCTTCTTGGATGATCAGTCTCTAGCTTGTTGATCTTCGTAAAGCCTTCGACTTGTAGTTTCTTGAAGGTCTTCGGCTTGTAGCTTATCGAAGATCTTCGACTTGTAAATTATTGGAGGTCTTCAGCTTGTAGCTTCTTGAAGGTCTTCGACTTGTAGCTTATTGAAGATCTTCGACTTGCAGCTTCTTGAAGATTTTCGGCTTGTAGTTTTTTGGAGATCTTCGTTTGTAGCTTATTGAAGGTCTTCGACTTGTAGCTTATTGAAGGTCTTCAGCTGTAGCTTATTGAAGGTCTTCGGCTTGTAGCTTATTGAAGGTCTTCGACTTGTAGCTTCTTGAAGGTCTTCGGCTTGTAGCTTATTGAAGATCTTCAGCTTGTAGTTTCTTGAAGTCTATAGTCTTTGAATACTTTGGGTCTTTGATGCCTCTGAATTCTCTGGATTCCGACTCTCTGATTGTTGAAGCTTCTGACTTCTCTAGATTCTAGCTCAAGGCTGAATGTCCAGAATGAATGGTGG
Organism: Herpetospermum pedunculosum; assembly: GCA_028017165.1. Lineage (NCBI taxonomy): Eukaryota > Viridiplantae > Streptophyta > Magnoliopsida > Cucurbitales > Cucurbitaceae > Herpetospermum > Herpetospermum pedunculosum. The sequence goes on along the minus strand of CM051528.1, from coordinate 47,836,595 downwards.
CCTCCTCTATTTATAAAGTTGGATGGACCTAGTATGGGCTTGAGCCTGATTGACTTTTGACACAATTTTTGGGCTTTTATTTATTTGGGCTTAATCCATTTATTTTCAATAACTTGGATTATTTAAATTTAACCCAAAATTATTTTTAGCTATCTTGGGCTAAATAACTTTGGGTCCAACCGCCATGTGACAATGTTTGATTGAACTAGCTCGGGTCGTCCGGGACATGTGGCATAATTTGATTTACCAATTTTATATGTTTCTTAATTTAAATTGAGGACATGTGTAACTTTGTAATTGGTCCCAAATTTATAAATATATATTTTTATCATTAACTTGAATTAACTCAAATTAATGATGTGTCAATTTGTGATTGGCCGAAATTTATTATTCAACACTCCCAAATTACAATAATTTTGTTTTTAAAAATATACATTATCATATAAATTTATGTTCAATCTTTAAGATGAAAAATGTTCAGAAATTAAAATTAAAAAGAATAATATATTAATAAAAATAAATTGAATTATTATAAATTTTTTCAACTAAAGGCCTATAGGAGCAAAAAAGAAAACTTCTCACAAGCTCTTATCGAAGATATGCACGAATTTCGTCAACAATAAGTTGTAATTCGTTATTAAATTATTGATCCATTTCTTCAAGAAGTTTCCATAGAATGAACGAATCTGTTTCGACCCATAAATATCGAAGTTTCGCCTCAAGAGGTTTTTTGATATCGACTAATAGAGCTACTTCAACAAGTTCTACAGATCCAGACAAATTTTGAACATGTTGAGCCCTAACATGGTTTCGTTGTTAGATTATTTTATGATCACTTCAAGTCCTACACTATCCAGAGATAGATAAGCATCAAAATATAGTTTGAAAAAGTCATCGTTAGGGGTATCCATGAATATTGTTAGTTTGTGTTTGAAGGTCTTAAAAGAAGGATATGTAGGAATCGCAGAAAGGTCTAGTTCAATTGCGATATTTAATGAATTAGCATGTGAGCATCTATTTCATCAATAAAATCAAAAGCCCGTTGGGTTGAGTCTTTATTATGCAGCTTCTTCTCCCCGAACAAATTTGTAATTCTGTTGGTTCCAAAATCCATCAAATGCAAGTGCAAAGATTCACATTTCCAATTGATAATAACTTAGTTGCAGCCAAACCGAGTATACCCAATTGACATAAAGTTGTGCTCGTGATTAAGAAGTCAGAAGTTAGAGGTTTAATTCATCCCTCCGATTAATTAAATACCTTTGCGAAAAAAAAAAACTTAAATGCAATTCTTATTTTTTTTTTATCCAAGATTTAAATAACTAATTGATTATAAAAATATTTAAATAATGAAAGATAAATTGCACTTTAATTATTTAATATTTGTTTTGTAAAAAAATTTAATTAATGCGGATGGAAAAATCAAATCTCTAACATTTTGGTCATTACTTCAAACTCATGGTAGGTGAACTATACTATGTGGACATTAATAATTAATTTAATAACACGCTTGTAAATTTTAAATTTAAAGTAATGGTGTAGTTAAAAATAATTTTTAAACATTTTTTTACAAGATTAAATCTCTTAATCATCGTTGAACTATGTTCATATTAACAACATTTTTTAAATATTATTTTAAGTATACATTACTAAAAAATTAGGGAGAATGAAACAATTTACATTGCTTGCTCAACAAGTGTTCCACTCTAGATTATTACATTTATCGATATGATTATGATTATCAACACAAATATAATTTAATAACCAACCATTTTTATTTTTTTGACAATATGTTAGGGGAGAGAATTGAACTTAAGACTTCGTGGTCATTAGGTGGGAGAATTTCTAGTAAATCCGTAGTATGTAGTTTTTTTCGTACCACTGTCTTTCAACGAATGACACGTGCCGAAATGGTTGTTTGATTGGGACCCACTCTATTAAATATATTATTTTTTTAAATGATTTCGCCACGTGTCATCCATTCAAAGGCAGTGGTATGTGAAAACTCCATACCACGAATGTACTAAAAATTCTTCCATCATTAGCTGATACCGACATATTGTATATACCATGATTGCGTAAAGTAGCTTGTGCTCATCCTAATTATACGAGATGGGCACGTCTCAACGATGCCTTCTATATTTTGCCTCTCTCTCCTCTCTTCTCTACAGATCATTTCTGCAGTTCTAATGTGAGTAAATTTCACTCTCTTCTTTGTCGTTTCTTTCTACAGCTTCTCTTCCTGCATCTCCCATGGCTCCTCCTCCTTCCTCCGATTCTATCAAACCCCAAGGTTCTCCAATTCACCTCGATTCAATTCTCTCTTCTTTCTTTTTTATTTTACACTTGATACTATATTGTTGTGGGTGTTTATGTTTGCACAGATGTTTGTATTGTGGGTGTTGCCCGTACGCCAATGGGTGCCTTCCTTGGTTCACTTTCATCTTTCTCGGCTACCCAACTTGGTTCTATAGCGATTCAATGTAAATTTTATGATTACTAATTCCTCTTCTACCTTTCTCCTGATTAACTTATTTTGAGATATGAATTGAATGTTCTTAGGTGCCCTTAAGAGGGCAAATCTTGATCCCTCTCTTGTCCAAGAGGTTTTCTTTGGAAATGTTTTGAGTGCAAATTTAGGGCAAGCTCCTGCTAGGCAGGCTGCCTTGGGTGCTGGTATCCCAAATTCTGTTATTTGTACCGCCATTAATAAAGTCTGTGCATCGGGCATGAAAGGTGTTTCTTCATCTATCAAAGTTGTGATTGTTGTAGGATATAAGAGTACTGGATGCCAAATAAGTAACACTACTTTTTTTTTTTTTGGGGTTGGCACAGCAACAATGATTGCAGCACACACGATCCAGTTAGGTATAAATGATGTTGTTGTTTCTGGTGGAATGGAAAGTATGTCTAATGCGCCCAAATATCTCCAAGAAGTAAGGTTCGCCTTTTTTATTAATTTATTTTATTTTATTTTGATCACTAGATAGATTGAATTAGTTATACACTATGAAGTTGCTATGGTTGCTGATGTTCCTTTCTTCTTGTTGCTACCCTCCTGGCCTTTAATCGAAGGATATAGAGTATAGTTTAAGAAAGCATGATTACTTCAATGTAAGAAGAAATTTAATTACCTGATTGACTATATTTTGTTATCATCAACTAATGCGAATTTCTCTTGCTATAGCTAGAACAGGGTGAGTTTTCAAACTTATTGTTTTCCTATTATTGAGGGATAAGATCAGTTCAAATTATAGAATAAATGAGAATTATGTCTTTTGTCCATGGAGTATAAATTTTGATTAGGGTATGTTTTGGTATATGGTTCACTGTTTTCTCTTTTTAGCTAATATATTTATTGTTGTTGAAATATTTGCTTTACTTTTCATTCATCCTTTAAAGATAATGACTTACACTTGATGCACTTCATTGGAGTCGAGAACCTTGTTTAGTGAACCGTGCTGTAATCCAATTTCTCACACTTTTATATAAATAATATATATATGAATATGAGAAACAGAGCTTTGATTGGGAAGAATGGAAGACTTTCTTGCACATGTTCTCAAAGAGGAATAACTACTTTTCATTCTGACTCAAAGTTATGAACAGAAAAGGGTCTCGATTTGGAAATGATACTGTTGTAGATGGCATGCTTAAAGATGGTCTTTGGGATGTTTACAACGACTTTGCGATGGGTGTTTGTGCTGAGATGTGTGCCAGCGAGCATTCCATTACAAGAGAAGAGCAGGTAGAGTTTTCAAGATGGAGAGTTTCACTCTGTACTGTTAATAAGTTTTACTAGTTCACTTTAAGCTGGCAATTTTATTCCCACACAAGTTTTAAGATAATAATTGTGTCAAAATCCAATTACTGAGCTTCAAACCTTTTTTTAAGTCCTTAGGAGCAACTTTTTTGGGATAGGACAAGCCAATTAAAAACATTTAGCAATTGAAATACTCTCATTTTCAGTGAATGTTTCTTCTTATGGTTGTGTCCCTTGAGCAATGGTCAATATGTATAACAGTATGTTAAAGTATAAATAAAAGATTAAATTTATGGTATCTCATAAGTCTAAGCTATTTAGTTTGGTGGTAATTTAATATGGTAATGAAACAGGACCTCCTGTAAATGTTATTTTCTCCTCAATTAATATTGATAATCACTTGTTGAGTTTTGTGCTAACTTTCAATCCACAAGTGAGGACAGTGTTAAAATGTGAATAAAAATATTAAGTTTACCATAATCTATAAGCTTAAGCTTTTGGGTTCAGTGGTATAACAACTTTTTATCGTTTTATTTTTTATTTCACTCCTCTGTGGAGTTTGTTTCCTTTGAGCAATAGTCTCCTTTCATTATATCAATAAAAAAGTTTGTTTCTTGTTAAAAAAAAAAAGGTTTTGGGTTCAGTGGTCAATTAATAGAGCTTAGTAACCTTTTTTTTTTGTTACTCTTTTATGTTTCTTGTTCTCCATCAATAGGATGCATATGCTATTAGGAGCTTTGAGCGAGGAATTTCTGCACAAAATAGTGGTCACTTATCATGGGAAATAGCTCCGGTACAGTTGCTATTACATTCTAAGAATAGAATGCATTCTGAAGTATATTCTATTATAAGTCAAACGCAACTAATGGTTTGGATATTGTAGGTCAAAGTATCACCCGGAAGAGGGAAGCCATCTTCAATTGTTGACAAGGACGAAAGCTTGAGACAGGTTAGTTGTTTGTCACTAATAATTGTAAAAAGCACTATTGCCACTGAGAGAACAAATTGTCTGGAAAAATTCGAGTTGTTGTTCCGTTGCGGGCATAGAAAAAATCAATTCCTTTATCTCATTTTCGATCTATAAGTTTGATTTTTCGGCAAGCAATTTGCAGTTTTGAAGAGGAAGGATATTTACATTTATCTCTTATTTTCAAAATAATAGTAAAAAGCATTGCAATTTTTGTAAATATCTTGATAGGACATCTTTTGTAACACCTTTCATATTATCAATGAAATTGTTTCTGTTTCCTATAAAAAAAAAAGCATTGCAATATTTGTTTTATTCAAGTAATTGATAAACACCCAGTATTATATAGGTACTCACTTTGGAAGTAGTAAGGGTATTGAAGGGAACTAAGGAGATAGACATCCCAATGGTTGTTACTTGATTGGGAGAGATGTTGTTTGAACTTAAGTTCTAGAAAAAGTTCTTTAAGACTTTGTAGGAAGGGGCTAGAGTGCAAAAGAAAAATCCTCACGTGAACCCTCTGTTTATTCACTTTAATTTTGCTTCTGAAGGGTGGAGTTTCCTTCATCAAACCTTTGGTTTGGTTTGGTGTGCTTCTAAGGAAATTTGCCAGTGGCTCCTAAAAATCCTCTTAGATTGGTGGTTCAAGGGTAAAGCTAGAGTCTCAAATCAAATTCCTTAGGTGCTCTTCTTTGGCTGCTATGGTAGAACAACAAGATTTTTAACAAGTATAGAAATCTTGTAAATTTTTTGTGAGATTGTGCATGTTAAAGCCGCAAATTGGAGTGGTTTTCACTATTCCTTTTTTTTATTATACTACTTTTGTCATTAATCTAGAGAGGAGGTGTTTTGTTTGACTCTGGCAAGGGGACACCTTGTTTGGCTTCTAGGTTGTTCTTTTGACTGTGATCTTAATGGAAGTTTTCTGTTTCTTAGGGGAAAAAAGGGACACCGTTTCTTAGTTGTAGAACTTTGTTGTGAAAGGCAGGATTGAACAGAAAGAAGAGTAAAATGTAAGTGTGGAAATGGGATGGAGGTATTTACTTTTAGTTTGTGTGTAGAGGAATTTCAACAAAGTGGATTAAGGGAGAGTGAGGGACGGAGGAGTCATCTCTGTACTTTTGTCAATATATTTTTTTTACTCTGGAAAGGTGTTTTCTGAAATATTGAGAACTTCCATTTTGCTGATTATGGACCTTTTTGAAGTCACATATTTCTTCATTTTCATCCAATTTTCTTGTGATTTGCTAGTTTGATAAAGCAAAACTAAGAAAGCTCAGGCCAAGTTTTAAAAAGGATGGCGGTACTGTTACTGCTGGCAATGCTTCTATCATAAGGTTCTCTTTCTTTTCTTGTATTTGCATATTTGCTGCAAATTAATTTATATGGTCCTGTCTTTAAGAGATCACTTATGGTTCTGAGGTCTTTCCCCATGAGATGATGAGCTGAATGCAGAACTGCATAACCATCATTGTTATTCGGTTATTTATTTTCTATTATTTTAACTTTTTTTTCCAAAGCAACAGAGAAACTGCTCAAATGGGAAAGTCTTGGAAAGAAATGGTAGTATCAATGTTTTTTTTTTCTTTTTCTTTTTCTCTTCTCCAGGGACTCATTTGTGAAGTGTCTAGGCTAAGAAATTAGAAATTTAGTTTCCACATTCCCGTTGATGCCAAAGAGATAACATTTTTAGGTGCATTGTATTGTATTTGATGATTTGTTCTTGTACAGTGATGGTGCTGCTGCTTTAGTGCTGGTGAGTGGGAAGAAGGCACTCGAACTTGGTTTAGAAGTAATTGCTTTAATTAAAGGATATGCTGATGCAGCTCAGGTAATCAAGTTCTTTATGTTATTATCTCTCTTCTTGCAGTAAGATTATGTGGCTTACAGAGAAAAATGACTACCAGGCACCTGAATTATTTACAACGGCTCCAGCCCTTGCTATTCCAAAAGCCATCTCAAATGCTGGTTTACATGCTTCTCAAATTGATTATTATGAAATAAACGAAGCCTTTTCCGTAAGAACTTGTGCTCTCATTCACTGCTACTGCATTTTCTTGTTCATCATGCATGATTTTGTTGTTAACTTGCTAAAATTTTCTCTTCAGGTTGTAGCTCTTGCCAATCAGAAGCTGTTGGGTCTTAATCCTGTGAGTCTTCTTGTCATTTATTAAATTCATCACACATCTGGTATTCTTCAGGGTTCAACTAATTGTGTACTGTCGTCTGGTTAGCAATCTGGTTGTTGGTACAGAAAGTAAGTTGTTGGACATAGTCCTTTTGTCTGATGGTAGTAGGACTCACTCGGTAATTCAGTCTTTTGCTAGTGTCCCCTTGCATTTTTTTGTCCACTTTAGAAATTCCTGATTTTGGTGTCAAGAAAGAAGGCAGGAGGGGCTTCTCATGAGAAATTTTCACGAGAATACTGTTTCACTAGTTAAATGGTTGTGGGGGTTGAGGTTCTTTATTTTTGTCTTCTGTATCCATGTATCTCTCTTATGTGAATCTCAGTTTCAAAAGAAACTTTAATGAAAAGAGAAGATTGAATTGGAAAGATCTGTCTCGACGTCTTTCCATTCTATTCTTTTTAATCTGTGATGTGGTAGGGGATGTGAATTTTATTCAGTTTTGGGTGGACAGTTGGACTCACACAAAGGTCCTCTTCTGTCTTTTTTCCCTTGTCTCTGTGATTTTTCCTCTCTTCTGTCTATCATTTAGGAGTTCCGCTTCCCTTTGAGTTTCAAGGATCATTGATTGTGGAAACCTGAGTATATAGTTTTCTCTTGAATTTCCTTTTGAAATGCTTAGCTTCCTCCCATGTTGAGCCCCCCTTGCGAACTTAGGAAAAGGGAAAGCCAGATGAAAACTAAATTCTTTGCTTAGCTTGTTGCTCATGGAGGATCAACATTTTGAATGTTGTTTAGGTTCCCAGTGTTACTCAACACGCCTGGTTTATGTAATTTTTTGATATTCAATTTTTAGTCCCGTGTTGAGCAGAGCTTTTGTCTTGTTTTATACTTGATACATAGAAAGGAAATCCAATTCGTTTGTGATTTCTTATTTTTGTGCATGTGCTTGTTCAATACAGGACAGAGTTAATGTTCATGGGGGAGCTGTATCTTTGGGACACCCATTGGGCTGTAGTGGAGCTCGGATTTTGGTCACATTGTTAGGGGTAATTTCTGTCTCTCCCCGCAGATTGGGTTGTAGTGGAGCTCAGATCTTGTGGTTACATTGTTAGAGATAACTTACTTGATGTCTCGTTCTCTTTCTCTCCAATATTTCTTGCATTTTTCCTTAAATAACTATAATCTTTGAGAGACCCAGACTGCTGCGGATAGGAGAGAGAGTACATTTGACCAATATTTACTGTCGTTCTCTACCGTGTCTTACGGTTACATTCTTATAGAAGAAGCATCTTTGATACAGGTACTAAGACACAGAAATGGCAAGTATGGGATTGGTGCTGTCTGCAATGGCGGTGGAGGGGCATCTGCTCTTGTGGTTGAACTCCTGTAAGCTCCTTTGAACTTGGAAGGAAATGTTCCATTTATAGAAAATATAATTATCCTGTTATTATAGTGACTAAAAGTTGCCTTCAAGTTCTTGATGTTTTATGGAATACTTTTTCTCCATGATTAGTTATAGAAAACAAATCTAGTGAAAGTCATTGTCAATAGCCATTGAGCTTCATGTTTGGTTAAGGCATATATCCCCGACCAAAATGTTAGAGGTTCGAGTCTTCATACTCACATATTTGAACTAAAAAAATAGTCATTAAGCATCATAGTATTGCTAGTTTATCATATGTAGATGACGTATGAGGGGTGGTCTCCTTTTCTTCTTCTTCTTCTTCTTCTTCTTCATAAGTATGGCGTTTAGGGTTTGAACTAGATAATGTAAAATTCATAAGTATGGCATTTGGGCTAGTGTACTGTACAAACTACCCTACTATGCTTGAAGTGACATCGAAAATAAATTCAGATATAAATGTCTAAAAAGGCGATGAGCTCAAATGTTTTAGAGATCACTTCTTATTTTGGATTGGAGCTATCTTTGTCCATGAAAAAGCTGCTTACATATTGGTATTGATTCTGGATCGCGGACTTGAGATACGAATCAACATAAGGTTACAAGTTAGCGAATAATCTAAATGAATAAGCTTTTGGAGCTATTTTGGCTAAATGTTTGGTGTGATATTTCAGTTAGATATAGACACGAGAACTTTTTGAACATTTTGATATTTGGTTCCTTATGAAGTCCTGATTGCAAGGCTTTAGAGATATTAGTATTAACTTAAAGCTTCATAATTTGACTTTCTTTTCCTAAATTTGATGACATTATATTTCTTAGGGACAGAGATCCAAAGTTTTGGTAAATCCTGAGTTTAGTTAAACATTTTGCAGGCCTGCCGCTGGAGTTCCACATTCCAAGCTGTGATCCAAATTGGTCTTCTCAAAAGACATATAGCTGTTGGGTATTTCTCCTTTTCTACACTTAAAAGAAAGAGGAAAGTTTAGGTCTGTTTTGATATAATAAATGGTTTCTGTAATGACCCCAATTTTTCAACTAAATAAAGAGAGATCACTAAACTTATCTTTTAACTTTGTTCTGATACCAATATAGAAAGCATCCTTAGAAAGCATCTTGCCAACAAAAGTATAAAGCATCTTGCCAACAAAAGTATAGCTCAACGGCATGATGTATCGTCTAGTGACCAAGAGGTCCTAGGTTCAATCCTCTACCTCATGTTCTAAAAAAAAAATAAAAAAAAAAATAAATTTAGAAAGCATCCTCCTCACTTGCCTTGTCCATCATTGTTTTTACACGTGTAGTTGGGGAGGATTAGTATTAAAATTATCCGGTAAATAACTTTGCTAATGATCAAGGATGACATCGGTACCTTCGCTTTACGGATATATCGGTACCTTCGCTAATGATCAAGGATGAAAAAATTAGCGATATTGGTCGAAATATCGTTGAAATATCCGCTTTTTGAGCATACCGATACAGATATGCGGGGGTAAGATCTTTTTTTTCCGTATTGTAGGCGATATTACCGAAATATCTGTCGCCGATGGGGGAGATTTAATTTTTTCGAAAATGGGTTTAATAATACGTTTGACCATTGTTTTTAAAAAACTGTGGACAGCACAAGTGGTTTGATGAGTTTTTGGTTCTTGCTATGTTTTGAGTTCGAATCCCTGATCAGTTTTCATATATTTATTTTCTAACTTTCTTTCTTTTTCTCCCCAACTATTTTTTTTTTCTTTTTCTTTTTAATTCTCACACTACTTTTCATCATTTCCAATTTTGTTTTTTTTAGTTTCAAAATCAATATATTTAATGCTACTCTATATTGTTTTGAATTATTTTTTAATACAATATTTTGTGTTGTATTATTATTAAATGATGTATTTATTTGAAATGACATTTCTATTAATTAATGAATTAATTGATTTATTTCTTGACATTATGTTAAGTTTTGTGTTGCATGTTTAATGTATAGAATGCACACCTTATGAATAATATAATATAATTTTTAATTTATTAAATCAAGTTATTGAATTATGAATCATGTATTTGTTAGTCAAAATTTGTAATCTATAATTATTCGAGTTTATATTTATTTTTCAGTCTTTAATATTATCTATTATTCTATTATTATTCATATTTGAGTTATAATTTTTGAAGTAAATATTATCTATTATTCTATTATTATTCATATTTGAGTTATAATTTTTGAAATATATACTTGAAGTAATAGTGTATTACTTAATTAAGCTTGGTCTAAAATTTCATTAAAAAAAATCATAATATTTCTATCAATTTTTGCGATATCCATGATTCTTCCCGAAATATCCGTTGATATTTAAATATTCGTCGATATATCTGTAAATCTGAATTACTGATATCGATAAAGATATTTTCGTCCTTGGTTTTTAGTGAAACTTTAGAACAAGTTTTGTAAAATAATAAACTACATTTTAAGCAAATATATCAATAATTTAAAGTTAAATATGCAATAATACTAATGTTGTAGAATAAATATAAACTTGAATAATTTGTAGATAAAAATATTTTGCTCCACAAATACATGATTCATAATTCATTAATAAGATATGTTTTTAATGTATTAGACCAACATTATTATAATTGATTTGATGATGATAATATTATTTCCAATCCATTCTATCTTAAAAAATAAATAATAAAAGAACAAATTTGTTTTTTTTAACAAGGTACAACAGTTAAATTTATTAAATATGTTATTAATTTTTTTCTTTTTTTTATAAGGATGAGGATAATTTACTTAATATATTAAAAATTATATTATAATATTCACAAAAATTATTAAACATGCAACATAAAACTTTGCATTTATGTTAAAAAATAAACATTTAATTAATTCACTAATGAATAGAAATTAAAATTCAAACATTTTTTTTTTCAAAATTATTTAGATAGAATCATGATCTCTTAGTCATTTACACAATTTTATGTCAATTGAGCTGTACTCGGTTTGACAGCAAATATTTATTTAACATAATATGTAATATAAAACATTACATTAAAATGAAATAAAAATAAAATATAAAATTATATAATAAAAAAATAGGAGAAAAATAAAAAGAAGAAAAAAAGGAGAGAGAGGGTGGACAACCCGGGCAAAATATCAGCAATTTTTAGGTATATTGTCTATATTTTCGATATATGGCCGAAATTTCAGATTTTGGGTAAAAAAGATTTTGCCTTCATATCTCTATCAACCCTTCAAAATTGGCTTTGGGCCAATTTTGACGATTTTTTTATGATTGTTAATGATTTATAACATCATAAAACATGTGAGATCTAAATCTTTTAATAGTCAAAACATTTGTCAATATTTGTTAAAGTGGACAATTAACTCATTTCATAATCATTTCAATAGTTGTATGCCTATAGTTGTGACTAGAGAGAACTTGTTGTAACCCATTATTGATTAAAGTGGAGTTTTTGACTTCAGTTCGTGGTTTTTTACTCTTCGCATTGAAGATGTTTTTCCACGTTAAAATTGCTTGTGTCCTATGCTTGAAATCTATTGTGTTTCTAGTTGCTTAATTTCCTATTAGGTTCACACAAGAAAGAGATAATTGAATTATAGAATTTAGTAATTATCCCAACAAGTGGTATCAGAGCGAGGTTGTGATTAATTAAGTGATTAATTAAGTGCCTTGTGTTGAACATGAAAACTAGTACAGGTAAGATGATAACTTTGAATGACTCAAATTATCAAGTTTGAAAAAGGAAGATGGAAGATATTTTATATGTGAAAGATTTGTATCATCCTGTTTTTTTTTACTTGAGAAGCCTAAAGATAAAACTGATTTGAGAAATTTGTCATAGAAAAGTGTGTGGCACAATTAGACTTTGGGTAGATGAAAATTTCCTGAATCATATTGGTGAAGAAACTCATGCACGGACGATGTGGAACAAGCTTGAATCGTTATGTGCCCCGAAAACTAGTAACAATAAATTGTTTCTGATTAGGCAGTTGATGGCTTTAAAGTTTCGAGAGGGAACACTTATGTTAGATCACTTGAATTCATTCCAAGGTATCCTTAATCAAATATTTGGAATGAATATCAAGTTTGACGATGAGGTACATGAGTTAATACTTCTTGGTACATTGCCAGACTCGTGGGAGACATTTAGATCTTCGTTATCGAACTCAGCCCCGAATGGAGTATGAAGTATGAACTTAGTAAAAAGCAATGTTTTGAACGAAGAGATGAGAAGAAAGTCACATGGCTCTTCTTCACAGTCAGAGGTTCTTATTACTGAAAGGAAGGAGAGAAGTAAAAGCAAAGGTCCGAATGGTAGAGACCGAAGCAAAAGCAAGAGTGGCTGGTTTGCCAATGTTGAATGTTACTACTGTGGTTTGAAAGGGCATATACAAAAGGATTGTCGAGAGTTAAAGAGAGAAAATAAAAATAAAAATAATAAAGGTAAGCAGAATAAGAATTCTGATGATAATGATGCAGACACATGCAGCCACCGAGGAGTTCCATATTTTATTTGACGATAATGTTATTAATCTCGCTACACAGCAGAGCAGTTGGGTGATTGACAGTGGTGCCTCAATTCATGCTACAACTAAGAGGGATTTCTTTGCATCCTACACACCTGGTGATTTTGGCAGTGTTAGGATGGGTAATGATGGATCAACAAAAGCAGTTGGCATTAGAGATGTGCACATGGAGACCAATAATGGTTCTATGCTGATATTGAAGTATGTAAAACACATTCCTGATTTGCGCATGAATTTAATCAACATAAGTAAGCTTAATGATGAAGGTTATTACAATATCTTCTATGATGATAAGTGGAAGCTTACTAAAGGCTCTATGGTGGTAGCTAAGGGAGAGAAGTGTTCGCCATTGTATTTTATGCAGGCAAAGGTTACTGATTGCAACATAAATACAATAGACAGTGAAGAGACTGTTGAACTTTGGCATAAGAGACTCAGTCACATTAGTGAGAAGGGTTTGGTGATTCTAGCCAAGAAAAATCATTTCCTAGTAGAAAGAATGCACCTTTGAAAATGTGTGTTCATTGTTTGGCAGGAAAGCAAAGTAGAGTTTCTTTTAAAGCGTTACAACCTTCTTCAAGAAAACCAAATGTACTTGACTTAGTACATTCAGATGTTTGTGGTCCTATGAAAACTAAGACACTTGGAGATTCGTCATATTTTGTGACGTTTATAGATGATCATTCGAGAAAAACGTGGGTTTATACCTTGAAGACTAAAGATCAGGTGTTGCAAGTGTTTAAACAGTTTCATGCCCTTGTTGAAAGAGAAACTGGTAAAAAGTTGAAGTGTGTTAGGACCGATAATTGGGGTGAGTATATTGGACCTTTTGATGAGTATTGTAGAAGCCATGACATTCAACATCAAAAGTCCCCTCCTAAGACTCCTCAGTTAAATGAGACAGTTGAGAGAATGAACAGAACACTGGTTGAAAGCATGAGATGTTTGCTTTCACATTCACAGTTACCGCAAACATTATGGGGTGAACCATTATATATGTATAGTTGTACATGTTTTGAATCTCACTCCATGTATTCCATTGGATAATGAAGTACCGAACAAAATTTGGTCAAAGAAGAATATATCTTATAATCACCTGCATATTTTTGGTTGTAAAGCTTTCGTTCATGTTCCTAAAGATGAGAGAACGAAGCTTGTTGCCAAAAGTAGACCATGTGTGTTCATTTGCTATGGTCAAGATGAGTTTGGTTACAGACTATACGATCCAGTGCAGAAGAAGATCGTAAGAAGTCGAGATGTTGTGTTTGTAGAAGATCAAACCATACAAGACATTAAGAAAACAGATGAAACAGAGTCTGAACACAGTGATGATCTGATTGATTTAGATTCAGTTCCTTTGACACAACCTTCTACACAGATTGAAAATGAGGTTCTGAATGATCAGGGGTTGAATAAGGGTATTTTAGTCACTTCCGAATTAGTAGACACAGTCTGAATATAACTTTAGACATTTTTTCGATAAAAAAATATTTTGGACATCAAACAAAATGGTTATTTAAATTTGTACATTCTCCTCGTTATTCCAAAAAGCAATGTCATGTCGTCACCTAAATTTTTCTTTTTTTCTTTTTTTTCCTTTTTTTTTTTCATCAAACAAAGTTCACATTCTTCACTTTCCAAATTTTAGTTTTTCTTCTCCAAATTTCTTCGGCTGCTTCCTCACACTCTTCACTTTCCAAATTTTAGTTTTTCTTCTCCAAATTTCTTCGGCTTCCTCAATCTTCCGTTTTGTGAATCCGTGAAGTGAGATTTTACAATTTAACTTAGGGAAATTGTAGTAAATGACAATTTAAGACTTATTGTTTGCAAATATAGCATGTTGTTAAAATTTTTGCGGATATAGCAATTTCTATCGTTGATATCTTATGACTGATAGAAGTCTATCGCTGATCACCTCAGCTTTTTATAGATTTTTGTTAGTGATAATAGTCTATCAGAGATAATAGTCTATCACGGATAGAAGTCTATCAGTGATATAATAAAGTCTATCAGTGATAGAAACAGATTTTTTTGCCATATTTGCAAAATATTTTAAAGTTTGCTAAATTTGCAATTAGTTTGGGCCTGATTGCTATTTGTGCAACCAGCCCATTTAACTTATTTATTTATTTTTATTGTTAAGTTTTTTATTTTATTTATATACATTTAGTTTTCATGTTACAATTACTTATTTAGTTCTATACCTTTAGTTTTCATGTTCAACTATTTTTATACATTAAATTTTCATCATTCTTATTTTATATTTTAGTCTCTTTATTCTATGTTTTTTTAATGGTATTGTAGATATAATTTGAAATCTAAATGGAGAAATATTATAAAAGAAAATCAACGGGGTTATCATCTCCATTGAAGAGAACTAATAATAGTTGTGATAAATACTCATCCGAAGTAAATTTAGAAGATTTACCGGCAGATTCTGGTCTAAGAACTAGAATTCTTGATTACAATCGTAATATTCGAGACCAAGTTCGAAAGTAATAGTTACATTTCATTTATGGATTTTTATCTATTTTTTGAATTACTTACGTATACATTATTTTTACTTAATTTTAAGTAAAGCCTCCCTAAACAAAAATCCTAGATCCGCCGCTATGCATGAGGTCCCATCAAATAAATTTATTTTTCAACATGGAATACAACATAAAAAAAAACATACATGAATTCAATCACATATAATTCAAACATACAACCAAACCTAAGTAAAATTTTCAACCTAGTCGTAAGGTATATCGAGAGTCGAACCACTTACTTTAATAGTTAATCCAAAAGATTGGGAATATTTGGCCAGATGCCCTTGAATTAAGGCCCATTCGAGAGATTGACGCGCATTTTTAAAAATTAGATAAAATGACCTTTTGCTGACATCACTCGCTGAAATTTCTCTCGCTCTCGCTCTCGTTCTTTTGCGGGCTCCATTTTATAACTAAAAATTTCCTGTTCTCGTGAACGTGAACGAGAGCGAGAGAAATCCCAGCGAGAATGATGTCAGCAAAAGGTCATTTTGACTAATTTTTAAAATCGCGTGTCAATCTCTCGAATGGGCCTTAATTTAAGACCATCTGGCCAAATATCCCAAAAGATTGCTTGAATCAACCTATTCCATAATCTCTAAAAATTTAAGAATTGATATAATGGCTACGAAATTTAATCTAGAGAGAAGATGTGGCTACCAAAAGAAAGAGAAATTTTAAAAAGAAACTTTCTTTCTAAGTGAGAATGACGGAAAATTTTAAAAAGGGATAACCTAGAGGAATGTCCATTTTTTATTGGCAGTTTTGAAAAAAGTCAAAACATGTTTTTTATTTAAAAAATGGCCAAATATTAGAATCTAAAATGATGTCATAGACTAAAATACCCTTCCAAACTCTAAACTCTAACCCCTCAAACCCTAAACCCTAAATATTGAACCCTAAACCCTACAAATAAGGTAAAATTTGATTTCAATTTTGACCATTTTTTCAATAAAACTCTTTTTGGCCTTTTTTCAAAATGCATCCCTCAAAAAAAGACATTTAGTCAACAAATGATTTTTTTATATAGATACTATTATCCTTTGGCTCTGTTTGTTGATATTATCCTCTTAAACTCTGCTTTTAAGCTTCAAATGATCACAATGATCTGATTCAACCCTTAACACTTTAATTTTACAAAATATATAATTTAAGCACATTTAAATTCCTCAAACTCACAAGACTTAAGGGCTATAAACTAGCATTTTTGGAGTGTTATCATCAATATAGTTGTGGTAAAAGCCACCAAGGTGAACTTCTCAACCCTAGAGATCAACAAAGTTTTTGAGCTACAACTGAGCTACTACTGCATCGAAAATGATATCATGAAGAATCCCACCGAGGGACAAAATAATGAGGTCTCGAAGAGGCTGGGAAGACCAGGAGCAAAATGGGATATTCAAGGACCAGTCTAAAAAAAATCCAAGGTTTGTGACATCAAGCTAGAGTCTGTTGGCTCTACGTTATCCGACATCTACTCATGCCCACAACACATGAGACCACAATCACGATGGACAAGTTCATGTTGTTGTACTGCATCTACAAAGGCTATGAGGTTAATATGGGAGAAGTAATCAGGACAAAGATCCTGGATTGTGCGAAAAGAAACGAGGGAGCCTGTTCATGACGCCCTCATTACAGAGTTGTGCCTCAGAGCAAAGGTCAAGAGAGGACCAGGAGAGGAGATCACTGAAGAAGCATGCATGTTATCTCTCAAACTCATCAAACAATTGCAAATGTAAGGAGTGAAGGCAAAGGAAAAATCAGAAGCAAGCACCAACAATGCGGGAGCATCGCAGACCGCATCACAGCAGGCAGGCCCTCTGAACGATCAAGCCACACCAAACCAAGTTGCACACCTCAATGTGCAAATGAAGGCTTATTGGGTCTAGGCCAAGGCCTGAGATGAAGCAGTCAAAGATGCTTTAGCCATCATTGCTTCACACATCGAATTTCCTGACTTTCCATCCACATTAATAGAAGATCCACCATTTAAGATGGACACCGAGGACAACAGCAGCAAATCTGATATCTGAATCAGATTAAGGTAGTAGCACTGTTCCCCTCACTCATATTTCTTCAACTAGTTCATTACAATAATGTAGCTTGTAACTATCATGAGTTACTAGGAAGATGTGCCAATAATAATAATAAAAAAAAAACCAATCTCTATAGATGCACTCCTACTTCTTAAGTTAGCTGAGTAACCAGGGGTGGTCATGTGACCCATGGTTGTTACTACATGAAAAGGTAATTGAGCAGTGAGTGTTTTATCTTAGAATGCAAGGCTAGCTCGTAGTCAAATACATTGTGTAATGAAATTGCATGTAAATTGAAATAGATGTAAGTTTGACAAGGTGGATGCTTTAGAGAGAGATAAGGGATAAAGAAAAAGAAAGAGAAAATAGGAATACATAGCAACCACATAAGTTTGGTTGTACCAAGGGAAGAAAATTTTGAAATCTTAAAGAGTTGGAGTCTGGCGTGTACAATCTTTAAGGACAAAACTAGACTCCGTGAATAATAGTTAGTTGGAAAGAGAATTAGGAAGAGAAGAATATGAACGTCTTGTCTAGGAAAGGAAAGAAGTCATAGAAATTTATGAGGACAATACCTTGTGTCTGTAGTTGACACTACAAAACATAAAATCTTTCCTGTGAGGAGTTCCTTTTAAATCTTTATCTTAAGCATGTTGTTTACATTAGTTGTTCTAATTGTATTGCTTGAGGACAAGCAATAAGCTAAGTTTGAGGATGTGATAAATACCTAATTTATCACTTTTTAGCCTATTAAAATCATCCCTTTCGAATCAATTTAGGCATGAAAAGTAATGTTCTAAGGTCAAACGAGTCAAATTAATGTCAAAAGCACGAAATACCAAATTCTGAGACCAGAAAATGAAAAGGAAAGAATTTAAAGGTAAAAAAAAGGGAAAAATAAGCTAATTATACCTTATTTTGTCAATTACAAGAAAGACAAACTCCGCGGCTGCAATGCTAACTATGAGCAGGCGCAATTCTCATCAAAGAGTAGGAGCAATGCAGCCACGATGCGGCCGCAATGTTATCGACGATCAAGTCAAATTAGTTACAACCGCCATTTTAAGAATTGTTTTACTCTCACCTTTTCTTGTGGATGGGGACTTCAGGGTATCCTATATAATGAGTTTGTATAAGGCTGGACCACGAAATATATAATCTCTCTTTATAAATCCTTTATTTGATAAGATTAATATTTCACAAGATGATCATATTGGACTCGATCTTAATCCTGAGTGAGTTATGAACTCCTGTCTGTGAGGTGATAGCACTCCAAAAGTGCTATTTTATAATCTTTAATTCTTGTTAGTTGATTGAAATTAATGTGTTTAATCATATGTTTTGCAGGAATCGAGTATTTAGAGGTGAACGAGACAATTATATTAAATAAGAGGTTAGAAGAAGAGTTTTAAAGTATAATATCAACGAACCGAGCCGACAAATAATACTATAGAGATAAAAATCGTTTATTATTCAAAGTTGGAAGCTTGGTCTGGTGGTGAAAGATTTATTATGTTAATCTTTCAGCTAGAATTTGAACCCTAAAGAATGTAATTATTTATTATAATTTTTTTACTTCAACCATCAACTCGCACCTACTGATCGATCAACATCTCATTCCTCAACCACACAACACGTGTACCAAGAATACCAGGAAGAAGTCATCTCATTATGAACTTGTGTCACATCCTCTGAACGTGTCCCTCAGTGTCGTATAGACCACAACTTTTTATTTTTTATTTTTAGTAATTTTTCTCTTCCTTCAAGTATAAAATGAGAGTTTGTGTTGATTGTAAGATACACTTCACACCAACACACACCATCACCAATTCTCTCTTTTCTCTCACTGTTTAGAGATTTATATTATTTTGTGCTTTGTAGTCGGGATCGTCTTGGCGATGTTCAGCTAAGCTTGTGATGCTAATTTAGAGGTTTGTCGGGCTAAACATTTTTGTGAGATTTTTGGTATTAAATTGCAATCTAATTTCTTGGTTAATTATTTTCTATTCTTTGTTTATTTCATGTGCAATTAGTATTGGTTAATGTGACAGCTTAATCAATTAAATATTAATTGTTCATGTATGCTATGTTTGTAATTTGTGATCCGTAATTGTCATAAAGTGCATGCTTAATTGTAGTAGCAAGATGGGTCAGGTTATTACTAGTATTAATTAGGGGTGTTCAAAAAACCCGCAACCCACGAAACCCAACCCAACCCAACCCAACTTTTCGGGTTGGGTTGAGTTTTTTTTTAATATGGGTTGGGTTGGGTTGCTATTTTGAAAACCAAATTTTCGGGTTGGTTCGCGGGTTGAACCAAATTTGGCTCTGTTCAACCCGAACCAACCCGAATTCAATATATTAAAAAAAAATAAATTATATATATATAATAAATTCAATATATTTTTTTTAAAAAAAATTCATTCGATTTTGAAAGAAAAATCAAGGATTAATGATGATTTTGTAAGGAAAATCAAGGATTAGGGAATTTCATTAATGATAATTTTGAAAGGAAAATAAGGATTAAGGAATTTCATTAAGGGTGATTTTGAAGTTAATTAAAAAAATCAATATTTATTAATTAAAAAAAAGGCCAACCCGCCAACCCAACCCAACCCAACCTGAAAATTGAAGGGTTGGGTTGACAGAAATGTTGGGTTGGGTTGGGTTGAGTTGTTAATATTATGATTTTTTCATAGTTAACATGGTGTGTATAACAAACCTTAGGAATAGAAAAATGTTTAATTGAATCTGATCAATTTAATTAATGTTCTAATCAATCCATGTGCTTAGAGCTGCTAGCTAGTTAGCATGGAACGCTATCGTGCCCGACTAGTTTAGAGTTAATTACGATGCTTTGTCGGATTAATTGCATGATAGGACCTTAGAGATTTTTCATGGCTGTTCCAGTTAAGTTGATTAAGCTTTTAATTAAGAAATTTTTATGTTTATTGGGATAATCGATGAGCAAAATCCATTAAGTAGCCCGACAATATCTCTGAATCGGCAAGGTAATCTCTTGTCTATTTCTTTAATTTTCTCGCTATCTTTAATTGTTTGTTTTAATTCATTAGATTAACATGCAATCCAAAACCCCCCATTGATTGTTTTTACATAAAATTTAATTTAGAGAATTTAAATTTCGGTTCCCTGAGTTTGACCCGGTCTGTTGTAGTTTACTACAAACCGTTGATCGGTAATTATAAATTGTATTTGACGGGTCTCGACAAGCTCGCTTCAAATTGGCGACGTTGCTGGAGAGTCAATTAAATTCTCTTTGTTAAATTTATTTTTAATCTTTTTTCCTAAAAAAAAAAAAAAAAGAACTCGTATTTTTAATTGCAAAAAAAAAAAAATCACAAAAATCACAAAATTTACAAAATTTACAAAAATCACAAAAATATTTCTTTTAGTTTGTTTTTGCTTTTTCAGATTTGTGAGATTAAGGAAGAGGCTGAGCCTAATCCCGAGAAGGAGATTCAAGTTGCTTTTGGACTTGAAGAAAAAAATGAACCTGTTAGATGCGAGAGCGCCACCACCGCCCTTCGACCCATGCAAGAGAAATTTCAGGAGAGTTTTCTTCTCTTTATTGTTTCTTCCGTGAATAATCTACTTAGTTATCCATTAAGGATAAATCGCACTTAAGTTGACCGAAAGGGAACACCTCTAACTAGGAACTAACATGGGAAGTTTAGGTATGAGGGAGATTTTTGTTCTTCAATTTCTTTTTCTTTATTAAAAGAAAATGTCTTTCTTATTTCTGTTGGAAGCATTCTACTCAATTATACATTGGGGACAATGTATTATTTTAGGTTGAGGGTGAAGATATATTTGCAAAGCATGTGATTGAGAGTCAAACTTTTAAATTATGAAAATCTTGAGCTTGAAATGTATGATGATTAGTTGATTGCATATTATATGATGATAACAATCTATGATGTGTCTTAGACATTTTCTGTTCATTATGTTTTTTCACTTTTTCTTGCAAACATTGAGAATGCATGCATGATTTTGATAGATTTTTATCAGTGATAATAGAACTCGAAATGTTGTTAGATTTGTTAGATCTTCTCTGGCTCGATTACCTAAATTTATGAAGTGTATTGAAGATGAGAATATATTAAGCAATAAGCTTGTATGTCTTGACGTTAAAACTAGGTGAAACTCTACATATTTGATGCTTGATGCTGCTGAAAATTTTGAAAAGACATTTGATAGATTAGAATATTATGATATAGCATACTTGAAAATGAAGGAGGAAGAGGAGAATCTAGAAAGTGAAGATTTGGAGGTCGCTTGCATATTTACTAAGTTCTTATATGTATTTTATGAGGCCACTAGCTGAATTTTTTGTTCTCTTTATGTTACTTCGAATATGGTCATCGAGGAAATTTCAACTATCCAGAATTGTATACAAAAATATTCTTTGGGGATCGATAATGCTACTCCAATTATTAAGGATGTTGCGACCAAAATGCAATTTAAATATGATAAGTATTGGGGTAATAGTAAAAATGCCAATTACTTATTATATTATATGTTGTATTTTTTATTGATCCTCGCCAAAAGATAAAGTTCCTTATGTATTGTTTCAATCAATTATTTGATGATAATGTGACAAAACAATTGGGAAAAAAGTGGAAAATTTATTGAGACGATTGTTAAATAAGTATAATTTGTTTGAGTCCAAGAATGCTTCATGCATAAGTTCATCATCTTCTACGTCAAAGAGTCGAATGAGTCAATCTACTTCTACTGATTATATTGCTGAAAGAGTAATAATTGTTTGTCTCAACATGATGATATGGAAGATGATGATAAATATTTTGACGTGGACACAAAGGTAGATGTTTACTTATCGGGACGTCGTACAAAGAATGATGGGGAGTTTCACATTTTAGAATGGTGGAAAGTGAACTCTTCTAGGTACAGGGTTCTTAGTAAGGTTGCACGAGATGCTGTGGCAATTCTAGTGTCTACCGTTGCTTCTGAGTCTGCATTCAGTACTAGTGAGAGAGTGATTGATCTTTTTCGCTCCACTTTGTCTCCATCCACAGCTAAAGTTGTTATTTGTGCACAAAATTGGCTACGTTCTGATGCTATCAATGTTGATCTCCAAACATATTTCGATGAAGTTTCTCACGATGACAAAGGTTGGAAACTTTTTGGTTTTTGAAACTTAATTTCAAAATTAAATTAATTTCTTTAATTAATACTCTTATTTTGTTTTTATTTTTTGTACAACTCAAATCATGCATGGAGTAATTGAAAGGAGAAAAAGAGAAGTAGGAAGGAGAATGTTTGATGGAGAATTGAAGATGGAAGATTGAGGACTGAAACTTAACTATTTATTTTTTTTTAGAATTCAATTTAAATTATTTTTTTTTAATTTTATTATGAACTTAATGTTTTTTTGTTATCCTTAAATTAAAGTAAAGTTTAGGGAAAATTACATTAATAATCCATCATATTTGGGTTTGGTAGCATTTGGGTCCCCAAGGTTTCAAACACAACAATTATACCCCTAAGGTTTGGATTTGATGCGTTTTTGGTCCCTCTGTCAAATTTTCGGTTAAATCTTAATATAATGTTGGCATGGCATCTATTTTTAATTAAATTTCTTTTAATATTTTTTTTTCTTTTTCTTTCTCCTCATCCCTCTCCTCTCTCCATCATTCATCTTTCTTCTCCCATAGCCATCATCGATGACTGTTTTTTTTGTTTTCTTCTTCTCCTCTCCCTCTCACATCCCTCTCCCACTTTCTCCCTGAATTTTTTGAAAAAAAAAAACGATTTTTACAGATCTGAAACGAAGGGTTCCCTTCGTTTCAGATCCTTAAAAACCATTTTTTTTACAATGAGGGGAAGAAGGGGACAAAAGGGGAGATGAAGGTGAGAGAGAGGGAGAGAAAAAAAAATTGTCGTCGTATCGAAAATATAACGGAAGGACAAAAAATACACCAAATCCAAACCTCAGGGGTATAATTATTTAGTTTGAAATCTTGAGGACCCAAATGCTACCAAACCCAAACCGGAGGGACCATTAGTGTAATTTTCTCAAGTTTAATTGTTATTTTATTTTTATTTTAGTTAAAGAAAGGAAGAAAAATAATTGAAATAAAATTTCTAAAAAGATGAGAGAAAAAAATGTAAAGAAAAAATATGTGAAAATGAGGAAGGAATCAAATCATCTAACAAGAAGATTCGAGAAGCAACAACTAAGAAGGATTAAACAATAAATTAAATTAAAAACAAACAAACAAATGCAAATGTAAGCGTCTGCGAAAGTGCGCAGCTCGCCCAGACTCGACCTAGACCCGCCTCGCTCCACGTCGACCCGCTCGCGAATGAAGCTTCGGTGAACCCAGAAGTCGAACCAAAGAACCTGGCGGTTTAGGCGAGCGGGCGACGCGATTTTGAAGGCCCATCGTTTCAACTTCGGTTCGTGACTTTTATAGATCGAAATGGTCGGTTCGGCTCCAGTTTGGCACAGTAACCGAGCCGAACCGACCCGCTTGCACACCTCTGGCACGCTAAGAGTTTTTCTTTCTTTACCTTTGTTTTTATTGCTTTGTTTTATGAATTCTAAACTAGTCTAGGGATTGTTTTATTGATTATGAGTAGTCAGACTCTATACTTATGGGATAAATGTAATCGTTTGAGTTTTCATGTTTAATTAATCTGAGTCCTTCATATTGGAATAGTTATTCTTATGTTTGTTTGATTAATGCGTTTTATTCTTCTGACCAAAGTATAAATTGTTGCTTGCTTAAATTCTTACTTGGAAAAGTAGAGTTTAGAGTAGAACTCAAATGCATGACTACTTGTAAATTCTTGCATGAAAGTAAAGAATTCTCTTAGAGACCGTTAATAGAAATGTAATGCCTTGTTTTTTTTTTATTATTAAAAACTAGACAAACATGTTAATTTTATAAAAAGGAAGAGAATTTAATGAGCTCTACCGAGTCAAATATGGTTTAACTCTTCTTGGTTTATAACTATATGCATGTCAATTCTTGGACGGTAAGATTAATTATGCATGAATATAATCGATGAAATCAATTCCCTAGGTAGTTATCTCCAAAGGTTCTCTGTAATGCCCCAAGTTTTTAACTAGACTTAGATCACTCAGGGACGCTACTAAAAACATGAAAAAAAGCCCCCCTAAGGAAAATGAGTCGCGAAAACAAAGTTTTTCACAAAAACAATAACTTGGATAAAGTGACAAGTCATTTGAGGTTTGGGATCTCAAAGGAGATTAACAAATAAGACCAAAGTTTATTTTTAAAAGTTTAAAACACTTCACGCGTTATAAGCTACAAGTTGAAAACAAAGTTTTAAGCCTAGAAACACTGAATCTAAGTACAAAGAACTATATCCTGAGACTCTTGAATTGTTCTGTCACCATGGCCTGACCAGCAAGAAAAAATTTGTTTCCACCTCGTAAGCTTAAGGTAATGCCTGAAAAAGAAACAATAAAAACTGGGTGAGTTTTTAAAATACTCAGTAAGTAGCCATGCTGGATGCATTCACAAGTAAAGTTCATGTAACCGAAAAACGAGAGGGGTCTAACTGTTTTAAGAATTATGTTCTGACTGGGTGATCAATTAACCTATCCCAAAATTGTGCCAACTCTGAATGGTGTCTATGTGAGACTGAACTGTAGGACTGAACGCCACCAAAAGATAGTTGGCAATCCACTAGTGGTGTTAGCTCCCCTCAACATAGCATGAATTGTACCAACTCTGAATGATGTCTATGTGGGCCTGAACTCAAGACGAACACACTAGAAGATAGTTGGCGATCCTCTAGTGATGTTAGGTCTTGCCCAACATAGCATCTGTCGGACCAACTCTGAATGGTGTCTATGTGGGCCTAAACTGAGAGACGAACATACTAGAAGATAGTTGGTGATCCTCTAATGATGTTAGGTCTCGCCTAACCTAGCATCAGCTGCTTGTGTACCTGAAGCTGATATAAAGTATCACGATTTTTGTGTACATGTCATACTAGGGGGAAAGGTAATTGTCATTAAATAAACATTATACAATCAACATAATCATGCCTAACGGATACCCCTTTAAACAATACATTGCCCATATAGAGCATATGTCCTACGTATAGTTTAGCTGAATCGATATAATTGTGTCTAGCTAAGTTTTCTTTAAAATGAACACTGCCCATCAAGAGCATATGTCATACATGCAATTCTAACGAAATTTACATGAACATGCCTGACTGAGAATCCTTTAAAAAAACTTTGCTCATCAAGAGCATATGTTATACATGCAATTCTAACTGAATTTACATGAACATGCCTAACTGAAAATCCTTTAGACAAAACTTTGCTCATCAAGAGCATATTTTATACATGCAACTCTAACTGAATTAACATATGTTTATCTGAGAATTTCTCTAGACAGAACACTGCCCATCAAGAGCATATGTTATACCCATAATTCTAACTAAATCAATATACTAATCAGAACACTTACATCAAGGGCATGTGTGGTACATTCAATTCAACTAAATCACATATCGAAGCCTTGGGGCGTTCTAAACTGAGAGTTAGGCCACTTACTTGACAACAACTCAAAGGAAAACATCAGTTTCTGCTCAACTAAAGTTTCTTAGATAGAACCTGAAGTAAAATTCCAAGATTATACTTAGTCAGAAAAATCCTGAAATTCAGTTTAAAGACAACTATCGCTCCAATAGATAGCTAAGAGAGAGATTAACCTGTTATTACCCAATGATGTCCTTCACGTCCCCAACTGCTCAGTTCGAACACAAATTGTTCTTTTCTCAAAACTGCTCGAAGATTCCAATTTACTCAGTTCAAAACTCAAAAAGCCTGAATCTTTGCTAGATGGTAGAGCACTTTATGGTGTACTCCAATTTTGGGTTGTCGAGTCCCGCCAAAATAAAATTTATAATACCGATACAACTAAGCTAACTTGTAGCTAGTGCTAATCGGGTCGATCCGCAGAGAACGTAAATCAATTTCTATTTGCTTTTAATTAAAGCGGAAAATAAAAAAAGAGGAGGTTAAAGAAAACTAAACTAAAAACGAGCAGGAAAATAAACTAACGAAAAATTAAATAACAGAAAATTAAATGTAACATGTGCTCCTAATTCGAGAGATCGGGATTTACTTGATGCGACTTAGATCATAGGGATTCTAACATGCTTAGCAATTCTATCTCATGCACGCGAAATGTTTGCTCGAATTCGCAACAAACATCCCAGTGAATTAATTAGAGGCGTAAATTCTAATTAAACATGCTCTTTAATTAATCTAAGGTGATCAAGCCTAAATTGATTAAAGAACAGTGACGGGTAACATCACGATGAACTAATTGATTGAAATCTCTACCAACTAGCTCGATTTTTCCTCTTGCCCTAAGTCTATCGTGAAAACAATAATTAACTCATACCCCCAACTTGTTGGGATTTATGCCCTAAAGCCTCGTAATTAATTAATAATTATTTGATAATTATTTTATTATTAATATTTGCAATTTATAATATTCATTATATAAATAAAATCCAAGGTTATTAGTGTAATCTTGAACTGTATGTAGTTGACATACGAGAGGATCATGTTCAAGTAATAACCTAAAGGGTCTATAGTATATGGATAAGGTTGGGTGCCTTATCCGGGTAACACTATTGATACGGCCCACTTTGTAATTGTTACAAATGATTTGATCCAAATCATTCATGTAGAGACATGTGAGTGGGGGTATCCTATACAATGAGTTTGTATAAGACTGGACCACGAAATATATAATCTCTCTTTATAAATCCGTTATTTGAGAAGATTAATATTTCACAGGATGATCATATGTGACTCGATCTTAATCCTGAGTGAGTTATGAACTCCTACCTGTGAGGGCTCGTCCTTTGATTTGTATGGGTGAGAATGGCCTTTATAGCCGATTCAATAAGCCTACCATTTTGGGGACTTGACCAAATAGGGAGTTGGGAACATAAGTTTCACAAGATGGAATTCACTTCTTCCCATATAGGGAAAGTAGATGAGTAGTTCCCTTAACTGCTGATTTCGGGACTTGAACAATGGGGCCCCACCCTCTCACTGGCCCGAGAGGGACTTGATTTATGGTTGGATCATAAACAAGTTGTTCATTAGAGAATCAGTGGTACTTAAGGTGTAAGATGTAATTACAGGGGTAAAACGGACTTTTGACCTAGCTGTAATTACGAACAACTCGTGAAGGATCGACTTGCATGTAATGGTTATATCCATGGACACAACTTGTCTTACAGTGCATAAGAGTGCAACTCTAGGCCTATAGTGGAGTGACCTAGAGTTAATGAATGAAAGTCAATTAATTAATGAGTTTAATTAATTAATTTTGTATCATTGGAGCTTATAAATCTGTAGGTCTATAAGGTCCCCTTGCTAGCTCATAGTAACACTAAAAGGATCAATTTAGTTGAAAGAAAATTTGAAATATTCAAATTAATATTTAATATATTTGATATATTAAATGTAGAAGAGTAAAATATATTTATTGTATTTGATACATTAAATATTAGA
Source organism: Herpetospermum pedunculosum (assembly GCA_028017165.1). Classification (NCBI taxonomy): domain Eukaryota; kingdom Viridiplantae; phylum Streptophyta; class Magnoliopsida; order Cucurbitales; family Cucurbitaceae; genus Herpetospermum; species Herpetospermum pedunculosum. The sequence goes on along the minus strand of CM051528.1, from coordinate 47,808,660 downwards.
GGAAATAGTTTATGTATATGATACATTAATATTAAAAACTATATACTTATGTTATTTGAATGTGATTCAAATTGGTTTAAAGTATATTATAAAAGATTAATTTTATAATATTTGAATAAGATTCAAATAAATATAAAATACATATTTTAATATATTAGATATTAAAATGTATTTTATAAAATAAAATTAATTCCTAAAAGCCTTATTATAAATAAGACATTTAGGTTTAGCCAAAGTGTTGGCCAAACACACTACTCACTTTCTGCAGAGAATTGTTCTCTCATTCTTTCAAAGAGCTCCCACAAGCTTGATCCCGTGTTCGAGTCACAGCGAGGAAGATCTCGTGGAAAAGGGAACACAAGAAGATGATTGTTCATCAAAGGTAAAACATTTGCTTAACTTGTTTTTTAGTTTAATTCTAAACAAAACAAAAGATCGATTCCAATCGCTTCCGCTGCGGGGAATGAAGAGTTCATTCCCTTCAATTGGTATCAGAGCTTTATTTGAGTTTTGTTTAGAATTAAAATTGTGTATGGTGGGTATTTTAAGTTTATATATATGTGATATATATGGTTTGCAAAATTGATTGTTTAGGCATATTTGATTGGCATTAGATTTAAACCTTTTGATTAGATCAAATTGTAAAACCCATAAGGGTTAAGGATTTTTGTAATTTAATCTGTTCTTCAAAGATATGGAGACAAGATGGTGGACGACTGTGATTTCGTTAGGCGGTGAAGATTCTTTGAAAGAAGAATTGATTTGCATATGCAACTTATTTGTTGAGGTGAGTCAAAGTGATGAATACAAAGTGCAAGTGGTGTACTCATTTAGCTTAAATGTTAGGCGGTGAAGACATTGATTCTGCTGAAGATTAATTCTTGAATTGAATTGATGAATACTTTTTAAAATCTCAATTTGGAATTGAGTGTCTTCTCGAATTGAATTGATTTGATGAATTCTTATTAAAATCTCAATTTAGAATTGAGTAACTGAGAATAGAGTTTTTCAAATTGTTTGGACAATGGGTCTTCAATCTGTCACCATCGCCTATGCATTGCAGAAAGAGTTTGAGTTGACCAATCTGGTGGTTTGAGAAGCATATATTTTTTTTTTCAAAGGCGGGTGGATACTCAAGACAATTTTAGGGTTTCTAAATTTTGATGGATCAACAAAGGAAGGAAATTCGAAGACCAAGATATGTCTTGGATTTAAATTATTGTAATTTAAATTAGTTTTCAATTTCTTAGGATATGCCAAATATGCCGGTCAATTTTGCTGCGTTTTTTTTAAATTTAATTATGCATGTTGATGTATGTTTTAAATTATGTTTGGTTGCATAAAGTATGTCATCTAGATTAAAATCCCACCATAGGTTAAGCATGATCATGCATTTTAATTATTTTTAAATATAATTGTTATATTTGGAATATTATGATTAAAATGCTTTCTAATTTGATTAGATGATTTCCTAATATGTTTATATTTCCAAATCTTTCAATATTATATTTGGAAATTTTTAATTAGGATACTTCCTTTCATAATAGGAATCCATATTTTTCTAATATGGATTGGAAAATCTTTTCCAATTAATTAGATTGAGATATATTTTCCAATTAGATTGAGATATATTTTCCCAATTAGATTGAGATATATTTTCCTAAGTATTAGGGATATTTTCCAAATGAGCTTAGGATATTTTCCTAATGAGATTAGATTTTTTCTTTCCTTATTTAAAAGATAATTTAATTCATTCTTTAAATAGTTTAAATATTTGAATTTAGTTTATCTTTTATTCTAATAAGATTAGAATATATGATAATCTTTAATTTTATTATAAAGGGTTTAAAATTGTTAAGAATTCCAGATTATCCATAAGGTGAATTGGTTTTTAATAGGATTAAAAACATTGCTTAAAATCAACTGAAGTTCATTGATCTAGTAATTAATAGTTAATTAAAGATTAATGAATTTGAAATAAAAATTGACTATAAGGGAACCCTGTCTAAGAAAGGTTACTCGGGTGAGGTACTTAAGTTGACTGAAAAGGAACACCTCTACCTAAGAACTGGTCTGGGGGTTGAATTAGTCAAATTTTATTTTATTTCATTAAGCAGGCTCATAATGTGATTAGTTTTAAATAGTTTAATATACTTGATAATTCACATTAAAATCAATCTAACCAACATAAGGGTTATGAAAGGGTAGATTGAAAAACTTAGATAAATGAGATTAGCCTAATTTGTCTAAGTAATAGAAAACCCTATTTCAAAATACTTAGTGGGAGAAGGACATATGTCAAAATAACCCTACGGTCTCTACCATAGATTCACAACGTGAGATTCACGTGAGGCCTCGAGGCGGCTTTGGACCGTCCCCCTACGGAAGGTGTTTACATGGGTCAATATCAGGGTGAATCTCTTGAGAAAGTATTTTTAAATAGTAAGTGGGAGAAGGAAATGTGTCAACATATCCTACGGTCTCTATCATTGGTTCATAACGTGAGATTCATGTGGGGCCTCGCGGCGGCTTTTGGACCGTCCCCCTACGGAAGGTGTTTACATGGGTCAATATCAGGGTGAATCTCCTGAGAAGGATAGGATTGTAATTTTATTTCCAATACTTGACCTACCCTACGGCGGCACTTGTTGGGATAAAATTATAGAATCTAAAATGATGGGTTACACTTACAAAGATATCATTAAGATTGTTAATGATTTTCTTGACCAAACTAATGGTAACTAAATCTTATAGAAATAAGAGTTATTTTGGGATAACACTTGGTTGAGATTGTCTCGGTTTAGTGAAGGAGCATTTGACCTACCCTACGGCGGCACTTGTTCTAACTCACTAAAGTATCATAGCATTAGAAATTAATGTTTTAGGGAAATTGTTTGTTTTCTATGTTGAAATTGAATGAATATTGATTGCATGTTGTTAAATAATATTTTTTTTTTATATATATTTCAATATTATGTCTAGTTCTCTCAATTTTATTTTTCGTTGCTAATTTGTCAAATTGAGAAAATAATATCACTTGGAAAAATAATGTTAACACTATATAATGACAGTGTAAATTTTTTCTTTAATTTGTCTTTATTGAGAAACGTTCTCAAAAACCTGTTGCCAATGCTAATCGAATTGTTCATGAAGCACATGATTAATAAATCAATATAACGAGATGGCTTATACAAATTTTCTATTTGACATATTAGATGTCAAGCTAAGAAGATAAAGAAGATGACAACAACATATGAGATATTGTTGAAGTCAATAAAAGCTAGATTTAGATATTTATCTAAATAATCTCAAAAATTAAGTATTACCAAAATCCAAGAAAAGAAACCATATGACTGTAGCTAAAAGAAAATAGTTTCTAAATTAGCAAAGTAGTCATAATAAGAGGAATTTATGAAATACCTCTATAAGAAGAACATGGATAAAAGTAAATTTGATTTACTAGATTTTTTCATTACCACTTATATAGTAGATTCAGATCCACTATTAAGATTTGTTCTTCATTACACTTTATATAATTCTTGGAAAATACTTAATGATGTAGAATGATCTCTACTTGTTGGCACCAGAAAACTCATCTCAATTAATGTAGTGGGAGACATTAAGATGTCCATAAAAAATAATTGTTATTTAATGCTGAATATGGTGTTTTTAGTACCATAGGAGAAATTCAATTTCTCTAACTTTATTACTAATAAAATGTTCATATAGTATGAATATTTTAGTACTAAATTTTTATTTTCAAAATTGTTTGAAAAGTTCAGCCGAAAAATAAGAATAATTTGTATGTGTTAAATTGTTAACATATAAAATACTACACAGTGAGATATTCAGGATTATAGATTCCAGAATATAAAGACAAATTATATTCTCCTAAAATATGATACCCGCCTTTGACATTCAAGATTGATTCTGATCAATTTGAATAAAAAGACTACTACGAAGTGATTCTCTAAATGTTAGAGTTAATTACTTTATATGTCTTAAGATCTTGCCTTTCATGCAAGATAATCCATAGGTTTTTGTTGGAAAAGCCTACCGGCCAAAGAACACCGATGAATATTTCATCACTCTAGCTGATGATTATTCAAGAAATAAGTATCGTAACCTAATGCAACATAAGTCTGAATATTTTGAAAAGTTCAAGGAATATAAGACTCAAGTTGAAGGTCAATTAGGTAAATCTATCAAGACACTATGATCAGATCACAGTGAAAAAGTACAGGAACCTTATGTACTAAGACTAATTGATAGAAAGTGAGATTTTATCTCAACTCTAGCACAAAGTACAATTGTGTGAAATTGTGCTGTAAGAGGAGAAACAAGACCTTGTTAGACATGGTCAGAACAATAAAGAATTACACGTCATTATCAGACTCTTGTTAGGATATACAATATAGATTGTATAGTGAACATCATTATATCTAAAAGGTGTCCATGAGACAACTTTGAGATTATAGAAGAGTAGTAAAGTTAGTTTACAACCCTTCGAGTTTTGAGAGTTTTAAGCATACATGCTGAAACTTGAATATGTTCAATAGTGTTGAAAAGTTGGTTCCAAGTGAAGCCACTAAATAGTTAACAAAAGTTGTTAACAATTTAATTACATTTGATAGTCAAATGGATCCTAGTCATGAATTGGATAAGCCTCATCGTAGTGGGAGAGTTATGAGATGACCCGACCGTTACAAGAGCTTATATGAAGCCTAAGTTGACGTATTAGATGACAATTTGTAGGGCTTCTTGACCTCAAAGTTGAAATGAGGGTCAATGACAAAGACTAGTAGACCAAAGTCATAAATCTCGAGATAGAGTTAGATGTACTCATCTTTATCTAGAATTTGTAGATATTCAAGATGGGGTAAAACCCATAGGTTTTGAATACATCTACAAAAGTAAAAGATTTGTAAATAAGAAGGTACAGACCTTCAAAATAAGACTAATGACAAATATAGATGGAGAAAGTAAACTATGGATAAACTTTCTCATTTGTTGTCATATTAGAGTTGATAAGCATTTCCTAATTCATAGTTGCATATGAGATATGTCAAGTGAAGGTTTAAGAAATCTTTTTTGAAAAGAAGTCTTAAAGAATGCATTTACAAAACAATTACATGAGTTCAATTTCAAAAATCAAAAGCAAAAGGTTTGCAAGCAGTAAAGGTTCATTTATGAAATGAATTTGATCACTAGATTTTTGAATGTAAGGTTTGATAAAAGTATCAAAAACTATGACTTTGAATAAATATTAATGATATTGTACAGGCAAGAAAATCATGAATTACTTAGTGGAATTTTCTCATATTTTATGTGGATGACTTATTACCCATTGTGAATGCTGTAAGATTTGAATCCAATATAAAATGTTGACTACCTAACCAATTCCAAATGAATGATTTAAATTACTGGGTATGTCCTAAAATAGAGTTTTCGAGGACAAAATGTTATTTATGTCTCACACATCTTATATTGACAAATTTGTTGTCAAGTATATGATGTAGTACTTCAAAAATGATAATGTATCATTCTTACGTGAAGTTTATCTTGTCTAAGGAAGAGTATCCTCAGACATATCAAAAGGTTGAGAACATAAGATTGTCTATCTACGTTTGAGTGAGAGAAAATCTAATGTACACTTGAGACATGACATTTGACAGTAAAATTGGTTAGCATTTATTAGTTAACCCAATGGTATGACCATTGCGCAGAAAAATAAAAACTTTTCTCAAAATATCTATGGATAAAATGAGAAATTATATCTTTATGTATGAGGTTAAAAATTTGATCTTTACGAGATGCACTGGTTTTAACAAAGATTTATGGAAATCTATGTTTACCCTAGATGATGGAGTATGGTATGCAAGTTAAATGTTCTTACTTATGAAGTAAAGAACTTGCATAACTCAAATAATTTCTTATTGGTCTGAAAGATGTTTCAGATATAGTTAAGCCTAAAACGTTTTATGTAATGGCTAAACTTAAGAAACTTAGATAACATCAATACATAGGGTATCCTGAGAGAGAAAGAATCGTGGTAGGACCAAGATGACTTTTAATTGACAGTCGTTTTGATCTATATAAAAAGACTTTCCAGGCTAAAGTGTTTGAAAGCCACCTAGAATGTCTAGGATTATGAGACATGTCTCATCTTCACTAGGGCAAGTGGGAGAACATGTTGGGTGTAGAGTATGCCCTAGGATACATGTCTCACCGGCTTTAGTGCAAGTGGAAGATTGTTGGGATTTATGCCCTAAAGCCTCGTAATTAATTAATAATTATTTGATAATTATTTTATTATTAATATTTGCAATTTATAATATTCATTATATAAATAAAATCCAAGGTTATTAGTGTAATCTTGAACTGTATGTAGTTGACATACGGGAGGATCATGTTCAAGTAATAACCTAAAGGGTCTATAGTATATGGATAAGGTTGGGTGCCTTATCCTGGTAACACTATTGATACGGCCCACTTTGTAATTGTTACAAATGATTTGATCCAAATCATTCATGTAGAGACATGTGAGTGGGGGTATCCTATACAATGAGTTTGTATAAGACTGGACCACGAAATATATAATCTCTCTTTATAAATCCGTTATTTGAGAAGATTAATATTTCACAGGATGATCATATGTGACTCGATCTTAATCCTGAGTGAGTTATGAACTCCTGCCTGTGAGGGCTCGTCCTTTGATTTGTATGGGTGAGAATGGCCTTTATAGCCGATTCAATAAGCCTACCATTTTGGGGACTTGACCAAATAGGGAGTTGGGAACATAAGTTTCACAAGAAGGAATTCACTTCTTCCCATATAGGGAAAGTAGATGAGTAGTTCCCTTAAGTGCTGATTTCGGGACTTGAACAATGGGGCCCCACCCTCTCACTGGCCCGAGAGGGACTTGGTTTATGGTTGGATCATAAACAAGTTGTTCATTAGAGAATCAGTGGTACTTAAGGTGTAAGATGTAATTACAGGGGTAAAACGGACTTTTGACCCAGCTGTAATTACGAACAACTCGTGAATGATCGACTTGCATGTAATGGTTATATCCATGGACACAACTTGTCTTACAGTGCATAAGAGTGCAACTCTAGGCCTATAGTGGAGTGACCTAGAGTTAATGAATGAAAGTCAATTAATTAATGAGTTTAATTAATTAATTTTGTATCATTGGAGCTTATAAATCTGTAGGTCCATAAGGTCCCCTTGCTAGCTCATAGTAACACTAAAAGGATCAATTTAGTTGAAAGAAAATTTGAAATATTCAAATTAATATTTAATATATTTGATATATTAAATGTAGAAGAGTAAAATATATTTATTGTATTTGATACATTAAATATTAGAGGAAATAGTTTATGTATATGATACATTAATATTAAAAACTATATACTTATGTTATTTGAATGTGATTCAAATTGGTTTAAAGTATATTATAAAAGATTAATTTTGTAATATTTGAATAAGATTCAAATAAATATAAAATACATATTTTAATATATTAGATATTAAAATGTATTTTATAAAATAAAATTAATTCCTAAAAGCCTTATTATAAATAAGACATTTAGGTTTAGCCAAAGTGTTGGCCAAACACACTAGCTACTCACTTTCTGCAGAGAATTGTTCTCTCATTCTTTCAAAGAGCTCCCACAAAACATGCATAAGGACTCGGGCGTCAATCCTAATCAGTTACACATGCTACTTGGATACAACCAAAGGAAGAAGATGCAAAAGATCAATGCTAAACTAAGAAATTAAGACAAACCTTCACTAATGCATCAAGGTAAAATCCCTAAACCTCAAATTAGAGCACTTACCTTAGGTGCTCGTGATGAAAATCAAGTTAATCCACAATAGTTTAAGCTTCTATACAGCAAAGAGGGGAGAAAACCCCAAAATGTAGAGAGAAAATCGTAAAAAATGAAGAGGGGAAGAAGAAGAAGTGACCTAAAAATCGGACTTATGGGTTTTATACTCGCCGTAGCGTCGAGACGCTACGGACGAAATTTCCATTGCGCGCGTGTTCGGGGTGTCGAGATGCTAAGGCCAGCGTTGAGCAGCGTCTCACGCTTGCTCTCAGGTTTTTCTTGAAATTCTGATGGAGTAGCGTCGAGACGCTAGGGGCAGCGTCGAGACGCTGGACCAAAAGTGAAATTTTGGTCCTTAGCTCCTCTTCTTTGCCCGGTTGCTTCCCGAAGCTTCTAAAACGCTCTCCTTAGCATCGAAACACGTCCTTGAACTTTACAGGCTCTTTACCGCAAACCACCTACAATAGAGGCATTTAAACAATATTAAACACGATTTTTAACCATAATTAGGGAGTAGATAACAGCTCTATTTTGGAGCTATCAAAATACCCCCAACCTAAATCTTGCTAGTCCTCGATCAAGGCAACTCTGAATTATCTCTAAAGAATGATATTGCATGCACCGACTCTAACCTCAACGCTTTTAAAAGCAAGACATTTACCACAAAAGAGAACAATCAATTGCATGCACAAATTTAGAACATTTCAAAAATTCAACTGTTACTCCCCTACGTGTGTGTGTGCGTAGCCAACCTATCCTAGCTCTTATCTACCCGGAAAACCTTATGCAACCCTATATCTAGTTTTCCCCCCACTTCTAGCAATTAAGAACAGTCTATAGCTTTTCAACAATTAAGAGAGTAACAAATCAAAAGGCCTATATTTTCTTTTTCTTGAGTACGTTGTACTCTTTATTTCTTTTGAACCACTAATTTTTTTTTCTTTACTTCTCCAAGAGAGCCTAACATGTCAAACTTGCCTTCGTTCCAGTTTACCTGCAGTTCCATTGCACGTTGTATCTGACTACGGGCAAGCTTCACATTTTTAAGGACTAATGCTCACTTCTTTAGTTCGCACTTAAGAAAGAGGAGCATCTCAGGAGTTTTTATTTTCATGCTTAGTCTTGTTTTTTTAGGCAATAGCTTCGCTATAACTCGATTAACTCGTTACAACCTATCATGCATCAAGTCTTCCCTAGGGGTGCCTTTCGGGGTGACAACATGATTTCAGGCTACATAAGACAATTCTAGACCTACAGAACCAAGAATAGGATGCTATGTGCTAGAAAGATGCAAGGGAGCAACAATTTTTTTTTTAAAATCTTTGAAAAATGCTCAACTAACACATGCAATCTCATGCTTTTCTAGATATGCAAATACGAATAATTAAAAAGCCTTTCATAGATTGTCCTCATCGAACAACATGCAACAACAGACTAAATCACTTCAAATTCAGAATCTCCACAGCTCAACAACTACAGAAATTCAATCCAACAGGCAACTCCACCCCCAACCTAAAAAGATGCATAGTCCTCTATGTATTAACACTTCAGACTAAGCAGTTAAAAGTACAAAATTTAAGGGAACATAAAACCTCCCCTGAATTTTGCGAGGCTGATGGTTGGAGAAGCGCGGTCTTAGTCCACTATCTTGTTCCTTAGGTCAAAACTCCTACAAAAGAAATCAAGAAAAACTAAGCTAGGAAAATAAAAACTGAAAGGTAAAGACAAGAATTGAAAAACTTATGTGTTGCCTCCCAAGAAGCGCAATTTTTTAAACGTCGTTATGCTCGACGTGTCCTCCACTCTGCCAGGGTACATAGAAATTTCCGTACTTCTTTGACCCCTTCTTCCTTGAATCAATAAAGCCTGCCAAGAGAAGCAAGTTCTTCGACTTTTGTAGGCAACCAGACAGAGTTGTTATTTTTTTGATTTTTTTGATATATGGAAAAAAAAGACTCAACAACTCAAACAAAAAAAAGACTCGACCAAGGGAGGGATCACATCAAAATTTCCAAGGCAACCAACATTCACAGATGCACAGATAAAAGGGGGCATGCTAGATAAATCTCCTATAATAAATGAATTATCATAAGACAAAGCAAGAGGAGATAAATTCTCTAAAGGCACAATTGTCACTTCCTCATCCATCATAACATTTTCAAAACAAGTTGGTTCTACATCCTCAGAGAAAAGACTTCCAAAAATATTTTCATCAATAAACATATGCTCGAGCTCATCAATGCATGAATCTTCAAATAGATTTTCAATACAAAATTCATGCTCTAAATCAAAATCAACAGATGAAGGTATACTTACCTTGTAGTATTCTTTGAGATCTTCTTCATCACTGGTAGATAGACAATTTTCCCAAGTCATCCATCGTGAAGAAGTCTCAGCTCCACTTCTCAGCTCGTTCGCATCATTAGTCTTTTCAGGATGCTCCTCGGGGCTAAGTTCAGTGGTAGAACACTTAATAGGGTGCTCCAACTTCAAGCTGTCGAGGCTTGCCAAAATAATATTTATAAACCCGAATCCACCGAGCTATTTGTAGCTTTATGGTAACGGGGTCGATCCACAGGGAATTAGGAAATTTAATTCGACTAAGTCTAAATTGCTAGCTATAAAAAGTGTGTAAAAAGATGGTGAAAATATGGTAAAAAGAATGGTAATTTGGTTTGGGGGAAGGGAGCTCCTAGAATGCAATGCTAACGAAAAATTAAATTGCGAATTGACAAAATTAAATGGTTGTGCTTAACTTCGAGTAATGGGATTGCTCGCTATGGACGTTCAGTTCATCGATACAATTAATTAGCTAATCATGCTTCAGCACATTATTCATTTGGCTAATTTCTAACTCAAATGACCCAAAGATATAATTAGAAAAGTGCAATTCTAATTGTTATTGGCCAATAATCCATTCAAGGTAGCGACCCTTAAATTGACCATAAGCCAGTAACGGGAACATTGTGACGGTTTAATCCTAAGACTAACCCGGTTTCTCTCCCGCCCTAAGCCTAACATGAAAACGTTAACTAAGTCAAATCTCCAACTGTCACTTTGGGTTGAATTACCTAGCCATGCTTAAGCCCTTGCTACCTAGCGATTTGGGCAATTATACGTCCCAATCTTTAGCCCTCTATCATGCATAGGAATTAGGGAGTCAACCTAACTAAGCTATACATGCTAGAATTGATGAAGAACAAGCAAAGAGATGCAAAAAATACTAATTAGCTCAACATTTACAAATGGGCAAATCTCCCCAAACATCCATAATTACAATCCCAAAACTCAAAATTAAACACTAACCTTGTTTAGCCTTCCATGGAGGATGAATAAATCAAACCCCCATGGAAGAGCTTAGTAGCATACAAGAAAAGGAGAAGAAGAACTCAAAATTGGTGCAAAAATGGCGTAGACCCGAGAGGAAGAAATTGATTGAAAGTTAGCCAAAATTTGGGCGTTTTCACGCTTTTAACCATCGGGGCGTCTCGACGCTAGGCAAGCGTCTCGACGTTGTGCCCTAAGTTGGCCGCACGCGCGCGCGGGGTGGCGTCTCGACGCTGGGGCGCGTCAAATTTTCGGAAGACTGTCGGGGCGGTGTCGAGCAAGCGTCTCGACGCTGCTGCTCATGCTTGCCTGCTCTCGGGTTGATGGCCAAAAATTCCCCTTTTCAAGGCAATTTTTGCCTAACTCTTCATGCTTCAAGCCCCTTCACTCCCGATGCATCCATGAAGCTCTAAAACGTCGTTTTAAGTCCCGAAACGTGTCCTTAGACTCCTCGAGCTCTCGACCATGAGATCACCTACAAAAAGGCATTTTAATCAATATTTGACATGGTTCTAGCCAATATTAGGGACATAATAATAGCTCTATTTTGGAGCTATCAAAATACCCCCGACATAAATCTTGCTAGTCCTCGAGCAAGGTATACTCTAAATTATCTCCAAAGAATTAATTGCATGCTGAAAACTCTAACCTCAATGCTTGTGAAACAAAGTACTTAAATAAATGCAAAGCCATCAAATGCATGCAAAAGTTGAAAACATTCCAAAATTTTTACTCCTAATCCCTTACGTGTGTGTGTGTTTAGCACCTCTCAACCTAGCTCATGCAAGCCCGAAATAACCTTATATAGCCCTATAACTCGTTTTCCCCCTACTTATGGCAATAAGAACAGTCTAACGGCTTTAAGTGACAGAAAGAGCAACAAAACAAAAGGCCTACATTTTATTCTTTTCTTTGAGTACTTTGTACCCATTGTTTCTTTTTGAACCTTTTTTTTTTATTTCTCCAAGAGAGCCTAACACGTCAAGCCAAATTCAGCTTCACGTTTTTAAGGACTATTGCTCACTTCTATTAGTTCCCCTTTCATGCAGTGACAACCGTGGGTTACACGATCGCCCCTGGTTACATGGGCAACACAAGAAGGAGGAGCAACTCTAGAGTTTTTATTTTCATGCTTTTTTTTTTTTAGGCAGTAGCTTCGCTATACAACAAATGAATTATTACTACTTCTAACACATCAAGCCTCCCTAATGGTACCTTTCGAGGTGACAATAAGGTTTCAGACCAAATAAAATCATTATAAACCTACAGAACTGAGAATAAGAGGGCTATGTGCTCAGTGAATGTAGGGAAATAACATAATTTTTTTTAAAATAGGCTCAAAATGTGTATGCATTGTCAAATTTTCGAATTATACAAATACGGAGTGTTCACAAGCATATCACAGACCGTCCTCATCGGACAACATGCATTCAGATTCTAATCTAAAAATCAGAGTATACACAAGCCCGACAACTACTAAGAAGTCTTTTCTTTCAACAAACTCCACCCCCACCTTAAGACATGCATTGTCCCCAATGCATTCAACAATCAAAACAATAAAATTCTAAGGGAACAGAAAACCTCCCCTGAATTTTATGGAGCCGACGGGTAGAGATGTGCATCATCGTCATCCAATATAAACTCGAATTGTCGGCCATTCCACCTTTCCTCTTAAGAAAAGAAATAAACAAACAACAAATTCAAAAGCTAAAATAAACAAAAACAAAACAATAAATAACAAAATTACAGTCCAAGCTCGGGTGCCTCCGAGAAACGCAAATTTTTAAAGTCGATTGCTCGACTGTATTCTCGTATCCTCTCATCCATAATCGAACTTGGAAGATGCCCCATCCATCTTCCTAATTTCATCATTCCTACAAAAATCCACGAACAATTCTTTCTCTCGTGCCTTCTGCACACATACAACATCAATTTTAATTTTTGCAGTGTTCATAAAAGGTAGTTCCCATAAAATTGATGCAAAAACATGAGAGGGTTTATCATTCGTTTCAAGAATATAAGAATCAGCAGGAAAGTACAGGTCAGTTACTCTGCCCAAAACGTCCTCCACCTCAAGGGGTGCACATAGGATTTATCAGCCAATTGCATAATAGCCTCAGATTCATGCAAGTCATTCAGTTTAAGCACACTAAAAACAACATGTGACTTAACATTAATCGATGGTCCTAAATCTAGCATGGCTTGATTAATCATTTTATCACCTATAGTGCAAGGCAAAGTGGAAGGGAGTATCTTAGCAGGACTCTCAACAATTGTCAAGGTAGAAACAGTTGAATCACAAAATTCAGTCAAAGGTGGTTCATGCAACTCATGTTCATCAAAAAATTTAGTTAAAAATAATGGGTCATCCCCATCCTCAACATTCATGCATTCATTTTGTGCCAGAGATTCAAATGTATCTACTTGACAAAGAGAGAATACATCCTCATCATGCTCTTCTACATTGGGCAAATGCATCTCAACAACCTCTCCGCCATACTCAACAGATAAAATGCCCTTATCAACATTTATCTTAGTTTTAGCAGTTTTCATAAAGGGCCTACCTAATAAGATCGAAGCAGGCGAAGAGGAAGAATTTCCATCCATTTTCAGAACATAAAAATCAACAGGAAAAATTAATTCATTAACCTGCACTAACACATCTTCAACTACTCCTAAAGGAAGCACAGAAGATCTATCGGCAAGTTGAATAACTATTCTTGTTTCCTTCATTTCTTTCAATTTCAGTTTCTGATAAATGGAATAAGGCATAACACTAATGGAGGCTCCTAAATCCAGCATTGCTTTTTCTAATTTTCATGCCTCCTATCTTACAAGGGAGAGAGAACATACCTGGATCGTCGCATTTAACCGGTAAGCTCTTTGTGATCAAAGTTGAGACATTCTTACTTACCACGACGCGTTCACTCTCCTTTGTCTTCCTCTGGTTGGTGCATAGTCTTTTTAGGAACTTGGCGTACCTTGAAATTTCCTTTAGGGCATCCAACAGAAGGATATTGATCTCTACCTTCCTGAATGTGTTTAAAAACTCCTCCTCGTAGTTCTCCTTTGGCGGTCTTGCTAATCTGCTAGGAAAAGGAGCCTTAGGCACATAAACTCTAGTACATGTAGGATCGAAATTTACCCCTTTCCACCGTGGTTCGAGATTTTCTGTCTCTGGCTTGCTGTGGCCATGATCGACTTCCACCGGCGGGGTACTCGTGGGAAGTTGCTTCCCACTTCTGAGAGTGATGGCACTAGCGTTTTCTCCATCACTGTCAACCTCTTACTAACTTGAATCACTGCTTCGCTCAGAGTTTGAAACTGCTCTCGAGTTTCCCTATGTTGTGATTCAAGTATTTCTTCCAAGGATCTACCTGAAACAGAAAGACGGGGCTGTAAGTGATCTTTCAAAGCAAGAACAGCGCTACTTACCACAAAAAGTTGGGCCTTAAGCTCGTCCACGTCCTTCGTCAGGCGAGTCTGTTCCTTGTCTCTATCTCCACTCCGCTCCAAGCTTCTAGCTACGTTAGAAATCAAAGCTCTAGCTTCGGCGAGGGTCTTGTCCATGAGACATCCTCCACTGGCGACATCAACTAACTGTCGGTTTGGCGGTAAGAGACCTTCGTAGAAATTCTGAATTAACTGTTGGTCAGCTATTTGGTGGTTGGGACAATCCTCACACAACCGACCAAATCTCTCCCAACACTCGAGAACGGTCTCTTTTTCTCCTTGCTCAATTCTGTTAATCATTCTTGTGAGGGCGGCGACCTTGGGAGGCGGAAAATACTTCGCATAAAATGCTCCCTGCAGCTCTTCCCAAGAAGTGATGGACCCAGTCGGTAGGTAATACATCCAATCTCTCGCCTTCTCCTTTAAGGTGAAAGGAAAGGCTCTAAGATGGAGTTGATCTGCAGTGATGTCGTTGGTCCTGAATGACGAACACACCATCCGAAATGCCTTGAGGTGTCTGACGCGATCCTCATCTGTATTACCACAAAAAGAAGGTAATAAGTTAATCAGACCAGCTTTAAGTTCAAAATTACCTGCAGCTACCGGATACATTATACTCGATGAGTTCCGGCCTAGCTCAGATGCTGCAAGCTGCCTCAAGGTTCTTTGTTGCTCATAATTACCCCCGACCTCCATTTCAGCGCTTCTCTTGGATTTTCAATGAATGACTGCGCTCAGAAACTCAAACAAAAACGGGTAAAATGATACAAAAGAATTAAACTGTACAAACAAAGTAAAGAAAAATTTTAAACAAACAAATTAAACTCAATCAAATCAAATTAAACGTAATTCCCCGGCAACGGCGCCAATTTTGGTAGAACACTTAATGGGGTGCTCCAACTTCAAGCTGTCGAGTCTTGCCAAAATAATATTTATAAACCCGAATCCACCGAGCTATTTGTAGCTTTATGGTAACGGGGTCGATCCACAGGGAATTAAGAAATTTAATTCGACTAAGTCTAAATTGCTAGCTATAAAAAGTGTGTAAAAAGATGGTGAAAATATGGTAAAAAGAATGGTAATTTGGTTTGGGGGAAGGGAGCTCCTAGAATGCAATGCTAACGGAAAATTAAATTGCGAATTGACAAAATTAAATGGTTGTGCTTAACTTCGAGTAATGGGATTGCTCGCTATGGACGTTCAGTTCATCGATACAATTAATTAGCTAATCATGCTTCAGCACACAATTCATTTGGCTAATTTCTAACTCAAATGACCCAAAGATATAATTAGAAAAGTGCAATTCTAATTGTTCTTGGCCAATAATCCATTAAAGGTAGCGACCCTTAAATTGACCATAAGCCAGTAACGGGAACATTGTGACGGTTTAATCCTAAGACTAACCTGGTTTCTCTCTCGCCCTAAGCCTAACATGAAAACGTTAACTAATTCAAATCTCCAACTGTCACTTTGGGTTGAATTACCTAGCCATGCTTAAGCCCTTGCTACCTAGCGATTTGAGCAATTATACGTCCCAATCTTTAGCCCTCTATCATGCATAGGAATTAGGGAGTCAACCTAACTAAGCTATACATGCTAGAATTGATGAAGAACAAGCAAAGAGATGCAAGAAATACTAATTAGCTCAACATTTACAAAGGGGCAAATCTCCCCAAACATCCATAATTACAATCCCAAAACTCAAAATTAAACACTAACCTTGTTTAGCCTTCCATGGAGGATGAATAAATCAAACCCCCATGGAAGAGCTTAGTAGCATACAAGAAAAGGAGAAGAAGAACTCAAAATTGGTGCAAAAATGGCGTAGACCCGAGAGGAAGAAATTGATTGAAAGTTAGCCAAAATTTGGGCGTTTTCACGCTTTTAACCATCGGAGCGTCGAGACGCTAGGCAAGCGTCTCGACCCTGTGCCCTAAGTTGGCCTCGCGCACGCGCGGGGTGGCGTCGAGACGCTCGGACAGCGTCTCGACGCTGGGGCGCGTCAAATTTTTGGAAGACTGTCGGGGCGGCGTCGAGACGCTCGACCAGCGTCTCAACGCTGGGCAGCGTCGATCAAGCGTCTCGACGCTGCTGCTCATGCTTGCTTGCTCTCGGGTTGATGGCCAAAAATTCCCCTTTTCAAGGCAATTTTTGCCTAACTCTTCATGCTTTAAGCCCCTTCACTCCCGATGCATCCATGAAGCTCTAAAACGTCGCTTTAAGTCCCGAAATGTGTTCTTAGACTCCTCGAGCTCTCGACCATGAGATCACCTACAAAAGGCATTTTAATGAATATTTGACATGGTTCTAGCCAATATTAGGGACATAATAATAACTCTATTTTGGAGCTATCATTCAGCCTCCTCTCTAGTCTCATTAATCTCGCCTTCACATGTCAAAAACTCCTAAATCCCTTCCTCAAAGTCGGGGTAGATTTCGATAATGACCCTCTCCTTGGTGGTATGCACAACTGGATGTTCTTCCTCAACCTCCAATTCCTTCGCTGAATCGAGCAAATGGCTAACTGGCTCACTCGTTCTTTGCAACTCAGTCTGAGTCTCTAACTGAGACTTGCGAGATTCCTGCGCAAATTGGAGAGTTTGATTAACTAATTCATTAACCATTTGTTCCAATGACATACCTTGGAAGGGATCTTAAGGGATTGTTTCAGCTGCGAAGCTTGAAGCTCGTCCCCAATAATCTCGAGGAAAATCTGCCATGCTAAACGAGAAGACACAAGAAAATGAGTTTTTTTTTTTTTTTTATACAAATAAAATTTAACTAAGAGAAACTAAATGGTTCCCGGCAACGACGCCAATTTTGGTAGAGCACTTTATGGTGTACTCCAATTTTGGGATGTCGAGTCCCGCCAAAATGAAATTTATAATACCGATACAACTAAGCTAACTTGTAGTTAGTGGTAATCGGGTCGATCGCAGGGAACCTAAATCAATTTCTCTTAACTAATTTCTATTTACTTTTAATTAAAGCGGTAAATAAAAAGGGGGGAGGTTAAAGAAAACTAAACTAAAAACGAGCAGGAAAATAAACTAACGAAAAATTAAATAACAGAAAATTAAATGTAACATGTGCTCCTAATTCGAGGGATCGGGATTTACTTGATGCAACTTAGATCATAGGGATTCTAACATGCTTAGCAATTCTATCTCATGCACGCGAAATGTTTGCTCGAATACGCAACAAACATCCCAGAGAATAAATTAGAGGGGTAAATTCTAATTAAACATGCTCTTTAATTAATCTAAGGTGATCAAGCCTAAATTGATTAAAGAACAGTGACGGGTAACATTGCGACGAACTAATGGATTGAAATCTCTACCAACTAGCTCGAATTAATTAGCCACGTGGTGGTAGGATTTTTGAATGTCCTACAAATTTCGGGTTGTCGAAACCCGCCAAAATAATATTTATGATCCGAACTCACTAAGCTTTGCAACTAGTGGCAACGGAGTCGATCCGCAGGGAGCAAGCTGTAATCCTAACTTAATTAAATTGAAATTGTAATGAAGTAAACACAATGGGAGGTTTTGTTTGGAAAATTACTAACATGCAAAGAATTGCGCTAACGGAAAATTAAAGAGGGAAATATGAAATTGACAAGTATGCTTAATTAGAAAGTATCGGGATTGCTCTATTGTATTTCAGTTCATCGATAAACATGGAAATTAGCCGAGATGCTCATGCACGTGAAATGTTTGCTCGACACCGATACAATCACCCCGAAGAATTAATTAGAAATAGACAATTCTAATTAAATATGCCTCTTAATCAATTCAAGGTGATTAGTCCTAAATTAATCAGAAAACAGTAATGGGTAACATCGCGACGAATTAATCCTAAAACTAATTTGATTTCTCTCTTAACCTTGAGCCCACCGCGATACGATAATCAATTCATACCCCATTCGTCACATAGGGTCAAATTGATTAGGCACGATTAGACCCTCGCTACTTGCATTAAAACTAATCAAGAATCAATGCTAGCCGACTAACATGCGTAACAATTATGGGCGTCAATCCTAATTAGAAAGGCATGTTATTCGTTCTTAATAGAGGAAAGAGATGCAAGAGTTCATACACATATGCTAAACATTCATATAAAGCACAAATCTCACCTAAATACAATAGAATTCAATCCCTCAACCAACTAATCAAGCATTTACCTCTAGCCTTCCATGGGAGATGGAGTATTCCAAGCTTCCATGGAGGTTGTAGAGTTCATACAACCCAAATGGAGAAGAAGAGCTTCAAAAATGGTAAAAAATCGTCAATCCCGAGCCCAAAACGGAGATGGAATGTCCTAAAATCTGGAAAATGTGATTTTTATACTTGTCGTAGCGTCGAGACGCTATAGGCAGCGTCTCGACGCTACGTACGGACCAAAAATGGAAAACAGCGCTTTTTTAGACTTTTAATGACGGGCAATTTTTTGGACTTTTAATGACGGGCATGGCTGTTTGGGCCGCGCGCAAGGGTGCTGGGCCGAGCGGGGCGAGGCGAGGGCGTGAGGGCGCGCGGGCGCAGAGCGGGGGCTTTTCATGACGGGCGCGCGCTGTCTGATGCCTCCGTTGGGCGCCTGGGCGCTGCCGTCTTGGGTCTAAGCCCGAAATTGCATCTTTTTAGCTTCCGAGCTCCTTTTGGCCTATCTCCTTGACCCGAACATTTCCCGAAACACCTAAAATGCCCGATTTAGCCCCGAAAATCATAAATGGACTTCCCGAGCTCTTTGTCGCGAAACACCTATAATAAGGCAATTTAATTTAATCAAGTACGACATTTAGCTAAATTTAAGGTTATAATTATAGCTCTATTTTAGAGCTATCAAAATACCCCCCACCTGAATCTTGCTAGTCCTCGAGCAAGGAACACTTTGATTTATCTTAAAAGAATAGACATGCATGCTGACGACTCGAATCTCAATACTTGCAAAAACAAGATAATCATGCTAACGGAAAACAATCAAGCATATGCATAAATTATGAATATTTCAAAATATTAACTCCTATTCCCTAACGTGTGTGTGTGATGCTTAGCGCCTCCTATCCTAGCTTCCATAGACCCGGAATCACCTTAATCGATCCTAATACTCATCTTCCCCCTACTTCTGGCAATGAGAACAGTCTAACGACTTTTCAATATCGGAAAGAATAACAAAACAAAAGGCCTAACTATTTTTTTATCTTTTCTTTTCTTGAGAGCCTAACACGTCAAGCTTTTAGTTCGCTTCACGTTTTTAAGGACTAGTGCTCACTTCTGTTAATTGCCCTTTCATGCAGTGGCAACCGTGGGTTACACGATCGCTCCTGGTTACACGGGCAACACAAGAAGGAGGAGCACCTCAGAATATATTACAAACATGCTCTTACTCTCAATAATTTTTTATAGGCATATAGCCTTGCTAAAACAAATGATTCGTTACAAAATCTAACACATCAAGCCTCCCTAAATGAACCTTTTGGGGTGACAACGAGGTTTCAGACCAAATAAAATTATTCTAAGCCTACAGAACTAAGAGTAAGAGGTCTACGTGCTCAGTGTATGTAGGGTAATAATCGAAATGTTTTTAAAATATGCTCAAAATATGCATATATTCTCATGGTTTTCTCGCAATGCGCAACTATGGAGTATTCACAAGCAAATCACAGAAAGTTCTCATCGGACAACATGCATTCAGATACCTAAACATCTCAAAATTAGAGTATGACATGCTCAAAGACTACAACGAAGTCCAACAATAAATTCCACAAACTCCACCCCCACCTAAAAGGATACATAGTCCTCTATGTATTAACATTTCAGACCAAGCAGTTAAAATCTACAAAATTTAAGGGAACAGAAAACCTCCCCTAAATTTTGCTAGGTTGGTGGATGGAGCACCGCAGTCCTTTCCCGAATATCTCGTTCCTTAGCCACAAACCCCTATAAAACAAAATAGAGAAGGCTAAGTTAGGAAAAATAAAAACTGAAAGTAAAGACAGAAATTGAAATACTCATGGGTTGCCTCCCAAGAAGCGCAAATTTTTAACGTCGTTATGCTCGACTGAATTCTCCCTTCTTTACTCATCCATAATCAATCTTGGAAGATGCCTCATACATCTTCCCAATCTCATCGTTCCTGCAAAAATCAACAAACAATTTTTTCTCTCGTGCCTTCCGCACACAGACAACATCATTTTCAAATAAAGAGCAAACAACATCAACATTCCCAACAAACTCCTCTGATTTTAACTTATCAATTTTAAACTTATTCACATCTCCATCGAACTCAACAGATAGGACACCTTTATCAACATCGATTTTAACTTTTGCAGTTTTCATAAAAGGTCGTCCCAACATAATTGATTTAGAGACATGGGATGATTTATTGTTGCGTGCTCAATGTGTAAATTAAAATGCGATGTGAGAGCACTCAGAACATGCAAGCATACATGGTCTTGTAGCAAGTAATAAGTATTTTTTCATTCGATTTCCCACAGAGATTTATTCTTAGTTACTAGCGAAGTGAGATGTTAAATTAGAAAGGGTGGTTTAAATGGAGTAGAATTGGGATTAATGTGCCTAACTAATAAAGAACGTGCGAGATATGCGAGCATAAACAAAGACAAGTAAAGAGGTTAACTTGAATCTAGGAGAAAAAGAATTGCGGAGAAAGAAATTATCTAGCAATAAAATTGCAAAACAGAAAACTAAGAAAAATGGCTAAGGCAAGAATTTAAACTAAGAAAATTGCGCAGACAACAATTGTCTAGCAATTCTACTAACAGCGTTTTAAGGGTGAAGTGTGGAAACAAGGGCTACTAACAACTCCTCTATAGGCTTTTTCATACGATTCTTCAGCAGTAGATCAACTTATCATGCATCAAATTAACTCATTCTCATGTATCTCTCGATTTCATGCATTAGATCCTTTAGTTCACTCATGTCCAAGTAAGACTTAAGCATCTATTTATATAAGCAAGTTAATGACTTGTGCTAGGAAAACACCTATTCCTAGGTCGTTTTCTGGCTACCATGAAAGGCTAGCATGAATGGATGACTCTGAACTCTTACTCCTTCCGGAGGTTAGGAGTTCTTTAGACAAAATGGATGGCCAATCGAAATTGCCCGTGGGATGAAGCACACATACATTCAATGCATTTGAAGCTATCCTACATGCTGAATTCATGTATTTCTACCTATAGATTCATCATTAGCAGACCCTTATGTGGTTTAGTTACTCATGGATGATGATGGAATGGGAAGTTTAGATAGATTAAGCATCATTAACAGTAAAATGAAAGTAAAGACAGAGACCGGAAGCAAAGAGGAACTTGCGAAGTAGTCAAATAACTCCTTCATTAACCCAGATTCGAAACTTAATGTGTAACAACTTTAAAGCGATAAAAGCTAAACAGAAGAAGACGAAATGAAACAATGTATCCATCAGAAGTAAATGGCAGCAAACAGCAGCAAAAAGGAAACAGAAAGCAGAAGAAAGCAGGTAAATGTGTGCGTGAACCCTCGCCGCAAGCGCCTCAGATGAAGGGAGAAGGGGAGCTTTGTTTGGATGAATCCAATCAGAAGAGAAGAAAGATCTTCTCTTCTTCCTCTCAGATTATCGATTCCAACAGCTGAATCCTTCACGCCAACAAACGGGAGAAGAAATGGAGAAGAAACTGCGCTGAGATGGGAGTTCTACGCTTCCAAGCTTGTTGTTTTCCTTCCCCCTTGACCTCCTTTTATAGTGTTTTGCAGGTACGATTCGGCCAAGGAGAACCATCCATTCTGAACGACGACCTTTCACGTGGCAACATGAGAGAAATTGGACGGATAACAGATCGCTACAAAACAGAAGACGGTTAGAACAACTTAACATTTTCACTTAAAACATTGCGGAGACAACAATGTTTTCGCAATGTTCCTGCAATACAGAAAATTCAACTCTGTAGCTTTGTTTTCGATTCTTTTTCCTTTCTTTTGCACATAAGTCCTGATTTAGTCTTATCCTACAAATTCTCATATATAAGCACATGTTTAGACTAAATTCAACCAAAAACGCTTAAGAGTTTACACCATTCTATAGCAAATAAGTCCCTAAAATATGCACTTTTGGAGACGTAACACACCCCCAAACTTAAGTTATTGCTCGTCCTCGAGCAATATAAGGGCTTACTTGGGCTATTATCACTCTATCTAACTACTTGCTGACTTCCCTAAGTTCACTATCTAAGGCATGGCTGTCCTGTGACACTCTTCTAAATTCAAACTAACTCCCTATTTTGCTTATTCTGATTTCTCTTGCCTTGTAAACCTACTGCTCTTATAACTCTCCTACAACTAATCTATCTGCTGTGGTCATTAGATTCATTGTGCAACTATCCCTAAGGTTTCGAATTCTGCTTTGCTTTATCCCAGACTCAGTACATGCTTCTAAGGTATTTTTAATTTAGCTACCTAGGAATCCTCACAGTCATACCAAGCTTAGCACATGCAAGAATCAGAGTACAGTCCATAGAACAACTAAGCTTTGGCATCACTGTGTTGGATCAACACTCATCTCCCTTGACAAACCTACAAGCTACAGCCCTGTGCTTAGCAAACTGAGGATCAGAGTTCATTCATAAAGGACACCTAAGCACATAAGCTATGACTCGCAGGCATACACTCTTCTTCCTTGGTTTTTCATTTTCCTTCTTTTCCTTTTCCTAGTAGAGTCTCTTCTTCTGGTTTGCCTTTTGATGCAGTGCCACTTGTGGGTTACACAAATGGCCCTGATTACTCAGCAACCTCAAGAGAGACACTACTCTTTACTCTTTTGCTTTTCATTTTTTTCTTTTCATCATTTTTTTTTCTTTTCAAAGAAGAAGAATGCTCATGTCTAAGAAGGGAGAGAGGAATGTTCCTAGGCCTAGGGCTGCCTCCCCCAAACTTAAACTACTCATTGTCCTCAATGAGAGTCTGAGGTGGCACACCCCCAAACTTGTCCTAGAAGCATCTAGTCTAGGGCAAAACAAACATAATTCAAAATCCCTAGACATAAAAACGACCTTCCTAAAGCAGACAACTCAGATGCAGAAACTGTGTAAAAGCAGTATAGTAAGGGCTTACAGAGGTTCATGCTGAGCAATCTAAGGAAGCTAAATTAAACTATCAAAGGTGTACTCAGACACTCATCCAGCATGCTTACAGATAGATCACATATTGAAGTCAATAAAGCAGCAAGATATCAAAACTTAAACAGAAACAACCCATCCAATAGTCATCCAATAGCATGCGAAAACTAACAAAAATTGCGGACTCCGCAAAAAATTCGCAATAAACCTACAGAGCATTTTTAGCATTGAACAAAGCTCCTAGCATGCTATTCCAGACATCCAAAAACTACATTAAACATCAAACTAACTAAACTAACTACTCAGATACCATCAAACAAAAGTAAACTATCCTAAACAAACAAAAGAACAATTAAAACAGATCCAGAAGTTGATTAATAACAGAAGTCAAAAGTCACAGAAAAGCAGCAGTTTTTTTTTTCTTTATTTTCAAGAGGGATCAGAAAACTCCCTCGAATGTCTTTCAGATTGGCATTCAAACATCTTCATCCTCATCTCTCCTTTCTCTAGGAGGCGCCCATGGCTTCAACAGGTCAGTAGGGAAGGCAGGGAATATGCACCTCAGCTGGTCAGCCACATCCTTGTCCCTTGCCCGTGCATACTCCGCCCACTGAGCCATCTTGCGCTGCAGGTCCATCAAACAAGCCATGTTCAGTGATTGTGCGGCAGTCAGGCCGTCCATCTCAAATTCCATGTTGCCCCTCCTTCGCATCCTCAAGACTGTGGGCAGCTCCAGATGACCGGTGTAAGCCAGCTGCCTCTCTTTCCTCTCTATAGGCACACCTGCACGTAAGCAGAGTTTAGTAATGGTGTTTGGGAAAAAGAGAGGGCCCTTACCTTTCTTTGAACAGTCGGTGATGGAGGCGACAATGACTTCACCAACATCTATGGTGAGGTTCCTCATGATGGCATACAGCAGCAGTGATCGCCCCTTGTTTATAGTTGTTTCGTGGGTCACAGGGGAGATGCGTCTGCGCACAAACGAGAACCAGACGGCTGCCTTATCCTTGAGGGTTGCACTCATCAGGGTGTGCTTCCCATTCCTTGAAATTTTCCAGGCCGCCTCAGGTTTGCCTATGATTCGCAGGGCTTCTTCCAAGACAGCCGCAGAGGGTGATTCGACGATTCTCGCATAGTCAGTGTACTTATGCCCTTTGAGAGCATAAGCTTCATTGATGGCCTTGGCCGAGAAGTCGACCTCAATTCCTCTCACCATGGACAGACCATCTTCGGGGTGCGTAAGGTTGGCGTAGAAGTCATACACCATGTCGGAGTAGGCGGGAATGGGCGGTCTGCACAGCTCTTCCCAGCCATGGTTGGTGATCCCTGCGCGCAAGAATTGCGGCAGGTCCGCCAGCGCATCAAGAAAGCCCCGCTCATGGAGTAGGTCTCTCTTCCTCAATTCGAGGCTCTTGGCCTCTGCTTCTTGCGAGACAAACCGCACAGCTAAAGGTTCGTCCTCGGGGTACATCTTCTTCTTCCCCTTCTCTTTTGCCTTGGCTGATTCAGCAGCCTCAACCTTCAATTTCTTTAAAGAAGGTTCACCACTAACCTTCTTCTTCTTGGCTCGCTTAGAGGCCTTCGGCCGTTTGCCTTTCACGATCACCGGGGCCCTTTTCTTGAGACGAGCCTTGGAGGCCATTTGCTGGAGACAGTCCCCCAAAGTTTCGTCCATTGAATCCCTACTTCCCCCCTCCATAGGGCTGTCAAGACTGACTTCCCTTAAGGGGGAGAATACCTCCTCGTCCTCAGCCGGCCCTTCACTTGGCACCGAGTCTTGGTGCTCTTCAGGTGGGGCTTCAGGCTCGGGCGTCTGTGGGGAAGGCTCAGGGCTTTGCCTGGCCGTCTCATACGATGGGCGGCCACTCCCCCGACTGTCCTCGCTGGGATTCTTTTCTTGGACCGGTGGATCTTCCACCGCAACCGTCCACTTTCGTTTCTTGGGTGTACCGACTGGTTCAGAAGGACCAGCAGGGATCTCAGTCACCACCTTCCACTTCTTTCGCCGCACTGGTAGCTTCGGAGGCCGTGAGGGCTGCGCAGCCTCGACATCTGCTAAGGAAAGCAGTGCCTCTCTCGCAGCTTCTTCTACGTCAGGCGACTTCTTTTTTGGTGTGGAACGATCGGCCCGTGTGGATACCATTGTCGTTCTTTGAGGTTCTGAAGGTAGGAGATGCAGATGAAAAAGAAGACTGAAATCTTGAGGTCCAACGGATTGAGAAAACGTAAAGGGCAAGGATCGAAGGTTGGCTATTTGTACTCGAGTGCAGTCCAACGGCTATATTCTGTTGCGGATTCAGCAAATCTACCGCAATTAATTCGCATAGCCGTTGGGATATTTCTTGATTTAAGTTGCAAGATTCAACAACCAAATCTTTGATTTACCCCGATCTTCTTTGTGGATCTTCTCCCCTTGATTCATCTCCTTGATCTCCTCTTAAAGATCTCCTATTAAAAACCACCTAATTAAAACAAAAATTCGTAATTAAAATAAAAAAATAAACACACAACACAAACCGAAAATACAAAGAGAAAAAAAAAAAACTAAGGCATAGCCTTCTGATGGATGAGCACAGTGGTCACTCATCCCTTCTCGATTCGATTCTCAAGCTTCAGATAAGAGGAAGGCCGAGAGTGTTTGCACATCTCCTTCCTCATAGTAATGTTTCAGCCTCGCACCATTCACCATGAACGGTTGCCCTTGATGTAAGTTATGAATCTCAATAGCACCATTAACAAAAACGTTAGTTATCACAAAAGGACCTGACCATCTAGACTTAAGTTTTCCTGGAGATAACCTTAACCGTGAGTTGAATAATAAGACATGCTGACCTTTTTTAAAGTCCTTGATCCTCAGTCTACTATCATGCCAAATCTTGGTTTTTTCCTTATACATTTTAGCATTTTCGTAGGACATATGTCTTAGCTCATCTAACTCATGTAATTGCAGAGACCGCAAAGTTCCCGCATCGGTCACGCAATAATTTAGCTCTTTTAAGGCCCAAAAGGCTTTGATTTTCAATTCGAATGGTAAGTGACATGCTTTTCCATACACTAGCCTATAAGGAGACATACCTAAGGGTGTTTTATATGCAGTCCTATATGCCCAAAGTGCATCGTCTAACTTAAAAGACCAGTCTTTTCTATTAGGTTTGACCACTTTTTCAAGTATGTTCTTGATCTCCCTATTGGATATTTCAGCTTGTCCATTTGAGTGTGGGTGATAAGAGGTTGCTACTCTATGTCTAACATTGTATTTAGCTAGTACCTTTTCCATAGCTTTATTAATAAAGTGAGTTCCCTCATCACTAATTATTGCACGTGGTGTACCGAACCTTGTAAAAATATGCCTATTAAGAAACTTAATGACTGTTTTGGCATCATTTGATGGACATGCTATGGCTTCTACCCATTTAGATACATAGTCCCATGAAGTCAATGCCCCACACATCAAAGAGTTCCAACTCTAGGATGTAGGTGAGAGGCATCTCGTCCTTCCGACTAAGGTTACCTGTTCTTTGACATTCATTGCAGTTGTGCGCATGGTCATGGGCATCTTTGAAGATCGTGGGCCAATAGTAGCCACTCTGGAACACCTTTGCAGCCGTCCTTTGGCCACCAAAATGGCCACCGTAAGGAGATGTATGGCAGTGCTGCAGCACAGACTTCGCCTCAGCAGCTGATACACACTTCCTTAGTAATCCATCTGCACAAGTCTTGTAAAGTGTAGGATCGTCCCAGATGAACTTCCTAGCTTCGTTTAGGAACCTCTTCTTTTCTTGCCCCCCTTTGAAAGTTGGTAGTACCTGTGAGGCAAGGAAGTTAGCAATGTCTGCAAACCAAGGTTCCTCATCGTTATCACGATGTGCTAACACAAAGACATGCTCATCAACAAAGGCATCAGAAATTGCTGGCTCAGCAATTTTTTCGCAATTACTCCGCAATCTAGATAAATGGTCAGCAACTACATTCTCGCTTCCTTTCTTATCTCTAATGTCTAAATCAAACTCTTGCAACAACAATACCCATCTAATTAACCTAGGCTTAGCATCAGCCTTCCTCATTAGGTATTTTAGTGCAGAGTGGTCAGTGTACACAATGGTTCTAGTGCCTACAATGTAATTCCTAAACTTCTCACAGGCAAATACTACAGCTAGCATTTCCTTCTCCGTGGTTGTGTAATTACATTGTGCCTCATTCAGGGTCTTACTTGCATAGTATACAGGATGTGTTAGTTTATCCATTTTTGGTCCTAGCATGACCCCTACTGCATAGTCACTCGCATCACACATCATCTCAAATGGTAAGTCCCAATTTGGACCTACTATAATAGGTGCTTTGACTAATGCTTCCTTAAGTGTTGTCCATGCTAAGAAACATTCTTTTGAGAAGACAAATGGCTTGTTAAGCTCTAGAAGCTCACACAAAGGTTTAGAGATTTTTGAAAAATTCTTAATGAATCTCCTATAGAAACCTGCATGGCCTAAAAAACTTCTAATAGCTTTTACATTTTGGGGTTCCACTAGCTTCTCTATTATCTCTATTTTGGCCCTATCGACCTCTACTCCTGCTCTCGACACTCTATGACCTAGGACTATTCCTTCCTCCACTATAAAGTGACATTTCTCCCAATTTAGGACTAGGTTGGTCTCCTCACACCTAGCTAGGACTTGTCCTAAGTTCTCTAAACAATTATTGAAAGAATCACCAAAGACTGAGAAGTCATCCATAAATATTTCTATCATGGATTCATCTAAGTCAGAGAAAATGGCCAACATGCACCTTTGAAATGTTGCTGGTGCATTGCATAAGCCAAAAGGCATTCTGCGAAAAGCAAATGTTCCAAAGGGACATGTAAAGGTTGTTTTCTCCTGGTCCACAGGGTCTATGGTGATTTGGTTATAACCAGAATAACCATCTAAGAAACCGTAGTAGGCTCGGTCAGCTATCCTATCTAACATTTGATCTATAAATGGTAAAGGAAAATGATCTTTTTTTGTTTTTTTGTTTAATTTTCTGTAGTCCATACAGACTCTCCATCCTGTAACAGTTCTAGTTGGAATTAGTTCATTATTCTCATTAACTATTACAGTCATCCCACCCTTCTTAGGCACACATTGAATTGGACTCACCCATTGACTATTGGCTATAGGAAAAATTACACTTGCATCTAACCATTTGATTATTTCCTTCTTAACTACCTCCTTCATGGAGGGGTTCAACCTACGTTGGTGATCTACCCTAGGTGTATGTTCCTCTTCCAATAATATTTTATGCATGCAATAGGAAGGACTAATACCTCTTATGTCAGCAATCGTCCATGCAATAGCTTTTTTATGTTGCTTAAGCAGCAATATTAGCGCAATTTCATGCTTCTCACTCAATTTGGACGAAATGATAACAGGAAAAGTATCATGCTCTCCTAGATATGCATACTTAAGATGATCAGGCAATGGTTTTAATTCTAATAGAGGTGGATGCTCAATTGATGGTTTCAATGGATTAGTGGATCTTTCAGACAAGTTACTAGTCATACAAACATGCTGAGGGTTGTCCACAGGTATATCCATTATTTCAGAAATGTTTAAGTCAGTTACATCTATTTGTACATAGTCATTAGCATGCTTAGTTAATAGTTCATGCTCAAGTTGTTCTTCCATTAGTGAATCTACTACATCCATACTTGCACAAGATTCAGAATCAGAGGGATACCTTAGAGCTTTAAAAACACTGAATTTAACCTCCTCATCATGAACTCTCATGGTGAGCTCACCTTTCTGGACATCGATCAAGGCCCTACCTGTGGCTAGAAATGGTCTGCCTAATAGGATGGGAACCTCTTTGTCTGCCTCATAATCCAGAATGATGAAGTCTGCAAGAGAAATGAATTTGTCAACCTTGACAAGTATATCCTCTATCTTACCCTCAGGGTATGCTATGGACCTGTCTGCAAGCTGCAAGGTGACAGTAGTAGGACGTGCTTCTCCTATTCCCAGCTGACGGACTAGAGATAGGGGCATGAGATTGATGCTGGCTCCCAGATCACAAAGAGCTCTACCCACGTGCTTGCCTCCCAACTCGACTGGTAAGGTGAAGGAACCAAGATCCTTCTCCTTCTTTGGTAGCTTGTTTTGGAGTATAGCACTGCACTACTCGGTGAGATTCACTGTTTCAAATTCACCAATGATCTTTTTGTTAGTAATTATATCTTTCAAAAATTTAACATAAGAAGGCATAGATTGCAAAACTTCCACAAATGGGATATTAACATGCACTTGTTTTAAAATTTCTAAAAACTTATTAAAGTGCACTTCCTGTTCATAAACTAACCCAAATAGTACCTGCAAAAGAAATGAAAATAGATCAGATTCAATAGATATTAAGAGTGGGTTTTCTAACTTAACAAACTTCGTTTTCACTAAACTAAATCCCCGGCAGCGGCGCCAAAAACTTGTTGCGTGCTCAATGTGTAAAATAAATAAGCAATAAGAGAGAGAGAGCACTCAGAACATGCAAGCATACATGATCTTGTAGCAAGTAGTAAGTATTTTTTCATTCGTTTTCCCACAGAGATTTATTATTAGCTACTCGTGAAGTGTATTGTTAAGCAAGAATGGGTGGATTTGATGGGGTAGATTTGGTTTAAAAATGCCTAATTACTAATGAAACAATAAAGGATAGCAACATGAACAAGTGCAAGTCAATGATAAACTCAAATGAAAAGAGAAGAGATTAATAAACGAAGAGGAAAATAGCTAAACAAAATTTTTAACTTAGCAGAATTGCGAGAACAGCAATTTTACCGCAATGTTACTAACAGCGATAGTGTGTAAAATGGAGAAACAAGGGCTACTAACGACTCCTCTATAGGCATTTTCACACGATTCTCAAGCATTGGATTAACTCACTATGCATCAAACTAACTCATTCTCATGTATCTTCCGATTTCATGCATTAGATTCTTTAGTTTACTCATGTCCAAGTAAGGTCTTAAGCATCTTGTTAAAGCAGGAAGTTATGGTTTGTACTAGGAAAACGCCTATTCCTAGGTCGTTTTCTGGCTACCTTGAGAGGCTAGCATGAGTGTATGACTCTGAACTCTTACTCCTTCCAGAGGTTAGGAGTTCTTTGGACAAAATGGATGGCCAATCGAAATTTCCCGTGGGATGAAGCTTACATACAATCAATGCATTCGAGAGCTATCCTACATGCTTGGTTCACGTTTTTTAGCCTATAGTATTGTCATTAGCATGCCCCTATGTGACTGAGTTACTCATGGATATAGAAAGAACAGAATTATTAGATAAAATAGGCATGCTCAGAAGAAGAATAAACTTAGAACAGCAAGGAAAAACAGTAGGCAGCAAAGACAAGAAACTGTGAAATACTGAATTGTGCTTTGATTAATCGATTGTTTGAATGAACCAAGGGAAACTTAAAGTGAATAACATAAAGACATAAAGCAACGAAATGAAATGGACTAACTAATGGAAAAGAAACAACAACAAAACAGTGCTGGAAATGAGAAGTAAAAGACAGAAAGCAGTAAATGAGCTTGAACGCCTCGTCGCAAACGCCTCGGCTGAAGGGAGAAAAAGGGTAGCCTTGCTTGGATGAATCCAATCAGGAGAGAAGATGAATCTCCTCTTCTTCCTATCAGATTGTCGACTCCAACAGCTAAGCTTTCCAACCCAACAGACGGAAGAGAAAAACAGGAGAAAGAATGGAGCTGCGAAGAGACTTCTACGCTTTCGGATGATGATCAAACCCTCTACTTTGACCCCCTTTTATAGTAATCTGCAGGTGTGTTTGGGCCAAGGAGAACCATCCATCCTCAACGTCATACTTCAAAATGGATGGAGGAGAAAGAACGAATCCCTGAAATAACGGAACATAACAGAAAAAGATCAGTGAACTTACGGATTTCACTTAAAACATTGCTGTTTTAGCAATGTTTCCGCAATGCTGCCGCAATGCACATTTTTCATTCTTTTACTTCGTTTTCTATTCCTTTTCTCTCCTTTTGCCTACTAGTCCTAATTTAGCTTCCTTCTTCTAATTCTCATAAATAAGCATAGGTTTAAGCTAAATCCTATCAAAAACACCTAAGAGTGTACATCTTTCTATGGAAAACAAGTCCTAAAAAGGTCACTTTTGGAGACGTAACACACCCCCAAACTTAAGGTTTTGCTCGTCCTCGAGCAATCTAAGGACTTACTTAGGCTGCTGTTTTATCCTCTTAACCACTTGTTGACTCCCCTAACTTCCTATCTATAGCAGTGTTGTCCTGTGACACACTTCTAAGTTTACAACTATCCTCTTATCTAGCTTCTTCTGACTTCGCACGCCTAATGCTCCTACTGTTTCATTAACTCCTTACAGCTGATCTACTTGCTTCTGTCATATCGTGCAACTATCCCTAAGGTTTCAAATTCTACCTAGCTTTACCCCAGACTCAGTACATGCTTCTAGTTTTACTTTTGAGCTACCTAGGATTCCTTAGAGTCATGCCAGTCTTAGTATTAACAGTGACAGTAGTACTTTTAGAGAACAACCTAAACCCTGGCATCACTACATTGGACATACATTCATCTCCCTAAACAACCCTACAAGTTACAACTTTGTGCTCAGCTAATTGAGGATCAGAGTTCTTTTTAGTCAGGACATCTAAGCCACAAAGTTGCAACTCCTAGGTATACACTCTTATTCCCTACTTCTTCCTTTTTCTTTCTTACTTTGGTGGAGCCTCTCCTTTGGTTGCCTTTTGTTGCAATGCCACTTGTGGGTTACACACTTGGCACTGATTACTCAGCAACTTAAGAGAGACACCCCTCTTTATTCTATTTTTCATTTTTTTTTTTCAGCTCATCATTTTTTTGTAAAGGAGAAGAAGAATGCTTAGCTTTAAGGGAGAGAGGAATGTTCCTAGGCCTAGGGTGGCCTCCCCCAAACTTAAACTACTCATTGTCCCCAATGAGTGTCTGGGTGGCACACCCCCAAACTTGTCCTAGAAGCATCTAGTCTAAGGTAAAACAAAGAGAATCTAAAAGCCCTAGGCATAAACAGAACATTCTAAAAGCCAACATCGCAGCAGCAGAAATTTATAAAAACAGTCAGGTAAGGACTTAAAGCTATGCATGCTGAGCACTTTTAAGAGGCTAATTTAAACTATCAAAGGTGTCCTATGACACTCATCCAGCATGCATTTAGATAAGCTATATTAGGTAGTCAAGATAGCAGCAAAAGAACAAATTTAAACAGAACCAGCCTAGCTAAACAGTCAGTCAAAAACATGCATTTACTAATAAAAATTGCGGATTCCGCAATTATTTTGCAATGGATACAGGGCAGATATACCAGTGATTAAGGCCCCTATGCATGCTCTTTCCAGTCATTTAAGCTCTACAAAAAGGAAACTAAACTAATCTACCTATTCAGCTATCATCAGCCTATACTAAACAATTCTAAACAGCAGCAATAAAGAACTAAAAACAGATCCAAATTTAACTCAGAATAGCATAATTCACATGGTTCGACGAAAAGCAGTTTAATTATTTGTTTTCTTTTAAGGAACAGAAATACTCCCTTGAGTGCTTCTCAAACTAGCACTCAGATGTCCTCATCATCATCATTCCTTCTTGGTCGTGGAGGCGCCCATGGAGTCAGTAGGTCCGTGGGGAACTCAGGGAAGATGCAGCCCAACTGGTCAGCAACCTCCTTGTCCCTTGCCTGCACATATGTGGCCCATTGAGCCATCTTCTTTTGTAGGTCCATCAGGCAGGCCATTGACAGAGACTGAGCAGCAGCCAGGCCATCTAGCTCAAACTCCATGTTCCCCTTCCTTCGCATCCTCAAGGCAGTAGGCAACTCCAGGTGCCCCGTGTAGGCCAGCTGCCTTTCCATTCGCTCGATTGGGACCCCTGCACGTAAGCAGAGCTTAGTAATTGTATTAGGAAAGAAAAGTGGGCCCTTACCCTTTTTAGCGCAGTCTGCAATTGAGGCTGCAATGACTTCACCAACGTTGATTGTGAGGCCCCTCATGATCGCATAGACCAGCAACGATCTGCCTTGGTTGATGGTGGTCTCGTGGGTCACTGGGGACAACCTTCTGCGCACAAATGAGAACCAGACAGCTGCCTTGGCTGTGAGGTTAGCACTCATGAGAGTGTGCCTCCCATTGCGTGAAACTGTCCACGATGCCTCAGGCTGGCCAATGAGCCAAATTGCTTCCTCCAGGACAGCTTATGTTGGCTCATCAACGATCCTTGCATAATCCGTGTGCTTTTGCCCTTTGAGGCCATATGCTTCATTGATTGCCTTCGCTGAGAAATCCACTTCGACTCCTCTGACCACAGACAGGCCATCCTCAGGGTTCATCAAATTGGCGTAAAAATCATACACCATGCTGGAATAGGCGGGGTTGGGCGGCCTGCACAGCTCTTCCCAGCCATGATTTGTGATCCCTGCGCGCAAGAATTGCGGCAGGTCTGCAATAGTCCATGCAATAGCCTTCCTATGTTGTTTAAGTAATAAAATCAGCTCAACCTCATGCTTCTCACTTAATTTAGATGAAATAATCACAGGCAGAGTCTCATTACTTCCTAAATATGCATACTTAAGATGTGTGGGCAGTGGTTTCAATTCTAAGACAGGTGGATGCTCAATGGATGGTTTTAAAGGATTCAAGGATCTGTCAGTCAGGTCATTATTCATACAAACATGCTGTGTTTTATCTACAGGTATATCCATTATCTCAGAAACATTCAAATCAGTTAAATCTAATTGTACATATTCATTAGCATGCTTAGTTAATAATTCATGCTCCAGCTGTTCTTCCATTAGTGAATCTACAATGTCCATGCTAGCACAAGATTCAGAGTCAGAGGGGTACCTTAAGGCTTTATAAACGCTAAATTTAACCTCCTCATCATGAACCCTCATAGTGAGCTCACCTTTCTGGACATCTATCAGGGCCCTACCTGTGGCTAGAAATGGTCTGCCTAATAGGATGGGGACCTCCTTGTCTGCTTCATAATCCAGGATAATGAAATTCGCAAGGAAAATAAACTTGTCAACCTTTACAAGAATATCCTCAATCTTACCCTCAGGGTAGGCTATGGATCTGTCTGCAAGTTGTAAAGTGACAGTGGTTGGACGTGCTTCTCTTATTCCTAGCTGGCGGAATAGTGATAGGGGCATGAGGTTTATGCTGGCTCCCAGGTCACAAAGAGCTCTGCCCACGTGCTTGCCTCCTAGCTCTACTGGTAAGGTGAAGGAACCAGGATCCTTCTCCTTCTTGGGTAACTTGTTCTGGAGTATGACACTGCACTCCTCAGTGAGATTTACTGTTTCAAACTCACCAATTATTTTCTTGTTAGTGATAATATCCTCCAAAAACTTAACATAAGAGGGCATAGACTGTAAAACTTCTACAAAAGGAATATTAACATGCACTTGTTTAAGAATTTCTAAGAATTTGTTAAAGTGCACTTCCTGTTCTTGTTTTTTCTTTAGCCTTCGAGGAAATGGAGGTGGTGGCACATATGCAGGCACTTCAGGTCGCCTCAGGATAGGTGGAGGCCTTGGAATTTCTTCTATCTCTTCTATGATTGGCTCCAGCCTTGGTCCTGATGTGCTTGTTGGTGGTGGACCTTGGTTTGGCAGAGACTCCAGTGGAGCACTAGACTCATTGTTCTCTACTCTCTTTGGTGTTTCTTTAGTGTTGCTCACCAATGGTCTCCCACTCCTAAGTTCAATTGCTTGAACTTGTTCTTTACCATCTCTCCTTGGCACTTCAGTGTCAGCAGGTAGTCTACCTTGGGGCCTACTTTTGAGTTCATTGGCTAGTTGCCTTATTTGATTCTCTAGGCTCCTAAGGGTAGCTTGTTGGCTTTGTAGAGTGGCATCATTCTTGGCTATGTATTCCTTAAGTAAGTTTTCTACAGAGGATCCTACAGGTTGGTTGTATGGTTTTTGATACATGGATTGGTTATGTTGGGGAGTGAAACCAGGTGTTCCACTCGGTCTTGGCTGGTTAGGAGCTTGGTTAGCATTCTGTTGGCCACCCCATGAAAGGTTTGGGTGGTTCCTCCAACCAGGATTGTAAGTGTTGGAATAGGGGTTGTTCCTAGGCTGCTGCTGGCTTCCAACATAGCAGACTGAGGCTGGATTCCCAGGGCAGTATTCATACAGGTGCCCTTCCCCACAGAATCCACAGATAGGTGTCTCACCTTGACTTGGTTGCGTGCCCATTGACATGGCTGTGGAGGTGTTGACACTAGTTTGGAGATTGGCTTGAGCCATTTGTTTAACTAGGTTGGTCAGGGCGCTTATTTGGCTACTCATGGCATTGAGTGCGTCCTTATTTTGAGCTCTACTTGGCTCTATTGGATCATCTGACCACCTACAGTGAGATGCTGAGATCTTCTCCAAGATCTCATAGGCTTCGTTATAACTCTTGGACAACATGGAACCACCAGCAGATGAATTTAGAACTTGTCTGGTGCTGGGGTTGCATCCTTTGAAAAAGATCTCTATTTGGATACACCATGGGATGCCATGGTGTGGACATTTAAGTAGAAGGTCCTTGAACCTTGTCCAAGCTTCGTGAAGGGACTCATTCTCAGCTTGTTTGAACTTGATTATATCATCACGGAAGGTAGAATTCCTATCAGGTGGAAAGTATTTTACTAGGAATTTCTCCGCCAAGTCTGTCCAATTGAGGACTGATCCAGAGGGTAATGAGTTTAACCACGTCTTTGCTTTGTCCCTCAAAGAGTAAGGGAAGAGGTAGAGCCTCAAGGCTTCTTGGGAAACTCCAGGGATGATGAATGTATCACTGACTCCTAGGAAGTTTCTAAGATGGTTGTGGGGGTCCTCATTTTCCACTCCAAAGAATTGTCCCACAGTGGACAACATTTGGAACATTACTGGCTTTAACTCGAATGAGTTGGCAGTAATTTCAGGGCGGATGATGCTTGGGTTTAGCTCCCCAGGCATGGGAACTAAGTATGAGAGAATGGCACTATCCTTATCATTCGCTATTTCGATGGGATTGCGAGTGATAGGTACCGGATTTGGAACTAATCTATCCATTTCTTCTTGAGAGGATTGCGGAGACTCTGCGGTTTCAGCAATTATTTGAGGTAAAGGGGGTTGGTTAAAGAGACGTTTCTTGGCTCTATTTCTGGCCCTAAGTAATCTCTCAGGCTCAGGGTTGAACTCTAGATCACTACTTGAAGGCTCATTCATAAACTAACCCAAATAGTACCTGCAAAAGAAATGAAAATAGATCAGATTCAATAGATATTAAGAGTGGGTTTTCTAACTTAACAAACTTCGTTTTCACTAAACTAAATCCCCGGCAGCGGCGCCAAAAACTTGTTGCGTGCTCAATGTGTAAAATAAATAAGCAATAAGAGAGAGAGAGCACTCAGAACATGCAAGCATACATGATCTTGTAGCAAGTAGTAAGTATTTTTTCATTCGTTTTCCCACAGAGATTTATTATTAGCTACTCGTGAAGTGTATTGTTAAGCAAGAATGGGTGGATTTGATGGGGTAGATTTGGTTTAAAAATGCCTAATTACTAATGAAACAATAAAGGATAGCAACATGAACAAGTGCAAGTCAATGATAAACTCAAATGAAAAGAGAAGAGATTAATAAACGAAGAGGAAAATAGCTAAACAGAATTTTTAACTTAGCAGAATTGCGAGAACAGCAATTTTACCGCAATGTTACTAACAACGATAGTGTGTAAAATGGAGAAACAAGGGCTACTAACGACTCCTCTATAGGCATTTTCACACGATTCTCAAGCATTGGATCAACTCACTATGCATCAAACTAACTCATTCTCATGTATCTTCCGATTTCATGCATTAGATTCTTTAGTTTACTCATGTCCAAGTAAGGTCTTAAGCATCTTGTTAAAGCAGGAAGTTATGGTTTGTACTAGGAAAACGCCTATTCCTAGGTCGTTTTCTGGCTACCTTGAGAGGCTAGCATGAGTGTATGACTCTGAACTCTTACTCCTTCCAGAGGTTAGGAGTTCTTTGGACAAAATGGATGGCCAATCGAAATTGCCCGTGGGATGAAGCTTACATACAATCAATGCATTCGAGAGCTATCCTACATGCTTGGTTCACGTTTTTTAGCCTATAGTATTGTCATTAGCATGCCCCTATGTGACTTAGTTACTCATGGATATAGAAAGAACAGAATTATTAGATAAAATAGGCATGCTCAGAAGAAGAATAAACTTAGAACAGCAAGGAAAAACAGTAGGCAGCAAAGACAAGAAACTGTGAAATACTGAATTGTGCTTTGATTAATCGATTGTTTGAATGAACCAAGGGAAACTTAAAGTGAATAACATAAAGACAGAAAGCAACAAAATGAAATGGACTAACTAATGGAAAAGAAACAACAACAAAACAGTGCTGGAAATGAGAAGTAAAAGACAGAAAGCAGTAAGTGAGCTTGAACGCCTCGTCGCAAACGCCTCGGCTGAAGGGAGAAAAAGGGTAGCCTTGCTTGGATGAATCCAATCAGGAGAGAAGATGAATCTCCTCTCCTTCCTATCAGATTGTCGACTCCAACAGCTAAGCTTTCCAACCCAACAGACGGAAGAGAAGAACAGGAGAAAGAATGGAGCTGCGAAGAGACTTCTACGCTTTCGGATGATGATCAAACCCTCTACTTTGACCCCCTTTTATAGTAATTTGCAGGTGCGTTTGGGCCAAGGAGAACCATCCATCCTCAACGTCGTACTTCAAAATGGATGGAGGAGAAAGAACGAATCCCTGAAATAACGGAACATAACAGAAAAAGATCAGTCAACTTACGGATTTCACTTAAAACATTGCTGTTTTAGCAATGTTTCCGCAATGCTGCCGCAATGCACATTTTTCATTCTTTTACTTCGTTTTCTATTCCTTTTCTCTTCTTTTGCCTACAAGTCCTAATTTAGCTTCCTTCTTCTAATTCTCATAAATAAGCATAGGTTTAAGCTAAATCCTATCAAAAACACCTAAAAGTGTACATCTTTCTATGGAAAACAAGTCCTAAAAAGGTCACTTTTGGAGACGTAACAATCATCATCTTCAACCTCAGGCTCCTCACCAGATTTGAGGTTGGAGAAGCCATTTCCACCATGGGAGAGGCTAGGAAGCTTGGAATGGAGCCATCCCACATCACACACATCATGAGTGAGTAGTCTATAGCGTTTTTTACTCTGGATTGTAAAGGAATATTGTAGTTTGATCTTTTGGTGAGGTTGTTGAACCAAATCCTGTTTTGGCTTTATTAATTGATTGAATTAGCTTCTATTTCTTTGCCTATTCTATGAACATGTTAGATTGATAGGACTAGACAACCTTGAATTCGAGCATGCTTCATTTGTTAAAGGTTTTGATGTCGTGCCTCTCTGAACCGCCAAGTAACAAAGATTAACGATACCATTGAACGCATAGGCTTCCTTGCGTTCTTGGCATTCGTTCTTCTCGAAATGGAATCTGAAATCGATACACTAATTTGGCATCCAAATTAGATAATCGTCGTAGTTAGCTCGTTGCTATCGATTGGTCTTGGGAGAGCGTTGGCCGCCAATGTCCAATCGATATGCTTAATTAGCATGATTTATTATGTCTGATTAATATCCATGGAGCATGTCTGAATTAATTTATTGATTTGAGACGGGCTGCGTATTCATTCAACTATTTAGCCATTATTTTCGTCAACCAATGATCCAAAGGCATGTTAATTTTATTCCCGATCGTCCCGGGTCGAACGCTCCGTTAGTTAAGTTTTCCCTATTTTGCGTTGTTCCCTCTTAGTTAATTAAAAACCAAAATCCCCACATTTTGTTTACTTTCATAGTCTGCAAATTTAATTAAGATTAAGTCAAATTAGCTTAATTCCCTGTGGATCGACCCCGTTGCCACTAATCTACTAATAGTTCAGTTAATTCGGGTAAATATAAATTCATTTTGGCGGGTCTCGACAACCCGATGATTGGCGATAATTCGAAAATATCGTTACCAAAATTGGCGCCGTTGCCAGGGAACTAAGTGTAATTCGGCCTAATTTAGATTTAATTTGTAGATTTTTGACTTTTACTTTAAAATTTGCTTATTCTTTTATTGTTTGCAAGATTTGATTTGTTTGTTTAAGTGTGCTAGAGTGCCTAATTCTTGATTGAGAAAATGGAAGTTGAGGATGAGGCTGGAGCCCCAAAAACACTCAGGCAGTGGGCATCGGTTGCTATGGACCACCAACCTTCTTGTATTTCCTACCCGGAAATCTCAGGTGAGTTTTTGCTTAAATCTGGTTTAATTGACTATCTGCCTTCTTTTTGTGGTGAAGCAGATGAAGATCCCTTTAAACATCTCAAGGCTTTTCAAATGACAAGTTCTGCGATGAAGCCAAGCGACATAACTGAAGATCAGCTCTACTTGCTCTACTTGAGAGCTTTTCCATTAACCTTGAGAGGTGAAGCTCGAGATTGGCTACATTACTTAGCATCGGGAACCATCTTCACTTGGGAGAAGTTAAAGAGCATGTTCTTGGAAAGATATTTCCCAGCTTCAAGAGCCAGAGCCGTGAAAAAATATATCTATAGTTTCAAACAAGAAGAGAGAGAGGCATTTCACGAGTGCTGGGAGAGATTCATTAAGCTCTGCGAGAGATGCCCGAACCATCTGATAGCAGAGGCTGCGCTTATTCAGTTCTTCTATGAAGGTTTGCTACCGCACGACTGTCAGATACTCGATGCATCGAGTGAAGGAGCCCTTTGGGAGAAAACGCCTGCGGAAGCCAGACAGTTGATCTCCAACATGGCTGAGAACCGTCGCCAATACGGGGGAAGAAATGAACAAGCTAAACTGTCGACCGACATAGAAGAGCTCAAGGAGAAAATGTCTCAGGTATTTGGCATTATTCATACGTTGCAAGAAAACTCATCTCAGGCTGTTCCTTCTATTTCAGGTCAAGCCCTTGAAGGCATGTTCAAATCATTTATGGAATCTAGCCAGGAGACCAGGTTGCAGATGCGATCGTTAAGCGATGGGTTCACGGAGATTAAGGACATGATGAGTAAAATGGAATCCAAAGAGGAAAGCGTTAGTGCCATCAATCTCAGAAGTGGTAAAGAGGTACCATCACGGACCACTCCTGAGGACTCTAGCAAGGATACAGAGACATCTCAAGATAAGTGTCTTCAAACACCCTCTGAAACGGTTGTAGCTTCTCCTTATATTTCTATGAAGTCTTACACTCCCGTTTCTCCTTTTCCGAGTAGGTTGGTGAGGCCACCTAAGGAGGACAAGGACGCGGACGTCCTTGAGACGCTGAAAAAGGTTGGAATCAATATGCCGCTGCTTGATGCAATTCAGCAAATCCCAAGGTACGCTAAATTTCTGAAGGAGATGTGCACCATGAAGAGGAAGGCTAAAGGTACCGAGAGAGTTGTGGTAAGCAAGAATGTTTCTGCCTTGATAACACAAGGTATTCCAAACAAATGTCAGGACCCAGGTATGTTCCTCTTGCCATGTACTATAGGAGATAGAGAAATCGAGCACGCCATGTTAGACTTAGGAGCCTCGATTAATGTTATGCCATACTCAGTCTACAAGAGTCTCGATTTAGAAGGTATGCAAGAAACTAGTATTATTATCCAGTTAGCTAATAGGTCTTCTATTCATCCTTTAGGGGTGATTGAGGATGTGTTGGTTAGAGTTAAGGACCTGATCTTTCCTGCTGATTTTTATGTTATAAAAATGGAAGAAAACGCATCATCCACTACTTCTGTCCTGCTTGGTAGACCATTCATGAAAACTGCTAGGACTAAAATTAATGTGCATGATGGTACCTTGTCAGTCGAGTATGAAGGGGATGTGTTCGAGTTTAATGTCTTTGATGCCATGAAACACCAGGCTGATGTGCATTCTGTCTGTAAAATTGATCTTATAGATACTTTAGAACAAGAGGAATGCATGACTGTTGTTGATGGGGATGACCCACTCGTTTTTACTGAAATTGTTGGCGAGGTTGAGAGTAGTGTGCCCATATTGACTGATTCATGTGAACAAACTACTCTTGCTTTAGAGGCGTGTGAAAATCCAACTAAAATATTACCATCTCTCTTGCAGGCTCCCAAGTTGGAACTTAAGGAGTTACCGGGTCATCTCAAGTACGTATACTTGGGTGAGGTGGAGACACTCTCGGTAATTATCTCCAAGGAGCTTACATCGGAACAAGAAGGCAAGTTGGTGGAGGTCTTGAAAAAGAATAGAAGAGCGATAGGATGGACGTTGGCAGACTTGCATGGGTTGAGTCCAGTTCTGTGCATGCACAAGATTCGGCTGAATGAGGGAGCGAAGCCATCCCGAGAGCCTCAGCGGAGACTGAACCCAGCAATGAAAGAGGTAGTGTTGTCTGAGATACACAAACTCCTTGATGCAGGTATTATCTATCCCATTTCTGATAGCCAGTGGGTTAGCCCTATTCATGTTGTACCTAAAACGACGGGCATAACTGTTATTAGAAATGAGAGAGGTGAGTTAGTGCCTAAGAGAGTGCAAAATGGGTGGAGGATGTGTATAGATTTTAGAAAACTGAACGATGTGACTAAGAAGGACCACTTTCCTATTCCCTTCATAGATCAAATGGTGGAGCGTTTAGCCGGGAAGCCATACTTCTGTTTTCTAGATGATTTTTCTGGGTTTTATCAAATTCTCATAGCCCAGGAAGACCAAGAAAAGACTACTTTTACATGTCCATTCGGAACTTACGCATATAGGAGAATGCCCTTCGGGCTTTGTAATGCTCCAGGGACTTTTCAGGGATGCATGATGAGCATATTTACTGAATTCGTAGAAAAATGCATCGAAGTCTTTATGGATGATTTCACTGTATGTGGGAGTTCATTTGAGGATTGCATGTTTAACTTGTCTAGAGTCATGGAAAGATGCATCGAGACTAATCTTGTTTTAAATTTTGAAAAGTGTCATTTCATGGCCAGTCAGGGCATAGTCTTAGGTCACGTTGTGTCAGCTAAGGGGATAGAGGTCGATAAAGCAAAAATTGATGTCATATCTGATTTACCTTATCCCACGAATCTTCGGGAAGTGCGTTCTTTTCTTGGTCATGCAGGTTTTTACCGCAGGTTCATCAAGGACTTCTCGAAGATAGTGACTCCGATGACGAGCTTGCTGAAAAAAGATGTCCCATTCTGCTTTGACAAGCAGTGCAAGCTGGCCTTCGACGTTCTGAAGAAGTGTTTGACCAACGCACCCATCATTCATCCACCGCAATGGGGGACTCCCTTCGAGATTATGTGCGATGCAAGCAATTATGCCGTTGGCGCTGTGTTGGGTCAGAGGATAGACAAGAAAAGCCACGTAATTTATTATGTCTCCAGGACGCTCAACTCTGCGCAGATCGGTTACACAACAACAGAGAAGGAGCTGCTTTCCATTGTTTTCGCTCTTGATAAATTTCGGCCTTATATTCTTGGATCTAAAGTAATTGTTTTTTCTGATCATGCAGCAGTTCGTTACTTGATGAACAAGAAAGACTCAAAGCCTAGGCTGTTGATAACTCCATTTTGGAGCTATTAAATACTTCCTTATTATGGCTAAAGTCTGCGTTTAATTGTATAATTGATCTCGTTTGTAGGAGAAATGCGACAAAGAGCTCGTGCGTCCATTGGACCCGTTCGAGAGCTAAAAGCGGAGTTTTAATGCCCCGGGAGTGCGTCGGGAAAGGGCAAGTCGATCCGAGAAGAAACGGACCAAAAATGCCTAGGAGAGACATTTTTTCCAGCCCCAAACCCGAGAGCTAGCGTCGAGCTAGAGCGTCGAGACGCTAGCTCGACGCTGTCAAAACCCGAGCGCTAGCGTCGACTGATAGCGTCGAGACGCTAGCTCGACGCTGCCAAGGCGTCGAGACGCTCCGGAGGAGGCGCGCAGAAGGAATCATCGGGCCAGCGTCGAGACGCTGCCCTAGCGTCTCGACGCCATCGCGAGGCGCGCGCGGATTATTTAGGGCGCAGCGTCGAGACGCTGGCCTAGCGTCTCGACGCTACGTCGATTACAGAAACATAAATGAAGATTTTCTGCGCGAATTTTGGAGTTCTTTATCATATTTTTTAGCGATTCTTCTTCTTCTTCTCATTTTCTCTTAGATTTCCTTTAGCTCAGCCATTGTTGGCATGTTTAAGAGCTTTCTTCTTGTAATTTGTTGATAACGCCTTCCATGGCTTACTTTGGAGCGGAATTGACAACCCGTTCCATGGACGGCTAAGGTAAGGGTGAACGGTTTGGGAATTGTTTAAGGGATTTTTGTTAGACGTTTTAGTTTTGATAATCTATGCTTTGATTATATTTTGGTGGCTGTTTATATGCATTTATCTTTCTTGCTTAAACCCATGCATATGCTAGATTTCTATGATTGACACTCAAGTTTTCTAGCATGTTGTGAATGTTAAAGAGTAGCGATGCCGTGCCTCTCACTGCTCGACTAAGTAACACAGATAGATAAAACTAAATCGAAGTATCGAGTCGTGTATGATAGTTGTTGATTGCATACAGCGTTGGCGGGCAATGAGTTAGCAATTAGATTACATACTTGAATGTTCGTCGCGGTTAGCTAGTGACTACCTAGAATAAATTTGAGGCTGATCACTTTGATGCAATTTTAGGTAATGTTTAATTGGAATTGTGTGGTCTGGTTAATTTCTATGGAGTCGGTTACCTTGGGGCTTCTCGGATAATCGTCCGTGTGTACTA
This sequence comes from Herpetospermum pedunculosum, assembly GCA_028017165.1. Classification (NCBI taxonomy): domain Eukaryota; kingdom Viridiplantae; phylum Streptophyta; class Magnoliopsida; order Cucurbitales; family Cucurbitaceae; genus Herpetospermum; species Herpetospermum pedunculosum. Next base: position 47,764,141 of record CM051528.1, on the reverse strand, counting down.
TAAATTGTCTACCAAGAATTTAGTATTAAATGATGAACTGAAGCTTTCTAACAATTAATCCCGAAAACTCCCAAACCGTGCACGCGTCTCTCTATTTTTATTCTTCCGTTAGCGTTTACTTGCTTTCTTGCATGCTGAAAAATCCCCCCGTTACAAACCAATCAATTAATTAATTTCAATTTTAATATTAATTTTAGTCATACCTTCTCCTTGGGTCGACCCTGTTACCACTGGCTGCAAAGCCATTGAGAATAGGCTTATAAATCGTATTTTGGCAAGCTTCGACAGCTTGAGATTAGCGATAATTCGAAAATATCGTGTACCAAAATTGGCGCCGTTGCCGGGGAGAAGGCAAATTTGATTGAAATTATGATTGATTTTGAAAATGATTGATTGATGGTCTGCTGGAAAATTTTCTGTTTGTAGGTTGTATGTTTAAATTTTTGTTTGTGTATGACCCGTTCCTCTGAGATTAGTGGATTGCAGTTTATCCCGAAAATCGAAAGAGAGGAGCGGCGGTTAAGGAAAGAAGCCCGGGAGGGGTGTTAAGTCTCTGAAAGTGACTTATTTAGGACCCATTTAGCTTAAGAAGATGTGCACTTTTAGGTGTTTTTGATAGCATTTAGCCTAGACCTATGCTTAAATATGAGAATGAGAAGAAGGTAGCTAAATTAGGACTTATGCACAATAGGAAAGAAAAGGGTTAAAAACCGAAGGAAAAGAATGAAAAAACTGCATTGCGACAGCATTGCGAAAACATTGCTGAGGCCGCAATTATTCAAGTGAAAACCGTAAGTTGACTGATCCTTTTCTGTTAATTTCCGTAATTTCAGGGATTCATTCTTTCTCCTCCATCCATTCTGATATATGACGTTGAATATTGATGGTTCTCCTTGGCCCAAACGCACCTGCAAACTACTATAAAAGGGGGCCAAAGTCGGAGGTTCAGTCATCATCCGAAAGCGTAGAAGCCTTCTCACAGTCCACTTTTTCTCCCTGTTTTCCTTTGCCGTCTGTTGGAGTGAGAGTCTCAGCTGTTGGAATCGATAATCTGATAGGAAGGAGAGGAGATTCTTCTTCTCTCTCGATTGGATTCATCCAAGCAAGGCTGACCTTTCATCCCCTTCATTCGAGGCGACTGCAACGAAGCTTTCAAGCGCCATTTTACTGTTTTCTGTCGTTCTTCTTCTAATTTCCAGTTTTGATCATTGTTGTTCCTAGTTTAGTGTTTTAGTTACTGCATTTCGTTGTTGTCTGTCTTTGAATTACTGCCTTTAAGTTTCTCTTTGTTCGTTCAACATTCAAAGTAATCAGAGTGCAAGTTTCATTTCACGGTTTCTTTCTTCTGCTGCTACGGTTTTGTCTTGCTGTTTTAAGTTTATTTCCCTTCTAAGCATGTCTGTTTCATCTTACATTTCTGTTCTCTATATATCCATGAGTAGCTAAGTCACTTAGGGGCATGCTAATGACAGAACTATAGGCTAAAAAACGTGAACCAAGCATGTAGGATCGCCTTCGAAACATTGATTGTATGTAAGCTTCATCCCACGGGCAATTTCGATTGGCCATCCATTTTGTCCAAAGAACTCCTAACCTCTGGAAGGAGTAAGAGTTCAGAGTCATATAATTATGCTAGCCTTTCATGGTAATCAGGCAACGGCCTAGGAATAGGCGTTTCCCTAGTACAAACTAAACACTTCTGTTTTAACAAGATGATTAAGACCTTACTTTGAAGTCGAGTAAACTTAGGAATCTAATGCATGGAATCGGACGATACATGAGATAGAGTGAGTTTGATGCATAGAGAGTAGATCCAGTGTTTGAGAATCGTATAATAATGCCTATAGGATAGTCATTAGTAGCCCTTAACTCACCCAATTACACACTTTCGCTGCTGTTTAATTGCGGAAACATTGCGGTCCCCGCAATTCTGCTAAATTTTCATTCTGTTTAGCTGTTTTCTTCTTCGTTTATCAATTCCATCTCTTGTCCTTTGAGTCTAATTTCAACTTGCATTTGTTTATGTTATATTCCTTTACACATTCAGCAAAAATTAGATAATTAAAAACCAATTTTACCCCATCAAATCCACCCCATCTTTCTTAACAAATACACTTCGCGAGTAGCTACACATAAGTCTCTGTGGAAAAAACGAATGAAATATACTTACTACTTGCTGTGAGACCATGTATGCTTGCATGTTCTGAGTGCTCTCTCTACTTTCTTGCTTATTTATCTTTACACATTGAGCACGCAACAAGTTTTTGGCGCCGCTGCCGGGGACTTATTTTAAGTGAAAACGAAGTTTGTTAAGTCTGAAACACCAAGTTATTTTCCATTGAATTTGATCCATCTTCATTTCTTTTTCAGGTACCAATTAGGGTAGTTTATGAATGAGACTCCAAGTAGTGATCTAGAGTTCAACCCTGAGCCCGAGAGATTACTTAGAGCTAGAAATAGAGCCAAGAAACGTCTCTTTAAACAACCCCTCTTACCTCAAATAATTGCTGAAACCGCAGAGTCTCCGCAATCCACTCAAGAAGAAATGGCTGGAGTAGATCAAAATCTGGTGCCTGTCACTCGCAATCCCATTGAAATAGCGAATGACAAGGATAGCGCCATCCTTTCATACCTCGTACCTATGCCTGGGGAGCTGAACCCCAGCATAATTCGTCCTGAAATCACTGCCAACTCATTCGAGTTAAAGCCAGTGATGTTCCAAATGTTGTCCACTGTGGGACAATTCTTTGGAATAGAGAATGAGGACCCCCATAACCACCTTAGGAACTTCCTAGGAGTTAGTGACACATTCCTGATTCCTGGAGTTTCCCAAGAAGCCCTGAGGCTATATCTGTTCCCTTACTCTTTGAGGGACAAAGCCAAAACGTGGTTAAATTCATTACCCTCAGGATCTGTCCTCAATTGGACAGACTTAGCAGAAAAATTCCTAGTCAAATATTTCCCACCAGATAGGAATTCGACCTTTCGTGATGATATCATCAAATTCAAACAAGCTCCAAGTGAGTCTCTTCACGAAGCTTGGACAAGATTCAAAGACCTTCTCATTAAATGTCCACACCATGGCATCCCATGGTGTATCCAAATAGAAGTCTTCTTTAAAGGATGCAACCCCAGCACCAGACAAGTTCTAAACTCATCCGCTGGAGGTTCCATGTTGTCCAAGAGTTACAACGAAGCCTATGAGATCTTGGAGAAGATCTCAGCATCTCACTGTAGGTGGTCAGATGATCCAGTTGAGCCAACTAGGGCTCAAGACAAGGATGCTCTAAGTGCAATGAGCACCCAAATAAACGCCCTGACCAACCTAGTTAAGCAAATGGCTCAGGCCAATCTCCAAACCAGTGCCAATACCGCCACAGCCATGTCAATGGGCACCCAACCAAGTCAAGGCGAGGCACTTGTCTGTGGATTCTGTGGGGAAGGGCACCCATATGAATACTGCCCTGGGAATCCATCCTCAGTCTGCTACATTGGAAGCCAGCAGCAGCCTAGGAATAACCCCTACTCCAACACCTATAACCCTGGTTGGAGAAACCACCCTAACCTGTCATGGGGTGGCCAACAAAACGCTAACCAAAATTCTAACCAACCAAGGCCGAGTGGAACACCTGGTTTCACTCCTCAACATAACCAGTCAATGTACCAAAAACCATACAATCAACCTGTAGGATCTTCTGTAGAAAACCTACTCAAGGAATACATCGCTAAGAATGATGCTACGCTTCAAAGCCAGCAAGCTACTCTTAGGAGCCTAGAAAACCAAATAGGCCAATTAGCCAATGAACTTAAGAGTAGGCCCCAAGGTAGACTCCCTGCTGACACCGAGGTACCAAGGAGAGATGGTAAAGAACAAGTTCAAGCAATTGAACTTAGGAGTGGAAGACCACTGGTGAGCAACACAAAAGACATACCAAAGAGAGTAGAGAACACTGAGTCTAGTGCTCCACTGGAGTCTCTGCCAAACCAAGGTCCACCACCAACTAGCACATCAGGAGTCAGGCTAGAACCAATTATTGAGGAGGTAGAAGAAATTCCAAGGCCTCCACCTATCCTGAAGCGCCCTGACATACCTGCATATGTGCCACCACCTCCATACCCTCGAAGGCTTAAGAAGAAGCAGGAACAGGAAGTTCATTTTAATAAATTCTTAGAAATTCTTAAGCAAGTGCATGTTAACATTCCTTTTGTAGAAGTCTTACAGTCTATGCCTTCTTATGTAAAGTTTTTGAAGGACATCATTACTAACAAAAAAATAATTGGTGAGTTTGAAACAGTAAACCTCACCGAGGAGTGCAGTGCCATCCTCCAGAACAAGCTGCCCAAGAAGGAGAAGGATCCTGGTTCCTTCACCTTACCTGTAGAACTTGGAGGCAAGCACGTGGGCAGAGCGCTTTGTGACCTGGGCGCCAGCATAAATCTCATGCCCCTGTCCCTATTCCGCCAGTTGGGAATAGGAGAAGCACGTCCGACCACTGTCACTTTACAACTAGCAGACAGATCCATCGCATACCCTGAAGGTAAGATTGAGGATATTCTAGTTAAAGTTGACAAATTTATTTTCCTTGCAGATTTCATTGTCCTGGACTATGAGGCAGACAAGGAGGTCCCCATCCTGCTAGGCAGACCATTTCTAGCCACAGGTAGGGCACTTATAGACGTCCAAAAAGGTGAGCTCACTATGAGGGTTCATGATGAAGAGGTGAAGTTTAGCGTATATAAAGCTTTAAGGTACCCCCTCTGACCTTGAATCCTGTGCTAGCATGGACGTAGTAGACTCCTTGATGGAGGAACAATTGGAGCATGTATTATTAACTAAGCATGCTAATGAATATGTACAATTAGATGTAGCTGACTTGAATGTATCTGACATAATGGATATACCTGTAGATAAACCACAACATGTATGTATGAATATAGATTTAACTGATAGATCTGTGAATCCTTTAAAGCCCTCCATTGAGCATCCACCTGTTTTAGAACTAAAACCACTACCTACTCACCTCAAGTATGCATATCTAGGAAGTAATGAAACTCTGCCTGTTATCATTTCTTCTAAATTAAGTGAAGAGCATGAGGTTGAACTGATTTTACTGCTTAAGCAACATAGGAAGGCTATAGCATGGACTATTGCTGATATTCGAGGCATTAGCCCTTCTTATTGCATGCACAAAATTATACTAGAGGAAGAGCACACACCTAGGGTAGATCACCAGCGTAGGCTAAACCCCTCTATGAAAGAGGTAGTAAAGAAGGAAATAATAAAATGGTTAGATGCAGGAGTGATTTTCCCAATAGCTAGTAGCCAGTGGGTGAGCCCCATCCAATGTGTACCTAAAAAGGGGGGAATAACTGTGGTAGTCAATGAGAACAACGAACTGATTCCAACAAGGACTGTCACAGGGTGGAGAGTGTGTATGGATTACAGAAAATTAAATAAAGAAACCAAAAAAGACCATTTTCCTCTTCCATTCATTGACCAGATGTTAGACAGAATAGCTGGTAGAGCCTACTATTGTTTCTTAGATGGCTATTCAGGCTATAATCAAATAACTATAGACCCTAAGGATCAAGAGAAGACCACCTTTACTTGCCCTTTTGGAACCTTTGCCTTTCGCAGAATGCCTTTTGGCTTATGCAATGCACCGGCAACTTTCCAAAGGTGCATGATGGCAATCTTCTCTGAGTTGGATGAGTCCATGATAGAAATATTCATGGATGACTTCTCAGTCTTTGGGGACTCATTTTCAAACTGTCTAGAAAACCTAGGACAAGTCCTGGCTAGGTGTGAGGAGACCAACCTAGTCTTAAATTGGGAAAAATGCCATTTTATGGTGGATGAGGGGATTGTCTTAGGACATAGAGTGTCGAGGGCAGGAGTCGAAGTTGACCGAGCCAAAATTGAGATCATAGAAAAGTTGGTAGAGCCCCAGAATGTCAAAGCCATTAGAAGCTTCTTAGGGCATGCTGGCTTCTACAGAAGGTTCATTAAGGACTTTTCTAAGATAGCCAAGCCTCTGTGTGAGCTTCTAGAATTAAATAGGCCATTCATCTTCTCTAAGGAATGTGTAGAAGCTTGGACCACCCTTAAGAAAGCACTAGTCACAGCCCCTATCATAGTAGGACCAAATTGGGATCTTCCCTTTGAAATGTTATGTGATGCCAGTGACTATGCTGTAGGAGTGATGTTAGGTCAGAAGATTAACAAGCTAACACACCCTGTATATTATGCTAGTAAGACCTTGAATGAGGCTCAATGTAATTATACCACTACTGAAAAAGAGATGCTTGCTGTAGTGTTTGCTTGCGAAAAATTTAGAAATTATATTGTAGGCACTAGGACAATTGTATATACTGACCATTCTGCCTTGAAATATCTTATGAGGAAGGCTGATGCAAAGCCTAGGTTGATTAGATGGGTGTTATTGCTGCAGGAATTTGATTTGGACATTCGGGACAAGAAAGGATGTGAAAACGTGGTTGCAGATCACCTGTCTCGATTGCAGCACAATTGCGACAAAATTGCGGACCCCGCAATTTCTGATGCTTTTATTGATGAACATGTCTTTGCTTTGACTCATCGTGATAACGATGAGGAACCTTGGTTTGCTGACATTGCTAACTTCCGTGCATCACAGGTATTACCAGTGTTCAAGGGAGGACAAGAGAAGAAGAGGTTCCTTCATGAAGCAAGGAAATTCATCTGGGATGACCCCACACTTTACAGAACCTGTGCTGATGGCTTGCTAAGGAAGTGTGTTTCAGCTGCTGAAGCGAAGTCTGTGCTGCAGCACTGTCACACATCTCCTTATGGTGGACACTTTGGTGGCCAAAGAACAGCTGCAAAGGTATTTCAGAGTGGCTATTATTGGCCAACGATCTTCAAAGATGCCCACAACTATGCCCACAGCTGTGATGAATGCCAAAGAACAGGTAACCTCAGTCGAAAGGATGAGATGCCCCTCACCTACATCTTAGAGTTAGAGCTCTTTGATGTATGGGGCATTGACTTCATGGGGCCATTTCCCCCATCATCAGGTAACCTCTACATATTAGTGGCAGTGGATTATGTGTCCAAGTGGGTAGAAGCCAAAGCATGTCCTAATAATGATGCTAAAACAGTCACCAACTTCTTGCATAGGCACATTTTTACTAGATTTGGGACACCTCGTGCTATCATTAGTGATGAGGGGTCACATTTCATTAACAAGGCTATGGAAAAAGTATTGGCTAAATATAACATTAGGCATAGAGTAGCCACTCCCTATCACCCACACTCAAATGGCCAAGCTGAAATCTCAAATAGGGAAATTAAGAACATCCTAGAAAAAGTAGTCAAACCTAATAGGAAAGACTGGTCCTTCAAGCTTGAGGATGCACTTTGGGCTTATAGGACAGCATATAAGACACCTCTAGGAATGTCTCCTTATAGGCTGGTATATGGCAAGGCTTGTCACTTACCACTTGAGTTAGAAAACAAAGCATTTTGGGCCATGAAGGAATTAAATTTTTGTGTAAAAGATGCGGGGACACTGAGGTCTTTGCAATTACATGAGCTTGATGAGCTTAGGCATATGGCCTATGAAAATGCTAAGATGTACAAGGAAAAAACCAAGATTTGGCACGATAGTAGACTTAGAGTTAAGGACTTTAAGAAGGGTCAACTTGTATTGTTGTTTAACTCACGGTTGAAACTATTTCCAGGGAAACTTAAGTCTAGATGGTCGGGTCCATTTGTCATTACTAATGTGTTTGTTCATGGTGCCATAGAGATAAAAAACTTGCAGCAAGGCCAACCATTTATGGTCAATGGGGCGAGGTTGAAGCATTACTATGAGGAAGGAGATGTGAAGACTCTCTCGGCCTTCCTCTTGACTGAAACGTGACAATGAGAACGAGAGAGGACGAGTGGTTACTGTGCTCGTCAACATAAGGCTCATGCCTTAGTTTATTTTTTTTTGCGATTTTCCGGTTGTCATTTGTGTGTTTTGTTGTGTGATTTTAATTACGTATTTGATATTGTTTTTATTTCTTTTTGTAGGAAATCGAAAGAGGGAATCAAGGAGAGTAATCCCAGATTTAAAAATCAAAAAACGATCGAGCCAAATAAAAGATACGGACGAGCAAAGTTTGAGATTTTGATGAAAAAATATCCCTAGAATTGCGCTGGAATTGCAGGATCCGCAAAATAGAGCCGTTGGGATTTAGCCGTTGCCTTTATATCCGTTAGAAGGCGCTCGATCGATACGATTCTCTCATTCTCTGATTTCCAAGAAACCTGAGATTCTCTTCATCTTTGATCCTTCTCTCCAAACCTCCAAGATTCGACAATGGTGTCCACAAGGGCTGAAAGATCCGCAGCCAAGAAGAAGGCCGATGATGCAGCTGAAGCGGCTGCGAGGGAAGCACTTCTGACCCTTGCAGATGCTGGGGCTGTACGCGCCGGACCTCTTCCCAAGCTTCTGATCCGTAGGAAGAAGTGGAGAGTTGTCACTGAGATCCCTGCTGGACCTTCTGAACCAGCGGGCACGCCCAAGAAACGCCGGTGGAGTGTCGAGACGGCCGCCGACCCAAGCAAAGCCAAGACTCCCTCTGTGGAGAGTCAAGAAACGGATCGTGCGTCCCACGAGTCGCCAAAGAAGAGTTCGTCGCCGTCTGCCTCACCTGCGCACAACCCTTCATCATCTGAACTAGTGCACAGCCCGAAGCTTTCATCGTCACCGCCTGCACAGAGCCCTGCGACGCCGTCTTCACCACTGAATTCCGTGCAGACGCCTACAGCAGAACAGAGTGCCACACCTTCGCACACGCCTCCACAGCCTGATCCTGAATTCCCCTATGGGGAGTACCAGGAATCCACTCAGGGCAGTGGGGAAGGTGGTGAAGACGAGGTCTTCTCGCCTGCAAGGGAAGCTAGTGCCGAGAGTCCTGCACGGCAGGATGATTCCATGGAAGAGACGTTGGGGGCATGCCTCCAGCAGATCAATATCAAGGCTAAGCTCAAGAAGAGGAAGAAGGCCAAGATTGTCAAGGCCAAGCGATCCAAGAGACTGAAGAAGAAGAAGGCCAAGAGGGTGCCTTCAGCAGACAAAGAGAGCACTGAGCCTTCGCTCAAACGACTCAAGGTTGAGGCTGCCGAGTCAGCCAAGCCAGCAGATAAGGGGAAGGTCAAACTCTACCCTGAAGACGAACCTCAGTCAGTGAGGTATGTTTCATCTGACGCTGAATCCAGGGGCGTTGAGTTAAGGAAGAGGGAGTTGCTGCACGAGAAAGGCTTCCTCGACCGACCTGCTGACCTGCCGCAGTTCTTGCGCGCAGGAGTGATCAACCATGGCTGGGAGGAATTCTGCAGACCGCCCAATCCAGCCTACACGAGCATGGTGTATGATTTCTACGCCAATGTGCTCAGCCCTGAGGATGGCCTGTCTGTGGTCAGAGGGGTAGAAGTGGATTTCTCAGCCAAGGCCATCAACGAAGCCTATGGTCTCAAAGGCCAAACACATACAGATTATGCACGGATCGTTGATGAGCCTACTGAGGCAGTGCTGGAAGAGGCCATTCGCACCATTGGCCAGCCTGAAGCTTCCTGGACCGTGTCACGCAATGGGAGGCACACTCTCATGAGTGCCAACCTCACGGCTAAGGCAGCTGTTTGGTTTTCGTTCGTGCGAAGGAGATTGTCCCCTGTGACTCACGAGACTACAATCAACCAGAGCCGATCGCTGCTGGTGTATGCGATAATGAGAGGTCTCACGATCAATGTGGGAGAAGTCATCACTGCGGCCATTGCTGAATGCGCCAAGAAAGGTAAGGGACCACTGTTTTTCCCTAATACCATAACCAAGCTATGTTTGCTTGCAGGAGTCCCCACCGAGCGCCTGGAGCAGCAGATGGCCTACACGGGCCACTTGGAGCTGCCTGCTAACCTGAGGCTGAGAAGGAAGGGGAATATGGAGTTTGAACTGGATAGGCTGGCTGCTGAACAGTCCCTATCCATGGCCTGTCTGATGGATATGCAGAGGAGAATGGCTCAATGGGCCACTTATGCGCAGGCGAGGGACAAGGAAGTTGCAGACCAACTGGGGTGCATCTTCCCTGACTTCCCCACAAATCTCCTGACTCCATGGGTGCCCCCACGACCACGGCAACCAGATGAGGATGAAGAAGTTTAAGTGCTGGTTTGAAGTGCACTAAAGGGAGTATTGCTGTTCCCTTAGAAAAAAAAAAACAATTTTCTGCTTTCTGATAGGACCATGTGAATTATGCTGTTTTTGGTTCAATTTTGATCTATTTTAGATGTTTAGTTTTATGTTTTTCCTTTTGCTTAGTATAGTCTGATGTTAGCTGACTAGGTAGGATAGTTTAGTTTTATTTTTAGGAAGCTTGAGTGACTGGAAAAAGCATGCTTAGGGGCCTTAATCAATGTTATATCTGCCCTGATCTAATTGCGAAATAATTGCGGTACCCGCAATTTTCATGACTAAAAGCATGTTTTGGACTGTCTGTTTAGCTAGGCTGTGATCTGTTTAAATTCTATCTTTTCCTGCTAACATGACTGCCTTATATAGCTTATCTAAATGCATGCTGGATGACTGTCATAGGACACCCTTAGATAGTTTAAATCGACCTCTAAAAAGCTCAGCATGCACAGCTTTAAGCCCTTAACTGTCTGTTTTTTTTTTAATTCCTGCTGCTGTGATATTTTCTTTTAAATGTTCAGTCTATACCTAGGGCTTTTAGATTCTCTTTGTTTTACTTTAGACTAGATGCTTCTAGGATAAGTTTGGGGGTGTGCCACCTCAGACACTCATTGGGGACAATGAGTAGTTGAAGTTTGGGGGAGGCCACCCTAGGCCTAGGAACATTCCTCTCTCCCGTAGAAACATAAGCATTCTTTTTCTCCTTTATAAAAAATGATGAACTGAAAAAAAAAAAAAAAATGAAAAATAGAATAAAGAGGGGGGTCTCTCTTAGGTTGCTAAGTAATCAGTGCCAAGTGTGTGACCCACAAGTGGCATTGCATCAAAAGGCAACCAAAGGATAGGCCCCACCTAAGTAAAAAAAAGAAAAGGAAAAAAGAATGTATACCTAGGAGTTATAACTTTGTGGCTTAGATGTCCTATTTAAAAAGAACTCTGATCCTCAATTAGCTAAGCACAAAGTTATAACTTGTAGGGTTGTTTAGGGAGATGAGTGTTTATCCAATGTAGTGATGCCAGGGTTTAGGTTGTTCTTTAAAAGTACTACTGTCACCGTTAATACTAAGACTGGCATGACTCTAAGGAATCCTAGACACATTAAAAATAAAGCTAGAAGCATGTACTGAGTCTGAGGTAAAGCTAGGCAGAATTTGAAACCTTAGGGATAGTGGCATGATATGACAAAAGCAAATAGATCAGTTGTAGGGAGTTAAGGAAAACAGATAAGTGTTAGGCAGGCAAGTTCAGAAGAAGCTAGATAAGAGGGTAGTCTTAAGCTTGGAGGTGTGTCACAGGACAGCAGTGCTATAGGTAGGGATATAAGGGAGTCAGTAGGTGGTTAAAGAAGGAGAAACAGCAGCCTAGGGAAGTCCTTAGTATGCTTGAGGACAAGCAAAGCCTTAAGTTTGGGGGTGTGTTAAGTCTCTGAAAGTGACTTATTTAGGACCCATTTAGCTTAAGAAGATGTGCACTTTTAGGTGTTTTTGATAGCATTTAGCCTAGACCTATGCTTAAATATGAGAATGAGAAGAAGGTAGCTAAATTAGGACTTATGCACAATAGGAAAGAAAAGGGTTAAAAACCGAAGGAAAAGAATGAAAAAACTGCATTGCGACAGCATTGCGAAAACATTGCTGAGGCCGCAATTATTCAAGTGAAAACCGTAAGTTGACTGATCCTTTTCTGTTAATTTCCGTAATTTCAGGGATTCATTCTTTCTCCTCCATCCATTCTGATATATGACGTTGAAGATTGATGGTTCTCCTTGGCCCAAACGCACCTGCAAACTACTATAAAAGGGGGCCAAAGTCGGAGGTTCAGTCATCATCCGAAAGCGTAGAAGCCTTCTCACAGTCCACTTTTTCTCCCTGTTTTCCTTTGCCGTCTGTTGGAGTGAGAGTCTCAGCTGTTGGAATCGATAATCTGATAGGAAGGAGAGGAGATTCTTCTTCTCTCTCGATTGGATTCATCCAAGCAAGGCTGACCTTTCATCCCCTTCATTCGAGGCGACTGCAACGAAGCTTTCAAGCGCCATTTTACTGTTTTCTGTCGTTCTTCTTCTAATTTCCAGTTTTGATCATTGTTGTTCCTAGTTTAGTGTTTTAGTTACTGCATTTCGTTGTTGTCTGTCTTTGAATTACTGCCTTTAAGTTTCTCTTTGTTCGTTCAACATTCAAAGTAATCAGAGTGCAAGTTTCATTTCACGGTTTCTTTCTTCTGCTGCTACGGTTTTGTCTTGCTGTTTTAAGTTTATTTCTCTTCTAAGCATGTCTGTTTCATCTTACATTTCTGTTCTCTATATATCCATGAGTAGCTAAGTCACTTAGGGGCATGCTAATGACAGAACTATAGGCTAAAAAACGTGAACCAAGCATGTAGGATCGCCTTCGAAACATTGATTGTATGTAAGCTTCATCCCACGGGCAATTTCGATTGGCCATCCATTTTGTCCAAAGAACTCCTAACCTCTGGAAGGAGTAAGAGTTCAGAGTCATATAATCATGCTAGCCTTTCATGGTAATCAGGCAACGGCCTAGGAATAGGCGTTTCCCTAGTACAAACTAAACACTTCTGTTTTAACAAGATGATTAAGACCTTACTTTGAAGTCGAGTAAACTTAGGAATCTAATGCATGGAATCGGACGATACATGAGATAGAGTGAGTTTGATGCATAGAGAGTAGATCCAGTGTTTGAGAATCGTATAATAATGCCTATAGGATAGTCATTAGTAGCCCTTAACTCACCCAATTACACACTTTCGCTGCTGTTTAATTGCGGAAACATTGCGGTCCCCGCAATTCTGCTAAATTTTCATTCTGTTTAGCTGTTTTCTTCTTCGTTTATCAATTCCATCTCTTGTCCTTTGAGTCTAATTTCAACTTGCATTTGTTTATGTTATATTCCTTTACACATTCAGCAAAAATTAGATAATTAAAAACCAATTTTACCCCATCAAATCCACCCCATCTTTCTTAACAAATACACTTCGCGAGTAGCTACACATAAGTCTCTGTGGAAAAAACGAATGAAATATACTTACTACTTGCTGTGAGACCATGTATGCTTGCATGTTCTGAGTGCTCTCTCTACTTTCTTGCTTATTTATCTTTACACATTGAGCACGCAACAAGGGGCAGAGATTGTTTGGAGAGGAAGAAGGCAATCCCTTCTTGTTTGAGGAGATGGCGCAAGACGAAGCGCCGCGGACGCTGAAACAACTGGCAGCGCCAGATTTGAACCTGCAGCCCTTGTGCATAAACTACCCCGTGGTAGCAGGTAACTTTGAGTTAAAATCAGGTTTAATTCACCAGTTACCTTCTTTTCATGGTAATGCAGGGGAGGACGCGAATAAACATTTGATGGAGTTTCATTGCGTCTGCGCGGGGATGAAGCCCGCTGGAGTTACGGAGGAGCAGCTGAACATGAGGGCATTCCCCTTCACGCTCAAAGACAAAGCCAAGGATTGGCTGTACTATTTGCCCTACGGATCAATCACCACGTGGCAGGACATGAAGTGGGTATTTCTGGAAAAATACTTCCCCGCATCCTTGGCCACGACGTTGAGAAAAAAAATATATGGGATCACTCAGGACGTGGGTGAGTCCTTGCACGAATACTGGGAACGTTTTGGGCGCCTGTGCGCAAGCTTCCCACACCATCAGATTGCCGACCAATTGCTGATACAGTATTTCTATGAGGGGATGACGCTCCACGATCGGCAAATGATTGATGCAGCGAGTGGCGGGGCCTTGATCGACAAGACCCCAGTTGAGGCCAAACAGCTTATAGCGAATATGGCAACCAACTCGCAGCAGTTTGGTATTCGGGGGCAAGGACAGGTCCATAGTGTGACCCAAAGCCATGAACTGATTGAGATGAAGGCCCAAGTGGCTGAGATCGGTAATATGCTGAAAAAGATTGTTGGAGGAACCCGCGAGGCGGAGGAGGTGAATGCAATTGGGGGGTACGCTTTCAACCCGAGGAAGTATGACCCATATTCAAACACTTATAACCCCGGTTGGCGCGATCACCCCAACTTTAGCTATGGGAACAGGGAAGGACAACCACGCTTCCAAGGCCAGTCTCACGATAGGCCTAACACTTCCACCCAAGCTCAAGCCTCGAGCTCCTCCAGCTCATTAGAAGAAATGGTAAGGACCATTGTCACGACCACCAGCCAGTTCCAAAAAGAAGCTCGAGAAGAGCTTAACTCTCACAAGGCCGAGCTGCAGAATTTAAACAAGCAGCTGACACAAATGGCGGTGCCGATTAGTAAAATCGAGAGCAAGATCTCAGGGAAGCTTCCTTCCCAAACCACGGTCAACTCATGTGAGAACGTGAGTGCTATTCAGCTAAGGAGTGGAAAGTCACTTTCCCCCAGAGCCGTGAAGGAAGCTAAGGACAGCCTGAACGAGTCTGCCCCGACTGCTCCCGAGAATCAGAATGAGAAAAAAGAAGAAAAGGTTAGTGTGCCAGAGGAAGTTTCCAGAGCACCCTTCCCGAGTAGGCTTGCGAAGCCTACTTTGGAATCCGATGACGAGGAGGTCCTTCGTACCTTCCAGAAGGTGATGGTCAATATTCCGCTCCTAGAGGCAGTCAACCAAGTGCCTAAGTACGCCAAATTTTTAAGGAGCTGGTGCACGAAGAAAAGGAAGTCCAGAGGGACTGAGATGAGAAAAGAGAACGTTTCTGCGATCCTCCCAGGTACGTTGCCCGCCAAGTGCAACGATCCTGGTACCTTTACTATTCCTTGTATGATAGGTAGTAAGGTAGTTAGAAATGCCATGCTAGACTTAGGAGCTTCTGTGAACGTTATGTCTTATGCTTTGTTTCGTGAACTGAATTTAAATGAACTGCATGAGTGTAACGTGTCTGTCCAGCAAGCTAATGGGTCGAGTGTTTGTCCCAGAGGGAAAGTGGAAGATGTTCTTGTTAGGGTAGGTGATATGATGTTCCCCGCTGATTTCCTTGTTCTCGATATGAATGAAAAATCATCGCATGCTTCGTCCTCTATGTTGTTAGGACGCCCTTTTCTTAAGACCGCTAGGGTCAAAATCGATGTGTTTAAGGGCGTCGTTTCTTTAGAGTTTGATGATATAATGCATGAATTTTCATTATTTGAAAGGAAGTCTGCTGAGAACGTGTCTGCGGTTGAGTATGACGAGAATGGGAGTCTACCCTCGCGCTTGAGGGATGGTTCCCATGTCTCAGTAAAAAAATTTGACTTAAATTTGATTGATGATACTGCTGTTTTTTGCACTAACAACTCTGATATTCACGTGCTCGAGGCACGAAGAGTGCAAACTGTTTCAAATGTTGATTGCAGGAAAAGTGTGGATTCGGACAAGTCTGGATCGTCCCCCGCACTTACAGACTATGGTTGAGTCAGTGGAGAGAATACAGTCGAGCAAACGACTTTAAAAATTCTGCGCTTCTCTGAGGCACCCGAGCGATGAACTGTCTTTCCTGTTTTAGTTTAGTTGCTGTTTTTTATTGCTTTTTAGTTAATTTAGTCTTACTTTGCTTGCTATTTTTTTTTTTTTAGGAATCGAGGAAGAGAGGACAATTTTGGGCTTCGATGTTTGTGTGCGCCGCTTCCTCACCCTCGCCAGCTTCACAAAGAGTCAGGGACGTTTAGTTTCTTCTTCCCTTTTATTTTGTGTATCTGACTGAATGGCATTGAGGACAATGCCAAATTTTGAAGTTGGGGGTGGAGTTGGGCTGATGGATAAGCATGTGTAGTCTGTTGAGAAGTGCTATATTGATATTGAAGTGCTTGGGACGCTGTTTACTGTTTTCTGATGACGATAACCTAGGAAATGCATGTTGGAAATCTGAGCACGTTCATAATCGAGTTTTTGCATGAGTTTTGCATTTATTAGGTTCATGTCAAAAATTTTAAAAAATTTTCTGTTGCTCCCTTGCATCTTTCGCGCACTTAGCAACCTCGTCTTAGATTCCGTAGGCTTTGTAAATCGCATGTTGCACTAATTCTCGTTGTCACCCCGAAAGGCACTCTTAGGTAGCTTGTTGCATGAGAGTTAGTGGTTGGTTAATTGAGATAGCTTATGTTAAGCCTAATATAAAAAAAAATAGAAAAGCATGTTGGATAGAAAAATTCTCTCGAGGCGCTCCTCCTTCTTATTAGCGCGCTTAAGAAGTGAGCGTTAGTCCTTAAAAACGTGAAGCTTTGGCCAAAGTTTGACGTGTTAGGCAGCTCGAAGTGGAAAGAAAAAAAAAGTAAAATGTTGGTTCAAAGAACCTTAATAAAGAGTACAAAGTACTCGTGAAAAGAAAAAGAATGAGAAAAATAATTAGGTCTCTTAATTTGCTTCTCTCTCTCGTGTAAGTCAAGTTTAGACTGTTCTTAAACGCTAGAAGTAGGGGGAAAACGGGATGTCGCGTTACAAGTGGTTTTTCCGGGTTTACGTGAGTTTAGGAGTGGTTGGCTAGCACACACACACGTTAGGGGGCAATAGTTAATTTTTGATATGTTCGTAGTAAATGCATGCACGAATTGCTTTCATGATTATGTTGTGTTTAAATTTTCAAAATGCATGGAGGTTTGAGTTAGTAGCATGTAGGCGCGTCCTTAGAGTCAATTTCTTTGTAGCACTTGCTCGAGGACTAGCAAGGTTTAAGTTGGGGGTGTTTGATAACTCCATTTTGGAGCTATTAAATACTTCCTTATTATGGCTAAAGTCCGCGTTTAATTGTATAATTGATCTCGTTTGTAGGAGAAATGCGGCAAAGAGCTCGTGCGTCCATTGGACCCGTTCGAGAGCTAAAAGCGGAGTTTTAACGCCCCGGGAGTGCGTCGGGAAAGGGCAAGTCGATCCGAGAAGAAACGGACCAAAAATGCCTAGGAGAGGTATTTTTTCCAGCCCCAAACCCGAGAGCTAGCGTCGAGCTAGAGCGTCGAGACGCTAGCTCGACGCTGTCAAAACCCGAGAGCTAGCGTCGACTGATAGCGTCGAGACGCTAGCTCGACGCTGCCAAGGCGTCGAGACTCTGCCGAGGCGTCGAGACTCTGCCGAGGCGTCGAGACGCTCCGGAGGAGGCGCGCGCAAGGAATCATCGGGCCAGCGTCGAGACGCTGCCCTAGCGTCTCGACGCTACGTCGATTACAGAAACATAAATGACGATTTTCTGCGCGGATTTTGGAGTTCTTCATCATATTTTTGAGCGATTCTTCTTCTTCTTCTTCTCATTTTCTCTTAGATTTCCTTTAGCTCAGCCATTGTTGGCATGTTTAAGAGCTTTCTTCTTGTAATTTGTTGATGACGCCTTCCATGGCTTACTTTGGAGCGGAATTGACAACCCGTTCCATGGACGGCTAAGGTAAGGGTGAACGGTTTGGGAATTGTTTAAGGGATTTTTGTTAGACGTTTTAGTTTTGATAATCTATGCTTTGATTATATTTTGGTGGCTGTTTATATACATTTATCTTTCTTGCTTAAACCCATGCATATGCTAGATTTCTATGATTGACACTCAAGTTTTCTAGCATGTTGTGAATGTTAAAGAGTAGCGATGTCGTGCCTCTCACTGCTTGACTAAGTAACACAGATAGATAAAACTAAATCGGAGTATCGAGTCGTGTATGATAGTTGTTGATTGCATACAGCGCTGGCGGGCAATCAGTTAGCAATTAGATTACATACTTGAATGTTCGTCGCGGTTAGCTAGTGACTACCTAGAATAAATTTGAGGTTGATCACTTTGATGCAATTTTAGGTAATGTTTAATTGGAACTTTGTGGTCTGGTTAATTTCTATGGAGTCGGTTACCTTGGGGCTTCTCGGGTAATCGTCCGTGTGTACTATAAATTGTCTACCAAGAATTTAGTATTAAATGATGAACTGAAGCTGTCTAACAATTAATCCCGAAAACTCCCAAATCGTGCACGTGTCTCTCTATTTTTATTCTTCCGTTAGCGTTTACTTGCTTTCTTGCATGCTGAAAAAATCCCCCCGTTACAAACCCATCAATTAATTAATTTCAATTTTAATATTAATTTTAGTCATACCTTCTCCTTGGATCGACCCTGTTACCACTGGCTGCAAAGCCATTGAGAATAGGCTTATAAATCGTATTTTGGCAAGCTTCGACAGCTTGAGATTAGCGATAATTCAAAAATATCGTGTACCAGCTGCTCCGGTGGGTACTACTACTCCAGGAGTTCGACGTCTCAGTCCAGGATAGGAAAGGATCAGAAAATACAGTTGCTGACCACTTGAGCCGCATTGTGCGTAATGAGGATGACTTGTCTCTGAATGATGAATTCCCTGATGAAGTCCTCTTCCAGGTGAGTGTGGAGATACCATGGTACGCCGACATTGTCAATTACTTGGTCACAGGTACGTTCCCATTCGACTTTTTATATAACAAAAGAGCTAAGCTGAGAAGCGAAGCCAAGTCTTATGTCTGGGAAGAGCCCGTTCTATGGAAATTTTGCGCTGACCAAGTAATTAGGAAGTGTGTCCCTAAGTCTGAGCATAAGTCCATACTTATATTTTTCCATGAATTTGCATGTGGGGGACACTTTGGGCCAACTAGGACAGCGAGGAAAATATTAGATTGTGGGTTTTTCTGGCCATCACTATTTAAAGACTGTTATGAATTTTGCAAATCATGTGATCAGTGTCATAGAAAAGGGTCCATCTCAAGTAGGAATGAAATGCTCCAAACCCCTATTTTAACTTGTGAAATTTTCAAGGTTTGGGGTATGGACTTTATGGGACCCTTTCCCCCTTCATTTGGTTTTGTCTATATATTATTGGTTGTGGACTACGTGTCTAAGTGGGTGGAGGCTAAGGCCACCAAAGTTGATACTGCTAATGTTGTTTCCAGTTTTGTCAAATCTAACATTTTTAGCAGGTATGGAGTTCCACGAGCCATTATAAGCGATCAAGGGAGTCACTTCTGCAACAAAACGATTCAGGCCTTCATGAGGAAGTATGGGGTCAATCACAAAATATCTACCCCGTACCACCCTCAAACCAATGGCCAGGCAGAGGTCTCCAATCGAGAGGTGAAGAGCATCCTAGAGAAAACAGTAAGTCCAGCGAGGAAGGATTGGAGTCTCAGGCTGGACGACGCTTTGTGGGCTTATCGTACGGCTTACAAAACCCCCATAGGGATGTCTCCCTACCGGATGGTTTTTGGGAAAGCCTGTCATCTCCTAGTGGAGATCGAGCACAAAGCTTACTGGGCCGTGAAGAAGTGTAATATGAACTTTGACAAGGCTGGCGAAGAAAGACTCCTCAAATTGCAAAAACTAGAGGAGCTTCGCCTGGACGCATATGAGAACTCGAAGATCTACAAAGAGAAGTGGTAGAGGTACTTTTGGGGTACTCCAATTTCAAGCTGTCGAGGCTTACCAAAATAACATTTATAATACCGAAACTACTAAGCTTTGCAGCTAGTGGTAACGGGTGTCGAACCACAGGGAACCTAAGTTATTTTCTCCTAGCTAATTTCTATTTTTCTTTTAACTAAAACTCAAAAGCAAATAAAGGGGGAGTTAATTAAAACTAAACTAAGCTAACGGAAAAATAATTGCGAAAAGTAAAGAGCGAAAAACAATTAAATGTAACACGTGCTCCTAATTCGAGTGTCGGGATTTATCTTGATGCGCTTAGTTCATAGGGATTCTAATTAGCAAGGTAATTCTATTTCATGCACACAAAATGCTTCGTCCCAAACGGGTCCAAACCACCCCAAAGAATTAATT
This sequence comes from Herpetospermum pedunculosum, assembly GCA_028017165.1. Classification (NCBI taxonomy): domain Eukaryota; kingdom Viridiplantae; phylum Streptophyta; class Magnoliopsida; order Cucurbitales; family Cucurbitaceae; genus Herpetospermum; species Herpetospermum pedunculosum. The sequence goes on along the minus strand of CM051528.1, from coordinate 47,744,186 downwards.
AGGGAAGTGCAATCCTAATTAAACATGCCCACTAATTAATCTAAGTTCATGACGCTTAAATCAATTAACAAACAGTAACGGGTATCATTGAGACGAATCAATCCTAGAACTAATTCGATTTATCTCTTAGTCTTAAGCCCGTCGTGAGAACGTTAATCAATTCCTACCCCCAACTGTCACTTAGGCTCGAATTGATTAGCCACGAGCTAGACTTTCGCTACTAAGTATTGAAGTTTGTCAAAAATCAATAATAGCCAACTAAGCATGCGTAACTAATTATGGACGTGCCAAAGTGAGCATGGCTCAGCGGGCATATGTATGTCTTGATGACCAAGAGGTCGGTAGTTCGAATCCCCCCACCCCCAATGTACTCAAAAAAAAAAAAAAAAACTAATTATGGACGTCACTCCTAATCGGAAAGGCAAGTTATTCGTTCTTAATACAGACCATGCAAGAAATTAACAAAACCAAGCTAGAAATTCATATAAACCCTCCCTAAGCATCAAGATAACCCCTAATACCCGAATTAGAGCACTTACCTTAGCTCACCGTTGTGCAAATCAAGAGAAACGTTCAATGTTTGAACTTTATTGAAGAGAAAATAGAAGAAACGTGAGTTTGGAGCTCCCACCCGAGCTTAAACAATGGTGGAAATCGAAATTGGAAGAAAACTTGCGGCTAAAAACGGAGAAGAAAGGCTTTTAAAGCCGTCGGAGCGTCGAGACGCTAGGGCAGCGTCTCGACGGTGTGCCCTAAGTTGGCAGCGCGCGCGCACGGGGTAGCGTCGAGACGCTTGCGCGGCGTCGAGCGAGCGTCGAGACGCTGTCACTCGACGCTTGCTCTCGGGTGCGAATTAAATTTTATGCTTCAGACTTCGGAGCGTCGAGACGCTCCGACAGCGTCTCGCGTCGAGCTAGCGTCGCGACGCTGTCGCTCGACGCTAGCTCTCGGGTTTGGTGGCCAACTTTTGCCTTCCAATGGCATATTTTGCCATTTCTTCAATTCTTCAAGCCCCTTGGCTCCCGATGCGTCCATGAAGCTCTAAAACGTTACTTTTAGTCCCGAAACACGTCCTCGGACTCCTCGAGCTCTCAACCATGAATTTACCTACAACAAGGGATTTTAATCAATATCGAGCATGGTTTTAGCTATAATTAGGGAGTAAATAATACCTCTATTTTGGAGCTATCAAAATACCCCCAACCTAAATCTTGCTAGTCCTCGAGCAAGGCTATTCTAAATTATCGCTAAAGTCTAAAATTGCATGCATCGACTCTAACCTCAACACTTTTAAAAGCAAGGCATTTGCACAAAAAGAGAACAATCAATTGCATTCACTAATTGAGAACCTTTCAAAAATTCAACTGTTACTCCCCTACGTGCGTGTGTGTATAGCCAACCTATTCAAGCTCTAATAGACCCGGAAAACCATATGCAACCCTACATCATGCTTTCCCCCTACTTCTAGCAATTAAGAACAGACTAATGGCTTTTCAACAATCAAGAAAGTAACAAATCAAGAGGCCTAAACATTTTCTTTTTCTTGAGTACTTTGTACTATTTATTTCTTTTGATCCAATTTTTTTTATTTTTCTTTTGCTTCTCTAAGAGAGCCTAACATGTCAAGCTTGCCTTCGTTCCAGCTTACTCGCAATTCCATTGCACAATGTATCTGACTACGGGCAAGCTTCACATTTTTAAGGACTAATGCTCACTTCTTAACGTGCACTTTAAGAAGGAGGAGCACCTCAAGAGCTTTTATTTTCATGCTTACTTTTTTTTTTTTACTTAGGCAATAGCTTTGCTATAATCTCGATTAATCTATTACAACCTATCATGCATCAAGCCTTCCCTAGAGGTGCCTTTCGGGGTGACAACATGATTTCAGGCTACATAAGATTATTCTAAGCCTACAGAACCAAGAATAGATTGCTAAGTGCTCGATAGATGCAAGGGAGCAACAGAAAAAAAATAAAATAAATAAAATAAATAAAAAATAAAATAAAATAAAATAAATAAAATAAAATAAAATTTTTGAAAAATGCTCAACTAACACATACAATCTCATGCTTTTCTAGATATGCAACTACAAAGAATTTAAAAGCATTTCCTAGATTGTCCTCATCGAACACATGCAACAGCAGACAACAGCACTTCAAATTCAGAATATCCACAGCTCAACAACTCTAGGAATCCATCCAACAGACAACTCCACCCCCAACCTTAAAGCATACATAGTCCTCTATGTATCACACTTCAGACTAAGTAGTTAAAACGCACAAAATAAAAGGGAACAGAAAACCTCCCCTGAATTTTGCTAGGTTGTCGGTTGGAGCAGTGCGCTTTTCGCCTACTGTCCCGATCCTTAAGCCACAAAACACCTACAAAAGAAAGCAAGAAAACGCTAAGCTAGGAAAATAAAAACTAAAAGTAAAAACAAAAATTGAAATACTCATGGGTTGCCTCCCAAGAAGCGCAAATTTTTAACGTCGTTATGCTCGACGTGTCCTCCTCTCTGTCAGGGTACGTAAAAAATTTCGTACTTCTTCGGCCCCTTCTTCCTTGAATCAACAAAGCCTGCTAAGATAAGCAAGCTCTTCGACTTTTGTAGGCAGCTGGACAGAGTTGTTATTTTTTTATTTTTTTGATATATGGAAAAATAAAAGACTCAACAGAATGAAATAAAACAAAACAAGACTCAACTGAAAATAAAGACTCAACAGGGGAAAAAGGAAGAAAGCATGCATCGATAGAGGGAAGTTCAGGAAATAAAACAGAAAGATACTCGCCAGCCTCAAACTCTATCACCTGAAATTCCTTCAAGATAGTAGGCTCGACTTTTTCCTTAATCCCGACGATCTCATCTTCGCATGGCGGACTACTCCTGATTTCTTTTTTGGAACTGGGGTGTAACTCCTCGAGCATAAAATCAATCTGCCTCTTTATATCTTTACATTCTAGGTCACCAGACAGGACAGATTGATTCCCTAACTCGGGATGCTCTTGTGCGGGGTAGGCATCGAGAAGACCGGTTTGTGGCGCCTCAGGACATGCGTAGGAAGTATGACCCCCTACCGAGCAAGTACAACACTTTGCTCTCGCATGTGTTTCTCTAGCATGCGTCCACCAAACTTCGGAGTGCAGCTTACGCATTTGCCTCATATATCCTCTCCTAGCCTGCGAACTCCTTCTCATTCCCTCATCCTTATTGGAATCATTTCAAGCAAATAGACGCTCAAAGTCATACCATTCCATTAAGTCCTCAAAAGCTACATCTGAGGCTTCACGCCTTGAAGCTTCCACCCATTCTTGTAACTGAATGCCTGCCATACTCAAACAAGAAGACACAAGAAAAGGAAAATATTTTTTTGGTTTTCTAAACAAATAAAATTTAACTAAGAGAAATTAAATGGTTCCCCGGCAACGGCGCCAAATTTGGTAGAGGTACTTTTGGGGTACTCCAATATCAAGCTGTCGAGGCTTGCCAAAATAACATTTATAATACCGAAACTACTAAGCTTTGCAGCTAGTGGTAACGGGTGTCGAACCACAGGGAACCTAAGTTATTTTCTCCTAGCTAATTTCTATTTGTCTTTTAACTAAAACTCAAAAGCAAATAAAGGGGGAGTTAATTAAAACTCAACTAAGCTAACGGAAAAATAATTGCGAAAAGTAAAGAGCGAAAAACAATTAAATGTAACACGTGCTCCTAATTCGAGTGTCAGGATTTATCTTGATGCGCTTAGTTCATAGGGATTCTAATTAGCAAGGTAATTCTATTTCATGCACACAAAATGCTTCGTCCCAAACGGGTCCAAACCACCCCAAAGACTTAATTAGGGAAGTGCAATCCTAATTAAACATGCCCACTAACTAATCTAAGTTCATGACGCTTAAATCAATTAACAAACAGTAACGGGTATCATTGAGACGAATCAATCCTAGAACTAATTCGATTTATCTCTTAGTCTTAAGCCCGCCGTGAGAACGTTAATCAATTCCTACCCCCAACTGTCACTTAGGCTCGAATTGATTAGCCACGAGCTAGACTTTCGCTACTAAGTATTGAAGTTTGTCAAAAATCAATAATAGCCAACTAAGCATGCGTAACTAATTATGGACGTCACTCCTAATCGGAAAGGCAAGTTATTCGTTCTTAATACAGACCAAGAGATGCAAGAAATTAACAAAACCAAGCTAGAAATTCATATAAACCCTCCCTAAGCATCAAGATAACCCCTAATACCCGAATTAGAGCACTTACCTTAGCTCACCGTTGTGCAAATCAAGAGAAACGTTCAATGTTTGAACTTTATTGAAGAGAAAATGGAAGAAACGTGAGTTTGGAGCTCCCACCCGAGCTTAAACAATGGTGGAAATCGAAATTGGAACAAAACTTGCGGCTAAAAACGGAGAAGAAAGGCTTTTAAAGCCGTCGGAGCGTCGAGACGCTAGGGCAGCGTCTCGACGCTGTGCCCTAAGTTGGCAGCGCGCGCGCACGGGGTAGCGTCGAGACGCTTGCGCGGCGTCGAGCGAGCGTCGAGACGCTGTCACTCGACGCTTGCTCTCGGGTGCGAATTAAATTTTATGCTTCAGACTTCGGAGCGTCGAGACGCTCCGACAGCGTCTCGACGCTTGGGCAGCGTCGAGCTAGCGTCGCGACGCTGTCGCTCGACGCTAGCTCTCGGGTTTGGTGGCCAACTTTTGCCTTCCAATGGCAAATTTTGCCATTTCTTCAATTCTTCAAGCCCCTTGGCTCCCGATGCGTCCATGAAGCTCTAAAACGTTACTTTTAGTCCCGAAACACGTCCTCGGACTCCTCGAGCTCTCAACCATGAATTTACCTACAAAGAGGGATTTTAATCAATATCGAGCATGGTTTTAGCTATAATTAGGGAGTAAATAATAGCTCTATTTTGGAGCTATCAAGAAGACCAAGATGTTCCATGACAGACGAGTCATTCGGAAACACTTCGAAGTGTTGGGATTTATGCCCTAAAGCCTCGTAATTAATTAATAATTATTTGATAATTATTTTATTATTAATATTTGCAATTTATAATATTCATTATATAAATAAAATCCAAGGTTATTAGTGTAATCTTGAACTGTATGTAGTTGACATACGGGAGGATCATGTTCAAGTAATAACCTAAAGGGTCTATAGTATATGGATAAGGTTGGGTGCCTTATCCTGGTAACACTATTGATACGGCCCACTTTGTAATTGTTACAAATGATTTGATCCAAATCATTCATGTAGAGACATGTGAGTGGGGTATCCTATACAATGAGTTTGTATAAGACTGGACCACGAAATATATAATCTTTCTTTATAAATCCGTTATTTGAGAAGATTAGTATTTCACAGGATGATCATATGTGACTCGATCTTAATCCTGAGTGAGTTATGAACTCCTGCCTGTGAGGGCTCGTCCTTTGATTTGTATGGGTGAGAATGGCCTTTATAGCCGATTCAATAAGCCTACCATTTTGGGGACTTGACCAAATAGGGAGTTGGGAACATAAGTTTCACAAGATGGAATTCACTTCTTCCCATATAGGGAAAGTAGATGAGTAGTTCCCTTAAGTGCTGATTTCGGGACTTGAACAATGGGGCCCCACCCTCTCACTGGCCCGAGAGGGACTTGGTTTATGGTTGGATCATAAACAAGTTGTTCATTAGAGAATCAGTGGTACTTAAGGTGTAAGATGTAATTATAGGGGTAAAACGGACTTTTGACCCAGCTGTAATTACGAACAACTCGTGAAGGATCGACTTGCATGTAATGGTTATATCCATGGACACAACTTGTCTTACAGTGCATAAGAGTGCAACTCTAGGCCTATAGTGGAGTGACCTAGAGTTAATGAATGAAAGTCAATTAATTAATGAGTTTAATTAATTAATTTTGTATCATTGGAGCTTATAAATCTGTAGGTCCATAAGGTCCCCTTGCTAACTCATAGTAACACTAAAAGGATCAATTTAGTTGAAAGAAAATTTGAAATATTCAAATTAATATTTAATATATTTGATATATTAAATGTAGAAGAGTAAAATATATTTATTGTATTTGATACATTAAATATTAGAGGAAATAGTTTATGTATATGATACATTAATATTAAAAACTATATACTTATGTTATTTGAATGTGATTCAAATTGGTTTAAAGTATATTATAAAAGATTAATTTTATAATATTTGAATAAGATTCAAATAAATATAAAATACATATTTTAATATATTAGATATTAAAATGTATTTTATAAAATAAAATTAATTCCTAAAAGCCTTATTATAAATAAGACATTTAGGTTTAGCCAAAAGGTTGGCCAAACACACTATTCACACGCTCTGCAGAGAATTGTTCTCTCATTCTTTCAAAGAGCTCCCACAAGCTTGATCCCGTGTTCGAGTCATAGCGAGGAAGATCTCGTGGAAAAAGGAACACAAGAAGGTTATTGTTCTTCAAAGGTAATACATATGCTTAACCTTGTATTTTTAGTTTAATTTTAAATAAACTTAAAGTAACCATTCCAAACGCTTCCGCTGCGGGGAATGAATAGTTCATTCCCTTCAATTGGTATCAGAGCTTCTTTGAGTTTTGTTTAGAATTAATTGTAGATGGTGGATATTTTAATTTTGTTCATATATGTGATACATGTGGTTTGCAAAATTGATTGTTTAGGCATATTTGATTGGCATTAGATTTATCGCTTTTGATTAGATCAATTGTAAAACCTTAAAAGGTTTAGGGTCGTATGTAATTTGGAGAAATTTCATGCGGCGGTTGTTCTTTGCAATTTTCATTTGTTTATTTTATGAATCCAACATTTGTGGCTGCTGGTTAAACTAAATTTCCTCAAATCATTAAGCACTCTTGAAGTGGTTGAACCAAGATCAATTCAATTGTTGAATTGAATCTGGTGGAATTGAATTTAGTGGCGTGAGGATGTGTCAGGCTTCTTCAACTTGTGGTTGATGCGGGTAAACAAAAGATCAATTGAATTGTTAAATTGGATTCAAATTTGGAAGGCTCAAAAAAGAAGATTTTGAAGACCAAGATATGTCTTGGATTTAAATTAATGTAATTCAAAATTGCTTTCAATTTCTTAGGATATGCCAAATATGCCGGTCAATTTTGCTGTGTTATTAATTTTAATTATGCATGTTGATGTATGATTTAAATTTATTGATTGCATAAAGTATGTCATCTAGATTAAAATCCCACCATAGGTTAAGCATGACCATGCATTTTAATTATTTTTAATATAATTGTTATATTTGGAATAGTATGATTAAAATGCTTTCTAATTTGATTACATGATTTTCTAATATGTTTATATTTCAATATCTTTCAATATAATTGTTATATTTGGAAATTTTAAACTAGGGATATATTTTCCTAGATATAGTGATATCTCCTAATAAGATTGAGAAATCTTGGGAAATCTTGGGAAATCTTTGCCTAATCCTAATAAGTTTGAGAAATCTTTTCCTAATAAGATTGGAAAATCTTTTTGGAAAATCTTTTCCTTGATAAATCTTTTCCTAATAAGATTGGGAAATCTTTTCCTAATAAGATTGGGAAATCTTTCCTAATAAGATTAGGAAATCTTTTATTAGGAAATCTTTTATTGGGAAATCTTTTATTGGAAAATCTTTTTCCAAAATATTTTCCCAATAAGATTGAGATATCTTTTCTCAATAAGTATTAGGATATTTTCCAAATGAGCTTAAGATATTTTCCTAATTAGATTAGATTTTTTCTTTCGTTATTTAAAAGATAATTAATTCATTCTTTAAGTAGTTTAAATATTTGAATTTAGTTTATCTTTTATTCTAATAAGATTAGAATATATGATAATCTTTAATTTTGTTTTAAAGGGTTTAAAATTGTTAAAAATTCAAGATTATCCATAAAGTGAATTAGTTTTTTAATAGGATTAAAAAACATGGCTTAAAATCAACTGAAGTTCATTGATCTAGTAATTAATAGTTAATTAAAGATTAATGAATTTGAAATAAAAATTGACTATAAGGGAACCCTGTCTAAGAAAGGTTACTCGGGTGAGGTACTTAAGTTGACTGAAAAGGAACACCTCTACTTGAGAACTGGCCTGGGGGTTGAATTAGTCAAATTTTATTTTATTTCATTAAGCTGACTCATAATGTGATTAGTTTTAAATAGTTTAATATACTTGGTAATTCACATTAAGATCAATCTAACCAACATAAGGGTTATGAAAGGGTAGATTGAAAAACTTAGATAAATGAGATTAGCCTAATTTGTCTAAGTAATAGAAAACCCTATTTCAAAATACTTAGTGGGAGAAAGACATATGTCAAAATAACCCTACGGTCTCTACCATAGATTCACAACGTGAGATTCATGTGAGGCCTCGAGGCGGCTTTGGACCGTCCCCCTACGGAAGGTGTTTACATGGGTCAATATCAGGGTGAACCTCTTGAGAAAGTATTTTTAAATAGTAAGTGGGAGAAGGAAATGTGTCAACATATCCTACGGTCTCTATCATTGGTTCACAACGTGAGATTCATGTGGGGCCTCGCGGCGGCTTTTGGACCGTCCCCCTACGGAAGGTGTTTACATGGGTCAATATCAGGGTGAATCTCCTGAGAAGGATAGGATTGTAATTTTATTTCTAATACTTGACCTACCCTCGGCGGCACTTGTTGGGATAAAATTATAGAATCTAAAATGATGGGTTACACTTACAAAGATATCATTAAGATTGTTAATGATTTTCTTGACCAAACTAATGGTAACTAAATGTTATACAAATAAGAGTTATTTTGGGATAACACTTGGTTGAGATTGTCTCGGTTCAGTGAAGGAGCATTTGACCTACCCTACGGCGGCACTTGTTCTAACTCACTAAAGTATCATAGCATTAAAAAAAAAATAATGTTTCAGGATACATTTATCAAATTATTTGTTTTCTATGCTGAAATTGAATGAATATTGATTGCATGTTGTTAAATAATATTTTTTTTATATATTTCAATATTATATCTATTTCTCTCAATTTTAATTTTCGTTGCTAATTTGTCAAATTGAGAAAATAATATCACTTGGAAAAATAATGTTAACACTATATAATGACAGTGTAAATTTTTTCTTTAATTTGTCTTTATTGAGAAACGTTCTCAAAAACCTGTTGCCAATGCTAATCGAATTGTTCGTGAAGCACATGATTAATAAATCAATATAACGAGATGGTTTATACAAATTTTCTATTTGACATAATAGATGTCAAGCTAAGAAGATAAAGAATATGACAACAACATATGAGATATTGTTGAAGTCAATAAAAGCTAGATTTAGATATTTATCTAAATAATCTCAAAAATTAAGTATTACCAAAATCCAAGAAAAGAAACCATATGACTGTAGCTAAAAGAAAATAGTTTCTAAATTAGCATAGTAGTCATAATAAGAGGAATTTATGAAATACCTCTATAAGAAGAACATGGATAAAAGTAAGTTTGATTTACTAGATTTTTTCATTACCACCTATATAGTAGATTCAGATCCACTATTAAGATTTGTTCTTCATTACATTTTATATAATTCTTGGAAAATACTTAATTATGTAGAATGATCTCTACTTGTTGGCACCAGAAAACCCATCTCAATTAATGTAGTGGGAGACATTAAGATGTCCATAAGAAATAATTGTTATTTAATGCTGAATATGGTGTTTTCAGTACCATAGGAGAAATTCAATTTCTCTAACTTTATTACTAATAAAATGTTCATATAGTATGAATATTTTAGTACTAAATTTTTATTTTCAAAATTGTTTGAAAAGTTCAGCCGAAAAATAAGAATAACTAGTATGTGTTAAATTGTTAACATATAAAATACTACACAGTGAGATATTCAGGATTATAGAATCCAGAATATAAAGACAATTTATATTCTCCTAAAATATGATACCCGTCTTTGGCATTCAAGATTGATTCTGATCAATTTGAATAAAAAGACTACTACGAAGTGATTCTCTAAATGTTAGAGTTAATTACTTTATATGTCTTAAGATCTTGTCTTTCATGCAAGATAATTAATAGGTTTTTGTTGGAAAAACCTACAGGCCAAAGAACACTGATGAATATTTCATATCACTCTAGCTGATGATTATTCAAGAAATAAGTATCGTAACCTAATGCAACATAAGTCTGAATATTTTGAAAAGTTCGAGGAATATAAGACTCAAGTTGAAGGTCAATTAGGTAAATCTATCAAAACACTATGATCAGATCACAGTGAAAAGTACAGGAACGTTATGTACTAAGACTAATTGATAGAAAATGAGATTTTATCTCAACTCTAGCACAAAGTACAATTGTGTGAAATTGTGCTGTAAGAGGAGAAACAAGACCTTGTTAGACATGGTCAGAACAATAAAGAATTACACGCCATTATAAGACTCATGTTAGGATATACAATATAGATTGTATAGTGAACATGATTCTATCTAAAAGGTGTCCATGAGACAACTTTGAGATTATAGAAGAGTAGTAAAGTTAGTTTACAACCCTTCGAGTTTTGAGAGTTTTAAGCATACATGCTGAAACTTGAATATGTTCAATAGTGTTGAAAAGTTGGTTCCAAGTGAAGCCACTAAATAGTTAACAAAAGTTGTTAACAATTTAATTACATTTAATAGTCAAATGGATCCTAGTCATGAATTGGATAAGCCTCATCGTAGTGGGAGAGTTATGATATGACCCAACCGTTACAAGAGCTTATATGAAGCCTAAGTTGTCGTATTAGATGACAAAATGTAGGGCTTCTTGACCTCAAAGTTGAAATGAGGGTCAATGACAAAGACTAGTAGACCAAAGTCATAAATCTCGAGATAAAGTAGATGTACTCATCTTTATCTAGAACTTGTAGATATTCGTGATGGGGTAAAACCCATAGGTTTTGAATATATCTACTAAAGTAAAAGATTTGTAAATAAGAAGGTACAAACCTTCAAAATAAGACTAATGACAAATATAGATGGAGAAAGTTAACTATGGATAAACTTTCTCATTTGTTGTCATATTAGAGTATATAAGCATTTCCTAATTCATAGTTGCATATGAGATATGTCAAGTGAAGGTTTAAGAAATCTTTTTTTGAAAAGAAGTCTTAAAGAATGCATTTACAAATCAATTACATGAGTTCAATTTCAAAAATCAAAAGCAAAAGGTTTGCAAGCAGTAAAGGTTCATTTATGAAATGAATTTGATCACTAGATTTTTGAATGTAAGGTTTGATAAAAGTATCAAAAACTATGACTTTGAATAAATATTAATGATATTGTATAGACAAGAAAATCATTAATTACTTAGTGGAATTTTCTCATATTTTATGTGGATGACTTATTACCCATTGTGAATGCTGTAAGATTTGAATCCAACATAAAATGTTGACTACCTAACCAATTCCAAATGAATGATTTAAATTACTGGGTATGTCCTAAAATAGAGTTTTCGAGGACAAAATGTTATTTATGTCTCACACATCTTATATTGACAAATTTGTTGTCAAGTATATGATGTAGTACTTCAAAAATGATAATGTATCATTCTTACATGAAGTTTAGATTGTCTAAGGAATAGTGTCCTAAGACATTTCAAAATGTTGAGAACATAAGATTGACTATCTGCGTTTGAGTGGGAGAAAATCTAATGTACACGTGAGACATGACATTTGACAGTAAAATTGGTTAGCATTTATTAGTTAACCCAATGGTATGACCATTGCACGGAAAAATAAAAACTTTTCTCAAAATATCTATGGATAAATTGAGAAATTATATTTTTGTGTATGAGGTTAAAGATTTGATCTTTACGAGATGCACTGGTTTTAACAAAGATTTATGGAAATCTATGTTTACACTAGATGATGGAGTATGGTATGCAAGTTAAATGTTCTTACTTATGAAGTAAAGAACTTGCATAACTCAAATAATTTCTTATTGGTCTGAAAGATGTTTCAGATATAGTTAAGCCTAAAACGTTTTATGTAATGGCTAAACTTAAGGAACTTAGATAACATCAATATATAGGGTATCCTGAGAGAGAAAGAATCGTGGTAGGACCAAGATGACTTTTAATTGACAATCGTTTTGATCTATATAAAAAGACTTTCCAGGCTAAAGTGTTTGAAAGCCACCTAGAATGTCTAGGATTATGAGACATGTCTCATCTTCACTAGGGCAAGTGGGAGAACATGTTGGGTGTAGAGTATGCCCTAGGATACATGTCTCACCGGCTTTAGTGCAAGTGGGAGATTGTTGGGATTTATGCCCTAAAGCCTCGTAATTAATTAATAATTATTTGATAATTATTTTATTATTAATATTTGCAATTTATAATATTCATTATATAAATAAAATCCAAGGTTATTAGTGTAATCTTGAACTGTATGTAGTTGACATACGGGAGGATCATGTTCAAGTAATAACCTAAAGGGTCTATAGTATATGGATAAGGTTGGGTGCCTTATCCTGGTAACACTATTGATACGACCCACTTTGTAATTGTTACAAATGATTTGATTCAAATCATTCATGTAGAGACATGTGAGTGGGGTATCCTATACAATGAGTTTGTATAAGACTGGACCACGAAATATATAATCTCTCTTTATAAATCCGTTATTTGAGAAGATTAGTATTTCACAGGATGATCATATGTGACTCGATCTTAATCCTGAGTGAGTTATGTGTTGGGTTTTATGTCCTAAAACTCGTGGTTTGTAAACTGTTATGTTTGTAAATAATCTATTTAGAATAAAGAGTTATTAGTTTTATTCAGTAAAAGAGTTTACTGGAATAAAGTGAAACGTGTTTGGTTTAACCTATACCAATGACCAACACCCTTGGCTGAATATGAGTACTTGAGCCTCATGTATGACATGATTGTGGATCAGGCTCAAGTAGTCAGTCAAAACGATCTATAGTATACGGATAAGGCTGGGTACCTTATCCTGGTAACACTATTGGATGCGGCTCACTTTGTATTGTACAGAACGATGTGATCCAAATCGTTCCACATGGAGATGTGAGAAGTGAGGGCGTCCTGTGTAAAGAGTTTACACAAGATCGAACCGCGTATTAAGTCGCTCTCTCTTTATAACTCCGTTTACTGATGAGACCGACTTATACATTTTGATGGCCTAGGTAACTCGAGCTTAATCCTGAGCTTGCTATGAACTCCTGCTTATTCAGAAGTATCCTTTGACTTGTACGGGTGAGAGTGGCGGAATGCCCGCTCAATAAGCCTACCAACTTGGGGATAAAGCCGAATAAGTAGCTGGGGACATAGTGTAGCAAGATTGGAATTCACTCCTAACCCGCTCTTCAGGGTTAGTAGATAGGTTGTTCCCTTAATAGCTGACTCCGGAGCTTGAACAATGTGAGCTCACACTCTCATGTGATGAGAGAGTTATATTGATCTGATGGTTGGACCACAGATCTATTGTTCATTAGAGGTGTCAGTGGTACTTAAGGAACAAGATGTAATGCAGGGGTTAAACGGTTTAAATGACCCAGCTGTGATTACGAACAACCTGTGAAGGATCGACTTACCTATGACGGTTATATCAAGAGGACACAATATATCTACAGTGAGGAGAGTGCAACCCTCGGACTATAGTGGAGTCTCCGGGGGTTAACGAAAGTTGATTGATTCGGGTTAAAAGAGTTTTAACCAAATAATCTTATATCGTTGGAGCTCATGATCTGTAGGTCCTTTAGGTTCTCCTGGCTAGCTCGGATAACGCCGTGCAACCGTATAAAAGAAAAAGAAAAAGAATTTGAATTGTTCAAATTCGGGATAAAGGAAAAGAATTTGAATTGTTCAAATTTGATTTATGGAAGGAGGATAGACATATTTAAATATGATTTAAATGTGGACATATTTAAATATGATTTAAATGTGGACATATTTAAATATGATTTAAATATGGGAATGGCCTAAAACATGAATGAGATTCGTGTATAAAAAAGTCGGTTTTCGGAAAACCGGGTTTAATTATATTATTTAATTAATATTTGATATTGAATTAAATAATAATTATTAATTAAAAAGTTTAATTAATAATTATATATATATATATTTTTTATTTATTAAAAAGTTTAATAAATAAAATTATTATTATTATTTTTAATAATAATAATGATTAAATATATATATGTGTCTTGCATGCAGCAAGACACATATATATGTGTTAAGAAATATATGTATATATATGTAAGTTTGGGCTGTGAAGGATTGACATGGAAATTGAAAGACTTTCAATTGCTGAAGAAGTTTCACAGTAGGGGTATACGAAAGTGAAAAAACTTAATTTTTCATTTTTTAGCCACTGCCTTACTTCTTCTTCCTTCTTCTTCTTCCTCTCCTTTTCTTCTTCTTTTCTCTTGTTTCGGAGTCCCACAACTCCGTTGCGCGGCGCCGAGGATAGCGGGACTACCTTGGGTGGTCCTCGGGGCGTTCGTGAGAAGAGGTCGGAAGAGTTCGTGACGAGGAACGGCCGGCGGACTTGAAGAAATTGGAGCTACAAGGGTATGTATTTCTAATTTCTTAATTCCGTCGCTTTGAGCATGTTTTCTATTTGTTAAATTGATGAAATTAGAGTATCATCGGTCCGAAATCGCGTTCCGCTGCGGTAAAACGCTCCATCATTATGAACTCCTGCCTGTGAGGGCTCGTCCTTTGATTTGTATGGGTGAGAATGGCCTTTATAGCCGATTCAATAAGCCTACCATTTTGGGGACTTGACCAAATAGGGAGTTGGAAACATAAGTTTCACAAGATGGAATTCACTTCTTCCCATATAGGGAAAGTAGATGAGTAGTAACCTTAAGTGCTGATTTCGGGACTTGAACAATGGGGCCCCACCCTCTCACTGGCCCGAGAGGGACTTGGTTTATGGTTGGATCATAAACAAGTTGTTCATTAGAGAATCAGTGGTACTTAAGGTGTAAGATGTAATTATAGGGGTAAAACGGACTTTTGACCCAGCTGTAATTACGAACAACTCGTGAAGGATCGACTTGCATGTAATGGTTATATCCATGGACACAACTTGTCTTACAGTGCATAAGAGTGCAACTCTAGGCCTATAGTGGAGTGACCTAGAGTTAATGAATGAAAGTCAATTAATTAATGAGTTTAATTAATTAATTTTGTATCATTGGAGCTTATAAATCTGTAGGTCCATAAGGTCCCCTTGCTAACTCATAGTAACACTAAAAAGATCAATTTAGTTGAAAGAAAATTTGAAATATTCAAATTAATATTTAATATATTTGATATATTAAATGTAGAAGAGTAAAATATATTTATTGTATTTGATACATTAAATATTAGAGGAAATAGTTTATGTATATGATACATTAATATTAAAAACTATATACTTATGTTATTTGAATGTGATTCAAATTGGTTTAAAGTATATTATAAAAGATTAATTTTATAATATTTGAATAAGATTCAAATAAATATAAAATACATATTTTAATATATTATATTAAAATATATTTTATAAAATAAAATTAATTCCTAAAAGCCTTATTATAAATAAGATATTTAGGTTTAGCCAAAAGGTTGGCCAAACACACTACTCACACCCTCTGCAGAGAATTGTTCTCTCATTCTTTCAAAGAGCTCCCACAAGCTTGATCCCGTGTTCGAGTCATAGCGAGGAAGATCTCGTGGAAAAAGGAACACAAGAAGGTTATTGTTCTTCAAAGGTAATACATATGCTTAACCTTGTATTTTTAGTTTAATTTTAAATAAACTTAAAGTAACCATTCCAAACGCTTCCGCTGCGGGGAATGAATAGTTCATTCCCTTCACGAAGTTGGTAAGAAGGTCCTCTTGTTCAACTCCCGCCTGAGGTTCATGTCAGGTAAATTTCGTTCCCGGTGGATTGGTCCTTTTATTATAACTGATGTTCATCACTATGGTGCAGTCAAGATTCAGAGCCTAGATTCAGGAAAGGAATTCACGGTGAATGGCCAGCGACTGAAGATCTTCCATGAGGGAATGTCAGAGGACTTCGACGAGCATGCCTACTTGAGAGAGCCCGATTATGAGAAAGGATGAAATGAGTTTTGGTAAAGTCGAGCAATCGACTCTAAAAATTTGCGCTTCTCGGAGGCACCCGAGCTTGAACTGTACATGCTTTTTGTTTACTTTACTGTTTTTAGGATTAGCTTAGGTTCTTACTCCCATGATTGTGAGTTTTCAGGAAATCGATGGCTCGTCCTTGAGGATTGTTTGCAAAAGATCAAGCGCACTCTCCAACACTCTAAGTCACAATTCAGGGAAGGTTTTCTTTCCTTAGAATTTCGACTGTGCCTATTTAGTCCAATGAGGACATTGTCTATTTCTAAGTTGGGGGTGGTGGGTTGTGCCTTACAGTGATTGTCGAGTTTAGCTGTGGAATTCTGATAAACGTGTTTTGTTATTGCGTATGCATGCTAGTTTGACTATGAAATTCTGTGATGTACTGTTGAGGTCTTCGTATTTATATTTGCAGTGAAATTCAGCATGATTGCATTTGTTAAGGCCATTTTGAAAAAAATTTCAAGTTATTTCCCTGTTTAAGCTTCGCATGTTAGCACTCTATCGTGGATCCGTGGGTTTAGGGTAATTCTGCTTGTTCTGAAATTCGTTGTCACCTCGAAAGGCAACTTTAGGATGGGCTAAGACTCGTTCATGTTCGTAATTCATGCGCTCAAAATTTTAACATGATTTATAGGCTAAAAAGAAAAAGAATGCAAAAAAAAATTTAAAAAAGAAAAGAAAGTAATCTCCTGAGGTGTTCCTCCTTCTTGATTTGCCTTAGTAGCCAGGGGCAGTCGTGTAACCCACGGTCGCCACTGCATGAAAAGGGAGCACAAAGAAGTGAACGATAGTCCTTAAAAATGTGAATTTTGCCCGTAGTCAGATGCACTGTGCAATGAAATTGCAGGCAAGCTGAAACGAAAGTAAAGTTGACATGTTAGGCGCTCATGGAGATCAAATAAGAGAGAGAAAAGATGCCTTGCGATCTATTACTTGCTTAAACGATGAATAGCCCTTAGACTGCTCTGTTTAGCCATAAGTAGGGGGAAGGCGAAGTTTTGGGACGGGTAGAGCTGTTCTAAGCCTGTAAAAATCTTAAATAGAGGAGCTAGGTCCGAAGCATAAACAGGGAAGCATCTTTAAATTCTTCGAATTGTTCTTAATCAATGCATGCATGCAGCTGTTTCTTTCGAATACAAATGCCTTGTCGTTTCCAGTACTGGGAATTGAGTCCCTAGCATGCGTATCGTTTTATTTTGATTAATCAGAATTCCACCTTGCTCGAGGACTAGCAAGATTTAAGTTGGGGGTGTTTGATAGCTCCAATTTGGAGCTATAATTATGTCCCTAATTCACGATTATTACATGCTTAATCTTGCTTATATGTGTGATTTGCAGGTGTTCTCGGTAATTCGCCTCGGGTGCGTTTCGACGCTTTTCGAGGCTTAAATCGCATTTTAAAGACCTAAGAACACTTCCGGGGAAGGACCATACAAATTCATGAAGATTTGGCATTTTCCGAAAATTCAAGGCAAAATACCATGCAAAAACCCGAGAGCTAGCGTCGAGCGACAGCGTCGCGACGCTAGCTCGACGCTGCCTAAGCGTCGAGATGCTGCCAGAGCGTCTCGACGCTCCAAAGTCTGAGGCGTAAATTTGATTTCCCACCCGAGAGCAAGCGTCGAGTGACAGCGTCTCGACGCTCACTCGACGTCGCGCAAGCGTCTCGACGCTGCGTGAGCGTCTCGACGTTGCCCCGACTGCGCGCGCTGATTCTTTAGGGCGTAGCGTCGAGACGCTGCCCTAGCGTCTCGACGCTCCGACGGCTTACTTAAGTTTTTGTCCGATTTTTAGCCGTCATCATCATCTTCAACCTCAGGCTCCGCACCAGATTTGAGGTTGGAGAAGCCATTTTCACCATGGGAGAGGCTAGGAAGCTTGGAATGGAGCCATCCCACATCACACACATCATGAGTGAGTAGTCTATAGCGTTTTTGACTCGAGATTGTAAAGGAATATTGTAGTTTGATCTTTTGGTGAGGTTGTTGAACCAAATCCTGATTTGGCTTTATTAATTGATTGAATTAACTTCTATTTCTTTGCCTATTCTATGAACATGTTAGATTGATAGGACTAGACAACCTTGAATTCGAGCATGCTTCATTTGTTAAAGGTTTTGATGTCGTGCCTCTCTGAACCGCCAAGTAACAAAGATTAACGATACCATTGAACGCATAGGCTTCCTTGCGTTCTTGGCATTCGTTCTTCTCGAAATGGAATCTGAAATCGATACACTAATTTGGCGTCCAAATTAGATAATCGTCGTAGTTAGCTCGTTCCTATCGATTGGTCTTGGGAGAGCGTTGGCCGCCAATGTCCAATCGATATGCTTAATTAGCATGATTTATTATGTCTGATTAATATCCATGGAGCATGTCTGAATTAATTTATTGATTTGAGACGGGCTGCGTATTCATTAAACTATTTAGCCATTATTTTCGTCAACCAATGATCCAAAGGCATGCTAATTTTATTCCCGATCGTCCCGGGTCGAACGCTCCGTTAGTTAAGTTTTCCCTATTTTGCGTTGTTCCCTCTTAGTTAATTAAAAACCAAAATTCCCACATTTTGTTTACTTTCATAGTCTGCAAATTTAATTAAGATTAAGTCAAATTAGCTTAATTCCCTGTGGATCGACCCCGTTGCCACTAATCTACTAATAGTTCAGTGAATTCGGGTAAATATAAATTCATTTTGGCGGGTCTCGACAACCCGATGATTGGCGATAATTCGAAAATATCGTTACCAGCTACCGGAACATATTTTGGCTTAGGCGAAGGTGGTTTCTCATCTCGGTCCTCTTCCTCTATGATCTCAGGACTCAACTGTCTTCTTGGGTTGGGAGGCTTTGGCACATACTTCTGAACAACAGGAGGAGTTTCCTTTTCTTTGCTCTCCACTTCCTCAAGCACAGGCCTCATCAATCTGCTTGGGAAAGGAGCTCTAGGCACGTACTCCCTTCTCCTCGGTTCAGGTTCTACAACCAGATCATCCACCACCGGCGTAGTATTAGAAGGAATTTCCTTCCCGCTTCTCAAGGTCATGGCGCACACTTGCTCACAAGTGCTCGCCACCGTCTGCAGGGGTGGTTTCCATGAACACTGATCCTCCACCTTACTAAGCCTTTCGTCGAGCCTCTTCATTACATCGGCCAGACCTCGCACTTGAACTCCACTACTCTCAAACATAGCCGAAAATTTCGTCAAATAAGAACTCACCATCTCCTCGACATTTCGATCAGAAACAAAAGATTGAGATTTTTGTAAGCTTTGAGCTACTATGAGAAGTGAGTTACTTACCTCGAGTACTTGGGCTTTGAGCTCGTTCAGATCCTTTGAGAGACGGGCTTGCTCCACTCCTCCACCACCATACTGCTGAAGGTTCCCGGCCATATTAGAGATCAGAACTCTAGCTTCTACGAGAGTCTTATCAAGGAGAGATCATCCACTAGCAGCATCAATCATTTGGCGGTCTCGTGGAAGCAAGCCTTCGTAGAAATACCGGATCAGTTCTCCGTCTGCTATCTTATGGTGGGGAAAACTTTCACATAGCTGACCGAACTTCTCCCAGCACTCGTGAAGGGTCTCGCCTTCCTCTTGCGCAATGGCATAAATCTTTTTCCTAATCAAAGTGGCTCTGGAAGCGGGAAAATATTTTTCCAAAAATAGCCCTTTCAACCCGCTCCATGTGGCAATGGATCCCGACGGAAGATAATACATTTAGTCTCTTGCTTTTTCCTTTAATGTGAAAAGGAAGGCTCTCAGGCTCAACTGATCTTCAGTGGCTTCACTTTTCTTCATCGCCGAACACACTATTTGAAACTCCTTCAGGTGTTTAATAGGGTCCTCATCTGCATTACCATAAAAGGAAGGTAGTAAGTTAATTAAACCGGCATTAAGCTCAAAATTACCTGGTACTGACGGATACGATATACACAGTGGTTGGCGGTCCAAGTCAGGTGATGCCAACTGCCTCAAGGTCCTCTGAGGCTCATCGTTAATTGCAAGTTCCATTTCTTCCACTTTTCTAAAAAATTAAAAGAAAACTGCACACAACAACTCAAAACAAACGGGTCATACTGTACCAGAAGGATAAAAATAAACAGAACCAAAGAAAATAATTTTAAAAAGAAAAATTAAAAACAAAAAACAAATCAAATTCAACCAAGTAAGATTAATTTTTGCTCCCCAGCAGCGGCGCCAATTTTGGTAATAGGATTTTGGAATATCCTATAAATTTCGGGGTGTCGAGTCCCGCCAAAATAACATTTATAATACCGCTACAACTTAGCTTTGCAGCTAGTGGTAGTCGGGTCGATCCGCAGGGAACCTAAATTATTTTCTCCTAATTAATTTCTATTTGCTTTTTAATTAACTAAAACAAAAACGATAAAGTAAAACATTAAAGTAAATGGGGGATTTGCTAACGGTAAAATTAAAGGAAAGCATGCATAAAGTAGCTAACGGAAAATTAAAACTAATTACATGTGCTCCTAATTTTAAGGGTCGGGGTTGACCTTGATGCGACTCGATTCATTTGGATTCAAACATACTTAGCAAAAGCATAATTAAACACATAATTTACTTGCACGAAACTACTAATACAAGTAACCCAAATAATTAATTAGAAACGTGGAGTTCTAAGTGGACTATTCTTTAATTACTCTAAGGTGATCAATTCTAAATTAAATAAAGAACAGAGAAGAATGTTCGATTCTAATTAAACGTGGCAATGAATCAACAGGGGGCCAACGCCACCCATATTGATTAATTGACAGTAACGGGAGCACTACGACAGATGTTTAACCTGGAAGCCTAAGTTAATATTCTGATTTATCTATTTCTTCAAGATAAGTTACAACCAAGATCAACAAGGAAACCTATGTTACCTATGGCTCAACTTATCCATGTTACTTGGCGATTAAGAGAGGCAAGGCATCATAATCTTTAACTATAAAACATGCCGGAAATCAAGGTCGTCTACTCCTATCAATCAAACATGCTTATGTGATATGCTTAGAAGAAATAAAATTGTTCAATCAGTCATGCTAAGCTCAAAATTAAAGATCTAAACCCTCATGAATCGCATCAAATTTAACCCCTAACCTCAAATTAGAGCACTTACCTTGCTCGGGATGAAAATCAAACTAAATAAACCAAGTCTTTGCTTTGATATAGATGAAAAAGGGAGAAAACCCCCAAAATTTGAGAGAGAAATCGTCAAAAACAAGCCAAACCCGAGAGAGAATGACCTAAAAAACACTAAAAAATGGGTTTTTTACAGTCGGAGCGTCGAGAACCTACAGTCAACGTCTCGACGCTAGGGTCTATGCCTTAGAAAAAATATTGGAAATTTTGTCCTCCCCTAGATTTGAACTCTGGCCATTCGTTCTACAAAAGTTCCCTTGCACCACCAAAGCACTAATCACAATTGAAATAATATTTGATTCATTAATTTATATGGTATAAACGCTTAAAACGATTAATCATTATTATCCACTAAAATATTATTTTAAGCCCTTAATTAATGCAATGGTCTGATTTACCCCTAAGCAATTAATTTCCACAAAATATAAACATTAAACACAATTAATTACTTAATTTGCAAGACTTAGGAGCTAAATATTAGCACTTTTGGAGTGCTATCAAAACCCCCAACCTAAATCTTGCTAGTCCTCGAGCAAGGAAAACTCTAAATTAGCTCCTAAGGACTATACATGCATGCTTCTAACTCAAATCTCGATACTTTAAGAATCAAGGCATTTACATAAATAAGTAAGCAATCGATCGCATGCATTTAATCAATGAACATGTCAAAAAAATAACTATTACTCCCCTACGTGTGTGTGTGTCTGTGATATCTAACCTCTCCTAAACCATGCAAGCTTGGAAAAACAACATGCTACAATTCATCTTGTTTTCCCCCTACTTCTAGCATTGAAGAACAGTCTATAACTTAATCACATAAGAGAGAGCAACAAATTAAGAGGCCTAAAATAATTTTCTCATACTTTTTTCCTTTTTGAGTACTTTGTACTCTTTGTTTGGTTCTTTGAACCCAACTTTTATTTTTTTTTCTTTTTCTTTCCAATCCCGAGAAGCCTAACATGTCAAGTTCATGCATAAACTTCACATTTTTAAGGACTAACGCTCACTTCTTAGGTGCACCAATAAGAAGAAGGAACGCCTCGAGAGAATTTTCTACCCAACATGCTTTTCTATTCTTTTTTTTACTTTAGGCTTAACTTATGCTAACTCGATTAATTGACCACTAACTCCCATGCAACAAGCTACCCTAGGGGTGCCTTTCGGGGTGACAACAAGAATCCATGCAACATGTGGTCAATCTAAGCCTACGAAGTCTAAGAGAAGTTGCTAAGTGCTCTTTAGATGCAAGGGAGCAACAGAAAAAAAATTTAAAATGTTAGACATGGACCTAATTAGTGCAAACTACTTCATGCTAATCTAGATATGCAAATATGAAGATTCTAAAAACATTTCCTAGATTATCATTATTAGAAAGCATGTAAACAAAGTCCCAAGCACTTCAAATTCAAAATCTCTACAACTCAACAACTACAGGAATCCAACAGACAACTCCACCCCCAACCTTCGAAAGATACATAGTCTTCTATGTATCACACATCAGACTAAGCAATTAAAATTACAAAATCAAATGGAACAGAAAACCTCCCCTGAATTTCGCGAGGTCGGTGGTTGGAGCGGCGCGATCTTTGCCCATTATCTTGTTCTTTAGGCCAAACCCCTACAAAAGAAGGCAAACTACAAAAAGGAAAAACAAACAAATAAAATCTAACTAAGAGAAACTAAATGGTTCCCCGGCAGCGACGCCAATTTTGGTGGTAGGATTTTTTAATGTCCTACAAATTTCGGGTTGTCGAAACCCGCCAAAATAATATTTATGATCTGAACTCACTAAGCTTTGCAGCTAGTGGCAACGAAGTCGATCCGCAGGGAGCAAGCTGTAATCCTAACTTAATTAAATTGAATTTGTAATGAAGTAAAAACAATGGTAGGTTTTGTTTGGAAAATTGCTAACATGCAAAGAATTGCGCTAACGGAAAATTAAAGAGGGAAATATGAAATTGACAAGTATGCTTAATTAGAAAGTATCGGGATTGCTCTATTGTATTTCAGTTCATCGATAAACATGGAAATTAGCCGAGATGCTCATGCACGTGAAACGTTTGCTCGACACCGATACAAACACCTCGAAGAATTAATTAGAAACAAACAATTCTAATTAAACATGCCTCTTAATCAATTCAAGGTGATTAGTCCTAAATTAATCAGAAAATAGTAATGGGTAACATCACGACGAATTAATCCTAAAACTAATTCGATTTCTCTCTTAACCTTGAGCCCACCGCGATACGATAATCAATTCATACCCCATTCGTCACATAGGGTCAAATTGATTAGGCACGATTAGACCCTCGCTACTTGCATTAAAACTAATCAAGAATCAATGCTAGCCGACTAACATGCGTAACAATTATGGGCGTCAATCCTAATTAGAAAGGCATGCTATTCGTTCTTAATATTGGAAAGAGTTGCAAAAGTTCATACACATATGCTAAGCATTCATATAAAGCACAAATCTCACCTAAATACAATAGAATTCAATCCCTCAACCAACTAATCAAGCATTTACCTCTAGCCTTCCATGGGAGATGGAGTATTCCAAGCTTCCATGGAGGTTGTAGAGTTCATACAACCCAAATGGAGAAGAAGAACTTCAAAAATGGTGAAAAATCGTCAATCCCGAGCACAAAATGGAGATGGAATGCCCTAAAATCGAGAAAATGTGATTTTTATACTTGTCGTAGCGTCGAGACGCTATAGGCAGCGTCTCGACGCTACGTACGGACCAAAAATGGAAAACAACACTTTTTTAGACTTTTAATGACGGGCAATTTTTTGGACTTTTAATGACGGGCATGGTTGTTTGGGGCGAGGCGAGGGCGTGAGGGCGCGCGGGCGAGGGCTTTTAATGACGGGCGCGCGGGGGCTTTTCATGACGGGCGCGCGCTGTCTGATGCCTCCGTTGGGCGCCTGGGTGCTGCGCGCCGACGCCTGGTCGCTGCCCTCTCGGGTCTAAGCCCCAAATTGCATATTTTTAGCTTCCGAGCTCCTTTTGGCCTATCTCCTTGACCCGAACACTTCCTAAAACTCATAAAATGCCCGATTTAACCCCGAAAATCGTAAATGGACTTCCCGAGCTCTTTATCGTGAAACACCTATAATAAGGCAATTTAATTGAATCAAGTACGACATTTAGCTAAATTTAAGGTTATAATTGTAGCTCTATTTTAGAGTTATCACTACGCTTAGACCCTTGTTACTTAGCGATTGGGGCAATTATACGTCCTAACCTTTAACGGTAAAACATGCATAAGGACTCGGACGTCACTCCTAATCAGTTACACATGCTACTTGGATACAACCAAAGGAAGAAGATGCAAAAGATCAATGCTACACTAAGAAATTAAGACAATCCCTCACTAATGCATCAAGGTAAAATCCCTAAACCTCAAATTAGAGCATTTACCATAGGTGCTCTTGATGAAAATCAAGCTAATCCACAATAGTTTAAGCTTCTATACAGCAACGAGGGGAGAAAACCCCAAAATGTAGAGAGAAAATCGTAAAAGAAGAAGATGGGAAGAAGAAGAAGTGACCTAAAAATCAGACTTATGGGTTTTATACTCGTCGTAGCGTCGAGACACTACGGACGGAATTTCCATTGCGCGCTCGTTCGGAGCGTCGAGACGCTAAGGCCAGCGTCTCGACGCTGGGTGGTGGTGATCTTTTTGGAATAGTTCACTAATTTCTCAAGTTGTCGAAGCTTGCCAAAAATGAAATTTATAACTTGTAGCCCTTAGCTTTGCAGCTAGTGATAACAGGGTTGATCCACAGAGAGAGCGTGTCGAATTGGAACTTAATATTTGAATTAAACTGAAATTGATTAAACTAAGTAACAAACAAAAGAGGGTTTTTCTCATGCAAGATTAATTCTAAAAGATGCTAACGGAAAAATATCAAAGATTCAAGCGTGATGAATTTGGGAATTTTGGGATTTTCTAAGTAATGTAATATCTATCATTTAATTTTACAGCATGGCGATGGATGAAATGATGCACGTGAATGGTTGCCCGGCAACCCTGAAGCAACCGGCCACATAAATAATAATCAGAATTGTTAATCCTAATTATACAATGCTATTAACTAAGTCAGAATGATCAGCCCCAAGATAATTAAAGCAGTAACTAGCACTTCACGACGAACATTCAATTAAACACCCTAAATGTTAAGCGATTACCTGGCAACTCTGAAGCAATCAACATTCAGAACATTTAAAATGATACTTCGATTTGTTCTACTCCTCTGTGTTACTAAGTCGATTAGGAAAGGCACGACATCACTAATCTATAACGTTAAAGCATGCTAGAAATCAAGTCCGTCAGTCCATCAATCAAACACACTCATGATATTAAGCAAGAGAGAGTAGATGCTACACTACAAACATGCCAAGACAGAATTCAAAGCTTAGATTATCAAAATATTACAAAACGTTTGCAGAATCCCTATATTTATCCCAAATCTGTCACATTACCTTAGCCTTCCATGGAACTTAGAAACATCCAAGCTCTCATGGAGGGTTTGGAGTTCATACAAGGTGGAGAGGAGAAAAAAAGCTCAAAAATACAGCTGCAATGGCGAAAACCCGAGGAGAAACGGTAGAGAAGATGATGAAAAATCAGAAAAATGGGTTTTATAACCCGTCGAAGCGTCGAGACGCTGGACCTGCGCCCTAAATTTCCAGCGCGCGCCTCTTCGGAGCGTCGCGACGCCACGGCTAGCGTCTCGACGCTGCCTGCTTAACGCTTGCTCTCAGGTTTGGGGGCTGAATTTTGCCTTTGCATGGCAATTTTTTGCCATTTCTTCATACTTGCAACCCTTTCGATCCCGAAGCATTCCCGAAGCGCTAAAACGACTTCCTTAGCCTCGAAACACGTCCAACAGACACCACGAGCTCTTTGCCGCAAATCACCTAAAAACAAGGTAAATTATACAATTAAACACGGCTTTTAGCTAGAGTTAAGGAGTGAAATATAGCTCCAAATTGGAGTTATCAAACACCCCCAACCTAAATCTTGCTAGTCCTCGAGCAAGGCAAACCTAGAATTCAACTCTAAAGGACTATGCATGCATGCTTCTAATTCAAACCTCGATGCTTTTAAAGATCAAAACATTAACATGCTCAAGAAAGCAATCGGTCGCATGCACTTAACTAAGAACACATCAAAAATTAACTATCGCTCCCTAACATGTGTGTGTGCTAGCCAACCTATCTTAAACCTACGTAAGCTCGGAAAAACCGCATGCTACATGTCATCCCGTTTTCCCCCTACTTATAGCATTTAAGAACCGTCTAAAGCTTTATCACATCAGAGAAAGCAACAAATTAAGAGGCCTAAAAATAACTTTCTCTTTCTTTTTCTTTTTAGTACTTTGTACTTGTATTTCGGTTCTTTGAACCCGGCCTAAGCTTCACATTTTTAAGGACTAACGCTCACTTCTTCAGCGCGCACTTAAGAAGGAGGAGCGCCTCGGGAGGATTTTCTAAACAACATGCTTTTCTATTTTTTTTACTTTAGGCTTAATAGCTTTGCTAACTCGATTAATCAATTACTAACTCTCATGCAACAAGCTTCCCTAGGGGTGCCTTTCGGGGTGACAACAAGAATTAATGCAACATGCGATTAATCTAAGCCTACGGAGTCTAAGAAGAGGCTGCTAAGTGCTCTATGGATGCAAGGGAGCAACATAATTTTTTTTAAATTTTTTGACATGGACCTAATAAGTGCAAAACCACCTCATGCTAGTCTAGATATGCAAATATGAAGATTATAAAAGCATTTCCTAGATTATCATAATTAGAAAGCATATAAACAGAGTCTCAAGCACTTCAAATTCTAAGTCTACTCATGCCCAACAACTGCACATGGATATCCATACGACACTCCATAACATTCACCCCCAACCTCAGAAGATAGCATTGTCCCCAATGCTTCTCATCAGATATGCAAACTAAAAAGAGGGAAAGACGAAACTTCCCTGATCTTTGCGAGGTTAGCGAGGGACGAGAGGCGGCGCTTTCTCATTCAAGGACAATTTCTTCAACTTCTTCTCTTTACTCCTAAAAAAAAGCAAGCAAAATAAACTAAATTAACCTATTAAACTTAACAAAAATAAATAAAACTAAAGGCAGAAAAACAGTTCAACACTCGGGTGCCTCCGAGAAGCGCAGAATTTTTAAAGTCGTTTGCTCGACTGAATTCTCTTCTCAAAGTCAACCGTAATTCTACATCGCGAGGGACGTCTCAATCATCTCCACGTCCGCGGTGGACCTGCAAACATCCATTAAACACATTTTTTCTCTTCGTGCCTCAAGCACGTGAATATCATCATTGTTAGTCTCATAAAAACCAGAACCATCAGTATTCAAATTATCATTCTTAGAAACACAAAAACCATCCCTCAAGCTCGAGGTCAAGTTTGTATCCTCATCAAAATCAGACAAAAAGCAAACAAATTCAGAGTTAATCACATTCTCATTCAAATCATGCAAAAGAAATTCATTCTTAGTTTCTTCAAATTCCATAGAGAGAGCACCCTTATCTACATCGATCTTGACCCTCGCGGTCTTCATGAAAGGGCGACCCAACAGTATGGAAGAGGAAACAGAAGAGTGTTTTCCATTCATATCCAGAACATAAAAATCAGCAGGAAAAGGCATGTCATTAACTCTAACAAGCACGTCTTCTACCTTCCCCAAAGGAGGGACGCAAGATCGATCGGCTAGCTATACTACTACGTTCATCTCATGCATTTCACTCAGATTTAGTTCTTTAAACATGGCATGGGACATGATATTAATAGAAGCTCTGAGATCTAACATAGCATTTTTAATGACTCTACTACCTATCATGCAGGGAAGTGTAAACATACCTGGATCACTGCACTTAGTGGGTAGAGTACCTGGGAAGATTGCTGACACGTTCTCTTTCTTCTTCTCATCGTTTGTTCTTGCTTTCCTTTTGCTAGTGCACCAGTTCTTCAAAAACTTAGCATATTTAGGAATTTGGCTCACTGCTTCGAGAAGCGGAATGTTCACTGTCACCTTCTGGAAGGTTTTGAGGACCTCCTCATCTTCGTTCACAACCATAGGCTTTGCAAGCCTACTTGGGAAGGGTGCTATAGGAACATTTTCCAGTACACTTTTCTCTGGTTCTTCTCTTTTCTCAAAATTTTTACCTTCAGGATGGCTCGGGGAGGACACATTCAGGCTGTCCTTCTTGACATCCTTTTCAGCTCTAGAGGGAACTGCTTTCCCACTTCTTAGCTGTATTGAATTCACGTTCTCACACGAGTTCACCGTGGTTTGGGAAGGAAGCTTCCCTGAGCTCTTGCTTTCAATTCTGCTAATCGACACAACCATTTGTGTGAGCTGCTTGTTCAAATTTTGCAGCTCCACCTTATGCGAGTTCAGCTCCTCGCGAGCTTCCTTCTGAAACTGGCTTGTCGTATTAACGATGGTCCTCACCATCTCTTCCATCGAATTTGTGGAACTGGAGGCTTGAGCTTGGTTTGGGTTATGTGGTCTGTCGAATGAATGACCCTGATAACGCTGTTGTCCATCCCCGTTCCCATAGCTCAAGTTGGGGTGGTCTCTCCATCCGGGGTTGTATGTATTTGAATACGGATCATACTTCCTCGGGTTGGAAGCATATCCCCCGATGGCGTTTACCTCTTCTGTTTCTCGATTGCCTTCTCCTACAAATTTTTTCAACATATTTCCAATCTCGGCCACCTGGGCCTTCATTTCATTCTTCTCACTGACCTGGCTAACCTGATGGACTTGTCCTGCTCCACCACGAATTCTGAACTGCTGCGAGTTAGCCGCCATGTTCGCTATCAACTGTTTGT
This sequence comes from Herpetospermum pedunculosum, assembly GCA_028017165.1. NCBI lineage: Eukaryota > Viridiplantae > Streptophyta > Magnoliopsida > Cucurbitales > Cucurbitaceae > Herpetospermum > Herpetospermum pedunculosum. The sequence continues at coordinate 47,715,011 of CM051528.1, read as the reverse complement.
CATCGACTGGGGTCTTGTCAATCAGTGCCCCACCACTCGCTGCATCGATCATCTGTCGATCGTGGAGAGTCATCCCCTCATAGAAATACTGAATAAGCAACTGGTCGACGATCTGATGATGTGGGAAGCTCGCGCACAGGCGCCCAACGCGTTCCCAGTATTCGTGTAGAGACTCACCCACGTCCTGGGCAATCCTATAAATCCTCTTTCTCAGCGTGGTGGCAAGGGATGCTGGAAAATATTTCTCCAAGAACAATCTCTTCATTTCGTTTCAGTGGTTATCGACCCTGACAGCAGGTAATACAACCAATCTTTGGCTTTATCCTTCAGAGTGAAGGGAAAAGATCTAAGATTCAATTGCTCTTCAGTCACACCTGGGTGCTTCATCCCCGAACAAATGCAATGAAATTCCATCAGATGTTTGTTTGCATCTTCACCTGCATTACCATGAAAAGAAGGCAACTCGTGAATTAAACCGGACTTTAATTCAAAGTTAGCTGCAACTACAGGGTATGTAATGCAGAGGGATTGCTGGTTCAGATTTGGCGCTGCCAGCTGTTTCAGTGTTCTCGGCACTTCTTCTTGTGCCATTTCTTCACGCAAGAAAGAACCGGGTCCTTCTTCGTCAAATAATCTTCGGCCCTCGCGGCCTTCTCTTCTCAACCTACGGTCTTCCCTGTCTATCTCAAGAATATACTGCAGTCCACTCAACTTAGAAGAACGGGTCATACAACAACCAAAATTCAAACACGAACACAATCAATTCAGAAAAAGATATTTTAAAACAACATTCAATCACCCTAAGTATAAAACAAACATAAATTCCATTTCAGTTGTCTTCCCCGGCAACGGCGCCAATTTTTGGTGGTGGTCTTTTGGGAATAGTTCACTAATTTCTCAAGCCTAAGCTTGCCAAAAATGAAATTTATAACTTGTAGCCCTTAGCTTTGCAGCTAGTGATAACAGGGTCGATCCACAGAGAGAGCGTGTCGAATTGGAACTTAATATTTGAATTAAACTGAAATTGATTGAACTAAGTAACAAACAAAAGGGGGTTTTTCTCATGCAAGATTAATTCTAAAAGATGCTAGCGGAAAAATATCAAAGATTCAAGCGTGATGGGTTTGGGAATTTCGGAATTTGCTAAGTAATGTACTATCTATCATTTAATTCTACAGCATGGCGATGGATGAAGTGATGCACGTGAACGGTTGCCCGGCAACCCTGAAGCAACCGACCACATAAATAATAATCAGAATTGTTAATCCTAATTATACAATGCTATTAACTAAGTCAGAATGATCAGCCCCAAGATAATTAAAGCAGTAACTAGCACTTCTCGACGAACATTCAATTAAACACCCTAAATGCTAAGCGATTACCTGGCAACACTGAAGCAATCAACATTCAGAACGTTTAAAATGATACTTCGATTTGTTCTACTCCTCTGTGTTACTAAGTCGATTAGGAGAGGCGCGACATCACTAATCTATAACGTTAAAACATGCTAGAAATCAAGTTCGTCAGTCCATCAATCAAACACACTCATGATATTAAGCAAGAGAGAGTAGATGCTACACTACAAACATGCCAAGACAGAATTCAAAGCTTAGATTATCAAAATATTACAAAACGTTTGCAAAATCCCTACATTTATCCCAAATTCGTCACATTACATTACCCTTCCATGGAACTTAGAAGCATTCAAGCTCCCATGGAGGCTTTGGAGTTCATACAAGGTGGAGAGGAGAAGAAAAGCTCAAAACTACAACTGCAATGGCAAAAACCCGAGGAGAAACGGCGGAGAAGATGATGAAAAATCGGAAAAATGGGTTTTATAACCCGTCGGAGCATCGAGACGCTGCGCCCTAAATTTCCAGCGCGCGCCTCTTTGGAGCGTCGCGACGCCACGGCCAGTGTCTCGACGCTGCCTGCTCAACGTTTGCTCTCGGGTTTGAATGCTAAATTTTGCCTTTGCATGGCAATTTTTTGTCATTTCTTCATACTTGAAGCCCTTTCGATCTCGAAGCATTCCCGAAGCGCTAAAATGACTTCCTTACCCTCGAAACACGTCCAACGGACACCACGAGCTATTTGCCGCAAATCATCTAAAAACAAGGTAAATTATACAATTAAACACGACTTTTAGCTAGAGTTAGGGAGTGAAATATAGCTCCAAATTGGAGTTATCACTAGGGCAGCGTTGAGTAGCGTCTCGACGCTTACTCTCGAGGTTTTCTTGAAATTTTGATGGAATAGCGTCGAGACGTTAGGGGCAGCGTCGAGACGCTTGACCAAAAGTGAAACTTTGGTCCTTAGCTCCTCTTTTTTTTCCGGTTGCTTCCCGCAGCTTCTAAAACGCCCTCCTTAGCACTGAAACACGTCCTTGGACTTCACGGGCTCTTTACCGCGAACCACTTTTTTTTTTAGTACATTGGGGATGGGGGGATTTGAACTACAAATCTCTTGGTCAACAACACATACATATGGCAGCTGAGCCATGCTTGCTTTGGCTACCGCGAACCACCTACAACAGAGGCATTTAAACAACATTAAACACGGTTTTTAACCATAAATAGGGAGTAGATAATAACTCTATTTTGGAGATATCACTCGACAACGAAAAAAACGCTGAAAATGCTTAATCCTAACTGAAGCTATGAAAATTGATGCCCACATGGAATGAATTTCAAAATCCCATTTGGGCTTTGGCCCATTTGTGGCTAGGTCACCTCCACACACATATAAATGTGTCTAAATTTTGATTGGTCAAATGGTGTGTGATGGGTGAGAGAATAACCTTACGGTTGCACCACATTCGTAAGGATTATAATTTTTTTTTTTTTTTGACCCTTTTTGTTTCGACTGAAGTAAGTCAGAGTGTGCGTCAGTAAGGAATTGATGAGAAATTGAAATTTAGTAAGGAATTGATGAGAAATTGAAATTTGTGTTGTTTCTATTTGTTTATTCCAAGCTACCGAGTTGTGGTATTTGGGAGCGAATAGTTTCAGTTGGGCTATTTGAGAGAGTTTTGTAGCGCGAGCTTGAGGGACCTCTTGTAATCTCCATTATAGTAGAACCTGCAATTGTAGAAGATTGGACGTAGTCCTGAGATCGGGGTGAACCAGTATATCTCTCGGTGTCGTTATCTTTTTTCCTAATTCTTATTATTGTATTTTGTGATCGATACTTTTTTGGGGTTCTAACCTGTGAATTGAGAGAGGATGAGATATATTTAGTTTGTTATTTTGCAGTTTATTTATATCTCGTATTCTTTTTACTCCCAACACAAAACGCCGAAAATGGCTAATCCTAACTGCTCGAAATTAACCCCCAACTTCAAACATAAAAGCCTTAAATGTTAGGCCTCAAGGAAAGTTGATTTCACAACAGCGGTTCGAAAGGAAATGTAGAAACTCAAAGAACTTAACCAAAAGAGACTAAAATGGCTAATCCTAACTGCTCGAAATTAACCCCCAACTTCAAACATAAAAGCCTTAAATGTTAGGCCTCAAGGAAAGTTGATTTCACAACAGCGGTTCGAAAGGAAATGTAGAAACTCAAAGAACTTAACCAAAAGAGACTGGAAATATTGCTCACAATCCGGAAAGAACCCAAAATAATACTGCTGAACAAAGTTCTAAATCGACTGATTTCTTGAATCTAAATCGTAGTGAAATCGGTACACAAATTCTGACTTGAATAGGTCATGGGTGACTTTGTTCGACGTTAAAACGTCCCTTGAACCCGAGCCGCCACTGTCGAAATGCCGATCCCTTGGAATTTCGCCGCTAGAGCTCGTCACCGCGCCGCGCCGCACCTCTACCTCCCTACTGCTCCGTGTAGTTGAGGTCGGAAAAGAAAGGTCAAAGGAGATGGTTGCCGATGAGAAAAGACGAGAGATGGGAAACAAAGAAGAAAACGAACAGAAGGCAGATGAGATTTATTCAGCTGAAGAAAACGTAAGAAATGAAAAACAATAAAAAAAGAAAAAAAAAACAAAGTTTTAAGGAAGTAGAGAATCAAACTGTCGGTTAAAAACTCTTTAAAAAAAACAAAACAATAAAATAAAAACCACCACTTTAATATTTTTCTCAATCTTTTAACAAAAACATTTATTTTTCCTTTTCTTTTTTCATTTCCTTTTCTTTTTAAAACTATTATTTATTTTTCTCTTTTTTTTATATATATATTTTATTTTTCTTTTTAAACATTCTTTTAAACTCAGTTTAGCCCTAAAATTTAGGCCAAAAGAGATAACACTACGTGCAGACGTTGGGCGTTACATTCGTATTACTTTTTATTTGTTTTATCTCATTACTCCACTTCAAAACATCATTAGTCTAAATTAAATTTGTTGTCAGTACCTACCGTACTTAATTTATCTAGAAAATAAATCTTGTGGATGATACATTGTACTTAAATCACCATATTAAAACTTGACTCGTACACTTGTGGTAAGCAATAAATCACGCAACACAAAGGAAGATCGATATAGAGATGTGAGTTTTTTTTTTATCTTGGGAACGAAGTAGTCGCTCGACTGTCTTACACTATCTCAGTAGAGTCGCGTGTTGGGATTTATGTCATAAAGCCTCGTAATTAGTTAATAATAATTATTATTATTATTATTTGAAATTTATAATATTCATTATGTAAAAATTCAAAGTTATTGGTGTAATCTTGAACAATATGTAGTTGACATACAAGAGGATCATGTTCAAGAAATAACCTAAAGAATTTGTAGTATATAAGTAAGGTTGGGTGCCTTATCCTGGTAACGCTATTGATACGACCCGTTTTGTAATAGTTACAAATGATTTAATCCAAATCGTTCATGTGGAGACATGTGAGTGGGGATATCATATACAATGAGTTGTATAAGACTGAACCACGAAATATTCAATCTCTCTCTATAAATTCGTTAATAAAGAGATAAATATTCCACAGGATCATATGTCACTCGATCTTAATCCTGAGTATGTTATGAACTCTTGTCTGTGAAGGCTTGTCCTTTGATTTGCATGGGTGAGAATGGTCTTTATAGAAGATTCAATAAGCCTACCATTTTGGGACTTGATCAAATAGAGAGTTATGAACATAAGTTTTACCAGATGAAATTTACTTTTTCCCATATTGATAAGTAGATGAGTAGTTTCTTTAAGTGGTGATTTTAGAACTAAAATAATGAGGCCCCACCCTCTCACTGACTCGAGTGGGACTTCGCTTATGGTTGAATCATAAACATATTGTTCATTAAAGGATTAGTGGTATGGTACTTAAGGTACAATATGTAATTACAGGGATAAAAACAGACTTCGACCCAGCTGGAATCATGAACAACTCGTGAATGATCAACTTTCATGTAATGGTTATATACATCGACACAAATTGTCCTATATAGTGCATAAAAGTGCAACTTTGAGCCCATAGTAGAGAGACTTAGAGATAATGAATGCAAATTAATTGATTAATGAGTTTAATTAATTAGTTTTGTATCATTGGAGCTCGTAAATTTGTAGGTTCCTTGTTAGCTCATAGCAACACTAAAAAGATCAATTTAATTGAAATAAAAATTATAAATGTTTAAATTAATATTTAATATATTAAATTTAAAAGAGAAAAAATATATTTATTATATTCGTACATTAAATATTAAAGAAAATAGTTTATTTATGTGGTAGATACATTAACTAAAAAAATTATATAATAAATATAATTAAAAAAAAAAACGTTAAAACAAAGAGGAAAAAGGAGAAAAAACGTGAAAGGGGAGAGGAGAGAGAAATTTTAAAAAATAAAAAAAATTCACGGGTGACCCACTCATATTTTTACCTATTTTTGAAGAGAGAAACAAAACTACACGTGGCTTGAATTGAAATGATCCCGTCTTCCATAAGCGTAGTCGAAGTGGCACTCCATTGAACAACTTAATAATTGATTGGTCAGAGTGTGCGGGTTAAGACCATCTTTTCGATTTTTTTTCAAAACCACAATATTCTTCTAATTTGTTTCAAAAAACACTCTATCTCCCATAAATTACCCCTCATATTAACACATACATTATTGCATCTAATTAAGAGATAATGTGTCAAATGAACAGCTCCCAGGACCAAAGTTTTAAATTTCCTTCGACATGTCGATATTTCCATAGACATTTTCACATATCGGTAGGTTCGACATCGACACGAGGGGTGAATCGACATTTCCATCATACCGTATAAAATCGATGAAATGTTAAAAAAACAATAACAAAATGTAGTCTAATGTGAATATAATATTATAATAAGTGTATTTTAACTCATTTAAAAGGGTAAAATGTTTATCTATTAATTTTAATCATTTTTTTAAAAAAAATATTTTTAAAAATCTTCCAGAAATACTATCGACATCGATATTTCCATCGACATTTCCACAAAATTGAGACTTCGATATTTCCGTCGACATCGACATTTAAATCATTGTCCAGGACATATTTTAAAAAATGTTAATTATAATATTTTTATTATTTATAGGATTTTGTACGATTTTATGTGTTTATTAAATATTTTATATATAATAAAATAAATCTCATTTATTATTTTTTTCTTCTTCTTTTAATTTTTTATTTTTTTTTAAGTATGGAATTTTAAAATCACCATTAATTAATGTGTCATTGGTATCCTGAAAACAATCTTAATGGCCTCTCTCTCTTCCCTCACGCAGTCCCCTCCCCTCTTCGTCTTCTCCGATGATTCTACTGCATCAAGATCCTCACAAAAGAAAATGCTCACTGCCTCCATCATCGTTTGTTGTCGTTGGCATCAACTCATTTTCAACCCCAATTTCTATAACTACCGCTGCAAATCTGGCGCCATCCAGTTGCTTGATTTAGGCTCTTCCCCCCGCCTACCCCGACACTCACTTACGGACTCACCGTCTTCGACCCACTGAGTCAATCTTGGGACCGAATCGCCTCGACGCCCTCCCTCTGTTCTGCCACATCGCGAGTTTCACCTACGATCCGATCGTCGATGTTTTCGTCTACGAATTCACCAGATGCACTTGGAAGAAGGAAAGGATATGCCTTCTAGTAGCGAGCGACTATTGCCTCTTTCGCGTTGCTCTCTTACCCATTCCACGAGGATGGCTACGATTTTGGTGTTGAGGATGAATTTAGAGGGGGTTTCACTTGTATGTTTAAAAAATGTGAGATATATTAAATAATATAAGCTATATATTATTCTTTCATTATATGTTATATTTAATATTATGAGGTATATATTTAATAAAATTCCGACGACAAGGAAAGAAACGAAAATTGAAGTGTTTTCCGATAGGAAGAGAAATGAAAAATAATAAAACAAAAAATAATCATAAAGAAAATAATCAATTAATGTGATTGATAGTAAATGAATAATAAAAAAAATTAATTAATGTGATTGATGGTTGAAAGTAGAAATACATGTTTCAACGATAGGTTGTCAACCGAACATAATTCAACTGATTAAGACATATAAGTACTATAAAAAAGTATACTCTCACCCTCCGGTTGAAAGTAAAAAAAAAAAAAAAAAAAAAAAACTCACTTTGGTTCATTATTACTTGAAAAAGTAGAGCATAATTTTTCATTCATTTTCTAAGTTTTTATTTGTTTTATTTTATTTTATTTTTGTTCTCTCTTTTCACAAAGTTGTGATTTTCATCCATTTGACCTTTATATTTTATACTTGGTTTCATTATTCTGCTTTCTAATACTAAGTCTTATGTTTTGTGGCCAAATCGAGCATAGTTCAATTGACATAAGGTTGTGTTTTTGACTAACAGATAGTTGAATTCCCGCATTAATTAAAATATCGTTACAAAAAAAAAGTCAAAAGTCTTATGTTTTGTGGCAATTAATGTTCATTTCCTTGTTAAAAAATGATTGCATCTTTCTTGTAGTGACAGAGATTCTAAATTTTTGACAAGTGTTTAGTAGCCTCACAGATCTGCAACATTATCTTGGATTCTAGTTATGATGACTATGAAAATGTTTGTCTTTGTGGTCAAAATTGTTTAGGATGAGTGATTATATTAACCACAAATCAACTGGTTAATTAATTAAGGGTTAACAACTAAAGAGGCATTTTGACCCACAAAGTATTTGGATGTAAATGTATCATTTTGAACCATAGATCAATTTGTGGTCATCAAGAGTTTTAATCTTTAAATAGATATTGGTTATTTTAAACTTCTTAAGCATCCAACAAGAAGGAGAAATCTAGGCAGCTTGGGCCTCCTAATGGGGTCTTGACCAAAGTCTTTAACAGAGTTCTTATTGTAACTAGGTGTTTATCTACTACACCTGCATTCACAATTTAAGAGATAGCTTCAACCACATATTCAAAGTTTATGATCAAATTGTTGTATCCAAAACTAAAAAAACAAAAACAACAAGGATCTAATGAATGGATTGAGCTATGTGGATTGACCAATGGACATAGCTGCATCACTATAAAGATCGGTGAGATTATTCTTTCTCTATCTTAAGATATTATCTACCTTATCGTTATTATGTTCATTTGGACGATATCTACCAATCTGTATTAAGAAAATATTTACCTATCGTAAAGTAGTATTGTAAATACTCCTTATCACTACTTTCATATTAGATCTGAGTTTCGAGTGATTCTATAATGAATATATCTTGATCTTGATCATCGTATATATAGAATAAAACTCGTGGAACGGTTATGTAGGTTAAGAGATCGAAGAGGCATATAGAAAAATGGCTAACATTCGTATAAAAGATCAACAAAAAGGGTCTCCAAAGGGAGAGGTGGGAGAGATAGACACAAGAGCACCATTTCAATCTGTGAAAGCAGCTGTTAGTTTGTTTGGAGAAGTTGCTGTTTCTTCTAAGGACAAACGCACCATTAAAAGGACCAGACAACTCTCTTCTGAGGTATTTTTTTTATTACTTTTTTATTATTATTATTTATCTAACTTTGATGTTTATTTAGGGTTAAGATTATTCTGTTTAGGGTTGATAATTATAAGCATCAAAATAGAATTTCAACCCAATAGGACTAAGAATGCATTGATGATGTCTCTGTTCTAAGAGTTTGAAATTGCATGAAATGGAACCCTAAAAGAATTTTGTGATCTTTGAAACAGAATGTACTGGAAAAGGAAACACAGCTTCTGTTGTCTCAGAAGGAGCTCAGCAAGATCAAGCAACAGCTCCAGAGTTCTGAATCCACGAAATCCAGAGCGTTTGCTGAGCTCGAGAAGGCCAAGCGAGTGCAGGAAGATCTCACCACCAAGCTTTGTTCCGTCAACGAGTCCATGAAATCTGCCATGGACGCTGCTGAAGCTGTCAAGGTCCAAGCCAAGAAGCTCGAGCTCGCCAAATCACAGAAGGATATCGATAGCGGTGGCGGCAGAATCGGTGGTGTCTGCCCTTGGAAACAGGAGCTCAACTACGCGAGAACCGAGTACGCGATCACTGTCGCCGAACTCGATGCTTCCAAGCAGGAGTTGACGAAAATCCGCCAGGATTTCGATGCGGCATTGGAGGCGAAACTGGCGGCGTTCCAGCTCGCCGCCGAGGCGCAACGATCGGCGAATCTCAACAGCGATCGGTTGGTTGAACTGGCGAAGCAAATCGCTGCAATGCACCAATCGATTGAACATCTTAAGGAGGTTTCCATGGAGGCACAGCAAGAGCAGTTTAAGATTCTGACGGAGAAAGAAGTGCGTTTCAACGAGTACAATATTGCCAGGGAAGAAGCGGAGAGAAATTTGATGATTCTTCGGAAAGAAATCGATCCTCAGCTGACCGTCTCTCTTCAAGAAAAACTTAAAGAAACAACTGCAGCAATCGAGGTTTTGCAAGAGAAGATGAAGGAGGTCCATGCTTCTGAAATGGATACTGTGAGAGCTGTTACTATAGAGCTTAACGAAGCTACGAGGACTCTGCAGCAAATTTCTTCAGAAGAAGGCTCCCTACGAAATTTAGTTTGTTCCTTGAGACTGGAAGTGGAGAATATGAAGAGGGAGAGAGAGGAACTGAATAACAAACTTGATGAAGAAGAAAAGATATTAAATGACAGAAGAGAGAAGATTTTGAAGCTCAAACAACTTCGAAATGAATTTGGAACTGCAAAGCAAGAAGCTGAACAGATGAAGCGAGAAGCCATCGAGCTTAAGCGAGTTGCCCAAGCTTGCAGAAGCTTCACAGAGGAAGCAGAAAGCAAAATGCAGACTGTACAGATTGAGGCTGAAGAAGCAAAAGCAGCAGAGAAGAAAGCCCTTGAGGAGATGAAGAGTATGGCTGGAAAACCCAGCGACGATTCCGCCGAAGGTTCCGAGCCTACTTCGCAGATCAAACTGACAGTAGACGAGTTTGAATCATTGAGCAGAAAGGTCATAGAATCCAAAATTCTAGCAGAAAAGGAGGAGTCGAACAGCATTGTCGAGGTGGAGGTAATCAATGCAAGGCAAAATGATGCAATGAAGAAGCTAGAGGCCAACTTAAAATCGATCGAGGAGATCAAGATCGCGACCGAGATGGCGTTAAAGGGTGCAGAGATGGCGGAGTCGGCAAAACTGGTGGTCGAAGGTGAACTCCGGCGATGGCGACAGGAGGAACAGAAGGTGGCACCTCAAGTTACTTCTGGACATATTTACTTTTAGCTTTGAAAACCAAAAAGTGCTACACAAGTAGGATGAGAACTCTAAAAAGGGTCCAATCAAAGCTGCTTAAGAATCTAAAGCTAAAAACCTGATCTCAGAGCATCTTGTTGGATGATCTAAAACGTTGGGTTCTTCTAGGAATGGAAGCCAGTCACATTTTGTCATCAAAAAATGGGTGGCATAGATTTAAGCATTAACCCTCAACTTTTATCTGTGTATAAGCTTGAGCAACTGTGTATAAGCTTGAGCAGCTGTGTATATTCAGACATCAATGGCTGTAAAATGAAAGACATAGCAGGTGCAAATTTAAGCAAATATATTCTCAGATTCTAAAGGGATGGGGAGAAAGAAAGAGAACCCATCAAAGAAAAATGAAGCTTCATGTCTGTTCTACTCATGTTTGTTCTACTCAAGATGCAAACAACTGAATTTATGCCCAATAACAGTCGGGGACAATTACAGTAAAAAATCTTTATTTTGATGCTACCATCAGGAGAGAACTGTAAAAAAAAAAAAAAAAAAAATGGAAAAAGAAAAGGAAATAAAGCAAGCTATTTATGTGAAGAAAATATTTATTATATCATTAGAAGCCTAGAAATCTACTAGACAGCAGCATTTCAGTATATATGAAATGGCCTTGTGCAGCAAGGAGTTAACTAAAGAACAGTGACTAGAGGACAATTACATTGCATGCCTTGTCTAGCTAGGAAGGAACTTAACTGCTTAGCCAGCCTATATATGTGGAATTACATACAATATATTTTCTTATATGTGGATTTCTTGGGAACTATTGCCAACTGCAAATGAGTAATACATTAGCCATTTTGTTTAATGCCAGTGGCAGGGCTTCCAAAATGAACTTTGAGCTCAACAGCCTTCAACATATTGGTAAAATGAAGAGTCAGCTTCTGTTGCTTCAAGCTGTAGAAGGCTAGAAGGCTTGATCATTTCTATTACCTTGGTTTTCATATTTTCAGGCTGCCTAGCGAGTTGGATAATCCATTCCCCTTTCCGTTCCCATACTTGTGCAACTCTAACTCGATGGTTTTGACTATTTCAGTTCCTTCTGCAGCTGGTTCGGGTAGACTCACATGAACGGATCCCTGTTTGATCGGTCTTGAAGATTCCTGAACCGCTTGCTGCTTGATGTAGTTGTAGAGTTGTTGATGAAAGGGATGGTCCAAAGAGTAGCAATTTTCAGCTCCATCAGGTGAATGACGCGACGATCCAGAGCCTTCTCTTTTGCAGAAGTGTGGGAGAGATGAATAGTCCATTATCTACATCGAGCATAAAATTCGACCTCCTTGTTATTGAACAAGAATAAATCAAAGACATTGAAACGCACGGGCAGTATATAATTCGAACCCAGTTCATTTTTCATCAAAATTAAATCTATCTTACATCAGACACGAGACATTTCATTGAACCTTACATGTATTGTGACAAGTTACAAGCTGAGTAGGATAAAGGAAAACTCTTTGTAGCTTGGTTTGCTAGGTTTTGTAGGTAGATGAGATCATTTATGGTAGATTCAAAACTATTTACGACTATTTACAAGTGATCGATTTTAACCTATGCACATGGGTGAATCAAATTAATCTTAAAGTTTAAATCTTATTAAACCAGTAATATTCGCCAATCTAAGGCTAGCTTAATGGATAAGGTACCTATTACTATCTGGAAGGTTCATGCTTCAATCTCCCAGCCCCTAACCGTTGAACTCAAAAAGAAAAAAAAATAATACTCTCTCTTGGTTTGGTTTGCTGTCATTTAGGAGATTTGTGGTTTGGTGGGCAAGGAGCCTATTTAGTATTTATGGTTGTGTTAACGTTTTGGAGTTGTCTTTGAGCACTTTGTAAGTTTTTTGATTACGTGATTAGCTATGGGTGTTTTGTGGCTCCGTTTGGCTTAAAATTTAGGTATTTTGTAGGTTGAATTTCGGGTTATTTATTACTTACATTTTATACATTTTTTTAGATTGGTTTAAAAAAATTTTAAAAAAAAAACCCATTACCCAAACCTAATTGTCTCAGAACATGTAGCAATAACGGATCAACTAACCTTCAGCAGTTCATCTCTTCCACTACCTGATAGAACTTGTATTTTTTTCCTAGTCCTCTCCTGCAACAGAGGCTTAACTACCTGCAATGGATTAGGCATATTACCAGCAATACCAAACAAGGAGATACAAATCACACACAAACATGCGATACCTTTCGTGTTTAAGATGATATAGAACCATGTTCAAGTTAACGATTCAGAGACGTTCTGTTAAAAACTTGGAAGAAAACTTTTAGGGACCAACTATAGATCTACTTACCTTCCAACAAGATGAAAATATGTAAGGGACATTTACTATGAAATACGTATTCGTCTTCTCCGGGTAGTTCAAGTCGTCGATGGTTGATATGATTGTCAATAACTGCAAAAAAAAAAACACAAGTACAAATAGCAGCTGAATATCAAAGAATTTCCAAGTTCCACAAAAAACTGAATCAGGTAGTCAAAAAAGTTATGTTCGAACTCTGAATCATCATTTCGATTAAGAAATTAAACTCAAATGTTAGACGTTAAAATGTTTTTACCTTGATTTGGCTCAGTGCGGACAGCTTTAAACCAGTCATATCTAATACCTTCACGCAAGTCGTAATAGGCCGCCCATACTTTTTCGATGCAGAAGGCTACGAAGAGTATAAAGGTCAATAAAGTGACTAAGGAAACATGGATGAGAACCATAACTCGAAAGCTCACCAAGACTACGCGATCCCGATATTCATTGATTTGAATGTGTGATTGCACATAGTAATTAACCTGTAACAGAAACAATAGAGGAATAAAAACATAAATATTACACTTCTTAAATGTGGAGAAGATGGTTTATCAGCACAAAACTATAAATTCCACAACAATACTCACAGATGCTTTATCAAATGTGCTGAGTCCCACGCCAATGGCAAAGACTGGTAGGCCCTAGAAGAAAGGACACAAAAATTACTCATGGGAAGGAAAAAGAAAGAAATAGCAAGGATGAAAAGTGTTGGGAGACTTAGAGTAATCAATAGTCATTTCATAACTTTTAGTTTGAGTTTGTTCATTAGTAGTTTGTTAATAATTTAACTGATTCGTGGGTTAAAATTCTCTATAAATAGAGGGTTAGTTTCTTTTATTGGTAATATTCGATTAACTTCTCTTGAAGATTACTCTCCCAGATGCTAGATTGCATCAAGTTTCCTTCATAGTCCCCCTTTTGTTCATTTTCACTACTTTTGAATAATTTGATTGTGTAGCTCTTACCCCCCTTAGCAAGATCTTGAAGGAATGAAACAAGAAGTAAGTTTTCAGAACCAAAACTAATTTCAATCACTTTAAAGGAAATGTAGTATGCACCTCTCTTGAGTAACCCGAAAGTCCTATGAGCTGAGAATCACGAATCGCTCGGTAAACATCGACGGGAACTATGGGTTTCTGTAGAGGAAGAGCAATGGATGGATTCAGCAGAACTCAGGGAACAATTGACCATGCAGAAAGCTCGAGGCGAAGCAGAATAAATACTTACCGTTAACATCATGTCGATTTCACTGTCTACTCGCCAATTTAAACAATCTATCAACTGCAACATCGGAAAGGTACATCAAGATGAGCACAACATATGGATCAGTACTGTAAGAATATTAGTAAATCATGTCTAACCATTTTGTGGGCTTTGTTAACGTTCCATTCCCGTGCCTTCAGAAATCGCTCCAAAGTTTCGATTAGATAGCCTTGATGAACATTCTGTAGCCATACACAGAGATCATCATGAGCTGTTCATAAACTTGATAAAATAGCTGAATAAGAACACACTAAACATCCTGAGAAAAGAAAATATGAGTGGAAAAGGCAGATCAGATCTTAAATCCATTTAAAACTGAATAAGTTCATCACACTCATTAACAGTTTGAGTTCTATCCCATAATTCACATGAATGGCTAGTGCAACTCGTTTCCAATCGCGATACAGCTACTCTGAATCAATTGGCAAGAGATCAACCAATTCCATGAGTAGCTAAAACATCCCAAATCAAATGTCGACAAGGTCAACAAATTGCTAAATGGAACCAGCCGACAGTTCTGCTCCTTCACCATATAGCTTCGAACTTCATTCATATCACTATTATCTTCCTTTTTACAAAGAACCATCCAAATATTTTCCAATTTTTAACCCAGTAATCTCTCAAAACAACAAATCCCAGCCAAGGATGAATTGAAACTTGAGTCAACAAACAGAGTCTCAAAAGTGAACACTAAACCTTCTTCCCTTTCTTCAAGTACAGGGGATTAGGGGGGAAAAAAACAGAAACCCACTTCAAGAACAAGAAAGAAAGTAAGAAAATAAGAACCAAAGCAACAATGGAGCAGTTGAAACTCGCAGAAAACACACAGATCGGAGCCAAAAACAGAGGAAAAAGAGAATGCGAACCTGAAAAGTGAACTTCAATCGCTCCTCAACTGGCATTAAACAAAATCCCAAATGGAAAAGAATTTTTTTTTGAAAAAAAAAAGTAGACAGTTAAGAATAGAGAAGAAGAAAAATGAAAAGGGAAGAAAAAATAGGCGCTAACCCTGATCTATCAAAGCTCGGAGCTGGCGGATCGCCTCCTCAGAACCGATTCCCATTTCTTCTTTGTTCTTCTCTGTTCTTCTTCTTCTTCGGTGGGAAAAATCAGAATGCTATATCCCACCAAATAAAAACCAAAAATAAAATTGGGTTTTTGTTCTTCACTCGAATTTCATTTTTAATAATTATTTAAAAAAGAAAAAAAAATAAAAAATTGTCCTTTGACGCTTTCTTACATGATTTTAAATACAGAGGACAAATACCGTCGTTTGACAGAGAAAGGAAAGAGAAAGAGAGTAGTCAACATAAGGGGCAGCTGAAGTCGTTTCTCTCTCTCAAAAGGGTCAAAGGAGAGAGAAAACAAAGGTGGTTTCTTTTTTCTTTTTTTTTTCCTTTTTTACAAAATATAATTAAATTTTGAGGAAAAGATTTTTTTTTTTTTTCTTTTTTTTGAAAAGTGGAAAAGAAAATATTAAACCAACCCCGACACGTTTTTCTTATCGAATATTATTACCTTTTGAATCATGGGTGAAACTTAAACTTATGACATTTAAGAAATGTTATTGACGTTTTGATAAGTTATGTTAAAGTTTACTTAAATTCACTTTTTCAATTTTTAAAAAGAAATTCAATTTTACTATTTTAATTTTATCTCTATTAATTATATTTATTTAAATTAATGGTACAAATTAGGGCTGGTTGCACAAATAGCAATCAGGCCCAAACTAATTGCAAATTTAGCAAACTTTAAAATGTTTTGCAAATATGGCAAAAAAACCTGTTTCTATCACTGATAGACTTTATTATATCACTGATAGACTTCTGATAGACTTCTATCAGTGATAGACTATTATCTCTGATAGACTATTATCACTGACAAAAATCTATAAAAAGCTGAGGTGATCAGCGATAGACTTCTATCAGTCATAAGATATCAGCGATAGAAATTGCTATATCCGCAAAATTTTTAAAAACATGCTATATTTGCAAACAATAAGTCTTAAATTGTCATTTACTACAATTTCCCTACAAATTATCCTTAACTATGAGGTTTGTTATAATTAACGGGTGGACTTTTTGATCAGTTTGATAAGTGTTGCACAACCCTTCAGATTCAATTTAAATAATAGAGAGGAAGGGAAAATTTGTAATATGTAAAAAATGAATTAAAATCATTCTTCTTCTTCCTACCTTTTTCTCTCCTCCTCCGACCAATATTGTCGCCACTGCACCGACGAGGGTTGCGAAGAAGAGGAGATGCTCCGACATTGGGAGGACGAGTGGGTTGAGAGTTGTGATGTTGATTTTGGTTTTGGCTTCGCACTTTAGCGTTAGGATCTGATAGGCTAAAATCCAAGGGAATCAAATGGTCGTGGATGGCTGAAGGGAGGCAAGTGCAATAGTCGACTCGAGAGGAGAGAGGTGGGCGGCGGTAGCAATGGTGGTTTTGGTTCATTTTTTCCATATGACAAATTTAACATTCTCCTACATTACTCAAGTTAAACCCAATAGAGTTGTTGCAACACTTATCAAACTTTAAGGGGTGTAATTGATCAAATTGGTTTAGAGAATTAATTATAACAAACTTCATAGTTTAAGGATGATTTGTGCAATTAACCCTATTTATTTTGAGTTTTATTATAAAATATTTGTTAATATTATTATGTACATAGTTGGGATTTTTTTTTTAATATTGTAATTTTCGAACTATTTATAAAAATATTGTATGTTTCAAACTATTTTTAAAAATATAGATAAAAACTAAAATCATCTTTAAAATACGATTTGCATCCACGTAGATGTACAGAGACGGTTCTTTCAGGTGCACACATATTGTCTTTTCAAAAGATGATTTGCATCCACGAAAAGAATTTTTTTAGCAGCGTGCATTAAAAAATCGATATCCTTTTACTCAGATATTCAAAAAAATTGAAAAAATATGGTTCGAAAGCTAACTTCAATTTGATATATGGTTTCACTATTGTTGGAGTTGTATATTAGAAGATAAAGATCATCGAAGTTGGACTATGGTTCTGCAAATTTCATAACCGTAGCTCAACTTTGACGATTTTTATCTTTTGATATACAACTCATCAATTAAAACCTTAGATTCATACTAGAACCACGATGAAAAAATAGTGAAACCCGTTATCAAATTGAAGCTCTCGGTGTTAGTTTTACGGCCATATCTATTTTGAATTGTTTGCATATATAAATAAAAAGATATCGATCTTTAAATGTGCGTTGTTCAAAAGACAATGTGCAGATTGTACATCATTTTACACCATTCAAAAGACAACCCTAAACCCTAAACTATATTCTTTTTTTCTTAATCAATCAACGACATTTGTAATATTTCCATACACACAATTTTTTTTAGTGCATAGTAACTAACCACAAAATAGAAGAAAGCAAAAACAAAAGGAACAAATATCAGACTCAACCCGTTGTACTCAGGACAAGGCTGGAATCGAGTTGTCGCCCAAAATCAGCAACCGCTCCCGATCGTAGCATCCCATGAGTTCCTCCGGCACCTCTTCCATCATCACCGTCGACAACCTTTGCCTCACTGTCCACTGAGCCACCTCGTGCGCCAGCTTGTTTCCTTTGCGATTGCAATGACCAAAGGTACATCGTCGAAACCGGTAATTTTTCTCCTTAACTTCCGACGCGATCATTCCCACTTCTGAAATCTCACCTAATTTCTTCTTCATAAGCAGGTTGGCAACCCTCAGCGAGTCCGTCTCCACTTCAAGAGCTTGAAACCCCACCTCAGTCGCAATAGTCAGCCCCTCTCGCACAGCTAAAGCTTCCAACACATCCACTTCCGCCAAGTTTTCATAGAAATTGTATTCATTTCTAAAAATCCCTGAAATTGCACATACCCTCTCCCCTGTTCTGATAGAAATATCTGTATTTAATTTGATAAGCTCTGATGAGGGAGGATTCCAAACCGAATCCGTCTGAGACTGTAACTGAGTTGTTTGCCCAAACTTGCCTTGAAACTCTGTAAACAATTGTGTGTACTCCAAAACTCAATCCCACATGCTTCCCCCTTTAGCTTCATCTCCATCAAACTTTCATAAGACAACCTTATTCCTTCGATTCCATAGAGACCAAGCCATCACCAGAAAACGTTTCATGTCCTTCGCATTTAGATGAGAAAAGAACCAAAAGACGAGATCATCATAGCAGATCATACATTTTCAGGCTTCCTCTTACATTTTTGACACCCCCTCACATCCATACTTCTTCGCAAAAGATTGCAATTAGTTGGAAGGAGCTCTTTAAAGACCCTTTAGCTAATTTTTTTTAATTTTGTTAGGGATTCGACAATTCCACATAAAGTTCCACCATTTAGCCATTGGTTGAGCCTCAGATGAAGATGGTTCATTGTCCCTGCTGCTAGCTAATTGATATCCACTCCGAACTTAGTAATTTCCACTCTTCTCATAGTGCCAAATTAATCTATCCCCATTGCCATTCGAGGGAGGGGAATGCCCAAAATGACATTCACATCTTTAGGATCACAATATGAGGTGATAACCTCTCGATTCCATTGATTCTCATCACATATCAACTTAGAAACAACATTGATATTAGGCTGCCTAATTGGTTTAATTAGACAGAAGCTCGTTGGTCTTGAGATCCACTGATCATCCACACATACATTCATCCCATCACCTATTCTCCAACTGAGTCCAGTTTTAAGCAGCTCGCGGCCCCACAATAGGCTTTTCCACACAAATGAGGCATTATACTTCATCCCCGCTTGTAAAAAACTTGATTCCATAAAATATTTCCCTCTAAGAACTCGCGAAAGTAGGGAATCCGAATTGTTGAGAATCCTCCAACACTGTTTGGCCAACAAGGCTTGGTTGAACAGTTCGAGGTCCCGAAATTCAAGCCCCCCTTTAAATTTGGAGACACATAGCTTGCTCCACTTTGCCCAGTGTATCTTTTTATTCCCCCGTACACTGTTCCACCAAAATTTGGCCATTATACTATTACACTCTGAAAGCAAGGTCTTAGGAAGTTTAAAACATCCCATCGCATAAGTAGGAATTGCTTGAGCCACAACCTTTAAAACAACATCTTTCCCTCCAGAGGATAATAATTGGTCCTGCCATTTGTGTAAGGCTTGTCAAATTCTATCCTTTATATAAGCAAATGATTTGCATTTACTTTTACCCAACCAAGTGGGGAGCCCCAAATATCTTTCATGTTGATCCACCATATTAACTTTCAATCGATTCACAATACCATCTCAGATATCAATTGGAGTATTAGGACTGAAACAAATGGCAGATTTACTGAAGTTAATCTCTTGCCCTGTGAGAATAGAAAACCTCTCCAAGGCCCCAACAATATGCTCAGACTCCTCCCGCGATGCCTGAAAGAATAAGAAGTTATCATCAGCAAACAAGAGATGAGAAATTGGGGGGAAAGAGATGCAATCTTAACCCCTTGAATTTGATTCATCACTTTCAAGTTTCCAAGTAACCTTGATAGTCCTTCCGCACATAATAAGAACAAATATTGTGACATGGGGTCCCCTTGCCTGAGGCCCCTAGTTGGGATAATTAGTCCTTTTCTAGAGCCATTTATCAGAAAGGAGAACGAAACTGTGGAAATACAGCCCATAATGAGATTGATCAGCCTCTTGTGAAAGCCTAGGACAATTAAAAAGCCCTCAATAAAGGACCATTCTACTCGGTCGTATGTTTTGCTCATATTGAGTTTTAAAGTCGCTCATCCAACCTTACCCTTCTTTGTTTGGCGAATGGAGTGGAGACACTCGAATCCTAAGATTGCATTATCTGTGATCACTCTATTCAGTACAAAAGCACTATGATTTAGGCTTATAAGGTCATGGAGAACATTCTTAAGCCTATTTTCCACCGTTTTTGCCACAATTTTATAAAGCACATTACACAAACTAATAGGGCGAAATTGGGAGACACACCTGGGCTATCTGAATTTGGGGATGAGTACTATGACAGTTTTGTTAATTTCTGTCAATGATCTTCCCTCGTTAAGCACCTCAAGGCAGAATTGAAGAACATTTTTGCCAATGATGGGCCAAAACTTCTAATAAAACCCAGTTGTAAACCCATCTATCCCAGAGGCCTTTGAAGGATTCATTTGCTTGAGAGCTAACATGACCTCTTCCTTTGTAAATTGATTCCCCTGAATTTCCCGCTCGACCTCTGAAAGACTAGGGGAGATTGTTGAGAAAAAACTTGTACAAATAGTGCTATTAGCCATCATGTTGGAAGAGAACAAACTATCAAAATACCTTGTCACCACCCCCTCAACCTTATCAACCTCCTCCTGCCACACTCATCTATCATTCAGAATACCTTCTGTTCGATTACCACGTCTTCGCTGATTAGCTTTTTGGTGAAACCAACGTGTATTTTGATCCCCCCAACGAAGCCAGTCAGTTCTTGCCCGTTGTTTCCAATACACCTTCTCCTCACTTAGAAGCTTTTCAAGAGCCCTTCTCGACTCCTGGATATCAAGATTATGAGCTATAGCCCTCTGAAGAGACTTTCGAGCGGTATTAATTCTGGTTTTGTAGGACCCCATTTTGTCACCACCCCACTCCAACAACATCTTCCCACACCTCAGCAGACGATTACACAGAGATTCATTAGGCTGCTCATGGCACCGCCACCCTTCTTCAATAACTTGGGAACATTCCGCGAAATTCAGCCACACTTCTTCAAAACGAAACTGCCTTACAACCCTCTTTGATCTTTCCTGGCAAACTTTCCGGATTTCAATAACAAGAGGGCAATGATCCGAATAAATGAATTCCAGATGTCTGACCCCTGTAAATGGAAACATTGTGAGAAAAGATTGGGAGCACATACTTCTGTCCAATCTTTCATTCGTCAATTCACCCCTCTACAGTTATGGTACCATGTATAAGGACTACCCCTAAAGTACAGGTCCAGCAAATTACACTCGTCGATCACATCTCTTAAACTTTGCATTTGACCCCCCCAATTATTCTTACATTCCCACAATCTCATTGAAGTCTCCGCCAATTATCCAAGGAATGGAGTGTAACATTTGTAACCTTCTCAAAAGCTCCCACGAAACCTTCCTTTATGTATCAGGGTCCCCATAGAAACCAGTGAATCTCCATCTCCCCTCTTCAGTCACCACTATTGCATCAATGTGAAATTTGTTAAAGGAGCATAGACTCACGTTTAACTCTTTTTTCCACAATAGACAAAGTCCCCCGCTACTTCCCTCACTATCAACAACAATTAAACCCTCAAAACCCAACGAACGCTTGTAACTTCCTGCCTTATCCTTCTTTATTCGAGTTTCTGATAGAAATAGTAACAAGGGTTTTACTTCTTGCACCACTTTGTGCAATGCCTCGGACGCCCTGAGATTTCCCAACCCACGAGCGTTCCAACACAGAATATTCATTGAGTTCGGCAACCCTGTTCCACATTAACAGGGTTTGTCGCTAGAGGACTAAAATCCCACCATGATGTATTAATTTTTGTTTCTTTTCCACACCTTCATTATTATCGGTCCCGCCCTCACCTCCATCCTCCAACGACAGTGATTATCTCTCCAACCATTTTCATTAAAATCACCTTAATCTTTGAACTTTATCATATCAACCATTTTTATAATGTTATTTAATTTCTCAAAATACATATCTATATATATAATAATAATAATTAAATTGCACCAGCACAATTAATTCATATATATAATAATTAAATTGCACCAGATTACTAGTTAATATTTAAGAAAAAAATCAATTTATTATCTTAAACTTTGGTTCTATCAATTAAAATCATAAATTAATGATTGTCCAATTTAAATCCTAAACTTTTAGAAGTATATCAATTTATACATTCTATAAAAATTTTATTTAAAAAAATATTAATTTAAATTTTAACAATTAAACTCCTAAACTTTCCTAAGTAAATCAATTTTATGAAAGTTTAAGCGTTTAATTGATAAATTATAAGTCTCTTATGTGAAAAAGTAACATTTTTCTAAGATATGTTGTAAATTGATATGCTTATGAAAGTTTCGGGCTTAAATTGATACAATCATTCGTTTAGAGTTTTAATTGATACAACCTTCCAAGTTTAAGGATATAAATTGATTTTTGTCCTAATTTTTGTTTTTTTTTTTTTATAAATTTTCAAATCTTCTTTTTTTACCCTGAATTTAATTATAATCAATTCAATTACAGGTTTTTTTATTTATTTATTTATTTATTTTAAATAACTTTTTGTTGATTAGTGGGAAGAGGGTTAAGGATGATATGGTGGGTGTGTAGATAGAAATTAGCCAACTAAAATCAGATAATTTGTCCTTATCACATACGGTATACCTACAAAATATTTTAACATTTAATTATTTTAATATCAATAGTTTTCTTTATTCCCATTGTCCAACTATATATTTTTTTTTTTTTTTTTTTTAGGAATTCGATTCATGACTTCTTAATCAGGTACAATCTTTATATCAATGACTTCTGAATCAGAGGTACAATCTTTATATCAATTGAGTTATGCTCGATTTCTTCTCAGTATCGAATTTTCTATTGTCTTACTTTCATTTTATCCACTTTTAAATATTCTGTAAGTTGACAACATAAGTCAAGAAAAAAGAAAGAAAGAATCATATTACTCTTCATCTTTAACATATCTTTTTCTCTTTTCTATTTTTAGAAAGAAAAAAAAACTTTTTTTTAAAAAAAAAAAAAAATTTGGTCAAAATCCTCTTTCATTTGTTAAATATTATGCTTATTCCGTTTAAGTTTTTAAATTTTCAAAGATTATATTTTAATCTAAGTAATCTTTTAATTGATTCTAAAGCAATTATTGTTGGCATAGCTCAATAATATTTTGGTCAAAATCCTCTTGCATAGCTCAATATTTTAATCTTTTAATTCTAAAGCAATCATTTTAGTTATTTAAAAAAAAAAACCGTTTAACAAAATTTAACATAAGCAAGTGAGCTACATTTTGGTCAATTGATCAGTTACATTATTGTTGGCATAAACACTCATT
The DNA here is from genome assembly GCA_028017165.1 of Herpetospermum pedunculosum. NCBI lineage: Eukaryota > Viridiplantae > Streptophyta > Magnoliopsida > Cucurbitales > Cucurbitaceae > Herpetospermum > Herpetospermum pedunculosum. Next base: position 47,691,696 of record CM051528.1, on the reverse strand, counting down.
TTATTCATTTACTTAATCAATAAACAAATATTTGAACTCGCAATAATAAGATGTCAAATTCTCAAACAAATATTTGAAATCACAAGAATAAGATGCCAAATTTCTAAACAAATTTAGATTCTTGTTAAATGATTAGTATAAAATTATTACAAATGATTAAAAGTAAGGAAGGAAAATACAATATATTTGGGATGGTTGCATAAACAGCAATCAGACCCAAAATAATGACAAATATAGCAAAATTTAAAATTAGTGACCTCAATGTTATCGCTGATATATGACTATTATTGATAGACTACTATCAGTGATAGTCACTGAAAAAAATTTATAAAAAAAATTGAAGTAATAGATTACTATCAGGAATAGAAAATATTTGTATTTTTTTAAAAAAAAAAATGCTATATTTTTAATTATTTTACTCTAAATGTACATCTGTTACAATTTTCTAAACTTGAAAGTAGATAAAAATAAAATAAATATAAAGTTTATACAATAATATAAAATTTTATCCTAGATTAATTGATAGTAATTTGATATAATACGTCTTTGTTGATTTACCTTGTTAGTAATATTTTAATTGATTGTCAATTTGGATATATCTTGATAGATAAAGATACCTAAGATACTTATGATCTTATTTAAGATAATAGATCCAAATTTGAACTTAAACTAAATAATATATATGATTAGACTTTACAAAAAAAAAAAAATAATAATAATAATAATAATAATAATAATATATGATTAGTGTTTAAAGAACTAAACTATATGTTAAAAAGTCAGGATATACTAAAAAAAAGAATAAAATAATTTGATTGTTCTCCATATTCCAATTTAATAGAAAATGTCAAAAAAGTAAAAGTTAAAAAAAAGTAGAAAGTGGAGAGATATGATGAGTTTATCATCTTTAAAAGGAATCAAGAATGGCCAAACCAAAACTTGTCAAAAAGAGAATTTAAGGTGTCCTGGTCTTGTGGTGTCCACACGCCACGTGGATTTCAAACTCCCTTGTCTTTTTCTCCACTTTTATGATAACATTATACATATACCACCAAGTCATTGTTTCTATTCCTCAATTATAAATACTAAATCATAACTTATAACATTTTAATAAGATAAATATAAATTATCAAATATTTGACATGGTTTAAAAAAAGGGTTATAGGATGGATTGACATACTTCTTTTCCCACTTACTATAAATAATTCCTTCATTCACCTTAGTATTGATTTATGCAAACACCATCTGAATGGGATGCCTTATTGACATCAAGAGGCCGAGCATAAATCTCACGGTGTGAACTTCGCAGAGAACGTAGGAGGAAATTAATATATCATATATACCTTCTCAACACCACTACTAAGTATTTTAAACAGTTTAGGTATACTATTACTTAGACATTATCCGACTAAGACAATAAAACCTAAGTCTAGGTAAAACGGGCTTTTACCTATGCTGTCTAGGTGATAAACACTTTAAAACCTTAAAACCCTCATGTGCATGCTCATAAAGTCGGGTTAACTTAACTCAAATACTGAATCGATCTCCAGGTAGAAGGTGTTCCGTAAACCGTAACTTAAATACCCCTAACCTTCGACAGAATTTCACCGGGTGAGTTCTCTTGTAACCTTAGCTTTATAAGATATCGTCCTATTTTAACTATTAAAACCGAACGATACTAAAATCCTAAGAGCTTTGGATTTTTTTTTTTTTTTAACCTTTAGTGAGCATGCAATTAATTAAACATACTAAAGTGGACCGATTTTGGCATCGAGCAAACATACAACTAACCCTTCGAACCGCCTAAAAAACCAACTTGTACTCCCGAACCCTTTGGCTAGCTGCACTCTCGAGCTTCCCTTCGAACCGCCGTGAACAAGCTTGTATTAGAAATCATGGGGTTCCATCCTAAAACCAAGTGGTGTTAAGAGGAGTAGCCCATGTATATTACAAACTAACCCTTCGAACCGCCCCAAAAACCAACTTGTACTCCCGAACCCTTCGGTAGCTGCACTCTCGAGCTTCCCTTCGATTCGAACCGCCATGAACGAGCTTGTATTAGAAATCATGGGGTTCCATCCTAAAACCAAGTGGTGTTAAGAGGAGTAGCCCATGTATATTATTATATTGTGAGTGAGGTCCTTTCATCTTTCCGATGTGGGATCCTCAACATGCCCCCTCAAGATGGTGTCAGATTCCATTTTTGGACCGAATGCCCGTTTGGGCTTCGTGGGCTCTGATACCATATTAGAAATCATGGAGTTCCATCCTAAAACCAATTAATGATAGGAGGAGTAGCCCATGTATGTTATATTGTGAGTGAGATCCCGATGTGAGATTCTCAACATGTCCCCTCAAGATGATGCCTCTTTGGGTTCACCATCTTGGGCCGACTCTTCAGCACACATTAAAGCTCATACATTCTCGGACAATTACAAAACGAAGCACAAATCGAAGCTCATAAAATGCCAAAACCGGAAAAACACTTTAGATGCCCAGAAAAATTAAATTTCTAAATGATACCCACCGAGCTCAAATTGATGCAAATTGAGTGCTCAAAATACGTTCTAATACCAATTGTTGGAGCGCATATAATGCAGCGGAAGCGAATTAGATCATTGACACTCTAATTTCATTAATTTAACTAAACAAGAAACATGCTAAAAGCTTGGAAAAATAAGAAATAAGAACACATACCTCTTGTAGTTCGAATTTCTTCAATTTCGTTGCTCGTTTCTCCTCACGAACTCTTCGATTCTTCTCTCGACCTCTTCGAGGACCACCTTCGATAGTTCCGTTATCCTCAAACCGTGCAACGAAGTGATGAGACTTCTTTACAAGAGGAAAGATGGAAGAGAAGAAGATTGGAGGAGAAGGGTCTATGGGAAGATGATGAGTTTTTAGAGAGAATCACTTATTCACTTCTAAAGAAAAAACTCAAAAAATCTCTTTCATCCTAAGCTTCAACAAAAATGAAAAAGAAGAACCCAACCTTTTTTTTTTTTAGTTTTCTCTTCTTTTGTTTTTGAGCTTTTTTAAAACTTGAGTGGTAAGTTTAAGAAAAATAGATTAGTCATCATGATACTTATCAAACATGCATCTTTTAATAATATATTATTTTATTATTTATTTAAAAATTAATTCATAATTAATTTTAAATAAATATAATATATATTTTAATTAATTAAACTTTTTAATAAGCAAGAGTTTATAGTAAGCTCAGAATTAAGATCGAGTTACCTAGGCCATCAAATGAAAATGTCGGTCTCATCACTAAACGGTGTTATAAAGAGAGAGCAACATATTTCGCGGTTCGGTCTTATACAAACTCTTTGCACATGACGCCCTCACTCGCACATCTCCATGTGAAACGATTCGGATCACATCGTTTTGTACAATACAAAGTGAGCCGCATCCAATAGTGTTACCAGGATAAGGTACCCAGCCTTATCCGTATACTAAAGACCGTTTTGACTGACTACTTGAGCCTGATCCACAATCATGTCATACATGAGGCTAAGTACTCAAATTCAGCCATGGGTGTTGGTCATTGGTATAGGTTAACCTAAACACGTTTCACTTTATTCCAGTAAACTCTTTTACTGAATAAAACTAATAACTCTTTATTCTAAATAGAATATTTACAAACATAACAGTTTACAAACCACGAGTTTTAGGACATAAATCCCAACAGTTATATTATGGAATAAGTCTTTATGCGCATGTAGGTTGTAATGCAATTGCATCGAGAGATCGCAGTTGTTGAATGTTATGACCTAAGTTTTATTTCATAGCATCATGTTCTACCTAACCTATGCATATGCATATATAGTAACTTCAAGTGGACCAAGAACCAACCTACACTCTTTTTCATCTTTTCATATTTATCGTTTACGCATACCACACCTCTTAACGACAATCATTTGTGTACACAGTTACAATTATGTATGCTAGTCTTGCATCTTTTGTGGCTTAATAAAATCAGTAACCTACGCATGTTTTGTAACAATCATTTAAGTGTGCAGTCGCACTTATCCTTGTTGACAATTCTTTATTACTTGTTGAGGTTAAGTGTGCACTTGCACTTATCCTTGAGTGACAACCAATTGTGTGTTCCATTAAATGTATGTGCTCATCCACTTCTTGCATTAATCACGCATGCTACATACTCACTTCCTTCACATTCCTATCACATCATACATATACACACAAAAGTCTGTGTTAAGGAGTCATAAAATCCCAACCCATGGATCTAAAAAACTGCAATCAAGGCGCCGAAAAAACCGCAATCAAGGCGTCGAAGTCAATAATCCATTTTCCAGACAGACCAATGGGTAAATACGAAAAAATACCTCCAAAATGTGATGTAATGACTTCATCACCATTGTTTTTTCTCTTTCTTCGTTTTTTTTCTCCGTATTCCGTGGCGGACTCAGCTTCACCTACCTCTTCGTCTCTTTTGCCTTCTATGGCTGATCCCGTTCCACCAACCTCTTCGTCTCCTTCGGTCGCTGCCAATCTCAGTTCTTCGTATTGATCAATACATCAATACATCAATCCTTATCATCTTCATCATTCTGATGGAACGAATTTAGTCCTCGTTTCGGAATTACTTACTGAATCGAACTATACTTCTTGGAGTCAAGCAATGACCCTCGGCCTCACTGTGAAGAACAAGGTTGGGTTTGTGGACGGTTTTCTCACTCAACCTACGGGTTCTCTCTTTCGTTCTTGGACCATTTGTGATAGTGTTGTCAAAGCTTAGATCCTCAATGCCCTTTCCAAGGAGATTTCTGCGAGTGTCAATTTTCCTGATTCGGCTAGGGTTATTTGACTTGATCTTCAACAACGTTATCAGCGCAAGAATCGTCCCCGAATTTTTCAGCTTCGTCGAGAAATTTCCAATCTACCTCAAGATCAACACTCAATTTCCACATATTTCGCGAAACTCAAGACTCTATGGAATGAATTGTCTACTCACCGCCCGTCTTGCACTTGCGGTGGTTGTTCTTGTAGAGGTGTTCAAGAGTTATCTTCATATTTTCAAACAGAGCACGTTATGGCGTTTATGATGGGTTTGAATGATTCTTTCGGTCAGATACGAACTCAACTCCTTCTCATGGAACCCGAGCCCTCTCTTGCTTGGGCCTTCTCCCTTGTTGCGCAGGAAGTTGATCAGTGTGCTTCTACCGTTGCATCTACAGCTTCTCCCATCCATGCCACGACTCTTCTTGCCAAGAATTCACCATCCACATCTGGTTCTCGATCTCACTCTTCCAGGAGAAAGGATCGCCCTGTTTGCACTTATTGTAAATTTCAAGGTCGCACTGTTGATTGTTGCTACCATATCATTGGCTATCCTCCTGGGCATCGTCTTCACAAGCCAAGTCCTCTTAAATCACCATCTATCCCTGCCACTGCTTCAGATACTTCCGGTTTTTCCTCTTTGACCACTGAGCAATGCAATGGCCTTCTCTCTATGTTACAGTCGCACATGGCTAGTAGCAAGGTTACTTCTGCCTCTGCTTCTTCCTCTGGAAATGCTCATGTTGCAGGTACTTGCTCTATTTTCGTTCCTTCTTCGAATGCTTGGATTCTTGATTCTGGAGCATCTGCTCATATTTGTTATATCAAGTCTATGTTCAAGTCTCTTACCCCTGTGAATGGTGTTTCTGTAACGTTGTCCAACCAATGTCGTCTTATAGTGGATTATATTGGGGATATATGTGTTTCTGCTGGATTTGTTCTTCAGAATGTGTTATATGTGCCAACTTTTCGCTTCAATCTTGTTTCCATCAGTGCATTGACTGCTACTTCTTCAACTCTGATTACATTTCAACATGATTCTTTCCTTATTCAGGACAAGTCCTCTTTGAAGATGATTGGCAAGGCTAAGCTTTAGCATGGTTTATATTTTCTTCAGGCTGACCGAATGTCTTCTGACCTCTCAACCACCTCTGTTTGTTCTTCTTTTAGTTTGAATAATGCATCTGTTGATTGTCATTTTGTTCCTTATTGCACTGATTCATTGTGGCATGATCGTCTTGGTCATCCTTCACATAAACATTTGATTCCATTGAAGAATATTTTGCCTCGCATTGCTTCTCTTCCTCATTGCTCCACACCCTGTTTAATTTGTCCTTTGGCTAAGCAACATCGCCTATCTTTCACATCACATGCTCATATTGCTACTCATATGTTTGATATTATTCATTGTGATACTTGGGGACCATATCAAACTCCTACACATGTTGGTTATCGATATTTCTTGACTGTTGTGGATGATGTTTCGCGTTACACTTGGGTTTTTCTGATGAAACAGAAATCTGATGCCTTAACTATTATCCCTCAGTTTTTTAAGTATGTTGATACCCAATTTGGCCTTGCAATTAAGTGTTTTCGATCGGATAACGCTCCTGAACTCTCTTTTACTGAGTTTTTTTTGTCAAGAGGTGTTGTTCATCAGTTTTCTTGTGTTGAACGTCCTGAGCAGAACTCTGTGGTTGAAAGGAAACATCAACACTTACTCAATGTTGTCAGGGCTCTACTTTTTCAGTCTCGGTTACCTATTCAGTTTTGGGGGGAGTGCATTTTGACTGCTTGCTTCTTGATTAATAGAACTTCATCCCCTATTTTGCGATGAGCTACTCATTATTTCCGTTTGAAAGGTGCACATGCTGACTATACTTGTCTTCGGGTGTTTGGAAGTCTCTGTTTTGCTTCCACTTTATTTTCTCATCGGTCAAAGTTTCAGCCTCGTGCCATTCCCTCCGTTTTTATAGGTTATCCGCCTGGAGTTAAGGGATATCGCTTATATGATATTGAAAACAAGAGGGATTTTATTTCGCGGGATATTGTTTTTCATGAAACTATCTTCTCTTTTCACACCATCACCGACCAAAAAGAGGTTGTTGATCCTTTTCCCAACCTTGTGTTACCTAAGTTCTTTGATGTTGCTGACATTCCCTCCCCACCTGAGGTTCTTTGTACTCCACTTATGATCTCAAATGAGCCTTCCTCCTCCTCTATTTCTGAGGTTGGACATACTGACACTCCCGTGACCACAGTGGATGCTTCAGCCCCTATCTCTTCTGGTCCACAAATTGATCCACAACCTCCTGCTCGTCGTTCTTCACGACCAATTAAGCCTCCATGTTACTAACAGGATTACCATTGTTCTCTTTTGCACTCCACAGTCTTACCACACAATGCCATCAAGTTTCCACTTCACAAAGTTTTGGATTATCATCGGTTATCTTCAGAGTTTCGAGCTTTTTCATTGAATGTTTCCTCTACATATGAACCTACTTTCTATCATCAAACAATTCATTTTCCTCATTGGCAGGCTGCTATGCGTGATGAGTTGGTAGCTATGGATACTAACCATACATGGTCTGTTGTTCCTTTACCCGCGAATCAACACACAATTGGTTGTAAGTGGGTATATAAGGTCAAACATAAGGCTGATGGTACTGTGGATCGCTTCAAGGCTCGCCTTGTTGCCAAGGGCTATACTCAACAGAAGGGCCTCGATTATATTGAAACATTTTCTCCAGTGGCCAAAATGGTGATTGTTAAAGTTCTTCTTACTTTGGCTGCTTCTTTTCAATGACCTTTTGTTCAACTTGATGTTAACAATGCTTTTTTACACGAAGATCTTCTTGAGGAAGTTTACATGGATCTTCCTTTGGGCTACAAACATAATGTGGTTCCTTCTCAGGGGGAGCGTTTTGTTTGTCGACTTCACAAATCCATCTATGGATTGAAACAGGCTTCTCGACAATGGTTCGATAAGTTCTCTTGCACCCTATTGTCTCTTGGTTTCAAGCAATCTAAATCGGATTATTCTCTCTTCACCCGAGGTAATGGTTCTTCTTTTGTTGCTCTTTTGGTCTACGTTGATGACATTATCATCACATGAGCATCTTCCCCAATTATTGATTCTTTGAAGGCTCATCTCAACTCTGTTTTTAAGTTGAAAGACTTGGGTCCTCTAAGATACTTCTTGGGTTTGGAGATTGCTCGTTCAACCAAGGGTATTTTTTTGTCCCAACGCCATTATGCTCTTCACCTCCTCGAAGATGCTGGTTTCTTGGCATCTAAACCATCTCCTTTACCTATAAATCCTCATGTTCGGTTGAATGCTACTGATGGTGCTTTGTTGCCTGATCCCACAGCTTATCGTCGTTTGATTGGGCGCCTGTTGTATCTTACTGTCAGCCGCCCTGATATCACTTTTGATGTCCACAAGCTGAGTCAATATGTGGCTCAACCTCGCCAGCCTCATTTAGCTGCGGTTCATTTCTTGCTTCGGTTTTTGAAAGGCCACTGTGGACAAGGTGTTTTCTTGCCCGCTTCTACTTCTTTTCAGCTTCGCGGTTTCACTAATGCAGATTGGGGCTCCTGTTTGGATTCCCGAAAATCTACCACGGGTTTTTGCATTTTTTTTTTTGGTGATGCTCTTGTCTCTTGGAAAGCTAAGAAGCAAAGTACCAATTGAGCATGAGATGACAATACCCCAATAGAGCATTGTTGTTCCTTTGAAGGAGGAGAGAAAAAGCACGAGCAATAGTCGAAGGGGATCTAAAAGTAACAATTGAGCATGAGTGTTAGCAAAAGACTCATTAAGGCCCATGAGAGAATTTAACAAATACTCAACTTGGAAACAAATGGATACGACACAAATACCGCCGCAGCTACACGATCCACAAGTGTTTAATTTATCCTAGAAGGTCTTAATGAATCCTAGTGTGTTCTCCATCGAGAGACCAATCACCATAGACCCACTCCATGACATGTACTTGTCCTCATTGAGTAATCCAAGTGGAGATAATACGGGTTGATGTACACCTCAGGAGGAACGAGGGTCATTTGGTTGGTGGAAGGGAAAAGAAACTAAAACCCAACAATGATGCTACTAAATCATAACAATACTTACCAAACTTTAAAGTTTTAACTCGTACATTCCACGTATAAATTTTACTGAGTGATTTTTTCTTCAAATATATATCTATATATATATATATATATATATATTTTTTTTTTTTTTGATTTATATCTTATTTTCGGTCATTGATAACTTATCAATTTATTTGATAAAAAATTATTGTAAAATGCATTGTTTTCACTCTATATTCCATAAATATCACTATGCTTGAAATATGATGGCTTTAGCATGATTTGGTTTTTGCTTTTCTTAAATCTCTAAAATGTCCTCTAATTTTTGTATATTTTATATTTCATATTTCATATTTAGATCATCATTTAATGTATTTTTTTTTTGTATTAAATAAAATTTAAATTATTTATATTGTTTTTATATTCTTCACTAATATTTATTGCTTTAATTAATTTTTTCTATATTTATTTTATTCACTCTTTTTTTTTTCGAAAATTTCAATTAAAATTTGAAATATTATATTTCATTATTATTATATTTTTTTATTTTTTATTTTTCACTTATTTTCGAAAATTTCAATTAAAATTTGCAATATTATATTTCATGTTTTAGTGTATGCTATTTTTTTTTTCTTATTTACATTTTTTCTGAGTCAACATTTTTTTTTCGTCCAACTGTATGTCTTGAAATATTTCAACATATATACTTCGTTTATATACTATAATATAACATATATACTCGTTTATGTAATATAATCCAACAAAAATATTATGACAAATTTTATATTTCAGGTTTAGATTGTCATTTAATGTAAATTAATTTTTTTTCCTCATTTACATTTTTTCGTGAGTTAATATTTGTTTTCTACCCAACTCTATATCTTAAAATATTTCAACTTTTTCAACATATATACTTCATTTATATATTATAATAATCCAATATATATATAAATATATTCTTCATTTATATACTGTAATTCAGCATATATACTTTATTTATATTTCAAACATGAAATTAAAAAATAATATATATTGATGTTATTAAATATACATAACATTTATAGAATATAATTTTTTTTTTATCTAAATATATATAATCTCTATTTTTCTCTCTTTTAGTTCTCTATTTCTCTCATGCACGTTGTCGTCTCCTCCTTCCTCGTCGATGTCACCTATATTAGCGTGGTTGTCGTCGATAGCAGTGTTATCGTCGTCTTTCTGTTACGCCGCTATCAGTGTCATCATCCTCTATTGTTCATGTTGTAAAAAAAAATAGATTTATACACGTGTATTAGCGTGTCAATACAGTGTATGTATGCATGCAGTGGAGAAACATAAACTGAGTGAGTGGACAATATTAAGTGGTAACAGCATAAGAGCAATTGGTAAACGTACATGGTCATAGCTTTAGTGGACAAATAATTAAGTGGTAAAATAATTAATGTCAAGCATAAAAGTGGTTAGGCCCCACCTCCACAAATTATATATAAAAAAAAAAATAAAAAAAATCCAAAATATTTTAAAAAATAAAAAAAATTGTTTCAAAAATTTATAAATGTAGTAGAGACTTTAGTCAACAAGACTAATTAAACTCATATAATATATTGTCGACCATGAACTAGGTTCAATCTCTCATCTCTGTAAAAAGATATATATATATATATATATATATATATATATATAAAATGTAGTAGAGACTTTAAAATTTCAAGTATTAAAAGTATTATTTAAAAAAAAACTAAAATAAATAATTTAAGAATTTAAAATAAAAGAAATACACTTACAAGTTGAAAGGATAATTTAGATTTACCATTAGAAAGTCAATCACTGTGCTAAATTGATGATTGATAATAAAATAAAAACATAGTTTTTTTCTTTTTTGATGCGGTATAAAAAATAGTTAAAGATAATGTAATAATTATATATTATTATTTATTAATTTATTAGATACCTAATCAGTATTTTTTTTTCTTTTTTTTTTTGGGTATATAGATAAAATTGTATTTATAAAAATGTCATACAATGTAATAAAGTTAAAAGGGAAACATTTGGTCGGGTATGGTATGGGGGCGGTTAGGGTTTGCGAGGGTCCAATTAAATGTGACCGTATACAAGGCACTCAATTTAATCTAATTTAAATTATTATTCATTATTATTATTATTATTATTATTATTTTGGTGGTTTGGATTCTACGTTGGTAGTTCAACTTCAAAATCTATTTTCTAAAGCCTCGTTTATAAATATTTTGTTTTTAATTTTTTGTTTTTTAAAATAATACATCACATATGAGATCATATGACTTTCATCTTCATTAACAAAATATCACAACTCTTACATAAATTTTAAAACCAAAAACAAGTTTTTGAAAGCTTTTTTACTTTTGTTTTCAAATTTTTACTTAGATTTTAGCAACACTTGAAAAGATAGATAATACAACAAAAAAAATTATTTATAGGCTTAATTTTCAAAAACCAAAAATTCAAAACCTAATGGTTATTAAATCCGGCCTAAGTTTATTTTTTTTTTTATTATTATTTATTATTTTTTTTTTTAATATGTGGAGAGGGGATTCAAACCTTGTCTTGCATTGAGCCGATCCCAAAGGTCGGTTCCACTCCTTGTACCAACTGTCGTGGTTGGCGCCATCTTTTTTGCTCGATCCTTCTTCGTAGTCAGTTTCTTGATCCGATTTATTGTTTAACCTCAATTGAATAGGTCCCTCCTTAGTATTTAGTCCATCGGATCTCTATAACTCAGGTCTGATTATTTTACCCGTAACTGTCTCAATTAGAGGGAAAAATAGATCTATGACAGAGTTTTAGTCAAAATGACGAGAAAAGCCGAAAGTAAGAAAATTCATGTACAAATTAATCAAGAATCCCCTTAATTGTGAAAAAATGTGTCGATAGAGAAATCTTCAACTGAAGGAGGAGGACAATTTTCATCCTGGAAGGTAAGAAATTAAATTTATGGAGAAATAATACTAGTTCTTCCTTAGTTGGAATGTTTCTTTGTTTATTTCTTCATCTTCTCTATTCACGCTCCAACCTTAGTTTTCGTCAATTATTGAACGTGAGATAGATGCTGCATATCTTGTCTATCATTCATTCTTCACTTACTTCCTCAAAAAAATTGATTCCACACCTAAATCTTTTGATTATGAGATTAGAAGGAATACTACTACGAGAGAGTTTGGCTCGGCCGCACCACGACGAAGAGTCCGCTCTATTAGAAGAAGTCAAGCTCCAAAGAAGCTCGGCTCGACTCCGGATCAACCCTTTTCGTGGGGTCGACTCAATCGAGAGAAAGAAGACACAGACTCCGTCCTCGAGGGTCGGCTCGGTCTCGTCAGTCGAAGAGAAAATGCCTCTCTAGGATCATTACATAACCTTTGTAACGGCGGGGAGTTATGAGAATCATAAAGACCCCTCTTAATGGTCCTTTAATGGACTCCTAACGATTATCCAATGATTCCTATAATAAGGAAAGAATACTTAAAATATTTAGTAAACAATTCATATTATTCGAATTCCATAACTTACAGACTTTCCATATTCAACTTTTTTCCCTTCTCTCTATTTTTCTCTCTAGAAATTGACTCGAGCGTCGCATGTGAAAAGCCCCCTACCAATCCTAGGTTACTGTTCTTTGTTTCAGGTATTGCAAGGTCGAAACTCTTTCCGCCAATCAAATCAAGTTTATAATCGATACCAAAATTCGATATCAACATAGACCATTTTGAGTGAGATTAAATTCTTCCAATTTTTATACAACTCACTACCAAAGTATGCCTATGTGTAACCTCTATTTTTCAATTAAATCATTATATCATATTTTTGCCTTACATTTTAATGGGAAACTAATAAAATAGTTATGTTTTTTTTTTACCATTTTAAAAGTTGAGAGTCTAAATGAAACTTTTGAAACAATAAGAATATAATTCAAATCTACATGATCATAATTAAAATATAATAGGTTACCTTTATGTATACCTCTATTTTATGAGTCATTCTCATGTTACATTTATTTTTTTTTTTTTTTTTTTTTTTTTGAGTACATTGGGAATGGAGAATTCGAATCATAGGCCTCTTGGTCATCGAGACATACATTTGAGCCATATTCTCTTTGTGATATGTATGTCTTAATCATCAATCTCGAGATACATATGTCACAATTTCTTATATATTCTTGTTAAATAGAAAGTTGAGAGAAGGGTTGTTTTGATTTTTTTTTTTTTTAAATATATGGGTAAAATAAAAAAAAAAATTAATGTTTAAGGCACGACCGAAACTTATTCTCAAGTTCAAGGACATTTTTGTATAATTTAACCTTAGTTTAATGAGTACAACTTTAGTTTTAGTTTTAGAGTAAAATTTGTTCGTCGGGCTACAACCATCTTTTGCAGTCATGTGCTACATTGTGATGGTCCCTTCCTAATTTTGTAACGTCGTTACTTTACTTTAATTTTTTTGGTCCACTTTCTCTCTCCTCTCACCTCCGTCATGTGCCCCATTGTGATGGTCCTTCCTAATTTTCTAAGGTGGTTACTTTACTTTGATTTTTTTTTTCCACTTTTTCTCTCCTCTCACCTCCTCCTCCTCCCTCTTTTGAAGGCTTTACTTTGATTTTTTTGGTCCACTTTCTCTCTCCTCTCACCTTGTCCTCCCTCTTTTGAAGGTTCTTCCCCTCCCGTCTTTCAATCCCTTCCCCGTAACATGGAAATCGATTTCCAACTTTCTTTTCCTTCGTTCCTCCCACTCATCTATGTCCAACACTAAAATTAAATTTAAAAAATAAAAAAGGAAAATCTATTTTTTTACTCCCTAAAACAAAGCTCCAAATTGATTTTTTTCTCCCTAAATTAAGAAATCCCCAAATTGAAATTTGTATCAACCCACATTGTCTTCTTCTCCTCTAATCTGAAGCTGTCTTCTTCTCCTCTAATCCAAAACTTTACAGCTTCCATTACAATCCACACACATCACAAACCTCACGCCGTCGAGACTCCAAACGAACAAAACCTCTAATTTTTCCCCTCCAATTCAAAATCGTCGCCACCACTCCGATTAGCCTCCCCTTCACAAAATTCGTTGAAACTTTCACCTCTTTTAACCTTTAACATCCTCAGTTCCTCTCTGAAATCGAGAAATATTTAACCTCCTCATCCTGTCGAAGAGAAAGTGAGATTTCTTTTTAATTCATTGAGGTTGAAGCTCAATTTTCATGATCACGGAAGAGGAGGGGTTGAAGGACTAGAGAGAAAAGAGAAAGACAATGGAAGGAGGAAGAAGAATGTGAGAAGAGAGAGAGAAAAAAAAAAAAAAAAAAAAAAAAAAAAAAAAAAAAAAAAATCAAGATAACGAGGTTAAAAATTAGGGAGGATTTTTTTTTAAAAAAATGATATAAATATTTGTCCACTCACGATGTACCACGTGGCTAGGCTGCAAAACCAACAAGCAAGTTTAACTCTTAGTTTTATCTAGTTAGGAATCTCAAATTTGTCAAACCGAACATCAGCATAAAGTTGACTAAAAGGTCATGGGTTCAATCCTCGCATTAATTAAAATATCGTTGTAAAAAAAAAAAAAAATCTTAAATTTAAATAAATAGTGTGATTTAATATTTTCTCACAACTATATTAAAAAAATTATCTACAAACAAATTTAATTAATGGCATAAAATTCAACTAATAAAATATAAAATCAAATCACACAAAAATTCCAGCTCAAGTATGAAAAAAATCAAATCTACCCACAAAGCAAGAAGGTAAAGAAGCACTTAAACTCGGTAGTAAGATGAAACATAAAATATAATAAAAAGAAAGGTAAAGAAGCACTTAAACTCAGTAATAAGATGCCCAGCAACTAAAAAAACATAAAATATAATAAAAAGAATCGGTGCCCTACCAAATGGCCATGTCCAATTACCGACATTTTCAACTTACCATATAAAATCGATGAAAATATTAAAAAATAAAAAATGTAATGTAGCGTGATTATTAATATTATAACAAGTATATTTTAATTCATTTAAAAGTATAAAATATTTATTTATAAATTTAAATATATTTTTAAAAATACCAAGAGCATAGTTTATGATGTATCGTGACTATGAGGTCTTAGATTCAATCTCACTCTAACATGTTGTCAAAAAATATATTTTTAAAAATCTTCCAAAAATATCCATA
This sequence comes from Herpetospermum pedunculosum, assembly GCA_028017165.1. Classification (NCBI taxonomy): domain Eukaryota; kingdom Viridiplantae; phylum Streptophyta; class Magnoliopsida; order Cucurbitales; family Cucurbitaceae; genus Herpetospermum; species Herpetospermum pedunculosum. The sequence goes on along the minus strand of CM051528.1, from coordinate 47,676,610 downwards.
TTTTTTCGATATTTCTATTGAGAACGACATTTAAATCTTTGAATAGCGTGTATATATACTAAGTATGAAGATTTAAACTTTCTAATTCAAAGAAGAAATATATTAATTACGGCTAAATTATTCCTATTTCGATAACTTATAACTAATTGTTAGTTTTAAATTAAATAAATAAATAAATAAATAAATTGATATATATATATATATATATATATATATATATATATATATATATATATGTTGGAATTCCAATTAGTAGGGCCACATATATAACAATATTGTGTATGCTAATTAATGAATTATAAAGTGATTAATTTATGTGATTAATGATTGAGAGTATATAATTTATGGTCATGGGTTAAATGTATAATTATACTATTATGCATAGATACATTAGTTATTTGTGTTTTTATGAGGGGCTGAAACACAAATACAAAAACTCATCAACCACCAATATAGTTTTTGATGAGGGGCTATGGTTCCTGCTTCCGTAGATTTTTCACGTGGAACTTTCTCATCCCGTAGAGAAAATATCCATGGTAAAACAATCAGTATAATAATTTGTGATTTCTGCAAGGAGTAGAAAGCCAAACTCATGGAATCATGAATCCAACCACAAATACAGGTACATTTCCGCTTCTTTAAGATTCTCTTGAATTCGTGATGGATATTCTTTGACTTTTGTTGAAACTCTAATTTGAATTTCCAGCAAGTGGTATCAGAGCCTCCCATGAACGATTCTTGAATAATCAAGCATAAATTTTTTTCCTCTTTGTTAATTTATGAAATTGTGTGTGGATTTCATGAAATTTTGGTTTACACTGTAAAATTGATTGAAGATCTCTATATTTTAAATCATTTTTGATTTAAAGTTGGGTTTATTTTGGAAAAGAAAACCATTTTTTTTTGGATTCTGTATGTGCCCTCCCCATCGTACTAAAAAAAATCCAAAAAAAAAATCATATATTTAGAAAATTTGTTCAGTATGATTTTTTCTTTGGTTTTGTTATTATTTTGAATAATTAATTATTATTTTTAATTAATCATTTACATAATACAGAATCTGTATGTATATGATAAATTAAAGTTAAATTAAATTAATTAAAATAAAGATGTCACGAAAGTGAGTTTATGGAAATTATTTATGACATTATTTAATTTATTTGGGTGTTTGCATATTATTGCCTTTTGTTTTCCGGCCCAAAGGAAGGTTAATATTTGATAGATTGCACACACAACTGTGATGATAAATATGTGATGATTAACAAAATTAAGCATGCAAATAATGAGACTATCCAAAGATATTTTATTATTTGGCGTGACCTTATAATCAATATTTGATTACTACAACATGACACCACTTATAGTTAATATTATTGTCCAAAGACTTGATACTAATGTTGTGTTGGGTGTCTTGTGATGGGATAAACCATGATTTAATTTTGTATGATTGTTTTGGCGATTAATAACGTTTGTTATTAATTATGAATGTGCTTATCTTTTGTTCTTTAACCGCTAATGTTTCTACTAAAACATTTACATATTTGGGGTTGTCCAGCTGAAGCACGACCTTATCGACCTCATGAAAATAAATTGGACACAAAAACAGTTAGTAGTTACTTTATTGACTATTATGAACAATCTAAGGGGTATAAGTTTTATGATCCCATAATTAAGATCATTTTTTAGACGAGACTGCAACTTTTTTTGAGGATATTGAATTTGGGGGGAGAAATAAATTAAGGAACATTGTCTTTAATGAAGAATTGAAAGAAATTCCTACTAATATTTTTGACAGTGTACAGGTTCCTATGTCTGTCATTGATCAAGAAGTATATCAGGATTCACCAATGGACAATGTTAAACATTTTCTCATTCATGTTGAGACCATTGTTCTAGAAAGACAAACTCAAAATCCTCCTTAAGAATTTGTGCCTTTTAGGACAATCATGGCACTAGTTGCACACTTTAATCTCGAGCATCATCAAATGGATGTCAAAACAGCGTTTCATAATGGTGAAATTGATGAAACAATTTATATGGTGCAACCAGAAAACTTTGTGTCGGGAGACCCAAAGGATACCGTTTGCAAATTGACTAAATCTATTTATGGGCTCCAACAGGCTTCTCGTTAATGGTATTAAAAATTTCATCAAGTAATTATTTCATTTGGTTTTGAGATTAATGTTGTTGATGATTGTGTGTATCATAAATTCAGTGGGAGTAAGTATATTTTTTTTGGTTTTGTATGTTGATGACATACTACTTGCCACAAATAATATAGAGATGTAGTTCAAAAGGTATGGAATGCAAGATTGCAAACCAACTGACACCCCTATGGCTAAAGGAGACAAGTTTAGTCTCAATCAATGCCTGAAAAATTGAAACTAAGGAAATGCAGAAGATTCCTTACTCTTCAGGAGTAGAGAGTCTAATGTATGTTCAGGTTTGTACGCGTCCAGATATTGCGTACATTGTTGGGATGTTATGTAGATACTTGTGTAACCCTGGTATGGATCATTGGAAAGCAGTCAAACGGGTTATGAAGTATTTGTAAAGAACAAAAGATTACATGCTGGCATATAAGAGGTCGGATCAGTTAGAGATCAGATCAGTTAGAGATCATTGGTTATACCGACTCTGATTTTGTTGGATTCCAAAATAGTAGAAGATCCACTTCAGGCTATGTTTGTTTACTAGCTGATGGAGCTATATCTTGGAGAAGTGTCAAGCAGACACTTGTAGCGTCTTCCACTATGACAGCAAAATTTATAGCTTGTTATGAGGCATCCAATCAAGGAATATGGCTACAAAACTTTGTCACTGGACTGCGAATTCTTTAAGGTGTTGAAAGACCACTTAACATCTATTGTGACAATAACTCAGCAATGTTATATTCCAATAACAACAAGAGTTCATCAAAGTCTAAAGATATAGACATTAAATTTCTAGTTGTAAAAGAAAGAGTACAGAGTGGACATATATCCATAAAGCATATTGGGACAAACTCCATGATAGCAGACCCGCTTACTAAAGGTTTACCACCCAAAGTCTTTCATGAGCATACTGCTCATATGGGTGTTACATTATCAGATGATACTTCATTCTAGTGGGAGTTTGTACCATTTTTACTTGTATTATTCTATGTAATACTTTGGACATACTTTTATGTATTTGAATATTATGTTCTGATCAGAAGTAAAGTTTTTTTAGTTCGTACTCTACTCTGTCTTATTGTGCTAAAAGATTGATCTCAATAAAGTAAGGTAGAACCAGTTGGAAATAGACATGTGGTAATCACATTGCGTGTAATTTTCATGCTATGCATCCATGATTGATCTATGTCATTTGACTCTATTAGTGTAAGTGACCATTGATGGGTTTAGTTACACTATTTGTAACAAAAACTGCTTTGATCCTACACTGGTTTTGCCAATGGACGAGATTGTTTTGATATACTCCATTATTTAATAGCATCTTTAGGAGCTCATTCGGTTGAACACATTTAATGTTACATATGTAGCCCAGTGAGAGATTGTTGGAATTCCAATTAGTAGGGCAACATATATAACAATATTGTGTATGCTATTATGATTAATGAATTATAAAGTGATTAATTTATGTGATTAATGATTGAGAGTATATAATTTATGATCATGGGTTAAATGTATAATTATATTATTATGCATAGATACATTAGTTATTTGTGTTTCTATGAGGGGCTGAAACACAAATACAAAAACTCATCAACCACCAATATAGTTTTTGATGAGGTGTTATGGTTCCTACTTTTGGAGATTTTTCACGTGAAACTTTCTCATCCAGAGAAACCTAAGATCTACCATAAAACAATCAGTAGAATAATTTTGTGTCCAAGGAATAGAAAGCCAAACCCATGGAATCATGAATTCAACCACAAATACAGGTATATTCTCTTGAAGTCATGATATTCTTTCTTGGCTTTTGTTGAAACTCTAATTTGAATTTCCAACAATATATATTTTGAAACTTGACATAATCATTGATTTTACTTATTGAATTTAAGAATTTAATTAGAAGAAATTTAAAGTTGATTTAGACAACTAGAAGGATAAATTGAATTTAAGAATTGACATAATCATTGATTTTACTTGTTGAATTTAAGAATTTAATTGGATGAAATTTAAAGTTGAAAATTGAAATTCTTTAGACAACTACAAGGATAAATAAATTAGTTTTTCTATATATAAAAAAAAAAAATTAGGGATTATTTGAGAACTATTTAAAAAAAATAACTTTATACTTTAAGTATAAAGGTAATAATCAAAATATGTTTTTGATAACTATTTTTAAAAAAAATTATTTATACTAATAATTTAATCGTTTTCTAGTTCAATTATATATCTTAATCAGTTGAGTTGGATATGGTTAAGTTATCACCCATTGGTTTAGTTTTAATTTTTTTTTTCAAATATTACCACCTTATAAATAATTATTTTAATTTTTAAATATTTGGTTCGCTCAAACAAGTTTTATTTTATTTTAATATTTAAATTCTATTTTTCCAAAGTAAAAAAAGTCAATATATTAATTGAGGTAGGTTTAGAAAATTTGAGGTCTAAACTCGAAAGTGGAGCCCGCCCCCCGTCCTAAACTTATTTCTTTGAATTCTATTATTACTAGCGTACTTGCCCCACACCACAAGTTGCATTTGCATGTGATTTGATCTCTTTTAGTTTGGTAGATTTTGATATATTTCAATATAGTTGATTTTTTTTTTTTTTTTTTTTTTTTTTTTTAATACTAAAGCAAAAATAATTAAACATAACGGGACATGTGAGGTTTCGACAAATGAATAGTTTGTCCTTTTCAACAAACAACATTAACCAAGAAGGAAAGGTAGAGCACCAAGGTTACCGCCTGCAGACAATGAAGCAATACCATCTGCAACGTTGTTTTGAGACTGCCGTATATGTTGAATGACCTGAACATCTATCGCCACCGCCAGACTAAGCATCTCACATGCGACTGATTTAATATTCGGCAGGTTCTCCTTTTCACGATTTAAGAGACGAACCACACCAAGGCAATCAGATTGCACCACGACCTTCTGGTGGTGCATGACCGCCAACATCCTTATCTCTGCCTCAACTGCCTTCATCTCTGCCATCTGCGCATCGCATAGACCGCCCACAACCTGTCAGACAGCCCGAACCAGATTGTCGGATTGGTCACGAAGAGCCCAACCCAATCTGGCACTTCCATCAGCCTCCATCCACGCAGCGTCACAAGTAAGAGACAACCCCGACACACCATCCATCAGCTAGCTCTGGACTGCAGGCACGTCCGATGATGCCCCACGTCGACACGACCGACTAGGAGACCTCGAAGCGACACGACCGACTAGGAGACCTCGAAGCAAATTCATGAAGGTAGGCAATTCATGCAATACTGACACATAAGTCTCAAGTTTATTATTAAAATAATATTTAAGAGTATAATAATAATAATAATAAAAATAAAAATATATATATATTATATATCCTTAGATCTAATAGCTTAGGCTAGAAAACTATGACCTATTACGTAGTTGTACATCCTAAATGCAACGAAATTATTAAAAAAATTATGACACAAACCATTATATCAAGAATGATGGAGGGAGGAGAATGATATTTTTTTCTATATGTTATTTACTTATCCATAATGGAAATAGACTGTGTTGAGGATCCCACATTGAAAAGATGAAGAGACCTCACTCACAATATAACATACATAGACTACTCCTCCTATGACCAATTGGTTTTAGGATGAAACCCCATGATGTCTAATATGGTATCAGAGCCCATGAAGTCCAAACGGGTATTCGGTCCAAAAATGGGATCTGACCCAAGATCTTGAACTCAAAGGCACCATCTTGAGGGAGCATGTTAAGGATCCCACATCGGAAAGATGAAGAGACAACACTCACAACAATATAACATACATGTGCTACTCCTTCTATCACCAATTGGTTTAATAGACTGAAGATGAAGAGACATCACTCACAACAATATAACATACATGTGCTACTCCTTCTATCACCAATTGGTTTAATAGACTGAAATCGTAAAAGAGACATCACTCACAACAATATAACATACATGTAACTTCCATCTCCCCACTCGTCTTCTTCTTCATCACGTTTATTGACTTTCGTTGTGTCCATGCTTCCGACCGTTAAAATCAAACGTTTCGTCTTCTTCATTACGAATCAGAACACTCGAGCTACTAAATCGCCAATCCCGTTTCATATTCCTCAGTGTCTTACAACTTCGAAATTCACGAAGGTAACGTATCACTCTGAAACACACCTTTCGTTTTCATTTTGACTGTTTTTTCATATTGTTTTGGTTCAAACCCATTCGATGGATTGTTCCTCCTAATTTTCATGGGTTTTAAGGTTCGTTTGAGGGCTTAATGTTGTTTTTTAGGGCACTGTATGTTTTATATTGTTCGCATTGTCTCATCGATAAATCGTAGGTTAGGGTTTATGGTTTAAATGTTCTAATTGATGGCAATGCATGTAACTGTAAGGAATTGCTAGTAATGGAGAGATTGTTTGTTGGGTTTTATGTCCTAAAACTCGTGGTTTATAAACCAAATGTATATTCTATTTAGCAATAAAGTTATTATTGAGATTTATTCAGTAAAGTTGTTATTGAATAAAGTGAATTGCGTTTATATTTAACTTAACTTCAATAAACAAATATTGAATAAAGTGAATTGCGTTTATATTTAACTTAACTTCAATAAACAAATAACTCATGGTTAAAGGTTGTATACTTGAACTTCATGTGTGACATGATTGTGGATCAAGTTCAAGTAATATTCAGAACGGTCTATAATATAGAGATAAGGTTGGGTACCTTATCCTGGGGACACTATGGACGCGACTCACTTTGTATAGTACAAACGATGTGATCCAAAATCGTTCATGTGGAGACATGCGAATGGGGGCGTCATGTACAATGAGTTTGCATAAGACTGAACCGCGAAATCAAGTCGCTCTTTCTTTATAACTCTGTTTACTGTAAAAACTGACATTTTTCATATGATGACCTAAGTAAGTCGATCTGAATCCTAAGCACACTATAAACTCCTTTTTATTCGGGATTATCCTTTGATTTGTATGGGTGAGAGTGACTCGAGTTCGCCGACTCAATATGTCTACCACTTTGGGGATAATACCGAGTAAGGAGCTGGGAACATAATCCTGCGAGATGGAATTCACTCCTACCCGCCTTTAGGGTTTAGTAGAGAGGTTGTTCCCTTAAGTATTGACTCTGAGTCTTGAATAAGGGTACCCACCATCTCCCTGGCCCGAGAGGGATTTGGTTTGGTGGTTGGACCACAAACCAATTGTTCATTAGATGAGTAGTGGGGACTTAAGGAACAAGATGTAATTACGGGGGTTAAATGGTTTATATGACCCAACTGTAATTACGAACGACCTGTGAAGGATCGACTTACTTATGATAGTTATATCAAGAGGACACAAATATATCTATAGTGAGGAGAGTGCAACCCTTGGACTTTAGTGGAGTCTCCAAGGGTTAACGAATGTTGGTTAGCTAGGCTAAAAAGTTTGGTCGGTTAAACTCGTATCGTTGGAGCTCATGATCTGTAGGTCCTTTAGGTTCTCCTGGCTAGCTCGGATTAAGCCGTGTAACAATATGAGAGAAAAAGAATTTGAAGCGATTCAAATTCGTTTTTTTTTTGGAAGAATGATGAACATATTTAAATATGATTTAAATATAGGATCAGTCTAAACCATGAAAAGGGATTCATGTGCGAAAAGTCGGTTTTTAGAAAATCGGGATTAGTCTTATTATTTAATTAATATTTTATATTGAATTAAATATTATTAATTAATTAAAAAAATTTATTAATTAAAATATATATATTATATTTATTTAAAATTAATTTTTAAATAAATAATAAAATAATATATATTTATGCATAATGAGAATTGTCAAAACCTTGCATGTTTGACATTTGGTTTATGGCTATTCACTTGAAGCTTAACCTTTAAGTTTTGGATTGCTTAGATAAATGAAAAAGCTGAAGTGTTGAAGTTGTTGGTTTTTTTTGAGAATTTGAATTTGAGATATTTTCAAAAGACTTCTCCTTCCATAGACCATTTCCCTTCTATCCTTCTTTCAATTTTTCTCTCACAAAGAAGTCTCACTACTTCGTTGCACGGCCTGAGGATAGCGGGACTACCGGAGGTGGTCCTCGAAGAGTTCGAGAGAAGAATCGAAGAGTCCGTGAATAAATTGAAGCAACGGAGTTGAAGAAATTCGAACTACAAAGGTATGTGTTCTTATTTCTCTATTTTCCAAGCTTTGAGCATGTTTCTTGTTTAGCTGAATTGATGAAATTAGAGTGCCTTTGATCCAAATCGCTTCCGCATCTGTCATATGCGCTCCTTCAATTGGTATCAAAGCGTATTTTGAGCACTCAATTTGCATCAATTTGAGCTCGGTGGGTATCATTTAGAAATTGATTTTTCTGGGCGTCTAAAGTGATTTTCTGGTTTTGACATCAATTTTGAGCTTCTATTTGTGCTTCGTTTTGTAATTGCCCGAGCTTGTATGGGCTTTAATGTGTGCAGAAGAGTTTGTAAAAAAATTGGAGTCATTAGAGTTCATATAGACTTTCAATTCGAAGAGGGAAGCTCGGGTGTCGGAAAAAACAGTTTGCTATTTTTTTTTTTGCAAAATTCCAGCATTTAACCGGTTCAGCGCAAGGTGGAAGAAACGGTCAGGTTCGGTCCTCGGGCGGTCCGGTTCACTGAAAGTCAGACCGTTTTTGGGTTCTTCACCCTCTGACGATTCGGTTCAGCGCTCGTTTGGTCCGGTTCGGGTCAATTTTGGTCCCGTTCCGGGCTATTGAAGACGGGTTTGTTGTTTTGGACCGATTCAGTTTTTTTGAAGCTTGTTGTTGCTGTTTTTTGGCCGGTTCAAGCAATTTTAAGCTGGTTTGAGGCGATTCGAAGGGTTCGAAAGCGTCTCAACCGAGTTTATGAATTATTCTTGTAATAATTTAGTTGTTTGTTTTCCCGTGATGCCAAACCGGTCAATTTTAGTGTGTTTAATTAATTATGCATTGTGAATGTATGTTTTAATTAAAATTCCTTTTAGTATGTGCATAAAGTATGTCATTGATGGAGCGTAAAACGCTGCGGAAGCGATTTTGGATCGTTGATACTCTAATTTCATCAATTTAACGAAATAGAAACATGCTCAAACAACGAAAATAAGAAAAATTAGAATACATACCTTTGTAGTTCCAATTTTCTTCAAATTCCGTCGCTCGTTCTTCGTCACGAACTCTTTGGATCTCTTCTCATGAACGCCTCCAGGATCACCTATGGTAGTCCTGCTATCCTCGGTGCCGAGCAATGGAGTTGTGGGACTCCGTACGAAAAAAAAGAAAACAGAGGATGGAGGGATGAAAATGAGACTGTGGAGCTTGAGGTTGATTAATGAATACCCAAGAAAAAAAAACTTCAAAACTAATTTTGAAAAGTTTCTTCAACTTTTAATGAACCCAAATGTCTTTTTCAAAACTCAAAAATGAGTTTTGCCAAAACATATTGTTGACCGAGAAATTTCGGCCAATCAGCGGTCGCCACATGTCTTCATCTTGGCCGGCGGATCGAATAAACTTAACCGAGCAAATTCGGTCATGGCTCAATTGGGCTCGAAATCGAATCGGGCTAAAAGTTATTTAAATGACAATTTGGCCCAAGCCCAAATAACCATTGGGCCCAGAACCCAAAAGTCCATTGGACCCAAGCCCATTGGATCCAAGCCCAAGCCCATTGGATCCAGGCCCATGAGAACTCTATAAATAGAGAGCTCATTCTTCATTTTTAAGGTTCAGAAAATTTCTTCTCCTAAGAGCTCAGAGAGAATTCACAAGACTCCCTGAATCCTGAAGACTGAACACCACTCCAAGTTCAAACATTTGAAGACTTCACCGCTACGCGAAGCTGCAGATTCAACATCGAGAACAAGCTAAGAAGCCCTCGAAACAAACCCAACATCGAGAACAAGCTGCGAAGCCCTCGAGTACGTTACATTTAAGAGAGAGAATCAGAGGATCAAATATTAGAGATTGTAATCCACTACGCACTCATATACATCAATACAAATTCAAATTCATTTACACGTGTTCGAATTTCCATTCGTCGTCGAAATCTCGTGTGAACAGATTGGCACGCCCAGTGGGACCTCTCTACCTTTCATCTCTCTCTCAACAAAAAATTAACAATGGCGTCAAAGAAAACAACGTTCCAGGCTGTCAGTTCCAACAGCCCTTACAGGGGACCTACCACCCGCAGCCGCGTCATCAAAGAAGTCTCGCGGACGGACGAACACACTCCTGCCATCGTGAGCAAAATATACAAGCGAATGACAGAGTCTGAGCAGGTTGGGATAATCATCAAGGACAATCCTTTGTTCGATGAGGTTGTTCCCTCCTCTGATCAGCCGGAGAAGGTGTCTGACTCCAACGTATCTGTAATGATGGCGGATGCGCGCACCAACGATGAAGCGATGGCTGAAATGGAAAAGAAAATCAGCTTTCTGATGAAGGCAGTCGAGGACAAAGACTTCGAGATTGCCCAACTGAGGAGTCAGATGCAAGGTCGTGAGATCGCGGAGTCAAGTCTAACTCCTGCGGCCAGAAGGAGTGACAAAGAAAAAATGGTCATCCAAGTAGATCAACCGCATCACTCAACGTCGGTCGCTTCGTTGTCTGTCCAACAACTGCAAGACATGATCACGAACACTATCAGAGCTCAATACGGTGGACCCACCCAAATCTCCCTCTTGTATACCAAACCGTATACAAAGAGGATCGACAACTTGAGAATGCCCATCGGGTATCAGCCGCCAAAGTTTCAACAATTTGACGGCAAGGGCAATCCTAAACAACACATTGCCCATTTTGTTGAGACGTGTGAGAACGCTGGAACTCGGGGAGACCTGCTGGTTAGGCAGTTTGTCCGGACTCTAAAAGGAAATGCCTTCGATTGGTACACGGACTTGGAGCCCGAGACAATTGATAGTTGGGAACAGTTTGAAAGAGACTTCCTAAATCGCTTCTACAGCACGAGGCGAACAGTCAGCATGACCGAACTCTCGCACACTAACCAAAGGATGGGAGAGCCAGTCATCGATTTCATTAACCGTTGGAGATCGTTGAGTCTCGACTGCAAGGATCGACTCACCGAGGTGTCCGCCGTCGAAATGTGCATCGGCGGCATGCATTGGGGACTTCATTACATCCTGCAAGGGATAAAGCCCCACACATTTGAAGAGTTAGCGACTCGCGCCCACGATATGGAGTTGAGTATCGCCAACAGAGGGAGCAAGGACCTCCTAATCCCGGATATCAACAAGGTGAAAAAAGAAATGAAGGACAGTGAGAATATCACGAAAAATGTCGTGGAAGAATCCATGGTCGTCAGCACGACCCCTGTAAGGTTTTCCTCAAAAGGAAAGGAAAACAGGACAAAAAGAAGAAATGATGGAGGCGAGAGACGTCACCTTACGTTAAAAGAAAGACAAGAAAAAGTCTACCCATTTCCAGACTCTGACATTTCTGACATGTTAGAGCAACTACTGGAAACAAGACTGATTGAGTTTCCCGAGTGTAGGCGCCCAGAGGAAATGGACAAAGTCGATGATCCCAACTATTGTAAGTATCATCGAGTTATCAGCCACCCAGTGGAGAAATGTTTTGTCCTAAAAGAGTTCATTCTAAAGTTAGCTAAGGAGGGAGAAATTGAGCTAGACCTTGATGAAATAGCTCAATCAAACCACGCTGCGGTAACAATGAACTTCGGCGCTCAATTATCTCCGGTCTTATTTGAGAAGCAAAAGGAAAGTATGATCCAGTTTGGGACCTTCGAACCAATAATTGTTCGGTTCGGACATGAAACCCCAAAACAAATTTCTCAGGTAAAACATGAGGTCGTCGGAAATGAGGATAAATGTTGGACCGTCGTGGCTCGTCAGAAAATACGACGACAAAGACCCGTCCAGAAAGAAGATTGCATGTTTCGAGATGATAAACGAAACAATAAGCTTTCAAAGAAGAAAGGAAGAATCAATTCGAGGAAGCCTAAACACGAGAGAAGAGAAAACAAATATTTTTCTCAACCTCGACGACAGGTGACCTTAAAAGAATTCTTCTCAAGAAGTTTCCTTCCCATAAAAAAAGAGGAAGAAATCTTTGCAACTTCATGCTACATCAATGCAGAAGAAGTCGACGACTCAAAAGAAGTCGACCAAAGAGCTTCTGTCTTCAATCGCATCAAGCCTTCAACTACTCGAACTTCGGTCTTCCAAAGGATGAGTATGGCCGCGACAAAAGAAAAAAAATCATGTCTAACTTCTACCTCCACTCGAACTTCCGCTTTCCAAAGGTTAAGTGTCTCCAGATCAAAGAAAGACCGACCTTCAACATCTGTTTTTGATCGCCTCAAAGGGACAAACGATCAACAAGAAGGAAAAATGAAGACTGTAGGGGCAAGACTCTTTGATGAAGAAAGTAGCGACAAAAAGATTCACAGTCGTGTTCCTTCACGCATGAAGAGGAAATTTTCTGTCCACATAAATACGGAGGGTTCCTTGAAGGTGAAGAAAAATCTCATCGTTCTAACCAATCCTACAAGCGAAAGATTTGATAAAGACCATGACGAAGATAAGATCTCATAAAATGTAATACTCCTTAACGTAAGAGTATAAACTACATGTTGCTCCTGGCCCGCACGAGCTTAAAAGGTGAACGGCCCAAAAAAAAAAAAAACATTCACCTGAACTACGTTATGACTTGATCCCTTCCATCTAAGGGTACGTAGGCAACTTAAAGAAAAAAATATATATTCTTTAAGTTCAGTCACAACAATAAAAAAAAAGGGGGATTACATTTCATCTAAACTACGTCATGACTTGATCCCTTCCATCTAAGGGTACGTAGGCAACTTAAAGAAAAATTGTACTTTAAGTTCAGTCACAATAATAAAAGAAATCATCATGTATTGAACTACGTCTTGACTTGATCTCTATTGTTCAAAGGGTACGTAGGCAGAGCTTTAAACAAGTTTTAAGTCCAGTCTCTTCAAATACAAATAAACATAAGTGTCACGACTACTAAAGTTTGTCGTTGTAGATCAAAGGTTTTCATCCATATTTAGAGTGATGCCGCAAATTGAAGATGCCCAAACCTATTCAGAATGACGACGATACGTCAAATCCCACTGAACGACACGACACAAATTGAGAGCTTTCAACATTATCGAATGTAACACCATAATTGAAGTTACAACATGATATTAAACCTGCAGATGCACACCACAACAAAAACGGCGCCACCAATCGAACGCGCACACTACTTCAAGTTCCTGAAGATCAAATTCAAGTGTTGCCCGCTTCAAGTCCAAGTTCGAGGCCTCACTCACTTCAAATGTGTGTTTTCGTTCGCTCCAAGTTCAAGCTTCGCTTACTTCAAGTTCCTGAAGATCAAATTCAAGTGTTGCCCGCTTCAAGTCCAAGTTCGAGGCCTCACTCACTTCAAATGTGTGTTTTCGTTCGCTCCAAGTTCAAGCTTCGCTTACTTCAAGTTCCTGAAGATCAAATTCAAGTGTTGCCCGCTTCAAGTTTAAGACCGAACATCGCTCGCATCCAGTTCGAAGGATTCCTCGCTTCAAGTTTGAAGGCTTCCTCGCTTCATGTTCAAGTTCGAAGGATTCCTCGCTGGGAGTTCAAGTTCGAAGGCTCCCTCGCTTCATCCCCAAGTTCGTTGTTGCTGCTGCATCATCCCCAAGTTCGCTGTTGCGCTGCATCATCCCCAAGTTCGTTGTTGCTGCTGCATCATCTCCAAGTTCGCTGCTTCTGCTGCATCATCCCCAAGTTCGTTGATGCTGCATCATCCCCAAGTTCGTTGCTGCTGCATCATCCTCAAGTTCGTTACTGCTGCATCATCCCCAAGTGCAAATCCCCAAGTTCGCTGCTGCTGCATCATCTCCAAGTTCGTTGTTGCTGCATCATCTTGCATCATCTCCAAGTTCGCTGTTGCTGCATCATCTTGCATCATCTCCAAGTTCGCTGCTTTTGCATCATCTTGCATCATCTCCAAGTTCGCTGCTGCATCATCTCCAAGTTCGCTGCTGCTGCATCATCTCCTCATCAGCATCTCTAAGTTCGTTGATGATGCAGTCATTGTAGCTGCATCATCTCATCATCTCCAAGTTCGCTGTTGCTGCATCATCTCATCTTGCATCATCTCCAAGTTCGCTGTTGCTGCATCATCTTGCATCATCTCCAAGTTCGCTGTTGCTGCATCATCTTGCATCATCTCCAAGTTCGCTGCTTCTGCATCATCTTGCATCATCTCCAAGTTCGCTGCTGCATCATCTCCAAGTTCGCTGCTGCTGCATCATCTCCTCACCAGCATCTCTAAGTTCGCTGATGATGCAGTCATTGTAGCTGCATCATCTCATCATCTCCAAGTTCGCTGTTGCTGCATCATCTCATCTTGCATCATCTCCAAGTTCGCTGTTGCTGCATCATCTTGCATCATCTCGCTGTTGCTGCATCATCTTGCATCATCTCCAAGTTCGCTGCTGCTGCATCATCTTGCATCATCTCCAAGTTCGTTGCATCATCTCCAAGTTCGCTGCATCATCTCCAAGTTCGCTGCATCATCTCCAAGTTCGCTGCTGCATCATCTCCAAGTTCGCTGCTGCATCATCTCCTCACCAGCATCTCTAAGTTCGCTGATGATGCAGTCATTGTAGCTGCATCATCTCATCATCTCCAAGTTCGCTGTTGCTGCATCATCTCATCTTGCATCATCTCCAAGTTCGCTGTTGCTGCATCATCTTGCATCATCTCGCTGTTGCTGCATCATCTTGCATCATCTCGCTGTTGCTGCATCATCTTGCATCATCTCCAAGTTCGCTGCTGCTGCATCATCTTGCATCATCTCCAAGTTCGCTGCATCATCTCCAAGTTCGCTGCAGCATCATCTCCAAGTTCGCTGCTGCATCATCTTGCATCATCTCCAAGTTCGCTGTTGCTGCATCATCTCCAAGTTCGCTGTTGCTGCATCATCTCCAAGTTCGCTGTTGCTGCATCATCTCCAAGTTCGCTGTTGCTGCATCATCTTGCATCATCTCCAAGTTCGTTGTTGCTGCATGTTCGCTGCATCATCTCCAAGTTCGCTGCTGCTGCATCATCTTAAATCATCTCCAAGTTCGCGCGCGCCTGCATCATCGCGCGCGCCTCCAAGTTCGCGCGCGCCTCCAAGTTCGCGCGCGCCTGCATCATCGCGCGCGCCTCCAAGTTCGCGCGCGCCTGCATCATCGCGCGCTTGCATCATCGCGCGCGCCTCCAAGTTCGCGCGCGCCTGCATCATCGCGCGCTTGCATCATCGCGCGCGCCTCCAAGTTCGCGCGCTTGCATCATCGCGCGCGCCTCCAAGTTCGCGCGCCTGCATCATCGCGCGCTTGCATCATCGCGCGCGCCTCCAAGTTCGCGCGCCTGCATCATCGCGCGCGCCTCCAAGTTCGCGCGCGCCTCCAAGCATCATCGCGCGCGCCTGTTTAAGAAAATTATCTAAAAATATGTATAAAGGTGGACTTAAACCCAAGACCAAAGGAAACAAAAGTTCTACATGTTCCACTTTGCCAAACAAGATTTATTGTTACCATTTATCTTTAGATTGTAATACTTCATTCAACTTCAAATTTAGGTGGGTTCTAAATTTCCTTCCATAATCATGACCATAAGTTCAAATTTTCGAACTTCATGTCAAAATTGATTGGAATCCCAAAAATATACAATTTTGGGCATATTCCAAATTTTATTTCCAAGCGTGATTTAGAGTCAAAAGTTATCTAAATCCGAGTCTCAAATCAAATATGCCAAAATAAAATTTTCAACACTTCTACTCCGAATTCAAGCCAAACTTCAAGAAAATATCATAGTTTTTCCTAGAATTAAAATTTTGGGCATATTCCAAATTTTATTTCCAAGCATGATTTAGAGTCAAAATTTATCTAAATCCAAGTCTCGAATCGAAATTGGCGGTTTGGGTATACTCCAAATTTTATCCCACTTCGAAATTGGAGTAAAGTTCAAAGTCAAATCCTATTCAAAATTCAATTGGGCAATTCCAAAACTCTACTCTACATCCAAAATGGAATTAAAGTAGAACACAAGAATCTACTAAAGTTCAAGTCAAGCTTCTGCCAAATAAGAAAGATCAAAATTGTAAATCCAATTCATATTTTTTGGTCAATTGGCATAGAAAGATGTATCAATCAAAAGAATTGATTTATGGACCAAATTTCATATTTCGATAAGATTGATATGTCGAGGCAAATTCAAAATTAGGGGTGTCCTACATTTCAATTTCAAAATTTAACTTTTCCGAGACTCACCCACACGTACATGTGCATAACTCTCGAAAAAGGGGGCATTTGTTGACCGAGAAATTTCGGCCAATCAGCGGTCGCCACATGTCTTCATCTTGGCCGGCGGATCGAATAAACTTAACCGAGCAAATTCGGTCATGGCTCAATTGGGCTCGAAATCGAATCGGGCTAAAAGTTATTTAAATGACAATTTGGCCCAAGCCCAAATAACCATTGGGCCCAGAACCCAAAAGTCCATTGGACCCAAGCCCATTGGATCCAAGCCCAAGCCCATTGGATCCAGGCCCATGAGAACTCTATAAATAGAGAGCTCATTCTTCATTTTTAAGGTTCAGAAAATTTCTTCTCCTAAGAGCTCAGAGAGAATTCACAAGACTCCCTGAATCCTGAAGACTGAACACCACTCCAAGTTCAAACATCTGAAGACTTCACCGCTACGCGAAGCTGCAGATTCAACATCGAGAACAAGCTAAGAAGCCCTCGAAACAAACCCAACATCGAGAACAAGCTGCGAAGCCCTCGAGTACGTTACATTTAAGAGAGAGAATCAGAGGATCAAATATTAGAGATTGTAATCCACTACGCACTGATATACATCAATACAAATTCAAATTCATTTACACGTGTTCGAATTTCCATTCGTCGTCGAAATCTCGTGTGAACACATATACCCAAAACCCACTTTTGCCATATATATATATATATATTATTTTAAAAAATTAATTCTTAATTAATTTTAAATAATAATAAATATTTTTTTTATTAAACTTTTTAATAAATAAAAAAAATATATATTTTATTAATTAATAAAACTTTTTAATTAATTAATATTATTTAATTCAATATCAAATATTAATTAAATAATATGGCAAAATCTGATTTTTCGAAAACCGACTTTTTGCACATGAATCCTATTCATGTTTTAGACCAATCCCATATTTAAATATGTCCATCATCCTTCTATAAACTGAATTTGAACAAATTCAAATTCTATTTCATTTTCTCTTATATTGTTGCACGACGTTATCCGAGCTAGCCAGGAGAACCTAAAGGACCTACAGATGAAGAGCTCCAACGATACGGGATTATCTGGTCAAAACTCTTTCAACCGAACTAATCAACATTCGTCAAACCCCCAGAGACTCCACTATAGTCCGAGGGCTGCACTCTCCTCACTATAGATATATTATGTCCTCTTGATATAATCATCACTGGTGAGTCGATCCTTCACAGGTCGTTCGTAATCACAGCTGGGTCATTTATATCATTTAACCCCTGCATTACATCTTGTTTCTTAAGTACCACTGACACCTCTAATGAACAATTGATTTGTGGTCCAACCAGCAAATCAGGTCCCTCTTTTTCCAAGGAGAGGGTGGGCGCCGATTGTTCAAGCCCCGGAGTCAGCTATTAAGGGAACAACCTCTCTACTAACCCTGAAGAGTGAGTTAGAAGCAAACTTCAATCTGGATGCACCATGGGATGTCATGGTGTGGACATTTGAGTAGAAGATCCTTGAATCTAGTCCAGGCTTCATGCAGAGATTCATTCTCGGCTTGTTTAAATTTGATGATGTCGTCACGAAAATTGGAGTTCCTATCTGGAGGAAAATACTTCACCAGGAATTTCTCAGCTAAATCTGTCCAGTTGACAATTGATCCGGATGGAAAAGAATTTAACCAAGTCTTGGCTTTGTCTCTTAATGAGTACGTGAATAGGTACAGACGCAAAGCCTCTTGAGACACTCCTGGAATGACAAAGGTGTCACTCACTCTCAGGAAGTTCCTTAAGTGATTGTGGGGGTCTTCATTCTCAACACCGAAGAATTGGCCTACTGTTGACAGCATCTGAAACATTACAGGTTTCAGTTCGAATGAGTGAGTTGTGATTTCTGGGCGTATTATGCTCGGATTGAGCTCCTCAGGCATAGACACAAGGTAGGATAATATAGCACTGTCTTTGTCATTCGCAATGTCAATGGGATTGCGAGCGTTAAGTGCTCGATTTGGTACTTCTTCTTGTCTTTCCATTTCAGGTGGTTGGTTTTCAGGTGGCACTGGAGTTTGCTGTTTCGAACGTCGCGCAGCTTCCCTTCTAATTCTAGCTCTATTCCTTAGAGTTCTTTCAGGCTCGGGATCAAACTCAAGATTGTAGTTTGGAAACTCATTCATAAACCAGCGCTGTTAATGCCTGCAAAAAGAACGCAAAAGATTAGCTCCAATCATTTAAGCTTTTTCTAAAGTAACACAAATCGTTTTGCCTCAACAGAGTCCCCAGCAGCGGCGCCAAAAACTTGTTGCTTTGCTCAATGGGGTTATATATTGATTAATTTAAGCAAATAACCATGCAAGTATACACGGTCTGCAACAAGTGATAAGTATAATTTATATCGTTTTCCACAGAGACTAAGTTGAGTGAATGACGATTTTATGTGTGTTAAATTAGGTAAGGTAACCAGGGATGAAATGGGTTTTGATTCGAGACACAGAATTGTAAAGGACGCAAAGAAAACGCAAAGTTACAGCAATGCAAAATAAACTAAGGAGACTACAGTCCAATAAAATAGGCTAACTAACTCGCAGACTAGAAAATAGTATTGCGGGTCTCGCAAAACTTTCGCAATAAACTAACAACAGATGAACAAACAAGTAAAATCTAAGGTAAAGACAGCAAGGTTGGCTAAGAGTCCTCCATAGGCATAAACCATGATCATTCAGCAGCAAATTAACATTACATGCATCGTTTTAGCTAGATCTCATACATCTTCCGATTGTATGCTTTAGATTCTTAAATTACTCATATCCAAGTAAGGTTAAAAACCTATTTATATTTGCATGCTATCAAACGTGCTAGGAAAGTGCCTATTCTTAGACCACTCTCTATTTACCGTGAAAGGCTAACATGAATGAGTGACTCTGAATTCTTACTCCTTCCGGAGGTTAGGAACTCGTTAAAACATAATGGATGGCCGATCGAAAATGTTCATGGGATGAAGTTCACACTCAATCAATGCATTCATGCTTATTTATATGTCGAAATCACATCTTTATTTCCTATGGATTCGTCCTAGCAAACCTTTATAATACTAGCCACTCATGATTTAGAAGAACTCAACAAAACTAATTGATTACTCATGATAAGCAAATACAACAATAGTTCGAATAGCAAAACACAAATCAATCCGAAAACAGTAACTACAATAAAACAATAGAGTAGTTGAAGGTCCTCTTGTCCACGTTTCGCCTCGGTCGAAGGAGAAGAATGACTCGTCTTGGAAAGGAAACTCAATCAGAAGAGAAGAGGGATCTTCTCTTCTTCCTCTTGAATTTCTGACGCCAAGGAAGCCTTTTTTTCTTCGATCCAACAATCGAGAGAACTATCTCTTTTCCTGCGGTTTTTGGCCTTTTTCGATTTCCTTCCACCGTAAAGGATTGATTCTTTTCATTTCCTTCAACTGTTCTATATATACAGTCCTCAGAGGCATACTCCGTACCCTAATCGCTGATCTCCATCCAATTTAGAGGAACAACCTCAGACGTGCCAGATACAGGAAGGGCCGGCGGTTAAAAACACGCAGCAGCAGAAAGTATTGCGATTGTGTTGCGATCGCAAAGTTCTGTTTTCAGCTACTCCTCTTCTTATCCCATTGCGCTCCTCGCAAAACTTCAGCAACACTCCTGAAAGGCATTAATTAGACATCTTTCACCAATTACACACTTATGCACAAATTTTCCACATAAGCATTAACTTAACACCATTTCACAAATGTCACTACTAAACACATATTATGCTCAATAATAGCTAGAATGCTCAAAAGACTTCATGAATATAAAGCAAGTATAGACCTAAATAACTCTCATTTGGAGAGTTAACAGCTAGCTCGGATAACGTCGTGCAACAGTATAAAAGAAAAGAAAAAGTAAAAAGAATTTGAATTGTTCAAATTCGGTTTATGGAAGAAGGATGGACATATTTAAATATGATTTAAATTTGGAATTGGCCTAAAACATCAATAGGATTCATGTGTAAAAAAGTCGGTTTTCGAAAAACCGAGTTTAATTATATTATTTAATTAATATTTGATATTAAATTAAATAATAATTATTAATTAAAAAGTTTAATTAATAATTATATATATATATATATTTTTATTAAAAAGTTTAATAAATAAATTATTATTATTATTTTTAATAATAATAATAATTAAATATATATATATATATATTAAAGTTATATATATATATATATATATATATATATATATATATATATATTAAAGTTATATATAATATATATATATATATATATATATATATAAGTTTTTACTTTGGCCAAAGGAGAAGTTGAGGGTGAACGGGATACGAAAGTGAAAAAAAAAAACAAAAACTTTGGTGAAGTTTTTTTTAACTTTTCATTCTTCTGCCTTTGCCTTTCGTTCTTCATCTTCCATTCTCTTCTTCTTTTCTTTTCTCTTCTTTCGGAGTCCCACAACTCCGTTGCTCGACGCCGAGGATAGCAGGACTACCTGGGGTGGTCCTCGGGGCGTTCGTGAGAAGAGGTCGGAAGAGTTCGTGACGAGGTTTGGCCGACAGACTTGAAGAAATTGGAACTACAAGGGTATGTATTTTTAATTTCTAATTTCCGTCGTTTTGAGCAGGTTTTCTATTTGTTAAATTGATGAAATTAGAGTATCATCGATCCAAAATCGCGTTCCGCTGCGGTAAATCGCTCCATCAGACACGACTCTACGCCTCTAGAGGGGAACGTCCGATTGACCCGCCCCGACCTCAAACAGCCTCGGGGCCGGATCCTCATCGGGAACATCAACGGGAATCGTCACCGCTGGCTCGCCCCTATCGACCACAGGACGAAACTCCCTTCTCCTCGGGGCAAGGAAGGTCGGGTCGACCCCTCGGAGACCCGACGTCTCTTGGGCGGCCGGGTGACAGCACGAGATGATTCCCCCATTTCCTAGTGGGTAACCCGCTTCGTCACCACCATCATGTCCCCGAAAGAACTCTCATCCGACCACTCAATGTCACGATCCGGAGACGACTTCTTATGGCACCCAAGCACACCAGAGGCAAGAAGAGAAGGCCCTTCAAAAACCCAACGCCTCTCCGGCGACCAGACGACCGAACAAGATGCCTCCCCCCTCTCCCTGTGGGTGGCACGCTTAGACGACGACGCCAACTCTTCATAAGAATGTGAAATCGACACCTCGAAGTAACTATCCAGAGACGACTCCCCATGGTGCTCCGGTACACCAGGGATACCGCCCATACTGGATGGAGAAGACTCATCACTACCCATTGAAGAAAGGAAAGGAAGAACAAGGAAATCAATGAAAGGAAAAAAAATGGGTGATCTTCAAACCCCTCCAGCCCCTTTATACCAGTCAAGGCCAAAGGAACACGAAGGCGAAACGACGACATCGAGCGTATCGACGCCCATTTTCGGCTGAAACGACGTCTGGGATTCCGGGAAGCCATACCACTGTCGCAACAGAAGGTAATCATCTCCTAGAACCATCTGACCAGACGCCTCGGTAACACGCATGACCAAAGTTAAAACCCACGACGGGCAACTTTCCACGTTGATGGTGCCAATGTTACGGGCCACCTCAGCATGAAGTGGGCACCTGACGTCATGACGATGATGTCACAAAGCCTCGAGCCCCGAGCTCATCATCAAGCGTCCAAGAGATGGATGGCCGACCCTTCGGACGCCCACGACAGATGATCTCGAGCCACTCCCATATCGACTGTTGCCATGTTGTCAGCGCCCCCCACGTTGGGCAGACGAGTGAGCTGATGGGACACTTTTGCCTTACCTAACAAGGCAGTGGTACAATAGTCCCCTCCAATCCGCCTAGGATCGGGGGAATCGAAGATCCTCATCATGGGGATAGGTACGGGAGCTAACTCTGGTTGGTCCACGCCTCCTCGCCGGAGATCCCGAATCCTCATGATGAGGAAAGGACGGGTTGACCCGATCGACCCACGATCTCTCACCTATAAAACATACCCATGAGGGTATGTCCGAGGTACACTATCGAATGCAATACTACTTACGCAAAAACGAGTTCTCACTCTACCGCTCCTACTTACGCTCAGATCTCTCTAACTTAAGTATCGGAGCCTCGTGGGCCTAGCCCCACACCGGTACAAGTTCATCTTCTTCCCTTGTGCAGGTTTCTGACGACTCTGATGACGACCACTCACGACGGAGCGGACGGAGGAAAAGGAAGTCAAAGATTTTGCGCCAACAACGTTAATTGTATTTGTTTGTTTCTCGTAAAAAAAAAAATTAAATAAAGTTGATGTATGTTTGAGAAAAATGAACCAGGTAAAGGACGAATTAATTTATCTCTTTTTCATTTTCCTATTTATGCATATTAGTATAACTAACCCATCTTGTTGATATAATACTATAAAAATATAAAAATTTAACAAATTGTCAACATGTCCGAGTGGTTAAGGAGACAGACTCGAAATCTGTTGGGCTTTGCCTGCGCAGGTTCGAATCCTGCTGTTGACGATATTTTCTGAAAAATGTTAGTTTTTACACACTTATAATTTATCAATTAAACTCCTAAACTTTTAATTATGTAAGTAGTTTAAGATTTTAATTGAGTATAAATTGATTTTTTCACTAAAATATTTTAGTACCTCAAAATTCTCCCCCAACATATTCGGATATTCTTTTTATGTTCTTTCATATACGATATGGACCATGCGAACCATATAATATATATCCTTTTTATTATATGTGTCCACTTATATTATTTAAATCTCTTTCCACCTCATGAATAATCCTCTGTTTATTTCAACAGAAAATGAGAGACTTGTTTCAAAAACAATAACAGAAAAACGAAGAAGAAAGTATATTTTTTTTTTAATATTAAACAACATTTTAGTCTTTTTAACTTTTATATTTATTCTATTATGATGTTTTGCAATTCTAAAATATCTATTTTGATGTATGAACATTTTGGTTATTATTATTATTCAACCCTGCCTTATTACTCATAGTATCAATCAAGCTAAGTAACTTCAATACATGTCGTGTCAACATTAACTCACAAATATATGATGGAGATTGTCAAAAAAAAGACGGGAAAGAGATTTGTGCTTACAATCTCTTACCGAGACTTATTAAGGGTGTGTTTGATTTAGATTCTTAAGTGTTTAATTTTTTAAAAAAGTTATTTTTGAATAATTTGAGGTGTTTGGTAAACTACCCAAAATAAATTTTTGGAGAATGAGTTTTTGAAATAATGCATTTTGGATGAAATACTTATATTAAGTTTTTAAAAAAATGTTTTTGGGTGTTTAATTTAAAAACCTACATAATTCTCCTATTGTATTAAAATTACCAAAATACCCTCACACGGTCATAATTTTTAAAATACAAATCTAAACTTTTTTTAATTTTAGAAAAATATTTAAATTAATGAGAGATGGGGGATTGAACCCCCAACCTCTTAGAGTATGTTTGGGAGTGATTTTGGCTTGGTCAAAATCAATTTTACCCTTTCCAAAATCACTTCTTATTAAAATAATGATGTTTGACAAATAATAAAATGACTTTTGGAAAAATCAACCATCATTTTTAATTGATTTTTTAACTATCAGATATTAGGTGATTCTTTTGGAGAATGGACCGAAAATCAGCTACTATTTTACACCTATTATGGAAATGTCTAAGTTGTCCCTATATTTAAACACACAATTCTCAGCCCTAAATCATTCATTTAGCTCAATTTTTTTCCAACGTGTTCCTCTGATCCTTCGACTCGCTCGATTGGCTCCTCCTTCCGCTCCAACCTCTCTCTTTGGATAGATTCCTGGGTTTCGAAGGTACGAGAGATTCATCTATCAGTTATTTATTATCTTTATCGATTCCCCGCGACCGACTCCTCAAATCCAGGGTTTTTCTTTTTCTTGTTGAAGTTGTATATCTTAATCCTCTATTTCTCACTCTGTTTTTTCTTGTTGAAGTTGTAGTTTCTTCGATTATGAATTAATTTTGGGTTTTTTTGTTTTTGTTTTTGTTTTGAGTTTGTTGAATTTTTTGTTTCGATCTCAATTTCAGCTTTGATTCGGTGTTTTTGTTGTTGGGGTTTGTGACCATCTTCGATTTTGCCCTGGGTTTTTACCGTTTTTATTCTAACTTATTTTTAGTGCATTATTCAAACACAAGAAGTGAAAAATTGTTGGGTTTTATGTCCTAAAACTCGTAGTTTGTAAACTGTTTGAATGTAAATATATTATATTTCAATAAAGTTGTTATTGAATTTTAGTGAATTGTGTTTGTATTAACCTATACCAATAACTAACACCCATGGCGATAGTGTGAGTACTTGAACTTCATGTGTGACATGAATGTGAATCAAGTTCAAGTAGACAGTCAAAATGGTCTATAGTATAGGGATAAGGCTGGGTACCTTATCCTGGGGACACTATTGGACGCGGCTCACTTTGTATAGTACAAAACGATGTGATTCGAATCGTTTCATGTAGAGACATGTGAGTGAGGGCGTCCTGTGCAATGAGTTTGCACAAGACCGAACCAAGAAATAAAATCGTTCTTTCTTTATAACACCGTTTACTGTAAAGACCGGTTTATTCATTTGATGACTTAGGTAACTCGATCTCAATCTTGAGCTCACTATGAACTCCTGTTTATTCAACCTTATCCTTTGACTTGTACGGGTGAGAGTGGCCAGATAACCGACTCAATATGCCTACCATCTTGGGGATAAGATTGAATAAGTGGCTGGGGACGTAGTTGTGCGAGATGGAATTCACTCCTACCCGCTTTAAGGGTTAGTAGAGAGGTTGTTCCCTTAAGTGCTGACTCCAAGTCTTGAACAATGGGCCCATCCTCTCCTAATGAGGGAGGAATCTGATTTGATGGTTGGACCACAAATCAATTGTTCATTAGAGGTGTCAGTGGTACTTAAGGAACAAGATATAATACAAGGGTTACACGGTTTAAATGACCCGTTGTCATTATGAACAACCTGTGAAGGATCGACTTACTGATGATAGTTATATCAACAGGACACAATATATCTACAGTGAGGAGAGTGCAGCCCTTGGACTTTAGTGGAGTCTCCGGGGGTTAACGAATGTTGGTTAGTTCGGTTGAAAGAGTTTTGACCGGATAATCTCGTATCGTTGGAGCTCATGATCTGTAGGTGATGCGAGCTTGTCGAGGCCCGTCAAATACAATTTATAATTACCGATCAACGGCTTGCAGTAAACTACAGCGGACCGGGTCGAACTCAGGGAACCGAAGTTTAAATTCTCTAAATTAAACTTTATGTAAAAACAATAAATGAGGGGTTTTTGGATTGCAGGTTAATGTAATGAATTAAAATAAACAATTAAAGATAAAGTTTAAAGAATTAAAAAATTAAATAAATAAACAAGAAATTACCTTGCTGATTCGGAGATTGTCGGGACTTAATGGATTTTGCTCATCGATTACTTAAATAAAAATACAATTTCTTAACTAAAAGCCTAATCGACTTAACTGGAGCAGCCATGCAAAGTCTTTAAGATCCTATCATGCAATTAATCCGACAAAGCATCGTAATTAACTCTAAACTAGTCAATTAGTTGGGCACGATAGCATTCCATGCTAATTACCTAGCAGCTCTAAGCACATGGATTGATTAGAACGTTAATTAAATTGATCAAATTCAATTAAACATTTTTATATTCATAAGGTCTATTATACGCACCATGTTAACTATGGAAAAGCCATAATATTAACACTAGTCATAACCTGACCCATCTTGCTACTACAATTAAGCATGCAATTTCTGACAATTACGGATCACAAATTACAAACATAGCATACATGAACAATTAATATTTAATTGATTAAGCTGTCACATTAACCAATACTAATTGCACATGAAATAAACAAAGAATAGAAAACAATTAATCAAGAAATTAGATTGCAATTTAATACCAAAAATCTCACAAAAACGTTAAGCCCGACAAACCTCTAAATCAGCCTTACAAGCTTAGTCGAACATCGCTAAGACGATCCCGACTACAAAGCACAATAGGAATCTCTACAGAGAGAGAAAGGGAGAATTGAGATAGTGATGGTGTGTGTTGGTGTGCGGGGAATGATGTAAGGTGTGAGGTGTGAGGTGTAAGGTGTGTTTTTTTCTTGTAGGGACTCTCCCCTTTTTATACTAAAAGATAAATAGTATTTACTATTTTAAAATAAAAATAAATAAAATAAAATTAAATAAATAAATGTTGTGGTTAAGTTTCATCGTAGTGGGATGACGATGACTTCTTCCTGGATCAACTAAGAGCTGCCACGTGTCGTGAGTTGACGTTGAAGTAAAAATATAAAAAATAATTACATTCTTCAAGAATCAAACTCGATCAAAGTCTAACATATTCAACCCTTCACCATCACACCAAGCTTCCAACTTTAAATATTAAATGATTTTTATCTTCATAGTATCATCTGCGGCTCGGTTTGTTGATATTATACTCTAAAACTCCTCTTTTGAGTTCTTATTTAATATAAGGGTCTCATTCACCTCTGAATGCTCGATTCCTGCAAAACATATGATTAAACACATTAATTTGAATCAACTAACATGAATTAAAGGTTATAAAATAGCACTTTTGGAGTTCTATCAAATACCCCACACCTAAATCTTGCTAGTCCTCGAGCAAGAAATAACTTAAACATTAAAAGGAATCGTTGGCTGCAAATTAATGACTCTAACCTCTGTATCTTAAACAATAAAAATATTCACAACTCACAACATTTAAATGCATTCAATCAACGAGAAAATTTAAAATTAGTTCTTTCATCCCTTATGTGTGTGTGTGCGTAGCCTTTTCTATCTAGATTTTTATAAGTCCGAGAAAATTTTATTCAACCCTCAACTCGTTTTCCCCCTACTTCTGGTCATTTAGAACAAATTATCAAGCATCAATACATTCAAGTAAGCAATATTTATATTAAGGTGCCTAAAAACAACTTTGGGGATCCCCTAAACTTGCAACATTTTAACTCAAGGGCACTAGCTTTCACACCCAACTGCAGGGCCTCTCACCCAGAGCACTCGCTCAATGGGCGGCCTAACTACTCACATTTGGGGCAGCTCTTTTTACCCCTTATCGTTTTACTCATTACAAGCTGATTTTCACTTTTCTTGAGCTCGAGCAATATTTTATTTTTTCATTTTTTTCTTTTCACAAGGCAGATATACATGTTATACCTCCTTAATATCTCATTACAAACTATCATGCAAGATAACTTTCTAATTAGTTCTAAGGGCCTTTCGAGGTGACAACAAACATATAGGTCAAATAAAAAAAATCCTAAGCCTTTAAAACCATGGATGAGAAGACTATGTGCACAATAGTTATAAGAGAATCCAGAGAAAAAATTTAAATTTGACTCAAAATCATGCATGCATTCTCATTCTTTGCAAGAAAAAGTGAAAAAACATAATGAACATAAAATGTATAAGACACATCACAGATTGTCATCATCACATAATATGCAACCAACTAATCATATTACATTTCAAGCTCAAGATTTTCATAATTTAAAAGTCAGATGCTCTCACATGCTTTGCAAATATATCCACCCCCACCTAAAACAATACATTGTCCCCAATGTATAATTAAGTAGATTGATCCAAAAGAAATGAGAAAGACTTTTTTTTTTAATTAAAGAAAAAAAAATTGAAGAACAAAAATCTTTCCATGTCAGTTCCCAGTTAGAGGTGTTCCCTTTCGGTC
The DNA here is from genome assembly GCA_028017165.1 of Herpetospermum pedunculosum. Lineage (NCBI taxonomy): Eukaryota > Viridiplantae > Streptophyta > Magnoliopsida > Cucurbitales > Cucurbitaceae > Herpetospermum > Herpetospermum pedunculosum. The sequence goes on along the minus strand of CM051528.1, from coordinate 47,648,341 downwards.
AACTTAAGTACCTCAGTCTAGACAGAACTATCCATAGGTAAATTTATCCTTAATAGATAACTAAATAGATTACTCACAAAAGAAACAATAAAGAGAAGAAAACTCCCCTGAAATTTCTCTTGCATGGGTCTAAGGGCGGTGGTGGCACTCTCGAATCTAACAGGAATCTTTTTCTTCAAGTTCAAAAGCAACCTGAATCTCCAAACAACTAAAAAGAAACTTGTTGAAAAAGTTCTGATATGTTAGAATAATTAAACAAAACAAAAATAAACTAAAAGAAATATTTTTTGTAAATTTTGTAAATTTTGTAATTTTTGTAATTTTTTTTTTTTTGCAATTAAAAAAATAAGAGTTTTTTTTTTTTTTTTTTTTTTTAATTTTGTAAATATTTTTTTTTTAAGAAAACAAAATAATAATAAATAAATTTAACAAAGAGAATTTAATTGGCTCCCTGGCAACGGCGCCAATTTGATGCGAGCTTGTCGAGGCCCGTCAAATACAATTTATAATTACCGATCAACGGCTTGCAGTAAACTACAGCGGACTGGGTCGAACTCAGGGAACCGAAGTTTAAATTCTCTAAATTAAACTTTATGTAAAAACAATAAATGGGGGGTTTTTGGATTGCAGGTTAATGTAATGAATTAAAATAAACAATTAAAGATAAAGTTTAAAGAATTAAAAAATTAAATAAATAAACAAGAAATTACCTTGCTGATTCGGAGATTGTCGGGACTTAATGGATTTTGTTCATCGATTACTTAAATAAAAATACAATTTCTTAACTAAAAGTCTAATCGACTTAACTGGAGCAGCCATGCAAAGTCTTTAATATCCTATCATGCAATTAATCCGACAAAGCATCGTAATTAACTCTAAACTAGTCAATTAGTTGGGCACGATAGCATTCCATGCTAATTACCTAGCAGCTCTAAGCACATGGATTGATTAGAACGTTAATTAAATTGATCAAATTCAATTAAACATTTTTATATTCATAAGGTCTATTATACGCACCATGTTAACTATGGAAAAGCCATAATATTAACACTAGTCATAACCTGACCCATCTTGCTACTACAATTAAGCATGCAATTTCTGACAATTACGGATCACAAATTACAAACATAGCATACATGAACAATTAATATTTAATTGATTAAGCTGTCACATTAACCAATACTAATTGCACATGAAATAAACAAAGAATAGAAAACAATTAATCAAGAAATTAGATTGCAATTTAATACCAAAAATCTCACAAAAACGTTAAGCCCGACAAACCTCTAAATCAGCCTTACAAGCTTAGTCGAACATCGCTAAGACGATCCCGACTACAAAGCACAATAGGAATCTCTACAGAGAGAGAAAGGGAGAATTGAGATAGTGATGGTGTGTGTTGGTGTGCGGGGAATGCTGTAAGGTGTGAGGTGTGAGGTGTAAGGTGTGTTTTTTTCTTGTAGGGACTCTCCCCTTTTTATACTAAAAGATAAATAGTATTTACTATTTTAAAATAAAAATAAATCAATTAAAATATTAAATAAATAAATGTTGTGGTTAAGTTTCATCGTAGTGGGATGACGATGACTTCTTCCTGGATCAACTAAGAGCTGCCACGTGTCGTGAGTTGACGTTGAAGTAAAAATATAAAAAATAATTACATTCTTCAAGAATCAAACTCGATCAAAGTCTAACATATTCAACCCTTCACCATCAGACCAAGCTTCCAACTTTAAATATTAAATGATTTTTATCTTCATAGTATCATCTGCGGCTCGGTTTGTTGATATTATACTCTAAAACTCCTCTTTTGAGCTCTTATTTAATATAAGGGTCTCATTCACCTCTGAATGCTCGATTCCTGCAAAACATATGATTAAACACATTAATTTGAATCAACTAACATGAATTAAAGGTTATAAAATAGCACTTTTGGAGTTCTATCAGTAGGTCCTTACGGTTCTCCTGGCTAGCTCGGATAAAGCCGTGAAACAATATAAAAGAAAAGAAAAAAATTTGAATCGTTCAAATTCGGGTTTGTGGAAGAAGAATAGACATATTTAAATATGATTTAAATATGGACATATTTAAATATGATTTAAATATGAGATTGGTCTGAAAACATGAATAGGATTCATATGCAAAAAGTCGGGTTTTCAGAAAACCGGGTTTAATTATATTATTTAATTAATATTTGATATTGAATTAAATAATATTAATCAAAATATATATATATATATATATTTTATTAATTAAAATGTTTAATTAATAAAATAATTATTATTTTTTTTAATAATAATAATATATATATATATATATACATGTGTCTTACATGCAAGATGTAAGACACATGTTATATATACAGAGTATATATATATGAAGTGGCAGATCAATTGAATTAAAAAAAAAAAAAAAAAAAGGAAAAAGAAATTCTTTTTCTTAGTGGAGTTTGGGGTACTCATTAAATTGAGAATTCAATTTGAAGTTTCTCTATCTATCTCTTCTTACGTCTTCTTCCTTCTGCCTCTGCTCTCTGAAGAAAATTGGTTTTCTTCAGTAAAGCTTCGTCCTTCTTTTCTTTTGTAAAAGGAGTCCCACTACTCCGTTTCTCGGCCCGAGGATAGCGGGACTACCGTGGGTGGTCCACGAAGGTTTCGTGAGAAGGCTCGGTGAGCTCGTGAGGAGCTTCTGGCGGTGAATTTGAAGAATTACGAACGACAAGGGTATGTGTTCTAATTTCTCTTTTTCATTGCTTCTGCATGTTTCCATTTGTTTAAATTGATGAAATTAGAGTGTCTATGATCCAAATCGCTTCCGCTGCGTTCCATCAACGCTCCATCAATTGGTATCAGAGCGTTTTTGGCCACTCAATTTCTATCAATTTAAGTTATGGTGGGTTTTATTTAGAAATTGTTTCTGATTGGATTCTAAAGTGAATATCGATTTTGGCATAGTTTCTTTTTGAATTTCATTATTTGTAATTGCCCGAGATTGTATGGGCTTTAATGCATGCTAAAGAGTCTGTATTTTTAGAGTCATTAGAGTCCATATAAGGTTCTTTGTGAAAGAAGTTTGAGTTTGAAACTCGCCGAAATGTTCGGTGTAAGTTCAAACTCGTTCTGGGCATTACGAGGAGAAATTCGAAGAGTTTTTGGCCGAAGCGTTCGGAGGAAGCAAGTTGGTCAAAGGCGGTGCGAAGAGTTCGAAGTCCGCTCAAGGCGTAGCTTGTTTATCAAGCTTGTAATAAATTAGTTATTGCTTGCTAAATGCCAAAATCGATCCACTTTAGTGTGTTTAATTAATTATGCATTGCGAATGTATGTTTTAATTAAATTCCATGTTTGTATGTGCATAACGTATGCCATATAGATTTAAAATCCCACCGTAGGAAGCATGCTTCATGCATTGAAAATATGTTATAAGTGTTATAATATATCGTATGCATATTTGGCAATTCATGAGTTTGATATAAAAGTTATATTAATTCATGAATTAGTTGTTGTTAGTTCAATAGAATAATTGATATAAGTGTTATATTAATTATAAAAGTTATATTAATTCATGAATTAGTTGTTGTTAGTTCAATAGAACACCTGTGAAGGATCGACTTACCCATGACGGTTATATCAAGAGGACATAATATATCTACAGTGAGGAGAGTGCAACTCTCGGACTATAGTGGAGTCTCCGGGGGTTAACGAATGTTGGTTAGTTCGGTTGAAAGAGTTTTGACCGGATAATCTCGTATCGTTGGAGCTCATGATCTGTAGGTCCTTTAGGTTCTCCTGGCTAGCTCGGATAACGTCGTGCAACAGTATAAAAGAAAAGAAAAAGAAAAAGAATTTGAATTGTTCAAATTCGGTTTATGGAAGGATGATGAACATATTTAAATATGATTTAAATATGAGAATGGTCTAAAAAAAAAAAAAATGAATACGATTCATGTACAAAAGTCGGTTTTCGGAAAACCGGGATTAGTTATATTATTTAATTAATATTTGATATTGAATTAAATAATATTATTTAATTAAAAAGTTTAATTAATATATATATATATATATATAAGTGGGTTTTACATTCAGTTGCATGTATTACACATGGCAATATTATCCCCACTTAAATGAAACTTAATCCTTAAGTTTTTGTACATATATTAGTACTCAATTAGTTGAGTAAGGAGGCTGCAGAAGGTTGAACAAAAAAACCAAACGTTGGTTTTATATACTTCTTAAGTTCTCTTTGCTTCTTCTCAGACCATTCTCTCCCTTTTTTGTTTCTCTTTTCTTTTCTTTGTTTTCGGAGTCCCACAACTCCGTTGCTCGGCGCCGAGGATAGCGGGACTACCTCGGGTGGTCCTCGAGCCGTTCGTGAGAAGAGGCCGGAAGAATTCGTGACGAGGAACGGCCGGCGGACTTGAAGAAATTGGAGCAACAAGGGTATGTATTTCTAATTTCTTTATTTCCGTCGTTTGAGCATGTTTTCTATTTGTTAAATTGATGAAATTAGAGTATCATCGGTCCGAAATCGCCTTCCGCTGCGCATGTCGCTCCATCAATTGGTATCAGAGCGATTTTGTGATTAACTCAATTTGCATCAATTTAAGTTGGTGGGTATTTTAATTTAGAAATTGTTTCTGAATTGGCGTCTAAAGTGAATATCGATTTTGGCATAGTTTCTTTTTGAATTTCATTATTTGTAATTGCCCGAGAATGTATGGGCTTTAATGCGTGCAGAAGAGTCTGTATTTTTAGAGTCATTAGAGTCCATATAGGTTTCTTTGTGAAAGAAGCTCGAGTATGGACCTCGCCGAATTGTTCGGTATAAGTTCAACTCGTTCTAGGCAATACGAAGAGAAATTCGAAGAGAAATTGGCCGAAGCGTTCGGAGGAAGCAAGCTGGTCAAAGACGGTGCGAAGAGTTCGAAGTCCGCTCAAGATGTAGCTTGTTGTTCAAGCTTGTAATAAATTAGTTATTGCTTGCTAAATGCCAAAATCGATCCACTTTAGTGTGTTTAATTAATTATGCATTGTGAATGTATGTTTTAATTAAATTCCATGTTTGTATGTGCATATCGTATGCCATATAGATTTAAAATCCCACCGTAGGAAGCATGCTCCATGCATTGTAAATATGTTATAAGTGTTATAATTTATAGTGTGCATATTTGGGAATTCATGAGTATTAATATAAGAGTTATATTAATTCATGAATCAAATGTTGCTAATTTAATAGAATAATTGATATAAGTGTTGTATTAATTATGAAGTTAAATATACAACATAGGTTGTCCTGGTTTTATGCATATTGTAGGTTATAAGTGTTATAATATATAGGATGCATGTTTAATTCATGAGTATTAATATAAGAGTTATATTAATTCATGAATTAGTTGTTGTTTGCTTAAATAGAATAATTAATATAAGTGTTATATTAATTATGAAATTAAACATCCAACTTTAGATGCATATTGTATGTTATAATTGTATAATGTATAGGATGCATGCTTAATTCATTATAATTGATATAAGTGTTATATTAATTTATGAATTAGGAGTTGTATATTTAAAAAAACATAATCGAAATAAGTGTTATATTGATTATGAAATTAAATATTCAACTTGTCATGCCTTAGTGATGCATGTTTGAGAAGCATGTAGAGTTGTTATAGTAAGTCTAAGTTTTGCAAAGCGTTGTAAAATTGGGTAGACTTTTTAAAATCTATAACAAAGAAACGCATGTTCATTTAGGGTTAATTGAGACGTCCGGTTCATTAGATGAATAGGTCGTTATCTCGTAAATACTAAGGTTATGAGAAGCTCACCCGGTGAAATTCTGTTCGAGGTTGGAGGTATTTAAGTTGACGGTTTACGGAACACCTCCTACCTGGGGACGATCCGGTACTTGAGTAAAGTTAACCTGGTTTTATGAGCGTGCGCGAGAGGTATGAGGTTAATTAAATTTGTTAATAACCTAGACATCTCAGGTAAAAAGTTTACCTAGACTTAAGGTTTTAATTTCTTAGCCGGATAAAACCTGAGTATTTTACCCTAAAAACCGTCCACGATACTTAGTAGAAGTGTTGAGAAGGAATATATGATATATCCCTCTCCTGCTACGCACTCCCTAAAGTTCACAACGTGAGAATTTTGCTCGGCCTCGTGTTGTCAATAGGGCAACCCCATTCGGATGGTATTTGCAACTTTCAATAGCAAGGTGAATGGAGTAAGTATCTATAGTAAGTGGGAGAAGGAAGTACGTCAGTACATCCTATGGTCTCCTCCATTGGATTGAACTGTAAGATTCTCATGTTCCGCCTGCAGGTTGCTCTTAGTGGCACCATCCATTCGGAGGGCAGGGCATGGGAGATCGAACATCTCAGTCACCATTTATGGATAGTGAAACATAGGGCCATTCCCAACACTGACATTCCATTCGGTTGCTATGTTGGGGCCGTTCTATGCGTTCTAAAAATGGAGGGTCACACTTACAGGATTTGCTAAGGAGTTAGTAAATCTTGACCAAAGAATGATAACTAAGATGCTATAGGAATAAGAGTTATTCTGGTAGTAGCATTTAGTCAAGAATGTCTTGGTTTAGTGAAAGAATGCTTGACTACCATTCGGTAGCGACCATTCTGACTCACTAAAGTATCGTTGCATGTAAATAAAGAGTTAGGGTACTTTATTTACTCCTAAATTTACTTGATTGGTTTAAATAGATTAAAACTGTTTCACTAATAGATTTACATTTCTTTTCAGCATGTCTAGCTCGTTTAAAAACGTATTAGCTTCAGTTAAGTTAACTGGCGATAAATACGAGACCTGGAAAACGAACTCGAATATGATTCTTGTTCGTGATGATCTTATGTCTGTCTTAACAGAGGATTGTCCTCTTCCAAACTCAGTAATGAGTCGTGCTGAGAAGAAACAACAAAGTAAATGTGATTTGCTTGTTGTAGAAACGTGTTTAGCGGAAAATGATAGTCATGCCTGGATCCTCGATTCAGGAGCCACTAATCACGTTTGTTCTTCGTTTCAGGAAACTAGTTCCTGGCAGCCACTAGCTATAGGTGAGATAACTCTCAGAGTTGGTACTGGAGAGGTTGTCTCAGCTAAAGCAGTGGGAACTGTTAAGTTGTCTTATAGAGATAGTTACATTTTACTTGAAAATGTGCTATTGGTTCCTAGTTTTAAAAGGAACCTAGTCTCTATAGCTTGTTTATTAGAACAAATATATAAAGTATCTTTTGCTGATAATGAAGCTATCATTAGCAAAAGAGGTGTACAAATTTGTTCTGCTAAACTTGAGAACAACTTATATGTGTTAAGACCGACAAAGGTTCAAGCTATTTTGAACACCGAAATGTTTAAAACAGCTGAAACTCAAACTAAAAGGCAGAAGCTTTCTCCTAGTACCTATCTTTGGCACTTGAGACTAGGCCACATTAATCTCAATAGGATTGGGAGGTTGGTTAAGAGTGGTCTCCTAAATCGTTTAGAGGACAACTCTTTACCGCCATGTGAGTCATGTCTTGAGGGCAAGATGACTAAACGACCTTTTACTGGAAAAGGTTATAGGTCAAAAGAACCTCTAGAAATCGTGCATTCGGATCTCTGCGGTCCTTTGAATGTCAAAGCACGAGGAGGGTATGAATATTTTGTCAGTTTTATTGACGATTATTCAAGGTACGGCTATCTTTACCTAATACAACGTAAGTCCGAAACTCTTGAAAAGTTCATTGAGTATAAGGCAGAGGTTGAGAACATATTAGGTAAATCGATAAAAACACTCTGATGTGATCGTGGTGGAGAGTATATGGATACTAGATTCCAGGACTATATGATAGAACATGGAATCGTATCTCAACTCTCAGCGCCCGGAACACCGCAGCAGAACGGTGTATCCGAAAGGAGAAATAGAACCCTGTTGGACATGGTTCGCTCTATGATGAGCTATGCTCGTCTGCCTAGTTCGTTTTGGGGATATGCAGTAGAGACTGCAGTTTATATTTTAAACAATGTTCCCTCTAAGAGTGTTTCTGAAACACCCTATGAGCTCTGGAGTGGGCGTAAAAGTAAGTTACGTCACTTCAGAATTTGGGGATGTCCAGCACACGTGCTGGTATCCGGTCCAAAGAAACTGGAACATCGTTCAAAATTATGCCTATTTGTAGGCTATCCCAAAGAAACGTTGGGTGGTCTTTTTTACGATCCTCGAGAGGACAAGGTATTAGTGTCGACTAATGCCACGTTCTTAGAGGAGGACCACATGAGAGATCATCAACCTTCGAGCAAAATAGTTTTGTCCGAATTATCCAGGGAAGCTACAGAGGGATCAACAAGAGTTGTTGATCAGGCTGGTCCTTCTCAAGAGTTGAGAGAGCCTCGACGTAGTGGGAGGGATGTGAGACAACCCGACCGCTACATTGGCTTGTCTGAGACTCAATTCGTCATACCTGATGATGGAATTGAGGATCCATTGACCTTTAAACAGGCAATGACAGATGTAGACAAGGATCAGTGGCTCAAAGCCATGGACCTCGAAATGGAGTCTATGTACTTCAATTCGGTCTGGAGTCTTGTAGATCAACCAGATGGTGAAAGACCCATCGGTTGCAAGTGGATCTACAAGAGGAAACGAGACCAGGCCGGTAAGGTGCAAACCTTTAAGGCCCGACTTGTGGCAAAGGGTTTTACCCAGCGAGAGGGGGTGGACTATGAAGAAACCTTTTCTCCTGTTGCCATGTTAAAGTCGATTAGAATACTCTTGTCCATTGCCGCATTTTATGATTATGAAATCTGACAAATGGATGTCAAGACTGCCTTTCTGAATGGCAATCTTGAAGAGAGTATTTATATGGTCCAACCAGAGGGATTCATAATTCAGGGTCAAGAGCAAAAGGTTTGCAAGCTGAATCGATCCATTTATGGGTTGAAACAGGCATCTAGATCCTGGAATATAAGGTTTGATACTGCGATCAAATCTTATGGCTTTGAACAGAATATTGACGAGCCTTGTGTTTACAAGAAGATTGTCAATAAGGCTGTAGCTTTCTTAGTCTTGTATGTAGACGACATACTACTCATTGGGAATGATGTAGGGGTTCTTACTGACGTAAAACTGTGGCTAGCAACCCAATTCCAAATGAAAGATTTGGGAGAGGCTCAGTTTGTTCTTGGGATTCAGATCGTAAGGAATCGCAAGAACAGAACGCTAGCACTGTCTCAGGCATCTTATATAGATAAAGTGTTATCTAGATATTCGATGCAGAATTCCAAGAAAGGTTCGCTGCCGTTTAGGCATGGAATTCATTTGTCTAAGGAACAGTCTCCTAAGACACCTCAAGAGGTTGAGGACATGAGACGGATTCCGTATGCATCTGCAGTTGGCAGTCTGATGTATGCTATGTTATGCACTAGACCTTACATATGCTTTGCAGTCGGAATTGTCAGTAGGTACCAGTCTAATCTAGGATATGATCACTGGACCGCCGTTAAACATATCCTCAAGTATCTTAGGAGAACGAGGAACTATGTGCTCGTGTATGGGCCTAAGGATATGATCCTGGCAGGATACACTGACTCTGATTTTCAGACTGATATAGATTCTCGGAAATCTACATCAGGATCAGTGTTCACTCTTAACGGAGGGGCTATAGTGTGGAGGAGTATCAAGCAAGGTTGTATTGCTGACTCCACCATGGAGGCTGAATATGTCGCAGCTTGTGAAGCAGCGAAGGAAGCAGTATGGCTCAGGAAGTTCTTGACAGATTTGGAAGTTGTTCCAAATATGAATTTGCCCATCACACTTTATTGTGATAACAGTGGTGCTGTGGCAAATTCTAAAGAACCTCGGAGTCATAAGCGCGGGAAGCACATCGAGCGGAAATATCACCTTATCAGGGAGATAGTGCAACGAGGAGATCTGATCGTCACACAGATTGCCTCGGAGCACAATGTTGCTGATCCGTTTACAAAGTCTCTCACGGCTAAAGTGTTTGAGAGACACCTGGAGAGTCTGGGGTTGCGAGCTGCTAGATAGGACAGTGGGAGATACTTTGTATTCCTGACCAGCATTCGTCCCACAGACATGTTAGTCCAAGTGGGAGTTTGTTGGGTTTTATGTCCTAACACTCGTGGTTTGTAAACGTTGTAAATGTAATATGTCTATTAACGCAATAAAGAGTTATTGAGGTTTATTCAGTAAAGGTGTTTATTGAATATAGTGAAACGTGTTTGCATTAACCTGTACCAATAACAACACCCTTGGCTGAATATGAATACTTGAGCTTCATGTATGACATGATTGTGGGTCAAGCTCAAGTAGTCAGTCAAAATGGTCTATAGTATACGGATAAGGCTCGGTACCTTATTCTGGTAACACTATTGGATGCGGCTCGCTTTGTATTGTACAAAACGATGTGATCCGAATCGTTTCACATGGAGATGTGCGAGCGGGGGCGTCCTATGCAAAGAGTTTGCATTAGACAGAACCACGATAAAGTCGCTTTCTCTTTATAACGCTGTTTACTGGTGAGACCGATTTTATCACTTTTGATGACCTAAGGTAACTCGTTCTTAATCCTGAGCTTACTATGAACTCCTGTTTATTCGAGAGTATCCTTAGACTTGTATGGGTGAGAGTGGCAGGTCGCCCGCTCAATAAGCCTACCAACTTGGGGATAAACTCGAATAGGTAGCTGGGGACATAGTGTAGCAAGATGGAATTCACTCCTACCCTCTTTAGGGTCTAGTAGAGAGGTGTTCCCTTAATAGCTGACCCCGGGGCTTGAACATGAGGCCTCATCCTCTTCTGTGTGAAGAGGATTCTGATCTGATGATTGGATCACAGATCAAATGTTCATTAGAGGTGGCAGTGGTACTTAAGGAATAAGAGGTATCACAGAGGTTAAACGGTTTAAAAGACCTAGCTGTGATAACGAACACCTGTGAAGAATCAACTTACCCATGACGGTTATATCAAGAGGACATAATATATCTACAGTGAGGAGAGTGCAACTCTCGGACTATAGTGGAGTCTCCGGGGGTTAACGAATGTTGGTTAGTTCGGTTGAAAGAGTTTTGACCGGATAATCTCGTATCGTTGGAGCTCATGATCTGTAGGTCCTTTAGGTTCTCCTGGCTAGCTCGGATAACGTCGTGCAACAGTATAAAAGAAAAGAAAAAGAAAAAGAATTTGAATTGTTCAAATTCGGTTTATGGAAGGATGATGAACATATTTAAATATGAGAATGGTCTAAAAAAAAAAAAAATGAATACGATTCATGTACAAAAGTCGGTTTTCGGAAAACCGGGATTAGTTATATTATTTAATTAATATTTGATATTGAATTAAATAATATTATTTAATTAAAAAGTTTAATTAATATATATATATATATATATATATATATATATATATATATATAAGTGGGTTTTACATTCAGTTGCATGTATTACACATGGCAATATTATCCCCACTTAAATGAAACTTAATCCTTAAGTTTTTGTACATATATTAGTACTCAATTAGTGGAGTAAGGAGGCTGCAGAAGGTTGAACAAAAAAACCAAACGTTGGTTTTATATACTTCTTAAGTTCTCTTTGCTTCTTCTCAGACCATTCTCTCCCTTTTTTGTTTCTCTTTTCTTTTCTTTGTTTTCGGAGTCCCACAACTCCGTTGCTCGGCGCCGAGGATAGCGGGACTACCTCGGGTGGTCCTCGAGCCGTTCGTGAGAAGAGGCCGGAAGAATTCGTGACGAGGAACGGCCGGCGGACTTGAAGAAATTGGAGCAACAAGGGTATGTATTTCTAATTTCTTTATTTCCGTCGTTTGAGCATGTTTTCTATTTGTTAAATTGATGAAATTAGAGTATCATCGGTCCGAAATCGCCTTCCGCTGCGCATGTCGCTCCATCAGAAGTAACTATCCAGAGACGACTCCCCATGGTGCTCCGGTACACCAGGGATACCGCCCATACTGGATGGAGAAGACTCATCACTACCCATTGAGGAAAAGAAAGGAAGAACAAGGAAATCAATGAAAGGAAAAAAAATGGGTGATCTTCAAACCCCTCCAGCCCCTTTATACCAGTCAAGGCCAAAGGAACACGAAGGCGAAACGACGACATCGAGCGTATCGACGCCCATTTTCGGCCGAAACGACGCCTGGGATTCCGGGAAGCCATACCACCGTCACAACAGAAGGTAATCATCTCCTAGAACCATCTGACCAGACGCCTCGGTAACACGCATGACCAAAGTTAAAACCCACGACGGGCAACTTTCCACGTTGATGGTGCCAATGTTACGGGCCACCTCAGCATGAAGTGGGCACCTGACGTCATGACGATGACGTCACAAAGCCTCGAGCCCCGAGCTCATCATCAAGCGTCCAAGAGATGGATGGCCGACCCTTCGGACGCCCACGACAGATGATCTCGAGCCACTCCCATATCGACTGTTGCCATGCTGTCAGCGCCCCCCACGTTGGGCAGACGAGTGAGCTGATGGGACACTTTTGCCTTACCTAACAAGGCAGTGGTACAATAGTCCCCTCCAATCCGCCTAGGATCGGGGGAATCGAAGATCCTCATCATGGGGATAGGTACGGGAGCTAACTCTGGTTGGTCCACGCCTCCTCGCTGGAGATCCCGGATCCTCATGATGAGGAAAGGACGGGTTGACCCGATCGACCCACGATCTCTCACCTATAAAACATACCCATGAGAGTATGTCTGAGGTACACTATCGAATGCAATACTACTTACGCAAAAACGAGTTCTCACTCTACTGCTCCTACTTACGCTCAGATCTCTCTAACTTAAGTATCGGAGCCTCGTGGGCCTAGCCCCACACCGGTACAAGTTCATCTTCTTCCCTTGTGCAGGTTTTTGACGGCTCTGATGACGACCACTCACGACGGAGCGGACGGGGAAAAAGGAAGTCAAAGATTTTGCGCCAACAACGTTAATTGTATTTGTTTGTTTCTCGTAAAAAAAAAAAAAAAAATAATAAAGTTGATGTATGTTTGAGAAAAATGAACCAGGTAAAGGACGAATTAATTTATCTCTTTTTCATTTTCCTATTTATGCATATTAGTATAACTAACCCATCTTGTTGATATAATACTATAAAAATATCAAAATTTAACAAATTGTCAAACATGTCCGAGTGGTTAAGGAGACAGACTTGAAATCTGTTGGGCTTTGCCTGCGCAGGTTTGAATCCTGCTGTTGACGATATTTTCCGAAAAATGTTAGTTTAGTTTAGAATTTTAATTGAGTATAAATTGATTTTTTCCCTAAAATATTTTAGTACCTCAAAATTCTCCCCAACATATTCATGTCCTTTCATATACGATATGGACCATGCGAACCATATAATATATATCCTTTTTATTATATGTGTCCACTTATATTATTTAAATCTCTTTCCACCTCATGAATAATCCTCTGTTTATTTCAACAGAAAATGAGAGACTTGTTTCAAAAACAATAACAGAAAAACGAAGAAGAAAGTATATTTTTTTTTTAATATTAAACAACATTTTAGTCTTTTTAACTTTTATATTTATTCTATTATGATGTTTTGCAATTCTAAAATATCTATTTTGATGTATGAACATTTTGGTTATTATTATTATTCAACCCTGCCTTATTACTCATAGTATCAATCAAGCTAAGTAACTTCAATACATGTCGTGTCAACATTAACTCACAAATATATGATGGAGATTGTCAAAAAAAGACGGGATAGAGATTTGTGCTTACAATCTCTTACCGAGACTTATTAAAGGTGTGTTTGATTTAGAATCCTAAGTGTTTAATTTTTTTAAAAAATTATTTTTGAATAATTTGAAGTGTTTGGTAAACTACCCAAAATGAATTTTTGGAGAATAAGTTTTTGAAATAATGCATTTTGGATGAAATACTTATATTAAGTTTTTAAAAAAATGTTTTTGGGTGTTTAATTTAAAAACCTACATAATTCTCTTATTGTATTAAAATTACCAAAATACCGTCGTCATAATTTTTAAAATACAAATCTAAACTTTTTTTTATTTTTGAAAAAATATTTAAATTAATGAGAGATGGGGGGATTGAACCCCCAACCTCTTAGAGTATGTTTGGGAGTGGCCAAAATCAATTTTACCCTTTCCAAAATCACTTCTTATTAAAATAATGATGTTTGGCAAATAATAAAATGAATTTTGGAAAAATTAACAATCATTTTTAATTGATTTTTTAACTATCAGATATTAGGTGATTCTTTGGGAGGTGATGGACCGGAAATCAGCTACTATTTTATACCTATTATGGAAATGTCTAAGTTGCCCCTATATTTAAACACACAATTCTCAGTGCTAGAATCATTCCTTTCGCTCAGTTTTTTTCCAACGGGTTCCTCCGATCCTTCTGCTACGACTCGCTCGATTGGCTCCTCCTTCCGCTCCAACCTCTCTCTTTGGATCGATTCCTGGGTTTCGAAGGTATTTGTTATCTTCATGGTGATTTCTTCAATGTTGTTTGTTATCTTTTGAAAGCTATGAGGAAAATGAGAGATTCATCTATCAGTTATTTATTATCTTTATCGATTCCCCGCGATCGACTCCTCAAATCCAGGGTTTTTCTTTTTCTTGTTGAAGTTGTATATCTTAATCCTCTATTTCTCACTCTGTTTTTTCTTGTTGAAGTTGTAGCTTCTTCGATTATGAATTAATTTTGGGTTTTTTTGTTTTTGTTTTTGTTTTGAGTTTGTTGATTTTTTTTGTTTCGATCTCAATTTCAGCTTTGATTCGGTGTTTTTGTTGTTGGGGTTTGTGACCATCTTCGATTTTGCCCTGGTTTTTACCGTTTTTATTCTAACTTATTTTTAGTGCATTATTCAAACACAAGAAGTGAAAAATATCCTTACTATATCGAAATAGAAAAATTAAAAAGAAGGTAATGAATGGAAACCTGTTGGTGGGGATGAAATTTTTTTATCAACCACTTTCTTCCCAATTGGAAATCCATTGAAATAAAAACTTTGGCCTTATTTTCATATTTCTTTAGATTATCAAATGCATCTAGTACAAGATCTTTCATCCATGTCTGGCAATGCGTCCACTGCTTTAATCACTGTTTCAATTGAGAAGAAATTTGAGATATCGTCATTCTTCTTCTTGGACTTGTCTATAATAGAAGACATATTACTTCCCATAACTTTCTTTCAACTTTATGTTGTGATTGAAATTCACCCGAGAGGTAAGAATGAAGAGAAAAAGTAAGTAAGATCTAGAGAAGATATATATCCAAGGAAAGAGAGAGAGGAAGATGAATGTTCTAATCTTACTGTGGAAATTGCTAGTTGATAAATTATGTTCATGTATGGTATTTTTAATAGATTACTCTTGTTGACCGAGAAATTTCGGCCAATCAGCGGTCGCCACGTGTCTTCATCTTGGCCGGCGGATCGAATAAACTTAACCGAGAAAATTCGGTCATCGCTCAATTGGGCTCGAAATCGAATCGAGCTAAAAAATTATTTAAATGGCAATTTGGCCCAAAGCCCAAAAATTCATTGGACCCAGAACCCAAAAGTCCATTGGACCCAAGCCCACCAGGCCCATGAGAACTCTATAAATAGAGAGCTCATTCTTCATTTTCAAGGTTCAGAAAATTTCTACTCCTAAGAGCTTAGAGAGAATTCTCAAACAACGAAGACTCTCTGAATCCTTGGAAGACTGAACAATCCTTCAACATCGAGAACAAGCTGCGAAGCCCTCGATCCAAATTCAACATCGAGAACAAGCTGCGGAGCCCTCGATACAAATCCAACATTGAGAACAAGCTGCGAAGCCCTCGATACAAATCCAACATCGAGAACAAGCTGCGAAGCCCTCGATACAAATCCAACATCGAGAACAAGCTGCGAAGCCCTCGATACAAATCCAACATTGAGAACAAGCTGCAAAGCCCTCGATCCAAATTCAACATCGAGAACAAGCTGCAAAGCCCTCGAAACAAATCCAACATCGAGAACAAGCTGCGAAGCCCTCGAAACACATTTACATTTGAGAGAGAAAGAATCAGAGGATCAAACATTAGAGATTGTAATCCACTACGCACTGATACAAATACAATACAAATTCAAATTTCATTTACACGTGTCGAATTTCCATTCGTCGTTCGAAATCTCGTGTGAACAACTCTCTTACTAGAACTTTAGTTTAAAAAATTTGATGCCCAATCCAATGTTTAATTGATACAATTTGGACTTCCATCCCAAAAATGTCTTTTTGAATAATCTTGTATTGACATACACAACTGAGGTGGTTAATAAAGACTCATGGAATGAGTGGAACTCTTGTTCTGGTTGAATTTTATGCTAGTTGGTGTGGACCATGTAAAATGGTGCATCGGGTCATTGATGAGCTAGCTACTGATTATGAGGGGAGGATCAAATGCTTTGTTCTCAATACCGACAACGATTTGCAAATAGCTGAAGATTACGAAATTAAGGTTGTTCCTGTGGTTATGTTGTTCAAGAATGGGGAGAAATGTGATAACTGTCATCGGTATCATGCCAAAGATTTTTACATTGCTGCCATTGAAAAGGTCCTCAAGTAGTAGGATGAATACCTGACAATCAAATCAAATATATTTTGCAAGGTCGACCTGCGAGTTGGTCAGCAATTTTGTTGTTATAGTGTTGCCCTAGGTTACTAGTTCTTGAGCTGTATATTATAAATATAGCTTTAATCCCAATTTTTTTTTTTTTTTTTTTTTTGAGTACATTGGGGGTGGGGGGATTCGAACCATAGACTTCTTGGTCGTCAACACATACATATGCCCGCTGAGCTATGCTCGCTTTGGCTAATCCCAATTTTCTTAATGTAGTTGATGGAGTGTATAACCCTCATTGTTGTGATGTTTTTTTGTTGTGAAATTGTGATGAAACATTGTTGCTTTGCAACTCACACTTCACACTTGTTATGACTTTTAGGTGAGACTAATGAGGAGTTTAGATGAGACTAATGAGGAGTCATGAGTCATTTTCTTACCGAGAAGATTTGCATTTTTGTTACTTATGTCAGTGAATTTCTTTATGTTGGTTTTCCTTTCACTCTGATGATGTTGGTTTTCCTTTCACTCTGATGATGTTTGGAAAAGTATTTTTTTAAAGTCAAAATGTATTTCAAGCAATCTCAAAACTTCCTACTTTGAATTACATAAAGAAATTTTCTTTTTTCTCATTCGATTAAATTAAATGGGGATTTTAAGATTGTGAGTTTGTTGGTGGGATTGAAGAATAAAAATAGATCTCTAAAATTTAAATGGGTGCACTTTAAATTGTGATTTTGTAAGGAGGGAATGAGAAATGACTGTGAACATGAGCCTAGCTCGATAAAGAAGTCAATTGATATAATGTATGAAGATGAACTAGTTACCAAGAAGTTAGAGACTCAAATCTCACGTGCAAGTTGTCAAAAAAAAAATGATGACCAAGAAGTCAGACTCAAATTTCACTTGCAAGTAGTAAAAAATAAATGAAAAATGATAGGATCAAATTTCATTCATTTAATAACAAACATTGACGAAATGAATTTTGAATAAATGGTCTCAATTGTTTTAAGAAAATGTTATAATAATACAAGTATATAGGTCATAGTTGGTTTGGTTAGTAATAATTAAATAAATGCTTAATTAAATAATGTCTTTAATTAATGTCCTTTTAGTAATTTAGCAGTTCTAAAATCAATTTTGAAGCCAAACATAAATAATTCAAAATCACTTCTCATTTTATGAAAATCACCCCAACCAAACATAAAAATGATTGTTTGAAAATCAATTTTACAAAATTAATGATACTTAAATCACTAATTCAAAATTAATTATACTTAAATCACTATTTTTAGTTGGAGGCATTATATTATGTCAATTGAGTTAAGCTTAATTTTGTTAGTTCAATTGACAAATATGTATTTAAACATATTAATTCATATTGTTTATTAATGATTGTCTTTTATAGTAATTTGACATTAAGAGATTTAGCAAACCAAACACACTTTTAGATAAAAACACTTTTGAGAAAATGTAATCAAACATATGAGTGTTTTAATTATAAACATTTCTAAAAAAAGTGTTCTAAAAAAAAAAAAAAAAAAAATTAGTAGTCAATTCAAACACACCCTAAATATGTTTAAAGTTTAAAACTTATAAGATAATAGATTGAAAATTTAGAAAGTTTAGGAATCTAATAGACTCAAGTTTTAAACTTTATAGACTAAACTCGTAATTTAACTTCTTTTTTTTCTATTTGATAAGAGCTAAATTATAGAATGATACTAAGTTTATTTGAACTTAATTAGTTAGGAAGTCTTTGGTGCACTTACCTATAGTTATCACCAATAACTTTTTTTTAAGGTCAACATAATGTGAGAGTGTGAATTCGAACCTCGGATTTTTTTTGTGATAATTTTTTTGCCTCCGAAACATTACTGGCTAGGCCTGCCTCTGCTTACCATAGGTAAAAATATCTTAATCACTGAGCTATTTTCAAGTTGAAATCGGTTTAAAAACACTTTTAGTCCTTGAAGTTTTAACGAATTAACAATTTAGTCTTTGAACTTTAATATGTAACAACTTAGTCCACGTACTTTAAATTTTGTAACAATTTAGTTTCTATCATGAAAAATGTTGTTAAATTTAATGAGATCTCTCACATATGTAGATCAAAAAATTGATTAAGAGCCAAACCAAGCATAGCTCAACTGGCATAAGGTTGTGCCCGTGACTAAGAGGTCATTGTTTCAATCCTCGCATTTATTAAAAAAATTTGCAAAAAAAAAAAAATATAAAGACTAAATCATTACGTAATAACATTTAGTTTTAATGAAATTTTTCATGACATGGACAAATAGTTACATATATTAAAGTCTAGAAACTAAAATTGTTACTAATTTGAGAGTCCAAAGACTAAATTAGTATAAAATAAAGTTCAAAACAAAATTGTTACTTAGAGACCAAAAGTATTTTTTAACTCATTGGAATCACACTATCTATTTATCAAACAATTGATGACAAACTATTGATAAATCGAGCATAACTCAATTGACATAAGATTGTGTCTTGACCTAAGAAGTCATGAGTTCAATCTCCGCACTAATTAAATACCTTTGTTAAAAAAAAAAAAAAAAACCATCGACAAACCTTTGAATGTTTTTTTTTTTTTTTTTAAAGGTTAGAGGTTAATGTTTTGAAATTTTGGGAAGAAAATAGATCACAAACCCAAATTCACTTTATGCAAGTAATATATAATTCATCTAATATTGTGAACTATATATTATACAAACTTGAGCATAGCTCAACTCGTTAAAACGTTACAACATCAACAAAACAAACTTGAATCCAACCTCACATGTTGAACTAAAAAAATATACTATAAATTATACATAAATATAAACTTAATAATGAAACAATCATATACTTTTTTTATGTTAATTCTTAATTTAAAGATCAATAATAAAAAATTCATTTAGAATTTTAAAAAATCAACCTATACCTCTAAACTTGGATATTATATCAACTAAAATCTCAAACTAATAATTGTATTAATTTATCCTAAACTTTCAAATCAAGTTACGACCCTTCTAGAGGCAGAGTCATATTGGGTGATAGCTCCGTTTGACATTGCGTTTGAAAGGGTGGGAAGTGATTAAAAACAAATCTTAACCGTTTTTTTGTGTTTGGTAAAACAAATTGTTTTATAATTGGTTAAAATCATTTTTTCAGCATTTGGAGCAAACCGAAACTTTTTAGAAGTTATGATGTGAAAACTTTTTAGAAGTTATGATGTGAAAATAAGCTTAAAAGATGTATTTTGATGACCTAGAGCCAAGAGAGGAAGAAATCAAGCCAAAAATATCGAGGAGAGAGCGTCTAGACGCTCCAAAATGAAGCCAATAAACCAAAAAAATCTGAAGGGGATAGCGTCTCGGTGCTAATAGCTTCGAGACGCTGTAATTCATCAAAAGAAAAATAAATATCATAATTGCACAAATTCAACCTTGATCCCAAATTGTGCTCGCACAAGGCTCATTTAAAAACCACCTTAACCACTATAACAATCTTCAAGTTTTATTCTTTATTTGCTTGATTTAATCTTATTTCTAAATCGTCGAGCTACAGTATCTCGACGCCAGCTTTCCAAATTGGATTCACGCGTTTTCTAGGGCAGCGTCGAGACGCTGCCTCGATTTTTCTATAAATATTTATCATCCTAATTTGATTGGGGGAGCCATCTTTGAGAGATTTGAACCTTAATTCGACATACACTCATTGGAGAGGCTAAATGACACTCTCGAGAGCTAAAGAAGAGTTTTGGAAGCTTGGGAACGAGGCTTGACACGCTACAAGAGTTTTCTCCTTTACCTTTAATTGGGAACGAGGCTTGACACGCTACAAGAGTTTTCTCCTTTACCTTTAATTTTATTGCATTGTTTTATGGATTCTAAATTTTATCTAAGCATTATTTTAGTAGAGTTTATAGTAGAACTCGAACACATGACTACATGTAAATTCTTGAAGCCAAAGCGAGCATAGCTCCGCTGGCATATGTATGACTTGATGACCAAGAGGTCTGTGGTTTGAATCCTCCCACCCCTAATATACTCAAAAAAAAAAAAAAAAAAAAAAAAAAAAAAAAAAAAAAAAAAAAAAAACTTGCATGAACATGAAGATAATTCTTTTATAGACCGATGTGAAATACACAATAAATCTAATCAATCAAATTATTGATTTTATATATTTATATATAACAATTCAGTTAATTTATTAAACTTTTGCTTTGGTCTGATTGTAAGGGAGCTTGTATCGTGCATCTTCTGCCTGGTGCCCCGGGTTCAAACATTTTAGACTTTCAGTTGCATTTTTTTTTTATTTAGTTTTTTTCAGTTTTGCTATATATTATTTAATTTTAATATACATATACATAGTGTATTTAAATCTTTTAGTAAATTATTTTAATTTTGAAAAAAATAACTTAATTCTATTTTAAAAAGTGATAAATATTTTAAATTTGGATTTTTTATATTAATAATGTATCTAAATAACTTATTATAGAAATAGAGTAGTTTTGAAAGTATTTACAAAACTAGAGTACTTAAATCGTGTACCATGGACACGATTTTCCTAAATTGTGTCCATGGTACACAATTTAAGGAGTAACTCGTGTTTATGGTATACGATTTAAAGAGTAACTCGTGTACCATGGACACGATTTCCCTAAATTGTGTCCATGGTACACAATTTAAGGAGTAACTCGTGTTCATGGTACACGATTTAAGGAGTAACTCGTGTACCATGGACACGATTTACATGACGTGTCAACCTAAAGTTATGTAATATGTACACGAGTTACCCCTAAGTCGTGTACCATAGACACGAGTTACATGTGACGTGGCAGATCATAACTCGTGTCTATGGTACACGATTTAGGTACCCTAGTTTTGTAAATACTTTGAAAACTACCCTATTTTTGTAATAATTTATTTAAAGAACATTATTAATATAAAAAATCCTTTAAATTTCATTATTTACTTACATATTTAAGTGAATAGTTGTAAAATGGTTTTTAATATTTAAGTGAATAGTTGTAAAATGGTTTTTTTTTTTAATTAATATTACTTGATATAAATATTATATATAAATATTTAAAATTTTATTTATATAAATATAAAAGGGATGGTTGCACAAATAGCAATCAGGCCCAAACTAATTGCAAATTTAGCAAACTTTAAAATATTTTGCAAATATGGCAAAAAAATCTGTTTCACTTTATCATATCACTGATAGACTTCTATGAGTGATAAACTATTATCACTGACAAAAATTATAAAAAGCTGAGGTGATCAGCGATGGACTTCTATCAGCCAGAAGATATCAACGATAGAAATTGCCATATCCGCAAAATTTTTAAAAACATGCTATATTTTTAATTATCTTATTCTAAATTGACATCTGTTACAATTTCACAATATAAAATTACAAGTTTAGTTTTTCCGTGTTTAAATTTGTAAATTTGTGTTTAATAGATCCAAGTAGACCTTTAAACTTTAAATTTTGTATCAAATAGACCTTAAGCATATTATTTATTTATTTTCATTTTTGTTTTTCTAAAATCAACTGTTTTATGAGGAAAAATTAATTTTGTCAATGACAAGTTTTTAATTTTGTATTTAATAGATACGTGTTATTTTTTAAAATTTTCTAATATGTGTCTTGAATACAAAATTGAGAGTTGATCTATTAAAAGGTTTAAGCATCTATTAAACTTAAAATTAAAAGCTTAAGGGTCTATTATCCACCTTTTAGAGTAGATATAAATCAAAATTTTCAAAGATTAAATTTGTAATTTAATCTTATTTGAATTGTGTCCCGATAAAAAAAATTGGATCTGACCCTCTATTAGAGATTTATAGCTATTTTATTTTCACCTAATTCCATTTAAAATGAGTTAAAAATAACCTAAATAAAATTCTTCTTCAAAAACTCACTAAATTAGAGTAGCAAGAAAAAATATCCCTCTTTTTAAATAAATAAAAAAAAAAAATAGAGGTACAAAGTGTATAAATTGACGATATTTTTTAATTAAAGCGGGGATTGAACCTATGACCTCATAGTCACGGGCACAACCTTATGCCAATTGAGCTATGCTCAGTTTGGCTAATTTTGAGATTTTAACTTATACAACAACCCTAGTTTAGGCATATAAAATGATCTAGAAGTTAAAATAGACTATCACAAATTAAAAACAAAGATAAATTTTAATACTATATCTTAGCTTAAAAAAAAATGCCAAATCGAGCTAGCATAAGTTCATGGATTTGCCAAAACAAAATAAATAATAATAAATAAATAAAATAAAATAAAATTGCAGCATGCTTGAGCAGAGGAAAGCATTCGGGTATGATTCAGTCTCCAAAACCAAAAGTCAAATTGAAACCAAACCGACCATGGAATGCAACTGCGTGCTTGATGATCCTAACATCATCATCATCATCATCATCATCATCTTTGATCTTCAATTCAAAACCCCATGTAAATTCGTTTTTTCTTCAAGTACTCTTCGGAATCTCTGTTGATGGAAGGAGAAGGACGAGGATCCACGAGGAAGCATTTCCTCGGCAGTGCCCATTTCCAATTTGATCCAACCTTCAGCGACAAAGAAGATGAGAAATCGAGCGATCTGTTTGAGATCGAGCTGGGGATTGAAGTGCGATCCAATCAGGATGATTGCGAGGAAAGTTGGTTCTCCTTTGATTTTCGCAAATCGAACCACTGCGTTTACGTCGGGATCGGCGATAACATCGATTCCAGTATCCACGCCTTGCAATGGACTCTCGATTTCGCTGTTCTTCCCTCTTCCATCGTTTATCTTTTTCACGTCTTCCCCGAGATCCGCTTCATCCCCAGCCCATGTATGTCTTCTCTCTCTCTATCTCTATCAGAGTTCTTTCAAGCTTTCTAGGGTTCTGCTAAGAAAAACTGGTAGAATGATCTCGCTCTACAATGGCAGTCGCCAGAGAAGATTAACTAAAATTGTTGTGTTTTGTTATCAAGTGGGAATGCTTCCGAGGAGCCAAGTTAGTCCAAAGATAGTGGAGAAATTCATGGCTGAAGAGAGAGCAAAGAGAAGGGAGTTTCTTCACAAGTTTGTTGATACATGTTCTGCAGCTCAGGTAGATCGGATTACGTTCTTCGTTTGATTTTACGAACCAAGTTTTTACAGTGCAATTTCACAAAGTTTTCTTTTTACAGGTTAATGTGGAGGTTGTGATGATTGAGAGTGATATGGTGACCAAGGCAATTCTTGATCTTATTTCTCTTCTCCAGATAAGGAAACTCATACTAGGGAGGAGCACCAAAGCTAGGTTTAAACTCTCTCTCTCTCTCACTCTCACTTCTAAACAAACAAACTATTCCTCAGTTTCAAAACCCAAATGTTTAAATGTTCTTATCTCTGTGCTGAATTTGTGGATTTTGGAATCTAGAAGAAAATGGAGGTCTAAGAGAGGAAAAGGGATAGCCAGACGTGTACTGCAAAATGCAGGGGAATTTTGTGATGTGAAAATCATTTGTGAAGGAAAGGAAGCCACCAACCAAATGATTGAGTCTTCCTCGTCTTCTTCATCACACACCCTCTCTCCAAATTTCAGCAACAACAGCATCGAGCACACGCAGAAGGAATATCATCGCGGTGGTTTCTTATCTTGGAGGTGTTTTGGTGGTTAAATCCCATCTTTATGTCTCCTCCTCTAATCCACTGACCTTATGTTGATAGACACTAGACACCATTGGCTTCACTTTCCAGTGAACTATTCTCAAGCTTTAGATGACAAAAAAGTACATACAATAACTTATGCAAAGTGAAAATTTAAATTGTTGACAGGCAAAAACAAGTACAATTCATCAACCCATCTATCAATAGCTGAACTTCGACTTCACCATGAACAGGCAGAATGATTCAAACCCATCATCTTCAGAGAAGAACCGTTTGTGATGTGCACCATATTACTAAAAGAAATCAAACTCGAGATAATTATCAGACGATTTGGAATCAGGACCTGGTCTAGCCATTACAGCTTTTCCACTGACTGGAGGTGCTGGTGAGGGTATCCTCTCAATCTCGACAGGCTTGGGTACTTCAGGTGGCGAAGCGCATCGAATCAATGCCCAGTTAACACCTTCAAAGAAGGGGTGTTGCTTGATCTCAGTTGCCCCTCTTTTGTAAGCTAATCTATGCTGTGGTTCCTTGACAAGCAATCCCCTGATGAGATCCCTTGCAGCAAAACTGACAACTGGCGATTCAGGAAACCGCAAAGGCTGACCGACGACGTTGAACAACGTGGCTCGATTCCCAGATCCCTTAAAAGGAGTTTTACCAAACAACAGTTCGTATAGAAAGATTCCAAAAGTCCACCAGTCGACAGCACTTCCGTGGCCTTCACCTTTAATGATCTCCGGTGCCAAGTACTCATGTGTACCGACAAATGACATTGACCTCGCGTCCGTAGGCTCTGCAATGAGCTCTGGCAATGGTGTTACCTGGTTTCCTATTTCAGTCTTGGTTTTTCTATCCTTCTTTGACTTGCTAGAGAAAATTCGGGGAGAGAAGCACGTCGTGGGAACTACACAGGATGGCTGGATGCATGAAGGTTCGATACAAGCCGGCTGGACACAGTAAGCTGAATTCTTTCTCAAGGGTTCAGACTCAGAACATGAGCCCTTTACCAATGTTGGACTAACAGCACATCTTAGGGAAAGATCAAAGTCCGAAAGCATTATGTGTCCATCTTCCCTCACGAGAACATTCTCAGGCTTAAGGTCCCGGTATACGATCCCAAGCATGTGAAGATACTCAAGTGCTAGGAGGACCTCTGCTACATAAAATCTGCATCAAAATACCATAAGCTTATTAAGTTTTATGCAGGGAAAGAAATCATGCTATCACAACTGCAACTCAATTGTGATAGGTAGTTAGAATTCATTTCTCATCCTACTATGGTCTAATATGTAAAGAGTAAACCTTATTTATATTGACTGTACAGTCCACAGAAATGTGATGGTGTCAAAGCTTAATATCATCACAGAAACACATGTACTAACATGAACTGGGCAGTAAAAATCTTAACCATGCAAGTTTTATTTAGAAAAAGTTTGAAAATATTTGCTGGTTTAATGTCTATGGAATTATGGAGACTCAAAATTTATGGATGTGGCTAGAATTGAACCATTATATGCAAGTCAACAAAACTGAAAGAGAGATTAATGAAGTTTGAGAGTGACAAACATACTTCACCGCCTGTTCGGTAAAATGCTTCCCTGGCTGTCTCTGCCTTAGAGTGTGCAAGTCTCCCCCAGGGCAGAACTCCATCACCAAGCATGAGAACTTATCAGTCTCAAAATGGGTATATAATGTAGGAAGGAATGGATGATCAAGAGACTGCAATATTTCTCTTTCTGTCTGAGCGCGAAGCAACTTCTTTCGACTTGCTAGAGACCCTTTGTCCATGACCTTCATTGCAAAGTAACATTTAGTGCCACTCAATTCTGACAAGTAGACGCTTCCGATATCCCCGCAACCCAGTCTCTTCAATAGTCTAAAATGGCCTAATCCCAAAATCCCATCCCTTACACGTACAGCTTGGATGGCCTCCCATCTCAAGTCATTCGCTTTGTGAGGCTTACTGATACTACTACTAAAGCTGCTACAGGTGCTTTCGTCACTGATGTCACTACTTGTGCTTCCTCGACACATACTGCTCTTGCCACTCTCAACCATCTCAACACGGTCGCTAATTTTAGCACTTCCACTGGTCTTTGCAAGACTGTTTGTTCCATCACTGACTTTGGCAGACACAGAACTATCCTTCCCACTCCCACATTCTGATATTTTCTTCTCTAGATCTATAGAGTCCTCCGCTAAGCCCCGAGTTCCGCTAAGAGCAGGATCTCCTTCTGTCAATATCTTAGAGCCAGACTTTGAGGAATTTTCTTTGAGTTTCTGATTACACGACTCAGTAGACTCTTTAGGCTTTAAACTTGAGAATTTGGTATTTGATGAATCAATCAAAGTAGACTGATTCAAGGATCTCTGTGTGGAGTTTGATACATCTCCACAGATAACTGAGCCGCCAATTCTGTTTCCCAATGAAGTCAGTGAAGATAAGGACTTTAGATCACTTGCATCGGTTGCTTTAACGCCGATTATCCCCTTTGTTTGCTTTGCAGGAGGTTTCGAACTCGTCTTTGAGGCCATCAGAGCTAACAAAGAGCTTTAAAACAAATCAGATTCGAGAAAATTCATTGATCAGCAGTTTCACCACACATTATCAAGATCACTCCTGTCTTTTAGTCTTTAATCCAGAGAAGAATGTCCTGAAAACTGCATCAAAGGTAATAACCAAACTATTAAAATTCATCACCAATGACTTAAATTAACATCATCACACACAAAAAAAAGTCACCATCATCGTTGCCGATCGGTATACGAAATCCAACATGTCATCCAAGGATTTAGTTAATACATACAGAATATTGGCAATACTCAGACATGAAAAATTACTTCATCTAAATGGTAACTAAATACTTAGTTTTCACTGTTTGATCAGGAAGGTAAAACCATTCTCTTACTTCTGTATTAACTATGAATGGATTTAAAGCAAGCAAGTGTGATCCTGTGATCCTATTAGCTCAACTAAACTGACCTAAAATGGCAACTTCCTCTTCAAACTGTTCTGGAATAAGAAACCCCATTTGTAAAGGAAAATCAAGATGAATATTGAAACCAAAAATAGAAAGAAACTGTTAGAGACAAAGCAGAGAGCAGATATCACCAATAGACAATGAAGAAGCAATGGAAAAAGTAGAAAACAGACAGCAACAAAACAAGAAAACCAAGGATGCATAACAAGATTCAAAGACTCACTAAAAGAAGAACCCTAGGTAATAAAGAAAAAATAAAAAAGCATCTCAGTTAGAAGTTTCAATAAAACTAGAATCAACTAATATTTTCTCAAGAACAGAACTCAAAACCTTCAGAAAAGTTTGAAAAAGGGATAAACAAAGAAACCCCAGATCTTGAAATTGAAAGCTGAAGGTTGTTGAGTGAAACCCCAGAACAGATCCAAGAGAAAAACGCAACCCCAGATGCAAAAACCAGAAGAAACAGAAAGCAAAGCACTTAAAAAGGAAAAATCAAGAGGAAGGGAAAAGAATACCTAATTTGAGGGGATCGTAAGGGGGAATCAGAAGGGGGGGGTTGGGTTGGGTTTGCTGCTTTTTGGTGAAGTGCTTGAGAATGTGAAAAAAAAGGAGAAAGAAAGAGAAGCACTGTAGAAAGAAAGAGAGAGAGAAAGGAGAAAGAAAGAAGAAAGAAGGGTCAAAGGAAAAGCTATAAAGCAAAAGGCTTTTTTATTTGATTTATTTTAAAGAAATGAAATAATGTATTTGCTTTTGCATCGGTATTTTGTCCCGGAACTAAAGGGGTCCGAATCACCAAACGACTGATGTCCAGCACCTGTCTGTCATGCCCCCTAAACCAAAATCCTCCATTTCTGTGAAAATCATTAAATAATAAATAAATAAACCCCTTCTTTATTTCTCTTTTTCTACCATTAAAAAGCTTCCCTTTTGCTCACCACATTAACTTTTTTCCTCCTTTTTTTTCTTCTTTATTTCTAATTTCATTTTAGCTCCCATAATTTCATTCTAGTTTATGTATAAAGATATGGGGAGCATAAAGTTCTCTTATCCAATTTGCTTAATTAAAAGAAGTAAAAGAAAAGAAAAAAAAAAAAGAAAAAAAGAAGAAAGCCTCTTTTTAGCTTGGCTGGCTTTTTATTGTTCTGTTTTTTTTATGTTTTTTTTTAAGTAGAATATTAGGGTAAAATATATTTTTTCGTCCGTGTATTTTGAGATTGACTTCTAAATATCTAGATTTAGTCCTTACACTCTCAATAAATCTTAAAAATTTTAATTATAAATTTAGTATTTTTGTGATTTGAAGAAAATTATAATTTAGTTTCTATGGCTTTAAAAGTTAGAATTCATAGAGACTATGTAGGAGGGTCTATTTACGAGGTCTTATCAAATCATAAAGATGAAATTCTAACTTTGAAAATTACAGGAATAAAATTCAACTTTATCCAAACTAGGTGAACCAAATTTGTAATTTAACCATCTTAAAATTAGCCCATATTCTTTGTTTATTGTTAACTTTAAAAAAAAAATAGTATGTATTAGTTCCCTCTATAGATTTTTTTTTTTTTTGCAAAGGTATTTAATGAATGCAGAGATTGATCCCATGACCTTTTAGTCAAGGATACAATCTATTGTCAATTGAGCTATGCTCGGTTTGACAAATATCAATTAAATCATTTTAAACTACCCTCTATAGATTTTTTAAACATTCATATTATGTTTTTTCTTGGTGAAAATTATTATTATTATTTGTTACGGGCTACTTCAGCCCCGCGTCACCCGCTGACGTCACACCCACTCCCTAAGGAGTGGGGGCCACCGCACCAAGCCCCGGACGAACCTACCACCAGAAGCCGACCTCAAAACTTCGGTAGATGAAGCTTGCTACAGCTGACGAGGGCAGGTTGTCGTCATATCGCTCCTCGATTAGCACGAGATGTGACCTACAAGACAATCTGCCACGACTGACGAAGAGGCGGCACAGCAGCGCCCCCAATTATCTCGGGAATCGGGGAACGATGGTTGTCGCCATCATGACAAAGCGCGTGGACCCAATCTCGATTGGTTTGCACCCCCTCAGCCCGGTCCAAGCGCTCGTCCGAAGGCAAAGGGATCGGGTCTCTCAGGGAATCTTCCCTCACCACTAGCTATAAATACCCTTCCTGTTCAAAAGGAAGTGGAGGACAAGAAAAGATAGGTAACTCTACCATAAACTTTCTCTCTCTACTACTCCTACTTATGCTCATATCTCTCTGACTTAAGCATTGAAGGCCCGTGGGCTAAGTCCACCGGTGCAAGTTTACTTTCCTCTCCGTGTACAAGTCCACGACGTGCCCGACAGACACCACCACGCGGCGGAGCACGACGGAAAGGAGAAAGTCCAAAATTCTGCATCAACATCTGGCGTCGTCTGTGGGAACGCGCATCGCAGTCGTGACGCTCTCCCAGCAAGCTAAGACACGGCTTCACCTTCGAACGGTGGAGGCGAGACGCCTCACCAAACGAAGGAGAGAACGATGTCTCATTAGACCAAACACTGGGGTTGCGGGCAAACTCGAAAGATCGTACCGCGGTTCCCTGGTTTTCCTCTCCCCTCCTCATATGATCCTTGTCCGGCGAGTCGCTCCCGAGGGACGATATACACTCCTCACCGGAAAGGTCGGAACGAAAACACAAGGATGGAGAAACGGGAGACAAGAGTTGCAAAAGTGGTCAAAAGCCATTTTATTAAAGCATGCGACAACGCTACCCCCTACAGGCCGGGGTGGCAATAAATAAGATAAACATTAAAGCTGAAAGGTACGCCTGAGGACGGCGACACCAGAGCTCCTCGTCAGCGGCATCTTCTATCACGAATGCCACAAGCAGAGTCCCGGACGACGGGTCATGTTCATGCTCTCTTCTTGGTTTGGAAGAATGGACCTGAATCCCCCAAGAGAACGAACTCGGGTTTGCAAACCCAAACAAGTTGCGTCCTGAGGAAGGCGTGCTTGGCAGCAGCAAATGCTCGGGTAGCTCGGTGACCTCGGCTGATCTTCCCTCCACAACCGGGTTATCAACACAGCCGAGGGACAAACTCACACCGATCCTCCGTCGGACCCGTCCTGCCAAGTCTACCCAAAACCAAACCCAGGCGACCCTTCATCTCAAGGGGCGTGGGTTTGAGCTCTCGGGTCACCATCAGCAGCGATCCGCCGAACCGGCGATGAAAGAGCCGCGAACACAAGTCTGTCGAGGAGACAACCCGTTCCTCCCATACACCAGGATCATTGTCGGCGGACACAATCGACATAAGCGACAAGGAGGCCAAAAAGTGTGAACCACACATGGTACTCCTATGGAGCCGTGTGTGACCATGTCTCCCCGCGACCTTGCCAAACAATACTCGTATGAAGCCATCGGAAACAACCAGAAGAAAGCTATCACCCGGATCCCATGGCAGAGAAATCGTCCAGCGCCATGAAAAGCGGATCGACTTTCTGACGACAAAGAACATTGGGGCCGGTGGAAGGGAAGATGTTAAGATTGCTGCAGGAGCCACCCCCTCTTTATAGCAACTTATGGGCCATCCTAGTCGTCCAGCGCCTCATGCATCCAACAGACGGGGGATGGTCTGGGAACTCAGTGCCACCTCGAAACTAGACGCGACACTTCTCCACCCAATCCGCCCGTGTTGTCTTCTCAAAGCATAGGGAATCGACGCGACCGCCCACCTACCGCGCCAATTCATATCCCTATTCTCTCGATTCATTTTCCCGATAAACGGGGATTCGACGCAACAGTTCGCCCGCAGAGCTGGGACCCACCTCGAGACCCCCAACTGCTAAGGCCTCAACCTTACCAAACTAAGGATCCATGAGGCTTATTGGGCATCAAGCCCTCACGCTCCGACGCAACTTCCTCCCGTCAACGTCGCTCGTCAGTCGTGCACAAAGTTTTAGCACACCCAAGTCTCGACAGACAGACGGAGAAGTACATGGCATCGGACATGCAGGCATCAAGCCCTCATGCTCCGGCGCAGCTTTCTCCCGTCTATGTCACTCGTTGGACGTGCACAAACTTTTAGCACACCCGAGTCTCGGCAGACAGATGGAGAAGTACATGGCATCAGACACGCAGGCATCAAGCCCTCACGCTCCGACGCAGCATCTTCCCGTCTACGCCACTCATCGGTCGTGCACAAACTCTCAGCACACCCGAGTCTCGGCAGACAGACGGAGAAGTACATGGCATCGGACACGCAGGCATCAAGCCCTCACGCTCCTACGCAACTTTCTCCTGCCTACGCCACTCGTCGATCGTGCACAAACTTTTAGCACACCCGAGTCTCAGCAGACAGACGAAGAAGTACATGACATCGAACACGCAGGCATCAAGCCCTCACGCTCCGACACAGATTCCTCCCATCTATGCCACTTGTCGGTCGTGCATAAACTTTTAGCACACCCGAGTCTCGACAGACAGACGGAGAAGTACATGGCATCGGACACGCAATCATCAATCCCCCACGCTCTGACGCAGCTTCCTCCCGTCTACGCCACTCGTCAATCGTGCACAAACTTTTAGCACACCCGAGTCTCGGCAGACAGACGGAGAAATACGTGACATCAGACACGCCGACATCAACCCGTCCCGCAGGCATCAAGCCCTCACGCTCCAACGCAACTGATGGAGCGTAAAACGCAGCGGAAGCGATTTTGGATCGTTGATACTCTAAATTTCATCAATTTAACAAATAGAAAACATGATCAAACAACGAAAATTAGAGAAATTAGAAATACGTATCCTTGTAGTTCTAATTTCTTCAAGTTCCGTCGCTCGTTCCTCGTCACGAACTCTTCGGGCCTCTTCTCACGAACGCCTCGAGTACCACCTCCGGTAGTCCCGCTATCCTCGGCGCCGCGCAACGAAGTTGCAGGACTCCGTACATAAGAGAAAAGAAAAGAAAAAAGTAGAAGAGAAGAAGGGAATGAAATTTGGTCTGAAGCCTTGAAGGTTTTCTTCAAAACCAACGAAGACAGAGAGCTAAAACTACTCAAACAAATAAGTTTTGTAAGTCATGAAAAATTGAGTACCCATTTCTCCAGTAAGTTTAAGGATATATATATATATATATATTATTATTATTATTTTATCAAAATTAATCCTTAATTAATTTTAAATAATAATAAATTTTTTATTTATTAATTTTTTAATATATATATATATATTAATTAAACTTTTTAATTAATAAATATTATTTAATTCAATATCAAATATTAATTAAATAATATGGCTAATCCCGATTTTCCGAAAACCGACTTTTTGCACATGAATCGTATTCATGTTTTAGACCATTTTCATATTTAAATCATATTTAAATATGTTCATCATCCTTCCACAAACCGAATTTGAACAAATTCAAATTCTTTTTCTTTTTCTTTTCTCTTATATTGTTGCACGACGTTATCCGAGCT
The DNA here is from genome assembly GCA_028017165.1 of Herpetospermum pedunculosum. Classification (NCBI taxonomy): domain Eukaryota; kingdom Viridiplantae; phylum Streptophyta; class Magnoliopsida; order Cucurbitales; family Cucurbitaceae; genus Herpetospermum; species Herpetospermum pedunculosum. The sequence continues at coordinate 47,615,638 of CM051528.1, read as the reverse complement.
AGCTAGGAGAACCTAAAGGACCTACAGATCATGAGCTCCAACGATACAAGATTATCCGGTCTAAACTCTTTTAACTGAACTAATCAACATTTGTTAACCTCTAGAGACTCCACTATAGTCTGAGGGTTGCACTCTTCTCACTGTAGATATATTATGTTCTCTTGATATAACCGTCATGGGTGAGTCGACCCTTCACAGGTTGTTCGTAATCACAGTCGGGTCATTTAAACCGTTTAACCCCTGCATTACTTCTTGTTCCTTAAGTACCACTGACACCTCTAATGAACAATAGATCTGTGGTCCAACCAAGAGATCAATTAACCCTCTCATCTCATGAGAGTTTGAGCTCTAAATGTTCAAACCCCGGAGTCAGCTATTAAGGGAACAACCTATCTACTCATCTTGAAGAGCGGGTTAGGAGTGAACTCCAATCTTGTTGTACTATGTCCCCAGCCACCTATTCGAGTTTATCCCCAAGATGGTAGGCTTATTGAGTCGGCGATCTGGCCACTCTCACCCGTGCAAATCAAAGGATACTCTCGAATAAATAGGAGTTTATAGCGAGCTCAAGATTAAGATCGAGTTACCTAGGCCATCAAATGAAAAAGTCGGTCTCTTCAGTAAATGGTGTTATAAAGAGAGAGCGACTCAGTCTTATGCAAACTCTTTGCACAGGAAGCCATCGCTTCTCACATCTCAATGTGAAACGATTCGGATCACATCGTTTTGTACAATAAAAAGCGAGTCGCATCCAATAGTGTTACCATGATAAGGTACCCAACCTTATCCATATACTATAGACCGTTTTGACTGTCTACTTAAGCCTGATCCACAATCATGTCATACATGAAGCTCAAGTACTCATGAATCGCCATGGGTGTTGGTCATTGGTATAGGTTATTCTAAACACGTTTCACTTTATTCCATTAAACTTTTTTACTGAATAAAACTTAATAACTCTTTATTACTAAATAGAGTATATACAAACACAATTGTTTACAAACCACGAGTTTTAGGACATAAAACCCAACAACAACTTCCTCCCGTCTATGCCACTCGTCGGTCGTGCACAAACTTTTAGCACACTCGAGTCTCGACAGACAGACGAAGAAGTACATGGCATCGGACACTCAGACATCAAGCCCTCCCGCAGGCATCAAGCCCTCACGCTCCGACGCAACTTCCTCCCGTCTATGCCACTCGTCGGTCGTGCACAAACTTTTAGCACACTCGAGTCTCGGCAGAAAGGCGAAGAAGTACATGACATCGGACACGCAGGCATCAAGCCCTCACGCTCCGACGCAGCTTCCTCCTTTCTATACCACTCGTCGGTCGTGCACAAACTTTTAGCACACCCGAGTCTCTAAAAACAGGCGGAGAAGTATATGACATCGGACATGCAGGCATCAAGCCCTCCCGCAAGCATCAAGCCCTCATGCTCCGACGCAGCTTCCTCCCGTCTATGCCACTTGTCGATCGTGCACAAACTCTCAGCACACCCGAATCTTGACAGACAGACGAAGAAGTACATGACATCAGACACACAGGTGACAAGCTCTCCCGTAGGCATCAAGCCCTCGTACTCCGATGCAGCATCGGACACGCAGACACCAAGCCTTTGCACTCGGGTATAGAATCTACCCCAATGCAAACCGACAGTCCACCGTTGGCACCAATAAGTGGGCTCAAGTGAGGAAACCTCGTTTGGCGCGCTCGAAAGGATCTGTAAACAACCAACCCTCCGGACGCGGATGAGTGAATGTCAACTTTTCCGATTGAGAGAACCAAGCGCGGTACATTCACACAACCCTACGAGATCACCACACAACGTTACTCCCGACCTAGATCAATGTACTTGACGTCGGTTGACCCAGTACAACCGACCTCAAGCAGGGGCCGAAGGGGACTAGGCTCGCAGAACAGCCACAAATTGATAAGTGATGCAAAAAGAATAAAATCGGAAGAACCTCCTTCACATTACAAAAATGGGGCCAGACCCCAGGATCGTTACAAGAAGGGTGATAACACCAAAATAGAACTATTATTATGTCCCTAATATTGGCTAGAACCATGCTTAATATTGATTAAAATGTCCTTTTGTAGATGAACTCATGGTCGAGTGCTCGAGGAGTCAAAGGACGTGTTTCAGGACTTAAAGGGACGTTTTAGAACTTCATGGATGCATCGGGAGTGAGAGAGCTTGAAGTATGAAGACATGGCAAAAATTGCCATGAAAAGATAATTTTTGGCCACCAAACCCGAGAGCAAGCGTTGAGCAACAGCGTCGAGACGCTGGCTCAACGCTGCTCAACGTCGAGACGTTGGCCATGATGGAGCGACATGCGCAGCGGAAAGCGATTTCGGACCGATGATACTCTAATTTCATCAATTTAACAAATAGAAAACATGCTCTTAAAGCGGAAATGAGAAAAATTAGAAATACATACCCTTGTAGCTCCAATTTCTTCAAGTCCGCCGGCCGTTCCTCGTCACGAACTCTTCCGACCTCTTCTCACGAACGTTGCGAGGACCACCCACGGTAGTCCCGCTATCCTCGGCGCCGCGCAACGGAGTTGTGGGACTCCGAAGAGAAGAGAAAAGAAAATAAAGAAAAAGAAGGAGATGGATAAAAAAGAATCTGGGCTTTGAAGTTCTAAGAATCAAGTAATCAAGAACTTCACAAGTTCATCTCCTCAGAACTTCCAAAGCTTCATAAAACTCACGAAGGTCATCTAAACCAAATGAATTCACCAATTCATTTTTTAAGAAACCCCAAGTCTACTGCCTTTTCTTTTTGCCATAAATAGTATATATATATATTATTACCAAAGAAAGACATATGTCTTACATGCATAATGCATGTAAGACATATTCCTTTTTTTTATATATATATATATATATTATTATTATTATTATAAAAAATAATAATAATAATTTTATTTATTAAACTTTTTAATAAATAAAATATATATATATATAATTATTAATTAAACTTTTTAATTAATAATTATTATTTAATTCAATATCAAATATTAATTAAATAATATGGCTAAACCTGATTTTCCGAAAACCGACTTTTTTACACATGAATCTTATTCATGTTTTAGGCCATTCCCATATTTAAATCATATTTAAATATGTTCATCCTTCTTCCATAAACCGAATTTGAACAATTCAAATTCTTTTTCTTTTTCTTTTCTTTTATACTGTTGCACGACGTTATCCGAGCTAGCCAGGAGAACCTAAAGGACCTACAGATCATGAGCTCCAACGATACGAGATTATTCGGTCAAAACTCTTTTAACCCGAATCAATCAACATTCGTTAACCCCCGGAGACTCCACTATAGTCCGAGGGCTGCACTCTCCTCACTGTAGATATATTATGTCCTCTGATATAACCGTCAAGGGCAAGTCGACCCTTCACAGGTTGTTCGTAATCACAACTGGGTCATTTAAACCGTTTAACCCCTGCATTACATCTTGTTCCTTAAGTACCACTGACACCTCTAATGAACAATAGATCTGTGGTCCAACCAACAGATCAGTTAACCCTCTCATCACATGAGAGTGTGAGCGCTCATTGTTCAAGCCCCGGAGTCAGCTATTAAGGGAACAACCTATCTACTAACCCTGAAGAGCGGGTTAGGAGTGAACTCCAATCTTGCTGTACTATGTCCCCAGCTACCTATTCGACTTTATCCCCAAGATGGTAGGCTTATTGTGTCGGCGCTAATGAGCCACTCTCACCCGTGCAAGTCAAAGGATACTATCGAATAAGCAGGAGTTCATAGCGAGCTCAGGATTAAGATCGAGTTACCTAGGCCATCAATATGTATAAGTCGGTCTCATCAGTAAACGGAGTTATAAAGAGAGAGCGACTTAATACGCGGTTCGATCTTGTGTAAACTCTTTACACAGGACGCCCTCACTTCTCACATCTCCATGTGGAACGATTCGGATCACATCGTTCTGTACAATACAAAGTGAGCCGCATCCTATAGTGTTACCAGGATAAGGTACCCAGCCTTATCCGTATACTATAGACCGTTTTGACTGACTACTTGAGCCTGATCCACAATCATGTCATACATGAAGCTCAAGTACTCATATTCAGCCAAGGGTGTTGGTCATTGGTATAGGTTAAACCAAACACGTTTCACTTTATTCCAGTAAACTCTTTTACTGAATAAAACTAATAACTCTTTATTCTAAATAGAATCTTTACAAACATAACAGTTTACAAACCACGAGTTTTAGGACATAAAACCCAACAAACTCCCACTTGGACTTAAACGTCCGTGGTGTACATGTTAGGTGGAGAAAACTAATATATCATATATCAGAAGCTTTCTCCCACTGTCCTCTCCAGCAACTCGGAGCCCTAGACTCTTCTAGGTGTCTCTCAAACACTTTAGCCATGAGAGACTTAGTAAACTAATCAGCATGAAGTACTACGAGGCTTTCCATGTGACCATCACATCTCCTCATAGCACTATCTGCGAGCTCAACTTATAAACCTATTGCTGCTTCACAAGCTGCAAATAGACTTAGCTACCAACGAGGAATCAGCAATACAACTCTTGTATTCTACTCCTCTAAGTACAAGGACAAAACTTTAACCGGAATCCAATCCAATTGGACTAATAATACTGATAGCTCCCACTACATAACACATATCGGGTCATGTATCACAAAAGATACATCTGACCTCCAATATGTAAATGCACTTGGGTGCATCTCGTATCCTCAACACTTGAGGTGTCTTAGGAAACCATTTCCATAGACCATCGAATATTGACAACAACTTGTCAATAAAAGATTTTAGAGACAACACTAGCGATTTGTTCTTACGACTCAGATCAAGCTGAATCCTTAGAACAAACAAAGCCTACCTCCAGATCAACTATTTGGGAGTGGGTCGCTAGTTTATGCTAAAAGTCAGAAATAGATCCTACATCATTCTCAATGATTAGGACAAATTTACGGGAACAATTTTTGAAAGCTACACCATTGATTAAACCCTTGTCAAACAAGGTTTGTCAAACTATTGTTCAAAGCCATAAGATTTGATCACATTATCAAAACTCACAATTCAGGACGAAGATGCTTTCTCCAATTCATAAATGAATCGAATAAGCTAGCAAACTATTTGCTCTTTGCCCTCGAAGTATGAATCTTTTTGGTTGAGACTTATAGATACTCAGATCAAGTTTGCAAGTCTTGACATCCATTTGCTTTATTCTATCAAAATAGAACAAAGCAATGGATAAGAGGAATCTATTTAACTTACACCTGGCAACAAGAGAAAGAGAGTATACCCAATAAACCCTTTCTCTTCGGGACAGTCCCATTACCAGAAAGTCAAGCCATAAAGGTTTTCACCTTAGTGGCTTGGTCTCATTAACATCCAAAGATTCATGGCTTTGAACCATTCGGCCTTGTCTATGTGATCCATTGTTTGTTTAGAGACAATGAATCCTCAATGTCATCATCAAGTATGATAACTTTGAGTTTAAGACAAGCCAATACAGCGGGCTGGGTTGTCCAACATCCCTCCCACTGCATTGAGCCTTTCTCAACAGTTGAGAAGCTCCAGTTTGATCAACAACCATTGTTGAATTCAACTATAACTTTCTTATTAAAACTGTAAGTCTTAACACACTAGTTGTTTTCGAGTTTAATTAGAACACATCTGTATATATCTTTTGCTAAATGAACTGTTCATTATAAAACCAAAAGATATAATATACAGGTGTTCAGTTTAAACTGGAACTATAGACAATAATTACATATAACAAATGTTATTATCTCTATACAACAACTACAAAGACTCCCACTAGTTTAGCTGCAATGATATCTCCATATCTCACAGCGAGAAAACGTCTGTCAGGAACTAGTTTCCTGTAGAAAAACAAACATAAATAGTGGTTCCTGAAGACATCCAGGTATGACATTCATATCCACTAAACTTGTTTTGACAAATAAATCACATTTATCTTGTCGTTCTTTCTCAGCCTGTTTCTCAACAAAGTATTTGGAGCAGTTACGCTTCCAATACCCATCTTCAGTACAATGGAAACATTTTCCTATGTTTGAAGACATTACCTTGCGAACAATAAGGGCTTTGCCATTTCTCCTTTTACTCTTCTTCTTCTGAATAATCTCATTACTCAGAGAAGCATAAACTTACTCCCTGACGCCAACCTCTTAAGGAATTTCTTCGAAGTGACAACACTTGCCTCATTCTCTATTCCTTTGGAAGTGTACAGAGACTGATAAGTCTGAAAAGACGATGGTAGCAATGTTTACTTCTGTCGCATTAAAGTGGATCATCATGTTAAGGACAAGCTCCTTAACAGAGGTATCCTTCACTATGCGAGAGTTATAAACGAACTTGAGGACTTCATTACAAAGTAATTAGGACGAGTGTCCAGCATTGCTTGTAATGAAGACATGATTTCCTTTTCGGAAATCATAACCTCATACTACTTGCACAAGGCATCAAATATGCTTGCCAAGATATAGATTTGGGCTTTATCAATAGCCCTAATCCATCCATCGTATGCCTCTCGAACACTTCGAGAATCATTTGAGTCAGGAGTGGGAGGACACTCCTCTGTTAAGACAAAACTAAGGTCGTCTAGAACCAGAATCACATTCAGGTTCGACTTCCAGGTCCCGTAATTCTCTCCGGTTAACTTATCGTGAGCTAACAACTGTATAAACGAGCTCGACATGCCGAAATAGAATGTAAAACTATTAGAGAAACGGTTTTAACCTATTTAAACCAATTAAGAGGTTTAGCAGCAAATAAAGTACCCAAACTCTTTATTTACATGCAACGATACTTTAGTGAGTTAGAATGGTCGCTACCTAAGGGTAAATGAGCATTCCTTCACTAAACCAAGACAGTCTTGACTAAATGCTAACTCCAGAATAACTCATATTCCTATAGCATCTTAGTTATCGTTTTTGGTCAAGATTTACTAACTCCTTAGCAAATCTCGTAAGTGTGACCCTCCATTTTTAGAACGCACAGGACGGCCCCAACAGTGCAACCTAAGGGAATGTCAGAGTTGGGAATGGCCCTATGTTTCTTTATCCATAAATGGTGACTGACTTGTTCAACTCCCATGAAACGGCCCTCCTAAGGGATTGGTGCCACCAAGGGCACCTTGCAGGCGGAACATGAGAATCTCACGGTTCAATCCAATGGAGGAGACCGTAGGATGTACTGACGTACTTCCTTCTCCCACTTACTATAGACACTTACTCCATTCACCTTGCTATTGAAAGTTGCAAATGCCATCCTAAGGGGGTTGCCACATTAGCAACACGAGGCCGAGCAAAATTCTCACTTTGTGAACTATACGGAGTGCGTAGCAGGAGAGGGATATATCGTATATTCCTTCTCAACACATCTACTAAGCACCATAAACGGTTTTTAGGGTAAACTACTTAGGTTTTATCTGGCTAAGTTAATAAAACCTTAAGTCTAGGCAAACAATTTTACCTGAGATGTCTAGGTTATAAACACTTTACTAACCTCACACCTCTCACGCACGCTCATAAAGCCGGGTTAACTTTACTCAAGTACCGGATCGTCCCCAGGTAGGAGGTGTTCCGTAAACCGTCAGCTTAAATACCTCCAACCTCGAACAGGATTTCACCGGGTGAGTTTCTCATAACCTTAGCATTTACGAGATTTCGACCTATTCATCTAATGAACCTGGTCGAACCATTAACCCTAAATGAACATGCTCTTTTCTTTGTTATAGATTTTAAAAGTCTAAGTCATTTTTACAACACTTGCAAAAACTAGACTTACTACAACAAACTTCTATATGCTTCTCAAACATACATTCGCTAAGGCATGACAAGTTGAATATTTAACTTCATAATCAATATAACACTTATATCGATTATGCTCTTAAATATACAACTCCTAATTCATAAATTAATATAACACTTATATCAATTATTTATGAATTAAGCATGCATCCTATACATTATAACAATTATAACATACAATATGCATCTTAGTTGGATGTTTAATTTCATAATTAATATAACACTTATATTAATTATTCTATTAAGCAAACAACAACTAATTCATGAATTAATATAACACTTATATTAATACTCATGAATTAAACATGCATCCAATATATTATAACACTTATAACCTATAATATGCATAAAACTATGGCAACCTATGTTGTATATTTAATTTCATAATTAATATAACATTTATATCAATTATTCTATTAAATTATCAACATCTAATTCATGAATTAATATAACACTTATATTAATACTCATGAAGTCCAAAATATGCATACTATAAATTATAACACTTATAACATAATACCAATGCATGGAGCATGCTTCCTATGGTGGGATTTTAAATCTATATGGCATACGTTATGCACATACAAACATGGAATTTAATTAAAACATACATTCACAATGCATAATTAATTAAACACACTAAAGTGGATCGATTTTGGCATTTAGCAAGCAATAACTATTTTATTACAAGCTTGAACAACAAGCTAAGTCTTGAGCGGACTTCGAACTCTTCGCACCGTCTTTGACCAGGTTGCTTCCCCGAACACTTCGGCCAATTTCTCTTCGAATTTCTCCTCGTAATGCCCAGAACGAGTTTGAACTTATACCGAACATTTCGGCGAGCTCAAAACTCGAGCTTCTTTCACAAAGAAACCTATATGGACTTTAATGACTCTAAAAATACAGACTCTTCCGCACGCATTAAAGCCCATACATTCTCGGGCAATTACAAATAATGAAATTCAAATAGAAACTATGCCAAAATCGATATTCACTTTAGACATCCATTCAGAAACAATTTCTAAATTAAAATACCCACCAACTTAAATTGATGCAAATTGAGTTAATCACAAAATCGCTCTGATACCAATTGATGGAGCGACATGCGCAGCGGAAAGCGATTTCGGACCGATGATACTCTAATTTCATCAATTTAACAAATAGAAAACATGCTCTTAAAGCGGAAATGAGATAAATTAGAAATACATACCCTTGTAGCTCCAATTTCTTCAAGTCCGCCGGCCGTTCCTCGTCACGATCTCTTCCGACCTCTTCTCACGAACGCTGCGAGGACCACCCACGGTAGTCCCGCTATCCTCGGCGCCGCGCAACGGAGTTGTGGGACTCCGAAGAGAAGAGAAAAGAAAATAAAGAAAAAGAAGGAGATGGATCAAAAAGAATCTGGGCTTTGAAGTTCTAAGAATCAAGTAATCAAGAACTTCACAAGTTCATCTCCTCAGAACTTCCAAAGCTTCATAAAACTCACGAAGGTCATCTAAACCAAATGAATTCACCAATTCATTTTTTAAGAAACCCCAAGTCTATTGCCTTTTCTTTTTGCCATAAATAGTATATATATATATTATTACCAAAGAAAGACATATGTCTTACATGCATAATGCATGTAAGACATATTCCTTTTTTATATATATATATATATATATATATATATATATATATATATATATATTATTATTATTATTATAAAAAATAATAATAAAAATTTTATTTATTAAACTTTTTAATAAATAAAATATATATATATATAATTATTAATTAAACTTTTTAATTAATAATTATTATTTAATTCAATATCAAATATTAATTAAATAATATGGCTAAACCCGGTTTTCCGAAAACCGACTTTTTTACACATGAATCTTATTCATGTTTTAGGCCATTCCCATATTTAAATCATATTTAAATCATATTTAAATATGTTCATCCTTCTTCCATAAACCGAATTTGAACAATTCAAATTCTTTTTCTTTTTCTTTTCTTTTATACTGTTGCACGACGTTATCCGAGCTAGCCAGGAGAACCTAAAGAACCTACAGATCATGAGCTCCAACGATACGAGATTATTCGGTCAAAACTCTTTTAACCCGAATCAATCAACATTCGTTAACCCCCGGAGACTCCACTATAGTCCGAGGGCTGCACTCTCCTCACTGTAGATATATTATGTCCTCTGATATAACCGTCAAGGGCAAGTCGACCCTTCACAGGTTGTTCGTAATCACAACTGGGTCATTTAAACCGTTTAACCCCTGCATTACATCTTGTTCCTTAAGTACCACTGACACCTCTAATGAACAATAGATCTGTGGTCCAACCAACAGATCAGTTAACCCTCTCATCACATGAGAGTGTGAGCGCTCATTGTTCAAGCCCCAGAGTCAGCTATTAAGGGAACAACCTATCTACTAACCCTGAAGAGCGGGTTAGGAGTGAACTTCAATCTTGCTGTACTATGTCCCCAGCTACCTATTCGACTTTATCCCCAAGATGGTAGGCTTATTGTGTCGGCGCTAATGAGCCACTCTCACCCGTGCAAGTCAAAGGATACTATCGAATAAGCAGGAGTTCATAGCGAGCTCAGGATTAAGATCGAGTTACCTAGGCCATCAATATGTATAAGTCGGTCTCATCAGTAAACGGAGTTATAAAGAGAGAGCGACTTAATACGCGGTTCGATCTTGTGTAAACTCTTTACACAGGACGCCCTCACTTCTCACATCTCCATGTGGAACGATTCGGATCACATCGTTCTGTACAATACAAAGTGAGCCGCATCCTATAGTGTTACCAGGATAAGGTACCCAGCCTTATCCGTATACTATAGACCGTTTTGACTGACTACTTGAGCCTGATCCACAATCATGTCATACATGAAGCTCAAGTACTCATATTCAGCCAAGGGTGTTGGTCATTGGTATAGGTTAAACCAAACACGTTTCACTTTATTCCAGTAAACTCTTTTACTGAATAAAACTAATAACTCTTTATTCTAAATAGAATCTTTACAAACATAACAGTTTACAAACCACGAGTTTTAGGACATAAAACCCAACAGGCCGAGCGTCTTGACGCCACCCCGACGATCTTCAGGAAATTCGCGCGAGCAAGCGTCGAGCGCGCGCGCTCAACGCCTGCTCGACGCTGCCCAGCGTCTCGACGCCCCGAACGCGCGCGCGCTGCCAACTTAGGGCACAGCGTCTCGACGCTGGCCTAGCGTCTCGACGCTCCGACGTTTTAAAGCCAAAAATCTCCGATTTTTGTAGCATCTTTTCCACGCAATTGGCCTCGGGTCTACGACTTTTTCCACCATTTTTTGCCGTTTTTCTTCCTCTTCTTGGAAGGCTAAACAAGGTAAATGTTTAATTTTGAGCTTGGGATTGTAAACTATGGATTTTTGGGGAGATTTGCCCCTTTTGTATATGTTAGCTTATTAGAACTTCTTGCATCTCTTTCCTTTGTTCTTCTTCAATTCTAGCATGTATAGCTTAGTTAGGTTGACTCCTTAATTCCTATGCATGATAGAGAGCTAAAGATTAGGACGTATAATTGCCTAAATCGCTAAGTAGCAAGGGCTTAAGCATGACTAGGTAATTCAAGCCCAAGTGACAGTTGGGGGATTGAATTAGTTAACGTTTTCATGTTAGGCTTTGGGCGAGAGAGAAACCGGGTTAGTCTTAGAATTAATCCGTCACAATGTTCCCATTACTGGCCTTTGGTCAATTCAAGATTAGCTACCTTGAATTGATTATTGGCCAAGTATAATTAGAATTGCATTTTTCTAATTATGTCTTTGGGTCGTTTGAGCTAGAAAATAGCCAAATGAATTGTGTGTAAAAGCATGTTAGCTATTTATTTGTATCGATGAACTGAATGTCCATAGCGATCAATCTCATTACTCGAAGTTAAGCACGTCCGTTTAATTTGTAACTTCGCCATTTAATTTTCCGTTAGCGTTTGCATGCTTGGAGCTCCCTTTCAACAAACCAAATTACCCACTTTTTATCTTTAGCAATTTAAACTTAGTCAAATTGAATTTCATAATTCCCTGTTGATCGACCCCGTTACCATTAAGCTGCAAATTGCTCGGTGGATTCGGGTTTTATAAATATTATTTTGGCAAGCCTCGACAACTTGAATTTATTGTGAACTATTCCAAAAAGTTCTCTCTACCAAAATTGGCGTCGTTGCCGGGGAGTTAGATTTAATTTGATTTGATTGAGTTTAATTTGTTTGTTTTAAATTTTTTTTTCTTTACTTTGTTTGTACAGTTTAATTTTCTTGTATTATTTTACCCGTTTTGTTTGAGTCTTTGAGCGCAGTTATTCTTTGAAAATCCAATAGAAGCGCAGAAATGGAGGTCGGGGATAATTATGAGCAACAAAGAACCTTGAGGCAGCTTGCATCATCTGAGCTAAGCCGGAACTCATCGAGTATACTGTATCTGGTAGCTACAGGTAAATTTGAACTTAAAGCTAGTCTGATTAACTTATTACCTTCTTTTTGTGGCAATACAGATGAAGATCCCATCATACACCTCAGGGTATTTCGGATGGTGTGTTCATCAATGAGGATCGACGACATCACTGAAGATCAACTTCATCTTAGGGTCTTTCCTTTCACCTTGAAAGAGAAGGCGAGAGATTGGATGTATTACCTACCGACTGGGTCCATCACTTCTTGGGATGAGTTGCAGGGAGCGTTTTTAGCGAAGTATTTTCCACCTCCCAAGGTCGTCGCCCTCAGAAGAATGATAAACAGGATTGAGCAAGGAAAAGAAGAGACCGTTCTCGAGTGTTGGGAGAGGTTTGGTCGGTTGTATGAGGATTGTCCCAACCACCAAATAGTTGACCAACCGCTCATTCAGAATTTCTACGAAGGTCTATTACCGCCAAACCGACAGTTAGTTGATGTCGCCAGTGGAGGATGTCTCATGGATAAAATCTCCGTCGAAGCTAGAGTTTTGATTTCTAACTTGGCTAGAAGCTTAGAGCGGAGTGGAGAAGGATACAAGGAGCAGGCTCGCTTGATGAAGGATGTGGATGAACTTAAGGCTCAACTTTTTGAGGTAAGTAGTGTTGTTCTTGCTTTGAAAGATAACTTACAGCCCCGTCCTTCTGTTTCAGGTAGATCCTTGGAAGAAATACTTGAATCACAACATAGGGAAACTCGAGAGCAGTTTCAAACTCTGAGCGAAGCAGTGATTCAGGTTAGTAAGAGGTTGACAGTGATGGAGAATCAAAAGGCAGAAAGTGCTAGTGCCATCACTCTGAGAAGTGGGAAGAAGCTTCCCACGAATACCCCGCCGGTGGAAGTCGATCATGGCCACAGCGAGCCAGAGATAGAAAACCCCGAACCACGGTGGAAATGGGTAAATTTTGATCCTACATGTACTAGAGTTTATGTGCCTAAGACTTCTTTTCCTAGCAGGTTAGCAAGACCACCTAAGGAGAACTACGAGGAGAAGTTTCTAGACACGTTCAGGAAGGTAGAGATCAATATTCCTCTGTTGGATGCCATCAAGCAAATTCCCAGGTACGCTAAGTTCCTGAAAGACTTATGCACCAACAAGAGGAAGACAAAAGAGAAAGAGCGCGTCGTGGTAAGTAAGAACGTATCTACTTTGATCACAAAGAACTTACCAGAAAAATGCGACGATCCAGGTATGTTTTCTCTCCCTTGCACGATTGGAGGTAAGAAAATTAGAAGAGTCATGCTAGATTTAGGAGCCTCCATTAGTGTCATGCCTCATTCCGTTTATCAGGATTTGAATTTGAAAGAAATACAGGAAACTGGTGTTATTATACAACTTGCTGATAGGTCTTTCGTGCATCCTTTAGGAGTAGTGGAAGATGTGTTAGTTAATGTTAATGGACTGATTTTTCCTGTGGATTTTTATATTCTGAAAATGGATGGAAATTCTGCTTCTTCGTCTACTTCGATCTTATTAGGTAGGCCCTTTCTGAAAACTGTTAAGACTAAGATAAATGTTGATAAGGGCACTCTATCTGTTGAGTATCGTGGACAAGTTGTTGAGGTTAATGTGTCTAATGAATTGGAGCATGATGAGGGTGTCCACTCTCTTTGTCAAATAGATACAATTGAATTGCTAGTTCAGGATTAATGCATGCATGTTAGAGATGGGGATGACCCATTGTTTTTAACTGAGCTTTTCGATGAATCTGAATTGCATGAACCATCCATGACTGAACATTGTGATTCAATTGTCTTTACTTTGGCAATTGTTCAAAATCATGTTAAGATGCTCCCTTCTACTTTGCAGGCACCCAAATTGGAGTTGAAAGACTTGTCTGATCATCTCAAATACGCGTATTTGGGGGATGATGAGACGTTGTCGGTCATTATAGCGAAGGACCTTATATCGGCTCAGAAAGGGAAACTGATGGCAGTTCTTAAAGAGCACAAGCTGGCAATTGGATGGACACTAGCAGATTTACATGGGCTAAGTCCAGCTACGTGCATGCACAGAATTCTGCTCGAGGATGGAGCGAAACCTTCACGAGAGCCCCAAAGGAGGCTCAATCTCGCGATGAAGGAGGTAGTAGTATCTAAGATCCTTAAACTCCACGAAGCAGGTATCATCTATCCTATCTCAGATAGTAAGTGGGTCAGTCCTATACATGTCGTTCCTAAGAAAACTGGCATAACTGTGGTTAGGAATGAGAAAAATGAATTAGTGCCCAAAAGAATTCAAAATGGATGGAGAATGTGCATAGACTTTAGGAAGTTGAATGAGGTCACTAGGAAGGACCATTTTCCCATTCCTTTTATCGATCAGATGGTGGAGCGTTTAGCTGGGAAGCCATTCTTTTGTTTTCTCGATGGTTTCTCTAGCTTTTACCAAATCTCCATAGCCAAAGAAGACCAAGAGAAAACAACGTTCACGTGCCCTTTTGGCACATTTGCATTTAGAAGGATGCCTTTTGGGCTTTGTAATGCGCCCGGTACATTTCAGAGATGCATGATGAGTATTTTTTCTGAGTTTGTAGAAAAATGCATTGAAGTGTTTATGGATGATTTTACAACATATGGCAATTCCTTCGATGACTGTTTAACTAATTTATCGCATGTCCTGAAACGATGTATTGAAATGAACCTTGTTCTGAATTTTGAAAAATGTCATTTTATGGCTAGTCAAGGAATCGTTTTAGGTCATGTGGTTTCTGCTAAGGGTATAGAGGTAGATAAGGCTAAAATAGATGTTATCTCTAATCTGCCATACCCAACGAATGTTAGAGAGGTTCGGTATTTTCTTGGCCATGCATGGTTTTATCGCAGGTTTATCAAGGACTTCTCCAAGGTTGCCATGCCAATGACGTACCTCCTTCAGAAGGATGTCACGTTCGATTTTGGGGAGGAGTGTAGAAAAGCCTTCGATCTGCTGAAGGATAGTTTGACGAGCGCGCCCATCATACACTCACCCCAGTGGGACTTGCCTTTCGAGATAATGTGTGACGCCAGCAACTACGCCTTCGGAGCAGTGCTTGGTCAGAGGATCGAGAACAAGAGCCGTGTCATTTATTACGCCTCCAGGATGCTCAATCCAGCGCAGTGCAATTATACGACAACAGAAAAAGAACTTCTTTCTATTGTATTTGCGCTAGATAAGTTTCGTCATTATATTATTGGCTCTCAAGTAACTGTTTTCTCTGATCATGCAGCTGTTCGGTACCTGATGACCAAGAAAGATTTGGAACTGAGGCTGCTTCGGTGGATTTTGCTCTTCCAGGACTTCGACGTGAAAATCAAGGATAGGAGAGGAGCAGAGAACCCGGTAGCCGATCATCTGAGCCGTTTGGTCAGAAAGGAAGACCTTCTGCCTCTTAATGAAGATTTTCCCGATTAGACACTCTTTAGAGTTCATGCAGCCCTTCCCTGGTATGCTGATATGGTAAATTACTTAGTTACAGGTAATTTTCCATCTGGTTTCTCTTCTGCTAGGAAAGCTAAGCTGAAAAGCGACGCTAAATCCTATGTTTGGGAGGATCCTCATTTATGGAAGTTCTGTTGTGATCAGATAATTAAGAGATGTGTCCCTGAGCATGAGCATGCATCTATTCTTACTTTCTGTCATAATTATGCATGTGGGGGACATTTTGGGCCGAGGAGGACAGCTAGGAAAATTTTAGATAGCGGGTTTTATTGGACTTCCCTGTTTAAAGATTCATATGAATTTTGTAAAACCTGCGATAGATGTCAAAGAGTAGGGTCAGTATCAGGTAGAAATGAAATGCCTCAAACCTCTGTTTTAGTCTGTGAGATCTTTGACGTTTGGGGCATGAACTTTATGAGACTGTTGCGTGCTCAGTGTGTAAATAAAATGTAATGCGAAGAGCACTCAGATCATGCAAGCATACATGGTATGCAACAAGTGATAAGTATTTTTTAATTCGTTTTCCCACAGAGATTGAGTTTAGTTACTAACGAGTTGAGGTGCTAAATTAGTTAAGGTCACTTAAATTGGGTAGATTTGGGGTTGATGTACCGAAATAATAAAGAATGCAAGAAGAAAGCAAGTGTAAAAACCAAACAAGTAAAGAGATAAAGCTATAATGTGAAGAAGAATAATTGCGGGTCTCGCAATGTTTTAGCAATAAATCGCAAAGGTAAAAAGCTAATAAAAAGACTAAGGCAAAAAAGACAGGAATGTTTTATTGCGGTTCTCGCAATATTCTAGCAATAAATTAGCAATGTTTTTAATGTAAAGTAAGGCAACAAGGTCGACTTAAGACTCCTCTGCAGGCACTTAACTACGATCATTCAACAGTAGATTAACATATCATGCATCGTTTTAGCTCAGTCTCATGCATCTCTCGATTACATGCATTAGATCTTTAGTTCACTCATATCCAAGTAAGACATAAACACCTATTTATACAAGCACGCTAATGAACGTGCTAGGAGAACGCCTATTCCTAGGTCGTTTTCTGGTTACCATAAAAGGCTAGCATGAATGGATGACTCTGAACTCTTACTCCTTCCGGAGGTTAGGAGTTCTTTAGACAAAATGGATGGCCGGTCGAAATTGCCCGTGGGATGAAGCTTACATACATTCAATGCAATCATACTATCCTACATGTTGAATTCTCGTATTTCTAGCCTACAGATTCATCTTTAGCAGACCTTTCTTGGATTAGTTACTCATGGTTTCCAAAGAACTAAAAGAGATGGATTGATTGATCATGATTTAAAGAACTTAATAAAAGTAATTGAATAAGGAAGAACAAAATGAAGAACTCAACAAGACTTAATTGATTACTCTCTAAAAATAAGGTTCAAACACTTCATAAGAACATCAGGTAACGAAATGAAAGCAGTAAAGATCAATTGTAATGGAGAATGAATCAGAACAATGTCACGAATGGAATCAGTAGAGAGAAAAACAGTAAAGAAAACTGTAAAAGTGCACGGATCTCCTCGTCGCAAACGCCTCGGATGAAGGGGAAGATTAGCTGATCTTGGGGATGAATTCAATCAGAAGAGAAGAAGGATCTTCTCTTCTTCCTCTCGAATTATCGACGTCAAGGGCTGATTTCTTCGTTCCAACAAACGGGAGAAGGAAATTTCGTCTGCAGATTGCTTTGCAACTGAGATCTCCACGCTTCTGAGCTGTTGTTTCCTTCATCATCTGTCTCCTTTTATAGCCTCTAGGTGGTTGCAAAAGGCTGCTCATTAATCGTGGATCACCATTCAACTTTGTGAGGTAGTCAAGCTTGACATGTGGCAGCAGCAGGGAGAGTTGACGGCTGAAAAATCTCAGTCAATAAAGACTGATGGCTGGAAAGAAATTCAGCAGCAACGACTGTTTCCTTGCGAAGGCCGCAATGCTTCATTGCGGTTTCAGCAATGTTTCTGCAAAGTTTCCTGCAATGTACATTTTAGCTTGTTTTATATCATTTTACATCCTTTTTCGTTCCTTTTCCAAATAAGTCCTATTTTAGCATCATTTCTCAAATTCTCGCATTTAGGCACACATTAAGCTAACTTCTAATAAAAACACTAAAAAATGTGCATGATTTAAAGGTAAATATAGCCCTAAATAATGTACTTTTGGCGAGGTAACAGAGACCCTTCCCTCATTCTTGTGGTTTTTCTTACATATTGCTGGCTGTCGATTATGTTTCTAAGTGGGTTGATGCGAACGCCACGAAGACTAACGATTCTCATACTGTTGTTAGGTTTGTTCAGTCTAATATTTTTACCAGGTTTGGAATCCCACGAGCCATAATTAGTGACCAGGGAACTCATTTCTGCAACCGATCTGTGAAGGCTTTGCTGAGGAAGTATGGGGTGCATCATCGAGTGTCCACCGCCTACCACCCTCAAGCAAACGGGTAAGTCGAGGTCTCCAACAGAGAGGTTAAATCAATTCTTGAGAAACTGTGAGACCGAGCAGGAAGGATTGGAGCGTTCGTTTGTAGGATGCTTTGTGGGCGTACCGCACCGCCTACAAAACCCCTATCGGTATGTCCCCATACCGGTTGGTTTTTGGTAAGGCTTGCCACTTACCAGTGGAGATTGAGCACAAGGCATTTTAGGCAATCAAGAAGTGTAACATGAACTCTGACGAAGCTGGCGAGGCACGACTACTTCAGTTACAGGAATTGGATGAGCTGTGTTTGGACTCCTATGAGAACTCCAGGATCTATAAAGAAAAGTCCAAACAGTTTCATGACCGAAAGATCTTAAAGAAAAGCTTCGAAGTCGGTCAGAAAGTTCTGCTGTTCAATTCCCGCCTGAAGTTCTTGCCAGGTAAGCTTCGCTCCCGTTGGAAAGGACCCTACATTATAACTAAAAAATTTCCTTATGACAGTGTAGAGATTCAGAGCTTGGACTCAGATGAGGTGCAGAAAGTGAATGGGCACCGTTTGAAGATTTTCCACGAGAGTGACGCTGAGTGCTATGACGTTACATTACTTCTAGCGCCACCCCAGTTCGATTATGGATGAGAGGATGCGAGAATACAGTCGAGCAATCGACTTTAAAAATTTGCGCTTCTCGGAGGCACCCGAGCTTGGACTGTAATTCTGTTATTTATTGTTTTGTTTTTGGTTATTTTAGCTTTTGAAGTTTTTGTTTGTTTGTTTATTTTCTTAGGAGAAAATGGTGAATGGTCGACAGTTCGAATTTATTTTGGAAGACGATGATGCACATCTCTACCTATCGGCCCCGCAAAATTCAGGGGAGGTTTTCTGTTCCCTTAGAATTTTGTTGTTTTAATTGTTTAATGCATTGGGGACAATGCATGTCTTAAGGTGGGGGGTGGAGTTTGTTGAAAGAAAGACTTCTTTGTAGTTTTTAGGCTTGTGTATACTCTGATTTTTAGATTAGAATCTGAATGCATGTTGTCCGATGAGGACGGTCTGTGATATGCTTGTGAACACTCCGTATTTGTGTAATTCGAAAAATTTGACAATGTATGCACATTTTGAGCCTATTTTAAAAAATAAATTCTGCTATTTCCCTACATTCACTGAGCACATAGCCCTCTTATTCTCAGTTCTGTAGGTTTAGAATGATTTTATTTGGTCTGAAACCTTGTTGTCACCCTGAAAGGTACCATTAGGGAGGCTTGATGTGTTAGAAGTAGTAATAATTCGCTTGTTTTATAGCGAAGCTATTGCCTAAAAAAAAAAGTAAGCATGAAAATAAAAACTCTAGAGTTGCTCCTTCTTCTTGTGTTGCCCGTGTAACCAGGGGCGATCGTGTAACCCACGGTTGTCACTGCATGAAAGAGGAACTAATATAAGTGAGCAATAGTCCTTAAAAACGTGAAGCGAATTTTGGCTTGACGTGTTAGGCTCTCTAGGAGGAAAAAAAAATGTGGTTCAAAAGAAACAATGGGTACAAAGTACTCAAAGAAAAAGAAAAAAATATAGGCCTTTTGTTTTGTTGCTCTTTCTGTCACTAAAAGCCATTAGACTATTCTTATCGCCATAAGTAGGGGGAAAACGAGTTATAGGGCTGTATAAGGTTATTTCGGGCTTGCATGAGCTAGGTTGAGAGGTTCTAAACACACACACACGTAAGGGAATAGACGTAAAATTTTAGAATGTTTTCAACTTTTGCATGCATTTGATGGTTTTACATTTATTTAAGTACCTTGTTTCACAAGCATTGAGGTTAGAGTTTTCAGCATGCAAATCATTCTTTGGAGATAATTTAGAGTATACCTTGCTCGAGGACTAGCAAGATTTAGGTCGGGGGTATTTTGATAGCTCCAAAATAGAGCAATTATTATGTCCCTAATATTGGCTAGAACCATGCTTAATATTGATTAAAATGCCTTTTTGTAGGTGAACTCATGGTCGAGAGCTCGAGGAGTTTAAGGACGTGTTTCGAGACTTAAAGGGACGTTTTAGAGCTTCATGGATGCATCGGGAGTAAGAGAGCTTGAAGTATGAAGACATGGCAAAAATTGCCATGAAAAGACAATTTTTGGCCACCAAACTCGAGAGCAAGCGTTGAGCAACAGCGTCGAGACGATGGCTCAATGCTGCTCAGCGTCGAGACACTGGCCGAGCGTCTCGATGCCGCCCCGACGATCTTCAGGAAATTCGCGCTAGCAAGCGTCGAGCGCGCGCGCTCAACTCCTGCTCGACGCTGGCCAAGCGTCTCGACGCCCCGAACGCGCGCGCTGCCAACTTAGGGCACAACATCGAGACGTTGGCCTAGCGTCGAGACGCTCCAACGTTTTAAAGCCAAAAATCTCCGATTTTTGCAGCATCTTCTCCACGCAATTGGCCTAGGGTCTACGGCTTTTTCCACCATTTTTGGCCGTTTTTCTTCCTCTTCTTGTATGCTACTAAGTCTTTCCATGGAGGTTTTGATTTATTCATCCTCCATGGAAGGCTAAACAAGGTAAGTGTTTAATTTTGAGCTTGGGATTGTAAACTATGGATTTTTGGAGAGATTTGCCTCTTTTGTATATGTTAGCTTATTAGAACTTCTTGCATCTCTTTCCTTTGTTCTTCTTCAATTCTAGCATGTATAGCTTAGTTAGGTTGACTCCCTAATTCCTATGCATGATAGAGAGCTAAAGATTAGGACGTATAATTGCCTAAATCGCTAAGTTGCAAGGGCTTAAGCATGGCTAGGTAATTCAAGCCCAAGTGACAGTTGGGGGATTGAATTAGTTAACGTTTTCATGTTAGGCTTTGGGCGAGAGAGAAATCGGGTTAGTCTTAGAATTAAACCGTCACAATGTTCCCGTTACTAGCCTTTGGTCAATTCAAGATTAGCTACCTTGAATTGATTATTGGCCAAGTATAATTAGAATTGCACTTTTCTAATTATGTCTTTGGGTCGTTTGAGCTAGAAATTAGCCAAATGAATTGTGTGCAAAAGCATGTTAGCTATTTATTTGTATCGATGAACTGAATGTCCATAGCGATCAATCCCATTACTCGAAGTTAAGCACGTTCGTTTAATTTATAACTTCGCCATTTAATTTTTCGTTAGCGTTTGCATGCTTGGAGCTCCCTTTCAACAAACCAAATTACCCATTTTTTATCTTTAGCAATTTAAACTTAGTCAAATTGAATTTCATAATTCCCTGTGGATCGACCCCGTTACCTTTAAGCTGCAAATTGCTCGGTGGATTTGGGTTTTATAAATATTATTTTGGCAAGCCTCGACAGCTTGAATTTATTGTGAACTATTCCAAAAAGTTCTCTCTACCAAACGGCAGTACCACCGAACAAAAAAAAAAGAAGAAAAGTTCAAGGAGCAGTGTCTCCCAAAGCCGACGACGAAGAGTTCTAGAAGTTGTCCAGGACACCTTTAAGCGTCTTCACCTGGGCAGCCGTCAGTAACCCAGGCCTGCCAGAGAAGAGCTCCAGACTCTTTGGCATTATCTTCTTCTCCATGGCAGCATAAGCCACGGAGCCAGCAAGGGCACTCTCGAGTTTCGAGAAGTCCGACCATTGCTCAGTGATTTGTGCCTTTAGAAGGGACCGAACACGACGCGCATCTCTCGCAATCAGCCTCTCAGCCACGAGAGCACCCTAACGGAGCGCCACCTCCTCGGAGAGCCTCTTATTCGTCCCCCGATGGACCCGCCGCTCACGCGCAAACTTCTCCTCTACAAGAACCAACGCCTCATTTACTTTTGTTAAGGAAGATTTAACTCTCAGAAGCTCGGCATCCGCAGCAGAGAGATGACCTAGTCGTCTCTCCAAGTCATGACCCAAAACGGACCGACTGCAAGAGATCCGAAATGCGGCCTGGAACAAATACGTCAAAATAAGCATTACGAAAGAAAAGAGGAAAGACAAGACAAAATGAGCAAGCGACCCACCTATGCAAGGTCGCAAACCAACAATCGAAAGTCTTCGCGACCTGCCCCAGCTCAAGCGAAGACTCTGTCACGTTACCTTGAACAACCCGTTGGAAGGCATGTACTGCCTCGTCCCAAGCTTCTCTTCCCCCCGAAGAAGAAGTCGCGTAATCCTTCAGCGGTGGAGAAACTAAAGTAGAAGGATGCAAACTCCCGACCTCTCATTGGGTCAAAAGAAGAACATGAGCACAACCGAGCCCCTCTCCCAGGGGTCCAGGATCATCCCCTTCTACGTTAGGGGAAATCATCACCACACTCGGCCCCACCACGGGGTCCGGGACAGGACCCCTCTCCAACAGGTCAAGAGCCGTCGCGGTACTCAAACCGACCGCCGACCCCAAATTCGGCTCCCCTAATGTTCTGGCAGGAGTCATCGTCTCGGCCGACTCACCCGTAGGGGCCAAATCACCTTCCTCTTCCCCAAGGGAGGCATCATCCTCGTCATCAGGAAGGTGAATCGTGCGACGAGTCTTCAGTGGACGAACATGAGACAGAAAATCCTCTTCATCAGCCTACCTACGCCCCCCGACCAACAAAGGAGCCGCAACAGAAGACACTGCCCCAGTAGCCAGAATCGTCTTGACAGTCGAACAGACACTCTCCCCAAGCCGCGAGGGCAAGCAACTCGTCGAAGGCCTCGAAGGCACGGACTGACCCCCAGTCTCCGGCACCCTCGATACATCGTCAGAACCGGAATTCGCAGAATCGAAGTTCTTCGTTTTAGATCTCCTGGTCGCCTCACGATCCAGAGCAATTTCGGGATTGGGACCCTTTGGAGGGGTAAGAAGAACGCACCTCAACTCATTCTCGGGCAACACGAGCGAACAGTGGTACCTTAACCCCTTCACGAATGAGGTTGTCCTCGCTACAGACGAGGGCGAACTTCCGCCTAGACGTAGGAATCCCCGAGATATGCTGGGAGACCAAGGCTAGCAGCTCTATACTTGGAACCTCAAGGATCGTCATAAATAGCCTCGTCAAGCGAGGCGAATAAGAGGAGACGATGAAAGAGGACTTACCCAAGTTTGAAACTCTGTCGGAATCTCGCAGATGGGAATGTCCTCTGGACCGGTGACCAACCATTCCTCAGTGGCATAAAACCACTATTCCTGATACCCCTTCACCGACGAAGGGTTCTCCGCAATCTTTCGACACAGCTTCGGCGACAGAAAATAGCGGGACAAATTCTGTGGGACAGGTTGCAGGGAAAAGACGTGAAGGAGTTGCGCTACCGTAGCCTCCGACCCGTCCTCATACTGTTGGATATTATGCCCTAAAGCCTCGTAATTAATTAATAATTATTTGATAATTATTTTATTATTATTATTTGCAATTTATAATATTCATTATTATTATAAAAATCCAAGGTTATTAGTGTAATCTTGAATAGTATGTAGTTGACATACGGGAAGATCATGTTCAAGGAATAACCTAAATAGTCTATAGTATATGGATAAGGTTGGGTGCCTTATCCTGGTAAGACTATTGATACGGTCCACTTTGTAATTGTTACAAATGATTTGATCCAAATCATTCATGTAGAGACATGTGAGTGGGGGTATCCTATACAATGAGTTTGTATAAGACTGGACCACGAAATATATAATTTCTCTATATAAATCGGTTATTTGAGAAGATTAATATTTCACAGGATGATCATATGTGACTCGATCTTAATCCTGAGTGAGTTATGAACTCCTGCCTGTGAGGGCTCGTCCTTTGATTTGTATGGGTGAGAATCACCTTTATAGCCGATTCAATAAGCCTACCATTTTGGGGACTTGACCAAATAGGGAGCTGGGAACATAAGTTTCACAAGATGGAATTCACTCCTTCCTATATAGGGAAAGTAGATGAGTAGTTCTCTTAAGTGCTGATTTCGGGACTTGAACAATGGGGCCTCACCCTCTCACTAGCCCGAGAGGAACTTGGTGTATGGTTGGATCTAGAGGTGCAAGCAAAATCCGAAAAATCGAAAAAAACCGTTCAAACCGACCGAAACCGAAGTCGGTTCGGGTTGAAATCAGTTCGAATTTCGGTTTCGGTTTCCAAATATGAAAAACCGAATTATTTCGGTCGGTTTCGGGTTTTGTTTGCTTGAACCGAAAAAAACTCGAAACCGACCGATAAGTAGTTATTGTAAATAAGCAAGACAAATTTCAAAAATGGCTTCTGGATGGGATGGTAAAGAGCTCAACTTTTAAGTGCAAGCGCATGGGTTCGAATCCTAAGTATGTTGAATTTTCATTTATATATATTTTCAAACCTTAAAGCCACCTTCTGGCCCATTTATCAGGCCCTTTTCCGTTCCACCCTAGTTGTATACCAATTGGTTAACCGCCAAACCGAACCGATAAAATCGTAGGTTCGATTATATAGCTTTCGCGGTTCGATTTCGGTTCTTTATTATTGTTTAAATATTGGTCGGACCGAACCGATAAAACCGTCGGTTCGGTTATATAGCTTTCGCGGTTCGGTTTCGGTTCTTTATTATTGTTTAAATATTGGTCGGTTCGATTTCGGTTTGAGACCCAAACCGAACCGAACCGATTACATCCCTAGTTGGATCATAAAGAGGTTGTTCATTAGAGGAGAATCAGTGATACTTAAGGTGTAAGATGTAATTACAGGGGTAAAACAAACTTTTGACCCTGTAATTACGAACAACTCGGGAAGGATCGACTTGCATGTAATGGTTATATAATCCATGGACACAACTTGTCCTACAGTGCATAAGAATGCAACTCTAGGCCTATAGTGGAGTGACCTAGAGTTAATGAATGCAAATTAATTAATTAATTGATGGAGCGTAAAAACGCTGCGGAAGCGATTTTGGATCCTTGATACTCTAATTTCATCAATTTAACAGAATAGAAACATGCTCAAAAGACGGAAATAAGAAATTTAGAATACATACCCTTGTAGTTCCAATTTCTTCAAGTTCCGCCGACCGTTTCTCCTCACGAACGCTTCGAGCCTCTTCTCACGAATGTCGCGAGGACCACCTCCAGTAGTCCCGTTATCCTAGGCGCCAAGCAACGGAGTTGTGGGACTCCGAAAACAAAAGAAAAGAAAAGAAATGGAGAACAAGTGAAGGAGATGAAGAAAGACAGTGGGCTTCAAGATTTTTATCCAACGAAGACAGAATGAAGTCTCTCTTTTTTTAAACTTAAAAATGAAGTTTTTTTCATCAAACTTCAAATGTCAAAAACGTCTACCCAAATTCCCACCATCTTCCAAATATTATATATATATTATTTTTAAAAATTAATTCTTAATTAATTTTAAATAATAATAAATATTTTATTAATTAATCTTTTTAATTAATAAAATATATATCATATATATATAATAATTAATTAAACTTTTTAATTAATTAATATTATTTAATTCAATATCAAGTATTAATTAAATAATATGGCTAAAACCGGTTTTCCGAAACCCGATTTTTTGCACATGAATCCTATTCATGTTTTAGACCATTTTCATATTTAAATCATATTTAAATATGTCCATCATCCTTTCATAAACCCGAATTTGAACAAATTCAAATTCTTTTTCTTTTTTTTTCTCTTATATTGTTGCACGGCGTTATCCGAGCTAGCCAAGAGAACCTAAAGGACCTACAGATCATGAGCTCCAACGATACGAGATTATTCGGTCAAAACTCTTTTAACCGAACTAATCAACATTCGTTAACCCCCGGAGACTCCATATAGTCTGAGGGTTGCACTCTCCTCACTGTAGATATATTATGTCCTCTTGATATAACCATTATGGTTAAGTCGATCCTTAACAGGTGTCCGTTATCACAGCAAGGTCTTTTAAACCGTTTAACCCCTGTGATACCTCTTGTTTCTTAAGTACCACTGACACCTCTAATGAACATCTAATTTGTGATCCAATCATCAGATCATTAACTCACTTCACACAGAAGAGGGTGAGGCCTCATGTTCAAGCCCCGGGGTCAACTATTAAGGGAACGCCTCTCTACTAAACCCTAATGAGGGTAGGAGTGAATTCCATCTTGTCACATTATGTCCCCAACTACCTATTCGAGTTTATCCCCAAGTTGGTAGGCTTATTGAGTGGGCGTTCCGCCACTCTCACCCATACAAGTCTAAGGATAATCTCGAATAAGCAGGAGTTCATAGCAAGCTCAGGATTAAGAACGAGTTACCTTAGGTCATCAAATGTGAAATAGTCGGTCTCATCAGTAAACAGCGTTATAAAGAAAGAGCGACTTTTTCGTGGTTCAGTCTTATGCAAACTCATTGCACAGGACGCCCCCGCTCGCACATCTCCATGTGAAACGATTCAGATCACATTGTTTTGTACAATACAAAGCGAGTCGCATCCAATAGTTTTACCAGGTTAAGGTACCCAGCCTTAACCATATACTATAGACCGTTTTGACTGTCTACTTGAGTCTGATCCACATTCATGTCATACATGAAGCTCAAGTATTCATCCTTCGCCATGGGTGTTGTTATTGGTACAAGTTAATGCAAACACGTTTCACTATATTCAATAAACACAATTTACTGAATAAACCTCAATAACTCTTTATTGCATTAATAGACATATTACATTTACAATGTTTACAAACCACGAGTGTTAGGACATAAAACTCAACATTAATGAGGTTAATTAATTAATTTTGTATCATTGGAGCTTATAAATCTGTAGGTCCATAAGGTCCCCTTGCTAGCTCATAGTAACACTAAAATGATCAATTTAGTTGAAAGAAAAAATTGAAATGTTCAAATTAATATTTAATATATTTGATATATTAAATAGATAAGAGAAAAATATATTTATTGTATTTGATACATTAAATATCAGAGGAAATAGTTTATGTATTTAGATACATTAATATTGAAAATTATATATACATATAAAATTTGAATGAGATTCAAATTGGTTAAATGTATATTATAAAAGATTAATTTTATGAAATTTGGATTTGATTCAAATAAATATAAAATACATATTTTAATATAATAGATATTAAAATATATTTTATTAAATAAAATTAATTGCTAAAGGCCCTATAAATAGGACATTTAGGTTTAGCCAAAAGGTTGGCCAAACATACTAGTCAATTTCCCTACGGAGAGAATTGTTCTCTCAAAACTCCATTCTTTCAAGGAGGCTCCCACAAGCCTTTGTCCCGTGTTCGAGTCATAGCGAGGAAGATCTCGTGGAAAAAGAACACCAGAAGCTTTGTGGTCTTCAAAGGTATTATATGCTTAAACTTGTTTTAGTTTAGTTCTAAATAAAACCAAAGATCGATTTCAAACGCTTCCGCTGCGTGGGTTTGAAGAGTTCATTCCCTTCACATACCTATTCCACAGAACGCAGAAGGCGAACAACTCGGACCACGCATTCGGTGCCAGTTGCGTCGGCGCTAAACACACCGTCTTCAGAAATAACTGAGCAATCGGAGCCAGGGGAAAACGGAACCCCCTAGGGAATATGCTCCGGTACAGGCCAACACACCCCGCTGGAGGCGATTCGATCGACTCCCCCGACTCTCGTAACCGCAACTTGACGCACAACGGAATTTCATAGGCTTTCCCTCAGTGTCACCAAGTGGTCCTTAGTCAGACGCCTGGGAGCTACAGACGAGGGGGTTCTAACAGTGCTACCAGAAGCAGCCGAGCCTCGGGCCATTGGTAATTAGAAGCAGAAGAAGACAAAGAAAGAAGAAAGAAGAAGACGAAGGAAAACTCAGAAAACCCTTCCTCCCCCCTTCGAATTTAAACCATCTCGAAGGATGAATCCGGACCGCACATTCATCAACGATATGAATCTCACCTAGGGCAGACTAATCGTCGTACCTTGGGCTAGACGACACGTCAACAGGACGCCGATTCGTCTCTTCAACAGTGAGAATACGCGACATCCTCTCCTATGTGTGGCGCACCGATATGCCTCATAAGGCACTTCAGTATCTTACGCCGATTCGAACCACCAGGAAGGTTCGCAAGCGATGAACCTACCCGCTGGTGGGGTCGATGTTACGGGCTACTTCAGCCTCGCGTCACCCGCTGACGTCACACCCACTTCCCAAGGAGTGGGGGCCACCGCACCAAGCCCCGGACGAACTTACCACCAGAAGTCGACCCCGAAACTTTGGTAGATGAAGCTTGCTACAACTGACGAGAGCAGGTTGTCGTCATATCTCCCCTCAATTAGCACGAGATGTGACCGACAAGACAACCTGCCACGACTGACGAAGAAACGGCACAACAGCGCCCTCAATTCTCTCGGGAATCGGGGAACGACGGTTGTCGCCATCATGACAAAGCATGTGGACCCAATCCCGGTTGGTCTGCACCCCTCACCCCGGTCCAAGCGCTCGTCCGAAGGCCAAGGGACCGGGTCGCTCAGGGAACCTTCCCTCACCGCCAGCTATAAATACCCTTCCTGTTCAAAAGGAAGGGGAGGACAAGAAAAGATGGGTAACTCTACCCTAAACTCTCTCTCTCTACTACTCCTATTTATGCTCAAATCTCTCTGACTTAAGCATCGGAGGCCAGTGGGCCAAGCCCACCGATGCAAGTTTACTTTCTTCTCCGTGTACAGGTCCACGACGTGCCTGGCGGACACCACTACGCGGCGGAGCACGACGGAAAGAGGAAAGTCCAAAATTCTGCATCAACATTATTTTACCGAATTTGATAAAAGCTAACTTCAAATTAACTATAAATTGTTAAATCGAGCATAACTCAATTGACATAAGATTGTGTCATTGACTATGAGGTCATGAGTTTAATCCTCGCATTAATTAAATATCTTTGCAAAAAAAAAAAAAATTAACTAACGATAAATAACTAGTTTTTGGATTTATTAAAAATATATGAACTAAATTTCAACATTTGAAAGTATAGAGACTAAAACGGAAATACAAAGGCAAAAAAAATAAATAAATAAAAGGGGTGTTTTTTTTTTTTTTTTTTTTTTTGTAATTTCAATGTTTTTCTATTTGATGGTATTTTTTTTTTTTCAATTATATATATATATATATATATATATATATATATATATATATAAATAAAGATAGAAGTGCTTGATACAAATTAATTGAATTATCCTTCTATTTACACAAGTGAAAGTACTTTTCTTTATCCATTAAAAAAAAAAAGTACTTTTCCTTCCATTTGTGGAAATGAAAAAGAAGTAAACTATCCCATACAAATGAGTGAAAGCTATACTAACATTAACATTAAGGACTAGAATAATAAAATAAAAACAAAAATAGAAACATGCTTATTACATTTTCGTCAAAAAAAAAAAAAAAAAAAAAAAAAAAACTTCTAAAGATTTTATTCTAGCCCCTAAATTTTCATTTTCATTTTTTTTTTTTTTTTTTTTTTTGTAAATTACTTTATAGAAAATTAATATGAATACATTTTTTTGATGGGAAATTGTTATAGATGTCAATTTAGAATAAGATAATTAAAAATATAACATGTTTTTAAAAAAATTGCGGATATGGCAATTTTTATCGCTGATATCTTATGGCTGATAGAAGTCTATCGCTGATCACTTCAGCTTTTTATAGATTTTTGTCAGTGATAATAGTCTACCAGTGATAATAGTCTATCACTGATAGAAGTCTATCACTTATATGATAAAGTCTATCAGTGATAGAAACGATTTTTTTTTGCCATATTTGCAAAACATTTTAAAGTTTGTTAAATTTGCAATTAGTTTGGGTCTGATTGCTGTTTGTGCAACCAGCCCTTTTTTTATATATCAACAACGGTTTATGTAGACACATATTTGAAATCGCACAAAGTAGGTCAAGTGTCATACTATGTCGTCGGTAAACGTTGGGTACGCCGACGACAACATTTCTCGTCGGTAAAACGCTTATTCGCCGACGGCGGTAGGCCGCGTCGCCGAATCTAATCTTTACCGACGTGCAGACTTTGCGCGTCGGCAAACCCTTTCCCCACGCGCCTAACGCGACGACGCTCGTTTTGGCGTCGGTAATACATTTACCGATGCATTTATCCCTTTTTGCCAACGTTTATTATCGTCGGGAAATACATTAATTGTTGTAGTGTAAAATGAAGTCATATTTTTTTTATGCAAAGTTCGAACTAAACCAGAAAAGGAATAATAAAAATTAAAAAAAATAATCTCTTATTCCCTGCCCACAAACAAGTAGGTAGCTAACCCTTCAACAACATAAAAGGGTAAGATGAGAGACTAAAATGTGGGAAAAAAATGTAGATCATACTAATGGATGATATGCATATTGAATGGATAACACAAAAATATAATCAAAATATTTTTTCCAAACGTAAGAAAGAGAAAAAAAAATATATATATATATAATATATATATATATATATATATATAAAAGGACCAATCTAACCTTTTCATGAAAAGTTGAAAACAAAAAATGAACCTTTTAAATGTAAGAATAAAATATATCATTCAAAAAATTTATAGATCTAAAACAACTCAAAACAAAACTCCCTAATTCCCCTATATACAAAGCAAGTGTGTAGCTAACACTTATGCAACATAGAGGTATAAGATGAGAGAATTTAATGTGTACAAATGTAGGTGGCAATGATAGATGACATACCTAAATGAATAATACAAAAAAGTACATAATCTAAATATTTTTTTCAAAAGAAAAAAAGAGAAAAAAAGAATTAATGATAAGGACTAAATAATCTTTTCATGCAAAGTTGAAAATTAAAACAACATATAAATAAAGTTGAAGGATTAAAAACTAAAACATTCAATTTTTTTTTATAGATTTGAAATAGCAAATCACAAACAAAGTCTTCTAATTTCCTACACGCAAGCAAGGGGATATAGCTAACACTTATAGAACATAAAAGAGTAGGATGATACAATTGAATGCGAAAAATGCGTTAAGTGACAACGATAGATGATATATATTGAATCGAGAACACATTCTAATCTAAATATTTTTCTAAAATAAAAGAAAAAGAGAGATAAAATTGAAGTGGGTGTTAAATAGTGGTGGTCCAAATGAATAAAGAGATTAGAACTAAAGTGATGGAAGATTGAATGAGAATTAGCTAGGTGGGGGTTGCCCAAATTTAAGATTGTGAATGAGGACACTTTTATCTCTCTTTCTCTCTCCAAAATGCCCTTAATTTGTAGGACTGTAAAATTAAGCTTTCATTTGATATAGTTATGTTGGTGTAGCAGAAGCCAAGGAGGTCCCATGGCCCCCCTTAATTGGCCTTGTTGATGGGACAGGGCATCCCATTTGGATCACTTAAACCCCATATCACATGTGCATGAGAGAGAAATAAAGAAAGAAAAGGAGAGAGATTGGCATATTATAGCTTTTTGAGCTTTGAAATGAAAATGTGTGACTCAATTTCTCTCATGCTACCCTAATCTAACAGCCTGTTTTTTACAAGTGAACAGCCCATAAAGGGGATTACAACATGATGCATTGAGGTCCCAATTACCAAAAAAAAAAAAAAAAAAAAAAATTAGTAATATTATTATTATTGCATATCCTTTTTGTATGAGGTCACAATCTGATGCTGACTTATCATTTAAAAAAGAAAGAAAGAAAGGGGGAATGAGCTTAAAGAATTAGTTAGGATTGAATCTAATTGCTACTCCATGTTTGTCAAGTGGTTCAAAACTCCCCTTTTTTAACTTTTTAAAAAATATATATATACTAAAAAGTTCTCTTTCTTTTTTAAGTTTTGATATAATCTAAAAGATAATATTTATTACTTTTATATGTCATTTCTAATGTTTTTTTTCTTTTAAAGTATTATATCATAAATACAAAAGCAAATCCGGTGGAGATACTTTAACATTGAGCTATATACGTGTTGATTTTGTGTTTAAAAAATTTGGACAAATATCTTCATTTTCTAAAAATATTTAATTGTACCGTGTTTAGTTATCCCTCTCGGAACTTGAGACTTCTTGCTCATAGTTCCTACATTATGTCAGTTGAGCTATGTTCATGTTGGCTAATTTATTTATTTTCTTCGTAGTTAAGTTTCTCAACATCAATAAGAAATATAGTAAAGAATTTGCATGGTCCATAATTATTACTAATTTATGGATTTCTAAAATTGTGATTGTACAACAAAATAAAATTTATTACCATGGGCAACCTACATTTATTGCCTTAGTTTTTCTTCTTATGTCTCCTCTTCTGGTCCTTGAGTTTATGAAATAGTTCTAAGTGGTCCTTAGGCTAACATAGTTGTTGTCCCCTCCAATAGAAAGCACACTAAACTATGTAATTAGGTGACATGTCAACACTAATGTGTACAACAAGCTAACATGCCAAACTTATTACATAACCCAAATATAGGTGAGATATTCAAATCCAAATTAGACAAAAGTAGGTCCCATCTAAGTTTATACACCATTTGTCCACCTCTCTCTCCCTCTTCCCATTATTATTCTTTCCTTCTTCCCTTTCTCCCCCCATTCAATTTAGGTAGGCTAGGACACTGATCTCTTGTCAAAGGAACACCAAACAAAGAAAGAAATTGTCAATCAACTTAATGGACAGGTAACCGAACAGGTAAAAACGTGAGCGAAGAGTTCTATAAAGATAAGAGTACGATGACAATTACAACGGTATAAAAATGGAAAAATGAGCAAAGAGATTGATCTTGAGGCAATTGTAGTTATAAACAGTTGTTAGATTTATGATCGGGATGAGATACTACGAGCCATGTGATGACAAGTAGTGGATAATGTTACAACAATCCATGTAACTCCGAAGGAAAGTATTCATACAGAATAGAGAGTTAGACAATTACTTCGAGCCATGTGATGACATGAAGGAATTCAAATATCTAAAAGAAAAACAAGCATTAGAAATGTATGTATGTTTGGATACTAGTACAAGTTGTAGATTGTTCGTAAGGATCTCGATTACGTTTGTAATATAAAGTTGAATCTTATTCCCGCAAGTCAATAAAGTCACTAGAAGCTCCTTGCGTATAGTTGCACGACACAAGAACTCTACATTGTATGTGACAAAGATAAGGCTTACCAAGAAAAAAAGTTCCTCCAGACAAAGTGTATGTATATACAGTGTGTTGCTAATGCTAATATTCTCCCAAGAGGAAATTGTAGGCCAATGTTAAGACCAACTTTTGACATCCTAATATGTAGGCATGGTATAGAATGTTCTTATACTTTTTAGAAAGAGAAGCAATACTTGTGGCCTTTTGAAAGAAGAAAAAAAGATGCATAAAAATAGAAAGAGAAAATGGGAGAATATTATTCTTAAACTTGAAAGATAAATAGTGTCTATCCTTTCATATTTGTTATTCTCTCCAAACTATCTTCTAAGTGATAAGCACAACCTTGGAAGAATCAAACTCCATTTGGCTCAAGAAAAACTAAAAAAGATTATGATCTCTCTCCCAAACTTGTAGCCTTGCTCTACTACCCCTGCTGCAGGCGTTTCTACTTCAATGGAAAAAGTATTCTATTGCATCACCATAAAAACGAGACTTGTAGTTCCAAGTTAACTAAAAAGACAACTAGTTGTTATAACTTATAATCAATTTTTTGAAAATCAAAATTCAATAATGAATACTTCACTTTGTTGAGCAGGTGACTCGGGTTCCGACGCAAACAACTGACATACCCTATATCAAATACAGAAAAGACCACAGATTAAAAGGAAAATAATGAATAGTCTAGCCATCCCTTAGGATAGATGATCTGCCCGAATTTGGATTTGTCAACTTTTTTAAAATTGATGACATTAAAGAACACAGATATTAATAGGATGATAAAAGAGATTTACTAAGTATACAATTGTATAGGATCTTGGTATGAGTCGACTAGTCATAAGTGGAAGCTATTAGCTCTACCAGAGATAGATCATATACATACATGTCTGAAGGACTCCTTTCAACCTTTCGTTTCTCCAACCCGGAACGAGAAAATGGCAAAGAGTTAAGAACAGAAGCTCACTAGGACATGTGCCTCAATCATCTTCCATTTTCACTTGATATTCATTGATGGTTTGTTTCATTCCATCCAACTTCGAAATCATGAATTCCAGTTTCTTGCAGGAAAGTTCATTAGTAATCCTTGAACTATAATCACACTTCTCAAATGGACGGTATTCACATGCACTTTTTATTTCATCCCGCAACGTAACTTGGATATCCTGATATCAAGGTGGAGAAAATGTTGCACATTTATTCTTCAGATACAATTCAACGAGATTTAGGTGAAATATAGGAGTGCATTTAGATGGTTTTAAATGAAACATTTACTTAACTAGTGAGAGAGAAAACATCTATCACGCGCTTCTTCCAAAAAGAAAAAAAGGAATGCTTTTTTTTTTTTTTTTTTTTACGTATAGCCAATTCAATATTATTTTAACTGATTTAGAGCGCTATGGAATATTAAAAAGCATGTCCAAACATATGCTTCACTTATAATTAAATATGAGAGGATATTATTGTTACTTAAGAAACACCAAATCATGACAATGATGCCCCATCTTTAACAATACTAAAAATAGGCATACCAACCACAAAACAATTATCTTTTAATTATTCTCTACAATCAGTTAGGATCCTGACTGCATGAGCCAAATGGTAACAAATTAATATTATTCAAAAACGAAACCCGTACACTCCCCAACTCCCAACCAACGAATTACTATTATGTCACTACTAACAAGTAACATCCTAATAACATTCCCAATATAATCCCAGTGATACTCTAATACAAGCATTGCATATTTTTCCTGTGCAGGAACTAGATACAAGGGAGAGTCCTTTTTGTAATAAAATTTTATCTGGACTTCTGAAAGGATAAAATTGAACATAATAAAATTCTTTAATAACAGCAATTAATCAAAGTTCAAATTTTTGTAAGCAACTGGGTTGAATGTCAGCTTTTCATGATAATTCCAAGTGAAGTTACCATGAAATATGCTCGAATTGTCAGAATAATCTAATTCTACAATGAAGCCTTAATATATCAATTTTAGTTTTCAAATCCAAACTTAAACGATCATTTGAGGTGAAGAACCACTATCAAACAAACACAGAAGGTCCGCTTACCTTGATGAATTGCATGAACTCACTGCAATGATTGTTGACAAATTCCTTTCTTGGACCAGCAGGGTTGGCAAGCTCTTCCATGACTCCTCCTGCTAGCTCCAAAACCCTCACAATTCGCTGCAGGAATAAAATACAAAAGTTGGTCCAAAGAAATCAAGTGCTTCAAAAAAAGATCAAGCAAAGGAATTTAGTAGAATTATTGATGAGCTTGAGCTGATTGATCATCCCCTTTTCAGAAGAGCAACAATTTCATTGAGAAATGAAAACAAGGAGCAAAAACTCCTAATTCCTAAAGGTAAATTACATGAAAGTTTTCCAATTCGAAATTAAAAAATAAAGACTATAATTGGAGTTCGGGTGTTTACATTCACACCAATACATAGTATGAAAAAGAATTAGTTCTTTAAACCTATCAAAAGATGAGAAAATGTCCCAAAAAAGACGCCCATTTCTTACGCCCCAAAGGAACCAAAATAAAACTTTGTTGAAAGTGAGCCAAAGGGTCTTCTTTTCCCCACGGAACGGGTGGATTTGATCATCCCCTTTTGAAGGGTGCGTTTACTTGGACCAGTAGCAGAGATAGGCCAATCTTTACCTTAATTGCTAGATTCCTCACCAATGCAGAGTGGCAATTCAAGTTCCAAAACTCCAGAGTTTCGAGATTGCCTAGAAATACCTCCCCATTGTTTTAGAGACAGGCTCTTTTAAGTGGGTCCAATGTTATTCGATTTTGATTTTTTTCTGCAGTATAACCCATCGTTTTTAATACTTTTGAAAACGGGTGGAAGAACACCAAAATTGATGGATGGCCAGGCTTATGACAATTCAGAAGCTCAAGATGATGAAGAATACGCTTGACTTGAGCATTGGAATAAAAGAGTCTTTGGCCATTTGAACAACAAGAAAACAGAGTTGACCAACTCAATAAAGTCACTTGATGATAAGGAGCAGTCTGAAGGCTTAATAGCAGAGGAAATTGATAAAAGCCAGCATCTAAAAATTAAACTAGCAGAGGCTATTTTGAATGAGGAAAGGAGGTGGAAGCAGAAATGAATATTCCTTTGGGCGATAATCCGAAAAGGCCTTTGTTCTGGCAGCATGTTATAGAGAAAATACAGAGTTCATAGTTGGAAATATGCTTTCATATCAAAAGGTGGTATGGTAGGCACATACCCTTATACAAGCCACTCTCTCTAATATGCCTACATATTACCTCTTATTGTTTAAATTACCCTCGAAGGTGACCAAATCCTTGGATAAACTTAGTAGAGACTTTTTTTGGGAAGGTTCTACTGACGATGGAGGTTTGCATAATATAAATTGGGTAAAGACTCGACTTCCTCAACTTTTGGGAGGACATGGTATTAGTAATTTTCAACTTCGAAATGAAGCCCTCTTAGCCAAGTGGATTTGGAGATTCTTACCTGAGGATAATTCTCTTTGGCTTAAATTTATTGTGGCACGGTACGATCCCATGGATACTGATTGCTGCTGGACAAGGCCTATTCTGAGGGGGGGCCTTCAAAATCTCCATGGCGATTTATTTGCTCCACTATTGACTTAGTTGCAAATTGTATTAAAAAAATGACTTAATAATGGTCTTCATACTTCTTTTTGGCACGATTCTTGGTTGGATGGTGGAGTTCTAGATACAACTTATCCTCGTCTTTTTAGAGTTTCTACTCACAATAATGCTAGTCACTCAAGTTTGGAACTCTTATCAAGGTGTTTGGGATTCTCGGGTTTTCGAAGAAACCTCACCGATGCTGAAATTTTTGAATGGGCTAGTCTTTCCTATCTTCTTTCTACGGTTGTAATAAGGAATGCTAAGGAATTCAATTGAGAGATCAGAGAATGCAATTGAGAAGCATTAAGATGTTGAGATTTGTTCCAATTCCGAAGCTCAATTTTCAGCCCTTTCAATTTCATCATGAAACCATGCCCCAGCCAACCCTGAATGGGGTCTTGAGTCCACCACTTGTCTAAAACCTCTCGAAAAGTGGACTTGATTTTATTTCATGTTCTTTATAAACACCTTTTTGAAGCTTACAGTCTTGCTTCTTTAATTTCAAATTTGAAAGCTTTCTTGTCATATATCTTTTGGTGGTTGGGAGTCTACTAACTTCCTTTAGTTTATTCATCAATGAAATTTGTTTCTCTTTCCAAAAAACAGAAAATGTAAATGGCTTCACCAGGGCCCTTATAAAAAGAGAGAGCCCTTACAAATGGGACGGGTCGTGCCATCCTAAATGATTGTGATTTCATGGGCCGTTAGAGGGCTTGGTTCGAGCAAAGAGAGGGCCCTTATAAAAGATTTCCTCATAAATCACAATCCATCTATTGTCATTGTCACTCTCCCAGAAACTAAATCTTCAGAGATTGATCATCGCTTTAGTAAATCCCTTTGGAGCTCTCATTTCATTGGAGGTCACGCTTAGATGTTGCTGGATCCCCGACAACGCATGTGATTTTGGTTCATTTTGTGGCTCTACCTCTCTTTTAGCTACTTTGGTGCAAGTTGGCTCCTTTTTTTTGTTGTTGTTTCGTTTTCTCTACCCTCTTTAATCAATGGAGGAGTATTTGTATTTGTTTCTCGATAGGTCATACTTTTGTAATCGATTTCATCTCATCAATGAATGGTCACAGTTTCCTATAAAAAAAAATGGCTTCACGACGGAGATGAAAATTCTTGTTTTTTCCACACTTATGCCAATTCTAGGAGGAAGAGAAGTCTCGTTATGGAAATTCATAACTCAGAAGGTACTAGCCTTACAAAAGAGGAAAAAATCATTGATGGATTTATTGTGTTTTTCAGCTGTATACTAAGAAGATTGGCCCATCTTTCTCTTGTAATGATCTGGACTGGAGGCCTATCACTCATGATCAAAGGCTGGAACTAGAAAGGCCATTTTTTGAGGAAGAAATTAAAGTTGTCATTGATGGGTCAGGCTCCAATAAAGCGCCAGAGCTAGATGGTATTACAGAGGAGTTTCTGAAAATTTCTTGGAACATCATCAAACTATACTTAAGGTGTTTCAGGATTTATCTAAAAGTGGAATCCTCTAACTCGTGTTAATGAAACTTACATTTGTCTCATCAGTCATCCCTAAAAAGATAAGAGCTACAAAGGTGAAGATTTAAGACCTATTAATATTGTAACGAGCACATACAAGATCGTGGCGATGATACTTGCTTCTAGGCTAAAAAAAGTCTTCTCATTCACTATAGTCCATCATCAGTCAGCCTGTGTAACAGAAAAACAGATTCCGGACTCCATTTTAATTGCCAAAGTGGTGGTTGCTCAATACAAGAAAAAAAGGATGGGTAGTGAAGCTTGATTTCGAGAAGGCTTAAGATATGATGGATTGGGAATTTATGCCCAAAGTTTTGCACAGAAAAGGCTTCGGGCCAAAATGGATCTCTTGGATGAGAGGTTGCATCACAAATACTTCCTATTCCATCTTCACTAATGGTAGGCCGAGAGGAAAAATCAAAGCTCCTTCTCTTTTTGTTCTCTATGCACATGTGCTTGGCTCGTTGATGGACAAAGGTTACGAGAAAGGGTATCACCAAGGTTTTGAAGTGGGGAGGGATTCAATCCACATTAACCACCTACAATGCCAAAATGAATAATTTACACAGGTTTTTTTTTTGTTTTTTTTAAGAAACGGTAATATATAACCAAAGAGAAGAAGATACATCCAAAAGGCAGGGGTAGAGGTAACCAAGGGTGAACAACTTAGCAACGACCAAAGGCTTCAGAATTAACCAATGCTGGTCTTTCAATAATCAAGGGTGGAACCTTCTCTTCAGAAGAAATCTAGCAGACCAAGAAATAGAGGAATGGAGATATTTATCGGATATTATCAGCTCTAAGAAGCCTTCTAATCAAGATGATGCTAAAGTCTGGGCTCTTTACAGCAGTGGTATGTTCAAGGTGAGCTCTCTTGTGCCCAAAATCTGTGCTTAGAATCAATCCCTAGAAGCTGCTCTCTCAAATTTCATTTGGAAGGCCAACTTTCTTGAAAAAGTCAAGGTCTTCCTTGGATATTAGTCAAGAAAATTCAAATACATGTGATAGACTGCAAAGAAGTATGGAGGAAGTTTCTATTCTACCTCGGTCGTGTATTATGTATCCATGGAAAATCATACTCATATCTTCCTTCAATGACCCTATGCTGTTTCAGTATGGTCTAAACTCTTTTCTTTCTTTAGAGTGAGTTGGTGCTGGTTCAAGAAGTGTAGGGATGCTTTGAATCAAATCTTGACTGCCCTCTTTTACGGGGCAAGCGGGAGAAAATTGGATTAATTCAGTGGTTGCTATCTTTTGGAGACTATGGCATGAGAGGAATCAACGGATTTTAAAGATGTGGGAATTGGCTTTTGAAGACATGGAATCAAACGAGAGTATTCTCCTCAAATTTGTGCACTTCGCTAAGATTTTTTGTAATTATGACATGTTACAAATTTACATCAATTGGGACGCTTTTGTAACCCTTTGGTTTAGAGGGGATGTCTCCTCCCCTTTTCTGTATAGTTAGTTTTTTTCCTTCTCTTTTTTAAAGAGAAACATAATTTCAGTTATGAATGAAATGAAAAGGGGAGTTAGTAGACTCCCCACCACCAATAGGTGTATGAATTACAAGAAAGATCTCCAATTTGAAAGTAAAGAGGAAAGACTATGATTGCTAAAAGGGTGTTTACATTTACACCAATTTGTATAGTTTGTTTCATGATCAATACAAGCTATTTCCAGTTTCTTATAAAAAATAACAAAAGAACATGCAAAGAACTAGAAACAAAAAATTTAGAGTATGGAAAGTTATTCCAACCTTCTCCACATTTTGAAGGCGTTGCAACGAAGTATTCTGGGTCAGCGGATCCATCAAGAGCTGTGCTGGCTGTGATAAATCTCACAGCAATGGAGGGTTCTAAACTAGCTAATCTCTGAACAAAATAAAATTAAAAGAATAAATAAAGCTAAAAAAAAGTGTCCTCATATCTGTTAAAACATACGTTCTTTTAATGATTTAGCATATCAGTTAACCTGAGAAATTTTGCCTGAAGCAATTTAAAAATCTCTTAAAACTTAAATTGTTGAAATAATGAATTATAAGTCAAGTTTCCACGACTTCAAATAAACTTTAGGAGCCACAACAAATCACAGGTTTCAGATATGATTGAACATCTGAGAAGATAAATTTCGTTACAAAAAAGGAAGATAATGAAACGTGAATAAGGGAATCAGAAATAAAGTGAAAATAAGCAAAACACATAAAAACAGATTTCTGAAATCAAAATGTCAGATTTTACATGAGAAATTTGTTTATGGTATCCGGCATATTCATTTCCAATGCCCCACTTCATCATAGTTCATATGATGCTATAGAAAGAAAAAAAAATTATAATAAATAAATTAAAAAAAAAAAAAATATATATATATATATATATAAATAAATCAGTCCAGAATAGGGCAGGATTCCAAATTCAAAATTGAACTAATTACAAATGTACTCTATTTTGAAGTTGGTTGAATTGGAGAGAGAAAAGAAAGGACATACCTCAACCGCGAGCGAACAAGAGTGCGGTAGAAGACGGTGGTTGGCGTGGAAGCGTGAGGTTGCAGCAGAGAGGGAGATAGGAATAGAAGAAACAATAAGTGTCGGTGGGGGTGTTCCGACGAGCGGTAGCGGCGGAGAGAGAGATCGGTGGAGTGGAGTTTTGCGGCTGCGGCAAAGATGAGACTAGTTTTGCGGCTGCGGCAAAGATGAGACTAGTTTTGCGGCTGCG
This sequence comes from Herpetospermum pedunculosum, assembly GCA_028017165.1. NCBI lineage: Eukaryota > Viridiplantae > Streptophyta > Magnoliopsida > Cucurbitales > Cucurbitaceae > Herpetospermum > Herpetospermum pedunculosum. Next base: position 47,574,536 of record CM051528.1, on the reverse strand, counting down.
GCAAAGATGAGACTGGGAGAGGGAAGGATTCGTCAGTTAATTCTCTGTCTTCTTCATTCAGAAGGATGAAAATATCACGTGTCGATGTATCCGTCGTATATCCCTAAATCTGGAGGAGGGTTGACAAGGTATAGTTTAATTGATATCTTCAATCTTTAAAAAAAAAAAAAAAAAAACAATATATTTAAATCTTGTACGGGTAGCCCTACAAGTCGCATCCGACAAGTGGACATCCCTAGCAAGGGCAACGAGATAGCCCTACAAGTCGCATCTGACAAGTGAACATCCCAATACCAGTGTCGCATCAAAAAATCGGGGCAAGAGTTTAGAAATTCAATTTTTTTTTATTCCAAGTTCAAGTAAAATTTGGGTAAAGTTTGAAAACCTTGCTTCAAGTTCAAATACATAGATGGTCATAAATTCTATCAAAATTAGAATTAAAGTTTATTGGCATATAAAAAAAAATGATCAAGATTCATATTTTGATTATATGGTAAATAATGTGTCAAACAAACGAAATTCTAAGTCGAAATTGATTCTTTTCTCCATCGCCATACATTAGAGAATTGAGCACCAAAGTATCAACACTCAGAGATAATTAGTTACAAGAAGGGAAAAAAAAGCTCATCAATTTCGCCAAAATTGATTTCATCAATCTTCACTCTTCTCAACAATATACCACTAATGCATCACGAATGAAGTTGGCTTGGCGAAGAAATTTTGAATGAGTTTCATCAAAGACAGTTGATTATATGAAGTAGATGTTCACAAAAAAAAAATAGAGCTCAATGCATGATTCGCTGTAGAATCATAACCGTAACGGTGCTTACACTTTTTTTTTTCACAATTCAAAATTGAGGGCAATAAGTAGAAATATGGATCACCTACATTCAAGTGAAGACAAGACATCTACAATTTTTGAAAGTTCATAGTAGTTCCAACCTTGACTTTTGTGATTTGATAAAGAACCTCACAACATTGATGTCAATATTTGATTTCAATCCCTTTGATGAACTTGTATAATTTGGGCATTGCTAATCATGCTACATTTGTTCAGTTGTCAATTATAAAAAATCACATATTTTTTCATCACCATTTCTTTTAGTTGATAAGGTTCAAATAATAAAAACACGCCTACCAGAAAATTTCAGACCGAAACCAAGCCTCTGAACTGAGACCCTGAAGCACGAGCGGCGGCGAGCTATTCAAAAGGGTGGATGAGTCATCAAATACAACAAAACAAATGGAACGCTGATGGCCGGCGAACCTTTCGAAGGCCTGAATTTTTTGTTGAAAAAAAAAATAAAAAAATAAAAAAATAAAATCATCCCAGGAGAAATGAGTTATAAGGCTGTGGAGCAAACCTTAGATAATCAATTACAAAATGAAAAAAGAAAAAAAAAAAAAGGGAAGAAGAAGAAGAACCAGACCAAAGAGCGGCGACGTAACCTGCAGCGGCCGACGGCGGTCCACGAGCGGATGACGACGTGCGGAACTTCAAGCCCAGACCAAAGAACGGCGGATCTCCGAGCCGAAAACTGAAGAAGCGGCGGCGGAATCCCTTCCTCCCGAGCGGCCGACGGTGGCCCACGAGCGGCTGACGTCGAGCGTGAGGCTGAGCCGCAGCGAACGACGACAATACAGACTCGCAGCGGCGACGAGCAGACCGAAGAGCGGCGAGCGGCGAGCGACGATGGGCGAGGAAGGCGTGCGGCTGGCGGCTCCTTCGTTTTGACGTTTCAAAAAAAAAAAGAGAAGAAAAAGGAAGCGGACTTAATTACAAATTTGTTTGTTAGTAAGGGGTGAAGTTGTTTAGTGCAAAGAGTTGTTTAGTCTCGAGTTCTGAAGTATTTGTGTTTGGAGTAAGGAGAAAAAGTCGTTCTACCAAGTTTCTCCTGCACCACCGGACTACACATCACAATTGAGATAACATTTGATTAATTAATTTATATGGTATAAACGCTTAAAACGATTAATCATTATTATCCACTAAAATATTCTTTTAAGCCCGTAATTAATGCAATGGTCTGATTTACCCCTAAGCAATTAATTTCTACAAAATATAAACATTAAACACAATTAATTACTTAATTCGCAAGACTTGGGAGCTAAATATTAGCACTTTTTGAGTGTTATCACCTGCTTGAGGAATCAGATGCAAAGCTGAGAGGCTGCAGAGTCAAGTTAACTCTTGCAGCAAGGAGTGACAAAGAAAAAATTGTTATCCAAGAAGACCAACCGCAACACTCGACTTCGGTTCCTTCCTTGTTTGTCTAACAACTGCAGGACATGATTACCAACACCATTAGAGCTCAGTGCGGTGGACCCACCCAAAGCTTCCTCTTGTATACCAAATCGTATACTAAGAGGATCGACAATTTAAGAATGTTCGTCGGGTATCAGCTGCCAAAATTTCAACAGTTTGATGGGAAGGGCAATCCTAAACAACACATTGCCCACTTCGTTGAAACGTGCGAAGACGCCAGAACTCGAGGAGACCTGCTGGTTAGGCAATTTTTCCGGACTTTGAAAATAAATGCCTTCGACTGGTACACTGACTTGGAGCCCGAGACAGTTGACAGTTGGGAACAGTTCGAGAGAGGCTTCTTGAATCGCTTTTACAGTACGAGGTGAACAGTCAGCATGACCGAGCTCTCAAACGCGAAACAAAGGATGGGCAAGTCGGTCATCGACTTCATCAACCGTTGGAGATCATTGAGTCACGATTGCAAAGACCGACTCACCGAAGTGTCTACTGTCGAAATGTGCATCAGCGACATGCATAGGGGACTTCACTACAACCTGCAAGGGATAAAGCCCTACACTTTTGAAGAGTCAGCGACTCGCGCTCACGACATGAAGCTGAGCATCTCCAACAGAGGGAGCAAGAACCTCTTAATCTTAGATATAAAGAAAATAAAGAAGGAAATAAAGGACACTGTGAAAATCACGAAGAGTGTCATGAAAGAATCTATGGTCATCAACACGGCCCCTATAAGGTTTTCCTCAAAAGGAAAGGAAAACAAGACAAAAATAAGAAATGACCAAGGCGAAAGACGTCGAATTTCCTTGAAAGAAAGACAAGAAAAAATCTACCCGTTTCCAGACTCTAACATTCCTGATATGTCAGAGTAGTTGCTGGAAACACAACTCATCCAACTTCCCGAATGCAAACGACTGGAAGAGTTAGTAAAGGTAAATGATCCTAACTATTGCAAATATCATCGGGTCGTCAGTCATCCAGTGGGGAAGTGCTTCGTTTTGAAAGAGCTAATTATGAGGTTAGCCAGTGAAAAGAAAATTGAGTTGGATCTTGACGAGGTAGCTCAAGCAAATCACGTCGTCATAACAATGAACTTCGGCGTTCAATCATCTCAAGTTTCATTTGAGAAACAGAAGGAAAGCCTGATCCAATTTGGGACTTTCGAACGAATAATTGTTCGGTTCAGACATGAAATCCCAAAGAAAATTTCGCAAGTGAAGCTTGAGCCCGTCGGGGATGAGGATGAGGGTTGGATCATCGTAACTTGTCGAAAAATGAAACGACGGAGACCTGTCCAAAATGAGGCTCGCATATTTCAAGAGTATAGACGAAAATATAAGCTTCCAAAGAGGAAAGGAAAAAATAGCACAAGGAGGCCTAAGCTCGTCGTGGAGGAAAGCAAAGACCTCTCTCGACCTCAGCAGCCTATGACCCTACTGGAATTCTTCCCCAAAGGATTCCTTAATGAAATTCAAGAAGAAACATTTGAAACTGCTACGTGCCATGTTGTCAGCACGATGGAAGATGATGGCTCCACTCTGGTCGCTTGATAGCACTCTAAAAATGCTAATTTATAGCTCCTAAGTCTTGTGCGTTTAAGGAATTTATTGTGCTTAATCTATATATTCTGTTGAATTTAATTGTTAAGGGTCGAATCGGATCATTGCATTAGTTTAAAGCTTAAAAGAATATTTTAGAGGATAATATTAACAAGTGATTCTGAATGCTAATAGTATGTAAATTAATTAATTAAATGTTATCCCAAAAGTGATGAATGGTTTGGTGGTGCGGGAGGACTTTGGCAGATTGATGGGCTTGAGTTTGAATTTTAGGGAGGACAACATTTTGATATATTTTTGTAAACACAGTCCCGAGCGTCGTGACGCGCTAACAGTAGCGTCGTGATGCTGTAGACTCGAGAGCAAAATTGGCAACAATGTTGCGCTACGAAGCGCTCGCGCGAGAGAAAGTCCGTCTGTAGCATTAAGACGCTGCCAGTAGCGCCTTGACGCTCCCCTGTAGTATAAAATGAAAAGTTCTGAATTTTTTAGGGCATTCTACACATCTTCCTCATTCCTCTTTCCCCTTTTTTCCGATTTTGGGAGCAAAAACTCTATTTTCTCTCTAGTCTTCTGTATTGGAGCTTAATCTTTGGTTGTTTGTCTTGATTTTCATCACGAGCAACTAAGGTAAGTGCTCTAATTTAAGGTTAGGGATTGAGACGTTGATGTATGTAAGTGTGATTTAAGCTTAATTTCTACTTAGTCTCTTTAATCATAAGCATTCCTTCCCATGAGCATATTTGATTAGCATCTTCTCCTATTTAGATTGACACTCTATTGGGTCTTTGTATGCTATATTGTTAGAGATTAGGATGTGATTGCCTCTCCTAATCGTTAGTAACACAAGTTTAATTATGTCTAAATGAGTATGGTCATGTTCATTCTAGTTGCATAATAGGCTTTGGGTAAGGGACTAAATCGGGCTATTCGGTAGGGATTCCAATTGAATGGTTTGTCGCAATATTTCCCGTCACTGACAACTACTCAATATGGAACGATCGCCCCTAGTTGATTAGTTGTCAAGTCTAATTATGATCGTCAAGTCTTAATTAATTCTCTGTGTCGCAACGTTTTTGCGTCGCGGAGCGACCGACAACCTTCTGTTAAACAGGGGTTTTCACAAAAAATGGAGTCGCCACCAATCATTTAGGGTGTGATTGGTCACCTTAAAAACACGGTCTACGAAGTAAAAAAACGAGGTTCGGGGGTCGGTTGAGTGTAGGGAAGGTGCTAGCACCCTACAACATCCCGTTTAAAACGGTAGCCAAAACATTTTATCCTAATTATCTAGCTAATTTCAAATGATCCTTAATAAATGAAATAAACAATTAAAAATAATACAATGTCTCAACTAATCATATCCTAACTTTAAAGAAAGTAGGAAGAAAGTAGGAATTTGATTTTTGTGAGCAAGATTGTTAATTTTGCCATTAACGCCTTAATCCCGATACCGAGATCATACGACAAAACAAGAACTTTAAAAATCTTTTAATAAAATCGTTTTGTTTCAAAATCAATTTGAAATTCGATTAAAACTTTAATTAAAATTAAAACAACTTTTGTTGTGAAACAAATAATTTCGAAATTTAATTTGAACTTGATTTGAAATAAAAATCTTTTGTTTTGAAATCAAAATAAATCGAAATTCAAATTTAAAACTTAATTTTAAAATCAAAGGAAAACCTCTTTCTTTTAAAATTTGAATTAAAATTAAAACAATCTTTGCTTTGAAAAACAAACCATTTTTGAAATTTAATTTAAAACATGATTTGAAATAACAATCTTTTATTTTTAAATGGTAAATCAAAAATCAATTTAAACGCTCAATTTTAAAATCAAATGAAAACCCATTTTTTAAAAGAAGGGCATTCTTGTAATTAGCGCATAATGGTTGTAATAATAAATCCTCAAAAATAGGGAAATCCTATTTATCCCGGGATTTCAATAAAGTTAAAATACCCTCGAGATGAGAGGAACAGTCCTTCATCTCTCCTGGGGTCACAATTTGAAATTACAATACCCTCGAGATGAAAGGAACAGTCCTTCATCTCTCCCGGGGTTACAATTAATATTAAAATACCCTCGAGATGAAAGGAACAGTCCTTCATCTCTCCCGGGGTTACAAATTAAAACTAAACAAACGCGCATAAAATAATGAAGACGATAAAATAGAGCGACAGAAGAATAAATGGTCAAATTAACGTAAGTAATCCTGAAAATAAACTTAAAAATTAAACTGAAACAAATAACAAACTAACATGCATATACGATATAACCTAGGTATATATAGTAGAGTATATATTGAACATGCAGGGGTATATATCCAAATCAGAGGGGGTATATATCATATGGGCAGGGGTATATATGCGCACAAAACAAATCAGCACTTCAAAATAAGGACAAAGGGCATTATCGTAATTATCCCAAAATTAAAATGAAGCGTTACCCACGCGAAGAGCTGGACGCTGTCTTCTCCACGCAGTACTTCTTCACGAGGCTACTGCCGCCGGAGCTCGCCATGAACGCCGCCGTTGGAGGGTTGAGCTTCGCCGGAGTTAGCGTTAGTCCGCCGTCGAGGAGATCACCGCCGCTACGAGTCCAAACGACGTCGTTCGTGAAGGAGTTCAGATGCTGCTCCGCCGTCGGAGGTTTGTAGCTTCAGCGTCGAAGATGAAGCTCACCGGGTTTGAAATGCGTTTGGATCTGGGTTGCTTGCGAAGGCGAAGTTCGTGCCGCCGTCTGGTTCTGCTGCGAATGCGAAGTAGCGTCGCCGTTCGTCTGGGTTTGCAGCTGGGAGCTCCGCCGTCGTCGTCTGAGGAAGGTGAAGACGAAGAAGCTCCGCCTCAGGTTCAGGTTGAGTGGAGCTCGCTGCTGATCTGCCTGCTCAGGTTCGTCCGCCGCCGTCTGAGTTTGAGGGAGAACGTCGTAGCTGCTGGTTCAAGGATGGAGCTCCGCTACGGTCTGGGTTCGCTCGTAGATCTGCGGAGAAGATGAAGTGCACCGGTCTCTGCTCGTCGCCGCCGCCGGTTCGAGGAGATGCTCGTGGTCTGTTCGGAGGTTGAAGACGAAGTCGCCGGAGAAAGGAAGCCATTGAAGGTTCGCTCGTGGAGAAGTGGCCTCAAGTTTGGAGCTCCGTCGTTGGTCGAAGCTTAGCCGGAGAAGACGAGCTTGAGATAGTTCGCCGCCGTGCGCCGCCGTGAATCGCCGGAGCTCCGCCGCCGCACCACCGTGCGCGCCGCCTTGAGTCTTGCCGGAGTTAGGTAGGGGAGGTGATGAAATGGGGAAGAAGATGAATAGTAGGAGAGAGAGAGAGTGGAGAGAGAGGAAATGATTTTTTTTATTAATTTTTGGGATCCACCCACAATTTGTCCTATTCTTCCCCTATTTCCTCTCTTTCTATATATAGTAAACATTAGGTCATCATTGGGCTTTGGTTTGGTTTTTCTTTAAATTTCATGACCTACAAATCCAAGAACCGAACCGAAGCACTAAACCGAAACATTAACGAAGCACTAAACCAAGCACTAAATCAAACACCCGAAAATTGAATCTTGAAAACCAACACACCTAACCCTGAAAACATAAAACACGAAACCCTAAAAATGAAACACCCAAAACTAAAAATCTAAAAAACGAAACGAAGCGGGAAACCGGGATCGAAGCGTTAAACCCTAAAACAAAACCCGGGAAGCTTCGAACGACCCACTAACGGAAAACAATTTTTTTGGTGATTTTCTTGAAAACTTCGAAAATAACGGAAAAACGCGAAATTAAAGAAAAACTGAAAAAATACTAAAAAATAGGTAAAAAAACATAAAATGAGTGAAAAATCCAAAATGATGATAAATAAGGCCGGACGAAATACGGTGTCAAAAGTCTGGGTTGCTTGTTACGGATTCAGGCAAGTAAATTGCGTGCTTGTGGCATGTTAGCTATTTCTCGAGAGCATCAATGATATGAATTATGACATCAACAGTCAATCTCGATCCCTTAAATTAGGAGCACAGGCTACAATTTTATTTTCTTGTTCTTTAATTTTAATTTTATGCATGTTTTTAATTAATTTAGTTTAACCAATCCCCCTGTTTACTTTTGAGTTTTAGTTAAAGCGAATAGAAATTAATTAGAAGAAGCTAATTAGAGGTTCCCTGAGAATCGACCTGACTTCCGCTGTCTACAAGAAAGACTTTTTATAACCTTTTTCAAATGCTCTAAAAAGAAAGACTTTTTGAGCCTTTATAAAAGACTATAAATAGTAAGTCTTTTTAGAACTTTCTAAAATACTATAAAAAGTCCCTAGAGTTTTTATAGCATGGGCTGTTAGGACTCTCCATAAAAGGCTATAAAATGCTTATAATAACTCTTTTTTGAAGCTATCGTAGGTCTTTTTTCTTGTAGTGAAACCAGAAATATAGACAATAATTACATCATATGAAATTATCTCTATACAACAACTACATAAAGCTCCCACTCGTTCAGCTGCGAAGACGTCTTCATAAGTCATCTCCGTTGAGAAACCGACTATAAGGAACTAACTTCCTGAAAAGAAAAACAAACATGATTAGTGGTTCCTGAATCAAAATTCCAGGTATGACACTCATAATCCACTAAACTTGTTTGGACAATTAATAAATCACATTTACCTTGTCATTCTTTCTGAGCCTGTTTCTCAGCAAGGTACTTGGGCAGTTGCGCTTTCAATGCCCATCTTCACCACAATAGAAACCCTTTCGTTTGTCTGAAGATTTTACCTTGTGAACAGTAGGGGCTTTGCCCTTCCTTCTGCTTCTGTTCTTCTTCTGAATAATCTTATTACTCACAGAAGCGACTTCAGACTTACTCCCTGACCCCGACCCCTTTTGGAACTTCTTAGAAGTGACAACGTTTTCCTTATTCTCTTTTCCTTTTGAGGTGTGCAAGGACTAGTAAATTTGAAGCTCATTCAGAAAAGATGTCAAGCTGTATTCTATCTTATTCATTACCATGTTGGTTCTGAAATGAAGAAAACTCTTCGGAAGAGATTCCAAGATAAAACACACTTGACCATTTTCGTCGACGGTAGCACCATTTACTTCCGCCACATTAAAGTGAACCATCATGTTAAGGACGTGTTCCCTAACAGAGGTACCCTCCACCATGCGACAGTTGTAAATATACTTAAGGGCTTCATATTGAAGAGATGAGGACTATTGTCCAAACATCCCTTGCAATGAAGACATGATTTCCTTCGCAGAAACCATAACCTCGTGCTTCTTGGACAGAACATCAGATATGCTCGCAAAGATATAGACTCAGGCTTTATCGTTAGCCCTAATCCAACCATCGTATGCTTCACGAACCATTCGTGTAGCATTCGAACCAGGAGGTGGAGGACAATCCTCCGTTAAGACAAATCTAAGGTCGTCTAAAACCAGAATCGTATTCAGGTTTGACTTCCATGTCCCATAGTTTTCGGCAGTCAATTTGTCGTGCGCTAATAGCTGAATAAATGAACTCGACATGCTGAAAACAGAATGTAAATCTATTAGTGAAACAATTTTAACCTATTTAAACCAAGTAAAGAGGTTTAACAGTAAATAAAGTACTCAAACTCTTTATTTACTCGCAACGATGCTTAGTAAGTCAGAATGGTCGCTATCTTGGGGCAGTCGAGCATTCCTTTACTAAAGCAAGACATTCTTGACTAAATGCTAATGCCAGAATAACTCATATTCCTATAGCATCTTAGTTATCGTTTTCGGTCTGGATTTACTAACTCCTTAACAAATCTCGTAAGTGTGACCCTCCATTTTTAGAATGCACAGGACGACCCCAACAACGCAACCTTAGGGAATGTCAGAGTTGGGAATGGCCCTGTGTTTCTTTATCCATAAATGGTGACTGAGATGTTCAATCTCCCATGAACAACCCTCCTTAGGGATGGTGCCATTGAGAGCAACCTGCAGGCTATTCATGGGAATCTCACGGTTCAATCCAATGGAGGAGACCGCAGAAAGTACTGACGCACTTTCTTCTCCCACTTACTATAAATACTTACTTCATTCACTTTGCTATTGAAAGTTGCAAACACCGCCCTTCTGAGGTATGCCCTATTGACATCGCACGACCGAACAAAATTCTCACGTTGTGAACTTCACGGAGTGCGTAGTAGGATAGGGATATATCATATATTTCTCTCAACACATCTACTAAGTATTTTAGACGGTTTTTAGGGTAAATTACTTTAGGCTTTATCTGGCTAAGTAAATAAAATCTTAAGTCTAGGTAAACTTTTTACCTGAGATGTCTAGGTTATTAACACTTTACTAACCTCACACCTCTCTCGCATGCTCATAAAGTCGGGTTAACTTTACTCAAGTACCGGATTGTCCCCAGGTAGGAGGTGTTCCGTAAACCGTAAGCTTAAATACCTCCAACCTCTAACAGGATCTCACCGGGTGAGTTTCTTGTAACCTTAACATTTACAAGATATCGACCTATTCATCTAATGAAATGGATCGAATCATTTAACCCTAAATGAACATGCTCTTGGTCTTTGTTATAGATTTTAAAAGTCTAAGTCAATTTTACAACGCTTGCAAAAACTAGACTTTCTACAACAACTTCTACATGCTTCTCAAACATGCATCACTAAGGCATGACAAGTTGAATATTTAACTTCATAATCAATATAACACTTATATCAATTATGCTCTTAAACATACAACTCCTAATTCATAACCAATATAACACTTATATTGAATCTCATGAATTAAGCATGCATCCTATACATTATAACACTTATAACATACAATATGAAACTAATGTTGGATCTTTAATTTCATAATCAATATAACACTTATATCAATTATTCTATTAAGAAAACAACATATAATTCATGTATTAATATAACTCTTATATTAATACTCATGAATTGAGCATGCATCATATACATTATAACACTTATAACATACAATATGCATAAAACTAGGGCAACCTATGTTGTATGTTTAATTTCATAATTAATATAACACTTATATCAATTATTCTATTAAACTAACAACATCTAATTCATGAATTAATATAACTCTTATATCAATACTCATGAATTCCCAAATATGCATACTATATATTATAACACTTATAACATATTTTTAATGCATGGAGCATGGAGCATGCTTTCTATGGTGAGATTTTAAATCTATATGACATACTTTATGCACATACAAACATGGATTTAATTAAAACATACATACACAATGCATAATTAATTAAACACACTAAAGTGGACCGATTTTGGCATCAAGCAAGCAATAACTATTTTATTACAAGCTTGAACAGCAAGCTAAATCTCAAGCGGACTTCGAACTCTTCGTACCGCCTTGGACAAGCTTGCTCTCCCGAACGATTCGGTCAATTTCTCTTCGAGCTTCTCTTTGAACCGCCCAGAAAGAGTTTGAACTTGCACCGAACACTTCGGCGAGCTCAAAACACGAGTTTCTTTCACAAAGAACCATATATGGACTCTAATGACTCTAAAAGAATACAGACTCTTCAGCACACATTAAAGCCCATACATTCTTGGGCAATTATAAATAATGAAATTAAAAAAGAAACGATGCCAAAACCGATAAACACTTTAGACGTCCATTCAGAAAAAAAATTCTAATTAAAATACCCACCAAGCTTAAATTGATGCAAATTGAGTTGATCAAAATACGCTCTGATACCAATTGATGGAGCGTATTACGCTGCGGAAGCGATTTTGGAATCGTTGATACTCTAATTTCATCAATTTAACAAACTAGAAACATGCTCAAACAACGGAAAAAAGAGAAATTAGATATACATACCCTTGTAGTTCTAATTTCTTCAAGTTCCGCCGCTCGTTCATCGTCACGAACTCTTCGTGCCACTTCTCACGAACGCCTTGAGGACGACCTCCGGTAGTCCCGCTATCCTCGACGCCGTGCAACGGAGTTTTGAGACTCCGTTAGAAAAAGAAAAGAACATTGGAGGAAGGAAGGGAATAAAATGTTATGAGTATAAGTTTTCTTTAAAACTTCATCTGATGAAATTTTAAAAAGTACTCATCTTCTTCTCAAGAATAGAGGCTTAAACACACATTTTAAGTTTTGTTAAAAAACTCTCCAAATTGTAAAGAACAATTTTTTAACAAACCGTAGGACCCAACTTCCACTTGCATTTTCTAACCATATATATATATATATATATATATATATTATTTTATAAAATTAATTCATAATTAATTTTAAATAATAATAAATATTTTATTAATTAAACTTTTAAATTAATAATATATATATATATATTAATTAATTAAACTTTTTAATTAATTAATATTATTTAATTCAATATCAAATATTAATTAAATAATATGGCTAAACCCGATATTTCGAAAACGAACTTTTTGCACATGAATTGAATTCATGTTTAAGATCATTCCCATATTTAAATCATATTTAAATATGTCCATCATCCTTCCACAAAATGAATTTGAACAATTCAAATTCTTTTTCCTTTTCTTTTTCTCTTATGTTGTTGCACGACGTTATCCGAGCTAGACAGAAGAAGCTAAAGAACCTACAGATCATGAGCTCCAACGATATGAGATTATTCGGTCAAAACTCGTTCAACCGATCTAATCAACATTCGTCAAACCCCCAAAGACTCCACTATAGTCTGAGGGCTGCACTCTCCTCACTGTAGATATATTATGTCCTCTTGATATAACCATCACTGGTGAGTCGATCTTTCACAGGTCGTTCGTAATCACAGCTGGGTCATTTATACCGTTTAACCCCTGCATTACATCTTGTTTCTTAAGTACCACTGACACCTCTAATGAACAAATGATTTGTGGTCCAACCCGCAGATCATGTCCCTATCTTGCCAAGGAGAGGGTGGGCGCCCATTGTTCAAGCCCAGAGTCAGCTATTAAGGGAACAACCTCTCTACTAACCCTGAAGAACGGGTTAGAAGTGAATTTCATCTTGCTGTACTATGTCCCCAACCACCTATTCGAGTTTATCCCCAAGATGGTAGGCTTATTGAGTCGGCGATTTGGCCACTCTCACCCGTGCAAGTCAAAGAATACTCTCGAATAAATAGGAGTTCATAGCGAGCTCGGGATTAAGATCGAGTTACCTCGGCCATCATATGAAAAAATCGGTCGCTTCAGTAAACGATGTTATAATGAGAGAGCGACTTGTTTCGCGGTTCAGTCTTATGCAAACTCATTGCACAGGACGCCCTCGTTCACACATCTCAATGTGAAACGATTCGGATCACATTGTTTTGTACAATACAAAGAGAGCCGCATCCAATAGTGTTACTAGGATAAGGTACCCAGCCTTATCCATATACTATAGACCATTTTGACTATCTACCTGAGCCTGATCCACAATCATGTCATACATGAAGCTTAAGTACTCATGAAACGCCATGGGTGTTGGTCATTGGTATAGGTTATTCTAAACACGTTTCACTTTATTCCAGTAAACTCTTTATTACTAAATAGAGTATTTACAAACACAACTGTTTACAAACCACGAGTTTGAGGACATAAAACCAAACAGGTCCCTATTGTTGGAAGTTAACTGGGTAGAGAGTAAAGATTGCATTTCATTGTATTCTTCTTACTTTCTTACAATAGCCTTCAACAAATTCTTGTAGGTACGCCAAGTTTTTCGCACGAGTGTTTTGCAATGCCGGTAAAGATCTTGTGCATTTCTGGTTTAATTCTATCAACGTTTTTAAAAGAGGTACGTGCGAGCTTCTCTTACAGACTCTTCCACATGGATATGGCAGTCTGTCGTTGAAGTCTAGATACCACCTGGTCAACACAATAATGAGAAACACCGGGAGCTAAGGAACCTGCTTTCTTTTGAATTTGAGGTGTATGATCTGTGATAGTGAAGCGAGCTTGACGAGGCCCGTCAAATACAATTTATATTTACCGATCAACGGCTTGTAGTAAACTACAGCGGACCAGATCGAACTCAGGGAACCGAAACTTAATTCTCTAAATTAAACTTTATGTAAAAACAATAAATGAGGGGTTTTTGGATTGCATGTTAATCTAATGAATTAAAACAAACAATTAAAGATAGCGAGAAAATTAAAGAAATAGACAAGAGATTACATTACCGATTCAGAGATTGTCGGGCTACTTAATAGATTTTGCTCATCGATTATCCCAATAAAAATACAATTTCTTAATTAAAAGCTCAATCGACTTAACTGGAACAACCATGAAAAGTCTCTAAGGTCCTATCATGCAATTAATCCGACAAAGCATCGTAATTAACTCCAAACTAGTCAATTAGTTGGGCACGATAGCGTTCCATGCTAACTAGCTAGCAGCTCTAAGCATATGGATTGATTAGAACGTTAATTAAATTGCTCATATTCAATTAAACATTTTTCTATCCTGAGGTCTGTTATACGCACCATGTTAACTATGAAAAAACCATAATATTAATACTAGTCATAACCTGACCCATCTTACTACTACAATTAAGCAATGCAATTTATGACAATTAAGGATCACAAATTACAAACATAGCATACATTAACAATGAATATTTAATTGATTAAGCTGTCACATTAACCAATACTAATTGCACATGAAATAAACAAATAATAGAAAACAATTAACTAAGAAGTTAGATTGCAATTTAATACAAAAAATCTCACAAAAACGTTTAGCCCGACAAACCTCTAAATCAGCATCACAAAGAGAGAGGGAGTTGATGTTCTAAGAAGAAAGAAGAAAAGAAAGTGTGAAGTGTGTGTTGGTGTTCTAAGAAGAAAGAAGAAAAGAAAGTGTGAAGTGTGTTGGTGTGTGAAGTGTGCTCTCCTTTTATACTTGAAGGAATAGAGAATTTACTAAAAATAAAACTAAAAAATAAAATTTGTGGTTTAAACGACTAGCGAGGGACATGATGGAGGATGTGTGTTGGTTGAATGATGTTTAGGGTTTAGACCAAGCTAACATAATAAACCCTTCACCATCACACCCAGCTTCCACCTTTGAACATTAAATGATTTTTATCTCTATAGTACTATTTGTCGGCTCGGTTCGTTGATATTATACTTTAAAACTCTTCCTTTAAGCTCTTATTTAATGTAATTGTCTCGTTCACCTCTGAACGCTCGATTCCTGCAAAACATATGATTAACACACATTAATTTCAATCAACTAACAAGAATTAAAGATTATAAATAACACTTTTGGAGTGCTATCAAATTACCCCACACCTAAATCTTGCTAGTCCTCGAGCAAGAAGTAATTTAAACATTAAAATGAATCATTGGCTGCAAATTCATGACTATAACCTCTGTATCTTAAACAATAAAAATATTCACAACTCGCAACATTCAAATGCATTCAATCAACGAGAAATTTAAAATTAGTTCTTTCATCCCTTATGTGTGTGTGTGCGTAGTATTTCCTATCTGATTCTTATAAGTCCGAGAATATTTTATTCAACCCTCAACTCATTTTCCCCCTACTTCTGGTCGTTTAGAGCCAACTATCAAGCATCAACACATCAAGGTAAGTAATATTTCTACTAAGGTGCTTGAAAACACAACTTTGGGGATCCCCTAAACTTGCAACATTTTAACTCAAGGGCACTAGCTTTCTCACCCAGAGCACTCGCTCAATGGGCGACCTAACTACTCACATTTGGGGCAGCTCTTTTTACCCCTTATCGTTTTACTCATTACAAGCTGATTTTCACTTCTTTTCTTGTCGTGCTCAAGCAATAATTTTCTTTAATTTAACTTTTTTTTTTCACAAGGCAGATAGACATGTTATACCTCCTTAATATCTCATTACAAACTATCATGCAAGATAACTTTCTAATTAGTTCTAGGGGCCTTTCGAGGTGACAACAAGCATATAGGCCATCATAAGCCTTTAAAACCATAGATGAGAAGACTATGTGCTTAATAGTTATAAGGGAATCCAAAGATTTTTTTTTAAATTTGACTAAAAAATCATGCATGCATTCTCATGCTTTGCAAGAAAAAGTGAAAAAACATAATGATTAGAAAATGTCTAAGAGACATCACAGATTGTCATCATCATATAATATGCAACCAACTAATCATCATACATTTCAAGCTCAAGATTTTCATAATTTAAAAGTCTGGCGCTCAATCACATGCTTTGCAAATATATCTCCACCCCTACCTAAAACAATACATTGTCCCCAATGTATAATTAACTAGATTGCTTCCAACGCAAATAAGATTTTTTTTTTTAATAAAGAAAAAAAAATTGAAGAACAAAAATCTCCCTCATACCTAAACTTCCCATGTCAGTTCCCAGTTAGAGGTGTTCTCTTTCGGTCAACTTAAGTACCTCAGTCTAGACAAAACTATCCATAGGTAGATTTATCCTTAATGGATAACTAAGTAGATTATTCACAAAAGAAACAATAAAGAGAAGAAAACTCCCCTGAAATTTCTCCTGTATGGGTCTAAGGGCGGTGGTGGCGCTTTCGCTTCTAACAGGTTCATCTTTTTCTTCAAGGCCAAAAGCAACATAAAGGTGTTTTGCAGATGAGGACATGCTTTAGAGAAGTGTCCTTGTAACAGGCAAATCCTACATGTCTCTGCTGCCTGCAATTCACTAAGAACCAACTAGCGAACTACAGAAGTTATATTTGTCGTTAAGTTGCTTTTTCAGACTGAAAAACAACTCTGCTAGCAGTTATCGCCCAATATTGTTGAGAAAATTATGACATATTAGAACAAGTAAACACAACAAAAACAAACTAAAATAAATATTTTTAGGTTTTCTTTTTTAATTTTTAACCAAGAATAAAACAAATTGAACAAAGAGAATTTAATTGGCTCCCCACCAACGACACCAATTTGAAGCGAGCTTGTCGAGGCCCATCAAATACAATTTATATTTACCGATCAACGACTTGTAGTAAACTACAACGTACCGGGTCGAACTCAGGGAACCGAAACTTTATTCTCTAAATTAAACTTGATGTAAAAACAATAAATGAGGGGTTTTTGGATTGCATGTTAATCTAATGAATTAAAACAAACAATTAAAGATAGAGAAAAAATTAAATAAATAGACAAGAGATTACCTTACCGATTAAGAGATTGTCGGGCTACTTAATGGATTTTGCTCATCGATTATCCCAATAAAAATACAATTTCTTAATTAAAAGGCTAATCGACTTAACTGGAACAACCATGAAAAGTCTCTAAGGTCTTATCATGCAATTAATCCGACAAAGCATCGTAATTAACTCTAAACTAGTCAATTAGTTGGGCACGATAGCGTTTCATGCTAACTAGTTAGCAGCTCTAAGCACATGGATTGATTAGAACGTTAATTAAATTGATTAGATTCAATTAAACATTTTTCTATTCCTAAGGTCTGTTATACGCACCATGTTAACTATGAAAAAGTCATAATATTAACACTAGTCATAACCTGACCCATCTTGCTACTACAATTAAGCATGCAATTTATGACAATTACAGATCAAAAATTACAAACATAGCATACATGAACAATTAATATTTAATTGATTAGGCTGTCACATTAACCAATATTAATTGCACATGAAATAAACAAAGAATATAAAATAATTAACGAAGAAGATAGATTTCAATTTAATACAAAAAAATCTCACAAAAACGTTTAGCCCGACAAACCTCTAAATCAGCATCACAAAGGGATAGGGAGTTGGTGTTCTTAGAAGAAAGAAGAAAAGAAAGTGTGAATTGTGTGTTGGTGTTCTAAGAAGAAAGAAGAAAAGAAAGTGTGAAGTGTGTTCTCCTTTTACTTGAAGGAATAAAGAATTTACTAAAAATAATAAATAAAAAATAAAAATAAAACTTGTGGTTTAAACTCGTTGTTGAGGGAAAAAAATATAATTAATAATCACATTCTTCAGGATTTGAACTTGAGATCAAAATCTAACATAATAAACCCTTCACCATCAAACCAAGCTTTCAACTTTAAATATTAAATGATTTTTATCTCTATAGTACTATCTTTCGGCTCGGTTCGTTGACATTATACTTTAAAACTCTTCCTTTAAGCTCTTATTTAATGTAATTCTCTCGTTCACCTCTGAACGCTCGATTCCTGCAAAACATATGATTAAACACATTAATTTCAATCAACTAACAAGAATTAAAGATTATAAAATAGCACTTTTGGAGTGCTATCATATAGCGAGGGTGGCGTAGTGACAGCTCGCTCGACATGTGGTACATGAACACTCTCCACTGTCTTTTCGAGGGAGATCGAAGTTTCATAATTTGTTGCAGATTGGTCACCAAGTTGCTCTTCGTCTCTTTGAATGAAATCATTCAAGGGAAGCTGCAACAATAAAAGATGGTTAAAATAAAAAACAAATTAAAATAAATAGAGGGGAAAGGTTACTAAACTAGTTCCTCGACGTTATCAGAAATCCGAGAGGCGCGGGGAACATCGTCAAAAAACTGGCCGTCTGGATTTGAAGTCCTCCCGGGCCTTCTGTCTCGTTTAAAATAACGATCTCTGTTACTGGCTTGACTCTCGTCAATATGTTCAGAAGCGTCTGATGTCGTTATGTTCTCGAGCAAGCGAATATTTTTTCCCCCAAAAGTATCCCCGACCTTCTTGGGAAATTTAGGTTGGAACTTGAGAAGAACGACGTTGTTCACCATTTTTCCTACGCCCTCTTCCAGGTAGTTTTCGTGCTTACTTGATCACCAACTTTTAAAACGCTCGGTGATCTAGTGAGTGGGTTTAGCGTTCAAGCCGAAATAAATACTCGCGATGGCGGGGTACACTGAGCACAAATCCGCCAGTGACTCAAGACGTTGTCCAGGTTAACTATAGGAAAGGCTCGCACCAAGTCATTTAGTACGTCCTGATAAAATCCAAGCTGACGGCCAAATCGATAAGGACTGTAGGTTTTGGTAACCAGGGAACCTCCACATCGTAGGGATACACAGCCCGATCGAAGGCTCGAGAAATACGAGGAATTCTGAAAGTCCAAGGCTTTGCCATCCTTTAGAGTTTCGTGTTTGTTTCAATGTTGAAGGTTCACATGTCATACTATGGAGGCACCCGTAGGAATTAGCTCACGGGCTGCAAAAAAGTCTGGCCCCGCCCTCGCCTGAAAAGTCAACCATCATCGGGTCGCGAACTCTCACCGAAGTCTTGTAATAAGTGAAAAAATAATGGTCTGACGAACCATAAACATAGTGCATCGGGAAGCAAGCCTCCATACGCCCCACTAGGGTCGATGCTTCCGATATTTTCTTAACCCGAAGTAAATGTTGGCCAAGGCCGGGATGGTAAGGCTAAAAGCTATACCGTCAGGCATTAAGCTGGCAGCTCTGAAAACGTCAGGGCGGACGTGGGCGACACTCTTGTACGGAAACACGAAGGCACAAAGCCAACAAGATAGAAAGGCGACCATGTATGTTTTCTCTTTCCATTCTTCCCCAACGTTAAGGGTACGGAATACGTCGTTCTCTTCACTTGACCATTCACGAGGTTTAGAGAGAATACCATCGGGGTTGTGAGTCAAGTCAGAACGAGAGGTCTCCCTGTGCTTCTTGCAAGGAGGTTTCTCGTACCTCTGCTCATCCTTAAACAAAAAGGAGACCCAAGATTGGGTCATTATGTTGGAATGATCGGACTTCGAAGTAGTTAAGAGGTAGTAAGCATGGAAAAGATACTCGCACATTTTTTAGAGGAACCTGTCGTGCTTACTTGACCCGGTCAATTCTTTAAGACTAGGAATGATCTCCTCGCAGAATCTTCCTTTGATTAGAAGACCACCAAATTTCCATAAATCCCATAGAGAAATGGAAACCTCTCCAGCTTTGGTGTGAAATGTGTTTGTCGCAGAGCACCACGCTTCACATAAAGCCCAAACTACGTCATGGTTACGATCGTAGGTATAAACCAAAGCCACTACAACATTGTACAAATGAACAATGTCAAGAACTTTCTCGTTTCGAGCAACGACAAACTCCAGCCACTCCCAATATTAGGGAAGAAAAGTAAATTCTCCAGGGAACTTGAGTACGTTCTCCCAACGAGCCTCGTCGTTAACTATGCGACGACCCAACGTCAATTCAAGATCAAGATTCGGGTATTGATTATGGATGGAGGAGTCCAAAATCCACACTTTGGATGAAGTACCCGGAGTCAAAGGCCTCTCCACCGACCACTCTGACAAGAATGTTGGGTCGTCCAACAGAGGCCATGCACTCGAGAGCCGACTGGCCTTCAAATCTTCTACTAACAAATTGACTTCACTTCTCGTAGGTTGTTTGTGATCTTTCAAGAGTACGAGGTATTTCTTGTTAGAGGCAATCTGTTACATAAAGTACACCATGATTCTGCAAAAAAAAGGGCAATTAATAGAGATGGGACGATAAAACAAATGAGGAAGGTATATACATGAAGAAAACAACAATAAAGAAATGCTTCGAAGAAAAGAAGACACAAGAAAATCAATGCTAGTTTTGCTTTATTTTCTTAAAATAAAATAAAAAATCAATAAAAAAAAAGTCTTCTCCACGACAAAGGGGAACACTGAGAGACACATCCCATTTCAAATTTATGGTGTAGACCCTACAAGCGAGGTCCCAATACTCGCATAAAAAAAAAAGAAAGAAAACAAAAGTGGGGTAAAAACATGGAAATTCAAGTTTTTATTCGCTTGGAAATCCAATTTTTTATTCCAAGTTTTGTTGTTGGGTAAAAGTTCAAAATGGGACAAAACATGGAAATCCAAGTTTTTATTCACTCAGAAATCCAAGCTTTTATTCCAAGTTTTGTTGTTGGGTAAAAGATCAAATTGGTAAAAGCTTAGAAATCCAAGTTTTTATTCGCTTCGAAATCCAAGTTTATATTCCAAGTTTTGTTGTTGGATAAAAGTTCAAAGTGGGGCAAAACGTGAAAATCCAAGTTTTTATTCACTTGGAAATCTAAGTTTATATTCCAAGTGTTGTTGTTGGGTAAAAGTTTGGCAAAACATGTAAATCCAAGTTTTTATTCGCTTGAAAATCCCAGTTTATATTCCAATTGTTGTTGTTGGGAAAAAGTTCGAAGTGGGACAAAACATGAAAATCCAAGTTTTTATTCACTTAGAAATCCAAGTCACGACGAGGTATAAAAAATTTGGCAAAATCTTAGAAATCCAAGTTTTTATTCGCTTGGAAATCCAAGTTTATATTTCAAGTGTTGTTGTTGGGTAAAAGTTCGAAGTGGGGGCAAAACATGGAAATCCAAGTTTTTATTTGCTTGTAAATCCAAGTTTATATTCCAAGTGTTGTTGGGTAAAAGGTCGAAGTGGGACAAAACATGGAAATCCAAGTTTTTATTCGCATGGAAATACAAGTTTTTATTCAATTGGAAATCCAAGTTTATATTTCAAGTATTGTTGTTGGAAAAAAAAAAAGTTCAAAATGGGGGCAAAACTTGGAAATCTAAGTTTTTATTCGCTTAGAAATCCAAGTCACGTCGAGGTAATTTTTTTTTTTTTTTGGTAAAACCTTAAAATCCTAGTTTTATTCACATAGAAGTCCAAAAAAAACATCACCACACTAAAAAAACATCACCACATTCCAAAAATATATCACCACACTCCAAAAAAATAAAACATCACCACAGTCCAAAAAAATAAAACATCACCACAGTCCAAAAAAAATAAAACATCACCACAGTCCAAAAAAATAAAAACATCACCACAGTCCAAAAAAAATAAAAACATCACCACAGTCCAAAAAAAAAAATATCACCACTAGGGGTGAGTATCGGTCGGTCGGAGTCGGTTTTTCGCCCAAACCGACGCCGAACCGACCAAATCGGTTTTCTGTATTTTGAAAACCGACTTTTTTATTTTATTTTTATATTTTTATACAGACCGAACCGACGTCCGTTCGGTCGGTCGGTTTCACCGCCAAACCGATCACCATAGAGCCAGAATAAGCATCTCATATGAATGTGCTTCAAAAAGAAAAAAAATTAGAGATAGAAGGTGGAAGGTTGATGGTTTAACGACGATATTGCGCCGATGGAGGGAGGTAGAGCGAGAGACGACAACGATGATAGAGGGAGACAAGAATGAGAGGCGGCGACGGCAATGGAGAAATATTAGACGAGGGACAGCGGCCATGGAGGGAGGTAGAACCAGAGAAAAGTAATGGGAGGAAGAGAGGGGGAGAAGGAGAAAATCGAAAAAGAAAGGAAAGAGAAAAAAAGTTTAAAACTAATTATTATTTTATTATTTTTGTTTTTAATAATTTCTCCTAGGGAAGAGGAAGTCTTCATTTTACCAAAGAAGAGATAAGAATGACGCACAAGGGAGAGGGATAGGCAGGGACAACCCTTTGCATGCAAATTTTGAAAATATAATAATAATAAAATATTACTTTTTCATTGTATTCGGTCGGTTCGGTCGGTTTAAGCCTATTTGGGATCACCGAACGACCGATTGGTCGGTTTTTCTATATGCAAAACAGACCCCGACCGAAAATAATCAAAAACCGACCGAACGGAGTCGGTTCGGTCGGTTTAGATCGGTCGGTTCAGTCGGTTTAGATCGGTCGGCTCAGTTTTTCGGTTCCTTTTACTCACCCCTAATCACCACAGTCCAAAAAAAATAAAACATCACCACAGTCCAAAAAAAAAATATACTACCACATTCTAAAAGTTGACATTGCAACAGTCTACAAATTGATTTTACAACAGTACAATTTGCCATAGCATAAATACATGTAACAAAGTCAATCAGAATCGATGACCCACCGCAGCGAGAAGTGAGACTGGTTCTTACTGTTTCTCTCTTGACGAAGACGGAAAACTCCTCTTTGGGCGAAGAACCAAATTGACGGCAATCCACAAACAAACGCTACAGAATCAAGGTTGCAAGAAATTCTAAATTAGACCATATTATAGAACTTTGTGGGTTTAAGATTTTAAAAAACAAAAGAGAAAAAGAGAAACAAAACAAAATCGTAAAACAAAAAAAAAAGACAAAACCAAATCATAAAAAAAAAAAAAAAAAAAATCATAAAAAAAGGACAGAATAAAAATAAGAGAAGAAAAAAAAAACGAGACAAAATAAAAAAAGTTACTTCTGCCAGCCACAGTGCTTTGAATGCCAAAGTTTGGCCACCATAGTGCTCACCTTCGGCCAGCGAGCGTGAGGTTGAACGACGACGGGCATCGTCACGGACGAGCGGCGGCGACGATATTACCTTATGTGTTTTCCTTTTCAAACTTAAAAAAAAAAAAAAAAAAAAAGAGAAACGAAACTCACCTTCGTGCGGCGGGGGACGAAGGCGAAGCAACCTACAGCGAGCGGCGGCGGATTTCCCCATGTGTTTCTTCTCCGAGGCATGAAAGAAAATAAAATGAGGGATGAAAGAAGAAAGCCCTAGAAGGAAGGGAAAGAATTAAGATTTTGTCATTGCCTGTGAAGTTACAAAAATACCCTTCACTTATAAGGTTAAGAAAACTTGTTTAAAATATGTATGAAAAGGGACTCGAACTCAAAATCAAGAAAAGCTAAGTTTGCATACATTCCACTTTGTCAAACAGACTTTGTAGATACTTTTTGTCATTAAATCGTAATGATTTGTATACTTTGGGTGTGGGATTCAAATTCATACTTTGAATCGAAATTCGGGCGTATTCTAAATTTCAACCCAAAATCATGAGTTGACTTTATATTTCATCTCAAATCCAAGGCTTAAATCAAAATTGGTCGAAATCCCACAATTATCTAAAATCAGATTTTCATCTCCTACCCCGAGTTCAAACCAAATTTTGGATGAGATCTAAAATTTACCTTGATTTTTTTGGGCATATTCCAAATTTCTTTCTCGAGCAAGATTTAGATTCAAAATTTATTTAAATCCAAGTCTCAAATCGAAATTGGTAGTTTGGGTGTACTCCAAATTTTATCTCACATAAAAATTGGGGTAAAATTCAAAGTCAAACCCTACTCAAAACTTACTTTATCTTAAATTTGGTAGACATTAAATTCTACTCTACATTCAAAGTGAAATTAAGGTAGAACACAAAATAAACCGAAGTTCAAGTCAAAGTTTGCTGCCAAATAAAAGAAAATCAAAATTATGACTCAAATTCATATTTTGATCAATTGGCATGGAAATGTGTGTCAAATAATGAATTTATGAACCAAATTTCATATTTCGATAAAATTGACATGTCAGGGCGGAGTTGAAATTAAGAGTAAATGTCATACATTTTGATTTCAAAATTCAACTTTTTCGAGACTCACCCACACATACTTGTGCATAAATCTCGAAAAATGGGGCATTTGTTGACCGAGAAATTTCGGTCAATCACCAGTTGTCACGTCATTATTCACAAAGAGATGACAAACTTACATTTGGGATGAATCTAAAATTGACATATGTTCCAAATTAAATTTGAAGACAAAATTGGCGATTCTCGGGAAAAACGCCACGTGTTTTGATCATGAATGTTTGATCAAATAATCTTAACCGATCAAGTTGGGTCATATTGCAATTGGGTTCAAGATCAAATGGGCCCAAAAAGCTATTTAAATGACAATTTGGCCCAAAAGCCCATCAGGCCCAAGCCTATTATGTTCCCCTAGGAACTCTATAAATAGAGAGTCCAACCCTTCATTTGAAGCGTTCAGAAATTTTCTACTCCTAAGAACTCAGTGAGAATTCACAAACAACGAAGACTCCTTGAATCCTTGGAAGACTAAACACTTCTTGAAGATCAAACACTTGAAGACTTCACCTCTTCGAGAAGCTGAAGATTCAACCTCGAGAACAAGCTGCGAAGCCCTCGAGTAAATTACACACTTAAGAGAGAGAATCAGAGGATCATACATTAGAGATTGTAACCACATGCATACACACTAATAAATACAAATCAAATTTCATTTACACGTCAAATTTCCTTCGTCGAAATCTCGTGTGAACAACCTTCATCATAACATTATAGTGGTGGAGTTTTTAGTTATTCTTACTTTGGTCAACACTATACTGCTACTACAATGGGGCATTTGTGTTGTTTTTCTTATCCCTACCCATATATTTGTCAACTGTGCAAAGTCTGGTCTCATATGCGATAAGATGACTTTAAAAGTAATAAATAACATTTATCTCGTATTCACACCATTTCAAGTCATGATGAGGTTTTTAATCTGGCCTGCTATTTTTATATCTCAAGTTTCCTATTGACATGTATGATTTCTTACACTCTCTCGTTCCTTCAAATTCACATTTTGATTTATTTTAATGGGTTTTTGGTGGTTAAATATTCTCCTTTGCTCAATTTCACTTGTTTATCTTCCCTTATTCAAAGTGAGTCAATCTTATCTTTAATCTTCCTTTGGTTAAAATGAGTCAACCATATTTTTCATCTTCATTGATTAATGTGAGTCATTTTCTAAGAGCAATAATTCTACAGACTAGATGTGGTAGCAACCTCGAAATAGATCTCATTTGAAGAGTTAAGTTCAGGATCAAAATACAAGAAGATATTGAGCGCACACTTCATCAGGAACTACCATTGGAAAAAGGAACTCCTTTTTGCTTGAAATCAAAGTACAACTTATATGAGTAAAGCACTGAAGTGTCAAGTAATTAATCTGATACATTTATTAAACACACAAAATGAAAGAAAGAAAATAAAAGAAAATAATGATTGTATCGCTTGAACTCTCAGCATACTTTGACAACTCAAGCTTTCCAAATCATAAGCAATGAAATTTCATCTTTGGCTTACAAGGGAATTGAAGAATGAACAAATATTTGGTCGAAGACTGAAAATTAGAAAGTATGTATCTAGGAGTTATGACAGAGCATCTAGATTTTTGTGACCACAATGATAAGCTTTGATATTTAGATTTGGTGATTTTATCCCTCACGAAGTATGTGCAGACCTAATTATCGATTCTCAAAGCATAAGATGTAGAAGATAGTGTCCTTAAAAAAAAGGAGCTTTTGAGATTTTGCCATTACACTGTTAATGTTGAAGCAAAGAGGTCAAGAATGTCACCTATGGCTGTGACATTTTCATTGGATGAGAAACGTACAAATCGAATTAAGTTTTCAAAGAAGGCTTAACACATATGCTAGAGAAACCACTGACGGATGAAGCTAATAGAGCAAAAACAAGAAATATGAAGGAAATACTAAGAGACAAAATCATTATGTTTTTGGCAACATACAAGACTTTCTCTTCAAGTAGTGCATGAATGACACATAGCCTAAATAAATATTATGGGAAATCACTTTGAAGTTATCCAACTCGACATGAGAAGGACAATTCCCTTTATGACCATCTACTACTTGAAGCACTCAACTACAACAATGAAATATCTTCAAAGTCATATGATCAATTGTGGCAACAGTCATGTCATCATCTTCAAGACCTCAACTAGAGTAGTAAAATGTTTCAAATGGAATGGGTTTTCACAATAAGGATTGAAGTTGAATGATCATTGACAGATTATATATCGGCATGTCATTTGCGATCAATTTCTCAAGAAGCCATTTAAAAGATAAGTAGCATTATCAAAAAGAAAAAAAAAGAAAAAAAGAAAAAAAGAAAAGATAACCATTTTTTCAAAGAATATTGATGGCTTATGAAAGTGATAGCACTCCAAAAATGCTAATATTTAGCTCCTAAGTCTTGTGAATTAAGTAATTAATTGTGCTTAATGTTTATATTTTGTATAATTTAATTGCTTTGGGGTAAATCAGACCATTGCATTAATTAAGAGCTTAAATGGGTATTTTAGAACATATTATTAATTAATCGTTTTGAGTGTTTATACCATATTAATTAATTAATAAAATGTTGACCCAAATGTGATGAGTTGTTTGGTGGTGCAAGAAGAATTTGACAAGTCGATAGGCCTGAGTTCGAGTTCAGAGGAGGATAGAGTTCTGTTTATTTTTCTCATGCACAGACCCAACCGTCGAGACGCTGCACGCTTCCTGCGTCGTCTCTACGACGAATATAAAACTCATTTTTAACAATTTTTAGGTCATTCTCTCTCGGATTTTGGCCTTGTAAGACGTTTTGCTCCCATTTTTTCTGTTCTTCTTCTCCATTTGGGTTGTATGAGGGCAAGAACCTCCATGGATTCTTGGAGGAGATACTTCTCCATGGATAGCTAGAGGTATTATGCTTGATTAGTTAGTTGAGGGATTGATTTCTATTGTATTTAGGTGAGATTAATGTTTAGCATATGTGTATGAACTCTTGCATCTCTTCCCTGTATTAAGAACGAATGGCATGCCTTTCTAATTAGGATTGACGTCCATAATTGTTACGCATGTCAGTTGGCTAGCATTGATTCCTGATTAGTTTTAATGCAAGTAGCGAGAGTCTAATCGTGCTTAATCAATTCGAGCCTATGTGACGAATGGGGATATGAATTGATTATCGTATCGCGGTGTTACCCATTACTGTTGTCTGATTAATTTAGGACTAGTCACCTTAGATTGATTAAGAAACATGTTTAATTAGAATTGTCTGTTTCTAATTAATTCTTCGGGGTGTTTGTATCGGTGTCGAGCAAACATTTCGCGTGCATGAGCATCTCGGCTAATTTCTATGTTTATCGATGAATTGAAATACAATAAAGCAATCCCGATACTTTCTAATTAAGCATTCTTGTCAAATTCATATTTCCCTCTTTATTTTTTCGTTAGCGTAATTCATTGCATGGTAGTGATTTTCCAAAGAAAACCCCCCTTGTTTTTACTTCATTACAAATTCAATTTAATTAAGTTAGGATTATAGCTTGCTCCCTGCGGATCGACACCGTTGCCACTAGCTGCAAAGCTTAGTGAGTTCGGATTATAAATATTATTTTGGCGGGCTTCGACAACCCGAAATTTGTAGGACATTCAAAAATCCTATTACCAGAAAGCTTATCACATCAAACTTGAAGAAGAGACCATTTGTTTGCCAACATATTTGGCCAATATATCACAACATATGGGAAGAATCTTGGGAAGCTATGCCATCAGTCTTAGAAGAGTTGTCTAAGGAATGTTTTCATTTTCCTCTCTCTTTCGCTTATATCCTTCATTCTCTCACATCTTTTCTTCTCCACTAATGTATCCTTTTTAGTCCTCACGCGTCAAATTTTGTTTGCGTCTCATGCTTATTTTATTCGGTTACTACTCTGAGAAATGATAGTTCCTCGTTTCTCGTTATCCCAGTCATAACTTTGTTTGTTTGACAAAAAAAAAATGTTCTTATGCTTGAATTGAAAGCTCACTCATTTAATTTATTATATTTTGAAGGCATGTCTGTCATTGCAAATTTGAGGTTGTAAGATAGTTAGACCAAATAAAGTGATGTAATAAATTACTTTTATGAGTCGTTCAGATAGTATATGAGATCATTTTAGCCCATCAAACCATAAGATACCTATCATATCCGATCAAGCTTATTCATTGGAGCATCATAGCAGCAAAAAGAGTTGCAAATCATATTAAATCAAGGGCATTTACTTTTTTTTTTCCTAGACAAGACAAAGCTATATTTCCCTTGAATTACTTCCACTGGGTGGTTTGTGAATAACAAAATGCATACATACGGAGGCAATTTAGGGATAAGAGTCCTTATTAAGCTTGAATAATTTTATCATAGAAAAAGAAAAAAAAATGTCTTTTCTTAAAAAAAGTTTGATATATGTCATTTTTTAGTTTAATTTCTCTCTCCTATTTTATTCATTCCTTATTTACCCTCCCTTAAATCTCAATCTCTCACCTCAATTTATAAGATTTTATAATTTAAAAAAAACTAACTCTCACCCCTCCAAGATTTTCTCCAAAAATTAAATATCTCTACTAAGATTTTCTCCCTAAAAACTAACTCTCACCCCTCCAAGATTTTCTCCAAAAATTAAATCTCTCCTAAGATTTTCTCCCTTCTCTCCCTCTTTTCACTCGTTTCAAAAATTAAAAATCGTACAAAATCGACTTAAAAAATCATAAGAATAAAGAAAAAAATTCTCTTCTCTCCCTCTTTTTACTCGTTTCAAAATTTAAAAATCATACAAAATCGACTTAAAAAATCATAAGAATAAAGAAAAAAAAATCAGAACGTATACGAAATTCCCCTACCATTTTCAATTCACCTATTTCAAAAATTAAAAAATTAAAAAAATCGTACAAAATTGACTTAACGAAATTCCCCTACCATTTTCAATCCACCTGTTTCAAAAATTAAAAATAACAAAAATGAATAAAGAAAAAAAAAACCATAACTTATACAAAATTCCCCTACCATTTTTATTCCACCTGTTTCAAAAATTTAAAATAACAAAAATCGTACAAAATCGACTTAAAAAATCATAAGAATAAAGAAAAAAAAATGAGAACTTATACAAAACTCTCATACAATTTTCAATCATGTAAATATAGTGTAATGGAGACAAACTTCACATGCTTATAAGTGCAAAAACAATGTTTTGTTTTCAATTACATTGTATTTACACTTTTTCAACTTGCAATTACACGATAGAAAAACAAACGAGAAAAATAAGCTAGTCTTTGTAATACATCTCGAAAAATAAAGAGATGCATTCTAAGTTTGCAAAATGCAATTACAGTGTATTTACAATTTTGTAAATTTTAATTACATTGTATTCATACAAATACACAGTATCAGAAGGCAAAAAAAAACATAACATACTGTTATTTGTAAATTTTAATTAAAGTAACAAATACACCGTAAATACATCAGATAAATTTTGCAAATTGTAATGACATTGTATTTGCACAAATACACAGTATCATAAGGCAAAAAAAAAAAAACATAACATACTATTATTTGTAAATTTTAATTAAAGTAACAAATACACCGTAAATACATCAAAAAATACATCAGAAGGCTAAACAAAACATATGCAAATTTTAATTAAAGTGTATTTGCAATTATCAAATACACGGTAAATAAACAAAACATAACATACGGCTGTAAACAGTGACAAAAAAAAATTGGGGAAAAAAACAAAACAAACCGTAAATAGTCTATTTCGTATTAGAATTACACAAACGAAAGAAAATAAAACAGGAATGAAAAATGAAACTACACTGTATTTATAATTTTGCAAACTGCACTTCCAAGTTATTTATAATTTGGAAAATTAAAATTATACCGTACTTGCAATTGTACAATTTTACGAATTGTAATTGTTTTAGAAAACCAACACCAATACCGAAAAAAAAAACATTTAAATAATTTCCAAGTTATTTACAATTTCGCAAATTGAAATTATACCGTACTTGCAATTGTACAATTTTACGAATGGTAATTGTTTTAGAAAACCAACACCAATACCTTAGAAAAAAAACATAGAAGCTTTTGTGCCAAAGTTTCGATGATCGGCGGAGTCGTTTGACTATAATCTCCTTCTAGCTCCTAAAAGTTTCGATGATCGACGGAGTCGCTTGGCTATAATCTCCTTCTAGCTCCAAAATCACGAATTTCCCATCAACTTAAATCTAAAAAATCAGTGAAATCTAAAATATCCACAAATCCTACCTAATCAAAGACCATATAATAAAATCCAGGCAGATTTCCCAACAAAATCCACATCTAAAAAATCTAAAAAATCTAAAAAAAAATATCTCCCACATCAATTTTCCATCTCCCATCTCCTAAATCGATCTTCCTGGGCAAGATTTCCATCTGTTGAAATCAAATCTCCCAAATCACGATTTTCGAACAAAATCCACATCTAAAAAAATCTAAAAAATTCATCTCATCAAAAAATTTCATCTCCTATCTCCCAAATCACGATTTTCCAACAAAAAAAATTCTCTGGATTTTCCAACAAAATTTATCTTTGGTTCATACTGAGATCAAAGAACCTCATATCCTAAATCATAATTCCAACCCAATTCCAGAAAGACCCATTTGAGTGTGAAGACAGGTGTTTGAGGAGAAGAAGAGCAGCCAATTTGTAAACTTTATTTTCACTAACGTTGCTGGTCAGAAGCAGAACAAGGAGAAGATTCATGTCAATGACAGTGATGACGGTGAGGATGCTACAAAACAATCTTGCGTGAAGAGTTTTTCTTTTAAAACTATTTTTTTGTTTTAAATCGTTAGAATATAGAGAATAAAATTAGGAGAGAGAAAAATAAAATCTACCATTTTTGTAGGAGAGGGAGAAATAAAATCAAACATTTTTTTTTAATTATTTGTAGGATAGAGAATAAAATGAGGGAGAAAAAAATGGAAAGATTTGCTTAGGAATAGTGGTTAGGAGGACAAAATGGGAAGAAAAATGTTATGAGAGATTATTTTTTTTTTAAAAAAGGGACACCAAACTCAATTTTAAAAAAAGGGACGTCGGTTAAAATAGATTTCCAAAAAAGACCATTTACCATGAATTCCCAAAAAAACAAATACTCAACTTTAAATGAACATGCATCAATACTGGGTCCATTTTAGGGTTAGAGGCCTTATCACAAGGTTTTTTGCTAGGAAAAGCCCACTCATCTCATAAACGTCATAGTTTTTTAAACAAAAAATCACCTAGCTTTGTTATCTTTACCATGTCATGCAATGCTTGTTTACCCTGACCCTTGACTTTTTGGTGCGACGGTGCTTGTTTACCTCTGGCCTTCAGTTTTGCTATTTTTATTATGTCATGCGGTGCATGTTTACCCTTGACCCTTGACTTTTTAATGCGACGGTGCTTGTTTACCCCTGACCTCCAGGTATATAATTTTTACCATGTCATGCGGTGCTTGTTTACCCCTGACCCTTGACTTTTATGTTGCGCCGATGTTTGTTTACCCCCAGCCTCCAGTTTTGTTATCTTTACTACGTCATGCGATGCTTGTTTACCCCTGACCTTTGACTTCTTGTTGCGACGATGCTTGTTTACCTTTGGCCTCCAGTTTTATTATTTTTACCATCTCATGAGATGCTTGTTTACCCCTGTCCCTTGACTTTTTGTTGCGACTGTGCTTGTTTACCCCCGGCCTCCAGCTTTTTTTATTTTTACCATGTCATGCGATGCTTGTTTACCCCTGACCCTTGACTTTTATGCTGCGATGGTGCTTGTTTACCCCTGGCCTCCAACTTTGTTATTTTTACTACGTCATGCAGTGCTTGTTTACCCTTGGCCCTTGACTTTTTGCTGTGTTAGTGCTTGTTTACCCCTGGCCTCCAACTTTGCTATTTTTTACTACGTCATGCGATGCTTGTTTACCCCTGACCCTTGATATTTTGTTGCGAAGGTGCTTGATTACCCCCAACCTCCAACTTTGTTATTTTTACTACGTCATGCGGTGCTTGTTTACCCTTGGCCCTTGACTTTTTGTTGCGATGGTGCTTGTTTACCTCTGGCCTCCAGCTTTGTTATTTTTATCATGTCATGCGATGTTTGTTTACCCCTGACCCTTGACTTTTATGCTGCGACGATGCTTGTTTACCCCTGGCCTCCAACTTTGTTATTTTTACTACGTCAATCGGTGCTTGTTTACCCTTAGCCTCCAACTTTGCTATTTTTACTATGTCATGCGGTGCTTGTTTACCCCTGACCCTTAACTTTTTGTTGTGACGATACTTGTTTACCCCTAGCCTCCAGCTTTGTTGTTTTTTACTACGTCATGCGGTGCTTGTTTACCCCTGACCCTTGAATTTTTGTTGCGACGGTGTTTGTACCCGTAACCTCCAGCTTTGTTATTTTTACTACGTCATGCGGTGTTTGTTTACCCCTGACCCTTGATTTCTTGTTGCGACGATGCTTGTTTACCCCTAATCTCCAGCTTTGTTATTTTTACCATGTCATGCAGTACTTGTTTACCACTGGCCCTTGACTTTTTGCTGCGACGGTGCTTGTTTACCCCTGGCCTCCATGTTTGTTATTTTTACCATGTCATGCGGTGCTTGTTTACCTCTGACCCTTAACTTTATGTTGCGACGATGCTTGTTTACCCATGGTCTCCAGCTTTGTTATTTTTACCATGTCATGCGGTGCTTGTTTACCCCTGCCCCTTGACATTTTTCTGTGACGGTACTTTTTCTTACCCTGGCTGTCTAAAAAGAAAAATAAAAATGGTTAAATGTTTATCCTTAGCTATTGTTATCTGCAGATGATGAAGAAATAAAATATCGAACAAACAAAGGTCTACGCCTTTGTACACCTTCTAATTCTATAAGGATGAACAAAGGGGGCAAACTGTAAACCCCTAAATTTGTCGGGCATTTTATTTCGTCATCTTTGTTTTTAGTATTTTTTGTGTTTTTTTGTAATTTAGAATTTACTAGTTTGTTTGAGAAAATAAACACAAAAATAAGTATTAGATTTAATTAACAAAAAAAAAATTAAAGAAAATAAAACAAAAGATCTTCCCTCATTTTATTGAATGTATTAATGTTAGATTTTTCTTTATTTAGGAAAAATATGGATTTAAGCTTTTTTTTAATGAGCCATTTAAACGAAAATCAATTCCGTCATTTTTCAATAAATTAAATTTCTTTAAAAATTAGTTGATTTATTTTTTTACTAAGTAATGAAGGTTTGACATTTCTATAAATTAGAGGCCATTGTCAAGAACCAACGACCAAAAACCCTAGAGAAAGCTAAGAAAGTTCTTAACATCTCTCACCCCCACATTTTCCCCCTTCATTTCGATTTTTCTCCCTCTCTCCCTAGGAGATCTCCACATTTTTCTCCCTTTCTCTCTCACTTTATTCGGTAGGCCCTTCTCCCCACAAATCTCTCTCCCCCCCATAAAAATTATGAGTGGAAGAAATGAGACCCTTTTTGTTTACTTTCTCTTAATTCTCCTTCCCCGCCACCCAGTGACTCCGACTACTAGCAATGTGACAACGTCTAAACGGGCGGAAACGAACTCCCAGTGATGATGGCCTAATCCTAAACTCCAACTTTCATGTGCGCGATTTGGTAAATATTTTTCTTTAAAAGAGGAAAAATCAGATTATTTATTTATTTAAAGTTCAAGTTCGTTTGGTATGTTCTTTCTTGTTGATTAAAATCTCAAATTAAGTTGTTTTGTTGAACATTCTAGTCTTTTTATATTATAAATATGAGAGACATTCAAAATCATGTTTCTTAACTGCATTAGATAATTATATGCACATATTATGTTTTGTCAATTTTTTTTTTTTCTACATATTTCGTTAGGTTGATTTATTCTCATATTTGGTTTATGCTAAATCTTAGTTTCCATTATCGATGTTTTTTTAAGGTATTTAATTTTAAAAAATAATAAAAAATAAATTTTTAACATGGAACCTAGAGTGTTCGGGATACCGCTACTCTAGGTTCCTAAGTGAGAGGTTAGTTCTTGGGATACTGAGAATTGATTCTTAAAAATATTTGTTTTTCCCCAACATTTCCTTGTAAAAACAAATCACATTAAATTTGAATTGCTTTCAAGATTTCATTTTTTTTTAAATTGCTAATACTGTGGTAAAAATCTTTACTTTCCAAATTGTGATTCTCGATATTTTGTATTTATTATATGTAGTAAATGTAATTTGAGATATTAAACATTTAAAAATAAAAAATAAAAAAAATCTTTTCAACTCTTGGAACCTAGAGTGTTCGAATACGGCTACTCTAGGCTCTTAAGGTGAGAGATCATTCCTTGGGATGCCAAGTTTTGATTTCAATATTTATTTTCCAAAAAAAATTATTTTGTTAAAAGGCATGTAAAAAAAGATTTGTAATTTCCTAAAAAAAAATAACATAAAACATATTTTATAAAGTTTTCAAAAAATAAAACGCAAATCCAAAATTTTGTTTTCAATCCAAACTTCACTCATTTAAAGTAAAAAATAAATGAAGAGTTTTTTTTATAAGAATTTCTTAAATCATGCATTTAAAAATAATAAACCAACGATTTTAAAAATAACTAAACTTTCCTATGACGGAAATTGAGAATTAAAATATTTGATTTCCCAATATTTTCGAGGTTGATTTTTATTTGGAATGTCAAATAAAATTCAACTAATTTTACAATTGATGGTATTATGTCACTCATAATTATTGGTCATTATTTTTTTTTATGAATAATGATCAGTAAAACATGATACATTTTAAAATTTTCAAAATAAAATTTTCTTTTACAAAGGTCATTTTTAAAATATATCACAAGAGAATTAAATATTCATTCATGGAACGAGTGTCGTGGAGTGTTAATACCTTCCCCATGCACAAAAGACCCCTGAACCCTAATCTTTATTTCGCAAACTATTTTTTTAGTATTTTTGGGTGCCTAGTCACACCCTCTAAATAATTGCTGGTGGCGACTCCATTTCTTTCCTCCCGGGAACCAAGTCGATCGCTCCACTTCGCAAACACGTAGCGACATACAATATATTCGAAAAAAATTACAAACAAACCCTAACTCTTTCGAGTTTCACATTTGATCTAATCAATGCGATAAACTAATGCCCAAATATGCTAAACAGTCAATTATGCAAATCAATACATGTCTCATACATATGATAATTAAAATACCCACCATACATTTATTTTCAATTCTAAACAAAAATCAATAACGCTCTGATACCAATTGTATGAAATTGATCTCATCAACTCACCGCAGAAGCCTTTGGTTTCTAAAATATTTCTAGAAACCAATTGGAATCGTTTTGATTTTGTTTAAAAAATGAAACAATGGAAAAGCATGAATTATTAGAAGTTTAATTATCTTTGAAGAATCGACAAAGTCTTCCTTGCTATGACTTTGATATTTGATCTAGGTTGTGGAACCTTTTGAAGGAAGAATAAGAAATT
Source organism: Herpetospermum pedunculosum (assembly GCA_028017165.1). Classification (NCBI taxonomy): domain Eukaryota; kingdom Viridiplantae; phylum Streptophyta; class Magnoliopsida; order Cucurbitales; family Cucurbitaceae; genus Herpetospermum; species Herpetospermum pedunculosum. The sequence goes on along the minus strand of CM051528.1, from coordinate 47,538,894 downwards.
GGGAAGAATGAGAATTCTCTCTAACTTTTAGGGGTAGTGCTTGTGTCAATGACTCAACCCTTAGGTTTTATTTATAGCACATGACCTAGGGCAAAACTATTTGCTAAAATTTATATATTTATATTATATAATATCGAGTATATATATGTATATACACATACATATATATGGAGGTATATATGTATATATGTATGTGTATATATATATATATATTATTTGCTAAAATTTATATATTTATATTATATAATATCGAGTATGTATATGTATATACACATACATATATATGGAGGTATATATGTATATATGTATGTGTATATATATATATATATTATTTGCTAAAATTTATATATTTATATTATATAATATCGAGTATGTATATGTATATACACATACATATATATGGAGGTATATATGTATATATGTATGTGTATATATATATATATATACATATACATATATATATATATATATATACATATACATATATATATATATATATATATATATATACATATACATATATATATATATATATATATATATATATATATACATATATATATATATATATATCTCTTATTAATATCTAATACATTAATTTTCCCTTTAATATTTAATGTATCTAATACATTATATTTATTTATTTATTTATTTAATATATCTAATATATTAAATATTAATTTGAACATTTCAAATTTCTTCCAAAAAATATTGATCACTTAATAGGGACTTATGGACCTACAAATTTAACCTTCAATGATAGACTCATTAATTAATTATTTTGCATTCATTAACTCTAGGTTACTCTACTATAAACCTAGAGTTGTAGCCAAAGCGAGCATGGCTCAGCTGGCACATGTATGTGTTCATGACCAAGAGGTCTGTGGTTCGAATCCCCCCACTCCCAATGTACTAAAAAAAAAAACAAACCTAGAGTTGTACTCTTATGCACTGTAGGACAAGTTGTGTCCATGAATGTTTTTACATGCAAGTCGGTCCTTCACCAGTTGTTCATAATTACAGTTGGGTCGTCATCATTCACAAAGAGATGAAAAACTTACATTTGGGATAAATCTAAAATTGACATGTGTCCCAAATTCAAAATTGGCCATTCTTGGAAAAATGCCACGTGCCATATTGAAATTGGGCTCAAGATCAAATGAGCCCAAAAAACTATTTAAATGGCAATAGAAAATTTCTACTCCTAAGAACTCAGAGAGAATTCGCAAGCAACGAAGACTCCCTGAATCCTTGGAAGACTGAACAATCCTTCAACATCGAGAACAAGTTGTGAAGTCCTCGATCCAAATTCAACATCGAGAACAAGCTGCGAAGCCCTCGATCCAAATTCAACATCGAGAACAAGCTGTGAAGTCCTCGAAACAAAATCAACATCGAGAACCAACTGTGAAGTCCTCGAGACACATTTACATTTTATAGAGAAAGAATAAGATGATCATACATTAGAGATTGTAATCCACACGCTTACATACATATAAATACAAATCAAGTTCATATTACACGTGTTAAATTTCCTTCGTCGAAATCTCGTGTGAACAGATTGGCACGCCTAGTGAGACCTTTCTACCTGTCATCTCTATCTCTCAACTAAAGTTAACGATGACATCGAAAAAAACAACGTCCAAGTGTGTCATTCCCAGCGGGCTTTACGCGGGACCCTTCACCCGCAGCCGCTTCAGCAAAGGAGTCCTGCAGATGGAAAAACAAACTCTTGTCGTCGTGAGCAACATTTACAAACGAATGACAGAGTCTGCGCGTATGGGAATAATCATTCAGGAAAATCCCTTGTATGATGAAGTTATTCCCTCCTCTGATCAACCAAAGAAGGTGTCTGATCATAACATGGTGTCTGTAATTATGGCAAACGCATGCACGGGCGACGAAGAAATCGCTGAAATGGAAAAGAAATTAAACTTTCTAATGAAAGCAGTTGAAGAACGATACCTCGAGATTGCCCACTTGAGGAATCAGATGCAAAGTCGAGAGGCTGCAAAGTCAAGTTTAACTCCTACAGTAAGAAGGAGTGACAAAGAAAAAATTGTCATCCAAGAAGACTAACCGCAACACTCGACTTCGGTTGCTTCTTTATCTGTCCAACAACTGCAGGACATGATTACCAACACCATCAAAGCTCAGTACGGTGGAGCCACCCAGAGCTCCCTCTTGTATACGAAATCGTATACTAAGAGGATTGACAATTTGAAAATGTCCATCGGGTATCAGCCGCCAAAGTTTCAACAGTTTGACGTCAAGGGCAATCCTAAACAGCACATTGCCCACTTTGTTGAGACGTGCGAGAACGTTGTAACTCAGGGAGACCTGCTGGTTAGACAGTTTGTCCAGACTCTGAAAGGAAATGCTTTCGACTGGTGACTTGGAGCTCGAGACAATCGATAGTTGGGAATAGTTCGAGAGAGACTGCCTGAATCGCTTCTACAGTACGAGACGAACAGTCCGCATGACCGAACTCTCGAACGCGAAACAAAGGATGGGTGAGTCGTTCATCGATTTCATCAACCGTTGGAGATCATTGAGTCTCGACTGCAAGGACCGAATCACTGAGATGTCTGTCGTCGAAATGTGCATCAGCGACATGCATTGGAGACTTCATTACATCTTGCAAGGGATAAAGCCTCACACATTTGAAGAGTTAGCAACTCGCGCTCATGACATGGAGCTGAGTATCGCTAACAGAGGGAGCAGAGACCTCTTAATCTTGGATATAAACAAAGTGGAAAAAGAAATAAAGGACACTGAGAAAATCACGAAGAATGTCGTGAAAGAATCCATGGTCGTCAACGCGACCCCTGTAAGGTTTTCCTGAAAAGGAAAGGAAAGTAAGACAGAAAGAAGAAATGACGGAGGCGAGAGATGTCGCCTTACTTTAAAAGAAAGACAAGAAAAAGTCTACCTGTTTCCAGATTCTGACATTCCTGACATGTTAGAGCAACTACTGAAAACACGATTGATTGAGATTGACAAAGTCGACGATCCCAACTATTGTAAGTATTATCGAGTTACTAATCACCCAGTGAAAAAATGTTTCGTTTTAAAAGAGTTCATTTTAAGTTTAGCTAAAGAGGGAAAAAATGAGCTAGACCTTGATGAAATAGCTCAATCAAACCACGTTGCGGTGACAACAAGTGTGCGCAGCCAAATGCACTCCAGTCCGCTCCATGATCAGGGAGTGCGCCTAGTCCAGTTTGGGACCTTGGAACCCGTATCTATTTGGTTTCAACATGATGTACCAAGGAATAAATTTCCAGACGCGGTCAAACCTATCAATGATGAAGATAAAAGATGGATTGTTGTGTGACCCGTCGGAAGAAACATAAACAACATCTTGTCCTGAAACATGAAAGAAAAGAGAGCCCAAGGGAGCCTAAACATGAGAGAATAGGAAATAAATATTTTTCTCAACCTCGACGGACCTTAAAAGAATTCTTCTCGAGAAGTTTCCTTCCCATCAAGAAAGAGGAAGAAAGCTTTGCAACTTCATGCTACATCAACGCAGAAGAAGTCGACGACTCAAAAGAAGTCGACCAAAGAACTTCTGTCTTCAAACGCATCAAGCCTTCAACTACTCGAACTTCGGTCTTCCAAAGGATGAGTATGGCCGAGACAAAAGAAGAAAATTCATTTATAACTTCTACCTCCACTCTACATCAAAGAAAGACCGACCTTCAACATATGTTTTTGATCGCCTCAAAGTGACTAGTGATCAACAGGAAGGAAAGATGAAGACCGTAGGGGCAAGACTCTTCGATGAAGAAAGTGACGACAAGAAAATTCACAGTCGTGTTCCTTCACGCATGAATAGAAATTTTTTTGTTCTCATAAATACAGAAGGCTCCTTGATGGTGAAGAAAAATATCATCATCATAAACAATCCTACAAGCGAAATATCTGATCAAGAACGTGATGAGGATAAGATCCCATAAAATGTAGTACTCTTTAACGTAAGAGTATAACTACACGTTGCTCCTGGCCCGCACGAGCTTAAAAGGTGAACGACCCAAAAAAAATCAGATTCATGTATCGAACTAAGTCTTGACTTGATCCCTTCGGGGCTGTTTGGGCCCCCAACATGGGTGGGGTGGGATGGGCTTAAATAACCCACCCCACGTTTGGGGCACCGAGTTATTAAACCCGGGTTGTGGGTTATTATAACCCCAACTTGCTACAGTAACACTGTAGGAGTTCTATAATTTTTTTTCTCACTCGGCCGATTTTTCCAACCAATTTATCGATTTTTCCTCTCTTTGTTTTTTTTTTTTTTTTTTAACCCAATTTACCGATTTTTCCTCTCTCTCTTTGTCTTCATCACCTCACGATTCCTTATCTTCGATTTCATCCAAAATTTCTTTCTCCATCGACAACGCTGAAGCCTCTTGTAGTGGATTATTTGTAATTTCCTAAATAATATTTATTTTTTTAACTTTTAAAAAATTAATATGTAATATACATTTAACTATACAATACAACAAAAAGAAAAAAAAATAAATTATCATAAACATATATTTCAAACTCCATGTTAAAGAAAATTGTATTCTAAACACAAACTTCCTAAACTCAGACTAAACAACTCTGCACCCCAAACACATACTTACTAAACCCAGACTATACAACTCTGCACCCCAAACACAGACTATTATAACCTACAGACTATTATAACCTACAGACTATTATAACCCACAGACTATTATAACCCACCAACTATAATAACCCACCATGTGCCCCAAACACCCCCTTCCATTCAAGGGTACGCAGACAACTTAAAGAAAAAAAATTACTTTAAGTTCAGTTACAAGAAAAAAAAACTATTGAAGTTTGGCGTTGCAAAGCAAAGGTTTTCATCCCTATTTAGAGTGATGCCGCAAATTGAAGGTGTATAACCCTGTTGAGGATGATGAAGCGACGTTAAATCCTATTGAGCGTCACTATGCAAATTGAGAACTTTCAATCTTATCGAATGTAACACCATAATTGAAGTTACACTATGATATTAAAATTGTAGATGCACAACACAACAAAAGCGATGCCACCAATCAAACGCGCACACTACTTCGACGGTGACACTACAAACTTAATGTGAAAACCGCCATAAGCGACGTGTTTCGCCCGCCCAAAGTTCGCACTTTTCTTGCTTCAACTACTTCAAGTTCAAGCTTCGATTACTTCAAATTCAAGGTTCGCTCAGTCCCAGTTTGAGTTGTACTAGCTACAAATTCGAGTTGCGCTCACTTGAAGTACGTGTTTTGCACATCGAAAGTCCGAGCTTCACTCTCTTGAAGTTCAAATTCAAGTGTTGCCCGCTTCAAGTTCAAGTTCGAGCGATGGTTGCTTTAAGTTCAAGACCGGGTGTTGCCCGCTTCAAGTGAAGATCGAGCGATGGTCGCTTCAAGTTCAAGACCAAGCGCCACCCACTTCAAGTTTAAGACCGAACACCGCTCGCATCCAAATCGAATGATTCCTCGCTTCAAGTTTGAAGGATTCGTCGTTTCAATTTCAACTTCGAAGGATTCCTCGCTTCAGGTTCAAGTTCGAAGGATTCCTCGCTGGAAGTTCAAGTTCGATGGCTTCCTGGCTTCATCACCATGTTCGAATGTTTCGTTGCTTCAAGTCCAAGTTTGGTGGGGAATTCGCTTGATCTTCAAGTATGATGATGGCTTCGCTTCATCCCCAAGTTCAATGGTGTCTCCGCTTCATCTCCAAGTTTGATGACGGCTTCGCTTCACCAAAAAGTTCGATGGCGACTTCGCTTGCTTGTCGCTGCATCTCTAAAGTCGAGGTTGTTGATGCATCTCTAAATTCGAGGTTGTCGCTGCATCTCTAAAGTCGAGGTTGCCGCAACATCTTTAAAGTCGAGGTTGCCGCTGCATCTTCAAAGTCGAGGTTGTCGATGCATCTCTAAAGTCGAGGTCGTCGTTGCATCTCTAAAGTCGAGATCGCCGCATCATCTCTAGAGTCTAGGTTGTCGCTGCATCTTCAAAGTCGAGGTTGTTGCTGCATCTTCAAAGTCGAGGTTGCCGCTACATCTCTAAAGTCGAGGTCACCGCAACATCTTCAAAGTTGAGGTTGTTGTTGCATCTTCAAAGTCGAGGTTGTCGCTACATCTTAAAAGTCGAGGTTGCCACTCCATCTTCAAAGCCGAGGTTTCCGCTGCATCTTCAAAGTTGAGGTTGTCGTTGCATCTCTAAAGTCGAGGTTGTCGTTGCATCTTCAAAGTCGAGGTTGCTGCTGCATCTTCAAAGTCGAGGTTGCCACTACATCTTCAAAGTCGAGCTGGTCGCTCCATCTTCAAAGTCGAGGTTGTCGATGCATCTTCAAAGCCGAGGTTGCCGCTCCATCTTCTAAGTCGAGGTTGCCGCTGCATCTTCAAAGTCGAGGTTGTCGCTCCATATATAAATTCGAGGTTACCGCTGCATCTTCAAAGTCTAGGTTGTCGCTGCATCTCTAAAGTTAGGGTTGTCGCTAAGCCTTCAAAATCGAGGTTGTCGCTGCATCTTCAAAGTCGAGGTTGCCGCTGGATCTCTAAAGTCGAGGTTGTCGCTGCATCTTCAAAGTCGAGGTTGTCGCTGCATCTCTAAAGTTAGGGTTGTCGCTAAGCCTTCAAAGTTGAGGTTGCCGTTGTATCTTCAAAGTCGAGGTTGCTGCTGCATCTTCAAAGTCGAGGTTGCCGCTCCATCTCTAAAGTTGAGGTTGTCGCTGCATCTTCAAAGTCGGGTTTGTTGCTAAGCCTTCAAAGTTGAGGTTGTTCACTCCAAGTCTTCAAAGCAGGGAGAAATCACTTAAGTATTGCTTCCTCAGAGTTCAAATTTGACTTTCGCTCCCTTGAAGTTTCAAATTCGATTTTCGTTCACTTCAGGTGCGTGAATTAATCACCCCATGTTCGAGCTTCGCTGACATCAAATTCAAGGTTGGCTAAGTTCAAAACCGAGCGTCGCTCACTTCAAATTCAAGTTTGTGAAGTTCAAATTCAAGTATTGCTCGCTTCAAATTCATGTTTAGTCCACCCTAAGTTTGCATTTTGCTCATTTAAAGTACGCCCTCGCTCACCCCAAGTTCAAATTTTCAAATTTGCATGTTGCTCGTTTCAATTTTAAGCTCATTTTGCCTCGAAAAAAAAAACAAACAAGACATAAAAATTAAAAAATAATAAAAAACAAAGTTGAAGATGTCTGCATGAGATTGCCCTACAAGTCGCATCCGACAAGTGGACATCTTTAGCGGGGCAACACTACACAAGATAGCCCTACAAGTCGCATCTGACAAGTGGACATCCCACTACCAGTGTCACATCAAAAACTTGATTTGACAAGTAAAAATGGGGGCAGGAGTTTAGAAATTAATTTTTGTTTATTTCAAGTCCAAAGAAGTTGAAGATGTCTGCATGGGATAGCCCTACAAGTCGCATCCGACAAGTGGACATCCCACTACCAGTGTCACATCAAAAACTTGATCTGGCAAGCAAAAATGGGGGCATGAGTTTAGAAATCAATTTTTGTTTATTCCAAGTCCAAAAAAGTTGAAGATGTCTGCATGGGATAGCCCTACAAGTCACATCCGACAAGTGGACATCCCTAGCAGGGGGCAACACACAGCACGAGATAGCCCTACAAGTCGCATCCGACCAGTGGACATCTCAATACCAGTGTCACATCAAAAACTTGATTTGACAAGCAAAAATGGGGGCAGGAGTTTGGAAATTAATTTTTGTTTATTCCAAGTCCAAAGAAGTTGAAGATGTTTGCATGAGATAGCCCTACAAGTCCGACAACTGGACATCACAATATCAGTGTCACATTAAAAACGTGATTTGGCAAGCAAAAATGGGGGCACGAGTTTGGAAATCAATTTTCATTTATTCCAAGTTCAAAGAAGTTGAAGGCATGGGATAGCCCTACAAGTCGCATCTGACAAGTGGACATCCCAATACCAGTGTTGCATAAAAAAATATAGAGAAAATAAAATTGGGGGCAAGTGTTTAGAAATCCATTTTTCCTTATTTTGAGTTCAATTAAAACTTTGGGTAAGGTTTGATCAATTCGGACAATGCAAGTTATTAATTGAGTTTAAGTTGGACAATGAAAGAAAAACGAGCCCCACGTACTAAATCTCAAGCATACATTCAGGTTCTATATGGTAGACATCAAGCATACATTCAACTCAACTTATACAGTAAAGTCTAAATCACAACAAAGTCCAAATCATAGCAAAGTCCAAAGAAGCAAAGTCCAAATTACAGCAAAATCCAAATTACAGCAAGGCCAAATTACAGCAAGGCCAAATTCGCAATGAAATAAAAGAGAATAGAGATAAAAAAAAAAAAATGTACGTGTAATAGTTCTCCTCTTCGAACCAAGACTCAAATCAGCGGCGATCTCCACAAGCAAAAACTAGAGAATTAAAGTTGTACAAAAAAAAGTCATATGGTTGACAAAAGGAGCCTACGAATCTTCACATAAGAGAAAAAAATAGACTGGAAATTTCAAATTGACTGTACACATAAAACTGACACATTCAATTTCTTTCTTGTCCAAGACATACAACATAGTTCCAACCTCGGGAAAAACACATGGTGAATCGATTTTGCGGCACGAAGGGTAGCATCAAAGAGAAGATAGCTAAAAAAATAGTGTTATGTACAAAGATCACGAAGAAATCAAAAGAACCGAGATCATGAAGAAATAAGAAGAAATCAGAATTTTATGTGGAGTTACGTATAGGACTTAAATAAATAAAAAACAAGGCAGCGTTTCCAGACTCTCCCTTTAAGTGGCCTGGAAAAAAAAAGGCAGACGGTTAGTTCTAATTCATTTGCTCTATACATGATGACAATTTGAAGTGGACTGACAATTCTTCTTATTTTAAAAATTATGGATGACTCTAAGTATTCCTTAAATTTAAATTTCCTTTTTTACTATATATTAAATAATTTCATTTTCCCTTTTTCTTCGTAAAATCAAATCTCTTTGTAATATGTTTAAATTTTATTTATTTATTTAAATATATTGGTGGTATATTCAAACATCAAACCCTAATTTTCTAAAAATAGTATTGTTCTTCACCATTTTAGATGATGTAGCCACTACTATAATGTTTTGAACCTAAAAGATACCCCTTTCAATTTACATACATTTGTTATCTCTCAAATCTAATTGTTGCCTGCAATTTCAAGAGCTCGAGAATTTGAAGATTAATTTTCCAAGGTACATTTAATTTTTATGATTTAATTACTTGTATAAATTTTGTTTTCGTGTTTTAATTACTTTTGTACATTTAGTTTTCATGCTTCAATTACCTTTGTACATATAGTTTTCAAGTTTCAATTACTCTATAAATTTATTTTTGTACATTTAGTTTTCATGTTTCAATATTTTTTACACATTTATTAGTTTTTCATCATTCTTACTTTATGTTTTAGTTTTTTAGTTTAATATATTTTTTGTTAATAATGTTGTTAAAGATTTAATTCGAAATCTAAATGGAGAAATATTATAAAAGAAAATTGATTGGGTCATCTTCTCCATTGAAGAAAAGTAATAATAGTTTTGATAGATATTCCACATAAGTAAATTTAGAAGATTTACCACCAGATCCGGGTTTAAGAACAAAGATTCTTGATTACAATTGTAATTTTCGAGATGAAGTTCGTAGAGCATATTTAGAGAAAGAACCTTGTCTTTCTCAAAATCATATTTTTCCTTTGAAGAAATTTGGGTCACAGTCAAGACGGTTTATTTCAGAATGGTTTACTAAATATCCTAATTGGTGCTGCCTTTTTGTTTATGTTATTTATTCAAACCAAAAGTTGGAGAACAACCATGGCCATTTTGTTGGCGAATGATTTTCAAATTGGAAAAAAGCAGAAAAATTACAAGTTCATGTTAGAAGACCAAATAGTGCACATAACCAAGCTTGAGGTAAATTCGAAACTCTTTTGAAGCAAAAACAACAGATTGAAACATTTTTTAATAAGATGTCTGACCAAACAAGAATTGAATATCGAACTCGATTAGGTGCAATAATTGATGTTGCTCGTTTTTGTCACGACAAGGTCTTCCATTTTGTGGGAACGATGAAACTGAAGATTAAAAAAATCAAGGTAATTTTCTTGAACTCCTACGATGGTTATGCAACCATAACAAAGACATTGAAGTTGTTGCTTTGAGTAATGTTCCTGAAAACTTGAAGCTCACTACACCAGATATCCAAAAAGATGTTGTGAATTGTATTGCAGTAGAAATTGTTGATGCAATCATAAGGGATATTAGTGATAATTTATTTTCAATTTTGATTGATGAATCGAAGGATGTATCTTCAAAGGAGCAAATGACGTGTGATTGAATGATTTGTAGGTATTGTACATGTTACTAATACAAATTCTCTATTGCTCAAGGAAGCTATTGATAAATTATTTTCTAAACATGGATTAAGTATTGCTAGTCTGCAAGGACAAGGATATGATGGAGAAGCAATATGAAAGGAGAATTCAATAGATTGAAAGCATTAATTTTTAGAGAAAATGAATATGCATTTTACATTCATTGTTTTGCTCATCAACTTCAATTAGCTTTGGTAGCTATTGCAAAAAATCATGTAGAGATCACTAGTCTTTTCCTTTTAGTTGAAAATATTGTGAATGTTATTGGAGCATCAACAAAGCGTCGAAATATGTTAAGAGAAGAACATAGTGTTGTAACTTTTGAAGCTTTGAATAATGGTGAATTGTCAAGTGGGCGAGCATTAAATCAGGAAACAATAATTAATCATCCAGGAGATACACGATGGGGATTGTTACGTCTCCAAAAGTGACTATTTTAGGACTTATTTGTGATAGGAAGTTGTGCATTTGTAAGTGTTTTTGATAGGATTTAGCTTGAACTTGTGCTTATATATGAGAATTAGAAGAATGAAGCTAAATTAGGACTTATATGCAAAAGGAAAGAAAAGGAATTAAAAACGAAGTTAAAGGAATGAAAATTGTGCTTTGCGGAAGCATTGCGGAAACATTGCTAAAACCGCAATGTTTTAAGTGAAATCCGTAAGTTGTCTAACTATTTTCTGTTGTGTTCCGACCTTTCAGGGATTCATTCTTTCTCCTGCAGCCACGTAGTAGTACGACGTTGAGAATGGATGGTTCTCCTTGACCCAATCGCACCTACAGAATACTATAAAAGGAGGTCAAAGTGGAAGGTTGAAACACACTCGAACGGCGTAGTCTTCCAGTTCAAACGCAGTCTTTCCCATTCTTTCTCTTCTCCGTCTGTTGGTTGAGAGGTTCAGCTGTTGGAGTCGACAATCTGATAGGAAGGAGAGAAGATTCATCTTCTCTTCTGATTGGATTCATCCAAGCAAGGCTTGCCTTTCTCTCCCTTCAGCCGAGGCGTCTGCGACGAGGCGATCACGCTCGAATTTACTGCTTTCTGCCTTAGCTTTCTGTTTTCATTGTTATTTGTTGTCATTTCCCTTTTCATTAGCTACTCTATTCCATTTCGTTGCTTTCTGTTTTACTTTAGTTCTTCAAGGCTGTCGTTTGTTTAGTTCAAATTCTAGTAAATCGAAGTATTATTTCATCAATTCACGAGTTTTTTCCCTTCTCTGTTGGTTGTTTCCCTCTTCTGTTTTGTCTTTAATACTCTTCTAAGCATGTCTTCTTCATCTACTCTTTCTATTCTATCAGCATCCATGAGTAACTAAATCATATAAGGGCATGCTAATGACAAGGCTATAGGTTAAAACACGTGAATCAAGCATGTAGGACAACTCTCAAATGCATTGATTGTATGTAAGCTTCATCCCACGGGCAATTTCGATTGGCCATCCATTTTGTCCAAAGAACTCCTAACCTCTGGAAGGAGTAAGAGTTCAGAGTCATGCACTCATGCTAGCCTCTCAAGGTAGTCAGAAAACGACCTAGGAATAGGCGTTTTCCTAGTACAAATCTTAACTTACTGTTTTAACAAGATGCTTAAGACCTTACTTGGACATGAGTAAACTAAAGAATCTAATGCATGAAATCGGAAGATACATGAGAATGAGTTAGTTTGATGCATGGTGAGTTGATCTACTGCTTGAGAATCGTAGGAAAAAGCCTATAGAGGAGTCGTTAGTAGCCCTTGTTTACACGCTTTACACACATTTCGCTGTTAAGAACATTGCGGTATAATTGATGTTTCCGCAATTCCCTTAGTTAAAAATTCTGCCTTAGCCATTTCTCTCTTCGTTTGTTTTTCTCTTCTCTTTACATTCAAGTTTATTTACACTTGTTCATGCTTGCATCCTCTACATATTACTTAGTAATTAGGCACCTTAAAATCAAATCTACTCCCTTTAATCCACCCATTCTTACTTAACAACACACTTCACGAGTAACTAAGAATAAATCTCTGTGGGAAATCGAATGAAAAAATACTTATTACTTGCTACAAGATCATGTATGCTTGCATGTTCTGAGTGCTCTATCATTGCATATTTCTTTTAAACATTGAGCACGCAACAGGGATCGCATTACATTACTCTAGTGAGATTTATTTCAATGTTCTCATCAACTTGTGATGTACTCGAGACAACCGTAGATGATGGGTCCAATTCTGAACAAAAATATGAAGCAAAGATTCTAATAAATTCAATTCAGTAATTTGATTTTGTTTTTCATATGCATCTTATGAAAGTTCTCATGGGAATCACAAATGATTTGTCTCAAGCACTACAGAGAAAAGATCAAGCTATTGTGAATGCAATGAATTTGGTCAAGATTTGTAAAGAAATATTACAATCAATGAGAGAATCGGGTTGGGATTCATTGCTAGATGAAGTTTCAAAATTTTGTGATAAACATGATATTCTAATGCTTAAGATGAATGATGTATTTTTTTATTTGAGGGAGGAGAAGGCAAAAATCTCAAGAAATCACAAATATGTATCATTATCGTGTTGAGGTTTTTTATACAGTTATTGATATGCAACTTCAAGAGTTGAATAATTGCATTAGTGAAACAAGTATTGATCTACTTCTTTTGCGTGCTATGCCTCAATCCGAAAAACTCATTTGCTGCTTTTGACAGTCATAAACTTATACGACTTGCACAATTTTATCCTAGAGATTTTTCAAGTACTGAACTTGTTATTCTTGAGGATCAACTTAAAAATTACATCATGGACGTGCGTTCAGATAATATATTTGTTGAACTAAAGAGTATTGGTGATCTTACACTAGAAATGGTGATGAGAGCTAAAGATAAAGTCTACCCATTAGTTTATCGGTTGCTCATCTTAGCATTGATCTTACCAATTGCAACAACTACCATAGAGAGGACATTTTCTGCTATGAATATTATAAAGTCTCAGTTGCGCAATCAAATAAGAGATCAATGGATGAATGATAGTCTTATAACATATATCGAGAAAGATCTATTTGATAAGATAGATAATGAAGTTATTATGCAACGATTTCATAATATAAAATCTCGTAGAGGACGATTGTGATGTACAAAATTAATAGTTCAATTCATTTATACATTTATATAATTTTCTTGAAATTATTTACTTGGAAAATATTTTTATTGAACTTTATATAGAGCCCCCATGAACAAGATTTCTAGATCTGCCACTGACATATTCAATATTGAAATTTACTTGTTTCTTTCAACCATCACTATTTGTGGATATAATGCATGGTATTTTGTTGTTATGTATGATATTCATGTACATATAAATACTTAATATATAACATAATTATGCAATGTACATGTGTTATTTGAAATTTCTTATTTTTCTATTATATATAGATTTTTGCATTATGTACATTGTTCATGCTTTTTTTAAGTATCATGTATACTGTTTATATAACATGTACAATACAAAGTTAATATAATTTTTACATATCTCATATATATATATATATATATACTTTAATATCTTACAACAAAGTTTGAATAATATGTGTAGTAATTTATTATCCTTCCTACAACTCATTTTCATTAGATGCACTAGAAGTTGCATAAATCAATAATAAGAGCATGTTTGGCCCGCAGACTAGGAGTTGGGGGAGTGGACATCTGAAGTCCACTCCCCGTTTGGCCCACAGATAATATAAACCCGGACAAAAGAATACAACCTCAAGGACTTCAACAATAAATATTGTTGAAGTCCATTCACTGTTTTGAAGTCCAACCTAAAAAAAAATAGCCTCTCTCACGCGACGCCTCCCCTTCCTTTCACTTCTCTCTCATCTGAAAGTTATCTCGTTTCTCTCTCTTTTGCTTCCATGGAGCGAAAATGGAACGTTCTCTCTCGCCTTTTTGTCTCGTTTTTTTTTTTCCATTCTCAGATCTGTGATTTTTCCATGCCAACAACGATGAGATCCACGATCGGTGAATACTCCTCTCCCTGCGGAAGCACGATTCGCCCTAGCTTCCGACTTCGAGATTCGCCGCTTCGATTCCTTTGTTTGGGCCTCCACTACTCCCATTTTCGATATCTTTGTACATGAGCCATAAGAACAAGGTTTTCTCTAGTACAATTTCTCTTCCTCTTCCTAATTTTTGTTTTTAATCCAATTACATTCATTGATTCGTTAATTTCACTGTCTTCGTTTTGATTGCATCTGTTTTGTTTGATTCACTTGGGGTTGTGGATTAGAATTAGGTTTCTGTCCGATTTTGATTTTTTTTTTTGTGGAATAGGATTAGATGTGTGATTGATTTCTAAAGATTTTTTTGTAGAAAGGAACAAAAAGCCTTTGGAGCACTATCAAACTGATTCATCTTCGAAGGTATCATTAATCTCTTCCCACTGTTCTTCATTTCGATTTTCTGTTTAAAGCCACTAGTTCCAATCCTTCACTTTCACGATTCATTTTTGTTTTCTTTTTCTTTTCTATTTGATGTCTCTAACAGCTTGGATTGGGGAAGTTATCGGTACGACTACAAAGAACAACAATGAATTGGATTCAAATGCCAGTTCTGCAAACTGCGTCTATTTGGGAGCCTGAAGGAAAGAAATATTAATCTAAGGATTGTTTTTCAGGTCAATTTGTGAGATTTATGTATTCAAATTCCTGAAAATGGAGTTGTGGGAAGAATGAATGGTGTGTTTAAGGTTTTTGCTTTTTGATGCATTGATTGTCTGTATCTTTTTTGTTCTAGTACAATTTGTAAAGGTAAATAAATTTCAAGATGAAGGAGCAGACTTGAATGAGTTTATGGATTAATTTTTTTTTTTAATTTTTTTTTCCGTTTGTGAATCAACATTTAATGCATTGACCTTAGTCCAGCAAATGAGTGTGTTTGTTGTCCTTTTTCTTTCTTCCATTTTGATTGGAGATATTGGAGCTGCCCATTTTCAGAGCCTAGACAACATGGGCTACCTGAATTCAGTTTTGTCTTGCTCGAGCCAGATTCATGTTGTTGAAGAGGCACCTATAAGCGGCGAGGGATTAAGGTAGATTCGTAGTTTTTTGTTCGTTAATCGGTCTGGTGGATCCAAAGTTGTTTAGAATTTAGAATAATATTCCTGGATTTGTGGTTTTGTTTTAATTTTGATGAATCTTATTAAAGTTTGGACTTGGACGTGTTTTTCTGAGGAATATTATTCCTTAATTGTGTAAGCGATTGTTAGAACTATCGTCAATCGATTGGATTTAGTTATTTATTGATGTTTATCTTAGATTCCTCGATGATTATCTGCTTTGAAATTTATGTATAGTCCCTTCAGTTTATTTTTGCGATTGAATGTTGATTTGTATTATGATTGACAGTTTTGATTGCAGGGCGTTCATAAAATAAGTATTGCTTTGGTGGCGTCAATAATAAGTATTTGTAAATTTGTTCAAACAAGGGAAAATAGGGAAAATGACTGATTTTATTGCAAATTGTGGGAAGAATAATGTTCTACAATTTTAAAGCTCATTTTCAGTCACAACACATTCTTATTTAGCACATAAGTGCAATGAAGCGGTTATTCTAAAAAACTGAAGCAACTATCACCATAAATATCTAAGCCTTGGATGAACTCCTCCCGATCTCGATCTAAATGGCGAAAAGAAATCTCACTGGAATATGGAATTTCACGAATCCAACCACACTGAGATCTTGAAAATGTACAAGCAATTCATTGACCATAATTTTGCATGAAAGAACTTCAATCTGTAGAAGCAATCGAAAATGATTGTTGCAATTGTTGAGTTAGGCCATCTTAGCTAGAAGCCTAGAACAAGATGTAGCATTAGCATTTTGTTATTTGTAACTTTGTTAAGTTTGTTGAGTTTGGTATAAGATATTATTGAGAACTTGTATCAATAATGGTTGGTTTGTTTATGTCTAGCTAGAAGCCTAGAACAAGATGTAGCATTAGCATTTTGTTATTTGTAACTTTGTTAAGTTTGTTGAGTTTGGTATAAGATATTATTGAGAACTTGTATCAATAATGGTTGGTTTGTTTATGTCCACGGTATTTGTAATTTTGTTTATGGTTGATTTGTTTAAAAAAAAAAAAAATTAAAGTTTTCGAATCTTTTTGTACAAGGATTTGAAAATTGAAAATGCTTGATTTTTGTTGTATGAAGGATTGAAAAAAAAATGTTTGTAATTAATGAAGGTTGCTTGACTTTTGTCGTAACCATTATCATGGCCATATTTGGCATTGACGATATTTTTTGTTCAAACAATGAACTAGGCTCTTATCGGACATTCGCTATTTTTTGTTGTAACCATGAAATTGACTGTTGTTGCCGATAATTAGATTCACTTCTTTGTTGTTCTTTTTTGTTGTTTAAAGAAGTTTGTAAAACATACATACTTTTATAAAAAAAAAAAAAAATCTCAATCTTAAAATTCATGAAATTAAAATCAAATGGTGAAAAATGAGTCCTAGCAAAAGTGGATATATATTTGATAATTAATGGGAGGGATATTGAAAAATAAAAGTGAGGTATTGTGGTCAAAACTATTTTTGTTGTCTCCAAATAAATTTGTAAATGATAGATAAAATAAAAATAAAAAATTTCATTCATATAATTTATTGTAAGAAGTTCTTAATAATGAAATCTTGAAAGTTTGTAGAAAAAAAAATTGTACATAAAAAAGCAGCTAAAATAAATTCAGACTTCAAAACTCCAAGTTTAACAACTCCCTACCCCAAACACACCACATACTTCAGAACTCCAGACTAAACAACTTTTTGCCCCAAACACACCC
Organism: Herpetospermum pedunculosum; assembly: GCA_028017165.1. Classification (NCBI taxonomy): domain Eukaryota; kingdom Viridiplantae; phylum Streptophyta; class Magnoliopsida; order Cucurbitales; family Cucurbitaceae; genus Herpetospermum; species Herpetospermum pedunculosum. Next base: position 47,521,672 of record CM051528.1, on the reverse strand, counting down.
CAAACTTAAGAACTCCCTGCTAAACAACTGCCTGCCCTACACACACATGCCACACACATGCTTCAAAATTCCCCAGACTAAACAACTCTAACTCCCCCCAACTCCTTGGGTCAAACGCCCCATAAGTGCTCATTTGGTATGCACCTGAAGTTGCATAATTTTAAATCAAGAATTGTTCACTTTAATTAGATGCACCTGAAGTTGCATATTTTTAAAATCAAGAAGAATTTTGTTTGATTAGATGCACCTGTAGTTGCATGTCTTTACTTCAATAAGTGATTTAATCTAACAAACATGTGTAGAAGAAGACATTTCATTATTCACATATTTAGAATATGCTCTTGCAGTAGCAATTCGAGAAATGAATTTTGAAATATTGTGATGAGCAAAAATTATGTCTTTTTGAAATTGAATAAAACAAATGAGCATTTCCTTAAAAGTGAATGTTGTAATATATTTGTTAGTTGTTGTTACGTCTCCAAAAGTGACCTTTTTAGGACTTAATTATCTTAGAAAGATGTTCACTCTTAGGTGTTTTTGATAGCATTTAGCCTAAACCTATGCTTAAATATGAGAATTAGAAGAAGGTAGCTAAATTAGGACTTATGTACAATAGGAAAGAAAAGGGTTGAAAACCGAAGGAAAAGAATGAAAAACAAGCATTGCGGAAACATTGCTGAAACCGCAATGTTTCAAGTGAAAATCGTAAGTTGACTGATCTTTTTCTGTTAATTTCCGTTATTTCAGGGATTCGTTCTTTCTCCTCCATCCATTCTGAAGTACGACGTTGAAGATTGATGGTTCTCCTTGGCCCAAATGCACCTGCAGATTGCTATAAAAGGGGGTCAAAGTCGAGGGTTCAAGGATCATCCGAAAGCGTAGAAGGCTTCTCGCAGCTCCATCTTTTCTCCTGTCATTCTTCTCTGTCTGTTGGTGTGAGAGTCTCAGCTGTTGGAGTCGACAATCTGATAGGATCTTCTCTCCTTATTGGATTCATCCAAGCAAGGCTATTCTTTCATCCCCTTCAGCCGAGGCACCTGCAACTAGGCGTTCACGCTCGTTTTTATGCTTTCTGTCTTTATTTCCATTTTCCAGCTTTAGTTTGGTGTTGTTTCCTTTCTTGTAACTAGATCAGTCCATTTCGTTGTGTTCTGTCTTCTGTTATTCACTTTAAGTTGCTCTTCTATTCATTCAAACAATCAAGTAATTAAAGCATAGTTCTTCATTTCTCAATTTCCTATCTTTGCAACTCACTGTCTTACCTTGCTGTTTTCAGTTTATTTCTCTTCTAAGCATGTCTGTTTTCTCTCTTCTTTCTGTTCTCCCTATATCCATGAGTAACTAAGTCACATAGGGGCATGCTAATGACAATACTATAGGCTAAAAAACGTGAACCAAGCATGTAGGATAGCTCTCGAAGCATTGATTGTATGTAAGCTTCATCCCACGGGCAATTTCGATCGGCCATCCATTTTGTCCAAAGAACTCCTAACCTCTGGAAGGAGTAAGAGTTCAGAGTCATACACTCATGCTAGCCTTTCAAGGTAGCCAGAAAACGACCTAGGGATAGGCGTTTTCCTAGTACAAACCATAACTTTCTGCTTTAACAAGATGCTTAAGACCTTACTTGGACATGAGTAAACTAAAGAATCTAATGCATGGAATCGGACGATACATGAGATTGAGTGAGTTTGATGCATAGAGAGTTGATCCAATGCTTGAGAATCGTGAGAAAATGCCTATAGAGGAGTCGTTAGTAGCCCTTGTTTCTCCATTTTACACACTTTCGCTGTTAGGAAAATTGCGGTAGAATTGCTGTTTCCGCAATTCTGCTAAGTTCACCATTCTGTTTAGCTGTTTTCTTATTCATTTATTAATCTCGTCTCTTTTCATTTGAGTTTAGCTTTGACTTGCACTTGTTTATGTTGCTACCCTCTACGTATTCAGTAGGAAATAGACAATTTAAAACCAATTCTACCCCATCAAATCCACCCTTTCTTTCTTAACTTTACACTTCACGAGTAGCTTATAATAAATCTCTGTGGGAAAACGAATGAAAAAATACTTACTACTTGCTATAGGATCATGTATGCTTGCATGTTCTGAGTGCTTTCTCTATCTTATTGCTTATTTATTTTAACACATTGAGCACGCAACAAGTTTTTGGCGCCGCTGCCGGGGATTTATTTAAGTGAAAACGAAGTTTGTTAAGTTTGAAACACCAAGTTTACCATCTATTGTAACTAATCTAGTTCATTTCTTTTACAGGTACCATCGGGTTAGTTTATGAGTGAGCCTTCAAGTAGTGATCTAGAGTTCAATCCTGAGCCTGAGAGGTTACTTAGGGCCAGAAATAGAGCCAAGAAACGTCTCTTTAAACAACCCCATTTACCTCAAATAATTGCGGGAACCACAATTCCTCCGCAATTGTCTCAAGAAGAAATGGCTGGAATAGTTCCAAATCCGGTACCTATCACTCGCAATCCCATCGAAATAGCGAATGATAAGAATAGTGCCATTCTCTCATACCTAGTACCTATGCCTGGGGAGCTGAACCCCAGCATAATTCGTCCTGAAATCACTGCCAACTCATTCGAGTTAAAGCCAGTGATGTTCCAAATGTTGTCCACTGTGGGACAATTCTTTGGAGTGGAAAATGAGGACCCCCACAACCATCTTAGAAACTTCTTAGGAGTTAGTGATACATTCATCATCCCTGGAGTTTCCCAAGAAGCCTTGAGGCTATACCTGTTCCCTTACTCTTTGAGGGACAAAGCCAAAACGTGGTTAAACTCATTACCCTCTGGATCTGTCCTTAATTGGACAGACTTAGCAGAGAAATTCCTAGTCAAATACTTCCCACCTGATAGGAATTCTACCTTTCGTGATGACATAGTTAAATTCAAACAAGCTGAGAATGAGTCTCTTCACGAAGCTTGGACAAGGTTCAAGGACCTTCTTCTCAAATGTCCACATCATGGCATCCCATGGTGTATCCAAATAGAGGTCTTTTTCAAAGGATGCAACCCCAGCACTAGACAAGTCTTAAATTCATCTGCTGGAGGTTCCATGTTGTCCAAGAGTTACAACGAAGCCTATGAGATCTTGGAGAAGATCTCAGCATCTCACTGTATGTGGTCAGATGATCCAGTTGAGCCAACTAGAGCTCAAGACAAGGATGCTCTAAGTGCAATGAGCAGCCAAATAAATGCCCTGACCAACCTAGTTAAGCAAATGGCTCAAACCAATCTCCAAACAAGTGTCAACACCGCTACAACCATGTCAATGGGCACCCAACCAAGTCAAGGTGAGACACTTATCTGTGGATTCTGTGGGGAAGGGCACCTGTATGAATACTGCCCTGGGAATCCAGCCTCAGTCTGCTATATTGGAAGCCAGCAGCAGCCTAGGAACAACCCCTATTCCAATACTTACAACCCTGGTTGGAGGAACCACCCAAACCTGTCATGGGGTGGCCAACAAAATGCTAACCAAGCTCCTAACCAACCAAGACCGAGTGGAACACCTGGTTTCACTCCCCAACATAACCAGTCAATGTATCAAAAACCATACAACCAACTTGTAGGATCTTCTGTAGAAAACTTACTTAAGGAATACATAGCCAAGAATGATGCCACTCTGCAGAGCCAGCAAGCTACTCTTAGGAGCCTAGAGAACCAAATAGGGCAACTAGCCAACGAAATCAAAAGTAGGCCCCAAGGTAGACTCCCTGCTGACACTGAAGTGCCAAGGAGAGATGGTAAAGAGCAAGTTCAAGCAATTGAACTTAGAAGTGGGAGACCATTGGTGAGCAGCACCAAGGACACACCAAAGAGAGTAGAGAACACTGAGTCTAGTGCTCCACTGGAGTCTCTGCCAGACCAAGGTCCACCACCAACAAGCATATCAGGAACAAGGCTAGAGCCAATCATAGAGGAGATAGAAGAAATTCCAAGGCCTCCACCTATCCTAAGGCAACCTGAAGTGCCTGCATATGTGCCACCACCTCCATTTCCTAGAAGGCTAAAGAAAAAACAAGAACAGGAAGTGCACTTTAATAAATTTCTAGAAATTCTTAAGCAAGTGCATGTTAATATTCCTTTTGTTGAAGTTTTACAGTCTATGCCTTCTTATGTAAAGTTTTTGAAGGATATTATAACTAACAAGAAAATAATTGGTGAGTTTGAAACAGTCAATCTCACTGAGGAGTGCAGTGCCATACTCCAGAACAAGCTACCCAAGAAGGAGAAGGATCTTGGTTCCTTCACCTTACCTGTAGAGCTAGGAGGCAAGCACGTGGGCAGAGCTCTTTGTGACCTGGGAGCCAGCATAAACCTCATGCCCCTATCACTATTCCGCCAGCTAGGAATAGGAGAAGCACGTCCAACCACTGTCACTTTACAACTAGCAGACAGATCCATTGCATACCCTGAAGGTAAGATTGAGGATATTCTTGTAAAGGTTGACAAGTTTATTTTTCTTGCAGATTTCATTATCCTGGATCATGAAGCAGACAAGGAGGTCCCCATCCTGTTAGGCAGACCATTTCTAGCCACAGGTAGGGCTCTGATAGATGTCCAAAAAGGTGAGCTCACTATGAGGGTTCATGATGAAGAGGTGAAATTTAGTGTTTATAAAGCCTTAAGGTACCCCTCTGACTCTGAATCTTGTGCTAGCATGGACATTGTTGATTCACTAATGGAAGAACAATTGGAGCATGAATTGTTGACTAAGCATGCTAATAACTATGTAGGATTAGAATTAACTGATTTAAACATAGCTGAGATAATGGACATACCTGTAAATAACCCTCAGCATGTTTGTATGAATATTGACTTAACTGAAAAATCTGTGAATCCATTAAAACCATCCATTGAGCATCCACCTGTCTTAGAATTAAAACCTCTCCCCACTCACCTCAAGTATGCATATCTAGGAAGTAATGATACTTTGCCTGTGATTATTTCTTCTAAATTAAGTGAAAAGCATGAGGTTGAACTGATTTTACTACTTAAGCAACATAGGAAGGCTATTGCATGGACTATTGCTGATATTAGAGGCATTAGCCCTTCTTATTGCATGCATAAGATTATACTAGAGGAAGAGCATACACCTAGAGTAGATCACCAACGTAGGCTGAATCCCTCTATGAAAGAGGTAGTTAAGAAAGAAATAATTAAATGGTTAGATGCTGGTGTGATCTTCCCCATAGCTAGTAGTCAGTGGGTGAGCCCTATACAATGTGTACCTAAGAAGGGGGGGATGACTGTGGTAGTCAATGAGAACAATGAACTGATTCCAACTAGGACTATCACAGGGTGGAGAGTTTGCATGGATTATAGGAAACTAAATAAAGAGACCAAAAAAGACCATTTCCCTCTACCATTCATTGACCAAATGTTAGACAGAATAGCTGGTAGAGCCTACTACTGCTTCTTAGACGGTTACTCAGGTTATAACCAGATCACTATAGACCCTAAGGATCAAGAGAAGACTACCTTCACTTGCCCTTTTGGAACTTTTGCCTTTCGCAGAATGCCTTTTGGCTTATGCAATGCACCGGCAACTTTCCAAAGGTGCATGTTGGCAATCTTCTCTGATTTGGATGAGTCCATGATAGAGATATTCATGGATGATTTCTCAGTCTTTGGGGATTCATTTACAAACTGTCTAGAGAACCTAGGACAGGTCTTGGCTAGGTGTGAGGAGACCAACCTAGTCCTAAATTGGGAAAAGTGCCACTTCATGGTGGATGAAGGGATTGTCTTAGGTCATAGAGTGTCAAGGGCAGGTGTAGAAGTTGACAGGGCAAAAATTGAAATAATAGAGAAATTGGTAGAACCCCAAAATGTCAAGGCCATTAGAAGTTTCTTAGGGCATGCTGGTTTCTATAGAAGGTTCATTAAGGACTTTTCTAAGATCTCCAAGCCTCTATGTGAGCTTCTAGAGCTAAACAAGCCATTCATTTTCTCTAAAGAGTGTGTCCTAGCTTGGAAAACCCTTAAGAAAGCACTAGTCACAGCACCTATTATAGTAGGGCCAAATTGGGATCTCCCATTTGAGATGTTATGTGATGCTAGTGACTATGCTGTAGGGGTTATGTTAGGACAGAAGATTGACAAGTTAACACACCCTGTCTATTATGCTAGTAAGACACTTAATGAGGCACAATGCAACTACACAACCACTGAGAAGGAGATGCTAGCTGTAGTGTTTGCTTGTGAGAAATTTAGGAACTATATTGTAGGCACCAGAACAATTGTGTACACTGACCATTCTGCTTTAAAGTACCTTATGAGGAAGGCTGATGCTAAGCCTAGGTTGATTAGGTGGGTACTACTGCTGCAAGAGTTTGATCTAGACATTAGAGATAAGAAAGGAAGTGAAAATGTGGTTGCGGATCATCTTTCTAGATTGCAGCATAATTGCGAAAAAATTGCGGAACCCGCAATTTCTGATGCTTTTATTGATGAACATGTCTTTGTATTGACTCATCGTGATAACGATGAGGAACCTTGGTTTGCTGACATTGCTAACTTCCTTGCATCACAGGTACTACCAACTTTCAAGGGAGGACAAGAGAAGAAGAGGTTCCTTCATGAAGCAAGGAAATTCATATGGGATGACCCCACACTTTACAAAACATGTGCTGACGGCTTGCTAAGGAAGTGTGTTTCAGCTGCTGAGGCGAAGTCTGTGCTGCAGCATTGCCACACAGCTCCTTATGGTGGACACTTTGGTGGCCAAAGAACAGCTGCAAAGGTATTTCAGAGTGGCTACTATTGGCCAACGATCTTCAAGGATGCCCACAACTATGCCCACAGCTATGATGAATGCCAAAGAACAGGTAACCTTAGTCGCAAGGATGAAATGCCTCTCACTTACATCTTAGAGTTGGAGCTCTTTGATGTGTGGGGCATTGACTTCATGGGACAATTTCCCCCATCCTCAGGTAACCTTTACATATTAGTGGCAGTAGACTATGTATCCAAGTGGCTAGAGGCCATAGCTTGTCCCAATAATGATGCCAAAACAGTCATAAAATTCTTGCATAGGCACATTTTTACTAGGTTTGGAACACCTCGTGCTATCATTAGTGATGAGGGGACACATTTCATTAATAAGGCTATGGAGAGAGTGTTGGCTAAGTATAACATTAGACATAGAGTAGCCACTCCTTATCACCCACACTCGAATGGTCAGGCTGAAATTTCAAATAGGGAGATTAAGAACATCCTAGAAAAAGTGGTCAAACCTAATAGAAAGGACTGGTCATTTAAACTCGAGGATGCACTTTGGGCATATAGGACTGCATATAAGACACCCCTAGGTATGTCTCCTTACAGACTTGTGTATGGTAAAGCTTGTCATCTTCCATTTGAGTTAGAAATCAAGGCATTTTGGGCACTAAAAGAGTTGAATTATTGCGTGACCGATGCGGGAACGTTGCGGTCTCTGCAATTACATGAGCTTGATGAGCTTAGACATATGTCTTATGAAAATGCAAAAATGTATAAGGAAAAGACCAAGATTTGGCACGACAGTAGACTTAGGATCAAGGACTTTAAGAAAGGCCAACTTGTTTTATTATTTAACTCACGATTGAAATTATTTCCAGGCAAACTTAAGTCTAGATGGTCAGGTCCGTTTGTAATTACTAATGTGTTTGTTCATGGTGCCATCGAGATAAAGAACCTGCAGCAAGGTCAACCATTCATGGTTAATGGTGCAAGGTTGAAGCACTACTATGAGGAAGGAGATGTGAAGACTCTCTCGGCCTTCCTCTTGACTGAAGCGTGAAATTAAGAACGAGAGAGGACGAGTGATTGCTGTGCTCGTCAATATGAGGCTCATGCCTTAGTTTATCTTTCCCATTTTTCCGGTTATCGTTTGTGTATATGTTTGTATGATTTTAATTACGAATTTGATGTTGATTTTATTTCTTTTTGTAGGGAATCAATAGAGGGAATCAAGGAGATTAAATCCAGCTTAAAAAATCAAGAAGATATTGGGCCAAATAAAAGATACGATGGAGCAAAGATTGACATTTAAATGAAAAAAAAATCTCCAACGGTCACTAGAATTGCGCTGGATTTGCAGAATCCGCAAAAATATAGCCGTTGGGATTTTTCCGTTTTCTTTATATCCGTTGAGACGCGCGCTGATCTATACGATTTCCCAAGTATCTGAACTCCAAGAAATCTGCGTTTCTCTTCATCTGTGATTCTTCTCTCCAAACCTCCACGATTCAACAATGGTGCTCACGAGGGCTGAAAGGTCTGCGCCCAAGAAGAAGGCTGACGACGCTGAAACGGCTGCGAGGGAAGCACTTCTGGCCCTTGCAGAGGCTGATGCTGCGCGAACTGAACGACTTCCCAAACTTCCGATTCGCAAGAAGAAGTGGAAGGTCGTCACAGAGATACCTGCTGGACCCTCTGAACCAGCAGGCACACCCAAGAAGCGCAAGTGGAGTATGGCTGTGGCCGAGGAAGGAATCAAGAACAAGACTCCCTCTGTGGAGAGTCAAGAACGAGGCCAGCCATCCCACGAGACAGCCGAGCGCAGCCCTTCACCATCTCCGCCGGTTCAAAGCCCTGAGCTCTCCTCATCGCCACCAGCGCAGAGCCCTGAGCTGCCTTCATCACCGCAGAGTTCTGCACAGCCCCCTACAGCAGCACAAAGCACCACTCCGTCGCCCACTTCTCCACGGCCTGACCCTGAATTCCCATATGGGGAGTACCAAGAATCGACGCAGGGCAGTGGGGAAGCTGAGGAAGAAGAGGTCTTCTCTCCGTTGAGGGAAGCCAGCCCTGAGAGTCCTGCGCAGAAGGATGATTCTATGGAAGAAACACTGGGGGTTTGCCTCCATGCGATCACAACCAAGGCAAAGCTGAAGAAGAAGAAGGCTGCCAAGAGTATCAAAGCCAAACGGTCCAAGAAATCAAAGAAAAAGAAAGCCAAGAGGGCGCTGGCATCAGAGGGAGAGAGTGCTGAGCCATCGCTCAAGAAGCTCAAGATTGAGGCTGCGGAGTCAGCCAAACCAAAGGACAAAGGGAAGGCCAAGCTTTACCCTGAAGATGAGCCTCAATCAGTGAGGTACGTGTCCTCTGACGCTGAGTCCAGAGGCATTGAGCTGAGGAAGAGGGAGTTGCTGCACGAGAAGGGTGTTGCGTGCTCAATGTGTAAAGATAATTATGCAAAAGGGTAGAGAGAGCACTTAGAACATGCAAGCATACATGGTCTCACAGCAAGTAGTAAGTATATTTCATTCGTTTTTTCCACAGAGACTCATTTTTAGCTATTCGCGAAGTGTGATTGTTAAGAAAGATGGGATGAATTTGATGGGGTAAAATTGGTTTTTAATTATCTACTTTTTGCTGAATGTATAAAGGGATATAACATAAACAAATGCAAGTTGAAACTAGACTTAAAAGACAAGAGATGGAATTAATAAATGAGGAAGAAAACAGCTAAACAGAATGAAAATCTGGCAGAATTGCGAGGACCGCAATGTTACCGCAATTAAATAACAGCGAAACTGAGTAAATGGGTGAATTAAGGGCTACTAACGACTATCCTATAGGCATTTTATTACGATTCTCAAGCATTAGACCAACTCTCTATACATCAAACTCACTCTATCTCAAGTATCGTCCGATTCCATGCATTAGAGTCTTAAGTTTACTCGACTTCAAAGTAAGGTCTTAAGCATCTTGTTAAAACAGGAGTGTTTAGTTTGTACTAGGGAAACGCCTATTCCTAGGCCGTTTCCTGATTACCATGAAAGGCTAGCATGATTATATGACTCTGAACTCTTACTCCTTCCAGAGGTTAGGAGTTCTTTGGACAAAATGGATGGCCAATCGAAATTGCCCGTGGGATGAAGCTTACATACAATCAATGATTCGAGAGCTATCCTACATACTTGATGCACGTTTTTTAAGCCTATAGTTCTGTCATTAGCATGCCCCTAAGTGACTTAGCTACTCATGGAAGTATATAGAATAGAAATGGCAGAAAAGATAGACATGCTTAGAAGGGAAATGTGCTTTAAACAGTAGGCTAAAACGTAGTAACAGAAGGTGGAAACTGTGAAGTGCAGAAATGTACTTGGATTACTTTGAATGTTTGAACGACAAAGGAAAGTTTAAAAGAAATGCTTCAAGGACAGACAACAACGAAATGCAGTAATTAAAGCACTAGGCTAAGAACAACAATGATCAAACTGGAAATAAGAAAAAGAACGACAGAAAAGCAGTAAAGGTGCTTGAAAAGCTTCGTTGCAGTCGCCTCGAATGAAGGGGATGAAAAGTCAGCCTTGCTTGGATGAATCCAATCGAGAGAGAAGAAGAATCTTCTCTCCTTCCTATCAGATTATCGATTCCAACAGCTGAGACTCTCACTCCAACAGACGGCAAAGGAAAACAGAGGGAAATGATGGACTGCGAGAAGACTTCTGCGCTTCGAATGATGATCAAACCTCCGACTTTGGCCCCCTTTTATAGTAGTTTGCAGGTGCGTTTGGGCCAAGGAGAACCATCAATCTTCAACGTCATATATCAGAATGGATGGAGGAGAAAGAACGAATCCCTGAAATAACGGAAATTAACAGAAAAAGATCAGTCAACTTACGGTTTCCACTTGAATAATTGCGGTCACCGCAATGTTTTCGCAATTCATTCGCAATGCTCATTTTTTCATTCTTTTCCTTCGGTTTTCAACCCTTTTTCTACCTATTGTACATAAGTCCTATATTAGCTACCTTCTTCTAATTCTCATATTAAAGCATAGGTTTAAGCTAAATGCTAACAAAAACACCTAAAAGTGTACATCTTCCTAAGCTAAATGGGTTCTAAATAAGTCACTTTCAGAGACTTAACACACCCCCAAACTTAAGGCTTTGCTTGTCCTCAAGCATACTAAGGACTTACTTAGGCTGTTATTTTATCTTCTTTAACTACTTACCGACTCCCCCATATCCCTATCTCTAGCAGTGCTGTCCTGTGACACACTTCTAGGTTTAGAATTAACCTCTTATCAAGCTTCTTCTGACTTCACCTGCCTACTATACCTGCTGTTTTTGTTAACCCCCTACTACTGATCTAGCTACTTTCATGATGTCATGCTACTATCCCTCGGGTTTCAAATTCTACCAAGCTTTACTCCAGACTCAGTACATGCTTCTAGCTTATTTTTAATGTGTCTAGGATTCCTTAGAGTCATGCCAGTCTTAGTATTAACAGTGACAGTGGTACTTTTAGAGAACAACCTAAACCCTGGCATCACTACATTGGATATACATTCATCTCCCTAGACAAACCTAAAAGCTACAACCTTGTGCTTAGCTCATTAAGGACCAGAGTTCTTTTTACATAGGACATCTAAGCCACAAGATTATAACTCCCAAGCATACATTCTTCTTCCCTATTTCTCCCTTTTTCCTTTTTTACTTCGGTGGAGTCTCTCCTTGGGTTGCCTTTTGATGCAATGCCACTTGTGGTTTACACACTTGGCACTGATTACTCAGCAACTTGAGAGAGACTCCCCTCTTTATTCTATTTTTCTCAAATTTTTTTTTTTTTTTATTAGGAGAAGAAGAATGCTTATGTCCTAAGGAAGAGAGGAATGTTCCTAGGCCTAGGGTGGCCTCCCCCAAACTTCAACTACTCATTGTCCCCAATGAGTGTTTGAGGTGGCACACCCCCAAACTTGTCCTAGAAGCATCTAGTCTAAAGTAAAACAAAGAGAATCTAAAAATCCTAGGCATAGGCAAAACATTCTAAAAGCAATTATTCCAACAGCAGAAAATTTGAACATAACAGACAGTTTTAAGGACTTACGGTTTATGCATGCTGAGCACTATTCAGAGGCGAATTTAAACTATCAAAGCGTGTCCTATGACACTCATCCAGCATGCTTTAAGATCAGCTATATAAGGTAGTCATGCTAGCAGCAAAAGATAGAATATAACAGATCACAGCCTAACTAAACAGACAGTCCAAAACATGCAATCAGTCACAAAAATTGCGGGAACCGCAATTATTTCGCAATTCAATCCGGGCAGATTTAACATTGATTCAGGCCCCTAGCATGCTTTTTCCTGTTACTCACGCATCCTAAAAATAAATCTAAACTATCCTACCTATTCAGCTAACATCAGACTAGACTAAGCAAAAGAAAACACATAACACTAAACATTAAAAACAGATCAAAAGCTGAACACAAAACAGCATACTGTACATGATCCTATCAGAAAGTAGAAAAAATGTTTTTTTTTTTTTTTTTTTAAGGGAACAGCAATACTCCCTTTAGTGCACTTCAAACCAGCACTCAATTCTCGTCATCCTCATCTGGTTGCCTTGGTCGTGGGGGCACCATGGAGTTAGGAGATTGGTAGGGAAGTCCGGGAAGATGCACCCCAGCTGGTCTGCAACTTCCTTATCCCTTGCTTGCGCATAGTTGGCCCATTGAGCCATTCTCCTCTGCATGTCCATCAAGCAGGCCATGGATAGGGACTGTTCAGCAGCCAGCCTATCCAATTCAAACTCCATATTCCCCTTTCTTCTCAGCCTCAGGTTAGCAGGCAGCTCCAAATGGCCTGTGTAAGGCAGCTGCTGCTCCAAGCGCTCGGTGGGGACTCCTGCAAGCAAACATAGCTTGGTTATGGTATTAGGGAAAAACAAGGGTCCCTTACCTTTCTTTGCGCATTCAGCAATGGCAGCTGACATGATTTCCCCCACATTGACCGTGAGACCGCGCATGATGGCATAGACCAGCAGTGATCTACTCTGGTTGATTGTCGTCTCGTGGGTCACAGGGGACAGCTTTCTCCTCACAAAGGCAAACCAAACAGCTGCCTTTGCTGTCAGATTGGCACTCATTAAGGTGTGCCTCCCATTGCGTGAGACAGTCCACGCTGCTTCAGGCTGGCCAATTGTGCGAATGGCCTCTTCCAGCACTGCCTCAGTCGGCTCATCAACTATCCGTGCATAATCTGTATGAGGTTGGCCCTTGAGACCAAATGCTTCATTGATGGCCTTGGCTGAGAAATCGACTTCTACCCCTCTGACCACAGACAGGCCATCCTCAGGGCTGAGCACATTAGCGTAGAAATCATACACCATGCTCGTGTATGCTGGATTAGGCGGTCTGCAGAATTCCTCCCAGCCGTGGTTGATCACCCCTGTGCGCAAGAACTGCGGCAGATCAGCGAGTCTGTCGAGGAAACCTTTCTCGTGCAACAGGTCCCTCTTCCTCAGCTCAGCACCCCTGGATTCAGCGTCAGACGAGACATACCTCACTGACTGAGGTTCGTCTTCAGGATATAGTTTAGCCTTCCCCTTATCTGCTGGTTTGGATGATTCGGCAGCCTCCACCTTGAGGCGTTTGAGCGAAGGCTCAGTACTCTCTTTGTCCGTCGACGGCACCTTCTTGGCCTTCTTTTTCTTCAACTTCTTGGCCTTAACAATCTTGGCCTTCTTCTTCTTCTTGAGCCTGGCCTTGATATTGATCTGCTGGAGGCATGCCCCCAACGTCTCTTCCATAGAATCGTCCTGCTGTGCCGGCTCGGCAGGGCTATCTTCCCTCATAGGAGAGAAGACTTCGTCTTCCCCATCATCTCCACTGCCTTGCGTGGACTCTTGATAATCCCCATAAGGGAATTCAGGATCAGGCCGTGGAAAATTGTGCTCTGCTGATGGTGTCTGCGCAGAACTCAGTGGCGAAGATTGCAGCTCAGGACTTTGCGCTGCTGCAGGTGTCGGATCAGAACTCTGAGGTGCTGGAGACAACTCGGGGCTCTGTGCAGGCGGTGACGACTCTGCGCTTGGCACTGGTTCAGATGGGAGAGGGCTGCGCGCAGGTGATGCAGACGGCGACGAACCTTCTTTAGCTGACTCGTGGGATGCACGATCAGTTTCTTGACTCTCCACAGAGGGAGTCTTTGCTGTGCTTGGTTCGGCGGCCGTCTTGACACTCCACCGGCGTTTCTTGGGCGTGCCCACTGGCTCAGATGGTCCAGCAGGGATCTCAGTGACCACCCTCCACTTCTTCCTACGAATAGGAAGCTTGGGAAGAGGACCGGTGCGAACGGCACCATCGTCTGCAAGGGTGAGAAGTGCTTCCCTCGCAGCCGCTTCAGCTGCGTCATCAGCCTTCTTCTTGGCTGCAGATCTCTCCGCTCGTGTGAACACCATTGCTGAGTCTTGAAGATCTTGGGAGAAGAATCAAAGATGGAGAGAATCGCTGAATTCTTGGAGAGCAAAGAGAGAGATAATCGTAACGATCGAACGCTTTCCAACGGATATAAAGGCAACGGATCAAATCCCAACGGCTCTTTTTGCGGATCCAGCAATTCCAGCGCAATCCTAGGGATATTATTTCATTAAAATCTCCAACTTTGCTCGTCCGTATCTTTTATTTGGCCCAACCGTTTCTTGATTTTTAAAGTTGGATTTACTCTCCTTGATCCCCTCTTCCGAATCCTTGCAAACACAAATAAAACAAACATTAAATACGCAATTAAAATTACACCACAAAACATACAAATGATAACCGGAAAAACAGAAAAAATAAACTAAGGCATTGGCCTTGACTAAACGAGCACAGTAACCACTCGTTCTCTCTCGTTCTTTTTGTCATGCTTCAGTCAAGAGGAAAGCCGAGAGAGTCTTCACATCTCCTTCCTCATAGTAGTGCTTCAACCTAGCACCATTGACCATAAATGGCTGGCCTTGCTGCAAGTTCTTTATCTCTATTGCACCATGAACAAAGACATTAGTAATAACAAATGGACCCGACCATCTAGACTTTAGTTTGCCTGGAAATAACTTTAATCGTGAGTTAAATAAGAGTACAAGTTGGCCTTTCCTAAAGTCTTTGATCCTGAGTCTACTGTCGTGCCATATTTTGGTCTTTTCTTTATACATTTTGGCATTCTCATAGGCCATATGCCTAAGCTCATCAAGTTCATGTAGCTGCAAAGACCTCAATGTCCCCGCATCCTTTACACAAAAATTCAATTCCTTCATGGCCCAAAATGCTTTGTTTTCTAACTCAAGTGGCAAGTGGCAAGCCTTGCCATACACCAACCTATAGGGAGACATGCCTAGGGGTGTCTTATATGCTGTTCTATAAGCCCAAAGTGCATCCTCAAGCTTAAATGACCAGTCTTTCCTATTGGGTTTGACCACCTTTTCTAGGATGTTCTTTATCTCCCTATTGGAAATTTCAGCTTGGCCATTCGAGTGTGGGTGATAGGGAGTAGCTACCCTATGTCTAATGTTATATTTAGCCAATACTTTCTCCATAGCCTTATTAATGAAATGTGACCCCTCATCACTAATGATAGCACGAGGAGTCCCAAATCTAGTGAAAATGTGCCTATGCAAGAAGTTAGTGACTGTTTTAGCATCATTATTAGGACATGCTTTGGCTTCTACCCACTTGGACACGTAGTCCACTGCTACTAAAATGTAAAGGTTACCTGATGATGGAGGGAATGGTCCCATGAAATCAATGCCCCACACATCAAAGAGCTCCAACTCTAAGATGTAGGTGAGGGGCATCTCATCCTTTCGACTGAGGTTACCTGTCCTTTGGCATTCGTCACAGCTGTGGGCATAGTTGTGGGCGTCCTTGAAGATTGTTGGCCAATAGTAGCCACTCTGAAATACCTTCGCAGCTGTTCTCTGACCACCAAAGTGTCCACCGTAAGGAGATGAGTGACAGTGCTGCAGCACAGACTTCGCTTCAGCAGCTGAAACACACTTCCTCAACAACCCATCAGCACAGGTTCTGTAAAGTGTGGGGTCATCCCAGATGAATTTCCTTGCTTCATGAAGGAACCTCTTCTTCTCTTGTCCTCCCTTGAACACTGGTAATACCTGTGATGCACGGAAATTAGCAATGTCAGCAAACCACGGTTCCTCATCGTTATCACGATGAGCCAAAGCAAATACATGTTCATCTATAAAAGCATCAGAAATTGCGGTCTCCGCAATTTTTTCGCAATTGTGCTGCAATCGAGACAGGTGATCCGCAACCACGTTTTCACAACCTTTCTTGTCCCGAATGTCCAAATCAAATTCCTGCAGCAATAACACCCATCTAATCAATCTAGGCTTAGCATCAGCCTTCCTCATAAGATATTTTAAAGCAGAATGGTCAGTGTATACAATGGTCCTAGTGCCTACAATGTAATTTCTAAATTTTTCACAAGCAAATACTACAGCAAGCATCTCTTTCTCAGTAGTTGTATAATTACATTGAGCCTCATTCAAGGTTTTACTAGCATAATAGACAGGGTGTGTCAGCTTGTCAATCTTCTGTCCTAACATGACTCCTACAGCATAGTCACTGGCATCACATAGCATCTCAAATGGGAGATCCCAATTTGGTCCTACTATGATTGGTGCTGTGACCAGTGCTTCCTTAAGGGTTTTCCAAGCTACTACACATTCTTTAGAGAAGATAAATGGTCTATTTAGCTCTAGAAGCTCGCACAGAGGCTTGGCTATCTTAGAAAAGTCCTTAATGAACCTTCTGTAGAAGCCAGCGTGCCCTAAGAAGCTTCTAATGGCTTTGACATTCTGGGGCTCTACCAACTTCTCTATGATCTCTATTTTTGCCCTATCCACTTCTACACCTGCCCTTGACACTCTATGTCCTAAGACAATCCCTTCATCTACCATAAAATGGCACTTTTCCCAATTTAGGACTAGGTTGGTCTCTTCACACCTAGCCAGGACTTGTCCTAGGTTGTCTAGACAGGTTTTAAATGAGTCCCCAAAGACTGAGAAGTCATCCATGAATATTTCTATCATGGACTCATCCAACTCAGAGAAGATTGCCATCATGCACCTTTGGAAAGTTGTCGGTGCATTGCATAAGCCAAAAGGCATTCTGCGGAAGGCGAACGTCCCAAAAGGGCAAGTGAAAGTGGTCTTCTCCTGATCCTTAGGGTCTATAGTAATTTGATTATAGCCTGAATAGCCATCTAAGAAACAATAGTAGGCTCTACCAGCTATTCTGTCTAGCATCTGGTCAATGAACGGTATAGGGAAATGGTCTTTTTTAGTTTCTTTATTTAATTTCCTGTAATCCATACACACTCTCCACCCTGTGACAGTCCTTGTTGGAATTAGTTCGTTATTCTCATTGACTACCACAGTTATTCCCCCCTTCTTAGGTACACATTGGATGGGGCTCACCCACTGGCTACTAGCTATGGGGAAAATCACTCCTGCATCTAACCATTTGATTATTTCCTTTTTCACTACCTCTTTCATAGAGGGGTTTAACCTACGCTGGTGATCTACCCTAGGTGTGTGCTCTTCCTCTAGTATAATTTTGTGCATGCAATAAGAAGGGCTAATGCCTCGAATATCAGCAATAGTCCATGCTATAGCCTTCCTATGTTGCTTAAGCAGTAAAATTAATTCACCCTCATGTTGTTCACTTAGTTTAGAAGAAATAATTACTGGAAGTGTATCATTATTTCCTAGATATGCATATTTGAGGTGAGTGGGTAGTGGTTTCAGTTCTAAAACAGGTGGATGCTCAATGGAGGGTTTCAAAGGATTTACAGTTCTATCAGTTAAATCTATATTCATACATACATGTTGAGGTTTATCTACAGGCATATTCATGATGTCAGATACATTCAAGTCGGCTACATCTACTTGTACATATTCACTAGCATGCTTGGTTAACAGTACATGCTCTAATTGTTCTTCCATTAGTGAGTCAACAACATCCATGCTAGCACAAGACTCAGAATCAGAGGGATACCTTAAAGCTTTATAAACACTAAATTTTACCTCTTCATCATGAACCCTCATAGTTAACTCACCTTTTTGAACATCTATTAGTGCCCTACCTGTAGCTAGAAATGGTCTACCTAGCAGGATGGGGACCTCCTTATCTGCCTCATAGTCCAGGACAATGAAATCTGCAAGGAAAATGAATTTGTCAACTTTAACTAGAATATCCTCAATCTTACCTTCTGGATATGCGATGGATCTGTCTGCTAGTTGTAAAGTGACAGTAGTTGGACGTGCTTCTCCTATTCCCAACTAGCGGAATAGGGACAGGGGCATGAGATTGATGCTGGCGCCCAGGTCACAAAGCGCTCTGCCCACGTGCTTGCCTCCAAGTTCTACAGGTAAGGTGAAGGAACCAGGATCCTTCTCCTTCTTAGGCAGCTTGTTCTGGAGGATGGCACTGCACTCCTCGGTGAGGTTTACTGTTTCAAACTCACCAATTATTTTTTTGTTAGTAATAATGTCCTTCAAAAACTTTACATAAGAAGGCATCGATTGTAAAACCTCTACAAAAGGAATGTTAACATGCACTTGCTTAAGTATTTCTAAGAATTTATTAAAATGAACTTCCTGTTCCTGCTTCTTCTTCAGCCTTCGAGGATATGGAGGTGGTGGCACATAAGCAGGCACGTCAGGTCGCCTTACGATAGGTGGAGGCCTTGGAATTTCTTCTATCTCCTCAACAATTGGCTCTAGCCTGGCTCCTGATGTGCTAGTTGGTGGTGGACCTTGGTGTGGCAGAGATTCCAGTGGAGCACTAGACTCAGTGTTCTCTACTCTCTTTGGTGTGTCCTTCGTGTTGCTCACCAATGGTCTTCCACTCCTAAGTTCAATTGCTTGAACTTGTTCCTTGCCATCTCTCCTTGGTACCTCGGTGTCAGCAGGGAGTCTACCTTGGGGCCTACTTTTAAGTTCATTGGCTAATTGGCCTATTTGGTTTTCCAGGCTCCTAAGAGTAGCTTGCTGGCTCTGAAGAGTAGCATCATTCTTAGCTATATATTCCTTGAGTAGGTTTTCTATAGAAGATCCTACAGGTTGATTGTAAGGTTTTTGGTACATTGACTGGTTATGTTGGGGAGTGAAACCAGGTGTTCCACTCGGTCTAGGTTGGTTAGAATTTTGGTTAGTGGTTTGTTGGCCACCCCATGACAGGTTAGGGTGGTTTCTCCAACCAGGATTGTAAGTTTGTGAGTAAGGGTTGTTCCTTGGCTGCTGCTGGCTTCCTACATAGCAGACTGAGGATGGATTCCCAGGGCAGTATTCATAAGGGTGCCCTTCCCCACAGAATCCACAGATAGGTGCCTCGCCTTGACTTGGTTGAGTGCCCATTGACATGGCTGTGGCGGTATTGGTACTGGTTTGGAGATTGGCCTGAGCCATTTGCTTGACTAAGTTGGTCAGGGCATTTATTTGGGTGCTCATGGCGCTTAGAGCATCCTTGTCTTGAGCTCTAGTTGGCTCTACAGGATCGTCTGACCACCTACAATGAGATGTTGAGATCTTCTCCAAGATCTCATAAGCTTCGTTGTAACTCTTGGACAACATGGAACCTCCAGCAGATGAATTTAAAACTTGTCTGGTGCTGGGGTTGCATCCTTTAAAGAAGACTTCTATTTGGATACACCATGGAATGCCATGGTGTGGACATTTAAGAAGAAGATCTTTGAATCTAGTCCAAGCTTCGTGAAGAGACTCACTTGGAGCTTGTTTGAACTTTATGATATCATCACGAAAGGTTGAATTCCTATCTGGTGGGAAATATTTGACTAGGAATTTTTCTGCTAAATCTGTCCAATTGAGGACAGATCCTGAGGGTAAAGAATTTAACCATGTTTTGGCTTTGTCCCTTAAAGAGTAAGGGAAAAGATATAGCCTCAGGGCTTCTTGGGAAACTCCAGGGATTAGGAAGGTGTCACTAACTCCTAAGAAGTTCCTAAGGTGGTTATGGGGGTCCTCATTTTCTATTCCAAAGAATTGCCCCACAGTGGACAACATTTGGAACATCACCGGCTTTAACTCGAATGAGTTGGCAGTGATTTCAGGACGGATTATGCTGGGGTTCAGCTCCCCAGGCATAGGTACTAAATATGAAAGGATGGCGCTATCCTTGTCATTCGCTATTTCAATGGGGTTGCGAGTGACAGGCACCAGGTTTTGATTTACTCCAGCCATTTCTTCTTGAGGTAATTGCGGAGGAATTGTAGCCTCTGCAATGATTGGAGGTAAAAGGGTTTGTTTAAAAAGACGTTTCTTGGCTCTATTCCTAGCTCTAAGTAATCTCTCGGGCTCAGGGTTGAACTCTAGATCACTAGATGGAGTCTCATTCATAAACTACCCTAAATGGTACCTGAAAAAGAAATGAAAATGGATCAAATTCAATGGAAAATACTTTGATGTTTCAGACTTAACAAACTTCGTTTTCACTTAAAATAAGTCCCCGGCAGCGGCGCCAAAAACTTGTTGCGTGCTCAATGTGTAAAGATAATTATGCAAAAGGGTAGAGAGAGCACTTAGAACATGCAAGCATACATGGTCTCACAGCAAGTAGTAAGTATATTTCATTCGTTTTTTCCACAGAGACTCATTTTTAGCTATTTGCGAAGTGTGATTGTTAAGAAAGATGGGATGAATTTGATGGGGTAAAATTGGTTTTTAATTATCTACTTTTTGCTGAATGTATAAAGGGATATAACATAAACAAATGCAAGTTGAAACTAGACTTAAAAGACAAGAGATGGAATTAATAAATGAGGAAGAAAACAGCTAAACAGAATGAAAATCTGGCAGAATTGCGAGGACCGCAATGTTACCGCAATTAAATAACAGCGAAACTGAGTAAATGGGTGAATTAAGGGCTACTAACGACTATCCTATAGGCATTTTATTACGATTCTCAAGCATTAGACCAACTCTCTATACATCAAACTCACTCTATCTCAAGTATCGTCCGATTCCATGCATTAGAGTCTTAAGTTTACTCGACTTCAAAGTAAGGTCTTAAGCATCTTGTTAAAACAGGAGTGTTTAGTTTGTACTAGGGAAACGCCTATTCCTAGGCCGTTTCCTGATTACCATGAAAGGCTAGCATGATTATATGACTCTGAACTCTTACTCCTTCCAGAGGTTAGGAGTTCTTTGGACAAAATGGATGGCCAATCGAAATTGCCCGTGGGATGAAGCTTACATACAATCAATGATTCGAGAGCTATCCTACATACTTGATGCACGTTTTTTAAGCCTATAGTTCTGTCATTAGCATGCCCCTAAGTGACTTAGCTACTCATGGAAGTATATAGAATAGAAATGGCAGAAAAGATAGACATGCTTAGAAGGGAAATGTGCTTTAAACAGTAGGCTAAAACGTAGTAACAGAAGGTGGAAACTGTGAAGTGCAGAAATGTACTTGGATTACTTTGAATGTTTGAACGACAAAGGAAAGTTTAAAAGAAATGCTTCAAGGACAGACAACAACGAAATGCAGTAATTAAAGCACTAGGCTAAGAACAACAATGATCAAACTGGAAATAAGAAAAAGAACGACAGAAAAGCAGTAAAGGTGCTTGAAAAGCTTCGTTGCAGTCGCCTCGAATGAAGGGGATGAAAAGTCAGCCTTGCTTGGATGAATCCAATCGAGAGAGAAGAAGAATCTTCTCTCCTTCCTATCAGATTATCGATTCCAACAGCTGAGACTCTCACTCCAACAGACGGCAAAGGAAAACAGAGGGAAATGATGGACTGCGAGAAGACTTCTGCGCTTCGAATGATGATCAAACCTCCGACTTTGGCCCCCTTTTATAGTAGTTTGCAGGTGCGTTTGGGCCAAGGAGAACCATCAATCTTCAACGTCATATATCAGAATGGATGGAGGAGAAAGAACGAATCCCTGAAATAACGGAAATTAACAGAAAAAGATCAGTCAACTTACGGTTTCCACTTGAATAATTGCGGTCACCGCAATGTTTTCGCAATTCATTCGCAATGCTCATTTTTTCATTCTTTTCCTTCGGTTTTCAACCCTTTTTCTACCTATTGTACATAAGTCCTATATTAGCTACCTTCTTCTAATTCTCATATTAAAGCATAGGTTTAAGCTAAATGCTAACAAAAACACCTAAAAGTGTACATCTTCCTAAGCTAAATGGGTTCTAAATAAGTCACTTTCAGAGACTTAACAAAGGGCTTCCTCGACAGACCTGCTGACCTGCCGCAGTTCTTGCGCGCAGGAATTACAAATCATGGATGGGAGGAGTTGTGCAGACCACCCAATCCAGCTTACACAAGCATGGTGTATGACTTCTACGCCAATTTGAGGAATTCTGAGGAGGGGTTGTCTGTGGTCAGGGGAGTAGAAGTGGACTTCTCAGCAAAAGCCATCAACGAAGCCTATGGCCTCAAGGGCCAAAAACATACTGATTATGCGAGGATTGTTGATGAGCCTACTGAAGCCGTCCTGGAAGAGGCCATTCGGACCATTGGCCAGCCTGAAGCATCCTGGACCGTGTCACGCAATGGGAGGCACACTCTCATGAGTGTCAACCTCACAGCTAAGGCGGCTGTATGGTTTTCCTTCGTGAGAAGGAAACTATCCCCAGTGACTCATGAGAACACCATCAACCAGAGCAGATCGCTGCTGGTCTATGCAATCATGCGAGGTCTCACGATCAACGTGGGTGAAGTCATGTCAGCTGCCATTGCTGAGTGCGCCAAGAAGGGTAAGGGTCCATTGTTTTTCCCTAATACTATAACTAAACTCTGCTTACGTGCAGGGGTTCCCATTGAGCGAATGGAGCAGCAGATGGCTTACACAGGCCACTTGGAGCTACCTGCTGGCTTGAGGCTAAAAAGGAAGGGGAACATGGAATTCGAGTTGGATAGGTTGGCTGCTGATCAGTCGCTGTCCATGGCTTGCCTGATGGATATGCAGAAGAGGATGGCTCAATGGGCCACTTACACACAGGCGCGGGACAAGGAAGTTGCTGACCAACTTGGATGCATCTTCCCTGATTTTCCCACGAATCTCCTGACTCCATGGGTGCCTCCAAGACCAAGAAGGAGTGATGATGAGGAAGATGTCTGAGTGCTAGTCTGAGGAGCACCAAAAGGGAGTATTGTTGTTCCCTTAGAAAAATACAAAAAAAAAAAAATCTGCTTTCTGTTAGACCATGTGAATTATGCTGTTTTTAGTTAATATTTTGATCTGTTTTAGTTGCTTAGTTTTAAGTTTTTAAATTGTTTAGTGTAGTCTGATGATAGCTGAGTAGGTAGGTTAGTTTAGTTTTATTTTTGTAGAGCTTGAGTGACGGGAAAAAAGCATGCTTAGGGGCCTTAATCACTGTTATATCTGCCCTGTATCTATTGCGAAATAATTGCGGAAACCGCAATTTTTATTACTGAATGCATGTTTTGGACTATCTGTTTAGCTAGGCTGTGATCTGTTTAAATTCTATCTTTTGCTGCTATCATGACTACCTTATATAGCTTATCTTAAAGCATGCTGGATGAGTGTCATAGGACACCCTTTGATAGTTTAAATTAACCTCTAAAAAGCTCAGCATGCATAGCTGTAAGTCCTTGCCTGTCTGTTTTTTTTTCAATTTTCTGCTGCTGTGATATTTTCTTTTAGAATGTTCTGTCTATGCCTAGGGCTTTTAGATTCTCTTTGTTTTACCTTAGACTAGATGCTTCTAGGACAAGTTTGGGGGTGTGCCACCTCAGACACTCATTGGGGACAATGAGTAGTTGAAGTTTGGGGGAGGCCACCCTAGGCCTAGGAACATTCCTCTTCTCTCCCGATTGGATTCATCCAAGCAAGGCTATTCTTTCATCCCCTTCAGCCGAGGCACCTGCAACTAGGCGTTCACGCTCGTTTTTATGCTTTCTGCCTTTATTTCCATTTTCCAGCTTTAGTTTGGTGTTGTTTCCTTTCTTGTAACTAGATCAGTCCATTTCGTTGTGTTCTGTCTTCTGTTATTCACTTTAAGTTGCTCTTCTATTCATTCAAACAATCAAGTAATTAAAGCATAGTTCTTCATTTCTCAATTTCCTATCTTTGCAACTCACTGTCTTACCTTGCTGTTTTCAGTTTATTTCTCTTCTAAGCATGTCTGTTTTCTCTCTTCTTTCTGTTCTCCCTATATCCATGAGTAACTAAGTCACATAGGGGCATGCTAATGACAATACTATAGGCTAAAAAACGTGAACCAAGCATGTAGGATAGCTCTCGAAGCATTGATTGTATGTAAGCTTCATCCCACGGGCAATTTCGATCGGCCATCCATTTTGTCCAAAGAACTCCTAACCTCTGGAAGGAGTAAGAGTTCAGAGTCATACACTCATGCTAGCCTTTCAAGGTAGCCAGAAAACGACCTAGGGATAGGCGTTTTCCTAGTACAAACCATAACTTTCTGCTTTAACAAGATGCTTAAGACCTTACTTGGACATGAGTAAACTAAAGAATCTAATGCATGGAATCGGACGATACATGAGATTGAGTGAGTTTGATGCATAGAGAGTTGATCCAATGCTTGAGAATCGTGAGAAAATGCCTATAGAGGAGTCGTTAGTAGCCCTTGTTTCTCCATTTTACACACTTTCGCTGTTAGGAAAATTGCGGTAGAATTGCTGTTTCCGCAATTCTGCTAAGTTCACCATTCTGTTTAGCTGTTTTCTTATTCATTTATTAATCTCGTCTCTTTTCATTTGAGTTTAGCTTTGACTTGCACTTGTTTATCTTGCTACCCTCTACGTATTCAGTAGGAAATAGACAATTTAAAACCAATTCTACCCCATCAAATCCACCCTTTCTTTCTTAACTTTACACTTCACGAGTAGCTTATAATAAATCTCTGTGGGAAAACGAATGAAAAAATACTTACTACTTGTTATAGGATCATGTATGCTTGCATGTTCTGAGTGCTCTCTCTATCTTATTGCTTATTGGTAACGATATTATTGAACTATCGCCAATCATCGGGTTGTCGAGACCCGCCAAAATAAATTTATAAATGCCCGAAATCACTAAACTATTTGTAGAATAGTAGTAACGGGGTCGATCCGCAGGGAATTAAGGAATTTTGACTTAATCTTAATTAAATTTGCAAACTGTTAATATAGGTGAAATAAGGGGTAATTGTTGGTTTTCAAGTAACTAAGATAGAAACAAGCAAATGGGAAAATTAAGCTAACGGAGTTTCCGACTCGGGACGATCGGGAATAAATCTAGCAAACCTCTTGAATCATAGATTGACGCGTGTAATGGTTGAGTAATTTAACGAATGCACAGCTCGTCCAAAATTAATAAATAACTCGGACATGCTCCATGGATTTAATTAAACATAATTAATTATGCTAATCAAGCATGCCGTTCGGACATTGGCGGCCAACGCTCTCCCAAGACCGAACGGTAGCAACAAGCTAACCGTGACGACTCTCTAATTTGGACGCGAAATTAGTATGTCGATTTGGAATTCTAATTCGGGAAGAACGAACACCAAGAGCGTAAGGACGCCAATACGCTCAAGGAGCCACAATTCCTTGTTACTTGGCGGAAACGAGAGGCACGGCATCAAATCCTTTAACTAATGAACATGCTCAAAATCAAGGGTGCCTAGTCCTAAATCATTCAAACGTGCTCATAGATTAAGCAAAGAAATAGAATTCAATTCAATAAAATATACAACCAATTCAGAATTTTAATCCTACAACCTCACCAAGAGTTCTCACTACATTTATCCCTACAATCCCGAGCCAAAAACGGTAAATCTACTCACTCATGACTTGTGTGGTGTGGGACGGCTTCAAATCGAGCTTCATAGCCCCTCCCATGGTGAAAAATAGCTGCTGGACGTCAAATCAGGCGCGGAGCTCGAGGTGGAAGATGATAATGGCGGCTAAAAATCGGACAGAAACTTAAGTAATCCGTCGTAGCGTCGAGACGCTAGGGCAGCGTCTCGACGCTGCGCCCTAAATAATCCGCGCGCGCGCTCGGGGTGGCGTCGAGACGCTCGCACAGCGTCGAGACGATGTCGGCGTCGAGCGAGCGTCGAGACGCTATCGCTCGACGCTTGCTCTCGGGTTTTTCTTCAATTCAGCGCTTCAGACTTCGGAGCGTCGAGACGCTAGGGGCAGCGTCTCGACGCTGGACAGCGTCGAGCTAGCGTCGCGACGCTGTCGCTCGACGCTAGCTCTCGGGTTTTTGCATGGAATTTCGCCTTCAATTTCCCCAAAGCACCCAAACTTCATCCCTTTGCAAGGATCTTCCCGGGAAGTGTTCTTATGCCTTTAAATCGCGATATTAAGCTCCGAAAAGCGCCGAAACGCTCTCGAGAGCGAAGCACCGAGAACACCTACAATAATTACATAAAAGCAAGATTAAGCCAATAATAAACGTGAATTAGGGACATAATTATAGCTCCAAAATGGAGCTATCACTTATTTATTTTAACACATTGAGCACGCAACAGTTGTTGTTGAAGTCGAGATCATAATCATAAAAGAGGAAAAAGTAATTACTCATTTTATGGTAGTTATAGATCATTCATTTTTTAAGAAAACCACACATTATGATAAAAAGAAAAGTTTCACGGTTTAAATGTGATACATAAAGAGACATTAGTTTCTACATGTCGTACATTTAAGTTCTTTGTGAATTTGAAAATGTCTCAATAAATGAAAATGAGAACAATGTGTGGAAGCAAACTTTGTAAATTTGTTTGAATCTCCTGAAGAGTTAATTGATCTTTTTTAGCCCTTAAATATGACATATTTGGATGTTATAAGTTTCTTTGAATCTTCTGAAGAGATGATTATTATTTTTTTACTCGATTAAGTATAACATATTTGAATGTTGCAAAAGTTTGTGAATCTTCTGAAGAGAATATAAACGATAAAAGTTTATCTTGACAAATAGTGCAACTACACACACTATACTTAAAAGTAGAAAGTATTTTTCAAAATTTACAATGCTGGAAGCAAAAGTCAATATAATGCAAAGTCTTGTAGACTTCATTGGAGATTTTGAAAAGGAAAATATCATTTGCCTAGAAGATCAAAATTTACAGTTGATATGCATTCGTTGATAAATCAAAGAAAATTCTACTAAGTTTTAAATATATAGATTGTAATAATTATCATATAGAGACTAATAGTAAGAATAATATAGAGTATTTATATATTATAAATATTGTCTCGTATGGAAAATGTCTATTAAAAGAGTTGCATGTTCTTTTTTTATGGATAGTATTACACACATATTTGTGTAATTAAAATTTATGCAACAGTGAACCTAAAGTTCATCGATCCAACAATATTTACTATTTAGAATGATCGATTGGGTCATCATGAGTCAATAATATTGATGTGAGAATAATTGTTGAGAATGCACATAGACATTCATTGAAGAACAAGAAGATTCTTCAACCTAATAAATTGTCATGAGTTGTTTGCTCTCTAATAAATTAAATATTAGTCTCTCACTAGCTAAAATTGAGATTGATTCTGTCACATATTTAAGAACGAATTTATGATGTATATGTGAACCTATTAATCCACGAAGTGGAACATTTAGATATTTTATGGTCTTAGCTGACACATCCGGTAGATGACCATTTGCTCCATTAATTAAATTAAGAGCATATGTTTTTTCGATTATGGAATTAAGAAAATTCGTCGTGATGATATTGGTGAATTTACATCTCAAGAGTGTAATCATTATTGTGATAAGTGTTTAACATTTCGTAGTTCATGTTCATGTACAAAATGCTTTAATGAAATCATTTATGAGGGCACAAACTTATAATATTCGTATGAATCACCATATTTTACATGCAACGTCACTTTATATGCTTTAAGTCAGTAGCTTATGGCCAGAAGCCAAATATATTTCATCTGCAATTTTTAAAATGTGTAGTAAATGTTCAAATTGCTCCACCACAACATACAAAAATGGGTTCTCAAAGAAGGTTAAAATATATGTCGAATTTGATTCCCATCAATTATTAGATATCGTGAATCTCTGACAGATGATATATTTATTGCATATTGCTAATTGTCATTAATGAGACAAATTTTCCAACATTAGGGGGAGAAATTAAGTAAAAATTGGAAAAATACATTACATGGAATGCAATGTTATTGTCTCATTTGGGTTTCCGTACAAATCATTGTGAACTAGAAGTTCAAAAGATAATTCATTTACAAAATATAGCAAACCAAATGCTAGATGCATTTACATATGATAAGAAAGTGACGAACTCATATATACCAGTTGCAAATGCTTCATCCAAAATTGAAATCCCAACTCAACCAGTTATTTCAGCTAATGGGTCTACGACACGCCTGAAGCGTGGTAGACTAGTAGGTTCCAAAGATAAAAATCATCGGAAAATAAAAGTAGTCAACAATCAAAATGACTCAATTGAGAATGGGGATAGTCTAGAAGAAATCCTAAATATGACTAATCATGATAACATCGAAGAAGGTCAAGTACCTGAGGATAATAATGAGATTTCGATAAATTATATCGTGACAGAAAAAAATTGGAACCGGGGTGATAATTCTTGACAACATTTTTGCTTACAATGTTGCTCACGACATTATCCATGAAAATGAGGATTTTGAACCTAGATCTGTCGAAGAATGCCGACATATAAATGATTGACTTAAATGGAAAGATGCAATCAAAGCAGAATTAAGCTCACTTTCAAAAGGTGAAGTTTTTAGACCCGTAGTTTGTACACCTGAAGGTGTAAAACATGTGGGATACAAATGAGTATTTGTATGTAAAATGAATGAAAAGAATGAGGTCACAAAATACAAAGCGAGACTTGTTGCACAAAGATTCTCGCAAAGGCCTGATATTGATTATGGAAGACTTATTTACGAAGGCGTTACCAACCGTAACATTCAAGAAGTTGGTGCACAACATTGGAATGTAAAGACTCAAAGATCTCATGTGATGTTTTCACGAGGGGGAGTAAAAGAGTAAAAGCATTGCACTCTTTTTCCCTTGACTATGATTTTTGCCACTGAGTTTTCTTAGCAAGGTTTTTAACGAGACAATTGTTAAAGTATATGAATAATGTACTCTTTTTCCTTCACTAGGATTTTTTCCATTGAGTTTTTTCTAGTAAGTTTTTAACGAGACATATATTACATACAATAGATATCTAAGAGGAGGGTTATAAACATGATATATACAAGGTATATATATGGTATATATAGATATCCATAAACATGATATATACATGGTATATAGATGATACATATAGATTCAACTCTCTTAATATAACTATTCTTCTCCATGACTCATCCTCCCTTATGAATAGCATTGAGACTCTCAAAACGTTGGTCATCAATGACCTAAGTTTAGCCATCAATTACTTGTATAAGTAGAGCTTGTGTGAAGCCTTTCATACACACCTCAAATCAATTAAATACAATTTGTTTTCTCTTTACTTTGCTCTTTCATTCTCTTCTCTTTAGTATTATTCTTGTTGTTCTTATTCTCATTTTATAACAAATATGATATAGTTGAGAATCATTTTAAACCTATTTTTCTTGTATATAATTTTAAAATTTTAAACTCATCCTTAAGAAGCAATATATATCAATTAGAATTCACAAATTTGAGAAAGAGTTCTTGCACTTGTATTGATCATGCATGATGGTTTCATGATGGCCTCACTTTCATCCATCATTTTTTTTTAGTTCAACATGTAGAGTAAGAAGATTTGAATCTCTGATTTCTTGGTTGAGGGTATATGTCTTACCCAATTGACCTATGCTCATAATGAGTTTCACAAAATAATTTAAATACTATTTACCTAAATATCAAGGTTATCTCAAACAATTAGTTGCCTAGGTATAAATTTGCTTTGAACATGATTGCCTGGATCTAACAATTATCTTGAAATATTGGTTGTTTCGATATAACATTTACTTAATTATGTCTTGATATGACAATTGTCTAAAAATATTGGAAGCCTTGATATAATAATTATCTTAAAATATTGGTTGCTTTGATATATCAACTACTTTGAAATATTGGTTATCTTTGATACAACGTTACCAATTATTTGTTGCATTGATAGTTGGCTTCTCCCCCAACATTTCATGGGATCGATTATTAATATTCATTCTAACATGTTTTGAAATAAGGGGTTTGAACATAGATGGGATATTGGTTATCTTTGATAGTTTAAATTAACCTCTAAAAAGCTCAGCATGCATAGCTGTAAGTCCTTGCCTGTCTGTTTTTTTTTCAATTTTCTGCTGCTGTGATATTTTCTTTTAGAATGTTCTGTCTATGCCTAGGGCTTTTAGATTCTCTTTGTTTTACCTTAGACTAGATGCTTCTAGGACAAGTTTGGGGGTGTGCCACCTCAGACACTCATTGGGGACAATGAGTAGTTGAAGTTTGGGGGAGGCCACCCTAGGCCTAGGAACATTCCTCTTCTCTCCCGATTGGATTCATCCAAGCAAGGCTATTCTTTCATCCCCTTCAGCCGAGGCACCTGCAACTAGGCGTTCACGCTCGTTTTTATGCTTTCTGTCTTTATTTCCATTTTCCAGCTTTAGTTTGGTGTTGTTTCCTTTCTTGTAACTAGATCAGTCCATTTCGTTGTGTTCTGTCTTCTGTTATTCACTTTAAGTTGCTCTTCTATTCATTCAAACAATCAAGTAATTAAAGCATAGTTCTTCATTTCTCAATTTCCTATCTTTGCAACTCACTGTCTTACCTTGCTGTTTTCAGTTTATTTCTCTTCTAAGCATGTCTGTTTTCTCTCTTCTTTCTGTTCTCCCTATATCCATGAGTAACTAAGTCACATAGGGGCATGCTAATGACAATACTATAGGCTAAAAAACGTGAACCAAGCATGTAGGATAGCTCTCGAAGCATTGATTGTATGTAAGCTTCATCCCACGGGCAATTTCGATCGGCCATCCATTTTGTCCAAAGAACTCCTAACCTCTGGAAGGAGTAAGAGTTCAGAGTCATACACTCATGCTAGCCTTTCAAGGTAGCCAGAAAACGACCTAGGGATAGGCGTTTTCCTAGTACAAACCATAACTTTCTGCTTTAACAAGATGCTTAAGACCTTACATGGACATGAGTAAACTAAAGAATCTAATGCATGGAATTGGACGATACATGAGATTGAGTGAGTTTGATGCATAGAGAGTTGATCCAATGCTTGAGAATCGTGAGAAAATGCCTATAGAGGAGTCGTTAGTAGCCCTTGTTTCTCCATTTTACACACTTTCGCTGTTAGGAAAATTGCGGTAGAATTGCTGTTTCCGCAATTCTGCTAAGTTCACCATTCTGTTTAGCTGTTTTCTTATTCATTTATTAATCTCGTCTCTTTTCATTTGAGTTTAGCTTTGACTTGCACTTGTTTATCTTGCTACCCTCTACGTATTCAGTAGGAAATAGACAATTTAAAACCAATTCTACCCCATCAAATCCACCCTTTCTTTCTTAACTTTACACTTCACGAGTAGCTTATAATAAATCTTTGTGGGAAAACGAATGAAAAAAATACTTACTACTTGCTATAGGATCATGTATGCTTGCATGTTCTGAGTGCTCTCTCTATCTTATTGCTTATTGGTAACGATATTATTGAACTATCGCCAATCATCGGGTTGTCGAGACCCGCCAAAATAAATTTATAAATGCCCGAAATCACTAAACTATTTGTAGAATAGTAGTAACGGGGTCGATCCGCAGGGAATTAAGGAATTTTGACT
This sequence comes from Herpetospermum pedunculosum, assembly GCA_028017165.1. Taxonomy (NCBI): domain Eukaryota; kingdom Viridiplantae; phylum Streptophyta; class Magnoliopsida; order Cucurbitales; family Cucurbitaceae; genus Herpetospermum; species Herpetospermum pedunculosum. The sequence goes on along the minus strand of CM051528.1, from coordinate 47,490,101 downwards.
TAATCTTAATTAAATTTGCAAACTGTTAATATAGGTGAAATAAGGGGTAATTGTTGGTTTTCAAGTAACTAAGATAGAAACAAGCAAATGGAAAAATTAAGCTAACGGAGTTTCCGACTCGGGACGATCGGGAATAAATCTAGCAAACCTCTTGGATCATAGATTGACGCGTGTAATGGTTGAGTAATTTAACGAATGCACAGCTCGTCCAAAATTAATAAATAACTCGGACATGCTCCATGGATTTAATTAAACATAATTAATTATGCTAATCAAGCATGTCGTTCGGACATTGGCGGCCAACGCTCTCCCAAGACCGAACGGTAGCAACAAGCTAACCGTGACGACTCTCTAATTTGGACGCGAAATTAGTATGTCGATTTGGAATTCTAATTCGGGAAGAACGAACACCAAGAGCGTAAGGACGCCAATACGCTCAAGGAGCCACAATTCCTTGTTACTTGGCGGAAACGAGAGGCACGGCATCAAATCCTTTAACTAATGAACATGCTCAAAATCAAGGGTGCCTAGTCCTAAATCATTCAAACGTGCTCATAGATTAAGCAAAGAAATAGAATTCAATTCAATAAAATATACAACCAATTCAGAATTTTAATCCTACAACCTCACCAAGAGTTCTCACTACATTTATCCCTACAATCCCGAGCCAAAAACGGTAAATCTACTCACTCATGACTTGTGTGGTGTGGGACGGCTTCAAATCGAGCTTCATAGCCCCTCCCATGGTGAAAAATAGCTGCTGGACGTCAAATCAGGCGCGGAGCTCGAGGTGGAAGATGATAATGGCGGCTAAAAATCGGACAGAAACTTAAGTAATCCGTCGTAGCGTCGAGACGCTAGGGCAGCGTCTCGACGCTGCGCCCTAAATAATCCGCGCGCGCGCTCGGGGTGGCGTCGAGACGCTCGCACAGCGTCGAGACGCTGTCGGCGTCGAGCGAGCGTCGAGACGCTATCGCTCGACGCTTGCTCTCGGGTTTTTCTTCAATTCAGCGCTTCAGACTTCGGAGCGTCGAGACGCTAGGGGCAGCGTCGAGCTAGCGTCGCGACGCTGTCGCTCGACGCTAGCTCTCGGGTTTTTGCATGGAATTTCGCCTTCAATTTCCCCAAAGCACCCAAACTTCATCCCTTTGCAAGGATCTTCCCAGGAAGTGTTCTTATGCCTTTAAATCGCGATATTAAGCTCCGAAAAGCGCCGAAACGCTCTCGAGAGCGAAGCACCGAGAACACCTACAATAATTACATAAAAGCAAGATTAAGCCAATAATAAACGTGAATTAGGGACATAATTATAGCTCCAAAATGGAGCTATCAAACACCCCCAACTTAAATCTTGCTAGTCCTCGAGCAAGGTGGAATTCTGATTAATTAAATAGAACAAGAATGCATGCTAGGGACTCGATTCTCAATACTGGAAGAGACAAGGCAATTGCATTTGAAAGAACAGCGTCATGCATGCATTGGTTAAGAACAATTTGGAAAATTTAAAGATGCTTCCCTATTTATGCTTCGGATTTAGCTCCTCGATCTTAGATTTCAACAGGCTTAGAACAGCTCTATCTATCCTAAAATTTCGCTTTCCCCCTACTTATGGCTTAACAGAACAGTCTAAGGGCAGTTCATCGCTTATGCAAGTAATATAACGCAAGGCATCTTTTTCTCATTTTCATTGATCTTCATGAGCGCCTAACATGTCAATCTTACTTTCGTTTCAGCTTGCCTGCAATTTCATTGCACAGTGCATCCGACTACGGGCAAAATTCACATTTTTAAGGACTAGCGTTCACTTCTTTGTGCATCCTTTTCATGCAGTGGCGACCGTGGGTTACACGACCACCCCTGGCTACTAAGGCAACTCAAGAAGGAGGAACGCCTCATGAGATTATTTTCTTTTTATAAACTTGCATTCATTTTTTTTTCTTTTAGTCTAAAAATCATATTAAAACTTTAAGTGCACGGATTACAAACAAAAACGAATCTTGGCCCATCCTAAGGTTGCCTTTCGAGGTGACAACGAATTTCAAAACAAACAGAGCTACACTAAACTCACAGATCCAAGATAGAGTGCTAACATGCGAAGCTTAAACAGGGAAATATTTTTGAAAATTTTTCAAAATGGCCTTAACATATGCAATTGTGCTGAATTTCATGACAAATACAAATACGAAGACCTCAGCAGTACATCACAGAATTTCATAGTCAGACTAGCATGCTTTCACCGTAACTCAACAAGTAAATCAGGATTCCACAACTAAACTCGACAATCACTATAAGGCACAACCCACCACCCCCAACTTAGAATTTGACAATGTCCTCATTGGACCAAATATGCACAGTCAAAACAAAAGGAAAGAAAACCTTCCCTGAGTTGTGACTTAGGGGGTTGTAGAGCGCGCTTTAACCTTGGCCAATAAACCGCAAGGATGAGCCATTGTTTCACCTGAAAATTCACAACATCAGAGTAGAAATCAAAACTAATCCTAAAAGACGGTAAGTAAACAAAAAGCATGTACAGTTCAAGCTCGGGTGCCTCCGAGTAGCGCAAATTTTTAGAGTCGACTGCTCGACTTTACCAAAACTCAATTTATCCTTTCTCATAATCAGGCTCTCTCAAGTAAGCATGGTCGTCGAAGTCCTCTGACATTCCCTCATGAAAGATCTTTAATCGCTGGCCATTCACCGTGTATTCTTTTTCTGTATCCAGGCTCTGAATCTTGACTGCACCATAGTGATGAACATCAGTGATAATGAAAGGACCAAGCCACCTGGAACGAAGTTTACCTGGCATGAACTTCAAGCGGGAGTTGAACAAGAGGACCTTCTGACCAACTTCGAAGTGTTTCCTGACGACTCGCCTGTCGTGGAACATTTTGGTCTTTTCCTTGTAGGTCTTCGAGTTCTCATATGCATCCAGGCGAAGCTCCTCTAGTTCTTGCAATTTGAGGAGTCTTTCCTCGCCCGCCAAGTCAAAGTCCATGTTGCACTTCTTCACGGCCCAGTAAGCTTTGTGTTCGATCTCCACGGGGAGATGACAGGCTTTACCATAAACCATCCGGTAGGGAGACATCCCTATGGGGGTTTTGTAAGCCGTACGGTAAGCCCACAAAGCGTCGTCCAGCCTGAGGCTCCAATCCTTCCTTCCTGGACTTACTGTTTTCTCGAGGATGCTCTTCACCTCTCGATTGGAAACCTCCGCTTGACCATTGGTCTGAGGATGATACGGGGTAGAGATTTTATGATTGACCCCATATTTCCTCATCAAGGCCTGGATCGTTTTGTTGCAGAAGTGGCTCCCCTGGTCACTTATGATGGCTCGTGGAACTCCATACCTGCTAAAAATGTTAGATTTGACAAAACTGGAAACAACATTAGCGGTATCAACTTTGGTGGCTTTGGCTTCCACCCATTTAGACACGTAGTCCACAGCCAATAAGATATAGACAAAACCAAATGAAGGGGGAAAGGGTCCCATAAAGTCCATACCCCAAACCTCAAAAATTTCACAAGTTAAAATGGGGTTTTGGAGCATTTCATTCCTACTAGTGATGGTCCCTTTTCTCTGACACTGATCACAAGATTTACAAAACTCATAACAGTCCTTAAACAGTGATGGCCAGAAAAACCCACAATCTAAAATTTTTCTCGCAGTTCTATTTTGCCCGAAGTGTCCCCCGCATGCAAATTCATGGCAAAAGGTAAGGATGGACCTATGTTCAGACTTAGGGACGCACTTCCTAATTACTTGGTCAGCGCAAAATTTCCATAAAACGGGCTCTTCCCAAACATATGTCTTGGCTTCGCTCTTCAGCTTAGCTCTTTGATTATATGAAAAGTCGAATGGGAACGTACCTGTGACCAAGTAATTGACAATGTCGGCGTACCATGGTGTCTCCACACTCACCTGGAAAAGAACTTCATCAGGGAATTCGTCATTCAGGGGCAGATCGTCCTCATTACGCACAATACGGCTCAAGTGGTCAGCAACGGTATTTTCTGATCCTTTTCTGTCCTGAACAGAGACGTCGAACTCCTGGAGTAATAATACCCATCTGAGCAGTCTAGGCTTCGAGTCTTTCTTGTTCATCAAGTATCGAACTGCTGCATGATCAGAAAAAACAATTACTTTAGATCCAAGAATATATGGCCGAAATTTATCAAGAGCGAAAACTATGGAAAGCAGCTCCTTCTCTGTTGTTGTGTAACCGATCTGCGCGGAATTGAGCGTCCTAGAGGCATAATAAATCACATGGCTCTTCTTGTCTATCCTCTGGCCCAACACAGCTCCTACGGCATAATTGCTTGCGTCGCACATGATCTCGAAAGGAGTCCCCCACTGCGGTGGATGAATGATGGGTGCATTGGTCAAGCACTTCTTCAGAACATCAAAGGCAAGCTTGCACTCTTTGTCAAAACAGAATGGAACATCTTTTTTCAGCAAGCTTGTCATCGGAGTCACTATCTTCGAGAAGTCTTTAATGAACCTGCGGTAAAAACCTGCGTGACCAAGAAAAGAACGTACTTCCCGAAGATTCGTGGGGTAAGGTAAATCAGATATGACATCAATTTTTGCTTTATCAACCTCTATCCCCTTAGCAGACACAACGTGACCCAATACTATGCCCTGACTGGCCATGAAATGACACTTTTCAAAATTTAAAACAAGATTAGTTTCGATGCATCTTTCCATGACTCTAGACAAGTTAAACAGGCAATCTTTAAATGAACTTCCATATACAGTGCAATCATCCATAAAGACTTCGATGCATTTTTCTACAAATTCAGAAAATATGCTCATCATGCATCGCTGAAAAGTCCCTGGAGCATTACAAAGCCCAAAGGGCATTCTCCTATATGCGTAAGTTCCGAATGGACAAGTAAAAGTAGTCTTTTCTTGGTCTTCCTGGGCTATGGGAATTTGATAAAACCCAGAAAAACCATCAAGAAAACAGAAGAATGGTTTCCCAGCTAAACGCTCCACCATTTGATCTATGAAGGGAATAGGAAAGTGGTCCTTCTTTGTCACGTCATTCAGTTTTCTAAAATCAATACACATTCTCCACCCATTTTGTACTCTCTTAGGTACTAACTCCCCCTTATCATTTCTAATAACAGTTATGCCCGTCTTTTTAGGTACAACATGAATAGGGCTAACCCATTGGCTATCAGAAATGGGAAAGATAATACCTGCATCCAGGAGTTTGTGTATCTCAGACAACACTACCTCTTTCATGGCAGGGTTCAGTCTCCGCTGAGGCTCTCGGGATGGCTTTGCTCCCTCATCCAGCCGAATCTTGTGCATGCACAGCACTGGACTCAACCCGTGCAAGTCTGCCAATGTCCATCCCATGGCTCTTTTGTTCTTTTTCAGAACCTCGACCAACTCGCCTTCTTGTTCCGATGTAAGCTCCTTGGAGATAATTACCGGAAGTGTCTCCACCTCACCCAAGTACACGTACTTGAGATGACCCGGCAACTCCTTCAATTCCAACTTGGGAGCCTGCAAAAGAGATGGTAATATTTTAGTTGGCTTTTCACATGTCTCTAAAGCAAAAGTAGGTTGTTCAGACAATTCAGTCAATATGGGAACACTACTTTCAACTTCGCAAACAATTTCAGTAAAAACGAGTGGGTCATCCCCATCAACAACAGTCATGCATTCTTCTTGTTCTAAAGTATCTAGCAGATCAATTTTACAGACAGAATGCACATCAGCACGTTGTTTCATGGCATCAAATACATTAAATTCGAACACATCCCCTTCATACTCAACAGACAAAGTTCCATCATGCACATTAATTTTCGTTTTCGCGGTTTTCATGAATGGTCTACCAAGTAAAACAGAAGTGGTGGATGTGTTTTCTTCCAAATTTATCACATAAAAATCAGCAGGGAAGATTAAGTCCTTAACTTTAACCAACACATCTTCAATCAACCCTAGAGGATGAATAGAAGACCTATTAGCTAACTGGATAACTATACTAGTTTCCTGCATACCTTCTAAACCGAGGCTCTTGTAGACTGAATATGGCATAACATTAATTGAAGCTCCTAAGTCTAGCATAGCGTGCTCGATTTCTCTATCCCCTATAGTACATGGCAAGAGGAACATATCTGGGTCCTGGCATTTGCTTGGAATACCTTGGGTTATCAGGGCAGAAACATTCTTGCTTACCACGACTCTCTCAGGACTCTTAGTCTTCCTCTTTATAGTGCACATCTCCTTAAGGAATTTAGCGTACCTTGGGATTTGTTGAATTGCATCCAGTACCGGTATATTGATCCCAACTTTCCTCAACGTCTCAAGTACATCCGCGTTGTTGGCCTCCTTAGATGGCCTTGCAAGCCTACTAGGAAAAGGAGCAACGGGAGTGTAAGACTTCATAGAAATAAGAGGAGGAGGAGTTACAACAGTTTCAGAGGGCGCTTGAGAACACTTATCTGGAAATATCTCTGAATCTTTTGGAGAACTCACGGGAGTGGTTTGAGATGGCACTTCTTTACCACTTCTGAGGTTTATCGCACTAACCCCTTCCGCTTTGGATTCAATTCTACTCATTCTTTCCTTCACCTCTGAGAATTCATCTCTTAGAGACTTAATCTGCGACATTGTCTCATCGCTAGCTTCCATGAGCGATTTGAACATGCTTTCAATGGCTTTACCTGAAATAGAAGAAACATCCTGAGATGATTTTTCTTGCATCGTATGAACTAAACCAAATACCTGAGACACTTGTTCTTTGAGCACTTCTATGTCGGAAGACATCTTAGAATGCTCGTTTCTTCCTCCGTACTGGCGACGGTTCTCAGCTATGTTGGAGATCAACTGACGGGCTTCCGCAGGCGTTTTCTCCCAAAGGGCTCCTCCACTTGCTGCATCAAGCATCTGGCGGTCGTGCGTGAGCAACCCATCATAGAAGCATTCGATAAGCGCGACTTCCGCTATCAAATGGTTCAGACATTTTTCACAGAGTTTAATGAACCTCTCCCAGCACTCGTGAAATGCCTCGTCCTTTCCTTGCTCAAATTGTCGTATATCTCTTTTCACTGCTCTGGCTTTTGAAGCTGGGAAATACCTTCCCAAGAATAGACTCTGCAACTTCTCCCAAGTAAAGATGGTCCCCGATGGCAAGTAATGCAGCCAATCTCGAGCTTCACCTTTTAGGGTGAATGGAAAAGCTCTCAGGTAGAGCTGATCTTTTGTTATGTCGCCAGGCTTCATTGCGGAGCTTACCATTTGAAACTCCTTGAGATGTTTGTAAGGATCTTCATCTGCTTCACCACAAAAAGAGGTTTAAAGGTTAATCACACCTGATTTAAGCACAAACTCACCTGAAATTTCCGGGTAGGAAATACAAGAAGGTTGGTGGCCCATAGCAAATGATGTCCATTGTCTTAGCGTTTTTTGGACTCCAATCTCATCATCAATCTCCATTTTCTCAGTACAAATTTGGCACTTCTAGCACACTTAAACAAACAGATCAAAATTGCAAATAATAAAAGAATAAACAGAAATATATTTTTTTTTTTTTTAAAGTAAAAATTAAAAGTTTACAAATCAAATTTAAATTAAGCCGAATTACACTTAGTTCCCCGGCAACGGCGCCAATTTTGGTAACGATATTATTGAACTATCGCCAATCATCGGGTTGTCGAGACCCGCCAAAATAAATTTATAAATGCCCGAAATCACTAAACTATTTGTAGAATAGTAGTAACGGGGTCGATCCGCAGGGAATTAAGGAATTTTGACTTAATCTTAATTAAATTTGCAAACTGTTAATATAGGTGAAATAAGGGGTAATTGTTGGTTTTCAAGTAACTAAGATAGAAACAAGCAAATGGGAAAATTAAGCTAACGGAGTTTCCGACTCGGGACGATCGGGAATAAATCTAGCAAACCTCTTGGATCATAGATTGACGCGTGTAATGGTTGAGTAATTTAACGAATGCACAGCTCGTCCAAAATTAATAAATAACTCGGACATGCTCCATGGATTTAATTAAACATAATTAATTATGCTAATCAAGCATGCCGTTCGGACATTGGCGGCCAACGCTCTCCCAAGACCGAACGGTAGCAACAAGCTAACCGTGACGACTCTCTAATTTGGACGCGAAATTAGTATGTCGATTTGGAATTCTAATTCGGGAAGAACGAACACCAAGAGCGTAAGGACGCCAATACGCTCAAGGAGCCACAATTCCTTGTTACTTGGCGGAAACGAGAGGCACGGCATCAAATCCTTTAACTAATGAACATGCTCAAAATCAAGGGTGCCTAGTCCTAAATCATTCAAACGTGCTCATAGATTAAGCAAAGAAATAGAATTCAATTCAATAAAATATACAACCAATTCAGAATTTTAATCCTACAACCTCACCAAGAGTTCTCACTACATTTATCCCTACAATCCCGAGCCAAAAACGGTAAATCTACTCACTCATGACTTGTGTGGTGTGGGACGGCTTCAAATCGAGCTTCATAGCCCCTCCCATGGTGAAAAATAGCTGCTGGACGTCAAATCAAGCGCGGAGCTCGAGGTGGAAGATGATAATGGCGGCTAAAAATCGGACAGAAACTTAAGCAATCTGTCGTAGCGTCGAGACGCTAGGGCAGCGTCTCGACGCTGCGCCCTAAATAATCCGCGCGCGCGTTCGGGGTGGCGTCGAGACGCTCGCACAGCGTCGAGACGCTGTCGGCGTCGAGCGAGCGTCGAGACGCTATCGCTCGACGCTTGCTCTCGGGTTTTTCTTCAATTCAGCGCTTCAGACTTCGGAGCGTCGAGACGCTAGGGGCAGCGTCTCGACGCTGGACAGCGTCGAGCTAGCGTCGCGACGCTGTCGCTCGACGCTAGCTCTCGGGTTTTTGCATGGAATTTCGCCTTCAATTTCCCCAAAGCACCCAAACTTCATCCCTTTGCAAGGATCTTCCCGGGAAGTGTTCTTATGCCTTTAAATCGCGATATTAAGCTCCGAAAAGCGTCGAAACGCTCTCGAGAGCGAAGCACCGAGAACACCTACAATAATTACATAAAAGCAAGATTAAGCCAATAATAAACGTGAATTAGGGACATAATTATAGCTCCAAAATGGAGCTATCACTTATTTATTTTAACACATTGAGCACGCAACAGTTGTTGTTGAAGTCGAGATCATAATCATAAAAGAGGAAAAAGTAATTACTCATTTTATGGTAGTTATAGATCATTCAATTTTTAAGAAAACCACACATTATGATAAAAAGAAAAGTTTCACGGTTTAAATGTGATACATAAAGAGACATTAGTTTCTACATGTCGTACATTTAAGTTCTTTGTGAATTTGAAAATGTCTCAATAAATGAAAATGAGAACAATGTGTGGAAGCAAACTTTGTAAATTTGTTTGAATCTCCTGAAGAGTTAATTGATCTTTTTTAGCCCTTAAATATGACATATTTGGATGTTATAAGTTTCTTTGAATCTTCTGAAGAGATGATTATTATTTTTTTACTCGATTAAGTATAACATATTTGAATGTTGCAAAAGTTTGTGAATCTTCTGAAGAGAATATAAACGATAAAAGTTTATCTTGACAAATAGTGCAACTACACACACTATACTTAAAAGTAGAAAGTATTTTTCAAAATTTACAATGCTGGAAGCAAAAGTCAATATAATGCAAAGTCTTGTAGACTTCATTGGAGATTTTGAAAAGGAAAATATCATTTGCCTAGAAGATCAAAATTTACAGTTGATATGCATTCGTTGATAAATCAAAGAAAATTCTACTAAGTTTTAAATATATAGATTGTAATAATTATCATATAGAGACTAATAGTAAGAATAATATAGAGTATTTATATATTATAAATATTGTCTCGTATGGAAAATGTCTATTAAAAGAGTTGCATGTTCTTTTTTTATGGATAGTATTACACACATATTTGTGTAATTAAAATTTATGCAACAGTGAACCTAAAGTTCATCGATCCAACAATATTTACTATTTAGAATGATCGATTGGGTCATCATGAGTCAGTAATATTGATGTGAGAATAATTGTTGAGAATGCACATAGACATTCATTGAAGAACAAGAAGATTCTTCAACCTAATAAATTGTCATGAGTTGTTTGCTCTCTAATAAATTAAATATTAGTCTCTCACTAGCTAAAATTGAGATTGATTCTGTCACATATTTAAGAACGAATTTATGATGTATATGTGAACCTATTAATCCACGAAGTGGAACATTTAGATATTTTATGGTCTTAGCTGACACATCCGGTAGATGACCATTTGCTCCATTAATTAAATTAAGAGCATATGTTTTTTCGATTATGGAATTAAGAAAATTCGTCGTGATGATATTGGTGAATTTACATCTCAAGAGTGTAATCATTATTGTGATAAGTGTTTAACATTTCGTAGTTCATGTTCATGTACAAAATGCTTTAATGAAATCATTTATGAGGGCACAAACTTATAATATTTGTATGAATCACCATATTTTACATGCAACGTCACTTTATATGCTTTAAGTCAGTAGCTTATGGCCAGAAGCCAAATATATTTCATCTGCAATTTTTAAAATGTGTAGTAAATGTTCAAATTGCTCCACCACCACATACAAAAATGGGTTCTCAAAGAAGGTTAAAATATATGTCGAATTTGATTCCCATCAATTATTAGATATCGTGAATCTCTGACAGATGATATATTTATTGCATATTGCTAATTGTCATTAATGAGACAAATTTTCCAACATTAGGGGGAGAAATTAAGTAAAAATTGGAAAAATACATTACATGGAATGCAATGTTATTGTCTCATTTGGGTTTCCGTACAAATCATTGTGAACTAGAAGTTCAAAAGATAATTCATTTACAAAATATAGCAAACCAAATGCTAGATGCATTTACATATGATAAGAAAGTGACGAACTCATATATACCAGTTGCAAATGCTTCATCCAAAATTGAAATCCCAACTCAACCAGTTATTTCAGCTAATGGGTCGACGACACGCCTGAAGCGTGGTAGACCAGTAGGTTCCAAAGATAAAAATCATCGGAAAATAAAAGTAGTCAACAATCAAAATGACTCAATTGAGAATGGGGATAGTCTAGAAGAAATCCTAAATATGACTAATCATGATAACATCGAAGAAGGTCAAGTACCTGAGGATAATAATGAGATTTCGATAAATTATATCGTGACAGAAAAAAATTGGAACCGGGGTGATAATTCTTGACAACATTTTTGCTTACAATGTTGCTCACGACATTATCCATGAAAATGAGGATTTTGAACCTAGATCTGTCGAAGAATGCCGACATATAAATGATTGACTTAAATGGAAAGATGCAATCAAAGCAGAATTAAGCTCACTTTCAAAAGGTGAAGTTTTTAGACCCGTAGTTTGTACACCTGAAGGTGTAAAACATGTGGGATACAAATGAGTATTTGTATGTAAAATGAATGAAAAGAATGAGGTCACAAAATACAAAGCGAGACTTGTTGCACAAAGATTCTCGCAAAGGCCTGATATTGATTATGGAAGACTTATTTACGAAGGCGTTACCAACCGTAACATTCAAGAAGTTGGTGCACAACATTGGAATGTAAAGACTCAAAGATCTCATGTGATGTTTTCACGAGGGGGAGTAAAAGAGTAAAAGCATTGCACTCTTTTTCCCTTGACTATGATTTTTGCCACTGAGTTTTCTTAGCAAGGTTTTTAACGAGACAATTGTTAAAGTATATGAATAATGTACTCTTTTTCCTTCACTAGGATTTTTTCCATTGAGTTTTTTCTAGTAAGTTTTTAACGAGACATATATTACATACAATAGATATCTAAGAGGAGGGTTATAAACATGATATATACAAGGTATATATATGGTATATATAGATATCCATAAACATGATATATACATGGTATATAGATGATACATATAGATTCAACTCTCTTAATATAACTATTCTTCTCCATGACTCATCCTCCCTTATGAATAGCATTGAGACTCTCAAAACGTTGGTCATCAATGACCTAAGTTTAGCCATCAATTACTTGTATAAGTAGAGCTTGTGTGAAGCCTTTCATACACACCTCAAATCAATTAAATACAATTTGTTTTCTCTTTACTTTGCTCTTTCATTCTCTTCTCTTTAGTATTATTCTTGTTGTTCTTATTCTCATTTTATAACAAATATGATATAGTTGAGAATCATTTTAAACCTATTTTTCTTGTATATAATTTTAAAATTTTAAACTCATCCTTAAGAAGCAATATATATCAATTAGAATTCACAAATTTGAGAAAGAGTTCTTGCACTTGTATTGATCATGCATGATGGTTTCATGATGGCCTCACTTTCATCCATCATTTTTTTTTAGTTCAACAACATGTAGAGTAGGAAGATTTGAATCTCTGATTTCTTGGTTGAGGGTATATGTCTTACCCAATTGACCTATGCTCATAATGAGTTTCACAAAATAATTTAAATACTATTTACCTAAATATCAAGGTTATCTCAAACAATTAGTTGCCTAGGTATAAATTTGCTTTGAACATGATTGCCTGGATCTAACAATTATCTTGAAATATTGGTTGTTTCGATATAACATTTACTTAATTATGTCTTGATATGACAATTGTCTAAAAATATTGGAAGCCTTGATATAATAATTATCTTAAAATATTGGTTGCTTTGATATATCAACTACTTTGAAATATTGGTTATCTTTGATACAACGTTACCAATTATTTGTTGCATTGATAGTTGGCTTCTCCCCCAACATTTCATGGGATCGATTATTAATATTCATTCTAACATGTTTTGAAATAAGGGGTTTGAACATAGATGGGATATAGGATTTTTAAAAAATGTTTAACATAACTCGTTATTACATTCATGTTGGGCCGGTCCAAAAATAGAAAATGAGATAATTAGTATATTTATCTTTCTAACCCCAATGTAATAGTTTTACGTTTTTTTTAAATAAATAAAAAATAAACCAAAAAGAAAAAAAATAGTTTTAATGACTGATTTGAAATTATTTCCTTAAACCGCGCTATTGAATATCAAAGATATATATTCTTCTTGAAGGAAAAACGATTTTTCGAAAATATACTCTCTGGTTTTTCTTTTTTCTCTAGTTTCAAATGAAAACCAAAATCGCCAACGGTAGTCCCCCATCGTCGTCGTGAGTTTACTAATCGTCAGTCCTGTACTTTGAGCGTCGCCTTGTTCATACCCAATTTCCGCCACAAAATCGTTAGGGTTGAACCATCGTCAAGTTTATTTTTCGTTGCCGTCGGGTTAGGGTTTTCAACGGGATTGCGCCGCCGTGGGTTTCCTCCTCTTCGGTCAGGATATATGTCAAGGTATATATCAGAGTATATATATCATGGTATGAAAAAAAAAATTGATATGATTTATCATTGTATTTAAGAGGGTATATAACAGAGTACATATCATGATCTTTTTTTTTATATAAACATTGATACTGTTTTCAGAATATACAAATGATTTTGTAGGTTTTAAATCAAAATTGAAATTTTGTTGGTTGAATATAACAGGGTATGGTTTTTATGGGACATTATGAGCAACCTTCAATATCATAATATGTATAGTATCATATATCATATATATTGTGGTACACAATGAAGTATATATATTATATAATAGATACATATGAACAAAAACATGGATGGAGGAAATCGCGTTTATTTTCAAAAACGTTAGCGCGGCAAGGTGTAAAGAACGGTGGGGAAAACGGATCGACGACGATGAGGCGACAATGGTTAGAGATTGACGACGTTGGTGCGGCGATGGCACGACAATGGTTAGAGACCGACGACTGAAAATCCTCTTTCTTGTACGACGACGAAAACAAAGAATTGGGATTAAGCAAGGTTTAAAGGGTTTAAGGTTTAGGGGCGGCGACGAGCAATCGAAGATAGTATGACGACGATGGAGATGTGAGGGTGCGAAAACGGAACGACGATGAGCAAGCGGCTGAATTAAGATAGGTACAACGACGATGAAGAAAATATGGTGGTGATAAAGAAGAAGAGAAATTAATGGAGGAAGAATTTTTTTTTTTTTTTCATAAATGCTATAGTCAATGTCATACATAACAAAAACTCATTAATTGTAATTGATAATTGCCATAAGTAAAAAATCGTTATTAAGATTACAAAGTTAAAAACAAGGGTTGGTTGCACAAACAGCAATCAGACCCAAAATAATTGCAAATTGAGCAAAGTTTAAAACCTTTTGCAAATATGGCAAAAAATCATTGGCTATCACTGATAGACTTTATGACTATTACTGATAGACTTCTATCACTGATAGACTATTATCACTGAAAAAAATCTATAAAAAAAAGACTACTATCAGTGATAGAAATTGCCATATCCGCAATTTTTTTTTAAAAAAATGCTATAGTTTTAATTATTTTACTCTAAATTGACATTTGTTACAATTTTCCTAAAAACAAAATAAAAATAAAAAATAATTTGGATTTTAAATGGAAGGTAAATTGGTAAGATAAAATTACAATAAATTCATTAAATAACACGAAAAATATAGTAATAAAAAAAATTATATTAGACATTTGTAAAAATATGATTTAAAAAATGATCCATTTATGTAATTATCTCTTGGAATAACAAACAAAATCTCATTTCATTTTCAACCTAAAAGTCAAAAGTCTAAAAGATTTTTTTTTCGAAATCAAATCTTACTAACCAATTTGAGCATAGCTCAAGAAATAAGCACTAATTATCATCTTAAAAGTCGATAGTTCAATACCCTAATCGTGGGGTGTTAACTAAAAAAAAATCTTACGGATTCAGGGCATGACTTGGTTGAGAGATATTTGAGTTTTTGGGATTGCTCAACTTTATTGGGAATGCATAAAAATCATGCTTTTTAGAACTTAAATGAGAAATTTAAATGCAGGTCAATGGAACAAATAAATACAAAGATGAAAATCATGTCAAGAACTCATAAGTGATGTATTGTTTATAGGCTTAATTTTTAAAAGCTAAGAACTAAAAAACTAAATACCTTTATTTTTTGTTTTTAATTTTAAAAAATTAAACCTATAAACATTACTCCCACCTATGAGTTCTTTTGTTTTGTTATCTACCTTTTACAAGTATTTTCAAAATCCATAAGTTTTAAAAACTAAAAAAAAAAAAGTAATGTTTCAAATTTATTTTTGTTTTTTAAATTCGACTAAAAATTCTAATGTTTCCTTAATAAATAAATAAATAATAATAATAATAATAAATTAAATGGTTATGAAAGGACTTAAATTTTGAAATTTGAAATCAGAAATGGATTATGGCAAAGCAATTGGCCGTTTGGTTTAAGAATTTGTAGATGTCTAGGAATAAAAAATGTTTGAGAATGATATGTCTGAAAATAAGATTACTAGGAATAAAAGAATGTTTGTGTTTGGTTGTGCATGAGAATGACACCAGATATTTATGAAAATAGATGTTATAGGTGTATTTTGTGTGATTTCTAATAGGAATATAAGTTTTATTACATTATAAATATGGAGTAATAATCCAATAAAACTTATTTAAATAAATAATATAAATTAATTTAAGTTATTACTTATTTTATATAAATATTCCAAAATGCATTTTATATTAGTTATGTCTAATTATTCAATTATTTCTATATAATTAAATTTCATAACCTTCCAAATTCAATAGAGTTAGTTTTTACATTTTATTTAGTTTTCATTAATTAATGAAAATTAATTGAATCAATTAAACTTAATAAATTGATTCTAAACTAAATTTTAACTGATTAGTTTATATCAAAATATAATTAAGTATAAATAACATAAAATTTAAATTCTAGTTATAGCAATTGAGTAATTAATAATAAATGTTATTTAGCTACAATTTAACATAATTATATACTTAAATAATATAAACTTTATATACAAACAAAAGACTGGTACAAGCTTTCAATGAAAAGTGTAAAAAAAAATAGTTGTATTTTTTAAATTTAATAAATTAGGCTAAATATAAAATAAATAAATAAATAAAAAATTGAAACCAATGCATTTAAAAAGAAAAGAAAAAAAAATGAAAGCCATAGACAAAGTCATCAAATGGAAGGACATAGAAAGTGGCCAAAAAATAATGCCCGAAAATAAGTTATTCTCACGTAAACTGTTGAAGCCCTTGTACCAAACATGGGCATATCAAAAAGTCATTTTCATTCCAATGACATTAAACCAAACGGCACTCAACATCTTCACCTTGGTGGTTCTTGATCTTGGCCTCGGTTATTCCCATTAGTTACTATAAGAATTGCTCCCAACAATGAAATTCATAGCACAAAGTAATTTGAGTTGTATAAAATGGGTCGATTAGGAAAGAAGGTAACGATTTAACTATAATTTCCACATCATTGGTACAGAGTCCATAACAGAAGCTATGTAAAGAATTCGTTTCCATCTTAAACATTTGATTGAAAAGCCTACTTTTCCACTTCCATTTATTCAGTCCAGAACAGAACCTATGTGAAGAATTCATTACTACATCATTCAGTCGAAGTTGAAACTTCCAATCTGCGCGCTCGACCGATTCGCCTCCAGCTAATTCAGAGCGGATGCCTACAATATTCACAAACTTCTCCAGCTTGTATCATATTTCTCAATACTACCTTCTATGAGTGTTAGTCCATGCCAGAAGCAAGCTTTCAAGAACCACGGATTGGTGCACCTATTGAAGGGAAAATCATCAGAATCAAGTTTGCCACAACACAACACAACACGCAGAGCGTTTTCGGTTTCTGGGTGAAGTACAGGTTCATATATTGAGAATGAAATACATCATTTGAAGTTCCACAAATGTTGTAACAATATGCCTTGGAAAATATTTCAGTCCAGTCTTTCGTACTTGACTATAACCCTTGTATTATTAGTTGTGTTATAAGACTACTCTAGAGTCTTGAAAGTCTAGGAAAACTATGAGTGATTGCTTGGAAATAAAACTTGGTGCTGCAGAAAGGAGGAGGAACTTAGCATTCCATATTTATCAAAAAGATCAGAGAGAGGATACACACAAACGGCCAGGAGATGAAGTTGAATAAACGGCCAGGAGATGGAGATGGAGATGAAGATTGAAGTTTTGCCACCTATTCTTCAAGTAATTTTATTGTTTTCAAGAGGATCTTGAGTTCACCATTCTCCGTTTTCTTTTTTCCATTCTGAGATGAAGATTGAATAGAATGCTAGGTTACATAGATTACTTGTTTATATTGAGCGCAAAGTATTTGATCTTTATTCAAAACTAAATAACTATTGGTGCCTAGTTTGAGGTGATTACATAAATCTCTAATTCCGTAGTCTTCAAAGCTAGAAAATATCTAGATATGAAGATTGTTTTTTTGTATGCTCTTTTCTATATAGATAGAAAGTATCTAGAGCGTGTCGAGAGAATGGCAGGCCCTCAGTGCGTAGACAGACATATATAGGAGGACCAATAAAGAAGAAAAGAGTAATGCGTGAGGAGAGAGAGGAAGATATCAAGTATCAAATTAGCGATTGCTTGTTAAGGAGGGTGGGGGGGGGGGGGGCTAGGAATCTAAATCTCCCTAATCATTTTTCTTTGTTTTCCTTCTAAATTCAATACAAATTGAGGTACTTCTCTTGGTGCATACACAACGATATGAACTTCATCCTTACAGAGTTCCTTTGGGGGGGGTGGCTAAAAGGAAAGGCTAGAATTTTATAGAAGAGCATCACTAGAGATCTACTCTTTGGTCACCGTCACTCTGAATTGAGAGAAACAATAGGCTGTCAAAGAAAAGCTTAGAGAGTCTCAACAGTTTTTGGGAATTTGTACAGCACTCTGCCCCACCTCTCTGGGGCAAAATTACACTACTTTTTCAATGATTGGATTGTGGCCCTTTTGTTAAACCCCTCTCTTGAGTGCTTCGGTAATGAAATCTTTGCCTCTTATTATTATAATTTTTTAAAAAAATGAGGTACTTCTCCATATTTTAGTGGATTATTTGAACACTTGGGCTCTACAAATATTACATTAGTGTTTTAGCAATTCAACCCTGGCACAGCTACAAAAGAGATGGATGCTAAGATGAATGTAATAGAAGAAAAACACAAGAAAATCCAACCATATGTTCACAAAGAAACGGAACTGATGATTTACCATCATTGGCAGTTGGAGCACGGCAGGAAGAATGCAGTAAAGAGATTGGACTTTCTTGTGAAAGAGAAGTTCATATTAGACCGAAAGGAGGGTGACAGGCTAGAACTAAAGTTTCAAAGGAAACATCACTTAAGCCATGGTTCCAACAGTTATTACCATCTTAGAAACGATTGTTTCAACCTTGATAAAAGGGCAAGTTGCTTTTATTTGCTCCACTATTTTCCACAAGGAAAACAATGGTTTTTCCTGTTCTTTACGATCCCAAAAGAAGAAAAAAGAGAAAAAAGAGGTTGGTCAAAATTAAAATAAAACTAAAAATGCAAGGGCCACTTTGACGAAGTTCAGGAAAAAATAAAGAAAAGAAAAGGGCTTTCTGATTATCATAAATGCAATGGCTGGTTGAATTTTCAGCATGAATTCCGAATGTGGTAAAAAGTGACATAAAACTAAAAAATCAAGGGCCATGCATGTTGACGAAGTCCAGAAAAAGAAGGCTTTCTGAAGCTGGTTGAATTTTGAGTAAGAATTCAGAATGTGATTAAAGTGAAGGAGTCAAAGGAGTCAATGTGCAAGTGCAACAGAGAGAGAGAGATGAGCAGGAATGGTATGGATGAGACTTTTTTCTGATTCAGGACATTCCAATATTTTTTTATTGATAAAAAACAATTTTATTGATGAATGAAATTACAAAAGTGAGGGGAAAATAGTCTCAATCCAAAGGAGTTACAATAAACTTCTCCAACTCGACAAAAGTGAAGCATAACTATAAGAATGAAAAAGACGAGATTATTTACAGCAGGATATAGCAAGAAAGACAATGTTGTAAAAAAAAAAAAAACTTTCAAAGGACTGCTCCTTTTCACCAAATATTCTCTGATTTGTTTTAATCCATGTGGCTCAAAAGAAAGCTCTAACAAGATTTATCCACAGAAGTTTCTTCATCTTTTTGAAGGGGTGGACCGCGAGTGTAAGTGATAGGAGACAGCTAATATCACTTGGGACAGTCCAAACAAAAACCAAAAGAATGTGATCCTAGAATTTTGTGGTAAAAGGGCAAGTGTGGAATACGTGACCTTGTGACTTGTGACTACAAATTTTGCTTGCATAGGACACACCATTGAGGGATAATCATTGAGTAGGACATTCCAATATTTCATCTTTAAATTTCCATTCTTCAAATAATTCACTTTTAAATTAAGTAAAAGAAAATGATAATATTTTTCCAAAAATAATAAGAGGAAATGATAAAGCATATATAAGAAGCTTTCAGGGCAAAAAAAAAAAAATCTATAGAACTTCCATTGATGCATCAAGAAATAACCATACACAAAGTAACACACTGTTTGAACCATGAATGAAGTGAGTTAAATTAAGTCATTCTTACGCTGTTCGTCTTCCTCATCATCACCACTGCGACTTTTAAAGAATGGAGTCAGGTAGTTCCTATTCAAAGCTGTAAATGACGAAGTGCTGAGGAAAAAAGAGAGGCATTTTAATGATGATTCAGTAAACAGAAAAGTCTGAAAATGAAAGACGGATATTTTTTTTTTTATATATAGGAAACAGAAACCATTCATTGATAAGATGAAATGAAAGACGGATATTAGATGTTACCTCTCATGAAACTCTTTCAGTTTCATTTTGATCCTACTCCTTGATGTTCCTTCATCATTATAAGGAGTAATGTAGCCACTGCTTACATCAGGGCTCTGAGAGAAAGAGGGAACAAAAGATTAAAAGGTCTTGAGTTTCATTAACTATTACTGTAGCAACAACAGACCTATTCCCCAGCCTGTTTCCAACGCATGAATGAAAAATGGCCGGGTATCATGATTATTTTGAAAATAAGTGTACAGAAATTTATACATGAATCTTCCAGCTTAATCACTAAAAAATATCAAAGAATTTAATAATAAGCCAGAAGAACCCCTTTGAACAAACTTTTCCGTTGTTACTTGAGCATGAAACTATAGAACCCACAGGCATTTGATAGGACCTGATCACACAAAGGAAGATTGAGGAAAATTTATTTGACCTACTATAGAAGTAAGATTCCCAAACAAGCTATTTTTATCGATTACGATAAATTTAATATTTTTATCAATACTTTAACACTCTACCTCACTTGTGAGCTTGAAAATTTATAGAAGGCCCAACAAGTGGAAATCAATATTAATTGAGGAAGAAATGACATTATAGGAGTTCAAACACACGACCTTCTGCTCTAATTCCATGTTAAATCAAATCACCATTAAACCCAAAAAGTTTAAGCCGATGGGTTACAATAAATTTAATCCAACCATGCAAATACTAGCCATAACTTTCCTCTAGAGGAAATCACCAAAGCCAAGGAAGTTCCCCTTTGCTAGAGCGATCCCACGAGACCTCGTGGGAGGTGGGAGGAGAGATCCAACTCTATCTAACAAGGTTTGGTTACTATCGGGGCAATAGACCCGATCCCAAATGAAATCTCTCATGAACTTCTCCATAGAATTTATGGCTTTAATAAGAGCTCCAAGAAGTGAGAAAAAGTATATTGGTAGGCTAATCAAGACAAACTGGGCTAAAGTCACTCTTCTCCCTTTCGTGAGTAGAAAGCATGATATGATCATGGACACCACTACAATGCCTCAAGGACCAATGACAAGATCAAGGGCCAAATCACTTGGAGAAGCCATCAGAATAAGCATATCCACGGATTAGTGACACTCTACTGCTTTGTTCCAACTTCAACTGCTTATATCTTTCTCAAGGTATTCTAGAATATAGTCAAATTAGGTACCAAGAAAGCTCTTTGAAAGAGCTTTGCAAACCATATAAAGAACAATTCAATCCGAGCACTGAAGAAGAAGTTATTGTCGAAATACCCCAGAGTGTCCAATCTAGAAACTTTTCATATATGATTTTCTGCACTTTTAAAGAAGGTAATCTTTTTACTTTTGGAGTATTTTGTCCGAAAATTATCGATCTTTTTCTTTAGGAAAGTCTTAGAGTTATTTAAATTTAATTATTAGAGTATGATTTATTTTTCCTAATTGTTTTTGCATGTTTTTACCTTAATAGTTTAGGGTTTTTGTCTTGCTCAAGTTGACAACCTTAAGGCTATATATATGCCTTCATTCTAAATTGTAAATTGTAAGGAACTTTTGACACACAATTTTGATCAATATAGAAAAGAGTTTCTTTGAGCCAAGAGCTTGTTCTCTTTGTTTTGCACCCCTTTGTGGAATCATTCGGGTCACCAAACTTGTTGAGTGTTTCCCACCTTGGATTGGATTAATCAAAGGGTTTGATTTGCCCAATAGCATTCATAGTGTCACACACCTCCAATTTGCGGATGATACCTTGCTTTTCTCCTTACACAAGCATTGGGCGGTCCATAATTTATTTGATGTTGTCCATGCCTTCTAAAACTATTGAAATATTTTACAAGAACTTCCTTTGGGGGAACAAGGGGAATAATTTCCACAAACATCCTGTTAATTGGGAAAACGTCCTTCCCATGGATAAGGGTGGGCTAGGGCTTTTTAGTCTAGAAGGAAAAAACCAAGCCCTATCAGCAAAATGGCTATGGAGATACCAGAAGGACAAGATGGATTTTTGGTGATTGATTATTGACTCTAAATTTGGGACCAAAGGCATGGCTGATTACCTGGGCAGCATCCTGCTACATTTTTTTTTATTTTTTTTAAAAGTACCTTTCATTAAGAATAAATGAAAGAATACAAGGGCATACAAAAAAACAAGCCCCGAAAGGGAACCCCACTATAAAAAGGGGCTCCAATCAAGCAAAATCAAGTTCAACGAATAATTACAAAATAAACGCGTCACCAACGCCCATAAAGAGACATGGAACCTAGCGAGAGACCAAACCACATAAGGATCCGTCTCAACCCTTCTAAAGGTCCTACTATTTCTTTCCCCCACAAACCTCACAACACAGCACACACCCCTGCTTGCCACAAAAACTTTTCTTTCTCTCGAAAATGCAGATGGAGAAGGAACTCCTCGATCATCTCTCTAAGATCCCTGGGTCTTGCCAACAAAAGGCCAAACGCCTCAAAAAAAAGTCTTCTAAATGCTAAGGGTTTGAGAGAATCAGAATACTGTATTCCATTCATTAGAGAGAGAAATATATAACAATGTACAAGGTTAACCTAATTAGGGGAAGGAGAAAAGACAAAGGACATTACAAAAAAAAAAAAAAAACTAATATATTTACAATGCTATAATAACTATTCTAACACTCCCCTCAAGTTGGAGCATGTATGTTTATCATGCCCAACTTGTTACAGAGATAATTCTATGCATGCTCCATTTAATGCTTTTGTGAAGATATCTCCTAACTGCTCTCCAGTCTTGATGTATCCTGTGGATACCAGGCCTTGTTGTATTTTCTCACATACAAAGTGACAGTCTACTTCAATGTGTTTAGTTCGCTCATGAAATACTGGATTAGATGCGATGTGAAGAGCTGCTTGATTATCGCACCATAATTTAGTCGGTGTTGTGATATCAAATCCCAATTCAATGAGAAGTTGATATATCCACACTAATTCACATACAGATTGTGCCATTGCTCTATACTCTGACTCAGCACTAGAACGTGACACCACATTTTGTTTCTTACTCTTCCAAGAAACCAAATTACCACCAACAAATACACAATAGCCTGAAGTAGATCTCCTATCTTCCTTAGATCCTACCCAATCAGCATCGGTGAAACATTCAATGTTAGTATGACCATAATCTTTATATAATAAACCACGTCCAGGGGCAGCTTTCAAATAACACAGAATTTGTTCTAATGCAGCCCAATGGTCAACTGTAGGTGAAGACATATACTGACTCACAATACTCACTGAATAGGCTATGTCTGGTCGAGTTACAGTAAGGTAATTAAGTTTTCCCACCAACCTCCTATATCTTTCAGGATCTTTCAGCAATTCTCCCTCTCTTGTGAGCTGTGAATTGGGCATCATTGGGGTACTGCATGACTTAGCCCCTAATTTCCCTGTTTCAGCCAACAAGTCAAGTACATATTTTCTCTGTGATAACATAACTCCCTTCTTGCTTCTTATTACCTCAATTCCAAGAAAGTATTTCAACATTCCCAAATCTTTTGTATGGAATTGACTGTAGAGAAAAGTCTTGAGAGATTGGATACCCAATGAGTCATCACCAGTAATAACAATATCATCAACGTATACGACTAACAAGATGAAACCACTCTCAGATCATTTATAAAAGACTGAATGATCTGACTTGCTTTTCCTCATTCCAAAGTTTTCAACCACCGTACTAAATTTTCCAAACCATGCTCGTGGACTCTGCTTTAAACCGTACAAGGATTTTCGAAGGCGACATACCTTTCCATTCTCCCCCTGAGCAACAAATCCCGACGGTTGCTCCATATACACCGATTCTTGAAGATCACCATGAAGAAATGCATTTTTAATATCAAGTTGATGCAAGGGCCAATGATGAGTTGATGCTAACGCAATGAATAACCTGACATGAGTCATTTTAGCAACTGGAGAAAAAGTATCAGAATAGTCAATTCCATACGTTTGTGCGTAGCCTTTAGCCACAAGACGAGCTTTCAACCGAGCGACAGACCCATCATGATTGACTTTAACTGCAAATACCCATTTACAACCAATAGGCCTCTTTCCTGCCGGAAGAGACACTAAATCCCAAGTACCATTGTCATCGAAGGCATTCATCTCCTCTACCATTGCAGCGCGCCAACCAGAATGAGACAAAGTTTCACGAACATATTTAGGACTAGATAAAGACTCTAGAGATGCAATGAAAGAGCATGTAGGAGAAGACAAATGGTTATATGAACAAAAGAGGAGATAGGGTAAGTGCACTGACGTGTACCTTTACGAAGAGCAATGGGACGATCATCGCTTGCACCTGGATCCAATGACGAGGAAGCCTCTGATAAAGGGCGTATAACTGTACCTGGTTGTCGACGAGAGTAAACCTGAGTCAAAGGTGGGTGAGTAGAGACAGGGACAAAGGAAGATGATTCGTTACGTGTCTCACAAGAAGACACAATTGTATAGATAAGAAACTCATCATCATCCTTCGTATGCTCCCCCTGACTCTTATTGGAAGGCAAAGGGAAGAAAGACGAATTTTCAAAAAACGTGACATCAGGAGAAACCAAATACCTATCAAGACTAGGACAATAACACCGATACCCTTTTTTAACACGAGAATATCCAAGAAAGATACATTTTACTGACTTTGGATCCAATTTGGTGAGTTGAGGTCGAACATCCCGAACAAAACACGTACAACCAAATATTTTTGGTGTAAGCGGAAACGATGGTTGTTTAGGACACAAAGTACGATAAGGTATCTCACCCTTAAGAACAGAAGAAGGCATGCGATTGATCAAGAAACAAGCCGTCGAAACAGCATCAACCCAGAAATGTTTTGGAACATGCATCTGAAACATTAAGGCTCGTGTTGTTTCGAGGAGATGACGATTCTTTCGTTCTGCAACCCCATTTTGAGATGGAGTATCGACACATGAGGACTGATGAAGAATACCATGTGCACCTAAATAAGATCCAAGAGCATGAGAGAAATATTCCTTAGCATTATAACTCCGTAGGACTTTAAGAGAACCGCTAAATTGCGTTCTAATTTCAGCATGGAAGTTACAAAAATGAGAAAGCAACTCAAAACGACTTTTCATTAAATATAACCAAGTTACACGAGAATAATCGTCGACAAAGGTAACAAAATATCGAAACTTTCCCTTGGACTCGATAGGACACGGACCCCAAACATCAGAATGAACTAACTCAAACGGAGCACTAGCTCGTTTATCGACTCTCGGATACAAACTCACACGATGAAACTTAGCAAACTGACATGACTCACAATCTAAAGAAGACAAATGACTAAATTAAGGACGAAGACGCTTCAAAACTGAAATAGACGGATGACCCAAACGACAATGTTCTTCAAAAGGGGAAAATACTCTAAAGCATGTGACGGCAGTAGGTATATGTGGTTCAAAGATGTAGAGACCTCCAGATTTACGCCCTCTACCAATAGTCCTCTTCGTCAAAAGATCTTGAAATAAGCAATAATCAGGAAAGAATAAGACACAACAATTAAGATCATGAGTGAGTTTACTGACAGAAATCAAATTGAAGGAGAACTGTGGTAAACTTAAAACAGAGGATAGCGACATTGTTTTGGTAAGATTGACTGTGCCCGATCCTAAAACAGGAGTAGTGGTTCCATCGGCTATAGTAACATTAGGCAAAGATGTAGATGGAGAAAAATGAGAGAATAAACTAGGATTACCTGTCATATGATCTGTAGCGCCAGAGTCAATGACCCATTTCGAAGAGGAGGAAAGAAGACATTTAGATTGGTTACCTGTCTCGGCAATGGCAGTAATAGGAGTAGAAGATGATGCCGTCAATGACTCTTGATACTGTTGAAATTTAGCAAACTCTGCCTGAGAAATCGTGAAGGGATTTTCAGGGTTATCGAGTAGATGCAACATGGGCAGATTGAACCCTCTGATCCTGACTGTGACCCTGGTTCTTATACAAGAGTCTTCTGCAATCTTTTACCATATGACCGGGCTTATGACAATAATAGCAAACAACATCTCCAAAATTAGATTTTTGAGTAGTAGGAGGATATCCTCTAGAGAAGTTGTTTCCTGCCCGTCGATTACCTCTATGCTCATTGGTATGCCCAACGAAAGCACTGTTCGACTCAGATGGTGGGACCACAGGTGCGGACTTTTTTGTACGAAGTATACGAGTAAAAGCATCTTCCAACGATGAGACATCTGAACTAGACAGAACTTGATCTTTTGCCATATCATATTGAGGATCAAGACCAAATAAGAAACTCATGATGAACAATTTGTCGCGTTGGGTAGTTTGAACCTTGACATCAGGACCCACGGGCAGCATAGTACTAAATTCAGCACAATTCCGTTTGCACTCCATAAAATAACTCAAAAGAAATTTTCCACTCTGAGTAGGTTGAAAGAGGGTCTTACACACTTCAAACATTCTGTTGAGGTTATCTTTCCCAGAATAGAGAAATTTCAAGTATTCCATTAGTTCTTTGACCGATTCGCAGTGATTCACGAGCCCAACAACCTCTTTCTCAATCGAATTCTTGATTTGTAGGATCATTCTAGAATCGTCCCTCAACCAAGTCTTTTTGGTGTCATCCGTTGGTGGTTTTTTAGTCAAGTGATCCTCCATCTCAATGCTCCGAATATAATGACGAACGTTCGATCGCCATGCATAGTAGTTAGACCCATTCAACTTGTCTTCTGTAACCTTCGAAACCATCGGTATCATGCCGAACATAACTACGGTTGTCTTATCAGCCATAAGACAGAAAAAAAACAGAACTGAAAACTCGAAAATCAAACCCAAACCGAGGGAAAATAAGAAACCAGAGGCAAACCGAGTAGATTTTGTCAAACCTACATACACAGACAGGCTGGAAACCACCGTGCGAGACGAACCCAGGCGGCGGAAGCGAGAACGGGTGGCGGACGCGCCCTCACGCGCCGGCGCGTGGCGGCGGAGACAAAACCCTTCGGTGGCGCGTGGGCTTCACGCGCGGCTGCTTCTGACGGACGGCGACGACGTGTCTCCTCTCCTGACGGCGGCGCAGCTGCTGAAGTGGGTGGTGTTGACAAACGGTCACTCTAAATGAAGACCCAAACGTCAACCTACCCCCACTTGAAAAACCCTAACGCAAAAAAATTCTAAAAACCCTAACGCTCGGATACCATGTAAATGCTAAGGGTTTGAGAGAATCAGAATACTGTATTCCATTCATTAGAGAGATATATATATATAACAATGTACAAGGTTAACCTAATTAGGGGAAGGGGAAAAGACAGTAAAGGACATTACAACTAATATATTTACAATGCTATAATAACTATTCTAACAAGTCTCAAACAGCCCTAGCAAAAGCACAATTCTACAAGAGCCCACTAACCATTCCAACCTCCTTACCAGCCTATCCAAGGTATTAACTCTGCCATGCACAACCTGCCAGATAAAAAACTGAACCTTCTTTGGAACTTTCACCTTCCAAAGGGCAGAAAACACCGACTCACCACCCGGGGAGGGGTCCAACAAACAGAGAAAGAAAGAGCAGCAAGAGAAATTCGTTCCCAGAGTAGGAATCCACACCCGACAATCCCTCCTCTCTGTCGAAAAGCTCACACCCTCCATCACAGAAAAAACGGCCAACACCTCCACTGTTTCCCTATCAGACAAAGCACGACGGACCCAAGGGAAAAAAAGAGGGAGTTCCCCGAGAAATTAACATCACCCACAAAGTGATTTTTCATATCAGAGAGATGACAAAGACGAGGGAACAACGAACAAAGGAAATGCTCACCCACCCTCATATCTTCCCAGAAATAAGTATCTCCCCCATTACCAACCGAGAAACGCACAAAGCTAGAAAAAAAAAGGAGCTCAAGGGAAATGTCCTTCCACGGGTTCGTGAAAGTACTTTTAATCCCCTCTGATACCCACTCAAAAGGGTGAGTACCATATTTACTAGCGATAATCTTGTGCCATAAGGTGTTAGACTCAACAGGGAATTGCCAAAGCCACTTGGTCAGAAGGGCTCTGTTGTGGAGCCTTAAATTTCCCAACTGCAGACCCTCAAGGCTAATCGGCTTCGTAATCGTATCCCATCACACCAAGTGCGTACCTCTTCCCTCCTCAACCCTTTCCCATAAAAAAATTCTCATCAACTTCTCAAGAGAGCTGCAAACATAACTCAGGGCTCTAAAAAGAGAGAGAAAGTACACGGGAATACCACTCAAAACCGATCGGATAAGAGTTAACCTCCCTCCCTTCGAAAAGAACCTCTTCTTCCAACGGGAGAGCCTTTTTCGAACCTTCTCAACCACCGGGTCTCAAAAGGCAATGCTCCTAGATCTGTGACCCAAAGGAAGGCCAAGGTAGGAAGCAGGGAAGGAACCAACCTCACAACCCACCAGGGCCGCCCATCTAGTCACCTTAGCCGGATCTCCGTTTAAACTAATAATCTGACACTTGCTCCTATTGATCTTAAGGCCCGAGATGGACTCAAAGAACTTCAAAAAAAAATTCAAAATGAGAAACGACTCTTCCTTCCCCGCACAAAAGAAGACAGTATCATCGACAAACTAAAGATGGGATAAGGCCACCTTATCTTTACCCACTTCAAAACCTTCCAAAATCTGCCCTTCCACCCCTCTAGAAATCATCCTACTACTAAGCACATCCACCACTAACAGAAAGAGAAAGGGGAAAAGAGCATCTCCCTGGCGAAGACCCCGAGTAGCGTTGATTCTCCCCCTAGGCCTCCCATTGATAAGGATGGAGTACTTAACGAAATTGATACAAGTCCAAATCCACGATCTTCACTTATATCGAAAGCCCTTCTTTTGCAAAATCCTATCAACAAAACATTAATCCACGTGGTCACAAACCTTCTCAAAATCAATCTTGAAAATCACTCCCACCTGCTTCCTACCTCTATAATCCTCAATAGCCTCATTAGCAATCAGGGCCTGGTCCAAGATTTAACGACCAGCCAGCAACGAAGGCCCCTTAGGCCTTAGAAATAGTGGACTGAAGGACCTTTTTCAATCTGTTGGCAAGGACCTTCGCAACAATTTTGTAAGCGCTCGTGACCAAACTAATGGGTCTAAAGTCCTTAACCCTCGTAGCTCTGTCTTTCTTAGGGATAAGGCACACAAAGGTTTCATTCATAGGCTTATCCAAAATACCTTGATCGAATATTTCCTTAAAACCCCGCTCCAAATCACCTTTAACCCCGTCCCAATTATCTTAATAGAAGGCCATGGAAAAATCATCCGGCCCGGGCGCCTTGTTCTTTTCACACTAAAAAACAACTTTTTTTATCAACTCTAAAGTGAAGGGGAACTCCAACAACTCCCTGTCCTCCCCAGAGATAAGGCACCAGTCTATCCCCTCAATGAAAGGCTTAGAGACCACCTCCGAAGCATAAAGATTGGAAAAGGACACGACGACCTCTTACTCCTTCTGCTACTGGCCACTCGATGAAAGAAAGTCGTATTACAAAATCCGTCTTTAGCCCATCTCACTTTGGCTTTTTGTCTCCAACTTATGGACTCCTTGACCACCTCCTCAAACTCCACTTCAAGGAAAAAACGCTCTTTCACCGAGGCCTCAGACAATTGATTCTCCTCTTCCATCCTATCAATCACGTTAATACGCTTTAACAACTCCTGTTTGTTAAGAAACTCCCACGAGTGGATCTAACAACCTTGCGGAAGAACAAGACCTTTAGATCTCAAACCCGAAAACCCCAAAAACCCAATTGGAATCAACCCAAGGAAAAGTGTAGAACGGATTACCTTGACGATCAAGATCAAGAGTAAGAAACTTGTTTCTAAACTCATGATTCGAACCCCTCCACAAGAGGTGTGATCAACACCACTTGAATGATTCTAGCATGCAATATCTAAACACAAGAAATTGCAAAAGTTGGAAGAATTAGCTCTCAACCAAAGCTTAAAGGATATACTCACTTTAATTCAAATTCATGATAATTGTTGTTGTGTACAAAGACTCTATAAAGAGGTATTTATAGCCCTTGGAAATTCAAGCCACTAACTCTCCCACTAACAAGAGTAATTTTAGCCACTAACTCCCCCACTAACAAGAGTAATTTTAGCCACTAACTCTTGTAACTTACATCCACTAATTCAACTAACAAATTCTAAAATGCATTAATGTCATAATATCCACTAATAAATATAACCTGTGATATGAAATAACATAAGACAAAGTTTAAAATCTGGAAAATAAAACATTCAATCTAATGAGCTTTCCATAACCGGCCATGAGTGAATATGAATGTAGATGAGATGTCCCAGTTCATATCACTGTTTCTTAATCCTAATATCACCAAATACCTCCCGGCTCCACGACTTTAAAGACCCTTCAACGACTTCAGCTTACCCATGAACCGATACCCTTCCCACTTACCCAGAACAATCACATTCCACCACCCTGGAAAGGAAGATTTAAAGGAGGGATGGAAGAAGAGCCACATGTTCTCAAACCTAAAAGTGCACGGACCCGAGGCGAGATACACGGGCCAATGATTCGAGGTCACCCTAGGGCTCAACATCTATCCAACCCTGAGACAACAAACATCTAACAATTCTTGTTCGAGTATTACTATTAGCCCACGTGTACTTACCATTAGCCATCGAAGGGTCACAAAGGCTACAACTCTCAATAAACTCATTGAACTGCTTCATAGATCTAGTCAGTCTACCTCATGAAGCCTTCTACGAAGAAAGACGAACCACATTAAAATCCCCTGAAGGCACCCACAAGAACCACACTTCTCACCAAGCTTAGCCAACTCCTCCCAAAACTCCCCTCTCCCTTCAGGTCTAGGAGGCCCATAAACCCCTGAGACCCAACCCAGCCTATAACCCCGAACTTGGAAGGATAAGGAGATAGAGAAATTTCCATTAACCAAATCTAAGGGATTAATCATCTGAGTATCCCACATAACCAACAAATCACCGGCCGCCCCCGAAGATACCAGACCTTCCCAACCCACCCTCCGCTTACTCCAAAGGCTTTTGATAAACTCACGACAATATTGATGGCTTTTAGTCTCAAATAAAATAACAATATTTGGGTTCTCACTCGCAATAACCTCTTTCACCCCCCAAACCCCTAACATTCCAGAAAAACGCCTTCATTCGAAAACCGTGACCACCCTGGCTTGCTTCGCCGCCTTCTTACCTTCATAATTCACCGTGCAATCCAACTTTTTAAGCTTCCTATTAAGCTTCCCCTCCCTTCTACAAGCCGTGCCCTTTTTAGATTTTCCTTCAAAATCTGAGGCCATGATCAACGAATCTTTAGCCGTCAGGACCTCATGGATACCAACCAAAGCTAACTTCGCCCAACCATAAGGCCAATTTCCGACGTTATCCCCCGCAAACAGGTTGTCTTGGGGACCCATAATATTAATCAAAGGCCCCCCAACAACTCTAAAATCTGAACAAGGAGGAGATGCCCCTGAATCCTATACCCGAGCCATTGGATCCTGGAACAAACAATAAATTTGATTGGGGTTGAGCACTTCCAGGAAAAAATAAGGAGAAAAGGTGTTACCTCCCCCAATCCCCGAGCCTCCCATCCCCGAAGGCAAAGCCATAGAAAAAGACTCTGGACCCTCCCAACCCTTTATAAGACACCAACCCTCCCTTAAACTCAAGGTGGTAGTGGAGAGATTAAATTGAGTTTGATAAATAACGATCGGAACATGTGGAGGCTTACGCGACATTATATCTGGACAAACAAATCGGAGTGCGGATGCGCGAACATAGGTGCACGGGGAGGATGCGCGGACAGAGGTGCACATACTAGTTTGCGCGAATGGACGATTTGCAGAGAATCAAACCAACGTGAACCAAATCAAAATGAACCAAACAGAACCAGAATGAATCGGATCGAACCAACACAAATTGAACCGAACCAAAATGAACCAAAACTAGGTCTGTATGGTTTGACTTTCACGATGGAATGCGTGAGCAGATGGAGGGAGCGCAGAGGCGAACATATCTATTGACCAATTGGAGATGATTCTTGTAACTCCTTTGGGGCTTTCTCTCCCCCTTTTTGTTAATTTCATACATCAATGAAATTGTTTCTTAACAAAAAAACAAAAAAAAAACATATCGATTGTGTGACACAAGATTCGGATTTGGTAGATTACTTAAGGATCTTTCCCATTGTGGATTGCTTAGGCTCCAAACCTACATGTCGTCTATATCAAAGCACCTCTGATTATCAAGTTTCGCTTCAAACTCATCTACTAACGGTACCCAAAAAGAGCAAGCACGGTGGCCAACTCAAAACTTAAATACACTCTTCACACCTCAACTCTCTTTTTTAAACTATTATTTGTCTTCTTTTCAATTGCGAGGTAGGAGATCAAACCATCGACCTTTGGGATGGTAATTGG
The DNA here is from genome assembly GCA_028017165.1 of Herpetospermum pedunculosum. Taxonomy (NCBI): domain Eukaryota; kingdom Viridiplantae; phylum Streptophyta; class Magnoliopsida; order Cucurbitales; family Cucurbitaceae; genus Herpetospermum; species Herpetospermum pedunculosum. The sequence continues at coordinate 47,457,832 of CM051528.1, read as the reverse complement.
TGCCTTATCCACTAGGCTATGCTCGGATTGACAGTCTCCTCTTTTATATATATATATATATATATATATATATATATATATATATATATATATACATATATTTCGGTGAAAAACAAGGGAATATCATTCAAACGGCGAAAAGCCCGAACAAAACAACATAGGCAGCCTTCTCTTTTATAATTGCTCCCTTCTTATTTAAACTCTTCGTGCACTATTCCAAATCTTCTTACCCCACATGGAATTAGTAAGTTGGATGGGTAATTAACCCATGGACTTATCAAAGATCTTTAGGCTAGATCCCTCGTACACTATTTTAATTTTCTACTCTCCTTTCAGCATAAAAAGTAATATATTAAATTGAGCCAAAACAACGGAACCATCACATGGAATAAGAAATCACCCTGGTGGGTGGGGGAGCATTTCATGTTCACTTTACTCATGCATGTGACTGACACGGAAGTATTCATGTTTACCTTGTCTAAAATAATTGTGTATCTTAAAGTGTTCATATCTTGCGCATTTGGCAATGGATGTAACTAAGAACATTCATAAAGTTCATGCATGCAACTAAAACAATTGTTTATCCAAGAGCATTGATAGAAAGAAAGAAAGGAAAGAGTCAAAAAGCAAAATTCATAAAACTTACTTCAGTCAAAGAGTATTCATGATCATCACTATCACCTACAACTTGTAAAGCTTCTAGCATTGTACCAGTTGAACCTCCAATAAGTAACACCTAAAAAAATTTCAAAGAAAGTAATGAGAAAAACGGAAGAATATAAAGTGTAATAAGTCCATGGCAAAGGTCAGAAAGGAGACAAAAATTAGTTTTAATAAAGATATATATTTTTTTATAAGATTTAATAAGATATTTATGGGATCAAGCTTAATGCTTCTAATTGGATATTTTTTCACAAAAGAATCTTGCTTGGGTAAGATACACTTTTAGTCTCTAGGATTTAAACTTAGTTTTTATTTTATCACTCAGTTTTAAAAAATTAACATTTTTGGTCTTTGAGGTTTCAAAAGTGACATGTTTGATCCCGAGGTTTGAAATTAACTTCTAATTGGTCTCTCAAGTTTGAAGTTGGTCTCTGGGTACTAAAGAAAAAAATCCAACTCATTCAAAAATACATATTAGCACAATCAAGTTGACATATGCTAACCAGTTTCAAACTTCAAAGACCAATTAGAAATCAAATTCAGACCTAAAGGACCAAACATGTCACTTTTGAAACCCTAAAGAACCAAATAAAAACTAAATTCAAATCCCAAGGACCAAAAGTGTTAGTATGAAAACCTATGGACTAAATAGAAACTAAGACGAACTAAAAATATTTTACCCAAGAAGCTGCCTTACTGTTTTTATCGATTCCAAATCAAGAGCCTTCTATCTCCTTTTGCTATCTCTTCAAAGGTTATGAAAATTGAGGCAAAGGAAAGTTGGGAAAGGTAGGGTTTAAAAATTATTATGGTAGAAACAACCTTACTTGAATGAGATCTCTCATTCAATAGGTTGTACCACTGTGTCCAGTTCTAAGGAGATAAAATTATTACGGTAGAAAAATGAACTAAATTTAATACCCAGGCCCATATATCCGTTCTTCTTTCGCACACTCCCTCTCCACCAACCCAACTTCCAAGCCCACAGATCTATCCCTTCCCTAGCTGTCTCTCCCTCTTCCTTTGCTCATTCCCCCCTCATCCACCACACTACGTTTAACCTTTCGTCGTAGAAACTTCAAGGAATATCCGAGCTTTCAGGAATATCCTACCTAAATGCCCTTCAATCCACTCCATTTTTTTTTTTTTTTGTTGGATGGGGTCCCCCTTAACTTTATCATCTAGTCTTATCGTCAAGATTGCCTCTTTAGAAAATGCATAGTGAAACTTCAGCACTTTTCCAGCTAATAATCTACAATGATTGAATCTGTTTTAAACCGTTATTTACTCCACTCCAGCATTATGCAGCAACATTGGCAACTCTTTAAGTCATCCTTACAACAACAAGAAGCACGTGGAACACAGTAGCACAATAGCTTATATGATTTCTAAATTCAATTTTTAATAGTTATAACCATTAAGTAAAGCAAAATATATTATTATGACAAAAATAACACAAAATTATTCATCAGAATTTCATATAAGAGACAAAATTTGGACTGCCTACTGTCAAAACAACTATTGCAGTAGTTGCAGTGAAAATAGTCTGCCCGTGTCCATCTGGGAGATCGTGGATTGATTGTAGAGCAAGAGCAAAAGCCATAGCCCCACGAAGTCCTATTCAACATTTATAAAACATTAGAACAATATTCGAATAATGGACCCCTCTCCCCAAACAATATTAAATGAATAAATGAATAGGAAATAATGCTCCTTACCACTGTACCAAAGTGCCTTCTGATGTTTTGAAGGTATTTGTCGATGTGCAGGTCGAACTAAGTTTACTAAATATGCACAAGAAAAGACATTTGCGGCCCTAGGAAATATCACACAAAATACAACAGTCAAACACAGATAGGAACCTCTGAATGTGGAAGAGAAAGAAAACACGTCGAAAATCAAGTTTCTCTTTTTGGATAAGAAACAGTATATTGATAGAGAAAAGGGGCACCAAAGTAAATGGAGGATAAGCTATCCTCTCAACTCAACTGCGAAATAAACGAACTATAAAAAGGCTAGCCAATTGGTTTGTATAAAATAAGAAGAATATAATTAAAAAATGTATTAGGAACTCCATTCAAAAGCTTAAAAAAAAGAAAGAAATAGTATCTCCAAAGATGTGAACTTGTGTGAAGATGTAATGATCTAAGGTTGGCAAATAAGAGAGAAAAATCAGCAGCAATACCTTGCAACACCGATAAACAACTGAGGTGAACATAGAGCTGATTAAGGAACCACAAGAAATTGAGATCAAGATTCAAGAAAGAAAAACAGTAAAAGTAGACTGTTCACAAAGGTATGGATACAATCGAGAAAAAAATGAATCCAACATGTGACCAGCTATGTTGCTCCATTGCAATATCTAAGCCCATATATATAAATCTGGAAGACAAAAGCCAAGAAAAAGTGAGAAATAAGCTTATGAGTATGAGTGGGTAAAGGATCCTTGATTAAGGCTAGATAAAAATTGGTCATGTCACCCTTACATAAATGTCTCTGCCAGAGATGATATTAAGTGAAAAAATTCCACAACAAATTGTTGTGAAGACTCTGATAAGTTTGAATATGTATAATGCTTCATCACCTAAAAAAGAACATCAAATATTATACACGCATCAACAACTAGTATGGATGTATTGAACTACAAAAAAAGAGAGAGTATAGAAAACTGTCATCTCTACTCACCATTCCTGTGAACAATATGGATACAATACCAGACAAACCAAAACCTTCTGCAAGCATGTACCTATAGTAAAAGATCCCATGCTTAAACTCCACCAACGTAAAAGATTAGTTATAATAAAAATATCAAAACTTAGGGGGAAAAGAAGATTGCTTACGAGAAATACGGAAAAAGAACAAAAAGACAGCACTCCAAATTTTGAAGACTGGACCAAGGAACGAGAAAATTCAGATATAGAAAATTCAAAGGACCTATGGTAAGTTTTTGTCCAAAAGAGAATGCATTATAATTAGGTAATCAACAAGCTCTTAAAGCATGTACCACTTACTTGTCAATGTCCAAGCCTGCATACTTAAAAAGGTTCTGAGAATTAAGGCTCAACATGACATCAGAAAAGTAGAATGATAAAAATATAGCGACAGGCAACAAAGATAACATTGATCATAAAAGGATATCAATGCAGAGGTAAATCCAACTCCAAGACCTGCAGATCCACAGGCATTACATGATAAGTATACTTAATGTCCATTTATTTATTCGGTAATCAAGATAACTGCATTAATTGTTAAACATAAGTTACAAAACAAAGTCATGTGAGGTGTACAAGTACATGAAAGCAGTCCACTAAAAAACGCTGATGCTTTAATAGTTTTATTGGTATATCAGAAGTCTTCATTAACCTACAACAAGAGAGTTGATCTTTCTAGAGGATTTTGTGAAACTAATTAGGAGCCTGTTTAGTGCTGGAAGGCATCCTGTTTTGCCAGAATTCTAGTCTTGGAAGGTTTCCAAATCATTGACTTTTTCCTTCATAAACAAGCCATTTTTATACTCAAAGTAAATGAGTAGGTTTAACAAATTATTGATGCATCTGAGCCTAAGTTTTAGAAGACTATTTTGTCCATGCTTTTTCCTTCCTACAAGATTACTGAAGATTTTTTTTCCTAAATCAAAGATGTTATCCTTACAAAGACTTAGTACCCTATAGGAAATTCCATTTAACCAACTCATAAGTAACTCAAGTTTACTCTTAACTAACAGTAACTACTCAACTAATTAATAAACCAGTAAACTAATAAGAACAGTATCAACTGAATAACAATCAACACTGAAGTAAATAGCAAAAAGCTATGAATAGCAGTTACATACCAACTCTCACAATATCAACTAGATTTATTTTCAGTATCCACATAGATGCATAACGATATTAATGTATTGCTTCTCGTGAGTTCTCTAGAATTGTAGAATATAACAGATGTGAAAGTAAAGGAGTAAAAGAAGATTGTTTAAGGACAAGATAAGGGAAAGATAACCTGCAGACAGTGAGCCAACAAAAGTCTCAAGAAATCTAACAATCACAAAGAAAAAGTTTTTTCCAGAATAAGCATGACTTCGAACCAAGGACATTGTTCTGCAAAAGATGATACTAATTAGAATAAAATCGATTATAATGGAAATGCAAGAAACAAATCAACTACTTCACATATGGCATACCTGTACAAGGAAATTGCCATCTGCCAATTACCCAACATAAGAACCAGAAATATTAAATGGAGTCATTTTCAGCCAAGATCAAGAATTACTTCAATATGAAAAACTTACGGCATCATTCAATACAGATTCTCCAAACACCAAAGCATAAAGGTTCACGTCTGTGCCAAGTTCCTAGAATGATGACATGACAATGATGAATTACATAATGATTAAAACAATGTATCATATACAAAATTTAACAGTCAGCATATGGTGTCAATGAAACTTCAGGCAGATACATGATGAATTTTTTTTTTCAGGTAAGAAACCGAGCTTTCATTGAGAACCATGAAAGAAATTCAATTCATAGCATACAATAACAACTTATGCATTTACATTCTAAACAGTTGAAAATACATTTTTAGATACATATACATATTCAGAAAACCAATGTATCTAAATTCTTACAAGGAAACTCCGAAACTAGTTCGACTTCTTTTTTAGGAAAGATAAGATACAAACTTCTAATTGAGAAGAAGAAAGGTAGAAAAGTAGGGAGAGAGATATCAACCCACTCAAGGTTGAACAAGTTTTCAAAAAGTAGGTCCAATTGGTGCCAGTCAAAAGAGAGTTGTCATTACTAGAGAGAGAGAGGGAGAGAGAGCAAACAAGAACAGCCCAATAGTTTATCTAACTACCAAAGTTCTTCCCATATCCAAGCTTCATCATCAAAGCTTTATTGAAGTTTATTGTTTTTTGAACAAGAAACAAACCACTTCATTGATAAAATGAATGGAGACTATTGCTCAAGGGAAACAAACTCCACAGAGGAGTGAAATAAAGCATAATAAAGCAAAAAACAATACTGAAAAAATATAACTATTACAAGGGAAATATAAAAGCATTCCAATTTAAAGAAATTTCTTGCAAAGAATAATCTTCAAAAGAACTAGAAAGAGAGCACCGAAGAGAAGCTTTGAGGTGAGCCGAGTCAAAACGAGCATGCCAAGAACTTTGAGAGTAGTCAAATTAGTTTGTTAATTTGTTTTGGTTGGTTGTTGATTCGTGCTTGCTTTAGTTAGTTACAATCTAGTTGGTTACAAAATCATTTCTATAAATAGAAGGATAAGGTTTTTTTTCCATCATAAACGAGAACATATTCATTGGTAAGTAAAAAGTAGGCTGTCAAAAAGGAAGTAAAAGATGAGGCATCTCCAGGTATAAGCCATCCAGCAAGGAGGCAATCACAGAACTCTCCATGTAAGCAAGGGGCAGATTTTTATTTTAAACAAACCATTTAATTGATATAATGAAAGGAGACTAATGCTCAAAGGAAACAAAGTCCACAGAGGAGTGAAAGAAAAGCAAAAAAAACAATAAAGTAAAGAGATAGAATTACAAAGGATAAAAAAAAAACATTTTGAAGACTCCTCCTATTCCATCCTCCATTCCGGCCAAATTTGCATCTTTTATTGAAGCTTGTGGAATAGAGATTCATTAAATTCCTCCCTTGGTTCTTGAAGGAAAAAGTATCAGTACTTGAGCTTGCCAAGCTTTAATTTTCTCTTAACAAAGGTTTTGAAGTTTTGGTTTTTTTTTTTTTTTTTTTTTATAGGAAACGAGAACTATTTCATTGATAATATGAAAATTGTTGTTTTTTTTTTTTAACAAGAAATTGATAATATGAAAATTGTTACAAAAGAGATCCTATCACTTTAGTTACAAAAAACTTCTTCATTGATTATAGAGGGTAGTAAGGTCATAATTACAAAAGGGAGGAGATAACTTGCTCCAAGAAATAGCTAATAAAGTGGTCGAATCCATGAAATGTTGATAGCCCTTAGAAATATCTTTGAAAATTCGAGTATTCCTCTCATTCCAAAGATTCCAAAAATGTGCCCGGATAAAGCAAAGTCAAAGAATCTTTTTCCCTTTTTTAAAAGGGTGGCCCATAATCGACATATAAATCAAAGAGAGGATATCTCCCGGATGTGGGAAGGTCCACCCGAAGGCTTCCTGAATGAAGTTCCAGCATTGAAGTTTTGGTTCTTCTTTCAAGCATTTCAGCTCGGTTTGGTTGTAAGTTTTGGTTTTTCAGCCTTGGTTTGAGCTTTATCTCGGCTGAAATGATCGGTTCTTTTGTTTTGAAGAGTTGGTGGAGGCTGAAGAGTTTTTTCTTGAATGACTCTTCAAATTCAATTGTTGGTTTGCATAAAGGGCATTCCGTGGAAGTTGAAAAGGCATTTTTATTAGATGCTTTGCTTGAAATTTTGATTGTAGAGTTGAACGGTCTTTTTTTGCTGATTCGTTGATAAAGGCAGGGTGTTCTAGAAGAGCCGTCAGTGACATTTGAGCCAATTAATGTTGTTTTCTTTGGCAGCTAATTTTTTGCTTGTTCTCGGGCTGATTTTTGTACCATGAGGCTCCCTGCTTTTTGTGGCTGCTTTATCTTGTTTTGTTTAGCAAATTCTTAATTCTCTCTTCTTTTTGTGTTTTTGTTTTCTCTCCAAGTTTGTATCATTTGAGCATTAGTCTCTTTTCATTTCATCAAGGAAAACTTTGTTTTTTGTTTCAAAAAAAACAAAAACATTTCAATTTAAGTTTATATCCTGAATAGAATAAAGTGCAAATGAGCTCGAGATAGAACACCAATGAGAAGTTTTGAGATGAGCTGAATCAAAACGAACAAGCCAAGAATTTTTATTATCTTCAAAGATCCAAGAATTTTTTTCCATCAAAATTTATGAGAAGAGGGCCTTGTCCGCATTGAACCAAAGCAAAAGAGGCCGAGGGAGAGGACACAAAAGTAACTGAATTACATTGTCCTTAGCGCTAGCCGAGAAAACCCACTGATTTCACCATCATGGCTGCCAATCCAATGGACTTCAAACAAACTGTCTTAAAACTCAAATTCTTTGAGATATTGAAAAATCAATCGAAACTTCGATATTAAGAATGAAATATCAACAATTTTTTTTTTCGTTCTTTCCATGACATATGGAAGTTTTCTCCCCATCTCAGTAAAAGCATTTCTGACATCCCACTTGGCATTCTACAAATTTTCTCTGTAGTGCTGAAGTAGTAAAGGGTGATGGGCATTAGGTAAATAGAGGACCCATTCGTTTTTTTATAAGGTACCGAGCTTTCATTGTGAATAAATGAAAGAATACAATGACATCTAAAAAAAGATAAGCCTGAAAGAAGACCCTTAAAGAAAAGGGGTCCAATCAAGTAATAGAAGACCTATAGAGGACCCATTCGTTCTTCTTTGGGTGTGATGTCTCAGATGTTCGGTCCCCCGATAAGTAGACATTGGCAATAGAAGAGTTGTACTCATCTGGTAGAATTAAATTGGGACATGTCCCCCCAAATGAAAGACCATAAGATGCTCGAGCTTTGACCATATCTAATTCAAATATACAGTCGATGAGTTTCTTAATGTCTTCAAGATCCCTTTTCACTTTTTCAGTTAGCTTAAAGAGAACATCTGCCTCAACTTTTTCCACTAATGCCCTTGCTTGTTGCAACTCGTCGATTAAAGGAACGGCATAGAATGGCTCTAGGATGGTACCATGGTACCAATCCCTTGACAACAGGAGACCCTTGAAATCTATCAATTGATCAGCCTCTGATTTTATACACCTCCTTCCATCTACAATTCCCACTTCCAAAAAAGAAGTTCCACTCTTTGCATTCCTAACAAGGTTGTCCATTAACTTATATAACTCTGGTTGCTCTTCTTATTGGAATCCTTTCATGAGCCCATCGAAAAATGTTGAAATCTCCACCTAAACACCTAGGTCCATCACATGAAGCAGAGACTGGTCGAAATCACATTAATGGTTTAATTGTAACTACTTTTAAACCACACACCTTATAGAAAGAGGTAAGGTCATTGTTTTTCGAGGGGCTTTATTCTGGAAATGTTGTGGGAAGAGTGGAGAGCAGACCAACCGTTTCTGAATTATCTATCTGAAGGAGAGGGGCATCTAACTCTTCTTCAATGAAGAGAGTAGATAAGCAAGGGTCTTCGATTTGATCCTCTTCACTGATTTTGAGAGAGGGAGGGGAGATATATGAACCAATACTACTCAAACTCACCTCCGAATCTGAATCTGAGATATCATGCTTTGATGCAGAAGAATCTTGAGACTTAGCAGAGGTACTAGTAGAATGAATGGTACCTTTACTCAATATGATGTCCTGTTGAGAATGTCCTAAGGTTGCTGCCGAATTTGAGTTAAATGGAGAACAAATGGTCTTAAGATTTTGTCTAAGCAAGGGGCAGCTTGTTGTATAATCTCCCAAAAAACACAAAAGCTTAAGTTACAAATTAAGCTCTGAACTTCTTTGGTTTTCTGTTGGTCCCTTAATTTGGAAAGGTACAAATTGCATCCCTGAACTTTTAATTATGATTTTACGAGTCTCTATTGTTAGCACTTATAACTAAATGATGACATGACATGTCGATAGAATAAATATCAATTAATTTGGCAAAATGTGACAGAAAAAATAAAGTGGCACAATTTGTAGAGAGAATTTGAACCATTACTCCAAGAAAAAAAAATAATAGATAAACAAATAATAAAAAAGTACTTTATGTGCAACCTTATTTTTTCTAACTATCTACATCCTTCTTAGAACTCAAGGACACAGTTGTACAATCGATAGAACAAATCATGTTCAAGTAAGGTCGTAACTATCTACTTCCTTCTTCCATCATGTGAACAGATAATGTAACATATATGTTGTATGTGCAACTAATTAGATGTAACAGATATGATCGCTTTTAATTGAATTGTTTTATGATCACAGTCCAATGTCCTCCACAATCCTACTATTTCATGATATATTTGAAAAAAAATGAATCATGTGAATACCTGAAAAATGGACAGGACAGTAACAGGATCTGTTGCCGAAATAAGAGCACCAAACATAAGACATTCGACAAAAGGAAGCCGGTACATGAGAAACATTAATCCCCCGAGGTAACTGCAACAATAAGCATTATGGTGGCATAAATTAAAAAATAAAAACAAGGTGTTCATGAAACGAAGGTTTTGCAATTAAAAGTGAAGAAGAAAAGCTTTACACAAGAGCACCCGTAACAACCGAGGCTATAAAGGTTCCCAGGATCGCAAACGTGACAATTGCCCCAAAGTTTGAGAAGAAAGGCTTCTACAAAACCAGGAACATTAAGTAAATAGCATGAATAAAATAAGACGAGGACTACACCATGGAAGCATTGGTTGAAGGGTTTGCACTTACAGGCGAGAGACTAAATCCTGACTGAGTAAGCAAGCGTGTTAAGGAAACAAAATGGCAAAAAAAGACAGACCTAATTGGGTTGCAATAAATTACTAGAACACAACAAGAGTGAAGGATATAATATGATCGGAGGCAAAAGGAAAAGGAAGAAAAACTCCTCGTGAAAGTTGAACCACGCCCTGCAGAAGTAGAACATGAGGAAACTTCGGTAACTGACGGCCACACGAGACCTCGCGCACTGGCAGATTGGAAAGAAGGAAGATATTGAACCTGATGTTAGTTTCAGTATTCGAAATGTTGGCAAGCCCGCCGATGATTAAACCTGACACAGAAGTGAATAAAAGGAAAGGGAGAACAAATAAAGAAAGAAAGAAAGAAAGAAACGCAATTACAGGAGGAAGAACATGAAGTTCTGAACTGAGATTCGAGGAGAAAGAAATCGAAGATACCGATGAGAAGAGAAGCACTGGCTTCGGGAAGAAAAGAGACTCTGTGGCGGCGAAGGACATGGCCGAGAACGAATGAGAGAACGAGCATCATGATCTGAAGGAGGATGCCAACTCCGGCGGCTTGCTGGTCCTTGACCGGACTGCCTTTGGGCTCCGCCGGAGAGATGAGCATAATTTGAGCTTCGTCCTCCATGCTCATGGCGATCGATCTTCAGCTGCTGCACCCGCACCGATCGTGTGCTGAAGTTTCTGGCTGTTTCGGTAATTGGTTTGTTTCTGTTGAAAAATGACGACGAGTTCAAAAGTCCTTCCTCCAAATTCTATATTTCTTGCTTTTATTTTATCTCACTCCTCCAATATCAATATGTAAAATAACTTAACATCATTTCTTTTTTTAATACTCTCTATCTTTCATTATACTTCTCTTCATCTATTTAATAATTTGCACATTATAATTAATGAAGTGGATAAAACATTAGTTATCATCTTAAAAGTAAATGATTTTATTTTATTGCTACAATTATTATACCAAATATATATAGCCAATATATGCTCATGTAAACATTTTAAGTTCATATTTGAAATTATGACAAAATATTTGTATAAAAAAAAAATAGAGAGAAAACAAATACAATTTTAAAAATATGAATGGTTATCAAATGTATCATTCATTTTTCATGACTAATTTTAACGAGTTATTTCAAGTCTCTTAACCAAAAACAAAATGAACATGTCACTTGACAACCACTTCCATTTTTGTTTTTATTATTATTTTTTAAAGAAAAATTGTAATGGAAGAGTAAAATAATTAAAAATATAGCATTTTTTAATTTTTTTTTTTTTTGCAAATATGATAATTTCTATCACGGTAGTTTATCGCTGATAGTAATTTATCATTGATAGTAGTCTATTACTTCAGTTTTTTTTATAGAATTTTGTCGGTAACTATCAGTGATAGTCATATATCAGCGATAATAGTTTGATAGTCACGAATTTTTTTGCCATATTTGCAAAATGCTGTAAATTTTGTTATATTTGTCATTATTTTAGGTCTTGTTTATGCAACCAGTCATTTTTTAAATGTCAATTTATTCATTTTTCAGTTTAAGTAATAAATATATTTCAAAATTCAAAAAACACATTTTGAAAAGGCAAGCTTCAAATTTTTAAAAGCTAACTTTATTGTAGTTCTTACATCCAGTCCTTTTTTATCTCTAATACATCTTTCCCTATTATGCTTTTTTTATCTCTAATACATCTTTCCCTATTATGCTTTTTTATCTCTGATACATCTTTCCCTATTATGCAACTCTTTGGTGTCTCTCACCATTACTTTTTTTTTTCTTTTTCCGATTCAAACTTTTTCCAACCCTATTTAATTTAATAACCATTTTATTTTATTTTTTTTAATTTTATATTTATTTTCTCACTATTTATTTATAATAATTTTCATCTTTGTAAAATTAAGATTTAAATTCTTAGCCAAATTTAAAAAATAGAAACTATTTTTTTTAATTTTCAAAACTTGATTTAAATTTTGAAAACACTTGTAAAATGTAGTTAACAAAACAAAAGAAAGAAACTCATAAGACTATTTGAAATGTTGAATGAGTTATCATAAATGGTGGTTATAATAGTCGTATAGTTATAATAGTTAGTGAGTCAAACGTAGACCGAGTTATAATAACTTAGTTCACTCAACTCCAAGTAATCATAGGCACAAGTATTGTTTATGTGCATAATTTTCAATAACCAAATAATTATCAAACCAATTGTAATTGAGCTTCTTCTTCTTTATTATTTTTTTTTTAATCAAAGAAAAAAATGGTTAAAAATTGTGCTGAATCAATTTGACGGAGGTTTGTTAACTTATAATTTTTGTTTAAGCTTTCAATGTCACAAGACACAAACCAAAATTGACAATCAAGTCACAGAATAAAACACAATTAATTTTCTTACTAGCAAAATTTAATGTACACATTATTACATTGCCCTTTGAGAATCCTTACACTGTCCACCATGAGTAAATTTTAAGGAAAAACAAAACACTCTCAATCATTTACAAATTGAGCCACATCTGGAATCCCAAGTTACCCACAAGGCCACAATATAAATGATGCAAAAATAGTAAATATTTAATATGATGATTACTCACTTAACATGATCTAATGATCTAACTTTTAAGGAGAAAAAACGTTATCTCTACAAAAGAATTGACCTAAAAAATGACTAATTTACAAAAGAAGGGGGAGAAGAATGCCACCTGCAGAGCTATATGATTCTGTTGCTACCAGGAGAAAGATTTTGTTATGGGTTAATATTGCACTGTCGCAGGTACTCGTGGTCGAAATCGACATATTTCATCCAATAGTTACGGTACCTGGGCATGGCTATCTCCAGCCACGGTTTCATGTTTCCATTGTAATGTATGACAGCAGCTCGTTCGATTTCCTTCTGGTTTACATTAGGGTTGTATCCGAGGCCTAGAACATGCCAGGATCGGTCAAGCGGATGCGTGCGCTTCCAAAATGTTATAAGACCCGGTGGCAAGGTTCCCAACTTCCACAATTGTCTGTCATGATTCTGGTGCAACAAGAAATGGGAAGCTTTTAGAATTTGATAGAATCCATGTCAAGTTTGATGGATGCAGGAAAAAGGCCACAGAAATATTTTAGTTTCAATAACAACATAATAAGGGAACCACTTTTTTACACTGACAGTACAAGCTACAAGGGCTCAATGGTTTCAACTTTCATTTCCTATGAAATGTTTCTATTTCTGCGTTCTAATTCTACTAGAGACTATCGGTATCATCACGGTCAGAGTCAGACAATCACTAAAACGTATAACTGAGAAGAAAACAAATTTAAATCTGATCCAGATTTTAAAGAAACCCAATTTAAATGTGATGCACATTATCTGGCCGCTACCATGATTGGAGAACTAATGTCTATGAAATCTGTTTAAATTATCCCCAAATGAACAAACCACAAAAGTGCAAAACAACATAATTAAAAGAAAGTTATAGTTTTTTTTTTTTGGATAAGAAACTGAGAAATATATTCATGAAAGAGAGATCATACAAAAAAGGGGAGAAGAGATGTCACCAAAGGCCAAAGGTTACAGAAAAGAGTTCCAATGGGCCATGTTTAGAAAGAGTATACCAGATGGAGGCAAAGAATCTAATTGAGTCCCACAAGCCCTCTAAAAGAAAGTTATGGTCACCAGCATTTGAAGCAAAAGGTAAAATTTAAGCAGATAGATGGGACCAGATTTATATAAGAAAAAAGCTTAAGATAAGATAAGTAAAATTCGAAAACTTACAAGTTTCTGCCATGTGTGGTACACATCAGTGATGTTCTGCCTCTTCCATTCCTCCAAATCAAATATATTCATTCCATATGCCCAACCACAAGCACGAGGGTCAAAATTCTTTGATATGAGCTCATTTGAGAAATTAAGATACTTATCGAAACGATGAAAACTTTCTCCACAAGTCTCCACTGCCCCATTTACATTCCCCTTTAGATCAAGAGACCAAAGGCCAGTAAGATCTTTCTGCACAACTATGTCATCATCCAAAAACAGCACCTTCTTCAGTTTTGGGAATATCTCTGGCAAGTAAAACCGGAGATGATTCAAGATAGATAAATACTTTGGGTTCCGGAACTTCATATTTGAATCAGAATGGGATCTATGAGCTTTGAAGTAATAATTTATTGCTGATGCAGAACCCAACTGCTTGAGAACTGGACTGTAACTTGAATTTAACCATGAGAATTCCTCAATACTCTGGACCTGAATGGTTGCTTTACCAGGCAAATTAACCAGGAACCACATCCTCATTGCAGCATAATTGAGCTGGTCGGTAACAATGTGGAAAACATGTTTTGAGGCATCCTGTCAAATTTCAATGAAATTATATAAGTTGTGATGTTGTAGCGAAGTTACATTCCAACTCCTCCCCTACTAAACCTTTTCGTATTCTTTTCATTTTTTTTTTCAAGTATAGAACTATTATATTTATGGGTAGAAGATATAAATATACCTTTGCATGAGCAATGGTTGAATTTACAACAACTGCTGCGGCCAATACATTATCTGAGAATAATGCATAATGATACAGACTGGAGTCTTCTAGTTTTTCTTGATTGGGAAACAGCTGCTGAGAATAATTCAAGCTATAGTATTCAGTTGTAAGGCGTAAGGGAAGACAGTGAAGGCCCTTAGGCATTGTCTTTGCCGTTAACTGTAACAAGAACAATGCTTGCTTCTTGTGCACCCGTAGCTGCTCCTCTGTCGACTGGAGCATAGCCCGAACCTTTTTGACCATCAAAGCACAGTCATCCTGAATCTGCTTTCCTCTGGTCAATGTTTCATCCATTGCCCTCAACTTCTCTTGGGCACTGCATTCATCAAGGTATGTAATTAACAATCAAATATTGGAAGCTATGACTACTAGCCAAATCTTAAATTATCACAAATAAGAATGTCGAAAGGAACAAGATGAAATATAAAAAAAATGCGCTGCAAGATGCCAAATATTAACATGCTCCAGAGGAAATCACTTACTCCCTGGGCAGCTCTGAGTCTTTGTTTGCACGCCCTAAAATGCGTTGGATTTCTTTCATCCGTTGACGTAGTTGTCTAATAAAATGAACATTATTCCTTGTGCCTGAAAGGGAAAGATACAGTCTTGCCTGGACAAGTTGATCTTTAAGATACTGAACCTTTGCAATTGGTGCAGCAGCTTCATCATCATCTTTTTCTGATTTAGATGATTCTCTCACCTTGCGAATCTTGTCAGTGGATTGGATGGATTGTTGTTCACGCTTTCTTTCCTGCAAATCAAGTATTAGAAAGGAAGGAGCAGGGGGAAAAAGAAGATACTGTAGATGTACATGTATACATGCACGCTGAATATAATTGTTTCCGAAAAGAAATCATTACATCAATACTGAACTCAGAAACTATCATAAAGAACAGCAAACTAGCATGAATTACATAAAACTATCAGAGTTACTGAGTAAGATTTGTAAATTACTAAGTATTGATGTAAACTTGCACAAGACTGCAAAACTATCATAATTCCTTTAAGTTATTACACGGACTAAGGACATGTTTGGGAGTGATTTTAAAATGATTTTAATCACTTTTGTCAGGTTCAAAATCACTTTGAAACATGTCTTTAATCATTCAGAATCAATTTTGATTGTATGAAAATCGCATTTAAAAATGTAAAAACCAAACATTAAATTGATTTTGAATGATTAAAGCATGTTTGTGAGTGATTTAGAACAAACAAAAGTGATTTTAACAGTTTTAAAATAACCCCCAAACATGCCCTAAGAAGCATACTTGCAGCTGGACGACATTATTTAAATTTTGATTCCATCAAAAGCCAAGTTGATCCAGCAAAGATTAGATTAATATATATTTTCTTTAATCATCAGTGGTTAGAGCTATTATGATATTATTCTCTATCCTAGTTTTGGCCTATGACAAAGAATATTGAAGTATACATAATTGATAGCAATCCAAAATAGACGTAACTTAAGAAAATCTAAGACCTTGCATCTTGATTAATTATCTTCCACTCCACTATCATGCTGAAATAAAAAGGTATAGATGAAAGACGAGAGTACTAATTTGATCAATTACAACGAAACAATTCAAGAAGAAGAATCCGCTCTCCTGTACCATTCATAACATAAAAGTCATGGTGAAACTGAAAGGAAGAACTGTTCTCTATATTCCAGAGCCATCAACGTCATTAATGTTAAGCACACAAGAGGTATTAAAGAATTTTTGCATCAGTCAAGTGAATTCTGTCAAGTGAGTTCTCTACCTTCACACGCTTAATGCCGGGCTGTACAGAAACGCCCTTGCTGAGATTCTGCTGCGCAAGTTGGTCGGTGATCATCTGCCTGATGGGATTCCCTGTAATCGAACTAACGTTCTCATTCGTGGTGGACAGTGCACGAGTAGATTTATGCTCCCGCGATTCCGGTAAATGCAAATCTGTAACGATAAGAGTTACAAAATCCTATAATCGCAAGAGATAAAATAAGAAAATGTTGAATTCAAAGAAGAAAAAAAACATTAAACAAACACCTTGAGCTGAGCGTTGAACATCGGTTGAATTCTGGTCGATAGCAGACGCATCCGGCTCTGGATGAGCTGTATCGTTAGAATACACAGTTCCAACGGGTTCTTTAAGAGTCCTAGAGGATTCCTGATACAAGAAATAACACCGAATAAGCAAAGATCTAGAAACGAAAAGTAGAAATAGAAAGAAACAAGAAGAAATTACTTACAAGAGGAAGTATATTCAAATGTTGAGAATGACTGCTTAGCGTCTGTATGAAGAACAAAGTAACAATGCATATATTAATTCAGATAATTCAAGAAAGTAAAGAGAAAATCGGGAAAATCCACTTACAAAGGTGGAGAAATCGTCCAGAAATTCGCCTCTAGCTGAGAAGGAAATAGCGAAAATGAGTAACAAAGTAGTGAAGAACGGGACAGGAAATCCAGTAATCGATGGTAGAACTTACAGGAGGAGAAATTGAAGGATCCGAGACGATGAGTGTAAAGCACAATCGGAGCAATGACAGTGACAAGAAGCATAAACAGCACCAAATTCCTCAGCAACATTGTTGGTTCTTGGTACCTGTGTCGGTCAGATTTCAAAAGAGAGATGAGAGGAAGAAGAAGACGACGACGACGGCAGTGGAAATCCAAAGGAGGCGATTGCGATTGCGATTGCAGGTCCTTATCGTAGATCGGCCATAGCCACACCAATTTCTTTGTTCACAAACTTAAGAATTTCATTCGGAACACTGAGAAGAGAAGACTGATGGAATTTTTATTCCATTTTTTTTCTTTCCCTTTTCTTTAATAAATAAATAAAACGATCAAATTTTAAATAACGACAATAAAGAGCCACACACACGGAGGATTATGTTTTTAATTTTTTAGATTTTGTTTTTTATTTTATTTTATTTTCCGGCCGAAATTTGACAACATTTCCGAGGATTATGCTTTCACATAATAACTTCTTAACGAGATGATTTTTATAGTCTATAAACTATATCATTAATAGATCCGCTATAAATCTCTATCACTATAAAATTATGTCACATTTATAACTACTTTTTGATTGACTTAAATTTTATTTTATTTTGAATTGTTACTTTTTAATAAAAATCTAACACATTTGTAAATACATAGTCGATTTATTTATTTTAGAGTAAATTTTTTTTGTTTTTTTATTTTAGTTCAAATTGGAGATTAAGATGTACGCTTAAAAATTTAAAAATTGTCACAATTTTTTTAGTACAACATACCTGCTGATCACGTGACCTCAATGATGAATTGTCACGTGATCTCAATGATGAATTCGTAGTATCGTCGGGACGAAGGAACTTGTAAAACAAAGTAAACAAACTTTGATGCCAAAGTCAAAAGAAGTAATAGTTGACTAGAGTATTTTTAGAATATAGTTGACTTACTTTCTTCTTCTGGCTATTATGGCGATATTTATAATACTGGGTCTTTCCCTTTCCCTACTAAGTTTAGGAAAAGTGGGTCTTTCCCTTTTCTTACTAGGTTTAGGAAAAGGATCGACTAAGTCTCTATTATGCTTACTCTAGGTCTTTCCCTTTTCCTATTAGGTTTAGGAAAATGATGTGAACCCTTAGACTATGATTTTGCAATCCATTACAATTATTTTTTATTAAATAGTTTAATAGAAATATAATAATAATATTATTACTTTTTAATTAATTTTAAAGTGATTTTAGAAAGTCAAAAATGTTTTTTTTAAATTAAATTTAGAGTTTGATAAAAAAAATAATAGAATCATAATTAAATTCGTCGAGAAAAAAAAAACTTCTAATTTCTTTAGAATATAATTTAATATTTATAAAAAAAAAATCAAACAAATTAATTTATGAGAAATTGTAACAGATTTAATTTAGAGAAATAATTAAAAATACAACACTTTTTTAAAAAATTGAGATATGACAATTTCTAATTATGGTGTATCGCTAGTCTTCTTTTATAGAATTTTGTCAGTGACTATCACTAATAGTAGTCTACTAGTGATAGTCATATATCAACGATAGTAGTCTAGATAAGTCACTGATTTTTTTGTCATATTTACAAAATATTTTAAAATTTACTAAATTTGTCATTATTTTGGGTCTAATTGTTGTTTGAACAATCAACCCTTAATTTATACTACAAATTAGTTTTTAGTATAACTTTTATGAAAACATTCCAAAACACATCAATATTTTAATTACAAATATTTTATAAAAAAAATGTTTTGTAAAAAAACTAAAATATATATATATATATATAGGACACCATAATTTATTAAGCTCAATTTTTTTAGAATTATAAGAATTAAAATAAATAGTTATTAAACTAAATTTAATATGATAATTGACGAGGAACGTATAGTTTTTTTTTTTCGTTTTTTTTTTCTAAGGGACGAACATAGAATTGCAGCAATGAGAAATGAAAAAAGAAAATTGTTTTATCTTTCCAAAAAAAAAAAAATAATAAGAAGAGGGGAATAAAAGCGTTTTTTTTTTTTTTTTGATTAGTTTGCATTATTGAAAATAATATATATATATATATATATATATATATTTTATTATTATTATGAGATGAAAATAATATTTTATTTGTGTTGAAATAATTGTTTCCGAATAATGATAGATTAAGGAGATGTCGGCGAAGGCCATTATGGAATCGTGCGGAGGAAGAGCAAGTAAGGAAAGCCACGTCATTCATCACTAAATTCCATAATTATTTTGTTCCCATTACATTCGATTTTTTTCTTTCTTTCTTGTAATTTCTAAATAATTTTAGGTCATTAATTGAATAAGCCACGTCATAAAGCGATCCCATAATTGTTTTTTGGAAAGGAAATGTTTATTTAAAGGAAAATCAGATGGCTTTTTTTATTATCAAAATCGAATGTTTTTTTTTTTAAATGTTTAATATATGTCATTTATCTAAAAAAAATAGATGAATTCAAATATGGATAGAAAAACAATAATGCGCAACAAAATAATATAAAAAAATAAACAGAATCTAAATTCCTAGGAAGATTACAGTGTAATTCAAAATACTAAAATTATGCCTAACAGCGGTAACAACACTAACACAAACAAAAAATCAGTAAGTTTAGGAATTGAAGAAAAACAAAACGAAAGAGAGTTCTAACTAGCAATTGAAATTGAATTGAAACATCACATCAAATTTAAAAATAAAAATAAAAATTGCATGCAATAACAAAATCCCAAGCTCCAAAGTGGTGTGATGATGAAAGAGCCTTGTTACGTGTAATTGTGAGAATAATAAAAAAAAACAGAAGGACTCTTGGGCTTTCACTTCTTGTTGGGGAAGAAAACGCTCACCCCCTACACCAACAAATTTGAGTCTCTGCAAAGTTCATCTTCATTGCCAATGGTGATTCCCGTCTCGGTAAAGCTCCTCGTAGCTTCATTTTCATCGTTGCTCCACCGTTGTAGCTCCATCTTCAAGTATCGATTGAGGTATGTAATACTAAATTATTCAAAACGGGAAAAGTTTTTAACAAAAAAAGAAAATCAAACAAAATAAAGATTACAGGTGTAAAATGGTGGAGATAACTTAGTATAAGATTTTATCTAATCTTTAACAAATTTTAAAGATTTGTTTGAGGGTTTGCTTATATTTTGAGATTTGAAAGATTTGGTGCGAAAGATTCGGATGTAGTACGATTTACACAAAAAAAACGCAAAAAAAAAAAAATATTGTGAAAGAAAACTAGTTATCATTTTTATAGGAGTACCAAAAAAAATAGTAAAACATCCCTAAAAGTAAGAGATATGCTCTAAGTTGTGATTATTTGTAAAACCGTAAGTGTATATATGCGAATGAGAATTTAAAAATTCGATAGGGTTTACTAATTTTTTATCTGTTGAAGAAGACAATGAAATGAGAAAACCCAAAACAAACATAAGATCAAGTGACCGGTTGAAGGCTGCCGGATACACACTAGGGAGAAAGATTAAAAACATTGTTTCAATAACGGTGAGTGAAGACGAGGATACAATATCAGATTTAATGTCAAAACCTATTTCATTGGCAGAGGTAAAACCAATCAAACAAGAAAAGAAAAGAGGAAGGGAAGCATCCACGAATGAACCGAAGCAAGCTAGTAAGAAGATGACTAAGGTAACACTATATCCGAATTGTTTTGAATGTAATCATATTAAATATACTTAATTGGTATATTCAACTACTATACATGTTACAATTAAGGGGAGGGATAGGAAAGAAAAGAAAAAGTCAGTGGGAGAAGATGAGTTTTCAGAACAGATGAAGGACAATGAGGTATACATACGACTAATGAATTTCCTAATGTTAATGATAAATACAATGTATTTATAATGATTTACTAATGGTAACCGGATTAAGGAGGATGAGGAAACGTCAAAAAAAGAAGATGACTCTGAGGTTAAAAGGAAATTGAACATGAATGATATTATGGACACAGAGACGAAATCGATGAGAGGTGCACTTAAAGAGGTTAAAAAACAATGAATGTTAAGTGTATAATATATAAATTTAGGTGTTCTGTAATTGTGTTTGTTAATCTGTTTTTTGTTTGCCTGTTAGATAAGCTCAAACGTCCAAGGACAAATTGTTAAACCATCAGGAGAATGAGTCAATAACAAGGTGAATAGGGGAAGTCGTTCATAGTAAGTGGGCGAAGGTTGTGTGTCAACATATCCTACAGTCTCCTCCATTAGGTTGCACCGTGAGATTCTCATGATGCGCCTACGAGTCTGCCCTGGGAGCGACCACCCCTTAGGAGGGTTGTATCATGAGATCGGAACACTGCAAACTCGAGAAATGGATAGGGTCTCATAGGTCCATTTTTAGCATTGTCTTTCCAACTTCGGGGCTTGTTGATTCCGATCTCTGAGGTCTGAAAATGGAGGGTCACACTTACAAGAATTACTAAGTGTTAGTAACTTCTTGACCAAAGTAAACGATAGCTAAAAGATCTATTGGAATATGAGTTATTCTAGTAATAGTGATTAGCTGAGATTGTTTCAATTCAAAGGAGGAGTGATAGACTGCCCCTAGGTGAATGTTGCTCTAAACCTTTGTAGTATCGTTGCAATAAAGAATAAATGATGTGTACATTATTACTTTTGCTAAAACTTGATTGGATAATATAAAAAAGGGTTAATAACAATTTCACTAAGTACGATATGTTTATATTTTTCAGCATGTCCAACTCAATAGTACAATTACTAGCTTCTGAGAAACTTAACGGGGATAATTACGCAACGTGGAAATCAAATTTAAACACAATACTGGTAATTGATGATCTAAGGAACTGAGGAGTGTCCTCCAAACCCCGGCACAAATGCAAACCGAAATGTTTGGGATGCATATGACAGGTGAACATGGGCAAATGATAAAGCCCGCGTCTACATTCTGGCCAGCATATCTGATGTATTGGCTAAGAAACACGATGGTATGGGTACTGCCAAAGAGATTGTGGAATCTCTGAAGGGGATGTTTGGACAACCGTCCTTCTCCCTTAGGCATGATGCCATTAAGTACGTTTATAACTGTCGTATGAGAGAAGGGACCTCTGTTAGAGAACATGTCCTGGACATGATGGTCCATTTTAATGTGGCAGAAGTAAACGGAGTTGTCATAGATGAGAAGAGTCAGGTCAATTTTATTTTGGAGTCTCTTCCGAAGAGCTTCCTACAGTTCCGCACAAATTCAATGATGAATAAAATTGAATATAACTTGACTACTCTTCTAAATGAGCTTCAGACTTATCAGTCCCTCCTGAAAATTAAGGGAAATGAAGTGGAGGCAAACATTGCTACCACTAAAAGGTTCTATAGAGGATCGTCCTCTAGGACGAAGTCTAACCCTTCTTCTTCCAAAAATACGAGTATTTCGATGAAAAAGAAAGGGAAGGGGAAAAGTAAAACTCCTAATGACCGCAAAAACAAGGCTCAAGTTGCAGATAAAGGAAAATGTTTCCACTGCAACGAGAATGGGCATTGGAAAAGAAACTGCCCAAAGTACCTTGCAAAGAAGAAAGTTGAAAAGGCAAAACAAGGTAAATATGATTTACTAGTTTTTGAAACATGTTTAGTGGAGAGTGATGATTTTTCCTGGATACTAGATTCAGGGGCCACTAATCATATTTGTTATTCTTTTTAGGAAACTAGTTCCTGGAGAACGCTTGCGGAAGGCGAGATAACTCTCAGGGTTGGAACAGGAGAGGTTGTCTCAGCAAAATCAGTGGGAGATTTGAAGTTGTTTTTTGGAGATAGATTCATTATATTAGATAATGTGTATCTTGTTCCTGGAATAAAAAGGAATCTTGTATCTATCTCTTGTTTGTTAGAACAATTGTATAAAGTATCTTTTGAAATTAATGAACTGTTCATTAACAAAAGAGGTATTCCTATTTGTTCTGCAAAACTAGAAAACAACTTATATAAGTTAAAACCGACCAGAGCGAAAGCTATTTTAAATATCGAGATGTTTAAAACGGATGAGACGCGAAACAAAAGGCAAAAAGTTTCTTCAAGTACATATTTTTGGCACTTAAGACTTGGCCACAATAATCTCAATAGGATTGGGAGATTGGTTAAGAATGGTCATCTAAGCAAGTTAGAAGACAACTCTTTACCAGCATGTGAGTCTTGTCTTGAGGGAAAAATGACGAAAAGATTTTTTACTGGAAAAGGTCTTAGAGCCAAAGAATCCTTAGAAATCGTGCATTCAGACCTCTGTGGACCAATGAATGTCAAAGCACGAGGAGGATATGAATATTTCATCAGTTTCATAGATGATTATTCAAGGTACGGTTATGTTTACCTAACGCATCATAAGTCTGAAGCTCTTGAAAAGTTCAAGGAGTATAAGGCTGAAGTTGAGAACTTATTAGGTAAAACAATTAAGACATTTCGATCAGATCGAGGTGGAGAGTACATGGACCTGAGATTCCAGGACTATTTGATATAACATGGAATTCAGTCACAACTCTTTGCACCTAGTACACCTCAGCAAAACGGTGTATCGGAGAGAAGAAACAGAACCTTGTTAGACATGGTTCGATCGATGATGAGTTATGCTCATTTGCCGGATTCGTTTTGGGGATATGCAGTAGAGACTGGTACCTACATTTTGAACAATGTTCCCTCTAAAAGTGTTACTGGAACACCTTATGAGTTATGGAGAGGGCGTAAAACTAGTTTACGTAACTTCAGGATCTGGGGATGCCCGACACATGTGTTGGTGCAAAACCCTAAGAAATTGGAATGTCGTTCAAAAGTATGTTTATTCATAGGCTACCCAAAAGAATCGAAAGCTGGATACTTCTTCGATCTAGAAGAAAATAAAGTATTTGTATCGCCAAATTCTACTTTTCTCGAAGAAGATCACATGAGAGATCATCAACCTCGCAATAAACTAGTATTGCGTGAAATTTCTAAAGAAGCTACAGATAGATCAACAAGAGTTGTTGATGAGATTGGTCCCTCAACAAGAGTTGTTGATGGAGCTAATACTTCTGATTACTCACATCCATCTCAAGAGTTGAGAGTGCCTCGACGTAGTGGGAGGGTTGTGCAACAACCTGACCATTACATGAGTTTAGTAGAAACTCAAATCATCATACCAGATGATGGAATAGATGATCCATTGACCTATAAACAGGCAATGAATGATGTTGACAAAGATCAGTTGGTCAAAGTCATGGACCTCGAAATGGAGTCGATGTACTTCAATTCGGTCTGGGAACTTGTAGATCAACCAGATGAGGTAAAACCTATTGGTTGTAAATGGATCTACAAAAGGAAACAAGACCAAGCTGGTAAGGTACAGACCTTTAAAGCTCGATTAGTGACAAAAGTGTTATACCCATAGAGAGAGGGTATAGTATGATGAAACCTTCTCTCTTGTTGTCCTGTTAAAATCAATTAGAATACTCTTATCCATTGCCACATATTATGATTATGAGATTTGGCAAATGAATGTCAAGACAGCCTTTCTGAATGACAATCTTGAAGAGAGTATCTATATGTCTCAACCATAGGGGTTTATAATACAGCATAAAGAACAAAAAGTTTGTAAGCTTAAACGATCCATTTATGGGTTGAAACAAGCATCTAGATGCTGGAATATAAGGTTTGATACTGCGATCAAATCTTATGGTTTCGAACAAAACATTGACGAACCTTGTGTTTACAAGAAGATTGTCAAAACATCTGTAGCATTCCTCGTGTTATATGTCGATGATATCTTAGTCATTGGGAATGATGTAAGATGCCTGACTGACGTCAAGAAATGGCTAGCAACTCAATTCCAAATGAAGAATTTGGGAGAAGCTCAATATATTCTTGGGATCCAAATAGTTCGGAACCGCAAGAATAGAACATTAGCCATGTCTCAAGCATCCTATATTGACAAGATGTTGTCAAGATATAAGATGCAGAATTCCAAGAGGGGTTTGCTACCCTTCAGGCATGAAATTCACTTGTCAAAGGAACAATGTCTTAAGAAACCTCAAGAAGTTGAGGATATGAGACGCATTCCCTATGCATCGGCAGTTGGAAGTCTGATGTACGTTATGTTGTGTACACGACCCGACATATGCTATGCAGTAGATGTTGTCAGCAGGTTTCAGTCCAATCCTGGACTTATAAATTGGACAACCGTTAAGAATATCCTCAAGTATCTTAGGAGAACGAGGGATTACATGCTCGTGCATAAAGGTAAGGATCTGATTCTTACAAGATACACTGATTCTGATTTCCAGTCGGATAGAGATTTGAGAAAATCAGCATCGAGATCAGTGTTCACTCTTGTTGCGTGCTCAGTGTGTAAATAAAATGTAATGCGAAGAGCACTCAGATCATGCAAGCATACATAGTCTGCAGCAAGTGATAAGTATTTTTTAATTCGTTTTCCCACAGAGATTGAGTTTAGTTACTAACGAGTTGAGGTGCTAAATTAGATAAGGTAACTTAAATTGGGTAGATTTGGGGTTGATTTACTGAAATAATAAAGAATGCAAGAAGAGAGCAAGTGTAAAAACCAAACAAGTAAAGAGATAAAGCTATAATGTGAAGAAGAATAATTGCGGGTCTCGCAATGTTTTAGCAATAAAATCGCAAAGGTAAAAAGCTAATAAAAAGACTAAGGCAAAAAGCAGGAATGTTTTATTGCGGTTCTTGCAATATTCTAGCAATAAATTTAGCAATGTTTTTAATGTAAAGTAAGGCTGCAAGGTCGACTTAAGACTCCTCTATAGACATTTAACTACGATCATTCAGCAGTAGATTAACATATCATGCATCGTTTTAGCTCAGTCTCATGCATCTCTCGATTACATGCATTAGATCTTTAGTTCACTCATATCCAAGTAAGACATAAACACCTATTTATACAAGCAAGCTAATGAACGTGCTAGGAGAACGCCTATTCCTAGGTCGTTTTCTGGTTACCATGAAAGGCTAGCATGAATGGATGACTCTGAACTCTTACTCCTTCCGGAGGTTAGGAATTCTTTAGACAAAATGGATGGCCGGTCGAAATTGCCCGTGGGATAAAGCTTACATACATTCAATGCAATCATACTATCCTACATGCTGAATTCTCGTATTTCTAGCCTACAGATTCATCTTTAGCAGACCTTTCTTAGATTAGTTACTCATGGTTTTCGAAGAACTAAAAAGGATGGATTGATTGATCATGATTTAAAGAACTTAATAAAAGCAATTGAATAAGGAAGAACAAAATGAAGAACTCAACAAGACTTAATTGATTACTCTCTAAAAATAAGGTTCAGACACTTCATAAGAACATCATGTAACGATATGAAAGCAGTAAAGATCAATTGTAATGGAGAATGAATCAGAACAATGTCACGAATGGAATCAGTAGAGAGAAAAGCAGTAAAGAAAGCTGTAAAAGTGCACAGATCTCCTCGTCGCAAACGCCTCGGATGAAGGAGAAGATTAGCTGATCTTGGGGATGAATTCAATCAAAAGAGAAGAAGGATATTCTCTTCTTCCTCTCGAATTATCGACGTCAAGAGCTGATTTCTTCGTTCCAACAAACGGGAGAAGGAATTGTCGTCTGCAGATTGCTTTGCAACTGAGATCTCCACGCTTCTGAGTGTTTTTTTCCTTCATCATTCGTCTCTTTTTATAGCCTCTAGGTGGTTGCAAAAGGTTGCTCATTAATCGTGGATCACTATTCAACTTTGTGAGGTAGTCAAGCTTGACATGTGGCAGCAGCAGGGAGAGTTGACGGCTGGAAAATCTCAGTCAATAAAGACTGACGGCTGGAAAGAAATGCAGCAGCAACGACTGTTTCCTTGCGGTTTCCTTGCGAGGGCCGCAATGCTTCATTGCGGTTTCAGCAATGTTTCCGCAAAGTTTCCTGCAATGTACATTTTAGTTTGTTTTACATCATTTTACATCCTTTTTCTTTCCTTTTCCAAATAAGTCCTATTTTAGCATCACTTCTCAAATTCTCACATTTATGCACACATTAAGCTAACTCCTAACAAAAACACTCAAGAATGTACATGCTTTAAAGGTAATTATAGCCCTAAATAATGTACTTTTGGAGAGGTAACACACCCCCAAACTTGAGTTATTGCTCGTCCTCGAGCAATATAAAAGCTTACTTTGGCTGCTAAATCTTGTCTTTCAAACTCTACCTAGCTGACTTGCTGACTTCCCTAGGCTTACTATCAAAGACATTGCTATCTTGTGACATTCTCCTAGGTTCAAACTAGCTTCATATTCTGCCTATTCTGATTTCCCTTGCCTTTAAAACCTTCTGTTTTTACTAGCTTCCTACCTTATGGTTTATTTGCCTATGTCATTGGGCTCATTGTGCAGTTATCCCTAAGCTTTCAAATTTTCCCTGGTTTTAACTCAGACTCAGTACATGCTTCTAATGTTTTTATTTTTGAATTACCTAGGATTCCTTTAAAGTCATGCCAGGCTTAGCACACACGAGTATCAGAGTTCAGTATCCATAGAACAAACTAAGCCCTGACACCACTATGTTGGATAGACACTCATCTCCCTTGACAAACCTTCAAGCTACAACCCTGTGCTTAGCAAACTAAGGATCAAAGTTCAATTTCACAGGACACCTAAGCACTTAGGCCGTAGCTCTTTGGCACACATTCTTCTTCCTTAGTTTTATTTTTCCTTATTTTTCCTTTTTTGCAAAGTCTCTTCTTTGAACTGCCTTTTGATGCAGTGCCACTTGTGGGTTACACAAATGACCCTGATTACTCAGCATCCTTAGAGAGAGACAATACCCTTTACTTTTCTTTTGCTTTCTTATTCATTTTTTTTTTAGAAGAAGAATGTGTATGTTTTTTCAAAGGAGAGATGAGTGTTCCTAGACCTAGAGGTTGCCTCCCCCAAACTTAAACTCCTCATTGTCCCCAATGAGAGTCTGAGGTGGCACACCCCCAAACTTATCTTAGAAGCATCTAGTCTAAATAAAAACCAGACATACTTAAAACTCCTAAGGATAGAATGACCCTTCTAGTTCAGATAACTCATAAGCAGAAGTGTATTAAAACCAACATGGTAAGGTCTAACAGAGGTACATGCTCAACATTTTACGAAGCTAATTAAAACTAACAAGAGTGTACTTGACACTCATCCAGCATGCTCAATAGACAGACTACCTATGGACATCAGGAATGCAACCAAATAATGAGATTGAAAGACAGACAACTCATCAGAAAATCATACAACAACATGCCTAGGTAAACAAAATATTGCGGGGACCGCAAAAAATTCGCAATGATTCCAGCAGAGCAGATGTAACCGTGATCAAGGCTCCTAACATGCGATGTTTTATTCATAAACAACTATAGGCAATAGAGAAACTATATAAGTTAACTAATCATACGAAATTAAACTTAAACTAAGCAGGCTAGTTAAGAATTTAAACAGAACAAACAGTTGATTAATGGGGGGTAACTAGTCACAGAAAAGCAGATCTTTTTTTTTTTTGTTTTGAAAGGGATCAGAAATACTCCCTCGAATGCTCACAGTCCAGCATTCATTCATCCTTATCTTCATCATCCTTCCTCTCACTTGGAGGCACCCAAGGACTCAACAATCCAGTAGGGAAGGTGGGGAACGTGCACCGCAGGTGCTCAGCCAGCTCTTGGTCCCTTGCCTGCGAATACTCAGCCCATTGGGCTAACTTTCGTTGTAAGTCCATCAGGCAGGCCATGGACAGTGACTGTGCAGCAGCAAGTCCATCCATTTCGAACTCCATGTTGCCTCTTCTCCTTATCCTCAGGTCACTGGGCAGCTCAAGGTGGCCAGCATAGGCCACTTGTTTCTCCTCCATCGTCACAGGTACCCCTGCGCGTAAACATAATTTAGTGATGGTATTGGGGAAAAAGAGTTGGCCCTTACCTTTCTTGGAGCATTCGATGATTGATGCTGCTATGATTTCACCCACATCAATGGTGAGTCCCTTCATTATCGCATAAATCAGCAGCGATCTCCCCTGATTGATGGTTGTCTCATGTGTGATAGGGGAGATTCGTCTTCGAATCAGAGAGAACCACACACCTGCTTTGTCCCTGAGGGTCGCACTCATCAGTGTGTGCTTTCCATTCTTTGAGATTGCCCATGCTGCCTCAGGCTTCCCTATTATATTTAGTGCTTCTTCCAGGACTCCTTCTGAGGGTGAAGCCATGATCCTCGCGTATTCAGAATCCTCATGCCCCTTGAGAGCATACGCCTTGTTGATTGCCTCAGCTGAGAAGTCAACTTCTACTCCCCTCACCATTGAAGAACAGCCTTCGGGGCGAGTGAGGTTGACGTAGAAGTCGTACACCATATCAGAGTAGGCCTGAATTGAAGGCCTACACAACTCTTCCCAGTCGTGGTTCATAATTCCTGCGCGCAAGAATTGCGGCAGGTCCGCAAGAGAATCAAGAAATCCTCTCTCGTGGAGGAGGTCTTTCTTCATCAATTCCAAGCCTCTTGCCTCCGCTTCCTTGGACACATACCTCGCAGCTCGAGGCTCATCCTCTTGGTACATCTTTCTCTTCCCCTTGTCCTTTGCCTTGGCTGCTTCAACATCCTCAAATATCATTTTCTTGATGGAAGGTCCAGCTTCGACCTTCTTCTTTTTGGCTTTCTTTGAGGCTTTTGGACGTTTGGCCCTCACAATTACAGGGGCTCTCTTCTTGAGCCTCGCCTTGGCAGCTATCTGTTGGAGGCATTCATCCAGCGTGTCCTCCATTGAATCCTTGCTTTCCCTCTCCACAGGGCTGTCAAGATTGACATCCCTGAAGGGGGAAAATACCTCTTCTTCTTCATCCGCACCACCAATTGATGCCGATGGTTGTCCTTCAGATGGAACTTCAGGTTCCGACTGCTGTTGAGGGGAATCGGGACTTTGCATGTGTTGGGTTTTATGTCCTAAATCTCGTGGTTTGTAAACGATAAACATATTTTATTACTAATAAAGTGTTATTGAGGTTTATTCAATAAAGTTATTATTGAATATGTGAATTGCTTATTTCATTTTAGAAAACCCTAAATCCAATAAACTAAGATCCATGACTATAACATGAGTACTTGAACTTTATGTGGAGACATAAAAGTGGATCAAGTTCGAGTAAATAGTCAAAATTGTCTATAGTATACGGATAAGGCTGGATACCTTATCCTGGGGACACTATTGGATGCGGCCCATTTTGTATTTAGTACAAACGATGTGATCCTGAATCGTTCATGTGGAGACATGTGAATGGGGGCGTCCTATGCAAAGAGTTTGCATTAGACCGGACCGCGAAATAAGTCACTCTTGCTTTATAACGCTGTTTACTGTTTTAAAGACTGACTATTTCAAAACGATGACCTAGGTAACTTGACCTTAATCCTGAGCTAACTATGAACTCCTGTTTATTCGGGATTATCCTTAGATCTGCATGGGTGAGGGTGGCTCAACAGCGCCGACTCAATAAGCCTC
Source organism: Herpetospermum pedunculosum (assembly GCA_028017165.1). NCBI lineage: Eukaryota > Viridiplantae > Streptophyta > Magnoliopsida > Cucurbitales > Cucurbitaceae > Herpetospermum > Herpetospermum pedunculosum. The sequence continues at coordinate 47,427,211 of CM051528.1, read as the reverse complement.
CCATTTCAGGGGTAAGACCGAATAGATAGCTGGGGACATAGGGTGCAAGATGGAATTCACTCCTACCCGTCTCTAGGGATAGTAGATAGGTTGTTCCCTTAAGTGCTGACTCCAGGTCTTGAACAAGGGGCCCCACCTTCTCATTGGCCCGAGAGGGACTCGGTATAGTGATTAGATCACATACCAATCGGTTTAGTGATTGGATCACAAACCAATTGTTCATTAGAGGATCAGTGGGACTTAAGGAGCAAGATGTAATTACGGGGGTAAAACAGATATTTGACCCGACCGTAAATTACGAAGAACCTGTGAAGGGTCAACTTACTAATCATGGTTATATCGAGTGGACATAAATATATCTACAGTGAGGAGAATGCAACTACTAGGCTATAGTGGAATGTCCTAGTAGTTAACGAATGTTGATTAACTAGGTTAAAGAGTTTAATCAGTTAATCTCGGATCGTTGGAGCTCATGATCTGTAGGTCCATGAGGTCCCCCTACTAGCTCATATCGGACTAAACCTTAGAACAGTGTGACGAGTGAATTCGAAGTGTTCGAATTCGAATTAGGGAATTAACGTTAAATATATGTGATATATTTAACGACATAACGTTCAATTGCGAATTGAACAATAGAGAGAGATGGTGATATTTAAATAAGATTTAATTATCGAAAATATGAATATGGATTCATAATCATGTATATCGGGAATGATCGGGATTAGTGTTGGATTTATTGGATATTAAATTTGAATTAATTAAATTGTTTAATTAATTATTTAATATTAATTTAATTTGATTTAAAATTAATTATTTGAATTAATTTTTAAATTGAATTAATTTGATCAAAGTTAGTCAAAAGTCAATTTTAAGATAATTGACTACAACTTTGAAAGTCAAAAGTCAAATGTTGACTCCACTAAACCTTGAAAGTCAAGAGTCATTTTGATGACTAAAGTGAGTGGAAAAATCCAATTCTTAAGTTAGTGGAAAAATCCAATTCTTGAGTTAGTGGGAAAAACCATTTGTTGGTGGTTTTATGAGTCAAATTTTTTTGCTAAGTGTTCATCCCACATCAAGCCACTAATCCCACTAAATTGAGTGGATTCTACATGGCATCCTATTGTTAACTCAATTTTGCATGTTTTTGCATGTAGTCTTCTATATATACAAAGGGTTAATGAGATTGACTTCTTCTTGAAATTTTGATGAACTTTGAGAAATTGTAAAGACAATTTCTCTACCTTTCTCTCCAATTCCATCTTCAATTCTCTTTTAAATTAGTCACTCAAAGGATCCCACAATCCCGTTCTAAGGCCGGAGAATAGTCGGGAAGACTCTCGTGGTGGTTCGTGACCGTTACGTTCGAAGATCGAGTTTGGAATCAAGAAGAATTTGAACTTCAAAGGTAACTTCTAAATTATTGTCTTTGATTTTCAAATTACATGTTTTTTCTTTTTAAATTAACAAAATAAGAGTACTTAGATCCAACGATGCTTCCGCTATGCATGCCGAAATTCTATCAAATGGTATCAGAGCATGCTTTAAGTACTCTTTTTTGGTTAATTTACAGTTGGTGGGTAGTAATTCATGTGATGAATGTATGTGTGCTAAAATGGAAATTTTTTGGTCTTTGGCATCCATTTCTTTTCCAATTTGTAATAATTATTGTAATTGCCTTGTAATGGGCTTTAATGTGTTACAAAGAGTATGTAATTTTTGTAGAGTCATTAGAGTCCATTTTAGGATGTAATTTATCAAAATTGGAAGAGGCGTCAAGTGGCGGTTCGGTTCGGCGGCGGTTCGTGCAATTCCACAACTTACAAGCGGTTCGAGCCGATTCGAAGTGTTCGGGGGCGGTTCAAGACTTTTTCCTATTTTATTATTGTAATAATTTAGGTAAATGCTTGTTTAGGATGCCAAAACCAATCCATTTTTAGTGTGGTTTATTTATTTATGCATTGTGAATGTATAGTTTAAATAAACATAATCTTGTGTGCATATTGTATGCCATGTAGATTTAAAATCCCACCATAGGATAAGCATGAAACATGCATTGAAAGTATGTTATAAGTGTTATAATATAAGTATGCATGTTTAGGATTCCATGAGATTTCATATAAATTGTTATATTTTTGCATGGAATGATTTTATATAATTGTTATATAAAAGCATGTTAGATGTATGTTATAAGTTTTTTTTATAAGTGTTATAAAATGAATTAGACATTAAAACTTATAACAAAGATAAATGCATGCTCATTTAGGGTTAACTACCAAGCAATCTCCTATTTTAATAGTTAAAATAGGTCGATATCTTGTAAAACTTCGGTTACAAGAAAAACTCACCCGGTAAGATGCTGTCTCAGCCTGGGGGTATTTAAGTTGACGGTTTACGGAACACCTCCTACCTGGGCATCGAACTGGCGTTTGAGTTTAGCTAACCCGGTTTTATGAGCATGCGTGAGTGATGTGAGGTTTTAAAAGGTTTATCACCTAGACATCATAGGTTAAAATCCAGTATAAACGTTATACTCGGAAAGATTACCTAGACTTAGGATATGTTTTAGTTAGCCAAAATATATGCCTAAGTAAAATCATACCCAACCGTCTAGAACACTTCAGTGGGAGGAAAAATGTTTTCAGCTCCTACGTCCCTTAGAGTTCACACCGTGAGATTCATGCTCGGCTTCGAGTCGCCTTGGGAGCGACCTCCAGTAGGAAAGTATTTGCATGAGTCAATAACAAGGTGAATAGGGGAAGTCGTTCATAGTAAGTGGGCGAAGGTTGTGTGTCAACACATCCTACGGTCTCCTCCATTAGGTTGCACCGTGAGATTCCCATGATGCGCCTGCGAGTCTGCCCTGGGAGCGACCACCCCTTAGGAGGGTTGTATCATGGGATTCGGAACACCGCGAACTCCAGAAATGGATAGGGTCTCATAGGTCCGTTTTCAACATTGTCTTTCCAACTTCGGGAGCTTGTTGATTCCGATCTCTGAGGTCTGAAAATGGAGGGTCACACTTACAAGAATTACTAAGTGTTAGTAACTTCTTGACCAAAGTAAACGATAGCTAAAAGATCTATTGGAATATAAGTTATTCTGGTAATAGTGATTAGCTGAGATTGTCTCAATTCAAAGGAGGAGTGATAGACTGCCCCTAGGTGGATGTTGCTCTAAACCTTTGTAGTATCGTTGCAATAAAGAATAAATGATGGGTACATTGTTACTTTTGCTAAAACTTGATTGGATAATATAAAAGGGTAATAGCAATTTCACTAAATACGATATGTTTATATTTTTCAGCATGTCCAACTCAATAGTACAGTTACTAGCTTCTGAGAAACTTAACGGGGATAATTACGCAACGTGGAAATCAAATTTAAACACAATACTGGTAATTGATGATCTAAGGTTCGTTTTAACTGAGGAGTGTCCTCCAAACCTCGGCACAAATGCAAACCGAAATGTTCGGGATGCATATGACAGATGGACAAGGGCAAATGATAAAGCCCGCGTCTACATTCTGGCCAGCATATCTGATGTACTGGCTAAGAAACACGATGGTATGGGTGCTGCCAAAGAGATTATGGAATCTCTGAAGGGGATGTTTGGACAACCGTCCTTCTCCCTTAGGCATGATGCCATCAAGTACGTTTATAACTGTCGCATGAGAGAAGGGACCTCTGTTAGAGAACATGTCCTGGACATGATGGTCCATTTCAATGTGGCAGAAGTAAATGGAGCTGTCATAGATGAGAAGAGTCAGGTCAGTTTTATTCTGGAGTCTCTTCCGAAGAGCTTCCTACAGTTCCGCACAAATGCGATGATGAACAAAATTGAATATAACTTGACTACTCTTCTGAATGAGCTTCAGACTTATCAGTCCCTCTTGAAAACTAAGGGACATGAAGTGGAGGCAAATGTTGCTACCACTAAAAAGTTCTATAGAGGATCGTCCTCTGTGACGAAGTCTGGCCCTTCTTCTTCTAAAAATAACAGTATTTCGATGAAAAAGAAAGGGAAGGGGAAAAGTAAAACTCCTAATGACCGCAAAAGCAAGGCTCAAGTTGCAGATAAAGGAAAATGTTTCCACTGCAACGAGAATGGACATTGGAAAAGAAACTGCCCAAAGTACCTTGCAGAGAAGAAAGCTGAAAAGGCAAAACAAGGTAAATATGATTTACTAGTTGTTGAAACATGTTTAGTGGAGAGTGATGACTCTTCCTGGATACTGGATTCAGGGGCCACTAATCATATTTGTTCTTCTTTTCAGGAAACTAGTTCCTGGAGAACACTTGCGGAAGGCGAGATAACTCTCAGGGTTGGAACAGGAGAGGTTGTCTCAGCAAAATCAGTGGGAGATTTAAAGTTGTTTTTTGGAGATAGATTCATTATATTAGATAATGTGTATCTTGTTCCTGGAATGAAAAGGAATCTTGTATCTATCTCTTGTTTGTTAGAACAATTGTATAAAGTATCTTTTGAAATTAATGAAGTGTTCATTACCAAAAGAGGTATTCCTATTTGTTCTGCAAAACTAGAAAACAACTTATATAAGTTAAAACCGACCAGAGCGAAAGCTATTTTAAATATCGAGATGTTTAAAACGGCTGAGACGCGAAACAAAAGGCAAAAAGTTTCTTCAAGTACATATCTTTGCCACTTAAGACTTGGCCACATTAATCTCAATAGGATTGAGAGATTGGTTAAGAATGGTCATCTAAGCCAGTTAGAAGACAACTCTTTACCAGCATGTGAGTCTTGTCTTGAGGGGAAAATGACAAAAAGATCTTTTACTGGAAAAGGTCTTAGAGCCAAAGAATCCTTAGAACTCGTGCATTCAGACCTTTGTGGACCAATGAATGTCAAAGCACGAGGAGGATATGAATATTTCATCAGTTTCATAGATGACTATTCAAGGTACGGTTATGTTTACCTAATACATCATAAGTCCGAAGCTCTTGAAAAGTTCAAGGAGTATAAGGCAGAAGTTGAGAACTTATTAGGTAAAACAATTAAGACACTTCGATCAGATCGAGGTGGAGAGTACATGGACCTAAGATTCCATGACTATTTGATAGAACATGGAATTCAGTCACAACTCTCTGCACCTAGTACGCCACAGCAAAACGGTGTATCGGAGAGAAGAAACAGAACCTTGTTAGACATGGTTCGATCAATGATGAGCTATGCTCATTTGCCTGATTCGTTTTGGGGATATGCAGTAGAGATTGCTGCCTACATTTTGAACAATGTTCCCTCTAAAAGTGTTACTGGAACACCTTATGAGTTATGGAGAGGGCGTAAAACTAGTTTACGTCACTTCAGGATCTGGGGATGCCCGGCACATGTGTTGGTTCAAAACCCTAAGAAATTGGAACGTCGTTCAAAAGTATGTTTATTCATAGGCTACCCAAAAGAATCGAAAGCTGGATACTTCTTTGATCTAGAAGAAAATAAAGTATTTGTATCGACAAATGCTACTTTTCTCGAAGAAGATCACATGAGAGATCATCAACCTCGCAGTAAACTAGTATTGCGTGAAATTTCTAAAGAAGCTACAGATAGATCAACAAGAGTTGTTGATGAGATTGTTCCCTCAACAAGAGTTGTTGATGGAGCTAATACTTCTGATTACTCACATCTATCTCAAGAGTTGAGAGTGCCTCGACGTAGTGGGAGGGTTGTGCAACAACCTGACCGTTACATGGGTTTAGTAGAAACTCAAATCATCATACCAGATGATGGAATAGAGGATCCATTGACCTAGAAACAGGCAATGAATGATGTTGACAAAGATCAGTGGATCAAAGCCATGGACCTCGAAATGGAGTCGATGTACTTCAATTCGGTCTGGGAACTTGTAGATCAACCAGATGGGGTAAAACCTATTGGTTGTAAATGGATCTACAAAAGAAAACGAGACCAAGCTGGTAAGGTACAGACCTTTAAAGCTCGATTAGTGACAAAGGGTTATACCCAGAGAGAGGGGGTAGACTATGATGAAACCTTCTCTCCTGTTGTCATGTTAAAATCAATTAGAATACTCTTGTCCATTGCCACATATTATGACTATGAGATTTGGCAAATGGATGTCAAGACAGCCTTTCTGAATGGCAATCTTGAAGAGAGTATTTATATGTCTCAACCAGAGGGGTTTATAATACAACATCAAGAACAAAAAGTTTGTAAGCTTAAACGATCCATTTATGGGTTGAAACAAGCATCTAGATGCTGGAATATAAGGTTTGATACTGCAATCAAATCTTATGGTTTTGAACAAAACATTGATGAACCTTGTGTTTACAAGAAGATTGTCAAAACATCTGTAGCATTCCTCGTGTTATATGTCGATGATATCTTACTCATTGGGAATGATGTAAGATGCCTGACTGACGTCAAGAAATGGCTAGCAACTCAATTCCAAATGAAAGATTTGGGAGAAGCTCAATATATTCTTGGGATCCAAATAGTTCGGAACCGCAAGAATAGAACATTAGCCATGTCTCAAGCATCCTATATTGACAAGATGTTGTCAAGATATAAGATGCAGAATTCCAAGAGGGGTTTGCTACCCTTCAGGCATGGAATTCACTTGTCGAAGGAACAATGTCCTAAGACACCTCAAGAAGTTGAGGATATGAGACGCATTCCCTATGCATCGGCAGTTGGAAGTCTGATGTATGCTATGTTGTGTACACGACCCGACATATGCTATGCAGTAGGTGTTGTCAGCAGGTTTCAGTCCAATCCTGGACTTATACATTGGACAACCGTTAAGAATATCCTCAAGTATCTTAGGAGAACGAGGGATTACATGCTCGTGTATAAAGGTAAGGATCTGATTCTTACAGGATACACTGATTCTGATTTCCAGTCGGATAAAGATTCGAGAAAATCAACATCGGGATCAGTGTTCACTCTGAATGGAGGAGCTGTAGTATGGCGGAGTATCAAGCAAAGTTGTGTTGCTGACTCCACTATGGAAAGAGAATACGTAGCTGCCTGTGAAGCAGCAAAAGAAGCTGTGTGGCTTAGAAAGTTTTTGAACGATTTGGAAGTTGTTCCAAATATGCATCTGCCTATCACTCTCTTTTGTGATAACAGTGGAGCAGTTGCAAATTCAAAAGAGCCAAGGAGCCATAAACGCGGGAAACATATTGAGCGAAAATATCATCTCATTCGAGAGATCGTCCAACGAGGAGACGTTATTGTGAAACAAATAGCCTCTGAGGACAACATTGCTGATCCATTTACAAAGGCTCTCACGGCTAAAGTGTTTGAGGGTCACCTAGTGAGACTAGGACTACAGGATGTATAATCTAGGGCAAGTGGGAGAAAACTATGGGTATGTTATGCCCTAGTTTATTGTATTTATTTCTCATTTTGAAAAACTCAACATTATGTATATATATGGATATATATTTATTACCACTGGAGTTTTAGTCCAAGTGGGAGTTTGTTGGGTTTTATGTCCTAAAACTCGTGGTTTGTAAACGATAAACATATTTTATTACTAATAAAGTGTTATTGAGGTTTATTCAATAAAGTTATTATTGAATATGTGAATTGCTTATTTCATTTTAGAAAACCCTAAATCCAATAAACTAAGATCCATGACTATAACATGAGTACTTGAACTTTATGTGGAGACATAAAAGTGGATCAAGTTCGAGTAAATAGTCAAAATTGTCTATAGTATACGGATAAGGCTGGATACCTTATCCTGGGGACACTATTGGATGCGGCCCATTTTGTATTTAGTACAAACGATGTGATCCTGAATCGTTCATGTGGAGACATGTGAATGGGGGCGTCCTATGCAAAGAGTTTGCATTAGACCGGACCGCGAAATAAGTCACTCTTGCTTTATAACGCTGTTTACTGTTTTAAAGACTGACTATTTCAAAACGATGACCTAGGTAACTTGACCTTAATCCTGAGCTAACTATGAACTCCTGTTTATTCGGGATTATCCTTAGATCTGCATGGGTGAGGGTGGCTCAACAGCGCCGACTCAATAAGCCTCCCATTTCAGGGGTAAGACCGAATAGATAGCTGGGGACATAGGGTGCAAGATGGAATTCACTCCTACCCGTCTCTAGGGATAGTAGATAGGTTGTTCCCTTAAGTGCTGACTCCAGGTCTTGAACAAGGGGCCCCACCTTCTCATTGGCCCGAGAGGGACTCGGTATAGTGATTAGATCACATACCAATCGGTTTAGTGATTGGATCACAAACCAATTGTTCATTAGAGGATCAGTGGGACTTAAGGAGCAAGATGTAATTACGGGGGTAAAACAGATATTTGACTCGACCGTAAATTACGAAGAACCTGTGAAGGGTCAACTTACTAATCATGGTTATATCGAGTGGACATAAATATATCTACAGTGAGGAGAATGCAACTACTAGGCTATAGTGGAATGTCCTAGTAGTTAACGAATGTTGATTAACTAGGTTAAAGAGTTTAATCAGTTAATCTCGGATCGTTGGAGCTCATGATCTGTAGGTCCATGAGGTCCCCCTACTAGCTCATATCGGACTAAACCTTAGAACAGTGTGACGAGTGAATTCGAAGTGTTCGAATTCGAATTAGGGAATTAACGTTAAATATATGTGATATATTTAACGACATAACGTTCAATTGCGAATTGAACAATAGAGAGAGATGGTGATATTTAAATAAGATTTAATTATCGAAAATATGAATATGGATTCATAATCATGTATATCGGGAATGATCGGGATTAGTGTTGGATTTATTGGATATTAAATTTGAATTAATTAAATTGTTTAATTAATTATTTAATATTAATTTAATTTGATTTAAAATTAATTATTTGAATTAATTTTTAAATTGAATTAATTTGATCAAAGTTAGTCAAAAGTCAATTTTAAGATAATTGACTACAACTTTGAAAGTCAAAAGTCAAATGTTGACTCCACTAAACCTTGAAAGTCAAGAGTCATTTTGATGACTAAAGTGAGTGGAAAAATCCAATTCTTAAGTTAGTGGAAAAATCCAATTCTTGAGTTAGTGGGAAAAACCATTTGTTGGTGGTTTTATGAGTCAAATTTTTTTGCTAAGTGTTCATCCCACATCAAGCCACTAATCCCACTAAATTGAGTGGATTCTACATGGCATCCTATTGTTAACTCAATTTTGCATGTTTTTGCATGTAGTCTTCTATATATACAAAGGGTTAATGAGATTGACTTCTTCTTGAAATTTTGATGAACTTTGAGAAATTGTAAAGACAATTTCTCTACCTTTCTCTCCAATTCCATCTTCAATTCTCTTTTAAATTAGTCACTCAAAGGATCCCACAATCCCGTTCTAAGGCCGGAGAATAGTCGGGAAGACTCTCGTGGTGGTTCGTGACCGTTACGTTCGAAGATCGAGTTTGGAATCAAGAAGAATTTGAACTTCAAAGGTAACTTCTAAATTATTGTCTTTGATTTTCAAATTACATGTTTTTTCTTTTTAAATTAACAAAATAAGAGTACTTAGATCCAACGATGCTTCCGCTATGCATGCCGAAATTCTATCAGCATGGCCGTCTCAAATGATGGCCTGCCACTGTTGAGGCTATCCACACTCGTGGACTTCCTACCCTTGGTCTTTGGCTCCTTCTCGGTGATCTTCCACTTCTTCCTAGGGGACTGCGTTGGATCAGAGCTAGGTGCAACCTCATTCGTCGCCACCTTCCACTTCCTCTTCACAGGGAGCTTCGGGGGTCTTGAAGGTTCTATAGCTTCGACGTTCGCCAATGAGAGCAACGCATCTCTTACCAATTCAGCATCCTCCGTGATTGGGGATGTCTTTTTGGGCGTGGATCGGTCAGATCTTGTGGACACCATTGTCGTCTCTTGAAGCTGAACTTGGAAATTTCAGAGGAAGGAGAGAGAGCTGGTTGTTTTGGAATTCAAGGGTTTGAGAATCGTAAATGGGGATGATCCCCAACTCGTCCTATTTATACTCGGTTGTTGCCCCAACGACTATATTATTGCGGACTCCGCAATTATTCCGCAATTATTTCGCAATATTTTTCAGCAAATCTTTGAAGATACAACCGTTGAGATTTCATCCTTGATTGTTATTTGTTGCAAGATTCTAGCAACTAAATCTTTGATTTTGCAAAATCTCTTCCTTTCTCTTTCCTTGCTTCGTGGTTTACTCCCCTCATTGCAGTTTTAAGATCTCCAATTGCCACACATCTAATCAAAAAACAAACTTTAATTAATACTCGAAATAATAGAAATACTCTAATAAAAAAGAAAAACAATAACGAAAGACTATCTATTCCATGATCCTTTGATGGTTGAGCATAAAAATAATTCATTGAATGCCCTTGCTCATCCTTTCTTTCTTTGCTCTTAAGCTTCGGATAAGAGGACATCTAATCAAAAAACAAACTTTAATTAATACTCGAAATAATAGAAATACTCTAATAAAAAAATAAAAACAATAACGAAAGACTATCTATTCCATGATCCTTTGATGGTTGAGCATAAAAATAATTCATTGAATGCCCTTGCTCATCCTTTCTTTCTTTGCTCTTAAGCTTCGGATAAGAGGAAGGCTGAGAGTGTCTTCACATCTCCTTCCTCATAGTAGTGCTTCAATCTAGCACCATTTACCATGAACGGCTGACCTTGATTCAGATTTCGAATTTCAATTGCACCATGAACAAACACATTAGTGATCACAAAAGGACCTGACCAATGAGACTTAAGTTTGCCCGGAAATAATCTAAGTCGTGAGTTAAACAATAGAACATGCTGGCCCTTTTTGAAGTCCTTAACCCTGAGTCTACTATCATGCCAAATTTTAGTCTTCTCCTTATACATTTTAGCATTTTCATATGACATGTGTCTTAGTTCATCCAACTCATGTAATTGCAGAGACCTCAATGTTCCAGCATCGGTTACGCAATAATTTAACTCTTTCAAGGGCCAAAAGGCTTTGATTTCTAATTCAAGAGGTAAGTGGCATGCTTTTCCATACACTAACCTATAAGGAGACATCCCTAGTGGTGTCTTATATGCAGTCCTATACGCCCACAGTGCATCATCTAACTTAAAAGACCAATCATTTCTATTCGGTTTCACAACTTTTTCAAGTATGCTCTTGATCTCTCTATTAGATATTTCAGCTTGTCCATTCGAGTGTGGATGATAAGGTGTTGCTACTCTATGTCCAACATTATATTTAGCTAACACTTTTTCCATATCTTTGTTTATAAAGTGGGTTTCTTCATCACTTATGATGGCACGTGGTGTGCCAAATCGTGTAAAAATGTGTCTATTTAGAAATTTAACGACTGTTTTGGCATCATTTAAGGGACATGCAATTGCTTCTACCCATTTGGAAACATAATCTACAACTACTAGAATGTAAAGATTATCAGCAGATGGAGGGAATGGTCCCATGAAGTCAATGCCCCATACATCAAAGAGTTCCAACTCTAAGATATAGGTGAGAGGCATCTCATCTTTTCTACTAAGGTTACCTGTACGTTGACACTCATTGCAGCTGTGTGCATAGTCGTGTGCATCCTTGAAGATCGTGGGCCAGAAGTAGCAACTTTGGAACACCTTTGCAGCCGTCCTTTGACCACCAAAGTGTCCACCATAAGGAGCTGTATGACAATGCTGCAAGACTGAATTTGATTCAGCAGCTGACACACACTTCCTTAGCAATCCATCCGCACAACTTTTGTAAAGTGTTGGATCGTCCCATATGTACTTCCTAGCCTCGTGTAAGAACCTCTTCTTTTCTTGCCCCCCTCTGAAAGTTGGTAACACCTGTGAGGCAAGGAAGTTAGCAATATCCGCAAACCAAGGTTCATCATTGTTATCACAATGCACTAACACAAAGACATGTTCATCAATAAATGAGTCAGTCATTGCGGGCTCCGCAATTTTTCCTCAATGACTCTGCAATCTTGATAAATGATCAACAATTACATTTTCACTTCCTTTTTTATCTTTAATCTCTAGGTCAAACTCTTGTAATAGTAACACCCATCTAATTAAACGAGGCTTAACATCAGCCTTCATCATTAAATATTTTATTGCAGAGTGATCAGTGTAAACAATCGTTTTATTTCCTACAATATAAGGCCTAAATTTTTCACATGCAAACACTACCGCTAACATTTCTTTCTCTGTGGTAGTGTAGTTACATTGTGCTTCATTTAAAGTTTTACTTGCATAATATACAGGGTGTGTTAGTTTATCTCTCTTTTGTCCCAGCATAGCCCCAATTGCATAGTCACTAGCATCACACATTAGTTCAAAAGGTAAATCCCAATTTGGGCCTATTATGATTGGTGCTTTGACTAAGGCATCCTTAAGTTTTTTCCATGCTATTAGACATTCATTTGAGAAGACAAAAGTTTTATTTAGCTCTAGAAGCTCGCACATGGGTTTAGAGATTTTTGAAAAGTCTTTTATAAATCTCCTATAAAATCTGCATGTCCTAAGAAACTTCTTATAGCTTTGACGTTTTTAGGTTCTACTAACTTCTCAATGATTTCTATTTTGGCTCTATCGACCTCTACTCCTGCTTTGGACACTCTATGTCCTAATACTATTCCTTCTTCCACCATAAACTGGCATTTTTCCCAATTTAAGACTAGGTTGGTTTCTTCACACCTAGTTAGGACTTGTCATAGATTTTCTAGGCAGTGGTTAAAGGAGTCACCAAAGACTGAGAAGTCATCCATAAATATTTCTATTATGGACTCATCTAGGTCAGAGAAGATAGCCAACATGCATCTTTGGAATGTTGCTGGTGCATTGCATAGGCCAAATGGCATTCTGCGAAAAGCAAATGTTCCAAAGGGACATGTAAAGGTTGTTTTCTCTTGATCCTCAGGGTCTATGGTGATTTGGTTATATCCTGAGTAACCATCTAAAAAGCAGTAAAAGGCTCGGCCAACTATTCTATCTAGAATCTGGTCTATAAAGGGTAAAGGAAAATGGTCTTTTTTGGTTTCTTTGTTAAGTTTTCTATAGTCCATACAGACTCTCCATCCTGTAACAGTTCTAGTTGGTATTAATTCGTTATTCTCATTAACTACTACAGTCATACCACCCTTCTTAGGTACACATTGAATAGGACTGACCCATTGACTATTGGTTATTGGAAAGATCACTCCTGCATCTAACCATTTAATGATTTCTTTTTTAACTACCTCCTTCATGGAGGGGTTCAACCTACGTTGGTGATCTACTCTAGGTGTATGTTCCTCTTCCAACAATATTTTATGCATGCAGTAGGAAGGACTTATACCCCTAATGTCAGCAATCGTCCAGGCAATAGCTTTTTTATGTTGCTTGAGCAGCAATATTAACGCAATTTCATGTTGTTTACTTAGTTTGGACGAAATAATAACAGGCAAGGTATCTTTCTCTCCTAGATATGCATACTTAAGGTGTTCAGGCAATGGTTTCAGTTCTAGTAAAGGTGGTTGTTCAATTGATGGCATCAAAGAAGTTGTGGTTCTTTCAGACAATTCACTGGTCATGCATACATGTTGAGGGTTTTCCACAGATACATCCATCAATTCAGAAACATTTAAATCATCTACATCTACTTGTGCATAATTAGTAGCATGCTTAATTAACAATTCATGCTCAAGTTCTTCTTCCATTAAAGAGTCTACTATATCTATAGTTGCACAGGATTCAAGATCAGAGGGGTACCTTAAAGCTTTAAACACACTGGACTTAACCTCCTCATCATGAACTCTCATGGTGAGCTCACCTTTCTGGACATCAATTAGAGCCCTACCTGTGGCTAAGAACGGTCTGCCCAATTGGATTGGTACCTCTTTATCTGCCTCGTAGTCCAAGATTATAAAGTCTGCAAGAAAAATAAATTTGTCAACCATGACAAGTATATCCTCAATCTTACCTTCAGGGTATGCGATGGATCTGTCTGCAAGTTGCAAGGTGACTGTTGTTGGTCGTGCTTCCCCTATCCCAAGTTGTTGGAATAGTGACAAGGGCATGAGATTGATGCTGGCTCCCAGATCACACAAGGCTCTGCCCACGTGCTTGCCTCCTAATTCTACTGGTAAGGTGAAGGAATCAGGATCCTTCTCCTTCTTTGGCAGTTTATTTTGGAGTATGGCACTGCACTCCTTAGTGAGATTGACTGTTTCAAACTCACCAATAACTTTTTTTATTAGTAATAATGTCTTTTAAGAATTTAACATATGATGGCATAGATTGCAAAACTTCCACGAATGGAATATTAACATGCACTTGTTTCAAGATTTCCAAGAACTTATGGAAATGAGCTTCCTGCTCTTGTTTCTTCTTGAGTCGTCTTGGAAATGGAGGTGGTGGCACATATGTAGGCAAGTCAGGTTGCCTAATGATAAGGGGAGGCCTAGGAATTTCTTCTGGTTCCTCGATGATAGGTTCCAGCCTCACCCTCGTTGTATTTGGTTGTATTTGATCAAGGTTGGGCAGAGAATCCAGTGGAGCACTAGACTCTTCATTCTCTACTCTCTTTGGTGTTTCTCTGTTGTTGATCACCAATGGCCTTCCACTTCGAAGTTCAATTGTTTGAACTTGTTCCTTACCATCCCTTCTTTGTGTTTTAGTGTCTGCAGGCAATCTGCCTTGGAGCCTATTTTTCAGCTCGTTTGCCAACTGCCCTATTTGGTTCTCTAAGCTTCTCAGTGTTGCTTGCTGACTCTGCAGAGTTGCATCATTCTTTGCTATGTACTTGTTGCGTGCTCAATGTGTTAAAATGAATAAGTAATAAGGTAGAGAGAGCACTCAGAACATGCAAGCATACATGGTCTTATAGCAAGTAGTAAGTATATTTCATTCGTTTTCCCACAGAGATTTATTATAAGCTATTCATGAAGTGTAACGTTAAGAAAGAAGGGGTGGATTTGATGGGGTAGTATTGGTTTTTAATTGTCTATTTCCTACTGAATACGGAGAGGGTAGCAACATAAACAAATGCAAGTTAAAGCTAAACTCAAATGAGAAGAGACGAGATTAATAAATGAAAGCAAAAACAGCTAGACAGAATTGTAACTTATGCAGAATTGCGGAGACAGCAATTCTATCGCAATTGAAATAACAGCGAAAGTGTGTAAAGTGATGAATTAAGGGCTACTAACGACTATCCTATAGGCTTTTTCTCACGATTCTCAAGCATTGGCTCAACTCTCTATGCATCAAACTATCTCATTCTCATGTATCTTCCGATTTCATGCATTAGATTCTTTAGTTTACTCATGTCCAAGTAAGGTCTTAAGCATCTTGTTAAGGCAGAAAATTATGGTTTGTACTAGGGAAACGCCTATTCCTAGGTCGTTTCCTGGTTACCTTGAAAGGCTAACATGATAGTATGACTCTGAACTCTTACTCCTTCCAGAGGTTAGGAGTTCTTTGGACAAAATGGATGGCCAATCGAAATTGCCCGTGGGATGAAGCTTACATACAATCAATGCTTC
Organism: Herpetospermum pedunculosum; assembly: GCA_028017165.1. Lineage (NCBI taxonomy): Eukaryota > Viridiplantae > Streptophyta > Magnoliopsida > Cucurbitales > Cucurbitaceae > Herpetospermum > Herpetospermum pedunculosum. The sequence continues at coordinate 47,411,717 of CM051528.1, read as the reverse complement.
GAGAGCTATCCTACATGCTTGGTTCACGTTTTTTAGCCTAAAGTGTTGTCATTAGCATGCCCCTAAGTGATTTAGCTACTCATGGATGTAAACAGAACAGAAGCAAGAGAAGAAGTAGACATGCTCAGAAGGAATCTGAAGACAAAACAGTAAGGGAAAGACAGTAAATCGCAACGACAAGAATCGTGAAATGAATTGTGAATTGATTACTTGTTTGTTTGAATGGACAGAAGGAAGCTTTAAAGTAAATAACAACAAGACAGAACACAACGAAATAGTCTAAGCTAGCTACTAGAAAAGAGTTAACAACAAAACAAAGCTGGAAAATGGAAATGAAGAGCAGAAAGCAGTAAAACAAGGTCGAATGTCTCGTTGCAGCCGCCTCGAATGAAGGATGAGAAAGGTCAGCCTTGCTTGGATGAATCCAATCGGGAGAGAAGAAGAATCTCCTCTCCTTCCTATCAGATTATCGACTCCAACAGCTGAGCTTCGCAAACCAGCAGACGGCAAAGGAAAACAGGAGAAAAGATGGACTGCGAGAAGACTTCTACGCTTTCGGATGATCTTTGAACCCTCGACTTTGACCCCTATTTATAGTAATCTGCAGGTGCATTTGGGCCAAGGAGAACCATCAATCTTCAACGTCTTACTTCAGAATGGATGGAGGAGAAAGAACGAATCCCTGAAATCACGGAAATTAACAGAAAAAGATCAGTCAACTTACGGTTTTCACTTGAAACATTGCGGTGTCCGCAATGTTTCCGCAATGCTATCGCAATGCTTGTTTTTCATTCTTTTCCTTCGGTTTTCAACCCTTTTCTTTCCTATTGTACTTAAGTCCTAATTTAGCTACCTTCTTCTAATTCTCATATTTAAGCATAGGTTTAGGCTAAATGCTATCAAAAACACCTAAGAGTGAACATCTTTCTAAGATAATTAAGTCCTAAAAAGGTCACTTTTGGAGACGTAACACACCCCCAAACTTAAGGTTTTGCTTGTCCTCGAGCAATCTAAGGACTTTCCTAGGCTGCTGTTTCTTCTTCTTTAACCACTTACTAACTCCCTTATATTCTTATCTATAGCAGTGCTGTCCTGTGACACACTTCTAAGCTTTAAACCACCCTCTTATCTAGCTTCTTCTGATTTCGCATGCCTACTACTCCTACTGTTTTTATTAACTCCCTACAACTGATCTACCTGCTTTTATCATATCATGCCACTATCCCTAAGGTTTCAAATTCTACCTAGCTTTACCCCAGACTCAGTACATGCTTCTAGTTTATACTTATGAGCTACCTAGGATTCCTTAGAGTCATGCCAGTCTTAGTCTTAATGGTGACAGTAGTACTTTTAGAGAACAACCTAAGCCCTGGCATCACTACATTGGATATACACTCATCTCCCTAAACAACCCTACAAGCTACAACTTTGTGCTTAGCTAATTGAGGATCAGAGTTCTTTTTTAAATAGGACATCTAAGTGTTGCGTGCTCAATGTGTTGAAATAATTAGGCAATAGAAGAGATAGAACACTCAGAACATGCAAGCATACATGATCTTATAGCAAGTAGTAAGTATATTTCATTCGTTTTCCCACAGAGATTTATTTTTAGCTATTCGCGAAGTGTTTTGTTAAGGAAGAAGGGGTGGATTTGATGGGGTAAAATTGGTTTTTAATTAACTACTTTTTGCTGAATGTGTAAAGGGTAGTAACATAAACAAGAACAAGTTAAAGCTAAGCTCAAATGGAAAGAGACGAGATTAATAAATGAAGATAAAAACAGCTAGACAGAATTGTAACTTAAGCAGAATTGCGGAGACAGCAATTCTACCGCAATTAAATAGCAGCGAAAGTGTGTAAATGGGTGAATTAAGGGCTACTAATGACTATCCTATAGACATTTTTATACGGTTCTCAAGCACTGGATCTACTCTCTATGCATCAAACTATCTCAATCTCATGTATCGTCCGATTCCATGCATTAGATTCTTTAGTTTACTCAACTCAAAGTAAGGTCTTAAGCATCTTGTTAAGGCAGAAAAATATGGTTTGTACTAGGGAAACGCCTATTCCTAGGCCGTTTCCTGGTTACCTTGAAAGGCTAGCATGATAATATGACTCTGAACTCTTACTCCTTCCAGAGGTTAGGAGTTCTTTGGACAAAATGGATGGCCAATCGAAATTGCCCGTGGGATGAAGCCTACATACAATCAATGCTTCGAGAGCTATCCTACATGCTTGATTCACGTTTTTTAGCCTATGGAGTTGTCATTAGCATGCCCCTAAGTGACTTAGTTACTCATGGATATAAGGAGAACAGAACTAAGAGATAAAATAGACATGCTTAGAAGGGAAATGTGCTTAAAACAGCAAGGGAAAGCAGTAGAATGCAAAGGCGAGAAACTGTGAAATACTGAACTTTGCGTTTGATTAATTGATTGTTTGAATGAATATAAAAGATACTTAAAGTAAAGAACAGCAAGACAGAACACAACGAAATGAACTGAATGAACCACTAGAACAGAAACAACACAAGACAGAGTTTGTAACGTAGAAATGAAGAACAGAAAGCAATAAAACAGCTCGAATGACTCGTTGCAGCCGCTCCGAATGAAGGATGAGAAAGGTCAGCCTTGCTTGGATGAATCCAATCGGGAGAGAAGAAGAATCTCCTCTCCTTCCTATCAGATTATCGATTCCAACAGCTAAGCTTCGCAAACCAGCAGACGGCAAAGGAAAACAGGAGAAAAGGTGGACTGCAAGAAGACTTCTACGCTTTCGGATGATGTTTGAACCCTCGACTTTGACCCCTATTTATAGTAATCTGCAGGTGCATTTGGGCCAAGGAGAACCATCAATCTTCAACGTCGTACTTCAGAATGGATGGAGGAGAAAGAACGAATCCCTGAAATAACGGAAATTAACAGAAAAAGATCAGTCAACTTACGGTTTTCACTTGAAACATTGCGGTGACCGCAATGTTTCCGCAATGCGTTCGCAAAGCTTGTTTTTCATTCTTTTCCTTCGGTTTTCAACTCTTTTCTTTCCTATTGTACATAAGTCCTAATTTAGCTACCTTCTTCTAATTCTCATATTTAAGCATAGGTTTAGGCTAAATGCTATCAAAAACACCTAAGAGTGAACATCTTTCTAAGCCAATTAAGTCCTAAAAAGGTCACTTTTGGAGACGTAACACACCCCCAAACTTAAGGTTTTGCTTGTCCTCAAGCAATCTAAGGACTTTCCTAGGCTGCTGTTTCTTCTTTTTTAACCACTTACTAACTCCCCTATATCCCTATCTAGCACTGCTGTCCTGTGACACACTTCTAAGCTTAAAACTACCCTCTTATCTAGCTTCTTCTGACTTCGCCTGCCTAACACTCCATCTGTTTTCATTAACTCCCTACAACTGATCTATTTGCTTTTGTCATATCATGCCACTATCCCTAAGGTTTCAAATTCTGCCTAGCTTTACCTCAGACTCAGTACATGCTTCTAGTTTTTACTTTTGAACTACCTAGGATTCCTTAGAGTCATGCCAGTCTTAGTATTAACAGTGACAGTGGTACTTTAAGAGAACAACCTAAACCCTGGCATCACTACATTGGATATACACTCATCTCCCTAAACAACCCTACAAGCTACAACTTTGTGCTTAGCTAATTGAGGATCAGAGTTCTTTTTAAATAGGACATCTAAGCCACAAAGTTATAACTCCTAGGTATACATTCTTCTTCCCTATTCTTTTCCTTTTTCTTACTTAGGTGGGGCCTCTCCTTTGGTTGCCTTTTGATGCAATGCCACTTGTGGATTACACACTTGGCACTGATTACTCAGCAACCAAGAAAGACTCCCCTCTTTATTCTATTTTTCATTTTTTTTTTTTTTTTTTTTTTTTTTTTTTTTTTTTAGCTCATCATTTTTTTGTAAAGGAGAAGAAGAATGGTTATGTTTCTAAGGGAGAGAGGAATGTTCCTAGGCCTAGGGTGGCCTCCCCCAAACTTAAATTACTCATTGTCCTCAATGAGTGTCTGAGGTGGCACACCCCCAAACTATCTAGAAGCATCTAGTCTAAGGTAAAACAAAGAGAATCTAAAAGTCCTAGGCATAGACAGAACATTCTAAAAGAAAATATCACAGCAGCAGAGATTTTGAAAAACAGACAGGCAAGGACTTACAGCTATGCATGCTGAGCTATTTAGAGGTTAATTTAAACTATCAAAGGGGGTCCTATGACACTCATCCAGCATGCTTTTAGATAAGCTATATAAGGTAGTCATGATAGCAGCAAAAGATGGAATTTAAACAGATCACAGCCTAGCTAAACAGACAGTCCAAAGCATGCTTTCAGTCATAAAAATTGCGGGTACCGCAATTATTTCGCAATCAGATCAGGGCAGATATAACAGTGATTAAGGCCCCTAAACATGCTTTTTCCAGTCATTCAAGCTCTCTAAAAATAAAACAAAACTAACCTACCTAGTCAACTATCATCAGACTATACTAAGCAAAATTAAAAACATAAAACTAAGCATCTAAAACAGATCAAAAAGTGTACGAAAAACAGCATAATTCACATGGTCTATCAGAAAGCAGAAAATTGTTTTTTTTTCTAAGGGAACAGCAATACTCCCTTCAGTGCAATTCAAACCAGCACTCAAACGTCTTCATCCTCATCTGGTTGTCGTGGTCGTGGAGGCACCCATGGAGTCAGGAGATTTGTGGGGAAGTCAGGGAAGATGCACCCAAGTTGGTCTGCAACTTCCTTGTCCCGTGCCTGCGCGTAAGTGGCCCATTGAGCCATCCTCCTCTGCATATCCATCAGGCATGCCATGGATAGGGACTGATCATCAGCCAGCCTATCCAGTTCAAACTCCATATTCCCCTTCCTCTTCAGCCTCAAGCTAGCAGGCAGCTCCAAGTGGCCTGTGTAAGCCATCTGCTGCTCCATTCGCTCAGTGGGGACTCCTGCACGCAAACATAGTTTGGTTATGGTGTTAGGGAAAAACAGTGGTCCCTTACCCTTCTTGGCGCACTCAGCAATGGCAGCTGACATGATTTCACCCACGTTGACCGTGAGACCTCGCATAATGGCGTAGACCAGCAGCAATCTGCTCTGGTTGATGGTCGTCTCATGGGTCACAGGGGACAGCTTTCTCCGTACAAAGGCAAACCATACAGCTGCCTTTGCTGTCAGGTTGGCACTCATGAGGGTGTGCCTCCCATTGCGTGATACAGTCCACGCTGCTTCAGGCTGGCCAATGGTTCGAATGGCCTCCTCCAGCACTGCCTCAGTAGGCTCATCAACGATCCTCGCATAATCAGTGTGTCTTTGGCCCTTGAGGCCATAAGCTTCGTTGATGGCTTTTGCTGAGTAGTCCACCTCTACTCCCCTCACCACAGAAAGCCCTTCCTCAGAGTTTCGCAGGTTGGCGTAGAAGTCGTAAACCATACTCGTGTAAGCTGAATTGGGCGGCCTGCACAACTCCTCCCAGCTATGATTTATGATTCCTGCGCGCAAGAACTGCGGCAGGTCAGCAGGTCTGTCGAGGAAGCCTTTCTCGTGCAGCAACTCCCTCTTCCTCAGCTCAACACCCCTGGACTCAGCGTCAGAGGAAACATACCTCACTGACTGAGGCTCATCTTCAGGGTAGAGCTTGGCCTTCCCTTTGTTCTGCTGTAGGTGTCTGTGCAGAACTCAGTGGTGAAGACGGCTGCTCAGGGCTCTGCGCTGGCGGCGATGAAGAGAGCTCAGGGCTTCGCATTGGCGAGGGGCTGCGCTTGGCTGCCTCATGGGATGGCTGGCTTTGTTCTTGACTCTCCACAGAGGGAGTCTTGTTCTTGATTTCTTCATCGGCCACAGCCATACTCCATCGACGCTTCTTGGGTGTGCCTGCTGGCTCAGAGGGTCCAGCAGGGATTTCAGTGACAACCTTCCACTTCTTCTTGCGAATCGGAAGCTTGGGAAGGCGTTCAATTCGCGCAGCGTCAGCCTCAGCCAAAGCAAGCAGTGCGTCTCTCGCAGCTGTTTCAGCAGCGTCGTCAGCCCTCTTCTTGGCTGCAGATCTTTCAGCCCTCGTGAACACCATTGTTGAATCGTGGAGGTTTGGAGAGAAGAATCAAAGATGAAGAGAATCGCAGTTTTCTTGGAATTTAGAGAGTGGGAGAATCGTATCGATCGAGCGCCTTCTAACGGATATAAAAGAAACGGATAAATCCCAACGGCTATATTTTGCGGATCCTGCAAATCCAGCGCAATTTTAGGGATATTTTTTCATCAAAATGTCTATCTTTGCTCGTCCGTATCTTTTATTTGGCTCAATCTTTTCTTGATTTTTAAAGCTGGAGTTACTCTCCTTGATTCCCTCTTTCGATTCCCTACAAAAAGAAATAAAAATAACATCAAATTCGCAATTAAAATCATACAACAAAACACACAAACGATAACCGGAAAATCGCAAAAAATAAACTAAGGCATGAGCCTTGTGTTGACGAGCACAGCAATCACTCGTCCTCTCTCGTTCTCATTGTCACGCTTCAGTCAAGAGGAAGGCCGAGAGAGTTTTCACATCTCCTTCCTCATAATAGTGCTTCAATCTTGCACCATTAACCATGAATGGTTGGCCTTGCTGCAAGTTCTTTATCTCTATGGCACCATGAACAAACACATTAGTAATCACAAATGGACCCGACCACCTAGACTTAAGTTTCCCTGGAAATAGTTTCAACCGTGAGTTAAACAACAAAACAAGTTGACCCTTCTTAAAGTCCTTAACTCTAAGTCTACTATCATGCCAAATCTTGGTCTTTTCCTTATACATTTTAGCATTTTCATAGGCCATATGTCTAAGCTCATCAAGCTCATGTAATTGCAAAGACCTCAGTGTCCCCGCATCATTTACACAAAAATTCAATTCCTTCATGGCCCAAAATGCTTTGATTTCTAACTCAAGGGGTAAGTGACAAGTCTTGCCATATACCAGCCTATAAGGAGACATACCTAGGGGTGTCTTATATGCTGTCCTATAAGCCCAAAGTGCATCCTCAAGCTTAAAGGACCAGTCTTTCCTATTAGGTTTGACCACTTTTTCTAGGATGTTCTTAATTTCCCTATTTGAAATTTCAGCCTGTCCATTCGAGTGTGGGTGATAGGGAGTGGCTACTCTATGTCTAATGTTATACTTAGCCAACACTTTCTCCATAGCCTTGTTAATAAAATGTGATCCCTCATCACTAATGATGGCACGAGGTGTCCCAAACCTAGTAAAAATGTGCCTATGCAAGAATTTGGTGACTGTTTTAGCATCATTATTGGGACATGCTTTGGCCTCTACCCACTTGGATACGTAGTCTACTGCTACCAAAATGTAAAGGTTACCTGATGATGGAGGGAATGGCCCCATGAAGTCAATGCCCCACACATCAAAGAGCTCCAACTCTAAGATGTAGGTGAGGGGCATCTCATCCTTTCGACTGAGGTTACCTGTTCTTTGGCATTCATCACAGCTGTGGGCATAGTTGTGGGCATCCTTGAAGATCGTTGGCCAATAGTAGCCACTCTGAAATACCTTTGCAGCTGTTCTTTGGCCACCAAAGTGTCCACCATAAGGAGCTGTGTGGCAGTGCTGCAGCACAGACTTCGCTTCAGCAGCTGAAACACACTTCCTTAGCAAGCCGTCAGCACAGGTTCTGTAAAGTGTGGGGTCATCCCATATGAATTTCCTTGCTTCATGAAGGAACCTCTTCTTCTCTTGACCTCCCTTGAAAACTGGTAATACCTGTGATGCAAGGAAGTTAGCAATGTCAGCAAACCAAGGTTCCTCATCGTTATCACAATGAGTCAAAACAAAGACATGTTCATCAATAAAAGCATCAGAAATTGCGGGTTCCGCAATTTTTTCGCAATTGTGCTGCAATCGAGAAAGGTGATCCGCAACCACATTCTCACATCCTTTCTTGTCTCGAATGTCCAAATCAAATTCCTGCAGCAATAACACCCACCTAATCAACCTAGGCTTAGCATCAGCCTTCCTCATAAGATATTTCAAGGCAGAATGGTCAGTGTACACAATTGTCCTTGTGCCTACAATATAGTTTCTGAATTTCTCACAAGCAAACACTACAGCAAGCATCTCTTTCTCAGTAGTTGTATAATTACATTGAGCCTCATTCAAGGTTTTACTAGCATAATAGACAGGATGTGTTAGCTTGTCAATCTTCTGTCCTAACATGACCCCTACAGCATAGTCACTAGCATCACATAACATCTCAAATGGGAGATCCCAATCTGGCCCTACTATAACAGGTGTTGTGACTAGTGCTTTCTTAAGGGTTGTCCAAGCTACTACACATTCCTTAGAGAAGATGAATGGCCTATTTAGTTCTACAGCTCACACAGAGGCTTGGCTATCTTAGAAAAGTCCTTAATGAACCTTCTGTAGAAGCCAACATGCCCTAAGAAACTTCTAATGGCCTTGACATTTTGAGGCTCTACCAACTTCTCTATGATTTCTATCTTTGCCCTGTCAACTTCTACACCTGCCCTTGACACTCTATGACCTAAGACAATCCCCTCATCCACCATGAAGTGGCACTTTTCCCAATTTAGGACTAAGTTAGTCTCTTCACATCTAGCCAAGACTTGTCCTAGGTTCTCTAGACAGTTGGTGAATGAATCCCCAAAGACTGAAAAGTCATCCATGAATATCTCTATCATGGATTCATCCAAATCAGAGAAGATTGCCAACATGCACCTTTGGAAAGTTGCCGGTGCATTGCATAAGCCAAAAGGCATTCTGCGAAAGGCAAAAGTTCCAAAAGGGCAAGTAAAGGTAGTCTTTTCCTGGTCTTTGGGGTCTATAGTGATCTGGTTATACCCTGAATAACCGTCTAGGAAACAGTAATAGGCTCTACCAGCTATTCTGTCTAACATTTGGTCAATGAATGGTAGAGGGAAGTGGTCTTTTTTAGTTTCTTTATTTAGTTTCCTATAATCCATGCAAACTCTCCATCCTGTGACAGTCCTAGTTGGAATCAGTTCATTGTTCTCATTGACTACCACAGTCATCCCACCCTTCTTAGGTACACACTGTATAGGGCTCACCCACTGACTACTAGCTATTGGGAAGATCACACCAGCATCTAACCATTTTATTATTTCTTTTTTTACTACCTCTTTCATAGAGGGATTCAGCCTACGTTGGTGGTCTACTCTAGGGGTATGTTCTTCCTCTAGTATAATCTTATGCATGCAATAAGAAGGGCTAATGCCTCTAATATCAGCAATAGTCCATGCAATAGCCTTCCTATGTTGCTTAAGCAGTAATATCAGTTCAACCTCATGCTTTTCACTTAATTTAGAAGAAATGATAACAGGCAGAGTTTCATTACTCCCTAAATATGCATACTTGAGGTGAGTGGGGAGTGGCTTTAATTCTAATACAGGCGGATGCTCAATGGATGGCTTTAAAGGATTTAAGGCTATATCAGTTAAGTCAATATTCATACAAACATGCTGAGGGTTATTTAAAGTTATGTCCATTATCTCAGCTAAGTTTAAGTCAGTTAATTCTAATCCTACATATTCATTGGCATGCTTGGTTAATAATACATGCTCCAATTGTTCTTCCATTAAAGAGTCTACAACGTCCATGCTAGCACAGGATTCAAGGTCAGAGGGGTACCTTAAAGCTTTACACACTAAATTTAACCTCTTCATCATGAACCCTCATAGTAAGCTCACCTTTTTGGACGTCTATCAGTGCCCTACCTGTGGCTAGAAATGGTCTGCCTAACAGGATGGGGACCTCCTTGTCTGCTTCATAATCCAGGATAATGAAATCTGCAAGGAAAATAAACTTGTCAACCTTTACTAAAATATCCTCAATCTTACCTTCTGGATATGCAATGGATCTGCCTGCTAATTGTAAAGTGACAGTGGTTGGACGTGCTTCTCCTATTCCTAGCTGGCGGAATAGTGATAGGGGCATGAGGTTTATGCTGGCGCCCAGGTCACAAAGCGCTCTGCCCACGTGCTTGCCTCCAAGTTCTACAGGTAAGGTGAAGGAACCAGGATCCTTCTCCTTCTTGGGCAACTTGTTTTGGAGTATGGCACTGCACTCCTCAGTGAGGTTTACTGTTTCAAACTCACCAATTATTTTTTTGTTAGTAATAATATCTTTCAAAAACTTCACATAGGAAGGCATAGACTGTAAAACTTCTACAAAAGGAATGTTGACATGCACTTGCTTAAGAATTTCTAAAAATTTATTAAAATGCACTTCCTGTTCCTGCTTCTTCTTAAGCCTTCGAGGATATGGAGGTGGTGGCACATATGCAGGCACGTCAGGGCGCCTTAGGATAGGTGGAGGCCTTGGAATTTCTTCTATCTCCTCAATAATTGGCTCTAGCCTGGCTCCTGATGTGCTAGTTGGTGGTGGACCTTGGTTTGGCAGAGACTCCAGTGGAGCACTAGACTCAGTGTTCTCTACTCTCTTTGGTGTGTCCTTTGTGTTGCTCACCAAGGGTCTACCACTTCTAAGTTCAATTGCTTGAACTTGTTCTTTACCATCTCTCCTTGGCACCTCGGTGTCAGCAGGGAGTCTACCTTGGGGCCTACTCTTGAGTTCATTGGCTAATTGGCCTATTTGGTTCTCTAGGCTTCTAAGAGTAGCTTGCTGGCTTTGAAGAGTAGCATCATTCTTAGCTATGTATTCCTTGAGTAAGTTTTCTACAGAAGATCCTACAGGTTGGTTGTATGGTTTTTGATACATTGATTGGTTATGTTGGGGAGTGAAACCAGGTGTTCCACTCGGTCTCGGTTGGTTAGAATTTTGGTTAGCATTTTGTTGGCCACCCCATGACAGGTTTGGGTGGTTCCTCCAACCAGGGTTGTAAGTATTGGAATAGGGGTTGTTCCTAGGCTGCTGCTGACTTCCAATGTAGCAGACTGAGGCTGGATTCCCAGGGCAGTATTCATACAGGTGCCCTTCCCCACAGAATCCACATATAAGTGTCTCACCTTGACTTGATTGGGTGCCCATTGACATGGCGGTAGCAGTGTTGACACTTGTTTGGAGATTGGTTTGAGCCATTTGCTTAACTAGGTTGGTCAGAGCATTTATTTGGCTGCTCATTGCACTTAGAGCATCCTTGTCTTGAGCTCTAGTTGGCTCAACTGGATCATCTGACCACCTACAGTGAGATGCTGAGATCTTCTCCAAGATCTCATAGGCCTCGTTGTAACTCTTGGACAACATGGAACCACCAGCAGATGAATTTAAGACTTGCCTAGTGCTGGGGTTGCATCCTTTGAAAAAGACCTCTATTTGGATACACCATGGGATGCCATGATGTGGACATTTGAGAAGAAGATCTTTGAATCTTGTCCAAGCTTCGTGAAGAGATTCATTATCAGCTTGTTTGAATTTAACTATATCATCACGAAAGGTAGAATTCCTATCAGGTGGGAAGTATTTGACTAGGAATTTTTCTGCTAAATCTGTCCAATTAAGGACAGATCCAGAGGGTAATGAGTTCAACCATGTTTTGGCTTTGTCCCTCAAAGAGTAAGGGAACAAGTATAGCCTCAAAGCTTCTTGGGACACTCCAGGGATGATGAAGGTATCACTAACTCCTAAGAAGTTCCTAAGATGGTTGTGGGGGTCCTCATTTTCCACTCCAAAGAATTGTCCCACAGTGGACAACATTTGGAACATCACTGGTTTTAACTCGAATGAGTTGGCAGTGATTTCAGGACGGATTATGCTGGGGTTCAGCTCCCCAGGCATAGGTACTAAATACGAGAGAATGGCACTATTCTTGTCATTCGCTATTTCGATGGGGTTGCGAATGACAGGTACCTGATTTGGAACTATCTCGTCCATTTCTTCGATTTCGGGTATGATTTGAGGTATAAGAGGTCGTTTAAAGAGTTGTTTCTTTGCTTTGTTTCTAGCTCTAAGTAGTCTCTCAGGCTCAGGATTGAACTCTAGATATCTACTTGAAGGCTCACTCATAAACTACCCCAATAGTACCTGCAAAGAAATGAAACAGATCAGCTTCAATAAGCAATAGACTTGGTGTTTCAAACTTAACAAACTTCGTTTTCACTTAAAATAAATCCCCGGCAGCGGCGCCAAAAACTTGTTGCGTGCTCAATGTGTTGAAATAATTAGGCAATAGAAGAGATAGAGCACTCAGAACATGCAAGCATACATGATCTTATAGCAAGTAGTAAGTATATTTCATTCGTTTTCCCACAGAGATTTATTTTTAGCTATTCGCGAAGTGTTTTGTTAAGGAAGAAGGGGTGGATTTGATGGGGTAAAATTGGTTTTTAATTAACTACTTTTTGCTGAATGTGTAAAGGGTAGTAACATAAACAAGAACAAGTTAAAGCTAAGCTCAAATGGAAAGAGACGAGATTAATAAATGAAGATAAAAACAGCTAGACAGAATTGTAACTTAAGCAGAATTGCGGAGACAGCAATTCTACCGCAATTAAATAGCAGCGAAAGTGTGTAAATGGGTGAATTAAGGGCTACTAATGACTATCCTATAGGCATTTTTATACGGTTCTCAAGCACTGGATCTACTCTCTATGCATCAAACTATCTCAATCTCATGTATCGTCCGATTCCATGCATTAGATTCTTTAGTTTACTCAACTCAAAGTAAGGTCTTAAGCATCTTGTTAAGGCAGAAAGATATGGTTTGTACTAGGGAAACGCCTATTCCTAGGCCGTTTCCTGGTTACCTTGAAAGGCTAGCATGATAATATGACTCTGAACTCTTACTCCTTCCAGAGGTTAGGAGTTCTTTGGACAAAATGGATGGCCAATCAAAATTGCCCGTGGGATGAAGCCTACATACAATCAATGCTTCGAGAGCTATCCTACATGCTTGATTCACGTTTTTTAGCCTATGGAGTTGTCATTAGCATGCCCCTAAGTGACTTAGTTACTCATGGATATAAGGAGAACAAAACTAAGAGATAAAATAGACATGCTTAGAAGGGAAATGTGCTTAAAACAGCAAGGGAAAGCAGTAGAATGCAAAGGCGAGAAACTGTGAAATACTGAACTTTGCGTTTGATTAATTGATTGTTTGAATGAATATAAAAGATTCTTAAAGTAAAGAACAGCAAGACAGAACACAACGAAATGAACTGAATGAACCACTAGAACAGAAACAACACAAGACAGAGTTTGTAACGTAGAAATGAAGAACAGAAAGCAATAAAACAGCTCGAATGACTCGTTGCAGCCGCTCCGAATGAAGGATGAGAAAGGTCAGCCTTGCTTGGATGAATCCAATCGGGAGAGAAGAAGAATCTCCTCTCCTTCCTATCAGATTATCGATTCCAACAGCTAAGCTTCGCAAACCAGCAGACGGCAAAGGAAAACAGGAGAAAAGGTGGACTGCAAGAAGACTTCTACGCTTTCGGATGATGTTTGAACCCCCGACTTTGACCCCTATTTATAGTAATCTGCAGGTGCATTTGGGCCAAGGAGAACCATCAATCTTCAACGTCGTACTTCAGAATGGATGGAGGAGAAAGAACGAATCCCTGAAATAACGGAAATTAACAGAAAAAGATCAGTCAACTTACGGTTTTCACTTGAAACATTGCGGTGACCGCAATGTTTCCGCAATGCGTTCGCAAAGCTTGTTTTTCATTCTTTTCCTTCGTTTTTCAACTCTTTTCTTTCCTATTGTACATAAGTCCTAATTTAGCTACCTTCTTCTAATTCTCATATTTAAGCATAGGTTTAGGCTAAATGCTATCAAAAACACCTAAGAGTGAACATCTTTCTAAGCCAATTAAGTCCTAAAAAGGTCACTTTTGGAGACGTAACACTAAGCCACAAAGTTGCAACTCCTAGGTATACATTCTTCTTCCCTACTCTTTTCCTTTTTTCTTTCTTAGGTGGAGTCTTTCCTTTGGTTGCCTTTTGATGCAATGCCACTTGTGGGTTACACACTTGGCACTGATTACTCATCAACCTAAGAGAGACTCCCCTCTTTATTCTATTTTTCATTTTTTTTTTCAGTTCATTATTTTTGTCAAGGAGAAGAAGAATGCTTATGTTTTGAGGGAGAGAGGAATGTTCCTAGGCCTAGGGTGGCCTCCCCCAAACTTCAACTACTCATTGTCCCCAATGAGTGTCTGAGGTGGCACACCCCCAAACTTGTCCTAGAAGCATCTAGTCTAAGGTGAAACAAAAAGAATCTAAAAGCCCTAGGCATAGACAGAACATTCTAAAAGAAAATATCACAGCAGCAGAAATCTTGAAAAACAGACAGGCAAGGACTTACAACTATGCATGCTGAGCTATTTAGAGGTTAATTTAAACTATCAAAGGGTGTCCTATGACACTCATCCAGCATGCATTTAGATAAGCTATATAAGGTAGTCATGATAGCAGCAAAAGATAGAATTTAAACAGATTACAGCCTAGCTAAGCAGACAGTCCAAAACATGCTTTCAGTAATAAAAATTGCGGGTGCCGCAATTATTTCGCAATCAAGCCCGGGCAGATATATCAGTCATTAAGGCCCCGAAGCATGCTTTACCCTGTCGTTCGAGCTCAACAAAAAGAAACCTAAACTATCCTACCTAATCAGCGAGCAGCAGGCTATACTAAACAATTGAAAAACATAAAACTAAGCAACTAAAACAGATCAAAATTGTCCTAAAAACAGCATAATTCACATGGTTTATCAGAAAGCAGATTTTGTTTTTTTTTCTAAGGGAACAGCAATACTCCCTGCAGTGCAATTCAAACCAGCACTCAAATGTCTTCATCCTCGTCAGGTTGTCGTGGTCGTGGAGGCACCCATGGAGTCAGGAGATTCGTGGGGAAATCAGGGAAAATGCAGCCAAGCTGGTCAGCAACTTCCTTGTCCCGTGCCTGTGCGTAAGTGGCCCATTGAGCCATCCTTCTTTGCATATCCATCAGGCAAGCCATGGATAGTGACTGATCAGCAACCAACCTATCCAATTCGAACTCCATGTTCCCCTTCCTCTTCAGCCTCAAGCCAGCAGGCAGCTCCAAGTGGCCCGTGTACGCCATCTGCTGCTCCATTCGCTCAATGGGAACCCCTGCAAGCAAACAGAGTTTAGTTATGGTATTAGGGAAAAACAATGGTCCCTTACCTTTCTTGGCGCACTCAGCAATGGCGGCTGACATGATTTCACCTACGTTGACCGTGAGACTTCGCATAATGGCATAGACCAGCAGCGATCTGCTCTGGTTGATGGTGGTCTCATGAGTCACGGGGGACAGCTTCCTCCTTACAAATGCAAACCATACAGCCGCCTTAGCTGTGAGGTTGGCACTCATGAGAGTGTGCCTCCCATTGCGTGATACAGTCCAAGCTGCTTCAGGCTGGCCAATGGTTCGAATGGCCTCTTCCAGGACTGCCTCAGTAGGCTCATCAACGATCCTTGCATAGTCAGTATGTTTTTGGCCCTTGAGGCCATAGGCTTCGTTGATGGCCTTTGCTGAGTAGTCCACTTCTACTCCCCTAACCACAGACAGCCCCTCCTCAGAGTTTCGCAGGCTGGCGTAGAAGTCGTATACCATACTCGTGTAAGCCGGATTGGGTGGCCTGCACAACTCCTCCCAGCTGTGATTCACTATGCCTGCGCGCAAGAATTGCGGCAGGTCAGCAGGTCTGTCGAGGAAGCCCTTCTCGTGCAGCAACTCCCTCTTCCTCAGCTCAATGCCTCTAGACTCAGCGTCAGAGGACACATACCTCACTGACTGAGGCTCATCTTCAGGGTAAAGCTTGGCCTTCCCTTTGTCTGCTGGTTTGGCTGACTCCGCAGCCTCAACCTTGAGTCTCTTGAGCGATGGCTCAGTGCTCTCCTTTTCTGAAGAAGGCGCCCTCTTGGTCTTCTCTTCTTCTTTTTCAGCTTCTTGGACCGCTTGGCCTTGAGAATCTTGTCCTTCTTCTTCTTCTTGAGCTTTGCCTCGATGGTGATCTGCTGAAGGCACGCCCCCAGCGTCTCTTCCATGGAATCATCCTTCTGCGCAGGACTCTCAGGATTGGCTTCCCTCAACGGAGAGAAAACCTCGTCTTCCTCACCTTCCCCACTGCCCTGCGTTGATTCTTGGTACTCCCCATATGGGAATTCAGGGTCAGGCCGTGGGGAAGTGTGCGACGGCGTGGTTCCTTGCTCTGCTGTAGGTGTCTGTGCAGAACTTTGTGGTGAAGAAGGCTGCTCAAGGCTCTGCGCTGGCGGCGATGAGGAGGGCTCAGGGCTTTGCACCGGTGGGGTTGGTGAAAGGTTGCGCTCGGCTGACTCGTGGGATGGCTGGCTTTGTTCTTGACTCTCCACAGAGGGAGTCTTGTTCTTGATTTCTTCCTCGGCCATCGCCATACTCCATCGTCGCTTCTTGGGTGTGCCTGCTGGTTCAGAAGGCCCAGCAGGTATCTCTGTGACCACCTTCCACTTCTTCTTGCGGACAGGTAGTTTCGGCAGGCGTTCGGTACGCGCAGCCTCAGCATCAGCCAAGGCAAGCAGTGCGTCTCTCGCAGCCGTTTCAGCGTCATCGGCCCTTTTCTTGGCCGCAGATCTTTCAGCCCTTGTGAGTACCATTTTTGAATCGTGGAGGTTTGGAGAGAAGAATCACAGATGAAGAGAATCGAAGCTTTCTTGGAGTTCAGAGAATGGGAGAATCGTACAGATCAACGCGCCTTCTAACGGATATAAAGGCAACGGATAAATCCCAACGGCTATATTTTTGCGGATCCTGCAAATCCAGCGCAATTTTAGGGGCGTTTGGAGATTTGTTTTCATCTAAATGTCATTCTTTGCTCATCCGTATCTTTTATTTGGCCCAATATTTTCTTGATTTTTAAAGCTGGATTTACTCTCCTTGATTCCCTATATTGATTCCCTACAAAAAGAAATAAAATCAACATCAAATACGTAATTAAAATCACACAACAAAACACACAAACGATAACCGGAAAATCGCAAAAAAATAAACTAAGGCATGAGCCTCATGTTGACGAGCACAGCAATCACTCGTCCTCTCTCGTTCTTAATTTCATGCTTCAGTCAAGAGGAAGGCCGAGAGAGTCTTCACATCTCCTTCCTCATAGTAGTGCTTCAACCTTGCCCCATTAACCATGAATGGTTGGCCTTGCTGCAAGTTCTTTATCTCGATAGCACCATGAACAAACACATTAGTAATCATGAAAGGACCTGACCATCTGGACTTTAGTTTGCCTGGAAACAACCTCAATCGTGAGTTAAATAATAAAACAAGTTGGCCTTTCTTAAAGTCCTTGATCCTAAGTCTACTATCGTGCCAAATCTTGGTCTTTTCTTTATACATTTTGGCATTTTCATAAGACATTTGTCTAAGCTCATCAAGCTCATGTAATTGCAAAGACCGCAACGTTCCCGCATCGGTCACGCAATAATTCAACTCTTTTAGTGCCCAAAATGCCTTAATTTCTAACTCAAATGGAAGATGACAAGCTTTACCATATACAAGTCTGTAAGGAGACATACCTAGGGGTGTCTTATATGCAGTTCTATACGCCCAAAGTGCATCCTCGAGTTTAAATGACCAGTCCTTTCTATTAGGTTTGACCACTTTTTCTAGGATGTTCTTAATCTCCCTATTTGAGATTTCAGCCTGACCATTCGAGTGTGGGTGATAAGGAGTGGCTACTCTATGTCTAATGTTATACTTAGCCAACACTCTCTCCATAGCCTTATTAATGAAGTGTGTCCCCTCATCACTAATGACAGCACGGGGTGTCCCAAACCTAGTAAAAATGTGCCTATGCAAGAATTTTATGACTGTTTTAGCATCATTATTAGGACATGCTATGGCCTCTACCCACTTGGATACATAGTCTACTGCCACCAAAATGTAAAGGTTACCTGAGGATGGGGGAAATGGTCTCATGAAGTCAATGCCCCATACATCAAAGAGCTCCAACTCTAAGATGTAGGTGAGAGGCATTTCATCCTTGCGACTGAGGTTACCTGTCCTTTGGCATTCATCACAACTGTGGGCATAGTTGTGGGCATCCTTGAAGATTGTTGGCCAATAGTAGCCACTCTGAAATACCTTTGCAGCTGTTCTTTGGCCACCAAAGTGTCCACCATAAGGAGCTGTGTGGCAGTGCTGCAGCACAGACTTCGCCTCAGCAGCTGAAACACACTTCCTTAGCAAGCCGTCAGCACATGTTCTGTAAAGTGTGGGGTCATCCCAGATGAATTTCCTTGCCTCATGAAGGAACCTCTTCTTCTCCTGTCCTCCCTTGAAAACTGGTAATACCTGTGATGCAAGGAAGTTAGCAATGTCAGCAAACCAAGGTTCCTCATCGTTATCACGATGAGTCAATACAAAGACATGTTCATCAATAAAAGCATCAGAAATTGCGGCCTCCGCAATTTTTTCGCAATTGTGCTGCAATCGAGACAGGTGATCCGCAACCACATTTTCACATCCTTTCTTGTCTCGAATGTCCAAATCAAATTCCTGCAGCAATAACACCCACCTAATCAACCTAGGCTTAGCATCAGCCTTCCTCGTGAGGTACTTTAAGGCAGAATGGTCAGTGTACACAATTGTCCTAGTGCCTACAATATAGTTTCTAAATTTCTCACAAGCAAATACTACAACAAGCATCTCTTTCTCAGTAGTTGTATAATTACATTGAGCCTCATTCAGGGTTTTACTAGCATAGTATACAGGGTGTGTTAGCTTGTCAATCTTTTGTCCTAACATAACCCCTACAGCATAGTCACTAGCATCACATAACATCTCAAATGGGAGATCCCAATCTGGCCCTACTATAAAGGTGCTGTGACTAGTGTTTTCTTAAGGGTTTGCCAAGCTACTAAACATTCCTTAGAGAAGATGAATGGCCTATTTAGCTCTAGAAGCTCACACAGAGGCTTGGCTATCTTAGAAAAGTCCTTAATGAACCTTCTGTAGAAGCCAGCATGTCCTAAGAAACTTCTGATGGCCTTGACATTCTGAGGCTCTACCAACTTCTCTATGATTTCTATCTTAGCCCTGTCAACTTCTACACCTGCCCTTGACACTCTATGCCCTAAGACAATCCCCTCATCTACCATGAAGTGACACTTCTCCCAATTAAGGACTAAGTTAGTCTCTTCACATCTAGCCAGGACTTGTCCTAAATTCTCTAGACAGTTGGTAAAGGAATCCCCAAAGACTGAGAAATCATCCATGAATATCTCTATCATGGACTCATCCAAATCAGAGAAGATTGCCAACATGCACCTTTGGAAAGTTGCCGGTGCATTGCATAAGCCAAAAGGCATTCTGCGAAAGGCAAAAGTTCCAAAAGGGCAAGTGAAGGTAGTCTTCTCTTGATCCTTAGGGTCTATAGTGATCTGGTTATAACCTGAATAACCGTCTAAGAAACAGTAGTAGGCTCTACCAGCTATCCTGTCTAGCATTTGGTCAATAAATGGTAGAGGGAAATGGTCTTTTTTGGTCTCTTTATTTAGCTTCCTATAATCCATGCAAACTCTCCATCCCGTGACAGTCCTAGTTGGAATCAGTTCATTGTTCTCATTGACTACCACAGTCATCCCACCCTTTTTAGGTACACACTGTATAGGGCTCACCCACTGACTACTAGCTACGGGGAAGATCACACCAGCATCTAACCATTTTATTATTTCTTTCTTAACTACCTCTTTCATAGAGGGATTCAGCCTACGTTGATGATCTACTCTAGGTGTGTGCTCTTCCTCTAGTATAATCTTATGCATGCAATAAGAAGGGCTAATGCCTCTAATATCAGCAATAGTCCATGCAATAGCCTTCCTATGTTGCTTAAGTAGTAATATTAATTCAACCTCATGCTGTTCGCTTAGCTTAGAAGAAATAATTACAGGCAAAGTCTCATTATTCCCTAAGTATGCATACTTGAGGTGAGTGGGGAGAGGTTTTAATTCTAATACAGGTGGATGCTCAATGGATGGCTTTAAAGGATTCAAGGCTCTATCAGTTAAGTCAATATTCATACAAACATGCTGAGGGTTATTTACAGATATGTCCATTATCTCAGCTATGTTTAAATCAGTCAATTCTAATCCTACATAGTTATTAGCATGCTTAGTCAACAGTTCATGCTCTAATTGTTCGTCCATTAAAGAATCTACAACGTCCATGCTAGCACAGGATTCAAGGTCAGAGGGATACCTTAAAGCTTTATACACACTAAATTTCACCTCTTCATCATGAACCCTCATAGTGAGCTCACCTTTTTGGACGTCGATCAGGGCCCTACCTGTGGCTAGAAATGGTCTGCCTAACAGGATGGGGACCTCCTTGTCTGCTTCATAATCCAGGATAATGAAATCTGCAAGGAAAATAAATTTGTCAACTTTCACTAGAATATCCTCAATCTTACCTTCAGGGTATGCAATGGATCTGTCTGCTAGCTGTAAAGTGACAGTGGTTGGACGTGCTTCTCCTATTCCAAGCTGGCGGAATACTGATAGGGGCATGAGGTTTATGCTGGCGCCCAGGTCACAAAGCGCTCTGCCCACGTGCTTGCCTCCTAGCTCTACAGGTAAGGTGAAGGAACCAGGATCCTTCTCCTTCTTGGGCAGCTTGTTCTGGAGTATGGCACTGCACTCCTCAGTGAGATTGACTGTTTCAAACTCACCAATTATTCTCTTGTTAGTAATAATATCTTTCAAAAATTTTACATAGGACGGCATAGACTGTAAAACTTCTACAAAAGGAATGTTGACATGCACTTGTTTAAGAATTTCTAAGAATTTATTAAAATGCACTTCCTGTTCCTGCTTCTTCTTAAGCCTTCGAGGATATGGAGGTGGTGGCACATATGCAGGCACGTCAGGTTGCCTTAGGATTGGAGGAGGCCTTGAAATTTCTTCTATCTCCTCAATAATTGGCTCTAGCCTGGCTCCTGATGTGCTAGTTGATGGTGGACCTTGGTTTGGCAGAGACTCTAGTGGAGCACCTAGACTCAGTGTTCTCTACTCTCTTTGGTGTGTCTTTGGTGTTGCTCACCAATGGTCTACCACTTCTAAGTTCAATTGCTTGAACTTGCTCTTTACCATCTCTCCTTGGCACTTCAGTGTCAGCAGGGAGTCTACCTTGGGGCCTACTCTTGAGTTCATTGGCTAACTGGCCTATTTGGTTCTCTAGGCTCCTAAGAGTGGCTTGCTGACTTTGCAGAGTAGCATCATTTTTTGCTATGTATTCCTTGAGTAAGTTTTCTACAGAAGATCCTACAGGTTGGCTGTAAGGTTTTTGATACATTGATTGGTTATGTTGGGGAGTGAAACCAGGTGTTCCACTCGGTCTTGGTTGGTTAGGATTTTGGTTAACATTCTGTTGTCCACCCCATGACAGGTTTGGGTGGTTCCTCCAACCAGGGTTGTAAGTATTGGAATAGGGGTTGTTCCTAGGCTGCTGCTGACTTCCAATATAGCAGACTGAGGCTGGATTCCCAGGGCAGTATTCATACAGGTGCCCTTCCCCACAGAATCCACATATAAGTGTTTCACCTAGACTTGGTTGGGTGCCCATTGACATGGCGGTAGCGGTGTTAACACTTGTTTGGAGATTGGCTTGAGCCATTTGCTTAACTAGGTTGGTCAGGGCATTTATTTGGCTGCTCATTGCACTTAGAGCATCCTTGTCTTGAGCTCTAGTTGGCTCAACTGGATCATCTGACCACCTACAGTGAGATGCTGAGATCTTCTCCAAGATCTCATAGGCCTCGTTGTAACTCTTGGACAACATGGAACCTCCAGCAGATGAATTTAAGACTTGTCTAGTGCTGGGATTGCATCCTTTGAAAAAGACCTCTATTTGGATACACCATGGGATGCCATGATGTGGACATTTAAGAAGGAGATCTTTAAACCTTGTCCAAGCTTCGTGAAGAGACTCAGTGTCAGCTTGTTTGAACTTGATTATGTCATCACGAAAGGTAGAATTCCTATCAGGTGGAAAGTATTTGACTAGGAATTTTTCTGCTAAGTCTGTCCAATTAAGGACTGATCCTGAGGGTAATGAGTTCAACCATGTTTTGGCTTTGTCCCTCAAAGAGTAAGGGAAAAGGTATAGCCTCAAGGCTTCTTGGGAAACTCCAGGGATGAGGAATGTATCACTAACTCCTAAGAAGTTTCTAAGATGGTTGTGGGGATCCTCATTTTCCACTCCAAAGAATTGCCCCACAGTGGACAACATTTGGAACATCACTGGCTTTAACTCGAATGAGTTGGCAGTGATTTCAGGACGGATTATGCTGGGGTTCAGCTCCCTAGGCATAGGTACTAGGTACGAGAGTATGGCGCTATCCTTGTCATTCGCTATTTCGATGGGATTGTGAGTGACAGGCACCGGATTTGGAACTATTCCATTCATTTCTTCTTGAGACAATTGCGGAGGAATTGCGGTTCCCGCAATTACTTGAGGTGAAGGGGGTTGTTTAAAAAGACGTTTCTTGGCTCTATTTCTGGCCCTAAGTAATCTCTCAGGCTCAGGATTGAACTCTAGATCACTACTTGAAGGCTCACTCATAAACTAACCCAATAGTACCTGCAAAAGAAATGAAACAGATCAGCTTCAATAGGCAATAAACTTGGTGTTTCAAACTTAACAAACTTCGTTTTCACTTAAATAAATCCCCGGCAGCGGCGCCAAAAACTTGTTGCGTGCTCAATGTGTTAAAATGAATAAGTAATAAGGTAGAGAGAGCACTCAGAACATGCAAGCATACATGGTCTTATAGCAAGTAGTAAGTATATTTCATTCGTTTTCCCACAGAGATTTATTATAAGCTATTCATGAAGTGTAACGTTAAGAAAGAAGGGGTGGATTTGATGGGGTAGTATTGGTTTTTAATTGTCTATTTCCTACTGAATACGGAGAGGGTAGCAACATAAACAAGTGCAAGTTAAAGCTAAACTCAAATGAGAAGAGACGAGATTAATAAATGAAAGCAAAAACAGCTAGACAGAATTGTAACTTATGCAGAATTGCGGAGACAGCAATTCTATCGCAATTGAAATAACAGCGAAAGTGTGTAAAGTGATGAATTAAGGGCTACTAACGACTATCCTATAGGCTTTTTCTCACGATTCTCAAGCATTGGCTCAACTCTCTATGCATCAAACTATCTCATTCTCATGTATCTTCCGATTTCATGCATTAGATTCTTTAGTTTACTCATTTCCAAGTAAGGTCTTAAGCATCTTGTTAAGGCAGAAAATTATGGTTTGTACTAGGGAAACGCCTATTCCTAGGTCGTTTCCTGGTTACCTTGAAAGGCTAGCATGATAGTATGACTCTGAACTCTTACTCCTTCCAGAGGTTAGGAGTTCTTTGGACAAAATGGATGGCCAATCGAAATTGCCCGTGGGATGAAGCTTACATACAATCAATGCTTCGAGAGCTATCCTACATGCTTGGTTCACGTTTTTTAGCCTAAAGTGTTGTCATTAGCATGCCCCTAAGTGATTTAGCTACTCATGGATGTAAACAGAACAGAAGCAAGAGAAGAAGTAGACATGCTCAGAAGGAATCTGAAGACAAAACAGTAAGGGAAAGACAGTAAATCGCAACGACAAGAATCGTGAAATGAATTGTGAATTGATTACTTGTTTGTTTGAATGGACAGAAGGAAGCTTTAAAGTAAATAACAACAAGACAGAACACAACGAAATAGTCTAAGCTAGCTACTAGAAAAGAGTTAACAACAAAAACAAAGCTGGAAAATGGAAATGAAGAGCAGAAAGCAGTAAAACAAGGTCGAATGTCTCGTTGCAGCCGCCTCGAATGAAGGATGAGAAAGGTCAGCCTTGCTTGGATGAATCCAATCGGGAGAGAAGAAGAATCTCCTCTCCTTCCTATCAGATTATCGACTCCAACAGCTGAGCTTCGCAAACCAGCAGACGGCAAAGGAAAACAGGAGAAAAGATGGACTGCGAGAAGACTTCTACGCTTTCGGATGATCTTTGAACCCTCGACTTTGACCCCTATTTATAGTAATCTGCAGGTGCATTTGGGCCAAGGAGAACCATCAATCTTCAACGTCGTACTTCAGAATGGATGGAGGAGAAAGAACGAATCCCTGAAATCACGGAAATTAACAGAAAAAGATCAGTCAACTTACGGTTTTCACTTGAAACATTGCGGTGTCCGCAATGTTTCCGCAATGCTTGTTTTTCATTCTTTTCCTTCGGTTTTCAACCCTTTTCTTTCCTATTGTACTTAAGTCCTAATTTAGCTACCTTCTTCTAATTCTCATATTTAAGCATAGGTTTAGGCTAAATGCTATCAAAAACACCTAAGAGTGAACATCTTTCTAAGATAATTAAGTCCTAAAAAGGTCACTTTTGGAGACGTAACAGTACTCCTTCAGCAAGTTCTCCACTGATAATCCCATTGGTTGGTTATATTGTTTTTGATATGGGGGTTGACTAGTTTGTTGAGTGAAACCAGATGTTCCACTTGGTCTTGGTTGATTTTGCATTTGGTTTGTGTTTTGTTGTCCACCCCAAGAGAGATTTGGGTGGTTTCTCCAACCAGGGTTATAAGTGTTTGAGTAGGGGTTGTTCCTTGGTTGTTGTTGGCTTCCAACATAACACATCGAGGATGGATTCCCAGGGTAAAAGTTATACATGTGCCCTTCCCCACAGAATCCACAGATTGGTGCCTCACCTTGGTTGGCTACTGATGCGCTTGTTGAAACAGCTGCCACGGTGTTGACACTTTGTTGAATATTGGTTTGAGCCATTTGTTTTACTAGGTTGGTCAGGGCATTGATTTGGCTGTTCATTGCACTAAGTGCATCCATGTCTCGAGCCTTCGTTCTGTTTGGCTCTACAGGATCGTCTGACCATCTACAATGTGATGTTGAGATTTTCTCCAAAATCTCATAGGCTTCATTGTAGCTCTTGGATAGCATCGAACCACCAGCTGAGGAATTCAACACTTGCCTCGTGCTGGGTTGCATCCTTTGAAGAACACTTCAATTTGAATACACCATGGAATGCCATGGTGTGGACATTTGAGTAATAGGTCCTTGAATCTAGTCCAAGCTTCGTGTAATGATTCGTTTTCGGCTTGCTTGAATTTGATAATATCATCACGAAAGTTAGAGTTCCTATCGGGAGGGAAGTATTTGACTAGGAACTTTTCAGCAAGATCTGTCCAATTGACAATTGAACCAGAGGGGAAAGAATTCAGCCACGTCTTGGCCTTGTCTCTTAATGAATATGGAAAAAGGTAAAGTCTCAAGGCTTCTTGAGACACTCCTGGAATGACAAAAGTGTCACTTACTCCGAGGAAGTTTCTCAAGTGGTTGTGGGGATCTTCGTTCTCCACTCCGAAGAATTGTACAACTATGGACAACATTTGAAACATGACGGGTTTTAATTCGAATGAGTGAGCTGTAATCTCAGGGCGTATGATGCTCAGATTAAGCTCCTTAGGCATTGGTACAAGGTATGATAGAATTGTTGGGTTTTATGTCCTAAAACTCGTGGCTTGTAAACGATAAACATATTTTATTACTAATAAAGTGTTATTGAGGTTTATTCAATAAAGTTATTATTGAATATGTGAATTGCTTATTTCATTTTAGAAAACCCTAAATCCAATAAACTAAGATCCATGGCTATAACATGAGTACTTGAACTTTATGTGGAGACATAAAAGTGGATCAAGTTCGAGTAAATAGCCAAAACGGTCTATAGTATACGGATAAGGCTGGATACCTTATCCTGGGGACACTATTGGATGCGGCCCATTTTGTATTTAGTACAAACGATGTGATTCTGAATCGTTCATGTGGAGACATGTGAATGGGGTCGTCCTATGCAAAGAGTTTGCATTAGACCGGACCGCGGAATAAGTCACTCTTGCTTTATAACGCTGTTTACTGTTTTAAAGACTGACTATTTCAAAACGATGACCTAGGTAACTTGACCTTAATCCTAAGCTAACTATGAACTCCTGTTTATTCGGGATTATCCTTAGATCTGCATGGGTGAGAGTGGCTCAACAGCGCCGACTCAATAAGCCTCCCATTTCAGGGGTAAGACCGAATAGATAGCTGGGGACATAGGGTGCAAGATGGAATGCACTCCTACCCGTCTCTAGGGATAGTAGATAGGTTGTTCCCTTAAGTGCTGACTCCAGGTCTTGAACAAGGGGCCCCACCTTCTCATTGGCCCGAGAGGGACTCGGTATAGTGATTAGATCACATACCAATCTGTTTAGTGATTGGATCACAAACCAATTGTTCATTAGAGGATCAGTGGGACTTAAGGAGCAAGATGTAATTACTGGGGTAAGACAGATATTTCACCCGACCGTAAATTACGAACAACCTGTGAAGGGTCAACTTACTAATCATGGTTATATCGAGTGGACATAAATATATCTATAGTGAGGAGAGTGCAACTACTAGGCTATAGTGGAATGTCCTGGTAGTTAACGAATGTTGATTAACTGGGTTAAAGAGTTTAATCAGTTAATCTCGGATCGTTGGAGCTCATGATCTGTAGGTCCATGAGGTCCCCCTGCTAGCTCATATCGGACTAAACCTTAGAACAGTGTGACGAGTGAATTCGAAGTGTTCGAATTAGGGAATTAGCGTTAAATATATGTGATATATTTAACGACATAACGTTCAATTGCGAATTGAACAATAGAGAGAGATGGTGATATTTAAAATAAGATTTAAATATCGAAAATATGAATATGGATTCATAATCATGTATATCGGGAATGATCGGGATTAGTGTTGGATTTATTGGATATTAAATTTGAATTAATTAAATTGTTTAATTAATTATTTAATATTAATATTAATTTAATTTAAAATTAATTATTTGAATTAATTTTTAAATTGAATTAATTTGATCAAAGTTAGTCAAAAGTCAAATTAAAGACAATTGACTACAACTTTGAAAGTCAAAAGTCAAATGTTGACTCCACTAAACCTTGAAAGTCAAGAGTCATTTTGATGACTAAAGTTAGTGGAAAAATCCAATTCTTAAGTTAGTGGAAAAATCCAATTCTTGAGTTAGTGGGAAAAACCATTTGTTGGTGGTTTTATGAGTCAAACTTTTTTGCTAAGTGTTCATCCCACATCAAGCCACTAATCCCACTAAATTGAGTGGATTCTACATGGCATCCTTTTGTTAACTCAATTTTGCATGTTTTTGCATGTAGTCTTCTATATATACAAAGGGTTAATTATATTGACTTCTTCTTGGAATTTTGATGAACTTTGAGAATTGTAAAGACAATTTCTCTACCATTCTCTCCAATTCCATCTTCAATTCTCTTTTAAATTAGTCACTCAAAGGATCCCACAATCTCGTTCTAAGGCCGGAGAATAGTCGGGAAGACTCTCGTGGTGGTTCGTGATCGTTACGTTCGAAGATCGAGTTTGGAATCAAGAAGAATTTGAACTTCAAAGGTAACTTCTAAATTATTGTCTTGGATTTTCAAATTACATGCTTTTTCCTTTTAAATTAACAAAATAAGAGTACTTAGATCCAACGATGCTTCCGCTATGCATGCCGAAACTCTTACAAATGGTATCAGAGCATGCTTTAAGTACTCTTTTTTGGTTAATTTAGAGTTGGTGGGTAGTAATTCATGTGATGAATGTATGTGTGCTAAAATGGAAATTTTTGGTTTTTGACATCCATTTCTCTTCCAATTTGTAATAATTATTGTAATTGCCTTGTGATGGGCTTTAATGTGTTACAAAGAGTCTGTAATTTTTCTAGAGTCATTAGAGTCCATTTTAGGATGTAATTTATCAAAATTGGAAGAGCGTCAAGTGGCGGTTCGGCGGCGGTTCGTGCAATTCCACAACTTACAAGCGGTTCGAGCCGATTCGAAGTGTTCGGGGGCGGTTCAAGACTATTTCCTATTTTATTATTGTAATAATATAGGTAAATGCTTGTTTAGGATGCCAAAACCAATCCATTTTTAGTGTGGTTTATTTATTTATGCATTGTGAATGTATAGTTTAAATAAACATAATTTTGTGTGCATATTGTATGCCATGTAGATTTAAAATCCCACCATAGGATAAGCATGAAACATGCATTGAAAGTATGTTATAAGTGTTATAATATAAGTATGCATGTTTAGGATTCCATGAGATTTCATATAAGTTGTTATATTTTTGCATGGAATGGTTTTATATAATTGTTATATAAAAGCATGTTAGATGTATGTTATAAGTTTTTTTTTTTTTTTTTATAAGTGTTATAAAATTAATTAGACATTAAAACTTATAACAAAGATAAATGCATGCTCATTTAGGGTTAACTACCAAGCAATCTCCTGTTTTAATAGTTAAAATAGGTCGATATCTTGTAAAACTTCGGTTACAAGAAAAACTCACCCGGTAAGATGTTGTCTCAGCTTGGGGGTATTTAAGTTGACGGTTTACGGAACACCTCCTACCTGGGCATCGAACTGGCGTTTGAGTTTAGCTAACCCGGTTTTATGAGCATGCGTGAGTGATGTGAGGTTTTAAAAGGTTTATCACCTAGACATCATAGGTTAAAATCCAGTATAAACGTTATACTCAGAAAGATTACCTAGACTTAGGATATGTTTTAGTTAGCCAAAATATATGTCTAAGTAAAATCATACCCAACCGTCTAGAACACTTCAGTGGGAGGAAAAATGTTTTCAGCTCCTACGTCCCTTAGAGTTCACACCGTGAGATTCATGCTCGGCTTCGAGTCGCCCTGGGAGCAACCTCCAGTAGGAAAGTATTTGCAAGAGTCAATAACAAGGTGAATAGAGGAAGTCGTTCATAGTAAGTGGGCGAAGGTTGTGTGTCAACACATCCTGCGGTCTCCTCCATTAGGTTGCACCATGAGATTCCCATGATGCGCCTGCGAGTCTGCCCTGGGAGCGACCACCCCTTAGGAGGGTTGTATCATGGGATTCGGAACACCGCGAACTTCAGAAATGGATAGGGTCTCATAGGTCCGTTTTCAGCAATGTTTTTCCAACTTCGGGAGCTTGTTGATTCCGATCTCTGAGGTCTGAAAATGGAGGGTCACATTTACAAGAATTACTAAGTGTTAGTAACTTCTTGACCAAAGTAAACGATAGCTAAAAGATCTATTGGAATATGAGTTATTCTGGTAATAGTGATTAGCTGAGATTGTCTCAATTCAAAGGAGGAGTGATAGACTGCCCCTAGATGGATGTTGCTCTAAACCTTTGTAGTATCGTTGCAATAAAGAATAAATGATGGGTACATTTTTACTTTTGCTAAAACTTGATTGGATAATATAAAAGGGTAATAGCAATTTCACTAAATACGATATGTTTATATTTTTCAGCATGTCCAACTCAATAGTACAATTACTAGCTTCTGAGAAACTTAACGGGGATAATTACGCAACGTGGAAATCAAATTTAAACACAATACTGGTAATTGATGATCTAAGGTTCGTTTTAACTGAGGAGTGTCCTCCAAACCCCGGCACAAATGCAAACCGAAATGTTCGGGATGCATATGATAGATGGACAAGGGCAAATGATAAAGCCCGCGTCTACATTCTGGTGAGCATATCTGATGTATTGGCTAAGAAACACGATGGTATGGGTGCTGCCAAAGAGATTATGGAATCTCTAAAGGGGATGTTTGGACAACCGTCCTTCTCCCTTAGGCATGATGCCATCAAATACGTTTATAACTGCCGCATGAGAGAAGGGACCTCTGTTAGAGAACATGTCCTGGACATGATGGTCCATTTCAATGTGGCAGAAGTAAATGGAGTTGTCATAGATGAGAAGAGTCAGGTCAGTTTTATTCTAGAGTCTCTTCCGAAGAGCTTCCTACAGTTCCGCACAAATGCGATGATGAACAAAATTGAATATAACTTGACTACTCTTCTGAATGAGCTTCAGACTTATCAGTCCCTCCTGAAAACTAAGGGACATGAAGTGGAGGCAAATTTTGCTACCACTAAAAAGTTCTATAGAGGAGCGTCCTCTGGGACGAAGTCTGGCCCTTCTTCTTCTAAAAATAAGAGTATTTCGATGAAAAAGAAAGGGAAGGGGAAAAGTAAAACTCCTAATGACCGCAAAAGCAAGGCTCAAGTTGCAGATAAAGGAAAATGTTTCCACTGCAACGAGAATGGGCATTGGAAAAGAAACTGCCCAAAGTACCTTGCAGAGAAGAAAGCTGAAAAGGCAAAACAAGGTAAATATGATTTACTAGTTGTTGAAACATGTTTAGTGGAGAGTGATGACTCTTCTTGGATACTGGATTCAGGGGCCACTAATCATATTTGTTCTTCTTTTCAGGAAACTAGTTCCTGGAGAACGCTTGCGGAAGGCGAGATAACTCTCAGGGTTGGAAAATGAGAGGTTGTCTCAGCAAAATCAGTGGGAGATTTGAAGTTGTTTTTTGGAGATAGATTCATTATATTAGATAATGTGTATCTTGTTCCTGGAATGAAAAGGAATCTTGTATCTATCTCTTGTTTGTTAGAACAATTGTATAAAGTATCTTTTGAAATTAATGAAGTGTTCATTACCAAAAGAGGTATTCCTATTTGTTCTGCAAAACTAGAAAACAACTTATATAAGTTAAAACCGACCAGAGCGAAATCTATTTTAAATATCGAGATGTTTAAAACGACTGAGACGCGAAACAAAAGGCAAAAAGTTTCTTCAAGTACATATCTTTGGCACTTAAGACTTGGCCACATTAATCTCAATAGGATTGAGAGATTGGTTAAGAATGGTCATCTAAGCCAGTTAGAAGACAACTCTTTACCAGCATGTGAGTCTTGTCTTGAGGGGAAAATGACGAAAAGATCTTTTACTGGAAAAGGTCTTAGAGCCAAAGAATCCTTAGAACTCGTTGTTAAGTCTCTGAAAGTGACTTATTTAGAACCCATTTAGCTTAGGAAGATGTACACTTTTAGGTGTTTTTGTTAGCATTTAGCCTAAACCTATGCTTTAATATGAGAATTAGAAGAAGGTAGCTAATATAGGACTTATGTACAATAGGTAGAAAAAGGGTTGAAAACCGAAGGAAAAGAATGAAAAAATGAGCATTGCGAATGAATTGCGAAAACATTGCGGTGACCGCAATTATTCAAGTGGAAACCGTAAGTTGACTGATCTTTTTCTGTTAATTTCCGTAATTTCAGGGATTCATTCTTTCTCCTCCATCCATTCTGATATATGACGTTGAAGATTGATGGTTCTCCTTGGCCCAAACGCACCTGCAAACTACTATAAAAGGGGGCCAAAGTCGGAGGTTTGATCATCATTCGAAGCACAGAAGTCTTCTCGCAGTCCATCATTTCTCTCTGTTTTCCTTTGCCGTCTGTTGGAGTGAGAGTCTCAGCTGTTGGAATCGATAATCTGATAGGAAGGAGAGAAGATTCTTCTTCTCTCTCGATTGGATTCATCCAAGCAAGGCTGACTTTTCATCCCCTTCATTCGAGGCGACTGCAACGAAGCTTTTCAAGCACCTTTACTGCTTTTCTGTCGTTCTTCTTCTTATTTCCAGTTTGATCATTGTTGTTCTTAGCCTAGTACTTTAATTACTGCATTTCGTTGTTGTCTGTCCTTTAAGCATTTCTTTTAAACTTTCCTTTGTCGTTCAAACATTCAAAGTAATCCAAGTACATTTCTGCACTTCACAGTTTCCACCTTCTGTTACTACGCTTTCGCTTACTGTTTAAAGCACATTTCCCTTCTAGACATGTCTATCTTTTCTGCCATTTCTATTCTATATACTTCCATGAGTAGCTAAGTCACTTAGGGGCATGCTAATGACAGAACTATAGGCTTAAAAAACGTGCATCAAGTATGTAGGATAGCTCTCGAATCATTGATTGTATGTAAGCTTCATCCCACGGGCAATTTCGATTGGCCATCCATTTTGTCCAAAGAACTCCTAACCTCTGGAAGGAGTAAGAGTTCAGAGTCATATAATCATGCTAGCCTTTCATGGTAATCAGGAAACGGCCTAGGAATAGGCGTTTCCCTAGTACAAACTAAACACTCCTGCTTAAACAAGATGCTTAAGTCCTTACTTTGAAGTCGAGTAAACTTAAGACT
Organism: Herpetospermum pedunculosum; assembly: GCA_028017165.1. Taxonomy (NCBI): domain Eukaryota; kingdom Viridiplantae; phylum Streptophyta; class Magnoliopsida; order Cucurbitales; family Cucurbitaceae; genus Herpetospermum; species Herpetospermum pedunculosum. Next base: position 47,379,585 of record CM051528.1, on the reverse strand, counting down.
CTAATGCATGGAATCGGACGATACTTGAGATAGAGTGAGTTTGATGTATAGAGAGTTGGTCCAATGCTTGAGAATCGTATAAAAATGCCTATAGGATAGTCATTAGTAGCCCTCAATTCACCCATTTACACACTTTCGCTGCTGTTTAATTGCGGTAACATTGCGGTCCCCGCAATTCTACTAAGTTTTCATTCTGTTTAGCTGTTTTCTTCTTCGTTTATCAATTCCATCTCTTGTCCTTTGAGTCTGATTTTAACTTTAATTTGTTTATGTTATATTCCTTTACACATTCAGCGCAACTTAGATAATTAAAAACCAATTTTGCCCCATCAAATCCACCCCATCTTTCTTAACAAAAACACTTCGAGAATAGCTAAAAACAAGTCTCTGTGGGAAAACGAATGAAATATACTTACTACTTGCTATAAGATCATGTATGCTTGCATGTTCTGAGTGCTCTCTCTACCCTTTTGCATATTTATCTTTACACATTGAGCACGCAACAAGTTTTTGGCGCCGCTGCCGGGGACTTATTTTAAGTGAAAACGAAGTTTGTTAAGTCTGAAACATCAAAGTATTTTCCATTGAATTTGATCCATTTTCATTTCTTTTTCAGGTACCATTTAGGGTAGTTTATGAATGAGACTCCATCTAGTGATCTAGAGTTCAACCCTGAGCCCGAGAGATTACTTAGAGCTAGGAATAGAGCCAAGAAACGTCTCTTTAAACAAACCCTTTTACCTCCAATCATTGCAGAGACTACATTTCCTCCGCAATTACCTCAAGAAGAAATGGCTGGAGTAAATCAAAACCTGGTGCCTGTCACTCGCAATCCCATTGAAATAGCGAATGACAAGGATAGCGCCATCCTTTCATATTTAGTACCTATGCCTGGGGAGCTGAACCCCAGCATAATCCGTCCTGAAATCACTGCCAACTCATTCGAGTTAAAGCCAGTGATGTTCCAAATGTTGTCCACTGTGGGACAATTCTTTGGAATAGAAAATGAGGACCCCCATAACCACCTTAGGAACTTCCTAGGAGTTAGTGACACATTCCTAATCCCTGGAGTTTCCCAAGAAGCCCTGAGGCTATATCTTTTCCCTTACTCTTTGAGGGACAAAGCCAAAACATGGTTGAACTCATTACCCTCTGGATCTGTCCGCAATTGGACAGATTTAGCAGAAAAATTCCTAGTCAAATATTTCCCACCAGATAGGAATTCGACCTTTCGTGATGATATCATAAAATTCAAACAAGCTCCAAGTGAGTCCCTTCACGAAGCTTGGACAAGATTCAAAGACCTTCTCATTAAATGTCCACACCATGGCATTCCATGGTGTATCCAAATAGAAGTCTTCTTTAAAGGATGCAACCCCAGCACCAGACAAGTTCTAAATTCATCTGCTGGTGGTTCCATGTTGTCCAAGAGTTACAACGAAGCTTATGAGATCTTGGAGAAGATCTCAACATCTCATTGTAGGTGGTCAGACGATCCAGTAGAGCCAACTAGGGCTCAAGACAAGGATGCTCTAAGCGCCATGAGCACCCAAATAAACGCCCTGACCAACTTAGTCAAGCAAATGGCTCAGGCCAATCTCCAAACCAGTGCCAATACCGCCACAGCCATGTCAATGGGCACCCAACCAAGTCAAGGCGAGGCACTGATCTGTGGATTCTGTGGGGAAGGGCACCCTTATGAATACTGCCCTGGGAATCCATCCTCAGTCTGCTATGTAGGAAGCCAGCAGCAGCCTAGGAATAACCCCTACTCCAACACCTATAACCCTGGTTGGAGAAACCACCCTAACCTGTCATGGGGTGGCCAACAAAACACTAACCAAAATTCTAACCAACCTAGACCGAGCGGAACACCTGGTTTCACTCCCCAACATAACCAGTCAATGTACCAAAAACCTTACAATCAACCTGTAGGATCTTCTGTAGAAAACCTACTCAAGGAATATATAGCTAAGAATGATGCTACTCTTCAGAGCCAGCAAGCTACTCTTAGGAGCCTAGAGAACCAAATAGGCCAATTAGCCAATGAACTTAAAAGTAGGCCCCAGGGTAGACTCCCTGCTGACACCGAGGTACCAAGGAGAGATGGCAAAGAACAAGTTCAGGCAATTGAACTTAGGAGTGGAAGACCATTGGTGAGTAACACAAAAGACATACCAAAGAGAGTAGAGAACACTGAGTCTAGTGCTCCACTGGAGTCTCTGCCAAGCCAAGGTCCACCACCAACTAGCACACCAGGAGCCAGGCTAGAACCAATTATTGAGGAGGTAGAAGAAATTCCAAGGCCTCCACCTATCCTAAAGCGCCCTGACGTGCCTGCATATGTGCCACCACCTCCATATCCCCGAAGGCTTAAGAAGAAGCAGGAACAGGAAGTTCATTTTAATAAATTTTTAGAAATACTTAAGCAAGTGCATGTTAACATTCCTTTTGTAGAGGTTTTACAGTCTATGCCTTCATATGTAAAGTTTTTGAAGGACATTATTACTAACAAAAAAATAATTGGTGAGTTTGAAACAGTAAACCTCACCGAGGAGTGCAGTGCCATCCTCCAGAACAAGCTGCCCAAGAAGGAGAAGGATCCTGGTTCCTTCACCTTACCTGTAGAACTTGGAGGCAAGCACGTGGGCAGAGCGCTTTGTGACCTAGGCGCCAGCATAAACCTCATGCCCCTGTCCCTATTCCGCCAGTTGGGAATGGGAGAAGCACGTCCAACCACAGTCACTTTACAACTAGCAGACAGATCCATTGCATATCCAGAAGGTAAGATTGAGGATATTCTAGTTAAAGTTGACAAATTCATTTTCCTTGCAGATTTCATTGTCCTGGACTATGAGGCAGACAAGGAGGTCCCCATCCTGCTAGGTAGACCATTTCTAGCCACAGGTAGGGCACTCATAGATGTTCAAAAAGGTGAGTTAACTATGAGGGTTCATGATGAAGAGGTAAAATTTAGTGTTTACAAAGCTTTAAGGTATCCCTCTGATTCTGAGTCTTGTGCTAGCATGGATGTTGTTGACTCACTAATGGAAGAACAATTAGAGCATGTACTGTTAACCAAGCATGCTAGTGAATATGTACAAGTAGATGTAGCTGACTTAAATGTATCTGACATAATGAATATGCCTGTAGATAAACCACAGCATGTATGTATGAATATAGATTTAACTGATAGAACTATAAATCCGTTAAAACCCTCCATTGAGCATCCACCTATTTTAGAACTGAAACCACTACCCACTCACCTCAAATATGCATATCTAGGAGATAATGATACGCTGCCTGTAATTATTTCTTCTAAGCTAAGTGAACAGCATGAGGTTGATTTAATTTTACTGCTTAAGCAACATAGGAAGGCTATAGCATGGACTATTGCTGATATTCGAGGCATTAGCCCTTCTTATTGCATGCACAAAATTATACTAGAGGAAGAGCACACCCCTAGGGTAGATCATCAGCGTATGCTAAACCCCTCTATGAAAGAGGTAGTGAAGAAGGAAATAATAAAGTGGTTGGATGCAGGAGTGATTTTCCCCATAGCTAGTAGCCAGTGGGTGAGCCCCATCCAATGTGTACCTAAAAAGGGGGGAATAACTGTGGTAGTCAATGAGAACAACGAACTGATTCCAACAAGGACTGTCACAGGGTGGAGGGTATGTATGGATTACAGAAAATTAAATAAAGAAACTAAAAAAGACCATTTCCCTATACCGTTCATTGACCAGATGCTAGACAGAATAGCTGGTAGAGCCTACTATTGTTTCTTAGATGGCTATTCAGGCTATAATCAAATTACTATAGACCCTAAGGATCAAGAGAAGACCACTTTCACTTGCCCTTTTGGAACGTTCGCCTTCCGCAGAATGCCTTTCGGCTTATGCAATGCACCGGCAACTTTCCAAAGGTGCATGATGGCAATCTTCTCTGAGTTGGATGAGTCCATGATAGAAATATTCATGGATGACTTCTCAGTCTTTGGGGACTCATTTAAAACTTGTCTAGACAACCTAGGACAAGTCCTGGCTAGGTGTGAAGAGACCAACCTAGTCCTAAATTGGGAAAAGTGCCATTTTATGGTAGATGAAGGGATTGTCTTAGGACATAGAGTGTCAAGGGCAGGTGTAGAAGTGGATAGGGCAAAAATAGAGATCATAGAGAAGTTGGTAGAGCCCCAGAATGTCAAAGCCATTAGAAGCTTCTTAGGGCACGCTGGCTTCTACAGAAGGTTCATTAAGGACTTTTCTAAGATAGCCAAGCCTCTGTGCGAGCTTCTCGAGCTAAATAGACCATTTATCTTCTCTAAAGAATGTGTAGTAGCTTGGAGAACCCTTAAGGAAGCACTGGTCACAGCACCTATCATAGTCGGACCAAATTGGGATCTCCCATTTGAGATGCTATGCGATGCCAGTGACTATGCTGTAGGAGTCATGTTAGGACAGAAGATTGACAAGCTGACACACCCTGTCTATTATGCTAGCAAGACCTTGAATGAGGCTCAATGTAATTATACAACTACAGAGAAAGAGATGCTTGCTGTAGTATTTGCTTGTGAAAAATTTAGAAATTACATTGTAGGCACTAGGACCATTGTATACACTGACCATTCTGCTTTAAAATATCTTATGAGGAAGGCTGACGCTAAGCCTAGATTGATTAGATGGGTGTTATTGCTGCAGGAATTTGATTTGGACATTCGGGACAAGAAAGGTTGTGAAAATGTGGTTGCAGATCACCTGTCTCGATTGCAGCACAATTGCGAAAAAATTGCGGAGACCGCAATTTCTGATGCTTTTATAGATGAACATGTCTTTGCTTTGGCTCATCGTGATAACGATGAGGAACCTTGGTTTGCTGACATTGCTAACTTCCGTGCATCACAGGTATTGCAGTGTTCAAGGGAGGACAAGAGAAGAAGAGGTTCCTTCATGAAGCAAGGAAATTCATCTGGGATGACCCCACACTCTACAGAACCTGTGCTGATGGGTTGTTGAGGAAGTGTGTTTCAGCTGCTGAAGCGATGTCTGTGCTACAGCACTGTCACTCATCTCCTTATGGTGGACACTTTGGTGGTCAAAGAACAGCTGCGAAGGTATTTCAGAGTGGCTACTATTGGCCAACAATCTTCAGGGACGCCCACAACTATGCCCACAGCTGTGACGAATGTCAAAGGACAGGTAACCTCAGTCGCAAGGATGAGATGCCCCTCACCTACATCTTAGAGTTGGAGCTCTTTGATGTGTGGGGCATTGATTTCATGGGACCATTCCCTCCATCGTCAGGTAACCTATACATATTAGTGGCAGTGGACTACGTGTCCAAGTGGGTAGAAGCCAAAGCATGTCCTAATAATGATGCTAAAACAGTCACTAACTTCTTGCATAGGCACATTTTCACTAGATTTGGGACCCCTCGTGCTATCATTAGTGATGAGGGGTCACATTTCATTAATAAGGCTATGGAGAAAGTATTGGCTAAATATAACATTAGACATAGGGTAGCTACTCCCTACCACCCACACTCAAATGGCCAAGCTGAAATTTCCAATAGGGAGATAAAGAACATCCTAGAAAAGGTAGTCAAACCTAATAGGAAAGACTGGTCATTTAAGCTTGAGGATGCACTTTGGGCTTATAGAACAGCATATAAGACACCCCTAGGCATGTCTCCCTATAGGTTGGTGTATGGCAAGGCTTGCCACTTGCCACTTGAGTTAGAAAACAAAGCATTTTGGGCCATGAAGGAGTTGAATTTTTGTGTAAAGGATGCGGGGACATTGAGATCTTTGCAGCTACATGAACTTGATGAGCTTAGGCATATGGCCTACGAGAATGCCAAAATGTATAAAGAAAAGACCAAAATATGGCACGACAGTAGACTCAGGATCAAAGACTTCAGGAAAGGCCAACTTGTATTATTATTTAACTCACGATTAAAGTTATTTCCAGGCAAACTAAAGTCTAGATGGTCAGGTCCATTTGTTATTACTAATGTCTTTGTTCATGGTGCAATAGAGATAAAGAACTTGCAGCAAGGTCAGCCATTTATGGTCAATGGTGCTAGGTTGAAGCACTACTATGAGGAAGGAGATGTGAAGACTCTCTCGGCCTTCCTCTTGACTGAAGCATGACAACGAGAACGAGAGAGAACGAGTGGTTACTGTGCTCGTTTAGTCAAGGCCAATGCCTTAGTTTATTTTTTCTATTTTTCCGGTTATCGTTTGTATGTTTTGTGGTGTAATTTTAATTGCGTATTTAATGTTTGTTTTATTTGTTTTTGTAGGGAATCGAAAGAGGGAATCAAGGAGAGTAAATCAAGCTTTAAAAATCAAGAAACGATCGAGCCAAATAAAAGATACGGACGAGCAAAGTTTGAGATTTTGATGATAAAATATCCCTACAATTGCGCTAAAATTGCTGGATCCGCAAAAAAAAAAGAGCCGTTGGGATTTTTCCGTTGCATTTATAGCCGTTAGAACGCGCTCGTTCGATACGATCCTCTCATTTTCTGATTTTCAAGAAATCTGCGATTCTCTCCATCTCTGATCCTTCTCTCCAAACCTCCAAGATTCGACAATGGTGTCCACACGTGCTGAAAGATCCGCAGCCAAGAAGAAGGCTGATGACGCAGCTGAAGCGGCTGCGAGGGAAGCGCTTCTCACCCTTGCAGACGATGGTGCCGTTCGCACCGGTCCTCTTCCCAAGCTTCCTATTCGTAGGAAGAAGTGGAGGGTGGTCACTGAGATCCCTGCTGGACCATCTGAGCCAGTGGGCACGCCCAAGAAACGCCGGTGGAGTGTCAAGACGGCCGCCGAACCAAGCACAGCAAAGACTCCCTCTGTGGAGAGTCAAGAAACTGATCGTGCATCCCACGAGTCAGCCAATGAAGGTTTGTCGCCGTCTGCATCACCTGCGCGCAGCCCTCTCCCATCTGAACCAGTGCCAAGCGCAGAGTCGTCACCGCCTGCACAGAGCCCCGAGTTGTCTCCAGCACCTCAGAGTTCTGATCCGACACCTGCAGCAGCGCAGAGTCCTGAGCTGCCATCTTCGCCACTGAGTTCTGCGCAGACACCATCAGCAGAGCACAATTATCCACGGCCTGATCCTGAATTCCCTTATGGGGATTATCAAGAGTCCACGCACGGCAGTGGAGATGCTGGGGAAGACGAAGTCTTCTCTCCTATGAGGGAAGATAGCCCTGCCGAGCCTGCACAGCAGGACGATTCTATGGAAGAAACGTTGGGGGCATGCCTCCAGCAGATCAACATCAAGGCCAGGCTCAAGAAGAAGAAGAAGGCCAAGATTGTCAAGGCCAAGAAGTTGAAGAAAAAGAAGGCCAAGAAGGTGCCGTCAACGGACAAGGAGAGTACTGAGCCTTCGCTCAAACGCCTCAAGGTGGAGGCTGCCGAATCATCCAAACCAGCAGATAAGGGGAAGGCTAAACTCTACCCTGAAGACGAACCTCCGTCAGTGAGGTATGTCTCATCTGATGCTGAGTCCAGGGGTGCTGAGCTGAGGAAGAGGGACCTGTTGCACGAGAAAGGATTCCTCGACCGACTTGCTGACCTGCCGCAGTTCTTGCGCGCAGGGGTGATCAACCACGGCTGGGAGGAATTCTGCAGACCGCCTAATCCAGCATACACGAGCATGGTGTATGATTTCTACGCTAATGTGCTCAGCCCTGAGGATGGCCTGTCTGTGGTCAGAGGGGTAGAAGTAGATTTCTCCGCCAAGGCCATCAATGAAGCATTTGGTCTCAAGGGCCAACCTCATACAGATTATGCACGGATAGTTGATGAGCCGACTGAGGCAGTGCTGGAAGAGGCCATTCGCACAATTGGCCAGCCTGAAGCAGCGTGGACTGTCTCACGCAATGGGAGGCACACCTTAATGAGTGCCAATCTGACAGCAAAGGCAGCTGTTTGGTTTTCCTTTGTGAGGAGAAAGCTGTCCCCTGTGACCCACGAGACGACAATCAACCAGAGTAGATCACTGCTGGCCTATGCCATCATGCGCGGTCTCACGGTCAATGTGGGGGAAATCATGTCAGCTGCCATTGCTGAATGCGCAAAGAAAGGTAAGGGACCCTTGTTTTTCCCTAATACCATAACCAAGCTATGTTTGCTTGCAGGAGTCCCCACCGAGCGCTTGGAGCAGCAGCTGCCTTACACAGGCCATTTGGAGCTGCCTGCTAACCTGAGGCTGAGAAGGAAGGGGAATATGGAGTTTGAATTGGATAGGTTGGCTGCTGAACAGTCCCTATCCATGGCCTGCTTGATGGACATGCAGAGGAGAATGGCTCAATGGGCCAACTATGCGCAGGCAAGGGATAAGGAAGTTGCAGACCAGCTGGGGTGCATCTTCCCGGACTTCCCTACCAATCTCCTAACTCCATGGGTGCCCCCACGGCCAAGGCAACCAGATGAGGATGATGAGAATTGAGTGCTGGTTTGAAGTGCACTAAAGGGAGTATTGCTGTTCCCTTAGAAAAAACAAACAATTTTTCTGCTTTCTGATAGGATCATGTGCAGTATGCTGTTTTGTGTTCAACTTTTGATCTGTTTTTCATGTTTAGTTTTATGTTTTTTCTTTTGCTTAGTTTAGTCTGATGTTAGCTGCATAGGTAGGATAGTTTAGATTTATTTTTAGGATGCGTGAGTAACAGGAAAAAGCATGCTAGGGGCCTGAATCAATGTTAAATCTGCCCGAATTGAATTGCGAAATAATTGCGGTTCCCGCAATTTTTGTGACTGATTGCATGTTTTGGACTGTCTGTTAAGTTAGGCTATGATCTGTTATATTCTATCTTTTGCTGCTAGCATGACTACCTTATATAGCTGATCTTAAAGCATGCTGGATGAGTGTCATAGGACACGCTTTGATAGTTTAAATTCGCCTCTGAATAGTGCTCAGCATGCATAAACCGTAAGTCCTTAAAACTGTCTGTTATGTTCAAATTTTCTGCTGTTGGAATAATTGCTTTTAGAAATGTTTTGCCTATGCCTAGGATTTTTAGATTCTCTTTGTTTTACTTTAGACTAGATGCTTCTAGGACAAGTTTGGGGGTGTGCCACCTCAGACACTCATTGGGGACAATGAGTAGTTGAAGTTTGGGGGAGGCCACCCTAGGCCTAGGAACATTCCTCTCTTCCTTAGGACATAAGCATTCTTCTTCTCCTAAGAAAAAAAAATTGTGATAAATAGAAAAAGTGAAAAATAGAATAAAGAGGGGAGTCTCTCTCAAGTTGCTGAGTAATCAGTGCCAAGTGTGTAAACCACAAGTGGCATTGCATCAAAAGGCAACCCAAGGAGAGACTCCACCGAAGTAAAAAAGGAAAAAGGGAGAAATAGGGAAGAAGAATGTATGCTTGGGAGTTATAATCTTGTGGCTTAGATGTCCTATGTAAAAAGAACTCTGATCCTTAATGAGCTAAGCACAAGGTTGTAGCTTTTAGGTTTGTCTAGGGAGATGAATGTATATCCAATGTAGTGATGCCAGGGTTTAGGTTGTTCTCTAAAAGTACCACTGTCACTGTTAATACTAAGACTGGCATGACTCTAAGGAATCCTAGACACATTAAAAATAAAGCTAGAAGCATGTACTGAGTCTGGAGTAAAGCTTGGTAGAATTTGAAACCTTAGGGATAGTGGCATGATGTCATAAAAGTAGCTAGATCAGTAGTAGGGGGTTAATAAAAACAGCAGGTATAGTAGGCAGGTGAAGTCAGAAGAAGCTTGATAAAGAGGTTAGTTCTAAACTTAGAAGTGTGTCACAGGACAGCACTGCTAGAGATAGGGATATAGGGGAGTCGGTAAGTAGTTAAAGAAGATAAAACAGCAGCCTAAGTAAGTCCTTAGTATGCTTGAGGACAAGCAAAGCCTTAAGTTTGGGGGTGTGTTAAGTCTCTGAAAGTGACTTATTTAGAACCCATTTAGCTTAGGAAGATGTACACTTTTAGGTGTTTTTGTTAGCATTTAGCCTAAACCTATGCTTTAATATGAGAATTAGAAGAAGGTAGCTAATATAGGACTTATGTACAATAGGTAGAAAAAGGGTTGAAAACCGAAGGAAAAGAATGAAAAAATGAGCATTGCGAATGAATTGCGAAAACATTGCGGTGACCGCAATTATTCAAGTGGAAACCGTAAGTTGACTGATCTTTTTCTGTTAATTTCCGTAATTTCAGGGATTCATTCTTTCTCCTCCATCCATTCTGATATATGACGTTGAAGATTGATGGTTCTCCTTGGCCCAAACGCACCTGCAAACTACTATAAAAGGGGGCCAAAGTCGGAGGTTTGATCATCATTCGAAGCACAGAAGTCTTCTCGCAGTCCATCATTTCTCTCTGTTTTCCTTTGCCGTCTGTTGGAGTGAGAGTCTCAGCTGTTGGAATCGATAATCTGATAGGAAGGAGAGAAGATTCTTCTTCTCTCTCGATTGGATTCATCCAAGCAAGGCTGACTTTTCATCCCCTTCATTCGAGGCGACTGCAACGAAGCTTTTCAAGCACCTTTACTGCTTTTCTGTCGTTCTTCTTCTTATTTCCAGTTTGATCATTGTTGTTCTTAGCCTAGTACTTTAATTACTGCATTTCGTTGTTGTCTGTCCTTTAAGCATTTCTTTTAAACTTTCCTTTGTCGTTCAAACATTCAAAGTAATCCAAGTACATTTCTGCACTTCACAGCTTCCACCTTCTGTTACTACGCTTTCGCTTACTGTTTAAAGCACATTTCCCTTCTAGACATGTCTATCTTTTCTGCCATTTCTATTCTATATACTTCCATGAGTAGCTAAGTCACTTAGGGGCATGCTAATGACAGAACTATAGGCTTAAAAAACGTGCATCAAGTATGTAGGATAGCTCTCGAATCATTGATTGTATGTAAGCTTCATCCCACGGGCAATTTCGATTGGCCATCCATTTTGTCCAAAGAACTCCTAACCTCTGGAAGGAGTAAGAGTTCAGAGTCATATAATCATGCTAGCCTTTCATGGTAATCAGGAAACGGCCTAGGAATAGGCGTTTCCCTAGTACAAACTAAACACTCCTGCTTAAACAAGATGCTTAAGTCCTTACTTTGAAGTCGAGTAAACTTAAGACTCTAATGCATGGAATCGGACGATACTTGAGATAGAGTGAGTTTGATGTATAGAGAGTTGGTCCAATGCTTGAGAATCGTATAAAAATGCCTATAGGATAGTCATTAGTAGCCCTCAATTCACCCATTTACACACTTTCGCTGCTGTTTAATTGCGGTAACATTGCGGTCCCCGCAATTCTACTAAGTTTTCATTCTGTTTAGCTGTTTTCTTCTTCGTTTATCAATTCCATCTCTTGTCCTTTGAGTCTGATTTTAACTTTAATTTGTTTATGTTATATTCCTTTACACATTCAGCGCAACTTAGATAATTAAAAACCAATTTTGCCCCATCAAATCCACCCCATCTTTCTTAACAAAAACACTTCGAGAATAGCTAAAAACAAGTCTCTGTGGGAAAACGAATGAAATATACTTACTACTTGCTATAAGATCATGTATGCTTGCATGTTCTGAGTGCTCTCTCTACCCTTTTGCATATTTATCTTTACACATTGAGCACGCAACACTCGTGCATTCGGATCTCTGTGGACCAATGAATGTCAAAGCACGAGGAGGATATGAATATTTCATCAGTTTCATAGATGATTATTCAAGGTACGGTTATGTTTACCTAATACATCATAAGTCTGAAGCTCTTGAAAAGTTCAAGGAGTATAAGGCAGAAGTTGAGAACTTATTAGGTAAAACAATTAAGACACTTCGATCAGATCGAGGTGGAGAGTACATGGACCTAAGATTTCAGGACTATTTGATAGAACATGGAATCCAGTCACAACTCTCTGCACCTAGTACGCCACAGCAAAACGGTGTATCAGAGAGAAGAAACAGAACCTTGTTAGACATGGTTCGATCGATGATGAGCTATGCTCATTTGCCTGATTCGTTTTGGGGATATGCAGTAGAGACTGCTGCCTACATTTTAAACAATGTTCCCTCTAAAAGTGTTACTGGAACACCTTATGAGTTATGGAGAGGGCGTAAAACTAGTTTACGTCACTTCAGGATCTGGGGATGCCCGACACATGTGTTGGTGCAAAACCCTAAGAAATTGGAACGTCGTTCAAAAGTATGTTTATTCATAGGCTACCCAAAAGAATCAAAAGTTGGATACTTCTTTGATCCAGAAGAAAATAAAGTATTTGTATCGACAAATGCTACTTTTCTCGAAGAAGATCACATGAGAGATCATCAACCTCGCAGTAAACTAGTATTGCGTGAAATTTCTAAAGAAGCTACAGATAGATCAACAAGAGTTGTTGATGAGATTGATCCCTCAACAAGAGTTGTTGATGGAGCTAATACTTCTGATTACTCACATCCATCTCAAGAGTTGAGAGTTCCTCGACGTAGTAGGAGGGTTGTGCAACAACCTGACCGTTACATGGGTTTAGTAGAAACTCAAATCATCATACCAGATGATGGAATAGAGGATCCATTGACCTATAAACAGGCAATGAATGATGTTGACAAAGATCAGTTGGTCAAAGCCATGGACCTCGAAATGGAGTCGATGTACTTCAATTCGGTCTGGGAACTTGTAGATCAACCAGATGGGGTAAAACCTATTGGTTTTAAATGGATCTACAAAAGGAAACGAGACCAAGCTGGTAAGGTACAGACCTTTAAAGCTCGATTACTGACAAAGGGTTATACCCAGAGAGAGGGGGTAGACTATGATGAAACCTTCTCTCCTATTGTCATGTTAAAATCAATTAGAATACTCTTGTCCATTGCCACATATTATGACTATGAGATTTGACAAATGGATGTCAAGACAGCCTTTTGAATGGCAATCTTGAAGAGAGTATCTATATGTCTCAACCAGAGGGGTTTATAATACAACATCAAGAACAAAAAGTTTGTAAGCTTAAACGATCCATTTATGGGTTGAAACAAGCATCTAGATGCTGGAATATAAGGTTTGATACTGCGATCAAATCTTATGGTTTTGAACAAAACATTGACGAACCTTGTGTTTACAAGAAGATTGTCAAAACATCTGTAGCATTCCTCGTGTTATATGTCGATGATATCTTACTCATTGGAAATGATGTAAGATGTCTGACTGACGTCAAGAAATGGCTAGCAACTCAATTCCAAATGAAAGATTTGGGAGAAGCTCAATATATTCTTGGGATCCAAATAGTTCGGAACCGCAAGAATAGAACATTAGCCATGTCTCAAGCATCCTATATTGACAAGATGTTGTCAAGATATAAGATGCAGAATTCCAAGAGGGGTTTGCTAGCCTTCAGGCATGGAATTCACTTGTCGAAGGAACAATGTCCTAAGACACCTCAAGAAGTTGAGGATATGAGACACATTCCCTATGCATCGACAGTTGGAAGTCTGATGTATGCTATGTTGTGTACACGACCAGACATATGCTATGTAGTAGGTGTTGTCAGCAGGTTTCAGTCAAATCTTGGACTTATACATTGGACAACCGTTAAGAATATCCTCAAGTATCTTAGGAGAACGAGGGATTACATGCTCGTGTATAAAGGTAAGGATCTGATTCTTACAGGATACACTGATTCTGATTTCCAGTCGGATAGAGATTCGAGAAAATCAACATCGGGATCAGTGTTCACTCTGAATGGAGGAGCTGTAGTATGGCGGAGTATCAAGCAAAGTTGTGTTGCTGACTCCACTATGGAAGCAGAATACGTAGCTGCCTATGAAGCAGCAAAAGAAGTTGTGTGGCTTAGAAAGTTTTTGAACGATTTGGAAGTTGTTCCAAATATGCATCTGCCTATCACTCTCTTTTGTGATAACAGTGGAGCAGTTGCAAATTCAAAAGAACCAAGGAGCCATAAACGCGGGAAACATATTGAGCGAAAATATCATCTCATTCGAGAGATCGTCCAACGAGGAGACGTTATTGTGAAACAAATAGCCTCTGAGGACAACATTGTTGATCCATTTACAAAGGCTCTCACGGCTAAAGTGTTTGAGGGTCACCTAGTGAGACTAGGACTACATGATGTATAATCTAGGGCAAGTGGGAGAAAACTATGGGTATGTGATGCTCTAGTTTATTGTATTTATTTCTCATTTTTGAAAAACTCAACATTATGTATATTTATGGATATATATTTGTTACCACTGGAGTTTTAGTCCAAGTGGGAGTTTGTTGGGTTTTATGTCCTAAAACTCGTGGTTTGTAAACGATAAACATATTTTATTACTAATAAAGTGTTATTGAGGTTTATTCAATAAAGTTATTATTGAATATGTGAATTGCTTATTTCATTTTAGAAAACCCTAAATCCAATAAACTAAGATCCATGACTATAACATGAGTACTTGAACTTTATGTGGAGACATAAAAGTGGATCAAGTTCGAGTAAATAGCCAAAACGGTCTATAGTATACGGATAAGGCTGGATACCTTATCCTGGGGACACTATTGGATGCGGCCCATTTTGTATTTAGTACAAACGATGTGATTCTGAATCGTTCATGTGGAGACATGTGAATGGGGTCGTCCTATGCAAAGAGTTTGCATTAGACCGGACCGCGGAATAAGTCACTCTTGCTTTATAACGCTGTTTACTGTTTTAAAGACTGACTATTTCAAAACGATGACCTAGGTAACTTGACCTTAATCCTAAGCTAACTATGAACTCCTGTTTATTCGGGATTATCCTTAGATCTGCATGGGTGAGAGTGGCTCAACAACGCCGACTCAATAAGCCTCCCATTCCAGGGGTAAGACCGGATAGATAGCTGGGGACATAGGGTGCAAGATGGAATGCACTCCTACCCGTCTCTAGGGATAGTAGATAGGTTGTTCCCTTAAGTGCTGACTCCAGGTCTTGAACAAGGGGCCCCACCTTCTCATTGGCCCGAGAGGGACTCGGTATAGTGATTAGATCACATACCAATCTGTTTAGTGATTGGATCACAAACCAATTGTTCATTAGAGGATCAGTGGGACTTAAGGACCAAGATGTAATTACTGGGGTAAAACAGATATTTGACCCGACCGTAAATTACGAACAACCTGTGAAGGGTCAACTTACTAATCATGGTTATATCGAGTGGACATAAATATATCTATAGTGAGGAGAGTGCAACTACTAGGCTATAGTGGAATGTCCTGGTAGTTAACGAATGTTGATTAACTGGGTTAAAGAGTTTAATCAGTTAATCTCGGATCGTTGGAGCTCATGATCTGTAGGTCCATGAGGTCCCCCTGCTAGCTCATATCGGACTTAACCTTAGAACAGTGTGACGAGTGAATTCGATGTGTTCGAATTAGGGAATTAGCGTTAAATATATGTGATATATTTAACGACATAACGTTCAATTGCGAATTGAACAATAGAGAGAGATGGTGATATTTAAAATAAGATTTAAATAACGAAAATATGAATATGGATTCATAATCATGTATATCGGGAATGATCAGGATTAGTGTTGGATTTATTGGATATTAAATTTGAATTAATTAAATTGTTTAATTAATTATTTAATATTAATATTAATTTAATTTAAAATTACTTATTTGAATTAATTTTTAAATTGAATTAATTTGATCAAAGTTAGTCAATAGTCAAATTAAAGACAATTGACTACAACTTTGAAAGTCAAAAGTCAAATGTTGACTCCACTAAACCTTGAAAGTCAAGAGTCATTTTGATGACTAAAGTTAGTGGAAAAATCCAATTCTTAAGTTAGTGGAAAAATCCAATTCTTGAGTTAGTGGGAAAAACCATTTGTTGGTGGTTTTATGAGTCAAACTTTTTTGCTAAGTGTTCATCCCACATCAAGCCACTAATCCCACTAAATTGAGTGGATTCTACATGGCATCCTTTTGTTAACTCAATTTTGCATGTTTTTGCATGTAGTCTTCTATATATACAAAGGGTTAATTAGATTGACTTCTTCTTGGAATTTTGATGAACTTTGAGAATTGTAAAGACAATTTCTCTACCATTCTCTCTAATTCCATCTTCAATTCTCTTTTAAATTAGTCACTCAAAGGATCCCACAATCCCGTTCTAAGGCCGGAGAATAGTCGGGAAGACTCTCGTGGTGGTTCGTGACCGTTACGTTCGAAGATCGAGTTTGGAATCAAGAAGAATTTGAACTTCAAAGGTAACTTCTAAATTATTGTCTTTGATTTTCAAATTACATGCTTTTTCCTTTTAAATTAACAAAATAAGAGTACTTAGATCCAACGATGCTTCCGCTATGCATGCCGAAACTCTTACAAGAATGACACTATCCTTATCATTCGCAATTTCAATGGGGTTGCGAATGATAGGTGCTCGGTTTGGTGCTCCTTCTGCTCGATCCATTTCAGCTTGTTGTGATTGCGATGACTCTGCGTGGTCTGCAATGTGCTGAATCACAGGTTGTTTTGGCTGTTTAAAAAGGTGTTTCTTAATTTTGTTTCTGGCCCTTAAAGACCTTTCGGGTTCAGGAACAAATTCTAAGTTGAGATTGGGAAACTCATTCCCAGCTTATTGGTACCCGTAAAATAAATGCAAAAGATTAGCTCCACTAAATTAAGTTTTTCTAAAATAACACAAATCGTGTTTACTAAACAAAATCTCCGGCAGCGGCGCCAAAAACTTGTTGCGTGCTCAGTGTGTAAATAAAATGTAATGCGAAGAGCACTCAGATCATGCAAGCATACATGGTCTGCAGCAAGTGATAAGTATTTTTTAATTCGTTTTCCCACAGAGATTGAGTTTAGTTACTAACGAGTTGAGGTGCTAAATTAGATAAGGTAACTTAAATTGGGTAGATTTGGGGTTGATGTACTGAAATAATAAAGAATGCAAGAAGAGAGCAAGTGTTAAAACCAAACAAGTAAAGAGATAAAGTTATAATGTGAAGAAGAATAATTGCGGGTCTCGCAATTTTTTAGCAATAAAATCGCAAAGGTAAAAGGCTAATAAAAAGACTAAGGCAAAAAGCAGGGATGTTTTATTGCGGTTCTCGCAATATTCTAGCAATAAATTTAGCAATGTTTTTAATGTAAAGTAAGGCAGCAAGGTCGACTTAAGACTCCTCTATAGGCACTTAACTACGATCATTCAGCAGTAGATTAACATATCATGCATCGTTTTAGCTCAGTCTCATGCATCTCTCGATTACATGCATTAGATCTTTAGTTCACTCATATCCAAGTAAGACATAAACACATATTTATACAAGCAAGCTAATGAACGTGCTAGGAGAACGCCTATTCCTAGGTCGTTTTCTGGTTACCATGAAAGGCTAGCATGAATGGATGACTCTGAACTCTTACTCCTTCCGGAGGTTAGGAATTCTTTAGACAAAATGGATGGCCGGTCGAAATTGCCCGTGGGATGAAGCTTACATACATTCAATGCAATCATACTATCCTACATGCTGAATTCTCGTATTTCTAGCCTACAGATTCATCTTTAGCAGACCTCTCTTAGATTAGTTACTCATGGTTTTCGAAGAACTAAAAGGGATGGATTGATTGATCATGATTTAAAGAACTTAATAAAAGCAATTGAATAAGGAAGAACAAAATGAAGAACTCAACAAGACTTAATTGATTACTCTCTAAAAATAAGGTTCAGACACTTCATAAGAACATCATGTAACGATATGAAAGCAGTAAAGATCAATTGTAATGGAGAATGAATCAGAACAATGTCACGAATGGAATCAGTAGAGAGAAAAGCAGTAAAGAAAGCTGTAAAAGTGCACGGATCTCCTCGTCGCAAACGCCTCGAATGAAGGGGAAGATTAGCTGATCTTGGGGATGAATTCAATCAGAAGAGAAGAAGGATCTTCTCTTCTTCCTCTCGAATTATCGACGCCAAGGGATGATTTCTTCGTTCCAACAAACGGGAGAAGGAATTGTCGTTTGCAGATTGCTTTGCAACTGAGATCTTCACGCTTCTGAGTGTTTTTTTTCCTTCATCATCCGTCTCTTTTTATAGCCTCTAGGTGGTTGCAAAAGGCTGCTCATTAATCGTGGATCACCATTCAACTTTGTGAGGTAGTCAAGCTTGACATGTGGCAGCAGCAGGGAGAGTTGACGGCTGGAAAATCTCAGTCAATAAAGACTGACGGCCGGAAAGAAATGCAGCAGCAACGACTGTTTCCTTGCGGTTTCCTTGCGAGGGCCGCAATGCTTCATTGCGGTTTCAGCAATGTTTCCGCAAAGTTTCCTGCAATGTACATTTTAGTTTGTTTTACATCATTTTACATCCTTTTTCTTTCCTTTTCCAAATAAGTCATATTTTAGCATCACTTCTCAAATTCTCACATTTATGCACACATTAAGCTAACTCCTAACAAAAACACTCAAGAATGTACATGCTTTAAAGGTAATTATAGCCATAAATAATGTACTTTTGGAGAGGTAACAACTCTAAATGGAGAAGCTGTAGTATGGCGGAGTTAGCGGAAGCAACGTTGAATCTAAGTACTCTTATTTTGTTAATTTCAAAGGAAAAGCATGTAATTTGAAAATCAAAGACAATAATTTAGGAATTACCTTTGAAGTTCAAATTCTTCTTGATTCCAAACCTGATCTTCGAACGTAATGGTCACAAACCACCACGAGAGTCTTCCCGACTATTCTCCGGGCTTAGAACGAGATTGTGGGATCCTTTGAGTGACTAATTTAAAAGAGAATTGAAGATGGATTTGGAGAGAATGGAAGATAAATTGTCTTTACAATTCTCAAAATTAATCAAAATTCAAAGAAGAAGTTAATCTAATTAACCTTTTGTATATATAGAAGACTACATGCAAAAACATGCAAAATTGAGTTAACATTAGGATGACATCTAGAATTCACTCAATTTAGTGGGATTAGTGGCTTGATGTGGGATGAACACTTAGCAAAAAAGTTTGAGTCATAAAAACACCAACAAATGGTTTTTCCCACTAACTCAAGAATTGGATTTTTCTAGTAACTTAAGAATTGAATTTTTCCACTAACAAGGTTTAGTGGAGTCAACATTTGACTTTTGACTTTCAAAGTTTTAGTCAATTGTCTACAATTTGACTTTTGACTAACTTTGATCAAATTAATTCAATTTAAAAATTAATTCAAATAATTAATTTTAAATTAATATTAAATTAATATTAAATAATTAATTAAACAATTTAATTAATTCAAATTTAATATCTAATAAATCCAACACTAATCCCGATCATTCCCGATATACATGATTATGAATCCCTATTCATATTTTCGATATTTAAATCTTATTTAAATATCTCCATCTCTCTCTATTGTTCAATTCGCAATTGAAAGTTATGTCGTTAAATATATCACATATATTTAACGTTTATTCCCTAATTCGAATTCGAACACTTCGAATTCACTCGTCACACTTTTCTAAGGTTTAGTCCGATATGAGCTAGTAGGGGGACCTCATGGACCTACAGATCATGAGCTCCAACGATCCGAGATTAACTGATTAAACTCTTTAACCCAGTTAATCAACATTCATTAACTACCAGGACATTCCACTATAGCCTGGTAGTTGCACTCTCCTCACTGTAGATATATTTATGTCCACTCGATATAACCATGATTAGTAAGTTGACCCTTCACAGGTTATTCGTAATTTACGGTTGGGTCAAATATCTGTTTTACCCCCGTAATTACATCTTGCTCCTTAAGTCCCATTGATCCTCTAATGAACAATTGGTTTGTGATCCAATCACTAAACCGATTGGTATATGATCTAATCACTATACCGAGTCTCTCTCGGGCCAATGAGAAGGTGGGGCCCCTTGTTCAAGACCTGAAGTCAGCACTTAAGGGAATAACCTATCTACTATCCCTAGAGACGGGTAGGAGTGAATTCCATCTTGCACCCTGTGTCCCCAACTATCTATCTGGCTTAAAGACACATTTTATCTCTCGGTTTCATTAGGTTGGGGGTTTTGATAGCACTCCAAAAGTGCTAATATTTAGCTCCTAAGTCTTGTAAATTAGAGTAATTATTTGGGCTTAATTGATTTATTTGGTATAATTTAATTGCTAAGGGGTAAATCGGGCATTTGCGATAATTAAGAGCTTAAATGAATATTTTATAATATTTTATTAGTTAGTCGTTTTGAGTGATTAAGCTACATTAATTAAATAATCTAATCTTAGCTCAAAATTGATTAGTGGCTTGATGGTGCAGGGCTTGTTAAGAAAATGGGGGTTCCAAGGCTCAAATCTTGTTTTATGTAGGATTTTCCGTCATTTTTATAAAAGTCATTGGTCAACAGCCCACACGCCCACGGCCCAGACCCGCGCCCGCCTCAGCGCGCCCGCCTCAGCACGCTCGCGCGCGGCCCATCCGCCCACGCCCGTTGCGCAGCCCATGCGCGCGCGCGCGGCCCAGCATTGCCCCAGCGCCCAACTGGCCCGCTCCGCGCCCCAGCGCTCGCCCCGCGCGCCTGCCGACCTGTCCGCGCGGCCCAATTGGCCAATTTCGGCCCAAAACTCATTTTTTTAGCTTTTTAAGCATTTAGACCTAGTTTTTCAGCCACCATTCACTTAGGAGAGAGAAATTTCGATATTGAGAGTTTTAGCCTCGGGTTTGGTGATATTTTCATCAATTTTCAAGGTTTTTGGACAATTTTGGATCGATTTTCAACATGTTTGGCTAAGGTAAGTGCTCTAATTTGAGTTAGGGATTTACTTTGATGCTTAGTGAAGGTTTTTGTATGAATTTCTAGCATTGTGTTGTTGATTTCTTGCATCTCCAATCTGTATAAAGAACGAATGCCATGCCTTTCTAATTAGGATTGACACCCATAATTGTTACGCATGTTAGTAGGCTAAGCGTTAATTATTGATAAGCTTTAATGCATTGTAGCGAGGGTCTAGCTCGTGGCTAATCAATTCGAGCCCAAGTGATAGTGGGGGTATGAGTTGATTAACGTTTTCACGGTGGGCTCAAGGTTATGAGAGAAATCGAATTAGTCTTAAGAAATAATTCGTCGCAATTATACCCGTTACTGTTTTCTGATTAATTGATGGCTTATCACCTTAGATTAATTAAGAAGCATGTTTAATTAGAATTGACACCTCTAATTAATTCTTTGGGGTGCTTTGGACCCGGTTGGGACAAGGCATTTTGCGTGCATGAAATAAAATTACTTTGCTAATTAGAATCCCTATGAACTAAGCGCATCAAGTAAATCCCGAACACTCAAATTAGGAGCACGCGTTACGTTTAATTTTTCCATTATTTAATTTTCCGTTAGCTAGTTTACATGCTTACTTTAATTTTCCGTTAGCAATCCCCCTTTTATTTATCGTTTTATTTTATTGTTTTAGTTAATTAAAAAGAAAATAGAAATTAATTAAGAGAAAATAATTTAGGTTCCCTGTGGATCGACCCGACTACCACTA
This sequence comes from Herpetospermum pedunculosum, assembly GCA_028017165.1. NCBI lineage: Eukaryota > Viridiplantae > Streptophyta > Magnoliopsida > Cucurbitales > Cucurbitaceae > Herpetospermum > Herpetospermum pedunculosum. The sequence goes on along the minus strand of CM051528.1, from coordinate 47,358,093 downwards.
GCTGCAAAGCTCAGTTGTAGCGGAATTATAAATGTTATTTTGGCGGGATTCGACACCCCGAAATTTATAGGATATTAAAAAATCCTAGTACCAAAATTGGCGCCGCTGCCGGGGAACCATTTAGTTTCTCTTAGTTAAATTTTATTTGTTTAAAAACCACAAAAATATTTTCCTTTTCTTGTGTCTTCTTGTTTTAGCATGGCAGATTTTCGACAGCAATTTTGGGGACAATTTAAAAGGAGCAACGCCGAAGACCTTCTCCGAACCTCTGAGGAGGAGGTCATTATCGAGTTGTACCCCGATTTTGAGGAAGGAATCGAGGAATTTCTGACATGCGGAGGCGAGAACGGTGAGACCGAGGAGGATGAACTTGACCTCGAGGAGCATCCCGAAGAGACTAGTGACGCGAAAGAGCTAAGGAGTGGAGCTGAGACTTCTTCAAGGTGGGTTCCTCTAGAAGAATTTCTCGCATCTCCCAGTGATGAAGAAGAGCTCAGAGAATTTTACAAGGTAAGTATATCGACACCGATTGATTTTGACTTAGAGCATGAATTTTGTATTGCAAATTTATTTGAGGATTCATGCATTGATGAGCTCGAGCATCTGTCTGCTAATGAGAATATTTTGGAAGTCTTTTCATGGATGATGTAGAACCAACTTATGCTGAAAATTATGTTGTGATGGATGAGGAAGTGGCAATTGTGCCTTTAGATTATTTATCTCCTCTTGTTATGTCTTGTGATAATTCATGTATTCTAGGAGATTTATCTTGCATGCCCCCTTCCATCTGTGCTTCTGTCGATGTTGGTTGCCTTGAGAATTTTGATGTGATCCCTCCTTTGGTCGAGTCTTTATTTTCTATTGAGTCTTTTATTTTTGTTGAGTCAGTTGAGTCTTCTTTTATTTTGTTTGAGTCTGTTGAGTCTTTATTTTTTCCATATATTGAAAATACCAAAAAGATAACAACTCTGTCCGGCTGCCTCCAAAAGTCGAAGAGCTTGCTTCTCTTAGCAGGTTTTGTTGATTCAAGGAAGAAGGGGCCGAAGAAGTACGAGAATTTTTATGTACCCTGACAGAGTGGAGGACACGTCGAGCATAACGACGTTAAAAAAATTGCGCTTCTTGGGAGGCAACCCATGTGTTCTTAAATTCTTGTCTTTACTTTCTGTTTTTATTTTTCTTAGCTTAGTTTATTTGCTTTTCTTTTTGTAGGGGTTTGTGGCCTAAGAAACGAGATATTTGGGCAAGGACTGCGCTGCTCCAATCACCAACCTAACAAAATTCAGGGGAGGTTTTCTATTCCCTTAAATTTTGTAATTTTAAATTTCTTAGTCTGATGTGTGATACATAGAGGACTATGTATCCTTTTAGGTTGGGGGTGGAGAAGTTTGTTGGATTTCTGAAGTTGTTGAGCTGTGGAAATTCTGAATTAGAAGTGCTTTGGTCTGCTGTTGCATGTTGTTCGATGAGGAAAATCTATGAAATGCTTTTAAATTCTTCGTATTTACATATCTAGAAAAGCATGAGATTGTATGTGCATGTTGAGCATTTTTCAAAAAAAATTAAAATTTTTCTGTTTCTCCCTTGCATCTATCGAGCACGTAGCATCCTATTATTGGTTCTGTAGGCTTAGAATTGTCTTATGTTGCATGAAATCTTGTTGTCACCCCGAAAGGCACCCCTAGGGAAAGCTTGATGCATGATAGGTTGTATTAAATTAATCGTGTTATAGCAAAGCTATTGCCTAAAAAAAAAAAAAAAGACTAAGCATGAAAATAAAAGCTCCTGAGATGCTCCTCCTTCTTAAAGTGCACGTTAAGAAGTGAGCATTAGTCCTTAAAAATGTGAAACTTGCTCGTAGTCAGATACGTTGTGCAGTGGAACTGCGGGTAAGCTGGAACGAAGACAAGTTTGACATGTTAGGCTCTCTTGGAGAAGAAAAAGTAAAAAAAAAAAAAAAAGTGGTAGTTTAAAGAAAATAAAGAGTACAAAGTACTCAAGAAAAAAGAAAATTTAGGCCTTTTAATTTGTTACTCTCTTGATTGTTGAAAAGCCATAGACTGTTCTTTATTGCTAGAAGTAGAGGAAAAACGAGATGTAGAGTTGCCTATGGATTTTCCGAGTCTATAAGAGCTAGAATAGGTTGGCTAATCACACACGCACGTAGGGGAGTAGCAGTTTAATTTTTGAAATGTTCTCAGCTTATGCATGCAATTGATTGTTTTCTTCTGTTGTAAGTGCCTTGTTTTTTAAAAGCATTGAGGTTAGAGTCGTTGCATGCAATTTCATTCTTAGGAGCTAGTTTAGAGTTTTCATTGCTCGAGGACTAGCAAGATTTAGGTTGGGGGTTTTGATAGCACTCCAAAAGTGCTAATATTTAGCTCCTAAGTCTTGTAAATTAGAGTAATTATTTGGGCTTAATTGATTTATTTGGTATAATTTAATTGCTAAGGGGTAAATCGGGCATTTGCGATAATTAAGAGCTTAAATGAATATTTTATAATATTTTATTAGTTAGTCGTTTTGAGTGATTAAGCTACATTAATTACATAATCTAATCTTAACTCAAAATTGATTAGTGGGTTGATGGTGCAGGGCTTGTTAAGAAAATGGGGGTGCCAAGGCTCAAATCTCGGTTGATGTAGGATTTTCCCTCATTTTTATAAAAGTCAACGGTCAATGGTCAACAGCCCACACGCCCACGGCCCAGACCCGCGCCCGCCTAAGCACGCTCGCTCGCGCGCGCGGCCCAGCATTGCCCCAGCGCTCGCCCGCGCGCCTGCCGACCTGTCCGCGCGGCCCAATAGGCCAATTTCGGCCCAAAACTCATTTTTTTAGCTTTTTAAGCATTTAGACCTAGTTTTTCAGCCACCATTCACTTAGGAGAGAGAAATTTCGATATTGAGAGTTTTAGCCTCGGGTTTGGTGATATTTTCATCAATTTTCAAGGTTGGTAGAACACTTTATGTGGTACTCCAAATTCAAGCTGTCGAGGCTTGCCAAAATACAATTTATAAACCCGAGTACACCGAGCTATTTGCAGCTAAGTGGTAACGGGGTCGATCCACAGGGAAATAAGAAATCTAATTTAACTAAGTCTAATTTGATAGAGATAAAAAGTATGCACAAATTGAAATAAAAGAATGGTAATTTGGTTTGGGGGAAGGGAGCTCCTAATATGCAAGCTAACGGAAAATTAAAGGACAACGTGCAAAATTTAAACGGTCGTGCTTAACTTCGAATAATGGGATTGATCGTTATGGATGTTCGGTTCATCGATACAATTTACTCGCTAGCTATGTTCATGCACACAATTCATTTAGCTATTTCCAACTCAAATGACCCAAAGATATGATTAGAAATGTGCAATTCTAATCGTTCTTGGCCAACAATCCATTCAAGGTTGCGACCCCTAAATCGACTATAAGCCAGTAACGGGAACATTGTGACGGCTTAATCCTAAGACTAACCCGGTTTCTCTCTCGCCTAAAGCCTAACATGAAAACGTTAATTAATTCAGATTACCAACTGTCACTTTGTAATGAATCAATTAGCCATGCTTAAGCCCGTGCTACCTAGCGGTTTGGGCAATTATACGTCTCAACCTTTAGCCCTCTATCATGCATAGGAATTAGAGCGTCAATCTAATTTAGCTACACATGCTAGAATTGGAATAAGAACAAGTAAGAGATGCAAGAAACATGTTAATTATCTCAACATTTACAAAGGGGCAAACCTTGCCAAACATCCATAATTCACAAAACCCAAATCGAAATTAAGTACTAACCTTCGTTTAGCCTTCCATGGAGGATGTATAATTCAAATCCCCCATGGAAGAGCTTAGTAGCATACAAAGAGGAGAAGAAGAAGCCCAAAAATGGTGGAAGTTGGCGTAGACCCGAGAGGAAGAAGAAGATAAAAAGTTAGAATCAAAATTGGGAAAAAATAGGCGTTTTCACGCCTTCAGACGTCGGAGCGTCGAGACGCTAGGCCAGCGTCTCGACGCTGTGCCCTAAGTTGGCCGCGCGCGCGCGCGCGCGGGCGTCGAGACGCTCGGACAGCGTCTCGACGCTGTCGCGCGTCCGTCTGGGAAATTTATCGGGCTGGCGTCGAGACCCTCGGGCGGCGTCTCGACGCTGGGGCGCGCGCGTGCTTCGGATGGTGTCTGGGCGGCGTCGAGCTAGCGTCTCGACGCTGCCGCCCATGCAAGTGAGCTCTCGGGTTTGGATGGCCAAATTGTGTCTCTTCAAGGCAATTTTTGCCATCTCTTGGATTCTTTAAGCCATTTCACTCCCGATGCATCTATGAAGCTCTAAAACGGCACTTTAAGCCCCGAAATGTGTCTTTGGACTTCCCGAGCTCTCTACCATGAAATCACCTACAAGGAAGCATTTTAATCAATATATGTCATGGTTTTAGCCAGAATTAGGGACATAAAGATAGCTCTATTTTGGAGCTATCAAAATACCCCCGACCTAAATCTTGTTAGTCCTCGAGCAAGGTATACTCTCAATAATCTCCAAAGAATTAAACGCATGCTGAAAACTCTAATCTCAATGCTTGTGAAACAAGGTACTTGAATAAATTCAAAACTATCAAATGCACGCAAACGTTGAAATCATTTCAAAATTTAAACTCCTATTCCCTTACGTGTGTGTGTGCTTAACACCTCTCAACCTAGCTCATGCAAGCCCGGAACAACCTTATACAGTCCTATACCTCGTTTTCCCCTACTTATGGCGATAAGAACAGTCTAATGGCTTTTAGCGATAGAAAGAGCAACAAAACATAAGGCCTACATTTTCTTTCTTTTCTTTGAGTACTTTGTACCCATTTTTCTTTTTGAACCACTTTTTTTTTTATTTTTCTCCAAGAGAGCCTAACACGTCAAACTAAATCTAGCTTCACGTTTTTAAGGACCATTGCTCACTTCTATTAGTTCCCCTTTCATGCAGTGACAACCGTGGGTTACACGATCGCCCCTGGTTACACGGGCAACACAAGAAGGAGGAGCAACTCTAGAGTTTTTATTTTCATGCATTCTCTGTTTTTTTAGGCAATAGCTTCGCTATACGACAAATGAATCATTACTACTTCTAACACATCAAGCCTCCCTAATGGTACCTTTCGGGGTGACAACAAGGTTTCAGACAAAATAAAATCATTCTAGACCTACGGAGCTGAGAATAAGAGGGCTATGTGCTCAGTGAATGTAGGGAAATAACAGAATTTTTTTAAAATAGGCTCAAAATGTGCATACATTGTCAAGTTTCTCAAACTACACAAATACGGAGTGTTCACAAACAAATCACAGACCGTCCTCATCGGACAACATTCGTTCAGATTCTAATCTAACAGTCAGAGTATACATACGCCCGACAACTACTAAGAAGTCGTATCTCTATCAACAAACTCCACCCCCACCTTAAGATATGCATTGTCCCCAATGCATTCAACAACGAAAAACAATAAAATTCTAAGGGAACAGAAAACCTCCCCTGAATTTTATGGAGCCGACGGGTGGAGATGCGCACCATCGTCTTCCAATATGCTCTCGAATTGTCGGCCATTCCACCTTTTCTCCTAAGAAAACAAGAAAACAAACAACAAACTCAAAAGCAAATATAAACAAGAACAAAACAGTAAATAACAGAATTACAGTCCAAACTCGGGTGCCTCCGAGAAGCGCAAATTTTTAGAGTCGATTGCTCGACTGTATTCACTCATCCACTCATCCATAATCGATCGGGGGCGGCGCTAGAAGTAATGTAGCGTCATAACACTCAGCGTCCCCCTCGTGGAAAGTCTTCAACCGATGCCCATTCACTTTTTGCACCTCATCCGAGTCCAAGCTCTGAATCTCCACACTGCCATAAGGAAAAATTTTAGTTATGATATAGGGTCCTTTCCAACGGGAACGAAGCTTACCTGGCATGAACTTCAGACGGGAATCGAAGAGCAAAACTTTCTGACCGACTTCGAAGTTCTTCTCTAAGATCCTTCGGTCATGAAACTGCTTGGACTTCTCTTTATAGATCCTGGAGTTCTCGTAGGAGTCCAAACGCAGTTCCTCCAATTCCTGTAACTGAAGCAGTCGTGCCTCGCCAGCTTCGTCAAAGCTCATGTTACACTTCTTGATCGCCCAGAATGCTTTGTGCTCAATCTCCACGGGTAAGTGGCACGCCTTACCAAAAACCAACCGGTATGGGGACTGTTACGTGCTCAATGTGTTAAAATAAGTAAGTAATAAGCTAGAGAGAGCACTCAGAACATGCAAGCATACATGATCTTATAGCAAGTAGTAAGTATTTTTCATTCGTTTTCCCACAGAGATTTATTATAAGCTACTCGTGAAGTGTAAAGTTAAGAAAGAAAGGGTGGATTTGATGGGGTAGAATTGGTTTTAAATTGTCTATTTCCTACTGAATACGAAGAGGGTAGCAACATAAACAAGTGCAAGTCAAAGTTAAACTCAAATGAAAAGAGACGAGTTTAATAAATGCAGAAGAAAACAGCTAAACAGAATTGTAAACGTAGCAGAATTGTGGAGACAGCAATTCTACCGCAATGTTGTTAACAGCGAAAGTGTGTAAAATGGAGAAACAAGGGCTACTAACGACTCCTCTATAGGCTTTTTCATACGATTCTCAAGCATTGGATCAACTCACTATGCATCAAACTCACTCAATCTCATGTATCTTCCGATTCCATGCATTAGATTCTTTAGTTTACTCATATCCAAGTAAGGTCTTAAGCATCTTGTTAAAGCGGAAAGTTACGGTTTGTACTAGGAAAACGCCTATTCCTAGGTCGTTTTCTGGCTACCTTGAAAGGCTAGCATGAGTGTATGACTCTGAACTCTTACTCCTTCCAGAGGTTAGGAGTTCTTTGGACAAAATGGATGGCCAATCGAAATTGCCCGTGGAATGAAGCTTACATACAATCAATGCTTCGAGAGCTATCCTACATGCTTGGTTCACGTTTTTTAGCCTATAGTATTGTCATTAGCATGCCCCTATGTGACTTAGTTACTCATGGATATAGGGAGAACAGAAAGAAGAGATAAAACAGACATGCTTAGAAGGAATTTAAAGACAAATCAGTAAGGAAAAGCAGTAGATCGCAAAGGCAAGAACTGTGAAATGAAGAATTGTGAATTGATTACTTGTTTGTTTGAATGAGCAAAGGAAAGCTTAACGCCAATAACTTAAAGACAGAAAGCAACACAATGAAATGAACTAGTCACTAGAACAGAACAACAACTAAACAACGCTGTAAAATAGAAAGGAAAGACAGAAAGCATGTAAATGAGCTTGGACGCCTCGTCGCAACCGCCTCGGCTGAAGGATGAGAAAGACCAGCTTTGCTTGGATGAATCCAATCGGGAGAGAAGATGAATCTTCTCTCCTTCCTATCAGATTATCGATTCCAACAGCTGAGCTTCGCAAACCAACAGACGGCAAAGAAAAACAGGAGAAAAGATGGAGCTGCGAGAAGACTTCTACGCTTTTGGATGATGATTGAACCCTCGACTTTGACCCCCTTTTATAGTAATCTGCAGGTGCGTTTGGGCCAAGGAGAACCATCAATCTTCAACGTCGTACTTCAAAATGGATGGAGGAGAAAGAACGAATCCCTGAAATAACGAAAATTAACAGAAAAAGATCAGTCAACTTACGGTTTTCACTTGAAACATTGCGGCTTCAGCAATGTTTCCGCAATGCTATCGCAATGTGCATTTTTCATACTTTTCCTTCGGTTTTCATTCCTTTTCTTTCCTTTTGCACACAAGTCCTAATTTAGCTACCTTCTCTTAATTCTCATATATAAGCATAGGTTTAAGCTAAATCCTCTCAAAAACACCTAAGAGTGTGCATCTTTCTAAGCTAAATAAGTCCTAAATAAGTCACTTTTGGAGACATAACACACCCCCAAACTTAAGGTTTTGCTCGTCCTCGAGCAAACTAAGGACTTACTTAGGCTGCTGTTTCATCTTCTTTAACCACTTACTGACTCCCCTATATCCCTATCTATAGCAGTGCTGTCCTGTGACACACTTCTAAGCTTAAAACTACCCTCTTATCTAGCTTCTTCTGACTTCGCATGCCTAATACTCCTACTGTTTTCATTAACTCCCTACAACTGATCTACTTGCTTTTGTCATATCATGCCACTATCCCTAAGGTTTCAAATTCTACCTAGCTTTACCCCAGACTCAGTACATGCTTCTAGTTTTTACTTATGAGCTACCTAGGATTCCTTAGAGTCATGCCAGTCTTAGTATTAACAGTGACAGTAGTACTTTAAGAGAACAACCTAAACCCTGGCATCACTACATTGGACATACATTCATCTCCCTAAACAACCCTACAAGTTACAACTTTGTGCTCAGCTAATTGAGGATCAGAGTTGTTTTCTAAACAGGACATCTTAAGCCACAAAGTTGCAACTCCTAGGTATACATTCTTCTTCCCTACTTTTTCCTTTTTACTTTCTTAGGTGGAGCCTTTCCTCTGGTTGCCTTTTGATGCAATGCCACTTGTGGATTACACACTTGGCACTGATTACTCAGCAACCTAAGAGAGACTCCCCTCTATATTCTGGTTTTCATTTTTTTTTTTTTTTAAAGGAGAAGAAGAATGCTTATGCTTTTAAGGGAGAGAGGAATGTTCCTAGGCCTAGGGTGGCCTCCCCCAAACTTAAACTACTCATTGTCCCCAATGAGTGTCTGAGGTGGCACACCCCCAAACTGTCCTAGAAGCATCTAGTCTAAGGTAAAACAAAGAGAATCTAAAAGTCTTAGGCATAGACAGAACATTCTAAAAGGAAATATCACAGCAGCAGAAATTTGAAAAAAAAAAAACAGACAGGTAAGGCCTTAAAGCTATGCATGCTGAGCTTTTTAGAGGTTAATTTAAACTAGCAAAGGTGTCCTATGATACTCATCCAGCATGCTTTAAGATAAGCTATATAAGGTAGTCATGATAGCAGCAAAAGATGGAATTTAAACAGATCACAGCCTAGCTAAACAGACAGTCAAAAACATGCATTCAGTAATAAAAATTGCGGTTTCCGCAATTATTTCGCAATAAAGACAGGGCAGATATATCATTGATTAAGGCCCCTACGCATGCTTTTTCCAGTCATTCAAGCTCTCTAAAAATGAAACTAAACTAATTTACCTAATCAGCTAGCATCAGACTACACTAAACAACTTAAAAATTTAAAACTAAGCAACTAAAACAAATCAAAATATTAACTAAAAACAGCATAATTCACATGGTGCACAAAAAGCAGTTTTGATTTTTTTTTTCTTTTATTGTAAGGGAACAGCAATACTCCCTCGAGTGCAATTCAAACTAGCACTCAGATGTCTTCATCCTCATCATCAGTCCCTCGTGGTCGTGGAGGCACCCATGGAGACAGTAGGTTCGTGGGAAAGTCAGGGAAGATGCATCCCAGTTGGTCAGCAACTTCCTTGTCCCTTGCCTGTGCGTATGCGGCCCATTGAGCCATCCTCTTCTGTAGATCAATCCGGAACGCCATGGACAGTGACTGAGCAGCAGCCAATCTATCCAGCTCGAACTCCATGTTCCCCTTCCTTTTCAGCCTCAAGCCTGTAGGCAACTCCAAGTGGCCTGTGTAAGCCATCTGCTGTTCCATCCGCTCAATGGGGACCCCTGCACGCAAGCATAGTTTAGTAATAGTATTAGGGAAGAACAATGGACCCTTACCCTTCTTGGCGCAGTCAGCAATGGCAGCTGACATGACTTCGCCCACGTTGATTGTGAGACCTCGCATGATTGCATAGACCAGCAGCGATCTGCTCTGGTTGATTGTGGTCTCATGTGTCACGGGGGACAGCTTCCTTCTCACGAAGGAAAACCAGACAGCCGCCTTAGCTGTGAGGTTGGCACTCATGAGAGTGTGCCTCCCATTGCGCGACACGGTCCATGATGCTTCAGGTTGGCCAATGATCCGAATGGCCTCTTCCAGGACAGCTTCTGTAGGCTCGTCAACGATCCTTGAATAATCAGTATGTTTTTGGCCCTTGAGGCCATAGGCTTCGTTGATTGCCTTTGCTGAGAAGTCTACTTCTACTCCCCTGACCACAGACAATCCCTCCTCAGAATTCCTCAAATTGGCGTAGAAGTCATACACCATGCTTGTGTAAGCTGGATTGGGTGGTCTGCACAACTCCTCCCAACCGTGATTCGTAATTCCTGCGCGCAAGAATTGCGGCAGGTCAGCAGGTCTGTCGAGGAAGCCCTTCTCGTGCAGCAGCTCCCTTTTCCTCAGCTCAAGGCCTCTAGACTCAGCGTCAGAAGACACGTACCTCACTGACTGAGGCTCATCTTCAGGGTACAGCTTAGCCTTCCCCTTGTCTTTCAGTCTGGCTGACTCAGCAGCCTCAATCTTGAGCTTCTTTGGGGAAGGCTCGTCACTCCCCTTCTTGGATGAAGGCGCAGCCCTGGACTTCTTCTTCTTCTTGGACTTCTTTTTTGTTCTTGGCCGTTTGGCCTTGATAACCTTGGCCTGCTTCTTCCTCAACCGTGCCTTCGTTGCCATCTGCTGGAGGCAATCCCCCAGTGTCTCGTCCATCGAGTCATCCTTCTGTGCAGGGCTCTCAGGGCTGGCTTCCCTCAAAGGAGAGAAAACCTCTTCTTCCTCAGCTTCCCCACTGCCCTGCGTCGATTCTTGATAGTCACCATATGGGAATTCAGGGTCAGGTTGTGGGGAAGTGGGCGAGGCCTCAGGGCTCTCTGCTGGTGGCGTATACTCAGAACTCTGCGGTGATGACGGCAGCTCAGGGCTCTGCGCTGATGGCGATGAAGAGAGCTCAGGGCTTCGAACCGGTGGGGATGGTGAAGGGCTGTGCTCGGCTGTCTCGTGGGATGGCTGGCCTAGTTCTTGACTCTCCACAGAGGGAGTCTTTTTCTTGATTTCTTCTTCGGCCATAGCCATACTCCATTTGCGCTTCTTGGGTGTGCCTGCTGGTTCAGAGGGTCCAGCAGGTATCTCCGTAACTACCTTCCACTTCTTCTTGCGAACAGGCAGTTTGGGCAAGCGTTCGGTGCGCGCAGCTTCAGCATCAGCCAAGGCAAGCAGTGCTTCCCTCGCAGCAGTTTCAGCGTCATCAGCCCTTTTCTTGGACGCAGATCGTTCGGCTCTTGTTAGCACCATTGTTGAATTGTGGAGTTTTGGAGAGAGGAATCACAGATGAAGAGGAAAGCAGCTTTCTTGGAGTTCAGATAATGGGAGAATTGTACGGAACAACGCGCCTTCTAACGGATATAAAGAAAACACAAAAAATCCCAACGGCTATATTTTTGCGGATTCTGCAAATCCAGCGCAATTCTAGTGACCGTTGGAGATTTTCTGCATTTAAATGTCAATCTTTGCTCAACCGTATCTTTGATTTGGCCCAATATCTCCTTGATCTTTTTAGCTGGATTTAATCTCCTTGATTCCCTCTATTGATTCCCTACAAAAAGAGATAAAATCAACATCAAATTCGTAATTAAAATCATACAAACATATACACAAACGATAACCGGAAAAATGGAAAAAAATAAACTAAGGCATGAGCCCCGTCTGGACGAGCACGGCAATCACTCGTCCTCTCTCGTTCTTAATTTCACGCTTCAGTCAAGAGGAAGGCCGAGAGAGTCTTCACATCTCCTTCCTCATAGTAGTGCTTCAATCTTGCACCATTAACCATGAATGGTTGTCCTTGCTGCAGGTTCTTTATCTCGATGGCACCATGAACAAACACATTAGTTATTATGAAAGGACCTGACCATCTGGACTTTAGTTTGCCTGGAAATAATCTCAATCGTGAGTTAAATAACAAAACAAGTTGGCCTTTCTTAAAGTCCTTAATCCTAAGTCTACTGTCGTGCCAAATCTTGGTCTTTTCCTTATACATTTTGGCATTTTCATAATACATGTCTAAGCTCATCAAGCTCATGTAATTGCAAAGACCGCAACATTCCCGCATCGGTCACGCAATAATTCAACTCTTTTAGTGCCCAAAATGCCTTAATTTCTAACTCGAATGGAAGATGACAAGCTTTACCATACACAAGTCTATAAGGAGACATACCTAGGGGTGTCTTATATGTTGTTCTATACGCCCAAAGTGCATCCTCGAGTTTAAACGCCCAATCCTTTCGGTTGGGTTTGACCACTTTTTCTAGGATATTCTTAATCTCCCTATTTGAAATTTCAGCCTGTCCATTCGAGTGTGGGTGATAGGGGGTGGCTACTCTATGTCTGATGTTATACTTGGCCAACACTCTCTCCATAGCTTTATTAATGAAATGTGTCCCCTCATCACTAATGATAGCACGAGGTGTTCCAAACCTAGTAAAAATGTGCCTATGCAAGAATTTTATGACTGTTTTGGCATCATTATTGGGACATGCTATGGCCTCTACCCACTTGGATACATAGTCTACTGCCACTAATATGTAAAGGTTACCTGATGATGGGGGAAATGGTCCCATGAAGTCAATGCCCCACACATCAAAGAGCTCCAACTCTAAGATGTAGGTGAGAGGCATTTCATCCTTGCGACTGAGGTTACCTGTTCTTTGGCATTCATCACAGCTGTGGGCATAGTTGTGGGCATCCTTGAAGATCGTTGGCCAATAGTAGCCGCTCTGAAATACCTTTGCAGCTGTTCTTTGACCACCAAAGTGTCCACCATAAGGAGCTGTGTGGCAGTGCTGCAGCACAGACTTCGCTTCAGCAGCTGAAACACACTTCCTTAGCAAGCCGTCAGCACATGTTTTGTATAGTGTGGGGTCATCCCATATGAATTTCCTTGCTTCATGAAGGAACCTTTTCTTCTCTTGTCCTCCCTTGAAAGTTGGTAGTACCTGCGATGCAAGGAAGTTAGCAATGTCAGCAAACCAAGGTTCCTCATCGTTATCACGATGAGTCAATACAAAGACATGTTCATCAATAAAAGCATCAGAAATTGCGGTTTCCGCAATTTTTTCGCAATTATGCTGCAATCTAGAAAGATGATCCGCAACCACATTTTCACATCCTTTCTTATCTCTAATGTCTAGATCAAACTCTTGCAGCAGCAGTACCCACCTAATCAACCTAGGCTTAGCATCAGCCTTCCTCATAAGATACTTTAAAGCAGAATGGTCAGTGTACACAATCGTTCTGGTGCCTACAATATAGTTCCTAAATTTCTCACAAGCAAACACTACAGCTAGCATCTCCTTCTCAGTGGTTGTGTAGTTGCATTGTGCCTCATTAAGTGTCTTACTAGCATAATATACAAGGTGTGTTAACTTGTCAATCTTCTGTCCTAACATAACCCCTACAGCATAGTCACTGACATCACATAACATCTCAAATGGGAGATCCCAATTTGGTCCTACTCTAATAGGGGCTGTAACTAGTGCTTCCTTAAGGGTCTTCCATGCTAGGAAACATTCTCTAGAGAAGATGAAGGGTTTGTTTAGCTCTAGAAGCTCGCATAAAGGCTTGGAGATCTTAGAAAAGTCCTTAATAAACCTTCTATAGAAGCCAGCATGCCCTAAGAAACTTCTAATGGCTTTGACATTTTGAGGTTCTACCAACTTCTCTATTATTTCAATTTTTGCCCTGTCAACCTCTACACCTGCCCTTGACACTCTATGACCTAAGACAATCCCTTCATCCACCATGAAGTGGCACTTTTCCTAATTTAGGACTAGGTTGGTCTCCTCACATCTAGCCAGGACTTGTCCTAGGTTCTCTAGGCAGTTTGTAAATAAATCCCCAAAGACTGAGAAATCATCCATGAATATCTCTATCATGGATTCATCCAAATCAGAGAAGATTGCCAACATGAACCTTTGGAAAGTTGCCGGTGCATTGCATAAGCCAAAAGGCATTCTGCGAAAGGCAAAAGTTCCAAAAGGGCAAGTGAAGGTAGTCTTCTCTTGGTCCTTAGGGTCTATAGTAATCTGGTTATATCCTGAATAACCGTCTAAGAAACAGTAGTAGGCTCTACCAGCTATCCTATCTAGCATTTGGTCAATGAATGGTAGAGGGAAATGGTCTTTTTTGGTTTCTTTATTTAGTTTCCTATAATCCATGCAAACTCTCCATCCTGTGACAGTCCTTGTTAGAATCAGTTCATTGTTCTCATTGACTACCACAGTCATCCCCCCCTTCTTAGGTACACATTGTATAGGGCTCACCCACTGACTACTAGCTATGGGGAATATCACACCAGCATCTAACCATTTTATTATTTCCTTTTTAACTACCTCTTTCATAGAGGGGTTCAACCTACGTTGGTGATCTACTCTAGGTGTATGCTCTTCCTCTAATATAATCTTATGCATGCAATAAGAAGGGCTAATGCCTCTAATGTCAGCAATAGTCCATGCAATAGCCTTCCTATGTTGCTTAAGTAGTAATATCAGTTCAACCTCATGCTTTTCACTTAATTTAGAAGAAATAATCACAGGCAAAGTATCATTACTTCCTAGATATGCATACTTGAGGTCAGTGGGGAGAGGTTTCAATTCTAAAACAGGTGGATGCTCAATGGATGGTTTTAATGGATTCACAGATTTTTCAGTTAAGTCAATATTCATACAAACATGCTGAGGGTTATTTACAGATATGTCCATTATCTCAGCTATGTTTAAGTCAGTTAATTCTAATCCTGCATATTCATGAGCATGCTTAGTCAACAATTCATGCTCCAATTGTTCTTCCATTAATGAATCTACTATGTCCATGCTAGCACAAGATTCAGAGTCAGAGGGGTACCTTAAGGCTTTATACACACTAAATTTCACCTCTTCATCATGAACCCTCATAGTGAGCTCACCTTTTTGGACATCTATCAGTGCCCTACCTGTGGCTAGAAATGGTCTACTGTTGCGTGCTCAATGTGTTGAAATAATTAGGCAATAGAAGAGATAGAGCACTCAGAACATGCAAGCATACATGATCTTATAGCAAGTAGTAAGTATATTTCATTCGTTTTCCCACAGAGATTTATTTTTAGCTATTCGTGAAGTGTTTTGTTAAGGAAGAAGGGGTGGATTTGATGGGGTAAAATTGGTTTTTAATTAACTACTTTTTGCTGAATGTGTAAAGGGTAGTAACATAAACAAGAACAAGTTAAAGCTAAGCTCAAATGGAAAGAGACGAGATTAATAAATGAAGATAAAAACAGCTAGACAGAATTGTAACTTAAGCAGAATTGCGGAGACAGCAATTCTACCGCAATTAAATAGCAGCGAAAGTGTGTAAATGGGTGAATTAAGGGCTACTAATGACTATCCTATAGGCATTTTTATACGGTTCTCAAGCACTGGATCTACTCTCTATGCATCAAACTATCTCAATCTCATGTATCGTCCGATTCCATGCATTAGATTCTTTAGTTTACTCAACTCAAAGTAAGGTCTTAAGCATCTTGTTAGGGCATAAAGATATGGTTTGTACTAGGGAAACGCCTATTCCTAGGCCGTTTCCTGGTTACCTTGAAAGGCTAGCATGATAATATGACTCTGAACTCTTACTCCTTCCAGAGGTTAGGAGTTCTTTGGACAAAACGGATGGCCAATCGAAATTGCCCGTGGGATGAAGCCTACATACAATCAATGCTTCGAGAGCTATCCTACATGCTTGATTCACGTTTTTTAGCCTATGGAGTTGTCATTAGCATGCCCCTAAGTGACTTAGTTACTCATGGATATAAGGAGAACAGAACTAAGAGATAAAATAGACATGCTTAGAAGGGAAATGTGCTTAAAACAGCAAGGGAAAGCAGTAGAATGCAAAGGCGAGAAACTGTGAAATACTGAACTTTGCGTTTGATTAATTGATTGTTTGAATGAATATAAAAGATACTTAAAGTAAAGAACAGCAAGACAGAACACAACGAAATGAACTGAATGAACCACTAGAACAGAAACAACACAAGACAGAGTTTGTAACGTAGAAATGAAGAACAGAAAGCAATAAAACAGCTCGAATGACTCGTTGCAGCCGCTCCGAATGAAGGATGAGAAAGGTCAGCCTTGCTTGGATGAATCCAATCGGGAGAGAAGAAGAATCTTCTCTCCTTCCTATCAGATTATCGATTCCAACAGCTAAGCTTCGCAAACCAGCAGACGGCAAAGGAAAACAGGAGAAAAGGTGGACTGCAAGAAGACTTCTACGCTTTCGGATGATGTTTGAACCCTCGACTTTGACCCCTATTTATAGTAATCTGCAGGTGCATTTGGGCCAAGGAGAACCATCAATCTTCAACGTCGTACTTCAGAATGGATGGAGGAGAAAGAACGAATCCCTGAAATAACGGAAATTAACAGAAAAAGATCAGTCAACTTACGGTTTTCACTTGAAACATTGCGGTGACCGCAATGTTTCCGCAATGCGTTCGCAAAGCTTGTTTTTCATTCTTTTCCTTCGGTTTTCAACTCTTTTCTTTCCTATTGTACATAAGTCCTAATTTAGCTACCTTCTTCTAATTCTCATATTTAAGCATAGGTTTAGGCTAAATGCTATCAAAAACACCTAAGAGTGAACATCTTTCTAAGCCAATTAAGTCCTAAAAAGGTCCCTTTTGGAGACGTAACACACCCCCAAACTTAAGGTTTTGCTTGTCCTCAAGCAATCTAAGGACTTTCCTAGGCTGCTGTTTCTTCTTTTTTAACCACTTACTAACTCCCCTATATCCCTATCTAGCACTGCTGTCCTGTGACACACTTCTAAGCTTAAAACTACCCTCTTATCTAGCTTCTTCTGACTTCGCCTGCCTAACACTCCATCTGTTTTCATTAACTCCCTACAACTGATCTATTTGCTTTTGTCATATCATGCCACTATCCCTAAGGTTTCAAATTCTGCCTAGCTTTACCTCAGACTCAGTACATGCTTCTAGTTTTTACTTTTGAACTACCTAGGATTCCTTAGAGTCATGCCAGTCTTAGTATTAACAGTGACAGTGGTACTTTAAGAGAACAACCTAAACCCTGGCATCACTACATTGGATATACACTCATCTCCCTAAACAACCCTACAAGCTACAACTTTGTGCTTAGCTAATTGAGGATCAGAGTTCTTTTTAAATAGGACATCTAAGCCACAAAGTTATAACTCCTAGGTATACATTCTTCTTCCCTATTCTTTTCCTTTTTCTTTCTTAGGTGGGGCCTCTCCTTTGGTTGCCTTTTGATGCAATGCCACTTGTGGATTACACACTTGGCACTGATTACTCAGCAACCTAAGAAAGACTCCCCTCTTTATTCTATTTTTTTTTTTTTTTTTTTTTTTAGCTCATCATTTTTTTGTAAAGGAGAAGAAGAATGGTTATGTTTCTAAGGGAGAGAGGAATGTTCCTAGGCCTAGGGTGGCCTCCCCCAAACTTAAATTACTCATTGTCCTCAATGAGTGTCTGAGGTGGCACACCCCCAAACTATCTAGAAGCATCTAGTCTAAGGTAAAACAAAGAGAATCTAAAAGTCCTAGGCATAGACAAAACATTCTAAAAGAAAATATCACAGCAGCAGAGATTTTGAAAAACAGACAGGCAAGGACTTACAGCTATGCATGCTGAGCTATTTAGAGGTTAATTTAAACTATCAAAGGGGGTCCTATGACACTCATCCAGCATGCTTTTAGATAAGCTATATAAGGTAGTCATGATAGCAGCAAAAGATGGAATTTAAACAGATCACAGCCTAGCTAAACAGACAGTCCAAAGCATGCTTTCAGTCATAAAAATTGCGGGTACCGCAATTATTTCGCAATCAGATCAGGGCAGATATAACAGTGATTAAGGCCCATAAACATGCTTTTTCCAGTCATTCAAGCTCTCTAAAAATAAAACAAAACTAACCTACCTAGTCAACTATCATCAGACTATACTAAGCAAAATTAAAAACATAAAACTAAGCATCTAAAACAGATCAAAAAGTGTACGAAAAACAGCATAATTCACATGGTCTATCAGAAAGCAGAAAATTGTTTTTTTTTCTAAGGGAACAGCAATACTCCCTTCAGTGCAATTCAAACCAGCACTCAAACGTCTTCATCCTCATCTGGTTGTCGTGGTCGTGGAGGCACCCATGGAGTCAGGAGATTTGTGGGGAAGTCAGGGAAGATGCACCCAAGTTGGTCTGCAACTTCCTTGTCCCGTGCCTGCGCGTAAGTGGCCCATTGAGCCATCCTCCTCTGCATATCCATCAGGCATGCCATGGATAGGGACTGATCAGCAGCCAGCCTATCCAGTTCAAACTCAATATTCCCCTTCCTCTTCAGCCTCAAGCTAGCAGGCAGCTCCAAGTGGCCTGTGTAAGCCATCTGCTGCTCCATTCGCTCAGTGGGGACTCCTGCACGCAAACATAGTTTGGTTATGGTGTTAGGGAAAAACAGTGGTCCCTTACCCTTCTTGGCGCACTCAGCAATGGCAGCTGACATGATTTCACCCACGTTGACCGTGAGACCTCGCATAATGGCGTAGACCAGCAGCGATCTGCTCTGGTTGATGGTCGTCTCATGGGTCACAGGGGACAGCTTTCTCCGTACAAAGGCAAACCATACAGCTGCCTTTGCTGTCAGGTTGGCACTCATGAGGGTGTGCCTCCCATTGCGTGATACAGTCCACGCTGCTTCAGGCTGGCCAATGGTTCGAATGGCCTCCTCCAGCACTGTCTCACTAGGCTCATCAACGATCCTCGCATAATCAGTGTGTCTTTGGCCCTTGAGGCCATAAGCTTCGTTGATGGCTTTTGCTGAGTAGTCCACCTCTACTCCCCTCACCACAGAAAGCCCTTCCTCAGAGTTTCGCAGGATGGCGTAGAAGTCGTAAACCATACTCGTGTAAGCTGGATTGGGCGGCCTGCACAACTCCTCCCAGCTATGATTTATGATTCCTGCGCGCAAGAACTGCGGCAGGTCAGCAGGTCTGTCGAGGAAGCCTTTCTCGTGCAGCAACTCCCTCTTCCTCAGCTCAACACCCCTGGACTCAGCGTCAGAGGAAACATACCTCACTGACTGAGGCTCATCTTCAGGGTAGAGCTTGGCCTTCCCTTTGTCTGCTGGCTTGGCTGACTCTGCAGCCTCAACCTTGAGTCTTTTGAGCGATGGCTCAGTGCTCTCTTTTTCTGACGAAGGCGCCTTCTTGGCCTTCTTCTTCTTCAGCTTCTTGGATCGCTTGGCCTTAAGAATCTTGGCCTTCTTCTTCTTCTTGAGCTTTGCCTCAATGGTGATCTGCTGCAGGCACGCCCCCAATGTCTCTTCCATTGAGTCAGTCTTCTGTTCAAGACTCTCCGGGCTAGCTTCCCTCACAGGCGAGAAAACCTCCTCGTCCTCACCTTCCCCACTGCCCTGTGTTGATTCTTGGTACTCCCCATATGGGAATTCAGGGTCAGGCCGTGGGGAAGTGTGCGACGGCGTGGTGCTTTGTTCTGCTGTAGGTGTCTGTGCAGAACTCAGTGGTGAAGACGGCTGCTCAGGGCTCTGCGCTGGCGGCGATGAAGAGAGCTCAGGGCTTCGCATTGGCGAGGGGCTGCGCTTGGCTGCCTCATGGGATGGCTGGCTTTGTTCTTGACTCTCCACAGAGGGAGTCTTGTTCTTGATTTCTTCATCGGCCACAGCCATACTCCATCGACGCTTCTTGGGTGTGCCTGCTGGCTCAGAGGGTCCAGCAGGGATTTCAGTGACAACCTTCCACTTCTTCTTGCGAATCGGAAGCTTGGGAAGGCGTTCAGTTCGCGCAGCGTCAGCCTCAGCCAAAGCAAGCAGTGCGTCTCTCGCAGCTGTTTCAGCAGCGTCGTCAGCCCTCTTCTTGGCTGCAGATCTTTCAGCCCTCGTGAACACCATTGTTGAATCGTGGAGGTTTGGAGAGAAGAATCAAAGATGAAGAGAATCGCAGTTTTCTTGGAATTCAGAGAGTGGGAGAATCGTATCGATCGAGCGCCTTCTAACGGATATAAAAGAAACGGATAAATCCCAACGGCTATATTTTGCGGATCCTGCAAATCCAGCGCAATTTTAGGGATATTTTTTCATCAAAATGTCTATCTTTGCTCGTCCGTATCTTTTATTTGGCTCAATCTTTTCTTGATTTTTAAAGCTGGAGTTACTCTCCTTGATTCCCTCTTTCGATTCCCTACAAAAAGAAATAAAAATAACATCAAATTCGCAATTAAAATCATACAACAAAACACACAAACGATAACCGGAAAATCGCAAAAAATAAACTAAGGCATGAGCCTTGTGTTGACGAGCACAGCAATCACTCGTCCTCTCTCGTTCTCATTGTCACGCTTCAGTCAAGAGGAAGGCCGAGAGAGTTTTCACATCTCCTTCCTCATAATAGTGCTTCAATCTTGCACCATTAACCATGAATGGTTGGCCTTGCTGCAAGTTCTTTATCTCTATGGCACCATGAACAAACACATTAGTAATCACAAATGGACCTGACCACCTAGACTTAAGTTTCCCTGGAAATAGTTTCAACCGTGAGTTAAACAACAAAACAAGTTGACCCTTCTTAAAGTCCTTAACTCTAAGTCTACTATCATGCCAAATCTTGGTCTTTTCCTTATACATTTTAGCATTTTCATAGGCCATATGTCTAAGCTCATCAAGCTCATGTAATTGCAAAGACCTCAGTGTCCCCGCATCATTTACACAAAAATTCAATTCCTTCATGGCCCAAAATGCTTTGATTTCTAACTCAAGGGGTAAGTGACAAGTCTTGCCATATACCAGCCTATAAGGAGACATACCTAGGGGTGTCTTATATGCTGTCCTATAAGCCCAAAGTGCATCCTCAAGCTTAAAGGACCAGTCTTTCCTATTAGGTTTGACCACTTTTTCTAGGATGTTCTTAATTTCCCTATTTGAAATTTCAGCCTGTCCATTCGAGTGTGGGTGATAGGGAGTGGCTACTCTATGTCTAATGTTATACTTAGCCAACACTTTCTCCATAGCCTTGTTAATAAAATGTGATCCCTCATCACTAATGATGGCACGAGGTGTCCCAAACCTAGTAAAAATGTGCCTATGCAAGAATTTGGTGACTGTTTTAGCATCATTATTGGGACATGCTTTGGCCTCTACCCACTTGGATACGTAGTCTACTGCTACCAAAATGTAAAGGTTACCTGATGATGGAGGGAATGGCCCCATGAAGTCAATGCCCCACACATCAAAGAGCTCCAACTCTAAGATGTAGGTGAGGGGCATCTCATCCTTTCGACTGAGGTTACCTGTTCTTTGGCATTCATCACAGCTGTGGGCATAGTTGTGGGCATCCTTGAAGATCGTTGGCCAATAGTAGCCACTCTGAAATACCTTTGCAGCTGTTCTTTGGCCACCAAAGTGTCCACCATAAGGAGCTGTGTGGCAGTGCTGCAGCACAGACTTCGCTTCAGCAGCTGAAACACACTTCCTTAGCAAGCCGTCAGCACAGGTTCTGTAAAGTGTGGGGTCATCCCATATGAATTTCCTTGCTTCATGAAGGAACCTCTTCTTCTCTTGACCTCCCTTGAAAACTGGTAATACCTGTGATGCAAGGAAGTTAGCAATGTCAGCAAACCAAGGTTCCTCATCGTTATCACAATGAGTCAAAACAAAGACATGTTCATCAATAAAAGCATCAGAAATTGCGGGTTCCGCAATTTTTTCGCAATTGTGCTGCAATCGAGAAAGGTGATCCGCAACCACATTCTCACATCCTTTCTTGTCTCGAATGTCCAAATCAAATTCCTGCAGCAATAACACCCACCTAATCAACCTAGGCTTAGCATCAGCCTTCCTCATAAGATATTTCAAGGCAGAATGGTCAGTGTACACAATTGTCCTTGTGCCTACAATATAGTTTCTGAATTTCTCACAAGCAAACACTACAGCAAGCATCTCTTTCTCAGTAGTTGTATAATTACATTGAGCCTCATTCAAGGTTTTACTAGCATAATAGACAGGATGTGTTAGCTTGTCAATCTTCTGTCCTAACATGACCCCTACAACATAGTCACTAGCATCACATAACATCTCAAATGGGAGATCCCAATCTGGCCCTACTATAACAGGTGCTGTGACTAGTGCTTTCTTAAGGGTTGTCCAAGCTACTACACATTCCTTAGAGAAGATGAATGGCCTATTTAGTTCTAGCAGCTCACACAGAGGCTTGGCTATCTTAGAAAAGTCCTTAATGAACCTTCTGTAGAAGCCAGCATGCCCTAAGAAACTTCTAATGGCCTTGACATTCTGAGGCTCTACCAACTTCTCTATGATTTCTATCTTTGCCCTGTCAACTTCTACACCTGCCCTTGACACTCTATGACCTAAGACAATCCCCTCATCCACCATGAAGTGGCACTTTTCCCAATTTAGGACTAAGTTAGTCTCTTCACATCTAGCCAAGACTTGTCCTAGGTTCTCTAGACAGTTGGTGAATGAATCCCCAAAGACTGAAAAGTCATCCATTAATATCTCTATCATGGATTCATCCAAATCAGAGAAGATTGCCAACATGCACCTTTGGAAAGTTGTCGGTGCATTGCATAAGCCAAAAGGCATTCTGCGAAAGGCAAAAGTTCCAAAAGGGCAAGTAAAGGTAGTCTTTTCCTGGTCTTTGGGGTCTATAGTGATCTGGTTATACCCTGAATAACCGTCTAGGAAACAGTAATAGGCTCTACCAGCTATTCTGTCTAACATTTGGTCAATGAATGGTAGAGGGAAGTGGTCTTTTTTAGTTTCTTTATTTAGTTTCCTATAATCCATGCAAACTCTCCATCCTGTGACAGTCCTAGTTGGAATCAGTTCATTGTTCTCATTGACTACCACAGTCATCCCACCCTTCTTAGGTACACACTGTATAGGGCTCACCCACTGACTACTAGCTATTGGGAAGATCACACCAGCATCTAACCATTTTATTATTTCTTTTTTTACTACCTCTTTCATAGAGGGATTCAACCTACGTTGGTGGTCTACTCTAGGGGTATGTTCTTCCTCTAGTATAATCTTATGCATGCAATAAGAAGGGCTAATGCCTCTAATATCAGCAATAGTCCATGCAATAGCCTTCCTATGTTGCTTAAGCAGTAATATCAGTTCAACCTCATGCTTTTCACTTAATTTAGAAGAAATGATAACAGGCAGAGTTTCATTACTCCCTAAATATGCATACTTGAGGTGAGTGGGGAGTGGCTTTAATTCTAATACAGGCGGATGCTCAATGGATGGCTTTAAAGGATTTAAGGCTCTATCAGTTAAGTCAATATTCATACAAACATGCTGAGGGTTATTTACAGTTATGTCCATTATCTCAGCTAAGTTTAAGTCAGTTAATTCTAATCCTACATATTCATTGGCATGCTTGGTTAATAATACATGCTCCAATTGTTCTTCCATTAAAGAGTCTACAACGTCCATGCTAGCACAGGATTCAAGGTCAGAGGGGTACCTTAAAGCTTTATACACACTAAATTTAACCTCTTCATCATGAACCCTCATAGTAAGCTCACCTTTTTGGACGTCTATCAGTGCCCTACCTGTGGCTAGAAATGGTCTGCCTAACAGGATGGGGACCTCCTTGTCTGCTTCATAATCCAGGATAATGAAATCTGCAAGGAAAATAAACTTGTCAACCTTTACTAAAATATCCTCAATCTTACCTTCTGGATATGCAATGGATCTGTCTGTTAATTGTAAAGTGACAGTGGTTGGACGTGCTTCTCCTATTCCTAGCTGGCGGAATAGTGATAGGGGCATGAGGTTTATGCTGGCGCCCAGGTCACAAAGCGCTCTGCCCACGTGCTTGCCTCCAAGTTCTACAGGTAAGGTGAAGGAACCAGGATCCTTCTCCTTCTTGGGCAACTTGTTTTGGAGTATGGCACTGCACTCCTCAGTGAGGTTTACTGTTTCAAACTCACCAATTATTTTTTTGTTAGTAATAATATCTTTCAAAAACTTCACATAGGAAGGCATAGAGTGTAAAACTTCTACAAAAGGAATGTTGACATGCACTTGCTTAAGAATTTCTAAAAATTTATTAAAATGCACTTCCTGTTCCTGCTTCTTCTTAAGCCTTCGAGGATATGGAGGTGGTGGCACATATGCAGGCACGTCAGGGCGCCTTAGGATAGGTGGAGGCCTTGGAATTTCTTCTATCTCCTCAATAATTGGCTCTAGCCTGGCTCCTGATGTGCTAGTTGGTGGTGGACCTTGGTTTGGCAGAGACTCCAGTGGAGCACTAGACTCAGTGTTCTCTACTCTCTTTGGTGTGTCCTTTGTGTTGCTCACCAAGGGTCTACCACTTCTAAGTTCAATTGCTTGAACTTGTTCTTTACCATCTCTCCTTGGCACCTCGGTGTCAGCAGGGAGTCTACCTTGGGGCCTACTCTTGAGTTCATTGGCTAATTGGCCTATTTGGTTCTCTAGGCTTCTAAGAGTAGCTTGCTGGCTTTGAAGAGTAGCATCATTCTTAGCTATGTATTCCTTGAGTAAGTTTTCTACAGAAGATCCTACAGGTTGGTTGTATGGTTTTTGATACATTGATTGGTTATGTTGGGGAGTGAAACCAGGTGTTCCACTCGGTCTAGGTTGGTTAGAATTTTGGTTAGCATTTTGTTGGCCACCCCATGACAGGTTTGGGTGGTTCCTCCAACCAGGGTTGTAAGTATTGGAATAGGGGTTGTTCCTAGGCTGCTGCTGACTTCCAATGTAGCAGACTGAGGCTGGATTCCCAGGGCAGTATTCATACAGGTGCCCTTCCCCACAGAATCCACATATAAGTGTCTCACCTTGACTTGATTGGGTGCCCATTGACATGGCGGTAGCAGTGTTGACACTTGTTTGGAGATTGGTTTGAGCCATTTGCTTAACTAGGTTGGTCAGAGCATTTATTTGGCTGCTCATTGCACTTAGAGCATCCTTGTCTTGAGCTCTAGTTGGCTCAACTGGATCATCTGACCACCTACAGTGAGATGCTGAGATCTTCTCCAAGATCTCATAGGCCTCGTTGTAACTCTTGGACAACATGGAACCACCAGCAGATGAATTTAAGACTTGCCTAGTGCTGGGGTTGCATCCTTTGAAAAAGACCTCTATTTGGATACACCATGGGATGCCATGATGTGGACATTTGAGAAGAAGATCTTTGAATCTTGTCCAAGCTTCGTGAAGAGATTCATTATCAGCTTGTTTGAATTTAACTATATCATCACGAAAGGTAGAATTCCTATCAGGTGGGAAGTATTTGACTAGGAATTTTTCTGCTAAATCTGTCCAATTAAGGACAGATCCAGAGGGTAATGAGTTCAACCATGTTTTGGCTTTGTCCCTCAAAGAGTAAGGGAACAAGTATAGCCTCAAAGCTTCTTGGGACACTCCAGGGATGATGAAGGTATCACTAACTCCTAAGAAGTTCCTAAGATGGTTGTGGGGGTCCTCATTTTCCACTCCAAAGAATTTTCCCACAGTGGACAACATTTGGAACATCACTGGTTTTAACTCGAATGAGTTGGCAGTGATTTCAGGACGGATTATGCTGGGGTTCAGCTCCCCAGGCATAGGTACTAAATACGAGAGAATGGCACTATTCTTGTCATTCGCTATTTCGATGGGGTTGCGAATGACAGGTACCTGATTTGGAACTATCTCGTCCATTTCTTCGATTTCGGGTATGATTTGAGGTATAGGAGGTCGTTTAAAGAGTTGTTTCTTTGCTTTGTTTCTAGCTCTAAGTAGTCTCTCAGGCTCAGGATTGAACTCTAGATATCTACTTGAAGGCTCACTCATAAACTACCCCAATAGTACCTGCAAAGAAATGAAACAGATCAGCTTCAATAAGCAATAGACTTGGTGTTTCAAACTTAACAAACATCGTTTTCACTTAAAATAAATCCCCGGCAGCGGCGCCAAAAACTTGTTGCGTGCTCAATGTGTTGAAATAATTAGGCAATAGAAGAGATAGAGCACTCAGAACATGCAAGCATACATGATCTTATAGCAAGTAGTAAGTATATTTCATTCGTTTTCCCACAGAGATTTATTTTTAGCTATTCGCGAAGTGTTTTGTTAAGGAAGAAGGGGTGGATTTGATGGGGTAAAATTGGTTTTTAATTAACTACTTTTTGCTGAATGTGTAAAGGGTAGTAACATAAACAAGAACAAGTTAAAGCTAAGCTCAAATGGAAAGAGACGAGATTAATAAATGAAGATAAAAACAGCTAGACAGAATTGTAACTTAAGCAGAATTGCGGAGACAGCAATTCTACCGCAATTAAATAGCAGCGAAAGTGTGTAAATGGGTGAATTAAGGGCTACTAATGACTATCCTATAGGCATTTTTATACGGTTCTCAAGCACTGGATCTACTCTCTATGCATCAAACTATCTCAATCTCATGTATCGTCTGATTCCATGCATTAGATTCTTTAGTTTACTCAACTCAAAGTAAGGTCTTAAGCATCTTGTTAAGGCAGAAAGATATGGTTTGTACTAGGGAAACGCCTATTCCTAGGCCGTTTCCTGGTTACCTTGAAAGGCTAGCATGATAATATGACTCTGAACTCTTACTCCTTCCAGAGGTTAGGAGTTCTTTGGACAAAATGGATGGCCAATCGAAATTGCCCGTGGGATGAAGCCTACATACAATCAATGCTTCGAGAGCTATCCTACATGCTTGATTCACGTTTTTTACCCTATGGAGTTGTCATTAGCATGCCCCTAAGTGACTTAGTTACTCATGGATATAAGGAGAACATAACTAAGAGATAAAATAGACATGCTTAGAAGGGAAATGTGCTTAAAACAGCAAGGCAAAGCAGTAGAATGCAAAGGCGAGAAACTGTGAAATACTGAACTTTGCGTTTGATTAATTGATTGTTTGAATGAATATAAAAGATACTTAAAGTAAAGAACAGCAAGACAGAACACAACGAAATGAACTGAATGAACCACTAGAACAGAAACAACACAAGACAGAGTTTGTAACGTAGAAATGAAGAACAGAAAGCAATAAAACAGCTCGAATGACTCACTGCAGCCGCTCCGAATGAAGGATGAGAAAGGTCAGCCTTGCTTGGATGAATCCAATCGGGAGAGAAGAAGAATCTCCTCTCCTTCCTATCAGATTATCGATTCCAACAGCTAAGCTTCGCAAACCAGCAGACGGCAAAGGAAAACAGGAGAAAAGGTGGACTGCAAGAAGACTTCTACGCTTTCGGATGATGTTTGAACCCTCGACTTTGACCCCTATTTATAGTAATCTGCAGGTGCATTTGGGCCAAGGAGAACCATCAATCTTCAACGTCGTACTTCAGAATGGATGGAGGAGAAAGAACGAATCCCTGAAATAACGGAAATTAACAGAAAAAGATCAGTCAACTTACGGTTTTCACTTGAAACATTGCGGTGACCGCAATGTTTCCGCAATGCGTTCGCAAAGCTTGTTTTTCATTCTTTTCCTTCGGTTTTCAACTCTTTTCTTTCCTATTGTACATAAGTCCTAATTTAGCTACCTTCTTCTAATTCTCATATTTAAGCATAGGTTTAGGCTAAATGCTATCAAAAACACCTAAGAGTGAACATCTTTCTAAGCCAATTAAGTCCTAAAAAGGTCACTTTTGGAGACGTAACATCTACCTAACAGGATGGGGACCTCCTTGTCTGCTTCATAATCCAGGATAATGAAATCTGCAAGGAAAATAAACTTGTCAACCTTTACAAGAATATCCTCAATCTTACCTTCAGGGTATGCTATGGATCTGTCTGCTAGTTGTAAAGTGACAGTGGTTGGACGTGCTTCTCCTATTCCTAGCTGGCGGAATAGAGATAGGGGCATGAGGTTTATGCTGGCTCCCAGGTCACTAAGAGCTCTGCCCACGTGCTTGCCTCCTAGCTCTACTGGTAAGGTGAAGGAACCAGGATCCTTCTCCTTCTTGGGTAGCTTGTTCTGGAGTATGGCACTGCACTCCTCAGTGAGATTTACTGTTTCAAACTCACCAATTATTTTCTTGTTAGTTATAATATCCTTCAAAAACTTAACATAAGAAGGCATAGACTGTAAAACCTCTACAAAAGGAATATTAACATGCACTTGCTTAAGAATTTCTAGAAATTTATTAAAGTGCACTTCCTGTTCTTGTTTTTTTTTTAGCCTTCTAGGAAATGGAGGTGGTGGCACATATGCAGGCACTTCAGGTCGCCTCAGGATAGGTGGAGGCCTTGGAATTTCTTCTATCTCTTCTATGATTGGCTCCAGCCTTTGTCCTGATGTGCTTGTTAGTGGTTGACCTTGGTTTGGCAGAGACTCCAGTGGAGCACTAGACTCAGTGTTCTCTACTCTCTTTGGTGTTTCTTTGGTGTTGCTCACCAATGGTCTACCACTTCTAAGTTCAATTGCTTGAACTTGCTCTTTACCATCTCTATTTGGCACTTCAGTGTCAGCAGGGAGTCTACCTTGGGGCCTACTTTTGATTTCATTGGCTAGTTGCCCTATTTGGTTCTCTAGGCTCCTAAGAGTAGCTTGCTGACTCTGTAGAGTGGCATCATTCTTGGCTATGTATTCCTTGAGTAAGTTTTCTACAGAAGATCCTACAGGTTGGTTGTATGGTTTTTGATACATGGATTGGTTATGTTGGGGAGTGAAACCAGGTGTTCCACTCGGTCTTGGTTGGTTAGGATTTTGGTTAGCATGCTGTTGGCCACCCCATGACAGGTTTGGGTGGTTCCTCCAACCAGGGTTGTAAGTATTGGATTAGGGGTTGTTCCTAGGCTGCTGTTGGCTTCCAACATAGCAGACCGAGGCTGGATTCCCAGGACAGTATTCATACGGGTGCCCTTCCCCACAGAATCCACAGATAAGTGTCTCACCTTGACTTGGTTGGGTGCCCATTGACATGGCTGTGGCGGTGTTGACACTTGTTTGGAGATTGGTTTGAGCCATTTGCTTAACTAGGTTGGTCAGGGCATTTATTTGGCTGCTCATTGCACTTAGAGTATCCTTGTCTTGAGCTCTAGTTGGCTCAACTGGATCATCTGACCACCTACAGTGAGATGCTGAGATCTTCTCCAAGATCTCATAGGCTTCGTTGTAACTCTTGGACAACATGGAACCTCCAGCAGATGAATTTAGAACTTGTCTGGTGCTGGGGTTGCATCCTTTGAAGAAGACCTCTATTTGGATACACCATGGGATGCCATGGTGTGGACATTTAAGAAGGAGATCTTTAAACCTTGTCCAAGCTTCGTGAAGAGACTCAGTGTCAGCTTGTTTGAACTTGATTATGTCATCACGAAAGGTAGAATTCCTATCAGGTGGAAAGTATTTGACTAGGAATTTCTCTGCTAAGTCTGTCCAATTGCGGACTGATCCTGAGGGTAATGAGTTTAACCACGTTTTGGCTTTGTCCCTCAAAGAATAAGGGAACAAGTATAGCCTCAAGGCTTCTTGGGAAACTCCAGGGATGATGAATGTATCACTGACACTCCTAAGAAGTTTCTAAGATGGTTGTGGGGATCCTCATTTTCCACTCCAAAGAATTGTCCCACAGTGGACAACATTTGGAACATCACTGGCTTTAACTCGAATGAGTTGGCAGTGATTTCAGGACGGATTATGCTGGGGTTCAGCTCCCCAGGCATAGGTACTAGGTAAGAGAGTATGGCGCTATCCTTATCATTCGCTATTTCGATGGGGTTGCGAGTGACAGGCACCGGATTTGGAACTATTCCATCCATTTCTTCTTGAGACAATTGCGGAGGAATTGCGGTTCCCGCAATTATTAGAGGTATAGAGGGTTGGTTAAAGAGACGTTTCTTGGCTCTATTTCTGGCCCTAAGTAATCTCTCAGGCTCAGGATTGAACTCTAGATCACTACTTGAAGGCTCACTCATAAACTAACCCAACTAGTACCTGCAAAAGAAATGAAACAGATCAGCTTCAATAGGTAATAAACTTGGTGTTTCAAACTTAGCAAACTTCGTTTTCACTTAAATAAATCCCCGGCAGCGGCGCCAAAAACTTGTTACGTGCTCAATGTGTTAAAATAAGTAAGTAATAAGCTAGAGAGAGCACTCAGAACATGCAAGCATACATGATCTTATAGCAAGTAGTAAGTATTTTTCATTCGTTTTCCCACAAAGATTTATTATAAGCTACTCGTGAAGTATAAAGTTAAGAAAGAAAGGGTGGATTTGATGGGGTAGAATTGGTTTTAAATTGTCTATTTCCTACTGAATACGAAGAGGGTAGCAACATAAACAAGTGCAAGTCAAAGTTAAACTCAAATGAAATGAGACGAGTTTAATAAATGCAGAAGAAAACAGCTAAACAGAATTGTAAACATAGCAGAATTGCGGAAACAGCAATTCTACCGCAATGTTGTTAACAGCGAAAGTGTGTAAAATGGAGAAACAGGGGCTACTAACGACTCCTCTATAGGCTTTTTCATACGATTCTCAAGCATTGGATCAACTCACTATGCATCAAACTCACTCAATCTCATGTATCTTCCGATTCCATGCATTAGATTCTTTAGTTTACTCATATCCAAGTAAGGTCTTAAGCATCTTGTTAAAGCGGAAAGTTACGGTTTGTACTAGGAAAACGCCTATTCCTAGGTCGTTTTCTGGCTACCTTGAAAGGCTAGCATGAGTGTATGACTCTGAACTCTTACTCCTTCCAGAGGTTAGGAGTTCTTTGGACAAAATGGATGGCCAATCGAAATTGCCCGTGGAATGAAGCTTACATACAATCAATGCTTCGAGAGCTATCCTACATGCTTGGTTCACGTTTTTTAGCCTATAGTATTGTCATTAGCATGCCCCTATGTGACTTAGTTACTCATGGATATAGGGAGAACAGAAAGAAGAGATAAAACAGACATGCTTAGAAGGAATTTAAAGACAAATCAGTAAAGAAAAGCAGTAGATCGCAAAGGCAAGAACTGTGAAATGAAGAATTGTGAATTGATTACTTGTTTGTTTGAATGAGCAAAGGAAAGCTTAACGCCAATAACTTAAAGACAGAAAGCAACACAATGAAATGAACTAGTCACTAGAACAGAACAACAACTAAACAACACTGTAAAATAGAAAGGAAAGACAGAAAGCATGTAAATGAGCTTGGACGCCTCGTCGCAACCGCCTCGGCTGAAGGATGAGAAAGACCAGCTTTGCTTGGATGAATCCAATCGGGAGAGAAGATGAATCTTCTCTCCTTCCTATCAGATTATCGATTCCAACAGCTGAGCTTCGCAAACCAACAGACGACAAAGAAAAACAGGAGAAAAGATGGAGCTGCGAGAAGACTTCTACGCTTTTGGATGATGATTGAACCCTCGACTTTGACCCCCTTTTATAGTAATCTGCAGGTGCGTTTGGGCCAAGGAGAACCATCAATCTTCAACGTCGTACTTCAAAATGGATGGAGGAGAAAGAACGAATCCCTGAAATAACGGAAATTAACAGAAAAAGATCAGTCAACTTACGGTTTTCACTTGAAACATTGCGGCTTCAGCAATGTTTCCGCAATGCTATCGCAATGTGCATTTTTCATACTTTTCCTTCGGTTTTCATTCCTTTTCTTTCCTTTTGCACACAAGTCCTAATTTAGCTACCTTCTCTTAATTCTCATATATAAGCATAGGTTTAAGCTAAATCCTCTCAAAAACACCTAAGAGTGTGCATCTTTCTAAGCTAAATAAGTCCTAAATAAGTCACTTTTGGAGACATAACAGGGACATACCGATAGGGGTTTTGTAGGCGGTGCGGTAGGCCCACAAAGCATCCTGCAAACGAGCGCTCCAATCCTTCCTACTCGGTCTCACGGTTTTCTCCAGAATTGACTTTACCTCTTTGTTGGAGACCTCGGCTTGCCCATTGGCTTGGGGATGGTAGGCGGTGGACACGCGATGATGCACACCATACTTCCTCAGCAAAGCCAAAACAGATCGGTTGCAAAAATGAGTCCCCTGGTCACTGATTATGGCTCGTGGGATTCCAAACCTGGTAAAAATATGAGACTGAACGAACCTAACAACAGAATTAGCATCGTTAGTCTTCGTGGCTTTCGCCTCAACCCACTTGGAAACATAATCAACAGCCAGCAATATATAAGAAAAACCACAAGAAGGCGGGAAGGGTCCCATAAAATCCATGCCCCAAACGTCAAAGATTTCACAGACTAAGACAGAGGTTTGAGGCATTTCATTTCTACCAGATATCGACCCTATTCTTTGACATCTATTGCATGTTTTACAAAATTCATACGAATCTTTAAACAGGGAAGTCCAGTAAAACCCACTATCTAAAACTTTCCTAGCTGTCCTCCTAGGCCCAAAATGTCCCCCACATGCATAGTCATGACAGAAAGTAAGAATAGATGCATGTTCATTCTCAGGGACACATCTCCTAATTATCTGATCAGAACAGAACTTCCATAAATGGGGATCCTCCCACACATAGTACTTAACGTCGCTTTTCAGCTTCGCTTTCCTAGCATAAGAGAAACCAGATGGGAAATTACCTGTGACCAAGTAATTTACCATATCAGCATACCAGGGAAGGACTGTATCAAGTCTGAAGAGTGTCTCATCGGGGAAATCTTCATTCAGAGGCAGGAGGTCTTCCTTTCTGACCAAGCGGCTCAGATGGTCGGCTACCGGGTTCTCTGCTCCTCTCCTATCCTTGATCTTCACATCGAAGTCCTGGAGGAGCAAAATCCACGGAAGTAGCCTCGGTTTCGCGTCCTTCTTGGTCATCAGGTACCGAACAGCTGCATGATCAGAGAAAACAGTTACTTGAGAGCCAATAATGTAAGGACGAAACTTATCAAGCGCAAATACACTAGAAAGAAGTTCTTTTTCCGTTGTCGTGTAATTGCACTGCACTGGATTAAGCGTCCTGGAGGCATAGTAAATGACACGGCTCTTGTTCTCGATCCTCTGACCAAGCACGGCTCCCAAGGCATAGTTGCTGGCGTCGCACATAATCTCGAAAGGCAAGTCCCACTGGGGTGGGTGTATGATGGGCGCGCTCGTCAAACTATCCTTGAGCAAATCGAAGGCTCTTATGCACTCCTCCCCAAAATCAAACGTGACATCCTTCTGAAGGAGGTACGTCATAGGCATGGCAACCTTGGAGAAGTCCTGGATAAACCTGCGATAAAACCCTGCATTGCCAAGAAAAGACCGAACCTCCCTAACATTCGTTGGGTATGGCAGATTAGAGATAACATCGATTTTAGCCTTATCTACCTCTATACCCTTAGCAGAAACTACATGCCCTAAAACGATACCTTGACTAGCCATAAAATGACATTTTTCAAAATTCAGCACAAGGTTCATTTCAATACATCTTTTCAGGACATGCGATAAATTAATTAAACAGTCATCGAAGGAATTGCCATAAATTGTAAAATCATCCATGAACACTTCAATGCATTTTTCAACAAACTCAGAAAAAAATACTCACCATGCATCTCTGAAATGTACCAGGAGCGTTACAAAGCCCAAAAGGCATTCTTCTAAATGCAAATGTGCCAAAGGGGCACGTGAACGTTGTTTTCTCTTGGTCTTCTATGGCTATGGGGATTTGGTAAAAGCCAGAGAAACCATCGAGAAAACAAAAGAATGGCTTCCCAGCTAAACGCTCCACCATCTGATCAATAAAAGGAATGGGAAAATGGTCCTTCCTAGTGACCTCATTGAGTTTCCTAAAGTCTATGCACATTCTCCATCCATTTTGAATCCTCTTGGGCACTAATTCATTTTTCTCATTCCTAACCACAGTTATGCCAGTTTTCTTAGGAACGACATGAATATGACTGACCCATTTGCTATCTGAGATAGGATAGATGATACCTGCTTCGAGGAGTTTGAGGATCTCAGAAACTACTACCTCCTTCATCTCGGGATTGAGCCTCCTTTGGGGCTCTCGTGAAGGTTTCGCTCCATCCTCGAGTAGGATTCTGTGCATGCACGTAGCCGGACTTAGCCCATGTAAATCTGCTAATGTCCATCCAATCGCCAGCTTGTGCTCTTTAAGAACTTCCATTAATTTCCCTTCTTGAGCCGGTATAAGGTTCTTCGCTATGATGACCGGCAACGTCTCATCATCCCCCAAATACGTGTATTTGAGATGATCAGGTAAGTCTTTCAACTCCAATTTAGGTGCCTACAAAGTAGAGGGGAGCTTCTTAACATGATTCTGAACAGTTGTTACGTCTCCAAAAGTGCATAAATTAGGGACTTATTTACCATGGAATTATGTGAACTCTTAAGCATTTTTGTTAGAATTTAGTTTAATATGTGCTTATATATGAGAATTTATAGAATGGAACTAAATCAGGACTTAGTTGTAAAAGGAACAAAAAAGAATAAAAAACGAAGTTAAAAGAGTTGAAATTGTGCATTGCAGGAAAATTGCTGAAACGTTGCTGTCTCCGCAATGTTTAAGCTGCAAATGTTAAGTTGTTCCAACCGTCCGCCATTTTGTTGCGATCTTTCAGCCGCCCAATTTCTCCCCTGCTGCCACGTGGTGGGTCGTCGTTCAGAATGGATGGTTCTCCTTGACTGAAGAGTACCTGCAAAGAGCTATAAAAGGAGGTCAAGGGGGAAGGAGAACAACAAGCTTGGAAGCGTAGAACTCTCCATCTCAACGCAGTTTCTCTCCATTCTCTATACCGTTTGTTGGAGTGAAGGAATCAGCTTTTGACACCGATAATTCGAGAGGAAGAAGAGAAGATCCTTCTTCTCTTCTGATTGGATTCATCCCCAAAAAACGCTAACCTTCCCCTTCATCCGAGGCGCTTGCGGCGAGGAGTTCACGCACACATTTACATCGCTTTCTACTGCTTTCTGTCTTCCCTTTTCTCTACTGTCTGCTGTTATTTACTTCTGTTTGTTACATTGTTTCAATTCGTCTTCAATTGTTTAGTCTTTACTGCTTTATAGTCTTTGCACATTACGCTTTGAATCTTACTTAATCGAGGAATCATTTACAACTTTGCAAGCTTTTGTCTCGCTTTCTGTCTTTCCTTACTTCCATTTCAATACTGTCAATCATGCTTAAACAATCTAGTAGTTCCATCTCCACATCATCCATGAGTAACTAATCACCCAAGAGTCTGCTAATGATGAATCTATAGGTAGAAATACGTGAATTCAGCATGTAGGATAGCTTCGAATGCATTGAATGTATGTGTACTTCATCCCACGGGCAATTTCGATTGGCCATCCATTTTGTCTAAAGAACTCCTAACCTCCAGAAGGAGTAAGAGTTCAGAGTCGTCCATTCATGCTAGCCTTTCATGGTAGCCAGAAAACGACCTAGGAATAGGCGTTTTCCTAGCACAATTCATTAACTTGCTTATATAAATAGATGCTTAAGTCTTACTTGGATATGAGTGAACTAAATGATCTAATGCATGTAATCGAGAGATGCATGAGAATGAGTTAAATTGATGCATGATAAGTTGAGCTACTGCTGAATAATCGTATGAAAAAGCCTATAGAGGAGTCGTTAGTTGACCTTGTTTCCTCATCTCACCCGTAAAACGTTGTTAACTTAATTGCTATACAATTGCTGTCTCCGCAATTCTTTTAGTCAGTTTTTGCCATAGCCATTTTTCTAGTCTTTTACTTTTGCGATTTTATTGCTATACAATTGCTTTCTCCGCAATTCTTTTTCCTCTACCTTCAAGTTAATCTCTTCACTTGCTTTTGTTTATGCTTGCATATCTCGCACGTTCTTCATTAGTTAGGCACATTAATCTTCAATTTATCCCATTTAAACCACCCTTTCTAATTTAGCATCTCACTTCGTTAGTAACTAAGAATAAATCTATGTGGGAAATTGAATGAAAAAATACTTATTACTTGCTACAAGACCATGTATGCTTGCATGTTCTGAGTGCTCTCACATCGCATTTTTATTTACACATTGAGCACGCAACAAGTTTTTGGCGCCGCTGCCGGGGATTTTGTTTAGTAAACACGATTTCTGTTATTTTAGAAGAACTTAATTGATTGTAAGATATGTGCTGAATACGTGAGCTTAATTTGTTTACTATCATTTTCAGGCACAAAGAGAAACTTTGCAGATGAAAAACGTATGTGTACGACAAAGTAAATGAATACGCTGCAGAACTTAATTGGAGGAAGAGTTTGCCCACAACAGTTTGAAGAATTTTATCTGCCATGTGCTTATTGTGGGGATAATCATAACTTGGAGAATTGCCCAACATTGAATTATCAAGAGAGGCAATATCAACAAAGCTATGACAACCATTATTCGTACATGTGTGAACATGATCAGTGGCAACTCTCAAATAATCCTTGGGAAGAGCATGTGCAAATTGCTCATTATGAAGAGTTCCCCCAACATGAAGACTATCAACATTATGCCCCAACTCCAAATGAAGAATTATCACCCACTTTGGAGGCGCTATGGATAGAATTCATGGAAAGGAATGATGCATCCATGAGGAGAATTGATGTGCAATTAGCCCAGCTCACAAATAACTTACAAGATCTACTTGCTATAGAAAAATCACCACCACCATGCCCTCAGATGTTTGATTTTTATGATGATGACTCCTTTGTTACCTTCGAATCTGAGAAGAGTGATCCAATGGAATCTCCATATGAAATGGTGGAGTTGGTGAAAGTTGAGAAAAATGAAATTGTGCTGGATGAGGCCAAAGAGACTAATGCGCGACTTGAGGAACAAGAATTTGAAATGTCTGATGATGCAGCAAGCTTCTCCACCAATGAAAGAGCTGAGCCACCACCACCACAAATGCTCCAGCTGAAGGAGTTAGAAAGAGATGTGCCATAAAAATAAGTCTCATCGCATCAAAGCTATGTTGTAGCAAACGTTGTAGAAAAAAAATCAACGCACAGAAAGTACAAACCTTGGGATGTTATAACATGCAGTCTCTTTGAAAGAATCAACAATTTCAAGGTGTGGCAGAATGTCCGACCCCGTAAATCAAGACTTAAGCATCTTAACGAAGCAGAAGTGATGCCTCGAAACATTGAAGAACATCCATATGAGGCAGATTGACAAGGGAGATTTCTGATCCCTAAACTCTTAAATTAGGATTTTATCATGCTTTGCTTAGATTTCGTATGTTAGGAGTAGTTTATTTTGGGAATGAAATATTTATATGTGCCAACAATCATAGTCGTTTAGCATGAATAGACGATGCACTTTGGGCGTATAGGACTGCATATAAAACACCCTTAGGTATGTCTCCTTATAGGCTGGTATATGGGAAAGCATGTCACTTACCCTTCGAATTAGAAATCAAAGCCTTTTGGGCCTTAAAAGAGCTGAATTATTGCGTGACCGATGCTGGAACATTGCGGTCTCTGCAATTACATGAGTTAGATGAGCTAAGACATATGTCCTATAAAAATGCTAAAATGTATAAAGAAAAAACTAAGATTTGGCATGATAGTAGACTTAGGTTCAAGGACTTTAAAAAGGGGCAGCATGTCTTATTATTCAACTCACGGTTAAGGTTATTTCCAGGCAAACTTAAGTCTAGATGGTCAGGTCCTTTTGTGATAACTAACGTTTTTGTTCATGGTGCTATTGAGATTCGGAACCTACACCAAGGGCAACCGTTCATGGTGAATGGTGCGAGGTTGAAGCATTACTATGAGGAAGGAGATGTGCAGACACTCTCGGCCTTCCTCCTAGCTGAAGCCTAAGAAGCAATTCGAAAGGGGATGAGTGACCACTGTGCTCATCCATCAGAAGGCTATGCCTTAGATTTTTCTTTAAGTATTTGTAGATTGTGTTTTGTTTGTTTATTTTTTATTTTAATTACGGATTTTTGTTTTGATTAAAAAGATATTAATGGGAGATCTTTTAGAAGCAATGAGGGAGATGAATCGAGGGGAAAAGATCCACGAAGAAGATCTGGCAAAATCAGAGATTGGGTTGCTAAATCTTGCAACTCAAAGCAAGAGAATCCCAACGGCTATGCGGATTAATTGCGGAGGATTTGCGGAGTCCGCAACAGAAAAGAGTCGTTGGAGAGTACTTGAGTACAAATAGCCGTCGTTGGGATCCTTGCCCTTTACGTTTTATCAAACCGTTGGGGCTCCAAAACTCAGTCTTCTCCTTCCTCTGTATCTCCCACACTCAGACCTCAAAGAAACAACAATGGTGTCAACACGAGCAAAGCGATCCACGCCCAAGAAAGCGTCGCCTGACGCAGAAGAAGCTGCGAGGGAGGCGCTGCTTTCCTTACCAGACGCCGATACTGCGCAACCCTCACGGCCTCCGAAGCTACCAGTGCGAAGAAATAAATGGAAGGTGGCGACTGAGGTTCCTGCTGGTCCCTCTGATCCGGTTGGAACACCCAAGAAAAGGAAGTGGAGAATCGCGATGGAGAGCCGAGGGAGTGGCTGATAGCTCCATTTTGGAGCTATAATTATGTCCCTAATTCACGTTTATTATTGGCTTAATCTTGCTTTTATGTAATTATTGTAGGTGTTCTCGGTGCTTCGCTCTCGAGAGCGTTTCGGCGCTTTTCGGAGCTTAATATCGCGATTTAAAGGCATAAGAACATTTCCCGGGAAGATCCATGCAAAGGGATGAAGTTTGGGCGCTTTGGGGAAATTGAAGGCGAAATTCCATGCAAAAACCCGAGAGCTAGCGTCGAGCGACAGCGTCGCGACGCTAGCTCGACGCTGCCCAGCGTCGAGACGCTGCCCTAGCGTCTCGACGCTCCGAAGTCTGAAGCGCTGAATTGAAGAAAAAACCCGAGAGCAAGCGTCGAGCGATAGCGTCTCGACGCTAGCTCGACGCCGCGCAAGCGTCTCGACGCTGTGCGAGCGTCTCGACGCCACCCCGACTGCGCGCGCGCGTTATTTAGGGCGCAGCGTCGAGACGCTGCCCTAGCGTCTCGACGCTACGACGGATTACTTAAGTTTTTGTCCGATTTTAGCTGCCATTATCAAGAAAAACTTCCAGCGAGGAGAGCCGAGGGAGTGGCTGATAGCTCCATTTTGGAGCTATAATTATGTCCCTAATTCACGTTTATTATTGGCTTAATCTTGCTTTTATGTAATTATTGTAGGTGTTCTCGGTGCTTCGCTCTCGAGAGCGTTTCGGCGCTTTTCGGAGCTTAATATCGCGATTTAAAGGCATAAGAACATTTCCCGGGAAGATCCATGCAAAGGGATGAAGTTTGGGCGCTTTGGGGAAATTGAAGGCGAAATTCCATGCAAAAACCCGAGAGCTAGCGTCGAGCGACAGCGTCGCGACGCTAGCTCGACGCTGCCCAGCGTCGAGACGCTGCCCTAGCGTCTCGACGCTCCGAAGTCTGAAGCGCTGAATTGAAGAAAAAACCCGAGAGCAAGCGTCGAGCGATAGCGTCTCGACGCTAGCTCGACGCCGCGCAAGCGTCTCGACGCCACCCCGACTGCGCGCGCGCGTTATTTAGGGCGCAGCGTCGAGACGCTGCCCTAGCGTCTCGACGCTACGACGGATTACTTAAGTTTTTGTCCGATTTTAGCTGCCATTATCATCTTCTACCTCGAGCTCCGCGCCTGATTTGACGTCCAGCAGCTATTTTTCACCATGGGAGGGGCTAGGAAGCTCGATTTGAAGCCGTCCCACACTACGCAAGTCATGAGTGAGTAGATTTACCGTTTTTGGCTCGGGATTGTAAGGATAAATGTAGTATGAACTCTTGGTGAGGTTGTGGATTGAAATTCTGATTTGGTTGGATAATTTATTGAATTGAATTCTATTTCTTAGCTTAATCTATGAGCACGTTTGAATGATTTAGGACTAGGCACCCTTGATTTTGAGCATGTTCATTTGTTAAAGGATTTGATGTCGTGCCTCTCGTTTCCGCCAAGTAACAAGGAATTATGGCACCTTGAGCGTATTGGCGTCCTTACGCTCTTGGTGTTCGTTCTTCCCGAATTAGGATTCCAAATCGACATACTAATTTCGCGTCCAAATTAGATAGTCGTCACAGTTAGCTTGTTGCTAGCGTTCGGTCTTGGGAGAGCGTTGGCCGCCAATGTCCGGACGGTATGCTTGATTAGCATAATTAATTATGTTTAATTAAATCCATGGAGCATGTCTGAGTTATTTATTAATTTTAGACGAGCTGTGCATTCGTTAAATTGTTTAACCATAATACTCATCAACCTATGAACCAAGAGGCATGCTAAATTTATTCCGATCGTCCCGAGTCGGAAACTCCGTTAGCTAAATTTTCCCATTTGCTTTGTTCCATCTTAGTTACTTGAAAACCAACAATCACCCCTTATTTTACTTATATTAATAGTTTGCAAATTCAATTAAGATTAAGTCAAAATTCCTTAATTCCCTGTGGATCGACCCCGTTACTACTATTCTACAAATAGTTTAGTGATTTCGGGCACTTATAAATTTATTTTGGCGGGTCTCGACAACCCGATGATTGGCGATAGTTCAATAATATCGTTACCAAAATTGGCGCCGTTGCCGGGGACCTAAGTGTAATTCGGCCTAATTTAAATTTGATTTGTTAACTTTTAATTTTTACTTTAAAAATTCTGTTTATTCTTTTATTATTTGCAATTTTGATCTGTTTGTTTAAGTGTGCTAGAAGTGCCAAATTTTTATTGAGAAAATGGAGGTTGATGATGAGATTGGAGTCCAAAAAACGCTCAGACAATGGACATCATTTGCTATGGACCACCAACCTTCTTGTATTTCCTACCCGGAAATTTCAGGTGAGTTTGTGCTTAAATCAGGTGTGATTAACCTTTTACCCTCTTTTTGTGGTGAAGCAGATGAAGATCCTTACAAACATCTCAAGGAGTTTCAAATGGTAAGCTCCGCGATGAAGCCTGGCGACATAACAAAAGATCAGCTCTACCTGAGAGCTTTTCCATTCACCCTGAAAGGTGAAGCTCGAGATTGG
Source organism: Herpetospermum pedunculosum (assembly GCA_028017165.1). Lineage (NCBI taxonomy): Eukaryota > Viridiplantae > Streptophyta > Magnoliopsida > Cucurbitales > Cucurbitaceae > Herpetospermum > Herpetospermum pedunculosum. The sequence continues at coordinate 47,317,154 of CM051528.1, read as the reverse complement.
CTGCATTACTTGCCATCGGGGACCATCTTTACTTGGGAGAAGTTGCAGAGTCTATTCTTGGAAAGGTATTTCCCAGCTTCAAAAGCCAGAGCAGTGAAAAGAGATATACGACAATTTGAGCAAAGAAAGGACGAGGCATTTCACGAGTGCTGGGAGAGGTTCATTAAACTCTGTGAAAAATGTCCGAACCATTTGATAGCGGAAGTCGCGCTTATCGAATGCTTTTATGATGGGTTGCTCCCGCATGACCGCCAGATGCTTGATGCAGCAAGTGGAGGAGCCCTTTGGGAAAAGACACCTGCAGAAGCCAGACAGTTGATCTCTAATATAGCTGAGAACCGTCGCCAGTACGGAGGAAGAAACGAGCATTCTAAGATGTCTTCCGACATAGAAGTGCTCAAAGAACAAGTGTCTCAGGTATTTGGTTTAGTTCATACGATGCAAGAAAAATCATCTCAGGATGTTTCTTCTATTTCAGGTAAAGCCATTGAAAGCATGTTCAAATCGCTCATGGAAGCTAGCGATGAGACAAGGTCGCAGATTAAGTCTCTAAGAGATGAATTCACGGAGGTGAAGGAAAGAATGAGTAGAATTGAATCCAAAGCGGAAGGGGTTAGTGCGATAAACCTCAGAAGTGGTAAAGAAGTGCCATCTCAAACCACTCCCGTGAGTTCTCCGAAAGATTCAGAGATATCTCCAGATAAGTGTTCTCAAGCACCCTCTGAAGCTGTTGTAACTCCTCCTCCTATTATTTCTATGAAGTCTTACACTCTCGTTGCTCCTTTTCCTAGTAGGCTAGCAAGGCCATCTAAGGAGGCCAACAACGCGGATGTACTTGAAACACTGAGGAAGGTTGGGATCAATATACCGCTGCTTGATGCAATTCAGCAAATCCCAAGGTACGCTAAATTCCTTAAGGAGATGTGCACTATGAAGAGGAAGACTAAAAGTGCTGAGAGAGTCGTGGTAAGCAAGAATGTTTCTGCCCTGCTAACCCAAGGTATTCCAAGCAAATGCCAGGACCCAGGTATGTTCCTCTTGCCATGTACTATAGGGGATAGAGAAATCGAGCACGCTATGCTAGACTTAGGAGCTTCAATTAATGTTATGCCATATTCAGTCTATAAGAGCCTCGGTTTAGAAGGTATGCAGGAAACTAGTATAGTTATCCAGTTAGCTAATAGGTCTTCTATTCATCCTCTAGGATTGATTGAAGATGTGTTGGTTAAAGTTAAAGATTTAATCTTCCCTGCTGATTTTTATGTGATAAATTTGGAAGAAAACACATCCACCACTTCTGTTTTACTTGGTAGACCATTCATGAAAACCGCTAAAACGAAAATTAATGTGCATGATGGAACTTTGTCTGTTGAGTATGAAGGGGATGTGTTCGAATTTAATGTATTTGATGCAATGAAACAACGTGCTGATGTGCATTCTGTCTGTAAAATCGATCTTATAGATACTTTAGAACAAGAAGAATGCATGACTGTTGTTGATGGGGATGACCCACTCGTTTTTACTAAAATTGTTGGCAAAGTTGAAAGTAGTGTTCCCATATTGACTGATTTGTCTGAACAACCTACTTTTGCTTTAGAGACATGTGAAAAGCCATCTAAAATATTACCATCTCTTTTGCAGGCTCCCAAGTTGGAATTGAAGGAGTTGCCGGGCCATCTCAAGTACGTGTACTTGGGTGAGGTGGAGACACTCCCGGTAATTATTTCCAAGGAGCTCACATCGGAGCAAGAAGGCGAGTTGATCGAGGTTTTGAAAAAGAACAAAAGAGCCATGGGATGGACATTGGCAGACTTGCATGGGTTGAGTCCAGTGCTGTGCATGCACAAGATTCGGCTGGATGAGGGAGCAAAGTCATCCCGAGAGCCTCAGCGGAGACTGAACCCTGCAATGAAAGAGGTAGTGTTGTCTGAGATACATAAACTCCTGGATGCAGGTATTATCTTTCCCATTTCTGATAGCCAATGGGTTAGCCCTATTCATGTTGTACCTAAAAAGACAGGCATAACTGTTATTAGAAATGATAAGGGAGAGTTAGTACCTAAGAGAGTACAAAATGGGTGGAGAATGTGTATTGATTTTAGAAAACTGAATGATGTGACTAAGAAGGACCACTTTCCTATTCCCTTCATAGATCAAATGGTGGAGCGTTTAGCTGGGAAACCATTCTTCTGTTTTCTTGATGGTTTTTCTGGGTTTTATCAAATTCCCATAGCCCAGGAAGACCAAGAAAAGACTACTTTTACCTGTCCATTCGGAACTTACGCATATAGGAGAATGCCCTTTGGGCTTTGTAATGCTCCAGGGACTTTTCAGCGATGCATGATGAGCATATTTTCTGAATTTGTAGAAAAATGCATCGAAGTCTTTATGGATGATTTTACTGTATATGGAAGTTCATTTAAGGATTGCCTGTTTAACTTGTCTAGAGTCATGGAAAGATGCATCGAAACTAATCTTGTTTTAAATTTTGAAAAGTGTCATTTCATGGCCAGTCAGGGCATAGTATTGGGTCACGTTGTGTCTGCTAAGGGGATAGAGGTTGATAAAGCAAAAATTGATGTCATATCTGATTTACCTTACCCCACGAATCTTCGGGAAGTACGTTCTTTTCTTGGTCACGCAGGTTTTTACCGCAGGTTCATTAAAGACTTCTCGAAGATAGTGACTCCGATGACAAGCTTGCTGAAAAAGGATGTTCCATTCTGTTTTGACAAACAGTGCAAGCTTGCCTTCGATGTTCTGAAAAAGTGCTTGACCAACGCACCCATCATTCATCCACCACAGTGGGGGACTCCTTTCGAGATCATGTGCGATGCAAGCAATTATGCCGTAGGCGCTGTGTTGGGCCAGAGGATAGACAAGAAGAGCCATGTGATTTATTATGCCTCTAGGACGCTCAATTCCGCGCAGATCGGTTACACAACAACAGAGAAGGAGCTGCTTTCCATAGTTTTCGCTCTTGATAAATTTCGGCCATATATTCTTGGATCTAAAGTAATTGTTTTTTCTGATCATGCAGCGGTTCGATACTTGATGAACAAGAAAGACTCGAAGCCTAGACTGCTCAGATGGGTATTATTACTCCAGGAGTTCGACGTCTCTGTTCAGGACAGAAAAGGATCAGAAAATACCGTTGCTGACCACTTGAGCCGTATTGTGCGTAATGAGGACGATCTGCCTCTGAATGACGAATTCCCTGATGAAGTTCTCTTTCAGGTAAGTGTGGAGACACCATGGTACGCCGACATTGTCAATTACTTGGTCACAGGTACGTTCCCATTCGACTTTTCATATAACCAAAGAGCTAAGCTGAAAAGCGAAGCCAAGACATATGTTTGGGAAGAGCCCGTTTTATGGAAATTTTGTGCTGACCAGGTAATTAGGAAGTGCGTCCCTAAGTCTGAACATAGGTCCATCCTTACCTTTTGCCATGAATTTGCATGCGGTGGACACTTTGGGCAAAATAGGACTGCGAGAAAAATTTTAGATTGTGGGTTTTTCTGGCCATCACTGTTTAAGGACTGTTATGAGTTTTGTAAATCTTGTGATCAGTGTCAGAGAAAAGGGACCATCACTAGTAGGAATGAAATGCTCCAAAACCCCATTTTAACTTGTGAAATTTTCGAGGTTTGGGGTTGTTAAGTCTCTGAAAGTGACTTATTTAGGACCCATTTAGCTTAAGAAGATGTACACATGTAGGTGTTTTTGTGAGCATTTAGCCTAAACCTATGCTTTAATATGAGAATTAGAAGAAGGTAGCTAATATAGGACTTATGCACAATAGGTAGAAAAAGGGGTGAAAACCGAAGAAAAGAATGAAAAAATAACCCTTGCGAATGCATTGCGGAATAATTGCGGTGGCCGCAATTATTCAAGTTAAAACCGTAAGTTGGCTGACATTTTTCTGTTTAGATCCGACTTTTCAGGGATTCGTTCTTTCTCCTCCACCCATTCTGATATACGACGTTGAAGATTGATGGTTCTCCTTGGCCCAATCGCACCTGCAAACTACTATAAAAGGGGGCCAAAGTCGGAGGTTCAGTCATCATTCAACGTGCAGAAGTCTTCTCACAGTCCACCATTTCTCTCGATTTTCCCTTGCCGTCTGTTGGAGTGAGGTTCTCAGCTTTTGGAGTCGATAATCTGATAGGAAGGAGAGAAGATTCTTCTTCTCTCTCGATTGGATTCATCCAAGCACGGCTGAATTCTCATCACCATCATTCGAGGCGACTGCCACGAAGATTTCCAGCACACCTTTACTGTTTTCTGCTCTTTCCTTCTCAATTCCATTTCTGTTCAATGTTGTTCTTAGCTTAGTCATTTACTTATTGCATTTCGTTGTTGTCTGCCTCGAATTCATTCTGTTTAAGCTTTCCTTTGTCATTCAAACACTTGAAGTAATCAAAGTAAGTTTCTGCATTTCACAGTTATTCCTTATTCTGCTACGAGTTTGGCTTGCTGTTTTAAGCACTTTTTCCTTCTAAGCATGTCTACTTTATCTTATATTTCTGTTCTACATATATCCATGAGTAACTAAATTTATTTAGGGGCATGCTAATGACAGAACTATAGGCTAAAGAACGTAAGTCAAGTAGGTAGATCAACACTCAAACATTGATTATATGTAAGCTTCATCCCACGGGCAATTTCGATTGGCCATCCATTTTGTCCAAAGAACTCCTAACCTCTGGAAGGAGTAAGAGTTCAGAGTCGTATAATCATGCTAGCCTTCCATGGTAATCAGGAAACGGCCTAGGAATAGGCGTTTCCCTAGTATAAACTGAACACTCCTGTTTTAACAAGATGCTTAAGACCTTACTTTGAAGTCAAGTAAACTTGAGTCTCTCATGCATGGAATCGGACGATACTTGAGATAGAGTGAGTTTAATGTATAGAGAGTTGATCCAAAGCTTGATAATCGTAATAAAATGCTTATAGGACAGTCATTAGTAGCCCTTAATTCACCTATCTAACCAGTTTCGCTGCCATTTAATTGCGGATTAATTGCGGTTCTCGCAATTCTGCCAAATTGTCTTCTGTCTAGCTGTTTTCTTCTGCGTTTATTGATTTCATCTCTTGACCTTTAAGCCTGATTTTCACTTTAATTTGTTTATGGCATGTTCCTTTATACATTCAGCAAAAAGTAGTTAATTAAAAACCAATTTTACCCCATCAAATCCATCCCATCTTTCTTAACAAACACACTTCGCGAATAGCTAAAATTAAGTCTCTGTGGAAAAAACGAATTAAATATACTTACTACTTGCTGTGAGACCATGTATGCTTGCATGTTCTAAGTGCTCTCTCCATCCTTTTGCTTATTTATCTTTACACACTGAGCACGCAACAAGTTTTTGGCGCCGCTGCCGGGGACTTATTTTTAAGTGAAAACGAAGTTGTTAAGTTTAAGAAAACCAAGTTTATCATTGAGTGAAACTAATCTGTTTCATTTCTTTTGCAGGTACTGTTAAGGTAGTTTATGAGTGAGCGTTCACATAGTAATTTAGAGTTCGATCCTGAACCTGAAAGATCACTTCGAGCTAGAAATAAAGCAAAGAAACGCCTCTTTAAACAACCTCCTATACCTCAAATCTTACCTGAAAACAAAGAAATGGGCGATTTAGTTCCAAATCCGGCACCTGCCGTTCGCAACCCCATAGAAATAGCGAATGACAAGAATAGTGCCATTCTTTCATATCTAGTACCTATGCCTGGGGAGCTGAACCCCAGCATAATCCGTCCTGAAATCACTGCCCACTCTTTCGAGTTAAAGCCAGTGATGTTCCAAATGTTGTCCACTGTGGGACAATTCTTTGGAATAGAAAATGAGGACCCCCATAATCACCTTAGGAACTTCCTAGGAGTTAGTGACACCTTCCTAATCCCTGGAGTTTCCCAAGAGGCCCTTAGGCTATATCTTTTCCCTTACTCTTTGAGGGACAAGGCCAAAACGTGGCTAAATTCTTTACCCTCAGGATCTGTTCGCAATTGGACAGATCTAGCAGAAAAATTCCTAGTCAAATACTTCCCACCTGATAGGAATTCTACTTTCCGTGATGACATAGTCAAATTTAAACAAACTCCAAGTGAGTCTCTTCACGAAGCTTGGACTAGATTTAAAGATCTTCTCGTTAAATGTCCACACCATGGCATTCCATGGTGTATTCAAATAGAAGTTTTCTTTAAAGGATGCAACCCCAGCACCAGACAAGTCTTAAATTCATCTGCTGGAGGTTCCATGTTGTCCAAGAGTTACAACGAAGCTTATGAGATCTTGGAGAAGATCTCAGCATCTCACTGTAGATGGTCAGACGATCCTGTAGAGCCAACTAGAGCTCAAGACAAGGATGCTCTAAGCGCCATGAGCACCCAAATAAACGCCCTGACCAACTTAGTTAAGCAAATGGCTCAGGCCAATCTCCAAACCAGTGCCAATACCGCCACAGCCATGTCAATGGGCACTCAACCAAGTCAAGGCGAGGCACCAATCTGTGGATTCTGTGGGGAAGGACACCCTTATGAATACTGTCCTGGGAATCCATCCTCGGTCTGCTATGTAGGAAGTCAGCAGCAACCTAGGAATAACCCCTACTCACAAACTTACAATCCTGGTTGGAGAAACCACCCTAACCTGTCATGGGGTGGCCAGCAAAACACTAACCAAAATCCTAACCAACCAAGGCCGAGTGGAACACCTGGTTTCACTCCCCAACATAACCAGTCAATGTACCAAAAACCTTATAATCAACCTGTAGGATCGTCTGTAGAAAACCTACTCAAGGAGTATATAGCTAAAAATGATGCTACTCTTCAGAGCCAGCAAGCTACCCTTAGGAGCCTGGAAAACCAAATAGGCCAGTTAGCCAATGAACTTAAAAGTAGGCCCCAAGGTAGACTCCCTGCTGACACCGAGATACCAAGGAGAGATGGCAAGGAACAAGTTCAAGCCATTGAACTTAGGAGTGGAAGACCATTGGTGAGCATTACAAAAGACACACCAAAGAGAGTAGAGAACACTGAGTCTAGTGCTCCACTGGAGTCTCTGCCAAGCCAAGGTCCACCACCAACTAGCACATCAGGAGCCAGGCTAGAGCCAATTGTAGAGGACGTAGAAGAAATTCCAAGGCCTCCACCGATCCTAAAGCGTCCTGACGTGCCTGCTTATGTGCCACCACCTCCTTATCCTCGAAGACTGAAGAAGAAGCAGGAACAGGAAGTTCATTTTAATAAATTCTTAGAAATACTTAAGCAAGTGCATGTGAACATTCCTTTTGTAGAGGTTTTACAGTCTATGCCTTCATATGTAAAGTTTTTGAAGGATATCATTACTAACAAAAAGATAATTGGTGAGTTTGAAACAGTAAACCTCACCGAGGAGTGCAGTGCCATCCTCCAAAACAAGCTGCCCAAGAAGGAGAAGGATCCTGGTTCCTTCACCTTACCTGTAGAACTTGGAGGCAAGCATGTGGGCAGAGCGCTTTGTGACCTGGGCGCCAGCATAAATCTCATGCCCCTGTCCCTATTCCGTCAGTTGGGAATAGGAGAAGCACGTCCAACTACTGTCACTTTACAACTAGCAGACAGATCCATCGCATATCCAGAAGGTAAGATTGAGGATATTCTAGTTAAAGTTGACAAATTCATTTTCCTTGCAGATTTCATTGTCCTGGACTATGAGGCAGACAAGGAGGTACCCATCCTGCTAGGTAGGCCATTTCTAGCCACAGGTAGGGCACTAATAGATGTGCAAAAAGGTGAGTTAACTATGAGAGTTCATGATGAAGAGGTAAAATTTAGTGTTTACAAAGCTTTAAAATACCCCTCTGATTCTGAGTCTTGTGCTAGCATGGATGTTATTGACTCACTTATGGAAGAACAATTAGAGCATGTATTATTAACCAAGCATGCTAGTGAATATGTACAAATAGATATAGATGATCTAAATGTAGCTGACATAATGAACATGCCTGTAAATAACCCTCAGCATGTATGTATGACTATAGACTTAACTGATAGAATTATTAACCCTCTGAAGCCCTCCATTGAGCATCCACCTGTTTTAGAACTAAAACCACTACCAACTCACCTCAAATATGCATATCTAGGAGATAATGACACACTGCCTGTAATTATTTCTTCTAAGCTAAGTGAACAGCATGAGGTTGATTTAATTTTACTGCTTAAACAACATAGGAAGGCTATAGCATGGTCTATTGCTGATATTCGAGGCATTAGCCCTTCTTATTGTATGCACAAAATTATTCTAGAGGAAGAACACACACCTAGGGTAGATCACCAGCGTAGGTTAAACCCCTCTATGAAAGAGGTAGTGAAGAAAGAAATAATAAAGTGGTTAGATGCAGGAGTAATTTTCCCCATAGCTAGTAGCCAGTGGGTGAGCCCCATCCAATGTGTACCTAAAAAGGGGGGAATAACTGTGGTAGTCAATGAGAATAACGAACTAATTCCAACAAGGACTGTTACAGGGTGGAGGGTATGTATGGATTACAGAAAACTAAATAAAGAAACTAAAAAAGACCACTTCCCCATACCGTTTATTGACCAGATGCTAGACAGAATAGCTGGTAGAGCCTACTACTGTTTCCTAGATGGCTATTCAGGCTACAATCAAATAACTATAGACCCTAAGGATCAAGAGAAGACCACCTTCACTTGCCCTTTTGGAACGTTTGCCTTCCGCAGAATGCCTTTTGGCTTATGCAATGCACCGGCAACTTTCCAGAGGTGCATGATGGCAATCTTCTCTGAGTTGGATGAGTCCATGATAGAAATATTCATGGATGACTTCTCAGTCTTTGGGGACTCATTTAAAACCTGTCTAGAAAACCTAGGACAAGTCCTGACTAGGTGTGAGGAGACTAACCTAGTCCTGAATTGGGAAAAGTGCCATTTTATGGTAGATGAAGGGATTGTCTTAGGACATCGAGTGTCAAGGGCGGGTGTAGAAGTGGATAGAGCAAAAATAGAGGTCATAGAGAAGTTGGTAGAGCCCCAGAACGTCAAAGCCATTAGAAGCTTCTTAGGACATGCTGGCTTCTATAGAAGGTTCATCAAGGACTTTTCTAAGATAGCCAAGCCCCTGTGCGAGCTTCTAGAGCTAGGTAGGCCATTCATCTTTTCTAAGGAATGTGTAGTAGCTTGGAAAACCCTTAAGGAAGCACTGGTCACAGCACCAATCATAGTAGGACCAAATTGGGATCTCCCATTTGAGATGCTATGTGATGCCAGTGACTATGCTGTAGGAGTCATGTTAGGACAGAAGATTGACAAGCTCACACATCCTGTCTATTATGCTAGTAAGACCTTGAATGAGGCTCAATGTAACTATACAACTACAGAGAAAGAGATGCTTGCTGTAGTATTTGCTTGTGAAAAATTTAGGAACTATATTGTAGGAACTAGGACCATTGTATATACTGACCATTCTGCTTTAAAATATCTAATGAGAAAGGCTGATGCTAAGCCTAGACTAATTAGATGGGTGTTATTGCTGCAGGAATTCGATTTGGACATTCGGGACAAGAAGGGATGTGAAAATGTGGTTGCAGATCACCTGTCTCGATTGCAGCACAATTGCGAAAAAATTGCGGACCCCGCAATTTCTGATGCTTTTATAGATGAACATATCTTTGCTTTAACTCATCGTGATAACGATGAGGAACCTTGGTTCGCTGACATTGCTAACTTCCGTGCAGCACAGGTATTACCAGTGTTCAAGGGAGGACAAGAGAAGAAAAGGTTCCTCCATGAAGCAAGGAAATTCATCTGGGATGACCCCATACTCTACAGGACCTGTGCTGATGGGTTGTTGAGGAAGTGTGTTACAGCTGCTGAAGCGAAGTCTGTGCTACAGCACTGTCATTCATCTCCTTACGGTGGGCACTTTGGTGGTCAAAGAACAGCTGCCAAGGTATTTCAGAGTGGCTATTACTGGCCAACAATCTTCAAGGACGCCCACAACTATGCCCACAACTGTGACGAATGCCAAAGGACAGGTAACATCAGTCGTAAGGATGAGATGCCCCTCACCTACATCTTAGAGTTAGAGCTCTTTGATGTATGGGGCATTGATTTCATGGGACCCTTCCCTCCATCATCAGGTAACTTGTATATTCTAGTAGCAGTAGACTACGTGTCAAAGTGGGTAGAAGCTAAGGCATGTCCTAATAATGATGCTAAGACAGTCACTAATTTCTTGCATAGACACATTTTCACTAGATTTGGGACTCCTCGTGCTATCATTAGTGATGAGGGGTCACATTTCATTAATAAGGCTATGGAGAAACTATTGGCTAAGTATAACATCAGACATAGGGTAGCTACTCCCTACCACCCACACTCAAATGGCCAAGCTGAGATTTCCAATAGGGAGATAAAGAACATTCTAGAAAAGGTAGTTAAGCCTAATAGGAAGGACTGGTCTTTCAAGCTTGAGGATGCACTTTGGGCTTATAGAACAGCATATAAGACACCTCTAGGAATGTCTCCCTATAGGTTGGTATATGGCAAGGCTTGCCACTTGCCACTTGAGTTGGAGAACAAGGCATTCTGGGCCATGAAAGAATTAAATTTTTGTGTGAAGGATGCAGGGACATTAAGATCTTTACAGCTGCATGAACTTGATGAGCTTAGGCACATGGCCTATGAGAATGCCAAGATGTATAAAGAAAAGACAAAAATATGGCATGACAGTAGACTTAGGATCAAAGACTTTAAGAAGGGCCAACTTGTATTGCTATTTAATTCACGATTAAAGCTATTTCCAGGCAAATTAAAGTCTAGATGGTCAGGTCCCTTTATTATTACTAATGTCTTTGTTCATGGTGCCATAGAGATTAAAAACTTGCAGCAAGGACAGCCGTTTATGGTAAATGGTGCTAGGTTGAAGCACTACTATGAGGAGGGGGATGTAAAGACTCTCTCGGCCTTCCTCTTGACTGAAGCATGAAGTTAGAAACGAGAGAGAACGAGTGGTTCCTGTGCTCGTTTAGTCAAGGCCAATGCCTTAGTTTATTTTTTCTGTTTTTATCGATGATCGTTTGTATGTTTTATGGTGTAATTTTAATTGCGTATTTAATGTTTGTTTTGTTTGTTTTTGTAGGGAATCGAAAGAGGGGATCAAGGGGAGTAAATCGCACTTTAAAAATCAAGATTCGGTTGGGCCAAATGAAAGATACGGGCGATCAAAGTTTGGATTTTGTATGGAATCTTGTCCCTAGAATTGCGAAAATATTGCTGACTCCGCAAAAAGAGCCGTTGGGATTTCATCCGTTGCTTTTATAGCCGTTAGAAGGCGCCCGTTTGATACGATCTTCTCATTCTTTGCTCTCCAAGATTTCTGCGATTCTCCCCACCTTTGATCTCTCTCTCCAAACCTCCAAGATTCGACCATGGTTTCCACTAGGGCTGAGAGATCCGCCGCCAAGAAGAAGGCCGACGACGCAGCTGAAGCGGCTGCGAGGGAAGCGCTTCTCACCCTTGCTGATCAGGGTGCTGTACGCACTGGCCGTCTTGGCAAGCTTCCTATTCGTAGGAAGAAGTGGAGGGTGGTAACTGAAATCCCTGCTGGCCCATCTGAGCCAGTGGGTACGCCCACGAAGCGCCGGTGGACTGTCAAGACTGCCGCCGGACCGAGCAAATCCAAGACTCCCTCTGTGGCGAGTCAAGAATCTGATCGTGCATCCCACGAGTCAGCTAAAGAAGGTGCGACGCCGTCTGCATCACCTGTGCGCAGCCCTCTGCCGTCTGAATCACCTGTGCGCAGCCCCCTGCCATCTGAACCAGTGCCAAGCACCGAATCATCACCACCTGCGCAGAGCGCCGAGTCATCTCCAGCGCCTCAGAGTGCTGATCTACCACCTGCGGCTGTGCAGAGTCCTGAGCTGCCGTCTTCGCCATGGAGTTCTGCGCATACCCCGTCAGCGGAGCACAATTCTCCACGGCCTGATCCGGAATTCCCTTATGGGGATTACCAAGAATCCACGCAAGGCAGTGGAGAGGCAGAAGAAGAAGAAGTCTTCTCTCCCATGAGAGAAGACAGCCCTGATGAGCCTGCACAGCAAACGCCTGCTGATGATTCTATGGAGGAGACGTTGGGGGCCTGTTTCCCACAACTCCAGGCGAGGCAGAAGGCCAAGAAGAAGGCCAACAAGGAGGCCAAGAAAGCCAAGAAAGCCAAGAAACTGAAAAAGAAGAAGGCCAAGCGAGTGCCTTCAGCAGAAGACGACAGTACTGAGCCTTCGCTCAAACGCCTCAAGGTGGAGGCTGCTGAATCTTCCAAACCAGCTGATAAGGGGAAGGCTAAACTCTACCCCGAAGATGAACCTCCATCAGTGAGATATGTCTCATCTGATGCTGAATCAAGGGGCGTGGAGCTGAGGAAAAGGGACCTGTTGCACGAGAAGGGGTTCCTTGATCGCCTAGCTGACCTGCCGCAGTTCTTGCGCGCAGGGGTGATCAACCATGGCTGGGAGGAATTCTGTCGACCTCCCAATCCAGCATACACAAGCATGGTGTATGACTTCTATGCGAACGTGCTCAGCCCTGAGGATGGCCTGTCTGTGGTCAGAGGGGTAGAAGTGGACTTCTCTGCTAAGGCCATCAATGAAGCATTCGGTCTAAGGAGCCAGCCTCACACAGACTATGCACGGATAGTGGATGAGCCGACTGAGGCTGTGCTAGAAGAAGCCATCCGCACCATTGGCCAGCCTGAGGCCTCCTGGACAGTCTCACGCAATGGGCGGCACACGCTCATGAGTGCCAACCTCACGGCAAAGGCAGCTGTGTGGTTTTCATTCGTGAGAAGAAGACTCTCCCCGGTGACGCATGAGACTACCATTAACCAGAGCCGTTCGCTGCTGGTTTATGCTATCATGAGAGGTCTCACGATCAACGTGGGAGAAGTCATCAATGCTGCCATCGCCGAGTGTGCTAAAAAGGGTAAGGGGCCATTATTTTTCCCCAACATTATAACGAAGTTATGCTTGCTTGCAGGAGTTCCCACCGAACGCGTGGAGCAGCAGCTGCCCTACACAGGCCATCTGGAGTTGCCTGCACACCTACGGCTGAGAAGGAAGGGCAATATGGAGTTTGAGTTGGATAGGTTGGCTGCTGAGCAGTCCCTATCCATGGCCTGTTTGATGGACCTACAGAGAAGAATGGCTCAATGGGCCAACTATGCGCAGGCGAGGGACAAAGAAGTTGCAGACCAGTTGGGGTGCACCTTCCCGGACTTCCCCACCAACCTCCTAACTCCATGGGTGCCCCCACGACCAAGGCAACCAGATGAGGATGATGAGAATTGAGTGCTGGTTTGAAGAGCACTAGAGGGAGTATTACTGATCCCTCAAGGAACAAAGACAATTTTCCTTTTTTTTTTTTGATAGATTCATGTATATTATGCTGTTTTGTGGTTAAGTTTTGATCTGTTTTGGATGTTTAGTTTTATGTTTTTCCTTTTGCTTAGGATAGTCTGATGTTAGTTGATTAGGTAGGATAGTTTAGTTTTATTTTTAGGATGCATAAGTCACGGAAAAAGGCATGCTAGGGGCCTGAGTTAATGTTAAATCTGCCCAGATTGTATTGCGAAATATTTGCGGTTCCCGCAATTTTTGTGACTGATTGCATGTTTTTGACTGCCCGTTTAGTTAGGCTGTGATCTGTTAAATTCTATCTTTTGCTGCTAGCATGACTACCTTATATAGCTGATCTTGAAGCATGCTGGATGAGTGTCATAGGACACCTTTTGATAGTTTAAATTTGCCTCTGAATAGTGCTCAGCATGCATAAACCATAAGTCCTTATACCTGTCTGTTATGTTCAAATTTTCTGCTGCTGGGATAGTTGCTTCTAGAATGTTTTGCCTATGCCTAGGATGTTTAGATTCTCTTTGTTTTACTTTAGACTAGATGCTTCTAGGACAAGTTTGGGGGTGTGCCACCTCAAACACTCATTGGGGACAATGAGTAGTTGAAGTTTGGGGGAGGCCACCCTAGGCCTAGGAACATTCCTCTCTTCCTTAAGACATAAGCATTCTTCTTCTCCTACAAAAATTTTTGTGATAAATAGAAAAAGTGAAAAATAGAATAAAGAGGGGAGTCTTTCTCAAGTTGCTGAGTAATCAGTGCCAAGTGTGTAAACCACAAGTGGCATTGCATCAAAAGGCAAACCAAGGGAAGACTCCACCTAAGTAAAAAAAGAAAGAAAAAAGAGAAATAGGGGAAGAAGAATGTGTGCTTGGGAGTTATAATCTTGTGGCTTAGATGTCCTATGAAAAAGAACTCTGATCCTTAATGCGCTAAGCACAAGGTTGTAGCTTTTAGGTTTGTCTAGGGAGATGAATGTTTATCCAATGTAGTGATGCCAGGGTTTAGGTTGTTCTCTATAAAGTACCACTGTCACTGTTAATACTAAGACTGGCATGACTCTAAGGAATCCTAGACACATTAAAAATAAGCTGGAAGCATGTACTGAGTCTGGAGTAAAACTTGGTAGAATTTGAAACCTTAGGGATATTAGCATGATATCATAGAAGTAGTTAGATCAGTAGTAGGAGGGTTAACAAAAGCAGTGGGTATAGTAGGCAGGTGAAGTCAGAAGAAGCTAGACAAGAGGTTAGTTCTAAACTTGGAAGTGTGTCACAGGACAGCACTGCTAGAGACAAGAATATAAGGGAGTTAGTGAGTAGATAAAAGAAGAAGAAACAGCAGCCTAAGTAAGTCCTTAGGATGCTTGAGGACAAGCAAAGCCTTAAGTTTGGGGGTGTGTTAAGTCTCTGAAAGTGACTTATTTAGGACCCATTTAGCTTAAGAAGATGTACACATGTAGGTGTTTTTGTGAGCATTTAGCCTAAACCTATGCTTTAATATGAGAATTAGAAGAAGGTAGCTAATATAGGACTTATGCACAATAGGTAGAAAAAGGGGTGAAAACCGAAGAAAAGAATGAAAAAATAACCCTTGCGAATGCATTGCGGAATAATTGCGGTGGCCGCAATTATTCAAGTTAAAACCGTAAGTTGGCTGACATTTTTCTGTTTAGATCCGACTTTTCAGGGATTCGTTCTTTCTCCTCCACCCATTCTGATATACGACGTTGAAGATTGATGGTTCTCCTTGGCCCAATCGCACCTGCAAACTACTATAAAAGGGGGCCAAAGTCGGAGGTTCAGTCATCATTCAACGTGCAGAAGTCTTCTCACAGTCCACCATTTCTCTCGATTTTCCCTTGCCGTCTGTTGGAGTGAGGTTCTCAGCTTTTGGAGTCGATAATCTGATAGGAAGGAGAGAAGATTCTTCTTCTCTCTCGATTGGATTCATCCAAGCACGGCTGAATTCTCATCACCATCATTCGAGGCGACTGCCACGAAGATTTCCAGCACACCTTTACTGTTTTCTGCTCTTTCCTTCTCAATTCCATTTCTGTTCAATGTTGTTCTTAGCTTAGTCATTTACTTATTGCATTTCGTTGTTGTCTGCCTCGAATTCATTCTGTTTAAGCTTTCCTTTGTCATTCAAACACTTGAAGTAATCAAAGTAAGTTTCTGCATTTCACAGTTATTCCTTATTCTGCTACGAGTTTGGCTTGCTGTTTTAAGCACTTTTTCCTTCTAAGCATGTCTACTTTATCTTATATTTCTGTTCTACATATATCCATGAGTAACTAAATTTATTTAGGGGCATGCTAATGACAGAACTATAGGCTAAAGAACGTAAGTCAAGTAGGTAGATCAACACTCAAACATTGATTATATGTAAGCTTCATCCCACGGGCAATTTCGATTGGCCATCCATTTTGTCCAAAGAACTCCTAACCTCTGGAAGGAGTAAGAGTTCAGAGTCGTATAATCATGCTAGCCTTCCATGGTAATCAGGAAACGGCCTAGGAATAGGCGTTTCCCTAGTATAAACTGAACACTCCTGTTTTAACAAGATGCTTAAGACCTTACTTTGAAGTCAAGTAAACTTGAGTCTCTCATGCATGGAATCGGACGATACTTGAGATAGAGTGAGTTTAATGTATAGAGAGTTGATCCAAAGCTTGATAATCGTAATAAAATGCTTATAGGACAGTCATTAGTAGCCCTTAATTCACCTATCTAACCAGTTTCGCTGCCATTTAATTGCGGATTAATTGCGGTTCTCGCAATTCTGCCAAATTGTCTTCTGTCTAGCTGTTTTCTTCTGCGTTTATTGATTTCATCTCTTGACCTTTAAGCCTGATTTTCACTTTAATTTGTTTATGGCATGTTCCTTTATACATTCAGCAAAAAGTAGTTAATTAAAAACCAATTTTACCCCATCAAATCCATCCCATCTTTCTTAACAAACACACTTCGCGAATAGCTAAAATTAAGTCTCTGTGGAAAAAACGAATTAAATATACTTACTACTTGCTGTGAGACCATGTATGCTTGCATGTTCTAAGTGCTCTCTCCATCCTTTTGCTTATTTATCTTTACACACTGAGCACGCAACAGGGGTATGGACTTTATGGGACCCTTTCCCCCTTCATTTGGTTTTGTCTATATCTTATTGGCTGTGGACTACGTGTCTAAATGGGTGGAAGCTAAAGCCACCAAAGTTGATACCGCTAATGTTGTTTCCAGTTTTGTCAAATCTAACATTTTTAGCAGGTATGGAGTTCCACGAGCCATCATAAGTGACCAGGGGAGCCACTTCTGCAACAAAACGATCCAGGCCTTGATGAGGAAATATGGGGTCAATCATAAAATCTCTACCCCATATCATCCTCAGACCAATGGTCAAGCGGAGGTTTCCAATCGAGAAGTGAAGAGCATCCTCGAGAAAACAGTAAGTCCAGGAAGGAAGGATTGGAGCCTCAGGCTGGACGACGCTTTGTGGGCCTACCGTACGGCTTACAAAACCCCCATAGGGATGTCTCCCTACCGGATGGTTTATGGTAAAGCCTGTCATCTCCCCGTGGAGATCGAACACAAAGCTTACTGGGCCGTGAAGAAGTGCAACATGGACTTTGACTTGGCGGGCGAAGAAAGACTCCTCAAATTGCAAGAACTGGAGGAGCTTCGCCTGGATGCATATGAGAACTCGAAGACCTACAAGGAAAAGACCAAAATGTTCCACGACAGACGAGTCGTCAGGAAACACTTCGAAGTTGGTCAGAAGGTCTTATTGTTCAACTCCCGCCTGAAGTTCATGCCAGGTAAACTTCGTTCCAGGTGGCTTGGTCCTTTCATTATCACTGATGTTCATCACTATGGTGCAGTCAAGATTCAGAGCCTGGATACAGAAAAAGAATACACGGTGAATGGCCAGCGATTAAAGATCTTTCATGAGGGAATGTCAGAGGACTTCGACGACCATGCTTACTTGAAAGAGCCTGATTATGAGAAAGGATAAATTGAGTTTTGGTAAAGTCGAGCAATCGACTCTAAAAATTTGCGCTACTCGGAGGCACCCGAGCTTGAACTGTACATGCTTTTTGTTTACTTACCGTCTTTTAGGATTAGTTTAGATTTCTACTCTGATGTTGTGAATTTTCAGGTGAAACAATGGCTCATCCTTGCGGTTTATTGGCTAAGGTTAAAGCGCGCTCTACAACCCTCTAAGTCACAACTCAGGGAAGGTTTTCTTTCCTTTTGTTTTGACTGTGCATATTCGGTCCAATGAGGACATTGTCAATTTCTAAGTTGGGGGTGGTGGGTTGTGCCTTATAGTGATTGTCGAGTTTAGTTGTGGAATCCTGATTTACTTGTTGAGTTATGGTGAAAGCATGCTAGTCTGTCTATGAAATTCTGTGATGTACTGCTGAGGTCTTCGTATTTGTATTTGTCATGAAATTCAGCACAATTGCATATGTTAAGGCCATTTTGAAAATTTTTCAAGAATATTTCCCGGTTTAAGCTTCGCATGTTAGCACTCTATCTTGGATCTGTGGGTTTAGTGTAGCTCTGTTTGTTTTGAAATTCGTTGTCACCTCGAAAGGCAACCTTAGGATGGGCTAAGATTCGTTTTTGTTTGTAGTCCGTGCACTTAAAATTTTAATACAATTTTTAGACTAAAAGAAAAAAAAAATGAATGCAAGTTTATAAAAAAAAAAAAAAAAAAAAAGGTTAATCTCATGAGGCGTTCCTCCTTCTTGAGTTGCCTTAGTAGCCAGGGGCGGTCGTGTAACCCACGGTCGCCACTGCATGAAAAGGATGCACAAAGAAGTGAACGCTAGTCCTTAAAAATGTGAATTTTGCCCGTAGTCAGATGCACTGTGCAATGAAATTGCAGGCAAGCTGAAACGAAAGTAAGATTGACATGTTAGGCGCTCATGAAGATCAATGAAAATGAGAGAAAAGATGCCTTGCGTTATATTACTTGCATAGACGATGAACTGCCCTTAGACTGTTCTGTTAAGCCATAAGTAGGGGGAAAGCGAAATTTTAGGATAGATAGAGTTGTTCTAAGCCTGTTGAAACAACAATGGTGTCAACACGAGCAAAGCGATCCACGCCCAAGAAAGCGTCGCCTGACGCAGAAGAAGCTGCGAGGGAGGCGCTGCTTTCCTTACCAGACGCCGATACTGCGCAACCCTCACGGCCTCCGAAGCTACCAGTGCGAAGAAATAAATGGAAGGTGGCGACTGAGGTTCCTGCTGGTCCCTCTGATCCGGTTGGAACACCCAAGAAAAGGAAGTGGAGAATCGCGATGGATGATTCACCGATCAGGGTGAGAAAAACTTCCAGCGAGGAGAGCCGAGGGAGTGGCTGATAGCTCCATTTTGAAGCTATAATTATGTCCCTAATTCACGTTTATTATTGGCTTAATCTTGCTTTTATGTAATTATTGTAGGTGTTCTCGGTGCTTCGCTCTCGAGAGCGTTTCGGCGCTTTTCGGAGCTTAATATCGCGATTTAAAGGCATAAGAACATTTCCCGGGAAGATCCATGCAAAGGGATGAAGTTTGGGCGCTTTGGGGAAATTGAAGGCGAAATTCCATGCAAAAACCCGAGAGCTAGCGTCGAGCGACAGCGTCGCGACGCTAGCTCGACGCTGCCCAGCGTCGAGACGCTGCCCTAGCGTCTCGACGCTCCGAAGTCTGAAGCGCTGAATTGAAGAAAAAACCCGAGAGCAAGCGTCGAGCGATAGCGTCTCGACGCTAGCTCGACGCCGCGCAAGCGTCTCGACGCTGTGCGAGCGTCTCGACGCCACCCCGACTGCGCGCGCGCGTTATTTAGGGCGCAGCGTCGAGACGCTGCCCTAGCGTCTCGACGCTACGACGGATTACTTAAGTTTTTGTCCGATTTTAGCCGCCATTATCATCTTCTACCTCGAGCTCCGCGCCTGATTTGACGTCCAGCAGCTATTTTTCACCATGGGAGGGGCTAGGAAGCTCGATTTGAAGCCGTCCCACACTACGCAAGTCATGAGTGAGTAGATTTACCGTTTTTGGCTCGGGATTGTAAGGATAAATGTAGTATGAACTCTTGGTGAGGTTGTGGATTGAAATTCTGATTTGGTTGGATAATTTATTGAATTGAATTCTATTTCTTAGCTTAATCTATGAGCACGTTTGAATGATTTAGGACTAGGCACCCTTGATTTTGAGCATGTTCATTTGTTAAAGGATTTGATGCCGTGCCTCTCGTTTCCGCCAAGTAACAAGGAATTATGGCACCTTGAGCGTATTGGCGTCCTTACGCTCTTGGTGTTCGTTCTTCCCGAATTAGGATTCCAAATCGACATACTAATTTCGCGTCCAAATTAGATAGTCGTCACAGTTAGCTTGTTGCTACCGTTCGGTCTTGGGAGAGCGTTGGCCGCCAATGTCCGGACGGTATGCTTGATTAGCATAATTAATTATGTTTAATTAAATCCATGGAGCATGTCTGAGTTATTTATTAATTTTAGACGAGCTGTGCATTCGTTAAATTGTTTAACCATAATACTCATCAACCTATGAACCAAGAGGCATGCTAAATTTATTCCGATCGTCCCGAGTCGGAAACTCCGTTAGCTAAATTTTCCCATTTGCTTTGTTCCATCTTAGTTACTTGAAAACCAACAATCACCCCTTATTTTACTTATATTAATAGTTTGCAAATTCAATTAAGATTAAGTCAAAATTCCTTAATTCCCTGTGGATCGACCCCGTTACTACTATTCTACAAATAGTTTAGTGATTTCGGGCACTTATAAATTTATTTTGGCGGGTCTCGACAACCCGATGATTGGCGATAGTTCAATAATATCGTTACCAGTGGCCGCCCATCATATGAGACGGTCAGACAGAGCTCCGAACCTTCTCCACAGACGCCGGAGCCTGAAGCCCCACCTGAAGAGCACCAAGATTCGGTGCCAAGCGAAGAGCCGGCGGATGAGGAAAAAGTATTTTCCCCCTTAAGGGATGTCAGTCTTGACAGCCCTATGGAGGGGGGAAGCAAGGACTCCATGGATGAGACGCTGGGGGATTGTCTCCAGCAAATGACCACCAAGGCACGGTTGAAGAAGAAGGCCCCCGTGATCGTGAAGGGCAAGCGGCCAAAGGCCTCAAAACGAGCCAAGAAGAAGAAGGTTGGAGCTGGACCTTCTTTAAAGAAAATGAAGATTGAGGCCGCTGAGTCGGCCAAAGCAAAAGAAAAGGGGAAAAGAAAGATGTACCCAGAAGACGAACCTCGAGCTGCGAGGTATGTTTCACAAGAAGCTGAGGCCAAGGGCCTCGAATTGATGAAGAAGGAACTCCTCCACGAGCGAGGATTCCTTGATGCATTGGCGGACCTGCCGCAATTCTTGCGCGCAGGGATCATCAACCATGGCTGGGAGGAACTCTGCAGGCCTCCAATTCCAGTATATCCTGATATGGTGTACGATTTCTACGCCAATCTCACACACCCTGAAGCGTGCCTATCAACAGTGAGGGGGGTAGAAATCGACTTCTCTGCCAATGCCATGAATGAAGCCTATGCTCTCAAAGGGCATACATATTCTGAGTATGCCAAGATCATTGACTCGCCATCTGAGGCAGTCTTAGAAGAGGCCTTGCACACAATCGGCAAACCTGAGGCAGCCTGGGCGGTCTCACGGAATGGGAAGCACACCCTGATGAGTGCAACCCTTCGAGACAAGGCGACCGTCTGGTTCTCTCTTGTGCGCAAACGCATCTCCCCCGTGACTCACGAAACGACTATCAACCAGGGGCGATCGTTGCTGTTGTATGCCATCATGCGGGGACTCACCATTGATGTTGGTGAAGTCATTGCCGCCTCCATCACTGACTGCTCACGCAAAGGTAAGGGCCAATTATTTTTCCCAAACACTATAACTAAACTGTGCTTACGTGCAGGTGTGCCTATTGCGAGGGATGAGAGGCAGTTGGCTTACACAGGCCACCTGGAGCTGCCCACAATCTTAAGGATGAGAAGACGGGGCAATATGAAATTTGAGATGGACGGCTTGGCTGCTGCACAGTCACTGTCCATGGCATGCCTGATGGACCTGCAGCACAAGATGGCTCAGTGGGCTGAGTATGCGCAAGCGAGGGATAAGGATGTGGCTGATCAGCTGGGATGCATATTCCCCACCTTCCCTGCTGATCTGCTGAAGCCATGGGCGCCTCCAAAGGAGAGGAGAGATGAGGACAAGGATGATTGAATGCCAGCTTGACGGCATTCGAGGGAGTTTTCTGATCCCTCTTAAGAAAAAAAAACAAAACCTGCTTTTCTGTGAACTGTTACCTTATTGTTAATCCAATCAATGATCTGTTTTAATTGTTAATTTGTTTGTTTAGAGTAGTTGAGATTAGTTTGATGTCATCTGCGTAGTTAGCTTAAATAGTTTTGTTGTTTTATGTAGTTATTGATGTCTGAATATAGCATGCTAGGAGCTTTGATCACAGCTAAATTTGCTCTGTAGGTTTATTGCGAATTCCTTGCGGTGTCCGCAATTTTTGTTAGTTTGTGCATGTTGTTAGATATCTTTTTGGATGGGCTAGCTCTGTTTAAATTTCGATTTTCTGCTGCTTTACTGACTTCAATATGTAATCTATCTGTTGAGCATGCTGAATGAGTGTCTTAGTACACCTTTGTTCGTTTAAGTTTAGCTTCATTTCTTGCTAAGCATGCACCTCTGTCAGCCCTTAACATATAGTTTTTTCAAAATTCTGCCTCTGAGTTATCTGCTTTAAGAAGGTCGTTCTATGCCTAGGAATTTTAAGTTTTGCTTGTTTTGCCTTAGACTAGATGCTTCTAGGACAAGTTTGGGGGTGTGCCACCTCAGACTCTCATTGGGGACAATGAGAAGTTCAAGTTTGGGGGAGGCAGCCTCTAGGCCTAGGAACATTCCTCTCTCCCTCTTTAAACATAAGCATTCTTCCTTCCTTTTTGAAAAAAAAAATGAAAAGAAAAAAAATGAAAGAATAAAAAGTAGTGTCTCTCTTGAGGATGCTGAGTAATCAGGGCCATTTGTGTAACCCACAAGTGGCACTGCATCAAAAGGCAAACCATAAGGGGAGACTCTACCAGAAAAAGAAAAGAAAAAAGAAAAAGCCAAGGAAGAAGAATGTATGCCTACAAGTTATAGCCTAAGTGCTTAGGTGTCCTGTATGAATGAACTCTGATCCTTAGTTTGCTAAGCACAGGGCTGTAGCTTGAAGGTATGTTAGGGGAGATGAGTGTATATCCAATGTAGTGATGCCAGGGTTTAGGTTGTTCTATGAAATGTACTACTGTTACTCGTGTATACTAAGACTGGCATGACTCTAAGGAATCCTAGGTAGTTTAAAAGAAATACTTTAGAAGCATGTACTGAGTCTGGGATAAAACAAGGTAGAATTTGAAACCTTAGGGAGAGCTGCACAATGTACCTAATGACATAGGCAAATAAATCAGTTGTAGGAAATTTATAAAAGGCAATAGGTTTTAAAGGCAAGAGAAACCAGAATAAGCAAAACGTGAAGTTAGTTTGAACTTAGAAGAGTGTCACAGGACAGCCATGCCACGGATAGTAAGCTTAGGGAAGTCAGCAAGTAGTCAGGTAGAGAGTAAAAGACAAGTATTAGCAGCCCAAGTAAGCCCTTATATTGCTCGAGGACGAGCAATAACTTAAGTTTGGGGGTGTGTTACGTCTCCAAAAGTGCATAAATTAGGGACTTATTTACCATGGAATTGTGTGAACTCTTAGGCGTTTTTGTTAGAATTTAGTTTAATATGTGCTTATATATGAGAATTTATAGAATGGAACTAAATCAGGACTTATTTGTAAAAGGAACAAAAAAGAATCAAAAACGAAGTTAAAAGAGTTGAAATTGTGCATTGCAGGAAAATTGCTGAAACGTTGTTGTCTCCGCAATGTTTAAGCTGCAAATGTTAAGTTGTTCCAACCGTCCGCCGTTTTGTTGCGATCGTTCAGCTGCCCAATTTCTCCCCTGCTGCCACGTGGTGGGTCGTCGTTCAGAATGGATGGTTCTCCTTGACTGAAGAGTACCTGCAAAGAGCTATAAAAGGAGGTCAAGGGGGAAGGAGAACAACAAGCTTGGAAGCGTAGAACTCTCCATCTCAACGCAGTTTCTCTCCATTCTCTATCCCGTTTGTTGGAGTGAAGGAATCAGCTTTTGGCACCGATAATTCGAGAGGAAGAAGAGAAGATCTTTCTTCTCTTCTGATTGGATTCATCCCCAAAAAACGCTAACCTTCCCCTTCATCTGAGGCGCTTGCGGCGAGGAGTTCATGCACACATTTACATCGCTTTCTACTGCTTTCTGTCTTCCCTTTTCTCTTGTCTGCTGTTATTTACTTCTGTTTGTTACATTGTTTCAATTCGTCTTCAATTGTTTAGTCTTTACTGCTTTACAGTCTTTGCACATTACGCTTTGAATCTTACTTAATCGAGGAATCATTTACAACTTTGCAAGCTTTTGTGTCGCTTTCTGTCTTTCCTTACTTACATTTCAATACTGTCAATCATGCTTAAACAATCTAGTAGTTCCATCTCCACATCATCCATGAGTAACTAATCACCCAAGGGTCTGCTAATGATGAATCTATAGGTAGAAATACGTGAATTCAGCATGTAGGATAGCTTCGAATGCATTGAATGTATGTGTACTTCATCCCACGGGCAATTTCGATTGGCCATCCATTTTGTCTAAAGAACTCCTAACCTCCGGAAGGAGTAAGAGTTCAGAGTCGTCCATTCATGCTAGCCTTTCATGGTAGCCAGAAAATGACCTAGGAATAGGCGTTTTCCTAGCACAATTCATTAACTTGCTTATATAAATAGATGCTTAAGTCTTACTTGGATATGAGTGAACTAAAGGATCTAATGCATGTAATCGAGAGATGCATGAGAATGAGTTAAATTGATGCATGATAAGTTGAGCTACTGCTGAATAATCGTATGAAAAAGCCTATAGAGGAGTCGTTAGTTGACCTTGTTTCCTCATCTCACCCGTAAAACGTTGTTAATTTAATTGCTATACAATTGTTGTCTCCGCAATTCTTTTAGTCAGTTTTTGCCTTAGCCATTTTTCCAGTCTTTTACTTTTGCGATTTTATTGCTATACAATTGCTTTCTCCGCAATTCTTTTTCCTCTACCTTCAAGTTAATCTCTTCACTTGCTTTTGTTTATGCTTGCATATCTCGCACGTTCTTCATTAGTTAGGCACATTAATCTTCAATTTATCTCATTTAAACCACCCTTTCTAATTTAGCATCTCACTTCGTTAGTAACTAAGAATAAATCTCTGTGGGAAATCGAATGAAAAAATACTTATTACTTGCTACAAGACCATGTATGCTTGCATGTTCTGAGTGCTCTCACATCGCATTTTTATTTACACATTGAGCTGAGCACGCAACAACAGTTGCCAAAGAAGAGACAGTTGAATCACAAGGTTCAGACATGGATGGTTCATGCATATCAGATTCATCAAAAAGATCAGTAAAAAACAATGGGTCATCCCCATCTCTATTAGACATGCATTCATCCTGAACTAACGATTCAATTGTATCTACTTGACAAAGAGAGTGGACGCTCTCATCATGCTCCAACTCATTAGACACATCAACCTCAACAACTTGTCCACGATACTCAACAGATAAAGTGCCCTTATCTACATTTATCTTAGTTCTAGCAGTTTTCATAAAGGGCCTACCTAATAAGATCGACGCAGACGAAGAAGCAGAATTTCCATCCATTTTCAGAATATAAAAATCCACAGGAAAAATCAGCCCATTAACATTCACTAATACATCTTCCACTACTCCTAAAGGATGCACGAAAGACCTATCAGCAAGTTGTATAACAACACCAGTTTCCTGTATTTCTTTTAAATTCAAATCCTGATAAATAGAGTGAGGCATGACACTAATGGAGGCTCCTAGATCTAGCATGGCTCTTCTAATTTTCTTACCTCCAATAGTGCAAGGGAGAGAAAACATACCCGGATCGTCGCATTTTTCTGGTAAGTTCTTTGTGATCAAAGCAGAAACGTTCTTACTTACCACGACGCGCTCTTTCTCTTTTGTCTTCCTCTTGTTGGTGCATAAGTCTTTCAGGAACTTAGCGTACCTGGGAATTTGCCTGATGGCATCCAACAGAGGGATGTTGATCTCTACCTTCTTGAATGTGTTTAAGAACTCCTCCTCGTAGTTGTCCTTGAGCGGTCTCGCTAACCTGCTAGGAAAAGGAGCCTTAGGCACATAAACTCTAGTGCATGTAGGATCGAAATTTACCCCATGCAACCATGGTTCGGGATTTTCTGTCTGTGGCTCGACGTGGCCATAATCGACTTCCACCGGCGGGGTACTCGTGGGAAGATGCTTCCCACTTCTCAAAGTGATGGCACTAGCGTTTTCTGCGTTCTGGTGCTCCATCACTGTCAATCTCTTACTGACTTGAATCACTGCATCGCTCAGAGTTTGAAACTGCTCTCGAGTTTCCCTATGGTGCGATTCAAGTATGTCTTCCAACGATCTACCTGAAACAGACGAACGGGGTTGTGAGTTGTTTTTCAAAGCAAGAATAGCACTACTTACTTCAAAAAGTTGAGCTTTAAGCTCGTCCACGTCCCTGATCAGGCGATCTTTCTCCTTGTCTCCATCTCCACTCCGCTCCAAACTTCTAGCCAAGTTGGAAATCAAAACTCTAGCTTCAGCGGGTGTTTTATCCATGAGACATCCTCCACTTGCGACATCAACTAACTGTCGGTTTGGCGGTAAGAGACCTTCGTAGAAGTTCTGAATGAGTTGTTGTTCAGCTACTTGGTGGTTGGGACAATCCTCACACAACCGACCAAATCTCTCCCAACACTCGAGAACGGTCTCTTTTTCTCCTTGCTCAATTCTGTTTATCATTCTTCTAAGGGCGGCGACCTTGGGAGGCGGAAAATACTTCGCATAAAACGCTCCCTGCAGCTCTGCCCAAGAAGTGATGGACCCAGTCGGTAGGTAATACATCCACTCTCTCGCCTCCTCCTTCAAAGTGAAAGGAAAGGCCCTGAGATGGAGTTGATCTTCGGTGATGTCGTCGGTCCTAAATGACGAACACACCATCTGAAATGCCTTGACGTGTCTGACGGGATTCTCATCTGTATTACCACAAAAAGAAGGTAATAAGTTAACCAGACCAGCTTTAAGTTCAAAATTACCTGAGGCTACCGGATACAATATACTCGATGTGTTCCGGCCTAGCTCAGATGATGCAAGCTCCCTCAAGGTTCTTTGTTGCTCAAGATTACCCACGACCTCCATCTTTGCGCTTCTTTTGAATTTTCAAAGAATGACTGCGCTAAAAATCTCGAACAAAAACGGGTAAAATAATACAAAAGAATTAAACTGTACAAAAAAAAGTAAAGAAAATTTTTAAAACCAACAAACTAAACTTAACTAAACTAAATTAAACTTAGTTCCCCGGCAACGACGCCAATTTTGGTAGAGCACTTTATGTGGTACTCCAAATTCAAGCTGTCGAGGCTTGCCAAAATACAATTTATAAACTCGAGTACACCGAGCTATTTGCAGCTAAGTGGTAACGGGGTCGATCCACAGGGAAATAAGAAATTTAATTTAACTAAGTCTAATTTGCTAGAGATAAAAAGTATGCACAAATTGAAATAAAAGAATGGTAATTTGGTTTGGGGGGAAGGGAGCTCCTAATATGCAAGCTAACGGAAAATTAAAGGACAACGTGCAAAATTTAAACGGTCGTGCTTAACTTCGAATAATGGGATTGATCGTTATGGATGTTCGGTTCATCGATACAATTTACTCGCTAGCTATGTTCATGCACACAATTCATTTAGCTATTTCCAACTCAAATGACCCAAAGATATGATTAGAAATGTGCAATTCTAATCGTTCTTGGCCAACAATTCATTCAAGGTTGCGACCCCTAAATCGACTATAAGCCAGTAACGGGAACATTGTGACGGCTTAATCCTAAGACTAACCCAGTTTCTCTCTCGCCTAAAGCCTAACATGAAAACGTTAATTAATTCAGATTACCAACTGTCACTTTGTAATGAATCAATTAGCCATGCTTAAGCCCGTGCTACCTAGCGGTTTGGGCAATTATACGTCCCAACCTTTAGCCCTCTATCATGCATAAGAAATTAGAGCGTCAATCTAATTTAGCTACACATGCTAGAATTGGAATAAGAACAAGCAAGAGATGCAAGAAACATGCTAATTATCTCAACATTTACAAAGAGGCAAACCTCCCCAAACATCCATAATTAACAAAACCCAAATCGAAATTAAGTACTAACCTTCGTTTAGCCTTCCATGGAGGATGTATAATTCAAATCCCCCATGGAAGAGCTTAGTAGCATACAAAGAGGAGAAGAAGAAGCCCAAAAATGGTGGAAGTTGGCGTAGACCCGAGAGGAAGAAGAAGATAAAAAGTTAGAATCAAAATTGGGCAAAAATAGGCGTTTTCACGCCTTCAGACGTCGGAGCGTCGAGACGCTAGGCCAGCGTCTTGACGCTGTGCCCTAAGTTGGTCGCGCGCGCGCGCGCGCGGGCAGCGTCTCGACGCTGTCGCGCGTCCGTCTGGGAAATTTATCGGGCTGACGTCGAGACCCTCGGGCGGCGTCTCGACGCTGGGGCGCGCGCGTGCTTCGGATGGTGTCGGGGCGGCGTCGAGACCCTCGGGCGGCGTCTCGACGCTGGGGCGCGCGCGTGCTTCGGATGGTGTCTGGGCGGCGTCGAGACGCTCGGCCAGCGTCTCGACGCTGCCGCCCATGCAAGTGAGCTCTCGGGTTTGGATGGCCAAATTGTGTCTCTTCAAGGCAATTTTTGCCATCTCTTGGATTCTTTAAGCCATTTCACTCCCGATGCATCTATGAAGCTCTAAAACGGCACTTTAAGTCTCGAAATGTGTCTTTGGACTTCCCGAGCTCTCTACCATGAAATCACCTACAAGGAAGCATTTTAATCAATATATGTCATGGTTTTAGCCAGAATTAGGGACATAAAGATAGCTCTATTTTGGAGCTATCACACCCTGTGTCCCCAACTATCTATCTGGTCTTACCCTTGAAATGGGAGGCTTATTAAGTCGGCACTGTTGAGCCACTCTCACCCATGCAGATCTAAGGATAATCCCGAATAAACAGGAGTTCATAGTTAGCTCATGATTAAGGTCAAGTTACCTAGGTCATCGTTTTGAAATTGTAACGACCCGACTTTTTATGACCTCATTCTAGGACTGTTACTACATGCATGACGTCACAATCCTCAATAAAATATTAAAAAAAACTTTATTTTAGAATTAAAAGATTCAAGACACATACATTTAATTCGGAATTCTAGTAAAACATAAAACATAATCAAATAAGTTCCTTCAAAATCAATCTAAAACCAAAACTAACTATTCTAATCCTTAGCATAAAATGTTCAAACCGACTGTATGAAATAATAATTTAAATAAATGCGGAAGCTCGAACTCCACGTGTCCCATGACATCATCAACTGATCACCTCGTCAAGCGCCCGATATGTTCCTAGTAATACCTGAAAAAAAAATGTTTTAAGAAAGAATGAGTATTTTAAATAAAATACTCAGTAAGCAACTCCACTATCGTGGTTAGGCTATACAAACACATGCAACCATGAGTTGACTGAAGACTTTAACTAGTGGGACCTAAATCTTCCTCTTTAGCTTACCACTATGTTCATGTTCTTCTAGATGTGCATCAATTTCATACACATCAGTCTCAGATACATCAATTTCATGTACGGGGAACCTTCTAGGCATGCATCACTTTCATACACGCCAACCTCTAGGTATGCATCACTTTCTTGCATAGGTGAGCATCACTTTCATACTCACCGGCTCTAAGCACATCACTTTCATGTGATTAGAACCCCTAAACATGCATCACTTTCATGCAGACAAAATTGACAGGAAATGGAGGGTAGTTATTTTAGCATCTCATGGCTCATATGTCACACTCAAATGTATGGGTCCCTCCTAAAACCTTTTAGATACTAGAAATGTGGAAATGATGCAACATAGAGTACTTTTCTCTTATGCATTAACTACACATTTCACACTTTCAACATGCAACTAATTTACCACACTTCACAAGGTTGCATCAACTAAAAACATAACTTGTCCATCACATTAATCGCAACAATTGCAAAGACTTCATTTAACTTCACACACATAAATCATTCATAAACATAACATTGAAATCATTTTAGAAAAATTCTTAGAAATTTCGGCAGAGTCTCCCCTGAAAATCGGATAACCACATCTGAAATAAAAACACACTTCGTAAAAACATTCTCAAACACCAGCAACCAATTCAGAAAACGACACCAGAAACCAATTCAGAAAACATCACTGAAAAGTACTCAGACTCATTCAATCACCAACCAATTTCCTCATCCTTCCATTAAACAACATACATTAGCACCACAAACACGCATCAACCTATAGATCTATCAGCACACAATTCCCAACCTAGCACTAAGGCGTTACGACAGTAAAGTTACTTACCTGAACTAATTCCAGCAACTTTAGTCCTCCAACTATCTTGTAAAAGTTTAACTTCAATCCCAAACTACTATCTACATCAAAATTTGTCGTTTGACCTCAAATACTCAAGGAGTAAATTACCCAAATCGAAGCCCAAAGGACCCAATCCCTTGTTGGATCGTGGCCAAACGCCCTTGAATCTGCAAATCTAAAATCCAAATCGAGCGGGTAATTATGTTCGGAGTCAACTAAATTCGTCGGTAACGAAAACAGAAGAAGACTGAGAGGAAACCTCACCTGATCGTTGCGGCTGTCGACTGACCGGCGGCGGCGTGCGGCTGAGCGGCAGACGGAGGTTGCGGCGACGGAGATCGAAAAAGGGGGAGAGAGCAGCGGCCGGCGACGTGCGGCTGGGGCGGCGATCGGCGTTCGGCTTGGGCGGCGATGCGTGCGGCGACGAAGATCGACGGCGACGTGGGTGGAACGGAGCAGAAGTAGCGAAGTGGAGGCGGAGCGGCGTGCAGCGGCTGAGCGAAGGGGCGACGACGGCGGGGCAGAGTTGTGCAGCTGACTGGCGGGGGAGGGAGAGAGAACTGAGGGGGAGGGGGGCGGCGTCTACTGTGGGTCTTCTTCACGAAGAAGAAGACCTGCGTTTTTAATTTTTTTTTAATACTTTTGTTATAATAATAATATTATTATTATTATTAATTCATTAACTCTTAATTGACTTGGTCAAAAAACTAATCTAACCTCTTTTTTTTTCTAATTTATTCTACAGAGTCATTTTCCTTCTTTCTTTTTAACACGCCTCAAAGACCCAATTGAACTCAAATTAATCTTAAATGAAACGCGGGGCGTTACAGAAATAGTCAGTCTTTAAAATAGTAAACAGCGTTATAAAACAAAAGTGACTTATTTCGCGGTCCGGTCTAATGCAAACTCTTTGCATAGGACGCCCTCATTCACATGTCTCCACATGAACGATTCAGGAACGCATCGTTTGTACTATATACAAAATGGGTCGCATCCAATAGTGTCCCCAGGATAAGGTATCCAACCTTATCTGCATACTATAGACCGTTTTGGCTATTTACTCGAACTTGATCCACTTTTATGTCTCCACGTAAAGTTCAAGTACTCATGTTATAGCCATGGATCTTAGTTTATTGGATTTAGGGTTTTCTAAAATGAAATAAGCAATTTACATATTCAATAATAACTTTATTGAATAAACCTCAATAACACTTTATTAGTAATAAAATATGTTTATCGATTACAAACCACGAGTTTTAGAACATTAAACCCAACAAGCACAACATTGGTTATCCGTTACTAAGTCTCTCACGGCTAAAGTGTTTGAGGGACACCTAGTGAATCTAGGGCTGCAAGTTGTACAGTAGGACAGTGGGAGAAGCTTTGGATATTTGATATTCCAATTTTCTCACTCAGCATGTACTCCACATACGTTTTAGTCAGGGGCGGATCCAGAAATTTTTGTCAGGAGGGGCACAATTCCAATAGAGTTTAATTGCAAGTTTAGTCCTTGAAATTTTCGATTTATGTCTATATAGTCCTTGAACTTTAAAATGTGTTAAGAGACTCTTAAACTTTCAATTTTTAGTCTGATAGATCTTTATTCAATTTTCTGTTAATAGATCCTTAAACTTTCAATTTTCTGTCTACTAGATTCTTCAAATTTTAATTTTGTGTCTAATAATTAAACTCTAAATTTTGTATCTAATAAATATATATTAGAAAATTTAAAATATTAAATATTTTGTTAGACATAAAATTAATGTGTCATCAACTTATTCAACATTTAAAAAAGAAATCAAATATCTGTTAAATACAAAATTAAAATTTTCAAGCTTGATTTTTTTTAGAAGATGTAATATTTATATTAAGTAATATTAATTCAAAAATAATAATAAACCATTTTAGAATCCCAACTTAAATATGTGTAAAAAAAAAAAAAAACTTAAATATATATGATTAAATAATATAATTTGAAATATTTATCGTTTTTCAAAATAGAATTAATTTATATTTTTTAGAATCTAAAATAATTTATATTTTTAAATAGAATTATGTTTTTTTTTCCAAATATAAAATAATTTACCTAAAAAATAGAGAATTGAATTCTCTTTGAATCGAACTCGGGCATGCCCAAACATAAAAACTCAGAGACCGTGCCCCTTGCCATCAGACTAGATGAATGTTTTAGTATTTTTTCCGAATTTAATTATACAACTATATAAACTGTAGTTATATTTTCCAAACTCCAATATACGAACATATAAAATTAAAAATTTCAGGGGGGGCACGTGCCCCCTGGCCCCTACGTGGCTCCGCCCCTGGTTTTAGTCCAAGTGGGAGTTTGTTGGGTTTTATGTCCTAAAACTTGTGATTTGTAAATTGTTTGAATATATATATTCTATTTCAATAAAGTTGTTATTGATTTTAGTGAATTGTGTTTGTATTAAGCTATATCAATAACAAACACCCATGGCGACAATATGAGTACTTTAACTTCATGTGTGACATGAAAGTGAATCAAGTTCAAGTAACAGCCAAAAACAGTCTATAGTATAGGGATAAGGTTGGGTACCTTATCCTGGGGACATTATGGATGCAACTCACTTTGTATAGTACAAAACGATGCGATCCAATATCGTTTCATGTGGTGACATGTGAGTGAGGGTGTCTTGTGCAATGGGCATTGCATAAGACTGGACCGCGAAATTAAGTCGCTCTTTCTTTATAACACCGTTTACTATAAAGCCGACTTTTTCATATGATGACCTAGGTAACTCGATCTGAATCATGAGCACACTATGAACTCCTGCTTATTCGGGCTTATCCTTTGACCTGTACGGGTGAGAACGGTCAGATCGTCGACTCAATAAGCCTACCATCTTGAGGATAAGACCGAGTAGGGAGCTGGGAACATAGTCCTACGAGATGGAATTCACTCATACCCACCTTTAAGGTTTAGTAGAGAGGTTGTTCCCTTAAGTGCTGACTCCGGGTCTTGAACAATGGGCGCCCACCCTCTCTTTGGCATGAGAGGGATCCGGTTTGATGGTTGGACCACAAACCAATTGTTCATTAGAGGAGCAGTGGGGACTTACGGAGAAAGATGTAATTACAGGGGTTAAACGGTTTATATGACCAACTGTAATTACGAACGACCTGTGAAGGATCGACTTGCTGATGACGGTTATATCAAAATGACAGAAATATATCTACGGTGACGGGAGTGCAACCCTTGGATTTTAGTGGAGTCGTCGGGGGTTAACGAATGTTGGTTAGCTTGGCTAAAGAGTTTGGTCGGTTAATCTCGTATCGTTGGAGCTCTGATCTGTAGGTCCTCTAGTTTCTCCTGGCTAGCTCGGATTAAGCCGTGTAACAATATAAGAGAAAAAAGATTTGAATTTATTCAAATTCAGTTTTTGGAAGAATGATGGAAATATTTAAATATGAGATCGGTCTAAAACATGAATATGGATTCATGTGTGAAAAATCGGTTTTCGAAAAACCCGGATTAGTCATATTATTTAATTAATATTTGATATTGAATTAAATAGTATTAATGAATTAAAAAGTTTAAATAATTAAATTGTATATTATATTTTTATTAATTAAAATGTTTAATTAATAAAATATATATTATCTTTATTTAAAATTAATTTTGAATTAAAAAATAAATAATGTATATTATAATACTGATAAGGGATGTTATGCATTGTGCATGTTTGATATTTGTTTTCAACTAATTCTTAAGAAATATTTTTTAAAACCGAGCATAGTTCAATTGGTATAAGGTTGTGCTCGTGACTATGAGGTCATGGACTCATGAGTTCAATCCTCGCTTTAATTAAAATACGGTTGCAAAAAAAAAAAAATTATATTTTTTAAAAGTTTCAATTGGCTTTGTCATTTGATGATTTTTGAGATGAG
Source organism: Herpetospermum pedunculosum (assembly GCA_028017165.1). Classification (NCBI taxonomy): domain Eukaryota; kingdom Viridiplantae; phylum Streptophyta; class Magnoliopsida; order Cucurbitales; family Cucurbitaceae; genus Herpetospermum; species Herpetospermum pedunculosum. Next base: position 47,283,208 of record CM051528.1, on the reverse strand, counting down.
AAGAAGTGAGTTAGTTCATTTTGATGAACTTCTTTGGTTTTTCTATGTTTTTGAAGCTCTCGGCAAAGAGAGAAAAAAAAAATCTCATTTTTTGTTTTTATTTTTATTTTGTGAAAAATCATCTTTTTTCATCTCTTCATCTCCCTATTAGAAGAGTGTTCTTTTCCATCTACTTCCTTTTTCAATTCTTCTCTCGTAAAGGAGTCCCACCACTCTGTTGCTCGACCCGAGGATAGCGGGACTACCGGAAGTGGTCCTCGAAGAGTTCGAGAGAAGTTTCGAAGAGTTCGTGAGAAGATTCAAGCGACGGATTTGAAGAAATTTAGAACTACAAAGGTATGTGTTCTATTTTCTCTTTTTCAAAGTTTCGAACATGTTTTTGTTTAGTTAAATTGATGAAATTAGAGTGTCAACGATCCAAATCGCTTATGCAGCGTTATGCGCTCCATCAGGGTGATGAGCGTCCGATTGGACGTTCATGTCCTACTTGACAGGCCAGTTGTACAACGGCGCCCCCAATCCACTTAAGGATCATGCGTAGACCATCCACACCTCCTCGTCTGATGTGAGTGATCCAAATGATGATAACCGGTACGGACCGACGACGATCGTCTGCTCCACGCGACCTATAAATACCTCTCTGAAGGTCCTCATTAGGTATGTGATTCTTACATTACACACTACACTCCTACTTAACACGCAGAACTCTCTCTGACTTAAGCATTGGAGTCCAGTGGGGTCAGCCCCACACCGGTGCAAGTTGCTCTTTCTTTCCTGTGCAGATCGACTTCAGATCCAGCGGCGGCCAAGCTCGCCGGAAGTTCGGACGAAAGGGAAGATCCAGATTTTTGCGCCAACAAACTTCTTAATTGCTTTAAATTCCTTAAGTATTTCTTTTGAGGAAGTATTTTTGTATTATTATGGGTGTGAGCTTAAAATGGAAGTAATTGATGCATTTGATCATGTTTAGGTGCTTATTTGACAAGAAGACTTCGGAAAGATATAAAGCAGATGAAAAGAGCCAACTTTGATCGAGCAAAATTCTAGCAAATTTTGTACCTGAAGTACGTGGATTTATGAATTGTCTTTTTCGTACAAAAATGTTTTCTCTTTCAGCCAATCAGAGGTTGCCAACCGTTTTTAGGGCAACCATTCTCTAAATTCAAGGGCATTTAAGGATAGGGTAGCCACAATTGGAAAGATAGTTGATTTCAGAGACATTTCTAAAAGTTTTCGTTGGCAACTTTTACAAGAAGCATTTTTACTACCTTGGGGAAGAAGTCGTCGAAGAAGAGCGACATTGATCCTGGTCGCCGAAGAAAAAGTCTTCCCCTTGACGCCAAGAGTTACTGTTGCACTATTCCGACCACTTATTTCTCCTTATTTTCCATCTACTCTTCTTTTATACATTGTTTTATTAATTGTAATGTTTTCATCGAGTCCTTGTTTTAGACCCTTAACTTTCAGCATGTTAAATTAAACCTTAAGGGGGAAGGATTAAAAATATGAATTAAGTTATTTCAGGATGTTTTAGCTAACTTTTGTGTCCCCCTATCTTCAAGTTGTTATGCATTTTCGACTAGCTATCCATTTTGCATAGTGAGTTCTTGAGCTTCGAAATATATTTAGTTACCGTCATTTGATTTACTTTTAATAATATTTATCAAGAAAAATCATCAAGCCTCTATAAAAATATATTTAGTTACCGTCATTTGGTTTACTTTATCATATTTATCAAGAAAAAACATCACGCCTCTGTAAAATCGATACAAAAATACTTATTACTTGCTACATGTGTATACTTGCAAGATTGAGTGTTGACTTTTCATTGCATATTTCTTAGAGCAACATTGATCAATTCTAGGGTTTCCACACTCGTTCAACTCTGACTTCTTCACTGAGACAAGCATTGTTTAATAGGCACATGATCTGGATTTGTTGCTAACTTCAAGGTGAGATCTTGGACTGCAACGTCACAGGTAAGTCATGGGTTTGTTGGCTGAAAATCCTCAACAGTTTTGCCCCAACTTTAATTTCGAGAATCAATCAACTGCATTATGCGCCCCCATGCACCCAGATATCAACTTCTATCTATTGAACTATGTATTCAATTACTAATATTCAGAACTTCAAAAATCAAAATTGCATGTTAAGGGTAACGATTCTTTTTGCTAAATTTTTAGTTCCTGCATCTCGTCAAGCTATAACCATTTGTTTGGTTGAAAATAGAACAAAACAACTCAAATTTTAGCTAGAAATTTGGAAGCTACCAGTCTTCACACGCAATCAAAACCAAACCAGACATCACATACAACATAAAATCTTAAAAACACACAACACAGTAATCATACGAGCAGAAATATTGAAAATAAAATACTAGTCACCTAGTAGTTCCAAGTAGGAATGATAGTAGATGTCCTGCCCTTTTTCTTGCCTGTTTTCAGTTCCTTTCATGGTAAGATCATACTATCATGAAACACGAGTCTTGAACCACCAATGTCAGTCATCTCCTTTAAATCTAATCTTTATCCAAACAAGAATCTAGAGAGATGAATATTAAAGGATAAAAATTACCTCGATTGAACTAACAACCAAAAACCACTGCAATGATGCTCCAATGTGTACAAGAGGATTAAGCTTAAAGAGTAATGAGATTGATGCCTACAACGTTAGCTTTATTAGTGCTACATTGTTGCATTAAGGATTCCCATTTGAATAGGTCAACGTCCAAATACAATTAAGTAATCCAACAGCAATCGTTGTGGCAAGGATTCACGTGCTCAAAGTTCAATACAATTATAAAATCCATAAGGATTCTCATGAAATGGGTCTTGGGTACAATACTGTTAGAATATTGTTAAATCAGTTCATGGGGTTGCAATCAAAACAGAAATTGTTCTCGATTCATCCTCTATAAATACCTCAATTCCAGATTGAGTGAAGAGAGTGAAAAATTGTACAATTACAGAGAGATTGAGAGAAAGTGTTGTGCACCTTTTGAGAGTTTGTAATCTCCGTTGTAGAAGGTGAATAAAATATCTTCTGCCCCTTCTCACGGTGGATGTAGGCTGCAAAGTTCAACCACTTAAGATCCTTGTGTTCTTCTTCTTCATTCTGCACTTCTACTCTTACATCTCTTCTTCATTGCGTGCAATTTTCTCCATTTCTTTTCTTCAGAAAATCTTATTGTTTGTTTGAGCATTTTGGGGTTGTTTTGCATGTGGGAGTGCACAAGAAGCTGCAACGTGTACTCATTGTTTCTTTCTTACACGTGGTTGACACTAACAATTGGTATCACAACCTACAAAACAATCAAGAAACACTTTCTTGAGTATCAAGAATGTTTGTCACGAGGTATGAGATCGAACTGAGAAGGGTGATTTCGAATTATGAAAGGCAAAGATAAAGGTCATTCTTGGACAACAAAAGGCCGTCAAAGCCATCCTAGATCCCTCCAAATTACCAACCTCAATGACTCCAAAAGACAAGGAAATAATGGAGCTTGCTGCGTATGGAACTACCATTTTCTAAATTTGAGTGTAATGTTCTTCGACAAGTAATAGATGAAAAGAATTGTTTCAAGATTTGGGAGAAACTAGACCCTCTATTTCTTTCCAAAGATTTTCCAAACAAAGTATTTCTAAGAAAAAGATACTTCACATGCAGAATGGATTCTTCAAAATCACTCACTGGAAACTTGGATGACTTCAAAAGATACTTGACGTATATATATTTTATACCTGAACCAGACACATCTCACTTCCAAACATTAGGGGTGGAATAAGAACTCTTAATACAAATTCTAAACATTTTCATTTAAAGGATTGGGAGCCTGTTTAATTAGTCATTGAACTTTTCAATGTAAGTACCAAATTTCTTTGAAAAAAAATAGTCTGTCTAACATAACTTATCGGCCTACTAAAAGTTCAGTTTTATGAACGTTTAACCATAAAGCACAAGCAACTTGAACCCTTCAAAGTTAAACCCTTCATAATAATCTTGTTTTCTATTAAATTAACGTATTTCTTTCAAACGACGATTTGACAACTAGGCCAACCCTCGATGGTTATCAAACTATACAAAGTTAATTCTCCAATGTATTCAAATTACCTTACTTGTTGCAGTGAATTTGAGATGGGGATACATGTGAATATTCAACAATGTCAAATCCGTATCCCTAGGTTCACACTGCAAGCATTGTGATATGAAATACAAAACTACAGTTGCCTCGATTAAAAAGTTACCATGATCAATAAGAGAACCAATCAAGACAACAAAAAAATTGAAGTTCTATGTTACCAAGTCTTAATAGATTGAACTTGCAACTAGTCTTTGCCAACATAATCTATATCAATGTCTATCATAAGACAATACAACATAGTTGGGATAGTAATGCAAATAGAGGGAAAGCAATAAACTTACAAACTAATCTATTCTCCATTTTAAATAGGTTTTCCACTTGACTAATACTAAAATCTAAGAAGTGATAGAACAGCTTCTAGAAAACTTCCTCCAACAAGTAGCTCTACAGCAAAAATCGCCTACCATAGCTTCAAAGATGAATGAATAAAGAAATACAGTAGAAAAATGTACCTTCACATCCCTAACACACACATGTTCAATATATCTATAAAGAAAATTTTCTAATAAATTTATGATTATTATCAACTACCACAACAATCATGATGGATCTGTAATTAATCTAAGAAAACAGTATAATATAAATAGATTCCTTTAAAGTCAGTGACTCAGTAATATATATATATATATATATATATATATTTATAAGAAACTGGACTTTCAACGAGAAAAACAATATAATAGAGGGTTATACAAAAAACAAAGCCAACAAACGAAGTCCCATAACTACAAGAAGGGACTCCAATCCAACCAAATCAGACCAATACCATAATTACAAAAAGGCTTAGTGACCGACGCCCACAAAGATGCATTAAACCTAGCCACCTCTTAAACCTCATCACAAAACCGCTCCACATCTAAAAATCCTATTGTTTCTCGCAATCCAAACTCCCTACAAAAAAGCAAAAAAACTAGCATGCCACAAATTTTTTCGCTTCAATCCAAAGTCAGTAATATATTATATAGTGTACTCTTCAAAGTATCTTAGCTCATGTGTCATACGAAAGTTATGCTAAGGTTCCTACCAAGACCGTATGAGAATAGAATGTACAAGCAAAATGTCCTAAAATGCGAAGAAAACTAGTACCTTTGATTTAATAGTCCATTTATTACAAACACATAATTCTTACATTTTTTTTAAACAAGACACAAAACTTTTCATTGATAAGATGAAAAGAGACTAATACCACATAAATCCTTCGTTAAAAGAATGATGTGTCTTGGTTGCTGAAGGGTGGAGCGAATCATCCTTTTGATGACATGAGTGTAATGGCAATAAAATTAGAACCTAGTATAGAATATAGATCAAACATAGGTCTCCACAAGCTACTAAAAAACATCCTAGTGTTGAAAGAAGAAACTGAAATTAAATTAAAAGAAGGGTTTTTTTTTTTTTTTTTTTTTTTATCTATATTAAAGAAGATTTTAATTCTCTACCTCATCAAAATAGAATCATTTAGTTAGCCACAAATTTTCTAATAATTGAAAATTTTAACTACTGAAGGGTTTTAATTTCATCACTAATTTTAATATAGAGTTAAATTTGATAAAATTGGATGTTTAAGGTTAAAATATGTTCCACTAAACCAAGTATATGAATAAAAGGTGGAATCTTGTGCATTATTTTCATAACACTTAATTTTGTGTACTAGTTTGTTAGGACTTGATTTTCATTGATATTTGTGGTTTTGGGATATTTTATGTTTTTTAAAAATTAAAATTAGTGGATGAATGTAACAAAAACTTAATATAACATGAGAAATGCAACACTTGTCCAAGTCCAAGGTCCCACTTGACAAAATTGAAAATCTTGGGTAAAAGTTGGCTCACTTCTACAAGTTTAAAGTAAATTGAAATACAAACCTGAAACACAGGTTTAAACAAATTTTTAATTATTTCTAACAAATTTTAAGCAATAGCAATTTCTTAGCCATGGTGTATAGCCAAGTATGCACCAACAAACAAGGCAGGATCTATTCATATTGATATTTGCATCTTCTGACTCTACAAATTGTATGACTTATCAAGGATTGTGAAAACTTGCAGCCTCGTCAACCTAAATCACTATATTATTTAGAAAGAAGCACATAACTTTGGCATAAAAAAATGGAGAAAAGAACCTTTGTTCTAAAGGTATCCACCCATCGAAGAATGACTGGGCATGTGATGTCTACTATCAAATGAAGGTAGCCCTGGAGTTTGGAAAACAGATCCCTCATAATGAAGATAGAAGTCTCGAACTAACCGCCATTTGCAAATGTATCAACGTTTCCTTTTGGCTTCGCAACCAAAAACTTCATCCACCTTTGATAAGGTGATAAAAAAGGCTTCAACTTCAGCTCCTGAGATATGAAACGCTAATCGTTGGAATGCTGCCCTTTTCGATAAGAGATTTAACTCCCAAGCCAGTTCGCTCGTCTTCAGATAATTTAAATATTGCATCCCTTATGGTTACATAGTTCTTGTCAGTCGGATCGGGAATGTTTCCTTTCTCAATTGTCTCCTTTAATATGTGAAGAGCCATGGGAAAGTTTTTTTTTGATATGAAAGCATCAATCAATGCAACAGAGACATAACTGTCGGGTTTCATTTCCTTTTCTTCCATCCTACGATAATAAACTAGAGCTGTGTCGGGCCTTCCACACTTGCAAAGACCGTGCACAATTGCCATGTAAGCTATCCTATTTGGGGAGCATCCTTTTGGCTGCAATTCATTCCAAAGTATTTCAGCATCGTCGGGCCTTCCATAATTGCAGCATCCATCGATCAAAGTCGTGTAAGTGATGATGGTCGGTTCCCTATTCTCTCCATTCATTTTGGAAAGACAAAGTATGGCCTGATCAATATCACCACTTTTGCACCATCCATCAATAAGAAGATTATAGGTAACAACTGTAGGAACAAGCCCTGCCATTGTCATTTTGTTCAGAAAATCCTCAGCTTCGCTAACTCTCCCAGCTTTACAGTAGCCATTTATCAGTACGTTATAAGCAACCACGTCTGGACGATAACCCCGAGTACAAATATCTTGGAACATCTTGAAAGCACAATCCACTTCATGAACCTTAACTAGCCCATCCATGGCAGCAGAGTAGGCAACTATATCAGGCAGGAAGCCTTCACAAACCATATCAGAAAGAAAATTACAAGCTTCAATAACTCGCCCACTTTTGCACAGTTGTTTAACAAGGAGTGTAGAATGTTTTATCCATGGCTCGTGCCCATGACCACGCATCTCCCTCAGTAATTCAATGGCTCCTACAGTATCCTCTCTTCTACACAGGCAACCAAATATTGAATTATGGGTAAAATGTGTCGGTTGAAGTCCCGATTGCTTCATGTCTCTCAGAAGTTTATAACTTTCCTCCAATTTGTCTGATTTGCACAGTGCATCTATCAAATTGTTATAAATTAATTGGTTTCGTTCACAACCAAGTTGAATCATATCTTCAAAGAGGCTTAATGCTACATCCAACTTACCCGTCCTTAACAAACCATCGATTACAATACTGAATGAAGCAGTATTAGGAAGTACCTTCTTAAAAGTTTGGTGGATCTCACAAATCTGAATATCATCACTATGAGACTCATTTCCCATTGTAACCCGAAGCAAATGACAAGTACTATCTACTGAGCCAGCATTAACAAGACAAGTCAACACACAATTGTAAAGCAAGATCATACCTTCATCATTTATATCTTTTGGTCTTTCCCCAAGTAACATGATCACAACTCTTTCTTCAGAAGAAGAGGCTATCAGCTTTGCAAGTAACTCGATGTCGGGCATAATTCCAAACAACTTCATCTTCCAAAACAAAGCCATTGCTTTCTCAAATGCTCCCCTCTTACAAAGTCCTCCTATTAGCACATCATAGATTGAAATATCAGGAGTAAAACCCAGTTTCTGCATTTTATCCAGCAACTTAAGAGCCATATCCTCTCTGGATTCCTTCACAAAACCATGAATTAATGCATAGAATGTCTTTTCATTCAACCCAGGATTTTGATCTCCCATTCTGTCTATGAATTCCATTGCTCTGTCTACCTCACCCCACTTGCTAAAAGCTAGTGCCAAGATGGAAAAGACATACCCATCAACCCACCCTCTCTCATGCATATCATTATACACATTTAAAGCTTTGTCAAACTTTCCAGCATTGCAGTAAGCCTTCAAAACAGGTGTCAATGAGTACTTATCCACTTCCCACCCGAAATCTTTCATCTCCCTCAACCTGTTCTCGATGGAATCAACAGCATTTGCCTTGGACACAATTTCCAACAAACAGTTATAACTATAACTATTTGGAACACAGAGGCCCATTACTCTGACCTGATCAAACAAAAAGTTAGCTTCCTCAACCAACCCCACGCTTCCCAAACATCTTAAAAAAAATCCCAAAGCTCCAGGGGTCATCGAACAACGAAAGTTAAGGACATCCATAGCAATGGCTCTCAGTGGGGCCTTTTGTCGAGCACGTGATAGGATCGATGCGATGGCATTGAAAGTATAGCAATTATGCCTGTACCCATGTTGTTTCGAGGCCCAAATGAAGAACATATGAGCAACCTTCCAACTCCTCAGGCCGTTCAATACAGTTTCAACAATTTGAGTGTTGAGCCTTGGAGCTAAATTTTTCAGCTCGGGGTCATCCGAGGAAAATCTTCGCTGGCTGAAGAGGGAAATGAAGTTATTACTGATATGGGTTTCATCCAGAGAAGGAGGGACAACATTGATCACTTCTGTACAAATTGACCTGTAAGATTGAGCAACAATAGGAGAGAGATTTTCGCTGAAGATAAGCGCAACAACAGCAACAGAATTAGTGAAATTGACGGATTTGCAGAGGCTTTGGTTAGCAAGCGTGATTCTGGGAAGCGCCATTGGAATGGGGATATTCAAGTTCCGTTTACACGAAACTGACGCTCATATTCCAGAAGTGTTTTAGGTTCTTCCATGTGGGCTCTCTCAATCAGAGAAGGTTTAGCAGTGAAATCTGCAAAATTAGCAATGAAGTAACTGAGATGTTCATACATGAACTTAAGAAGATGATGCTTATGAGAATAGAATGTACAAGAAAAATGTGCTAAAAATGCAAGGGAAACTAGTACTTCTGGTTAAATAGTCTATTTATTTATTTTATTTTATTATTTTTTTAATAAGAAACATCAGAGATAAATTAATCAAAAAAGGCCGGAAGGACAACGTAAGGGCTGGGGGACGAGGGTTCCCTTGCCAAAGGAGCTACTTTTTTTTTTGAAAAGATACCGGACTTTCATTGAGAAAAAATGAAAGAATACAAGGGCATACAATAAAACAGCCCCAAGGAAAGGAAAAAACCTGCTATAAGAAGGGCTCCAATCCAGAGTAATAACACTCAACGAGTAATTACAAAACAAACGCGTCACTGACGCCCATAAAGAAACATGGAACCTGCACAGGGACCAGACAACCCACAGGTTCGTCTCCTCCCCTCTAAAAGTCCTATTGTTCCTTTCACCCCATAAAGCCCACAAGATAGCACACACTCGCTTGCCAAAGAAACTTTTCTTTCTCCCGAAACGGCGGATGGAGAAGGAACTCCTCGATCATCATCCTAAGGTCCCTGGGCCTGGGTAACAGGAAGTCAAAAACCTTAAAAAAAGAATCCCAAACGGACCGAGCAAACTCACAGTTCCACAGGATGTGATCCAAGTCTTCCTTCGCCCTCCGACAAAGGATGCAACAAAACGGACCCACAAGAGAGGACGACCTCCTCGCAAGCCGGTCCAAGGTATTAACCCTACCATGTAAAACCTGCCAGATAAAAAACAAGACCTTCCTTGGAACCTTCACCTTCCAAAGGGCCGAAAAAACTGACTCACCCCCCGGGGAAGGAGCCAAAAACCAAAGGAAGAGCGACCCACAAGAGAATCCCTCAACCGGATTAGGAGACCATCTACGAATGTCCCTCCTCCCCGAATAAAGAACACAATCCCCAACAAGCAACAACAGAGCCAGAACCTCTGAAGTCTCTCTATCAAACAGCGCCCGCCGAAAACCCAAAGACAAAGAAGGAGAGCCCCCCGAAGGACTGACAACCTCAGACACAACCCGTTTTTTCATGTCCGAAAGATGGAACAACCGAGGGAATAAAGAACAAAGAGGACGCTCCCCCACCCACAGATCCTCCCAAAAGAAAGTGCCATTTCCATTTCCCACACAAAACCGAACAAGGCTAGAAAAAGAAGGTAGCTCAAGAGAAATATCCTTCCACGGGCTCCTGAAAGTGCCTTTAATCCCCTTCGAGACCCACTCGAAGGGATACGGACCATGTTTACTACCAATGATCTTATGCCACAGAGAGTTAGTTTCAAGAGGGAAACGCCAAAGCCATTTAGCCAACCACGCTTTATTACGGTACTTTAATGCCCAAGGAGCAGACTGCCTTCCAATCAAGATAATCAAAGAGAGAGGATACTTACAAAAATAGATTGCTAAAGTTAAGACACCATCAAGCAGATTAAATAGTCCATTTATTTATTTATTTTTGAACAAGAAACAATTTTCATTGATGAAATGAAAAAGACTGAATGCGAATAAGGAGCAGTCATTTTCCCCTTCAGAAATGCTCTCCGTACTAACCTCTCCCTCCCCCTACCAACCATGCCTACATCCGCTGTAACTCACCGGAATCCACCATGACTCGCCGGAAAACTCAATGCTCCAAGAGTTTTTCCATAGATCGGAAAACCTTCTCCATCTCCCTCTCTGAAAGAGTAAGGCTCACCGAAGCCACAAAAGATAGGTCCTATACCCTGTCTTTAAAGAAGGAGTCTATCCCTTGGCTTCTCTCGACCTTCAAATCACTGGTGGTCGCCTACCTCAACCAAAGATTCTTTAAAGAAGATAGAACAAATGAATATGCCTTGTGGATTGAAAAAAATTCCAATAGAAAGGATCATTGTGTTGAGATTGTGAAATGTGGAGTAAATGGGGGGTGGTGAGTTTTTGCCACCCTTTGGAAGGTGAAGGTTTTGTTCTTTACTTGGCAGGTTATTCAGGGTAGGCTTAAGGGTTTTAGAAAGGCTTGCGAGGAGGTAGTTCACTTTTGTGGGCCCGTCTTGTTGCATCCTTTGTCGGAGGGAGGAGAAAGACTAGGATCATCTCCGGTGGAGTTTTGCTTTTGCTCGATCCGTTTGGGATATATTTTTTGAGGTGTTTGGCCTTCAATTGGCTAGACCCAGGGATCTTAGGATGATGATCGAGGAGTTCCTTCTCCATCCGTCGTTTCGAGAGAAAGGAAATTTTCTTTGGCGAGCGAGTGTGTGTGTTGTTTTGTGGGGATTGTGGGGTGAAAGAAACAATAGAATTTTTAGAGGGGCTGAGACGTACCCGTGTGTTGTCTGGTCCCTTAGCAGATTTCATGTTTCTTTGTGGCCGTCGGTGACGCGTTTGTTTTGTAATTATTCCTTGAACGTTATACTTCTGGATTTGAGCTTTTTCTTATGGTGGGGCTCCTCTCTTCCTTGGAGCTGGTTTTTTTTGTATGCCCTTGTATTCTTTTATTTAATCTCAATGAAAGTTCGGTACCTTTAAAAAAAAAAAACAAGTAAGAACAAAATATCAATTCAGCAGTTCAGAGACATGAATAAGTTATATAGTAAATATCCCTTTCATACTCTAGTCCTAATACGTGAAGGTAATAAAGAAGTATGACATCAATATCAATGTGGCATTGACAATCTGACATCATCATTTGGAAGATAGAATCAATATGCCAAGTAATTTTAACCAATCTAGTGACTCTAATTGGCAACTATACCGCATTTTATTTTTAAAACAATATATGACTCTAATTGATGGCACCTATACACGGTGTTTTAAAAGGCGCGAGGCGCACTAAGGCGCAAAGACCAGTCTAGGCGCAAGGCGCACAATAAAGCGCGGGCCTTATTTTGCGAGGCGCACTTTATATAGAAAAAAAAATATAAAAAAATATAAAGAAGAGAAACCATGGTTGAGGTGGAAATATGAAGAGAAAAATCCTTTACGTGCGCCTTCTTACGTGGGAAGGCGCACGCCTAACGTGCGCCTGACCTTTTAAAACACTGCCTATACTAACTTTTTTTTTTAAGATAAAGAACCGAGTTTTCATTTAGAAAAAATGAAAGAATACATGAGCAAATTAAGGCCACAAAAGGAAACACCTTTTTTTTTTTTTTTGAACAAGAAACAAACCACTTCATTGATAAAATGAATGGAGACTATTGCTCAAGGGAACACAAAAGGAAACACCTTAAAGGAAGGGTTTTCAATCAAGCAAAATAAGACCTATAGAATAATTACAAAATAACCGCATCACCGACGCACACAAAGGAATGTAAAACCTAACAAGAGACCAAATAGCAAAAACTCTCTTTCGATCCCTCTAAAGGTCCTATTATTCTAATCAAACAAAATAATTGATGGCACCTATACCAACTAATTTTAAGCTAGTGTCTCCAATTGGGGCACAAGCTAGTGAGTCTAATTGAGACACCTGTACTAGGTAATTTGTCACAAAAGCAAGTGACTCAAATGGGGGAGCTTGTGACACTAATTGTATTTTTGTACCCAATCTAATGACTCTTGGGGCACCTACTCTTGCAGCTTCAATAATATATAGACATTAACACATAAGATTCAAGCCAGGAAACTTAAAGCAAAGTTTGATTAATGTCTAACACATGCTCACAAACTATTAATAATTAAGTAAAAAGCTATTTACCCTCCTTACTCAGATTAAAGCAAATCACTCATAGCTTATCAATGTCTAGTACATACCCCAAACTATCATCTCTCATTACAGCAAAGATTAAGCCAACCACAACAAATAAGACTTGATGACGACGAACACACAATGGATCTTCCCAACTGAACAGGAATCAGTGACTGTAATTTCCAATCACGAGAAACAACAAGAAATACAACACACCAAAAATAAATTTCCAATCACAAGAACAAGAACAAACAGCAATCAGTGACTGTAACAACAAGAAACCCACCAAAAATAAAACAACAACCAGTGACTGTAACATCAAGAAACTCAATTTAAAGCCAGCCAATCACAAGAAACCAGTGACTAAATATTGTAGTCACAAACCAGTGACTGTAACATCAAGAAACTCAATTTTGTCAAGATTGAGTTTAATTTTAAAACTCAATGTTGAGTTCAATTTTGTTGTTTAATAAAATAATCGAAACCGTACTTTCTGTTTAAAAAAAATATGGTCTTGTTTAATAAAATAAATGAAAACGTGTTCAACTTCAACATTTCAAAAAAAAAAAAAGCAGAGAACAGCGAGGCGGAGGCGTCGGAATACCTCGACGTCCTCGGCGAGTGATGGCTAGTTGAGAGACGGAGAGCGACGGCGTCGGCGAGCGGCGAGCGGCGAGATGGAGACTGAGATCGGCGACGGAGGGAGACTGCGAGCGAGGCGGAAAGTTGAGACTGAGACCGGCGACTACGAACGAACACGGTGACTGCGAGCGAAGACGGCGGTGAGAGAGACGAGAGAGGTTAGAGGTGAGGAAGGCGGAGGCGGAGGCGGAGGCGGAGGGCGATTTCTTAAATTTCTTAAACTTGCACTTCAAACCCCGATTTCTTAAATTCGACCTGCATGTCCTCTCCGGCTTAACATTATCATGCTTAAATGTCGAGCATACGCCTCAAAGACCCTCTAAATTTCTAATGGTCAAACTAACTCATAAACCAGTGCAATAAGTCATTTTTAGTGACCAATCCTAAATTCAATCTCCCCGATTAAAAAAAAAAACAAATCATAGACCATTTAAAATATTATTATATATTTTTTTTTTTCGTCAAACCCGACAGAGTTCAATTGTCAATAAAATTGTGCCTCGACTAAAAGATCATAGTTCAATCCTCACATTAATTAAAATGCCTTTATGAAAAGAAAAAAAAAACTTTCTTTCTTATCTCGTAATTACATTGTTATTTTTAGGGTTGGTTGCACAAACAGGAATCAGGCCCAAAATAATTACAAATTTAACCAAATTTAAAACATGTTGTAAATATGGTAAAAAATGAGTGACTATTACGGATAGAAGCTATCATCATTGATATATGACTATCACTGACTAAAATTCTATAAAAAAAAAATGAGGTGATAGATTACTATCAACGATAGATCATACTATCAGTGATAGAAATTGTCATATCCGCAATTTTTTTTAAAAAAATGCTATATTTTTAATTATTTTACTCTAAATTGATATCGGTTACAATTTCTCTTGTTATTTTTAAGCTTTAACGACGAAATGACCAAATAAAAATAAAACTCAAACCCAAAACACAAGTATAATTTGATTTTCCTTTTTGTGTTTTCATATTATCTTTTTTTTTTTTTTTTTTTGGCTGGTTGCACAAATAGCAATCAGGCCCAAAATAATTGCAAATTTAACCAATTTTTTTTGCAAATATGGCAAAAAAAACTGTTTATATTACTGATAGACTTTATCATATACTAATAGACTTCTATCAGTGATAGACTATTATCACTGACAAAAATTTATAAAAAGTTGAGGTGATCATCAGTCATAAGATATCAGCGATAAAAATTGTCATATCCGCAAATTTTTAAAAAAATATGCTATGTTTTTAATTATCTTATTCTAAATTGACATCGGTTACAATTTTATTTTCTTTTTTCATGAAAATTCTTCGATAAAAAATTGATTTTTGATTTTTTTTTTTTTTTTTTTTTTTTTTTTTTTGTCCTAAAAGTTGGATAATGCAACAACTAATGTTTTCATATTATCATTCTTTTTTCATGAAAATTCTTTACAAATCGTAAAATTGTACTAATAATTAATTTATTAAATAAATATGTTAATATTTTGATAATGTATTATACACAATGCAACAATTTTTTAATTTAATGTTTTCAATTTTTTGCATTTTTCATGAAAAAACTTTAATATACTACAAAGCAACAATATATTTTAGAATTGTTTACATCTGTGTTTTTTTTTTTTTTTTTTTTTCTTTCAAGGTATTTTAATTAATGTGAGAATTGAACTCATGACCTCTTTAGTCAAGGACTCAACCTTATGTCAATTGAGTTATGCTCGGTTTGACTACATATGTGTTCTTAATATATTGATAATAATGTATTCATAATTTGTATTTCTAACATATAAGTAATAAAATAATTAATTATAATGGTGGCTACAAGATCTTATGTTGTGCGTTAGCCACTCTTCGTTGTAAGCTCAAAGATTGGTAGAGCGCCAGAGGATGCTTCCTATGTCGATTTCATACTTCATAAGTTCAGTGTAGGGCAAATTATGAATACAGTTCAGTGTGAACTTCTGTTGCCATGCATTCTTACGACTTTTCTTTCTTGTTCTCTTCTTCCATACAGTAGGCTTCTTAACGCGGTGATCAGATGGCTCCAGGTGCTCAATGTTTGTAAGCTCATGCCCTGCTGCATTGCTATCATCAATCTTTTTCATACTATCCTTCCAAGATGTTGTAGAAGTGTGAACTTCCAGCTTTAGCTCGATCAAATGCGATTTTAATGCATCCATTTTTAGGTTTACTACTATATCAAACTTAGCTTGGCTTTTGTGTTGACAATGACACTTTACAATTTACAAGCCATTCTTCTTTGGTAGCACAAAAGAACCAATCTTCATCTTCTTCCTACAATAATCAAAAGTTTGGGTTTTGAAGAGTTTGAAATGTAAGCGTGAAGACTGAAGCGCCTGCGCAACCCTTCCAAACCCGACCCGACCCGCCTCGCTCCACGTCGACCCGCGCGTGAATGAAGCTTCCGTGAACCGAGGACCTAAACCGACGAAACCGACGGTTCAGGCAGGCGGTCGGCGCAATTTTTGGAGCCCCATCGGTTCGGCTTTGGCTCGTGACTTTCTTGGACCGAAATGGTCGGTTCGACTCCGATTTTGTACAATAACCGACCTGAATCGACCCGCTTGCACCCCTATGTACAAGTGTGGAATAACAATATATTGTGCCCCAATCTAAGTAGAAAAGTAAACTAAGTAAAGTAGATAATCTTAATTGGTGCCCACATGAGCATTGCTCAACTGACATAATGTATGCATTATTGACCAATAGGTCAGATGTTCGAATCCTCACTCCGCATGTAAAAAAAAAAAAAAAACTAACTTATCTACCAAATATAGTTAAAACTAATTAATTCACATTGAAAGGGACATAAAGGATAATTTAAAATTAAAAACATAAATTAATTAAGGGAATCAAAAGTTTTTCCCCATTTAAATATAGATCTAGTTTAGAATGTTAATAAAAATTCAAATGCGGTGAACGTGGATCAAACACGTGACCTTCAGATCTTCAGTCTGACGCTCTCCCAACTGAGCTATCCCCGCTTAACATTATAACATTTATACTATATACTAAAGCACAATTTTGTTTTGTTTTGTCAACTTACATTTTCCCTAACCAGCCTCTTTTTAGTACACCGGTTAACATTTAAGTAATTATTTTTTTTAAAAAATATTTAAATAATTAAAGAGAAATTGTAATTAGTAAAATTATTTCATTATTAATAATTGATAGTAATGACTGTCCACACGAACATTTCGACGAGAGAAATTTAACACGTGTAAATGAATCTTGATTTGTATTTATGTTTGTATGTATCTCTGATTCTCCCTCTTAAATGTAACTGTACTTGAGGGTTTCGTAGCTTGTTCTCGAGGTTGAATATTCAGCTTCGTGTAGCGGTGAAGTCTTCAGGTGTTGCTTCGCGTAGCGGTGAAGTCTTCAGGTGTTTGATCTTGATCTTCAAGCAGTGTTCAGTCTTCAGGATTCAAAGAGTTTCGTTGCTTGTGAATTCTCTCTCAGTTCTTAAAGAGAAGAAATTTTCTTAACCTTGCAAATGAAGAATGAGCTCTCTATTTATAGAGTTCTCAGGAGCCTATTGAGCTTGGGCTTGGATCCAATGTGCTTGGGCCCAATGGGCTTGAGTACAATGAACTTTTGGGCTTTGGGCCAAATTGCCATTTAAATAACTTTCTGGGCTGATTTGATTTTGAGCCCAATTGCGATATGACTCAATTTGATCGGTTAGTTTATTTTATCCAACGGTCATGATGAATACACGTGGCAACCACTGATTGACCGAAATTTCTCGATCAACAAATGCCAATTTTTCGAGAGTTATGCACAAGTGTGTGTGGGTGAGTCTAAGAAAAGTTAAATTTTGAAATCGAAATGTAGGACACCCCTAATTTCGACTCCGCCTTGACATGTCAATTTTATCGAAATATGAAATTTGGTTCATAAATCAATTATTTTAATTGATACATCTTTCTATGCCAATTGACAAAAAATATGAATTTGGCTCACAATTTTGATCTTTCTTATTTGGCAGAAACTTGACTTGCACTTCAGTAGATTTTTGTGTTCTACCTTAATTTTATTTTGGATGTAGAGTAAAGTTTTGCGTCTGCCCAATTGAATTTTGAATAGGGTTTGACTTTGAACTTTATCCCGATTTCGACGTGGGATAAAATTTGGAGTATACCCAAACTACCAATTTCGATTTGAGTCTTGGATTTAGATAAATTTTAATCTAAATCTTGCTCGGGAATAAAATTTAAAATATGCTCAAGTTTTAATTATAGGAAAATTTTGGATTTTGCCCGAAATTTGGCTTGAACTCGTAGTAGAAGTGATGAAAATTTGACTTGATATAATTTTGGGATTTCAATCAATTTTGACTTGAAGTTCGATAAATTTTGAACTTAAGCTCATGATTATGAAAGAAAATTTAGAACACGCTTAAATAACAAGCTAAATGAAATATTAGAATTGGAGGACAAATGATAATAACAAAGTTTGTTTGACAAATTGGAACTTGTACGATGTTTGTTTCCTTTGGTTTTGAGTTTGAATCCAACTCCATACACATTTTGCACAAAATTTCTTAACTCTTAAGTGAAGGGTATTTTAGTAACTTCACATGGTCATGACAAACCCTAATCTTTTCCTCTTGATTTTAGGGTTTCATCTCTTTTGTTTAAAAAGAATGATACCTTAAGCATTCTCTCTTTTTTTTAGCAGAAGAAGAAGAATGCAACCTCCACCGCACGCCTCAGACCCATCTTCACTGTCGCCGCGCCTCACGCTCGCTCCGCCGCACGCCTCAGACCCATCTTCAACGTTATCGCGCCTCACGCTCGCTCCGCCGCACGCCTCAGACCCATCTTCAACGTTATCGTGCCTCACGCTCGCTCCGCCGCACGCCTCAGACCCGTCTTCACTGCCGTCGCGCCTCAGACCCGCCTTCACCGCCGCCGCAGACACCTTTTTGGTTTTACCTTTGTTTTTTTTTTTTTTATTTACTTTTATATATTTCTTTTTTCTTTGTGTACGTGAATTTAAAAACTAGAAACTTCTTACAATTTGAACTAACATATACTTTTTACAGCCTTAATTCTCCACCGTGCGCTTACGGATCGCTGCTAATTCGGTTCTTGATCGATTTGGGGAATTACTACAGGTAAAAATTTTCGGTTCTTGATCGATTTGGAGAATTACTACAGGTAAAAAAATTTATTATCTCTATTTGATTTGGATTGTACTATGATTTTTATTTTTTATTTGGACTGCGATTTTTTATTTTTTATTTGGACTTGTACTTTAATTTGGACTGGTTTTTTATTTTTGATTTGGACTTGTACTTTAATTTGGATTGTACTGTGATTTTGTGTGATGGGATGATTTGTTTAATTTGGATTGTACTGTGATTTTGTGTGATGGGATGATTTGGGATTGTAATTTGATTTTGTGTGATGGGATGATTTGGATTGTAATTTGATTTGGGACTCTTAATTTGGATGTGATTTTAATTTGGACTATCTAATTTGGAATTTAGAAACTTGGAAATAGTATGCAATATCTTAAAATAGTATGTAATTTTGGAATCTGATTTTAGATGTGATTTAGAATGTAATTTGAAATTTGGAAATTGAGATTTGTCACTCGAAATTTAGAACCTGAAACTTAGAACCTGTAATTTGGATATAATTTGAAACTTGTAATTTAGAATTTATACCTAGAATTAGGAATTAATTTGAAATTTGACACTTAGAATTAGTGTTTGTAAACTCTCAAAATAGACACGTGTTTAGCACATTGTATATGTCCAAAGAATTAGAAATTTTAACTTCATGTAATTTTGGAGTAAAAAATTTTAGAATTTAGAATTGAAGATTCTGAAAACTACTTAAATTTAGAAAATTGAGAATTTAGAATTAAAACTTAAATTAGGAACGTAAGGAATTTAAAAACTTAGAATTAGAAATTTTAGAAATTGAGATTTTAAAATTAAAACTTAGAGTTAGGAATTTTGGAAATTGAGAATTTGGAATTAAAACTTAAAATTAGAAACTTTTGAAATTGCAGGTAATTTTTTTGGAAATTGAGAATTTAGAATTAGAACTTAGAGTTGGGAATTATTGAAATTGCATGTAATTTTTTTTGGGAATTGAGAATTTAGAATTACAACTAAAAGTTAAGAATTTTGGAAATTAAGAATTTAGAATTAAAACTTACAATTAGGAATTTTTTAAATTGACAATTTGAAATTAAAACTTAAAATTATTGCATGTAATTTTTTTGGAAATTGTAAATTTAGAATTAAAATTTAGAGTTAGTAATTATTGAAATTGTATGTAATTTTTTTTTTGAAATTGGGAATTTAGAATTAGGACTTTTGGAAACTAATGTGATTTAAAATTTAGATGGTAAATTGGGAAATGAATTTTGGAATGGAAGTTGGAATGTGATTTGTTGATGGTATGTTTGATCCTTATTTTATTACAAGGCAAACTCAATTTGACACTTGCATCGTCTGAATTGATTGTAAATCTAAACGCCATTTTTTTACTTGTGCACATTTTTTTTACCTTTGCATTCGAGCTTGAAGAAGTTTTTTTTTTTTTTTTCTTTTTTTTTTTTTTTTCTTTTTCAGTTTGAAGGAGTTAGGGATGTGACACTATGGGATGTCCACTTGTCGGATGCGACTTGTAAGTCTATCCTGCGCAGACATTTTTCACCTCTTTGGACTTGATTTCTTTTCCTTTTGCAAAGAAGTTAGAGATGTGGCACTGGGTAGTGGGATGTCCACTTGTCGGATGCGACTTGTAGGTCTACCCTGTGTCGAGTGTTGGCCCTGTTAGGGATGTCCACTTGTCGGATGCGACTTGTAGGTATGTCCTGCGCATACACCTTTAACCTCTTTGGTCTAGGGAAATGAGAATATTTTTTTTCTTTTGCAAAGAAGTTAGGGATGTGACACTGGGTAGTGGGATGTCCACTTGTCGGATGCGACTTGTAGGTCTATCCTGTGCCGAGTCTTGCCCCTGCTAGGGTGTCCACTTGTCGAATGCAACTTGTAGGTCTATCCTGCGTAGACATCTTTAACCTCTTTGGACTTAATTTCTTTTCCTTTTGCAAAGGAGTTATAGATGTGACACTGGGTAGTGGGATGTCCACTTGTCAAATGCGACTTGTAGGTCTATCCTGTGCCAAGTGTTACCCCTGCTAGGGATGTCCACTTGTCGAATGTGACTTGTAGGTCTATCTTGTGCAGACATCTTTAACCTCTTTGGTCTTAATTTCTTTTCCTTTTGCAAATGAGTTATAGATGTGACACTGTGTAGTGGGATGTCCACTTGTCGGATGCGACTTGTAGGTCTATCATGTATCAAGTGTTGCCCCTGCTAGGGATGTCCACGTCGGATGCGACTTGTAGGTCTATCCTGCGCAGACATCTTTAACCTCTTTGGACTTAATTTCTTTTTCTTTTGCAAATAAGTTATAGATGTGACACTGGGTAGTAGGATGTTTATTTGTCAGATGCGACTTGTAGGTCTATCCTGTGTCGAGTGTTGCCCTTGCTAGGGATGTCCACTTGTCGGATGCGACTTGTAGGTCTATCCCGCACAGACATATGTAACCTCTTAAAAAAATATATATATTTTTTTTTTATATATTTTTGTTTTTTTAAACGTTGGATCAGAGTCACCGTTGTAAACTTTTTTCTTCATTATTGTCATTTTTGTAGGTCAAGTCATGGTTTTTTTTACCGAGTTTTCAGACGATGCAGAAGAAAATTTGGTTGTTTTAGAAGACGAAATTCAACCACTTAAAAGTGGCATCATTTTCCCTATGGAAGGTCCGCCTAAGGAGTCAGAATTGGACAATTCATATTTTTTGGCCGAATGGTCTATAGAGAGACCCCGCGATCAACACTCGCCCGCCACAATATGAATTTTACAATCCTCTTTACATAGAGGGAAAACCAAATCCAATCTGGAACCAACCCTTGAGCGTCGTATTATTGGGAGCGGAATTCGTTGGGGTCCTTCGTTTAAACTTAATGGTGAATTTCTTTACACTCCCATTTATTGGGAGTGGCTTGAATTCGTTGTTGCTCGAAACAAGGTCTCATTGCAAGGCTCAGCTCTGTTATCGCCCGTGATGGCCTCCATGTATACCTATGATCGCAAGTTAGATGTGATTCGGGCCTTCGGCGAAGCTTGGTGTTCTTCGGCCAACACCATTCTCACCTCCTCTGGAGAAGCATCCATTTCTTTGTGAGACATGTGGAAACTCGGAGGTCTTTCAGTCAAAAGAAGATTCTATAACCAAATCATTACAAGTTGTAAGGAATTGATGGGTCTGCGCGTGGGCCTGCGTGTCCGAGGTGAGCATCTTCCAAAGAGTTGTACTTATCTTTTTTATGCTTACTACCAGATTGGTTCTCAGCAAGTAGAGAAATCACGAATTTTCATCCATTCGTGGATCAAATTTTGGTTCAAGGGAGATATAAAATATAACAAACCCCATGCCCGGAGGTCTAAACAATCTTTTCGCCCTCGCTTAACTCATAACTCGTCGGGCTCTATTCCTGATCCACGTGTCTGGTCTGACGAAGAGCAAAAATTATTCCACGAACTGGGGGTAGAAGAGGACTTGAAGGACCAAACATATATGGCTGCCTTTCTCTCGTGTTGGCTGTGTGTTTTCGTGTTTCCATATAAGAGTGCGAACTTTCTTCGTCCTAGTGTATTTAAAGTAGCATCCCTCATAGCTGAAGGTAGCCTTTTCAACCTTGCAGTCCCGGTTTTATCCAATATTTATCATGGACTTAGCCAACTTTACAACACCCCTCATTCATCCGGGCACTCTGATATTTGCTTCCCAGTACACTATGTTTATGGCTGGCTTGCTCATTACTTTGACACACACTTTAGAATATCCACAACCGCAGGCCCGATGATGGTTGACTACTCGGGAGAAGGTGGTGTTAAATACTACGATGCATTTGCAGCCCGCAAACTGGTCCATCAAGGTACATCCATAGCGTGGCATGCAAACCCCAAACCCAAGAGCCAAGGTGGCACTTTACACGATGTTAAAGGTTTATCATTCACTTCCTCTTCATACTTCATAAGCATTCGATCGTGTTACTTATCCTCTCATCACGGAACACAAATGACTATCGAGGCCTATGTTACGTCTCCAAAAGTGACTATTTTAGGACTTATTTGTGATAGGAAGTTGTGCATTTGTAAGTGTTTTTGGTAGGATTTAGCTTGAACTTGTGCTTATATATGAGAATTAGAAGAATGAAGCTAAATTATGACTTATATGCAAAAGGAAAGAAAAAGAACCAAAAACGAAGTTAAAGGATTGAAAATTGCACATTGCGGAAGCATTGCGAAAACATTGCTAAAACCGCAATGTTTTAAGTGAAATCCGTAAGTTGTCTAACCATTTTCTGTTTTGTTCCGATCTTTCAGGGATCCATTCTTTCTCCTGTAGCCACGTAGAAGTACGACGTTGAGAATGAATGGTTCTCCTTGGCCCAATCGTACCTGCAGAACACTATAAAAGGAGGTCAAGATGGAAGGTTGAAACACACTCGAACGGCGTAGACTTCCAGTTCAACGCAGTCTTTTCCGCTTTTTTTTCTCTCTTCCGTCTGTTGGTTTGAAAGGTTCAGCTGTTGGAGTCGACAATCTGATAGGAAGGAGAGAAGATCTATCTTCTCTTCTGATTAGATTCATGGTGGACGATATTTTGAACTATCGCTTAATCTCAAGCTGTCGAGGCTTGCCAAAATACGATTTATAAAGCCTATGACCAAGGCTTTGCAGCCAGTGGTAACAGGGTCGATCCAAGGAATAGGTAGATTGAAATCACTAATGAAATTGGAATTTAATTAATTGATTGATTTTGGTAACGGGGGGGTTTTTATCATGCAAAGGAAATAATAAGAAAGATAACGGAAGAAAGAATAACTAGTAGAAAACGTGTGCACGGTTTGGGGAGTTTCGGGATCAAATGTTAGACAAATTCGGTTTATCATTTAATGCTAATAACATGGTATTCAATTTATTGAGCACGCGGACGACTACCAGAGAAGCCCCAAAGTAGCCGACTCCATGGATTTTAATTAGACCACACAGTTCTAATTATACGTTATCCGGAATTATATTAAGGTGATCAGCCCTAAGATAAATCTAGACAGTCACTAGCTAACCGCGACGAACATTCGAGCGTGAATTCTAATTGCTAGTAGATTGCCCGCAAACGCCGTATGCAATCAACAATTATCCTACCCGACCCGATACTTCGATTTAGTTCTATCTACCTGTGTTACTTAGTCGAGCAGTGAGAGGCACGACATCGCTGCTCTTTAACATACACAACATGCGAAATTACTCGAGTGTCAATCGTCGTATTTTAACATGCGCGTTGGATTAAGCAAAGTAGATAAATACTAATAAACAGAACCAATATGCATCATTCAAGAGTAGATTATCAAAACCAAATTATCTAACAAAATCGCCCTAAAACATTCCCAAATCGTTCACCCTTACCTTAGCCGCTCATGGCGCGGTTTGTCAATTCCGCTCCAACGACGGCCATGGAAGGAATCATCCACTAATTACAAAGAAGGTGGAGCTCACTCGCATGCCAACAATGGCGGAGCTCAACGGAAAGTAGAGAAAAAAACTAGGAAGAAGAAGATGAAGGAGAGCAAAAATGGTGGTCAAGAACTCCCCAAAAGGTGCAGAAAATCGTCATTATAAGCTGCTGTAATCGACGTAGCGTCGAGACGCTAGGCCAGCGTCTCGACGCTGTGCCCTAAGATATCCGCGCGCGCCTTCGATGGCGTCGCGACGCTGGGTCAGCGTCGCGACGCTGCCCCGATGAAATTCCTGCGCGCGCCTCCTCCGGAGCGTCTCGACGCCAAGCAGGGTCTCGACGCCAGGGCAGCGTCGAGCCAGCGTCTCGACGCTGGCTCTCGGGTTTGGGGCTGAAGCTTTGCCTCTCCAAGGCTGTTTTGGCCCGTTTCTTCACGGATCAAGTTCCCCTCTTCCCAATGCATTCCCGGGGCGCTAAAACTCCACTTTAAGCACTCGAACAGGCCCAACGGACGCACGAGCTCTTTTCCGCTTTTCTCCTACAAATGAGATATATTAATCAATTAAAAGCGGACTTAAGCTAATATTAGGAAGTATTTAATAGCTCCAAAATGGAGTTATCAAACACCCCCAACTTAAACATTGCTAGTCCTCGAGCAAGCACTACAAAGACATTGACTCTAAGGACGCGTTTACATGCATTCTAACTCAAACCTCCATGTATATTGAAATTTCAAACACGAGTATAATCATGGAAGCATTTTGTTCATGCATTAACTAGGACATATCAAAAATTAACTCTTGCCCCCTAACGTGTGTGTGTGCTAGTCAACCACTCCTAAACTCACGCAAACTCGGAAAACCCACATGCAACGCACATCCCGTTTTCCCCCTACTTCTAGCGTTTAAGAACAGTCTAAACTTGACTTACACGAGAGAGAGAAGTAAATTAAGAGACCTAATTATTTTTCTCATTCTTTTTCTTTCTTTTTTTTCTTTTCACAAGTACTTTGTACTTTTTTATTTAGGTTCTTTGAACCAACTTTTTATTTCTTTTTCTTTCCAACTCGAGCTGCCTAACACGTCAAACTTTGGCCAAAGCTTCACGTTTTTAAGGACTCACGCTCACTTCTTTAAGCGCTACAAAGAAGGAGGAGCGCCTCGAGAGGAATTTTCTAACAAACATGCTTTTCTATTTTTTTTTATTAGGCTAAGCTCATGCTTTCTCAATTAACTAACTACTAACTCTCATGCAACAAGCTACCTAAGGGTGCCTTTCGGGGTGACAACGAGAATTAGCGAAACATGCGATTTACAAAGCCTACGAAATCTAGGGAGAAGTTGCTAAGTGCGCGACAAGTGCAAGGGAGCAACAAAATTTTTTTTAAAATTTTTGACATGAACCTAATAAACACAAAACTCATGCAAAAACTCGATTATGAACATGCTCAAATTTCCAACATGCATTTCCTAGGCTATCATTGTCAGAAAACAGTAAACAGAGTCCCAAGCACTTCAATATCATTGCAACACTTCTCAACAAACTACACATGCGTATCCATCAGACCAACTCCACCCCCAACTTCAAAATATGGCATTGTCCCCAATGCCAACCAGTCAGATAAACAAAGTAAAAGGGAAGAAGAACTACACTTCCCTGACTCTTTGTGAAGCTGGCGAGGGCGAGGAAGCGGCGCACAAAAGCATCAGAGCCCAAAATTGTCTTCTCTTCCTTGACTCCTAAAAAAAAACAGCAAGCAAATTAAAACTAAGTTAATCTAAAAAGCAATAAAACAAAAAACAACAACTATACTAAAGCATAAAAACAGTCCATCGCTCGGGTGCCTCCGAGAAGCGCAGAATTTTTAAAGTCGGTTGCTCGACTGTATTCTCTCCACAGACTCATCCATAGTCTGTAAGTGCGGGGGACGATCCAGACTTGTCCACGTCCACACTTTTCCTGCATTCAAAATTTGAAACCATTTGCACTCTTCGTGCCTCAAGCACGTGAATATCAGAATTGTTAGTGCAAAAACCAGCATTATCATCAAATAATTTTAAATCAGATTTTCTAACTGAGACATGGGAACCATCCCTCAAGCGCGAGGGTAGACTCCCATTCTCATCATGCTCAATCACAGATACATTCCCAACATTCACAGACGACTTCGATGCATTTATAATAAATTCATTCACCATTCCATCAAATTCTACAGATAAGGCACCCCTATCAACATCTATCTTGACCTTAGCGGTCTTCATAAATGGGCGGCCTAATAAAATAGAAGAGGAAACATGCGAAGAATTCTCATTCATATTCAGCACATAGAAATCGCATGGAAACAGTAAGTCCTTAACTTTGACTAAAATATCCTCAATCTTCCCTAAAGGGTGCACATACGATCGATCGGCTAGTTGGACAACTATATTGGACTCAATTAAAGTACACAATTCAAGTTCTTTAAAAACATCATAAGACATGACATTAATTGAGGCACCGAGATCTAACATGGCATTTTCAATGAATTTAGTACCAATAGTGCATGGGATAGTAAACATACCAGGATCGATGCACTTCGGTGGAAGATTACCTTGGAAGATTGCGGAGACGGTTTCTTTCTTCGTCTCGTCAATTTTTCTTGACATTCTTTTGCTCGTGCACCACTTCTTGAGGAACTTGGCGTATTTTGGCACTTGGCTAACGACCTCAAGAAGCGGGATGTTGATCACCACTTTTTGGAAGGTTCGAAGGACCTCCGCATCCTCAGTTTCCAAAGTAGGCTTCACCAGCCGACTCGGGAATGGTGTTCTGGTAACATCCTCAGGTACACTGACCTTCTCATCCTTTCTCTCATTCTGAATCTCAGGAGCAGTCGGGGCGGACTTGTTCAAGCTGTCCGTGGCTTCCTTCACAGCTCTAGTGGAAAGTGACTTCCCACTGCGCAGCTGAATAGCACTCACGTTTTCACATGAGTTGACTGTAGTTTGGGAAGGAAGCTTCCCCAAGCTCTTGCTCTCAATCTTACTGATAGACACCGCCATTTGTGACAGCTGCTTGTTCAGATTCTGCAGCTCGGCCTTGTGAGAATTAAGCTCTTCTCGAGCCTCTTTTTGGAACTGGCTGGTGCTAGTCACGATGGTCCTTACCATCTCTTCAAGCGAGCTGGAGGAGCTCGAGGCTTGAGCCTGGGTGGAAGAATTAGGCCTATCTTGAGACTGGCCTTGGAAGCGAGATTGTCCTTCCCTGTTCCCATAGCTAAAATTTGGATGGTCGCGCCAACCGGGGTTATACGTGTTGGAATACGGGTCGTACTTCCTTGGGTTGGAAGCGTACCCCCCGATCGCGTTGACATCTTCCGCCTCGCGGTGTCCTCCAACGATTTTTTTCAACATACTGCCTATCTCGGCCACCTGGGCCTTCATCACAATCAATTCATGGCTCTGAGCCACGCTATGGACTTGTCCTTGCCCCCGAATACCGAATTGCTGCGAGTTTGTTGCCATGTTAGCTATCAACTGCTTGGCCTCAACTGGGGTCTTGTAAATCAATGCCCCTCCACTCGCTGCATCAATCATTTGCCGGTCATGGGGCGTCATCCCCTCATAAAAGTACTGTATCAGCAGCTGGTCGACAATCTGATGATGTGGGAAGCTGGCGCACAGGCGCCCGAAACGTTCCCAGTATTCGTGCAGGGACTCACCGACATCCTGGGTGATCCCATAAATCCTTTTCCGCAGTGTGGTGGCCAAGGATGCGGGAAAGTATTTCTCCAAAAATACCCGCTTCATATCCTGCCACGTGGTGATCGATCCGGAGGGCAGATAGTATAGCCAATCTTTGGCTTTGTCCTTGAGTGTGAAGGGGAATGCCCTCATGTTTAATTGCTCCTCCGTGACCCCTGCGGGCTTCATCCCCGCGCAGACGCAATGGAATTCCATCAAGTGTTTGTTCGCGTCCTCACCTGCGTTGCCATGGAAAGAAGGTAACTGGTGAATTAAACTGGATTTTAATTCGATGTTACCTGCTACCACGGGGTAGTTTATGCACAAAGGCTGCAGGTTCAGGTCTGGCGCTGCCAGTTGCTTAAGCGTCCGTGGCGCATCACCTTGCGCCATCTCGTCAACCAAGAAGGGATTGCCTTCTTCTTCTTCAATCGGTCTCTGCCCCTCCCGGGCTTCTCTTCGTAACCGCCGCTCCTCTCTGTCAATCTCAGGGATAAACTGCAATCTACTACCCTCAGAGGAACGGGTCATACACAAACAAAAATCCAAACACACAATGTACAAACAGAAAAAAATTTCAGCCAACCATCAATAAATCAAATTCAAACTTCAATCATAATTCTAATCAAATGCCTATTCCCCGGCAACGGCGCCAATTTTGGTGGACGATATTTTGAACTATCGCTTAATCTCAAGCTGTCGAGGCTTGCCAAAATACGATTTATAAAGCCTATGACCAAGGCTTTGCAGCCAGTGGTAACAGGGTCGATCCAAGGAATAGGTAGATTGAAATCACTAATGAAATTGGAATTTAATTAATTGATTGATTTTGGTAACGGGGGGGTTTTTATCATGCAAAGGAAATAATAAGAAAGATAACGGAAGAAATAATAACTAGTAGAAAACGTGTGCACGGTTTGGGGAGTTTCGGGATCAAATGTTAGACAAATTCGGTTTATCATTTAATGCTAATAACATGGTATTCAATTTATTGAGCACGCGGACGACTACCAGAGAAGCCCCAAAGTAGCCGACTCCATGGATTTTAATTAGACCACACAGTTCTAATTATACGTTATCCGGAATTATATTAAGGTGATCAGCCCTAAGATAAATCTAGACAGTCACTAGCTAACCGCGACGAACATTCGAGAGTGAATTCTAATTGCTAGTAGATTGCCCGCAAACGCCGTATGCAATCAACAATTATCCTACCCGACCCGATACTTCGATTTAGTTCTATCTACCTGTGTTACTTAGTCGAGCAGTGAGAGGCACGACATCGCTGCTCTTTAACATACACAACATGCGAAATTACTCGAGTGTCAATCGTCGTATTTTAACATGCGCGTTGGATTAAGCAAAGTAGATAAATGCTAATAAACAGAACCAATATGCATCATTCAAGAGTAGATTATCAAAACCAAATTATCTAACAAAATCGCCCTAAAACATTCTCAAACCGTTCACCCTTACCTTAGCCGCTCATGGCGCGGTTTGTCAATTCCGCTCCAACGAAGGCCATGGAAGGAATCATCCACTAATTACAAAGAAGGTGGAGCTCACTCGCATGCCAACAATGGCGGAGCTCAACGGAAAGTAGAGAAAAAAACTAGGAAGAAGAAGATGAAGGAGAGCAAAAATGGTGGTCAAGAACTCCCAAAAAAGTGCAGAAAATCGTCATTATAAGCTGCTGTAATCGACGTAGCGTCGAGACGCTAGGCCAGCGTCTCGACGCTGTGCCCTAAGATATCCGCGCGCGCCTTCGATGGCGTCGCGACGCTGGGTCAGCGTCGCGACGCTGCCCCGATGAAATTCCTGCGCGCGCCTCCTCTGGAGCGTCTCGACGCCAAGCAGGGTCTCGACGCCAGGGCAGCGTCGAGCTAGCGTCTCGACGCTATCACTCGACGCTTGCTCTCGGGTTTTTCCAGCGTCGAGTGTTGCGTGCTCAATGTGTAAAGATAATTATGCAAAAGTGTAGAGAGAGCACTTAGAACATGCAAGCATACATGGTCTCACAGCAAGTAGTAAGTATATTTCATTCGTTTTTTCCACAGAGACTCATTTTTAGCTATTCGCGAAGTGTGTTTGTTAAGAAAGATGGGATGAATTTGATGGGGTAAAATTGGTTTTTAATTATCTACTTTTTGCTGAATGTATAAAGGGATATAACATAAACAAATGCAAGTTAAAACTAGACTTAAAAGGCAAGAGATGGAATTAATAAACGAGAAAGAAAACAGCTAAACAGAATGAAAATCTGGCAGAATTGCGAGGACCGCAATGTTACCGCAATTAAATAACAGCGAAACTGAGTAAATGGGTGAATTAAGGGCTACTAATGACTATCCTATAGGCATTTTATTACGATTCTCAAGCATTGGACCAACTCTCTATACATCAAACTCACTCTATCTCAAGTATCGTCCGATTCCATGCATTAGAGTCTTAAGTTTACTCGACTTCAAAGTAAGGTCTTAAGCATCTTGTTAAAACAGGAGTGTTTAGTTTGTACTAGGGAAACGCCTATTCCTAGGCCGTTTCCTGATTACCATGAAAGGCTAGCATGATTATATGACTCTGAACTCTTACTCCTTCCAGAGGTTAGGAGTTCTTTGGACAAAATGGATGGCCAATCGAAATTGCCCGTGGGATGAAGCTCACATACAATCAATGTTCGAGTGTTAATCTGCCTACTTGATTCACATTTTTTTAGCCTATAGTTCTGTCATTAGCATGCCCCTAAGTGACTTAGCTACTCATGGATATATAGAGAACAGAAATGGTAGATAAGATAGACATGCTTAGAAGGGAAATGTGCTAAAAACAGTAAGCAAAACCCGTAGCAGAAGATGGGAAATGAGAAATGCAGAAATGAACTTTGATTGCTTTGATTGTTTGACGACAAAGGAAAGCTTTAAAAGAAATGATTAAAAGACAGACAACAACGAAATGCAGTAACTCAAACGCTAAACTAAGAACAACAGTGATCAGACATGGAAGTAAGAAGAACAAGACAGAAAAGCAGTAAAGGATTGCTGGAAGGCTTCGTGGCAGTCGCCTCGAATGAAGGTGATGAGAAGTCAGCCTTGCTTGGATGAATCCAATCGAGAGAGAAGAAGAATCTCCTCTCCTTCCTATCAGATTATCGACTCCAAAAGCTGAGACTCTCACTCCAACAAACGGCAAAGGAAAACAGAGAGAAATGATGGACTGCGAGAAGACTTCTGCGCTTCGAATGATGATCAAACCTCCGACTTTGGCCCCCTTTTATAGTAGTTTGCAGGTGCGTTTGGGCCCAGGAGAATCATCAATCTTCAACGTCGTATATCAGAATGGATGGAGGAGAAAGAATGAATCCCTGAAATTACGGAAATTAACAGAAAAAGATCAGTCAACTTACGGTTTTCACTTGAATAATTGCGGCCTCAGCAATGTTTTCGCAATTCATTCGCAATGCTCATTTTTTCATTCTTTTCCTTCGGTTTTCAACCCTTTTTCTACCTATTGTACATAAGTCCTAAATTAACTACCTTCTTCTAATTCTCATATTAAAGCATAGGTTTAGGCTAAATGCTAACAAAAACACCTAAATGTGTACATCTTCTTAAGCTAAATGGGTCCTAAATAAGTCACTTTCAGAGACTTAACACACCCCCAAACTTAAAGCTTTGCTTGTCCTCAAGCATACTAAGGACTTACCTAGGCTGTTATTTTATCTTCTTTAACTACTTACCGACTCCCCTATATCCCTATCTCTAGCAGTGCTGTCCTGTGACACACTTCTAAGTTTAGAATTAACCTCTTATCAAGCTTCTTCTGACTTCACCTGCCTACTATACCTGCTGGTTTTGTTAACCCCCTACTATTTGATCTAACTACTTTTATGATATCATGCCACTATCCCTAAGGTTTCAAATTCTACCAAGCTTTACTCCAGACTCAGTACATGCTTCTAGCTTAACTTTTAATGTGCCTAGGATTCCTTAGAGTCATGCCAGTCTTAGTATTAACAGTGACAGTGGTACTTTTAGAGAACAACCTAAGCCCTGGCATCACTACATTGGATATACATTCATCTCCCTAGACAAACCTAAAAGTTACAACCTTGTGCTTAGCTCATTAAGGATCAGAGTTCTTTTTTTTTTTTTTTAAACTAGGACATCTAAGCCACAAGATTATAACTCCTAAGCATACATTCTTCTTCCCCTATTTCTCCCTTTTTCCTTTTTTACTTAGGTGGAGTCTCTCCTTGGGTTGCCTTTTGATGCAATGCCACTTGTGGTTTACACACTTGGCACTGATTACTCAGCACTTGAGAGAGACTCCCCTCTTTATTCTATTTTTCACTTTTTTCTATTTATCACAAAAATTTTTTCTTAAAGGAGAAGAAGAATGCTTATGTCCTAAGGAAGAGAGGAATGTTCCTAGGCCTAGGGTGGCCTCCCCCAAACT
This sequence comes from Herpetospermum pedunculosum, assembly GCA_028017165.1. Taxonomy (NCBI): domain Eukaryota; kingdom Viridiplantae; phylum Streptophyta; class Magnoliopsida; order Cucurbitales; family Cucurbitaceae; genus Herpetospermum; species Herpetospermum pedunculosum. Next base: position 47,250,915 of record CM051528.1, on the reverse strand, counting down.
TCAACTACTCATTGTCCCCAATGAGTGTTTGAGGTTGCACACCCCCAAACTTGTCCTAGAAGCATCTAGTCTACAGTAAAACAAAGAGAATCTAAAAAATCCTAGGCATAGGCAAAACATTCTAAAAGCAATTATTTCAACAGCAGAAAATTTGAACATAACAGACAGTTTTAAGGACTTACGGTTTATGCATGCTGAGCACTATTCAGAGGCAAATTTAAACTATCAAAGCGTGTCCTATGACACTCATCCAGCATGCTTTAAGATCAGCTATATAAGGTAGTCATGCTCGCAGCAAAAGATAGAATATAACAGATCACAGCCTAACTAAACAGACAGGCCAAAACATGCAATCAGTCACAAAAATTGCGGGAACCGCAATTATTTCGCAATTCAATCCGGGCAGATTTAACATTGAGTCAGGCCCCTAGCATGCTTTTTCCTGTTACTCACGCATCCTAAAAATAAAGCTAAACTATCCTACCTATTCAACTAACATCAGACTAGACTAAGCAAAAGAAAAAACATAGAACTAAACATTAAAAACAGATCAAAAGTTGAACACAAAACAACATAATATACATGATCCTATCAGAAAGCAGAAAAATTGTTTTTTTTTTTCCTAAGGGAACAGCAATACTCCCTTTAGTGCACTTCAAACCAGCACTCAATTCTCGTCATCCTCATCTGGTTGCCTTGGTCGTGGGGGCACCCATGGAGTTAGGAGATTGGTAGGGAAGTCCGGGAAGATGCACCCCAACTGGTCTGCAACTTCCTTGTCCCTTGCCTGCGCATAGTTGGCCCATTGAGCCATTCTCCTCTGCATGTCCATTAAGCAGGCCATGGATAGGGACTGTTCAGCAGCCAGCCTATCCAACTCAAACTCCATATTCCCCTTTCTTCTCAGCCTCAGGTTCGCAGGCAGCTCCAAATGGCCTGTGTACGGCATCTGCTGCTCCAAGCGCTCGGTGGGGACTCCTGCAAGCAAACACAATTTTGTTATAGTGTTGGGGAAAAATAATGGCCCCTTACCTTTTCTGGCGCATTCAGCAATGGCAGCTGACATGATCTCCCCTACATTGACCGTGAGACCGCGCATGATGGCATAAACCAGCAGTGATCTACTCTGGTTGATTGTTGTCTCGTGGGTCACAGGGGACAACTTCCTCCTCACAAAGGCAAACCAAACAGCTGCCTTTGCTGTCAGATTGGCACTCATTAAGGTGTGCCTCCCATTGCGTGAGACAGTCCACGCTGCTTCAGGCTGGCCAATTGTGCGAATGGCCTCTTCCAGCACGGCCTCAGTCGGCTCATCAACTATCCGTGCATAATCTGTGTGCGGTTGGCTCTTGAGACCAAAGGCTTCATTGATGGCCTTGGCTGAGAAATCAACTTCCACCCCTCTGACCACAGATAGGCCATCCTCAGGGCTGAGCACATTGGCGTAGAAATCGTACACCATGCTCGTGTAGGCTGGATTAGGCGGTCTGCAGAATTCCTCCCAGCCATGGTTGATCACTCCTGCGCGCAAGAACTGCGGCAGGTCAGCGAGTCGGTCGAGGAAACCTTTCTCGTGCAACAGGTCTCTCTTCCTCAGCTCAGCACCCCTGGATTCAGCATCAGACGAAACATACCTCACTGACTGAGGTTCGTCTTCAGGGTGGAGTTTAGCCTTCCCCTTGTCTGCTGGTTTGGATGATTCGGCAGCCTCCACCTTGAGGCGTTTGAGCGAAGGCTCAGTACTCTCTTTGTCCGCCGAGGGCACCTTCTTGGCCTTCTTTTTCTTCAACTTCTTGGCCTTGCCAATCGTGGCCTTCTTCTTCTTCTTGAGTCTGGCCTTGATATTGATCTGCTGGAGGCATGCCCTCAACGTTTCTTCCATAGAATCGTCCTGCTGTGCAGGCTCGGCAGGGCTATCTTCCCTCATAGGAGAGAAGACTTCGTCTTCCCCAGCATCTCCACTGCCTTGCGTGGATTCTTGATAATCTCCATAAGGAAATTCCGGATCAGGCCGTGGGTAATTGTGCTCTGCTGATGGTGTCTGCGCAGAACTCAGTGGCGAAGATTGCAGCTCAGGGCTCTGCGCTGCTGCAGGTGTCGGATCAGAACTCTGAGGTGCCGGAGACAACTCAGGGCTCTGTGCAGGCGGTGACGACTCTGCGCTTGGCACTGGTTCAGCTGGGAGAGGGCTGCGCGCAGGTGAGGCAGACGGCGACGATCCTTCTTTGGCTGACTCGTGGGATGCACGATCAGGTTCTTGACTCTCCACAGAGGGAGTCTTTGCTGTGCTTGGTTCGGCGGCCGTCTTGACACTCCACCGGCGTTTCTTGGGCGTGCCCACTGGCTCAGATGGTCCAGCAGGGATCTCAGTGACCACCCTCCACTTCTTCCTACGAATAGGAAGCTTGGGAAGAGGACCGGTGCGAACGGCACCATCGTCTGCAAGGGTGAGAAGCGCTTCCCTCGCAGCCGCTTCAGCTGCGTCATCAGCCTTCTTCTTTGCTGCAGATCGTTCTGCTCGTGTGAACACCATTGCTAAGTCTTGAAGATCTTGAGAGAAGAATCAAAGATGGAGAGAATCGCTGAATTCTTGGAGAGCAAAGAGAGAGATAATCGTAACATTCGAGCGCCTTCCAACGGATATAAAGGCAACGGATAAAATCCCAACGGCTCTTTTTGCGGATCCAGCAATTTTAGCGCAATTCCAGGGATATTATTTCATTGAAATCTCCAACTTTGCCCGTCCGTATCTTTTATTTGGCTCAACCGTTTCTTGATCTTTAAAGTGGGATTTACTCTCCTTGATCCCCTCTTTCGATTCCCTACAAAAACAAATAAAACAAACATTAAATACGCAATTAAAAACACACCACAAAACATACAAACGATAATCGAAAAAACAGTAAAAATAAACTAAGGCATTTGGCCTTGACTAAACGAGCACAGTAACCACTCGTTCTCTCTCTTTCTTTTTGTCATGCTTCAGTCAAGAGGAAGGCCGAGAGAGTCTTCACATCTCCTTCCTCATAGTAGTGCTTCAACCTAGCACCATTGACCATAAATGGCTGGCCTTGCTGCAAGTTCTTTATCTCTATTGCACCATGAACAAAGACATTAGTAATAACAAATGGACCCGACCATCTAGACTTTAGTTTGCCTGGAAATATCTTTAAACGTGAGTTAAATAATAGGACAAGTTGGCCTTTCCTAAAGTCTTTGATCCTAAGTCTACTGTCGTGCCATATTTTGGTCTTTTCTTTATACATTTTGGCATTCTCATAGGCCATATGCCTAAGCTCATCAAGTTCATGTAGCTGCAAAGATCTCAATGTCCCCGCATCCTTTACACAGAAATTCAATTCCTTCATGGCCCAAAATGCTTTGTTTTCTAACTCAAGTGGCAAGTGGCAAGCCTTGCCATACACCAACCTATAGGGAGACATGCCTAGGGGTGTCTTATATGCTGTTCTATAAGCCCAAAGTGCATCCTCAAGCTTAAATGACCAGTCTTTCCTATTAGGTTTGACTACCTTTTCTAGGATGTTTTTTATCTCCCTATTAGAAATTTCAGCTTGACAATTCGAGTGTGGGTGATAGGGAGTAGCTACCCTATGTCTAATGTTATATTTAGCCAATACTTTCTCCATAGCCTTATTAATGAAATGTGACCCCTCATCACTAATGATAGCACGAGGAGTCCCAAATCTAGTGAAAATGTGCCTATGCAAGAAGCTAGTGACTGTTTTAGCATCATTATTAGGACATGCTTTGGCTTCGACCCACTTGGACACGTAGTCTACTGCTACTAAAATGTAAAGGTTACCTGATGATGGAGGGAATGGTCCCATGAAATCAATGCCCCACACATCAAAGAGCTCCAACTCTAAGATGTAGGTGAGGGGCATCTCATCCTTGCGACTGAGGTTACCTGTCCTTTGGCATTCGTCACAGCTGTGGGCATAATTGTGGGCATCCTTGAAGATTGTTGGCCAATAGTAGCCACTCTGAAATACCTTCGCAGCTGTTCTTTGACCACCAAAGTGTCCACCGTAAGGAGATGAGTGACAGTGCTGCAGCACAGACTTTGCTTCAGCAGCTGAAACACACTTCCTCAACAACCCATCTGCACAGGTTCTGTAAAGTGTGGGGTCATCCCAGATGAATTTCCTTGCTTCATGAAGGAACCTCTTCTTCTCTTGTCCTCCCTTGAACACTGGCAATACCTGTGATGCACGGAAGTTAGCAATGTCAGCAAACCAAGGTTCCTCATCGTTATCACGATGAGCCAACGCAAAGACATGTTCATCTATAAAAGCATCAGAAATTGCGGTCTCCGCAATGTTTTCGCAATTGTGCTGCAATCGAGACAAGTGATCTGCAACCACATTTTCACATCCCTTCTTGTCCCGAATGTCCAAATCAAATTCCTGCAGCAATAACACCCATCTAATCAACCTAGGCTTGGCATCAGTCTTCCTCATAAGATATTTTAAAGCAGAATGGTCAGTGTATACAATGGTCCTAGTGCCTACAATGTAATTTCTAAATTTTTCACAAGCAAATACTACAGCAAGCATCTCTTTCTCAGTAGTTGTATAATTACATTGAGCCTCATTCAAGGTCTTGCTAGCATAATAGACAGGGTGTGTCAGCTTGTCAATCTTCTGTCCTAACATGACTCCTACAGCATAGTCACTGGCATCACATAGCATCTCAAATGGGAGATCCCAATTTGGTCCTACTATGATTGGTGCTGTGACCAGTGCTTCCTTAAGGGTTTTCCAAGCTACTACACATTCTTTAGAGAAGATAAATGGTCTATTTAGCTCTAGAAGCTCGCACAGAGGCTTGGCTATCTTAGAAAAGTCCTTAATGAACCTTCTGTAGAAGCCAGCGTGCCCTAAGAAGCTTCTAATGGCTTTGACATTCTGGGGCTCTACCAATTTCTCTATGATCTCTATTTTTGCCCTATCCACTTCTACACCTGCCCTTGACACTCTATGTCCTAAGACAATCCCTTCATCTACCATAAAATGGCACTTTTCCCAATTTAGGACTAGGTTGGTCTCTTCACACCTAGCCAGGACTTGTCCTAGGTTTTCTAGACAGGTTTTAAATGAATCCCCAAAGACTGAGAAGTCATCCATGAATATTTCTATCATGGACTCATCCAACTCAGAGAAGATTGCCATCATACACCTTTGGAAAGTTGCCGGTGCATTGCATAAGCCAAAAGGCATTCTGCGGAAGGCAAACGTTCCAAAAGGGCAAGTGAAGGTAGTCTTCTCTTGATCCTTAGGGTCTATAGTAATTTGATTATAGCCAGAGTACCCATCTAAGAAACAATAGTAGGCTCTACCAGCTATTCTGTCTAGCATCTGGTCAATAAACGGTATAGGGAAATGGTCTTTTTTAGTTTCTTTATTTAATTTTCTGTAATCCATACATACCCTCCACCCTGTGACAGTCCTTGTTGGAATTAGTTCGTTATTCTCATTGACTACCACAGTTATTCCCCCCTTTTTAGGTACACATTGGATGGGGCTCACCCACTGGCTACTAGCTATGGGGAAAATTACTCCTGCATCTAACCACTTGATTATTTCCTTCTTCACTACCTCTTTCATAGAGGGGTTCAACCTACGCTGGTGATCTACCCTAGGTGTGTGCTCTTCCTCTAGTATAATTTTGTGCATGCAATAAGAAGGGCTAATGCCTCGAATATCAGCAATAGTCCATGCTATAGCCTTCCTATGTTGCTTAAGCAGTAAAATTAAATCAACCTCATGCTGTTCACTTAGTTTAGAAGAAATAATTACAGGCAGCGTATCATTATCTCCTAAATATGCATATTTGAGGTGAGTAGGTAGTGGTTTCAGTTCTAACACAGGTGGATGCTCAATGGAGGGCTTTAACGGATTTATAGTTCTATCAGTTAAATCTATATTCATACATACATGCTGTGGTTTATCTACAGGCATATCCATTATGTCAGAAACATTTAAATCAGCTACATCTAATCCTACATATTCATTTGCATGCTTGGTTAATAATACATGCTCTAATTGTTCTTCCATCAGTGAGTCAACAATATCCATGCTAGCACAGGATTCAAGGTCAGAGGGATACCTTAAAGCTTTATATACACTAAACTTTACCTCTTCATCATGAACTCTCATAGTTAACTCACCTTTCTGAACATCTATGAGTGCCCTACCTGTGGCTAGAAATGGTCTACCTAGCAGGATGGGGACCTCCTTGTCTGCCTCATAGTCCAGGACAATGAAATCTGCAAGGAAAATGAATTTGTCAACTTTAACTAGAATATCCTCGATCTTACCTTCTGGATATGCGATGGATCTGTCTGCTAGTTGTAAAGTGACTGTGGTCGGACGTGCTTCTCCCATTCCCAACTGGCGGAATAGGGACAGGGGCATGAGATTTATGCTGGCGCCCAGGTCACAAAGCGCTCTGCCCACGTGCTTGCCTCCAAGTTCTACAGGTAAGGTGAAGGAACCAGGATCCTTCTCCTTCTTGGGCAGCTTGTTCTGGAGGATGGCACTGCACTCCTTGGTGAGGTTTACTGTTTCAAACTCACCAATTATTTTTTTGTTAGTAATAATGTCCTTCAAAAACTTTACATATGAAGGCATAGACTGTAAAACCTCTACAAAAGGAATGTTAACATGCACTTGCTTAAGTATTTCTAAAAATTTATTAAAATGAACTTCCTGTTCCTGCTTCTTCTTAAGCCTTCGAGGGTATGGAGGTGGTGGCACATATGCAGGCACGTCAGGACGCCTTAAGATAGGTGGAGGCCTTGGAATTTCTTCTACGTCCTCAACAATTGGCTCTAGCCTGGCTCCTGATGTGCTAGTTGGTGGTGGACCTTGGCTTGGCAGAGACTCCAGTGGAGCACTAGACTCAGTGTTCTCTACTCTCTTTGGTGTGTCCTTTGTGTTGCTCACCAATGGTCTTCCACTCCTAAGTTCAATTGCTTGAACTTGTTCTTTGCCATCTCTCCTTGGTACCTCGGTATCAGCAGGGAGTCTACCTTGGGGCCTACTTTTAAGTTCATTGGCTAATTGGCCTATTTGGTTCTCTAGGCTCCTAAGAGTAGCTTGCTGGCTCTGAAGAGTAGCATCATTCTTAGCTATATATTCCTTGAGTAGGTTTTCTACAGAAGATCCTACAGGTTGATTGTAAGGCTTTTGGTACATTGACTGGTTATGTTGGGGAGTGAAACCAGGTGTTCCACTCGGCCTTGGTTGGTTAGGATTTTGGTTAGTGTTCTGTTGGCCACCCCATGACAGGTTAGGGTGGTTTCTCCAACCAGGGTTATAGGTGTTGGAGTAGGGGTTATTCCTAGGCTGCTGCTGGCTTCCTATATAGCAGACTGAGGATGGATTCCCAGGGCAGTATTCATAAGGGTGCCCTTCCCCACAGAATCCACAGATTGGTGCCTCGCCTTGACTTGGTTGGGTGCCCATTGACATGGCTGTGGCGGTATTGGCACTGGTTTGGAGATTGGCCTGAGCCATTTGCTTGACTAAGTTGGTCAGGGCATTTATTTGGGTGCTCATGGCGCTTAGAGCATCCTTGTCTTGAGCCCTAGTTGGCTCTACTGGATCGTCTGACCACCTACAATGAGATGTTGAGATCTTCTCCAAGATCTCATAAGCTTCGTTGTAACTCTTGGACAACATGGAACCTCCAGCAGATGAATTTAAAACTTGTCTGGTGCTGGGGTTGCATCCTTTAAAGAAGACTTCTATTTGGATACACCATGGAATGCCATGGTGTGGACATTTAATGAGAAGGTCTTTGAATCTTGTCCAAGCTTCGTGAAGAGACTCACTTGGAGCTTGTTTGAACTTTATGATATCATCACGAAAGGTCGAATTCCTATCAGGTGGGAAGTATTTGACTAGGAATTTTTCTGCTAAATCTGTCCAATTGCGGACAGATCCTGAGGGTAAAGAATTTAACCATGTTTTGGCTTTGTCCCTCAAAGAGTAAGGGAAAAGATATAGCCTCAGGGCTTCTTGGGAAACTCCAGGGATTAGGAAGGTGTCACTAACTCCTAGGAAGTTCCTAAGGTGATTTTGGGGGTCCTCATTTTCTATTCCAAAGAATTGTCCCACAGTGGACAACATTTGGAACATCACTGGCTTTAACTCAAATGAGTTGGCAGTGATTTCAGGACGGATTATGCTGGGGTTCAGCTCCCCAGGCATAGGTACTAAATATGAGAGGATGGCGCTATCCTTGTCATTCGCTATTTCAATGGGATTGCGAGTGACAGGCACCAGGTTTTGATTTACTCCAGCCATTTCTTCTTGAGGTAATTGCGGAGGAATTGTAGTCTCTGCAATGATTGGAGGTAAAAGGGTTTGTTTAAAGAGACGTTTCTTGGCTCTATTCCTAGCTCTAAGTAATCTCTCGGGCTCAGGGTTGAACTCTAGATCACTACTTGGAGTCTCATTCATAAACTACCCTAAATGGTACCTGAAAAAGAAATGAAAATGGATCAAATTCAATGGAGAATAACTTGATGTTCCGAACTTAACAAACTTCGTTTTCACTTAAAATAAGTCCCCGGCAGCGGCGCCAAAAACTTGTTGCGTGCTCAATGTGTAAAGATAATTATGCAAAAGTGTAGAGAGAGCACTTAGAACATGCAAGCATACATGGTCTCACAGCAAGTAGTAAGTATATTTCATTCGTTTTTTCCACAGAGACTCATTTTTAGCTATTCGCGAAGTGTGTTTGTTAAGAAAGATGGGATGAATTTGATGGGGTAAAATTGGTTTTTAATTATCTACTTTTTGCTGAATGTATAAAGGGATATAACATAAACAAATGCAAGTTAAAACTAGACTTAAAAGGCAAGAGATGGAATTAATAAACGAGAAAGAAAACAGCTAAACAGAATGAAAATCTGGCAGAATTGCGAGGACCGCAATGTTACCGCAATTAAATAACAGCGAAACTGAGTAAATGGGTGAATTAAGGGCTACTAATGACTATCCTATAGGCATTTTATTACGATTCTCAAGCATTGGACCAACTCTCTATACATCAAACTCACTCTATCTCAAGTATCGTCCGATTCCATGCATTAGAGTCTTAAGTTTACTCGACTTCAAAGTAAGGTCTTAAGCATCTTGTTAAAACAGGAGTGTTTAGTTTGTACTAGGGAAACGCCTATTCCTAGGCCGTTTCCTGATTACCATGAAAGGCTAGCATGATTATATGACTCTGAACTCTTACTCCTTCCAGAGGTTAGGAGTTCTTTGGACAAAATGGATGGCCAATCGAAATTGCCCGTGGGATGAAGCTCACATACAATCAATGTTCGAGTGTTAATCTGCCTACTTGATTCACATTTTTTTAGCCTATAGTTCTGTCATTAGCATGCCCCTAAGTGACTTAGCTACTCATGGATATATAGAGAACAGAAATAGTAGATAAGATAGACATGCTTAGAAGGGAAATGTGCTAAAAACAGTAAGCAAAACCCGTAGCAGAAGATGGGAAATGAGAAATGCAGAAATGAACTTTGATTGCTTTGATTGTTTGACGACAAAGGAAAGCTTTAAAAGAAATGATTAAAAGACAGACAACAACGAAATGCAGTAACTCAAACGCTAAACTAAGAACAACAGTGATCAGACATGGAAGTAAGAAGAACAAGACAGAAAAGCAGTAAAGGATTGCTGGAAGGCTTCGTGGCAGTCGCCTCGAATGAAGGTGATGAGAAGTCAGCCTTGCTTGGATGAATCCAATCGAGAGAGAAGAAGAATCTCCTCTCCTTCCTATCAGATTATCGACTCCAAAAGCTGAGACTCTCACTCCAACAAACGGCAAAGGAAAACAGAGAGAAATGATGGACTGCGAGAAGACTTCTGCGCTTCGAATGATGATCAAACCTCCGACTTTGGCCCCCTTTTATAGTAGTTTGCAGGTGCGTTTGGGCCCAGGAGAATCATCAATCTTCAACGTCGTATATCAGAATGGATGGAGGAGAAAGAATGAATCCCTGAAATTACGGAAATTAACAGAAAAAGATCAGTCAACTTACGGTTTTCACTTGAATAATTGCGGCCTCAGCAATGTTTTCGCAATTCATTCGCAATGCTCATTTTTTCATTCTTTTCCTTCGGTTTTCAACCCTTTTTCTACCTATTGTACATAAGTCCTAAATTAACTACCTTCTTCTAATTCTCATATTAAAGCATAGGTTTAGGCTAAATGCTAACAAAAACACCTAAATGTGTACATCTTCTTAAGCTAAATGGGTCCTAAATAAGTCACTTTCAGAGACTTAACATCGAGCCAGCGTCTCGACGCTGTAGCTCGACGCTGGCTCTCGGGTTTGGGGCTGAAGCTTTGCCTCTCCAAGGCTGTTTTGGCCCGTTTCTTCACGGATCAAGTTCCCCTCTTCCCGATGCATTCCCGGGGTGCTAAAACTCCACTTTAAGCACTCGAACAGGCCCAACGGACGCACGAGCTCTTTGCCGTTTTTCTCCTACAAATGAGATATATTAATCAATTAAAAGCGGACTTAAGCTAATATTAGGAAGTATTTAATAGCTCCAAAATGGAGTTATCAATTCATCCAAGCAAGGCTTCCTTTCACCCTTCAGCCGAGGCGTTCGCAACGAGAAGATCACGCACGGCTTTACTGCTTTCTGCTTTAGTTTTCCATTTCCATTAATGTTTGTTGTTATTTCCCTTTTATTTGCTACTCTATTCCATTTCGTTGCTTTCTGTTTTACTTTAGTTATTCAAAGTCGTCATTTGTCTAGTTCAAACGATTGGTTAATCAAAGCACAATTTCATCACTTCGCAAGTTCTTTACCTTCTCTGCTTACCGTTTTTGCCTTCTGTTCTGTCTTTAATATTCTTGTAAGCATGTCTTCTTCATCTACTCTTTCCATTCCATCTGCATCCATGAGTAACTAAACCACATAAGGGTATGCTAATGACAAATCTATAGGTAGAAACACGTGAATCAAGCATGTAGGATAGCTCTCGAATGCATTGAATGTATGTAAGCTTCATCCCACGGGCAATTTCGATTGGCCATCCATTTTGTCCAAAGAACTCCTAACCTCTGGAAGGAGTAAGAGTTCAGAGTCATACACTCATGCTAGCCTCTCAAGGTAGCCAGAAAACGACCTAGGAATAGGCGTTTTCCTAGTACAAATCACAACTTACTGTTATAACAAGATGCTTAAGACCTTACTTGGACATGAGTAAACTAAAGGATCTAATGCATGAAATCGGAAGATACATGAGAATGAGTTAGTTTGATGCATGATGAGTTGATCTAATGCTTGAGGATCGTGTGACAAAGCCTATAGAGGAGTCGTTAGTAGCCCTTGTTTCCACACTTTACACACATTTCGCTGTTAGTAACATTGCTAAATAATTGTTGTTTCCGCAATTCCCTTAGTTAAGATTTGCCTTAGTCATTTTTCTTCTCTTCGTTTACTTGTTCTCTTTACATTCACGTTTATTGTTTACTTGCACTTGTTTATGCTTCCATCCTTTACACATTCCTTAGTAATTAGGCACATCAAAACCAAATCTACCTCATTTAATTCACCCAATCTCACTTAACAAAACACTTCGCTAGTAACTAAGAATAAATCTCTGTGGGAAATCGAATGAAAAAATACTTATTACTTGCTACAAGATCATGTATGCTTGCATGTTCTGAGTGCTCTATCATTGCATATTTCTTTTAAACATTGAGCACGCAACAAGTTTTTGGCGCCGCTGCCGGGGATTTCGTTTAGTGAAAACGAAGTTTGTTAAGTTAGAAACAAACACCTTAATATCTATTGGAGCTGATCTATTTTCATTTCTTTTGCATGTACCATTGGGTTAGTTTATGAATGAGCATTCAAGTAGCAATCTAGAGTTCAATCCTGAGCCTGAGAGATTACTTAGGGCCAAAAACAGAGCTAAGAAACGTCTCTTCAACCAACCCCTTATACCTCCAAACGTTGTTGACTCTACTGAGTCATCACAATCCCATCAAATAGAAATGGATAGAACAAACCCAAATTCAGCACCTACCATTCGCAACCCCATCGAAATAGCGAATGACAAGGATAGTGCCATTCTCTCCTACCTAGTTCCCATGCCTGGGGAGCTAAACCCAAGCATCATACGCCCTGAAATTACTGCCAACTCATTCGAGTTAAAGCCAGTAATGTTCCAAATGTTGTCCACTGTGGGACAATTCTTTGGAGTGGAAAATGAGGACCCCCACAACCATCTCAGAAACTTCCTAGGAGTTAGTGATACCTTCCTTATCCCTGGAGTTTCCCAAGAAGCCTTGAGGCTTTACCTCTTCCCTTACTCGTTAAGAGATAAAGCCAAAACGTGGTTGAACTCATTACCTTCCGGATCAGTTGTCAATTGGACAGATCTGGCTGAGAAATTCCTAGTCAAATACTTTCCACCTGATAGGAATTCAAACTTTCGTGATGACATTATTAAGTTCAAACAAGCTGAAAATGAGTCTCTTCACGAAGCTTGGACAAGGTTCAAGGACCTTCTGCTTAAATGTCCACACCATGGCATCCCATGGTGTATTCAAATAGAAGTCTTTTTCAAAGGATGCAACCCCAGCACTAGGCAAGTGCTGAATTCGTCAGCTGGTGGTTCCATGCTTTCGAAAAGCTATAATGAAGCCTATGAGATCCTGGAGAAGATCTCAGCATCTCACTGTAGGTGGTCAGATGATCCAGTTGAGCCTAGGAGAGCTCAAGACAAGGATGCTCTCAGTGCAATGAGCAACCAAATAAACGCCCTGACCAACCTAGTCAAACAAATGGCTCAAACAAATCTCCAATCCAGTGTCAACACCGCAGCAGCCGTCTCAATGGGGGCACAAACAAGTCAAGGTGAGACACTGATCTGTGGATTCTGTGGGGAAGGGCACCTGTATGAATACTGTCCTGGGAATCCAGCCTCAGTCTGCTATGTTGGAAGCCAACAGCAGCCTAGGAACAACCCCTACTCTAACACTTACAATCCTGGTTGGAGAAACCACCCAAATCTTTCTTGGGGTGGCCAACAGAACACTAACCAAAGTCAAAACCAACCAAGACCGAGTGGAACACCTGGTTTCACTCCCCAAAATAACCAATCCATGTATCAAAAACCATATAACCAACCAATAGGGTCATCTGTAGAAAATCTACTTAAGGAGTACATTGCAAAGAATGATGCCACTCTACAAAGTCAGCAAGCTACCCTTAGGAGCCTAGAGAACCAAATAGGGCAATTAGCCAATGAACTATAAAGTAGGCCCCAAGGTAGATTGTCTGCTGACACTGAGGTGCCTAGAAGGGATGGTAAAGAGCAGGTTCAAGCAATTGAACTTCGCAGTGGAAGACCATTGGTGAGCAACACCAGAGACACACCAAAGAGAGTAGAGAATGAAGAGTCTAGTGCTCCACTGGATTCTCTGCCAAACCAAGGTCAACCACCAACAAGCACATCAAGGGTGAGGCTGGAACCTATCATCGAGAAACCAGAAGAAATTCCAAGGCCTCCACCTGTCCTGAGGCGACCTGAAGTGCCTACATATGTGCCACCACCTCCATTCCCTAGAAGGCTAAAGAAAAAACAAGAACAGGAAGTGCACTTTAATAAATTTTTAGAAATTCTAAAGCAAGTGCATGTTAATATTCCTTTTGTAGAGGTTTTGCAATCCATGCCTTCTTATGTTAAGTTTTTGAAGGATATAATTACTAACAAGAAAATTATTGGTGAATTTGAAACAGTGAATCTCACTGAGGAGTGCAGTGCTATACTCCAGAATAAGCTACCAAAGAAGGAGAAGGATCCTGGTTCCTTCACCTTACCAGTGGAGTTGGGAGGCAAACACGTGGGCAGAGCTCTTTGTGACCTGGGAGCCAGCATAAATCTCATGCCCCTATCACTATTCCGTCAGCTTGGAATAGGGGAAGCACGTCCTACCACTGTCACCTTGCAGTTGGCAGACAGATCCATAGCCTACCCTGAGGGTAAGATAGAGGATATTCTTGTCAAGGTTGACAAGTTCATTTTTCTTGCAGACTTCATCATTCTGGATTATGAAGCAGACAAGGAGGTCCCCATCCTATTCGGCAGACCATTTCTAGCTACAGGTAGGGCCTTGATCGATGTCCAGAAATGTGAGCTCACCATGAGGGTTCATGATGAGGAGGTTAAGTTTAGTGTCTTTAAAGCCCCGAGGTATCCTTCTGACTCTGAATTTTGTGCAAGTATGGACATAGTAGATTCACTAATGGAAGAACAGCTTGAGCATGAACTACTGATTAAGCATGCCAATGATTATGTACAATTAGATGTAACTGACTTAAATATTTCTGAAATAATGGATATACATGTGGATAAACCTCAGCATGTTTGTATGACTAGTGACTTGACTGAAAGATCCATGAATCCATTGAAACCATCCATTGAGCATCCACCTATCTTAGAATTAAAACCACTGCCTAACATCTTAAGTATGCATACCTAGGAAGTGATGATACTTTGCCTGTTATTATTTTGTCCAAATTGAGTGAAAAGCATGAAATTGAGTTGATATTATTGCTTAAGCAACATAAAAAGGCTATTGCATGGACGATTGCTGACATTAGAGGTATTAGTCCTTCTTACTGCATGCATAAGATAATATTGGAAGAAGAGCATACACCCCGAGTAGATCACCAACGTAGGTTGAACCCCTCTATGAAGGAGGTAGTTAAAAAAGAGATAATAAAGTGGTTAGACGCAGGTGTAATCTTCCCTATAGCTAGTAGTCAGTGGGTGAGTCCAATACAGTGTGTACCTAAGAAGGGGGGGATGACTGTAGTAGTGAATGAGAGCAATGAACTGATTCCAACTAGAACTATTACAGGATGGAGAGTCTGTATGGACTATAGAAAATTGAATAAAGAAACAAAAAAAGATCACTTTCCCTTACCGTTTATAGACCAGATGTTAGATAGGATAGCTGGCCGAGCCTACTACTGCTTTCTAGATGGTTATTCTAGATATAACCAAATCACCATAGACCCTGTGGACCAGGAGAAAACAACCTCCACATGTCCCTTTGGAACATTTGCTTTTCGCAGAATGCCTTTTGGCTTATGCAATGCACCAGCAACTTTCCAAAGGTGTATGTTGGCCATTTTCTCTGACTTAGATGAATCCATGATAGAAATATTTATGGATGACTTCTCAGTCTTTGGTGATTCTTTTACAAATTGTTTAGAGAACTTAGGACAAGTCCTAGCTAGGTGTGAGGAGACCAACCTAGTCCTTAATTGGGAGAAATGCCACTCTATGGTGGAAGAAGGGATAGTCCTAGGTCACAGAGTGTCTAGAGCAGGAGTAGAGGTCGATAGGGCCAAGATTGAAATAATAGAGAAGTTAGTGGAACCTCAGAATGTGAAAGCTATTAGAAGTTTCTTAGGACATGCAAGTTTCTATAGAAGGTTCATTAAGAACTTTTCAAAGATCTCTAAACCTTAGTGTGAGCTTCTAGAGCTGAATAAGCCATTCATCTTCTCAAAAGAATGTTTCTTAGCTTGGACAACCCTTAAGGAAGCATTAGTCAAAGCACCTATTATAGTAGGACCAAATTGGGACCTTCCATTTGAGATGTTATGTGATGCGAGTGACTATGCAGTAGGGGTTATGCTAGGACAAAAGATTGACAAACTAACACATCCTGTATACTATGCTAGTAAGACACTGAATGAGGCACAATGTAATTACACAACCACGGAAAAGGAAATGCTAGCTGTAGTGTTTGCCTGTGAGAAGTTTAGGAATTACATTGTAGGCACTAGGACCATTGTGTATACCAATCATTCTGCACTAAAATACCTTATGAGGAAGGCTGATGCTAAGCCTAGGTTAATTAGATGGGTATTGTTGCTGCAAGAGTTTGATCTAGACATTAGAGATAAGAAAGGATGCGAGAATGTAGTTGCAGATCATCTTTCTCGATTGCAGCATAATTGCGATAAAATTACGGAAACCGCAATTTCTGATGCCTTTATCGATGAACATGTCTTTGTGTTAGCACATCGTGATAACGATGAGGAACCTTGGTTTGCTGATATTGCTAACTTCCTTGCTTCGCAGGTACTACCAACTTTCAAGGGAGGACAAGAAAAGAAGAGGTTTCTACATGAAGCTAGGAAGTTCATCTGGGACGATCCTACACTCTACAAAACATGTGCAGATGGTCTGCTGAGGAAGTGTGTGTCAGCTGCTGAAGCAAAGTCTGTGATGCAGCACTGTTAAGTCTCTGAAAGTGACTTATTTAGGACCCATTTAGCTTAAGAAGATGTACACTTTTAGGTGTTTTTGATAGCATTTAGCCTAAACCTATGCTTAAATATGAGAATTAGAAGAAGGTAGCTAAATTAGGACTTATGTACAATAGGAAAGAAAAGGGTTAAAAACCGAAGGAAAAGAATGAAAAAAACTGCATTGCGACAGCATTGCGAAAACATTGCTGAAGCCGCAATTATTCAAGTGAAAACCGTAAGTTGACTGATCTTTTTCTGTTAAATTCCGTGATTTCAGGGATTCGTTCTTTCTCCTCCATCCATTCTGATATACGACGTTGAAGATTGATGGTTCTCCTTGGCCCAAACGCACCTGCAAACTACTATAAAAGGGGGTCAAAGTCGGAGGTTCAAACATCATCCGGAAGCGTAGAAGTCCTTTCGCAGCTCCATTTTTCTTCGTGTTTTCCTTTGCCGTCTGTTGGAGTGAGAGTCTCAGCTGTTGGAATCGACAATCTGATAGGAAGGAGAGAAGATCCACCTTCTCTCCCGATTGGATTCATCCAAGCAAAGCTATTCTTTCATCCCCTTCAGCCGAGGCAGTTGCGACGAGGCTTCCAAGCAACATTTACTGCTTTCTGTCTTTCTTTTTCTAGTTTACATTTCTGCTTTATGTTGTTCTCTTTCTAATAGCTAGAATACTTCATTTCGTTGCTTTCTGTCTTGCTGTTATTTACTTTAAAGCTTTCTTTTGTCCAATCAAACAATCAAGTAATCGAATCTCCATTCTTCATTTCACAGTTTCTTGCCTCTGCATTCTACTGCTTTCCCTTACTGTTTTGTCTTTAAATTCCTTCTAAGCATGTCTGTTTCATCTCGTATTTCTACTTACCCCATATTCATGAGTAGCTAAGTCACTTAGGGGCAAGCTAATGACAGAACTATAGGCTAAAAAACGTGAACCAAGCATGTAGGATAGCTCTCGAACCATTGATTGTATGTAAGCTTCATCCCACGGGCAATTTCGATTGGCCATCCATTTTGTCCAAAGAACTCCTAACCTCTGGAAGGAGTAAGAGTTGAGAGTCATATTATCATGCTAGCCTTTCAAGGTAACCAGGAAACGGCCTAGGAATAGGCGTTTCCCTAGTACAAACCATATCTTTCTGCCTTAACAAGATGCTTAAGACCTTACTTTGAGTTGAGTAAACTAAAGAATCTAATGCATGGAATCGGACGATACATGAGATTGAGATAGTTTGATGCATAGAGAGTAGATCCAGTGCTTGAGAATCGTATAAAAATGCCTATAGGATAGTTGATAGCTCCAAAATAGAGCTATCTTAATGTCCCTAATTCTAGCTAAAACCATGATTTATATTGATTAAAATGCTTCCTTGTAGGTGATTTCATGGTGAAGAGCTCGAGAAGTCCATTGATGATTTTCGGGGCTAAAAAGGTCATTTAACATGTTTCGGGAAGTGTTCGGGTCAAAACGATAGGCCAAACGGAGCTCGGGAGCCAAAACGACCCAAAAGTGGGCTAAGAGCCGAGAGGGCAGCGCCCAGGCGCCGGCGCCCAGCGCCCAGGCGCCCAACGAACGCAGCACGCGCGCGCGCCCCGCGCGCGCCGCTCGCAAGCACCGCACGCCCACGCCCAGACGGCCAGACGGCCAGACGCGCGCGCGCCCGCGCGCGCCGCCTCGCCGCGCGCCAGCCCGCTCCGCCTCGCCCATGTCCGCGCGCGCCCGCGCACCCACGCCCGTGTCCGCCTCGCCCATGTCCGCGCGCGCCCGCGCGCCCACGCCCGTGTCCGCCACGCCCATGCCCGCGCGCCCACGCCCGTGTCCGCCTCGCCCATGTCCGCGCGCGCCCGCGCGCCCACGCCCGTGTCCGCCTCGCCGTGTCCGCGCGCGACAGCGTCGAGACGCTGGCCGAGCGTCTCGACGCTCCGAACTCTGAAGCGTGCATTTGAAGATCCACCCGAGAGCAAGCGTCGAGCGCAAGCGTCTCGACGCTCGCTCGACGCCGCGCGCGCGTCTCGACGCCGCGCAGCGTCTCGACGCCGCCCCGCGCGCGCGCGCCTGCCAACTTAGGGCACAGCGTCGAGACGCTGGCCTAGCGTCTCGACGCTACGAGCTTAAAAGGCGTGAAACCTTCGGTTTTGCAGCCAATCTTTCATCCTCCATCTTCTCCAAGCTTCTCCTCTCGGTTCCAAGGCGATTTTTCCACCATTTTTGTACTTCTTCTCCTTCTTGTGCATGATTCCAAGCACTTCCATGGTGGATTGGAGTAATCCAACCTCCATGGAAGGCTAAACCAAGGTATGTGCTTAATTTTGAGTATGGGTTTGTAAATTATGGATGTTTGGGGAGATTTTCCCCTTTGTGAATGTTAAGACATTTAGCTTGTTTATGCATTTCTTGCTTGTTCTTCATCCAATTCTAGCATGTGTAGCTAAATTAGATTGACGCTCTAATTCTTATGCATGATAGAGGGCTAAAGGTTGGGACGTATAATTGCCCATACCGCTAGGTAGCACGGGTCTAAGCATGGCTAATTAGTTCGGCCCAAAGTGACATTGGTTACCTGAGTTAATTAACGTTTTCATGTTAGGCTTAAGGCAAGAGAGAAACCGGATTAGTCTTAGGATTAGGCCGTCGCAATGTTCCCGTCACTAGCACGTAATCGATTTAGGGGTCGCTACCTTGGATAGATTATTGGCTAAGTTTAATTAGAATTGCACGCTTCTAATTAATTCCTTGGGTCATTTGAGTTAGGAATAACCAAATGAATTGTGTGCATGAATTAGCTAACGCGTAAATCGTATCAATGATCCGAACATCCATAACGAGCAAGTCCACTTCTCGAAGTTAAGCACAACCGTTTAATTTTTGCACGTCGCCGTTTAATTTTCCGTTAGCATAATTAGGAGCTCCCTTCCCCCAAAACCAAATTACTATTCTTTAATTTGTGCATTCTTTTATTTCTTGCAAATTAGACTTAGTTAGATTAAATTTCTTATTTCCCTGTGGATCGACCCCGTTGCCACTTAGCTGCAAATAGCTCGGTGTATTCGGGTTTATAAATTGTATTTTGGCAAGCCTCGACAGCTTGAATTTGGAGTACCCCAAAAGTACATCTACCAAAATTGGCGCCGTTGCCGGGGAATTAATTAATTTAGTTTAGTTAAGTTAAGTTTGTTGGTTTTAAAATTTTTCTTTTTGCACAGTTTAATTCTTTTGTATTAGTTTACGCGTTTTTGTTTGAGTTTTTGGAGCGCAGTGATTCTTTGAAAATTCAAAAGAAGCGCCAAGATGGAGGTTGTGGGTAATTATGAGCATCAGAGAACCATGAGGCAGCTTGCATCATCTGAGCTAGGCCGGAACACATCGAGTATCTTGTATCCGGTAGTTGCAGGTAATTTTGAACTTAAAGCTGGTCTGATTAACTTATTACCTTCTTTTTGTGGTAATACAGATGAGGATCCCGTCAGACACCTCAAGGCATTCAAGATGGTGTGTGCGTCATTCAGGACCGATGACACCACTGCAGATCAACTCCATCTCAGGACCTTTCCTTTCACCTTGAAGGAGAAGGCGAGAGATTGGATGCATTACCTTCCGACTGGGTCCATCACTTCTTGGGAAGAGCTGCAGGGAGCGTTCTATGCGAAGTATTTTCCACCTCCCAAGGTCGCCGCCCTCAGAAAGGAGATACTAAAAATTGAGCAAGGAGCTGAAGAGAGCGTTCTTGAGTGCTGGGAGAGGTTTGGTCGATTATGCGAGGATTGCCCCAATCATCAAATAGCCGAACAGTCCCTCATTCAGGGTTTTTACTACGGTTTGCTTCCCCAAGGGCAGCAGATGATAGACGCCGCTAGTGGAGGCTCGCTCATGGACAAGACACCCGCTGAAGCTAGAATTTTAATTTCTAACATAGCTATAAGCTTAGAGCGGAGTGAAGATGGAGACAAGGAGAAGGCTCGCCTGAAGAAGGATGTGGATGAGCTTAAGGCTCAACTTTTCGAGGTAAGTAATACTGTTCTTGCCTTAAAGGATGATGTTCTGAAAGTCCAATCTTCCGTTTCAGGTAAATCTGTTGAGGACATGTTGCAAGCTATCCTTACGATCACCTCGTCCAAGCTCGATAACGTTGGCACTCAGATGCAAGGAATTAAGGAAGAAATGTCTCAGATGACTTGCAAGATCAACAGGATGGAAGAGAAAACTGAGAGTTTGAGTGCCATCACTTTGAGAAGTGGGAAGCAGCTTCCCACGAGTACCCTGTTGCGTGCTCAATGTGTTAATAAAAATGATAAATAAGAGAGAGAGAGCACTTAGAACATGCAAGCATACATGGTCTCACAGCAAGTAGTAAGTATATTTCATTCGTTTTTTCCACAGAGACTCATTTTAGCTATTCGCGAAGTGTGATTGTTAAGAAAGATGGGATGAATTTGATGGAGTAAAATTGGTTTTTAATTATCTAATTTTTGCTGAATGTATAAAGGGATATAACATGAACAAACGCAAGTTAAAACTAGACTTAAAAGACAAGAGATGGAATTAATAAACGAGAAAGAAAACAGCTAAACAGAATGGTAAGATGGCAGAATTGCGAGGACCGCAATGTTTCCGCAATTAAACAGCAGCGAAAGTGTGTAAATGGGTGAATTAAGGGCTACTAATGACTATCCTATAGGCAGTTTATTACGATTCTCAAGCTTTGGATCAACTCTCTATACATCAAACTCACTCTATCTCAAGTATCGTCCGATTCCATGCATTAGAGACTTAAGTTTACTCGACTTCAAAGTAAGGTCTTAAGCATCTTGTTAAAACAGGAGTGTTTAGTTTGTACTAGGGAAACTCCTATTCCTAGGCCGTTTCCTGATTACCATGAAAGGCTAGCATGGTTATATGACTCTGAACTCTTACTCCTTCCAGAGGTTAGGAGTTCTTTGGACAAAATGGATGGCCAATCGAAATTGCCCGTGGGATGAAGCTTACATACAATCAATGTTCGAGTGTTAATCTGCCTACTTGATTCACGTCTTTTTAGCCTATAGTTCTGTCATTAGCATGCCCCTAAGTGATTTTAGTTACTCATGGATATGTAGAGAACAGAAATGGTAGATAAGATAGACATGCTTAGAAGAAAAATGTGTGTAAAACAGTAAGCCAAAACCGTAGCAGAACAAGATGGAAACTGTAAATTGCAGAATTGTACTTTGATTACTTTAAGTGTTTGAATGACAAAGGAAAGCTTTAAAAGAACTGAATCCAAGACAGACAACAACGAAATGCAGTAATTGAAATGCTAAACTAAGAACAACAGTGATCAGAGATGGAAATAAGAAGAACAGAGCAGAAAAACAGTAAAGGTTTGCTAGAAAACTCCGTGGCAGTCGCCTCGAATGATGGTGATGAAAAGTCAGCCGTGCTTGGATGAATCCAATCGAGAGAGAAGAAGAATCTTCTCTCCTTCCTATCAGATTATCGACTCCAAAAGCTGAGATTCTCACTCCAACACACGGCAAAGGAAAACAGCTGGAAATGGTGGACTGCGAGAAGACTTCTTCGCTTCGAGTGATGACTGAACCTCCGACTTTGACCCCCTTTTATAGTAGTTTGCAGGTGCGTTTGGGCCAAGGAGAACCATCAATCTTCAACGTCATATATCAGAATGGATGGAGGAGAAAGAACGAATCCCTGAAAAGTCGGATCTAAACAGAAAACGATCAGCCAACTTACGGTTTTAACTTGAATAATTGCGGTCACCGCAATGTTTTCGCAATTCATTCGCAATGCTCATTTTTTTCATTCTTTTCCTTCGGTTTTCAACCCTTTTTCTACCTATTGTGCATAAGTCCTAAATTAGCTACCTTCTTCTAATTCTCATATTAAAGCATAGGTTTAGGCTAAATGCTATCAAAAACACCTAAAAGTGTACATCTTCCTAAGCTAAATGGGTCCTAAATAAGTCACTTTCAGAGACTTAACATACCCCGCCAGTGGAAGTCGATCATGGCCACGTTGAGCCACAGACAGAAAATCCCGAACCACGGTGGCATGGGGTAAATTTCGATCCTACGTGCACTAGAGTTTATGTGCCTAAGGCTCCTTTTCCTAGCAGGTTAGCGAGACCGCCCAAGGAAAACTACGAGGAGGAGTTCTTAAACACATTCAAGAAAGTAGAGATCAACATCCCTCTGTTGGATGCCATCAAGCAAATCCCAAGGTACGCTAAGTTTCTGAAGGAGTTGTGCACCAACAAGAGGAAGACAAAAGAGAAAGAGCGCGTCGTGGTAAGTAAAAATGTCTCCGCTTTAATCACGAAGAACTTACCAGAAAAATGCGACGATCCAGGTATGTTTTCTCTCCCTTGCACTATTGGAGGTAAGAAAATTAGAAGAGCCATGCTAGATCTTGGAGCCTCCATTAGTGTCATGCCTCACTCCGTTTATCAGGATTTGAATTTAAAAGAAATACAGGGAACTGGTATTGTTATACAACTTGCTGATAGGTCTTGCGTACATCCTTTAGGGGTAGTGGAAGATGTATTAGTTAATGTTAACGGGCTGATTTTTCCTGTGGATTTTTATATTCTGAAAATGGATGGAAATTCT
This sequence comes from Herpetospermum pedunculosum, assembly GCA_028017165.1. Lineage (NCBI taxonomy): Eukaryota > Viridiplantae > Streptophyta > Magnoliopsida > Cucurbitales > Cucurbitaceae > Herpetospermum > Herpetospermum pedunculosum. Next base: position 47,227,969 of record CM051528.1, on the reverse strand, counting down.
GATTCTTCGTCTGCGTCGATCTTATTAGGTAGGCCCTTTATGAAAACTGCTAAAACTAAGATAAATGTAGATAAGGGCACTTTATCTGTTGAGTATCGTGGACAAGTTGTTGAGGTTGATGTGTCTAATGAGTTGGAGCATGATGAGAGCGTCCACTCTCTTTGTCAAGTAGATACAATTGAATCGTTAGTTCAGGAAGAATGCATGTCTGATAGAGATGGGGATGACCCATTATTTTTGACTGATCTTTTTGAGGAATCTGATATGCATGAACCTTCCATGTCTGAACTTTGTGATTCAACTGTCTCTTCTTTGGCAACTGTTCAGGATCAAGCTAAAATGCTCCCCTCTACTTTGCAGGCACCTAAACTGGAGTTGAAAGACTTACCTGATCATCTCAAATACGCGTATTTGGGGGATGATGAGACGTTGCCGGTCATCATAGCGAAAGACCTTATGCCGGCTCAGGAAGGGAAATTAATGGAAGTTCTTAAAGAGCACAAGCTGGCGATTGGATGGACATTAGCAGATTTACATGGGCTAAGTCCAGCTACGTGCATGCACAGAATCCTGCTCGAGGATGGAGCGAAACCTTCACGAGAGCCCCAAAGGAGGCTCAATCCCGCGATGAAGGAGGTAGTAGTTTCTGAGATCCTCAAACTCCTCGAAGCAGGTATCATCTATCCTATCTCAGATAGTAAATGGGTTAGTCCTATCCATGTTGTTCCTAAGAAAACTGGCATGACTGTGGTTAGGAATGAGAAAAATGAATTAGTGCCCAAAAGGATTCAAAATGGATGGAGAATGTGCATAGACTTTAGGAAGCTTAATGAGGTCACTAGGAAGGACCATTTTCCCATTCCTTTTATTGATCAGATGGTGGAGCGTTTAGCTGGGAAGCCATTCTTTTGTTTTCTCGATGGTTTCTCTGGCTTTTACCAAATCCCCATAGCCATAGAAGACCAAGAGAAAACAACGTTCACGTGCCCCTTTGGCACATTTGCATTTAGAAGGATGCCTTTTGGGCTTTGCAACGCTCCTGGTACATTTCAGAGATGCATGATGAGTATATTTTCTGAGTTTGTAGAAAAATGCATTGAAGTGTTCATGGATGATTTTACAGTTTATGGCAATTCCTTCGATGACTGTTTAGATAATTTATCGCGTGTCCTGAAAAGATGTATTGAGATGAACCTTGTTCTAAATTTTGAAAAATGTCACTTTATGGCTAGTCAAGGTATCGTTTTAGGGCATGTGGTTTCTGCTAAGGGTATAGAGGTAGATAAGGCTAAAATTGATGTTATCTCTAATCTGCCATACCCAACGAATGTTAGGGAGGTTCGATCTTTTCTTGGCCATGCAGGGTTTTATCGCAGGTTTATCCAGGACTTCTCCAAGGTTGCCATGCCTATGACGTACCTCCTTCAGAAGGATGTAGCGTTCGATTTTGGGGAGGAGTGCCGAAAAGCCTTCGATTTGCTCAAGGATAGTTTGACGAGCGCGCCCATCATACACCCACCCCAGTGGGACTTGCCGTTCGAAATTATGTGCGACGCCAGCAACTATGCCTTGGGAGCCGTGCTCGGTCAGAGGATCGAGAACAAGAGCCGTGTCATTTACTATGCCTCCAGGACGCTTAATCCAGCGCAGTGCAATTACACGACAACGGAAAAAGAACTTCTTTCTATTGTATTTGCGCTTGATAAGTTTCGTCCTTACATTATTGGCTCTCAAGTAACTGTTTTCTCTGACCATGCAGCTGTTCGGTATCTGATGACCAAGAAGGACGCAAAACCGAGGCTACTTCGGTGGATTTTGCTTCTCCAGGACTTCGATGTGAAGATCAAGGATAGGAGAGGAGCAGAAAACCCGGTAGCCGACCATCTGAGCCGCTTGGTCAGAAAGGAAGACCTCCTGCCTCTGAATGAAGATTTCCCCGATGAGACACTCTTCAGACTTGATACAGTCCTTCCCTGGTATGCTGATATGGTAAATTACTTGGCCACAGGTAATTTTCCTTCTGGTTTCTCTCATAGTAGGAAAGCGAAGTTGAAAAGCGACGCTAAGTACTATGTTTGGGAGGATCCCAATTTATGGAAGTTCTGTTCTGATCAAATAATTAGGAGATGTGTCCCTGAGAATGAGCATGCGTCTATTCTTGCTTTCTGTCATGATTATGCATGTGGGGGACATTTCGGGCCTAGGAGGACAGCTAGGAAAGTTTTAGATAGTGGGTTTTACTGGACTTCTCTGTTTAAAGATGCGCATGAATTTTGTAAAACCTGCGATAGATGTCAAAGAATAGGGTCGATATCTGGTAGAAATGAAATGCCTCAAACCCCTGTCTTAGTCTGTGAAATCTTTGACGTTTGGGGCATGGATTTTATGGGACCCTTCCCGCCTTCTTGTGGTTTTTCTTACATATTGCTGGCTGTTGATTATGTTTCCAAGTGGGTTGAGGCGAAAGCCACAAAGACTAACAATGCTAATTCTGTTGTTAGGTTCGTTCAGTCTCGTATTTTTACCAGGTTTGGAATCCCACGAGCCATAATCAGTGACCAGGGAACTCATTTTTGCAACCGATCTGTGGAGGCTTTGCTGAGGAAGTATGGTGTGCATCATCGCGTGTCCACCGCCTACCATCCTCAAGCCAATGGGCAAGCCGAGGTCTCAAATAGAGAGGTAAAGTCAATTCTGGAGAAAACCGTGAGACCGAGTAGGAAGGATTGGAGCGATCGTCTGCAGGATGCTTTGTGGGCCTACCGCACCGCCTACAAAACCCCTATCGGTATGTCCCCATACCGGTTGGTCTTTGGTAAGGCATGCCACTTACCCGTGGAGATTGAGCACAAAGCATTCTGGGCGATCAAGAAGTGTAACATGAGCCCTGACGAAGCTGGCGAGGCACGACTGCTTCAGTTACAGGAATTGGAGGAACTGCGTTTGGACTCCTATGAGAACTCCAGGATCTATAAAGAGAAGTCCAAACAGTTTCATGACCGAAGGATCTTAAAGAAAGACTTCGAAGTCGGTCAGAAAGTTCTGCTTTTCGATTCCCGTCTGAAGTTCATGCCAGGTAAGCTTCGTTCCCGTTGGAAAGGACCCTATACCATAACTAAAATTTCTCCTTATGGCAGTGTAGAGATTCAGAGCTTGGACTCAGATGAGGTGCAGAAGGTGAATGGGCACCGGTTGAAGATTTTCCACGAGGGGGACGCTGAGTGCTATGACGCCACATTACTTCTAGCGCCGCCCCCGATCGACTATGGATGAGTGGAAGAGTGAATACAGTCGAGCAATCGACTTTAAAAATTTGCGCTTCTCGGAGGCACCCGAGTTTGAACTGTATTTTCGTTGTTTATCGCTTTGTTTTTTGTTTTTTTAGCTTTTGAATTGTTGTTTGTTTTCTTGTTTTCCTAGGAGAAAAGGTGGAACGGTCGACGATTCGAGAGCACATTGGAGGACGTTGGTGCACATCTCCACCCGTCGGCTCCATAAAATTCAGGGGAGGTTTTCTGTTCCCTTAGGATTTTATTGTTTTTATAGTTGAATGCATTGGGGACAATGCATATCTTAAGGTGGGGGGTGGAGTTTGTTGATACATAGAGATGAGACTTCTTAGTAGTTGTCGGGCATATGTGTACTCTGGCTGTTAGATTAGAATCTGAATGCATGTGTCCGATGAGGACGGTCTGTGATTTGCTTGTGAACACTCCGTATTTGCATGATTCGAAAATTTGACGATGTATGCACATATTTTGAGCCTATTTTAAAATTTTTTCTGTTATTTCCCTACATTCACTGAGCACATAGCACTCTTATCCTCAGTTCTGTAGGTCTAGACTGATCTTATTTTGTCTGAAACCTTGTTGTCACTCCGAAAGGTACCATTAGGGAGGCTTGATGTGTAGAAGTAGTAATAACTCATTTGTGTATAGCGAAGTTATTGCCTAAAAAAAAAAAAGTGTTAGCATGAAAAATAAAACCTCCAGAGTTGCTCCTCCTTCTTGTGTTGCCCGTGTAACCAGGGGCGATCGTGTAACCCACGGTTGTCATTGCATGAAAGGGGAACTAATGGAAGTGAGCAATGGTCCTTAAAAACGTGAAGCTAAATTTGGTTTGACGTGTTAGGCTCTCTTGGAGAAAAATAAAAAAAAAGTTGTTCAAAAGAAAAGAAAATGGGTACAAAGTACTCAAAGAAAAGAATAAAAATTAGGCCTTATGTTTTGTTGCTATTCCTATCACTAAAAGCCGTTAGACTGTTCTTATCGCCATAAGTAGGGGGAAAACGAGTTATAGGACTATATAAGGTTATTCCGGGCTTGCGTGAGCTAGGTTGAGAGGTGCTAAGCACACACACACGTAAGGGAATAAGAGTTTAAATTTTGAAATGATTTCAACTTTTGCATGCTTTTGATGGTTTTGAATTTACTACAAGTACCTTGTTTCACAAGCATTGAGATTAGAGTCCAAGCATGCATTTGATTCTTTGGAGATTATTTAGAGTATACCTTGCTCGGGGACTAGCAAGATTTAGGTCGGGGGTATTTTGATAGCTCCAAAATAGAGCTATCTTAATGTCCCTAATTCTAGCTAAAACCATGATTTATATTGATTAAAATGCTTCCTTGTAGGTGATTTCATGGTGAAGAGCTCGAGAAGTCCATTGATGATTTTCGGGGCTAAAAAGGTCATTTAACATGTTTCGGGAAGTGTTCGGGTCAAAACGATAGGCCAAACGGAGCTCGGGAGCCAAAACGACCCAAAAGTGGGCTAAGAGCCGAGAGGGCAGCGCCCAGGCGCCGGCGCCCAGCGCCCAGGCGCCCAACGAACGCAGCACGCGCGCGCGCCCGCGCGCGCCGCTCGCAAGCACCGCACGCCCACGCCCAGACGGCCAGACGCGCGCGCGCCCGCGCGCGCCGCCTCGCCGCGCGCCAGCCCGCTCCGCCTCGCCCATGTCCGCGCGCGCCCGCGCGCCCACGCCCGTGTCCGCCTCGCCCATGTCCGCGCGCGCCCGCGCGCCCACGCCCGTGTCCGCCACGCCCATGCCCGCGCGCCCACGCCCGTGTCCGCCTCGCCCATGTCCGCGCGCGCCCGCGCGCCCACGCCCGTGTCCGCCTCGCCGTGTCCGCGCGCGACAGCGTCGAGACGCTGGCCGAGCGTCTCGACGCTCCGAACTCTGAAGCGTGCATTTGAAGATCCACCCGAGAGCAAGCGTCGAGCGCAAGCGTCTCGACGCTCGCTCGACGCCGCGCGCGCGTCTCGACGCCGCGCAGCGTCTCGACGCCGCCCCGCGCGCGCGCGCCTGCCAACTTAGGGCACAGCGTCGAGACGCTGGCCTAGCGTCGAGACGCTGGCCTAGCGTCTCGACGCTACGAGCTTAAAAGGCGTGAAACCTTCGGTTTTGCAGCCAATCTTTCATCCTCCATCTTCTCCAAGCTTCTCCTCTCGGTTCCAAGGCGATTTTTCCACCATTTTTGTACTTCTTCTCCTTCTTGTGCATGATTCCAAGCACTTCCATGGTGGATTGGAGTAATCCAACCTCCATGGAAGGCTAAACCAAGGTATGTGCTTAATTTTGAGTATGGGTTTGTAAATTATGGATGTTTGGGGAGATTTTCCCCTTTGTGAATGTTAAGACATTTAGCTTGTTTATGCATTTCTTGCTTGCGTTCTTGAGTGCTGGGAGAGGTTTGGTCGATTATGCGAGGATTGCCCCAATCATCAAATAGCCGAACAGTCCCTCATTCAGGGTTTTTACTACGGTTTGCTTCCCCAAGGGCAGCAGATGATAGACGCCGCTAGTGGAGGCTCGCTCATGGACAAGACACCCGCTGAAGCTAGAATTTTAATTTCTAACATAGCTATAAGCTTAGAGCGGAGTGAAGATGGAGACAAGGAGAAGGCTCGCCTGAAGAAGGATGTGGATGAGCTTAAGGCTCAACTTTTCGAGGTAAGTAATACTGTTCTTGCCTTAAAGGATGATGTTCTGAAAGTCCAATCTTCCGTTTCAGGTAAATCTGTTGAGGACATGTTGCAAGCTATCCTTACGATCACCTCGTCCAAGCTCGATAACGTTGGCACTCAGATGCAAGGAATTAAGGAAGAAATGTCTCAGATGACTTGCAAGATCAACAGGATGGAAGAGAAAACTGAGAGTTTGAGTGCCATCACTTTGAGAAGTGGGAAGCAGCTTCCCACGAGTACCCTGTTGCGTGCTCAATGTGTTAATAAAAATGATAAATAAGAGAGAGAGAGCACTTAGAACATGCAAGCATACATGGTCTCACAGCAAGTAGTAAGTATATTTCATTCGTTTTTTCCACAGAGACTCATTTTAGCTATTCGCGAAGTGTGATTGTTAAGAAAGATGGGATGAATTTGATGGAGTAAAATTGGTTTTTAATTATCTAATTTTTGCTGAATGTATAAAGGGATATAACATGAACAAACGCAAGTTAAAACTAGACTTAAAAGACAAGAGATGGAATTAATAAACGAGAAAGAAAACAGCTAAACAGAATGGTAAGATGGCAGAATTGCGAGGACCGCAATGTTTCCGCAATTAAACAGCAGCGAAAGTGTGTAAATGGGTGAATTAAGGGCTACTAATGACTATCCTATAGGCAGTTTATTACGATTCTCAAGCTTTGGATCAACTCTCTATACATCAAACTCACTCTATCTCAAGTATCGTCCGATTCCATGCATTAGAGACTTAAGTTTACTCGACTTCAAAGTAAGGTCTTAAGCATCTTGTTAAAACAGGAGTGTTTAGTTTGTACTAGGGAAACTCCTATTCCTAGGCCGTTTCCTGATTACCATGAAAGGCTAGCATGGTTATATGACTCTGAACTCTTACTCCTTCCAGAGGTTAGGAGTTCTTTGGACAAAATGGATGGCCAATCGAAATTGCCCGTGGGATGAAGCTTACATACAATCAATGTTCGAGTGTTAATCTGCCTACTTGATTCACGTCTTTTTAGCCTATAGTTCTGTCATTAGCATGCCCCTAAGTGATTTTAGTTACTCATGGATATGTAGAGAACAGAAATGGTAGATAAGATAGACATGCTTAGAAGAAAAATGTGTGTAAAACAGTAAGCCAAAACCGTAGCAGAACAAGATGGAAACTGTAAATTGCAGAATTGTACTTTGATTACTTTAAGTGTTTGAATGACAAAGGAAAGCTTTAAAAGAACTGAATCCAAGACAGACAACAACGAAATGCAGTAATTGAAATGCTAAACTAAGAACAACAGTGATCAGAGATGGAAATAAGAAGAACAGAGCAGAAAAACAGTAAAGGTTTGCTAGAAAACTCCGTGGCAGTCGCCTCGAATGATGGTGATGAAAAGTCAGCCGTGCTTGGATGAATCCAATCGAGAGAGAAGAAGAATCTTCTCTCCTTCCTATCAGATTATCGACTCCAAAAGCTGAGATTCTCACTCCAACACACGGCAAAGGAAAACAGCTGGAAATGGTGGACTGCGAGAAGACTTCTTCGCTTCGAGTGATGACTGAACCTCCGACTTTGACCCCCTTTTATAGTAGTTTGCAGGTGCGTTTGGGCCAAGGAGAACCATCAATCTTCAACGTCATATATCAGAATGGATGGAGGAGAAAGAACGAATCCCTGAAAAGTCGGATCTAAACAGAAAACGATCAGCCAACTTACGGTTTTAACTTGAATAATTGCGGTCACCGCAATGTTTTCGCAATTCATTCGCAATGCTCATTTTTTTCATTCTTTTCCTTCGGTTTTCAACCCTTTTTCTACCTATTGTGCATAAGTCCTAAATTAGCTACCTTCTTCTAATTCTCATATTAAAGCATAGGTTTAGGCTAAATGCTATCAAAAACACCTAAAAGTGTACATCTTCCTAAGCTAAATGGGTCCTAAATAAGTCACTTTCAGAGACTTAACATACCCCGCCAGTGGAAGTCGATCATGGCCACGTTGAGCCACAGACAGAAAATCCCGAACCACGGTGGCATGGGGTAAATTTCGATCCTACGTGCACTAGAGTTTATGTGCCTAAGGCTCCTTTTCCTAGCAGGTTAGCGAGACCGCCCAAGGAAAACTACGAGGAGGAGTTCTTAAACACATTCAAGAAAGTAGAGATCAACATCCCTCTGTTGGATGCCATCAAGCAAATCCCAAGGTACGCTAAGTTTCTGAAGGAGTTGTGCACCAACAAGAGGAAGACAAAAGAGAAAGAGCGCGTCGTGGTAAGTAAAAATGTCTCCGCTTTAATCACGAAGAACTTACCAGAAAAATGCGACGATCCAGGTATGTTTTCTCTCCCTTGCACTATTGGAGGTAAGAAAATTAGAAGAGCCATGCTAGATCTTGGAGCCTCCATTAGTGTCATGCCTCACTCCGTTTATCAGGATTTGAATTTAAAAGAAATACAGGGAACTGGTATTGTTATACAACTTGCTGATAGGTCTTGCGTACATCCTTTAGGGGTAGTGGAAGATGTATTAGTTAATGTTAACGGGCTGATTTTTCCTGTGGATTTTTATATTCTGAAAATGGATGGAAATTCTGATTCTTCGTCTGCGTCGATCTTATTAGGTAGGCCCTTTATGAAAACTGCTAAAACTAAGATAAATGTAGATAAGGGCACTTTATCTGTTGAGTATCGTGGACAAGTTGTTGAGGTTGATGTGTCTAATGAGTTGGAGCATGATGAGAGCGTCCACTCTCTTTGTCAAGTAGATACAATTGAATCGTTAGTTCAGGAAGAATGCATGTCTGATAGAGATGGGGATGACCCATTATTTTTGACTGATCTTTTTGAGGAATCTGATATGCATGAACCTTCCATGTCTGAACTTTGTGATTCAACTGTCTCTTCTTTGGCAACTGTTCAGGATCAAGCTAAAATGCTCCCCTCTACTTTGCAGGCACCTAAACTGGAGTTGAAAGACTTACCTGATCATCTCAAATACGCGTATTTGGGGGATGATGAGACGTTGCCGGTCATCATAGCGAAAGACCTTATGCCGGCTCAGGAAGGGAAATTAATGGAAGTTCTTAAAGAGCACAAGCTGGCGATTGGATGGACATTAGCAGATTTACATGGGCTAAGTCCAGCTACGTGCATGCACAGAATCCTGCTCGAGGATGGAGCGAAACCTTCACGAGAGCCCCAAAGGAGGCTCAATCCCGCGATGAAGGAGGTAGTAGTTTCTGAGATCCTCAAACTCCTCGAAGCAGGTATCATCTATCCTATCTCAGATAGTAAATGGGTTAGTCCTATCCATGTTGTTCCTAAGAAAACTGGCATGACTGTGGTTAGGAATGAGAAAAATGAATTAGTGCCCAAAAGGATTCAAAATGGATGGAGAATGTGCATAGACTTTAGGAAGCTTAATGAGGTCACTAGGAAGGACCATTTTCCCATTCCTTTTATTGATCAGATGGTGGAGCGTTTAGCTGGGAAGCCATTCTTTTGTTTTCTCGATGGTTTCTCTGGCTTTTACCAAATCCCCATAGCCATAGAAGACCAAGAGAAAACAACGTTCACGTGCCCCTTTGGCACATTTGCATTTAGAAGGATGCCTTTTGGGCTTTGCAACGCTCCTGGTACATTTCAGAGATGCATGATGAGTATATTTTCTGAGTTTGTAGAAAAATGCATTGAAGTGTTCATGGATGATTTTACAGTTTATGGCAATTCCTTCGATGACTGTTTAGATAATTTATCGCGTGTCCTGAAAAGATGTATTGAGATGAACCTTGTTCTAAATTTTGAAAAATGTCACTTTATGGCTAGTCAAGGTATCGTTTTAGGGCATGTGGTTTCTGCTAAGGGTATAGAGGTAGATAAGGCTAAAATTGATGTTATCTCTAATCTGCAGAATTCCTCCCAGCCATGGTTTAGCACTCCTGCCCGCAAGAACTGCGGCAGGTCAGCGAGTCGATCAAGGAATCCCTTCTCGTGCAACAGGTCCCGCTTCCTGAGCTCCACACCCCTGGATTCCGCATCAGATGAGACATACCTCACTGACGGAGGTTCGTCTTCAGGGTAGAGTTTAGCCTTCCCCTTGTCTGCTGGTTTGGATGATGCAGCAGCCTCCACCTTGAGGCGTTTGAGCGAAGGCTCAGCACTCTCTTTGTCCGTCGATGGCACCTTCTTGGCCTTCTTTTTCTTCAACTTCTTGGCCTTGCCAATCGTGGCCTTCTTCTTCTTCCTGAGCCTGGCCTTGATATTGATCTGCTGGAGGCATGCCCCCAACGTTTCTTCCATAGAATCGTCCTGCTGTGCAGGCTCGGCAGGGCTGTCTTCCCTCATAGGAGAGAAGACCTCTTCTTCCCCAGCATCTCCACTGCCTTGCGTAGACTCCTGATAATCCCCATAAGGGAATTCAGGATCAGGCCGTGGAGAATTGTGCGCTGCTGATGGTGTCGGCGCAGAACTCAGTGGCGAAGACTGCAGCTCAGGGCTCTGCGCTGCTACAGGCGTCGGATCAGAACTCTGAGGTGCTGGAGACAACTCAGGGCTCGGTGCAGGTGGTGACGACTCTGCGCTTGGCACTGGTGCAGATGGGAGAGGGCTGCGCGCAGGTGACACAGACGGCGACGAACCTTCTTTGGCTGACTCGTGGGATGCACGATCAGGTTCTTGACTCTCCACAGAGGGAGTCCTTGCGGTGCTTGGTTCGGCGGCTGTCTTGACACTCCACCGGCGTTTCTTGGGCGTGCCTACTGGCTCAGATGGTCCAGCAGGGATCTCAGTGACCACCCTCCACTTCTTCCTACGAATAGGAAGCTTGGACAGACGGCCAGTGCGTACAGCACCCTCATCAGCAAGGGTGAGAAGCGCTTCCCTCGCAGCCGCTTCAGCTGCGTCATCGGCCTTCTTCTTGGCTGCGGACCTTTCAGCCCTAGTGGAAACCATTGTCGAATCTTGAAGGTTTGGAGAGAAGAATCAAAGATGGAGAGAATCGCAGAAATCTTGGAGAGCAAAGAATGAGAGAATCGTATCGATCGAGCGCCTTCTAACGGCTATAAAAGCAACGGGAAAATCCCAACGGCTCTTTTTTGCGGATCCAGCAATTTTTGCGCAATTCTAGGGATATCTTTTCATCAAAATCTTCAACTTCGCTCGCCCGTATCTTTTATTTGGCTCAACCATTTCTTGATTTTTAAAGCTTGATTTACTCCCCTTGATACCCTCTTTCGATTCCCTACAACAACAAATAAAACAAACATCAAATACGCAATTAAAATCACACCACAAAACATACAAACGATACTCGAAAAAACAGAAAAAATAAACTAAGGCATTGGCCTTGACTAAACGAGCACAGTAACCACTCGTTCTCTCTCGTTTCTAACTTCATGCTTCACGTAGGAGGAAGGCCGAGAGAGTCTTCACATCCCCCTCCTCGTAGTAGTGCTTCAACCTAGCACCATTGACCATAAATGGCTGGCCTTGCTGCAAATTTTTAATCTCTATGGCACCATGAATAAAGACATTAGTAATAATAAATGGACCTGACCATCTAGACTTTAGTTTGCCTGGAAATAGTTTTAATCGTGAGTTAAATAATAGTACAAGTTGGCCCTTCCTAAAGTCTTTGATCCTGAGTCTACTGTCGTGCCATATTTTTGTCTTTTCTTTATACATTTTGGCATTCTCATAGGCCATATGCCTAAGCTCGTCAAGTTCATGTAGCTGTAAAGATCTTAATGTCCCCGCATCCTTCACACAAAAATTTAATTCTTTCATGGCCCAAAATGCCTTGTTTTCCAACTCAAGTGGCAAGTGGCAAGCCTTGCCATACACCAACCTATAGGGAGACATTCCTAGAGGTGTCTTATATGCTGTTCTATAAGCCCAAAGTGCATCCTCAAGCTTAAATGACCAGTCTTTTCTATTAGGTTTAACTACCTTTTCTAGGATGTTCTTTATCTCCCTATTGGAAATTTCCGCTTGACCATTTGAGTGTGGGTGGTAGGGAGTAGCTACCCTATGTCTGATGTTATACTTAGCCAATATTTTCTCCATAGCCTTATTAATGAAATGTGACCCCTCATCACTAATGATAGCACGAGGAGTCCCAAATCTTGTGAAAATGTGCCTATGCAAGAAGTTAGTGACTGTTTTAGCATCATTCTTAGAACATGCCTTAGCTTCTACCCACTTTGACACGTAGTCTACTGCTACTAAGATGTACAGGTTACCTGATGATGGAGGGAAGGGTCCCATGAAATCAATGCCCCACACATCGAAGAGCTCCAACTCTAAGATGTAGGTGAGGGGCATCTCATCCTTGCGACTGAGGTTACCTGTCCTTTGGCATTCGTCACAGTTGTGGGCATAGTTGTGGGCGTCCTTGAAGATTGTTGGCCAGTAGTAGCCACTCTGAAATACTTTAGCAGCTGTTCTTTGACCACCAAAGTGCCCACCGTAAGGAGATGAGTGACAGTGCTGCAGCACAGACTTTGCTTCAGCAGCTGAAACACACTTCCTCAACAACCCATCAGCACAGGTTCTATAAAGTATGGGGTCATCCCAGATAAATTTCCTTGCTTCATGGAGGACCCTCTTCTTTTCTTGTCCTCCCTTGAACACTGGTAATACCTGTGATGCACGGAAGTTAGCAATGTCAGCAAACCAAGGTTCCTCATCGTTATCACGATGAGTCAAAGCAAAGATATGTTCATCTATAAAAGCATCAGTAATTGCGGGGTCCGCAATTTCTTCGCAATTGTGCTGCAATCGAGACAGGTGATCTGCAACCACGTTTTCACATCCCTTCTTGTCCCGAATGTCCAAATCGAATTCCTGCAGCAATAACACCCATCTAATCAATCTAGGCTTAGCATCAGCCTTCCTCATAAGATATTTTAAAGCAGAATGGTCAGTATATACAATGGTCCTAGTTCCTACAATATAGTTCCTAAATTTTTCACAAGCAAATACTACAGCAAGCATCTCCTTCTCTGTAGTTGTATAGTTACATTGAGCCTCATTCAAGGTTTTACTAGCATAATAGACAGGATGTGTGAGCTTGTCAATCTTCTGTCCTAACATGACTCCTACAGCATAGTCACTGGCATCACATAGCATCTCAAATGGGAGATCCCAATTTGGTCCCACTATGATTGGTGCTGTGACCAGTGCTTCCTTAAGGGTTTTCCAAGCTACTACACATTCTTTAGAGAAGATGAATGGCCTACCTAGCTCCAGTAGCTCACATAGAGGCTTGGCTATCTTAGAAAAGTCTTTGATGAACCTTCTATAGAAGCCAGCATGCCCTAAGAAACTCCTAATGGCCTTGACATTCTGGGGCTCTACCAACTTCTCTATGACCTCTATTTTTGCCCTATCCACTTCCACACCTGCCCTTGACACTCTATGTCCTAAGACAATCCCTTCATCTACCATAAAATGGCACTTTTCCCAATTTAGGACTAGGTTGGTCTCTTCACACCTAGCCAGGACTTGTCCTAGGTTCTCTAGACAGGTTTTAAATGAGTCCCCAAAGACTGAGAAGTCATCCATGAATATTTCTATTATGGACTCATCCAACTCAGAGAAGATTGCCATCATGCACCTTTGGAAAGTTGCCGGTGCATTGCATAAGCCAAAAGGCATTCTGCGGAAGGCAAACGTTCCAAAAGGGCAAGTGAAGGTAGTCTTCTCTTGATCCTTATGGTCTATAGTGATTTGATTATAGCCAGAGTACCCATCTAAAAAACAATAGTAGGCTCTACCAGCTATTCTGTCTAACATCTGGTCAATGAATGGTAGAGGAAAATGGTCTTTTTTAGTTTCTTTATTTAACTTCCTGTAATCCATACACACTCTCCACCCTGTGACAGTCCTTGTTGGAATCAGTTCGTTGTTCTCATTGACTACCACAGTTATTCCCCCCTTTTTAGGTACACATTGGATGGGGCTCACCCACTGGCTACTAGCTATGGGGAAAATTACTCCTGCATCTAACCACTTTATTATTTCTTTCTTTACTACCTCTTTCATAGAGGGGTTTAACCTACGCTGGTGATCTACCCTAGGTGTGTGCTCTTCCTCTAGTATGATTTTATGCATGCAATAAGAAGGGCTAATGCCTCGAATATCAGCAATAGTCCATGCTATAGCCTTCCTATGTTGCTTAAGCAGTAAAATTAAATCAACCTCATGCTGTTCACTTAGCTTAGAAGAAATAATTACAGGCAGCGTATCATTATCTCCTAGATATGCGTATTTGAGGTGAGTTGGTAGTGGTTTCAGTTCTAAAACAGGTGGATGCTCAATGGAGGGCTTTAACGGATTTACAGTTCTATCAGTTAAGTCTATAGTCATACATACATGCTGAGGTCTATCTACAGGCATATTCATTATGTCAGATACATTTAGATCATCCACATCTAATCCTACATATTCGTTAGCATGCTTGGTTAATAATACATGCTCTAATTGTTCTTCCATTAGTGAGTCAACAACATCAATGCTAGCACAAAACTCAGAATCAGAGGGATACCTTAAAGCTTTGTAAACACTAAATTTTACCTCTTCATCATGAACCCTCATAGTTAACTCACCTTTTTGCACGTCTATTAGTGCCCTACCTGTGGCTAGAAATGGTCTACCTAGCAGGATGGGAACCTCCTTGTCTGCCTCATAGTCCAGGACAATGAAATCTGCAAGGAAAATAAATTTGTCAACTTTAACTAGAATATCCTCAATCTTACCTTCTGGATATGCGATGGATCTGTCTGCTAGTTGTAAAGTGACTGTGGTTGGACGTGCTTCTCCCATTCCCAACTGGCGAAATAGGGACAGGGGCATGAGATTTATGCTGGCGCCCAGGTCACAAAGCGCTCTGCCCACATGCTTGCCTCCAAGTTCTACAGGTAGGGTGAAGGAACCAGGATCCTTCTCCTTCTTGGGCAGCTTGTTTTGGAGGATGGCACTGCACTCCTCGGTGAGGTTTACTGTTTCAAACTCACCAATTATTTTTTTGTTAGTAATAATGTCCTTCAAAAACTTTACATATGAAGGCATAGACTGTAAAACCTCTACAAAAGGAATGTTAACATGCACTTGCTTAAGTATTTCTAAGAATTTATTAAAATGAACTTCCTGTTCCTGCTTCTTCTTCAGCCTTCGAGGATATGGAGGTGGTGGCACATATGCAGGCACGTCAGGACGCCTTAGGATAGGTGGAGGTCTTGGAATTTCTTCTACGTCTTCTACAATTGGCTCTAGCCTGGCTCCTGATGTGCTAGTTGGTGGTGGACCTTGGCTCGGCAGAGACTCCAGTGGAGCACTAGACTCAGTGTTCTCTACTCTCTTTGGTGTGTTCTTTGTGTTGCTCACCAATGGTCTTCCACTCCTAAGTTCAATGGCTTGAACTTGTTCTTTGCCATCTCTCCTTGGTACCTCGGTATCAGCAGGGAGTCTACCTTGGGGCCTACTTTTAAGTTCATTGGCTAATTGGCCTATTTGGTTTTCCAGGCTCCTAAGAGTAGCTTGCTGGCTCTGAAGAGTAGCATCATTCTTAGCGATATACTCCTTGAGTAGGTTTTCTACAGAAGATCCTACAGGTTGATTATAAGGTTTTTGGTACATTGACTGGTTATGTTGAGGAGTGAAACCAGGTGTTCCACTCGGTCTAGGTTGGTTAGAATTTTGATTAGTGTTTTGCTGGCCACCCCATGACAGGTTAGGGTGGTTTCTCCAACCAGGGTTATAGGTGTTGGAGTAGGGGTTATTCCTAGGCTGCTGCTGGCTTCCTACATAGCAGACTGAGGATGGATTCCCAGGGCAGTATTCATAAGGGTGCCCTTCCCCACAGAATCCACAGATAGGTGCCTCGCCTTGATTTGGTTGAGTGCCCATTGACATGGCTGTGGCGGTATTGGCACTGGTTTGGAGATTGGCCTGGGCCATTTGCTTGACTAAGTTGGTCAGGGCATTTATTTGGGTGCTCATGGCGCTTAGAGCATCCTTGTCTTGAGCCCTAGTTGGCTCTACTGGATCATCCGACCACCTACAGTGAGATGCTGAGATCTTCTCCAAGATCTCATAAGCTTCGTTGTAACTCTTGGACAACATGGAACCTCCAGCAGATGAATTTAAGACTTGTCTGGTGCTGGGGTTGCATCCTTTAAAGAAAACTTCTATTTGGATACACCATGGAATGCCATGGTGTGGACATTTAATGAGAAGGTCTTTGAATCTAGTCCAAGCTTCGTGAAGAGACTCATTATCAGCTTGTTTAAACTTTATGATATCATCACGAAAGGTTGAATTCCTATCAGGTGGGAAGTATTTGACTAGGAATTTTTCTGCTAAATCTGTCCAATTGCGGACAGATCCTGAGGGCAATGAATTTAACCATGTTTTGGCTTTGTCCCTCAAAGAGTAAGGGAAAAGATATAGCCTCAGGGCTTCTTGGGAAACTCCAGGGATTAGGAATGTGTCACTAACTCCTAGGAAGTTCCTAAGGTGGTTATGGGGGTCCTCATTTTCTATTCCAAAGAATTGTCCCACAGTGGACAACATTTGGAACATCACTGGTTTTAACTCGAATGAGTGGGCAGTGATTTCAGGACGGATTATGCTGGGGTTCAGCTCCCCAGGCATAGGTACTAGATATGAAAGAATGGCACTATTCTTGTCATTCGCTATTTCGATGGGGTTGCGAATGGCTTGTGCCGGATTTGGAACTATATCGCCCATTTCTTTAGTTTCAGGTGTGGTTTGAGGTACAGGAGGTTGTTTAAAGAGACGTTTCTTTGCCTTATTCCTAGCTCGAAGTGATCTTTCAGGTTCAGGATCGAACTCTAAATTACTATGTGAACGCTCACTCATAAACTACCTTAATAGCACCTGCAAAAGAAATGAAACAGATTAGTTTCACTCAATGATAAACTTGATTTTTCAAACTTAACAACTTCGTTTTCACTTAAAATAAGTCCCCGGCAGCGGCGCCAAAAACTTGTTGCGTGCTCAATGTGTTAATAAAAATGATAAATAAGAGAGAGAGAGCACTTAGAACATGCAAGCATACATGGTCTCACAGCAAGTAGTAAGTATATTTCATTCGTTTTTTCCACAGAGACTCATTTTAGCTATTCGCGAAGTGTGATTGTTAAGAAAGATGGGATGAATTTGATGGAGTAAAATTGGTTTTTAATTATCTAATTTTTGCTGAATGTATAAAGGGATATAACATGAACAAACGCAAGTTAAAACTAGACTTAAAAGACAAGAGATGGAATTAATAAACGAGAAAGAAAACAGCTAAACAGAATGGTAAGATGGCAGAATTGCGAGGACCGCAATGTTTCCGCAATTAAACAGCAGCGAAAGTGTGTAAATGGGTGAATTAAGGGCTACTAATGACTATCCTATAGGCAGTTTGTTACGATTCTCAAGCTTTGGATCAACTCTCTATACATCAAACTCACTCTATCTCAAGTATCGTCCGATTCCATGCATTAGAGACTTAAGTTTACTCGACTTCAAAGTAAGGTCTTAAGCATCTTGTTAAAACAGGAGTGTTTAGTTTGTACTAGGGAAACTCCTATTCCTAGGCCGTTTCCTGATTACCATGAAAGGCTAGCATGGTTATATGACTCTGAACTCTTACTCCTTCCAGAGGTTAGGAGTTCTTTGGACAAAATGGATGGCCAATCGAAATTGCCCGTGGGATGAAGCTTACATACAATCAATGTTCGAGTGTTAATCTGCCTACTTGATTCACGTCTTTTTAGCCTATAGTTCTGTCATTAGCATGCCCCTAAGTGATTTTAGTTACTCATGGATATGTAGAGAACAGAAATGGTAGATAAGATAGACATGCTTAGAAGAAAAATGTGTGTAAAACAGTAAGCCAAAACCGTAGCAGAACAAGATGGAAACTGTAAATTGCAGAATTGTACTTTGATTACTTTAAGTGTTTGAATGACAAAGGAAAGCTTTAAAAGAACTGAATCCAAGACAGACAACAACGAAATGAAGTAATTGAAATGCTAAACTAAGAACAACAGTGATCAGAGATGGAAATAAGAAGAACAGAGCAGAAAAACAGTAAAGGTTTGCTAGAAAACTCCGTGGCAGTCGCCTCGAATGATGGTGATGAAAAGTCAGCCGTGCTTGGATGAATCCAATCGAGAGAGAAGAAGAATCTTCTCTCCTTCCTATCAGATTATCGACTCCAAAAGCTGAGATTCTCACTCCAACACACGGCAAAGGAAAACAGCTGGAAATGGTGGACTGCGAGAAGACTTCTTCGCTTCGAGTGATGACTGAACCTCCGACTTTGACCCCCTTTTATAGTAGTTTGCAGGTGCGTTTGGGCCAAGGAGAACCATCAATCTTCAACGTCATATATCAGAATGGATGGAGGAGAAAGAACGAATCCCTGAAAAGTCGGATCTAAACAGAAAACGATCAGCCAACTTACGGTTTTAACTTGAATAATTGCGGTCACCGCAATGTTTTCGCAATTCATTCGCAATGCTCATTTTTTTCATTCTTTTCCTTCGGTTTTCAACCCTTTTTCTACCTATTGTGCATAAGTCCTAAATTAGCTACCTTCTTCTAATTCTCATATTAAAGCATAGGTTTAGGCTAAATGCTATCAAAAACACCTAAAAGTGTACATCTTCCTAAGCTAAATGGGTCCTAAATAAGTCACTTTCAGAGACTTAACATACCCCGCCAGTGGAAGTCGATCATGGCCACGTTGAGCCACAGACAGAAAATCCCGAACCACGGTGGCATGGGGTAAATTTCGATCCTACGTGCACTAGAGTTTATGTGCCTAAGGCTCCTTTTCCTAGCAGGTTAGCGAGACCGCCCAAGGAAAACTACGAGGAGGAGTTCTTAAACACATTCAAGAAAGTAGAGATCAACATCCCTCTGTTGGATGCCATCAAGCAAATCCCAAGGTACGCTAAGTTTCTGAAGGAGTTGTGCACCAACAAGAGGAAGACAAAAGAGAAAGAGCGCGTCGTGGTAAGTAAAAATGTCTCCGCTTTAATCACGAAGAACTTACCAGAAAAATGCGACGATCCAGGTATGTTTTCTCTCCCTTGCACTATTGGAGGTAAGAAAATTAGAAGAGCCATGCTAGATCTTGGAGCCTCCATTAGTGTCATGCCTCACTCCGTTTATCAGGATTTGAATTTAAAAGAAATACAGGGAACTGGTATTGTTATACAACTTGCTGATAGGTCTTGCGTACATCCTTTAGGGGTAGTGGAAGATGTATTAGTTAATGTTAACGGGCTGATTTTTCCTGTGGATTTTTATATTCTGAAAATGGATGGAAATTCTGATTCTTCGTCTGCGTCGATCTTATTAGGTAGGCCCTTTATGAAAACTGCTAAAACTAAGATAAATGTAGATAAGGGCACTTTATCTGTTGAGTATCGTGGACAAGTTGTTGAGGTTGATGTGTCTAATGAGTTGGAGCATGATGAGAGCGTCCACTCTCTTTGTCAAGTAGATACAATTGAATCGTTAGTTCAGGAAGAATGCATGTCTGATAGAGATGGGGATGACCCATTATTTTTGACTGATCTTTTTGAGGAATCTGATATGCATGAACCTTCCATGTCTGAACTTTGTGATTCAACTGTCTCTTCTTTGGCAACTGTTCAGGATCAAGCTAAAATGCTCCCCTCTACTTTGCAGGCACCTAAACTGGAGTTGAAAGACTTACCTGATCATCTCAAATACGCGTATTTGGGGGATGATGAGACGTTGCCGGTCATCATAGCGAAAGACCTTATGCCGGCTCAGGAAGGGAAATTAATGGAAGTTCTTAAAGAGCACAAGCTGGCGATTGGATGGACATTAGCAGATTTACATGGGCTAAGTCCAGCTACGTGCATGCACAGAATCCTGCTCGAGGATGGAGCGAAACCTTCACGAGAGCCCCAAAGGAGGCTCAATCCCGCGATGAAGGAGGTAGTAGTTTCTGAGATCCTCAAACTCCTCGAAGCAGGTATCATCTATCCTATCTCAGATAGTAAATGGGTTAGTCCTATCCATGTTGTTCCTAAGAAAACTGGCATGACTGTGGTTAGGAATGAGAAAAATGAATTAGTGCCCAAAAGGATTCAAAATGGATGGAGAATGTGCATAGACTTTAGGAAGCTTAATGAGGTCACTAGGAAGGACCATTTTCCCATTCCTTTTATTGATCAGATGGTGGAGCGTTTAGCTGGGAAGCCATTCTTTTGTTTTCTCGATGGTTTCTCTGGCTTTTACCAAATCCCCATAGCCATAGAAGACCAAGAGAAAACAACGTTCACGTGCCCCTTTGGCACATTTGCATTTAGAAGGATGCCTTTTGGGCTTTGCAACGCTCCTGGTACATTTCAGAGATGCATGATGAGTATATTTTCTGAGTTTGTAGAAAAATGCATTGAAGTGTTCATGGATGATTTTACAGTTTATGGCAATTCCTTCGATGACTGTTTAGATAATTTATCGCGTGTCCTGAAAAGATGTATTGAGATGAACCTTGTTCTAAATTTTGAAAAATGTCACTTTATGGCTAGTCAAGGTATCGTTTTAGGGCATGTGGTTTCTGCTAAGGGTATAGAGGTAGATAAGGCTAAAATTGATGTTATCTCTAATCTGCCATACCCAACGAATGTTAGGGAGGTTCGATCTTTTCTTGGCCATGCAGGGTTTTATCGCAGGTTTATCCAGGACTTCTCCAAGGTTGCCATGCCTATGACGTACCTCCTTCAGAAGGATGTAGCGTTCGATTTTGGGGAGGAGTGCCGAAAAGCCTTCGATTTGCTCAAGGATAGTTTGACGAGCGCGCCCATCATACACCCACCCCAGTGGGACTTGCCGTTCGAAATTATGTGCGACGCCAGCAACTATGCCTTGGGAGCCGTGCTCGGTCAGAGGATCGAGAACAAGAGCCGTGTCATTTACTATGCCTCCAGGACGCTTAATCCAGCGCAGTGCAATTACACGACAACGGAAAAAGAACTTCTTTCTATTGTATTTGCGCTTGATAAGTTTCGTCCTTACATTATTGGCTCTCAAGTAACTGTTTTCTCTGACCATGCAGCTGTTCGGTATCTGATGACCAAGAAGGACGCAAAACCGAGGCTACTTCGGTGGATTTTGCTTCTCCAGGACTTCGATGTGAAGATCAAGGATAGGAGAGGAGCAGAAAACCCGGTAGCCGACCATCTGAGCCGCTTGGTCAGAAAGGAAGACCTCCTGCCTCTGAATGAAGATTTCCCCGATGAGACACTCTTCAGACTTGATACAGTCCTTCCCTGGTATGCTGATATGGTAAATTACTTGGCCACAGGTAATTTTCCTTCTGGTTTCTCTCATAGTAGGAAAGCGAAGTTGAAAAGCGACGCTAAGTACTATGTTTGGGAGGATCCCAATTTATGGAAGTTCTGTTCTGATCAAATAATTAGGAGATGTGTCCCTGAGAATGAGCATGCGTCTATTCTTGCTTTCTGTCATGATTATGCATGTGGGGGACATTTCGGGCCTAGGAGGACAGCTAGGAAAGTTTTAGATAGTGGGTTTTACTGGACTTCTCTGTTTAAAGATGCGCATGAATTTTGTAAAACCTGCGATAGATGTCAAAGAATAGGGTCGATATCTGGTAGAAATGAAATGCCTCAAACCCCTGTCTTAGTCTGTGAAATCTTTGACGTTTGGGGCATGGATTTTATGGGACCCTTCCCGCCTTCTTGTGGTTTTTCTTACATATTGCTGGCTGTTGATTATGTTTCCAAGTGGGTTGAGGCGAAAGCCACAAAGACTAACAATGCTAATTCTGTTGTTAGGTTCGTTCAGTCTCGTATTTTTACCAGGTTTGGAATCCCACGAGCCATAATCAGTGACCAGGGAACTCATTTTTGCAACCGATCTGTGGAGGCTTTGCTGAGGAAGTATGGTGTGCATCATCGCGTGTCCACCGCCTACCATCCTCAAGCCAATGGGCAAGCCGAGGTCTCAAATAGAGAGGTAAAGTCAATTCTGGAGAAAACCGTGAGACCGAGTAGGAAGGATTGGAGCGATCGTCTGCAGGATGCTTTGTGGGCCTACCGCACCGCCTACAAAACCCCTATCGGTATGTCCCCATACCGGTTGGTCTTTGGTAAGGCATGCCACTTACCCGTGGAGATTGAGCACAAAGCATTCTGGGCGATCAAGAAGTGTAACATGAGCCCTGACGAAGCTGGCGAGGCACGACTGCTTCAGTTACAGGAATTGGAGGAACTGCGTTTGGACTCCTATGAGAACTCCAGGATCTATAAAGAGAAGTCCAAACAGTTTCATGACCGAAGGATCTTAAAGAAAGACTTCGAAGTCGGTCAGAAAGTTCTGCTTTTCGATTCCCGTCTGAAGTTCATGCCAGGTAAGCTTCGTTCCCGTTGGAAAGGACCCTATACCATAACTAAAATTTCTCCTTATGGCAGTGTAGAGATTCAGAGCTTGGACTCAGATGAGGTGCAGAAGGTGAATGGGCACCGGTTGAAGATTTTCCACGAGGGGGACGCTGAGTGCTATGACGCCACATTACTTCTAGCGCCGCCCCCGATCGACTATGGATGAGTGGAAGAGTGAATACAGTCGAGCAATCGACTTTAAAAATTTGCGCTTCTCGGAGGCACCCGAGTTTGAACTGTATTTTCGTTGTTTATCGCTTTGTTTTTTGTTTTTTTAGCTTTTGAATTGTTGTTTGTTTTCTTGTTTTCCTAGGAGAAAAGGTGGAACGGTCGACGATTCGAGAGCACATTGGAGGACGTTGGTGCACATCTCCACCCGTCGGCTCCATAAAATTCAGGGGAGGTTTTCTGTTCCCTTAGGATTTTATTGTTTTTATAGTTGAATGCATTGGGGACAATGCATATCTTAAGGTGGGGGGTGGAGTTTGTTGATACATAGAGATGAGACTTCTTAGTAGTTGTCGGGCATATGTGTACTCTGGCTGTTAGATTAGAATCTGAATGCATGTGTCCGATGAGGACGGTCTGTGATTTGCTTGTGAACACTCCGTATTTGCATGATTCGAAAATTTGACGATGTATGCACATATTTTGAGCCTATTTTAAAATTTTTTCTGTTATTTCCCTACATTCACTGAGCACATAGCACTCTTATCCTCAGTTCTGTAGGTCTAGACTGATCTTATTTTGTCTGAAACCTTGTTGTCACTCCGAAAGGTACCATTAGGGAGGCTTGATGTGTAGAAGTAGTAATAACTCATTTGTGTATAGCGAAGTTATTGCCTAAAAAAAAAAAAGTGTTAGCATGAAAAATAAAACCTCCAGAGTTGCTCCTCCTTCTTGTGTTGCCCGTGTAACCAGGGGCGATCGTGTAACCCACGGTTGTCATTGCATGAAAGGGGAACTAATGGAAGTGAGCAATGGTCCTTAAAAACGTGAAGCTAAATTTGGTTTGACGTGTTAGGCTCTCTTGGAGAAAAATAAAAAAAAAGTTGTTCAAAAGAAAAGAAAATGGGTACAAAGTACTCAAAGAAAAGAATAAAAATTAGGCCTTATGTTTTGTTGCTATTCCTATCACTAAAAGCCGTTAGACTGTTCTTATCGCCATAAGTAGGGGGAAAACGAGTTATAGGACTATATAAGGTTATTCCGGGCTTGCGTGAGCTAGGTTGAGAGGTGCTAAGCACACACACACGTAAGGGAATAAGAGTTTAAATTTTGAAATGATTTCAACTTTTGCATGCTTTTGATGGTTTTGAATTTACTACAAGTACCTTGTTTCACAAGCATTGAGATTAGAGTCCAAGCATGCATTTGATTCTTTGGAGATTATTTAGAGTATACCTTGCTCGGGGACTAGCAAGATTTAGGTCGGGGGTATTTTGATAGCTCCAAAATAGAGCTATCTTAATGTCCCTAATTCTAGCTAAAACCATGATTTATATTGATTAAAATGCTTCCTTGTAGGTGATTTCATGGTGAAGAGCTCGAGAAGTCCATTGATGATTTTCGGGGCTAAAAAGGTCATTTAACATGTTTCGGGAAGTGTTCGGGTCAAAACGATAGGCCAAACGGAGCTCGGGAGCCAAAACGACCCAAAAGTGGGCTAAGAGCCGAGAGGGCAGCGCCCAGGCGCCGGCGCCCAGCGCCCAGGCGCCCAACGAACGCAGCACGCGCGCGCCGCTCGCAAGCACCGCACGCCCACGCCCAGACGGCCAGACGCGCGCGCGCCCGCGCGCGCCGCCTCGCCGCGCGCCAGCCCGCTCCGCCTCGCCCATGTCCGCGCGCGCCCGCGCGCCCACGCCCGTGTCCGCCTCGCCCATGTCCGCGCGCGCCCGCGCGCCCACGCCCGTGTCCGCCACGCCCATGCCCGCGCGCCCACGCCCGTGTCCGCCTCGCCCATGTCCGCGCGCGCCCGCGCGCCCACGCCCGTGTCCGCCTCGCCGTGTCCGCGCGCGACAGCGTCGAGACGCTGGCCGAGCGTCTCGACGCTCCGAACTCTGAAGCGTGCATTTGAAGATCCACCCGAGAGCAAGCGTCGAGCGCAAGCGTCTCGACGCTCGCTCGACGCCGCGCGCGCGTCTCGACGCCGCGCAGCGTCTCGACGCCGCCCCGCGCGCGCGCGCCTGCCAACTTAGGGCACAGCGTCGAGACGCTGGCCTAGCGTCGAGACGCTGGCCTAGCGTCTCGACGCTACGAGCTTAAAAGGCGTGAAACCTTCGGTTTTGCAGCCAATCTTTCATCCTCCATCTTCTCCAAGCTTCTCCTCTCGGTTCCAAGGCGATTTTTCCACCATTTTTGTACTTCTTCTCCTTCTTGTGCATGATTCCAAGCACTTCCATGGTGGATTGGAGTAATCCAACCTCCATGGAAGGCTAAACCAAGGTATGTGCTTAATTTTGAGTATGGGTTTGTAAATTATGGATGTTTGGGGAGATTTTCCCCTTTGTGAATGTTAAGACATTTAGCTTGTTTATGCATTTCTTGCTTGTTCTTCATCCAATTCTAGCATGTGTAGCTAAATTAGATTGACGCTCTAATTCTTATGCATGATAGAGGGCTAAAGGTTGGGACGTATAATTGCCCATACCGCTAGGTAGCACGGGTCTAAGCATGGCTAATTAGTTCGGCCCAAAGTGACATTGGTTACCTGAGTTAATTAACGTTTTCATGTTAGGCTTAAGGCAAGAGAGAAACCGGATTAGTCTTAGGATTAGGCCGTCGCAATGTTCCCGTCACTAGCACGTAATCGATTTAGGGGTCGCTACCTTGGATAGATTATTGGCTAAGTTTAATTAGAATTGCACGCTTCTAATTAATTCCTTGGGTCATTTGAGTTAGGAATAACCAAATGAATTGTGTGCATGAATTAGCTAACGCGTAAATCGTATCAATGATCCGAACATCCATAACGAGCAAGTCCACTTCTCGAAGTTAAGCACAACCGTTTAATTTTTGCACGTCGCCGTTTAATTTTCCGTTAGCATAATTAGGAGCTCCCTTCCCCCAAAACCAAATTACTATTCTTTAATTTGTGCATTCTTTTATTTCTTGCAAATTAGACTTAGTTAGATTAAATTTCTTATTTCCCTGTGGATCGACCCCGTTGCCACTTAGCTGCAAATAGCTCGGTGTATTCGGGTTTATAAATTGTATTTTGGCAAGCCTCGACAGCTTGAATTTGGAGTACCCCAAAAGTACATCTACCAATAGTCATTAGTAGCCCTTAATTCACCCATTTACACACTTTCGCTGTTATTGTAATTGCGGTAGAATTGCGGTCTCCGCAATTCCGTCTAAGTTTCCATTTTGTTTCGCTGTCTTTGCATTCATTTATTAATTTCGTTTCTTTTCATTTTAGTTTAGCTTTGACTTGTTCTTGTTTATATTACTACCCTTTACACATTTAGCAAAAATTAGACAATTAAAAACCAATTTTACCCCATCAAATCCACCCCTTCTTTCTTAACAAAACACTTCGCGAATAGCTAAAAATAAGTCTCTGTGGGAAAACGAATGAAATATACTTACTACTTGCTATAAGATCATGTATGCTTGCATGTTCTGAGTGCTCTATCTCTTTTATTGCCTAATTATTTCAACACATTGAGCACGCAACAAGTTTTTGGCGCCGCTGCCGGGGATTTATTTAAGTGAAAACGAAGTTAGTTAAGTTTGAAACACCAAGTTATTTTCCATTGAAACTGATCCATTTTCATTTCTTTTTCAGGTACCATTTGGGTTAGTTTATGAATGAGCCTCCAAGTAGTGATCTAGAGTTCAACCCTGAGCCCGAGAGATTACTTAGAGCTAGGAATAGAGCCAAGAAACGCCTCTTTAAACAACCTTCATTACCTCCATTAATTGCTGAAACCGCAAGGTTACCGCAATCTCCTCAAGAAGAAATGGATAGAAGAGATCAAAACCTGGTGCCTGTCACTCGCAATCCCATCGAAATAGCGAATGATAAGGATAGCGCCATACTTTCTTACCTAGTACCTATGCCTGGGGAGCTGAACCCCAGCATAATCCGTCCTGAGATCACTGCCAACTCATTCGAGTTAAAGCCAGTGATGTTCCAAATGTTGTCCACTGTGGGACAATTCTTTGGAATAGAAAATGAGGACCCCCACAACCATCTTAGAAACTTCCTAGGAGTTAGTGACACATTCCTGATCCCTGGAGTTTCCCAAGAAGCCTTGAGGCTATATCTGTTCCCTTACTCTCTGAGGGACAAAGCCAAAACGTGGTTAAACTCATTACCCTCTGGATCTGTCCTCAATTGGACAGACTTAGCAGAAAAATTCCTAGTCAAATATTTCCCACCAGATAGGAATTCCACCTTTCGTGATGATATCATCAAATTCAAACAAGCTCCAAGTGAGTCTCTTCACGAAGCTTGGACAAGATTCAAAGACCTTCTCATTAAATGTCCACACCATGGCATTCCATGGTGTATCCAAATAGAAGTCTTTTTCAAAGGATGCAACCCCAGCACCAGACAAGTTCTAAATTCATCTGCTGGTGGTTCCATGTTGTCCAAGAGTTACAACGAAGCTTATGAGATCCTGGAGAAGATCTCAACATCTCACTGTAGGTGGTCAGATGATCCAGACGAGCCAACTAGAGCTCAAGACAAGGATGCTCTTAGCGCCATGAGCACCCAAATAAACGCCCTGACCAACCTAGTTAAGCAAATGGCTCAGGCCAATCTCCAAACCAGTGCCAATACCGCCACAGCCATGTCAATGGGCACCCAACCAAGTCAAGGCGAGGCACTTATCTGTGGATTCTGTGGGGAAGGGCACCCATATGAATACTGCCCTGGGAATCCATCCTCAGTCTGCTATGTAGGAAGCCAACAGCAGCCTAGGAATAACCCCTACTCACAAACTTACAACCCTGGTTGGAGAAACCACCCAAACCTGTCATGGGGTGGCCAACAAAATGTTAACCAAAATCCTAACCAGCCTAGACCAAGTGGAACACCTGGTTTCACTCCTCAACATAGCCAATCAATGTATCAAAAACCTTACAACCAACCTGTAGGATCTTCTGTAGAAAACTTACTCAAGGAATACATAGCTAAGAATGATGCTACTCTTCAAAGCCAGCAAGCTACTCTTAGGAGCCTAGAGAACCAAATAGGCCAATTGGCCAATGAACTCAAGAGTAGGCCCCAAGGTAGGCTTCCTGCTGACACCGAGGTGCCAAGGAGAGATGGTAAAGAACAAGTTCAAGCAATTGAACTTAGAAGTGGTAGACCCTTGGTGAGCAACACAAAGGACACACCAAAGAGAGTAGAGAACACTGAGTCTAGTGCTCCACTGGAGTCTCTGCCAACCCAAGGTCCACCACCAACAAGCACATCAGGAGCCAGGCTAGAGCCAATTATTGAGGAGATAGAAGAAATTCCAAGGCCTCCTCCAATCCTAAGGCGACCTGACGTGCCTGCCTATGTGCCACCACCTCCATATCCTCGAAGGCTTAAGAAGAAACAAGAACAGGAAGTGCACTTTAACAAATTTCTTGAAATTCTTAAGCAAGTGCATGTCAACATTCCTTTTGTAGAAGTTTTACAGTCTATGCCTTCCTATGTAAAGTTTTTGAAGGACATTATTACTAACAAAAAAATAATTGGTGAGTTTGAAACAGTAAACCTCACTGAGGAGTGCAGTGCCATACTCCAAAACAAGTTGCCCAAGAAGGAGAAGGATCTTGGTTCCTTCACCTTACCTGTAGAACTTGGAGGCAAGCACGTGGGCAGAGCGCTTTGTGACCTGGGCGCCAGCATAAACCTCATGCCCCTATCACTATTCCGCCAGCTAGGAATAGGAGAAGCACGTCCAACCACTGTCACTTTACAACTAGCAGACAGATCCATTGCATACCCTGAAGGTAAGATTGAGGATATTCTAGTGAAAGTTGACAAATTTATTTTCCTTGCAGATTTCATTATCCTGGATTATGAAGCAGACAAGGAGGTCCCCATCCTGCTAGGTAGACCATTTCTAGCCACAGGTAGGGCACTAATAGATGTTCAAAAAGGTGAGCTCACTATGAGGGTTCATGATGAAGAGGTGAAATTTAGTGTTTATAAAGCCTTAAGGTACCCCTCTGATTCTGAGTCTTGTGCTAGCATAGATATTGTTGACTCACTAATGGAAGAACAATTAGAGCATGTACTATTAACTAAGCATGCTAATGAATATGTATAATTAGATGTAGCTGACTTAAATGTTTCTGAAATAATGGATATGCCTGTAGATAAACCACAACATGTATGTATGAATATAGACCTAACTGATAGATCATTAAATCCTTTAAAGCCATCCATTGAGCATCCACCTGTTTTAGAACTAAAACCACTACCCACTCACCTCAAGTATGCATATTTAGGGAGTAATGAAACTCTGCCTGTTATCATTTCTTCTAAATTAAGTGAAAAACATGAGGTTGAACTGATTTTACTGCTTAAGCAACATAGGAAGGCTATTGCATGGACTATTGCTGATATTAGAGGCATTAGCCCTTCTTATTGCATGCATAAGATTATACTAGAGGAAGAGCACACACCTAGAGTAGATCATCAACGTAGGCTGAATCCCTCTATGAAAGAGGTAGTTAAGAAAGAAATAATAAAATGGTTAGATGCTGGTGTGATCTTCCCCATAGCTAGTAGTCAGTGGGTAAGCCCTATACAGTGTGTACCTAAAAAGGGTGGGATGACTGTGGTAGTCAATGAGAACAACGAACTGATTCCAACTAGGACTGTCACGGGGTGGAGAGTATGTATGGATTATAGGAAGCTCAATAAAGAAACTAAAAAAGACCACTTCCCTCTACCATTCATTGACCAGATGCTAGACAGAATAGCTGGTAGAGCCTACTATTGTTTCTTAGACGGTTATTCAGGGTATAACCAGATCACTATAGACCCCAAAGACCAAGAAAAGACTACCTTCACTTGCCCTTTTGGAACATTTGCCTTTCGCAGAATGCCTTTTGGCTTATGCAATGCACCGGCAACATTCCAAAGGTGCATGTTGGCAATCTTTTCTGACTTGGATGAGTCCATGATAGAAATATTCATGGATGATTTCTCAGTCTTTGGGGATTCATTTACAAACTGTCTAGAAAATTTAGGACAAGTCCTAACCAGATGTGAAGAGACCAACTTAGTCCTTAATTGGGAGAAGTGTCATTTCATGGTGGATGAGGGGATTGTCTTAGGTCATAGAGTGTCGAGGGCAGGTGTAGAAGTTGACCGAGCCAAAATTGAGATCATAGAGAAGTTGGTAGAGCCTCAGAATGTCAAGGCCATTAGAAGTTTCTTAGGGCATGCTGGCTTCTACAGAAGGTTCATTAAGGACTTTTCTAAGATAGCCAAGCCTCTGTGTGAGCTTCTAGAATTAAATAGGCCATTCATCTTCTCTAAGGAATGTGTAGTAGCTTGGACCACCCTTAAGAAAGCACTAGTCACAACCCCTATCATAGTAGGACCAAATTGGGATCTTCCCTTTGAGATGTTATGTGATGCCAGTGACTATGCTGTAGGAGTGATGTTAGGACAGAAGATTGACAAGCTAACACACCCTGTCTATTATGCTAGTAAAACCTTGAATGAGGCTCAATGTAATTATACAACTACTGAGAAAGAGATGCTTGCTGTAGTGTTTGCTTGCGAAAAATTTAGAAACTATATTGTAGGCACTAGGACAATTGTGTACACTGACCATTCTGCCTTGAAGTATCTTATGAGGAAGGCTGATGCTAAGCCTAGGTTGATTAGGTGGGTACTGCTGCTGCAAGAGTTTGATTTGGACATTCGAGACAAGAAGGGATGTGAAAATGTGGTTGCGGATCACCTGTCTCGATTGCAGCACAATTGCGAAAAAATTGCGGACCCCGCAATTTTTGATGCTTTTATTGATGAACATGTCTTTGCTTTGACTCATCGTGATAACGATGAGGAACCTTGGTTTGCTGACATTGCTAATTTCCGTGCATCACAGGTTTTACCAGTTTTTAAGGGAGGACAAGAGAAGAGGAGGTTCCTTCATGAAGCAAGGAAATTCATATGGGATGACCCCACACTTTACAGAACATGTGCTGACGGCTTGCTAAGGAAGTGTGTTTCAGCTGCTGAAGCGAAGTCTGTGCTGCAGCACTGCCACACAGCTCCTTATGGTGGACACTTTGGTGGCCAAAGAACAGCTGCAAAGGTATTTCAGAGTGGCTACTATTGGCCAACGATCTTCAAAGATGCCCACAACTATGCCCACAGCTGTGATGAATGCCAAAGAACAGGTAACCTCAGTCGAAAGGATGAGATGCCCCTCACCTACATCTTAGAGTTGGAGCTCTTTGATGTATGGGGCATTGACTTCATGGGGCCATTCCCTCCGTCATCAGGTAACCTCTACATATTAGTGGCAGTGGACTATGTGTCCAAGTGGGTAGAAGCCAAGGCATGTCCCAATAATGATGCCAAAACAGTCACCAAATTCTTGCATAGGCACATTTTTACTAGGTTTGGGACACCTCGTGCCATCATTAGTGATGAGGGGTCACATTTCATTAACAAAGCTATGGAGAGAGTGTTGGCTAAGTATAACATTAGACATAGAGTAGCCACTCCCTATCACCCACACTCGAATGGACAGGCTGAAATTTCAAATAGGGAGATTAAGAACATCCTAGAAAAAGTGGTCAAACCTAATAGGAAAGACTGGTCCTTTAAGCTTGAGGATGCACTTTGGGCTTATAGGACAGCATATAAGACACCCCTAGGTATGTCTCCTTATAGGCTGGTATATGGCAAGGCTTGTCACTTACCACTTGAGTTAGAAAACAAAGCATTTTGGGCCATGAAGGAATTGAATTTTTGTGTAAAGGATGCAGGAACACTGAGGTCTTTGCAATTACATGAGCTTGATGAGCTTAGACATATGGCCTATGAAAATGCTAAGATGTATAAGGAAAAGACCAAGATTTGGCACGATAGTAGACTTAGAGTTAAGGACTTTAAGAAGGGTCAATTTGTTTTGTTGTTTAACTCACGGTTGAAACTATTTCCAGGGAAACTTAAGTCTAGGTGGTCAGGTCCATTTGTGATTACTAATGTGTTTGTTCATGGTGCCATAGAGATAAAGAACTTGCAGCAAGGCCAACCATTCATGGTTAATGGTGCAAGATTGAAGCACTACTACGAGGAAGGAGATGTGAAGACTCTCTCGGCCTTCCTCTTGACTGAAGCATAATAACGAGAACGAGAGAGGACGAGTGATTGCTGTGCTCGTCAACACAAGGCTCATGCCTTAGTTTATTTTTTGCAATTTTCCGGTTATCATTTGTATGTTTTGTTGTGTTATTTTAATTGAGTATTTAATGTTTGTTTTATTTATTTTTGCAGAGAATCAAGAGAGGGGATCAAGGAGAGTAATTCCAGCTTTAGAAATCAAGAAAAGATTGAGCCGAATAAAAGATACGGATGAGCAAAGTTTGACATTTAGATGAAAAAAATCCCTAAAATTGCGCTGGAATTGCAGGATCCGCAAAATATAGCCGTTGCCTTTATATCCGTTAGAAGGCGCTCGATCGATACGATTCTCCCACTCTCTGATTTCCAAGAAAGCTGCGATTCTTTTCATCTTTGATTCTTCTCTCCAAACCTCCAAGACTCAACAATGGTGTTCACACGGGCTGAAAGATCGGCGGCCAAGAAAAGGGCTGACGACGCTGAAACGGCTGCGAGAGATGCATTGCTTGCCTTGGCTGATGCTGAGGCTGCACGAACGGAACGACTGGATAAGCTGCCGATTCGCAAGAAGAAGTGGAAGGTTGTCTCTGAGATACCTGCTGGACCCTCTGAACCAGCAGGCACACCCAAGAAGCGCCGGTGGAGTATCGAGATGGCCGCCGAACCAAGCAAAGCAAAGACTCCCTCTGTGGAGAGTCAAGAAACGGATCGTGCGTCCCACGAATCGACCAAGAAGGGTTTGCCGCCATCTGCATCGCCTGCGCACAGCCCTTCACCATCTGAACCAGTGCAGAGCCCCGAGCTCTCTTCATCACCGCCAGCGCAGAGCCCTGAGCAGCCGTCTTCACCACTGAGTTCTGCACAGACACCTGCAGCAGCACAGAGCACCACGCCGTCTCACACTTCTCCACGGCCTGATCCTGAATTCCCATATGGGGAGTACCAAGAGTCAACGCAGGGCAGTGGAGATGCTGAGGAAGACGAGGTCTTCTCTCCTATGAGGGAAGATAGCCCGGAGAGTCTTGAACAGAAGACTGACTCAATGGAAGAGACGTTGGGGGCGTGCCTGCAGCAGATCACCATTGAGGCAAAGCTCAAGAAGAAGAAGAAGGCCAAGATTCTTAAGGCCAAGCGAGCCAAGAAGCTGAAGATGAAGAAGGCCAAGAAGGTTGAGGCTGCCGAGTCAGCCAAAGAGAGCACTGAGCCTTCACTCAAACGACTCAAGGTTGAGGCTGCCGAGTCAGCCAAGCCAGCAGATAAAGGGAAGGCCAAGCTCTACCCTGAAGATGAGCCTCATTCAGTGAGGTATGTTTCCTCTGACGCTGAATCCAGAGGCATTGAATTGAGGAAGAGGGAGTTGCTGCACGAGAAGGGCTTCCTCGACCGACCTGCTGACCTGCCGCAGTTCTTGCGCGCAGGAGTCATAAACCACGGCTGGGAGGAATTTTGCAGACCGCCCAATCCAGCCTACACGAGCATGGTGTATGATTTCTACGCCAATGTGCTCAGCCCTGAGGATGGCCTGTCTGTGGTCAGAGGGGTAGAAGTGGATTTCTCAGCCAAGGCCATCAACGAAGCCTATGGTCTCAAGGGCCAAACACATACAGATTATGCACGGATTGTTGATGAGCCTACTGAGGCAGTTCTGGAAGAGGCCATTCAGACCATTGGCCAGCCTGAAGCTTCCTGGACCGTGTCACGCAATGGGAGGCACACTCTCATGAGTGCCAACCTCACGGCTAAGGCGGCTGTTTGGTTTTCGTTCGTGAGAAGGAGGTTGTCCCCAGTAACTCACGAGACTACAATCAACCAGAGCCGATCGCTGCTGGTGTATGCGATAATGAGAGGTCTCACGATCAACGTGGGAGAAGTCATCACTGCTGCTATTGCTGAGTGCGCCAAGAAAGGTAAGGGACCATTGTTTTTCCCTAATACTATAACTAAACTCTGTTTGCTTGCAGGAGTTCCCATCGAGCGCATGGAGCAGCAAATGGCTTACACCGGCCACTTGGAGTTACCTGCTGGCTTACGGCTGAAGAGGAAGGGGAATTTGGAGTTCGAACTGGATAGGTTGGCTGCTGATCAGTCACTGTCCATGGCTTGCCTGATGGATATGCAGAAGAGGATGACTCAATGGGCCACTTACGCGCAGGCACGGGACAAGGAAGTTGCAGACCAACTTGGCTGTATCTTCCCTGATTTCCCCACAAACCTTCTGACTCCATGGGTGCCCCCACGACCACGACAACCTGATGAAGATGAAGACACTTGAGTGCTGGTTTGAATTGCACTGAAGGGAGTATTGCTGTCCCTTAGAAAAAAAAACAAAATCTGCTTTCTGATAGACTATGTGAATTATGTTGTTTTTCGTACACTTTTGATCTGTTTTAGATGCTTAGTTTTATGTTTTTAATCTTGCTTAGTATAGTCTGATGATAGTTGACTAGGTAGGTTAGTTTTGTTTTATTTTTAGAGAGCTCGAATGACTGGAAAAAGCATGCTTAGGGGCCTTAATCACTGTTATATCTGCCCTGGCTTGATTGCGAAATAATTGCGGTACCCGCAATTTTTATTACTGAAAGCATGTTTTGGACTGTCTGTTTAGCTAAGCTGTGATCTGTTTAAATTCCATCTTTTGCTGCTATCATGAATACCATATATAGCTTATCTAAACGCATGCTGGATGAGTGTCATAAGACACCCTTTGCTAGTTTAAATCAACCTCTAAAAAGCTCAGCATGCACAGCTTTAAGCCCTTATCTGTCTGTTTTTTATTATTTCTGCTGCTGTGATATTTGCCGTTTGAATGTCTTGTCTATGCCTAGGGCTTTAGATTCTCTTTGTTTTACCTTAGACTAGATGCTTCTAGGATAGTTTGGGGGTGTGCCACCTCAGACACTCATTGGGGACAATGAGTAGTTGAAGTTTGGGGGAGGCCACCCTAGGCCTAGAAACATTCCTCTCTCCCTTAGAAACATAAGCATTCTTCTTCTCCTTTACAAAAAATGATGAACTGAAAAAAAAAAAAGAAAAAAATTGAAATAAAGAGGGGGGTTTCTCTTAGGTTGCTAAATAATCAGTGCCAAGTGTGTGACCCACAAGTGGCATTGCATCAAAAGGCAACCAGAGGCGAGGCCCCACCTAAGTAAGAAAAAGGATAAAGAGTAGGGAAGAAGAATGTATACCTAGGAGTTATAACTTTGTGGCTTAGATGTCCTATTTAAAAAGCACTCTGATCCTCAATTAGCTAAGCACAAAGTTGTAACTTGTAGGGTTGTTTAGGGAGATGAGTGTTTATCCAATGTAGTGATGCCAGGGTTTAGGTTGTTCTTTAAAAGTACTACTGTTACCGTTAATACTAAGACTGGCATGACTCTAAGGAATCCTAGGCACATTAAAAATAAAGCTAGAAGCATGTGCTGAGTCTGAGGTAAAGCTAGGCAGAATTTGAAACTTTAGGGATAGTGGCATGATATGACAAAAGCAAGAAGATCAGTTGTAGGGAGTTAATGGAAACAGATGGAGTGTTAGGCAGGCGAAGTCAGAAGAAGCTAGATAAGAGGGTAGTTTTAAGCTTAGAAGTGTGTCACAGGACAACAGTGCTATAGATAGGGATATAGGGGAGTCAGTAAGTGGTTAAAGAAGAAGAAACAGCAACCTAGATAAGTCCTTAGTGTGCTTGAGGACAAGCAAAACCTTAAGTTTGGGGGTGTGTTAAGTCTCTGAAAGTGACTTATTTAGGACCCATTTAGCTTAAGAAGATGTACACTTTTAGGTGTTTTTGATAGCATTTAGCCTAAACCTATGCTTAAATATGAGAATTAGAAGAAGGTAGCTAAATTAGGACTTATGTACAATAGGAAAGAAAAGGGTTAAAAACCGAAGGAAAAGAATGAAAAAAACTGCATTGCGACAGCATTGCGAAAACATTGCTGAAGCCGCAATTATTCAAGTGAAAACCGTAAGTTGACTGATCTTTTTCTGTTAAATTTCGTGATTTCAGGGATTCGTTCTTTCTCCTCCATCCATTCTGATATACGACGTTGAAGATTGATGGTTCTCCTTGGCCCAAACGCACCTGCAAACTACTATAAAAGGGGGTCAAAGTCGGAGGTTCAAACATCATCCGGAAGCGTAGAAGTCCTTTCGCAGCTCCATTTTTCTTCGTGTTTTCCTTTGCCGTCTGTTGGAGTGAGAGTCTCAGCTGTTGGAATCGACAATCTGATAGGAAGGAGAGAAGATCCACCTTCTCTCCCGATTGGATTCATCCAAGCAAAGCTATTCTTTCATCCCCTTCAGCCGAGGCAGTTGCGACGAGGCTTCCAAGCAACATTTACTGCTTTCTGTCTTTCTTTTTCTAGTTTACATTTCTGCTTTATGTTGTTCTCTTTCTAATAGCTAGAATACTTCATTTCGTTGCTTTCTGTCTTGCTGTTATTTACTTTAAAGCTTTCTTTTGTCCAATCAAACAATCAAGTAATCGAATCTCCATTCTTCATTTCACAGTTTCTTGCCTCTGCATTCTACTGCTTTCCCTTACTGTTTTGTCTTTAAATTCCTTCTAAGCATGTCTGTTTCATCTCGTATTTCTACTTACCCCATATTCATGAGTAGCTAAGTCACTTAGGGGCAAGCTAATGACAGAACTATAGGCTAAAAAACGTGAACCAAGCATGTAGGATAGCTCTCGAACCATTGATTGTATGTAAGCTTCATCCCACGGGCAATTTCGATTGGCCATCCATTTTGTCCAAAGAACTCCTAACCTCTGGAAGGAGTAAGAGTTCAGAGTCATATTATCATGCTAGCCTTTCAAGGTAACCAGGAAACGGCCTAGGAATATGCGTTTCCCTAGTACAAACCATATCTTTCTGCCTTAACAAGATGCTTAAGACCTTACTTTGAGTTGAGTAAACTAAAGAATCTAATGCATGGAATCGGACGATACATGAGATTGAGATAGTTTGATGCATAGAGAGTAGATCCAGTGCTTGAGAATCGTATAAAAATGCCTATAGGATAGTCATTAGTAGCCCTTAATTCACCCATTTACACACTTTCGCTGTTATTGTAATTGCGGTAGAATTGCGGTCTCCGCAATTCCGTCTAAGTTTCCATTTTGTTTCGCTGTCTTTGCATTCATTTATTAATTTCGTTTCTTTTCATTTTAGTTTAGCTTTGACTTGTTCTTGTTTATGTTACTACCCTTTACACATTCAGCAAAAATTAGACAATTAAAAACCAATTTTACCCCATCAAATCCACCCCTTCTTTCTTAACAAAACACTTCGCGAATAGCTAAAAATAAGTCTCTGTGGGAAAACGAATGAAATATACTTACTACTTGCTATAAGATCATGTATGCTTGCATGTTCTGAGTGCTCTATCTCTTTTATTGCCTAATTATTTCAACACATTGAGCACGCAACAAGCACTGCCATACATCTCCCTATGGTGGACACTTTGGTGGCCAAAGAACAGCTGCAAAGGTGTTCCAGAGTGGCTACTATTGGCCTACGATCTTCAAAGATGCCCACGACCATGCACACAGCTGCAATGAATGCCAGAGAACATGTAACCTTAGTCGGAAGGATGAGATGCCTCTCACTTACATCTTAGAGTTGAAGCTCTTTGATGTGTGGGGCATTGACTTCATGGGACCATTTCCCCCATTAGCATGTAACCTTTACATACTTGTAGCTGTAGACTATGTATCTAAATGGGTAGAAGCCATAACATGTCCAACAAATGATGCCAAGACAGTCATTAAGTTCCTTAGTAGACATATCTTTACTAGGTTTGGTACACCTCGTGCTATAATTAGTGATGAAGGGACTCACTTTATTAATAAAGCTATGGAAAAAGTGTTGGCTAAGTACAATGTTAGACATAGAGTAGCCACCCCTTATCACCCACATTCGAATGGACAAGCTGAAATATCAAATAGGGAGATTAAAATCATACTCGAAAAAGTGGTCAAACCCAATAGAAAAGATTGGTCGTTTAAGTTAGAGGATGCACTTTGGGCATATAGGACTGCATATAAGACACCCCTAGGTATGTCTCCTTATAGACTTGTGTATGGCAAAGCATGTCACTTACCATTCGAATTGGAAATCAAAGCATTTTGGGCCCTAAAAGAGCTGAATTATTGCGTGACTGATGCGGGAACATTGCGGTCTCTGCAATTACATGAGCTTGATGAGCTGAGACATATGTCCTATGAAAATGCCAAAATGTACAAGGAAAAAACTAAAATTTGGCATGACAGTAGACTTAGGATTAAGGACTTTAAGAAAGGCCAGCATGTCTTGTTATTTAACTCAAGGTTGAGATTATTTCCAGGCAAATTTAAGTCCAGATGGTCAGGTCCTTTTGTTATAACTAATGTGTTTGTTCATGGTGCAATTGAGATTAGGAACCTGCAGCACGGGCAACCGTTCATGGTCAATGGTGCACGTTTGAAGCACTACTACGAGGAAGGAGATGTGAAGACACTCTCGGCCTTTCTTTTATCTGAAGCTTGAAAATAAAGCCGAGAGAGGACGAGTGATTACTGAGCTCGTCCATGCGAGGCTATGCCTTAGAGTTTTTTTTTGTTGTTTTGAATTTCTTCGGTTATTATTTTTGTATGTTTAGGTGTGATTTTTATTATGAATTTGTTGTTAATTTTGTACGTTTTTATAGGGGATGAAAAGAGGAAATCAAGGAGATGAATCAAGGGTAAAGAATCGGGGAAGATATCGGGCCGAATCAAAGATTAAGTTATGAGAATCTTGGCATTTAAATCAAGAAAATCTCCAACGGCCATTTAATTGCGGTGGATTTGCTGAAACCGCAACAGAAATATCCGTTGGGATTCACTTGATTACAAATAGCCGTTAGAACAGTTGTGGCCCGTACGCTTCCTTCATTCGTTGAACTTCAAGAAAACTATCTTCTTCTTCCTCTACAATTCCTCTTTTCAGATTTCTCCGATTCGACCATGGTGCTTACACGGGCTGAGAGATCTGCTTCCAAGAAGAAGGCAACCGACGCAGAGGCAGCTGCGAGAGAGGCACTACTTGCCTTGGCAGATGCCGAAGCTGCGCGACCCGAACGACCTTCTAAGCTTCCTATCCGCAAGAAGAAGTGGAAGGTGGTGACCGAAATCCCTGCTGGTCCATCTGAACCAGCAGGAACGCCCAAGAAAAGAATGTGGAAGATGGCTGTCGAAGACGCACCGATAAAGGAAAAGACTCCCACTGTGGAGAGTCAAGGGAGTGGTCGTCCTGCCTACGAGACGGCCAGACAAAGCCCCGAGCTATCTCCACCTCCACAAAGCCCTGAGGCATCGCCATCTTCGCAAACGCCCGAACCTGAAATTCCAATTGAAGAACATCAAGAATCAGCGCCGGGCGAAGAAACGGCTGAAGAAGATGAGGTCTTCTCTCCTTTGAGGGAAGTCTGCCCCGATAGCCCAGCAAAGGGGGAAGACTCAATGGACGAGACATTGGGGGAC
Organism: Herpetospermum pedunculosum; assembly: GCA_028017165.1. Lineage (NCBI taxonomy): Eukaryota > Viridiplantae > Streptophyta > Magnoliopsida > Cucurbitales > Cucurbitaceae > Herpetospermum > Herpetospermum pedunculosum. The sequence continues at coordinate 47,188,726 of CM051528.1, read as the reverse complement.
TGCCTTCAGCAGATCACCACCAGGGCTCGGCTGAGGAAGAAAGCACCAAAGGTTGTCAAGGCCAAACGGCCAAAAGCTTCAAAGAAATCCAAGAAGAAGAAGGTCAGTAGTGAGCCTTCATTGAAGAGGCTGAAGGTCGAGGCTGCTGAGTCGACCAAGGCACGGGATAAGGGGAAAGCCAAATTGTACCCCGAAGATGAACCTCAAGCTGTGAGGTATGTGTCTTCTGATGCAGAGTCAAGGGGCACTGAACTGAGAAAAAGAGACCTACTCCATGAGAAGGGGTTTCTTGACGCATTGGCAGACCTGCCGCAATTCTTGCGCGCAGGGATCACCAACCACGACTGGGAAGAGCTGTGCAGACCGCCCATCCCTGCCTACTCCAGCATGGTGTACGACTTCTATGCAAATCTGACGCACCCCGAGGATGGTCTGTCCATGGTGAGGGGAATTGAGGTGGATTTTTCAGCCAAGGCTATTAATGAAGCCTATGGTCTCAAGGGGCAGAAGTATACCGACTACGCAAGGATCATCGACGCACCAACTGAGGCTGTCCTGGAAGAAGCACTACGCATCATAGGCCAACCTGAAGCGGCGTGGACAATCTCACGCAACGGGAAGCACACTCTGATGAGTGCGACCCTTAAGGCCAAGGCAGCTGTCTGGTTCTCCTTCGTGCGAAGGCGTCTGTCCCCAGTGACCCACGAAACCACCATTAATCAGGGGAGATCGCTGCTGGTATATGCGATCATGAGGGGCCTCACTATCAATGTTGGAGAGGTCATTGCAGCCTCGATTACCGAGTGCGCCAAGAAAGGTAAGGGCCCTCTTTTCTTCCCAAACACCATCACTAAGCTTTGTTTATGTGCAGGTGTACCAATCGAGAGGATGGAGAGGCAGCTGGCCTACACGGGTCATCTGGAGCTGCCTACAGGCCTGAGGATGCGCAGGAAGGGGAATATGGAATTTGAGCTAGACGGCCTGGCTGCAGCTCAATCTCTCTCTATGGCCTGCCTGATGGACCTTCAGAAGAAGATGGCGCAATGGGCCGAGTATGCTCAGGCGAGGGACAAAGACGTGGGTGATCAGTTGGGCTGCATCTTCCCTGCCTTCCCCACTGATCTACTGAAGCCATGGACGCCTCCAAGAGCACGGAGGGATGATGATGAGGATGTTTGAGTGCTAGTCAGAAGGGCACTCGAGGGAGTACTTCTGTTCCCTCTAAAAAACATCAAACTGCTTTTCGTTAAACTGTGTGAATTCTGTTATTTTGAATCAATATTTGATCTGTTTTTAGTTCTTTCTTTTAGTTGTTTAGGATAGTTTAGGATAGATAGATGGTATCTGATTAAGTAGGTTGTTTTAGTTTTCCTTTTGGTGTAGTTGTGATAACTGGAAATAGCATGCAAATGGGACTGCTTACTGAGATATCTGCCCTGTATATTCATTGCGAAATTATTGCGGACTCCACAATTTTTGTTAGTTATCGCATGCTTTTGACTGACTAATTAGCTAAGCTGGTTCTGTTTCAATTTTGTTCTTTTGCTGCTTTCTTGACTACCATATATGACCTATCTATAAGCATGCTGGATGAGTGTCTTAAGGCACCTTTGATAGTTTAAATTAGCTCTCTTAAGTTGCTCAGCATGCGTAGCTTTAAGTCCTTACCATACTGTTTTTACAAATTTCTGCTGCTAAGTTATTGGCTTTAAGAATGTTATGTCTATGCCTAGGATTTTTAAATTCTCTTTGTTTTGCCCTAGACTAGATGCTTCTAGGACAAGTTTGGGGGTGTGCCACCTCAGACTCTCATTGGGGACAATGAGAAGTTTAAGTTTGGGGGAGGCCACCCTAGGCCTAGGAACATTCCTCTCTCCCTTTAGACATAAGCATTCTTCTTCTCCTTTGCAAAAATGATGAACTGAAAAAAAAAAAATGAGAAAAGAATAAAGAGGGGTGTCTCTCTTACAGTTGCTGAGTAATCAGTGCCATGTGTGTAACCCACAAGTGGCATTACATCAAATGGCAACCAAAGGAGAGGTTCCACCAAAGAAAGAAAGAAAAAGGAAAAACTAAGGAAGAAGAATGTATGCCTAGGAGTTGCAGCTTTGTGCTTAGGTGTCCTGAATAAAAGAACTCCGATCCTCAATTAGCTAAGCACAAGGTTGTAGCTTGTAGGTTTGTTTAGGGAGATGAATGTATATCCAATGTAGTGATGCCAGGGTTTAGGTTGTTCTATGAATGTACTACTGTCACTGGTTTATACTAAGACTGGCATGACTCTAAGGAATCCTAGGTAGCTCAAAAGAAAAACATTAGAAGCATGTACTGAGTCTGGGGTAAAGCTAGGTAGAATTTGAAACCTTAGGGATAGATGCTCAATGAACTTAATGACAGAAGCAAATAGATCAGTTGTGGGAAGTTAAATAAAACAGTAGGATCATAAGGCGTGCGAAGTCAGAAGAAGCAAAATGAGGAGTTAGTTTTAAGCTTAGAAGCATGTCACAGGACAGCATTGCCATAGATAGTGAACTTAGGGGAGTCAGTAAGTAGTTAGAGAGAGGTTAACAGCAGCCTAAGTAAGTCCTTAGATTTCTCGAGGACGAGCAAAACCTTAAGTTTTGGGGTGTGTTACGTCTCCAAACGTGATTATTTTAGGACTTATTTGTGATAGGAAGTTGTGCATTTGTAAGTGTTTTTGGTAGGATTTAGCTTGAACTTGTGCTTATATATGAGAATTAGAAGAATGAAGCTAAATTAGGACTTATATGCAAAAGGAAAGAAAAAGAACCAAAAACGAAGTTAAAGGATTGAAAATTGCACATTGCGGAAGCATTGCGAAAACATTGCTAAAACCGCAATGTTTTAAGTGAAATCCGTAAGTTGTCTAACCATTTTCTGTTTTGTCCGATCTTTCAGGGATCCATTCTTTCTCCTGTAGCCACGTAGAAGTACGACGTTGAGAATGGATGGTTCTCCTTGGCCCAATCGTACCTGCAGAACACTATAAAAGGAGGTCAAGATGGAAGGTTGAAACACACTCGAACGGCGTAGACTTCCAGTTCAACGCAGTCTTTTCCACTCTTTTTCTCTCTTCCGTCTGTTGGTTTGAAAGGTTCAGCTGTTGGAGTCGACAATCTGATAGGAAGGAGAGAAGATCTATCTTCTCTTCTGATTAGATTCATCCAAGCAAGGCTTCCTTTCACCCTTCAGCCGAGGCGTTCGCAACGAGAAGATCACGCACGACTTTACTGCTTTCTGCTTTAGTTTTCCATTTCCATTACTGTTTGTTGTTATTTCCCTTTTATTCGCTACTCTATTCCATTTCGTTGCTTTCTGTTTTACTTTAGTTATTCAAAGTCGTCATTTGTCTAGTTCAAACGATTGGTTAATCAAAGCACAATTTCATCACTTCGCAAGTTCTTTACCTTCTCTGCTTACCGTTTTTGCCTTCTGTTCTGTCTTTAATATTCTTCTAAGCATGTCTTCTTCATCTACTCTTTCCATTCCATCTGCATCCATGAGTAACTAAACCACATAAGGGTATGCTAATGACAAATCTATAGGTAGAAACACGTGAATCAAGCATGTAGGATAGCTCTCGAATGCATTGAATGTATGTAAGCTTCATCCCACGGGCAATTTCGATTGGCCATCCATTTTGTCCAAAGAACTCCTAACCTCTGGAAGGAGTAAGAGTTCAGAGTCATACACTCATGCTAGCCTCTCAAGGTAGCCAGAAAACGACCTAGGAATAGGCGTTTTCCTAGTACAAATCACAACTTACTGTTATAACAAGATGCTTAAGACCTTACTTGGACATGAGTAAACTAAAGGATCTAATGCATGAAATCGGAAGATACATGAGAATGAGTTAGTTTGATGCATGATGAGTTGATCTAATGCTTGAGGATCGTGTGACAAAGCCTATAGAGGAGTCGTTAGTAGCCCTTGTTTCCACACTTTACACACATTTCGCTGTTAGTAACATTGCTAAATAATTGCTGTTTCCGCAATTCCCTTAGTTAAGATTTGCCTTAGTCATTTTTCTTCTCTTCGTTTACTTGTTCTCTTTACATTCACGTTTATTGTTTACTTGCACTTGTTTATGCTTCCATCCTTTACACATTCCTTAGTAATTAGGCACATCAAAACCAAATCTACCTCATTTAATCCACCCAATCTCACTTAACAAAACACTTCGCTAGTAACTAAGAATAAATCTCTGTGGGAAATCGAATGAAAAAATACTTATTACTTGCTACAAGATCATGTATGCTTGCATGTTCTGAGTGCTCTATCATTGCATATTTCTTTTAAACATTGAGCACGCAACAGCCTACCACCCCTATCGGTTTAGTCGACAACTTGGCTTTAATCAAGATATACCGAACGAGTTAAGTGAAGATCCGCCCGCAGTCAACCTGGACAATGTATTCCACCATTGGTGGATTTGTACTGAGACACTAACTTCGTCCCGTGTACATCTCCCAGAATGTATGCCAAACCCTGCCGTTCATGTCACAAAATTCAACAAGAAGTGGTGGAACAAAAAACATGGGAACTACTTCGCGACGAACATACAAATGTTAGTTAGCAGTTTCACCCCTCCTTCCGCAAATAAGATACAATCCCCCAAAGACACTGGTAAAAAGGTTTGTGCCTCGAGGAAAGAGGTTTTAACTCACGTAGTGAGTAGTTCTGACGATGACGCTGGCAGTCAGAGCAGCAACAACGACCGCTGCTGAAAGCATGCTAAACCCCGCAAGAGATCGAAAAAGATTGTTGACTCCGCTTTTGAAGGCACTTCCGAGGATGCCCTAAAATTTCCTGAAGTTGCTGTGTCTTTGGTTGGTGACTCACTCATCCCTTCTTCTTTGTATATATGTATCCTATTTTTTAGTTCGAGCATTTTTTTATACGCTTCTTCATTGTTATTTACTCGTTTCCATATTATTTTTCTCATTTCGTAGGCGTCTTCGAGCAAGAGATCGAAAAAGATTGTTGACGCCGCTTTTGAGGGCGCTTCCGAGGATGCCTCAAAATTTCCTGAAGTTGTTGTGACTTTGGTTGGTGACTCACTCATCCCTTCTTCTTTGTATATATGTATCCCCTTTTTTTAGTTCGAGCATTTTTTTTATACGCTTCTTCATCGTTATTTACTCATTTCCATATTATTTTTTCTCATTTCGTAGGCGTCTTCGAGTAAGCGATCATTGACACGATTGTGGCTTCTAACCCTCCTAACCATGCGATTGTGGCTTTGACGGGTCCCTCTACTTTAGATTTTATCGCGCTAGCCTCTGGGTGTTTTAGAACACCGATCAATAAAGAGATTCGCCGTGCTTCTACGGTTCTTGTTGGCTCAAGCTCTCAGCCGAAGCATGCAAAGGTAGACATCACAACTTCAGAGGCTTCCAATTTTGTTGCTGATGACGTAATTTCCAAAGCACGTCGCGATTTTGCCTTGGCTCTGTGCAAGGTTGTACAATAAAAACTTGGTCGTACTCCTTTTGAGAAGGCTTCCTCCCTTGAACCCGAGATACAAAAACTATTCGATGCCGCCTCCGAGGTCGATGCGATGAGTTTGACATCTCTGAAAAGTCTTGTGACTGAGTACTTTCGAAATGTGGACCAGTATAACGAGCTGCAATCACGCTACTCTCCTTGCTTGACCTCATTTGGTAAGAATCAGGACTTGACAAAGTTGAGATGCAGCCTGGAGGATGTCTTGTCTGGTAACAATCTTCTGCTCGAAGAAAAGAATGTACTCTAGGAACGGTCTGGGCAGACACTCTTGGAGATTGAAAGTCTCAAGGCCAAACTGAAGACTTTGGAAGCTGACCACGAATCATTTTTTGCACTTGTTTTGGAGAAAGAAAAGCGCTTTAATGAAGGACAACTTGAAGCAAACAGAATATGCGCGAAAATTAGCAACATTGAAGATTCGCTAATGGTGACGAAGCTATAGCTTGTCTAGACGTACTACGTGGCTTTCTGGAAACTGCGCGCGAGGAATTGAGGGATTTCAGATGGATACTTTGACCCATTTTTATTTTGTTAGGCGTTCATTTAGTTGCACTCTGGTCGGTATTTTGTTAGGTGTTCATTTATTTTGTTGATATTGTGACTGAATTTACAGTTCCCTTTTTTTTAAACGACTGCATATCTTTGAATGAAATATTTTTTTTATATCGTGACTGAACTCAAAGCCTTTATTTTATTTTTCTTTAAGTTGCCTATGTACCTTTGAAAGTAAGGGATCAAGTCATAACGTAGTTCAGAATAATGATTTTGATTTTTTTTTGGGTCGTTCTCCTTTTAAGCTCGTGCGGGCCAGAAGCAACATGTAGTTTATACTCTTACGTTAAGGAGTATTACATTTTATGCATAAAATTTCTTGAAAAACTTGTCGTTGATTGGGTCAATCCTTAACCCGTCTTGATCCACGATCTTGTATGTGATGGAACCGAAGTCCTACACAACCAGAGGCGCAGCGGAAATAGCCTAAAACTGGCTGAGGATCTTCAGCAATCAATGAGCAACAAACTGGGAGAGAGAAAAATTCAAACTTTTTGAAAAATCTTCTCTGCCCAATTACCCGACCGGTAAACCTCATAAAAATGCACCGGTATATATCACATATACACCGATATATTTTCTACCGAAGAGAACCCGACCGGTAAATTCAAATGCTATGAATTTCAACCGATAAGAAAATGCACCGGTATATATCACATATACACCGGTATATTTTCTACCGAAGTGAACCCGACCGGTAAACCTCAAGAAAATGCACCGATATATATCACATATACACCGGTATATTTTCTACCGAAGTGAACCCGACTTGTAAATTCAAACGCTATGAATTTCAACCGATAAGGATCCACCAGTTAGTTTGCCACCGGTATTACCAACAAGTAATATCGACCAGTAAATTACCAGAAGACGAAAGAGAAGAGAAAACTTACATTTTCATGTTGTTTGTCTTCTCGTCTACCTCAGCTCCTCTACAGCCCCCTCGAACTCTACCTCTCCTCCGGTCACGAGCGCTGCACGGACACGTCGAAGACCACCCTTAGAGGAGTCCCAACTATTCTCGGGCTTAGAAGCGGAGTTGTGGGACTCCCTTAAGCTAAGGGGGTGTGTTGAGAGGGAGGAGGAAGAAGAAGAAATCTCATCCATGGAGATGTTGGTTTTCATCAACAATTCATGAAACCCAATGCTCAAAATTCTCTTGAATCTTCAACCAATTGAAGTTCAACATGAAGGAGAAAAGGATGAACACTTCATACTTTTTACTTTCTTCTCAAGAACCCTTCAATAATTTCAACTCCATGCTCCTTAAATCTCAAGCTTTTCTTCAACTCATCCAAGAAGTTTTTTATTTTTTCAACACTTGAAGAAAACTCTCGGGGAAGAAGAAGTTTGAGATAGATAGGAAGATATTTTATTCACCAAATCTAGAGAGATAGTGTAATTCAAATTGTCAAAATGACCACCCAAATGTGCACTAAGCCAAAATTTAGTTAATGGAAAACACATGTCACTCATGCATAATTCTCATTAACTTAAATTATAATTATAATTAAAAATATAATTAATAGTTTATATTAATTAAAACATTTTTAATTAATTAAACCAGGCTCCGGTTTTCCGAAAATCGACTTTTCCAATATGAAACATTATTCATATTTTTCTCCGGTCTTGTATTTAAATCATATTTAAATACATCTTCCTCCGATTGTATATTTAAATCATATTTAAATATAACGAACCTCGATCAACAGACCCGAATTTGGATTCCTCCAAATTCTTACCTATAGCATTGCTTCACCGCTTTATCCGAGCTAACCAGGAGAACCTAAAGAACCTACAAATCATGAGCTCCAACGATACGAGATGATTCGGTTAAAACTCTTTTGACCCGAATTAATCAACATTCGTTAACCCCCAGAGACTCCACTATAGTCCGAGGGTTGCACTCTCCTCACTGTAGATATATTATGTCCTCTTGATATAACCGTCATCGGTAATTCGATCCTTCACAGGTCGTTTGTAATCGCAGCTGGGTCATTTAAATCGTTTAACCCCTACATTAAATCTTGTTCCTTAAGTACCACTGACTCCTCTAATGAACAATATATCTGTGGTCCTACCAGCAGATAGAATCCTTCTCCACACAGGAGAGGGCGAGTACTCATTGTTCAAGCCCTGAAGTCAGCTATTAAGGGAACAACCTATCTACTAACCCTGAAGCGGGTTAGGAGTGAATTCCGTCTTGCTGTACTATGTTCTCAGCTATCTATTCGACTTTATCCCCAAGATGGTAGGCTTATTGAGCGGCAAAACCGGCCACTCTCACCCATACAAGTCAAAGGATATTATCGAATAAACAGGAGTTCATAGCGAGCTTAGGATTAAGCTCGAGTTACCTAGGCCATCATATGAAACAGTCGGTCTCATCAGTAAACGGCGTTATAAAGAGAGAGCGACTTTTTCGCGGTTCAGTCTTATGCAAACTTATTGCACAGGACGCCCTCGCTCCTCACATCACCATGTGAAACGATTCGAATCACATCGTGTTGTACAATACAAAGCGAGCCGCATCCAATAGTGTTACCAGGATAAGGTACCCAACCTTATCCGTATACTATAGACCATTTTGGCAGTATACTTGAACCTGATCCACAATCATGTCACACATGAGGTTCAAATACTCACACTATGCCAAGGGTGTTAGGTATTGGTATAGGATAAACCAAACACGTTTCACTTTATTCTAGTAAACTCTTTTACTGAATAAAACTCAATAACTCTTTATTGCTAAATAGAGTGCTTACATACATAACTGTTTACAAACCACGAGTTTTAAGACATAAACCCAACAATATGCCCCATTTGTGTAGACTTCTTTGACAACATAAGCTCCATCCCACTTAGGGGTGAACTTGCTCCCTGTGTGTCGCATTGTGATAATGGGTCTTCGAACCGCGAGTACTAGATCGCCAACTTGAAATGATCGAGGCTTCAAATTTTTGTTGAAGGCCTTGGTCATTCGCGTTTGGTAGCATTCCAGTGCTTGTTGAGCATCTAATCTTCTTTCATCAAGTGCTTCCAATTTTTGGAGACACAATCTTGCATTGTCTTCTGTAGTTAAACCTTCTTGCACTGCCATCCTTAAGAAAGAGATTTCTCTTTCCAATGGGAGTACAATCTCGACCCCATAGACTAGAGAATAAGGTGTGACCCCTGTAGGAGTGCGGTGGGTAGTTCGGTAAGCCCATAATGCTTCACCAATCTTTTCTTGTCAGTCTCTTTTTGATTTGGAGACCACTTTCTTCAACAAGCTGCATAATGTCTTGTTGAATGCTTCGGCCAATCCATTTGCCGGAGCATTGTACATGGATAACTTGCATTGCTTAAACTTGAATTTCTCGCATAATTTGTCCATAAGACTGTTAGCAAATTGCCTTTCGTTATCGGTCACGATGCGGTGAGGGATGCCGTAGCGGTAAATGATGTGGTTTCAGATGAAGTCCACGACAATTTCCTTCTTGGCTTCTTTTAAAGCAACTGCCTCGGGCCACCTTGAAAAGTAATCTGTCCCCGCGAGAATATATGAGTGTCCCGCTGAGGACTTAGGTGTTATTGGTCAAACTAGATCGAGCCCCTAAGCTTCAAAGGGCCATGAAGCTATGGTTGGGTGAAGAGGCTCTAGCGACTGGTGTATGAAATTTGCATGAAGCTGACAAGCCTCGCATCTCTTTGCATACTTCATTGAATTTTGAACCATCATTGGCCAGTAATAACCCATCATCTTTAACTGACAATGAAGCTTCAGTCCAAACTGGTGAGCACCACAGACTCCCGAGTGTGCTTCCTCTAGTGCCTTTATCGATTCCTCTTTACCTAGGCATCGAAGAAAAAGTCCATCATAAGAGCGCTGATAAAGGGTCTCCTTCTGGAAGATGAATCGAGCACCCCTTCTTCGTATTTCGGCTTTACGCCGGAGATCTGTAGGAAGTCTTCCATGTTGTAGATAGTCTACAATTGGTTGTCGCCAATCCTCTTCTTCAATTACACATATCGATATTACATTTGCTTCTTGCCTTTCTTCTTCGGTTTGTGGTACAACCCAACTTTGACAGATTGGGACGTTCATTACTTCGTTTTCTGAGACAGGTAGAGTTGTGGCCAAGTTTGCTAATGCATCTGCCTTTGTATTTTTGGCTTTTGGAATATGCTCTATTGTCATTGTTACGTCTCCAAAAGTGACTAAATTAGGACTTGTTTTCTATAGAAAGATGTGCACTTTTAGGTGTTTTTGATAGGATTTAGCTTAAACTTGTGCTTATATATGAGAATTAGAAGAATGAAGCTAAATTAGGACTTGTATGCAAAAGGAAAGAAAAGGAATGAAAAACGAAGTTAAGAGAATGAAAACTGTGCATTGCGGAGGCATTGCGGAAACATTGCTAAAACCGCAATGTTTTAAGTGAAATCCGTAAGTTGGCTAACCTTTTTCTGTTGTGATCCGATATTTCAGGAATTCATTCTTTCTCCTCCAGCCACGTAGAAGTACGACGTTGAGAATGGATGGTTCTCCTTGGCCCAATCGCACCTGCATAATACTATAAAAGGAGGTCAAAGTGGAGGGTTGAAACATATCCGGAAAGCGTAGAAGTCTCTTCGCAGCACAGTTCTTTCTCCTGTTTTTCTCTTCCGTCTGTTGGGTTGAAAAGTTTAGCTGTTGGAGTCGATAATCTGATAGGAAGGAGAGAAGATTCATCTTCTCTTCTGATTGGATTCATCCAAGCAAGGCTTGCCTTTCTCTCCCTTCAGCCGAGGCATCTGCGTCGAGGCGATCACGCTCAACTTCATTGCTTTCTGTTTTACTTTCCCATTTCCATCACTGTCTGTTGTTATTTCCTTTCCAATAGCTACTCTAATTCATTTCGTTGCTGTCTGCTTTACTTTAGTTCTTTAAGGCTGTCATTTGTTTAGTTCAATTCTTAATAAATCGAAGTCCTATTTTCATCAAGTCACAAGTTTCTTTACCTTCTCTATTACTGTCTTTAGCTTCTGTTTTGACTCTAATATTCTTCTAAGCATGTCGTCTCCATCTAGTCTTTCTATTCCATATACATCCATGAGTAACTAAATCGCATAAGGGCATGCTAATGACAAATCTGTAGGAAGAAACACGTGAACCAAGCATGTAGGATAGCTCTCGAATGCATTGATTGTATGTAAGCTTCATCCCACGGGCAATTTCGATTGGCCATCCATTTTGTCCAAAGAACTCCTAACCTCTGGAAGGAGTAAGAGTTCAGAGTCATACACTCATGCTAGCCTCTCAAGGTAGCCAGAAAACGACCTAGGAATAGGCGTTTTCCTAGTACAAATCACAACTCACTGTTTTAACAAGATGCTTAAGATCTTACTTGGACATGAGTAAACTAAAGAATCTAATGCATGAAATCGGAAGATACATGAGAATGAGTTAGTTTGATGCATAGTGAGTTGATCTAATGCTTGAGAATCCTGTGAAAAAGTCTATAGAGGAATCGTTAGTAGCCCTTGTTTCCACATTTTACACACATTCGCTGTTAAGAACATTGCGGTATAATTGCTGTTTCCGCAATTCCCTTAGTTAAAAATTCTGCCTTAGCCATTTTCCTCTTCGTTTCTTAATCTCTTCTCTTTGCATTTGAGTTTACCATTTACTTGCACTTGTTTATGTTGCTATCCTTTACTTATTCCTTAGTAATTAGGAAATTTAAAACCAAATCTACCCCATCAAATCCACCCATTCTTGCTTAACAATACACTTCGCGAGTAACTAAGAATAAATCTCTGTGGGAAAACGAATGAAAAAAATACTCATTACTTGCTACAAGATCATGTATGCTTGCATGTTCTGAGTGCTCTCTTATTGCATATTCCTTTTAAACATTGAGCACGCAACAAGTTTTTGGCGCCGCTGCCGGGGATTTAGTTTAGTGAAAACGAAGTTTGTTAAGTTAGAAACACAAATTTTAATATCTATTGGAACTGATCTTTTTCTCATTTCTTTTGCAGGTACCATTGGGTTAGTTTATGAATGAGCCTTCAAGTAGCGATCTAGAGTTCAACCCTGAGCCTGAGAGATTACTTAGGGCCAGAAATAGAGCCAAGAAACGTCTCTTTAACCAACCCTCTATACCTCAAATAATTGCTGAAACCGCGGAGTCTCCGCAATTCTATCAAGAAGAAATGGACAGACCAGTCCCAAATCCGGTACCTACCACTCGCAATCACATCGAAATAGCGAATGATAAGGATAGTGCCATCCTCTCTTACCTAGTACCTATGCCTGGGGAGCTAAACCCAAGCATAATCCGCCCTGAAATTACTGCCAACTCATTCGAGTTAAAGCCAGTAATGTTCCAAATGTTGTCCACTGTGGGACAATTCTTTGGAGTGGAAAATGAGGACCCCCACAACCATCTTAGAAACTTCCTAGGAGTTAGTGATACCTTTCTCATCCCTGGAGTTTCCCAAGAAGCTTTGAGGCTTTACCTCTTCCCCTACTCATTAAGGGACAAAGCCAAAACGTGGTTAAACTCATTACCTTCTGGATCAGTTCTCAATTGGACAGACTTGGCGGAGAAATTCCTAGTAAAATACTTCCCACCTGATAGGAATTCTACTTTTCGTGACGACATAATCAAGTTCAAACAAGCTGAAAATGAGTCGCTTCACGAAGCTTGGACAAGGTTCAAGGACCTTCTGCTTAAATGTCCACACCATGGCATTCCATGGTGTATCCAAATAGAGGTCTTTTTCAAAGGATGCAACAGTTATAAATTCATCTGCTGGTGCTAAATTCATCTGCTGGTGGTTCCATGCTTTCCAAAAGTTATAATGAAGCCTATGAGATCCTGGAGAAGATCTCAGCATCTCACTGTAGGTGGTCAGATGATCCAATAGAGCCAAGTAGAGCTCAAAATAAGGACGCACTCAATGCCATGAGTAGCCAAATAAGCGCTCTGACCAACCTAGTAAAACAAATGGCTCAAGCCAATCTCCAAACTAGTGTCAACACCGCCACAGCCATGTCAATGGGCGCACAACCAAGTCAAGGTGAGACACTTATCTGTGGATTCTGTGGGGAAGGGCACCTGTATGAATACTGCCCTGGGAATCCAGCCTCAGTCTGCTATGTTGGAAGCCAACAGCAGCCTAGGAACAACCCTTATTCTAACACTTACAATCCTGGTTGGAGGAACCACCCAAACCTTTCATGGGGTGGCCAACAAAATACTAACCAAGCTCCTAACCAGCCAAGACCAAGTGGAACACCTGGTTTCACTCCCCAAAATAACCAATCCATGTATCAAAAGCCATACAACCAACCAATAGGGTCTTCTGTAGAAAACTTACTTAAGGAGTACATTGCCAAGAATGATGCTACTCTACAAAGTCAGCAAGCTACCCTTAGGAGCCTAGAGAACCAAATAGGGCAACTAGCCAATGAACTCAAAAATAGGCCCCAAGGTAGACTGCCTGCTGACACTGAGGTACCTAGAAGGGATGGTAAAGAACAAGTTCAAGCAATTGAACTTAGAAGTGGTAGACCATTGGTGAGCAACACTAGAGAAACACCAAAGAGAGTAGAGAATGAAGAGTCTAGTGCTCCACTGGATTCTCTGCCAAACCAAGGTCAACCACCAACAAGCACATCAAGGGCGAGGCTGGAACCAATCATAGAAGAGATAGAAGAAATTCCAAGACCTCCACCTATCCTGAGGCGACCTGAAGTGCCTGCATATGTGCCACCACCTCCATTTCCTCGAAGGCTAAAGAAAAAACAAGAACAGGAAGTGCACTTTAACAAATTTTTAGAAATTCTTAAACAAGTGCATGTGAATATTCCTTTTGTAGAAGTTCTACAGTCTATGCCTTCTTATGTTAAATTTCTGAAGGATATAATCACTAACAAGAAAATCATTGGTGAATTTGAAACAGTGAATCTCATTGAGGAGCGCAGTGCTATACTCCAGAACAAGCTACCCAAGAAGGAGAAGGATCCTGGTTCCTTCACCCTACCAGTGGAGTTAGGAGGCAAGCACGTGGGCAGAGCTCTTTGTGACCTGGGAGCCAGCATAAATCTCATGCCTCTATCACTATTCCGCCAGTTGGGAATAGGAGAAGCACGTCCTACCACTGTCACCTTACAGCTTGCAGACAGATCCATAGCATACCCTGAGGGTAAGATTGAGGATATTCTTGTAAAGGTTGACAAGTTTATTTTCCTTGCAGATTTCATCATCCTGGATTATGAAGCAGACAAGGAGGTCCCCATCCTATTAGGCAGACCATTTCTAGCCACAGGTAGGGCCCTGATTGATGTCCAGAAAGGTGAGCTCACCATGAGGGTTCATGATGAGGTGGTTAAGTTTAGTGTTTTTAAAGCCCTAAGGTACCCTTCTGACTCTGAATCTTGTGCAAGCATGGACATAGTAGATTCACTGATGGAAGAACAGCTTGAGCATGAATTGTCAACTAAGCATGCCAATGATTATGTGCAATTAGATTTAACTGACTTAAACATAGCTGAAATAATGGACATACCTGTGAATAATCCTCAGCATGTTTGTATGACTACTGATTTGACTGAAAGATCCATGAATCCATTAAAACCATCCATTGAGCATCCACCTATCTTAGAATTAAAACCACTGCCTGAACATCTTAAGTATGCATATTTAGGAAGTAATGATACTCTGCCTGTTATTATTTCATCTAAATTGAGTGCTAAGCATGAAATTGAGTTGATCTTATTACTCAAGCAACATAGAAAGGCTATTGCATGGACAATTGCTGACATTAGAGGCATTAGCCCTTCTTACTACATGCATAAGATAATATTGGAAGAAGAGCATACACCCCGAGTAGATCACCAACGTAGGTTGAACCCCTCTATGAAAGAGGTAGTTAAGAAAGAGATCATAAAATGGTTAGACGCAGGTGTAATCTTCCCTATAGCTAGTAGTCAGTGGGTGAGTCCAATACAATGTGTACCTAAGAAGGGGGGGATGACTGTAGTAGTGAATGAGAGCAATGAACTGATTCCAACTAGAACTATTACAGGATGGAGAGTTTGCATGGATTACAGGAAATTGAATAAGGAAACAAAAAAAGACCACTTCCCTCTACCATTCATAGATCAGATGTTAGATAGGATAGCTGGTAGAGCTTATTACTGCTTCTTAGATGGTTATTCTGGATATAACCAAATCACCATAGACCCTGTGGACCAGGAGAAGACAACCTTCACCTGTCCCTTTGGAACATTTGCTTTTCGCAGAATGCCTTTTGGCTTGTGCAATGCACCAGCAACGTTCCAAAGGTGCATGTTGGCAATCTTCTCTGACTTAGATGAATCCATGATAGAGATATTTATGGATGACTTCTCAGTCTTTGGTGATTCATTCACAAACTGTTTAGAGAACTTAGGACAAGTCCTGGCTAGGTGTGAGGAGACCAACTTAGTACTCAATTGGGAGAAATGCCACTTCATGGTGGAAGAAGGGATAGTCCTAGGTCATAGAGTGTCTAGAGCAGGAGTAGAGGTCGATAGGGCCAAGATTGAAATAATAGAGAAGTTGGTGGAACCTCAGAATGTGAAAGCCATTAGAAGTTTTTTAGGACACGCATGCTTCTATAGAAGGTTCATTAAGAACTTTTCAAAGATCTCCAAGCCTTTGTGTGAGCTTCTAGAGCTGAATAAGCCATTCATCTTCTCTAGAGAATGTTTCCTAGCCTGGACAACCCTTAAGGAAGCATTAGTCAAAGCACCTATTATAGTAGGACCAAATTGGGATCTCCCATTTGAGATGTTATGCGATGCAAGTGACTATGCAGTAGGGGTTATGCTAGGACAAAAGATTGACAAGCTAACACACCCTGTATACTATGCTAGTAAGACACTTAATGAGGCACAATGTAATTACACAACCACGAAAAAGGAAATGCTAGCTGTAGTGTTTGCCTGCGAGAAGTTTAGGAATTACATTGTAGGCACTAGAACAATCGTGTATACAGATCACTCTGCACTAAAATACCTTATGAGGAAGGCTGTTGCGAAGCCTAGGTTGATTAGGTGGGTATTGTTGCTGCAAGAGTTTGATCTGGACATTAGAGATAAGAAAGGATGCGAAAATGTGGTTGCGGATCATCTTTCGAGATTGCAGCATAATTGCGGAAAAATTGCGGAAACCGCAATTTCTGATGCCTTTATCGATGAGCATGTCTTTGTATTAGCACATCGTGATAACGATGAGGAACCTTGGTTTGCTGACATTGCTAACTTCCTTGCCTCGCAGGTACTGCCAACTTTCAAGGGAAGCCAAGAGAAGAAGAGGTTCCTGCATGAAGCTAGAAAGTTCATATGGGACGACCCTACCCTCTACAAGACATGTGCAGATGGTTTACTGAGGAAGTGTGTGTCAGCTGCTGAGGCGAAGTCTGTGCTGCAGCACTGCCATACAGCCCCCTATGGTGGACATTTTGGTGGCCAAAGAACAGCTGCAAAGGTGTTCCAGAGTGGCTACTATTGGCCCACGATCTTCAAGGATGCCCACGAATACGCACACAGCTGTGATGAATGCCAGAGAACAGGTAACCTCAGTCGAAAGGATGAGATGCCTCTCACTTACATCTTAGAGTTGGAGCTCTTTGATGTGTGGGGCATTGACTTCATGGGACCATTTCCCCCATCAGCAGGTAACCTTTACATACTTGTAGCTGTAGACTATGTATCTAAATGGGTAGAGGCCATAGCATGTCCAAACAATGATGCCAAAACAGTCATTAAATTCCTTAATAGACATATCTTTACTAGGTTTGGTACACCTCGTGCTATAATTAGTGATGAAGGGACACACTTTATTAATAAAGCTATGGAAAAAGTGTTGGCTAAATACAATGTTAGACATAGAGTAGCCACCCCTTATCACCCACATTCGAATGGACAAGCTGAAATATCAAATAGGGAGATTAAAAACATACTCGAAAAAGTGGTCAAACCCAATAGAAAAGATTGGTCGTTTAAACTCGAGGATGCACTTTGGGCATATAGGACTGCATATAAGACACCCCTAGGTATGTCTCCTTATAGACTTGTGTATGGCAAAGCATGTCACTTAACATTCGAATTGGAAATTAAAGCATTTTGGGCCTTGAAAGAACTGAATTATTGCGTGACCGATGCGGGAACATTGCGGTCTCTGCAATTACATGAGCTTGATGAGCTTAGACATATGTCTTATGAAAATGCTAAAATGTATAAGGAAAAGACCAAGATTTGGCATGACAGTAGACTTAGGATTAAGGACTTTAAGAAAGGCCAGCTTGTCTTGTTATTTAACTCAAGGTTGAGATTATTTCCAGGCAAACTTAAGTCCAGATGGTCAGGTCCTTTTGTGATAACTAACGTGTTTGTTCATGGTGCAATCGAGATTAGGAACCTGCAGCACGGGCAACCATTCATGGTTAATGGTGCACGGTTGAAGCATTATTATGAGGAAGGAGATGTGAAGACTCTCTCGGCCTTCCTCTTGGCTGAAACTTGAGAATAAAACCGAGAGAGGACGAGTGATCACTGTGCTCGTCCATGCGAGGCTATGCCTTAGTTTATTTTTTGCTATTCTTTCGGTTATTATTTGTGTATGTTTGTGTGTGATTTTTGTTACGAATTTGATGTTAATTTTATTTCTTTTAATAGGGGATCGAAAGAGGAAATCAAGGAGATGAATCCAGGATAAAAAATCGGGGAAGATATTGGGCCAAATCAAAGATTAAGTTGAGAGAATATTGGCGATTAAATCAAGAAAAATCTCCAACGGCCATTTAATTGCGGTGGATTTGCTGAAATCGCAACAAATTAGCCGTTGGGATTTACATCATTACAAATAGCCGTTAGAACCGCCGTGGCCAGTACGCTTCCCTCATTCACTGAACTCCAAGAAATCTCTCTCCTTCTTCCTCTGCAATTCCTCTTTCCAGATTTCTCCGATTCGACCATGGTGCTTACACGGGCTGAGAGATCTGCTTCCAGAAAGAAGGCCACTGAAGCTGAGGCAGCTGCGAGGGAGGCACTCCTTGCCTTGGCAGATGCCGAAGCCGCGCGAACCGAACGACTTCCCAAGCTGCCTGTCCGCAAGAAGAAGTGGAAGGTGGTGACGGAGATCCCTGCTGGGCCGTCTGAACCAGCAGGAACGCCCAAGAAGAGGAAGTGGACGATGGCTGTCGACGACGCAACGATCAAGAAGAAGACTCCCACTGTGGAGAGTCAAGAAAGTGGTCGTCCATCCTACGAGACGGCCAGACAAAGCTCTTCTCCATCCCCACCAGCGCGAAGCCCCGAGCCTTCCTCATCTCCACTAAGCTCTGACCAATCTCCACCGCCGCAGAGCCCTGAGGCATCACCATCATCGCGAACGCCCGTGCCTGAAATTCCAAGCAAAGAACATCAAGAATCGGCACCAGGCGAAGACACAGCTGAAGAGGATGAGGTCTTCTCTTCTTTGAGGGAAGTCTGCCCCGATAGCCCAGCAAAGGGGGAAGATTCAATGGATGAAACGTTGGGGGACTGCCTCCAACAGATCACCACCAGAGCACGATTGAGAAAGAAGGTGCCTAAGGCTGTCAAGGCCAAACGGCCAAAAGCTTCAAAGAAATCCAAAAAGAAGAAGGTTAGTAGTGAGCCCTCTCTGAAGAAGCTAAAGATCGAGGCTGCTGAATCAGCCAAAGCAAAAGATAAGGGGAAAGCCAAGCTGTACCCCGAAGATGAGCCTCAAGCTGTGAGGTATGTGTCCTCTGATGCAGAATCAAGAGGCACTGAATTGAGGAAACGGGACCTACTCCATGAGAAGGGGTTCCTTGACGCGTTGGCAGACCTTCCGCAATTCTTGCGCGCAGGGATCACCAACCACGGCTAGGAGGAGCTATGCAGACCGCCCATCCCCGCCTACTCCAACATGGTGTACGATTTCTACGCCAACCTGATGAACCCTGAGGATGGCTTGTCCGTGGTAAGAGGAATCGAGGTGGACTTCTCAGCCAAGGCGATCAATGAAGCCTATGGCCTCAAAGGGCAGAAGCACACTGATTATGCAAGGATCATTGATGCGCCAACTGAGGCCGTCCTGGAGGAAGCACTACGGATCATCGGCCAACCTGAGGCAGCGTGGACGATTTCGCGCAATGGGAAGCACACTCTGATGAGTGCTACCCTCACAGCCAAGGCAGCTGTCTGGTTCTCCTTCGTGCGAAGGCGGCTGTCCCCAGTGACCCACGAGACCACCATCAACCAAGGAAGATCACTGCTGGTTTACGCGATCATGAGGGGCCTCACAATCAATGTTGGTGAGGTCATTGCAGCCTCAATCGCAGACTGTGCCAAAAAAGGTAAGGGTCCACTTTTCTTCCCCAACACAATCACTAAGCTTTGCTTACGTTCAGGTGTACTGTTGCGTGCTCAATGTGTTAAAATAAATAAGCAATAAGATAGAGAGAGCACTCAGAACATGCAAGCATACATGATCTTATAGCCAGTAGTAAGTATTTTTTCATTCGTTTTCCCACAGAGATTTATTATAAGCTACTCGTGAAGTGTAAAGTTAAGAAAGAATGGGTGGATTTGACGGGGTAGAATTGGTTTTAAATTGTCTAAATCCTACGGAATATGTAAAGGATAGCAACATAAACAAGAGCAAGTCAAAGTTAAACTCAAAGGAAAAGAGACGAGATTAATAAACGAAGAAGAAAACAGCTAAACAGAATTGTAAACTTAGCAGAATTGCGGAAACAGCAATTCTACCGCAATTTTCCTAACAGCGAAAGTGTGTAAAATGGAGAAACAAGGGCTACTAACGACTCCTCTATAGGCATTTCCTCACGATTCTCAAGCATTGGATCAACTCTCTATGCATCAAACTCACTCAATCTCATGTATCGTCCGATTCCATGCATTAGATTCTTTAGTTTACTCATGTCCAAGTAAGGTCTTAAGCATCTTGTTAAAGCAGAAAGTTATGGTTTGTACTAGGAAAACGCCTATTCCTAGGTCGTTTTCTGGCTACCTTGAAAGGCTAGCATGAGTGTATGACTCTGAACTCTTACTCCTTCCAGAGGTTAGGAGTTCTTTGGACAAAATGGATGGCCAATCGAAATTGCCCGTGGGATGAAACTTACATACAATCAATGCTTCGAGAGCTATCCTACATGCTTGGTTCACGTTTTTTAGCCTATAGTATTGTCATTAGCATGCCCCTATGTGACTTAGTTACTCATGGATATAGGGAGAACAGAAAGAAGAGATAAAACAGACATGCTTAGAAGGAATTTAAAGACAAAACAGTAAAGAAAAACAGTAGATCGCAAAGACAAGAAACTGTGAAATGCTGAATTTTGCTTTAGATTACTTGATTGTTTGAATGAACAAAGGAAAGCTTAAAATGAGTAACACAAAGACAGAAAGCAACGAAATGCAATAAACTAGCTACTAGAAGGGAAACAACAACAAAGCAAAACTAGAAATTGGAAATGAAAGGCAGAAAACAGGAAATTGAGCTTGGACGCCTCGTCGCAACCGCCTCGGCTGAAGGATGAGAAAGGTCAGCCTTGCTTGGATGAATCCAATCGGGAGAGAAGATCTTCTCTCCTTCCTATCAGATTATCGACTCCAACAGCTAAACTTCGCAAACCAACAGACGACAAAGAAAAACAGGAGAAAAGATGGAGCTGCGAGAAGACTTCTACGCTTTCGGATGATGCTTGAACCCTCTACTTTGACCCCATTTTATAGTAATCTGCAGGTACGTTTGGGCCAAGGAGAACCATCCATCCTCAACGTCGTACTTCAAAATGGATGGAGGAGAAAGAACGAATCCCTGAAATAACGGAAATTAACAGAAACAGATCAGTCAACTTACGGTTTTCACTTGAAACATTGCTGTTTTAGCAATGTTTCCGCAATGCTATCGCAATGCGCATTTTTCACTCTTTTCCTTCGGTTTCCATTCATTTTCTTTCCTTTTGCACACAAGTCCTAATTTAGCTACCTTCTTCTAAATCTCATATATAAGCATAGGTTTAAGCTAAATCCTATCAAAAACACCTAAGAGTGTACATCTTTCTAAGATAAATAAGCCCTAAAAAGGTCACTTTTGGAGACGTAACACACCCCAAACTTAAGGTTTTGCTCGTCCTCGAGCAATCTAAGGACTTGCCTAGGCTGCTGTTTCATCTTCTTTAACCACTTCCTGACTCCCCTACATTCCTATCTATAGCAGTGCTGTCCTGTGACACACTTCTAAGTTTACAACTAACCTCTTATATTGCTTCTTCTGACTTTGCACGCCTAATACTCCTGCTGTTTCATTAACTCCCTACAACTGATCCACTTGCTTTTGTCATATCATGCCACTATCCCTAAGGTTTCAAATTCTACCTAGCTTTACCCCAGACTCAGTACATGCTTCTAGTTTTTACTTTTGAGCTACCTAGGATTCCTTAGAGTCATGCCAGTCTTAGTATTAACAGTGACAGTAGTACTTTAAGAGAACAACCTAAACCCTGGCATCACTACATTGGACATACATTCATCTCCCTAAACAACCCTACAAGCTACAACTTTGTGCTCAGCTAATTGAGGATCAAAGTTCTTTTTAATCAGGACATCTAAGCAACAAAGTTGCAACTCCTAGGTATACATTCTTCTTCCCTACTTTTTCCTTTTTTCTTTCTTAGGTGGAGCCTTTCCTTTGGTTGCCTTTTGATGCAATGCCACTTGTGGGTTACACACTTGGCACTGATTACTCAGCAACCTAAGAGAGACACCCCTCTTTATTCTATTTTTCATTTTTTTTTCAGCTCATCATTTTTTTTATAAAGGAGAAGAAGAATGCTTATGCTTAAAGGGAGAGAGGAATGTTCCTAGGCCTAGGGTGGCCTCCCCCAAACTTAAACTACTCATTGTCCCCAATGAGTGTCTGAGGTGGCACACCCCCAAACTTGTCCTAGAAACATCTAGTCTAAGGTAAAACAAAGAGAATCTAAAAGTCCTAGGCATAGGCAGAACATTCTAAAAGTAAATATCACAGCAGCAGAAATTTGAAAAAACAGACAGGTAAGGACTTAAAGCTATGCATGCTGAGCTTTTTAGAGGTTAATTTAAACTATCAAAGGATGTCCTATAACACTCATCCAGCATGCTTTGAGATAAGCTATATAGGGTAGTCATGATAGCAGCAAAAGATAGAATTGTAAACAGGACCAACCTAGCTAAACAGACAGTCAAAAACATGCATTCAGTAATAAAAATTGCGGTTTCCGCAATTATTTCGCAATAAAGACTGGGCAGATATATCAGTGACTAAGGCCCCTATGCATGCTTTTTCCCGTTATCCAAGCTATACAAAAAGGAAACTAACCTAATCTACCTATGCAACTATCATCAGACTACACTAAACAAATTTAAAAGTTAAAACTAAACAACTAAAACAGATCAAAAGATTAACTCAAAACAGCATAGTTCACATGGTTCAACAAAAAGCAGTTTTTTTTTCTAAGGGAACAGCAATACTCCCTTCAGTGCTTCTCAAACCAGCACTCAGATGTCTTCCTCATCATCATTCCGTCGTGGTCGTGGAGGCGCCCATGGAGTCATTAAGTTCGTAGGGAAGTCAGGAAAGATGCATCCCAATTGGTCAGCAACCTCCTTGTCCCTTACCTGCGCATATGTGGCCCATTGAGCCATCCTCTTCTGCAGATCCGTCAGGCAAGCCATGGTCAAAGACTGAGCAGCAGCCAAGCCATCAAGCTCGAACTCCATGTTCCCCTTCCTGCGCAACCTCAAGGCAGTAGGCAATTCCAGGTAGCCCGTGTAGGCCAGCTGCCTTTCCATGCGCTCGATTGGGACCCCTGCACGTAAGCACAATTTAGTAATGGTATTGGGAAAGAAAAGTGGTCCCTTACCCTTTTTGGCGCAGTCAGCAATTGAAGCTGCAATGACCTCGCCCACGTTGATCGTGAGACCTCGCATGATGGCATAGACCAGCAGCGATCTGCTCTGGTTGATGGTGGTCTCATGAGTCACTGGGGACAGCTTCCTCCTCACGAAGGAAAACCAGACAGTCGCCTTGGCTGTGAGGGTGGCACTCATCAGGGTGTGCCTCCCATTGCGCGAGACTGTCCAGGATGCCTCTGGCTGGCCAATGATCCGAATGGCCTCCTCCAAGACAGCCTCTGTTGGCTCATCAACAATCCTTGCATAGTCAGTATGTTTTTGGCCTTTGAGGCCATAAGCTTCGTTGATCGCCTTTGCTGAGAAGTCTACCTCAACCCCTCTGACCACAGATAGGCCATCCCCCGGATTCATCAGATTGGCGTAGAAGTCATACACCATGCTGGAGTAGGCTGGATTGGGTGGTCTGCATAGCTCCTCCCAACCGTGATTCGTGATTCCTGCGCGCAAGAATTGCGGCAGGTCAGCAGGTGCGTCGAGGAATCCCTTCTCGTGCAGCAACTCTCTCTTTCTCAGCTCAGCGCCCCTGGACTCAGCATCAGAGGAGACATACCTCACTGATTGCGGCTCATCTTCAGGGTAAAGCTTGGCTTTCTCTTTGTCTTTTGGTTTGGCTGACTCAGCAGCCTCAATCTTGAGCTTTTTCAGCGACGGCTCATCACTCTCTTTCTCTGATGGAGGCGCAGCCTTCTTGGTTCTCTTTTTCTTTGACTTCTTGGGCCGTTTGGCCTTAACAGCCTTGGCGGCCTTAACAGCCTTGGCGGCCTTCTTCTTCTTCAACCTCGCCTTGGTTGTCAATTGCTGGAGGCAATCCCCCAGTATTTCGTCCATCGAATCAGTCCTCTGCACAGGGCTCTCAGGGCTGGCTTCCCTCAAAGGAGAGAAGACCTCTTCTTCCTCAGCTTCCCCACTGCCTTGCGTTGATTCTTGGTACTCCCCATATGGGAATTCAGGGTCAGGTTGTGGGGAAGTGGGTGATGCTGCAGGGCTCTCTTCTGGTGGAGATATGTGTTCAGAACTCTGCGGCGATGGAGGAAGCTCAGGGCTTTGCGCTGGCGGAGATGGCGAAGAGCTCTGTTTTGGTGACTCGTGTGACCGAGGATCACCTTCTTGACTCTCCACAGAGGGAGTCTTTTCCTTGCTTGCTTCTTCGGCCACCGCCATACTCCATTTGCGTTTCTTGGGTGTGCCTGCTGGTTCAGAGGGTCCAGCAGGTATCTCCGTGACAACCTTCCACTTCTTCTTGCGGATCGACAGTTTGGGAAGTCGTTCAGTTCGCGCAGCATCAGCGTCTGCAAGGGCAAGAAGTGCTTCCCTCGCAGCAGTTTCAGCTTCGTCAGCCCTCTTCTTGGACGCCGACCGTTCAGCTCTTGTTAGCACCATCGTCGAACTGTGGAGATTTGGAAAGAGGAATCACAGATGAAGAGAAAAGCATATTTCTTGGAGTTTAGATAATGGGAGAGTCGTACGGATCATCGCGCCTCTAACGGATATAAATAAAACAAAAAAAAAAAAAATCCCAACGGCTATATTTGTTGCGGATTCTGCAATTCCAGCGCAATTCTAGTGACCGTTGGAGATTTTTTGCGCTTAAATGCCAATCTTTCCTCAACCGTATCTTTGATTTGGCTTGATATCTCCTCGATTTTTTTTATCTTGATTTCATCTCCTTGATTCCCTCTATTGATTCCCTGCAAAAATAAATAAAATCAACAACAAATACTTAATTAAAATCACACAAAAATATACACAAACAGTAACCGGAAAATCGCAAAAAATAAACTAAGGCATGAGCCTCATATTGACGAGCACAGCAATCACTCGTCCTCTCTCGTTCTCGTTTTCATGTCTCAGTCAAGAGGAAGGCCGAGAGAGTCTTCACATCTCCTTCCTCATAGTAGTGCTTCAATCTTGCACCATTAACCATGAATGGTTGTCCTTGCTGCAGGTTCTTTATCTCGATTGCACCATGAACAAACACATTAGTTATTATAAATGGACCTGACCATCTAGACTTAAGTTTACCTGGAAATAATTTCAATCGTGAGTTAAACAATAAGACAAGCTGGCCTTTCTTGAAGTCCTTAATCCTAAGTCTACTGTCGTGCCAAATCTTGGTCTTCTCCTTATACATTTTGGCATTTTCATAAGACATATGCCTAAGCTCATCAAGCTCATGTAATTGCAAAGACCGCAATGTTCCCGCATCGGTCACGCAGTAATTCAACTCTTTTAGGGCCCAAAATGCTTTAATTTCTAACTCGAATGGCAAGTGACATGCTTTGCCATACACCAGTCTATAAGGAGACATACCTAGGGGTGTCTTATATGCAGTTCTATACGCCCAAAGTGCATCCTCGAGTTTAAACGCCCAATCTTTTCTATTGGGTTTGACCACTTTTTCTAGTATGTTTTTAATCTCCCTATTTGAAATTTCAGCTTGGCCATTCGAGTGTGGGTGATAAGGAGTGGCTACTCTATGTCTAATATTATACTTAGCCAACACCCTCTCCATAGCTTTGTTAATGAAATGTGTCCCCTCATCACTGATTATAGCCCGAGGTGTCCCAAATCTAGTAAAAATATGTCTATGTAAGAATCTTATGACTGTTTTTGCATCATTATTTGGACATGCTATAGCCTCTACCCACTTAGATACGTAGTCTACTGCTACAAGGATGTAAAGGTTACCTGAGGATGGGGGAAATGGTCCCATGAAGTCAATGCCCCACACATCAAAGAGTTCCAACTCTAAGATGTAAGTGAGAGGCATCTCATCCTTTCGACTAAGGTTACCTGTTCTCTGGCATTCATCACAGCTGTGTGCATAGTTGTGGGCATCCTTGAAGATTGTTGGCCAATAGTAGCCACTCTGGAACACCTTTGCAGCTGTCCTTTGGCCACCAAAATGTCCACCATAGGGTGCTGTATGGCAGTGCTGCAGCACAGACTTCGCCTCAGCAGCTGACACACACTTCCTGAGCAGACCATCAGCACATGTCTTGTAAAGTGTGGGATCATCCCATATGAATTTCCTTGCCTCCTGAAGGAACTTCTTCTTCTCTTGGCCTCCCTTGAAAGTTGGTAGTACCTGTGATGCAAGGAAGTTAGCAATGTCAGCAAACCAAGGTTCCTCATCGTTATCACGATGAGTCAATACAAAGACATGTTCATCAATAAAAGCATCAGAAATTGCGGTTTCCGCAATTTTTTCGCAATTATGCTGCAATCTAGAAAGATGATCCGCAACCACATTTTCACATCCTTTCTTATCTCTAATGTCTAGATCAAACTCTTGCAGTAGCAAAACCCATCTAATCAACCTAGGCTTAGCATCAGCCTTCCTCATAAGGTACTTCAAAGCAGAATGGTCAGTGTACACAATTGTCCTAGTGCCTACAATGTAATTCCTAAACTTCTCACAAGCAAACACTACAGCTAGCATCTCCTTCTCAGTAGTCGTGTAATTACATTGTGCCTCATTAAGTGTCTTACTAGCATAGTATACAGGGTGTGTTAACTTGTCAATCTTCTGTCCTAACATAACCCCTACAGCATAGTCACTTGCATCACATAACATCTCAAAGGGAAGATCCCAATTAGGCCCTACTATAATAGGTGTTGTGACTAGTGCTTCCTTAAGGGTTTTCCAAGCTAGGAAACATTCTTTAGAGAAAATGAACGGTTTGTTTAGCTCTAGAAGCTCACATAAAGGCTTGGAGATCTTAGAAAAGTCTTTAATGAACCTTCTATAGAAACCAGCATGCCCTAAGAAACTTCTAATGGCCTTGACATTTTGGGGTTCTACCAATTTCTCTATTATTTCAATTTTTGCCCTGTCAACTTCTACACCTGCCCTTGACACTCTATGACCTAAGACAATCCCTTCATCCACCATGAAGTGGCACTTTTCCCAATTTAGGACTAGGTTAGTCTCCTCACACCTAGCCAGGACTTGTCCTAAGTTCTCTAGACAGTTTGTAAATGAATCCCCAAAGACTGAGAAATCATCCATGAATATCTCTATCATGGACTCATCCAAATCAGAGAAGATTGCCAACATGCACCTTTGGAATGTTGCCGGTGCATTGCATAAGCCAAAAGGCATTCTGCGAAAGGCAAAAGTTCCAAAAGGGCAAGTGAAGGTAGTCTTCTCTTGGTCCTTAGGGTCTATAGTAATCTGGTTATATCCTGAATAACCGTCTAAGAAGCAGTAGTAGGCTCTACCAGCTATCCTGTCTAGCATCTGATCAATGAATGGTAGAGGAAACTGGTCTTTTTTGGTTTCTTTATTTAGTTTCCTATAATCCATGCAAACTCTCCATCCTATGATAGTCCTTGTTGGAATCAGTTCATTGTTCTCATTGACTACCACAGTCATCCCCCCCTTCTTAGGTACACATTGTATAGGGCTCACCCACTGACTACTAGCTATGGGGAAGATCACACCAGCATCTAACCATTTTATTATTTCCTTTTTAACTACCTCTTTCATAGAGGGGTTCAACCTATGTTGGTGATCTACTCTAGGTGTATGCTCTTCTTCTAGTATAATCTTATGCATGCAATAGGAAGGGCTAATGCCTCTAATGTCAGCAATAGTCCATGCAATAGCCTTCTTATGTTGCTTAAGTAGTAAAATCAGTTCAACCTCATGCTTTTCACTTAATTTAGAAGAAATAATCAC
Source organism: Herpetospermum pedunculosum (assembly GCA_028017165.1). Classification (NCBI taxonomy): domain Eukaryota; kingdom Viridiplantae; phylum Streptophyta; class Magnoliopsida; order Cucurbitales; family Cucurbitaceae; genus Herpetospermum; species Herpetospermum pedunculosum. The sequence goes on along the minus strand of CM051528.1, from coordinate 47,160,959 downwards.
AGGCAAAGTATCATTACTTCCTAGATATGCATACTTGAGGTGAGTGGGGAGAGGTTTCAATTCTAAGACAGGTGGATGCTCAATGGATGGTTTTAATGGATTCAAAGATTTTTCAGTTAAGTCAATATTCATACAAACATGCTGAGGGTTATTTACAGGTATGTCCATTATCTCAGCTATGTTTAAGTCAGTTAATTCTAATCCTACATATTCATGAGCATGCTTAGTCAACAATTCATGCTCCAATTGTTCTTCCATTAACGAATCTACAATGTCCATGCTAGCACAAGATTCAGAGTCAGAAGGATACCTCAGTGCTTTAAAAACACTAAACTTAACCTCCTCGTCATGAACCCTCATAGTGAGCTCACATTTTTGGACATCTATCAGGGCCCTACCTGTGGCTAGAAATGGTCTACCTAACAGGATGGGGACCTCCTTGTCTGCTTCATAATCCAGGATAATGAAATCTGCAAGGAAAATAAACTTGTCAACCTTTACAAGAATATCCTCAATCTTACCTTCAGGGTATGCTATGGATCTGTCTGCTAGTTGTAAAGTGACAGTGGTTGGACGTGCTTCTCCTATTCCTAGCTGGCGGAATAGTGATAGGGGCATGATGTTTATGCTGGCTCCCAGGTCACAAAGCGCTCTGCCCACGTGCTTGCCTCCTAACTCTACTGGTAAGGTGAAGGAACCAGGATCCTTCTCCTTCTTAGGTAGCTTGTTCTGGAGTATGGCACTGCACTCCTCAGTGAGACTTACTGTTTCAAACTCACCAATTATTTTCTTGTTAGTTATAATATCTTTCAAAAACTTTACATAAGAAGGCATAGACTGTAAAACTTCTACAAAAGGAATATTAACATGCACTTGCTTAAGAATTTCTAGAAATTTATTAAAGTGCACTTCCTGTTCTTGTTTTTTCTTTAGCCTTCTAGGAAATGGAGGTGGTGGCACATATGCAGGCACTTCAGGTCGCCTTAGGATAGGTGGAGGCCTTGGAATTTCTTCTATCTCCTCTATGATTGGCTCCAGCCTTGGTCCTGATGTGCTTGTTGGTGGTGGACCTTGGTTTGGCAGAGACTCCAGTGGAGCACTAGACTCAGTGTTCTCTACTCTCTTTAGTGTGTCCTTGGTGTTGCTCACCAATGGTCTCCCACTTCTAAGTTCAATTGCTTGAACTTGCTCTTTACCATCTCTCCTTGGCACTTCCGTGTCAGCAGGAAGTCTACCTTGGGGCCTACTTTTGAGTTCGTTGGCTAGTTGCCCTATTTGGTTCTCTAGGCTCCTAAGAGTAGCTTGCTGACTCTGTAGAGTGGCATCATTCTTGGCTATGTATTCCTTGAGTAAGTTTTCTACAGAAGACCCTACAGGTTGGTTGTATGGTTTTTGATACATGGATTGGTTATGTTGGGGAGTGAAACCAGGTGTTCCACTCGGTCTTGGTTGGTTAGGAGCTTGGATAGCATTCTGTTGGCCACCCCATGACAGGTTTGGGTGGTTCCTCCAACCAGGGTTGTAAGTATTGGAATAGGGGTTGTTCCTAGGCTGCTGCTGGCTTCCAACATAGCAGACTGAGGCTGGATTCCCAGGGCAGTATTCGTACAGGTGCCCTTCCCCACAGAATCCATAGAGAAGTGTCTCACCTTGACTTGGTTGGGTGCCCATTGACATGGCTGTGGCGGTGTTGACACTTGTTTGGAGATTGGCTTGAGCCATTTGCTTAACTAGGTTGGTCAGGGCGCTTATTTGGCTACTCATGGCATTGAGTGCGTCCTTGTCTTGAGCTCTAGTTGGCTCAACTGGATCATCTGACCACCTACAGTGAGATGCTGAGATCTTCTCCAAGATCTCATAGGCTTCGTTGTAACTCTTGGACAACATGGAGCCTCCAGCAGATGAATTTAGAACTTGTCTGGTGCTGGGGTTGCATCCTTTGAAAAAGACCTCTATTTGGATACACCATGGGATGCCATGGTGTGGACACTTAAGAAGAAGGTCTTTAAACCTTGTCCAAGCTTCGTGAAGAGACTCACTCTCAGCTTGTTTGAACTTGATTATGTCATCACGAAAGGTAGAATTCCTATTAGGTGGGAAGTATTTGACTAGGAATTTCTCCGCCAAGTCTGTCCAATTGAGGACAGATCCAGAGGGTAATGAGTTTAACCACGTTTTAGCCTTGTCCCTCAAAGAGTAAGGGAACAGATAGAGCCTCAAGGCTTCTTGGGAAACTCCAGGGATGATGAATGTATCACTAACTCCTAAGAAGTTTCTAAGATGGTTGTGGGGATCCTCATTTTCCACTCCAAAGAATTGTCCCACAGTGGACAACATTTGGAACATCACTGGCTTTAACTCGAATGAGTTGGCAGTGATTTCAGGGCGGATTATGCTGGGGTTCAGCTCCCCAGGCATAGGTACTAGGTAAGAAAGTATGGCGCTATCCTTATCATTCGCTATTTCGATGGGGTTGCGAGTGACAGGCACCGGATTTGGAACTATTCCATCCATTTCTTCTTGAGACAATTGCGGAGGAATTGCGGTTCCCGCAATTATTGGAGGTATAGAGGGTTGGTTAAAGAGACGTTTCTTGGCTCTATTTCTGGCCCTAAGTAATCTCTCAGGCTCAGGATTGAACTCTAGATCACTACTTGAAGGCTCACTCATAAACTAACCCAACTAGTACCTGCAAAAGAAATGAAACAGATCAGCTTCAATAGGCAATAAACTTCGTGTTTCAAACTTAACAAACTTCGTTTTCACTTAAATAAATCCCCGGCAGCGGCGCCAAAAACTTGTTGCGTGCTCAATGTGTTAAAATAAATAAGCAATAAGATAGAGAGAGCACTCAGAACATGCAAGCATACATGATCTTATAGCAAGTAGTAAGTATTTTTTCATTCGTTTTCCCACAGAGATTTATTATAAGCTACTCGTGAAGTGTAAAGTTAAGAAAGAATGGGTGGATTTGACGGGGTAGAATTGGTTTTAAATTGTCTAAATCCTACGGAATATGTAAAGGATAGCAACATAAACAAGAGCAAGTCAAAGTTAAACTCAAAGGAAAAGAGACGAGATTAATAAACGAAGAAGAAAACAGCTAAACAGAATTGTAAACTTAGCAGAATTGCGGAAACAGCAATTCTACCGCAATTTTCCTAACAGCGAAAGTGTGTAAAATGGAGAAACAAGGGCTACTAACGACTCCTCTATAGGCATTTCCTCACGATTCTCAAGCATTGGATCAACTCTCTATGCATCAAACTCACTCAATCTCATGTATCGTCCGATTCCATGCATTAGATTCTTTAGTTTACTCATGTCCAAGTAAGGTCTTAAGCATCTTGTTAAAGCAGAAAGTTATGGTTTGTACTAGGAAAACGCCTATTCCTAGGTCGTTTTCTGGCTACCTTGAAAGGCTAGCATGAGTGTATGACTCTGAACTCTTACTCCTTCCAGAGGTTAGGAGTTCTTTGGACAAAATGGATGGCCAATCGAAATTGCCCGTGGGATGAAGCTTACATACAATCAATGCTTCGAGAGCTATCCTACATGCTTGGTTCACGTTTTTTAGCCTATAGTATTGTCATTAGCATGCCCCTATGTGACTTAGTTACTCATGGATATAGGGAGAACATAAAGAAGAGATAAAACAGACATGCTTAGAAGGAATTTAAAGACAAAACAGTAAAGAAAAACAGTAGATCGCAAAGACAAGAAACTGTGAAATGCTGAATTTTGCTTTAGATTACTTGATTGTTTGAATGAACAAAGGAAAGCTTAAAATGAGTAACACAAAGACAGAAAGCAACGAAATGCAATAAACTAGCTACTAGAAGGGAAACAACAACAAAGCAAAACTAGAAATTGGAAATGAAAGGCAGAAAACAGGAAATTGAGCTTGGACGCCTCGTCGCAACCGCCTCGGCTGAAGGATGAGAAAGGTCAGCCTTGCTTGGATGAATCCAATCGGGAGAGAAGATGAATCTTCTCTCCTTCCTATCAGATTATCGACTCCAACAGCTAAACTTCGCAAACCAACAGACGGCAAAGAAAAACAGGAGAAAAGATGGAGCTGCGAGAAGACTTCTACGCTTTCGGATGATGCTTGAACCCTCTACTTTGACCCCCTTTTATAGTAATCTGCAGGTACGTTTGGGCCAAGGAGAACCATCCATCCTCAACGTCGTACTTCAAAATGGATGGAGGAGAAAGAACAAATCCCTGAAATAACGGAAATTAACAGAAACAGATCAGTCAACTTACGGTTTTCACTTGAAACATTGCTGTTTTAGCAATGTTTCCGCAATGCTATCGCAATGCGCATTTTTCACTCTTTTCCTTCGGTTTCCATTCCTTTTCTTTCCTTTTGCACACAAGTCCTAATTTAGCTACCTTCTTCTAAATCTCATATATAAGCATAGGTTTAAGCTAAATCCTATCAAAAACACCTAAGAGTGTACATCTTTCTAAGATAAATAAGCCCTAAAAAGGTCACTTTTGGAGACGTAACACACCCCCAAACTTAAGGTTTTGCTCGTCCTCGAGCAATCTAAGGACTTGCCTAGGCTGCTGTTTCATCTTCTTTAACCACTTCCTGACTCCCCTACATTCTTATCTATAGCAGTGCTGTCCTGTGATACACTTCTAAGTTTACAACTAACCTCTTATATTGCTTCTTCTGACTTTGCACGCCTAATACTCCTGCTGTTTCATTAACTCCCTACAACTGATCCACTTGCTTTTGTCATATCATGCCACTATCCCTAAGGTTTCAAATTCTACCTAGCTTTACCCCAGACTCAGTACATGCTTCTAGTTTTTACTTTTGAGCTACCTAGGATTCCTTAGAGTCATGCCAGTCTTAGTATTAACAGTGACAGTAGTACTTTAAGAGAACAACCTAAACCCTGGCATCACTACATTGGACATACATTCATCTCCCTAAACAACCCTACAAGCTACAACTTTGTGCTCAGCTAATTGAGGATCAAAGTTCTTTTTAATCAGGACATCTAAGCCACAAAGTTGCAACTCCTAGGTATACATTCTTCTTCCCTACTTTTTCCTTTTTTCTTTCTTAGGTGGAGCCTTTCCTTTGGTTGCCTTTTGATGCAATGCCACTTGTGGGTTACACACTTGGCACTGATTACTCAGCAACCTAAGAGAGACACCCCTCTTTATTCTATTTTTCATTTTTTTTTTCAGCTCATCATTTTTTTTATAAAGGAGAAGAAGAATGCTTATGCTTAAAGGGAGAGAGGAATGTTCCTAGGCCTAGGGTGGCCTCCCCCAAACTTAAACTACTCATTGTCCCCAATGAGTGTCTGAGGTGGCACACCCCCAAACTTGTCCTAGAAGCATCTAGTCTAAGGTAAAACAAAGAGAATCTAAAAGTTCTAGGCATAGGCAGAACATTCTAAAAGTAAATATCACAGCAGCAAAAATTTGAAAAAACAGACAGGTAAGGACTTAAAGCTATGCATGCTGAGCTTTTTAGAGGTTAATTTAAACTATCAAAGGATGTCCTATAACACTCATCCAGCATGCTTTGAGATAAGCTATATAGGGTAGTCATGATAGCAGCAAAAGATAGAATTGTAAACAGGACCAACCTAGCTAAACAGACAGTCAAAAACATGCATTCAGTAATAAAAATTGCGGTTTCCGCAATTATTTCGCAATAAAGACTGGGCAGATATATCAGTGACTAAGGCCCCTATGCATGCTTTTTCCCGTTATCCAAGCTATACAAAAAGGAAACTAACCTAATCTACCTATGCAACTATCATCAGACTACACTAAACAAATTTAAAAGTTAAAACTAAACAACTAAAACAGATCAAAAGATTAACTCAAAACAGCATAGTTCACATGGTTCAACAAAAATCAGTTTTTTTTTCTAAGGGAACAGCAATACTCCCTTCAGTGCTTCTCAAACCAGCACTCAGATGTCTTCCTCATCATCATTCCGTCGTGGTCGTGGAGGCGCCCATTGAGTCATTAAGTTCGTAGGGAAGTCAGGAAAGATGCATCCCAATTGGTCAGCAACCTCCCTGTCCCTTACCTGCGCATATGTGGCCCATTGAGCCATCCTCTTCTGCAGATCCGTCAGGCAAGCCATGGTCAAAGACTGAGCAGCAGCCAAGCCATCAAGCTCGAACTCCATGTTCCCCTTCCTGCGCAACCTCAAGGCAGTAGGCAATTCCAGGTAGCCCGTGTAGGCCAGCTGCCTTTCCATGCGCTCGATTGGGACCCCTGCACGTAAGCACAGTTTAGTAATGGTATTGGGAAAGAAAAGTGGTCCCTTACCCTTTTTGGCGCAGTCAGCAATTGAAGCTGCAATGACCTCGCCCACGTTGATCGTGAGACCTCGCATGATGGCATAGACCAGCAGCGATCTGCTCTGGTTGATGGTGGTCTCATGAGTCACTGGGGACAGCTTCCTCCTCACGAAGGAAAACCAGACAGCCGCCTTGGCTGTGAGGGTGGCACTCATCAGGGTGTGCCTCCCATTGCGCGAGACTGTCCAGGATGCCTCTGGCTGGCCAATGATCCGAATGGCCTCCTCCAAGACAGCCTCTGTTGGCTCATCAACAATCCTTGCATAGTCGGTATGTTTTTGGCCTTTGAGGCCATAGGCTTCGTTGATCGCCTTTGCTGAGAAGTCTACCTCAACCCCTCTGACCACAGATAGGCCATCCCCCGGATTCATCAGATTGGCGTAGAAGTCATACACCATGCTGGAGTAGGCTGGATTGGGTGGTCTGCATAGCTCCTCCCAACCGTGATTCGTGATTCCTGCGCGCAAGAATTGCGGCAGGTCAGCAGGTGCGTCGAGGAATCCCTTCTCGTGCAGCAACTCTCTCTTTCTCAGCTCAGCGCCCCTGGACTCAGCATCAGAGGAGACATACCTCACTGATTGAGGCTCATCTTCAGGGTAAAGCTTGGCTTTCCCTTTGTCTTTTGGTTTGGCTGACTCAGCAGCCTCAATCTTGAGCTTTTTCAGCGACGGCTCATCACTCTCTTTCTCTGATGGAGGCGCAGCCTTCTTGGTTCTCTTTTTCTTTGACTTCTTGGGCCGTTTGGCCTTAACAGCCTTGGCGGCCTTCTTCTTCTTCAACCTCGCCTTGGTTGTCAATTGCTGGAGGCAATCCCCCAGTATTTCGTCCATCGAATCAGTCCTCTGCACAGGGCTCTCAGGGCTGGCTTCCCTCAAAGGAGAGAAGACCTCTTCTTCCTCAGCTTCCCCACTGCCTTGCGTTGATTCTTGGTACTCCCCATATGGGAATTCAGGGTCAGGTTGTGGGGAAGTGGGTGATGCTGCAGGGCTCTCTTCTGGTGGAGATATGTGTTCAGAACTCTGCGGCGATGGAGGAAGCTCAGGGCTTTGCGCTGGCGGAGATGGCGAAGAGCTCTGTTTTGGTGACTCGTGTGACCGAGGATCACCTTCTTGACTCTCCACAGAGGGAGTCTTTTCCTTTCTTGCTTCTTCGGCCACCGCCATACTCCATTTGCGTTTCTTGGGTGTGCCTGCTGGTTCAGAGGGTCCAGCAGGTATCTCCGTGACAACCTTCCACTTCTTCTTGCGGATCGGCAGTTTGGGAAGTCGTTCAGTTCGCGCAGCATCAGCGTCTGCAAGGGCAAGAAGTGCTTCCCTCGCAGCAGTTTCAGCTTCGTCAGCCCTCTTCTTGGACGCCGACCGTTCAGCTCTTGTTAGCACCATCGTCGAACTATGGAGATTTGGAAAGAGGAATCACAGATGAAGAGAAAAGCAGATTTCTTGGAGTTCAGATAATGGGAGAGTCGTACGGATCATCGCGCCTCTAACGGATATAAATAAAACAAAAAAAAAAAAATCCCAACGGCTATATTTGTTGCGGATTCTGCAATTCCAGCGCAATTCTAGTGACCGTTGGAGATTTTTTGCGCTTAAATGCCAATCTTTCCTCAACCGTATCTTTGATTTGGCTTGATATCTCCTCGATTTTTTTTATCTTGATTTCATCTCCTTGATTCCCTCTATTGATTCCCTGCAAAAATAAATAAAATCAACAACAAATACTTAATTAAAATCACACAAAAATATACACAAACAGTAACCGGAAAATCGCAAAAAATAAACTAAGGCATGAGCCTCATATTGACGAGCACAGCAATCACTCGTCCTCTCTCGTTCTCGTTTTCATGTCTCAGTCAAGAGGAAGGCCGAGAGAGTCTTCACATCTCCTTCCTCATAGTAGTGCTTCAATCTTGCACCATTAACCATGAATGGTTGTCCTTGCTGCAGGTTCTTTATCTCGATTGCACCATGAACAAACACATTAGTTATTATAAATGGACCTGACCATCTAGACTTAAGTTTACCTGGAAATAATTTCAATCGTGAGTTAAACAATAAGACAAGCTGGCCTTTCTTGAAGTCCTTAATCCTAAGTCTACTGTCGTGCCAAATCTTGGTCTTCTCCTTATACATTTTGGCATTTTCATAAGACATATGCTTAAGCTCATCAAGCTCATGTAATTGCAAAGACCGCAATGTTCCTGCATCGGTCACGCAGTAATTCAACTCTTTTAGGGCCCAAAATGCTTTAATTTCTAACTCGAATGGCAAGTGACATGCTTTGCCATACACCAGTCTATAAGGAGACATACCTAGGGGTGTCTTATATGCAGTTCTATACGCCCAAAGTGCATCCTCGAGTTTAAACGCCCAATCTTTTCTATTGGGTTTGACCACTTTTTCTAGTATGTTTTTAATCTCCCTATTTGAAATTTCAGCTTGGCCATTCGAGTGTGGGTGATAAGGACTGGCTACTCTATGTCTAATATTATACTTAGCCAACACCCTCTCCATAGCTTTGTTAATGAAATGTGTCCCCTCATCACTGATTATAGCCCGAGGTGTCCCAAATCTAGTAAAAATATGTCTATGTAAGAATCTTATGACTGTTTTTGCATCATTATTTGGACATGCTATAGCCTCTACCCACTTAGATACGTAGTCTACTGCTACAAGGATGTAAAGGTTACCTGAGGATGGGGGAAATGGTCCCATGAAGTCAATGCCCCACACATCAAAGAGTTCCAACTCTAAGATGTAAGTGAGAGGCATCTCATCCTTTCGACTAAGGTTACCTGTTCTCTGGCATTCATCACAGCTGTGTGCATAGTTGTGGGCATCCTTGAAGATTGTTGGCCAATAGTAGCCACTCTGGAACACCTTTGCAGCTGTCCTTTGGCCACCAAAATGTCCACCATAGGGTGCTGTATGGTTTGTTTAGCTCTAGAAGCTCACATAAAGGCTTGGAGATCTTAGAAAAGTCTTTAATGAACCTTCTATAGAAACCATCATGCCCTAAGAAACTTCTAATGGCCTTGACATTTTGGGGTTCTACCAATTTCTCTATTATTTCAATTTTTGCCCTGTCAACTTCTACACCTGCCCTTGACACTCTATGACCTAAGACAATCCCTTCATCCACCATGAAGTGGCACTTTTCCCAATTTAGGACTAGGTTAGTCTCCTCACACCTAGCCAGGACTTGTCCTAAGTTCTCTAGACAGTTTGTAAATGAATCCCCAAAGACTGAGAAATCATCCATGAATATCTCTATCATGGACTCATCCAAATCAGAGAAGATTGCCAACATGCACCTTTGGAATGTTGCCGGTGCATTGCATAAGCCAAAAGGCATTCTGCGAAAGGCAAAAGTTCCAAAAGGGCAAGTGAAGGTAGTCTTCTCTTGGTCCTTAGGGTCTATAGTAATCTGGTTATATCCTGAATAACCGTCTAAGAAGCAGTAGTAGGCTCTACCAGCTATCCTGTCTAGCATCTGATCAATGAATGGTAGAGGAAACTGGTCTTTTTTGGTTTCTTTATTTAGTTTCCTATAATCCATGCAAACTCTCCATCCTGTGATAGTCCTTGTTGGAATCAGTTCATTGTTCTCATTGACTACCACAGTCATCCCCCCCTTCTTAGGTACACATTGTATAGGGCTCACCCACTGACTACTAGCTATGGGGAAGATCACACCAGCATCTAACCATTTTATTATTTCCTTTTTAACTACCTCTTTCATAGAGGGGTTCAACCTACGTTGGTGATCTACTCTAGGTGTATGCTCTTCTTCTAGTATAATCTTATGCATGCAATAGGAAGGGCTAATGCCTCTAATGTCAGCAATAGTCCATGCAATAGCCTTCCTATGTTGCTTAAGTAGTAAAATCAGTTCAACCTCATGCTTTTCACTTAATTTAGAAGAAATAATCACAGGCAAAGTATCATTACTTCCTAGATATGCATACTTGAGGTGAGTGGGGAGAGGTTTCAATTCTAAGACAGGTGGATGCTCAATGGATGGTTTTAATGGATTCAAAGATTTTTCAGTTAAGTCAATATTCATACAAACATGCTGAGGGTTATTTACAGGTATGTCCATTATCTCAGCTATGTTTAAGTCAGTTAATTCTAATCCTACATATTCATGAGCATGCTTAGTCAACAATTCATGCTCCAATTGTTCTTCCATTAACGAATCTACAATGTCCATGCTAGCACAAGATTCAGAGTCAGAAGAATACCTCAGTGCTTTAAAAACACTAAACTTAACCTCCTCGTCATGAACCCTCATAGTGAGCTCACCTTTTTGGACATCTATCAGGGCCCTACCTGTGGCTAGAAATGGTCTACCTAACAGGATGGGGACCTCCTTGTCTGCTTCATAATCCAGGATAATGAAATCTGCAAGGAAAATAAACTTGTCAACCTTTACAAGAATATCCTCAATCTTACCTTCAGGGTATGCTATGGATCTGTCTGCTAGTTGTAAAGTGACAGTGGATGGACGTGCTTCTCCTATTCCTAGCTGGCGGAATAGTGATAGGGGCATGAGGTTTATGCTGGCTCCCAGGTCACAAAGCGCTCTGCCCACGTGCTTGCCTCCTAACTCTACTGGTAAGGTGAAGGAACCAGGATCCTTCTCCTTCTTGGGTAGCTTGTTCTGGAGTATGGCACTGCACTCCTCAGTGAGATTTACTGTTTCAAACTCACCAATTATTTTCTTGTTAGTTATAATATCTTTCAAAAACTTTACATAAGAAGGCATAGACTGTAAAACTTCTACAAAAGGAATATTAACATGCACTTGCTTAAGAATTTCTAGAAATTTATTAAAGTGCACTTCCTGTTCTTGTTTTTTCTTTAGCCTTCTAGGAAATGGAGGTGGTGGCACATATGCAGGCACTTCAGGTCGCCTTAGGATAGGTGGAGGCCTTGGAATTTCTTCTATCTCCTCTATGATTGGCTCCAGCCTTGGTCCTGATGTGCTTGTTGGTGGTGGACTGATAGCTCCAAAATAGAGCTATTATTTACTCCCTAATTTTAGCTAAAACCATGCTCGATATTGATTAAAATGCCTTTTTGTAGGTAAACTCATGGTAGAGAGCTCGAGAGTCCGATGACGTGTTTTGGGGCTAAAAGAGGCGTTTTAGAGCTTCATGGACGCATCGGAAGTGAAGGGGCTTGAAGAATTGAAGAAATGGCAAAATTTGCCATTGAAAGGCAAAATTTGGCCAACAACCCGAGAGCAAGCGTTGAGCGGCAGCGTCGAGACGCTGGCTCAACGCTGCTCAGCGTCGAGACGCTGCCCTAGCGTCTCGACGCCGCCCCGAGGATTTCCGGATTTTGACGCGCCCCAGCGTCGAGCGCGCGCGTCTCAACGCTCGCTCAACGCCGACAGCGTCGAGACGCTGTCCTAGCGTCTCGACGCTACCCCTTGCGCGCGCGCTGCCAACTTAGGGCACAGCGTCGAGACGCTGGCCTAGTGTCTCGACGCTCCGACGGCTTTAAAAGCCTTCTTCTCCGTTTTTTGCCGCACTTCTTCTTGGAATTTGGTTTTTCCACCATTGTTAGGCTCGGGTGGGAGCTCAAAACTTGATTATCTTCCATTATACCTTCAATAAAGCTTCAACATTAGCGTTTTTGCTTGATTTGCACAACGGGGAGCTAAGGTAAGTGCTCTAATTTGAGGTTAGGGGTGAATTTTGATGCGATTTATGAGGGTTCGTTCTTAATTCCGTGACTTAGCATGACTGATTGGGCGAATCTATTTCTTCTAAGCATATCACATGAATCTGTTTGAATGATTTAGGCCTAGACACCCTTGATTTCCAGCATGTTTGATTGTTAAAGATTATGATGCCGTGCCTCTCTTAATCGCCAAGTAACACGGATAAGTTGAGCCATAGGTAATGTGGGTTTCCAGTTGATCTTTGGCGGCAATTTATCTTGAACGAAATAGGCAAATCGGAATATTAGCTCAGACGTCCTAGTTAAACATCCGTCGTAATGCTCCCGTTACTGTCAATTAGTCAATATGGGTGGCGTTTGCTCCCTATTAATTCATTGCCACGTTTAGTTAGAATCGAACATTCGTCTCTGTTCTTTACTTAATTTAGGATTGATCCCCTTAGATTAATAAAAGAACAGTCCGCTTTGCACTCCACGTTTCTAATTAATTATTTGGGTTACTTGTATTAGTAGTTTCGTGCAAGTAAATTACGTGTTCAATTATGCTCTTGTTAAGTATGTTTGAATCCCAATGAATTGAGTCGCATCAAAGTAAACCCCGACCCTTAAAATTAGGAGCACGTGTTCCGTTTAATTTTCCGCGCTTTACTTTTCGCATTTATTTTCCCGTTAGTTTATATTTCGTCAAACCCCCCATTTTAATTGCTTTCGAGTCTTAGTTGTAAAAACAAATAGAAATTAGTTAAGAGGAAGTAATTTTGGTTCCCTGTGGTTCGACACCCGACTACCACTAGCTGCAAAGCTCTGTTGTAGCGGAGTTATAAATGTATTTTGGCAAGCCTCGACAGCTTGAAATTAGAGTACCCCAAAAGTACCTCTACCAAAATTGACTACCACTAGCTGCAAAGCTCTGTTGTAGCGGAGTTATAAATGTATTTTGGCAAGCCTCGACAGCTTGAAATTAGAGTACCCCAAAAGTACCTCTACCAAAATTGGCGCCGTTGCCGGGGAACCATTTAGTTTCTCTTAGTTAAATTTTATTTGTTCAAAAACCACAAAAATATTTTTCTTTTCTTGTGTCTTCTTGTTTTAGCATGGCAGATCTTCTACAGCAATTTTGGGGGCGAGCTACGAAGATGAGCGCCGAAGACCTTCTCCGAATTTCTGGGGAGGAGGTCATTATCAAGATGTACCCCGATTTTGATGAAGGAATTGAGGAATTTCTGACATTCGGAGACAAGAATAGTGAGACCGAGGAGGATGAGCTTGACCTCGAGGAGCATCCCGAAGAGATTAGTGATGCGAACGAGCTAAGGAGTGGAGCTAAGACTTCTCCAAAGTTGGTTACTCTAGAAGAATTTCTAGCAGAATATCTCTCAGATGAAGAGGAACCCGGAGAGTTTTATAAGGTAAGTATGTCTCCACCGATTGATTTTGACTTGGAGCATGATTTTTGCATTGAAAATTTATTTGAAAATTCATGCGCTGATGAGCTCGAGCGTCTGTCTGATACTGAGAGTATTTTAGGAAATCTTTTCTTTGAGGATGTAGAGCCAGCATGCTATGAAAATGTTGATGTGATGGATGAGGAAGTGGCAATTGTGCCTTTAGATTATTTATCTCCTTGTGCTATGCCTCGTGATAATTCATGTAATCTAGGAGATTTATCTTGCATGCCCCCCTCCATCTGTACCTCTGTTAATGTTGGTTGCCTCGGGAATTCTGATGCGATCCCTCCTTTGGTCGAGTCTTTATTTTCTGTTGAGTCAGTTGAGTCTGCTTTTATTTTGTTTGAGTCTGTTGAGTCTTTTATTTTCCCATATATGAAAAATACCAAAAAAATAACAACTCTGTCCGGCTACCTCGAAAAGTCGAAGAGCTTGCTTCTCTTAGCAGGCTTCGTTGATTCAAGGAAGAAGGAGCCGAAGAAGTACGAAATTTTTTACGTACCCTGACAGAGAGGAGGACACGTCGAGCATAACGACGTTAAAAATTTGCGCTTCTTGGGAAGCAACCCATGAGTATTTTAAATTCATGTTTTTACTTTTAGTCTTTATTTTCCTAGCTTAGTTTTTTTTTTTTTTTTTTTTTTTTTGCTTTCTTTTGTAGGAGTTTTGTGGCTTAAGGATCGGATCAGTAGGTGAATAGTGCACTGCTCCAACCAACAACCTAACAAAATTCAGGGGAGGTTTTCTGTTCCCTTTTATTTTGTGCATTTTAACTGCTTAGTCTGAAATGTTGATACATAGAGGACTATGTATAATTTTAGGTTGGGGGTGGAGTTGTATGTTGGATGGATTCCATGTGCAGTTTGTTGAGCAGTGCTAATTTAAAATTTGAAGTGCTTGGGATTCTGTTTATATGCTTTCCAGTTATGATGATCTAGGATGTGTCTTTTTGGAATCTGAGCATGTGCATAATCTAGTTTTTGCAGGATGTAGCTTTGCATTTATTAGGTTCATATCAAAAATTTTAAAATTTTTCCTGTTGCTCCCTTGCATCTATCGAGCACTTAGCGACCTTATCTTAGACTCCGTAGGCTTAGTTGATTGCATGTAGCATTAATTCTTGTTGTCACCCCGAAAGGCACCCCTAGGTAGCTTGTTGCATGAGAGTTAGTGGTTGATTAAGCCTAATTAAAAAAAAAATAGAAAAGCACGTTTGTTAGAAAATTCTCTCGAGGCGCTCCTCCTTCTTATTGGTACCTAAGAAGTGAGCGTTAGTCCTTAAAAACGTGAAGTTTGATGCATGAATTTGACGTGTTAGGCTACTCGGGATTGGAAAGAAAAAGAAAATAAAGTTAGGTTCAAAGAACCTTAACAAAGAGTACAAAGTACTCAAAGAAAAGAGAAAGGAATTAGAAAATTTTAGGTCTCTTAATTTATTACTCTCTCTCGTGTAAGTCAAGTTTAGACTGTTCTTAATCGCTAGAAGTAGGGGGAAAACGGGATGACATGTTGCATGCAGTTTTTCCGAGCTTACGTTGGTTTAGGATAGGTTGGCTAGCACACACACACGTTAGGGAGCGATAGTTAATTTTTGATGTGATCTTGATTAAATGCATGCGCCGATTGCTTTCATGATTATGCCCTGTTTAGATTTGTAAAAAGCATTGAGGTTTGAATTAGAAGCATGTATGCATGGTCCCTTAGAGTCAAATTCTTTATTAGCCTTGCTCGAGGACTAGCAAGATTTAGGTTGGGGGTATTTTGATAGCTCCAAAATAGAGCTATTATTTATTCCCTAATTTTAGCTAAAACCATGCTCGATATTGATTAAAATGCCTTTTTGTAGGTAAACTCATGGTAGAGAGCTCGAGAGTCCGATGACGTGTTTTGGGGCTAAAAGAGGCGTTTTAGAGCTTCATGGACGCATCGGAAGTGAAGGGGCTTGAAGAATTGAAGAAATGGCAAAATTTGCCATTGAAAGGCAAAATTTGGCCAACAACCCGAGAGCAAGCGTTGAGCGGCAGCGTCGAGACGCTGGCTCAACGCTGCTCAGCGTCGAGACGCTGCCCTAGCGTCTCGACGCCGCCCCGAGGATTTCCGGATTTTGACGCGCCCCAGCGTCGAGCGCGCGCGTCTCAACGCTCGCTCAACGCCGACAGCGTCGAGACGCTGTCCTAGCGTCTCCACGCTACCCCGTGCGCGCGCGCGCTGCCAACTTAGGGCACAGCGTCGAGACGCTGGCCTAGCGTCTCGACGCTCCGACGGCTTTAAAAGCCTTCTTCTCCGTTTTTTGCCGCACTTCTTCTTGGATTTTGGTTTTTCCACCATTGTTAGGCTCGGGTGGGAGCTCAAAACTTGATTATCTTCCATTATACCTTCAATAAAGCTTCAACATTAGCGTTTTTGCTTGATTTGCACAACGGGGAGCTAAGGTAAGTGCTCTAATTTGAGGTTAGGGGTGAATTTTGATGCGATTTATGAGGGTTCGTTCTTAATTCCGTGACTTAGCATGACTGATTGGGCGAATCTATTTCTTCTAAGCATATCACATGAATCTGTTTGAATGATTTAGGCCTAGACACCCTTGATTTCCAGCATGTTTGATTGTTAAAGATTATGATGCCGTGCCTCTCTTAATCGCCAAGTAACACGGATAAGTTGAGCCATAGGTAATGTGGGTTTCCAGTTGATCTTTGGCGGCAATTTATCTTGAACGAAATAGGCAAATCGGAATATTAGCTCAGGCGTCCTAGTTAAACATCCGTCGTAATGCTCCCGTTACTGTCAATTAGTCAATATGGGTGGCGTTTGCTCCCTATTAATTCATTGCCACGTTTAGTTAGAATCGAACATTCGTCTCTGTTCTTTACTTAATTTAGGATTGATCCCCTTAGATTAATAAAAGAACAGTCCGCTTTGCACTCCACGTTTCTAATTAATTATTTGGGTTACTTGTATTAGTAGTTTCGTGCAAGTAAATTACGTGTTCAATTATGCTCTTGTTAAGTATGTTTGAATCCCAATGAATTGAGTCGCATCAAAGTAAACCCCGACCCTTAAAATTAGGAGCACGTGTTCCGTTTAATTTTCCGCGCTTTACTTTTCGCATTTATTTTCCCGTTAGTTTATATTTCGTCAAACCCCCCATTTTAATTGCTTTCGAGTCTTAGTTGTAAAAACAAATAGAAATTAGTTAAGAGGAAGTAATTTTGGTTCCCTGTGGTTCGACACCCGACTACCACTAGCTGCAAAGCTCTGTTGTAGCGGAGTTATAAATGTATTTTGGCAAGCCTCGACAGCTTGAAATTAGAGTACCCCAAAAGTACTTCTACCATGGACCTTGGTTTGGCAGAGACTCTAGTGGAGCACTAGACTCAGTGTTCTCTACTCTCTTTGGTGTGTCCTTGGTGTTGCTCACCAATGGTCTCCCACTTCTAAGTTCAATTGCTTGAACTTGCTCTTTACCATCTCTCCTTGGCACTTCCGTGTCAGCAGGAAGTCTACCTTGGGGCCTACTTTTGAGTTCGTTGGCTAGTTGCCCTATTTGGTTCTCTAGGCTCCTAAGAGTAGCTTGCTGACTCTGTAGAGTGGCATCATTCTTGGCTATGTATTCCTTGAGTAAGTTTTCTACAGAAGACCCTACAGGTTGGTTGTATGGTTTTTGATACATGGATTGGTTATGTTGGGGAGTGAAACCAGGTGTTCCACTCGGTCTTGGTTGGTTAGAAGCTTGGTTAGCATTCTGTTGGCCACCCCATGACAGGTTTGGGTGGTTCCTCCAACCAGGGTTGTAAGTGTTGGAATAGGGGTTGTTCCTAGGCTGCTGCTGGCTTCCAACATAGCAGACTGAGGCTGGATTCCCAGGGCAGTATTCGTACAGGTGCCCTTCCCCACAGAATCCACAGAGAAGTGTCTCACCTTGACTTGGTTGGGTGCCCATTGACATGGCTGTGGCGGTGTTGACACTTGTTTGGAGATTGGCTTGAGCCATTTGCTTAACTAGGTTGGTCAGGGCGCTTATTTGGCTACTCATGGCATTGAGTGCGTCCTTGTCTTGAGCTCTAGTTGGCTCAACTGGATCATCTGACCACCTACAGTGAGATGCTGAGATCTTCTCCAAGATCTCATAGGCTTCGTTGTAACTCTTGGACAACATGGAGCCTCCAGCAGATGAATTTAGAACTTGTCTGGTGCTGGGGTTGCATCCTTTGAAAAAGACCTCTATTTGGATACACCATGGGATGCCATGGTGTGGACACTTAAGAAGAAGGTCTTTAAACCTTGTCCAAGCTTCGTGAAGAGACTCACTCTCAGCTTGTTTGAACTTGATTATGTCATCACGAAAGGTAGAATTCCTATCAGGTGGGAAGTATTTGACTAGGAATTTCTCCGCCAAGTCTGTCCAATTGAGGACAGATCCAGAGGGTAATGAGTTTAACCACGTTTTAGCCTTGTCCCTCAAAGAGTAAGGGAACAGATAGAGCCTCAAGGCTTCTTGGGAAACTCCAGGGATGATGAATGTATCACTAACTCCTAAGAAGTTTCTAAGATGGTTGTGGGGATCCTCATTTTCCACTCCAAAGAATTGTCCCACAGTGGACAACATTTGGAACATCACTGGCTTTAACTCGAATGAGTTGGCAGTGATTTCAGGGCGGATTATGCTGGGGTTCAGCTCCCCAGGCATAGGTACTAGGTAAGAAAGTATGGCGCTATCCTTATCATTCGCTATTTCGATGGGGTTGCGAGTGACAGGCACCGGATTTGGAACTATTCCATCCATTTCTTCTTGAGACAATTGCGGAGGAATTGCGGTTCCCGCAATTATTGGAGGTATAGAGGGTTGGTTAAAGAGACGTTTCTTGGCTCTATTTCTGGCCCTAAGTAATCTCTCAGGCTCAGGATTGAACTCTAGATCACTACTTGAAGGCTCACTCATAAACTAACTGGTGGGCGGATTTTTGAATATCCACTTAATCTCAAGCTGTCGAGGCTTGCCAAAATACGATTTATAAAGCCTATGACCAAGGCTTTGCAGCCAGTGGTAACAGGGTCGATCCAAAGAATAGGAAGATTGAACTTACCAATGAAATTGGGATTTAATTAATTGATTGATTTTGGTAACGGGGGGTTTTTATCATGCAAGAGAAATAGTAAGAAAGCTAACGGAAGAAAGAATAATATGAAGAGAACGTGTGCACGGTTTGGGGAGTCTCGGGATCAATTGTTAGACAAATTCAGCTTATCATTTAATTCTAAGAACATGGAATTCAGTTTACTGAGCACGCGGACGACTACCAGAGAAGCCCCAAAGTAGCCGACTCCATGGATTTTTATTAGACCACACAGTTCTAATTACACTTTATCTAATCCTACGTCAAGGTGATCACCCCCAAGGTAAATTTAGACAGTCACTAGCTGACCGCGACGAACATTCGAGCGTGAATTCTAATTGCTAGTAGATTGCCCGCAAACGCTGTATGCAATCAATAATTATCCAACCCGACCCGATACTTCGATTTAATTCTATCTACCTGTGTTACTTAGTCGAGCAGTGAGAGGCACGACATCGCTACTCTTTAACATACGCAACATGCGAAACTACTCGAGTGTCAATCGGCGTATTTTAACATGCGCGTTGGATTAAGTAAATAGATGCAAAGTAAACAGAACCAATATGCATATCTAAACTCAGATTATCAAAGCTAAAATCGTCTAACAAAATCCCCCTAAACAAATCCCAAACCGTCACCCTTACCTTAGCCGCTCATGGCGCGGTTCGTCAATCCCGCTCCAACAACGACCATGGAAGGATTCATCTACGTATTACAAAGAAGGTGGAGCTCACAAGCATGCCAACAATGGCGGAGCTCCACGGAAAATAGAGAGAAAATGGGGAAGAAGAAGACTAAAATCAGCCAAATCCGTAGAGAGATGAAGAAGATAATGAAAAATGTGCAGAAAATCGTCTTTTAGCTGCTGCCATCGTCGTAGCGTCGAGACGCTAGGCCAGCGTCTCGACGCTGTGCCCTAAGTTTTCCGCGCGCGCGATGGCGTCGCGACGCAAGGCCAGCGTCGCGACGCTGCCCCGATAAAATTCCTGCGCGCGCCTCCTCCGGAGCGTCTCGACGCCAGGGCAGCGTCGAGCTAGCGTCTCGACGCTATCACTCGACGCTTGCTCTCGGGTTTTTCCAGCGTCGAGCCAGCGTCTCGACGCTATAGCTCGACCCTGGCTCTCGGGTTTGGGGCTGAAGCTTTGCCTCTCCAAGGCAGTTTTGGCCCGTTTCTTCACGGAACAAATTCCCCTCTTCCCGATGCATTCCCGGGGCGCTAAAACTCTGCTTTAAGCACTCGAACATGCCCAACGGACGCACGAGCTCTTTGCCGCTTTTCTCCTACAAAAGAGATATATTTAATCATTTGAAAGCGGACTTTAGCTATAATTAGGAAGTATTTAATAGCTCCAAAATGGAGTTATCAAACACCCCCAACTTAAACATTGCTAGTCCTCGAGCAAGCACTACAAAGACATTGACTCTAAGGACGCGCTTACATGCATTCTAACTCAAACCTCCATGCATATTGAAATTTAAACACGAGTATAATCATGGAAGCATTTTGTTCATGTATTAACTAGGACATATCAAAAATTAACTCTTGCCCCCTAACGTGTGTGTGTGCTAGACAACCATTCCTAAACTCACGTAAACCCGGAAAACCTACATGCAACGCACATCCCATTTTCCCCCTACTTCTAGCGTTTAAGAACAGCTACACTTGACTTACACGAGAGAAAGAAGCAAATTAAGAGACCTAATTATTTTCTCATTCTTTTTCTTTCTTTTCAAAAGTACTTTGTACTCTTTTATTTGAGTTCTTTGAACCAACTTTTTGTTTCTTTTTCTTTCCTACTCGAGCTGCCTAACACGTCAAACTTTGGCCAAAGCTTCACGTTTTTAAGGACTGACGCTCACTTCTTTTAAGCGCTACTAAGAAGGAGGAGCGCCTCGAGAGGAATTTTCTACCAAACATGCTTTTCTAAATATTTTTTTTTTACATTAGGCTAAGCACATGCTTTCTCAATTAACTAACCACTAACTCTCATGCAACAAGCTACCTAAGGGTGCCTTTCGGGGTGACAACGAGAATTAGCTAAACATGCGATAAACCAAGCTTACGGAATCTAGGGAGAGGTTGCTAAGTGCGCGATGAGTGCAAGGGAGCAACAGAAATTTTTTTAAAATTTTTGACATGAACCTAATAAACACAAAACTCATGCAAAAACTCGATTATGAACATGCTCAGATTTCCAACATGCATTTCCTAGGCTATCATAGTCAGAAAACAGTAAACAGAGTCCCAAGCACTTCAATATCTTTGCAACACTTCTCAACAAACTACACATGCACATCCATCGGACTACTCCACCCCCAACTTCAAAATTTGGCATTGTCCTCAATGCCAACCAGTCAGATACAACGAAGTAAAAGGGAAGAAGAAATACACTTCCCTGACTCTTGGTGAAGCTGGCGAGGGCGAGGAAGCGGCGCACGAACGCATCAGAGCCCAAAATTGTCTTCTCTTCCTCGATTCCTAAAAAAAAAAAAAAACAGCAAGCTAATTAATACTAAATTAATCTAAAAAGCAATAAAACTAAACTAAAGCATAAAAACAGTCCATCGCTCGGGTGCCTCCGAGAAGCGCAGAATTTTTAAAGTCGGTTGCTCGACTGTATTCTCTCCACAGACTCATCCATAGTCTGTAAGTGCGGGGGACGATCCAGACTTGTCCACGTCCACACTTTTCCTGCATTCAAAATTTGAAACCATTTGCACTCTTCGTGCCTCGGGCACGTGAATATCAGACATGTTAGTGCAAAAATCAGCATTATCATCACACATATTTAAATCAGAAATTTTAACTTAGACATGGGAACCATCCCTCAAGCGCGAGGGTAGACTCCCATTCTCATCATGCTCACAAACAGACACATTTCCAGCAGATTTTCCAAATAAAGAGAACTCATGCAAAGTATCATCAAACTCCAGAGAAACAACGCCCTTAAACACATCAATTTTGACCCTAGCGGTCTTAAGAAAGGGACGTCCTAACAACATGGAGGACGAAGCATGCGATGACTTTTCATTCATATCTAAAACAAGGAAATCAGCGGGAAACGTCATATTCCCAACTCTAACCAAAACATCGTCTACCTTCCCCCTAGGACAGATGCTTGACCCATTAGCCAACTGAACAGAAACATTACATTCATGCATTTCATTTAAATTCAGTTCACGAAACAATGCATAAGACATAACATTAACAGAGGCTCCTAGGTCTAACATGGCATTATGAACAATTTTACTACCTATAGTGCAAGGGATAGTAAAAGTACCTGGATCGTTGCACTTTGCTGGCAACGTACCTGGGAGTATGGCAGAGACGTTTTCCTTCTTTTTCTCAGTCCCTCTGGACTTCCTTTTCGTAGTGCACCAGCTCCTTAGAAATTTCGCATACTTGGGCACTTGACTGTCTGCCTCTAGGAGCGGGATATTTACCATCACCTTTTGGAAGGTTCGAAGGACCTCCTCGTCATCTGATTCCAAGGTAGGCTTCGCAAGCCTACTCGGGAATGGTGCTCTGGCAACATCCTCAGGTACACTGACCTTCTCGTCTTTTTTCTCAATCTGAGTCTCGGGAGCAGTCGGGGCGGACTTGTTCAAGCTGTCCGTGGCTTCCTTCGCAGCTCTGGTGGAAAGTGACTTCCCACTGCGCAGCTGAATGGCACTCACGTTTTCACATGAGTTTACTGTAGTTTGGGAAGGAAGCTTCCCCGAGCTCTTGCTCTCAATCTTACTGATAGACACCGCCATCTGTGTCAGCTGCTTGTTCAAATTCTGCAGCTCTGCCTTGTGAGAATTAAGCTCTTCTCGAGCCTCTTTCTGGAACTGGCTGGTGCTAGTCACGATGGTCCTCACCATCTCTTCAAGTGAGCTGGAGGAGCTCGAGGCTTGAGCCTGGGTGGAAGAATTAGGCCTATCCTGGGACTGGCCTTGGAAGCGAGTTTGTCCTTCCCTATTCCCATAGCTGAAATTAGGATGGTCGCGCCAACCGGGGTTATAAGTGTTTGCATATGGGTCGTATTTCCTTGGGTTGGAAGCATACCCCCCGATCGCGTTGACCTCCGCATCCTCACGGTGTCCTCCAACGATTTTCTTTAACATATTGCCTATTTCGGCCACCTGGGCCCTCATTTCAGTCATCTCGTGGCTCTGAGCCACGCTGTGCACTTGGCCTTGTCCCCGAATACCGAATTGCTGCGAGTTTGTAGCCATGTTTGCAATCAACTACTTGGCCTCAACTGGGGTCTTGTCAATCAGTGCCCCTCCACTCGCTGCATCGATCATCTGCCGGTCATGAGGCGTCATCCCCTCGTAAAAGTATTGAATCAATAACTGATCGGCAATCTGATGATGTGGGAAGCTCGCGCACAGGCGCCCGAAACGTTCCCAGTATTCGTGCAGGGACTCACCGACATCCTGGGTGATCCCATATATCCTCTTCCGCAGAGTGGTGGCTAAGGATGCGGGAACGTATTTCTCCAAGAATACCCGCTTCATATCCTGCCACGTGTTGGTCGATCCGGAGGACAGGTAATACAGCCAATCCCTGGCTTTGTCCTTGAGCGTAAAGGGGAATGCCCTCATATTCAGTTGCTCCTCCGTGACCCCCGCGGGCTTCATCCCCGCGCAGACGCAATGGAATTCCATCAGGTGTTTGTTCGCGTCCTCACCTGCGTTTCCATGGAAAGAAGGTAACTGGTGAATTAAACCAGATTTCAACTCGAAGTTACCTGCTACCACGGGGTAGTTAATGCACAAAGGCTACAGGTTCAGGTCTGGCGCTGCCAGTTGCTTAAGCGTCCGTGGCGCATCACCTTGCGCCATCTCGTCAAATAAGAAGGGATTGCCTTCTTCTTTTTCCAACGTTCCTTGCCCCGCCCGGGCTTCTCTACGTAACCGCCGCTCCTCTCTGTCAATCTCAAGGATAAACTGCAAACTACTACCCTTAGAGGAACGGGTCATACACAAACAGGAATCTAAACTTACAAATTACAAACAAGAAAAACTTTCAGTCACCCATCAATAAATCAAATTCAAACTTCAATCATAAATTCAATCAATTGCCTACTCCCCGGCAACGGCGCCAATTTTGGTGGGCGGATTTTTGAATATCCACTTAATCTCAAGCTGTCGAGGCTTGCCAAAATACGATTTATAAAGCCTATTGATACGAAACCTCCAAGAATAAGCGTGAGAACCCCTTGATTATACGGACCCCCAACACATTAACTTGAAAACCCCAATAGCCAATTTGATCTCAGCCCCTAAGATAGGCTAGAATACAGGTTACTTAGATGATCTAACGAACCAAGGATCGGACAAAGCTTTTGGCTCCCATCAACCCTCGATCTTCAAAGCACTCCACAAGTAAGACAGATCAATCCTCACTTGAATGCTCCAAATATACATGCATTCTATCACAAGAACACACAAGAAACAAAGCTTAAAAGCTTTCAGGGTTTAAAACCCAAAACACTACATTTCATATCTCATATCAAGTTGTTCTACAATAGACAAGGCTAGTCCCTTTTATAGATAAGGAATTAAGCTAAGAGACTCCTAACATAAATGCTAATATGAAAAGTCACCTTGAAATACCAAAAGATGCCTTGATATTCTAAAAGGCACCTTGGAAAACTAAAAGTTTATCTTGAAATATGAAAGATCACATAAAACTTAGTTACCCTTTAAATGAGTACATTAAGTAACAAAATATGAATTTTAAACTTAGTTTAACATGATCTATTAGTCTTCCACGAAATGGACTTGTGAGATAATGAAGTTCATGCATTTCTTTTCCCTGTTGACTTTGATTCTTCCTCCATAACAATGGTTTGACTTCATTAAGCTTCATCATGGATATGAATTGGATTGCCAAAATAATTCATATCATCCTCCCATTCTTCAAAAGGATTCGTCCTCGAATCCAAAAAATTATTTTGAGCACCACCTTGGATGGGAATTTGATTGTCAAAATAATTCACCAATATATATCAATTTGTTTTCAAGAACTGTTGGATTTCCAAATATGGAAAGTTTTCTGCAGGAGCGGTCCTTAACTCTTGGTGTGATATCTTCTTTTTTCAGAGCTCGGATTAAAACAAAACTAATTGGGTTAGAAATATATTTCAATAATCTTCAAAACGGCACCCAATTTGACTGTTTGCGAAGTAGTAATCAGCCAGATATAATATTCCGAAGTCAGCTGCAGCAGATTCTAAACAGCAGGTTTTCCAGACCGAACAATGTTCATTCAAAAATCAATATCTTTTGTTCTACTCAATGAAATTGTACAAAACAGATTTGTTTGGATAGATGACTCACAGAGCTTTAATTTGATATCAAGTAGGCTTATTTCTGAGATGTAGAAGACTAAGAAACAAGGAATAGAATGTAGATGAGGAAATTAAAAAAAACTGGGCAGAACACTCAAAACGTTTGGGCTGAAGAAAATTTGATAACTAAAGTTATAGAGCTCGGGTTAATGTGAAATTTGTCTTGTTGGATGGATAAATTTGTACTGAAAAATACAAGAACAAATTTGACACACTTTACTGCAATTGGAAACTTCAAACATACAAAATACAGTAGATGCACGCGGAAGACTTACAAAGAAACACTTCAAGAAGATGATTTTTTTTTTTTTTGAAGTTTTAAATAAGATGGAAATAAGCGTGAGAACCCCTTGATTATAGATGCTCTGATAATCAAAGAAATACAGTAGATGCTCTGATACCAAATGATACGAAACCTCCAAGAATAAGCGTGAGAACCCCTTGATTATACGGACCCCCAACACATTAACTTGAAAACCCCAATAGCCAATTTGATCTCAGCCCCTAAGATAGGCTAGAATACAGGTTACTTAGATGATCTAACGAACCAAGGATCGGACAAAGCTTTTGGCTCCCATCAACCCTCGATCTTCAAAGCACTCCACAAGTAAGACAGATCAATCCTCACTTGAATGCTCCAAATATACATGCATTCTATCACAAGAACACACAAGAAACAAAGCTTAAAAGCTTTCAGGGTTTAAAACCCAAAACACTACATTTCATATCTCATATCAAGTTGTTCTACAATAGACAAGGCTAGTCCCTTTTATAGATAAGGAATTAAGCTAAGAGACTCCTAACATAAATGCTAATATGAAAAGTCACCTTGAAATACCAAAAGATGCCTTGATATTCTAAAAGGCACCTTGGAAAACTAAAAGTTTATCTTGAAATATGAAAGATCACATAAAACTTAGTTACCCTTTAAATGAGTACATTAAGTAACAAAATATGAATTTTAAACTTAGTTTAACATGATCTATTAGTCTTCCACGAAATGGACTTGTGAGATAATGAAGTTCATGCATTTCTTTTCCCTGTTGACTTTGATTCTTCCTCCATAACAATGGTTTGACTTCATTAAGCTTCATCATGGATATGAATTGGATTGCCAAAATAATTCATATCATCCTCCCATTCTTCAAAAGGATTCGTCCTCGAATCCAAAAGATTATTTTGAGCACCACCTTGGATGGGAATTTGATTGTCAAAATAATTCACCAATATATATCAATTTGTTTTCAAGAACTGTTGGATTTCCAAATATGGAAAGTTTTCTGCAGGAGCGGTCCTTAACTCTTGGTGTGATATCTTCTTTTTTCAGAGCTCGGATTAAAACAAAACTAATTGGGTTAGAAATATATTTCAATAATCTTCAAAACGGCACCCAATTTGACTGTTTGCGAAGTAGTAATCAGCCAGATATAATATTCCGAAGTCAGCTGCAGCAGATTCTAAACAGCAGGTTTTCCAGACCGAACAATGTTCATTCAAAAATCAATATCTTTTGTTCTACTCAATGAAATTGTACAAAACAGATTTGTTTGGATAGATGACTCACAGAGCTTTAATTTGATATCAAGTAGGCTTATTTCTGAGATGTAGAAGACTAAGAAACAAGGAATAGAATGTAGATGAGGAAATTAAAAAAAACTGGGCAGAACACTCAAAACGTTTGGGCTGAAGAAAATTTGATAACTAAAGTTATAGAGCTCGGGTTAATGTGAAATTTGTCTTGTTGGATGGATAAATTTGTACTGAAAAATACAAGAACAAATTTGACACACTTTACTGCAATTGGAAACTTCAAACATACAAAATACAGTAGATGCACGCGGAAGACTTACAAAGAAACACTTCAAGAAGATGATTTTTTTTTTTTTTGAAGTTTTAAATAAGATGGAAATAAGCGTGAGAACCCCTTGATTATAGATGCTCTGATAATCAAAGAAATACAGTAGATGCTCTGATACCAAATGATACGAAACCTCCAAGAATAAGC
Source organism: Herpetospermum pedunculosum (assembly GCA_028017165.1). Taxonomy (NCBI): domain Eukaryota; kingdom Viridiplantae; phylum Streptophyta; class Magnoliopsida; order Cucurbitales; family Cucurbitaceae; genus Herpetospermum; species Herpetospermum pedunculosum. The sequence goes on along the minus strand of CM051528.1, from coordinate 47,134,011 downwards.
GTGAGAACCCCTTGATTATACGGACCCCCAACACATTAACTTGAAAACCCCAATAGCCAATTTGATCTCAGCCCCTAAGATAGGCTAGAATACAGGTTACTTAGATGATCTAACGAACCAAGGATCGGACAAAGCTTTTGGCTCCCATCAACCCTCGATCTTCAAAGCACTCCACAAGTAAGACAGATCAATCCTCACTTGAATGCTCCAAATATACATGCATTCTATCACAAGAACACACAAGAAACAAAGCTTAAAAGCTTTCAGGGTTTAAAACCCAAAACACTACATTTCATATCTCATATCAAGTTGTTCTACAATAGACAAGGCTAGTCCCTTTTATAGATAAGGAATTAAGCTAAGAGACTCCTAACATAAATGCTAATATGAAAAGTCACCTTGAAATACCAAAAGATGCCTTGATATTCTAAAAGGCACCTTGGAAAACTAAAAGTTTATCTTGAAATATGAAAGATCACATAAAACTTAGTTACCCTTTAAATGAGTACATTAAGTAACAAAATATGAATTTTAAACTTAGTTTAACATGATCTATTAGTCTTCCACGAAATGGACTTGTGAGATAATGAAGTTCATGCATTTCTTTTCCCTGTTGACTTTGATTCTTCCTCCATAACAATGGTTTGACTTCATTAAGCTTCATCATGGATATGAATTGGATTGCCAAAATAATTCATATCACCTATGACCAAGGCTTTGCAGCCAGTGGTAACAGGGTCGATCCAAAGAATAGGAAGATTGAACTTACCAATGAAATTGGGATTTAATTAATTGATTGATTTTGGTAACGGGGGGTTTTTATCATGCAAGAGAAATAGTAAGAAAGCTAACGGAAGAAAGAATAATATGAAGAGAACGTGTGCACGGTTTGGGGAGTCTCGGGATCAATTGTTAGACAAATTCAGCTTATCATTTAATTCTAAGAACATGGAATTCAGTTTACTGAGCACGCGGACGACTACCAGAGAAGCCCCAAAGTAGCCGACTCCATGGATTTTTATTAGACCACACAGTTCTAATTACACTTTATCTAATCCTACGTCAAGGTGATCACCCCCAAGGTAAATTTAGACAGTCACTAGCTGACCGCGACGAACATTCGAGCGTGAATTCTAATTGCTAGTAGATTGCCCGCAAACGCTGTATGCAATCAACAATTATCCAACCCGACCCGATACTTCGATTTAATTTTATCTACCTGTGTTACTTAGTCGAGCAGTGAGAGGCACGGCATCGCTACTCTTTAACATACGCAACATGCGAAACTACTCGAGTGTCAATCAGCGTATTTTAACATGCGCGTTGGATTAAGCAAAGTAAATAGATGCAAAGTAAACAGAACCAATATGCATATCTAAACTCAGATTATCAAAGCTAAAATCGTCTAACAAAATCCCCCTAAACAAATCCCAAACCGTCACCCTTACCTTAGCCGCTCATGGCGCGGTTCGTCAATCCCGCTCCAACAACGACCATGGAAGGATTCATCTACGTATTACAAAGAAGGTGGAGCTCACAAGCATGCCAACAATGGCGGAGCTCCACGGAAAATAGAGAGAAAATGGGGAAGAAGAAGACTAAAATCAGCCAAATCCGTAGAGAGATGAAGAAGATAATGAAAAATGTGCAGAAAATCGTCTTTTAGCTGCTGCCATCGTCGTAGCGTCGAGACGCTAGGCCAGCGTCTCGACGCTGTGCCCTAAGTTTTCCGCGCGCGCGCTCGCGATGGCGTCGCGACGCAAGGCCAGCGTCGCGACGCTGCCCCGATAAAATTCCTGCGCGCGCCTCCTCCGGAGCGTCTCGACGCCAAGCAGGGTCTCGACGCCAGGGCAGCGTCGAGCTAGCGTCTCGACGCTATCACTCGACGCTTGCTCTCGGGTTTTTCCAGCGTCGAGCCAGCGTCTCGACGCTATAGCTCGACGCTGGCTCTCGGGTTTGGGGCTGAAGCTTTGCCTCTCCAAGGCAGTTTTGGCCCGTTTCTTCACGGAACAAATTCCCCTCTTCCCGATGCATTCCCGGGGCGCTAAAACTCTGCTTTAAGCACTCGAACATGCCCAACGGACGCACGAGCTCTTTGCCGCTTTTCTCCTACAAAAGAGATATATTTAATCATTTGAAAGCGGACTTTAGCTATAATTAGGAAGTATTTAATAGCTCCAAAATGGAGTTTTCACTAACCCAACTAGTACCTGCAAAAGAAATGAAACAGATCAGCTTCAATAGGCAATAAACTTCGTGTTTCAAACTTAACAAACTTCGTTTTCACTTAAATAAATCCCCGGCAGCGGCGCCAAAAACTTGTTGCGTGCTCAATGTGTTAAAATAAATAAGCAATAAGATAGAGAGAGCACTCAGAACATGCAAGCATACATGATCTTATAGCAACATTCGTTTTCCCACAGAGATTTATTATAAGCTACTCGTGAAGTGTAAAGTTAAGAAAGAATTGGTGGATTTGACGGGGTAGAATTGGTTTTAAATTGTCTAAATCCTACGGAATATGTAAAGGATAGCAACATAAACAAGAGCAAGTCAAAGTTAAACTCAAAGGAAAAGAGACGAGATTAATAAACGAAGAAGAAAACAGCTAAACAGAATTGTAAACTTAGCAGAATTGCGGAAACAGCAATTCTACCGCAATTTTCCTAACAGCGAAAGTGTGTAAAATGGAGAAACAAGGGCTACTAACGACTCCTCTATAGGCATTTCCTCACGATTCTCAAGCATTGGATCAACTCTCTATGCATCAAACTCACTCAATCTCATGTATCGTCCGATTCCATGCATTAGATTCTTTAGTTTACTCATGTCCAAGTAAGGTCTTAAGCATCTTGTTAAAGCAGAAAGTTATGGTTTGTACTAGGAAAACGCCTATTCCTAGGTCGTTTTCTGGCTACCTTGAAAGGCTAGCATGAGTGTATGACTCTGAACTCTTACTCCTTCCAGAGGTTAGGAGTTCTTTGGACAAAATGGATGGCCAATCGAAATTGCCCGTGGGATGAAGCTTACATACAATCAATGCTTCGAGAGCTATCCTACATGCTTGGTTCACGTTTTTTAGCCTATAGTATTGTCATTAGCATGCCCCTATGTGACTTAGTTACTCATGGATATAGGGAGAACAGAAAGAAGAGATAAAACAGACATGCTTAGAAGGAATTTAAAGACAAAACAGTAAAGAAAAACAGTAGATCGCAAAGACAAGAAACTGTGAAATGCTTAATTTTGCTTTAGATTACTTGATTGTTTGAATGAACAAAGGAAAGCTTAAAATGAGTAACACAAAGACAGAAAGCAACGAAATGCAATAAACTAGCTACTAGAAGGGAAACAACAACAAAGCAAAACTAGAAATTGGAAATGAAAGGCAGAAAACAGGAAATTGAGCTTGGACGCCTCGTCGCAACCGCCTCGGCTGAAGGATGAGAAAAGTCAGTCTTGCTTGGATGAATCCAATCGGGAGAGAAGATGAATCTTCTCTCCTTCCTATCAGATTATCGACTCCAACAGCTAAACTTCGCAAACCAACAGACGGCAAAGAAAAACAGGAGAAAAGATGGAGCTGCGAGAAGACTTCTACGCTTTCGGATGATGCTTGAACCCTCTACTTTGACCCCCTTTTATAGTAATCTGCAGGTACGTTTGGGCCAAGGAGAACCATCCATCCTCAACGTCGTACTTCAAAATGGATGGAGGAGAAAGAACGAATCCCTGAAATAACGGAAATTAACAGAAACAGATCAGTCAACTTACGGTTTTCACTTGAAACATTGCTGTTTTAGCAATGTTTCCGCAATGCTATCGCAATGCGCATTTTTCACTCTTTTCCTTCGGTTTCCATTCCTTTTCTTTCCTTTTGCACACAAGTCCTAATTTAGCTACCTTCTTCTAAATCTCATATATAAGCATAGGTTTAAGCTAAATCCTATCAAAAACACCTAAGAGTGTACATCTTTCTAAGATAAATAAGCCCTAAAAAGGTCACTTTTGGAGACGTAACATGTACCAATCGAGAGGATGGAGAGGCAGTTGGCCTACACGGGGCATCTGGAGCTGCCTACAAGCCTGAGGATGCGCAGGAAGGGGAACATGGAGTTTGAGCTAGACGGCCTGGCTGCTGCTCAATCCCTCTCTATGGCCTGCCTGATGGACCTGCAGAAGAAGATGGCTCAATGGGCTGAGTATGCTCAAGCGAGGGATAAGGATGTTGCTGACCAGTTGGGCTGCATCTTTCCTGAGTTCCCCACTGATTTGCTGACGCCATGGGCACCTCCACGAGCACGGAGAGATGATGATGAGGACGTCTGAGTGCTAGTCTGAAGAGCACTCAAGGGAGTATTTCTGTTCCCTACAAAAAAAAAAAAAAAAACACTCTGCTTTTCGTTAAACTGTGTGAATGCTGCTATTTTGGAATCAATATTTGATCTGTCTTTAGTCTTTATTTTTGTTGTTTAGAATTGCTTAGTATAGTCTGATGGTATCTGAATAGGTAGATTGTTTTAGGTTCCTTTTTGTATAGCTGAGATGACTGGAAAGAGCATGCATAGGGGCCTTGATCACTGATATATCTACCCTGTTTATTCATTGCGAAATTATTGCGGAATCCGAAATTTTTGTTAGTTATTGAGTGCTTTTGACTGATTGATTAGCTAGGCTGGTTCTGTTTTAATTTTGTTCTTTTGCTGCTGTCCTGACTACCTTATATAGCCTATCTATAAGCATGCTGGATGAGTGTCTTAAGGCACCTTTGATAGTTTAAATTAGTCTCTTAAATTGCTCAGCATGCGAAGCTTTAAGTCCTACCCTTCCTGTTTTTACAAATTTCTGCTGCTGAGTTATTTGCTTTAAGAATGTTCTGTCTATCCCTAGGACTTTTAGATTCTCTTTGTTTTGCCCTAGACTAGATGCTTCTAGGGTAAATTTGGGGGTGTGCCACCGCAGACACTCATTGGGGACAATGAGTAGTTTAAGTTTGGGGGAGGCCACCCTAGGCCTAGGAACATTCCTCTCTCCTTTTAGACATAAGCATTCTTCTTCTCCTTTGAAAAAAAATGATTAACTAAAAAAAAAAAAAAACTAGAATAAAGTGGGGTGTCTCTCTTGAGGTTGCTAAGTAATCAGTGCCATGTGTGTAACCCACAAGTGGCATTGCATCAAAAGGCAACCAAATGAGAGGTCTCCAAGAAAGAAAGAAAAAAAGGAAAAACTAAGGAAGAAGAATGTATGCTTAGGAGTTGCAGCTTTGTGGCTTAGATGTCCTGAATAAAAAGAACTCTGATCCTCAATGAGCTAAGCACAAGGTTGTAGCTTTTAGGTTTGTCTAGGGAGATGAATGTATATCCAATGTAGTGATGCCAGGGTTTAGTTTGTTATATGAATGTACTACTGTCACTGGTTTGTACTAAGACTGGCGTGACTCTAAGGAATCCTAGGTAGCTCAAAAGTGAAAATTAGAAGCATGTACTGAGTCTAGGGTAAAGCTAGGTAGAATTTGAAACCTTAGGGATAGTTGCACTATATGACAGAAGCAAATAGATCAGTCGTGGGGAGTTGATGAAACAGTAGGATCATTAGGCGTGCGAAGTCAGAAGAAGCAAAATGAGAAGTTAGTTTTAAACATAGAAGTGTGTCACAAGACAGCATTACCATAGATAGGAACTTAGGAGAGTCAGCAAGTGGTTAAAGAAGTTAAAACAGCAGCCTAAGTAAGTCCTTAGATTGCTCGAGGACGAGCAAAACCTTAAGTTTGGGGGTGTGTTACGTCTCCAAAAGTGACTAAATTAGAACTTGTTTTCTATAGAAAGATGTGCACTTTTAGGTGTTTTTGATAGGATTTAGCTTAAACTTGTGCTTATATATGAGAATTAGAAGAATGAAGCTAAATTAGGACTTGTATGCAAAAGGAAAGAAAAGGAATGAAAAACGAAGTTAAGAGAATGAAAACTGTGCATTGCGGAGGCATTGTGGAAACATTGCTAAAACCGCAATGTTTTAAGTGAAGTCCGTAAGTTGGCTAACCTTTTTCTGTTGTGATCCGATATTTCAGGAATTCGTTCTTTCTCCTCCAGCCACGTAGAAGTACGACGTTGAGAATTGATGGTTCTCCTTGGCCCAATCGCACCTGCAGAATACTATAAAAGGAGGTCAAAGTGGAGGGTTGAAACATATCCGGAAAGCGTAGAAGTCTCTTCGCAGCACAGTTCTTTCTCCTGTTTTTCTCTTCCGTCTGTTGGGTTGAAAAGTTTAGCTGTTGGAGTCGATAATCTGATAGGAAGGAGAGAAGATTCATCTTCTCTTCTGATTGGATTCATCCAAGCAAGGCTTGCCTTTCTCTCCCTTCAGCCGAGGCATCTGCGTCGAGGCGATCACGCTCAACTTCATTGCTTTCTGTTTTACTTTCCCATTTCCATCACTGTCTGTTGTTATTTCCTTTCCAATAGCTACTCTAATTCATTTCGTTGCTGTCTGCTTTACTTTAGTTCTTTAAGGCTGTCATTTGTTTAGTTCAATTCTTAATAAATCGAAGTCCTATTTTCATCAAGTCACAAGTTTCTTTACCTTCTCTATTACTGTCTTTAGCTTCTGTTTTGACTCTAATATTCTTCTAAGCATGTCGTCTCCATCTAGTCTTTCTATTCCATATACATCCATGAGTAACTAAATCGCATAAGGGCATGCTAATGACAAATCTGTAGGAAGAAACACGTGAACCAAGCATGTAGGATAGCTCTCGAATGCATTGATTGTATGTAAGCTTCATCCCACGGGCAATTTCGATTGGCCATCCATTTTGTCCAAAGAACTCCTAACCTCTGGAAGGAGTAAGAGTTCAGAGTCATACACTCATGCTAACCTCTCAAGGTAGCCAGAAAACGACCTAGGAATAGGCGTTTTCCTAGTACAAATCACAACTCACTGTTTTAACAAGATGCTTAAGACCTTACTTGGACATGAGTAAACTAAAGAATCTAATGCATGAAATCGGAAGATACATGAGAATGAGTTAGTTTGATGCATAGTGAGTTGATCTAATGGTTGAGAATCGTGTGAAAAAGCCTATAGAGGAGTCGTTAGTAGCCCTTGTTTCCACATTTTACACACATTCGCTTTTAAGAACATTGCGGTATAATTGTTGTTTCCGCAATTCCCTTAGTTAAAAATTCTGCCTTAGCCATTTTCCTCTTCGTTTCTTAATCTCTTCTCTTTGCATTTGAGTTTACCATTTACTTGCACTTGTTTATGTTGCTATCCTTTACTTATTCCTTAGTAATTAGGAAATTTAAAACCAAATCTACCCCATCAAATCCACCCATTCTTGCTTAACAATACACTTCGCGAGTAACTAAGAATAAATCTCTGTGGGAAAACGAATGAAAAAATACTCATTACTTGCTACAAGATCATGTATGCTTGCATGTTCTGAGTGCTCTCTTATTGCATATTCCTTTTAAACATTGAGCACGCAACAGTCATACTATCGAAGCTTTCTAGTAGTCGTCTTGCATAATTGAAGTAAGATATTAAATCCTGATGCTTCACCTCGTATTGGAGCAACAATTGATTAACTATCAACTTTGAATCTCCGTAGATCTCAATGCAGGTCACTCCAATCTCTATGGCTATTTGGAGACCCATAATGAGTGCTTGATACTCAGCAACATTATTCGAACATACATCTCCAAATGTGAAGCTATACGGCAACATGTGCTTTTCAAGGGTAATGAATATTATACCCGCCCATGCGCCGTATCTTCGAGCTGCACCATCAAAATACATGGTCCAAGGTTCAACAATTTCAACATAGAAGATTTCTTCGTTAGGCAGGTCATTAGATAATTTCCAGTCTGATGGCACTAGATGATCTGCCAAGAAATCAGCCAAGGCTTGCCCCTTCACCGCCTTTTGCGGAACATAAACGATGTTGTACTGTTGCAGCAAGATTTCCCATTTAGACAACCGCCCTGAGATAATCGGTCTTGACAGAACATACTTGATTGGGTCGACCTTAGCCACCAAGTGCACTGTGAATGTCTGCATATAATGCCTCAGTTTGTCAATGGCAAAGAAGAGCGAAAGACACATCTTTTCAATGGGTGAATAATTCAATTCTGCCACATTGAGAGTCCTACTTAAGTAGTCGAGGGAACATTCTTTACCCTTCTCAGTTTCTTGTGCGAGCAATGACCCGAGCGACCTTTCTTGCGCGGTGATGTAGAGTATTAGTGGTTTTCCTGCTAAGAGGACGCCCAAAACAGGTGGATTAAGCAAATATTGCTTTATATTGTTAAAAGAAGTTCGACATGCTTTGTCCCACTCGAAGGTCGTGTCTTTCCTCATCAATCTCTGGAATGGTTGGCATCAACCTGCTAGATTGGAGATGAACCTTCTGATATAAGCTAGTCGTCCTTGGAGACTTCTTAGTTCATGCAAGTTTCGCGGCTCTGACATTTTTTGAATGGCGTCGATCTTGGATTGATCAATCTCGATCTCTCGATGCTTTACGAAGAAACCAAGGAACTTCCTTGAAGTTACACCGAATGCACATTTGAGAGGGTTCATCCTCAACTGGTATTTCCTCAAACGATCGAAAACCACCTTTAGATCTTTCAAGTGATCCTGTTGGTTTTTGGACTTGACTACGAGATCGTCGACGTAGCACTCGACATGTTTATGCATGATATCATCGAAGATCTTTTGCATGGCACGTTGATAAGTTGCGCCGACGTTCTTTAATCCTAAGGGCATTACCTTGTAACAGTATATCCCTTTCGGAGTCCGGAACGCTGTCATTTCTTCATCTTTGAGGGTCATTCGAATCTGGTTGCACCCTGATGATCCATCCATGAAAGACAAAGCTTCATGTCATGTGGTAGCATCAACCATGAGTTGAGTGATGGGCAATGGAAAGTTGTCTTTTGGACATGCGCTATTCAGATCGCGAAAGTCAACGCATACCCGGAGTTGCCCGTTCTTCTTTCCGACGGGGGCAATGTTTGCTATCCACATCAGTTACTTTACTTCACAGATGAATCCCGCTTCAATCAACTTATTAACTTCATTTTCAATTTGGGGAATGGGCTCTGGCCTGAAACTTCGTTGAGCTTGTTTGACTGGTTGATACCCATGTTCGATTGTGAGGTGATGTACAACTACTTTTGGATCAAGTCCTGACATTTCCTTATACGACCAAGCAAAGACATCCTTGTATGCGATGAGCAAACTCAAGTACTCACATTCCTCTTCACAGGAAAGTGATGCGCTTATAAAGGTTGGACGCGGTTCCTCCGTCGTACCAAAGTTAACTTCTTTAAGTTCATCCACTGTCGTTTGACTTCCATCTTCGAGTGACAGTGGTGCCTCTTCAACATCCTCTTCAGATATCTTGGCTTTCGTTTCTTCTTCGACGGTAATATGGTAACAAGAGGCTTCACCCTCTTCCTCCACTGCACATTTACTTGCAGGGTTGGTGATGATGACATCGCGTCGTTTAACCTTCAACGATCCTTCTGTATTTATAGTAACAAAAGTTTTTATTTTCATCCGTGAGGGAACGATATTGTGGATCTCTCCATCATCTTTTATTTTGCTAGCCTCTTCATCATTCAAATTCTCTCGAGCCTTTTCGTGTTGGAGGCGGTCAAAGATGAAGGTAGACGGTTGTTTCTTATCTCTATTTGTGGTCACGCTCAACCTTTGAAATGTTGACTGCCGTGAGAGAGGTTCAGCGGACGCTTCACTTTCTTTCTCATATGTCGGCTTACTCAACCTTTGAAATGTTGTCTGTCGTGAAAGAGGTTCAGCGGACAACGCGCTTTTTTACTCACCTACCGGCTTACTCAACCTTTGAAAGATGGAAGGCCTGATGGGGTTAGATGTTGAGTGCGGATTGTCTTCTTCTGTCGCAGTCGCTTCCAATCGCTAGGAGATCGATGCACGCGTAGCCGGCGACTTGATGCACTTAAAGATAGAGACTCTCGGCTTGACAATTTACTTTTCTTTTGAGTTGTCTACCTCCTTGGTCGTTATGTTATTAGTGTTGACCACTTTCTCCTTTCCTTTTCGGGTTATACGGACTGGTTCGGGTGACTTGTATCCAAACCCCTTTCTTGATGCCGGTAAGGGGTATCCCTCCTTTAGGAGTTTCTTTTGTGTCGAAGAGAGCTCTGACCCGCCTTCGAATATTTTCAGGCACTTGAACTCAGTGTGAGTTGTGAAGTCATAGCCTACTTTTGCTAACAATTTATATGCCTTGGGATTGTATCCCTCTTTCGTCCGTTTCTCAAGTAGGACCATCCCTTTCTGTGTATTTTTGGGCTTCTTGACCTCCTGTTTCGTTATCTTCGTAAGATAGGTGACAAAACTTTCTTTAAGGATCTTAATGTCACAAACTTTCAAACTTTTCGTACATTCCGCAAATGGCGATTCATCTTTCTTACGCCGGGACAAAGGAACGTAGTGCAAAACAAGAGGGTTCAACCTTTTTCTCGTCTTTCAAGGCTTTAGCCTTTGTGGGGCTGACATGTGTCTTACTTTTTTGAAACTTGGGAACATTTTCTTCTTTGATTGATTTTTTCCCCGCATCAATTTTTTGCTTCCCGTCTAGTTTACTATCCCCGTTGATCAAAGGGATTTCTACCGGCATTATTTCCTCTACGCTACTGTTGCGTGCTCAATGTGTTAAAATAAATAAGCAATAAGATAGAGAGAGCACTCAGAACATGCAAGCATACAAGATCTTATAGCAAGTAGTAAGTATTTTTTCAGTCGTTTTCCCACAGAGATTTATTATAAGCTACTCGTGAAGTGTAAAGTTAAGAAAGAATGGGTGGATTTGACGGGGTAGAATTGGTTTTAAATTGTCTAAATCCTACGGAATATGTAAAGGATAGCAACATAAACAAGAGCAAGTCAAAGTTAAACTCAAAGGAAAAGAGACGAGATTAATAAACGAAGAAGAAAACAGCTAAACAGAATTGTAAACTTAGCAGAATTGCGGAAACAGCAATTCTACCGCAATTTTCCTAACAGCGAAAGTGTGTAAAATGGAGAAACAAGGGCTACTAACGACTCCTCTATAGGCATTTTCTCACGATTCTCAAGCATTGGATCAACTCTCTATGCATCAAACTCACTCAATCTCATGTATCGTCCGATTCCATGCATTAGATTCTTTAGTTTACTCATGTCCAAGTAAGGTCTTAAGCATCTTGTTAAAGCAGAAAGTTATGGTTTGTACTAGGAAAACGCCTATTCCTAGGTCGTTTTCTGGCTACCTTGAAAGGCTAGCATGAGTGTATGACTCTGAACTCTTACTCCTTCCAGAGGTTAGGAGTTCTTTGGACAAAATGGATGGCCAATCGAAATTGCCCGTGGGATGAAGCTTACATACAATCAATGCTTCGAGAGCTATCCTACATGATTGGTTCACGTTTTTTAGCCTATAGTATTGTCATTAGCATGCCCCTATGTGACTTAGTTACTCATGGATATAGGGAGAACATAAAGAAGAGATAAAACAGACATGCTTAGAAGGAATTTAAAGACAAAACAGTAAAGAAAAACAGTAGATTGCAAAGACAAGAAACTGTGAAATGCTGAATTTTGCTTTAGATTACTTGATTGTTTGAATGAACAAAGGAAAGCTTAAAATGAGTAACACAAAGACAGAAAGCAACGAAATGCAATAAACTAGCTACTAGAAGGGAAACAACAACAAAGCAAAACTAGAAATTGGAAATGAAAGGCAGAAAACAGGAAATTGAGCTTGGACGCCTCGTCGCAACCGCCTCGGCTGAAGGATGAGAAAGGTCAGCCTTGCTTGGATGAATCCAATCGGGAGAGAAGATGAATCTTCTCTCCTTCCTATCAGATTATCGACTCCAACAGCTAAACTTCGCAAACCAACAGACGGCAAAGAAAAACAGGAGAAAAGATGGAGCTGCGAGAAGATTTCTACGCTTTCGGATGATGCTTGAACCCTCTACTTTGACCCCCTTTTATAGTAATCTGCAGGTACGTTTGGGCCAAGGAGAACCATCCATCCTCAACGTCGTACTTAAAAATGGATGGAGGAGAAAGAACGAATCCCTGAAATAACGGAAATTAACAGAAACAGATCAGTCAACTTACGGTTTTCACTTGAAACATTGCTGTTTTAGGAATGTTTCCGCAATGCTATCGCAATGCGCATTTTTCACTCTTTTCCTTCGGTTTTCATTCCTTTTCTTTCCTTTTGCACACAAGTCCTAATTTAGCTACCTTCTTCTAAATCTCATATATAAGCATAGGTTTAAGCTAAATCCTATCAAAAACACCTAAGAGTGTACATCTTTCTAAGATAAATAAGTCCTAAAAAGGTCACTTTTGGAGACGTAACACACCCCCAAACTTAAGGTTTTGCTCGTCCTCGAGCAATCTAAGGACTTGCCTAGGCTGCTGTTTCATCTTCTTTAACCACTTCCTGACTCCCCTACATTCCTATCTATAGCAGTGTTGTCCTGTGACACACTTCTAAGTTTACAACTAACCTCTTATATTGCTTCTTCTGACTTTGCACGCCTAATACTCCTGCTGTTTCATTAACTCCCTACAAATGATCCACTTGCTTTTGTCATATCATGCCACTATCCCTAAGGTTTCAAATTCTACCTAGCTTTACCCCAGACTCAGTACATGCTTCTAGTTTTTACTTTTGAGCTACCTAGGATTCCTTAGAGTCATGCCAGTCTTAGTATTAACAGTGACAGTAGTACTTTAAGAGAACAACCTAAACCCTGGCATCAGTACATTGGACATACATTCATCTCCCTAAACAACCCTACAAGCTACAACTTTGTGCTCAGCTAATTGAGGATCAGAGTTCTTTTTAATCAGGACATCTAAGCCACAAAGTTGCAACTCCTAGGTATACATTCTTCTTCCCTACTTTTTCCTTTTTTCTTTCTTAGGTGGAGCCTTTCCTTTGGTTGCCTTTTGATGCAATGCCACTTGTGGGTTACACACTTGGCACTGATTACTCAGCAACCTAAGAGAGACACCCCTCTTTATTCTATTTTTCATTTTTTTTTTTTCAGCTCATCATTTTTTTTATAAAGGAGAAGAAGAATGCTTATGCTTAAAGGGAGAGAGGAATGTTCCTAGGCCTAGGGTGGCCTCCCCCAAACTTAAACTACTCATTGTCCCCAATGAGTGTCTGAGGTGGCACACCCCCAAACTTGTCCTAGAAGCATCTAGTCTAAGGTAAAACAAAGAGAATCTAAAAGTCCTAGGCATAGGCAGAACATTCTAAAAGTAAATATCACAGCAGCAGAAATTTGAAAAAACAGACAGGTAAGGACTGAAAGCTATGCATGCTGAGCTTTTTAGAGGTTAATTTAAACTATCAAAGGGTGTCCTATAACACTCATCCAACATGCTTTGAGATAAGCTATATAGGGTAGTCATGATAGCAGCAAAAGATAAAATTGTAAACAGGACCAACCTAGCTAAACAGACAGTCAAAAACATGCATTCAGTAATAAAAATTGCGGTTTCCGCAATTATTTCGCAATAAAGACTGGGCAGATATATCAGTGACTAAGGCCCCTATGCATGCTTTTTCCCGTCATCCAAGCTATACAAAAAGGAAACTAACCTAATCTACCTATGCAACTATCATCAGACTACACTAAACAAATTTAAAAGTTAAAACTAAACAACTAAAACAGATCAAAAGATTAACTCAAAACAGCATAGTTCACATGGTTCAACAAAAAGCAGTTTTTTTTTTCTAAGGGAACAGCAATACTCCCTTCAGTGCTTCTCAAACCAGCACTCAGATGTCTTCCTCATCATCATTCCGTCGTGGTCGTGGAGGCGCCCATGGATTCATTAAGTTCGTAGGGAAGTCAGGAAAGATGCATCCCAATTGGTCAGCAACCTCCCTGTCCCTTGCCTGCGCATATGTGGCCCATTGAGCCATCCTCTTCTGCAGATCCGTCAGGCAAGCCATGGTCAAAGACTGAGCAGCAGCCAAGCCATCAAGCTCGAACTCCATGTTCCCCTTCCTGCGCAACCTCAAGGCAGTAGGCAATTCCAGGTAGCCCGTGTAGGCCAGCTGCCTTTCCATGCGCTCGATTGGGACCCCTGCACGTAAGCACAGTTTAGTAATGGTATTGGGAAAGAAAAGTGGTCCCTTACCCTTTTTGGCGCAGTCAGCAATTGAAGCTGCAATGACCTCGCCCACGTTGATCGTGAGACCTCGCATGATGGCATAGACCAGCAGCGATCTGCTCTGGTTGATGGTGGTCTCATGAGTCACTGGGGACAGCTTCCTCCTCACGAAGGAAAACCAGACAGCCGCCTTGGCTGTGAGGGTGGCACTCATCAGGGTGTGCCTCCCATTGCGCGAGACTGTCCAGGATGCCTCTGGCTGGCCAATGATCCGAATGGCCTCCTCCAAGACAGCCTCTGTTGGCTCATCAACAATCCTTGCATAGTCAGTATGTTTTTGGCCTTTGAGGCCATAGGCTTCGTTGATCGCCTTTGCTGAGAAGTCTACCTCAACCCCTCTGACCACAGATAGGCCATCCCCCGGATTCATCAGATTGGCGTAGAAGTCATACACCATGCTGAAGTAGGCTGGATTGGGTGGTCTGCATAGCTTCTCCCAACCGTGATTCGTGATTCCTGCGCGCAAGAATTGCGGCAGGTCAGCAGGTGCGTCGAGGAATCCCTTCTCGTGCAGCAACTCTCTCTTTCTCAGCTCAGCGCCCCTGGACTCAGCATCAGAGGAGACATACCTCACTGATTGAGGCTCATCTTCAGGGTAAAGCTTGGCTTTCCCTTTGTCTTTTGGTTTGGCTGACTCAGCAGCCTCAATCTTGAGCTTTTTCAGCGACGGCTCATCACTCTCTTTCTCTGATGGAGGCGCAGCCTTCTTGGTTCTCTTTTTCTTTGACTTCTTGGGCCGTTTGGCCTTAACAGCCTTGGCGGCCTTCTTCTTCTTCAACCTCGCCTTGGTTGTCAATTGCTGGAGGCAATCCCCCAGTATTTCGTCCATCGAATCAGTCCTCTGCACAGGGCTCTCAGGGCTGGCTTCCCTCAAAGGAGAGAAGACCTCTTCTTCCTCAGCTTCCCCACTGCCTTGCGTTGATTCTTGGTACTCCCCATATGGGAATTCAGGGTCAGGTTGTGGGGAAGTGGGTGATACTGCAGGGCTCTCTTCTGGTGGAGATATGTGTTCAGAACTCTGCGGCGATGGAGGAAGCTCAGGGCTTTGCGCTGGCGGAGATGGCGAAGAGCTCTGTTTTGGTGACTCGTGTGACCGAGGATCACCTTCTTGACTCTCCACAGAGGGAGTCTTTTCCTTGCTTGCTTCTTCGGCCACCGCCATACTCCATTTGCGTTTCTTGGGTGTGCCTGCTGGTTCAGAGGGTCCAGCAGGTATCTCCGTGACAACCTTCCACTTCTTCTTGCGGATCGGCAGTTTGGGAAGTCGTTCAGTTCGCGCAGCATCAGCGTCTGCAAGGGCAAGAAGTGCTTCCCTCGCAGAAGTTTCAGCTTCGTCAGCCCTCTTCTTGGACGCCGACCGTTCAGCTCTTGTTAGCACCATCGTCGAACTGTGGAGATTTGGAAAGAGGAATCACAGATGAAGAGAAAAGCAGATTTCTTGGAGTTCAGATAATGGGAGAGTCGTACGGATCATCGCGCCTCTAACGGATATAAATAAAACAAAAAAAAAAAAAAACCCAACGGCTATATTTGTTGCGGATTCTGCAATTCCAGCGCAATTCTAGTGACCGTTGGAGATTTTTTGCGCTTAAATGCCAATCTTTCCTCAACCGTATCTTTGATTTGGCTTGATATCTCCTCGATTTTTTTTATCTTGATTTCATCTCCTTGATTCCCTCTATTGATTCCCTGCAAAAATAAATAAAATCAACAACAAATACTTAATTAAAATCACACAAAAATATACACAAACAGTAACCGGAAAATCGCAAAAAATAAACTAAGGCATGAGCCTCATATTGACGAGCACAGCAATCACTCGTCCTCTCTCGTTCTCGTTTTCATGTCTCAGTCAAGAGGAAGGCCGAGAGAGTCTTCACATCTCCTTCCTCATAGTAGTGCTTCAATCTTGCACCATTAACCATGAATGGTTGTCCTTGCTGCAGGTTCTTTATCTCGATTGCACCATGAACAAACACATTAGTTATTATAAATGGACCTGACCATCTAGACTTAAGTTTACCTGGAAATAATTTCAATCGTGAGTTAAACAATAAGACAAGCTGGCCTTTCTTGAAGTCCTTAATCCTAAGTCTACTGTCGTGCCAAATCTTGGTCTTCTCCTTATACATTTTGGCATTTTCATAAGACATATGCCTAAGCTCATCAAGCTCATGTAATTGCAAAGACCGCAATGTTCCCGCATCGGTCACGCAGTAATTCAACTCTTTTAGGGCCCAAAATGCTTTAATTTCTAACTCGAATGGCAAGTGACATGCTTTGCCATACACCAGTCTATAAGGAGACATACCTAGGGGTGTCTTATATGCAGTTCTATACGCCCAAAGTGCATCCTCGAGTTTAAACGCCCAATCTTTTCTATTGGGTTTGACCACTTTTTCTAGTATGTTTTTAATCTCCCTATTTGAAATTTCAGCTTGGCCATTCGAGTGTGGGTGATAAGGAGTGGCTACTCTATGTCTAATATTATACTTAGCCAACACTCTCTCCATAGCTTTGTTAATGAAATGTGTCCCCTCATCACTGATTATAGCCCGAGGTGTCCCAAATCTAGTAAAAATATGTCTATGTAAGAATCTTATGACTGTTTTTGCATCATTATTTGGACATGCTATAGCCTCTACCCACTTAGATACGTAGTCTACTGCTACAAGGATGTAAAGGTTACCTGTTCTCTGGCATTCATCACAGCTGTGTGCATAGTTGTGGGCATCCTTGAAGATTGTTGGTCAATAGTAGCCACTCTAGAACACCTTTGCAGCTGTCCTTTGGCCACCAAAATGTCCACCATAGGGTGCTGTATGGCAGTGCTGCAGCACAGACTTCGCCTCAGCAGCTGACACACACTTCCTGAGCAGACCATCAGCACATGTCTTGTAAAGTGTGGGATCATCCCATATGAATTTCCTTGCCTCATGAAGGAACTTCTTCTTCTCTTGGCCTCCCTTGAAAGTTGGTAGTACCTGTGATGCAAGGAAGTTAGCAATGTCAGCAAACCAAGGTTCCTCATCGTTATCACGATGAGTCAATACAAAGACATGTTCATCAATAAAAGCATCAGAAATTGCGGTTTCCGCAATTTTTTCGCAATTATGCTGCAATCTAGAAAGATGATCCGCAACCACATTTTCACATCCTTTCTTATCTCTAATGTCTAGATCAAACTCTTGCAGTAGCAAAACCCATCTAATCAACCTAGGCTTAGCATCAGCCTTCCTCATAAGGTACTTCAAAGCAGAATGGTCAGTGTACACAATTGTCCTAGTGCCTACAATGTAATTCCTAAACTTCTCACAAGCAAACACTACAGCTAGCATCTCCTTCTCAGTAGTCGTGTAATTACATTGTGCCTCATTAAGTGTCTTACTAGCATAGTATACAGGGTGTGTTAACTTGTCAATCTTCTGTCCTAACATAACCCCTACAGCATAGTCACTTGCATCACATAACATCTCAAAGGGAAGATCCCAATTAGGCCCTACTATAATAGGTGTTGTGACTAGTGCTTCCTTAAGGGTTTTCCAAGCTAGGAAACATTCTTTAGAGAAAATGAACGGTTTGTTTAGCTCTAGAAGCTCACATAAAGGCTTGGAGATCTTAGAAAAGTCTTTAATGAACCTTCTATAGAAATCAGCATGCCCTCAGAAACTTCTAATGGCCTTGACATTTTGGGGTTCTACCAATTTCTCTATTATTTCAATTTTTGCCCTGTCAACTTCTACACCTGCCCTTGACACTCTATGACCTAAGACAATCCCTTCATCCACCATGAAGTGGCACTTTTCCCAATTTAGGACTAGGTTAGTCTCCTCACACCTAGCCAGGACTTGTCCTAACTTCTCTAGACAGTTTGTAAATGAATCCCCAAAGACTGAGAAATCATCCATGAATATCTCTATCATGGACTCATCCAAATCAGAGAAGATTGCCAACATGCACCTTTGGAATGTTGTCGGTGCATTGCATAAGCCAAAAGGCATTCTGCGAAAGGCAAAAGTTCCAAAAGGGCAAGTGAAGGTAGTCTTCTCTTGGTCCTTAGGGTCTATAGTAATCTGGTTATATCCAGAATAACCGTCTAAGAAGCAGTAGTAGGCTCTACCAGCTATCCTATCTAGCATCTGATCAATGAATGGTAGAGGAAAATGGTCTTTTTTGGTTTCTTTATTTAGTTTCCTATAATCCATGCAAACTCTCCATCCTGTGATAGTCCTTGTTGGAATCAGTTCATTGTTCTCATTGACTACCACAGTCATCCCCCCCTTCTTAGGTACACATTGTATAGGGCACCCACTGACTACTAGCTATGGGGAAGATCACACCAGCATCTAACCATTTTATTATTTTCTTTTTAACTACCTCTTTCATAGAGGTGTTCAACCTACGTTGGTGATCTACTCTAGGTGTATGCTCTTCTTCTAGTATAATCTTATGCATGCAATAGGAAGGGCTAATGCCTCTAATGTCGGCAATAGTCCATGCAATAGCCTTCCTATGTTGCTTAAGTAGTAAAATCAGTTCAACCTCATGCTTTTCACTTAATTTAGAAGAAATAATCACAGGCAAAGTATCATTACTTCCTAGATATGCATACTTGAGGTGAGTGGGGAGAGGTTTCAATTCTAAGACAGGTGGATGCTCAATGGATGGTTTTAATGGATTCAAAGATTTTTCAGTTAAGTCAATATTCATACAAACATGCTGAGGGTTATTTACAGGTATGTCCATTATCTCAGCTATGTTTAAGTCAGTTAATTCTAATCCTACATATTCATGAGCATGCTTAGTCAACAATTCATGCTCCAATTGTTCTTCCATTAACGAATCTACAATGTCCATGCTAGCACAAGATTCAGAGTCAGAAGGATACCTCAGTGCTTTAAAAACACTAAACTTAACCTCCTCGTCATGAACCCTCATAGTGAGCTCACCTTTTTGGACATCTATCAGGGCCCTACCTGTGGCTAGAAATGGTCTACCTAACAGGATGGGGACCTCCTTGTCTGCTTCATAATCCAGGATAATGAAATCTGCAAGGAAAATAAACTTGTCAACCTTTACAAGAATATCCTCAATCTTACCTTCAGGGTATGCTATGGATCTGTCTGCTAGTTGTAAAGTGACAGTGGTTGGACGTGCTTCTCCTATTCCTAGCTGGCGGAATAGTGATAGGGGCATGAGGTTTATGCTGGCTCCCAGGTCACAAAGCGCTCTGCCCACGTGCTTGCCTCCTAACTCTACTGGTAAGGTGAAGGAACCAGGATCCTTCACCTTCTTGGATAGCTTGTTCTGGATTATGGCACTGCACTCCTCAGTGAGATTTACTGTTTCAAACTCACCAATTATTTTCTTGTTAGTTATAATATCTTTCAAAAACTTTACATAAGAAGGCATAGACTGTAAAACTTCTACAAAAGGAATATTAACATGCACTTGCTTAAGAATTTCTAGAAATTTATTAAAGTGCACTTCCTGTTCTTGTTTTTTCTTTAGCCTTATAGGAAATGGAGGTGGTGGCACATATGCAGGCACTTCAGGTCGCCTTAGGATAGGTGGAGGCCTTGGAATTTCTTCTATCTCCTCTATGATTGGCTCCAGCCTTGGTCCTGATGTGCTTGTTGGTGGTGGACCTTGGTTTGGCAGAGACTCCAGTGGAGCACTAGACTCAGTGTTCTCTACTCTCTTTGGTGTGTCCTTGGTGTTGCTCACTGTTACGTCTCCAAAAGTGACCTTTTTAGGACTTAATTATCTTAGAAAGATGTTCACTCTTAGGTGTTTTTGATAGCATTTAGCCTAAACCTATGCTTAAATATGAGATTTAGAAGAAGGTAGGTAAATTAGGACTTATGTACAATAGGGAAGAAAAGGGTTGAAAACCGAAGGAAAAGAATGAAAAACAAGCATTGCGACAGCATTGCGGAAACATTGCGGAAACCGCAATGTTTCAAGTGAAAACCGTAAGTTGACGGATCTTTTTCTGTTAATTTCCGTTATTTCAGGGATTCGTTCTTTCTCCTCCATCCATTCTGAAGTACGACGTTGAAGATTGATGGTTCTCCTTGGCCCAAACGCACCTGCAGATTGCTATAAAAGGGGGTCAAAGTCGAGGGTTCAAGCATCATCCGAAAGCGTAGAAGTCTTCTTGCAGTCCATCTTTTCTCCTGTTTCCCTTTGCCGTCTGCTGGTTTGCGAAGCTCAGCTGTTGGAATCGATAATCTGATAGGAAGGAGAGGAGGTTCTTCTTCTCTCCCGATTGGATTCATCCAAGCAAGGCTGACCTTTCTCATCCTTCATTCGAGGCGGTTGCGACGAGACATTCAAGCTTGTTTTACTGCTTTCTGCTTTTCATTTCCATTTTTCAGCTTTGTCTTGTTGCTGTTCCTTTTCTAGAAGCTAGATTAGACTATTTCGTTGTGTTCTGTCTATCTGTTATTTGCTTTAAAGCTTTCCTTTGTCAGTCAAACAATCAAGTAATCAAATCTCAATTCTTCATTTCACAGTTTCTTGCCTTTGCATTCTACTGCTTTCCCTTGCTGTTTTAAGCATATTTCCCTTCTAAGCATGTCTATCTTATCCCTTATTTCTGTTCTTCCTATATCCATGAGTAACTAAGTCACATAGGGGCATGCTGACAACAATTCTATAGGCTAAAAAACGTGAACCAAGCATGTAGGATAGCTCTCGAAGCATTGATTGTATGTAAGCTTCATCCCACGGGCAATTTCGATTGGCCATCCATTTTGTCCAAAGAACTCCTAACCTCTGGAAGGAGTAAGAGTTCAGAGTCATATAATCATGCTAGCCTTTCATGGTAGCCAGAAAACGACCTAGGAATAGGCGGTTTCCTAGTACAAACCATAACTTTCTGCTTTAACAAGATGCTTAAGACCTTACTTGGACATGAGTAAACTAAAGAATCTAATGCATGGAATCGGACGATACATGAGATTGAGTGAGTTTGATGCATAGAGAGTTGATCCAATGCTTGAGAATCGTGAGAAAAAGCCTATAGAGGAGTCGTTAGTAGCCCTTGTTTCTCCATTTTACACACTTTCGCTGTTAATTAAATTGCGGTAGAATTGCTGTTTCCGCAATTCTGCTAAAGTTACAATTATGTCTAGCCATTTTTGTCTCCATTTATTAGTCTCGTCTCTTTTCATTTGAGTTTAACTTTGACTTGCATTTGTTTATGTTGCTACCCTCTACGTATTCAGTAGGAAATAGACAATTTAAAACCAATTCTACCCCATCAAATCCACCCCTTCTTTCTTAACTTTACACTTCATGAATAGCTTATAATAAATCTCTGTGGGAAAACGAATGAAATATACTTAATACTTGCTATAAGACCATGTATGCTTGCATGTTCTGAGTGCTCTCTCTACCTTATTGCTTATTTATTTTAACACATTGAGCACGCAACAAGTTTTTGGCGCCGCTGCCGGGGATTTATTTAAGTGAAAACGAAGTTTGTTAAGTTTGAAACACCAAGTTTATTGCCTATTGAAGCTGATCTGTTTCATTTCTTTTGCAGGTACTATTGGGTTAGTTTATGAGTGAGCCTTCAAGTAGTGATCTAGAGTTCAATCCTGAGCCTGAGAGATTACTTAGGGCCAGAAATAGAGCCAAGAAACGTCTCTTTAAACAACCCCCTGTACCTCAAGTAATTGCGGGAACCGCAATTCCTCCGCAATTGTCTCAAGAAGAAATGAATGGAATAGTTCCAAATCCGGTGCCTGTCACTCGCAATCCCATCGAAATAGCGAATGACAAGGATAGCGCCATACTTTCGTACCTAGTACCTATGCCTGGGGAGCTGAACCCCAGCATAATCCGTCCTGAAATCACTGCCAACTCATTCGAGTTAAAGCCAGTGATGTTCCAAATGTTGTCCACTGTGGGACAATTCTTTGGAGTGGAAAATGAGGATCCCCACAACCATCTTAGAAACTTCTTAGGGGTTAGTGATACATTCATCATCCCTGGAGTTTCCCAAGAAGCCTTGAGGCTATACCTTTTCCCTTACTCTTTGAGGGACAAAGCAAAAACATGGTTGAACTCATTACCCTCAGGATCAGTCCTTAATTGGACAGACTTAGCAGAAAAATTCCTAGTCAAATACTTCCCACCTGATAGGAATTCTACCTTTCGTGATGACATAATCAAGTTTAAACAAGCTGACACTGAGTCTCTTCACGAAGCTTGGACAAGGTTTAAAGATCTTCTTCTTAAATGACCACATCATGGCATCCCATGGTGTATCCAAATAGAGGTCTTTTTCAAAGGATGCAACCCCAACACTAGACAAGTCTTAAACTCATCTGCTGGAGGTTCCATGTTGTCCAAGAGTTACAACGAGGCCTATGAGATCTTGGAGAAGATCTCAGCATCTCACTGTAGGTGGTCAGATGATCCAGTTGAGCCAACTAGAGCTCAAGACAAGGATGCTCTAAGTGCAATGAGCAGCCAAATAAATGCCCTGACCAACCTAGTCAAGCAAATGGCTCAAGCCAATCTCCAAACAAGTGTCAACACCGCCACAGCCATGTCAAGGGGCACCCAACCAAGTCAAGGTGAGACACTTATCTGTGGATTCTGTGGGGAAGGGCACCTGTATGAATACTGCCCTGGGAATCCATCCTCAGTCTGCTATATTGGAAGCCAACAGCAGCCTAGGAACAACCCCTACTCTAATACTTACAACCCTGGTTGGAGGAACCACCCAAACCTATCATGGGGTGGCCAACAGAATGCTAACCAAACTCCTAACCAACCAAGGCCGAGTGGAACACCTGGTTTCACTCCCCAACATAACCAATCCATGTATCAAAAACCATACAACCAACCTGTAGGATCTTCTGTAGAAAACTTACTCAAGGAATACATAGCCAAGAATGATGCCACACTACAGAGTCAGCAAGCCACTCTTAGGAGCCTAGAGAACCAAATAGAGCAACTAGCCAATGAAATCAAAAGTAGGCCCCAAGGTAGACTCCCTGCTGACACTGAAGTGCCAAGGAGAGATGGTAAAGAACAAGTTCAAGCAATTGAACTTAGAAGTGGTAGACCATTGGTAAGCAGCACCAAAGACACACCAAAGAGAGTAGAGAACACTGAGTCTAGTGCTCCACTGGAGTCTCTGCCAAACCAAGGCCCACCACCAACAAGCACATCAGGAGCCAGGCTGGAGCCAATTATTGAGGAGATAGAAGAAATTCCAAGGCCTCCACCAATCCTAAGGCGACCTGACGTGCCTGCATATGTGCCACCACCTCCATATCCTCGAAGGCTTAAGAAGAAGCAGGAACAGGAAGTGCACTTTAATAAATTCTTAGAAATTCTTAAACAAGTGCATGTCAACATTCCTTTTGTAGAAGTTTTACAGTCTATGCCTTCCTATGTAAAGTTTTTGAAAGATATTATTACTAACAAAAAAATAATTGGTGAGTTTGAAACAGTAAACCTCACTGAGGAGTGCAGTGCCATACTCCAGAACAAGCTACCCAAGAAGGAGAAGGATCCTGGTTCCTTCACCTTACCTGTAGAGCTAGGAGGCAAGCACGTGGGCAGAGCGCTTTGTGACCTGGGCGCCAGCATAAACCTCATGCCCCTATCACTATTCCGCCAGTTGGGAATAGGAGAAGCACGTCCAACCACTATCACTTTACAACTAGCAGACAGATCCATTGCATACCCTGAAGGTAAGATTGAGGATATTCTAGTGAAAGTTGACAAATTTATTTTCCTTGCAGATTTCATTATCCTGGATTATGAAGCAGACAAGGAGGTCCCCATCCTATTAGGCAGACCATTTCTTGCCACAGGTAGGGCCCTGATCGACGTCCAAAAAGGTGAGCTCACTATGAGGGTTCATGATGAAGAGGTGAAATTTAGTGTGTATAAAGCTTTGAGGTACCCCTCTGACCTTGAATCCTGTGCTAGCATGGACGTTGTAGATTCTTTAATGGAAGAACAATTGGAGCATGTATTATTAACCAAGCATGCTAATGAATATGTAGGATTAGAATTAACTGATTTAAACATAGCTGAGATAATGGACATATCTGTAAATAACCCTCAGCATGTTTGTATGAATATTGACTTAACTGATAGAGCCTTGAATCCTTTAAAGCCATCCATTGAGCATCCACCTGTATTAGAATTAAAACCTCTCCCCACTCACCTCAAGTATGCATATCTAGGAAATAATGAAACTTTGCCTGTGATTATTTCTTCTAAATTAAGTGAAAAGCATGAGGTTGAACTGATTTTACTACTTAAGCAGCATAGGAAGGCTATTGCATGGACTATTGCTGATATTAGAGGCATTAGCCCTTCTTATTGCATGCATAAGATTATACTAGAGGAAGAGCACACACCTAGAGTAGATCACCAACGTAGGCTGAACCCCTCTATGAAAGAGGTAGTTAAGAAAGAAATAATTAAATGGTTAGATGCTGGTGTAATCTTTCCTATAGCTAGTAGTCAGTGGGTGAGCCCTATACAGTGTGTACCTAAAAAGGGTGGGATGACTGTGGTAGTCAATGAGAACAATGAACTGATTCCAACTAGGACTGTCACAGGATGGAGAGTTTGCATGGATTATAGGAAGCTAAATAAAGAGACCAAGAAAGACCATTTCCCTCTACCATTTATTGACCAAATGCTAGACAGAATAGCTGGTAGAGCCTACTACTGTTTCTTAGACGGTTATTCAGGTTATAACCAGATCACTATAGACCCTAAGGATCAAGAGAAGACCACCTTCACTTGCCCTTTTGGAACTTTTGCCTTTCGCAGAATGCCTTTTGGCTTAGGCAATGCACCGGCAACTTTCCAAAGGTGCATGTTGGCAATCTTCTCTGATTTGGATGAGTCCATGATAGAGATATTCATGGATGATTTCTCAGTCTTTGGGGATTCATTTACAAACTGTCTAGAGAATTTAGGACAGGTCTTGGCTAGGTGTGAGGAGACCAACCTAGTCCTAAATTGGGAAAAGTGCCATTTCATTGTGGATGAAGGGATTGTCTTAGGACATAGAGTGTCAAGGGCAGGTGTAGAAGTTGACAGGGCAAAGATAGAAATCATAGAGAAGTTGGTAGAGCCTCAGAATGTCAAGGCCATTAGAAGTTTCTTAGGGCATGCTGGCTTCTACAGAAGGTTCATTAAGGACTTTTCTAAGATAGCCAAGCCTCTGTGTGAGCTTCTAGAGCTAAATAGGCCATTCATCTTCTCTAAGGAATGTTTAGTAGCTTGGAAAACCCTTAAGAAAGCACTAGTCACAGCACCTATTATAGTAGGGCCAGATTGGGATCTCCCATTTGAGATGTTATGTGATGCTAGTGACTATGCTGTAGGGGTTATGTTAGGACAGAAGATTGACAAGCTAACACACCCTGCATACTATGCTAGTAAAACCCTGAATGAGGCTCAATGTAATTATACAACTACTGAGAAAGAGATGCTTGCTGTAGTGTTTGCTTGTGAGAAATTTAGAAACTATATTGTAGGCACTAGGACAATTGTGTACACTGACCATTCTGCCTTAAAGTATCTCATGAGGAAGGCTGATGCTAAGCCTAGGTTGATTAGGTGGGTGTTATTGCTGCAGGAATTTGATTTGGACATTCGAGACAAGAAAGGATGTGAAAATGTGGTTGCGGATCACCTTTCTCGATTGCAGCACAATTGCGAAAAAATTGCGGAACCCGCAATTTCTGATGCTTTTATTGATGAACATGTCTTTGTTTTGGCTCATCGTGATAACGATGAGGAACCTTGGTTTGCTGACATTGCTAACTTCCTTGCATCACAGGTATTACCAGTTTTCAAGGGAAGACAAGAGAAGAAGAGGTTCCTTCATGAAGCAAGGAAATTCATATGG
Source organism: Herpetospermum pedunculosum (assembly GCA_028017165.1). Classification (NCBI taxonomy): domain Eukaryota; kingdom Viridiplantae; phylum Streptophyta; class Magnoliopsida; order Cucurbitales; family Cucurbitaceae; genus Herpetospermum; species Herpetospermum pedunculosum. Next base: position 47,107,874 of record CM051528.1, on the reverse strand, counting down.
GATGATCCCACACTTTACAAAACATGTGCTGACGGCTTGCTGAGGAAGTGTGTTTCAGCTGCTGAGGCGAAGTCTGTGCTGCAGCACTGCCACACAGCTCCTTATGGTGGACACTTTGGTGGTCAAAGAACAGCTGCAAAGGTATTTCAGAGTGGCTACTATTGGCCAACAATCTTCAAGGATGCCCACAACTATGCCCACAGCTGCGATGAATGCCAAAGAACAGGTAACCTCAGTCGCAATGATGAAATGCCTCTCACCTACATCTTAGAGTTGGAGCTCTTTGATGTGTGGGGCATTGATTTCATGGGACCATTTCCCCCATCTTCAGGTAACCTTTACATATTAGTGGCAGTAGACTATGTATCCAAGTGGGTAGAAGCCATAGCATGTCCCAATAATGATGCCAAAACAGTAATAAAATTCTTGCATAGGCATATTTTTACTAGGTTTGGAACACCTCGTGCTATCATTAGTGATGAGGGGACACATTTCATTAATAAGGCTATGGAGAGAGTGTTGGCTAAGTATAACATTAGACATAGAGTAGCCACTCCTTATCACCCACACTCGAATGGTCAGGCTGAAATTTCAAATAGGGAGATTAAGAACATCCTGGAAAAAGTGGTCAAACCTAATAGAAAGGACTGGTCATTTAAACTCGAGGATGCACTTTGGGCGTATAGAACTGCATATAAGACACCCTTAGGTATGTCTCCTTACAGACTTGTGTATGGTAAAGCTTGTCATCTTCCATTCGAGTTAGAAATTAAGGCATTTTGGGCACTAAAAGAGTTGAATTATTGCGTGACCGATGCGGGAACGTTGCGGTCTTTGCAATTACATGAGCTTGATGAGCTTAGACATATGTCTTATGAAAATGCCAAAATGTATAAGGAAAAGACCAAGATTTGGCACGACAGTAGACTTAGGATCAAGGACTTTAAGAAAGGCCAACTTGTTTTATTATTCAACTCACGATTGAAATTATTTCCAGGCAAACTTAAGTCTAGATGGTCAGGTCCTTTTGTAATTACTAATGTGTTTGTTCATGGTGCCATCGAGATAAAGAACCTGCAGCAAGGTCAACCCTTCATGGTCAATGGTGCAAGGTTGAAGCACTACTATGAGGAAGGAGATGTGAAGACTCTCTCGGCCTTCCTCTTGACTGAAGCGTGAAATTAAGAATGAGAGAGGACGAGTGATTGCTGTGCTCGTCAACATGAGGCTCATGCCTTAGTTTATTTTTTGCGATTTTCCGGTTATCATTTGTGTATAAGTTTGTATGATTTTAATTGCGAATTTGATGTTGATTTTATTTCTTCTTGTATGGAATCGATAGAGGGAATCAAGGAGAGTAAATCCAGCTTTAAAAATCAAGAAAATATTGGGCCAAATAAAAGATACGGATGAGCAAAGATTGACATTTAGATGAAAAAAAAATCTCCAACGGTCACTAAAATTGCGCTGGATTTGCAGGATCCGCAAAAATATAGCCGTTGGGATTTATCCGTTTTCTTTATATCCGTTAGAAGGCGCGTTGATCTGTACGATTCTCCCATTCTCTGAACTCCAAGAAAACTGCGATTCTCTTCATCTGTGATTCTTCTTTCCAAACCTCCACGATTCAACAATGGTGTTCACGAGGGCTGAAAGATCTGCGGCCAATAAAAAGGTTGACGACGCTGAAACGGCTGCGAGAGACGCACTGCTTGCCTTGGCTGAGGCTGACGCCGCGCGAACTGAACGCCTTCCCAAACTTCCGATTCGCAAGAAGAAGTGGAAGGTCGTCACAGAGATACCTGCTGGACCCTCTGAGCCAGCAGGCACACCCAAGAAGCGCAAGTGGAGTATGGCTGTGGCCGAGGAAGAAATCAAGAACAAGACTCCCTCTGTGGAGAGTCAAGAACAAAGCCAGCCATCCCACGAGTCAGCCAAGCGCAGCCCGTCACCATCTCCGCCAGCTCAAAGCCCTGAGCTTTCCTCATCACCACCAGTGCAGAGTCCTGAACTACCTTCGTCACCACAGAGTTCTGCACAGACACCTACAGTAGAGCAAAGAACCACGCCGTCGCACACTTCCCCACGGCCTGACCCTGAATTCATATATGGGGAGTACCAAGAATCAACGCAGGGCAGTGGGGAAGGTGAGGAAGAAGAGGTTTTCTCTCCGTTGAGGGAAGCCAACCCTGAGAGTCCTGCGCAGAAGGATGATTCCATGAAAGAGACATTGGGGGCTTGCCTCCATGCGATCGCAACCAAGGAAAAGCTGAAGAAGAAGAAGGCTGCCAAGAATATCAAAGCCAAACGGTCCAAGAAATTAAAGAAAAAGAAAGCCAAGAGGGCGCTGGCATCAGAGGGAGAGAGTGCTGAGCCGTCGTTCAAGAAGCTCAAGCTTGAGGCTGCGGAGTCAGCCAAACCAAAGGACAAAGGGAAGGCCAAGCTTTACCCTGAAGATGAGCCTCAGTCAGTGAGGTATGTGTCCTCTGACGCTGAGTCCAGGGGTATTGAGCTGAGAAAGAGGGAGTTGCTGCATGAGAAGGGCTTCCTCGACAGACCTGCTGACCTGCCGCAATTCTTGCGCACAGGCATTGTGAATCACAGCTGGGAGGAGTTGTGCAGGCCACCCAATCCGGCTTACACGAGTATGGTATATGACTTCTACGCCAACCTACGAAACTCTGAGGAGGGGCTGTCTGTGGTTAGGGGAGTAGAAGTGGACTACTCAGCAAAAGCCATCAACGAAGCCTATGGCCTAAAGGGCCAAAAACATACTGACTGTGCGAGGATCGTTGATGAGCCTACTGAGGCAGTCCTGGAGGAGGCCATTCGAACCATTGGCCAGCCTGAAGCATCCTGGACCGTGTCACGCAATGGGAGGCACACTCTCATGAGTGCCAACCTCACAGCTAAGGCGGCTGTATGGTTTGCCTTTGTAAGGAGGAAGCTGTCCCCCGTGACTCATGAGACCACCATCAACCAGAGCAGATCGCTGCTGGTCTATGCCATCATGCGAGGTCTCACGGTCAACGTGGGTGAAATCATGTCAGCCGCCATTGCTGAGTGCGCGAAGAAAGGTAAGGGTCCATTGTTTTTTCCTAATACCATAACTAAACTCTGTTTGCTTGCAGGAGTTCCCATTGAGCGAATGGAGCAGCAAATGGCTTACACGGGCCACTTGGAGCTGCCTGCTGGCTTGAGGCTGAAAAGGAAGGGGAACATGGAATTCGAGCTGGATAGGTTGGCTGCTGACCAGTCGCTGTCCATGGCTTGCCTGATGGATATGCAGAAGAGGATGGCTCAATGGGCCACATACGCGCAGGCACGGGACAAGGAAGTTGCTGACCAGCTTGGGTGCATCTTCCCTGACTTCCCCACGAATCTCCTGAATCCATGGGTGCCTCCACGACCACGACGACTTGATGAGGATGAAGACATCTGAGTGCTGGTTTGAATTGCACTCAAGGGAGTATTGCTGTTCCCTTAGAAAAATAAAATTTCTGCTTTCTGATAGACCATGTGAATTATGCTGTTTTTAGTAAGATTTTGATCTGTTTTAGTTGCTTAGTTTTACGTTTTTAAATTGCTTAGTATAGCCTGCTGCTAGCTGATTAGGTAGGATAGTTTAGGTTTATTTTTGTCAAGCTTGAATGACTGGATAAAGCATGCTTAGGGGCCTTAGTGACTGATATATCTGCCCGGGCTTGATTGCGAAATAATTGCGGTACCCGCAATTTTTATTAATGAATGCATGTTTTGGACTGTCTGTTTAGCTAGGCTGTGATCTGTTTAAATTCTATCTTTTGCTGCTTTCATGACTACCTTATATAGCTTATCTAAATGCATGCTGGATGAGTGTCGTAGGACACCCTTTGATAGTTTAAATTAACCTCTAAAAAGCTCAGCATGCATAGCTGTAAGTCCTTGCCTGTCTGTTTTTTTCAATTTTCTGCTGCTGTGATATTTTCTTTTACAATGTTCTGCCTATGCCTAGGACTTTTAGATTCTCTTTGTTTTACCTTAGACTAGATGCTTCTAGGACAAGTTTGGGGGTGTGCCACCTCAGACACTCATTGGGGACAATGAGTAGTTGAAGTTTGGGGGAGGCCACCCTAGGCCTAGGAACATTCCTCTCTCCCTTAAAACATAAGCATTCTTCTTCTCCTTGACAAAAATAATGAACTGAAAAAAAAAAAAAATGAAAAATAGAATAAGGAGGGGAGTCTCTCTTAGGTTGCTGAGTAATCAGTGCCAAGTGTGTAACCCACAAGTGGCATTGCATCAAAAGGCAACCAAAGGAAAGGCTCCACCTGAGAAAGAAAAAAAGGAAAAAGTAGGGAGGAAGAATGTATACCTAGGAGTTGCAACTTTGTGGCTTAGATGTCCTATTTAAAAAGAACTCTGATCCTCAATTAGCTAAGCGCAAAGTTGTAGCTTGTAGGGTTGTTTAGGGAGATGAGTGTATATCCAATGTAGTGATGCCAGGGTTTAGGTTGTTCTCTTAAAGCACTACTGTCACTGTTAATACTAAGACTGGCATGACTCTAAGGAATCCTAGGTAGCTCATAAGTATAAACTAGAAGCATGTACTGAGTCTGGGGTAAAGCTAGATAGAATTTGAAACCTTAGGGATAGTGGCAGGATATGACAAAAGCAGGTAGATCAGTGTAGGGAGTTAATAAAGACAGTAGGAGTATTAGGCATGCGAAATCAGAAGAAGCTAAATGAGAGGGTAGTTTGAAGCTTAGAAGTGTGTCACAGGACAGCACTGCTATAGATAAGAATTTAGGAGAGTTAGTAAGTGGTTAAGGAAGAAGAAACAGCAGCCTAGGAAAAGTCCTTAGTTTGCTCGAGGACAAGCAAAACCTTAAGTTTGGGGGTGTGTTACGTCTCCAAAAGTGACCTTTTTAGGACTTAATTATCTTAGAAAGATGTTCACTCTTAGGTGTTTTTGATAGCATTTTGCCTAAACCTATGCTTAAATATGAGATTTAGAAGAAGGTAGCTAAATTAGGACTTATGTACAATAGGGAAGAAAAGGGTTGAAAACCGAAGGAAAAGAATGAAAAACAAGCATTGCGACAGCATTGCGGAAACATTGCGGAAACCGCAATGTTTCAAGTGAAAACCGTAAGTTGACTGATCTTTTTCTGTTAATTTCCGTTATTTCAAGGATTCGTTCTTTCTCCTCCATCCATTCTGAAGTACGACGTTGAAGATTGATGGTTCTCCTTGGCCCAAACGCACCTGCAGATTGCTATAAAAGGGGGTCAAAGTCGAGGGTTCAAGCATCATCCGAAAGCGTAGAAGTCTTCTTGCAGTCCATCTTTTCTCCTGTTTCCCTTTGCCGTCTGCTGGTTTGCGAAGCTCAGCTGTTGGAATCGATAATCTGATAGGAAGGAGAGGAGGTTCTTCTTCTCTCCCGATTGGATTCATCCAAGCAAGGCTGACCTTTCTCATCCTTCATTCGAGGCGGTTGCGACGAGACATTCAAGCTTGTTTTACTGCTTTCTGCTTTTCATTTCCATTTTTCAGCTTTGTCTTGTTGCTGTTCCTTTTCTAGAAGCTAGATTAGACTATTTCGTTGTGTTCTGTCTTTCTGTTATTTGCTTTAAAGCTTTCCTTTGTCAGTCAAACAATCAAGTAATCAAATCTCAATTCTTCATTTCACAGTTTCTTGCCTTTGCATTCTACTGCTTTCCCTTGCTGTTTTAAGCATATTTCCCTTCTAAGCATGTCTATCTTATCCCTTATTTCTGTTCTTCCTATATCCATGAGTAACTAAGTCACATAGGGGCATGCTGACAACAATTCTATAGGCTAAAAAACGTGAACCAAGCATGTAGGATAGCTCTCGAAGCATTGATTGTATGTAAGCTTCATCCCACGGGCAATTTCGATTGGCCATCCATTTTGTCCAAAGAACTCCTAACCTCTGGAAGGAGTAAGAGTTCAGAGTCATATAATCATGCTAGCCTTTCATGGTAGCCAGAAAACGACCTAGGAATAGGCGGTTTCCTAGTACAAACCATAACTTTCTGCTTTAACAAGATGCTTAAGACCTTACTTGGACATGAGTAAACTAAAGAATCTAATGCATGGAATCGGACGATACATGAGATTGAGTGAGTTTGATGCATAGAGAGTTGATCCAATGCTTGAGAATCGTGAGAAAAAGCCTATAGAGGAGTCGTTAGTAGCCCTTGTTTCTCCATTTTACACACTTTCGCTGTTAATTAAATTGCGGTAGAATTGCTGTTTCCGCAATTCTGCTAAAGTTACAATTCTGTCTAGCCATTTTTGTCTCCATTTATTAGTCTCGTCTCTTTTCATTTGAGTTTAACTTTGACTTGCATTTGTTTATGTTGCTACCCTCTACGTATTCAGTAGGAAATAGACAATTTAAAACCAATTCTACCCCATCAAATCCACCCCTTCTTTCTTAACTTTACACTTCATGAATAGCTTATAATAAATCTCTGTGGGAAAACGAATGAAATATACTTACTACTTGCTATAAGACCATGTATGCTTGCATGTTCTGAGTGCTCTCTCTACCTTATTGCTTATTTATTTTAACACATTGAGCACGCAACACTCACCAATGGTCTCCCACTTCTAAGTTCAATTGCTTGAACTTGCTCTTTACCATCTCTCCTTGGCACTTCTGTGTCAGCAGGAAGTCTACCTTGGGGCCTACTTTTGAGTTCGTTGGCTAGTTGCCCTATTTGGTTCTCTAGGCTCCTAAGAGTAGCTTGCTGACTCTGTAGAGTGGCATCATTCTTGGCTATGTATTCCTTGAGTAAGTTTTCTACAGAAGACCCTACAGGTTGGTTGTATGGTTTTTGATACATGGATTGGTTATGTTGGGGAGTGAAACCAGGTGTTCCACTCGGTCTTGGTTGGTTAGAAGCTTGGTTAGCATTCTGTTGGCCACCCCATGACAGGTTTGGGTGGTTCCTCCAACCAGGGTTGTAAGTATTGGAATAGGGGTTGTTCCTAGGCTGCTGCTGGCTTCCAACATAGCAGACTGAGGCTGGATTCCCAGGGCAGTATTCGTACAGGTGCCCTTCCCCACAGAATCCACAGAGAAGTGTCTCACCTTGACTTAGTTGGGTGCCCATTGACATGGCTGTGGCGGTGTTGACACTTGTTTGGAGATTGGCTTGAGCCATTTGCTTAACTAGGTTGGTCAGGGCGCTTATTTGGCTACTCATGGCATTGAGTGCGTCCTTGTCTTGAGCTCTAGTTGGCTCAACTGGATCATCTGACCACCTACAGTGAGATGCTGAGATCTTCTCCAAGATCTCATAGGCTTCGTTGTAACTCTTGGACAACATGGAGCCTCCAGCAGATGAATTTAGAACTTGTCTGGTGCTGGGGTTGCATCCTTTGAAAAAGACCTCTATTTGGATACACCATGGGATGCCATGGTGTGGACACTTAAGAAGAAGGTCTTTAAACCTTGTCCAAGCTTCGTGAAGAGACTCACTCTCAGCTTGTTTGAACTTGATTATGTCATCACGAAAGGTAGAATTCCTATCAGGTGGGAAGTATTTGACTAGGAATTTCTCCGCCAAGTCTGTCCAATTGAGGACAGATCCAGAGGGTAATGAGTTTAACCACGTTTTAGCCTTGTCCCTCAAAGAGTAAGGGAACAGATAGAGCCTCAAGGCTTCTTGGGAAACTCCAGGGATGATGAATGTATCACTAACTCCTAAGAAGTTTCTAAGATGGTTGTGGGGATCCTCATTTTCCACTCCAAAGAATTGTCCCACAGTGGACAACATTTGGAACATCACTGGCTTTAACTCGAATGAGTTGGCAGTGATTTCAGGGCGGATTATGTTGGGGTTCAGCTCCCCAGGCATAGGTACTAGGTAAGAAAGTATGGCGTTATCCTTATCATTCGCTATTTCGATGGGGTTGCGAGTGACAGGCACCGGATTTGGAACTATTCCATCCATTTCTTCTTGAGACAATTGCGGAGGAATTGCGGTTCCCGCAATTATTGGAGGTATAGAGGGTTGGTTAAAGAGACGTTTCTTGGCTCTATTTCTGGCCCTAAGTAATCTCTCAGGCTCAGGATTGAACTCTAGATCACTACTTGAAGGCTCACTCATAAACTAACCCAACTAGTACCTGCAAAAGAAATGAAACAGATCAGCTTCAATAGGCAATAAACTTCGTGTTTCAAACTTAACAAACTTCGTTTTCACTTAAATAAATCCCCGGCAGCGGCGCCAAAAACTTGTTGCGTGCTCAATGTGTTAAAATAAATAAGCAATAAGATAGAGAGAGCACTCAGAACATGCAAGCATAGATGATCTTATAGCAAGTAGTAAGTATTTTTTCATTCGTTTTCCCACAGAGATTTATTATAAGCTACTCGTGAAGTGTAAAGTTAAGAAAGAATGGGTGGATTTGACGGGGTAGAATTGGTTTTAAATTGTCTAAATCCTACGGAATATGTAAAGGATAGCAACATAAACAAGAGCAAGTCAAAGTTAAACTCAAAGGAAAAGAGACGAGATTAATAAACGAAGAAGAAAACAGCTAAACAGAATTGTAAACTTAGCAGAATTGCGGAAACAGCAATTCTACCGCAATTTTCCTAACAGCGAAAGTGTGTAAAATGGAGAAACAAGGGCTACTAACGACTCCTCTATAGGCATTTTCTCACGATTCTCAAGCATTGGATCAACTCTCTATGCATCAAACTCAGTCAATCTCATGTATCGTCCGATTCCATGCATTAGTTCTTTAGTTTACTCATGTCCAAGTAAGGTCTTAAGCATCTTGTTAAAGCAGAAAGTTATGGTTTGTACTAGGAAAACGCTTATTCCTAGGTCGTTTTCTGGCTACCTTGAAAGGCTAGCATGAGTGTATGACTCTGAACTCTTACTCCTTCCAGAGGTTAGGAGTTCTTTGGACAAAATGGATGGCCAATCGTAATTGCCCGTGGGATGAAGCTTACATACAATCAATGCTTCGAGAGCTATCCTACATGCTTGGTTCACGTTTTTTAGCCTATAGTATTGTCATTAGCATGCCCCTATGTGACTTAGTTACTCATGGATATAGGGAGAACAGAAAGAAGAGATAAAACAGATATGCTTAGAAGGAATTTAAAGACAAAACAGTAAAGAAAAACAGTAGATCGCAAAGACAAGAAACTGTGAAATGCTGAATTTTGCTTTAGATTACTTGATTGTTTGAATGAACAAAGGAAAGCTTAAAATGAGTAACACAAAGACAGAAAGCAACGAAATGCAATAAACTAGCTACTAGAAGGGAAACAACAACAAAGCAAAACTAGAAATTGGAAATGAAAGGCAGAAAACAGGAAATTGAGCTTGGACGCCTCGTCGCAACCGCCTCGGCTGAAGGATGAGAAAGGTCAGCCTTGCTTGGATGAATCCAATCGGGAGAGAAGATGAATCTTCTCTCCTTCCTATCAGATTATCGACTCCAACAGCTAAACTTCGCAAACCAACAGACGGCAAAGAAAAACAGGAGAAAAGATGGAGCTGCGAGAAGACTTCTACGCTTTCGGATGATGCTTGAACCCTCTACTTTGACCCCCTTTTATAGTAATCTGCAGGTACGTTTGGGCCAAGGAGAACCATCCATCCTCAACGTCGTACTTCAAAATGGATGGAGGAGAAAGAACGAATCCCTGAAATAACGGAAATTAACAGAAATAGATCAGTCAACTTACGGTTTTCACTTGAAACATTGCTGTTTTAGCAATGTTTCCGCAATGCTATCGCAATGCGCATTTTTCACTCTTTTCCTTCGGTTTTCATTCCTTTTCTTTCCTTTTGCACACAAGTCCTAATTTAGCTACCTTCTTCTAAATCTCATATATAAGCATAGGTTTAAGCTAAATCCTATCAAAAACACCTAAGAGTGTACATCTTTCTAAGATAAATAAGTCCTAAAAAGGTCACTTTTGGAGACGTAACAGCTACCGTTATTTGTATAAAACTTGGCATCCACGAAATGAGACTCGACCTCTGAAAATGGCTTAGTGTCCGCCTCAACCTTTTTAACGTCGTCTTGATAAAACTTGAAGCACTGATGCAAGGTAGAACTTATTACCCCATTTCCATGAATCCAAGTGCGACCCAACAATATTTTATAGGTGGTCCTGGAATCTATGACATGAAATAGGGTATGTGTTTTTAAGTCCCCGATGATGAGCTCTAGGAGAATCATGTCGATCACTCGTTTTCCTCCTTGGTTGAAACCCTGAATTATCAACTTGCTACTTGATAGCTCTTCCATCAGGATGCCAATCTCTTTCATGGCTGATTTCAGCATTATGTTTACGGCCGATCCATCATCAATGAGGATTCGACCAACCCTCTGTTCTTGGATGTATCCTGAGACAAATAACGGTCTATTGTGAGGTTTTGATCCAAACATCAAATCTTCGTCGGTGAAACCTATAGACATGCAACAAGATGCGCATACATGTGCTGTAGAGGTTGAAGCATTCGAAACATCAGAGTCCTTCAACGCGTTGATAAGAGCAGTTTGTTCCATTTGAGGCAGATCTGCTACGTTGAGGGAAGGTGTATCCTCCAGCTTCGTTACCAACTCCGTTGAACTTGGAGTGGTGTTATCATCCTCGATTATACCAACGACATGACATGTAGCAGTTCCAAATGTTTCTTCATCTTTTTCATTAAAGAATCCTTTGGAAAAAAAATCTCGTAGGGTTATAGGCTGCTGGGGTCGAGGGAGGTCTTTGTTTTCCTCCACGGCGAGCTTAGACCTTCTCGTACTATTTCTTCCTTTCCTCTTTGGAAGTTTGTTTTTTTGCCTATATTCTCGAAATAGGCGGGCTTCTTTCTGGACAGGTCTCTATCGTCACATTTTCCGATGAGTTACAACGGTCCAACCATCATCTTCATCTCCGATAGGTTCGGGCTTCACCCGCGGAGTTTTCTTTAGGATTTCACGTTCGAACCGAACAATTATAGGTTCGCAAGTCCCAAACTGGATCAAGCTTTCCTCTTGTTTCTTAGATGAAACAGGAGATACCTGAACGTCGGAGTTCAACGTTACAGCGACGTGATTTGCTTTAGCTACCTCGTCGAGATCCAACTCAATTTTCTTTTCACTAGCAAGCCTCATAATTAGCTTATTCAAGACAAAGCACTTGCCTACAGGATGACTGACGACTCGGTGGTACTTGCAGTAGTTAGGATCATTTACCTTTCCTAACTCTTCCGGTCGTTTGCACTCTGGCAGTTGGATGAGTTGTGTCTCCAACAATTGTTCTAACATATCAGGGATGTCAGAATCTGGAAACGGGTAGACTTTTTCTTGTCTTTCTTTCAAGGTAAGGCGACGTCTTTCGCCCTTGTCATTTCTCGTTTCCGTCTTGTTTTCCTTTGCTTTGGAGGAAAACCTTAAAGGGGCCGTGTTGACGACCATAGATTCTTTCATGACGTTCTTCGTGATCTTCCCAACGTCCTTCATCTCCTTCTTTATTTTCTTTATGTCGTGGATTAAGAGGTCTTTGCTTCCTCTATTGGCAATACTCAACTCCATATCATGAGCGCGAGTTGCTAACTCCTCAAATGTGTGGGGCTTTATCCCTTGCAAGATGTAGTGAAGTCCCCAATGCATGTCGTTGATGCACATCTCGACAGCAGACACTTCGGTGAGTTGGTCCTTGCAGTCAAGACTCAACGATCTCCAACGGTTAATGAAATTGATGACTGGCTCGCCCATCCTTTGGTTAGCGTGTGAAAGTTCGGACATGCTGACTGCCCGCCTCGTACTGTAGAAGCAATTCAAGAAGTCTCTCTCAAATTGTTCCCAACTACCAATTATCTTGGGCTCCAAGTCAGTGTACCAATCGAAGACATTTCCTTTCAGAGTCCAGACAAATTGCCTAACCAGCAAGTCTCTGTGAGTTCCAACGTTCTCGCACGTTTCGACGAAGTGGGCAATGTGCTGTTTAGGATTGCCCTTCCCAAACCGTATACCAAGAGGGAGCTTTGGGTGGGCCCACCGTACTGAGCTCTGATGGTGTTGGTAATCATGTCCTGCAGTTGTTGGACAAATAAGAAAGCAACCAAAGTCGAGTGCTGCGGTTGGTCTTCTTGGATGACAACCTTTTCTTTGTCACTCTTTCTTGTCGCAAGAGTGAGACTTGACTCTGCAACTTCTCGACTTTGCATTTGATTCCTCAAATGGGAAATCTCGAGGTCTCTGTCCTCAACTGCTTTCATCAGGAGGTTTAGTTTCTTTTCCATTTCAGTCATTGCTTCATCGTTAGTGCGTCCGTCCGCCATCATTACAGACATTATCTTGGAATCGGACACCTTCTCCGACTGATCAGAGGAGGGAACATATTCATCGTATAAGGGATTTTCCTTGATGATTGTAGACACCGTATTTGGTTTGGGCATTTGTTTATTATTAATGTTTTTACCTTTTTATTTATTTATTTTTATCATATTTTATTGAGTCTTTTTAATTTGTAAATTCACTTTTTTATTATGTATTTAATTAATTTCGAAAATTGGAGAAAAATAACAAAAATAATGTTTTGATTGTTTGAGAAATATTTTTACCTAATTTGACAATAAGATTAATATTTAATGAGTATAAAATTCTTAAGTCATTTTATGACTTAAATTTGATATTCATTTATGAGTATAAAATATTTAATTCATTTTGGGTTAAAATTTGATATTCATTTCTGAGTATAAAATATTTAATTCATTTTTGGGTTAAAATTTTATATTCATTTATGAGTATAACATATTTTTTCATTTTATGGTTAAAAATCAGTTTTGAATGAGAAAAATATCGAATCATAAATTTACTTCAATTTTTACGTGGGAGTTTCCAACGATCTATAAATACCGACCAAAGAGAACCCAAAGAGAGAGAAATAGCATAAAAAAAGTTCGTTGAGAGGAGACCAATAAAATTAGAGTATTAAGAGAATTTAAATGATGATTTTTTAAGTCAAAAATCTTAATTTGACTAAAAAAATCAAATTTTATTTTTTCAAAACCCCATTCTCTCTCTCATCACTATTCATCTTCATCCAACCACCATCTTCGGCGGACATCAGAGACGGCGGCGCACACGGCGGTGGTACGCGTGGGCGGCGGCGAACCACTACAGCTACACGAGACGGCGGCGACCCACGAGCAGACTCCGACGGACCTTAACGAACACAGCGCCGAACCAAGCTCCAGACTCCGACGGACCTTCACGAACACAGCGCCGGACCAAGCTCCACGACAAACAGCGTCCTCCCTCGAATCAGCGGCGGACGGAGCTCCACGACGTTAGATCTGCGGTGGCCGAACCTCGAGACTGGCGACGGTATGCGAACAGCGTACGAAGACCCGAACGATGGCTCCGAACCTCGTGGCGGCGCACGAACTCTCGAATCAGCGGCGGACGAAGCTCCAAGACGTAAACAACGAATCTCAGAGGTTGAATCTTGAGGGCTTCGCAGCTTGTTCTCGAGGTTGAATCTTCAGCTTCGCGTAGCGGTGAAGTCTTCAGGTGTTTGATCTTCAAGCGGTGTTCAGTCTTCAGGATTCAAAGAGTCTCTCGTTGCTTGTGAATTCTCTCTGAGTTCTTATGAAGAATGAGCTCTCTATTTATAGAGTTCTCATGAGCTTAATGGGCTTGGGCTTGGATCCAATGGGCTTGCATCTAATGGACTTTTGGGCTTTGGGTCAAATTGCCATTTAAATAACTTTCTGGGCTGATTTGATTTTGAGCTCAATTGCGATATGTCCCAATTTGATCGGTTAAGTTTATTTGATCCAACGGTCATGATGAAGACACGTGGCAACCGCTGATTGACCGAAATTTCTCGGTCAACAATGACATGCTGATAAATTTAGAAATTAAAATAGGGACAAAGTAATCCAAGTTTTTTCTCCAAACATTCTCACTTTTTAATATACTACAGATAGATATAGATATACATCATATGTGTTCTTTTTTGTTCTTTATATATTTCACTTAGATTTTGCACTAAAAACAAATGAAAAATAGACATTAATCTATCTATATCTCAATATCCCTATATCCATATTCATTACTATTCCTATATCCATATTGATTACCACCCACAATTTTTTTTCATCACCAACCTAGTTCAGAAGGTTAGAGCTTCGAATCTCTCACCCCAAATATTTTTTAACCAAAAAAATAATAGTCATTCTCCCATCAAGTTTCTATAAACATGTAAATGAAGAATCTCATTGCTATTAAAATTAAAAATTATCTAAAGAAGCATCATGTAATGTCCCACATCTTCAAGAGAGATTATTCTATTCTTTTCAAAATTAGTTTGCGTTAATTCGAATTATTGCTCGAGTAAATTAGATTTAAGGGAATTAAATTAAGATAATTAAGTTTTCGAAATTCTTGAGGAGAAATTTATAATTTAAGTCTCAAACTCATTATTTTGCAAATTTAATTATTTATGAAATTTTTATTTTTAAGATTTAGAAAGGGCAAATTTTTCCTTTAACAACTTCCTAGTTTAAACTTAATTTGAATTTATTTGGAGTTGTAAATTAAGCAAAATGACAAACAAATATTAAAAGGAAAAAAAAATAAGAAATGGGTAAAAGGGAAAAAAAGAAAATTATATACTAAAGAATCCAAAGTCGTAATCTCTTTCTCTATCATTCTCTTTCCCTCACGTTTGAATCAGCCACACACTCCCTATGTCTTCTTCGTCATCTTCTTCAGCCATCTTTCTGCTTCAACAACAAGAACGGTGTCGTTGGCCACGATCCAAGACGGGCATCAGCGCAAGGGAGAACAATGAGCAAGATCGACGGTGGCCCACAAATCTGCGACTAGCGGTGTCCCTTCTCCGATGCGCAATCCGGCGATGCTTTTTCTCTACAGTGGGTGGTGCAAATCTAGCAGCAATGAACACTCGTGATCGACTTAGATTTGAAAACCCACGACGACCCAAAAACTTCAAACCTGCAAGATTATACCTATTCGAAGTCAAACTAGTAAGGATGCATAAGTGTTTTAGGTAAGATTTAGTGGGTAATGTTGGTTTTAAACCCTTGATTTTTATCTAAATTTTCCAAATTGGTCCTTAACCATGGAAAAATCTTTATGTTTAGTGTCAAGTTCGATTTTGGACGGAATCAAATTAGCATAGAAGTGACGACGATCCAGGATTGCGTAGGTAACCTCTAATTCATTTTTGGGCAGTTTTTACAACAAGTTTTATTTTAGTTCTCTAAAGTTGGAATTAATTCCTAGAATTTGTTTTAGGTTGGGACCAAGAACTTTCGTAAGCAAAATAGTAATTCGTTGGTTTTCGTTTTAAGGTAAGTAATCTTACTAATGGAATGTCTGTTGGCTAAGTTGGATATTTTTATGTTGTACGATTTGAGTGTTTTGAATTATGTGGCATGGATGAATGTTGATTATTTGGGTGTCTGAATTATGTGACTTGATTGATGATTGAATTGAGTGTTTTGAAGAAAGTGGCATAAATGTAGTATGAATGACTTTGATGATGCATGTTGTATGTCAAAGATGTGGAATTGCTACGTCACATTAGAGAATGTTCAGATATGGGACCTCATGCATAATTGTGATTGATACATGTTTTCATGAAAAGAATGTGGCAATTATCCATCTTTATTATGTTGATGTATAACGAATGAGGAGTTCGGTGAGTGGGTCTTGGCACCACAAACTGGGGGCCAATTACCATCTACTGGGGTAGAGTCCCACATGAAAACCACCTATGCACCACCAGTGAGCTGACAACTTAATGTTTTATGTACATCTTAGAATGAGATGCTTCGACGGGTGAGGCTCGGCTCCGCTGACTGGGTGCCAACTACCATCAACTGGGGTAGAGTCTCCCAAGACTCCCGCTTATGCACCACCAGTGAGTTGGTATAGTTTAATTAGATGATTTAATTGTCCACTTTGGCCAATCGAAAGGTTTTGACTGAAATGTTTCAGGTCCCACATGTTTGCATCACTAGGTTCATATTATGCTTGTGTATGCATGTCTGACCCATTAGTGGGTTACTTACTGGGTATTATACTCATTATTTTCCAAAATCTATTTTTCAGGAAATGGCAAAAGCATATGAGGCGAGTGACAAGATTGTTTGCTGGTTGTGCCATGGGGTCAACGTCAGCATGACTTCCACATCTATGATATTTTTGTATAAATATTTTATTTTTGGCTATGTTTTGAAACGATTTAAATCAGTTTATCGAATTGTTTTATATGACGATTTCAATATTTTTAATGGGATCCCAAATAATTATATTTTTAGTTTATTTAAATGGAAATATTGATTTCTATATCTTTTCTCAAGAGTTTTTCAAATGTTATCAGCATGCATTTAGTAGCGCCCCTTAGTAGTTTAAGTTAGGAAAAGTCAGGTCGTTACACATCAAATAGTAATGTAGGGATATATATTACAAAAATGTGGGGTATGAAAATTTAAACCTCTGACTCCAAAAGAAAAAGTACATGTCAATTATCGTACAAATATGATATGAATATTTAATACATACCCTTTTGTACTAAGGCTTTTTTTTATTCCACAACCACTTAATCAGTGTAATTTGAGTTTCATTCTATGTACTATCAAATGCCCACCTGTCTTTCAAAGACCACTGGGGTCTATGGCTTGACTCCTTAAAAAATGATGAATTATTGTTAGCCTGTATGACTTGTCGGGCAATTTGGAATGATAGAAATCTGGCTAATCAAGGCTCTGCTATATCTGATGTTGCTTCGAAAATTGCTTGGATTTCAAACTACCGAGCTGAGCTATCAAGAGTTCAACCTCATCCCCTCTTTGTTTCCCCTTTCGGCTGCTGATTCTTCTCTCAATTCTCTCCAAATGTGGGCTGCTTCGCCGGTGGGATTTTATAAAATAAATATTGACGACTCTTGGTTATCTTCCTCATCTGAAGCAAGTGCTGGAATAGTTATTCGCGACTCTTCAGGTTCGATTGTCGCTGCCAAAGCCTTAAAGGGGGGATTCTTCCTCAGTCCTAGTCCTCTTCATTCTGAACTTGAGGCAATCTGAATCGGACTGGAATTGGCTTTGAATTTAGGGATCCATCATTTTATCCTTGAATCTGATTTATCGGTGGCTATTGCTGCCCTAAATTCTTCCAACATCCCCCTGAACGAGATTGGTACTTGGGTTGAAGATTGCAAGCGCCTCTGCTCTAACTTTGCTTCTTCTTCTCTCTTTCATATTCCAAGAAATTGTAATCGGTTAGCTGATGCATTAGCTTCTTTTGGCTTGTCTTCCCTTTACCCTCATATGTGGTTAATTTCTTCCCACCTTGATTACTTTCTCTAGCCAAGGTTGACTCCACTGATTCTGGCGATTAATAAAATACTCTTTCAAAAAAAAAAAAAACCAAATTTAGTAATATATTTTCGATAAATCTTACCACTAGTCCTTGTTGTTAATTAGTTTGAAGTTCTTTTTTAGTGAAATTGGTTAAATAATAATTTGTTATAAACATGATATATACAAGGTATATATATGGTATATATAGATATCCATAAGCATGATATATATATACAAGGTATATATATGGTATATATATGGTATATATATGGTATATATATACCCATGGTATATATAGATATACATGATCATTTAACTCCATCATTTTAGCTAGTCTTCCCCATGACTCACTCTCCTTATGAGTAGCCTTGAGACTCTCAAAGTTGGTCATCCATGACCTAAGTTTAGTCATGAAATACTTGTATAAATAGAGCTTGTGTGAAGTCTTTCAAACACATCTCAAGTCAATTGAATACATTGATTTCTCTCTACTTTCTTCTCTCATTCTCTTCTCTTTAGTGTTGCTTATTCTCTTTTTATAACATAATTATAATTTTCCGACAAGAAAATAGTTTATATGTTCCCAAAATTTATAGAGGGAATCTTAATAGAGACTTTTTTTTGTTTTTTTTTTAAAAAGTTAACTATAAACTAATCTTAGAGAATAGTTTTAAAAATTATTAAAAGTACAAAGACTAAATTTAGACATTTGGACATTTAAAAGTGGAAGACTAAAATGAAATGAGACATTAAAGTGGTATTTTAACCTAGTTTAAGTTATCGAATAACATTTAAAAGTAAAACTAATATTCAATATTGTGCTTAAAATGATCTTAATTGAATAAATGGGGACATGCTGATGTGCATGAAATGGGAGAGAGGAATAAATACATATTCATCCATTTTTGTTACCCTATGTTAAAAAACCGTTTTTTTTTTTTTTTTTTTGTGACAACAAATGATTTTCAACCTAAAAAATACCAAAATTATTTCACTACTGATCGAAATAGGAGGATCGACCAACAAAACTCAATTGACATAAGTATGTACTATCATACCTCAAGATTAGAGGTTCAATTCCCCCACCCCTATATGAGCTCACCAAAAAAAAAAAAAAAAACTTACTTAATGTATAAACTATTGACCTAGAGGTTAGAGGTTCGAATCTCTCGCCCCACAAAAAAAAAAAAAAAGGAGGAACGAGGGGTCAACTTTGAAACAATTACAATTTAGATCGATGACCCTTCTTCCATAAACGAAGCTTTGAATCTCGAGTTATACGCCTTAATCAGTTACCAAACTTTTAAAGGTTAATTGAACATTTCATAGATAGAACACGTCAATGATCGATAGTATTTGTATTAAACTATATTATTTACCAAACATTTGTTTTTGACTGAACACGTCGATGATCGATATTATTTACCAACTTATTATTTGAATAATGTTGCTACTTTTGGAGAAATTTATTTTTAGTACAACAAAAAATGTGAGTATGAGGATTTGAGCATTTGAGCCCAAAACTGACGCCAACCGACAAATACTCACCCCTAGATTCGATAGCTCATCGTACTTGCAATAATGGTTTGACAGAAGAGTGGGGAGTAGGGGCAGATCTATGAAGGGACGGGGTATGACCTCCTTTACATATATATATAGGTAAAATAATGCCTTAAAATATATTAGTATTAATAAGTCATAATAATGATTCCAAATGTACTAGTATTAATAAGTCATTTTTTTTTTGTGTCTATTTGATAAGACATCGAGATGGGCTAAATTATATGATGATACTAAGTCTATTTGAACTTAGTCATGAAGTCTTTGGTACACTTACCTATTGTTATCACCAATATTTTTTTTTAATGTCAACATAACGTGGGAGTGTGAATTCAAACTTCTGACTTTTTTGTGATAATTTTTTTTTATATATTTATATAACATAATTTTTTGGCCCCCCAATATGGGTCCAACTCCTGGAGGGGAGGGAGGGTGGCTCTCCGAAGTTCTATCCTTCAACGATTTATCAGCATAGTTTTGTTTTTGGTGTGTTTGAACTATATATATATATATATATATATATGTTAAAAATTAGTGCAAATTCGAAGTTTATTTAACTTAGTTTTATTTTAATTATTCAAATTAAGATGATGCCATTCATTTAGGATAATGACATGTATTTAGGATAATGCCACCAATTTTGTGAAGTAGTGGCTTAGTGGCATAATGAAATGATTGTAGAGAATTTCAAGCTTAGTGGGGTAGTTAATGGGTTAATGTTTTACTAATTAATTACCTTTAAATGCTTGTAATGTTTTCAATTCAAACATAGAATTCATTTGCCCTTAAAAAAAATATAGAATTCATTTGAAGTAATTCTTTCCTTCGTGCAATTTCTCTCTTGTTTCCACACTTTTGTTCTCTTCGTTTTGTTACATGGTATCAGAGCTTTCAGGTTCTTTGTCTTGTGTTTGAGTTTAAATACTCGTTGAAGATGAACGGTGGAAACAGTGTTTGTGTAGACAAGTTTGTCAGTGATAATTATAGCTATTGGAAGTTATGTATGGAAGCTTTTCTACACGGGCAAGATCTGTGAGATCTTGTTTTCGGTGATGATGCAGAAATTCCAGAAGATACTCTGGAGAATGCTGAGGCACGAAGAAAGTGAAAGGTCAAGTGTGACAAAGCTTTATTTGCTTTGCGGACTTTCATTGGAAAATAGTACATTGAGCATGTTCGTGATGTATGTTCTCCAAAGAAAGTGTGAGACACACTTGCAAGGTTATTCACTCAAACGAACATGACGATGTTGCAATATTTGGAGAACAAACTTGCTGGAAGGATTCAAGATAATTTGCCGGTTTCAGATTATTTTCTGACAATTAAAACTTTATGTTCTGAAATTTCAGAATTAGACAAGGAAGATCCTATTAGTGATGCTCGTGTGCGTCGTTATCTTATTCGTGGACTGCGAAAGGAGTTTATGCCATTCATTTCGTCAATACAAGGTTGGGTAAATCAACCTTCTATCATTGAGTTGGAAACATTTCTCTAAAATCAGGAGGCATTGATGAAACAAATGTTTGGCAACAACAAGCAAACTCATTCTGAGGTGGAAGCTGTTATTTATGCAAAAGACAAGGAAAAAGTTAATTCTTCTCCAAGGCTTTATTCAAATGACGGCAAGGATTCCAATGTTGAAGTGCAGTCCAAGGGCACTTTAAAATGATGTTTTAGGTGCGGCAAGCCGGGACACATCAAACGTGATTGTCGAGTGAAGGTGGTGTGTCATCGTTGTGGGAACTTCGACCATATTAAACAAAATTTTCGGGTGATTCTCAAAGAAGCAGAAACAAATGTTGTACAGGAAAGTAACAAATCTGAACAAGTTAATTGTGAACAATGCTTATCAATTGAAGCTATTGATCAACCCAATAATTTGCATGCTAATGCTTCTATAGATTATGTTGAGGACTGAATTGTTGATTCTGGTTGTTCTCATCATTCAACTGGAAATGTTTCTATTCTCTCTGATGTACATATTCATCAAGGAAAAAAAGTCATGTGATGGCTAATAATTTCATACATCATGTTGTTCAAGAAGGGCAAGTTAACGTTAAGAATGGTGCATCAAATGTTGATGGTGTTTCTCTTGAAGATGTTTATCATGTTCCAGGTTTAAAGAAGAATCTGGTTTCGATCTCTCATATTGCCGACTCTGGGAGGTATGTTCTATTTGGTCCAAATGATGTGAAAATTGTTTATAATATTAAACAATTTGATATTGATGTTTTGTTTACTGGAAAAAGGAAGATTCCCTCTATGTTTTGTCTGCAACTGATGCATATGTTGAAAAGACATGTCAGAATGATAGTGCAACACTTTGGCATGCTCGGTTGGGCCATGTTGGTTATCAATTGTTGCAAAGAATTTCTATGAAGAAGCTTCTTCAGGGTGTTCCCCTCTTTAAAGAAATTCGTCATGATGTGGTTTGTCTTGGTTGTCAATTTGGAAAATCACATCGCCTTCCTTTGCCAAATTTAAATAACAGAGCTATTGTTGCATTGCAGTTAGCTCATTCAGATTTGATGGGACCGACGAAAATACCTAGTTATTCTGGTTGTCGTTATGTTATGGTTAGAGTGAGTGATTTTACTCGGTTCACTTGGGTGTATTTTGTGGAAGCTAAAAGTGAGACTTTCTCCAAATTTATCCAGTTCAAAGAGCTAGTGAAGAAAGAATTTATGTTGTCGATAAAATGTCTTCGCACAGATAATGGGGAAGAATATATGTCTGATCAATTTCAGAATTATTGCAAAGATCATAAAATTCAACGTCAAATGACATGTCCTAACACTCCACAGCAAAATGAAGTTGCTAAACGTAAATTAGCACATCTTACATCTATGTGCTTGTCTTGGCTGCATGCAAAGAACCTTCCAAGATAGCTTTGGGCAGCAGCTATTCAGCCAGCTTGTCACGTCATAAATCGTCTACCTCCATGGGCGGGATCAAATCTTTCTCTTTCGAGGTACTATATTGTCGTAAACCTAATGTGAGTTATCTTCAAGTTTTTGGGTCAATTTGTTATGTTCATGTTTCAAAGAGTAAGCGTGCTAAACTTGACCCAAAGGCTAGGCATTGTATTTTTGTTGGATATGATACTCACAGAAAAAAGATGGAGATGTATGAATCCAAATACAAGAGAAAATTTTATTTTTTGAGATGGTTTGTCTATTCATTTTGAACTGAAGAGTTTGGGTGAAGCGAAATGTTTTCTCAGCTTGGAGGTTGAAAGGTCAGGTGGATACTTTATCTTACAGAAAAGGTATGCAAACAGTTTGTTGGATCGTTTTAATATGAAGAACTCAAAATCAATGACTACTCCTATGGAGCCATCCTTGAAGTTGATTAAGGAAGAAGGAAAACGATTGTCAGATGCAACACTTTTTCGACAACTTGTTGATAGTTTAATTTATTTAACTATCACAAGGCCTGACATCTCTTATTTTGTTGGTGTCGTTGCTCAGTTTATGGAAAATCCGTGTGAAGCTCATTTAATTTTTGCGAAGAGGATTCTTTGATATGAGAATAACACCCTGTTTTTTGGCTTGTTGTATAAACAAGCTACATCTTTTGTGTTAGGTGGTTTTGTTGATGCAGATTAGGTTGGTAACGTAAATGACAGACGTTCCACAACTTGATACTGTTTTAATACAGGTTCAAGGACTATTTCTTGGTGCAGTAAGAAGCAAACCTCTATTGCTCTTTCAAGTTGTGAAGCAGAATATGTAGCAACTACTATGGCTACTCAAGAGTGTATTTGGTTGAAAAGGCTTATGGGAGAAATCTTTTCAAGTTTGGGTTTTCCAGTTTCCATTTTTTGTGACAATGAAAGTGCAATCAAGCTTGTAGGGAATCCAGTGTTTCATGGTCGTACAAAGCACATTGAAACACATTTCCACTCTGTTCGAGAGAAAGTTCTGACGCAATACATTCAATTGCAGAAGATACATTTCAAGGAGCAAGTTGCTGATATATTTACCAAGGCGCTTGGTAAATCTAAGTTTGAAGAACTTAGGAGTGCACTTGGTGTTGTCGATCGTATGTTTGCAGTAAGGGGAGTGTTAAAAATTAGTGCAAATTCATTATGCAAGTTTATTTAACTTAGTTTTAATTTAATTATTCAAATTAAGATGATGCCATTCATTTAGGATAATGACATGTATTTAGAGTAGTGCCACCAATTTTGTGGGGTAGTGACTTAGTGACATAATGGAATGATTGTAGAGTATTTCAAACTTAGTGAGGGTAGTTAGTTGGTTAATGATTTACTAATTAATTATCTATAAATGTTGGTAATGTTTTCAATTCAAACATAAAATTTATTTAAAGTAATTTTTTGCTTCAATTTCTCTCTTGTTTCCACACTTTTGTTCCGTTTTGTTACTATATATATATATAATTACAATATTAATAATAAAAAAAAGTTTTAAAACTTACAAGTTACAATATTGAAATAACACGTGGCAAAGTTTTTCAAAATTGGGTTGTTTGGTTATTTGTGTAGAAGTCCATTCGAAAAATAAAGGATGATTTTGGGGAAATTGCAAAAAGTAACCTGTCAGCCAAAACTTTAACAAAATTGACCCGTCTATAGATTTTTTTAAGGTTTTAACCTGTTTGATTCTTTTTGAAGCGTGAAATTTCCTATTTACTCTTGACTTAAGAAACTCCATTTTTTTTTCTCTTTCTTCTTTTCTTCTACATTTTTTTAATTCTCTTTAGGCACTAATCATCAAGCTTCGGGAGCATCGACTACATACATTTTTTCGATGGAAGGATCAAACAAACTATCTCCTAACATGTAGAACTCAAAAAGTTACATGGAATACAAAAAAAAAATCTTTCAATTTGGCCAACTGAGCTCAAAGTTATGACATTTTAGGTTTTAAATTAAATCCATTTGACTTTACCGAGATTAAGACTCAGTATAATTAAATATTTTGCTTAATTTATATGCATGGTTGTAAAGAACGTGAAAAAATGTATGAAAACAAGTGGTCATTTAGTCAAAACGAAGTTGTATTGAAGGAGATATGATCTTCGGAAGATAGACGCAGAATCGCACATCGCGAATGCGCGATTGCACAAGCTACGCGATGGCGCGATCGCACAAGCTACGCGATCGCACACGCTACGCGATGACGCGATCGCACAAACTACGCGATCGCACACGCTATGCGATGGCGCGATCACACAGTCCATTTTTCCGAACAACGTATCTCTTTCGATACAACTCCGTTTTAGCTAAATGACCACTCGTTTTCATACGTTTTTTCACGTTCTTTACAACCATGCTTATAAAATGAGCAAAATATTGAAGTATCTTGAGTTTTAATTTCCGTAAAGTCGAATGAATTTAATTTAAACTTTAAAATGTCATAACTTTGAGCCCAGTTGACCAAATTGGAATATATTTTTTTTATTCCATGTAAATTTTTGAGTTCTACATGTTAGGAGATAGTTTGTTTGATCCTTCCATTGAAAAATATCTGTAACCAATTGTAGATGAACGTGGCGAAAGCGTTGAAGATTGATGATTAGTGCTCAAAGTTAATAAAAAAAAAAAAGCAGAAGGAAAAAAGAAAGAAAAAAAACAAATGGAGTTTCTTAAGTCAAAGATAAAGAAGAAACTTCACACTTTAAAAAGCCTCAAATAGATTAAAACATTAAAAGAGTCTCGAGACAGGTTAATTTTGTTAAAGTTTTTTTTGGTGACAGTTTACTGGGAAATTGCATAAAGTAACCTGTCAGAGCAAAACATTAACAAAACTGACCCGTCTCCCACAAAAATGATAAAAGTGACCGGTTTGAGGGAATGTGGGGTGTGAAATTATACATATGCCCTTCGTTAAGGAAACCTGAATGTGTCTATGTCATCGCACAGCCTATGTCATGGCATAGACAATTTCCATCGCACAACCTATGCCATGGCACAACCTATGCCATCGCACAGCCTATGCCATGGCACAGTCTATGCCATGGCACAGGCTATTTCAAACTTCTTTTTCTTTCTTTTTTCAAATTGGGTTTTTGTTTTTTGTTTTTGGTTTATGGGTAGTGATAAAATTTTGAAATTTAGAGATAAAATAAATGAGCTTGTGGAATTTCATTGTCAAGATCTGCATGCAGGGTTTGTAAATGAAGAAGAAGAAGATTAGATGGATCATACACAGATCTGGAACCAACATCAAGAACAACAAAATCAAGATCAAAATAATCATCAAAATTTTCATTCTGATGATGATGATACTCTAATGTTCTACTCGGATTTCTCTTCGCTGCCTGATTTTCCTTGTATGTCTTCATCTTCTTCGTCATCTTCGATCCCCGCCCCGGTCAAGGACAAGGCTTTGGAGTGGCTGAGGAGTAATAAAGAGACAGTTTCTGTTGATGATTTGAGAAATGTGAGAATCAAGAAATAGAAGTTTGAAATAGCCTATGTCATGGATTTACTCGAAGATAGCAATGAGTTTTTCGTCCTCTGTTTTCAATTTTTTTTTTGTGTAAGAAAAAGAAGTTTGAAATAGCCTATGCCATGGCATAGGCTGTGCGATGGCATAGGTTGTGCCATGACATAGGCTGTGCGATTGAAATTGCCTATGCCATGGCATAGGCTGTGCGATGGCATAGACTGTGCGATGGAAATTGCCTATGCCATGGCATAGGCTGTGCGATCGCATAGACACATTCGAGTTTCCTTACTGAAGGGCATATGTATAATTTCACACCCCCATTTCCTCAAACCGGTCACTTTTAATATTTTTGTGGGAGACGGGTCACTTTTGATAATGTTTTGCTATGACAGGTCATGCAATTTACCCAGTTTACTTTTTTGCAATTTCCCATGATTTTGGGGAAATTGCAAAAACTGACCCGTCATAGCAAAACATTAACAAAAGTGACCCGTCTCCCACAAAAATATTAAAACTGACCGGTTTGAGGGTTTAGGGGATGTGAAATTATGCATATGCCCTCCATTAAGAAAATTGAATAGGAAAAAGACGTTGGCATCGCACAAAATATTCAAAAGCGTTGAGAAGAACCATTTCTATCGCATCTCACAGCCCTCAAATCTCACAACCCTCAAATCTCACAGCCCTCAAATTACTCTTTAAAGGTATGCTTTCTTCCCATTTTTACTTGTGTTGTGTACCACGCTACTGCACTGTACTAGGTTTGAAAAGAATTCTTCAAATTTAGGGCTTTTAAGAGTTGAAGGAATGTGAATGAATCGGCGAATGAGGGGTTGGAAAGAGTCGAATTGTTTGTTTATAGGTTTTAGATCTGATTTCGTCGATGTCTGAGTAATGGAATCCAATAGAAGTGTTAAAAAATCTGATTTCGTTGATGAATTTGTGAAACTGCGTAGGGTTGTTCGATAGAAATCGCACAATGCGATCGCTATCGCACAATGCGATTTCTATCGCATTGTGCGATTTCTATCACATTGTGCGATTTTTATCGCACTACGATAGAAATCGCACACTACGATAGCTATCGCACTATGCGATATCAATCGTATAGTGCGATAGAAATCGCACAATGTGATAGAAATCGCACAATGCGATAGAAATTGCATTGTGCGATAGCGATCGCATTGTGCGATTTCTCTTTCACCTTACTGTCTAAACCTTCACTATACTGTCTCGATCTCCTAATTTTAAAATAACATGTTTTAACTTGTTCATTTGCATAGGTCTTTGAAATGGAGTTGGTTCATAAGATCAAACCCGAGGACTACTTCCCCGCTACAGTTTCGTCTTTGTCGCATATCTCGAACACAACTGCATTAATTAAGACGAAGTTAACGGAGACACAGATGAACATGTATAGGAAAACATGTTTTGGTCCACTACTGGACGTGAATTTGATATTCAATGGCCAGTTGGTTTATCACCTCATGCTTAGGGAAGTGGAAGAAGTTAGAGTTGGCGTGATAAGTTTTGGTATTTTGGGAAAGAAGGCAACCTTTTCCAGGGAGGATTTCAACATCATCACTGGTCTATGGTCTCCTACTCTCCCGGAGGTGAATAGAAAAACTAATAGTAGTCGATTGATGCAAATTTTATTTCCACCAACTGAGGAAAAAATATATGCAAAAGACTTGGAGTTGAAGTACAAGAGTTGTCAGTTTGAGAATGATGAAGATGCCGTGAAGATTTCTCTTGTACTTTTTATTGAATTGGCCATGATGGGTAAAGATAAAAAGACTCTACTGGACTTGTCTGTTTTTGGCATAGTTGATGATTGGGAGGTGTTCACCCACTATGATTGGTCTTCAAAAATATTTGAGAGAACATTGAAGAGCTTGAAGAGTTGCATGAAAGGCAGAGTTGAGAATTATAAGTTGAAGAAAAAAGGGCAGACCTACAGCATTAAAGGTTTTGCACATGTCTTCCAGGTACATGTCTATCTATCTTTCTAAGAATTTGCATATTAAATACTTGTATACATTAAATTTAACGTTTTGTATTCATTATCTTAGGTATGGGAGTACGAGATTCTGTCCAGTATTAAAAAGAACATAGCTAGTCGGGTGAGCACATCTGCCGTTCCACGGATCCTTCGATGGTCGTGCTTGCGGTTTCCCACATATATCCAACTTGATAAGGATGTGTTTTCTTCGAACCTAGTAAGTCTTGCAAATTTTTGTTTTTGTTTTTTTGTAAGATTAAACTTAGTTTGACATGTTGTTTCTATGTATGTGCAGACCCGAGTGAGTAGACTAATCATGTCTGAGGCTGAAGTTCGGTACAAGAATGATAGAATGAATGGGTTAGAGGTTGTTCCCTTGGAAATGGGGCCGGATCATATGGAGGAGGACGTGGAGGAGAACGAGGAGGAGGACGTGGAGGAGGACGAGGAGGAGGACATGGAGGATGACGAGGTGCACGTGGAGGAGGACGTGGAGGATGACGAGGTGCACGTGGAGGAGGACGTGGAGGATGACGAGGTGCACGTGGAGGAGGACGTGGAGGATGACGAGGTGCCCTGGGACTCTATTGACGACCATTATGATGGAGGTGGAGATGAGCAATTTAGTGGTCCCAATGTTGAGGCTACTGTAGTTCCCAGTGTCACGCCTATTGTCCAACCGTCTTTGGCATTAGGGTCTTCGAGTAGGAAGGAGAAGAGAGGGTCTTCGAGTAGGAAGGAGAAGAGTAAGAAGAAGAGAAGTAGGAGAAAGAAAGTCTACAGGGAAGATATCGACCGTATAGAGGGCGAGCTGAAGACGATCAAAGATTATCTGAAACTAATATGCAATGTATGTCTCTTATTTCCACTCATTACATTTTCTTTATAAATTGAGAATAACATGTATTTATTGTATGTGTTATAGGCTTTGAATGTGGATCTTCACATCCCGGGTAATTCTGAAGTGGAGCTTCATGATGACACTCATCCCGAGCATTCCCCCCAGGTCGAGGGTGGGAATGTAGATGAAGGGGGCCCGACCCCGACGACAGAGATGATACCCGAGCAGTCCCGCGAGGTTGATGATGGGACTGTAGCTTCTGGCACCCCGGCCGCGACCGAACCCGAGCATTCCCCCCAGGTCGAGGGTGGGAATGTAGATGAAGGGGGCCCGACCCCGACGACAGAGATGGTAGCTGAGCAGTCCCTCGAGGTCGAGGGTGGGACTGTTTTAGCTTCGGGCACCTCGGCCGTGACCGAACCCGAGCATTCCCCCCAGGTCGAGGGTGGGAATGTAGATGAAGGGGGCCCGACCCCGACGACAGAGATGGTAGCTGAGCAGTCCCTCGAGGTCGAGGGTGGGACTGTTTTAGCTTCGGGCACCCCGGCCGTGACCGAACCCGAGCATTCCCCCCAGGTCGAGGGTGGGAATGTAGATGAAGGGGGCCCGACCCCGACGACAGAGATGGTAGCTGAGCAGTCCCTCGAGGTCGAGGGTGGGACTGTTTTAGCTTCGGGCACCCCGGCCGTGACCGAACCCGAGCATTCCCCCCAGGTCGAGGGTGGGAATGTAGATGAAGGGGGCCCGACCCCGACGACAGAGATGGTAGCTGAGCAGTCCCTCGAGGTCGAGGGTGAGACTGTTTTAGCTTCGGGCACCCCGGCCGTGACCGAACCCGAGCATTCCCCCCAGGTCGAGGGTGGGAATGTAGATGAAGGGGGCCCGACCCCGACGACAGAGATGATAGCCGAGCAGTCCCTCGAGGTTGAGGGTGAGACTGTTGTTGCTTCGGGCAACCCGACCGAGACCGATCCCGAGCATTCCCTTCAGGTTGAGGGTTTAAATGTAGATGAAGGGGGTCGGACGACAGAGATGATAGCCGAGCAGTCCCTCGAGGTTGAGGGTGGGACTGTTGTAGCTTCGGGCACCCCGGCTGAGACCGTTCCCGAGCATTCCCCCCAGGTCCAGGGTGGGAATGTAGATGAAGGGGGCCCGACGAGACCGTTCATAGTTGAGCAGTCCCTCGAGGGTGAGGGTGGGACTGTTGTAGCTTCGGGCACCCCGGCCGAGACCGGTCCCGAGCATTCCCAGGTCGAGGGTGGGAATGTAGCTGTGGGGGGCCGGACGGAGAAGTCCACCCATCTTTTTGCCGACGTCAGTCAGAGTCAGGTACTTGTACTTAACTAATGTTTGTTTTATTCGTTCATATTTTCATACCTTTATGCTAATGTGATGCACACATGTCGTGCAGGACCCTCGTCGCGGTGTACGCAAGAGAGCGAGGGTGTCGAAGTATACCCCTAACGAGGACGGTGAGAGGAAGATGAAAAAGAAGTTCAAGCCCAAAGTCGAGTTCTCTGCAAATCCAGGAATAATCGAAAAGGAAAAAAAGATTGGAGTAAAGGAAAAGGGTAAAAGTAAGGTGGATCAATCACCTGATCCTTCGGAAGGCGCAGTTAACCGGTACAATCTTTCCTTCCATATCTCACCCTTACTACTATCAAAGTACAAGGCCTGGATTAAATCAAGGAAAACGAACAAGGAACTCCGATGTATCCAGGGAGTTATGAGGGACAAAAACTTCTTCAAGAAGTTCATGGAGAATGCGTTTTTATCTGAAGACGTAAGTATTCGAAGAATTAGTTCTTACTTTTCTATTTATTTTTATTTGGCACTAAGTATTGTACATTTTTGCAGGATATGGACCTTCTAATGATGTTCGTTAAAAAGAAGCTCCGAGCAAGACCAAATCTATGTCGCCTCAAATTTACGGTTGTCAGCACGGCTTTCATGGTAAGCTTATCCTACAATGTTTTAGCGAAAACCACATGTCAATTATAATATTGTCTTCTCATTTCATTTGTGTAGTCATTTCTAATGTCCCCCGAGGGACCCGGGTCATCGTTAGAAAAGAAGGACTATCTGGGGTCGGTCGAGTGGTGGACCGGGCGGGATCAAAGTTTTCTTGACATCGTCCTAGGTCAAGCTCCCGTAGAAGAGCCACCATGGTCGGAGGTTGACTACGTGTATGGGCCAGTCAACATTAAAAGACATTGGATGCTAGCAGCTATCGACCTACGTAAAGGATGTGTTAGGATTTTTGATTCAATGCCCACGCATGTGGATGATATCACCCTCGCTCAGGTAACACATCCGCTATCAAAGTCTTTACCTTCGTTGCTGACAGCCACCGGCCACTTCGATAAATATCCTTGGCAAAACAAATACACGTGGATGGTGAAGCGAAGCATGAAAACCAATATCCAGAAGTTGCGGGATGATTGTGGGTATTGGTGCGCACGTTATTTTGAGTGTCATGTAACATCTGATAGTGTGGATTCATTACTTAGAAATCAGTTGCATTTAATTACTGAACAATATGTAGCACAAATGTGGGATAACAGTTTCATTTATTGAATCAGTAGCATGTTTTTGGTTTATCGTTCTTCAAGTGCTTGATGTTTCTGGTTGCTGGTTTTTTATTTGTAGATGTTCTGGTTCGTGGTTTTTAATTGATAGATGTTTCTAGGTTTGTGGTTTTTGAATTGCTCGATGTATCTGCTTGGTGGTTTTTGAATTGCTAGATGTCTCTAGTTGGTGGTATTTGAATTGGTAGTACATGTTTGTAGGTTTTTGATACACAGAATGGGCAGAAGTGATAAACTGATACAGGCATGGCAGAAGTGATAAACTGATACAGGCATATGCGATCGCACAGCATATGCGATCGCACAACATATGTCAGTCATCAATGCAAACTTAAAACAACTTTAATGCAAACTTGTCCTCACCAACCCACGTACATCAAATTAATGCTGTCACCTAAATTCCCCTTACCCCCACCGTTCAATCATTCAAGCATTTCAAGCATTTCGTTAAGAGCCCCACCATCCGACAAATTGATCTCAAGCCCCACCATCCGACAAATTGTTCTCATGCCCCACCATATTACACTTTTCAGTTTCTTTCATCTTCCAAGGTACAAATATATTGTTCATTAACATTTGAAAGTTACACGAATCATCATTTTCTTCCCATTTTCTTCCACTATTTCTTCGTTATTCTTCATGAGCTATTTCAAAATATGCTTTTTGCAAAATATGCTTTTTCAAAAATGCTGTGAAATAAAATCATTTTTTTTTTTAATTTTATACAATTTAATCTAACTTATACAATCTCGTCCAGCTTACCCTCGATGGCAATGGTGCGAACTTACTTGCGTTATGGTGGTTCATGGGACAACAGCGGGATGAATTACATTGGTGGGAACATGCAGGGATTGAGGGTTCCAATTAATATAACAAGAGATGACTTGTTGACAATTATATATAGACAACTGAATATAGATCAGAGTGAGTTCGACATAGAACTAAAGTGTTGTTTCAACTTATTGGTTGTTGTACCTCCTGTTGATATCATAGATGATTGGGGTCTTGGTTTCTTCCTTGAGGGAGAAGATGCGACAAAAATGCCTATCTTCGTAACAGTCAAACCAAAAGAAAGTGCTTCTACATTTCATGAAGCATCACCCGAACAACGTTTTGAACCGGATCCATCAGTCCACGTTCAAGTCCCATCAGAACATGGATTGGCACAAGAAAATATTTCTTCATTTTCTGCGTTGGATCCAAATATATTTTCATGCAATCTAGGGGATGACAGGATCAATCATTGGGATGATTACAATGCATCTCAATTTACTGTTGAAGAAGATGTTGAGAAACCAGAAGAGGAAGTTCAGATTGAGCATGCTTCGTGTTGCGTGCTCAATGTGTTGAAATAATTAGGCAATAAAAGAGATAGAGCACTCAAAACATGCAAGCATACATGATCTTATAGCAAGTAGTAAGTATATTTCATTCGTTTTCCCACAGAGACTTATTTTTAGCTATTCGCGAAGTGTTTTGTTAAGAAAGAAGGGGTGGATTTGATGGGGTAAAATTGGTTTTTAATTGTCTAATTTTTGCTGAATGTGTAAAGGGTAGTAACATAAACAAGAACAAGTCAAAGCTAAACTAAAATGAAAAGAAACGAAATTAATAAATGAATGCAAAGACAGCGAAACAAAATGGAAACTTAGACGGAATTGCGGAGACCGCAATTCTACCGCAATTACAATAACAGCGAAAGTGTGTAAATGGGTGAATTAAGGGCTACTAATGACTATCCTATAGGCATTTTTATACGATTCTCAAGCACTGGATCTACTCTCTATGCATCAAACTATCTCAATCTCATGTATCGTCCGATTCCATGCATTAGATTCTTTAGTTTACTCAACTCAAAGTAAGGTCTTAAGCATCTTGTTAAGGCAGAAAGATATGGTTTGTACTAGGGAAACGCCTATTCCTAGGCCGTTTCCTGGTTACCTTGAAAGGCTAGCATGATAATATGACTCTGAACTCTTACTCCTTCCAGAGGTTAGGAGTTCTTTGGACAAAATGGATGGCCAATCGAAATTGCCCGTGGGATGAAGCTTACATACAATCAATGGTTCGAGAGCTATCCTACATGCTTGGTTCACGTTTTTTAGCCTATAGTTCTGTCATTAGCTTGCCCCTAAGTGACTTAGCTACTCATGAATATGGGGTAAGTAGAAATACGAGATGAAACAGACATGCTTAGAAGGAATTTAAAGACAAAACAGTAAGGGAAAGCAGTAGAATGCAGAGGCAAGAAACTGTGAAATGAAGAATGGAGATTTGATTACTTGATTGTTTGATTGGACAAAAGAAAGCTTTAAAGTAAATAACAGCAAGACAGAAAGCAACGAAATGAAGTATTCTAGCTATTAGAAAGAGAACAACATAAAGCAGAAATGTAAACTAGAAAAAGAAAGACAGAAAGCAGTAAATGTTGCTTGGAAGCCTCGTCGCAACTGCCTCGGCTGAAGGGGATGAAAGAATAGCTTTGCTTGGATGAATCCAATCGGGAGAGAAGGTGGATCTTCTCTCCTTCCTATCAGATTGTCGATTCCAACAGCTGAGACTCTCACTCCAACAGACGGCAAAGGAAAACACGAAGAAAAATGGAGCTGCGAAAGGACTTCTACGCTTCCGGATGATGTTTGAACCTCCGACTTTGACCCCCTTTTATAGTAGTTTGCAGGTGCGTTTGGGCCAAGGAGAACCATCAATCTTCAACGTCGTATATCAGAATGGATGGAGGAGAAAGAACGAATCCCTGAAATCACGGAATTTAACAGAAAAAGATCAGTCAACTTACGGTTTTCACTTGAATAATTGCGGCTTCAGCAATGTTTTCGCAATGCTGTCGCAATGCAGTTTTTTTCATTCTTTTCCTTCGGTTTTTAACCCTTTTCTTTCCTATTGTACATAAGTCCTAATTTAGCTACCTTCTTCTAATTCTCATATTTAAGCATAGGTTTAGGCTAAATGCTATCAAAAACACCTAAAAGTGTACATCTTCTTAAGCTAAATGGGTCCTAAATAAGTCACTTTCAGAGACTTAACACACCCCCAAACTTAAGGTTTTGCTTGTCCTCAAGCACACTAAGGACTTATCTAGGCTGTTGTTTCTTCTTCTTTAACCACTTACTGACTCCCCTATATCCCTATCTATAGCACTGCTGTCCTGTGACACACTTCTAAGCTTAAAACTACCCTCTTATCTAGCTTCTTCTGACTTCGCCTGCCTAACACTCCATCTGTTTCCATTAACTCCCTACAACTGATCTTCTTGCTTTTGTCATATCATGCCACTATCCCTAAAGTTTCAAATTCTGCCTAGCTTTACCTCAGACTCAGTACATGCTTCTAGCTTTATTTTTAATGTGCCTAGGATTCCTTAGAGTCATGCCAGTCTTAGTATTAACGGTAACAGTAGTACTTTTAAAGAACAACCTAAACCCTGGCATCACTACATTGGATAAACACTCATCTCCCTAAACAACCCTACAAGTTACAACTTTGTGCTTAGCTAATTGAGGATCAGAGTGCTTTTTAAATAGGACATCTAAGCCACAAAGTTATAACTCCTAGGTATACATTCTTCTTCCCTACTCTTTATCCTTTTTCTTACTTAGGTGGGGCCTCGCCTCTGGTTGCCTTTTGATGCAATGCCACTTGTGGGTCACACACTTGGCACTGATTATTTAGCAACCTAAGAGAAACCCCCCTCTTTATTTCAATTTTTTTCTTTTTTTTTTTTCAGTTCATCATTTTTTGTAAAGGAGAAGAAGAATGCTTATGTTTCTAAGGGAGAGAGGAATGTTTCTAGGCCTAGGGTGGCCTCCCCCAAACTTCAACTACTCATTGTCCCCAATGAGTGTCTGAGGTGGCACACCCCCAAACTATCCTAGAAGCATCTAGTCTAAGGTAAAACAAAGAGAATCTAAAGCCCTAGGCATAGACAAGACATTCAAACGGCAAATATCACAGCAGCAGAAATAATAAAAAACAGACAGATAAGGGCTTAAAGCTGTGCATGCTGAGCTTTTTAGAGGTTGATTTAAACTAGCAAAGGGTGTCTTATGACACTCATCCAGCATGCGTTTAGATAAGCTATATATGGTATTCATGATAGCAGCAAAAGATGGAATTTAAACAGATCACAGCTTAGCTAAACAGACAGTCCAAAACATGCTTTCAGTAATAAAAATTGCGGGTACCGCAATTATTTCGCAATCAAGCCAGGGCAGATATAACAGTGATTAAGGCCCCTAAGCATGCTTTTTCCAGTCATTCGAGCTCTCTAAAAATAAAACAAAACTAACCTACCTAGTCAACTATCATCAGACTATACTAGGCAAGATTAAAAACATAAAACTAAGCATCTAAAACATATCAAAAGTGTACGAAAAACAGCATAATTCACATAGTCTATCAGAAAGCAGATTTTGTTTTTTTTTCTAAGGGACAGCAATACTCCCTTCAGTGCAATTCAAACCAGCACTCAAGTGTCTTCATCTTCATCAGGTTGTCGTGGTCGTGGGGGCACCCATGGAGTCAGAAGGTTTGTGGGGAAGTCAGGGAAGATACAGCCAAGTTGGTCTGCAACTTCCTTGTCCCGTGCCTGCGCGTAAGTGGCCCATTGAGCCATCCTCTTCTGCATATCCATCAGGCAAGCCATGGACAGTGACTGATCAGCAGCCAACCTATCCAGTTCGAACTCCAAATTCCCCTTCCTCTTCAGCCGTAAGCCAGCAGGTAACTCCAAGTGGCCGGTGTAAGCCATTTGCTGCTCCATGCGCTCGATGGGAACTCCTGCAAGCAAACAGAGTTTAGTTATAGTATTAGGGAAAAACAATGGTCCCTTACCTTTCTTGGCGCACTCAGCAATAGCAGCAGTGATGACTTCTCCCACGTTGATCGTGAGACCTCTCATTATCGCATACACCAGCAGCGATCGGCTCTGGTTGATTGTAGTCTCGTGAGTTACTGGGGACAACCTCCTTCTCACGAACGAAAACCAAACAGCTGCCTTAGCCGTGAGGTTGGCACTCATGAGAGTGTGCCTCCCATTGCGTGACACGGTCCAGGAAGCTTCAGGCTGGCCAATGGTCCGAATGGCCTCTTCCAGAACTGCCTCAGTAGGCTCATCAACAATCCGTGCATAATCTGTATGTGTTTGGCCCTTGAGACCATAGGCTTCGTTGATGGCCTTGGCTGAGAAATCCACTTCTACCCCTCTGACCACAGACAGGCCATCCTCAGGGCTGAGCACATTGGCGTAGAAATCATACACCATGCTCGTGTAGGCTGGATTGGGCGGTCTGCAAAATTCCTCCCAGCCGTGGTTTATGACTCCTGCGCGCAAGAACTGCGGCAGGTCAGCAGGTCGGTCGAGGAAGCTCTTCTCGTGCAGCAACTCCCTCTTCCTCAATTCAATGCCTCTGGATTCAGCGTCAGAGGAAACATACCTCACTGACTGAGGCTCATCTTCAGGGTAGAGCTTGGCCTTCCCTTTATCTGCTGGCTTGGCTGACTCGGCAGCCTCAACCTTGAGTCGTTTGAGTGAAGGCTCAGTGCTCTCTTTGGCTGACTCGGCAGCCTCAACCTTCTTGGCCTTCTTCTTCTTCAGCTTTTTGGCTCGCTTGGCCTTAAGAATCTTGGCCTTCTTCTTCTTCTTGAGCTTTGCCTCAATGGTGATCTGCTGCAGGCACGCCCCCAACGTCTCTTCCATTGAGTCAGTCTTCTGTTCAAGACTCTCCGGGCTATCTTCCCTCATAGGAGAGAAGACCTCGTCTTCCTCAGCATCTCCACTGCCTTGCGTTGACTCTTGGTACTCCCCATATGGGAATTCAGGATCAGGCCGTGGAGAAGTGTGAGACGGCGTGGTGCTCTGTGCTGCTGCAGGTGTCTGTGCAGAACTCAGTGGTGAAGACGGCTGCTCAGGGCTCTGCGCTGGCGGTGATGAAGAGAGCTCTGGGCTCTGCACTGGTTCAGATGGTGAAGGGCTGTGCGCAGGCGATGCAGATGGCGGCAAACCCTTCTTGGTCGATTCGTGGGACGCACGATCCGTTTCTTGACTCTCCACAGAGGGAGTCTTTGCTTTGCTTGGTTCGGCGGCCATCTCGATACTCCACCGGCGCTTCTTGGGTGTGCCTGCTGGTTCAGAGGGTCCAGCAGGTATCTCAGAGACAACCTTCCACTTCTTCTTGCGAATCGGCAGCTTATCCAGTCGTTCCGTTCGTGCAGCCTCAGCATCAGCCAAGGCAAGCAATGCATCTCTCGCAGCCGTTTCAGCGTCGTCAGCCCTTTTCTTGGCCGCCGATCTTTCAGCCCGTGTGAACACCATTGTTGAGTCTTGGAGGTTTGGAGAGAAGAATCAAAGATGAAAAGAATCGCAGCTTTCTTGGAAATCAGAGAGTGGGAGAATCGTATCGATCGAGCGCCTTCTAACGGATATAAAGGCAACGGCTAAATCCCAACGGCTATATTTTGCGGATCCTGCAATTCCAGCGCAATTTTAGGGATTTTTTTCATCTAAATGTCAAACTTTGCTCATCCGTATCTTTTATTCGGCTCAATCTTTTCTTGATTTCTAAAGCTGGAATTACTCTCCTTGATCCCCTCTCTTGATTCTCTGCAAAAATAAATAAAACAAACATTAAATACTCAATTAAAATAACACAACAAAACATACAAATGATAACCGGAAAATTGCAAAAAATAAACTAAGGCATGAGCCTTGTGTTGACGAGCACAGCAATCACTCGTCCTCTCTCGTTCTCGTTATTATGCTTCAGTCAAGAGGAAGGCCGAGAGAGTCTTCACATCTCCTTCCTCGTAGTAGTGCTTCAATCTTGCACCATTAACCATGAATGGTTGGCCTTGCTGCAAGTTCTTTATCTCTATGGCACCATGAACAAACACATTAGTAATCACAAATGGACCTGACCACCTAGACTTAAGTTTCCCTGGAAATAGTTTCAACCGTGAGTTAAACAACAAAACAAATTGACCCTTCTTAAAGTCCTTAACTCTAAGTCTACTATCGTGCCAAATCTTGGTCTTTTCCTTATACATCTTAGCATTTTCATAGGCCATATGTCTAAGCTCATCAAGCTCATGTAATTGCAAAGACCTCAGTGTTCCTGCATCCTTTACACAAAAATTCAATTCCTTCATGGCCCAAAATGCTTTGTTTTCTAACTCAAGTGGTAAGTGACAAGCCTTGCCATATACCAGCCTATAAGGAGACATACCTAGGGGTGTCTTATATGCTGTCCTATAAGCCCAAAGTGCATCCTCAAGCTTAAAGGATCAGTCTTTCCTATTAGGTTTGACCACTTTTTCTAGGATGTTCTTAATCTCCCTATTTGAAATTTCAGCTTGTCCATTCGAGTGTGGGTGATAGGGAGTGGCTACTCTATGTCTAATGTTATACTTAGCCAACACTCTCTCCATAGCTTTGTTAATGAAATGTGACCCCTCATCACTAATGATGGCACGAGGTGTCCCAAACCTAGTAAAAATGTGCCTATGCAAGAATTTGGTGACTGTTTTGGCATCATTATTGGGACATGCCTTGGCTTCTACCCACTTGGACACATAGTCCACTGCCACTAATATGTAGAGGTTACCTGATGACGGAGGGAATGGCCCCATGAAGTCAATGCCCCATACATCAAAGAGCTCCAACTCTAAGATGTAGGTGAGGGGCATCTCATCCTTTCGACTGAGGTTACCTGTTCTTTGGCATTCATCACAGCTGTGGGCATAGTTGTGGGCATCTTTGAAGATCGTTGGCCAATAGTAGCCACTCTGAAATACCTTTGCAGCTGTTCTTTGGCCACCAAAGTGTCCACCATAAGGAGCTGTGTGGCAGTGCTGCAGCACAGACTTCGCTTCAGCAGCTGAAACACACTTCCTTAGCAAGCCGTCAGCACATGTTCTGTAAAGTGTGGGGTCATCCCATATGAATTTCCTTGCTTCATGAAGGAACCTCCTCTTCTCTTGTCCTCCCTTAAAAACTGGTAAAACCTGTGATGCACGGAAATTAGCAATGTCAGCAAACCAAGGTTCCTCATCGTTATCACGATGAGTCAAAGCAAAGACATGTTCATCAATAAAAGCATCAGAAATTGCGGGGTCCGTAATTTTTTCGCAATTGTGCTGCAATCGAGACAGGTGATCCGCAACCACATTTTCACATCCCTTCTTGTCTCGAATGTCCAAATCAAACTCTTGCAGCAGCAGTACCCACCTAATCAACCTAGGCTTAGCATCAGCCTTCCTCATAAGATACTTCAAGGCAGAATGGTCAGTGTACACAATTGTCCTAGTGCCTACAATATAGTTTCTAAATTTTTCGCAAGCAAACACTACAGCAAGCATCTCTTTCTCAGTAGTTGTATAATTACATTGAGCCTCATTCAAGGTTTTACTAGCATAATAGACAGGGTGTGTTAGCTTGTCAATCTTCTGTCCTAACATCACTCCTACAGCATAGTCACTGGCATCACATAACATCTCAAAGGGAAGATCCCAATTTGGTCCTACTATGATAGGGGCTGTGACTAGTGCTTTCTTAAGGGTGGTCCAAGCTACTACACATTCCTTAGAGAAGATGAATGGCCTATTTAATTCTAGAAGCTCACACAGAGGCTTGGCTATCTTAGAAAAGTCCTTAATGAACCTTCTGTAGAAGCCAGCATGCCCTAAGAAACTTCTAATGGCCTTGACATTCTGAGGCTCTACCAACTTCTCTATGATCTCAATTTTGGCTCGGTCAACTTCTACACCTACCCTCGACACTCTATGACCTAAGACAATCCCCTCATCCACCATGAAATGACACTTCTCCCAATTAAGGACTAAGTTGGTCTCTTCACATCTGGTTAGGACTTGTCCTAAATTTTCTAGACAGTTTGTAAATGAATCCCCAAAGACTGAGAAATCATCCATGAATATTTCTATCATGGACTCATCCAAGTCAGAAAAGATTGCCAACATGCACCTTTGGAATGTTGCCGGTGCATTGCATAAGCCAAAAGGCATTCTGCGAAAGGCAAATGTTCCAAAAGGGCAAGTGAAGGTAGTCTTTTCTTGGTCTTTGGGGTCTATAGTGATCTGGTTATACCCTGAATAACCGTCTAAGAAACAATAGTAGGCTCTACCAGCTATTCTGTCTAGCATCTGGTCAATGAATGGTAGAGGGAAGTGGTCTTTTTTAGTTTCTTTATTGAGCTTCCTATAATCCATACATACTCTCCACCCCGTGACAGTCCTAGTTGGAATCAGTTCGTTGTTCTCATTGACTACCACAGTCATCCCACCCTTTTTAGGTACACACTGTATAGGGCTTACCCACTGACTACTAGCTATGGGGAAGATCACACCAGCATCTAACCATTTTATTATTTCTTTCTTAACTACCTCTTTCATAGAGGGATTCAGCCTACGTTGATGATCTACTCTAGGTGTGTGCTCTTCCTCTAGTATAATCTTATGCATGCAATAAGAAGGGCTAATGCCTCTAATATCAGCAATAGTCCATGCAATAGCCTTCCTATGTTGCTTAAGCAGTAAAATCAGTTCAACCTCATGTTTTTCACTTAATTTAGAAGAAATGATAACAGGCAGAGTTTCATTACTCCCTAAATATGCATACTTGAGGTGAGTGGGTAGTGGTTTTAGTTCTAAAACAGGTGGATGCTCAATGGATGGCTTTAAAGGATTTAATGATCTATCAGTTAGGTCTATATTCATACATACATGTTGTGGTTTATCTACAGGCATATCCATTATTTCAGAAACATTTAAGTCAGCTACATCTAATTGTACATATTCATTAGCATGCTTAGTTAATAGTAC
Organism: Herpetospermum pedunculosum; assembly: GCA_028017165.1. Lineage (NCBI taxonomy): Eukaryota > Viridiplantae > Streptophyta > Magnoliopsida > Cucurbitales > Cucurbitaceae > Herpetospermum > Herpetospermum pedunculosum. The sequence continues at coordinate 47,067,243 of CM051528.1, read as the reverse complement.
ATGCTCTAATTGTTCTTCCATTAGTGAGTCAACAATATCTATGCTAGCACAAGACTAAGAATCAGAGGGGTACCTTAAGGCTTTATAAACACTAAATTTCACCTCTTCATCATGAACCCTCATAGTGAGCTCACCTTTTTGAACATCTATTAGTGCCCTACCTGTGGCTAGAAATGGTCTACCTAGCAGGATGGGGACCTCCTTGTCTGCTTCATAATCCAGGATAATGAAATCTGCAAGGAAAATAAATTTGTCAACTTTCACTAGAATATCCTCAATCTTACCTTCAGGGTATGCAATGGATCTGTCTGCTAGTTGTAAAGTGACAGTGGTTGGACGTGCTTCTCCTATTCCTAGCTGGCGGAATAGTGATAGGGGCATGAGGTTTATGCTGGCGCCCAGGTCACAAAGCGCTCTGCCCACGTGCTTGCCACCAAGTTCTACAGGTAAGGTGAAGGAACCAGGATCCTTCTCCTTCTTGGGCAACTTGTTTTGGAGTATGGCACTGCACTCCTCAGTGAGGTTTACTGTTTCAAACTCACCAATTATTTTTTTGTTAGTAATAATGTCCTTCAAAAACTTTACATAGGAAGGCATAGACTGTAAAACTTCTACAAAAGGAATGTTGACATGCACTTGCTTAAGAATTTCAAGAAATTTGTTAAAGTGCACTTCCTGTTCTTGTTTCTTCTTAAGCCTTCGAGGATATGGAGGTGGTGGCACATATGCAGGCACGTCAGGTCGCCTTAGGATTGGAGGAGGCCTTGGAATTTCTTCTATCTCCTCAATAATTGGCTCTAGCCTGGCTCCTGATGTGCTTGTTGGTGGTGGACCTTGGGTTGGCAGAGACTCCAGTGGAGCACTAGACTCAGTGTTCTCTACTCTCTTTGGTGTGTCCTTTGTGTTGCTCACCAAGGGTCTACCACTTCTAAGTTCAATTGCTTGAACTTGTTCTTTACCATCTCTCCTTGGCACCTCGGTGTCAGCAGGAAGCCTACCTTGGGGCCTACTCTTGAGTTCATTGGCCAATTGGCCTATTTGGTTCTCTAGGCTCCTAAGAGTAGCTTGCTGGCTTTGAAGAGTAGCATCATTCTTAGCTATGTATTCCTTGAGTAAGTTTTCTACAGAAGATCCTACAGGTTGGTTGTAAGGTTTTTGATACATTGATTGGCTATGTTGAGGAGTGAAACCAGGTGTTCCACTTGGTCTAGGCTGGTTAGGATTTTGGTTAACATTTTGTTGGCCACCCCATGACAGGTTTGGGTGGTTTCTCCAACCAGGGTTGTAAGTTTGTGAGTAGGGGTTATTCCTAGGCTGCTGTTGGCTTCCTACATAGCAGACTGAGGATGGATTCCCAGGGCAGTATTCATATGGGTGCCCTTCCCCACAGAATCCACAGATAAGTGCCTCGCCTTGACTTGGTTGGGTGCCCATTGACATGGCTGTGGCGGTATTGGCACTGGTTTGGAGATTGGCCTGAGCCATTTGCTTAACTAGGTTGGTCAGGGCGTTTATTTGGGTGCTCATGGCGCTAAGAGCATCCTTGTCTTGAGCTCTAGTTGGCTCGTCTGGATCATCTGACCACCTACAGTGAGATGTTGAGATCTTCTCCAGGATCTCATAAGCTTCGTTGTAACTCTTGGACAACATGGAACCACCAGCAGATGAATTTAGAACTTGTCTGGTGCTGGGGTTGCATCCTTTGAAAAAGACTTCTATTTGGATACACCATGGAATGCCATGGTGTGGACATTTAATGAGAAGGTCTTTGAATCTTGTCCAAGCTTCGTGAAGAGACTCACTTGGAGCTTGTTTGAATTTGATGATATCATCACGAAAGGTGGAATTCCTATCTGGTGGGAAATATTTGACTAGGAATTTTTCTGCTAAGTCTGTCCAATTGAGGACAGATCCAGAGGGTAATGAGTTTAACCACGTTTTGGCTTTGTCCCTCAGAGAGTAAGGGAACAGATATAGCCTCAAGGCTTCTTGGGAAACTCCAGGGATCAGGAATGTGTCACTAACTCCTAGGAAGTTTCTAAGATGGTTGTGGGGGTCCTCATTTTCTATTCCAAAGAATTGTCCCACAGTGGACAACATTTGGAACATCACTGGCTTTAACTCGAATGAGTTGGCAGTGATCTCAGGACGGATTATGCTGGGGTTCAGCTCCCCAGGCATAGGTACTAGGTAAGAAAGTATGGCGCTATCCTTATCATTCGCTATTTCGATGGGATTGCGAGTGACAGGCACCAGGTTTTGATCTCTTCTATCCATTTCTTCTTGAGGAGATTGCGGTAACCTTGCGGTTTCAGCAATTAATGGAGGTAATGAAGGTTGTTTAAAGAGGCGTTTCTTGGCTCTATTCCTAGCTCTAAGTAATCTCTCGGGCTCAGGGTTGAACTCTAGATCACTACTTGGAGGCTCATTCATAAACTAACCCAAATGGTACCTGAAAAAGAAATGAAAATGGATCAGTTTCAATGGAAAATAACTTGGTGTTTCAAACTTAACTAACTTCGTTTTCACTTAAATAAATCCCCGGCAGCGGCGCCAAAAACTTGTTGCGTGCTCAATGTGTTGAAATAATTAGGCAATAAAAGAGATAGAGCACTCAGAACATGCAAGCATACATGATCTTATAGCAAGTAGTAAGTATATTTCATTCGTTTTCCCACAGAGACTTATTTTTAGCTATTCGCGAAGTGTTTTGTTAAGAAAGAAGGGGTGGATTTGATGGGGTAAAATTGGTTTTTAATTGTCTAATTTTTGCTGAATGTGTAAAGGGTAGTAACATAAACAAGAACAAGTCAAAGCTAAACTAAAATGAAAAGAAACGAAATTAATAAATGAATGCAAAGACAGCGAAACAAAATGGAAACTTAGACGGAATTGCGGAGACCGCAATTCTACCGCAATTACAATAACAGCGAAAGTGTGTAAATGGGTGAATTAAGGGCTACTAATGACTATCCTATAGGCATTTTTATACGATTCTCAAGCACTGGATCTACTCTCTATGCATCAAACTATCTCAATCTCATGTATCGTCCGATTCCATGCATTAGATTCTTTAGTTTACTCAACTCAAAGTAAGGTCTTAAGCATCTTGTTAAGGCAGAAAGATATGGTTTGTACTAGGGAAACGCCTATTCCTAGGCCGTTTCCTGGTTACCTTGAAAGGCTAGCATGATAATATGACTCTGAACTCTTACTCCTTCCAGAGGTTAGGAGTTCTTTGGACAAAATGGATGGCCAATCGAAATTGCCCGTGGGATGAAGCTTACATACAATCAATGGTTCGAGAGCTATCCTACATGCTTGGTTCACGTTTTTTAGCCTATAGTTCTGTCATTAGCTTGCCCCTAAGTGACTTAGCTACTCATGAATATGGGGTAAGTAGAAATACGAGATGAAACAGACATGCTTAGAAGGAATTTAAAGACAAAACAGTAAGGGAAAGCAGTAGAATGCAGAGGCAAGAAACTGTGAAATGAAGAATGGAGATTCGATTACTTGATTGTTTGATTGGACAAAAGAAAGCTTTAAAGTAAATAACAGCAAGACAGAAAGCAACGAAATGAAGTATTCTAGCTATTAGAAAGAGAACAACATAAAGCAGAAATGTAAACTAGAAAAAGAAAGACAGAAAGCAGTAAATGTTGCTTGGAAGCCTCGTCGCAACTGCCTCGGCTGAAGGGGATGAAAGAATAGCTTTGCTTGGATGAATCCAATCGGGAGAGAAGGTGGATCTTCTCTCCTTCCTATCAGATTGTCGATTCCAACAGCTGAGACTCTCACTCCAACAGACGGCAAAGGAAAACACGAAGAAAAATGGAGCTGCGAAAGGACTTCTACGCTTCCGGATGATGTTTGAACCTCCGACTTTGACCCCCTTTTATAGTAGTTTGCAGGTGCGTTTGGGCCAAGGAGAACCATCAATCTTCAACGTCGTATATCAGAATGGATGGAGGAGAAAGAACGAATCCCTGAAATCACGGAATTTAACAGAAAAAGATCAGTCAACTTACGGTTTTCACTTGAATAATTGCGGCTTCAGCAATGTTTTCGCAATGCTGTCGCAATGCAGTTTTTTTCATTCTTTTCCTTCGGTTTTTAACCCTTTTCTTTCCTATTGTACATAAGTCCTAATTTAGCTACCTTCTTCTAATTCTCATATTTAAGCATAGGTTTAGGCTAAATGCTATCAAAAACACCTAAAAGTGTACATCTTCTTAAGTTAAATGGGTCCTAAATAAGTCACTTTCAGAGACTTAACACTTCGCCATCTACTTTCATTCATGCAGAGCCATCAACTTTAGATAGAGCACGCCCCTCAGTTCGAAATGCATCGACAACCAGAGAAGAAGGGGTGCGAGTTGATAGAGCAAGTCCATCAGCTCGAAATGCATCGACGACCAGAGAAGAAGGAGTGCGAGTTGATAGAGCAGGTCCTTCCGTTCACCATGCCACATTGTACTATGATCGTATAATTGTTCCGCAACATTGTCTTACGAAGGAAGATACTGAGGTTGGAGAGATCTTCTTCTGCAAGAAAGACTTGAAAATCAAATTGTCAATGATTGCAATGGATAGGCACTTTGAGTACAAAGTTAAAAAATCAACAAAGTCCCTATTTAAAGCCAAGTGCAGAGTTGAAACATGTAACTGGATGCTTCGCGCAATGAGAATGGATGGTTCTGATTTCTTCAGGGTGAACAAGTATACAAATGTTCACACATGCAGATTTCAGTTGATATCTCACAACCATCGTCAAGCTAAGGCATCAGTTATAGGAGAGTTAATAAAGTCCAAGTACGAACGAGCTGGTCGTTCCTATACACCCAGGGACATAGTAGACGACATGAGAAAGGATTACGGTGTGAATATAACCTACCAAAGAGCGTATCGTGCCAGAGAGCAAGCTTTGGAGTATGCATTCGGATCACCAGAACACTCCTACACCCTTCTCTATGCATATGGTGAAGCTTTGAAGATAGTGAACCCATGTACGCTATTCGAGATTGAAATAGAAGATGGTGTGCATTTCAAACATGGTTTCATGGCGTTAGGACCATGTGTGAGGGGTTTCAAGAATTGTCTACGTCCTATAATTACTGTTGATGCCACTCATTTATATCATAAATTCATGGGTAAGTTGTTCATAGCCACGGGCATTGATGGGAACAATCAACTATGCCCAATTGCCTTTGGGTTGGGAGACACGGAATGCGACGAATCCTGGATTTGGTTTATGACCAACCTAGAGAAGGCAATTGGGAGTGATATTCCCAATTTGGTCATATTGTCGGATCGCCAGGTAAGCATTAAAAAGTCAATTGCAAGAGTATTCCCACAAGCATTCCATGTTCTTTGCATGCAACACATCAAAGTCAACTTGGACGACAGATTCAAGAATAACGCCATCACTCCATTATTCTATCTTGCGGCAAAGGCATATCGAATGTCAAATTTCCAGATGTACTGGGATCAACTTTGTAAGTTCCCAGGAGTAAAACGATACTTGGAGAGAATTGGATTACACCGTTGGGCACGAGTATATCAAGTCCATAACAGGTACGATAAAATGACATCCAACATGGTCGAGAGTCTTAACGCATTGTTCAAAGACTCTCGAGCATTGCCTGTTACAAAAATGTTCGAAGATATAAGACAACATCTCCAAGACTGGTTTTATGAAAGACGAAACGAAGCATCAGATTCTAACAAACCCATTACAGACTTTGTAATTGGAAAATTAGAAAAGCGGGAAGTCAAGTCTAGAAGGCACAAGATTAGATCAATAGACCATTTCCAATTGGACGTGGACGATGGATACTTAGGTGGGATGGTAGACCTACACGCCCATACATGCAACTGTAAAAAATTTGACATTTGACAAATTCCATGCACACATGCAATTGCCGCCGCAAAAGATCGAAATGTACCAATGCATACTCTATGTGCAAATTATTACACGACCAATTGCCTAATTTCCTCTTATGCAGAACCAATCTATCCAGTGGGGCATATACAAGAATGGAGAAGACCAGAAAACTTCGAAGAACGAGAGATACTACCCCCAAAAGTTGTACAAAGAGTTGGTAGACGTCAGTCTACTAGGATACCATCAATAGGGGAGGAGGTACAAGTCCACAGGTGTACACGATGTGGCGAATCTGGGCATAACAGGAAAACGTGTAGGAACCCATTGTCAAACAGACGAGAAGGGGCATCGTCGTCTACACCAAACACTTGAAGTCGATCTGTCTGTTTTATACACTGTCTTGGCTATGATTTCTTTTTTATGGTTTATGTAAGAACAAGTTTCTGCTGATGATTTGAGAAATGCGAGAATAAAGAAATACAAATAGAAGTTTTTCGTCCTCTGTTTTCAATTTTTTTGTAAGAATTTTTTTTTTGAAATAGGCTGTGCCATGGCATAGGCTGTGCGATGGCATAGGCTGTGCCATGACATAGGCTGTGCGATGGCACAGCCTGTGCGATGGCACAGCCTGTGCGATCGCATAGACAAATTCGGGATTCCTTAATGGAGGGCATATGCATAATTTCACATCCCCTAAACCCTCAAACCGGTCAGTTTTAATATTTTTGTGGGAGACGGGTCACTTTTGTTAATGTTTTGCTATGACGGGTCAGTTTTTGCAATTTCCCATGATTTTGGTTGGAGCCCACAGAGTAATGAGTTGTTTCGTTAGTTATGATGAGAAGAATTGCAGCTGCCAGAGAGTTTCTCTGATTATGAAAATTGCACAACTTTCTTCTTCTTCTCTGAAGAATTTAGCGCTTTCAGATCCTAAACTCATACCATTAAGATGTTTCTTCTCCGCAGCAAACTACTGCACAGAGTCGGATGCGGCGGAAGGCCGAGACTGGAACGCCGCCGCCGCCCCTTTCACCGGCGTCCTCCAAGATGAAGACCTTCTTCGCAAGACCCACATTTCTTCTTCTCAAACTTCCACTAATTCTACTGGCCTCTATGTTCTGGACCTCATCAACCATGGTTCTTTAGAACCCGATCGCACCCTTTACAGTAAAATGCTAAACAAATGCACCCACTTGCGCAAACTCAAGCAGGGCAGAGCCATCCACGCCCACATCCAGGGTTCTACGTTTGGGAATGATCTGGTACTTCAGAATTTTATACTAAACATGTATGCGAAATGTGGCAGTCTTGAGGATGCACACAATCTGTTTGATAAAATGCCTACAAAAGATATGGTTAGTTGGACTGTTCTGATCAGTGGCTATTCTCAGAGTGGTCGAGCCTCTGAATCTCTTGATTTGTTCCCTCAGATGCTCCACCAGGGCTTCCAGCCCAATGAGTTTACATTGTCTAGCTTGTTGAAGGCTTCTGGAGCTGCCCCCAGTGATGACCATGGCAGGCAACTTCATGCATTTTCCCTCAAATATGGCTATGATATGAATGTTCATGTGGGAAGTTCATTGCTCGATATGTATGCTAGGTGGGGGCATATGCGAGAAGCCGAAGCTATTTTTAACGGGCTGGCTGCGAAAAATGTGGTGTCTTGGAATGCTCTGATTGCTGGTCATGCTCGGAAGGGTGAAGGGCAGAATGTGATGAGGCTGTTTTGGCAGATGCTAAGACAGGATTTTGAGCCTACTCATTTTACATACTCTAGTGTTTTTACTGCTTGTGCCAGCTCTGGATCTTTGGAGCAAGGAAAATGGGTTCATGCCCATGTGATAAAATCTGGGGGACAGCCCATTGCTTATATTGGAAACACTCTCATTGACATGTATGCTAAATCAGGAAGCATCAAGGATGCAAAAAAGGCTTTCCAGAGGTTGGTTAAACAGGACGTCGTTTCGTGGAACTCGATTATATCGGGATATGCGCAACACGGATTGGGAGTTCAAGCTTTAGAGCTATTTGAAGAGATGCTGAAGGCCAAAGTTCAACCTAATGAAATTACTTTCCTCTCTGTTCTTACTGCTTGTAGTCATTCCGGGCTTCTGGATGAAGGGGAATATTATTTTGAACTGATGAAGAAATACGAGATAGAACCACAGGTTTCACACTATGTGACGGTTGTTGATCTTTTAGGTCGAGCAGGGCGGCTTAATGAAGCCAACAAGTTCATTGAGGAAATGCCTATCGAACCTAGTGCAGCTGTCTGGGGAGCCTTGATTGGTGCTTGCAGGATGCATAAGAATATGGATTTGGGTGTTTATGCTGCCGAACGGATTTTCGAGCTCGACCCTCATGACTCAGGTCCTCATGTATTGTTGTCTAATATTTATGCTTCTGCTGGTAGATTGAATGATGCAGCAAATGTAAGGAAGATGATGAGAGAGAGTGGAGTTAAGAAAGAACCTGCCTGCAGTTGGGTTGAAATTGAGAATGAAGTCCATATGTTTGTTGCAAATGATGATTCACATCCAATGAGAGAGGAAATCCAAAGGATGTGGGAGAAAATAAGTGGGAAGATTAAAGAGATTGGGTATGTACCAGACACAAGCCATGTGCTTTTCTTCATGGACCAGCAGGACAGAGAAGTAAAGCTACAATATCATAGTGAGAAGCTAGCATTAGCATTTTCAGTGTTGAAAACTCCTCCTGGATTAACCATTCGGATTAAGAAGAACATTAGAATATGTGGTGACTGCCATTCTGCATTCAAGTTTGCTTCAAAAGTCTTGGGGAGAGAAATCATTGTAAGAGATACCAATAGATTTCACCATTTCCTTGATGGCTTGTGTTCTTGCAGGGACTATTGGTAGCTGTTGGTAATGTACAAGTTCTTCACTACTAAGATTTGTCAAATTATATACCCTCAAGAAGTGTCCTAATAAAGATTTGAGATGTTCGGAGATACCTTTCAAAGTCTCGAGTTCAAACTTACCGCGAAGCCGAAGACCCAAATGTTGGTTAACACAGTTCTCTTCTTCAACTTCAGTTTTTGAACTCTCACATTTTTATGATTTGCTAATGATAGATGCTAGAAGAATACAATAGAAGAAAGATTGAATATAAGCAAAAATATCAACAAATGATTGGTGATGGTAAATTAAAATGCATTTAACCTAACACAGAGACACTATGGGGGAAAATTTTATAGCCTGGTTCATTTTGTAGCTTCCAATTGGAACCTTTGGGATAATAATTATTATTATTTCTTTGTAAATACTTTGTCTATTAGAGGAAGGTTTTTGAATCTCTAGTTTGTTTTGAGTTTGGATGATGCCTTATCTCTGCACCCCTATGAAGAAGAAATGGAAAGCTATTCTGGTTCCATCTTGTATGAATTTTAGATTGCAAGTGATTGAGCCAACTGAGATTATTAATGTATCTATCTGATGCTTTTCACACTTGGAACATGCATTTTTTTAAAAGCCAAGTCTTTTAAGATCACATTATTTTTCCAATACATACATTCTTCAAATGAGCCAATGCATGTTTGAGAGTGATTTTGAAAGAATTAAAGTCATGTTGGAATCTTTGATATATTCAAAATCACTCTAAAATTACATTTAATCATTCAAAATCTTTTTAAATGTTCTGTTTTACACTTTTATACACAATTTAAAACCATCGAAATTGATTAGAAGGATTAAATACATGTTTTGAAGTGATTTTGTATATGACAAAAGTAATTTTAACCATTTCAAAACCACTCTCAAACATGCCCTTAAACATGTCCTTAGTTAAATCACTTACCTTATCTCCTCATTGTACATCCCTCTTTTGATCAATACAAGTCTCGTTCCTTAAAAAGAAAAAAAACGAAATTTCCAGTTTTCGATATCAAAACGAACGCTGTGCAAAGCCTTGATATATATATAAAATATGAAGATTACTCCTTACAAAGGTGAATCTCAAATCATATACTAATACTAACCAATCTAAAAGTAGAACACAGTTTTGTCACAAATAACATCCATTAATATGAATTTACCTTTACAATCGAATAGGATAGAGATATATAGTTAGCTTATTGAAAAGAAAAAAAAAAGAAAGAAAAAAAAGCACAACACATCAAATGATTATACAAATACCTGATAACCTAATACAGGTTTCTTTTTTTTGTTCTTTTTTTGAGGGGGAAGGGGAGTTTGTGACACTCATAATAATTAACAAAGGATTTAAAGAGAACGTCAAAGCTTGTTCTAAAATGAGCAGCAAGATTTAACTGCAACAACCCCCAGATTGAGCTGTAGTACCATCTCTGCCTCCCGATGTCCCTGGGACTCCTCCATATCCAACTTTTATCCCATACGACTGCACATAAGATGGAACATAACATCAATTATATCATTCTCATCCCTATTCATCCCTTGTTAAAACAAAAACCTAACACTAGAATCTAAATTCTGTCATTTATGGCATTCACATGGCTAAACGTCATTGGCCAAACACCGTCCAAATGGTTATCAAATCAGAGCCTTAATTTTATTGTTTCCAAAATTTGTACACAACTTTAGAAACATTGCTGAAAAATGAAAAACAAGAAACATTTATCGAACACTGATGTTTCTCAAAAACTAGAAACAAGAAACAACATATGCAGTTAGATGCACTTTCATCACCACAACATAATTTTTGAGTAAAAGTGAAGCCACCACCCACTTCAGGTAAGCTCAGTCAAAAGTAAGTAAAATCAAGACTCCTTACAAAGGTGAATCTCAAAACAACCTATGCAATTAGATGCACTTTCATCATCACAATGCAAGAGGAAATGCAATGGTAAAACTAAAATACTTCCATAAACTAGCAACAAGATGAAGCATACTGCATACCTCATTAGATACATCAAACACTCCATCCTGGATCTTCTTATATATGGTTGCAGCAGTTTTTATGAATGCCTGTTAAAAATGATTGACCATCACGAAAATTGTGAGACAATAAAAATGTTGACAATATTTCAAATAGATGAATATTATAAGTATATCTTCATGTCATGTTCTTAGTTTAGAGACGACCAGTGTCCAATTGTAAACTTTGTGAAAGGAAATTTATGATTATTCCATCACCTCCTCGACATTTTGAGCAGTTTTAGCAGAGGCCTCCATAAAAATTAAACCATGCTCCTTTGCAAATTGCTCCCCTTCCTCTGTGCTGACCGCCCTTCTGTGCGCAAGATCACACTTGTTACCAATAAGCATTATTGTCATGTTTGCATTCGCATGCTGCCTTGCATCTTCAAGCCAGCTAGCCAAGTGATTAAAAGTCTCCCTCCTGAAAAATATGATAGCCACATAACCTTAAGTTTGATATTCTCATTGGCTCAAGAAATTTAAAGCATGAGGCCCAATTTCAGCTTATGCAGTCTATCAAATTAAATAAGGCAGAATTCACACCAAACTTCATGCAGTTGAAACAGGTAAGAACTGTTGTCAAACCTAAGTGACTGAATTATTTTAACTACCTACAACTATACAAACAAAAATAAACCATAACTAAGACCAAGAAAAGCCACACGTTCACATTTAAACTTTATGCTGCCCACCCAAAATTCTACTACATTAACATCTGCAAATAGCGGCTAACACAATGGCCAGTTCCACCAACCTATAACCTTTCTGGCCAACTCTGGTTACTTTCATGAAGTACAAGGTTTCCCCGTGACTGAGGGATTTCACAAATTCTCACTCCCAACATGAATTATATTTCAACTTCAAGATGGCTGTTTTAATAGATTGAATATTACGTCCCCAGGAAAAGATCAATAATGAATTGCAAAAGGAATAGGAGTATTGCTCTGCTAGTTTCTGAAATATCTTTCAAATAATTATCCCGCATACTATAGGCCCATTTGGAGGATGAGGTTCAAAAGCCCCCCTCACTTATTCACTAGAAAGTTGGTGTAGCTGAAGGGAATTAAACTTTATTTACTCGGGAATGAATTGCATACAACCTAAACAATGAATATTTATACTAATAAAGCAGCTAACTGAAGCCTAACCAACCGACTAACTCCAACTGCTAAAACTTAACAACCACGACCAGCTTGGTTAAACATACGAACAGTCACAACCCAGAGGCTACATAAGGCAACAAACCCGAATAACTAAAGTACAGAAATATCCCTACATCAAAACTCAAAAGTAGTATTAATTTAGGAGGGAACCGAGAGGTAACAAGACCTGGTGATGTCGTAGACAAGCAATGCACCAGCAGCCCCTCTATAGTAGGACCTCGTAATAGACCTGAAAGATTCTTGACCAGCCTGTTATATTTTTGGGAAACTTCAGAATTGGAAAAACTTGATGAAATTGATATGAAACAAAAGGACAAATCTAAATCGAAAATACAAGGAACCAACATCTGTACCAGTATTATGTTATATATGTGTAATAGAAATGAGCAATACATGATGCTGATTGAATAATGATCATCATTACACACAAAGTAGATAGTAAGTTTGAATAATGGCCATTAATCTGTAGAACAGATATGCTATGTGATATATGTGTGCCCAAAGTTTAAGCAGAGCACTTGAGCTAAGAGCACATATAAGTGCTGCATAAATTATAGAAAAAGTCTTTAGATTCAAAGCCATGTTATTTCGATGATAAACTAATTCTCTAAACATCAATATCAGTTGCATAGAATAGTATGGACCCTATAGAGTAAGTATGAACGGAGGTTTCCTAGTTCTATAAGTTATTATTTGACTAAGATTTAAGCTTATAGCAGCAGATCACCAGCTTGTCTCTAGTATAATTGCAGATGAATTTCCTTTAAATGGATCCAAGATAAGGTAAAATACTGATTCACAAACCAGAATAGAACTCATTCAATTCAATAGGCAAGTGACACAGTTAAATATCTAGAGTTATGAAACCAGAGATTCCCAAAAAAATTTACAAAAAGAGAATTAAATATCTAGAGATATAGCTAACCGTATCCCAAATTTGCAACTTGATTGGTTTGTTGTCGATGGTGATCATCCTAGCACCAAACTCTACACCAATAGTCAAGTCATGAACAGGCTGGAATCTCTTATCGGTAAACTGGAGAAGAAGACATGATTTTCCAACTCCTGCAGAAAACGCATAATCAATCGACAAACAGAAAACAACATCCAATTCAAAGCTCAACCCAGTAATTCTCAAATTGAAAAGGAAACCACAGAGAAAAGCGTTCACATCATCAAATCAGACACAGACAGATCACAAGCACGTAGATTAAGCACAAATCAACCCATAATCGAAACGACCCAATTCAGCAAACAGATCGAAAAGGAAAAATCAGAGAGTTTCGAAGGCGTACCAGTATCACCAATAATGATGTACTTGAAAAGGTAGGCGTATGACATTCCGGTTGGAATCGAAGAACAAAAGGATAGATCCGCCGAAGAGAAAATCGAAGAATTAGCGTAGTATATACAAGAGAATTAACAAGAGATGTGGAATCGGCGGAAGGAAAAAGAGGGGAAACGTTTGAGAAACGGCAAAGAGGAAGTTTCAATTGCAGAGGTCCAACGAAGCAAGGCAAAGGGACGCCACTGCGTGTTGGATTGAATTACGATCTCTGACTTTGAGCTGGCAATTCCTATTAATATTATTCACCACTTCATATTTTGTCGGACCCTTTACACTCCATTTTCTTATTTTCTAACGGATATTCTTCTTCTACATAACTATGTTCATTTCCTTTACATTATTTTTTTTTATTTAGTTCAACAATTTCGAGTGAGATGGAACCAACTACCTTTGGAATGGTAACTGATGATGCCTCTTCTCCACTAAGTTATGTTCGAATTGACAATTAAGTTTAAAGTTAGATGTGCTAAATGATCCCTAAATTGTTAGGGGATGTTGGCCCGCGGGCTTGACTTTAAGTAGGTTTAGCTTTGGAAGTCAAGCCTATGTTTGGCTCGTGAGCTTCACAACTTCTGATTTCGAAAGCTAACCCCATGGGTTTGTGAAACCCCTTAAACCCCTATCGATTTCGAAATCGCCGATGGCTCTGCCCCTCGTTTTGCTTTGTCCAAAGTTAATGCTTCTCGTTTTGCTCTCATCTTCATCAATGCATTGTCTGAGTCTTTGTCTCTTTCCCTTCACTCCTCTGAAACCATAACCCCATCTTCCTCTTGGTCTCCATCCCTCTTGATTCGACTTCATAATTTGTTCTCTCCACATTTACGCTTCAAATCGACTGCAAACCGAAGTCGAAGCCCATCTTCCTCTTCTTAAAACCCTAATCCCATCTTCCACTTCCTAAACCGCAACTTCTTCGATTCGACTGCAAACCCTAGCCCCATGTCTCCGTCCTCCATCTTCTTCCCTTCCACTAAAACCCTATGATTCACTTGGACTCGATGCTTTAATTCGTGTGTGAACATGCGATGAATGTTGCGAAAGTGAATATATGGATAATGAGATGGAAGGAAATAAACACGAAAATGAGTCCCCTACCACAATGACACAAGTATATACCAAAGCACTAGCGTATTGTATCTGAAAATATTCCAGAGTCGATCCACACGAAATAATGAATGATGTGTTTCAGCGAGTTGTAGATTACATCACTTTTTAATAGCATGCGTCAGAAGTGGTAACAAAGCAATAAAATGAGTGTTGGTTGTTTGATTCATGCGACAAAAGTAAATGAATGATACATGAAAAAAAAATGAGATCTCCAAGGTATGATTATTTGAATACTCTAACGTTGCACCTACTTGCTGACGTCAGCGTAAATACCCTATCCACCATCTATTTAATCTAAGCAGGGAAGGGTCAGGTGAACGGGTTATCGAGGCTTGCCCAATTATAATTATAAACTGGTATCTATTCTAACTTGTAGAACAATGGTAACCAAGTCGATCTCAGGGAACCAATTAATTAACTTCTATTTGCCTTAAAAAAAAAAAAAAAATTATGTTGTGTCAACTTGTTGTAGCATGGTAGATCTTCCTTTAGAATATTAGGTGTTAGCTTCAAATTATGAAGCTGCAAGAGCTTCTCTTGAGTACGACAGAGAGGTTAGAGAATTTAAGTGTCAAATGTTTGAACCACTGTCTGAGATTCGTGAGTGGCTTGTTAGGGAATTGCAGGCAACATATGTATGTAGTATTTGCTCGTTTCAAGGACATTCTTCCGGAGCATGTTCTGAGCTGCTACGAACCTACATGTATGAAGCCTACCCCACTCGAGATTTTTCTGGCCCATACCACCCTTATGACGATCCCTACGTGAGTACGTGTTATCCTAGAAGGGAGGATCGATCTAGCTTTTGCTGTGGAGGCCAGGATGAGCAACAAAACCAATTTCCTCAGACTTCTTGCCAAGGTATGTCATTGGAACAAATGGTTGATAAAATAGTTAATCAAACTCTCCAATTTCAACCGGAATTGACCAAACACTTTAATGAGAACTTGCAGTTCCAAGAGGAAACCTGGGCGGAGATACAAAGCTTAGGCAAACAGATGTCTTGATGGGAAAAACCTCTCCTCAGTGGTATGTTCAAATGATTTGTGAACGAATTGTCGAGGTCCGCCAAATTACATTTATAAATTGGTATCTATTATAACTTGTAGAACAATGGTAACCAGGTCGTTAAATAGCTTATCTTAATTAACTTTTATTTGGGGAGACAACTTAAAACAACATGCAAAAATTAAACTAACGGAAATTAAATGCAAGAAAATAAACTTAAAGAATTAACGAAGTAATCGGTGCTCCTAATTTAAAGGATCAAGATTTATTTTGATACAACTCAGATCACTGGAATTTTAACGACTTAGCAATTTTACTCCAAACGCACAACTTGCTTGCCTGGACCAATAACAAACAACCCATAATAAGATATTAATTAAGACCATTCAATTCTAATTAAACTTGACATCTAATTAACTGGGCACAACCGTTCCATATTAACTAGACACCAGCAATGTGGTAAATGTTGCGACAGATAATCAATTTGGATACCTAAACGAATTGCCTGATTTATCTTCTAACCTGAAGCCTATCATGCAAACTAAAGCTGATATGAATTATTTTGGCAATCTAATTCATATCCATGATGAAACTTAAGGAGGTCAAACCATTGTTATGGAGCAAGGGTTAAAGTCAACGATGAAGAGAAAGATATGGATTTCAACTTGTCTCAAGTCCAATTTATGGAAGACTAAAGTATTATAATTAAACTAAGTTTAATATGCACATTTTGTCACTTATTACACTAATTAAAAGTGTAACAAAGTCTTAGGAAACCTTTCATATTTCTAGATGACTTTTACTTTTCCAAGATGCCTTTTAGAATATCAAGGCACCTTTTCGTATTTCAAGGAGACTTTTCATATTAACATTTATGTTAGGGAGTTAAAGAGACTATGGGCTGGATTCCTTGTCTATAAAAGGGATTGGTCTTGTCTTATGTAAGAACAACTTTGATATTTGAATTGAAAACTCCATTGGAGCATTTCCATAGCCGAGAGCTATTGTTACCTTTGCATTTCTTGTTTGACTTGTATGTTTGAGAAGCATTCTATTAGACTTGATCAATCTAATAGTGGAGTGTTTCGGTTCAAGGTTAGGGACAAGTTCCTCATCCTTGGATATTCGATCTAAGGTATTTCTATTCTTCTCTTTATCTTGGGGTGAAACCGAATTGACTAAGGGGTTTTAGTGTTTGTGATTCAAGGGTTCGTATAACCAATGGGTTCTTGATCCAATTCACTAGGGTTTCGTATCAAAAGCAATCATGGATAGTCAATAACACACTTAGGCAAAAATTAAACACTTTTTACTTGGCGATTAGAATACGACACTCGCATTTTTAACCTTTAACTATCTAGCATGCAAGAACAACCAAAGTGTCAATCCAATAAAAAAAATGTTTGCTAATGTGATACATACATGAGAAGAAGATTCTTGGAATAATAAATGCTAAGTAGAAATTAAGTACAATCCTCACTAAACGCATCAAAATATAATCCTTACTCTTAAATTAGAGTACTTACCTTAGTTTCTCGTGGTGAAAATTGTTGCGTGATTTATTGCGTACCGCAAGTGTACGGGTCAAGTTTTAATATAGTGATTTAAGTAAAGAGTATAGTCCACATGATTGGTTTTCTAGATCAATTGAGTACGTAGGTACTAACCGCAAATTTTATTTAGACTAAAAAAACTTTGAGATTGATTGAAAATTAAAAGACTGAAAAGTAATGGGAAACCTTTTAGAGAGAAAAACCTAGGGAATTGATTTCATCGAATAGATTCATGCTTAATTAATCTATTAGTCCAAAAATAGTCATGCATACAATTATAAGCCAAGAAGAATAAAAATCATAAAAGACTCGGTAAAGCTCAAATAATTCTCTTCCCTTTTTATAAAACTAACATGCCTGTCTAGTTTTTATCGAAAAGGAAAGCATTAAGCAACTTCTATTAACGGCCTCTAAGAGAATTCTTCATGTTCATGCAAGAATTTACAAGTAGTCATGCGTTTGAGTTCTACTCTAAAATCTACTTTTTCAAGCTAGAATTTAAACAATCAACAATTTATACTTTGGCCAGAAGGATAAAAGCGTTAATCAAACAAACACACTAATAACTATAGCAATATGAAGAACTTAGATTAATCAAACATGAAAACTAAAACGATTATATCAATCCCCTAAGTAAGAGTCTAGCTACTCATAATCACTAAAATAATGCTTAGACAATGTTTAGAATTCATAAAATAATGCAATGAAATCAAAGGTAAAGAGGAAAAACTCTTGTAGCATGCCAAGCCTCGTTCCCGATGTGATCTGCACGTTCCCGAGCCTCCATTTTGGAGCTATATTTCACTCCCTAACTCTAGCTAAAAGTCGTGATTAATTGGTTAATTTGTCTCGTTTATAGGAGTTTTGCGGCATAGAGCTCATGGTGTCGATTAAACGCGTTTCGTGGCTAAGGAAGGTGTTTTAGCGCCCCGGGAGTGCATCGGGAGAAGAGGAAGTTCTCCCATGAAGATTTGGAGAAAATTGCCAAGAAGAGGCAATTTTCCAGCCCCAAACCCGAGAGCAAGCGTCGAGACCCTTGCCCCAGCGTCGGGACGCTCCGAAGGCGCGCGCGCGCTGGAAAATTTGGCTGAAGCGTTGAGACGCTCGCCTGGCATCTCGACGCCATCACGAACGCGCTCGCTGGAGATTTTGGGCGCAGCGTCGAGATGCTCGCCTAGCGTCTCGACAACACGCGCGGCGAACTTAGGGCACAGCGTCGAGACGCTTGCCTAGCGTCTCGACGCTCCGACGGCTTAAAAGGCCATTTGACGATTTTTCAGCCATCCTCTCGGGTCTTCGCCGTTTTTCCTCTTTGCTCCGCCATTGTTGACCATTTTTGGAGCTTCTCTTTTGTATTTAGCTTGGGATGATGTCTAAGGCTTCCATGGGTGTATTGGGACTCCATTCCTCCATGGTTGGCTAAGGTAACGTGTAGGATTTGGGATTGATTAGGGATTTTTGTTAAGCTTTTAATGTTTTGATAATCGAGCATGTTGGTTCTAATTTGGCTTCAATTCTTCAATGTATTTATTGTTCTTGCTTAATCTATGCATGTGTTAGATTTCATAGACGGACAATCTTGTTTTCTAGCATGTGTTAACGTTTTAGACTAGCGATGTCGTGCCTCTCCTTGTCGATATAGTAACACAGAACAATAGAACAAATCGAAGCATCGTGTTATTCATTCTAATTGTTGATTACTTTAGGGTTGCCGAGTAGTCAATTAGCAATTAGGGTGCTTAATCGAACGTTCGTCGTGGTTAGCTAGTAACTGTTCGGGGTTAAATTGGGGTTGATCACTCTGATGCAATTGCGAATAATGTTTAGTTAGGATTGTTAATTCTAATTAATTAATATGAAGCCAGTTACTTTAGGGTTCCCGGGTAACCGTCCGCGTACATGTCAATTTGTTAGCCATACTTTAGAATTAAATGATGAACATTGAAATGCTTAGCAAAATCCCGAAATCCCCCAAATCCAACACTTTTTAATCCCATTCGTATTATTTTTTCCGTTAGCGTTTTTCCATACTTTGCATGACTAAAACCCCCTATTTTGTGACAAAATTCCC
Source organism: Herpetospermum pedunculosum (assembly GCA_028017165.1). NCBI lineage: Eukaryota > Viridiplantae > Streptophyta > Magnoliopsida > Cucurbitales > Cucurbitaceae > Herpetospermum > Herpetospermum pedunculosum. The sequence continues at coordinate 47,048,190 of CM051528.1, read as the reverse complement.
CAGTCAATTTAATTATAACTCAAACAATTAATTCTCAATTTTATTCCCTCTTTGTGGTTCGACCCTGTTGCCACTAGCTGCAAAGCTATAGGTTATAGGTTTTATAAATTCATTTTGGTCAGGCTTCGACAGCCTGAGAATTAATAGAATATATTCAAAATATTCTCTACCAAAATTGGCGCCGTTGCCGGGGAGGGCAACTAAAATTGAGAATTATGTTTGTTTTTTTATTTAGGTTGATTGGTTGTTTTAAAAAATTTCTTTTGGTAAATTGTTTTTTTTTATTTTTATTTTGGATAACGATCCTTTCTTCCAAGATTCTTAAAGTCCAGGTTACATTCGGAAGAGATGGAAGTCTTGGAGGGCAACAATGAGATTCAGAAAACGCTAAGGGAGTTGGCGATACCTGACTTAAACCGCCACCCGTTGTGTATTGCATATCAGGCGACAACGGGTAATTTCGAGTTTAAATCAAGTTTGTTTAACTCACTTCCTTCTTTTTATGGTGAAACAGGTGAAGATCCTATCAAGCACCTTAAAGAATTCCACATGGTGTGCTCCGCGATGAAGACAAGTGAGATAACGGAGGAAGAGCTGAATTTGAGAGCCTTTCCTTTCACCTTGAAGGATAAGGCGAGGAATTGGCTGCACTATTTACCCTCGGGGACCATCTCTACGTGGAATGGGTTGAAAGACCTGTTTTTAGACAAATATTTTCTTGCCTCGAGAGCCACATTTCTAAGGAAGCAGACCTACGCGATTTCTCAAAAGGAAGGGGAGACCTTTCATGAATGCTGGGAGCGGTATACCCGGATGTGTGAAGACTTCCCCCACCATCAGATATCAGAGGCTGATCTCATTCGTTTTTTCTATGAAGGCTTGTGCCCGCATGATAGTCGATTGCTTGATGCAGCTAGTGGAGGGGCGTTGATTGACAAGACCCCAGCGGAAGCTCGGCGTTTGATTTCAAATATGGCTCAGAATATTCAGCAGAATGGAAGTGGAGCACATGAGCAAACCCGCCTCTCAAGCAAAATCAAGGAGCTCAGCGACCAAGTATCTGAGGTATGTAGCGTTGTCCTTAAATTACAAGAAAACTCACTACAGGCTCGTTCTTCTATTTCAGGTCCATCCCTTGAGGAAATGTTCAAATCTTTTATGGAAATGAGCATGGAGAATCGCAAAGAAACTAGAGCGCAAATTCAGTCTCTGTGCGAGGAAATCGCTGAGATGAGGGATAGGAGAAGTAAGGTGGAAACTCTGGCAATAGAACGCCAAAACATTATTGCTCTTAAGAGTGGAAGGGATATTCTGTAATGTCCCACATTTCCATTAAGGGTATTTTCGTAATTTTCTATTGTTGTTTGTTTGTTATGATTGTTATAATTAGAGAAGTTCATTTCATATATCAATAACTTATTGAATTTTTATTAAGTTATTTATCTATTAGGAGAGTCAAATGTTTATGCATAAAAGGTTAATTAGCAAAGAATGTAACTTTAAATTGGAAATATGATGTGGTTACTTATAAGTATAGTGAATTGTAACTTTTACCATAAGTTATTTTATTTTATAAACTATTTTACTACAAGGTAATAAAAGAAGTAAACTATAATTCTTGACATTTAGATTCCATAATTTATCCTAGTCAAAGTAAGTAGACAAAAGAGGAGGAAAATAGTCATCTTAGTTATTAAGTTCTTTAATCTTAGTAAGTTTTTCTTAAGACATCTTTTAGACTTTCACCCAAGGGTCATTAGGAATTTATGTGGGTGAGTTGAAGAGCCAAATGACATGTTGTAAGACCTCTTGGATGTTCATACAAAGAGAAGAGGAAACACTTGGTTGCTTCAAATTCCAATGAACTTTACTCTTAAGTTTTATGTGTCTTTTCATTGTCATTCCAAAATTGTCTAAAGAAATCTCCAAGGTTTTCTCTCTAGCACCTATTCTAATCCTGTAAATCTCATCTTGAGAAAGGATCACTTGTCTTCCAAGTTGTTTCAAGTGTTGTTCTTGGATTTTACAAGATCGTTCATCGGTTGCACCAAATCGGTAAGAAATGAGTTATTTTCCATCTAGTTTCGTAGTGATTCTTTCTTGATATTTTTCATAGATCCTAAACATGTTCATACCTATCTTTTCTAAGGTATTACAACATCATTTGAATCTAATTCGTTGCTGGAAATTTTCCTTCATTCATTGTTTACGGTAGAGAGGAAAAACACACCACCGGTAAGCCTCTTTTTCTCTGTTGTTTGAAATCGTTTAGGGGTTCTCATGGAAAATTGTAGGTGTTGTTTTAGATCTAAAAAGTGTTGATTTTGGGGCTGAAAATCAGAATTAAAATGCTTAAAAAAAACAATCTTTAAAATTGCTCTAAAATGGTGTTTATCGGTTTACGCTATTTCCTAGTTCTAGCTCGAAATTGATTGATATAGAAGTTTAATTACATTTGTTTTGATTTTTTTTTTTATCATATCCAGTAGCATAAAGTAAGCTTAAATATATTTTCAAGGAGTTCAAATTAACTTTCATGATCCTATTTTCATAGGGCTTAAAATCGGTAAAAACTAGTACAATTTGTGTTTTCAATTTTTTAATGAATTCTATGATGTAGTAAATTATTTTAATGTATTTTTTATCTATAAATCAGAGCTTAATATGTTCACAAAAAGTATCTTATGAGTTTTGAATACTAATTTTATGATTAATATTAACTATGTGCATTAATATGCAAATTAGGTTAGCTAGTAAAGTTAGTGTGTTTTAGCTAGTAAATGAAGTTTCTTTAGCAAAACTAAATTTAATTTAGACCTAATTTAATTTGTGTCATATGTTATTTAGGAAGCTTTAAAGGATTTAGATTTGAAGCTTGAGGTAAGTGGATTCTATCATAAGTAGCCGAATTGATTGTTGTATTGTATAGTTGTGATGTTTGATTAATCTTTTTATTGTGGTATTGATTGTAAGTGAGTTATATTATATTATTTTAATATATACTTGATTGATTTGTTGTTTTATGATATTTGATGTTTTGCAAAGTATGTTATGTCATGTTATTTTTGTATGGTTCTACACTTCACATGATCTATGTTACTTTGATTGGTTAGTGAAGCATGCTTAGGTTGAGTATGGCATATATGTGTGTTACATTACATTCATGGAGTCAACTAAGTAGAGTCATGGAGTTAGGGAAGAATATGTTAGGCATGAAATACCCAAATTAAGCAGTTATGTTATGCAGCTAGATGTATGATATGACAAGTATGGTTTCTGCTAACGGGCTGGGCCCTAGGAAACAAAATTAGTTCATGTTAATGATAATTATAAGGGGCAATTACCTTATAAATATTACATGCGGAATTGACGGTCATGGTATGGGGTATTTCTGCTTAGCATGGCGCCAAATCAAGGATATAAGTATGTATGTAAGAATATGTAAGCAAGTACAAGTATGTTAAGGTAGATTGTTTCATAGTCTACATGTTAGGATGTAATATGCAAGCATGTAAGCATGTTGTGTGTGTTTGAGCATGAAGGTTCCTTATGATAGGAACCACTTACAAGGTATTTTTATACTACCTCTCGTGGTTTTATATTTTTCAGATAGCCCTGTAGATGATGGTGAATTCATCGAGGATGATCTTGGCATTGAAGAGGAAGAACCATGAGATGTGCCCGAAATTTTAAGTTTAATGATTTATGATCACAACTTTAGTTTATGTTTATTTTATTTATAGACACTGTTTTATAATTTCCGCTGCTACAGATAAACTTTAAGTTTTATTTAAGTTGTTAAGACTTATGATTATGGAATTTAGATTTTTATTTAAAAAGAAAATTATAGAGTAATTATCCCATTTTAAGTTAATTAATTATATATAAAATTTGGGGTCATTACAGTTGGTATCAGAGCAATAAAATCCTGTAGACTAGCTTATAATATAAGCTGTAAAATAAGTAGATGTTTAGGCAAAGTAAATCAAATAGTACTTAGAATAAAGTAGGGCTTGTCTCATGCTTCGACTTCGACAATGCCAGGTATTATCTCTGCATATTCTTTTGTTGATTTACTTTCTTTATTTCATGATATATTGGTAATTTATTTTTTTGTATATTTATCTTTGAACTTGGTATAATATGATCCTTTAGAAATTAGCTAGGCGTAGAAAATGTTTGACTTTATACGACTCGATATTAGTCTTAGGTTTATGATGCTTTTATTTAATATAAAAGCATCGATACTTTGAATTTAGATTTTACAAAAAAAATGGTACTTATAAGGTACCATTGTAGATATGCCTCCAAGGAATCAAGGTGGTCGTGTGAACCCTCCTCTAGGTCTAGTCATTCATTCATATCTACAGAATTGGTTAAAAAAAGTTGGGTTGAACCTCAACCTGTTAGGGTATGAGCTAGTGGTATCTACTCCTCCCATCTATTGGATGCAAAACTAATTAAGTTAGACATGTGTGACTTCGACGTGATTTTGTTGATGAATTAGCTAGCTAGAAATCAAGCTAATATTGATTGTAGTAAGAAGGATGTGTCTTTGAAGCTACCTACTGGTCAATCTTTCAAGTTAAGAGGAATCAAGACTAAAACCAATTCAAATGTGAAATCTGCATTGAAGGCAAATAAGTTACTACAACATGGGGCGTGGGCCTATTTGTTGAACATTGTGGATATCAGTCTAAAGACTCCTAAGGTTGACTCAATACCAGTGGTCAAAGACTTCGCCGATGTATTTCCAGAGGATCTACGGGGATTGCCTCCGAATAGAGATGTCAATTTTGTCATTGACTTGTTGCCTGGGACATGCCCGATATTTAAGGCCCCATATCGTATGGCCCAAACCGAGCTTAAAGAGTTGAAGACTCAAATTCAAGAACTCTTGGACAAGGGTTTTATTCTCCCTAGTGTCTCACCTTTGGGAGCCCCTGTTCTGTTTGTAAAAAAAAAAGGGATGACTCGATGAGGCTATGCGTTGATTACCGAGAACTCAACAAGGTGGCTATTAAGAATAAATACTTGTTTCCTCATATTGATGATTTATTCGACCAACTTCAAGGAGCAAAGGTGTTTTCAAAGATTGACTTGAGATCTGGTTACCATCAATTGAGAATTAGAGACGAAGATATACCTAAAACCGCATTTAGCACTAGATATGGACACTATGGATTTGTGGCAATGTCCTTTGGACTCACTAATGCCCCTGCAGTATTTATGGAGTTAATGAATAGTGTTTTCAAAGATTACCTTGATTCATTTGTTATAGTCTTTATTGATGATATCTTGGTCTACTCCAACTCAAGGGAGAAGCATGAAGAACACCTCCAGAAGGTTTTAGCAACTCTGAGGCAAAATAAACTCTTTGCCAAATTCTCTAAGTGTGAGTTTTGGTTGAATAGAGTATGTTTCCTTGGTCATGTTATCTCTGAAGATGGAGTTTTTGTGGATCCATCGAAGGTTGAAGCTGTGAGTAATTGGCCTAGACCTACCAATGTAACAGAGATACGCAGCTTTTTGGGTCTTGCAGGCTACTATCGACGATTTGTACAAGATTTCTCGAAGTTAGCACCTTTGACTCAATTCACCCGTAAGAATGCTACTTATACTTGGAATGAAGATTGTGAGACAAGTTTCCAAGAGCTAAAGAAGAGGTTGGTGACAACACCAGTTCTAACAATACCTGATGGTACAAAAGGGATGGTAATCTATAGTGATGCTTCCAAGAAACGCTTAGGTTGTGTTCTTATGCAACATGGTAAGGTAATAGCCTATGCCTCGCGTCAATTAAAAAAAACATGAGTTGAATTATCCCACACATGATATGGAGTTAGCCGCTGTTGTTTTCGGGTTGAAAATTTGGCCGCACTATCTTTATGGAGAAAAGATTCAAATATTTACCGACCATAAAAGCCTTAAGTATTTATTTACTCAAAAGGATCTAAATTTAAGGCAAAGACGATGGTTAGAACTCTTGAAAGATTATGATTGCGAGATAAATTATCATCCAGGAAAGGCGAATGTTGTAGCTGATGCCTTGAGTAGAAATACATCTCATATGCCATCTTTTTACGTCACGTCAAAGGAACTTTCAAATGAATTAGAAGCATTTGAGGTTGAGTTAGTTTCTAAAGATACCAAAGCATTGTTAGCACATCTTACAGTAAAATCAACCCTACGACAAAAGATTATTGACACTCAACAAGATGATATAAAGTTAATGGAGTTGCGAAAGTCGGTTGGCAAGGGCGACTTTACAATATCCTCAGAGTTTGCCTTATTGTTCCGAGGTAAGCTATGCGTTCCTTCAAGTCCTACCATTAGAAGGAAAGTGTTGGAAGAAGCACATAACACACCATTCTCTGTACATCCTGGTAGTACAAGAATGTATCGAGGGTTGAAACAACACTACTGGTGGAACAATATGAAGAAAGATGTGGCAAATTTTGTTAGTCAATGTTTGACTTGTCAACAAGTGAAAGCCTTGAAGCAGAAACCATCAGGTTTATTGCAACCCTTGAGTGTTCCTTTATGGAAATGGGAGAATATCTCGATGGATTTTATAGTTGGTCTTCCAAGGACTCCTAAGGGTTATACTACGATTTGGGTTATTGTGGATAAACTCACAAAATCAGCTCACTTCTTACCTGGTCAAGCTACTTTAACAGTAGAAAAGTGGGCACAATTGTATATCAAAGAGATTGTGAGACTTCATGGAGTTCCAGTTTCCATCGTGTCTGATAGAGATGCCAGGTTCACATCTACTTTTTGGAAAAGTTTGCAAAAGGCTATGGGTACTAAGTTGGAATTTAGTACAGCCTTCCATCCTCAGACAGACGGGGAGACAAAACGGGTAAATCAAATTCTAGAAGATATGCTTAGAGCCTGCGTTTTAGATTTCAAAGGTAGTTGGGATACACATCTACATCTCGTGGAGTTTGCATATAATAATAGTTTCCAGACTACAATTGGGATGACACCATTTCAAGCTCTCTATGGAAAGAAATGTAGATCACCGGTCCATTGGGACGAAGTGGGGGAGCGAAATTTATTGGGTCCAGAGTTAATTTGAACTACTAATGAAGCTATTCAATTGATTCGTAAGAGAATGCAAACAGCACAAAGTAGACAAAAAAGTTATGCTGATAGTAGAAGAAAGGATTTGGAGTTCGAAGTAGGAGATCATGTGTTCCTTAAAATAGCTCCAATGAAAGGTGTTTTTCGGTTTGGTAAGAAAGGGAAATTGAGTCCTCGATATATCGGACCGTATGATATTTTGGAACGCATTGGTCTAGTGGCGTATCGACTAGCATTGCCACCAAACTTGTCGACAGTACATAATGTGTTCCATGTGTCAATGCTACGAAAGTATGTATCGTCCCCTTTCAATGTGTTTGATCCTGAGCCGCTTCAGTTGAATGAAGATCTTTCTTATGAAGAGAAGCCTATATGTATTATTGCTAAAGAGACAAGGAAGCTAAGAGGCTAAGAAATAGGGAAATTCCTATGATGAGAGTCTTATGGAGGAATCACTCAGTATCTGCTGCGACTTGGGAATTTGAGAAGGATATTATAGAAAAATACCCGGACCTGCATTACGAGGATCAGGTAACTTTCGAGGACGAAAGTTCTTTTAAGGGGGGTAGTTTGTAATGTCCCACATTTCCATTAAGGGTATTTTCGTAATTTTCTATTGTTGTTTGTTTGTTATGATTGTTATAATTAGAGAAGTTCATTTCATATATCAATAACTTATTGAATTTTTATTTAGTTATTTATCCATTAGGAGAGTCAAATGTTTATGCATAAAAGGTTAATTAGCAAAGAATGTAACTTTAAATTGGAAATATGATGTGGTTACTTATAAGTATAGTGAATTGTAACTTTTACCATAAGTTATTTTATTTTATAAACTATTTTACAACAAGGTAATAAAAGAAGTAAACTATAATTCTTGACATTTAGATTCCATAATTTATCCTAGTCAAAGTAAGTAGACAAAAGAGGAGGAAAATAGTCATCTTAGTTATTAAGTTCTTTAATCTTAGTAAGTTTTTCTTAAGACATCTTTTAGACTTTCACCCAAGGGTCATTAGGAATTTATGTGGGTGAGTTGAAGAGCCAAATGACATGTTGTAAGACCTCTTGGATGTTCATACAAAGAGAAGAGGAAACACTTGGTTGCTTCAAATTCCAATGAACTTTACTCTTAAGTTTTATGTGTCTTTTCATTGTCATTCCAAAATTGTCTAAAGAAATCTCCAAGGTTTTCTCTCTAGCACCTATTCTAATCCTGTAAATCTCATCTTGAGAAAGGATCACTTGTCTTCCAAGTTGTTTCAAGTGTTGTTCTTGGATTTTACAAGATCGTTCATCGGTTGCACCAAATCGGTAAGAAATGAGTTATTTTCCATCTAGTTTCGTAGTGATTCTTTCTTGATATTTTTCATAGATCCTAAACATGTTCATACCTATCTTTTCTAAGGTATTACAACATCATTTGAATCTAATTCGTTGCTGGAAATTTTCCTTCATTCATCGTTTACAGTAGAGAGGAAAAACACACCACCGGTAAGCCTCTTTTTCTCTGTTGTTTGAAATCGTTTAGGGGTTCTCATGGAAACTTTTAGGTGTTGTTTTAGATCTAAAAAGTGTTGATTTTGGGGCTGAAAATCAGAATTAAAATGCTTAAAAAAAATAATCTTTAAAATTGCTCTAAAATGGTGTTTATCGGTTTACGCTATTTCCTAGTTCTAGCTCGAAATTGATTGATATAGAAGTTTAATTACATTTGTTTTGAATTTTTTTTTTATCATATCCAGTAGCATAAAGTAAGCTTAAATATATTTTCAAGGAGTTCAAATTAACTTTCATGATCATATTTTCATAGGGCTTAAAATCGGTAAAAACTAGTACAATTTGTGTTTTCAATTTTTTAATGAATTCTATGATGTAGTAAATTATTTTAATGTATTTTTTATCTATAAATCAGAGCTTAATATGTTCACAAAAAGTATCTTATGAGTTTTGAATATTAATTTTATGATTAATATTGACTATGTGCATTAATATGCAAATTAGGTTAGCTAGTAAAGTTAGTGTGTTTTAGCTAGTAAATGAAGTTTCTTTAGCAAAACTAAATTTAATTTAGACCTAATTTAATTTGTGTCATATGTTATTTAGGAAGCTTTAAAGGATTTAGATTTGAAGCTTGAGGTAAGTGGATTCTATCATAAGTAGCCGAATTGATTGTTGTATTGTATAGTTGTGATGTTTGATTAATCTTTTTATTGTGGTATTGATTGTAAGTGAGTTATATTATATTATTTTAATATATACTTGATTGATTTGTTGTTTTATGATATTTGATGTTTTGCAAAGTATGTTATGTCATGTTATTTTTGTATGGTTCTACACTTCACATGATCTATGTTACTTTGATTGGTTAGTGAAGCATGCTTAGGTTGAGTATGACATATATGTGTGTTACATTACATTCATGGAGTCAACTAAGTAGAGTCATGGAGTTAGGGAAGAATATGTTAGGCATGAAATACCCAAATTAAGCAGTTATGTTATGCAGCTAGATGTATGATATGACAAGTATGGTTTCTGCTAACGGGCTGGGCCCTAGGAAACAAAATTAGTTCATGTTAATGATAATTATAAGGGGCAATTACCTTATAAATATTATATGCGGAATTGACGGTCATGGTATGGGGTATTTCTGCTTAGCATGGCGTCAAATCAAGGATATAAGTATGTATGTAAGAATATGTAAGCAAGTACAAGTATGTTAAGGTAGATTGTTTCATAGTCTACATGTTAGGATGTAATATGCAAGCATGTAAGCATGTTGTGTGTGTTTGAGCATGAAGGTTCCTTATGATAGGAACCACTTACAAGGTATTTTTATACTACCTCTCGTGGTTTTATATTTTTCAGATATCCCTGTAGATGATGGTGAATTCATCGAGGATGATCTTGGCATTGAAGAGGAAGAACCATGAGATGTGCCCGAAATTTTAAGTTTAATGATTTATGATCACAACTTTAGTTTATGTTTATTTTATTTATAGACACTGTTTTATAATTTTCGCTGCTACAGATAAACTTTAAGTTTTATTTAAGTTGTTAAGACTTATGATTATGGAATTTAGATTTTTATTTAAAAAGAAAATTATGCGTTATGAGTAATTATCCCATTTTAAGTTAATTAATTATATATAAAATTTGGGGTCATTACATATTCCCTCGAGTTCTGCGCCTGTTGAGTTCAATGAAAATCCTTGGATGCTACCCCCACAAGCGAGAATGAATTCCCGTTAGCAGGTATGTGCCATTAATTTACGAAGTGGGAGAGAAATTTCTCCAAACACCGTTGTTGTGGAGAAAGAGGAAAACAAGGATGAGGAAAAGATTGAGGATCCTGAGTCGAGAGGAAAGGGAGTTCAGTTGGATGCACCCTCGAGCTTGAAAGATTACAAGCCCAAGGCTCCTTTCCCAAGCCGTTTGTTGCCTCCCGATTTAGTGAAAAAGGGGAAACCGATTGCATACTCCCCGAGCCATCTTGAGGATGAGAAGATGGAGAAAAATGAAGAACGAAAGCAAAACGTGCGTGAGTATGTTCCCATAGCACCCTTCCCGAGTAGGCTCGCAAGGCCTATGGTCATGAATGAAGATGATGAGGTCCTCAAAACCTTCCAGAAGGTGACGGTGAACATCCCACTCTTGGAGGTCGTGAAGCAAATTTCGAAATATGCCAAGTTTCTCAAGAGTTGGTGCACGGGCAAGAGAACGTCGAGAAAGAATGATGAGAAAAAGAAAGAAATTGTCTCTGCAATTTTCCAAGGTACGCTTCCACCAAAGTGCGTTGATCCTGGTATGTTTACTATTTCATGCACTATTGGTACTAAACTGATTGAAAATGCCATGCTAGATCTCGGTGCCTCAATTAATGTGATGTCTTCTGATGTGTTTAAAGAACTTGAATTGTGCAATTTAATTTAGACTAATATAGTTGTTCAACTAGCCGATCGATCTTATGTACATCCGTTAGGGAAAATTGAGGACATTTTACTTAAAGTGAAAGATTTGTTGTTTCCATGCGATTTCTACGTGCTAAATATGAACAAAAATTCTTCGCATGTTTTGATAGCTCTATTTTGGAGCTATAATTATGTCCCTAATTCATGCCAATTATGTGCTTAATCTTGTTTATTTGTGTTAATTATAGGTGTTCTTGGTAATTTGTTCTCGGGCACGTTTGACGTCGTTCGAGGCTTAATATCGCATTTTAAGGCCCTGAGAACACCTCAGGGAAGGAACCATGCAAAAATATGAAGAATTGGCGTTTTGGGAAGTTCAAAGGCGAAATTTCATGCAAAAACCCGAGAGCAAGCGTTGAGCAGGGAGCGTCCCGACGCTGGCTCAACGCTGCCTAGCGTCGAGACGCTGGGTCAAGCGTCTCGACGCTCCGAAGTCTGAAGCGTCATTCAGAAATTCTACCCGAGAGCAAGCGTTGACTGCACAACGTCGAGACGCCCGCTCAACGCCGCACAACGTCTCGACGCCGCCCGAGCGTCTCGACGCCACCCCGACTCAGCGCGCTGGAACTTTAGGGCGCAGCGTCGAGACGCTGCCCCAGCGTCTCGACGCTCCGACGAAATATATATTATTTTGTCCGATTTCTAGCGCCGAATATCATCTCCTACCTCGGGCTCCGCACTATTTTTGACGTTTTTGAAGCCATTTCCACCATTGGAGAAGCCATGGAGCTTGGATGGAAGCTAATTCAAGTCACCTACATCATGAGTGAGTAGATTATAGCGTTTTGGCTCGGGGTTGTAAGGGATTAATGTAATTAGCATTTTTGGTGAGGTTTATGCTTTCAATTTCTGATTTGGCTAGAATATTTGGTTGAGTTAGTTTCTCCTTCTATGCATATTACATGATTGTGTTTGATTGATAAGATTAGAAAACCTAGATTTCAAGCATGATTCGTTAGTTACAGATTTTGATGTCGTGCCTCTCTAAATCGCCAAGTAACACGGATTAACGATGTCATAGAGCGTATAGGCTTCCTTGCGTTCTTGGTGGTCGTTCTTCTTGAAGTTGAAACTTAAATCGATACACTAATTTGGCTTCCACGTTAGATAATCGTCGTAGTTAGCCCGTTGCTATCGATTGGTCTTGGGAGAGCATTGGCCCCTAATGTCCAATCGATATGCTTAATTAGCATAATTAATTGTGTCTAATTATTATCCATGGGGCGTGTTTGAATTGATTAATCGATTGAGACGAACTGCGTATTCATCCGTATGCTTAGCTAAAGTTTTTCGTTAGCCTGTGATCCATTAATTTGCTAATTCTTAATCCCGAACGCCCCGAGTCGAACGCTCCGTAGGTTCAGTTTTTCCCTCTTTGCGTAATTTTTCCGTTAGCACATCTCAACCCAAAAATTCCCCCATTCCATTTAATTTTCTAGTTTGCAAATTTAATCAGAATTAAGTTTGATTAACATAATTCCCTGTGGACCGACCCCGTTATCGCTAGGCTACTAATCGCTCGGTGAATTCGGGTAATTACAAATTTATTTTGGCGGGTCTCGACAACCCGATATTTGGCGATTGTTCAAAAATCTCGCTACCATGTTTCCTCTTCTATCTTACTAGGACGCCCATTTATGAAGGCCGCTAAGGTCAAGATTGATGTTGATAGGGGTGCCTTGTCTGTAGAATTTGATGGAATGGTGAATGAATTTTTTGTGAATAAATCGAAATCTTCTGTGCATGATGAGGATGGAAATGTTAAATCTGTGGATTGTGTGAAGGATGAGAATTTGACCTCAAGCTTGAGGGCGAATTCTTTTGCCTCTGTTAGGAAGAAAGATTTGAATTTGAATGATAACGGTGCTGTTTTTTATGGTACTAACAATGATGATGTTCACGTGCTCAAAGCACGAAGAGAAAAAATGTTTCTGGATGATGTTTGCAGGAATAGCGTGGACGAGGACATGTTTCGAACGTCCCCCGCGCTGTCAGAATATGGATGAGTTCATTGGGTGAATTCAGTCGAGCAAACGACTTTAAAAATTCTGCGCTTCTCGGACGCACCCGAGTGTTGAACTGTTTTTCTGTATTTAGTTTTATTGTTGTTTTAGTTTGAGTTTAGTAGTTTAACTTAGTTAATTAGCTTGCTGTTTTTTTTAGGGAGATGAGGAGAAGTTGAGGAAATTGGGCTTGGATAGAAAACGTCGCCTCTTATCCCTCGCCAACTTCGCAAAGATCAGGGAAGTGTCGTTTTTCCTTCCGTTTTAGTTTTGCATTTAAGTTGAACACCTGGGGGCTTCATCCCCGAACAGACACAATGGAACTCCATCAGGTGCTTATTTGCATCCTCTCCTGCATTGCCATGGAAGGAAGGTAAGTGGTGAATTAAACCAGATTTCAGCTCGAAATTACTTGCTACCACGGGGTAGTTAATGCAAAGATGTTGCAAATTCAGATCCGGCGCGGCTAATTGTTTTAAAGTCCTTGGCACCTCTCCTTGTGCCATTGCCTCGCGAAAGAAGGGATCCACGCCTTCTTCTTCAAACAGTATCCGCCCCTCCCGGGCTTCTTTTCTCAACCTTCGCTCTTCTCTATCAATTTCAAGGATATACTCCAGTCCACTAAACTTAGAAGAACGGGTCATACAACAACAAAAATTTTAAACATGCAAAAACAAACAGAAATTTTTTTCAGACACTCAACAAATCAACCAAAATCCAAATCAAACATAATTTCAATCTTTTTATGCCTTCCCCGGCAACGACGCCAATTTTGGTGGTAAGGATTTGGGAATATCCTTTTAATTCACAGGCTGTCGAAGCCTGACCAAAATGAAGTTATAAGCCTATTGACCTTAGCTTTGCAGCTAGTGGCAACAGGGTCGAACCACAGAGAAGGACTAATTAGATTGAAATTAAAGTTCGAAATGCAAATTAGTTGATTAATTGGGTTTTGTAACAAGAGGGGGATTTTAACATGCAAGGTAAGAAATAAATTGCTAACGAAGAAATTGAAGAGAAAGAGATTAAAAAGTGTTCGATTCGGGGGATTTCGGGATTTCGCTAGGCATTCTAACATTTATCATTTAATTCAAAACTAAGGCTAATAATTTCACATGCACGCGGTCGGTTACCCGGGAACCCTAAAGTAACCGGCTCCATATTAATTAACTAGAACTAACAGTTCTAATTAAACATTATTCAAAGTCTCGTTAGAGTGATCAGCCCCAATTTGACTCTAAATAGTCACTAGCTAACCGCGACGAACATTCGAATATGCATTCCCATTGCTAATTGGCTACCCGTCAACCCTAAAGTACCCAACAATTATCATGCATATGTCGATACTCCGATTAATTTCATTGCTCTGTGTTACTAAGGCGAAAAGGAGAGGCAAGGCATCGCTATTCTATAACTCTAACACATGCTAGAAAACTCGATTGTCCGTCGTTGAAATCTAACACATGCATTGGATTAAGAAAGAACAACAAATGCATACAAGATTTAAGCCTATTCAATTTGCATAGATTATCAAAATGTAAAAGCCTAACGAAAAATCCCTAAATCATCCCGAATCTCACACAATACCTTAGCCAACCATGGAGGAAGTTGCCAAAACCGCACCCACGGATGCCTTGGCCATAATCTCTAGCTTCAATACAATGAAAAGCTCCAAAAACTAGCCACAAATGGCGGAGCAAAAGAAAATGGAGAAGAAAAGCCGAGAGGAAGAAGAAGATGCAAGAAATTTTTTGCTGAAAAATCGTCCATCAGCCTTTTAATTCCGTCGGAGCGTCGAGACGTTGGGACAGCGTCGCGACGCTGCGACCTAAACGATCAGCGCGCGCCTCGCGATGGCGTCGAGACGCTGGGAGAGCGTCTCGACGCTGCCCCGATGATTTCCAGCGCGCGCCCCTCGGAGCGTCTCGACGCCAGGCAGCGTTGAGCAAGCATCTCGACGCTGTCTGCTCGACGCTTGCTCTCGGGTTTGGGCTGGAAAATTGCCTCTCCTTGGCAATTTTGGTCCGGTTCTTCTTGGATAAGCTTGCCCTTTTCCCGATGCACTCCCGGAGCGTTAAAACACCGCTCTTAGCTACGAAACGCGTCCAATGGACACCATGAGCTCTTCGTCGTAATTCTCCTACAAACGAGACATATTAACTAATTAAATACGACATTTAGCTAGAATTAGGGAGTGATAATTAGCTCCAAAATGGAGTTATCAGTATACAAATGTCATTTCCATGCTAAAATTTAAACCTTTTTTTATTAAAACAATTATGTAATTCAAAAGAAGACTCTTTCTTCGAACACATTGATAATAACATGATCTCAAGTACAGTATTGTTCGATGGAACGAGCCTCGACGATTTAACATAAAAATTTATTCACGGATAACAACTCTCACATTCCTCCACCGCCACAACAACAATAAACAATTAGCATATTTTAAACCCTAAAATAACAAATTAATTTAAAAAAAAAACAAAATCGACAGAAAGAAACAGTTAGTTCGATCGAACGAATCACTCAGGCTGAAAATCACGCACATAAATCCATAAACAGTTGAATCAAAAGGAAGAAATATAAAGCCAAAAGCGAACCTGAATTGAGAATCATCCTGGAGAAAGTGGGGATTGAATTCGAAAATCAAAACCTCGGAACCCTAATTGCATAATGATGTAATGCATAACGAGATTCGCTCAACTTAAATCCGCGTTTCTTGTTCTTGAGGTGAAACAATCGATTGTTTCGCAGAAATGAACAAATTGAAGAAGAAGAAAATGAATGGAGCTTGATGAATTTTAAAATGAAGGCGTCGGTGCAATCCCCACAACAACAAAATTGCTGAATTTATTGAATTCTCCATTCGAAGAAAAAGAGAAATTTTTATGTAGATATGAGAAGTTGGAAAATAGATGAAGAGCGTAGATCTGAAGAAGACGAATGAGGAAGACGAAAAAACAGAGAGAGAGAGAGAGGTGAAATCGTTGAAGAAGACGAACTTGAGAGAGAGAACTCGTCGGCTGCCAAACGAAAGTAACCACTGACTTAAACAGTTGGTTACTTTAGAAGTCGGGGGTTATAATAACCCTCAATCCTCTATTTCATTAAATCCACGCCCCAAACACTCGGTGGGCTTAAATAGCCCACCCACCCCACCCAACTCAGGAGCCCAAACGACCCCTAAGTATTTTTATATCGTATCCACAGAGACTTGATGAAATTCGTGCTAAATATAATTATGAGTAAACCAAATGGGTAACGGTAACCAAATATTTTGAGTATTGGGTGTTTGCTAAAATAATGACAAAACATAAAAAAACAGAGAAACAAGTAAATAACGAAAATGTTGAGATAACACAAACTTAGCGAAATAACTAAAGACATAGAATACAACTAGAGATAAAAATGCGATAAAAATGTGGTGACAAAATAAACGCGAAAGACAACAAACAACATAATAACTTCACGAAAATGAGAAAAACAGGGTCAGGTCAGAAGTAAGCTTGAAGTAATCAACCACAATGATGTTTTAGCGAAACAAATGCTTAAGCTAACCACATAACACAACCATACGAACCCTTTCGGTGTTCGTCCTTAGAAATCAACTCTCGTTCTCATTCTATTCATACAAACATGCTATCTTAGTGTGCTAGGCGAGCGACTATGTCTAGACTCATCGCTGATTACCATGAAAGGCTAGCAAAAACATGAATAATAAGATCCCCTACTCTTCTCGAACGATCAGAAATCAGTAGCATAAAATGGATGACCGGTCGAAATCATGCTATTAGAGTTAAACCAAACATGTTTTGGAAGCTAAATGCAAGAATCATGCTAAAACATCAAAGGATCTTTTAATTCATACTTCTAACCGTCCCGTTGAAAGGTTTAGTTCATGCTACAAGATAAAAGCACAAAATGGCTCAAATAAAACATAATGACAGCAACAAAAATACTAAAAACAGAGTTCAAAACGTTCAACATAAAATAGATGAAGAGAAGAAAGAGAAGAGGAAGAAGATTATGCTCCAGCAAAACTTTAGCGACGGAGAGGAGTTTTTTGCCAAGGCTTTAACTCATCTCCTTCTTTTCCGGCGACCGAAATCAATGGCAGCTTTGTCTTCTCCGGTGACTTTTTTTTCAAGGTACAACAAAATGCTCTCTAAAAATTAGGGTAAAATAATATCTTTCTAAAAAGCTCCCTCCCAAAAGTTCTCTCTCATTTCCTTTCAATACCAATTAGGGTTTCCCCAAAAGTTGCCCTAAAACGGCTATATTCTCTCATTGGTTGATAAAAAGCAGATTTGCTTTTCTTTGTGTACAGAAGGGGACAATGTTTGCCATCCCACGTGCTCAGGTACATTTTTCGCGAAATTTTTGCTCTTCCAAAATGCTCTGCAATTCCAAAGATCTCTGCTTTGCTGGAACTTTGTTGAAACCTTATTTTCACAAAATACCTGGGTATTCATAAAGTGTGTCAATCCTACATAATTCAGGCATGAATTCTATCAAACCATGCAAAGTCTTCATAAATGAGCTTCTTAGTAATTTAATAACAAATATGGATACAATCATGCAATACCTCAAGCAATTACTCTAATCACGGGTTACTTCTATCCTTTAAAGACCCTAAATAACTCTTATTTGGAGAGTTATCAGTTATCCAAACAAAAGAAATTGAAAAAAAATACTCTTAAGAAGAAGATATGAAGGATTATTTAAATCAATTTACGCTGAAACAACAAGAAGTCTACAACATTAGAGGCCTCTAGTCAAGTCTCGAAGATTAGATTTAACTACGCATGGTTGAAATAATGACAACTCTTCAAATAAGAGTTATTTATGGTCTTTTAGAGGTTAAAGTAAGCACTTAAAAGAGTAGCTGCTTGTGGAAGTGCGTGATTAGACTTTTATTTGTTGTAATTTTCCACGAGAGCCATATTTAAAGCCCTTTGCATGAATTGTTAATATTTATGCCTGAATTATGTTGAAATTACACACTTTGTGGATATTTAGGAGTATTGTGGATAAAAGGTACCATCAATGAGCAAACAAAGTTGGGGCCTTTGAGATTGTGATAGCACTCCAAAAGTGTTAATATTTAGCTCCTAAGTCTTGTAAATTAGAATAATTATTTGGGCTTAATTGATATATTTTGTATAATTTAATTGCTAAGGGGTAAATCGGGCATTTGCGATAATTAAGAGCTTAAATGAATATTTTATAATATTTTATTAGTTAGTCGTTTTGAGTGATTAAGCTACATTAATTAAATAATCTAATCTCAACTCAAAATTGATTAGTGGCTTGATGGTGCAGGTCTTATTAAAACAATGGGGGTGTCTTGGTTCGAACCTTGGTGGATGCAGTATTTTTCCTCATTTTTATAAAAGTCAACAGCCCATGCGCGGCCCAATTGGCCAATTTCGGCCCAAAACTCATTTTTTCAGCTTTTTAAGCATTTAGACCTAGTTTTTCAGCCACCATTCACCTAAAAATGTAAAATTTCGATTTTGAGAGTTTTTGCTTCGGGTATTGGCCAATTTCGGCCCAAAACTCATTTTTTCAGCTTTTTAAGCATTTAGACCTAGTTTTTCAGCCACCATTCACCTAAAAATGTAAAATTTCGATTTTGAGAGTTTTTGCTTCGGGTTTGGTGATATTTTCCTCAATTTTCAAGGTTTTTGGACAATTTTGGATCGATTTTCATCACGTTTGGCTAAGGTAAGTGCTCTAATTTGAGTTTAGGGTGTCTTTGATGCGATTTATGAGGGTTTGTTCTTAATTTTATAACTTAGCATGACTGATTGGGCAATCTTTTTTCTTCTAAGCATATCATATGAGCATGTTTTATTGATAGGAGTAGACGACTTTGATTTCAAGCATGATTCATTAGTTAAAGATTATGATGTCGTGGCTCTCTTAATCGCCATGTAACATGGATAAGTTGAGCCATAGGTAACATAGGCTTCCTTGTTGATCTTGGTTGTAACTTATCTTGAAGAAATAGATAAATCGGAATATTAGCTTAGGCTTCCAGGTTAAACATCCGTCGTAGTGCTCCCGTTACTGTCAATTAATCAATATGGGCGGTGTTGGCCCCCTTTTAATTCATTGCCACGTTTAATTAGAATCGAACATTCGTCTCCGTTCTTTATTTAATTTAGGATTGATCACCTTAGAGTAATTAAAGAATAGTCCACTTAGAACTCCACGTTTCTAATTAATTATTTGGGTTACTTGTATTAGTAGTTTCGTGCAAGTAAATTACGTGTTTAATTATGCTCTTGCTAAGTACGTTTGAATCCCAATGAATCGAGTCGCATCAAAGTCAATCCCGACACTCAAATTAGGAGCACGCGTTACGTTTAATTTTTCCGTTATTTAATTTTCCGTTAGCTAGTTTACATGTACTTAGTTCAATTCTTCCGTTAGCTAGTTTGCATGCATTCGTCGGAGGAAGGAAACAAAAGGAACATCCCTAGTTGAAACTACCTTCCAACGACTTAGCTTCCTTGATATTGATAGCTCACAAAATTATCTATCTTTAGGATCTATTTTATGCTAGTTTAGAGACTTATACGGTTAATTTCACGTTTATATTTGAGTATTTTATAGATATCGAGCATTTGAAGCAAACTAGAGCTTTTAGAAGATATATGATGAAAAATAAGCTAATATGATGCAAATATGAGATCCCAAGTGAAGAGAAGGATAAAAGAAGCCAAAAACTCAAGGGGACAACGTTTAGACGCTGAAAATAGCGTCTAGACGCTCAAAATAAAAATAAAATGTAAAATTGATGTTAGCCGAGCTCGGACCGTAGGCTTGTAATTCAGATTTCCTTCCTCTGTTCCACCATCGAAGCCAGCTGCGTTCATTGTTTACGATGCCCAACGTGTTTTACTTATTCGTTAGACGCGCGGTCCATCCTAGCTCCCATGCGCCTGCATGATATTCCACAGACGTGCGCTACACTAGATTTCAGCCCATCATATTTGCCTAATTTGATTTATACACAATTTTTCCCTAAATTTCATTATAAATACATATTTTTTAGGAGATTTTGGGGAGGCAATTTGGACAGTCATTCTCAATTTCGAAAATAAATAATTTTAAGAGTTAGAATTTCATTATAAATACATATTTTTTAGGAGATTTTGGGGAGGCAATTTGGAGAGAGTCATTCTCAATTTCGAAAATACACAATTTTAAGAGTTAGAGAAGATTTTTGGGAGAATAAAGAACAATTACATGCTCGGGATCGTGGAGATTGCAGTAGGAACGTGGAATCGATACTAGTTTTATTTCTTCTTCCCTTTTAATTTGTAGTTTTTTTATGGGTTTACTTTTGAGTTTATATATTTGTAATGTCGAACATGATTAACTAAACTCATTTATCTTGGGGATTGATGTAGCAATTAGACTTTATGCTTTGATTAATTTAAATGTCTTTGATTGATTGTTTTTATTTTCATTCATGCTTTTATGTGCTTAATGCCTATAATCTCTTAGCTACAGATTATTTGTTTAATTAGTCTAATTTACACTGATAGGTTCTAATTTCACTACAAGAAAACAGGGTTATTGGAGAGGTTTTTTTGTGCTATAGCAGCAGTTTTAAACTGCTGCAACACTTTTTGCAACGCTTGAGAAACCTGGCTAAACCAGTGTTGTAAGGGATCTAGCAACACTTTTTAAAGTGCTGGAATGACTTCTCATAACCGTTGCAATAGCACCCATCCTATTGCAACATTTTTGAAATAAATAGCGACACTTTCTTATTTGTTTGGGCTTTAAATTTTTTAAAGAATTTTTTTTATTTGGGCTTCGCCAATTGTCCAAAAAAAATGAACACCCTATTGCAACACATTTTAAAACCGCAGCAAGAAAATCGTTGCAATACATATATTTTGTAACAATTTTTTATTTGTTTCCAGAAACTGTTGCGATTTTATTAAATTTTGCAGCACTTTCTAAACCGTTGTAAAAAAATTGTCGCAATAGACTAATTTTCTTGTAGTGTTTAGACTAGAACTTAATTGCATGACTGAAAGGGTTTCTGACAAGAAATTGATCCGTATCCCATTTAGAGGTTGTTAAATGAAGAGTCGTAATGTCTTGCATGTTATTAAAAGCTATACATATATGTTAGTTTTATAATTTTGCATGAGATTTAATTGTACTAGAAAGATGCAGTTTTTACATATGACTTCTTGACTTATGATTTATTGCATCATTCTTAGTCGTTAATTAATTGATTCATTGGTCTAATTGGTAAAATCAACTCCCTAAGATATCTCTCTTCTTGTTGTTCTCCATATTTTATTTTATGTTTTTATTTTGTTTCATCATATCCATATCTATCGCTTAATTTCTCTAAATAAAATTGGGTGATTATATTCATGGTACTTAAGTGAACTAGAAAATCAATCATGAGAACGATACTCGTATTTACATATACTATATTAAAACTTGACCCGTACACTTGCGATATTGTATTGCGCAACAAGTTTTTGGCGTCGTTGCCGGGGATTGACAATTATTTAGTTCACTTAATATTGTGGAGAACTTACTTGATCTTACTTTAGAGTTTTTTTTTTTTTTGTTATTTTATTATTTTTCTTTAAGTCTTTGTTTATCATTGGCTATATATTTTGTTGATTGGTGTTTGTATTTATTTGAAAGCCTAATTTTAGTTATTTAATTTTTTTTATGGCTTTTAATAGTTGTGGGTGATAAGGGAGTTTCAATACACCAAAGACCCAACATCATCTTTCAATTCCTACCAAATTAACTACACCCCTTATAACCATGTGGATTCTAATGCTAATTATGGCTTCTAGGGACATCAAATGCCTAATCATTACCATTCTCATTCTATGAGTTATGAAAATTCTTTTTATGGTATGGTGTAGGCATTCAAAACCAAAATTTCTACCGCCCAACCCAAATTGGAAAGAAAAAAAACCTCCCTTAGAAAGTTTATTGAGAGACTATATTTTTTAGGTAAGAGACTACATTCGTGAGTCAAGAGCTAGAAGTGAAAGCATTCAAAATTCAAATTTTTAGTACCCAAACCAAATTGAGGAAAAATCTCCCTTAGAAGATTTATTGAAAGACTTCCTTCCTGAATTAAAAGACTTCATTCTTGAATTAAGAGACTTCATTCTTGAGTCAAATGCTACTGTTGACAGAGAAATTTCGGTCAATCAGCGGTCGCCACGTGTCTTCATCACGGCCGGTGGATCAGATAGACTTGGGACTTGACCGAGCAAATTCGGTCATAGCTCAATTGAGCTCGAAATCGAATCGGGCCAGAACGCTATTTAAATGGCAATTTGGCCCAAAGCCCAAAAGTCCATTGAACCCAAAATGTCATTGGACCCAAGCCCATTGGATCCAAGCCCAAGCCCATTGGATCCAGGCCCAAGCCCACCAAGCCCATGAGAACTCTATAAATAGAGAGCTCATTCTTCATTTTCAAGGTTCAGAAAATTTCTTCTCCTAAGAGCTCAGAGAGAATTCACAAGACTCCCTGAATCCTGAAGACTGAACACCACTCCAAGTTCAAACATCTGAAGACTTCACCGCTACGCAAAGCACTCGATCCAAATTCAACATCGAGAACAAGCTGCAAGGCCCTCGAAACAAATCCAACATCGAGAACAAGCTGTGAAGCCCTCGATACAAATCCAACATCGAGAACAAGCTGCGAAGCCCTCGAAACAAATCCAACATCGAGAACAAGCTGCGAAGCCCTCGAAACAAATCCAACATCGAGAACAAGCTGCGAAGCCCTCGATACAAATCCAACATCGAGAACAAGCTGCGAAGCCCTCGAAACAAATCCAACATCGAGAACAAGCTGCGAAGCCCTCGAAACAAATCTAACATCGAGAACAAGTTGCGAAGCCCTCGAAACAAATCCAACATCGAGAACAAGCTGTGAAGCCCTCGAAACAAATCCAACATCGAGAACAAGCTGTGAAGCCCTCGATACAAATCCAACATCGAGAACAAGCTGCAAAGCCCTCGAGATACATTTACATTTGAGAGAGAAAGAATCAGAGGATAAACATTAGAGATTGTAATCCACTACGCACTGATATATACAACATCAACACCAAATTCAAATTTCATTTACACGTGTTTGAATTTCCATTCGTCGTTCGAATTCTCGTGTGAACAGATTGGCACGCCCAGTGGGACAACTCTACCTCTCATCTCTTTCTCTCATCTCAAAGACAAGTGAAGTTATGTCGTTCAGAACTCCTTCAACAACCGTAGTCATGAACAACCGCTACACGAGTTCTACTCCCCACGATTGTCCACATGATTTTGTCACAATTGTGAGCAGAGTAATGACATCGTCAGGGGCATCTACGAGTGACAAATTTCTTGTTAGGTGTAACCCTTTGTTCGAGCTCGATTCTGACGTAGCGTCTGTCATAACGACTGAAACAAATACTATGGAAGAAATAATGACATTGGCGGGGGCATCTACAAGTGGCGAATTTGCTGTCAGGTGTAACCCTCTATTTGAGTTCGATTCTGACGTAGCATCCTCCATGATGACTGAAATAAATGTTATGGAGGAACGAATGACAGAGTCTACGCGTGAGGGGATAATCATTCAGGAAAATATCTTGTACGATGAATTTGTTCCCTCATCTGATCAACCAAACAAGGGGTATGATCCAAATGTGATGTCTGTAATGATGGCAGACGCACACACTAACGATGAAGCAATGGCTGAAATGGAAAAGAAATTAAATTTTCTGATGAAAGCAGTTGAAGAACGAGACCTCGAGATTGCCCAATTGAGAAATCAGATGCAAAGTCGAGAGGCTGCAGAGTCAAGTCTAACTCCTGCAGCAAGGAGGAATGACAAAGGAAAAAATGTCATCCAAGAAGACCAACTGCATCACTCAACGTCGGTCGCTTCGTTGTCTGTCCAACAACTGCAAGACATGATCACGAACACTATCAGAGCTCAATACGGTGGACCCACCCAAAGCTCCCTCTTGTATACCAAACCGTATACAAAGAGGATCGACAACTTGAGAATGCCCATCGGGTATCAGCCGCCAAAGTTTCAACAATTTGACGGTAAGGGCAATCCTAAACAACACATTGCCCACTTCGTCGAAACATGCGAGAATGCTGGAACTCGCGGAGACTTGCTGGTTAGGCAATTCGTCCGAACCTTGAAAGGAAACGCCTTTGACTGGTACACCGACTTGGAACCCGAGACGATTGACAGTTGGGAGCAGTTTGAAAGAGACTTCTTGAATCGCTTCTACAGCACGAGGCGGACAGTCAGCATGTCTGAACTCTCACACGCTAACCAAAGGATGGGCGAGCCAGTCATCGATTTCATCAACCGTTGGAGATCATTAAGTCTTGACTGCAAGGACCGACTCACAGAAGTGTCTGCTGTCGAGATGTGCATCGGCGGCATGCATTGGGGACTTCACTACATCCTTCAAGGGATAAAGCCCCAAACATTTGAAGAGTTAGCGACTCGCGCCCACGATATGGAGTTGAGTATCGCCAAGAGAGGGACCAGGGACCTCTTAATCCCAGATATAAAGAAAATAAATAAAGAAGTAAACGACATTGAAAAAATCACGAAAAATGTCGTGGAAGAATCCATGGTCGTCAGCACAACCCCTGTAAGGTTTTCCTCAAAAGGAAAGGAAAACAGGACAGAAAGAAGAAATGACGGAGGCGAGAAACATCGCCTAACTTTAAAAGAAAGACAAGAAAAAGTCTATCCGTTCCCAGACTCTGACATTCCTGACATGTTAGAGCAACTACTGGAAACAAGACTGATTGAGTTTCCCGAGTGTAGGCGCCCAGAAGAAATGGACAAAGTCGATGATCCCAACTATTGTAAGTATCATCGAGTTATCAGTCATCCGGTAAAAAAATGTTTCGTCCTAAAGGAGCTAATTCTAAGGTTAGCTAAAGAAGGAAAAATTGAGCTAGACTTAGATGAAATAGCTCAATCAAACCACGCTGCAGTAACAATGAACTCCGACGCTCAATTATTTACAGCCTCATTTGATAAGCAAAAGGAAAGCCTGATCCAGTTTGGGACCTTCGAACCAATAATTGTTCGGTTCGGACATGAAACCCCAAAGCAAATTTCTCAGGTAAAACCTGAGGCCGTCAGAAATGAGGATAAAGGTTGGACCATTGTGGCTCGTCAGAAAATACGACGACAAAAACCTGTCCAGAAAGAAGATTACATACTTCGAGATGATAAACGAAACAATAAACTTCCAAAGAAAAAAAGAAGAATCAATTCGAGGAAGCCTAAACACGAGAGAAGAGAAAACAAATATTTTTCTCAACCTCGACGACAGGTGACTTTAAAAGAATTTTTCTCAAAAAGTTTCCTTCCCATCAAGAAAGAGGAAGAAATCTGTGCAAGTTCATGCTACATCAATGCAGAAGAAGTCGACGACTCAAAAGAAGTCGACCAAAGAACTTCTGTCTTCAATCGCATCAAGCCTTCAACTACTCGAACTTCGGTCTTCCAAAGGATGAGTATGGCCGCGACAAAAGAAGAAAATTCATGTCTAACTTCTACCTCCACTCGAACTTCCGCTTTCCAAAGGTTAAGTGTCTCCACATCAAAGAAAGACCGACCTTCAACATCTGTTTTTGATCGCCTCAAAGGGACAAACGATCAACAAGAAGGAAAGATGAAGACTGTAGGGGCAAGACTCTTTGATGAAGAAAGTAGCGACCAAAAGATTCACAGTCGTGTTCCTTCACGCATGAAGAGGAAATTTTCTGTCCACATAAATACAGAGGGTTCCTTGAAGGTGAAGAAAAATCTCATCGTTCTAACCAATCCTACAAGCGAAGGATTTGATAAAGACCATGACGAAGATAAGATCTCATAAAATGTAATACTCCTTAACGTAAGAGTATAAACTACATGTTGCTCCTGGCCCGCATGAGCTTAAAAGGTGAACGGCCCAAAATAAAAAAAAAATAAAAAAAAAAAAAAAAAAAATCGATCATTCATCATGTAACCTGAACTACGTTATGACTTGATCCCTTCCATCTAAGGGTACGTAGGCAACTTAAAGAAAAAATATATATATACTTTAAGTTCAGTCACAACAATAAAAAAAAGGGATTACATTCCATTTGAACTACGATATGACTTGATCTCTTCCATTCAAGGGTACGTAATCGATGTTCGAACTCAAGAGCAAAAGAAGCAATGATAGTACCAATTCCACTACGCCAAACAAGCTTCATTATTACTATTTGACTTCAGATTGTAATATTTCATTCAGCTTGTTATTAGGCCAAATCAAATTTCCATCACTGCGCTACTCATATCCAAGTTCGGTTGCAAGTTTGCGCATCACCAAGTTCAGTTGCAAGTTTGCGCATCACCAAGTTCAGTTGCAAGTTTGCGCATCTCCAAGTTTTGCTACGTTGCGCATCACCAAGTTCAGTTGCAAGTTTGCGCATCTCCAAGTTCAGCTGCAAGTTTGCGCATCTCCAAGTTCAGCTGCAAGTTTTGCGCATCTCCTCCAAGTTCCGCTGCAAGTTTGCGCATCTCCAAGTTTTGCGCATCTCCAAGTTTTGCGCATCTCCTCCAAGTTCGCGCGCCTGCATCATCGCGCGCGCCTCCAAGTTCGCGCGCATCTCCTCCAAGTTCCGCTGCAAGTTTGCGCATCTCCTCCAAGTTCGTGCGCCTCCAAGTTCGCGCGCCTGCATCATCGCGCGCCTCCAAGTTCGCGCGCGCCTGCATCATCGCGCGCATCTCCTCCAAGTTCCGCGCATCATCTTCAAGTTCCGCGCGCGCGATCGCATCTCCAAGATCCGCGCGCGCGATCGCATCTCCAAGTTCCGCGCGCGCGATCGCAGTTCGTGGCTCTACACATCTCCAAGTTCGCTGCATCATCTTCAAGTTCCGCGCGCGCGATCTACGCATCTTCAAGTTCCGCGCGCGCGATCTACGCATCTTCAAGTTCCGCGCGCGCGATCTACGCATCTTCAAGTTCCGCGCGCGCGATCTACGCATCTTCAAGTTCCGCGCGCGCGATCTACGCATCTTCAAGTTCCGCGCGCGCGATCTACGCATCTTCAAGTTCCGCGCGCGCGATCTACGCATCTTCAAGTTCCGCGCGCGCGATCTACGCATCTTCAAGTTCCGCGCGCGCGATCTACGCATCTTCAAGTTCCGCGCGCGCGATCTACGCATCTTCAAGTTCCGCGCGCGCGATCTACGCATCTTCAAGTTCCGCGCGCGCGATCTACGCATCTTCAAGTTCCGCGCGCGCGATCTACGCATCTTCAAGTTCCGCGCGCGCGATCTACGCATCGCCAAGTTCCGCCAAGTTCCGCGCGCGCGATCTACGCATCTTCAAGTTCCGCGCGCGCGATCTACGCATCTTCAAGTTCCGCGCGCGCGATCTACGCATCTTCAAGTTCCGCGCGCGCGATCTACGCATCTTCAAGTTCCGCGCGCGCGATCTACGCATCTTCAAGTTCCGCGCGCGCGATCTACGCATCTTCAAGTTCCGCGCGCGCGATCTACGCATCGCCAAGTTCCGCGCGCGCGATCTACGCATCGCCAAGTTCCGCGCGCGCGATCTACGCATCGCCAAGTTCCGCGCGCGCGCTCGCATCGCCAAGTTCCGCGCGCGCGCTCGCATCGCCAAGTTCCGCGCGCGCGCTCGCATCGCCAAGTTCCGCGCGCGCGATCGCATCGCCAAGTTCCGCGCGCGCGATCTACGCATCGCCAAGTTCCGCGCGCGCGATCGCATCGCCAAGTTCCGCGCGCGCGATCGCCGCTCGCATCGCCAAGTTCCGCGCGCGCGATCGCCGCTCGCATCGCCAAGTTCCGCGCGCGCGATCGCATCGCCGCTCGCATCGCCAAGTTCCGCGCGCGCGATCGCATCGCCAAGTTCCGCGCGCGCGATCGCCAAGTTCCGCGCGCGCGATCGCATCGCCAAGTTCCGCGCGCGCGGTCGCATCGCCAAGTTCCGCGCGCGCGGTCGCATCGCCAAGTTCCGCGCGCGCGATCGCATCGCCAAGTTCCGCGCGCGCGATCGCATCGCCAAGTTCCGCGCGCGCGATCGCATCGCCAAGTTCCGCGCGCGCGATCGCATCGCCAAGTTCTCATTTGTTTAAGAAAATTATCTAAAAATATGTATAAAGGTGTACTTGAACCCAAGACCAAAGGGTGTACATGTTCCACTTTGCCAAACAAACTTTGTTGTTAACATTTGTCTTCAGATTGTAATACTTCCTTCAACTTGAAATTTAGGCGGGTTCTAAATTTCCTTCCATAATCATGAGCTTAAGTTCAAAATTTCGAACTTTATGTCAAAATTGATTGGAATCCCAAAATTATGCCAAGTCAAATTTTCATTCAAACTAAATTTCGAGCAAAATCCAAAATTTTCCTAGAATTAAAATTTGGGCATATTCATAAATTTTTTCTCGAGCAAGATGTAGATTCATAAATAATCCAAATTCAAGTCTCAAATCGAAATTTGTGCTTTGGGTATACTCCAAATTTTATTCCACCTCGAAATTGGAGTAAAAAAAAATCAACGTCAAACCCTTTTTCAAAATTCAATTGGGCTACTCCAAAACTATACTCTACATCCAAAATGGAATTAAAGTAGAACACAAGAATCTACTAAAGTTCAAGTCAAGCTTCTGCCAAATAAGAAATATCAAAATTGTAAGCCCAATTCATATTTTTTGGTCAATTGACATAGAAAGATGTATCAATCAAAATAATTGATTTATGAACCAAATTTCATATTTCGATAAAATTGATATGTCAGGGCGGAGTCGAAATTAGAGGTGTCCTACGTTTCGATTTCTCTATTTAACTTTTTCAAGACTCACCCACCCATACTTGTGCATAACTCTCGAAAAAGGGGGCATTTGTTGACAGAGAAATTTCGGTCAATCAGCGGTCGCCACGTGTCTTCATCACGTCCGGTGGATCAGATAGACTTGGGACTTGACCGAGCAAATTCGGTCATAGCTCAATTGAGCTCGAAATCGAATCGGGCCAGAACGCTATTTAAATGGCAATTTGGCCCAAAGCCCAAAAGTCCATTGAACCCAAAATGTCATTGGACCCAAGCCCATTGGATCCAAGCCCAAGCCCATTGGATCCAGGCCCAAGCCCACCAAGCCCATGAGAACTCTATAAATAGAGAGCTCATTCTTCATTTTCAAGGTTCAGAAAATTTCTTCTCCTAAGAGCTCAGAGAGAATTCACAAGACTCCCTGAATCCTGAAGACTGAACACCACTCCAAGTTCAAACATCTGAAGACTTCACCGCTATGCAAAGCACTCGATCCAAATTCAACATCGAGAACAAGCTGCAAGGCCCTCAAAACAAATCCAACATCGAGAACAAGCTGTGAAGCCCTCGATACAAATCCAACATCGAGAACAAGCTGCGAAGCCCTCGAAACAAATCCAACATCGAGAACAAGCTGCGAAGCCCTCGAAACAAATCCAACATCGAGAACAAGCTGCGAAGCCCTCGATACAAATCCAACATCGAGAACAAGCTGCGAAGCCCTCGAAACAAATCCAACATCGAGAACAAGCTGCGAAGCCCTCGAAACAAATCTAACATCGAGAACAAGTTGCGAAGCCCTCGAAACAAATCCAACATCGAGAACAAGCTGTGAAGCCCTCGAAACAAATCCAACATCGAGAACAAGCTGTGAAGCCCTCGATACAAATCCAACATCGAGAACAAGCTGCAAAGCCCTCGAGATACATTTACATTTGAGAGAGAAAGAATCAGAGGATAAACATTAGAGATTGTAATCCACTACGCACTGATATATACAACATCAACACCAAATTCAAATTTCATTTACACGTGTTTGAATTTCCATTCGTCGTTCGAATTCTCGTGTGAACAGCTACTTTTTTGTGCATGGAAGAAAGATGTGAGAGATTGCTTGTCCAACTAGAGTCTAATGAGGCGAGATTAAATTATTTAAAAATTCAAGTTTGTCAAATAAATGACGCAATAATTATAGTCTTACAAGAGCAAAATTGTCTTGATGCCATTAAGGTTGATAATGCAAAAAATTGTGAAGCCATAGACATTGATAGTAGGGATGAGTTGGAAAATTGTGAGTCATGTTAGGATCAGGTTTGTGAAATAAAGAAAGAAATTGAGCCTATATTGGAAAAAGAAATTTATGTGATATAATATGAGGTTGAAAAACGTCACCTTATTCTATTTTCAGATTTTTCTGATATTTTTTTTCCTTATTCTCATGGGACTTGTCATTTTGATTTTGATTTTATGTCCTTTTCTTCTTTTATTTCTTTAAACAAAAATTACAAAAATATTTCTCTTTCAGGTACCCATGAGAAGAACGTGAGCCTAAAAGACTTAGTAGGATACATTGATTCAAGCAAGAAGGAACTGAAGAAAATAGAGGAGTTTTATGTACCTTGATGCATATATTCCTCTCGTCTAGCTAGAAGACGTTAAATAAAGCACTTCTTGGGAGGCAACCCAAGTTTAATTTCTTTAAGTTTTTTTAGCTTTTTTGTTCTTTTGTTCTTTTTGTTTTTGTGTCGTTGTTCTTATGTTTCTGTTATTTTTTTTTATAGTAGCAAAATCATCATTATTCTTTTCCACAACTCTGAAAAGAATGTTGACTCTCTCATTAATCAGGGCAGTATTATTCACTCTTGTCTTTTCTTTGTCATTTGCATGCGTTAGTAGTTTATACATTGAGGACAATGTATTCTTTAAGTTTGGGGGTGAGATTATGCATGTTATGCATGTTTTTTAGGAAAATTTTAAATTGATCTTCATGGTTGAATATTTGTTGCATCGCTCGTGAATAAGACAACCTAGAAAGTGTTCTAGTCTTTAATAATTTGCATTTGTTGGATTATGAGACCATATCTGAAATTTGAGTTAAATTTAATTTTTTGAATCCCTCTCGATATCTTTGATTACTTTGTAAGCTAAGGGTACATCTTTGTTTTGAGTTTTAATGCATGAGAGAGATAAGATGATATTTTATTTAAAAATTTATATGATGGTATCTCATTGTTTTACTAAATGAAGAATGCATAAGGTTTGATGCCAAAATACCCGGCTTTCTATGAGTTTTTGTGCCAATGAGCACTTTCATTACACGGTGCTCTATTCTCTTAAATTGAGTGATTACCATGCATGATTGTTTTTTCTAGAACTTGTTTTGTTATGCATGTTTGGAATCTCTGAATTTGACTTGAATGCTTTAATTTTACAAGGTCAATTAGGTAAAATCACTTTTAGCTTTCTCAAACAGTCTACCTTGACATAATTCTTAGAAACCCAAGTTTTTAGTCTTGGACATTTTTATTGGAAAATTGTCACATTACAAGCTTTATATTCATTCTCTTGTTGTTTTCCTTTCTTTGAACCTTGAACTGAAAGACTATAAGTGCTTACTACATAATGCTTCAATCCATCCAAAGGAGATAGTTGAATTTTCTCAAAGGAAAATATTCCTTCCATTAGATTCTTTTAGAAACAAAAGGAAAAGAAAAAGAAAAAGAAAAAAAAAATTGAAAAAAAAAAGGACAAAATAGTTCATTATAAGAAGGAAAGTCATTGCTTCAACAAAGTTAAAAAATTGACCATTCATCAAGAGTCAACCGGAAAATTGAGCTTCATGTGATAAAAACTTATAATTCTTTCAATCTAGTAGCTTAAAATTTTCATCCATATACTCTTACTTAAGCCCAATTACAACCAAAGCGAGACCCTTAAAATTTTGCATTCACTCTATTCATTGATGATGAAGATGTGATATATTAGCAAACTTATGGTTAAAAATCTTGTATGCTTTGGTTTGAGCGTTTATCTTACATATGCCCTAAACAGTTGAGCGTTCTGAGTGAAATTATGTTAGTGTATCAAGTCTTGTGCATTCAATTTTGATAGCTTAATGAGATGCTTGAGCACACAATTCATTTAGTCAATTTCTGACTCAAACGGCCCAAGGATACAATTAGAAAAGTGCAATTCTAATTGTTCTTGACCATTAATCAAATTGAGATGATCAATCCAAAATTAATCAAAGGTCAGAGACGGGAACACTGCGATGAATTAAACCATGGATTAACTCAATTTTTCCCTTACCCAAAGCCTAACATGAAAACGTTAACTAATTCATTTCCCCAACTGTCACTTGGGCTCGAATTACCTAGCCATGCTTAAGCCCTTGCTACTTAGCGATTGAGGCAATTATACGTCCTAATTTTTAGCGTTCTAACATGCATAGGGATTAAGTTGTCAATCCTAATCAAGCTACACATGCTAATTTAGAGGCAATCAAAGGAAGAAGATGCAAGAAGCTCAAATTAGCTAAACATGCACAAAAGGGCAAATCTTCCCTTCAATCCATAGTTTTACAATCTCAATCTCAAAATTAAGCACTAACCTTGTTTAGCCTTCCATGGAGGATGAATTTCTCCAAAACTCCATGGAAGAACTTAGTTGCATACAAGAGAGGTGAAGAAATGGGCCAAAAATGGCGGAAAAGCGGCAATCCCGAGGAGAATCCGTTGGAGAAGACAACCTAAAAATCGGACATTTCCTTTGTATATCCGTCGTAGCGTCGAGACGCTACGGACGCAAAATTCAGCGCGCGCCTCTTCGGAGCGTCGAGACGCTTCTGGACAGCGTCTCGACGCTTGCTCTCGGGTTTTGGCCAATTTAATTGTCTTGGGTTGCTCCCTTCAGGCAAAAACTTCATTCTTCAAGTCCCTCTTTTCTCGAAGTGATCCCGGGCCGTCTAAAACGTTCGTCTTAGCATCAGAACACGCCTTTGGACTCCAAAAGCTCCCGACCATGAATTCACCTACAACAAGTCATTTTAATCAATAATAAACATTGTTCTAGCCAGAATTAAGGACATAATAATAGCTTTATTTAAGACCTATCAAGGGAGAATCCCACATCGAAGAAATTTGAAGAATATAGAGTTGAGAAATATTCTAAATATTCATCCTCCCTTTCTCTGTTACAATTATTATTTGGGCTTCGAAAGTGGGCTTTATAAAAGCTTGTTTGAAGCGGGGCCAGTAAAGTAATAATTTTTTTTTGTTATAAATTTCGATATTTCGTCGTTTTTTCAATATATCGTCGAGATGTGGAGAAAAATGATATATCGAGCTGCTCGATATGACATGTTGTCCGGAATTTAATTTCTTAAACGAAATTGAGATTTTTCTCAAATTCTTGAGATAATAAATTTCTTTAAATGAAAGGAAATTTTAGCCTAATAATTAATTTATGGTTTCCCCACTTACATATCAGTGAAGGCATATCATTAGTTGAAACATTTCTTTTTAATTTAATTATGTTTATTTTTCTCAAATTAAGGTAAATATTTTGGCTACCGTTTTAACATAACCTTCCCAGACCATCTTTTAGATTGGTGGCGACTACCAATCACACTCAAATAATGATTGGTGACGACTACTTTTTTTTTTTGTTGTTTTTATTTCTTTTAAAAACCTCGTTTAACATTGCGACAAAAAATATTATTTCATTTTAACTCATTATTTTAAGAGTTAGTAATGTCGACTCCGAGGGATGTAAATGCCCCGTATTGGCGCATGAAAGGTCTTAGTGCATTTGCTATTTTCACATTTGTTTTTCCTCGTTTCATTATTATTATCATTTTAAAAATATTTTCTTTCACACAAGTCACAATATAAAAAAAATGCATAAAATAAGCAACCTAGATACGATCTAATACAAATTTGTATATAGTATTATATTCATTTTCTAAACCTAACAATATAGTTGTCAAACTTTACTTTTTAACAATTTAGTCCATGTCGTAAAAAATATTATTTATATTGAATAGAATTTATTTCCTATGTAGATCTATAAACAAATTACGGACCAAATTATTTTATAAACTATAACACTAAGTCATTCCATAAGAAAAAAGAAACAACACCTAATTTTGATGAGAAGTTTCCGGGTATAGATTAAGTTGTAACAAATTAAAAAATAGAGGAACTGGATTGTTCCAAACTAGAGTTTAGAGACGAAATCGTCACATCTATGAAGGTTTTTTAAAAAAAAAAAAAAAACATTCAATGACTAAAATGGTTGTTTTAAAATTTCATGGATTAGAGTAGAACATATCTACGATTTAATGATGTTGCTACCTAGGATTGAATTGGGGACTTTTAGTGTGTAAAACTAACGTGATAACCACTACATCATAGCAACATAATTATGTCTAATACAAATTTGTGTTAGTATTATATCCATTTTCTAAATCTAACAATTTGGTTGTCAAACTTTACTTTTTAACAATTTAATCCATGTCGTGAAAAATATTATATATATTGAATTGAATTTATTTCCTATGTAGATCTATAAACAAATTACGGACCAATTTTTTTTATAAACTCTAAGACTACGTCATTCCATAAGAAGAAGAAAAAACGATACTTAATTTTGATGAGAAGTTTCAGGGTATAGATTAAATTGTAACAAATTTAAAAATAGAAAAAATGACACTTAATTTTGAAGAGAAGTTTCAGGGTATAGATTAAATTGTAACAAATTTAAAAATAGAGGAACTCGATTGTTCCAAACAAATCGTCACTTCTATGAAAGTTGTTTTGTTTATTTAAAAAAAAAAACATTCAATGACTAAAACGGATGGTTTCAAATTTCACGAATTAGAATAGAACAAAACTCCTAGTTAATGATGTTGCTACCCAGGATTGAACTGGGGACCTTAGTCACTTCTATGAAAGTTGTTTTGTTTATTTAAAAAAAAAAAACATTCAATGACTGAAACGGATGGTTTCAAATTTCACGAATTAGAATAGAACAAAACTCCTAGTTAATGATGTTGCTACCCAGAATTGAACTAGGGACCTTTAGCGTGTAAAACTAACGTGATAACCACTACACCATAGCAACCTAGTTTACTAATTTGTAAATAGTATTATATCCATTTTCTAAACCTAACAATTTTGTTGTCAAACTTTACTTTTTAAAAATTTAATCCCTTTCTTGAAAAAATTATTTATATTGAATTGAATTTATTTTCTATGTAGATCTATTAACTAATTAGGGACAAAATTTGTTTAGAAACTATAAAAACTAAGTCATTACATTAGAAATAAAAAATTACACGAAATCGTCACATCTATGAAGGTTTTTTTTTTAAAAAAAATAAAACATTCAATGACTAAAATGGATGTTTTAAAATATCATGGATTAAAGTAGAACATATCTACGATTTAATGATGTTGCTACCTAGGATCGAATTGGGGCGTGATAACCACTACATCATAGCAACATAATTATGTCTAATACAAATTTGTGTTTAGTATTATATCCATTTTCTAAATCTAACAATTTGGTTGTCAAACTTTACTTTTTAACAATTTAATCCATGTCGTGAAAAATATTATTTATATTGAATTGAATTTATTTCCTATGTAGATCTATAAACAAATTACGAGCCAATTTTTTTTATAAACTATAAGACTAAGTCATTCCATAAGAAGAAGAAAAAACGACAATTTTGATGAGAAGTAAATAGAAAAAACGACACTTATTTTTTATGAGAAGTTTCACGGTGGATGTTTTAAAATATCATGGATTAGAGTAGAACGTATCTACGATTTAATGATGTTGCTACCTAAGATCAAATTGGGGACCTTTAGTGTGTAAAACTGACGTGATAACCACTACATCATAGCAACATAATTATGTCTAATACAAATTTGTGTTTAGTATTATATCCATTTTCTAAATCTAACAATTTGGTTGTCAAACTTTACTTTTTAACAATTTAATCCATGTCGTGAAAAATATTATTTATATTGAATTGAATTTATTTCCAATGTAGATCTATAAAGAAATTACGGACCAATTTTTTTTTTATAAACTATAAGACTAAGTCATTCCATAAGAAGAAGAAAAAACGACACTTAATTTTGACGAGAAGTTTTAGGGTATAGATTAAATTGTAACAAATTTTAAAATAGAAAAAACGACACTTAATTTTGATGAGAAGTTTCACAGTATAGATTAAATTGTAACAAATTTAAAAATAGAGGAACTGGATTGTTCCAAACTAAAGTTTAAAGACGAAATCGTCACTTCTATGAAAAAAATAGAGGAGCTGGATTGTTCCAAACTAAAGTTTAAAGACGAATCGTCACTTCTATTAAAGTTGTTTTTTTTATTTTAAAAAAAAAACATTCAATGACTAAAATGGATGTTTTCAAATTTCACGGATTAAAATAGAACAAAACTCCTAGTTAATGATGTTGCTACCTGGATCAAACTAGGGACCTTTAGTGTGTAAAACTAACGTGATAACCACTACACCATAGCAACCTAGTTTACAAATTTGTAAATAGTATTATATCCATTTTCTAAACCTAACAATTTTGTTGTCAAACTTTACTTTTTAAAAATTTAATCCGTGAAAAAAATATTTATATTGAATTGAATTTATTTCCTATGTAGATCTATTAACTAATTAGGGACAAAATTTGTTTATAAACTATAAAAACTAAGTCATTACATTAGAAATAAAAAATTACACTTAATTTTGATTAGAATTTTCAGGGTATATATTAAATTCTTACAAATTTGAACGTATAGAAACTTAATTAATGCACATTGAATGACTAAAATGGATGTTTCAAATTTCATGGATTAGAGTAGAACATATCTACAAATTAATGATGACTAAAATGGATGTTTCAAATTTCATGGATTAGAGTAGAACATATCTACAAATTAATGATGTTGCTACCCAAGATTGGGGACCTTTAGTGTGTAAAAGTAAAGTGATAACCACACCACCATAGCAACCTAGTTAGGTATAATACAAATTTGTATTTAGTATTATATCCATTTGATAAACCTAACAATTTGGTTGTCAAACTTTACTTTTTAACAATTTAATCCATGTCGTGAAAAATATTATTTATATTTAATTGAATTTATTTCCTATGTAGATCTATAAACAAATTACCGACCAATTTTTTTTATAAACTATAAGACTAAGTCATTCCATAAGAAGAAGAAAAACAACACTTAATTTTGATGAGAAGTTTCAGGGTATAGATTAAATTGTAACAAATTTAAAATAGAGGAACGGGATTGTTCCAAACTAAAGTTTAGAGATGAAATCGTCACATCTATGAATGTTTTTAATTTTCATGGATCAGAATAGAACAAATAAACTATTTAAAGATGTTGCTACCCAGGATCGAATTGGGGACCTTTTGTGTGTAATACTAAAGGTGATAACCACTACACCATAGCTACATAGTTAGGCTTAATACAAATTTGTATTTATTATTATATCCATTTTCTAAACCTAACAATTTGGTTGTTAAGTTTACTTTTTAACAATTTAATCCATGTCGTGAAAAATATTATTTATATGGAATTGAATTTATTTCCTATGTAGATCTATTAACTAATTAGGGACAAATTTTGTTTATAAACTATAAAGACTAAGTCATTACATAAGAAAAAAAAAATAACACTTAATTTTATTGAGCAATTTTCAGGGTATAGATTAAATTTAAAATGGATGTTTTCAAATTTAAGTTCAAAGGTTAAATTGTAACAAATTTATAAATACAGGTACTCGATTGTTACAAACTAAAGTTTAGAGACTAAATCGTCACTTCAATGAAAGTTCTTTTTTTTTTTTTTTTAAAAAAAAAACAACTAAAATGGATGTTTTCAAATGTCCGGATTAGAATAGAAAAAATCTCCGAATTAGTGTGTAAATCTAACTCATCTAACGTGAGTTAAAACTACAGGGATTAGATTGTTACAAACTAATGTTTAGAGACGAAATCGTAACTTCAATGAAAATTTTCAAACTTAAGAGATTAGAATAGAAAAAATATTCACGTGATAACCACTACACCATAACAACCTAATTAGAATTTAATACAGATTTGTATATATTATTATACCCATTTTCTAAACATAACACTTTAAGTTGTTAAACTTTACTTTTTAACAATTTCGTCCATGTCGTAAAAAATATTATTTATATTGAATAGAATTTATTTCCTATGTAGATCTATAAACAAATTACGGACCAATTTCTTTTATAAACTATATGACTAAGTCATTCCATAAGAAGAAGAAAAACAACACTTAATTTTGATGATAAGTTTCAGGGTATAGATTAAATTGTAACAAATTTAAAAATAGGGGAACGGGTACGCTAATTAATTTTATTACAAAGAACATTTTACATATATAATTCATATTCATTACCTAATCATTTGCTCTTTAAAAACTTTCGGAGGCGAATAAGAAAATTCGGGTTGAATTACCTTTCAATCATAAAGCTGGTTCAAAGTCTTTTTGTCAAATACTAGAAGAAGAGGTGTGTTGCTAAAATATCTCTCTATAATTATTAGTCTAAAGATTATAATAATAATACTTTTTTATATGATTTTGAATTGTAGAAAAAGAAAGTTGGTGACGACCAATTTGGACCAATTGATTTATTTGAGCAGACACACACATCTAGAATTGACGGGCAATGAGGTCGCGGAGGGCGCTCATGTAAGTTTTTTCCTACTTTCGATACTTCATTTGTAAATTTGTCACATTATTACTTATAGTAATTGTAACTACATGCAGAAACAAATGATAGAGGTTAAATCTCCCCTGACTCCAGAAGGGTGTGAACCACTAGTTGAAGCACAAATAACTGTGATTGTCCTTGATGATTGAGGCAAAAGACTATAAGATCACATTATCCACTGGGCCGTGAGTATAATGACTTAGACTCCTAAAGGTACTTGCAAAGAGGCTGAATAGGAGATGAATCCAATTGGATTGCATGCTTAACCATCTAAGATCACATTATCCTTGATGATTGGGGCAAAAGACTATAGGATCAATTGGATTGCATGCTTAACCATCTAAGATCACATTATCCACTAGACCGTGAGTATAATGACTTAGACTCCTAAAGGTACTTGCAAAGAGGCTGAATAGGAGATGAATCCAATCCAAAAGCATAAGGTACTATGTGGTGACTCTGTGGTCACAGGCTGTCAAGTAAACTCAACTTAGGCTTGAAACATGATTGAATCCCTGTTTTTATTATTCTTTTCAAACCAAAACCAACCCAACATATTATCAATTTATTTTTGTTACTTTTTGCATTCGAAAAACAATTCTTTCTAAAACTAAAATTCCACAACAGTCTCTTGGGATTCGATACATGGAATACTTTTCATTTTATTACTTGATTGATAATGTGTACTTGCACTTGACCATATCTCCATTGCAGGTTATTGAACCAAACTGCACACACGTTTTGGTCCATCACTTGCTCTCGGGTTGAATCTTCGAAATCTACACAGTTGAGTGTCGCGTCGCTCCTTGACAACGTGTGACTCTTGCCCTCGGGTTGAATGACTCATTCTCTTCATTTGATTGCCTCAACTTGAGCGTTAATGCCTCCTTTTTGTACCAATTAGTGTCATAAACTCCTTTGCGCTCCATCTCACTCAAAACCTATAAATTGATCAAATAAACACAAGTGAGTGAAATATATGATGATAATTAGAGCTATAAAGATAGAACTTTTGGAGTGCTATCAGGGTCCATCATATACTTCCCTCTGGTATCGTATTTAGCTGCTATAGTTGCTTTTCAACATTCTACAACATATCAACTTGTATCGCCCTTCCCTGTTTGCTTACGAGAGGTTGTAAAAGTTTTTGTTCACGACATATTGATTTTTACAACACATTCTCATTATTCTTCAAGGGTTTCATACACTAAGTTTCTTTTAGAGGCTCTATGTAATGCTACTTTTTACCCGTTAGTTATTGTTGCGTACTCAGTGTGTGTGCAAAATAAATGAGGAGCGCTCAAATCATGCAAGTATACATGGTCTACTGCAGCAAGTAATAAGTATTTTTATATCGTATCCACAGAGACTTGATGAAATTCGTGCTAAATATGATTAAGAGTAAACCAAACGGGTAACGGTAACCAAATATTTTGAGTGTTGGGTGTTTGCTAAAATAATGACAGAACATAAAAAACGCAGAAACAAGTAAATAACGAAAAATGCTGAGATAACAAAAACTTAGCGAAATAACTAAAGACAGAGAATACAACCAGAGATAAAAAGACGATAAAAATGCGGTGACAAAATAAACGCGAAAGACAACAGACAACAGAGAATAACTTCACGAAAATGAGAAAAACAGGGTCAGGTCAGAAGCAAGCTTGAAGTAATTAACCACAATGAGGTTTTAGCGAAACAAATGCTTAAGCCAACCACATAGCACAACCATACGAACCCTTTCGGTGTTCGTTCTTAGAAATCAATTCTCGTTCTCATTCTATTCATATAAACATGCTTTCTTAGTGTGCTAGGCAAACGACTATGTCTAGACTCCTCACTGGTTACCATGAAAGGCTACCAAAAACATGAATAATCAGACCTCCTACTCCTCTCGGACGATCAAAAATTAGTTGCATAAAATGAATGGCCGGTCGAAATCATGCTATTAGAGTGAAACCAAACATGCTTTGGAAGCTAAATGCAAGAATCATGCTAAAACATCAAAGCATCTTTTAATTCATACTTCTAACTGTCCCCTTGAGAGGTTTTGTTCATGCTACAAGATAAAAGCACAAAATGACTCAAATAAAACATAATGACAACAAAATACTAAAAACAGAGTTCAAAACGTTCAACATATAATAGATGAAAAGAAGAAAGAGAAGGGGAAGAACATTATGCTCCAACAAAACTTCAGCGACGAAGAAAAGTTTTTTGCCAAGGCTTTAGCTCAGCTCCTTCTTCTCCGGCGACCGAAATCAATGGCAGTTTTGTCTTCTCCGGCGACCGGAATCAAGGTATGACAAAATGCTCTCTAAAAACTAGGGTAAAAAATGTATTTCTAAAAAGCTCTCTCCCAAAAGTTCTCTCTCAATTCCTTTAAATACCATGAGGGTTTCCCCAAAAGTTGCCCTAAAAACGGTCATATTCTCTCATTGGTTGACAAAAAGCAGATTTGTTTTTTTGTGTGTACGGGAGGGGACAATGTCTGCCAGCCCACGTGCTCTGGTACCGTTTTCACAAAAGTTTTGCTTTTCCAAAATGCTCCGCAATTCCAAAGATTTATGCTTTGCTGGAACTTTGCTGAAACCTTATTTTCACAAAATACCTGGGTATTCATAAAGTGTGTCAAGTTTACATAATTCAAGCATGAATTCTATCCAACCATGCAAAGTCTCATAAATGATCTTCTTAGGAATGTAATAACAAATATGGGCATAATCATGCAATACCTCAAGCAATTACTCTAATCATGGGTTAATTCTATCCTTTAAAGACCCTAAATAACTCTTATTTGGAGAGTTATCAAACCCCAAACTTGAATCATTGCTCGTCCTTTAGTAATGCTAAACTAAGCACCCATTTCTTTTTATTCAAATTCTAATCTATCTTAGGAAAACAAGAATACTGCCTAAAGCTGCCCAGTAATGCTGTTACAACAATTTCGCAAAAATGCTATCTTAGTAAAATCTTCTGCAATATTGCACTTAGGCTATTGCTCTTTTTGTCGTGTGACTTATCCTTAACTAGAGTCAACTCCTACACATTCATTCTGATCCCCTATGCCTTTAAACCTTTAGCTCTTTGAAATTCTTTAAATCTTGCTTTATCTTCCTAAATCTTCAAGCTCATTGTGCAATCTTCCCTTAGCCTTAAATTCTACTTCTTTTCAACTTGAGAACTCAGTACATGCTCTTAGATTTAACATGATTATTTTCTCTTCCTTAAGAATCCTCGGAGTCATGTCATATTTAGAAACCCAAGTGACAGAGTACAAAATTATAGAACAACTAAGCCATGACATCACTTCTTAAGGATGAACACTCTTTTCCCTCAAGATTATACTTCTAGTCACAACCCCCTACTTAGCTTAACACTTAGGATCAGATTTCAATTACTAGGAACATCTAAGCTTCCAAGGGTTGTAACTTTATGACCTAACACTCATCCTCTTTGCTACAATTATGCTTTTTCTTTATTTCTGCCTTTTGAATTTTCAATTCTCTTAGTTACCTTTTTACGCAGTGCCAACTGTGGGTTACACAATCGACCCTGGTTACTCAGCAACCTTGAGAAAAAGAAAAAAAATTCACAAAGAAGAGAGGAATGCATCTATAAAGCAAAGAGAAGTGTTCTTAGGAATCTTTTTCTAGAAGGTTGCCTCAGTCCCAAACTTAAACTTCCCATTGTCCTCAATGAGATTATGAGGCGGAAAACCCTCAAACTTAGCTAGAAACATCTAGTTCAAGTTAAAAATGGTTTGAAACTTTAAAAACTAAGGGCCAAAATGAACTTTCCTAAGAG
This sequence comes from Herpetospermum pedunculosum, assembly GCA_028017165.1. Lineage (NCBI taxonomy): Eukaryota > Viridiplantae > Streptophyta > Magnoliopsida > Cucurbitales > Cucurbitaceae > Herpetospermum > Herpetospermum pedunculosum. The sequence goes on along the minus strand of CM051528.1, from coordinate 47,005,658 downwards.
TAGATAAGCACAAAAAGTAGAGATTTACATTTTTCTAAGGCAATGTCTTATAAGCTTCCATTCTTTCAAGCATGGTTGACTAACTCAAAGCTTAGTACAAGTACTTGACACTCATCCAACAAGTTTCAACAGACCAAGACCAGTAGAGAAAACAGTCCAAGTTAGCTAAACATTTAAAACTACAACATTATCACAAGGCAAAATCAGAAGGCAACAATCTAAAATTTTGCTAGAGTTGTGCTATGGTAGAGAATTTCTGCTACAGGAATGCGGGCACAAAACTCATGCTTTCACAGAATCATGGCAAGAATTAAGGACAAAAAAGAAAAAAGACAACATGCACAGAGAGAGATGGAAATATATTTTTTTCATTTCAAAAGAGGAGCAAACTTAGAGGGGCAAAAACCTCATAAAACTTCCTAAGGAAAATTAAAACTAACACAAGTCATGAACACCTAATCTTCTTATCAACAGTCACAACCCAACAAACATGAATGAAGTGATAGGAAACCTCAGTAAAAATACACACATACACCTCAAAACATATTTTTCCTTCAAAACCAACAAGACATGAATAAAATATTCATAGAAAATGAAGACAAGCAATAACAAATTTACAACATTCAAATAGAGCTGAACTTCCCTCTCAGTCTTCTTGCTCGGGAAAATGATCTTGCTTCCTTTCCTCTTTAGTGTTTGCTTGTGATCTTTGAGCACCTCATCATTCATCCTCTTGAGCTTCTGTTTAGAGACATCTGGAGTTATATTTTCCAAGTTAGATAATTATAAAAAATAGCACACCATGACACATCAATTTTCTTGATATGAATTAATGCAAACTGTCACTACGGGCAGGGGCGGATCTAGGAATTTATGTCAGAGGGGGCACAATTCAAATAAGATTAAATTACAAATTTAGTCTTAAATTTCTTATTTGTGTATATATGATCCATAAACTTTAAAACGTACGGAATAAGTCTCTAAATTTTCAATTTTGTATCTAACAAATTCATAAATTTTCAAATTTTTTTTATCTAAGAGAAACATATTCTAAATTTTAAAAAATTAATTGTTTTATTAAACATAAATTTATATTTTGTGTCTAATAGGTACTCAACTTATTCGATATTTTTTAAAAAATCATATCTATTTAGATAAAATATTAAAACTTTAAGGTTCAATCAGAGATAAAATTAAATCTCTATAATAGAACAACTATTTTTTTTAAAAAAAATAATAACAAAATTGGAAGCTCGTAAAATTTGAACGACTAAATTTGCAATTTTACCGTCATATAAATATAATTTTAAATACACGATATATCTTATAGTAAAAATATTGATTCTAAAATTATAGTAAACTATTATAGAATTATCCATTTAAATAGGTAAGATTTGTAATTTTACCGTCATATAAATATAATTTTAAATACCCGATATATAATACTTATAGTAAAAATATTGATTCTAAAATTATAGTAAACTATTATAGAATTATTTATTTAAATAGGTAAGTAAATAATGAAATTTAAAATATTTATAATTTTTTTTAATTAAGAAATACGTGTTATTTTTGTTTGCACTTAATTTTCCTAAACTAATTTATAAAATATGGTTTTATATTAAAATAAAATAAAATAAAATAAAATAAAATAAATAAATAAATAAATACAGATTATAATGAAATTAACTAAATTCTAATTAAATAATATATAAAATTAAAATGAGAACAAAAGCCAGCTAAAGCGCAAAAGTTATAAAAACACAGTTGTTGGGATCAAACTCAACCACAAAGGGCACAAAGATTTCAAGGCGTGCCAACGACCATCGTTCCACCAACTAAACATTATGTAAATTCTGCATTTTGCTATATAAATATACAAACTAGTTCTATTTAATTCTGTATTTTTACATACAAATATACAAACTAAATAATTCGAGGGGGCACGTGCCCCCCTGGCCCCTACCTGCATCCACCCCTGACTACGGGTTTGCGACGTGGAGCGGCCGACTTGGTTCCCGGGAGGAGAGAAATTGAGTCGCTATCAACAATTATTTAGAGGGTGTGACTGGGCACCAAAAAAATACTAAAACATGGTCTGCGAAATAAAGATTAGGGTTCGGGGGTCTTTTGTGCATGAGGAAGGTATTAACACCCTACGACACTCGTTCCATGAACGAATATTTAATTCTCTTGTGATATTTTTAAAAAATGATCTTTGTAAAAGAATATTTTATTTTAAATTTTTTAAAATGTCTCATGTTTTACTAATCATTATTCATACAAAAAAAATAATGACCAATAATTATGAGTGGCATAATATCATCAATTTTAAAATTACTTAGAATTTTATTTGGCATCCCAAATAAAAATAAACCTAAAAAATATTGGGAAATCAAATATTTTAATTCTCAATTTCCGTCCTAGGAAAGTTATTATTTTTTTATTTTTTAAATATTTGGTTTATTATTATTTTTTAAATGCATGATTAAAGATATCTCTTTTTTTAAGTAAAACTCCTCATTAATTTTTATTTTAAAAGAGTGAAGTTTATGGAAGCAAAATTTTAGATTTGGTTTTTCAATTGTTTAAAAAATATTTTTCAATGTTTTTTTAGATAAATTTCAAAAGCTTTCTTTTGACATGCTTATTAAAAAAATAAAATGTTTAACAAAAGACGTTTTTTTTAGGAAGAAAATATTGAAATTAAATCTTGGAGTTCCAAGAAATGATCTCTCACCCTAGAGTAGCGGTATCCCGAACACTCTAGATTCCATCAATGAAAAATTTCTTTTTTTATTTTTAATGAAATTTAGTATCTTAAATTACATTTACTACAAATAATAAATACAAAATATTGAGAATCACAATTTGGAAAGTAAATTTTTTTTACAACTAGTATTAGCCATTTAAAAAAATGAAATCTTGAAATCAATTCAAATTTAATGTGATTTGTTCCTACAAGGAAATGTTGGAAAAAAATGTTTAAGAAAATATCGAAATCAATTCTCGGTATCCGAAGAACTGACCTCTCACCTTAAGAACCTAAAGTAGGGGTACCCCGAACACTCTAGGACTCATTGTTGGAAATTTTTTTTTTAATTTTTTTTTAGTAAGAGTCTTTAATTTGCATATGGACTACCCTATATATATATATATATATATAAATATATATATATATATATATATATATATATATATATATATATATTTTAACATTCATTCCATGCCTACAAAATTGATAGATTTCAAACATTTCAAATAATAATAATACTAAATTCAATGGTAGATAAAGTTACTAACTTAAAACATAAACAACACATTCTAAATTTTAAACTTAACCAAAATAAGAACAAACAATCTGACATAACACATGCTCGCAATTGTTATACTAATTATAAATAAGAAGTATTTAGAAATTTATTTACCCACGACTCATTGAGACAGCGAACGTGCGACGAGGGTAGGCTACAACGGAAGGTGGTTGTCGGAGAGATGATGTGTATACAATGATAATTGCACGTAAATCTTACATTGGAAGGTGGCTTTTGGAGAGATGGTGTGTATACAATGGTAATTGCACGTAAAACTTCCATCGAATGTCCATGTCAGGTTGCTGAGAAGTTAATGTTGTAAACTATTGTTGCAAGTTTTTTTTAAAAAAAAAAACAAAAAAACAAGATTCCCCCAAGGTTCTGTGGGGAAAATAAATAAATAAAAGAAAAAGAGAGCAGAGTGGGCCGGGAGGGAGGAGAGTGATAATGAGAATTCTGGTAGAGAAAAAAGGGGAGAAGAGCGGTTGTGATGGTTTTTTTTTTTTTTTTTTTTTTTGTTACGGTTTTTTAGGAGAGTTTTATGGGGGAGAGAGTGAGAGGATTATGGGATAGGGAGAGAGAGTGAGAATTCGAGAAGGAGAAAAATATGGAGAAAAGCATCCGAACTAGTGAGGCTAGGTTTGTGATTGGGGTAGCTTTTAAAATAATTACTTCCAATTTGCTTTTAAAAAAAACGTGTTTGATGAATCAAATTAGTGTTTGGTAAATTTTAGTTGCAGACTTGAATAATTGGTTATCGTGTTTGGTAAATAAATATTAAATTATTGTAATTTAACTATAATCACTAAAATAGACATATTATAAAAAATTGTATAAATTATTTTAAGAAAAAAATAGTAAAGTATTATTTTTAACAAAATATTTGCATTTGATTTATTAATTTAAAAATTATAAAATAATATTTGGGGGTGGGAAATAGATACTAGATATATAAAATAATTTTTAATTTTGAAAAGATTTGAAAATTTGTTAAAAAAGTGATTGTTAGAGAATCTAAAAGCTACAAATAACAGCTTTTGAAAGCTGTGCAAAATGAACGTGTCATGCAAAATTGATTTTAACAAATTATAAAATAATTTGTTTTACCAAACACAAAAAAACGGTTAAGATTTATTTTTAATCACTTCTAATTCTTTCAAACGCAATGCCAAACGGAGCCTGAGTCGTCCCCTCTTTTTAAAATGGTTAACTAAAGCGAGCAAGCGGGCATATGTATGTGTTGATGATCAAGAGGTCTGTGATTTGAATCCCACAATGTACTAAAAAAAATACTTAATTTTTTTTTTACTCTTCTCAATAAAACTAGTAAATTCTAAATTATGAAAAAACACAAAAAAAAAAATAAAAAAAAAATACTAAAAATAAAGATGAAAAAATAAAAGGGCGGACAAATTTAGGGGTCTACACAAACAACACATAAAAATTCTAATTCCAGGTTGTTAAGGCATAATTGATGCTTTCTCAATTTTTGAAAGGATGTATGGAACTAAATTCTCATAGCCATTGGTGTCCTTGATTTCTAATGACTCCACTGTGATCTTGACAAATTCCAACTTAGATTGGCTCTCAACTAGCTCATCTAACAATTGAACCATCCCACAATTTTTCAAATTAGTGGGGCACTTTATTTCATCAACCACACTAAAGGTCAAATCTTGATTTTTCCATTGTAATCCTTGAGGAAAAGAAGGAAGAGGTGGTTTTAATGTAGGAGGAACACCTTGCTCAATTCGGATTGACTCTGCATCACACATTCTTGGTATTTTTTCAATCCCCTCGAGTTCCACTCCCTTAGTATTGGATTGTTTTGCACTTTTTTCAACATTGGTTGGCTTAACAAGCTCTAAATTTTTCTTCCTTAGCCTTCCAGGGAAGGGTGATGGGGGTAGTTTGAACACATGAGGGTTGATTGACACACAATGGGGTGACCCTAAAAGTGTTGTTCTAGATATTTTCTCTGTTTCTTCAGTTGATCCCTCAATTCTTTGGCTCTGACCATGATCGTCAACCGTTTGAGCAATAGGCTTCTGATTCTCTACTCTCGGTTTTTCGATCTCTTTTTGCTCAGTCAAAGGTTTTGCAATCCTAGATTCAATTGCTTGAGCTTTTTCTTTGCCCTCCCTCTTAGGATTTTCATTATTAGAAGGAAACTTTTCTTGAGATCTAGCCTCTAGCTCACTAGCCAAATCTCCAATTTGGTTTTTTAGATTTTGCAAGGATGTTTGCTGGCTCTAAATCATGACATCATTCCTAGCCATATAATCTTTCATTGGATTTTCCAAGGAAGAACCTACTGGGTGGGCATTCACAGGCTCTTGAAATTGTGAAGAATTGACTTGGTTGGATTGGCTAAATTCGAGAGGATCATTGGGTCTTGGTTGCATGAGAGGTGCAGAATTGCTAATGTTTTGCCTTGTCCATTAGAAATTGGGATGATTTTTCCATCCCGAATTGAAAGGACAAAGTTCATAGGAATGACCATTTCCACAATAAATGCACGCAACCAAATCAACTTGATTCACAACTACTGGATTTTAAGTGATAAGAGGGGATTCAACATCATTTTCTAGGGTCAAATTCTTGAGGATATTGGCCATGGATGTTATTTGAGCATTGGTAGAGGTCAAAACATCAAATTTCAACATTCCATTATTCTTTTGCTCAAGATTTCTTTGTTCATTATCCCAATGGAAATTGTTGGTAGAAATTCTCTCATGGATTTTGGTGGATAGAACTTTTGAATGTTCTCCAATTTCCGGGTTGTCGAGACTCGCCAAAATGAAATTTATAAATCTGAACTCACTAAGCTTTGTAGCTAGTGGCAACAGAGTCGATTCTCAGGGAGCGTGTCAAGATGAAATCAATATTTGGATTAAATTAGGGTTTGTTCGAATTAAAAGTAACCAAAAAGGGGGTTTTATCATGCAAAGAGAAGAATAAAGTGCGCTAACGAAAAAATAAACCAACAAGTTGAACGTGATGGATTTGGGGAATTCGGGATTTGCTAAGCTTTTATAAACACTATCATTGAACATCTAAAAATATTGTCACGAATAGACTGAGTACATAAACGGTTACCCGACAACCCTGAAGTAACCGACCACATGGAAATTAGTCAGAGTTGTCAATTCTAACTAAACAATACTACTAATTAACTCATATTGATCAGTTCTAAATTAACTAAAGCAGTAACTAGCAATTTATGACGAACATTCAATTGAAAATTCTAAGTGCATAACGATCGCCCGACAACCCTGAAGCAATCAATCACATAGAAATTCTAATTTGATACTTCAATTTGTTTTACTCCTCTGTGTTACAAATGTGACTAGGAGTGGCCAACACTTCACTAACCTATAACGGTAGAACATGCTAGAAGTCGAGACATCGCTCCCATCATTAAAGCATACTCATTCAATTAAGCAAGAAGAAGTAAATACTACAATGCATTCAGACCAAGATAGATTCATAAGCACAAAGTCTCAAGATTATTACAAAGCCTAACAAATCCTTACTCAAAATCCCAAAATCCCTCACGTACCTTACCCTACCATGGCCTTGGATTAAATCCAAGCTTCCATGGAAGCTAATGGGTTCATACAAGTTTAGAAGGATGAAAAAGGAGCTCCAATGGCTGAAATTCCGTAAACCCGAGAGAAAATGGCGAAGAAGATGACCTAAAATCGGTAAAAATGGGTTTTATACCCGTCGTAGCGTCGAGACGCTACGTACGAAAAATTCCTGCGCGCGCCTCTTTGGAGCGTCGAGACGCTTCGGGACAGCGTCTCGACGCTTGCTCTCGAGTTTGAGCAAAATAAATTGTCTTTCCTTCATCTTTTTGGAATTTTCTTCTATTCTTGAGCTCCTTTAAACCCAATGCGTCCACGAAGCTCTAAAATTACTTATTTAGCCCCAAAACACGTCTAACGGACTCCATGAGCTCTTCACCGTGAATCACCTATAATCAAGGTAAATTAACACATTTAAACACGGTATTAGCTAGAATTAGAGAGTGAAACATGACTCTAAAATAGAGCTATCAAATTTCGAAAGACTCATTATAAGTCTTTGAAAGAAGAGCTCCTCCTGCTGATGAATCTACAACTTGCCTTATGATTGCACTCAACCCCTTATAAAAAATCTCTATTTGGATAAAATGAGGTATGCAATGATGTGGGCATTTCCTAAGAAGATCTTTGAATCTACCCCCATGTCTCATGAATAGACTCATCCTTAAACTGATGAAAATCATTGATCTCAGTCCTAAACTTGGCGTTCCTATTGGCAGGGAAATACTTGGAAATAAATTTCTCAACTAACTCATTCCAACTTGTGATGGAGCTAGATTGGAAAGTATTTAACCAAATCTTGGCTCCATCTCACAATTAATAAGGAAATAAGGTTAGTCTTAAGGCTTATTTGGTCACCCCAGGAATTATGAAGGCATCACTAGCTCCTAGAAATGATTTCAAATGACAATGGAGATCCTCTGTAGGGTAATCCATAAAAATGCCTCACTCTTAGAAGCATTTCAAACATACCTAGTCTAAATTCTCGAAGTGGGTTGCATCTATCTTTGGTATGACAATTGCAGGATTCATTTCATCGAATATTGGGATAACATAGTCTCTAATGGCTTTTTTCCTATCATTAGCTAAAGCATAACGTTAGTAGGGTTTTCAACTTGTTGAACCTCACGAGCTTCTTGTTTTACTCAAGGCCTTTGAACTAAAGGTGGTTTAAAATCTATTGATTTTTCTCTAACTCTTTGTTCTCTCTTAGAACTTCTTTTCAACTCGAGGTCTAAAAGGAATTCTAAATTAGAGAACTCGTTCATACACATCGTTCAATACATGCAATCAAAACAAAAGCAAGATCAGTACACACTTGAAGCTCAAATTTACTTAAAATCAAGTTAAGCAAAAAAATCATACAAGTCCCTGCAACGACGCCAAAAACTTGTTGCGCGCTCAGTGTGTGTGCAAAATAAACGTGGAGTGCTCAAATCATGCAAGTATACATGATTTACTGCAGCAAGTAATAAGGGGGCGTTTGGGGCGCATAGTGGGTTATTATAGTTGGTGGGTTATAATAGTCTGTGTTTGGGGTGCAAAGTTGTTTAGTCTGAGTTTAATAAGTTTGTGTTTGGGGTGCAGAGTTGTTTAGTCTGAGGAAGTTTGGGTTTAGGAAGTCTGTGTTTGGGATGCAGTTTTCTTTAACATAGAGTTCTGAAGTATGTGTTTACGGTAGTTTTTTTTTTTACAACTTTTTTTGTTATATTGTGTAGTTAAATGTATATTACATAATAATTTTTTAAAACTAAAAAGAATAAATATTGTTTAAGATGCACTAAATAAATTCGAATTCATAAAACATGCATCATCTAAATCTCCATACTTGGAGATGTACATTAGATAACTAATTGGCAACTCCATTCTACCTAAAATAAAATATTTTTGAGTTTTAATTGTCAATTTCGGTTCAGTATCAAAATTGCACAAAAAAAAAATTAAGATTCATTACAAACTTCACAAAAGTAAATGTATCAGAGTGAAGCGAATCACACTTAATACAATAATATATATATATATATATATAATATAGGTAAATACAGTACCTGGTTTGTGTCAATTTAGTCCCTAGGATTCAAAATCAGACAAATCAAATTCCAAGGTTTAGGAAATAGTTCAATTTAGTCTCTTCACCATTAATTATTCAACGAAGGATAATTATAGAGGATAAAAAAAAAACATTACTTTAGTGCTACATGAAAATGTTAAAAAGAGGAAGACAACCGATTGAATAGTAACCAGACTCACCTCAAGCATGGTGAAGACACAAAATAACGACGAAAGGCACCACTAGGAGCTTTCCTTGGTTGTCTTCAATGCACACCAGCCCCAAGTCTCCTTGCTCTCACTATAGGTGTGTCGCCTAGTGTCGCCTTGAAAACACTAGTAAAAGATAGATAGCTAAACAAAAAACTCATAGATGGTAGTGTTTATAGACTTAATTTTTTTTAAAAAAAAAAATCAAATAGTTATCAAATGATGTATACTAATTACATTCGAGACTAAATTATTGTTGTAAGGAAACCATTTGAAGTAAAGAGAAGCATGTACACTATACTGCAGTGGTGTAGAGCAAAAATGTAATTTTTTTAATTTAAGTTTCAAACCAAGTATACATATCTTTCTTTTTTTCTTTAGAGTTTAAAGATATGTGGGAGTGTAGAGATTCAAGTCGTTGTCCTCTTGATCCCGGACATATACTTTATGTCAGTTGAACTATACTCATATTGACATATTCATCTTTCTTCCATGTCTTAATAAAGTAGTCATCGAAGAACAAAACGAACATACAAAATGAGAGATATATACATTACACTCTTTACTGAAAAGAGAGAAAAAAAAAGATAAATAACATTTAAAAGGAAGTTAAATGATGGGTTAATGAAAGTTGGACTGCTTTAACGCTAACCTTACACAATTACATCAGTAATTCTTACTCCCAACTGACAAGAAAAAAAACCCACATTTCATATTTGCTAGAATCTAGCAAATAACAACATTTCTAGTTTGCTAAACACAACGCAATCACACTAGCTAGTTTTGTTAAATATTAAGTTCTAAACCCTAAGAAGAAAGAACCCCATAAAGTTAATTGCTTCTCCACGTCTTCCCAATTATGAACCTTTGTGACCAAGGGGGAAGATCCTCAAACTTTGTTGTCTTGCACCATGGATACAAATTCTCAAAGTCAAAATACAGAACTCGAACACCCGCTCCAGCGCATTCAATCGCATAACTTGGGTTATCATTGATTAGCACAATTGCTCCCAAAGACCTGCACGGAGAGATCGTCCATGGTGCCACAAAATTTTAAAAGCAACTTATAAAAAATATTGCACAATGGAGTCACTCTGAATATGGGTCAAGTAGTTAAGACATATATCTTCGACCAAGATGTCAGAAGTTCACATCTTCACATAAAAAATATTGCACAATGAATTAATGTTGTTACTTGAATGGACGATTCGATTAAGACATGATGTCTTGAAGAATTTATAGAACTCAAATATTAGCTGGAAAGCAGGGAAACAAGTTTGAGAAACAATTAACCAACTCAGAAAATTATTTTTATAGACAGAAATATCCTATGAACAGCTTCAACCTTCAAGAAATGCAAATGCAAATTCAGCATACATATCAATATCCTATGAACAGCTTCAACCTTCAAGAAATGCAAATGCAAATTCAGCATACATATCAATATCCTATGAACAGCTTCAACCTTCAAGAAATGCAAATGCAAATTCAGCATACATATCAAATTGAAGGAGTCAACTTTTGAAATGCAAATTCCAGAAGTTTCCAAAGGACTTCGCACCAGACCACAATTACAAGCTTTATATTGCTAAAAAAACAGTCTTTGTAGTTTATAAACACAATATTTTGTGACAAGTTCCAACAATCGCAAATCATCCATTTTATGGCTCCACTAGAAGGATAATAAACAAACCGCAACTGTAAAGAAGTTTTAAGACCGTTTCACAGAATATCTCCCAAAGAAATTCATCGAAGTGTCTTATAAAAGCATGTATGTGCAAAAGCCAAATTCAATATCAAAGATCAGACAGAAGCATTGAAGCAAATAATGATTACCAAAAAACCTTCTAATGGTCACAAGTATACAAATGTCATTTCCATGCTAAAATTTAAACCTTTTTTTTTTATTAAAACAATTATGTAATTCAAAAGAAGACTCATTCTTCGAACACATTGATAATAACATGATCTCAAGTACAGTATTGTTCGATGGAACGAGCCTCGATGATTTAACATAAAAATTTATTCACGGATAACAACTCTCACATTCCTCCACCGCCACAACAACAATAACAATTAGCATATTTTAAACCCTAAAATAACAAATTAATTTTAAAAAAAAATACAAAATCGACAAAAAGAAACCGTTCGTTCGATCGAACGAATCACCCAGGCTGAAAATCACGCACAGAAATCCATAAACAGTTGCATCAAAAGGAAGAAATATAAAGCCAAAAGCGAACCTGAATTGAGAATCATCCTGGAGAAAGTGGGGATTGAATTTGAAAATCAAAACCTCAGAACCCTAATTGCATAATGATGTAATGCATAACGAGATTCGCTCAACTCAAATCCGCGTTTCTTGTTCTTGAGCTGAAACAATTGATTGTTTCGCAGAAATGAACAAATTGAAGAAGAAGAAAATGATAGGAGCTTGATGAATTTGAAAATGAAGGCGTCGGTGCAATCCCCAAAACAAAAAAAATGCTGAATTTATTTAATTCTCCATTCGAAGAAAAAGAGAAATTTTTATGTAGATCTAAAAAGTTGGAAAATAGATGAAGAGCGTAGATCTGAAGAAGACGACTGAGGAAGACGGAGTGAGAAAGTGAGGAAGACGAAAAAAAGAAAGAGAGAGAGGTGAATTCGTTGAAGAAGACGAACTTGAGAGAAAGAACTCGTCGGCTGCCAAACAAAAGTAACCACTGACTTAAACAGTGGGTTACTGTAGAAGTAACCCCCAATCCTCTATTTCATTAAATCCACGCCCCAAACACTGGGTGGGCTTAAATAGCCCACCCCACCCCACCCAACTCGGGAGCCCAAACGGCCCCTAAGTATTTTTAAATCGTATCCATAGAGACTTGATGAAATTCGTGCTAAATATAATTAAGAGTAAACCAAATGGGTAACGGTAACCAAATATTATGAGTATTGGGTATTTGCTAAAATAATGACAAAACATAAAAAACGCAGAAACTAGTAAATAACGAAAATGCTGAGATAACAAAAACTTAGCGAAATAACTAAAGACAGAGAATACAACTAGAGATAAAAATGCGATAAAAATGTGGTGACAAAATAAACGCGAAAGACAACAAACAGCAGAATAACTTCACGAAAATGAGAAAAACAGGGTCAGGTCAGAAGTAAGTTTGAAGTAATCAACCACAATGATGTTTTAGCGAAACAAATGCTTAAGCTAACAACATAACACAACCATACGAACCCTTTCGGTGTTCGTCCTTAGAAATCAACTCTCGTTCTCATTCTATTCATACAAACATGCTATCTTAGTGTGCTAGGTGAGCGACTATGTCTAGACTCCTCGCTGGTTACCATGAAAGGCTAGCAAAAACATGAATAATAAGATCCCCTACTCTTCTCAGACGATCAGAATCAGAAATCAGTAGCATAAAATGGATGACCGGTCAAAATCATGCTATTAGAGTTAAACCAAACATATTTTGGAAGCTAAATGCAAGAATCATGCTAAAACATCAAAGGATCTTTTAATTCATACTTCTAACCGTCCCCTTGAAAGGTTTAGTTCATGCTACAAGATAAAAGTACAAAATGGCTCAAATAAAACATAATGACAACAACAAAAATACTGTAAACAGAGTTCAAAACGTTCAACATAATATAGATGAAGAGAAGAAAGAGAAGAGGAAGAAGATTATTCTCGAGCAAAACATTAGCGACGGAGAAGAGTTCTTTGCCAAGGCTTTAGCTCATCTCCTTCTTTTCCGGCGACCGAAATCAATGGCAGCTTTGTCTTCTTCGGTGACTTTTTTTTCAAGGTACAACAAAATGCTCTCTAAAAACTAGGGTAAAATAATGTCTTTCTAAAAAGCTCCCTCCCAAAAGTTCTCTCTCATTTCCTTTCAATACCAATTAGGGTTTCCCCAAAAGTTGACAAAAAGCAGATTTTCTTTTCTGTGGGTACAGAAGGGGACAATGTTTGTCATCCCATGTGCTCGGGTACATTTTTCGCGAAAGTTTTGCTCTTTCAAAATGCTCTGCAATTCCAAAGATCTCTGCTTTGCTGGAACTTTGTTGAAACCTTATTTTCACAAAATACTTGGGTATTCATAAAGTGTGTCAATCCTACATAATTCAGGCATGAATTCTATCAAACCATGCAAAGTCTTCATAAATGAGCTTCTTAGTAATTTAATAACAAATATGGGCATAACCATGCAATACCTCAAGCAATTACTCTAATCACGGGTTACTTCTATCCTTTAAAAACCCTAAATAACTCTTATTTGGAGAGTTATCAGTTATCCAAACAAAAGAAATTGAAAAAAAAAAAATACTTTTAAGAAGAAGATATGAAGGATGATTTAAATCAATTTACGCCGAAACAACAAGAAGTCTACAACATTAGAGGCCTCTAGTCAAGCCTCGAAGATTAGGTTTAACTACACATGGTTGAAATAATGATAACTCTTCAAATAAGAGTTATTTATGGTCTTTTAGAGGTTAAAGTAAGCACTTAAAAGAGTAGCTGCTTGTGGAAGTGCGTGATTAGACTTTTATTTGTTGTAATTTTCCATGAGAGCCATATTTAAAGCCCTTTGCATGAATTGTTAATACTTATGCCTAAATTATGTTGAAATGACACACTTTGTGGATATTTAGGAGTATTGCGGATAGAAGGTACCATCAATGAGCAAACAAAGTTGGGGCCTTTGGGATTGCGGAGCAAAATTTGGGCAAGCAAAACTTTCGCAGAAGTTGTACTTGACCACGTGATATGGCAGTTTATGTCTGTTGTGCAAAATTAGTGCAATAAACTACCGCAAGTGTACGGGTCAAGTTTTAATATAGTGTATAAAAAATACGGATATCGTCCTCAGGATTGGTTTTCTAGTTCACCTAATTACCACGAATACTACCACTCAATTTTATTTAGAGAAGAAAAATAAGAGGATTGGTAAAAACAAAATAAAACATAAAATAAAAGATGAAGAACAATAAGGAGAGATATGTCCTAGGGAATTGACTTGAGCAATGACTTCACCGTTATCTCATCCTATTCTTCATTCATTAAAAGATGGAATTAATCAATTTCTAGATTGTTGACAAGTTCTACCTATAGACTTGTTATTCTCTCTCGAGCAATAACAATATTCTTTGAAAAGTAAATTACCTATATTTCTATGGCAATTCAGACAATCCAAATATGAAGAACGTAAAACTCTAACTGCCACAAAATCTACAAGGATATGTCTATCTCAGGTATAAATCAGGGAAAACGATTCAGGATCATCAACAATAATCGTCTCTCGACCTCAAATCATTGATACAAAAACTATGCAAAGAATGGGCAAATCTTAACATGCATTAAGTCTAGAAAAGTTCTCACAACCAATATGAAATTAAAATACCAACTATTAATTAAGAAGAATAAAATTCAATAAACGATTACATCAAAGCTCAAAATCAAGAGAGTTTAGCTCATAATGTTCAATAATTCAAAATATAAACTCAAAAATAAACCCATGACAAAAACTACAAATTAAAAGGGAAAGAAGAAATAAAACTCGTGTCGATTCCACGTTTCCGCTGCAATCTTCACGATCCCGAGCATGTAAATCTGTACTTGGTGCTCCCAAAAATCTCTTCAAACTCCAAAAATTATGTAATTTAGAAATTGGGATTGACTCTCCAAATCGGCTCCCCAAAAACTCCATAAAAATATGTATTTATATCGAAATTTAGGTGAAAATCGTGCATAATAGGTCTGGAGGAGCTCGGATTAGGTGTAGCGCGCGTCCATGGGGTTTGATGCAGGTGCGGAGCTGAAAAATTGGGAAAATGAACTATGGTTTTAAATATCAAATAAACGGTTTAAGTATAAAATGTTGCAGTTGGCGCAGTGGTGAACTGGCTGTTGGGCTGAGCTGTGCGCCCGAGGATGCCTGAGTTCGCGCCTAGGCGCTCGGAATGGGCGCCTAGGCGCTATCCTCACGGGTTTTGGACTTATTTCCCTTCTTTTTATCACTTGGGAACTTCAATTTTCATCCAAAAAACTTAGTTTCCACCACAAAGCTTCTAAATTCCCCGGTTTGCTCCAAAATGCTCGATATCTATAAAATAATCAAATATAATCGTGAAAGTACACATTTAATCTTCTAAACTAGCATAAAATAAGTCATAAAGATAGCTCATTTTGTGTGCTATCAAATACCCTCAAACTTAAGCTTTTGCTAGTCCTCGAGCAAAATAAAACAAGACCACTAATTAAATCAACAAATGCATGCAAGTGACTCAAACCTAAGTGTTCATAAAACAAATAATCCACAATTGAAGGACATATTAAACCACAACCCATCATTAAGACATTTAAAAACAAATCATCGTATCTTTTGCATGAATATGTGCAAATTAAACTTCCCTTGATATCTATGAATCCAAATAAACTAAACACATATCAATGATTTGAGTCATAGTGACAATCAAGAAAATAAGCATTCATAGGCTACATTTTGTACCAAAAACTCAAACATCTCATCGAGTTACCAAATTTGAATGCACAAGACCTAACACCCTCACAGAATTTCACTCAATACGCTCAACTGTTTATGGTATATATAAGATAAACACTCGAACCAAAACATAAAAGATTTTTACCATAAGCTTGCTAATATATCACATCTTCATCATCGATGAATAGAATGAATGCAAAAAATTTCAAGGGTCTCATTTTGGTTGTACTTGGGCTTAGGTAAGGGTAGATGGATGGAAATTTTAAGCTATTATAATAGAATTATAAAACTTTTTCACATGAAGCTCAATTTTTCGACTTTTGAACAATGATCATTTTTTAACTTTGTTGAAGCATTAACTTCCCTTCACGTAATGAACTATTTTGCTTCTTTTTTTCTTTTTTCTTTTTTTCTTTCTATTTTTTTCTCTCTAAAAGAAGCTAAGAAAGATATGCTTCCCTTTGACTATTCTATTGACATATGATCAACTTTCTTCTTTTGATTGACTGAGACTTCATGTGGTAAGCAAATATAATCCTTCATTTCAGGGTTCAAAGAAAGGAAAATAACAAACAGATGGATTTATGGCTTGTAATGTGGTAATTTTCCAATGAACAGGTCTAAGGCTCAAAATTTGGCTTTCTAAGGATTATGTCAAAGGTAGGCTCTTTGAGAAAGCTAAAAGTGGTTTTATCTAATTGCCCTTGTGAAATTAAAGCATTCAAATCAATTCAGAGATTCCAGACATGCATAACAAAGCAAGTTCTAGAAAAATCAATCATGCATGGTAATCACACAATTTAAGAGATTAGCACCGTGTAATGGAGTGCTTAATGGCTCAAAAGCTCACATAAAAGTAGGGTAGTTTGGCATAAAATCCTATGCATTCTTCATTCAAGAACTCAAAGAGACACCATCATATATTTTTCAAAGAAAAATCTAATCATGCTTATCCCTCTCATGCATTAAAACTTAAAACAAAGATGCACCCTTAACTTACAAAGTATTCAAGGATATCATCAGGGATTAAAAAAAAAAAAAAAATTAAAAATTTACTCAGTTTAAAGGCATGGTCTCATAGTCCAAGAATTTCAGATTATCAAACTTAGAACACTTCCTAGGTTTTCTTAATCACAAACAATGCAACAAAGATTCAATCATGAAGAGCATGCTCAAAATTTAAAATTTAAGCTCAAAATCATGCTATTCAGAACTCAAAGTGAAATATTTTCACCCCCAAACTTAAGACATACATTGTCCTCTCAATGTATAAACTATTAAGTAATGCGAAGGACAATAAAATACAAGAGTGGATAATACTGCCCTGATAAATGAGAGAGTCAACATTGGCAGTAGAGTTATGGAAGAGATTGATGGTGATCTTGCTCCTACAAAAAATAAATAAACAGAAACATGAGGACCACGACACACAACAAAATAAAAAAAATAACAAAAAACTGAAAAACTTAAAGAATGTAAACTTGGGTTGCCTCCCAAGAAGCGCTTTATTTAACGTTTTAGCTAGACGGGAGAAATTTTTATGCGTCAGGGTACATAAAACTCCTCTATTTTCTTCGGTCCCTTCTTGCTTGAATCGATGTTACCTACTAAGTTTAGTAGGCTCACTTGTTTCTCATGGGTACCTGAAGAATAAATATTTTTGTTATTTTTATTTAAATAAATAAAAGAAGAAAAATACAAAAAATCAAAATCACAACCACAAGATTCGTGAGAATAAAGAAAAGAAATATCAACTTTAAGAGGAAATTCTGGAAATAAAATAAGGTGAGACTTTTCAGCCTCATACTCTATAATCTGAATTTCCTCCTCCACATTAGACTCATTTTCTTTCTTTATCTCACAAACCTCATCCTGACATGACTCAAAAGTCTCAAATTCATCCTCACTCTCAATGTCTATGGCTTCACAAATTTTTATATTATCGGCCTCATTGACATCAACACAATTTTCTTCTTGTAAAGCTATTAGTGAGTCAGGACTAACTTGATATCCTATAGAATTGAATCTTGCTGTAAGAGCTTCTATTTGGGTATTAAGTTTTTCTCTCGACTCACTCATGAGTAAACAACTAGCTCGTTGTTCAACAATGTACTCTTGCAATAAAGTTTGATTGGCTTCCAAGGCAGATTTTAAATCAATTTTGTTGGGAGAGTAAAAATTTTGGTTCTGAATGCCCTCATCATTATCATAAAAATAATTTTCATAACTCATAGATTTAGAATGATAATAATCATGCATTTGATATCCCTGAAAACCATAATTATCATTATAATTCTCATTGTCATAAGAGGTGTAGTTCAAAGGGTATGAATTGAAGGATGGTGTTGGTTCTTGGGTGGTTTGAAACTCCCTATAAGACCACCCATAATTATTAAAAGCCATAAAAATAAAATAAAGAACTAAATTTAGGCTTTCAGATAAATGCAAACACCAATAAAAAAAATATAGTCAGGATGTAAAGATAAAAACTCAAAACAAAAACAATAAAATAACAAGACAAAAAAAAAATAATAAAATAAAACTCTAAAGTAAGACCGAGTGAGTTCTCCACAATATTAGGTGAAACTAAATAATTACCAATCCCCGGCAACGGCGCCAAAAACTTGTTGTGCAAAATTAGTGCAATAAACTACCGCAAGTGTACGGGTCAAGTTTTAATATAGTGTATAAAAAATACGGATATCGTCCTCAGGATTGGTTTTCTAGTTCACCTAATTACCACGAATACTACCACTCAATTTTATTTAGAGAAGAAAAATAAGAGGATATGGTAAAAACAAAATAAAACATAAAATAAAATATGAAGAACAATAAGGAGAGATATGTAATAGCGAATTGACTTGAGCAATGACTTCACCGTTATCTCATCCTATTCTTCATTCATTAAAAGATGGAATTAATCAATTTCTATATTGTTGACAAGTTCTACCTATAGACTTGTTATTCTCTCTCGAGCAATAACAATATTCTTTGAAAAGTAAATTACCTATATTTCTATGGCAATTCAGACAATCCAAATAGGAAGAACGTAAAACTCTAACTGCCACAAAATCTACAAGGATATGTCTATCTCATGTATAAATCAGGGAAAACGATTCAGGATCATCAACAATAATCGTCTCTCGACCTCAAATCATTGATATAAAAATCATGCAAAGAATGGGCAAATCTTAACATGCATTAAGTCTAGAAAAGTTCTCACAACCAATATGAAATTAAAATACCAACTATTAATTAAGAAGAATAAAATTCAATAAACGATTACATCAAAGCTCAAAGTCAAGAGAGTTTAGCTCATAATGTTCAATAATTCAAAATATAAACTCAAAAATAAACCCATGACAAAAACTACAAATTAAAAGGGAGAGAAGAAATAAAACTCGTGTCGATTCCACGTTTCCGCTGCAATCTTCACGATCCCAAGCATGTAAATCTGTACTTGGTGCTCCCAAAAATCTCTTCAAACTCCAAAAATTATGTAATTTAGAAATTGGGATTGACTCTCCAAATCGGCTCCCCAAAAACTCCATAAAAATATGTATTTATATCGAAATTTAGGTGAAAATCGTGCATAATAGGTCTGGAGGAGCTCGGATTAGGTGTAGCGCGCGTCCATGGGGTTTGATGCAGGTGCGGAGCTAAAAAATTGGGAAAATGAACTATGGTTTTAAATATCAAATAAACGGTTTAATTATAAAATGTTGCAGTTGGTGCAGTGGTGAACTGGTTGTTGGGCTGAGCTGTGCGCTCGAGGATGCCTGAGTTCGAGCCCAGCTGATGTTTTATATTTTTCTTTTATAATTTCCAGCGCCTAGGCGCTCGGAATGGGCGCCTAGGCGCTATCCTCACGGGTTTTGGACTTATTTCCCTTCTTTTTATCACTTGGGAACTTCAATTTTCATCCAAAAAACTTAGTTTCCACCACAAAGCTTCTAAATTCCCCGGTTTGCTCCAAAATGCTCGATATCTATAAAATAATCAAATATAATCGTGAAAGTACACATTTAATCTTCTAAACTAGCATAAAATAAGTCATAAAGATAGCTCATTTTGTGTGCTATCAATGTCCCCCTCAGTACACACAGAAAAGCAGAATGCTTTTCTTTCATCTAATGAAAAAATGTTATCCAGTTTAGGGCAATTTTTGGATAAACTTTAGAGGTATATAAGGAAAATGATGAAAAGAACAAAGAGAAGAATCAAATTAGAGAGGAGAATAACTTTAGAAGAGAGTTTTTCGAAGAATAGGAGAAGCATTCGAAGGCCTTGGATTTCAGTGCTACAGAGAATGTCATTGAAGAAGAAAACCTCGTTGGAGGACGTGAAGTTGCAAGAATTCGTCGGAGGAAGGAAACAAAAGGAACATCCCTAGTTGAAACCACTTTCCAACGACTTAGCTTCCTTGATATTGATAGCTCACAAAATGATCTATCTTTAGGATCTATTTTATGCTAGTTTAGAGACTTATATGGTTAATTTCACGTTTATATTTGAGTATTTTATAGATATCGAGCATTTGGAGCAAATCAGAGCTTTTAGAAGATATATGATGAAAAATAAGCTAATATGATGCAAATATGAGATCCCAAGTGAAGAGAAGGATAAAAGAAGCCAAAAACTCGAGGGGACAACGTTTAGACGCTGAAAATAGCGTCTAGACGCTCAAAATAAAAATAAAATGTAAAATTGATGTTGGCCGAGCTCGGACCGCGGGCTTGTAATTCAGATTTCCTTCCTCCGTTCCACCATCGAAGCCAGATGCGTTCATTGTTTACGATGCCCAACGTGTTTTACTTATTCGTTAGACGCGCGGTCCATCCTAGCTCCCATGCGCCTGCATGGTATTCCACGTGCGCTACACTAGATTTCAGCCCATCATATTTGCCTAATTTGATTTATACACGATTTTCCCCTAAATTTCATTATAAATACATCTTTTTTAGGAGATTTTGGGGAGGCAATTTGGAGAGTCATTCTCAATTTAAAAAATACACAATTTTAAGAGTTAGAATTTCATTATAAATACATGGAGATTTTGGGGAGGCAATTTGGAGAGTCATTCTCAATTTCGAAAATACACAATTTTAAGAGTTAAAATTTCATTATAAATACATATTTTTTAGGAGATTTTGGGGAGACAATTTGGAGAGTCATTCTCAATTTCGAAAATACACAATTTTAAGAGTTAGAGAATTTTGGGAGCATAAAGAACAATTACATGCTCGGGATCGTGGAGATTGCAGCGGGAACGTGGAATCGACACTAGTTTTATTTCTTCTTCCCTTTTAATTTGTAGTTTTTTTATGGGTTTACTTTTGAGTTTATATTTTGTAATGTCGAACATGATTAACTAAACTCATTTATCTTGGGGATTGAGGTAGCAATTAGACTTTATGCTTTGATTAATTTGAATGTCTTTGATTGATTGCTTTTATTTTCATTCATGCTTTTATGTGCATAATGCCTATAATCTCTTAGCTACAGATTATTTGTTTAATTGGTCTGATTTACACTTATAAGTTCTAATTTAGACTAGAACTTAATTGCATAACTGAAAGGGTTTCTGAAAAGAAATTGATCCGTACCCCATTTAGAGGTTGTTAAATGAAGAGTCGTAATGTCTTGCATGTTATTAATAGCTATACAGATATGTTAGTTTTGTAATTTTGCATGAGATTTAATTGTACTAGAAAGATGCAGTTTTTACATATGACTTCTTGACTTATGATTTATTGCATGATTCTTAGTCGTTAATTAATTGATTCATTGGTCTAATTTGTAAAATCAACTCCCTAAGATATCTCTCTTCTTGTTGTTCTCCATATTTTATTTTATGTTTTTATTTTGTTTCATCATATCCATATCTATCGCTTAATTTCTCTAAATAAAATTTGGTGATTATATTCATGGTCCTTAAGTGAACTAGAAAATCAATCATGAGGACGATACTCGTATTTACATATACTATATTAAAACTTGACCCCTACACTTGCGATATTGTATTGCACAAGATTGCGGAACAAGTTTTTGGCGTCGTTGCCGGGGATTGACCATTATTTAGTTCGCTTAATATTGTGGAGAACTTACTTGATCTTACTTTAGAGTTTTTTTTTGTTATTTTATTATTTTTCTTTGAGTCTTTGTTTATCATTGGCTGTATATTTTGTTTATTGATGTTTGTATTTATTTGAAAGCCTAATTTTAGTTATTTAATTTTTTTTTATGGCTTTTAATAGTTGTGGGTGACCTTACAGGGAGTTTCAATCCACCCAAGACCCAACATCATCTTTCAATTCCTACCAAATTAACTACACCCCTTATAACCATGTGGATTCTAATGCTAATTATGGCTTCTAGGGACATCAAATGCCTAATCATTACCATTCTCATTCTATGAGTTATGAAAATTCTTTTTATGGTATGGTGAAGGCATTCAAAACCAAAATTTCTACTGCCCAACCCAAATTGGAAAGAAAAAAAACCTCCCTTAGAAAGTTTATTGAGAGACTATATTTTTTAGGTAAGAGACTACATTCGTGAGTCAAGAGCTAGAAGTGAGAGCATTCAAAATTCAAATTTTTACTACCCAAACCAAATTGAGGAAAAATCTCCCTTAGAAGATTTATTGAAAGACTTCCTTCCTGAATTAAAAGACTTCATTCTTGAATTAAGAGACTTCATTCTTGAGTCAAACGCTACTTTTTTGTGCATGGAAGAAAGATGTGAGAGATTGCTTGCCCAACTAGAGTCTAATGAGGCGAGATTAAATTATTTAAAAATTCAAGTTTGTCAAATAAATGACGCAATAATTATAGTCTTACAAGAGCAAAATTGTCTTGATGCCATTAAGGTTGATAATGCAAAAAATTGTGAAGCCATAGACATTGATAGTAGGGATGAGTTGGAAAATTGTGAGTCATGTTAGGATCAGGTTTGTGAAATAAAGAAAGAAAAATTGAAAAAAAAAAAGAGAGGGCAAAATAGTTCATTATAAGAAGGAAAGTCATTGCTTCAACAAAGTTAAAAAATTGACCATTCATCAAGAGTCAACCGGAAAATTGAGCTTCATGTGATAAAAACTTATAATTCTTTCAATCTAGTAGCTTAAAATTTTCATCCATATACCCTTACCTAAGCCCAATTACAACCAAAGCGAGACCCTTAAAATTTTGCATTCATTTTATTCATTGATGATGAAGATGTGATATATTAGCAAACTTATGGTTAAAAATCTTGTATGCTTTGGTTTGAGCGTTTATCTTACATATGCCCTAAACAGTTGAGCGTTCTGAGTGAAATTCTGTTAGTGTATCAAGTCTTGTGCATTCAATTCTGGTAGCTTAATGAGATGCTTAAGCACACAATTCATTTAGTCAATTTCTGACTCAAACGGCTCAAGGATACAATTAGAAAAGTGCAATTCTAATTGTTCTTGACCATTAATCAAATTGAGATGATCAATCCCAAATTAAACAAAGGTCAGAGACGGGAACACTGCGACGAATTAAACCGTGGATTAACTCGATTTTTCCCTTACCCAAAGCCTAACATGAAAACGTTAACTAATTCATTTCTCCAACTGTCACTTGGGTTCGAATTACCTAACCATGCTTAAGCCCTTGCTACTTAGCGATTGAGGCAATTATACGTCCTAATCTTTAGCGTTCTAACATGCATAGGGATTAAGTTGTCAATCCTAATCAAGGTACACATGCTACTTTAGAGGCAATCAAAGGAAGAAACTCAAATTAGCTAAACATGCACAAAAGGGCAAATCTTCCCTTCAATCCATAGTTTTACAATCTCAATCTCAAAATTAAGCACTAACCTTGTTTAGCCTTCCATGGAGGATGAATTTCTCCAAAACTCCATGGAAGAACTTAGTTGCATACAAGAGAGGTGAAGAAAAGGGCCAAAAATGGCAGAAAAGCGACAATCCCGAGGAGAATCCGTTGGAGAAGACAACCTAAAAATCGGACATTTCCTTTGTATATCCGTCGTAGCGTTGAGACGCTGGGGGCAGCGTCGAGACGCTACAGACGCAAAATTCAGCGCGCGCCTCTTCGAAGCGTCGAGACGCTTCTGAACAACGTCTCGACGCTTGCTCTCGGGTTTTGGCCAATTTAATTGTCTTGGGTTGCTCCCTTCAGGCAAAAACTTCATTCTTCAAGTCCCTATTTTCTTAAAGTGATCCCGGGCTGTCTAAAACGTTCGTCTTAGCATCAGAACACGCCTTTGGACTCCAAAAGCTCCCGGCCATGAATTCACCTACAACAAGGCATTTTAATCAATAATAAACATGGTTCTAGCCAGAATTAAGGACATAATAATAGCTTTATTTAAGAGCTATCAAGGGAGAATCCCACATCGAAGAAATTTGAAGAATATAGAGTTGAGAAATTTTATAATATTCATCTTCCCTTTCTCTGTTACAATTATTATTTGGGCTTCGAAAGTGGGCTTTATAAAAGCTTGTTTGAAGCGGGCTAGTAAAGTAATAATTTTTTTGGTTATAAATTTCGATATTTGGTCGACAATTTCTTGAATTTTTTAGATTTTTTCAATATATCGTCGAGATGTGGAGAAAAACGATATATCGAGCGATATGACATGTTGTCCGTAATTTAATTTTTTGAACGAAATTGAGATTTTTCTCAAATTCTTGAGATAATAAATTTCTTTAAATGAAAGGTTTCTTTAAATGAAAGGAAATTTTAGCCTAATAATTAATTTATGGTTTCCCCACTTACAGATCAAGTTCTCAAAGTTCTTACTTTATTTTAAAGTGAAGGCATATGATTAGTTGAAACATTTTTTTTTAATTTAATTATGTTTATTTTTCTCAAATTAAGGTAAATATTTTAGCTAGGTAAATATTTTGGCTACCGTTTTAACGGAACCTTCCGTACGACCCCCACACAACATTTATTTCAATTTCGCAGACCATCTTTTAGGTGACCAATCACACTCAAATAATGATTGGTGGCGACTACTTTTTTTGTTGTTTTTATTTCTTTTAAAAACCCCGTTTAACATTGCGACAAAAAATATTATTTCATTTTAACTCATTATTTTAAGAGTTAGTAATGTCGACTCCGAGGGATGTAAATGCCCCGTATTGGCGCATGAAAAGTCTTAGTGCATTTGCTATTTTCACATTTGTTTTTCCTCGTTTCATTATTATTATCATTTTAAAAATATTTTCTTTCACACAAGTCACAATATAAAAAAAATAAAAATGCATAAAATAAGCAACCTAGATACGATCGAATACAAATTTGTATATAGTATTATATTCATTTTCTAAACCTAACAATATAGTTGTCAAACTTTACCTTTTAACAATTTAGTCCATGTCGTAAAAAATATTATTTATATTGAATAGAATTTATTTCCTATGTAGATCTATAAACAAATTACGGACCAAATTATTTTATAAACTATAACACTAAGTCATTCCATAAGAAAAAAAAAAAAAACAACACCTAATTTTGATGAGAAGTTTCCGGGTATAAATAAAGTTGTAACAAATTTAAAAATAGAGGAACGAGATTGTTCCAAACTAGAGTTTAGAGACGAAATCGTCACATCTATGAAGGTTTTTTTTTTTAAAAAAAAAAACATTCAATGACTAAAATGGATGTTTTAAAAATTCATGGATTAGGGTAGAACATATCTACAATTTAATGATGTTGCTACCTAGGATCGAATTGGGGACCTTTAGTGTGTAAAACTGACGTGATAACCACTACATCATAGCAAGATAATTTTTTTTATAAACTATAAGACTAAGTCATTCCATAAGAAGAAGAAAAAACGACACTTAATTTTGATGAGAAGTTTCAGGGTATAGATTAAATTGTAACAAATTTAAAAATAGAAGAACTGGATTGTTCCAAACTAAAGTTTAAAGACGAAATCGTCACTTCTATGAAAGTTGTTTTTTTTTTAAACGGATGTTTTCAAAACTAAAGTTTAAAGACGAAATCGTCACTTCTATGAAAGTTGTTTTTTTTTAAAAAAAACGGATGTTTTCAAATTTCATGGATTAGAAATAGAACATGTAATGATCCCAAATTTTATATATAATTAATTAACTTAAAATGGGATAATTACTCATAACGCATAATTTTCTTTTTAAATAAAAATCTAAATTTCCATAATCATAAGTCTTAACACCTTAAATAAAACTTATAGTTTATTTGTAGCAGCGAAAATTATAAAACAGTGTCTATAAATAAAATAAACATAAACTAAAGTTGTGATCATAAATCATTAAACTTAAAATTTCGGGCACATCTCATGGTTCTTCCTCTTTAATGCCAAGATCATCCTCGATGAATTCACCATCATCTACAAGGCTATCTGAAAAATATAAAACCACGAGAGGTAGTATAAAAATACCTTGTAAGTGGTTCCTATCATAAGCAACCTTCATGCTCAAACACACACAACATGCTTAGGTGCTTGCATATCACATTCTAACATGTAGACTATGAAACAATCTACCTTAACATACTTGTACTTGCTTACATATTCTTACATACATACTTATATCCTTGATTTGGCGCCATGCTAAGCAGAAATACCCCATACTATGACCGTCAATTCCGCATGTAATATTTATAAGGTAATTGCCCCTCATAATTATCATCAACATGAACTAATTTTGTTTCCTAGGGCCCAACCCGTTAGCAGAAACCATACTTGTCATATCATACATCTAGCTGCATAACATAACTGCTTAATTTAGGTATTTCATGCCTAACATATTATTCCCTAACTCCATGACTCTACTTAGTTGACTCCATGAATGTAATGTAACACACATATATGCCATACCCAACCTAAGCATGCTTCACTAACCAATCGATGTAACATAGGTCATGTGAAGTGTAGAACCATACAAAAATAACATGACATAACATACTTTGCAAAACATCAAATATCATAAAACAACAAATCAATCAAGTATATATTAAAACAATATAATATAACTCACTTACAATCAATACCACAATTAAAAGATTAATCAAACATCACAACTATACAATACAACAATCAATTCGGCTACTTATGATAGAATCCACTTACCTCAAACTTCAAATCTAAATCCTTTAAAGCTTCCTAAATAACATATGATAAAAATTAAATTAGGTTTAACTTAAATTTAGTTTTGCTAAAGAAACTTTATTCACTGGCTAAAACACACTAACTTTACTAGCTAACCTAATTTGCATATTAATTCACATAGTTATAATTAATTATAAAATTAATATTCAAAACTCATAAGATACTTTTTGTGAACATATTAAGCTCTGATTTATAGATAAAAAAAATACATTAAAATAATTTACTACTTCATAGAATTCATTAAAAAATTGAAAACACAAATTGTACTAGTTTTTACCGATTTTAAGCCCTATGAAAATATGATCATGAAAGTTAATTTGAACTCCTTGAAAATATATTTAAGAATACTTTATTCTACTGGACATGATAAAAAAAATTCAAAACAAATGTAATTAAACTTCTATATCAATCAATTTCGAGCTAGAACTAGGAAATAGTGTAAACCGATAAACACCATTTTAGAGCAATTTTAAAGATTGTTTTTTTTTAAGCATTTTAATTCTGATTTTCAGCCCCAAAATCAACACTTTTTAGATCTAAAACAACACCTAAAATTTTTCATGAGAACCCCTAAACGATTTCAAACAACAGAGAAAAAGAGGCTTACCGGTGGTGTGTTTTTCCTCTCTACCGTAAACGATGAATGGAGGAAAATTTCCAGCAACTAATTAGATTCAAATGATGCTGGAATACCTTAGAAAAGATAGGTATGAACATGTTTAGGATCTATGAAAAATATCAAGAAAGAATCACTACGAAACTAGATGGAAAATAACTCATTTCTTACCGATTTGGTGCAACCGATGAACGATTTTGTAAAATCCAAGAACAACACTTGAAACAATTTGCAAAACAAGTGATCCTTTCTCAAGATGAGATTTAAAGAATTAGAATAGGTGCTAGAGAGAAAACCTTGGAGATTTCTTTAGACAATTTTGGAATGACAATGAAAGGACACATAGAACTTAAGAGTAAAGTTCATTGGAATTTGAATCAACCAAGTGTTTCCTCTTCTCTTTGTATGAACATCCAAGAGGTCTTACAACATGTCATTTGGCTCTTCAACTCACCCACATAAATTCCTAATGACCCTTGGGTGAAAGTCTAAAAGATGTCTTAAGAAAAATTTACTAAGATTAAAGAACTTAATAACTAAGATGATTATTTTCCTCCTCTTTTGTCTACTTACTTTGACTAGGATAAAAGATGGAATGTAAATGTCAAGAATTATAGTTTACTTCTTTTATTACCTTGTAGTAAAATAGTTTATAAAATAATACAACTTATGGTAAAAGTTACAATTCACTATACTTATAAGTAACCACATCATACTTCCAATTTAAAGCTACATTCTTAGTTAATTAACCTTTTATGCATAAACATTTGACTCTTCTAATGGATAAATAACTAAATACAAATCAATAACTTGTTAATATATGAAATGAACTTCTCTAATTATACAATCATAACAAACAAACAACAATAGAAAATTACGAAAATACCCTTAATGGTAATGTGGGACATTACAAACTACCCCCCTTAAAAGAACTTTCGTCCTCGAAAGTTACCTGATCCTCGTAATGTAGGTCCGGGTATTTTTCTATAATATCCTTCTCAAATTCCCAAGTCGCAGTAGCTACTGAGTGATTCCTCCACAGAACTTTCACCATAGGAATTTCCCTATTTCTTAGTTTCCTTGTCTCTTTCGCAATAATACATATAGGTTTCTCTTCATAAGAAAGATCTTCATTTAACTGAAGCGGCTCAGGATCCAACACATTGAAAGGGGACGATACATACTTTCGTAGCATTGACACATGGAACACATTATGTACTGTCGACAGGTTTGGTGGCAATGCTAGTCGATACGCCACTGGACCAATGCGTTCCAAAATATCATACGGTCTGATATCTCGAGGACTCAATTTCCCTTTCTTACAAAACCGAAAAACACCTTTCATTGGAGCTATTTTAAGGAACACATGATCTCCTACTTCGGACTCCAAATCCTTTCTTCTACTATCAGCATAACTTTTTTGTCTACTTTGTGCTGTTTGCATTCTCTTACGAATCAATTGAATAGCTTTATTAGTAGTTCGAATTAACTCTGGTCCCAATAAAATTCGCTCCCCCACTTCGTCCCAATGGACCGGTGATCTACATTTCTTTCCATAAAGAGCTTCAAATGGTGTCATCCCAATTGTAGTCTGAAAACTATTATTATATGCAAACTCAACGAGAGGTAGATGTGTATCCCAACTACCTTTGAAATCTAAAACGCATGCTCTAAGCATATCTTGTAGAATTTGATTTACTCGTTCTGTCTGCCCGTCTGTCTGAGGATGGAAGGCTGTACTAAATTCCAACTTAGTACCCATAGCCTTTTGCAAACTTTTCCAAAAAGTAGATGTGAACCTGACATCTCTATCAGACACGATGGAAACTGGAACTCCATGAAGTCTCACAATCTCTTTGATATACAATTGTGCCCACTTTTCTACTGTATAAGTAGCTTGACCAGGTAAGAAGCGAGCTGATTTTGTGAGTCTATCCACAATAATCCAAATCGTAGTATAACTCTAAGGAGTCCTTGGAAGACCAACTATAAAATCCATCGAGATATTCTCCCATTTCCATAAAGGAACACTCAAGGGTTGCAATAAACCTGATGGTTTCTGCTTCAAGGCTTTCACTTGTTGATAAGTCAAACATTGACTAACAAAATTTGCCACATCTTTCTTCATATTGTGCCACCAGTAGTGTTGTTTCAACCCTCGATACATTCTTGTACTACCAGGATGTACAGAGAATGGTGTGTTATGTGCTTCTTCCAACACTTCCCTTCTAATGGTAGGACTTGAAGGAACGCATAGCTTACCTCGGAACAATAAGGCAAACTCTGAGGATATTGTAAAGCCGCCCTTGCCAACCGACTTTCGCAACTCCATTAACTTTATATCACCTTGCTGAGCGTCAATAATCTTCTGTCGTGGGATGATTTTACTGTAAGATGTGCTAACAATGCTTTGGTATCTTTAGAAACTAACTCAACCTCAAATGCTTCTAATTCATTTGCAAGTTCCTTTGACGTGACATCAAAAGATGGCATATGAGATGTATTTCTACTCAAGGCATCAACTACAACATTCGCCTTTCCTGGATGATAATTTATCTCGCAATCATAATCTTTCACGAGTTCTAACCATCGTCTTTGCCTTAAATTTAGATCATTTTGAGTAAATAAATACTTAAGGCTTTTATGGTCGGTAAATATTTGACTCTTTTCTCCATAAAGACAGTGCCGCCAAATTTTCAATGCGAAAACAACAGCTGCTAACTCCATATCATGTGTGGGATAATTCAACTCATGTTTTTTTTTAATTGACGTGAGGCATAGGCTATTACCTTACCATGTTGCATAAGAACACAACCTAAGCCTTTCTTGGAAGCATCACTGTAGATTACCATCCCTTTTGTACCATCAGGTATTTTTAGAACTGGTGTTGTCACCAACCTCTTCTTTAGCTCTTCGAAACTTGTCTCACAATCTTCATTCCAAGTATTAAGTAGCATTCTTACGGATGAGTTGAGTCAAAGGTGTTGCTAACTTCGAGAAATCTTGTACAAATCGTCGATAGTAGCCTGCAAGACCCAAAAAGCTGGGTATCTTTGTTACATTGGTAGGTCTAGGCCAATTACTCATAGCTTCAACCTTCGATGGATCCACAAAAACTCCATCTTCAAAGATAACATGAACCAAGAAACATATTCTATTCAACCAAAACTCACACTTAGAGAATTTGGCAAAGAGTTTATTTTGCCTCGGAGTTGCTAAAACCTTCCTGAAGTGTTCTTCATGCTTCTCCCTTGAGTTAGAGTAGACCAAGATATCATCAACAAAGACTATAACAAATGAATCACGGTAATCTTTGAAAACACTATTCATTAACTCCATAAATACTACAGGGGCATTAGTGAGTCCAAAGGACATTACCACAAATTCATAGTGTCCATATCTAGTTCTAAATGCGGTTTTAGGTATATCTTCGTGTTTAATTCTCTATTGTTGGTAACCAGATCTCAAGTCAATCTTTGAAAACACCTTTGCTCCTTGGAGTTGGTCGAACAAATCATCAATCCGAGGAAGTGGGTATTTATTGTTAATAGTCACCTTGTTAAGTTCTCGGTAATCAACGCATAGCCTCATAGAGCCATCCTTCTTTTTTACAAATAGAACAGGGGCTCCCCAAGGTGAGACACTAGGGCGAATAAAACCCTTGTCCAAGAGTTCTTGAATTTGGGTCTTCAACTCTTTAAGCTCGGCTGGAGCCATACGATATGAGGCCTTAGATATCGGGCATGTCCCAGGCAACAAGTCAATAAAAAAATTGACATCTCTATTCGGAGGCAATCCAGGTAACTCCTCTGGAAATACATCGGCGAAGTCTCTGACCACTGGTACTAAGTCAACCTTAGGAGTCTCTAGACTTATATCCACAATGTTCAACAAATAGGCCCACGCCCCCTGTTGTAGTAACTTATTTGCCTTCAATGCATATATGACTTTTGGAATGGTTTTAGTCTTGATTCCTCTAAACTTGAAAGGTTGACCAGTTGGTAGTTTCAAGTACACTTCCTTATTGCAACAATCAATAATAGCTTGATTTCTAGCTAACCAATTCATCCCCAAAATTACATCAAAGTCACACATGTCTAACTTAATTAGTTTTGCATCCAAGAGTTGGTTTGCTAAAGTTACTTTGCAGGCCTTAAAAACTTGGGTAGCAGACAAAGTAGCTCCGAAAGGAGTAGATACCACTAACTCATACCCTAACGACTCGAGGTTCAACCCAGCTTGTTTAACAAATTTTGTAGATATGAATGAATGACTAGACCTAGAGTAGGGATCACACGACCACCTTGATTCCTTGGAGGCATATCTATAATGGTACCTTATAAGTACTTTTTTTTTTCAAATCTAAATTCAAAGTATCGATGCTTTTCTATTAAATAAAAGCATCATAAACCTAGGAACTAATATCGAGTCGTACAAAGTCAAACATTTTCTACGCCTAGTTAATTTCTCAAGGAACATCTTATACCAAGTTCAAAGATAAATATATATATAAAAAAAAATATTACCACTATATCATCAAATAAAGAAAGTAAATCAACAAAAGAATATGTAGAGATAATACCTGGCATTGTCGAAGTCGAAGCATGAGACAAGCCCTACTTTATTCTAAGTACTATTTGATTTACTTTGTTTAAACATCTACTTATTTTACAGCTTATATTATAAGCTAGTCTACATGATTT
This sequence comes from Herpetospermum pedunculosum, assembly GCA_028017165.1. NCBI lineage: Eukaryota > Viridiplantae > Streptophyta > Magnoliopsida > Cucurbitales > Cucurbitaceae > Herpetospermum > Herpetospermum pedunculosum. The sequence goes on along the minus strand of CM051528.1, from coordinate 46,973,525 downwards.
TATTGCTCTGATACCAACTGTATGACCCCAAATTTTATATATAATTAATTAACTTAAAATGGGATAATTACTATAACGCATAATTTTCTTTTTAAATAAAAATCTAAATTTCCATAATCATAAGTCTTAACACCTTAAATAAAACTTAAAGTTTATCTGTAGCAGCGGAAATTATAAAACAGTGTCTATAAATAAAATAAACATAAACTAAAGTTGTAATCATAAATCATTAAACTTAAAATTTCGGGCACATCTCATGGTTCTTCCTCTTCAATGCAAAGATCATCCTCGATGAATTCACCATCATCTACAAGGCTATCTGAAAAATATAAAACCACGAGAGGTAGTATAAAAATACCTTGTAAGTGGTTCCTATCATAAGGAACCTTCATGCTCAAACACACACAACATGCTTACGTGCTTGCATATCACATCCTAACATGTAGACTATGAAACAATCTACCTTAACATACCTGTACTTGCTTACATATTCTTACATACATACTTATATCCTTGATTTGGCGCCATGCTAAGCAGAAATACCCCATACCATGACCGTCAATTCCGCATGTAATATTTATAAGGTAATTGCCCCTTATAATTATCATTAACATGAACTAATTTTGTTTCCTAGGGCCCAGCCCGTTAGCAGAAACCATACTTGTCATATCATACATCTAGCTGCATAACATAACTGCTTAATTTGGGTATTTCATGCCTAACATCTTCTTCCCTAACTCCATAACTCTACTTAGTTGACTCCATGAATGTAATGTAACACACATATATGCCATACTCAACCTAAGCATGCTTCACTAACCAATCAATGTAACATAGGTCATGTGAAGTGTAGAACCATACAAAAATAACATGACATAACATACTTTGCAAAACATCAAATATCATAAAACAACAAATCAATCAAGTATATATTAAAACAATATAATATAACTCACTTACAATCAATACCACAATAAAAAGATTAATCAAACATCACAACTATACAATACAACAATCAATTCGGCTACTTATGATAGAATCCACTTACCTCAAGCTTCAAATCTAAATCCTTTAAAGCTTCCTAAATAACATATGATACAAATTAAATTAGGTCTACTTAAATTTAGTTTTGCTAAAGAAACTTCATCCACTAGCTAAAACACACTAAATTTACTAGCTAACCCAATTTGCATATTAATTCACATAGTTATAATTAATCATAAAATTAATATTCAAAACTCATAAGATACTTTTTGTGAACATATTAAGCTCTGATTTATAGATAAAAAATACATTAAAATAGTTTACTACTTCATAGAATTCATTAAAAAATTGAAAACACAAATTGTACTAGTTTTTACCGATTTTAAGCCCTATGAAAATATGATCATGAAAGTTAATTTGAACTCCTTGAAAATATATTTAAGCTTACTTTATGCTACTGGAAATGATAAAAAAAATTCAAAACAAATGTAATTAAACTTCTATATCAATCAATTTCGAGTTAGAACTAGGAAATAGTGTAAACTGATAAACACCATTTTAGAGCAATTTTAAAGATTGTTTTTTTAAGCATTTTAATTCTGATTTTCAGCCCCAAAATCAACACTTTTAGATCTAAAACAACACCTAAAATTTTTCATGAGAACCCCTAAACGATTTCAATCAACAGAGAAAAAGAGGCTTACCGGTGGTGTGTTTTTCCTCTCTACCGTAAACGATGAATGGAGGAAAATTTCCAGCAACTAATTAGATTCAAATGATGCTGGAATACCTTAGAAAAGATAGGTATGAACATGTTTAGGATCTATGAAAAATATCAAGAAAGAATCACTACGAAACTAGATGGAAAACAACTCATTTCTTACCGATTTGGTGCAACCGATGAACGATTTTGTAAAATCCAAGAACAACAGTTGAAACAATTTGCAAAACAAGTGATCCTTTCTCAAGATGAGATTTACAGAATTAGAATAGGTGCTAGAGAGAAAACCTTGGAGATTTCTTTAGACAATTTTGGAATGACAATGAAAGGACACATAAAACTTAAGAGTAAAGTTCATTGAAATTTGAATCAACCAAGTATTTTCTCTTCTCTTTGTATGAACATCCAAGAGGTCTTACAACATGTCATTTGGCTCTTCAACTCACCCACATAAATTCCTAATGACCCTTGGGTGAAAGTCTAAAAGATGTCTTAAGAAAAATTTACTAAGATTAAAGAACTTAATAACTAAGATGACTATTTTCCTCCTCTTTTGTCTACTTACTTTGACTAGGATAAAAGATGGAATGTAAATGTCAAGAATTATAGTTTACTTCTTTTATTACCTTGTAGTAAAATAGTTTATAAAATAATACAACTTATGGTAAAAGTTACAATTCACTATACTTATAACCACTACACCATAGCAACCTAGTTGGTACTAATACAAATTTGTAAATAGTATTATATCCATTTTCTAAACCTAACAATTTTGTTGTCAAACTTTACTTTTTAAAAATTTAATCCCTTTCGTGAAAAAATTATTTATATTGAATTGAATTTATTTCCTATGTAGATCTATTAACTAATTAGGGACAAAATTTGTTTATAAACTATAAAAACTAAGTCATTACATTAGAAATAAAAAAATTACACTTAATTTTGATTAGAATTTTCAGGGTATAGATTAAATTCTTACAAATTTGAACGTATAGAAACTAAATTAATGCATGCTAAAGTTCAGAGGTTAAATTGTAACAAATTTAAAAATACAGGGATTAGATTGTTACAAACTAAAGTTTAGAGACAAAATCGTCACTGTTCACACGAGATTTCAATATAGGAGAAATTTGATACGTGGAAATGAACTTGAATTTTATTGATTTTTATAAGTGTTACAGTCTCTAATCTTTATCCTCTGATGCTTTCTCTCCAATGTAGACGTCTGCTTTGGGCTGGTTGATTTCCTGGATCGGCCTGTCGGCTTATTGATCTTTGGAGCGGCTTGTTGACTTGTTTGGAGCGGCCTGTTGACTTGTTGATCTTTGGAGCGGCCTGTTGATTTGTTTGTCGGCTTATTGATCTTTGGAGCGGCTTGTTGACTTGTTTGGAGCGGCCTGTTGACTTGTTGATCTTTGGAGCGGCCTGTTGATTTGTTGTTGAAGTCTGTAGTCTTCGAATCTTCTGAACTCTGAGTCTTTTATGCCTCTGAATTCTCTGGACTCTGATTGCTGGAGCTTCTGACTTCTCTAGATTCTGGCTCAATGCTGAAGGTCCAGAATGAATGGTGGCCTTCTCTATTTATAGAGTTTGATGGACCTAGTATGGGCTTGGGCCTGATTGACTTTTGACCCAACTTTTGGGCTTTTATTTATTTGGGCTTAATCCATTTATTTTCAATAACTTGGATTATTTAAATTTAGCCCAAAATTATTTTTAGCTATCTCATGCTAAATAACTTTGGGTCCAACCGCCATGTGGCAATGTTTGATTGGACTAGCTCGGGTCGTCCGAGGAGCATGTGGCAAAATTTGATTTACCAATTTTATATGTCTCTTAATTTAAATTTAGGACATGTGTAACTTTGTAATTGGTCCCAAATTTATAAATATATATTTTTATCATTAACTTGAATTAACTCAAATTAATGATGTGTCAATTTGTGATTGGCCGAAATTTATTATTCAACAAATGCCCCTTTTCGAAATTTATGCACCTATATGCGTGCGTGAATTTCGGAAAGAAAGAAATAATGTCATTTGAAATATATGATATGATATATAAACAAAATCTTAATTTATTGATTTTTATGGGCAACATGAATTTGATACACGACTCCGAAATATTTTATTTTCAAAGTCAACACTAATTGTTTTGACGTTTCAACTTTTGACATTTATTTTTTTTAATGTAAAAAATATTGAAACAAAGTATCCAAAATTTGACTTTCATCAATATTTAGTAATCAAAATAATGAATCAAACAAATTTAATTGGCCAAAGTTTTGACATTTGCATTTAGGACAATTTCCCTTATAATTGAAACATGAATTAGGAATTAGATATTTCCTTAATAAAAAAAAGTATAAAATTTTTTTTATGTCAAATTTTATTATTTTAGACACATGAATGAGGTAGGATATTTTCCTTAATAAAAAAGTAGGAAACCTCCTTATTTGATTAACCCAAAATTTTGACTTTTTGCATTTAAGAAAAATTCTCTCCTAATTGAAATATGGATTAGGAATTAGATTTTTCCTTAATGAAAAAGTAGGGATTTTTTTTTTATGTCAAATTTTATTATTTTGGACAATGAATGAGAGTAAGATATTTTACCTTAATAAAAAAGTAGGAAACCTTTTGATTAACCCAAAATTTTGACTTTTTGCATTTAAGAAAAATTCTTTCCTAATTGAAATATGGATTAGGAATTAGATTTTTCCTTAATGAAAAAGTAGGGATTTTTTTTTTATGTCAAATTTTATTATTTTGGACAATGAATGAGAATAAGATATTTTACCTTAATAAAAAGGTAGGAAACCTTTTGATTAACCCAAAATTTTGACTTTTTGCATTTAAGAAAAATTCTCTCCTAATTGAAATATGAATTAAGAATTAGATTTTTCCTTAATGAAAAAAGTAGGGATTTTTTTGTATATCAAATTTTATTATTTTGGACAATGAATGAGAGTAAGATATTTTACCTTAATCAAAGAGTAGGAAACATCCTTATTTGATTAGGCCAAAATTTTCACCGAAAATAAAGAAATTCCTTGTTGTGACCTAAATCTCCTCTTATAAATTAAAGGCAATTGCATGCACTCATACACAATTCAGTCCATAGAAAGAGATTTTGGTATGCCCCAAAACTTTTTATTTTTCCAACACTTTTTTTTTTTTTTTTAACTTGACTTCTAATCTTCATATTTTTTTCTTCTTTTTGTAGGTCTTGGATTCTTCTTTTGCTCGTAGCAACAAGCGTTCTTCAAGCCATTTTATTTGCGTTATCGGTAAGCGAAAAGAATTGTTTGAAACTCTATTTCTTACCTTTAACGGTTGCAAATTTCAACCCATTTGTTTTGATTTTTGGTATTTTTTTAATGTTTTTGTAATTTTTTTTGTTTTTGTTTGTTTGTTTGTTTTTTTTTTTTTTTAAAACTGTTTCTTTTTCTTTTTCTGTTTTAAAATAAACATTTTTTTATGCTGTTTTTTTTTCTTTTTTAAATCTGTTTTTTTTTTTTTTTAATTTTTTTTTTAAAAAAGATGTTTTTCTTTTTCTTTTTGTAAAACTGTTTTTCTTTTTTCTGTTTTAAAACAAACTGTTTTTTTTTAAAGCTGTTTTTAAATCTTTTTTTTTTCTCTTTTTTTAAAACTGTTTTTTTTTTTTCTTTTCTAAAACTGTTTTTTTTTTATTATTATTTTTTTAAAGCTGTTTTTTAAATTTTTTTTTTCTCTTTTTTTAAAACTGTTTTTTTTTTATTATTTTTTTAAAGCTGTTTTTAAATTTTTTTTTTCTCTTTTTTAAAACTGTGTTTTTTTTTTAAAAACCGTTTTTTTTTATTATTTTTTTAAAGCTGTTTTTAAATCTTTTTTTTTCTCTTTTTTTAAAATTGTTTTTTTTTTCTTTTCTAAAACTGTTTTTTTTTTTTTTATTATTTTTTTAAAGCTGTTTTTAATTTTTTTTTTTTTTTTTTCAACTGCTTCACAACTGTACTAGTGGCTTGTGCTCTCCATCTGAAAAGGTACCAATTTCATACTCAACTTGTTTTTTTTTTTTTAAACAAGTTAAAGTATGCATTTTTGTTTGATGATGCTCCTATTGAATATGCATTTGCAAATTGTTTTGATTTCTCCGTAGAACTTTTGTCCATTGCTATGGTAAACTGTTTAGATCTTGTGTGCATCACTTTGTCTTGTCATTATTGATCTTGATTTGCTAGTAAAATGTATCCTACTTAGTGCTCACCAACTTCAACAGTGATGCCACTTATGTCTAGACACTTCACCTTTGGTGATTGTTGTAGCCTGACAGGTGTGCTCACCAGCTCCGCCTACAGTGATATCACTTCTGTCTAGACACTTCACCTTTGGTGATTGTTGTAACCTGACAGGAGTGCTCGCCAGCTCCACCTACATTGATGTCACTTCTTTCTAGACACTTCACTTTTGGTGATTGTTGTAACCTGACAGGAGTGCTCGTCAGCTCCACCTACATTGATGTGACTTCTGTCTAGACACTTCACCTTTGGTGATTGTTGTAACCTGATAGGAGTGCTCGCCAGCTTCGCCTGCAGTGATATCACTTCTGTCTAGACACTTCACCTTTGGTGATTGTTGTAACCTGACAGGAGTGTTCGTCAGCTCCGCCTGCAGTGATCTCACTTTTGTCTAGACACATCGCCTTTGGTGATGGTTGTAGCCTGACAGGAGTGTCCACCAGATCAAACAGTGATGTCGCGCTACACATTTTTTTTTAATTTTGTTCATGATGTGAGATGATGATGATTTTTTTTTATTCTGGACTGAGCTTAAAGTTTCCTTCAAGTTGCCTACGTACCCTTTAACAAAAGGGATCAAGTCATAACGTAGTTCATTGCACACACATTTTTTTTTTTTTTTTTTTTTTTTAAGGCCGTTCGCAATTTTAACTCATGCGGGCTAGGAGTACCATGCAGTTTAGGCTCTTGCGATAAGGAGCGTTACATTTTACGCATAGTATTTCTTCAGAAACTTTCCGTTGATCGGACCAATTCTGAGTCCGTCTTTGTCAACTATCTTGTATGCTCCATTCGTGTAGACTTCTTTCACAACGTAGGGTCCGTCCCATTTAGGAGTGAACTTATTCCCTGTATGTCGAGTTGTTATAATAGGTCTTCGAACTGCTAGCACGAGCTCCCCAACTTGGAATGAGCGAGGTCGTATCTTTTTGTCGAAAGCTTTACACATGCGTGCTTGATAGCATTCTAATGTTTGCTGCGCGTCTAGTCTTTTTTCATCCAACGCCTCCAATTCTTGGAGACGTAACTTGGCATTATCCTCAACAGTGAGTCCTTCTTGAACTGCCATTCGCAACGATGGGATTTCTCTCTCCAAAGGGAGAACAGCTTCTACTCCATAGACAATAGAATAAGGTGTGGCTCCTGTCGGAGTACGATAGGTAGTTCAATATGCCCATAATGCTTCGCCGATTCTTTCTTGCCAGTCTCTTTTCGTTTTTGATACTACTTTCTTCAACAAGTTGCATAACGTCTTGTTAAATGCTTCAGCTAAGCCATTTGCGCGGCATTGTACATAGAAGAATTAAATTGCTTGCAGCTAAACTTTTCGCATAACTTGTCCATTAAGCTGTTAGAAAATTGTCTCCCATTGTCGGTCACAATGCGATGAGGAATGCCATATCGATAGATGAGATGATTACGAACAAAATCAGCTACATTTTCTTTCTTTGCTTCTTTTAATGCAACGGCTTCAGCCCATCTTGAGGAATAATCTGTCGCCGCAAGGATATAAGAATGCCCAGCTGATGATTTAGGTGTTATTGGCCCGACAAGGTCAAGTCCCCAAGCTTCGAATGGCCATGAGGCTACAGTTGGATGAAGTGGCTCCGGAGATTGATGTATGAAGTTGGCATGAAATTGACAAGCTTCACATTTCTTCGCGTACTGCATTGAGTCTTGAACCATCGATGGCCAATAATAACCCATCCTTTTCAGGTGAAAATGAAGTTTTGGCCCGGATTGGTGAGCTCCACAGAGGCCTGAATGAGCTTCTTCTAAGGCTTGTGTTGATTCTTCTTTTCCTAAGCATCAAAGAAAAAGACCCTCATATGAGCGGCGATATAGAACATCTTTGTAGTGGATGAATCGAGATGCTCTTCTCCGTATCTCAGTTTTATGTCGCACATCAATGGGAAGCTTTCCATGCTGTAGATAATCTATAATCGATTGTCTCCAATCTTCTTCTTCAATCACATAGACGGATATTACATTGGTTTCTTGACTTTCTTTTTCAGTCGGTGGTACAATCCATCTTTGACAAAGTGGGATGTTTAAAACTTCACTTTCTGAAATTGAAAGAGCCGTGGCCAGATTTGCCAACGCATCTGCCTTTGTATTTTCGGTTCTTGGAACATGCTCTATCGTCATACTTTCAAAATTTTCTAATAGTTGCCTGGCATAATTGAAGTAAGGTATTAAATCTTCATGCTTTACCTCGTATTGGAGTAACAATTGATTGATTATCAATTTTGAATCTCCATAGATTTCTATATAACTCACCCCAATTTCTATGGCTATTTGAAGACCCATAATGAGCGCTTGGTATTCGGCAACATTATTCGAACATACTTCTCCGAATGTGAAGCTATATGGTAACATATGTTTTTCAGGCGAGATAAATATTACGCCTGCTCCTGCGCCATTCCTTCGAGCTGCCCCGTCAAAATACATAGTCCAAGGTTCAGCAATTTCGACGTAGAAGATTTCTTCGTCAGGCAAGTCTTCCGATTATTTCCAGTCTGATGGCACTGGATGATCTGCCAAGAAGTCTGCCAAGGCTTGCCCCTTCACCGCCTTTTGCGGAACGTAGACGATATCATATTGCTGAAGTAAGATTGCCCACTTAGCCAATCGTCCTGAGATAATCGGCCGGGATAAGACATATTTGATTGGGTCTGCCTTCGCCACCAAATGCACTGTGAACGCTTGCATATAATGCCTTAGTTTATCGATGGCAAAGAAAAGTGAAAGACACATCTTCTCGATAGGTGAATAATTCAGTTCTGCCCCATTCAAAGTTCTACTTAGATAGTAAAGGGCACACTCTTTACCTTTCTCTCTTTCTTGTGCTAGCAATGCCCCAAGCGATCTTTCTTGTGCAGTAATATACAATATTAATGGTTTTTCTGCTATGGGAGCGCTTAAAACTGGAGGGTTGAGCAAATATTTCTTTATGCTATCAAAAGCATTTTGACATGCATTGTCCCACTCAAATGTCGTATCCTTCCTCATCAATCTTTGGAATGGTTGACATCGACCTGCTAGATTAGAGATGAACCTTCTGATATAAGTCAGTCGTCCTTGAAGACTTCTTAGTTCATCTAAGTTTCGCGGCTCTGGCATTTTCTGAATGGCATCGATCTTGGACTGGTCGATTTCAATCCCTCGATGCTTTACTACGAAACCAAGAAACTTTCCTGATGTCACGCCGAATGCACATTTGAGAGGATTCATTTTCAATTGATATTTTCTCAGACGATCGAAAACTATCTTTAGATCTTGTAAGTGGTCTTTTCGTTTGTTGGACTTAACTACAAGATCGTCAACATAACATTCGACGCGTTTATGGAGCATGTCATCAAAGATCTTTTGCATAGCACGCTGGTAAGTTGCTCCAGCATTCTTCAAACCAAAGGGCATCACTTTGTAACAATATATTCCTTTGGGAGTTCGGAATGCTGTCATCTCTTCATCTTGAAGGGCCATCCGAATTTGATTATATCCTGAAGATCCATCCATGAATGATAAAGCTTCATGTCCTGTGGTAGCGTCAACCATGAGTTCAGTGATGGGCAATGGAAAATCATCTTTGGGGCATGCATTATTGAGATCGCGAAAGTCAACACATACGCGGAGTTGTCCATTCTTCTTTTTCACTGGAACAATATTTGATATCCATGTTGGATATTTTACCTCTCTGATGAATCCCGCTTCTATCAATTTATTAACTTCAACTTCAATTTGAGGAACGAGCTCCGGTCGAAAACGTCTTTGACCTTGCTTGATTGGTCGATACCCTTGTTTGGTTGCAAGATGGTGGACTGCTATCTTTGGGTCGAGTCCTGGCATCTCTTTGTACGACCAAGCAAAAATATCTTTGTATAAAGTGAGCAAGTTCAAATATTCACCTTCCTCTTCACCATTAAGTGATGCACTTATGAAGGTTGGACGTGGATTTTCAGCCGTACCGAGGTTTACCTCTTTGAGCTCATCAATCGTAGATTGACTACCATCTTCTAGTGATGCTGGCGCTTCTTCAACATCTTCTTCGGAAATTTCAATGTCTGACATTTCTTCAACGGTAATATGACAACAGACATCCTGACCTTCTTCATGCTCTTGGTTTACCTGTGCAGGATTAGTCAAAATGGTTAACTATCGCTTCACTTTCAAAGAACCTTCCATATTTATAAGAACAAACGACTTTCTTTTCATCCGTGAAGGAACAATACTACGAAATTCATTATCGTCATTCATTTCTTCAAGTTGTTCTTTTTCTTGAGTTTTCAACTTTCCCCCGTAATGATTACTCGTTGTTTCAAGGCGATCGAAGACTGATCGCGAAGGTTTGTCTATTTTCTTTGATGCAGACACGCTTAACCTTCGGAATACTGAAAGTCGAGTGGGTATTGAAGCCAGACTTTGATCTTCTCTTTTTGTTGTCGTGAAACTTAAACGTTGGTGAACTGAAAGACGGGTAGTTGGAACTTCAATGCGGTTGAAGACAGAGATCCTCTGATTATTATTGTTATTTTCTTCTTCTGAGTCGCCAACCTCTTCTGTCGTTATGTGATGGGCATTCACAACTTTTTCTTTTCCCTTTCTTATTATGCGAATTGGCTCTGGTGGGTTATACCCTAGTCCAGCTCTTGAAGTAGGTATGACGTAACCCTCTTTTTGGAGCTTCTTTTGTGTTGGAGAAAGATTAGGCATTTCGTCAAAGATTTTTAGACCTTCGAACTTTGTATGTGTTGTGAAGTCATAGCCTGCCTTTTCTAGGAGTTTGTATGCATTTGGATCAAACCCATCATTCGTTCGTTTGTCAGGTAAAGTCTTTTTTGTGTGGTCATCCTTCGACTCCCGGATCTCTTGTTTGGTAATCGTTGTAAGAGGTGTGACAAAACTTTCTTTTAGAATTTCCACGTCACCGACTTTCAGATTTCTTGAACATTCTGTGAATGGTGATTCCCCTTTCTTACGTCGAGACAAAGGGACATAGCGCAATACAAGAATATTTGGCGGCTTCTCTTCTTTTGGGGCCTTTGACTGTGTCTGATAAAAGTTTTATCCGTTTGAACTTTGCAAACATCTACTTCTTCGACTTGCTTTTTCTTTGTATTTTTTTGGTGTTCCGTCTTTCCATTTTCAACCAAAGGGATTTCTGCAACAGCTATCTCCACTGCCTCATCGTTCTGTATATAGAATTTTGCGTCTGCGAAGTGAGACTCTGCCTCCGAGAATGGATTGGTATCCGCTTCGACTTTCTTAACACCGTCTTGATAGTATTTGAAACATTGATGTAGTGTAGAAGGTATTACTCCATTCCCATGTATCCATGGACGACCTAACAGTAACTTGTAAGTAGTCTTGGAGTCTATGATGTGGAACAAAGTGTTGGCCTTCAAATCTCCGATAATAAGCTCTAGACGGATCATGCCGATTGCTCGCTGTCCACCTTGGTTAAATCCTTGGATAACCAATCGACTATTTGTTAATTCGTCCGTTGAGATCCCTATTTTTGTCATGGTCGACTTAGGCATTATATTGACAGCTGATCCATCGTCAATGAGAATCCGACCAACTCTTTGCTCTTGGATGTAGCCCGAGACGAATAACGGTCTATTATGAGGCTTTGATCCTAACATCAAGTCTTCATCTGTGAAGCTAATGGACACGCAACATGAGGCACCTACGTGTACTTCAGAGTCGTCGATGTTGAATGAAGGTAGATCTCCTGTCTTTCCTACCACTTGAGATGAGATTGATAAAGAATCGTCTTCTTCGAACGTGTCAATCACATGGCATGTGACAGTGTCATGGATGTCTTTGTGTTCTTCATTAAGAAAGTTCTTTGGAAAAAATTCTTTTAGCATCAATGGTTGTCGAGATCGAACAAAATCTTCATTCTCTTCTACGACCAACTTATGCTTTCTGGAGCCTATAGTCTTTTTCTTCTTCTTTTGCGACATATTCTTTCTTCTATAGTTTCGAAATACTTGAGGCTCTTTCCGGACAGAGTGTGGTACTTTCTTCTTTCGACGAGTTACCAAAATCCATTCTTCATCTTCGTTTTTAATAGACCCAGATTTGCTATGGGAGATAATTCTTGGAAATTCTTGCTGAAACCAAATAACTACAGGCTCTAAAGTTCCGAATTGAATCAGACTCGCTTCTAGATTATGAACTGTGCTTGAACATGTTTGGTTGTTGAGGTTTGTTGCTATTGTAGCATGGTTCGATTGCGCTACTTCATCAAGCTCCAACTCAATCCTTTTTTCTGTAGCTAACTTCAAAATTAGCTCCTTCAGAACAAAACATTTCTCCACCGGGTGACTGATAACTCGGTGATACTTGCAGTAATTGGGATCATTAACTCGTCCCATTTCTTCTGGTCGCTTACACTCTGGTAATTCAATAAGTTTCTTTTCCAAGAGTTGTTCTAACATGTCTGAGATGTCAGAGTCTGGAAAAGGGTAAACTTTTTCTTGTCTTTCTTTCAGGGTCAAACGTCTTCTTTCGCCTCCATCATGTTGCTTCTCTGTCTGCTTGTCTTTTCCTCTTGCAAAAAATTTGAAGGGAGTTGCATTAACGACCATTGATTCTTTGGTAGGGCCTTTAGAAAACTTTTCAGTAGTCGCCGCTTCTTTCTTTTCTTTCTTGATGTCTAGAGCAAGAAGATCTTTATTTCCTCTGTTGGCGATGCTCAACTCCATGTCATGAGCACGAGTTGCTAGTTCTTCGAACGTGTGAGGCATAATTCCCTGCAAAATATAATGGAGTCCCCAATGCATGCCTTGAATACACATTCCAATTGCAGATATTTCGGTGAGCCGATCTTTGCAGTCGAGACTTAGAGTTCTCCAGCGGTTGATGTAGTCAACAACTGGTTCGCCTTTTCGCTGTTGGGTATTTGTGAGCTCCAACATGCTGACAGTTCGCCTTGTGCTATAAAAGCGGTTGAGGAACTCCTTTTCAAGCTGCTCCCCACTTTCAATAGTCTCAGATTCAAGATCAGTATACCAGTCAAAAGCGTTTCCCTTCAGTGTCCGGACAATTTGTTTGACTAGTAGATCTCCTCGTGTACCGGCATTTTCACATGTTTCGATAAAGTGAGCAATATGTTGCTTGGGATTGCCCTTCCCATCGAACTGTTGAAACTTTGGTGGTTGATATCCACTAGGCATCTTCAGGTTGTCAATCCTCTTGGTATAAGGCTTAGAATAAAAGATGGAACTTTGAGCAGGTCCACCATATTGAGCTCTGATGGAGTTCATAATCATATCTTGGAGATGTTGGACAGACAAGGAAGCGATTGAAGTAGAATGTTGCGACTGACCTTCTTGTGCGACGTTCTTTCCTTTATTTTTGACGGCAGGGGTCTGACTTGATTCCACGGCGTCTCGACTTTCAATTTGATTCTTGAGAGAAGCTATTTCATAGTCTTTTTCCTCTACCGCCTTCAGTAACATGCTAATCTTCTTTTCCACTTCAGCCATTCTTTCTTCACTAGTGCCTGCATCAGTCATCATGACGGACATCACATCCAGATTTGATGCTTCTTTTGGTTGAAGAGAAGGAAAAACAAGTTGATCAAACACAAGGTTTTCTGCAAGGAGGATATCAGCTTGAGCAGATTCTATCATGCGTCTCAACATTTTGTTCGCGATGACAGGTGTTTGACTTTCTTCATCCTGAATTTTTTAGAGCGACTGCGCGTAACTGGCCCTCCATAGGAGTCATTTGAAGCAGCAGTCTTTGAAGGAGCTTCTTTGGATGCCATCACTTTTTGGAGAGAGAAAGAGATGAGAGGTAGAAACTGTCCCACCGGGCGTGCCAATTTGTTCACACGAGATTTCAATATAGGAGAAATTTGATACGTGGAAATGAACTTGAATTTTATTGATTTTTATAAGTGTTACAGTCTCTAATCTTTATCCTCTGATGCTTTCTCTCCAATGTAGACGTCTACTTTGGGCTGGTTGATTTCCTAGATCGGCCTGTCGGCTTATTGATCTTTGGAGCGGCTTGTTGACTTGTTTGGAGCGGCCTGTTGACTTGTTGATCTTTGGAGCGGCCTGTTGATTTGTTGTTGAAGTCTGTAGTCTTCGAATCTTCTGAACTCTGAGTCTTTGATGCCTCTGAATTCTCTGGATTCTGATTGCTGGAGCTTCTGACTTCTCTGGATTCTGGCTCAATGCTGAATGTCCAGAATGAATGGTGGCCTTCTCTATTTATAGAGTTTGATGGACCTAGTATGGGCTTGGGCCTGATTGACTTTTGACCCAACTTTTGGGCTTTTATTTATTTGGGCTTAATCCATTTATTTTCAATAACTTGGATTATTTAAATTTAGCCCAAAATTATTTTTAGCTATCTCAGGCTAAATAACTTTGGGTCCAACCGCCATGTGGCAATGTTTGATTGGACTAGCTCGGGTCGTCCGAGGAGCATGTGGCAAAATTTGATTTACCAATTTTATATGTCTCTTAATTTAAATTTAGGACATGTGTAACTTTGTAATTGGTCCCAAATTTATAAATATATATTTTTATCATTAACTTGAATTAACTCAAATTAATGATGTGTCAATTTGTGATTGGCCGAAATTTATTATTCAAGTTCTTTTTTTAAAAAAAAAACATTCAATGACTAAAATGGATGTTTCAAATTTCATGAATTAGAGTAAAACATATCCACAAATTAATGATGTTGCTACCCAGGATCGAACTGGGGACCTTTAGTGTGTAAAACTAACGTGATAACCACTACACCATAGCAACATAGTTAAGTCTAATACAAATTTGTATTTAGTATTATATCCATTTTCTAAACCTAACAATTTGGTTGTCAAACTTTACTTTTTAACAATTTAATCCATGTCGTGAAAAATATTATTTATATTGAATTAAATTTATTTCCTATGTAGATCTATAAACAAATTACGGACCAATTTTTTTTTATAAACTATAAGACTAAGTCATTCCATAAGAAGAAGAAAAACAACCCTTAATTTTGATGAGAAGTTTCAAGGTATAGATTAAATTGTAACAAATGTTTTTAACAATTTAATCCATGTCGTCAAAAATATTATTTATATGGAAATGAATTTATTTCCTATGTAGATCTATTAACTAATTAGGGACAAAATTTGTTTATAAACTATAAAGACTAAGTCATTACATAAGAAGAAAAAAATAACACTTAATTTTGATGAGAAATTTTCAGGGTATACATTAAATTGTTTCAAATTTAAACGTATAGAATTTAAATTATTGCATGCTAAAGTTCAGAGGTTAAATTGTAACAAATTTATAAATAAAGGTACTGGATTGTTACAAACTAAAGTTTAGAGACAAAATTGTCACTTCCATGAAAGTTCTTTTTTTTTTGCAACGGTAGTTTAATTAATGCGGGGATTGAACCCATGACCTTTTGGTCACCGGCACAACCCTAATTGGCATAGAGGAACGGGTACGCTAATTAAAAAAAAAACATTGAATGACTAAAATTGATGTTTTCAAATTTAAGTTCAAAGGTTAAATTGTAACAAATTTATAAATACAGGTTGGATTGTTACAAACTAAAGTTTAGAGACTAAATCGTCACTTCAATGAAAGTTCTTTTTTTTAAAAGAAAAAAACAACTAAAATGGATGTTTTCAAATGTCAGGGGGGATTAGAATAGAAAAAATCTCCGATGAACTGCAGACCTTTAGTGTGTAAATCTAACGTGAGTTAAAAATACAGGGACTAGATTGTTACAAACTAATGTACCTTTTGTGTGTAAATCTAACGTGAGTTAAAAATACAGGGACTAGTTTGTTACAAACTAATGTTTAGAGACGAAATCGTAACTTCAATGAAAGTTTTCAAATTTAAGAGATTAGAATAGAAAAAATATTCGAGTTAATAATGTAATTGGGGATCTTTAGTGTGTAAAAATAACGTGATAACCACTACACCATAACAACCTAATTAGAATTTCATACAAATTTGTATATTATTATATCCATTTTCTAAACATAACAATTTAAGTTGTTAAACTTTACTTTTTAACAATTTCGTCCATGTCGTAAAAATATTATTTATATTGAATAGAATTTATTTCCTATGCAGATCTATAAACAAATTACGGACCAATTTTTTTTATAAACTATAAGACTAAGTCATTCCATAAGGAGAAGAAAAACAACACTTAATTTTGATGAGAAGTTTCAGGGTATAGATTAAATTGTAACAAATTTAAAAATAGAGGAACGGGTACGCTAATTAATTTTATTACAAATAACATTTTACATATATAATTCATATTCATTACCTAATCATTCGCTCTTTAAAAACTTTCGGAGGCGAATAAGAAAATTCGGGTTGAATTACCTTTCAATCATAAAGTTGGTTCAAAGTCTTTTTGTCAAATACTAGAAGAATAGGTGTGTTGCTAAAATATCTTTCTCTATAATTATTAGTCTAAAGATTATGATAATAATACTTTTTATATGATTTTGAATTGTAGAAAAAGAAATTTGGTGACGACAGCCAACAAGAGCATAGCTCAAAGGCATGATGTATTGCCTAGTGATCATGAGGTACTAGGTTCAATCCCCCACCCCAACATGTTGTCAAAAAAAAAAAAAAAAAAAGTTAGTGACGACCAATTTGGACCAATTGATTTATTTGAGCAGACACACACAGAAGAAGGCGCTCATGTAAGTAAATTTGTCACAATATTATCAATTTATTTTTGTTACTTTTTGCATTCGAAAAATAATTCTTTCTAAAACTAAAATTCCACAACAATCTCTTGGGATTCGATACATGGAATACTTTCCATTTTATTACTTGATTGACAGTGTATACTTGCACTTGACCATATCTCCATTGCAGGTTATTGAACCAAACTACACACGTTTTGGTCCATCACTTGCTCTCGGGTTGAATCTTCGAAATCTACACAGTTGAGTGTCGCATCGCTCCTTGACAACGTGTGACACTTGACCTCGGGTTGAATGACTCATTCTATTCATTTGATTGCCTCAACTTGAGCGTTAATGCCTTCTTTTTGTACCAATTAGTGTCATAAACTCCTTTGTGCTCCATCTCACTCAAAACCTACAAATTGATCAAATAAACACATGTGAGTGAAATATATGATGATAATTAGAGCTATAAAGATAGAACTTTTGGAGTGCTATCAGGGTCCATCATATACTTCCCTCTGGTATCGTATTTAGCTGCTATAGTTGCTTTTCAACATTCTACAACATATCAACTTGTATCGCCCTTCCCTGTTTGCTTACGAGAGGTTGTAAAAGTATTTGTTCACGACATATTGATTTTTACAACACATTCTCATTATTCTTCAAGGGTTTCATACACTAAGTTTCTTTTAGAGGCTCTATGTACTACTACTTTTTACCCGTTAGTTATTGTTGCGTGCTTAGTGTGTGTGCAAAATAAATGAGAAGCGCTAAATCATGCAAGTATACATGGTCTACTGCAACAAGTAATAAGTATTTTTATATCGTATCCACAGAGACTTGATGAAATTCGTGCTAAATATGATTAAGAGTAAACCAAACGGGTAACGATAACCAAATATTTTGAGTATATCGTATCCACAGAGACTTGATGAAATTCGTGCTAAATATGATTAAGAGTAAACCAAATGGGTAACGGTAACCAAATATTTTGAGTGTTGGGTGTTTGCTAAAATAATGACAGAACATAAAAAAACACAGAAACAAGTAAATAACGAAAAATGCTGAGATAACAAAAACTTAGCGAAATAACTAAAGACAGAGAATACAACCAGAGATAAAAAGACGATAAAAATGCAGTGACAAAATAAGCGCGAAAGACAACAGACAACAGAGAATAACTTCACGAAAATGAGAAAAACAGGGTCAGGTCAGAAGCAAGCTTGAAGTAATCAACCACAATGATGTTTTAGCGAAACAAATGCTTAAGCCAACCACATAACACAACCATACGAACCCTTTCGGTGTTCGTTCTTAGAAATCAATTCTCGTTCTCATTCTATTCATATAAACATGCTTTCTTAGTGTGCTAGGCAAATGACTATGTCTAGACTCCTCACTGGTTACCATGAAAGGCTACAAAAAACATGAATAATCAGACCTCCTACTCCTCTCGGACAATCAGAAATTAGTAGCATAAAATGAATGGCCGGTAGAAATCATGCTATTAGAGTGAAACCAAACATGCTTTGGAAGCTAAATGCAAGAATCATGCTAAAACATCAAAGGATCTTTTAATTCATACTTCTAACTGTCCCCGTGAGAGGTTTAGTTCATGCTACAAGATAAAAGCACAAAATGGCTGAAATAAAACATAATGACAACAAAATACTAAAAACAGAGTTCAAAACGTTCAACATATAATAGATGAAAAGAAGAAAGAGAAGGGGAAGAACATTATGCTCCAGCAAAAATTTAGCGACGGAGAAAAGTTTTTTGCCAAGGCTTTAGCTCAGCTCCTTCTTCAACGGCGACCGGAATCAATGGCAGCTTTGTCTTCTCCGGCGACCGGAATCAAGGTATGACAAAATGCTCTCTAAAAACTAGGGTAAAAAAATGTATTTCTAAAAAGCTCTCTCCTAAAAGTTCTCTCTCAATTCTTTTAAATACCATTAGGGTTTCTCCAAAAGTTGCCCTAAAACGGTCATATTCTCTCATTGGTTGACAAAAAGCAGATTTGCTTTTTTGTGTGTGCGAAAGGGGACAACGTCTGCCAGCCCACGTGCTCTGGTACCGTTTTCACAAAAGTTTTGCTTTTCCAAAATGCTCCGCAATTCCAAAGATTTATGCTTTGCTGGAACTTTGCTGAAACCTTATTTTCACAAAATACCAGGGTATTCATAAAGTGTGTCAAGTTTACATAATTCAAGCATGAATTCTATCAAACCATGCAAAGTCTTCATAAATGATCTTCTTAGGAATTTAATAACAAATATGGGCATAATCATGCAATACCTCAAGCAATTACTCTAATCACGGGTTAATTCTATCCTTTAAAGACCCTAAATAACTCTTATTTGGAGAGTTATCAAACCCCAAATTTGAATCATTGCTCGTCCTTGAGTAATGCTAAACTAAGCACCCATTTCTTTTTATTCAAATTCTAAGTTATCCTAGCAAAATAAGAATACTGCCTAAAACTGCCCAGTAATGTTGTTACAACAATTTCGCAAAAATGCTATCTTAGTAAAATCTTCTGCAATGTTGCACTTAGGCTATTCCTCTTTTTGTCCTGTGACTTATCCTTAGCCAGAGTCAACTCCCACACATTCATTTTGATCCCCTATGCCTTTAAACCTTTAGCTCTTTGGAATTCTTTAAATCTTGCTTTATCTTCCTAAATCTTCAAGCTCATTGTGAAATCTTCCCTTAGCCTTAAATTCTACTTCTTTTCAACTTGAGAACTCAGTACATGCTTCTAGATTTAACATGATTCTTTTCTCTTCCTAAGAATCCTCGGAGTCATGTCATATTTAGAAACCCAAGTGACAGAGTACAAAATTATAGAACAACTAAGCCATGACAACACTCCTTAAGGATGAACACTCTTTTCCCTTAAGATTATACTTTTAGTGACAACCCCCTACTTAGCTTAACATTTAGGATCAGATTGCAATTACTAGGAACATCTAAGCTTCCAAGGGTTGTAACTTTCTGGCCTAACACTCATCCTCTTTGCTGCAATTATGCTTTTTCTTTATTTCTGCCTTTTGAATTTTCAATTCTCTTAGTTACCTTTTTACGCAGTGCCAACTGTGGGTTACACAATCGACCCTGGTTACTCAGCAACGTTGAGAAAAAGAAAAAAAATTCACAAAGAATAGAGGAATGCATCTATATAGCAAAGAGAAATGTTTTTAGGAATCTTTTTCTAGAAGGTTGCCTCACCCCTAAACTTAAACTTCTCCTTGTTCTCAATGAGATTATGAGGCAGAAAACCCTCAAACTTAGCTAGAAGCATCTAGTTCAAGTTGAAAATGGTTTGGAACTTTAAAAACTAAGGGCCGAAATGAACTTTCCTAAGAGTAGATAAACACAAAAAGTAGAGATTTACATTTTTCTAAGGCAAGGTCTTATAAGCTTCCATTCTTTCAAGCATGGTTGACTGACTCAAAGCTTAGTACAAGTACTTGACACTCATCCAGCAAGTTCCAACAGACCAAGACCAGTAGAGAAAACAGTCCAAGTTAGCTAAACATTATCAGAAGGCAAAATCAGAAGGCAACAATCTAAAATTTTGCTAGAGTTGTGCTATGGTAGAGAATTTCTGCTACAGGAATGCGGGCACAAAATTCATGCTTTCACAGAATCATGGCAAGAATTAAGGACAAAAAGGAAAAAGACAACATGCACATAGAGATGGAAATATATTTTTTCATTTCAAAAGAGGAGCAACTTAGAGGGGCAAAAACCTCATAAAATTTCCTAAGGGAAATTAAAACTAACACAAGTCATGAACACCTAATCTTCTTATCAAGAGTCACAACCCAACAAACATGAATGAAGTGATAGGAAACCTCACTAAAAATCCACACATACACCTCAAAACATATTTTCCCTTCAAAACCAACAAAACATGAATAAAATATTCATAGAAAATGAAGACAAGCAATAACAAATTTACAACATTCAAATAGAGTTGAACTTCCCTCTCAGTATTCTTGCTCGGGAAAATGATCTTGCTTCCTTTCCTCCTTAGTGTTTTCTTGTGATCTTTGAGCACCTCATCATTCATCCTTTTGAGCTTCTATTTAGAGACATCTGGAGTTATATTTTCCAAGTTAGATAATCATAAAAAACAGCACACCATGACACATCAATTTTCTTGATATGAATTAATGCAAACTGTCACTACGGGTTTACGACGTGGAGCGGCCGACTTGGTTCCCGGGAGGAGACAAATAGAGTCGCCACCAACAATTATTTAGAGGGTGTGACTGGGCACCCAAAAATACTAAAAAATGGTATCCGAAATAAAGATTGGGGTTCAGGGGTCTTTTGTGCATGAGGAAGGTATTAACACCCTACGACACTCGTTCCATGAACGAATATTTAATTCTCTTGTGATATTTTTAAAAAATGACCTTTGTAAAAGAATATTTGATTTTGAAAATTTTAAAATGTCTCATGTTTTACTAATCATTATTCATACAAAAAAAATAATGACCAATAATTATGAATGGCATAATACCATCAATTTTAAAATTATTGAATTTTATTTGGCATCCCAAATAAAAATAAACCTAAAAAATATTGGGAAATCAAATATTTTAATTCTCAATTTCCGTCCTAGGAAAGTTATTATTTTTTTATTTTTTAAATGTTTGGTTTATTATTATTTTTTAAATGCATGATTAAAGATATCTCTTTTTTAAGTAAAACTCCTCATTAATTTTAGATTTGGTTTTTAAATTTTTTAAAAAATATTCTTCAATTTTTTTTTAGATAAATTTCAAAAGCTTTCTTTTGGCATGCTTATTAAAAAAATAAAATGTTGAACAAAAGACGTTTTTTTTTAGGAAAAAAATATTGAAATTAAATCTTGGCGTCCCAAGAAATGATCTCTCACCCTAGAGTAGCGGTATCCCGAACACTCTAGATTCCATCATTGAAAAGTTTCTTTTTTGAATTTTTAATGAAATTTAGTATCTTAAATTACATTTACTACAAATAATAAATATAAAATATTGAGAATCACAATTTGGAAAGTAAACTTTTTTTACAACTAGTATTAGCCATTTAAAAAAATGAAATCTTGAAATCAATTCAAATTTAATGTGATTTGTTCCTACAAGGAAATGTTGGAAAAAAATGTTTAAGAAAATATCGAAATCAATTCTCGGTATCCGAAGAACTGACCTCTCACCTTAAGAACCTAAAGTAGCGGTACCCCGAACACTCTAGGATTCATTGTTGGAAAATTCTTTTTTAATTTTTGTTTGAGTGAGAGTCTTTAATTTGCATATGGACTACCCCTAAATATGGATATATATATATATATATATATATATATATATATATATATATATATATTCATATTTTTTTAACATCCATTCCATGACTACAAAATTGCTAGATTTCAAACATTTCAAATAATAATAATACTAAATTCAATGGTAGATAAAGTTACTAACTTAAAACATAAACAACACATTCAAAATCATTCTAAATTTTAAACTTAACCAAAATAAGAACAAACAATCTGACATAACACATGCTCGCAATTGTTATACTAATTATAAATAAGAAGTATTTAGAAATTTATTTACCCACGACTCATTGAGACAGCGAACGTGCGACGAGGGTAGGCTACAACGGAAGGTGGTTGTCGGAGAGATGGTGTGTATACAATGGTAATTGCACGTAAATTTTCCATTGGAAGGTGGTTGTTGGATAGATGGTGTGTATACAATGGTAATTGCACGTAAAACTTTCATCCAATGTCCATGTCAGGTTGCTGAGAAGTTAGTGTTGTAAACTATTATTGCAAGTTTTTTTTAAAAAAAAACAAAAAAATAAGATTCCCCAAGGTTCTGTGGGGAAAATAAATAAATAAAAGAAAAAGAGAGCAGGGTGGGCCGGGAGGGAGGAGAGTGATAATGAGAATTCTGGTAGAGAAAAAGGGGAGAAAAGCGGTTGTGATGGTTTTTTTTTTTTTTTTTTTTTGTTACGCTTTTTTAGGAGAGTTTTATGGGAGAGAGAGAGTGAGAGGATTATGGGATAGGGGGAGAGAGTGAGAATTCGAGAAGGAGAAAAATATGGAGAAAAGCATAGAACTAGTGAGTCGTCCCTTTTTTTTTCTTTTTTTTTTTAGCCAAAAAATAACTCTCACGAAAAGAAATTAATTAAAGGAACAAAAAAAATGGTTAACTAAATAGTTTTTCAAAGATTTGACATTAGATTCAAATTTTATTCTCCTCCCTCAATAAAAATGGGGAAAATCTTTTATTTTCTTTTCTTTTGAATTTTTGTTAATCAATTTTTTTTTTTTTTTTTACTTTTCTCAATAAAACTAGTAAATTCTAAATTATGAAAAAACACACACAAAAAAAAAAAATACTAAAAATAAAGATGAAAAAATAGAAGGGCGGACAAATTTAGGGGTCTACACAAACAACACATTAGTAAAAAAAAAATTCTAATTCGAGGTTGTTAAGGCATAATTGATGCTTTCTCAATTTTTGAAAGGATGTATGGAACTAAATTCTCATAGCGGTTGGTGTCCTTGATTTCTAATGACTCCACTATGATCTTGACAAATTCCAACTTAGATTGGCTCTCAACTAGCTCATCTAACAATTGAACCATCGCACAATTTTTCAAATTAGTGGGACACTTTATTTCATCAACCACACTAAAGGTCAAATCTTGATTTTTCCATTGTAATCCTTGAGGAAAAGAAGGAAGAGGTGGTTTTAATGTAGGAGGAACACCTTGCTCAATTCGGATCGACTCTACATCACACATTCTTGGTATTTTTTCAATCCCCTCGAGTTCCACTCCCTTAGTAATTGATTGTTTTGCACTTTTTTCAACATTGGTTTCCTTAACAAGCTATAATTTTTTCTTCCTTAGCCTTCCAGGGAAGGGTGATGGGGTAGTTTAAACACATGAGGGTTGATTGACACAGAATGGGGTGACCCTAAAAGTGTTGTTCTAGATATTTTCTCTGTTTCTTCAGTTGATCCCTCAATTCTTTGGCTCTGACCATGATCGTCAACCGTTTGAGCAATAGGCTTCTGATTCTCTACTCTCGGTTTTTCGATCTCTTTTTGCTCAGTCAAAGGTTTTGCAATCCTAGATTCAATTGCTTGAGCTTTTTCTTTGCCCTCCCTCTTAGGATTTTCATTATTAGAAGGAAACTTTTCTTGAGATCTAGCCTCTAGCTCACTAGCCAAATCTCCAATTTGGTTTTTTAGATTTTGCAAGGATGTTTGCTGGCTCTAAATCATGACATCATTCCTAGCCATATAATCTTTCATTGGATTTTCCAAGGAAGAACCTACTGGGTGGGCATTCACAGGCTCTTGAAATTGTGAAGAATTGACTTGGTTGGATTGGCTAAATTCGAGAGGATCATTGGGTCTTGGTTGCATGAGAGGTGCAGAATTGCTAATGTTTTGCCTTGTCCATTAGAAATTGGGATGATTTTTCCATCCCGAATTGAAAGGACAAAGTTCATAGGAATGACCATTTCCACAATAAATGCACGCAACCAAATCAACTTGATTCACAACTACTGGATTTTAAGTGATAAGAGGGGATTCAACATCATTTTCTAGGGTCAAATTCTTGAGGATATTGGCCATGGATGTTATTTGAGCATTGGTAGAGGTCAAAACATCAAATTTCAACATTCCATTATTCTTTTGCTCAAGATTTCTTTGTTCATTATCCCAATGGAAATTGTTGGTAGAAATTCTCTCATGGATTTTGGTGGATAGAACTTTTGAATGTTCTCCAATTTCCGGGTTGTCGAGACTCGCCAAAATGAAATTTATAAATCTGAACTCACTAAGCTTTGTAGCTAGTGGCAACAGAGTCGATTCTCAGGGAGCGTGTCAAGATGAAATCAATATTTGGATTAAATTAGGGTTTGTTCGAATTAAAAGTAACCAAAAAGGGGGTTTTATCATGCAAAGAGAAGAATAAAGTGCGCTAACGAAAAAATAAACCAACAAGTTGAACGTGATGGATTTGGGGAATTCGGGATTTGCTAAGCTTTTATAAACACTATCATTGAACATCTAAAAATATTGTCACGAATAGACTGAGTACATAAACGGTTACCCGACAACCCTGAAGTAACCGACCACATGGAAATTAGTCAGAGTTGTCAATTCTAACTAAACAATACTACTAATTAACTCATATTGATCAGTTCTAAATTAACTAAAGCAGTAACTAGCAATTTATGACGAACATTCAATTGAAAATTCTAAGTGCATAACGATCGCCCGACAACCCTGAAGCAATCAATCACATAGAAATTCTAATTTGATACTTCAATTTGTTTTACTCCTCTGTGTTACAAATGTGACTAGGAGTGGCCAACACTTCACTAACCTATAACGGTAGAACATGCTAGAAGTCGAGACATCGCTCCCATCATTAAAGCATACTCATTCATTTAAGCAAGAAGAAGTAAATACTACAATGCATTCAGACCAAGATAGATTCATAAGCACAAAGTCTCAAGATTATTACAAAGCCTAACAAATCCTTACTCAAAATCCCCAAATCCCTCACGTACCTTACCCTACCATGGCCTTGGATTAAATCCAAGCTTCCATGGAAGCTAATGGGTTCATACAAGTTTAGAAGGATGAAAAAGGAGCTCCAATGGCTGAAATTCCGTAAACCCGAGAGAAAATGGCGAAGAAGATGACCTAAAATCGGTAAAAATGGGTTTTATACCCGTCGTAGCGTCGAGACGCTACGTACGAAAAATTCCTGCGCGCGCCTCTTTGGAGCGTCGAGACGCTTCGGGACAGCGTCTCGACGCTTGCTCTCGAGTTTGAGCAAAATAAATTGTCTTTCCTTCATCTTTTTGGAATTTTCTTCTATTCTTGAGCTCCTTTAAACCCAATGCGTCCACGAAGCTCTAAAATTACTTATTTAGCCCCAAAACACGTCTAACGGACTCCATGAGCTCTTCACCGTGAATCACCTATAATCAAGGTAAATTAACACATTTAAACACGGTATTAGCTAGAATTAGAGAGTGAAACATAACTCTAAAATAGAGCTATCAAATTTCGAAAGACTCATTATAAGTCTTTGAAAGAAGAGCTCCTCCTGCTGATGAATCTACAACTTGCCTTATGATTGCACTCAACCCCTTATAAAAAATCTCTATTTGGATAAAATGAGGTATGCAATGATGTGGGCATTTCCTAAGAAGATCTTTGAATCTACCCCCATGTCTCATGAATAGACTCATCCTTAAACTGATGAAAATCATTGATCTCAGTCCTAAACTTGGCGTTCCTATTGGCAGGGAAATACTTGGAAATAAATTTCTCAACTAACTCATTCCAACTTGTGATGGAGCTAGATTGGAAAGTATTTAACCAAATCTTGGCTCCATCTCACAATTAATAAGGAAATAAGGTTAGTCTTAAGGCTTATTTGGTCACCCCAGGAATTATGAAGGCATCACTAGCTCCTAGAAATGATTTCAAATGACAATGGAGATCCTCTGTAGGGTAATCCATAAAAATGCCTCACTCTTAGAAGCATTTCAAACATACCTAGTCTAAATTCTCGAAGTGGGTTGCATCTATCTTTGGTATGACAATTGCAGGATTCATTTCATCGAATATTGGGATAACATAGTCTCTAATGGCTTTTTTCCTATCATTAGCTAAAGCATAACGTTAGTAGGGTTTTCAACTTGTTGAACCTCACGAGCTTCTTGTTTTACTCAAGGCCTTTGAACTAAAGGTGGTTTAAAATCTATTGATTTTTCTCTAACTCTTTGTTCTCTCTTAGAACTTCTTTTCAACTCGAGGTCTAAAAGGAATTCTAAATTAGAGAACTCGTTCATACACATCGTTCAATACATGCAATCAAAACAAAAGCAAGATCAGTACACACTTGAAGCTCAAATTTACTTAAAATCAAGTTAAGCAAAAAAATCATACAAGTCCCTGCAACGACGCCAAAAACTTGTTGCGCGCTCAGTGTGTGTGCAAAATAAACGTGGAGTGCTCAAATCATGCAAGTATACATGATTTACTGCAGCAAGTAATAAGGGGGCGTTTGGGGCGCATAGTGGGTTATTATAGTTGGTGGGTTATAATAGTCTGTGTTTGGGGTGCAAAGTTGTTTAGTCTGAGTTTAATAAGTTTGTGTTTGGGGTGCAGAGTTGTTTAGTCTGAGGAAGTTTGGGTTTAGGAAGTCTGTGTTTGGGATGCAGTTTTCTTTAACATAGAGTTCTGAAGTATGTGTTTACGGTAGTTTTTTTTTTTACAACTTTTTTTGTTATATTGTGTAGTTAAATGTATATTACATAATAATTTTTTAAAACTAAAAAGAATAAATATTGTTTAAGATGCACTAAATAAATTCGAATTCATAAAACATGCATCATCTAAATCTCCATACTTGGAGATGTACATTAGATAACTAATTGGCAACTCCATTCTACCTAAAATAAAATATTTTTGAGTTTTAATTGTCAATTTCGGTTCAGTATCAAAATTGCACAAAAAAAAAATTAAGATTCATTACAAACTTCACAAAAGTAAATGTATCAGAGTGAAGCGAATCACACTTAATACAATAATATATATATATATATATATATATATATAATATAGGTAAATACAGTACCTGGTTTGTGTCAATTTAGTCCCTAGGATTCAAAATCAGACAAATCAAATTCCAAGGTTTAGGAAATAGTTCAATTTAGTCTCTTCACCATTAATTATTCAACGAAGGATAATTATAGAGGATAAAAAAAAAACATTACTTTAGTGCTACATGAAAATGTTAAAAAGAGGAAGACAACCGATTGAATAGTAACCAGACTCACCTCAAGCATGGTGAAGACACAAAATAACGACGAAAGGCACCACTAGGAGCTTTCCTTGGTTGTCTTCAATGCACACCAGCCCCAAGTCTCCTTGCTCTCACTATAGGTGTGTCGCCTAGTGTCGCCTTGAAAACACTAGTAAAAGATAGATAGCTAAACAAAAAACTCATAGATGGTAGTGTTTATAGACTTAATTTTTTTTTAAAAAAAAAATCAAATAGTTATCAAATGATGTATACTAATTACATTCGAGACTAAATTATTGTTGTAAGGAAACCATTTGAAGTAAAGAGAAGCATGTACACTATACTGCAGTGGTGTAGAGCAAAAATGTAATTTTTTTAATTTAAGTTTCAAACCAAGTATACATATCTTTCTTTTTTTCTTTAGAGTTTAAAGATATGTGGGAGTGTAGAGATTCAAGTCGTTGTCCTCTTGATCCCGGACATATACTTTATGTCAGTTGAACTATACTCATATTGACATATTCATCTTTCTTCCATGTCTTAATAAAGTAGTCATCGAAGAACAAAACGAACATACAAAATGAGAGATATATACATTACACTCTTTACTGAAAAGAGAGAAAAAAAAAAGATAAATAACATTTAAAAGGAAGTTAAATGATGGGTTAATGAAAGTTGGACTGCTTTAACGCTAACCTTACACAATTACATCAGTAATTCTTACTCCCAACTGACAAGAAAAAAAACCCACATTTCATATTTGCTAGAATCTAGCAAATAACAACATTTCTAGTTTGCTAAACACAACGCAATCACACTAGCTAGTTTTGTTAAATATTAAGTTCTAAACCCTAAGAAGAAAGAACCCCATAAAGTTAATTGCTTCTCCACGTCTTCCCAATTATGAACCTTTGTGACCAAGGGGGAAGATCCTCAAACTTTGTTGTCTTGCACCATGGATACAAATTCTCAAAGTCAAAATACAGAACTCGAACACCCGCTCCAGCGCATTCAATCGCATAACTTGGGTTATCATTGATTAGCACAATTGCTCCCAAAGACCTGCACGGAGAGATCGTCCATGGTGCCACAAAATTTTAAAAGCAACTTATAAAAAATATTGCACAATGGAGTCACTCTGAATATGGGTCAAGTAGTTAAGACATATATCTTCGACCAAGATGTCAGAAGTTCACATCTTCACATAAAAAATATTGCACAATGAATTAATGTTGTTACTTGAATGGACGATTCGATTAAGACATGATGTCTTGAAGAATTTATAGAACTCAAATATTAGCTGGAAAGCAGGGAAACAAGTTTGAGAAACAATTAACCAACTCAGAAAATTATTTTTATAGACAGAAATATCCTATGAACAGCTTCAACCTTCAAGAAATGCAAATGCAAATTCAGCATACATATCAATATCCTATGAACAGCTTCAACCTTCAAGAAATGCAAATGCAAATTCAGCATACATATCAATATCCTATGAACAGCTTCAACCTTCAAGAAATGCAAATGCAAATTCAGCATACATATCAAATTGAAGGAGTCAACTTTTGAAATGCAAATTCCAGAAGTTTCCAAAGGACTTCGCACCAGACCACAATTACAAGCTTTATATTGCTAAAAAAACAGTCTTTGTAGTTTATAAACACAATATTTTGTGACAAGTTCCAACAATCGCAAATCATCCATTTTATGGCTCCACTAGAAGGATAATAAACAAACCGCAACTGTAAAGAAGTTTTAAGACCGTTTCACAGAATATCTCCCAAAGAAATTCATCGAAGTGTCTTATAAAAGCATGTATGTGCAAAAGCCAAATTCAATATCAAAGATCAGACAGAAGCATTGAAGCAAATAATGATTACCAAAAAACCTTCTAATGGTCACAAGTATACAAATGTCATTTCCATGCTAAAATTTAAACCTTTTTTTTTTTATTAAAACAATTATGTAATTCAAAAGAAGACTCATTCTTCGAACACATTGATAATAACATGATCTCAAGTACAGTATTGTTCGATGGAACGAGCCTCGATGATTTAACATAAAAATTTATTCACGGATAACAACTCTCACATTCCTCCACCGCCACAACAACAATAAACAATTAGCATATTTTAAACCCTAAAATAACAAATTAATTTAAAAAAAAAATACAAAATCGACAAAAAGAAACCGTTCGTTCGATCGAACGAATCACCCAGGCTGAAAATCACGCACAGAAATCCATAAACAGTTGCATCAAAAGGAAGAAATATAAAGCCAAAAGCGAACCTGAATTGAGAATCATCCTGGAGAAAGTGGGGATTGAATTTGAAAATCAAAACCTCAGAACCCTAATTGCATAATGATGTAATGCATAACGAGATTCGCTCAACTCAAATCCGCGTTTCTTGTTCTTGAGCTGAAACAATTGATTGTTTCGCAGAAATGAACAAATTGAAGAAGAAGAAAATGATAGGAGCTTGATGAATTTGAAAATGAAGGCGTCGGTGCAATCCCCAAAACAAAAAAAATGCTGAATTTATTTAATTCTCCATTCGAAGAAAAAGAGAAATTTTTATGTAGATCTAAGAAGTTGGAAAATAGATGAAGAGCGTAGATCTGAAGAAGACGACTGAGGAAGACGGAGTGAGAAAGTGAGGAAGACGAAAAAAGAAAGAGAGAGAGGTGAATTCGTTGAAGAAGACGAACTTGAGAGAAAGAACTCGTCGGCTGCCAAACAAAAGTAACCACTGACTTAAACAGTGGGTTACTGTAGAAGTAACCCCCAATCCTCTATTTCATTAAATCCACGCCCCAAACACTGGGTGGGCTTAAATAGCCCACCCCACCCCACCCAACTCGGGAGCCCAAACGGCCCCTAAGTATTTTTAAATCGTATCCATAGAGACTTGATGAAATTCGTGCTAAATATAATTAAGAGTAAACCAAATGGGTAACGGTAACCAAATATTATGAGTATTGGGTATTTGCTAAAATAATGACAAAACATAAAAAACGCAGAAACTAGTAAATAACGAAAATGCTGAGATAACAAAAACTTAGCGAAATAACTAAAGACAGAGAATACAACTAGAGATAAAAATGCGATAAAAATGTGGTGACAAAATAAACGCGAAAGACAACAAACAGCAGAATAACTTCACGAAAATGAGAAAAACAGGGTCAGGTCAGAAGTAAGTTTGAAGTAATCAACCACAATGATGTTTTAGCGAAACAAATGCTTAAGCTAACAACATAACACAACCATACGAACCCTTTCGGTGTTCGTCCTTAGAAATCAACTCTCGTTCTCATTCTATTCATACAAACATGCTATCTTAGTGTGCTAGGTGAGCGACTATGTCTAGACTCCTCGCTGGTTACCATGAAAGGCTAGCAAAAACATGAATAATAAGATCCCCTACTCTTCTCAGACGATCAGAATCAGAAATCAGTAGCATAAAATGGATGACCGGTCAAAATCATGCTATTAGAGTTAAACCAAACATATTTTGGAAGCTAAATGCAAGAATCATGCTAAAACATCAAAGGATCTTTTAATTCATACTTCTAACCGTCCCCTTGAAAGGTTTAGTTCATGCTACAAGATAAAAGTACAAAATGGCTCAAATAAAACATAATGACAACAACAAAAATACTGTAAACAGAGTTCAAAACGTTCAACATAATATAGATGAAGAGAAGAAAGAGAAGAGGAAGAAGATTATTCTCGAGCAAAACATTAGCGACGGAGAAGAGTTCTTTGCCAAGGCTTTAGCTCATCTCCTTCTTTTCCGGCGACCGAAATCAATGGCAGCTTTGTCTTCTTCGGTGACTTTTTTTTCAAGGTACAACAAAATGCTCTCTAAAAACTAGGGTAAAATAATGTCTTTCTAAAAAGCTCCCTCCCAAAAGTTCTCTCTCATTTCCTTTCAATACCAATTAGGGTTTCCCCAAAAGTTGACAAAAAGCAGATTTTCTTTTCTGTGGGTACAGAAGGGGACAATGTTTGTCATCCCATGTGCTCGGGTACATTTTTCGCGAAAGTTTTGCTCTTTCAAAATGCTCTGCAATTCCAAAGATCTCTGCTTTGCTGGAACTTTGTTGAAACCTTATTTTCACAAAATACTTGGGTATTCATAAAGTGTGTCAATCCTACATAATTCAGGCATGAATTCTATCAAACCATGCAAAGTCTTCATAAATGAGCTTCTTAGTAATTTAATAACAAATATGGGCATAACCATGCAATACCTCAAGCAATTACTCTAATCACGGGTTACTTCTATCCTTTAAAAACCCTAAATAACTCTTATTTGGAGAGTTATCAGTTATCCAAACAAAAGAAATTGAAAAAAAAAAAATACTTTTAAGAAGAAGATATGAAGGATGATTTAAATCAATTTACGCCGAAACAACAAGAAGTCTACAACATTAGAGGCCTCTAGTCAAGCCTCGAAGATTAGGTTTAACTACACATGGTTGAAATAATGATAACTCTTCAAATAAGAGTTATTTATGGTCTTTTAGAGGTTAAAGTAAGCACTTAAAAGAGTAGCTGCTTGTGGAAGTGCGTGATTAGACTTTTATTTGTTGTAATTTTCCATGAGAGCCATATTTAAAGCCCTTTGCATGAATTGTTAATACTTATGCCTAAATTATGTTGAAATGACACACTTTGTGGATATTTAGGAGTATTGCGGATAGAAGGTACCATCAATGAGCAAACAAAGTTGGGGCCTTTGGGATTGCGGAGCAAAATTTGGGCAAGCAAAACTTTCGCAGAAGTTGTACTTGACCACGTGATATGGCAGTTTATGTCTGTTGTGCAAAATTAGTGCAATAAACTACCGCAAGTGTACGGGTCAAGTTTTAATATAGTGTATAAAAAATACGGATATCGTCCTCAGGATTGGTTTTCTAGTTCACCTAATTACCACGAATACTACCACTCAATTTTATTTAGAGAAGAAAAATAAGAGGATATGGTAAAAACAAAATAAAACATAAAATAAAAGATGAAGAACAATAAGGAGAGATATGTCCTAGGGAATTGACTTGAGCAATGACTTCACCGTTATCTCATCCTATTCTTCATTCATTAAAAGATGGAATTAATCAATTTCTAGATTGTTGACAAGTTCTACCTATAGACTTGTTATTCTCTCTCGAGCAATAACAATATTCTTTGAAAAGTAAATTACCTATATTTCTATGGCAATTCAGACAATCCAAATATGAAGAACGTAAAACTCTAACTGCCACAAAATCTACAAGGATATGTCTATCTCATGTATAAATCAGGGAAAACGATTCAGGATCATCAACAATAATCGTCTCTCGACCTCAAATCATTGATACAAAAACTATGCAAAGAATGGGCAAATCTTAACATGCATTAAGTCTAGAAAAGTTCTCACAACCAATATGAAATTAAAATACCAACTATTAATTAAGAAGAATAAAATTCAATAAACGATTACATCAAAGCTCAAAATCAAGAGAGTTTAGCTCATAATGTTCAATAATTCAAAATATAAACTCAAAAATAAACCCATGACAAAAACTACAAATTAAAAGGGAAAGAAGAAATAAAACTCGTGTCGATTCCACGTTTCCGCTGCAATCTTCACGATCCCGAGCATGTAAATCTGTACTTGGTGCTCCCAAAAATCTCTTCAAACTCCAAAAATTATGTAATTTAGAAATTGGGATTGACTCTCCAAATCGGCTCCCCAAAAACTCCATAAAAATATGTATTTATATCGAAATTTAGGTGAAAATCGTGCATAATAGGTCTGGAGGAGCTCGGATTAGGTGTAGCGCGCGTCCATGGGGTTTGATGCAGGTGCGGAGCTGAAAAATTGGGAAAATGAACTATGGTTTTAAATATCAAATAAACGGTTTAAGTATAAAATGTTGCAGTTGGCGCAGTGGTGAACTGGCTGTTGGGCTGAGCTGTGCGCCCGAGGATGCCTGAGTTCGCGCCTAGGCGCTCGGAATGGGCGCCTAGGCGCTATCCTCACGGGTTTTGGACTTATTTCCCTTCTTTTTATCACTTGGGAACTTCAATTTTCATCCAAAAAACTTAGTTTCCACCACAAAGCTTCTAAATTCCCCGGTTTGCTCCAAAATGCTCGATATCTATAAAATAATCAAATATAATCGTGAAAGTACACATTTAATCTTCTAAACTAGCATAAAATAAGTCATAAAGATAGCTCATTTTGTGTGCTATCAAATACCCTCAAACTTAAGCTTTTGCTAGTCCTCGAGCAAAATAAAACAAGACCACTAATTAAATCAACAAATGCATGCAAGTGACTCAAACCTAAGTGTTCATAAAACAAATAATCCACAATTGAAGGACATATTAAACCACAACCCATCATTAAGACATTTAAAAACAAATCATCGTATCTTTTGCATGAATATGTGCAAATTAAACTTCCCTTGATATCTATGAATCCAAATAAACTAAACACATATCAATGATTTGAGTCATAGTGACAATCAAGAAAATAAGCATTCATAGGCTACATTTTGTACCAAAAACTCAAACATCTCATCGAGTTACCAAATTTGAATGCACAAGACCTAACACCCTCACAGAATTTCACTCAATACGCTCAACTGTTTATGGTATATATAAGATAAACACTCGAACCAAAACATAAAAGATTTTTACCATAAGCTTGCTAATATATCACATCTTCATCATCGATGAATAGAATGAATGCAAAAAATTTCAAGGGTCTCATTTTGGTTGTACTTGGGCTTAGGTAAGGGTAGATGGATGGAAATTTTAAGCTATTATAATAGAATTATAAAACTTTTTCACATGAAGCTCAATTTTTTCGACTTTTGAACAATGATCATTTTTTAACTTTGTTGAAGCATTAACTTCCCTTCACGTAATGAACTATTTTGCTTCTTTTTTTCTTTTTTCTTTTTTTCTTTCTATTTTTTTTCTCTCTAAAAGAAGCTAAGAAAGATATGCTTCCCTTTGACTATTCTATTGACATATGATCAACTTTCTTCTTTTGATTGACTGAGACTTCATGTGGTAAGCAAATATAATCCTTCATTTCAGGGTTCAAAGAAAGGAAAATAACAAACAGATGGATTTATGGCTTGTAATGTGGTAATTTTCCAATGAACAGGTCTAAGGCTCAAAATTTGGCTTTCTAAGGATTATGTCAAAGGTAGGCTCTTTGAGAAAGCTAAAAGTGGTTTTATCTAATTGCCCTTGTGAAATTAAAGCATTCAAATCAATTCAGAGATTCCAGACATGCATAACAAAGCAAGTTCTAGAAAAATCAATCATGCATGGTAATCACACAATTTAAGAGATTAGCACCGTGTAATGGAGTGCTTAATGGCTCAAAAGCTCACATAAAAGTAGGGTAGTTTGGCATAAAATCCTATGCATTCTTCATTCAAGAACTCAAAGAGACACCATCATATATTTTTCAAAGAAAAATCTAATCATGCTTATCCCTCTCATGCATTAAAACTTAAAACAAAGATGCACCCTTAACTTACAAAGTATTCAAGGATATCATCAGGGATTAAAAAAAAAAAAAAAATTAAAAATTTACTCAGTTTAAAGGCATGGTCTCATAGTCCAAGAATTTCAGATTATCAAACTTAGAACACTTCCTAGGTTTTCTTAATCACAAACAATGCAACAAAGATTCAATCATGAAGAGCATGCTCAAAATTTAAAATTTAAGCTCAAAATCATGCTATTCAGAACTCAAAGTGAAATATTTTCACCCCCAAACTTAAGACATACATTGTCCTCTCAATGTATAAACTATTAAGTAATGCGAAGGACAAATAAAATACAAGAGTGGATAATACTGCCCTGATAAATGAGAGAGTCAACATTGGCAGTAGAGTTATGGAAGAGATTGATGGTGATCTTGCTCCTACAAAAAATAAATAAACAGAAACATGAGGACCACGACACACAACAAAATAAAAAAAATAACAAAAAACTGAAAAACTTAAAGAATGTAAACTTGGGTTGCCTCCCAAGAAGCGCTTTATTTAACGTTTTAGCTAGACGGGAGAAATTTTTATGCGTCAGGGTACATAAAACTCCTCTATTTTCTTCGGTCCCTTCTTGCTTGAATCGATGTTACCTACTAAGTTTAGTAGGCTCACTTGTTTCTCATGGGTACCTGAAGAATAAATATTTTTGTTATTTTTATTTAAATAAATAAAAGAAGAAAAATACAAAAAATCAAAATCACAACCACAAGATTCGTGAGAATAAAGAAAAGAAATATCAACTTTAAGAGGAAATTCTGGAAATAAAATAAGGTGAGACTTTTCAGCCTCATACTCTATAATCTGAATTTCCTCCTCCACATTAGACTCATTTTCTTTCTTTATCTCACAAACCTCATCCTGATATGACTCAAAAGTCTCAAATTCATCCTCACTCTCAATGTCTATGGCTTCACAAATTTTTATATTATCGGCCTCATTGACATCAACACAATTTTCTTCTTGTAAAGCTATTAGTGAGTCAGGACTAACTTGATATCCTATAGAATTGAATCTTGCTGTAAGAGCTTCTATTTGGGTATTAAGTTTTTCTCTCGACTCACTCATGAGTAAACAACTAGCTCGTTGTTCAACAATGTACTCTTGCAATAAAGTTTGATTGGCTTCCAAGGCAGATTTTAAATCAATTTTGTTGGGAGAGTAAAAATTTTGGTTCTGAATGCCCTCATCATTATCATAAAAATAATTTTCATAACTCATAGATTTAGAATGATAATAATCATGCATTTGATATCCCTAAAAACCATAATTATCATTATAATTCTCATTGTCATAAGAGGTGTAGTTCAAAGGGTATGAATTGAAGGATGGTGTTGGTTCTTGGGTGGTTTGAAACTCCCT
Organism: Herpetospermum pedunculosum; assembly: GCA_028017165.1. Classification (NCBI taxonomy): domain Eukaryota; kingdom Viridiplantae; phylum Streptophyta; class Magnoliopsida; order Cucurbitales; family Cucurbitaceae; genus Herpetospermum; species Herpetospermum pedunculosum. The sequence continues at coordinate 46,937,084 of CM051528.1, read as the reverse complement.
ATAAGACCACCCATAATTATTAAAAGCCATAAAAATAAAATAAAGAACTAAATTTAGGCTTTCAGATAAATGCAAACACCAATAAAAAAAATATAGTCAGGATGTAAAGATAAAAACTCAAAACAAAAACAATAAAATAACAAGACAAAAAAAAAATAATAAAATAAAACTCTAAAGTAAGACCGAGTGAGTTCTCCACAATATTAGGTGAAACTAAATAATTACCAATCCCCGGCAACGGCGCCAAAAACTTGTTGTGCAAAATTAGTGCAATAAACTACCGCAAGTGTACGGGTCAAGTTTTAATATAGTGTATAAAAAATACGGATATCGTCCTCAGGATTGGTTTTCTAGTTCACCTAATTACCACGAATACTACCACTCAATTTTATTTAGAGAAGAAAAATAAGAGGATATGGTAAAAACAAAATAAAACATAAAATAAAATATGAAGAACAATAAGGAGAGATATGTCCTAGCGAATTGACTTGAGCAATGACTTCACCGTTATCTCATCCTATTCTTCATTCATTAAAAGATGGAATTAATCAATTTCTATATTGTTGACAAGTTCTACCTATAGACTTGTTATTCTCTCTCGAGCAATAACAATATTCTTTGAAAAGTAAATTACCTATATTTCTATGGCAATTCAGACAATCCAAATAGGAAGAACGTAAAACTCTAACTGCCACAAAATCTACAAGGATATGTCTATCTCATGTATAAATCAGGGAAAACGATTCAGGATCATCAACAATAATCGTCTCTCGACCTCAAATCATTGATATAAAAATCATGCAAAGAATGGGCAAATCTTAACATGCATTAAGTCTAGAAAAGTTCTCACAACCAATATGAAATTAAAATACCAACTATTAATTAAGAAGAATAAAATTCAATAAACGATTACATCAAAGCTCAAAGTCAAGAGAGTTTAGCTCATAATGTTCAATAATTCAAAATATAAACTCAAAAATAAACCCATGACAAAAACTACAAATTAAAAGGGAGAGAAGAAATAAAACTCGTGTCGATTCCACGTTTCCGCTGCAATCTTCACGATCCCAAGCATGTAAATCTGTACTTGGTGCTCCCAAAAATCTCTTCAAACTCCAAAAATTATGTAATTTAGAAATTGGGATTGACTCTCCAAATCGGCTCCCCAAAAACTCCATAAAAATATGTATTTATATCGAAATTTAGGTGAAAATCGTGCATAATAGGTATTAGGTGTAGCGCGCGTCCATGGGGTTTGATGCAGGTGCGGAGCTAAAAAATTGGGAAAATGAACTATGGTTTTAAATATCAAATAAACGGTTTACGTATAAAATGTTGCAGTTGGTGCAGTGGTGAACTGGTTGTTGGGCTGAGCTGTGCGCTCGAGGATGCCTGAGTTCGAGCCCAGCTGATGTTTTATATTTTTCTTTTATAATTTCCAGCGCCTAGGCGCTCGGAATGGGCGCCTAGGCGCTATCCTCACGGGTTTTGGACTTATTTCCCTTCTTTTTATCACTTGGGAACTTCAATTTTCATCCAAAAAACTTAGTTTCCACCACAAAGCTTCTAAATTCCCCGGTTTGCTCCAAAATGCTCGATATCTATAAAATAATCAAATATAATCGTGAAAGTACACATTTAATCTTCTAAACTAGCATAAAATAAGTCATAAAGATAGCTCATTTTGTGTGCTATCAATGTCCCCCTCAGTACACACAGAAAAGCAGAATGCTTTTCTTTCATCTAATGAAAAAATGTTATCCAGTTTAGGGCAATTTTTGGATAAACTTTAGAGGTATATAAGGAAAATGATGAAAAGAACAAAGAGAAGAATCAAATTAGAGAGGAGAATAACTTTAGAAGAGAGTTTTTCGAAGAATAGGAGAAGCATTCGAAGGCCTTGGATTTCAGTGCTACAGAGAATGTCATTGAAGAAGAAAACCTCGTTGGAGGACGTGAAGTTGCAAGAATTCGTCGGAGGAAGGAAACAAAAGGAACATCCCTAGTTGAAACCACTTTCCAACGACTTAGCTTCCTTGATATTGATAGCTCACAAAATGATCTATCTTTAGGATCTATTTTATGCTAGTTTAGAGACTTATATGGTTAATTTCACGTTTATATTTGAGTATTTTATAGATATCGAGCATTTGGAGCAAATCAGAGCTTTTAGAAGATATATGATGAAAAATAAGCTAATATGATGCAAATATGAGATCCCAAGTGAAGAGAAGGATAAAAGAAGCCAAAAACTCGAGGGGACAACGTTTAGACGCTGAAAATAGCGTCTAGACGCTCAAAATAAAAATAAAATGTAAAATTGATGTTGGCCGAGCTCGGACCGCGGGCTTGTAATTCAGATTTCCTTCCTCCGTTCCACCATCGAAGCCAGATGCGTTCATTGTTTACGATGCCCAACGTGTTTTACTTATTCGTTAGACGCGCGGTCCATCCTAGCTCCCATGCGCCTGCATGGTATTCCACGTGCGCTACACTAGATTTCAGCCCATCATATTTGCCTAATTTGATTTATACACGATTTTCCCCTAAATTTCATTATAAATACATCTTTTTTAGGAGATTTTGGGGAGGCAATTTGGAGAGTCATTCTCAATTTAAAAAATACACAATTTTAAGAGTTAGAATTTCATTATAAATACATGGAGATTTTGGGGAGGCAATTTGGAGAGTCATTCTCAATTTCGAAAATACACAATTTTAAGAGTTAAAATTTCATTATAAATACATATTTTTTAGGAGATTTTGGGGAGGCAATTTGGAGAGTCATTCTCAATTTCGAAAATACACAATTTTAAGAGTTAGAGAATTTTGGGAGCATAAAGAACAATTACATGCTCGGGATCGTGGAGATTGCAGCGGGAACGTGGAATCGACACTAGTTTTATTTCTTCTTCCCTTTTAATTTGTAGTTTTTTTATGGGTTTACTTTTGAGTTTATATTTTGTAATGTCGAACATGATTAACTAAACTCATTTATCTTGGGGATTGAGGTAGCAATTAGACTTTATGCTTTGATTAATTTGAATGTCTTTGATTGATTGCTTTTATTTTCATTCATGCTTTTATGTGCATAATGCCTATAATCTCTTAGCTACAGATTATTTGTTTAATTGGTCTGATTTACACTTATAAGTTCTAATTTAGACTAGAACTTAATTGCATAACTGAAAGGGTTTCTGAAAAGAAATTGATCCGTACCCCATTTAGAGGTTGTTAAATGAAGAGTCGTAATGTCTTGCATGTTATTAATAGCTATACAGATATGTTAGTTTTGTAATTTTGCATGAGATTTAATTGTACTAGAAAGATGCAGTTTTTACATATGACTTCTTGACTTATGATTTATTGCATGATTCTTAGTCGTTAATTAATTGATTCATTGGTCTAATTTGTAAAATCAACTCCCTAAGATATCTCTCTTCTTGTTGTTCTCCATATTTTATTTTATGTTTTTATTTTGTTTCATCATATCCATATCTATCGCTTAATTTCTCTAAATAAAATTTGGTGATTATATTCATGGTCCTTAAGTGAACTAGAAAATCAATCATGAGGACGATACTCGTATTTACATATACTATATTAAAACTTGACCCCTACACTTGCGATATTGTATTGCACAAGATTGCGGAACAAGTTTTTGGCGTCGTTGCCGGGGATTGACCATTATTTAGTTCGCTTAATATTGTGGAGAACTTACTTGATCTTACTTTAGAGTTTTTTTTTGTTATTTTATTATTTTTCTTTGAGTCTTTGTTTATCATTGGCTGTATATTTTGTTTATTGATGTTTGTATTTATTTGAAAGCCTAATTTTAGTTATTTAATTTTTTTTTATGGCTTTTAATAGTTGTGGGTGACCTTACAGGGAGTTTCAATCCACCCAAGACCCAACATCATCTTTCAATTCCTACCAAATTAACTACACCCCTTATAACCATGTGGATTCTAATGCTAATTATGGCTTCTAGGGACATCAAATGCCTAATCATTACCATTCTCATTCTATGAGTTATGAAAATTCTTTTTATGGTATGGTGAAGGCATTCAAAACCAAAATTTCTACTGCCCAACCCAAATTGGAAAGAAAAAAAACCTCCCTTAGAAAGTTTATTGAGAGACTATATTTTTTAGGTAAGAGACTACATTCGTGAGTCAAGAGCTAGAAGTGAGAGCATTCAAAATTCAAATTTTTACTACCCAAACCAAATTGAGGAAAAATCTCCCTTAGAAGATTTATTGAAAGACTTCCTTCCTGAATTAAAAGACTTCATTCTTGAATTAAGAGACTTCATTCTTGAGTCAAACGCTACTTTTTTGTGCATGGAAGAAAGATGTGAGAGATTGCTTGCCCAACTAGAGTCTAATGAGGCGAGATTAAATTATTTAAAAATTCAAGTTTGTCAAATAAATGACGCAATAATTATAGTCTTACAAGAGCAAAATTGTCTTGATGCCATTAAGGTTGATAATGCAAAAAATTGTGAAGCCATAGACATTGATAGTAGGGATGAGTTGGAAAATTGTGAGTCATGTTAGGATCAGGTTTGTGAAATAAAGAAAGAAAAATTGAAAAAAAAAAGAGACGGCAAAATAGTTCATTATAAGAAGGAAAGTCATTGCTTCAACAAAGTTAAAAAATTGACCATTCATCAAGAGTCAACCGGAAAATTGAGCTTCATGTGATAAAAACTTATAATTCTTTCAATCTAGTAGCTTAAAATTTTCATCCATATACCCTTACCTAAGCCCAATTACAACCAAAGCGAGACCCTTAAAATTTTGCATTCATTTTATTCATTGATGATGAAGATGTGATATATTAGCAAACTTATGGTTAAAAATCTTGTATGCTTTGGTTTGAGCGTTTATCTTACATATGCCCTAAACAGTTGAGCGTTCTGAGTGAAATTCTGTTAGTGTATCAAGTCTTGTGCATTCAATTCTGGTAGCTTAATGAGATGCTTAAGCACACAATTCATTTAGTCAATTTCTGACTCAAACGGCTCAAGGATACAATTAGAAAAGTGCAATTCTAATTGTTCTTGACCATTAATCAAATTGAGATGATCAATCCCAAATTAAACAAAGGTCAGAGACGGGAACACTGCGACGAATTAAACCGTGGATTAACTCGATTTTTCCCTTACCCAAAGCCTAACATAAAAACGTTAACTAATTCATTTCTCCAACTGTCACTTGGGTTCGAATTACCTAACCATGCTTAAGCCCTTGCTACTTAGCGATTGAGGCAATTATACGTCCTAATCTTTAGCGTTCTAACATGCATAGGGATTAAGTTGTCAATCCTAATCAAGGTACACATGCTACTTTAGAGGCAATCAAAGGAAGAAACTCAAATTAGCTAAACATGCACAAAAGGGCAAATCTTCCCTTCAATCCATAGTTTTACAATCTCAATCTCAAAATTAAGCACTAACCTTGTTTAGCCTTCCATGGAGGATGAATTTCTCCAAAACTCCATGGAAGAACTTAGTTGCATACAAGAGAGGTGAAGAAAAGGGCCAAAAATGGCAGAAAAGCGACAATCCCGAGGAGAATCCGTTGGAGAAGACAACCTAAAAATCGGACATTTCCTTTGTATATCCGTCGTAGCGTCGAGACGCTGGGGGCAGCGTCGAGACGCTACAGACGCAAAATTCAGCGCGCGCCTCTTCGAAGCGTCGAGACGCTTCTGAACAACGTCTCGACGCTTGCTCTCGGGTTTTGGCCAATTTAATTGTCTTGGGTTGCTCCCTTCAGGCAAAAACTTCATTCTTCAAGTCCCTATTTTCTTAAAGTGATCCCGGGCTGTCTAAAACGTTCGTCTTAGCATCAGAACACGCCTTTGGACTCCAAAAGCTCCCGGCCATGAATTCACCTACAACAAGGCATTTTAATCAATAATAAACATGGTTCTAGCCAGAATTAAGGACATAATAATAGCTTTATTTAAGAGCTATCAAGGGAGAATCCCACATCGAAGAAATTTGAAGAATATAGAGTTGAGAAATTTTATAATATTCATCTTCCCTTTCTCTGTTACAATTATTATTTGGGCTTCGAAAGTGGGCTTTATAAAAGCTTGTTTGAAGCGGGCTAGTAAAGTAATAATTTTTTTGGTTATAAATTTCGATATTTGGTCGACAATTTCTTGAATTTTTTAGATTTTTTCAATATATCGTCGAGATGTGGAGAAAAACGATATATCGAGCGATATGACATGTTGTCCGTAATTTAATTTTTTGAACGAAATTGAGATTTTTCTCAAATTCTTGAGATAATAAATTTCTTTAAATGAAAGGTTTCTTTAAATGAAAGGAAATTTTAGCCTAATAATTAATTTATGGTTTCCCCACTTACAGATCAAGTTCTCAAAGTTCTTACTTTATTTTAAAGTGAAGGCATATGATTAGTTGAAACATTTTTTTTTAATTTAATTATGTTTATTTTTCTCAAATTAAGGTAAATATTTTAGCTAGGTAAATATTTTGGCTACCGTTTTAACGGAACCTTCCGTACGACCCCAATTTCGCAGACCATATTTTAGGTGACCAATCACACTCAAATAATGATTGGTGGCGACTACTTTTTTTGTTGTTTTTATTTCTTTTAAAAACCCCGTTTAACATTGCGACAAAAAATATTATTTCATTTTAACTCATTATTTTAAGAGTTAGTAATGTCGACTCCGAGGGATGTAAATGCCCCGTATTGGCGCATGAAAAGTCTTAGTGCATTTGCTATTTTCACATTTGTTTTTCCTCGTTTCATTATTATTATCATTTTAAAAATATTTTCTTTCACACAAGTCACAATATAAAAAAAATAAAAATGCATAAAATAAGCAACCTAGATACGATCGAATACAAATTTGTATATAGTATTATATTCATTTTCTAAACCTAACAATATAGTTGTCAAACTTTACCTTTTAACAATTTAGTCCATGTCGTAAAAAATATTATTTATATTGAATAGAATTTATTTCCTATGTAGATCTATAAACAAATTACGGACCAAATTATTTTATAAACTATAACACTAAGTCATTCCATAAGAAAAAAAAAAAAAACAACACCTAATTTTGATGAGAAGTTTCCGGGTATAAATAAAGTTGTAACAAATTTAAAAATAGAGGAACGAGATTGTTCCAAACTAGAGTTTAGAGACGAAATCGTCACATCTATGAAGGTTTTTTTTTTTAAAAAAAATACATTCAATGACTAAAATGGATGTTTTAAAAATTCATGGATTAGGGTAGAACATATCTACAATTTAATGATGTTGCTACCTAGGATCGAATTGGGGACCTTTAGTGTGTAAAACTGACGTGATAACCACTACATCATAGCAAGATAATTTTTTTTATAAACTATAAGACTAAGTCATTCCATAAGAAGAAGAAAAAACGACACTTAATTTTGATGAGAAGTTTCAGGGTATAGATTAAATTGTAACAAATTTAAAAATAGAAGAACTGGATTGTTCCAAACTAAAGTTTAAAGACGAAATCGTCACTTCTATGAAAGTTGTTTTTTTTTTAAACGGATGTTTTCAAAACTAAAGTTTAAAGACGAAATCGTCACTTCTATGAAAGTTGTTTTTTTTTAAAAAAAAACGGATGTTTTCAAATTTCATGGATTAGAAATAGAACATGTAATGACCCCAAATTTTATATATAATTAATTAACTTAAAATGGGATAATTACTCATAACGCATAATTTTCTTTTTAAATAAAAATCTAAATTTCCATAATCATAAGTCTTAACACCTTAAATAAAACTTATAGTTTATTTGTAGCAGCGAAAATTATAAAACAGTGTCTATAAATAAAATAAACATAAACTAAAGTTGTGATCATAAATCATTAAACTTAAAATTTCGGGCACATCTCATGGTTCTTCCTCTTTAATGCCAAGATCATCCTCGATGAATTCACCATCATCTACAAGGCTATCTGAAAAATATAAAACCACGAGAGGTAGTATAAAAATACCTTGTAAGTGGTTCCTATCATAAGCAACCTTCATGCTCAAACACACACAACATGCTTAGGTGCTTGCATATCACATTCTAACATGTAGACTATGAAACAATCTACCTTAACATACTTGTACTTGCTTACATATTCTTACATACATACTTATATCCTTGATTTGGCGCCATGCTAAGCAGAAATACCCCATACTATGACCGTCAATTCCGCATGTAATATTTATAAGGTAATTGCCCCTTATAATTATCATCAACATGAACTAATTTTGTTTCCTAGGGCCCAACCCGTTAGCAGAAACCATACTTGTCATATCATACATCTAGCTGCATAACATAACTGCTTAATTTAGGTATTTCATGCCTAACATATTATTCCCTAACTCCATGACTCTACTTAGTTGACTCCATGAATGTAATGTAACACACATATATGCCATACCCAACCTAAGCATGCTTCACTAACCAATCGATGTAACATAGGTCATGTGAAGTGTAGAACCATACAAAAATAACATGACATAACATACTTTGCAAAACATCAAATATCATAAAACAACAAATCAATCAAGTATATATTAAAACAATATAATATAACTCACTTACAATCAATACCACAATTAAAAGATTAATCAAACATCACAACTATACAATACAACAATCAATTCGGCTACTTATGATAGAATCCACTTACCTCAAACTTCAAATCTAAATCCTTTAAAGCTTCCTAAATAACATATGATAAAAATTAAATTAGGTTTAACTTAAATTTAGTTTTGCTAAAGAAACTTTATTCACTGGCTAAAACACACTAACTTTACTAGCTAACCTAATTTGCATATTAATTCACATAGTTATAATTAATTATAAAATTAATATTCAAAACTCATAAGATACTTTTTGTGAACATATTAAGCTCTGATTTATAGATAAAAAAAATACATTAAAATAATTTACTACTTCATAGAATTCATTAAAAAATTGAAAACACAAATTGTACTAGTTTTTACCGATTTTAAGCCCTATGAAAATATGATCATGAAAGTTAATTTGAACTCCTTGAAAATATATTTAAGAATACTTTATTCTACTGGACATGATAAAAAAAATTCAAAACAAATGTAATTAAACTTCTATATCAATCAATTTCGAGCTAGAACTAGGAAATAGTGTAAACCGATAAACACCATTTTAGAGCAATTTTAAAGATTGTTTTTTTTAAGCATTTTAATTCTGATTTTCAGCCCCAAAATCAACACTTTTTAGATCTAAAACAACACCTAAAATTTTTCATGAGAACCCCTAAACGATTTCAAACAACAGAGAAAAAGAGGCTTACCGGTGGTGTGTTTTTCCTCTCTACCGTAAACGATGAATGGAGGAAAATTTCCAGCAACTAATTAGATTCAAATGATGCTGGAATACCTTAGAAAAGATAGGTATGAACATGTTTAGGATCTATGAAAAATATCAAGAAAGAATCACTACGAAACTAGATGGAAAATAACTCATTTCTTACCGATTTGGTGCAACCGATGAACGATTTTGTAAAATCCAAGAACAACACTTGAAACAATTTGCAAAACAAGTGATCCTTTCTCAAGATGAGATTTAAAGAATTAGAATAGGTGCTAGAGAGAAAACCTTGGAGATTTCTTTAGACAATTTTGGAATGACAATGAAAGGACACATAGAACTTAAGAGTAAAGTTCATTGGAATTTGAATCAACCAAGTGTTTCCTCTTCTCTTTGTATGAACATCCAAGAGGTCTTACAACATGTCATTTGGCTCTTCAACTCACCCACATAAATTCCTAATGACCCTTGGGTGAAAGTCTAAAAGATGTCTTAAGAAAAATTTACTAAGATTAAAGAACTTAATAACTAAGATGATTATTTTCCTCCTCTTTTGTCTACTTACTTTGACTAGGATAAAAGATGGAATGTAAATGTCAAGAATTATAGTTTACTTCTTTTATTACCTTGTAGTAAAATAGTTTATAAAATAATACAACTTATGGTAAAAGTTACAATTCACTATACTTATAAGTAACCACATCATACTTCCAATTTAAAGCTACATTCTTAGTTAATTAACCTTTTATGCATAAACATTTGACTCTTCTAATGGATAAATAACTAAATACAAATCAATAACTTGTTAATATATGAAATGAACTTCTCTAATTATACAATCATAACAAACAAACAACAATAGAAAATTACGAAAATACCCTTAATGGTAATGTGGGACATTACAAACTACCCCCCTTAAAAGAACTTTCGTCCTCGAAAGTTACCTGATCCTCGTAATGTAGGTCCGGGTATTTTTCTATAATATCCTTCTCAAATTCCCAAGTCGCAGTAGCTACTGAGTGATTCCTCCACAGAACTTTCACCATAGGAATTTCCCTATTTCTTAGTTTCCTTGTCTCTTTCGCAATAATACATATAGGTTTCTCTTCATAAGAAAGATCTTCATTTAACTGAAGCGGCTCAGGATCCAACACATTGAAAGGGGACGATACATACTTTCGTAGCATTGACACATGGAACACATTATGTACTGTCGACAGGTTTGGTGGCAATGCTAGTCGATACGCCACTGGACCAATGCGTTCCAAAATATCATACGGTCTGATATCTCGAGGACTCAATTTCCCTTTCTTACAAAACCGAAAAACACCTTTCATTGGAGCTATTTTAAGGAACACATGATCTCCTACTTCGGACTCCAAATCCTTTCTTCTACTATCAGCATAACTTTTTTGTCTACTTTGTGCTGTTTGCATTCTCTTACGAATCAATTGAATAGCTTTATTAGTAGTTCGAATTAACTCTGGTCCCAATAAAATTCGCTCCCCCACTTCGTCCCAATGGACCGGTGATCTACATTTCTTTCCATAAAGAGCTTCAAATGGTGTCATCCCAATTGTAGTCTGAAAACTATTATTATATGCAAACTCAACGAGAGGTAGATGTGTATCCCAACTACCTTTGAAATCTAAAACGCATGCTCTAAGCATATCTTGTAGAATTTGATTTACTCGTTCTGTCTGCCCGTCTGTCTGAGGATGGAAGGCTGTACTAAATTCCAACTTAGTACCCATAGCCTTTTGCAAACTTTTCCAAAAAGTAGATGTGAACCTGACATCTCTATCAGACACGATGGAAACTGGAACTCCATGAAGTCTCACAATCTCTTTGATATACAATTGTGCCCACTTTTCTACTGTATAAGTAGCTTGACCAGGTAAGAAGCGAGCTGATTTTGTGAGTCTATCCACAATAATCCAAATCGTAGTATAACTCTAAGGAGTCCTTGGAAGACCAACTATAAAATCCATCGAGATATTCTCCCATTTCCATAAAGGAACACTCAAGGGTTGCAATAAACCTGATGGTTTCTGCTTCAAGGCTTTCACTTGTTGATAAGTCAAACATTGACTAACAAAATTTGCCACATCTTTCTTCATATTGTGCCACCAGTAGTGTTGTTTCAACCCTCGATACATTCTTGTACTACCAGGATGTACAGAGAATGGTGTGTTATGTGCTTCTTCCAACACTTCCCTTCTAATGGTAGGACTTGAAGGAACGCATAGCTTACCTCGGAACAATAAGGCAAACTCTGAGGATATTGTAAAGCCGCCCTTGCCAACCGACTTTCGCAACTCCATTAACTTTATATCACCTTGCTGAGCGTCAATAATCTTCTGTCGTGGGATGATTTTACTGTAAGATGTGCTAACAATGCTTTGGTATCTTTAGAAACTAACTCAACCTCAAATGCTTCTAATTCATTTGCAAGTTCCTTTGACGTGACATCAAAAGATGGCATATGAGATGTATTTCTACTCAAGGCATCAACTACAACATTCGCCTTTCCTGGATGATAATTTATCTCGCAATCATAATCTTTCACGAGTTCTAACCATCGTCTTTGCCTTAAATTTAGATCATTTTGAGTAAATAAATACTTAAGGCTTTTATGGTCGGTAAATATTTGACTCTTTTCTCCATAAAGACAGTGCCGCCAAATTTTCAATGCGAAAACAACAGCTGCTAACTCCATATCATGTGTGGGATAATTCAACTCATGTTTTTTTTTAATTGACGTGAGGCATAGGCTATTACCTTACCATGTTGCATAAGAACACAACCTAAGCCTTTCTTGGAAGCATCACTGTAGATTACCATCCCTTTTGTACCATCAGGTATTTTTAGAACTGGTGTTGTCACCAACCTCTTCTTTAGCTCTTCGAAACTTGTCTCACAATCTTCATTCCAAGTATTAAGTAGCATTCTTACGGATGAGTTGAGTCAAAGGTGTTGCTAACTTCGAGAAATCTTGTACAAATCGTCGATAGTAGCCTGCAAGACCCAAAAAGCTGCGTATCTTTGTTACATTGGTAGGTCTAGGCCAATTACTCATAGCTTCAACCTTCGATGGATCCACAAAAACTCCATCTTCAAAGATAACATGAACCAAGAAACATATTCTATTCAACCAAAACTCACACTTAGAGAATTTGGCAAAGAGTTTATTTTGCCTCGGAGTTGCTAAAACCTTCCTGAAGTGTTCTTCATGCTTCTCCCTTGAGTTAGAGTAGACCAAGATATCATCAACAAAGACTATAACAAATGAATCACGGTAATCTTTGAAAACACTATTCATTAACTCCATAAATACTACAGGGGCATTAGTGAGTCCAAAGGACATTACCACAAATTCATAGTGTCCATATCTAGTTCTAAATGCGGTTTTAGGTATATCTTCGTGTTTAATTCTCTATTGTTGGTAACCAGATCTCAAGTCAATCTTTGAAAACACCTTTGCTCCTTGGAGTTGGTCGAACAAATCATCAATCCGAGGAAGTGAGTATTTATTGTTAATAGTCACCTTGTTAAGTTCTCGGTAATCAACGCATAGCCTCATAGAGCCATCCTTCTTTTTTACAAATAGAACAGGGGCTCCCCAAGGTGAGACACTAGGGCGAATAAAACCCTTGTCCAAGAGTTCTTGAATTTGGGTCTTCAACTCTTTAAGCTCGGCTGGAGCCATACGATATGAGGCCTTAGATATCGGGCATGTCCCAGGCAACAAGTCAATAAAAAAATTGACATCTCTATTCGGAGGCAATCCAGGTAACTCCTCTGGAAATACATCGGCGAAGTCTCTGACCACTGGTACTAAGTCAACCTTAGGAGTCTCTAGACTTATATCCACAATGTTCAACAAATAGGCCCACGCCCCCTGTTGTAGTAACTTATTTGCCTTCAATGCATATATGACTTTTGGAATGGTTTTAGTCTTGATTCCTCTAAACTTGAAAGGTTGACCAGTTGGTAGTTTCAAGTACACTTCCTTATTGCAACAATCAATAATAGCTTGATTTCTAGCTAACCAATTCATCCCCAAAATTACATCAAAGTCACACATGTCTAACTTAATTAGTTTTGCATCCAAGAGTTGGTTTGCTAAAGTTACTTTGCAGGCCTTAAAAACTTGGGTAGCAGACAAAGTAGCTCCGAAAGGAGTAGATACCACTAACTCATACCCTAACGACTCGAGGTTCAACCCAGCTTGTTTAACAAATTTTGTAGATATGAATGAATGACTAGACCTAGAGTAGGGATCACACGACCACCTTGATTCCTTGGAGGCATATCTATAATGGTACCTTATAAGTACTTTTTTTTTTCAAATCTAAATTCAAAGTATCGATGCTTTTCTATTAAATAAAAGCATCATAAACCTAGGAACTAATATCGAGTCGTACAAAGTCAAACATTTTCTACGCCTAGTTAATTTCTCAAGGAACATCTTATACCAAGTTCAAAGATAAATATATATATAAAAAAAAATATTACCACTATATCATCAAATAAAGAAAGTAAATCAACAAAAGAATATGTAGAGATAATACCTGGCATTGTCGAAGTCGAAGCATGAGACAAGCCCTACTTTATTCTAAGTACTATTTGATTTACTTTGTTTAAACATCTACTTATTTTACAGCTTATATTATAAGCTAGTCTACATGATTTTATTGCTCTGATACCAACTGTATGACCCCAAATTTTATATATAATTAATTAACTTAAAATGGGATAATTACTCATAACGCATAATTTTCTTTTTAAATAAAAATCTAAATTTCCATAATCATAAGTCTTAACACCTTAAATAAAACTTAAAGTTTATCTGTAGCAGCGGAAATTATAAAACAGTGTCTATAAATAAAATAAACATAAACTAAAGTTGTAATCATAAATCATTAAACTTAAAATTTCGGGCACATCTCATGGTTCTTCCTCTTCAATGCAAAGATCATCCTCGATGAATTCACCATCATCTACAAGGCTATCTGAAAAATATAAAACCACGAGAGGTAGTATAAAAATACCTTGTAAGTGGTTCCTATCATAAGGAACCTTCATGCTCAAACACACACAACATGCTTACGTGCTTGCATATCACATCCTAACATGTAGACTATGAAACAATCTACCTTAACATACCTGTACTTGCTTACATATTCTTACATACATACTTATATCCTTGATTTGGCGCCATGCTAAGCAGAAATACCCCATACCATGACCGTCAATTCCGCATGTAATATTTATAAGGTAATTGCCCCTTATAATTATCATTAACATGAACTAATTTTGTTTCCTAGGGCCCAGCCCGTTAGCAGAAACCATACTTGTCATATCATACATCTAGCTGCATAACATAACTGCTTAATTTGGGTATTTCATGCCTAACATCTTCTTCCCTAACTCCATAACTCTACTTAGTTGACTCCATGAATGTAATGTAACACACATATATGCCATACTCAACCTAAGCATGCTTCACTAACCAATCAATGTAACATAGGTCATGTGAAGTGTAGAACCATACAAAAATAACATGACATAACATACTTTGCAAAACATCAAATATCATAAAACAACAAATCAATCAAGTATATATTAAAACAATATAATATAACTCACTTACAATCAATACCACAATAAAACGATTAATCAAACATCACAACTATACAATACAACAATCAATTCGGCTACTTATGATAGAATCCACTTACCTCAAGCTTCAAATCTAAATCCTTTAAAGCTTCCTAAATAACATATGATACAAATTAAATTAGGTCTACTTAAATTTAGTTTTGCTAAAGAAACTTCATCCACTAGCTAAAACACACTAAATTTACTAGCTAACCCAATTTGCATATTAATTCACATAGTTATAATTAATCATAAAATTAATATTCAAAACTCATAAGATACTTTTTGTGAACATATTAAGCTCTGATTTATAGATAAAAAATACATTAAAATAGTTTACTACTTCATAGAATTCATTAAAAAATTGAAAACACAAATTGTACTAGTTTTTACCGATTTTAAGCCCTATGAAAATATGATCATGAAAGTTAATTTGAACTCCTTGAAAATATATTTAAGCTTACTTTATGCTACTGGAAATGATAAAAAAAATTCAAAACAAATGTAATTAAACTTCTATATCAATCAATTTCGAGTTAGAACTAGGAAATAGTGTAAACTGATAAACACCATTTTAGAGCAATTTTAAAGATTGTTTTTTTAAGCATTTTAATTCTGATTTTCAGCCCCAAAATCAACACTTTTAGATCTAAAACAACACCTAAAATTTTTCATGAGAACCCCTAAACGATTTCAATCAACAGAGAAAAAGAGGCTTACCGGTGGTGTGTTTTTCCTCTCTACCGTAAACGATGAATGGAGGAAAATTTCCAGCAACTAATTAGATTCAAATGATGCTGGAATACCTTAGAAAAGATAGGTATGAACATGTTTAGGATCTATGAAAAATATCAAGAAAGAATCACTACGAAACTAGATGGAAAACAACTCATTTCTTACCGATTTGGTGCAACCGATGAACGATTTTGTAAAATCCAAGAACAACAGTTGAAACAATTTGCAAAACAAGTGATCCTTTCTCAAGATGAGATTTACAGAATTAGAATAGGTGCTAGAGAGAAAACCTTGGAGATTTCTTTAGACAATTTTGGAATGACAATGAAAGGACACATAAAACTTAAGAGTAAAGTTCATTGAAATTTGAATCAACCAAGTATTTTCTCTTCTCTTTGTATGAACATCCAAGAGGTCTTACAACATGTCATTTGGCTCTTCAACTCACCCACATAAATTCCTAATGACCCTTGGGTGAAAGTCTAAAAGATGTCTTAAGAAAAATTTACTAAGATTAAAGAACTTAATAACTAAGATGACTATTTTCCTCCTCTTTTGTCTACTTACTTTGACTAGGATAAAAGATGGAATGTAAATGTCAAGAATTATAGTTTACTTCTTTTATTACCTTGTAGTAAAATAGTTTATAAAATAATACAACTTATGGTAAAAGTTACAATTCACTATACTTATAACCACTACACCATAGCAACCTAGTTGGTACTAATACAAATTTGTAAATAGTATTATATCCATTTTCTAAACCTAACAATTTTGTTGTCAAACTTTACTTTTTAAAAATTTAATCCCTTTCGTGAAAAAATTATTTATATTGAATTGAATTTATTTCCTATGTAGATCTATTAACTAATTAGGGACAAAATTTGTTTATAAACTATAAAAACTAAGTCATTACATTAGAAATAAAAAAATTACACTTAATTTTGATTAGAATTTTCAGGGTATAGATTAAATTCTTACAAATTTGAACGTATAGAAACTAAATTAATGCATGCTAAAGTTCAGAGGTTAAATTGTAACAAATTTAAAAATACAGGGATTAGATTGTTACAAACTAAAGTTTAGAGACAAAATCGTCACTGTTCACACGAGATTTCAATATAGGAGAAATTTGATACGTGGAAATGAACTTGAATTTTATTGATTTTTATAAGTGTTACAGTCTCTAATCTTTATCCTCTGATGCTTTCTCTCCAATGTAGACGTCTGCTTTGGGCTGGTTGATTTCCTGGATCGGCCTGTCGGCTTATTGATCTTTGGAGCGGCTTGTTGACTTGTTTGGAGCGGCCTGTTGACTTGTTGATCTTTGGAGCGGCCTGTTGATTTGTTTGTCGGCTTATTGATCTTTGGAGCGGCTTGTTGACTTGTTTGGAGCGGCCTGTTGACTTGTTGATCTTTGGAGCGGCCTGTTGATTTGTGGTTGAAGTCTGTAGTCTTCGAATCTTCTGAACTCTGAGTCTTTTATGCCTCTGAATTCTCTGGACTCTGATTGCTGGAGCTTCTGACTTCTCTAGATTCTGGCTCAATGCTGAAGGTCCAGAATGAATGGTGGCCTTCTCTATTTATAGAGTTTGATGGACCTAGTATGGGCTTGGGCCTGATTGACTTTTGACCCAACTTTTGGGCTTTTATTTATTTGGGCTTAATCCATTTATTTTCAATAACTTGGATTATTTAAATTTAGCCCAAAATTATTTTTAGCTATCTCAGGCTAAATAACTTTGGGTCCAACCGCCATGTGGCAATGTTTGATTGGACTAGCTCGGGTCGTCCGAGGAGCATGTGGCAAAATTTGATTTACCAATTTTATATGTCTCTTAATTTAAATTTAGGACATGTGTAACTTTGTAATTGGTCCCAAATTTATAAATATATATTTTTATCATTAACTTGAATTAACTCAAATTAATGATGTGTCAATTTGTGATTGGCCGAAATTTATTATTCAACAAATGCCCCTTTTCGAAATTTATGCACCTATATGCGTGCGTGAATTTCGGAAAGAAAGAAATAATGTCATTTGAAATATATGATATGATATATAAACAAAATCTTAATTTATTGATTTTTATGGGCAACATGAATTTGATACACGACTCCGAAATATTTTATTTTCAAAGTCAACACTAATTGTTTTGACGTTTCAACTTTTGACATTTATTTTTTTTAATGTAAAAAATATTGAAACAAAGTATCCAAAATTTGACTTTCATCAATATTTAGTAATCAAAATAATGAATCAAACAAATTTAATTGGCCAAAGTTTTGACATTTGCATTTAGGACAATTTCCCTTATAATTGAAACATGAATTAGGAATTAGATATTTCCTTAATAAAAAAAAGTATAAATTTTTTTTTATGTCAAATTTTATTATTTTAGACACATGAATGAGGTAGGATATTTTCCTTAATAAAAAAGTAGGAAACCTCCTTATTTGATTAACCCAAAATTTTGACTTTTTGCATTTAAGAAAAATTCTCTCCTAATTGAAATATGGATTAGGAATTAGATTTTTCCTTAATGAAAAAGTAGGGATTTTTTTTTTATGTCAAATTTTATTATTTTGGACAATGAATGAGAGTAAGATATTTTACCTTAATAAAAAAGTAGGAAACCTTTTGATTAACCCAAAATTTTGACTTTTTGCATTTAAGAAAAATTCTCTCCTAATTGAAATATGGATTAGGAATTAGATTTTTCCTTAATGAAAAAGTAGGGATTTTTTTTTTTATGTCAAATTTTATTATTTTGGACAATGAATGAGAATAAGATATTTTACCTTAATAAAAAGGTAGGAAACCTTTTGATTAACCCAAAATTTTGACTTTTTGCATTTAAGAAAAATTCTCTCCTAATTGAAATATGAATTAAGAATTAGATTTTTCCTTAATGAAAAAAGTAGGGATTTTTTTGTATATCAAATTTTATTATTTTGGACAATGAATGAGAGTAAGATATTTTACCTTAATCAAAGAGTAGGAAACATCCTTATTTGATTAGGCCAAAATTTTCACCGAAAATAAAGAAATTCCTTGTTGTGACCTAAATCTCCTCTTATAAATTAAAGGCAATTGCATGCACTCATACACAATTCAGTCCATAGAAAGAGATTTTGGTATGCCCCAAAACTTTTTATTTTTCCAACACTTTTTTTTTTTTTTTTAACTTGACTTCTAATCTTCATATTTTTTTCTTCTTTTTGTAGGTCTTGGATTCTTCTTTTGCTCGTAGCAACAAGCGTTCTTCAAGCCATTTTATTTGCGTTATCGGTAAGCGAAAAGAATTGTTTGAAACTCTATTTCTTACCTTTAACGGTTGCAAATTTCAACCCATTTGTTTTGATTTTTGGTATTTTTTTAATGTTTTTGTAATTTTTTTTGTTTTTGTTTGTTTGTTTGTTTTTTTTTTTTTTAAAACTGTTTCTTTTTCTTTTTCTGTTTTAAAATAAACTTTTTTTTTTATGCTGTTTTTTTTTCTTTTTTAAATCTGTTTTTTTTTTTTTTTAATTTTTTTTTTAAAAAAGATGTTTTTCTTTTTCTTTTTGTAAAACTGTTTTTCTTTTTTCTGTTTTAAAACAAACTGTTTTTTTTTTAAAGCTGTTTTTAAATCTTTTTTTTTCTGTTTTTTTAAAACTGTTTTTTTTTTTCTTTTCTAAAACTGTTTTTTTTTTATTATTATTTTTTTAAAGCTGTTTTTTAAATTTTTTTTTTCTCTTTTTTTAAAACTGTTTTTTTTTTATTATTTTTTTAAAGCTGTTTTTAAATTTTTTTTTTCTCTTTTTTAAAACTGTGTTTTTTTTTTAAAAACCGTTTTTTTTTATTATTTTTTTAAAGCTGTTTTTAAATCTTTTTTTTTTTCTCTTTTTTTAAAATTGTTTTTTTTTTCTTTTCCAAAACTGTTTTTTTTTTTTTTTTTTTTTTTTTAAAGCTGTTTTTAATTTTTTTTTTTTTTTTTTTCAACTGCTTCACAACTGTACTAGTGGCTTGTGCTCTCCATCTGAAAAGGTACCAATTTCATACTCAACTTGTTTTTTTTTTTTTAAACAAGTTAAAGTATGCATTTTTGTTTGATGATGCTCCTATTGAATATGCATTTGCAAATTGTTTTGATTTCTCCGTAGAACTTTTGTCCATTGCTATGGTAAACTGTTTAGATCTTGTGTGCATCACTTTGTCTTGTCATTATTGATCTTGATTTGCTAGTAAAATGTATCCTACTTAGTGCTCACCAACTTCAACAGTGATGCCACTTATGTCTAGACACTTCACCTTTGGTGATTGTTGTAGCCTGACAGGTGTGCTCACCAGCTCCGCCTACAGTGATATCACTTCTGTCTAGACACTTCACCTTTGGTGATTGTTGTAACCTGACAGGAGTGCTCGCCAGCTCCACCTACATTGATGTCACTTCTTTCTAGACACTTCACTTTTGGTGATTGTTGTAACCTGACAGGAGTGCTCGTCAGCTCCACCTACATTGATGTGACTTCTGTCTAGACACTTCACCTTTGGTGATTGTTGTAACCTGACAGGAGTGCTCGCCAGCTTCGCCTGCAGTGATATCACTTCTGTCTAGACACTTCACCTTTGGTGATTGTTGTAACCTGACAGGAGTGTTCGTCAGCTCCGCCTGCAGTGATCTCACTTTTGTCTAGACACATCGCCTTTGGTGATGGTTGTAGCCTGACAGGAGTGTCCACCAGATCAAACAGTGATGTCGCGCTACACATTTTTTTTTAATTTTGTTCATGATGTGAGATGATGATGATTTTTTTTTATTCTGGACTGAGCTTAAAGTTTCCTTCAAGTTGCCTACGTACCCTTTAACAAAAGGGATCAAGTCATAACGTAGTTCATTGCACACACATTTTTTATTTTTTATTTTTTTTTTAAGGCCGTTCGCAATTTTAACTCATGCGGGCTAGGAGTACCATGCAGTTTAGGCTCTTGCGATAAGGAGCGTTACATTTTACGCATAGTATTTCTTCAGAAACTTTCCGTTGATCGGACCAATTCTGAGTCCGTCTTTGTCAACTATCTTGTATGCTCCATTCGTGTAGACTTCTTTCACAACGTAGGGTCCGTCCCATTTAGGAGTGAACTTATTCCCTGTATGTCGAGTTGTTATAATAGGTCTTCGAACTGCTAGCACGAGCTCCCCAACTTGGAATGAGCGAGGTCGTATCTTTTTGTCGAAAGCTTTACACATGCGTGCTTGATAGCATTCTAATGTTTGCTGCGCGTCTAGTCTTTTTTCATCCAACGCCTCCAATTCTTGGAGACGTAACTTGGCATTATCCTCAACAGTGAGTCCTTCTTGAACTGCCATTCGCAACGATGGGATTTCTCTCTCCAAAGGGAGAACAGCTTCTACTCCATAGACAAGAGAATAAGGTGTGGCTCCTGTCGGAGTACGATAGGTAGTTCAATATGCCCATAATGCTTCGCCGATTCTTTCTTGCCAGTCTCTTTTCGTTTTTGATACTACTTTCTTCAACAAGTTGCATAACGTCTTGTTAAATGCTTCAGCTAAGCCATTTGCCGCGGCATTGTACATAGAAGAATTAAATTGCTTGCAGCTAAACTTTTCGCATAACTTGTCCATTAAGCTGTTAGAAAATTGTCTCCCATTGTCGGTCACAATGCGATGAGGAATGCCATATCGATAGATGAGATGATTACGAACAAAATCAGCTACATTTTCTTTCTTTGCTTCTTTTAATGCAACGGCTTCAGCCCATCTTGAGGAATAATCTGTCGCCGCAAGGATATAAGAATGCCCTGCTGATGATTTAGGTGTTATTGGCCCGACAAGGTCAAGTCCCCAAGCTTCGAATGGCCATGAGGCTACAGTTGGATGAAGTGGCTCCGGAGATTGATGTATGAAGTTGGCATGAAATTGACAAGCTTCACATTTCTTCGCGTACTGCATTGAGTCTTGAACCATCGATGGCCAATAATAACCCATCCTTTTCAGCTGAAAATGAAGTTTTGGCCCGGATTGGTGAGCTCCACAGAGGCCTGAATGAGCTTCTTCTAAGGCTTGTGTTGATTCTTCTTTTCCTAAGCATCAAAGAAAAAGACCCTCATATGAGCGGCGATATAGAACATCTTTGTAGTGGATGAATCGAGATGCTCTTCTCCGTATCTCAGTTTTATGTCGCACATCAATGGGAAGCTTTCCATGCTGTAGATAATCTATAATCGATTGTCTCCAATCTTCTTCTTCAATCACATAGACGGATATTACATTGGTTTCTTGACTTTCTTTTTCAGTCGGTGGTACAATCCATCTTTGACAAAGTGGGATGTTTAAAACTTCACTTTCTGAAATTGAAAGAGCCGTGGCCAGATTTGCCAACGCATCTGCCTTTGTATTTTCGGTTCTTGGAACATGCTCTATCGTCATACTTTCAAAATTTTCTAATAGTTGCCTGGCATAATTGAAGTAAGGTATTAAATCTTCATGCTTTACCTCGTATTGGAGTAACAATTGATTGATTATCAATTTTGAATCTCCATAGATTTCTATATAACTCACCCCAATTTCTATGGCTATTTGAAGACCCATAATGAGCGCTTGGTATTCGGCAACATTATTCGAACATACTTCTCCGAATGTGAAGCTATATGGTAACATATGTTTTTCAGGCGAGATAAATATTACGCCTGCTCCTGCGCCATTCCTTCGAGCTGCCCCGTCAAAATACATAGTCCAAGGTTCAGCAATTTCGACGTAGAAGATTTCTTCGTCAGGCAAGTCTTCCGATTATTTCCAGTCTGATGGCACTGGATGATCTGCCAAGAAGTCTGCCAAGGCTTGCCCCTTCACCGCCTTTTGCGGAACGTAGACGATATCATATTGCTGAAGTAAGATTGCCCACTTAGCCAATCGTCCTGAGATAATCGGCCGGGATAAGACATATTTGATTGGGTCTGCCTTCGCCACCAAATGCACTGTGAACGCTTGCATATAATGCCTTAGTTTATCGATGGCAAAGAAAAGTGAAAGACACATCTTCTCGATAGGTGAATAATTCAGTTCTGCCCCATTCAAAGTTCTACTTAGATAGTAAAGGGCACACTCTTTACCTTTCTCTCTTTCTTGTGCTAGCAATGCCCCAAGCGATCTTTCTTGTGCAGTAATATACAATATTAATGGTTTTTCTGCTATGGGAGCGCTTAAAACTGGAGGGTTGAGCAAATATTTCTTTATGCTATCAAAAGCATTTTGACATGCATTGTCCCACTCAAATGTCGTATCCTTCCTCATCAATCTTTGGAATGGTTGACATCGACCTGCTAGATTAGAGATGAACCTTCTGATATAAGCCAGTCGTCCTTGAAGACTTCTTAGTTCATCTAAGTTTCGCGGCTCTGGCATTTTCTGAATGGCATCGATCTTGGACTGGTCGATTTCAATCCCTCGATGCTTTACTACGAAACCAAGAAACTTTCCTGATGTCACGCCGAATGCACATTTGAGAGGATTCATTTTCAATTGATATTTTCTCAGACGATCGAAAACTATCTTTAGATCTTGTAAGTGGTCTTTTCGTTTGTTGGACTTAACTACAAGATCGTCAACATAACATTCGACGCGTTTATGGAGCATGTCATCAAAGATCTTTTGCATAGCACGCTGGTAAGTTGCTCCAGCATTCTTCAAACCAAAGGGCATCACTTTGTAACAATATATTCCTTTGGGAGTTCGGAATGCTGTCATCTCTTCATCTTGAAGGGCCATCCGAATTTGATTATATCCTGAAGATCCATCCATGAATGATAAAGCTTCATGTCCTGTGGTAGCGTCAACCATGAGTTCAGTGATGGGCAATGGAAAATCATCTTTGGGGCATGCATTATTGAGATCGCGAAAGTCAACACATACGCGGAGTTGTCCATTCTTCTTTTTCACTGGAACAATATTTGATATCCATGTTGGATATTTTACCTCTCTGATGAACCCCGCTTCTATCAATTTATTAACTTCAACTTCAATTTGAGGAACGAGCTCCGGTCGAAAACGTCTTTGACCTTGCTTGATTGGTCGATACCCTTGTTTGGTTGCAAGATGGTGGACTGCTATCTTTGGGTCGAGTCCTGGCATCTCTTTGTACGACCAAGCAAAAATATCTTTGTATAAAGTGAGCAAGTTCAAATATTCACCTTCCTCTTCACCATTAAGTGATGCACTTATGAAGGTTGGACGTGGATTTTCAGCCGTACCGAGGTTTACCTCTTTGAGCTCATCAATCGTAGATTGACTACCATCTTCTAGTGATGCTGGCGCTTCTTCAACATCTTCTTCGGAAATTTCAATGTCTGACATTTCTTCAACGGTAATATGACAACAGACATCCTGACCTTCTTCATGCTCTTGGTTTACCTGTGCAGGATTAGTCAAAATGGTTAACTATCGCTTCACTTTCAAAGAACCTTCCATATTTATAAGAACAAACGACTTTCTTTTCATCCGTGAAGGAACAATACTACGAAATTCATTATCGTCATTCATTTCTTCAAGTTGTTCTTTTTCTTGAGTTTTCAACTTTCCCCCGTAATGATTACTCGTTGTTTCAAGGCGATCGAAGACTGATCGCGAAGGTTTGTCTATTTTCTTTGATGCAGACACGCTTAACCTTCGGAATACTGAAAGTCGAGTGGGTATTGAAGCCAGACTTTGATCTTCTCTTTTTGTTGTCGTGAAACTTAAACGTTGGTGAACTGAAAGACGGGTAGTTGGAACTTCAATGCGGTTGAAGACAGAGATCCTCTGATTATTATTGTTCTTTTCTTCTTCTGAGTCGCCAACCTCTTCTGTCGTTATGTGATGGGCATTCACAACTTTTTCTTTTCCCTTTCTTATTATGCGAATTGGCTCTGGTGGGTTATACCCTAGTCCAGCTCTTGAAGTAGGTATGACGTAACCCTCTTTTTGGAGCTTCTTTTGTGTTGGAGAAAGATTAGGCATTTCGTCAAAGATTTTTAGACCTTCGAACTTTGTATGTGTTGTGAAGTCATAGCCTGCCTTTTCTAGGAGTTTGTATGCATTTGGATCAAACCCATCATTCGTTCGTTTGTCAGGTAAAGTCTTTTTTGTGTGGTCATCCTTCGACTCCCGGATCTCTTGTTTGGTAATCGTTGTAAGAGGTGTGACAAAACTTTCTTTTAGAATTTCCACGTCACCGACTTTCAGATTTCTTGAACATTCTGTGAATGGTGATTCCCCTTTCTTACGTCGAGACAAAGGGACATAGCGCAATACAAGAATATTTGGCGGCTTCTCTTCTTTTGGGGCCTTTGACTGTGTCTGATAAAAGTTTTATCCGTTTGAACTTTGCAAACATCTACTTCTTCGACTTGCTTTTTCTTTGTATTTTTTTGGTGTTCCGTCTTTCCATTTTCAACCAAAGGGATTTCTGCAACAGCTATCTCCACTGCCTCATCGTTCTGTATATAGAATTTTGCGTCTGCGAAGTGAGACTCTGCCTCCGAGAATGGATTGGTATCCGCTTCGACTTTCTTAACACCGTCTTGATAGTATTTGAAACATTGATGTAGTGTAGAAGGTATTACTCCATTCCCATGTATCCATGGACGACCTAACAGTAACTTGTAAGTAGTCTTGGAGTCTATGATGTGGAACAAAGTGTTGGCCTTCAAATCTCCGATAATAAGCTCTAGACGGATCATGCCGATTGCTCGCTGTCCACCTTGGTTAAATCCTTGGATAACCAATCGACTATTTGTTAATTCGTCCGTTGAGATCCCTATTTTTGTCATGGTCGACTTAGGCATTATATTGACAGCTGATCCATCGTCAATGAGAATCCGACCAACTCTTTGCTCTTGGATGTAGCCCGAGACGAATAACGGTCTATTATGAGGCTTTGATCCTAACATCAAGTCTTCATCTGTGAAGCTAATGGACACGCAACATGAGGCACCTACGTGTACTTCAGAGTCGTCGATGTTGAATGAAGGTAGATCTCCTGTCTTTCCTACCACTTGAGATGAGATTGATAAAGAATCGTCTTCTTCGAACGTGTCAATCACATGGCATGTGACAGTGTCATGGATGTCTTTGTGTTCTTCATTAAGAAAGTTCTTTGGAAAAAATTCTTTTAGCATCAATGGTTGTCGAGATCGAACAAAATCTTCATTCTCTTCTACGACCAACTTATGCTTTCTGGAGCCTATAGTCTTTTTCTTCTTCTTTTGCGACATATTCTTTCTTCTATAGTTTCGAAATACTTGAGGCTCTTTCCGGACAGAGTGTGGTACTTTCTTCTTTCGACGAGTTACCAAAATCCATTCTTCATCTTCGTTTTTAATAGACCCAGATTTGCTATGGGAGATAATTCTTGGAAATTCTTGCTGAAACCAAATAACTACAGGCTCTAAAGTTCCGAATTGAATCAGACTCGCTTCTAGATTATGAACTGTGCTTGAACATGTTTGGTTGTTGAGGTTTGTTGCTATTGTAGCATGGTTCGATTGCGCTACTTCATCAAGCTCCAACTCAATCCTTTTTTCTGTAGCTAACTTCAAAATTAGCTCCTTCAGAACAAAACATTTCTCCACCGGGTGACTGATAACTCGGTGATACTTGCAGTAATTGGGATCATTAACTCGTCCCATTTCTTCTGGTCGCTTACACTCTGGTAATTCAATAAGTTTCTTTTCCAAGAGTTGTTCTAACATGTCTGAGATGTCAGAGTCTGGAAAAGGGTAAACTTTTTCTTGTCTTTCTTTCAGGGTCAAACGTCTTTTTTCGCCTCCATCATGTTGCTTCTCTGTCTGCTTGTCTTCTCCTCTTGCAAAAAATTTGAAGGGAGTTGCATTAACGACCATTGATTCTTTGGTAGGGCCTTTAGAAAACTTTTCAGTAGTCGCCGCTTCTTTCTTTTCTTTCTTGATGTCTAGAGCAAGAAGATCTTTATTTCCTCTGTTGGCGATGCTCAACTCCATGTCATGAGCACGAGTTGCTAGTTCTTCGAACGTGTGAGGCATAATTCCCTGCAAAATATAATGGAGTCCCCAATGCATGCCTTGAATACACATTCCAATTGCAGATATTTCGGTGAGCCGATCTTTGCAGTCGAGACTTAGAGTTCTCCAGCGGTTGATGTAGTCAACAACGGGTTCGCCTTTTCGCTGTTGGGTATTTGTGAGCTCCAACATGCTGACAGTTCGCCTTGTGCTATAAAAGCGGTTGAGGAACTCCTTTTCAAGCTGCTCCCCACTTTCAATAGTCTCAGATTCAAGATCAGTATACCAGTCAAAAGCGTTTCCCTTCAGTGTCCGGACAATTTGTTTGACTAGTAGATCTCCTCGTGTACCGGCATTTTCACATGTTTCGATAAAGTGAGCAATATGTTGCTTGGGATTGCCCTTCCCATCGAACTGTTGAAACTTTGGTGGTTGATATCCACTAGGCATCTTCAGGTTGTCAATCCTCTTGGTATAAGGCTTAGAATAAAAGATGGAACTTTGAGCAGGTCCACCATATTGAGCTCTGATGGAGTTCATAATCATATCTTGGAGATGTTGGACAGACAAGGAAGCGATTGAAGTAGAATGTTGCGACTGACCTTCTTGTGCGACGTTCTTTCCTTTATTTTTGACGGCAGGGGTCTGACTTGATTCCACGGCGTCTCGACTTTCAATTTGATTCTTGAGAGAAGCTATTTCATAGTCTTTTTCCTCTACCGCCTTCAGTAACATGCTAATCTTCTTTTCCACTTCAGCCATTCTTTCTTCACTAGTGCCTGCATCAGTCATCATGACGGACATCACATCCAGATTTGATGCTTCTTTTGGTTGAAGAGAAGGAAAAACAAGTTGATCAAACACAAGGTTTTCTGCAAGGAGAATATCAGCTTGAGCAGATTCTATCATGCGTCTCAACATTTTGTTCGCGATGACAGGTGTTTGACTTTCTTCATCCTGAATTTTTTAGAGCGACTGCGCGTAACTGGCCCTCCATAGGAGTCATTTGAAGCAGCAGTCTTTGAAGGAGCTTCTTTGGATGCCATCACTTTTTGGAGAGAGAAAGAGATGAGAGGTAGAAACTGTCCCACCGGGCGTGCCAATTTGTTCACACGAGATTTCAATATAGGAGAAATTTGATACGTGGAAATGAACTTGAATTTTATTGATTTTTATAAGTGTTACAGTCTCTAATCTTTATCCTCTGATGCTTTCTCTCCAATGTAGACGTCTACTTTGGGCTGGTTGATTTCCTAGATCGGCCTGTCGGCTTATTGATCTTTGGAGCGGCTTGTTGACTTGTTTGGAGCGGCCTGTTGACTTGTTGATCTTTGGAGCGGCCTGTTGATTTGTTGTTGAAGTCTGTAGTCTTCGAATCTTCTGAACTCTGAGTCTTTGATGCCTCTGAATTCTCTGGATTCTGATTGCTGGAGCTTCTGACTTCTCTGGATTCTGGCTCAATGCTGAATGTCCAGAATGAATGGTGGCCTTCTCTATTTATAGAGTTTGATGGACCTAGTATGGGCTTGGGCCTGATTGACTTTTGACCCAACTTTTGGGCTTTTATTTATTTGGGCTTAATCCATTTATTTTCAATAACTTGGATTATTTAAATTTAGCCCAAAATTATTTTTAGCTATCTCAGGCTAAATAACTTTGGGTCCAACCGCCATGTGGCAATGTTTGATTGGACTAGCTCGGGTCGTCCGAGGAGCATGTGGCAAAATTTGATTTACCAATTTTATATGTCTCTTAATTTAAATTTAGGACATGTGTAACTTTGTAATTGGTCCCAAATTTATAAAT
Source organism: Herpetospermum pedunculosum (assembly GCA_028017165.1). Classification (NCBI taxonomy): domain Eukaryota; kingdom Viridiplantae; phylum Streptophyta; class Magnoliopsida; order Cucurbitales; family Cucurbitaceae; genus Herpetospermum; species Herpetospermum pedunculosum. The sequence goes on along the minus strand of CM051528.1, from coordinate 46,908,490 downwards.
ATATATTTTTATCATTAACTTGAATTAACTCAAATTAATGATGTGTCAATTTGTGATTGGCCGAAATTTATTATTCAAGTTCTTCTTTTTTTAAAAAAAAAACATTCAATGACTAAAATGGATGTTTCAAATTTCATGAATTAGAGTAAAACATATCCACAAATTAATGATGTTGCTACCCAGGATCGAACTGGGGACCTTTAGTGTGTAAAACTAACGTGATAACCACTACACCATAGCAACATAGTTAAGTCTAATACAAATTTGTATTTAGTATTATATCCATTTTCTAAACCTAACAATTTGGTTGTCAAACTTTACTTTTTAACAATTTAATCCATGTCGTGAAAAATATTATTTATATTGAATTAAATTTATTTCCTATGTAGATCTATAAACAAATTACGGACCAATTTTTTTTTATAAACTATAAGACTAAGTCATTCCATAAGAAGAAGAAAAACAACACTTAATTTTGATGAGAAGTTTCAAGGTATAGATTAAATTGTAACAAATGTTTTTAACAATTTAATCCATGTCGTCAAAAATATTATTTATATGGAAATGAATTTATTTCCTATGTAGATCTATTAACTAATTAGGGACAAAATTTGTTTATAAACTATAAAGACTAAGTCATTACATAAGAAAAAAAAATAACACTTAATTTTGATGAGAAATTTTCAGGGTATACATTAAATTGTTTCAAATTTAAACGTATAGAATTTAAATTATTGCATGCTAAAGTTCAGAGGTTAAATTGTAACAAATTTATAAATAAAGGTACTGGATTGTTACAAACTAAAGTTTAGAGACAAAATTGTCACTTCCATGAAAGTTCTTTTTTTTTTGCAACGGTAGTTTAATTAATGCGGGGATTGAACCCATGACCTTTTGGTCACCGGCACAACCCTAATTGGCATAGAGGAACGGGTACGCTAATTAAAAAAAAAACATTGAATGACTAAAATTGATGTTTTCAAATTTAAGTTCAAAGGTTAAATTGTAACAAATTTATAAATACAGGTTGGATTGTTACAAACTAAAGTTTAGAGACTAAATCGTCACTTCAATGAAAGTTCTTTTTTTTAAAAGAAAAAAACAACTAAAATGGATGTTTTCAAATGTCAGGGGGGATTAGAATAGAAAAAATCTCCGATGAACTGCAGACCTTTAGTGTGTAAATCTAACGTGAGTTAAAAATACAGGGACTAGATTGTTACAAACTAATGTACCTTTTGTGTGTAAATCTAATGTGAGTTAAAAATACAGGGACTAGTTTGTTACAAACTAACGTGATAACCACTACACCATAACAACCTAATTAGAATTTCATACAAATTTGTATATTATTATATCCATTTTCTAAACATAACAATTTAAGTTGTTAAACTTTACTTTTTAACAATTTCGTCCATGTCGTAAAAATATTATTTATATTGAATAGAATTTATTTCCTATGCAGATCTATAAACAAATTACGGACCAATTTTTTTTATAAACTATAAGACTAAGTCATTCCATAAGGAGAAGAAAAACAACACTTAATTTTGATGAGAAGTTTCAGGGTATAGATTAAATTGTAACAAATTTAAAAATAGAGGAACGGGTACGCTAATTAATTTTATTACAAATAACATTTTACATATATAATTCATATTCATTACCTAATCATTCGCTCTTTAAAAACTTTCGGAGGCGAATAAGAAAATTCGGGTTGAATTACCTTTCAATCATAAAGTTGGTTCAAAGTCTTTTTGTCAAATACTAGAAGAATAGGTGTGTTGCTAAAATATCTTTCTCTATAATTATTAGTCTAAAGATTATGATAATAATACTTTTTATATGATTTTGAATTGTAGAAAAAGAAATTTGGTGACGACAGCCAACAAGAGCATAGCTCAAAGGCATGATGTATTGCCTAGTGATCATGAGGTACTAGGTTCAATCCCCCACCCCAACATGTTGTCAAAAAAAAAAAAAAAAAAGTTAGTGACGACCAATTTGGACCAATTGATTTATTTGAGCAGACACACACAGAAGAAGGCGCTCATGTAAGTAAATTTGTCACAATATTACTTATAGTAGGAATCCCTGATTTTATTATTCTTTTCAAACCAAAACCAACCCAACATATTATCAATTTATTTTTGTTACTTTTTGCATTCGAAAAATAATTCTTTCTAAAACTAAAATTCCACAACAATCTCTTGGGATTCGATACATGGAATACTTTCCATTTTATTACTTGATTGACAGTGTATACTTGCACTTGACCATATCTCCATTGCAGGTTATTGAACCAAACTACACACGTTTTGGTCCATCACTTGCTCTCGGGTTGAATCTTCGAAATCTACACAGTTGAGTGTCGCATCGCTCCTTGACAACGTGTGACACTTGACCTCGGGTTGAATGACTCATTCTATTCATTTGATTGCCTCAACTTGAGCGTTAATGCCTTCTTTTTGTACCAATTAGTGTCATAAACTCCTTTGTGCTCCATCTCACTCAAAACCTACAAATTGATCAAATAAACACATGTGAGTGAAATATATGATGATAATTAGAGCTATAAAGATAGAACTTTTGGAGTGCTATCAGGGTCCATCATATACTTCCCTCTGGTATCGTATTTAGCTGCTATAGTTGCTTTTCAACATTCTACAACATATCAACTTGTATCGCCCTTCCCTGTTTGCTTACGAGAGGTTGTAAAAGTATTTGTTCACGACATATTGATTTTTACAACACATTCTCATTATTCTTCAAGGGTTTCATACACTAAGTTTCTTTTAGAGGCTCTATGTACTACTACTTTTTACCCGTTAGTTATTGTTGCGTGCTTAGTGTGTGTGCAAAATAAATGAGAAGCGCTAAATCATGCAAGTATACATGGTCTACTGCAACAAGTAATAAGTATTTTTATATCGTATCCACAGAGACTTGATGAAATTCGTGCTAAATATGATTAAGAGTAAACCAAACGGGTAACGATAACCAAATATTTTGAGTATATCGTATCCACAGAGACTTGATGAAATTCGTGCTAAATATGATTAAGAGTAAACCAAATGGGTAACGGTAACCAAATATTTTGAGTGTTGGGTGTTTGCTAAAATAATGACAGAACATAAAAAAACACAGAAACAAGTAAATAACGAAAAATGCTGAGATAACAAAAACTTAGCGAAATAACTAAAGACAGAGAATACAACCAGAGATAAAAAGACGATAAAAATGCAGTGACAAAATAAGCGCGAAAGACAACAGACAACAGAGAATAACTTCACGAAAATGAGAAAAACAGGGTCAGGTCAGAAGCAAGCTTGAAGTAATCAACCACAATGATGTTTTAGCGAAACAAATGCTTAAGCCAACCACATAACACAACCATACGAACCCTTTCGGTGTTCGTTCTTAGAAATCAATTCTCGTTCTCATTCTATTCATATAAACATGCTTTCTTAGTGTGCTAGGCAAATGACTATGTCTAGACTCCTCACTGGTTACCATGAAAGGCTACAAAAAACATGAATAATCAGACCTCCTACTCCTCTCGGACAATCAGAAATTAGTAGCATAAAATGAATGGCCGGTAGAAATCATGCTATTAGAGTGAAACCAAACATGCTTTGGAAGCTAAATGCAAGAATCATGCTAAAACATCAAAGGATCTTTTAATTCATACTTCTAACTGTCCCCTTGAGAGGTTTAGTTCATGCTACAAGATAAAAGCACAAAATGGCTGAAATAAAACATAATGACAACAAAATACTAAAAACAGAGTTCAAAACGTTCAACATATAATAGATGAAAAGAAGAAAGAGAAGGGGAAGAACATTATGCTCCAGCAAAAATTTAGCGACGGAGAAAAGTTTTTTGCCAAGGCTTTAGCTCAGCTCCTTCTTCAACGGCGACCGGAATCAATGGCAGCTTTGTCTTCTCCGGCGACCGGAATCAAGGTATGACAAAATGCTCTCTAAAAACTAGGGTAAAAAAATGTATTTCTAAAAAGCTCTCTCCTAAAAGTTCTCTCTCAATTCTTTTAAATACCATTAGGGTTTCTCCAAAAGTTGCCCTAAAACGGTCATATTCTCTCATTGGTTGACAAAAAGCAGATTTGCTTTTTTGTGTGTGCGAAAGGGGACAACGTCTGCCAGCCCACGTGCTCTGGTACCGTTTTCACAAAAGTTTTGCTTTTCCAAAATGCTCCGCAATTCCAAAGATTTATGCTTTGCTGAAACCTTATTTTCACAAAATACCAGGGTATTCATAAAGTGTGTCAAGTTTACATAATTCAAGCATGAATTCTATCAAACCATGCAAAGTCTTCATAAATGATCTTCTTAGGAATTTAATAACAAATATGGGCATAATCATGCAATACCTCAAGCAATTACTCTAATCACGGGTTAATTCTATCCTTTAAAGACCCTAAATAACTCTTATTTGGAGAGTTATCAAACCCCAAATTTGAATCATTGCTCGTCCTTGAGTAATGCTAAACTAAGCACCCATTTCTTTTTATTCAAATTCTAAGCTATCCTAGCAAAATAAGAATACTGCCTAAAACTGCCCAGTAATGTTGTTACAACAATTTCGCAAAAATGCTATCTTAGTAAAATCTTCTGCAATGTTGCACTTAGGCTATTCCTCTTTTTGTCCTGTGACTTATCCTTAGCTAGAGTCAACTCCCACACATTCATTCTGATCCCCTATGCCTTTAAACCTTTAGCTCTTTGGAATTCTTTAAATCTTGCTTTATCTTCCTAAATCTTCAAGCTCATTGTGAAATCTTCCCTTAGCCTTAAATTCTACTTTTTTTCAACTTGAGAACTCAGTACATGCTTCTAGATTTAACATGATTCTTTTCTCTTCCTAAGAATCCTCGGAGTCATGTCATATTTAGAAACCCAAGTGACAGAGTACAAAATTATAGAACAACTAAGCCATGACAACACTCCTTAAGGATGAACACTCTTTTCCCTTAAGATTATACTTTTAGTGACAACCCCCTACTTAGCTTAACATTTAGGATCAGATTGCAATTACTAGGAACATCTAAGCTTCCAAGGGTTGTAACTTTCTGGCCTAACACTCATCCTCTTTGCTGCAATTATGCTTTTTCTTTATTTGTGCCTTTTGAATTTTCAATTCTCTTAGTTACCTTTTTACGCAGTGCCAACTGTGGGTTACACAATCGACCCTGGTTACTCAGCAACGTTGAGAAAAAGAAAAAAAATTCACAAAGAATAGAGGAATGCATCTATATAGCAAAGAGAAATGTTTTTAGGAATCTTTTTCTAGAAGGTTGCCTCACCCCTAAACTTAAACTTCTCCTTGTTCTCAATGAGATTATGAGGCAGAAAACCCTCAAACTTAGCTAGAAGCATCTAGTTCAAGTTGAAAATGGTTTGGAACTTTAAAAACTAAGGGCCGAAATGAACTTTCCTAAGAGTAGATAAACACAAAAAGTAGAGATTTACATTTTTCTAAGGCAAGGTCTTATAAGCTTCCATTCTTTCAAGCATGGTTGACTGACTCAAAGCTTAGTACAAGTACTTGACACTCATCCAGCAAGTTCCAACAGACCAAGACCAGTAGAGAAAACAGTCCAAGTTAGCTAAACATTATCAGAAGGCAAAATCAGAAGGCAACAATCTAAAATTTTGCTAGAGTTGTGCTATGGTAGAGAATTTCTGCTACAGGAATGCGGGCACAAAATTCATGCTTTCACAGAATCATGGCAAGAATTAAGGACAAAAAGGAAAAAGACAACATGCACATAGAGATGGAAATATATTTTTTCATTTCAAAAGAGGAGCAACTTAGAGGGGCAAAAACCTCATAAAATTTCCTAAGGGAAATTAAAACTAACACAAGTCATGAACACCTAATCTTCTTATCAAGAGTCACAACCCAACAAACATGAATGAAGTGATAGGAAACCTCACTAAAAATCCACACATACACCTCAAAACATATTTTCCCTTCAAAACCAACAAAACATGAATAAAATATTCATAGAAAATGAAGACAAGCAATAACAAATTTACAACATTCAAATAGAGTTGAACTTCCCTCTCAGTATTCTTGCTCGGGAAAATGATCTTGCTTCCTTTCCTCCTTAGTGTTTTCTTGTGATCTTTGAGCACCTCATCATTCATCCTTTTGAGCTTCTATTTAGAGACATCTGGAGTTATATTTTCCAAGTTAGATAATCATAAAAAACAGCACACCATGACAGATCAATTTTCTTGATATGAATTAATGCAAACTGTCACTACGGGTTTACGACGTGGAGCGGCCGACTTGGTTCCCGGGAGGAGACAAATAGAGTCGCCACCAACAATTATTTAGAGGGTGTGACTGGGCACCCAAAAATACTAAAAAATGGTATCCGAAATAAAGATTGGGGTTCAGGGGTCTTTTGTGCATGAGGAAGGTATTAACACCCTACGACACTCGTTCCATGAACGAATATTTAATTCTCTTGTGATATTTTTAAAAAATGACCTTTGTAAAAGAATATTTGATTTTGAAAATTTTAAAATGTCTCATGTTTTACTAATCATTATTCATACAAAAAAAATAATGACCAATAATTATGAATGGCATAATACCATCAATTTTAAAATTATTGAATTTTATTTGGCATCCCAAATAAAAATAAACCTAAAAAATATTGGGAAATCAAATATTTTAATTCTCAATTTCCGTCCTAGGAAAGTTATTATTTTTTTATTTTTTAAATGTTTGGTTTATTATTATTTTTTAAATGCATGATTAAAGATATCTCTTTTTTAAGTAAAACTCCTCATTAATTTTAGATTTGGTTTTTAAATTTTTTAAAAAATATTCTTCAATGTTTTTTTAGATAAATTTCAAAAGCTTTCTTTTGGCATGCTTATTAAAAAAATAAAATGTTGAACAAAAGACGTTTTTTTTTAGGAAAAAAATATTGAAATTAAATCTTGGCGTCCCAAGAAATGATCTCTCACCCTAGAGTAGCGGTATCCCGAACACTCTAGATTCCATCATTGAAAAGTTTCTTTTTTGGATTTTTAATGAAATTTAGTATCTTAAATTACATTTACTACAAATAATAAATATAAAATATTGAGAATCACAATTTGGAAAGTAAACTTTTTTTACAACTAGTATTAGCCATTTAAAAAAATGAAATCTTGAAATCAATTCAAATTTAATGTGATTTGTTCCTACAAGGAAATGTTGGAAAAAAATGTTTAAGAAAATATCGAAATCAATTCTCGGTATCCGAAGAACTGACCTCTCACCTTAAGAACCTAAAGTAGCGGTACCCCGAACACTCTAGGATTCATTGTTGGAAAATTCTTTTTTAATTTTTGTTTGAGTGAGAGTCTTTAATTTGCATATGGACTACCCCTAAATATGGATATATATATATATATATATATATATATATATATATATATATTCATATTTTTTTAACATCCATTCCATGACTACAAAATTGCTAGATTTCAAACATTTCAAATAATAATAATACTAAATTCAATGGTAGATAAAGTTACTAACTTAAAACATAAACAACACATTCAAAATCATTCTAAATTTTAAACTTAACCAAAATAAGAACAAACAATCTGACATAACACATGCTCGCAATTGTTATACTAATTATAAATAAGAAGTATTTAGAAATTTATTTACCCACGACTCATTGAGACAGCGAACGTGCGACGAGGGTAGGCTACAACGGAAGGTGGTTGTCGGAGAGATGGTGTGTATACAATGGTAATTGCACGTAAATTTTCCATTGGAAGGTGGTTGTTGGATAGATGGTGTGTATACAATGGTAATTGCACGTAAAACTTTCATCCAATGTCCATGTCAGGTTGCTGAGAAGTTAGTGTTGTAAACTATTATTGCAAGTTTTTTTTAAAAAAAAACAAAAAAATAAGATTCCCCAAGGTTCTGTGGGGAAAATAAATAAAATAAAAGAAAAAGAGAGCAGGGTGGGCCGGGAGGGAGGAGAGTGATAATGAGAATTCTGGTAGAGAAAAAGGGGAGAAAAGCGGTTGTGATGGTTTTTTTTTTTTTTTTTTTTTGTTACGCTTTTTTAGGAGAGTTTTATGGGAGAGAGAGAGTGAGAGGATTATGGGATAGGGGGAGAGAGTGAGAATTCGAGAAGGAGAAAAATATGGAGAAAAGCATAGAACTAGTGAGTCGTCCCTTTTTTTTTCTTTTTTTTTTTAGCCAAAAAATAACTCTCACGAAAAGAAATTAATTAAAGGAACAAAAAAAATGGTTAACTAAATAGTTTTTCAAAGATTTGACATTAGATTCAAATTTTATTCTCCTCCCTCAATAAAAATGGGGAAAATCTTTTATTTTCTTTTCTTTTGAATTTTTGTTAATCAATTTTTTTTTTTTTTTTTACTTTTCTCAATAAAACTAGTAAATTCTAAATTATGAAAAAACACACACAAAAAAAAAAAATACTAAAAATAAAGATGAAAAAATAGAAGGGCGGACAAATTTAGGGGTCTACACAAACAACACATTAGTAAAAAAAAAATTCTAATTCGAGGTTGTTAAGGCATAATTGATGCTTTCTCAATTTTTGAAAGGATGTATGGAACTAAATTCTCATAGCGGTTGGTGTCCTTGATTTCTAATGACTCCACTATGATCTTGACAAATTCCAACTTAGATTGGCTCTCAACTAGCTCATCTAACAATTGAACCATCGCACAATTTTTCAAATTAGTGGGACACTTTATTTCATCAACCACACTAAAGGTCAAATCTTGATTTTTCCATTGTAATCCTTGAGGAAAAGAAGGAAGAGGTGGTTTTAATGTAGGAGGAACACCTTGCTCAATTCGGATCGACTCTACATCACACATTCTTGGTATTTTTTCAATCCCCTCGAGTTCCACTCCCTTAGTAATTGATTGTTTTGCACTTTTTTCAACATTGGTTTCCTTAACAAGCTATAATTTTTTCTTCCTTAGCCTTCCAGGGAAGGGTGATGGGGTAGTTTAAACACATGAGGGTTGATTGACACAGAATGGGGTGACCCTAAAAGTGTTGTTCTAGATATTTTCTCTATTTCTTCAGTTGATCCCTCAATTCTTTTGCTCTGACCATGATCGTCAACCGTTTGAGCAATAGGCTTCTGATTCTCTACTCTCGGTTTTTCGATCTCTTTTTGCCCAGTGAAAGGTTTTGCAATCCTAGATTCAATTGCTTGAGCTTTTTCTTTGCCCTCTGTTAACTCTCCAAATGAGAGTTATTTAGGTCCATAATTGCTTTAATTCATGAAGTCTTTTGAAGCATTCTAGCCATTATTGAGCTTAATATGTGTTTAACAGTGACATTTGTGAAATGGTGTTAAAATTAATGCTTATGTGAAATATTTGTGCATAAGTGTGTAATTGGTGAAAAAATGTCTAATTAATGCCTTGCATATGTATTGCTGAAGTTTTGCGAGGAACGCAATGGGATTAGAAGAAAGGCAACCGGAAACAGAGCTTTGTGATCGCAACGCAATCGCAATACTGGTCTCTTCTGCTGTGTTTTTCCAGCCGTCGGCCCTTCCTCTATCCGCCACGTATGAGGTTGTTTCCCTAATTTGGATGTAGATCCGTGATTAGGGAGCAGACTATGGAACCACTAAAGGCTATATAAGAGAGCTAGATGAAGGAAGAAAAGAAGCCAATCCACTCACGGTGAAGAGATTCGGCAAAGGCTAAACCATAGAAAAGAGAATTCTCTCGTTTGTTGGATCGAAGAAACAAAGGCTCCCTTGGCGTCAGTAATTCAAGAGGAAGAAGAAAAGATCCATCTTCTCTTCTGATTGAGTTCCCTTCCCAAGTTAAGCCATTCTTCTCCTTCAACCGAGGCGGATCGTGGACAATCGGACCTTCACTTATCTACTGCTTTACTTTAGTTTCTGTTTTTGGATTATCTACTGCTTTACTTTAGTTTCCGTTTTCGGATCGAATTATATTTTGCTTTCGAATTATCCTAGATTTGCTTTTCTTAAGTAATCAATTAGTTTTGTTGAGTTCTTTTCCTTAAGTAATCAATTAGTTTTGTTGAGTTCTTTTCCATAAGTAATCAATTAGTTTTGTTGAGTTCTTCTATTTCTATGAGCAATCAATTAGTTTTGTTGAGTTCTTCTAAGCCATGAGTAGCTAGCTTTATAAAGGTTAGTTAAGATGAATCTGTAGGACATAACTATGTGAAATCAGCATGTAAATAAGCATGAATGCATTGAATGAATGTGAACTTCATCCCATGGACATTTTCGACCGGCCATCCATTTTGTTCTAAAGAATTCCTAACCTCTGGAAGGAGTAAGAATTCAGAGTCATTCATTCATGTTAGCCTTTCATGGTAAACAGAGAGTGGTCTAGGAATAGGCACTTTCCTAGCACGTTTAATAGCATGCAATTATAAATAGGTTTTTAGCCTTACTTGGGTATGAGTAACTTAAGAATCTAATGCATATAATCGGAAGATATATGAGATCTAGCTAAAATGATGCATGTAATGTTTGTTCACGGCTGAATGATCATGGTTTATGCCTATGGAAGACTCTTAGCCAACCTTGTTGTCTTTACCTACGATTTTACTAGTCTTTTAATCTACTGCTAGTTCATTGCGAAAGTATTGCGAGACCCGCAATACTATTTTTCTATTCTGTGAGTTAGTTAGCTTATTTTCTTGGACTTACGTTAGATTTTACTAGTTTGTTAATTTATTGTTAGCTTATTGCTAAGGTATTGCAAGACCCGCAATACTATGTCTCCTTAATTCTTTTGCATTGCTGAAACTTTGCGTTTTTCCTTGTGTCCTTTACAATTTCGTGTCTCGAATCAAAATCCATTTCATTCCTGGTTACCTTATCTAATTTAACACGCATAAAATCGGCATTTATTCAACTTAGTCTCTGTGGGAAATCGATATAAAATATACTTATCACTTGCTGCAGACCGTGTATACTTGCATGGTTATTTGCTTAATTTAATCAATATATAACCCCATTGAGCAAAGCAACACCCTCCCTCTTAGGATTTTCATTATTAGAAGGAAACTTTTCTTGAGATCTATCCTCTAGCTCACTAGCCAAATCTCCAATTTGGTTTTGTAGATTTTGCAAGGATGTTTGCTGGCTCTAAATCATGACATCATTCCTAGCCATATAATATTTCATTGGATTTTCAAAGGAAGAACCTACTGGCTGGGCATTCGCAAGCTCTTGAAATTGTGAAGAATTGACTTGGTTAGGTTGGCTAAATTCGGGTGGATCATTGGGTCTTGGTTGCATGAGAGGTTCAGAATTGCTAATGTTTTGCCCTGTCCATAAGAAATTGGGATGATTTTGCCATCCCGAATTGAAAGGACAAAGTTCATAGGAATGACCATTTCCACAATAAATGCACGCAACCAAATCAACTTGATTCACAACTACTGGATTTTGAGTGATAAGAAGGGCTTCAACATCATTTCCTAGGGTCAAATTCTTGAGGATATTGGCCATGGATGTTATTTGAGCATTGGTAGAGGTCAAAACATCAAATTTCAACATTCCATTATTCTTTTGCTCAAGATTTCTTTGTTCATTATCCCAATGGAAATTGTTGGTAGAAATTCTCTCATGGATTTTGGTGGATAGAACTTTTGAATGTTCTCCAATTTCCGAGTTGTCGAGACTCGCCAAAATGAAATTTATAAATCCGAACTCACTAAGCTTTGCAGCTAGTGGCAACAGAGTCGATTCTCAGGGAGCGTGTCAAGATGAAATCAATAGTTGGATTAAATTATGGTTTGTTCGAATTAAAAGTAACCAAAAAGGGGGGTTTTATCATGCAAAGAGAAGAATAAAGTGCGCTAACGAAAAAATAAACCAACAAGCCGAACGTGATGGATTTGGGGAATTCGGGATTTGCTAAGCTTTTGTAAACATTGAACATCTAAAAATATGGTCACGAATAGACTGAGTACATAAACGGTTACCCGGCAACCCTGAAGTAACCGACCACATGGAAATTAGTCAGAGTTGTCAATTCTAACTAAACAATGCTACTAATTAACTCAGATTGATCAGTTCTAAATTAACTAAAGCAGTAACTAGCAATTTATGACGAACATTCAATTGAAAATTCTAAGTGCATAACGATCGCCCGACAACCCTGAAGCAATCAATCACATGGAAATTCTAATTTGATACTTCAATTTGTTTTACTCCTCTGTGTTACAAAGGCGACTAGGAGAGACCAACACTTCACTAATCTATAACGGTAGAACATGCTAGAAGTCGAGACGTCACTCCCATCATTAAAGCATACTCATTCAATTAAGCAAGAAGAAGTAAATACTACAATGCATTCAGACCAAGGTAGATTCATAAGCACAAAGTCTCAAGATTATTACAAAGCCTAACAAATCCTTACTCAAAATCCCCAAATCCCTCACTTACCTTAGCCTACCATGGCCTTGGATGAAATTCAAGCTTCCATGGAAGCTAATGGGTTCATACAAGTTGAGAAGGATGAAAAAGAAGCTCCAAGGTGAGCTCCAATGGCTGAAATTCCGTAAACCCGAGAGAAAATGGCGAAGAAGATGACCAAAAATCGGTAAATATGGGTTTTATACCCGTCGTAGCGTCGAGACGCTACGTACGAAAAATTCCTGCGCGCGCCTCTTTGAAGCGTCTCGACGCTTCAGGACAGCGTCTCGACGCCAGCGCTCGACGCTTGCTCTCGAGTTTGAGCAAAATAAATTGTCTTTCCTTCATCTTTTTGGAATTTTCTTCTCTTCTTGAGCTCTTTTAAACCCGATGCGTCCACGAAGCTCTAAAATGACTTATTTAGCCCCAAAACACGTCTAACGGACTCCATGAGCTCTTCACCGTGCATCACCTATAATCAAGGTAAATTAACACATTTAAACACGATATTAGCTAGAATTAGGGAGTGAAACATAGCTCTAAAATAGAGTTATCAGATTTCGAAAGACTCATTATAAGTCTTTGAAAGAAGAGCTCCTCCTGCTGATGAATCTACAACTTGCCTTATGATTGCACTCAACCCCTTATAAAAAATCTCTATTTGGATAAAATGAGGTATGCAATGATGTGGGCATTTCCTAAGAAGATCTTTGAATCTACCCCAAGCCTCATGAATAGACTCATCCTTAAACTGATGAAAATCATTGATCTCAGTCCTAAACTTGGCATTCCTATTGGCAAGGAAATACTTGGAAAGAAATTTCTCAACTAACTCATTCCAACTTGTGATGGAGCTAGATGGGAAAGTATTTAACAAAATCTTGGCTCCATCTCACAATGAATAAGGAAAAAATGTTAGTCTTAAGGCTTCTTTCGTCACCCCATGAATTATGAAGGCATCACTAGCTCCTAGAAATGATTTCAAATGACAATGGGGATCCTCTGTAGGGTAATCCATAAAAATGCCCCACTGTTAGAAGCATTTCAAACATACCTAGTCTAAATTCAAACTGGGTTGCATCTATCTTTGGTATGAAAATTGCAGGATTCAGTTCATCGAATATTGGGATAACATAGTCTCTAATGGCTTTTTCCCGATCATTAGCTAAAAGCATAACGTCAGTAGGGTTTTCAACTTGTTGAACCTCACGAGCTTCTTGTTTTACTCAAGGCCTTTGAACTAAAGGTGGTTTAAAATCTATTGATTTTTCTCTAACTCTTTGTTCTCTCTTAGAACTTCTTTTCAACTCGAGGTCTAAAAGGAATTCTAAATTAGAGAACTCGTTCATACACGTCGTTCAATACCTGCAATAAAAACAAAAGCAAGATCAGTACACACTTGAAGCTCAAGTTTACTTAAAATCAAGTTAAGCACAAAAATCATACAAGTCCCTGCAACGACGCCAAAAACTTGTTGCGCGCTCAGTGTGTGTGCAAAATAAATGTGGAGCGCTCAAATCATGCAAGTATACATGATTTACTGCAGCAAGTAATAAGGGGGCGTTTGGGGCGCAGAGTGGGTTATTATAGTTGGTGGGTTATAATAGTCTGTGTTTGGGGTGCAAAGTTGTTTAGTTTGAGTTTAATAAGTTTGTGTTTGGGGTGCAGAGTTGTATAGTCTGAGTTTAGTAAGTTTGTATTTGGGGTGCAAAGTTGTTTAGTATAAGGAAGTCTGGGTTTAGGAAGTATGTGTTTGGGATGCAGTTTTCTTTAACATGGAGTTCTGAAGTATGTGTTTACGGTAGTTTTTTTTTTTTTTACAACTTTTTTTGTTATATTGTGTAGTTAAATGTATATTACATATTAATTTCTTAAAACTAAAAAGAATAAATATTGTTTAAGATGCACTAAATAAATTCCAATTCATAAAACATGCATCATCTAAATCTCCATACTTGGAGATGTACATTAGATAAGCAACTCCATTCTACCTAAAATAAAATATTTTTGAGTTTTAATTGTCAATTTCGGTCCAGTATCAGAATTGCACAAAAAATAATTAAGATTCATTACAAACTTCACAAAAGTAAATGTATCAGAGTGAAGCGAATATCAGAGTGAAGCGAATCACACTTAATACAATAATATATATATATATATATATAATATAGGTAAATACAGTATCTGGTTTGTGTCAATTTAGTCCCTAGGATTCAAAATTAGACAAATAAAATTCCAAGGTTTAGGAAATAGTTCAATTTAGTCTCTTCACCATTAATTATTCAACGAAGGATAATTATAGAGGATAAAAAAAAACATTACTTTAGTGCTACATGAAAATGTTAAAAAGAGGAAGACAACCGATTGAATAGTAACCAGACTCACCTCAAGCATGGTGAAGACACAAAATAACGACGAAAGGCACCACTAGGAGCTTTCCTTTTCCTTGGTTGTCTTCAAGGCACACCAGCCCCAAGTCTCCTTGCTCTCACTATAGGTGTGTCGCCTAGTGTCGCCTTGAAAACACTAGTAAAAGATAGATAGCTAAACAAAAAACTCATAGATGGTAGTGTTTGTATACTTAATTTTTAAAAATAAAAAAAATCAAATAGTTATCAAATGATGTATACTAATTACATTCGGGACTAAATTATTGTTGTAAGGAAACCTTTTGAAGTAAAGAGAAGCATGTACACTATACTGCAGTGGGGTAGAGCAAAAATGTAATTTTTTTAATTTAAATTACAAACCAAGTATACGTATCTTTCTTTTTTTTCTTTAGAGTTTAAAGATATGTGGGAGTGTAGAGATTCGAACCGTTGTCCTCTTGATCCAGGACATATACTTTATGTCAGTTGAACTATACTCATATTGACATATCCATCTTTCTTCCATGTCTTAATAAAGTAGTCATTAAAGAACAAAACGAACATACAAAATGAGAGATATATACATTACACTCTTTACTGAAAAGAGAGAAAAAAAAAAGATAAATAACATTTAAAAGGAAGTTAAATGATGGGTTAATGAAAGTTTGGCGGCTTTAACGCTAACCTTACACAATTACATCAGTAATTCCTACTCCCAACTGACAAAAAAAAACCCACATTTCCTATTTGCTAGAATCTAGCAAATAACAACATTTCTATTTTGCTAAACACAAAGCAATCACACTAGCTAGTTTTGTTAAATATTAAGTTCTAAACCCTAAGAAGAAAGAACCCCATGAAGTTAATTGCTTCTCCACGTCTTCCCAATTATGAACCTTTGTGACCAAGGGGGAAGATCCTAGACTTTGTTGTCTTGCACCATGGATACAAATTCTCAAAGTCAAAATGCACAACTCGAACACCCGCTCCAGCGCATTCAATCGTATAACTTGGGTTATCATTGATTAGCACAGTTGCTCCCAAAGACCTGCACGGAGAGATCGTCCACGGTGCCACAAAATTTTAAAAGCAACTTATAAAAATTATTGCACAATGGAGTCAGTCTGAACATGGCTCAAGGTAGTTAAGACATATATCTTCGACCAAGATGTCAGAAGTTCAAATCTCCACATAAAAAATATTGCACAATGAATGAATGTTGTTACTTGAATGGACGATTCGATTAGAGACATGATGTCTTGAAGAATTTATAGAACTCAAATATTAGCTGGAAAGTAGGGAAACAAGTTTGAGAAACAATTAACCAACTCAAAAAATTATTTCATAGACAGAAATATCCTATGAACAGCTTCAACCTTCAAGAAATGCAAATGCAAATTTAGCATACATATCAAATTGAAGGAGTCGACTTTTGAAATGCAAATTCCAGAAGTTTCCAAAGGACTTCGCACCAGACCACAATTACAAGCTTTATATCGGTAAAAAAACAGTCTTTGTAGTTTATAAACACAATATTTTGTGACAAGTTCCAACAATCGCAAATCATCCATTTTATGGCTCCACTAGAAGGATAATAAACAAACCGCAACTATAAAGAAGTTTTAAGACTGTTTCACAGAATATCTCCCAAAGAAATTCATCGAAGTGTCTTATAAAAGCATGTATGTGCAGAAGCCAAATTCAATATCAAAGATCAGACAGAAGCGTTGAAGCAAATAATGATTACCAAAAATACCTTCTAATGGTCACGAGTATACAAATGTCATTTCCATGCTAAAATTTAAACCTTTTTTTATTAAAACAATTATGTAATTCAAAAGAAGACTCATTCTTCGAACACATTGATAATAACATGATCTCAAGTACAGTATTGTTCGATGGAACGAGCCTCGACGATTTAACATAAAAATTTATTCACGGATAACAACTCTCACATTCCTCTGCCACAACAACAATAAACAATTAGCATATTTTAAACCCTAAAATAAAAAATTAATTTAAAAAAAAAAACAAAATCGACAGAAAAAAACAGTTCGATCGAACGAATCACTCAGGCTGAAAATCACGCACAGAAGTCCATAAATAGTTGAATCAAAAGGAAGAAATATAAAGCCAAAAGCGAACCTGAATTGAGAATCATCCTGGAGAAAGTGGGGATTGAATTCGAAAATCAAAACCTCGGAACCCTAATTGCATAATGATGTAATGCATAACGAGATTCGCTCAACTCAAATTCGCGTTTCTTGTTCTTGAGGTGAAACAATCGATTGTTTCGCAGAAATGAACAAATTGAAGAAGAAGAAAATGAATGGAGCTTGATGAATTTGAAAATGAAGGCGTCGGTGCAATCCCCACAACAAAAAAAATTGCTGAATTTATTGAATTCTCCATTCGAAGAAAAAGAGAAATTTTTATGTAGATATGAAAAGTTGGAAAATAGATGAAGAGCGTAGATCTGAAGAAGACGAATGAGGAAGACGAATGAGGAAGACGAAAAAACATAGAGAGAGAGGTGAAATCGTTGAAGAAGACGAACTTGAGAGAGAGAACTCGTTGGTTGCCAAACGAAAGTAACCACTGACTTAAACAGTGGGTTACTTTAGAAGTGGGGGTTATAATAACCCCCAATCCTCTGTTTCATTAAATCCATGCCCCAAACACTCGGTGGGCTTAAATAGCCCACCCCACCACACCCAACTCGGGAGCCCAAACGACCCCTAAGTATTTTTATATCGTATCCACAGAGACTTGATGAAATTCGTGCTAAATATAATTAAGAGTAAACCAAATGGGTAACGGTAACCAAATATTTTGAGTATTGGGTGTTTGCTAAAATAATGACAGAACATAAAAAACAGAGAAACAAGTAAATAACGAAAATGCTGAGATAACAAAAACTTTGCGAAATAACTAAAGACAGAGAATACAACTAGAGATAAAAATGCGATAAAAATGTGGTGACAAAATAAACGCGAAAGACAACAAACAACAGAATAACTTCACGAAAATGAGAAAAACAGGGTCAAGTCAGAAGTAAGCTTGAAGTAACCAACCACAATGATGTTTTAGCGAAACAAATGCTTAAGCTAACCACATAACACAACCATACGAACCCTTTCGGTGTTCGTCCTTAGAAATCAACTCTCGTTCTCATTCTATTCATACAAACATGCTATCTTAGTGTGCTAGGCGAGCGACTATGTCTAGACTCATCGCTGGTTACCATGAAAGGCTAGCAAAAACATGAATAATAAGATCCCCTACTCTTCTCGGACGATCAGAAATCAGTAGCATAAAATGGATGACCGGTCGAAATCATGCTATTAGAGTTAAACCAAACATGTTTTGGAAGCTAAATGCAAGAATCATGCTAAAACATCAAAGGATAGTTCATGCTAACCGTTCCGTTGAAAGGTTTAGTTCATGCTACAAGATAAAAGCACAAAATGGCTCAAATAAAACATAATGACAGCAACAAAAATACTGAAAACAGAGTTCAAAACGTTCAACATAAAATAGATGAAGAGAAGAAAGAGAAGAGGAAGAAGATTATGCTCCAACAAAACTTTAGCAACGGAGAAGAGTTATTTGCCAAGGCTTTAGCTCATCTCCTTCTTTTCCGGCGACCGAAATCAATGGCAGCTTTGTCTTCTCCGGTGACTTTTTTTTTCAAGGTACAACAAAATGCTCTCTAAAAACTAGGGTAAAAATAATGTCTTTCTAAAAAGCTCCCTCCCAAAAGTTCTCTCTCATTTCCTTTCAATACCAATTAGGGTTTCCCCAAAAGTTGCCCTAAAACGGCCATATTCTCTCATTGGTTGACAAAAAGAAGATTTGCTTTTCTTTGTGTACAGAAGGGGACAATGTTTTCCATCCCACGTGCTCAGGTAAATTTTTCGCGAAATTTTTGCTCTTCCAAAATGCTCTGCAATTCCAAAGATCTTTGCTTTGCTGGAACTATGTTGAAACCTTATTTTCACAAAATACTTGGGTATTCATAAAGTGTGTCAATCCTACATAATTCAGGCATGAATTCTATCAAACCATGCAAAGTCTTCATAAATGAGCTTCTTAGTAATTTAATAACAAATATGGGCATAACCATGCAATACCTCAAGCAATTACTCTAATCACGGGTTACTTCTATCCTTTAAAGACCCTAAATAACTCTTATTTGGAGAGTTATCAGTTATCCAAACAAAAGAAATTGAAAAAATTACTCTTAAGAAGAAGATATGAAGGATGATTTAAATCAATTTACGCCGAAACAACAAGAAGTCTACAACATTAGAGGCCTCTAGTCAAGCCTCGAAGATTAGATTTAACTATGCATGGTTGAAATAATTACAACTCTTCAAATAAGAGTTATTTGTGGTCTTTTAGAGGTTAAAGTAAGCACTTAAAAGAGTAGCTGCTTGTGGAAGTGCGTGATTAGACTTTTATTTGTTGTAATTTTCCATGAGAGCCATATTTAAAGCCCTTTGCATGAATTGTTAATACTTATGCCTGAATTATGTTGAAATGACACACTTTGTGGATATTTAGGAGTATTGTGGATAGAAGGTACCATCAATGAGCAAACAAAGTTGGGGCCTTTGAGATTGCGGAGCAAAATTTGGGCAAGCAAAACTTTCGCA
The DNA here is from genome assembly GCA_028017165.1 of Herpetospermum pedunculosum. Lineage (NCBI taxonomy): Eukaryota > Viridiplantae > Streptophyta > Magnoliopsida > Cucurbitales > Cucurbitaceae > Herpetospermum > Herpetospermum pedunculosum. The sequence continues at coordinate 46,889,015 of CM051528.1, read as the reverse complement.
GAAGTTGTACTTGACCACGTGATATGGCAGTTTATGTCCCCCTCCGTACACACAGAAAAGCAGAATGCTTTTCTTTCATCTAATGAAAAAATGTTATCCATTTTAGGGCAATTTTTGGAGAAACTTTAGAGGTATATAAGGAAAAGGATGAAAAGAACAAAGAGAAGAATCAAATTAGAGAGGAGAATAACTTTATAAGAGAGTTTTTCGAAGAATAGGAGAAGCATTCAAAGGCCTTGGATTTCAGTGCTACAGAGAGTGTCATTGAAGAAGAAAAGCTCGTTGGAGGACGTGAAGTTGCAAGCATTCGTCGGAGGAAGGAAACAAAAGGAACATCCCTAGTTGAAACCACCTTCCAACGACTTAGCTTCCTTGATATTGATAGCTCACAAAATTATCTATCTTTAGGATTTATTTTATGCTAGTTTAGAGACTTATACGGTTAATTTCACGTTTATATTTGAGTATTTTATAGATATCGAGCATTTGGAGCAAACCAGAGCTTTTAGAAGATATATGATGAAAAATAAGCTAATATGATGCAAATATGAGATCCCAAGTGAAGAGAAGGATAAAAGATGCCAAAAACTCGAGGGGACAACGTTTAGACGCTAAAAATAGCGTCTAGACGCTCAAAATAAAAATAAAATGTAAAATTGATGTTGGCCGAGCTCGGACCGCGGGCTTGTAATTCAGATTTCCTTCCTCCGTTCCACCATCGAAGCCAGCTGCGTTAATTGTTTACGATGCCCAACGTGTTTTACTTATTCGTTAGACGCGCGGTCCATCCTAGCTCCCATGCGCCTGCATGATATTCCACAGACGTGCGCTACACTAGATTTCAGCCCATCATATTTGCCTAATTTGATTTATACACGATTTTCCCGTAAATTTCATTATAAATACATATTTTTTAGGAGATTTTGGGGAGGCAATTTGGAGATTCATTCTCAATTTCGAAATTACATAATTTTAAGAGTTAAAATTTCATTATAAATACATATTATTTAGGAGATTTTGGGGAGGCAATTTGGAGAGTCATTCTCAATTTCGAAAATACACAATTTTAAGAGTTAGAATTTCATTATAAATACATATTTTTTAGGAGATTTTGGGGAGGCAATTTGAAGAGTCATTCTCAATTTCGAAAATACACAATTTTAAGAGTTAAAGAAGATTTTTGGGAGCATAAAGAACAATTACATGCTCCGGATCGTGGAGATTGCAGCTGGAACGTGGAATCGACACTAGTTTTATTTCTTCTTCCCTTTTAATTTGTAGTTTTTTTATGGGTTTACTTTTGAGTTTATATTTTGTAATGTCGAACATGATTAACTAAACTCTTTTATCTTGGGGATTGATGTAGCAATTAGACTTTATGCTTTGATTAATTTAAATGTCTTTGATTGATTGTTTTTATTTTCATTCATGCTTTTATGTGCTTAATGCCTATAATCTCTTAGCTACAGATTATTTGTTTAATTAGTCTGATTTACACTGATAAGTTCTAATTTAGACTAGAACTTAATTGCATGACTAAAAGAGTTTCTGACAAGAAATTGATTCGTACCCCATTTAGAGGTTGTTAAATGAAGAGTCGTAATGTCTTGCATGTTATTAAAAGCTATACATATATGTTAGTTTTATAATTTTGCATGAGATTTAATTGTACTAGAAAGATGCAGTTTTTACATATGACTTCTTGACTTATGATTTATTGCATGATTCTTAGTCGTTAATTAATTGATTCATTGGTCTAATTGGTAAAATCAACTCCCTAAGATATCTCTCTTCTTGTTCTCCATATTTTATTTTGTTTCATCATATCCATATCTATCGCTTAATTTCTCTAAATAAAATTGGGTGATTATATTCATGGTACTTAAGTGAACTAGAAAATCAATCATGAGGACGATACTCGTATTTACATATACTATATTAAAACTTGACCCGTACACTTGCGATATTGTATTGCACAAGATTGCGCAACAAGTTTTTGGCGTCGTTGCCGGGGATTGACAATTATTTAGTTCACGTAATATTGTGGAGAACTTACTTGATCTTACTTTAGAGTTTTTTTTTTTGTTTTTGTTATTTTATTATTTTTCTTTGAGTCTTTGTTTATCATTGGCTATATATTTTGTTGATTGGTGTTTGTATTTATTTGAAAGCCTAATTTTAGTTATTTAATTTTTTTTATGGCTTTTAATAGTTGTGGGTGACCTTATAGGGAGTTTCAATCCACCCAAGACCCAACATCATCTTTCAATTCCTACCAAATTAACTACACCCCTTATAACCATGTGGATTCTAATGCTAATTATGGCTTCTAGGGACATCAAATGCCTAATCATTACCATTCTCATTTTATGAGTTATGAAAATTCTTTTTATGGTATGGTGAAGGCATTCAAAACCAAAATTTCTACTGCCCAACCCAAATTGGAAAGAAAAAAAAACCTCCCTTAGAAAGTTTATTGAGAGACTATATTTTTTAGGTAAGAGACTACATTCATGAGTCAAGATCGGCTAGAAGTGAAAGCATTCAAAATTCAAATTTTTACTACCCAAACCAAATTGAGGAAAAATCTCCCTTAGAAGATTTATTGAAAGACTTTCTTCCTGAATTAAAAGACTTCATTCTTGAATTAAAAGACTTCATTCTTGAGTCAAATGCTACTTTTTTGTGCATGGAATAAAGATGTGAGAGATTGCTTGCCCAACTAGAGTCTAATGAGGCGAGATTAAATTATTTAAAAATTCAAGTTTGTCAAATAAATGACCCAATAATTATAGTCTTACAAGAGCAAAATTGTCTTGATGCCATTAAGGTTGATAATGCAAAAAATTGTGAAGCCATAGACATTGATAGTAGGGATGAGTTGGAAAATTGTGAGTCATGTTAGGATCAGTTTGTGAAATAAAGAAAGAAATTGAGCCTATATTGGAAAAAAAAAATTTAGGTGATATAATATGAGGTTGAAAAACGTCACCTTATTCTATTTTCAAAATTTCCTCTTGAAGATGATATTTTTTTTCCTTATTCTCATGAGACTTGTCATTTTGATTTTGATTTTATATTTTTTTCTTCTTTTATTTCTTTAAACAAAAATTACAAAAATATTTCTCTTCCAGGTACCCATGAGAAGAACGTGAGCCTAAAAGACTTAGTAGGATACATTGATTCAAGCAAGAAGAAACTGAAGAAAATAGAGGAGTTTTATGTACCTTGATGCATATATTCCTCTCGTCTAGCTAGAAGACGTTAAATAAAGCACTTCTTGGGAGGCAACCCATGTTTAATTTCTTTAAGTTTTTTAGCTTTTTTGTTCTTTTGTTCTTTTTGTTTTTGTGTCGTTGTTCTTATGTTTCTGTTATTTTTTTTTATAGTAGCAAAATCATCATTATTCTTTTCCACAACTCTGAAAAGAATGTTGACTCTCTCATTAATTAGGGCAGTATTATTCACTCTTGTCTTTTCTTTGTCATTTGCATGCGTTAGTAGTTTATACATTGAGTACAATGTATTCTTTAAGTTTGGGGTGAGATTATGCATGTTATGCATGTTTTTTAGGAAAATTTTAAATTGATCTTCATGGTTGAATATTTGTTGCATCGCTCGTGATTAGGACAACCTAGAAAGTGTTCTAGTCTTTGATAATTTGCATTTGTTGGATTATGAGACCATATCTGAAATTTGAGTTAAATTTAATTTTTTGAATCCCTCTCGATATCTTTGATTACTTTGTAAGTTAAGGGTACATCTTTGTTTTGAGTTTTAATGCATGAGAGAGATAAGATGATATTTTATTTGAAAATTTATATGATGGTATCTCATTGTTTTACTAAATGAAGAATGCATAAGGTTTGATGCCAAAATACCCGACTTTCTATGAGTTTTGGAGCCAATGAGCACTTTCATTACACGGTGGTCTATTCTCTTAAATTGAGTGATTACCATGCATGATTGATTTTTCTAGAACTTGTTTTGTTATGCATGTTTGGAATCTCTGAATTTGACTTGAATGTTTTAATTTCACAAGGTCAATTAGGTAAAATCACTTTTAGCTTTCTCAAACAGTCTACCTTGACATAATTCTTAGAAAGCCAAGTTTTTAGTCTTGAACATTTTTATTGGAAAATTGTCACATTACAAGCCTTATATTCATTCTCTTGTTGTTTTCCTTTCTTTGAACCTTGAACTGAAAGACTATAAGTGCTTACTACATAATGCTTCAATCCATCCAAAGGAGATAGTTGAATTTTCTCAAAGGAAAACATTCCTTCCATTAGATTATTTTAGAAACAAAACGAAAAGAAAAAGAAAAAGAAGAATTGAAAAAAAAAGAGGGCAAAATAGTTCATTATAAGAAGGAAAGTCATTGCTTCAACAAAGTTAAAAAATTGACCATTCATCCAGAGTCAACCGGAAAATTGAGCTTCATGTGATAAAAACTTATAATTCTTTCAATCTAGTAGCTTAAAATTTTCATCCATATACCCTTACCTAAGCCCAATTACAACCAAAGCGAGACCCTTAAAATTTTGCATTCATTCTATTCATTGATGATGAAGATGTGATATATTAGCAAATTTATGGTTAAAAATCTTGTATGCTTTGGTTTGAGCGTTTATCTTACATATGCCCTAAACAGTTGAGCGTTCTGAGTGAAATTCTGTTAGTGTATCAAGTCTTGTGCATTCAATTTTGATAGCTTAATGAGATGCTTGAGCACACAATTCATTTAGTCAATTTCTGACTCAAACGGCCCAAGGATACAATTAGAAAAGTGCAATTCTAATTGTTCTTGACCATTAATCAAATTGAGATGATCAATCCCAAATTAATCAAAGGCCAGAGACGGGAACACTGCGACGAATTAAACCGTGGATTAACTCGATTTTTCCCTTACCCAAAGCCTAACATGAAAACGTTAACTAATTCATTTCCCCAACTATCACTTGGGCTCGAATTACCTAGTCATGCTTAAGCCCTTGCTGCTTAAGCCCTTGCTACTTAGAATTTTCAGGGTATAGATTAAATTCTTACAAATTTGAACATATAGAAACTAAATTAATGCATGCTAAAGTTTAGAGGTTAAATTGTAACAAATTTAAAAATACAGGGATTGGATTGTTACAAACTAAAGTTTAGAGACAAAATCGTCACTTCCATAAAAGTTCTTTTTTTTTTTAAAAAAAAAAACATTCAATGACTAAAATGGATGTTTCAAATTTCATGGATTAGAGTAGAACATATCTACAAATTAATGATGTTGCTACCCTGGATTGTTCCAAACTAGAGTTTAGAGACGAAATCGTCACATCTATGAAGGTTTTTTTTTTAAAAAAGAAAAACATTCAATGACTAAAATGGATGTTTTAAAATTTCATGGATTAAAGTAGAACATATCTATGATTTAATGATGTTGCTACCTAGGATCAAATTGGGGACCTTTAGGGTGTAAAACTGACGTGATAACCACTACATCATAGCAACATAATTATGTCTAATAAAAATTTGTGTTTAGTATTATATCCATTTTCTAAATCTAACAATTTGGTTGTCAAACTTTACTTTATAACAATTTAATCCATGTCGTGTAAAATATTATATATATTGAATTGAATTTATTTCCTATGTAGATCTATAAACAAATTACGGACCAATTTTTTTTTATAAACTATAAGACTAAGTCATTCCATAAGAAGAAGAAAAAACCACACAACACTTAATTTTGAATTCAATGACTAAAACGGATGGTTTCAAATTTCACGGATTAGAATAGAACAAAACTCCTAGTTAATGATGTTGCTACCCAGGATCGAACTGGGGACCTTTAGTGTGTAAAACTAACGTGATAACCACTACACCATAGCAACCTAGTTTACAAATTTGTAAATAGTATTATATCCATTTTCTAAACCTAACAATTTTGTTGTCAAGCTTTACTTTTTAAAAATTTAATCCCTTTCGTGAAAAAATTATTTATATTGAATTGAATTTATTTCCTATGTAGATCTATTAACTAATTAGGGACAAAATTGTTTAGAAACTATAAAAACTAAGTCATTACATTAGAAATAAAAAATTACACTTAATTTTGATTAGAATTTTCAGGGTATAGATTAAATTCTTACAAATTTGAACATATAGAAACTAAATTAATGCATGCTAAAGTTCAGAGGTTAAATTGTAACAAATTTAAAAATACAGGGATTGGATTGTTACAAACTAAAGTTTAGAGACAAAATCGTCACTTCCATAAAAGTTCTTTTTTTTTAAAAAAAAAAAAACATTCAATGACTAAAATGGATGTTTCAAATTTCATGGATTAGAGTAGAACATATCTACAAATTAATGATGTTGCTACCCTGGATTGTTCCAAACTAGAGTTTAGAGACTAAATCGTCACATCTATGAAGGTTTTTTTTTTTAAAAAAAAAAAACATTACATTCAATGACTAAAATGAATGTTTTAAAATTTCATGGATTAAAGTAGAACATATCTACGATTTAATGATGTTGCTACCTAGGATTGAATTGGGGACCTTTAGTGTGTAAAACTAACGTGATAACCACTACATCATAGCAACATAATTATGTCTAATACAAATTTGTGTTTAGTATTATATCCATTTTCTAAATCTAACAATTTGGTTGTCAAACTTTACTTTATAACAATTTAATCCATGTCGTGAAAAATATTATATATATTGAATTGAATTTATTTCCTATGTAGATCTATAAACAAATTACGGACCAATTTTTTTTTATAAACTATAAGACTAAGTCATTCCATAAGAAGAAGAAAAAACGACACAGCACTTAATTTTGAATTCAATGACTAAAACGGATGGTTTCAAATTTCACGGATTAGAATAGAACAAAACTCCTAGTTAATGATGTTGCTACCCAGGTTCAAACTAGAGACCTTTAGTGTGTAAAACTAATGTGATAACCACTACACCATAGCAACCTTGTTTACAAATTTGTAAATAGTATTATATCCATTTTCTAAACCTAACAATTTTGTTGTCAAACTTTACTTTTTAAAAATTTAATCCCTTTCGTGAAAAAATTATTTATATTGAATTGAATTTATTTCCTATGTAGATCTATTAACTAATTAGGGACAAAATTTGTTTAGAAACTATAAAAACTAAGTCATTACATTAGAAATAAAAAATTACACTTAATTTTGATTAGATATTTCAGGGTATAGATTAAATTCTTACAAATCTGAACATATAGAAACTAAATTAATGCATGGTAAAGTTCAGAGGTTAAATTGTAACAAATTTAAAAATACAGGGATTGGATTGTTACAAACTAAAGTTTAGAGACAAAATCGTCACTTCCATAAAAGTTCTTTTTTTTTTAAAAAAAAAAACATTCAATGACAAAAATGGATGTTTCAAATTTCATGGATTAGAGTAGAACATATCTACAAATTAATGATGTTGCTACCCAGGATCAAACTGGGGACCTTTAGTGTGTAAAACCACTCCACCATAACAATGTAGTTAGGTCTAATACAAATTTGCATATAGTATTATATCCATTTTCTAAACATAACAAATTGGTTGTCAAACTTTACTTTTTAACAATTTAATCCATGTCGTGAAAAATATTATATATATTGAATTGAATTTATTTTCTATGTAGATCAATAAACAAATTAGGGACCAATTTTTTTTATAAACTATAAGACTAAGTCACTCCATAAAAAGAAGAAAAACAACACTTAATTTTGATGAGAAGTTTCAGGGTATAGATTAAATTGTAACAAATTAAAAAATAGAGGAACTGGATTGTTCCAAACTAGAGTTTAGAGACGAAATCGTCACATCTAAGAAGGTTTTTTTTAAAAAATAATATCAAACATTCAATGACTAAAATGGATGTTTTAAAATTTCATGGATTAGAGTAGAACATATCTATGATTTAATGATGTTGCTACCTAGGATTGAATTGGGGACCTTTAGGGTGTAAAACTTACGTGATAACCACTACATCATAGCAACATAATTATGTCTAATACAAATTTGTGTTTAGTATTATATCCATTTTCTAAATCTAACAATTTGTTTGTCAAACTTTACTTTTTAACAATTTAATCCATGTCGTGAAAAATATTATTTATATTGAATTGAATTTATTTTCTATGTAGATCAATAAACAAATTAGGGACCAATTTTTTTTATAAACTATAAGACTAAGTCTCTCCATAAAAAGAAGAAAAACAACACTTAATTTTGATGAGAAGTTTTAGGGTATAGATTAAATTGTAACAAATTTAAAAATAGAGGAACTGGATTGTTCCAAACTAAAGTTTTAAGACGAAATCGTCACTTCTATGAAAGTTGTTTTTCGTCTATGAAAGTTTTTTTTTTTATTTAAAAAAAAAACGGATTGTTCCAATATGAAAGTTGTTTACTAAAACGGATGGTTTCAAATTTCACGGATTAGAATAGAACAAAACTCCTAATTAATGATGTTGCTACCCAGGATCGAACTGGGGACCTTTAGTGTGTAAAACTAACGTGATAACCACTACACTATAGCAACCTAGTTTACAAATTTGTAAATAGTATTATATCCATTTTCTAAACCTAACAATTTTGTTGTCAAGCTTTACTTTTTAAAAATTTAATCCCTTTCGTGAAAAAATTGTTTATATTGAATTGAATTTATTTCCTATGTAGATCTATTAACTAATTAGGGACAAAATTTGTTTAGAAACTATAAAAACTAAACTATAAAAATTAAGTCATTACATTAGAAATAAAAAATTACACTTAATTTTGATTAGAATTTTCAGGGTATAGATTAAATTCTTACAAATTTGAAGATATAGAAACTAAATTAATGCATGCTAAAGTTCAGAGATTAAATTGTAACAAATTTAAAAATACAGGGATTGGATTGTTACAAACTAAAGTTTAGAGACAAAATCGTCACTTCCATGAAAGTTGTTTTTTTTTAAAAAAAAAAACATTCAATGACTAAAATGGATGTTTCAAATTTCATGAATTAGAGTAGAACATATCTACAAATTAATGATTTTGCTAGCCAGAATCAAACTGGGGACCTTTAGTGTGTAAAACTAACGTGATAACCACTACACCATAGAAACGTAGTTAGGTCTAATACAAATTTGCATTTAATATTATATCCATTTTCTAAACCTAACAAATAGGTTGTCAAACTTTACTTTTTAACAACTTAATCCATGTCGTGAAAAATATTATTTATATTGAATTGAATTTATTTCCTATGTAGATCTATAAACAAATTACCGACCAATTTTTTTTATAAACTATAAGACTAAGTCATTCCATAAAAAGAAGAAAAACAACACTTAATTTTAATGTGAAGTTTCAGGGTATAGATTAAATTGTAACAAATTTAAAAATAGAGGAACTGGATTGTTCCAAACTAGAGTTTAGAGACGAAATCGTCACATCCATGAAGGTTTTTAAAAAAAAAAAAAAAACATTCAATGACTAAAATGGATGTTTTAAAATTTCATGGATTAGAGTAACACATATCTACGATTTAATGATGTTGCTACCTAGGATCGAATTGGGGACCTTTAGTGTGTAAAACTAATGTGATAACCACTACATCATAGAAACATAATTATGTCTAATACAAATTTGTGTTTAGTATTATATCCATTTTCTAAATCTAACAATTTGTTTGTCAAACTTTACTTTTTAACAATTTAATCCATTTCGTGAAAAATATTATTTATATTGAATTGAATTTATTTCCTATGTAGATCTATAAACAAATTACGGACCAATTTTTTTTTATAAACGACACTTAATTTTGATGAGAAGTTTCACGGTATAGATTAAATTGTAACAAATTAAAAAATAGAGAAACTGGATTGTTCCAAACTAAAGTTTAAAGATGAAATCGTCACTTCTATGAAAAAAATAGAGGAACTGGATTGTTCCAAACTAAAGTTTAAAGACGAAATCATCACTTCTATGAAAGTTGTTTTTTTTATTTAAAAAAAAAAGTTTCAAATTTCACGCATTAGAATAAAACACAACTCCTAGTGAATAATGTTGATATCCAGGATCGAACTGGGGACCTTTAATGTGTAAAACTAACATGATAACCACTACACCATAGCAACATAGTTAAGTCTAATACAAATTTTTATTTAGTATCATATCTATTTTCTAAACTTAACAATTTGGTTGTCAAACTTTACTTTTTAACAATTTAATCCATGTCGTGAAAAATATTATTTATATTGAATTGAATTTATTTCCTATGTAGATCTATAAACAAATTACGGACCAATTTTTTTTATATACTATAAGACTAAGTCATTCCATAAGAAGAAGAAAAACAACACTTAATTTTGATGAGAAGTTTCATGGTATAGATTAAATTGTAACAAATTTAAAATAGAGGAACGAGATTGTTCCAAACTAATGTTTAGAGACGAAATCGTCACATCTATGAATGTTTTCTTTTTTTTAAAAAAAAAAAAACATTAAATGACTAAAAATTGGATGTTTTCAATTTTTATGGATCAGAATAGAACAAATATACTATTTAATGATGTTGCTACCCAGGATCGAATTGGGAATACTAAAGGTGATAACCACTACACCATAGCTACATAGTTAAGCTTAATACAAATTTGTATTTATTATTATATCCATTTTCTAAACCTAACAATTTGGTTGTCAAATTTACTTTTTAACAGTTTAATCCATGTTGTGAAAAATATTATTTATATGGAATTGAATTTATTTCCTATGTAGATCTATTAACTAATTAGGGACAAATTTTGTTTATAAACTATAAAGACTAAGTCATTACATAAGAAAAAAAAAATAACGCTTAATTTTGATGAGAAATTTTCAGGGTATAGATTAAATTGTTTCAAATTGAAACGTATATGATTTAAATTATTGCATGCTAAAGTTCAGAGGTTAAATTGTAACAAATTGATAAATACAGGTACTGGATTATTACAAACTAAAGTTTAGAGACAAAATTGTCACTTCCATGAAAGTTCTTTAAAAAAAAAAAAAACATTGAATGACTAAAATGGATGTTTTCAAATTTAAGTTCAAAGGTTAAATTGTAACAAATTTATAAATACAGGTACTCGATTGTTACAAACTAAAGTTTAGAGACTAAATCGTCACTTCAATGATTGTTCTTTTTTTTTAAAAAAAAAAATAAAAACTGAAATGGATGTTTTCAAATGTCAGGAGGGATTAGAATAGAAAAAATCTCCGAATTAATAATGTATGTTGCTACCCAGGATTGAACTGGAGACCTTCAGTGTGTAAATCTAACTCATCTAACGTGAGTTAAAACTACAGGGACTAGATTGTTACAAACTAATGTTTAAAGACGAAATCGTAACTTCAATGAAAGTTTGCAAACTTAAGAGATTAGAATAGAAAAAATATTCACGTGATAACCACTACACCATAACAACCTAATTAGAATTTAATACAAATTTGTATATATTATTATACCCATTTTCTAAACATAACAATTTAAGTTGTTAAACTTTACTTTTTAACAATTTCGTCTATGTCGTAAAAAATATTATTTATATTGAATATAATTTATTTCCTATGTAGATCTATAAACAAATTACGGACCAGATTTTTTAATAAACTATAAGACTAAGTCATTCCATAAGAAGAAGAAAAACAACACTTAATTTTGATGAGAAGTTTCAGGGTATAGATTAAATTGTAACAAATTTAAAAATAGAGGAACGGGTACGCTAATTAATTTTATTACAAATAACATTTTACATATATAATTCATATTCATTACCTAATCATTCGCTCTTTCAAAACTTTCGGAGGCGAATAAGAAAATTCGGGTTGAATTACCTTTCAATCATAAAGCTGGTTCAAAGTCTTTTTGTCAAATAGTAGAAGAAGAGGTGTGTTGCTAAAATATCTCTCTATAATTATTAGTCTAAAGATTATAATAATAATACTTTTTATATGATTTTGAATTGTAGAAAAAGAAAGTTGGTCACGACCAATTTGGACCAATTGATTTATTTGAGCAGACACACACATCTAGAATTGACGGGCAATGAGGTCGCGGAGGGCGCTCATGTAAGTTTTTTCCTACTTTCGATACTTCATTTGTAAATTTGTCACACTATTACTTATAGTAATTGTAACTGCATGCAGAAACAAATGATAGAGTTGAAATCTCCCCTGACTCCAGAAGGGTGTGAACCACTAGTTGAAGCACAAATAATTATGATTGTCCTTTATGATTGGGGCAAAAGACTATAAGATCACATTATCCACGGGACCGTGAGTATAATGACTTAGACTCCTAAAGGTACTTGCAAAGAGGCTGAATAGGAGATGAATCCAATTGGATTGCATGCTTAACCATCTAAGATCACATTATCCTTCATGATTGGGGCAAAAGACTATAGGATCAATTGGATTGCATGCTTAACCATCTAAGATCACATTATCCACTGGACCGTGAGTATAATGACTTAGACTCCTAAAGGTACTTGCAAAGAGGCTGAATAGGAGATGAATCCAATCCAAAAGCATAAGGTACTAAGTGGTGACTCTGTGGTCACAGGCTGTCAAGTAAACTCAACTTAGGCCTGAAACATGATTGGATCCCTGTTTTTATTATTCTTTTCAAACCAAAACCAACCCAACATATTATCAATTTATTTTTGTTACTTTTTGCATTCGAAAAACAATTCTTTCTAAAACTAAATTTCCAGAACAGTCTCTTGGGATTCGATACATGGAATACTTTTCATTTTATTACTTGATTGACAATGTATACTTGCACTTGACCATATCTCCATTGCAGGTTATTGAACCAAACTACACACACGTTTTGGTCCATCACTTGCTCTCGGGTTGAATCTTCGAAATCTACACAGTTGAGTGTCGAGTCGCTCCTTGACAACGTGTGACGCTTGCCCTCGGGTTGAATGACTCATTCTCTCCATTTGATTGCCTCAACTTGAGCGTTAATGCCTCATTTTTGTACCAATTAGTGTCATAAACTCCTTTGTGCTCCATCTCACTCAAAACCTATAAATTGATCAAATAAACACAAGTGAGTGAAATATATGATGATAATTAGAGCTATAAAGATAGAACTTTTGGAGTGCTATCAGGGTCCATCATATACTTCCCTCTGGTATCGTATTTAGCTGCTATAGTTGCTTTTCAACATTCTACATCATATCAACTTGTATCGCCCTTCCCTGTTTGCTTACGAGAGGTTGTAAAAGTTTTTGTTCACGACATATTGATTTTTACAACACATTCTCATTATTCTTCAAGTGTTTCATACACAGTTTCTTTTAGAGGCTCTATGTAATGCTACTTTTTACCCGTTAGTTATTGTTGTGTGCTCAGTGTGTGTGCAAAATAAATGAGGAGCGCTCAAATCATGCAAGTATACATGGTCTACTGCAGCAAGTAATAAGTATTTTTATATCGTATCCACAGAGACTTGATGAAATTCGTGCTAAATATGATTAAGAGTAAACCAAACGGGTAACGGTAACCAAATATTTTGAGTGTTGGGTGTTGGCTAAAATAATGACAGAACATAAAAAACGCAGAAACAATTAAATAACGAAAAATGCTGAGATAACAAAAACTTAGCGAAATAACTAAAGACAGAGAATACAACCAGAGATAAAAAAGACGATAAAAATGCGGTGACAAAATAAACGCGAAAGACAACAGACAACAGATAATAACTTCACGAAAATGAGAAAAACAGGGTCAGGTCAGAAGCAAGCTTGAAGTAATCAACCACATAGATGTTTTAGCGAAACAAATGCTTAAGCCAACCGCATAGCACAACCATACGAACCCTTTCGGTGTTCGTTCTTAGAAATCAATTCTCGTTCTCATTCTATTCATATAAACATGCTTTCTTAGTGTGCTAGGAAAACAACTATGTCTAGACTCCTCACTGGTTACCATGAAAGGCTACCAAAAACATGAATAATCAGACCTTCTACTCCTCTCGGACGATCAGAAATTAGTAGCATAAAATGAATGGCTGGTCGAAATCATGCTATTAGAGTGAAACCAAACATGCTTTGGAAGCTAAATGCAAGAATCATGCTAAAACATCAAAGGATGTTTTAATTCATACTTCTAACTGTCCCCTTGAGAGGTTTAGTTCATGCTACAAGATAAAAGCACAAAATGGCTCAAATAAAACATAATGACAACAAAATACTGAAAACAGAGTTCAAATCGTTCAACATATAATAGATGAAAAGAAGAAAGAGAAGGGGAAGAACATTATGCTCCAACAAAACTTCAGCGACGGAGAAAAGTTTTTTGCCAAAACCTTAGCTCAGCTCTTTCTTCTCCGGCGACCGGAATCAATGGCATTTTTGTCTTCTCCGGCGACCGGAATCAAGGTATGACAAAATGCTCTCTAAAAACTAGGGTAAAAAAATGTATTTCTAAAAACCTCTCTCCCAAAAGTTCTCTCTCAATTCCTTTAAATACCATTAGGGTTTCCCCAAAAGTTGCCCTAAAACGGTCATATTCTCTCATTGGTTGACAAAAAGCAGATTTATTTTTTTGTGTGTACGGAAGGGGACAATGTCTGCCAGCCCACGTGCTCTGGTACCGTTTTCACAAAAGTTTTGCTTTTCCAAAATGCTCCGCAATTCCAAAGATTTATGCTTCGCTGGAACTTTGCTGAAACCTTATTTTCACAAAATACCTGGGTATTCATAAAATGTGTCAAGTTTACATAATTCAAGCATGAATTCTATCAAACCATGCAAAGTCTTCATAAATGATCTTCTTAGGAATTTAATAACGAATATGGGCATAATCATGCAATACCTCAAGCAATTACTCTAATCACGGGTTAGTTCTATCCTTTAAAGACCCTAAATAACTGTAAGGACGATTTTGCAGCCAACAAGTTTTTGCTTCATCTTCTACCTCTCGGGTTTTTCTTCATTTTTCTTCTTACTCCACCATTTGTGGCTCATTTTTGGAGCTTTTCTTTGTAATAGAGTTGGAGATTATGGCCAAGACATCCATGGGAGCGTTTGTGACGACTCTCTCCATGGTCGGCTAAGGTACTGTGAACGGTTCAGGATGATTTAGGGATTATTTGTTAGACTTCTTCATTTTGATAATCCATGCTATGAGTTCTGATTTGGCTTCTGATTTGTATGCATTTATTGTTCTTTCTTAATCCCATGCATGTGTTAGATTTCGCCGACGGACAATCGAGTTTTCTAGCATGTGTTAGAGTTAAAGAATAGCGATGTCGTGCCTCTCATTTTCGCCTAGTAACGCAGAACAATGAAATAAATCGGAGTATCGAGTTATGCATGATAATTGTTGGGTACTTTAGGGTTGCCGGGTAGCCAATTAGCAATTTGATTGCATAGTTGAATGTTCGTCGTGTTATGCTAGTGACTGTTTAGAGTCAATTTGGGGCTGATCACTCTAACGAGACTTTAAACAATGTTTAATTAGATCTTTCTGATTTAGTTAATTATTATGGAGCCGGTTACCAAAGGGGTTCCCAGGTAACCGACCGTGTGTATGACAAACTGTTAGCCTTAGATTCGTATTAAATGATAAATGATAGAATGTCTAGCGAAATCCCGAAATCCCCCGAACCGAACACTTGTTAATCTCTCTCTCTTTAATCTTTCCGTTAGCATTTTAATTCTCTCGCTGCATGATAAAAACCCCCAAGTTACCAAAACTCAATTAATCAATCAATTGGAATCTCAAACCTTAATTTCAATCACGTTAAGTCATTCTCTGTGGTTCGACCCCGTTACCGCTAGCTGCAAAGCTAAAAGCTACGGGTTTATAAATTTATTTTGGCGGGTCTCGACAACCCGAAATTTATAGCGATAGTTCAAAAATATCGACTACCAAAATTGGTGCCGCTGTCGGGGAACGCATAAATTGATTGAAATTATGTTTGATTTTGATTTTTGTTGATTTGTTGTGTGCTGAAAATTTTTTTCTGTTTGTTTTTGCATGCTTAAAATTTTTGTTGTTCTATGACCCGTTCTTCTGAGTTTAGTGGACTGCAGTATATCCCTGAAATTGATAGAGAAGAGCGGCGGTTGAGAAGAGAAGCCTGGGAGGGGCATAGACTGTTTGAGGAAGAAGGCGATCCCTTCTTGCGCGACGAGATGGCACAAGGAGATGTGCCAAGGACTTTATAGCAATTAGTCGCGCCGGACTTGAATTTGCAACCTCTGTGCATTAACTACCCCGTGGTAGCAGGTAATTTTGAGCTGAAATCTGGATTAATTCACCAATTACCTTCCTTTCATGGCAATGCAGGTGAGGATGCAAACAAGCACCTGATGGAATTTCACTGTGTCTATTCGGGGATGAAGCCCCCAGGTGTGACAGAAGAGCAGCTTTATTTAAGGGCATTCCCCTTCAATTCTGGATCGATAACAACGTGGCAGGACATGAAGAGGGTCTTCTTAGAGAAATATTTCCCTGCGTCCCTTGCCACGACTCTGAGGAAAAGGATTTATGGGATCACCCAAGATGTAGGTGAGTCCCTACATGAATATTGGGAACGCTTTGGGCGCCTGTGCGCAAGCTTTCCGCATCATCAAATCGCCGATCAGCTCCTGATTAAGTACTTTTATGAGGGCATGACGCCTCATGATCGGCAGATGATCGATGCCGCGAGTGGTGGGGCGTTGATTGACAAGACCCCTGATTGAGGCCAAGCAGTTAATCGCAAACATGGCGGCCAACTCGCAGCAGTTCGGTATTCGTGGGCAGGGGCAAGTTCACAGTGTGACCCAGAATCACGAGATGACTGAAATGAGGGCCCAGGTGGCCGAGATTGGAAGTTTACTGAAAAATTTTGTAGGAGGTAACCGAGAGGAGGAGGTCAACGCAATCGGGGGATATGCTTCCAGCCCCAGGAAGTATGATCCTTACTCGAACACATACAACCCCGGTTGGCGTGACCATCCCAACATGAGCTACGGGAATAGAGACGGGCAACAACGCTTTCAAGGTCAGTCTTACGATAGACCTAACAATTCTACCCAAGCTTAGGCCTCGAGTTCCTCCAGCTCATTGGAAGAGATGGTTCGGACCATCGTTACATTGACAAGCCAATTCCAAAAAGAAGCTCGAGAAGAGCTAAACTCACATAAAGCAGAGCTGCAAAATCTGAACAAGCAGCTGACCCAAATGGCGGTGTCGATAAGCAAAATTGAGAGCAAGAGCTTTGGGAAGCTTCCTTCCCAAACCACTGTGAACTCATGTGAGAACGTGAGCTCAATCCAGCTAAGGAGTGGGAAATCAGTTCCCTCCAGAGCCGTGAAGGAAGCGAAGGACAATTTGAATGAGTCCTCCCCGGTTGTTCTTGAAGATTTGAATGAAGAGAGAAAAGAGAAGACTGTGCAAGAGTGCGTTCCCAAAGCACCCTTCCCCAGTAGGCTTGCGAAGCCTACTCTGGTGAGCGACAATGAGGAGGTCCTGGGAACCTTCTAGAAGGTGATGGTGAACATACCACTTCTTGAGGCGGTGACTCAAGTGCCCAAGTATGCTAAGTTCCTCAAGAACTGGTGCACAAAGAAACGAAAGTCCAGAGGGACTGAAAAGAAAAAGGAGAATGTATGCGCAATCCTCCCAGGTACGTTGCCTACCAAGTGCAACGATCCAGGTACTTTTACTATCTCTTGCACTATAGGTAGTAAAGTGGTTAAAAATGCGATGCTTGATCTTGGTGCTTCTGTGAATGTCATGTCTTATGCTTTATTTCTAGAATTGAACTTAAACGAATTGCATGAGTGTGATGTTGTTGCCCAGTTAGCTAACGGGTCTAGCATATTTCCTAGAGGGAAGGTTGAGGATGTTCTTGTGAGAGTGGGTGAAATGATGTTTCCTGCTGATTTTCTTGTACTTGATATGAATAGGAATTCTT
The DNA here is from genome assembly GCA_028017165.1 of Herpetospermum pedunculosum. Lineage (NCBI taxonomy): Eukaryota > Viridiplantae > Streptophyta > Magnoliopsida > Cucurbitales > Cucurbitaceae > Herpetospermum > Herpetospermum pedunculosum. Next base: position 46,871,039 of record CM051528.1, on the reverse strand, counting down.
TGCATGCTTCGTCCTCTATGTTGTTAGGACGCCATTTTCTTAAGATCGCGAGGGTCAAAATCGATGTGTTTAAGGGCGTAATTTCTTTGGAGTTTGATGATACGGTGCATGAATTTTCCTTGTTTAAAGAGAAGTCAGTTGAGAATGTTGCCTGTTTGTCTGTCGAGAGTAAGAGTTTGACCTCGAGCTTGAGGGATAACTCTTACGTCTCTGTGAAAAAATCTGATTTAAATTTGATTGATATAGATGCTATTTTTTGCACTAACGATGATGATATTCACGTGCTAGAGGCACGAAGAGAAAAGAAAGTTTTGAATGTTGTTTGCAGGACAAGCGTGGACAAGGACATGTTTGGAACGTCCCCCGCGCTATCGGACTATGGATGAGTTCGATGGGAGAATTCAGTCGAGCAAGCAACTTTAAAAATTCTGCGATTCTCGGAGGCACCCGAGCGTTGAACTGTCTTTTCTGTTTTTTAGTTTTATTGTTGTTTTTGTTCTTAGTTTAGGTAATTTAGCTAATGTAGTTTGCTGTTTTTGTTTAGGTAACGAGGAGAGTTGAGGAAATTTTGGGCTCCGATGTGGAACGCGTCGCGTTCTTTCCCTCGCCAACTTCACTTAGATTCAGGGAAGTGTTGTTTTTCTTTCCCTTTAACTTTGTATATCTGATTAAGTAGCATTGAGGACAATGCTAGCTTTTGAAGTTGGGGGTGGATTGTGGATAAGCATGTGAAGTTTGTTGAGCAGTGCTAATTTTGAATTTGAAGTGCTTGGGACTCTGTTTACTGCTTTCTAGTTATGATGATCTAGGAAGTGCCATTTTGGAAATCTGAGCATGTACATAATCTAGTTTTTGCATGATGTCGTTTGCATTTATTAGGTTCATGTCAAAAAATTTTAAAAAAATTATGTTGCTCCCTCGCATCTATCGAGCACTTAGCAACCTCATCTTGGACTCCGTAGGCTTAGTTTGATTGCATGTTGCATGATTCTTGTTGTCACCCCGAAAGGCACCCTTAGGTAGCTTGTTGCATGAGAGTTAGTGGTCAAATTAATCGAGTTAGCTTACGCTAAGCCTAAAGTAAAAAAAAATAGAAAAGCATGTTTGACTAGAAAATTCCCTCCAGGCGCTCCTCCTTCTTATCGGTACCTAAGAAGTGAGCGTTAGTCCTTTAAAACGTGAAGTTTAATGCATGAATTTGACGTGTTTGGCAACTTGAGGTGGGAAAGAAAAAGAAAATAAAAAGTTGGGTTCAAAGAACCTTAACAAAGAGTACAAAGTACTCGTGAAAAGAAAAGGAATGAGAAAATGTTTAGGTCTTTTAGTTTACTATTCTCTCTCGTGTAAGTCAAGTTTAGACTGTTCTTAAATGCTAGAAGTAGGGGAAAAACGGGATGATATGTTGCATGTAGTTTTTCCGGGCTTGCGTAGGATTAGGATAGGTTGGCTAGCACACACACACGTTAGGGAGCGATAGTTAATTTTTGATATGTTCGTAATAAAATGCATGCGCTAATTGCTTTCGTGATTATGTTATGTTTGAATTTGTAAAATGCATTGAGGTCTGAATTAGTTGCATGTCAGCATGTCCTTAGAGTCAAATTCTTTATTAGCCTTGCTCGAGGACTAGCAAGATTTAAGTTGGGGGTGTTTGATAACTCCATTTTGGAGCTAATTATCACTCCCTAATTCTAGCTAAATGCCGCATTAAATTGGTTAATTTGTCTCTTTTGTAGGCGAAGAGCTCATGCGTCCATTGGACTCGTTTCGGAGCTAAAAGCGGTGTTTTAACGCCCCGAGAGTGCTTCGGGAAAAGGGCAAACTGATCCAAGAAGAACCGGACCAAAATTGCCTAGGAGAGGCAATTTTCCAGCCCAAACCCGAGAGCAAGCGTCGAGCAGACAGCGTCGAGACGCTTGCTCAACGCTGCCTGGCGTCGAGACCCTGCTGCGGCGTCGAGACACTCCGAGGGGCGCGCGCGCAAGAAATTATCAGGGCAGCGTCGAGATGCTCGCCCAGCGTCTCGACGCCATCGCGAGGCGCGCGCAGATTACTTAGGTCGCAGCGTCGCGACACTGTCCCAGCGTCTCGACGCTCCAACGGATTTAAAGGTTGTAAGGACGATTTTGCAGCCAACAAGTTTTTGCTTCATCTTCTACCTCTCGGGTTTTTCTTCATTTTTCTTCTTGCTCCGCCATTTGTGGCTCATTTTTGGAGCTTTTCTTTGTAATAGAGTTGGAGATTATGGCCAAGACATCCATGGGAGCGTTTGTGACGACTCTCTCCATGGTCGACTAAGGTACTGTGAACGGTTCGGGATGATTTAGGGATTATTTGTTAGACTTCTTCATTTTGATAATCCATGCTATGAGTTCTGATTTGGCTTCTGATTTGTATGCATTTATTGTTCTTTCTTAATCCCATGCATGTGTTAGATTTCGCCGACGGACAATCGAGTTTTCTAGCATGTGTTAGAGTTAAAAAATAGCGATGTCGTGCCTCTCCTTTTCGCCTAGTAACGCAGAACAATGAAATAAATCGGAGTATCGAGTTATGCATGATAATTGTTGGGTACTTTAGGGTTGCCGGGTAGCCAATTAGAAATTTGATTACATAGTCGAATGTTCGTCGCTGTATGTTAGTGACTGTTTAGAGTCAATTTGGGGCTGATCACTCTAACGTGGCTTTAAACAATGTTTAATTAGATCTTTCTGATTTAGTTAATTATTATGGAGTCGGTTACCAAAGGGGTTCCCAGGTAACCGACCGTGTGTATGACAAACTGTTAGCCTTAGATTCGTATTAAATGATAAATGATAGAATGTCTAGCAAAATCCCGAAATCCCCCGAACCGAACACTTGTTAATCTCTCTCTCTTTAATCCTTCCGTTAGCATTTTAATTCTCTCGCTGCATGATAAAAAACCCCAAGTTACCAAAACTCAATTAATCAATCAATTGGAATCTCAAACCTTAATTTCAATCAGGTTAAGTCCTTCTCTGTGGTTCGACCCCGTTACCGCTAGCTGCAAAGCTAAAAGCTACGGGTTTATAAATTTATTTTGGCGGGTCTCGACAACCCGAAATTTATAGCGATAGTTCAAAAATATCGACTACCACTCCCTCCCAAAAGTTCCCTCTCATTTCCTTTAAATACCATTAGGGTTTCCCCAAAAGTTGTCCTAAAACGGCCATATTCTCTCATTGGTTGACAAAAAGCAGATTTACTTTTCTGTATGTACGAACTGGGATAATGTTTGCCAGCCCACGTGCTCGCGTACATTTTTCACGAAAGTTTTGCTCTTTCAAAATGCTCCGCAATTCAAAAGATCTCTACTTTGCTGGAACTTTGCTGAAAACTTATTTTCACAAAATACCTGGGTATTCATAAAGTGTGTCAATTCTACATAATTCATGCATGAATTCTATCAAACCATGAAAACTCTTCATAAACGAGCTTCTTAGGAATTTAATAACAAATATGGGCATAATCATGCAATACCTCAAGCAATTACTCTAATCACGGGTTAATTATATCCTTTAAAGACCCTAAATAACTCTCATTTGGAGAGTTATCACTTATCCAGACAAAAGAAATTGAAAAAAAAGACTCTTAAGAAGAAGATATGAAGGATGATTTAAATCAATTTACGCCGAAACAACAAGAAGTCTACAACATTAGAGGCCTCTAGTCAAACCTCGAAGATTAGATTTAACTACGCATGGTTGAAATAATGATAACTCTTCAAATAAGAGTTATTTAGGGTCTTTTAGAGGTTAAAGTAAGCACTTAAAAGAGTAGATGCTTGTGGAAGTGCGTGATTAGACTTTTATTTGTTGTAGTTTTCCATGAGAGCCATATTTGAAGATCTTTGCATGAATTGTTAATACTTATGCCTGAATTATGTTGAAATGACACACTTTGTGAATATTCAGGAGTATTGCTGATATAAGGTATCATCAAAGATCAAACAAAGTTGGGACCTTTGGGATTGCAGAGCAAAATTTGGGCAACCAAAACTTTCGCAAAAGTTGTACTTGACCACGTGATATGGCAGCTTATGTCCCCCTCCATACACACAGAAAAGCAGAATGCTTTTCCTTCATCTAATGAAGAAATGTTATCCATTTTAGGGCAATTTTTGGAAAAAAAAAAAAAAAACCCTAGAGGTATATAAGGAAAAGTATGAAAAGAACAAAGAGAAGAATCAAATTAGAGAGGAGAATAACTTTAGAAGAGAGTTTTTCAAATAATAGGAGAAACATTCGAAGGCCTTGGATTTCAGTGCTACAGAGAGTGTCATTGAAGAAGAAAAGCTCGTTGGAGGACGTGAAATTGCAAGCATTCGCCGAAGGAAGGAAACAAAAGGAACATCCCTAGTTGAAGACCACCTTCCATCAACTTAACTTCCTTGATATTGATAGCTCATTAAATGAGCTATCTTTAGGACCTATTTTATGTTAGTTTAGAGACTTACACGGTTAATTTCACGTTTATATTTGATTATTTTATAGATATCGAGCATTTGGAGCAAACCAGAGCTTTTAGAAGATATATGATGAAAAATAAGCTAATATGATGCAAATTTGGTTATTTTATTTCATTCTCTTGTTGTTTTCCTTTTTTTGAACCTTGAACTGAAAGACTATAAGTGCTTACCACATGATGCTTCAATCCATCCAAATGAGATAGTTGAATTGTCTCAAAGGAAAACATTCCTTCCATTAGCTTCTTTTAGAAACAAAAGGAAAAGGAAAAACAAATTGAAAAAAAAGGAGGGCAAAATAGTTCATTATAAGAAGGAAAGTCATTGCTTCAACAAAGTTAAAAAATTGACCATTCATCAAGAGTCAACCGGAAAATTGAGCTTCATGTGATAAAAACTTATAATTCTTTCAATCCAGTAACTTAAAATTTTCATCCATCTACCCTTACCTAAGCCCAATTACAACCAAAGCGAGACCCTTAAAATTTTGCATTCATTCTATTCATTGATGATGAGGATGTGATATATTAGCAAGCTTATGGTTAAAAATCTTTTATGCTTTGGTTTGAGCGTTTATCTTACATATGCCCTAAACAGTTGAGCGTTCTGAGTGAAATTCTGTTAGTGTATCAAGTCCTTGTGCATTCAATTTTGGTAGCTTAATGAGATGCTTGAGTTTTTTTTTTGTTATAAAATTGTAGTCTATAAATGCTTAATCTTTTGATTGCTACTATGACTCAAGTCATTGATGTTTGTTTAGTTTTATTTGTAATCTTAGATATGAAGAGAAGTTAAATTCCACACACTCACTCAAGGGACACAAAATTTGGTTTTTAATTGTCTTAATGGTGAGCTGTGGTCTAATATGTTCTTCAATTGTGGATTATCTGTCTTAAGAGCACTGAGGTTTGAGTCACGTGCATGCTTTCATTGATTCATTTAGTGGTCTTGTTTTATTTTGCTTGAGGACTAGCAAAAGCTAAAGTTTGAGGGTATTTGATAGCTCACAAAATGATCTATCTTTAGGACCTATTTTAGGCTAGTTTAGAGACTTACACGGTTAATTTCACGTTTATATTTGATTATTTTATAGCTATCGAGCATTTGGAGCAAACCAAACCTTATAGAAGACATGTGATGAAAAATAAGCTAATATGATGCAAATATGAGGTCCTAAGTGAAGAGAAGGATGAAAAGAAGCCAAAGACCTGAAGGGATAGCGTCTAGACGCTCAAAATAAAATAAAATGTAAAATTGATGTTGGCCACTCAGGACTGCAAGCTTCAATTCAAATTTTCTTCCTCTGTTTCACCATCAAAGCCAATTGCATTCATTATTTATGATTCCCAATGTGTTTTACTTATTCGTTAGACGTGCGGTCCATCCCAGCTCCCATGTGCCTGCATGATATTCCGTAGACGCGTGCTACACTAGATTCCAGCCCATCATATTTATTTATACATGATTTTTGCCCTAAATTTTGATACATCTTTTTAAGGAGATTTTGGGGAGACAATTTGGAGAGTCATTCCCCATTTCGAAAATACACAATTTTAAGAGTTAGAGGAGATTTTTGGGAGCATAAAGAACAATTACATGCTCGGGATCGTGAAGATTGCAGTGAGGACGTGGAATCGACAGTAGTTTTATTTCTTCTTCCCTTATATTTTAATTTGTAGTTTTGTTATGGGTTTACTTTTGAGTTTATATTTTGTAATGTCGAACATGATTAACTAAACTCATTTATCTTGGGGATTGATGTAGCAATTAGACTTTATACTTTGATTAATTTAAATGTCTTTGATTGGTTGCTTTTATTTTCATTCATGCTTTTGTGTGCTTAATGCCTATAATCTCTTAGCTATAGATTATTTGTTTAATTGGTCTGAATTTACACTGATAAGTTTTAATTTAGACTAAAACTTAATTGCATGATTGAAGGGATTTCTGACAAGAAATTGATCCGTACCCCTTTAGAGGTTGTTAAATGAAGAGTCGTAATGCCTTGCATGTTATTAAAAGCTATACAAATATGTTAGTTTTATAATTTTGCATGAGATTTAATTGTACTCGAAAGATGCAGTTTTTACATATGACTTCTTGACTTATGATTTATTGCATGATTCTTAGTCATTAATTAATTGATTCATTGGTCTGATTGGTAAAATCAACTCACTAAGATATCTCTCTCCTTGTTGTTGTCCATCTTTTATTTTATGTTTTTATTTTGTTTCATCATATCCATCTATCGCTTTATTTCTCTAAATAAAATTGGGTGATTATATTCGCGATACTTAAGTGAACTAGAAAATCAATCCTGAGGACGATACTCGTATTTACATACACTATATTAAAACTTGACCCGTACACTTATTGTATTGCATTGCACAAAATTGCGCAACAGATATTCCTTCTTCTCTTCATCTTCTGTAGTAGAACCTCGTAGTGTTATTTTGAGTTATTTCGTTTATTTTCTTTATAGCATGAACTAACTTCCAAAGGGAAGTGTTAGAAGTATGAAATAGAAGTTTCGTGAATGTGTTAGCATTATTCCCGCAGAAGCTTTTGAAGCATGTTTATTTTAATTTTAACAATGCATTTTCGACCGACCATCCATTATGCGTTAATGAGTTTTTTTTATCTTCGGGAGGAGTAGGGAACTCAGATTATTCATGTTTCTGCTAAACTTTCATGCTCACTTAACACACTAGTAAACAACATGCTTGTATGAATAGAAGAACAACGAAAGTTGGCTTCTAATGTATGAAACATCGAGAGGGTTTCTATGTTTATGTTGTGTGGTCAGCGGAGGCGTTTATTCTGCTAAAGCATTCATGTCACATTTTAGACAAGAAATCGTCGGAAAAAGGAACTTACCACAACTACATGTTCACCGCTGTCGCTTGAGAGAGAGCGATGTTCACCACCTTTTGTTTGCTCATTGCAGCCGCCACGCACCGGTCGGAGGAGGAAGAAAGTAGAAGATGACCCAACGCTGCCACCACACATTCTCGTTGTCGCGCACGTATGAGGGTTGGAGAGGAGAACGTTGCCACCATCGTTGACTATGTCGGAGTCGTGAGGAGCGAGGAGGAATCGGAGAAGACAAAGATGTAGGGGCGACTGGGCGGAGAGGGAAGAGCGTGCAAGAGAGTTATCGGGAAGAAGAAGAGGAGAAAAAATATCATGAAATAAGTTTTTCTTTTTTCTTTTTTTTTTTGGGTTTTCAACATTTGTAACTTAAAACAAAGTAACAAATATTAAAAAAAGAAACTGTTTCTTTTTTTTAAAACAAAACAATATTTAAAAACTCTTTTCTTTCCCCTCCCCATTTTAGCTAGAAAGGCTCAAATAATAACCCTCCAAAATATTTAAACCCCAATTTCAAACAACAATTAACTTTCTTAAGGGTGGACATTAACATAACCTTAAAACAAAAATGTGGGGCGTTGCACGGTAGGTGACCGCTTAGTTGGAATGTCCGTCCAAGAGTTGATTGTGAAGGTTGAGACCCTTGAGCACAAAGCTACAAGATCTAGTAGCTTTGAGCATCGGGAGAACTCGACGGGTTCTGTTGCCCACATAGAGAAGCGTGTCGAAGAGTTGGACAACTTCCAGAAAGTGATAATTCAGATGGTGACTGAACTGTTCGAAGATGTCAAAGTTGCCCTCGATGTTGTGAGGATAGAAGTGTGGCAAATCTAACTGCCAAAATGAATCTCGCCATGAGAGTTGTGTGAAACCAAATCCCAACTGGGGGTACAATTTAGTATCTCATGGTGAAAATCTCCAAACCAATCCCTTTTGTGGGGCTTGGGACACAAAAGCTCTAGAGATTTTCTTGTTTGTCATTGAATAATACTTTAGAGCCACAAATACAGTTATCGAGGAGTCAAAACTCACATTGGCAATGATGCATCTAGCTAATGATGTCAAGTTATGGTGGAGATCTCGATATATGGACATCCAAGAAGGTCGATGTACCATAGATACGTGGGAGAAACTAAAACAAGAGTTGCGTTCTCAATTCTTCCCCGATAATGTTGAAATCTTGGCAAGATGCAAATTACGAGAATTAATACACACTAGAGCTATTTTGTTAATTAAATCTAATATGTTTAGTCATGGCAATGCTAGTTCATGGTTGTTTAGAAAATAAAAAAACAAAGAAAAATCTACAACCACATTCAAGAACATTTGTATTAAATAAATAACATCCAAGCCCTTGAAAAAAAAAAAACAACATCCAAGCAACTTTGTACAAATCTATAATATATATATATATATATATATCCCTAATTTTCTATCATATCTTCATTCCTCAGTGCCATTGGTGCCAAACATTCCAATTGCCACCTAGTTTTTTTTTTTTTAATTAATTAATTATTATCTCTTCTTTCAATCTCTCTTCTTTTTCTTTCGTCTACCTTACTTCTTATGTTTTATTGATGTTCTTCACCACAACACCACCCTTTTGTTTTTCTCACTTCTTTTTCATCTACCACGATTTGTAATTGGCCGTTCATATCTTTTTTAGTCATTTCGAAGTTTTTTTTTTAAAAAAAAAAATTGAAGAAAACTATTGAAAAAATTTCTCCCCTCAATTTCATGATCAACTACATCACTATTATTATATTTTTTTTTATTTGAGAACACTAACCAAATACATTACCCATCATGTGTGTTGCACCACCTTGCAATCTATTTTTGCTTGTTGCATGTTTTTTTTTTATTACATGGTTTGATTTGGAGACCTTGATTTTGTTGTTTTGTATTTATATATTTTATATGGACTTTCAATAGTCATATGTTTAAGTATAATATTTATGTCAACAATAAATAATTTAGAGTTTGTTTGATAACGTTCATGTTTCCTGTTTCTTGTTTCGTTTCTTAATTTTTAAGAAACAGACTTGTTTGATAATTGTTCTCGTTTCTTGTTTCTAAATTTTAAAAAACGTTTCTAAAAAAGGGCAAAATTTGATAAACTATAAAAATATGTTTCTCTAGTACTGTTCCGTTTTATTTTATTTTGTTCCCATATTTCAATAAAATCTCAGTTGGTTCGTTGGTCACAAAACGACACAAATATGACTCTCTTTGTAGAATGTCGGGCTTTGAAGCTAGTGTATAGCATTTTATTTTATTAAATATTTGTTAGTATTTAGCAAGGTATAATGTCGATGTAAATATCGATAATGAAATGTCGATGGCGATGGATCTTTATGAAAAAAATATTAAAAAATATATATATTTAAATTAATAAATAAACATTTTACTCTATTTAAATAGGTTAAATTATTTATTATCAATATTATATTCACAGTAGTTACATTTTGGTGTTACTTTTGTTAATATCTCATCGTTTTTTTACAATATAATGGAAATGTCTATTCACTACTTATGTCGAAGTCGAACCCATGGAGATGTAGAAATATCGATGGAAATATCGACATGTCGATGAAAATTTAATACTCGGAGTTTTTAGTACACTTCAACCAGTTATAATTTTGCAAATATAAATTTTGTTCTCTAAAACATGCATCTAGTCTCATTTTAATATTTTACAACTACGACATTTACAGAGTTATATAATTGAGTTGGATCCGAGTCGTTATCATTTAAAGTGGAATGACTCGAGTGAGAGATGATGTTGCCGATCAAATTTGAGCAACATTTGATGGATAAAAATAATTTTATTAGTATTTTTCATAGGAGCTTACTTGTATTAGATAAGGTAGACTTTTGATAATTGATTTTTTTTAAAAATATATTTTAATGCATGTTATATTTTTTTTTATATATTATATAACCAAATTCTATTTCAATTATAAATAAAATAAAATAAAGGATTTAAAAAAAAACAAGAAACAAGAAACAGTTATCAAACAAGTTTCTGTTTCTATTTCTGTTTTTTTTTTTCAATCAACAAGAAACGAGAGTAGTTATCAAGCATGTTTATATTTCTAGTTCTCAAAAAATAAGAAACAATAAACAGGGAACTAGAAATAGAAAACGAAAATGTTATCAAACAAGCTCTTAGTGTTCTAAAAAAATAAAAAAGAGTAACAACTTGTGAATTTAATACAATCATTTTTTTTTTTTGCCAAAGCGAGCATGGCCAGCTGGCATATGTATGTGTTGACGACCAAGAGGTCTATGGTTCGAATCCCCCCACCCCAATGTACTAAAAAAAATACAATCATTTTTTTAAAGATTTTTTTTTTCGATTACAAACAATTTGATTGTTTAGATAATTTTTTTTTGGTTAAATCATAATGTTTGTAACTCACCAAGGAGTTAGGGGTAAGATAGTCATAAAGAAATGACATATTTGAAATTCACTAAAATTTGAAAGGATAAAATGGTCTAAAAATGTGTTTTTTAGATTCTAGATACTATAGATATTAGCCAAAGCGAGCATGACTCAGCTGACATATGCTGACATATGTATGTGTTGACGACCAAGAGGTCTGTGGTTCGAATTTCCCACCCCAATGTACTAAAAAAAATAGATATTATAGATGATTATGAGAGTTGTACTTAGGCCGCGTTTACTTCCCTCCAAACGTAATGAAACAATGACAATTCTGACAGTGGAACCCATATTCATTACGTTTGAGGGCGTTTACCAAAATCTGTAAACGTAATTAAACTGTGGGTCCCACCTCAGAGTGACTAATCCCATTGCACCCAATGTCTACCACTTGGGGGTCCTCAATGGGATTACCATTGCAGATTACGTGGGGCCCACTGATTTTCTACCCATTTCCTTCCAGAAATGTCATTTCTCTCTCTTCCTAGATTCTCACAAATGTAACTTTTACACTTTGACATCCACATTTTGATGGAGCGTGATCGACCATGGAGCTCTGGCCAATGCAAGCTTCCGGGCGTAAGTGTGGCAAAAGTCTAGCACGGAAGGTATTATGTGTGAAAGAGGCTCTACACATTCCTAAAGTTCCAACAGTGGGATGTATGATGACAGTGAATCATAAACCACTATCTCCCCTATATTCATGTCCATAGCCACTAGCAACCAATGTTCACGAATGTTTAGTGAAGCGTACACAAAATTTGCATCTCCCCAACCAGGTTTGAACTAGTCAAACGGCCCCAATACGTAATCAATGTACGTTTGATCCCCTTGCCAAACGTCAATTGTCTCCTCTCGGGTTATGTTTACAATGGATTGAAATACACCATCACGCGAGTTCAAATGAGCCTACGTACAATTCAAAAAAATGTTTTATTTTATTAAAGTATTGATCTATTAAATTGGTAGAGAGCAATACATTACCAAGACTCCAAAGGGGATTATAGTGAATTGGTGGCGACATGAACGTGGACAGGTGGTGGACATTTTATTCTTCACGAACATGAATAGAGTATTTATTGTCTGCACAAAATACCAATCGGATTAACAATAGGTTTAGGAGTAAAAGATGTAATATGTAAAGGAGGTAAGAAGCTTGCTCACATTGCAACCGATCCACGTATTCACTAAATTTATCTGCCGAATAAATGTCCTTGTGACCGTGCCTGTGTGAGACCACATACACGGTGTCGTTTCTTGATTGTCCCCATCCACGGTCAACCAATGCATCAAAGAAGTTCGCATAACTACCGTTATCTCATGTAGTGGATCGTACATCGGAGAAGATACAGTTGCGTCAGATGTGACATCCACTTTTTTATCAGTTGTGACATCCAGTTTAGGCTTCTTTTTTATCTTTTGCGCGACTCTGCATATTTTACTACGGATCACTGGAGTGTAAATACTTCTCTTCCCGATCGTTTTCTATTGGTTCTTCGCGGAATCGCCACTATTACTTCACTTTTTGATTGTTTTCTAGTGGTTCTTTGAAGCAAGAGACCGGGGGGTCTTTACGGACAATTTGTTGTTCGGGGAGCTTCATAGTTTCAACAGCATCATTGCCAGCAACATTTACATATGGTTCTTCGGGGAGCTTCACAGTTTCAACAACATCATTGGCCGCAACATTTACAGATCGTTCTTCGGGGAGCTTCACAGTTTCAACAACATCATTGGCAGCAACATTTACAAATGGTTCTTCTGGGAGCTTCAGAGTTTCAACAAAAATATTGGCACGAACACTTATAGATGGGGTTTTGGAATGTGACGGGGACATTTAATGGTCTTGTGATGTGCCGACGGTATCATCTGTCACCGTCATGTCTTCACCATTACCTTCACTGTTTGGTTCAGTTGCATGAAGTCTGGGTTGGTCTAAGGATTGCGAGGGAGACATACAATTATCTTCAGGTGTGACCATGGCCTCATCGGCCATTGTCATCTCCCCGTGTGTCCTAGCTCCCCGCATAATGTAGACACAATTGTTTGTTAGATGTACATTGCAAGCATGCAAATAATATATAATAATACATACATTCGCTAACGTCTGTAGGAGTGTCATCATCTTCAGTAATTCATCCTTCAAGCCTCACATCTCGTCCTTCACCAAAGCCAAACCTTCTTCAACTAAAGTTCCCCGGGAATCAAAATCTTGCAGATCGATGAATCCACGGGCCTCACTCGTCAATGGAGACAAGGGTCAGTGTCTACGGGAGCCCGCATTATCATCCGTCCTATGCACATCATATAATAAATCGTCATCCAACTCAATGTGAAGACGTTCATTACGCAGATTCTCCCCCCTTCTCACACTAGATGACGGGGTAGAAACATGACCACCCTGCACATAAACATTTCTAAGTTCTACAGAAGTTAGCTCGAATGCTTGCTTCGCATCTGTCATTTCAAGCACCAGAGTCACATGTGTCTGCATTACGTAAATAACCACGAATAAGAATAAAAATGACTACGCTAGTATTTCTGTGAATTAATAAAGATAGTGAGACGTATATTACTTACCCTTTTTCGATCCAAATACATGTGTCTGCAAATCTTCATGTGTTGTTGAATTGCCGCAACTCCATCTGAGCATGTGTGGGATTGCATCCTCGTTCATTTTAGAGACACCTCTTCCAGACAATGTCGATAAGATCTCGTACGCCCATATCTGCAAAACGTATAAAGTGTGGTAAATAAGTACACATTTGAATATAAGGAACAATAACTAAAACATAATATGTGGAAGGAAGTCAGAAACAAAAATACTGTCTCTTAACATACCTGCAAAGCATGCGCAAACCCACGTAGATTATACCTCAGAGTATAGTTAGGCTTTTCAACCACATTATCCTTGTACATCTTGAGCTTGCCTACCAACGCTCGCTTCAATCCATGTAAAGTTCGTTGCCATATAATTGAGCCCCAATCCATGTTGTTGAAGTAGTCGAGGTCATCAACATCCACATACAATGATGGGTCTATGACTGTCCTCGCTCTATCTTTGCCCACCATTGCAACCTTAGTGTAGTAAATCAGTGTGATCTTCACAACATCATCGCCGTTCTCAAACTCTAGAGTCTCATACAATTTCTCAAAATCGGCAACGTGGATATCACCTTGATGGGTGAAATGCTTCCCACGTAGACGTGAAGTTGACTGGTTCTGCCGCTCAGTGGGCTCAGGCGACGGCCACAATCCCGTCACAAGTAAGAATTCATCTTTTGAGAAGGTTGCAATTGTGTCCCTTATATTGAACGACATCACGTCAGGTCTTTAGTCAACAACATCCCTTAATAATAATTCGTGCACTAAGAAAGTGCTGAAGGCAATCCTCGTGTAACGACCCGACTTTCTATGACATCACTATAGGGCCGTTACTAAGAGCATGACGTCATAAAACTCGATAAATAACTTGAAACTTTATTTTAGAAATAATGAATTCAAAATATAAAATCTAAAATCGCAAATACATTTAATTTTGGATCCTAGTGAAAACATAAAAACAATTAAATAAGTTCCTTCAAAATAAAATTTAAAGCTGAAACTATTTGTTCTAATCTTTAGCAAAAATCGTTGGACTGACTCAATTAATTAATAAAATAATTAATAAAAAAGCGAAAGCTCTGACTCCACGTGTCCCATGACATCATCAACCGATCACCTCGTCAAGCACCCGATACGTCCCTAATATTACCTAAAAAAGAAGTTTTAGAAAAGAATGAGTATTTTAAATAATATACTCAATAAGTAACCCCACTACTAGGGTAAGGCTATGCAATCACATGCAACATGAACTGACTGAGACTTTCACTAGTGGGACCTAAACCTGACTGTTCTGTGATGGCCATCTAAGTGAACAATTAACTCAATCCCGCAATAACTCTCACAACTACTCGGTATAGTAGACTCCTCTGGAGACTCACCCCTACTGATGGTTAGTTGGCATCCAGTCAGTGGAGCAACGCCTCAGTCTACTAGGTACCAACATGACTAGGGGATAAGAATAATTGTCACAAAATTATCCTGACTGAAAATGTGGCATGCAATAATGAGGTCCCACAACATATATATTTATCATGTTAAAACATGAAAGTTCATAACATCAATCATATATTATTTCTCATATACTCGACATGATAAACATAACATGGCAATCACATAACTTCTATCATAATTATCTCTTCTAACATCATACATCAAACATCTAACATCCAACATCATCAACGTACTTTCATCAACATAAAATAAGCTCTTAGAGCTACACAAAAAAATTCAGTTCAACATTTAATACAATCAAATTAGCATCTCAACCACATATATTCAACACCAGACAAACACTTATTCAACCTCTCAACATTCAATTAACTTCAACATACAATTCAACAATAACATAAAAGTTCCCAACCTAGCCCGAAGGCTGACCAGTAGTAAGATCACTTACCTCAATTGAATTATTGTAAGAATAATTCTCTTTTATTTTGGCTTGCAGAAGTCTAAGTCCAGACCTAAAATATAATTCTAAAATTAGCATTAACATTTGGGTCTCAAACTGCGCTAAAGTAAAATATCAAAATTAAAGGCGATGCTTAGAACAATTACCCAAAATAACTTATACTTCAAAAATTGTCTCGTTATCTCAATGGATCGTCCAAATCCTAAACACAAGAAACCAAAATCTCATATTCAAAGTTCCGACATTTACAATGAATTTGATTAGGGATTGGAGCCTCGTTACCCACTGAAAATTCGTTGCGAGAACGTCAACTCCTGCTGGACAGTAAGCTTAACGCCTCAAAACTTCCGATTTCAACGTTGGAATGGAATGGGTATTAAATTTCGGGACTGACCATAACATTTGAAACTAACTAAATTGAAATCGAAAGAGATTCGAGTTAGAATTGAAGCTCACCCAACAATACAGTGGCGGACGGAGGAGGGGCGGCGAAGAGGAAGGGGATGAGCGGCAGTGGCGTCGAAGGGGAGAGCAAATGGGCGACGACGTGCGGCTGGAGCGGCGACGACGGTGTGCAATTGAAGTGGCGACGTCGTGGAGGAGAGGGAGGCGAAGGGGGAGGCGGAGCTGAAGGAGAGAGGGCAGACGAGTTGAGGGGGAGGGAGATGGGAGATGGGAGCTGAGGGGGAGGGAGATGAGAGATGGGAGTTGAGGGGGATGAAGATGAGAGCTGAGGGGGAGGGAGATGGGAGATGGGAGCTGAGGGGGAGGGAGATGTACACGGAGGGGGAGGGGCGGCATGGGTCTTCATTTCACGAAGACCTACGCTGGTGAACTTTAATTTAATTTTTTTTTTTAAATAATAATAATAATAATATTATTATTATATTATATTATATTAAAATAATAATAATAATATTATATTATATTATAAATAATAATATTATTATTTTATTAATAATAATAATATTATTATCATTAATAACTCGTTGACCTGTTTGACTTAGTCGAACGACTAACCCTAACCTCTTTTAAGCCCAAATTTTACCTGAATCTTTCACTTAAATTCATTATTGAGCTCGAAAACAGTAACAATTAAATGAATTTCTCTTACCTGGAGTTCGGGTCGTTACAATCTTCCCTCCTTAAGAACTTTCGTCCCCGAAAGTTCCTCTAGAATGATGTCGTGCATGTTTAGGGCTAGACGACACATGATCTGACTTTCTTTTCTGGCCTGAGAAAGAATGTGTTCTTGTAGGTGCTTGAGACTCCCCTAATGCACGGTTATCAATCAAAGTTGCTGCGCGGAGGGTCGTGGCATAATCTTGTGGAGCGAGAGCCGCTACGATGCCTTGGACCTCCTTACTCAGACCCATAATGAAGCGTTCCGCCTTCGCAACTTCTGTAGCCACTAACTCCGGGGCGAAACGGGACAACCTGCTGAACTCCACTTCATACTCAGCCACAGACCGATTTCCTTGCTTGACGTGCAAGAACTCTGCTTGCTTTCTATATCGAGTTACCGGTGGAAAATATTGTTGGTAAAAGGCGCCCTTGAACTGTGACCAGGTCACCGGACCTCTGCTAGTATCGATCGACCTCTCGGCCGACTCCCACCATAGTTGGGCATTGTCTATTAGCACGAAGGATGCACTCTTCACCTTCTACTCCTCCGGACATCTCATATAATGGAAAATTGTCTCAATGGAAGACAACCATATCTCCGCTTTAGTAGGATCCGCCAACGACCCATTGAAGGAACGTGGGTCGTACTTCCTAAAGTCTCGCAAGTGTCGGGCCTCTTCTGACAGACCACTCCGGTCCCATTTCACTTGAGCCATCTGGTTAGCGACTACCGTCTGAATCAACGTTTGCATGGCTTCCATCATCGTGGACGTTAATATAGCTCCTACTTGCTGAGCTGCATATGTGTTCTCAGTCTGAACACCTGGTTGAGTTGTGGGCGTCAGTCCCACTGGTGAGCTCTCAATCTGGTTGTCTATTTGAGCCGAGGGAATTTGTCCTACTGGTGTCTCCTCAACCTGGTTACTTGTCTGACCCTTATCAACCTTAGCCCGCTTGCCAGAGCCTTTCTTACGTGGATTACTTGACTGACCTCTACCAGTCCAACCTCGTCGTCTGACTAAGTCTTTGTTACGTGCCATAACCTACCAATTATGACCCAACTACTTTATCAAATCATCAATCAAGACCACAATAACTATTAATGCATTAAACTATTCAAAATCATTCAAATATCATCTTTCGTAAATGCATTAAACTGAACATACCTGGCGATGACGAAGGACCTGTTGATGAGTCATGGGGACACTTAGGGCTTACGATGTAAGCCTGTCTACATAACCAAAAACTTAGGCTCTGATACCAACTGTAATGACCCGACTTTCTATGACATCACTATAGGGTCGTTACTAAGAGCATGACGTCATAAAACTCGATAAATAACTTGAAACTTTATTTTAGAAATAATGAATTCAAAATATAAAGTCTAAAACCGCAAATACATTTAATTTGGGATCCCAGTGAAAACATAAAAATAATTAAATAAGTTCCTTCAAAATAAAATTTAAAGCTAAAACAATTTGTTCTAATCTTTAGCAAAAACCGTTGGACTGACTCAATTAATTAATAAAATAATTAATAAAAAGCGGAAGCTCTGACTCCACGTGTCCCATGACATCATCAACCGATCACCTCGTCAAGCACCCGGTACGTCCCTAATATTACATGAAAAAGAAGTTTTAAAAAAGAGTGAGTATTTTAAATAAAATACTCAATAAGTAACCCCACTACTGGGGACAGGCTATGCAATCACATGCAACATGAACTGACTGAGACTTTCACTAGTGAGACCTAAACCTGACTGTTCTGTGATGGCCATCTAAGTGAACAATTAACTCAATCCCGCAATAACTCTCACAACTACTCAATATAGTAGACTCCTTTGAAGACTCACCCCTACTGATGGTTAGTTGGCATCCAGTTAGTGGATCAAAGCCTCGGTCTACTAGGTACCAACATGACTAGGGGGATGAGAATAATTGTCACAAAATTATCCTGACTGAAAATGTGGCATGCAATAATGAGGTCCCACAACATATATATTTACCATGTTAAAACATGAAAGTTCATAACATCAATGATATATTATTTCTCATATACTCGACATGATAAACATAACATGGCAATCTCATAACTTCTATCATAATTCTCTCTTCTAACATCATACATCAAACATCTAACATCCAACATCATCAGCGTACTTTCATCAACATAACATAAGCTCTTAGAGCTACACACAAAAATTCAGTTCAACATTTAATACAATCAAATCAGCATCTCAACCACATATATTCAACACCAGACAAACACTTATTCAACCTCTCAACATTCAATTAACTTCAACATACAATTCAACAATAACAGAAAAGTTCCCAACCTAGCCCGAAGGCTCACCAACAGTAAGATCACTTACCTCAATTGAATTATTGTAAGAATAATTCTCTTTTATTTTGGCTTGCAGAAGTCTAAGTCGAGACCTAAAATATAATTCTAAAATTATCATTAACATTTGGGTCTCAAACTGCGCTGAAGAAAAATATCAAAATTAAAGGCGATGCTTAGAACAATTACCCAAAATAACTTATACTCCAAAATTTGTCTCGTTATCTCAATGGATCGTCCAAATCCTAAACACAAGAAACCAAAATCTCATATTCAAAGTTTCGACATTTACAATTAATTTGATTAGGGATTGGAGCCTCGTTACCCACTGAAAATTTGTTGCGAGAACGTCAACTCCTGCTGGACAGTAAGCTTAACGCCTCAAAACTTCTAATTTCAACGTTGGAATGGAATGGGTATTAAATTTTGGGGCTGAACATAACATTTGAAACTAACTAAATCTAAATCGAAAGAGATTCGAGTTAGAATTGAAGCTCACCCAACAATACAGTGGCGGACGGAGGAGGGGCGGCGAAGAGGAAGGGGATGAGCGGCAGCGACGTTGAAGGGGAGAGCAAATGGGCGACGACGTGCGGCTGGAGCGGCGACGACGGTGTGCAATTGAAGTGGCGACGTCGTGGAGGAGAGGGAGGTGAAGGGAGAGGCGGAGCTGAAGGAGACAGGGCAGACGAGTTGAGGAAGATGAAGATGGGAGTTGAAGGGGACGGAGATGGGAGATGGGAGCTGAGGGGGAGGGAGATGAGAGATGGGAGTTTAGGGGGATGGAGATGGGAGCTGAGGGGGAGGGAGATGGGAGATGGGAGTTGAGGGGGAGGGAGATGTACAGGGAAGGGGAGGGGCGCGCGTGGGTCATTCATTTCACGAAGACCTACGCTGCTGAACTTTAATTTTTTTTTTTTTTTTTAAATAATAATAATAATATTATTATTATTATATTATATTAAATAATAATAATAATATTATATTATATTATATTAAAATAATAATAATAATATTATATTATATTAAATAATAATATTATTATATTAATAATAATATTATTATTATCATTAATAACTCGTTGACCTGTTTGACTTAGTCGAACGACTAACCCTAGCCTCTTTTAAGCCCAAATTTTACTCGAATCTTTCACTTAAATTCATTATTGAGCTCGAAAACAGTAACAATTAAATGAATTTCTCTTACCTGGAGTTCGGATCGTTACACCTCGCGTCTACCAAACGCCCAAATATTGTAGTTTTGAATATATTCAATTGATTTGGAGTTAGCTTCCTCCTAATCAATCGGTTGGCACGTTTTATGTGTGCCAAGCTGGCTTTTTGTCCAGAAAACCAATCAGATTCGCTAATCTTATAATTTGGCGTCATTTTGTTTCTGTATAAAAGAAGAGCGCAATCAGTAAGCAAAAATAAAAGAAAATGATGCATAAAGTCGTAAACAGTGAGTGGTAAGAAGAGTTTTATCGTGTTAGTAATCTCGTAACAAATATGTATGACACTCCTGAAATGAATCGAGGAGACAGTCATGATCCAACTCTCTTAACTAATCGTGAAATGAAAATTCGCAGGATTATATTTCGCACTCGTGAGGGTAATGACAGGAGTATAACAAAAATACAGAGCCACAAAGTAAGTGATCATATTCGTTCGAAGGAAAGAATGCAAACGATGGCAGAAGAAGGAACGAAAAATCGGTAATAGAACGAAAGAAAATGTAAAAACAATATTGGAGAAATTGTCAATTAACACAACTGATTCAACCAGTCAACATAGAAAATGGAAACAATAACTTCAAAGACCGAATACAACATAGAAAATGCAAACGATGGCAAAAGATGAAGTTTAGAGAGTACCAAACGTTCCGAAGACAAAACGAACTGCAACTATGAAGCGTTAGACGGCAGAAGAGGTATCAAAACTTGAGTGAATCGGTTGCGAAACCACCGGTCCGACGAGAAGGAACACTGTTATCTTGTGGCGGAGAGGAAGAAAGAGAAGGGAGTTCGAGCGTTTTGGCGAAGACGACAGAGGAAATTGAGCGTGTGTTTTTTGCGGTCACTTCCTAATTATGACAGAGGGTAATATGGTAAATTCACGATTTATTACGTTTGAATTGGCCTAAGTAAACACCATCAATAGAATTAAGATTACGTTTGAATTGTGTTGAAGTAAACATTATCAAAGATAAACCGATTACGATTGAAGCCCTTAATCCATTACCGTCATTGATTTATTATGATTGTTGGGGAAAATTCATTACGGTTAAACATGACCTTAGTTTAATTTATTTTAAATAATTAATAATTAATTTCTTCGCATGTTAAAAATAGCATAAAAAAATGAAAAAAAAAATGCAATATCTAAGGTATGTGCCATGTTTGAAGTTAGACGTTGACTATTTTTCAAAAAAAAAAAAAAAAAAAAAAAAAGAAAAAGCTAGACGTTGACTGAAAATTATTATATTTTATTGTTTATTAAAATTCTGTATTTAATATTATACAGAAAAAAATATAATACTCATTGTATCTCAAAAAAGAAAAGAAAAGAAAAGAAATGATATGATAGTATTATTTTTCTTATTGGTATTAGAAAAAGAGAATCAATTCATAACCATCTTACATTTAAATAAAATGAACAACCCTATTGAACATTGACATTACAGTTTCTTTGAGCTTGTATAAAGATTGTTAAAAAAAATAATGATATTAAGATTGTCTAGGAAAGAACTCAAAATAAAAATAGATACAAAATATTAGTCCAAAATTAAGACATGTAGGGCCCGTTTGATAACTGTTCACACGAGAATTCGAACGACGAATGAAAATTCGACACGTGTAAATGAATTTGAATTTGTATTTATCTTTGTATTGTATGTATCAGTGCGTAGTGGATTACAATCTCTAATGTTTATCCTCTGATTCTTTCTCTCTCAAATGTAAATGTATCTCGAGGGCTTCGCATCTTGTTCTCGACGTTGAATTTGGATCGAGGGCTTTGCAGCTTGTTCCCGATGTTGAATTTGGATCGAGGGCTTTGCAGCTTGTTCTCGATGTTGAATTTGGATCGAGGGCTTCGCAGCTTGTTCTCGATGTTGAATTTGGATCGAAGGCTTCGCAGCTTGTTCTTGATGTTGAATTTGGATCGAGGGCTTCGCAGCTTGTTCTCGATGTTGAATTTGGATCGCGTAGCGGTGAAGTCTTCAGGTGTTTGATCTTCAAGTTACGTTCAGTCTTCAGGATTCAAAGAGTCTTTCGTTGTTTGGGAATTCTCTCTGAGTTCTTAAGAGAAGAAATTTTCTGAACCTTAAAAATGAAAATGAACTCTCTATTTATAGAGTTCTCATGGGCCTGGATCCATTGGGCTTTGGGCCCAATGGGCTTGGGTTTGGACCCAATGAGCTTTTGAATCTTGAGCCCAATGGGTTTGACCTTTGGGCCAAATTGTCTTTTTAGTCTTTCTGGCCCGATTCAATTTCGAGCCCAATTGCAGTTTGACCGAATTTGCTCGGTCAAGTTCATCTGATCCCCCGGTCGTGATGGAGACACGTGGCGACCGCTGATTGGCCGAAATTTCTCGGTCAACAAATGCCCCATTTTTCGAGAGTTATGCACAAGTATGTGTGGGTGAGTCTCGGAAAAGTTAAATAGATAAATCGAAACGTATGACACTCCTAATTTCGACTCCGCTTTGACGTATCAATTTTATCGAAATATGAGGTTCGATTCATAAATCAATTATTTTAATTGACGTCTCTTTCCATGTCAATCGATCAAAAATATGAATTTGGCTCGTAGTTTTGATCTTTCTTATCTGACAGAAATTTGATTTACACTTCGGTAGATTTTTTTTTGTTCTACCTTAGTTTATCCTGGGATGTAGAGTAGAGACTTGTGTCTGCCCAATTGAATTTTGAATAGGGTTTGACTTTGAACTTTACTCTAATTTCGACGTGGATAAAATATACTCAAACCGCCAATTTTGATTTGAGACTTGGATTTAGATAAATTTTGACTCTAAGTCATGCTTGGAAATAAATTTGGAATATGCCCAAAATTTTAATTTCAGGCAAAAACTATGGTAATTTTCTAAAGTTTGGCTTGAATTTGGAATAGGAGTGTTGAATGATTTTTTTTTATTTTGGCATAAATAATTGGCCGAATGCAATAGTAGAATGTGAAGACAACTAATAACAAAGAAGCTTTGGTAGAACGGAACTTGGACGACTTTAGTTGTCTTTGGTCTTGAGTTCAAGTCGAGCTTTGTACATTTTCTTTTGCAAAATTTCTTAACTTAAATGAAGGACATTTAAGTAATTTTACTCTCCAAACCCTAGGGCATCTCTTGTATAAATAGAATGAGATAGAAGTTGAAGAGTTGGAAGAAGAGTTTAGGGTTTGTTTGGAGAAGAAGAGTTTAGGGTTTGTTTGGAGAAGAAGAGAGAGCTTGTTTGGAGAAGAAGAAGGAGAGCTCCAACGCCGCCGCCGCCGCACGCTCCACCGCGCGTCTCTGCCGGATCCATCGCACAGCCGTGCCGTCGCACAGCCGTCTCCAACGCCGACGCCGCCGCCGCAGCCGCATTCGCCTCAGCCCCCGCGCGCTAGCCGCTCCGCCGCATCGCCTCCGTAGCTCCGCCCGTGTTGTCGCCTCGCCGTCTCGCGACCCGCGCCGCCGCCGTCTCCAGATCTACAGCCCCGCCGCGAGCCTCTGCCGCACGCCGCCGCCGTCTCCACATCTGCAGCCCCGCGCAACACCGCCGCGAGCCTCTGCCGTCGCTGCCGCACGTCGCCGCTGTCTCCAGATCTGCAGCCGCAACCCGTCTCGCGCCCCGCGCCGCCGCCCGCCGTCTCCAGATCTGCAGCCGCGCGCCAGCCGCAGCCGCCTTCGCCGTGGCCGCATCGCCGCCGTAGCTTCCGCCGCACGTTCTGCCGAACCACCGCGTCGCCGTCAGCCGCACGCCCCGCAGCTCTGCCGCACCATTGGTGAATTTTTTATTATTATATATATATATTATTTTTTTGATATATATATATAATAACAAAATGCATAAATATATATATTTCTTTACTGTATTTTTTTCATATATATATATATTTCTTTACCATTTTTAATATATATATTTTTTTATATACAGGCGTCAATTTGCAAATAAAAAAATTCCTCGGTGTTCTTCGTGCCAACATTAATTTGGTAAATAAATTCTTTTAATATCATTTGATTTGGACTGTATTGTAATTTATTGATTGTAATTTATTTATTGTAATTTATTGATTGTAAATTTGGACTGTATGTAATTTATTGTTTGTATGTAAATTTGGACTGTATGTAATTTATTGTATGTAATTTATGGCTGTAATTTATGGTTGTAATTTATTGCTGTAATTTATTGGTGTATATTTATTGTATTTATGATAGCCTGTAATATTTTGCATTTTGTTATTTTGTTGGTGTGATTTATAAATTAGATTTATTTTATGGAATGGACATTTAATTTAGTTTATGGAATGAGCGTTTAATTTAGTGATTAGGTGTTATGTAATTCAAGATTGGGCTTTAGAAATGTTCTAATTTTGAATTTGGTGCGATTAAATAACCAATAATTTTTTTTTTTTTTAATTTGAAATTAAGGCTTTTAAAATTAGTTAAGTAATTTCGAATTTGAGATTTTATAATTAAATAAAGTAATTCGGGAATTGGGGGTTAGGAAATTTAAAATTAGTTAAATGATCTTGAATTTGAGATTTTATAAAAAAAAAAAAAAAAATTGGGATTTTATAAATACATTCAAGTAATTTGGGAATTGGGGGTTAGTAAATTTAAAATTAGTTAAATGATTTTGAATTTGGGATTTTATAATTAAATAGCAAGTAATTTTTTTTTTTGTTTTTTTTTTTTTTAATTTGAAATTAAGAATTAAAATTAGTTAAATGATTTTGAAATTGGGATTTTATAAATATATTATTTTATTATATATATACACATATGATTTGAAATTTGTTCACTTTTCGATTTTAAATTGGAATAAACAAATGGGGCACCTGGACGACATTTTTTGGTAGGTGCGTCATTTCTTTTACCGCTGATTCAGGGTTTGGCGTACTGATTTGGGCGTTACTTCTTCTTTGCAGAGGCTTCGGTTCTTACTTTGTGTGAGATCGGAGTGTCTGTTTGGGGAACGTACTCCGTCCTTGTTGATGCGCCGAATCGTCATGTTCAGCTCCCGTGGCCTCGACGTAACAATCTAAGGGCGTTACTTCTCCTATGCAGATGCACGTCTGCTTAGGGAACGTATTCCGTCCTAGGTTGTGCGTCGAGTCGTTCTGTTCGGTTCTCGTGGCCTCGGCGTAACAACTTAAGGGCGTTACTTCTCTTATGCAGATGCACGTCTGCTTAGGGAACGTATTCCGTCCTAGGTTGTGCGTCGAGTCGTTCTTGCTGGAACCCCCACTCAACCAACTGCGAGGGTCCCGGCCCTCGACCAGAGGCGCAGCGAAAGAAAGGGCTTAAACAAAAGCCTAAAACTGGTTGAGGACCTTAAGCAATCAATAAGGAACGAACTAAGAATTGAAGAAAGATTTCTAACACTTAGAAAATTTCTTGAATTCGAGTCCACCGGTAAAAACCCTCTCCATCGGTAAACCGACCGGTAAAAGTCAACCGAGAAGTTGACCGGTAAAAGCCACCGGTAAAAATATCACCGGTATATATCACATATACACCGGTATATATTATACCGAGGAAATACCGACCGGTATATACCACCGGTATATATATATATCACGGGTAAATAATATATATACCACCGGTATATATACCACCGGTATATATCACCGGTATATACCATATATACCACCGGTATATATCCCACCGGTAAATTTACCACCGGTATATATCCCACCGGTAAATTTACCACCGGTATATATACCACCGGTAAATTTACCACCGGTATATATACCACCGGTAAATTATATATACCACCGGTATATATCCCACCGGTAAATATTATATATACCACCGGTATATTTACCACCGGTATATATACCACCGGTAAATTATATATTGACAAAAATACCTTATTTTGACGTTCGTCTTCTCGTCTACCTCTGCACCTCTACAGCCCCCTCGATCTCTACCTCTCCTCCGGTCACGAACTCAGCACGAACAATCACGAGCACACGAGGACCACCCTTAGAGTAGTCCCAACTATTCTCAGGCGGAAATAGCGGAGTGGTGGGACTCCTTAAGCTAAGGGGGTTAGAATGAGGATGGAGGAACAAGATGAAGCTTTTGGTTTGTGTTTGGTATTGTGTTAATATGAACTTGATGAACTATTCATCAAGAACACAATACAACAAACCCTTTGAATTTCAACAACTTGAAATCCAAAAATCAAAGCTTCAACTTCTCTTTTTCTTCAAGCTTCAACCATGGAGATTTCCTTCAACACTTGAAGATTCTCAATCCAAAAGACTTGAGAGAAGAAGCACCCACGAGAGAGAGAGAAGTTAGAAGTTCTTCAACTTTTTTAGTTCTCTTTACCTACACAAGCCAAAATCTTGGATAACCTCATTTGACTTGCCTCATGAGTAAGGAAAAGAAAAATGAATGGAATACACATGTTGGACATGCAACATTAGCATTAATGATAATAATAATAATAATTATAAATTATTATTTATTAAAATTAATAATAATTAAAACAATTTTAATTATTTAATTTATTATTAATATTAATATCAAATACTAATATAATAATAAACCTTCCACTATTGCCCGGTTTTCAGAAAACCGACTTTTCCAAAATACGAATCAATATTCATATTTTTCTCCGGTCGAGTATTTAAATCATATTTAAATACAACTTCCTCCTATTATATATTTAAATCACATTTAAATATACAAAACCTCGAACAAACCCTAACTCAGATTTCTCCGAATTCAACCCTATAACACTGCTATACCGCTTTATCCGAGCTAGCCAGGAGAACCTAAAGGACCTATAGATCATGAGCTCCAACGATACGAGATCATTCGGTCAAAACTCTTTTGACCCGAATCGATCAACATTCATTAACCCCCGGAGACTCCACTAAAGTCCAAGGGCTGCACTCTCCTCACTGTAGAAATATTGTGTCCTCTTGATATAACCGTCATTGGTAAGTCGATCCTTCACAGGTTGTCCGTAATCACAGCTGGGTCATATAAACCGTTTAACCCCTGCATTACATCTTGTTCCTTAAGTACCACTGACACCTCTAATGAACAATAGATCTTTGGTCCAACCAATAGATCAATATAACTCTCTCATCACATGAGAGTGTGAGCTCACATTGTTCAAGCCCCAGAGTCAGCTATTAAGGGAACAACCTATCTACTAACCCTGAAGAGCGGGTTAGGAGTGAATTACAATCTTGCTACATTATGTCCCCAGCTACTTATTCGGCTTTATCCCCAAGTTGGTAGGCTTATTGAGCGGGCGTTCTGCCACTCTCACCCGTACAAGTCAAAGGATACTTCCGAATAAGCAGGAGTTCATAGCAAGCTCAGGATTAAGAACGAGTTACCTAGGCCATCAAAGTGTATAAGTCAGTCTCGATCAGTAAACGGTGTTATAAAGAGAGAGTGACTTAATACGCGGTTCGATCTTGTGTAAACTCTTTACACAGAACGCCCTCACTTCTCACATCTTCATGTGGAACGATTCGGATCACATCGTTCTGTACAATACAAAGTGAGCCGCATCCAATAGTGTTACCAGGATAAGGTACCCAGCCTTATCCATATACTATAGATCATTTTGGCAGTATACTTGAACCTGATCCACAATCATGTCATACATGAGGTTCAAATACTCAAACAATGCCAAGGGTGTTGGTTATTGGTATAGGATAAAACATGTTTCACTTTAATCCAGTAAACTCCTTTACTGAATTAAAACTTAATAACTCTTTATTACTAAATAGATTATTTACAAACATAACAGTTTACAAACCACGAGTTTTAGGACATAAAACCCAACAAACTCCCACTTGGACTAAAACGTCTGTGGTGTACATGTTAGGTGGAGTAAATGAAATATCTCATATTTCAAGTTTACTCCCACTATCCTTAGTTGAACAACTCGGAGCCCTAAACACTTTAGGTATTTCTCAAACACTTTAGCCATGAGAAACGGAGTAAACAGAAACAACATGAAGTGCTGTGAGGAACCCATGTGACTATCACATCCTCTCAGAGCACTAAACTTTGAGTTTAATTCACAAACTTTTTGCTACTTCACAAGCTACAAGAAAGCTTAGCTATCACATGGGAAAAA
This sequence comes from Herpetospermum pedunculosum, assembly GCA_028017165.1. NCBI lineage: Eukaryota > Viridiplantae > Streptophyta > Magnoliopsida > Cucurbitales > Cucurbitaceae > Herpetospermum > Herpetospermum pedunculosum. Next base: position 46,842,926 of record CM051528.1, on the reverse strand, counting down.
CAGCAATACAACTCTTGTATTCTATTACACATTTGACAAAACTTTAACCGCATTACTTTTGACAGCTCCCACTAGCCATATGTTCTTACGATTCAGATTAACCTGAATCCTTAGAACCAACAGAGCTAATTTAAGCTTATCAAAGAAATGACTCCTTCATCATTCACAATGATTAGGAGTGAAACTATGGGTATTTATTATGAAAGCTATTACATTGATCAAATACTTGTCCAACAATATTTATCAATGTAATGTTCAAAACCATAAGATTTGATTCGAAAAACAAACCTTATAATTTAAGATTAGATACTAAATCCAATTCATAAATGAATTGAATAAGACTGCAAACGATTTGCTCTGAATCTTAAATAATGAATCTTCCTGGTTCAGACTAATAGATACTCTATCAAGATAGCTAATCTTGATTTCCATTTACCTTATCCTATCGAATAGAACAAGACAATGGATACGAGTATTCTATATAACTAACATCTGACAACAAGAGAAGAAGTTAATACACAATTAACTCATTCTCTTCGGGACAGTCCCATTTGTCAGAAAGTCAAGCCTTAGAGGTTTTCACCTCATAGACTAGGTCTTTAAACCCCTTGAAGATTCATGGTTTTGAGCTACTGGTTCTTGTTTATGAATTTACCATTATCAACAAGTTTGATAACTAGAGTCATAACACAAGCCAATATAGTGGTCTAGATTAACTCATAAACCTCCCACTACATATAGGCTTTCTCAACGGTTGAGAAGAACCAGCTAAACTAACAACCTTTGTTAATTTAAATTTTTGCTTTTAATATAAAACAAGATAAATCTTAACACTTTAGTTGTTTACCAAGTTTTAATAGAACACTACTAGTATATATCTTTTGAAAAATGAACTCTTCATTTAATAAACAAAAGATACTATATACAATAAAAGTGTTCAGGACAAACTTGAGTTCTATAGATAATAATTACAACAGTTGAAATTATTTCTATACAGACAACTAAACATCAGCAAGCTCCCACTGTAGAAACTGCGAAGACATCTTCATAAGTCGTCTTCGTCAAGAAATAGGCAGACAGGAACTAGTTTCCTGAAAAAGAATAACAAACATGATTAGTGGTTCCTGAATCAACATTCAGGTATGACATTCATAATCCACATGTTTAGACAAAAGATAAATCATATTTACCTTGTCGTTCATTCTTTTGCCTTTTTCTCTGCAAGGTATTTGGGGCAGTTCCGCTTCCAATGCCCTTCTTCACCACAATGAAAACACTTTCCACTGTGTGAAGCTTTTACCTTGCCAACAGCTGGGGTCTTGCCCTTCCTGGCACTTCTCTTCTTCTTGTGAATAATCTTATTACTCACAGAAGGAGGTTCAGATTTAGTCCCAGACCCAGACCCTTTCTGGAATTTCACAGAAGTGGTAACATTTACCTCCTTCTCCTTTCCTTTAGAGGTATGCAGGGACTGATATACCTGAAGCTCGTTTAGAAGAGACGTCAGATTGTATTCTATCTTGTTCATGACCATATTGGCCCTGAAGTGCAGGAAGCTCTTCGGAAGAGATTCCAAGATAAAACCAACCTGACCTTGTTCGTCAACGGTTGCTCCATTAACTTCTGCAGTATTGAAGTACACCATCATGTTAAGGACATGCTCCCTAACAGAGGTTCCTTCAACCATACGGCAGTTGAAAATGTGCTTGAGGGCTTCATACCTAAGAGATGAGGAAAGTTTTCCAAACATCTCTTGTAGTGAAGCCATGATTTCCTTAGCGGAAACCATCCCCTCATGCTTCCTAGACAAGACATCAGATATGCTTGCCAGGAGGTAGACTCGAGCTTTATCATTAGCCCGAATCCAACCGTCGTATGCTTCACGAACAGTTCGTGAGGCATTTGAACCAGGAACTGGAGGACACTCCTCCGTTAAGACAAATCTCAGGTTGTCAAGAACCAAAACCGCATTAAGGTTCGACTTCCATGACCCAAAATTTTCTCCGGTTAATTTGTCGTGTGATAGCAACTGAATGAACGAACTCGACATGCTGTAAAGAATGTAAAACTATTAGTGAAACAATTTTAACCTATTTGAACCAATTAAAGACTTTAGCAGTAAATAAAGTACCCAAAATCTTTATTTACTAGCAACGATACTTTAGTAAGTCAGAATGGTCCCTACCTTAGGGTAGGAGAGCATTCCTTTACTAAATCAAGACGTTCTTGACTAAATGCTAACTCCGGAATAACTCTTATTCCTTTAGCATCTTAGTTATCGTTTTTGGTCAAGATTTACTAACTCCTTAGCAAATCCTGTAAGTGTGACCCTCCATTTTTAGAATGCATAGAACGGCCCCAACATAGCAACCGAATGGAATGTCAGTGTTGGGAATGGCCCTATGTTTCACTATCCAAAATGGTGACTGAGGTGTTCGATCTCCCATGCCCCGCCCTCCGAATGGATCGGTACCACTAGTGGGCACCTAGCAGGCGAAACATGGGAATCTCACTGTTCAATCCAATGGAGGAGACCGTAGGATGTACTGACGTACTTCCTTCTCCCACTTACTATAGATACTTACTCCATTCACCTTGCTATTGAAAGTTGTAAACACCGCCCTTCTGGGGATTGCCCTATTGACAATACACGGCCAAACAAAATTCTCACGTTGTGAACTTTAAGGAGTGCATAGCAGGAGAGAGATATATCGTATATTCCTTCTCAACACATCTACTAAGCATCATGGACGGTTTTAAGGGTAAACTACTCAGGTTTTATCCGACTAAGAAAATAAAACCTTAAGTCTAGGCAAACTATTTATCTGAGATGTCTAGGTTATAAACACTTTTATTAACCTCACACCTCTCACGCACGCTCATAAAGCCGGGTTAACTTTACTCAAGTACCGGATCGTCCCCAGGTAGGAGGTGTTCCGTAAACCGTCAACTTAAATACCTCCAACCTCGAACAGAATTTCACCGGGTGAGTTTCTCATAACCTTAGCATTTACGAGATAACGACCTATTCAACTAATGAACCGGACGTGTCATTTAACCCTAAATGAACATGCTTTTCTTTGTTATAGATTTTAAAAGTCTAAGAAATTTTACAACGCTTTGCAAAACTTAGACTTTCTACAACAACTCTACATGCTTCTCAAACATGCAACACTAAGGCATGGCGAATTGAATATTTAACTTCATAATTAATATAACACTTACATCAATTATGCTCTTAAACATACAATTCCCTAATTCATAACCAATATAACACTTATATTGAATCTCATGAATTAAGCATGCATCCTATACATTATAACACTTATAACATACATAATGCATGCAACATGCTTCCTAAGGTGGGATTTGAAATCTATATGGCATACTTTATGCACAGGCAAGGGCATTAATTTAAACCATACATCTCATGCAACCTATAAATTAATCACACTAAAACAATTCGGTTTATGGCATCAAGCAAGCAAAACTAATTATTACAAGCTTGTCAAAACCCCAAGCTAGGTCTTGAAGCACAACGAACTCTTCGAGCAACTCCAAGCACCTCGGCTTCTTGGCTCCTTGCACACCTTGGCTCCGCAACAACCCTAGACTCTAAGACTAAACGAATTACAGACTCCAAGCCACACAATAAGCCTTATTTAACAAGCCAAGGCTATTACATACCAAAGGTAAAAACAAGGAAAGTAATCAATGCCATAAACCAAAATGCTTCAGCCACCCAAGCAAGAAATCAAAACAACCCACCTAGGACTCAAATTGAGCAAAAATGAGAGCTTAAAGCATGCTCTGATACCAATTGCTGGAACCCCCACTCAACCAACTGCGAGGGTCCCGGCCCTCGACCAGAGGCGCAACGAAAGAAAGGGCTTAAACAAAAGCCTAAAACTGGTTGAGGACCTTAAGCAATCAATAAGGAACGAACTAAGAATTGAAGAAAGATTTCTAACACTTAGAAAATTTCTTGAATTCGAGTCCACCGGTAAAAACCCTCTCCACCGGTAAACCGACCGGTAAAAGTCAACCGAGAAGTTGACCGGTAAAAGCCACCGGTAAAAATATCACCGGTATATATCACATATACACCGGTATATATTATACCGAGGAAATACCGACCGGTATATACCACCGGTATATATATATATCACGGGTAAATAATATATATACCACCGGTATATACCACCGGTATATATCACCGGTATATACCATATATACCACCGGTATATATCCCACCGGTAAATTTACCACCGGTATATATACCACCGGTATATATACCACCGGTAAATTTACCACAGGTATATATACCACCGGTAAATTATATATACCACCGGTATATATCCCACCGGTAAATATTATATATACCACCGGTATATTTACCACCGGTATATATACCACCGGTAAATTATATATTGACAAAAATACCTTATTTTGACGTTCGTCTTCTCGTCTACCTCTGCACCTCTACAGCCCCCTCGATCTCTACCTCTCCTCCGGTCACGAACTCAGCACGAACAATCACGAGCACACGAGGACCACCCTTAGAGTAGTCCCAACTATTCTCAGGCGGAAATAGCGGAGTGGTGGGACTCCTTAAGCTAAGGGGGTTAGAATGAGGATGGAGGAACAAGATGAAGCTTTTGGTTTGTGTTTGGTATTGTGTTAATATGAACTTGATGAACTATTCATCAAGAACACAATACAACAAACCCTTTGAATTTCAACAACTTGAAATCCAAAAATCAAAGCTTCAACTTCTCTTTTTCTTCAAGCTTCAACCATGGAGATTTCCTTCAACACTTGAAGATTCTCAATCCAAAAGACTTGAGAGAAGAAGCACCCACGAGAGAGAGAGAGAAGTTAGAAGTTCTTCAACTTTTTTAGTTCTCTTTACCTACACAAGCCAAAATCTTGGATAACCTCATTTGACTTGCCTCATGAGTAAGGAAAAGAAAAATGAATGGAATACACATGTTGGACATGCAACATTAGCATTAATGATAATAATAATAATTATAAATTATTATTTATTAAAATTAATAATAATTAAAACAATTTTAATTATTTAATTTATTATTAATATTAATATCAAATACTAATATAATAATAAACCTTCCACTATTGCCCGATTTTCAGAAAACCGACTTTTCCAAAATACGAATCAATATTCATATTTTTCTCCGGTCGAGTATTTAAATCATATTTAAATACAACTTCCTCCTATTATATATTTAAATCACATTTAAATATACAAAACCTCGAACAAACCCTAACTCAGATTTCTCCGAATTCAACCCTATAACACTGCTATACCGCTTTATCCGAGCTAGCCAGGAGAACCTAAAGGACCTATAGATCATGAGCTCCAACGATACGAGATCATTCGGTCAAAACTCTTTTGACCCGAATCGATCAACATTCGTTAACCCCCGGAGACTCCACTAAAGTCCAAGGGCTGCACTCTCCTCACTGTAGAAATATTGTGTCCTCTTGATATAACCGTCATTGGTAAGTCGATCCTTCACAGGTTGTCCGTAATCACAGCTGGGTCATATAAACCGTTTAACCCCTGCATTACATCTTGTTCCTTAAGTACCACTGACACCTCTAATGAACAATAGATCTTTGGTCCAACCAATAGATCAATATAACTCTCTCATCACATGAGAGTGTGAGCTCACATTGTTCAAGCCCCAGAGTCAGCTATTAAGGGAACAACCTATCTACTAACCCTGAAGAGCGGGTTAGGAGTGAATTACAATCTTGCTACATTATGTCCCCAACTACTTATTCGGCTTTATCCCCAAGTTGGTAGGCTTATTGAGCGGGCGTTCTGCCACTCTCACCCGTACAAGTCAAAGGATACTTCCGAATAAGCAGGAGTTCATAGCAAGCTCAGGATTAAGAACGAGTTACCTAGGTCATCAAAGTGTATAAGTCAGTCTCGATCAGTAAACGGTGTTATAAAGAGAGAGTGACTTAATACGCGGTTCGATCTTGTGTAAACTCTTTACACAGAACGCCCTCACTTCTCACATCTTCATGTGGAACGATTCGGATCACATCGTTCTGTACAATACAAAGTGAGCCGCATCCAATAGTGTTACCAGGATAAGGTACCCAGCCTTATCCATATACTATAGATCATTTTGGCAGTATACTTGAACCTGATCCACAATCATGTCATACATGAGGTTCAAATACTCAAACAATGCCAAGGGTGTTGGTTATTGGTATAGGATAAAACATGTTTCACTTTAATCCAGTAAACTCCTTTACTGAATTAAAACTTAATAACTCTTTATTACTAAATAGATTATTTACAAACATAACAGTTTACAAACCACGAGTTTTAGGACATAAAACCCAACAGTTCTGTTCGGTTCTCGTGGCCTCGGCGTAACAACTTAAGGGCGTTACTTCTCTTATGCAGATGCACGTCTGCTTAGGGAACGTATTCCGTCCTAGGTTGTGCGTCGAGTCGTTCTGTTCGTTTCTCGTGGCCTCGGCGTAACAACTTAAGGACATTACTTCTCTTATGCAGATGCACGTCTGCTTAGGGAACGTATTTCGTCCTAGGTTGTGCGTCGAGTCGTTCTGTTCGGTTCTCGTGGCCTCGGCGTAACAACTTAAGGGCGTTACTTCTCTTATGCAGATGCACGTCTGCTTTAGGGAACGTATTCCGTCCTAGGTTGTGCGTCGAGTCGTTCTGTTCGGTTCTCGTGGCCTCGGCGTAACGACTTAAGGGCGTTACTTCTCTTATGCAGATGCACATCTGCTTAGGGAACGTATTCCGTCCTAGGTTATGCGTCGAGTCGTTCTGTTCGGTTCTCGTGGCCTCGGCGTAACAACTTAAGGGCGTTACTTCTCTTATGCAGATGCACATCTGCTTAGGGAACGTATTCCGTCCTTGGTTGTGCGTCGAGTCGTTATGTTCTGTTCTCGTGGACTCGGCGTGATAATTTAAGGGCGTTACTTCTTCTATGCAGATGCACATCTGCTTAGAGAACGTATTCCGTCCTTGGTTGTGCGTCGAGTAGTTATGTTCTGTTTCTGTGAGATCGACGTACTGATTTAAGGACATTACTTCTCCTTTGCAGATGGATGTCTGCTCAGGGGACGTACTCCGTCCTTGTTGGTGCGTCGGATCGCCGCGTTCCGTTCCTATGAGATCGGCGTGCCGACTTAAAGGCGTTACTTCTCTTTTGTAGATGCGTCAGTTTGGGCATTTCCACTCTACGTGAAATGAGCGCATCTATTTAGAGAACGTACTCCGTCTTTGTTGGTACGTCGGATCATCGTGTTCCGTTTCTGTGAAGTCGACGTAACAATTTAAGGACGTTACTTCTCTTTTGTAGATGCGTTAGTTTGGGCATTTCCACTCTACATGGAATGAGCGCGTCTACTTGGATAACGTACTCCGTCCTTGTTGGTGTGCCGACTTAAGGATGATACGCCGACTTAGAGATGTTACTTCTCCTTCGTAGATGCGTCAGTTTGACATTTACACTTTATGTGAAATGGGCGCGTCTACTTAGAGAACGTACTTCGTCTTTGTTGGTGTGCTTCCCCCATAACATTCTCTCCTCTTTTTTTTTTTTGCTTTAAGATTTCTCCTCTTTTTTTTTTGGAAGGCTATATGTGTTGTCCTTTTCTTTTTGTCATTTGGTTATATATATATATATATATTCTAAGGTTATATATAGTTCTTTTTTTGTTGTTGTTGTATTTTTTTGGTAATCACTTCATGCTCGCATTTTTGTGTAGCTCATTTAATACCGTCGCCACAATTATCGCTTTGTTTTGAGTTTATTAACTGTTTCGAATTTGTTTTGCAGGAACATGGTGTATTTTGCAGAGCAGATCGTCTCTGGAGAGAAACATCTCGTTCTTTTACAAGATGAACATCAGCCCTTAAAACGCGGAGTTAACCTCCTAGTAGAAGAACCCAAGATCGGCGATTACTCCAATAAGTGGTCGCGACTCGGAAAACCAGGTCGTTTGTCAAAATGGTCCTCAGAAAAACCTTTGGGTCAGGGTTCCTCGTCTAAGGTGTGGATGTTAGGTTCTGCGCTTCACCGCCAAAATCCCAGTCAAACCCCGGAGCTAACATTGGGACGCCGAATTATCGAGGGTACCACTCGTTGGGGCTCTGTATTAAAGATTTCTGGAGAATTCCTTTTTATCCCTCAATATTGGGAGTGGTTGGAGCTTGTCGTCGGTCGCAGTAAGAAGATACTTCGGCATGCTTGTCTGCTAGATGTCGTGATGGCTTCGCTCTATACTTACGATCGCAATAAAGCCGTGGTACGAGCCTTTTGTGAAGCATGGTGCCCTGCGACCAATACTCTTCATACCCAAGCTGGGGAACTTTCCATCTCTTTGTGGGACCTTTGGAAATTCGGGGGTCTTCCTATCGACGGACAATTTTACGAGGAAGTCATTCCGTGTCTTAAAGAGTTGACTGGATCGGGGCGGAATGGCAGGTATCTCCCAAAAATTTGCGAACATTTATTTCGCGCTTATTATACACTAACTGCTAAGAAGACGGATCATTCTCATGTTGCCATTAGTGATTGGATTTCACTATGGTTTAAGGCCACCCAACGATATGGTAAAATACCGGCGCGAAGGTCAAAGAAAAGAACTGCTTCTAAAGCTACTTCTCGCCCCGGCGTGACTCATAACCCCGATGGCACGAAAGTTAAATATCGTGAATGGTCAGACGATGAGTGCAACATGTTCCATAGTCTAAATATTGACGAAGGATGGAAGGATAAAACATACTTGGCCGCCTTTTTATGTTGCTGGCTCTGTGCCTTCGTATTTCCTCAGGCCAATGCTCACCACATTCGTCCAGGTGTTTTCAAGATTGTTTGTCTGATGGCCGAGGGTGAAACTTTTAGTCTTGTCGTTCCAGTCTTAGCTAACCTTTACCATGTGTTAGGAAAAATCTCAATGACTGCTAGTTCGGTCGGCCGTATCGAAACCTGTTTCCCGGTGCATTACATTATTGTCTGGTTAGCTTATTACTTTAATACTCATCACAAGACTCCTGAGGAGGTCCAAGGTCCAGGGATGGTTGAATTTTCCGGCGAAGGTGGGGCTAAATATCTAGATGAATCTGAAGCGCATGAACTGATCCATGAGGGCGCATCGATAGCATGGCACGTGAATCTCCAACATAGGAATAAACACGAAATCTTAAATAGAGAAACCATCAACGACTCTGAAGATTCTTCATATTTTTCGAGCCTCCGATCGTGCTATATCTCAGCGCGATGTGGGGAATCGCTTGTCATCGAATCATACAATCCGTATCGATTTGGTCGTCAGTTCGGGTTCTACCAAGACGTGCCAAATGATATAGGGGAAGCTTCTCCTTCGGTCGATTTGTGTACTATTTTACATCATTGGCGGGTTTGTATTTGCGCTGACGTAGGGTGGGAAGTGTTTCTTCCAGCTCGAATGTTGAATCCCCATGACCATGTTACTTCAAATTATCGAAAGTGGTGGTCGATCAAGCATGGCGATTATTTGAGAAAAGGTGTGGATAAATTGATTAACAGCGCTCTTCCTCACTCAGATTGTTCAAAACCTAAGAAGCCTAAGAAGGTCAATGCTAACCTCGGAGGAAAAAAGATTCATTTGCTCAAAGATAAACCGTCATGCAATGCCTCAGATCAAGCTGAAGATAGTCAAGGCAATGATAGAGACGTTTATTGGAAGAAGGATAAAAGGCTCAGACAGACCCCCGATCTCCCCGATCTCGGTGACAGATTCTTCGACGATGTCCCTACTGCTTGTGACATACCTGATGATGTTGGAGCCTTAGTTCAGTAACTTTCTCCTTCTTTTTTTAAAATTTTTTTTTTTTATATCCGCCTTTCGTCTATATATATATATATATCAGCAAATAACTTATTTGACAATCTTCTATTGTTACTGCTTCACCTGGATGATTATATTCAAGCCGAGAGCGAGCAACATAGTGACCAATCGTCGGAGGGTTCGGAAGATTCGGTTTCTATTGATAGGCGACCTGGGAGCTCTTCTGCCCCATTGGAAGAGCGAAGTACCAATTTACCTCTGCTTACCATCAGGGAGCGTTCTCAACGTGTTCCATTAAATGCAGTTTCGCAAGTTCCTGAAACCTCTGTTTATTGTGCTGATAATATAATATCGAGCCTTCAACGAAAAGCGGCCATGTCTATGTGGCAAAGCTTGCGAGAGAAAATGCCGCGTACCCCTTTTGAGGATGTTCCCAAAATTGAGCCAGAGATTCGTAAGATTCTTAAAGGCATCTCGGACACTCGGGCAAACAACCAGGTGTCTCTGCAAGAATTTGTAGAAGGCTACTGTAAGAGAGTGGAAGACTACAATCAAATGCAATCTTCAATTTCCACCCATCTAAACTCCAACAGTAGGGATCGTCAACTGGAAGAAAAGAAGATTTATTTGGACCGATCCCTCCTAGAGGTTACAGAGACGAAAACGGAGATAGAAGAGGCGAAAGCGAAGATAGAAGCTGCGAAGATCGAGCTTGAGAGGCTTTCCACTTTTGTCTCCGCCCGGGAGCAAGTCTTGAGTCGCGGGACACTTGAAGTCTCGCGTGTACGCGAAGAGATTCGTGTCCTCGAATGTGCCCTCATTATTGACGAGGACGATGCTCGAGCCGTTGCTGCAGTTCGCGAGCTTCTAGAGAGCTCGCGCGCGGAGTTGAAAGAGTTTCAGTGGGCGCCTTGATTTACGCATATATATATGCACATATATTTTTTTATCTATCTTCTTCTAGATTTCTCTCGTGTAAAAGAACTTTATATTTTCTTTATGACCATTTGGCTTGTCTCCCTCATTTTGGAATAATAATTTTCCCTTGTTGCTTTATTGAACTTAATTTTTTTGTTGCCTACGTATTCTTGCAAGTAAGAGATCATTTGTTTGAACGTAGCTCGAATGGAATGAATATATTTTTTTTTTTTTGCGCGACTGGACTTAAAGTATATATGTATTTTTTTTCTTTAAGTTGCCTACGTACCCTTAGATGGAAGGGATCAAGTCATAACGTAGTTCAAATTACATGATGAATTTTTTTTTTTTTTTTTTTACTTGGGTCGTTCACCTTTTAAGCTCGTGCGGGCCAGGAGCAACATGTAGTTTATACTCTTACGTTAAGGAGTAGTACATTTTATGAGATCTCCTAAGAAAAATACTTGGAGATGATTACGCACGAGCTTGAAGTTGGAGATGCGCAGCGCAGCAGAACTTGGAGATGCGCAGCGCAGCAGAACTTGAAGATGCGATGCGCAGCAGAACTTGTTGGAGATGCGCAGCACAGCGAAACTTGAACTTGGAGATGCGCAGCACAGCGAAACTTGAACTTGGAGATGCGCAGCACAGCGAAACTTGAACTTGGAGATGCACAGCACAGCGAAACTTGAACTTGGAGATGCGCAGCACAGCGAATCTTGAACTTGGAGATGCGCGGCACAGCGAAACTTGAACTTGGAGATGCGCAGCACAGCGAAACTTGAACTTGGAGATGCGCAGCACAGCGAAACTTGAACTTGGAGATGCGCAGCACAGCGAAACTTGAACTTGGAGATGCGCAGCACAGCGAAACTTGAACTTGGAGATGCGCAGCACAGCGACGAACTTGGAGATGAGAGACGATGCAGCGCAGCAGCGAACTTGGAGACGCAGCGCAGCAGCGAACTTGGAGATGCAGCGCAGCAGCGAACTTGGAGAAGCAGCAACGATGATGTAGCGCAGCAACGAACTTGGAGATGAGATGATGTAAATTTTATTTGGCCTTTTAGGCTCGTGCGGGCCAGGAGCAACATGTAGTTTATACTCTTACGTTAAGGAGTATTACATTTTAAAAGCTTTTATCTTCATCACGGCCTTGATCAGATCCTTCGTTTGTAGGATTGGTTAGAATGATGATATTTTTCTTCACTTTCAAGGAGCCTTCTGTATTTATGAGAACCGATAATTTCCTCTTCATGCGCGAAGGAACATGACTGTGAATTTTCTTGTCGTTATTTACTTCATCGAAGAGTCTTGCCTCAACGGTCTTCATCTTTCTTTCTTGTTGATCACTTGTCCCTCCTTCAAGGCGATCAAAAACAGATGTTGAAGGTCCGTCTTTCTTTGATGTAGAAACACTTAACCTTTGGAAAGCCGAAGTTCGAGTGGAGGTAGAAGTTAGACAGGGATTTTCTTCTTTTGTCGCGGTCATACTCATCCTTTGGAAGACCGAAGTTCGAGTAGTGGAAGGCTTGATGCGATTGAAGACAGAAGTTCTTTGGTCGACTTCTTTTGAGTCGTCGACTTCTTCTGCGTTGATGTAGCATGAAGTTACAAAGATTTCTTCCTCTTTTTTGATGGGAAGGAAACTTCTTGAGAAGAATTCTTTTAAGGTCACCCGTCGTCGAGGTTGAGAAAAATATTTGTTTTCTCTTCTCTCGTGTTTAGGCTTCCTCGAATTGATTCTTCCTTTCTTCCTTGAAAGCTTATTGTTTCGTTTATCATCTCGAAACATGCAATCTTCTTTCTGGACGGGTCTTTGTCTTATTTTCTGGCGAGCTACGACGGTCCAACATTTATCCTCATTTCCGAAGATCTCAGGTTTTACCTGAGAAATTTGCTTTGGGGTTTCATATCCGAACCGAACAATTATTGGTTCGAAGGTCCCAAACTGGATCATACTTTCCTTTTTCTTTTCAAATGAGGCCGAAGATAATTGAGCGCCGAAGTTCATTGTTACCGCAGCGTGGTTTGATTGAGCTATTTCATCAAGGTCTAACTCAATTTTTCCCTCCTTAGCTAATTTTAGAATGAACTCTTTTAGGACAAAACATTTCTCCACTAGATGACTGATAACTCGATGATACTTACAATAGTTGGGATCATCGACTTTGTCCATTTCTTCCGGGCGCCTACACTCGGGAAACTCAACCAGTCTAGTTTCCAGTAGTTGCTCTAACATGTCAGGAATGTCAGAGTTTGGAAACGGGTAGACTTTTTCTTGTTTTTCTTTTAAAGTAAGGCGACGTTTCTCGCCTCCGTCATTTCTTCTTTCTGTCTTGTTTTCCTTTCCTTTTGAGGAAAACCTGAAAGGGGCCGTGTTGACGACCATGGATTCTTCCACGACACTCTTCGTAATTTTTTTTTCAGTGTCGTTTACTTCTTTCTTTATTTTCTTCATATCTGGGATTAAGAGGTCCTTGTTCCCTTTGTTGACGATACTCAGCTCCATATCATGGGCGCGAGTTGCTAACTCCTCGAATGTTTGGGGCTTTATCCCTTGTAGGATGTAGTGAAGTCCCCAATGCATGCCGCCGATGCACATCTCGACAGCAGACACTTCTGTGAGTCGGTCCTTGCAGTCAAGACTTAACGATCTCCAACGGTTAATGAAATCGACGACTGGCTCGCCCATTCTTTGGCTAGCGTGCGAGAGTTCAGACATGCTGACTGTCCGCCTCGTGCTGTAGAAACGATTCAAAAAGTCTCTCTCAAACTGTTCCCAACTGTCAATCGTCTCGGGCTCCAAGTCGGTGTACCAGTCAAAGGCGTTTCCTTTCAAAGTTCGAACGAATTGCCTAACCAGCAAGTCTCCGCGAGTTCCAGCGTTCTCGCACGTTTCGACGAAGTGGGCAATGTGTTGTTTAGGATTGCCCTTCCCATCGAACTGTTGAAATTTTGGCGGCTGGTACCCAATGGGCATTCTCAAGTTGTCGATCCTCTTGGTATACGGTTTAGTATACAAGACGGAGCTTTGGGTGGGTCCACCGTATTGAGCTCTGATAGTGTTCGTGATCATGTCCTGCAGTTGTTTGACAGACAGCGAAGCGACCGACGTTGAGTGATGCGGTTGGTCTTCTTGGATGACAATTTTTCCTTTGTCATTTCCTCTTGCTGCAGGAGTTTGACTTGACTCCGCGACCTCACGACTTTGCATATGATTTCTCAAGTTTGCAATCTCGAGGTCTCGTTCTTCAACTACTTTCATCAGAAAGTTTAGTTTCTTTTCCATTTCAGCGATCGCTTCGTCGCTTATGCGTGCGTCTGCCATCATTACAGACATCACATTTGGATCAGACCCCTTATTTGGTTGATCAGATGAGGGAACAAATTCATCATATAAGAAATTTTCCTGAATGATTATCCCCTCACGCGTAGACTCTGTCATTCGTTCCTCCATAACATTTATTTCAGTCATCATGAAGGATGCTACGTCAGAATCGAACTCAAATAGAGGGTTACACCTGACAGCAAATTCGTCATTTGTAGATGCCCCCGCTGATGTCATTCTTTCTTCTATAGTATTTGTTTCAGTCGTTATGACGGATGCTACGTCAGAATCGAGCTCGAACAAAGGGTTACACCTAACAAGAAATTTGTCACTCGTAGATGCCCCTGACGATGTCATTACTCTGCTCACAATTGTGACAAAATCATGGGGACAATCGTGAGGAGTAGAACTCGTGTAGCGGTTGTTCATGACTACGGTTGTTGAAGGAGTTCTGAACGACATAACTTCATTTGTCTTTGAGATGAGAGAAAGAGATGAGAGGTAGAAATGTCCCACTGGGCGTGCCAATCTGTTCACACGAGAATTCGAACGACGAATGGAAATTCGACACGTGTAAATGAATTTGAATTTGTATTTATCTTTGTATTGTATGTATCAGTGCGTAGTGGATTACAATCTCTAATGTTTATCCTCTGATTCTTTCTCTCTCAAATGTAAATGTATCTCGAGGGCTTCGCAGCTTGTTCTCGACGTTGAATTTGGATCGAGGGCTTTGCAGCTTGTTCCCGATGTTGAATTTGGATCGAGGGCTTTGCAGCTTGTTCTCGATGTTGAATTTGGATCGAGGGCTTCGCAGCTTGTTCTCGATGTTGAATTTGGATCGCGTAGCGGTGAAGTCTTCAGGTGTTTGATCTTCAAGTTACGTTCAGTCTTCAGGATTCAAAGAGTCTTTCGTTGTTTGGGAATTCTCTCTGAGTTCTTAAGAGAAGAAATTTTCTGAACCTTAAAAATGAAAATGAACTCTCTATTTATAGAGTTCTCATGGGCCTGGTGGGCTTGGGCCTGGATCCAATGGGCTTTGGGCTTGGGTTTGGACCCAATGAGCTTTTGAATCTTGAGCCCAATGGGTTTGACCTTTGGGCCAAATTGTCTTTTTAGTCTTTCTGGCCAGATTCGATTTCGAGCCCAATTGCAGTTTGACCGAATTTGCTCGGTCAAGTTCATCTGATCCCCCGGTCGTGATGGAGACACGTGGCGACCGCTGATTGGCCGAAATTTCTCGGTCAACAATAACGTTCCTGTTTCTTGTTCCCTGTTTCCCGTTTCTCGTTTCCTGTTTCCTATTTCTTGTTTCCTGATTTTTTAGAACCAGAAACAGATACATGTTTGATAACTACTCATGTTTCTTGTTTCTTGATAAAAAAAGAAACAGAAACATAAACTTGTTTGATAACGTTTCTTGTTTCTTGTTTCTTGAAAAAAAAAAAAACAAAATAGAAACATCGTCATGTTTGATAATTATTTTTTGTTAATGGTTTCTTTTTTCTTTTTTATAGTTTAAATAAAATTAAGTATACATAATATAAAAAAGATATAACATGCATAATAATAATAATAATAAATAAAAAAAAAAAAAAACTATCCAAAGTTTACATAATCGAATACAAATAAGTCTCGATGCAAAATTAAAAACAACAATAAAATTGTATTTATACTTCAAATGTTATCTAAATTTGATTTTGATTTGATATATGTTTTTGTGTGTTGAAAGGGTAACGAGATGTTTATTTAAGAATAGGGAAGCGAGTCTCCAACACGCCAAAACAACTTTCAATAACATTTCGCACTGAAAAAATGTCGATAGTTAAACACTTTTCCCTACCTCGAGGATGATACCTTCCTTGCTCTAAAATCTCGAAGTCATTGTCTTTCGTCATTGTTTGTTATGGATCGTGTTTTAAATTTTATATGAAAATATTGATGTAAATAGATACTTATTTAAAAAAAACATAAAAAATAACAATATTTCTTTTTTTGCAATTAATAAATAAATATTTTAATGTATTTAGGACCTCATAGGTGAAGAGCTTATTTGAGTGCTTCCCTTGCCAATGAATCAACACTAATTTACCATCATACTGGGAACAAATTAATATAAAGAGAAACATAACTTAGAGAAACACTTTTTTGAAGTTTCTCAAATTTTGCCTAATTTTTAGAAACGTTTCTCAAAATTTAGAAACAAGAAATGAGAATAGTTATCAAACAAGTCCATTTCTTAAAAAATGAGAAACGGGAACAAGAAACAGGAAACGAGAACGTTATCAAACAAACCCGTAATTATCACATTATTTTCACAAAATAGATTAACTTCTAAACAACACACTTCATAACTTCAAAAAATATTGAATTGTAGTGTTTTATTAGACTAAATTTATAAACTTTAAAGATATCACACTAAATTTAGAAACTTTAAAAATAATGAATCAAGAGAGAAAATAAGTATATATACACACATGAAAACAAACAATAGAACTCAAATTGGTGAAGAAAATGAATTGAGGGAACATTTTATAGGGTAGAAAGTAGAGAAGTTATAACATGAGCATAACTCGATTTATCGGCATAAAGATATGATTTCAATTCAAGCCTCTAGTTCGAATCCCCACCCACTAAATAAAAAAATAAAAAATAAAAAATAAAAAACTTAAAATTTTATATTTCCTTCGTTTAATTATTATTTAATTGTTAACAAAAAAATGAAAGGAGTTTAAGATTTATTTATTTTATATTTTTTAATTTATTTAGTGGGTGGGAATTCGAACTAGAGGGTTGAATTGAAATCATATCTTTCAACATCCTATTAAAAACTTCACTATATTTCTCAACATATATTATTCAAATCAAAACTAACTATTTCCAAAGAAAAAAATTTACTAAAACACAATATAAATTTAAAAAGAAAATCCAAACTAATTCTCCTAAATCCTTTGAGAATAATGGTATAAACTCTAATCCAAAAACTATACTCTAACTAACCATAAACAATTAAAATCTAAATGAAGGACCCAAAAGAAACCACAATAGGGCTACTAGCGAAGTGCTTGCCATCAGACCAAATCAGAATTCCATCAACCACCGCGTTTACTGGCAAAGCTCCGGACAATGTAAGAGTGAAGCTCTTCTCTTCTCCAACTTTGTCGAACTTCAACACCCTCGGCTCCACCCTGATGTTAACTCCTTACGGCGCTGACAGGAGTTCCAACGTTCTTCAGTTTTCTAGTGACGGTGACTTTACCGTTCAAGTTCTGGACTCCGATCAACGGATAGTTGAAGTTTAGAAGACTAGCTGACGGCGGACACTGGTAGGGCCAGTCGGAGTGTTGGGAGTCCGACCAAAGTCCCACATCGATTAGGAGAGGAGAATATCATGGGTACATAAGGAGGACAACATTCTCCGGTATGAGGCTTTTTGGGTGACCAAAAGCAAAGTCATGGGTTTAGGCCCAAAGTGGACAATATCATACCATTGTGGAGGTCCGGGTTTCCTCATCATGGAGAAGGCTATCATCATCCTCTGGTGTCGTAGACCAACCCGGGATCCATGGCGCTGACAGGTTGGACGTGGCCTGAGTCATAGCTGAATGGGGTCGCTAGTTCGCCTCGTAGTGAGCCAGCGTCCTGCATTGGGTGCAAGGTGTTGTCTCTCACCCTGGTTGCTCATGTGAGTAGGGAAAGTATAAGAAATGATTTCAAAATCTAACCATTAATGTGATTACCCAGAGGAAAAATATTATCCATTAATTAGTGGAGCTCAGGCCGCCGCCATCAGAGCGAATATAACGACGCTATGCTCTGCAAGCTCGAAGCTCTAGATCCGACAAAGGAATAATGGAAAGATTTCGGCTGATTTTGGTTCTGTTTTGTTAAACTATACACAACCTGATATCACTGCACCCTGGAGTGGACATTATAGCTGCAACAACACAAGCACACGACCCCTCCGACAATCCTTCCGACAACCGGATGGTTCCTTACCTTAGCATGTCTGGATCATCTATGTCTTCCCCACACATCTCTCTGGCATCGTTGGCCTCCTCAAGACTTTACACCCCGACTGGAGCCCCGCCGCCATTAAATCTGCCATCATGACCTCAAGTTCGCTACTAATACTACTCTACTTGTTTCTAACAGATTTTAAATTTCAAATAGTTATCATTTTATCTCTTAAAATCAACTTTTATTTTTAAAAAAGAAAAAACCGGGCTAAAATCATTCACATATGTTGGCTTTTTTGAAGTTTTTAAAATGTATTTTTAAATTTTAGGACATTTATTTTATAAATGTTATTATGGTTTTAATTTGAGGATAGATTATAACCACATATTTGTGAATCGATTATGACCACACGTTTGTGGATGATTGCGGGCCACATGTTCTCTGGTTAATTCCTGACCACATGTTTTGGATCATTTGTGGCCACATGTTTTCTAGATGATTCATGGCCACATGTTGATGGATGATTCTTGACCACATTTGTCTTTTCATTTCCTATATAAACCATCTACATTTCATTTGAGAAATCATTCCATTGAAAAGCAAAACACCTCAATAGTTTCTCTTATCTTCGTCCCCTTATAGAAATCCTCCATAAAACTGTTTTCTTTGAATTATTGTTTTAACTCTTGATTCCGAGTTGTTGTCACTGTTTTCTTTGAATTATTGTTTTAACTCTTGATTCCGAGTTGTTGTCTTAAGGGTGTATGATTGAACGGTCATTCCTACAGTGCATAGGTGATCGATAGATGAGTTGTTTTATTCTGGAGGCGGCGTGATTGATAGACTGTTGTGCACAACACTGGGCAGAGCCGCGAAACGTCTTAAAGAGAGCGACCTAGTCCGCGACTCAACCCAGAAGTTTTATTGGTAATATCGTTCTATTTTTAATTCTGCACCAACAATTTTAAGACGATAGCAGAATTATTTTGGAATTATGTTATGTTGAAATCATGCTCGTATTATTGATAATATTTTGCATGTGAATAAATCTGTGAATTCTCAATTAGTAAATTGGAATTCAATTAAACTTTTGGATGAGTATACTTTATTAATTTTATTTTTATAAATTTAGAAGTATATATTGTGGAGGAATTAAAGGGTGATTTCAGACACTTGTTGAGTAAACATTTTCCTTGCGCGAAATATGATTATTCTAATTAGCCAGTGACAATTGAAGTTGATTTAAGTATTTTGTTAATATAATTAATATTTACTTAAATCTTATTTTTGTTACGAGAGTCATAATGTTAGGTAGAGATTATGAAACTCATCTTGTAAGTTAATTAAATTCATTATTTGAAGATATTTAGATTATGGTTTGTTCCATAAATTTAACTTAAAGTTTCAGCTTCTGCTGGTTGACGTGGAATGAATTTTATATATGTCGAGTTTCATATAGTTTGAATTAGAATGAATTTCATACATGTTGAATTTCATATCCTTTGTTGCTATATGTGGATTTAGAAATAGTATTTCATTATGATGCTATATGTGAGCATGTTAAAGATATTTCGAATATATCATGTGGATTTAGAAATAACATTTCGAATATATCATTTAATATTTCATATAGATATAGAAATAACGTTTCGAATATATCATTTAATATATCATATAGATATAGAAATAACATTTTGAATATATCATGAGGATATAGAAATAACATTTCAAATATCTCATGTGGATATAGAAATAATATTTCATTGTGTTGTTATATGTGAACATGTTTTAATATATATTTACTGAGTATATATTTGTTTGTTCTCACTGTATCATGATTGTTTTATTTCATGAAATGAGTAAAGAAAATAACAATAATAATGTTGTTATTATGATATACTTTGCACACCTTAAGCATATATGTGATCATCGTAATCATTTAGCTAACCAAGTCGAAATTATCATTTTATCATGTATGAAAATGATATTCCTATTATTGTTGACAGTTATGTTGTAATAGCTGATTTAAATATTTTGGAGTTTGCTAAAGTTGTTAAGGTGATGAAGCCTAAAATTATGAAGCTAGCAAATAAAGGTTAGTGAATATTCTATTTGTACTTTAATTTTTATGAAATTGAAAATTAATATGTATTGAAATATTCTGGAGATTGTTTGTTAAGGCGAACCAGATTAAGGTTAATGAATATTTTATTTGGCCTTGAATTTTCATGGAATTGAAAATTATTATTATTTATTAAGTTAGTTTGGCCATAAAATTATTTGCTTATTTTTACATGCTCCAATTACATTTGGAACTAGTTGATCTTGGTAGTAACTTAAGATCTTGTTGATTAAAGCTATGTATACAATGTGTGAAATCTTATAAGAGTTTTTAAGATCTTATGGATTTAAGATATTTTATTGAAAATATGAAATTATTCATTTTATGAGAGCATGTGAATTTTC
This sequence comes from Herpetospermum pedunculosum, assembly GCA_028017165.1. Classification (NCBI taxonomy): domain Eukaryota; kingdom Viridiplantae; phylum Streptophyta; class Magnoliopsida; order Cucurbitales; family Cucurbitaceae; genus Herpetospermum; species Herpetospermum pedunculosum. The sequence continues at coordinate 46,822,402 of CM051528.1, read as the reverse complement.
ATTTTATTGAAAATATGAAGTTATTCATTTTGAATATCTATTGAGCATATGAATTTTCATTTGATTGAAAATATGAAATAATTTATTTTTGAATATTTATTGAGTATGTGAATTTTCATTTAATTGAAATTATGAAGTTATTTATTTTTTAATATGTATTGAATATGCATGTGTACACGGAAAGAGGAAATAAAAATTAGACATTAAATTATGTATAATTGTTCTGTGTTTGACCAGAATACCAAAAATTAGACATTAAATAATGTATAATTGTTTTGAGGTTGTTTGACCAGAATACTTGATCTTAAGAGGGTTAAGCTAGGAAATAGAGTTTTATGAATATGAATGTGTATTCATAAGATATACAATAAATAACAAAGCATATAAATTTTATTATCTAAATGCAAAGTTTATTGTAGAATCAAACGATGTTGACATCTATGAGAATAGATTCCCCTTTACTAGAAATAGTGGGGGCACATTGTCTAGCAATATTCTAGTGATTATGAATAGTGAACCCTCTAAGATAGAATATGGACCTTCAGAAGATAGAACCTGAACATTATCGGGATATAAAACTTAAACCTCTGTGGATATAGAATATGACCTTCTGAGAGGTAAAAGACCTAGAATAGTTAAAGACTATGGTTCTGATTTCTTTGCTTGTACCCTAGTGGAAGATTCGATCAACCTCAAAGAAGCTTTGTCTTCTTTAGATGCTAATTTTAGCAAGAAGCTCTAAATGATGAAGATGACTCTTAAGTCTAAAAAGACCTGACATTTAGAAAATCTACCTCTCGGTAGTAAACCTTCAAGTTTTAAGTGGATCCTAAAGAAAACGCTAAAACTCGATGGTACAGTTGACAAGTACAAAGCACGCATAGTAGCTAAAGGTTTTAGACAAAGAGAATGTAGACTTCTTTGCCACTAAGATAACATCCATTTAGGGTCTTAATTTCCCTAGAGATCTCGAATGGATCTTAAGACAACTTTTCTTAATGGTGAATTAAATGAGGAAATCTACATGGATCAACTTGAAGATGTTGTTGTCTATGATCAGAGCAGAAGATCTGCAAGTTAGATAAATCTCTATATGGTCAAAAGCAAGAACCAAAAGCAATGACATGACAACTCCATCTCATATGATTTTTATGTCAATGAAAGTGACAAATGTATCTATTATTACTTAGTAGATGACATTTACGCTTAGTAGATGACATTTACACTATTTTATGTTTTTACATAAATGATTTGCTAATTTTGGTTAAAGTATTCACCTTGTGAATAAGGTGAAATCAATGTTGGATTTCAACTTTGATATGAAAAACCTCAGAGAAGCCAGTGTGATCCTTGGTATAAAGATTACTAGGTCTGATAATGGAATTTCTCTAAATCAATCTCATTACGTTGAGAAGATATTAAAGAAATACAATTACTTTGATTGTAAACCTGCATGTATGCCTTATGATTTAGGTGTAAAAATTATTAAAGAACATTGGTGACAGTGTAAGACAATCGGAACATGTGAGTATCATTGTTATTTTTCGGTACATCACTGATTGTATTAGACTTGATATTGCCTATGTCATGTCGTTGGATTACTATGCAAGTTTACAAATAGACCTAGTTTAGAGCATTGACATGCTATTGAAAGGATCATGAGGTCCCTGAAAAGAACCATGAACCTAGGATTGCATTATTAAAAGTTTCCAGTTGTATTAGAAGGTTACAGTGATGCAGGCAGACTGGAACACTTGGCCAGATGACTCCAAGGAAACTAGTGGCTATATTTCTAGTATAGTGTGTGATGCTTTTTTTTGGAAGTCAAAGAAACAAACCATTTTGACTCGGTCCACTATGGTATGTTAGATGATAGCATTAACGATAGCTATTGAAGAAGTAGGATGGTTGAGAAACCTGCTAGCTGAGATCCCTTTACGGGAAAGACCGATACCAGTTGTGTTGATCCATAGCGATAGTACCGCGGCTATTGCTAAAATTAAGAATCGTTATTATAACGATAAGAGACGACAAATACGTCGTAAGTATTGTATAGTTAGAGAGTTTCTCTCAACAGAAGCTGTAAGAATGGATCACGTACGCACTGATGATAACTTAGCAGATCTTTTGACGAAAGGATTAGCTATAAAGAAAGTCCACAAGACCCCTAAGGAAATGTGACTATTTCCCATAGAACGATGAGTCACTCGTAATGGCAACCCAACCTAAATGACTGGAGATCCCCAAAAATAATTTCAACGGGTAATAACAAGTTATGAAGTGATATGAGTTAGATCATGTAATTTACTTCGTATAGCCGAAGCATGAATTCCTGAAGCTTTGAGAGGATGAGATAATAAAAACTCTTAATGAGATCTATACTCCATGTGGAGTGGAGTACCAAGACTACAGGAGTACTTTTGATAGACTCACCTATGTGAATGTGGAAGTGGGGCCGCTTCCTATGGAATTTTGGGCAAAATTGCTAGAGCGTTCACTAGATCGGGATAGACGTGCAAGGCCATTATAGCACGGGCTTTTTTTGACATCCTTGAAAGGTTGATGCGTGGTACGATGTTAGAGATAGGGTTCAAGACTTCGAGTTACCCTAGTAAAATCTAAATCTACTCACTACGCAAATGTTCAAATCGAAAGATACATTTGTTTATGCACAATCTATAGATTATGACACTGCTCGGAAATGTTTTTAAAAATTCAAAGTGGGGGATTGTTGGCTTTTTTGAAGTTTTTAAAATGTATTTTTAAATCTTAGGACATTTATTTTATAAATGTTATTATGGTTTTAATTTGAGGATCGATTATAACCACATATTTGTGAATCGATTATGACCACACATTTGTGGATGATTGCAGGCCACATGTTCTCTGGTTAATTCCTGACCACGTGTTTTGGATCATTTGTGGCCACATGTTTTCTAGATGATTCATGGCCACATGTTGGTGGATGATTCTTGACCACATGTTTGTCTTTTTATTTCCTATATAAACCATCTACATTTGATTTGAGAAATCATTCCATTGAAAAGCAAAACACCTCAATAGTTTCTCTCATCTTCGTCCCCTTATAGAAATCCTCCATAAAACTGTTTTCTTTGAGTTATTGTTTTAACTCTTGATTCCGAGTTGTTGTCTTAAGAGTGTATGATTGAACGGTCATTCCTACAGTGCATAGGTGATCGATAGATGGGTTGTTTTATCCTGGAGGCGGCGTGGTTGATAGACTGTTGTGCACAACACTGGGTAGAGCCGCGAAACGTCTTAAAGAGAGCGACCTAGTCCGCGACTCAACCCAGAAGTTTTATTGGTAATATCGTTCTATTTTTAATTTTGCACCAACAACATATGATTAAATGTTAAAATAGTGTTGAATCAAAAAGTGAACAAAAAAATAGAGGAGTGAGAGGTTTCTAATTTAATTCTTTCCCTTCAATTGATACTTTTTTATAAAGGGTTCATCAAGGTTTAATTATATCACTTTATAATTGTATGTTTTGAGTTTATTTAGATAATGAAAATCCAATTTTAGGACTAATTCATAGCTTGATAGATTTATATTTATAAAAATTATTGTTGCTTTGCTCAATGGGGTTTTATATTGATTAAATTTAAGCAAATAACCATGCAAGTATACACGGTCTGCAGCAAGTGATAAGTATATTTTATATCGATTTCCCACAGAGACTAAGTTGAAATAATGCTGATTTTATGCGTGTTAAATTAGGTAAGGTAACCAATAATGAATGGATTTTGGTTTGAGACACGAAATTGTAAAGGACGCAAGGAAAATGCAAAGTTACAGTAATGCAAAATAAGCTAAGGAAACTACAATATTGGAAAATAGTATTGCGGGGCTCGCAATACTTTCGCAATAGATTAGCAACAGATTAACAGCAAGTAAAATCTAAGATAAAAGCAGCAAGGTCGGCTAAGAATCCTCCATAGGCCGAAACTATGATCATTCAGCAGCGAATTAACATTACATGCATCGTCTTAGCTAGATCTCATACATCTTCCGATTATATGCATTAGATTCTTAAATTACTCATATCCAAGTAAGGTTAAAAACCTATTTATAATTGCATGCTAACAAACGTACTGCTAGGAGAATGCCTATTCCTAGGCCACTCTCTGTTTACCATGAAAGGCTAACATGAATGAATGACTCTGAATTCTTACTCCTTCCAGAGGTTAGGAACTCTTTAGAACAAAATGGATGGCCGATCGAAAATGTCCATGGGATGAAGTCCACACTCATTCAATGCATTCATGCTCATTTACATGCTGAATTCACATCGTTATGTCCTACAGATTCATTTCCGCAACCTTTCTAATTCTAGCTACGCATGATCATAGAAGAACTTAACAAAACTAATTGATTACTCATGAATAGAACTCAACAAAACTAATTGATTAATTATGAGGAATAGAAGAACTCAACAAAACTAATTGATTTAAATATGATTAACAGAACCAATAATAATTCTAGAAGACAAACACAATTTAATCCAAACACAATAACTAAAGGAAAGCAGTAGAATAGGTGAAGGTCCTCTTACCCACGATCTGCCTCGGTTGAAGGAGAAGAATGGCGTGTCTTGGGAAGGAACTCAATCAGAAGAGAAGATGGATCTTCTCTTCTTCCTTTTGAATTACTGATGTCAAGGGGGTCTTTGTTTCTTCGATCCAACAAACGGGAGAGCGAATTCTCGTCTACGGTATTTGGCCTTTGCCGAGTTTCTTCGCCGTTGAGTTGTTCTTTTCTTTCTTCATCTAGCTCTCTTATATAGCCTTCAGAGGTTCCATAGGCTGCGGATCTCCATCCAATTTGAGGTAACAACCTCACACGTGGCAGATGCAGGGAGTGCCGGCGGCTGAAAAAATGCAGCAGAGAAGACCAGTATTGCGATTGCGTTGCGATCGCAATGCTCTGTTTCAAGTTTCTTCTGATCCCATTGCGTTCCTCGCAAAACTTCAGCAATACATCTGCAAGGCATCAATTAGACATTTTTTTACCAATTTACACACTTATGCACATAGTTTTCACATAAGCATTGAATTCACACCATTTCACAAAATGTCACTATTAAACACATATTATGCTCACTACTAGCTAAAATGCTCAAAAGACTTACTGAATATTAAGCAATTATAGACCTAAATAACTATCATTTGGAGAGTTAACACACCCCCAAACTTGAGTTATTGCTAGCCCTCGAGCAATACAAAAACTCACTTTCCCTCTTTATAACTGTCTAACTGCTAACTTTTGTCCTTCTCTCCAACTAACCAAACTGTTTTTCTCTTGGCTTACTGCCAAAGGCAATGCTGTCCTGTGACATACTTCAAGCTAAAACCAACTTCATGTTTATCATTCTGAATTCCTTGCCTTTAAACCCTTCTGCTTCTAATAACTCCCTACCTTCTGGTTTATCTGCCAAAATCACCAAGCTCATTGTGCAGTCATCCTTTAGCTTTAAAATCTTCCTACTCTTAACTTAAAACTCAGTTCATGCTTCTAAATTTTATTCTTTTATTTCCTAGGAATCCTTAACGTCATGCCATGCTTAGAACCAAAAAGTATCAGAGTACAGAATCCATAGAACAATCTAAGCCATGACATCACTCTCGTTAGGACAGACACTCATTTCCCTAGATAAGCCTTCTAGTTACAGCCCCTTGCTTAGCTAACTTAGGATCAGATTTCAGTACATAGGACATTTAGGCATTCAAGGCTGCAACCTTCTGGCATACATTCTTCTTCTTTGTTTTCTTTTTCTCTTTTATTTTTTTTCATATCTTTGCTTTTCTTTCTCAATGTTTCCTTTTCCCTAAGTTTGCCTTTTGATGCAGTGCCACTTGTGGGTTACACAAATGGCCCTGATTACTCAGCATTCCTAGAGAAAATAAAATGTTTTTTTTTCTTCTTATTTTTTTTTTTTTTTCAAAGAAGAACAATGCATATCTAATAAGGGAGAGAAGAGTGTTCCTAGGGACTAGAAGGTTGCCTTACCCCCAAACTTGGACTTCTCATTGTTCTCAATGAGAGGATTGGGTGGAAGACCCCCAAACTTAATTAGAAGCATCTAGTTCTAAGTAAAAAGCAGACAGACTTAAAATAGCTAAAGGTTGGAATGGCTCTCCTAGGGTAGATAACACACTAGGCAGAGGTTTATTCCAGAAAAGGTAAGGTCTTACAGGGTTTCATGCTTTCCAATCTATTAAGCTAATTCAATTTTAAAGCATGTACTCTACACTCATCCTGCACACTTCAACAAACAGTAAACAACCCACAGAGAATCACATTCAGCTAAGCATTAAGAGATAGAGACAGAACAAATAGCAAAAGATTCATTGCTCAATAACAGCATGCTTGGAGTTTTCTAATGAGAGCATGCTGATTTAGACACAAACATGCTTGAAAGGGACATGCGGAGAGTGCAATGAAATCGCAATCAATTTAACAGAGCAGATATTTCAGTCATCAAGGCTCCTAACTATTCTAACTCTAATGTGGCCCATGGGGCTTGTGGAAAAGTAAAGACAACAGGAAAGAACTATCTAAACTAGCTAACTATACTAAGTTAAACTAATCTAAGCTACTCTAAATTAAGCTAACTATTGAAATTAAAACAGAAATCAATTGATATTTGGGGGGGGGGGGGGGGGGGGGGGGGGGTAATCCGGTTAACAGAAAAGCAGGGTGAGGGAATAAAGAATAACTCCCTTGAATGCCGTCAATCAATGGCATTCATTCATTTTCTTCTTCTTCTTCTTCATCAATATCCTCCACGCTCGGAGGTATCCAGGGGTCCAACAAGGCAGCAGGGTGATGGAGCGCATGACACGCAGCGGAAGCGATTTGGATCATAGACACTCTAATTTCATCAATTTAAACAAACGGAAACATGCAAACGCAATGAAAAAGAGAAATTAGAACACATACCCTTGTCGTTCAAATTTCTTCAATTTCACCGCCAGAAGCTCCTCACGAGCTGAACGAGCCTAATCACGAAACCTTCGTGGACCACCCCCGGTAGTCCCGCTATCCTCGGGCCGAAAAACGGAGTAGTGGGACTCCTTTTACAAGAGAAAAGGAAAAGAGGAAGAGGAAGAAGAGAAGACAGAGGGCTGAGAACAAAAGTTCTAACTCTTTTATTCTGTAAAACGTGTACCCCCAAAGTTGAATTGAAAAAAAAATTCAATTCACAAAACTTCTTAATTCCCTCTCTTCACAAGCCCATTTCATACGTTTCATATATATATTTATATATATATATATATATACTTCAACATGTGTCTTGCTGCATGCAAGACACATGTATATATATATATATATATATATATAATTATTATTATTATTATTAAAAAAAAAAAAAAAAAATTTATTTATTAAACATTTTAATAAATAAAATATATATATAATTATTAATTAAACTTTTTAATTAATAAATATTATTTAATTCAATATCAAATATTGATTAAATAATATAACTAAACTCGGGTTTTCAGAAAAAAACCGACTTTTTTCACATGAATCTCATTCATGTTTCAGGCCAATCTCATATTTAAATCATATTTAAATATGTCCATATTCTTCCACAAACCCGAATTTGAACGATTCAAATTCTTTTCTTTTCTTTTCTTTTATATTGTTTCACGGCTTTATCCGAGCTAGCCAGGAGAACCGTAAGGACCTACAGATCATGAGCTCCAACGATACGAGATTATCCGGTTAAAACTCTTTCAACCGAACTAACCAACATTCGTTAACCCCCGGAGACTCCACTAAAGTCCAAGGGCTGCACTCTCCTCACTGTAGATATATTGTGTCCTCTTGATATAACTATCATCAGTAAGTCGATCCTTCACAGGTCGTTCGTAATCACAACGGGTCATTTATACCGTTTAACCCTTGTATTATATCTTGTTTCTTAAGTACCACTGACACGTCTAATGAACAATTGATTTGTGGTCCAACCATCAAATCAGATTCCTCCCTGATCAGGAGAGGATGGGCCCATTGTTCAAGACCTGGAGTCAGCACTTAAGGGAACAACCTCTCTACTAACCCTTAAAGCGGGTAGAAGTGAATTCCATCTCGCACAACTATGTCCCCAGCCACTTATTCGATCTTATCCCCAAGATGGTAGGCTTATTGAGTCGGCGATCTGGCCACTCTCACCCGTACAAGTCAAAGGATAAGGTCGAATAAACAGGAGTTCATAGTGAGCTCAGGATTGAGATCGAGTTACCTAAGTCATCATAAGAAAAAACCGGTCTTTACAGTAAACGGTGTTATAAAGAAAGAGCGATTTTATTTTTTGGTTCGGTCTTGTGCAAACTCATTGCACAGGACGCCCTCACTCACATGTCTCTACATGAAACGATTCGAATCACATCGTTTTGTACTATACAAAGTGAGCCGCGTCCAATAGTGTCCCCAGGATAAGGTACCCAGCCTTATCCCTATACTATAGACCATTTTGGCTGTCTACTTGAACTTGATCCACATTCATGTCACACATGAAGTTCAAGTACTTACACTATCGCCATGGGTGTTAGTTATTGGTATAGGTTAATACAAACACAATTCACTAAAATTCAATAACAACTTTATTGAAATATAATATATACATTCAAACAGTTTACAAACTACGAGTTTTAGGACATAAAACCCAACACAGGGAAAGCAGGGAATTTGCACCTCAGGTGCTCAGCCAACTCTATGTCTCTTGCTTGTGAGTACTCTGCCCTTTGGGCTAGCTTTTGTTGTATGTCCAACAAACATGACATAGAAACAGCCTGAGCAGAGGCAAGGTCATCCAGCTCGATCTGCATATTGCCCTTCCTCTTCAACTTCAGGTCGTTTGACAGCTCTAAGTGGCCTACATAGGCCAACTTCTTCTCTTCTTTTGTCACTGTCACTCTTGTGCGAAGACACAGCTTAGTTATGGTATTGAGGAAGAAAAGTCTGCCTTTTCCCTTCTTTGCGCATTTGAGGATGGAGGCAGATATGAGCTCGCCCACGTCAATTGTCAGCCCCTTCATGATCGCATATAGAAGCAAGGACCTCCCTTGATTGATTGTTGTCTCGTGCGTAACTGGGGTGATCCTTCTCCTGATCAGGGAAAACCAGACGGTTGCCTTTTCTTTAAGCATTGCACTCATCAAAGTGTGCTTCCCTTGTTTGGAAATTGCCCACATGGCTTCGGGCTTGCCTATTTCACTCAACACCTTCTCCAGAATAACCTCAGATGGGTTGGCCATTAGCTTTGCATAACCCGAATTCTTATGCTCTTTGAGAGCATAAATTTCATTGATTGCCTCAGCTGAGAAATCAATCTCAACGCCCCTTACTGTGGAGTAGCAGCCTTCTGGATAAATCAGGTTGGCATAGAAATCGTAGACCATCTCCGAATAGGCTTGAATTGGTGGTCTACACAGTTCTTCCCAGCCATGGTTTGCAATGTCGGTGCGTAGGAATTGCGGCAGGTCAGCAAGAGTATCCAAGAATCCTCTCTCATGGAGGAGTACCCTCTTCATCAAGGTCAAGCCCCTTGCCTTGGCTGCCTCAGACACATACCTCTCAGCTAGAGGTTCATCTTCTTGAAACATTTTCTTTTTACCCTTTGCCTTGGCCTTAGCTTTACTTGCCGCAACAGCTTCTGTCTTCATCTTCTTGGCAGGGTGTTCGGACTCGGTCTTCTTTTTCTTAGCCTTCTTTGAGGCCTTCGGCCTTTTCGCCTTTACGATTACAGGGGCCCTCTTCTTGGACACCGTCTCTGCCCCTTTCCCTAATCCAGCCACTACTTCAGCAGCCACTCGTTTGATGCATGCATCTATTGTTTCGGCCACAGGTGACCGTCTCTCGAGTTCTTCCGCAACAGGACTTTCATCCCTCAGGGGACTGCTGTCTTCCTCTCCCCCTTGCGCATCAGGGCTAACGTCCCTGATGGGGCTGATGACTTCCTCCCCCTCTTTCGCATCACCAATTGTGGTAGATGCCGAATTCGACTGCTCTAGAGGAGAGACCTCGGTCCCTGACTGCTGTTGCGTAGCCGACGGGCTTTGCATGGCAGTTTCGAAGGAAGGCACGCTGACAGTGGGGCTTTCCTTGCTAGGTTCCACTCTGATCCTGGTCTTTGGGTCCCTCTCTGCCGTGATCTTTCTCTTTCTTTTCGGAGGGATCTTTCTAGGGTCAGAGGGGTTGGCTGCCTCAGCCGAGGCTAAGAAGATCAGAGAATCCCCTACCATAGCCGTATCTTCCGTTGTGGGAGATGATTTTGTTGGGGTAGAGCCTTCAGCTTCTTGACGACAGGATTCTCGGGTTGAAACCATGGTAATGTTTCGCAGTTTAGAGAGGAAGATGGATTCTTGTGAGGGAGAAGAGAGAAAGTCTATTTAAAGCTCGAAGGTTTTGGACTTGTGAATGGGAAGTGGGCTGTTCAGACTTTCCCTATTTATAACGGTTTTGAATACTTAAAGGTCATACCTTTGCGGACTCCGTAATGCAATCACAATACCTCTAATCTCACAAAAAATCTTCAAAATATAACTGTTGAGGATTTTATTTCCCGTTTTGGCGACTGCCGCAGGATCTTCACAATCCCAAATCTCTGATTTTCTTGATTCTTCCTATAATTCCTCTCTTCCTCTTATTTCATCCACCAATCTTGCCGATTTGAATTTCCATACCGCCCTCCTAATTTCAATCAACATTAAACAAAATTAATTAATTTCAGTAATTAAGAATTCAATTAAAAAAAACATTAAATAGAAATAAACATAAATTTTTTCGCATTTATAATAATATTTTGAGCACAAAGATATTTCTAATAACGTCCATGCTCATCTTCTTCTTCATTGAATTTAAACTTCGGACAAGAGGAATGCCGAGAGCGTCCCTACGTCTCCTTCCTCGTAGTAGTGCTTCAATCTTGCACCATTCACCATAAACGGTTGGCCCTGTTCCAAATTTTGGATCTCAATTGCACCATGCACAAATACATTAGTAATGACAAAGGGACCAGACCAACGAGACTTGTGTTTTCCAGGGAACAACTTCAATCGTGAATTAAATAATAAAACATGTTGGCCCTTTTTAAAATCCTTTGGCCTAAGTCTACTATCATGCCAGATTTTTGTTTTTTCTTTATACATCTTAGCGTTTTCATATGACATGTGCCTTAATTCATCTAATTCATGTAATTGCAGAGACCGCAATGTTCCCGCATCCGTCACGCAAAAGTTTAACTCCTTTAAAGCCCAAAAGGCTTTGTTTTCTAATTCAAGGGGGAGATGGCATGCTTTTCCATAAATTAACCTATAGGGGGACATTCCTAAAGGTGTTTTATATGCAGTTCTATACGCCCATAATGCAGCATCTAATTTGAAAGACCAATCCGTTCTATTTGGTTTTACAACTTTTTCTAGTATACTCTTGATCTCTCTATTAGAAATTTCTGCTTGTCCATTTGAATGGGGGTGATAGGGTGTTGCTACCCTATGCTTAACATTATATTTAGCTAACACCTTCTCCATAGATTTATTTATGAAGTGTGATCCCTCATCACTTATGATGGCACGTGGGGTGCCAAATCGTGTGAAAATATGTCTATTAAGAAATTTTATAACTATCTTAGCATCATTTAAAGGACATGCAATTGCCTCAACCCATTTTGAGACATAGTCTACAGCTACTAAAATATACAGATTACCAGCAGAAGGTGGAAATGGACCCATGAAGTCAATACCCCATACGCCAAAGAGTTCTAACTCTAAGATGTATGTCAGAGGCATCTCATCCTTCCTACTGAGGTTACCTGTTCTTTGGCATTCATTGCAATTGCGCGCGTAGTCATGTGCATCCTTGAAGATTGTTGGCCAAAAATAGCCACTCTGAAATACCTTCGCAGCAGTCCTCTGACCACCAAAGTGTCCTCCATACGGAGCTGTATGGAAATGTTGCAGGATGGATCTTGCTTCAGCAGCTGACACGCATTTCCTTAACAATCCATCCGCACAACACTTGTAAAGGGTTGGATCATCCCAAATGTACTTCCTAGCATCATTCAAGAACTTCTTCTTGTCCTGCCCTTTATTGAATTCGGGTAACACCTGCCAGGCAAGAAAATTTGCAATGTCAGCAAACCAAGGTTCATCATTATTATCACAGTGTACTAAAACAAAAATATGTTCATCAATAAAAGAATCCATCATTGCGGGCTCCGCAATAGACAATGACTCTGCACTCTTGATAAGTGGTCAGCAACCACGTTTTCACATCCCTTTTTGTCTCGTATTTCCAAATCAAACTCCTGCAAAAGTAACACCCATCTAATCAGACGAGGTTTGGCATCAACCTTCCTCATTAAGTACTTTATTGCAGAATGATCAGTATATACAATTGTTTTATTTCCTACAATATAGGCTCTGAATTTTTCACATGCAAACACTACGGCTAACATTTCCTTTTCAGTAGTAGTGTAGTTGCATTGAGACTCATTTAATGTTTTACTTGCATAATAAATAGGATGTGTTAATTTATCCCTCTTCTGGCCAAGCATGGCTCCAATTGCATAATCACTTGCATCGCACATCAATTCAAAAGGCATATCCCAATTTGGACCGATTATGATTGGAGCTTTTACTAGGGCAGTTTTAAGCTTAGTCCAAGCTATCAAACACTCATTTGAAAAGATAAAAGATCTATTTAGCTCTAGCAGCTCACAGAGGGGTTTGGAGATTTTTGAGAAGTCTTTTATGAATCTTCTGTAAAACCCTGCGTGTCCTAGGAAACTTCTTATGGCTTTTACATTTTTAGGTTCGACTAGCTTCTCAATGACTTCTATCTTGGCCCTATCAACCTTTATTCCTGCCTTGGATACTTTATGCCTTAATACTATGCCTTCTTCCACCATGAAGTGGCATTTTTCCCAATTCAAAACTAGATTGGTTTCCTCACACCGAGTGAGAACTTGGCCTAGATTGGCTAGACAGTGGTTAAAGGAATCACCAAACACTGAAAAATCATCCATGAATATTTCTACCATGGACTCATCTAGATCAGAGAAGATAGCCAACATACATCGTTGGAACGTTGTTGGTGCATTGCAGAGGCCGAATGGCATTCTGCGAAAAGCAAACGTGCCAAATGGACATGTAAATGTTGTCTTCTCTTGGTCCTTAGGGTCTATGGTGATTTGATTATACCCTGAGTAGCCATCTAAAAAGCAATAGAAGGCTTGGCCGGCTAATCTATCAAGCATTTGATCGATAAAAGGTAAAGGGAAATGGTCTTTTTTTGTTTCTTTATTAAGCTTTCGGTAGTCCATACACACTCTCCATCCCGTGACGGTTCGAGTGGGTATTAACTCATTGTTCTCATTAACTACTACTGTCATACCTCCTTTTTTTGGTACACATTGGATAGGACTGACCCACTGACTATTGGATATTGGGAAGATCACACCTGCATCTAGCCATTTAATAATTTCATTTTTAACTACCTTCTTCATGGAGGGGTTCAACCTACGTTGATGCTCTATTCTAGGTGTATGACCTTCCTCTAACAGTATCTTATGCATACAATAAGAAGGACTTATGCCCCTAATGTCAGCAATCGTCCACCCAATTGCTTTTCTGTGTTGCTTAAGCAGCAAAATTAGCGCATTTTCATGTTGTTCATTTAATTTGGACGAAATGATGACAGACAAGGTGTCTTTCTCTCCTAAATATGCATATTTTAGGTGTTGTGGCAGTGGTTTTAATTCTAACAAAGGTGGTTGTTCAATTGATGGCATCATGGGAGTTGTGGTTCTTTCAGCTAGTTCATTGGTCATGCATACATGTTGAGGGGTGTTTATAGATGTATTAACAAATTCAGCAATATTTAAATCATCCAAGTCAATTTGTGCATAATCAGTAGCATGTTTGACTAATAATTCATGCTTATGTTCGTTTTCAATTAGTGAGTCTAATATATCTACAGTAGCACAGTGTTCAAGATCAGAAGGGTACCTCAAGGCTTTAAAAACACTAAACTTAACCTCTTCATCGTTGACTCGCATGGTAAGTTCACCTTTATGAACATCAATCAGGGCCCTACCTGTGGCTAAGAAAGGTCTGCCTAGGATGATTGACACCTCTTTCTCTGCCTCGTAGTCCAAGATAATAAAATCCGCGAGAAAAATAAATTTGTCAACCTTGACTATAATATCCTCAATTTTACCTTCAGGGTATGAGATGGATTTGTCTGCAAGCTGCAAGCTGACTGTGGTTGGACGTGCCTCGCCTATTCCAAGTTGTTGGAACAATGACAAGGGCATTAGGTTTATGCTGGCTCCCAGATCACATAAAGCTCTTCCCACATGCTTGCCTCCTAATTCCACTGGCAAAGTGAAGGAACCAGGATCCTTCTCTTTCTTTGGCAGCTTGTTCTAGAGTATGGCACTACACTCTTCAGTGAGATTAACAGTTTCAAACTCCTCAATGACTTTCTTATTAGTTATGATGTCTTTCAAAAACTTCACATACGTTGGCATGGACTGCAAAACTTCCACAAAAGGAATATTAACATGAACTTGCTTCAAGATTTACAAAAATTTATGGAAATGAGCTTCTTGTTCCTGTTTCTTTCTAAGCCGTCTAAGAAATGGACGTGGTGGCACATAGATAGGCAAATCAGGTTGCCTAATGACAGGAGGAGGTCTTGGAATTTCTTCTGGTTCCTCAATGATGGGCTCAAGCCTCGCCCTTGTTGTTCTTGGTTGTACTTGGTCAATGTTAGGCAGAGGGTCCAGTGGAGCACTAGACTCTTCATTCTCTACTCTCTTTGGTACTTCTCTGCTACTAATCATCAATGGCCTTCCACTTCGTAGTTCAATAGCTTGAACTTGTTCCTTACCATCCCTTCTAGGATTTTCAGTATCAGCAGGCAGTCTGCCTTGGGGCCTATTCTTTAGCTCATTTGCCAATTGCCCTATTTGATTCTCTAAACTTCTCAAAGTTGCTTGCTGACTCTGCAAGGTTGCATCATTTTTTGCTATGTATTCCTTCAATAAGCTTTCCACTGATTTTCCCATCAGTTGATTACTGGTATAATGTTTTTGGTACGGAGGTTGAGTACCTTGCTGATGTTGAGTGAACCCAGGTGGTCCACTTGGTCTTGTTTGGTTCTGCTTCTGGCTAGTGTTTTGTTGTCCATTCCAAGAGAAATTAGGATGGTTTCTCCAGCCAGGATTATATGTATTGGAATAAGGATTATTCCTTGGTTGTTGCTGACTTCCAACATAGCACACAGAGGCTGGATTTGCAGGGCAATAGTCATACACATGCCCTTCTCCACAGAATCCGCACATGAGTGCATCTAATTGATTAGCCACTGCTGTGCTTGTTGAAGCAGATGCCACTGTAATGGCATTATGTTGGATGTTGGTCTGAGCCATTTGCTTCATCGGGTTTGTCAATGCATTTATCTGGTTGCTCATTGTATGTGTGCATCCATGTTGAAAGGACCCAACTTCCTAAGACCTCTACTAGGGTCATTACTACATGCATGGCTATAAAAAATACAAGAAAACTTCATGTTTTAAATCATGAAAAGAATCAAAGTTCATAAAAACCAGTTTAAGTGTTCAAAACAAAATATCTTAAAAGTTCAATTAAAGCTTTTGGTTTGGGATCCCAACGAAAACAAAATAGAACTTATAACATAAGAGTATATAAAAGTTTATGCAGCCTACAAACTTAAAACAAGACACTCTGTCACCCATGGCCCTTGTCAGCAAACTCATGTCAGTCGCCTGGTACATCCTTGCCACTTCCTGTAAAAAGGTTTTAAAGAAAGAGTGAGTATTTTTAATAAAATACCCAGCAAGTGACCCACTACCAGAGTCACGATATGCAAGCACATGCGATGTGAATTTTTAATGCATTTTCCTCTAGTGGGACCTAAAACCTCTCCTCTTTAAAAACATTTTCCTCTTTGGCCAAGTGGACTATTACCCCCACAACATATCGATCTAGAAGGCTTCTCGGTGGAGACTTTACCCCAACCGACGGTTAGATGACACCCAATCAGCGGGGCAAAGTCTCAGCCTAACTAGATCCTCATTCTTTCCCTCTAGATGTACATCGAACCACATTCTTTCCCTCTAGATGTACATCAACCTCTTAGGGTAATAGCCACAAAATCATTATGCAATATATGTAACACAAATGCATGAGGTCCCATAAACATTTTTCTTTTCGTTTCGTGATGCAACATGAAACAATCTTTCATTAAATTTAATCCTCACATACATCAAGTTGTCATTCCACAAGCATTTTCATTCACTACAACCTACTTCCCAACTACAACTCATTCATAAACATAACAAGGAAAACTTGTAGAGAAATCTTAGAAATTTCGGCAGAGTTTCTCCTGAAAATCAGGTAAACCATACCTGAAATAAAGACGTACATTTCAAAATAACATTCACATCCTATTCAGCTACCAACACACATATACAACATCCATAACCTGTTCAGCTACCAGCACACATACACAACATTCATAACCTATTCAGCTACCAGCACACATACACATCATACACAACCTATTCAACTACCAGCACACATACACAACATATTCCTAGGGAGTTCCGATAGTAAAGTCACTTACCTTGCTAGAAACCCATTGAAACAACCAATCTCCTGAACTAAAGTCTTCGAGTCGTCCCAACAACATCTTTCAAACTTGCTCGATTAAACTGAACCTAAACGATGAAGAGTTACAATGGTAAGAAACTAATTTAGAATACTTTAATTCATTCAGATTTCAAAGCAAGCACTACTCAATGTGCCTTACCAAAACGACACGAACCCCTGATGGAAAGTGTGAGAAACCGTTCAAACTTCGCAAATCTAGCCTCTATTAGCCATGGCCAATCTAGTTCAGGGTCTTTCAGGTTGTGGGTAAGTGTCAAAAGTCCTCCCCTTGCCCAAAAACACTGTTGAACAACACGCTAAAATCCTCAAGGAGAAGAGCCATCGATCCAAGTGCGTTTTTCGTTGGACAAAGCATAACGTTGTTGTCCAAGAAAAACTCCTTAATTAGACCCAATCTAAAACCGTAATCGAAACAAAAAGCTTAAGAAAACAAAAGATGCTAAAGAAGATTACCCAAAGACTTCCAATTCCTATTGGACAATTGTCTAAAACGTCCAATTTTGTGAATCTAACACCGAAACTCAGCGGGTATTTTAAATTAAGCTTCAACGAAACATGAGTGATGTTGCTCGGCGTTAAAATGCCCCTTGAACCAAAACGGCCATCGTTTGAGCGTCATTGCAGAAAAACACCCCCCCCTCGGAGCTCGTCGCCGCTCAAAACCACGCCCAAGAGCTTGTCGCCTCGTCGCACCGCCACCTACCTGCAATTGGTCGGAAGAGGATGGCCGAAAATGGAGGTCGACGGCGCTGGAAAAAGAGAGAGAGAGAGAGAGAGAGAGATTCATAAAGAAGAAATAAGGCAGAAGCGTGGGTTGGGAAACGGAGAAGGAAGAAAAAAACGCACAAAAAGGGGAAAAAAAACGCGTGAAGAAGGAAGGGGAAGGGATTTAGTCGGTGATGCCCTTTTCATTTTTTTTAAAAAAAAAAAAAAAAAAAAAATACTAAAAAAAAAACATTAGATTAGGCTTGAACCCACACCCAAGTGCATCATAACACAAGATCTCAACCACTGAACTACTTCATATATCTTTTCCTTTCTTGTTTTGTATAAATATAAACCTTGTGTTCATTATATCCAACAAAAGCCATTTTCTTTTTCTTTCTTTTTTCTTTTAACTCACCTCATAGAACCAATTGAGCTAAAATTAATCCCCCTCAAAAGTAAAAAGTCTTAATTGAAAACGCGGGGCGTTACACTCTCCCCACCTTAAGAACTTTCGTCCTCGAAAGTTTGCTGCTCAAACAACCTTGGATACTTAGTTCTAACCTTCTACTTTTCCTCAAATTATTTTTCAGATCTCTAGTTCTTCCATAACTCTTTATTAAAATAGTTGCTCGATTCCTTATCAATTTAAGTTCCTTAGCCTTAATTTTAGCATGGTATTCCCCTCATGTGACACTCTTCCTTTCAGTCGCAAGGTTCTGGATTCCAGTCATGTGAAGGGTCAATGATGCACTTACTTAACGACATGTGGAAAATGTTGTGACAGACCATGTTGTTGGCAAAGTCAATCCATAAGCAATTGGGTCAAATTGCTCCAAGATCTTGAAGGAACCAATGTAACATGGGCTGTTGGCAAAGTCAATCCATAAGCAATTGGGTCAAATTGCTCCAAGATCTTGAAGGAACCAATGTAACATGGGCTAAACTTTCTCCTTTGGATAACACAATTTTTTTTTTCTTTTTTGTTAAAGGAAGAATACACGACAATCCATGCAAAAACTAACTCCCTACAATTAAACATTTCCTCTAGAACCTGTTTTGAATGCTCTGACTGGCCATTGGTCTAGAAATTAGATGCGGTATTGAAATCTTATTGAGGGCCAAAACTTTGCTAAAACATCGCGGTAAACCGACAGACATTGTCTGACATCCCATCGACATAGGTACACCATGCAGTCCAACTGTTTCATTAAAGTATAGGTCCATCCACTTCTTCATAGAATAGATGACCTTACCTAGAATCAGGTGCACTAACTTTAGACACTCTACAATTAATCTAACGATTGAGGGTCCGTTTGATAACGTTCCTGTTTCCTGTTTCTTGTTCCTGTTTCTCATTTTTTAAGAAACAGACTTGTTTGATAACTATTCCCGTTTCTTGTTTCTAAATTTTGAGAAACGTTTCTAAAAAAATGGCAAAAATTGAGAAACACCAGAAAGTTGTTTCTTCTGTTCTGTTCCCATTTATAAATTTCAGTTCCTATTTAAGCCTCAAAAGTGTGGTTGGTTTGTTGGCAAGAGGTGTGCTTACTTAAGCCCCTTGTATTCAAGGTCTTGGGTTTAAATCCTTGCCACTTTTTATTTTTGTTTTGTTTGAGAATATATTAATATTAATGTGAACCTAATATTAATAATAAGTTTTTTTTATCTTATCTATCTACGTTAAAATGTTTATTTATTATTAATTTAAGTATATATTTTTTTTTCATAAATATCTATCCCATTTTATCGATATTTTTTTTATCAACATTTCCATAAAATATTTATTTATTAATTTATATATTGAATATATTAATAGTAATGTGAACCTAATATTAATAATAAGTCTTTTATCCTATCTACGTTAAAATGTTTATTTATTAATTTAAGTATATATATATATTTTTTTTTTCATAAGTATCTATCCACATCGACATTTTATCGATATTTTTTTATCAACATTTCCATAAAATTGAGACATTGAAAATAGAAAACAAGTATAGATATAACTCTATAACAAAAAGTTTAGGGTCCGTTTGATAAAGTTTATCGATATTTTCATAAACATCCACATTTCAAACTTTTCAAATAAGCATTTCACGGTTTTTAAATAATTTTAATTTTAATTTCTTACTATTAAATATTAGATTCACAATAATTATATTTTAGTTATATAACGTCAATTTATCTAAAATATAATTGAAATGTCAATTCACCTCTTATGTCGATATTAAGTTCATTGACACATGAAAATATCGATGAAGATGTATACACGTCGACGAAAATTTAAAACACGGTTCATAACAAATAAAGACAAATTGGCAATGACTTCGATTTTTTTTTTTCAAGAAACAAGAAATAAGAAACGTTATCAAACAAGTTTCTGTTTCTGTTTCTTTTTTTTCAAGAAACAAGAAACAAGAGTAGTTATCAAACATGTTCCTGTTTCTAGTTCTCAAAAAACAAGGATCAAGAAACAGAGAACAAGAAACAGGAAACAGGGAACAAGAAACGGGAACGTTATCAAACGGGCCCTGAGTAACCTTTAACTGTTCTTGGTTGTCTTATAGTGATGTCCATAACAATACCATCCTTTTTCTTCAAGCAAGGATGCTTACAAGTTGCAACAACCCAATAGGTCTTTGGCCCAAAGCTTTCCAGTTGTCGGCATACCAAACACTTAACAACAAACTGATAAAATTCTTCCTTCATGTTCCTTACAATATGCCATCAACAAAACTTATTAAAATCCTTATACCCCTTGATACTGCTTAAATGGACTGAAAATGACATTTTGTGTGCCTCAACTAAAAACTCTTTCTTAAAGGATAATCCTCCAGCACACAGTCACCATTGGTATGATAAACTAAATAGTGACAAACGAGGGTAAAATCTTAATTATCCACTTCATTCAGATGGTTAACCACATTGAGGTGCTCTTGTTGGGCATCAAGAATTTGTTATCTCACACTAAACACCATTGAAAGTTGAGATACAATGTTGAGGCGTCTTCTGGTACCAGCTCAATAACTGAACGATCTAACTTTCTTAGCAATGGATTATGAGATGACACCAAGGATGTCATAATTAAGCTCAAGTCTCTTTATGTGATGCAAGTCATAAGCGGTAACCCTCACGTGTTGCATTAGTACACCATCTAATCCTTTCCTTGTAGCATCACTAAACCACTAAACCTCTTGTACTAACAGGAAAATTTAACACCAGAGCAGAAGTCAATCGTTCCTTAAAATCTTGAAAGTTTTTCTTGCAATCTTCGCTTTGATTGGGAGCGGTGTTCTCGCGTATCAGTCGAGTCAAAGGTGCTGCCAAGCTAGAAATATTCTAAATAGAACCCCTATGGTCGCCTGCAAGACCAAAGAAACTGCCAAACTCGGTTTCGTACTAGGTCCAGGCCAACTACGGGAACTTCTTCCACATTAGAAGGGTCCAACACCATATTGCCTTTAGTAACCACGTGCCCAAGTAAATCAACTTTGTCCAAGAGAACCCACGCATGGAAAAATCTGGCATACAACCCATTTCTTATCAAGGTCATCAATCACTTGCCTAAGATGTTCCTCATGTTGCTCCAACTCATGAAATGAACCAACATGTCTTTTATACCCACTATCACGAACGAGTCTAGAAAGTTTATAAAAACTCGTTTCATGAGATCCATGAAAGTTACAGGAGTGTTTGTGAATGCAAAGACATCACCATAAACTCAAAATGACTATACTTGGTCCTCGAAGGTAGTCTTTGTAAACTAACCTCCTTGATCCTTAACTGGTGACCTTTCGATCGAAAATAACCTTTAAACAAAACCTTTGCCTCTAGGAGAGGGTACTTGTCATTCATTGTCACCTTGACCAACTTTCGAAAATCTATACATAGTCGCACCAAACCACCTTTCTTCAAAACAAACAAAATTGATGCACCGCAAGATGAAACACTAAGGGTACCGGGTATGTAGCCATGGTCTAGACATTCCTGCACCAATGACTTGGGCTACTTTAATCATGTTAGGGCCATTTTACACGGAGCCACAAGAATGGGAGTTGTCCCTAGCTCGAGCTCTTTGCAAAAATCCACCTTTCACGTTGGTGGAAACCTGAAAGGTCCAACTTACTTTACTAACACAACTTTTCCATTATCTTCTTGTACTAATTTGACCCCAATGTCCAACTCCCCTCAAGATTATGTAATAAGTTCAACAATTTACCTCCTACTAATAAAGCCTCACTTTTATATTATAGCCCTTTGACAACCATTGACGATAGTCATTTCCAATTATAAGGTTGCTTCCTTCAACTCATGTAAATTGGTGACAAAAGCTTAATAAAGCAACCTTAAAATCTTTGAATTATCCTTGCTTTGGAAGATAAATCCTCATAATAAACCCGAGTTTCATAGCCAAAATCTCATACCATATCTATCAACCAACCATACCATGGAAAGCCACGTCCTAAGCATACGGGGAGTCTCAACATTTTAATTTACTTTGTTTCTCAAGATAGCAAAATATTACCAATGTCATTAGGCTTAAAAGTATTCCCTTTTTATTTTCCAAATAAGAAATATCCTCAATTCCATAATATGTCTATGCTTATAATCCTTTCATAGATCTTATATTTTGAGCTTCCAATTGAATCTCTCGACAAGATTTTTGTTTTCATTTCTTTACCAAGGTCTTGTATTTAACCTCCCAAAATTTTCTACTGAACTGGTTGAACTTGAGGCTTTCATCACAACCATGGCAGGGATAGAATTCAAATAGTTTCAAGTACCTTGAAAATGACCCTTTAATTCAAAACCATCAACTTACTTATCCATTTTAAGTATCGAGTTCCTTTTCCAAACTGCATTAACTTTCCTTGTTGACCACCAACTAAACTTGGTATTTAAAGAGAGTTTTCATAACATCACTTATATTTCATAGTATAACCTTTTCATTCCTTTGGACATATGAAAAACTAAATACCTTACTTAGTCATCACAATCTTAAACTCCACAAGAATAATCAATACAAATCATTTCTTCAAGACCTATTATCTTTAATAACCAAAAACATTAAACCAAACTTCAACCTATTGGAATTCTCTTCTTTACTGTCTATCAACCATTTTAACCGCATGCCTCAGTACTTGCTTTGTTTTGATAGAGTTTTCATTAGCACCACCCTATTCATTATGCATAGTGAAACATAACATTAACGATGATGCTTGGTTTTTCTGGAAGTCTTTTATACCTTTTGAGACCAAAGTTCATAAAAAAGGTGAAAGAGATAACACCCTCATTAGCTCGAAGCCAACAATGCACGAATAATAAGTTTCACAACCCAACCATTTCAAGTCTAATAATACATTAAAACTTTCAAGCCAAAAGAAAGAAAAATTACTTGGGTCATTTCTTTCATAAATAGCTTGTCTATTACTAGCTCATACCCTTACTCCAACCTTGCTAGCTTATCCAATGTTAACACAAATTTCAACCATCTCTTCTCTTTAGCTAAATTATCTCTTCCAACAAGATACACCTTACCTAAATCGATCACGTTACTAATAACATCATCAAACATATAAAACCAAACATTACGTTCATCAAATTTACTCAAGACAGATCGACTTTGATACCTAGTGTCCTTTTAAAAAAAAATAACCTCAGAAGATCCATTTTTTTTTCTTATTGAACATCTGTTTCGTTTTCAATCTCATGCATAACCATGTGCATGTGCTCCATGATGGTAAAACTTCACTTATGAACTGACATTTCTATTTCTCACAAACAAAACAAAACAAAAAATCAATCAATACAACACATTTAGCATATCAGTCCAAAAACATTTGTTTTTTAAACTTTTTATAACAATGGCGTACCTGGCGTTGACAAGATGTTTGTTGTTTGGCCATGGAGACACTTAAAGCTTAAGATGTAAGCGAGTCTACAGAACCTATAGCCTAGGGCTCTGATACCAATTGAAAGGACCCAACTTCCTAAGACCTCTACTAGGGTCATTACTACATGCATGGCTATAAAAATACAAGAAAACTTCATGTTTTAAATCATGAAAAGAATCAAAGTTCATAAAAACCAGTTTAAGTGTTCAAAACAAAATATCTTAAAAGTTCAATTAAAGCTTTTGGTTTGGGATCCCAACGAAAACAAAATAGAACTTATAACATAAGAGTATATAAAAGTTTATGCAGCCTACAAACTTAAAACAAGACACTCTGTCACCCATGGCCCTTGTCAGCAAACTCATGTCAGTCGCCTGGTACATCCTTGCCACTTCCTGTAAAAAGGTTTTAAAGAAAGAGTGAGTATTTTTAATAAAATACCCAGCAAGTGACCCACTACCAGAGTCACGATATGCAAGCACATGCGATGTGAATTTTTAATGCATTTTCCTCTAGTGGGACCTAAAACCTCTCCTCTTTAAAAACATTTTCCTCTTTGGCCAAGTGGACTATTACCCCCACAACATATCGATCTAGAAGGCTTCTCGGTGGAGACTTTACCCCAACCGACGGTTAGATGACACCCAATCAGCGGGGCAAAGTCTCAGCCTAACTAGATCCTCATTCTTTCCCTCTAGATGTACATCGAACCACATTCTTTCCCTCTAGATGTACATCAACCTCTTAGGGTAATAGCCACAAAATCATTATGCAATATATGTAACACAAATGCATGAGGTCCCATAAACATTTTTCTTTTCGTTTCGTGATGCAACATGAAACAATCTTTCATTAACCTGTTCAGCTACCAGCACACATACACATCATACACAACCTATTCAACTACCAGCACACATACACAACATATTCCTAGGGCGTTCCGATAGTAAAGTCACTTACCTTGCTAGAAACCCATTGAAACAACCAATCTCCTGAACTAAAGTCTTCGAGTCGTCCCAACAACATCTTTCAAACTAGCTCGATTAAACTGAACCTAAACGATGAAGAGTTACAATGGTAAGAAACTAATTTAGAATACTTTAATTCATTCAGATTTCAAAGCAAGCACTACTCAATGTGCCTTACCAAAACGACACGAACCCCTGATGGAAAGTGTGAGAAACCGTTCAAACTTCGCAAATCTAGCCTCTATTAGCCATGGCCAATCTAGTTCAGGGTCTTTCAGGTTGTGGGTAAGTGTCAAAAGTCCTCCCCTTGCCCAAAAACACTGCTGAACAACACGCTAAAATCCTCAAGGAGAAGAGCCATCGATCCAAGTGCGTTTTTCGTTGGACAAAGCATAACGTTGTTGTCCAAGAAAAACTCCTTAATTAGACCCAATCTAAAACCGTAATCGAAACAAAAAGCTTAAGAAAACAAAAGATGCTAAAGAAGATTACCCAAAGACTTCCAATTCCTATTGGACAATTGTCTAAAACGTCCAATTTTGTGAATCTAACACCGAAACTCAGCGGGTATTTTAAATTAAGCTTCAACGAAACATGAGTGATGTTGCTCGGCGTTAAAATGCCCCTTGAACCAAAACGGCCATCGTTTGAGCGTCATTGCAGAAAAACACCCCCCCCTCGGAGCTCGTCGCCGCTCAAAACCACGCCCAAGAGCTTGTCGCCTCGTCGCACCGCCGCCTACCTGCAATTGGTCGGAAGAGGATGGCCGAAAATGGAGGTCGACGGCGCTGGAAAAAGAGAGAGAGAGAGAGAGAGAGAGATTCATAAAGAAGAAATAAGGCAGAAGCGTGGGTTGGGAAACGGAGAAGGAAGAAAAAAACGCACAAAAAGGGGAAAAAAAACGCGTGAAGAAGGAAGGGGAAGGGATTTAGTCGGTGATGCCCTTTTCATTTTTTAAAAAAAAAAAAAAAAAAAAAAAAATACTAAAAAAAAAACATTAGATTAAGCTTGAACCCACACCCAAGTGCATCATAACACAAGATCTCAACCACTGAACTACTTCATATATCTTTTCCTTTCTTGTTTTGTATAAATATAAACCTTGTGTTCATTATATCCAACAAAAGCCATTTTCTTTTTCTTTCTTTTTTCTTTTAACTCACCTCATAGAACCAATTGAGCTAAAATTAATCCCCCTCAAAAGTAAAAAGTCTTAATTGAAAACGCGGGGCGTTACACATGTCATGAGCCTTCCTTCTATTTGGTTCCACAGGATCATCTGACCACCGGCAGTGTGAAGTTGAAATTTTCTCCAAAATCTCATAAGCTTCGTTATAGCTCTTTGACAGCATAGATCCCCCAGCTGAGGAATTCAGGACTTGCTTCGTGCTGGGATTACATCCTTTGAAGAACACTTCAATCTGGATGCACCATGGGATGCCATGGTGTGGACATTTGAGTAGGAGATCCTTGAATCTGGTCTAGGCTTCATGCAGAGATTCATTCTCAGCTTGTTTAAAATTGATGATGTCGTCACGAAAATTTGAGTTCCTATCTGGGGGGAAATACTTTACCAGAAACTTCTCAGCTAAGTTTGTGCAATTGACAATTGATCCGGATGGAAAAGAATTTAACCATGTCTTGGCTTTGTCTCTCAATGAGTACGGGAATAGGTACAGACGCAAAGCCTCTTGAGACACTCCTGGAATGACAAAGGTGTCACTCACTCCCAGGAAGTTCCTTAAGTGGTTGTGGGGGTCTTCATTCTCAACACCGAAGAATTGGCCAACTGTTGACAGCATCTGAAACATTACAGGTTTCAGTTCGAATGAGTGAGCTATGATCTCTAGGCGTATTATGCTCGGATTGAGCTCCTCAGGCATAGGTACAAGGTAGGATAATATAGCCTTGTCCTTGTCATTCGCAATGTCAATGGGATTGCGAGTGTTAAGTGCTCGATTTGGTGCTTCTTCTGGTCTTTCCATTTCAGCTTGTTGCGGTTCAAATTGCACTGATTCTGCTTGGTCAGCAATGTGCTGAATTTCAGGTTGATTTTGAGTTCGCTGATTCACACGACGTGCAACTTCCCTTCTAACTCTATTTCTGTTCCTTAGAGTTCTTTCAGGCTCGGGATCAAACTCGAGATTGTAGTTTGGAAACTCATTCATAAACCAGTGTTGTTAGTACCTGCAAAATGGACGCAAAAGATTAGCTCCAATCATTTAAGTTCTTTCTAAAGTAACACAAATCGTTTTGACTCAACAGAGTCCCCGACAGCGGCACCAAAAACTTGTTGCTTTGCTCAATGGGGTTTTATATTGATTAAATTTAAGCAAATAACCATGCAAGTATACACGGTCTGCAGCAAGTGATAAGTATATTTTATATCGATTTCCCACAAAGACTAAGTTGAGAGAATGCCGATTTTATGCGTGTTAAATTAGGTAAGGTAACCAGGAATGAATGGATTTTGGTTTGAGACACGAAATTGTAAAGGACGCAAGGAAAATGCAAAGTTACAGTAATGCAAAATAAGCTAAGGAAACTACAATATTGGAAAATAGTATTGCGGGGCTCGCAATACTTTCGCAATAGATTAGCAACAGATTAACAGCAAGTAAAATCTAAGATAAAAGCAGCAAGGTCGGCTAAGAATCCTCCATAGGCCGAAACTATGATCATTCAGCAGCGAATTAACATTACATGCATCGTCTTAGCTAGATCTCATACATCTTCCGATTATATGCATTAGATTCTTAAATTATAATTACTCATATCCAAGTAAGGTTAAAACCCTATTTATAATTGCATGCTAACAAACGTGCTAGGAGAATGCCTATTCATAGGTCACTCTCTGTTTACCATGAAAGGCTAACATGAATGAATGACTCTGAATTCTTACTCCTTCCAGAGGTTAGGAACTCTTTAGAACAAAATGGATGGCCGATCGAAAATGTCCATGGGATGAAGTCCACACTCATTCAATGCATTCATGCTCATTTACATGCTGAATTCACATCGTTATGTCCTACAGATTCATCTCTGCAACCTTTCTATTTCTAGCTACGCATGATCATAGAAGAACTTAACAAAACTAATTGATTACTCATGAATAGAACTCAACAAAACTAATTGATTAATTATGAGGAATAGAAGAACTCAACAAAACTAATTGATTTAAATATGATTAATAGAACCAATAATAATTCTAGAAGACAAACACAATTTAATCCAAACACAATAACTAAAGGAAAACAGTAGAATAGGTGAAGGTCCTCTTAGCCACGATCTGCCTCGGTTGAAGGAGAAGAATGGCGTGTCTTGGGAAGGAACTCAATCAGAAGATAAGATGAATCTTCTCTTCTTCCTTTTGAATTACTGATGCCAAGGGGGCCTTTGTTTCTTCGATCCAACAAACGGGAGAGCGAATTCTCGTCTGCGGTATTTGGCCTTTGCCGAGTTTCTTCACCGTTGAGTTGTTCTTTTCTTTCTTCATCTAACTCTCTTATATAGCCTTCAGAGGTTCCATAGGCTGCGAATCTCCATCCAATTTGAGGTAACAACCTCACACGTGGCAGATGCAGGGAGGGCCGGCGGCTGGAAAAACGCAGCAGAGAAGACCAGTATTGCGATTGCGTTGCGATCGCAATGCTCTGTTTCAAGTTTCTTCTGATCCCATTGCGTTCCTCGCAAAACTTCAGCAATACATCTGCAAGGCATCAATGAGACATTTTTTTACCAATTTACACACTTATGCACAGAGTTTTCACATAAGCATTGAATTCACACACTATTTCACAAAATGTCACTATTAAACACATATTATGCTCACTACTAGCTAAAATGTTCAAAAGACGAATATTAAGCAATTATAGACTTAAATAACTATCATTTGGTGAGTTAACAATTATATAGAGTCAAAATTGTGGTGAGTGGTTGAATAGAGTCAAAATTAAACAAGGTTGACCCTAAAAAAAAATGACCAATAAAATACCCATCATCAGGTGTTATTTTTCCAAAACCATGAGTGATTTTTTCACTTGCAAAATATTTATATATATAGTTATAACTCAGGGATATAATTAGGAATAAAAACTTACTATAAATTTAATATTTTATTCAACATAGCTTATATTATGACAACTAATAGGGGGAATTATAGAACACAAGCCTTCCAACTCTAATTATACTATGTTGAATTAATGGGTGTTAAACAAAATTCCAAAAACTCGAAAGAGAAAAGAAAACCTAAAAACTTTGGCCATTATAGAGATGAAGATCAGCTTGGATCCGACGATCCAAAGAGCTAGCACCAACAGTTGAGCAACCAGGGCGCAAGATTGACGACGGATCCGGGGTCGGGACCGGAGTTTCCACCAGAGCAAACGATGGAGACACTGTTCTTAACGGAGTGAAATGAGGCAATGGCAAAGTCATCTTGGTAGTAAGGAGAAGGATCACCACCAACAGAGAAAGAGACGACGTCGACGCCGTTGTGAATGGCCTCGTCTAAGCCCTGCAGGATGTCGGCGCCGGGGCAGCGCACACACGCCCCCAGCACACCTTGTAGGCTGCCACTCGGGCCCTAGGAGACCCGCCTTTGCCGACCCGAACACGTCCTTCCCCGCCACAAAGTTCCCGGCAGCCGTGGAGAGGTTGTGGGAGCCGTGGCCGGCGTAGTCACGTGTGGAGTTGAATTCGGGGGACATGTCGAAGTTTGAGTTGATTGATCACATCAACGCTATGTAGCCTTGGTTCAAGAATTTGGCTCCAATTAGTTTCCTGCATGTAAACATAAATATTTTTAATTTTCCCTTTAAGAACTATTGTTTTAATAAGAAGAAAAAGAAAAAAAAAACCTGTTGCAGTTGAATCCGTGAGGGTTGTCAGGATTCTCGCAGCTTCCTTTCCATTTGGAAGGGATAGGTTTAGTAATACCATCATCTCTGAAGCTCATGATTCAGGCCACACGCCTTAATTACACAAAACAGAATCCCACATAAAACAAATATATATATATATATATATATTAGAATTGAAAAAAAATTAAAAATAAAAATTAGGGTTTATGTTTTTTACCAGAGTCTAGGTTTGCAATAATGGTGTCTTCTCCAAATCTGGCCTCTCTCCAAATGCATGAAGCTCCATGAATGTGTTGTATGTAATTCCATCATCTCATTTCCCAATACTACTGCAACTTCTGGGTGCTCTGTCATTTTTGTTCTCAAGTTAATTATTATCATTATTATTATTAAACAAGGATTAATCCCTTTTAATTACTATATTTATGAGAAAAGTAATATATACTTGTACCATTTTTCAATTTTGTGTTTTAGTTAAAAAAGACTTGTTGAAATTAAGAATTGATGGTTGGTTGAAATTAAGGATTGATGGTTGAGTTATTGATTTCAGACGAAAATATTTAATTACAATTAATTTTCATATAATCAATGTTTGGATTGAAGTGATTTTTTAAAAAAAAAACAAACAAAAAAAAAATATAGAAAAGAAGAACATGGATTCTTCCTTATTTCTTCTTCTCTGTACCGTAGCTCCAAATCTTATCCGATCCTTATTTCTCCAATTTCGCCGATTCCTCTGATCTTCTAAAACTGGTGATGAATCAAATTCCAAATTCAAATCCAAATCTCCAGGTTTCACCTTGAAATTGAAGGAATTTGATGGGTCGAGAGTTTGAAAATTAAAACCAGATAAGACACATGAGATTTCAAGTAGATTAGGAAACCGAACCTGGATTTTTTTTAAAAAAAGGATAAACATAAGAAGATAAATATGATTTATCCAAATCATTAAGGTCTACAGCGTAGAAATTGAAAGTTATATATATATATATATATATTTTACAACATGTGAGGTAGAGAATTCAACCTAAGATTTTTTAATCACTAGTCTATTGAAATATTTTTTTCCCTACCATTATTTAGGTTAATTAACACGTGCTAAAAAAAAATGAGAGAGACTTGCTAGAATCTACTCAAACGTTCAGGAACATCATTACACATTTTTAATAATATTTGTTGTGGGCTGATTTAGAAAAAGCCCGAGCCCAAAGCTAAAATGTCTATGAGGTTGCTCTGGCGAAATGTCGAGGACGAGCCACCTACTACCCAAAAGAGGGAATGTATCCCACCATACTGTACAAAAACTCAAATCCTCATTTAAGGTACGCAATTATCCCATGCTCAACATTGAGTGCATTTTTTCATTGCATTGACTTTGGCATTGGAGCGTGTTGGCGTAACACCGCACCGGTGCTCGGATTTGTTTTGCAAGTCGAATTGGCGAGGAACACTAAAGCCGAGTTAACGACCAAAAACCAGATTCGTGCATCAACGTTTGGACGACGACAATGCAATATAAGCTGCTTGTTCTCCCCGAGTAAAGAAACATGTCAAGAGACAACGAACAGGAAAAGTTGGAGGTGTCGGATCGACCAAGCACAAATGCCCCCGGAGCCGCAACTCGAAGGGTCAACCCGACTCGGTTGCCTCAAGACACTGAAGTGGTCGGACCCACAACAATGGCGTCAACACCTCACGTTCATCCAACAATCAAGAAGGTCTGAGCTACCCTGACGTAGGATCCAACGAAAGACAAGAAGAAAGCACGACTAAAATTTGTAAAAAAGAAATGAAGGCAGCAGAAAAGTAGGAGAAAAACTTTTTACTATTTCTCATTTAATGTTACTACCGTAGCCGCACATTTTATACAAAAGAATGACCCTGAATTAGGGTTTACAAGAATGGTAAAGGGACACATGTCAACCTCTTAGAGGTTAAATTATAACCATACATAACAAGGGAAAGATCTATAATATGACTGAGGTGTCATTTGAGTCTTCAATACGTGCGTTTTGGTTTTCTCCTTTACATTCCCCCTCAAACGAGAGGGGAGTTCTACGATCCCCAGTTTGGACCGAAGATAACTGAACTGAGAGTGAGAGAGTGGCTTGGTCAGACAATCGACCAACTGATCTGCCGAAGGTACATATCGAACTTGAAGGGCACCACAAAGAACTTGATCACGAACAAAGTGCACATCAATTTCAATGTGTTTCGTGCGGGCATGAAACACTGGATTTGTTGCTAAGGCCCCAACACTAATATTATCGCACCAGATGATAGGGGCATGTTGTGAACGAGTACCAAGTTCAAGAAGAAGTTGTTTGAGCCAAATGACTTCTGCAGAGGCGTGTGCAAGTGCCCGATACTCGAACTCGGTACTTGAACGAGCAACGACTGTTTGTTTCTTGGAGGACAAGGAAACCAGAGTCGTGCCAAAGAAAACACACAGTAGGCAGCAATAGACCTTTGGTCATCGATATTGGACGCCCAATCAGCATCGGAGAAGGCTGTGAGAGAGAGATCATCACTCGGCTGAATGAGGAGACCCATGTGTTTCGTGCTGCTGAGATACTGAAGAACTCGTTTTACTCCCTGCCAATGAACCTCGGAAGGTTGTTTCAAAAATTGGCTTAGGTGATTCACGATATAGGCGATGTCCGATCGAGTGTGAGTCAAGTATTGAAGGGCGCCAATGGTGTTGCGATAGATAAAAGGATCTTAGAGAGGTTGACCATCAGAAAGAGAGAAATGTTTGCCTAAAACAGCAGGGGAAGGTGTTGGCTTTAAGTTGGTCATATTGAGTTTGACAAGAAGGTCGTCAATATATTTAGTTTGGATGAGCATCAAGCCGGAGTCAAGATGATAAGCTTGAATTCCCAGAAAATAATTCAGTGACCTAAGATCCTTTAGTGCAAACTTGGTATTTAAATCAGCAACCAAATTATTAATCAGAGACCCATCACTACCAGTCAAGATTACATCATCCACATAAACTAGGAGGAGAATAACAGAAGTACCTCGATTGTAGATGAATAAAGAGGTGTCAGCCCGACTATTGACGAAGCCCCAGGAGAGTATGGCACTCTTGAGAGTATTATTCCAGGCTCTCGGGGCTTGTTTTAGCCCAAAAATTGCCTTCTTTAACATACAAACATGTTGAGGACATCGCTGATCAATGAACCCAGGAGGTTGTTCCATGTAAACCACTTCATCGAGTGTGCCATTGAGAAATGCGTTATTGAAATCTAACTGACGAAGCTTCCAATTGCGCGAAACTGCAAGAGTAAGCACCACCCGAATTATCGACGGTTTGACAACGGGTAGACCCATGACTTAGTTTCTCAAGCTTTTCATTTCCTGTAGCAAAGGGAAAACAAGTTTCATTAAATTGAACATGCCGTGATATAATAAGTTTACCCGAAGCACTTAAACATTTGTGGCCTTTGTGGGCTGGACTCGACCCTAAGTAAACACAACATTCTGACTTAAATTGGAATTTTTGAGAGTTATATGGTCGGAGGTAGGGGTAGCAAGCACACCCAAAAACTCGAAGATCCTTGAAATTCAACTGTCGGTTTAACAAACATTCCATAGGCGATTTGCCAAGCAACACATCGGTTGGAAAGCCATTGATGAGAAAAGTAGATGTGAGAAACGCATCCCACCAAAAATGAAGCGGCATCGAGGCTTGAGCAAGAAGAGTAAGGCCGGTTTCTACAAGGTGACGATGCTTACGCTCAGCTCGTCCATTTTGGGCTGAAGTGTACGGACAAGAAAATCGTGATACAATGCCCAATTGCCCACACAGTTGATGAATCCGATGATATTCTCCACCATTATCGGATTGTAGAGATTTAATTTGAACTCCAAAACTGAGTTTTAACCATAGCAATAAAGTGACTGAAGGCCGCCATTGTTTCACTTTTTAGTTTAAGGGGATAAACCCAAACGAAACGGCTAAAATCATCTAAAAATGGACATAATATGGATAACCATCTTTAGACATTACAGGGGCTGGACCCCAAAGATCAGTATGAACTAAGTCAAATGGGGCGGTAGCACGAGACAGAGATGTAGGAAAGGGAAGAGCATGAGATTTTCCAAATTTACATGCTTCACAAAACTGAAATTTTTCATTGACTATCACTGGCAGATTACACTTTTTAGCCACAACATTCAAAACTTTTGAGGATGGATGTCCAAGCCTCCTATGCCAAATATTTCTAGAAACAGCCATATTAACAGTATTTAAGGGAACAAACACAGGACATGCAATAACTTTATTTGTCGACTTCAAGTATGTATCTGTAAAACCTGAAGCACTACCAGTAACTCCTTTTGCCCCGAGCCTGTACAGACCATCTTTAAGTGCACCCGTCAGCACCACCTTGCCCGTACGGATATCCTTCACAAGACAACTATCAGCATGGAATTGAAGGTAAACATGATTGTCTTGAGCAAGTTTAGATACGCTAACAAGGTTTTTAGCTATGGTAGGCACACATAACACATTCTGAAGATGTAATAAACCATGGTTTGATTTTAGAGAAGTAGTCCCAACATGAGAAATAGGTAGCGTACAACCATTACCAATAACAACATTTTCCTTACCTCCGTATTCGACTGGATGATGCATGTTGGTGTAATCTGAAGTTACATGATTACTAGCTCCACTGTCCACATACCAATTTAGATCCACCACAGTCTCTGGATTTGCCACAAACAGATTTCCATGGTTGCTGTGAGAAGCAACAAAGCCTTGATTGACTGAAGTGTTGTGTTGCACTGGCTGTCCATTTGAAGAGGGAGTCCCGTAATGAGAAGGAGCCCCAAAACCTTAATTACGACTGACGGTTTCGAAATTACCCCTGGTGGATTGCGCTGCCAACAAACAGACGCTAGATGACCATGTTTCCCACATATCTGGCAGATAACTCGATTGAATCATGGCAACGACAGGGTTATACTCTTCATCTAGGCCCAGTAGAACTTGAGAAATCAACGGACGTGTGGTGATAGGGCTCCCAGCTTGCCCTAGGTTGTCTGCGTGAGATTTCATAACTCGCAGAAAGTCAGACATCTTTAAGGAACTTTTACGGGTTTGTTGGAATACCTGTTTTAGATAGTCCTCTTCAGCTCGTGACTGAACTCCGAAGAGTTCTTGAATGGCAGCCCAAAGATCCTTGGCGGTCTCCTATCCCATGACTTGTGTTGCAACCTCAACGGTCATGGAGTTGTAGAGCCACCCGGGGATGAGTTGATCGACGACCACCCATCTTTCAAATTCTGGATTAATAGTCGTTGGACCAGTTGGTTGAACTGTGGAGGTAGATGCCGTAGAAATAGAGGAGCTCAAACCAGTCCTTGGGCTTGGAGCGTCTTGCGTTGGTGCAGCAATGGTTGAGACTTCAACCTTAGACAAAACATTTTCTAGAGGACAAGCTATTTGGCCGGAGAGATGTCCCTCAAAGCGGTAACTACGTAAGATTTACATAACAAGGGAAAGATCTAGAATATGACTGAGGTGTCCTTTGAGTCTTCAATACTATTTTTTTTTTGCAACGGTAGTTTAATTAATGCGGGGATTGAACCCATGATCTTTTGGTCACCGACACAACCCTATGCCAATTGAGCTATGCTCGGTTTGGCAAAAGGAGATTTTTTTAGCAAAATAGTACTCCATGAATTAAACGAGGAGAGAAATGAGTTTGACAAATGAATTTGTCTTTAACTTATAAGGGAGTAAAATAGTACTACATGAATTAAATGGGAAGAGATAAAGATAATGAGTTTGACAAATGAATTGTCTTAACTTATAAATGTTGTATTATGATTTAAATTGGTGATTACAATCGAGTAATTAAATTAATGTTTCGAGACAACGAAAATTGAGATGACTTATAACTTGATTGTCCTACGTCAATAATTATGTCAGTGGTTTAATTTACGAAATATTTTTATTATTTAATTATTCATGTGGAATTTCAGAAAAAATATTATTATGTATGATTAAGGAGAAGTTATGAGCTTTTAGAAATTGTCGTGAAATTCTAGTATTTTATGTATGTGAGAAATCTCAAAAAGTTTATGAAATGTTGGATTAAAAAGGATATGATTCTCATGTTGTTTGAGATATGACAAGTGTTACTAAGATCGCAAAGTAATGTCGGGGCCATAAGGTACCAAATCCGATTCTAAATCCTGGACCTAAGTGTGGCCAAGACGTAGGGGACGCGGGGAATGTTGAGGCCCATTAAGTGCCAAATTTGGATTCCAAATCCTGGACATGGGTGTCGGCCGCAGGGGAATATCAAGGTCATTAGGTGTCAAATCCAGATTTTAAATCCTAGACCTAAGGTAGTGTGATCACAATGTTTTGATTATCTCCGGTTATTTAAATTGTTCATGATTTACGTTAGCTTTGAACTAATGTAGAGTATCAAAATGAGTTTTACTTAAAGTTATTTTATTATGAGCGCCCTCATACTTTTATCCCTATGTTCCAACCAGGTTGCTTTTGACTTTCAACAAGAGATAACTGAGATCAATATCTGTCACCAGTCTCAACAATTCATTGCATATATATATTTTTTTTTTTGACAACATGTTGAGGTGGAGGATTGAACCTAGGACCTCATGGTCACTATGCGATACATCATCTTATTGAGCTATGCTCCTATTGGCAATTCATTGCATATCATATAACCATGTTTGTAAAGAGTTAAAGTATTGTTGCGATGTATATGAAATGTCTATAAGTGAGGTTAAGTTATATGTTGAGCGAGAGCCGACAATAGATTCTATTACATACTCGGGGTCTATTGTCGTCACAACTCATCCTAAGTTTTGTAAGGTAATTTGGAATAATGGGGTGTGAATACTTATAGGCGCAACTCGAGGGGCCAGAATTGTAAGATCCCCATAGATCGGAGATGGCCCCCTGGGCACGACAAAATGGTGACGCTTCAAAACCCGCACATGCCCCATCGTGATTGCGTTGGCGTCAACATTGTTGGGCGTCATCATTGCATTAGTTCACGAACTGATGGGCCTGCTCATTGACCTGACACGTCGGTTGGAGCCAATATTGTGAGTTGATCCAGAAAAAGTTCATCGGACCCAAATCTAAAAGGTTCAGGCGACCTAGTTTACCAAAGAAGAAATGTTTATGAGGGTGCTTGGGAAAAATGTCGAGGACGAGCACCCGACCACCCAAAAGAGGGAATGTGTCCCATCATACGGTCCTAACACATGTTAAGGCAACATTACCTAAAAATATGAAGGTCAAATCCTCATTTAAGGTATGCAACTATCTCACGTTCATCATTGACGGCCTTTTTCTATTGCACCAACTTTAACATCAGAGCGTGTTGGGTGTAGCACCACATCGATGCTCGATTTTTTTTTTTTTGCAGATTGATGAGAAGCGAACAACACTGAACCCGAGTTGGTCACCAGAAACCAAATTAGTGCGTCAACAATATTAAATAGATAAAATCCTTAAAATACAATAATTAAATTTATAATTTTGTTTAATACTTCCAAGAAGTGGCCACCAACTATCTTAAAAAAAACAGTTAGAAGAAAACTATCTTACAAAAATTATATCTTAAAGAAAATGAGATCAACGAGGAAATATTTTAGTCACCTTTCAACATTTTATTTTTAAAATGTCACATTTCAACTTGTTGAATCGGGCCGAAATGGAAATTATTATGAAATGAGAATTCAAATATTGGATGTAGTCAAATTTTGACTTAAACAGTTATTTATTATTTTAATATATATAAGTACGCATTTTTCTTTCTTTCCAATTTTAATATCT
Organism: Herpetospermum pedunculosum; assembly: GCA_028017165.1. Classification (NCBI taxonomy): domain Eukaryota; kingdom Viridiplantae; phylum Streptophyta; class Magnoliopsida; order Cucurbitales; family Cucurbitaceae; genus Herpetospermum; species Herpetospermum pedunculosum. The sequence continues at coordinate 46,785,411 of CM051528.1, read as the reverse complement.
ACCTGTGTTATATATTATTTTAATATATATATATATATAAATACTTTTAAATCTGTAATAATTTTTTTTATAAAATTAATTAATAAAAAATAATTTGATAATATTTCAATTTTTTCATTCTTGATTTTATATATTTAGGTAATTAATTCTTAATAGTTTAGTATAATTGTAAATTAATATAAATATTAGATACATCAATGTTTTTAAAATTATATTTGTTAAATTACAAGTTAAGAAGAAAAAAAAAATTGAATAAAAAAAAAACTTATTTAGTTATTATAATTTTTTATTGTGTATAATTACTTAGTAAATAATTAAATAGTTGTTTAGTTAAATAATTTCTCAAATATAATTTTATTTTTAGAAATTTAATAATTTTAAAATAATTTTGGAAGTATACCAAACATTATTATTCAAAATCACTCTTAATCACAAGTCTTTTTTCACATTTTTTTTTAATTGATAAGTTTGCCCTTATCTAATTTAATATGTTAGAATAAATCGAATAACAAATGATTTACGTGGTTCACTAACATCGTGTTAGTTACGTCTACGGACATAAGGGAGATAACAATATTATTACGAATATCAGAGAATTACAAATGACACAAAAAAACAGACTAGGGTCGGTTGAAAGTTATTAGAAGGTTTATATATGACACCCTTCTGGTATATGACACAAAAAAACAGCCAAAGCGAGCATAGCTCAACTGTATGATTTGATGACCAAGAGGTTTGTGGTTCGAATCCCCCACCCCCAATATACTCAAAAAAAAAAAAAAAAAAAAATATATGACACCCAAATCAAATGTTTTCTTTAGGGGCGTTGCCCCATACCCACCAGGGCGCTATCAAAGTAAAAGTTTTGTGAGGGAGACGACGACGCACATAATGTGTAAATTTTCAAAGGATATATGGATCAAGTTCTTCCTTAAGATTACTGATTTACTTTTTGTTTGCAGGGAGGGGTGGAATCCAAAAATGGCGTGAGATTAGATGTTTGACAAGCTCTCTAAGGATGGATTGGAGGGAGCAATATCTATGATCTAGAGCATATGGAGCTACAAAAATGCAATCAATCAGTCAAAGGAACCTAGTTCTCAGACCAATCTGATTAGATTGTTCAAAAATCATCAAGAAGATCTGAGTAGATCACCTAAAGAAAATGTAAGTACCTCTCAGTTGAAGAACCATTTGAGTTAGGCTTTTTAAATCCCTCCACCTCCGAACGCTTGGAAACTGAATGTCGATGCTTCGTGGAAGGACGAGGTGGGCTACGGAGGAATGAGGTGGGTGGTTCGTGACTCCAATGGGTCTCCAATCTGTTTTGGAAATAAAAAATGTGAAAAGATGAGGCAGATTAAATCGTTGGAAGTGTTGGCAATTTGTGAAGGGTTAAAGTAGATTGCTCACCTCAATCTGTTGCCGACGCCGATGCTGATGATTGAGTCGGATGCTTTAGAGGTGATCAAATTATTGAACAAAAATGGCGAACACCTCACAGAGGTGAAGAACATTGCATGCTTTAAAGGTGATCAAGTTGTTGAACAAAAATGGTGAAGATCTCATAGAGGTCAAGAACATTGTAGTTGAAATCGAGGTATTGGCGAGCAAGTGGGTTCCTTCTCTTTTTCCCATTGTAGTCGAATGGGTAATGGAGAAGCGCATAGTTTAGCGCGGACGGTTTTTGACGACTGTTATTTGGGGAATCAATTTATTTCTCCTATTGGTGTATGATACGTTATTATTACCCATTTGGGTGGTTGGGTGGTTAATGAAGTATATATTTATAAATAAAAATTTGTGATTGTAACAAAGTTTAGGATTTGTGTAAATTTCCAATTATAAACCGGAAATTCGAAAATTCCGAAAGTGGTGCCTAAATCCAAAACACGTGATCCGCATTTGTTTTACTTAAGCTGTTCTCAACGTAACACGTGATTTCCTAGTTTCTATTCAGTACGGGCAGTTCCACTAACTGCATGCAAAACGTGGATCCCCATCATCAGATCATCTACCCAATTAAATATCGCCGCGTGTCCCTTATATTATTTAAACTACTAAAATGCCCTTCCCTTCCACACAGCTGATAGAAAGCTGAACGAATCTGTAATTCAGTAGTGGAGAGAGAGAGAGAGATAGTTGAATTTCCATTGCCAACTTTGAAGCTCCAGATCGATTCTCTGTTGATTCTCTATTCGTCTCTGCGTTCTTGCATTCTTCTCCATGGCGGATCTCAAGTCAACCTTCCTCAAGGTCTACTCCACTCTCAAGGCTGAGCTCCTTCAGGACCCTGCGTTTGAGTATACCGACGCTTCTCGTCAATGGATCGAACGGGTAACGTCTTTCATTCTTCTTCTTCTTCATGCTCTCTTCTTCTACTTTCTATGTCGTTGCTATCTCCGTCCGGACTGTTCATTCACTTCATATTCCTACGCCATTATGACTTTAATTTTAATGGAGGATAATCGCTTGACGTTTTTTTTTTTTTTAATTTTCCTGCTGTGATTAATTTACACGTGTATGCTGCTTCTTCAGTTTGATCCTTTAATGCGTGTAGCATATTTTTGTTTTCTTGATTACGATAAGTCAACTCATCTGAAAATGTCAATGCGATTTAATTTTGTGATGTCTCTGAGCTGTTGTAAGAACTGGCTAAGAAATTAATGAAAAGGGTATTTCAGATTTGATTTCACGGCCGAGAAATGGAGTCTTCGCTATATCTTGAAATTGTTGTTATGGTTTGAATCCTTGCAAGGTTATGAGATTTGATGTATGTATTATTCCATTTAACAATTGATTTATTCTACTTTATCTATCTTCCCATTGATTGCTGTTTTTTTCTTGGTCCTTTTCTTTACAGATGCTGGACTACAATGTGCCTGGAGGTGGGAAACAAACACTTGAAAGATATCAGACTGTATTGGGAAGTAAGCTGACTTCTAACCCAAATTGATTTTTCTGCAGGAAAGCTTAACCGAGGGCTCTCCGTTATCGATAGCTACAAAATATTGAAAGAAGGGAAGGAATTGACTGACGATGAAATCTTTCTTGCCAGTGTTCTTGGTTGGTGTATTGAATGGGTAAGAAGACATTAACAACAATACAATACAATACAATTCATCTTATTTAGCCTACTTGGAGGATTATTAAACAAGATGATATCCATATCCTCATGATTTTTCTCAAATCTCTGCAGCTCCAGGCGTATTTTCTTGTTCTCGATGACATTATGGATAACTCTGTCACACGACGCGGTCAACCTTGCTGGTTTAGAGTACCCAAGGTTTGGGTCTAGGAAACAGCAGCATATAGCATTCTTCAATCTGTAATTGTTAACAACTGAACAGTCTAAGCTATTCTTGGTAGGTCGGGATGATTGCAGCAAACGATGGAGTTCTACTTCGAAATCATATTCCTAGAATGCTCAAAAATCACTTCAAAGGGAAGCCGTATTACGTTGATCTGTTGGATTTGTTTAACGAGGTGGTTTCTTGGCAATGACTAGCATGGATTTGTTCCAATCATGATCTATATAACATGCTAACAATCATGGTTTTCATGTTCAAATAGGTTGAGTTTCAAACAGCATCAGGACAAATGATTGACTTGATAACCACTATTGAAGGAGAAAAAGATCTTTCCAAATATGCATTGTCACTGTGAGTTTCAAACCCTTTTTTGGCTTGTTTTAATTGGTGCAAAGCCAAAATAGTATATGTCATACTATATATATGTGTGAAAGAACCCACTAAACCAGGAAGTTTATTTGGTCTTTTCAACTTCAAATCAAAACAAAATGACAAATCATAACCCCTGTATATTCCGTTTATTAATTTGAGTTGATTTCTAATGCACATATAATGTAACTCTTGCAGTCATCGGCGCATTGTACAGTACAAGACTGCCTACTATTCGTTTTACCTTCCAGTGAGTCTCAGCTTTTCCTTGTTCTACTTTAAGAAAGCAGAGTGTGTGAAGTGATTAAACTATTAGCTTCTTGGTGGCTTAAGGCTTTGCATTATCCATTTTTGTTAAATACAGAATGTGTAAAGTATCATTTTGCATATCCTTGCTCAAATATAATACTAATTTCTTTTGATAGATTTGGTTGACCGTGTGCTGTTTTTGTTATGATCATAGGTCGCTTGTGCACTAGTTATGTCAGGTGAAGATCTTGAAAAACATACTCTGGTTAAGGACGTTCTTGTTCAGATGGGTGTCTATTTTCAAGTCCAGGTATATTACTTTCGCTTGAGTAGTTGATTAGTGATCTTGATTTTCTCTAGATTCTTAAGGCATGAAATCACATTCAACAACCATAGAATTAGAAATAGACTGAACTGAATTGGAAACAAACTCTGACCCAGAATCTAGACTTGACCTTCGAACTTGTTTTTGAAGAAGATCATCTTTGAGCAAATAGAGACCACCATGCATTTCAGCTCTGCCAATCACCTTCAAAAACATTGCTCCTAGTCTTTTTAGTTTTTGTAAGAGGTGTTTGCCCACAAAAAAATTGCTCCTTAGACTCCAAGTTTTGTGATGCATCTTTGCCATGTAATTCTTTTCTCAAGTGGGACATTTTTTTTGTTTTTGTTTTTTAAATCTCGTCCATAATGTGGCTTTGTAATTGTTTCAACAGGATGACTATCTAGATTGTTTTGGCGATCCTGAAACCATTGGGAAGGTGAGTCAAGCCTTCTACATGTTAAACTTTTCAAACCTCAAGCAGTGCTTTCTGATGAATCTTATATTCATGAAGTTCTTGAAAAGCCTTCTACATGTTAAACTTTTCAAACCTCAAGCAGTGATTTCTGATGAATCTTATATTCATGAAGTTCTTGCATCAACTTGTATGTTGTCAGGTGGGAACAGACATTGAAGATTTCAAATGCTCTTGGATGGTTGTGAAAGCTCTGGAACTTTGCAACGAGGAACAGAAGAAATCATTACATGTAAATATCGCATGTTTCAAAATCCTTTATTGTTTTCTAATCAGTCTTGCAAGAATTTGCTCATTCTTATGCTTTTCCAGGAGGCTTATGGAAAACCAGACCCAGAAAATGTTGCCAAAGTAAAGGCCATCTACAAGGATCTTGATCTTCAGGTTTGAGCTACACTACATCATAGGAACTAGAACCTTGCTTATTTTATAACAAGAAAGAATATAAGAAGTTAAAGAGCCTTAAAGTGATTTTAATAGTCAAAAGTACTTTCACTTCCAGATATTTGTATAGCTTCAACAAAACGTCAAAAACACTTGGAAATTGTTTTTAAAGAAGCTATTATTAGATGCTTTATTGAGTGTTTTATACTTCATCTCTTCATGCATACATTCTCTGCTTTACACATGATTTCTCATTAATTGCTTTTTGATCCACTTGTTTTTTATACTTGTTATGAAAGCACTCCAGAACACAGAAGAAAATATTTCTCTTTGAGTTGCTTATTGTAGTGTTCCCTGTTGACAGGGTGTATTTGCGGAGTTTGAGAGCCAGAGCTACGCTAAACTGAATGCCTCCATTGAAGCTCATCCCAGCAAATCAATTCAAGCAGTTCTCAAGTCTTTCTTGGGTAAAATTTACAAGCGCCAGAAGTAAGGAAGCTTGGATCGTATACAAATCTTCTTGCTAGGTTCTGATTTTCAATTTTTTTTTGTTGTTTGAATAAGGTCCCACGGCCTTTATTATATTATTCATAACTTATTTGGTATTAGAATCCTTTTTCTTCTGTGTTTTAATATTCTTCTGAGAATTACCATGAGATGAGAAGGACCAAAATTTGATGCCTTGAAGAAATATAGAATGATTCTCAGTTCCCTTATTTTCTCTCTCTCTTCAACCAGAGAAGGGCCAACTCCTTTTGTGAGGAGGTACCCTATCTCTCAAAGTTGTAGTGTTATTTTGCCAAGCTGTTTTAAAAGAAATGTCTTGCGCTCTTAAATATTCTATGCCCCTACCTGCTAGTGTAAGATTTAGCAATTCATCATTTATACAATAAAATACATGTTTGTACTTCTTTCAAAACGACTAATTAAATATGGTCGCTTGTCCATTTGCCACTAAGAAAAATCAATAATTAGAAAGTTTGACTATTTTTCGCATCTCATGACCAAGATTTTAAATGTGGATGTCTCAATTTTATGGAAATAAGATAAATATAAAAATTTCATAAAAAATTATTTAAATGAACAAATAAGCATTTGGCCATTTTCAAACAAGTTTAAATTTCTTATTCTTATGATGAATATTAGGTATAATATGGTGTTGATATTTTTTGTTATATTTTCAGGTGAGTTAGTGACAAAAACGCTAGAAGGAGGGGTTGAACCTCCGACCTTGTGGTTAACAGCCACACGCTCTAACCAACTGAGCTATTCCAGCATTTGATGTTTAAAAAGAAGTTTTCATTATATTTATTTGTCTTTACTGTCAATTTTTTTATGATATAAAAGGAAATGTCTTTTTTTTTTTTTCCGCAAAGGTATTTAATTAATACAGGTGAGAGATTTATGTCAATTGAGCTGGTCTGTTGAACTCATTCATTGACATGTGGAAATTACCTCAAACTTGGCCGGTTGTATAATTTTAATCCTAAACTTTCAATTTCATTGATTTAAACCTCAAACTTTTTTTTGCAACGATATTTTAATTAAAGCAAGGATTGAACCCATGACCTCATAGTCACAGGCACAACCTAATGTCAATTGAGCTATGCTCGGTTTGGCTTAAACCACAAACTTGACATATTGTGTTAGGAGAAAAACACGAGATATAAATAAATGCGGAATAAACTAGATTATATTACACTCTCCCACTTCACAGGTTAGAACCAAATAAGTTACCGATCACAAAATTAACAATAACAAAGATGAAGGGAAAAAAAAGAGAGAACAACGCTAAAAGTTATATTGGTTCGCCCCGATCTCGGGACTACGTCCAGTCTTCTGTGACTGTAGATTCTACTATAATGGATCTAACAAAAGGCCCTCAAACTCACGTCAAAACTCTCTCAAATAGTTCAAGACGAACTATTTGCTTCCAAGTAACACAACTAGAGAAACTTCAACTCAATACAAGAGAGAGTTTATTGATTTCTCAAGAAAATTTTCTCACTACCGCTCCAAAACAGAACTAAGAGCTTTCTAAAAAACTTCAATCCCCGGTCACTTTTTTTGACTTAGTCAAAAATTTAAACATAATTTATATATATATATATATATGATAGGGCTCTAATGACCGCTATTTAGAGTAAAAAATTGAGTTATTTTAGCCTTAAAGTGTGAGAAGAGCGCCAACAATTGATCATTCATAGCCTTTATTCTATAAAAAAAAATTACATGCGATGGTGGCAGAACATGTTTTAGAGTGTTTTCATTAAAAATCTGTTTAAATCACATAATTTTGATGGAGCGCATAACGCTGCGGAAGCGATTTGGATCGTTGATTCTCTAATTTCATCAATTTAACTAAACAGAAACATGCTCGAAATTTTGAAAAAAAAAAATTAGAACCCATACCTTTGTAGTTCTAAATTTCTTTGAATTCAACACTGAATCTTTTCACGAACTCTTCGAAGACCACCTCCGGTAGTCTCGCTATCCTCGGGCAGAACAACAGAGTGGTGGGACTCCTTCGTAAGAGAAAAAAGAAAAGGAAGAAAGAGATGAAATAGAGGAGTCTTTGTGAAGAATGAAGAAAAAAAAGAACTTTCTTCAAAAACTACTCCTTCACCAAGAGGTTTTTCAAAATGGAAAAACCAAAAACAAAAAAGAAAGACATCATTTTTTTCATTTTACCATCCAACAACAAGGAAAATGAAAAAAAAAAACAAGATAAGTTTTTTTTTAAAAAAAAAAAGATTAGTTGATTACAAGTGTTTAACATGCATCATGCATGAAAAAATATATTATTTAAAAACTAATTCAAAATTAATTTTAAATAATAATATATATTTTATTAATTAAACTTTTTAATTAATATAATATATAATATATATTTTAATGAATTAATATTATTTAATTCAATATCAAATATTAATTAAATAATTGATGGAACCGAAATCCCGACACAACCAGAGGCGTAGCGGAAAAAGTCTAAGTTGGCTGAGAATCTTCAGCAATCAATAAGCAACACACCAAGAGTGAAGAAAAACACTAACACTTAGCATTTTTCTGGCCCACGAAAGCCACTGGTAAAGGTCTTCACAGACTGGTAAAGACCCACCGGTAAGGCACCTCGGTGTGCCACCAGTAAAGATAGCAAGATCCAACCAGTAAATGGTACACCGATAAGCCTCGACTGGTAAATGCTTCGCAAGCATTTCTACCGATGAGCCCAGACCTGTAACGCCCCGCGTTTCAAAATTTGGTTATTTTGGAATAAGATATGTATTTAATCTCTTCTATTCCTTTAATGTTAGATTAAATGAATTTATTCGTTTATGGATTCTAATTTAGGAAATTAGAAGCTGGGTTTAGCCCCCAGGTTTGACTAATTAAATTTCTAGAACATTGGGAAATGAGATATAGGAGAAATGTTAGTGGTTTGAAATTGTAAATGGAAAAAAGAAGTGAATTAAGATCAAAACAAAAAAAAAAGAAGGGAAAAGGCCAAAAGTCATTTCTCCCTCTTCCCCTCACAAACTCACGCCTTCCCTTTCCCTCCTCGTGAAATCGAGCTCCGGCGAAGGAATCTGACGACGAGTGTGGCGGCGACGACACCCACGCCAGATATGCAACCGACGAAACTCTCATCTCAGCCGCACGCTCACCTCCCTTCAGACGCACGCTAGAAAGGAAACGAAAAATTGCAGAAGAGAAGAAAGAAAGCAGTGATGGGAATTCCCTTTGGTATATTTTTTATATTCCTTGTATATACTCCTAGTTAACCTAGCCTCAGTATAATACACACTTAGCAAAGAGTAAAGGTAAAGAAGGGCTAATAAGACAAAAAAAAACAACAACTAGCCCTATCAAATTATGCAACGTGTCAAGCAGCCATTGGAGAAATGATAACTAATTTATACACAAGAATATTCCTTCACCATGGTAGCCAGGTCAGCTTTGCTTATCATCCCCCCTCAAACGAGAGGGTAGATCGACAAGCCCGAGTTTGCTTCGAAGGTAGGAGATGTGTGTGGGAGAGTGGCTTGGTAAGGTAGTCAGCAAGTTGCTCATTTGAGGGAATGTATTGGATGTCAAGCTGCTTGCTAAAGACTTGATCGCGAACAAAATGGACGTCAATTTCAATATGCTTCGTGCGAGCATGAAAGACAAGGTTGGCAGCAAGTGCACCAGCACTGATGTTGTCACACCACAACAAGGGAGTGGAGGATAAGGTGAGACCAAGGTCCTTGAGGAGTTGACGAGTTCATGTGATTTCGGCTGAAGCGTGAGCAAGAGCTCAATACTCGGATTCAGTACTCGATCGGGCCACAGCAACCTGCTTCTTAGAAGACCAGGAGATCAAAGTGGGGCCAAGAAACACGCAGTAAGTAGCCACTGATTTTCGATCATCGACACTGGCTGCCCAATCCGCATAAGAGAAAGCTGTAATGGTTAGATCAGAGATTGGTTGGATCATTATACCATAAGAGGGAGTGCCTTTTAGGTAGCGTAAGACTCTCTTGACTGCTTGCCAGTGAACATCCGTTGGGGCTTTGAGAAATTGACTCAGCTTGTTTACAATGAAAGCTATGTCTGGTCGAGTGTTGGTGAGATATTGGAGGGCCCCCACTGTGCTGCGGTAAAAGAACGAATCAGAAAGAAGAGAACCCTCATGTAAGGACAGAGCTTTGCCCGTGGCTGTAGAGGAGGGGCAAGATTTTGTATGTTGAAGTTGAGCCTTGGCAAGAAGTTCATGAATGTGCTTGGATTGACTCAGGTGAATACCAGATGGCATGTATGTTACTTGAATCACCAGAAAATAGTTTAGTTTGCCCAGATCCTTGAGAGCAAATTTTGTGTTCAGCAGGCAGACAAGATGATGCAGAAAAGAGACATTGTTACCCGTGAGGACAACATCATCAACATAGAGGAGTAAAATAACAGTAATAGATGATGTCTGATAGAAGAAGAGTGAAGCAGAGTGAAGCAGACCTACTCACAGAGAAAGCACAACTGATGAAGAAGTTCTTGAACTCATCATTCCACGCCCGAGGAGCCTGCTTAAGACCGTAAAAGGCCTTGTGGAGCTGACAAACATGTCCAGGGCAAGTTAAGTCTTCATATCCATGAGGTTGTGTCATATAGACTGCTTCCTGTAATGTACAGTTGAGGAAAGCATTGTTGAAGTCAAGCTGGCGAAGAGACCATCCATTTGAAAGAGCAAGAAATAGAACTATCTGAATGATTGAAGATTTAACAACAAGACTGTAGGTTTCAAAATAATCAACACCAGAATGCTGGTGGAACCCTTTGGCAACCAATCGTGCCTTGTGTCTCTGAATGGAGCCATCAACATTCTGTTTTAGCTTGTACACCCATTTTCAGCCTACAACATTTTGGTGAGCAGATGGCGGGACAATTGTCCATGTCTTGGAACGATGTAGAGCTAAAATTTCATCATTCATGGCAGATTTCCATTGGGGAATGGCTAAGGCAATGGACAGTTTGGTAGGTTCGGTAATAGACCAATCTGTGGGAGTGGTAAGGGTCCAGGCTTTTGCCAGCTTTGCCCCTGGTTATCATTGGATGTTTGTTTACAGTGGGGCAGATATGGGGAGCAGGTGTAGGAGAGGGAGATATAATAGGGGAGGCATTGTCTAGAGTAGGAGAGCTAGGGCATGTGTGGGGAGGAGATGAGTTATTAGAGGGAGAGGTTGGTTGTGGAAAAGGCGACACCATGGGCTGGTTGGGGTCAGAAAGATATGGGTCGAGGACTGATGTGGGGAGAGGAATCTGTTGTGAGCCAGTTGTTGGACTGGAGGAGAGTATAGGTGGAAGTAAAGTTGTTGGTCCAAACCAAGTGAGAATTGATGTTGAAGTGGTAGGTTGTGGGGTGGAAGATGATGGGGCGCCAAAAAGAGTTTGAAAAGGGAAAATACCTTCATTGAAGCGCACATGGCGAGATATCAGAATTCTTCCTGACTTAGTAAAGCATCGATAACCCTTATGTACAGGGGATGGACCAAGATAAACACAAGGCTCAGAGTGAGGAGCAAACTTATGTTGTTGGTACGGCCGGAGGTTGGGGTAGCAAACACAGCCAAAAACCCGAAGAGAAGAGATGCCCAGTGACTTTCTGAGTAAGATCTCCATAGGAGACTTATTTGCAAGCACAGAGGAGGGCATCCCATTTATAAGAAGGACTGCTGCTTGAAAGGCAAACCACTAGAAAGATAACGGCAGAGATGCTTGAGCAAGAAGAGTGAGCCCTGTTTCAACGAGGTGTCTATGCTTTCTTTCAGCACGACCATTCTAAGCGGAGGTGTATGGGCAAGAGAATCGAGTGCGAATGCCAACATGTTTGCAGATCTGCACGATAGGCTGATATTCTCCTCCATTATCCATTTGAATCATCTTGATTTGGGTGTGGAATTGTGTCTTGACGAACGCCTGAAATTCTTTGAATGCAAGGAAAGTGTCACTTTTCTGTTTAAGAGGAAAAATCCAGGTGAACCTGCTGAAATCATCTATGAACAAAACATAATACCGAAAACCATCTGCTGAGAGTACTGGGGCAGGTCCCCATAAGTCTGTGTGTATAAGGTCAAATGGAGCCAAGGCACGAGATTGAGATAGGGGAAAGGTAGAGCGTGCATTTTTCCGAATTGACATGCCTCACAAAACAACTCTTCTTCATTAACTGGGAATTTCAAATTACAGTCACTAATCATCTTGTTTAGGATTCTAGGAAAAGGGTGACCAAGTCGTTTATGAAGTAACGCTTTGGTCATGATTACATTTACTTTGGGATTGCCTATAGAGGAAGAAAAAGCAGAATAAACAACAAGAGGGGAGCTTGACGGACGATCATCCATCGACTTGGTTAAATCAGAGACAATCGTGTGGTCTTTACTTTTATGCAGCTCCGGTTGATGAATCTGATATAGCCCATCTTTAAGAGTTCCCCTCAGCAGCTCCTCCCCCGTATCCTTGTCCTTAACCACACAGAAATCATGATGGAATTCAACAAAGATGTTATTATCTCTAGCCAATTTAGAGACACTGACCAAATTCTTGGCTATCAAAGGTACGCATAACACATTATTTAATTTGAGAGATCCAAAAGTAGAGATAATTGAGGAAGATCCCTGATGAGAGATGGGAAGTTTACTTCCATCCCCAACAACGACGGATTCCATACCTGAGTACTCTATTTTATTGATCAGGAGGCCTTGGTTTGCAGTGACATGACTTGAAGCACCGCTGTCTGCGTACCAACTTGGGTCGATGACACTCTCGGGGTTTGCAATGGCACCATTTGTGAGCAGAGCTGTGGGGCTTGTTCGATTATTCTGATTACTATGCGAACTGTTGTGATTGAAGTTGTTGGGGAGCTGATTTTCTCGTTGATGTGTGTTGTGGGGGTTGTTCACATCAGTGAGGAAACGTGAGAAGCAGACAACAGCACTGTGGCCATATTTGCCACACACTTGACATTGTGTCTGTCTATAGTTGGAGCCATTGTTCCCACGCCCCCTTCCTCGTCCACCTCGTTGACCATTACCAGATGAAAATTGAGGCTGCGAAGGAGTTGGTTGGTTGGGTGGTTGATTGGACATGAAATTGGGGTTGTTTGTGCTTCTATTTTGCACCATATTAACAGAGGATGATTCAGTGGTTAGAGAGAGCCCTGAGAGACCAGACTTCAGGGCTATTTGGTACTCCAGACGTTTCTCGTATGATAGCAAATCCGCCTGCATTTCTGTCCAGCTTATATTGTACTTCCCTTGTAGCATAATAACTACGGGGTTATAATCTTCATCAAGTCCTGAGAGAACCTGTGAGACAAGATCATTGGAAGAGACAGGGCTTCCAGCCAAATTTTGACCATTTGAATTTTTTTTCATAGAGATTAGGTACTCACTCATTTTTAGGGAGCCTTTTCTCGTTTGTTGAAACATCTGCTTGATGTAATCGACCTCAACTCTAGAGTGTATGCCTACTAGTTCTTGAACAACTTCTCACAGGTCTTTAGCAGTGTAGAACCCCATGACTTGCATAGCTATATCAGTGCTCATAGAGTTATAGAGCCATCCCAGAAGAAGTTGGTCAATAGTTACCCATTTGGTGAACTCTGGATTTGGGATTTGTGAGGGTGAAGTTGTTTTCTCTGCACCAGGGGAGTCCTCAGTGCTAGAACTTTCTCCAGCCTCAGCAGCAACATTCTTAGCAGGAGAAGTTGTTAAGAATTTCTTCGGGCAGGGATCAACTCCGGTTAAGTGGCCTTCCAACTGGTAGCTTCTGAGGATAGGCCAAGCGAGGTTCTGCCAAAGGAGAAAATTCGTCCTATCAAGTTTGATAGACGTTATCTGGTTGAGGACCTGATTTAGAGGAGGTCCTGAATAGCTGCCATTAGAGGCGCTCGAAGAAGTCGTGAAGAATGGTCCAGATTGGTTGACGTTTGCCATTTGAAGGCTCTGATACCAAGAAAGGAAACGAAAAACAACAGAAGAGAAGAAGGAAAGCAGTGATGGGAATTCCCTTTGGTATATTTTCTATATTCCTTGTATATACTCCTAGTTAACCTAGCCTCGGTATATATATGTTGGGTTTTATGTCCTAAAACTTGTGGTTTGTAAACTGTTATGTTTGTAAATAATCTATTTAGAATAAAGAGTTATTAGTTTTATTCAGTAAAAGTGTTTACTGGAATAAAGTGAAACATGTTTACGTTAACCTATACCAATGACCAACACTCATGGCTGAATATGAGTACTTGAGCTTCATGTATGACATGATTGTGGATCAGGCTCAAGTAATCAGTCAAAATTGTCTATAGTATACGGATAAGGCTGGGTACCTTATCCTGGTAACACTATTGGATGCGGCTCACTTTGTATTGTACAAAACGATGTGATCCGAATCGTTTCACATGGAGATGTGCGAGTGAGGGCGTCATGTACAAAGAGTTTGTATAAGACCGAACCGCGAAATATGTTGCTCTCTCTCTCTCTCTTTATAACACCGTTTACTGGTGAGATCGACATTTTCATTTGATGGCCTAGGTAACTCGATCTTAATCCTGAGCTTACTATGAACTCCTGCTTATTAGACAGTATCCTTAGACTTGTATGGGTGAGAGTGGCCCATTAGCGCCGACTCAATAACTTATCATCTCAAGGATAAAGTCCAATAGGTAGCTGGGGACATAGTGTAGTAAGATGGAGTTCACTCCTAACCCGCTCTTCAGGGTTAGTAGATAAGTTGTTCCCTTAATAGCTGACTTCGGGGCTTGAACAATGAGCGCCCACACTCTCGTGTGATGAAAGGGTTAACCGATCTGTTGGTAGGACCACTGATCTATTGTTCATTAGAGGTGTCAGTGGTACTGAAGGAACAAGACGTAATGTAGAGGTTAAATGGTTTAATTGACCCAACTGTGATTACGAACAACCTGTGAAGGGTCGACTTGCCCATGACGGTTATATCAGGGGACATAATATATCTACAGTGAGGAGAATGCAACCCTCGGACTTTGAGTTAGGGGACAAATCAGATTATTCGACAGAATGATCATTCATGGTGTTTCCCATCACTAGCTTTTAATCGGTTTGTTCACCTTAAATTTATTGATTGTCAAGTTTAATTAGGATTGCATGATTCTAGTTAATTTATTGGGTTGTTTGCCACGGGTTTCTGAGTAAGCAAACTGTGTGCTTGAGCGTCTTAGCTTCAACTGAATTACAATAGTGATCATTGGATTAAGCGCGCTGAACACCCCCCCCCCCCCCCCCTTCGTGTTTTATTTTAATTAAATCACAAGTAAAATTAGATTGATATTAGACTTTTTAGTTCCCTGTAGATCGACCTAATATCAATTTGGCGGGCCTCGACAACCCGTTCCCCAACCACACATGTTTTTTTTTTTGCAAAAGTATTTAATTAATGCGGGGTGGGGGATTGAAACCCTAACGTCGTAGTCAAGGGCACAAATTTATGTCAATTGAGCTATGTTGAACTCATGGACTGATGGAGCGTTTCACGTTGCGGAAGCGATTTTGGATCATTGAAACTCTAATTTTATCAATTTAACAAATTAAAAACATGCTCTAACAACGGAAAAAAGAAATTAGAATTACATACCCTTGTAGTTCCGATTTCTTCAAGATCCGCCGCTCGTTCCTCGTCACGAACGCTTTTGGCCTCTTCTCACGAACGCCCCGAGGACCACCCCAGGTAGTTCCGCTATCCTCGGCGCCGCGCAACGGAGTTGTGGGACTCCGAAAACAAGAGAAAAGAAAATAAAAGAAAGGAGGAAAAAGAAGAAATGATGAAACAAAAAAAAAGGGTTGGGTTTGAAGTTCTAAGAATCAAGTAAACATCAACTTCATAAGTTCATCTACTCAGAACTTCCAAAGTTTTCATAAAACTCACGAAGGCAGTCAATCAAATGAATTCACAATTCATTTAAGAAACCCAAAGTCCACTTACTTTTTCTTTAGCCATAAATGTAATATATATATATATATATATAGATATTAATTAAAAAAATTAATTAATTAATATTATTTAATTCAATATCAAATATTAATTAAATAATATGGCTAAACCCAATTTTTCGAAAACCGATTTTTTGCAATCGTATTCATATTTTAGACCAATCCCATATTTAAATATGTCCATCATCCTTCCACAAACCGAATTTGAACAATTCAAATTCTTTTTTCCTTTTCTCTTAAACTGTTGCACGGCGTTATCCGAGCTAGCCAGGAGAGCCTAAAGACCTACAGATCATGAGCTCCAACGATACGAGATTATCCGGTTAAAACTCTTTTAACCGATCTAATTAACCCCCGGAGACTCCACTATAGTCCGAGGGTTGCACTCTCCTCACTGTAGATATATTATGTCCTCTGATATAACCGTCACAGGCAAGTCAACCCTTCACAGGTTGTTCGTAATCACAGTTGGGTCATTTAAACCGTTTAACCCCTGCATTACATCTTGTTCCTTAAGTATCAATGACACCTCTAATGAACAATAGATCTGTGGTCCAACCAACAGATCAATTAACCCTCTCATCTCTGAGAGTGTGAGCTCTAATTGTTCAAGCCCCAGAGTCAGTTATTAAGGGAACAGCATTTCTACTAATCCTGAAGAGCGGGTTAGGAGTGAACTCCAATCTTGCTATACTATGTCCCCAACTACCTATTCGACTTTATTTCCAAGATGGTAGGCTTATTGAGTCGGCGCTCATGAGCCACTCTCACCCGTGCAAGTCAAAAGATACTTTCGAATAAGCAGAAGTTCATAGCGAGCTCAGGATTGAGATCGAGTTACCTAGGCCATCAAATGGAAATGTCGGTCTCATCAGTAAACGGTCTTATAAAGTGAGAGAGAGCGACATATTTCGCGGTTCGATCTTATGCAAACTCTTTGCACATGACGCCCTCACTCGCACATCTCCATGTGAAACGATTCGGTTCACATCGTTTTGTACAATACAAAGTGAGTCGTATCCAATAGTGTTACCAAGATAAGGTACCTAGCCTCATCCGTATACTATAGACCGTTTTAACTAACTACTTGAGCCTGATCCACAATCATGTCATACACATGAGGCTCAAGTACTCATACTCAGCCAAGAGTGTTGGTCATTGGTATAGGTTAACCTAAACACGTTTCACTTTATTCCAGTAAACTCTTTTACTGAATAAAACTAATAACTCTTTATTCTAAATAGATTATTTACAAACATAACAGTTTACAAACCACGAGTTTTAAGACATAAAACCCAACAAAATGTGGAAATGCTTAGGAGAAAAAATCAGTTTTGACCCCAAACTTGGCCGGTTGTATCAATTTTAACCCTAAACTTTCAATTTCATCAATTTAAACCTCAAACTTGGCAGATTGTGTTAGGAGAAAAACACGAGATATAAATAAATGCGGAATAAACTAGATTATATCACACTCTCTCACTTTGCAGGTTAGAACCAAATAAGTTATCGATCACAAAATTAACAATAATAAAGATAAAGAAAAAGAGAGAGAACAACACTGCAAGTTATATTGGGTCTCCCCGGTCTTGGGACTACGTCCAGTCTTCTGCAACTTTAGATTTTACTATAATGGATCTAACAAAAGGCCCTCAAACTCGCGCCACAACTCTCTCAAATAGTTCAACACGAACTATTTGCTTCCAAGTATCACAACCCAGTAAACAATAAAGAGAAACTTCAACTCAATATAAGAGAGAGCACCTTGTTCTCTCAAGCAAATTTTCTCACTCCCGCCCCAAAACAGGACTAAAAGCTTTCCAAAAAACTTCAATCGCCGATCACTTTTTATTTTTTTTACTTAGTCAAAAATTAAAACATAATTTTTATATATGATAGTGCGTCTAATGACCGTTATTTAGAGTCTGGAATTGAGTTATTTTACCCTTAAAGCGTGAGAAGAGCGCCAACAATTGATCATTCATAGCCTTTATTCTATAAAATTACATGCGCTAGTGGCAGAACATGCTTTAGAGTGTTTTCATTAAAAAACTATTAAATCACATAATTTTGCGCTAGAATTGATTAAAGTTCAATTTGTCGGGAAATGGCTACCGCAAAAGTCTACCACGTCGCTAGGGAATATTCGTACAAGCAAATGTCGTTTTTCCCTGCCAGAGGATTGTTGATACATATCCAACCATTAACCATTACATGTACACAAATGAACCATTACAAGAAGCAAGGTAAAGAAGATTCAAGAGGCTTTTACATTACCATCTTCAAAGGCTAGCTAATGCATAAGAAGAGACATATTTTTTAACCCAAATTTCTTCACCATGTTAGTTCAATAAGTCAAGAAAATAATGGTGTGAAGATGATATAGAAAAAGTCTTTTAGTTTGAAAGATGTTACGGAGACAAAAAAAAAAATGTGCAAAAATTGTGAAAAGTGGGTTGTCTAGCTTCACCTCTTGGGAGTTTGGGATGTCAAACCTACTCACATGTTGGAATTTAGAGAAGCGTGTTCTATACTAGCTAGTTAAGACAATTTAAAACGTTTTTAAATATGACTTCTCAATTCTTGTGCAATTGGATTTCATTCCCTGTCTTATTTTCTTCAATTTTTCATTTAATGACTTTAGAGGCCTTTGGTATTTGGTATCTTGAACGACCATTTTGGCGTTTTTAAAGTCTTGTAAGGCTCTTAAAAATACATAATATTTTTATCAAGAACTTGTGTTTCTTTCAAACCTCTTTTGGTGTTGTTTTCTTCAAATCGTGTTTTTGAATTAGTTTTGATCAACCTAATTCTGGAGTGGGTTGTCTTAGGATCTAAGAGTGACAAACATAGATTCTAAGTGTGATCTAAGAGTCATTCATCTTCTAACTAAACTCTTGGTTCTAATCAATTGTTAAAGTTAGTCTTCTTTGTGGACATTTACAAGGATCCTAGAACTTTTAACTTTGTAAATCAAGCATCGTTGGGTGCTTATCATTTGGTATCCGAGCATGTGGTCAGCATCCTTCGACCGACGGTAAAGGTAAAATAACTTTACTTTGTGTATAATTTTTTTTTCAAAAGCATTTACTTATAAAGTGCAATACAAGACGTACTACAATTTATCTTGAAATTGTTTAGTCTTGCTCACCGAAAATACAAGTTTATCAATATACAAAAAAATAAAAATAAAACTTATTTGACAAGTCGATCAATATAATCCACAGAAAAATACCACCAACCATATTAATAGTCTCCTTTCGGGAAAAAAAATAAGTTAAAATTGAATTAATATTCAATATTAAATATTTTATAAAAATCTCAAACTAATATAAATGAGTTGTTTTAAAAAAAACAAATAAGTTAGTATAAACTAAATTGATATAAAAATATTATATTAAATTAATAAAGAGCAAAATGTTATATCAATTTAAATTATAATAAACTAATATGTACATTACCTAAAGATTAGTAAATACATTATTGCTCTAACACATAATGAGAATTAAAGTCGAACTATGGAGACCAAAATTGTAGTTTGATCTGTTTTTAGTGCGCTATTTTGTAGTCGTCTGTAGTCAAAAGGAGAGGTAGTGACATATGAACCAAGTTGGGCAGTCAAAGACAAGTGTGTGTGAACTGTGAACTGAGCTTAGACCAGAAAATAGACCAAGTTCCACTCACATGCCTTTTTCTTTATGTTCTTCCTCCAACAACCAAAAACAACTCATACATTACTTCTTCATTCCTTGTATTCTCTTCTCATGGAGGTCTTATAATTGAATGGACAGGATAAGCACCAACATTCTCCATGCAAGAAACAAATATTACACAGTCCTATCTCCTATATAAACATCAGCAACCACTCTGCTTCTCTTTCATCTTCTTCAACATGAACAACACAACTTTCTTCTTTGCTTTCTTCTTCCTTCTCCTCGCCACCGGTGGCCACCCGACAACTGCTACGGAAGTGCAGCGTGGCGGTCACCTGCCGATGGTCAAGAGGACGATGGTGGTTCAACCACAAGGTAAGCCTGCCGTTTCGTAGATTTAAAACCATTTCAACTGTGTTTCGCTTCTTCTAACATTTGTTAAGTTTGTGTTTTGAAGGTTGTCGCTGCTGTTCTTTCATTTTGAAGCCAATGATCCATTGCGGGAGAGTTTGCTGTGCAAATGATTGCTGCTGAAAGTTCTATTAATGTTGCTCTTGCTCTTGCTCAAACGTTTGGCTTCATTTCTTCTTGTGATCTGAAGATTTCTGCATTATGTTCAACTAGTTCTGAATCCATCTCTCTCTCTCTAAAATGTTCTTCTCTTTCTATTGAGAAGTTATGCTACTCTTGCTTACTAAATAAGAAGCTTTTCTCCTCCCATTTGCTATTCTCTCTAGAAAGTTCTGCAATTCTCAGCTCTCTGAGAAGCTGAATAGTTCCACTACAATCAGAAAGTTCTGCAACTTCATATTACAAAATGAGGAGGTTCTCTCCTCCCATTTCCTATCATAATTTGTTTGGGAGTGATGAAATGGTTAAAAAATCCATTCTCAGGTTAAAAATCAATTTTCATTGTACGAAAAGCATAAAACCAAACAGACATGTTTGAGAGTGATTTTGAACATGACAAAGTGATTTTAAACATTTCAAAATCTCTTCCAACATTTCCAAACATGTCACGGACCATGATAGAGAGGAATGAAGATATATGCACAACAAAAGCTATAACAAAATCAAATTGAATAAATAATACATATATGCTCGTGGGTCAACTTTGTGTTCTAGAACAATGAAATGAATACTTAACTTAACCCAGTATAATATTTAATCATTTTCTCTAATATGCTTACATTCTAACACTAATGCCTATTTTTTACTATCTATAACCTCAACTATAGCTTAATAGATTCAATGAAGAACGTGGAAAATTCTCTAAAAAACTCATTTTTCACAATACCGTCCAGAAAACCCATAATATTGATACCCAGACGAGCGCCGACCCACTTGATGGTCGAGAACTGAATGAACGATTGTCAGTGACGCCAACAAGGAACCTACACTCACCAATGGAAGGATCTAGGAACGTGATCATACCAAGGCCATCAAACTCACAGCTCCGCTCGTTCTGCATTTGTAGCTGATAGTAGCTGTTAAATGCATATGAGATATTCCCCTTTGCACCAATACCATTGCACGATCCTCCATAGTTGAGTGTTGAGCAATCCGCAATGCTGCAGGCTAGCTTTATGTGATTTGTCACGTCAGTTAAATCCCTGAACGGATTTGCAACGCACCATCTAAAGGGAAGATACTCCACATTCTTTGCATTTTTCAATACCTTGTTGCCCAAACCAAGGTTTAGAGGATATTTAGCCTGGCCATCAAAAGAAAAAATACCCCAGTGCCTCTCAAAATTCCCTGGAAGCACACTCTTTGCCCCTTCATCAAGTAGGCTGAAAAGATAGATGTCCACGGGAGGCACGCCTGGCCTCAAAGGGGTTCCTTTGTTGCCTAGGACATGATTGATCAGGCCTTGGTTGAAGACTCTCGCAGCTGTGAGATTTGCACCCATGGCTCCATCTGTGGGCCAACCCACCTCCCCTATAACAATTGGCATCTGTCCATAGCCAATTTTAGTGAGAGCTGATACCAAAGTGTCGTAGTTTCCATCGAATGCATTATAGTAAACATTACTTCCATCTGTAACAGCATGGGTAGTCCCTTCAAAAAATGCATAGTCTTGTGGGAAGTCAGAGTTCCCGTAGAGGCTCAAAAATGGATATATGTTCACAACAAATGGGGAGCCGTTTGAGTTGAGAAATGAAACAAGTTGTGTCATAATTTGAGTCAACTCGGGCCTGAATGCTCCCTGGGAAGGAAGCGAAGACTCATATGCATCAGCGTTGCAAGGGACAACTAACTTCACATAGCTTGCAAGATTTGCTTTTGCTAAAGATTGTTGTAAATTGAGCAATGCAGGCATGATGTATGACTGATACTCTCCATTGTAACTGGTGAGAAACGGCTCATTTCCTACAGCAACATACCTGTCACCATAAAGTGTGAAGTAAAAGTAAGAAATCTTGTACCAAATTTATTGCTCCTGCAACATTTGATTTGCAGATGAATGGATTTTCTAAAAGTTTCAAGAATACTGCTCCACATCAATCATGCACAAAAGAAATTTGAGCATTAGCATTTTTTACCGTAAAAAAGGACAGAACGGGGGTTATGTGCTATCACCAGCCTTGACCTCTCGTAATCGTTTACACTGATAGCTCTAGTACGGACTGGTTTCTTGCTGATTTGAATTCAATGAAAGACCCGAGAAAATAAGCTGGTTGAAAGCTTCCAGGAATTTACAGAACCTTGCACCATACCAAATTCTACCTCAGCTCATTTTCTCCTTCTATTTACAATTAGTTTATCTTCCACTTCCTAGCTAACTCTCTGGTCACTACCACGAGCCTACTTGAGCATAACTAACCATGCATCAAAGTATCAAATTTCCCTTCATATTTATCTACTCCTCTGCCGCCCCTCCCCTAGACTTCCTTTCCCTTCCCATAGTTCTTATCTCCTCTTTATCCTACCAATTGTACAAGTGTATTTGGGGTTTATCATACACGCAAAGAAATCACATAATAGTTTAGTTAACACAGATTATTACTTAAAGCATCCAAGCCCAATTTTCATTGGGCAAAATGATACACATATTAGAGATGGTAAGATAAGAATAACAATACGTTATCTATTCTTCCTATCAACGTTGCTTCCGACAGCTTTCAAACAAGGATATCATCGGCACATCATATTTCTTATAAAAATACATAATAAATAAGTATAGACAATACACAAATATATGCATGCAAGTGCACTATATCTAAACCATCAGTTTTGCTTTCGGTTATAAGCATTACCACAGATACAAGGGACTGAATTTCGAATATTATTATAAAGACATTATCATAGCCAGAACCTGAAGTTTTTACAAACATGATTTGGGAAGCTATAATACCAAAAGGAAAAGCAAAATCTTCATTTGGCTCGTGGTCATCTACAAAGAACATAATAATTGATGGGTTCAAAAGATAATCCTCATTTATGTTATTGTTACGACTCCAAATATGAGTGTGAAGCATCAGGGTAACACACTGGCATTCATTTACAGAAAGAAAAACTTCCTATAACTTCTTGTAGCGTGCCTCTGTCTCTACCACTGATAGAAAGAAAAACTTCCTAATTAAAATTTCTAGAGGCCTGGTATTCAAGTATCAAGCAAAGACTATAAGACATACGCAAATGTGGGGGACTCTGTCCATGTTTTTGTTTGAATGAGAGAAAGGACGTCGACGACAATAATGACAACAATTTAAGCACACATATAATTCCACTCATCAGATTCAGAGATAAATCACCCACAAAAGGAACCACCCAGATACTTTTGAACAAGAAAGGCCAAAGGCTGTTACACAGAGAATATTGTACCATAATATACACTGTATTGTCCCAATAGGAAAATCAACAGAGGACCTTTATTACAGTACCAACTAATGAGAAAATTTGAAATGTGTATCTCTATCTCACTGATTTTTCAATGGCATCCAATTTAACACAGCCCCAGAAAAAATTTAGAAACCCACAGCCAATGCAATGCAACATTGTACCCTAGAATTGGACAAACAATGTAATAACTCAACCAAAGCATTGTTGAAGAAGAGAACCCTTAAACCTACGATTAATTTTCGTTTCCAATCACTAGTTTCTCTAAACCCTCACAAATAACAAGAACAGAAACCATACCACAAATTTACTGAAAAATTGGTAATCCAACAAACACGAACTAGAGCACCAGAAGAAATAGAAAAACAAAATAGATGTTATCATCATCATTTATGAACAACAACGCACCTGATATCGGCGCCTCCTTTAACAACATACGAAGACACATTCTGACGGACCCATAGATCAGAGGCAAGTGAAGACGAGCTCAAAGAAGCGAGCATCTCGTTAGGGACTCCAACCATAACTTGGATCCCAGTTCCCATTAAAGACTTGAGCACTCTCGAGTCTGCGTCAAACAGTTTAACTTTCTCTATTCGGTTGCTCTTCAAGAGATCGACGACAGTGGAGGGCTTCATCTTGTGGAATGAAATCGTGCCCCAGTTGACTCCAATGGCGGATTCCACCACCAAAGATGAACTAAAAAGTAGAACCAAACAGAGGAAGGCTGGTTCGAATCTACGCTCCGGCATTTCTGAGTGAGCTTATGCGATTTTGGGGGGTAAATACTAAAAACAGTTGGAGAAGTTGAGAGGGGGCGGAGAGAGGTCAGACGACGACGGCGAGACGGCGGTGGCGGATATTGAGGCTGTAGAAAGAAGAAGAAAAAAAACTGTGAAAGGCGGTGGAGGAATGGCACCTGTAAATTGTAACCGCTGGAGGAGTGAAGATGAAGCGAAGTGATGGATGTGAAAGAAAATTCATAAATTAATTTTTGTCATATTTACATAAATACCACTCATTGTGGGACTAAACTTCTATGGTAATCATATACTTAATTAATTAATTTTTCGAAAGTCATTTACTATAGTCGATGATTATAATAATTTATGGGTGGTTATAATAGTTATAAATAATAAATACTAGTATAATTACTTTACTGACAGTAAATTATAATAGTCGATCGGTCAACTAAGTTATAATAACTCAATCTTTTGATGTCTAAATATTCTTTAAATGTAATTTTCTACTAATTTTAAATTTTTATTTCATTAGAAAAGGTATTTGAAGGGCCGAAATTGGTTTGAAATTTTTGCCCAAGATCAATCTTAAAAGAATATAACATTTTTTTATTTTTTTTATTTTTTTTTATTTTTAAGGTAAAAGTAGTCAAACCTTTAATCTATATGAGATAAAGTTATTAATTTACTATAGCTATAGCTAAGTTGATAAGATTCTTATTATTTATCTGGTTTGATGTTTAAAGTTGGATTTTTCAATTCACATTTTTTAACTAAAAATAAGAAATTATCATTTTAATTAAGTTATAATTGTTAATCTAAACATACTTTAATGGATAAGACATCTATTATATCGCCAAAGCGGGCATAGCTCAGCTGGCATAGGTATGATTTGATGACTAAGAGGTCTGTGGTTCGAATCTCCCACACCAATATACTAAAAAAAAAAAATAATAACAAAAAAAAAAAAAAAAAAAACTCAAATGAATGGAATTGTGGAAGAAATGATAATTTAGAGAATATTATTATTTTTTATTTTTTTTTTAAAGAATTGGAGAATATTACTTTAATTTATATATTGTTTAATAATTTATTTTTGGTTGGTATAAATAGATCCAAATTTACTCAAAAAAAAAAAAAAAACTCCAAATTGAATGGATAAGGATAGGTGTTTTATGTTGGTATGCGAGTGACAAATCATTAAATCTAAATTATTCATGAAGATATAGGTGAGTAAAAGTATATAACAGATGCAAAGAGATTTGTTTAAATTTGTTATTTTTTCCGTAAGTTCAATAAAAAAATAAATATAAGAATATGATGATCACATGTGTTTCAATGACTAATGAGCTTATTCTATCTCTTGAGATTTTGTTCATTTTCATTCCAAAAAAAAAATATATATATATTTTGTTTTTTTAATTTTAAAAAAAAATATTTTGTTCTTTAAATTTAGGAAAAATTATCCTAATAATATCTGAGTTTAGTAGTATTTGAGTCCCAAAGTTTCAAAACTAACAGGTTTAAATTTGATTCGTTTTTAATGTTAAATCGTAATACTGATTAAATATTTTTTTAATTATTAAAATTTTTAAAAAAAATATATATATATTTTTTTTTTCCGCTTCACCTTCACTTTCACCTTCCATCTTCCATCTTCCCACGGTCGCGACCACTGATATTATTATTATTATTATTTTTATTTTTTTTTAAACGAGGAGAATAAAGGGGGGTGGAGAGGGAGAGAAAGAGAGAAGAAAAGGGGAAGTTTTTTTTTTTTTTTTTTTTCTTTTTTGTTTGTTGTTGAAAATGAGGAAAAGAAAGGAGGAGATGAAGGTGGGATGGAGAGGGAAAGATTTTTTTTTTTGAAAATGAGGAGAAGAAAGGGGGAGATGGAGGTGAGATGGAGAGGAGTGGGAGAGAAAGACGGAGAGGGAGAAGAGGAGATTTTTTTTTTTAAACAAACAGAGTATGGATCTGTATTTTTTATTTTTTTTCTAGAAATGAGGAGAACTGTTAGGGACAAGTAACATCCACATTGTTACGATATTGTCCACTTTGGGCATGACCCTCATTGGGCATGACCCTCATGGCTCCCAAGATCTTCCCCTTCCTAACCAATGTGGGACTTTGTTTGTACTCACAACAATCCTCCCCTCAAACGAAGGACCACAAACACAACAATCCGTGTTTAAACTCGAGCATTATCACCTTTAACCAGTTAGGGACAAGTAACATCCACATTGTTACGATATTGTCCACTTTGGGCATGACCCTCATGGCTCCCAAGATCTTCCCCTTCCTAACCAATGTGGGACTTTGTTTGTACTCACAACAATCCTCCCCTCAAACGAAGGACCACAAAGCCTCCTCTCAAATAGTCATCTATCCGTGTTTAAACTCGAGCATTATCACCTTTAACCAGGTCACTCTTCGTGAGAGCATGCCCCTGCCGGATAAGCTCGACCACGAGATCAACCAGGTGACTCTTCGTGAGAGCATGCCCCTGCCGGATAAGCTCGACCACGAGATCAACCATGACTATGTCATCGAGGCACACCGACATGGTTAGGTAAGGGGCATGGCTCTGATACCACTTGTTCGGGATGAGTAACATCCACATTGTAACGATATTGTCCACTTTGGGCATAGCCCTCATGGCTTTGCTTTTGGTCACCCCAAAAGGCCTCGTTACAATGTAGATATTGTCCCTTACTTATATACCCATGATCTTCCCCTTTCCTAACCAATGTGGGACTTTGTTTGCACTCACAACAATCCTCCCCTCAAACGAAGGAAGGACCACA
Source organism: Herpetospermum pedunculosum (assembly GCA_028017165.1). Classification (NCBI taxonomy): domain Eukaryota; kingdom Viridiplantae; phylum Streptophyta; class Magnoliopsida; order Cucurbitales; family Cucurbitaceae; genus Herpetospermum; species Herpetospermum pedunculosum. The sequence continues at coordinate 46,758,759 of CM051528.1, read as the reverse complement.
AAGCCTCCCCTCAAATAGTCATCTATCCGTGTTTAAACTCGAGCATTATCACCTTTAACCAGGCCACTCTTCATGAGAGCATACCCCTGCCGGATAAGCTCGACCACGAGATCAACCATGACTAAGGCACACCGACATTGGTTAGGTAAGGGGCATGGCTCTGATACCACTTGTTAGGGACAACTAACATCCACATTGTAACGATATTGTCCACTTTGGGCATGACCCTCATGGCTTTGCTTTTGGTCACCCCAAAAGACCTCGTTACAATGTAGATAGTGTCCCTTACTTATATACCCAAGATCTTCCCCTTTCCTAACCAATGTGGGACTTTGTTTGTACTCACAACAAGAACAAAGGGGGAGATGGAGGTGAGATGGAGAGGAAGAGGGAGAGAAAGACGAAGAGGGAGAGAAAGACGAAGAGGAAAGAAGGAGGAGGAGGGAGGAGAAAGAAAAAGAAAAAGAAAAAAGAAAATAATTTTTTTCTTTTTTTTTATAAAATAATTTTAATAATTAAAAAAAATTAATTAAAATTAGGTGTGCGACTCAACATAAAATTTGACGGAAGGACCGAAAACGAACCAAACCTCAGAGTATAATTGCTGGATTTGAAACCTTGGGACCCAAGTGCTACCAAACTCAAACTTGAGGGATTAGGGTAATTTTCCTTTAATTTATTTGTATGAATGAGAATACCTCGTGTTGGGATGGTTTTGGTTTCCAAATTCAAAACTTAGGCAAAGAGTTGGATACTCACGGTTTTGAGAATCCTAACCCATGGGGTATGCCTTCCAAACCCCTCTAAATTCATGATTTCTCTTAAAATTACAACATATGGGTGGGGTTCACCAATTTCTTTCCATTTTTTTTCATAATTATAGTGGGTTTCATTATTTTATTTTTTTCCATTTTTTTCTTAATGATGGTGTTCTCACCATTTCTCTTCTAATTTTTCTTATAAATATGGTGGGTTCAACTATCTCTAATTATAATTATATAATTTTTTAATTAAATTGATGATAAAATTATTCTTTTTATTTATATATATTTGATAAAATTATTCTTTTTATTCATATATATATTTAAGGGAAATTGTAGTAAATGACAATTTAAGACTTATTGTTTGCAAATATAGCATGTTTTTAAAAATTTTGCGGATATAGTAATTTCTATCGCTGATATCTTATGACTGATAGAAGTCTATCGCTGATCACCTCAGCTTTTTATAGATTTTTGTCAGTGATAATAGTCTATCAGAGATATAATAAAGTCTATCAGTGATAGAAACGAGTTTTTTTTGCCATATTTGCAAAACATTTTAAAGTTTGCTAAATTTGCAATTAGTTTGGGCCTGATTGCTATTTGTGCAACCAACCCTATATTTAATCTAATTAACAATAACTCAAAATAACTATAATTTTCTAGTTATAAGATAAGAAAAATATATTTTAGGTGACTTACTCACATTAATATTTTAAAAAATAATATTTAATTTATTAACAATATTTAGTTACAATTTTATTTTCATGATAATTTTTATTTACCTAAGAAATAAAGATATGTAAAATAGAAGGTGAATTTACTCGAATTACAAAATTATAATTTTTTTCATTTCTAATTTTTTAAATTTCTTTTTACAAATTGTTCTTCTACGTTTATACTTCGTTAGAAGCTCCAACTTTATAAAATGTTTAAAATTATAAACTTCAGTTTGTATTTAGGAGAACACATACTTAAGAAACTTTATCCAAATGCAATATTAGGTTGTTGTTCCATTATTGTTTTCATGGCTGTTTTTTGGTTTTTCAGTTTTTTTTTCTTATCCAAATATGTATTTTTTAAAAAAAAAAATCAAACCGTTGACATGTTATATTTTTATGTTTTTTTAATGGTAAACAATGTTTTGATTGTTGGAAACAATTTTCTTATTCTTAGACTATAACATAAACTAAATCTTTCATTCAAAAGTCTCTAAAAAAATTTGTCTCATGTTGCATTAAAAGTTCTACAATTCACAAAACATCTACTAGAAAAATAAGGATTTTTTTTTTGTTCAAACTAGATTTTCAGAACACTGCAGTCCAAACACAGGCTTCTCATTCTCAGACTTCCCAACACTACACCCCAAACACCATTTTCCGATTCCCAGAGTTTAGAATCCTTCAGACAAACCTCCAAGGTTATGAACCCAAAACAACGCGCCAAACAGTCCCCGAATAATTTGTTCAATAAACCTCTTGAATTTTCTGACACGGGTAGACTTCTTCAAATGTTGGATCGATGAAATGACCAATATTTCATTTTCTTTTCTTCCTCTATTTTGTCACAAATTGTCTAAATTAATTCACTTGTGAAAGTTTAAGGATTTAATTGATACAATTATAAATCTCCACACGTGTGAACTAACATTATTGATACAAAGTTGATTTTAATTGATATAATTTCAAAATTTAAAGGTATAAATGTAAAATAATAATAAATAATCCTCCGATTTAAGAACATTGTTACGGGCTACCTCAGCATGAGGTCAACCACTGACGTCACGACGCGCTCCCCAGGAAGTCGAGGTCACAACACCCGCATCAAGAAAATCATCACTCTATGGGGCCGACCCTAGAGTATCCGAGGGTTCGGGCTTAACAGCCCACCCGAGGACCCACTGTTGACAAACCGCCACTCGATTGGCGTGAGATGTGATAGACGGGACACCCCTGACTCATCAGACAAAAAGCAGGACAACAGTTCCTCCAATCCTCTTGGGAATCGGGGGTCGACGACTACTACCATCATGACACGACAAAGCGGTCGACTCCGGTCGGCCCGCTTTTCCGCATTCCGGTTCGGGAGCTGGCATGATGCCAAAACTAGCAGAACCATCTGGGACTGTTGGGTTTTATGTCCTAAAACTCGTAGTTTGTAAACTGTTTGAATGTATATATTCTATTTCAATAAAGTTGTTATTGAATTTTAGTGAATTGTGTTTGTATTAACCTATACCAATAACTAACACCCATGGCGATAGTGTGAGTACTTGAACTTCATGTGTGACATGAATGTGGATCAAGTTCAAGTAGACAGCCAAAATGGTCTATAGTATAGGGATAAGGCTGGGTACCTTATCCTGGGGACACTATTGGACGCGGCTCACTTTGTATAGTACAAAACGATGTGATTCGAATCGTTTCATGTAGAGACATGTGAGTGAGGGCGTCCTGTGCAATGAGTTTGCACAAGACCGAACCAAAAAATAAAATCGCTCTTTCTTTATAACACCGTTTACTGTAAAGACCGGTTTTTTCTTATGATGACTTAGGTAACTCGATCTCAATCCTGAGCTCACTATGAACTCCTGTTTATTCGACCTTATCCTTTGACTTGTATGGGTGAGAGTGGCCAGATCGCCGACTCAATAAGCCTACCATCTTGGGGATAAGATCGAATAAGTGGCTGGGGACATAGTTGTGCGAGATGAAATTCACTTCTACCCGCTTTAAGGGTTAGTAGAGAGGTTGTTCCCTTAAGTGCTGACTCCAGGTCTTGAACAATGGGCCCATCCTCTCCTGCTCAGGGAGGAATCTGATTTGATGGTTGGACCACAAATTAATTGTTCATTAGAGGTGTCAGTGGTACTTAAGGAACAAGATATAATACAAGGGTTAAACGGTATAAATGACCCGTTGTGATTACGAACAACCTGTGAAGGATCGACTTACTGATGATAGTTATATCAAGAGGACACAATATATCTACCGTGAGGAGAGTGCAGCCCTTGGACTTTAGTGGAGTCTCCGGGGGTTAACGAATGTTGGTTAGTTCGGTTGAAAGAGTTTTGACTGGATAATCTCGTATCGTTGGAGCTCATGATCTGTAGGTCCTTACGGTTCTCCTGGCTAGCTCGGATAAAGCCGTGAAACAATATAAAAGAAAAGAAAAGAATTTGAATCGTTCAAATTCGGGTTTGTGGAAGAATATGGACATATTTAAATATGAGATTGGTCTACAATATGAATTGGATTCATATGCAAAAAGTCGGTTTTCGGAAAACCGGGTTTAATTATATTATTTAATTAATATTTGATATTGAATTAAATAATATTAATTAATATATATATATTTTTTATTAATTAAAAAGTTTAATTAATAAAATAATAATTATTATTTTTAATAATAATAATTTATAAATATATATATATATATATATATATATATATATATATATATATAAATACATGTGTCTTACATGCAAGATGTAAGACACATGTATGTTATATATACAAGGTATATATAAATCATCAGATCAATTAAAAAAAAAAAAAAAAAAAAAAGTGCTTTTTGGGGTATTCATTATTGAAATTTGATTTCAATTTGAATACCCACGTCTTCTTCCTCTCGGCCTCAGCTTTCTATAAAGAATTTTTTTTTTCTTCAGTGAGCTTCTTCCTTCTTTTCTTTTGTAAAAGGAGTCTCACTACTCCGTTTCTCGGCCCGAGGATAGCGGGACTACTGGAGGTGGTCCACGAAGATTTCGTGAGAAGGCTCGTTCAGCTCGTGAGGAGCTTCTGGCGGTGAATTTTGAAGAAATTCGAACGACAAGGGTATGTGTTCTAATTTCTCTTTTTCATTGTTTTTTAGCATGTTTCCGTTTGTTTAAATTGATGAAATTAGAGTGTCTATGATCCAAATCGCTTCCGCTGCGTGCCATGCGCTCCATCAATTGGTATCAGAGCGTTTTTGGCCACTCAATTTCCATCAATTTAAGTGATGGTGGGGTTTTTTTTTAGAAATTGTTTCTGATTGGCGTCTAAAGTGAATATCGATTTTGGCATAGTTTCTTTTTGAATTTCATTATTTGTAATTGCCCGAGAATGTATGGGCTTTAATGCATGCTAAAGAGTCTGTATTTTAGAGTCATTAGAGTCCATATAGGTTTCTTTGTGAAAGAAGTTTGAGTTTGGAACTCGCCGAAATGTTCGGTGTAAGCTCAAACTCGTTCTAGGCAATACGAGGAGAAATTCGAAGAGTTTTTTTGGCCGAAGCGTTCGGAGGAAGCAAGTTGGTCAAAGGCGGTGCGAAGAGTTCGAAGTCTGCTCAAGACGTAGCTTGTTGTTCAAGCTTGTAATAAATTAGTTATTGCTTGTTAAATGCCAAAATCGATCCACTTTAGTGTGTTTAATTAATTATGCATTGCGAATGTATGTTTTAATTAAATTCCATGATTGTATGTGCATAACGTATGCCATATAGATTTAAAATCCCACCGTAGGAAGCATGCTTCATGCATTGATAATATGTTATAAGTATTATAATATATCGTATGCATATTTGGCAATTCATGAGTTTTGATATAAAAGTTATATTAATTCATGAATTAGTTGTTGTTAGTTCAATAGAATAATTGATATAAGTGTTATATTAATTATGAAATTGAATGAATAACATAGGTTGTCCTAGTTTTATGCACATGGTATATTATAAGTGTTATAATGTATAGGATGCATGTTTATTCATGAGTATTAATATAAGAGTTATATTAATTCATGAATTAGATGTTGTTTGCTTAATAGAATAATTGATATAAGTGTTATATTAATTATGAAATTAAACATCCAACATTAGATGCATTTTGTTTGTTATAAGTGTTATAATGTATAGGATGCATGCTTAATTCATAGTATTGATATAAGTGTTATATTGATTATGAATTAAGAGTTGAATGTTTAAGAGCATAATCGATATAAGAGTTCTATTGATTATGAATTTAAATATTCAACTTGTCATGCCTTAGTGATGCATGTTTGAGAAGCATGTAGAAGTTTGTTGTAGTTAGTCTTAGTTTTGCAAAGCGTTGTAAAATTGGCATAGATTTTTAAAATCTATAACAAAGACAAAGGCATGCTCACTTAGGGTTGAATGTATCGTTCCGTTTCATTAGATGAATAGGTCGATATCTTGTAAATGCTAAGGTTACAAGAAACTCACCCGGGGACATCCTGTTCGAGGTTGGAGGTATTTAAGCTGACGGTTTACGGAACACCTCCTACCTGGGGACCATCCGGTACTTGAGTAAAGTTAACCCGGCTTTATGAGCATGCGTGAGTGGTGTGAGGTAATAAAGTGTTTATCACCTAGACATCATAGGTAAAAGTTTGTTTTACCTAGACTTAGGTCTTATTGTCTTAGCCGGATAATGCCTGAGTAATTTACCCATTCCGTCTTAAAATACTTAGTAGAGGTGTTGAGAAGGTGTATATGATATATCCCTCTCCTCCTACGTTCTCTGTCAAGTTCACACCGTGAGAATTATGCTCGGCCTCGTGATGTCAATAGGGCATCCCCATTCGGATGGTATTTGCATAATTCAAGTGCAAGGTGAATGGAGAAAGAATTTATAGTAAGTGGGAGAAGGAAGTATGTCAATACATCCTGCGGTCTCTTCCATTGGATTGAACAGTGAGATTCCTATGTTCTGCCTGCTAGGTGCCCACAAGAGGTACTGATCCATTCGGAGGGCCGTTTCATAGGAATCAGAACATCTCAATCACCATTTATGGATAAAGAAACATAGAGCCATTCCCAACTTTGACATTTCCATTCGGTTGCATCGTTGGGGCCGCCCTATGAATTCTAAAAATGGAGGGTCACACTTACGAGATTTGCTAAGGAGTTAGTAAATCTTGACCAAACAGCGATAACTAAAGATGCTATAGGAATATGAGATATTCTAGTATTAGCATTTAGTCAAGAATGTCTTGATTCAGTGAAGGAATGCTTGACTGCCCCTCGGTAGCGACCATTCTGACCCACTGAAGTATCGTTGCAGTTTAATAATGAGTTTTGGGTACATTACTATTCTTTGCTAAATTCTTGATTGGTGTGTAAATTAGGTTAAAACCTTTTCACTAATATTTTTTCATTCTCTTTTCAGCATGTCTAGCTCTTTCATTCACTTACTAGCTTCCGATAAGTTAACCGGCGATAACTACGCGACCTGGAAATCGAACTTGAATACGATTCTCGTTCTAGATGATCTCAGGTTCGTCTTATCAGAGGATTGTCCTCCCCCTCCTAGCTCGGATGCGACTCGAACTGTTCGAGAAGCATATGATAGATGGACAAGGGCTAATGATAAAGCCCGAGTCTATATCTTAGCCAACATATCTGATGTGTTAGCTAAGAAGCACGAGGATATGGTTTCTGCTAAAGAAATCATGTCTTCATTACAGGAGATGTTTGGACTACCGTCCTCATCGGTCTGTCATGAAGCCCTCAAATACGTTTACAACTCTCGCATGAAAGAGGGTACCTCTGTTAGGGAGCATGTCCTTAACATGATGGTCCACTTCAATGTGGCGGAAGTAAATGGAGCTACTATTGATGAGTCAAGTCAAGTAAGCTTTATCATGGAATCTCTTCCGAAGAGTTTCCTTCAGTTCAGAACCAATATGGTAATGAACAAGATAAAGTATAATTTGACTTCTCTCCTCAGCGAGCTACAGACCTATCAGTCCCTACACACTTCTAAAGGAAAAGAGAAGGAGGCAAACGTTGTCACTTCTAGGAAATTCCAAAAGGGGTCGTCTTCAGGGAGTAGGTCTGAACTTTCTTCTATTAAGAATAAGAGTATTCAAAAGAAGAAGAAAGATAAAAGGAAGGGAAAAACACGTGTTGTTGGTAAGAGCAAGACTAGATCTACAGACAAAGGAAAATGTTTCCATTGTGGTGTAGATGGGCACTGGAAACGGAATTGCCCAAAGTATCTTGCAGAGAAAAAGGCTGAGAAGGAAAGACAAGGTAAATATGATTTATTTGTTGTCGAAACATGTTTAGTAGAACATGATTGTCATACCTGGATACTTGATTCAGGAGCTACTAACCATGTTTGTTCTTCTTTTCAGGAAACTAGTTCTTGGTAGCCACTTTCTCGAGGTGAGATAACTCTCAGAGTTGGAACTGGAGAGGTTGTCTCAGCTAAAGCAGTGGGAGATGTAAAGTTGTTGTATAGAGATAGTTTCATTTTACTAGAAAATGTACTCCTGGTTCCTACCTTCAAGAGGAATCTTGTATCTATATCTTGTTTGTTAGAACAGTTGTATAAAGTATCTTTTGTTCATAATGAAGCGTTCATTAGCAAAAGAGGTGTACGTATTTGTTCTGCGAAACTTGAAAACAACTTGTATGTGTTAAGACCAGCCGAAGCCAAAGCTATTTTGAACACTGAAATGTTTAAAACAGTTGAGACTCAAACTAAAAGGCAGAAACTTTCTCCAAGTACTTATCTTTGGCACTTAAGACTAGGTCACATTAATCTCAATAGGATTGAGAGATTGGTTAAGAGTGGTCTGCTAAATCGTTTAGAGGACAACTCTTTACCGCCATGTGAGTCTTGTCTTGAGGGCAAAATGACCAAACGATCTTTTTCTGAAAAAGGTCATAGGTCCAAAGAACCTCTAGAAATCGTGCATTCGGATCTCTGCGGTCCTTTGAATGTCAAAGCACGAGGAGGGTATGAATATTTCATCAGTTTCATTGATGATTATTCTAGGTACGGTTATCTTTATCTAATGCATCATAAGTCCGAAGCTCTTGAAAAGTTCAAAGAGTATAAGGCAGAGGTTGAGAGCACATTAGGTAAATCAATAAAAACACTCCGATCAGATCGAGGTGGAGAGTATATGGATTTAAGATTCCAGGACTATATGATAGAACATGGAATAGTATCTCAACTCTCAGCGCCAGGAACACCACAGCAGAATGGTGTGTCCGAGAGGAGAAATAGAACCCTGTTAGATATGGTTCGATCTATGATGAGTTATGCTCATTTGCCTAGTTCGTTTTGGGGATATGCAGTAGAGACTGCAGTATATATTTTGAACATGGTTCCCTCTAAGAGTGTTTCTGAAACACCTTATGAGTTATGGAGAGGGCGTAAAGGTAGTTTACGTCACTTCAGGATTTGGGGGTGTCCGACACATGTGCTAGTACCCAATCCAAAAAAATTGGAACATCGTTCAAAATTGTGCCGATTTGTAGGTTACCCCAAGGAAACGAAAGGTGGTCTATTTTACGATCCTCATGAGAACAAGGTACTAGTATCGACTAATGCCACGTTCTTAGAGGAAGACCACATGAGAGATCATCAACCGTCGAGCAAAATTGTTTTGTCCGAATTTTCCAGGAAAGCTACAGACGGATCAACAAAGGTTGTTGATCAGGCTGGTCCTTCTCAAGAGTTGAGAAAGCCTCGACGCAGTGGGAGGGATGTAAGACAGCCTGACCGCTACATCGGCTTGTCTGAAACTCAAGTCGTCATACCTGATGATGGCGTTGAGGATCCATTGACCTTTAAACAGGCAATGAATGACATAGACAAGGACGAGTGGCTTAAAGCCATGGATCTCGAAATGGAGTCTATGTACTTCAATTCGGTCTGGGATCTTGTAGACCAACCAGATAGTGAAAGACCTATCGGTTGCAAGTGGATCTACAAGAGAAAACGAGACCAAGCCGGTAAGGTGCAAACCTTTAAGGCTCGACTTGTGGCAAAAGGTTATTCCCAAAGAGAAGGGGTGGACTATGAAGAAACCTTTTCTCCTGTTGCCATGTTAAAGTCGATTAGAATACTCTTATCCATTGCTACATTTTATGATTATGAAATCTGGCAAATGGATGTCAAGACTGCCTTTCTGAATGGTAATCTTGAGGAGAGTATCTATATGGCTCAACCAGAGGGATTCATACTTCGGGGTCAAGAGCAAAAGGTTTGCAAGATTAATCGATCCATTTATGGGTTGAAGCAAGCATCTAGATCCTGGAATATAAGGTTTGATACGGCGATCAAATCTTATGGCTTTGAACAAAATATTGACGAACCTTGTGTTTACAAGAAAGTAGTCAATATTGTTGTAGCTTTCTTAGTCTTGTACGTAGACGATATACTACTCATTGGGAATGATGTAGTGTTCCTAACCGACGTTAAGAATTGGCTAGCGACCCAATTCCAAATGAAAGATTTGGGAGAGACTCAGTTTGTTCTAGGGATTCAGATCATAAGGAATCGTAAGAACAAAGTGCTAGCGCTGTCTCAAGCATCTTATATTGACAAGGTGTTGTCAAGATATTCGATGCAGAATTCCAAGAAAGGTTCGCTGCCTTTTAGGCATGGAATTCACTTGTCTAAGGAACAGTCTCCTAAGACACCTCAAGAGGTTGAGGATATGAGACGAATTCCCTATGCATCTGTAGTTGGTAGTCTCATGTACGCTATGTTGTGTACAATGTTGGGTTTTATGTCCTAAAACTCGTGGTTTGTAAACTGTTATGTTTGTAAATATTCTATTTAGAATAAAGAGTTATTAGTTTTATTCAGTAAAAGAGTTTACTGGAATAAAGTGAAACGTGTTTGGTTTAACCTATACCAATGACCAACACCCTTGGCTGAATATAAGTACTTGAGCTTCATGTATGACATGATTGTGGATCAGGCTCAAGTAGTCAGTCAAAACGGTCTATAGTATACGAATAAGGTTGGGTACCTTATCTTGGTAACACTATTGGATGCGGCTCACTTTGTATTGTACAGAACGATGTGATCCGAATCGTTCCACATGGAGATGTGAGAAGTGAGGGCGTCCTGTGTAAAGAGTTTACACAAGATCGAACCGCGTATTAAGTCGCTCTCTCTTTATAACTCCGTTTACTGATGAGACCGACTTATACTTATTGATGGCCTAGGTAACTCGATCTCAATCCTGAGCTTGCTATGAACTCCTGCTTATTCGATAGTATCCTTTGACTTGCACGGGTGAGAGTGGCCCTTTAGCGCCGACTCAATAAGCCTACCATCTTGGGGATAAAGTCGAATAGGTAGCTGGGGACATAGTACAACAAGATTGGAGTTCACTCCTAACCCGCTTTTCAGGATTAGTAGATAGGTTGTTCCCTTAATAGCTGACTCCGGGGCTTGAACAATGAGCGCTCACACTCTCATGTGATGAGAGGGTTAACTGATCTGTTGGTTGTGTTGGGTTTTATGTCCTAAAACTCGTAGTTTGTAAACTGAATGAATGTATATATTATATTTCAATAAAGTTGTTATTGAATTTTAGTGAATTGTGTTTGTATTAACCTATACCAATAACTAACACCCATGGCGATAGTGTGAGTACTTGAACTTCATGTGTGACATGAATGTGAATCAAGTTCAAGTAGACAGCCAAAATGGTCTATAGTATAGGGATAAGGCTGGGTACCTTATCCTGGGGACACTATTGGACGCGACTCACTTTGTATAGTACAAAACGATGTGATTCGAATCGTTTCATGTAGAGACATGTGAGTGAGGGCGTCCTGTGCAATGAGTTTGCACAAGACCGAACCAAGAAATAAAATCGCTCTTTCTTTATAACACCGTTTTCTGTAAAGACCGGTTTATTCATATGATGACTTAGGTAACTCGATCTCAATCCTGAGCTTACTATGGACTCCTGTTTATTTGACCTTATCCTTTGACTTGTACGGGTGAGAGTGGCCAGATCGCCGACTTAATAACCCTACCATATTGGGGATAAGATTGAATAAGTGGCTGGGGACATAGTTGTAGCAAGATTGGAATTCACTCCTACCCGCTTTAAGAGTAGAGAGGTTGTTCCCTTAAGTGCTGACTCCAGGTCTTGAACATTGGGCCCATCCTCTCCTGATCAGGGAGGAATCTGATTTGATGGTTGGACCACAAATCAATTGTTCATTAGAGGTGTCAGTGGTACTTAAGGAACAAGATATAATACAAGGGTTAAACGGTATAAATGACCCGTTGTGATTATGAACGACCTGTGAAGGATCGACTTACTGATGATAGTTATATCAACAGGACACAATATATCTACAGTGAGGAGAGTGCAGCCCTTGGACTTTAGTGGAGTCTCCGGGGGTTAACGAATGTTGGTTAGTTCGGTTAAAAGAGTTTTGACCGGATAATCTCGTATCGTTGAAGCTGATGATCTGTAGGTCCTTACGGTTCTCCTGGCTAGCTCGGATAAAGCCGTGAAACAATATAAAAGAAAAGAAAAGAATTTGAATCGTTCAAATTCGGGTTTATGGAAGAAGGTTAGACATATTTAAATATGATTTAAATATGGACATATTTAAATATGATTTAAATATGAGATTGGTCTGAAAACATGAATAGGATTCATGTGCAAAATGTCGGTTTTCGGAAAACCGGGATTAATTATATTATTTAATTAATATTTGATATTGAATTAAATAATATTAATTAATTTATATATATATATATATATATATTTTTTATTAATTAAAAAGTTTAATTAATAAAATAATTATTATTATTTTTAATAATAATAATATATAAATATATATATATATATATATATATATATATATATCCATGTGTCTTACATGCAAAATGTAAGACACATGTATGTTTTATATATACACACGTATATATATATATATTGACAGATCAATTTAAAAAAAAAAAAAAAAAAAGAAAAAAAGAAAATCAAAAATCAATTGTAGTGCCTTTTGGGGTACTTGATTGTGAAATGAGATTTCGAATTTTTGAATTCTTCTCTGTCTTCTTCTCTCTACTCACTGCTGATTGAAAAATAGTTTTTCATCAGTAACCTTCTTCCCTCTTTTCTTTTGTAAGAGGAGTCCCACTGCTCCGTTTCTCGGCCCAAGGATAGCGGGACTACCGTGGGTGGTCCACGAAGGTTTCGTGAGAAGGCTCGGTGAGCTCGTGAGGAGCTTTTGGCGGTAAAATTGAAGAAATACGAACGACAAGGGTATGTGTTCTAATTTCTCTTTTTCTTCGCTTTTGCATGTTTCCATTTGTTTAAATTGATGAAATTAGAAGGTCTATGATCCAAATCGCTTCCGCTGCGTTCCATCAACGCTCCATCAATTGGTATCAGAGCGTTTTTGGCCACTCAATTTCTATCAATTTAAGTTATGGTGGGTTTTATTTAGAAATTGTTTCTGAATGGATTCTAAAGTGAATATCGATTTTGGCATAGTTTCTTTTTGAATTTCATTATTTGTAATTGCCCGAGAATGTATGGGCTTTAATGCATGCTAAAGAGTCTGTATTTTTAGAGTCATTAGAGTCCATATAGGTTTCTTTGTGAAAGAAGTTTGAGTTTGGAACTCGCCGAAATGTTCGGTGTTAGTTCAAACTCATTCTAGGCATTACGAGGAGAAATTCGAAGAAAATTTGGCCGAAGCGTTCGGAGGAAGCAAGTTGGTCAAAGGCGGTGCGAAGAGTTCGAAGTCCGCTCAAGGCGTAGCTTGTTGATCAAGCTTGTAATAAATTAGTTATTGCTTGCTAAATGCCAAAATCGATCCACTTTAGTATGTTTAATTAATTATGCATTGCGAATGTATGTTTTAATTAAATTCCATGTTTGTATGTGCATAACGTATGCCATATAGATTTAAAATCCCACCGTAGGAAGCATGCTTCATGCATTGAAAATATGTTATAAGTGTTATAATATATCGTATGCATATTTGGCAATTCATGAATTTTGATATAAAAGTTATATTAATTCATGAATTAGTTGTTGATTAGTTCATTAGGATAATTGATATAAGTGTTATATTAATTATGAAATTGAATCAACAACATAGGTTGCCCTTGTTTTATGCACATGGTATATTATAAGTGTTATAATGTATAGATGCATGTTTATTCATGAGTATTAATATAAGAGTTATATTAATTCATGAATTAGATGTTGTTTGCTTAATAGAATAATTGATATAAGTATTATATTAATTATGAAATTAAACATCCAACATTAGATGCATTTTGTTTGTTATAAGTGTTATAATGTATAGGATGCATGCTTAATTCATGAGAATTGATATAAGTGTTATATTAATTTATGAATTAGGAGTTGTATATTTAAAAACATAATCGATATAATTGTTATATTAATTATGAAATTAAATATTCAACTTGTCATGCATTAGTGTTGCATGTTTGAGAAGCATGTAGAAGTTTGTTGTAGTAAGTCTTAGTTTTGCAAAGTGTTGTAAAATTGGCATAGACTTTTAAAATCTATAACAAAGACAAAGGCATGCTCACTTAGGGTTGAATGTATCATTCCGTTTCATTAGATGAATAGGTCGATATCTTGTAAATGCTAAGGTTACAAGAAACTCACCCGGGGACATCCTGTTCGAGGTTGGAGGTATTTAAGCTGACGGTTTACGGAACACCTTCTACCTGGGGACCATCCGGTACTTGAGTAAAGTTAACCCGGCTTTATGAGCATGCGCGAGTGGTGTGAGGTAATAAAGTGTTTATCACCTAGACATCATAGGTAAAAGTTTGTTTTGCCTAAACTTAGGTCTTATTGTCTTAGCCGGATAATGCCTGAGTAATTTACCAATTCTGTCTTAAAATACTTAGTAGAGGTGTTGAGAAGGTATATATGATATGTCCCTCTCCTCCTACGTTCTCTGTCAAGTTCACACCGTGAGAATTATGCTCGGCCTCGTGATGTCAATAGAGCATCCCCATTCGGATGGTATTTGCATAATTCAAGAGCAAGGTGAATGGAGAAAGTATTTATAGTAAGTGGGAGAAGGAAGTATGTCAATACATCCTGCGGTCTCCTCCATTGGATTGAACCGTGAGATTCCTATGTTCTGCCTGCTAGGTGCCCACAAGTGGTACCGATCCATTCGGAGGGCCGTTTCATAGGAATCGGAACATCTCAATCACCATTTATGGATAAAGAAACATAGAGCCATTCCCAACTTTGACATTTCCATTCGGTTGCATCGTTGGGGCCGCCCTATGAATTCTAAAAATGGAGGGTCACACTTACAAGATTTGCTAAGGAGTTAGTAAATCTTGACCAAACAGCGATAACTAAGATACTATAGTTATATGAGATATTCTGGTATTAGCATTTAGTCAAGAATGTCTTGATTCAGTGAAGGAATGCTTGACTGCCCCTCGGTAGCGACCATTCTGACCCACTGAAGTATCGTCGCAGTTTAATAATGAGTTTTGGGTACATTATTATTCTTTGCTAAATTCTTGATTGGTGTGTAAATTAGGTTAAAACCTTTTCACTAATATTTTACATTCTCTTTTCAGCATGTCTAGCTCTTTCATTCACTTACTAGCTTCCGATAAGTTAACCGACGATAACTACGCGACCTGGAAATCGAACTTGAATACGATTCTTGTTCTAGATGATCTCAGGTTCGTCTTATCAGAGGATTGTCCTCCCCCTCCTAGCTCGGATGCGACTCGAACTGTTCGAGAAGCATATGATAGATGGACAAGGGCTAATGATAAAGCCCGAGTCTATATCTTAGCCAGCATATCTGATGTGTTAGCTAAGAAGCACGAGGATATGGTTTCTGCTAAAGAAATCATGTCTTCATTACAGGAGATGTTTGGACTTCCGTCCTCATCGGTCTGTCATGAAGCCCTCAAATTCGTTTACAACTCTCGCATGAAGGAGGGAACCTCTGTTAGGGAGCATGTCCTTAACATGATGGTCCACTTCAATGTGGCGGAAGTAAACGGAGCTACTATAGATGAGTCAAGTCAAGTAAGCTTTATCTTGGAATCTCTTCCGAAGAGTTTCCTTCAGTTCAGAACCAATTTGGTAATGAACAAGATAAAGTATAATTTGACTTCTCTTCTCAGCGAGCTACAGACCTATCAGTCCCTTCAGACTTCTAAAGGAAAAGAGAAGGAGGCAAACGTTGTCACTTCTAGGAAATTCCAAAAAGGGTCGTCTTCAGGGAGTAGGTCTGAACTTTCTTCTATTAAGAATAAGAGTATTCAAAAGAAGAAGAAAGATAAAAGGAAGGGAAAAGCACCTGCTGCTGCTAAGAGCAAGACTAGATCTGCAGACAAAGGAAAATGTTTCCATTGTGGTGTAGATGGGCACTGGAAACGAAATTGCCCAAAGTATCTTGCAGAGAAAAAGGCTGAGAAGGAAAGACAAGGTAAATATGATTTACTTGTTGTTGAAACATGTTTAGTAGAACATGATTGTCATACCTGGATACTTGATTCAGGAGCTACTAACCATGTTTGTTCTTCTTTTCAGGAAACTAGTTCTTGGCAGCCACTTTCTCGAGGTGAGATAACTCTCAGAGTTGGAACTGGAGAGGTTGTCTCAGCTAAAGCAGTGGGAGATGTAAAGTTGTTGTATAGAGATAGTTTCATTTTACTAGAAAATGTACTCCTGGTTCCTACCTTCAAGAGGAATCTTGTATCTATATCTTGTTTGTTAGAACAGTTGTATAAAGTATCTTTTGTTCATAATGAAGCGTTCATTAGCAAAAGAGGTGTACGTATTTGTTCTGCGAAACTTGAAAACAACTTGTATGTGTTAAGACCACCCGAAGCCAAAGCTATTTTGAACACTTAAATGTTTAAAACAGCTGAGACTCAAACTAAAAGGCAGAAACTTTCTCCAAGTACTTATCTTTGGCACTTAAGACTAGGTCACATTAATCTCAATAGGATTGGGAGATTGGTTAAGAGTGGTCTGCTAAAACGTTTAGAGGACAACTTTTTACCGCCATGTGAGTCTTGTCTTGAGGGCAAAATGACCAAACGATCTTTTTCTGAAAAAGGTCATAGGTCCAAAGAACCTCTAGAAATCGTGCATTCGGATCTCTACGGTCCTTTGAATGTCAAAGCACGAGGAGGGTATGAATATTTCATCAGTTTCATTGATGATTATTCTAGGTACGGTTATCTTTATCTAATGCATCATAAGTCCGAAGCTCTTGAAAAGTTCAAAGAGTATAAGGCAGAGGTTGAGAACACATTAGGTAAATCGATAAAAACACTCCGATCAGATCGAGGTGGAGAGTATATGGATTTAAGATTCCAGGACTATATGATAGAACATGGAATAGTATCTCAACTCTCAGCGCCAGGAACACCACAGCAGAATGGTGTGTCCGAGAGGAGAAATAGAACCCTGTTAGACATGGTTCGATCTATGATGAGTTATGTTCATTTGCCTAGTTCGTTTTGGAGATATGCAGTAGAGACTGCAGTATATATTTTGAACATGGTTCCCTCTAAGAGTGTTTCAAAAACACCTTATGAGTTATGGAGAGGGCGTAAAGGTAGTTTACGTCACTTCAGGATTTGGGGGTGTCCGACACATGTGCTAGTACCCAATCCAAAGAAGTTGGAACATCGTTCAAAATTGTGCCTATTTGTAGGTTACCCCAAGGAAACGAAAGGTGGTCTATTTTACGATCCTCATGAGAACAAGGTATTAGTATCGACTAATGCCACGTTCTTAGAGGAAGACCACATGAGAGATCATAAACCGTCGAGCAAAATTGTTTTGTCCGAACTTTCCAGGAAAGCTACAGACAGATCAACAAAGGTTGTTGATCAGGCTGGTCCTTCTCAAGAGTTGAGAAAACCTCGACGCAGTGGGAGGGATGTAAGACAGCCTGACCGCTACATCGGCTTGTCTTAAACTCAAGTCGTCATACCTGATGATGGCGTTGAGGATCCATTGACCTTTAAACAGGCAATGAATGACATAGACAAGGACCAGTGGCTTAAAGCCATGGATCTCGAAATGGAGTCTATGTACTTCAATTCGGTCTGGGATCTTGTAGACCAACCAGATAGTGAAAGACCTATCGGTTGCAAGTGGATCTACAAGAGAAAACGAGACCAAGCCGGTAAGGTGCAAACCTTTAAGGCTCGACTTGTGGCAAAAGGTTATTCCCAAAGAGAAGGGGTGGACTATGAAGAAACCTTTTCTCCTGTTGCCATGTTAAAGTCGATTAGAATACTCTTATCCATTGCTACATTTTATGATTATGAAATCTGGCAAATGGACGTCAAGACTGCCTTTCTGAATGGTAATCTTGAGGAGAGTATCTATATGGCTCAACCAGAGGGATTCATACTTCAGGGTCAAGAGCAAAAGGTTTGCAAGCTTAATCGATCCATTTATGGGTTGAAGCAAGCATCTAGATCCTGGAATATAAGGTTTGATACGGCGATCAAATCTTATGGCTTTGAACAAAATATTGACGAACCTTGTGTTTACAAGAAAGTAGTCAATACTGTTGTAGCTTTCTTAGTCTTGTACGTAGACGATATACTACTCATTGGGAATGATGTAGGGTTCCTAACTGACGTTAAGAATTGGCTAGCGACCCAATTCCAAATGAAAGATTTGGGAGAGGCTCAGTTTGTTCTAGGGATTCAGATCATAAGGAATCGTAAGAACAAAGTGCTAGCGCTGTCTCAAGCATCTTATATTGACAAGGTGTTGTCAAGATATTCGATGCAGAATTCCAAGAAAGGTTCGCTGCCTTTTAGGCATGGAATTCACTTGTCTAAGGAATAGTCTCCTAAGACACCTCAAGAGGTTGAGGATATGAGACGAATTCCCTATGCATCTGCAGTTGGTAGTCTCATGTACGCTATGTTGTGTACAAGACCCGACATCTGCTATGCAGTAGGAATTGTCAGTAGGTTCCAGTCCAATCCAGGATATGATCACTGGACAGCCGTTAAACACGTCCTCAAGTATCTTAGGAGAACGAGGGACTATGTGCTTGTGTATGGCGCGAAGGATTTGATCCTTGCAGGATACACTGACTCTGATTTTCAGACTGATATAGATTCCAGGAAATCTACATCAGGATCAGTGTTCACTCTTAACGGAGGAGGAATAGTATGGAGGAGTATAAAGCAAGGTTGTATTGCTGACTCCACCATGGAAGCTGAGTATGTCGCAGCTTGCGAAGCAGCGAAAGAAGCTGTATGGCTTAGGAAGTTCTTGACAGATTTGGAAATTGTTCCAAATATGAACTTGCCAATCACCCTTTATTGTGATAACAGCGGTGCAGTGGCAAATTCTAAAGAACCTAGAAGCCATAAGCGTGGAAAGCATATTGAGCGGAAGTATCATCTCATCAGGGAGATAGTGCAACGAGGAGATGTGATCGTCACACAGGTAGCCTCGGAGCACAACATTGCTGATCCGTTTACTAAGTCTCTCACGGCTAAAGTGTTTGAGAGACACCTAGAAAGTCAGGGCTGCGAGCTGCTCAGTAGGACAGTGGGAGAAATTTTAGATATTTGATATTCTAGTTCTCTCGACCAGCATGTACTCCACTGACGTTTTAGTCCAAGTGGGAGTTTGTTGGGTTTTATGTCCTAAAACTCGTAGTTTGTAAACTGAATGAATGTATATATTATATTTCAATAAAGTTGTTATTGAATTTTACTGAATTGTGTTTGTATTAACCTATACCAATAACTAACACCCATGGCGATAGTGTGAGTACTTGAACTTCATGTGTGACATGAATGTGAATCAAGTTCAAGTAGACAGCCAAAATGGTCTATAGTATAGGGATAAGGCTGGGTACCTTATCCTGGGGACACTATTGGACGCGGCTCACTTTGTATAGTACAAAACGATGTGATTCGAATCGTTTCATGTAGAGACATGTGAGTGAGGGCGTCCTGTGCAATGAGTTTGCACAAGACCGAACCAAGAAATAAAATCGCTCTTTCTTTATAACACCGTTTTCTGTAAAGACCGGTTTATTCATATGATGACTTAGGTAACTCGATCTCAATCCTGAGCTTACTATGGACTCCTGTTTATTTGACCTTATCCTTTGACTTGTACGGGTGAGAGTGGCCAGATCGCCGACTCAATAAGCCTACCATATTGGGGATAAGATTGAATAAGTGGCTGGGGACATAGTTGTAGCAAGATTGGAATTCACTCCTACCCGCTTTAAGGGTTAGTAGAGAGGTTGTTCCCTTAAGTGCTGACTCCAGGTCTTGAACATTGGGCCCATCCTCTCCTGATCAGGGAGGAATCTGATTTGATGGTTGGACCACAAATCAATTGTTCATTAGAGGTGTCAGTGGTACTTAAGGAACAAGATATAATACAAGGGTTAAACGGTATAAATGACCCGTTGTGATTATGAACGACTTGTGAAGGATCGACTTACTGATGATAGTTATATCAACAGGACACAATATATCTACAGTGAGGAGAGTGCAGCCCCTGGACTTTAGTGGAGTCTCCGGGGGTTAACGAATGTTGGTTAGTTCGGTTAAAAGAGTTTTGACCGGATAATCTCGTATCGTTGGAGCTCATGATCTGTAGGTCCTTACGGTTCTCCTGGCTAGCTCGGATAAAGCCGTGAAACAATATAAAAGAAAAGAAAAGAATTTGAATCGTTCAAATTCGGGTTTATGGAAGAAGGTTAGACATATTTAAATATGATTTAAATATGGACATATTTAAATATGATTTAAATATGAGATTGGTCTGAAAACATGAATAGGATTCATGTGCAAAAAGTCGGTTTTCGGAAAACCGGGATTAATTATATTATTTAATTAATATTTTATATTGAATTAAATAATATTAATTAATTTATATATATATATATATATATATATATATATTTTAATAATTATTATTATTAAAAATAATAATAATATATATATATATATATATATACACATGTGTCTTACATGCAAGATGTAAGACACTTGTATGTTTTATATATACACAGGTATAAATATATTGACAGATCAATTTAAAAAAAAAATAAAAAAAATAAAAAAAAATAAAAAATGAATTGTAGTGCCTTTTGGGGTACTTGATTGTGAAATGAGATTTCGAATTTTTGAATTCTTCTCTGTCTTCTTCTCTCTACTCACTGCTGATTGAAAAATAGTTTTTCATTAGTAACCTTCTTCCCTCTTTTCTTTTGTAAGAGGAGTCCCACTACTCCGTTTCTCGGCCCGAGGATAGCGGGACTACCGTGGGTGGTCCACGAAGGTTTCGTGAGAAGGCTCGGTGTGCTCGTGAGGAGCTTTTGGCGGTGAAATTGAAGAAATACGAACGACAAGGGTATGTGTTCTAATTTCTCTTTTTCTTCGCTTTTGCATGTTTCCATTTGTTTAAATTGATGAAATTAGAGTGTCTATGATCCAAATCGCTTCCGCTGCGTTCCATCAACGCTCCATCAGGTTGGACCACGGATCTAATTGTTCATTAGAGGTGTCAGTGGTACTTAAGGAACAAGACGTAATGCAGGGGTTAAACGGTTTAAAACGACCCAGCTGTGATTACGAACAACCTGTGAAGGGTCGACTTGCCCATGACGGTTATATCAGGGGACATAATATATCTACAGTGAGGAGAGTGCAACCCTCGGACTATAGTGGAGTCTCCGGGGGTTAACGAATGTTGATTGATTCGGGTTAAAAGAGTTTTGACCGAATAATCTCGTATCGTTGGAGCTCATGATCTGTAGGTCCTTTAGGTTCTCCTGGCTAGCTCGGATAACGCCGTGCAACAGTATAAAAGAAAAGAAAAAGAAAAAGAATTTGAATTGTTCAAATTCGGTTTATGGAAGGAGGATGAACATATTTAAATATGATTTAAATATGGACATATTTAAATATGATTTAAATATGGAAATGGCCTAAAACATGAATATGGTTCATGTGTAAAAAAGTCGGTTTTTGGAAAACCGGGTTTAGTCATATTATTTAATTAATATTTGATATTAAATTAAATAATATTTATTAATTAAAAAGTTTAATTAATAATTATATATATATATATTATTTATTAAAAAGTTTAATAAATAAAATTATTATTATTTTTTTTAATAATAATAATAATTATATATATATGTGTCTTGCATGCAGCAAGACACATATATATATTATGTAAAGAATATATATATATATTGAAGACTAAACTTCAAGGTGGCAATATATAGATGAAGAAGTTGAAATGGGTTTTTAAAAAAAAAAAAAAAATTGAAGTGGTTTCAACTTCAGACACCATCTGCCCTTCTTCTTCTTCATCTTCCTCTTCTTCTTTTCTTCTTCTTTTCTCTTTGTTTCGGAGTCCCACCACTCCGTTGCACGGCGCCGAGGATAGCGGGACTACCTGGGGTGGTTCTCGGGGCGTTCGTGAGAAGAGGTCGGAAGAGTTCGTGACGAGATTTGGCCGGCGGAACTTGAAGAAATTGGAACTACAAGGGTATGTATTCTAAATTTCTTATTTCCGTCGCTTTGAGCATGTTTTCTATTTGTTAAATTGATGAAATTAGAGTATCATCGGTCCGAAATCACTTTCCGCTGCGCAAGTCGCTCCATCAATTGGTATCAGAGCGATTTTGTGATTAACTCAATTTGCATCAATTTAAGTTGGTGGGTATTTTAATTTAGAAATTGTTTCTGAAAGAATGTCTAAAGTGAATATCGATTTTGGCATAGTTTCTATTTGAATTTCATTATTTGTAATTGCCCGAGAATGTATGGGCTTTAATGCGTGCGGAAGAGTCTGTATTTTTAGAGTCATTAGAGTCCATATAGGTTTCTTTGTGAAAGAAGCTCGAGTTTTGAGCTCGCCGAAATGTTCGGTATAAGTTCAAACTCGTTCTAGGCAATTCGAGGAGAAATTCGAAGAGAAATTGACCGAAGCGTTCGGAGGAAGCAAGCTGGTCCAAGGCGGTGCGAAGAGTTCGAAGTCCGCTGAAGATTTAGCTTGTTGATCAAGCTTGTAATAAAATAGTTATTGCTTGCTAAATGCCAAAATCGATCCACTTTAGTGTGTTTAATTGATTATGCATTGCGAATGTATGTTTTAATTAAAATCCATGTTTGTATGTGCATATAGTATGCCATATAGATTTAAAATCCCACCATAGGAAGCATGCTCCATGCATTGGTATTATGTTATAAGTGTTATAATATATAGTATGCATATTTGGGAATTCATGAGTATTAATATAAGAGTTATATTAATACATGAATTAGATGTTGTTAATTTAATAGAATAATTGATATAAGTGTTATATTAATTATGAAATTAAATATACAACATAGGTTGCCATGGTTGTATGCATATTGTAGGTTATAAGTGTTATAATATATCGGATGCATGTTTAATTCATGAGTATTAATATAAGGGTTATATTAATTCATGAATTAGTTGTTGTTTGGTTAATAGAATAATTGATATAATTGTTATATTAATTATGAAATTAAACATCCAGCTAAGATGCATATTGTATGTTATAATTGTTATAATATATAGGATGCATGCTTAATTCATAATAATTGATATAAGTGTTATATTAATTTATGAATTAGGAGTTGTATATTTAAAGAGCATAATCGATATAAGTGTTATATTGATTATGAAGTTAAATATTCAACTTGTCATGCCTTAGCGAATGTATGTTTGAGAAGCATATAGAAGGTTGTTGTAGTAAGTCTAGTTTTTGCAAGTGTTGTAAAAATGACTTAGACTTTTAAAATCTATAACAAAGAAAAGCATGTTCATTTAGGGTTAAATGATTCGATCAGGTTCATTAGATGAATAGGTCGAAATCTCGTAAATGCTAAGGTTATGAGAAACTCACCCGGTGAAATCCTGTTCGAGGTTGGAGGTATTTAAGCTGACGGTTTACGGAACACCTCCTACCTGGGGACGATCCGGTACTTGAGTAAAGTTAACCAGGCTTTATGAGCGTGCGGGAGAGGTGTGAGGTTAATAAAGTGTTTATAACCTAGACATCTCAGGTAAATAGTTTGCCTAGACTTAAGGTTTTATTTTCTTAGCCATATAAAACCTGAGTAGTTTACCCTAAAACCATCTATGATGCTTAGTAGATGTGTTGAGAAGGAATATATGATATATCCCTCTCCTGCTACGCACTCCCTATAGTTCACAACGTGAGAATTTTGCTTGGCCTCATGATGCCATATGGGGCATCTCCAGACGGGTGGTGTTTGCAACTTTCAATAGCAAGGTGAATGGAGTAAGTGTCTATAGTAAGTGGGAGAAGGAAGTACGTCAGTACATCCTACGGTCTCCTCCATTGGATTGAACCGTGAGATTCCCATGTTCCGCCTGCAGGCTGCCCTTGGGGCACCATCCAAACGGAGGGCTGGGCATGGGAGATCGAACACCTCAGTCACCATTTATGGATAAAGAAACATAGGGCCATTCCCAACACTGACATTCCATACGGTTGCTATGTTGGGGCCGTTCTGTGCGTTCTAAAAATGGAGGGTCACACTTACGGGATTTGCTAAGGAGTTAGTAAATCCAGACCAAAAACGATAACTAAGATGCTATAGGAATATGAGTTATTCTGGAGTTAGCATTTAGTCAAGATGGTCTTGATTTAGTAAAGGAGTGCTCGACTGCCCTACGGTAGCGACCATTCTGACTTACTAAAGTATCGTTGCGAGTAAATAAAGAGTTTGGGTACTTTATTTTCTGTTAAACCTCTTAATTGGTTTAAATAGGTTAAAACCGTTTCACTAATAGTTTTACATTCTTTTTCAGCATGTCGAGCTCTTTTATACAGTTGTTAGCACACGACAAATTAACCGGTGAAAATTTTGGGACGTGGAAGTCGAACCTTAATGCAGTTTTGGTTCTTGACAACCTAAGATTTGTCTTAACGGAGGAGTGTCCTCCGGTTCCTGGTTCAAATGCCTCACGAACTGTTCGTGAAGCATATGACGGTTGGATTCGGGCTAATGATAAAGCTCGAGTTTATATCCTGGCAAGCATATCTGATGTTTTGTCAAGGAAGCATGAGGGGATGGTTTCCGCTAAGGAAATCATGGCTTCACTACAAGAGATGTTTGGAAAGCCTTCCTCATCTCTTAGGTATGAAGCCCTCAAGCACATTTACAACTGCCGTATGGCTGAAGGAACCTCTGTTAGGGAACATGTCCTTAACATGATGGTGTACTTCAATACTGCAGAAGTAAATGGAGCAACCGTCGACGAACAAGGTCAGGTTGGATTTATCTTGGAATCTCTTCCGAAGAGTTTCCTGCATTTCAGGACCAATATGGTCATGAATAAGATAGAGTACAATCTGACGTCTCTTCTGAGCGAGCTTCAGATTTATCAGTCCCTGCATACCTCGAAAGGAAAGGAGAAGGAGGTAAATGTTACCACTTCTGTGAAGTTCCAGAAAGGGTCTGGGTCTGGGACTAAATCTG
The DNA here is from genome assembly GCA_028017165.1 of Herpetospermum pedunculosum. Lineage (NCBI taxonomy): Eukaryota > Viridiplantae > Streptophyta > Magnoliopsida > Cucurbitales > Cucurbitaceae > Herpetospermum > Herpetospermum pedunculosum. Next base: position 46,733,688 of record CM051528.1, on the reverse strand, counting down.
AACCTCTTACTGTGAGTAATAAGATTATTCACAAGAAGAAGAGAAGTGCCAGGAAAGGCAAGACCCCAGCTGTAGGCAAGGTAAAAGCTTCACATAGTGGAAAGTGTTTTCATTGTGGTGAAGAAGGGCACTGGAAGCGAAATTGCCCTAAATACCTAGCGGAGAAAAAGGCACAGAATGAACGACAAGGAAACTAGTTCCTATCGGCCTGTTTTCTTGATGAAGACGACTTATGAAGACGTCTTCGCAGTTTATACAGTGGGAGCTTGCTTGTTTATAGTTGTTTGTATAGAAATAATTTCAAGTGTTGTAATTATTGTCTATAAACTCAAGTTTTTGTTGAACGCTTTAGATGTATATAGTATCTTTTGTTTTTTAATGAATAGTTCTTTTTGCAAAAGATGTATACAAATAGTGTTCTATTAAAACTTGGTAACAACTAAAGTGTTAAGACTTATCTTGTTGGAAGCTATATATTAACAATGGTTGTTAGTTATGCTGGTTCTTCTCAAGTGTTGAGAAAGCTTTAATGCAGTGGGAGAATTATGAGATAATTCGGCCTGCTGTATTAGTATGTTGTATGACTCCAGTTATCATGCTTGATGATGACAGTGAGTACATAGACAAGAACTAGTTGCTCAAAGCCATGGATCTTCAAGAGGTTTACAGACCTAGTCTATGAGGTGAAAACCTCTAAGACTTGACTTTCTGACAAAGGGATTGTCCCAAAGAGAAGGGGTTAATTGTGTATTAACTTCATCTCTTGTTGTCAGATATAAGTTATATATTATACTCGTATCCATTACCCTGTTCTATCTGATAGAACAAGATAAATGGATATCAAGACTAGCTATCTTGGTAGAGTATCTATTAGTCTCAACTAGGGAGATACATTATTCAGGATTAAGAGCAAATTGTTTGCGAGCTTTTTCAATCCATTTATGAATTGAAATGAGCATCTATATTCTGATTTATAAGGTTTGTTTTTCAAATCTTATGGTTTTGAACATTACATTGATAAAACTTGTTGGACAACTGTTTAATCAATGTTAAAGCTTTCATAATATATTCCCGTAATTTTGTCCTAATCATTGAGAATGATGTAGGATTCACTTATGACATTTTAGCATAAACTAGCGACCCACATCCAAATAGTTGATTTGGAGGAGGGCTTAGTTTGTTCTAAGGATCCAGGTTGTTCTGAGTCGTAAGAACAAATCGCTAGTGTTGTCTCTAAAATCTTTTATTAATAAGTTGTTGTCAATATTTGATGGTCTATGGAAATGGTTTCCTGAGACACCTCAAGTGTTGAGGATACGAGATGCACCCAAGTGCATTTACATATTGGAGGTTAGGTGTATCTTTTGAGATACATGACCCGATATGTGCTATGCAGTGGGAGCTGTCATAAGTTATTAATCCAATTGGATTGGATTCCGGTTAAAGTTTTGTCCTTGTACTTAGAGGAGTAGAATACAAGAGTTGTATTGCTGATTCCTCGTTGATAGCTAAGTCTATTTGCAGCTTGTGAAGCAGCAATAGGTTTATAAGTTGAGCTCGCAGATAGTGCTATGAGGAGATGTGATGGTCACATGGAAAGCCTCGTAGTACTTCTTGCTGATTAGTTTACTAAGTCTTTCATGGCTAAAGTGTTTGAGAGACACCTAGAAGAGTCTAGGGCTCCGAGTTGCTGGAGAGGACAGTGGGAGAAAGCTTCTGATATGTGATATATTAGTTTTCTCCACCTAACATGTACACCACGGACGTTTAAGTCCAAGTGGGAGTTTGTTGGGTTTTATGTCCTAAAACTCGTGGTTTGTAAACTGTTATGTTTGTAAATATTCTATTTAGAATAAAGAGTTATTAGTTTTATTCAGTAAAAGAGTTTACTTGAATAAAATGAAACGTGTTTGGTTTAACCTATACCAATGACCAACACCCTTGGCTGAATATGAGTACTGGAGCTTCATGTATGACATGATTGTGGATCAGGCTCAAGTAGTCAGTCAAAACGGTCTATAGTATACGGATAAGGCTGGGTACCTTATCCTGGTAACACTATTGGATGCGGCTCACTTTGTATTGTACAGAACGATGTGATCCGAATCGTTCCACATGGAGATGTGAGAAGTGAGGGCGTCCTGTGTAAAGAGTTTACACAAGATCGAACCGCGTATTAAGTCGCTCTCTCTTTATAACTCCGTTTACTGATGAGACCGACTTATACTTATTGATGGCCTAGGTAACTCGATCTCAATCTTGAGCTTGCTATGAACTCCTGCTTATTCGATAGTATCCTTTGACTTGCACGGGTGAGAGTGGCCCTTTAGCGCCGACTCAATAAGCCTACCATCTTGGGGATAAAGTCGAATAGGTAGCTGGGGACATAGTACAGCAAGATTGGAGTTCACTCCTAACCCGCTTTTCAGGATTAGTAGATAGGTTGTTCCCTTAATAGCTGACTCCGGGGCTTGAACAATGAGCGCTCACACTCTCATGTGATGAGAGGGTTAACTGATCTGTTGGTTGGACCACGGATCTAATTGTTCATTAGAGGTGTCAGTGGTACTTAAGGAACAAGACGTAATGCAGGGGTTAAACGGTTTAAAACGACCCAGCTGTGATTACGAACAACCTGTGAAGGGTCGACTTGCCCATGACGGTTATATCAGGGGACATAATATATCTACAGTGAGGAGAGTGCAACCCTCGGACTATAGTGGAGTCTCCGGGGGTTAACGAATGTTGATTGATTCGGGTTAAAAGAGTTTTGACCGAATAATCTCGTATCGTTGGAGCTCATGATCTGTAGGTCCTTTAGGTTCTCCTGGCTAGCTCAGATAACGCCGTGCAACAGTATAAAAGAAAAGAAAAAGAAAAAGAATTTGAATTGTTCAAATTCGGTTTATGGAAGCAGGATGAACATATTTAAATATGATTTAAATATGAAAATGGCCTAAAACATGAATATGATTCATGTGTAAAAAAGTCGGTTTTCGGAAAACCGGGTTTAGTCATATTATTTAATTAATATTTGATATTAAATTAAATAATATTTATTAATTAAAAAGTTTAATTAATAATTATATATATATATATATATATATATATTTTATTTATTAAAAAGTTTAATAAATAAAATTATTATTATTTTTTTTAATAATAATAATAATTATATATATATGTGTCTTGCATGCAGCAAGACACATATATATATATTATGTAAAGAATATATATATATATATTGAAGACTAAACTTCAAGCTGGCAATATATAGATGAAGAAGTTGAAATGGGTTTTTAAAAAAAAAAAAAAAAAATTGAAGTGGTTTCAATTTCTCAGAGAGATATATACGAAGAATTAAAAAAATAACTTCAGACACCCTCTGCCCTTCTTCTTCTTCATCTTCCTCTTCTTCTTTTCTTCTTCTTTTCTCTTTGTTTCGGAGTCCCACCACTCCGTTGCGCGGCGCCGAGGATAGCGGGACTACCTGGGGTGGTTCTCGGGGCGTTCGTGAGAAGAGGCCGGAAGAGTTCGTGACGAGATTTGGCCGGCGGAACTTGAAGAAATTGGAACTACAAGGGTATGTATAATAAATTTCTTATTTCTGTCGCTTTGAGCATGTTTTCTATTTGTTAAATTGATGAAATTAGAGTATCATCGGTCCGAAATCGCTTTCCGCTGCGCAAGTCGCTCCATCATACAAGACCCGACATCTGCTATGCAGTAGGAATTGTCAGTAGGTTCTAGTCCAATCCAGGATATGATCACTGGACAGCCGTTAAACACGTTCTCAAGTATCTTAGGAGAACGAGAGACTATGTGCTTGTGTATGGCGCGAAGGATTTGATCCTTGCAGGATACACTGACTCTGATTTTCAGACTGATATAGATTCCAGGAAATCTACATCAGGATCAGTGTTCACTCTTACTGGAGGAGCAATAGTATGGAGGAGTATAAAGCAAGGATGTATTGCTGACTCCACCATGGAAGCTGAGTATGTCGCAGCTTACGAAGCAGCGAAGGAAGCTGTATGGCTTAGGAAGTTCTTGACAGATTTGGAAATTGTTCCAAATATGAACTTGCCAATCACCCTTTATTGTGATAACAGCGGTGCAGTGGCAAATTCTAAAGAACCTAGAAGCCATAAGCGTGGAAAGCATATTGAGCGGAAGTATCATCTCATCAGGGAGATAATGCAACGAGGAGATGTGATCGTCACACAGGTAGCCTCGGAGCACAACATTGCTGATCCGTTTACTAAGTCTCTCACGGCTAAAGTGTTTGAGAGACACCTAAAAAGTCTAGGGCTGCGAGCGGCTCAGTAGGACAGTGGGAGAAACTTTAGATATTTGATATTCTAGTTCTCTGGACCAGCATGTACTCCACTGACGTTTTAGTCCAAGTAGGAGTTTGTTGGGTTTAATGTCCTAAAACTCGTAGTTTGTAAACTGTTTGAATGTATATATTCTATTTCAATAAAGTTATTATTGAATTTTAGTGAATTGTGTTTGTATTAACCTATACCAATAACTAACACCCATGGCGATAGTGTGAGTACTTGAACTTCATGTGTGACATGAATGTGGATCAAGTTCAAGTAGACAGCCAAAATGGTCTATAGTATAGGGATAAGGCTGGGTACCTTATCCTGGGGACACTATTGGACGCGGCTCACTTTGTATAGTACAAACGATGTGATTCGAATCGTTTCATGTAGAGACATGTGAGTGAGGGCGTCCTGTGCAATGAGTTTGCACAAGACCGAACCAAAAAATAAAAATCGCTCTTTCTTTATAACACCGTTTACTGTAAAGACCGGTTTTTTCGTATGATGACTTAGGTAACTCGATCTCAATCCTGAGCTCACTATGAACTCCTGTTTATTCGACCTTATCCTTTGACTTGTATGGGTGAGAGTGGCCAGATCGCCGACTCAATAAGCCTACCATCTTGGGGATAAGATCGAATAAGTGGCTGGGGACATAGTTGTGCGAGATGAAATTCACTCCTACCCGCTTTAAGGGTTAGTAGAGAGGTTGTTCCCTTAAGTGCTGACTCCAGGTCTTGAACAATGGGCCCATCCTCTCCTGATCAGGGAGGAATCTGATTTGATGGTTGGACCACAAATCAATTGTTCATTAGAGGTGTCAGTGGTACTTAAGGAACAAGATATAATACAAGGGTTAAACGGTATAAATGACCCGTTGTGATTACGAACAACCTGTGAAGGATCGACTTACTGATGATAGTTATATCAAGAGGACACAATATATCTACCGTGAGGAGAGTGCAACCCTTGGACTTTAGTGGAGTCTCCGGGGGTTAACGAATGTTGGTTAGTTCGGTTGAAAGAGTTTTGACCGGATAATCTCGTATCGTTGGAGCTCATGATCTGTAGGTCCTTACGGTTCTCCTGGCTAGCTCGGATAAAGCCGTGAAACAATATAAAAGAAAAGAAAAGAATTTGAATCGTTCAAATTCGGGTTTGTGGAAGAATATGGACATATTTAAATATGATTTAAATATGAGATTGGTCTACAATATGAATTGGATTCATATGCAAAAAGTCGGTTTTCGAAAAACCGGGTTTAATTATATTATTTAATTAATATTTGATATTGAATTAAATAATATTAATTAATATATATATATTTTTTATTAATTAAAAAGTTTAATTAATAAAATAATTATTATTATTTTTAATAATAATAATTTATAAATATATATATATATATATATATAAGGTATATATGAATCATGAGATCAATTAAAAAAAAAAAAAAAAAAAAAGAAAAGAAAAAAAGAAGGAGAAAATGCTGAGTGCTTTTTGGGTATTCATTATTGAAATTTGATTTCAATTTGAATACCCACGTCTTCTTCCTCTCGGCCTCAGCTTTCTGTAAAGAATTTTTTTTTTCTTCAGTGAGCTTCTTCCTTCTTTTCTTTTGTAAAAGGAGTCTCACTACTCCGTTTCTCGGCCCGAGGATAGCAGGACTACCGGAGGTGGTCCATGAAGATTTCGTGAGAAGGCTCGTTCAGCTCGTGAGGAGCTTCTGGCGGTGAATTTTGAAGAAATTCGAACGCAAGGGTATGTGTTCTAATTTCTCTTTTTCATTGTTTTTTGCATTTTTCCGTTTGTTTAAATTGATGAAATTAGAGTGTCTATGATCCAAATCGCTTCCGCTGCGTGCCATGCGCTCCATCAGGGACCTCTCCCCATTTGACCACCTATAAATACCCCTCTTATTCATGGAGGGGGGAGATACGCAACATAATGCAAAAAAAGGCAACATAACGCAATCTTGCGCAATAACGGGTAACTCTACCCAACTCTTTATACACTCCTACTTATGCTCAGACTTAAGCATCGGAACGTTGTGGGCTCAACCCCACACCGGTGCAAGTTTACCTTTTCCTCCCTCTACAGGTACCTGGTTCTTCTGGTGAACACCGCCACACGACAGAACATGACTGAAATGAGGAGGTCCAAATTTCTGCATCAACAAACATCTTTCCATACCATGTTAAAAGTTGAAATTCGTTGTAAAAAATAAAAAAGTAAACATGTAGCTTTTTTTAAGTACTATTTTTGTAAGAATTTCAATTTGAAAATTTTCACTAATACCACAAATGTAATATATATATTCTAAAAATTTGTTGGAGGCATAAGTTTCCCCTTTCTTATTGGGGCCTTTGGTGCGCACATTTGGAATCAGAAATCTAAAGATTTATTTGGGAGTTGTGAGGCCTAGGAATTAGAAGCATGTATTTAAGATGTGATTTATTTGGGAGTTCTAAGCCTAGAAATTAGAAGCACGTATTTAAGATGCGATTTATTTGAGAGTTCTGAAACCTAGAAATTAGAAGCATGTATTTAAGATGCAATAATGTTGAAAAATCCGTATTTTTGAAGCCTGTGTACGGAGAGTTGTAGCCTGAGTTTGAGTAGTCTATTTTTTTTAGTGGCTTGTTTTGTGAATTTGTAATAGCCTTTGTATACCATAATATAATCTTGTTGCAATTTTAGACAATTTACTAAGAAGGAAATGTTCCATCCATTTTGAAATTGATATGTGGTTACTTATAATTTTGTAATCCTAAATTTTGTCATTTTTTTCATAGATCAACGTGCAAATTTTAAATTCAAAACAATCGTTGACAATAATGACATTAATCTTGATGTCATAAGTTAGGAGTCGTTTGTTTGATGGTAATTCAAGTTTCTCATGAGATGGACAACTGGATTACTATGTTTATTTAGGCGGTATATAAGATACTCAAGCATCTTAGGGGTCGTTTGGTTTGAGGATTTGCAGATGCCTGGGAATAGGGGATGCCTGAGAATAAAATGTCTGAGAATAAGATGTCTGAGAATCAATGATGTCTGTGTTTGGTACTGGATGAGAATGTCATCAGATTTTCATGGGTATCAATGATGTCTGTGTTTGGTGCTGCATGAGAATGTCATCCGATTTTTATGGGAATTAAATAATGTTTGTGTTTGGTGTTGAAGGTGAATGTCATCAAATTTGCAAATAAATTTTCAATTGTAATTAATTAATACAATAATAAAATTGAAGAAATAACGATAAAGATTATATAATTCAAAAACCAAATATAATTTATCATTGATTACTAAACAAGATAACTAGAATTTGTTGTTCGGTAGCTGAATATATGTGAGTCATATCTGCAAAATAAACCAAATGTTCAAAATCATCACATCTATGATTAGTTATTATATGGTAGTCTTAGTTCAAACAAATCATCAGAGGTGGAGCGCCCTGGTGGGGGTATGGGGGTAACGCCCCAAAAGAAAAATCTGATTTGATAAAACAAAGGTCAAAATGGAAAGAAGATAACATACTGTGTTAGCTATGAGATCGCACAACCTATGTGATAGGTTGTGAGATCACATCTCATAGGTTGTGCGATCTCATAGGTTGTGAGATCACATCTCATAGGTTGTGCGATCTCATAGTATATGAGATCGCACAACCTATGAGATCGCACAACCTATGTGATGTGATCTCACAACCTATGCGATGGGATCTCACAGTCTATGAGATGTGATCTCACAACCTATGTGATGCGATCTCATAGCTAACACACAGGTTCATCTTCAGATCGAATAGGTTCCAATAGCTAGACATTGGAATGAATCTAACAAAAAAAAAAAAAAAAAAAAATACCCTAAACCTGAAATCAGAGTCTGGGAAGAAGAAGATTTAAAAAAAAAAAAAAAAAAACAAATGAGAAGAAGAAAACATACCTAGAAAAGTCGGAGAAGAAGAAGAAGAATGGAGAAAATTATGCCCGGGCTAAAGGAAAAGTCACGATTTTCGGAGGGTTTGAAAAGCCATCCTAAAACTAATAAATAATGTCCGGGCTAAAAGAATGCCCGAGCATAAAGGGGCAACTTTCTAACCAAACATGGGCTTGGACCCAATCCCATGTCCACCCTTCAATGCCATCGAACCAAACGGCCCCTTAGGATGCTCATACGAGAGGCATCTCAAAAGTTTTGGATGCTCTCCTGAATAATGAGTTTCCAAGATTTGCATATCGAAGGCATTTTCTTTTTACTTTTTTACCTTCATTTTTCTTTTATATATATATACTTTCATTACAAATCAATATTATTTCTCTCAAAAGTTTATCTATTGTAATAATATATAAACACAATTTAGAGTAAATTATATTTTTGGTCCTGAAATTTGAGTTAGGTAACATTTAGGTCCATAAGGTTTAAAATTAACAATTTTATCCTTAAAATTTGCATTTGACCGCGCTTTTAGTCCTTCCGTCATATTTTCTATTAGCTCAACCGGACGTGACACCTATTTTTTTATAATTATTTTTACTTTTTTTTTTTAATTATTAAAATTAAAAAAACTTTCTTTTTCATTCTTTTTTTTTCCGTCTTCCCTCCTCTCTCTCCCTTCCCCTCCCTTCCCCTCCCTTCCATGCATCTACCCTCTTCTTCTTCCTTCCATAGCCGCTACCATGCCGCGACATTTTTTTTTATTTTTATTTTTTAATTTTTTTTCTTCTTTCTTTCGTTTTCTCCTTCTCCCCCTTCCTCTCACTTCGTCTTAGTTCTAAAAAAAAAATATTGAAAAACATTCGTTTTGGATCTAGAACATTTTCAGATCTGAAATCGTCTGCATGTGCCGTATGCCATCGTCGTGGGTTGCACGACAAAGGTGTGGACTCGTCGGAAGCGAAGGCCGCAACTGTTGGGTGGTTTTATTTGGAGGAAGGAGAGGATGGCGGAAGATATCTTTTACAAAGAAAAAAAAAGAGAAAAAAAAACTGAACTGTGATGTTTTTTTTTAAGTGAGAGTATGGGGAGAAGAATAAAATGGAACAAAAACACAGAGAGAAGAATGAAAAATATCAGAGAGACAAACTTTAAAATAAGCCTTCCTCTTGCATTTTTTTTTTTAAAAATAAATTATGGGTATTGTTTTTTTTTTAGATTTTAGTCAGAACCCATATGAGATATTTGTAAAAATTGAAAATCAATCTCCTTTCTCGAGTGTGAAAAATGAAATTGGGTAGCTTTTGTTTGAGCCAAAAATGGTGTTCACACGAAGATTTCGACGATGGAAATTCGACACGTGGTGAATGAATCTTGATTTGTATTTATGGTTGTATCTGTATCAGTGCGTAGTGGATTACAATCTCTAATGTTTATCCTCTGATTCTTTCTCTCTCAAATGTAATTGTGTTTTGAGGGGTTTGCAGTTTGTTCTCGATGTTGGATTTGTTTTGAGGGCTTTGCAGTTTATTCTCGATGTTGGATTTGTTTTGAGGGCTTTGCAGCTTGTTCTCGATGTTGAATTTGTTTTGAGGGCTTTGCAGCTTGTTCTCGATGTTGAATTTGGATCAAGGGCTTTACAGCTTGTTCTCGATGTTGAATTTGGATCGCGGGCTTCGCAGCTTGTTCTCGATTGTTTTTAGGGCTTTGCAGCTTGTTATCGATGTTGAATTTGGATCGAGGACTTTGCAGCTTGTTCTCGATGTTGAATTTGGATCGAGGGCTTCGCAGCTTGTTCTCGATGTTGAATTTGGATTGAGGGCTTTGCAGCTTGTTCTCGATGTTGAATTTGGATCGAGGGCTTCACAGCTTGTTCTCGATGTTGAATTTGGATTGAGGGCTTCGCAGCTTGTTCTCGATGTTGAATTTGGATCGAGGGCTTCGCAACTTGTTCTCGATGTTGAATTTGGATTGAGGGCTTCGCAGCTTGTTCTCGATGTTGAATTTGGATCGAGGGCTTCGCAGCGTGTTCTCGATGTTGAATTTGGATCGAGGGCTTCACAACTTGTTCTTCGATGTTGAAGGATTGTTCAGTCTTCCAAGAATTCAAGGAGTCTTCGTTGTTTGGGAATTCTCTCTGAGCTCTTAGGAGAAGAAATTTTCTGAACCTTGAAAACGAAGAATGAGCTCTCTATTTATAGAGTTCTCATGGGCCTAATGGGCTTGGGTCTGGATCCAATGGGCTTGGGCTTGGATCCAATGGGCTTGGGTCCAATGGACTTTTGGGTTCTGGGCCTAATGAGCTTGAATTCAATGGGCTTGGGTCCAATGGGCTTTTGGGCTTTGAGCCAAATTGTCATTTAAATAGCTTTCTGACCCGATTTGATTTTGAGCCCAATTGAGCTATGACCGATTTTGCTCGGTTAAGTTTATTCGATCCGCCGGCCATAATGAAGACACGTGGCGTCTGCGGATTGGCCGGAATTTCTCGGTCAACAAATGGATTGTCCATTTCATTCCAATGAAATCGTTAAAAAAAAAAAATCATGGAACGTGAAATGTTTCACATTTGAAACAAACTTTTCATTTCAGTTTGTCTTTTTTAATAGAACTAAAAGGAGAGGAAGAAATTGAAGAAAATAAAATAAATACACATGATAGAGACGAAACCATGATGGTGGCATGGCCGCTACCATATTTGGGAGGAAGAAGAATATGGAAAGAGGAGAGAGGAGGAGAAAAGAAGGAGAAAGAAAGAAATTAAAGAAAGAATTTTTTTTAATATTTTTTAATAATTAAAAATTAATAAAATTATAGGTTTTTTTTTTTTTTTTTTTTTTTTTTTTTTAGGACAAAGAAACACATATATTAAGAAGCTAAAATGCCACTTTGGGTACAAAAGAATAAATCTGAAGAAATGCAACTAACTAACCATTCAGGGGATTAGAATCCCAATCAAAACAGCCTGCACAATTCAAAGCTTGACCCGCCAACTGATGGGCTACCCTTATTAGATGAACGTGGGCTATAAGTCAGCCCAAGAATGTTTTCTTTAGACAGAAAACTACGAATCTCCATCAGCAAGGCCTCATGAGGAGAGAAATGAGTATTTTGCACAAGAAGAGCATTGACCACCGTCATCGCATCAGAATCGATCTGCACTCTCGCCAAACCCTTCGAAGAAATCAACTGGAGACCTCTCAACAGGGTCATTGCCTCCGTCGCGAAGACATCCCACCTGCCTGCGATCCTTTCTAACAAAGCCGCTACCAGTAAGCCATGTTCATTTCTGATCACCACTCCCACACCTGAATGGTTGAGAGAGTGGTGCACCGCCGCGTCCACATTCATTTTCAGATCGCCATGCCCAGGCGGCTTCCATAGTTGAGGTTCCGCAATCGATTCTGCCAAACGAGGCTCCCCATTTTGAACACAGAAGGCCCTCTCAGAAGCAGCCATAAACTCCCGAAGGTAGGAATCAATCCACCCCACCCTAACAATAGCGTCAGGTACAAACTTTCCTTTCGAAAACAAATTTCGGTCTGTCCAAATCGCCCAACAAGTCACAAAAAACTTAACAAAATCTTCCTTCGACAGGTGCTCCAAAGCCCACAAACACATTTCTTGAAAAGAAGGGCAATGGACAAAATCTCTACGGACTGAAGGATTAATGATGGACCAAATACCCTTCGCTCTCCTACATTGAAATAAGGTATGGCAAATCGTTTCCCTTTCATCTTTACAAATCGCACACCAAGGATGGACTGGGATATTTTTCTTGCACAGATTATGATTGGTAGGTAGAATGTTGTGAAAAGCCCTCCAAATGAACACCTTAATTTTATTTGGCAAATTACAGCACCACAAACCCTTCCACCATCTAACCATTCTGCTTGGATTAGAGCTACCCTCTTCGCTTCTGGATGCCATGAACAATTTATACGCGCTTTTTGTAGAAAAAACTTCATTCTTATCGTAGTGCCAAATCCATTTATCTGGGATTCGGGTTTGACATATTGGAATAGCAATAATTTGATCCACATCCTCATCCCAAAATATTGCTTCCAAAGTCTCTCTATTCCATTGGCCCCTATCGGAAATGAGCTCACTGACCTTTCTTTCCCTTTCAGAATGATGGTGAGGGGTGAGTAACCGAAATGTAGATTCCCTTAGAATCCAGGGGTCACCAAAAATCTTAGTGTCCTTGCCATTCCCTATTCTCTTCCTGAGGCCTAGCGATAGCAACTCTCGACCCCATAACAGGCTTTTCCATACATATGATGGTTTGTGCCCAATCTCTGCTTGCAACACCGATGTACTGTGAAAATATTTACCTTTAAGAACTCTAGCCACCATAGAGTTAGGGAACTGCAGCAACCTTCACACTTGTTTAGCCAAAAGAGATTGGTTAAAACCTTCCAAGTTTTTGAATCCAAGACCTTCTTTCTCCTTTGGCCAACAAATCTTATCCCAAGCCTTCCAATGGATATTTTTCTTAACAGATGTAGAGCCCCACCAGAACTTAGCCATATATCTAGCCAAATCATCTCCAACTGCTTTAGGGATTCGTATACAGGACATTGCATAAGTTGGAATGGCCTGAGCCACGACCTTAATTAGAATCTCTTTCCCTCCTGCTGAAAATAAATTTCCTTTCCATCCCGCAATGGCCTTTTGGACTCTCTCCTTAAGAAAATTCAAATCTCTACTTTTGTTTCTAGAGAAATGGGAAGGGAGTCCTAGATATTTCCCCAGGTTAGACACCACTCTTATCTTCATTAAATCTCTGATACTACTTCGGGAAACAGGCCCAACATTCGGGCTAAACAACATAGAAGATTTAGCAAAATTAATACACTGCCTGGAAGCTTTCTCATAAGTTTCCAAAGAATTCTTTAAAGATAAACATTCAGCCACAGAGGTCGCACAAAATAATAGACTATCATTAGTAAAGAACAAATGAGAAATTGGAGGGTTGTTACTCGCAATTCGACAGCCTGAAATCTCTTTCCTCTGCAATGAGGAAGAAGAAAGACCTTCTGCACATAGAAGAAAGAGATAGGGGGACAGAGGGTCACCTTGTCTCAGGCCCCTTTGAGGATGAAACAAGCATGTTGCCTTACCATTAATTAAAATGGAGAAACTGACAGTAGTTATGCAATCCATAATCATTTCAACCCAGGACTCATTAAACCCAAACTGAATCATGATATGTTTCAAATAATCCCACTCCACCCTATCATAGGCTTTACTCATATCGAGTTTCATCGCAACCAAACCCTTTGTACCCGACCGTTTTGACATTATGTGATTAATGCATTCGTAGCTGATTAGGATATTATTTGAGATAAGTCTTCCTGGGACAAAAGCGCTTTGGAATTCAGATATCACCTCTGGTAGAATCTGTTTCAATCTGTTTGCTATAACCTTCGAGATTATTTTATACGATACATTACATAGGCTAATGGGCCGAAAATCTGAAACCTCAACCGGTTGCTTTATCTTAGGAATAAGGACAATATTCGTATGATTGAGCTCCCTAACCGAAGCCTGATGATTCAATATCTTTAAACATGTCTCAACTGTCTTTCCCTTCGTGATGTCCCAAATTTTTTTATAGAAGAGGGTTGGAAATCCATCAGGGCCTGGGGCTTTTGTGGGAAACATCTGAAATAAAGCTTCATTTACCTCCATCTCGGAGTAAGGGGCCATTAGAATATCATTCATCCCCTGAGACAACTTCTTAGGGACATGTTTGGTAGCTTCTCTGATCTCATGCTCATTAGGCCTTGAAGACTTGAAAATATTTGCAAAATAATTCAGAAACACTTCATCCATCGCCTTCTCCTCAGAAACCCAAAAACCAGATGAATCCTTGATTTGATTGATAGTATTCCTCTCACGATGAAGGGAAGTTTTTTTATGAAACCACTTAGTGTTATGATCCCCCCATCTAAGCCAATTCTCCCGTGACCTTTGTTTCCAATAAATTTCCTCAGCGATCAAGGCTTTGTCTAACTTCACCTCGATACTACGAATCTCAGTAAAATTTGGCCCTCCTCTCCTATCATAAGCCGCCTGAAGCAAAGATCTTTGGGTATCGATTTCTCTATAAAATTCATGTCTCTTTGTGCGACCCCAACTTTTTAGCCCACGTCTGCACCGACTTAAAGCCTTCTGAAGAGGACCTAAGCCCGAAGGGCTGACACCCCTGACCCCTTCTAGCTCATGTCAATGGCGCCTAATCTGATCTCTGCAACTGGGATCCAAAGTCCATAACTCCTCAAAATGAAAAGTAGACTTCCATTTTCCAGAGTGTATACTTGACCCCTTAACTCTAAGATCCACATTTATTGGGCAATGATCTGATGCATACCACTCAAGATTTTTAACCCGAGTAGATTGAAATAAACTTTCAAAAGCTTGGTTCCCTAAAAATCGATCCAAGCGTTTCATTATAACCTGTCCCTTCTGCCATCTGTTGGACCAAGTAAACTTCTTTCCTACAAAACCGAGGTCCCTGAGGTGGGCCTCCTGAATTGTATCACGAAACCTATCCATGAAACGAGTATCTCGGGACCCTCCTCTCTTCTCATGCGCCCATAGACACTCATTTAAATCTCCACCCAGTAACCATGGAGAATCATCGTTATTTGCCAAGCGCTTAATGAGTTCACAAGTAAGCTTCTTGTTATGGCCCTCCGGACAACCATAGAGACCCGAGAATCGCCAACATAAGCCTCCCCAACTTATTCCGCAATCAATGTGATTTTGGGATATAGATCGTACTTCTACCTCCACACCACTTTTCCACAAGAGACACAACCCCCCACTGTTACCTCCACTCTCAACAGTAATGCAATGGCTAAATTTTAAAGCCACCCGCACACCATCTATCTTCTTTTCACCACACTTTGTTTCTGACAGAAATAAAACATCGAGATTATTAAGACGTATCACGTCTTTCAGATCACGGAGCGTCCTCGGGTTTCCCACTCCCCGAACGTTCCAACTAAGAATTTTCATTGTGTCCGGTGGGACTGCTCTACAACCTCCACCGATGTGCCAATGGTATTAAGAACTTCGAATGACCGCATCTTCTTGGCCAAACTTGCCTCTATATGATCATCACAAGTCTTCCTTTTTCCTCCCAGCCCCACATTCATCGATATATCAATAACCTGTGTTCTGCCTATCACCTGGTGTCTATGGAAACCTTTTGGCTTGATAGGCCTTGATAGGTAACTATCATTTA
Source organism: Herpetospermum pedunculosum (assembly GCA_028017165.1). Taxonomy (NCBI): domain Eukaryota; kingdom Viridiplantae; phylum Streptophyta; class Magnoliopsida; order Cucurbitales; family Cucurbitaceae; genus Herpetospermum; species Herpetospermum pedunculosum. Next base: position 46,718,166 of record CM051528.1, on the reverse strand, counting down.
TTTCTTTCTCTGCCATCCAATTTGTCTCCTCAGCAAACACCTCATCAGCCTTAGCTAGCTCTCTCCTTCCTCCCTCAATTTCCCTCCCAATGTTGTAGTCAATCACTAGATCAGATTCATCTGTGATCATGTACCCTCCTTCTCCCACCTCTTCTTCCCCCAGGCCATCGCCTAGACCTACCCTTGTCTTCTTTAGGGCCCCATCCCCCGCACTTGTTCCGACCTCCTCCCTTCCTAATATTTCCACATCTACCTTCTCCCTATCCATACAATGAATTGGTCTCCCCTGCTCACCTTCTCCCCCTGCTTCAGATATCGTTGGTCCCTTCTCGTCCTCCAAACAACCCCCTTCCCCGTTATCAGGCTTTCACCCTCCAACTCTCCCAATCGCTCCTTCCCCTCCCTCCCCATCTGAATGAATACCCTCCTCTACCCCGACTAAAATTATAGGTGTTACGTCAACATTTAGGATTAATAGAAAAATTGAAAAAAAAAAAAACCCTTAAGATAAAATTATTAAATTTGAAATCTTAGAAACTCAAATACTAACAAACTCAAACCTCTAGAATAAAAAAATGTCGTTTACCCTGTTATTTACTAAACAAGACTATCAACTACATAATCTTATTCTTTTAAAATAAGTTTAAGTATATATTTTGAGTTTAAATTGAAGTTAATATTTACTATTATAAATTAAAAAAAAATCAAAACAATATAAACTAATTTGTTTTACAAAATAACATATAAATTAATATGAATAATTTATAATAATAAAATACTAAATTATTAAAGACAAAAATGTCATATAAATTCAAATTATATTAATTAATATATAAATTACGAAGATAGAAAAAAAATATGATTGAACTAAAATATTATTGAAAAAAAATACAAAAAAAAATAAATTTTTGGTATCTCAAGTTTGAAATAGATGTCTATTTGATCAGATTTGAAAATGAATAGTCTAGTCTCCGAAGTTTGGAATGTGATTATAAATAGTCCTACAATTAGTTGAGAATGTTGATGTGGCCGTTAAATGAGAGGTCAATTTTAGGTGATTTTTTTTTGACAACATGTTGGGTGGGGGATTGAACCTAGGACCTCATGGTCACTAGTGATACATTATGCCGTTGAGTTATGCTCTTGTTGGCCAGACTATGACAGTGGTGAGTTATGCTCTTGTTGGCCAATTTTAGGTGATTAGACTATGACAGTGGTTTTTTTTTTTTTTTTTCCCTACTTGTTCGCAACCTTCCCCGTCGTCGTTTGACCCTCACTATCGCGTCGCCTCTGGCATACGTCACTATCGTCTATGACACTCGAGTGAGGGATGAATCAAATCTATAAGTGTTCATTTCTCAGATCTGTAATAATGGGAGTTTGTTCTTCAGATTTGGAACAAGAAAACTTTGGACGACAATGGGGTGCGTTCCAGCCAATCATTCATTGACCACCAACTTCGAAGCGGCAACGACAAGCGACATACGACAATGGTGCGCGACGACGAACCTCTGACGAACGTCCAGATTTGAGGATGAACACCTAGTTTCTAGATCTAAGAAATGAACCCCACTCGTTTGAGATCTAATTCTTCGCTCACTCTGACGACGAGCGACGAACACATGTCCAAATTTGAGGAAGAACAATATGAGGATGAACACCCAGTTCTAGATCAGAGAAACTAACACTTTCATATTTGGTTCTTCGCTCACGGGGAAACCATATGGCAGAACGGTGACCACGAAAAAGATGCTGAAGAAGAATGGAGAAAAAGAGAAACCACAAGAAGAGAAATGAAGAGAATAAGAGATGTGACAACATCATAGTCTAATCACCTTAAATTGACACCTCATTCAACTGTCACATCAACATTTTAATTCAACTAACAGTATGGACTAAAAATATATTTTACCCTACCTTATTTTTAAGACATTCGCATACAGAAAATCTTGCCAAACAAACCTATATCTAAATATTTCTTGACATTCTTACGAGTTTTTCAGAAAAAACAAACATGGTTTTATATTTCTAAACATCTATAACGGGATAAAAATACATATTAATAAAGTAAACATGAAACATTCCAATCAATAGTTGAACTGAAGACTTATATAATCAGAGAAAAAAAAAATTACAGGATGCGCGGGTTGACCTGCTTATTCCATCAACGTCGTTCAACCCGTGCTTGATTAAAATAATCAGAAAAAAATAGTATGCACGGGTCCAACTCGCGCATTCCATCAACGTTGTTAACGGGCATTCCATCAATATATATGCTCGGTTTGGCATGTATATATGACGTGATAAATACATAATTTATTATTATTATTTAATATTAAAAAATTAAACTAATCTTTCTCTCCCCCTCCACTCCCCCTTCAACAAGTTTTTTTTTTTTTTTTAAGTTCCATCTCCAACAAGTTGATTGATCAAATAAAAAAAAATGTTTTAAACAAAGGTTTTTTTTTTCTTCTTAGAACAATTTGGAAAACCTACAAAAACGCAACGAACCCAATCAAATTCAAAACTAAATCAGCCGAGGCTACCGTGAAAATATCTGATAAAGAGAGATTTGTAAGTAAAGTGCATGGTTTGAAAGATTTTAACAACCTTAATTGAAAGTTAGTTAATCACTTCTTTATTTTTGAAATTTTAGTCCAAAATTAAAAACTATCTACAATAAATAAATAAATTGAAAGATTTGGTTGAAATTATTATATTGTAAATTTCAGGAAAAGCTAAAAAACATGAGAATAATAATAAAAAGGTAAATAAAAACATCTCAGACGCCTTATTCTTCAAATTTGAATTTATTTCATTATACACATTACACATATGTTTGTTTTTAGATTACATCACAATCATATGCCAAACTTAAAAAGAATAATAATAAAAGGTAAATAAAAACAACTATTAAAAATGTTGTATATATCTACATGTAATTAATTCCTTCAATTTGCCAACAAGAGCATAGCTCAAGATGTATCGCCTAGTGACCATGACGTTTTAGAATCCATTCCCCACCCAACATGTTGTCAAAAAAAAAAAAAAAATTAATTCCTCCAATTTAAAACTCAATTTCATATGAAGTTCAGGTACAACCCAACTCCTTTAATGTGAGTTTATGATTTAGGACTTTGTATTTAAGAATTACAGTATTTTTATTAAAGTGTAATAAATCCTAAATACTAAACTCAAAACCCTAAATAATAAATCATAAACCTTAAATATTAAACCAATCATAAACCTTAAATATTAAACCCTGAATTGAAGGGGAAAACAGATTCTCCAAGCAAAAAAAGAAAAGAAAATTTTAAAATTAAATATAAAAAAAAAAATACTTTAACACGTGGCAACCTAAGATTGAGTCAACGTGTGGTAGAGCTCGGTTGTAGCCCAGCAGTGAAGTATTTCTCATAATAAAAACATCTCATGATAATTAAATCCATCCTATTATCAGGAGGAGATATAATTAAAGATAAATTACCAATTAATTTAATATTTAATGATTTTGTAAAATAATAATTATAAAACCCTTTCCTTTATATAAAGAGGAGGGATCATTAAACAAAGTGATTGTTAGGTTTTTGGAGAATACAAAGCATCCAAAGATGAAGATCTCTAATTTCATCCTTATTTTCCTCTCATTCCTTTTGTTTATATCATCTGCCATTGCTGCTAAAAAGGTAACAAAAAAGTATTGTAATTTGGTAAATGTTTCACTTTTACTCACCAAAAAATTGTTTCCAAAAGAGTTTCTCAAACAAGTCTCTTAAATTTTGGGTCTTAGGATCTCTCTTTTTGTTGGGTTGTTTTCTTTTTTTATGCATGCACTATTTAGCCCTTTTTTATTATTGATTTAGTCACAAGCGCACCTATATAATTAAATTTACGGTAATTCATCCGCTTAAACTTAATTGATTGGTGATTTAATATGATATCAGAGTTTTTTCTCCTATGAATGGTTTAGTCAAATTTATCATCGTTGGATGATAATTTTGTTTTTAATTATTATCAAATAAACCTTAGAATTGGGTATATCTTTGTTTTCGTATGTGGTGTTGGGTGTGTCGCAATGTTTTTAAAAACCCTAAAAATTGTTGGTATCTTTTTCTCTTATTTTCTTTATTGGTTGAGTTGAAATATAAGGTATATATCTTTGAGTTGTCCAAACAAACCCTAAACTTTATTTTATTTTTCTCGAGTTGTTTATTTATTTTTTATAAAAAAAAAGAAAAAAAAAACATTATCAACAAACCCTAAAATGGAATGTTTATTTTTTAATTGATTCAGTCGTATGTGGTGTTATTGGGATCCCATTCACATGGTTTAGAAGTTTCAGAAGTAGATCTTGAAAGGGTGGTTGATTCTCATTACAAATTACTCGGATCCATCTTGGGGAGGTTTGAAATTTTAACTAATTAATCTTCTCTAATAATTGAATTTTCTTTTAATATTTTTAATAATTAATTTGAAATTACATTCAGTTCTAAGAAGGCAAAAGATTCCATATTTTACTCCTACAAGAAGCATATAAACGGGTTTGCCGCAATTCTTGAAGAGGAAGAGGCAACCGAGCTTGCAAGTATATATTATAACCAAACTATATGTACTTTAAATTTAAATTTATATTCTTAGCATATAACAAATATTGAATTATAATTATGTGACAGAGCATCCAGGAGTAGCAGTAGTATTGCCAAACAAAGCAAAAGAATTACACACAACACATTCTTGGGAGTTTATGCATTTGGGGGAGAATAATGGCGTAATTCCCCCTACTTCTCCTTGGCATAAGGCTAAATTTGGAAAAGATGTCATCATCGCCAATCTTGATACCGGTAAATCTCCGTTTGATAACCATTTTGTTATAATATTTTTTTAAAAATATTTGGCTAATTTTTTAAATAATTGAATAGGTGTATGGCCGGAATCGAAGAGTTTTAGAGAAGGTAGATTTGGACCTGTCCCCTTAAGGTGGAAAGGAGGTTGCACCGATAAAACCGCTGATCGAGTGCCATGCAACAGGTACTGTTTTTACTAAATACAGTACTACCACTCTATTATACTCCCTTTAATTTTATCCTTATAAATAAAAAAAAATAAAAAAAATGCATCTTCTACTACACCCATCTTTTTGCATCATGTCTTATTCAATTCCGGTTTTAGACGTGACCAACATCTTTCTGTTTTCTGTTTTCTGTTTTTTATTTTTTATTATTTTTGAAAAAAAATAAATTTATATCCTAATTTTTGAGTTTGTATCAATTAAAACCTTAAATTGATACATTTGTTAGTTTAGGGTTTTAATTGATTAGTTTAGGGTTTTAATTGATACAACTTCCAAAGTTTAAGGGTATAAATTGATTTTTGTCTTATTTTTATTTTTTATTTTTTATTATTGAATATTTTGGAGTCAACCATAAAAAGATAATGTAACCTAGGATCAAGGATGAAAATATCTGTGGATATATCCGTAAATCGGAGACTTGGATATAGATATTAAAAGGTAATGGATATATTCAATATCTTTTATAAATAATCATAAAACATCAAAAATATCATATATTAAATTTAATATGAATCTAGATACTACTAACTAGATCTATAGCTTAGATTGAAAGTAATATAACTTAAATATTAATTTAAATATACTTTTTTACAAAAATTGATTTACAGAAATATTTATGGATATCGATATTTTATCGATATATCCATAGATAATATCAGTAAAATTGAAATGCCGATATCAACATGAATATCGATATTTTCATCCTTGCCTAGGATACAATATTTGATTTTGTCTTTAACAGAGTTGAGTAGTGCTACTCCCACCAGAAAATTTCCTTGCCTACATACAAGGTGTGTAGGTTTTTCTTATCCACACCTATTAAAATGTTGACAATGAAATTTTCTTTTTTCTTTCCCCTAGGTGTCAATTTTTTAATCCTAGTGGCTAGGAAGATATGAAATTGAAACCCTTAACAATAAAAATTGAAAATCACAATTGAACTATTAAGAAATACAAATACAATCGAACCGACTAAACTGACGTTCAGTTTGGGTGGTTCGTCGATTAGTTATAAATGAGTTGTGTTGGCATTAAATGGGTCGTGACCTGCTCTCGTCCCAAGTAGACGTCGACCTGCTCCCGCCCCATGTAGACGTCGACCTGCTCCCGCCCCATGTAGACGTCGACCTGCTCCCGCCCCATGTAGACGTCGACCTGCTCCCACCCCATGTAGACGTCGACCTGCTCCCGCCCCATGTAGACGTCGAAACCAACTTGCACACCTGACATGTCCTTAGCTTTTATTATATTAATACAATCGGTCGGTTTCGGGTATTTTCCGTTCTGTTTTTTAAAACTGCCAAACCGACCACCAAAACCGACAGTTTTGGTTGATTTGTTTTTGTTTGTCTGTTTTGACTTGCATTCCTAATTTTTTCGATTAATGAAGTTTAATTAAAAGGGTGATTAATTACATTAATAATGAAATAAACAAACAGGAAACTAATTGGAGCAAAATACTTCAACAAGGGCTTCATCGCGTATCAGCAGTCCGAAAATTCGACCTTCGACCTCTCATCGGTACTAAACTCTACTCGCGACTACGAAGGTCATGGGTCCCACACGCTCTCGACGGCCGGCGGAAGGTTCGTGGGCGACACGAGTGTGTTCGGATTGGGTCACGGCACCGCCAAGGGCGGGTCTCCGAATGCCCGAGTGGCTGCGTACAAGGTCTGCTGGCCAATGGAAGGCGGCGGGTGCTTCGACGCAGACATTGCCGAGGCCTTTGACCACGCGATTCACGACGGTGTGGATGTCCTTTCACTCTCCCTCGGCGGAGAAGCAGCCGAATACATTCTAGATGTCATTGCCGTTTCCGCCTTTCACGCTCTTAAGAAGGGAATCCCCGTCGTGTGCTCCGCCGGGAACTCCGGGCCGGAGACGAAGACTGTTTCTAATACTGCCCCTTGGATTTTGACTATTGGTGCTAGTACTTTGGATCGCGAGTTTCAGGCTCCTGTTGTGCTCAAAAATGGCCACCGCTTTATGGTTCGTCTCTCTCTCTCTCTCACCCTCTTTCTTTCCCACATATGTTATTATTTTTATTTCCTTTCATACAAATCTCTCTACTCGTTTTTTTATAATGCATTATATTCTAAAAAGAATTAGCTTAGGGTATTTTTGCCAACGAGAGTATAGTTCAACGGCATGATGTTATCGCCTAGTGACCACGAAGTCCAGATTCAATCCCCCACCCAACATGTTGTCAAAAAAAAATAGGGATAATTTTGGGATAATTAGGGTTTTTAAAAGAAACAAATTGTGGTATTCTTTAGTTGAAAAACATGTTGAGTGGCCCAGACAGATTTACCTAGGTGTAGGGGGCTCAAGCCCCCTTCAACTATGACAACATATTTAATTTGTATATAATTTGCGGCCAATTTTTTTAAATAGTTTCATGTTTTATTGGTAAATGAATGTTTAGTCCCCTAATCACCCTAATTTAAGCCTTGTACATTTTTTGTGGTTAATTTTATTTTAGCCTTCGAAACTCAAAGTTTTAGATTTTTCTAGGGTTTAGGGTTTTATGAATCAATTTTTGTTTTACTCAAACTCACCATAGTTCGGGTTTGAAAGTAAGAACAAACTTTTATAATCGCACGATAAGAATTAAATCAACGTACAAATCGCAATTAAATCTTGAATCTTGTACAATGTACTTTAATACTTTCTTGAAAATTAGGGCTCCAGCCTCTCCAAACCATTAGCAGGAGACAAGCAATACCGATTGATAACCGGAGGTCAGGCGAAAGCGAAGAAGGCCACGGCGGAGGACGCGATGCTGTGCAAGGCAGACACTTTGAATCATTCAAAAGTAAAAGGGAAGATCTTGGTTTGCTTAAGAGGAGAAAATGCAAGAGTGGACAAAGGAGAACAAGCAGCCCTCGCCGGAGCTGCCGGAATGATACTATGCAACGACAAGCAAAGCGGGTTCGAAACCATCGCCGATCCCCACCTTCTTCCAGCTTCCCATATCAATTACATAGACGGCCAAACTCTTCTCTCTTACATCCGTTCCACCAAGTAAGTAATTTTAATTTTTCTTGTTTGTTTGAAAATTATTAGTTAGTAATTGTGAGATCAATTGTTGTATTTTTTTTTTGGCAGAAAGCCGATGGGGTATTTGATCCCGCCGTCGTCCAAAGTTAACACTAAGCCTGCTCCGACTATGGCGGCCTTCTCATCCCGAGGACCCAACGTTATCACTCCTGAGATAATCAAGGTTAAAAAATTAAAAAAAATATTAAATTATTATAACATGTTTGTGAGTTTTTAGGTTTCATAGTACTTTAATCTAGTATTCTTTAGATGATGTAATCTAACCAAAGTCAGCTTAGAGTTAATTGCATATACTCTTTTTTTTCTTTGAGGTCAGAAGTTCGAATCTCTCAACTCTATTTTAAATTAAAAAGAAAAAAAATCATCTAATGAATAGCTACTTGTTTGGTACTTGAAACTAACGTGCTAACGTGTCTATGTAAGTTAAGAAATTAGTGTCAATTTAGAGTTAAATAATTAAAAGATTTGTAAATATGGTGATTTTTATTACTATAGCCTTCGATAACCTTCGATAGCCTTCTATCGACTATCAGTGATAGATCGATGATTAACCTTCGATAGCCTTCTATCGGCTATTAGTGATAGATCGGTGATAACCTTCGATAGCCTTCTATCGGCTATTAGTGATAGATCGGTGATAACCTTCGATAACCTTCTATCGGCTATCCGTGATAGATCGTTGATAACCTTCGATAGCTCTCTATTGGCTATCCGTGATAGATCGATGACTATCAGTTATAGCTACTGAGTTCTGTTTTTTTATATAGAATTTTATCCAGGACTATCAACAACTATCACTGTTTTTTTATATTTTGCTATATTTGTCATTATGTTGGGCTTTATTTTGCTATTTATGCAACTAGCCCATAAAAAATATGTATTTAAATCTTAAATTTACGTAGAATCCACTGGTTTATGTGCTTCGGTATATATTATAAAATGAAAGAATTATATTCTGTTTGTTCATACTATGTTATATATCTTGTTCTTCCAATTCCCTTTTTTGTGATTGGATTAAACTTTTCAGCCCGATGTAACCGCACCTGGCGTGAACATAATCGCAGCATACTCAGAAGCCATAAGCCCATCAGGCGAGGCATTTGACAACAGAACAGTTCCATTCATAACAATGTCAGGCACCTCCATGTCCTGCCCCCATGTCGCGGGGCTGGTCGGCCTTCTTAGAGCTCGCCACCCTCACTGGAGCCCCTCCGCCATAAAATCCGCCATCATGACCTCCGCCAGAATTCGCGACAACACAAACAAGCCCATGCTCGACGCCGACCTCTCCCTCGCCACCCCTTTCGCCTACGGCTCTGGCCACATCCGCCCCGCCGGAGCCATGGACCCCGGCCTCGTCTACGATCTCACCCCCGACGATTACTTGGAATTCCTCTGCGCCAGCGGCTACGACGACAATACCATCAGAGCCTTCTCCGATGGCCATTTCAAATGCCCGGCTTCGGCGAGTCTTCTGAACTTTAATTACCCCTCGATTGGAGTTCAGAATCTGACCGGCAGCGTTACGGTTAGGAGGAAGTTGAAGAACGTGGGGACTCCTGGGGTTTACAGAGCTAGGGTTCGGCAGCCGGAAGGAGTTAAGGTTTCGGTGAAGCCGAGAGTTTTGAGGTTTGAGAAGGTTGCGGAGGAGAAGAGCTTTAAATTGACGATCACCGGAGCTGTGCCGAAGAATCACGTCGTCGACGGGGTGCTGATTTGGACTGACGGGAAGCACTTTGTTAGGAGCCCCATTGTCGTTTCTTCTGGCTTGTTCTGAAGAAGCCATTTTTAGTATCATATTTTAGATTTTTTTTTTTTTTTTTTTTTTTTTTAGGGTTTTAGAGATATATCATTTTCGTTTTACAGTTGTGTTTTTTTTGAGTTTAAGCAATTATTGAAACATACATTCTTTTGTCACCAATTGAGGCGGTTTTGGGATATGGTCAATTTCTACTTAGTTTACCCAATAATTTTCTCTAAGAATTACCAATACAAAACTATATAAGATGGGGTATTTTTAAGTAAGTTATTTACATAGATGAGCATATATATATATATAGGTTAATTAACTAGTCTGTCAACCAATAATAGGTTTTCGAATCCACTCTCTACATTGTTCAACTTAAACAAGAAAATAAAATGTTTAGGTCCCATTTGATAACAATTTGGTTTTTAGTTTTTAGTTTTTGGTTTTTGAAAATTAAACCTACAAACACTAGTTCCACGTATAACTTTATTTGTTTTGTTATTTAGTTTCTACCCATGTCTTAAAAAAAACAAGTCAATTTTGGAAACTAAAAAAATAGCTTTCAAAAAGTAACTTTTGTTTTAGAATTTGACGACACTATATAAGAATTCAATTGTTTTTTTTTTTCTTCCGAAAAGTGTAATCATACTAAGGAAATTAGGAGAAAACAAACCAAAATTTAAAAAACTAAAAACTAAAAACGAAATGGTTATCAAACCTAAAAACGAAATGGTTATCAAACTGGACCTTAAATATTGGTTGGAGAATAGAAAAAGAGGGAATTATATTCTTAGAGATGGGACCACTTTTTTGTGTGCCAGCATAGCTTTCTCACTCTAGTGGACCCTACAATTTTTTGAATTCGAGTAAAAAAATACATTATATGGAATGAGCTTTGAACCTTATATAGTGTTAGGATTTGTGGAGATTGGTGGAGACAAAACTCATGACTTGTTGAAGGAGTTGGGCCATCAACTTAGGCCCAACTATGGGTTTAGGTTAAGAATTTTATTCACTATGATTTTTTGTTGCAGTGTTGATCTGTGTAGGCAGTGTGCGTATTGATAAAAATACAGTGAGTATTTTTGCGAGAATTTCTCTTCTTTGTTTATCCTAAGCTACCAGGTTGTGGTACTTGGAAGCAAATAGTTCTAGAGTTGGGCTAATTGAGTGAGTTTTGTAGCGCGAGCTTTGAGTGACTTTGTAATCTCCATTATTATAGTAGAACCTGCAGTTGCAGAAGAATGAACGTAGTCCCGAGATCGGGGCGAACCAATATATCTCTCGGTGTCGTTATCTCTTTCCTTAATCTTTTATTATTGTATTTCGTGACCGATTGTCTTTTGGATTCTAACCTGTGAAGTGGGAGGTTGAGATATATTTAGTTTATTTCGCATTTAATTATATCTCGATGTTTTTAATCCCAACAAGTGGTATCAGAGCTTTTGGTTCAGGAATCATGGGAGCGACGAATCCAAAAAGTTTCGAGGGAGTCACAAAATTTGATGGAGAAAATTTTGGTTATTGGAAGATGCAAATCAAATATTTTCTAACCTGCAAGAAAGTGCACAAGGCACTGAAGGAGAGACCGAAAGAGATGTCAGATGAAGATTGATTGGATATGGATGAACAGGCAGTTGCAAATATAAGGATGTGTCTGTCGATGGAAGTGGCTCGTCTTGTAGCCAACAAGACTACTGCAATCAAGCTAATGGAAGCGCTTACAAACAAGTATGAGAAACAGTCTGCCAATAGTAAAGCATATCTACTTAAGAAAATTTTCAACATGCAAATGATTGAAAATGCATCAGTTAATTCATATATTAATGAAGTTACCGCTTTAGTTAATCAATTGAAGTCTGTCAAGATAACATTTACTGATGAAGTGTATGCTATTCAATTATTAATGTCTTTACCTGATAGTTGGGAAACGATGAAGACAATAGTGTCTAATTCGATTGGAGATAACACTCTGAAATTTTCAGGGGTTTGTGATTTAGCTATAGCTGAGGAAATTCGTAGGAAGGGGAGTAGTAAAGAATGTACTGTAGGATCATATTTAGCTTTAACTAAGGGTAAAGACAAAATTGATTATGAAGATAATAAATTGAATAACAATAGGAAAAAGTGGAGTCATAGGAATAAAGAGGTAGAATGTTTTTACTGCCACAAGAAAGGTCATTACTGATGGAACGATATACGCAGCGGAAGCGATTTTAGATCGATGATACTCTAATTTCATCAATTTAACAAATAGAAAACATGCTCAAACGACAAAAATAAGAAATTTAGAATTACATACCCTTGTAGTTCCAATTTCTTCAAGTTCCGCCGCACGTCCTCGTCACGAACTCTTCCGGCCTCTTCTCACGAACGCCCCGAGGACCACTCCAAGTAGTCCCGCTATCCTCGGCGCCGTGCAACTGAGTTGTGGGACTCCGTTACAAGAGAAAAGAAAAGAAAAGAAAATAAGAAGAAAAAAGGAAGATGGAGAAATGAGAGTTCTGTGAAGTTAACTATGAACTTCATAGTACGAAGTGCAGTCATCTTCAAAATTCCAAAACTCCAAACAAACGAGTTCTTAAACTCATTCAATTTAGAGAACCCACAATACATATATATATATATATATATATATATCAAAATATACATGTCTTACATGCATGTGCATGTAAGACATATATATATAATTATTATTATTTTAAAAATTAATTACAAATTAATTAATTTTAAATAATAATAAAAAATTTTATTTATTAAACATTTTAATAAATAAAAAATATATATATATTAATTAATTAAACTTTTTAATTAATTAATATTATTTAATTCAATGTCAAATATTAATTAAATATTATGGCTAAACCTATTTTTCGAAAACCGACTTTTTTTTCTTCACATGAATTCTATTCATGTTTTACACCATTCTCATATTTAAATCATATTTAAATATGTCTATCAATCTTCCACATACCGAATTTGAACAATTCAAATTCTTTTTCTTTTTCTTTTCTCTTATATTGTTGCACGTCGTTATCCGAGCTAGCCAAGAGAACCTAAAGAACCTACAGATCATGAGCTCCAACGATACGAGATTATCCGGTCAAAACTCTTTTGACCCGAATCAATCAACTTTCGTTAACCCCCGGAGATTTCACTATAGTCCGAGGGTTGCACTCTCCTCACTGTAGATATATTATGTCCTCTTGATATAGCCGTCATGGGCAAGTCGACCCTTCACAGGTTGTTCGTAATCACAGCTGGGTCATTTAAACCGTTTAACCCCTGCATTACGTCTTGTTCCTTAAGTACCACTGACACCTCAAATGAACAATAGATCTGTGGTCCAACCAACAGATCAATTAACCCTCTCATCTCATGAGAGTGTGAGCGCTCATTGTCCAAGCCCCAGAGTCAGCTATTAAGGGAACAACCTATCTACTAACTCTAAAGAGCGGGTTAGGAGTGAACTCTAATCTTGCTGTACTATGTTTCCAGCTACCTATTCGACTTTATCCCCAAGATGGTAGGCTTATTGAGTCGGCGCTGATGGACCCCTTTCACCCGTGCAAGTCAAAGGATACTTTCGAATAAGCAGGAGTTCATAGGGAGCTCAAGATTGAGATCGAGTTACCTAGGCCATCAAATGATCGGTCTCATCAGTAAATAGTGTTATAAAGAGAGAGCGACATATTTCGCGGTTCGATCTTATGCAAACTCTTTGCACAGGACGGCCTCACTCGCACATCTCCATGTGAAACGATTCAGATCACATCGTTTTGTATAATACAAAGTGAGCCGCATCCAATAGTGTTACCAGGATAAGGTACCCAACCTTATCCGTATGCTATAGACTGTTTTGACTGACTACTTGAGTCTGATCCACAACAAGTCATACATGAGGCTCAAGTACTCATATTAAGCCATGGGTGTTGGTCATTGGTATAGATTAAGCTAAACACGTTTCACTTTATTCCAGTAAACTCTTTTACTGAATAAAACTAATAACTCTTTATTCTAAATAGAATATTTACAAACATAACAGTTTACAAACCACGAGTTTTAGGACATAAAACCCAACAAACTCCCACTTGGACTTAAACGTCTGTGGTGTACATGTTAGGTGGAGAAAACTAATATATATCATATAACAAAAGATTTCTCCCACTGTCTTCTCCAGCAACTCGGAGCCCTAGACTCTTCTAGGTGTCTCTCAAACACTTTAGCCATGAGAGACTTAGTAAACTAATGAACATGAAGTACTACGAGGCTTTACATGTGACCATCACATCTCCTCATAACACTAACTGCGAGCTCAACTTTTGAACCTTTTGTTGCTTCACAAGCTGCAACAAGAACTTAGCTACCACCAAATAATTAACAATACAACTCTTGTATTTTATTCCTCGTTTGCACTAGGACAAACTTTAACCAGACTCCAATCTAATTGGACTAATATCTTCTGACAGCTCCCACTACATAGCACATATCGGATCATGTATCTCAAAAGATACATCTAACCTCCAATATGTAAATGCACACGAATGTGTCTCATATCCTTAACACTTGAGGTGTCTTAGGAAACCATTTTCATAGACCATCGAATATTAACAATACTTTGTCAATATAAGATTTTTAGAGACAGTGCTAGCGATTTGTTCTTACGACTCAGATCTACCTGAATCCTTAGAACAAACTAAGTCGTCCTCCAAAACAGTTTAGGAATGGGTCACTAGTTTATGCTTAAAAGTCAGAAGGTAATCCTACATCATTTTCCATGATTAGGACATAAACTACGGGAATATTTTATGAAAGCTACAACATTGACTAAATCCTTGTCAAACAAGGTTTATCAAATTATTGTTCAAATTTTTGTTCAAAACCATAAGGTTTGATCACCGTATCAAACCTAATAATTCAGGACGAAGATGCTTTATTTCAATTCATAAATGAATCGAATAAGCTGACAAACTATTTGCTCTTTGTCCCAAGCTATGAATCTTTCTTGTAGAGACTTATAGATACTCAGATCAAGATTGCGATTCTGCAGAAAAACAGTCTTAATATCCACTTGCCTTATTCTATACCATAGAACATGGTAGTGGATAAGAGTCATCTATTTAACTTATGTCTGACAACAAGAGAAAGAGAGTATACACAATAAACCCTTTCTCTTCGGGACAGTCCCTTTACCAGAAATTCAAGCCATAAAGGTTTTCACCTTAGTGGCTTGGTCTCAATACCATTCATAGATTTATGGCTTTGAGCCATTTCGCCTTGTCTATATAATCCATTGTCTGTTTAGAGACAATGAATCCTCAATGTCATCATCAAGTATGATAACTTTGAGTTTAAGACAAGCCAATACAGCGGACCGGGTCGTCCCACAACCCTCCCACTGCATTGAGGCTTTCTCAACGATTGAGAAGCTTCAGTTTGATCAACAACCTTTGTTGATATCAACTATAACTTTCTATTTACTTTTAGTCTTAACACACTAGTTGTTTTCGAGTTTAATAGAACACATCAATATATATCTTTTGCTAAATGAACTGTTGATTATAAAACCAAAGGATATAATATACAAGTGTTCAGTTTAAACAAAAAATATAGACAATAATTACATATAACAAATGTCATTATCTATATACAACAACTACAAAGACTCCCACTAGTTCAGCTGCAATGATATCTCCATATCTCACGGCGAGAAAACCGACTGTCATGAACTAGTTTCCTGAAGAATAACAAACATGATTAGTGGTTCCTGAAGACATCCAGGTATGACATTCATATTCCACTAATCTTGTTTAGACAAATAAATCACATGTATCTTGTCGTTTTTTCTCAGCAAGGTATTTTGGGAAGTTGCACTTGCAATGCCCATCTTCATTACAATGGAAACATTTTCCTATGTCTGAAGACTTCATCTTGCAAATAGTAGGGCCTTTGCCCTTCCTCATGTTTCTCTTCTTCTTCTGAATAATCTCTTTACTCAAAGAAGCAGACTTAGGCTTACTCCCTAACGCCAACCTCATAAGGAATTTCTTCGAAGTGACAACATTTACCTCCTTCTCTTTTCCTTTACAGGTGTGCAGAGATTGATAAGTCTGCAGCTCATTCAGAAGTGAAGTCAAGTTGTATTCTATCTTATTCATCACAACATTGGATCTGGAATTAAGAAAACTCTTCGAAAGAGATTCCAAGATAAAACTAACTTGGCTTTTCTCGTCGATGGAAGCACCGTTTACTTCCGTCGCATTAAAGTGGACCACCATGTTAAGGACAAGCTCCCTAACAGAGGTATCCTCCACTATGCGAGAGTTATAAACGAACATGAGGGCTTCATTACGAAGCGATGAGGACGGCTGTCCAAACATTGCTTGTAATGAAGACATGATTTCCTTCGCGGAAACCATAACCTCATCCCTCTTGGCCAAAACATCTTGCATGCTTGCCAAGATATAGACTCGGGCTTTATCGTTAGCCCTAATCCATCCATCGTATGCGTCTCGAACACTTCGAGAAGCACTCGAGCCAGGAGTAGGAGGACATTCCTCCGTTAAGACAAACCTTAGGTCGTCGAGAACCAGAATCGCATTCAGGTTCGACTTCTAGGTCCCGTAATTTTCTCCGGTCAATTTGTCGTGAGCTAACTACTGTATAAACGAGCTCGACATGCTGATAAAGAATGTAAATCTATTAGTGAAACAGTTTTAACCTATTTAAACCAATTAAAGGGTTTAACAGCAAATAAAATACCCAAACTCTTTATTTTCTTGCAACGATACTTTAGTAAGTCATAATGGTCGCCACCGAAGGGTAGTTGTTACGTGCTCAATGTGTTAAAATAAGTAAGTAATAAGATAGAAAGAGCACTCAGAACATGCAAGCATACATGATCGCCAAAAACTTGTTACGTGCTCAATGTGTTAAAATAAGTAAGTAATAAGATAGAAAGAGCACTCAGAACATGCAAGCATACATGATCTTATAGCAAGTAGTAAGTATTTTTTCATTCGTTTTCCCACAGAGATTTATTTCAAGCTATTCGTGAAGTGTAAAGTTAAGAAAGAAAGGGTGGATTCGATGGGGTAGAATTGGTTTTTAATTGTCTATTTCCTACTGAATACGAAGAGGGTAGCAACATAAACAAGTGCAAGTCAAAGCTAAACTCAAATGAAAAGAGACGAGATCAATAAATGAAGACAAAAACAGCTAGACAGAATTGTAACTTAGCAGAATTGCGGAAACAGCAATTCTACCGCAATTGTAATAACAGCGAAAGTGTGTAAAATGATGAATTAAGGGCTACTAACGACTATCCTATAGGCTTTTTCATACGATTCTCAAGCACTGGATCAACTTACTATGCATCAAACTATCTCAATCTCATGTATCTTCCGATTTCATGCATTAGATTCTTTAGTTTACTCATGTCCAAGTAAGGTCTTAAGCATCTTGTTAAGGCAGAAGGATATGGTTTGTACTAGGGAAACGCCTATTCCTAGGCCGTTTCCTGGCTACCTTGAAAGGCTAGCATGAGTGTATGACTCTGAACTCTTACTCCTTCCAGAGGTTAGGAGTTCTTTGGACAAAATGGATGGCCAATCGAAATTGCCCGTGGGATGAAGCTTACATACAATCAATGCTTCGAGAGCTATCCTACATGCTTGGTTCACGTTTTTTAGCCTATATTGTTGTCATTAGCATGCCCCTAAGTGACTTAGCTACTCATGGATATGGGGTAAACAAAAATAAGAGATGAAGAAGACATGCTTAGAAGAGAAATATACTTAAAACAGCAAGGAAAAACCGTAGCAGCAAAAGAGGGAAACTTGTGAAATAATAACTATGCTTTGATTACTTGATTGTTTGAATGGATAAAAAAGAGAAACTTAAAGTGCATAACAAAAAGACAGAACACAACGAAATGGACTGATCTAATTACAAGAAAGGAAACAACAACAAACTTAAGCTGGAAAATGGAAATAAAGACAGAAAGCAGTAAAAGATGCTTGGAAGCCTCGTTGCAACCGCCTCGGCTGAAAGGGATGAAAGAATAGCTTTGCTTGGATGAATCCAATCGGGAGAGAAGATGAATCTTCTCTCCTTCCTATCAGATTGTCGATTCCAACAGCTGAGACTCTCACACCAACAGACGGCAAAGGGAAACAGGAAGAAAGATGGGGCTGCGAGAAGACTTCTACGCTTTTGGATGATGCTTGAACCCTCGACTTTGACCCCCTTTTATAGTAATCTGCAGGTGCGTTTGGGCCAAGGAGAACCATCAATCTTCAACGTCGTACTTCAGAATGGATGGAGGAGAAAGAACGAATCCCTGAAATAACGGAAATTAACAGAAAAGGATCAGTCAACTTACGGTTTTCACTTGAAACATTGCGGGATCAGCAATGTTTCCGCAATGCTTGTTTTTCATTCTTTTCCTTCGGTTTTCAACCCTTTTCTTTCCTATTGTACAAAAGTCTTAATTTAGCTACCTTCTTCTCATTCTCATATTTAAGCATAGGTTTAGGCTAAATGCTATCAAAAACACCTAAGAGTGGACATCTTTCTAAGATAATTAAGTCCTAAAAAGGTCACTTTTGGAGACGTAACAGTAGTCGAGCACCTCTTTACTAAATCAAGACATTCTTGACTAAATGCTAGCTCCAGAATAACTCATATTCCACTAGCATCTTAGTTATCATTTTCGGTCTGGATTTACTAACTCCTTAGCCAATCCCGTAAGTGTGACCCTCCATTCTTAGAATGCACAGGACGGCCCCAACAGTGCATCCGAAGAGTATGTCAGAGTTGAGAATGACCCTATGTTTCTTTATCCATAAATGGTGACTGACTTGTTTGACCCCCATGAAACGACCCTCTGGTAGAACACTTTTGAATGTGCTCCAAAATTCAAGCTGTCGAGGCTTGCCAAAATAAAATTTATAAACCCGAATGCACCGAGCAATTTGCAGCTTAGTGGTAACGGGGTCGATCCACAGGGAATTAAGAAATTTAATTCAACTAAGTCTAATTTGCTAATTATAAAAAGTATGTGCAAATTTAGTAAAAAAAAATGGTAATTTGGTTTGGGGGAAGGGAGCTTCTAGAATGTAATGCTAACGGAAAATTAAATGGCGAAGTGCAAAATTAAATGGTCGTGCTTAACTTCGAGTAATGGGATTGATCGCTATGGACATTCAGTTCATCGATACAATTAATTAGCTAATCATGCTTCAGAACACAATTCATTTGGCTAATTGCTAGCTCAAATGACCCAAAGATGTAATTAGACATGTGCAATTCTAATTGTTCTTGGCCAATAATCCATTCAAGGTCGCGACCCCTAAATTGACCATGAGCCAGTAACGGGAACATTGTGACGGTTTAATCCTAAGACTAACCCGATTTCTCTCTCGCCTTAAGCCTAACATGAAAACGTTAACTAATTCAGATTCCCAACTTGATGGAGCGCCCATGGCACGCAGCGGAAGCGATTTTGGATCATGGACACTCTAATTTCATCAATTTAAACAAAACGGAAACATGCAAAAGCGAAGAAAAAGAGAAGTTAGAACACATACCCTTGTCGTTCGTAATTCTCCAATTTCACCGCCAGAAGCTCCTCACGAGCTCAACGATCCTTCTCACAAAACCTTCGTGGACCACCCACGGTAGTCCCGCTATCCTCAGGCCGAGAAACGGAGTAGTGGGACTCCTTTTACAAAAGAAAAGGAAGAAGAAGCTCCTCTGAAGAAAAACTAATTTTTCTAAACAGAGAGCAGATGAAGACGGAAGAAGAAGCTGAAGAGATAGAGAGAGAGATTCTAAAAATGAAATTCTCAATTTCATTTTGAGAACCCCAAAGTGCACTATCATTTCTATTTCTTTTTCTTTTTTTTTTTTTTTTTTTTTTTATTTTTATTTTGATTGATCTGTCAATTGCAAAAGGATATATACCATGTATATATTTTACATGTGTCTTACATTGCATGTAAGACACATGTAAATATATATATATATATATATATATTATTATTATTATTATTAAAAATAATAATAATTATTTTATTAATTAAACTTTTTAATTAATAAAAAAATATATATATATTAATTAATATTATTTAATTCAATATCAAATATTAATTAAATAATATAATTAAACCCGGTTTTTCGAAAACCGACTTTTTGCACATGAATCCTATTCATGTTTTCAGACCAATCTCATATTTAAATCATATTTAAATATGTCCATATTTAAATCATATTTAAATATGTCTATTCTTCTTCCACAAACCCGAATTTGAACGATTCAAATTCTTTTCTTTTCTTTTATATTGTTTCACGGCTTTATCCGAGCTAGCCAGGAGAACCGTAAGGACCTACAGATCATGAGCTCCAACGATACGAGATTATCCGGTCAAAACTCTTTCAACCGAACTAATCAACATTCGTTAACCCCCGGAGACTCCACTAAAGTCCAAGGGCTGCACTCACCTCACTGTAGATATATTGTGTCCTGTTGATATAACTATCATCAGTAAGTCGATCCTTCACAGGTCGTTCATAATCACAACGGGTCATTTATACCGTTTAACCCTTGTATTATATCTTGTTCCTTAAGTACCACTGACACCTCTAATGAACAATTGATTTGTGGTCCAACCATCAAATCAGATTCCTCCCTGATCAGGAGAGGATGGGCCCACTGTTCAAGACCTGGAGTCAGCACTAAAGGGAACAACCTTTCTACTAACCCTGAAAGCGGGTAGGAGTGAACTCCAATCTTGCTACAACTATGTCCCCAGCCACTTATTCAATCTTATCCCCAAGATGGTAGGCATATTGAGTCGGCGATCTGGCCACTCTCACCCGTACAAATCAAAGGATAAGGTTGAATAAACAGGAGTTCATAGTAAGCTCAGGATTGAGATCGAGTTACCTAAGTCATCACATGAAAAAATCGGTCTTTACAGTAAACGGTGTTATAAAGAAAGAGCGATTTTAATTCTTGGTTCGGTCTTGTGCAAACTCATTGCACAGGACGCCCTCACTCACATGTCTCTACATGAAACGATTCGAATCACATCGTTTTGTACTATACAAAGTGAGCCGCGTCCAATAGTGTCCCCAGGATAAGGTACCCAGCCTTATCCCTATACTATAGACCATTTTGGCTGTCTACTTGAACTTGATTCACATTCATGTCACACATGAAGTTCAAGTACTCACACTATCGCCATGGGTGTTAGTTATTGGTATAGGTTAATACAAACACAATTCACTAAAATTCAATAACAACTTTATTGAAATATAATATATACATTCATTCAGTTTACAAACTACGAGTTTTAGGACATAAAACCCAACAAACTCCCACTTGGACTAAAACGTCAGTGGAGTACATGTTGGTCGAGAGAACTAGAATATCAAATATCTAAAGTTTCTCCCACTGTCCTACTGAGCAGCTCGCAGCCCTAAACTTTTTAGGTGTCTCTCAAACACTTTAGCCGTGAGAGACTTAGTAAACGGATCAGCAATGTTGTGCTCCGAGGCTACCTGTGTGACAATCACATCTCCTCGTTGCACTATCTCCCTGATGAGATGATACTTCCGCTCAATATGCTTTCCACGCTTATGGCTTCTAGGTTCTTTAGAATTTGCCACTGCACCGCTGTTATCACAATAAAGGGTGATTGGCAAGTTCATATTTGGAACAACTTCCAAATCTGTCAAGAACTTCCTAAGCCATACAGCTTCTTTCGCTGCTTCGCAAGCTGCGACATACTCAGCTTCCATGGTGGAGTCAGCAATACAACCTTGCTTTATACTCCTCCATACTATTGCTCCTCCGTTAAGAGTGAACACTGATCCTGATGTAGATTTCCTCGAATCTATATCAGTCTGAAAATCAGAGTTAGTGTATCCTGCAAGGATCAAATCCTTCGCGCCATACACAAGCACATAGTCTCTCGTTCTCCTAAGATACTTGAGGACGTGTTTAACGGCTGTCCAGTGATCATATCCTGGATTGGACTGGAACCTACTGACAATTCCTACTGCATAGCAGATGTCGGGTCGTGTACACAACATAGCGTACATGAGACTACCAACTGCAGATGCATAGGGAATTCGTCTCATATCCTCAACCTCTTGAGGTGTCTTAGGAGACTGTTCCTTAGACAAGTGAATTCCATGCCTAAAAGGCAGCGAACCTTTCTTGGAATTCTGCATCGAATATCTTGACAACACCTTGTCAATATAAGATGCTTGAGACAACGCTAGCACTTTGTTCTTACGATTCCTTATGATCTGAATCCCTAGAACAAACTGAGCCTCTCCCAAATCTTTCATTTGGAATTGGGTCGCTAGCCAATTCTTAACGTCAGTTAGGAACCCTACATCATTCCCAATGAGTAGTATATCGTCTACGTACAAGACTAAGAAAGCTACAACAGTATTGACTACTTTCTTGTAAACACAAGGTTCGTCAATATTTTGTTCAAAGCCATAAGATTTGATCGCCGTATCAAATCTTATATTCCAGGATCTAGATGCTTGCTTCAACCCATAAATGGATCGATTAAGCTTGCAAACCTTTTGCTCTTGACCCTGAAGTATGAATCCCTCTGGTTGAGCCATATAGATACTCTCCTCAAGATTACCATTCAGAAAGGCAGTCTTGACATCCATTTGCCAGATTTCATAATCATAAAATGTAGCAATGGATAAGAGTATTCTAATCGACTTTAACATGGCAACAGGAGAAAAGGTTTCTTCATAGTCCACCCCTTCTCTTTGGGAAAAACCTTTTGCCACAAGTCGAGCCTTAAAGGTTTGCACCTTACCGGCTTGGTCTCGTTTTCTCTTGTAGATACACTTGCAACCGATAGGTCTTTCACTATCTGGTTGGTCTACAAGATCCCAGACCGAATTGAAGTACATAGACTCCATTTCGAGATCCATGGCTTTAAGCCACTGGTCCTTGTCTATATCATTCATTGCCTGTTTAAAGGTCAATGGATCCTCAATGCCATCATCAGGTATGACGACTTGAGTTTCAGACAAGCCAATGTAGCGGTCGGGCTGTCTTACATCCCTCCCACTGCGTCGAGGCTTTCTCAACTCTTGAGAAGGACCAGCCTGATCAACAACCTTTGTTGATTCGTCTGTAGCTTTCCTGGAAAATTCGGACAAAACAATTTTGCTCGACGGTAGATGATCTCTCATGTGGTCTTCCTCTAAGAACGTGGCATTAGTCGATACTAGTACCTTGTTCTCATGAGGATCGTAAAATAGACCACATTTCGTTTCCTTGGGGTAGCCTACAAATAGGCACAATTTTGAACGATGTTCCAACTTCTTTGGATTGGGTACTAGCACATGTGCCGGACACCCCCAAATCCTGAAGTGACGTAAACTACCTTTACGCCCTCTCCATAACTCATAAGGTGTTTCAGAAACACTTTTAGAGGGAACCATGTTCAAAATATATACTGCAGTCTCTACTGCATATCCCCAAAACGAACTAGGCAAATGAGCATAACTCATCATAGATCGAACCATGTCTAACAGGGTTCTATTTCTCCTCTCGGACACACCATTCTGCTGTGGTGTTCCTGGCGCTGAGAGTTGAGATACTATTCCATGTTCTATCATATAGTCCTGGAATCTTAAATCCATATACTCTCCACCTCGATCTGATCGGAGTGTTTTTATCGATTTACCTAATGTGTTCTCAACCTCTGCCTTATACTCTTTGAACTTTTCAAGAGCTTCGGACTTATGATGCATTAGATAAAGATAACCGTACCTCGAATAATCATCAATGAAACTGATGAAATATTCATACCCTCCTCGTGCTTTGACATTCAAAGGACCGCAGAGATCCGAATGCACGATTTCTAGAGGTTCTTTGGACCTATGACCTTTTTCAGAAAAAGATCGTTTGGTCATTTTGCCCTCAAGACAAGACTCACATGGCCGTAAAGAGTTGTCCTCTAAACGATTTAGCAGACCACTCTTAACCAATCTCCCAATCCTATTGAGATTAATGTGACCTAGTCTTAAGTGCCAAAGATAAGTACTTGGAGAAAGTTTCTGCCTTTTAGTTTGAGTCTCAGCTGTTTTAAACATTTCTGTGTTCAAAATAGCTTTGGCTTCGGTTGGTCTTAACACATACAAGTTGTTTTCAAGTTTCGCAGAACAAATACGTACACCTCTTTTGCTAATGAACGCTTCATTATGAACAAAAGATACTTTATACAACTGTTCTAACAAACAAGATATAGATACAAGATTCCTCTGGAAGGTAGGAACCAGGAGTACATTTTCTAGTAAAATGAAACTATCTCTATACAACAACTTCACAGCTCCCACTGCTTCAGCTGAGACAACCTCTCCAGTTCCAACTCTGAGAGTTATCTCACCGCGAGAAAGTGGCTGCCAAGAACTAGTTTCCTGAAAAGAAGAACAAACATGGTTAGTAGCTCCTGAATCAAGTATCCAGGTATGACAATCATGTTCTACTAAACATGTTTCAACAACAAGTAAATCATATTTACCTTGTCTTTCTTTCTCAGCCTTTTTCTCTGCAAGATACTTTGGGCAATTGCGTTTCCAGTGCCCATCTACACCACAATGGAAACATTTTCCTTTGTCTGTAGATTTACTCTTGCTCTTAGCAGTGGCAGGTGCTTTTCCCTTCCTTTTATCTTTCTTCTTCTTTTGAATACTCTTATTCTTAATAGAAGAAAGTTCAGACCTACTCCCTGAAGACGACCCCTTTTGGAATTTCCTAGAAGTGACAACATTTGCCTCCTTCTCTTTTCCTTTAGAAGTCTGTAGGGACTGATAGGTCTGTAGCTCGCTGAGGAGAGAAGTCAAATTATACTTTATCTTGTTCATTACCAAATTGGTTCTGAACTGAAGGAAACTCTTCGGAAGAGATTCCAAGATAAAGCTTACTTGACTTGACTCATTTATAATAGCTCCGTTTACTTCCGCCACATTGAAGTGGACCATCATGTTAAGGACATGCTCCCTAACAGAGGTTCCCTCCTTCATGCGAGAGTTGTAAACGAATTTGAGGGCTTCATGACAGACCGATGAGGACGGAAGTCCAAACATCTCCTGTAATGAAGACATGATTTCTTTAGCAGAAACCATATCCTCG
This sequence comes from Herpetospermum pedunculosum, assembly GCA_028017165.1. Lineage (NCBI taxonomy): Eukaryota > Viridiplantae > Streptophyta > Magnoliopsida > Cucurbitales > Cucurbitaceae > Herpetospermum > Herpetospermum pedunculosum. The sequence continues at coordinate 46,693,107 of CM051528.1, read as the reverse complement.
TGCTTCTTAGCTAACACATCAGATATGCTGGCTAAGATATAGACTCGGGCTTTATCATTAGCCCTTGTCCATCTATCATATGCTTCTCGAACAGTTCGAGTCGCATCCGAGCTAGGAGGGGGAGGACAATCCTCTGATAAGACGAACCTTAGATCATCTAGAACGAGAATCGTATTCAAGTTCGATTTCCAGGTCGCGTAGTTATCGCCGGTTAACTTATCGGAAGCTAGTAAGTGAATAAATGAGCTAGACATGCTGAAAAGAGAATGAATAAATATTAGTGAAAAGGTTTTAACCTATTTAGACACCAATCAAGAATTTAGCAAAGAATAATAATGTACCCAAAACTCATTATTAAACTGCAACGATACTTCAGTGGGTCAGAATGGTCGCTACCGAGGGGCAGTCAAGCATTCCTTCACTGAATCAAGACATTCTTGACTAAATGCTAATACCAGAATATCTCATATTCCTATAGCATCTTAGTTATCGCTGTTTGGTCAAGATTTACTAACTCCTTAGCAAATCTCGTAAGTGTGACCCTCCATTTTTAGAATTCATAGGGCGGCCCCAACGATGCAACCGAATGGAAATGTCAAAGTTGGGAATGACTCTATGTTTCTTTATCCATAAATGGTGATTGAGATGTTCCGATTCCTATGAAACGGCCCTCCGAATGGATCGGTACCACTTGTGGGCACCTAGCAGGCAGAACATAGGAATCTCACGGTTCAATCCAATGGAGGAGACCGCAGGATGTATTGACATACTTCCTTCTCCCACTTACTATAAATACTTTCTCCATTCACCTTGCTCTTGAATTATGCAAATACCATCCGAATGGGGATGCCCTATTGACATCACGAGGCCGAGCATAATTCTCACGGTGTGAACTTGACAGAGAACGTAGGAGGAGAGGGACATATCATATATACCTTCTCAACACCTCTACTAAGTATTTTAAGACGGAATGGGTAAATTACTCAGGCATTATCCGGCTAAGACAATAAGGCCTAAGTCTAGGTAAAACAAACTTTTACCTATGATGTCTAGGTGATAAACACTTTATTACCTCACACCACTCACGCATGCTCATAAAGCCGGGTTAACTTTACTCAAGAACCGGATGGTCCCCAGGTAGGAGGTGTTCCGTAAACCGTCAGCTTAAATACCTCCAACCTCGAACAGGATGTCCCCGGGTGAGTTTCTTGTAACCTTAGCATTTACAAGATATCGACCTATTCATCTAATGAAACGGAACGATACATTCAACCCTAAGTGAACATGCCTTTGTCTTTGTTATAGATTTTAAAAGTCTATGCCAATTTTACAACACTTTGCAAAACTAAGACTTACTACAACAAACTTCTACATGCTTCTCAAACATGCATCACTAAGGCACGACAAGTTGAATATTTAATTTCATAATTAATATAACAATTATATCGATTATGTTTTTAAATATACAACTCCTAATTCATAAATTAATATAACACTTATATCAATTCTCATGAATTAAGCATGCATCCTATACATTATAACACTTATAACAAACAAAATGCATCTAATGTTGGATGTTTAATTTCATAATTAATATAACACTTATATCAATTATTCTATTAAACAAACAACATCTAATTCATGAATTAATATAACTCTTATATTAATACTCATGAATTAACATGCATCCAATATATTATAACATTTATAACCTATAATATGCATAAAACCATGGCAACCTATGTTGTTGATTCAATTTCATAATTAATATAACACTTATATCAATTATTCTATTAAATTAACAACAACTAATTCATGAATTAATATAACTTTTATATCAAAAATCATGAATTGCCAAATATGCATACGATATATTATAACACTTATAACATATTTTTAATGCATGAAGCATGCTTCCTATGGTGGGATTTTAAATCTATATGGCATACGTTATGCACATACAAACATGGAATTTAATTAAAACATACATTCGCAATGCATAATTAATTAAACACACTAAAGTGGATCGATTTTGGCATTTAGCAAGCAATAACTAATTTATTACAAGCTTGATCAACAAGCCACGTCTTGAGCGGACTTCGAACTCTTCGCACCGCCTTTGACCAACTTGCTTCCTCCGAACGCTTCGGCCAAATTTTCTTCGAATTTCTCCTCGTAATGCCCAGAATGAGTTTGAACTTACACCGAACATTTCGGCGAGTTTCAAACTCAAACTTCTTTCACAAAGAACCCTATATGGACTCTAATGACTCTAAAAATACAGACTCTTTAGCATACATTAAAGCCCATACATTCTCGGGCAATTACAAATAATGAAATTCAAAAAAAAAAACTATGCCAAAATCGATATTCACTTTAGAATTCCATTCAGAAACAAATTCTAAAAAAAACCCACCATAATTTAAATTGATTGAAATTGAGTGGCCAAAAACGCTCTGATACCAATTGATGGCACGCAGCGGAAGCGAATTTGGATCATGGACACTCTAATTTCATCAATTTAAACAAAACGGAAACATGCAAAAGCGAAGAAAAAGAGAAGTTAGAACACATACCCATGTCGTTCGTAATTCTCCAATTTCACCGCTAGAAGCTCCTCACGAGCTCAACGATCCTTCTCACAAAACCTTCGTGGACCACCCACGGTAGTCCCGCTATCCTCAGGCCGAGAAACGGAGTAGTGGGACTCCTTTTACAAAAGAAAAGGAAGAAGAAGCTCCTCTGAAGAAAAACTAATTTTTCTAAACAGAGAGCAGATGAAGACGGAAGAAGAAGCTGAAGAGATAGAGAGAGAGATTCTAAAAATGAAATTCTCAATTTCATTTTGAGAACCCCAAAGTGCACTATCATTTCTATTTCTTTTTTTTTTTTTTTTTTTTTTTTTTTTTTATTTTGATTGATCTGTCAATTGCAAAAGGATATATATCATGTATATATTTTACATGTGTCTTACATTGCATGTAAGACACATGTAAATATATATATATATATATATATATATATATATATATATATTATTATTATTATTAAAAATAATAATAATTATTTTATTAATTAAACTTTTTAATTAATAAAAAAATATATATATATTAATTAATATTATTTAATTCAATATCAAATATTAATTAAATAATATAATTAAACCCGGTTTTCCGAAAACCGACTTTTTGCACATGAATCCTATTCATGTTTTCAGACCAATCTCATATTTAAATCATATTTAAATATGTCCATATTTAAATCATATTTAAATATGTCTATTCTTCTTCCACAAACCCGAATTTGAACGATTCAAATTCTTTTCTTTTCTTTTATATTGTTTCACGGCTTTATCCGAGCTAGCCAGGAGAACCGTAAGGACCTACAGATCATGAGCTCCAACGATACGAGATTATCCGGTCAAAACTCTTTCAACCGAACTAATCAACATTCGTTAACCCCCGGAGACTCCACTAAAGTCCAAGGGCTGCACTCTCCTCACTGTAGATATATTGTGTCCTGTTGATATAACTATCATCAGTAAGTCGATCCTTCACAGGTCGTTCATAATCACAACGGGTCATTTATACCGTTTAACCCTTGTATTATATCTTGTTCCTTAAGTACCACTGACACCTCTAATGAACAATTGATTTGTGGTCCAACCATCAAATCAGATTCCTCCCTGATCAGGAGAGGATGGGCCCACTGTTCAAGACCTGGAGTCAGCACTAAAGGGAACAACCTTTCTACTAACCCTGAAAGCGGGTAGGAGTGAACTCCAATCTTGCTACAACTATGTCCCCAGCCACTTATTCAATCTTATCCCCAAGATGGTAGGCATATTGAGTCGGCGATCTGGCCACTCTCACCCGTACAACCGTACAAATCAAAGGATAAGGTTGAATAAACAGGAGTTCATAGTAAGCTTAGGATTGAGATCGAGTTACCTAAGTCATCACATGAAAAAATCGGTCTTTACAGTAAACGGTGTTATAAAGAAAGAGCGATTTTAATTCTTGGTTCGGTCTTGTGCAAACTCATTGCACAGGACGCCCTCACTCACATGTCTCTACATGAAACGATTCGAATCACATCGTTTTGTACTATACAAAGTGAGCCGCGTCCAATAGTGTCCCCAGGATAAGGTACCCAGCCTTATCCCTATACTATAGACCATTTTGGCTGTCTACTTGAACTTGATTCACATTCATGTCACACATGAAGTTCAAGTACTCACACTATCGCCATGGGTGTTAGTTATTGGTATAGGTTAATACAAACACAATTCACTAAAATTCAATAACAACTTTATTGAAATATAATATATACATTCATTCAGTTTACAAACTACGAGTTTTAGGACATAAAACCCAACACAACTGTCACTTTGGGTTGAATTACCTAGTCATGCTTAAGCCCTTGCTACCTAGCGATTTGGGCAATTATACGTCCCAACCTTTAGCCCTCTATCATGCATAGGAATTAGGGAGTCAACCTAACTAAGCTATACATGCTAGAATTTATGAAGAACAAGCAAGAGATGCAAGAAATACTCTAATTAGCTCAACATTTACAAAGGGGCAAATCTCCCCAAACATCCATAATTACAATCCCAAAAACTCAAAATTAAACACTAACCTTGTTTAGCCTTCCATGGAGGATGAATAAATCAAACCCCCCATGGAAGAGCTTAGTACCATACAAAAAGAGGAGAAGAAGAGCTCAAATGGTGCAAAAATGGTGTAGACTCGAGAGGAAGAAGATGAAGGAAAGTTAGAATGAAAAGTTTTCCAAAAAATGAGCGTTTTCACGCTTTTAGTCGTCGGAGCGTCAAGACGCTAGGCAAGCGTCTCGACGATGTGCCCTAAGTTGGCCGCGCGCGCGCTGGCGTCGAGGCGCTCGGACAGCGCCTCGACGCTGTCGCGCGTTGTTACCTCTCCAAAAGTACATAATTTAGGGACGTATTTACCTTAAAATCATGTAATCTCTTAAGTGTTTTTATTAGAATTTAGCTTAACACGTACTTAAATGTGAGAATTCAAGGAGAGAAGCTAAAATATGACTTATTTAGAAAAGGAACGAAAAAGAATAGAAAATGATGCTAAAAGAGTTAAAATGTACATTGCAGGAGAATTGCTGAAACATTGTTGTCTGCGCAATAAACATTGCGGTCACCGCAAGGAATCCGCAATGCGGAAGCTGCTGCTGCTGACTTTTCTCAGCCGTCAGTCGTCCTTGTTACGATATTTCAGCCGCCTAAGCTTTCCCCTGCTGCCACATGAAGGATTGTTGTTTAGAATGGATGGTTCTCCATGGTTGAAGGCACCTGCAAAAACTATAAAAGGAGGTGAAGGGTGAAGGAGAAAAAATCAGCCATTGGCGTCGATAACTCGAGAGGAAGAAGAGAAGATCCTTCTTCTCTTTTGATCGAATTTATCCCCAAGATCAGCTAATCTTCTCCTTCATCCGAGGCGCTTGCGACGAGGAGATCCGTGCACACTTTTACACCGCTTTCTCTACTGCTTTCTGTCTTTTACTTCTGTTTGCTACCTCGTTTTGATTCGTCTTCAATTTGTTCAGTTCTTTACTGTTTTTCCTACCTCCGCACATTGAGTTTTGAATCTTAATTTATAAAGTAATCGTTTAAGTCCTTGCAAGTCTTCATCTCGTTATCTGTTTTTCCATTACTTTCATTGAGTACTTTAAATCATGCTTAATCAATCTAGTCTTTCCACTCCCTCGTCAACCATGAGTAACTAATCACACAAGGGTTTGCTAAAGATGAATCTATAGGTTAGAAATATGTGAGTTCAGCATGTAGGATAGCTTCGAATGCATTGAATGTATGTGCACTTCATCCCATGGGCAATTTCGACCGGCCATCCATTTTGTCTAAAGAATTCCTAACCTCCGGAAGGAGTAAGAGTTCAGAGTCGTCCATTCATGCTAGCCTTTTATGGTAACCAGAAAACGACCTAGGAATAGGCGTTTTCCTAGTACAATTCATTAGCTTGCTTGTATAAATAGGTGTTTATGTCTCACTTGGACATGAGTGAACTAAAGGATCTAATGCATGTAATCGAGAGATGCATGAGACTAAGCTAAATTGATGCATGGTAAGTTAATCTACTGCTGAATGGTCGTATTTAATTGCCTATAGAGGAGTCTTAAGTCGACGTTGTTTCCTTATCTCACCCTTAAATCGTTGTTAATTTAATTGCTAGATAATTGATGTATCCGCAATTCTATAACTCTGTTTTTGCCTTAGCCGTTTTTCTCGTATTTTACTTTTGCGATTTTATTGCTAGAACATTGCTAACTCCGCAATTCTTCTTGCTCTACATAATAGTTTAACTACATTATTTACTTCGTTTATGCTTGCATCTTTCTTACTTTTCTTGTTAGTTTGGTACATCAACCTCAAATCCACCCAATTTAAGTGACCCTCTCTAATTTAACACCTCAATTCATTAGTAACTAAACTCAATCTCTGTGGGAAAATGAATTAAAAAATACTTATCACTTCCTACAGACCATGTATGCTTGCATGTTCTGAGTGCTCTTCGCATCACATTTTTATTTACACACTGAGCACGCAACAAGTTTTTGGCGCCGCTGCCGGGGATTTTGTTTAGTAAACACGAATTTTGTTATTTTAGAAAAACTTAATATTCATTGGAGCTAATCTTTTTGTTTTTTTCATTTCCTTTACAGGTACTATCGAGCTAGTTTATGAATGAGTTTCCAAATAGCAACCTAGAGTTCAATCCTGAGCCTGAAAGACTTCTAAGGGCCAGAAATAAAACCAAGAAACGTCTTTTTAAACAGCCACCTGTAACTCAAAACATTGCGGACTCCGCAGAGTCATCGCAATCCCAACAAACCGAAATGGAAAGAGAAGCCCCAAACCGAGCACCTATCATTCGCAACCCCATTGAAATCGCGAATGATAAGGATAGTGCCATCCTATCATACTTAGTACCCATGCCTGAGGAGCTTAATCCGAGCATTATACGCCCTGAGATTACAGCTCACTCATTCGAGTTAAAACCAGTTATGTTTCAAATGCTGTCCACTGTCGGACAATTCTTTGGAGTGGAGAACGAAGATCCCCACAACCACTTGAGAAATTTCCTAGGAGTAAGTGATACTTTTGTCATCCCTGGAGTCTCCCAAGAAGCCTTAAGACTTTATCTCTTCCCCTACTCATTAAGAGATAAGGCCAAAACGTGGTTAAATTCCTTCCCCTCTAGATCAATTGTCAATTGGACAGATCTAGCTGAAAAGTTCCTAGTAAAATACTTTCCACCTGATAGGAACTCCAACTTCCGTGATGATATTATCAAATTCAAGCAAGCCGAAAACGAATCACTTCACGAAGCTTGGACAAGGTTCAAAGACCTATTGCTTAAATGTCCACACCATGTCATTCCATGGTGTATCCAAATAGAAGTGTTCTTTAAAGGATGCAACCCCAGCACGAGGCAAGTGTTGAATTCCTCAGCTGGAGGTTCCATGCTATCTAAGAGCTACAATGAAGCCTATGGGATTTTGGAGAAAATCTCAACATCACACTGTAGATGGTCAGACGATCCTGTAGAGCCAAGGAAGGCTCAAGACTTGGACGCACTTAGTGCAATGAGCAGCCAAATCAATGCCCTGACCAATCTAGTAAAACAAATGGCTTAAACTAATCTCCAACAAACTGTCAACACCGCAGCAGCCGTTTTAACAAGCGCGACAACTAACCAAGGTGAGGCACTAATCTGTGGATTCTGTGGGGAAGGGCACATGTATGATTTTTGCCCTGGGAATCCATCTTCGGTATGCTATGTTGGAAGTCAACAGCAACCAAGGAACAACCCCTATTCTAACACCTATAACCCTGGATGGAGAAACCATCCAAATCTCTCTTGGGGTGGACAACAAAATACCAACCAAGTAAAAAATCAACCAAGACCGAGTGGAACATCTGGTTTCACTCAACAAACTAACCAACCCATTTACCAAAAACAATATAACCAACCAATAGGATCATCCGTAGAGAACTTTCTTAAGGAATACATTGCAAAGAATGATACAACCCTGCAAAGTCAGCAAGCAACCCTGAGGAGCTTAGAAAACCAAATAGGGCAGTTAGCCAACGAGCTGAAAAATAGGCCCCAAGGCAGATTGCCTGCAGATACTGAAACGCCAAGAAGGGAAGGAAAAGAACAAGTTCAAGCAATTGAACTTCGAAGTGGAAGACCGTTGGTGATCAACAACAGAGAAGCACCAAAGCGAGTAGAGAATGAAGAGTCTAGTGCTTGATAACTCCATTTTGGAGCTATTAAATACTTCCTAATTGTAGCTAAAGTCCGCGTTTAATTGGTTAATATATCTCGTTTGTAGGAGAATTGCGGCAAAGAGCTCGTGCGTCCGTTGGACCCGTTCGAGAGCTAAAAGTGGAGTTTTAATGCCCCGGGAGTGCATCGGGAAAGGGGAAGTTGATCCGTGAAGAAACGGGCCAAAACCGCCTAGGAGAGGCAAATTTCCAGCCCCAAACCCGAGAGCCAGCGTCGAGACGCTGGCTCGACGCCGCAAAAACCCGAGAGCTAGCGTCGAGTGATAGCGTCGAGACGCTAGCTCGACGCTGCGAAGCGTCGAGACTCTGCTTGGCGTCGAGACGCTCCGGAGGAGGCGCGCGCAAGAAAATCATCGGGCAAGCGTCGAGACGCTGCCCCAGCGTCTCGACGCCATCGCGAGGCGCGCGCGGATTACTTAGGGCACAGCGTCGAGACGCTGGCCTAGCGTCTCGACGCTACGACGATTACAGAAGTTAAATGACGATTTTCCTGCACTTTTTTGGGGACTTCTTCATCATTTTTGGTGCGTTTTTCCTTCTTCTTCCTCTCGTTTTTCTTAGTTTTCTTTAAGCTCAGCCATTGTTGGCATGTTCTTGAGCTTTCTTTTTATTGTATTGTGTTGATGACGCCTTCCATGGCCAACGTTGGAGCGGAATTGACAACCCGTTCCATGGACGGCTAAGGTAAGGGTGAACGGTTTGGGGATTGTTTAGGGAATTTTTGTTAGACGTTTTGGTTCTGATAATTTACACTTTGAATGCATATTGGTGGCTGTTTATTTACATTTATCTTTCTTGCTTAATCCAACGCGCATGTTAGATTTCGACGATTGACACTCGAGTTTTCTTGCATGTTGTGTATGTTAAGGAGTAGCGATGCCTTGCCTCTCACTGCTCGACTAAGTAACACAGATAGATAAAATTAAATCGGAGTATCGAGTCGTGTATGATGGTTGTTGATTGCATACAGCGTTTGCGGGCAATCTACTAGCAATTAGATTACATGCTTGAATGTTCATCGCGGTTAGCTAGTGACTGTCTAGAATTAACTTAGGGCTGATCACCTTAATGCAATTTTGGATAACGTATAATCGGAACTGTGTGGTCTGATTAATATCTATGGAGCCGGCTACCTTGGGGCTTCTCGGGTAGTCGTCCGTGTGTATCATAAATTGTACGCCATGAATTTTGTATTAAATGATGAACTGAAATTGTCTAGCAATTAATCCCGAAACTCCCAAACCGTGCACGCGTCTTTCTACTTGTTATTTTTCCGTTAGCACTCTATTATATTCCCTTGCATGCTGAAAAATCCCCCGTTACAAAACCAATCAATTAGTTAATTCCCAATTTTAATAGTAATTTTAATCATACCTTCTCCTTGGATCGACCATGTTACCACTGGCTGCAAAGCCTTGGTTATAGGCTTATAAATCGTATTTTGGCAAGCCTCGACAGCTTGAGATTAAGACGATATTCAAAATACCTCGCACCAGTGCTCCACTGGATTCTCTGCCCAACCATGATCAATCATCACCAAGCACAACAAGGGTGAGGCTGGAACCTATCATTGAGGAACCAGAAGAAATCCTGAGGCCTCCACCTGTCATTAGGCAACCTGACTTGCCTACCTATGTGCCACCACCACCATTCCCTAGACGGCTCAAAAAGAAACAAGAACATGAAGCACACTTTAATAAATTTTTAGAAATTTTGAAACAAGTGCATGTTAATATCCCATTTGTAGAAGTTTTGCAATCTATGCCATCTTATGTTAAATTCTTGAAAGATATAATTACTAACAAAAAAGTTATTCGTGAATTTGAAACAGTGAATCTCACTGAGGAGTGCAGTGCCATACTCCAAAACAAACTGCCAAAGAAGGAGAAGGATCCTGGTTCCTTCACCTTACCAGTCGAATTGGGAGGCAAGCACGTGGGCAGAGCTCTGTGTGATCTGGGAGCCAGCATCAATCTCATGCCCTTGTCACAATTCCAACAGCTTGGAATAGGAGAAGCACGACCAACCACTGTCACCTTGCAACTTGCAGACAGATCCATCGCATACCCTGAGGGTAAGATTGAGGATATACTTGTCAAGGTTGACAAATTTATTTTTCTTGCAGACTTTATAATTCTGGATTATGAGGCAGACAATGAGGTACCAATCTTATTGGGCAGGCCATTCCTAGCCACAGGTAGGGCTCTAATCGATGTCCAAAAAGGTGAGCTCACCATGAGAGTTCATGATGAAGAGGTTAAGTTCAGTGTATTTAAGGCTTTAAGGTACCCTTCTGACTCTGAATCCCGTGCAACTATAGATGTAGTAGATTCTTTAATGGAAGAAGAACTAGAGCATGAATTGTTAGAGAAGCATGATACTAATTATGCACAAGTAGATGTAGAAAACTTAAATATTTCTGAATTGATGGATGTAACTGTGGATAACTCTCAGCATGTATGTATGACTAATGAATTGTCTGAAAGAACCACAACTCCTTTGTTGCCATCAATTGTACAACCACCTTTATTAGAACTTAAACCATCGCCTGTACACCTTAAGTATGCATATCTAGGAGAGAAAGATACCTTGCCTGTTATTATTTCGTCCAAACTAAATAAACAACATGAAATTGCGTTAATATTGCTGCTTAAGCAACATAAAAAAGTTATTGCATGGACGATTGCTGATATAAGAGGTATTCGTCCTTCCTATTGCATGCATAAAATATTGTTGGAAGAGGAACATACACCTAAGGTAGATCACCAACGTAGGTTGAACCCCTCTATGAAGGAGGTAGTTAAAAAAGAAATTATCAAATGGTTAGATGCATGTGTAATTTTCCCCATAGCCAATAGTCAATGGGTTAGCTCTATTCAATGTGTACCTAAAAAGGGTGGTATGACTGTAATAGTGAATGAAAACAACGAACTAATACCAACTAGAACTGTTACGGGATGGAGAGTTTGTATGGACTACAAAAAACTTAACAAAGAAACAAAAAAAGACCATTTTCCTTTACCATTTATAGATCAAATGTTAGATAGAATAGCGGGCCGAGCCTATTACTGCTTTTTAGATGGTTATTCAGGATATAACCAAATTACCATAGACCCTGAGGATCAGGAGAAAACAACCTTCACATGTCCCTTTGGAACATTTGCTTTTCGCAGAATGCCATTTGGCTTATGCAATGCACCAGCAACATTCCAAATATGCATGTTGGCTATTTTCTCTGACTTAGATGAGTCCATGATAGAAATATTTATGGATGACTTCTCAGTCTTTGATGATTCTTTTAACAACTGCTTAGAAAACTTAGGACAAGTCCTGACTAGGTGTGAAGAGACCAACCTAGTCTTAAATTGGGAAAAATGTCACTTTATGGTGGAACGAAGGAATAGTCCTAGGACATAGAGTATCCAGAGCAGGAGTAGAGGTCGATAAAGCCAAAATAGAAATCATAGAGAAGCTAGTGGAACCTCAAAACGTCAAAGCTATAAGGAGTTTCCTAGGTCATGCAGGTTTTTATAGGAGATTCATAAAAAACTTCTCAAAGATCTCTAAACCCTTGTGTGAGCTTCTAGAGCTAAATAAACCTTTTTTTCTTCTCAAAAGAATGTTTCCTAGCATGGACAAAACTTAAAGAAGTCTTAGTCAAAGCACCAATTATAGTAGGCCCAAATTGGGATTTACCGTTTGAACTAATGTGTGATGCTAGTGACTATGCGATCGGGGCTATGCTGGGGCAAAAGATAGATAGACTAACACACCCTGTATATTATGCAAGTAAGACTTTAAATGAAGCACAATGTAATTTCACTACCACAGAGAAGGAAATGCTAGCTGTAATGTTTGCATGTGAAAAGTTTAGGCCTTATATTGTAGGTACTAAAACAATTGTTTACACCGATCACTCTGCAATAAAATATTTAATGAGGAAGGCTGATGCTAAACCACGCCTAATTAGATGGGTGTTATTATTGCAAGAGTTTGATTTAGACATTAGAGATAAAAAAAGGATGCGAAAATGTAGTTGCTGATCATTTATCTAGATTGCGGAGTAATTGCGAAATAATTGTTGAGCCCGCAATTTCGGATGCCTTTGTTGATGAACATGTCTTTGTGTTGACACATTGTGATAACAATGAGGAGCCTTGGTTTGCGGATATTGCTAACTTCCTTGCCTCGCAGGTATTACCAACTTTTAGAGGGGGCCAAGAAAAGAAGAGGTTCCTACACGAAGCTAGGAAGTACATCTGGGACGATCCTACACTTTACAAGAGTTGTGCGGATGGATTGTTGCGGAAGTGTGTATCAGCTGCTGAGGCAAAGTCAGCATTGCAGCACTGTCATACATCTCCTTACGTTGGACATTTTGTTGGTCAAAGGACGGCTGCAAAGGTGTTCCAAAGTGGCTACTACTGGCCCACGATCTTCAAGGATGCCCACGACCATGCACACAGCTGCAATGAGTGTCAACGCACAGGTAACCTTAGTAGAAAAGATGAGATGCCTCTCACATATATCTTAGAGTTGGAGCTCTTTGATGTATGGGGCATTGACTTCATGGGACCATTCCCTCCATCTTCGGGTAATCTTTACATACTAGTAGCTGTAGATTATGTTTCTAAATGGGTAGAAGCCATTGCATGTCCCTCAAATGATGCCAAAACAGTCATTAAATTTCTAAATAGGCATATTTTTACAAGATTTGGTACACCACGTGCAATAATAAGTGATGAAGGAACCCACTTTATAAATAAAGCTATGGAAAAGGTACTAGCTAAATATAATGTTAGACATAGAGTAGCGACCCCTTATCACCCACACTCAAATGGACAAGCTGAAATATCTAATAGAGAGATCAAGAACATACTGGAAAAAGTTGTTAAACCTAATAGAAGTGACTGGTCTTTTAAGTTAGATGATGCATTGTGGGCGTATAGGACTGCATATAAAACACCCTTGGGTATGTCTCCTTATAGGCTAGTATATGGAAAAGCATGCCACTTACCCTTCGAATTAGAAATCAAAGCCTTTTGGGCCTTGAAAGAGCTGAATTATTGCGTGACCGATGCGGAAACATTGCGGTCTCTGCAATTACATGAGTTAGATGAACTAAGACACATGTCATATGAAAATGCTAAACTGTATAAAGAAAAGACTAAGATTTGGCATGATAGTAGACTTAGGATCAAGAACTTTAAGAAAGGTCAGCATGTTTTATTATTCAACTCACGATTACGATTATTTCCTGGCAAACTTAAGTCTAGATGGTCAGGTCCTTTTGTGATTACTAATGTCTTTGTTCATGGTGCTATTGAAATTCGAAACCTACACCAAGGGCAGCCGTTCATGGTAAATGGTGCGAGGTTGAAGCATTATTATGAGGAAGGAGATGTGAAGACACTCTCGACCTTCCTTCTATCTGAAGCCTAAGAGGCGAATCGAGAGAGGATGAGTGATCACTGTGCTCATCCGTCAGAGGGCTATGCCTTAGATTTTTTCTTTATTGTTTTTAGATTTCGTATCGTATGGTTATTTCTTGTTTTAATCAAATGTTTTTATTTTGATTAGGAGTATAATAATCGGAGATTTTAAGCGACTATGAGGGAGGTGAATCAAGAGGAGAAGATCCACGAAAAGATCTGGAGAAATCGGAGATTTGGTTGCTAAAATCTTGCAACACAAATCAAGAAAATCCTAACGGTTATATTGAAAATACTGAATAATTGCTGAAGAATTGCGGAGTCCGCAACAAAAGAGCCGTTGGAAGAACACTTGAGTATAAATAGCCGGCATTTGGGATCTCTGTCCTCTACGATTTCTCAACCCTTTTTTATCTCCACAAATCAGAACTCTCATTCCTCTGCAACTCCCAAGCTCAGGCCTCGAAGAAACGACAATGGTGAGAACAAGAGCCGACCGATCCACGCCTAAGAAAGTATCACCTGATGAAGAAGAGCAAAGACTGGTAAGAGAGGCGCTGCTATCTTTGGCAGACGCCGACGCTGCGCAACCTTCAAGGCCGCCAAAGCTTCCTGTGAGAAGGAAGAAGTGGGCGGTGGCGACGACAGAGGTTGCTGATCCCTCTGATCCGACGAAAACTCCAAAGAGGAAGAAGTGGAAAGTCGCAGTGTCTGATTCACCGATCAGAGAGAAGAAGACCCCGAGCGAGGAAAAGTGCATTGAAGAAAAGTGCATTGAAGTGTTTATGGACGATTTTACCGTTTATGGAAATTCCTTCGATGAGTGCCTAATTAATTTGTCAAATGTCATGGAAAGATGCATAGAAACAAATTTAGTGTTGAATTTCGAAAAGTGTCACTTCATGGCCAATCACGGCATTGTCCTTGGTCATATAGTTTCATCTAGGGGCATTGAGGTCGATAAGGCGAAAATTGATGTTATTTCTGACCTACCTTACCCTACGAATATTCGAGAATTGCGATCTTTCCTTGGTCATGCAGGTTTCTATCGCAGGTTCATAAAGGATTTTTCAAAGATAGTGGCACCCATGACGAGCTTGTTGAAGAAGAATGTCCCATTCAGTTTTGGGAAAGAATGCAAGCATGCCTTTGACATTCTAAAGAGGTGTTTGACGAATGCGCCCATCATACATCCACCACAGTGGGGAACTGTTGCGTGCTCAATGTGTTAATAAAAATGATAAATAAGAGAGAGAGAGCACTCAGAACATGCAAGCATACATGATCTTATAGCAAGTAGTAAGTATAT
The DNA here is from genome assembly GCA_028017165.1 of Herpetospermum pedunculosum. Taxonomy (NCBI): domain Eukaryota; kingdom Viridiplantae; phylum Streptophyta; class Magnoliopsida; order Cucurbitales; family Cucurbitaceae; genus Herpetospermum; species Herpetospermum pedunculosum. The sequence continues at coordinate 46,678,019 of CM051528.1, read as the reverse complement.
TTCATTCGTTTTCCCACAGAGACTTGTTTTTAGCTATTCTCGAAGTGTTTTTGTTAAGAATGATGGGGTGGATTTGAGGGGGTAAAATTGGTTTTTAATTACCTAAGTTTTGCTGGATGTGTAAAGGAATATAACATAAACAAATGGAAGTTGAAATTAGACTCAAAGGACAAGAGATGGAATTGATAAACAAAGGAGAAAGCAGCTAACAGAATAAAAACTTAGCAGGAATTGCGGGGACCGCAATGTTTCCGCAATTAAACAGCAGCGAAAGTGTATAGATGGGTGAATTAAGGGCTACTAATGACTATCCTATAGGCCTTTTTATACGATTCTCAAGCACTGGATCTACTCTCTATGCATCAAACTCACTCTAGCTCATGTATCGTCCGATTCCATGCATTAGACTCTTAAGTTTACTCGACTCAAAGTAAGGACTTAATCATCTTGTTAAAACAGGAGTGTTTAGCTTGTACTAGGGAAACGCCTATTCCTAGGCCGTTTCCTGATTACCATGAAAGGCTAGCATGATTATATGACTCTGAACTCTTACTCCTTCCAGAGGTTAGGAGTTCTTTGGACAAAATGGATGGCCAATCGAAATTGCCCGTGGGATGAAGCTTACATACAATCAATGATTCGAGAGCTATCCTACATACTTGATGCACGTTTTTTAGCCTATAGTTCTGTCATTAGCATGCCCCTAAGTGATTTAGCTACTCATGGATATATGGAGAACAGAAAAGGTAGATAAAACAGACATGCTTAGAAGAGAAATGTGTGTAAAACAGCAAGACAAAACCGTAGCAGAACAAGATGGAAACTGTAAAATGCAGACTTGTACTTTGATTACTTTGAATGTTTGAATGACAAAGGAAAGCTTTGAAAGAAATGAATCCAAGACAGACAACAACGAAATGCAGTAATTAAAACACTAGGCTAAGAACAACACTGATCAAACTGGAAATAAGAAGAAGAACGACAGAAAAGCAGTAAAGGGTGCTGAAAAAGCTTCGTGCAGTCGCCTCGAATGGAAGGGATGAGAGGTTAGCCTTGCTTGGATGAATCCAATCGAGAGAGAAGAAGAATCTTCTCTCCTTCCTATCAGATTATCGATTCCAACAGCTGAGACTCTCACTCCAACAGACGGCAAAGGAAACAGAGAGAAATGATGGACTGCGAGAAGACTTCTGCGCTTCGAATGATGATCAAACCTCCGACTTTGGCCCCCTTTTATAGTAGTTTGCAGGTGCGTTTGGGCCAAGGAGAACCATCAATCTTCAACGTCGTATATCAGAATGGATGGAGGAGAAAGAACGAATCCCTGAAATAACGGAAATTAACAGAAAAAGATCAGTCAACTTACGGTTTTCACTTGAATAATTGCGGTCATCGCAATGTTTTCGCAATTCATTCGCAATGCTCATTTTTTCATTCTTTTCCTTCGGTTTTCAACCCTTTTTCTACCTATTGTACATAAGTCCTATATTAGCTACCTTCTTCTAATTCTCATATTAAAGCATAGGTTTAGGCTAAATGCTAACAAAAACACCTAAAAGTGTACATCTTCCTAAGCTAAATGGGTCCTAAATACGTCACTTCAGAGACTTAGTAGGAACCCCCTTCGAGATTATGTGCGACGCAAGCAATTACGCGGTTGGTGCTGTGCTCGGTCAGAGGATAGAGAAAAAGAGCCACGTTATATATTACGCGTCCAGAACGCTCAATTCCGCGCAGATTAGCTACACCACAACAGAGAAGGAGCTACTTTCAATAGTATTCGCTCTTGATAAATTTCGACCTTATTTGCTTGGATCTAAAGTGGTTGTCTTTTCTGATCATGCAGCGGTTCGGTATTTAATGAACAAGAAGGACTCGAAACCTCGACTGCTCAGATGGGTGCTGCTCCTTCAAGAATTTGATGTGACAGTCCAGGACCGGAAGGGATCTGAAAACACGGTGGCCGACCACCTAAGCCGCATAGTGAGGGAAGAGGATGTTTTGCCATTGAATGATGACTTTCCCGATGAAATCCTTTTCCAGATGAGTTCGAAAACCCCCTGGTACGCCGATTTAGTAAACTACTTGGTTACAGGTAATTTTCCATTTAATTTCCCTCCGAATAGAAAAGCTAAGCTGAAAAGCGAGGCTAAACATTATGTATGGGAAGACCCGTATTTATGGAAATTTTGTGCGGACCAAGTAGTTAGGAGGTGCGTTCCTCTATCTGAGCATGAATCTATTCTCGCTTTCTGTCATGAATTTGCATGTGGGGGACATTTCGGGCCTAATAGGACTGTTAAAAAAATCTAGCCTGTGGTTTGTTCTGGAAAATTCTATGTTTAAGGATGCTTATGATTATTGCAAAACTTGTGATAAATGCCAAAGGATGGAGAGTATAACTAAAAGGAATGAAATGCCCCAAGTCCTCATCTTGATTTGTGAGATCTTTGATGTCTGGGGCATGGACTTTATGGGTCCTTTCCCTTCCTCCTGTGGATTTTCCTACATCTTATTAGCTGTGGACTACGTGTCCAAATGGGTAGAAGCTAAGGCCACTAAAACTGATGATTCTAACACTGTTGTTAAGTTTGTCAAGTCTAACATTTTCAGCAGATTCGGAGTACCACGAGCTATAATAAGTGATCAAGGAACACATTTCTGTAACAGATCGGTTTCCGCCCTGATGAAAAGGTATGGTGTTAATCATCGAGTGTCCACCACTTACCACCTGCAAGCCAATGGGCAAGCCGAGGTCTCGAACAGAGAGGTCAAATCCATTCTTGAGAAAACGGTAAACCCAAGTAGGAAGGATTGGAGCCAACGTTTGGAAGATGCCTTGTGGGCATATAGGACCGCTTACAAAACCCCTATAGGGATGTCTCCCTATAGGTTGGTTTTTGGGAAAGCGTGCCATCTACCGGTGGAAATTGAGCACAAGGCATTTTGGGCCATTAAGAAATGCAACATGAGCTAGGATGCGGCAGGAGAGACACGTCTTTTTCAGCTGCAAGAGTTGGAGGAACATCGCTTGGAAGCTTATGAGAATTCAAAAAATTACAAGGAAAAGTCCAAGCTATTCCATGACCGAAAAATTGAAAAGAAGCAATTTCATGAAGGACAAAAAGTTCTTCTTTTCAACTCTCGGTTGAAGCTCATGCCAGGTAAACTTTCTTCCAAATGGTTAGGTCCTTATGTCGTGACTAATGTTCTACCTTATGGTTCAGTGGAAATCAGATTGTTAGATTCTGATCATTCATTCAAGGTGAACGGTCACCGGTTGAAAGTTTTCCATGAAGGGGTCACAGATTCTTATGTTGATTGCTTGTACTTGACCACCTTCGAAGTCGATTGATAAAGGGAGAATTCAGTCGAGCAATCGACTTTAAAAATTTGCGCTTCTCGGAGGCACCCGAGCATTGAACTGTATTTTTGATTAGTTGCTGTTTTTTTTATAGTTTTTGCTTGTTTAGTTTTAGTTGTTTAAGTTTGTTATTTTGCTTTCTTAGGTAATAAGGGAGAGATGACCGATATTTCAGAACTACATTGAACTTGAAGTTTTGCGTACCCTCTCACTGATCCCACAAAAATTCAGGGGAGGTTTCTGTTCCCTTTAATTTTTGTTGTTATCATTGATTATTTGGTGGATTAGATGCATTGAGGACAATGCAGTCTTTTAGGTGGGGGGTGAAATTTATATTTGAACTCCATTGTAGTTCCTCAGCATGTCGTACTCTGATTTTGAGATGTTTAGGAATCTGAATGCATGTTTTCCGATGAGGACTTTCTGTGATTTGCTTGGGAATACTCCATAGTTGTCCATTTCGAGAAAATTATGGGAATGTATGCATATTTTGAGCATATTTTAAAAAAAAATCGATTACTCCCCTACATTCACTGAGCACGTAGACCTCTTACTCGTAGTTCTGTAGGCTTAGAATTATTTTATTTTATCTGAAAGCTCGTTGTCACCCCGAAAGGTTCATTTAGGGAGGCTTGATGTGTTAGAATTTATAATGAATCATTTGATTTAGCAAAGCTATGTGCCTATAAAAAAATTTATTGAGAGTAAAAGCATGTTTGTAATATACTCTGAGGTGCTTCTCCTTCTTGTGTTGCCTGTGTAACCAGAGGCGATCGTGTAACCCACGGTTGCCACTGCATGAAAGGACAACTAACAGAAGTGAGCATTAGTCCTTAAAAACGTGAAGCGAAACAAATGCTTGACGTGTTAGGCTCTCAAGAAAAGAAAAGAAAAAAAAAATTAGTTAGGCCTTTTGTTTTGTTATTCTTTCCGACATTGAAAAGCCGATAGTCTGTTCTTATTTCCAGAAGTAGGGGGAAGATGAGTATTAGGATTGATTAAGGTGGTTCTGGGTCTATGGAAGCTAGGATAGGAGGTGCTAATAATCACACACACACGTTAGGGAATGAGAGCTAATATTTTGAAATATTCACAAATTATGCATACGCTTGATTGTTTTCTGTTAGCATGATTGTCTTGTTTTTGCAAGCATTGAGATTCGAGTCGTCAGCATGCATGTCTATTCTTATAAGATAAATCAAAGTGTTCCTTGCTCGAGGACTAGCAAGATTCAGGTCGGGGGTATTTTGATAGCTCTAAAATAGAGCTATAATTATAGCCTTAATTCTAGCTAAATGCCATGCTTAATTCAATTAAATCTACTTATTTTAGGTATTTCGTGGCAAAGAGCTCGGGAAGTCAAATTATGAATTTCAAGGCTAAATCGGTCATTTAAGAGGTTTCGGAAAGTGTTCGGGTCAAAAAGATAGGCCAAACGGAGTTCGGGAGCCAAAACGACCCAAAATTGGGCTTAGACCCGAGAGGGCAGCGCCCAGGCGCCGGCGCCCAACGGAGGCAGCAGCCCAGACCGCCCACGCCCAAAGTCCCGCGCGCGCCGTGTTAAGTCTCTGAAAGTGACTTATTTAGGACCCATTTAGCTTAGGAAGATGTACACTTTTAGGTGTTTTTGTTAGCATTTAGCCTAAACCTATGCTTTAATATGAGAATTAGAAGAAGGTAGCTAATATAGGACTTATGTACAATAGGTAGAAAAAGGGTTGAAAACCGAAGGAAAAGAATGAGCATTGCGAATGAATTGCGAAAACATTGCGGTGACCGCAATTATTCAAGTGAAAACCGTAAGTTGACTGATCTTTTTCTGTTAATTTCCGTTATTTCAGGGATTCGTTCTTTCTCCTCCATCCATTCTGATATATGACGTTGAAGATTGATGGTTCTCCTTGGCCCAAACGCACCTGCAAACTACTATAAAAGGGGGCCAAAGTCGGAGGTTTGATCATCATTCGAAGCGCAGAAGTCTTCTCGCAGTCCATCATTTCTCTCTGTTTTCCTTTGCCGTCTGTTGGAGTGAGAGTCTCAGCTGTTGGAATCGATAATCTAATAGGAAGGAGAGAAGATTCTTCTTCTCTCTCGATTGGATTCATCCAAGCAAGGCTAACCTCTCATCCCTTCCATTCGAGGGCGACTGCACGAAGCTTTCAAGCAACCTTTACTGTTTTTCTGTCTTTTCCTTCTCATTTCCAGCTGTGATTAGTTGTTGTTCTAGTTTAGTATTTTACTTACTGCATTTCGTTGTTGTCTGTCTTGGATTCATTTCTTTCAAAGCTTTCCTTTGTCATTCAAATACTCAAAGTAATCAAAGTACAATTCTGCATTTCACAGTTTCCACCTTTTTCTGCTACGGTTTTGTCTTGCTGTTTTAAGCACATTTCTCTTCTAAGCATGTCTGTTTTATCTACCCTTTCTGTTCTCCATATATCCATGAGTAGCTAAGTCACTTAGGGGCATGCTAATGACAGAACTATAGGCTAAAAAAACGTGAACCAAGCATGTAGGATCGCCTTCAAAACATTGATTGTATGTAAGCTTCATCCCACGGGCAATTTCGATTGGCCATCCATTTTGTCCAAAGAACTCCTAACCTCTGGAAGGAGTAAGAGTTCAGAGTCATATAATCATGCTAGCCTTTCATGGTAATCAGGAAACGGCCTAGGAATAGGCGTTTCCCTAGTACAAACTAAACACTCCTGTTTTAACAAGATGCTTAAGACCTTACTTTGAAGTCGAGTAAACTTAAGACTCTAATGCATGGAATCGGACGATACTTGAGATAGAGTGAGTTTGATGTATAGAGAGTTGATCCAATGCTTGAGAATCGTAATAAAATGCCTATAGGATAGTCATTAGTAGCCCTTAATTCACCCTTTTACTCAGTTTCGCTGTTATTTAATTGCGGTAACATTGCGGTCCTCGCAATTCTGCCAGATTTTCATTCTGTTTAGCTGTTTTCTTCCTCGTTTATTAATTCCATCTCTTGTCCTTTAGGTCTAGTTTCAACTTGCATTTGTTTATGTTATATCCCTTTATACATTCAGCAAAAAGTAGATAATTAAAAACCAATTTTACCCCATCAAATTCATCCCATCTTTCTTAACAATCACACTTCGCGAATAGCTAAAAATGAGTCTCTGTGGAAAAAACGAATGAAATATACTTACTACTTGCTGTGAGACCATGTATGCTTGCATGTTCTAAGTGCTCTCTCTACCCTTTTGCATATTTATCTTTACACACTGAGCACGCAACACGCCGCTCGCCAGCCCGCCCCGGTCCTTGCCCCGCGCGTCTGCGCCATCGCGCGCGTCCACGCTCGCGCACGCCTGTGTCCGCGCGCGTGCCGCACGCCTGTGTCCGCGCGCGCGCCGCACGCCTGTGTCCGCGCGCGCGCCGCACGCCAACACCCGCGCGCGTCCTTGCCCGCTCCGCCTCTGCGCCCGTGTCCGACATCAAAAGTCAGCGCGCGCGCTCGCCTGCCCACGCCCGTGTTCGCGCGCTCACCCTAGCCATGACCCGAATTGCCCGTCATTAAAAGTCCTAAAAAAGCCCGTCATTAAAAGTCTTAAAAAATGCCCGATTTTGTAAATTTTCCAGAGAGCTCAGCGCCTAGGCGCTGTCCCGATTCTGTGCGCGCGCGCCCGTGGCGCCTAGGCGCTGACTTATGGCGCCTAGGCACTAATCTGACGCAGAAATGGGTATTTAAGTCCGTTTTTCCGAAATTAGGGCATTCTCTTCTAAAACCGATTCTCCACCCATTTTTGGGTATTGTAACTCCATTAATGGAGCTTGGAAGGCCACCCATGAATTTCTTTCTTCCCATTTGCATCCATGGCTAACTAAGAGGTAATACTTGATCTTGAGGAGATGGGTTAGATGTTGTAAATGTGATTGGGTGAGACTTGGATTGTTTGTGTATGTTTAGCATGTTTAGCATTCAACTCTTCTCTAATCTAAGCTTTAATTTCTAGCATCAATTTCTTCTTGGTTTGACTCCCATTTAGTTAATTGATTGTTGGGTTGGTTAAAAACCCATTATGCGTTTGCCTCTTATGGGTTGAGTGACAGCAGTCTAAGTGTATTTAAATTGGTGTTGCAACATTTAATTTAGCTACCCGTTAGACTCTAGATGAAGAGTAAATCGAGCCCGTTATTAGAGATCTCAGTAACGTACTCGTCGCATAGTTACCCGTCGCTCGTAGTTAACTCTATTTGGGAGAGCGTTCGCCCTCAATTGAATTAACATCGAAGCTTAATGAAGAGCTGTCAACTCTTCATTAACCACTTGGGATTGCTAGTTTCTTCTTAGAAATTTGTAATTTGCGTGGGTGTTAGTTAAAAGCATGCTAAGTCTTGGGCGTCTATGATCCGAATCACATTGCAATTAATAACCCGGAACCTTTAGATTGAGTGTTTTCATTACAATTTCCATTTCTCCCGTTATTCCAAATTGTCATTTAATTTTTCCCGTTATTTTCTCTTTTCTTCTTTTAATTCTCAAAACCCCCCATCAATATTTTCTCTCATTAAGCAATTAAAATTCTGAATTTAGAATAAGTTATTAAATTCCCTGTGGTACGATCCTGACTACCGCTTTCTACAAGTTTTGAAGAAGCCTTAGGCAGTGTTATAAATTTTAATTTGGCGGGTCTCGACAACCCGAAACATACAGAATATTCACAAAATTCAGCTACCAAAGACTGAAGCCATATCATCTATTTACTTGCTTCAGTAAGGGCAACGTACTCAGCCTCTGTAGTAGAAAGAGCTATTATCTTCTGCAGTCTAGAAACTCAACTAATTGCAATATTACCCAAAGTAAACATACCCGATAGTACTTTTCCTGCCATCGATAACACCTGCCATATATGCATCAACATAGCCCTGCAGTTTAAAATTTGACTTCTTGAAATGCAGAGCATAATCAATTGTCCCTCTCAAATATCTGAAAATTCACTTCACTGCATCACAATGATGTTTCCCTAGATTACTCATATATCTGCTAACAACTCCCACTACATGTGCAATGTCTGGTCTTGTGCAAACCATGACGTACATTAGGCTACCTATAGCTGAAGCATATGGCACTTTAGCCATATGATCTCTTTCCTGCTCAATAGTGGGTGAGTGCTCTTTAGATAATCTAAAATGACAAGCTAAAGGAGTACTCACAGTTTTTGCATCTTCCATGTGAAATCTGGTTAACACCTTTTTCACATACTCTTCCTGTGACAATGTCAATATTCCATCTTTTCTCTGAATCTTCATTCCTAAGATTTGTTTGGCAGCTCCCAAATCTTTCATATCAAATTCTTTAGATAATTCAGCCTTTATCTTTAGAATTTCCTGTTTGTTTGCACATACTATCAACATGTCATCAACATATAACAGTAAAATAATGTATGAGTTACCAATGAGATCTTACGTAGCAACAGTGATCTGCCTCACATCTCTAAAATCCACTATTGCACATAAAATTGTCAAACTTCTTGTACCACTGTCTCGGAGCCTGTTTGAGAGCATACAAGTTTCTCCGAAGTTTGCAAACCATTTTCTCTTGTCCCTATACTATGAAACCTTGTGGTTGTACCATGTAAATTTCTTCCTCCAAATCACCATGAAGAAAAGTTGTCTTTACATCCATTTGTTCTAGGAACAGATTCTCTTCTACCACTATTGATAATACAATTCTAATAGTAGTTAATTTAACTACAGGAGAAAAAATTTCATTAAAGTCAATACCTTCTTTCTGTTGAAAGCCTTTGACTACAAGTCTTGCTTTGTATTTTTGCTACCATCGGGCTCTTACTTAATTCTGTAAACCTATTTGTTTTGTAAAGCTTTCTTACCTCTTGATAACTCAGTCAGTTGCCATGTATGATTCGTCATAAGAGAATCCATCTCATTCTTCATGGCCAACTCCCACTTGACAGAATCTTTCAGTTGAACCGCCTCATCATAATATTCAGGTTCACCTCTGTCACTCAATAATATATAATTTAAACTAGGGGAATACCTGTGTGGTGGTCTGATAGTCCTGCTACACTTTCTAGCTGTTGTAGGTGACGTTCTCTGAACTTCATCAGGTTCCACGACCGGTTCATTAGGTTCCACAACTGGTTCCTCAAATTCCACAATCGGTTCCTCAAGAGTATTTGTATTCTGATCTTCAATTCTTGTGGTTCTAGTTTCAACCTCATAAAGACTAACAAATTGAGTCTTCTCTTCATTGCTTTCATCCGACTCAGATTTTTCTGAATCAACTGTTGTTCTGTCTTTATACAAAACTTCTTCATTAAAGATCACATCCTTGCTTCTGACTATCTTTCTGCTTTGACCATCCCAAAACCTATAGCCAATCTCAGCACCGCCATATCCAATAAAATAACATTTCTTGGATTTGGCATCTAGTTTACTCTTGTATGCAGCATCAATGAGACGGTAAGACACACAATAAAAAATCTTTAGATGAGAAATATTTACCTGTTTACCACTTCAGACTTCTTCAGGCAACTTCAAGTCTAGTGATATGGTCGGGCTCTTATTGATCAGATAGGTTGTTGTGCCGAGTGCCTCTGCTCATAACATCTTAGGTAGTCCTGCATGTAATCTCATGCTCCTGACACGTTCGTTCAGTGTTCTGTTCATTCTCTCTGCCACACCATTCTATTGTGGTGTCTCTGGAATAGTCTTTATCATCACAATCCCATTGTCTGCACAATATTTTTTAAAATCCCCATCAACATATTCACCACCGTTGTTTGACCTCAAGTTTTTTAGTTTTAGACATATCTCATTCTCAACCATAACCTTCCAAGTTTTGAAAACAGAAAATACATCAGATTTATGTTTGAGAAAATAAGTTCATACCTTCCTGCTTGAGTCATCTATGAAGGTCACATAATATTTGGAACCACCAAGGGAAACTTCAGCAGGCCCCCACACGTCAGTGTGAATTAACTCCAACTTTGTAGGTTTTCTCGTTGGGCCTATTTTTTAGAAGCTGACACGCTTCTGCTTCCCAAAGATACAACTCTCACACAACTTGTGTTCAACGACCTTTAGTCCTTGTAGCTTCCCTACAGAGTGAAGAATTTTCATACTTTTTTCACTCATATGTCCCAATCTGTTGTGCCATAAATCAGTCTGACTCGAATGATCTACAACAGCCACCATGTTCTTGTCATTGCTGTTGACATATAAAGTCTCTGACTTACTTTCTCGAGCGACTAACATGACACCTTTTGTAACCTTCCAGTTTCCTTTCCAAAAGATACTTCACATCCTTCATTGTCTAACTGCCCTACAGAAATCAAGTTCTTCACCATATTTTGAATGTGACGTACCTTGCGAATTTTCCAGACTGAACCATTCGCCAATTTCAAATTCACTTCATCAATCCCAATGATGTCCAAAGGCTCTCCATCAGCAAGATAGATCTTTCCATGATTTCCTGCAATATAATTTTCAAGAATGTCACGATTCCCTGTAGTATGAAATGGCGCACCTGAATTTATCAACCATGTCTCGTGAACACTTTCCACTACAAGAACCAGAGCATCATCTTGTATCTCATCTTCAACAACATTTGCACTGTCTTCGTTCCCCTCAGTTCTCTTTGGGGCCTTGTCGTTCCTTTTCAGGTGTCCAGACTTACCACAGTTCCAACATTCAAATTTGATGTTTCTGGACTTGCTTATTTTGTTTTGCAATTTACCTCGATTGCCATGACCTCTGTTATGACTCCTCCCCCTGTCCACATTCAGCGCTGAACCAGAAGAAGAAGCAACACTTAAGTCCTTTCTGCGAATCTCTTCTGCTATAACAGAATCTCTAACCTGTGAAAGTTGCAATTTCTCTTTTCCACATGAATTAGAAAATGCAGTCTTCATGGTATCCCATCTATCAGGTAAATATCTCAATAACAATATTGCATTCAATTCATCAGTGAATTCTAAATCAACTGCAACTAATTGATTTATCAGCAAATCAAATTGATTTAAATGAGCAGTAACAAAGGTACCTTTAGTCATCTTCAAATTAAAGAATTTAGTTGCGAGATACAACTTACTGCTTATTGATGGTTTTTCATACATGTTAGACAGAGCTTTCATAAATCTTGTTGTGGTTGTCTCCTTCGCCACACTGCTTTGCACATTCTTTGTCAAAGTCGAGCGAACCGTCCCCAACACATTTCTGTCCAACTTTTTCCATTCTGCTTCTCCCATATCATCCGACTTTTCATCCAATGGTAAATCTAATTCCTTGGAATGTAAATAATCCAATATTTGACACTTCCAAAAAGAAAAGTCTGATCCATTAAAGATAATCATCTTCACATGATCTTCTCCTGACATCGTTCTACAACGAATTGCTCTGATACCACTTGTTAGGGGTCGATACAAATATAATCAATCCAAATACTACCAGCAGACAATGTATATTTTATCTAAAATTCCAGATCAGGTTATGGTTCCAAATCTAAAGCGGAATTAACAATTTGGAACTCAACAGTTTAAAAGAATTAGATAAACCAATCTAAAGCTTCTAAACAATAAGAACGATATTAGTCAAGATTAAGGGAAAGAGAATGACACCGAATTTATATTGGTTCACCCAATGTTGGCTACGTCGATGCATGTTCCACTAAATCGTTAGGGAGAAAATTACAATAGTTTACAAAACGCCCAAGATGATTTCTCTCACTTTTCTCTCAAGGAAAATGCTCACGAATCACTCTATAAGAACGTGCACACAAAACTATTCAAAGGAGATGAAATACCCTTACAATAGTCACAAGAAAAAAACTCTCTCAAAATCACTTAGAGTAGCTCACAACTTTTATGCTTAATTTTTCGTTTCGGTCAACAACACCAAAAAACCCAAAATGCAACTTAATTTTTTCTTGTCTTTGTAATTTGCAACAGCCGCACTAAATCAAGTTGCCTCAATCAAGTTATTAAAATTGTCCAATCAAAAAACAACCTAATAAGATTTAGGTTTCATTAAGATTTTTTTTTTTTTTTTTTTTTTTTGATAGCACATGTTTCATTAAGATTTGGGCTCCATTTATCCCAAAAAAAAATTTCAATTAAAGTGTAGAGCAAGTTGAGATCAAACAACAACGGATAGATTTGGATAAATGAGAGGAAATTAAAGAAAAAGAAAATACAGTATTTTTTTTAAATCACTAGAAGTGAAAATACAATGCATTTTCGAATTGAAAGTACAGTGTAATTCATTAGACATGAAAATACAAGTGTATTTTCGAATTGAAAATACAATGTATTTTTTAATTGAAAATGCAATCACTAGAAGGTACCTTGTACACAGGGGCGGATCCAGGATTTTATATTAAGGGGGCACAAGTCCATATAAATTTTATCCCTAAACGTTCAGGTTTGTGTCTATTTGGTCCTTTAATTTTCGAAGTTTTATTTATGTAGTCCTTGAACTTAAAAATATGTCTAATAGTTTCTTAAAGTTTTAATTGTGTCCAAAAATTTGTTAATTTTCAAATTTGTGTCTAATGTCCTTGTCTATTTGACATTTTTCAAAATGTATGAACTTACTAAACACAAAATTGAAAGTTTAGAGTCTTATTAGACATAAAATTCAATTTTATATTTAATAGATCAATTTTTTTTTTTTAAATAGTATAATTGGACATTTTTAGAGTCCATGAACCTATTATTACAAATAAAATTGAAAAATTAGAAACTTATTATATATTTTATAAAGTTTATCAAAAATTGAAAATATTTGTAATTATATTTATGAAGTTGATATAAATTAATATAATGAAAACTAATTTGAAGATTTATTGAAAATACATAAGCAAATACATAAGCAAAAAAAATTGAATATTGAAAATACATAAACTAAAATAGAATGAGTCTAGAGTATTCAAATAATATTTTTAACTATTCTTTTTACCTTAAAATGAATTTAATAAATTAAAAAAAAAAAAAACTTATTTATTAAACTAGCTAATTGATGATAAAAGTATATTTTTAAAATAGAAATATATTTTTATTTATCATTTAGAATTTATCATTGAGGTTCAGAATTTGAACTAGGATTTGAACTTAGGACTTAAGGGGCACACAAGTTCGGTAAGGACAATATCCAACAAACCAAACATATTTTTTATTTATAGACCAAACATTATATATAATATTAAATTGCAAAAGTTCAGGGGCACGTGCCCTGGCCCCTTCTTAAATCCGCCCCTGCTTGTACATATATTCGCTACCATTTTTTTTATCATAAGTCTAACCCAAACACTATAACATCATAGTTGTCAATTATATTTGATTCAAAGTGGTTTGTTGTACAATGTGGACAACATCATTTAATAGATAAAGGGCTATTTAGCTAAATGGATTTGAAAAGTTTTTTTTTTTTTTTTTTTTTTTTTTAAATCCATCACTTCTTAGTAAATAACGCAAAGTTATGCCAATTGAGACTCCATTTGGCAAAATTTGAGAAGTTGAGAGATTAGTGCCTAAATTTGCATAAATAGGTTTGAATTTAATAATAATAATTTAGTATATATTATTAAATTCAAACAATGAAATAGGTTTTAAGTACAAAATCTACATATTATGAGCTGAACAAATCCCCAATATCCACGACAAAGTTGAATCTACTAGCACAAATTAATATCTCAAGTGACTTTCTGTGCTTCACCTTCTGCCTTTCCATCCTAACAACTCGTACAAAAAAATTCATCAAACCGAGCATAGCTCAATTGGCATAGGGTTGTCCCGGTGACCAAAAGGTCATGGGTTCAATCCCTGCATTAATTGAACTACCATTGCAAAAAAAAAAACTCGTACAAAATACCTTTATTTTTTTCTGACCCTGCCATGCGTTCGTTGTTTTATTGGGTCTTCTAGAAAAACAATACTTTTTTTTTTCTCATAATCTTATTTTGTTTCTGAATGTATTCGTTTTTTTTTCAACGAAGGTATTTGTTTTTTTTTCCACGTATCTCTGTTAGTTCTGCAATAAGAGCTGCTCCAATGATATGGCAGTAGCAGTAGGAGTGGCGGTGTGGAGAGATAAGGGCGATCAGTGACGGATCGAAAACTTAATATTAGGAGGGCTAGAAAATATTGTTATGGACGCACTCGTATATATTAATATTAATTTATATATCTAAATATTTAAATTAGTTAAATAATAACTTTGATCCTTATTAAATTTTCAAGATTATGTCTAATACATCTTTAAATTGAAAAAATTTGTACTAAATTTCAATTTTCAATTTTATGTCTAATAATTTCCTAAGTTCTATTTTTTTTTTATCAAATAGATCTTTGGAAGTTTATTTTTAATAGACTAGAGATCTATTAGACATCAAATTGAAAACTTGATAATTTATTTTATACATAATTGTAAGTTTAATAATGAATGAGACACTATTTTAAAATTTACGAACTTATTAAAAACAACTCTATAAATTTATAATCTATTCAATTACCTTTGTTTACTCAATTTATAGAATCTATTCAATTACATTTGTTTACTAATCAATTGAGTCTGACTATAACTAATTTTTCTATATAAATAATAAAAGAAAAATAATTTTTCTAAAATAACAAGTTAGAAGAAAAAAAACCAAAAAAATAATAAATAAAATAATAATAATAATAATAAAATTAATAAAAATAAAAAAAAAAAACTAGGACTCATAGGGGCTCTAACTCAAAGAATGGGTGAAGGCAGGGGAGCTTACTCCACTCAACCAAGTGATTAATTTAAAACTAGGATGCATTTTTTTAATACTAAACTTTAGCAGTTTGCAAGTTCAGGGGTTCGAGCCCCTGGTCCCTACGTAAATCCGCCGCTGAGAGACGGCATCGGCAATGACGTGAGGAGATAAAGGCAGCAGAAGTATGAGGAGAAGAGGGCACAACGAAAGGAGAAGAGCTTGGGGTATTGAGTAGAACTTTTTTTTTTTAAAAATGACATCAATTAAATCGGGTCCAAAAATTATCATTTAGTATGATTCTCTCAAAAATTTTAAAGTTAATTGACATATTAGATAGGGAAAATATACTTTTGATCCTCGAATTTTGAAGTTTATATCAACTTGGTCATTGTTATTTCAACATGGACACTTTGGTCCTTAAAGTTTCAAAAATAGTTTTAAATGATTCCGGGATCAATTAATCGTAAGTTGACTCATAGAAAAGTGACGTGGCCATCTGCAAAATATATTAATATTATATTTTTTTAGTGAGAATTGGACTATAATCGGGTAAAATAAGATGTTCTTCCCAAATTCCAACCCTATTCTCTTTCTCTCTAGAAAAATGAGTGGTGGTTCGAAGAATAAGGATAAAAGATGAAGGAAGAGAAAGAGAGAAGCGAGTTAGAATAAAAAATTGTCATTCCCTTCGATTTACACACCGAACAAATTTCTAACATGACTACTTTTTTTGCAAATGTATTTTAATTAATACGAAAATTTAACCAATGACCTCGTAATCAAAGACAATCAATTGAACTATGTTCGGTTTGCCATTAGATCGAAAAGTTCATAGATTATTAAAAAAATTATATAATTAGCGTATTATTTTTTTTTATTTTTTTTTTAAATAGTTTCAAAATTACCGTATTTTGTAATTATTTATTAAAATATTAAAGTAGTGATTATTTTAGTTTAAATTGTAAATAAATTAAAATATTTTAGTCTTTGGCGGTGGGGGAATGTTGATTCGCATCAAGAGAATAAATTAAAAGGTAAGGGACATATTAGATATGAGTCATGAGGGAGCTATTAAAAAAAAAGTTAAAAATGAAGGGTGTAAGTTGTAATTTAACATTTTAAGAAAGTTTAAAAATTGAAGAAAGAATAGAAAAGAAAAAAGCGGGAAATTGGAATGTCTTTGTAATCTGTTCTTCTTCTTCCAGATTAATCACTCGGCCCCTCTATCTCCTTCTCTGGTCAGAATCGCCCCTTCTCTTGTTCTTCTTTCTTGCGATTATGCTTCATTTTCAGACTCATTTTTGCTGCATTTTGGTACTCTCTATCTTCTTCTGTTAATTCCATATTTCAGAACTTAATGCTGGG
The DNA here is from genome assembly GCA_028017165.1 of Herpetospermum pedunculosum. Lineage (NCBI taxonomy): Eukaryota > Viridiplantae > Streptophyta > Magnoliopsida > Cucurbitales > Cucurbitaceae > Herpetospermum > Herpetospermum pedunculosum. The sequence continues at coordinate 46,661,556 of CM051528.1, read as the reverse complement.
ATTTGCTTAACTTTCAATTCAATTCTTCTTTCACTCTGTGTGGTTTCTGACTTATATGTTTGATGCAAACTTTAGGCTCATTTTGATAACTATTTAGTTTTTGGATTTTGAAAATTGTGTTTGTAAAAAGTAGTTTTTGGAATTTGGATAAGAATTCAAATATTGAAGATGAAGACATGGTTTAGGTTTTGAAAACATTAATAAAAAGTAGATAACAAAACGAAGAAACTCGTACGGTGAAAGTAGTGTTTATAAGCTCAATTTTCATAAAGCAAAAAGCAAAAAACAAAAACGAAATGGTTATCTGTTTGATTTAATTTTGCCAATGAATGTGGGTTAACCTCTTATAATTCATATGTTATTGATTCTATTTAGTGTGGAACAAAATTGATTTAAGTTGCCAAGCATGGATATCTTATTAATACTGGGGAGGACCCTAACATAGTGAAGAAATGTGACTCCAATAAGAGAAAACAAGCATATTAAGAGTTGTAGGGCTCTGGATAATTTCATTGAAGTTTATAATCAGGATTTTGTGCTACTTTTGATATTTGCTGAAAATTTTCAAAAGACTTTTAAAGAGTTAGAGGCTGAAGATAATTAGGAGTTGTGCCACTTGGTATTTACCCTCCCATTACTGAAGATTGGGACAGTGTTCATGCTTTCTTAAATCTTTTTAAATTCTTTCATGATGTTACTTTGAGGATAGATTTTTTCATGAGATTTTCTTAATCAAAACAAAGCTTGAAGAGTATTCAAGATACGACAATTCTCTCTTGGCTAACACTGCAAGAAATATGAAGCTGGAGTATAAAACATTGTGGGAGATAGAATAATGATATGTTTCCATTGTACTTGACCCTCGATACAAACTCCAATTTGTATTGTTCACTCTGTCACTTTTGTATGGGCGGGAAAGGTCAAATGCAATTGTTAAGAAAATTGAGGATATGACAAGAAGTTTATTTAATGAATATCAAACTTCAAATGTGGGGAGGGAGACTGCATGTACATCTATGACCAACCATTAATGGAAGATGCGGGAGAAGAAGATGACGAAGAGGACTATTCCTCTATGTTTACAAAATACTTGATTGAGCAAGATACCAAGTACAAGATAACAAAACTAGATAGGTACTTATATCAACCTTGTGAGATGGCCAATAAATTTTTTGTTTCATCTTTGAGCCAAGTCAATATCAAATGTCATGTGCTTGATTCATATCATAGCACATTAACTCAGGAACCTCCAAAAATGGTTGAGGTTGTCATTTGTTTGGGAAATTGGCTTGGCTCACGAGATGGAAGATGAAGAAGAAATGGAGGATGACGAGTTAGAAGGTGAAGGTGAAGATATGGAGGATGAAGAATGGGGAGATGAGGATAGTAATGAATAAGAAAAAACTGTCTTTTTATAACACTCATTTGTTTTGTATCTGTTACTAGTAGAATCGATTCAGTCAACAAGCATGAAAGTGTAATATAATTGGTGTGAATGTGATTTCTTAGTTTGAATAGCTTATGCAAAAGTATATTGTGCTTCATTGTTGTTAGCATTTTTTTTTCTTTCCTTCTAGAATAGAGGAAGAGAAACTTCATGGCCAACCAGTTATCTGTTTTGAGAACTTTGTTGATATCTTTGATTGTACAATATGTGCTTCAATATATTTTGGATATGTTCTAACTCTAAGTTACCCTTCTGGTTTATTTGGAATTGTTAACAGTTCTTCCGAGTTTCTGTCTAAAACTATGATATAGAATTGAAAATAATGGGATAGTAAACCAAATCTGCAAATGGTGCAGAGCTTTTTTCTATTACTTTAAACAAAATACAACAGACCAATCAGTTTCTACACAAAGTGTTTGTCAAATTGACAAACAAACAAAACACAAACCCAAATTACACCCCTACAAAAATCAGTAGTAATAGGGAGCAATGTAGGTATAATGAACGGGTACTCGATAAGGAATTTGGGCAAATCTGATCTTCTGGTAGAGCTTCATTTTGGGCATACCCATGGAGTGGAGACTGTTGGAGAGGCCATACAAATACCCATCACAGGTTTCTGATTTCGGTTGAAATTTGTGCATCATCTTTACATGTAGAGAAGCTGTCAATAAGCTATCAGAACCAGCATGGTGCTTATCACCAAAGCGTTTTTGGTCCAGCAATTGGCTCAATCTTTCCAACCCAAGTTTCCCTCCTTCCAACCCATCACAAAACCGAGCCATGTGCTTCAGATCCCTCACGCTCCCTAATGTCCTAACCACCAATTTTGCAAAATCCTCCATTGATTCCGGCAACTCGTTAACTGCCCCGGTCGCCTTCAAAAGATAACCAATGTCATACAGGCCGTGGAACGTGACCCATCTAAAGATATGATTCCTTCGTAAGACATGTAAGAATTTTGCAGTGAATACGCTCAATGGGATGCCGTCTTTCTTCAGCTTCTCGAAATCCAGCCCATTTTGTTTGAGAAATGAAATTGACAGAGGATTATGAGCATCAGTTTGAGGGTCGAAATCAGAGAAATTGAACTCCCAGGAATCGCCCACATTCCCGAATTCATCAGAAGCCGTTAACCCGAGTTGAATTAGTTTAGTTTGATTCACATTGAATCGAAGATCTTCATACATCTTTTCATCCGTTGAACCCCAAGAGGAGGTCCTGATATATCCTGGAAATTCGGTGTCCATCGATAAAATTGAATAAAATTTAAGACACCCATCAAGTCTGGAGAGTTCATAATCGAAGTTGGAAGCCCAAACAACTCGAATCGAACAAGTGTTCTTCATCGCTTACAAAACTATGAATTTTAGAACCAGAGGATTTTCGTTATATCAGAAGCGGTAAGTTACCGTTGTTGGGGTTTTCAATTTGGCGCATAAAATATAACCGTTGGTTGGTTTCAGGAAAGGAAAATATTGAAGCGAGGGCGTGGTGGAGCTGAAGCCTTGTTGGGCTCAACTATTTCCTTATGTGAACTTAATTTCAGATTTTATTTCAACTTCAATTTTATCAAATATTTCTAAACCTTCGGATATGTTCCGTTTCTTACATTTTCTCAAATTTCATTTTTATCTTTCAAACTTTTAAATTCTTCTAAAAAATATTTTATGAGTTAAAATATATTATCAAAATTAATGTTGTGTAAAAATTAAAAGACGTGTAGAAATTGGTAGGAGATCGCCCCACGATGATTTGCACACGCTATTTTGGAAGTTTACTTGAAAATCATTCTAAAAAATTAGTTAAATTTTAGTTCGTTTAGCTTTTATGTTATCGATTAAATTACAAGTTTAATTGTGAGGAGCATAATTCAAAAGTATACGTTCCAATCTCAACTTCAATATCATTGAACTCAAGAAAAAAATTTAATAGGTTCATAAACTTTTAAAAAAACAGCTAATAGATAATTTTTATACCGAATTAAACTTATAATAGTTCATCATGAGATTAGGTTAAAAAATATTTTTGGTCCCTCAACTTTCATGAAAGTAACAACCTAGTCTCTAAATTTTACTTTGTAATAATTTAATTTATATATTTTTAAATTTGTAAAAATTAAAAAAGATTTACGTAATCAAATTTTACATCAATTTTCACGTCAATTTATGTGAATGATGTTGTAAATGATGTCTCATATGTCTTCCCATATTTACATATTAGTGGTCACGTTAAATTTCATTAATTTTAATGAGAAAAAAAAATTCTCCGAAAGCGTATTTTTTTAAAATAAATTTTAAAATTCAATAGTAAAAATAAAAATAAAAATTGTCAGGTGAATTGACATAAGATTGTGACATTGACTAAGAGGTCATGAATTCAATTTCCGTCTTAATTAAAATATCTATCTAAAAAATGGATTTTTTTTTTTTTTTTGTAAAGATTAATCATTTTATGTAATGTTTTTTTAAGGAAATTTCCGAGTGAGACTCATTTATTTTAAAACCGGTAAAATTAAATAAAACTTAAGTTTAACATATGGAAACTAGGATTTAAACGTTTTCCATTCTGGAAACAAAATACAACACGAATTTTATATATATATTTCATAGTGTTTTGTTGAAGCATGTTGTCTTTCATTAGTAATTCATAAGAACATAGAAACTTTGAAATGAGTTCGGAAAGAATAAGTATCTAACAAGAATAGACTCCCATTATTATTATTATTATTACTAGTTTTTTTTTTTTAATTTATTTATTTATTAAGAAGGGTAAGTGAAAAATTCTTCAAATATTTTAAAACTTTTGAAGTTCTATCATTAATTATATGCTAAATTATCAAAAATACTCCTAAACTATCCGTTTCGTTTAAAAAATACTCATGAACTTTCAAATATTTCAAAAATACCTCTTTGAACGTTCAAAAGTTTAAAAAACATCAATGAACTATGAAAAAAAGTTTAAAAATACCTTTGAGCTATAAAAAAAAACGTTTAGAAAATGTCTTTATAGTTAACAACACAAGATTCTAATGTTAATCGCCAAATTCTAACTTGTACGTGTGTGACATGGAAAAAATTCAAACGTAGACGACTAAGGCGTTAAAAATGATGGAACTGAATTTCTAAAACAACCAGAGGCGCAGCGGAAAGAAGCCTAAATTGGCTGAGGACCTTCATCAATCAATAAGTAACAAAGAAGAAAACAGATCGGCTTTCAAAAAACTGAAGTTCTGTTTTTCTTCCCGACCGATAAATCGGTACCGGTAAGCTTCACAAGCTACCACCGATAAACCAACCAGTAAACTTCGATCGGTAAATCGATACCGATAAGCTTCTCAAGCTTACACTAATAAATCGATAAACCAGTAAGCTTACACCGGTAAATCAATATCAGTAAACTTGGACCGATAAACCGGCCTAGTAAACTTCACAAGTTTACACCGATAAACCGGTAGACCGATAACAATTACTGGTCAGGGACATCGGTATACCGACCGGTAAGTTACCACCGGTAAATTTACCAGACGCGCAAAACAGAGAAAAAACTTACCTTTTTTTCTGTTTGTCTTCTCGTCTCCGTAGCAACCTCCTCTGCAAAATTCTCTGATGCCATTCTGATCACGAACTTAGCAAGGCGACGACCACCCTTAGAGAAGTTTCGATTATTCTCGGGCTTAGTAGCGGAGTTGTGAGACTCCTTGAGCTAAGGGGGTTTGTTGAGAGGAGAATTTGGAGGAAGAAGATGAAGTTGATGTTGAGAATGAAGATGAAATCTAGTTTGAAATTGATGAACAATTCATCAACCCTTTCAAACATTCATCTCAACTATTCTCATGAATCTTCAACTAATTGAAGTTCAAAATGAGGAAAAAGAATGAACCATTCATACCTTTTCAATTCTTCACAAGAATCCCTCAATTAACACCAAAACTTCATCTGCATGCTTGTCTTCCTCAAGTTTTCACCTTCAACCATTGAAGTTCCAAAAGCGAGAGAGGAGAGAGAAATCAATTTCTCATTAGTCAAGCAAGAATGAAAAAGAATTCATTCTTATCCAAGGCAAAAGTGAGTTTGAAACAAGAATGAGGGGTTCAACATGCAAATGTTGAACCCACATTCTTCATTATAAATTATTATAATAATAATAATAATAAATAATTTTAATTAATTAAACTTTTTATTAATTATTTTATTATTTAATTTAATCTAAAATATTAATTAAATAATAAAACTAACCTCGGTTTTCCGAAAACTGCATTTTCAAATATGAATCTCTATTCATATTTTACTCCGGTCACATATTTAAATCATATTTAAATATGTCGAGCCTCAACCAACAAACCCGAATTTGGATTTCTCCAAATTCTACCATTTAGCACTGCTACACCACTTTGTCCAAGCTAACCAGGAGAACCTAAAAGACCTACCGATCATGAGCTCCAATGGTACGAGATTATCTGGTCAAAACTCTTTTAACCGAACTAATCAACATTCGTCAAACCCCCGGAGACTCCACTATAGTCTGAGGGCTGCACTCTCGTCACTGTAGATATATTATGTCCTCTTGATATAACCATCACTGGTGAGTCGATCCTTCACAGGTCGTTCGTAATCACAACGGGGTCATTTATACCGTTTAACCCCTGCATTACCTCTTGTTCCTTAAGTACCACTGAAACCTCTAATGACCAATTGATTTGTGGTCCAACTAGCAGATCAGGTCCCTCTCTTGCCAAAGAGAGGGTGGGCGCCCATTGTTCAAGCCTTGGAGTCAGCTATTAAGGGAACAACCTATCTATTAACCCTAAAGGCGGGTTAGGAGTGAATTCCGTCTTGTTATACTATGTCCCCAACCACCTATTCAAGTTTATCCCCAAGATGGTAGGCTTATTGAGTCGGCGATCTGGCCACTCTCACCCGTGCAAGTCAAAGGATAGTCTCGAATAAACAGGAGTTCATAGCGAGCTCAGGATTAAGATCGAGTTACCTAGGCCTTCATATGAAAAAGTCGTTATCTTCAGTAAACAGTGTTACAAAGAGAGAGCGACTTGATTTCGCGGTTCAGTCTTATGAAAACTCATTGCACAGGACGCCCTCGCTCGCACATCACCATATGAAATGATTTGGATCACATCGTTTTGTACAATACAAAGCGAGTCGCATCCTATAGTGTTACCAGGATAAGGTACCCAGCCTTATCCATATACTATAGACCGTTTTGGCTATATACTTGAACCTGGTCCACATTCATATCATACATGAGGTTCAAGTACTCAGACTTCGACATGTGTGTTAGTTATTGGTACAAGTTAATGCAAACACGTTTTACTTTATTCAATAACACTTTACTGAATAAAACTCAATAACACTTGTCACTTTATTGTTGAATAGAACGATTACAAACATAATTGTTTACAAACTATTTTTTCCCTTTAATTCTCAAAATAATAATAATAAAAAAAGAAAAAGGAAGAAAAAAAAGACTAGTAGTTAGGTTGGGTATATAGGTTGGTGCATTCATGTCTATAAGAACAAGATTGTTATTTGATTTAGATAGGAAAATGTCATGCTCCCACTGGGCACACTCTCATAACTCCCAACAATACTAATTGCCAGCAAGTAAGGATTAGACTACGACATCAATATTATTATGATTACTCCCACTGGGTATGTAATACTATTATGGTTTATGGTTTAGGGTATAGGACTTATGTAATACTATGATGGTATATTATGGTTTCAGGAGTTTATGGCTTAACGAGTCATAAATTTAATATGCAAGTCATCAACTCACTTTTTCTGTTCATTCGAAAGAAGGTATACTTGAAACCCAAGTTGCGCAATCCCAATTTTGTCACTCCGGACGTAGTTGTCCCGATACGTTATATTATTTTACGCAATCTATTTTTTCTGTCAATATTCTTGTCTGTCAATAACCTCACAATTCCATGGTTATATGGTTCAGTCATTTCTAAAAGGGGAAGAGGTGTACAAAGAGACGAGGCACAAACTCCCGAGTGATCCCTTCATCGACTAGAGTAAGTACAAGAATGTCGTAGACTACACATTGGGCAAAAAGACGGACTAGAACGTACCATGGAATACCGTTGACGTGGTGTACATGTCATTCAATACCGGAGGTAACCATTGAGTGTTGGTGTGCGCTGATTTGCGGATTGCCGAGTTGACAATATACGATTCTTGTATGACGTTGACTACAAACGAACAATTGAAGAAGAAGTTGAATCTGGTCTGCACAAATTTCTACATGTTGTTGGGATAGTGTGGTGTCTTGTAGACGAGAAGCACACTGCCAATCCTACCATGAGGCTTGTATAGAAACCCTAACGTGCCCCAACAAAATGGTAGTGGGGACTGTGGTATATTTCTAGCTAATTTTTAGAATACCTTGTAATGAGATGTTCAATGGACACCCTAACTCAGGATAAAATTGACTTTTGTAGGCATCAATATGTTGTACAACTGTGGGGCAATAGGTCAATATTGTAACCTGAATATGTTTTAAGAAGTATTAAAGTATGTTTCAATAGTTTTTTATGACTTCCGTTTTTGTTTTTTCTTATTCAGAAATATTGTATTAAGTTCAAAGGTATTCACATTCGAATTTCATAGACCTTACAACCCTAAACATTATCCTTCGAATTACAAGTTTGTTTTTATAGGGTTTCGGGTCTCAATACCACTAAATAATCACCCCTAAACACCTCAGTGGAATTAACCGACCTCCCTAAACACTAAACACCTTGTGGTTTATGGTTTAGGGTTTAAGGTTTATGTTCAGTTTACCGGCATCCCTAAACACTAAACTGTTGGGTTTTATGTCCTAAAACTCGTGATTTGTAAACTGGATGTATATTCTATTTTGCAATAAAGTTGTTATTGAATAAAGTGAAATGCGTTTTCTTATACCCAATCTCCAATAAACTAAGAACCCATGTATATAGGATGTATACTTGAACTTCATGTGTGACATGATTGTGGATCAAGTTCAAGTAAATAGCCAAAACGGTCTATAGTATACGGATAGGGCTGGGTACCTTATCTTGGGGACACTATTGGATGCGTTCCACTTTGTATAGTACAAACAATGTGATCTGAAATCGTTCATGTGGAGACATGCGAATGAGAGCTTCCTATGCAATGAGTTTGCATAAGACTGAACCGCGAAATCAAGTCACTCTTTCTTTATAACCCCGTTTACTGTAAAGACTGATTTTTTCATATGATGACCTAGGTAACTCGATCTGAATCCTGATCACGCTATGAAATCCTGTTTATTCGGGCTTATCCTTTGACTTGCATGGGTGAGAGTGACCCGAGATCGCCGACTCAATAAGGCTACCATCTTGGCGATAAGATCGGGTAGGGAGATGGGAACATAGTCCTGCGAGATGGAATTCACTCCTACCCGCTTTGAGGGATTAGTAGAGAGGTTGTTCCCTTAAGTGCTGACTCCGGGTCTTGAACTAGGGATCTCACCCTCTCATTGGCCTGAGAGGGATTTGGTATAATGATTACATACCAATTTGGTTTGGTGGTTGGACCACAAACCAATAGTTCATTAGAGGTTCAGTGGGACTTAAGGAACAAGATGTAATTACGAGGGTAAAACAGTTATTTTGACCTAGCTGTAATTACGAACGACCTGTGAAGAATAGACTTACTAATCTTGGTTATATCAAGAGGACAATAATATATCTACGGTGAGAAGAGTGCAACCCTTGGGCTTTAGTGGAGTCTCCGAGGGTTAACGAATGTTGGTTAGCTTGGCTAAAGAGTTTGGCCGGGTAATCTCGTATCGTTGAAGATCATGATCTGTAGGTCTTTTAGGTTCTCATTGCTAGCTCGGATTAAGTCGTGTAACAATATGAGAGAAAATAACTTGAAGCGTTTCAAATTCGGTTTTAGAAGATAGTTTGACATATTTAAATATGATTTAAATATGGGATCGGTCTAAAACATGAATAGGGATTCATGTGTGATGATTCGGTTTAAGAAACTGAGATTAATCTTATTATTTAATTAATATTTGATATTGAATTAAATAATAATATTAATTAATTAAAATTTATTTTGTTTATTTTGTTTATTAAAATTAATTATGAATTAATTTTAAAATAAAAAAATAATAAGTGGATTTATCCAAGATTGAGTGAGTTTATTCAAGTTAAGTAGTGGGATTGTGAAGCACCAACTACATGCATAAACTCATCAATTTTGGACACTTGTTTGATGACTAATCCACCCATTAGTGAGGTGTCATGCTAAACAAGCTTTTTGATACATGTTAATCCACCTATTAAGTGAGGTGTCATGCTTAGCAACCTTGTTGATGCATGTAAATGCCTTCAAATGGGAGAAACTCAAATGTTTAAAGATTGATGAAAGTTGAAAATTTTGAAACTTGAATGTGAGACATTCTCTTCAAAAGTTCATCATCAAATAAACCTCATCCTCCATCTCTTCCAAAGTAATTTTCTTTCATAAAAAGGTCCCACAACCTTGTTGCTCGGTCTGAGAATAGCTCGGACTACACTAGAGGTGGTCCTCGAAGCGTTCGAGAGAAGATTCAGCTGTTGCAGACTTGGAGAAGTTGGAGACTTGAAGAAATTAGAGAATTTCGAGCTAAAGAAGGTATGTTTTTAAGCTTATGTTTTCCTTCGCATTGGCTCTCTTTTGATGCATAAAAGTGTCGAAGATTCGATCTTCTACTTCCGCTGCGCCATCAACCCCTAAACACCTATGTTGAATTAACCTTCGAATTACATGTTTTCTAATATTTAGGGTTTAGGGTTTATGTTCAGTTTACCGGCCTCCCTAAACACTATACACCCCTAAACACTTCTGTGGAATTAACCTTCGAATTACAAGTTTCTCGTATTTAGAGATTTGGGTTTCAGTTTTAGGGTTTAGGTAAATTTTGGAAAGGAAGGAAAAAAAAAGTATATCATAAACAATATTGGAAAGAAGGAAAATAAAACGTATCTGAAAAATTTGCGGGTCTCGATACCGGTCGGTATCGGGACCGGTTATATTTTCCATTTGAAGGTTCTCCTCTGGAAATTTTACCGGTCGGTATGAATACCGGCGGGTAATTTTACCGACCAGTAAAATTTCCATAGGAGTTATTTTTTTGTTTATGATTGTTTTTTCTTTTTTCTTCTTGTATTATACAACCATCACCACATACGACCATAAAAAATGAAATATGAATTACAGTTCCGAAGAAATAATATAATATAGTGTTCTTACACCGTCCAAACTATCATTCAGTGGTTAGTGGTTGTCGGCAAGATGTAATTACGAGGGTAAGTGAACTTTTGAATGTTCACTATTTTTCGGGTTGTCGAATCCCACCAAAATAACATTTATAATACCGATTCTACTAAGCTAACTTGTAGCTAGTGGTAATCGGGTCGATCCGCAGGGAACCTAAATTAACTTCTCTTAATTAATTTCTATTTGGTTTTTAATTAAAACAACTAAATAAAAGGGGAGATTGTGTTACGGAAATTAAATGACAGAGATTTAAATAACGGAAAAATAGATGTAACATGTGCTCCTAATTCGAGGGATCGGGATTACTTCGATGCGATTTAGATCCTAGGGATTCAAATATACTTAGTCAACCATTTGAGCGCACAAACAATTACCCGAAAACCCCCTCAGTAATTGACCCAAGAAAAATTAGCTAGAGTTGTCAATTCCAACTAAACTTGTAATTAACTCATTTAAGGGTGTCAATCCTAGACTTTATTAAAACAATAAATCATGCAATTAACTCATCCAAGGGTGTCAATCCTAGACTTCATTAAAGGCGATGATGGGCACATTGTGACGAATTACTCCTAAGACTAATTCGATTTATCTTCTTCAACAAAGTTGGCTAACACTAACTAAGGCAGCCTACTTATGTGCTACCTACGAGTTCACTCAACCGTTGTTACTTTAAGCGAATAAGATGCATCACTACTCTAATTAACTATAGAATACGCAAACAATCAAGGTTGTATAGCTATCATGCAAGCATGGTTTATAAAATATGCATGGAAGAAGAAGAACATTCAAACAGTCATGCTAAGTTGCAATTAAGAACTAAACCCTCACGAATCACATCAAGTATAACCCCTAACCTCGAATTAGAGCACTTACCTTAGTTGCTCGTTGTAAGATCAAACTAAATCAACAAGTTTAAACTTGATATATAAGAAAATGGGAGAAAAATGGAGTTTGAGCTCCAAAAATCGAGTTTTGCAACAATGGGGGTGAAAATAATGACCTAAAAATCAGAGAATATGAGTTTTTATACTTATCGCGATGCTACTATTATAGCGTCTCGACTCTTGGGGTTGGGCTTGCAAAAATAAATCAATATTTTGTCCTCCCCTAGACTCGAACTCGGGCACACCAAACCACTAATCATATTTGAGATAACATTTGATTAATTAATTAACATTCAGAATGATTAATCAATATTATCCTCTAAAACATTCCTTTAAAACATTCTTTAGGGTTGCAATCATCAAGGAAGAAATCTTTCACTCTTCTCAAAACTCTTATTCTTTTAAGAAGGCTCCCACAAGCCTTGGTCCCGTGTTCGAGTCATAGCGAGGAAGGTCTTGTGGAGATGAAATACAGAAAGATTATTGGTCTTCAAAGGTAATAGTTTGCTTAACTTGCATTTTATTTTAATTCTAAATAAACTCAAAAAACAATTCCAACGCTTCCGCTGTGGGGTTTGAAGTGTTCATTCCCTTCATTTTTCACTTTCATTCCACACACCACTGAAACATACCCAAACTTTTGCACACATATAGTAAAAAATACTTAAGAAAGTGAAAAAAAAAATTGGTCAGCCAAATTACCAGATCGGTAAATATAGAAATATCGATCGATATTTTTGTATTCAGTTTTACGCCACCGGTATTTCCCGCTTGGCGAATTCCGTTCCGGTCAATATTAATGAATTTCGATCTAGTGATTTGTAATTTCGTAGGAAAAATTAACGAAAATAATTGGGTACATACCTTCAAGAGAATAACGTGAAGAATGTGAGAATAATGAACGTGAGAATAATGAACGTGAGAATAATCGATTTGAAAAAAACTCATTAGGTAGTTCAAAGAGAATAATGAACGTTCTTTAAAAAAAATAATAGAATAATGAACATGAAGAATGTGAGAATAAACGAAGAATGTGAGAATAATAAAGATGAAATTTTGTTGGAAGAATCTTTCGAGGTAGAAAACAAGAATGGATGTGAGAATAATGAAAATGAAAAATCCTTAAAACTAAAAGGTAGGTGAAAAGTATGTCAAAAATGGGTGAAAAATTGAAGTGTATTCAATTTAATGATATGAGTGCAAAATTGTAACTTCACGTCTTAAAAGTAAGGGTATTTTAGACAATTCACACTTAGAAATCTAAAATTGTAAATTTATAAATTTAGGCTAAGAAAGCTCAATTAATTTTACTTGGAGTCTATAAATCGAATTGTCCTAACTTTTGGTCCCCATGAAATATAAAATAAAGGATTAAGAATACAAGATGTCAAATTTAAATGCATACCTCACAAGTTGTTGAACTAAGGGGCTGTTTGGCCCCCCGAGTTGGGTAGGGTGGGGTGGGCTTAAATAGCCCACCCCATGTTTGGAGCCCCAACTATATAAGTTGGGGCGGGGTTATTATAACCCCGGTTTACTACAGTGTTTACTGTAGCCAGTTCTACAGTAACACTGTAGCAGTTCTACAGTATTTTTTTTTTTTTTTCATTAATTTTTTCGGTTTTTCTTCTCTCTTTGTTTTTTTTCCGAGTTTTCTTCTCTCTTTGTTTTTTTTTTCTATTTTTTTCACTCAATTTACCGATTTTTTTCTCTCTCTTTGTCTTCCTCACCTCACGATTTTTTATCTTCCATTTCATCCCAAATTTCTCTCTTCACCGAACCTGTCGATTGTTTGTGATTTCCTAAATAATATTTATTTTTTTAACTTTTAAAAAATTAATATGTAATATACATTTAACTATACAAATATAACAAAATGTTGTAGAAAAAAAATAAACTAACATAAACACATCTTTCAAACTCCATGTTAAAGAAAATTGTATTATTTCTCTCTCCATCGAGCCTCTTGTTGTCGATTATTTGTGATTTCCTAAATAATATTTATTTTTTTAATTTTTAAAAAATTAATATGTAATATACATTTAACTATATAAAAACAACAAAAAAAATTGTAGAAAAAAAATAAACTAACATAAACACATATTTCAAACTTCATGTTAAAAAAAACTGTATTTTAAACCCACACTATACAACTCTGCACCCCAGACTATTATAACCTACAGATTATTATAACCCACCAACTATAATAACCCACCAACTATAATAACTCACCCTGCGCCCCAAACGCCCCCTAAAAGATAATAAGGCAAAAAATAATTTGTTTAAAAACCAAACACACAGGGCGGACCTGGACTAGGGGGCCACGACCCCCCAAAGTTTTTGATTTTCCTATACACGTAGACAAAAACAATGCCTTAAATATATATTATTATTATTAAATACATTTTGACTCCCAAATTAACAAACTTTCATTTTGTTGTAGTGGTCATTGTGTATAATATATATTTTGTTGTGGCTTAGTTCGAAACCCAACCATAACAATAATTTATTTGTTTTACATTTCCTTTAATATATGTATATTTTTTTAAAACAATTTATTTGATTTACATTTCTTTTCATATATGTATATTTTTTAAAAATAATTTTACTCTCTTTTAATATTTTGTTTATATATATTTAAAAATATATAAATTTCATTCTTATTTCCTATTTTTTTTTAGTATGTACTTCTACAAGATTTTTTTTAATTGAAATGTCATTGTAATATCTATACTTTGAAGTTATATTATTTTAGTCATTATAATTTTAAATATCTAAATTTAATATTCTTTATAGTTTAAACAAATCTTTAAATTAACTTGGCAAAGCGAGCATAGCTCATATATGTATGTGTTGACGACCAAGAGGTCTGTGGTCCGAAACCCCCCACCCCCAATGTACTAAAAAAAAAAAATCTTTAAATTAACTTATTAGTTTATTTATTAACATTTTCAAAAGTAATTTAGACTATATTAACTTCCTTTTTATAAATTTTATTTAAACTTGGTCCGTAAGTCTTTGATACACTTACATATGCTTATCACCGACAACTTTTTTTAATGTCAACATAACTTGAGAGTGTGAATTCGAATCTCTGAATTTTTTGCGATTGTTTTTTAATATTTATATACTATAATTTTTTGGCCCCCAAACATCAATGTCTAGATCCGCCCTAGCTCAGGTTGTATCGCCTAGTGATCATGAGGTCCTTGGTGGTTCAATCCCCCACCCCCAACTTGTTGTAAAAAAAAAAGAAAAAGGAAAAAAGTAATTCATACCCCTAAATTTTAATACAATTAATTTATTTAGAAAAAAATAAGGGTTTAAGTTTTGACAAATTAATGTTTGAAATAAAGTTGAAGAGAAGATTAAGATTGATATAGTTTGTAATAATAATAAAAAGAATGAAAAGGGTAAGGTTAGAATTAGAAAAGAAGAAAAGAAGAAAAGTTGGTTTTGGTTGAAATTGAAATCTGATTGGGAAAGTCAATGTTGGAGGGTCGTCTATGTCCAATTTCTGCATGTTTTCGTAAAAGGAAGAAAGAGAAAACAGGAATGACAACAAAAAGAAACCGCATCCGTATACGCGCAATTTGCAATTTGCAATTTGGATCATCAAACTTTCTCTCACTTTCAAACTCCCCACAACTTCCAACTATTTTCCCCCAATTTTCTCTCCCTCTCTCTCAACAATCTTCTTTCCATTTTGATTTCACACCCTTTTTTCCTTCAATTTCATTGTTTTTCATCTCACATTCCACTCTGTACAATTGTAATTCTATGATTTTTCAGTGTTAATCCATTCTTTTCGTTTCCTGTTCCCGATTTTTTTTTCTTCCACAACTGGAATTCTATATGTGTTCTGGGTATAAGAATATGAAGCTCACTGTTCGTGTAATCGAGGCTCGGAATTTACCTCCAACCGATCTTAATGGATTGAGTGATCCCTACGTTCGGTTGCAGCTTGGTAGGCAGAGGTTTAGGACCAAGGTTATTAAGAAGACATTAAATCCAACTTGGGCCGAAGAGTTTAGCTTCCGGGTGGATGATCTCGACGATGAGCTGATTATCTCTGTTTTGGACGAAGATAGGTATTTCAATGATGATTTTGTTGGCCAGGTTAAGATGCCCGTTTCCCTGGCTTTTGATTCTGATAATGCCTCGCTTGGAACTACTTGGCATTCTATTCAACCCAAAAACAAGAAATCCAAGTTCAAGGATTGTGGTATGTTGCGTTCTCCATTATTATCTCTTACCTTTGCATTCCTTCCAAATGGGTTTCCTTACAATTTTATTTATAATTTGTTTTCATCATGTGTTATCCAATTTTGTGGTTTTCCTTCCAAATGGGTTTCCTTACAATTTTATTTATAACTTGTTTTCATGATGTGTTATCCAATTTTGTGGTTGTGTTATGATGAAATTTTTTGTGATCCATGGAATAGGAGTTAAGAAAGTGATGTTGTGTGTTGTGTTCTAATCTTGGCAGGTGAAATCCTTCTTGCTATATCTTTTTCTCAAACCAATGCATTTGTAGATTTCAATTCCAATGCTCACGTATCTAACCCAAAGACTTCTAGTGATGAAATAATGGGTTCACCGCCCAGGTCTCAGAGTGGCAAATCTAGCTCACCATCTCCAGTGAAGCAAAGGGAAAGTTCGTTGAAGGAACATAAATCTTTTCAACAGAAGTCCTTTGCTGGTCGTTTTGCTCAAATATTTCAGAAAAATGCAGATTCTCCTCCGTCCATTTCTTCCCGAGCTATTGAACTGCCAGATATATCTGAAATCCCTCCGTCAGAAATTCCTGAAGCCAATGCAGAAGATCAATCCTCTATGGCCACATTTGAAGAATCAATAAAAGTATTGGAGTCAAAAGATCAAGAAATTGAAACTCCATTGAATTTTCCAGGAATAATGGTTGATCAATTGTATTCCATTTCACCCTCTGACCTCAATTCTCTACTCTTTTCATCAGATTCAAGTTTTCTACAATCTTTGGCTGACCTTCAGGGAACTACAGAACTGCAACAGGGAAATTGGAAATTTGAGAATGGTGATGAAAGCTTAAAGAGAACAGTATCATATCTTAAGGCTCCAACAAAACTAATGAAAGCTGTCAAAGCATTTGAGGAACAAACGTACCTAAAAGCTGATGGACAGGTGTATTCGGTTCTATCTATTGTAAGCACTCCAGATGTAATGTATGGGAACACGTTTAAAGTAGAGATACTTTACTGCATAACACCTGGTCCTGAGCTTCCATCAGAAGAGAAATCTTCACGACTGGTAATTTCATGGCGAATGAATTTTCTGCAGAGCACTATGATGAAAGGAATGATTGAGAATGGAGCGAGGCAAGGTATAAAGGACAATTTTGACCAGTATGTTAGTTTGATATCTCAGACTGTTCCCCCAGTTGATCAAAAGAATATTGGGTCAAATAAGGAACAGGTTTTGGCATCATTGCAGGCACAGCCGCAGTCGACCTTTAAACTTGCTGTACAATATTTTGCTAACTGCACTGTTGTGTTCACTACTTTTATGGGTTTGTATGTGCTTGTACACATTTGGCTGGCTGGACCTAGCACAATTCAGGGGCTTGAATTTGTAGGGCTCGACCTACCTGATTCAATAGGTGAATTCATTGTGTGTGGTGTCCTAGTTCTGCAGGGTGAACGTGTTTTGGGGCTGATTTCACGCTTCATGCAGGCCAGACTGCAAAAAGGTAGTTTCAGTATAACACATGCAGTCACTTTGTTACTGCGTGCTCTAGCTGATTACAGTGCCTTTCTTTATAATAGGGAGTGATCATGGAGTCAAAGCACAGGGGGATGGATGGTTGCTTACGGTTGCTCTGATTGAAGGGTGTAGTTTAGCTGCAGTTGATTCAAGTGGATTATCTGACCCATATGTGGTGTTTACATGTAATGGGAAAACTAAAAACAGCTCAATCAAGTTCCAGAAATCTGATCCTCAATGGAATGGTATTTTTTTAATATGTTTGATATCTATTAGTTATTACTTAGATCTCCAATAAAATCATGGAAATATATTTTTGATGTTGAATCTAATGTCTTAAAGTTATATTTGATACAACCTTTTCTATTCAGATAACTGATATGAGTTAAGTGCTTACAGAGACCTTGTTTTTCTTTCAGAAATTTTTGAATTTGATGCAATGGATGAACCTCCTTCTGTGTTGGGTGTTGAAGTTTATGATTTTGATGGGCCTTTTGATGAGGCTACATCTTTGGGATATGCTGAGATAAATTTTCTCAGGACTAGTATATCCGATTTAGCTGACATATGGATACCTCTTCAGGGGAAGTTGGCTCAAACATGCCAATCCAAATTGCGCTTGAGAATTTTCTTGGATAATACCAGAGGCAGCAATGTTAATGTTGTTAAAGAGTATTTAAGTAAAATGGAAAAAGAGGTTGGGAAAAAGGTACATAGCCTAGCATCCTACTTTGGAATTTACATTCTTGACTGGAGTTTTCTCACTCCATTCATATACTAACAACTTTAGTTTAAATGAATTGTAGATCAATTTGCGTTCTCCTCAGTCAAACTCAACCTTTCAGAAACTATTTGGGCTTCCAGCTGAAGAATTTCTTATTAATGACTTTACCTGTCATTTGAAACGTAAAATGCCTATTCAGGTACTTTAGTGGTTTTGTAGTAAATTGAATTTCATGTTTTTGTTTACTCTATTTTCATCCAGCAATTAAAATTATACCTCATGAGTTTCATCTAATACTTACTTCCGGTGTCCAGGGGCGCATCTTTCTGTCAGCTAGAGTCATAGGTTTCCATGCAAATATATTTGGGCACAAGACCAAATTCTTTTTCCTTTGGGAGGACATTGAGGATATTCAAGTTGTTGCTCCTACTCTTTCATCAATGGGCAGTCCGATTATTGTTATAACTCTCCGAGCAGGTAGAGGTTTGGATGCAAAAAGTGGTGCAAAGACAGTAGATGAGGAAGGCAGGCTGAAGTTCCATTTCCATTCCTTTGTATCGTTTGGTGTAGCACAGAGGTAATTTCCTACTCTCTTGCTAGTTTTTGAGTTCCAAAATTCGGAGGATATGTTTAGAGCCTTGGGAGATGCTTGTGGGGGCTTTATGGGATGCAATTCTATTAGCTTGAGTTTGGTGGATAGTATAGAAGGGTGTATTAAAGTGGGGGAAAATATTGTGGATTTATTCCTTCAAAGATCAATGTTCAAGTTGAGGGGAAATGTTTTGTTTCTCAAATATTTTTCCTCTCGACATCGGAAGTTTTGGACTGTGTGGGATGATGTAGTTGTTAGTTTGTTATGTTAGATTACATAATTAATTTTGGTAGTTGTTCATTTGTTTGTTTAGTAGTTTTAGGATAATTGGTTGTTTTGCTTAGTTAGTTTGTAATTGGTAAGAATAGACCTTTATAAGTATAGGGATATTCTCTAGTATTTTGAACACTATTATAATTGGATAAAGATCTTTTTTGAGTAATCTTGAGATTTAGATGGTTAGTTGCTAGGTTGTACCAATTTGGTGTCCGGGGATTTTCTCATCTCCGTCTAGATTGGGTGCAATAGAGGTACCTTAGAAATTAGAATTCTAGAATCGCCTCCAACCCCATACTCAAGATATGGGGAGTAGATTGCCAATATGAGCATAGCTCAACCGACATAGTGTGCGACCTAGTGACTAGGAGGTCACAAGTTCGACTCCCCCACCCCACATGTTGTCAAAAAAAAGATATGGGGAGTAGATTATTTGAAAAGAAAGGTTCGTCAGGAATGCTCATAAAATGTTATAAGAATGCAATGCATAACCGATTACTCGTACAATGTATATTGGAAAGAATTTTAGTGAAAGATTTTTTTTTTTTTTTGATAAGACGGTAACCATTCATTGATATAATGAAGACAAAAGGGGGATAGACTCTATCCCGAATTTACAAGATACAAAACCAAAACAAAAACAAAAATACAAAAGAAACACAGAACGATAAGGACGTTCCTAATCGGTGAAATACACTCTCGTCGAGACAATAATATCAGAAGAATTTGTGTGACTTTCTCAAAAGCAATTCAATCCAGGGCCCAGGTAGAATCTAGGATCGGAAGGAATCCTAAAAATCCAGCAGTGATGGCGTAGCTCTCAAATGGGTAAATTGTTCTTTCAGAGGTAATTTTCTATCCAAATCGATCGCCGAGAGAGGGATTTGGCTGAAACATTACCACTAGATCCAATTTCAGCTGAGTCACTCTCCATATGAAGCATCCATAAAAGACTGATCGACAATGCTAGAGCTCCAAATATAGCTCATGTTGATGTGGGGAGTATTGGTATCAAGGAGAAAAATAAAAGAAAGGTTGTGGTTTAGGCCATTGATAGGGTCATCAATAAGAGATCTCTTCTGTGGAGATGTAGTGCTTCTGTCGTACCAATAAATGCTGATCATTTAGGCTTGTTCGACCCTTTACCCGTGAGACGATTGTTAGTGCATTTATCGTAATTGATAGTTGATTGGAGATTCATGACTTCTCTGTCTCAATTCTTTTGTTTCTTGGTAGCGATGGGCTGTCTCTGTTTGGCAGGAAGGGGCATAATGCACATCCCGTGTTTGATCAACCAAGGGAACAAAAAGGATAGATGAGAGGGTGGATCATCATTCAAATCTTCCTCTGCTTCGATACCATCAGGGATCCCTTTTGTTAAAGGATGCATAGAATGGTCTGGTGGTTTGGATGGGTTCTCGATAGCCAGAGTACCAGTAGAGAGTGATGGAGGGGAATAAGGAGAATTTTTTTTTTTCTTTCGGTATGAGGAGTGCTATCATGTGAGCAAGGAGAGGATAAAAGGTCATCCGATCAGTGATGACTTTGTTTTTGGATGTGGAGTAAAAATTTTCATTGACAAGTTAGGTACTTCTAGTATTGATGATCACTGGTTTTAGGGTGGGGATCAAACCAAAGGTGAGGAGGGGAGAGCTAATATGGGGTGTGATTAAAAAGTTGGATTCGGTCAATTCTATAGACCTTTCATCCGGATTTTTGGATGACGGGCTGATTGGATAAAGCAATGTTAGTGATGGGAGCTGATGGATTGGTTGATGTTGATGAGAGCAAGTGGTAATTATGACTGATTTTTTGGAAGGGTCAAAAGGGGGAGATGTCTTGTTTGTAGATATGAAACAAGATGGGTCAAGGTCTAATGGTAGGGGTTTAGAAGAAAGAGAAAGGTTGATGAGAGATAAGGTTGGGATGGGTGAATGCGTGTGGCAGTAGGTGAGAGGAGATGAATTTGATGAATTTTGGCTTTTAGTGGGCAGAGAAAAGGTAGGAATTTTGGGCAAGTCAGAGAGAAGGCTAGAGTTTTTTATGACTCGGGATAGGGGAGAAGTATTTTTGGAGGGTGGGTCAGAGGAAGGTACCATAGGTAAAGAAGGGGGGTTGGCTCGAGTGTACGGGCTGTCAGGGGTTTCCGCACGTTGGATGACTAGGAATGGGGGAGAAGGATTTTTGATGGGTGGGCCAGAGGATGGTACCATCGGTAATGAAGGGAGGTTGTCACGAGGGTACGAGGGTAGGTTCTGCGCGTGAACTGAGAGCGGTCTGGATGGGAGAGGCATGAGGTGTCTGATACCGGTTGAGCTTGAGGGATTTTTCCATGGGTACCGGCAATATAGTTGATGAAGGGGGTTTCATCAAAAAAGGGGTCGATCATGACTTTCAATGGCTTAGCAGAAGAAAATGGGAGCTCTATTTCGGCTGGAATAAAACCATAAACGTTTTCTTCAACCTTGATACTGACCTCCATCATGTTTAAACTCGATAAAGTCTTCTTGGCGGTTTCCAAAAACCCTCCACAAGCATCTCTGATGACTTTGAATGTTTCTAAAGACCATTTATCAGCCGGTAGGTATCTGACCTTGATCCAACCTCCATAAGAGGGAACGGTTGGACTCCTAGGGAAGGCTTCAGAACTCCATGGTTCATACTTGATGAGAAATCTTCCAACCTTTTGCCATCCTCTGTTTTTGCACAGAATCTTGCCCTGTTCCTTATCAAGAACCGATAAAAGAGCTCTATTTGGCTGAAAAGGGTTGATAGTACCGGAGTTTGTGACCTCAAGTTGGATCTCCTTTGAGATTTCGGTTCATTCATCATGAAGATGGCGCCTATGGATGATTATAACCTTTTCAAGATAGAAATCTGAAAGCTCATAAGTTGAGGGGTTACCTTTGACAGTAGGAAGTTGGGTAGGCTAGTTAGTATTCAGCTTTGAACAAACCTTGGCCTGTAAGGCTTGTTTGTAAGAGGTTGGTGGAGGGGCAGTGGCAGATTTAAGTGTGCACTTTATGACTATGGAAGTTTTAGGTTGGTTGTTGGTGCCTTCAAGAAGAGAGAGAAAGTTCTTCCATCCCAACCTATTTTCACCAATCGGCAGCAATAACTTATTTAAACCCCATTAACCCCACATTTCACTATCTCAGCACAATGCCCATTTCTATTGGATATTTTTTCAACCCATATGGCATATTCATCAATTCTATCTTCCTTAAAGAACCTCTGATTGAGAGATGTAGCAACCAAAGAGGTAAAGGTTGAAAAGAGCCATGGAGAAACTCTTTCTTTGAGGATAAAGTGTAAGATCGTTCTTTAGTAGCTTTCGCGAGCCTAACTCTATCGGAGAGGGAGATGGAGAAGGTTTTCCGATCTGTGAAAAATCATTTGGAGCTTTGTGTTTTCCGGCAAGGCATGGTAGAATCCGATAAGTTACAGTGGAGGAAGACATAGTTGGGAGAGGGAGGGAGAGAGAGAGTTGTATGGAGAGCATTCTAACTCAAATAGAAATTTTAGTGAAAGAAATTAGGGTCTTTAATTTTTCTGCCTCGTATGCTCACAATATTTTATGCGCACCCTTGACAAGGCTGATGATAGGGTCTTCCCAAAAGTGTACATTCTTATTGTTTCCCACCTTGAATTTTAGGAAGCAATCTTCATGTTCTTGCATTTAGAAATAAAGTTCCAAGAACTTCTGCAACTGACTACTTCGATAAAAAATTTAACCTGAATTGATTTATAGGACAATCATGGCTCTGTGGAAGGCTAGATCATTGAGTCCGGAGCAGAAAGTGCGAATAGTTGAAGAAGAATCTGAAGTTAAAGGCTGCTTACAAACTGAAGAGAGTGGATCATTTTTGGGTGTCAGTGAAGTCAGTATGTCTGAGGTTCTCTCATCCACTCTTTCTGTTCCTGTAAGCTCTCTTTCACTCTCTGTTAATTTTGTGCGCATGAACTTGCAAATTGCACATTTTTCCACATTAGTCTATTATCATGTTTATTGAATGTAGTTTGTTCTACTAAATTATTAATATACTGCTACTCGTTATTATCATGTTTATTTTATGGCTCTTTGTTTATTTTATGTCGTTACATTATTTCTGCTGGTGCTTCCAGACCAGCGTTACTATGGAGCTATTCAATGGGGCTGAGTTGGAACGCAAAGTTATGGAGAAAGCGGGTTGTCTTAATTATTCATTTACTCCATGGGAATCAGAGAAGGATAATGTTTATGAGAGACAAATATATTATGTATTTGACAAGCGCATCTCCCACTACAGAGTGGAAGTGACAAGTACACAGCAAAGACACCCACTTTCCAATAAAAATGGTTGGCTCGTTGAAGAGGTTTTGACACTTCATGGAGTTCCCCTTGGTGACTATTTCAATGTATGAATATTGAGTAATTATGTTTTTACTTCACTTAAATGTAGTCTCAATGCAAAGGTCCGGGGGATCTTGCCTGTCTGTTTGAATAACTTTTGCGCTCGTTGATTAGTTTAATGCATCTTCCCGTGCAGGTTCACCTTAGATATCAAATTGAGGATTTACCTTCCAAGTTGAAGGGATGTAGCATACTAGTATCCTTTGGAATGGCCTGGCAGAAAAGCACCAAGAATCAGAAAAGGATTACAAAAAACATCCTAAAAAATCTGCAAGATCGTCTGAAAGTGACTTTTGGACTTGTTGAGAATGAATCTGCGAAAGATAGTGCTTGTATTTAATGTATTGCTATCTACATCTACATGGAGATTTAGACGTGCATAGGGGAGCTGGTGCTTTGATGACGGGTGACATTCTGCTTCTTTTTTTAGCTAACGTCTTGCTGATTCAAGCTTGATTGGCAGACGTGACTGTATCATTGTGTTGTTTTGTATTGAAAGCTGCACTTGCTTGCCTCCATACTTGCTTATTCAGAAGGGTGGGAAAAGGATTGGTGGGAGGACTCAGAGGTGAAAGTTTAAGTTTGATGAAATGAAGCTTGCTTTGACCTTTGGAAATCTGGTCTTCGATCTCAATAAGCTTGAAGTTGGTGCTACGTTTGCATAGAGTTGTTGCCTTGAAATTCAAAAGCCCCTTGGGGAGTTATCAGTGCTTCCCCTCTCGATGAGAACGTCATAGGTAATTCAGATTAAATATTAGTCCCGACATGGCCAGGGTCACATTCTTTGTTCATTAGTTTATACCCATAGGCTGTTCATTAGTTTATACCAATAGGTTGTTTGTAATTATTCATTGCTAGGCACGACCTAATAGCAGGTGTTACAGTAATGACTGAACCATCATGTAGAAGTCTCATGTTGATTTATGGTGGTATGCGACACAAATGCTGATTTGATGTACTATGTACGACCTAACGATATAATATAATACTAGTTCAATTTTTTTATTGATAAACACGGAGTCCTTTCTAGGGATAAGGACTAGTGACTTTTGCTGCTTGATTGTTTTGATTTCTGGAATATTTATCCTCTGCTGGATCATCAAACTGTGCCCATTTAGTGAAAAGCCTGTTCATTGTCAATATTCATCTGCTTGCTGATGCAGAAGGTTTCAGTAGGCGCTCGGCACAAAAGGCTCGTCTATGTGAGTCTTTTCTTCGCTCCAATTATTAGCTTCCTTCCCCTCTCTTTTTTTGGTATGACAACAACAAGAACGGCACCCTGTCCTGCAATGAAGGGGCTTCAGCCTGTGGTATGATCCAACTTGGGTGGAATGGACCTCCTCGCCTGAAGAATTATTTGAGGGGTTGAATCAATGTGACAAGTGGATTTGTACCATCGGATAGAGTGTATGAGTGATTTAAGTAAAATCTGTGTTGGTTGATAATATATATCCAATGGTTAGGTGGGGTAACTACAATGTGGTTCACATTGAATAACCTTTTCTTACCCTCCCCTATCACTACCCACTTTTGTTTTGCAGGACTTTACTCATCTTCAACGTGGATGCAGACTACTATTAGAGAATGAGAAGCTGTCAACATAAGAAATATTTGAACCATGGAGCTCGCCTAAGTTCATTTTCTTCTACTGATGGTGTCTCAAAGAAATGGGGTCCAACTCACATTTGTTGTTGAGAGACTAAGCACCTTGCTCTCGCCCATTCATTTTTTGTTAGAGGTGACTTCTCTTTTCCATTAGTGATCATTGACTTATTCTTTACTATCATCTTTTTTGATCAACCATGATTTAAATGGATCAGATATATTCAACATGTCATAGATTGTTTATCATATGTATATTACATGAAATGTGACTTTTTTTTTGTACTATTACACTCTCCAATTTTAATGCCTCGTTCTAATCTAAAGTTTTCAAGATTATTGCTCATGCAAGTGGTATTAGAGCCACTGATACAATATATGAATTCCAAACATATAGAGAAACACTTGGAATTTGATTTTTATAATACTTTGTGAGTTATCTCATATCTTTGAGTGCTGAAAGATTCGATGGGAAAGAAAGATTTTGAACTATTCATCATAAATTTACACCTTACACCTTGTTAACAATGTACCCCATTTGCAAAAAAGTTTTGAAAAAGGTTGGAACAACTTTATTTTTCTTTATTTTACATCATCGTTGCAGGCACACAATTCTCATCCTTACCGAATTATTTTGATCTTGAATATGAGGGATACGTGTATCTACTAGCCCTTTCCCCTACACCCTTCTCCCTACTTCGCTACCCACCTCCCCAAATCTGCCTTACCCCGATGACTTATTTAACTCTCTCATCTTTACCCACCGATTTCTATAACTAATGAGGTTGTCCATCCAGAGTTAGAAAGACGGTACAAAGATACCTATCCTAGGTTCGAGATGTCCATTTTCTCCAAAGGAACGGGTCAGCGGGGCTCCGCCCAAAACGAGGCAGGGAATCCCCGATTAAGCAGCGAATGGAGGAGGGAGCGGTGGAAAAAAATAATGAAATATATATATATATATATATATATATATATATATATATATAAGACATGGTTATGTTTGAATCATTTGTAATCTTCGTCCCCGCCCTCTCAACTTCTATTTTGTAATCTTCGTCCCCGCCCTCTCAACTTCTATATATATATATATGCAAGACATGATTATGTTTGAATCATTTGTGATTATGGATGATAATAGGTTTTATTGTTTAATGACTTATGAGATGTATCAATAATTTGATATATTTGAACCGTTTTTATGGGTTATTGTCAAGGATAACCTCCTTGGCAACTTTTTATCAAGACTAACGCACTTTTAGCCCACTTTCATTTTTAGCATTTCTCGGTGCAATCCTGGCCAGGATCGAGCACTGAGATACCTACCTCTTTTTTTTTTTTTTTTTTTTTTTTGGCAAAACTCATTGGCGAAGAATATGGTCCATGGGTTTCCTTTATTATTAGAACTATGTTTCTATTATTTTTCGGGCATTCAAATGAAAGTTAAAAGTTGAAGTTAGTAACGTTCTCGCATGTTTAGTCTAAAATTCGAGGTCGTTACATTAATATTTATTCAAAGTCATAGTTTTTGATACTTCTATCAACTTTACATTACAAAAATCTAGTGATCAAATTCATTTCATAAATGAACCTTTACTACTTACAAACTTTTACTTTTGATTTTTGAAAATTAACTTAGGTAATTGATTTGTAGATGCATTCTTTAAGATTTGTTTTTAGAAAAGATTTTTTAAACCTTCATTTGACATATCTAATATGAAACTATTAATTAGGAAATGCTTATAGACTCTAGTATGACAACAAATGAGAAAGATTACTCACGGTTTACTTTTTTCCACTATATTTTTCATTAGTTTTATTTTGAAGGTTTGTACCTTCTTATTTACGAATATTTTACTTTTGTAGATATATTTAGAACCTATGAGTTTTACCTCATCACAAATATCTACAAGTTCTAGATAAAGATTAAGTACATATACTCTATCTCGAGATTTATGATTTTGGTCTACTAGTGTTTGTAATTGACCCTCATTTCTACTTTGAGGTTAAGAAGCCTTACATTTTGTCATACGACAACTTAGGCTTCATATAAGCTCTTGGAAAGGTCGGGTCATCTCATAACTCTCACTACGATGAGGCTTGCCCAATTCATGACTATGATCCATTTGACTATCAAATGTAATTAAATTATTAACAACTTTTGTTAACTATTTAGTGGTTTCACTTGAAATCAACTTATCAACACTATCGAACATATTCCAGTCTTTTCGGGATAGTTTCAGCATGTCTGCTTAAAATTTTCAAAACCTTAAGGGTTGTAAACTACCTTTACCACTCTTCTATAATTCCAAAGTTGTCTCGTGGACACCTTTTAGAGGGAATCATGTTCACTATACAATCTTTATTGTATATCCTAACAAGAGTCTGGTAATGACGTGTAATTCATTATTGTTCTGACCATGTCTAACAAAGTCCTGTTTCTCCTCTTGCAGCACAATTTCATACAATTGCACTTCGTGCTAGAGTTGAGATAAAATCTCACTTTCTATCAATTAGTCTTAGTACGTAAGGTTCATGTACTTTTCACTATGATTTGATCATAGTGTATGGATAGATTTACCTATTGATTATCTTGCATGAAAAGGCAAGATCTTAAGACATATAAAATAATTAACTCTAATATTAAGAGAATCACATCTTATTAGTCTTTTAATTCAAATTGATTTGAATAAATCGTGAGTGTCAAAGACAAGTATTCATCCTTTAGGAGAATATAATTTGTCTTTATATTCTGGATTCTATAATCCTGAATATCTTAGTATTGTAGTATTTTATATGTTAACAATTTAACACATACAAATTATTTTTTATTTTTAGCTAAACTTTTAAAAAAATTTTGAAAAATAAAACTCTAGTACTAAAATATTCATACTATATGAATCTTTTATTAGTAATAAACTTAGAGAAATTGAATTTCTCCTATGATACTAAAAATACCATATTCAGCATTAAGCAACAATTGTTACTTATTGACATCTTAATGTCTCCGACTACACAAATTAAGATGAGCTTTCTGGTGCTCACATCTACATTATTAAGTATTTTTCAATAATTACATATAAAATGTATTGAAGAACAAATCTTGATAGTAGATCTGAATCTAGTATCTAGGTGGTAATACTTATTTTGCACCATTGTTCTTCTTCTTATGGAGGTATTTCATAAATTCTTCCCATTATGACTGCTTTGCTAACTTAGAAACTATTTTCTTTTAGCCACAGTCCTATGATTTCTTTTATTGGATTTTGGTAATACTTAATTTTTTAGATCATTTAGATAAATATCTATATTTAGCTTTTATTGACTTCAATAATATCTCATATGTTGTTGTCATCTTCTTTATCTTCTTAACTTGGCATCTAACATGTCAAACATGAAATATTTATTAGTCATCTCGTTATCTTGATTTATTAATCATGTGCTTAACGAATGATTTGATTCGCATTGACAATAGGTTTTTGAGAATATTTTCTCAATAAAGACAAATTAAAAAATTTACACTACCATTATATAGTGATAATATTATTTTTCCAAGTGATATAATTTTCTCATTTTGACAAATCAGTAATGAAATTTAAAATGAGAGAAATGTCATAATATTGAAATATAAATTATTTAATAACATGCAATCAATATTCATTCAATTTCAGCATAGAAAAAATAATTTGATAAATGAACCCTCATTAATTTCTTATGATATGATACTTCCGTGAGTTAGAACAAGTTGTTGGGTTTTATGTCCTAAAACTCGTTGTTTGTAAACTGAATGTATATTTTATTTAGCAATAAAGTTGTTATTGAGATTTATTCAGTAAAGTTGATTATTGAATAAAGTAAAAAGAGTTTACTTTTAACCTAACTCTAATAAACAAACAACACATGGCTATAGGTTGTATACTTGAACTTTATGTGTGACATGATTGTGGATCAAGTTCGAATAAATAGCCAGAACGGTCTATAATATAGGGATAAAGCTGAGTACCTCATCTTGGGGACACTATTGAACGCAACCTGCTTTGCATAGTACAAACGATGTGTGATAGCTCTATTTTGG
This sequence comes from Herpetospermum pedunculosum, assembly GCA_028017165.1. Lineage (NCBI taxonomy): Eukaryota > Viridiplantae > Streptophyta > Magnoliopsida > Cucurbitales > Cucurbitaceae > Herpetospermum > Herpetospermum pedunculosum. Next base: position 46,632,519 of record CM051528.1, on the reverse strand, counting down.
AGCTACATTTCACTCTCTAATTCTAGCTAAAGCCGTGTTTAAATGTGCTAATTTACCTTGATTATAGGTGATTCGTGGCGAATAGCTCGTGGAGCCCGTTTGGCGTGTTTCGGGGCTAAAGAAGTCTTTTTAGAGCTTCGTGGACGCATCGGGATTGAAAGAGCTCAAGAAGGGAAGAAATTGCCAAAAAGAACAAGAAATGACAAAGTTTTTAGCTCAAACCCGAGAGCTAGCGTCGAGACGCTGCTCGACGCTAGCCCGAAGCGTCTCGACGCTCCGAAGAGGTGCGCGCTGGAAATTCTGTCTGTAGCGTCTCGACGCTGTCCAAGCATCTCGACGCTACGACGCGTTTAAAACCCATTCTGTCCGATTTTAGGGCAAATGAGCTACGAGTTTTTGGCCTCCTTCTCCGATTCTCTCTCGGATTTCTCCTATTTTGAAGCCATTGGAGCCTCATTGGAGCTCATTTCTTCTCCTCCACTTCTTGTATGAGCCTACTAGCTTCCATGGAAGCTTGGAGATCCTCCAAGGCCATGGTAGGCTAAGGTAAGTGAAGGATTTGAGAATTTTGTAAGGATTTGTTAAGTGTTGTAATGACTTGATAACTTAGAGCTTTTTAATTCTGTCTTGACATGAATTTCTTGTAGTATTTGCTCCTTCTTGCTTAATCTATGAGTATGCTTTAATGATTGACGGACAATCTTGAATTCTAGCGTATTCTACCGTTATAGATTAGTGAAGCGTTGACCTCTCCTAATCGCCTCTGTAACACAGAAGAGTAAAACAAATCGAAGTATCAATTTAAAATTTCTAAGTGTCTGATTGCTTTAGGGTTGCCGGGTGATCACCTTGCATTTAGATTTTCCCAATTGAATGTTCGTCATAAATTGCTAGTTACTGCTTTAGTTAATTTGGAGCTGATCATTCTAAGTTAATTAGTAGCATCGTTTAATTAGAATTGACAACTCTGATTAATTACCATGTGGCCGGTTGCTTCAGGGTTGTCGGGCAACCGTTTATGTACTCAATTCATTCATAGCCATGGCGTAGAGTTAAATGATTGTAATTGCATCGCTTAGCAAATCCCGAATCTCCCAAATCCATCACGATCGACTTGTTGGTTATTTTTCCGTTAGCGCACTCTAATTTTCCTTGCATGGCAAACCCCTTTTGATTCTTTATATCAATCAATTTCTAATTCAATTCAAATATTAAATCCCATTTCGACACACTCCTTGTGGATCGACCCCGTTACCACTAGCTGCAAAGCTAAGGGCTATACGAGTTACAAATTTCATTTTGGCGGGTCTCGACAACCCGAAAATTAGTGGGTATTCAAATCCTACTCACCACCAACGTGATCCGAAATCGTTCATGTGGAGACATGCGAGTGGGGGCGTCCTGTGCAATGAGTTTGCATAAGACTGAACCGCGAAATCAAATTGCTCTTTCTTTACAACTCTGTTTACTGTAAAGACCAACTTTTTCATATGATGACCTAGGTAACTCGATCTGAATCCTGAGCACATTATGAACTCCTGTTTATTCAGGATTATCCTTTGATTTGTATGGGTGAGAGTGACCCCGTTCGTCGACTCAATAAGCCTACCACTTTGGGGATAATACCGAGTAGGGAGTTGAGAACATAGTCTTGTGAGATGAAATTCACTCCTATCCACTTTTAGGATTTAGTAGAGAGGTTGTTTCCTTAAGTGTTGTCTCCGAGTCTTGAACTAAGGATCCCACCCTCTCACTGGCCTGGGAGGGAATCAATTTGATGGTTGGATCACAAACCAATAGTTAATTAGAGGAGCAATGAGACTTAAGGAACAAGATGTAATTACGGGGGTTAGACGATATATATGACCCAACTGTAATTACGAACGACCTGTGAATGATCAACTTACTGATGACGGTTATAACAAGAGAACAAAAATATATCTACGGTGAGAAGAGTGCAGCTCTTGGACTTTAGTGGAGTCTCCGGGGGTTAACGAATGTTGATTAACTTGGCTAAAGAGTTTGGTCGGTTAATCTAGTATCGTTGAAGCTCATGATCTGTAGGTCTTTTAGGTTCTCATAGCTAGTTCGGATAAAGTCATGTAACAATATGAGAGAAAAAGAATTTGAAGCAATTCAAATTCGTTTTTGGGAGAATGATGGACATATTTAAATATGATTTAAATATGAGATTGATCTAAAACATGAATAAAGATTCATGTGGGAAAAGTAGGTTTTCGAAAAACCGAAATTAGTCATATTATTTAATTAATATTTGATATTGAATTAAATAATATTAATTAATTAAAATATATATTATATTTAGGGAAATTGTAGTAAATGACAATTTAAGACTTATTGTTTGCAAATATAGCATGTTTTTAAAAATTTTGCGGATATAGCAATTTCTATCGCTGATATCTTATGACTGATAGAAGTCTATCGCTGATCACCTCAGCTTTTTATAGATTTTTGTCAGTGATAATAGTCTATCAGAGATAATAGTCTATCACTGATAGAAGTCTATCAGTGATATAATAAAGTCTATCAGTGATAGAAACGAGTTTTTTTGCCATATTTGCAAAACATTTTAAAGTTTGCTAAATTTGCAATTAGTTTAGGCCTGATTGCTATTTGTGCAACCAGCCCTTATATTTATATTAATTAATTAAAAAGTTTAATTAATTAAAAAATATATTATATTTATTTAAAATTAATTATGAATTAATTTTAAATAAATAATAAAATAATATATATTATATATAAGTGGATCTCATGCATGAAGACACTCAAGCTAATGACTATCCAAACTTTTCCCACTTTGTAGAATCTTAACAATTAAGATTGTTTTGAATTCTTAAAAAAAAAAAAGAGAGAAGTTTGCTCATTATAAAGAGGATGCGGAAGAGAAATTTTTTGGTTTTTTTTTTTTTTTTTTTTTGAGAAGTTTGTTCAACTTTCTCAAAAAATCTTTATTTTGCACCGACCATATTCCCACCTCTTCTTCCATAATCCATTCTCTTGTAAAGGAATCTCACCACTCCGTTGCTCGACCCGATGATAGCGGGACTACCGGAGGTTCAAAGAGTTCGTGAGAAATTTGAAGCGTTGGAATTGAAGAATTCGAATTACAAAGGTATGTGTTCTTATTTCTTTTTTTCAAAGTTTCGAGCATGTTTTTGTTTAGCTAAATTGATGAAATTAAAGTGTCAACGATTTGACTCGCTTCCGCTGCGCTACATGCGCTCCATGAATTTGTATCAGAGCGTATTTTGATCACCCAATTTGCATCAATTTGAGCTCGATGGGTATTTTTTTTTAGAAATCGTTTCTGTTGGGCGTCTAAAGTGATTTTTCAGTTTTGTCATCCTTTCTTTTTTAGCATCATTATTTGTAATTGTCCGAGAATGTATGGGCTTTAATGTGTGCTGAAGAGTCTGTATTCTTTTGGAGCCATTAGAGTCCATATAGGTTTCTTTTTTAAAGAAGCTCGAGTTTTGAGCTTGCCGAAGTGTTCGGTAGTTCAAGCTCGTTCAGGGCGGTTGGAAGGGAAGCTCGAGAGTGCAGCTAGCCGAAGGGTTCGGGAGTACAAGCTTGTTTTTGGGGCAGTTCGAAGGGTTCGAAGGCATCCTGACCAAGAAGTTGTTCAAACTTGTAATAACTTAGTTGTATGCTTGCTCAATGCCAAAACCGGTCCACTTTAGTGTGTTTAATTAATTATGCATTGTGAATGTATGTTTTAATTAAATTCTCTATTTGTATGTGCATAAAGTATGCCATATAGATTTAAAATCCCACCATAGGAAGCATGCTCCATGCATTGAAAGTATGTTATAAGCGTTATGATATATAGTATGCATGTTTAGGAATTCATGAGAATTGATATAAGAGTTATATTAATTCATGAATTAGATGTTGTAGTTTAATAGAATAATTGATATAAGTGTTATATTAATTATGAAATTAAACATACAACATTGTTTGCCTTAGTTTATATTATAATCGTTATATGCATGTTTAGGAAGCATAAGCATGAAGTTTGTTATAGAATGTATGTTTTATAAGCGTTGTAAAACGAGATAGACTTTTAAAATCTATAACAAATATAAAGCCATGCTCACTTAGGGTTAAAGCTTGTATCGATCCGTTTTAATAGTTAAAATAGGTCGATATCTTGTAAATCCTAAGGTTACAAGAGAACTCACCCGGTGAGATCTTGTAGGGGTGTAATCGGTTCGGTTCGGCTCGGTTTGAGTGCTGAACCGAAACCGAACCGATAAGAATAGTGAAGGAAATGTGAAACCGAAACCGAATCGCCGGAGGTTGTGAACCGAACCGAACCGACCGATTAACCGACGGTTTAATCGGTTCGGTCTGGCGGTTACCGAAACCGAACCGATAAGAATAGTGAAGGAAATGTGAAACCGAAACCGAATCGCCGGAGGTTGTGAACCGAACCGAACCGACCGATTAACCGACGGTTTAATCGGTTCGGTCTGGCGGTTCACCGATTAGTTAATTCAAAGAGCAATGGGTCGAGTTGGGTTAAGTTTAGTGGGCTGGATGATGGGCCACTAATGGATTATGGGCCCATTCTACTTTGTAGGAGTAAATAGTTCAAAAAATATGCATATTGTCAAGCTCGAACTCAAGACATCTTGGTTGTAAGGCATTTCTAAAGCCACTGGACTGCTTACAATTATTGGTAATCCTTCGGTTTATTATATATATAGTAATCGGTCGGTTCGGTTATCATCAATTTTAAAGCATCAAAACCGAAAACCGACCGAATATATTCGGTTTTCTTAATATTCAAACCGAAACCGTCAACCGAACCGAACCGAACCGAAATTAACGTCGGTTTCGGTCGGTTTTTCAGTTCGATTCGGTTTTTTCGGGTTTCCCTTGCACCCCTAAGATCTTGTACTAAGGTTGGAGGTATTTAAGATGACGGCTTACGGAACACTTCCTACCTGAGGATCGACCCGGTACTTGAGTTATGCTAACCCGACTTTATGAGCATGCTCGTGAATGGTGTGAGGTTATTAAGTGTTTATCACCTAGACATCATAGGTAAAAGTTTTTTTTTACCTAGACTTAGGTTTTATTGTCTTAGCCTGATAATGCCTAAGTAAAAGTATACCCAAACCGTTAGAAATACTTACTAGTGGTGTTGATAAGGTATATATGATATATCAATCTCCTCCTACGCTCTCCGCGAAGTTCACACCGTGAGATTTATGCTCAGCCTCGTGATGTCAATAGGGCATCCACATTCGAATGGTGTTTGCATAAATCAATACCAAGGTGAATGGAGAAAGTATTTATAGTAAGTGGGAGAAGGAAGTATGTCAATACATCCTATGGTCTCCTCCATTAGGTTGAACCGTGAGATTCCCATGTTTCGCCTGCGGGTCGCCCATAGTAGCACCGTCCATTCGAAGGGCCGTTTTATGGGAGTCGGAACAACTCAATCTCCAGAAATGGATAGGGTCTCTTAGGTCTATTCCCAACTCTGACATTTCCATTCGGTTGCACTGTTGGGGCCGAACTCTGAGTTCTAAAAATGGCGGGTCACACTTGCAAGATTTTCTAAGTTGTTAGTAAATTCTTGACCAAAGTAGCGATAACTAAGATGCTATAGGAATATGAGTTATTCCGGTATTAGCATTTAGTCAAGAATGTCTTGGTTCAGTGAATGAGTGATTGACTGCCCCTCGGTAGCGGTTGCTCTGACTCACTAAAGTATCATTGCAAATTAATAATGAGTTTTTGGGTACATTATTACTTTTTGCTAAATCTTGATAGGTTGTTTAAAATAGGTTAAGTTCAATTCACTAATATAATTTATTATTTTCAGCATGTCTGGCTCTAGTTTGTTTATCTAGTTACTAGCTTCTGATAAACTGAACGGCTATAACTACGTGACCTGGAAATCGAACTTGAATACGATTCTTGTTATCGATGATCTTAGGTTTGTCTTAACAGAGGAATGTCCTCCTCCTCCTAGCTCGTCTGCAACTCGAATCGATCGAGATGCATTTGACAGGTGTACTAGGGCTAATGATAAAGCCCGAGTCTACATCTTAGCCAGCATATCCGATGTGTTAGCTAAAAAGCATGAGGTAATGATCTTCGCTAAGGAGATCATGAGTTCATTACAGGCAATGTTTGGACAACCGTCCTCATCGGTCTGTCATGATACCCTCATGACAAGTAAAGCTGAGAAGAAACAACAAAGTAATTATGATTTACTTGTTGTAGGGGCATGCTTAGTGGAACATGATAGCTCTACCTAGATACTGGATTCAGGAGACACTAACCATGTTTGTTCTTCTATTCAGGAAACTAGTTCCTGGCAGCTACTTGCTGAAGGTGAGATAACTCTCAGGGTTGGAACTGGGGAGATTGTCTCAGCCAAAGTAGTGGGAGCAGTGAAGCTGTTGTTTAATGTTAGGTTCATTTTATTAGAAAATGTTCTTTTGGTTCCTAATTTCAAGAGGAACCTTGCTTCTATCTCTTGTTTGCTTGAACATTTGTATAAAGTATCTTTTAAGTCTAATAAAGCGTTCATTGGCGAAAGAGGTATACGAATATGTTCTGCAAAACTAGAACAACTTATATGTGTTAAGACCAACTGAGGTGAATGTTATTTTAAACACAGAGATGTTTAAAACAGTTGACACTCAAAATAAAAGGCAGAATTTTTTGTCCAAGTACCTATTTTTGGAAGTTGAGACTAGACCATATTAATCTCAATAGGATTGAAAGGTTGGTTAACAGTGACATCCTAAATCAGTTAGAGGACAACGCTTTACCACCATGTGAGTCCTGTCTTGAGGGAAAATGACCAAACGATCTTTTTCTAAAACGTTCTATTTTACAATCCTCAAGAGAACAAGATGCTTGTATCGACAAACGCAACGTTCTTAGAAGAAGATCACATAAGAGATCATCGGCCTACGAGCAAAATTGTTTTGACCGAACTTTGCAGGAAAGCCACAGATAAATCAATAAGAGTTGTTGATCAGGATGGTCCTTTTCAAGAGTTGAGAATGCCTCGTCGTAGTGGGAGGGATGTTAGACAACCCGACCGTTACATGAGTTTGACAGAAACTCACGTCGTCATACCTGATGATGGCGTTGAGGATCCATTGACATTTAAACAGGCAATGAATGATATAGACAAGGACCAATGTCGTAAAGCCATGGATCTCGAAATGGAGTCGATGTACTTCAATTCGGTCTGGGATCTTGTAGACCAATCAGATAGTGAAAGACCTATCGATTGCAAGTGGATCTACAAGAGAAAACGAGACCAAGCCGGTAAGGTGCAAACTTTTAAGGCTCGACTTGTGGCAAAGGGTTATTCCTAGAGGGAAGGGGTGGACTATGAAGAAACCCTTTCCCCTGTTGCCATGTTAAAGTCGATTGGAATACTCTTGTCCATTGCCACGTTTTATGATTATGAAATTCGGCAAATGGATGTCAAGACAATCTTTTTGAATGACCATCTTGAAGAGAGTATCTATATGGCTCAATCAGAAGGGTTCATTGTTCAGGGTCAAGAGAAAAATGTTTGCAAGCTTAATCGATCCATTTATGAGTTGAAGCAAGCGTCTAGATCCTGGAATATAAAGTTTGATACTGCGATCAAATCTTATGGCTTTGAACAGAATGTGGACGAACCTTGTGTCTACAAGAAAATAGTCAATTCTGTTTAAGCTTTCTTAGTCTTATACGTAGACGATATCCTACTCATTGGGAATGATGTATGATTCCTGACCGACGTTAAGGTATGACTAGCGACCCAATTCCAAATGAAATATTTGAGAGAGGTTCAGCTTGTTTTAGGGATTCAAATCGTAAGGAATCGTAAGAACAAAACGCTAGCGTTGTCTCAAGCACCTTATATCGACAAGATGGCGGTACGATATTCGATGCAAAATTCCAAGAAGGGTTCATTACCTTTCAGACATGGAATTCAATTGTCGAAAGAAGAGTGTCCTAAGACACCTCAAGAAGTTGAGGATATGAGACGTATTCCTTATGCATCAGCAGTCGGTAGTCTGATGTACGCCATATTATGTACACGACCCGACATCTGCTATGCAGTAGGAATTGTCAGTAGGTACCAGTCCAACCCTGGATATGATCATTAGACTGTCGTTAAACATATCCTCAAGTATCTTCGGAGAACGAGGGACTATGTGCTCGTATATGGTGCGAAGGATTTGATCCTTACAGGATACACTAACTCTGATTTTAAAACCGATAAGGATTCAAGGAAATCCACATCGGGATCAATATTCACTCTTAACGGAGGAGCAATAGTATGAAGAAGTATAAAGCAATATTGTATTGCTGACTCCACCATGGAAGCTGAGTATGTCGCGGCTTGCGAAGCTGCGAAGGAGGCTGTATGACTTAGGAAGTTCTTGACAGATTTGGAAGTTGTTCCAAATATGAATTTGCCTATCACACTTTATTGTCATAATAGTGGCGTTGTAGCAAATTCCAGAGAACCTAGAAGCCATAAGCGTGGAAAGCACATTGAGCGGAAATATCATCTCATCAGGGTGACATTTCATCGAGGAGATGTGATCGTTATGCAGATCGCCTCGGAGCACAATATTGCTGATCCGTTTACAAAGTCCCTCATGACTAATGTGTTTGATGGGCACCTAGTGAGTCTAGGACTGCGAGCTGTACAGTAGGACAGTGGGAGAAAAGCCAAAGATGTATTTGACATTCCAGTTTTTTCTCTTCCAGCATGTAATATTCCACAGACGTTTTAGTCCAAGTGGGAGTTTGTTGGGTTTTATGTCCTAAATCTCGTGGTTTGTAAACTGAATGTATATTCTATTTAGCAATAAAGTTGTTATTGAGATTTATTCAGTAAAGTTGATTATTGAATAAAGTGAATTGAATTTATTTTTAACCTAACTCCAATAAACAAAGAACTCATGGCTATAGGTTGTATACTTGAACTTCATGTGTGACATGATTGTGGATCAAGTTCGAGTAAATAGCCAGAACGGTCTTTAATATAGGGGTACGGTTGGGTATCTTATCTTGGGGACACTATTGGACGCGGCTCGCTTTGCATAGTACAAACGATGTGATCCGAAATCGTTCATGTGGAGACATGCGAGTGGGGGCGTCATATGCAATGAGTTTGAATAAAACTATACCGTGAAATCAAGTCACTCTTTCTTTACAACTCCGTTTACTGTAAAGAACGACTTTTTCATATGATGACCTAGGTAACTCGATCTGAATCCTGAGCACACTATGAACTCCTGTTTATTCGGGATTATCCTTTGATTTGTATGGGGGAGAGTGACCCCGTTCGCCGACTCAATAAGCCTATCACTTTGGGGATAATACCGAGTAGGGAGCTGGGAACATTGTCTTGTGAGATGGAATTCACTCCTACCCGCTTTTAGGGTTTAGTAGAGAGGTTGTTCCCTTAAGTGTTGTCTCCGGGTCTTGAAATACGGATCCCACCCTTTCATTGGCCCAAAAGGTAATCAGTTTGATGGTTGGACCACAAACCAATAGTTTATTAGAGGAGCAGTGGGAACTTAAGAAACAATATGTAATTACGGGGGTTAAACGGTATATATAACCCAACTGTAATTACGAACGACCTGTGAAGGATCGACTTATTGATGACAGTTATATCAAGAGGACAAAAAATATATCTACGGTGAAAAGAGTGCAACCCTTGGACTTTAGTGGAGTCTCCGGGGGTTAACGAATGATGGTTAGCTTGGCTAAATAGTTTGGTCGGTTAATCTCGTATCGTTGGAGCTCATGATCTGTAGGTCCTTTAGGTTCTCCTGGCTAGCTTGAATTAAGTCGTGTAACAATATGAGAGAAAAAGAATTTGAAGCAATTCAAATTCGTTTTTGGAAGAATGATGGACATATTTAAATATGAATTAAATGTGAGATTGGTCTAAAACATGAATAGGGATTCATGTGCGAAAAGTCAGTTTTTCAGAAAATCGGGATTAGTCATATTATTTAATTAATATTTGTTATTGAATTAAATAATATTAATTAATTAAAATATTTAATTAATTAAAATATATACTATATTTATATTAATTAATTAAAATATATACTATATTTATATTAATTAATTAAAAAGTTTATTTAATTAAAGTATCTATTATATTTGTTTAAAATTAATTATGAATTAGTTTTAAATAAATAAATAAATAATAAAATAATATATATTATATATAAGTGGATCTCATGCATGAAGACACCTAAGCTAATGACTATCCAAATTTTTCCCAAAGAATCTTACCAATTAAGATTGTTTTGAATTATTTAAAAAAAAATGGGAAGTTGCTCATTATAAAGGGGCTACCGAAGAGAAGTTTTTGGTTTTTTTTTTTTTTGGAAGTTTGTTCAACTTTCTCAAAAAATCTTCATTTTGCACGGACCATCCACCTCTTCTTCCATAATTCGTTCTATTGTAAAGGAGTCTCACCACTCCGTTGCTCGGCCCGAGGATAGCGGAACTACCGGAGGTGGTCCTCGAAGAGTTCGAGAGAAGCTTCGAAGAGTTCGTAAGAAATTTGAAGCGTTGGAATTGAAGAATTCGAACTACAAAGGTATGTGTTCTTATTTCGTTTTTTCAAAGTTTCGAGCATATTTTTGTTTAGCTAAATTGATGAAATTAGAGTGTCAACGATCCTACTCGCTTTTGCTGCGCTACATGCGCTCCATCACAAGTGCCGCCATAGGGTAGGTCAAATGCTCATTCACTAAATTGAGACAATATCAACCAAGTGTTATCCCAAAATAACTTTTATTTCTATAACATTTAGTTACCATTAATTTGGTCAAGAAAATCATTATTGAGCTTAATGAGCTCTTTGTGAGTGTAACCAATCAATCAACAAGTGCCGATGTAGGGTAAGTCAAGTATTGGAAATAAAATTACAAACATATCCTTCTTAGGAGATTCACTCTAATATTGACCCATGTAAACACCTTTCGATAGAGGACGATTCAAAAGCTGCCTCGAGACCCCAGGCTCTACTTAACTCTCATTTGGAGAGTTATCATCTATATAACCATGCAAGACATCCTGCTCCCCAATTATATCTCATTGCCTCCTCAAAATCTGATAGTAGGGGAGATACATTAGATGCATATTGTTGCTGGATTTATCTGGAAATAACACACGTCCGATAAGGGTAAGAATGTATGCTCGAGCATACCGTTGGACAACTACTTCATAAGCATCCTCTGCTAGATTAGCAAAATCATTGAATTGTTCTGTTAAAATGTCATGCTCAGACGCCCTCAACAGAACATTATTGTTAGTAGTAACTTCTAATAGGTCATAACAGAGAGCATGCCAATCATGTTCTAGTGACCTTCTTGTCAATGCTCTACCATTAACTGATAGTCCAAACTATACAACTATATCTTGTAGAGTAACTGTGCACTCCCCATGTGGCATATGAAATATGTGTGTCTCTTGTCTCCTTCGCTCCACGAAAGGGGATGCCAGTCTAACTATTATTATGGGTTAGAGGATCGATAAGGACACTTTCGTCGATTGTGGCCTTCTTGTCTGCAGATGCCACAGTGTGTTCTCTCTCTGGGTCCTCCAATCCATCTCGTTTTCTATTCGTGAAGTACATGGTCGACCAATACCTTTTTTCAATCTCTCATCCGGATAAATCGTGTAGAAGGTAGAGTTAGGTCAACCACTTTCATCTGGGATGGGTTCAAATTGTGGTGAATAACACGCATAATAAGTTGACATCTCGTAATAAGAATCTACGTGATCTAAGTAATTTATGCAAAGAGTTTTACATGTCACAATGATGTGCGAACACGGAATCCCATAATTCTGCCACTTATTGCATCTGCATGTTGTTGCGCGCTCAGTGTGTATATAAAATGTAAATGCGAAGAGCGCTAAGATCATGCAAGCATACATGGTCTGCAGCAAGTGATAAGTATAATTTAATTCGTTTTCCCACAGAGATTAAGTTTAGTGACTAACGATTTGGTGTGTTAGATTAAATAAGGTAACTTAAATTGGATAGATTTTGGGTTGGTGTGCCGAAACTTAAAAGATGCAAGAAGAAAGCAAATGTAAAAGCAAAGCTAGCAAAGAGGTAAAGTCATAATGTGGAAAAGTAGAATTGCGGTTCTTGCAATAATCTAGCAATAAATTAGCAACGATTTTAATGTAAAGTAAGGCAGCAAGGTCGACTTAAGAATCCTCTATATGCATTTAACTATGATCATTCAACAGTAGATTAACATCTCATGCATCGTCTTAGCTAGTTCTCATGCATCTTCCGATTACATGCATTAGTTTCTTAGATTACTTCTGTCCAAGTAAAGCTAACAACCTAATCATAAACACATGCTAATAAACGTGCTAGGAGAACGCCTATTCCTAGGTCATTTTCTGATTACCATAAAAGGCTAACATGAATGGATGACTCTGAATTCTTACTCCTTCCGGAGGTTAGGAATTCTTTAGACAAAATGGATGGCCGGTCGAAATTGCCCGTGGGATGAAGATCACATACATTCATTGTAATCATGCTACTCTACATGCTGAATTCTCATGCTTCTAACCTACAGATTCCTCTTTAGCAGACCTCTCTTAGATTAGTTACTCATGGTTTTCGAAGAACTGAGGGAGATGGATTGATTGATCATGAATTGAAGAACTCAACAAACCTAGTTGATTGATATATAATTAAATGAAGAACTCAACAAAACAACAAATTGATTAAGGGATGACAGAATGAAGAACTCAATAAACCAATTGATTACTCTTTTAAGAAAGCAATTCATATAATAATTCGTAAACAAACATATGTCAATCCGGAAGCAACAATGAAAGGGAAAAGCAATAAATGATTCAGAACAACATTTAGAGGAAGCAGAAATTAAATTGGAAAGCGATAAAGGAAAGCAGTAAAGGAAAGCAGTAAAGGAAAGTTGTTAATTGCGTGAGGATCTTCCAAGTCGTGAATCGCCTCGGATGAAGGGGAAGATTAGCTGATCTTGGGGATAAATTCAATCAGAAGAGAAAATGGATCTTCTCTTCTTCCTCTCGAATTATCACGCCAAGGGCTCTGTTTCTTCGATCCAACAACCGGGGGAGAAGGATTTCGTCTTCGAGTTCTTCACTATTGAGTTGTGTTTGAATTGAGGGGAATTCAATTGCTTTGATCCTTCATTTAACTCTCTCTTTATATAGCCTCTAGGTGGTTGCAAAAGGCTGCTCAATAATTGTGGATCACCATTCCATTTTGTGAGGTAGTCAAGCTTGACATGTGGCAGCAGCAGGGAGAGTTGACTACTGGAAAAACTCAGTCAACAAAGACTGTTGACTGGAAAAAAAATGCAGCAGCAAAGACTGTTTTATTGCGAGCTCCGCAATTTTTCAGCAATGTTCCTGCAATGTACATTTTAGCTCTTTTTACATCATTTTGCATCATTTTTCTTTCCTTTTCCAAATAAGCCTTAATTTAGCATCATTTCTCAAATTCTCACATTTAAGCACACATTAAGCTAACTCTTAACCAAAACACTCAAGAATTTCCATGATTTCTAGGTAAATATGACCTTAAATAATGTACTTTTGAAGAGGTAACACACCCCCAAACTTGAGTTATTGCTCGTCCTCGAGCAATATAAAGGCTTACTTTCTCTCTAATTAGCTGCTAACTCTTGTCTTTTAAACTCTACCTAACTGATTTGCTGACTTCCCTAGGTTTACTGTCAAAGGCATTGCTGTCCTGTGACACTCTCCTAGGCTAAAACTAACTTCATACTTTGTCTATTATGATTACCCTTGCCTTTAAAACCTTCTGTTTTTACTAACTTCCTGTCTTTTGGTTTATCTGCCTATATCATTGAGCTCATTGTGCAGTTATCCCTAAGCTTTCAAATTCTCCCTAGTTTTAACTTAGACTCAGTACATGCTTCTAATGTCTTTATTTTTGAATTACCTAGGATTCCTTAAAGTCATGCCAGGCTTAGCACACACGAGTATCAGAGTTCAGTATCCATAGAACAAACTAAGCCCTAACATCACTGTGTTGGATAGACACTCATCTCCCTTGACATACCTTCAAGCTACAACCCTGTGTTTAGCAAACTAAGGATCAAAGTTCAATTTCACAGGACATCTAAACACTTAGGCAGTAGCTCTTTGGCACACATTCTTCTTCCTTGGTTTTACTTTTCCTTTTTTCTCTTTTGGCAAAGTCTTCTCTTTGAATTGCCTTTTGATGCAGTGCCACTTGTGGGTTACACAAATGACCCTGATTACTCAGCATCCTTAGAGAGAGACTGTACCCTTTACTTTTCTTTTGCTTTCTTATTCATTTTTTTTTAGAAGAAGAATGACTATTTTTCAAAGGAGAGAGGAGTGTTCCTAGGCCTAGAGGTTGCCTCCCCCAAACTTAAACTTCTCATTGTCCCCAATGAGAGTCTGAGGTGGCACACCCCCAAACTTATCTTAGAAGTATCTAGTCTAAATAAAAACCAGACAGACTTAAAACTCCTAGGGATGGAATGACCCTCATAGTGCAGATAACTCAACAGCAGAAATTTACTAAAACCAACATGGTAAGGTCTAACAGAGGTACATGCTCAGCAATTCATGAAGCTAATTAGAACTAACAAAGGTGTACTTGACACTCATCCAACATGCTCAATAGACAGACTACCTATGGACATCAGTAATGCAGCCAAATCATGAGATTTAAAGACAGACAACCCATCAGAAAGTCATACACCAGCATGCTTAAACTAACAAAATATTGCGGTGTCCGCAAAGAATTCGCAATGATTCCAACAGAGCAGTTTTATTTGTGATCAAGGCTCCTAACATGCGATATTCGTTCATAAACAACTACAGAAAATAGCAAAATTATCTAAGCTACCTAATCATACGACATTAAACTAGACTAAGTTACTCTACTTAGGCAAATTAAGAATTTAAAACAGAACAAACAGTTGATATTGGTGGGGTAACAGGTCACAGAAAAGCAGATTTTTTCCTTGTTTTTGAGAGGGATCAAAAATACTCCCTCGAATGTCGTTTAAAAATCTCCAATTGCCACGTTCCTAAATCACAAAAAATAAACTTAATTAAAGCTAGCAATAACAATATTGTAATCAATCTACAAGAAAAACAATAACGAAAGACTATCTATTCCATATTCCTCTGATGATTGAGCATAATGAACATTCCATTGAACGCCCTTGCTCATCCTTTCTTGACTTGCTTTTTAGGCTTCGGATAAGAGGAAGGCTGAGAGCGTTTTTACGTCTCCTTCCTCATAGTAGTGCTTCAATCTAGCACCATTCACCATGAACGATTGACCTTGTTCCAGATTTCGAATTTCAATTGCACCATGAAAAAACACATTAGTAATCACAAAAGGACCTGACCAACGAGACTTTAATTTGCCAGGAAACAATTTCAATTGTGAGTTAAACAATAGAACATGCTGTCCCTTTTTGAAGTCCTTAATCCTAAGTCTACTATCATGCCAACTTTTAGTCTTTTCCTTATACATTTTAGCAATTTCATATGACATGTGTCTTAGTTCATCCAACTTATGCAATTGCAGAGACCGCAATGTTCCCGCATCGGTTACGCAAAAGTTCAATTCTTTTAAAGCCCCAAAAGGCTTTGTTTTCTAATTCAAAGGGAAGATGACATGCTTTTCCATAAACTAGCCTATAGGGGACATTCCTAAAGGTGTTTTATATGCAGTTCTATATGCCCACAGTGCATCATCAATTCATGCTAAACGACTATGATTGTTGGTACATAATAAATATTTCATTCCCAAAATAAACTACTCCTAACATACGAAATCTAAGCAAAGCATGATAAAATCCTAATTTAAGAGTTTAGGGATCAGAAATCTCCCTTGTCAATCTGCCTCATATGTATATTTTCCAATGTTTCGAGGCATCACTTCTGCTCCTTTAAGATACTTAAGTCTTGATTTACGGGGTCGGACATTCTGCCACACCTTGAAATTGTTGATTCTTTCAAAGAGACTGCATGTTATAACATTCCAAGGTTTGTACTTTATGTGCGTTGGTACAACATAGGTTTGATGCGATGAGACTTTTTTTTTCTGGCACACCTCTTTCTAACTCCTTCAGCTGGAGCATTTGTGGTGGTGGTGGCTCAGCTCTTTCATTGGTGGAGAAGCTTGCTGCAACCTCAAACATTTCAAATTCTTGTTCCTCAAGCAGCGCATTAGTCTCTTTGGCCTCATCCAGCACAATTTCATTTTTCTCAACTTTCACCAACTCCACCATTTCATATGGAGATTCCATTGGATCACTCTTCTCATAATCGAAGGTAACAAATGAGTCATCATCATAAAAATCAAATATCTGAGGGTATGGTGGTGGTGACACATAGGTAGGCAAATCAGGTTGCCTAATGACAGGGGGAGGCCTAGGAATCTCTTCTGGTTCCTCAATGATAGGTTCCAGCCTTACCCTTGTTGTGCTTGGTTGTATTTGATCAAAGTTAGGCAGAGAATCCAGTGGAGCACTAGACTCTTCGTTCTCTACTCTCTTTGGTGCTTCTCTGCTGTTGATCACCAATGGCCTTCCACTTCGAAGTTCAATAGCTTGAACTTGTTCCTTACCATCCATTCTTGGAGTTTCTGTGTCTACAGGCAGTCTGCCTTGGGGACTATTCTTCAGCTCGTTTGCCAACTGCCCAATCTGATTCTCTAAGCTTCTCAAGGTTGCTTGCTGGCTCTGCAAAGTTGCATCATTCTTTGCTATGTATTCCTTCAGCAAGTTCTCCACTGATGTTCCCATCGGTTGGTTGTTGACATATTGTTTCTGATATGGGGGTTGACTAGTTTGTTGGTGTTGAGTGAAACCAGGTGGTCCACTCGGTCTTGATTGATTTTGCGTTTGGCTTGCGCTTTGTTGTCCACCCCAAGAGAGATTTGGATGGTTTCTCCAACCAGGGTTATATGTATTTGAATAGGGGTTGTTCCTTGGTTGTTGTTGACTTCCAACATAGCACATCGAAGATGGATTAACAGGGCAATAGTCATACATATGCCCTTCCCCACAGAATCCACAAACTAGTGCCTCACCTTGGTTGGCTATTTCTGTGCTTGTTGAAACAGCTGCCTCTGTGTTGACACTTTGTTGAATATTGGGTTGAGTCATTTCCTTCACCAGGTTGGTCAGAGCATTGATCTGGCTGCTCATTGCGCTGAGTGCATCCATGTCTTGAGCCTTCCTTCTGTTTGGCTCCACAGGATCGTCTGACCATTGACAATGTGATATTGAGATTTTCTCCAAAATCTCATAGGCTTCGTTATAGCTCTTTGATAACATCGAACCTCCAGCTGGGGATTTCAAGACTTGCCTCGTGCTGGGGTTGCATCCTTTGAAGAATACTTCAATCTGGATACACCATGGAATGCCATGGCGTGGACATTTGAGTAGAAGATCTTTGAATCTGATCCAATCTTCATGCAGTGATTCATTTTCGGCTTGCTTGAACTTGATGATGTCAACACGAAAGTCAGAGTTCCTATCTGGAGGGAAGTATTTTACTAGGAACTTTTCAGCAAGGTCTGTCCAATTGACAATTGATCCAGAGGGAAAAGAGTTCAGCCACGTCTTTTTGGCCTTGTCTCTTAATGAATATGGAAAAAGGTAAAGTCTCAAGGCCTCTTGAGACACTCCTGGGATGACAAAGGTGTCACTTACTCCCAGGAAGTTTCTCAAGTGGTTGTGGGGGTCTTCATTTTCCACTCCAAAGAATTGTCCAACTGTGGACAGCATTTGAAACATGACAGGTTTTAACTCGAATGAGTGAGCTGTAATCTCGGGGCGTATGATGCTCGGATTAAGCTCCTCAGGTATTGATACAAGGTATGATAGAATAGCACTATCCTTATCATTCGCAATTTCAATGGGGTTGCGAATGATAGGTGCTCGGTTTAGTGCTTCTTCTGCTCTATCCATTTCAGCTTGTTGAGATTGCGCTGACTCTGCGTGGTCCGCAATGTGCTGAATTACAGGTTCTTTTGGTTGTTTAAAAAGGCGTTTCTTAATTTTGTTTCTGACCCTTAAAGTTCCTTCGGGTTCAGGATCAAATTCTAGATTGTGATTTGGAAACTCATTCATAAACCAACTTTGTTGGTACCTGTAAATGCAAAAGATTAGCTCCAATAAATTAAGCTCTTCTAAAATAACACAAATCGTGTTTACTAAACAAAATCCCCGGCAGCGGCGCCAAAAACTTGTTGCGTGCTCAGTGTGTATATAAAATATAAATGCGAAGAGCGCTAAGATCATGCAAGCATACATGGTCTGCAGCAAGTGATAAGTATAATTTAATTCGTTTTCCCACAGAGATTAAGTTTAGTGACTAACGATTTGGTGTGTTAGATTAAATAAGGTAACTTAAATTGGATAGATTTTGGGTTGGTGTGCCGAAACGTAAAAGATGCAAGAAGAAAGCAAATGTAAAAGCAAAGCTAGCAAAGAGGTAAAGTCATAATGTGGAAAAGTAGAATTGCGGTTCTTGCAATAATCTAGCAATAAATTAGCAACGATTTTAATGTAAAGTAAGGCAGCAAGGTCGACTTAAGAATCCTCTATAGACATTTAATTATGATCATTCAACAGTAGATTAACATCTCATGCATCGTCTTAGCTAGTTCTCATGCATCTTCCGATTACATGCATTAGTTTCTTAGATTACTTCTGTCCAAGTAAAGCTAACAACCTAATCATAAACACATGCTAATAAACGTGCTAGGAGAACGCTTATTCCTAGGTCATTTTCTGATTACCATAAAAGGCTAACATGAATGGATGACTCTGAATTCTTACTCCTTCCGGAGGTTAGGAATTCTTTAGACAAAATGGATGGCCGGTCGAAATTGCCCGTGGGATGAAGATCACATACATTCAATGCAATCATGTTACTCTACATGCTGAATTCTCATGCTTCTAACCTACAGATTCCTCTTTAGCAGACCTCTCTTAGATTAGTTACTCATGGTTTTCGAAGAACTGAGGGAGATGGATTGATTGATCATGAATTGAAGAACTCAACAAACGTAGTTGATTGATATATAATTAAATGAAGAACTCAACAAAACAACAAATTGATTAAGGGATGACAGAATGAAGAACTCAATAAACCAATTGATTACTCTTTTAAGAAAGCAATTCATATAATAATTCGTAAACAAACATATGTCAATCCGGAAGCAACAATGAAAGGGAAAAGCAATAAATGATTCAAAACAACATTTAGAGGAAGCAAAAATTAAATTGGAAAGCGATAAAGGAAAGCAGTAAAGGAAAGCTGTTAATTGCGTGAGGATCTTCCAAGTCGTGAATCGCCTCGGATGAAGGGAAAGATTAGCTGATCTTGGGGATAAATTCAATCAGAAGAGAAGATGGATCTTCTCTTCTTCCTCTCGAATTATCATGCCAAGGGCTTTGTTTCTTTGATCCAACAACCGGGGGAGAAGGATTTCGTCTTAACTCTCTTTATATAGCCTCTAGGTTGTTGCAAAAGGCTGCTCAATAATTGTGGATCACCATTCAATTTTGTGAGGTAGTCAAGCTTGACATATGGCAGCAGCAGGGAGAGTTGACTACTGGAAAAACTCAGTCAACAAAGACTGTTGACTGGAAAAAAATGCAGCAGCAAAGACTGTTTTATTGCGAGCTCCGCAATTTTTCAGCAATGTTCCTACAATGTACATTTTAGCTCTTTTTACATCATTTTGCATCCTTTTTCTTTCCTTTTCCAAATAAGCCTTAATTTAGCATCATTTCTCCAATTCTCACATTTAAGCACACATTAAGCTAACTCTTAACAAAAACACTCAAGAATTTCCATGATTTCTAGGTAAATATGACCTTAAATAATGTACTTTTGGAGAGGTAACACATGTCTTCCGAATTAAGTTCATACGATACTTATTTCCCCCATCAAAGTCCTTGTATTAATTGAAGTTGAGACGTCAACTAATCTTGTTGCATGGTTATAGACATTAACATCGTGTCGATTGACACATTTTTCCCACTCTCTGATCGTCAACAACATACCTATCAAGTATATGGAAAATTGAAAATTTTAGTGGATGACATATATCATATAAACATCAATATCTAGTAGTCCGAGTGAGGAAATTTACCATGTGAATCGTTTTTGGTTTTGAATGGCAACTTCTACTTCGACTCGATACTTGGCAAAATACTCGACAATCTTATAAAAAGTACATTGAAGCAATGCAGTAATAGGTAGCTTCCTCGCTCCTACGAATACCGCATTTATGCCTTCGGCCCCGTTCTTCTTTTTAGTTTCATAACGAAGACCATCATCATGTGACAACGTCCATTGTTTTAGGTCCAAAGATCTAAAGAATCTCAAACAAATTTTGTTCGCCAATTCGAGTTCGGCCACGCATTCGTTAAACTGTGGAACTTCAAACTGCGAACCCGCCTCAGTCACTAGATTCTTCAACGCCTCATTCTTGTACTTAGTATTAAAATTACTCGCAATATGACATAAACAAAAATTGTGATGTGCATTTTCCCAACCGTTATTGGGGTTACGTACAACATATATGATGTCTTTATGTCTATCTGAAATTAGACATAACACATCCATTTTGCACGCCACTTTATGCCATAAGTTGTACAGAAACCAACCCCACGTATCACTGCTTTGCTTATCTACGATAGAAAATGCAATAGGGTAAACGTGACTATTTTCATCCAGTACACCATTTTTTCGATTATTTTTCAAAACAACCCTATTTTTCTAATTTATTTCAAAAACAACCCCCACTCTTAAAAAACCCGTCAAACGAGGTAGTTATCATTATGAAAGACGAATGACGCTAAAATTCAAATCATTCATTTTTTAAGGTGATTGGATTTTTCAAATTAGGAGGTTATTAAAAACGAGGTTGTTATGATCTTTGTTCCCCACATATCTCTCTCATTAAATAATTTTTTTTTTGTAGGTGGTTGAACTTTTGAAGAGGGTCAGTGAGGGTATTTTAGTCTCAAAATATTATAAATAGTATACTAAATATATGAGTTAGCTATATTTCAAGTTCCACTATTTAATTCTAGCTATTCTTCTAGCTGTCTCTATTAATTAGGTGATTTTACTTTTGTATTTGTTTTTAATTTTATAATATTAAATAGATGATTTTACTTATGTCAATTATCAATTAACATTAATTATATTTTTTTCTTAATAAGATTTTTTCTTTTTTGAAAAAATTATTAATAGGATTTTATTTTGTATGTCATTTGTTACCAAAAACGATTTCATCCATCAATTAAATGTTTTTATTGAATGTTTATAGGAGTTCGCCGCCGCACCATTCCTGCTGCCGAACAGTTTATTAAATGTTTTTTTTATGTGTATTTATTATATAATATATACCATGTATATATATTATTAACCACTTTCAAACCAAATGGAGTTATGTTAGAAAATTATGTTAACAACGATTTCTCTTCCTCGTTTATGCAAGTTTCTTGTTTATAATGTATTTATTGTATTACATATACCTGGTATATACAGTCTTCATTATATTATAACCTTTCAGCTATTTAAAACAACATGCTAAATATATAATATATACCTCATTATACATTATATATACCATCGATATTATATAGATCATACCCTGTTAAAGTTTGTCTGATATTATTTTCAAAACAATATCAACGTTTATATATAGAATACCCGAATACATACCCTGTAAGTTTGTCATCACTTTGTGAATAATGACGTGGCACCTGCTGGTTGGCCAAAATTTCTCAGTAAAAAAAAAATCTCCCGTTTCAAGATTAGATTTATGCATAGGTATGTGCGGGTGAGTCTTGGAAAAGGTAAATTTAAAATCAAAATATAAGACAGTTGCTCCTAATTTTGACTCCGCCTTGACATGTCAATTTTATCGAAATATGAATTTGGTTCATAAATCAATTTTTTTATTTGACACACATTTCTATGTCATGATCAAAGTATGAATTTGAGTCATAATTTTGATTTCCTTATATTGGCGACAAATGATTTAGAATTTAGTAGAAATTGTGCTCCACCTAATTCCAATTTGAATTTGGAGTAGAATTTGGCTTTGAAAACCACTCAAATTTTGATTTTGGAAAAAAAAATTACCCAAATTAAATGATGTATCAATTTAACCAAAATATGAATTTGGTTCATACATCGAAATTTTTTATTTGAGGTAAAACTGTATCGAATCTGGAACGAAATTTGCATTTGGGTGAGACTTCTACTTTGGGCACCGATTTTGATTTGAGATTTTTTTTATATCAACCAAATTAGATTTGAGGCTTGGATTTGAGATGAAATTTGAACTCAACTCATTGGGATAAAATTTAGAATATGCCCAAATTTTCATTCAATGTATGGGCTAGAAACCCATACCCTAAATCGAACGAAATATCATGGTTTAATGACAAATTGTATTAATGATAGCACACAAATGGGCTATCTTTAGGACCTATTTTATGCTAGTTTAGAGGATTAAATGTGTACGTTCACGATTATATTTGATTATTTTATAGATATCGAGCATTTAGGAGCAAACCGGAGAATTTAGAAGCTTCGTGGTGAAAATTAAACTATTTGGATGAAGTTTGAAGCTCCCAAGTGACAAAAACAAGGAATTTGGGTCCAAAACCCGAGAGCATAGCGCCTAGGCGCCCTTTCCGAGCGCCTAGGCGCTACAAAATGATGAAGAAAAAAATAAAAACGCAAAAATGCACAAGCTGGGATTCAAACTCAGGCGGACGCACGCACACAGCAAATACAAACAAGCTTTCAACCAACACAGCCAAATCTTGAATATGTTCATTTTGACCAGCAATCATATTGTTATTCGTTGCGTCTCAACAGCCCACCAGCATGCACCTGCATCAAGCTCCTTTGCGCACGCGCCGCACTTGATCGTTGCCCGCGCCCAGACCTATTTTAATACGATTTTTACCTAAATTGTCATATAAATAGATAATTTTCAGCCTTTCTTGGGGAGCCGATTTGGAGAGTAAATCCCAATTTCCAAATTACATACTTTTTAGAGTTTGAAGAGATTTTTGGAGCACAAAGTACAGATTTACATGCTCGGGATCGTGGAGATTGCAGCGGAAACGTGGAATCGACACGAGTTTTATTTCTTCTTTCCCTTTTAATTTGAAGTTTTTTATGGGTTTATTATTGAGTTGATATTTTGAACTATTGAACATGATTAGCTAAACTCTTTTGACTTAGAGCCTTGATGTAATCGTTATTGAACCTTATTCTTTTTAATTAATAGTTGGTATTTCAATTTCATATTGGTTGTGAGAATTTTTCTGAGCTTAATGCATGTTAGGATTTGACCATTCTTTGCATGATTTTTATATCAATAATTTGAGGTCGAAAGACGATTATTGTTGATGATCCTGAATTGTTTTCCCTGATTTATACATGAGATAGACATATCCTTGTAGATTTTGTGGCAGTTAGAGTTTTACGTTCTTCATATTTGGATTGTCTGAATTGCCATAGAAATATAGGTAATTTACTTTTCAAAGAATATTGTTATTGCTCGAGAGAGAATAACAAGTCTATAGGGTAGAACTTGTCAACAGTCTAGAAATTGATTAATTCCATCTTTTAATGAATGAAGAATAGGATGAGATAACGGTGAAGTCATTGCTCAAGTCAAATTCCCTAGGATATATCTCTCTTTATTGTTCTCCATATTTTATTTTATGTTTTATTTTGTTTTTACCATATCTTCTTATTTTTCTTCTCTAAATAAAATTGAGTGGTAGTATTCGTGGTAATTAGGTGAACTAGAAAACCAATCCTGAGGACGATATCCGTATTTTTTATACACTATATTAAAACTTGACCCGTACACTTGCGGTAGTTTATTGCACTAATTTTGCATAACAATTAACAAAACTTTGTTTGGTGTAATGGAACTCGTGCAGCCTTTGCTCTCCATGATCTTTGGTTTGAATCCTACTTCTGCTTATTTTGGACAAGTTTTCTTAACCCTTTAAGTGAAGGGCATTTGTGTAACTTGACATAGAATGACATAACCCTTTAAGTGAAGGGTATTTGTGTAACTTGACTGATCGAGCTTGTCAAACTCGTCAAAATAAAATTTTAATTACCGATTGGTAGAACACAGGATGGTGTGCCCCAAATTTCAAGCTGTCGAGGCTTGCCAAAATAAAATTTATAACCCGTTAAAACTAAGCTATTTGTACCTAATGGCAACATAATCGATCCACAGAGAGATGTCAAATGAAATCAGAGATTTGGATTGAATTATGCTTGTTTGATTTAGGTGACAAAACAAGGGAGGTTTTGAATCATGCAAATTAGAGGAAAAATAAGCTAACAAAGAAATAACAAAAGTATAAACGTGTTGAATTTGGGGAATTTGGGATTTGTTTGCAATTACTATCACTGAACTTCTACAAACTTGGTAAGAATTAATTGAGTACACAAACAGTTACCCAGATGACCTAAGTAACCGGCCCCATAGAAATTAGCTAGATGCGTCAAATCTAACTAAACATTGCAAATAATTAATTCACAGTGATCAATTCTAAACTAATCAAAACAGTAACGGGCGCATTGCGACGAACATTCAACTAGGAAGCCTAAGTCGATACTTCGGTTTCTTTACTTCCCCAGGTTAGCTAACATTGTCTAGAGTAGCATACTTATGTACTACCCATGGCTTCACCGAACCCTTGTTACAACGGCGACTAGGAGAGACATGGCTTCACTAATTTAAATAACCATAGAACATGCAAGAAATCAAGATTGTCAGCCTATTATGCCCACGTGCTCATAAGAATATGCATAGAAGAAGCAAATACACAAAAAAGTTCAGACCAAGATAGAATTTAAAGAACAAGTCTTAAGTTATTACAACACTTTACAAAATCCCTACAAAAATTCCCAAATCCTACACCTTACCTTAGCCAACCATGGTCTTGGAATGAATCCAAGCTCCCATGAAAGTTATTTGGTTCATACAAGGGGTAGAAGAAGAAGTGGGAGCTCCAAACCGAGCTCCAATGGCGGAATATTCAGAAAACAAAGCAAGAAGATACCTAAAAATTGGAGAAGATGAACTTTTATAAGCGCCGTAGCGTCGAGACGCTACAGGCAGCGTCGAGACGCTACAGGCAGCGTCGAGACGCTACGGACGAAAATTTCCAACGCGCGCCTCTTCGGAGCGTCGAGACGCTTGCTCTCGGGTTTGAGCAATTTAATTTGCCTTTGGATGATCCCTTTTGGAAAATTCTTCATGTTTGAAGCTCCTCTTTTCCCGAAGCAATCCCGAGACCTTAACATGACATTCTTAGCTCTAAAACACGTCCTCAAACTCATCGAGCTCTCTAACCGTGAAACACGTCCTCAAACTCATCGAACTCTCTAACCGTGAAACACCTATAACTAAGGCAAATTAACATAGTTAAGCACGTTATTTAGCTGAAATTAAGGAGTAAATTATAGCTCCAAAATGGAGTGATAAGTAGTTTAGTTTTTAATGCTTGCTTGCTTGCATTGTTTTGTTTGTTTTAAGAGAATAAGAGGAATGCTCGATATTGTGATCTTAAATTGGGAAGAAAAAAAAGCGCTCTTTCTGCGCCAACCTTTCAAAGATCAGAAAAGTTTTCGTGTTCCCTTTATTTTGCTTTTTTAATCCTTTATCTGATGCCCAATCCAGCTAAATATCATGCTTAATTATGTTAATTTGCCTTGGTTATAGGTGTTTCACGGTTAGAGAGCTCGAGGAGTACGATGACGTGTTTTAGAGCTAAGAAGGTATTTTTAAGGCCCCGAGATCGCTTCGGGAAAAGAGAAGCTTCAAACATGAAGAATTTGCGAAAAGGGATAATCCAAAGGCAAATTAAATTGCTCAAACCCGAGAGCAAGCGTCTCGACGCTCCGAAGAGAAAAATGCTGAAAATTGCGTCCGTAGCGTCTCGACGCTACGACGATTTTAAAGCCCTCTTTCTCCGA
Source organism: Herpetospermum pedunculosum (assembly GCA_028017165.1). Taxonomy (NCBI): domain Eukaryota; kingdom Viridiplantae; phylum Streptophyta; class Magnoliopsida; order Cucurbitales; family Cucurbitaceae; genus Herpetospermum; species Herpetospermum pedunculosum. Next base: position 46,606,401 of record CM051528.1, on the reverse strand, counting down.
TTTTTAGGTTATATTCTTCATTTTTCCCTTTCCTCCATTGTTGTAAGCTCAGTTTTTGGAGCTAGAACTCCATTTTTCTTCCATTTTCTTGTAAATAAAGCTCAAACATTGTTGATTTAGCTTGATTTGCACAACGAGCAACTAAGATAAGTGCTCTAATTTGAGTTTAGGGAACTTTAATGCAATTAGTGAGGGTTTAGTTCTTTAATTTTCAACTTAGCATGACTGATTGAGCATTTTACTTCTTCCGTTTTAATCCTTACTTAACATGTTTAAACGATTGATTGACGCTCATGAATTTATGCATGTTTTAATGTTAATTAGATTAGTGATGTCGTGCCTCTCCTAATCGCCTAAGTAACAAGGGTTCGATGAAGCCGTAGGTAGTACATAAGTATGCTGCCTTAGTCTGTGTTAGCTAACCCCGAAGAAGTAGAAAAATCAAAATATCGTCTTAGGCTTCCAAGTCGAACATTCGTCGCATTTCGCCGTTACTGTCATTGGTTAATTTAGAATTGATCACTCTAAATTAGTTAATTGGCACGTTTAGTTAGAATTGACGCCTCTAGTTAATTTCTTTTGTCGGTTACTTCAGGGTGTCCGGGTAACTGTTTGTGTGTTTGATTGTGTTTTGGATAAGTATGTTTGAATCCCAATGAACTAAATCGCATCAAAGTAATCCCAACACTCAAATTAGAAGTACATGTTACAATTTAATTTTCCGTTTGCTATTTTTCCGCTTTCTTTTATTTTTCCGTAACCAATCCCCCCTTTACTTTACTGTTTTATTTTGAGTTTTAATTAAAAAATAAATAGGAATTAAGTAGGAGAAATTATATTAGGTTCCCTGCGGATCGACCTGGTTACCGTTGTTCTACAAGTTACCAGTATTATAAATGTTATTTTGGCGGGACTCGACACCCCGAACATAGTGGACATACCAAAAAATCCACTCTTACCAAAATTGGCGCCGTTGCCGGGGAACCATTTATTTTCTCTTAGTTAAATTTTATTTGTTTAAAAATCAAAAAATTATTTTCCTTTTCTTGTGTCTTCTTGTTTTAGTATGACAGATGTTCGTTTAGAAGAATGGGTGATAGCTTCAAAGCGTGAAGCTGAAGAAATTGCTCTTGATAACGATAGGGAATGTAGTGAGTTTGAGAGTCAATTCGATATAACTATTCCCTATCGTGGTGAGGAGTATAGAAGGAGACTGTAGGTAATAAAAGGACTTGCGAGGCGAATACGCAAGCTGCACTCCGAGGTTTGGTGGACATTTATTAGAGAAATGCAGGCAAGAGCAAAGTGTTGTATTTTCTCGGTTGGGAGTCATACTTCCTACACATGTCCTGAGTCGCCACAAACCGGCTTTCTTGAAGCCTACCCTGCCCAAGAGCATCCCGAGCTGAAAAACCAATTTGCTATGTCTTATAACCCAAGTTTTGAAAAAATGAGGGAGCAAATTGATTCTATGCTCGAGGAAATGCACCCCAATTGCAAAGAAGAAATCAAGAATATTTCGCCATGCGAAGATGAGGTAGGTGAGATTAAGGAAGAGGTTGAGCCTAGTCCCGAGGAGGAGATTCAGGTGATAGAGTTTGAGGCTGACGAGTCTCTACCTGTTTTATTTCCTGAAATTTCCTTAATTGATGCATGCCCTCTTTCTTATTCTCCTGTTGAGTCAGTTGAGTCTTTAATTTCTGTTGAGTCTTTTCTTTTTCCATATATCGAAAATACCAAAAAAATAACAACTCTGTCCGGCTTCCACGAGAAGTCGAAGAGCTTGCTTATCTTAGCAGGTTTTGTTGATTCAAGGAAGAAGGGGCCGAAGAAGTACGAGAATTTCTACGTACCCTGACAGAGTGGAGGACACGTCGAGCATAATGACGTTAAAAAATTGCGCTGCTTGGGAGGCAACCCATGAGTTTTTCAATTTCCTGTCTTTACTTTCAGTTTTTATTTTTCCTAGCTTAGTTTTCCTTGTTTTGTTTTGTAGGGGTTTTTGACCTAAGAAGCGAGATAGTTGGGAGAAGATCGCGCTGCTCCAACCACTAGCCTCGCAAAATTCAGGGGAGGTTTTATGTTCCCTTAGAATTTTGTTCATTTAAACTGTTTAGTCTGGTATGTGATACATAAAGAACTATGTATCTTTTTAGGTTGGGGGTGAAGTTGTCTGGTGGGTTGGATTTCTGTAGTTGTTGAGCTGTGGAGAGTCTGAATTTGAAGTGCTTTTTTCTGCTGTTGCATGTTGTTCGTTGAGGACAATCTATGAAATGCTTTTAAATTCTTCGCATTTTCATATCTAGAAAAGCATGATATTGTATGTGTTAGTTGAGCATTTTTGAAAAAAAATTAAAATTTTTCTGTTGCTCCCTTGCACATATCGAGCATATAACATCCTGTTCTGGACTCTATAGGCTTAGATTTGTCTTATGTTGCATGAAATCTTGTTGTCACCCCGAAAGACACCCCTAGGGAAGGCTTGATGCATGATAGGTTGTAATGAGTTAATCGTGTTATAGCGAAGCTTATTGCCTAAAAAAAAAAAAGAGACTAAGCATGAAAAATAAAAACTCCTGATCTTCCTTCTTAAAGTGCACGTTAAGAAGTGAGCATTAGTCCTTAAAAATGTGAAGCTTGCCCGTAGTCAAATACATTGTGCAGTGGAACTGCAGGTAAGCTGAAACGAAGGCATGCTTGACATGTTAGACTCTCTTGGAGAAGCAAAAGAAAGGAAAAGTAAAAAAATAGTGGTTCAAAAAAAATAAAGGGTACAAAGTACTCAAGAAAAAGAAAATTTATAGACCTTTTAATTTGTTACTCTCTTGATTGTTGAAAAGCCTTAGACTGTTCTTTATTGCTAGAAGTAGGGGAAAACAAGATGTAGGGTTGCATATGGTTTTTTCGAGTCTATAAGTACTAAAATAAGTGGCTACGCACACACACACGTAGGGGAGTATCAATTTAATTTTTGAAATGTTCTCAATTCGTGCATGCAATTAATTGTTCTCTTTTGTTGTAAATGCCTTGTTTTTAAAAGTGTCGAGGTTAGAGTCGAATGCATGCAATATAAGTCTTTAGAGTTAATTCAGAGTAGCCTTGATCGAGGACTAGCAAAATTTAGTTTGGGGGTGTTTGATAACTCCATTTTGGAGCTATAATTTACTCTCTAATTCTAGCTAAATACCGTGCTTAATTATATCAATTTGCCTTGGTTATAGGTGGTTCACGGTTAGAGAGCTCGAGGAGTCTGAGGACGTGTTTCAGAGCTAAGAAGGTTGTTTTAAGGCCTCGGGATCGCTTCGGGAAAAGAGGACCTTCAAACATGAATAATTTGCCAAAAGGGATTATCCAAAGGCAAATTAAATTGCTCAAACCCGGGAGCAAGCGTCGAGACGCTGCTCGACGCTGTCCCGAAGCGTCTCGACGCTCCAAAGAGAAAAATGCTGAAAAATTGCGTCTGTAGCGTCTTGATGCTACGACGATTATAAAGCCCCCTTTCTCCGATTTTTAGGTTATCTTCTTCATTTTTTCCTTTCCTCCATTGTCGTAAGCTCGGGTTTCGGAGCTAGAACTCCATTTTTCTTCCCTTTTCTTGTAAATAAAGCTCAAACATTGTTGATTTAGCTTGATTTGCACAACGAGCAACTAAGGTAAGTGCTCTAATTAGAGTTTAAGGGAACTTTGATGCAATTAGTGAGGGTTTAGTTCTTTAATTTACAACTTAGCATGACTGATTGGACATTTTACTTCTTCCGTTTTAATCCTTACTTAGCATGTTTAAACGATTGATTGACGCTCATGAATTTATGCATGTTTTAATGTTAATTAGATTAGTGATGTCGTGCCTCTCCTAATCGCCTAAGTAACAAGGGTTCGGTGAAGCCGTAGGTAGGACATATGTATGATGCCTTAGTCTGTGTTAGCTAACCCCGAAGAAGTAGAAAAATCGAAATATCGTCTTAGGCTTCCAAGTCGAACATTCGTCACATTTAACCGTTATTTTCATTGGTTAATTTAGAATGGATCACTCTGAATTAGTTACTTGGTACGTTTAGTTAGAATTGACGCCTCTAGCTAATTTCTTTGGTCGGTTACTTCAGGGTGTCCGGGTAACTGTTTGTGTGTTTGATTGTGTTTTAGCTAAGTATGTTTGAATCCCAATGAACTAAATCGCATCAAAGTAATCCCGACACTCAAATTAGGAGCACATGGTACAATTTAATTTTCCGTTAGCTATTTTTCCGCTTTCTTTTATTTTTCCGTAACCAATCCTCCCTTTACTTTACTGTTTTATTTTGAGTTTTAATTAAAAAAGAAATATGAATTAATTAGGAGAAATTAATTTAGGTTTCATGCAGATCGACCTGGTTACTGCTGTTCTACAAGTTACCAGTATTATAAATGTTATTTTGGCGGGACTCGACACCCCGAACATAGTGGACATACCAAAAAGTTCACCACCAACTACTTAAAGTAGTAAACTAAAACCAACAGAAATAACAGTTCCAAACTCGGGTGCCTCCGAGAAGCGCAGATTTTTAAAGTCGATTGTTCGACTGTATTCTCGGACTCCACTCATCCATAGTCCAACATCTTGGAAGATGCTCCATCCATCTTCCTAAATCCATTCGTCCTGCCACAAACAACAGAAAAAGTTTTCTTTTGTGCCTCCTGCACATAGAAAACATCAATCTTGCACAAAGAATTAACCACATCAATATTCCCAACAGATTTTTGTGATTTTAACTCATCAATTCTAAACTCATTTACATCTCCATCAAACTCAACGAACAAGGCACCTTTATCAACATCAATTTTAACTTTTGTAGTTTTCATAAAAGGTCGTCCTAATAGAATTGATGCAGGGACGTGGGATGGTTTATCATTCATTGCAAGAACATAAAAATCAGCAGGAAAATACAGATCATTTACTCTAACCAGATCGTCCTCAACCTTTCCCAAGGGATGCGCATAAGATTTATCAGCCAAGTGCACAATAACACCGATTTCATGCAAGTCATTCAATTTAAGCTCTTTAAAAACAGTGTATGACATTACATTAATCGATGCTCCTAAATCTAGCATGGCATGATTAATCATTTTATCTCCTATAGTGCAAGGCAAAGTGAACTTACCTGGATCCTTGCATTCTTGGGAAATTTACCTTTTGAGATAGCATAGACGTTCTCACTCAACAATTTTTCTTCCTTGTCCTTCAACTTTCTTTTGGAGGTGCAACGGTTCTTCAAGAATTTTGAGTACTTGTGGATTTGCTTAATGGCCCCGAGAAGGGGAATGTTAACCACTACCTTCTGAAAAGTCTCCAAGACTTCTTTATCAGCTTCATCCACCTTAGGCTTTGGCTTAGCCAGCCTACTTGGAAATAGTGCAACCGGAACACATTCTGGCTCAGGTGAAGGAGATTCCTCATCTTGGTCCTCTTCTTCAATGACTTCAGGACTCAACTATTTTCTTGGATTGGGAGTCTTGGGCACATATTTCTGAACAACGGGAGGAATTTTCTTCTCTTTGCTCTCCAACTCGGGTGCAGGCTACATCAATCTACTCGAGAAAGGAGCTTTAGGCACATACACCCTAGTACAAGTGGGATCAAAATTTATCCCTTTCCATTTTGGTTCAGGACTTTCCACCACCGGTGTAAAATTGGAAGAAATTTTCTTTTTGCTTCTCAAGGTCATGGCGCACACTTGCTCACAACTACTCGCCATCGTCTGTTGGGGTGGTCTCCATGAGCACTGATCCCCCACCTTACTAAGCCTTTCGTTGAGGTTCTCCATCGCATCGCTCAGAGATTGCACGTGACCCTGTTGCTTTGCTCAATGGGGTTCTATATTGATTAATTTAAGCAAATAACCATGCAAGTATACACGGTCTGCAGCAAGTGATAAGTATAATTTATATCGTTTCCCACAGAGACTAAGTTGAATGAATGACGATTTTATGCGTGTTAAATTAGATAAGGTAACCAATGATGATATGGGGTTTAATTCGAGACACAAAATTGTAAAGGCCGCAAACAAAATGAAAAGTTGCAGCAATGCAAAATAAACTAAGGAGACTACAGGCCAAGAAAATAGGTTGACTAACGCGCAGAATAGAAAATAGTATTGCGGATCTCGCAAAACTTTCGCAATAAACTAACAACAGATTAACAAACAAGTAAAGTCTAAGGTAAAGACAGCAAGGTTGGCTAAGAGTCCTCCATAGGCATAAACCATGATCATTCAGCAGCAAATTAACATTACATGCATCGTTTTAGCTAGATCTCATACATCTTCCGATTGTATGCTTTAGATTCTTAAATTACTCATATCCAAGTAAGGTTAAAAACCTATTTATAATTGCATGCTATCAAACGTGCTAGGAAAGTGCCTATTCCTAGACCACTCTCTATTTACCGTGAAAGGCTAGCATGAAAGAGTGACTCTGAATTCTTACTCCTTCCGGAGGTTAGGAATTCGTTAAAACATAATGGATGGCCGATCGAAAATGTTCATGGGATGAAGTTCACACTCAATCAATGCCTTCATGCTTATTTACATGTTGAAATCACATCTTTATTTCCTATGGATTCGTCCTAGCAAACCTTTATAATACTAGCCACTCATGAATTTAGAAGAACTCAACAAAACTAATTGATTACTAATGATAAGCAAGTACAGCAATGGTTCGAATAGCAAAACACAAATCAATCCAAAAACAGCAACTACAATAAAACAATGGCGTAGGTGAAGGTCCTCTTGTCCACGTTTCGCCTCGGTTGAAGGAGAAGAATGACTCGTCTTGGAAAGGAAACTCAATCAGAAGAGAAGAGGGATCTTCTCTTCTTCCTCTTGAATTTCTGACGCCAAGGAAGCCTTTTTTTCTTCGATCCAACAATCGAGAGAACTATCTTTTTTTCTGCGGTATTGGCCTTTTCCGAATCTCTCCACCGTAAAGGATTGGTTCTTTTCATTTCCTTCAGCTGTTCTATATATACAGTCCTCAGAGGCATACTTCGTACCCTAATCGCGGATCTCCATCCAATTTAGAGGAACAACCTCAGACGTGGCAGATACAGGAAGGGCCGGCGGTTAAAAACACGCAGCAGAAGAAAGTATTGCGATTGCGTTGCGATCGCAAAGTTCTGTTTTCAGCTGCCCCTCTTCTTATCCCATTGCGCTCCTCGCAAAACTTCAGCAACACTCCTGAAAGGCATTAATTAGACATTTTTCACCAATTACACACTTATGCACAGATTTTCCACATACGCATTAACTTAACACCATTTCACAAATGTCACTACTAAACACATATTATGCTCAATAATAGCTAGAATGCTCAAAAGACTTCATGGATATTTAGTAAATAAAGACCTAAATAACTCTCATTTGGAGAGTTAAGAGACCCCCATAATTGTCAACCTTGTTTCGGGTCTCCATGTAAAATCCGCAGCTTGATGCCGTGAAGGTTTTCATCATCTCTTTGATATTTTGTCCTGAGGTGGACACTTGAGCTTGAGGCAAATCTTTAGCCAATTGGAGAATCACTCTATGCAACTCAGACACTTGAGCTTTGACCTCGTTCAGCTCCTTTGAGAAACTGGCTTGATTACTTCCTCTGCCGCCATACTACTCAAGGTTCCCAGCCAAATTAGAAATCATAATTATGGCTTCCATGTGGGTCTTATCAAGGAGAGATCGACCACTGGCGGTATCAAGCATTTGTCGATCACGTGGTAGCAAACCGTCGTAAAAGTATTGAATGAGGAGATGGTCAACTATCTGATGATTGTGATGGCTCCCACACAGTCGGTTATACCTCTCCAAATACTCTTATAAATTCTCCTCAGCTTCCTGCATGATCCCACAGATTTTCTTCCTGATGGCAGCGACTTTTGAGGCAGGGAAGTACTTTTCCAAAAATGAGCCCTTCAATTTGTTCCATGTCTTGACAAATCCAGATGGAAGACAATGCAACCAGTCTTTTGCTTTTTTCCTTCAGAGTGAAAGGAAAGGCCCTTAAGCTCAGCTGGTCCTCAGTCACTCCTTGAGGCATCATCCCCGAACATACCAGATGAAATTCCTTAAGATGCTTCAGAGGATCCTCACCTGCATTGCCACAAAATGAAGGTAGTTAGTGAATTAATTCAGCTTTTAATTGAAAATTACCTGGAACTACCAGATACGCTATACACAATGGATGTCGGTCCAAGTCAGGTGATGTCATTTGTCTCAAGGTCCTCTGAGGCTCATCGCTAGCCATGGCCTCCATCTCTTCCACTTTTCTAAAAAAAAAAAAAAAAATTGTGCACAACAACTTAAAAGAAATGGGTCATACTGTACAAAAAGGATAAAAATAAATAGAACCAAAGAAAATAAATTTCAAAGAAAAATTAAAAACACAAAACAAATAAAATTCAATCAAATAAGATTAATTGTTGCTCCCCGGCAACGACGCCAATTTTTTGTGATGAACTTTTGAATGTTCATAAATTTCGGGTTGTCCAAGCCCGCCAAAATAATATTTATAAACTGATTTCACTAAGCTAACTTGTAGCTAGTGGTAACCAGGTCGAGACGCTGCAGACGAAAATACACTGCGCGCGCCTCTTCGCAGCGTCTCCACGCTTGCTCTCTGGTTTGGACCAAATTATTTGCCTTTGGTTGCTCTCTTTAGGCAAAATCTTCACTTTCGATGCCCTTCCTTTTCCGATGCAATCTCGAGGCCTTAATACGACCTTCTTAGCTCCAAAACACGTCCTTGGACTCCTCGAGCTCTCTACCACGAGTTCACCTATAACAAGGCAATTTAATCAATATTAAGCATGGCTTTTAGCTATAATTAGGGAGTAAACAATAGCTCTAAATTGGAGCTATCAACACTTCACCCCCAACCTCAGAAGAATGCATTGTCCTCAATGGATCAAACATCAGATAAAGCAATAAACGCGCAAAAATAAAGGGAACACGAAGACTTCCCTGATCTTGGCGAGGTTGACGAGGGATGAGAGGCGATCTTCTTCCAATCAAAGTTCAACTTGCCCAACATTTATCTTATTCTCCTACAAAGCAAAGAAACACAAACAAACTAAATTAAACTACTAAACAACTAAAAGCAATAAACTAGAAACTGACAGAAAAACAGTTCAACACTCGGGTGCCTCCGAGAAGCGCAAAATTTTTAAAGTCGGTTGTGAAGGAGCGATTTACGCAGCGGAAGCGATTTTGGATCGATGATACTCTAATTTCATCAATTTAACAAATAGAAAATATGCTCAAACAACGAAAATTAAGAAAAATAGAAAACATACCCTTGAAGTTCTACTTTTCTTTGAGTTCCGCCGGCCGTTCCTCGTCACGATCTCTTCGAACCTCTTCTCACGAACGCCCCGAAGACCACCCCAGGTAGTCCCGCTATCCTCGGCGCCGTGCAACGAAGTGGTGGGACTTCGTTAGAAGAGAAAAGAAAAAAAGAAAAGGAAGAAAGAAAGACGAAGGAATGAGGAAATGAGACTCTGTGTTTTTTTTAAAACATCAAAGAGGTTTAAAATGGCTTCACCACCACACGAATGATAGGCAGAAGCTAAATCCCTTGAAAAAATGAGTTTTTGATCTCAAATGTTTTGAGTACCCCAAAAACCCATTTTAGCCATTAAATTAATAAATAACTTTATATATATATATATTAACACTTTACACATATATATTATATTATTATTAAAAATTAATTCTTATACTTTTTAATTAATAATATATATATATATATATATATATATATATATATATATATATTAATTAAACTTTTAAATTAATTAATATTATTTAATTTAATATCACATATTAATTAAATAATATTGCTAAACCCAGTTTTTCGAAAACCAGTTTTTCAGACATGAATCCTATTCATGTTTTAGACCATCCCTATGTTTAAATCATATTTAAATATGTCCATCATCCTTCCATAAACCGAATTTGAACAATTCAAATTCTTTTTCTTTTTCTTTTTCTTTTTCTTTTTCTTTTCTCTTACACTGTTAAACGACGTTATTCAGGCTAGCCAGGAGAACCTAGAGGACCTACAGATCATGAGCTCCAACGATACAAGATTATTCGGTCAAAACTCTTTTAACCCGAATCAATCAACTTTCGTTAACCCCCGGAGACTCCACTATAGTCCGAGGGTTGCACTCTCCTCACTGTAGATATATTATGTCCTCTTGATATAACCGTCATGGGCAAGTCGACCCTTCACAGGTTGTTTGTAATCACAGCCGGTTCATTTAAACCGTTTAGCCCCTGCATTACGTCTTTGTTCCTTAAGTACCACTGACACCTCTAATGAACAATTGATAAGTGGTACAACCATCAGATCAGAAACCCTCTCTAACGAGTAGAGGGTAGACGCCTATTGTTCAAGCCCCGGAGTCAGCTATTAAGGGAACAACCTATCTACTAACCCTGAAGAGCGGGTTAGGAGTGAACTTCATCTTACTACACTATGTCCCCAGCTACCTATTGGACTTTATCCCTGAGATGGTAGGCTTATTGAGCGGACATTCTGCCACTCTCACCTATACAAGTCTAAGGATACTGTCTAATAAGCAGAAGTTCATAGTAAGCTCAGATTTGATATCGAGTTACCTAGGCCATCAGGTGAAATAGTCGGTCTCTTCAGTAAACGACGTTATAAAGAGAGAGCGACTTTTCGTGGTTCAGTCTTACGCAAACTCATCACGTAGGACGTCCCCGCTCGCACATCTCGATGTGAAACGACTCGGATTACATCGTTTTGTACTATACAAAACGGGCCGCATCCAATAGTGTTACCAGGATAAGGTACCCAGCCTTATCCTTGTACTATAGACCGTTTTGACTGTCTACTTGAGCTTGACCTACATTCATGTCATACATGAAACTCAAGTACTCATGATTGTCAAGGGTGTTGGTCATTGGTATAGATTAATGCAAACACGTTTCACTTTATTCCAGCAAACACTTTTACTGAATAAAACTTAATAACTCATTATTACTAAATAGATAATTTACAAACATAACTGTTTACAAACTACGAGTTTTAGGACATTAAACCCAACATGTTGCTGGACTGTATTCTCCCTTCTCAAATCAACTGTTGTCCAATAGAGCGAGAGACTCTCCAATCATTCCCACGTCCTTCCTGGACCTACAATTGTTTTTCAAACAAATTTTTTCTCTTTGTGCCTCATGCACACATACATCATCATCAGTAGACAAAAAATAAACAGAACCATCATCATTCTTCACCACACAAACAAATTTAGAATTTTCATTTTCATTCTCAACATACACAGAAGATTTCAAAACATTCATAAAAAACTCATTCAATAATCCATCAAATTCTACCGACAAGACACTCTTATCAACGTCGATCTTAACCTTTGTGGTCTTCATAAAAGGGCGGCCAAGTAGGATAGAAGAGGAAACATTCGATGAATTTTTGTTCATGTCAAGTATATAGAAATCAATCAGAAACAGTAATTCATTCACTTTTACCAAAATGTCCTCAATTTTCCCTAACGGATGCACATACGATCGATCAACTAATTGGAAAACTACGCTAGTCTCAATTAAATTGCACAATTCAAGTTCTGTAAACATATCAAGAGACATCACATTAATTGACGCGCTGAGATCAAGCATGGCATTTTTTATTTTATCAATTTAGTTCCAATAATGAAAGGGATGGTGAACATACCTGGGTTCTCACACTTTGTTGGAACCGTACCTGAGAATATTGTAGACACTTTCCTTCTTCTTTTCAGCATTCGATTTTGACTTTGTTTTACCAGTACACCAACTCTTCAGAAATTTGGCATATTTAGGGATTTGCCTCACAGACTTTAAGAGCGGGATATTCACCACCACCTTTTGGAAAGTCTTTAAGACTTTCTCATCTTCATTAACTTCCCTAGGCTTCGCAAGCCTACTGGGGAAGGGTGTTATGAGAATACTGACTGACACTTCTTTTCAGTCAATATTTTTCTTCTTTCAGACTCTTCATTCACAAGATAGTTCGGGGAGGATGCCATGAATTTGCCCTTCTACTCTTCCTTCCTTTCTTCCTTCTCAACATTAGAGGGAATTGACTTCCCACTCCTCAGGTTGATCGAACTCACGTTCTCACATGAATTGATTGTTGTTTGGGAAGGAAGTTTCCCTGAACTTTTGCTTTACAGCTTGCTTATCGACACGACCTTTTGTGTCAGTTGCTTGTTCAAATTCTGCAACTCAGCTTTGTGACTGTTAAACTCCTTGCGAGCTTCTTCCTGGAATTGGTCGGTCGTATTCATGATGGTCCTCACCATCTCTTCCATTGAATTTGTTGAACTGGAGGATTGAGCATGGGAAGTGTTGGGAGATCTCTCGAAAGACTGATTTTTATAACGTTGTCCTTTCAGATTCCCGTAGCTCAAATTAGGGTGATCTCTCCACCCTGGATTGTAGGTATTCGAATAAGGGTCATACTGTTGGGATTTATGCCCTAAAGCCTCGTAATTAATTAATAATTATTTGATAATTATTTTATTATTAATATTTGCAATTTATAATATTCATTATATAAATAAAATCCAAGGTTATTAGTGTAATCTTGAACTGTATGTAGTTGACATACGGGAGGATCATGTTCAAGTAATAACCTAAAGGGTCTATAGTATATGGATAAGGTTGGGTGCCTTATCCTGGTAACACTATTGATACGGCCCACTTTGTAATTGTTACAAATGATTTGATCCAAATCATTCATGTAGAGACATGTGAGTGGGGGTATCCTATACAATGAGTTTGTATAAGACTGGACCACGAAATATATAATCTCTCTTTATAAATTCGTTATTTGAGAAGATTAGTATTTCACAGGATGATCATATGTGACTCGATCTTAATCCTGAGTGAGTTATGAACTCCTGTCTGTGAGGGCTCGTCCTTTGATTTGTATGGGTGAGAATGGCCTTTATAGCCGATTCAATAAGCCTACCATTTTGGGGACTTGACCAAATAGGGAGTTGGGAACATAAGTTTCACAAGATGGAATTCACTTCTTCCCATATAGGGAAAGTAGATGAGTAGTTCCCTTAAGTGCTGATTTCGGGACTTGAACAATGGGGCCCCACCCTCTCACTGGCCCGAGAGGGACTTGGTTTATGGTTGGATCATAAACAAGTTGTTCATTAGAGAATCAGTGGTACTTAAGGTGTAAGATGTAATTACAGGGGTAAAACGGACTTTTGACCCAGCTGTAATTACGAACAACTCGTGAAGGATCGACTTGCATGTAATGGTTATATCCATGGACACAACTTGTCCTACAGTGCATAAGAGTGCAACTCTAGGCCTATAGTGGAGTGACCTAGAGTTAATGAATGAAAGTCAATTAATTAAAGAGTTTAATTAATTAATTTTGTATCATTGGAGCTTATAAATCTGTAGGTCCATAAGGTCCCCTTGCTAGCTCATAGTAACACTAAAAGGATCAATTTAGTTGAAAGAAAAATTTGAAATATTCAAATTATTATTTAATATATTTGATATATTAAATGTAGAAGAGTAAAATATATTTATTGTATTTGATACATTAAATATTAGAGGAAATAGTTTATGTATATGATACATTAATATTAAAAACTATATACATATGTTATTTGAATGAGATTCAAATTGGTTTAAAGTATATTATAAAAGATTAATTTTATAATATTTGAATAAGATTCAAATAAATATAAAATGCATATTTTAATATATTAGATATTAAAATGTATTTTGTAAAATAAAATTAATTCCTAAAAGCCTTATTATAAATAAGACATTTAGGTTTAGCCAAAGGGTTGGCCAAACACACCACTCACCCTCTGCAGAGAGAATTGTTCTCTCATTCTTTCAAAGAGCTCCCACAAGCCTTGATCCCGTGTTCGAGTCATAGCGAGGAAGATCTCGTGGAAAAAGGAACACAAGAAGATGATTCATCAAAGGTAAAACATTTGCTTAACTTATTTTTTTAGTTTAATTCTAAACAAAACAAAAGATCGATTCCAATCGCTTCCGCTGCGGGGAATGAAGAGTTCATTCCCTTCAATTGGTATCAGAGCAACTTTGCTTTTGTTTAGAATTAAAAGTTCATGGTGGGTATTTTAATTTGTTTTTCATATATGTGATATATGTGGTTTGCAAAGTGACTGTTTAGGCATATTTGTGGCATTAAGTTTTTGCTTTGATTAGATCAATTGTAAAAACCCATAAGGGTCTAGGTTTGGTTCTGTATTTTTTTTTTCTTCACAGCTTTGGAATATGAAATTTTTTAAACTTTATTCTGTCAATGCCTCCTCAAAGAACTTGAACGAATTGAGATTGAATTGAAGATGCTTAGCATATAAGTTCTTTTGGTTTGAATTGAAGCTGCAAAAACTTCAAGTTGAAAATTTGTGGGTCAACAGAGTCAATTGGCTTTGAAGCCCATGTATCTGTGTCTCATGTTCAATGGAATTTGGATGATTTTGAATTTGAGTTTCCACATCCAACGAAAGTGAAAGACGGCTTCGGCGGTGAAGGTGTGCTTACTTGCGGCAACTTGTACAAGAAATTAGTTTAGGGTTTTTCAAACTCTAAATTTTGATGGACAACAAAGGAAAGAAATTTGAAGACCAAGATATGTCTTGGATTTAAATTATTGTAATTTAAATTAGTTTTCAATCTTAGGATATGCCAAATATGCCGGTCAATTTTGCTGTGTTTTTAATTTAATTATGCATGTTGATGTATGTTTTAAATTTTAATTGATTGCATAGAGTATGCCATCTAGATTAAAATCCCACCATAGGTTAAGCATGATCATGCATTTTAATTATTTTTAATATAAGTGTTATATTTGGAATATTATGATTAAAATGCTTTCTAATTTGATTAGATAGTTTCCTAATATGTTTATATTTCCATATCTTTGAATATAATTGTTATATTTGGAAATTTTAAATTAGGATACTTCCTTTTATAATAGGAATCCATATTTTTCTAATATTGATTAGGATATCTTTTCCTAGATATAGTGATATCAGTAAATCTTTTCATTGGGTGATATCAGGAAAATCTTTTCCTAATAAGATTGAGAAATCTTTTCCTAATAAGATTGGGAAATCTTGAGATATATTTTCCCAATAAGATTGAGATATATTTTCCCAATAAGATTGAGATATATTTTCCCAATAAGATTGAGATATCTTTAAGATATCTTTTCCGAATAAGATTGAGATATCTTTAAGATATCTTTTCCGAATAAGATTGAGATATCTTTTCCCAATAAGATTGAGATATCTTTTCCCAACAAGATTGAGATATCTTTAAGATATCTTTTTCGAATAAGATTGAGATATCTTTTCCGAATAAGATTGAGATATCTTTTCCCAATAAGATTGAGATATATTTTCCCAATAAGATTGAGATATATTTTCCCAATAAGTATTAGGGATATTTTCCAAATGAGCTTAGGATATTTTCCTATGAGATTAGATTTTTTCTTTCCATATTTAAAAGATAATTTAATTCATTTTTTAAATAGTTTAAATATTTGAATTTAGTTTATCTTTTATTCTAATAAGATTAGAATATATGATAATCTTTAATTTTATTTTAAAGGGTTTAAAATTGTTAAAAATTCAAGATTATCCATAAGGTGAATTGGTTTTTAATAGGATTAAAAAACATGGCTTAAAATCAACTGAAGTTCATTGATCTAGTAATTAATAGTTAATTAAAGATTAATGAATTTGAAATAAAAATTGACTATAAGGGAACCCTGTCTAAGAAAGGTTACTCGGGTGAGGTACTTAAGTTGACTGAAAAGGAACACCTCTACTTGAGAACTGGCCTGGGGGTTGAATTAGTCAAATTTTATTTTATTTCATTAAGCTGACTCATAATGTGATTAGTTTTAAATAGTTTAATATACTTGGTAATTCACATTAAGATCAATCTAACCAACATAAGGGTTATGAAAGGGTAGATTGAAAAACTTAGATAAATGAGATTAGCCTAATTTGTCTAAGTAATAGAAAACCCTATTTCAAAATACTTAGTGGGAGAAAAACATATGTCAAAATAACCCTACGGTCTCTACCATAGATTCACAACGTGAGATTCATGTGAGGCCTCGAGGCGGCTTTGGACCGTCCCCCTACGGAAGGTGTTTACATGGGTCAATATCAGGGTGAATCTCTTGAGAAAGTATTTTTAAATAGTAAGTGGGAGAAGGAAATGTGTCAACATATCCTACGGTCTCTATCATTGGTTCACAACGTGAGATTCATGTGGGGCCTCGCGGCGGCTTTTGGACCGTCCCCCTACGGAAGGTGTTTACATGGGTCAATATCAGGGTGAATCTCCTGAGAAGGATAGGATTGTAATTTTATTTCTAATACTTGACCTACCCTACGGCGGCACTTGTTGGGATAAAATTATAGAATCTAAAATGATGGGTTACACTTACAAAGATATCATTAAGATTGTTAATGATTTTCTTGACCAAACTAATGGTAACTAAATGTTATAGAAATAAGAGTTATTTTGGGATAACACTTGGTTGAGATTGTCTCGGTTTAGTGAAGGAGCATTTGACCTACCCTACGGCGGCACTTGTTCTAACTCACTAAAGTATCATAGCATTAAAAAAAAAAAAATAATGTTTCAGGGTACATTTATCAAATTGTTTGTTTTCTATGCTGAAATTGAATGAATATTGATTGCATGTTGTTAAATAATATTTTTTTTATATATTTCAATATTATGTCTATTTCTCTCAATTTTAATTTTCGTTGCTAATTTGTCAAATTGAGAAAATAATATCACTTGAAAAACTAATGTTAACACTATATAATGACAGTGTAAATTTTTTCTTTAATTTGTCTTTATTGAGAAACGTTCTCAAAAACCTGTTGTCAATGCTAATCGAATTGTTCGTGAAGCACATGATTAATAAATCAATATAACGAGATGGTTTATACAAATTTTCTATTTGACATATTAGATGTCAAGCTAAGAAGATAAAGAATATGACAACAACATATGAGATATTGTTGAAGTCAATAAAACTAGATTTAGATATTTATCTAAATAATCTCAAAAATTAAGTATTACCAAAATCCAAGAAAAGAAACCATATGACTGTAGCTAAAAGAAAATAGTTTCTAAATTAGCATAGTAGTCATAATAAGAGGAATTTATGAAATACCTCTATAAGAAGAACATGGATAAAAGTAAATTTGATTTACTAGATTTTTTCATTACCACCTATATAGTAGATTCAGATCCACTATTAAGATTTGTTCTTCATTACATTTTATATAATTCTTGGAAAATACTTAATTATGTAGAATGATCTCTACTTGTTGGCACTAGAAAACCCATCTCAATTAATGTAGTGGGAGACATTAAGATGTCCATAAGAAATAATTGTTATTTAATGCTGAATATGGTGTTTTCAGTACCATAGGAGAAATTCAATTTCTCTAACTTTATTACTAATAAAATGTTCATATAGTATGAATATTTTAGTACTAAATTTTTATTTTCAAAATTGTTTGAAAAGTTCAGCCGAAAAATAAGAATAATTTGTATGTGTTAAATTGTTAACATATAAAATACTACACAGTGAGATATTCAGGATTATAGAATCCAGAATATAAAGACAATTTATATTCTCCTAAAATATGATACCCGTCTTTGGCATTCAAGATTGATTCTGATCAATTTGAATAAAAAGACTACTACGAAGTGATTCTCTAAATGTTAGAGTTAATTACTTTATATGTCTTAAGATCTTGCCTTTCATGCAAGATAATTAATAGGTTTTTGTTGGAAAAGCCTACAGGCCAAAGAACACTGATGAATATTTCATATCACTCTAGCTGATGATTATCCAAGAAATAAGTATCGTAACCTAATGCAACATAAGTCTGAATATTTTGAAAAGTTCGAGGAATATAAGACTCAAGTTGAAGGTCAATTAGGTAAATCTATCAAAACACTATGATCAGATCACAGTGAAAAGTACAGGAACGTTATGTACTAAGACTAATTGATAGAAAATGAGATTTTATCTCAACTCTAGCACAAAGTACAATTGTGTGAAATTGTGCTGTAAGAGGAGAAACAAGACCTTGTTAGACATGGTCAGAACAATAAAGAATTACACGCCATTATAAGACTCTTGTTAGGATATACAATATAGATTGTATAGTGAACATGATTCTATCTAAAAGGTGTCCATGAGACAACTTTGAGATTATAGAAGAGTAGTAAAGTTAGTTTACAACCCTCCGAGTTTTGAGAGTTTTAAGCATACATGCTGAAACTTGAATATGTTCAATAGTGTTGAAAAGTTGGTTCCAAGTGAAGCCACTAAATAGTTAACAAAAGTTGTTAATAATTTAATTACATTTAATAGTCAAATGGATCCTAGTCATGAATTGGATAAGCCTCATCGTAGTGGGAGAGTTATGAGATGACCCAACCGTTACAAGAGCTTATATGAAGCCTAAGTTGTCGTATTAGATGACAAAATGTAGGGCTTCTTGACCTCAAAGTTGAAATGAGGGTCAATGACAAAGACTAGTAGACCAAAGTCATAAATCTCGAGATAGAGTAGATGTACTCATCTTTATCTAGAACTTGTAGATATTCGTGATGGGGTAAAACCCATAGGTTTTGAATATATCTACTAAAGTAAAAGATTTGTAAATAAGAAGGTACAAACCTTCAAAATAAGACTAATGACAAATATAGATGGAGAAAGTAAACTATGGATAAACTTTCTTATTTGTTGTCATATTAGAGTATATAAGCATTTCCTAATTCATAGTTGCATATGAGATATGTCAAGTGAAGGTTTAAGAAATCTTTTTTTGAAAAGAAGTCTTAAAGAATGCATTTACAAATCAATTACATGAGTTCAATTTCAAAAATCAAAAGCAAAAGGTTTGCAAGCAGTAAAGGTTCATTTATGAAATGAATTTGATCACTAGATTTTTGAATGTAAGGTTTGATAAAAGTATCAAAAACTATGACTTTGAATAAATATTAATGATATTGTATAGACAAGAAAATCATTAATTACTTAGTGGAATTTTCTCATATTTTATGTGGATGACTTATTACCCATTGTGAATGCTGTAAGATTTGAATCCAACATAAAATGTTGACTACCTAACCAATTCCAAATGAATGATTTAAATTACTGGGTATGTCCTAAAATAGAGTTTTCGAGGACAAAATGTTATTTATGTCTCACACATCTTATATTGACAAATTTGTTGTCAAGTATATGATGTAGTACTTCAAAAAATGATAATGTATCATTCTTACATGAAGTTTAGATTGTCTAAGGAATAGTGTCCTAAGACATTTCAAAATGTTGAGAACATAAGATTGACTATCTACGTTTGAGTGGGAGAAAATCTAATGTACACTTGAGACAGGACATTTGACAGTAAAATTGGTTAGCATTTATTAGTTAACCCAATGGTATGACCATTGCACGAAAAAATAAAAACTTTTCTCAAAATATCTATGGATAAATTGAGAAATTATATTTTTGTGTATGAGGTTAAAGATTTGATCTTTACGAGATGCACTGGTTTTAACAAAGATTTATGGAAATCTATGTTAACCCTAGATGGTGGAGCATGGTATGCAAGTTAAATGTTCTTGCTTATGAAGTAAAGAACTTGCATAACTCAAATAATTTCTTATTGGTCTGAAAGATGTTTCAGATATAGTTAAGCCTAAAATGTTTTATGTAATGGCTAAACTTAAGAAACTTAGATAACATCAATACATAGGGTATCCTGAGAGAGAAAGAATCGTGGTAGGACCAAGATGACTTTTAATTGACAATCGTTTTGATCTATATAAAAAGACTTTCCAGGCTAAAGTGTTTGAAAGCCACCTAGAATGTCTAGGATTATGAGACATGTCTCATCTTCACTAGGGCAAGTGGGAGAACATGTTGGGTGTAGAGTATGCCCTAGGATACATGTCTCACCGGCTTTAGTGCAAGTGGGAGATTGTTGGGATTTATGCCCTAAAGCCTCGTAATTAATTAATAATTATTTGATAATTATTTTATTATTAATATTTGCAATTTATAATATTCATTATATAAATAAAATCCAAGGTTATTAGTGTAATCTTGAACTGTATGTAGTTGACATACGGGAGGATCATGTTCAAGTAATAACCTAAAGGGTCTATAGTATATGGATAAGGTTGGGTGCCTTCTCCTGGTAACACTATTGATACGACCCACTTTGTAATTGTTACAAATGATTTGATCCAAATCATTCATGTAGAGACATGTGAGTGGGGGTATCCTATACAATGAGTTTGTATAAGACTGGACCACGAAATATATAATCTCTCTTTATAAATCCGTTATTTGAGAAGATTAGTATTTCACAGGATGATCATATGTGACTCGATCTTAATCCTGAGTGAGTTATGAACTCCTGCCTGTGAGGGCTCGTCCTTTGATTTGTATGGGTGAGAATGGCCTTTATAGCCGATTCAATAAGCCTACCATTTTGGGGACTTGACCAAATAGGGAGTTGGGAACATAAGTTTCACAAGATGGAATTCACTTCTTCCCATATAGGGAAAGTAGATGAGTAGTTCCCTTAAGTGCTGATTTCGGGACTTGAACAATGGGGCCCCACCCTCTCACTGGCCCGAGAGGGACTTGGTTTATGGTTGGATCATAAACAAGTTGTTCATTAGAGAATCAGTGGTACTTAAGGTGTAAGATGTAATTACAGGGGTAAAACGGACTTTTGACCCAGCTGTAATTACGAACAACTCGTGAAGGATCGACTTGCATGTAATGGTTATATCCATGGACACAACTTGTCCTACAGTGCATAAGAGTGCAACTCTAGGCCTATAGTGGAGTGACCTAGAGTTAATGAATGAAAGTCAATTAATTAAAGAGTTTAATTAATTAATTTTGTATCATTGGAGCTTATAAATCTGTAGGTCCATAAGGTCCCCTTGCTAGCTCATAGTAACACTAAAAGGATCAATTTAGTTGAAAGAAAAATTTGAAATATTCAAATTATTATTTAATATATTTGATATATTAAATGTAGAAGAGTAAAATATATTTATTGTATTTGATACATTAAATATTAGAGGAAATAGTTTATGTATATGATACATTAATATTAAAAACTATATACATATGTTATTTGAATGAGATTCAAATTGGTTTAAAGTATATTATAAAAGATTAATTTTATAATATTTGAATAAGATTCAAATAAATATAAAATGCATATTTTAATATATTAGATATTAAAATGTATTTTGTAAAATAAAATTAATTCCTAAAAGCCTTATTATAAATAAGACATTTAGGTTTAGCCAAAGGGTTGGCCAAACACACCACTCACCCTCTGCAGAGAGAATTGTTCTCTCATTCTTTCAAAGAGCTCCCACAAGCCTTGATCCCGTGTTCGAGTCATAGTGAGGAAGATCTCGTGGAAAAAGGAACACAAGAAGATGATTCATCAAAGGTAAAACATTTGCTTAACTTATTTTTTTAGTTTAAATCTAAACAAAACAAAAGATCGATTCCAATCACTTCCGCTGCGGGGAATGAAGAGTTCATTCCCTTCACATACTTCCTTTGGTTGGAAGCATACCCACCAATAGCATTGACCTTCTCTGAGTCACGAACACCACCTCCGACAATTTTTTTCAGCAAAGCACTCATCTCAGCCACTTGGGCTTTCATATGGTTCACCTCATTCGGCTGATTGACCTGATGGACTTGGCCTATGCCTCCTCTAACTTCGAACTGTTGGGAATTGGCTGCCATATTCGTAATCAACTGTTTGGCTCCCGTGGGTGTCTTGTCAATCAGTGCTCCATCGCTAGCCGCATCGATCATCTGCCGATCATGAGGGGTCATTCCTTCATAGAAATAATGTATCAGGAGCTGATCGGCGATTTGATAATGTGGGAAACTTACGCACAATCGCCCAAATCTCTCCCAATACTCATGCAGCGACTCACCCACATCTTGGGTAATACCATAGATTCTCTTTCGAAGCGTCGTCGCGAGAGATGCAGGGAAAAACTTCTCCAAGAAAAGCCTTTTCATCTCGTGCCAGGTCGTGATGGAGCCGGAAGGCAGATAATATAGCCAATCTTTGGCCTTGTCCTTCAGTGTAAAGGGAAATTGTTAACTCTCCAAATGAGAGTTATTTAGAGCCAAAATAGAAGGAATTTAGAGTCTTCATTGAGTAATTGTTATGATTAAATTGATGTTTCTAAGGAATTAGCTTGTATTCGAGTGAAAGCTTGTTTTTGGGTCCTTGTGCGATAAATGTACATTCTGTTGGGTTTTATGTCCTAACACTCGTGGTCTGTAAACGTTGTAAATGTAATACAAAGTGAGCCGCATCCGATAGTGTTACCAGGATGAGGTACCCAGCCTTATCCATATATTATAGACCGTTTTGGTTGTCTACTTGAACTTGATCTACATTCATGTCATACATGAAGCTCAAGTACTCATGTTATCGCCATGGGTGTTTGTTACTGGTATAGGTTAATGTAAACACAATTCACTTTATTCAATAGCAACTTTACTGAATAAATCTCAATAACACTTTATTGCAAAAAAGAATATTCATGCAAACAGTTTACAAACTACGAGTTTTAGGACATAAAACCCAACAAAAACAATCCGAACAAATGTGGTATAATCGTCTGAGTGAATATTTATTGAAAGAAGGGTATAAAAATAACATTATTTGTCCATGTGTTTTTATAAAGAAATCACAATCGAGATTTGTTATTATTGCTGTATATGTTGATGATTTGAATATAATTGGAACTCCTGAAGAGCTTTCAAAGACAATAGAATATCTTAAGAAAGAATTTGAGATGAAAGATCTCGGAAAAATAAAGTTTTGCCTTGGTCTGCAAATTGAGCATTTAGCAGATGAGATATTCATTCATCAATCAACTTATATAGAAAAAGTTTTTCAAAGGTTTTACATGGATAAAGCGCACTCATTGAACATTCCAATGGTAGTTCGATCACTAGATGTGAAAAATGACATATTTCGACGTCAAAAAGATAATGAAGAACTACTTGGTTCTGAAGTACCATATCTCAGTGCAATTGGTGCACTTATGTATCTTTCTAATAATACACGACCTGATATAACATTTTCGGTCAATTTATTAGCTAGATATAGTTCTTCTCCAATAAAAAGATATTGGAACGAAGTTAAGCACGTACTCCGTTATCTTCGAGGAACCATTGATATGGGTTTATTCTATTCAAACAAATCAAATTTTGATCTAGTTGGTTATGCGGATGTGGGATATTTATCAAATCCACACAAAACTAGATCTCAAACATGTTATCTGTTTACATGTGGAGGAACTGTTCTATCATAGCTGTCTGTAAAGCAGACTATTACAGGTACTTCAGATCATGCTGAAGTTCTTGCAATTCATTAGGCTAGTCGAGAATGTGTATGGTTGAGATCAATGACTCAACACATTCGTGGAACATACGACTTGTCTTCTGACAACAATCTTCTAACGGTATTATACGAAGACAATACAACATATATAACACAAATCAAAGGATAATTCATTAAAGGAGATAAAACAAAAATTATATCACCGAAGCTCTTTTACACTCATGATCTTGAAGAAAATGGCGACATCACCGTTCAACAAATTTCTTAAAAGGAGAACTTGGCAGACTTATTTACGAAGGCGTTACCAACCGCAACATTCGAGAAGTTGGTGCATCACATCGGAATGTGACGACTCAGAGATCTCAAGTGATGTTTCTATGAGGGGAGTAAAATTATTGCACTCTTTTTTCCTTGACTATGGTTTTTATAATGTACTTTTTTTCCTTCACTAGGATTTTTTCCATTTGGTTTTTTTCTAATAAGGTTTTAACGAGACATATATATTACATACAATGGATATCTAAGAGGGAGTGTTATATATATATATATAGATATCCATAATCATTCAACTCCCTCATTTTAGGGAGTCTTCCCCATGACCCACTCTCCTTATGAATATCATGGAGACTCTCAAAATTGGCCATCAATGACCTAAGTTTAGCCATCAAATAGAGTCTTTCAAACACACATCAAATTAATTGAGTACAATTTGATTTCTCTCTACTTTCCTCTCTGATTTCTTCTTCTCTCTAGTATTACTTTTGCTGTTTTTGTTCTCTTTTTATAACATTTTTTTCCTTTTTGGTTTATTTTATTTTTTTAAAAGAAAAACGTAAAAGCTATTGTATTAGGGTTAGAAAGGTAAATCTACTAATTATCATTTTCTATTTTTGTACGGACCAACATGAATGTAATAAAAAAAGTTATGTTAAACATTTTTTAAAAATCTTATATCTTATTGGCCCATTTATGTTCAAACCCCCTTCAAATAAGGGGCAACGAGACATATGACTCTTTTTTATTCCCCATTTCTACACATGTTCATTTTTTAAAAAGTTTGTTAGATGTCTATTTATCTAAAAATATATGGATTCTAATATAGCGAGATGAACTAAAATGGCCGGGTAAATACATACAAATTAAATATTAAAATTAAACAGAATCTCCAATCCCATAAATCAAGGTATCATTTGAATATAAGTTTACAATGCAATTTAAATTTACAAACAAAATAAAAACTTGCAATATTTTAAAAATTATCACGTACTTTAGTATAATTTAAATTTAAAAACAAAAAAAAAATCATTTGAAGTGTTTTTGCAGATTTTTAATTTATTCATTTTTTAAATAATTTGAAAATTACATAAATCAAATGATGGGAAAAATAAAAATAGAATTGCAAAAATAATGTATTTGTATTTGTAATTCTAGTGAATTGCAAAAACATTGTTTTTGCATTCTTAATTATTTGCAAAAACATTGTATTTGCAATTCACTAATTGCAAAATTGAAATTACATTGTTTTTATGGTTCTATGTTTATAGTATGTTTATAGAATTCGACAATGACAAAAACAATATAGTTGTAGTTCGTTGAGTTGCAAATACGCAATTCACTAGCGAATTACAAATACAGTATAATTGTAGTGTAATTGCAATTCACTGTATTGCAAAGACACTGTATTTCAAAATGTTAAAAAAAAATACACTATACTCTAAAATAATCAAAACTCATATCACTGTAATACACTGTATTCTAAAAAAACCAAAACTCATAATATTGTAATACACTGTATTCTAAAAAATATAAAACATCAACAAAAGTTATATTGTATTCTCAAAAACATCAAAACTCACATTACTGTAATACAATGTATTCTCAAAAATCAACAAAATCTCATTGAATTACAAATACACACTGTATTTGCAAATATATTATCAACAAGGAGGAAAGAAAGAGAAAAAACATAAGAAACTTACTTGTAAAATTCATAATATAATATATATGCTTATAGAATTGAAATATTATTTATGAAATTAGAGATGGGATCGAGTAGCTTAAAAATTAAAGATGTAGAATTTTAGTACTAAATTTCTAGAAAATGTCGACACATCCTAAGTTTGAAATTAAATCTATGTTATTGTACCGAATTCATATGGAGAACAAAATCAACAAAACTCCCAAAAAAAAAAATATTAAAAAAAAAACCATCAGTTTAAATGCTCAAACAAACAGGAAAAAATGATTTAAGGATTTTAGGAAACTTACTAGTTACCCAGATTCAAGAAGCTCGTTCAAGAAGAGAAAAATAAACAAACAAAATCAAATTGAATGCCCAACAACCCACTCCTCGAAACTGATTGGAAAATCTTAGATTTTAAGGAGAGAAATGACAAAATAAATTTTTGGTAAGGTAAATCTTTGGGTTGTGTCCTTTCAATTAGCATGAATATGGTTGTAATTCTCATTTGAACAACAAGCTGAATGATATGTCATATTGAGTTTAGTCTCTCTCAACTTTTATGTTTTCTTTGTATTCTTGTGTTTAGAATGCATGTTTAGAACTTTCAATATAGGTTGATCAACTAGATTGCGGAGAGTTCGAAATCTTGAATATAGGAACAACTTCTCATTTTTTCTTGATCTTTGATATCTTTTTCAAGTAAAATTTGTTAACTTTATTAAGGTTATCTTATTACTCTTGTCGGGGTTCACATGGAACATGGGAGTTCTCATGCATGAGGTACTTCTTCAATCACCCTTACTAAGAAATTATTAAACACTATGTTTGGCATATCCATATGCAATTCAGTTTTTGTTTTCAATTTCATTTTATCAATATCTATATTGTGGATTTTTTTAGTACATTTTGGATTTGTTTTTAAAAATAGTTTTTAGATTTTGTGATATAAACCGGGTATTTAGATTTCGTCGACATTTTCACATGATCATGAGTTTGACATCGATATAGAAGGTGAATCGACATTTTCATTATGAAAAATTACATTTTTAAACCCTGAGTTTTCAGAATTGAGTTCATTTAGTCTCTGGAGTTTCAAAGTGTGCCTTTTTAGTTCTCGAATTCTGAGCAATATGTTTACAAGGTCTCTAGTGTTACATTTCCGTTTACTACAATAATATAGTGGTTTTTTTTATTATTAATTTGAATGATGATGTGAAAAATTAAAAAAAAAAAAATAATCGACACAAAAAGTATTTTCTCTCATCTCCGTTATAGACACCTTTGGTCCGACCATTTATGTTTATTATTTATGTTTTTACCTTATTTTTTATTATTTTTTTCATATTTTATTTGTCATTTTAAAATAACTTTTTTAATTTATCTATTTAATTAATTCCAAAAATTGAAGAAAAATAATAAAAAAGAATGTTCTAATTTTGTTGAAAGATTTTTTTACCTAATTTGACAAAAAAAAAATTATGGTTAAAATTTTATATTCATTTATTTACATTAATGAGTATAAAATCCTTAATCTATATTGTTTAATATCGTGTCAATTGAGAAGGAAGTGAGTTTTATTAATTATAAAACTCACACACAAAATACAAAGAATATCTCCTCAGTATAAATAAGAGAATCGAGGAAGGAAGTTGGAAATAACAATCCTTAACATAAATATAACAAACTGAAACTGATTTGTAAAACTAATACTCCCCCTCAAGTTGGGGTTGGAGCATAAATGTCAAGGACTCCCAACTTGCTAATGACAGAATAAAGTGTGGAGGACGGTAGAGCTTTAGTGAATACATCGGCCAACTGTGAATGTGACCGAACTGGTAACAATTTTAAGAAACTATCAAGAATCTTATCACAAACAAAATGGCAGTCTATCTCAATGTGCTTCGTTCGCTCATGAAAATTTGGATTCGAAGCAATGGATATGGCAACTTGATTATCACAATAAACCACAACTGGAGGCAAATAATTTATGTGTAGATCAAGCAACAATTGATGTATCCATACTAACTCACTCGTAACTGCTGCCAAGGCTCTGTATTCAGCTTCTGCTGAAGATCGAGAGACGGTGGGTTGTTTCTTAGATTTCCAAGAGATGAGAGAGTCTCCCAAAAACACACAAAAACCAGTTACAGACCGCCTTGTATCAACACAAGCGCCCCAGTCAACATCAACAAATGCTCGAAGTTGAAAACTTGACGTGGGCCGAAGTAAAATACCTTGATCAGGAGATTTCTTGAGATAGCGCAAAAGATGGTGAACGGCTTGTAGATGAGAGGCTGATGGTTGCTGTAAAAATTGACTTAGTCGATGAACGGTAAAGGATATATCAGGTCTAGAAATTTGCAAATAAAGCAAACGACCAATGAGTCTCCGATAAGCCGTCGCATCTTCGTCGACAAGAATGGTCGAGTTGTCTTGGTTAGCTTAAGATTCGGATCCATAGGTATGGAAGCTGGTTTGGCATTTAGAAATCCAGTATCTTCAAGAATTTGTAAGAAATACTTCCTTTGTGATAAAGAAAGCCCTTGTTTTGATCTTGACATTTCGAGTCTGAGGAAGTACTTAGCCAAACCAAGGTCCTTCAACATAAAATGGGACCGAATAATATCATTTACTTTGGTAAGTTCAGCTGGTGATGTCCCGGTGAAAAGAATATCATCGACATAAACGAGTAACGCAACAAAAGTGTCCCTATTTCCTCGAGTAAAAAGGGAATAATCAGATTTTGATTGAACAAAACCATTGCTAAGTAAAGCATGAGAAAATTTGCTAAACCATTGTCGTGAAGCCTGTTTCAATCCATAAATGGATTTATGTAACCGACATACTAACTTCTCCTCTTGTTTAGCAAGAACCGAAGACTTGTATCCCAATGGTAAGGACATATAGACTTCTTCAAAATGATCCCCATTTAGGAATGCATTATTGACATCCATTTGTGCCAAAGGGCAATTATAAGATGTGGAAAGTGTAAGAAGTGCTTTAATAGTAACAATTTTGGCAACTAGGGAAAAAGTATAAAAAAAAGCAATGTCTTCTTATTGATTGTACCCCTTTGCAACCAAGCGGGCTTTATAACGCTCAATGGTGCCATATGACTTATATTTAACCTTGTACACCCATTTTGACCCAATAGCATGACGCCCTTTAGGTAAGGATACAATACTCCAAGTGTTGGTTCTTTCCATTGCAGCAATCCCATCTTTCATAGTGTGATGCCAATGAGGAAATGAAGCAACTTGATGATAATAGGTGGGCTCATACTCCGTGGAGACATTGAACAAAAAGTGATTTGTTATAACATATATGACTTGACGCTCCAGAATCAACTACCCAAGAATCAACATGTTGATTGTGAAATGAGGAAAAAGCATTAAAACAAGTACCTACCACATGACTTGTTTCAGCATTAATACCCTTAGAATTTGCTCCAGTAAGATGAGTCTGAAGAAGATTCATCAATTGAGAATATTGATCTGTGTTGAGACTTGCGAAAAAAGCCGATTGAGGAGCCTGTGATACTCATATGTGTTACTATTGTTACGCTTCTCATGATTCAGAGTGGTAGCAAAATTATTAGAGGAAGAATTGGAGCGTTGGGTTGTATGAAACTTGTGTCTAGGAGGATACCCGATCAATTTGAAACAATTATCAACGGTATGACCTTTAGATTTGCAATAAGAACACATCATTCGTGGTCCATCTTTCTTTCGAAAACGATCATAACTTCCTTTCTTGGAGTTGTCAGATGCCATTAAGGCAGTGGACTCAGACGCAATGATCGAAACACCGGCAGAGCGCTGGTGTTCCTCTTGAATAATAAGAGAAAAAACCTTGTTAATCGTTGGCAATGGATTTATCAGAAGGATCTGTGCACGAATTGTTGTGTATGATTCATTAAGCCTCATAAGGAAAATCATCACAAACTCAGATCGAAGATAATCAATCATAGTTTTCATTCCACCACAAGTACATTCATTAATTGGTCTGTATTCTGTGCGATCTTGCCAAATTGTAGTGATCTTGGTGTAGTAGGCTTCAATTGACATCGAACCTTGAGTAGTGGTGACTAATTGCTTCCGAAGTTGATAAATCAATGGTTCGTTCGTTTGATGATAACGTTCTTTCAATATATCCCAAACATCCTTGGCAGATCCAGTGTAAGGAATACTTGCAGCAATATCTTTCGAAATTGAATTTATAATCCAAGAAGCAACAATGTCGTTATTGCATTGCCAAGCAGTGAGTAGATTACCTTCAGGTTTCTTGATTGGGCCTTTGATGAAGCCTAATTTGTTCTTGCCAGATAACGCCATTAACATGGATTTCCTCCATGAAGTGTAGTTACTCGCGCCGACTAACATATGTGTTACAAGGGTGGTAGTCGGTCCAGTGGAATGGTGTAGAAGATAAGGATTCAACTGAGCTTCAATTGACGTTGAATTAAGAACTGCGGCTTCAATAGGCGTTGAATCAAGAATAGCGGGTGCAGACTTTTCAGCCATGGTGATCGAGTTCAACGGAGAAGAAAACCAAATAAACTTTGATTATGAACAAGAAGGCGAAAAGAAAGACGAAGAAGAAAGTAGAGAGGCGTGAAATACAAACAACTCTGCTCACTGTGCTCTTTGATGTGAGAGACTGCTCTTTTGATGTGAGAGAATGAAAAAACTCACTCACACAATTGCCCTCAATTGAATACGTAAACCACGCGTTGCTCTGATACCATATTGTTTAATATCGTGTCAATTGAGGAGGAAGGGAGTTTTATTAATTATAAAACTCACACACAAAATACAAAGAATATCTCCTAAATATAAATGGGAGAATCGAGGAAGGAAGTTGGAAATAACAATCCTTAACAGAAATATAACAAACTGAAACTCATTTGTAAAACGAATAATATATTTTATGGTTAAAATTTGGTATTCATTTATGTGTATAAAATATTTGTTAATTTTATGGTTAAAATTTGTTTTAATTCAAGAAAATTTTGATCGAGTCAGGAATTTAATTAGATTTTTTTACCTTTGATGGAGTTTTAAATGATCTACAAATACTGACGAGATAGAAAGAACTAGGGGACAAATATAATATCAAAGCAAAAGGCTCGTAGGACAAAATAGAATATCCGAGCAAAAAGGCTCGCAGAATAGCGAGAGAGAAATGAAATAGGAGCAAAAATACTAGAGGAAAATGTTGTTTTTTTAGGTCAAAATCCTAATTTGACCAATAAGGAATTGCAAAGGGAGAGAAATATTAGACTTAAAATATTAAAAAGTAACATATATCAAACTTTTTAAAAAATGTACATGTATCGAAATAAAGTCTGAGAAAGAGTCATTTAAAACCATTTTCTTTAAAATAATGGGAAATCATAGTAAATGACCCTTTTTTGAATCTCGTTTTAATTGATGTCTCTTTTTTTAAAAGAATGATATATGTCCTTTTTTTATTTTATCTTTCCCTCTCCTCTCTTTTTCATTCCCATTTTATCCTTATTATTTTAATTTCAATTAAATCTACAAATTTTAATAAAAGAAACTATCTCCATAAATCTCTCCAAATATTCCAAAATACAATCTAAACCTACCCCTCAAAAATCATCCCATCACGATCTCTTCTCTCTCAACCCCTCCTTTTTTCGTTCAGGCGCACAAACCCCCTTTGTTGTTCTCTTCTCTCTAGCTACGGGACGAGCCACAATCAATGGGGACGTCTTAAACCCCTGGTGACCACCCACGAGCGGCGGTGCTTCCCTCTGAATCAGTGCGTTCGTACCCAGTGCGACATCCATGCTTCTAGGCAGCAACCGACACCGACGGTCCTGGGCCGCAGTGGCGATGACCGGTAGCATTGCGGGTCTCCTCTTCTAAGAATGCAATATTCTTTGTATTTGCCCAAAAAATATAAGGTTGAAATTCTTCATTTTTTTGTTTTGAGATTGTTCAATGAATATTGCAATATACATTATATTTTTAATTCGGTCTGAATTGCAATTACATTGTATTTGCAATTGGGTTTAAATTGAAATTACAGTATATTTCCAATTTGGTTAGAATTGCAATTACATTTGTTGGGCTGAATAATGGGCTTCAATCAAGAAGCCCAAAAACCTTAGACTTCGACAGTTCGGTTGAGAAATGGGTGAAGGAGAATTCTCCACGTATTCCTTCACATCCAACAAAAACTTCTCTAACCCTAACACTCTTCGATTGAGAAAGAGAGTTGGGATGTTGGCAAAGCTCTGGTGAAAATTTCAGCCACCTTGAAGTTGATTGATTGATTCAAGAAGAAGAAGATAAAGCTTTATGAAGAAGAAGATCTTTTTAAGATGAGTTTCCAGAGAAGTTCCTTTACAAAAGATTAGTTCTCTAAACTTTTAAACTCTCTCAAACTCTCTGTGTTTCTTTCTCCTTTTTTTCCTATTTTTTCTCTAAGATTCAAGTCTGTTTTATAAGCACATTTGAAGGAACATATTCTGTTTTAGAACATAACCAATTTTATGGTTATTTTTTTACAAATCTCCACCTTAAAACGAATATATGTTCTTCGATTTTTCTTGATTTTAACCCTTCTTTGTCTAACCATTTTCAGGTAAATCGAAACCAACGAGCTCGAGACAGTGATTGAACTTCAGTTGTGGAAGAGGCTTCGTCAACATATCAGAAACATTCTCTGAGGTATGAACCTTCAAAACCTCTATTTCTCCCTTCTCTATCTGTTCACGAACAAAATGGTATTTTATGTCAATATGTTTTGTTCGATTGTGGAATTGCTGATTTTTTGATAAGTGAATTGTGCTTTGATTATCACAATATATCTTCACTGTCTTCTGAATAAATCCATAGTCCTTAAGTAAGCCTTTGAGCCATAAAGCTTCTTTAATTGCTTCTGATAAGGCTATGAACTCGGCTTCGGTAGAGGAGAGAGCTACCACTGGTTGAAGGGTAGCTCTCCAACATAGAAGATTTTCCCCAATTAGGAATAGGTAACCTGTTATAGATCTTCTTCTATCCAAATCTCCAGCATAGTCTGAATCCACATAACCAAATAATTGATTATGTTTGTCACTGCAGCTTGTATAAGTAAGCTTAGCCTCTGAGGTTCCTTGTAGGTATCTTAATACCCACTTTGCTGCCTCCCAATGTCTTTTTCCCGGATTAGCCATATATCTGCTAATTAAGCTTGTAGCATAAGCTATGTCCGGTCTTGTAGATACCATGAGGTACATTAGGCTCCCCACAACTTGTGAATAAGGAATATTAGACATAAAGTCCAAGTGTTCTTTTTCATCTAGTTTGGGTGAATTTTGAGCAGATAGCTTAAAATGTTGAGCCAAAGGAGTTGAGACAACTCTTGAATTCTCCATGTTGTATTTCTTTAAAGTCTTGCCACAGTAGGTAGTTTGGCTGATTTGAAGAACTCCCTCTGATCTTCTTCTTGTAATTTCAACACCTAAGATTCTTTTAGATTCACCTAGGTCTTTCATGTCAAACTCCCTTTTAAGTGATTGTTTCACATTTTCCATTGCTTGCTTTGATTTACTTGCAAGTAGCATGTCATCCACATATAATAACAAATATACAATTGTAGAGTATGATTTGTTATTTATGTAAACACAACTATCATATGAGCTTCTTTGAAATCCTATTGTTGTCATGTAGTCATCAAATCTTTGATACCAACATCTAGGAGATTGCTTTAAACCATATATTGACTTCTTTAATAAACAAACATAATTTTCCATGTTTTGTTTTTCATACCCTTGAGGTTGCTTCATATATATGGTCTCTGATAGCTCACCGTGTAGGAAGGCTGTTTTAACATCTAGTTGATCTAATTCTAGATTATTTTGAACAACCAAAGAAAGTAGCATGCGAATAGATGTTTGTTTAACAACTGGGGAAAATATTTCATTGTAATCTATTCCATATTTTTGTGTATAGCCTTTAGCTACTAACCTTGCTTTGTATCTTGGTTGTTGAACATCTTGAATGCCTTCCTTGTATTTGTAAATCCATTTGCATGCAATTGGCTTGAAACCTTTAGGTAATATACTAAGTGTCCATGTATGATTCTGATTTAAAGAGTCCATCTCTTCATTCATTGCTTCAATCCATTTCTTTGCATTAGGACAACTTGTAGCTTCATCAAAAGTGTTAGGCTCAGTTTCATTTAGGAAACCACTTACATTTAATGCCATATTAACACAATCGGCCTCATCAAACCTTGTTGGTGGCATAATGATTCTTCTCTGCCTATCTCTTGCAAGTTGATAATTTTCTAGATTTGATTGTTCTTGCATAACATCATGTTCTTCATGTTTTACTAGAGATTCCTCTAGTTTAACTTGAGAGCTTTCTCCTTTATCTTCAGAATCTGATAGATGAGGGATGGATGATGTCAAATTAGGTTGCTCCACCTCAATTTCTAGTTTAGAGGTTTTGTCTGTGCTTTTAGTTTGTGTCTCTCTTTCCATGAACATCTCATCTTCTCTGAATGTCACATCTCGGCTATTGATGCATCTTCTTTCAGTGGGATGCCAAAGCCTAAATCCTTTAACACCATCTGTAAAACCAACAAACATACATCTTGTAGCTCTAGGCTTTAGTTTACCTTGACTTTGATGGACAAACCCCACACAACCAAAGACTCTTAAATGGTCTAGGTTTGGAGGGTGTTTGGTCCACTTCTCTTCTGGTGTTAGGAGATTTAGGGAGCTGTGTGGGCACCTATTTAAGGTGTACACCGTATAAGATGTAGCTTCAGCCCAAAACTTCTCATGTAACATTGCATCAGACAATAGACATCTAACTCTCTCCATAATGGTTCTGTTTAGCCTCTCTGCTACACCATTTTGTTGAGGTGTATACCTCACTGTTCGGTGTCTTAAAATTCCTTGTTCTTTGCAAAAATTATCAAACTCTTCATTGCAAAACTCCAGGCCATTATCAGTTCTCAAGCATTTCACGTGCCTGGAGGATTGATTTTCAACAAGCAACTTCCATTCTTTAAACTTGTTGAATGCTTGATCCTTAGTCTTAAGGAAATATACCCAACTTCGTCTTGAGTAATCATCAGTGAGGGATAGGAAATACCTTGATCCACTGATTGATGGTGTAGGTGATGGCCCCCATAGGTCTGAATGAATGTAGTCTAGAATTCCCTTAGTTGTATGTTGTGCTTTAATAAAGTTGTGTCTTGTAGACTTTCCCAATATGCAATGGTCACAAGCTTTGACTCCAATGCTTATCTTTTGAGGCAATATGCCCTGCTTAGATAGAGCTTCTAGTCCTTTGTTGCTTATGTGTGAGAGTCTTTTATGCCAAAGAACTCCCTCATCCATGCTGTCATTGGTTACAACTAGGGCAGATTGTACCATTTGCACATCCCTAATCACATATAGACCATTCATTTTAACACCAATCAGCACTGTTTTTGAATCTTTCTTGACTTCAAAAGTTCCCCCTGAACCTCCATATGTACATCCAATGGAGTCCAACATTCCTAGGGAAATTAGGTTTCTTTTTAGTTTAGGAACATGTCTTACATTCCTTAGAAGCTTCACTGAACCATCTTGAAACTTCATAGACACTGACCCAATACCAACTACCTTGCAAACATGGTTATCACCCATGTACACTTCTCCTCCATCCCATTCTCTATAGGTTGAAAACCAACCCTTTGATGGAGTCATATGGAATGAGCATCCACTGTCTAGAACCCAATCTTGAACTTGGACTGTTTCATTCTGTTTGGAGGAGTGATCTGAGGTAGCTAGGGCATCAGAATAGGTAAAAGAACTATCCCCAACTGCGGCTTCAGCTGGTACTTTACATTTCTGTTTGTTTTGACTTTGCTGTTTTTTTAAAGAATAGCAGTCTTTTGCAAAGTGCCCTGGTTTGTGACAAAAATTGCATTTCAGCTTAGTTTTGTCTTGATGAGTTTCACTTTGGTTCTTGTTGTTCTTCCAACCTTTCTTGTTCTTCCCTTTTATGAATAAACCTTCTGAATTTGAAGATTGCTTCTTTTGTGATTGAAGTTCCATTTCTTTTGATCTAACTGCAGAAATGATAATATCAGTAGTTAGTTTATCCCTACCATATTTCAAAGCTGTTTTTACCTCTTTGTAGCTTTCTGGTAAAGAGTTTAATAAAATGAAAGCTTCATTCTCATCTCCCACTTTATCTCCCATGTGCTTGAACTCTGATGTTATTCTTTTAAACTCATTTAGATTTTCCATCATGGATTTGTTTGCATCCATCTTGTATGTAAAGAACCTTTCTCTTAGATAGGTCTTGTTAGGTAAATCTTTTGAGAGATATAACTCATCAAGCTTGGTCCACATTGCATATGCTGTTTCTTGATCAATAATTTGTCTTAGAACACAGTCATGTAAATTTAAAACCAATGTTCCATGGGCTGTTACTTCCATTGTTTCCATCTCTTCCTCTGTGATAGATTTAGGAAGTTTAGTAGGATCTTGGATAGCCTTCAATGCTTTCTGCTGTCCAAGAACAGCCTTGATCTTGGCTTTCCATAATTCGAAATCTGACTTGCCATCAAACTTCTCAATGTCATATCTTGCAATTGACATATTTGATCGAATCTTTGATCTTCTTGCTTTTCTTGATTATCAAGAACTTGAATCTTTCTTCTTCTGCAGGCTCTGATACCAATTTGTTGGGCTGAATAATGGGCTTCAATCAAGAAGCCCAAAAACCTTAGACTTCGACAGTTCGGTTGAGAAATGGGTGAAGGAGAATTCTCCACGTATTCCTTCACATCCAACAAAAACTTCTCTAACCCTAACACTCTTCGATTGAGAAAGAGAGTTGGGATGTTGGCAAAGCTCTGGTGAAAATTTCAGCCACCTTGAAGTTGATTGATTGATTCAAGAAGAAGAAGATAAAGCTTTATGAAGAAGAAGATCTTTTTAAGATGAGTTTCCAGAGAAGTTCTTTTACAAAAGATTAGTTCTCTAAACTTTTAAACTCTCTCAAACTCTCTGTGTTTCTTTCTCCTTTTTTTCCTATTTTTTCTCTAAGATTCAAGTCTGTTTTATAAGCACATTTGAAGGAACATATTCTGTTTTAGAACATAACCAATTTTATGGTTATTTTTTTACAACATTGTTTGTTCAATTCGATCTTAATTGTAATTACATTGTATTTACAATTGGGTCTGAATTGAAATTACACGTATTTGCAATTAGGTTTGAATTGAAATTACGTTGTATTTCTAATTCGGTTCAAATTGAAAATACATTGTATTTGCAATTGAATCTTAATTACAATTACACTGTATTTTCAATTGAATCTTAATTGCAATTACACTGAATTTTCAATTCGGTTTGAATTGTTTGTAAGTGCAATTTGCATAATTGCAAATACACTGTGTAATTGCATTTTGAAATATTTCAATGTACCGACTGTAATTGCAAGGTATCTTCTAGTGATTGTATCTTCAATTCGAAAATACACTGCATTTTCACATTTTCACTTCTAGTGACTTGAATTCAAAAGACAGCGTATTTTCAAATTTTTTTGTCCATTAATTTACTTACATTTAAGACTCCGTTTGGGATTGCGGTAGCTTTTGATATAATTGTTGGCAACTGTGCTTTTGTAAAAATCATACAAAATCAGTTATACGATGAAGTTAATTAGAATTTCAAACACAAAAAAGCATGTTATAGTGTTTGGTAAATTCGAACAAAAATTGTTGTAATTTAACTATAATTACCAAAATGGACATATCATTTTAATATTTTTATATTGTCACTCAATATCTAAATTGTTATCAGATAATTATTTAAATTTTATTTTTTATTTTAAATTGTATGATGAAATATTATAAAAAATAATAATTATTATATAAAATTGTAATTAACAAATGTTATTTTAATTAAAGTACAAATTATTTTTTAGAAAAAATATAATTAAAATCATCTATTTTACTCCCAGATAAGTTAATTGTAGCAATTCTATTATGTTAGAGTCTATTATTATGAAAAACATTGATGTAAATTGCCATTTCTTAGGACATTTTTTTTCAGAAGCATTTTTCTATTTGGAAAATAAAGAACAAAAATTGGAGAAAAAACTTATTTATTCAATCACGAACTCGTTTATTTTTTAACTTGCTTTCGAATTTTCTTTTGAATGTGCTTTCGATTCAATAGTGAAATTTCTCAAATAGAGAGAGAATTATATGGCAGTAGTTGATCTTCAAAGAAATAGGTGAAAAAGAAAATATACATAAGGATATAATAGATATTTTGAAAAAGTGTTAAAATAGACGACAGATTACACGAGAAGTTAATTTTAAAAGCTACTTTTTATTAGATTTTGCAAATCTAAAGAATTCAAAAGTGATTATATATAAATTAATAAAAAATCAGTTTTACGAAACAAGCAAACACAATGTCAAAGGGGCCCTAAGTCTTTTATGTTGGCATCTAAACCAACTCATCACAAATATTTCTCGGAAAGAGATCTTTTATTTCTGTTTTAACCATGCATGAATTGGAGTGATTAGAAGTTTCATAAAAATTGAAGTCATTATCGAGTCAAAGGCCTATGTTCTTAGTAAAAAAATTGAAATTACAGCGTTGTTTTTTTTTTTTTCTTTCGAGAGGGAGGAGTGATTTCCATGTTTTTATATATATATATATATATATATATATATTTTCCTTTCGAAATTACGTGTGAGATGAGAGACATTGAAGAAAAAACTTGGAAGGGATATTAGTTTTTGGGAAGGGAGATTAGTTTTTTTGAAATATGGAATGGTAGAGAGAGGTGGAAGAAAATATTGGAGGAGAGAGAGTTGAGATAGAGTAAATAAGAAATGAAAAATATAGGGAAGAGAGATTAAACTAAAAAAAATTGACATATTTTGAAAAAAAAAAAAAAAAAAAAGGGACATATGTGTCTGTTGACCGAGAAATTTCGGCCAATCAGTGGTCGCCACGTGTCTCCATCACGACCGGGGATCAGATAGACTTGACCGAGCAAAGTCGGCCAAACTGCAATTGGGCTCGAAGTCGAATCGGGCCAGAAAGATTAAATGACAATTTGGCCCAAAGTCCAAAAGCCCAATTGGGTCCAAATCCAAGCCCATTGGTTCCAAACCCAAACCCATTGGGCCCAAAGCCCAAGCCCATTGGATCCAGGCCCATAAAAACTCTATAAATAGAGAGTTCATTTTCATTTCTAAGGTTGAGAAAATTTCTTCTCCTAAGAACTCAGAGAGAATTCTCAAACAACGAAAGACTCTTTGAAATCCTGAAGACTGAACGTCACTCCAAATTCAAACACCTGAAGACTTCACCGCTACGCGAAGCTGAAGATTCAACCTCGAGAACAAGCTACGAAGCCCTCGAGTACGTTACATTTAAGAGAGAGAATCAGAGGATCAAATATTAGAGATTGTAATCCACTACGCACTGATAAATACAATACATCAACACAAATTCAAATTCATTTACACGTGTCGAATTTCCATTCGTCGTTCGAATTCTCGTGTGAACAGATTGGCACGCCTGGTGGGACCTCTCTACCTTTCATCTCTCTCTCTCAACAAAAATTAACAATGGCATCAAAGAAGACAACGTTCCAGGCTGTCAGTTCCAACAGCCCTTACAGGGGACCTACCACCCGCAGCCGCGTCATCAAAGAAGTCTCGCAGACGGGCGAACACACTCCTGCCATCGTGCGCAAAATATACAAACGACTGATGGAGTCCGAGCGGGTTGGGATAATCATCAAGGACAATCCTTTGTTCGATGAGGTTGTTCCCTCCTCTGATCAGCCGGAGAAGGTGTCTGACTCCAGCGTATCTGTAATGATGGCAGATGCGCGTACTAACGACGAAGCGATGGCTGAAATGGAAAAGAAAATCAGCTTCCTGATGAAAGCAGTCGAGGACAAAGACTTCGAGATTGCCCAACTGAGGAGTCAGATGCAGAGCCGTGAGGTCGCGGAGTCAAGCCTAACTCCTGCGGCCAGAAAGAATGACAAAGAAAAAATGGTCATCCAGGAAGACCAAGCGCAACACTCGACGTCAGTCGCCTCCTTGTCTGTCCAACAACTGCAGGACATGATTACCAACACCATCCGAGTCCAGTACGGCGGACCAGCCCAAAGCACCCTCTTGTATACCAAACCGTATTCCAAGAGGATTGACAGCTTAAGAATGCCCATTGGGTATCAGCCGCCAAAGTTTCAACAATTCGATGGGAAGGGCAATCCTAAACAACACATTGCCCACTTCGTCGAAACATGCGAGAATGCTGGAACTCGCGGAGACTTGCTGGTTAGGCAATTCGTCCGAACCTTGAAAGGAAACGCCTTTGACTGGTACACCGACTTGGAACCCGAGACGATCGACAGTTGGGAGCAGTTTGAAAGAGACTTCCTGAATCGCTTCTACAGCACGAGGCGAACAGTCAGCATGTCAGAACTCTCGCATGCTAGCCAAAGAATGGGCGAGCCTGTCGTCGACTTCATTAACCGCTGGAGATCGTTGATTCTTGATTGCAAGGACCGACTCACGGAAGTGTCTGCTGTCGAGATGTGCATCGGCGGCATGCATTGGGGACTTCACTACATCCTGCAAGGGATAAAACCCCAAACATTCGAGGAGCTGGCAACTCGCGCCCACGATATGGAGTTGAGTATTGCCAATAGAGGAAACAAAGACCTCTTAATCCCCGATGTAAAGAAAACAAAGACGGAAATGAAAAGCGTTGGGAAGATCACGAAGAATGTCGTGAAAGAATCCATGGTCGTCAACACGGCCCCCTTAAGGTTTTCCTCCAAAGCAAAGGAAAACAAAACAGAAGTAAGAAATGACAAAGGCGAAAGACGTCGCCTTACGCTGAAAGAAAGACAAGAAAAGATCTACCCGTTTCCAGACTCGGACATTCCCGATATGTTAGAGCAGTTGCTGGAAACGCAACTCATCCAACTGCCAGAATGCAAACGACCGGAGGAGTTAGGAAAGGTAAATGATCCTAACTACTGCAAATACCACCGGGTCGTCAGTCATCCTGTAGGCAAATGCTTCGTCCTGAAAGAGCTAATCATGAAGTTAGCTAGTGAAAATAAGATTGAGCTAGATCTCGACGAAATAGCTCAAGCAAATCACGCCGCTGTAACATTGAACTCCGGCGTTCAATTATCTCCTGTCTCTCCTAAGAAGCAAGAGGAGAGTTTGATCCAGTTCGGGACTTGCGAACCTGTAATCGTTCGATACGAACATGAAATCCTACAGGAGACTTCGCGGGTGGAGCCCGAACCCGTTGGAAGTGAGGATGAAGGATGGACCGTCGTAACTCGTCGGAAAATGCGGCGACAGAGACCTGTTCAGAAAGAAGCCCGCCTACTTCGAGAGTATAGGCGAAAAAGTAAACTTCCAAAGAGAAAAGGAAGAAAGAGTATGAGAAAGCCAAAATTTGTCG
This sequence comes from Herpetospermum pedunculosum, assembly GCA_028017165.1. Taxonomy (NCBI): domain Eukaryota; kingdom Viridiplantae; phylum Streptophyta; class Magnoliopsida; order Cucurbitales; family Cucurbitaceae; genus Herpetospermum; species Herpetospermum pedunculosum. Next base: position 46,565,427 of record CM051528.1, on the reverse strand, counting down.
TGGAGGAAAACAAAGACCTCCCTCGACCCCAGCAGCCTATGACCCTACGGGAATTTTTCCCCAAGGGATTCCTTAATGAGAAGACGGAAGAAATAATTGAAATTGCTACGTGCCATGTCGTTGTGGCAATTGAGGATGACAGCGCCACTCCAAGTTCAACGGAGTTGGCAATAAAGCTGGACAATACACCTTCCCCCAATTTAGTAGATTTGCCTCAAATGGACAAAACTGCTCACGTCAACACATTGAAGGACTCTAATGTTTCAGAACCATCAACCTCTACAGCACATGCAGGTGCGTCTGATTGCATGTCCATAAGCTTCACCGATGATGATTTGATGTTGGGGTCAAAACCTCACAATAGACCTTTGTTCGTCTCGGGATACATTCGAGAACAGAGGGTCGGTCGAATCCTCATTGATGATGGATCGGCCGTCAACATAATGCCGAAATCACTCATGAAGGAGATTGGCATCCTGATGGAAGAACTATCAAGTAGCAAGCTGGTAATCCAGGGTTTCAATCAGGGAGGACAACGAGCGATCGGCATGATTCGCCTACAACTCATCATCGGAGACCTGGAAGCACATACCTTATTTCATGTCATAGACTCCAGGACTACCTATAAAATATTGTTGGGTCGCCCTTGGATTCATGGAAATGGGGTAATAACTTCCACCTTGCATCAGTGCTTCAAGTTTTATCAAAACGGCGTCAAAAAGGTTGAGGCAGACACTAAGCCATTTTCAGAGGCCGAGTCTCATTTCGCGGATGCCAAGTTTTACATAAATAACAGCAACATAGAAGAAATAATGCCAAAAGAAATCCCTTTGATCAGCGGGGAGCAGAAGACTTGCGCAGGGAAAGAATTCATCAAAGAAGAAAATGTTCCCAAGTTTTGCGAAAGCAAGACATCCGTCAGCCCTACGAAGGCTAAGGTCTTGAAAGACGAGAAAAGTTCGAACCCTTCTGTTCTGCGCTACGTTCCCTTGTCCCGGCGTAAGAAAGGTGAATCACCATTCGCAGAATGTACTAAAAGTTTGAAAGTCGGTGACATTAAGATCCTGAAAGAAAATTTTGTCACCCCTCTTACGAAGATAACAAAACAAGAGGTCACGAAGTCCAAAGAGACTCAGAAAGGGATGGTCCTACCTGAGAAACGAACGAAAGAAGGGTACGATCCCAAGGCATATAAACTTCTAGCAAAAGCAGGATATGACTTCACAACTCACACTGAGTTCAAGGGCCTGAAAATCCTCGAGGGCAGGTCAGAGCTTTCTTCGACACAAAAGAAGCTCCTAAAAGAGGGATATCCTATACCGGCATCAAGAAAGGGGCTTGGATATAAGTCCCCTGAACCAGTCCGGATAACCCGAAAAGGGAAAGAGAAAGTGGTCAACAGTAATAACATAACGACCAAAGAGGCACACAACTCAAAAGAAGAGGAAACTGTCAAACCAAGGATCTCTATCTTTAAGCGCATCAAGCCGCCGGCTACGCGCGCTTCAGCCTTTCAGCGATTGAAAGCGGCTGTGACGGAAGAAGACAGTTCGCACCCAACACCTAATCCCATCAGATCTTCCGTCTTTCAAAGGTTGAGTAAGTCGGCAGATAAGAAAGAAGACACGCCGTCCACTGAACCTCTTTCACGGCAATCTGCATTTCAAAGACTGAGTAAGGCGGCAGATAAAAAAGAAAACACGCCGTCCAGTGAACCTCTCTCACGGCAATCAGCATTTCAAAGGTTGAGTAAGCCAGCAGATGAGAAGGAAAACACACCGTCCGCTAAACCCCTCTCACGGAAGGCAGCATTTCAAAGGTTGAGTAAGCCGACAGAGGAGAAAGAAAATACGTTGCCCGATAAATCTCTCTCACGAACGTCAGCGTTGCAAAGATTAAGCGTGACCACAAAGAGAGATAAGAAACTTTCATCCACTTCCATTTTCGATCGCCTCCTACACGAAGAGGCTCGAGAGACTTTGAACAATAAAGAGTCTAGCAAAACAAAAAGCAATGAAGAGATCCGTAGTATCGTCCCCTCACGGATGAAAAGAAAAACTTTTGTTACCGTGAATACAGATGGTGCATTAAAGGTTAAACGACGCAATGTCATCATCACCAACCCTGCGAGCAAACGTGCAGAGAATGAGGATGAAGCCTCTTGTCATCATATTACTGTCGAAGAAGAAACGGAGGCCGAGATATATGAAGAGGATGTTGAAGAGGCTCCACAACCACTCGAAGATGGAAGTCAACCAACAGTTGATGAGTTAAAAGAAGTTAATCTGGGTACGACGGAAGAACCACGTCCAACCTTTATAAGCGCATCACTTTCCGATGAAGAGGAGTGTGAGTACTTGAGTTTGCTCATTGCGTATAAAGATGTCTTTGCTTGGTCGTATAAAGAGATGCCGGGACTTGATCCAAAAGTCGCAGTACATCATCTCGCTATTGAACATGGGTATCGACCAGTCAAACAAGCTCAACGACGTTTCAGGCCAGAGCTCATCCCCCAAATTGAAAATGAGGTTAACAAGCTAATTGAAGCAGGGTTCATTCGCGAAGTAAACTACCCGACATGGATAGCAAACATTGTCCCCGTCAGAAAGAAAAACGGACAATTACGGGTATGCGTTGACTTTCGCGATCTGAATAGTGCATGTCCGAAAGACGACTTCCCATTGCCCATCACCGAACTAATGGTTGATGCTACCACAATGCATGAAGCTTTGTCTTTCATGGATGGGTCATCAGGATACAACCAGATTCGAATGGCCCTCAAAGATGAAGAAATGACAGCGTTCCGGACTCCGAAAGGGATATACTGTTACAAGGTAATGCCCTTTGGATTAAAGAACGCCGGCGCAACTTATCAACGTGCCATGCAAAAGATCTTCGATGATATGCTGCATAAGCATGTCGAATGCTACGTCGACGATCTTGTAGTCAAGTCCAAAAAGCGACAGGATCACTTGAAAGATCTAAAGGTGGTTTTCGATCGTTTGAGAAAGTACCAATTGAGGATGAATCCTCTCAAATGTGAATTCGGTGTAACTTCGGGGAAATTCCTTGGTTTCGTCGTAAAACATCGAGGGATCGAGATTGATCAGTCCAAGATCGACGCCATTCAAAAAATGCCAGAGCCGCGAAACTTGCATGAACTAAGAAGTCTCCAAGGACGACTTGCTTATATCAGGAGGTTCATCTCCAATCTAGCAGGCCGATGCCAACCATTTCAAAGATTGATGAGGAAAGACACGACCTTTGAGTGGGATGAAGCATGTCAAAATGCCTTTGACAACATAAAGAAATACTTGCTTAACCCTCCTGTTTTGGGCGCACCCGTAGCAGGAAAGCCATTGATACTCTACGTTACTGCGCAAGAAAGGTCGCTTGGGGCATTGCTTGCACAAGAAAGCGAGAAGGGCAAAGAATGTGCCCTCTACTACTAAAGTAGAACTCTCAATGGGGCAGAGCTGAATTATTCACCCATTGAGAAGATGTGTCTTTCACTCTTCTTCGCCATCGATAAGTTGAGACATTACATGCAGGCATTCACAGTGCATCTGGTGGCTAAGGCTGATCCAATCAAGTATGTTCTGTCTAGACCAATTATCTCAGGTCGGTTGGCAAAGTGGGCAATCTTACTACAACAGTATGACATTGTTTATGTTCCGCAAAAGGCGGTGAAGGGGCAAGCCTTGGCTGATTTCTTGGCAGATCATCCAGTGCCGTCAGACTGGAAATTATCTGACGACCTGCCTGACGAAGAAATCTTCTACGTTGAAATTGTTGACCCATGGATCATGTATTTTGACGGTGCAGCTCGAAGATATGGCGCAGGAGCGGGTATAGTATTCATTACCCCTGAAAAACACATGCTGCCGTATAGCTTCGCATTTGAAGAGGTATGTTCGAATAATGTTGCTGAATATCAAGCACTCATTATGGGTCTTCAAATAGCAATAGAAATTGGAGTGACCTACATTGAGATTTATGGAGATTCAAAGCTGATAATTAATCAATTGTCGCTCCAATACGAGGTGAAGCATCCAGATTTAATGCCCTACTTTAATTATGCAAGACGACTCTTAGAGAGCTTTGATAGTATGACGATAGAGCATATTCCAAGAGCTGAAAATGCAAAGGCAGATGCATTAGCAAACTTGGCCACAGCCCTAACTGTATCAGAAAGTGAAATATTGAACGTTCCGATTTGTCAAAAATGGGTTATACCGCCAACTGAAGTTGAAAGTCAAGAAGCAAACGTAATATCGGTCTATGTGATTGAGGAAGAAGATTGGCGACAACCGATTGTAGATTATCTACAACATGGAAGACTTCCCACAGAGTCCCGACGTAAGGCCGATATACGAAGAAGAAGTGCTCGATTCATCTACTACAAGGAAACCCTTTATCGACGCTCCTATGACGGACTTTTTCTTCGATGCCTAGGAAAAGAAGAATCGATAAAGGCATTAGAGGAAGCGCACTCAGGGGTCTGTGGTGCTCATCAGTCGAGACCGAAACTTCATTTTCAGTTAAAGAGAATTGGTTATCACTGGCCAACGATGGTTCAAGACTCGATGGAGTATGCTAAGAAATGTGAGGCCTGTCAGTTTCATGCAAACTTCATACATCAACCGCCAGAACCCCTTCACCCAACCATAGCTTCATGGCCCTTTGAAGCTTGGGGGCTTGATCTCGTTGGTCCAATAACACCTAAGTCCTCAGCAGGACATTCTTATATCCTCGCTGGGACAGATTATTTTTCAAGGTGGGCCGAGGCAATTGCGTTAAAGGAGGCAAAGAAGGAAACTGTTGTGAATTTCATCCGAACCCACATCATTTACCGTTACGGCATCCCTCACCGCATCGTGACCGATAACGGAAGACAATTCTCCAATAGTCTAATGGACAATTTATGCGAGAAGTTCAAGTTCAAGCAATGCAAGTCATCCATGTACAACGCTCCGGCAAATGGATTGGCAGAAGCATTCAACAAGACATTGTGCAACTTGCTAAAAAAAGTAGTCTCCAAGTCAAAAAGAGACTGGCAGGAAAAGATTGGTGAGGCATTATGGGCTTACCGAACCACCCACCGCACTCCTACAGGGGTCACACCTTATTCCCTAGTCTATGGGGTTGAAGTCGTGCTCCCTTTGGAAAGAGAAATCCCTTCCTTAAGAATGGCGGTGCAAGAAGGGTTAACTACCGAAGACAATGCAAGATTGCGCCTCGAAGAATTGGAAGCGCTCGATGAAAGAAGATTGGATGCTCAGCAAGCATTGGAATGTTACCAAGCGCGAATGACCAAGGCTTTCAACAAAAATTTGAAGCCTCGATCATTTCAAGTTGGCGATCTAGTACTCGCGGTTCGAAGACCCATTATCACAACGAGACATACGGGGAGCAAGTTCACCCCTAAGTGGGATGGACCCTATGTTGTTAAGGAAGTCTATACAAATGGGGCATACAAAATTGTGGATCAAGATGGATTAAGGATTGGCCCAATCAACGGCAAATTTCTTAAGAAATTTTATGCATAAAAAACAATGTAATACTCCTTAACGTAAGAGTATAAACTACATGTTGCTCCTGGCCCGCACGAGCTTAAAAGGTGAACGGCCCAAAAATAAAAAAAAATAAAAAAAAAAATCGATCATTCATCATGTAATCTGAACTACGTTATGACTTGATCCCTTCCATCTAAGGGTACGTAGGCAACTTAAAGAAACAATATATACTTTGAGTTCAGTCACAAACTAAAATTCATTCAATTTTATGCAGTCATAAAAAAAAAAGGGAACTGTAAATTCAATCACAATGTGAATAAAATAAATGAACGACTAATAAAATAAAGTCAAAGCAGCCATCTGAAGTCCCTCAATTCTTCGCGCGCAGTTTCTAGAAAACCACGTAGTACGTCTAGAGAAGCTATAGCTTCGTCACCAATAGCGGGAGTATCTTCAATATTGCTAATTTCCGTGCACATCCTGTTTTCTTCAAGTTGCTCTTCATTGAAATGTCTTTCTTTCTCCAAAATAAGTACAGAAAGTGATTCATGGTCAGCCTCCATAGTCTTCAGTTTGGCCTTGGTACTTTCAATCTCCGAGAGCATCTGCTTAGACCGGTCCTGAAGTACATTCTTTTCTTCGAGCAGAAAGTTTTTACGAGACGAGACACCCTCCAAGCTGCATCTCAACTTTGCCAGGTCCTGATCCTTGCCAGATGAGGTCAAGCATGGAGAGTAGTGAGATTGTAGCTCGTTGTACTGGTCCACGTTTCGAAAGTACTCATCCACAAGATTCTTCAGAGATGCCAAGCTCGTCGCATCAACTTCAGAGGCGGCATCGAATATTTTCTGAATCTCGGGTTCAAGGGAGGAAGCCTTCTCAAAAGGAGTACGACCGAGTTTTTGTTGTACAATCTTCCACATGGCTAAGGCAAAATCTCGACGAGCTTTGGAGATTATGTCGTCAGCAACAAAAGTGGAAGCCTCTGAAGTCGCAATATCCAAATCCTCAACCGCCTGTTTAGGAGGGCTAGAAGCCACGATCATCAATGACTGCTTGCTCGAAGACGCCTGCAAAATAAAAAATAACAATAGGGAAATGAGGAAATAACGATGAATAAGCGTACAAAAATGCTCGAACAAAACTAAAGGGATACATATATGCAAAGAAGAAAGGATGAATGAGTCACTAACCAAAGGTGCAACAAGTTCAGGGGACTGTGGGGCATCAATAATCTTTTTCGATCTCTTCCGAGATTTAGTCTTCTCAGATTTAATCTGCTTCCAGCAGCGGTCGCTGTTGTGTTCGCCGCTGCTACTCTGACTGCCAGTGTCTTCGTCAGGACTACTCACTTCGTGAATTGGCACCTCTTTCCTCGCGGCGCAAACCTTTTTACCGGTGTCTTTGGGAGGTTTTGTAGGAGGAAGAGTGAAACTGTTAACTAACAATTGTATGTTCACCCCGAAATAGCTCCCATGTTTTTTGTTCCACCACTTCTTGTAGGATGCGGTGACATGATCAGCAGGGTTTGGCATACACTGAGGGAGATGCACCCGGGACGAGGTTAGTGTCTCAGTGCAAATCCTCCAATGGTGGAATACATTCTCCAAATTGATCGTAGGCGGATCTTCACGTAACTCGTTCGGTATATCTTGATAAAAGCCAAGTTGTCGACTAAACCGACAAGGGTGGTAGGCCTCGATAGTCATTTGTGTTCCGTGATGAGAGGATAAGTAACACGAGCGAATGCTTATAAAGTATGAAGATGATGAGAATGATAAACCTTTAACATCATGTAAAATGCCGCCCTGACTCTTGGGTTGGGGGTTTGCATGCCACGCTATAGACGTGCCTTCATGGATTACTTTGCGGGCTGCGAACGCATCATAGTATTTCGCGCCACCTTCTCCTGAGTAGTCAACCATTAATGGGCCAGTTGTTGAGGATATTCTAAAGTGTGTACCAAAGTAAAGGGCAATCCAACCATAAACATAATGTACTGGGAAGCAAATGTCGGAGCGCCCGGAAGAATGAGGGGTGTTGTAAAGTTGGCTAAGTCCATGATAAATATTGGATAAAACCGGGACTGCAAGGTTGAAAAGGCTACCTTCAGCCATGAGGGATGCTACCTTAAACACACTAGGACGAAGAAAGTTCCCACTCTTATAGGGAAACACGAAAACACACAGCCAGCATGAGATAAATGCAGCCAGATATGTTTGGTCCTTCAAGTCTTCCTCTACCCCCAGTTCGTGGAATAGTTCTTGCTCTTCGTTAGACCAGCCACGGGGAGCAGGAATAGAGCCCGACGGGTTATGAGTTAGGCGAGGCCGGGAAGATTTTTTGGTTCTCCGACTAGGGGGTTTGGTATATTTTAAGTCACCTTTAAACCAAAACTTGATCCACGATTGGGTGAAAATTCGTGTTTTCTCTACTTGCTGAGAAGCAATCCGGTAGTAAGCATCAAAAAGATAAGTACAGCTCTTGGGAAGATGCTCACCCCGGACACGCGTACCCATCAGTTCCTCACAGCTTGGAATGATTTCATTATAGAATTTTCCTTTGATTGAAAGACCTCCGAGTTTCCACATGTCCCACAAAGAAATGGACGCTTCTCCAGATGAGGTGTGAATGGTGTTGGTTGAAGGACACCAGGCTTCGCAGAAAGCCCGCATCACGTCTAAGTTGCGATCATAGGTATACAGAGAGGCCAGCATGGGTGATAGCATACCTGAGCCTTGCAATGAGTCCTTGTTTCGAGCAACGGTGAATTCAAGCCACTCCCAATAAAGTGGAGTGTAAAGGAATTCACCATTAAGTTTAAAGGTAGAACCCCAACGAATTCCGCCCGAAATAATACGACGCCCAAGGGTGGGACTCGGATTGGATTTGGATTTCCCTCTATGTAAAGAGGATTGTAAAATCCACGCGGGGGAGTGTTGGTCGCGGGGTCGCTCCGTAGACCATTCGGCCAAAAAATGGTTTTTGTCCAATTCTGATTCTTTAGGCAAATCTTCCATGGGGAAAAGGATGCCACTTTTTAGTGGTTGATCTTCGTTGTCTAAAACAACCAAATTTACTCCTGCATCGTCTGAAAACTCGGTAAAAAAGACCATGACTTGACCTACAAAAAAAAACGAATAATTAATTTTGACTCTTTACAATCGTGACTCCGAGCAAACGTTAAAAAAAATGATGAAATCCAACACCAATATATGTAAAATTATTAAAAAAAAAAAGAGGGATTACAGCGGTGACGATGATCCAATATTGGTGAAAATGGTAGTTGTACGAAAGGTTTTTATCATGACTATTGACCAAGATTTTGAAAAAAATATTTCCAATCGCAAAGAGTGTAAAGATGTCTGCTTCTAGATAGACCTACAAGTCGCATCCGACAAGTGGACACCCGTAACAGGGGCAACGCTTAGGCGTGAGTGGGCATCCCACAACCCAGCGTCACATCTCTAACTCCTTTGCAAAAGGAAAAGATTTTAAGTCTGAAAGGTTTAAGGATGTCTGCTTTTAGATAGACCTACAAGTCGCATCCGACAAGTGGACACCCGTAACAGGGGCAGCACGTAGGCGTGAGTGGGCATCCCACAACCCAGTGCCACATCCTTAACTCTTTCGAACTGAAAAGCAAAAAAAAAAAAGGTCTTTTAACAAAAAAATATTTCCAATCCCAAAGAGGTTAAAGATGTCTGCTTCTAGATAGACCTACAAGTCGCATCCGACAAGTGGACACCCGTAACAGGGGCAACGCTTAGGCATGAGTGGACATCTCACAACCCAGCGTCACATCTCTAACTCCTTTGCAAAAGAAAAAAGATTTTAAGTCTGAAAGGTTTACGGATGTCTGCTTCTAGATAGACCTACAAGTCGCATCCGACGAGTGGACATCCTTAACAGGGGCAGCACGTAGGCGTGAGTGGGCGTCCCACAACCCAGTGCCACATCCTTAACTCTTTCAAACTAAAAAGCAAAAAAAAAAGAAGGTCTTTTAACAAAAAAAATATTTCCAATCCCAAAGAGGATAAAGATGTCTGCTTCTAGATAGACCTACAAGTCGCATCCGACAAGTGGACACCCGTAACAGGGGCAACGCTTAGGTGTGAGTGGACATCCCACAACCCAGCGTCACATCTCTAACTTCTTTGCAAAAGAAAAAGATTTTAAGTCTGAAAGGTTTAAGGATGTCTGCTTCTAGATAGACCTACAAGTCGCATCCGACAAGTGGACATCCTTAACAGGGGCAACACGTAGGCGTGAGTGGGCGTCCCACAACCCAGTGTCACATCTTTAACTCCTTTAGACTGGAAAAAAAATGAAGCTTTTGTTTTGTATTTAAAAAAAAAACGAAAGTTTTGATCTTTAAAATTTTCACAAACTCAAATACACATAAAAAGAAAAACAAAATATATATTTCCAATCCCAAAGAGGTTAAAGATGTCTGCTTCTAGATAGACCTACAAGTCGCATCCGACAAGTGGACACCCGTAACAGGGGCAACGCTTAGGCGTGAGTGGGCATCCCACAACCCAGCGTCACATCTCTAACTTCTTTGCAAAAGGAAAAGATTTTAAGTCTGAAAGGTTTAAGGATGTCTGCTTCTAGATAGACCTACAAGTCGCATCCGACAAGTGGACATCCTTAACAGGGGCAACACGTAGGCGTGAGTGGGCGTCCCACAACCCAGTGTCACATCCTTAACTCCTTTAGACTGAAAAAAAAATTAAAAAAAAAAAATATTTTGGTTTAGGAAGCTTTTGTTTTTTTTTTTTAAAAAGAAAATAATAAAGAAATTCACAAGCTCAAATATGTTTTGTAAAAAAAAAAAAAAAAAAAAAAAAAAAAAAAAAAAAAAAAGTAAAAAAATATATCCACAAGCTCAAATTGAGTTTATTTTGAAGAAAATAAGAAAATATATGGCGATGAGATGTCAGGTTTCAAATTTCTAAGTCTAAATTTGAGTTTTAAATTCCCAATTTTAAATTTCGAAATGAAAATAATTAAAAAAAAATTTACATGAGATTTTCAAAAAGTCTAGATTTTAAATCTAAATTTACAATTTGCTAATCTCATAAGTGTTAATGCTAAATCTCAATTACAAATGTTCTAAATGTCAACTCCCAATTACATAATACAACAAGTACATAAAACGGTCTAAAATAACATATTAAACTTTTCATATTCCCATAGACCACAAAATTAAAATTACAAACACAAAATTAAAATTACAAACATAAAATTAAAACTCACAATCCATAATTGCAACCACAAAATTAAAATTACAAACACAAAATTAAAATTACAAACATAAAATTAAAACTCACAATCCATAATTGCAACCACAAAATTAAAAGTCAATCACAGTCCATAATACAAAAAATTAAAATCCTAAAATTAAAACCCACAGTCCATAAATTACATACATTTACAGTCCACATTTACATACAATAATTTACATTTACATACAATAAATTACATACATAAATCAAATAATATTAAAAGATTTTATTTACCAAATTAATGTTGGCACGAAGAACGCCGGGAGAATGAAAATAGGCACCTGTATATAAAAAATATATATATATAAAAAGTTAGAATAAAACATAAAAAAAAAAGGTATATATATAATAATAGAATTAATATAATAATACCAAAAAAAAAAAAAACAAAACAAATAAAAAAAAAAAAAAAAAAAAAAGGAAAAGAAACCTACGGCTTGACGAGATGGCTGAGGCGGAGGCGGCCGAGGCGGCGTGCGGCGGCGCACGGGGCTGAGGCGGTCAAGAGACGTTGCGCGGGGTAGAGGATCTGCGGGCTGACGAGACGGCCGAGGCGGATGCGGCGGCGCGCGAGACGGAGGCGCTGGCGGCGCGGCACGGGCCGGATCGCAGAGACGGAAGCAGCGGTACAGCAACGTGGACGCGGCGGTTCGGGCAGAGCTGCTGGCGGAGCGACGGCTGCGGCGACTTGGCGGTGAGGGCTGGCGGCAGCGGCGGCGCGGCACGGGCCGGATCGCGAGATGGCGAGGAGACGACGCGCGCTGGCGGAGCGGCGGCGGCTGAGGCGCGGCGACGGTGGCGGGCGGCTGCGGAGCGACAGGCGGAGCGACGGCGGCTGGCGGCGGCGGCTGGAGCTCTCCTTCTTCTTCCTCTCCAAGCAAACTCTCTCCCTTCCTCTCCAAATAAACCCTAAAGCCTTATTCTAACTCTTCAAATTCCATCTCATTCTATTTATATGGATTAGAAAACCTAAATGAGTTAGGGTTTGGAGAGTAAAATTACTTAAATGTCCTTCATTTAAGTTAAAAAAGTTGCAAAATTAATGTACGAAATCAGACTTGAACTCAGGACCAATGACGACTAAAGCCATCCAAGTTCCGCTCTACTAAACAAGCTTCTTGATTATCATTTGTCTTCACATTCTAGTGTTTCATCTGGCCAATTATTTATGCCAAAATAAAAAAAGCATTCCAACACTCTTATTCCGAATTCAAGCCAAACTTTAGAAGCTTACCATTTTTTTTTTTTACCGAGAAAATTAAAATTTTTGGGCATATTCCAAAATTTATTTTCAGACATGATTTAGAGTCGAAAGTTATCTAAATCCAAGTCTCAAATCAAAATTGGCGGTTTGGGTATATTTTATCCACGTCGAAATTAGAGTAAAATTCAAAATCAAACCCTATTCAAAATACAATTGGGCAGACACAAGTCCTTACTCTACATCTCAAGATAAACTAAGGTAGAAAAAAAAAAATCTCTCTACCGAAGTTTAAATCAAATTTCTGTCAGATAAGAAAGATCAAAACTACGAGCCAAATTCATATTTTTGATCGATTGACATGGAAAGAGACGTCAATTAAAATAATTGATCTATGAATCGAACTTCATATTTCGATAAAATTGATACGTCAAAGCGGAGTCGAAATTAGGATGTCCTACGTTTCGATTTATCTATTCAACTTTTCCGAGACTCACCCACACATACTTGTGCATAACTCTCGAAAAAGGGGGCATTTGTTGACCGAGAAATTTCGGCCAATCAGTGGTCGCCACGTGTCTCCATCACGACCGGGGATCAGATAGACTTGACCGAGCAAAGTCGGCCAAACTGCAATTGGGCTCGAAGTCGAATCGGGCCAGAAAGATTAAATGACAATTTGGCTCAAAGCCCAAAAGCCCAATTGGGTCCAAATCCAAGCCCATTGGGTCCAAACCCAAAGCCCAAGCCCATTGGATCCAGGCCCATAAAAACTCTATAAATAGAGAGGTCATTTTCATTTCTAAGGTTGAGAAAATTTCTTCTCCTAAGAACTCAGAGAGAATTCCCAAACAACGAAAGACTCTTTGAAATCCTGAAGACTGAACGTCACTCCAAATTCAAACACCTGAAGACTTCACCGCTACGCGAAGCTGAAGATTCAACCTCGAGAACAAGCTACGAAGCCCTCGAGTACGTTACATTTAAGAGAGAGAATCAGAGGATCAAATATTAGAGATTGTAATCCACTACGCACTGATAAATACAATACATCAACACAAATTCAAATTCATTTACACGTGTCGAATTTCCATTCGTCGTTCGAATTCTCGTGTGAACAGTGTCGTTGCTCCTAAAATAATAGAAGAATTATGGTAAATGTCATTATTTTTACACTATATTTCATAAATGTCACTAGGATTTACGGCTTTAACACAGCTTGGATTTTGTTTTTTTTAAATCTCGTAAATTTCCTATAATTTTCAAAAATTAGAAGAAAAAAAAACTAAATAATTATTTATTTTATATTCCATAAATGTATGGTCATTTAATGTTATATGTAATTATAATATTGTTTTGATATTGTTCATTAATTTTGAATATTAACATTGTTTTTTTTTCCTTATTTATATCACTAACAAATTTGACAATTAATTTCTCTAAAAAAAATTGAAAATCATTTTTTTTATAGCTTCTGCCGCAAATCCATTTTGTTTCAGTTGTTTTTTCTTCTTCTCTCACCTATGCTGCTCAAATACATGTACACATTGTAGGTTTTGTTTTCTTTGAGTTCCAAAGTGCCACAAATACATGTTTTTTTGTAAGTTGTTTTTTTCCCCTTTTAATTTTAAATTCTTTGAGTGAGTTTTTTTATTTCTTTAATCTGAAATATTTCTTTAATATATATCTGAATATAATATATACTCGTTACCTAATTGACAAATAAATTTTTATTCGTATACCTCCATAACTTAAAATAACGCAAATATAATTTATAATCGTTACCTAATTAAACATCAAAATTGTATTCTTATACCTGCACTATTTAATATATACCAGAATATAATGTATAATCATAACATAATTGACAATTTAGTATATATACAGTACCAGAATATAATGTATATTAATCGAAATTGTATTTGTATACCTACATTACTTAATATATATATACTCTAATAATTTATAATTGATACCTATTTGACAATCAAAATTATATAAGTATACCTGCACTATTTAATATATACCCGAATATAATGTATAATCGATACCGAATTAACAAACAAAATTTTATTCTTATATCTTAATTATTTTATATATACTCGAATATAATGTATAAACGTCACATACTTAGCCAAACATACATATAATAACTCAGCCCACCCAACTCCAAGTCGGTGACCCTGAGTCCAACGAATATGTATTTGGTAGACAATCTTGATTCTGTTTTTTAAAACTGTTTCCGGATTTCGTGATCCAAATAGTGTAAATTCTGAAAACGACATTTTTCAAATTCTTTTTAAATTTTCCGAAAATACCCCATAATTTTAGAATTTTGTTATACAGGTATTTTAGTTTGTTCTATCGACCTGCATCTACTCTCTTAGTTTGTGATGTGACATATTATATCAAATAGAGGGAAACATCAAATTTTAGCCGTTAACTTTTCCGATTGTATCAATTTTCACCATAAACTTTTAATTTTATCAAATTGAACCTTAAACTACAAATAAAAGTGTATTTGTACACCTACATTACTTAATATATACTCGAATATAATATATAATTGTGTCCTAATTCACAAACATAATTCCTAAAAATAATTAAAGGATTTTAGATTCTATAATATCATTGAAAAATAATTCCTTAAATAACTAGGAATATCAGTCGATATCACAATTTTAGTCGTTTCTCCCCGTCGACGAAATTAGAGTTATTACGATTTTGAAAAATAAAGGAGAGATAGAGGGATCTGGTTGTTTTGATTTATCTTGGTTTTTTTTTTTTTAATATTAAGGTTGATTTTATATAATAGGATAATATCTTTTCAACCAAAAATTTCCTAAACAATACATTATTTTCAAATATTTGTAAATAATTTAATTTTAATTAAAACTAAATATAGTATCTGGGCATTCAAGTTATTTCAACCCCTATGTTATCTCTAAATCAATTTGGCTCAAGACAAAGTCGTAATATTTGAAACCTAGTGATATTTTTGTAATTAAGGCTCTCAAATTGTTTGTTCATGTAAACAACCCAAAATAATACTTACATTTCGAGGAAGCCCACTAGAGGATGAACACCCAAGACACTTGCATCACAAATAAGCTCAAACTTCAAAAGCAAACAACCCAAACAAAAACAAAAAATAGTGTAGGGAAATAAGTAGAGAATCCTTCTAAATGGATGAATTTTGAAAAATGCCCAAATAAAAAAATTTATGTCCACGTGATTGTCACATAATCAAAATGAATCATTGACCTTACCATTTTTCCCCTCTAGATCATACATACTCAACAATCCCCTGTTTTGAAGGATTGTGTATCCAACAACTTTCTTCTAAGAATCTTCTTTCAAATCTTCTTTCAAATCTTCTTTCAAATCTTCTTTTCAAATCTCAATATCCAAATCTTAAAATATTTTGTGAGGAGTGTTATTTGATAATCTACCATAAAATCTAATGTGTGCCCAAATCGTACGGCTACTTCATTACCGCCACCACAAAAATTAGACGGTCAGCTGCCGCCGGCAGAATCACAGTCAGTTGGAAAGGCAAAGACGAAACAGATGACTTTTGTTGCTCAATTTCCAAATCTTTAAATATTCGGTGGGATTTGTTTGAAAAAGGGTTCATCTCCAAAAGAAAATGGCTTTTGTTGCTTAAATCGTCTCTTTTGCCTCATATTTTATGTCGTTCTCTGCCAAAGTCACTTCCACTGTTGAAAAAGGGCTCACCCTCATCTGTAACAAACTACATCTTCATCTATTTTCCTCAATATGGTATATTGTAGGCTTGTTTCAAGACTAGCTTCCACACTCCAGGTACAACAAAAATCTGAGGATCTTGGTTTTTTTTTTCTTTCTTTTTATTTGGAGAAGCTCATGTTTCTTTTTCTTTGGGAATGTCTTTCAAAATAAATTAGTGTTTGAATATATCTAGGAATTAATAATGTATGACTATATTGACTTTTGTGATGTTTTATAATTTGACTTGTCTTAGATAGTTATAAGAATGTTCCACTTTGATTTGTTTCTGGTCACTAAAGATAAACGTTTCACACTGTGGGAAAATAAAATTTTTTTATAACCCAGTGAGAGAGGAAAAACTAGATGTCGTCGGTCTCAGGCGAAGGTCTTGATTCAAAGAGTATCGCCCACGTGGTCTCCTTTTTGCCTGTGTGGGTCTCGTCGGAGGTTGAAGCGTTGTCGTGGGTCTCGGTTCAGTGAGGTAATTTCACGGTGAGTCTTAGATTGAAGTTCAAATACACTGTATTTTATTATTTTTATTTTTTCAAATACACAATATTTTGATTCATGAATTATATTTTTTATATTTTATTTTCGAATACTGACAAAACACAATGTATTCCTCTTAAGTTTTCCTCTTGATAATCTTTGTTTTCTCTTAATTTTTCCTTTTGATTTCTCATTAGAATATGATGTATTTATACAAAGGAAATGTTAAACCTAATTTCCATTTTAGGTATGCAATCAAATAAAGACATCAATGTAAATATACAACTACCTATGATAGATATTCCCTAATACCTTTATTCTTCTTCTCCATCTTCTTCTTTCTTCTTTCTTCTTTCTTCTTTCTTTTTTTTTCATCATGTTTCAATGGCAAAAAATAAAAAAAATAGAAAAGAAAAAAGGTACACTCCAGCGCCTTCGCCGGAGCTCCTTCCGATTTCGAAAAGTTGGACCGACTCTCAACGATGGTGATTCCTTCGCCGGAGCTCCCTTTAGATCTAACGAACGCGCGGCAAAAACTTCAAGATTTCAGATTTGAACCCCGTCTCAGTTTTTCGTCGCAACAAATGAACTCACGCTCCGACAAACAGTCGGAGCTTCAGATCTCGACAAGGACGACTTCTTCTTCACAGATCTGAGTTTTTTTTTCCATCTTCATCTACATCTTCATCTTTAGAGAGGATGTAGACACACTAAATGCAACAACATTGGAGAAGAACAAAGTTGGGCGGCCGCGGCGGAATCGCTGCCGCCCTAACGTTTTTGTTTGATGGAGCTTCTCAAGATGGATGCTCTGATACCATGACAAATCACAATGGTTTTTCCTCTTGATAATCTTTGTTTTCTCTTAATTTTTCCTCTTGATTTCTCATTAGAATATGATGTATTTATACAAAGGAAATGATAA
Organism: Herpetospermum pedunculosum; assembly: GCA_028017165.1. Taxonomy (NCBI): domain Eukaryota; kingdom Viridiplantae; phylum Streptophyta; class Magnoliopsida; order Cucurbitales; family Cucurbitaceae; genus Herpetospermum; species Herpetospermum pedunculosum. The sequence goes on along the minus strand of CM051528.1, from coordinate 46,548,255 downwards.
ACCTAATTTCTATTTTAGGTATGCAATCAATAAATAAAGATGTAAATATACAACTACCTAAGATAGATATTCCCAAAGAAGGAAAGGAAGATCTGATATTATGGAAAAAAAATTGGCGTGTAAGAGGAGGGTGACTGATTTGATTTGATATGAAGAAAAAAAAAATTGAAGATTTTTGGGCAAATGAATGTATGAAAAAAAAAAGAAAAAACTTGGAGCCCTGTGCCTTCTTAAAGGCGAAGGCGTTTTGGGATTCGAACTCGAGCCTGTACATATGATGAGTTAAAATCACTCATTTTCCACTAAAGCAAGATATTAGTAATTTGAGTGAATTTGATTTTACAACAAATAGCATATTGTCTCCTTTGATGATGATGAATAAAGATTGAGGGCGTTTGATTCTTCCTCTCATTCGAATTACTGGATGGTGTACTGAGGAAGCTCAAATTGTCCTCTCCTTTGATGATGAATGAAGGGAACACTGAGGCGAAAACCTCTCTCCTTCGAATTACTGAAGGGAACACTGAGGTGGAAATTACTTCGTCCTCTCCTTTTATGGTGAACAACCATGAAATTTGATTTGTGAAGCACCGACTCGCGCTCGGAGGCTCACATAAATTGATATTGCGTGGTCAAAGCGATGATGTGAAGCCCGCATAAATTTAAAGATGTCATGTTGGCATCGACCTGAAGATTGGAGCACCAACCCGCATTTGGAAGCTCCTGAAAAATTAAAGATGCAATGAGCATCGACCTGAAGTTTGCAATACCGACCCGCGTTCAAAAGCTGCAGGTTTTTTTTTTATCTTCTTCTCACCTTATTTTCAAGTTGGGCATTTGTGATCCTTCATGCTCCAACTTGAGGGAGGGTATTAGGGAATATCTATCATAGGTAGTTGTATATTTACATTGATGTCTTTATTTGATTCATACCTAAAATGGAAATTAGGTTTAGCATTTCCTTTGTGTAAATACATCATATTCTAATGAGAAATCAAGAGGAAAAATTAAGAAAAAACAAAGATTATCAAGAGAAAAAACCATTGTGATTTGTCAAATACACAGTTTTTGACACATTAATACACAGTTTTTGATACATGAATTATAATTTATTTTTTTTCAAATACGCAGTATGTATATTTATTGTCTCCTAGTGCATACACAATATTTATATTTATTGTCTCCTAATGCATACACAATATTTCTATTTGCCGCCCATAATGCATACACATTTTTGTCCCCTTAATTCATTAACATTTTGAATACACCCATATTTAATCCAATTCATCTTTAATTCTAGTTTTTTTTTTTTTTTGTTGTTGAAATACTCTAGAGATTTTAATTCTGAGTTTGTCATGCATTTTTTACTCTTTTTGGGTTGAATCATGGTATTGGAGAGTTAGTTGAGATTTATTTTTTTGTAAGTAAGAGATTTTTTGCACTAAAATTATGAGTATTTAAAAATGGTTGAATCAAGGGTACTTTTTTTTTTTTTTTTTTTTGAGTACATTGGGGGTGGGGGATTCGAACCACAGACCTCGTGGTCGTTAAGACATACATATGCCCGCTGAGCCATGCTCGCTTTGGCAATCAAGGGTACTTTAGTTCTTCCTTATTCAACAAACACGCTAAAAATAGTGTCATTTATACAATTAAAAAACTTTTTAGACTTCTATCAAAACACCTATTAAATTTTGGACATTCATCTTGTTATCCCAAATAAATATAAGGGTAATTATTATGAATGGACAACTTTTTTGTTGTCTCAAATCAAAAAATGGCAAAAAAAAAGTAGATAAATGGCCTTTTTAAAATCACGTTCTCTCTCCCCTTACCTTCTCATTTCCATTTTACCCTTCTTACTGCACAATCATTGCATCCACGTTTTACGACTAGTCTATTTTAAAAAAATCTCTTGCCTTTGTCTTTCACGTTTTACGACTAGTCTATTTTAAAAAAATATCTTGCCTTTGTCTTCCCTGATTTTATTATATCTCATAGATTCTAACCGATTTAAAAAAATTAATCTATATTTTTGTAAAATCTCCCCCCCCCCCTCTCTCTACCTACCTTCACCTCTCTCTACCCACGCCCATCTCTCTCCTAAAATAGTCTACGAAGAAGAAGAAGAACCAGCAAAGGCAATATGAACTCTATTTTAGTCGGTAGGGTTGTCAACAAGGGGAAAATGTAAGTTTCGTATGTGTTTTTCTTCCCATTCTCACTTTTTTCTACTTGGCGTTGTCTTTTTCGTTGCTTCAATGGATTTAAAATTTGTTCTTATTTTGTTCATCACGAAACTATCTTTCTAACAAGACAAATTTTACATTTATCCGAGCTCTATAGCTAAAGTTATCAATTTTTTCTTTAAACCACCATTGTTGTTAAGTTTCTATCTAGTCCCTAAAATTTTTACCTAATTTCGATTGAGTATATCTTGGTATTTCAGACCTCAAATACATCCATATTAGATATCAAATTGAATACGTTTGAGTCAGCTATCCACTAGCACCAGTTTATACTTTCGAGTTAGTTATTCACTCGTACTAGTTGTGTAGAATTTCATGCAGTAGAAATAAAGTTATGCATTTTTCAATGCATATACCGCTATATTTGTAAATCAGTTGTATTGAATCTGCTGTTATCTGAACTTTGAAAATTTATATATTGCTCATTATTGCTGTAAATATATTCTAGCTTGGTGTTGTTTTGAAGAGAATTGAAAGAGTTTTCTAACGATATATTGTTTTTTTCAATTCGAGCTCTAAGCAAAAAGTTATTGCACCGAGAGTGAAGGTTACTCCTGACATAAAATTTTGATATCTAGAATTCCAGCAAATTTGGAAAAAAGTTGGAGAAAATTTTGGAAAAAGGTTGGAGTATCTCGTAGGGCCTGTTTGGCCAGAGGAGTAGGAGTTGGGGGGAGTGGACTTCATATGTCCACTCCTCGTTTGGCCCGCAGATAAGTTTAACCCGTGTATTTTAGATTAAATCTTCGGACTTCAACAGTAAATACTGTTACGCAAAATCTTCTCCCCCTTCAACACGCAAAATCGGATCCTCCTCTCACTTCTCTGCCAAAAAAATGGTCGTTCAACTTCAACCTGAAATCAACAACTTCCTCCGCTCCAGAACTAGAGGAATCGACCCCAACATCGTTTTTCATTCGCTCCATGGGTGAAGATTCTTGCTCTTTTCGGTGTTCTTGGTGTTACAGAGTTTTCTTCATCCATGTATTTCATCGGTTCCGTAAGTTTTTCATAAAATCCCCTCATTTCTCTTCAAGATTTGTCACAATGCTCTTAATTTTATTCTTTATTTCGATCCCTCTTGCTTGGATCTGGGTGATTCCTGAATTTTCTCTTCTTGATCTTGAGTTAATTTTGGAATTGATTGTTCTATGGGTTTTGATAGATTTGTATGCTCTGATCGGAGTTTCTATTTCCACTGGCTTAATGTTTAGTTTTTGATCTGGTCTGATTCTTCTTTGTTTTGAATTAATTGATTTCTCGATTATGTTCCTGCTTGTAGTTTCCTTTCAAAAGGCTTTTTTTTAAAAAAAATTGCAAGACCGGATCATTTTCTCTTTTGTGGTTTCTTGTTCCTGCTTGTAGTTTCCTTTCAAAAGGCTTTTTTATTTTTTGAATTGCAAAACCGGATCATCTTCTCTTTTGGGGTTTCTTTACATTTTTGGCTGATTTTAGTATATGAGTTCATTGTGTTTGAAGGGATAATTCTAGTTTTTTCATGATGGTTTTTTACTAATTTTTGTTTTTATTTTGTTGATATCTTCTTTTCTATTGCATATGTGTTCTCTATTGTTTTTATTTTGTTGATATCTTATTTTCTATTGCATATGTGTTCTCTAACTTGTGATTCACTTGTAGTTGTAGATTAGGATAAATCTGTGATTTTTTAAGATTTTTTGAAGTAGCACTATCAAGAACACATATCCTAAAGGAAAAAAAGATTAATCTAAACTGTTTTATTTTTATTTTTATGTCAATTTGACCCTGAATGAGCTCAATTTGTGACTATTTGAGAGATAGTAGTGTAGAATGTTATAAATTTTCTTTTGTTATCTGGAGCAAATGATATGAATGCTAATTGATTTTATCTATTTACATTGAGTTAGAGCCTTGAATTTTCTGTTGTGGTATGAAAACAACCACAGGAACAATGTTCTGCTGCATCAATTTTCCCTATCACTCATCTCCATCTCCATCTCTTTTTTTCTAATATATGTGCATCATTATTATTATTTATCCTTTTCTTTACAGCCCATTTGTCAACCACAACCCTCTCTTTTTGTTTTAATAATAATGCCTTATGGAAATAATGAGAAATATATCTATTTTGGTTTAGACATGGAAGATTGGTCTTGTTAGATGTGTGGAGCCTAATAAGATTCATATACCTCTCTCTTTTTTATTGTTAGGTGCGTGGGGCCTAATCATCAAAAAAAGATTGAAAAGAAAACCTTATTCCAAGAAGGGAGGTTGCTCATGTTGGGTTTTATGTCCTAAAACTCGTGGTTTGTAAATGATAAACATATTTTATTACTAATAAAGTGTTATTGAGGTTTATTCAATAAAGTTATTATTGAATATGTGAATTGCTTATTTCATTTTAGAAAACCCTAAATCCAATAAACTAAGATTCATGGCTATAACATGAGTACTTGAACTTTATGTGGAGACATAAAAGTGGATCAAGTTCGAGTGAATAGTCAAAACGGTCTATAGTATACGGATAAGGTTGGATACCTTATCCTGGGGACACTATTGGATGCGGCCCATTTTGTATTTAGTACAAACGATGTGATCCTGAATCGTTCATGTGGAGACATGTGAATGGGGGCGTGCTATGCAAAGAGTTTGCATTAGACCAGACCGCGAAATAAGTCACTCTTGTTTTATAACGCTGTTTACTGTTTTAAAGACTGACTATTTCAAAACGATGACCTAGGTAACTTGACCTTAATCCTGAGCTAACTATGAACTCCTGTTTATTCGGGATTATCCTTAGATCTGCATGGGTGAGAGTGGCTCAACAGCGCCGACTCAATAAGCCTCCCATTTCAAGGGTAAGACCGGATAGATAGCTGGGGACATATGGTGCAAAATGGAATTCACTCCTACCCGTCTCTAGGGATAGTAAATAGGTTGTTCCCTTAAGTGCTGACACCAGGTCTTGAACTAGAGGCCCCACCTTCTCATTGGCCCGAGAGGGACTCGGTATAGTGATTAGATCATATATCAATCGGTTTAGTGATTGGATCACAAACCAATTGTTCATTAGAGGATCAGTGAGACTTAAGGAGCAATATGTAATTACGGGGGTAAAACAGATATTTGACCCTAAGAGTTCACACCATGAGATTCATGCTCGGCTTCGAGTCGCCCTGGGAGCGACCTCCAGCAGGAAAGTATTTGCATGAGTCAATAACAAGGTGAATAGGGGAAGTCGTTCATAGTAAGTGGGCGAAGGTTGTGTGTCAACACATCCTACGGTCTCCTCCATTAGGTTGCACCGTGAGATTCCCATGATGCGCCTGCGAGTCTGCCCTGGGAGCGACCACTCCTTAGGAGGGTTGTATCATGGGATTCGGAACACCGCAAACTCCAGAAATGGATAGGGTCTCATAGGTCCGTTTTCAGCATTGTCTTTCCAACTTCGGGAGCTTGTTGATTCCGATCTCTGAGGTCTGAAAATGGAGGGTCACACTTACAAGAATTACTAAGTGTTAGTAACTTCTTGACCAAAGTAAACGATAGCTAAAAGATCTATTGGAATATGAGTTATTCTAGTAATAGTGATTAGCTGAGATTGTCTCAATTCAAAGGAGGAGTGATAGACTTCCCCTAGGTGGATGTTGCTCTAAACCTTTGTAGTATCGTTGCAATAAAGAATAAATGATAGGTACATTATTACTTTTGCTAAAACTTGATTGGATAATATAAAAGGGTAATAGCAATTTCACTAAATACGATATGTTTACTTTTTTCAGCATATCCAACTCAATAGTACAGTTACTAGCTTCTGAGAAACTTAACGGGGATAATTACGCAACGTGGAAATCAAATTTAAACACAATACTGGTAATTGATGATCTAAGGTTCGTTTTAACTGAGGAGTGTCCTCCAAACCCCGGCACAAATGCAAATCGAAATGTTCGGGATGCATATGAAAGATGGACAAGGGCAAATGATAAAGCCCGCGTCTACATTTTGGCCAATATATCTGATGTATTGGCTAAGAAACACGATGGTATGGGTGCTGCCAAAGAGATTATGGAATCTCTGAAGGGAATGTTTGGACAACCGTCCTTCTTCCTTAGGCATGATGCCATCAAGTACGTTTATAACTGTCGCATGAGAGAAGGGACCTCTGTTAGAGAACATGTCCTGGACATGATGGTCCATTTCAATGTGGCAGAAGTAAATGGAGCTGTCATAGATGAGAAGAGTCAGGTCAGTTTTATTCTGGAGTCTCTTCCGAAGAGGTTCCTACAGTTCCGCACAAATGCGATGATGAACAAAATTGAATATAACTTGACTACTCTTCTGAATGAGCTTAAGACTTATCAGTCCCTCCTGAAAACTAAGGGACATGAAGTGGAGGCAAATGTTGCTACCACTAAAAAGTTCTATAGAGGATCGTCCTCTGGGACGAAGTCTGGCCCTTCTTCTTCTAAAAATAAGAGTATTTCGATGAAAAAGAAAGGGAAGGGGAAAAGTAAAACTCCTAATGACCGCAAAAGCAAGGCTCAAGTTGCAGATAAAGGAAAATGTTTCCACTGCAACGAGAATGGGCATTGGAAAAGAAACTGCCCAAAGTACCTTGCAGAGAAGAAAGTTGAAAAGGCAAAACAAGGTAAATATGTTTTACTAGTTGTTGAAACATGTTTACTGGAGAGTGATGACTCTTCCTAGATATTGGATTCAGGGGCCACTAATCATATTTGTTCTTCTTTTCAGGAAACTAGTTCCTGGAGAACGCTTGGGAAGGCGAGATAACTCTCAGGGTTGGAACAGGAGAGGTTGTCTCTGCAAAATCAGTGGGAGATTTGAAGTTGTTTTTTGGAGATAGATTCATTATATTAGATAATGTGTATCTTGTTCCTGGAATGAAAAGGAATCTTGTATCTATCTCTTGTTTGTTAGAACAATTGTATAAAGTATCTTTTGAAATTAATGAAGTGTTCATTACCAAAAGAGGTATTCCTATTTGTTCTGCAAAACTAGAAAACAACTTATATAAGTTAAAACCGACCAGAGCGAAAGCTATTTTAAATATCGAGATGTTTAAAATGGCTGAGACGTGAAACAAAATGCAAAAAGTTTCTTCAAGTACATATCTTTGGCACTTAAGACTTGGCCACATTAATCTCAATAGGATTGAGAGATTGATTAAGAATGGTCATCTAAGCCAGTTAGAAGACAACTCTTTACCAGCATGTGAGTCTTGTCTTGAGGGGAAAATGACGAAAAGATCTTTTGCTGGAAAAGGTCTTAGAGCCAAAGAATCCTTAGAACTCGTGCATTCGGACCTTTGTGGACCAATGAATGTCAAAGCACGAGGAGGATATGAATATTTCATCAGTTTCATAGATGATTATTCAAGGTACGGTTATGTTTACCTAATACATCATAAGTCCGAAGCTCTTGAAAGTTCAAGGAGTATAAGGCAGAAGTTGAGAACTTATTAGGTAAAACAATTAAGACACTTCGATCAGATCGAGGTGGAGAGTACATGGACCTAAGATTCCAGGACTATTTGATAGAACATGGAATCCAGTCACAACTCTCTGCACCTAGTACGCCTCAGCAAAACGGTGTATCGGAGAGAAGAAACAGAACCTTGTTAGACATGGTTCGATCGATGATGAGCTATGCTCATTTGCCTGATTCGTTTTGGGGATATGCAGTAGAGACTGCTGCCTGCATTTTGAACAATGTTCCCTCTAAAAGTGTTACTGGAACACCTTATGAGTTATGGAGAGGGCGTAAAACTAGTTTACGTCACTTTAGGATCTGGGGATGCTCGACACATGTGTTGGTGCAAAACCCTAAGAAATTGGAACATCGTTCAAAAGTATGTTTATTCATAGGCTACCCAAAAGAATCGAAAGCTGGATACTTCTTTGATCCAGAAGAAAATAAAGTATTTGTATCGACAAATGCTACTTTTCTCGAACAAGATCACATGAGAGATCATCAACCTCGCAGTAAACTAGTATTGAGTGAAATTTCTAAAGAAGCTACAGATAGATCAACAAGACTTGTTGATGAGATTGGTCCCTCAACAAGAGTTGTTGATGGAGCTAATACTTCTGATTACTCACATCCATCTCAAGAGTTGAGAGTGCCTCGACGTAGTGGGAGGGTTGTGCAACAACCTGACCGTTACATGGGTTTAGTAGAAACTCAAATCCTCATACCAGATGATGGAATAGAGGATCCATTGACCTATAAACAGGCAATGAATGATGTTGACAAAGATCAGTGGATCAAAGTCATGGACCTCGAAATGGAGTCGATGTACTTCAATTCGGTCTGGGAACTTATAGATCAACTAGATGGGGTCAAACCTATTGGTTGTAAATGAATCTACAAAAGGAAACGAGACCAAGCTGGTAAGGTACAGACCTTTAAAGCTCGATTAGTGACAAAGGGTTATACCTAGAGAGAGGGGGTAGACTATGATGAAACCTTCCCTCCTGTTGTCATGTTAAAATCAATTAGAATACTCTTGTCCATTGCCACATATTATGATTATGAGATTTGGCAAATGGATGTCAAGACAGCCTTTCTAAATAGCAATCTTGAAGAGAGTATCTATATGTCTCAACCAGAGGGGTTTATAATACAGCGTCAAGAACAAAAAGTTTGTAAGCTTAAACGATCCATTTATGGGTTGAAACAAGCATCTAGATGCTGGAATATAAAGTTTGATACTGCGATCAAATCTTATGGTTTTGAACAAAACATTGACGAACCTTGTGTTTACAAGAAGATTGTTAAAACATCTGTAGCATTCCTCGTGTTATATGTCGATGATATCTTACTCATTGGGAATGATGTAAGATGCCTGACTGACGTCAAGAAATGGCTAGCAACTCAATTCCAAATGAAAGATTTGGGAGAAGCCTAATATACTCTTGGGATCCAAATAGTTCGGAACCGCAAGAATAGAACATTAGCCATGTCTCAAGCATCCTATATTGACAAGATGTTGTCAAGATATAAGATGCAGAATTCCAAGAGGGGTTTGTTACCCTTCAGGCATGGAATTCACTTGTCGAAGGAACAATGTCCTAAGACACCTCAAGAAGTTGAGGATATGAGACGCATTCCCTATGCATCGGCAGTTGGAAGTCTGATGTATGCTATGCAGTAGGTGTTGTCAGCAGGTTTCAGTCCAATCCTGGACTTATACATTGGACAACCGTTAAGAATATCCTCAAGTATCTTAGGAGAACGAGGGATTACATGCTCGTGTATAAAGGTAAGGATTTGATTCTTACAGGATATACTGATTCTGATTTCCAGTCGGATAGAGATTCGAGAAAATCAACATCGGGATCAGTGTTCACTCTGAATGGAGGAGCTGTAGTATGGAGGAGTATCAAGCAAAGTTGTGTTGCTGACTCCACTATGGAAGCAGAATACGTAGCTGCCTGTGAAGCAGCAAAAGAAGCTGTGTGGCTTAGAAAGTTTTTGAACGATTTGGAAGTTGTTCCAAATATGCATCCGCCTATCACTCACTTTTGTGATAACAGTGGAGCAGTTGCAAATTCAAAAGAGCCAAGGAGCCATAAATGCGGGAAACATATTGAGCAAAAATATCATCTCATTCGAGATCGTCCAACGAGGAGATGTTATTGTGAAACAGATAGCCTCTGAGGACAACATTGCTGATCCATTTACAAAGGCTCTCACGGCTAAAGTGTTTGAGGGTCACCTAGTGAGACTAGGACTACAAAATGTATAATCTAGGGTAAGTGGGAGAAAACTATGGGTATGTGATGCCCTAGTTTATTGTATTTATTTCTCATTTTAAAAACTCAACATTATGTATATATATGGATATATATTTGTTACCACTGGAGTTTTAGTCCAAGTGGGAGTTTGTTGGGTTTTATGTCCTAAAACTCGTGGTTTGTAAACAATAAACATATTTTATTACTAATAAAGTGTTATTGAGGTTTATTCAATAAAATTATTATTGAATATGTGAATTGCTTATTTCATTTTAGAAAACCCTAAATCCAATAAACTAAGATCCATGGCTATAACATTAGTACTTGAACTTTATGTGGAGACATAAAAGTGGATCAAGTTCGAGTGAATAGTCAAAACGGTCTATTTTATACGGATAAGGCTGGATACCTTATCCTGGGGATACTATTGGATGCGGCCCATTTTGTATTTAGTACAAACGATGTGGTCCTGAATCGTTCATGTGGAGACATGTGAATGGGGGCGTGCTATGCAAAGAGTTTGCATTAGACCGGACCGCGAAATAAGTCACTCTTGCTTTATAACGTTGTTTACTGTTTTAAAGACTAACTATTTCAAAACGATGACCTAGGTAACTTGACCTTAATCCTGAGCTAACTATGAACTCCTGTTTATTCGGGATTATCCTTAAATCTGCATGGGTGAGAGTGGCTCAACAGCGCCGACTCAATAAGCCTCCCATTTCAAGGGTAAGACCGGATAGATAGCTGGGGACATAGGGTGCAAAATGGAATTCACTCCTACCCGTCTCTAGGGATAGTAAATAGGTTGTTCCCTTAAGTGCTGACACCAGGTCTTGAACTAGAGGCCCCACCTTCTCATTGGCCCGAGAGGGACTCGGTATAGTGATTATATCATATATCAATCGGTTTAGTGATTGGATCACAAACCAATTGTTCATTAGAGGATCAGTGGGACTTAAGGAGCAAGATGTAATTACGGGGGTAAAACAGATATTTGATCCGACCGTAAATTACGAACAACCTGTGAAGGGTCAACTTACTAATCATAGTTATATCGAGTGGACATAAATATATCTATAGTGAGGAGAGTGCAACTACTAGGCTATAGTGGAATGTCCTGGTAGTTAACGAATGTTGATTAACTGGGTTAAAGAGTTTAATCAGTTAATCTCGGATCGTTGGAGCTCATGATCTGTAGGTCCATGAGGTCCCCCTGCTAGCTCATATCGAACTAAACCTTAGAACAGTGTGACGAGTGAATTCGAAGTGTTCGAATTAGAATTAGGGAATTAGCGTTAAATATATCACATATATTTAACGACATAACGTTCAATTGCGAATTGAACAATAGAGAGAGATGGTGATATTTAAAATAAGATTTAAATATCGAAAATATGAATATGGATTCATAATCATGTATATTGGGAATGATCGAGATTAGTGTTGGATTTATTGGATATTAAATTTGAATTAATTAAATTGTTTAATTAATTATTGAATATTAATTTAATTTAATTTAAAATTAATTATTTGAATTAATTTTTAAATTGAATTAATTTGATCAAAGTTAGTCAAAAGTCAAATTAAAGACAATTGACTAAAACTTTGAAAGTCAAAAGTCAAATGTTGACTCCACTAAACCTTGAAAGTCAAGAGTCATTTTGATGACTAAAGTTAGTGGAAAAATCCAATTCTTGAGTTAGTGGGAAAAACCATTTGTTGGTGGTTTTATGAGTCAAACTTTTTTGCTAAGTGTTCATCCCACATCAAGCCACTAATCCCACTAAATTGAGTGGATTCTACATGGCATCCTATTGTTAACTCAATTTTGCATGTTTTTGCATGTAGTCTTCTATATATACAAAGGGTTAATTAAATTAACTTCTTCTTGGAATTTTGATAAACTTTGAGAATTGTAAAGACAATTTCTCTACCTTTCTCTCCAATTCCATATTCAATTCTCTTTTAAATTAGTCACTCAAAGGATCCCACAATCCCGTTCTAAGGCCGGAGAATAGTCGGGAAGACTCTCGTGGTGGTTCGTGACCGTTACGTTCGAAGATCGGGTTTGGAATCGAGAAGAATTTGAACTTCAAAGGTAACTTCTAAATTATTGTCTCTGATTTTCAAATTACATGCTTTTTCCTTTGAAATTAACAAAATAAGAGTACTTAGATCCAACGTTGCTTCCGCTATGTATGCCGAAACTCTTTCAGCTCAAATGGGTAGTAGATGAAAATTGAAGAAAATTGATGAAGATGAGATGGAAGAAGAATAATCCTTGATTCATCTTTTGAGTGATTGATTTGTGAAGAGTTTTGTATAAATTGATGAAGATGAGATGGAAGAAGAAGAATTGATGAAGATGAGATGGAAGAAGAAGAATCTTTTTTGAGTGATTGATTTGTGAAGAGTTTTGTATAAATTGATGAAGATGAGATGGAAGAAGAAGAATCCTTGATTCATTTTTGGAGTGAATTGCTTTGTGGAGAGTTTTGTATCTAAATATAAATTTTTGTGTTGATAAATTCCTACTAAAAGAACCCATCAAATGTTCTTTGGTTTCTTGAAAATTTGTTCAAGTAAATAAAAAATTTCATTTGTCTTTTTTTCTTTTCATATATGCATAATTTTGATAAAAGTTTCATTATTAAACCCATCTTTTTTTAGATTCATATAATTAAAATGAATACTTACGATAAATTTAGAAATAAAATGAATAAAAAAGAGTATTAAATAAAAGAATTATTAAACATCGAAAGTTTCTTAATTGTTCAAGTAAATAAAAAAATCTATTTTTTTTTTGGGAATTCATAATAAATGGCACTTTCTGAGATCTCATATCAAAAGATGTCCCTTCTTTTTAAATTGAGTTTCGTGTCCTTTTTTAAAAAAAAAAAATCTATCTCCTTCACTCTTCCTTCCTTTTCTACCCTCCCAACTTCTTCTCTATTTAACCTTTCATCTCTCTTTCCCAGATTTTCTCCAACCAAATCTTTCTCTCCCCTCTCATTATCTTCTTCCTTCTCTCTCCCCAAACCCCAAATCTCAAATAACCCACTAATGATTCTCTCTCTCATCTCTCATCTAAAAAGAATCATACATTTCCCAGATTTCATTTCCATTTATTTTACATATTATCATGAATTCTCTTTCCAATTCCCTTTATCTCTTTCTTCCATTTAGTTTACAGATTTGTGTTCAATCAGTTTCAGGACACATTTGCACAATACGCCAGAGTTCATCTTTTTCCTCCGTTCACTGCCGTTTTTCCAATTTAACTCTCAGGTATTTGCTCCAGATTATATTTAATCTTCCACATTTCTTCATTTTTTTCCTCTGTTCACTGTTGTTTGTTCTTAATAATATATTTTCATAACACTTTTAAAAAAAAAAAAAGCGGGGAATAATATAGATTTGGGTTAATATTGGTTGGAGGAATTGTCTGGATTGATGAGAGACAAAGAGAGGAATTGTCTGGATTGTCACATTTTTTTTTATTAAATTAATAGTTGTAGCAATTAAGTTTTGCATCAATTTACACAGTAAAAGAAAAAATTGGGTTAATATCATAACACATCACATTCCCTCCCAATTTTCTGAGTTGTACATTTAGTTTATTTCTGATTTTTTTAACCCAATTTTTTTCCCACCTTGTGTTATTTTACATTGAATTTACGCTACTGCCTTGATCATATTTGGGTAATAAAATTCATGTTTTACTGACCTTTTTGTAGGTTATGTGACTCTAGTAGACGTCAAATTTTTACATGATGGGAAATGGGATGATGATGGTCGGTACATCAATTTCAAGGTTACACAACTAACCATCACCTCATTCTCCACCCTTAAACAACTCACTGGTTTTATTATCTTTAAGTTTAACATTTGCATTAACCAAACAAATCAAACAGTCATAAGGTTAACACTTTATAGAGACAATGTTGATAAACCATCATCAATTATTCTTACCGAGGATAAGGATGTCCAATGGTTATCATTTTCTAGTTCTAACATTGGGTCTAATGAATCATGCTTAGTTGTAGATCACTCTGATGTTAGCTGTATAACTAGTTCAAATACAGTGTCTTATGGTACAAATACACTGTCTACCAATCTTAGAGTTTTAATGTCGACAGAGAAATTTAAATTTATGGACCATGTTAACATTGACTCTCTACCATCTGATTTCATCTTAGAAGTTAAATCTGTTTTCCAAACCAAAACCGACTTGCAGAAACTTTTACACCTAATTGCCCTTCGACGTAGTTTCCAATTCAGGACCATTAAGTCTAATAAAACACGTCTTGTAGTTTGTTGTCGGGAAGAACTATGTTCTTGGTATGTTAGAGCTTCGCGTTACCATGGTAGTGAATTTTGGGTGGTTCGAAAAATTATTGATGAACATTCATGTTCTATCGATGTGGTAAAGAATGATCATAGGCAAGCTGCATCATTCATAGTTAGCGAATGTGTTAAGTCTATGATGGCATTGGATGATAAGTTGAAGTGGCGTCCCAAAAATCTTGTTAAGTACATGAGTAACAAACATGATGTAAGCATCAGTTATGACAAGGCTCGAAGGGCTCATGAATTTGCCCTGAAATGTATAAGAGGATCCCCTGAAGAATCATATGCCCTCATTCCATTGTTCTCTGCTGCCTTGATTGCAAAGAACTCAGGTTTAGAATGTTAACTTTCATTTATTTACACTGTAATACTGATATTTACACTGTATTTGTCTAACTCTACTTACCAATTTAATCTTACTTTTTTCAGGAACATACACGGCTTATGAAGTAGATGATGATTGTAGGTTCAAATTTTATTTCTTTTTCCTTGCTGCTTCAATTCATGCCTGAAAACATTGCTTTCCTGTAATCTCTGTTGATGGTACGTTTCTCAAGAATAAATTCATAGGTACATTAATTATTGCATGTACTCTAGATGGTAACTCTGAAATATTACCATTAGCATTTGCAATAGTAGATTCTTAGAATGACGAGTCATGGAATTGGTTCTTCTGAAACCTTAAATCTGCATTGGGTGAGCCTAATAGTCTAGTTATAGTATCTGATAGGCATAATAGTATAGGCAAAGTTGTGAGTAGTGTCTATGATTCAGCACCACATGGGATATGTGCCTATCACTTGTTACAAAGCTTGAAGAAGAAATACAAATCAAAACCAATCGATAAAGTATTCATGAATTGTGCGAAGGCCTACACAGAGGGACAGTATGAGTTTACATGAGACAGTTGGAGAGCATCGTTCCCTCAATTCGAGCAGAGTTGGAAGGAATCGGTCTCCCTAAGTGGGCAAGGGCTTTCTTCGTTCGGAAAAGGTATTCATTGATGACTACAAATATATCTGAGAGCATGAATTCCAGACTCGATCACGAACGTGAGCTACCAGTTATATCTCTTCTAGAGGGCATACGTAGTGTAATGCAGGAATGGTTTTATAATCGACGATGCTTCTCGAGTTTTCAACGGACAGACCTCTCACCATGGGCAGAATCTATACTCTGATCACACCTAAAGGACAGACGCACAATGGACGTGAGTATAAATTTCTTTCATTACACATTATAATCACATTTAATCACTTATTCTCATAATTTTTACGAACTTCAATCTTATTTATGTTGTTATAGATAGTTCCAGTAAACCAATACTACTTTCAAGTAAAAGATTGTACCGAACAATACGAGGTGGACATAGTCGCCCGTACCTGCACTTGTAGACGATGGGATTTGGAGATTATTCCATGTTGTCATGCATGTATTATTGCTTTGTGTAAAAGGAATTTTGATTTACACAACTATGCACATCTGTTTTACCATATGTCAAATTTAAACCAGTTATACAGTGTAGATGTATTCCCAATTGGAAAAGTCGACCAATTTCTGCCACCAACTCTTCCATATGGAAGTCTCATCCAACCGCCTAATGTCAAACGGCCGGTCGGCCGTCCTAGTAAGAATAGACTTTTATCTCGCAATGAGATCACATCAAGAATTAGGTGTGGTCGTTGTCGGCGTGTAGGTCACAACCGAAGAACTTGCAAGAATCCACTATCCAATTGATGTTAGATATAATTTGTTTACATTATATTTGTTTTTATTATTTTATAATTAAACATTCATTTATGTTTTGATACTTTTTAGTGTTCTAATTATATTTACATTTTATTTCTTAACGTTAAATATGTTTGGAAACCTATCAATAAAGTCAGCTTGCAGCTATATTAATTTTAAATTAGAGTGTAATTAATTTTGTACCTATATTGGTTCTTACATATTTACGTTTCTTTGTCAATAAATTTTATGTGTATATTTCATATACATTTTATGAGTCCATTTTGCACCAGTTCAGTATATTTACATCTAAACGTATCTTTATTTCATTATTAAATAAATTTCCTACACGTATTGAATAATTACAGTGAAATGTTTACATCATTCCACATAGTCTTTTCCGAGTGTAGGTTACCTAATTACATTGTATTCCTCATTACACAAAGTTATGATGTATTGACAAATAATTAAGTACAGTTTTAACTTATATTTTTCCAGCAAGGTACGTAATGTTTACATCAGTCCACATAGTCTTTTCCGAGTGTAGGTTACCTAATTACATTGTATTTCTCATTACACACAGTTATGATGTATTGACAAATTGTGAAGTGCAGTTTTAACTTATATTTTTCCAGCAAGGTATGTAATGTTTACATCAGTCCACATAGTCTTTTTTGAGTGTAGGTTACCTAATTACTTTGTAATTGTCCAGTACACCCCATTTCATTTTCATACTTGGAATTCTATTCATGTCTCATATCTCATATGCACAAGAAATAGTTACACTCTACTTTTTGTTCAACCCAAACCTCCTATTTTCACATGACTCACTGACAGGAAAATATTTTATCATGATACATCAACTAAACAAGAACAAAATTACTCATTAACTAAACACAGTAGTGTTCCACAATAAAACCAAAGTTCTACAAAATATTACATACTTCTGAAATAACAATACAACAATTTCTTTCTCTATTCTAGTCTACCAGAAAAAATTTCAACCTGCAAACTTACTTCATCAAGAATAAAAAAAGCAGTTCTTCATTTAATTTGTAAATATCAAAGAAGCTTCTAGGATTGACTTAGATGTAGATTGTACGATGGCCCCTCATATGGGAATCAAGGTTTGTTTTCCGACTTTGCTCCAGTTACTGGCTCGAACCATTCTCCTGATTGCTTAACAATTTGTCCTTGGACGTTTGAGCTTATCTATCAGGCAAACAAAAAACAGATTAACAATCACAATTACATAACACCCGAATCTATATATTATACACTTAACATTCATTATTTTCTAACCTCTTTAAGTGCACCTCTCATTGATTTGGTCTCCTTGTCCATAATATCAGTCATGTTCAATTTCCTTTTAACCTTGTATTTGTTTTGCAGTTAGCAATGTTAATTAACTATTTACACTCAATTAAAATTAACCACCATTTTATGTTCAATACCTCAACATTTTTCTTTGGTAGTGGAATCCTAAACTTCACACCCGTTGTTCTATCCTCAGCAAAACGAACCACTTTCTTGCAATCACGTTTGTCATTCTATTACCAAAATGAAACATAAAACTTCATAAACATACTTAATATATATTTTCAAATCAACATATATGTTAAACAATAAAGGGTTCAATATTGACTATACATTTACAATAGACTTCCCCTTGTTTTCCTTCCTTAACCTTGCATATATTTGTTCTTCGTCGATCGAACAAATAACATTGTTTATTATTTCGTCACCATCCTTGTTCTCTTCTTCTTCCTATTACAAATATTAACTCACAATTGAGTTATCAAGATCTTATTGTGAGTGCACTATTTCTGAATTAAATACATTATTTAATTAAGTACCTAGGTGTTCTTGTTGTTGTCTGATTGTCTGCTCTTTCCTTCATCCCCCCCCCCTTTTCGTTGGGTTTTCCAGCACCCGATGGTTTTTAAATTCCGACTATTGGTTTGTCCAGCTGGTCCCTCGTCGTCGTCTTATCCCTAGATTTACACTATCATTGAGAATTTCATGCTCATCCTCTTTTTCCTCTTGCTCCTTCTCGATATCATCCAGTTCCGTAGAGAACTTCGACGCAACCTTGTGAATTGCAGAAAATTTAACAGATGGTAGATGTTGTCAAATACATTGTGATTGGTTGCTATTTTTTTTATAAGTTATAATTCTGTAAATAATCACAACATTTACATTTTCATATATTTCGTAAAATACACTGTAAATGCTCACTTACCACATAGTACTCAGGGGCAGCATTTGCCTTTGAGCATTCCACCATCATCTTCATCAGTTCCTCCATCTTGTTTTCCATATGTTTTTTGTTCTCTCCCAATGTCTTCAATTGGTCCAACATCAATTCTTGTGTTCTCTTGATTTTCTCCAAGTTCTCTCTCATTATGTTCTGTTCAAATACATTTGCAACAGGCCTATTCAGTGTCATTTTATTCCCCTCGCGGGACATCTCGAACTGTATTTCCCTTCTTAACTTTTTCTCCTCCTCTATGAAAGGCTCAAAATAATCCATCTCCATCTCTTCCGTTGTAGCCAACATATGGCACATTTCAAGCTGGTATTTAAATTAGGGAACCCAAAAACATAGAAACATTTTATCTTATATGTGTGTAGCAATAATTAATTCGCTGAAAATATTACCTCGGGTGACTCGAACACCTTTTCGTCTAGGTCCTTCCATTTGGGTTGCGTGTGTGCAACCCAACTTATTATTCTGGGAATGTTGTTGAGCTTCTGGGCAAAGAAGTTCCGAGGGCTGCTTAGGGTTGGAATTGTCTCGTATGCCCAAGTCAATATTGGAAATATGAATCCTCCGAGACATATACCAGTTGTTCCTTTTCCTCCCAATGCTTTTTGCATCGTATCCACCAGTAGATCGAAGGCCAGCCTGCCCCACGGGTAAGTGTTGAAGAGCTCTGGGTCATCTACCATCAATATGTGTTTCATGTCCACACTAACTGTATTCTGTCGTGGTAGTAAGAAACTCTCCAAGAAATATATTTGTGCAACCTTCAGTCGTTCCTCATCCGTACCGATCTTGCTCACACCGAAAGCCATGGTTATTATTTTTCGACTAACTACTTTCTCCCCATGAAAGAATATGTCCTTTATGCGCCCGCCACCCTTTATTTTATCTTCATCTATTGTTGGGAGTTCCCTACAGTTCAACCCCGTAATTAAAGCAAATTCTCGCAGTCCGAACTTTACCACCTTTCCTCCAATCAGAAAATTCATATGGATCGGGCTTCTCGGCTTGCACTGCCTCTGTATGAGGTGCAGTAGGAGCTGTGAAGATTGGTTAATGATGGACAAGTCTAGGAAATATCCGAAACAAGTTTGTCTAAACTTTTCCTTTATCTCTTCACTCAAGCAGGTTCTTATTCTTTCAAGTACTTCGATCTTCGTTTGCAAATTGATTCGTAATGGGTGTCGTCTCTTGCTTTTTGAGATCAAATAGCCACCATCCTATCAAGATACAAATAACAGAACATTAAGACACATTTTAACCAATCTCTCCCTAATATAGTGTAATTATTAGAACTTCAACTCACATTTTTTCCCATGTCATCTTCACCTTTAACAATTACCTGAAACCATTAAACATCAGTTAATTGCATATTTATTAAAATTACATGGTGATATCAAAAAACCATTTATTACCTTTTTTCCCGTATTTCTTTCCTTTTTAACTTTTTTTCCTTCTTTAACATCCAATTTGATTTGATGTTTGCAGCTCGACTCATCCTCAGACTTGTTGTCATTTTCATCACCCTCATCATTTTTTGATTCATCAAGACCCTCAGAGTCATCTTCTGTTTTTTATGTTTCCTTATATTCCATAATCCGGTTACCATCAGTAAATCGTTATAAATACATTGTATTTATAATTAACATTAGGAAATTCAATAGTCGTATGCATACCTCATTGTCCCCCGTCTGTTCTGAAAACTCATCTTCTCCCGCTGACTTTTTCTTTTCTTTCCTATCCCTCACCTTAATTGTAACATGTATAACAATTGTATATATCAACTACAGTGTATTTAATATGATCAAATCCAAAACAAATCAGATATAGTGTTTACCTTAGTCATCTTCTTAATACCTTGCTTTGGTTCAGTCGTGGATGCTTGCCTTCCACTTTTCTTTTCTTGTTTGATTGGTTTTACCTCTATCAATGGAATAGGTTCTGACACTGAATCTGATATTGTATCCTCGTCTTCACTCATCGTTATTGGAACAATGCTTTTAATCTTTCTCCCTGGTGTGTATCCGGCAGCCTTCAACCGGTCACTTGATCTTAGTTTTGTTTTGGTTTTTCCCATTGCCTTCTTCAACAGATAAACAATTAGTAAACCCTATCAGAATTTTAAATTCTCATTCACATATATACACATACGGTTTTTCAAATAATCACAACTTAGAGCATATCCCTTACTTTTAGGGATTTTTACTATTTTCTTTTGGTACCCATATTAATATAATAACTAGTTTTCTTTAAAAAAAAAATTGTTGCTTTTTTTTTTTCTGTGTAAATCGTACACCACCCGAATCTTTCGCACCAAATCTTTCAAATCTCCAAATATAATTAAACCCTCAAACAAATCTTTAAAATTTGTTAAAGATTAGAAAAAATCTACTACTAAGCTATCTCCACCATTTTACAACGATAATCTTCCTTTTGTTTGATTTTCTTTTTTTGTTAAATTTTTTTCCCCGTTTTGAATAGTTGAGGATTACATACCTCAATCGATACTTGAATATGGAGCTACACCGGTGGAGAAGCAAAGAAGATGAATCTACAAGGAGCTTTACCAAGAGAACCACCCTTGGCGATGGAGATGAACTTCTCTGAGGTTTTCAATTTTGTGGCGTAGGGGTGAGTTTTTTCTTCTCCAACAAGAAGTAAAATCCCAACAGTCTTTCTTCTTTTCTTTTTTTTTCTTTTTTTTTTTAAATTTTATTCTTACAATTACACATAACGATGCTTTCATCATCACATCACTTTAATTATTAGGATTTTGTATTGCATGCAATCTTTTTAAAAAAAAAAAAAATTGATGTGATGTTTTCATTCAATTCCAATGTGTAGTTAGAACTATCATTTCATTAGTTAATTAGAACTCTCATTTCAATTCCTAAACTTATTGATTTTTTTTTGTTTATGTGTTATGGTTGTTACACGTGTTAGGCATAATCTAAGTATTTTGAATTACACCGTGATCTTCCTTATTTCATGGAGGTTTAGATTCGGTTTATTTTTTAATATTTATTTTGTTGTATTTAACAATCGGGGCATTAACGTTCTTCTACCCATATTTGAATTCATCTATTTTTAAATAAAGGACATATATCAAATATTTTAAAAAATGGACATTTATCGATTTTGATAATAAAAAAGGGTCATCTGTCTCTTTGCCCCTTTTTTTTCATATATTAAAATGATTTTTTTAGCCCAATTTGGATAGAAGTTTGATTATTAAACACATCTTTTTTAGATTCATATAATTAAAATGAATATTAATGAGAAACTTAGAATTAAAATAAAATGATAAAAGATGAGGATAACAATAAAATGAATAAAAAAGAATATTAAATAAAATAATTATTAAACATAGAATTAAAATAAAATAATTATTAAACCAAACAAATGTTTTTGTTTTCCTTGAAAATTGTTAAAGTAAATAAAAAAAAAAAAAAAATCATTTTTTCTTCATACATTAAACTTAAATTTTAGAACTTCAGGTTAAACAACTCTTTGCCCCAAACACACCACAAACTTCAGAACTTCAGACTAAACAACTCCTTGCCCCAAACACACCTATCTCAGAACTCCTCAGACTAAAAAACTCCCCAGATTAAACAACTCCAGACTAAACAACTCCAACTCCCCCCAACTCCTTGGGCCAAACGCCCCCGTAGTCTTCAAAGCCTTCCACTCTTCGGAAGGACTTAAGTTAATTTTAGTATTCAGATTTTATCTTCAATTCTTCAAGAAGATTTAGGTTAGTTTGAGTCTTCAGATCTGTAATCTTCAATTCTTCAGAAATATTTAAGTCTTTAGTGTCTTCTCCAATCTTCCAACCTCGTATCTGATCAAATGAAGGGTGGGTTCTAATTTTCTCAAGGCTCTATGTGGGCTTGAGCCTCATTACTTTTGGACCTGGGTTTGTTTGGGCAAAACTGGGCTTCGAGCCCAACCTTTCTTCGACCCAATTTTTCCATAATGGACTTGAGCGAAATTAGGTCGTGGGCTTGATTATTTTAATTTAGGAAATATTTTCACAAATGGGCTATTGTTTAACCCATATTTTCACAAATGTCAACTAAAAACTTTTTTATCATTTCTATATTTTTTGAGTATTTATGGTGACATTTAATGAATTTGTTTTAATTTGATCTTACCATTTTACCCTTCATTTAAAATTCGAAAATAAAGATATTTTATTACTTTTTTAATTTTACAATATTAATTAGGTAATTTTACTTATGACAATTATCAATTATCATTAATTAGATTTGTTATTAATAGGATTTTATTTTGTATGTCATTTGTTACTAAAAATGATTTCCTCCATCAATTTCTCTTTTTCTCTCTAACCACCATTTTCATTTGTTACCTTAAACAATTCCTTCCATCAATTAAATTTCTTCGTCCATCTGTCGCCCGCCACTTCCGCCGAACGGTTTTCGCCATCACATAGTTACCCTTAATATATCTGAAACAAATACTCTGATATATACCCTTAATATATCTGAAACAAATATATACTCTGATATATACCCTTAATATATATTGATATATATACACCTTGATTTTAGCTTGATATATAGCCGGATATATACCTTGTATATAACTGAAACAGTCACATAAACTACAACCATTAATAATACCATGATATATATCGTAGTATATACACCCTAATACATATATAAACCTTGATATATACCTTGTTTATATTTTAAAACACAACCATTAAAAAATTTATGATATATACCCGGTATATATAGGCCCTGTTATATAAAAATAAAACCCCCAAACGAAAAAAAAAAAAATAGTGCAGTAAAGCTACCACTACCTATGGTTATCGACGGGGACGGTGTGGCTGAAGTTAGAGAGTCGGCGACGAAACCACAAAAGAGGACGACAGCGTAAAACAACAACGACCTATGGGTAACGTTGGTTGGTTACCAACAACGAATGGTGTAAGGTACTTGAAAAATATGTAGAATAGGGTTTAAATAAAAAAAAAAACTTGAAAAATGTTTTTAAATTCTGAAACGCAAAAATGACTTTTGCTTAAAAAAAATAATATTTTAGATATTTTCTATATTATTACTCATTAATTCCAAATCAATCATTATTACTTATTTTTTACCTTTTGTAATTTTTTTTTTTTAAGAAATAATGTAATGTATAGGGATAGAATGATAAAACTACAAATTATTTTCTTTTCTATTTTTGTACTAGATAGACATGAATGTAATAAAAATATATGTTAAACATTTTTGTAATATACTCATTTGTGTTCAAACCCCTTAATTTAGGAAAGTCATAGTAAATGACTCTTTTTGGGATCCCGTTTCAATGGATGTCATCTTTTTTTTTAAGTTGGATACATGTCCTTTTTTTATTTACTCTTCCTCTCTCCAAACATTTTCCTCCCCATTTTTCCCTCATAACAACCATTCCTAAGAAATCTTTCCATTTTTTTCTCCTCATCTTATTCTCTCTCTTAGATCCTAAAAAGAATTTAAAAATGTTAGATTTTATTCTCTATTCTACCTTAAAAATAATTAAAAAAAAGATTAAATTTTATTCTCTCTTCTACTTATACCCTCTTCTCCACGTTGTCCTCTTCTCCTCACGCCTCTGCCGCCTTCATCTCTTCACGCCACCTCCGCCGCCTTCATCTCCTCACCCCACCTCTTTGTCGCTTTCATCTCATCACGCCCTCGTCGCCTTCATCTCCTCATGTCGCCACCCTCACGTCGTGTTGTTCTGTCGCCGCCATTTAAGTACTCTGTTGAGTAAGTATCATGTAATGTCAAGTAAGTACTTTGTAATTTCATACAACGTAAGTATCATGTAATTTCATACAAAATAAGGAGAAAACACAGTAATACCCAGATCCCAAATGGAAGTCTACCATGCAAGTCCAATACACACCCAAATGTTTTTATTCAAGTAAGTACCTTGTAATTTAAGTACTATGTTGAGTAAGTATCATGTAATGTCAAGTAATTACTCTGTAATTTCATACACAGAAAGTATCATGTAATTTCATACATAGTAAGTACCTTGTAATTTCATACAAAATAATTATCATGTAATTTCACAAAAATAATTACCATGTAATTTCACAAAATAATTATCATATAATTTCATACACAGTAAGTACCCTATAATTTCATACACATTAAGTACTTTGTAATTTCATACACAATACAAAATGGTTACCCTGTAATTGTTGGAAATAATTTTAGGGAATAGAAATTTCTGAAATAATCAAACAACTGTTATTCAATAAAACTACAAAAGGTTAAGTGATAAGAATAGTTGGTATTTTGTGGATTGAGGCACGTTGATAAACGTTGTCCATAGAGAAGATGTGTCCCCACTACACTGAGTTATCTGACACTCCACTCCGAAGATACAACAATCCTTCAAGAGATCTTGTGTGTAGCTAAGCTCTCTTATGAATCTCTGATTGCTTGTATGCTCAAAATCAAAAACTTAAACACCAGAGAAATTTTGTAAAACAGAGAAGTTAGAGAGTTAAGAAGAACTATCCAGTTCTTGTCTGATCTCTCTTGGTCTCCTTTATGTAGGGTATAACTGTTGCCCTTTTATTAGGGAGTCATTCCTCAGGGAAACTTTGTTAGTAAGTCTTGCAACCACTCTCCCCTATTTATTAGGAAGAGTGGATTGACTGAGACCCAAATAATAAATAATAATAATAATAATAATAGTAAATAAAAAATAAAAGATTAAAAATTTACAACAGTCCCCCACAATTTTTAAGATTTTGAAGATAAAAGTACATATAGATGTGAGCATTTTTACTATGCAATAGGTGTAGGTACTTTCCGGGTTTGAACCTCCACTTAGTGTTAGCAAGTATACATTTGAAAGAAGCACAGTGAACTAAGTTTTGAACTAGGTCTTTTGAGCCAAATTTCTAGTTACCACACACATAGTACAATCAATATGTAGGGTATTCTTTTATCTGTGTTGCGCATTATACGGTCATGCGCACATATCTTTTTCATGGGTGTTTTAAGGGAGTAGTCAACCTTTATTGTACCGACCTCGCACAACAACACCCATATAGGTGAAACCTTCCCAGGGTTGTTTGTGACCAACCCTCTGCATAATACACAGGACTTAGTTTCATTCAGAGTTTAACTCTTCCTAATCGTCACATTATGAGCACTACCACCATAGGAACGAGATGAGAAATAAATAAATTAGTGTTCCATAGTCACACTTCAACTTCGTTGTTACCCATTGAACCTCTTTCATGGATCTTCAATCTTTGAGGTTGAGTGTCTATTGGGGTGACTATATTATAGGTTTGAGCTTCATTCCCCTCGATGTTTTAATAATTTATTTGATTTGCTCAATCAAGCGATTGCTGCATATACACATGCACAACTCAATCAACATTCATCAATAAAATCAAATGAGTTTTCTTTTACGCCGAATAAAGGCTTTAAATAACCACTTTTTGCCCCCACATTTTGAGATATATTGCATATATATCTTAACATATTTATGCATGAATACATAAATTATGAACACCACAAAAGTTTAATACATACTATCATATAAAGTGTAAGACATCAGCGAGAACACAACATAAATTAATTATTTTGCCAATAATTAATTTAATTTCACATGATTATATAAATGCATTTCACTAATGAAATATTGTCCACAATATATTTTCATAAAATTATAATATCATAATATTCACAATAAAAGAAATAATATTCAATAGAATTGCTAAATAGAAAAATTATAAACAACGACATAATCACGTAATACAAATTCATCTATTTGTATAACAATAGGTGAAACATCTCAATCACATGTGTTCACAATTTACCCATTAAATGTTCATATCTAAGAAGCATTAATAAGGACAATTATACATTATTAAATGTCTAATTTTCCTTTTAAATTTTTCATGATCACAACATGCTCAATGAAATATTCATGGTGAATCAATTTATATTTCATTTGATTGAAAATATTCATGCATTTATACAAGCTAGCAATACCTTAAACTCCAACCAATTTCTACTAGCTCAAAATATAAATGAGAGTTTACACAAGTAGAGTAGAGAATGTTGTGATCAAACTAAATTAATAGTAATAATAATTTTAAATTTTATAAAAAATTAAAGGCCAAATAACATTGCAATTTAAAGTCTAAGATCATACCGTTAACAATCAATAAGAGCTCATTACCTCAACCTTCATTTACTTCATAATTTCAACCTGCATCACAAAACAACTTTAGCACAAGTTCAAACTTCTCCACAATTATTTTAATTAAATATCACACATAAGCTTTGTCAACAAAATAATAACCATAAGAAATATTATTTTCATACAAGCTTAACATGACATTTAGACTTCATTGAATGATCACTATGACAATACACACAGGCTTGAGATTTGTAAAATAATATAATAACAAAATTATTGTTATTATTATTTTTAGCCTCACTTCACAGGAGAAAAACATGATCCTTAAACTGAAGTATATATTCAATAAATATATAATAGATATCATACTCAAATGTAGCAATAAAATAAAATTTCTAAATTATCAAAAGATAATAAGAATTTGAAATATATATTTTCTCTAAGTTCAATAACTAGTTTGAAATCTAATTATTTGCAATAGATTGGTTCAAACAATTTTAGCCTATATTTAAGGAATAATATATAGATAACTAAAACTATATTGAATTCAATCAAATATTGACTAACAAAAATTCTTAAATATTCTATTAACAAGATATTATATTTTGTTGCAAAGGATATTTTAATTTTGTTTTATGAATAAAACAAGAAATTATATTGTCACGAGTAAACCACAACCCGTTAGTCATATATTTAATATAATAAAACCAACTAGTCCTTTGGATTTGAATCCAGAAATGAAATAAGAAAATCTCAAGAATTACGACAGTTAATAAACTCGGGTAGATAACTTTAGATACTTTAGACTATGAACCTTATTACTGCAATATTGCAAGGTTTTAGTCATTCGCTTCCTTACTGGAGAGCCTCCATAAATATTGTTAGGAATTACAAGCATCAAATTTTGTTAATTTCCTTCCCAACAAAAATTGATATGTCAAATATCAAATTTAACAAACATAAAGCAAAATTGGATGTATCTAAACAACTCAAGTCAAATATCTACTAACAATATAAAGCTACAAAGAGCCCACAAAATATAATTAAATCCAGAGACTTTCTAACCACCACCATTCAATTTAACTCAATGAAATCTTAACCATTTGAGTGGTTTCCCCAAATTAAATCTTTGGGGTTGAATTGTCAAAAAAGTCAGAAGATTGGTATAAAATGTTGGAACTTATTGTATTTTGTGAAAGAAAATAATGGTTAGAAATCCTTAATATTCTAACCATGTGTGTAACCTACAAAATAAATTCTTGAATTGAATTTGTAACTTTCATAGTGTAATTATTGTAATGGTGTAACATACAAATTAATTTCATGAAATTAAATTTGTAACATTCGTAACCGTTAACATTTACAATGCAATTATTGCCAGGCGTTTCTTTTTTGAGTTACGATTTGCACTACTATAAATAGTAGTTGGATTCGTCATTTGAGCGTATCTCAAAAACATCTAAGCTTCATCTAATTTTTGAGTTTTCTTCTTCCTTTGTTTTCTTGTGTCTTGGTTTTGTTGAGAGCAAGTATTCAAGAGTTCTGCCAGATCCGAGTAGTTCGAGTTGCTGTTCTACTGGAGCAAGTTGTTGAATCATGCTAAGACGATCGCTGTAGTCTGCTTGCAATCTGTGCAGAGCGAACAATTGCCTTCAGGATAACGCTTTATAAGCGTGCCTCGACTTTGCTTTTCATCTCCATCAAGATTATTAGAAGTTATAATTATAAGTAGTTATTGTTACTGTATTTCTGTCCTTATACATCTTCTGTAGTTTTGTATGCTCGTGTTTCTCAGTTCATAAATACAGTTTATTTCCAACATTCTGAAGACAATTGTTTTGCTGAACTGATGGTTGCGAGTTCATCCACTGCTGTTGTTATTCCTACCGTGATGGGATCAACAATGATCAAAACTCATTGATAGAACTCCAAAAGTGCTATTTTATAACCTTTAATTCTTGTTAGTTGATTCAAATTAATGTGTTTAATCCTATGTTTTGCAGGAATCGGGCATTCAGAGGTGAATGAGACACTTATATTAAATAAGAACTCAAAAGAGGAGTTTTAGAGTATAATATCAACAAACCGAGCCGCAAATGATACTATGAAGATAAAAATCATTTAATATTTAAAGTTGGAAGCTTGGTCTGATGGTGAAGGGTTGAATATGTTAGACTTTGATCTCGAGTTTGATTCTTGAAGAATGTAATTATTTTTTATTTTTTTACTTCAATATCAACTCACGACACGTGGCAGCTCCTGGTTGATCCAGGAAGAAGTCATCCCACGAAGAAGTCGTCTCAACATGTCATTCCAACATCTCCCAAAAGTCATCAACGTGTCATTCCAACATCTCCACGTTGTTTTGACCACAAGTTTAATTCTTTATTTTTTAGCATTTTTGTCTATTCCTTCAACTATATAAACAGAGATTGCCTTGATTGTAAAAGACACCTCACACCTTACAGCACACCAACACACACCATCACTATTCTTCCTTTCCTTCTGTTTACAGTTTTTTATTTATTTTTATGTTCGGCTAAGCTTGTAATGCTGATTTAGAGGTTTGTCGGGCTTAACATTTTTGTGAGATTTTTTATATTAAATTGCAATCTAATTTTTTGGTTATTTGTTTTCTATTCTTTGTTTATTTCATGTGCATTTAGTATTGGTTAATGTGACAGCTTAATCAATTAAATATTAATTGTTCATGTATGTTATGTTTGTAATTTGTGATCCGTAATTGTCATAAATTGCATGCTTAATTGTAGTAGCAAGATGGGTCAGGTTATGACTAGTGTTAATATTATGGCTTTTCCATAGTTAACATGGTGCGTATAATAGACCTTAGGAATAGAAAAATGTTTAATTGAATCTGATCAATTTAATTAACGTTTTAATCAATCCATGTGCTTAGAGCTGCTAGGTAGTTAGCATGGAACGCTATCGTGCCCAACTAATTGACTAGTTTAGATTTAATTACGATGCTTTGTCGGATTAATTACATGATAGGATCTTAGAGACTTTTCATGGTTGTTCCAGTTAAGTCGATTAGACTTTTAATTAAGAAATTGTATTTTTATTGGAGTAATCGATGAGCAAAATTCATTAAGTCCCGACAATCTCTGAATCAGCAAGGTAATTTCTTGTTTATTTCTTTATTTCTTTAAACTTTATCTTTAATTGTTATTTTAATTCATTACATTAACATGCAATCCAAAAACCCCCCATTTATTGTTTTTACATCAAATTTAATTTAGAGAATTTAAATTTCGGTTCCCTGAGTTCGACCCGGTCCGCTGTAGTTTACTACAAACCGTTGATCGGTAAATATAAATTGTATTTGACGAGCCTCGACAAGCTCGCACCACTCATGATGAAAAACCAGAGAAGTTCAAGGGAGAAAACTTCAAAAGATGGCAGCAAAAGATGATTTTCTACCTCACCACGCTGAACCTTGCTCATATCTTGAAAGAAGAGTGCCCGGTTACTCCTCCAGACACTGTCACTCCTGAAACTGAAGCTGCTAAGCAGGCATGGATCCATTCGGATTTCTTGTGCCGTAATTATATTTTGAGTGGTCTTGAGGACACCTTGTATAATGTTTACTACAATGCCTTCAATTCTGCAAGGCTTTTGTGGGAGGCATTAGACAAGAAGTATAAGCTGGAAGATGTTGGTACTAAGAAATTCCTTGTTGGAAAATTCTTAGAGTACAAGATGATTGATGCCAAATTGGTAGTCAATCAGATGGAAGAATTGCAAATTACCATTAGTGATTTGCAAAGTGATGAAATGAGTATCAGTGAATCATTCCAAGTTGCCACTGTGATTGAGAAATTGCCTCCTTCCTGGAAGGATTTCAAATGTTATCTCAAACACAAGCGAAAGAAGTTGTCCATGGAGAATCTTGCGGTAAAACTCCGCATAGAAGAAGACAACAAAAAAGGAGACAAAGTTCCACTGAAAGTTGAAGCAAATACTCATGTTGCAGAAGCGTCAAGGTGTGCACCCAAGAAGCAACACTTCAAGAAGAAGAATATGAATCTTGGGCCAAAGAATGACGTTAACAAGTGCATTCTTGGAAACTGTTGAGTTTGTGGTAAAACTGGTCATACTGCTGCTGCATGTAGACAGAGGAAGGGACCAAACTCCAACAATCAAGCCAATGTCGTGGAATATGACGATCTTGTTGGTGTCATTTCTGAGGTACACGTGGCTTCTAACACCAAAGGTTGGTGGATAGATACTGGTGCTACTAGGCACATTTGTAAGGACAAGTCATTGTTCACTACATATGAGAAGCTAGATGGTGGCAATAAGCTATACATGGGAAATGCTTCAACTGCCTCTGTGGAAGGTAAAGGAAAAATCCTACTAAAATGGACTTCTGGAAAGATACTTACTCTCTGATAGCACTCCAAAAGTGCTAATATTTATCTCCTAAGTCTTGTAAATTAAGGAATTAATTATGCTTAATTGATATATTTTGTTGAATTTAATTGCTTAGGGTTAAATTGGACCATTACATTAGATTAGAGCTTAAAAGAATGTTTTAGTGGATTTGAGATTCCAAGACTATATGATAGAATATAGAATAGTATCTCAACTTTCAGCGCCTGGTACACCTCAGCAGAACAGTGTATCCGAGAGACGAAATAGAACCGTGTTAGACATGGTTCAATATATGATGAGTTATGCTCAACTGCCTAGTTCGTTTTGGGGATATGCAGAAGAGGTTGCTGCATATATTTTGAACATGGTTCCCTCTAAGAGTGTTTCGGAAACACCTTATGAGTTATGGAGAGGGCGTAAAGGTAGTTTACGTCACTTCAGAATTTGGGGGTGTCCGTTACACGTGCTGGTGCCCAATCCAAAGAAATTGGAATTTCGTTCAAAATTATGTCTATTTGTAGGATACCCAAAGGAAACGAAAGGTGGTCTATTTTACAATCCTTAAGAGAACAAGGTGCTTGTGTCGACAAACGCTAGGTTCTTAGAGGAAGACCACATGAGAGATCATCGGCCTTCGAGCAAAATTGTTTTGACCGAACTTTCCAGGAAAGCTACAGATAGATCACCAAGAGTTGTTGATCAGGCTGGTTCTTCTCAAGAGTTGAGAGTGCCTCGACGTAGTGGGAGGAATGTGAAACAACCTGACCGTTACATGGGTTTGACAGAAATCCAGGTCGTCGTACCTGATGATGGCGTTGATGATCCATTGACCTATAAACAAGCGATGAATGACATAGACAAGGACCAGTGGCTTAAAGCCATGAACCTCGAAATGGAGTGGATGTACTTCAATTCGGTCTGGAGTCTTGTAGACCAACTAGATAGTGAAAGACCTATCGATTGCAAGTGGATCTACAAGAGGAAACGAGACCAAGCCGGTAAGGTGCAAACCTTTAAGGCTCGACTTGTGGCAAAGGGTTTTACTCAGAGGGAAAGGGTGAACTATGAAGAAACCTTTTCTCCTGTTGGCATGCTAAAGTCGATTAGAATACTCTTCTCCATTGCCACGTTTTATGATTATTAAATTTGACAAATGGATGTCAAGACAGCCTTTCTGAATGGCAATCTTGAAGAGAGTATCTATATGGCTCAACCAGAGGGGTTCATAGTTCAGGGTCAAGAGAAAAAAGTTTGCAAGCTTAATCGATCCATTTATGGGTTGAAGCAAACGTCTAGATCCTGGAATATAAGGTTTGATACTGCGATAAAATCTTATGGCTTTGAACAAAATATTGACGAACCTTGTGTCTACAAGAAGATAGTTGGTAAGAGACTTTTTTTAATGTTCTCCAATTTCAAGTTGTCGAGGCTTGCCAAAATAAAATTTATAATACTAGTTTACTACTCTAATTAGCATATAGTACCAGGTCGAACCACATGGAATTAGTCTAATTCGGACTTGATTAAATTTAAGTTGCTATTAATAAAAAGAGGGGAACTTGGTTTGTAAAAAGGGAACTCTAAACATGCAAAGCTAACGGAAAATTAAGCGGTGAAGTGACAAATTAACAAGCATGCTT
The DNA here is from genome assembly GCA_028017165.1 of Herpetospermum pedunculosum. Taxonomy (NCBI): domain Eukaryota; kingdom Viridiplantae; phylum Streptophyta; class Magnoliopsida; order Cucurbitales; family Cucurbitaceae; genus Herpetospermum; species Herpetospermum pedunculosum. The sequence continues at coordinate 46,515,698 of CM051528.1, read as the reverse complement.
AATTTCGAGTAATGGGATTGATCGCTATGGACATTCAGTTCATCGATCACAAAATAATTAGCTAACATGCTTCAGCACACAATTCATTTGGTTAATTTCTTACTCAAACGACCCAATGACATAATTAGAAAAGTGCAATTCTAATTGTACTTGGCCAACAATCAATTCAAGGTAGCTAATCTTAAATTGACTAAAGGCTAGTGACGGGAACACTGCGATGATTAATCCTAAGATTAATCCGATTTCTCTCTTGCCCAAGGCCTAACATGAAAACGTTAACTAATTCATTCCCCCAACTGTCATTTGGGCTCGAATTACCTAGCCATGCTTAAGCCCTTGCTACTTAGCGATTGAGGCAATTATACGTCCTAATCTTTAGCGTTCTAACATGCATAGGAACTAGGGAGTCATTCCTAATTAAACTACACATGCTAATTTGAAGACAATCAAAGGAAAAAGATGCAAGAAGTTCATAAAAGCCAAACATACACAAAAGGGAAAATCTCCCCTTCAATCCATAGTTTTACAATCCCAAACTCAAAATTAAGCACTAACCTTGTTTAGCCTTCCATCGAGGATGAATTTCTCCAAAACTACATGGAAGAACTTAGTAGCATACAAGAATGGTGAAGAAAAGGGCCAAAAATGGTGAAAATGCCGCAATCCCGAGGACATTGCGTGGAGAAGACGACCTAAAAATCGGACTTGACCCTTTTTATAATCGTCGTAGCGTCTCGATGCTGCACCCTAAAAATTCAGCGCCTGCGCGTTCGGAGCGTCTCGACGCTCTTGCTCGACGCTTGCTCTCGGGTTTTGACAATTTTCTTTGTCTTTGGATGCTCCCTTTAGGCAAAAACTTCATGTTTTATGTTCCTTCTTTCCCGAAGTGATCCCAAACCATCTAAAATGTTCGTCTTAGCATCGGAACACGCCTTTGGACTCCAAAAGCTGCCGACCATGAATTCACCTACAACAAGGCATTTTAATCAATAATAATCATGGTTCTAGCCAATATTAAGGGCATAATAATAACTCTATTTTAGAGCTATCAATAGTCAATAATGTTGTAGCTTTCTTAGTCTTATACGTAGATGACATCCTACTCATTGGGAATGATGTAGGATTCTTGACTAACGTTAAGCAATGGCTAGCGACCCAATTCCAAATGAAAGATTTGGGAGAGGCTCAGTTTGTTCTAGGGATTCAAATCGTAAGGAATCGTAACAACAAAACGCTAGCGCTGTCTCAAGCATCTTATATCGACAAGGTGTTGATACGATATTCGATGCAAAATTCCAAGAAGGGTTCGTTACCTTTCAGGCATGGAATTCAACTGTCAAAATAAGAGTGTCCTAAGACACCTCAAGCAGTTGAGGATATGAGACGAATTCCCTATGCATCTACAGTCAGTAGTCTGATGTATGTCATGTTATGTACACAACCCGACATATGTTATGTAGTGGGAATTGTTAGTAGGTACCAGTCCAATCCGGGATATGATCATTGGGTTGTCGTTAAACACATTCTCAAGTATCTTCGGAGAACAAGGGACTATGTTCTCGTGTATGGCGCGAAGAATTTGATCCTTACAGGATACACTGACTTTGATGTTTAAACCGATAAAGATTCGAGGAAATGCACATCGGGATCAGTGTTCACTCTTAACGGAGGAGCAATAGTATGAAGGAGTATAAAGCAATGTTGTATTGCTAACTCCACAATGGAAGCTGAGTATGTCACGACTTGCAAAGCAGTGAAGAAGGTTGTATGGCTTAGAAAGTTCTTGACGGATTTGGAAGTTATTCCAAATATGAACTTGTTTATCACCCTTTATTGCGATAACAACGGTGTAGTGGCAAATTCCAAAGAACCTAGAAGCCATAAGCGTGGAAAGCATATTGAGTGCAAGTATCATCTCATCAGGGAGATAGTGCAACAAGGAGACGTGATCGTCACACATATTGCCTCGGAGCACAACATTGTTGATCCGCTTACAAAGTCTCTCACGGCTAAAGTGTTTGAGGGGCACCTAGTGAGTCTAGGACTGCGAGCTGTACAATAGGACAGTGGGAGAAAAGCCAATGGATATATGTGATATTCATTTTTCTCGCTCAACATGTGAGACTCCACTGGCGTTTTAGTCCAAGTGGGAGTTTGTTGTGTTATTGAATATAGTGAAATGCGTTTTCTTATACCCAAACTCCAATAAACTAAGAACCCGTGGCTATAAGATGTATACTTGAACTTCATGTGGTGACATGATTGTGGATCAAGTTCGAGTAATAGCCAAAACGGTCTATAATATAGGGATAAGGTTGGGTACCTTATCTTGGGGACACTATTGGACAGTCCACTTTGTATAGTACAAAGGATGTGATCCAAAATTTTTCATGTGGAGACATGAGAGTGGGGGCGTCCTATGCAATGAGTTTTCATAAGACTGAACCGCGAAATAAAGTCATTTTTTCTTTATAACTCTGTTTACTGTAAAGACTGACTTTTTTCATATAATGACCTAGATAACTCGATCTGAATCCTGAACACGCTTTGAACTCCTGTTTATTCGGGCTTATTCTTTGACTTGTATGGGTTAGAGTATCTCGAGATCGCCGACTCAATAAGCCTACCATCTTGGGGATAAGACCGTGTAGGTAGCTGGGAACATAGTCCTGCGAGATGAAATTCACGCATACCCGCCTTGAGGGATTAGTAAAGAGGTTGTTCCCTTAAGTGCTGACTTCGGGTCTTGAACTAGGGATCTCACCCTTTCATTGGCCCGAGAGGGACTCAGTATAGTGACTAGATCACATACCATTCGGTTTGGTGGTTGGACCACCAACCAATAGTTCATTAGAGAATCAGTGAGACTTAAGGACCAAGATGTAGTTACGGGGTAAAACAATAATTTTGACCAGCTGTAATTACGAATGACCTGTGAAGGATGGAATTACTAATCATGGTTATATCAAGAGGAGAAGAATATATCTACGGTGAGGAGAGTGTAACCCTTCGGCTTTAGTGGAGTCCCCGGGGGTTAACGAATGTTGGTTAACTTGGCTAAAGAGTTTAGCTGGTTAATCTCGTATCGTTGGAGCTCATGATCTGTAGGTTCTTTAGATTATCCTTGCTAGCTCGGATTAAGCCGTGTAACAATATGAGATAAAAGAACTTGAAGCGTTTCAAATTCGATTTTGGAAGATAGTTGGACATATTTAAATATGATTTAAATATGGGATCGGTCTAAAACATGAATAGGGATTCATGTGTGATGATTCGGTTTAAGAAACCGAGATTAGTCTTATTATTTAATTAATATTTCATATTGAATTAAATAATAATATTAATTAATTAAAAAGTTTAAATAATTAAAATTTATTTTGTTTATTAAAATTAATTATGAATTAATTTTAAAATGACAAAATAATACAAGTGAGATTATCCAAGTTGAGTGAGTTTATCAAAGTTAAAGAAAGTGGATTGTGAATCACTAACTACATGCATAAACTCATCAATTGTTGAACACTTGTGTGAAGACTAATTCATCCATTTTTAGGTGTCATGTTAATCAAAGAGTTTGTTGCATGTGAATGACCTATAAATTGGATGAAGTTCAAATGGTTTGAAGATTGATGATCTTTGAGAAATTTGAAGTTTTGAATGTGTAACATTCTCTTCAAATGTTTTTCATCACATAGACTTTCTTCTTCATCTATTCCAAAGAATTTATTTCATAAAAAGGTCCCACAAATTTGAAGTTTTTATTTTCCTGCCGCATGAAATCATATGGACAATCGTGGGGAGTAGAACTCGTGTACGAGTTGTTCATGGCAACCGTCATTGAAGGAGTCCTGAACGACATAACTTCACTTGTACTTGGAGATGAGGGAAATAGATGGTCCCACTGGGCGTGCCAATTTGTTCACACAAGTGTTCGACAAAAGGAATTTAATACGTGTAATATGAACTTGATTTGTATTAATATGTATGCGTGTGTTACCATCTCTAATGTTTATCCTCTGATTCTTTCTCTCTCAAAGTAAATGTGTCTCAAGGGCTTCATAACTTGGTCTCGATGTTGGATTTGTTTCGAGGGCTTTGCAGCTTGTTCTCGATGTTGGATTTGTTTCGAGGGCTTCGCAGCTTGTTCTCGATATTGAATTTGTTTTGAGGGATTCACAGCTTGTTCTCGAGGTTGAATCTTTAGCTCTCGAAGATGTGAAGTCATCAAGTGTTTGATCTTCAAAGAGTGTTCAGTCTTTCCAAGGATCGAAGAGTCTTCATTGCTTGAGAATTCTCTTCGAGCTCTTAGGAGTAGAAATTTTTTGAACCTTGCAAATGAATAATGGGCTCTCTATTTATAGAGTTTTCATGGAAACATAGTGGGCTTGAGCTCGACGGACTTTTGGGCCCAAACATCTAAATTTGGTCTTTGTAAGCTTTGGACCTAATCCTTTGAACTTTGAGGAAAATTGTCATTTAAATAGTTTTTGGACCCCTTTGATCTTGAGCCCAATTGCAATATGACCAAATTTGATCGGTTAATCTTATATGATCAAACAGTCATGATGAAGACACGTGACATTACTTGAGAATTGCCTATTTTGTCTTCAATTTTAATTTGTCACACATGCCAATTTAAGATTCGCCTAAAATGTAAGTTTATCATCAGTTTGTGAATAATGACGTGACACCTACGGGTTGACCGAAATTTCTCAATCAACAGATATTAATTTTTGAAAATAAAGATGGTGAATTTCAATTAGATTAAATTATTAAATACATAAATGGAAAAAAAATAAAGAAATTAAAGACAATAATAAATCATAAAAAAAAAAAATTTAAACTTAAAAAAAAAAAAAAAAAAAAACTCACTGATTGTAAAAACGGAAACCAGTTTTTCAAAACATTTTTTTTAGTTCTTAGTTTTTCTAAAGAATTTTAAAAACCATTTTTTTTTTTACCAAACACACTTATTTTTTAAAACAAAAAAATAAAAAGTGTAAACAAATTGATTACCAAACATGCCCAATTAATTATCACACACATTTATTTTTAAAAAACTAAAAACAAAAAATTAATTGCTTATCAAACTCTTAGGGGCGTTTGGCTCCTGTTTTGGAATCAGAATCCTAGGGGTTTGTGAGGGCGGGTTCTGAATCCTGCGAATCAAAAAACTGTGTTTGGGGTGTAGGGTTGGGAAGCCTCGTAATCAGAAACCAGTGTTTGGGGTGCAATGTTCTGTACCCGGGTTGAACAATTTTTTTTTTCTTTTTTCCTTTTCCTTTTACTATTTTGTTTCTCTTTTATACCCTTATTTTCTAGTGGTGAATTGTAAAACTCGACCTCACGTAACATGAGCAAAATTCTTTTGTAACTTAAAAATGAAGCATTTAATTTATGTTATATTCTAAGAATAAAAAAATAAATTGAACAATTCTCATATTTTGTACTCATAAAAAAAAGTTTATGAAATAGGATGAAAAAATATACCTTTTAAAAATTAAGAAAAAAAAAAAAAAAAAAAAAAAGATTTTACACAAAGGAAAAAAAAAAGTTATATTACTATTGATGAAAAAAGTTTTATGGAATAAGATGGAAAAATATATATATTGTCTCATCTTATTCCATAAACTAACGCGGTTAGTAATTTTTTTTAGTTAAAATATATCTTTTTTATTATGAAAAATGATATTCTTTTGGTATGTTTTTTTTTACTACTTTCTAATATGAATATGTTTTAATATTATTACAAAATTTTCATTAATAATAGTGAATTATTGGAATCTACGTTATATCCGAACTAAGGTTTTTTTTTTAAAAAAAATTTCCTCTCTATTATTTATTTATTTTATGTATTTTTTCAACCGTATTCTATAAATTAATGTTAGTTTATGAAAAGGGAATAGACATATAGTGAAAATTGATGACAAAATTGAAAAAAGAGATAAAAGAAAAAATTGTTAGTGTTGGTGTCAAATTGATGAAGATAGAGATAAAATTGTTGATGTGACGAAGAGAGAGAAACAAAATTGGAGAAGTGAGAAGGGTTTAGAACCCAAAACCATGAGTTTGGGTTCTAAACCCATGACTTTCAAATACATCCATCTAAACATGGGTTTGACTTCAAAAGTCAAACACAAGACGGGGCCAAACGCCCCCTTAATGATTTTTTTTCTTTTCTCACGTATTTATATCAAAATGATGTACTTTTGAAAAGAAAAAAATCAAATTTAAAATAATTACTATTTTAAAAAAAAAAAAAAATCTTCGACAATATGCGGGTGGGAAAATTCAAACCTCTAATATCCTCTTGATCACTAATTCATACACATTTGAACTATACTCATGTGTTAAGAAACTCCGACAGTGGATCTAACAACCTTGCTCAAGAACAAGACTTTTAGATCTTAAACCCGAAAACCCCCAAAACCCAATTGGAATCAACACAATAAGCTCTGATACCAAAGTGTTAAGAAAATCCCACGAGTGGATCTAACAACCTTGCTAAAGAACAAGACTTTTAGATCTCAAACTCGAAAACTCCAAAAACCCAATTGGAATCAACCCAAGGAAAAGTGTAGAACAGATTACCTTGACAATCAAGATCAAGAGTAAGAAACTTGTTTCTAAACTCGTGATTCGAACCACTCCACAAGAGAAATGATCAACACCACTTGAATGATTCTAGCATGTAATATCTAAACACAAGAAATTACAAAAGTGTGAAGAATTAGCTTTCAACCAAAACTTAAAGGATAAACCCACTTTAATTCAAATTGATGATAATTGTGTTTGTATAAAGACTCTATAAGGGCATGTTTGAGAGTGATTGTTTAGTTATTGATTTTAGGATAAAAGATTTAATTACCATTGATTTTATAAAATTGATTCCATATAATCATTTTATATGATTAGAAGTGATTTTAAATTATTAATGTTTGGATTGAAGTGATTTTTATATGATTAGAAGTGATTTTAAATTATTAATGTTTAGTTTGCTTCCAAAGTGATTTTAAAATTACTAAATTCCTAAAATTATAATTTGAAATGTATTGATATATATAAGATTTATATTAATTTATAAAATTATTAACTACCTAAATATAATGTTTAAAAAAACTACCAAAATATATAATCAAAAGAATGAAATTTTAAAATATTTATCAATTTTTTTTTTTAAATAATTTACCAAAGATTTAAAAGTATATATATATTGTAAAATTGGAATAAAAAAAAAAAAAAAAACGTCCCTTGTAATCAAACCTAAGAGGCTACTAACACATTTACCAACAAAGCAAACAACATAATTTATACAAAAAGAACATAAGTTTATATATATATATATATATATATATAATGATTTCCTTATTTTTAATTTAAATTAATAACCATTTCAAAAATCACTAAAAATCACCTCTTATGTGATTGACCGGGAATCACTCAAGGTGATTTTAAATTATTCAAAAATCGCTAATTAACTTTTGACAAATATAACAATTTTGAAATAGAAGTGATTGTGGGCATGTAAAAGTGATTTTGGTCATTCCAAAATCACTCCCAAACATGCCCTAAGAGGTATATATAGCCCTTGAAAATTCAAGCCACTAACTCCCTCACTAACAAGAGTAATTTTAGCCACTAACTTCCCACTAACTGGAGTAATTTTAGCCACTAACTCTTGTAACTTACATCCACTAATTCAACTAACAAACTCTAAAATGCATTAATGTCATAATATCCACTAATAAAATATAACCTATGATATGAAATAACATAAAAACAAAGTATTAAATCTGAAAAAAATATATCAACTTAGAGTTTTTTTAATGCAACTCATTCCTTAAGTTCTACTTGAAAAATATTGAGTAGAAAAACTCTATCTCTCGGGTCATCCCTAATTGAGCTCACCGAGTGTTTGAACATTAGAAACTAAAGCTTGTTGAAGCTTCTTGGCTCTAGATCTTGTTATGGGATCTCGAGGGATGATAATAGATGATCCTTGGTTTACATGACTTTTTTAAGTATAAAAGTTTGAATAAATAAATAAAAACAAACTTTTGTAGCATATTATTTAATTAATAAAGTACATAAAAAAATATCTGTATTTATGAACATGAATCTAGCTCAACTGAGATACCACGAGTACTTATATTTATGAACATGAACCTAGCTCAACTCACATAGTATAGGTACGGATACGGGAGACTACGACAAATTCCATTCCCTAGTACAAGGTGTAAAAAAAATAAAAAAATTATGATTGTAATTGAAAGGGCTCTCAAGTAGAGAGAGAAAAAAAAGAAGAAGAAGAGAGATTTGGGTTTGGCATTAAACATAAGCCGAAAGATAGGGCGATTTAAGGAAGAACGGCAGGCAAGCGTCTGCTACTCGGACGGCCGGAAATATCAGGGAGCTCTCACTTTCTTCGAATCTCCGCTTCATAGTTCATCAAACCATTCAAACCAGCGACGGCGATACCCCATCACCGGTAATTTTTGTCCGTCTTTTCTCTCTTCATTCTACGTCCTCTGCAACTATCAACAAAATGTTTTCTACTAACTTCTACAATTTCGTTTCAATTTAATATGATCAATCAGTTTCTACTCTCTCATCCATGTCTAAGTTCTAGATTTTTATCACCCGAATCTTTTCCCCTTCTCCTTGTTTGAATTCCCCCCCACCGGAAGATGTTCTGTTGTTGTGCTCACTTCCATTTTCGTTTTGTTTTTCTCTCTTAGATCCGTGACCATTGTTAACTTTGTGATGCAAAGATTACTGATTGTTCTACTTATTTCAGTTGGGTGTTGTCTGATAAAGTTATACTTTGAATGAAGTTAAAAAAAAAACAAATATGAAAATAATTCAATACTAGAGTTGATGATGATTCATGCTTTCTTCTTTCAGTGAAAATATGTGCTCTTAAGTCTGTGCACCATTTGAAGTTCGATGCTGATTTCACATTGATCTGAAAGTGATAGATATTATTAGAGAATGTATGGAAGAAGTGGCCTCGATAGGTTTAAAAAGGCTCAGACCTTGGAACCATTCTCTGTGACTGTCAATTCTACTTCACATAACTCTGCTCAATCTTCTGGCAAAGAAGCCATTCAGCCACTGGTTCCATATTCACAATCGAGGTCTTCTAACTTCCAAACCATTAACCAACCTCAATCATCCCATGATCCACAAAAACTTACTGGACCTGAGGCAGGACCATTAGTGGGGGGCGGCCAGACTCAGCAATTAACTCAGGTTGGAGGAAGTCAGTCCACTTGGCAGCCTCCTGACTGGGCAATCGAACCACGTGCCGGAGTTTATTATCTTGAAGTTCTAAAGGATGGTGAGGTTATAGATCGAATTAATCTCGACAAACGGAGGCACATTTTTGGGAGACAATTCCATACTTGCGATTTTGTGCTTGATCACCAGTCAGTATCGCGCCAACATGCTGCTGTTATTCCTCATAAGAATGGAAGGTTGGATGTTAGTTTTCTTGACTATGCTATCATTTTTTTTAACATATTTTGGTTCTTTGAATTGTATTCTTGATCATATGTTATTTATGTATTACGTGTTTTTCTCAATGATTTTAATCATTTGTAGATATTCTTGATACAGTTGGATGTTCACGTTCTCATCACTGACACAATGGTGAATCTATATGAGGGTAGGGTAGTTCTAATTAGTCATTAGTGAGTTTGTTAGAGTGAAGGTGGTTATAAATAGAGTGATTTTTTTTAGGGTTGGTGGGTGCAGCCTAATAAGGAGATTACTCCTAAGATTATAGAAGAAAATGGTAAAAAGAAATAATCATGTCAAAGAAATTCAAACACATGTAGTTGGACGATGGCCTCAAGAACCATATCTTCCGATAGTTGCACGATGACTGAGAGGTTGAAAAAAAGTCGTGAAAGGAGTCGATGAACATTGGAGAGCCTAATTTTACTTGATTGGATCCCCTTTATTTAGTTTGGTTCCTTTTGTGGGCTTGGTTTTTCTGGATGCCCTTGTATTCTTTCATATTTTCTCAATGAATGTTCGGTTTCTTATAAACAAAAAAAACATTGGAGAGCCTAGGGTGATGGGAGATCTGGGAATAAACTTCAAATGGGATCTTAAGGACTCACAAGAGAGAAGGTGCTATTGGAGAAGGAAGCACACTTATTAAGAAAAAGAGTGAAATCCAAGGAGGCGATCATTAAAAAAATGGAGGAATGAACAGTCGTAGTTGCAAGATTGGTGGTGTATCTCACCAAGGTGTTCAGATTTTGGCAAGTAGGGAGAAGATGGAGGGATGCTCCCTTGTATGTGCAAAATCAAAGAAGTGAGCAAGAGGATGGGATTCCACCACTTGAGCCCGATCAACGTGGAAACTACAACTGCCAGTTAGTTGATGCTCACAACAAAAATTAAGGTCCTAACTTAACTTAAAATATAAGATGTAGATTTGGTAGCAGTGTGATCCAATCCATAAATGAACAAATGTTACTACAATTTCTTTCAACCATTCTCTCTCCCATGTTTATAATCAAACTAAGCTGTTTGTAGTGTGATACACCTGGCTGGTAGAGGGAAGGTCAAGAGTCTCTAGTAGTGACTAAAATGTGAGAAAACCAATGGGCTTACTCTGAGCAGGTTTGGGATCATTAGCAGATATGCATCTTCTCTTGCGAGTTCCTATAAAGATCTCCTTGGAATGAGGTTGTGCCTCTTGACTTTGGCTTAATTGTTAGCCACTTGATGTCCATATGTTATTCATGTTGGTTGCTTTTCTTTTACAAGACAAGGGTTCTTCTTGGTGATGATGGATGTGAATAATCTATTCTTGGTGCAATCTATGTCGGAGATGCTAAGTTTGAAGAACCCTTTGAATACTAAACCGTACACCTCCATCTATAATGGGTACTAATTTGGATACTTGTACTTGGAATTGGATAAATTGGTATAAGCCATAAACTGCAGTGGACATTCAATTGATTTTCTATGAATAATGTGATGGGTTGATTGGTTGATGGTTTTAGGCAATATCAGTCAGTGTGTTTGAGGTGCTTTGCCCTACTGCATCTTTGGTGAACTGGGGGTCTACTGTGTGCTCAATAGGTAAAGTTGTACCTTTTGGAGGGGCACATAGAATTTGGTTGAAGGGGGCAATGGTGTGCAACGGTTGGATGATGGGATATTATGTTTTAGAACAGGGGTACTGTGCTTACCAAACCATATGGAAAATTCTGTCCTTACCTACCTGTTTGTAGTGGATCAAATTCATTGGCTATTGGTATTGATTTTCATGAAGAGTGTAATCATATGATTGGTTACCATTCCCTTGCACCAAAAAATGTTGTGTGCAATTACCAAATTTGTTTGAGTAGGAACGAGTGCTTAACTTTGGTGGTGATGGTATTTTTAATCTGCGACCCTTTTGTAGCTAAAGTTGTGGAGTTGGGGTCTGTCTGGAGAGGAACTTTTTGCTGGAAGATATAGGTAGTTTCCGTGCATGGCTTTCATGCAAGCTTTTCAAGTGGCATAACCCTTATAATGGCAATTTCACTTCTCTGAAGCAAGAATTCTGTACAAAAGTCTGGATGCTCTATTTTACAAGTCCTCTATTTGGTGCCACTGTATTGATGGTCGTTACTTGATCCATTCCTTGTCTTCTGGATTAATGACAAGATTTATTAGGGGTACATGAATCATAATTATTGAATTTTTAAAGTATATATTTTTTTTTTGATAACCTGGTGTCGGGGGCGTCCCCCACTAATTCGAGGTTACCTAAAGCTTGAACCTGGGAGACATGAAGGATTTTTCTTATTAAGGTCACTCGAAGGTTAAAACACACGACCTTTAAGTAGGTGTTACTTAGAGTCGCGTGCTTTTGTTCAACAGGGCTGTCCTCGGGGAAAGTAAAGGATTTTTTTTTTTTTTTTTCTTTTCTTTTGGGGGGGGGGGGGGGGGGGGGGGGAAGCCAACCAAAACTGACTTGGAACTAGGAGAGTATGGTAGGGCTCTTAATTTCTTTCCTATGTTGTAATCCTTTGATAATTTTGATACATATATGATTCAAAAGTTTTGAAGAATGATGACTTCCCGTAGTCATTTGTTAAGTTTTATAGGATCTTTCATGTAGAGTCTGAAAAAGTACAAAAGTTTTTTCAATGTAAATTGGTTTGCTCATTATAAAAAAAAAAAAAAAAAAAGTTGAAAGCTGTCAAATACCTGCTATATGCAAGGTTTTTAAGGGGGTATCAAATGGCCCACCGTTGAGAAATAAAATGATACTTCATGCTCCTACAAAATTCATCCCGTACTGCAAAAGGTGACTGAAAACTAGACTATGCTTATTTCGATTATCCAGTAACTCTGCAAAGAAGCGACTAAAATTTCCATAATGTTGGTTTTCTGATCCTTTATTCAGGCTGAATTGTTTTCCTACTTGTTTGGTTAGTTGTGCTTCCTCTCAATTCAGTTTCTTTCCATGGAATACAAACATTGCCTCTAGAATAGGCTTACTAGTTTTGTCTTCAGAATTGCTAGTACATAATAAGGATGTTTTTTCTTTACCTGCTTAGAAAAATGTTGTAGCAGGTCGAACTGTTTTTTCTTTATTATTAATTTTTGCACTATTGAATTCTTAACATCAAGAAAATACTTTTTGATGGCCATATGGCATTCACCAGCTTTTGTTGAATTTGCAGCATATATGTAATTGATTTGGGATCTGCTCATGGAACATTTGTGGCTAACGAGCGATTGACTAAAGACTCTCCGGTCGAGCTTGAAGCAGGACAGTCTTTGCGGTTTGCTGCATCGACAAGAACTTATATCTTGAGAAAGAATGATGCAGCACTTTTTTCTCGTCCCTCATTGCTCACTGAGGTTGATTTACCACCACCTCCTGATCCGTCCGATGAGGAGGCTGTTGTTTATTATAATACATTACTAAATCGCCTAGGTCTTACCAAATCTGGCCTACCTTCATCTGAAGACAGTAGCCCAGTACGTGGAAAAGAAGAAACACAGCGTGGAAGACCTACGAAAAAGCTTAGGAAGATGAGAGTGGCTTTCAGAGATCAACTTGGAGGGGAGCTGGTTGAAGTTGTGGGTTTCTCAGATGGTGCAGATGTAGGGACAGAACCTGGTCCAATAGGAGTTAAAGAAGGAAGTCTAGTTGGGAAATATGAATCTCTGGTGCAGAGTACCATAATACCAAAAGGCAAGGAGCAGTCTTCTTTGAGAGGAGATAACATTTCTCCAAAAGGTGTGACTGGTAAATTACAAGAAATCTTGAATAGGGTAAAAAACCCATCAAAAAGCGGAATTTATGATGATCTTTACGGAGAATCATTTTCAGGAAATGTGGGTTCGTCATGGGCATATTCTTCTACTGGAGCTAATAAACCGTCTTCTCCTCCCAAAGATTTGATTGGTAAAGCTTCAAGTGGGAACCATGAAGAAAATAACAGAACCAATATTCATGACAGTGATGATGACTTGTTTGGTAATTGATCACAATGAGCAGAATGATTGTGGAAGTTTGTGTAGTTTTTTGTTATGACAAAAAAGTTGGAGTTCAAGACTGCAGCAATTCTCTGGATATGAATGATTTTCTTTTTCCAATGTAACTGGAGTCTTTGATGTAGTTCATCAGGAATTTTTCTTTTGTAGTTGCACGCCCTAGTAAGGAGCACATGTAAACCTGATTATAATATTTAAGATTCTGGCTTCGGAAGTGTATACTTTGTAGAAATTGAGGAAATGGGAAGAATTGGTTATAGGGAAATATTCCGACTGTTGCATAATTTTCATTGTAATTGTCAGACAGGCACATGATCAAGCAAACGGGTGTTGGTCGGGTGTATGGTTGGTGATTGACGCTCTTCTGGTGAAGGGTTCACAACTCTATGATTAAAGTTTTATTTTGATTAGGAAAACCCACCCCTTTATCCGTTCTGAGCTAAAATAACTGTTCTTTTTGCATTGAGTTTGTCATTTATTGTTTTGTAAGGTTCTGTTTGGGTGAACTTTGCGGAGAATGGGTTTCTAAAAACTGTTCTATGGAGTTATGGTGCACTTGTACTAGAAAACAATTCAAGATTATTCTTAAGTTGAAGGTTACTTTGAAAAGAAATCATTATAAATATATCACCCAAAATGCTTTTTCTTTTTCTAAGCATCATTTCCAAGCGGAATGGAGTCAAGAAGTTGAACGTGATCTTACTTCTTAGTTTTGTTTGGCTACTGACAAAAAGGATTTTTGTGAGTTTTACTCCTATATTATTCATTACATGGAAATGCTATAAAGTATATAGGTATATACTATACGTGGAGTGGTAAAAACCTTGTAGTAATAATATGTAGATTTGCCTTCAGGCAGAATGTCAAATTTGCAGGCTACAAAAGATATCTGAAGGTCAGGAGTTGCTTATTCAAGCTTTGGGCTGAAAAGTTGTTTTGAGGATTCGATCAAAGATGCTTTCTGGAGTCAAATTATGTCAACAGGTAATTCTCAAGGTCTTTTGCCTTCCGAGGTTATATAAGTTAGGGCCTATTTGGAATTACCTTCTAAGTACTTAAAAACAGAATGACTTTCTATGTGCTAAATTAAAAAAATGTTTTTAAGTATTTAAAAAATTATTTCAAACATGCCCTTAGTCATAAACGCGAGAGTCACTCCTTTGAATGTCTGATTATGAGTCCTTTATTTAAGGACATAATCTGATTGATTATCAGCGAAGGGGAAAAGATGTAGTTAAAGTTTAGAGAAACAGTGACATGTCTAGAGCAAGTGGCACCCACTAAAAAGACACGATTCCTTTTTATGCTTTTTTGAGTCTTTGTAGTATACCATCATAATCAGAGTGAAGTTTGACTATTCCCATTTTATATATGTTTAATTCCATTCCATCATGGCTTCGTGTATAACTGTCTAACCCACCTTCCTAATGTCCTCTCCCTCCCATTCTCCCTCTCTGTACCAAAAAGCTCAACTTCCAAGTTGAGCTTAATTATTTAGATGCATCTCCATGGTGGAATTTTTGTTTGATTCATGAATCTTTTACAGTTACAACTATTTAACGTGTTTGATATCATCTTTGTGGGTATGTTAATACTTTTCTTGACTTGACTTTTTGGTTATATATTAAAAAATCTTTAAATTATTATTTGGCATGCATGACACACTAGTATTGTGGCTAGAGAGATTAGGACACACAGCAATGATAAGAAAACCTTATTAATAAACTGTAAAATTGATATGGGGTAATGATGGGAAGGAAGATGATGATGATCATCATCATGTTACGACCGTGATCTTCATCATGACCATCATCATGGCCTACAGCCATGATGACTGATTTTGATTAGATGATGATCGAATGTTGAAGGGATTGAAGAGATAGGTGTGGGTTCATTTCTTCTTTCATTTACATTTACGTGGTTAATTACTAGTTGCAATGCCACCACAGCATGCTGGAGGCAAGTAGCAGACGGCAAGCTAGCAGGATACACGTGGGAAGGTCATGCGTGAAAGATGGAACACATGAAGAACAAAACACAAAGAGGTAATTCGAAATTTTCGAATAGATACCATGAATTAGAGAGAGAGAAAAGACTTTTGACCCACTTTTTCGTAAAAGAAAATGTATTTTAATGGGCTAGCTTTTGTTGTTGATCTTTGTGCAAAAAGTTACATCTTTGTTCCCATTTTACAAAAATACGTGTAGGAAAATGAATGATAACGGTAACATGAAAAATGACCATGTGATTGCTATAATATGTTGGGAGTCGACCTATTCCTTGGTTTTCCCATAGCGAAGGAACTAAAAATATTCTTGTCATTTGCTTCAATCTCATATTCTTTGAAAAAGAAATTCGGTCTAATAGTTAGAAAAGTATACATGTATTAGAAGATACAAAAGTTTCTCATTCCACAACATACAACATTCAAAGGTATCTTTTTCTTTCTTCTATATACTAAGAGAATTTCACTGGGTAAATAATAAGACATTTGATACTAATGGATTTTGCTTATGAGTTCCATTTTGACCTCAAATTTGGGCAATTACATGGTTTCACCTCACCAAAAACCAACTTTGTCTAGTTTCTAACAAATTGTAGTTGGCCTTGATATTTGACACTAGTTTTATTTGTTAAATAAGCTAAGGAAACAAAGGACACGCATGAAAGAAAGTAGAAGAGAAGGTGGTTTTGTGTAGGCATGGAGGTGGAAGCTAGAAACAAAAATGGGGGTAAAAGAGTCGCATCAGGTTGATGTAACAGAGGGCAGAGGACGAGACACGTGGCCGACAGAGAGATGAAGGAAAGGAAAGAGAGGGGGAATTGCAAAAGAAGAGAATATAAGTAATAAGAAGAAGAATGTAGCTGGATTAGTGGGGGAAAGCATGATGAGGAAAGGCACAGTTTGTGGGGATCTATCTTCGTTTTTTCACTTAATTGGAGCACTCTCCAAAAAGTCTTCATTTGCCCACTTGGCTCTTTGCATGCCTTTTGTGAACTCAATCATACACCTCCATTTTCTTGTAGAGAAAAGAAAAAGAAAAAGAAAAAGAAAAAGAAAAACAGTCAGCTCAGAAAGAAAAAGAATATCCATATAAATATGGGAAGACACTGCTCCTTCCTGTTGCCTTTCTTTCTCTTTCTCTGTCTCTCTCTTTCCTTTTCTTTCTATTCAAATTTCAAGCGTCTTATCATAACGTACGTGGTTTTGATGCATTGCCATGTTGACTAATCCCAATCAACCACTCTCTCTCTTTCTCTCTGGGTCCAATTCTTTAATATTTTCCCTTTGCTTGATGATTTTGATACTGCAACCCACAACCTAAATTCACTTCTTTTCCATCTCTTCTAATATATATAATAATATACATATTGCATGAACAGCGTTGCACCTCTTGCAAACTTCCAATTAATTCTTCCTCATATATTAGCCTCTTCACTTTTGTGTCTCTCTGATTGAATATCAGTTTATTTTTTTATATTGATTTGATTGCTGTGTGTTCCAGAGAGCCAGCTGCAGCTGCACTATATGGATGGACTTTGCAGCCTTCTCCTAAAGCTTTCTGTCTAGCGAATCAAACAGCATCAACCAATTCTCCTGCCACACGGTACTCTGAGATTGCTCTCTTCACTTTTTCATCTGTTTTTTTGGTTTCAGTTCTAACTAAAACTAACTAACAAAACAATTACATAATTAATTTCCAGTCCAAATTTAGCCATTTGGACTTGGACAAAAAGGAAACCCATCTGGCAGGGTTCTTAATTATATTAATTTTAGTTTAACACATGTCTAGCAGATCAAAAAGTTGTTTCTCAATTAGGAAAGAATTAATTTAATGCTTCAAATTTACTCAAAAACTTTGAGAATGTCCGGTTGACATTTTTGCATCAATTCCCATGTTTGGTTTGATCCAATTGATAAAGTTTTATAGTTTACTTTGAGAAAAAGTAGGAAATAATTGAAGAAGAACCCCAAAGGAGCTTTATTATTATCGCTATGTGATGACAAGTAAAGTAAATAGGTGTTTTTGTGGCCATACAATAATATATAGCCTTTTTTTCTGTGTGTCTTCTCTTTACCCCATATGCCTGTCATTGCACAGACCGCACTTCCATGCCTAGCTATTCTCCTACCTATCTACTAAAATTCTCTCTCTCAACAAGAACATTCTTCTCATTTTTTCAATAATCATCACTACTTTTTTCCTTAATGTTTAGTGTTCAGGTGACAGAATCTTCATTTTCCATCTTTTCTTTCTATTTTCCTGATTTCTAATTTGCTATGGTAATATATGCTCCTTTAAACACATGAAATATTTAATCATCTGATTTGCTTAGTGAAAATTGAACAGCATGCATATATATGCATGCAAGAGACAGTACAATGTTGAAGTAGAGTGCTATTCCCAGTAGATGTTTTTTTAGGACCATACACATATGTTGGAATTATTCTCCAAGGGTGTGACATTAATTAGTTCAGTATTTTTTAGGAAATAAATTTAGTAAATTTATGCAAGCTTACGTTAAAAAGTAAAAAATATCACATAAATTATTAGGAATAATGCATAGTATAGAAGGAGTTTGTTTCCAGCCCTTTAAATGTTATATAATTTAATTTCATTACAGAAATTTAGGCATGTAAAATATATAAATTTTAGAAACATGGGTTTGTATATAGTTAAATAGTTTTAAGTTAAAAAAGCCACTTGTTGATTAAGAAATTTGGTAGTTCAAATTAGTTCTAATTTGTATGATTATGGAAGGTCTGTTGCTAGCTAGGAACCTACCATTTCAACTTAGTTAATTACAGGCAACAGCCATGAAGTTTATGAAATTGGGAACAAGGCCAGACACCTTTTATACAGAAGAAGCTACCAGGTAAACTCCATTGTTATTGTTATAAAGTTATAATTATAATTTGAACCCCCATGGTTGTCCTTTTCTTCTCTACTCAATTTATTTTTATAATCAAACTTTCATTGCAGGACTGTGATTTCAGATGCACCCAGTGACCTTGTTATCAAAATAAAAAACATCACTTATCTCATTCACAAGGTTCGTATCAATTAGATTTATTGTTGATTTGGGAGAGTGATTTTAATTATAAGCACTTTATGTGATTCCCAATTCCCAAACCCGATGAATTTGAGTGAGAAGTGTTTTTCCTAGCTGCAGTTCCCACTCGTGCCGAAATGCGGGCTTTTACAGCGTCTTTGCTCCAACCATGGGCATGGAAATGCTGAGAAAATTACGATTGAGCTCGACGACATTCCAGGTGGAGAAGATGCTTTCGAGCTCTGTACCAAATTCTGCTACGGAATCACCATTAATCTCAGTGCCCATAACTTCGTCTCTGCGTTCTGCGCTGCTAAATTCCTGAGAATGAGCGAATCAATAGATATAGATAAAGGGAACTTCATCGCCAAGCTTGAGTCTTTCTTTCTTTCTTGCATCCTCGCTGGCTGGAAGGACTCCATTCTCACTCTTCGTTCTGCATTTGCCCTTTCTGAATGGTCTGACAATCTTGGAATCACCAGAAAATGCATTGATTCAATCGTCCACAAAATCCTCACTCCACCTTCTAAGGTTCTAAATCTCAAATGGGTTTGCTTTACTTTTTCCCTTTTCTTTCTAAATTTTGAAACAATCCATAACTCAAACTTAAAGACTAAATATAAATTTGAATTTTATGTCTAATGTTACTCTAAAATTTATTTATTCACATCGTTGAGTGCAGGTGAGTTGGTCCTACACGTACACGAGACCAGGCTACGACAAGAAAAACCACCGTTCAGTACCGAAAGATTGGTGGACAGAGGACATATCCGATCTGGACATCGATCTATTCCGCTGCATAATCGTGGCCATTTCATCAACTTGCATCCTCCCGCCGCCACTGATCGGCGAAGCTTTACACGTCTACGCCTCTCGGTGGCTTCCAGACACGATCTCAGCCCCAAAACCCCCAGCTGAGACGACATCTCTCTCACAAACCCAACAAAATTCAGACAAGAATCGACAAATCCTGGAAACCATAATCAGCCTGATTCCCCCACATCGAGAATCAGTCTCAGTCAGCTTCTCACTTCGGCTCCTCAGCCTTGCAAATCTCTTGGGAGCATCTTCAGTTACAAAGACAGAGGTTATAAGGAGATGCAGCCTGCTGTTGGAAGAGGCAACTGTCAGTGACTTACTTTTTCCTTCACATTCTGCCTCTGATGATGAGCATTTCCATGATGTTGATTTGGTTGTGGTTGTTTTAGAGAGTTTTTTGATGGTGTGGAGAAGACAGTCACCTGCTTCTGTGGAAAGTTCTCTGCTTTTTACATCTATAAGTAAAGTTGGGAAGCTCATTGACTCTTATCTCCAAGTGGTTGCTAGAGATCGGAATATGCCTGTTGCTAAGATGATTTATCTTGCTGAAGCTTTGCCTGACGTTGCCCGGCCCAACCACGATGATATCTACAAGGCAATCAATATCTTTCTCAAGGTAAATATTGTTTGACTCAATATTTTCTTGGTCAATTTTCAATTGCCTCCTTAGTTTGTCTTAGATCCAAATAGTTACAAGTTAAATTACAAGTCTGGTAGGTAGTGTTTAATAAGTTGTTCAATGTTAAAATAATAGTCTTTATAACATGTCTAATAGGTAAAGGATTTTGTAAGACATAAATTTGAGAGTTGAAAGGCTATTAAACATTTTTTAGCTTATTAGACACAATAATTAAGGATTAGATACTTAATAGACATATAGAGAAAATTATTAGACACTTAAACAATACTTCTCTGTTGACTGGTCAGTAAGAATTTCTTGCTCGTCACCCTGCCACTAAGTTTAAGTCTCTCTTTCTCTTTCTCTTTCATTTGCATTTCTTCTCTCGTTGTCCCTGAGCATAGTTCAATTGACATAACGATGTGCCATCGACCATGAGGTATGAGGTTCGAGTCTCCCACTCTAAGTTGAACTCAAAAAAAAAAAATCCTTTCTTTTGTTTGTTAAAAACTTAGTTGTAGACAAGAGAATTGTAACGCAAAGAGTTTTTTCAACTAAAGATTTAAAAGATTTTCCTCAAATGTCGGCCACTTGAATTCTTGGTGATCTTATTTCTTCTTCATACATTGGTGGGTTTGGTTGGACGGCGAGCAGGAGCATCCAGAACTAAGCAAAGCTGACAAGAAGCGATTATGTCGAGTTCTGAAGTGCCAGAAGCTGTCGCCAGATGTACGTGCCCATGCAGTGAAAAACGAGCGGCTGCCACTGAGAACCGTGGTGCAAGTGCTGTTCTTCGACCAAGAGATCAAAAGTTTGAAGACAAGTAGCCGTGCCACAGAAGAGCTACTTTCGAGGCCAAAACAGAGGCCTGGCACTGGTGAGAATCAGAGCGAGATTAGATCTCGCCCAGACGAAAAGTTCAGGAGATCAGAAAGCACAAAATCAAGGCCAAAAGTTGCAGAAAGCAACGAAAAAGATGAGCAGAAAATGAAGAGAAGTGAGTTGATAAAGCAACCGATTGAATCACGAAGGAAGGTTGTTCATAAAGGAGAAGGTGAGGAGTTAGAGGGAAGGAGGGAAAGAAGAGGAGCAAGTTAAAGGGAATCAATCCATAGAATAGAAAAAAGATTGAGATGGACCATTTAATGTCCTTGGCATTTTTCTTTAAATATCTCTGATTGCGAAAAAGGTTTGTACAGATAATTCAATCAATCCCCTCTTCACAGGATCTAGTCATTTGTAATGTGTCCTTTTTAAACCACCTGGGTGTTGCCATCCATAATAGTGTGTCATGATTGAATAAGATTGATTTGCAAAACTCTCACGTTAATTTTTTTTTTTTTTTCTTTCGACAACGGTTGGGGTGAGGGATTGAATCTAGGACCTTATGGTCACTAACGATACATAATGCCGTTGAGCTAAGCTCTTTGTCAAAGTTAAAAGGGAAGTAGCTAAAAAAAATAGTCAAAATGAAAAATGGCTAAAAAATTGCATTATTTGGCTACCGATTTATTAGGAGAGTGAATAATTTTTCTTTCCGTTTACCTTGCGGGTACGGATATTCACAGTCAACCCTCCAAGAAGCAAAGGGATGTACATGGGTCCTATATAAGCCGTCATTTTCAAAATTATCGACACTAAAAAAGGTCCCTAAAAAGTAAAAAGCGGGATTGAATTTTAATTAGAATCTAAAATTTATTTTAAAAATGTAAATTGTAATCTAGAATTCAATATCACAAGTCTTAAAATGCAAAAAAAAAAAATTGTGTTTGGTCTACCCAATCCCTAACCCATCAATAAACAACACACTTAATAGGTTGAACAGCACATAGTAGGGGTGATACAAATAACCGAAAATCGATAGAATCGATCTAGTGGATTGGTTCGATTTTTTAGCAAAATATTGGACAAGTCAGTTTGGATTTAGAGAAAACCGGAAATTTTCGGTTTGATTTTTGCTTGAAAAATCCAGGTTAAAATAGAACCGAACCAAGGTATATAAATACACCTATAGAAACCCTAAATCCCTCATTTTTCAAGACAGCGCAGTTTTACAAGCGTGATGCTGACGTTCCCATTTTGCAAAATTTCATGAAGCCATTTATTCTTAAGTTAAAAAATAATGAGCATAGATTGTAGATTTCTTTTGTATGCCTTGATTTTTGAATCCATGTAGACAGTACAGAGATCCCAACAGAGCGTTGATGAATCCAGGTGGTTAACTAAAGTAAAAAACAACTATAGATTGGTTATAGAATTTTCCCTCCCTCATAATACATGCTATATGATATTCCACTCAATTTCTTGGTGTTCAGCGAGAATGTTGCATATGATTTCACTTGGGATATCAGGCAACTGGGTGGTAAGTTCCCGTACTTCTGGGTTATTGAAAAGTATTTCATAAGTTTCTATCTGCATCATGTTTACTTCTGAGCCAAATTTTGGTTATCAATCTGTTTTTCTGCACTTTAGTTCCACTTCTTCTACCTTTCTAATCAAGGCATAAAAAAGAAATATGCAGTATTTGCTAAAAAAAAGAAAAGAAAAGAAGCAAGTTTGAAGCACTTACATTCATTTTCACCAAGTTCAACCACCATTGTTAGGGCAAAACACAGAGGTTTGTTCTCTTTAACATTTTTTCAATGTAGTGTGATTGACATAAAGAAAAACCATTTACAGTTTTTCTTATCTTAACCCCTAATATTACATCAGCCTCAACTAAATCTTTCATTTCAAAATTTGAGGACAAAAATGTCTTTGTATCATTAAATATATCTAGGTTTGTTCTAAAAATAAGCATATCATCAACATACAAACTAATGATCACACAATCTATTCCAAGCATCTTTGAGTAAACACATGTATCAGAACAGTTAACTTTAAAACCGTTGTTTACCAAAGTATTATTAAACTTTTCATACCATTGCTTAGGAGCTTTGTTTGAGACTGTAAAGAGATTTTTTAAGCTTGCAAACTTTATTTTCTTGATGAGTAATAATAAAGCCCTCAGATTGTGACATGTATATTTCCTCTTCTAAATCACCATTGAGAAAAGCAGTCTTTACATCCATCTAATGTATCAGAAGACCATGAATTGCAGCATAAGCGATTAAAGCTCTAATTGTAGCTATTTTGGTTACAGAAGAATATGTGTCAAAATAGTCTATGCCTTGTTTTTTAGTATATACCACAACTACTAGTCTGACTTTAAATTTTTCTATTGAACCATCTGGTCTGGTTTTCCTCTTAAAGATCCATTTACATTTAATGGGTTTATTTTCTTTCGGAAGATCTACTAAGTCTCATGTTTGATTCATACTCAAAGAATCTAATTCACTCTTAATTGTTTCTTTCTAGAAGCTAGAGTCTACAGTACTTAATGCTTCCTAGTAAGTTTTGGGATCTCCATTTATTAGGTACATGCAAGCAAATGGATTGTCTATTTTATCTGAATTTTGAACTAGGAAAACAATTAGGAAATCTGGTCCAAAATATTTATTAAACTTTTGTCTCTTACTTCTTCTAGGTTCAGATTCATGCACGCTATTAGAGGTAGTAGGTTGAGACATATCAAAGATTTGATCACTATGTGAAGTACCAGCTAAATTATCATTCACATTAGCTGTATAATTAAAACCTAACATGCCATCTAACTGATCAACAAATTTAGCCAAGGGAAAAATGTGTTAAAAGAATTCAGCATCTCTATATTCGCAAATTGAATTATCATTCAAGCACATAAACCTATATGCAGCACTATTATAAGCATAGCCAATAAAAATACAGTCAAAAGTTTTAGATCCAACCGTAGGTTTCTTGAATTCTGGATATTCTACTTTGGCCAAGCATCCCCATACTCTCAAATAGCTGAAGTTCGGTGAGTATTGATAGCTCTAAAATAGAGCTATTATTATGTCCTTAATATTAGCTAGAACCATGTTTATTATTGATTAAAATGCTTTGTTGTAGGTGAATTCATGGTTGGGAGCTTTTGGAGTCCAAAGGCATGTTCCGATGCTAAGACAGACGTTTTAGACGGTTCAGGATCACTTCGGGAAAGAAGGAACATAAAGAGTGAAGTTTTTGCCTAAAGGGAGCATCCAAAGGCAAATAATTTTGTCAAAACCCGAGAGCAAGCGTCGAGATGCTGTCCCGAAGCGTCTCGACGCTCCGAACACGCGCGCGCTAACATTTTCAGTCTGTAGCGTCTCGATGCTACGACGAATATAAATAGGAAATTGTCTGATTTTAGGTCGTCTTCTCCATGGATTCTCCTCGGAATTGCTGTATTTTTGCCATTTTTGGTCATTTTCTTCACCATTATTGTATGCCACTAAGTTCTTCCATGAAGTTTTGGAGAAATTCATCTTCCATGGAAGGCTAAACAAGGTTAGTGTTTGATTTCAAGTTTGGGATTGTGAACTTTTGGTTTAAGGGGAGATTTGTCCCATTTATGCATAATTAGTCTATTTTAGCTTGTTGCATCTTCTTCCATTGATTTCATCCCATTATCATGTTTAGCTTAATTAGGAGTGGCGTTCTAATTCCTAAGCATGTTAGATTGTTAGAGATTAAGACGTATAATTGCCTCAATCGCCAAGTAACACGAATCTAAGCATGGCTAATTAGTTTGAGCCCAAGTGACAGTTGGGGGTATGAATTAGTTATCGTCTTCATGTTAGATTTTGGGTAAAGAAGAAAAATCGAATTAATCTTCGGGTTAATTCGTCGCAATGTTCCCGTCTCTGGCCTTTAATTAATTTGAGATTGATCACCTCAATTTGATTAATGGTCAAGAACAATTAGAATTGCACTTTTCTAATTGTATCCTTGGGTCGTTTGAGTTAGAAATGACCAAACGAATTGCGTGCTCAAGCATTGTAGCTATCTCTTTCGTTGTCGATGAACCGAACGCCAATTGTGATCAATCCCACTCTTTGAAGTTAAGCATGATCGTCAATTTATTAATTTCCGTTAGTATTTTTCCGTTAGCGTTTCTGCATGTTTAAAATTTCCATTTCGCCAACCAAAATTTCCCTCTTTTTATTGTTAGCAATTTAAATTTAACTAAGTCTGAATTAGATTAATTCCCTGTGGTTCGACCTGATTATCACGATCTGCTAATTAGAGTAGTAAGCCAGTTTTATAAATTCTATTTTGGCGGGATTCGACACCCCAAAAAAAGTGAACATTTAAAAGTTCGCTTACCAAAATTGGCGTCGTTGCCGGAGAATTAAAATTATTTTGGCTTGATTGAGTTTAATTTGTTTGTTTTAAAATTATTTTTTCTTTTGTTTGTACAATTTAATTTTTCTTGTATTATTTTACCCGTTTCGTTTGAGATTTTGAGCGCAGTTATTCTTTGAAAATTTGAGAGAAGTGAAGGAATGGAGGTTATTGCGAATTATGATCAACAGAGAACCTTGAGGCAATTGGCGGCATCTGAACTAGACTGGAACCCATCGAGTATATCGTATCCGGTAGTATCAGGTAAATTCGAACGTAAAGCCGATCTAATTAACTTACTACCTTTCTTTTCAGGTAATGCAGATGACGATCCCATCAGACTTCTTAAGGCATTCGGGATGATATGTTCGGTAGTAAGGACTGACGACGTTGTTGATGATCAACTCAGCTTTAGCGCCTTTCCTTTCACTTTAAAGGAAAAGGCAAAAGACTGGATGTATTATCTTCCGACCGGGTCTGTCACTACATGGAGTGAGCTGAAGGGAGCATTTTTAGCGAAGTATTTTCCTACTCCCAAGGCCGCCGCCATCAGAAGAATGATAAACAGAATCGAGTAAGAAGAGGGAGAGACCGTCTACGAGTGCTGGGAGAGGTTTGGTCGATTGTGTGAGGATTGCCCCAATCACCAAATAGCCGACCAACAACTCATTCAGAATTTCTACGAAGGTCTGTTACCATAAAACCGACAGTTGATTGACGTTGCCAGTGGAGGGTGTCTCATGGATAAAACCCCCGCCGAAGCTAGAGTTTTGATTTCCAACTTAGCTAGAAACCTAGAGCGATGTGGAGATGGAGAGAAGGAGCAAGCTCGCCTGGTGAAGGACGTGGACGAGATGAAAGCCCGGTTATTTGAGGTAAGTAATGTTGTTCTTGCTTTAAAAGAAAATTTACCGCAGACTCTTCCTTCCTTTTCAGGGACATCCTTGGAGGAAATACTTGAATCACAACATAGGAAAACTCAAGAGCGTTTCTAAAATCTGAGCGAAGCGGTGATTCAAGTTAGTAATAGGTTGACAGTGATGGAAAATCAGAAGACGGAAAGCGCTAGTGCCATCACGTTGAGGAGTGGGAAGGAGCTTCCCACATGTATTCCGCCAGTGGAAGTCGACCAAGGTCACAGTGAGCCAGTGGTGGAAAACCCCAAACCAAGATGGAAATGGGTAAACTTCGATCCTACATGTATTAGAATTTATGTGCCTAAAGCTCCTTTTCCTAGCAGGTTAAGCAAGACCACTAAAAGAAACCTACGAGGAGGAGTTTCTCGACACATTCAAGAAGGTAGAGATCAATATCCCTTTGTTGGATGCAATCAAGCAAATTCCAAGGTACACCAAGTTCCTAAAAGAGTTATGCACCAACAAGAGGAAGACAAAGGAGAATGAACGAGTCGTGATAAGTAAGAATGTCTCTGCTTTGATCACAAAAAGCTTACCGGTAAAATGCGACGATCCAGGTATGTTCTCTCTCCCTTGTAAGATTGGAGGCATGAAAATTAGAAGAGCAATTCTGGATTTAGGAGCCTCAATTAGTGTTATGCCTTATTCCATTTATCAGGATCTTAAGTTGAAAGAAATACAGGAAACAAGGATAGTTATTCAACTTGCTGGTAGATCTTTTGTGCATCCTTTAGGAGTAGTGGAAGATGTATTAGTGCAAGTTTATGGATTAATTTTCCCTGTTGATTTTTATGTTCTGAAAATGGATGGAAATTCTTCTTATTCGTCTGCTTAGATCTTATTAGGCAGGCCCTTTATGAAAACTGCTAAAACTAAGATAAATGTTGATAAAGGGCACTTTATCTGTTGAGTATCGCGGAGAGGTTGTTGAGATTAATTTGTCTAATGTAGAAGAGCATGATGATGATATATACTCTCTTTGTCAGGTAGACACAATTGATACACTAGCACAGAATGAACGCAGGACTGTTGAGGATTGGGATGACCCATTATTTCTAATTGAACTTTTTGATGAATCTGAGTTGCATGAACCACCCTTGACTGAATTTTGTGCACCAATTGTTTCTACTTTGGCAGCTGTTGAAAATCATGTTAAGATGCTTCTTTCTACTTTGCAGGCACCCAAATTGGAGTTGAAAGACTTACCAGATCATTTAAAATATGCATATTTGGGTGATGAAGAAACGTTTCCCGTCATAATAGCGAAAGACCTTATACCGGATCAGGAAGGAAAGTTGATGGCGGTTCTTAAAGAGCACAAGTTGGCCATTGAATGGACGCTAGCAGATTTACACGGGCTAAGTCCAGCTATGTGCATGCACAAAATACTGTTTGAGGATGGAGCGAAACCTTCATGAGAGCCCAGAGAAGGCTCAACCAAGCGATGAAGGAGGTTGTTATGTCTGAAATCCTCAAACTCAATGAAGCATGTATTATCTATCTTATCTTCGATAGTAAATGGGTTAGTCCAATACATGTCGTTCCTAAGAAAACAGGTATAACTGTAGTTAGGAATGAGAAAAATGAATTAGTACCCAAAAGAATTCAAAATGGATGGAGGATGTACATAGACTTTAGGAAACTGAATAAGGTCACTAGGAAGGACCATTTTCCCATTTCTTTTATAGATCAGATGGCAGAGTGTTTAGCTAGGAAGCCATTCTTTTGTTTTCTCGATGGTTGCTCTGGTTTTTACCAAATCCCCATTGCTAAAGACGACCAAGAGAAAACAACGTTCACGTGCCCTTTTGGCACATTTTCATTGAGAATGATGTCTTTCGGTCTTTGTAACGCACCTGGTACATTTCAGCGATGCAAGATGAGTATCTTTTCCGAGTTTATAGAAAAATGCATTGAAGTGTTCATGGATGTTTTTACTGTTTATGGCAATTCCTTCGATGACTGTTTGAAAAATTTATCGCATGTTCTGAAACGTTGTATTGAGACGAACCTTGTTCTTAATTTCGAGAAATGTCATTTTATGGTCAGTCAAGGTATCGTTTTAGGGCATGTGGTTTCTGTTAAGGGTATAGAGGTAGATAAAATAAAAATTGATGTTATTTCTAATTTACCTTACCCAACGAATGTGCGAGAGGTTCGATCTTTTCTTGGCCACGCAGGATTTTATCGCAGGTTTATCAAAGACTTCTCCATGGTTGCTATGCCCATGACGTACCTCCTTCAGAAGGACGTCCCATTCGAGTGTGGAGAAGAGTGTAGAAAAGCCTTCGATTTGCTGAAGGATAGTTTGACGAGCGCACCAATTATACACCCACCCCAGTGGGACTTGCTCTTTGAGATAATGTGCGACCCCAGCAACTATGCCTTAGAAGCAGTGCTTGGTCAGAAGATTGAGAACAAGAGTCGTGTCATTTACTATGCCTCCAGGACACTCAATCTGGGGCAGTGCAATTACACGACAACAGAAAAAGAACTTCTTTCTATTGTATTTGTGTTAGATAAGTGGTAGATGTACTTTTGGGGTACTCCAAATTCAAGCTGTCGAGGCTTGCCAAAATACAATTTATAAACCCGAATACACCGAGCTATTTGTAGCTAAGTGGCAACGGGGTCGATCCACAGGGAAATAAGAAATTCAATCTAACTAAGTCTAATTTGCTAGAAATAAAAGAATGCACAAATTAAAGAATGGTAATTTGGTTTTGGGGGAAGGGAGCTCCTAATTATGCTAACGGAAAATTAACAACGTGCAAAAAGTAAACGGTTGTGCTTAACTTCGAGAAATGGAATTGCTCGTTATGGATGTTCGGATCATTGATACGGTTTACGCGTTAGCTAATTCATGCACACAATTCATTTAGTTATTCCTAACTCAAATGACCCAAGGAATTAATTAGAAGCGTGCAATTCTAATTAAACTTAGCCAATAATCTATCCAAGGTAGCGACCCCTAAATTGATTACGTGCTAGTGACGGGAACATTGTGACGGCCTAATCCTAAGACTAAACCGATTTCTCTCTTGCCTTAAGCCTAACATGAAAACGTTAATTAACTAAGTTTACCAATGTCACTTTGGGCCGAACTAATTAGCCATGCTTAGACCCGTGCTACCTAGCGGTATAGGCAATTATACGTCCCAACCTTTAGCCCTCTATCATGCATAAGAATTAGAGCGTCAATCTAATTTAGCTACACATGCTAGATTTTGATGAAGAACAAGCAAGAGATGCATTAATCAAACTAATTTCTCAACATTCACAAAGGGGAAAATCTCCCCAAACATCCAAAACTTACAAACCAAAACTCTAAATCAAGCACTAACCTCGGTTTAGCCTTCCATGGAGGTTGGATTAATCCAATCCCCCATGGAAGAGCTTGGAATCATGCACAAGAAGGAGAAGAAGTACAAAAATGGTGGAAAAATCGCCTTGGAACCGAGAGGAGAAGCTTGAGGAAGAAGGAGGATGAAAAAGTGGCTGCAAAACTGAAGTTTTCACGGTTTTTAAGCTCGGAGCGTCGAGACGCTAGGCCAGCGTCTCGACGCTGTGCCCTAAGTTGGCAGGCGCGCGCGCGCGGGGCGGCGTCGAGACGCGCGCGCGGCGTCGAGCGAGCGTCGAGACGCTTGCGCTCGACGCTTTCTCTCGGGTGGAACTCCAGAATCACGCTTCAGACTTCGGGGCGTCTCGACGCTCGGCCAGCGTCTCGACGCTGATGCACGTCTATCTTGGGGAATTGTCGGGGCAGCGTCGAGCTAGCGTCTAGACGCTGGGGCGCACGCAGATCTTCAATGACGGGCGCGCGGGCGAGGCGGACACGGGCGAGGCGCGCGGGCGCGCGCGGACATGGGCGAGGCGGAGCGGGCGCGAGGCGAGGCGGCGCGCGCGGGTCTGGCCGTCTGGGCGCGGGCGTGCGGTGCTTGCGAGCGGCGCGCGCGGGCGCGCGCGCGTGCTGCGTTCGTTGGGCGCCTGGGCGCTGCCCTCTCGGCTCTTAGCCCATTTTTGGGTCGTTTTGGCTCCCGAGCTCCGTTTGGCCTATCGTTTTGACCCGAACACTTCCCGAAACATGTTAAATGACCTTTTTAGCCCCGAAAATCATCAATGGACTTCCCGAGCTCTTCACCATGAAATCACCTATAAGAAAGCATTTTAATCAATATATGTCATGGTTTTAGCTAGAATTAGGGACATTAAGATAGCTCTATTTTGGAGCTATCAAAATACCCCCGACCTAAATCTTGCTAGTCCTCGAGCAAGGTATACTCTAAATAATCTCCAAAGAATTAAATGCATGCTTGGACTCTAATCTCAATGCTTGTGAAACAAGGTACTTGTAGTAAATTCAAAACCATCAAAAGCATGCAAACGTTGAAATCATTTCAAAATTTAAACTCATATTCCCTTACGTGTGTGTGCGCTTAGCACCTCTCAACCTAGCTCACGCAAGCCCGGAACAACCTTATACAGTCCTATGACTCGTTTTCCCCCTACTTATGGCGATAAGAACAGTCTAACGGCTTTAAGTGACAGGAATAGCAACAAAACATAAGGCCTAATTTTTATTCTTTTCTTTGAGTACTTTGTACCCATTTTCTTTTCTTTTGAACAACTTTTTTTTTTTTTTTTTTTTTCCTCCAAGAGAGCCTAACACGTCAAACCAAATTTTAGCTTCACGTTTTTAAGGACCATTGCTCACTTCCATTAGTTCCCCTTTCATGCAGTGACAACCGTGGGTTACACGATCGCCCCTGGTTACACGGGCAACACAAGAAGGAGGAGCAACTCTAGAGGTTTTATTTTTCATGCAAACACTTTTTTTTAGGCAATAGCTTCGCTATACACAAATGAGTTATTACTACTTCTACACATCAAGCCTCCCTAATGGTACCTTTCGGGGTGACAACA
Source organism: Herpetospermum pedunculosum (assembly GCA_028017165.1). Taxonomy (NCBI): domain Eukaryota; kingdom Viridiplantae; phylum Streptophyta; class Magnoliopsida; order Cucurbitales; family Cucurbitaceae; genus Herpetospermum; species Herpetospermum pedunculosum. The sequence continues at coordinate 46,484,624 of CM051528.1, read as the reverse complement.
AGGTTTCAGACAAAATAAGATCAGTCTAGACCTACAGAACTGAGGATAAGAGTGCTATGTGCTCAGTGAATGTAGGGAAATAACAGAATTTTTTTTTAAAATAGGCTCAAAATGTGCATACATCATCAAATTTTCGAATCATACAAATACGGAGTGTTCACAAGCAAATCACAGACCGTCCTCATCGGACACATGCATTCAGATTCTAATCTAACAGCCAGAGTACACATATGCTCGACAACTACTAAGAAGTCTCATCTCTATGTATCAACAAACTCCACCCCCCACCTTAAGATATGCATTGTCCCCAATGCATTCAACTATAAAAACAATAAAATTCTAAGGGAACAGAAAACCTCCCCTGAATTCTATGGAGCCGATGGGTGGAGATGTACACCATCGTCTTCCTATGTGCTCTCGAATCGTCGACCGTTCCACCTTTTCTCCAAGGAAAACAAGAAAACAAACAACAACTCAAAAGCTAATAAAAACAAAAGCAAAGCGATAAACAACAGAAATACAGTTCAAACTCGGGTGCCTCCGAGAAGCGCAAATTTTTAGAGTCGATTGCTCGACTGTATTCTCTTGACCACTCATCCATAGTCAAACTTGGAAGATGCCCCATCCATCTTCCTAATCACCTCTTTCCTGCGAAAATCCATGAACAATTCTTTCTCTCGTGCCTTCTGTGCACATACAACATCAAATTTAAATTTTGAAGGTTTAACAAAAGGTTGATCCCATAAAATTGATGCAAAAACATGAGAGAAATTTTCATGCATTCCTAAAGCATAAGGATCAGCAGGAAAGAACGGGTCATTTACTTTGCCCAAAACATCTTCCACCTTTTCCAAGGGGTGCACATAAGAATTATCAACCATTTGCAACATAGAACCAGATTCATGCAAGTCGTTCATTTTAAGCTCATTAAAAACAGCATGCGATTCAACATTAACCGATGGCTCTAAATCTAGCATGGGTTGATTAATCGTTTCATTTTCAGTAGTGCAAGGTAAAGTGGAAGGAAGTAGATTAGCAGGGTTCTGAACAGTTGTCAACGCAGAAACAGATGAATCACAAAATTCAGTCAAGGATGGCTCATGCAACTCATGATCATCAAAAAGTTCAGTTAAAAATAATGGGTCATCCCCATCCTCAACAGTCATGCATTCATTATGAGCTACAGATTCAAATGTGTCTACTTGACAAAGAGAGAAGACATCATCAACATGCTCTTCTACGTCGGGCAAATGCATCTCAACAACCTCTCCGCCATACTCAACAGATAATATGCCCTTATCCACATTAATTTTAGTTTTAGCAGTTTTCATAAAGGGCCTACCTAATAAGATCGAAACATGCGAAGAGGAATAATTTTCATCCATTTTCAGAACATAAAAGTCAACAGGAAAAATTAATTCATTAACTTGCACTAACACATCTTCAATAATTCCTAAAGGATGCACAGAAGTTCTATCAGCAAGTTGAATAATTGTTCCTGTTTTAGTCATTCCTTTCAGTTTCAGTTTCTGATAAATGGAATACGGCATAACACTAATGGAGGCTCCTAGATCGAGCATTGCTCTTCTAATATGCATACCTCCAATCTTACAAGGGAGAGAGAACATACCTGGATCGCCGCATTTAACCGGTAAGTTCTTTGTGATCACTGCAGAGACGTTCTCACTTACCACGACGCGTTCACTCTCCTTTGTCTTCCTCTGGTTGGTGCAAATTTTCCTGAGGAACTTGGCGTACCTCGGAATTTCCTTCAGTGCGTCCAACAGAGGGATGTTGATCTCTACCTTTTTGAATGTGTCCAGGAACTCCTTCTCGTAGTCCTCCTTAGACGGTCTCGCTAACCTGCTAGGAAAGGGAGCCTTAGGCACATAAACTCTAGTACATGTAGGATCAAAATTTACCCCATGCCACCGTGGTTCGGGATTTTCTGTCTGTGGCTCGACGTGGCCATAATCGACTTCCACTGGCGGGGTACTCGTGGGAAGATGCTTCCCACTTCTCAGGGCGATGGCACTAGCATTCTCAGCTTCCTGCTTTTCCATCCTATTTATCTTCTCGGTCGCAAGGGACATTTCCTTAACCACATCTTGCATCTGAGTTCCAACGTTATCGAGCTTGTCCAAGGTGTCTTGCTGTGATTTGGAAACTACCGCAATTATAGCTTTAAGCATGTCCTCAGCGGGTGTACCTGAAACAGAAGATTGGGATTTAAGAAAGTCATCCTGTAAAGCGAGAACATCTTTACTTACCTCAAAAAGCTGAGCCTTAAGCTCGTCCACGTCCTTTCTCAAGCGAGCTTGCTCCTCGCCTCCGTCTCCACTCCGCTCCAAACTTCTAGCCAAGTTGGAAATTAAAACTCTAGCTTCAGCGGGTGTCTTATCCATGAGCGAACCGCCACTGGCGACATCAACTAACTGTCGGTTTGGCGGCAAGAGACCTTCGTAGAAATTCAGAATTAGGCGTTGGTCAGACACTTGGTGGTTGGGACAGTCCTCACACAACCGACCAAATCTCTCCCAACACTCAAGAACGGTCTCTTTTTCTCCTTGCTCAATTCTATTAATCATTCTTCTAAGGGCGGCGACTTTGGGAGGTGGAAAATATTTCGCATAAAACGCTCCCTGCAGCTCAGCCCAAGAAGTGATGGACCCGGTCGGTAGGTAAAGTATCCAATCTCTCGCCTTCTCCTTCAAGGTGAAGGGAAAGGTCCTGAGATGGAGTTGATCTGCAGTGATGTCATCGGTTCTGAATGATGCACACACCATCTGGAATGCCTTGAGGTGTCTGACGGGATCCTCATCTGTATTACCACAAAAAGAAGGTAATAAGTTAATCAGACCAGCTGTAAGTTCAAAATTACCTGTAGCTACCGAGTGCGAGATACTCGATGTGTTCCGGCCTAGCTCAGATGATGCAAGCTCCCTCAAGGTACTTTGATGCTCAAGATTACCCACGACCTCCATCTTGGCGCTTCTTTTGAATTTTCAAAGAATGTCTGCGCTCAAAAACTCAAACAAAACGCGTAAAATAATACAAAAGAATTAAACTGTACAAAAAGTAAAGAAAATTTTTAAAACTAACAAACTAAACTTAACTAAACTAAATTAATTAAATCCCCGGCAATGGCGCCAATTTTGGTAGATGTACTTTTGGGGTACTCCAAATTCAAGCTGTCGAGGCTTGCCAAAATACAATTTATAAACCCGAATACACCGAGCTATTTGTAGCTAAGTGGCAACGGGGTCGATCCACAGGGAAATAAGAAATTCAATCTAACTAAGTCTAATTTGCTAGAAATAAAAGAATGCACAAATTAAAGAATGGTAATTTGGTTTTGGGGGAAGGGAGCTCCTAATTATGCTAACAGAAAATTAACAACGTGCAAAAAGTAAACGGTTGTGCTTAACTTCGAGAAATGGAATTGCTCGTTATGGATGTTCGGATCATTGATACGGTTTACGCGTTAGCTAATTCATGCACACAATTCATTTAGTTATTCCTAACTCAAATGACTCAAGGAATTAATTAGAAGCGTGCAATTCTAATTAAACTTAGCCAATAATCTATCCAAGGTAGCGACCCCTAAATTGATTACGTGCTAGTGACGGGAACATTGTGACGGCCTAATCCTAAGACTAAACCGATTTCTCTCTTGCCTTAAGCCTAACATGAAAACGTTAATTAACTCAGTTTACCAATGTCACTTTGGGCCGAACTAATTAGCCATGCTTAGACCCGTGCTACCTAGCGGTATAGGCAATTATACGTCCCAACCTTTAGCCCTCTATCATGCATAAGAATTAGAGCGTCAATCTAATTTAGCTACACATGCTAGATTTTGATGAAGAACAAGCAAGAGATGCATTAATCAAACTAATTTATCAACATTCACAAAGGGGAAAATTTCCCCAAACATCCAAAACTTACAAACCAAAACTCTAAATCAAGCACTAACCTCGGTTTAGCCTTCCATGGAGGTTGGATTAATCCAATCCCCCATGGAAGAGCTTGGAATCATGCACAAGAAGGAGAAGAAGTACAAAAATGGTGGAAAAATCGCCTTGGAACCGAGAGGAGAAGCTTGAGGAAGAAGGAGGATGAAAAAGTGGCTGCAAAACTGAAGTTTTCACGGTTTTTAAGCTCGGAGCGTCGAGACGCTAGGCCAGCGTCTCGACGCTGTGCCCTAAGTTGGCAGGCGCGCGCGCGCGGGGCGGCGTCGAGACGCGCGCGCGACGTCGAGCGAGCGTCGAGACGCTTGCGCTCGACGCTTGCTCTCGGGTGGAACTCCAGAATCACGCTTCAGACTTCGGGGCGTCGAGACGCTCGGCCAGCGTCTCGACGCTGTCGGCGTTGAGCGAGCGTTGAGACGCGCGCTCGACGCTGATGCACGTCTATCTTGGGGAATTGTCGGGGCAGCGTCGAGCTAGCGTCTAGACGCTGGGGAGCACGCAGATCTTCAATGACGGGCGCGCGGGCGAGGCGGACACGGGCGAGGCGCGCGGGCGCGCGCGGACATGGGCGAGGCGGAGCGGGCTGGCGCGCGGGCGCGAGGCGAGGCGGCGCGCGCGGGTCTGGCCGTCTGGGCGCGGGCGTGCGGTGCTTGCGAGCGGCGCGCGCGGGCGCGCGCGTGCTGCGTTCGTTGGGCGCCTGGGCGCTGCCCTCTCGGCTCTTAGCCCACTTTTGGGTCGTTTTGGCTCCCGAGCTCCGTTTGGCCTATCGTTTTGACCCGAACACTTCCCGAAACATGTTAAATGACCTTTTTAGCCCCGAAAATCATCAATGGACTTCCCGAGCTCTTCACCATGAAATCACCTATAAGAAAGCATTTTAATCAATATATGTCATGGTTTTAGCTAGAATTAGGGACATTAAGATAACTCTATTTTGGAGCTATCAATAAGTTTCGTCCATATATTTTGGGTTCTCAAATAACTGTTTTTTCTGACCATGCAGCCATTCAGTACCTGATGACCTAGAAAGATTTGAAACCGAGGCTGCTCCGATGGATCTTGCTTCTCCAGGACTTCGATGTGAAAATCAAGGATAGAAGGGGAGCGGAGAACCCAGTAGCCGATCATCTTAGTAGATTGGTTAGAAAAGAGGACCTCCTGCCTCTTGACGATGATTTCCCCGATGAGACACTCTTCAAAATTCATGCAGTACTTCCCTGGTATGCAGACATGGTAAATTACCTAGTTACAGGTAACTTTCCTTCCGGTTTCTCTTCTGCTAAGATAGTTAAGCTAAAAAGCGACGCTAAATCTTATGTATGGGAGGATCCCTTTTTGTGGAAGTTCTGCTTCGATCGAATTATTAGGAGATGTGTCCCCGAGAATGAGCATGGATCTATACTTGCTTTCTGTCATGATTATGCATGTGGGGGACATTTTGGGCCTAGGAGAACGGCAAGGAAAATTTTAGATAGCGGGTTTTACTGGACTTCTCTGTTTAAAGACGCATATAAATTTTGTAAAACCTATGATAAGTGTCAAAGAGTAGGGTCAATTTCAGGTAGAAATGAGATGCCTCAAACTTCTGTTTTAGTTTGTGAAATCTTTGACGTTTGGGGCATGAACTTTATGAGACCTTTTCCCCCTTCTTGTGGTTTTTCATACATATTATTAGTTGTTGATTATGTTTCTAAGTGGGTTGAGGCGAAAGCCACGAGAACTAACGATTCTAATACTATTGTTGGATTTGTTAAGTCTAACATTTTCACCAGGTTTGGAATCCCACGAGCCATAATCAGCGACCAGGGAACTCATTTTTGCAATCGATCTGTGGAGGCTTTGCTGAGGAACTATGGGGTACATCACCGAGTGTCCACCGCATACCATCCTCAGGCCAATGGGCAAGCCGAGGTCTCTAACAGGGAGGTAAAATTGATACTTGAGAAAACCATGAGACCAAGTAGGAAAGATTGGAGCATTCGCCTCGAGGATGCCTTGTGGGCTTACCGCACTGCCTACAAAACACCTATAGGGATGTCTTCTTATAGGTTGGTTTTTGGTAAGGAATACCATCTACCGGTTGAAATAGAACACAAGGTGTCGCAACGTTTTTGCGACGCGGAGCGGCCGACAACCTTCCTGTTAAACAGGGGTTTTCACAAAAAAATGGAGTCGCCACCAATCATTTCGGGTGTGATTGGTCACCTTAAAAATATGGTCTACGAAGTAAAAAACGAGGTTCGGGGGTCGGTTGAGTGTAGGGAAGGTGCTAGCACCCTACAACATCTCGTTTAAAAAAACGGTAGCCAAAACGTTTTATCCTAATTATCTAGCTAATTTCAAATGATCCTTAATTTGAAAACTAATAAAATAAACAATTAAAATTAAACAATGTCTCAACTAATCATACCCTATCTTTAAAATAAAGTAGGGTTTTGATTTTGTGAGTGAGTTTATTGATTTCGCCATTAACGCCTTAATCTCGATACCGAGATCATCGAACTTTAAAAATCATTTAATAAAATCGTTTTGTTTTAAAATCAATTTGAAATTCGATTAAAACTTTAATTAAAATTAAAACAACTTTTGTTGTGAAACAAATAATTTCGAAACTTAATTTGAACTTGATTTGAAATAAAAATCTTTTGTTTTGAAATCAAAATAAATCGAAATTCAATTTTAAAACTTAATTTTAAAATCAAAGGAAAACCTCTTTCTTTTAAAATTTGAATTAAAATTAAAACAAATTTTTCTTTGAAAAACAAACCATTTTGAAATTTAATTTAAAACATGATTTGAAATGACAATCTTTTATTTTTAAATGGTAAATCAAAAATCAATTTAAACGCTCAATTTTAAAATCAAATGAAAACTCATTTTTTAAAAGAAGGGCGTTCTTGTAATTAGCGCATAATGGCGGTGTTTGGAAAATAGATTAACAACAAATCCTCCAAATAGGGAAACCTCTATTTATCCCGGGATTTCAATAAGGTTAAAATAAAATACCCTCGAGATGAGAGGAACAGTCCTTCATCTCTCCCGAAAAATGATCAAATTAACGTAAGTAATCCCGAAAATAAACTTATAAATTAAATTGAAACGAATAACAAACTAACATGCATATACGATATAACCTAAGTATATAAAGCAGGGTATATATTGAACATGCAGGGGTATATATCCAAATCAGAGGGGGTATATATGCATATAGCACGGGTATATATCAACAACAAATCAGCTAAATATTAAGTAAATAGAGACAGGGGCATTATCGTAATTAACTAAAAATAAAAAAATAAACAATTAAACGTTACCCACGCAGCCGTCTGGCCTTCTTCTTCCACGCTTCTGTCATCAGCGCTCCGACCACCGCCGTGCGCCACCGTCTGGGTTCGAGAACGCCGTCGTCGCTATTCCGAAGCCTCGCCTCGCCTGGTTTGTTCGAGCTGCTGCCGGAGCTCGCCATTGTGGTTTGCTGAGGAAGACGGTCGGAGACCGCTGGCATCTGGTTCGAAGAGAACGAACGTCGTCTGGGTTCGAGGGGAGCGTTGGGGGACCGCCGCCGTGTGTCTGGATCTGGGCTGCGCCGTTCGCCGTCGTTCGAGGAGGTTGAAGATGGTTTCGGCGCCGTCTGGGTTCGAGGAAGATGATGGAACTCTGATTTGAGCTGGGTTGAAGATGGAGCATTGATCGCCGCTACCTCTCGTCATCCGTGAAAGAGATCCGCCACAGATCTGAAAGAACGAAGCTCGTCGCTGTCGTTCGTCGTCTGCAGCACTGTTGTTGAAGGTCCACCACCGTGAAGCTTGGAGGTCGAATCGCCGGAGAAGACGAAATCGCACCCGCCGTGGAACTCGAGATTGCACCGCCGTCGTCGTCGGAGGTCCGCCGCTGGTTCGAAGGGATGAGTTTAGCCGCTGTCTGGGTTCGCTCGTCGCCGTCGTTGGAGGTTGAAGATGAGGGGTCCACCGAGAACGTCGTCGTCTGCTTGTGAAGTTGATGAAGACCGCCGCCACTTAGTTCGGAGATCGCCGTCGTCGATCGCCGGAGGAAATGGAGCTCGGGTCACCGTCGGAGAGATCGAGGTCGCCTTGCCGATCTGCAGCTGGAAAACCCGAGTTGCCGCGCACCGCCGTCGTTTGAAGCTTAGCCGGAGAAGACAAGCTTGAGATGGTCCGCCGCCGCGTATCGCCGGAGCTCCGCCGCCGTGCCACCGTACGCGCCGCCTTGAGTCTTGCCGGAGTTAGGTTGGAGATGGTGGAGATGGATGAAAGAGATATGAATTTTGGAGAAGATGATGAATAGTAGGAGAGAGAGAGAGTGGAGAGAGAAAATGATTTTTATTGATTTTTGGGGATCCTCCCAGAATTTGTCTTATTCTCCTCTCATTTCCTCTCTTTCTATATATAGTAAACATTAGGTCACCAATGGGCCTTGGTTTGGCTTTTTCTTTAATTTCATGACCTACAAATCCAAGAACCGAACCGAGGCACTAAACCGAAACATTAACGAAGCACTAGACCAAGCACTAAACCAAACACCCTAAAACCTTAAAATTGAATCTTGAAAAGCAACACACCTAACCCTGAAAACATAAAACACGAAACCCTAAAAATGAAATCCCAAAAACTAAAAATCTAAAAAACGAAACGCAGCGGGAAACCGGGATCGAAGCGTTAAACCCTAAAACAAAACCCGGGAAGCTTCGAACGACCCACTAACGGAAAACAATTTTTTTGGTGATTTTCTTGAAAACTTCGAAAATAACGGAAAAACGCGAAATTAAAGAAAAACTGAAAAAATACTAAAAAATAGGTAAAAAAAACATAAAATGAGTGAAAAATCCAAAATGATGATAAATAAGGCCAGACGAAATATGGTGTCAACACAAGGCATTCTTGTTGGGTTTTATGTCCTAAAACTCGTAGTTTGTAAACTGAATGAATGTATATATTATATTTCAATAAAGTTGTTATTGAATTTTAGTGAATTGTGTTTGTATTAACCTATACCAATAACTAACACCCATGGCGATAGTATGAGTACTTGAACTTCATGTGTGACATGAATGTGAATCAAGTTCAAGTAAACAGCCAAAAATGGTCTATAGTATAGGGATAAGGCTGGGTACCTTATCCTGGGGACACTATTGGACGCGACTCACTTTGTATAGTACAAAACGATGTGATTCGAATCGTTTCATGTAGAGACATGTGAGTGAGGGCGTCCTGTGCAATGAGTTTGCACAAGACCGAACCAAGAAATAAAATCGCTCTTTCTTTATAACACCGTTTACTGTAAAGACCGATTTTTTCATTTGATGACTTAGGTAACTCGATCTCAATCCTGAGCTTACTATGAACTCCTGTTTATTCAACCTTATCCTTTGATTTGTACGGGTGAGAGTGGCCAGATCGCCGACTCAATAAGCCTACCATATTGGGGATAAGATTGAATAAGTGGCTGGGGACATAGTTGTAGCAAGATTGGAGTTCACTCCTACCCGTTTTAAGGGTTAGTAGAGAGGTTGTTCCCTTAAGTGCTGACTCCAGGTCTTGAACAGTGGGCCCATCCTCTCCTGATCAGGGAGGAATCTGATTTGATGGTTGGACCACAAATCAATTGTTCATTAGAGGTGTCAGTGGTACTTAAGGAACAAGATATAATACAAGGGTTAAACGGTTTAAATGACCCGTTGTGATTATGAACGACCTGTGAAGGATCGACTTACTGATGATAGTTATATCAAGAGGACACAATATATCTACAGTGAGGAGAGTGCAGCCCTTGGACTTTAGTGGAGTCTCCGGGGGTTAACGAATGTTGGTTAGTTCGGTTGAAAGAGTTTTGACCGGATAATCTCGTATCGTTGGAGTTCATGATCTGTAGGTCCTTACGGTTCTCCTGGCTAGCTCGGATAAAGCCGTGAAACAGTATAAAAGAAAAGAAAAGAATTTGAATCGTTCAAATTCGGGTTTGTGGAAGAAGAATAGACATATTTAAATATGATTTAAATATGGACATATTTAAATATGATTTAAATGTGAGATTGGTCTGAAAACATGAATAGGATTCATGTGCAAAAAGTCGGTTTTCGGAAAACCGGGTTTAATTATATTATTTAATTAATATTTGATATTGAATTAAATAATATTAATTAAAATATATATATTTTTTTTATTAATTAAAAAGTTTAATTAATAAAATAATTATTATTATTTTTTAATAATAATAATTTATAAATATATATATAAATATATATATATATATATATATATATATATATATATATATACATGTGTCTTACATGCAAGCATGTAAGACACATGTAATGTTTATATATATACAGAGTATATATAACATTGACTCATCAGATCAATTGAATAAAAAAAAAAAAAAAAAAAGAAAAGAAAAGAGCTGAGTGCTCTTTTGGTTCTTCAATTACGAATTGTGAATTCGAATTTGAAGTTTTCTCTCTCTATCTCTTCTTCTTCTCTGATTGAAGAAAAAAGTTTTCTTCAGTGAACCTTCTTCCCTCTTTTCTTGAATTAAAGGAGTCCCACCACTCCGTTTCTCGGCCCGAGGATAGCGGGACTACCGTGGGTGGTCCACGAACGTTTCGTGAGAAGGCTCGGTGAGCTCGTGAGGAGCTTCTGACGGTGATTTTGGAGATTTACGAACGACAAGGGTATGTGTTCTAACTTCTCTTTTTCATCGCTTTTGCATGTTTCCGTTTTGTTTAAATTGATGAAATTAGAGTGTCTATGATCCAAATCGCTTCCGCTGCGTGCCATGGGCGCTCCATCAATTGGTATCAGAGCGTTTTTGGCCACTCAATTTCTATCAATTTAAGTTATGGTGGGTTTTATTTAGAAATTGTTTCTGAATGGAATTCTAAAGTGAATATCGATTTTGGCATAGTTTCTTTTGAATTTCATTATTTGTAATTGCCCGAGAATGTATGGGCTTTAATGTATGCTAAAGAGTCTGTATTTTTTAGAGTCATTAGAGTCCATATAGGGTTCTTTGTGAAAGAAGTTTGAGTTTGAAACTCGCCGAAATGTTCGGTGTAAGTTCAAACTCATTCTGGGCAATACGAGGAGAATTCGAAGAATTTTTGGCCGAAGCGTTCGGAGGAAGCAAGTTGGTCAAAGGCGGTGCGAAGAGTTCGAAGTCCGCTCAAGACGTGGCTTGTTGATCAAGCTTGTAATAAATTAGTTATTGCTTGCTAAATGCCAAAATCGATCCACTTTAGTGTGTTTAATTAATTATGCATTGCGAATGTATGTTTTAATTAAATTCCATGTTTGTATGTGCATAACGTATGCCATATAGATTTAAAATCCCACCGTAGGAAGCATGCTTCATGCATTGAAAATATGTTATAAGTGTTATAATATATCGTATGCATATTTGGCAATTCATGAATTTTGATATAAGAGTTATATTAATTCATGAATTAGTTGTTGTTAGTTCAATAGAATAATTGATATAAGTGTTATATATTAATTATGAAATTGAATGAATAACATAGGTTGCCATAGTTTTATGCACATGGTATATTATAAGTGTTATAATGTATAGGATGCATGTTTATTCATGAGTATTAATATAAGAGTTATATTAATTCATGAATTAGATGTTGTTTGCTTAATAGAATAATTGATATAAGTGTTATATTAATTATGAAATTAAACATCCAACATTAGATGCATTTTGTTTGTTATAAGTGTTATAATGTATAGGATGCATGCTTAATTCATGAGAATTAATATAAGTGTTATATTAATTTATGAATTAGGAGTTGTATATTTAAAAACATAATCGATATAATTGTTATATTAATTATGAAATTAAATATTCAACTTGTCGTGCCTTAGTGTTGCATGTTTGAGAAGCATGTAGAAGTTTGTTGTAGTAAGTCTTAGTTTTGCAAAGCGTTGTAAAATTGGCATAGACTTTTAAAATCTATAACAAAGACAAAGGCATGCTCACTTAGGGTTGAATGTATCGTTCCGTTTCATTAGATGAATAGGTCGATATCTTGTAAATGCTAAGGTTACAAGAAACTCACCCGGGGACATCCTGTTCGAGGTTGGAGGTATTTAAGCTGACGGTTTACGGAACACCTCCTACCTGGGGACCATCCGGTACTTGAGTAAAGTTAACCCGACTTTATGAGCATGCGTGAGTGGTGTGAGGTAATAAAGTGTTTATCACCTAGACATCATAGGTAAAAGCTTGTTTTACCTAGACTTAGGCCTTATTGTCTTAGCCGGATAATGCCGGAGTAATTTACCCATTCCGTCTTAAAATACTTAGTAGAGGTGTTGAGAAGGTATATATGATATGTCCCTCTCCTCCTACGTTCTCTGTCAAGTTCACACCGTGAGAATTATGCTCGGCCTCGTGATGTCAATAGGGCATCCCCATTCGGATGGTATTTGCATAATTCAAGAGCAAGGTGAATGGAGAAAGTATTTATAGTAAGTGGGAGAAGGAAGTATGTCAATACATCCTGCAGTCTCCTCCATTGGATTGAACCGTGAGATTCCTATGTTCTGCCTGCTAGGTGCCCACAAGTGGTACCGATCCATTCGGAGGGCCGTTTCATAGGAATCGGAACATCTCAATCACCATTTATGGATAAAGAAACATAGAGCCATTCCCAACTTTGACATTTTCATTCGGTTGCATCGTTGGGGCCGCCCTATGAATTCTAAAAATGGAGGGTCACACTTACGAGATTTGCTAAGGAGTTAGTAAATCTTGACCAAACAGCGATAACTAAGATGCTATAGGAATATGAGATATTCTGGTATTAGCATTTAGTCAAGAATGTCTTGATTCAGTGAAGGAATGCTTGACTGCCCCTCGGTAGCGACCATTCTGACCCACTGAAGTATCGTTGCAGTTTAATAATGAGTTTTGGGTACATTATTATTCTTTGCTAAATTCTTGATTGGTGTGTAAATTAGGTTAAAATCTTTTCACTAATATTTATTCATTCTCTTTTCAGCATGTCTAGCTCTTTTATTCACTTACTAGCTTCCGATAAGTTAACCGGCGATAACTACGCGACCTGGAAATCGAACTTGAATACGATTCTCGTTCTAGATGATCTCAGGTTCGTCTTATCAGAGAATTGTCCTCCCCCTCCTAGCTCGGATGCGACTCGAACTGTTCGAGAAGCATATGATAGATGGACAAGGGCTAATGATAAAGCCCGAGTCTATATCTTAGCCAGCATATCTGATGTGTTAGCTAAGAAGCACGAGGATATGGTTTCTGCTAAAGAAATCATGTCTTCATTACAGGAGATGTTTGGACTTCCGTCCTCATCGGTCTGTCATGAAGCCCTCAAATTCGTTTACAACTCTCGCATGAAGGAGGGAACCTCTGTTAGGGAGCATGTCCTTAACATGATGGTCCACTTCAATGTGGCGGAAGTAAACGGAGCTATTATAAATGAGTCAAGTCAAGTAAGCTTTATCTTGGAATCTCTTCCGAAGAGTTTCCTTCAGTTCAGAACCAATTTGGTAATGAACAAGATAAAGTATAATTTGACTTCTCTCCTCAGCGAGCTACAGACCTATCAGTCCCTTCAGACTTCTAAAGGAAAAGAGAAGGAGGCAAACATTGTCACTTCTAGGAAATTCCAAAAGGGGTCGTCTTCAGGGAGTAGGTCTGAACTTTCTTCTATTAAGAATAAAAGTATTCAAAAGAAGAAGAAAGATAAAAGGAAGGGAAAAGCACCTGCTACTGCTAAGAGCAAGAGGAAAGCTACAGACAAAGGAAAATGTTTCCATTGTGGTGTAGATGGGCACTGGAAACGCAATTGCCTAAAGTATCTTGCAGAGAAAAAGGCTGAGAAAGAAAGACAAGGTAAATATGATTTACTTGTTGTTGAAACATGTTTAGTAGAACATGATTGTCATACCTGGATACTTGATTCAGGAGCTACTAACCATGTTTGTTCTTCTTTTCAGGAAACTAGTTCTTGGCAGCCACTTTCTCGCGGTGAGATAACTCTCAGAGTTGGAACTGGAGAGGTTGTCTCAGCTGAAGCAGTGGGAGCTGTAAAGTTGTTGTATAGAGATAGTTTCATTTTACTAGAAAATGTACTCCTGGTTCCTACCTTCCAGAGGAATCTTGTATCTATATCTTGTTTGTTAGAACAGTTGTATAAAGTATCTTTTGTTCATAATGAAGCGTTCATTAGCAAAAGAGGTGTACGCATTTGTTCTGCGAAACTTGAAAACAACTTGTATGTGTTAAGACCAACCGAAGCCAAAGCTATTTTGAACACTGAAATGTTTAAAACAGCTGAGACTCAAACTAAAAGGCAGAAACTTTCTCCAAGTACTTATCTTTGGCACTTAAGACTAGGTCACATTAATCTCAATAGGATTGGGAGATTGGTTAAGAGTGGTCTGCTAAATCGTTTAGAGGACAACTCTTTACCGCCATGTGAGTCTTGTCTTGAGGGCAAGATGACCAAACGATCTTTTTCTGAAAAAGGTCATAGGTCCAAAGAACCTCTAGAAATCGTGCATTCGGATCTCTGCGGTCCTTTGAATGTCAAAGCACGAGGAGGGTATGAATATTTCATCAGTTTCATTGATGATTATTCGAGGTACGGTTATCTTTATCTAATGCATCATAAGTCCGAAGCTCTTGAAAAGTTCAAAGAGTATAAGGCAGAGGTTGAGAACACATTAGGTAAATCGATAAAAACACTCCGATTAGATCGAGGTGGAGAGTATATGGATTTAAGATTCCAGGACTATATGATAGAACATGGAATAGTATCTCAACTCTCAGCGCCAGGAACACCACAGCAGAATGGTGTGTCCGAGAGGAGAAATAGAACCCTGTTAGACATGGTTCGATCTATGATGAGTTATGCTCATTTGCCTAGTTCGTTTTGGGGATATGCAGTAGAGACTGCAGTATATATTTTGAACATGGTTCCCTCTAAGAGTGTTTCTGAAACACCTTATGAGTTATGGAGAGGGCGTAAAGGTAGTTTACGTCACTTCAGGATTTGGGGGTGTCCGGCACATGTGCTAGTACCCAATCCAAAGAAGTTGGAACATCGTTCAAAATTGTGCCTATTTGTAGGTTACCCCAAGGAAACGAAAGGTGGTCTATTTTACGATCCTCATGAGAACAAGGTACTAGTATCGACTAATGCCACGTTCTTAGAGGAAGACCACATGAGAGATCATCAACCGTCGAGCAAAATTGTTTTGTCCGAATTTTCCAGGAAAGCTACAGACGGATCAACAAAGGTTGTTGATCAGGCTGGTCCTTCTCAAGAGTTGAGAAAGCCTCGACGCAGTGGGAGGGATGTAAGACAGCCCGACCGCTACATCGGCTTGTCTGAAACTCAAGTCGTCATACCTGATGATGGCGTTGAGGATCCATTGACCTTTAAACAGGCAATGAATGATACAGACAAGGACCAGTGGCTTAAAGCCATGGATCTCGAAATGGAGTCTATGTACTTCAATTCGGTCTGGGATCTTGTAGACCAACCAGATAGTGAAAGACCTATCGGTTGCAAGTGGATCTACAAGAGAAAACGAGACCAAGCTGGTAAGGTGCAAACCTTTAAGGCTCGACTTGTGGCAAAAGGTTATTCCCAAAGAGAAGGGGTGGACTATGAAGAAACCTTTTCTCCTGTTGCCATGTTAAAGTCGATTAGAATACTCTTATCCATTGCTACATTTTATGATTATGAAATCTGGCAAATGGATGTCAAGACTGCCTTTCTGAATGGTAATCTTGAGGAGAGTATCTATATGGCTCAACCAGAGGGATTCATACTTCAGGGTCAAGAGCAAAAGGTTTGCAAGCTTAATCGATCCATTTATGGGTTGAAGCAAGCATCTAGATCCTGGAATATAAGGTTTGATACGGCGATCAAATCTTATGGCTTTGAACAAAATATTGACGAACCTTGTGTTTACAAGAAAGTAGTCAATACTGTTGTAGCTTTCTTAGTCTTGTACGTAGACGATATACTACTCATTGGGAATGATGTAGGGTTCCTAACTGACGTTAAGAATTGGCTAGCGACCCAATTCCAAATGAAAGATTTGGGAGAGGCTCAGTTTGTTCTAGGGATTCAGATCTTAAGGAATCGTAAGAACAAAGTGCTAGCGCTGTCTCAAGCATCTTATATTGACAAGGTGTTGTCAAGATATTCGATGCAGAATTCCAAGAAAGGTTCGCTGCCTTTTAGGCATGGAATTCACTTGTCTAAGGAACAGTCTCCTAAGACACCTCAAGAGGTTGAGGATATGAGACGAATTCCCTATGCATCTGCAGTTGGTAGTCTCATGTACGCTATGTTGTGTACACGACCCGACATCTGCTATGCAGTAGGAATTGTCAGTAGGTTCCAGTCAAATCCAGGATATGATCACTGGACAGCCGTTAAACACGTCCTCAAGTATCTTAGGAGAACGAGAGACTATATGCTTGTGTATGGCGCGAAGGATTTGATCCTTGCAGGATACACTGACTCTGATTTTCAGACTGATATAGATTCTAGGAAATCTACATCAGGATCAGTGTTCACTCTTAACGGAGGAGCAATAGTATGGAGGAGTATAAAGCAAGGTTGTATTGCTGACTCCACCATGGAAGCTGAGTATGTCGCAGCTTGCGAAGCAGCGAAGGAAGCTGTATGGCTTAGGAAGTTCTTGACAAATTTGGAAGTTGTTCCAAATATGAACTTGCCAATCACCCTTTATTGTGATAACAGCGGTGCAGTGGCAAATTCTAAAGAACCTAGAAGCCATAAGCGTGGAAAGCATATTGAGCGGAAATATCATCTCATCAGGGAGATAGTGCAACGAGGAGATGTGATCGTCACACAGGTAGCCTCGGAGCACAACATTGCTGATCCGTTTACTAAGTCTCTCACGGCTAAAGTGTTTGAGAGACACCTAAAAAGTTTAGGGCTGCGAGCTGCTCAGTAGGACAGTGGGAGAAACTTTAGATATTTGATATTCTAGTTCTCTCAACCAGCATGTAGTCCACTGACGTTTTAGTCCAAGTGGGAGTTTGTTGGGTTTTATGTCCTAAAACTCGTAGTTTGTAAACTGAATGAATGTATATATTATATTTCAATAAAGTTGTTATTGAATTTTAGGGAATTGTGTTTGTATTAACCTATACCAATAACTAACACCCATGGCGATAGTATGAGTACTTGAACTTCATGTGTGACATGAATGTGAATCAAGTTCAAGTAAACAGCCAAAAATGGTCTATAGTATAGGGATAAGGCTGGGTACCTTATCCTGGGGACACTATTGGACGCGGCTCACTTTGTATAGTACAAAACGATGTGATTCGAATCGTTTCATGTAGAGACATGTGAGTGAGGGCGTCCTGTGCAATGAGTTTGCACAAGACCGAACCAAGAAATAAAATCGCTCTTTCTTTATAACACCGTTTACTGTAAAGACCGATTTTTTCATTTGATGACTTAGGTAACTCGATCTCAATCCTGAGCTTACTATGAACTCCTGTTTATTCAACCTTATCCTTTGATTTGTACGGGTGAGAGTGGCCAGATCGCCGACTCAATAAGCCTACCATATTGGGGATAAGATTGAATAAGTGGCTGGGGACATAGTTGTAGCAAGATTGGAGTTCACTCCTACCCGTTTTAAGGGTTAGTAGAGAGGTTGTTCCCTTAAGTGCTGACTCCAGGTCTTGAACAGTGGGCCCATCCTCTCCTGATCAGGGAGGAATCTGATTTGATGGTTGGACCACAAATCAATTGTTCATTAGAGGTGTCAGTGGTACTTAAGGAACAAGATATAATACAAGGGTTAAACGGTTTAAATGACCCGTTGTGATTATGAACGACCTGTGAAGGATCGACTTACTGATGATAGTTATATCAAGAGGACACAATATATCTACAGTGAGGAGAGTGCAGCCCTTGGACTTTAGTGGAGTCTCCGGGGGTTAACGAATGTTGGTTAGTTCGGTTGAAAGAGTTTTGACCGGATAATCTCGTATCGTTGGAGCTCATGATCTGTAGGTCCTTACGGTTCTCCTGGCTAGCTCGGATAAAGCCGTGAAACAGTATAAAAGAAAAGAAAAGAATTTGAATCGTTCAAATTCGGGTTTGTGGAAGAAGAATAGACATATTTAAATATGATTTAAATATGGACATATTTAAATATGATTTAAATGTGAGATTGGTCTGAAAACATGAATAGGATTCATGTGCAAAAAGTCGGTTTTCGGAAAACCGGGTTTAATTATATTATTTAATTAATATTTGATATTGAATTAAATAATATTAATTAAAATATATATATTTTTTTTATTAATTAAAAAGTTTAATTAATAAAATAATTATTATTATTTTTTAATAATAATAATTTATAAATATATAAATAAATAAATATATATATATATATATATATATATATATATATATATATATACATGTGTCTTACATGCAAGCATGTAAGACACATGTAATGTTTATATATATACAGAGTATATATAACATTGACTCATCAGATCAATTGAATAAAAAAAAAAAAAAAAAAAGAAAAGAAAAGAGCTGAGTGCTCTTTTGGTTCTTCAATTACGAATTGTGAATTCGAATTTGAAGTTTTCTCTCTCTATCTCTTCTTCTTCTCTGATTGAAGAAAAAAGTTTTCTTCAGTGAACCTTCTTCCCTCTTTTCTTGAATTAAAGGAGTCCCACCACTCCGTTTCTCGGCCCGAGGATAGCGGGACTACCGTGGGTGGTCCACGAACGTTTCGTGAGAAGGCTCGGTGAGCTCGTGAGGAGCTTCTGACGGTGATTTTGGAGATTTACGAACGACAAGGGTATGTGTTCTAACTTCTCTTTTTCATCGCTTTTGCATGTTTCCGTTTTGTTTAAATTGATGAAATTAGAGTGTCTATGATCCAAATCGCTTCCGCTGCGTGCCATGGGCGCTCCATCAATTCTGGGCGGTCAAGAAGTGTAACATGAGCTTCGATGAAGCCGACGAGGCAAGGTTACTTCAGTTGCAAGAATTGGATGAACTTTGTTTGGACGCCTATGAGAACTCCAAAATCTATAAGGAAAAGTTCAAGTTGTTTCATGACCGGAAGATCTTAAAGAAAAATTTTGAAGTCGGTCAGAAGGTTCTACTGTTCAATTCCCGCCTTAAGCTCATGCCAGGTAAGCTTCGTTCCCGTTGGGAAGGACCCTACATTGTAACTAAAACTTTTCCTTATGGCTCAATAGAGATTTGAAGCTTGGATTCAGACGAGGTACAAAAGGTGAACGGTCACCGTTTGAAGGTTTTCCATGAGGGTGAAGTCGAGTGCTATGATGCTACACTACTTCTAGTACCACCCGAGTACGAGAAGGGATGAGAGAGTGTTGGTAAAGTTGAGCAATCGAATCTAAAAATTTGCGCTTCTCAGAGGCACCCGAGTTTGGACTGTAATTCTGTTATTTATTGTTTTGTTGTTTTTGTTTATTTTGGCTTTTGAAGTTTGTTTGTTTTGTTTTTCTTAGGAGAAAAAGAGACGTGATCGACATTTCGGATCTATTTTGAAATT
Source organism: Herpetospermum pedunculosum (assembly GCA_028017165.1). Lineage (NCBI taxonomy): Eukaryota > Viridiplantae > Streptophyta > Magnoliopsida > Cucurbitales > Cucurbitaceae > Herpetospermum > Herpetospermum pedunculosum. Next base: position 46,465,054 of record CM051528.1, on the reverse strand, counting down.
CAGGATGCGCTCTATTTGCCGACCTTGCAAAATTCAGGGGAGATTTTATGTTCCCTTAGAATTTTGTAGTTTTAATTGTTTTATCTGATGGATTAATGCATTGGGGCAATGCATCTTTTAAGGTGGGGGTGAAGTTTGTTGAAAGAAGGACTTCTTTGTAGTTGTCAAACATGTGTATACTCTGATTTTTAGATGCTTAGAATTTGTTTGCATGTTGTCCGATGAAGACGATTTGTGATATGCTTGTGAACACTAAGTATTTGTGCATTTCGAAAAAATCATGAGAATGTATGCATATTTTGAGCCTATTTTAAAAAAAACAATTGCTACTTCCCTACATTCACTGAGCACATAGACCTCTTATTCTCAGTTTTGTAGGCTTAAAATGATTTTATTTGGTCTGAAATCTTGTTGTCAACCCGAAAGGTACTTTTAGGGATGCTTGATGTGTTAGAGTTAGTAATACTTCAATCGTTATATAACAAAGCTATGTGCCTTAAAAAAAGAGTGAAAGCTTGTAAATAATAACTCTAGAGATGCTCATTCTTCTTGTGTTGCCCATGTAACCCACAGTTGTCACTACATGAAAGGGGAACTAACAGAAGTGAGCATTAGTCCTTAAAAACGTGAGGCGAAAGTTCGTTTGACGTGTTAGGCTCTCTTGGAGAAGAAAAAAAATAAGGGTACAAAGTACTCAAAGAAAAAAAAAAAGAGAAGAAAAATAATAGGTCTTTTGATTTGTTGCTCTCTCCGACGCTGATAAGCCATTAGACAGTTATTATTGCCAGAAGTAGGGGGAAAACGAGCCTTAGGGTCAAATAAGAGAATTTTGGGTCTATGAGAGCTAGGATAAGAGGGGGCTAAGCACACACACGTAAGGGAGTAGGAGTTAAATCTTTGAAATGTTCTCAACTTATGCATGTGCCTGATTGTTTTCCGTTAGTATGAATACCTTGTTTTCACGAGCATTGAGTTTAGAGTCGTCATCATGCAAGTACTTTCTTTTGAGATAAGTCTGATTATACCTTGCTCGAGGACTAGCAAGATTCAGGTCGGTGGTGTTTTGATAGCTCTAAAATAGAGCTATTATTATGTCCTTAATATTGGCTAGAACCATGTTTATTATTGATTAAAATGCTTTTTTTGTAGGTGAACTCATGGTCGGGAGCTTTTGGAGTCCAAAGGCGTGTTTCGATGCTAAGACAGACGTTTTAGACGTTTCAGGATCACTTCGGGAAAGGAGGAACATAAAGAGTGAAGTTTTTGCCTAAAGGGAGCATCCAAAAGCAAATAATTTTGTCAAAACCCGAGATCAAGCGTCGAGCAGGAGTGTCTCGACGCTGCAATGAAGGAAATTCTTGTATGCCACTAAGTTCTTCCATGGAGTTTTGGAGAAATTCATCCTCCATGGAAGGCTAAACAAGATTAGTGCTTGATTTCAAATTTGAGATTGTGAACTTTTGGTTTTTGGAATCTTAATAAGGAGTTCCTCTATTTATAACCATTTTCCAATTGAAAATCTTTCAATGTGGGATTCTTGGGAGGGATTTTCCTTCATTGTTGTAAATGGACAAGGCCCATGACCTAGTCATTCCCAACATAAATTTCATGTGTTATAATTACTTATACGTAATTATAGGTATAACTACGAATATATACGAACCTTAGAAGTTATCCATGACACCATTTTTCATCAGTTTGATCGTTGGATAACTACCACTCTCAATCTCACAAATTGACTTCTTAAATAAAAAAATCACTTTTGTCATGAGCCAAGTTGATCTAGGCCCAACTTAGGATTGAATTACCTATAAGTCTATTATTAAATTTAGATATAATTAGAATTAATTAATAAAAAATTTAGAGGAATTAATTGGCTGTACATTCCATAACGATTTTGGAATTTTTTAAAAATATGTATGTTCCAATTCTCATCTCTTATTCTCGTTTTCCATAATCGAAAAAGCCTTAAAAATTTCAAGGTGTATTGGCTACTTTCGAACGACACGACGACTGAGAAGTTGGAGTTTATAGGAAATAATCGACTCCATTAACTGTGAATGTGACGTTGGTGATGGCAACGCTTTTGGTTATGTACGACGACGAACTTCAACGACGTTAAACGAAGACGACGAGGGGGGGGGGGGGGGGGGCGATTCTATCTGTTGTTTCTCTATGGCACATTTAATTTTGACGGTTGTGACGAGTTACTGTTCATTTGATTTCGAACGGCGAGGGAGGCGCTGTCGATTTCAAACGGCGATACAAAGTGGGTGACTCAGATGGCGGTAACGATTCACATACTTTTGATTTCGATGGCGAAGGAGGCGATAATTTCTTTCCACCACGATTCAACTTATACCACCACGACGAAAGTTGTACAGGAGGCGGTGGCAGATTTGTAGAGGGAGGCAAGGGTGGAGGAAGATAGAGAAAAAAATTAGGGTTTTTATATATTTGTTTCATTCCACGTTTATATTTCATAAACATGGTGTATATTTAATAATATTGGTATATATTCTTGTTTCATTCCATGTTTATATTTTATACATGTAGGATATACTTTATAATATGAGGTATATAATTCAAAATTAAAGTTGAATGAAATAATTAAAGTTTTTTTTTTTAATTTTTTTTTTAAGGAAGTATATATGTTGGATTATAGTATATAAATGAAGTATATATATATATATATATATATTAAACTATAGTATATAAATGAAGTATATATTGGAAAAGTTGAAATATTTTTGTTGACCGAGAAATTTTGGTCAATCAGCGGTTGCCACGTGTCTTCATCATGACTGTTGGATCAAATAAACTTAATCGATCAAATTGGGTCATATCGCAATTGGGCTCAAAACCAAATCGGCCCAAAAAGTTATTTAAATGACAATTTGGCCCAAAGCCCAAAAGCTCATTGGACCCAATCCCATTGGGCCCAAAACCCAAAAATCCATTGGACCGAAGCCCATTTGGCTCATGAGAACTCTATAAATAGAGAACTCTTTCTTCATTTGCATGGTTCCGAAAATTTCTTCTCCTAAGAACTCATAGAGAATTCACAAGCAACGAAGACTCCCAGAATCCTGAAGACTAAACACCGCTTGAAGATTAAACACCCGAAGACTTCACTGCTACGCGAAGCTGAAGATTCAACCTCCAGAACAAGCTGCGAAGCACTCGAGTAGAGTTACATTTAAGAGAGAGAATCAAAGGATCATACATTAGAGATTGTAATCCACTATGCACTGATACATACAAATATAAATACAAATCAAATTTATTTACACGTGTTAATTTTTCCATCGAAATCTTCGTGTGAACAGATTGACACGTCTAGTGGAACCTCTCTACCTCTCATCTTTTTCCCTCATCTCAAAGTACAAGTGAAGTTAGGTCATTCAGGACTCCTTCAATGACCGTTGTCAAAAACAATCCCTACACGGGTTCTACCCCCACGATTGTCCACATGATTTTGTCACAATTGTGAGCGGAGTAATGACATCGTCAGGGGCATCTACGAGTGACAAACTTATTATCAGATTTAACCCTCTGTTCGAGCTCGATTCTGACGTAGTATCCATCATAACGACTGAAACAAATACTATGGAAGAAAGAATGATATTGTCGCGGGCACCTACGAGTGACAAACTTGTTATCAGGTGTAACCCTCAATTTGAGCTTAATTCTGACGTAGCATCCATCATGATGACTGAAACAGACTTTATGGAGGAAAGAATGACATTGTGCTTGAGGGGATAATCATTCAGGAAAATTTCTTGTATGATGAATTTGTTCCCTCATCTGATCAACCAAAGAAGGGGTGTGATCCAAATGTGATGTCTGTAATGATGGCAGACGCACGCATAGGCGACGAAGTGATTGCTGAAATGGAAAAAAAACACTGATGAAAGTAGTTGAAGAACGAGACCTCGAGATTGTCCATTTGAGGAATCAGATGCAAAGCCGAGAGGCTGCAGAATCAAGTTTAACTCCTGCAGCAAGAAGAAATGACAAAGAAAAAATTGTCATCCAAGAAGACCAACCGCAACACTCAACTTCGGTTGCTTCGTTGTCTGTCCAACAACTGCAGGACATGATCACCAACACCATCTGAGCTTAGTACGGTGTGTTGGGTTTTATGTCCTAACACTCGTGGTTTGTAAAACGTTGTAAATGTAATATGTCTATTATTGCAATAAAGAGTTTTTGAGGTTTATTTAGTAAATTGTGTTTATTGAATATAGTGAAACGTGTTTGTATTAACCTATATCAATAACAACACCCATGGCGAAGGATGAGTACTTGAGCTTCATGTATGACATGAATGTGGATTAGGGTCAAGTAGACAGTCAAAATGGTCTATAGTATATGGATAAGGCAGTATATGGATAAGGCTGGGTACCTTATCCTGGTAACACTATTGGATGCGACTCGCTTTGTATTGTACAAAACGATGTGATCCGAATCGTTTCACATAGAGATGTGCGAGCGAGGGCGTTCTGTGCAATGAGTTTGCATAAGACCTGAACCACGAAATCAAATCGTTTTCTCTTTATAACGCCGTTTACTGTTGAGACCGACTTTTTCACATTTGATGACCTAAGGTAACTCGTTCTTAATCCCGAGCTTGCTATGAACTCCTGCTTATTCGAGAGTATCCTTAGACTTGTATGGGTGAGAGTGGCATAATGCCCGCTCAATAAGCCTACCAACTTGGGGATAAACTCGAATAGGTAGCTGGGGACATAGTATGGCAAAATGGAATTCACTCCTACCCTCCTTAGAGTCTAGTAGAGAGGTGTTCCCTTAATAGCTGACTCCGGGGCTTGAATATTGAGGCCTCATCCTCTTTTGTGTGAAGAGGATTCGGATCTGATGATTGGATCACAGATCAAATATTCATTAGAGGTGTTAGTGGTACTTAAGGTACAAGATGTTTCACAGAGGTTAAACGGTTTAAAAGACCTTGCTGTGATGACGGACACCTGTGAAGGATCGACTTACCCATGATAGTTATATCAAGAGGACACAATATATCTACAGTGAGGAGAGTGCAGCCCTTGGACTTTAGTGGAGTCTCTGGGGGTTAACGAAGGTTGATCGTTTCGGGTTAAAAGAGTTTTAACCGAATGATCTCGTATCGTTGGAGCTCATGATCTGTAGGTCCTTTAGGTTCTCCTGGCTAGCTCGGATAAAGCGGTATAGCAGGGCTATAGGGTAGAACTCGGAGAAATCCGAATTCGGGTCTGTTGTTCGAGGTTTGTGTATGTAAATATGATTTAAATATTTAATCGGAAGAAATCATATTTAAATATGATTTAAATATCGACCGGTGGAAAATATGAATTTTGATTCATATATTGGAATAGTCGGTTTTCGAAAACCGGGCTTAGTGGATAGTTTATTATAATATTAATATTTGATATTAATATTAATAATAATTGTTTTAATTAAAATTGTTTTAATTATAATTAATAATTAATAATTTATAATATTAATAATTATTTATAATTAATATTATTATTATTATTAAGAATCCACTATGGAGCCATGCATTGTGCATGGGTGTTGCGTGCTCAATGTTTAAAATAAAGATGCAATGGTAGAGCACTCAGAACATGCAAGCATACATGATCTTGTAGCAAGTAATAAGTATTTTTTCATTTGATTTCCCACAGAGATTTATTCTTAGTTACTAGCGAAGTGATTTGCTAAGTGAGAATGGGTGGATTAAATGGGGTAGATTTGGTTTTAAAGTGCCTAATTACTAAGGAAGGTGTAAATGATGGAAGCATAAACAAGTGCAAGTAGATAATAAACTAGAATGTAAAGAAGAGAACAATCAAACGAAGAGAGAAATGGCTAAGGCAAAATTTTAACTAAGGGAATTGCGGAAACAACAATTATTTAGCAATGTTACTAACAGCGAATTATGTGTAAAGTGTGGAAACAAGGGCTACTAACGACTCCTCTATAGGCTTTTTCACACGATTCTCAAGCATTAGATCAACTCATCATGCATCAAACTAACTCATTCTCATGTATTCTCCGATTTCATGCATTAGATCCTTTAGTTTACTCATGTCCAAGTAAGGTCTTAAGCATCTTTTTATAACAGCAAGTATTGGTTTGTACTAGGAAAACGCCTATTCCTAGGTCGTTTTCTGGCTACCTTGAGAGGCTAGCATGGATGTACGACTCTGAACTCTTACTCCTTCCAGAGGTTAGGAGTTCTTTGGACAAAATGGATGGCCAATCGAAATTGCCCGTGGGATGAAGCTTACATACATTCAATGCATTCGAGAGCTATCCTACATGCTTGATTTACGTGTTTCTACCTATAGATTTGTCATTAGCATGCCCTTATGTGATTTAGTTACTCATAGATGAGAATGGAATGGGAAGAATAGATGGAGACGACATGCTTAGTAGAATAATAAAGACAAAACAGAAGGGGAAAGCAGTAAGCAGACGAGATGAAGAGCTTATGAATTGACGAAATAATACTTCGATTAACTAAAGTTTGAACTAAACAAATGACAGCCTTGAATAACTAAAGTAAAACAGAAAGCAATGAAATGAAGTAGAGTAGCTAACGACAGGAAAATGACAACAAACAGCAAAGGAAACAGGAAGCTAAAGCAGAAAGCAATTAAATCCGTGCGTGATCTTCTCGTTGCGAACGCCTCGGCTGAAGGAAGAAGGAAAGCCTTGCTTGGATGAATCTAATCAGAAGAGAAGACAAATCTTCTCTTCTTCCTATCAGATTGTCGACTCCAACAGCTGATCCCTTCAAACCAACAGACTGAAGAGAGAAAAAGAGTAGAAAAGACTGCGTTGAACTGGAAGTCTACGCCTTTCGAGTGTGTTTCAACCTTCCATCTTGACCTCCTTTTATAGTGTTCTGCAGGTACGATTGAGTCAAGGAGAACCATCCATTCTAAACGTCATACTTCTACGTGGCTGCAGGAGAAAGAATGGGCCCCTGAAAGATCGGAACAAAACAGAAATCGGTTAGACAACTTACGGATTTCACTTAAAACATTGCGGTTTTAGCAATGTTTCCGCAATGCTTCAGCAATGTGCAATTTTCACTCTATTAGCTTTGTTTTCGGTTCTTTTCCTTTCCTTTTACCTATAAGTCCTAATTTAGCTTCATTCTACTAATTCTCATATATAAGCACGCGTTTAAGCTAAATCCTACCAAAAACACCTAAGAGTGTACATCTTTCTATAGCAAACAAGTCCTAAAATAGTCACTTTTGGAGACGTAACACACCCCCAAACTTAAGGTTTTGCTCGTCCTCGAGCAATCTAAGGACTTTATCTAGGCTGCTGTTAACCTCTCTAACTACTTGCTGACTCCCCTAAGTTCCTATCTATGGCAATGCTGTCCTGTGACACGCTTCTAAGCTTAAAACTAACTTCTCATTTTGCTTCTTCTGACTTCTCTCGCCTTATGAACCTACTGTTTCATTAACTCCCCACAACTGATCTATTTGCTTTGGTCATTAAGTTCATTGTGCAACTATCCCTACGGTTTCAAATTCTACCTAGCTTTACCCCAGACTCAGTACATGCTTCTAATGTTTTTCTTTTGAGCTACCTAGGATTCCTTAGAGTCATGCCAGTCTTAGTATAAACCAGTGACAGTAGTACATTCATAGAACAACCTAAACCCTGGCATCACTACATTGGTCATACATTCATCTCCCTAAACAAACCTACAAGCTACAACCTTGTGCTTAGCTAATTGAGGATCAGAGTTCTTTTATTCAGGACACCTAAGCACACAAAGCTGCAACCCCTAGGCATACATTCTTCTTCCTTAGTTTATTCTTTTTCTTTCTTTCTTTGGGGGCCTCTCCTTTGGTTGCCTTTTGATGCAATGCCACTTGTGGGTTACACACATGGCACTGATTACTCAGCAATCTTAAGAAAGACACCTCTTTTATTCTTTTTTTCATTTTTTTTTTCAGTTCATCATTTTTGCAAAGGAGAAGAAGAATGCTTATGTCTAAAGGGAGAGAGGAATGTTCCTAGGCCTAGGGTGGACTCCCCCAAGCTTAAACTTCTCATTGTCCCCAATGAGAGTCTGAGGTGGCACACCCCCAAACTTGTCCTAGAAGCATCTAGTCTAGGGCAAAACAAAGAGAATCTAAAAGTACTAGGCATAGAAAGAACATTCTTAAAGCAAATAACACTGCAGCAGAAATTTGTAAAACAGTACGGTAAGGACTTAAAGATATGCATGCTGAGCAACTTAAGGGAGCTAAATTAAACTATCAAAGGTGTCCTGAGACACTCATCCAGCATGCTTACAGATAGATCATATATGGCAGTCAAGTAAGCAGCAAGAGAACAAAATTGAAACAGAACCAGCCTATCTAACAGTCAGTCAATAGCATGCGATAACTAACAAAAATTGCGGCATCCGCAATAATTTCGCAATGAACCCGCAGGGCTTATATATCAGTAAACAACCCCTTTTGCATGCTATTTCCAATCATCACAGCTAAACAAAAAGGAAACTAAAACAAACTACGTAATCAGAAACCATCTACCTAAACTAAACTATCCTAAACAACCAAAAGAAAGAATGAAACACAGACCAAATATTGTATTCAAAATGACAGAATTCACCAAGTTTAACGAAAAGCAGATTTTCTTTTTTTTTTTAAGAGGGAACAGAAGTACTCCCTCGAGTGCCCTTCAGACTGGCACTCAAACATCTTCATCATCCCGCTTCCTCTCCCTTGGAGGTGTCCATGGCTTCAGTAGATCAGTGGGGAAGGCAGGGAAGATGCATCCCAATTGATCAGCCACGTCTTTGTCCCTCACTTGAGCATACTCAGCCCATTGCGCCATCTTGCGCTGGAGATCCATCAAGCAAGCCATGGAAAGAGATTGAGCTGCAGCCAGGCCGTCTAGCTCAAATTCCATGTTTCCCCTTCTTCGCATTCGCAGGCCTGTAGGCAGCTCCAGATGACCTGTGTAGGCCAACTGCCTCTCCATCCTTTTGATTGGCACACCTGCACGTAAACATAGCTTAGTGATGGTGTTTGGGAAGAAAAGAGGGCCCTTACCTTTCTTGGCACAGTCGGCTATTGAGGCTGCAATGACCTCACCAACATCTATAGTGAGGCCCCTCATAATTGCATACACCAGCAATGATCTCCCTTGATTTATGGTGGTTTCGTGGGTCACCGGGGACAGACGCCTGCGCACGAAGGAGAACCACACGGCTGCCTTGGCCGTAAGGGTCGCACTCATCAGAGTGTGCTTCCCATTACGTGAGATTGTCCACGCAGCCTCAGGTTGGCCTATGATGCGCAGGGCTTCTTCCAAGACAGCCTCAGTTGGTGCATCGATGATCCTTTCGTAGTCAGTAAATTTCTGCCCCTTGAGGCCATAGGCTTCATTGATAGCCTTGGCTGAAAAATCGACCTCAATCCCCCTCACCATGGACAGACCATCCTCGGGGTGCGTCAGATTTGCGTAGAAGTCGTACACCATGCTGGAGTAGGCAGGGATGGGCGGTCTGCACAGCTCTTCCCAGCCGTGGTTGGTGATCCCTGCGCGCAAAAATTGCGGCAGGTCCGCCAATGCATCAAGAAATCCCTTCTCATGGAGTAGGTCCCTTTTCCTCAACTCATTGCCCCTTGATTCTGCGTCTGAAGATTGAGGTTCATCTTCGGGGTACAATTTGGCTTTCCCCTTATCCCATGCCTTGGCCGACTCAGCAGCCTCGACCTTCAGCTTCTTCAAAGAAGGCTCACTACTGACCTTCTTCTTCTTGGATCGTTTGGAAGCTTTTGGCCATTTGGCCTTCACAGTCTTGGGCGCTTTCTTCTTCAGCCGTGCCCTGGTGGTGATCTGCTGGAGGCAGTCCCCCAACGTCTCGTCCATCGAGTCTCTCCCCTCGGGCTATCAGGGCTGACTTCCCTCAAAGGAGAGAAGACTTCATCTTCCTCAGCCGCTTCTTCGCTCGACGCTGATTCTTGATGTTCTTCAATCGGAGCTTCAGGCTCAGGCGTCTGCGAAGATGGAGATAGCTCAGGGCTCTGTGAAGGTGGAGATGGCTCGGGGCTTTGTCTGGCCGTCTCGTAGGATGGACGACCACTCCCTTGACTCTCCACAGTGGGAGTCTTTTCCTTGATCGGTGCATCCTCGACTGCCATCTTCCATTTTCTCTTCTTGGGTGTACCTACTGGTTCAGATGGACCAGCAGGGATTTCGGTCACCACCTTCCACTTTTTCTTGCGTACAGGAAGCTTAGATGGTCGTACGGGTTGCGCAGCTTCGGCCTCTACCAAGGCAAGTAGTGCCTCTCTCGCAGCTACCTCGGCGTCCGGTGACTTCTTCTTGGAAGCAGATCGCTCAGCCCGTGTAAGCACCATTGTTGATTTGGAGAGATCCGAAGGTAGGAGATGCAGAGGAAGAAGAAGGGTGATTTCTTGAAGTCCAACGAATGACGGAAGCGTATGGGGCACAGCTGACTTAACGGCTATTTGTAATCAAGTGAATCCCAACGACTCTTTCTGTTGCGGTTTCAGCAAATCCACCGCAATTAAATGGCCGTTGAGGATTTTCTTGATTTAAATCCCAAGATTCTCACAACTCAATCTTTGATTTGGCCCGATTTCTTCCTCGATTTTTTTACCCTTGATTCATCTCCTTGATTTCCTCTTTTGATCCCCTATTAAAACACACAAAATTAACATCAAATTCGTAATAAAAATCACACCTAAACATACAAAAATAACAACCGAAGAAATTCAAAACAACACAAAAAAAAACTAAGGCATAGCCTCGCATGGACGAGCACAGTAATCACTCGTCCTCTCTCGGTTTTATTTTCAAGCTTCAGATAAGAGGAAGGCCGAGAGTGTCTTCACATCTCCTTCCTCGTAGTAATGCTTCAATCGTGCACCATTGACCATAAACGGTTGCCCGTGCTGCAGGTTCCTAATCTCAATTGCACCATGATCAAACACATTAGTTATAACAAAAGGACCTGACCATCTGGACTTAAGCTTGCCTGGAAATAATCTCAACCTTGAGTTAAATAACAAGACATGCTGACCTTTCTTAAAGTCCTCAATCCTAAGTCTACTATCATGCCAAATTTTAGTTTTTTCCTTATACATTTTAGCATTTTCATAGGACATATGTCTCAGCTCATCAAGCTCATGTAATTGCAGAGACCGCAATGTTCCCGCATCGGTCACGCAATAATTTAGCTCTTTTAAGGCCCAAAATGCTTTGATTTCCAATTCGAATGGTAAGTGACATGCTTTGCCATACACAAGTCTATAAGGAGACATACCTAGGGGTGTCTTATATGCAGTCCTATATGCCCAAAGTGCATCATCTAACTTAAACGACCAATCTTTTCTATTAGGTTTGACCACTTTTTTGAGTATGTTTTTAATCTTCCTATTTGATATTTCAGCTTGTCCATTCGAATGTGGATGATAAGGGGTGGCTACTCTATGTCTAACATTGTACTTAGCCAACACTTTTTCCATAGCTTTATTAATAAAGTGAGTCCCTTCATCACTAATTATCGCTCGGGGTGTACCAAACCTAGTAAGGATATGTCTATTAAGGAACTTAATGACTGTTTTGGCATCATTTGTTGGACATGCTATGGCTTCTACCCATTTAGATACATAGTCTACAGCTACTAGTATATAAAGGTTACCTGCAGATGGGGGAAATGGTCCCATGAAGTCAATGCCCCACACATCAAAGAACTCCAACTCTAAGATGTAAGTGAGAGGCATCTCATCCTTCCGACTAAGGTTACCTGTTCTCTGACATTCATCGCAGCTGTGTGCATGGTCGTGGGCATCTTTGAAGATCGTGGGCCAATAGTAGCCACTCTGGAATACCTTCGCAGCTGTCCTTTGGCCACCAAAGTGTCCACCATAGGGAGATGTATGACAGTGCTGCACCACAGACTTCGCTTCAGCAGCTGACACACACTTCCTCAGCAAACCATCTGCACATGTCTTGTAGAGTGTAGGATCGTCCCAGATGAACTTCCTATCTTCATGTAGAAACCTCTTCTTTTCTTGTCCTCCCTTGAAAGTTGGTAGTACCTGCGAGGCAAGGAAGTTAGCAATATCAGCAAACCAAGGTTCCTCATCGTTATCACGATGTGCTAACACAAAGACATGTTCATCGATAAAGGCATCAGAAATTGCGGTTTCCGCAATTTTATCGCAATTATGCTGCAACCTAGAAAGATGACTGTTAAGTCTCTGAAAGTGACTTATTTAGGACCCATTTAGCTTAAGAAGATGTACACATTTAGGTGTTTTTGTTAGCATTTAGCTTAAACCTATGCTTTAATATGAGAATTAGAAGAAGGTAGCTAATATAGGACTTGTGTACAATAGGTAGAAAAAGGGTTGAAAACCGAAGAAAAGAATGAAAAAATAACCATTGCAAATGAATTGCGGAATAATTGCGGTGACCGCAATTATTCAAGTTAAAACCGTAAGTTGGCTGATCTTTTTCTGTTTAGATCCGACTTTTCAGGGATTCGTCCTTTCTCCTCCATCCATTCTGATATATGACGTTGAAGATTGATGGTTCTCCTTGGCCCAAACGCACCTGCAAACTACTATAAAAGGGGGTCAAAGTCGGAGGTTCAGTGATGAGTCGAAGCGCAGAAGTCTTCTTGCAGTCCACCATTTCCATCTGTTTTCCTTTGCCGTCTGTTGGAGTGAGAGTCTAAGCTTTTGGAATCGATAATCTGATAGGAAGGAGAGGAGATTCTTCTTCTCTCTCGATTGGATTCATCCAAGCAGAGCTGACTTCTCATCACCATCATTCGAGGCGACTGCCACGGAGTTTTCTAGCATACCTTTACTGTTTTCTGCTCTGTTCTTCTCATTTCCATTTCTGATCACTGTTGTTCTTAGTGTAGCATTTCAATTACTGCATTTCGTTGTTATCTGTCTTGAATTCAGTTCTTTTAAAGCTTTCCTTTGTCATTCAAACATTTAAAGTAATCGAAGTATACTTCTGCATTTTACAGTTTCCATCTGTTTCTGCTACGGCTTTAGCTTGCTGTTTTAAGTACATTTATCTTCTAAGCATGTCTGTTTTATCTACCTTTTCTATTCTCCACATATCCATGAGTAACTAAAATCACTTAGGGGCATGCTAATGACAGAACTATAGGCTAAAAAACGTGAGTCAAGTAGGCAGATTAACACTCGAACATTGATTGTATGTAAGCTTCATCCCATGGGCAATTTCGATTGGCCATCCATTTTGTCCAAAGAACTCCTAACCTCTGGAAGGAGTAAGAGTTCAGAGTCATATAATCATGCTAGCCTTTCATGGTAATCAGGAAACGGCCTAGGAATAGGCGTTTCCCTAGTACAAACTAAACACTCCTGCCTTAACAAGATGCTTAAGACCTTACTTTGAAGTCGAGTAAACTTGAGTCTCTCATGCATGGAATCGGACGATACTTGAGATAGAGTGAGTTTGATGTATAGAGAGTTGATCCAAAGCTTGATAATCGTAATAAACTGCCTATAGGATAGTCATTAGTAGCCCTTAATTCACCCTTTTAATCAGTTTCGCTGCCATTTAATTGCGGATTAATTGCGGTTCTCGCAATTCTGCTAAAACGCATTCTGTGTAGCTGTTTTCTTCTTCGTTTATTGATTCCATCTCTTGTTCTTTGAGCCTGATTTTAACTTTAATTTGTTTATGGTATATTCCTTTACACATCCAGTAAAACTTAGATAATTAAAAACCAATTTTACCCCATCAAATTCATCCCATCTTTCTTAACAAATACACTTCGCGAATAGCTAAAAATGAGTCTCTGTGGAAAAAACGAATGAAATATACTTACTACTTGCTGTGAGACCATGTATGCTTGCATGTTCTAAGTGCTCTTTCTATCCTTTTGCATATTTATCTTTTCACATTGAGCACGCAACAAGTTTTTGGCGCCGCTGCCGGGGCCTGAGTTAATGTTAAATCTGCCCAGATTGAATTGCGAAATAATTGCGGTTCCCGCAATTTTTGTGACTGATTGCATGTTTTGGACTGTCTGTTTAGTTAGGCTGTGATCTGTTAAATTCTATCTTTTGTTGCTAGCATGACTACCTTATATAGCTGATCTTGAAGCATGCTGGATGAGTGTCATAGGACACCCTTTGATAGTTTAAATTTGCCTCTGAATAGTGCTCAGCATGCATAAACCATAAGGCCTTAAACCTGTCTGTTATGTTCAAATTTTCTGCTGCTGGGATAGTTGCTTCTAGAATGTTTTGCCTATGCCTAGGATGTTTAGATTCTCTTTGTTTTACTTTAGACTAGATGCTTCTAGGACAAGTTTGGGGGTGTGCCACCTCAAACACTCATTGGGGACAATGAGTAGTTGAAGTTTGGGGGAGGCCACCCTAGGCCTAGGAACATTCCTCTCTCCCTTAGAAACATAAGCATTCTTCTTCTCCTTTTAAAAAAAAAAAAAATGATGAACAAAATGAAAAAAAGAATAAAGGGGGGGAGTTTCTCTTAGGTTGCTGAGTAATCAGTGCCAAGTGTGTAACCCACAAGTGGCGTTGCATCAAAAGGCAACCAAAGGAGAAGCTCCACCTAAGAAAAAAAAAAGAGAAAAATATAGGGAAGAAGAATGTATACCTAGGAGTTATAACTTTGTGGCTTAGATGTCCTATTTAAAAAGAACTCTGATCCTCAAAGTAGCTAAGCACAAAAGTTGTAACTTGTAGGGTTGTTTTAGGGAGATGAGTGTATATCCAATGTAGTGATGCCAGGGCTTAGGTTGTTCTCTAAAAGTACTACTGTCACTGTTAATACTAAGACTGGCATGACTCGAAGGAATCCTAGACACATTAAAAATAAGCTAGAAGCATGTACTGAGTCTAGAGTAAAGCTTGGTAGAATTTGAAACCTTAGGGATAGTAGCATGATATCATAGAAGTAGTTAGATCAGTAGTAAGGGGTTAACAGAAACAGCAGGTATAGTAGGCAGGTGAAGTCAGAAGAAGCTAGACAAGAGGTTAGTTCTAAACTTAGAAGTGTGTCACAGGACAGCACTGCTAGAGACAAGAATATAAGGGAGTTAGTGAGTAGTTAAAGAAGAAGAAACAGCAGCCTAAGTAAGTCCTTAGTATGCTTGAGGACAAGCAAAGCCTTAAGTTTGGGGGTGTGTTAAGTCTCTGAAAGTGACTTATTTAGGACCCATTTAGCTTAAGAAGATGTACACATTTAGGTGTTTTTGTTAGCATTTAGCTTAAACCTATGCTTTAATATGAGAATTAGAAGAAGGTAGCTAATATAGGACTTGTGTACAATAGGTAGAAAAAGGGTTGAAAACCGAAGAAAAGAATGAAAAAATAACCATTGCAAATGAATTGCGGAATAATTGCGGTGACCGCAATTATTCAAGTTAAAACCGTAAGTTGGCTGATCTTTTTCTGTTTAGATCCGACTTTTCAGGGATTCGTCCTTTCTCCTCCATCCATTCTGATATATGACGTTGAAGATTGATGGTTCTCCTTGGCCCAAACGCACCTGCAAACTACTATAAAAGGGGGTCAAAGTCGGAGGTTCAGTGATGAGTCGAAGCGCAGAAGTCTTCTTGCAGTCCACCATTTCCATCTGTTTTCCTTTGCCGTCTGTTGGAGTGAGAGTCTAAGCTTTTGGAATCGATAATCTGATAGGAAGGAGAGGAGATTCTTCTTCTCTCTCGATTGGATTCATCCAAGCAGAGCTGACTTCTCATCACCATCATTCGAGGCGACTGCCACGGAGTTTTCTAGCATACCTTTACTGTTTTCTGCTCTGTTCTTCTCATTTCCATTTCTGATCACTGTTGTTCTTAGTGTAGCATTTCAATTACTGCATTTCGTTGTTATCTGTCTTGAATTCAGTTCTTTTAAAGCTTTCCTTTGTCATTCAAACACTTAAAGTAATCGAAGTATACTTCTGCATTTTACAGTTTCCATCTGTTTCTGCTACGGCTTTAGCTTGCTGTTTTAAGTACATTTATCTTCTAAGCATGTCTGTTTTATCTACCTTTTCTATTCTCCACATATCCATGAGTAACTAAAATCACTTAGGGGCATGCTAATGACAGAACTATAGGCTAAAAAACGTGAGTCAAGTAGGCAGATTAACACTCGAACATTGATTGTATGTAAGCTTCATCCCATGGGCAATTTCGATTGGCCATCCATTTTGTCCAAAGAACTCCTAACCTCTGGAAGGAGTAAGAGTTCAGAGTCATATAATCATGCTAGCCTTTCATGGTAATCAGGAAACGGCCTAGGAATAGGCGTTTCCCTAGTACAAACTAAACACTCCTGCCTTAACAAGATGCTTAAGACCTTACTTTGAAGTCGAGTAAACTTGAGTCTCTCATGCATGGAATCGGACGATACTTGAGATAGAGTGAGTTTGATGTATAGAGAGTTGATCCAAAGCTTGATAATCGTAATAAACTGCCTATAGGATAGTCATTAGTAGCCCTTAATTCACCCTTTTAATCAGTTTCGCTGCCATTTAATTGCGGATTAATTGCGGTTCTCGCAATTCTGCTAAAACGCATTCTGTGTAGCTGTTTTCTTCTTCGTTTATTGATTCCATCTCTTGTTCTTTGAGCCTGATTTTAACTTTAATTTGTTTATGGTATATTCCTTTACACATCCAGTAAAACTTAGATAATTAAAAACCAATTTTACCCCATCAAATTCATCCCATCTTTCTTAACAAATACACTTCGCGAATAGCTAAAAATGAGTCTCTGTGGAAAAAACGAATGAAATATACTTACTACTTGCTGTGAGACCATGTATGCTTGCATGTTCTAAGTGCTCTTTCTATCCTTTTGCATATTTATCTTTTCACATTGAGCACGCAACAATGACCCGCAACTACATTTTCGCATCCTTTCTTATCTCTAATGTCTAGATCAAACTCTTGCATCAACAATACACATCTAATTAACCTAGGCTTAGCATCAGCCTTCCTCATAAGGTATTTTAGTGAAGAGTGATCAGTGTACACGATTGTCCTAGTGCCTACAATGTAATTCCTAAACTTCTCTCAGGCAAACACTACAGCTAGCATTTCCTTTTCTGTGGTTGTGTAATTACATTGTGCTTCATTCAGTGTCTTACTAGCATAGTATACAGGATGTGTTAGTTTGTCAATCTTTTGTCCTAGCATCACCCCTACTGCATAGTCACTCGCATCACATAACATCTCAAATGGGAGATCCCAATTTGGTCCTACTATAATAGGTGCTTTGACTAAGGCTTCCTTAAGGGTTGTCCAGGCTAAGAAACATTCTTTTGAGAAGATAAATGGTTTATTTAGCTCTAGAAGCTCACACAAAGGTTTAGAGATCTTTGAAAAGTTCTTAATGAACCTTCTATAGAAACCTGCGTGTCCTAAGAAACTTATAATAGCTTTTACATTCTGAGGTTCCACTAGCTTCTCTATTATTTCAATCTTGGCCCTATCGACCTCTACCCCTGCTCTAGAAACTCTGTGACCTAGGACTATTCCTTCTTCCACCATAAAGTGGCATTTCTCCCAATTAAGGACTAGGTTGGTCTCCTCACACCTAGCTAGGACTTGTCCTAAGTTCTCTAAACAATTTGTAAAAGAATCACCAAAGACTGAGAAGTCATCCATAAATATCTCTATCATGGATTCATCTAAGTCAGAAAAAATAGCCAACATGCACCTTTGGAATGTTGCTGGTGCATTGCATAAGCCAAAAGGCATTCTGCGAAAAGCAAACGTTCCAAAAGGACATGTGAAGGTTGTTTTCTCCTGGTCCACAGGGTCTATGGTGATTTGGTTATATCCAGAATAACCATCTAGAAAGCAGTAGTAGGCTCGGCCAGCTATTCTATCTAACATCTGGTCTATGAATGGTAAAGGGAAATGATCCTTTTTTGTTTCTTTATTCAATTTTCTGTAGTCCATACAGACTCTCCATCCTGTAATAGTTCTAGTAGGAATTAGTTCATTACTCTCATTCACTACTACAGTCATCCCCCCCTTCTTAGGTACACATTGAATTGGACTCACCCACTGACTATTGGCTATAGGGAAGATTACACCTGCATCTAACCATTTTATTATCTCTTTTTTAACTACCTCCTTCATGGAGGGGTTCAACCTACGTTGGTGATCTACTCGGGGTGTATGTTCTTCTTCCAATAGTATCTTATGCATGCAGTAGGAAGGACTAATACCTCTAATGTCAGCAATCGTCCATGCAATAGCCCTTTTATGTTGCTTAAGCAGTAATATTAACTCAATTTCATGCTTTTCACTTAACTTGGACGAAATGATAACAGGCAAAGTATCATGCTCTCCTAGATATGCATACTTAAGATGATCAGGCAGTGGTTTCAATTCTAAGATAGGTGGATGCTCAATGGATGGTTTCAATGGATTCATGGATCTTTCAGTCAAGTCAATAGTCATACAAACATGCTGAGGTTTATCCACAGGTATATCCATTATTTCAGAGATATTTAAGTCAGTTACATCTAATTGTACATAATCATTGGCATGCTTAATCAGTAATTCATGCTCAAGTTGCTCTTCCATTAGTGAATCTACTATGTCCATACTTGCACAAGATTCAGAGTCAGAAGGATACCTTAGGGCTTTAAAGACACTAAACTTAACCTCCTCATCATGAACCCTCATGGTGAGCTCACCTTTCTGAACATCGATCAAGGCCCTACCTGTGGCTAGAAATGGCCTGCCTAATAGGATGGGGACCTCCTTGTCTGCTTCATAATCCAGAATGATGAAGTCTGCAAGAAAAATGAACTTGTCAACCTTGACAAGAATATCCTCTATCTTACCCTCAGGGTAGGCTATGGATCTGTCTGCCAACTGCAAGGTGACAGTGGTAGGACGTGCTTCCCCTATTCCAAGCTGACGGAATAGTGATAGAGGCATGAGATTTATGCTGGCTCCCAGGTCACAAAGAGCTCTGCCCACGTGCTTGCCTCCCAACTCCACTGGTAAGGTGAAGGAACCAGGATCCTTCTCCTTCTTTGGTAGCTTGTTCTGGAGTATAACACTGCACTCCTCAGTGAGATTCACTATTTCAAATTCACCAATAATTTTCTTGTTAGTAATTATATCCTTCAAAAACTTAACATAAGAAGGTATAGATTGCAAAACCTCTACAAATGGAATATTAACATGCACTTGCTTTAGAATTTCTAAAAATTTATTAAAGTGCACTTCCTGTTCTTGTTTTTTCTTTAGCCTTCTAGGGAATGGAGGTGGTGGCACATATGTAGGCACTTCAGGTCACCTCAGGACAGGTGGAGGCCTTGGAATTTCTTCTGGTTCCTCTATGATAGGTTCCAGCCTCACCCTTGATGTGCTTGTTGGTGGTTGACCTTGGTTTGGCAGAGAATCCAGTGGAGCACTAGACTCTTCATTCTCTACTCTCTTTGGGGTTTCTCTAGTGTTGCTCACCAATGGTCTTCCACTACGAAGTTCAATTGCTTGAACTTGCTCTTTTCCATCCCTTCTAGGCACCTCAGTGTCAGCAGGTAGTCTACCTTGGGGCCTACTTTTTAGTTCATTGGCTAATTGCCCTATTTGGTTCTCTAGGCTCCTAAGGGTAGCTTGCTGACTTTGTAGAGTGGCATCATTCTTTGCAATGTACTCCTTAAGTAGATTTTCTACGGATGACCCTATTGGTTGGTTATATGGTTTTTGATACATGGATTGGTTATTTTGGGGAGTGAAACCAGGTGTTTCACTCGGTCTTGGTTGGTTTTGACTTTGGTTAGTGTTTTGTTGGCCACCCCAAGAAAGATTTGGGTGGTTTCTCCAACCAGGATTGTAAGTGTTAGAATAGGGGTTGTTCCTAGGCTGCTGTTGGCTTCCAACATAGCAGACTGAGGCTGGATTCCCAGGGCAGTATTCATACAGGTGTCCTTCCCCACAGAATCCACAGATCAGTGTCTCACCTTGACTTGGTTGTGCGCCCATTGAGATGGCTGCTGCGGTGTTGACACTGGATTGGAGATTGGTTTGAGCCATTTGTTTGACTAGGTTGGTCAGGGCGTTTATTTGGTTGCTCATTGTACTAAGAGCATCCTTGTCTTGAGCTCTCTTAGGCTCTACTGGATCATCTGACCACCTACAGTGAGAGGCTGATATCTTCTCCAGGATCTCATAGGCTTCATTATAGCTTTTAGAAAGCATGGAACCACCAGCTGACGAATTCAGCACTTGCCTTGTGCTGGGGTTACATCCTTTAAAAAAGACTTCTATTTGGATACACCATGGGATGCCATGGTGTGGACATTTAAGCAGAAGGTCCTTGAACCTTGTCCAAGCTTCGTGAAAAGATTCGTTTTCAGCTTGTTTGAATTTAATAATGTCATCACGAAAGTTTGAATTCCTATCTAGTGGAAAGTATTTGACTAGGAATTTCTCAGCCAGATCTGTCCAATTGACAACTGATCCGGAAGGTAATGAGTTTAACCACGTTTTGGCTTTATCTCTTAATGAGTAAGGGAAGAGGTAAAGCCTCAAGGCTTCTTGGGAAACTCCAGGGATAAGGAAGGTATCACTAACTCCTAGGAAGTTTCTTAGATGGTTGTGGGGGTCCTCATTTTCCACTCCAAATAATTGTCCCACAGTGGACAACATTTGGAACATTACTGGCTTTAACTCGAATGAGTTGGCAGTAATTTCAGGGCGTATGATGCTTGGGTTTAGCTCCCCGGGCATGGGAACTAAGTAGGAGAGAATGGCACTATCCTTGTCATTCGCTATTTCGATGGGGTTGTGAATGGTAGGTGCTGGATTTGGGTTTGTTCTATCCATTTCTATTTGAGAGAATTGTGAAGACTCTGCGGAGTCAGCAACGTTTGGAGGTATAGAGGGTTGTTTGAAGAGACGTTTTTTAGCTTTGTTTCTGGCCATAAGTTATCTCTCAGGCTCAGGATTGAACTCTAGATCGCTACTTGAATGCTCATTCATAAACTAACCCAATGGTACCTGCAAAAGAAATGAAAATAGATCAGCTCCAATCGATCTTAAACTTTGTGTTTCTAACTTAACAAACTTCGTTTTTACTAAACAAAATCCCCGGCAGCGGCGCCAAAAACTTGTTGCGTGCTCAATGTTTAAAATAAAGATGCAATGGTAGAGCGCTCAGAACATGCAAGCATACATGATCTTGTAGCAAGTAATAAATATTTTTTCATTCGATTTCCCACAAAGATTTATTCTTAGTTACTAGCGAAGTGATTTGCTAAGTGAGAATGGGTGGATTAAATGGGGTAGATTTGGTTTTAAAGTGCCTAATTACTAAGGAAGGTGTAAATGATGGAAGCATAAACAAGTGCAAGTAGATAATAAACTAGAATGTAAAGAAGAGAACAATCAAACGAAGAGAGAAATGGCTAAGGCAAAATTTTAACTAAGGGAATTGCGGAAACAACAATTATTTAGCAATGCTACTAACAGCGAATTATGTGTAAAGTGTGGAAACAAGGGCTACTAACGACTGCTCTATAGGCTTTTTCACACGATTCTCAAGCATTAGATCAACTCATCATGCATCAAACTAACTCATTCTCATGTATCTTCCGATTTCATGCATTAGATCCTTTAGTTTACTCATGTCCAAGTAAGGTCTTAAGCATCTTTTTATAACAGCAAGTATTGGTTTGTACTAGGAAAACGCCTATTCCTAGGTCGTTTTCTGGCTACCTTGAGAGGCTAGCATGGATGTACGACTCTGAACTCTTACTCCTTCCAGAGGTTAGGAGTTCTTTGGACAAAATGGATGGCCAATCGAAATTGCCCGTGGGATGAAGCTTACATACATTCAATGCATTCGAGAGCTATCCTACATGCTTGATTTACGTGTTTCTACCTATAGATTTGTCATTAACATGCCCTTATGTGATTTAGTTACTCATGGATGAGAATGGAATGGGAAGAATAGATGGAGACGACATGCTTAGTAGAATAAGAAAGACAAAACAGAAGGGGAAAGCAGTAAGCAGACGAGATGAAGAGCTTATGAATTGACGAAATAATACTTCGATTAACTAAAGTTTGAACTAAACAAATGACAGCCTTGAATAACTAAAGTAAAACAGAAAGCAACGAAATGAAGTAGAGTAGCTAACGACAGGGAAATGACAACAAACAGCAAAGGAAACAGGAAGCTAAAGCAGAAAGCAATTAAATCCGTGCGTGATCTTCTCGTTGCGAACGCCTCGGCTGAAGGAAGAAGGAAAGCCTTGCTTGGATGAATCTAATCAGAAGAGAAGACAAATCTTCTCTTCTTCCTATCAGATTGTCGACTCCAACAGCTGATCCCTTCAAACTAACAGACGGAAGAGAGAAAAAGAGTAGAAAAGACTGCGTTGAACTGGAAGTCTACGCCTTTCGAGTGTGTTTCAACCTTCCATCTTGACCTCCTTTTATAGTGTTCTGCAGGTACGATTGAGTCAAGGAGAACCATCCATTATAAACGTCATACTTCTACGTGGCTGCAGGAGAAAGAATGGGCCCCTGAAAGATCAGAACAAAACAGAAATCAGTTAGACAACTTACAGATTTCACTTAAAACATTGCGGTTTTAGCAATGTTTCCGCAATGCTTCAGCAATGTGCAATTTTCACTCTATTAGCTTTGTTTTCGGTTCTTTTCCTTTCCTTTTACCTATAAGTCCTAATTTAGCTTCATTCTACTAATTCTCATATATAAGCACGCGTTTAAGCTAAATCCTACCAAAAACACCTAAGAGTGTACATCTTTCTATAGCAAACAAGTCCTAAAATAGTCACTTTTGGAGACGTAACAATGGGCTCCATGTGGATTCCTTTATCCATTACCATTCTCCATTATTGGAGTTTTGAAAAAAATTCCAAGTCAATTGAAGTGTAAGATTGACTTCACTCTCTCAAGCTCTCTCTCTCATGGTGTTTTCTCCCAACCGAACATTCATCTTCAAGTGTTGAAGAAGAAGTTCTTGGTTGTTGCTTGAGATTGGTGAAGTTTTGAAGCATTAGACTTTTGAAGATTAGAGTTTTGTTCTTTGGAAGAACTCCAACTCAAGGAGTCCCACTACTCCGCTATTAAGCTCGAGAATAGTTGGGACTACTCTAAGGGTGGTCCTCGTTGGTGCCCGTGCTGAGTTCGTGACCGGAGGAGATGTTGAGATTGAGGGGGCAGTAGAGGTGCTGAGGTAGACGAGAAGACGAACGTCAAAATAAGGTATTTTTGTCAATATATACCGGTGTATATATGATATATACCGGTACTTTTTCTAGAGTTCTCTTCGCTGGAAAATATACCGGTGGTATATAATATTTACCGGTGGTATATACCGGTCGGTATTTCCTCGGTATAATATATACCGGTGTATATATGATATATACCGGTGATATATTTACCGGTGATTTATACCGGTGGCTTTTACCGGTCAACTTTTTCGGTTGACTTTTACTGGTCGGTTTACCGGTGGAGAGGAGTTTTACCGGTGGACTCGAATTCAAGAAATTTTCTAAGTGTTAGAAATCTATCTTCAATTCTTAGTTCATTCCTTATTGATTGCTTAAAGTCCTCAACCAGTTTTAGGCTTTTACTTTAAGTCTTTCTTCCGCTGCGCCTCTGGTCGAGGGCCGGGACCCTCGCAGTTGGTTGAGTGGGGGTTCCAGCACGGTGGACCTCCCAGAGCTCCCTCTTGTATACAAAACCGTATACTAAGAGGATCGACAACTTGAGGATGTCCGTCGGATATCAACCGCCAAAATTTCAACAATTTGATGGGAAGGGCAATCCTAAACAACACATTGCCCACTTCGTTGAAACGTGCAAGAACACTGGAACTCGAGGAGACTTGCTGGTTAGGAAATTTGTCCGGACTCTTAAAGGAAATGCCTTTGATTGGTATACTGACTTGGAGCTCGAGACAATTAATAGTTGGGAACAGTTTGAGAGGGACTTCTTGAATCGTTTCTATAGTACGAGGCGAACAGTCAGCATGACCAAACTCTCGACCGCGAAACAAAGGTTGGACGAGTCGGTCATCGATTTCATCAATCGCTGGAGATTATTAAGTCCTGATTGCAAACACCAACTCACTCAGGTGTCTGCCGTCGAAATGTGCGTCAGCGGCATGCATTGGAGATTTCATTACATCCTGCAAGGGATAAAGCCCCACACATTTTAGAGTTAGCAACTCGCGCCCACGATATGGAGATGAGTATCGCTAACAGAGGAACCAGGGACCTCTTAATCCCAGATATAAAGAAAATAACGAAAGAAGTAAACGACACTGAGAAAATCACGAAGAGTGTCGTGAAAGAATTCATGGTCGTCAACGCGACCCTTTTTCAGGTTTTCCTCAAAAGAAAAAGAAAACAAGATAGAAAGAAGAAATGATGGAGGCGGGAAACATCGCCTTACTTTAAAAGAAAGACAAGAAAAAGTCTACCCGTTTCCAGACTCTGACATTCCTGATATGTTAGAGAAATTGCTGGAGACATAACTTATCCAACTTCCCGAATGCTAACGACCAGAAGAGTTAGGAAGGGTAAATGACCCTAACTACTGCAAATATCACTGGGTCGTCAGTCATCCAATGGGGAAGTGCTTCGTTTTGAAAGAGCTAATTATGAAGTTAGCTAGTGAAAAGAAAAATGAGTTGGATCTCGACGAAATAGCTCAAGCAAATCACGCTGCAGTAACAATGAACTCTGACGCTCAATTATCTCCAGTCTCATTTGAGAAATAAAAGGAGAGTTTAATCCAGTTTGGGAACTTCGAACCAATAATTGTTCGGTTCAGACATGAAACCCCAAAGCAAATTTCTCAAGTAAAACCTGAACCCATCAGAAATGAGGATGAAGGTTGGACCATCGTGGCTTGTCAGAAAATACGACGACAAAGATGTTGGGATTAAAAATAGCGAGATATAATTAAATGCGGAAGAAACTAAATATATCTCAACCTCCCACTTCACATGTTAGAATCAAAAGCCAATCAGTCACAAAATACAATAATAAAAGATAAGGGAAAGAGATAACAACACCGAGAGATATACTGGTTCGCCCCGATCTCGGGACTACGTCCAGTCTTCTGCAACTGCAGGTTCTACTATAATGGAGATTACAATTGGTCTCTCAAGCTCGCGCTACAAAACTCTCTCAAATAGCCAACTAGAACTATTTGCTTCCAAGTACCACAACCCGATAGCTTGGGATAAACAAAGAAGAGAAACCCTCAATCTAAATAAAAATACACAATGTATATGTTCTTCTCAATTTTCTCACAGCCGCACAAAAGAAAAATTAACACCAAAAAATTCCTCTCAATTTTGTTCTGCCGCAATATATAAGTCCTACACTATTCCCTTTTCACTTTTGACCAAAGTCAAAAAAATGCTAGTATATATATATGGCTGCTGACCTAATTAACTTAAGCCCATAATGGGCTTAAGCCCAATTTGGTTGTGCCTTCGTAATGGCTTTTGTGCGTCATTGGCTGATGAGTTTTTCTTCAAACAAAATTGGAACTTCAATTTGACACCATATCCTAACAATCTCCCACTTGGAGACAAATTGATGACTTTGCCTCCCACTGCAACGAACTGATCATCTTGGTAAACTCCAAGGCTTAACTCCCACTACAACTGTTATTTCTGATCTTCTTGGCAAACTCCAAGGTTAAAAAAAAACCTGTAAAACAACAAACTAACAAAACAGACAACTATCAGAAAAATAATTGTAGCTCATCTGTGCTCGCCCCGAGGTATGGGCTCGCTACGTGGAACTGTCCCCCAGACATAAAGAACAATCACGTAGTCCCACTTCAGCTAAGTGGTAACAACTGACATCTTCTTCGATCCTGAACACATGTTCCTGAAGAAGATATATTCTGCAATTGACTTGACTCCTTTATTCAAGTCTGCTGCCAAGCTAGAGACTAAACCTTTGACCATAACAACTGTCTTGGCCTTACACTTTGATGCCCTTACTCGCCTAGGCGACTTCATCAATTCATTCGAATGTCTGACAATTGAGGATTGACGATAGCCATCATCTTTCTCTCTTGGACTTCCCAATTGTTTCTGAACTGACGGATCTTGATCTAACTGATCGAAATTGGCTATCATTGCTGCTGGTTCAACTGTACCTCTACACTTACCATCTACAGCTTTAACTGGCATCCACTGTCTCTTTGATCTTTTGGCAACACTAAACTGACATCTATATAGTGTGGAATTTCTGTGGCGAACTGCCACTACCTGGGATCCTAACTTGAGTTTACACTGGCGACTGCCAAACTCATAACTGTAACCCTCATCCTCCAACTTGCCAATAGAGATGAGATTCATTTTCATCCTAAGCACAAACCTGACATTGCGCAACACCAGAACACTGCCACATACTGACTTCAGACTAACATCCCCAATCCCACAAGTCTTGGAGACTCTACCATCACCCATTCTCACTAGACCATGATGTCCATCTGTGAATGATGTGAACAAATTTCTATCTGAAGCTATGTGAACTGACGCTGCACTGTCTACAACCCATTCAGATGAGTGGTTACTACTCTCTATGCTACTCTCAACACAGACATAGGCATCATCAACTATGTTTACCTCATGATCCTCTTTTAGTTTCCTACACTGGCTTTTATAGTGACCTTTCTTGTGGTAGTAAAAGCATTCTACCTCCTTATTCCTATGACTCCACTTATTCCTATGACTCCACTTTTTCCTATTGCTATTCAATTTATTATCTTCATAATCAATTTTGTCTTTACCCTTAGTTAAAGCTAAAGCTGATCCTATAGTAGATTCTTTACTACTCCCCTTCCTACGAATTTCCTCAGCTATAGCTAAATCACAAACCCCTGAAAATTTCAGAGTGTTATCTCTAGTCGAATTAGACATTGTTGTCTTCATCGTTTCCCAACTATCAGGTAAAGACATTAATAATTGAATAGCATACACTTCATCAGTAAATGCTATCTTGACAGACTTCAACTGATTAACTAAAGTGGTAACTTCATTAATATAGGAATTAACTGATGAATTTTCAATCATTTGCATGTTGAAAAATTTCTTAAGTAGATATGCTTTACTATTGGCAGACTGTTTCTCATACCTGTTTGTAAGCGATTCCATTAGCTTGATTGCAGTAGTCTCGTTGGCTACAAGACTAGCCACATCCATCAACAGACACATCCTTATATTTGCAACTGTTTGTTCATCCATATCCAACCAATCTCCATCTGACATCCTTTCTGGTCTCTCCTTCAGTGCCTTGTGCACTTTCTTGCAGGTTAGGAAATCTTTGATTTGCATCTTCCAATAACCAAAATTTTCCCCATCAAATTTTGTGACTCCCTCGAAACTTTTTGGATTCGTCGCTCCCATGATTCCTGAACCAAAAGCTCTGATACCACTTGTTGGGATTAAAAATAGCGAGATATAATTAAATGCGGAAGAAACTAAATATATCTCAACCTCCCACTTCACAGGTTAGAATCCAAAAGCCAATCAGTCACAAAATACAATAATAAAAGATAAGGGAAAGAGATAACAACACCGAGAGATATACTGGTTCGCCCCGATCTCGGGATTACGTCCAGTCTTCTGCAACTGCAGGTTCTACTATAATGGAGATTACAATTGGTCTCTCAAGCTCGCGCTACAAAACTCTCTCAAATAGCCAACTAGAACTATTTGCTTCCAAGTGTTAGGAGTGCTAACAAAGTCCCACATTGGTTAGGGAAGAGATTGATCCATGGTATATAAGTGAGGACAATTATCTCCATTGGTATGAGGCCTTTTGGGTGAAACCAAAAGCAAAGCCATGCGGGTTTAGGCCCAAAGTGGACAATATCATACTAATGTGGAGATATGTGGAGTTCCGTTGTCCTTATCAATTGGTATCAGAGCCATGGTACCCTAGCTGTGTGATTCCGAACAAAGAGAACTCCCCGGATCGAACAAAAAGTGCTTGAGTAACAAGTAACAAGTATAACTCTATCAAGTCGGCTAGATTGATAGAAGGAGTAGCCCTATCAAGAAGATAGGAAGAGTAGATCTTTGTTCGAGGGGAGGCTCCAAGTGGTACTTTGTTCGAGGGGAGGATTGTTAGGAGCGCTAACAAAGTCCCACATTGGTTAGGGAAGAGATTGATCCATGGTATATAAGTGAGGACAATTATCTCCATTGGTATGAGGCCTTTTGGGTGAAACCAAAAGCAAAGCCATGCGGGTTTAGGCCCAAAGTGGACAATATCATACTAATGTGGAGATATGTGGAGTTCCGTTGTCCTTATCACCAAGTACCACAACCCGATAGCTTGGGATAAACAAAGAAGAGAAACCCTCAATCTAAATAAAAATACACAATGTATATGTTCTTCTCAATTTTCTCACAGCCGCACAAAAGAAAAATTAACACCAAAAAATTCCTCTCAATTTTGTTCTGCCGCAATATATAAGTCCTACACTATTCCCTAAATAAAAATACACAATGTATATGTTCTTCTCAATTTTCTCACAGCCGCACAAAAGAAAAATTAACACCAAAAAATTCCTCTCAATTTTGTTCTGCCGCAATATATAAGTCCTACACTATTCCCTTTTCACTTTTGACCAAAGTCAAAAAAATGCTAGTATATATATATGGCTGCTGACCTAATTAACTTAAGCCCATAATGGGCTTAAGCCCAATTTGGTTGTGCCTTCGTAATGGCTTTTGTGCGTCATTGGCTGATGAGTTTTTCTTTAAACAAAATTTGAACTTCAATTTGACACCATATCCTAACAAAAGACCTGTCTAGAAAGAAGATTGCATATTTCAAGAGGATAGACGAAAAAGTAAGCTTTCAAAGAAGAAAGGAAGAAAGAGTTCGATGGAGCCTAAACATGAGAGAAGAGAAAATAACTATCTTCCTCAACCTCGACAACCGGTGACTTTAAAAGAATTCTTCTCAAGAAGTTTCTTTCTCATCAAGAAAGAGGAAGAAAACTTTGCAACTTCATGCTACATCAACGCAGAAGAAGTCAACGACTCAAAAGAAGTCGACCAAAAAACTTCTGTCTTCAATCGCATCAAGCCTTCAACTACTCGAACTTCGGTCTTCCAAAGGATGAGTATGGCCACGGCAAAAGAAGAAAATCCATGTCTAACTTCTACCTCCACTCGAACTTTAGCTTTCCAAAGGTTAAGTGTCTCCACATCAAAGAAAGACCGACCTTCAACATCTGTTTTTGATCGCCCAAAGGGACAAGTGATGAACAGGAAGGAAATATTAAGACCGTAAAGGAAAAGACTCTTTGATGAAGTAAAAAGCGACAAGAAGATTCATAGTCGTGTTCCTTCGCGCATGAAGAGGAAATTATTTGTTCTCATAAATACAAAAGGCTCATTGAAGGTGAAGAAAAATATCATCATTCTAACCAATCCTACAAGCGAAGAATCTGATCAAGACCGTGATGAAGATAAGATCTTTTGAAATGTAATATTCCTTAACATAAGAGTATCAACTACATGTTGCTCTTGGCCCGCACGAACTTAAAAGGTGAACGGCCCAAAAAAAAATCAAAATCATTACTCTGAACTACGTTATGACTTGATCCCTTACTTTCAAGGGTACGTAGGCAACTTAAAGAAAAAAAGGCTTTGAGTTCAGTCACGATATAAAAAAAAAAAAGATATCATTTAAAGATATCCAGTCGTTAAAAAAAAAAAGAACTGTAAATTCAGTCACAATATGAACAAAATAAATGAACGCCTAACAAAATATCGAATAGAGTGCAACTAAATGAACGCCTAACAAAATAAAAAGAGGTCAAAGTATCCATCTGAAGTCCTTCAGTTCCTCGCGCACAGTTTCCCGAAAGCGACGTAGTACGTCTAGAGAAGATATAGCTTTGTCACCAATAGCGGGAGTATCTTCAATGTTGCTAATTTCAGCGCATATTCTGTTTGCTTCAAGTTGTCCTTCATTAAAGTGTTTTTCTTTCTCCAAAACAAGTGCAAAAAGTGATTGGTGGTCAGCTTCCAAACTCTTCAATTTGGCCTTGAGACTTTCAATCTCTAAGAGCGTCTGCTCAGACCGTTCCTGGAGTACATTCTTTTCTTCTAGCAGAAGATTGTTACAAGACAAGACATCCTCCAGGCTGCATCTCAACTTTGTCAAGTCCTGATTCTTACCAGATGAGGTCAAGCAAGAAGAGCAGCGTGATTGCAGCTCGTTATACTGGTCCACATTTTGAAAGTACTTAGTCACAAGACTTTTCAGAGATGTCAAACTCGTTGCATCGACCTGGGAGGCGACATCGAATATTTTATGTATCTCGGGTTCAAGGGAGGAAGCCTTCTCAAAAGGAGTACGACCAAGTTTTTCTTGTACAACCTTCCACATAGCCAAGGCAAAATCGCGACGTGCTTTGGAAATTATGTCATCAACAACAAAATTGGAAGCCTCTAAAGTTGTGATGTCTACCTTTGCATGCTTCGGCTGAGAGCTTGAGCTAACAGGGACCGCAGAAGCACAGCGGATCTCTTTATTGACCGGTGTTCTAAAACACCCAGAGGCTGGCACGATAAAATCTAAAGCAGAGGGACCTGCCAAAGCCACAATCGCCTAGTTAGGAGGGTTAGGAGCCACAATCGTCAATGACTGCTTGCTAGAAGACGCCTACGAAATGAGAAAAATAATATGGAAACGAGTGAATAACGATGAATAAGCGTATAAAAAAAAATGCTCGAACTAAAAAAAAAAGGATACATATATACAAAGGAGAAGGGATGAATGAGTCACCAACCAAAGGCACAACAACTTCAGGAAATTTTGGGGCATCATCGGAAGCGGCCTCAAAAGGGGCGTCAACAATCTTTTTCGAATTCTTGTGGGGTTTAGTCTGCTTCCAGCATCGGTCGTTGTTGCTGCTCTGACTGGCAGCGGTCGTTGTTGCTGCTCTGACTGCCAGCGTCATCGTCAGAACTACTCACTACGTGAGTTAACACCTCTTTGCTCCGGGCACAAACCTTTTTACCGGTGTATTTGGGAGATTTTGTCTTAGTTGCGGGAGAAGGGGTGAAACTGCTAATTAACATTTGTATGTTCGCCCCGAAATAGTTCCTATATTTTTTGTTCCACCACTTCTTGTAGAATTTTGTGACGTGATCGGCAGGGTTTGGCATACATTTAGGGAGATGTACACGGGACAAAGTTAGTGTCTCAGTACAAATCCTCCAATGGTGGAATACATTGTCCAGGTTGACTGCGGGCAGATCTTCACTTAACTCGTTCGTTATATCTTGATAAAAGCCAAGTTGTCGACTAAACCGACTAGGGTGGTAGGTCTTGATAGTCATTTGTGTTCCGTGATGAGAGGATAAGTAACACGATCGAATGCTTATGAAGTATGAAGAGGAAGTGAATGATAAACCTTTAACATCGTGTAAAGTGCCGCCTTGGCTTTTAGGTTGAGGGTTTGCATGCCACGCTATGGACGTACCTTGATGGACCAGTTTGCGGGTTGGGAACGAATCATAGTACTTAGCACCACCTTCTCCCGAGTAGTCAACCATCATCGGGCCTGCTGTTGTGGATATTCTAAAGTGTGTGTCAAAGTAAATAGCAAGTCAGCCATAAACATAGTTTACTGGGAAGAAAATATCGGAGCGCCTGGATGAATGAGGTTGTAAAGTTGGCAAAGTCCATGATAAATATTGGATAAAACCGGGACTGCAAGGTTGAAAAGACTACCTTCATCCATGAGGGATGCTACTTTAAACACACTAGGACGAAGAAAGTTCGTACTCTTATAGGGAAACACGAAAACACACGGCCAACACGAGAGAAAGGCAGCCAGATATGTTTTGTCCTTCAAGTCCTCTTCTACCCCAAGTTCGTGGAATCATTCTTGCTCTTCATCAGACCAGTCACGTGGATCAGGAATAGAGCCCAACGGGTTATGAGTTAAGCGAGGGCGAAAATATTTTTTAGACCTTCGGGTAGGGGGTTTGTTATATTTTATATCACCCTTGAACCAAAATTTGATCCACGAATGGATGAAAATTCGTGATTTCTCTACTTGCTGAGAAGCAATCCGGTAGTAAGCATAAAAAAGATAAGTACAACTCTTTGGAAGATGCTCACCTCGGACACGTAGGCCCACGCGTGGACCCATCAATTCCTCACAACTTGGAAGGCCCGAATCACATCTAAGTTGCGATCATAGGTATACATGGAGGCCATCACGGGTGATAGCAGACCTGAGCCTTGCAATGAGACCTTGTTTCGAGCAACGACAAATTCAAGCCACTCCCAATAAAGGGGAGTGTAAAGAAATTCACCATTAAGTTTAAACGTAGGACCCCAACGAATTCCGCTCCCAATAATACGACGCCCAAGGGTTGGTTCCGGATTGGATTTGGCTTTCCTTCTATGTAAAGAGGATTGTAAAATTCACACTGTGGCGGGGGAGTGTTGATCGCGGGGTCTCTCTATAGACCATTCGGCCAAAAAATGCGAGTTGTCCAATTCTGACTCCTTAGGCGGACCTTCCATAGGGAAAAGGATGCCACTTTTAAGTGGTTGATTTTCGTCTTCCAAAACAACCAAATTTCCTCCGGCATGATCTGAAAACTCGGTAAAAAAAATCATGACTTGACCTACAAAAATGACAATAATGAAGAAAAAAGTTTACAACGGTGACTCCGATCCAACGTTAAAAAAAATATAAAAAAAACAAATATATATATATATATATAATGAAAAATATAAAAAAATATAAAAAAAATTAAGAGGTTACAGATGTCTGCGCGGGATAGACCTACAAGTCGCATCCGACAAGTGGACGTGCCTAGTAGGGGCAACACTCGGCAATGGATAGACCTACAAGTCGCATCCGACAAGTGGACATCCCACTACCCAGTGTCACATCTATAACTCCTTTGCAAAAGAAAAAGAAATTAAGTCCAAAGAGGTTAAAGATGTCTGCGCAGGATAGACCTACAAGTCGCATTCGACAAGTGTACATCCCTAGTAGAGGCAACACTCGACACAAGATAGACCTACAAGTCGCATCCGACAAGTGAACATCACACTACCCAGTGTCACATCCCAAACTTCTTTGCAAAAGAAAAAAATAATTCTCATTTCCTAGACCAAAGAGGTTAAAGGTGCTGCGCAGGACATACCTACAAGTCGCATTGGACCTACAGGTCGCATCCGACAAGTGGACATCCCTAATAGGGGAAACACTCGGCATAGGATAGACCTACAAGTCGCATCCGACAAGTGGACATCTCACTACCCAGTGTCACATCTCTAACTTCTTTGCAAAAGGAAAAAAAATCAAGTCGAAAGAGGTGAAAGATGTATGCGCAGGATAGACCCTACAAGTCGCATCCGACAAGTGGACATCCCTAGCAGGGGCAACACTTGGCACATGATAGACCTACAAGTCGCATCCGACAAGTGGACATTCCACTACCTAGAGTCGCATCCCTAACTCCTTCTGAAGAAAAAAAAAAAAAAAAAAACGTTTCTTCAAGGTCGAATACACATGTAAAAAAAATGGCGTTTGGATTTACAATCAATTCAGTGGACGCAAGTTTCAAATTGGGTTTGCCTTGTAATAAAACAAGGATCAAACATACCATCAACAAATCACATTCTAAGTTTCATTCCAAAATTCATTTCCCAATTTACAATCTAAATTTTAAATCACATTAGTTTCCAAAATTCTTAATTCTAAATTCTCAATTCCAACAAAAATTACATGCAATTTCAAAAATTCCTAATTTTAAGTTTTAATTCTAAATTATCAATTTCCAAAATTCCTAACTCTAAGTTTTAATTATAAATTCCCAATTTCCAAAATTATGTGCAATTCCCAAACTTCCTAATTCTAAGTTTTTAAATTCCTTACATTCCTAATTTAACTTTTCAAATTCCTAATTCTAAATTACATATAGTTTTCAGAATCCTTAATTTCAAATTCTTAATTTCAAAATTACACGTAGTTACCCTAATTCTAAATTCTAAAATTTCTAACTCCAAAAGTACATGAAGTTCAAATTCGTAATCCTTTGGACAAATAGAATGTGCTAAACACGTGTCTATTTGGAGAGTTTACAAACACTAATTCTAAGTGTCAAATTTCAAATTAATTCCTAATTCAAGGTTTTAAATTCCAAATTACAAGTTTCAAATTATATCCAAATTACAGGTTCTAAGTTTCAAGTTCTAAATTTCGAGTGACAAATATCAATTTCCAAATTTCAAATTACATTCTAAATCACATCTAAAATCACATTCCAAAATTACATACCACATTCCAAAATTACATACTATTTCCAAGTTTCTAAACTCCAAATTAGATATTCCAAATTAAAATCACATCCAAATTAATAGTCTCAAATCAAATTACAATCCCAAATCATCCCATCACATAAAATCACAATACAGTCCAAATTAAACAAATCATCCCATCACACAAAATCACAGTACAGTCCAAATCAACGAGAGATAATAAAAAAACTTAATTATAGTAATTCCCCAAATCGATCAAGAACCGAACTAGCGGCGATCCGCAAGCACACGGTGGAGAAATAAGGCTGTAAGAAATTTCTAGTTTAAAAATTCAAGAACACAAAGAAAAAAGAAATATATAAAAGTAAATAAAAAAAAAACCAAAGGTAAAACTAAAAAGTTTTCTACGGCGACGGGTCTGAGGCGTGCGGCGGAGCGAGCGTGAGGCATGGCGGCGGTGAAGATGGGTCTGAGGCGTGTAGCGGAGCGAGCGTGAGGCGCGACGACGTTGAACATGGGTCTGAGGCGTGCGACAGAGCGAGCGTGAGGCGCGGCGGCAGTGAAGATGGGTCTGAGGCGTGCGGCGGAGGCTTGGCGATGGCGGGTGTGTTCTTCTTCTTCTTCTAAGAAAAGAGAGAATGTTTAAGGTATCATTCTTTTTAAACAAAAGAGATGGAACCCAAAAAACGAGAGGAAAAGATTAGGGTTTGTCATGACCATGTAAAGTTACTAAAATACCCTTCATTTAAGAGTTAAGAAATTTTGTTCAAAATGTTTATAAAGATGGATTTGAACTCAAGACCAAAGAAAACAAATGTCATACAAGTTCCACTAAGCCAAACTAACTTTGTTGTTATTATTTGTTCTCCAATTTTAATATTTGATTTAGCTTGTTATTTAGGCGTGTTCTAAATTTACTCCCATAATCATGAGCTTGAGTTCAAAATTTATCGAACTTCAAGTCAAAATTTATTGAAATCACAAAATTATACCAAGTCAAATTTTCATCACTTCTACTACGAGTTCAAGCCAAATTTCGGGGAAAATCCAAAACTTTCCTAGAATTAAAATTTGAGCATATTCCAAATTTTATTCGCGGGCAAGATTTAGATCAAAATTTATCTAAATCCAAGACTCAAATCGAAATTGGTAGTTTGGGTATACTCCAAATTTTATCCCACGTCGAAATCGGGGTAAAGTTCAAAGTCAAACCCTATTCAAAATTCAATTGGGCAGACGCAAGACTCTACTCTTCATCCAAAATAAAATTAAGGTAGAACACAAAAATCTACTGAAGTGCAAGTCAAGTTTCTGCCAAACAAGAAAGATCAAAATTGTGAGCGAAATTCATATTTTTTGTCAATTGGCAGAGAAAGATGTATCAATTAAAATAATTTATTTATGAACCAAATTTCATATTTCGATAAAATTGACATGTCAAGACGAAGTCGAAACTAGGTGTGTCCTACATTTCGATTTCAAAATTTAACTTTTCCGAGACTCACCCACACACACTTGTGCATAACTCTCGAAAAAGGGGGCATTTGTTGACCGAGAAATTTCGATCAATCAATGATTGCCACGTGTCTTCATCATGACCGTTGAATCAAATAAACTTAACCGATCAAATTGGGTCATATCGCAATTAGGCTCAAATTCAAATCGGCTTACAAAGTTATTTAAATGGCAATTTGGCCCAAAGCCCAAAAGTCCATTGGACCCAAGCCCATTAAATCCAAGCTCATTGGGCCCAAAACCCAAAAGTTCATTTAACTCAAGCCTATTGGATCCAAGCCCAAGCCCATTAGGCTCATGAGAACTCTATAAATAGAGAGCTCATTCTTCATTTACAAGGTTCAGAAATTTTCTTCTCTTAAGAACTCAGAGAGAATTCACAAGCAATGAAGACTCCCTGAATCTTGAAGACTGAACACTGCTTGAAGATCAAACACCCAAAGACTTCACCGCTACGCGAAGTTGAAGATTCAACATCGAGAACAAGCTGCGAAGCCCTCAAGTATAGTTACATTTAAGAGAGAGAATTAGAGGATCCTACATTAGAGATTGTAATCCACTACGCACTGATACATACAAATATAAATACAAATCAAATTCATTTACACGTATTAAATTTCCCATCGAAATCTTCGTGTGAACAATTTCAAGAAAATGGATATATGGTGTTGGGAAGGAAAAAATGTTGACTCACGACAAATTGTAAATAAAGAAAAAAATTAATACAATACTCAAATTTAATGAATAAAAAATCAATATAATTATTTCAAATTTTAGGTAATACAAAATTAAGTATACATTAAATAGTAGTTTAAACATGGAAAATATAAAACACAAAAAATCCTAATTATTATTAAATTTTCGGGAAATTGAAGAAATCAATATAAATAATCAAAATTTTACTTAATAAATAATTAATAAATGACAATCTAACATGAAATATAAAATACGTACATATTTCTAATTTTGTTTGAAATTTTCAAAAAATGAAAGACATTTATGAAATTTAAAAAATATAAAAATTAAGTCGGGCTAAAACCTTACTATTTCAACCCCAATGACATTTATGAAATACAGGGTGGCAAAAATGTCTTTTGCCACAATTTCTCAAGATCTACGCTAGAGGTATTTTTGTTCGAGCATAATTTGAAAATTCTATTTTAAAAAAAAAACACCTTTAGCCTTTTTTGCAAAGTCTAAGGCATTTTGCCATTTTTCAAGTTGGATTATTTAAAATTGGGGCAATGAGAGGAATGACCCTTTATAACCGGTCATTTCACTAAATGTTCATTCATATTTTTTATGAGATAAATGGTCAAAAGTTAAGAATAGACATAATGATTATAACAATTTGGGCTAAAATAATTAAAATGGAGCGTATAATCAAAAGTTAGGAAATACAACTAATTGGAGATTTAAATCAAACAAAATCTACACTCTCATAAATCAAGGGTGCCTTGAATGGAAAAGAATAAAATTTATTTTAGAGGAATTCTAAATCTTTTCAATTTTGTACGTAAAGTGCAAGCCATTTGAATTTTTGGAATACATTTTTTTTTAACAATCTAATCATTTTTTTAAAAATACAAAAATGCAATTGAGAGAATGCAAATACCTCTTAATATTATAAGTCACTTGCAATTCTCTAAATTGCAATGGTACTTACAAATCACCAAATTATAAAATACATGAATTACAATTACAAGATACTCGCATGAATTGTAAATACAGGTACTTGCAATTCACATGATACTTTTAATATTTTAAAGAGAAATTATGTAGGTAGGCTTCTTAAAAATAATATTTTTATAAATGTCAAAATATACGAACATTTACACTAATAGATTTTCAGATAATTTTCTTCCATTATGCCCTTATTACTATTCTCTCTCAATAATTGAATTATTTGCCTCCATTTTTGTTTCCGCACATTTTCTATTGTTTTGAAATATTTATCCACATTTTAATTTCCACAGTTTTAGTATTTTAATTGTTACACATGATTTATCCCATGATTTTAACATTTTGTTTCAAACATTAATTTTAACATTGTAATTTCTTCCCATGAAAATATATGTATTTTTTTATATATACTCATCATATATACTTCATATATACTCCATATATAATGTATGTATACTTATAGATAATATGTATTTATTTTTTGGAAAATATATGTATTTGTTATATATATGCACTATATATATCGATATATACTTATGCATAATATATATATTTTTTATATATACCCACCATATATATGAATATATGAATATATACTGCGGAAAAATAATTTTTTAGGCCTAATTATGAGAAGGGAGGGGACAATTTTAATGAGGAGAGAGATGACGATTTTAATGAGGAGAGACGTGATTAATGTGAGTTTTAAAATTTCATTTTTTTTTCTTCCTTAAATGAGTTTTTATTATTATTATTATTATTATTATTATTATTATTAAAATGTTAGAGGGACGTGAAGAGCTGAAAAGTAATTGAGCCTTAACTTTTATGAAAAACCTTGAATGCAGTTGGTCATTTGTGAAAAAAAATAGGAACTTTCGACATAAATGAAAAATCATAATAAGTTGAAGGCTCCTTATGTACTTATCCCTATTTTAAAACAATTCACTTTGCAACTGCAACATAAAAGAGGGGGAAACTAACAATTCGCCTTTTGAAACCTACAAGATTGAAATGTTGTCAGTATTTCCACAATGCAGTTATGTCCAATTTACTAAGGTCAACCTTCTACACAAGAGGCGACAATGAAACAATGTATTAGGGAATATTTATCTTAGGAAGTTATGTATTTACATTTATGTCTTTATCTTTTTCCACACTTAATATGAAAATTAGGTTTAGTAATTCTCTTGTATAAATACATATTATTCTAAATGAAAATCAAGAGGTAACCATTGATTTGTCATGGAATCAGAGGAACGCTGAGGGATAAATTTTTTATCTTCCTTCTCCTTTGATGAATGAAATGAAGGGAAAATTGAGGGCGGAAATTTGATTCTTCCTCTCCTTCGAATTATTGAAGGGAACATTGAGGGAGCTCAAATTATCCTCATCTTCGATGGATGATATGAAGGGAACACTGAGGGCGAAAATTTGATTCTTCCTCTCCTTCAAATTACTGAAGGGAACACTGAGGGAGCTCAAATTGTCCTCTCCTTCGATGATGATATGAAGGGAATATTGATGGCGCAAATTGATTTTCATCTCCTTCGAATTACTGAAGGGAACACTGAGGGTAATTGATTCGTCCTCTCCTTCTTATATGGTGAACAACCATGAAATTTAATCTACATTGCGTGGTCAAAGCAATGATGCGAAGCCCGTAGAAAATTTAAAGGGAACAATGAGGATAATTGATTGGTCATTTCCTTCTTATATGGTGAACAAATCGAGCTTGTCGAGGCCCGTCAAATAAAATTTATAATTACCGATCAACGGCTTGCAGTAAACTACAGCGGACCGAGTCGAACTCAGGGAACCGAAATTTAAATTCTCTAAATTAAAGTTTATGTAAAAACAATAAATGGGGGGTTTTTTGGATTGCATGTTAATGTAATGAATTAAAATAACAATTAAAGATAAAGTTTAAAGAATTAAAGAATTAAAGAAATAAACAAGAAATTACCTTGCTGATTCAGAGATTGTCGGGACTTAATGGATTTTGCTCATCGATTACTTAAATAAAAATACAATTTCTTAATTAAAAGCCTAATCGACTTAACTGGAGCAGCCATGCAAAGTCTCTAAGATCCTATCATGCAATTAATCCGACAAAGCATCGTAATTAACTCTAAACTAGTCAATTATTTGGGCACGATAGCGTTCCATGCTAATTACCTAGCAGCTCTAAGCACATGGATTGATTAGAACGTTAATTAAATTGATCAAATTCAATTAAACATTTTTCTATTCCTAAGGTCTATTATACGCACCATGTTAACTATGGAAAAGCCATAATATTAACACTAGTCATAACCTGACCATCTTGCTACTATAATTAAGCATGCAATTTATGACAATTACGGATCACAAATTACAAACATAGCATACATGAACAATTAATATTTAATTGATTAAGCTGTCACATTAACCAATACTAAATGCACATGAAATAAACAAAGAATAGAAAACAATTAATCAAGAAATTAGATTGCAATTTAATATAAAAAATCTCACAAAAACGTTAAGCCCGACAAACCTCTAAATCAGCATTACATGCTTAGCCGAACATAAAAATAAATAAAAAACTGTAAACAGAAGGAAAGGAAGAATAGTGATGGTGTGTGTTGGTGTGTGGAGAAAGGTGTGTAGGGAATGGTGTAAGGTGTGAGGTAGGGACTCTCCTCTTTTTATACTAAAAGATAAATAGTATTTACTATTTTTAAAATAAAAATAAATAAAATAAAATATTAAATAAATAAAAGTTGTGGTTAAGTTTCATCGTAGTGGGATGACTTCTTCGTCGTGACTTCGTGGGAGATGACTTCTTCCTGCGACTTCGTGGGAGATGACTTCTTCCTGGATCAACTAAGAGCTGCCACGTGTCGTGAGTTGACGTTGAAGTAAAAATATAAAAAATAATTACATTCTTGAACTCGAGATCAAAGTCTAACATAATCAACCCTTCACCATCAAACCAAGCTTCCAACTTTAAATATTAAATGATTTTTATATTCATAGTATCATCTGCGGCTCGGTTTGTTGATATTATACTCTAAAACTCCTGTTTTGAGTTCTTATTTAATATAAGTGTTTCATTCACCTCTGAATGCTCGATTCCTGCAAAACATATGATTAAACACATTAATTTGAATCAACTAACAAGAATTAAAGGTTATAAAATAGCACTTTTGGAGTTCTATCAACAACCATGAAATTTAATTTGCATTGCGTGGTCAAAGTAATGATGCGAAACCCGCAAAAAATTAAAGATGACATGTGGGCATCGACCTGAATACTGGAGCACCAACCCACGTTTGGAGGGTCTTTGAAATTTAAAGATGCAATGTGGAGCATTGACCTGAAGTTTGCAACACCGACCCACATTCGGAGGCTACAGATTTTTTTTACCATAACATTTTACCTTATTCTCACCTTATTTTCAAGTTGGGCATTTGTGATTTTTCATACTTCAACTTGAAAGAGGATATTAGGAAATATCTATCATAGGAAGTTATATATTTACATTTATGTTTTTATCTTTTTCCATACTTAATATGGAAATTAGGTAAATGAAAATCAAGAGGAAACCATTGATTTGTCACATTGAATTAATTTAAATTACAAGCGTAAACACATTTTGCTAGGGGTGCAAGGAACCAAACCGGACCGAAGAACCGAACCGAACCGAGCAGTTCGGTTCGGTTCGGTTCAGGTTTTAGAGAGATTGGATATATTTATGCTTGAACCGAACCGAACCGACTAATTTCGGTTCGGTTCTTCGGTTAACCAAAATTGACCTAACTTAGGTTACGATTTCGATTTTTTAGGGATTTTCTTTCCTTCGTCGTTGTCTCCTTCATATCGATGAGTCCGATTTTCTTTCCTTTAGATTTTCTTTCCTTTGATCGACTCTGGCCTCATTTCTCCCACGTTTCATCCATGAGTCTCCTTCATCGTTTTGTCTCCTCCGATGTCGACTCTCCCGACGTCGCCGACCGTCAGGGATCTAAATTCTGTCGCCGCTGTCAGTGATCGATTGTTGGGTTTTTATTCTAAACTCCGACCTTCTTCTTTCACCTACGATCTGCATTCTTCAGGTTTTTATTCTCTTCTTTCTGACTTTCACCCACGATCGATTGTTGGGTTTTTCCTCAATTGAAGTTACGATGGATTGTTGGGTTTTTCCTCAATTGAAGTGATTTGTTTCTTCTGCTTATTGAAGTGGTTTATTAATAATCAAAGTGCTTATGGGTTTGTTTCTGTTTATCGAAGTGCTTGTGGGTTTGTTTTTGTTGATCGAAGTTATTGGGGATTTGTTTATCGAAGTGCTTATGGGTTTGTTTCTGTTTATCTCTCTCAAATTTCTTTTCTGAACTCAGTTTTTGAAGAACTTCTCAGTGAAATGAGAAAGAGATTTTTGCCTAATTGTTACCCATCTCTCTCAAATTTACTGTGTGATCATAGTATTACTGGAAATTTTTAAGTTAAATTTCTTTTATGGTGCTTTATTAACTTTAAGAAAGGTGTTTTTAGTAACAAAACAATCTTTTATGGTGCTTTACCACTACCAAACAAGCTTCAGATTTCAATTCCCTTTTCAAAACACAAAACCCAAAACCAAAAACAAAATCAAAAGAAAAGATTGTTTTCATTCTGATTCAATCTTCCCAAAATTGCTACTAATTCACCAAGCTTTTCCCAGAATTCCCTTTTTAGAAAGAAATCCATTTTTGGGCATTTCTTGTATTGCTCAGAAAATTTCTCTCAAATTTGAATATATCATAACCATTTGGTTTTTGAAAATTGTGTTTGTTTAGAAATAATGTATGATAACCATTTAAGAAGTATGTTGATTCAAATGTTAGAAATTGTATCATCACCATTTAAAAAGTATACTGTATCATAACCATTTAGAAATGATGGATTGATCCAATAAACTCAAAAGTCATCTAGATCAGAGAGAGAAAAAATCTATAGAGAGAGAAGAGAAATAATAAACTGACCTTACAATAATTTCTTGTAAGTTGAGATGAAGAGAAGCCCAGCCAAAGGTCCATTTGTTGTTGATAAATAGCACTGTGAAGCTTTCAAAAGCTTCTCTACTTCATTCATTGAAAATAATTTTTGGTAGATTTTCCTCAGCCCACCAACTCTTAGAATTCTTGTTCCTAAACTCAACTTTCAACATTTGTTGTTGATAAATAACTAAATTCTGAAAATAATATTTTGTGTGTCTTTTGTCACCAAATTACTTGGACAATGATTTGTAGATGGTGTGTGTCTCTTGTTTATGTCTCAGGATGACTTCGTCTTTTACAAATGAGACTTCTAAACCAAGTCATTCTAGTCAAACTCTTCCTTCAGTTGCAAGTGATAATCCTGGTGTCAGTAGTAAAGTAGGATTGTCAGGGAAAAGAAAACCTTCTAAATCAGCTTCAGATGCTTGGGAGCATTTTATTAAAGTAGAGGGTTGTGATCCTGAATTTCCTAGAGCGGCTTGTAAATATTGTGGGGTTACATATGCATGTGATTCTAAGAGAAACGGGACAACAAATTTGAAAAGACATTTAGACAAATGTAAGAAATATTTAGAGGATTATGTTGAAGGACGGGGAGAATCTCAATGTAATTTGCAAACTACATTGTTCAGTCAAGAGAATTGTAGAATGATGCTTGCTTGTATGGTCATATTGGACGAATTACCGTTTAAGTTTGTAGAAAGAGAAGGATTTCACAAATTTTGCCAAGCATTAAATCCTAAGTTTGTAATTCCATCACGAGTCACAATTGCCAAGGATTGTTTTCAATTATACCTGAACGAGAAAAAGAAGTTAAGAAGTGTCTTAACTCGTAGTGGCCAAAGAGTTTGTCTAACGACTGATACATGGACTTCGATTCAAAATATTAACTACATAGTAATAACTGCTCATTTCATCGATGATGATTGGAACTTGCACAAAAGAATTCTGAACTTTTGTCAAATAAGTAATCATAAAGGAGATACGATAGGAAGAACAATTGAAAAATGCTTGCAAAATTGGGGTATTGAGAGACTTTTTACTGTCACGGTTGATAATGCTAGCTCAAATGATGGAGCAATGACGTATTTAGTTAAAAAGTTTAAAGGCAGAAATTTGTTGGTGTTGGATGGTGAATTTCTCCATGTGAGATGTTGTGCTCACATCCTTAATCTGATTGTGAGTGATGCTCTTAAAGATTTGCATGGGTCTATCATTCGAATTAGAAATGTCGTGAAGTATGTTAGGTCGTCTCCGTCAAGATTGCAAACATTTAAAG
Source organism: Herpetospermum pedunculosum (assembly GCA_028017165.1). Taxonomy (NCBI): domain Eukaryota; kingdom Viridiplantae; phylum Streptophyta; class Magnoliopsida; order Cucurbitales; family Cucurbitaceae; genus Herpetospermum; species Herpetospermum pedunculosum. Next base: position 46,421,177 of record CM051528.1, on the reverse strand, counting down.
ATTATGCTAAAAAGGATAGCATCTCAACAAAAAGTTGTCTTAGTATGGATGTTCCTACACGATGGAATTCGACTTTCACGATGTTGGATGGAGCACTTAAGTTTCAGAAGACATTTGAAATATTAGAGGTACATAATCCAAAATATTTGTCAGAAGGTGAGATACCTACTATTGATGATTGGAACAATGCTAAGGTATTTGTGGAGTTTTTGAAGACATTTTTAGAGATTACTTTAAAGTTTTCTGCATCTATGTCTGTGACTTCAAACATATTTTTCCATGAAATGTGTTTGGTTCAAGAAATAATTCGTGAATACCCGTTGAACGAAAATGATTTGTTGAGTCAGATGGCATCGAGCATGCAAGCAAAATTCAACAAATATTGATGTATAACTACAAGTGAGAAAACCAATTTGTTGCTATATGTAGTTGTTGTTCTTGACCCTAGATATAAGTTGAAATATGTGAGTTATTGCTTTCATGAATTTTTGGAGGAAGAGAGTGCAAAAAAGTGGACAAATAAGGTTGAAGAAGCATTGCGGCGACTATGTGATGATTATTTTTCGAGAGTATTAGTGCGATCTTCTACACCCTTGGAAGCATCAAATTGTCAAAGTCAAAGTGAAATACTATCCGTCTCCTCTTATAAAGTGCGTGCTTCTATTCATGATAGATTTAAACTAAGTAATAAAAAAGATCCAGATGATGGTAAAACAGAGGTGGCTCGTTATTTGGATGAAGCTTGTGCAGAAGATGAAAATTTTGATCTACTAGATTATTAGTCAGGTAGCTAGGGATATCTACAGTATTCCTATATCTATTGTGCCATCTGAGGCAGCTTTCAGCACTGGAGGACGGGTGTTAGATTCTTTTCGGAGTTCATTAACTCCTCAAACTGCGGAGGCACTCATTTGTGCTCAAAATTGGCTTCAATCTAAACCTTTGGATGATATGAGTGAAGAAATTGATGGAGCTGAAGAAATTGACGAAGGTAATGCTAATATATAAAATCATTGTCGTATGTGTTTTAAGATTATTTACTTTGCTAATGGTTTATTTTCTTATCTAGAACTCACAAGCGTACGAAAGGAGATGGAAGTTGCCTTTGACAATTTCACATATGATTCTACGGTTCTACAATTCTACTCTCATATCTATTTTATTATATATTTGTTTTATGCTAAAGTTCGACAAGTAATGATTCTTGTTTTTCTTTTTTAGATACTTGAAGTCTAGTTGGAAGTTGGAGGAGGGATCTCGAGTCACATGATTTATGTTTTGTTTTTTGTTGGAAAATGGAGGGGAGGATGAAATTTATGCAGAAATGTCTGATATTGTATCATATGATATTAGGGGAGGTAAAAAAAGCCTACACAGTTTGAAAAAGAGCAAGGAGAGATTGAACTAAAGTATATAATAGGAGTTTTTTTCCTTTCCTTTTTTTTAACCCTTGTGAAAAATTGAGAAATTTTTAAGCATCAACCATAAGAAACGAGACAACTGTGACGAAAATACAACACTCACATACAACTTTTTATTATACTAACTCTTTTTTTTTTTGTGGACTGTAACCAATTTAGCTTAGTCATCAAATGAAAATGTTAGATTCTTTACTTTTGCATCTGTTTTCAGCTATTGGCTTGTTTGAATGGAAGCTTGTTGATTTGTAATGGAAGCTCTGGAGGATGACAATTGATTGCTGCAATGTAAAGATTTGTCCTCAAATGATAAATAGGACCTTATGAGTTTATGACATTTTTCTTTTAAATTTTATGTGTTTTGTTTAGATCATTCAATATTTGCATAGTGTTGAATGTGAAATGTTATGTAAGATAATCCTATATTGATTAGAACCAATATTATGAATATATGCCAATGAACATTATTGTAATTGATTATTTGTTACTATAATTTATATTTAATATTAACGTAGTGTAAATATTATCTCAAATGAGAATGACTAATGAAATTATTTGAGAATGACTAAGAACAAATTTGCCCCAAAAAAAAAAAAAAAAAAAAAAAAACGCCAATGAACCGAACCGGACCGAACCGGTTTAGGGTAAGTAAAAGCCGGTTCGGTTCGGTTAAGATTTTTTCTCTACAAAACCGAGTCGGTTCGGTTTTCATTAAAACCGAACCGATCCAACTCATTTACACCCCTACATTTTGCAATACAAGGAAAATACACTCGTAATGTATCAATCGCAATGAATTAAGGCTCCAATCGTAATCGGTTTACCTTTGATAGTGTTTACTTAAGGCTAATTCAAACGTAATTTGAATTTCATTGATAGTGTTTACTTGCACGTAATCATTCGTGAGTTTACCATAATACTCTTTCGCTTTAATCGTGTTCAGAATCGTGTGTTGACTCGTTGTTCAGGCGTTACTCGTGTGCAGACTTGTGTGGATAGTCGTGAAGCCATTTTCCAAAATGAATCTTCACTTTCCTCTGTTTATTCTCTCTTCTTTCTTCATTTTTCGCCATTGGAGTTTCAATCTTTTCCTTCCTCCATCAACCCATTTTTGTTTCTTCCTCACAAAAGAAAAATAACCACCAATTTTCGAGGGTTTCAATATTAAAGTAATGAGTTTCTCTTTTTTCTCCACAAGTTTTGGATTAAAAACTTGAATCCAAAACTTGTGGAGAAAAAAAAGAAATTAAATTGACGAAGAGGTGTGAAAGGATTTGTTGAAAGAAAAAGAAAACTCATTTTCTGAGAGAGAAAGAAAAAGAAAGAGAGAGAAATGGGCAAACATGGAAAAAATAAACAAAAAAAAAGTAGTACCCAGGTAATAATCAATGATAATCTCATTGAGCCCTCCCCAAGATGGTAGAGAAATGAGTTAATGGGATTACATATTTGGATATGGGGCCCACACTTTGATTACGTTTGCAGATTTCGGTAAATGCCATCAAACGTAGCGATGTGGGTCTCATAGTCATAATTATCATTGATTGATTACGTTTGGAGAGAAGTAAACGTGATCAAAATTTGTGAGATTGAGAAGAAAAGAAGAATGGAAATAGTTAGGTCCAACCATCACAAACCTAACACCATTTCACTACTCAGAAAAGTGTCAAAAGCATTTCAAATTGCAAATTACTTGTTGGGCAACCCCGATTAAATTAGTCCTATTATCACATCTTCTTTTAATACTCGAAGAATTGGAAAAAAAATTGCAAAATTATCAGCAACCATCTTTCCACTTTTTCTTTTATCTTAAAAACATGAAACCATAATATGCTTATAAAATGACTTCTATAGTAACAAATGTGTTCACTTATCTTATATTTGCAATTTGATTTCAATATTCATCGACAGATACTGGGTGTTTGGGTGATTGTTTTGGGTTGGGGGAGATTTTGGGTTTTGAACCCAAAACCACGTTTGAGTGTTAAAAGAAGATGTGATAATATGACTAATTTAATCGGGGTTGCCCAACAAGAATGAAATTGGGGAGAGAAACAAGATTTTGAAAGGGTCATTATCATACTTTTATATTTTTGGACATTCTTAGATTTGGGGTCATCAAAGTTGGTCATTCATAACCATTTCCCTTTAAAATTAGCTATTTAAGTTAAAAATGAGAGGGGAGAAAAATTTACACCTGCTTTGCCACATGCTTTGACTCTCTTCTAGGGATGAGGCACAACTATTTTGTTGGGTTTAATGCACTCATTCTATTAGGCTCTTCTTGGGTTTAGGATTTAAGGTTGGGTCAAACACTAAAAAAACAACAACAATCTTACTTCTCCACATGACATTATTAAGGAGATATTTTCACAAATGGATTATTCTTTAACCCATATTGTCACAAATGTCTACTATAATTTTTTATTTATCATTTCTATGTTTTTTTTAGTATTTATAGTGTCATTTAATGAATTTGTTTTAATTTGATCTGACCATTTTACCTTTCATTTTAAATCCCAAAATAAATATATTTTATTACTTTTTTTAATTTTATAATATTAATTAGGTGCTTTTAATTATTTATTTATTATTTTTTTAATTTTACAATATTAATTTAGTGGGTTTATTTATGGCAATTATCAATTATCATTAATTATATTTTGTGATTAATTGTTGGGTTTTATGTCCTAAAACTCGTAGTTTGTAAACTGTATGAGTGAATATTCTATTTTGCAATAAAGTGTTATTGAGTTTTATTCAATAAAGTTGAATAAAGTGAAATTGTGTTTGCATTAACCTATACCAATAACAAACACCCATAGTGATAGTATGAGTACTTGAGCTATATGTATGACATGAATGTTGATCAAGTTCGAGTAGACAATCAATGATAATTATGTATAGTACAAAACGATGTGATCTGAATCGTTTCTTGTGACGACATGTGAGTGAGGGTGTCCTGTGCAATCAATTTGCATAAGACTGAACCGAGAAATCAAGTCGCTCTCTCTTTATAACACCGTTTACTGAAGAGACCGACTTTTTCATATGATGACCTAGGTAACTCGATCTCAATCCTGAGCTCGCTATGAACTCCTGTTTATTCGAGAGTATCCTTTGACTTGCACGGGTGAGAGTGGCCAGTTCGCTGACCTCAATAAGCCTACCATCTTGGGGATAAACACGAATAGGTAGCTGAGAACATAGTATAGCAAGACGGAATTCACTCCTACCCGCTTTTAGGGATAGTAGAGAGGTTATTCCCTTAATAGCTGACTCCAGGTCTTGAACATTGGGTCCATCCTTTCCTGATCAGAGAGGGATGTGATCTATTGATTGAATCACAGATCAAATGTTCATTAGAGGTGTCAGTGGTACTTAAGGAACAAGATGTAATGCAGGAGTTAAACGGTATAAATGACCCGCTGTGATTACGGACGATCCGTGAAGGATCGACTCACCGATGACGGTTATATCAAGAGGACACATATATCTACAGTGAGGAGAGTACAACCCTTGGACTTTAGTGTTGTCTCCGAGAGTTAACGAATGTTGATTAGGTCGGTTAAAAGAGTTTAACCGAATGATCTAGTATCGTTGGAGCTCATGATCTGTAGGTCATTTAGATCTTCCTGGCTAGCTCGGATAAAGTCGTGCAACAATATAAGAGAAAAAGAATTCGGTTTTGGAAGGATGATGAACATATTTAAATATGATTTAAATATGAGAATGGTCTAAAATATGAATAGGGATTCATGTGCAAAAAGTCGGTTTTCGAAAAACCGAGATTAGCCATATTATTTAATTAATATTTGATATTGGATTAAATAATATTAATTAATTAAAAATTTTAATTAATTAATATATATTTTTTATTAATTAAAAAGTTTAATTAATAAAATATTTATTATTATTTAAAATTAATTTTTTAAAATAATATATGTTCACACGAGATTTCGAACGATGGATGGAAATTCGAACACGTGTAAATGAAATTTGAATTTGTATTTAATTGTATGTATCAGTGCGTAGTGGATTACAATCTCTAATCTATGATCCTCTGATTCTTTTCTTTCTCAAATGTAAATGTGTTTCGAGGGCTTTGCAGCTTGTTCTCGATGTTGGATTTGTTTCGAGGGTTTTGCAGCTTGTTCTCGATGTTGAATTTGGATCGAGGGCTTCGCAGCTTGTTCTCGATGTTGAATTTGGATCGAGGGCTTCGCAGCTTGTTCTCGATGTTGAAGGATTGTTCAGTCTTCCAGGTTTCAGGGAGTCTTCGTTGTTTGAGAATTCTCTCTGAGCTCTTAGGAGTAAAAATTTTCTGACCCTTGAAAATGAAGAATGAGCTCTCTATTTATAGAGTTCTCATGGGTCTGGTGGGCTTGGGCCTGGATCCAATGGGCTTTTGAATTTTGAGCCCAATGGGCTTGGCCTTTGGGCCAAATTGTCTTTTGAATAGCTTTTCTGGACCGATCCGATTTCGAGCCGAATTGCGGTGTGACCGAATTTGCTCGGTCAAGTCTATCTGATCCACCGGCCCTGATGAAGACACGTGGCGACCGTTGATTGGCCGAAATTTCTCTGTCAACAATATATATTAATATATATAATTTACATTTGTCTTGCATGCACAATGTAAAAAATAGAATATACATATTATTTACTTAATATTTGATATTGGATTAAATAATATTAATTAATTAATATATATATATGTATATGTATATGTATATGTGTATATATATATGTATATGTATATGTATATATATATATATATATATATATATATATATGTATGTAATATATGGTGAATTTCGTGCTTTGATTTGAGATTTGAAGAAAACTCAAAATTGGTTGAGTTTTGCTTCTTGGTTTTTTGCCTTTGTGGTTTTGAAAAAACAAACGGTTTGTTTTAGTTTTAAAACAAAAAGAAAAAAACCTCTCAGACCTCCTTTTGTTTTTTCCATCTATCTTCCTTCTTCTTTTCTTTTCTCTTCTAAAGAAGTTTCACCACTCTGTTGCTCGGCCCGAGGATAGCGGGACTATTGGAGGTGGTCCTCGAAGAATTCGAGAGCAGGTCCGTTGAGTTCGTGAAGAGATTCAACCGGCGGAATTGAAGAAATTTGAACTACAAGGGTATGTATTCTTTTTTCTCTTTTTCCATTGTTTTGAGCATGTGTTTATTTTGTTAAATTGATGAAATTAGAGTATCAACGATCCAAATCGCTTACGCACCGTTTTACGCTCCATCACTAATATGATTTTAATTGTTTTTTTTTTAATTTTACAATATTAATTATGTGAGTTTTTTCATGACAATAATCAATTATCATTAATTAGATTTTGTGATTAATATGATTTTATTTTGTATGTCATTTTTAACCAACATTGATTTTCTCCATCAATTTTTTTTCTTCTCTCTAACCATCATTTTCATTTATTACCAAAAAATGATTTTCGTCGCACAGTTACCACCGCACCATTTCCGTCGCCGCCGACCGTTTTTCGCAGAATAGTTTCCACCGCCACCGTTAGCTTTGCCTATCCTATAAAGTTGTCACCCCATTAACGAAACCATTCATTTATCTCCGTTGTTTCGTTCTCACATTCGTTATCCCCGCTTGCTCATTTATCACCTACCATATTTTCACATATTGCCCACCCTTCGTCGTCCATATGGGTACATTTATTTATTTGATTTTATTCATTTTAGGTCTTCATTGTCTTCACTGATTTCAGCATTCTCTGCGTTTCCAGCTTTTAACCCAAAATGTTTGTTATATAATATATACCAGGTATATATAATATTCACCACGTTCAAATCAAATGGAGTTATGTTCGAAAACTATGTTAAACCGTCTCCATTATATTATAATCCTTAAGCCATTTAAAACAACAAGCTTAAATATAATATATGTACACTACAACAAATTTCAACTAAAATGACAGTTAGAAAATGGAGGAGACCCTACGAGGGCGATTTTTAGAAAATGCGCTCAGTTTTACGATATTTTTTTATTTTTTCGAAAATTAAACATATAAGGGCGGTTTTGCACCGCCATTATAATACCTATTTGATGACGGTTTTAAACCGTCATCGAAATAAGAAAAATTTATTGTACGGAAATTATACTTTTAATAGAGCCCTTTGATGGCGGTCAAACACCGTCATACAAAACCTCTAAAATGACGTTGTTTTGTTTGATCAAAACGACGTCGTTTTGATTCAACCCTAACTCCAACCCTCCTCCTCGAAAACATCTCATTTCTCTTTTGGCGTTAAGTTCATGGTTAAATTGGGTTTAAAGCTAAGTTTTAAAAAGAAGTTTAAAAGGATAAAAAAAAAAATAGAATAACAAAGCAATTTTGTTTTGGTTTTTATAAATTAAAAAAAAAAAAAAAAAAATAGTTTTAAAAAGAAAAGGTAAACAAAAGAAATAAAATGTTTTTTTTATATAAAGAATGTTTTTTTATATATAAAGAATGAGATAAAGATGTTTTTTATTTATTGTTTTGTTTTAAAAAAAAAATGAGTTTTTTAACCGACAGTGCTTCCTTAAAAAAAAACTTTCATCTTTTTCTTTTTTCTATTTTTTTCATTTTTGCTTCTTCATTCTGTCGAACCAGCCCCCTGCCCTTATTTTTTTCTTCTTCTCCAATTCCTCACCCTCCCTCGCTTTCGTCTCTCTCTCACTCTTTATCTCTCCTTCGCCGACGACCCACCTTCGACCTTCCTCTTACGACTTCTCCCACGCGCAGCACCAAGGAGGCGACAGTGCGGCGTTGTAGCGTTGTAGCGATCTTGTGGGTACGGTTTCCAGTGGCGGTGAGCTCCAGAAGGGGCGTTTTACCGGCGGCGGCGCTTCGGTAGTGTTATCCCTGATTCAAGGTGTAACGCCCCGCGTTTCAGAATTAGACAATTTTGAAATTTGGTTATTGTATTAACTAAAAGTCGTTACTTGGAACCTCATCTGGGAAAATTTGGAGTTAAGTGAGAAAAAGAAAAGGAATTAAAGGGAAATAAGTTTTTTTTTATGAGTTCTTATTTGGGTTCTTTGAAGGAAGTTTTATAAAAGAAGATGATTTATTTTATTTTATTTATTTTGTAATGAAGGGTTTAATTGGAATTTTCTAAAGAAAAGAAAAGCACTAACTTGTCTCCACTTTCCCTTCTCTTCACGTTCAATCGCACACCCCATCCCTCATTCAACCGTCCCCTTCAACGAATTCCAGCCACGTTCCCCCTCTCTCTCTCTCTTGATCAATCTCGCATCTCCGGCGACGGCGAGAAGCGCAACCCATGCGCACGGCGACCTTTCCACGAGCGGCGAAGCAAGCGGCGAGCTCCCAGCGTTGGCGCATCTTGAGGAACAGTGAGTAGTCGCACCCTTCTTCTTCCACGAGCGACGCCCTTCCCATTTATGGCGTTCGCAAGCAAACGCCAACAGATCCACGAAAAGCGACGCACCAAGGCGAGCGACTGATTTTCTTCGGATCCGAATTTGCGCAGTCGCAATCCACCTCCGGCGGTGACACGATCGACGGTTCGCGACGCCTCCTCATGCAACTGTGAGCGGGGTCTTTGACGGTGCGACCCCACCGTGCATTCCCTTCAGCACATTGGTGATTTCCATCTCCTTGGTAAGTTTCGCAAATGACCCAAGCCTAATTGGTGTTAGTTTTGGATTACCCACTCTCTAACGGTTCCAAATCTGTAGGTTTTGGCTCCGTCGATCACCAACCAGCAAGGTGTCGAGCCGTTTTGGTAAGGTTCATTAGGTAACATCGAGCCTTAAACCTTTTTCAATGTCTTTTTAGGTGTTTGAGCTTAGTTTCTAATGCGCGTAATCTCTCTGTTTGTAGTTTCGGACCCTGTTGAACACCAACCGACAAGTATTCAATTTTGTTCGGTGGAACTCGGTAAATTCTAGCATGTTCAAGTCTCGTTCAAATGCCTATAAGTTGTTGTAATTTAGATGCTAACCTTTGGAAACTCTTGTTTATAGGTTGTAATCGATTGCGAAACGTCTGATTAAGGTTAAGGGAGATTTCGGGGACCTTTCGAATAGTTTTGGAGTGCTTGGAACGTTTGGTAAGTAGTTCTTACTTGTGGAGTCTGTTTGCTGTTTGTTGTATGTTAGCATGCATGTCCTAGTAATTTCTTTATATTATGGATTATATGAATTGTTAATGTTGTTGTTGCGTCTCTGATAAGACTAAGCTGATTGAGAGCGTTGTTTTTTAGGACTTTGTAGTTAAGACTTTGAGCGAAGGGTTTTATACTTATTTTTCTGATTGAGAGCGTTGTTGGACTAGATGGTGGCTTTCTTTAATTGAAGTGCAAAGTTTTCTTGATTTTCTGCTTTTCAGGTGTTACATAATTGGGTAGTTTATTGTAAATACGTTGTTATGCTGCCGAATTTTTCGGGGCGCGTTGCTTTTATTTCAAATAAACTTAAGGGTTAGTTATAATAACGTGCTCGTGATTAATCTAAAATTACGGGTCGTTACACAAGGAGTATTTTAACGCCAAGTAAGTCACCCTTGTTCGCTTAAAGCTTAATTTCAAATACCCACTAAATTCCGACGTTAGATCCACAAATTTGGGCATTTTCAAGTACTGTTCAACAAGATTTGGGCTCTTTTGGGTGAGTTTTCTTCGTTAGAATTCGTTTCGCTAAGTGTTTCTACTTCAACTTAAATTTTCCAGATTTGTTCCTAACACTACAATCGTCTTGCAGAAAGTTTTTGTGGAGAAAATTAAAGTTGGAAGGCAATTTTGAGGAAGTAACCAAACCTTGGTAAGAGTAGCCTTTAATCTATGTGTCGGACTTTCAATTTGATGAAATAATATTTTATATTGGAACTTGTGTTTAGGTTGGACGAAAGACCTCCTTCTTAGGAGTTGGAAACTGTGAGTGATGGATTTGTGGTCAAAGTATAAGATTTGGACGTTTTAACACGCTGTCCGGCGTTGATTTTTGGGCAAGGAGATGATTTCAACACTTACTCACAACTCGGATGATTCCGAAACAGATTGCTCATAGCCCGTAGAGGTTAGAACGATGAGGTCAACCACAAACCAACATTGGTCTTATAAAGTTAATAAGGTTGTCTGTTTTGTAGTTAGACTTGAGTTGTCTTTTGGGGATTTCGATCTGAAGGGTTTTATATTTATTTTTCTGACTGAGAGCGTTGTTGGACTAGATGGTGTCTTTCTTTACCTGAAGTGCTAGGTTTTTTAGTTTTTCTGCTTTTCAGGTGTTGCATAATTGGGTAGTTATTGAGGTTACGTCATTGTGCTGCCGATTTTTTCGGAGCGCATTGCTTTTATTTCAAATAAACTTAAGGGTTAGTTATAATAACGTGCTTGTGATTAATCTAAAGTTACGGGTCGTTACAGTGTTCAACAAGGATTCTTACACTTGGGTCTTGAAATTTAGAAGTGCTCATTTACATTGCTCACCGACTCGCTGGATTTGATCTCTCGGATTGCAAACTGTTCTCTTCTTTCTCTTTGGATACGCAAGGTATTCCTTTGTTTTTATAGCTTTTATTAATTTCAGTTTATTGGTTTGAACAATGCATTAAAATTATCCGAATAAAAGTGAATCTTTTCATGTCATAGTTAGTTTGACATTGCATCTTATTTTTATTTACTTATATGGAATCAGTACTTATAATATGGAGACTCGGCATGCCAATTTGTTGTCAGGTTCTTATTCTTTTATTCATTTAAATATGATTATAATTTGTTCATCGATACAAGTGCATTTGCTAGCTTGCTTTCTCTTAAATTTCTTCTTTGTTTTGGCAATGTGGAATCTGAATGTTTCTAAGAAAATGCATTATCTACTTAGTCTAAAGTTAATTGATTGAACAATTTCCGTAACAGGTTGTTAGATGTCTATTGATTGAACTATTTCCAGAATTAGCTTTGAATGAACAAGCTTGCAAGATGGTGCGGGAACTACACTAGGGCGTGTGTACAAGGGGAAGAAGATGCTCAGAAGGATGGGAGGAACTACACTAGGGCGTGCTCAGAAGGATGGGATGAGAATAAAAGTAGCCCTGGCCTTGAAGGGCGTGGCGTATGAATATGTGGATGAAGATCTGAGGAACAAGAGCCCTTTGCTTCTGGAAATGAACCCAATTCATAAGAAAATCCTTGTTCTTCTTCATAATGGAAAACCCATCTCTGAATCTTCCATTATCGTCGAGTATATCGATGAAGTCTGGAAGGATAAAGCTCCCATTTTGCCATCTGATCCTTATGAGATAGCTCAGACCAGATTTTGGGTGGATTTCATTGACAAGAAGGTTGCTTCTTTTAACTTTTTTTCTTTTCTTTTTTGTTCATATTCCTTAACATTCCTCGTCTGTCTTTTTTTTTTTTTTTTTTCCTTTTGAAAAAAGTACATTTATTTTGTTTCTCAAATTACCTTTGGGGCAAGTATAATATTGTGGTTCAGTTTTTTGTTATATCAATTAATAATCAACTTTTTTAATACAATATATTAAATCAATTTGTTTGGAGAGTTTTAGATCTGAAGTTTCGGGTATAATATTGTGGTTCAGTGTTTGCTTCATCTTATTGTTGAAGGAATGCCCCTAGTTGAGATGGACCCCTCTCATTAAGTTCATTACTCATTTGAGATTTTTTCTTATTCAAAGATGGAAAATGGAAGAAGATTATGAAATAGTTATATGCATTTGTGATGTGTGTTCTTTATGATGTTTTTCTGAGTGTAGAGTTTGATATGGATGATAGATCTACTTTGTTTGACCATGTTGAGTATGCATCAAATGAAATAGTGATATGCATCAAATGAATTTTTCTGAGTATAGCATTGTTCGTCATATTTGTTTGACCATGTTAAGGAATTTGTCATAGGAGTTGGTTATAAATCGAAATTGAGTGAATCAGCAAGGACAAATTCAATCAATGGTTTACTTGTTTACTACTTGGGGGTGTTCTTTTGTATTTTCTTATTTTGCAAGTTATCGATATATTTCTCTATGTATGGTTTTTTAATTTTCACTCTAATCATTCTCAATAGAAGTTGGTTTCTCATATTAAAAAAACTAATAATGGCAGCTCCATATTTCAAGAATAAAGTATCTTGGGGTAAATTCTCATTTCTACCTTTTAACATCTATATGCATATAATATAACAGCAGAGGATGTAGAAGCAGGAACACGCAAGGCCAGATTTCAAACAGAACCAACCATGTCAATTCACCTCAAAGTAAATAAAGTGTGCTTTCATCTTTGAAATAAAGTGGTTCTCCCCCAATACATGGGCACCCAATCTTTGATAACAAAAAAAAAACGTGTTCACAGTTGTGTGTGTTGTTTTGCTGATAGAAAATGAATTAATGTCTATCTATTTGGACAGACAAAAAACAGGGAGAATGATGTAGAGATAAAAACACAACCCCCATAGAACATGGCTAAGCAAGCATGCAAATTATAGCCTGGTCAGGTTCAGTCTTGTACAAAGTTTCATTTTATATGACAATTCATGTACAAGACTCATCCCATCCTTCCACCTAACTGAGAGAACAAAATAAGAACCAGAAAGATAAAATAAAAAAACTTGAAAATGATAATTGTCCTCATGGAATCTTAGACCAGCTGATTTTTTAAAAACATTAAGGGCCCGTTTACTTCACCTCAAGCGTAATCAATCAAACGCATATCACTTTGTAGAGGGAAAGAAGGGTTAGTATATATGTACCTACTTACATACCTTTTGTGTGTTTTAATGTGCAGAATGCGTGAGAAGAGAAGTTTAAGCTATGTTGATGGACCCATTCTCGTGCCACTCGATGACGCTTTTCTCGCAGAAAACGTGCAAGGAATCCAAACAGCTTGAAGTGGATGATCGGTCACACTGCAAGCAACAAGACGAAGCTAAATTAGTCACAAAACATTATTTTGTATCATTAATTATTTAAAATTTGTACACAATTTCTTTTAGTTTTGTTGAAAGCCTTGTTGCCAATTTGTTTAGTTTTTCTTTTGTATCATTAATTATGACCTCGTAATGAGAATGGAGAATAGTGGATGAAACATTATTTTGACCTCGTAATGAGAAATGTGAGAATGTATTGATTTTTGCTCAATGAGAAATTTGTGTCGTCATCATTGGTCATGTTATAAGAGTTATTCCATCAATTTTAAAAACTGTTGTTATTTATTTCCCTTACAACACTGGTTTAGCCAAGGGTTTTTCAAGTGTTGCAAAAAGTGTTGCAATAGTTTAAAACCGCTGCTATAGCTCAAAAAAACCTCTGCAATAGCTCTGTTTTCTTGTAGTGATTAACCAAAATAACATACCTGTTATATCAAACTTTATATATAGAATACCTTGATATATACCCTAAATATATTCGAAACAAATATATACACTGTAATATATACCCCTAATCTACGACCATTAATATTACCTCGATATATACCCCTAATATATACATCCTCATTTTAGTTTGATATATACTCAGATTTATACCCTGTATATATCTGAAACAATCACATATACTACAACCATTAATAATACCTTGATGTATACGATATAAACCATAGTATATACACCCTAATACATATATACCCTGTTTATATCAGAAAACACCAACCATTAAAAAATTACATGATATATACTCAGTGTATATAGGCCATGTTATATAAAAATAAAACCCCCAAACTAAAAAAACTAAATAGTGCAGTAAACTAACACGACCTATGGTGACCGGCGTAAAGCAAAAACGGCCTGTGGGTACCAGCGACGACGTTGGTGGTTTACCGACGTCGACGACGGTGTAGATGAAGTTGGAGTGTCGACGTCGAAAAGAGAGTGAAAATCTGAAACGGCTAATATATACCCTCAATATATTCGAAACGGCGGCGAACTTTCAACTGTACCAGCGACGAAACCTTAAAAAGTACGACGAATATATACCATCAATATATCCAAAACAACGGTGAATGGTGTGGTGTACCGGCGGGAAACTTTCAACTGGTGAACCGGCCGCTTATGTTCGTTGGTTACCGGTGGAGGCGAGGGCGATGACTCTGTAGAATAATAGGGTTTGGATACAAAAAAAAACCTTAAAACTGGTTTTGAAAATCTAAAACGTAAAAGATGAGTTTTGTTTTAGAAAAATAATAAAATATTGATATTTACTAAATATCATTATTACTAATTTCAAATCAATCAAAACAATCATCATTATTACTTATTTTTACCTTTTGTGATTTTTTATTTTTTATTTAAGAAAAACGTAATACAAAACTTTAAAACTCGTTTTGAAAATTTAAAACGTAAAATATGAGTTTTGCTTTTAGAAAAAAAATAAAAATATTGATATTTACTAAATATCATTATTACCAATTCCAAATCAATCAAAACAACCATCATTATTACTTATTTTTACCTTTTATGTGTGTGTGTGTTTTTTTTTTTTTTTTTTTTTTTAAAGAAAAACGTAATACATTGTATAAAGATAAAATAGTAAAACTAAAAATTATATTATTTACTATTTTTGTACTAAATAGACATGAATGTAATAAAAAATTATGTTAGACATTTTTGTAATATCCTATATGTTGATGACTCATTTGTGTTCAAACCTATTAGTAATTGATAGTGATATTGGGTTTTGAGATTTTTTTTCACAAATGAGCTATTCTTTAATACACATTTTTCCGATGGTCTATTATAATTTTTTTTTATCATTTCTATATTTTTTTTGAGTATTTATGGTGTCATTTAATGAATTTGTTTTTATTTGATCTTTCCATTTTACCATTCATTTAAAATTTGAAAATAAAGATATTTTATTATTTTTTTAATTTTACAATATTAATTAGGTGCTTTTAATTATGTATTTTATTACTTTTTTAATTTTACAATATTAATTAGGTGATTTTACTTATGACAATTATCAATTATTATTAATTAGATTTCGTTATTAATAAAATTTTATTTTGTATGTCATTTGTTACAAAAAATGATATCCTCCATCAATTTCTCTTCTTCTCTCTAACCACCATTTTCATTTGTTACCAAAAACGATTTTCTCCATCAATTAAATTTCGTCCTCCATTTGTCGCCCGTCGTTTCCGTCGAACGGTTTCCACCTCCGCACAGTTATCTTTAGTATATCCGAAACAAATATATACCCTGATACATACCCTTAATATATACATTGTCATATATATTATACAGCCTGATTTTAGATTGATATATACCCAGATGTATACACTTATATATTTGAAACAGTCACATAAACTACAACCATTAATAATACCCTGATATATACCGTAGTATATACACCCTAATACATATGTAAACCTTGATATATACCCTATTTATAACATAAAACACCAACCATTAAAAAATTCTATGATATATACCTAATGTATATATGTCCTGTTATATAAAAATAAAACCCCCAAACTAAAAAATACAAAATAGTGCAGTAAATCTACCAAGCGTGCGGTACCGACAGCGACGGTGTGGATGAAGTTGGAGAGTCGGCGGCGTAAAGCAACAACGTCCTATGGGTACCGACGACGATGTTGGTGGGTTACCGGTGGCGAATGTCTTGGGTTACTAGCGATGGTGAGCGGCGAATCTTTAGAAGAAGGTTTGAATAATAAAAAAAAAAAAAACTTGAAAAAGAGTTTTGAAATTCTGAAACATATAAATGACTTTTGCTTTTAAAAAAAATAAAATATTGAATATTTTATATATTATTACTAACTAATTCCAAACAAATCAAATCAATCATTATTACTTATTTTTATCTTTTGTGATTTTTTTTTCTTTTTATAATAAAAGCATAATACATTACATAAGAATGCAATGGTAAAACTACAAATTATCTTATTTTCTATTTTTGTACTAAATAGGCATGTAATAAAAAATTATGTTAAACATTTTTGTAATATCATATATTTTAATGACTCATTTATGTTTAAATCTTTTTTTATTTTTTATTTTTTTTAGGAAGAATTGATCATTGGCCGGAGGTATTAATAAATCAAACACGTGGTTTCTAGACTACAAATTTTGTCCTCACTACATTGACAATAGTTGGAATCAACACTTTTAAATAAATAAAATCTGAAAGAGGTTGGTGGACAAGTTACAAATTTTAACAAAAGAGTAATATTGTAAATTAATTGACCTCATACTCTAACTGTAGTATTGAATTCTTTTTGTGTATTGCATAAGAGGATTTCATCACTGGCTTGAAGGTGTGCAATGTCCAACCATTTCCGACCCCATCCCTATTTAAATGGAGATTTTTTGTCTTGTTTGAGGTGATAGTCTATAGAAATTTCAACATCTCTAACAATATTTATATGCGGTCGCTCAATAATTCATGTAAATATTGTAACTACCACTTCATTTTTTTTTTATTATTATTAAAACAGAGATAGAAACCAAATTCAAATTTCAGGTACAAAAACCAATCATTTTTTAAATTTAAGGACCAAGTAGAAGCAAAAGTGAAACCCAAAATCAAAGCTTCTATGTTTAGCCTAATTAACTATGGTTGATTTATAAGATTGCAAGTGGCTTAATAATCTTGCTTTATAATTAAAAAGGTAGTGTTTTTTTTTTCTTTTTAAAAACAAAAAGAAAAGAAGAAACTAAGAGGGCGTTTGGGCTTCCGGGTGGGGTGGGCTATTTAAGCCCACTTGGTGTTTGAGGCGTGGGTTTAGGGAGACGGAATATTGGGGGTTATTATAACCCCCAATTATCTACAGTAACCCACTGAGATATCAGTGGCTTACCTTGGTTTTGCAACCGGTTTAGGCGTTTGGCGTTTGGGGTCTCTCTCTTTCAATCATTCTCTCTCTTTCGTTCGCAGCCGAGTTTTTTTCTCTCTCTCTCTCAACTTCGTCTTCTTTAGACGATTTCACCTTTATCTTTCATCTTCTTCAAACTACTTGGTTTTACCTTGGTTTTGCAACTGGTTTAGGTTGGCGTTTGAGGTCTCTCCCTTTGTCGCCATTGCTTGGGGGTCTGTGAGGCTGCATGTTTCATTGGTAGGTAGAGGATGATGGACCGATCTTCAGGAGCTCGGTGGGGGAGTCTCTTCAAAGGTAAGTGTTCTATCCTTTTTTCTTAGCCGATGATGAGTACATGCATGTTTTTTTTTTTTTTTTTTTTTTTATGATCTATTCTATGTTTGTGTTCTTCATTTTTCGCAGATCTTCATTCCTCTGTACAGTTGTTCTTTAATTTTCCTGGGATCTCCATCTGTTTGTTATCCTGTTTTTTTTTATATTATTCATGAGATATTCAGATGTTTGTGTTCTTTAGTTTTGGTGTGATTTTTATCTCTTTGTTCTCCTCATTTGTGAGGGCTGAATTTGTTATATTGTGCATTTGATGTAGGTCCGTTCCACTTGTCTTATGGATTAGGAAGATTAGTTACAAACATCTGAATATCTATTTTGTTTGGCATAATTTTTGGGACTCTATGTTGAAACTCATGTGAATATCTTAGGTTTTCCTTCATTTTTTTTCTTTGTCTTCATACTCATGTCAGTATTTGTTCGATTTTTTTTAGTCATTTCATTATTTGAAATTCAAATACTTTGATTGAATTTCAATCTCTAAGGCTGATTCATTTATATTTATTGATGTTTGGTCTTCTGTTTGCTCCAAAGTTTGACATATCTCCCCTCCATTGTGATAAAAATGGTTTGAAATGTGGTTGGGTAAATTAAATGAACTTATTGTCCATGTCTAGTCTCACTTGTTCTTCATAATACCAATGATCATCCACTTTGTCTTCATACTTCTATTCTGTTTTCATACTTCTCTTTAGTTTTGGATTTCAATTCTGATTTGAAAGAGCTTGGTTACAATCTAATGAAGTTAATGATATGTCCTCTCACATTTCTTCTCCATATCTACATTGTCTATTCTTTATTCATTGCATAAGTCATACTCCTATTATTATTTGAGATTCAAATAGTCCCCACATTTGAATTTCACATCTCTGAGGCTTGCATTTTTTTTTTTTTATACTATTTGATTTTGATCTTTTCTCATTAATGCACATGTCTTTTCACACCTATTGTTCATAATCATGTTTGTTCTTTTGATAGTAATATTGTTGGGTGCATTTGTGATAATTAACTTCATTAGTTTGTAACCAAAGTTTGACATAATATGAATGACCATACACTTTGTCTATTCATGAGGTTAATGTGCATGTCTAGTCTCACTTGTTCTTCATAATACCACTGACCATCCACTTTGTCTTCATAATTCTCTTATGTTTTCATACTTTTCTTCTGTTTTGGAATTCAATTCTGATTTGAAAGAGCTTGGTTACAATCTAATGAAGTTAATGATATGTCCTCTCATATTTCTTCTCCATATCTACACTGCCTCTCCTTTATTCATTGCATAAGTCATACTCCTATTATTATTTGAAATTCAAATATTTCTCACATTTGAATTTCACATCTGTGAGACTATCTTTTTTTTTTTTTTTTTTTTTTTGAACTATTTGATCTTTTCTCATTAATGCACATGTTTTTTCCCACATATTCTTCATATTCATGATTGTTCTTGTGAATAGTAATATTGTTGGGTGCACTTATGATAATAAGTGCACCAATAACCATTGTGAATTACCACCCCCACATATTTTCTTTATAAAGAAGGCAAAATTCAGAACATACTCACCCTCACACCCTTCTCTCCAATTGAATTTGTGAGTCTCTCCTTTCACCTCCATTGTTTATCTTGTTCATTCATTCTTTCTTCTAATATTTGTTGTTATATTATTTTCCTTTCTTTATACATTCACCATTTTCTTTTGATAGGGTTGAAATACTTGGAGAAACTGTTGGAAATCGAGCATCTTTGTCGCTCACCCTCTTCCAATATTTCTTCTTTCTAAGGTTAGCATCTTCTTTGTGGTTCTATTTTTTCACCCTCTTCCATTTATATGAATGGTTTACTAAATGATTTCATCTTCTTCGTTCCTACTAAATCTATTTGAATGCTAACTTGTTCTCATTGTATTATTCACAGGGTCGAAAGTAAATCAAATTTCATCCTTAGTTCGAGGTTCGTTAATTTAACATTGTTTTGTTTGTATATTATTTCTGTTTTAGTGGACATTTGTGAAATATTATTTTGTAATTTTTTGTTTTGGTTTATTTTTTGTTTGTATGTTATATTTGTTTTAGTGGACATTTTTGAAATATTATTTTGTAATTTTTTGTTTTGGTTTATTTAAGTATGCATTTATTTAGAATACTACACTTATATGTATTTCATAGTTCATGAATATTCATTTCGAATTTAATTTGTTTAATATAAGCCTGTTGAATGTTGTTTATCTATTTGATGTATGTGAATTTGTTTTGTGATTTTTTTTAGTATTATGATAAAAAAAAAAAAAATTAAAAGTTTGAAGATTTTTTTTAGTGAGTTTTAACATACTGTTTTTTTAAAGTAATTTAAATGAAAAAGAGTTGAAGTAGTTTAAAAGAATGTAACCTACTGTGATTTTTGAACCCTAATTTTTTTTTATTCAAAACTTAATGTTTTTTTAACCTACTGTTTGTTATTCAAAAAATCTAACTTACTGTTTTTTAAACCTTAACAAAAAATTATTCAAAACCTACTGTTTTTTATTCCAAAAATTTATAACCTTAAAAAAAGTACAACATTTTAACCTAATATTTTTTAAAATGTAAAATATCAGTCACAAGTTAGGAGAAAATAAGACAACATTTAAAATGTAAAAACAAAATAAGAATTTTTTAAATGGCAAAAAATGGCAACATTTAAAATGCCAAAATGACTCACATAATTTATAAAATCCTCAAAAAAATAAGAACAATAAAATAGGAGAAAAAAGAATTGCACAGGTTGTATAATACCTATGCGATCGCATAGGTTGTGAAGGATGTATGCGATCAATCCTTTATCATATACTTTGCGATATATACTCCTAAACTATTTGAACAATTTGGTTGCAGATCTAAACTGTTTGAAATGGAGTTGGTTCAAAAGACCAAACCTGAGCACTACTTCCCCGTTACTGTTTCGTCCTTGTTTCAAATCTCCAACACAATTGCCTTAATTAAGAGGAAGTTAATTGAAGCACATATGAACATGTATCGGAAAACATGTTTTGGTCCACTACTTGACGTAGATTTGATATTCAATGGCTATTGGTTCATCATCTCATGCTGAGGGAAGTGGAGGAAGTTAGGGAGGACGTCATAAGTTTCAATATCTTAGGGAAGAAGGCATCCTTTTGCAGAGACGATTTCAACATCATCACTGGTCTTTGTTGTAACCCCCGAGTTTCGAAATTGGACAATTGTCGATGTTACGTTTGGACAGTAATAGCAAGGTACTTTCTAGTAACTGTATTTTCAATTCGTAAAAACACTGTATTTAAAATTCTATTCTAGTGCACTGCAAAATTCTAGTAAATTTCAAATACAAATACAGTGTATTTGTAATTAGGGGTATTGCACAATTTACTTTTTATTTACAATGAACTAAAAATACTAAGACCATATTTTTTCTCCAATTTTGTGTCACTATTTATAGTATGTTATGTTTTTTTTTTTTTTTTTTTTTTTGTCTTCTAATGTATTTTTTGTTTGTTTTCTAGAATAATAATACTTTGTAATTGCAATTTGTAAAATTGCATAATTGCAAGTACACTGTAATTTCAATTTGCAAAATTGTAAATACACTGTAATTTTTTTTGCAAAGGAATACACTCTAATTCCAATTTGAAAAATTGCAATTACAATGTATATTTTCATTTGATTTTTTTCTTTCTTTCTCTCCTTTGGGCTAACTAATTTTGATCATTTCTCTAAACAATGACCACAAAGAGAAAGCGAAAGAGATGAGTGATTTAAAAGTTTATAATTTTTTGTGGGAGATTACTGGTGGGAGGAGAAAGAGAGTGAAAGATTGGAGAAAATCTTGGAGGAGGGAGGGGTAGTTTTTTTTTTTTTAAATACAGAATATGAGGGAGGAGGAGATTGAGATCTTAGAAGTAAATAAAATGAAGAAAAAAAAAAAGGCGGAGAAAGACTAAATAAAAAGAGACATATGCCAAACTTTTCAAAAAATGACATCTATCGAAATGAGAAATAAAAAAAAGGGACATGTGTCTTGTTGCCCTTTCTTTTTACTAGAGAGTGTGTAAAACATATATCATCCACACAAACACAATTCAGCTTCATCATTGGGTCGGTCCGACCCGAAGAAGTAAAAGTCTGAGCTCGACCTAGGCCCTACGAGCTTAAGACACCGTTTGAGTTTGGGTCAGACTGACCCAATCTCCAATAGAAAATTTTCAATAATAGCTAGAAATAAAAAACTGAATTGAAAAATAACTAAGAAAATTTCATATTTTCATCCAATAGCTACCACAATTTTAGGAAGTGAAGTTGACATTTTTCATTCCTTCTATACCCCTACTATATACGTTTATTTACGAACGATATAACCAATTTTATTTATTTTTTAATATTTATTTCAGTTTTTAACAACCAGATTCATGCGTTTTGAACAAAATGTTTCTAACAACCACATTCATGCATTTTGAAGAAAAAAAAATCTCAACAACTTAAATTTGAAAATGTTTAACAACAAAAAGGAAAAAAAGAAAAATACAAATTCATCACAGTAACAACTATCCTAGATTATCCTCCTAGATTCATGCATTTTGAAAGTAGGGGTTCATTTTTTTTTCCAAAGTTGAAACGACGACAAAGTACAGAGACAAGAGTTGAGAGAGACAAGAGTTCAGGGAGACAAAAATCCTTACTCACTCTGAAAATACATCATAGAAGGTTTTGAGAGTCGAAATTTTTCAGATCAATTCAAGCATTCAACGATGTAGAAGATTGAGGTTGATAAATTTTTTTCAAGGTTGAGAGTTTCAAAGTTGAGAATGGATGACTGTTTAAAATCGATTTGGAAGATGACAAATCTCCTAATTCAATGTTGCAGGTAATGATACAATTGATTGAACGTTTTCCCAGGTAAACTCAACATGCATAACAACTTTGATATTTTTTTTGTATCATTTGTCCAATGCTCACGGATTAATGGCTTATGGTGTATATGTTGGATTTTATGTCCTAAAACTCATGGTTTGTAAATCTGTTATGTTTGTAAATATTCTATTTAGAATAAAGAGTTATTAGTTCTATTCAGTAAAAGAGTTTACTGGAATAAAGTGAAACGCGTTTAGGTTAACCTATACCAATGACCAACACCCTTGGCTGAATATGAGTACTTGAGTCTCATGTATGACGTGATTGTGAATCAGGCTCAAGTAGTCAGTCAAAACGGTCTATATTATACAGATGAGGCTGTGTACCTTATCCTGGTAACACTATTGGATGCGGCTCACTTTGTATTGTACAAAACGATGTGATCCGAATCGTTTCACATGGAGATGTGCGAGTGAGGACGTCCTGTGCAAAGAGCTTGCATAAGACCGAACCACGAAATATGTCGCTCTCTCTTTATAACACCGTTTACTGATGAGACCAACATTTTCATTTGATGGCCTAGGTAACTCGATCTCAATCCTGAGCTCGCTATGAAATCCTACTTATTCGAAAGTATCATTTGACTTGCACGGGTGAGGGTGGCCCATAAGCATCGACTCAATAAGCCTACCATCTAGGGGATAAAGTCGACTAGGTAGCTGAGGACATAGTACAGCAAGATTGGAGTTCACTCCTAACCCGCTCTTCAGGGTTAGTTGATAGGTTGTTCCCTTAATAGCTGACTCCTGGGCTTGAACAATTAGAGCTCACGCTCTCATGAGATGAGAGGGTTAATTGATCTGTTGGTTGGACCACAAATTTATTGTTCATTAGAGGTGTCAGTGATACTTAAGGAACAAGATGTAATGCAGGGGTTAAACGGTTTAAATGACCCAGCTGTGATTACGAACAACCTGTGAAGGGTCGACTTGCCTGTGACGGTTATATCAGAGGACATAATATATCTACAGTGAGAAGAGTGCAACCCTCGGACTATAGTGGAGTCTCCAGGGGTTAACGAAAGTTGATTGATTCGGGTTAAAAGAGTTTTGCCCGAATAATTTTGTATCGTTGGAGCTCATGATCTGTAGGTCCTTTGGGTTCTCCTGGCTAGCTCGGATAACGTCGTGCAATAGTGTAAAAGAAAAGAAAAAGAATTTGAATTGTTCAAATTCGGTTTGTGGAAGAATGATAGACATATTTAAATATGGAAATGCT
Organism: Herpetospermum pedunculosum; assembly: GCA_028017165.1. NCBI lineage: Eukaryota > Viridiplantae > Streptophyta > Magnoliopsida > Cucurbitales > Cucurbitaceae > Herpetospermum > Herpetospermum pedunculosum. Next base: position 46,397,459 of record CM051528.1, on the reverse strand, counting down.
CTAAAACGTGAATACGATTCATGTGCAAAAAAGCCGATTTTCGAAAAATCGGATTTAGCCATATTATTTAATTCACATATTATTTAATTAATATTTGATATTGAATTAAATAATATTTATTAATTAAAAAGTTTAATTAATAATTATATATATATATATATTTTATTTATTAAAAAGTTTAATAAATAAAATTATTATTATTATTTTTAATAATAATAATAATAATTAAATATATATATACATATGTGTCTTGCATGCAAGACACATATGATATATATATATATATATATATATATATAAAAAGACACATATGATATATATATATATATAGACACATATGATATATATATATATATATATATATATATATATAAATGGATATGGCTGAAGATAAAATATTGCAAGAGTGAGTTTGTGGTTTTTTTTTGTCTTCGTTTTTTGAAAGAATATTTGTTTTTACAAAAAAATTCAGAAGTTTTAACTTTTGTATAAAAGTTCTTCAAGAGAAAAAAACCCATGAGCCCCTGACTTCCATCTTTTCTCCTTCTTTCTTCTTCATTTCTTTTTCGTTTTCTCTTCGAACGGAGTTCCACAACTCCGTTGCTCGGCGCCGAGGATAGCGGGACTACCTAGGATGGTCCTCGGGGCGTTCGTGAGAAGAGGCCGGAAGAGTTCATGACGAGGAATGAGCGGCGGAGCTTGAAGAAATTGAAACTACAAGGGTATGTATTCTAATTTCTTTATTTCTGTTGTTTGAGCATGTTTTCTATTTGTTAAATTGATGAAATTAGAGTATCATCGATCCAAAATCGCTTCCGTAGCATAAAACGCTTCATCAGTATATACACGCATATACTTCATATGATATACTTACATGTATATTGTTATAGATGTAACTACGAATATATACACACACTAGAAGTTATCGAAAGCACTCATTTTTATAATTTTCTTACAACCATCTATGAATTAAAAAAATTTAGTATCATTAGTCCAATACTCACAAAGTAATGGTTTATGGTGTATATACACGCATATACTTCATATGATATACTTACATGTACGTTGTTATAGATATAACTACGAATATATACCCACACTAGAAGTTATCAATGGTGCCATTTTTATAATTTTCTTACAACCGTTATGAACATTTTAGTTTTTACAAACATCAATATGCTAGAAATTTAATTGCTTATATAATTTTCTTATGGCCTATGTTATACTGATATGTACGTTCACCAATTAATGACTTATGTATATACACATATACTCCATGAGATATACTTATATGTACATGTAACTTTGAATATATACACACATGAAATTATCGAGAGCACCGTTATTATCATTTTTTCACAACCGTCTATGAAAATTTTAGTTAAAAAATAATTTGAATTAATATTCTAGATTAGATTTTATTGAATTTTGTTTACACGTTTCGATTTAATTGGTGGTTGTTATCCTTGTTTTGACCATATCTTATTTATTTATTTTTTTCCATAATTCTCTCTTGATTCTACAGGATTCTTTCCGAATAAATCTTTATTTTTCCATCATTCTCTCTGAATAAATCTCCATTTTTTGCACGGAGTTTGAGTTTTAGTTTCACCATTTTTTGTTTTTCATTTAATTCTCTGATTAAATCTTTCCTTTTTTGTAGGTACAGTTAAATGTCTGAGGGTAGTTTCGTACAACTACATTCTAAACAAGTTTCTAATTATAGATGTTAGCTATTTTCAACCAAATAATTAGTTTAGCTATTTTTCAACTTTGGATAGTCTCATTTTAGCTATTCTTGTAGTTGGCTCATCTCCAATTACTAGTCTCATGGTCCAACCCTTAGACTTGACTCATTGGATCAAAGTTTGGGTCGAACTTCGGTTGACCCAATAATTATCCTATTGAATATTACTTATTTAATTATTTTTTAAAAAATATTTTTTAGATTTTTTTACCAATTTTAATAAAAGTTTATTGAATTTATATTTCATATTTACTTTTATTTTATAGTTTCGATGAATTTACTCTTAATCCGTAAAATAGTTGATGTTACAAAATTTATTTTACTATTTTACTATTTTTAAAACAAAATTATTTGTATTTTTACACTTATAATTTTTTTATTAACTATAAATTATAATATAAGAATATAAAAAATATATATATTTTTTTTTTTAAAGAAAAAAAATAAAAAAACTTACATATTCAAATATTTAACACATAATATATAATAAATTATATAAATCTTTGTTAAAAATTAGTGCAAACTTTTTATTTCTTTTATTTATTTTAAATGAAGTTGGTGCCACCTATTAAGGATAGTGACATGTGTCTAGGTAGTGCTTCCAATTTTGTAGAATGATGGCTTACAATTTGAAGAATATGTCTTAGTGGCATAATGGGGTGATAGTAGAGAAATTAAAGGTTAGTGGAAAAAGTAATGGGTTATTAATTTACTATTTAATTAGCTATAAAAGCATATGTAAGTTTTCAATTTAGATATCGAATTCATTTGAGTATTTCTTTCCTTCGTGTAATTTCTCTCTTGTTTCCACATGATAGAACTCCAAAAGTACTATTTTATAATCTTTAATGCTTGTTAGTTTATTCAAATTAATGTGTTTAATCATATGTTTTGCAGGAATCGAGCATTCAGAGGTGAATGAGACACTTATATTAAATAAGAACTCAAAAGAGGAGGTTTAGAGTATAATATCAATAAACCGAGCCACAAATGATACTATAAAGATAAAAATCATTTAATATTCAAAGTTGGAAGCTTGGTCCAGTGGTGAAAGGTTCATTATGTTATTCTTTGAGCCAAAGTTTGATTCTTGAAGAATGTAATTATTTCTTATATTTTTACTTCAACATCAACCTACGACACGTGGCAGCTCCTGGTTAATCAGGAAGAAGTCAACCACAAGTTTTAAAAGTTTTATTTATTTATTTAATATTTTATTTTTTTATTTTTATTTAAAAATAGTAAATGGTTATTTCCTTTTTAGTATAAAAATGGTAGAGTACACACCTTTCTCCTGACACCAACACACACCATCACTATCTCAATTCTCCCTTTCTCTCTATGTAGATATTTCTATTGTGCTTTGTAGTCGGGATCGTCTTAGCGATGTTCGGCTAAGCTTGTAAGGCTGATTTAGAGGTTTGTCGGGCTTAACGTTTTTTGTGAGATTTTTGGTATTAAATTGCAATCTAATTTCTTGATTAATTGTTTTATATTCTTTGTTTATTTCATGTGCATTTAGTATTGGTTAATGTGACAGCTTAATCAATTAAATATTAATTGTTCATGTATGCTATGTTTGTAATTTGTGATCCGTAATTGTCAGAAATTGCATGCTTAATGATAGTAGCAAGATGTCAGATTATGACTAGTGTTAATATTATGGCTTTTCCATAGTTAACATGGTGCGTATAATAGACCTTAGGAATATAAAAATGTTTAATTGAATCTGATCAATTTAATTAACGTTCTAATCAATCCATGTGCTTAGAGCTGTTAGGTAATTAGCATGGAACGCTATCGTGCCCAACTAATTGACTAGTTTAGAGTTAATTACGATGCTTTGTCGGATTAATTGCATGATAGGATCTTAGAGACTTTTCATGGCTGTTCCAGTTAAGTCGATTAGGCTTTTAATTAAGAAATTATATTTTTATTGGAGTAATCGATGAGCAAAATCCATTTTAAGTCCCGACAATCTCTGAATCAGCAAGGTAATTTCTTGTTTATTTATTTAATTCTTTAATTCTTTAAACTTTATCTTTAATTGTTTATTTTAATTCATTACATTAACCTGCAATCCAAAAACCCCCCATTTATTGTTTTTACATAAAGTTTAATTTAGAGAATTTAAATTTCGGTTCCCTGAGTTCGACCCGGTCCGCTGTAGTTTACTGCAAGTCGTTGATCGGTAAATATAAATTGTATTTGACGGGCCTCGACAAGCTCGCATCACCACACTTTCGTTCTCTTCGTTTTGTTACATGGTATCAGAGCTTCCAGGTACTTTGTTTTGTGTTTTAGTTTAAATACTCGTTGAAGATGAACGGTGGAAACAATGTTTGTGTAGACAAGTTTGCCGGTGATAATTATAGTTATTGGAAGCTATGTATGAAAACTTTTCTACAAGGGCAAGATCTGTGGGATCTTGTTTCTGGTGATGATGCAGAAATTCCAGAAGATACTTTGGAGAATGCTGAGGCACGAAGAAAGTGGAAGGTCAGGTGTGGCAAAACTTTATTTGTTTTGCAGACTTTCATTAGCAAAGAGTATATTGAGCATGTTCGTGATGTAAGTTCTCCAAAGGAAGTGTGGGACACACTTGAAAGGTTGTTCACTCAAAAGAACACGATGAGGTTGCAATATTTGGAAAACGAACTTGCTAGAAGGACTCAAGGTAATTTGCCGGTTTCAGAATATTTTCTGAAAAATTAAAACTTTATGTTCTGAAATTTCAGAATTAGACAAAGAGGATTCGATTAGTGATGCTCGTGTGCGTCGTTATCTTATTCGTGGACTGCGAAAGGAGTTTATGTCATTTATTTCATCGATAGAAGGTTGGGTAAATCAACATTCTATCATTGAGTTGGAAAATTTGCTTTCAAATCAGGAAACATTGAATAAACAAATGTTTAGCAACTACAAGCAAACTCACTCTAAGGTGGAAGCTGTTCTTTATGCAAAAGACAAGGGAAAAGTTAATTCTTCTCCAAGACTTTATTCAAATGACGACAAGGATTCCAAAATCGAAGGGCAGTCCAAGGGCACTTTAAAAGAATGTTATAGGTGCGGCAAGCCGGGATACATCAAACGTGATTGTCGGGTAAAGGTGGTGTGTCAACGTTGTGGAAAATTCGGCCATATTAGAAAAAATTGTCGGGTGATTCTCAAAGAAGCAGAAGCAAATGTTGTACAGGAAAGTAACAAACTTGAACAAGTTACTTGGGAACAATGCTTATCAATTGAAGTTATTGATCAACCCAATAATTTGCATGTTAATGCTTCTATAGATTATAATGAGGATTGGATTGTTGATTCTGGTTGTTCTCATCATTCAACTGAAAATGTTTCTCTTCTCTCTGATGTACGTATCCATCAAGGAAGAAGAGTCATTGCGACGGCTGATAATTCCATACATCCTGTTGTTCAAGAAGGGCACGTTAACGTTAAGGATGGTGCATCAAATGTTGGTGATATTTCTCTTGGAGATGTTTATCATGTTCCAGGTTTAAAGAAGAATTTGGTTTCGGTCTCTCAGATTGCGGACTCTGGGAGGTATGTTCTCTTTGGTCCAGATGATGTGAAAATTGTTTCTAATATTAAACAATTTGATGCTGATGTTTTGTTTACTGAAAAGAGGAAAGATTCCCTCTATGTTTTGTCTGCAACTGATGCATATGTTGAAAAGACCTGTCAGAATGATAGTGCAACACTTTGGCATGCTCGGTTGGGCCATGTTGGTTATCAATTGTTGCACAGAATTTCTATGAAGAAACTTATTGATGGTATTTCCATCTTTAAAGAAATTCGTCATGATGTGGTTTGTCCTGGTTGTCAATTTGGGAAATCACATCGTCTTCCTTTCCCAAATTCAAATAACAGAGCTATTGTTGCATTGCAGTTAGTTCATTCAGATTTGATGGTGCCGACAAAAATATCCAGTTATTCTGGTTGTCGTTATGTTATGGTTATAGTGGACGATTTTACTCGGTTCATTTGGGTGTATTTTTTGGAGGCTAAAAGTGAGACTTTCTCCAAGTTTATCCAGTTCAAGAAGCTAGTGGAGAAGAAATTTATGCTACCGATAAATTATCTTCAATTCGCACAGATAATGGGGGAGAATATATGTCTGATAAATTTCAGAATTATTGCAAAGAGCATGACATTCAACGTCAAATGACATGTCCTAACACTCCACAACAGAATGAAGTTGTTGAACGTAAATTAGCACATCTTACATCTATGTGTTTATCTTGGCTGCATGGAAAGAACCTTCCAAGGGAGCTTTGGGCAGCAACTATTCAGTCAGCTTGTCACGTCATAAATCGTCTACCTTCATGGGCGGGGTCGGATCTATCTCTTTTTGAGGTATTATATCGTCGTAAACCCAATGTGAGTTATCTTCGAGTTTTTTGGTTAGTTTGTTATGTTCATGGTTCAAAGAGTAAGCGTACTAAACTTGACCCAAAAGTTAGGCATTATATTTTTGTTGGATATGGTACTCACAGAAAAAGATGGAGATGTATGAATCCAAATACAAGAGAAAATTTTGTTTTTCGAGATCTGGGTTGGGTCGAGTCGGTCAAATTTTGACTTTGGATTGGGCTTGGATCGAGTCTGGATCTGGTTTTGGCCGACCTTTGAGCCATGAGCCTGATGATGAGGTTGAAACACAATACCTTGTTCATCCTTCCATTACTGGTTTTCCTTTTCCGCCTATCTTCGGGAGAAAAAGATAAAAGTGTTGGGATAATTACTAAATTATATTATTCAATTATCCCTATCTTGTGTGAACCTAATAGGAAATTAAACAAGTAGAACACAATATAATTCAAGCTTAGGACACAAGCAATTTTAACGTGGAAAAACCTCTTCAATGCGAAGAGTAAAAAACCACAGACCGAAGTCAAAAACTCCACTATAATAAATAATGGGCTACAACGATTTCTCCCTAGTCACAACTAGAGGCATACAACTATTGATATCTCAAGATGATCAATCTCGGCAACAAACGACAATTATTCAAAAGAGTAAAGAAGAAAGATCTCACTTAAAGTGGCCACGAACTACCCACTGGAATCTGCCTGTAGATAGCTCCAAACGAAATCTCCACCGTTCAGATTGAAGACCCTCGTGTCACAGCTCGATCGGACCACGGATTGATCCCCAACGAACTGAAATACAAAAACTGTACGGCTGTAGAATTCTACTCTTTTTCTTTCTCTCTAATTCCATTTTTCTCTCTCCTCGGTTTGGTTACAACAACAAAACGACTGGCTTCTCTTCCTTTAAATAGGGTAAACCTAAATGCCCTATTGGGCTTTTACTTTTTGGCTTTCCACCGTTAATGTGAAAAATACCCAACAAATCTCCCCCTTTTCACTATGTGGAGGAACTTGTCATTCCAGAGGCGGAACGACAAAACTCAAACTTTTCTCTTGGTAGATTCTTAGTCAACATATCAGATCCATTATGATCAGTATGTATCTTCTCAAGCTCAAACAAACCATCATTTAATGCATCTCTCATCCAATGATACCTTACATCTAAATGTTTGGTTCTTGGATGAAATGAAGAGTTCTTACCAAGATGAATAACACTCTGATTATCGCAGAATATCATATACCGTTGTTGCTTGAAGCCAAGCTCCTGGATAAAGCGCTTCATCCACAATATCTCTTTGCACGCTTCCGCGGCTGCAATATATTCTACTTCAGTCGTAGAAAGTGCAACACAATTCTGTAGTCTTGACTTCCAAGACACTGCACCACCTGCAAAAGTCATCAAGAAGCCGGTAGTAGACTTTCGATTATCTAGATTTCCTGCCATATCTGAATCAGTGTCACCGATAAGCACAAGTTTTTCACTTCCAAAAGTGAGCTTCAAACTAGAAGTACCTCGCAAATATCTCAATATCCACTTGACTGCCTCCCAATGATGTTTTCCTGGATTAGACATAAAACAACTAACAACACCAACAGCATGAGCAATATCTGGTCTAGTACATACCATGACATACATCAAGCTCCCAACTGTTGAAGCATATGGGAATCTTCTCATGTCTTCTTTCTCTTTTTCTGTAGAAGGGCTATGGTTGATACTTAGTTTGAAGTGACTAGATAAAGGAGAACTGACAGATTTAGCTTTACTCATGTTGAATCTTTCAAGCACCTTCTCCAAGTATTGCTCCTATGACATATATAATTTCTTGGATGCTCTATCTCGTACTATTCGAATTCCAATAATCTTCTTTGCTGGCCCCAAATCCTTCATGGCAAAGGATTTGATTAACTGTTTCTTCAACATGTCAATTCTTGAAACATTCCTGCCAACAATCAAAATGTCATCAACATAAAACAATAATATAATAAAATCATCATCAGAAAAATTTTGGGTAAAGACACAATGATCAGAAGTAGTCTTCTTGAAGCCTTGCTCCCCCATAACTGACTCAAACTTCTTGTACCACTGTCTTGGTGCCTATTTCAACCCATAAAGACTTTTCTTCAACGTGCACACAAGTTTCTCCTTGCCTTTCTTCTCAAAACCTTCTGGTTGCTCCATATAAATTTCTTTATCTAAATCACCATGAAGAAATGTCGTTTTAACATCCATCTGTTCAACTTCTAAGTCAAGGCTAGCTGCCAAACCCATAACTACACGTATAGAAGACATCTTAACAACAGGAGAAAAAATTTCATCAAAGTCAACACCTTTCTTCTAACTGAAACCTTTCACAACTAATCTCGCTTTGTAACGCGGCTTTAAGGTGTGTTCTTCTTGTTTCACTCGATAAACCCACTTATTTTTCAGTGCGGTTTTTCCTTTAGGCAATCTTACAAGCTCAAAAGTGTGGTTTTCATTCAAAGACTTCAACTCATCTTTCATTGCATCAATCCACTCTCTTTTGTGCTCATCTTCTATGGCCTCTTCATAACTCTTAGGTTCTCCCCCGTCAGTCAATAACACATATTCATCAACAGAATATCTTGTTGACGGACGCCGATCTCTAACAGATCTCCTGAGTGAAACATCTGTAGGAACTTCAGTTTCTGGCAACTGTTCATGAACATCATCATCTGCCTCAATCTGTTCAGATTCTTTTACCTCATCTGTATCATCAAACTGATCATTCTGAACCTCATTTTCAATCTGTGTAGAAGGTTGTGCCAAATGAACTGAATCTAAATCAATCAGATCATCACTGTGTTCAGACTCTGTTTCATCTATCTTCTTAATGTCTTATATTGTTTGATCTTCTACAAACACAACATCTCGACTTCTTACAATCTTCTTCTGCACTGGATCGTTTAGTCTGTAACCGAACTCATCTTGACCATAGCCAAGGAACACACATGGTCTACTTTTTGCATCAAGCTTCGTCCTCTTATCTTTAGGAACATGAACGAAAGCTTTACAACCAAAAACACGTAAGTGATTATAAGATATATTTTTCTTCGACCAAATTTTGTTCGGTACTTCATTATCCAATGGAATACATGGAGTGAGATTCAAAACATGTACAACTGTACATAATGCTTCACCCCAGAATGTTTGCGGTAACTGTGAATGTGAAAGCAAACATCTCATTCTTTCAACCAGTGTTCTGTTCATTCTCTCAGCTGTCCCATTTAACTGAGGAGTCTTAGGAGGTGACTTTTGATGCCGAATGCCATTACTTCTACAATACTCATCAAAAGGTCCAATATACTTGTTACCTCTCCAAAAGTGCATTATTTAAGGCCATATTTACCTCGAAATCATGGAAATTCTTGAGTATTTTTGTTAGGAGTTAGCTTAATGTGTGCTTAAATGTGAGAATTTGAGAAATGATGCTAAATTAAGGCTTATTTGGAAAAAGGAACGAAAAATGATGCAAAATGATGTAAAAAGAGCTAAAATGTACATTGCAGGAACATTGCGGCCCTCGCAATGAAACAGTCTTTGCTGCTGCATTTTTCCAGCCGTCAGTCTTTGTTGGCTGCGTTTTTCCAGCCGTCAACTCGCCCTGCTGCTGCCACATGTCAAGCCTGACTACCTCACAAAGTTGAATGGTGATCCACGATTCATGAGCAGCCTTTGGCAGCTACCTAAAAGCTATATAAAGAGGGTGAGATGAAGGATCAAAGCAATCGAATTGAATCCATTTCAATTCCTTCCACACAATCAATCGGAGTGCAAGGAGAGCCCGATCGTGAAGAAACGTGCAGACAAAACTTCTCCCCCGTTTGTTGGATCGAAGAAACAAGTTCTTGGCGTTGATAGATCGAGAGGAAGAAGAGAAGATCTTTCTTCTCTTCTGATCGAAACTATCCCCAAAATCAGCTAATCTTCCCCTTCATCCGAGGTGATTCACGACTTGGAGGAACCCACGCACCTTACTGCTTTCCTTTATTGCTTTCCTTTACTGCTTTCCTTTATTGCTTTCCTTTACTGCTTCCCAATTTACTTTCTGCTACCTTTGAATGTTGTTCTGAATCATTTACTGCTTCTTCCTTTCATTGTTGCTTTCGGATTGACATATGTTTGTTTACGAATTATGATATGAATTGCTTTCTTACAAGAGTAATCAATCAGTTTACTGAATCTTACATTCTGCCATCTCTTAATCAATTTGTTGAGTTCTTCATTTGATCATATTCCAATCAATTAGTTTTGTTAAGTTCTCCATTCTATGTTTAGTCAATTCATTCCCTTTAGTTCTTCGAAAACCATGAGTAACTAATCTAAGAGAGGTCTGCTAAAGATGAATCTGTAGGCTAGAAATATGAGAATTCAGCATGTAGGATAGCATGAATGCATTGAATGTATGTGAGCTTCATCCCATGGGCGATTTCGACTGGCCATCCATTTTGTCTAAAGAATTCCTAACCTCCGGAAGGAGTAAGAATTCAGAGTCATCCATTCATGTTAGCCTTTTATGGTAATCAGAGAATGACCTAGGAATAAGCGTTCTCCTAGCACGTTTGTTAGCTTGGGTGTATAAATAGGTTTTTAAGTCTTACTTGGATATGAGTAAACTATAAGATCTAATGCATGTAATCGAGAGATGCATGAGACTTAGTTAAAACGATGCATGATATGTTAACCTACTGTTGAATGATCGTAGTTAAATTCCTATAGATGATTCTTAAGTCGACCTTCCTGTCTTACTTTACATTTAAATCGTTGCTAATTTATTGCGAGATTATTGCGAGAACCGCAATAAAACATTTATGCTTTTTGCCTTAGTCTTTTCCATAGTTTTTTATCTTTGCGATTTTATTGCGAAAGAATTGCGAGACCCGCAATTCTTCTTCTCCACATTATAGCTTTACTTCTTTACTTGCTTTGCTTTACATTTGCTTTCTTCTTGCATCTTTTATATTTCAGCACACCAACCCAAAATCTACCCAATTTAAGTTACCTTATCTAATTTAGCACATCAAATCGTTAGTCACTAAACTCAATCTCTGTGGGAAAACGAATTAAATTATACTTATCACTTGCTGCAAGACCATGTATGCTTGCATGATCTGAATGCTCTCCCATTCAATTTTACATACACACTGAGCACGCAACAAGTTTTTGGCGCCGCTGCCGGGGATTTTGTTTAGTAAACACGATTTGTGTTATTTTAGAAGAGCTTAATTTAGTGGAGCTAATCTTTTGCATTTATTTTACAGGTACCAACAAGCTGGTTTATGAATGAGTTTCCCAATCACAACTTAGAATTTGATCCTGAACCTGAAAGGACTTTAAGGGCCAGAATAAAAATTAAGAAACGCCTTTTTAAACAGCCAAAACAACCTGTAATTCAGCACATTGCGGACCACGCAGAGTCAGCGCAATCTCAACAAGCTGAAATGGATAGAGCAGAAGGAGCACCAAACCGAGCACCTATCATTCGCAACCCCATTGAAATTGCGAATGATAAAGATAGTGTTATTCTATCATACCTTGTACCAATGCCTGAGGAGCTTAATTCGAGCATCATACGCCCCGAGATTACATCTCACTCATTCGAATTGAAACCCGTCATGTTTCAAATGCTGTCCAAAGTTGGACAATTCTTTGGAGTGGAGAATGAAGACCCCCACAACCACTTGAGAAATTTTCTGGGAGTGAGTGACACCTTTGTCATCCCAGGAGTGTCTCAAGAGGCCTTGAGATTTTATCTTTTTCCATATTCATTAAGAGACAAGGCCAAGACGTGGCTGAACTCCTTCCCCTCTGGTTCAATTGTAAATTGGACAGACCTAGCAGAAAAGTTCCTAGTAAAATACTTCCCTCTAGATAGGAACTCTAACTTTCGTGATGATATTATCAAATTCAAGCAAGCCGAAAACGAATCATTACATGAAGCTTGGACCAGATTCAAAGACCTATTACTCAAATGTCCACACCATGGCATTCCATGGTGTATTCAAATTGAAGTATTCTTCAAAGGATGCAACCCCAGCACGAGGCAAGTGTTGAATTCCTCAGCTGGAGGTTCGATGCTATCCAAGAGCTATAATGAAGCCTATAAGATTTTGGAGAAAATCTCAACATCACATTGTAGATGGTCAGACGATCCTGTAGAGCCAAACAGAAGGAAGGCTCAAGACATGGATACTCTCAGTGCAATGAGTAGCCAGATCAATGCTCTGAACAACCTAGTAAAGCAAATGACTCAAACCAATATTCAACAAAGTGTCAACACCGTGGCAGCTGTTTCAACGAGCACATCAGTAGCTAACCAAGGTGAGGCACTAGTCTGTGGATTCTGTGGGGAAGGGCATATGTATGACTTTTTCCCTGGTAATCCATCCTCGGTGTGTTATGTTGGAAGTCAACAACAACCAAGGAACAACCCCTACTCAAACACATATAACCCTGGTTGGAGAAACTACCCAAATCTCTTTTGGGGTGGACAACAAAACATAAGCCAAATGCAAAATCAACCAAGACCAAGTGGACCATCTGGTTTCACTCAACAAACTAGTCAACCCCCATATCAGAAACAATACAACCAACCAATGGGAACATCAGTGGAGAACTTGTTGAAGGAGTACATAGCAAAGAATGATGCAACTCTGTAGAGCCAGCAAGCAACACTGAGAAGCTTAGAGAACCAAATTGGGCAGTTGGCAAACGAGCTGAAGAATAGGCCCCAAGGCAGACTGCCTGCAGACACAGAAACTCCAAGAAGGGATGGTAAGGAACAAGTTCAAGCTATTGAACTTCGAAGTGGAAGGCCATTGGTGATCAACAACAGAAAAGCACCAAAGAGAGTAGAGAATGAAGAGTCTAGTGCTCCACTGGATTCTCTGCCTAATCTTGACCAAATACAACCAAGCACAACAAGGGTGAGGCTGGAACCTATCATTGAGGAACCAGGAGAGATTCCTAGGCCTCCCCCTGTCATTAGGCAACCTGACTTGCCTACCTATGTACCACCACCATGCCCTCAGATGTTTGATTTTTATGATGATGACTCATTTGTTACCTTCGATTCTGAGAAGAGTGATCCAATGGAATCTCCATATGAAATGGTGGAGTTGGTGAAAGTTGAGAAAAATGAAATTGTGCTGGATGAGGCCAAAGAGACTAATGCGCTGCTGGAGGAACAAGAATTTGAAATGTTTGATGTTGCAGCAAGCTTCTCCACCAATGAAAGAGTTGAGCCACCACCACCACAAATGCTCCAGTTGAAGGAGTTAGAAAGAGATGTGCCAGAAAAAGAAGTCTCAGCGCATCAAACCTATGTTGTACCAACGCACATGAAGTACAAATCTTGGGATGTTATAACATGCAGTCTCTTTGAAAGAATCAACAATTTCAAGGTGTGGCAGAATGTCCGACCCCGTAAATCAAGACTTAAGTATCTTAACAGAGCAGAAGTGATGCCTCGAAACATTGAAGAATATCCATATGAGGCAGATTGACAAGGGAGATTTCTGATCCCTAAACTCTTAAATTAGGATTTTATCATGCTTGCTTAGATTTCGTATGTTAGGAGTAGTTTATTTTGGGGAATGAAATATTTATCATGTGCCAACAATCATAGTATACTGGCGAGACAAAAAGGGATGTGAAAACGTGGTTGCTAACCACTTATCAAGATTGCAGAGTCATTGCGAATCTATTGCGGAGCCCGCAATGACAGATTCCTTTATTGATGAACATGTTTTTGTGTTAGTACACTGTGATAACAATGATGAACCATGGTTTGCTGATATTGCAAACTTTCTTGCCTCGCAGGTGTTACCAACTTTCAGAGGGGGGCAAGACAAGAAGAGGTTCTTGAACGAGGCTAAGAAGTACATTTGGGATGATCCAACCCTATACAGAAGCTGTGCGGATGGATTGCTAAGAAATTGTGTGTCAGCTGCTGAAGCAAGGTCAATCTTGCAGCATTGTCATACAGCCCCGTATGGAGGACACTTTGGTGGTCAGATGACTGCTGCAAAGGTGTTCCAAAGTGGCTACTTCTGGCCTACAGTCTTCAAGGATGCACATAACTTCGCACACAACTGCAATGAGTGTCAACGAACAGGTAACCTCAGTAGGAAGGATGAGATATCTCTAACATATATCTTAGAGTTAGAACTCTTTGATGTATGGGGCATTGACTTCATGGGACCATTCCCTCCATCTGCTGGTAATCTTTACATTCTAGTAGCTGTAGATTATGTCTCAAAATGGGTAGAAGCAATTGCATGTCCCTTAAATGATGCTAAAACAGTTGTTAGATTTCTAAATAGGCATATTTTCACACGATTTGGCACACCACGTGCCATCATAAGTGATGAAGGAACACATTTTATAAACAAAGCTATGGAGAAAGTGTTAGCTAAATATAATGTTAGGCATAGAGTAGCAACACCCTATCACCCCCACTCAAATGGACAAGCTGAAATTTCTAATAGAGAGATCAAGAGTATACTTGAAAAAGTTGTGAAACCGAATAGAAATGATTGGTCTTTTAAGTTAGATGATGCACTGTGGGCGTATAGGACTGCATATAAAACGCCATTAGGAATGTCTCCTTATAGGTTAGTTTATGGAAAAGCATGCCATCTCCCCCTTGAATTAGAAAACAAGGCATTTTGGGCTTTAAAAGAGTTGAATTTTTGCGTAACCGATGCGGGAACATTGCGGTCTCTGCAATTGCATGAATTAGATGAACTAAGACACATGTCATATGAAAATGCTAAAATGTATAAGGAAAATACTAAAATTTGGCATGACAGTAGACTTAGGATTAAGGACTTCACAGTAGGCCAGCGTGTTCTATTGTTTAACTCACGATTGAAATTGTTTCCTGGCAAATTAAAATCTCGTTGGTCTGGTCCATTTGTGATCACTAAGGTGTTTGTTCATGGTGCAATTGAAATCCAAAATCTGGATCAAGGTCAGCCGTTCGTGGTGAATGGTGCTAGATTGAAGCATTACTATGAGGAAGAGGATGTGAGAACACTCTCAGCATTCCTCTTGAGGAAGAGGATGTGAGAACACTCTCAGCATTCCTCTTGTCTGAAGCATAAAAGTCAAGCAAAGGACGATGAGCAAGGGCACTTAATGGAATTATCTTCATGCTCAACCATCAAAGGATTATGGACTAGATAACTTTATTTACTGTTTATTTATTTTGTTTAGAGTATTTTTATTTCTAGTATTAATTAAGTTTGTTTTTATTTATGTTTAGAAGCGTGGAAATTGAAACCTTAAACGGCAATGAGGGAGGTAAATCAAGAGGCCAGGAGAAGATGAAGGAGGAGATCTTGAAAAATCAAAGATTCAGTTGTTATAATCTTGCAACAAACAACAATCAAGGATAAGATCCCAACGGTTACATTTTCAAAGATTTGCTGAAATATTGCGGAAATATTGCAGAGTCCGCAATAATATGGCCGTTAGGGGGCAACCTAGTATAAATAGGAAGAGCTGTGGATCTTTCCCATTTACGATTCTCAGACCTTCGAATTTCACAAACCAGATCTCTTCTTCCTTAGAAATTCCCAAAGTTCACCTTCAAGAAACGACAATGGTTTCCACAAGAGCTGAACGATCCACGCCCAAGAAGACATCCCCAATCACGGAGGATGCTGAATTAGTAAGGGATGCGTTGCTCTCCTTGGCAAATGCTGAAGCTGTGAAACCTTCGAGACCTCCTAAGCTCCCTGTGAAGAGGAAGTGGAAGGTGGCGACAACTGAGGCTGCAACCAGCTCTGATCCAACACAGTCCCCTAGAAAGAAGTGGAAGATTGCCCTGGAAGCCCCAAAGACCATAATTCGGAAATCCATGGGTGAGGAAAGCTTTAACAGTGGCGAACCATCGATGGAGACGGCCATGCAAAGCCCTGATTCCCCTCAACAACAGTCGGAACCTGAAGTTCCATCTGAAGGACAACCAGAATCGGCATCAATTGGTGGTGCGGATGAAGAAGAAGAGGTATTCTCTCCCTTCAGGGATGTCAATCTTGACAGCCCTGTGGAGATGGAAAGTAGAGATTCGATGGAGGAAACACTGGATGAATGCATCCAGAAGATAGCTGCCAAGGCGAGGCTCAAGAAGAGGGCCCCTGTAATTGTGAGGGCCAAACGGCCAAAAGCCTCCAAGAAAACCAAAAAGAAGAGGGCTGAAGCTGGACCCTCTATCAAGAAGTTAAAAACTGAGGCTGTTGAGGCAGCCAAGGCAAAGGACAAGGGGAAGGGGAAGATGTATCGAGAAGATGAGCCTCGAGCCGAGAGGTATGTGTCCAAGGATGCAGAGGTCAAGGGCCTGGAATTGAGGAAAAGAGAACTCCTTCACGAGAAGGGATTTCTTGACTCTCCTGCGGACCTGCCGCAATTCTTGCGCGCAGGAATTATGAACCACGGCTGGGAAGAGTTGTGTAGACCCCCAATTCAGGCCTACTCTGAGATGGTGTATGACTTCTATGCCAACCTCACTCACCCTGAAGGCTGTTCTTCGGTGGTGAGGGGCGTGGATGTTGATTTCTCTGCTGAGGTGATCAACAAAGTTTATGCTCTCAAGGGGCATAAAAATTCTGAGTATTCGAGTATCATGGCTTCACCCTCAGAGGTAGTCCTGGAGGAGGCTCTGAACATGATAGGAAAACCAGAGGCAGCATGGGCAGTCTCGAAGCATGGGAAGCACACACTGATGAGTGCAACCCTCAAGGATAAGACGGTCGTTTGGTTCTCCCTGATTCGAAGGAGAGTCTCCCCTGTCACGCATGAGACAACCATCAATCAGGGGAGGTTGCTGCTGATCTATGCGATTATGAAGGGACTCACCATTGATGTGGGTGAGATCATAGCAGCTTCGATCATCGAGTGCTCCAAGAAAGGTAAGGGCAGACTCTTTTTCCCTAACACCATTACTAAATTATGCTTACGCGCAGGGGTGCCTGTGACAATGGAGGAGAAGCAATTGGCCTATGCTGGCCACCTTGAGCTGCCCAGTGACTTGAAGATGAAGAGGAGGGGCAACATGGAATTCGAGTTGGATGGACTTACAGCTGCACAAGCAATGACCATGGCCTGCTTGATGGACTTACAAAGAAAATTTGCCAAATGGGCTGAGTATTCTCAAGCGAGAGACCAGGAACTAGCTGAGCACCTGCGGTGCAAGTTCCCCACCTTTCCAGCTGGATTGTTGAGTCCCTGGATGCCTCCGAACGAGAGAAGTGACGAAGAAGACAAGGATGAATGAATGGCACAGACTGACGGCATTCGAGGGAGTATTTCTGATCCCTCTCAAGAAAAAAAAAACCTGTTTTTCTGTAACTAGTTACCCCCCCCTATCAAATTGTTTGTATGTGTTAATTTCCTTTATTAGCTTGAGTAGAGTAGCTTAGTTTAGTTTAACTTCGTATGTTTAGTTAGCTTAATTAGCTTTCTGTGCCTGTAGTTGTTTACGAAGAGAACATCGCATGTTAGGAGCCTTGATCACGGTTAAATCTGCTATGTTAGTATCATTGCGATTTCTTTGCGGACACCGCAATGTTTTGTTAGTTTAAGCATGTTGTTGTATGACTTTCTGCTGGGTTGTATATCGGTAAATCTCATTATTTGACTGCATTACTGATGTCCATAAGGTGGTCTGTCTATTGAGCATGCTGGATGAGTGTCAAGTACACCCTTGTTAGTTTTAAATTTGCTTCATCAACTGCTGAGCATGTACCTCTGTTAGACCTTACCATGTTGATTTTAGTAAATTTCTGCTGATGAGTTATCTGAACTATGAGGGTCGTTCTATCCCTATGAGTTTTAAATTCTGTCTGGTTTTTATTTAGACTAGATGCTTCTAAGATAAGTTTGGGGGTGTACCACCTCAGACTCTCATTGGGGACAATGAGAAGTTTTAGTTTGGGGGAGGCAGCCTCTAGTCCTAGGAGCACTCCTCTCTCCCTTGAAAAAGACATGTTTCTTCTTAAAAAAAATATATATATATAGAATAAAGCAAAGGAAAAGAAAGGGACATTGTCTTCCTCAAATGATGCTGAGTAATCAGGGCCATTTGTGTAACCCACAAGTGGCACTGCATCAAAAGACAATTCAAGGAGAAGATTTTGCCAAAAAGAAAAAGAAAATGAAGGAAAATAAAAGAAGAAGAACGTGTGCCAGAAAGCTGCAGCCTAGGTGCTTAAATGTCCTGTGAAACTGAACTCTGATCCTAAGTTAGCTAAGCACAGGGCTGTAGCTAGAAGGCTGTCGAGGGAGATGAGTGTCTATCCAACATAGTGATGTCAGGGCTTAGTCTGTTCTATGGACTGTACTCTGATACTTGTGTGTTCTAAGGCTCGCATGACTCTAAGAATTCCTAGGTAATTCAAAAATAAAAACATTAGAAGCATGTACTGAGTCTGAGTTAAAACTAGGGAGAGTTTGAAAGCTTAGGGATGACTGCACAATGAGCCCAATGACATAGGCAGATAAACCATAAAATAGGAAGTTAGTAAAAACAGAAGGTTTTAAAGGCGAGGGAAATCAGAATAGGCAGAATTTGAAGTTAGTTTGAACCTAGGAAAGTGTCACAGGACAACAATACCTTTGATAGTCAGCCTAGGGAAGTGAGCAAGTCAGTTAGGTAGAGTTTAAAAGACAAGATTTAGCAGCCAAAGTAAGCCTTTATATTGCTCGAGGACTAGCAATAACTCAAGTTTGGGGGTGTGTTACCTCTCCAAAAGTGCATTATTTAAGGCCATATTTACCTCGAAATCATGGAAATTCTTGAGTGTTTTTGTTAGGAGTTAGCTTAATGTGTGCTTAAATGTGAGAATTTGAGAAATGATGCTAAATTAAGGCTTATTTGGAAAAGGAACGAAAAATGATGCAAAATGATGTAAAAAGAGCTAAAATGTACATTGCAGGAACATTGCGGAAACATTGCGGCCCTCGCAATGAATTAGTCTTTGCTGCTGCATTTTTCCAGCCGTCAGTCTTTGTTGACTGAATTTTTCCAGCCGTCAACTCGCCCTGCTGCTGCCACATGTCAAGCCTGACTACCTCACAAAGTTGAATGGTGATCCACGATTCATGAGCAACCTTTGGCAGCTACCTAAAAGCTATATAAAGAGGGTGAGATGAAGGATCAAAGCAATCGAATTGAATCCATTTCAATTCATTCCACACAATCAATCGAAGTGCAAGGAGAGCCCGATCGTGAAGAAACGTGCAGACAAAACTTCTCCCCCGTTTGTTGGATCGAAGAAACAAGCTCTTGGCGTTGATAGATCGAGAGGAAGAAGAGAAGATCTTTCTTCTCTTCTGATCGAAATTATCCCCAAAATCAGCTAATCTTCCCCTTCATCCGAGGCGATTCACGACTTGGAGGAACCCACGCACCTTACTGCTTTCCTTTATTGCTTTCCTTTACTGCTTCCCAATTTAATTTTTGCTACCTTTGAATGTTGTTCTGAATCATTTACTGCTTCTTCCTTTCATTGTTGCTTTCGGATTGACATATGTTTGTTTACGAATTATGATATGAATTGCTTTCTTACAAGAGTAATCAATCAGTTTACTGAATCTTACATTATGCCATCTTTTAATCAATTTGTTGAGTTCTTCATTTGATCATATTCCAATCAATTAGTTTTGTTAAGTTCTCCATTCTATGTTTAGTCAATTCATTTCCTTTAGTTCTTCGAAAACCATGAGTAACTAATCTAAGAGAGGTCTGCTAAAGATGAATCTGTAGGCTAGAAATATGAGAATTCAGCATGTAGGATAGCATGAATGCATTGAATGTATGTGAGCTTCATCCCATGGGCGATTTCGACTGGCCATCCATTTTGTCTAAAGAATTCCTAACCTCCGGAAGGAGTAAGAATTCAGAGTCATCCATTCATGTTAGCCTTTTATGGTAATCAGAGAATGACCTAGGAATAGGCGTTCTCCTAGCACGTTTGTTAGCTTGGGTGTATAAATAGGTTTTTAAGTCTTACTTGGATATGAGTAAACTATAAGATCTAATGCATGTAATCGAGAGATGCATGAGACTTAGTTAAAACGATGCATGATATGTTAACCTACTGTTGAATGATCGTAGTTAAATGCCTATAGATGATTCTTAAGTCGACCTTGCTGTCTTACTTTACATTTAAAGCGTTGCTAATTTATTGCGAGATTATTGCGAGAACCGCAATAAAATATTTCTGCCTTTTGCCTTAGTCTTTTCCATAGTTTTTTATCTTTGCGATTTTATTGCGAAAGAATTGCGAGACCCGCAATTCTTCTTCTCCACATTATAGCTTTACTTCTTTACTTGCTTTGCTTTACATTTGCTTTCTTCTTACATCTTTTATATTTCAGCACACCAACCCAAAATCTACCCAATTTAAGTTACCTTATCTAATTTAGCACATCAAATCGTTAGTCACTAAACTCAATCTCTGTGGGAAAACGAATTAAATTATACTTATCACTTGCTACAAGACCATGTATGCTTGCATGATCTGAGTGCTCTCCCATTCAATTTTACATACACACTGAGCACGCAACAATACTCACCCCCATTATCGGTCCTAACACACTTCAACTTTTTACCAGTTTCTCTTTCAACAAGGGCATGAAAATGTTTAAACACTTGCAACACCTGATCTTTAGTCTTCAAGGTATAAACCCACGTTTTTCTCGAATGATCATCTATAAACGTCACAAAATATGACGAACCTCCAAGTGTCTTAGTTTTCATAGGACCACAAACATCAGAATGTACTAAGTCAAGTACATTTGACTTCCTTGAAGAAGGTTGTGACGCTTTAAAAGAAACTCTACTTTGTTTTCCTGCCAAACAATGTGCACACCTTTTCAAAGGTGCATTATTTATACCAGGAAGATGATTTTTCTTGGCTAGACTCATCAAACTCTTCTCACTAATGTGACTGAGTCTCTTATGCCAAGCTCAACAGTCTCTTCACTTTCCACTGTATTTATGTCGCAATCAGTAATCTTTGCCTGCATAAAATACAATGACGAACACTTGTCTCCCCTAGCCACCACCATAGAGCCTTTAGTAAGCTTCCATTTATCATCATAGAAGATATTGTAATAACCTTCATCATTGAGCTTACTTATGGAGATTAAATTCATGAGTAAATCAGGGATGTGTTTTACATTCTTCAACATCAACATAGAACCATTACCGGTCTCTAAGTGCACATCTCCAATATCAACTGCTTTTGCTGATCCATCATTACCCATCCTAACACTGCCAAAATCATCAGATGTGTAGGATGCAAAGAACTCCC
The DNA here is from genome assembly GCA_028017165.1 of Herpetospermum pedunculosum. Classification (NCBI taxonomy): domain Eukaryota; kingdom Viridiplantae; phylum Streptophyta; class Magnoliopsida; order Cucurbitales; family Cucurbitaceae; genus Herpetospermum; species Herpetospermum pedunculosum. The sequence continues at coordinate 46,375,985 of CM051528.1, read as the reverse complement.
TTTTAGGTGTAGCATGAATTGAGGCGTCACTGTCAATCACCCAACTGCTCTGTGGTGTAGCGAGATTAATAACATCACCGTCAAATAAAATATGGAACTCGTCGGTGGCTGCAGAAACTGTGTCTGCATCATTATCATCAGAATTCTTCTTCTGCTTACCTTTATTATTTTTATTATTATTTTCTCTTTTGAACTCTCGACAATTCCTCTGCATATGCTCTTTCACACCACAGTAGTAACATTCTACATTGGCAAACCAACGACTCTTGCTTTTGCTTCTGTCTCTTCCATTCGGACCTTTGCTTTTACTCCTCTCCTTCCTTTCAGTAATAAGAACCTCTGAATGTGAAGAAGATTCATGTGACTTTCTTTTCATCGCTTCGTTCAAAACACTGCTTTTTACTAAGTCCATACTTAGTACTCCATTCGGGGATGAGTTCGATAACGAAGATCTAAATGTCTCGCACGAGTCTGGCTATGTACCAAGAAGTATTAACCCATGTACCTCATCGTCAAACTTGATATTCATTCCAGATAGTTGATTAAGGATACCTTGGAATGAATTCAAGTGATCTAGCATAAGTGTTCCCTCTCGAAACTTTAAAGTCATCAACTGCCTAATCAGAAACAATTTATTGTTACTAGTTTTCGGGGCACATAACGATTCAAGCTTGTTCCACATCGTCCGTGCATGAGTTTCTTCACCAATATGATTCAGGAAATTTTCATCTACCCAAAGTCTAATTGTGCCAGACACTTTCCTATGACAAATTTCATCATTTTTATCTTTAGGCTTCTCAAGTAAAAAAACAGGATGATACAAATCTTTCACATATAAAATATCTTCCATCTTCCTTTTCCAAACTTGTTAATTTGAGCCATTCAAAGTTATCATCTTACCTGTACTGGTTTCCATGTTCAACACAAGACACTTAATTAATCTCTTAATTAATCACAACCTCGCTCTGATACCACTTGTTGGGATAATTACTAAATTATATTATTCAATTATCCCTCTCTTGTGTGAACCTAATAGGAAATTAAACAAGTAGAACACAATATAATTCAAGCACAGGACACAAGCAATTTTAACGTGAAAAAACCTCTTCAATGCGAAGAGTAAAAAACCACGGACCGAAGTCAAAAACTCCACTATAATCAATAATGGGCTACAACGAGTTCTCCCTAGTCACAACTAGAGGCATACAACTATTGATATCTCAAGATGATCAATCTCGGCAACAAACGACAATTATTCAAAAGAGTAAAGAAGAAAGATCTCACTTAAAGTGTCCACAAACTACCCACTGGAATCTGCCTGTATATAGCTCCAAACGAAATCTTCACCGTTCAGATTGAAGACCCTCGTGTCAGAAACACGCTGTCAAAATTTCAGCTCGATCGGACCACGGATTGATCCCAACGGACTGAAATACGAAAATTGTACGGCTGTAGAATTCTACTCTTTTTCTTTCTCTCTAATTCCGTTTTTCTCTCTTCTCGATTTGGTTGCAACAACAAAACGGCTGGCTTCTATTCCTTTAAATAGGGTAAACCTAAATGCCCTATTGGGCTTTTACTTTTGGGCTTTCCACCGCTAATGTGAAAAATACCCAACAAAAAGTACAATATTCATAAGGGGAAACCAGAGGAATGTCTACAAAAAAATACTGTTAATGAGAAATGTCTAAATACGTGTTTAGTTTGTAATGTATGTCTATAATTTTTTTAGGAGCAAATTTGTTTGTGTTGATTCTCTATTATACCCTTTTAGGATTTATTTTGTTTAAAAATATTAGTTTTGAAAATAGTTTATTTAATTTTAAGAATTAATTAGTTTAAATACTTTATTTGGTGAGGTGGATCATTGCACGTTAAAAGAGACAGATTTTTTTCTCGTTAACTAATGTTTGTCATTTATGTATCTTTGTATGGTCGTATGAGTAGATCTGACACACACACCTCTGTTGGGGTATACGGTTGACACACCCGTGGGGATATACAGCGATTGCGTCACACCATTATGTATCTTTGTATGGTCGTATGAGTAGATCCGACACACACACCTCTGTTGGGGTATACGGTTGACACACCCGTGGAGATATATAGCGATTGCATCACACATATATTCGGTTGGGGTATACAGTTGTACCTTCCATGTGTAATTATGAGCTCCATTTAATTTGTGATTAGTTCCCTAAAATTAGGGATCCACTCCTACACTGGCCAACCTAAGTAGATATCGTTCAAAATTAGATTAGCAACACAACAAATACCCCTACAATTAGGGAAAGTCTAACATTTGGCAGAATATGAATCTTCAACCATTCGTTTTTCGTTTTTCCATTTTCAACCTCCATCTACAAAAAAAAATTACCAGCATCATTTTTCAATTCTTCTGCAAAAACAAAAAAACGTTCAACCACACAACAACCAACCATGTCGTCCCTTTCTATTATAGTGTTTTTTGATGGGATTTGGGACGAGATGAACCAATACAATAATTTCAAAACTTGCACAGTTGTTGTCCCCCCGAATTCAACATTTGCGGAATTCACCAATTCAATATTCAAGGCTATTTTATAAATGCCCTATTCCACCAACAAATACGCAGTTGTTATATTTAACGTGTACATCCCCTATAACCGTTTTTTTTTTTTTTTTTTTATAATTTGGGAGTTCAACTGAATCCCTAAAAAAAAAAGGGATCACCAACTATTATTCAAATTTTTTGAAATCTTGGAGCTTCTGTTGCTTTTAGTTAAAACAAATCACCTATTTAACAAAAAAATCTACAGCTCCCTCAAGGTAAAACTCTAGAATACTAACCCGAAACCACCTAAACCTAAACTAACATTACCATTAAAGTTGTTCGTTGGAAAAACAGAGATGGAGAAGAATTGCAAGAGAGGAAAATGCTTACCAAGACTCTAGGTCGAACTTTGTCGTCGAATGCGTCGTGTTTACTGTGAAGGATGTCGAAGAAGGTAATGAAAAAACTGTAGAAGAATTGCGTATTTGGGTTTCTGTGTTTTCAGCCTCTAGGTCGAATGGAATCACTGGTAGGCTGTAGAGCTTCTGTATGGGTTTTCCGATCACGATTGTATTTGTGATGGTATTTGTGGCTGTAGACCTCCTGTATGGGTTTTCCTAATCGCCTATTAAAAAGAGGGAATTTCTTAGGAGGATTTAATTTTGAGGTGGCGTGTTGGAGGTTTCTCCATCTACCCCATAAACTACATCATATCGATTTGTTGGGAATCGATACCTTATTTTTTTTTAAAAAAAAAATCCCTCTTCTTAAGTTGTTGGCATCTTTATTACTCAGTAATGCACACAACTCCAACGATGGTTACTCTGTTGGCTGTATAACTTCCTCTGAGGTATACATATTCGGTCCCTCAATCTCGTGTATGCCCCATTTTTATTATGTGTGAACGCATGCACACACCGCCACTGTTGATGTTCTTTTTACTCTATCTGCAGATGCACACACACCCACAGTCTGCCCCTGTATTGTTCTGTGTGCGGTCATGCACACACCTCCATTGATGATTTCTTCGTTGGCTATAACACTTCCTCTGGTTATACACAGTCACTGTTGGGTATTTTTTTTACTTTGTCTACAGGCATACACACATAGACCGCCACTGATGGATTCATTCTGGTTGTATTACTTCCTCAGGTATATAGACTCATTTCTAAATTATTTGGGGCGGAAGATATAACCATGTAACTCTCATGGGATAAGTGTCTTTTATCGTTTTTAACGTCTCCTCTCTGTTAAATCTTCTATGTTAAATCCACGTCGAAAACTGTTTTCTCTCTCTTCCAAACATTTTATATTTTAAAATATTATATTTTTCATTCTCTAAATTAGTAGAAATTGTGGAAGGCTAAACTTGTCAATTTGGTTGTAAATTTCCTTACTAAATACAGGTTTTAGACATAATTCAAAAGAAAAAAGTGATTAGACATTTTTCATGTTGGCTTGCTTTATTTTAGACATTCTTCTGGTTCCCGATATTCATAATACTCTTTTAACTTTGAGAAGATATGGTTGAAGAAAGTAACAGAACTAAAAATGTTAAATAGTATAAATATGAGGTTGAAATTCATAACTTGACTTTGATCCAACGATTCAAATCAAGTAATGAAACTTGCTTACATTATCAAAGTTATTAAGGCTTAAAACATGCTATGATTATTTCCAAACATCATCAAAAACTTTCCCAAAAGCCATTGCAAATACCACACTTTCAAACCAAAGTACTAGGTTATGATGCCAATATACTATGCCTTTTAAGGTTCCTATTTTCCATCGTGATCTAAGTTGCATAGTTAAGGAAGATGACAAACAATAAGAAATTAGTGATGTATGTTTAATGTGTCTAAATATATGTTTGAGAATAATTGTAAAAATATTGATTTTTAAATAAGAGATTAAACTACAATTGATTTGGTAGAATTGTTAGACAATCATTTTTATGTTTGGATTTAGGTAATTTTTATTTAATTAAAAGTAATTTTGTATTATTAGGTTTGGTTTCAAAACTAATTTTAAAATTACTAAAAAGGCATTGAAAATTATATAACTATTTATATCTTAAAAAAAATTAACTATTTACCGAGCAATAATGATAAAATATAAATTATAACTAAATGTATTTTGAACTCAATAAAAAAAATTGTATTTAATAAAAATATCTATTTTTATTATAAAAAAAGAAAAAAGAAAAAAAGAAAAAAATAAGGAAAATAAGCTCTAGATCTCTTTCTTCTTCCCCTTTCTCAGTGTTTATTGTCGCCGCTCCCACCCTCAGCCCTGGCAGGTTCTTCACCGCCGGTGACACCTCTAGCAACTCCCTCGTCCTTCGACGATCGCAGACCTCCGACAACCATTCACCCAATAAACATGTTTAATTTGATGAAAGTAGAATTTTAAGGTCAAAATTAACATAATCAGTTCATTGCATTGAAGTTTACCGGGATACATAATGAAATTACCTACCAACTAATATTTTCAGCATGTCGTAGACAAAGATCCGACAGTTCGCCACCGTGCCGCAACTCGAGCTCCACCGTTTCAAAATCACTCCTAAATATGTATAAAGTTTTTAGGTAATTTTAATCACTTTTTAGTTTTGGTTCTCTTCCATCCTTATACATCCTTTATAAACCTGCAAGCATTTTATTCTTAGAATAATCATGAATTAAGATTTTTATTAATTATTAAATTTGGAAGAATATTTCCTTGTAAGAGAAGCACCACCCCAAAACCAAATGGAGACCAGTTCCCTCAAACTAATTAAACACCAACTTGCAGTCCCTCCTCTTCTTTAATTGACACCCATTGACTTGACTTCGCTACTCTCATCTCCTTCAATTCCTTCTACAAACTTCCCAATATCGAAATCCGACCTCCATGGACGAACACGGCGGCGGCGGCCTGCGAAGAGTGGCGGTGATCGGCGGCGGCATGGCGGGGTCTCTGCTAGCGAAATCCCTCCAGTTCTTCGCTCATGTCACTCTCATTGATCCGTGAGCAATTGTTTATTTTTTCTTTTTTATAAATTTGAGATTGAAAGAAAATGATTTTGAGTTTTTGAGAATGATTTGGTTTTGAGAATGATTTGGTCATCAGAAAGGAGTATTTGGAGATTCCTTATGGAAAGATGAGATCAATGGTGGAGCCTTCTTTTGCAGAGCGATCCTTGATTATGCACTCCGAGTATTTTACCAACGGCCGCTTAATCACTTCGCCTGCTGTCGATATAACCGAGTCTCAAGTCTTCGTTGCTGATGGACGACATGTCGTCTTTGACTTTCTTGTTGTCGCCACTGGCCACCACCAACCCCTTCCCACAACCAGACCTCAACGTCTTCTTCAGTACAAAGCAGGTAAATTAAACTCTATTCTTTCTGAAGTTGAACTTTTATAGCTTTAATATTAGGACGATATCGAAAATGAGGCTAACTTAATTGACATAAAATTGTGTCCTAGACTAAAATGTCTCGCTTCAATCCTTCCTCCCACATTAATTAAATACTTTTAAAATACGATAAATAATCAAAAGTCTATTTTAACCGCGGTTTATGTATTGTTTAATTGGTTTTGAACTAAGGAAATTTTCATATACTTCCATTTTGTTCCCAACTTCAAGCATAGATCTTTAAGGTATTGTTATAAAAATAAAAATTGTCAAAGCATTTGAATTTTCGGTTCTCCCTATAAGTTGTAACTTGTAAGTTCAAATTTTCATTTTTTATTACATCCTTTTAAAGAGACTTTTTGTTTTGATTTCTAAAAAATAAAGTTTCGTATTTAAATATAAAAAAATCATTTTTCATTTTCTATTTTCTCTGCCATTTTGAGTCAGTTGACCAAAATTATTTTTAAAAGTAGAGTTTTAAAAAAAAATTAAAATCTCTAAAACATTTTTAAATAAATATGATTAAGAAAAATATTTATGGCTCTTGTTTTTAATATTGTCGAAATTTATGATAAAAATATTGCAAGTTTTAAACTATTTTTAAAAATATAATTGTTTTTATTCGAGGTTGTCTTTTGAAAAGACGACCTCTCCACGCGAGCGAAGATCGTCTTTTGAAAAGAAGACCTTAGCTGACAAAGATAAAGGTCGTCTTTTGGCAATGTAATACCATGTGAGTATGTCGTCTTTTGAAAAGACGACCTAAAGAGCTTCCTGAACATTAAAGTATATAGTATAATACATATACAATTCGTTTCATTTCACAAAATCGTGTTTTGCCCCTGTGGAAGTTGTGCATCTAGTCCCCTCACCCTACTTTATTTTATATATTACGTGATTCAAATTTGTACACATCTCCACACCTGTAATTGTTTTTTTTTTCATTAGTAAAATCTGCTATTTATATATTAAAAATATATTTGCCTGTTTTTTTTTTTTTTTTTTTTTTTTAAATATATATATATATATATATATATATATTGGAAATGAAAATTGTATTTATTATTAAAACCGATGATTTTCTTCTTAGTTTTAAAACCGATGATTTTCTTCTTAGGTTTTTACTAATATATATATATATAAAGTTGTTAAATAATGTTAGTCAATAATCTTTTAATAAGTAATTTATAATAAAATATAATTATTATAAACCAAAAACTATAGTTATTATTTTAAAATTAATTTTTATATAATATCAAAGCACTAAAGTTGTCTTTTGAAAATTTAAATAACATATAAAAAATATTAAAAAAATATATTGTTATACCATACTCAAACCGGAAAAATAGAAAGAAAAGTGAGTAAATGAATACTAATCTAACCAACCAACAAAGCATTTTTGTAAAAACAAAAAAAATAATAATATAAAAGTAAAAGATCGCATAGATAGATCGTTTTTATAATTAAAACAACTATATTAATAATATAAAAATCAAAAATGAAAAGACGACTTGTACTCACAGTCTTTTGATAATTAAAACAACTATATTTTTTAAAATAGTTTGTAAACGGTAATATTTTTTATAATAAATTTTTAAACTTGTAATATTAATTAAAAAAAACAGCGAATATTTATACACGTAGTAAGTAATATGAGTTTTTTTTTTTTTTTTTTTTTTTTTTTTTTTTTTTTTTTGATTTAAACGACTTTCAGAAATGAAATAAATTATTGGTGAATTATTATACATAGTTTTACTAAATATTTTTGATATAGACTTTATGTTTAATTATTTTTTTAAATAATGCATATCACGATTCACAACCTTGTTAATATATATCTCTTACATTTTTTATTAATTTACTTTTGTACTCATAGAAGAAAGGTTAAGTGCTGACCCATCAACATCAATTCATGCATACCACTAAGAAATAAGTGTATATATTATATAAAATTCAAATTACGTTATCAATAGAAAAAAAAAGTGTGCATGTGGCCGATTTTAATAACATCCATAAGCAAAGCGATTAATCATTACTAATTTGTAAGTATACCACTAGAAATCCAATATACTTATTTTCTAAATAGAATTTTACACAATTGTATAATTAAAAAATATATTCAATATTATCCCATATTAGAATATTAGATTTTGGTTCTTCGAGTTTAAATAATAAGGGTTGATTTTAAAATGTAAAATTGAACATAGTTCAATTGGAGGTTGTGCCGGTAAGAAATCATGAAAATACCATTTCAAAATATTTCAATATTTCACTCTCATCATCTGGTAGACATAGATTTCTATAAATATTATTCTATTCATGAGTTGATTTATAATTTGGTTATAATCATTTTATAAGTGTTTTTAAAATTCAACAGATTTTGAAAAATAAGAAAAAGTAGTTTCTAATTAATCAAATATTTATTTGAAAATGATGAAAATCGTTAGTAGAAAAACAAACATGTTTTTTTTTTTAAAAATAAACAAATAATTATGGATTCTAAACTTTTTCATAAAATAAAAACCAATAACCACTCAAAAAGGTAAGAAGGAGAAAATAACAGACGGGTATATATATGTTTGACAATCTTCACCGTTAATTTTTCATTATAATCATTATGTTTCAATACTTTTTTTTTTTTTTTTTTTTTTTTTTTTTTTTTTTTTTTTTTTTTTAATTTGAAATGGGAGCAACTTCAAATTTGATAGATGAGTTTATATAGTTGAACTATGTTGAATTTTACACTATTTCAATACTCATCATTTTTTTTTTTAATTAGAATCATTTATTCTTAAATTTTCGAAGACACAAATTTATGTCACTTGAACTAGGTTCAATTTTACACGGTTTCAATATTTATCACTTTTTTTTTTTAATTAGAATCATTTATTCTTCTAATTAATAAATAAATAAAAATTTATACTTTTCAAATAGTGTTCTAGATAAAAAAAAATTAAAAAATTTAGCCTTAGTTTAATATTGTGGCCGGTAGGTTTTAGAATTCTAAAATTTATCTTTTTAATATATGAAAATTTCTCAATAGGACGTTCATATAAAAAACATTGTTAACAAAAAAAAGTTGTTACATCATTCAAATTTTGTTTTATACGTAAATATGTTACACTAAGATATTTTTATCAAAAAAAAAAAATGTTACACTAAGATATTAATTAGACATATGAAATTGAATGCCTAATCCATCTAACTGATCCATTAGCAAAATCCAACATGCTATAAACAAAATCTAATTTCTTCACCCTCGTGGCATATGACCATGTGTCTAAATATTTCAATAAAATAATATTGATGTAAACAATACATTACGTACCTTTATGTTAACAAATTCTAACCTTTTTCTTACCATTTTGTTTTCTGGAATGACTTATATAATTTTTAATACACGGAAGATAACGTCGAGAATTTTGAAAGGATATTAAGGACATTCCGTATATTAGTAGAAATCGGGGCTATGATGACAAATAAAAACTGTCATCAGGACTTTAGATGACAATTCATGTTTCAATCGTCGCATTAATTAAAATATATTTGCAAAAAAAAAATAGAAAATAGTAATTTTTCAAATAAATTACTGAAAAAAATTGTCATCTAAAGTACAGTTTTTTTCAGTAATTTATTTGAGAAATTACTATTTTCTATTTTTTTTTTGCAAATATATTTTAATTAATGCGACGATTGAACCATGAGCTCTTAGTCACGGATACTATGTCAATTGAGTTATGTTTGACCAGAAATCACAATTTGATCGTTCAATGCAGAAAATGAAAGGATCAGAGGAGCCAATTCCATACTAATCATCGGAGGCGGACCGAGCGGCGTCGAACTGGCCGGAGAGATCGTCACAGACTTTCCCGAGAAGGCGATCACTCTGGTCCACCGCGGACCAAGACTGCTAGAATTCATCGGCCCAAAGGCATCAGACAAGGCTCTAAAATGGCTGATCTCAAAAAGGGTCCAAGTCAAATTGGATCAAACAATCGATCTAAACGACATGTCGAACGGAACCGACAAGAGCTTTCGAACTTCAAATGGCGAGATCATCAGAGCCGACTGCCATTTTGTATGCACTGGAAAACCACTTGGCTCGGATTGGCTCCACAAAACCATCTTGAAAAGCAATTTGGATAGCCATGGAAGATTGATGGTCGACGGAAATCTCAGAGTTAAGGGCCGAAACAACATCTTTGCTATTGGAGACATCACCGATATTCGAGTAAGTAAAGCCTGTTTTAGGCGTAGTTTACTAAAGAAGGATTTTAGATAACTAAAATTAAAAGTACTTTTTGAAAGAAAAAAAAAATATGGTGTTTGGTAATAATTAAAATGCGAAATTACAAGTTTAGTCAATATTTTTTTTTAAGATTGTGTTCAGTAGTGGCTCTCTAAATTTTTTAAAATTTCTAAACCTTAGCTTCAATTTTGTATACATAATTGAAAGTTTTAAAATTATAGTCCCAGTTGATAATATTTATTTTTTATTTTTTATTTTTAAAAATTAAGCCTACAAATATTATTCCCACACGATATTACTTCCACACCTGGTTCCTTTGTTTTGTTATACATATTTTACAAATGTTTTCAAAATTCAAACTAAAATTTGAAAACTATACAAAAAAAAAAAAAAAAAATAGTGAGAGGAGTAGTTTTTGTTTTTGAAATTTGGCTAAGAATTCTAATATTTCATTAAGAAAAATGAAAAACATGGTAAAAAAATAGTGAGAAAAGTAGGGGTGTACAAATGACCCGACAACCCGAAATTTCGAGTCGGTTCACGGGTTGAGTCATTTTTGGCTCGGTTCAACCCAACCCAACCTGAATTCATTTTTTTTTAAATACAAATGATATCATCTATTAACCCTAATTTCATATTCATAGTTAATCTCAACTCATTCTTCTTCAATCCCTTCTATCCTGAATTCCAAGATCTCCAATCCCAAACCGAGATTTCTGATTTGTTGTTAATTTGAATTTCTAATTGATTGCATTTTCTGTTAGGCTAAAAAGTTGTATTTGATCCAAAAATCTCTATTAACTTTCTATTTATTTTTTTATATATCGGAGGAAAGAATTGAAAAGAATAATTTGTAGAAGTATTTTAAACAATTAAGAAGAAAAAAAACACCAACCCTATGACCCAACCCAACTCAATCCGAAAATTGAAGAGTTGGGTTGGATTGGGTTGACTGATATGTTGACTTGGGAATCTACCAACCGGAAATTTTCGAGTTGGGTCAGAAAACCTTACAACCTAACCCAACTCAACCCAACTCTACACCCCTAAAGAAAAACACAATTTTCAAAAACCAAAATGATTATGAAATGGGGTCTAAAATTTTAATATCTCACTACAAATTTGTTTACCTATTTGGATGATATTTTATGAAAGGTTATAAAAAAACAGGTTTGAAAAAGATATAGGTTATTTATTAGAAGTATTTAAGAATTTTTTTAAAAATATTACGAATGATATGGATTTTGAAAAAGATATATGAAAGAACATTAAATATCCTTTATTGTAAAGTTAAAAAGGGTTTTGTAGATGTGGTGAGTAAACAAGTTAATAATTAAAAGCATTTCCAAAAATATGAAAGAAAAATGAATGAAGAATGAGGGGGAATATATATAATGCAGGAAAATAAGCAAGGGGAATTGGCAAAGAGACAAGCGAAGGTAGCTGCGAAGAATATGAAGATGATAATGGTTGGAAAAGAGAGCCAAATGGAGAGTTACAATCCTCGATCTCCATCCACGGCTATGGTTTCTCTTGGGAGGAAACAAGCAGTTGCCCAGTTTTCTTTCACTACCATCTCAGGAACTCTCCCTGGTTTCATCAAATCTAGAGACCTCTTTGTCAGTAAGGCAAGGAAGCATTTAGGCTTACACCCTACTTTTCTCGATTGAATTCTTTTCCGAGTTTGAGAGTTTTTGTGTTTTTGGGATTTCGATTCCATATATGTCTTAACCAATTAAGCTCTGCTCTCTCGTCTCGCCATTCTTATATTTTTGTTAATTTTTTATATCATTATGACTTGCGTCTGTTTCTTGAATAATATTTACTTCAATATACATCTACTATCCCTTTTATCTCTCTCTCACTCCCTCAAAGTCAAAATGTAATTTTCTAGTATGAAAAGTGTCATGATGCGATCAAGAAGGAATGGTACCTCATCTAACACAAAAAGAAGAGTGTTCAAGACTGAAACGCAAATAATGTAATGGATTTCTCCCCTTTCACTATGTCATCGAGGACGACGACGACATTAAGTGGGGGAGAATGTCATGGTCCTATCATAGGACTCGTGACAAGCTTTGTCGGCAATATCGACAATGAGATCTGTGGGGGCCAAGATCTCATAAATTGAAGTTTCGTCATTAGATTATGACTCTAGAGTTAAATGTATGTGAGTGAGATAGATAAACACGTTAGATGTTCTAAATTTTTTAAAAATCTACCATGGTTAGTAATAATAAATTACTCTTTTAAAAATCAAATGAATTTAAAAACTCTTTTTAAACAAACACTTGATATAAAATAATTATCCAAAAATGACTAGATTAATAAAAAATGTTTAAAGTATGTAGGAAAAAGAACGTAGAAAATTTTACATCAATCAAACAAATTTATATTAAAAGCACATCTTAAAAAATGTGATGTAGTCAAATGTGTATAATTAAAAGCATTTTTTCTAAATAATTGTTTCATTTTTTATTTTTATTTTTATTTTTTTTAATTTGAACGAAATGTAAGAGGAAAGCATTTCAATATATTGTCTCTGATTTTGTAGTCGAAGATTTACGGCTAAACCATAAAAAATTATATTTGAACAATATATGGTCAACTATGAGAAAACTATAATAACGTAACTTATACATTGCATTATAACACCATGTTGACCCACTCTATCTTAATCTATTTTATAATCATTAAGTGATGGGTTCAAATCAAATCCCAAAAACTAACCAATTGGATGCAACTCAAAAATCCTCATACATGAGATCATATCACGTCCCCTACCTAGGCCTAAACCCTTCAAATAAATATCTATTATATACATTCTTTTATATTAAAAAGAAAAACACATGGATTTGCACTTGGATATAATTATGAATAATTTTTTTTTTTTTTTTTTTTTACTGTGTGGGATTCAAGTTAAGATCTCATAGTCACTAAGCGATACATCATGTCGTCGAACTATGCAGAGAGAAAATTAAACATTTCTTAAACCAAGTTCCAAGCCCACAATTTTCATCCACATATATAAACAAGGGAGATTAATACAATATAAAATTGAAGTGATACATTTCCTAACTCTCAAAAAGAAAAAAAAGGAAAACCCAAAAAAATTCATATAACCATTGATAGAGCCAACATAAAATCTGAGCGTTTTAGTTTAGCCAAAACCCTAGCTAATTTCAAAATGTGAACTTCCTTAAATCTTCTTCTCAATAGAGGAGAGCTTGGCTGAAGTTGTAGTACGACACCGTTTCAATGTTTAAGGAGTTCTAGGCTTTTTAGGGCTTCCTCCATTATGGTGCAATGGGTCAGGCCCCGACGGCACCCTCCTCAACTGCTCCCACTCCACCGCCGCCCGCCATTTCTTGCCGCCGTCAACTTCCTCTTCCATCTCCTTCTTCATCTCTCGAAGCATCTGTAAATAAAATAGAGATCAAAAATCAATAATACTTTGTGCTATTTAATAAACATGGAGTTCAACTAAATTATTTTGAGTCACTCAAAAAAAGGATTCAAAGACCACAACATTTTATTTTCCTTATTAAGAAAATTTCTAGCTCCGCTTCTAAATCCCACCTTGCGGCTTCGAGACGCTCGGAAGACGGGCGGCGTACCAGAAATGCAACAGCGTAGTCCGACTCTCCACGTGCAATAATCTATCAAAAAAAAAAAAAAAAAACAAACAAAATGGAAGGAATGTAAGTTAAATAACTTTGGAACATGAACATAGCTCAACCAACATAAGTTAGGAAAGAATTTGAGAGAAGTACCCGAAGAAAGATGGTTGGTGAGGAAGAAAATGAGAAGGAGAAGTGAGAGGAAGGCAGAAGAAAAGATGAATTTAGAGGGTGCCATGTTGTAGTTGTAGTTGTAGGTTGAGGTTGCAGTGTGGGAATTAAGAAAGCCTAATTTATAGAAGGGTGGAAAAAGAAGCGTCAATGATTGCTCAAGCAGCCATTTGTGGCCAAATCATGATTAGTGACTCAATATGACAAAAGCAAGATACTCACCCTCAAACGCCAATATACAACATCATTTCTCACCAAACCTATTCAATTCCTTTCCTACTCTCTATACCTCTATTTTCATTTTCTCCTTATTCATTCTAAAAAAATAAAAAAAATAAATAAAATTTAGGTCCACCTTGTACTACAAGTATTTTTGCAGTTCAATCTCGTGTCATTATTGGATTAGCTGAATATTTATATCATTTTTAAATAAAAAAACTCTTCACACCGTTTAGTTAGATTTTTTTTCCCATAATTTTCTCTTCATTCTTCGTCCAATAAACAAAACAATTTCTCTTATTTTCTCTCTCTTCCCTCCACTTCCATCTGACATGACTTTTGTTTTTAATTTCAACATTTTTTTTTGTTAACTATTTTTTAACGCAATCCAATTTTTCAAATTTGCAATACTTTAAAGAATTTCTCCAGGAAAATGATTATCATTCAACGAAGAATTGAGGAATTTGACCATAAAAAAATTTCCTATCAAAAGCAATCAAATTCAAAGACTTGTTATTTTCAATTTCGTCAAGAGAGTTATCTTTAGAGTATTGCAAATTTGAGGAACTAGTGCGGTAAAAAATAGTTAACCAAAAAAAAGAAAAAAAAATACTTATTGCAGAGAAAGGAAGAGGGGGTGAAACAAAGGTCATGATGGAAGTGGAGGGGAAAGAGAGAAAATATGAGAAGTTGTTTATTGAACTGAAAAAGGAAGAGAAAGTTACCGAAAAAAAATCTAAATAAACGGCATAAAAGATTTTTTTATTTAAAAATTGATATAAATATTCGTGATATGTGGTTGCAAAAGATACTTGTAGCCCACGCTAAGTTTTTACTCTTCTAGCCAAAGCGAGCGTGGCTCAACTGGCATATGTATGTTCTTGATGACCAAGAGGTCTGTGGTTCGAATCCCCCCACCCCCAATGTACTCAAAAAAAAAAAAAAAAGTTTTACTCTTCTAAAAAATAAGAATTGAGTCCTTAAAAAAATCTTCTCATTTTTCTCCTCCTCATTTGATTATCTTTCTTAAATTATTCTCTCTAGTTAGATTTTATTCTCTTTCTACTTCATATCTCACGCCTTCTTCTCTGTCACGCCACCACCTTCCTCTTCTTCTTCCCGGCGAGATTAGTTTTTTTTTTTGGTAGACTCGCCTCTTCAGAAACGAAATGTGAAATCTTCAAATCTGAATTGCTGAATGGATTGTGGTCTCGTTGACATTACTCTTAAATATTGACATTACTCAATATAAACTAATAACCAAAAGAGTAATGTCTCTAATTAAAGAAATGAAAATGATTTTGTTTAGAAAATGTTTGGTAAATGTTGTTTTAGGAGTGCATAATTTTGGTCTGAAAATATCCGGTTTGGGGCAGCCCCGCCGAGGAGGAGTATCTTTGGATCTCTGTGTCGCTGTTGGTGAGTGTGACAGTCACAGCCACAGAGGCGCTGTGGGCGGGGGGCGGGATTGGCAGGGCTCCGCCACCTGGCTCACGCCGTTCAACCAAACAAAGAATTGATAGCTGCGTTTGGCATATTCTAATATTATAATTTTAATTTATATAAATATTCCGATGAAAAGACGTGGATACTGGAGTTTTACTGAGGGAGAATAGTGGCCGTACGATCTTAGGATAGAATTCCGTTATCAATTTTGTAATGGAAGGTGAAGAGTAAAGCTGAACAATGACGGACAAAATCTCAGTTTCTAATGACTTCAGATTCCCTTTTTTTACGTTTTTTGTACTTCCCTTGTGTTTCTCTCTTCTTTGCTGACGTCCATTTCTTATCACGTGTCATCCAATCTCTCTCTCTTTTTTTTTTTTTTTTAATCCTAAATTCAACCTTTTATAAGTCATATTTTCGTTGGGAATATTCCATTTTTTTTTACAATAATCTAATATTCTTCCATTTCAAAGGCCATAGGTATACAAATGATGATCTTGCACAATAATAAAAAATTCACATTCTTTTGTTATTGGAATTAAAATTCACCTTACTTTTCTCATCACATACCCTCAAGAATAATTAATCATCAAAATTGGTTTGGCATAACACTATACTAATTAATTGGAAATCCCACAAGTTCCTTTTTATTCGTGCAGGATTTTGAACCATCGTTCTCTTTCGTTCGTTTCGCCGCCTGTGGTGGCCGGTGTCAAAGTAGACAACCTGTAAGAGGAGAGAAAACATCATCTTGTACCGGTGGGCTTGGCCCACGAACCTCTGATGCTTATGTCAGAGAGGTCTGAATTAAGTAGGAGTAATTTAGAGAGAGAGAGAGTTTAAGGTAGAGTTACCCCATTTTTCGTCCTCCTTTCCTTTTGAACAGGAAATGTATTTATAGCCGGTGGCTGGGGAAGGTTCTCCGTGCGGTCCTCCTGCCTTCAGGTGGTCGTTCGAACTGGGGCGCGAGGGTGCGGTCCAACCGGGGTTGGATCCACGCGCTTAGTCATGATGGCAATAGTCGGCGCCCTCATATTTCCGAGGAGGTTGGGGGCGCGGTTGTGCTGTCTTTTCATCAGGCGTGGCAGGTCGTCTTGTCGGTCAAGTCTTGCACTGATCGAAGGATGACGTCAGCTTGCCTTCGTCAGCCGTGGAGAGCCTAGCCTACCGAGGCTCTGGGGCCGACTTCTGGTTGCAGACTCGTCCGGCCTTGCTCCGACAGTCCCCTCTCTGTGGGGAGTCGGTGTGACGTCAGCGAGTGACGCGGGGTTAAATCGGCTCGTAACACTTTTTTTTTATCTTTTTTTTGCTAGAACATCAGGACATGAGAGTGTGTAGGATTTCAAACATCCCACAATTCTTAAAATTATAATTAAATTGAATTAGTTAAACTATGATTTGGAACAAAAGTTGAAATGAAAACCCGAGCCTCCATTTTATTTTAATTTTTAAAAATAAAACTTATAAACATGATTTTCAATTTTTTTTTTTTTTTTTTTTTTTTTTTTTTTTTTTTTTTTTGAGAATTTACAACCACGATAGGTATATATTAGATAATAAACTTGAAAATGTGTGTCGAGAAGCATGAGAAAATTATTGTGAAATTGAAAATTGAAAAAAGATGGTGGCCACTATTCATTATAACAGAAACGTTGGGGAAAGAGAAGTAATAAATGAAGGTAAGAGAGAGGTTGAAAAATGGATAATTATGGAGGATATGAATACGTGAGGATAGGGATCAATTTGGCCTTGGGTGATGATGGATAAATGACTGACTGATGGATGTGCTTCAATTCTCTCTCTCTTTTTAAATCTTATTTCCTTATTCTCTGTTTTTTATCTGTTTTTATGCCGTAGATAGATGAGACTGCAGCATCCTAACTTTTTTCTTTTTTTTTTTTTTAGTATTATGACATCATGCACTTGATTTGGCACCTCCCCATATCTTTTTTTCAACTATATTCTCCCTATGTATAATATTATATTTTCTTAAATAAAATTTGTGTTTGTTTTCTGAGAGGAATACAAAATAATAATGTTAAAATTATGAGTTTTGTTAAGGGTCATGAGGTCATCTGCTGACGTCACGACCTGCTTCTTCAAGAAGTCGAGATCACGACACCAGCACCAAATGAAGCAATAACCTGGGGCCGACCCTAGGGATGCGAGGGTCTGGGCTTATCCACTTGTTCACACGAGATTTCGAACGACAAATGGAAATTCGACACGTGTAAATGAAATTTGAATTTGTATTTAATTGTATTTGTATCAGTGCGTAGTGGATTACAATCTCTAATGTTTATCCTCTGATTCTTTCTCTCTCAAATGTAAATGTATCTCGAGGGCTTCGCAGCTTGTTCTCGACGTTGAATTTGGATCGAGGGCTTTGCAGCTTGTTCCCGATGTTGAATTTGGATCGAGGGCTTCGCAGCTTGTTCTCGATGTTGAATTTGGATCGAAGGCTTCACAGCTTGTTCTCGATAATGTTGAATTTGGATCGAGGGTTTCGCAGCTTGTTCTCGATGTTGAATTTGGATCGAGGGCTTCGCAGCTTGTTCTCGATGTTGAACTTGGATCGAGGGCTTCGCAGCTTGTTGTCGATGTTGAATTTGGATCGAGGGCTTCGCAGCTTGTTCTCGATGTTGAAGGATTGTTCAGTCTTCCAAGGATTCAGGGAGTCTTCGTTGTTTGGGAATTCTCTCTGAGCTTTTAGGAGTAGAAATTTTCTGAACCTTGAAAATGAAGAATGAACTCTCTATTTATAGAGTTCTCATGGGCCTGGTGGGCTTGGGCCTGGATCCAATGGGCTTGGATCCAATGGGCTTTTGGGTTCTGGGCCCAATGAATTTTTGGGCTTTGGGCCAAATTGCCATTTAAATAACTTTTTAGCCCGATTTGATTTCGAGCCCAATTGAGCTATGACCGAATTTGCTCGGTTAATTTTATTCGATCTGCCGACCAAGATGAAGACACGTGGCGACCGCTGATTGACCGAAATTTCTCGGTCAACAAATGCCCCCTTTTTCGAGAGTTATGCACATGTACGTGTGAGTGAGTCTCGGAAAAGTTAAATTTTGAAATTGAAATGTAGGACACCCCTAATTTCGAATCTGCCTCGACATATCAATCTTATCGAAATATGAAATTTGGTCCATAAATCAATTCTTTTGATTGATACATCTTTCTATGCCAATTGACCAAAAAAATATGAATTGGGCTTACAACTTTGATCTTTCTTATTTGGCAGAAGCTTGACTTGAACTTTAGTAGATTCTTGTGTTCTACTTTAATTCCATTTTGGATGTAGAGTAGAGTTTTGGAGTTGCCCAATTGAATTTTGAATAGGATTTGACTTTGAACTTTACTCCAATTTCGAAGTGGGATAAAATTTGGAGTATACCCAAACCGCCAATTTCGATTCGAGACTTGGATTTAGATAAATTTTGACTCTAAATCATGCTTGAAAATAAAATTTGGAATGTGCCCAAAATTTTATTTTTAAGAAAATTTTGGATTTTCTTGAAGTTTGGCTTGAATTCGGAGTAGGAGTGTTGAAAATTTTATTTTGGCATATTTGATTTGAGACTCGGATTTAGATAACTTTTGACTCTAAATCATGCTTGAAAAATAAAATTTGGAATATGCCCCAAATTTTAATTTTAGGAAAATTTTGGATTTTGCTCGAAATTTAGCTTGAATGAAAATTTGACTTGGTATAATTTTGGGATTCCAATCAATTGACATAAAGTTCGAAAATTTGACCTTAAGCTCATGATTATGGAATGAAATTTAGAACCCGCCTAAATTTCAAGTTGAATGAAGTATTACAATCTGAACACAAATGAGAACAACAAAACTTGTTTGGCAAAGTGGAACATGTATACCCTTTAGCGCAGCGGACTTGGAGATGATGCAGCAGCAGCAGCGAACTTGGAGATGATGCAGCAGCAGCGAACTTGGAGATGATGCAGCAGCAGCGAACTTGGAGATGATGCAGCGAACTTGGAGATGATGCAGCAGCAGCGAACTTGGAGATGATGCAGCGAACTTGGAGATGATGCAGCGAACTTGGAGATGATGCAGCGAACTTGGAGATGATGCAGCAGCAGCAGCGAACTTGGAGATGATGCAGCAGCAACAGCGAACTTGGGGATGACAGCAGCAACGAACTTGGGGATGTGCGCAGAACTTGGAGATGCGCAGCGCAGCAGCGCAACGCAGAATTTGGAGATGCTGCTGCAGAAGCAGCGAACTTGGAGATGATGCAGCAGCACCAGCGAACTTGGGGATGATGCAGCAGCAGCAGCGAACTTGGGGATGACAGCAGCAGCAGCAGCGAACTTGGAGATGATGCAGCAGCAGCAGCGAACTTGGAGATGATGCAGCAGCAGCAGCGAACTTGGGGATGATGCAGCAGCACCAGCGAACTTGGGGATGATGCAGCAGCACCAGCGAACTTGGGGATGACAGCAACAGCGAATTTGGGGATGATGCAACAACAACAGCGAACTTGGAGATGATGCAGCAGCAGCGAACTTGGGGATGATGCAGCAGCACCAGCGAACTTGGGGATGATGCAGCAGCACCAGCGAACTTGGGGATGATGCAGCAGCACCAGCGAACTTGGGGATGATGCAGCAGCAGCAACGAATTTGGGGATGACAGCAGCAGCGAACTTGGGGATGATGCAACAGCAGCAACGAATTTGGGGATGATGCAGCAGCAGCAACGAATTTGGGGATGATGCACCAGCAACAACGAACTTGGGGATGATGCAGCAGCAACAACGAACTTGGGGATGATGCAGCAGCAACAGCGAACTTGGGGATGATGCAGCAGCAGCGAACTTGGAGATGAAGCGAGGGAGCCTTTGAACGTGAACTCACAACGAGGAATCCTTCGAACTTGAACATGAAGCGATGAAAGCCTTCAAACTTGAAGCGAGGAATCCTTCGAGCTGGATGCGAGCGATGTTGCGATGTTCGGTCTTAAACTTGAAGCGACCAATGCTCGAACTTGAACTTGGAGTGGGCAACACTTGAATTTGATCTTCAGGAACTTGAAGTAAGCGAAGCTTGAACTTGGAGCGAACGAAAACACACATTAGAAGTAAGTGAGGCCTCGAACTTGGACTTGAAGCGAGCGACGCTCTGTTTTGATCTTGTCGCAACGTCATTGCGAGGCGGAGCGGCCGACGTCCTCTTTTAAGGGTTTGTTTTTTTAAATAAAAAAAAGATGGAGTCGCCACCAACCATTTGGGTGTGATTGGTCACCTTAAAACAAAAAAACTGGTCTAAGAAACAGAAAATCGAGTTCAGGGGTCGGTTGAGTGTAGGGAAGGTGTTAGCACCCTACAACACCCGTTAAAACGGTGGCCAAAATTTGTCTTTATTATCCAATTAAATTTATTTGAAAATGTCCTTAATTTGAAAAAGAGAAAAAGAAATAATATGAAAATAGAATGTTTCAACTAATCTTGCCTTAACTTTAAAGTAAAGTAAGGACTTGATTTGTGAATGAAATTACCCTTCAATTTTTGCCATTAGTTGTCTTAATCCCATAACGGGGATTACGCAATAAACAAATATTTTTTGAAAGGTTTTTTGAAATACTCTTGATTTTAAAACTAATTTGAAATTCATTTCAAACCAGTTTAAAACAAAAATAAAATTTCATGTTTTGGAAACAATCTTGAAAGTTAATTTAAAACATTTTAAAAAAAAAACTAATTCATTTGAAAATATTTTAAAACAAAACAAATTTTGAAATCCCGATAAATTATAGATTTAGAAATAAAATGAAAATCAAAGTTTTAAAATCAATCGAAAATCAGTTTAACAATTCGTTTGGAAAAAAATAGAAAATTAAAATAAAATCCTTTGGAATTTTAGATTTAAAATAGTTTGGAAATCAATTGGAAAACTCTTAAAATACAATTTTGTAAATGACACATAATGGCATATTTATAAATTAAAATCAATAGCAAAGATGTAATTAAACAGATATATAAAAAATAAAATAAAAAAAAAGTATAAACAAGACAAGTATATATTTGAAATTTTATATAAACCAGGTATATATTTGAAATTTTATATAAACTAGGTATATAATTGAAATTTCATATAAACCAGGTATATATTTAGAATTTAAATGTAATGGCAGTTTCATAATTTTAACAAAAAAACTAAAACAATTTACTTACCTCAACGTGAGCTTCAGCCGCCGTACGCTTGGCTTCGCCGGAGTTCAACGTCCGAGTTAACGTCGTCGCCGTCTGCCTTCGTGAAGGTTCGCCGCCGAGGTTTCCTGCGCCGTGAGGAGTGGTGCGCCGCCGAGGAGTGCTGCTGCGCCTGTTGTTGTTTCGTCTGCCGAGTTTCGTGCGCCGCCGTCGACTGAAGTTCGCCGTCGAGGATTTCCGTCCGCCGCGAGGAGTTCGCTGGAGGTGGTGGTCCGCCGCGTCTGAGATTCGCTCGAGGTTCTCCGTCCGCTGCGTCTGAAGTTCGTCGCCGCAAGGATTTCCGTCCGCCGTGAGAAAGTGATGCGCCGCCGTCGAGGATTTCCGTCCGTCGTGAGAAGTGATGCGCCACTGTGGTGGTCGGAGATGGTGGTGGGATGAAAGTGGTGGTGGGATGAAAGTGGAGAAGATGGTGAATAGTAGACCCTCGATTTGCATACCTGAAAAAAAATAGAAAAAGGAAGAGAGAGAAAGTGGAATTTTGGAGGGAAAACTTATTTTGGGACAAAGAAAAATAAACTTTGACTTCAAAATCACTCCTTTCAAAATCTCTAAAAAAAACTCTAATTTATCGGTCTCGGCTTTTTTCTGTCCTCCTTTTGGGTTCTCTTTGGTCGGTATTTATAGACGATCGATTGTCAAACAAGGCTAAAATCAAACAATTAATTATTCAAAATTTTATTCTTAAATGAAATTGATTTTGACCAAAAATGAACCGATATATTATACTCATAAATGAATATAAAATTTTAACCCAAAAATGAATTAATCAAATTATACTCATAAATGAATATCTGATTTTAACCCAAAAAGAATTAAATGTTTTATACTCATAAATGAATATCCGATTTTTAACCCAAAAAATGACTTAATCAATTTATACTCATAAATGAATAGTAAATTTTAGCCATAAAATGACCTATGAATTTAATACTCATAAAATGCCAATTTAAATTGTCAAATTAGGTAAAGATCCTTCCCAAACAATTAAAACATTTTTTTTTGTTATTTTTCTCCAATTTTCGAAATTCATTAAATAAATAAATAAAAAATAAATAAATAAATAAATAAAAAAAATAAAAAAAAAATAAAAAATAAGGTATAAACATTAATAATAAACAAATGCCCGGACCAAAAACGGTGTCTACAGCTTGCTCCCCTTTGTGTATCTTTGAAGAATTGAGAGGGTAGACAAAGGACGAAGACAGCGTATTGGGAAGATGAAAATTTGTTTATTATTAAAACGAAGACGGACTTGGGTTTACCCAGGCTACGACCTCTAATCTTGGATTAGGGTTCGATTTAACCAACTGAAATTTAAAACGGACCTGGCTATCTCCCGGGCTTCGATCGCTAATGCTGGATTAGGGTTCGATTTAACCAACTGGAATTTAAAACGGACCTGGGCTATCTCCCGGGCTTCGACCGCTAATGCTGGATTAGGGTTCGATTTAACGAACTGGAATTTAAAACGGACCTGGGCTATCTCCCGGGCTTCGACCGCTAATGCTGGATTAGGGTTCGATTTAACCAACTGGAATTTAAAACGGACCTGGGCTATCTCCCGGGCTTCGACCGCTAATGCTGGATTAGGGTTCGATTCAACCAACTGGAATTTAAAACGGACCTGGGCTATCTCCCGGGCTTCGACCGCTAATGCTGGATTAGGGTTCGATTTAACCAACTTGAATTTAAAACGGACCTGGGCTATCTCTCGGGCTTCGACCGCTAATGCTGGATTAGGGTTCGATTTAACCAACTGAGATTTAAAACGGACCTGGGTTATCTCCCGGGCTTCGACCGCTAATGCTGAATTAGGGTTCGATTTAACCAACTGGGATTTAAAACGGACCTGGGCTATCTCCCGGGCTTCGACCGCTAATGTTGGATTAGGGTTCGATTTAACCAACTGGAATTTAAAACGGACCTGGGCTATCTCCCGGGCTTCGACCGCTAATGCTGGATTAGGGTTCGATTTAACCAACTGGAATTTAAAACGGACCTGGGCTATCTCCCGGGCTTCGACCGCTAATGCTGGATTAGGGTTCGATTTAAGCAACTGGAATTTAAAACGGACCTGGGCTATCTCCCGGGCTTCGACCGCTAATGCTGGATTATGGTTCGATTTAACCAACTGGAATTTAAAACGGACCTGGGCTATCTCTCGGGCTTCGACCGCTAATGCTGGATTAGGGTTCGATTCAACCAACTGGAATTTAAAACGGACCTGGGCTATCTCCCGGGCTTCGACCGCTAATGCTGGATTAGGGTTCGATTTAACCAACTTGAATTTAAAACGGACCTGGGCTATCTCCCGGGCTTCGACCGCTAATGTTGGATTAGGGTTCGATTTAACCAACTGGGATTTAAAACGGACCTGGGCTATCTCCCGGGCTTCGACCGCTAATGCTGAATTAGGGTTCGATTTAACCAACTGGGATTTAAAACGGACCTGGGCTATCTCCCGGGCTTCGACCGCTAATGTTGGATTAGGGTTCGATTTAACCAACTGGAATTTAAAACGGACCTGGGCTATCTCCCGGGCTTCGACCGCTAATGCTGGATTAGGGTTCGATTTAACCAACTGGAATTTAAAACGGACCTGGGCTATCTCCCGGGCTTCGACCGCTAATGCTGGATTAGGGTTCGATTTAACCAACTGGAATTTAAAACGGACCTGGGCTATCTCCCGGGCTTCGACCGCTAATGCTGGATTAGGGTTCGATTTAACCAACTGGAATTTAAAACGGACCTGGGCTATCTCCCGGGCTTCGACCGCTAATGCTGGATTAGGGTTCGGGTTAACCAACTGGAATTTAAAACGGACCTGGGCTATCTCCCGGGCTTCGACCGCTAATGCTGGATTAGGGTTCGATTTAACCAACTGGAATTTAAAACGGACCTGGGCTATCTCCCGGGCTTCGACCGCTAATGCTGGATTAGGGTTCGATTTAACCAACTAAAATTTGAAATTCTTTTGAAAACATCAAGGCCTCTTACAAATATGAGGGAGGAATGAAAATTTGACTTATGAAGCGTGAGTTTGTCACAGGACATGAAAACTAGTACGAATTGATGAACGACTCTCTAAGGAGAATGTGCTGACATGCAAATGCAAATGGATTCAAAATCATGTGGATAAATTTCAACGCTCCTTATGGGTAGAACCTATTCATTATCACGTATGGCCACGTGTGCCTTGATTTGTTTTTTTTTTATTAATGAAATTGATTTTTGAAAGCATGATGACCAATGGTAGAAAAATGGAAGTCACTAATGCAATATGTATGCATGTGCATGCTGATGATAGATTTTCAAATGTCATGAATGCAACATATATGCATGTGCATGCCAATGGTAAATTGAAAAGTCGTAAATGAGCATGTATGCATGATCCTTATATGACCAACTTTCGCTATCTAACCATGATGTACGAGAATAATTTTTTTTTTTTTTTTTTTTTTTGAAAAATAATGATGTGAATGATGTAAAATATGTGGAAATTATGACATCAAAGTGATTGTCCTTGTCTACTCTCATTGTTCTTGTCAGCTGATGTTTAGCAATGAATCAAAGAGAAAATGATGTCATCATTGAAAAAGTTTTTTTTTTTTTTTTACCCGGAAGAGATCATGTATGTCAATCGTAGATCACTCAACCATATTAGGCGTGATGGACTTTGGGTAATATCTCATGTGCTAGTTTAGAGAACTATCAAAAATAATTTGTAGAATTTACTCGATTAACTGCTTCATAACTTTAGTCTCGTAATAGACACAATGATTTGAATGAATTTAGCTTCGAAGTAAGTATAAAAAATGATAAAAAGTACATGCTTTTTTTCGAAAGGAAAAAATACAACGGAGAATGTGGTTTTCAAATCTCTTAAACAATAAGAGATTGATGATATATTTCAAATATTTGAGTAAGAGATTGAATATGATAAAATGGAAGATGAATGAACGAATGAAGTGATTCCAATTCTGCCAAAGCGAGCATAGCTCAGCTGGCATATGTATGATTTGATGACCAAGAGGTCTGTGGTTCGAATCCCCCCACCCCCAATGTACTCAAAAAAAAAAAAAAAAGTGATTCCAATTCTTTGGACAATAATTTTGAGAACCTGAAGTCTGCCTCTGAGGAAATCATCTCATATATGCTTCTTTCTTTGGGTAATCTCGAAGTCCTCGATAGTTAAATTATCTTCATCCTGACTTGGTCTGGTGGTGTGACGACGATGAATGTTTTTTTTTTTTTTTTTTTTTTTTTTCCAAATGTGGGAAAGGCGACACTTTTGCCCGGTTTGTTGGTGGTAGCTTTGCTCCAGTATGACAAAGATGAAGACTTTGTTCCAATTTTGCAAAGATGAAGGCTTTGCTCCAATTTGTTGATGGTGGTCTTGCTCCAGTGTAGCAAAGATGAAGACTTTGCTCCAGTTTGTTGATGGTAACTTTGCTCCAGTGTCACAAAGATGAAAATTTTGTCCCGGTTTGGCGAAGATAGAGACTTTGCCCCAATTGGATGCTTTACAAATGAGATTTTTTTTTAAGCATTTCGAGATATAGTTCCTTTTTTCTACTGATTGCACAAGCCTCGCAATTTTTTTTTTTTTTTTTTTTTTTTTTTTTTTTTTAAAAAAAGCAAGATATTGCGCAATCACATACAAAAGAGTGATGATAAAAGGTTATTCCTTTACAACTCTTGTAGTCCTTCTAATGTCGTTTCTTTGTCCATGACCACTGACATCGTGATGAAAATCCTTCAAGTAAAACTCATTGTATGAAGCTGAGATTTTGAGATCATTTCCAAAGTTGCCGACTCATTTGTGCTTAAAACTATTATCTCCAGTCTTGGAATCACTTTCAAATTGAGGAAAGAGAAATGAAAAATGATAGGAATTGAAAGAAATGAGAATTTTGATCAAATGAAGTTGAATACGAGAAATGTATGAGAAATTACAAGTCTTAATTATGAAGCAGTAAATCATAAGAGTTTAATACTATTTCATTACATTTGAACCTCTCTCGAATAATTTGAGATGTTTGCCATCTAAATAAATGTGGCAGGTTTAACAAAAGGGCTAGGTGGGTAGAGATGCACCATATAATGTAGATGGTGAGTTTGGTATAAATTTAAAGGTGGATCCACAAAATCAGGGTAAATTGCCTCAAAGTTTATGTGGCATGCAAGTTCAAGGTTTTACCGTGGGTAATTTTGGATTCTCACTACAAAATGGTGTTTACCTAGTGTGATTATTAGAACCTTGTTCGGGAGTGTACGTTTAGCACATGAGAAATTTGAAGGTCAAAATAAAGTTCTCTCAATTTAGAGCTTAGCCCAACAATGAAGGTTGAGAGAGAAAGTCATAAAATGGTTGAGGTTTACAATTTTCCATCAAATAGTAGTGAAAACACTCAATTTTTTTTTTTTTTTTTTTATTTTTTTTTTTTATTTTTTTTTTTTTGAACTTCTCCTCGATGATTCACCATTATCGTCCATAATTCTTGTTAATGCGCTTCACCTAACAAGAACGACCGAAGTAAACACAAAGATAATCAAACTGAACATTTTTTTTTAGAGATGAGATAATGATGCATGAACATGTTTATCATGAAACTTGATTTTTTTTTTTGATGTATGCATGTGCACAATAACAAATGATTTTTTTATTTTTATATGCAGGTGTGAGATGATATGATATGATTAACATTTTTTTTTTTTTTTTTTTTTTTTTTAGCTCAAACACCACTTTCACATCAGGGCATCAGGGCTCTGCAAGAAACCTTGGTTGGACACTGACTTTGCTCCATAGATCAATTCTTCTATCCTTCCTTATTATAGTATAAATTGAAGCATACCAACGATGACCTCGTCCGTTGACTATTTGAACTCATATGAATCTCTTTTGAACTACTTAATTCGAAAATGTCAAGTACTTGCACCATTTGTTTTTCTATTAAATGCAAAGATAATCAAAGATTTATATCAACGTTCAAAAGGAAGAGCAGCATGTGATATACTAAATAAGATTTCAATCTATGATCAGAAGAATAAAAGTACATGTCTCAAGGCTAAGATGTGAGGAATGATATTCCAAAGCTTGAAATATACAATAATTCTGTAAACATGATAATGAATTTGGAATGCTATCATCTTGATTACAACGTTGAAATCTAGTGATACAAACAAGTCTTCTAGGGTATTGATGATTCATGCATAATACTTCCGGACGTAATCTGAGCTAGTTGGATTTGGTAGCTCATTCCCATCCATATTGGTCAAAATCAAAGCTCCTCCAGAAAAAGCCTTTTTTACGACGAAAGGTCCTTCATAATTGGGAGTCCATTTTCCTCGATGATCCTTCTGGCATGGGAGAATTCGTTTCAAGACCAAATCTCCTTCCTTGAATACTCTAGGACGCACCTTTTTGTCGTAGGCTTTCATCATCCGTCGTTGGTAGAGTTGCCCTCTACACAGTGCAGTTAACCTTTTTTCTTCCACGAAATTGAGTTGTTCATAACGACTTTGGATCCATTCAGCCTCTTCTAACTTAGTTTCCATGAGGATCCTTAATGATGGAATTTCTACTTCAATAGGAAGAACAGCTTCCATACCGTAGACTAATGAAAATGGCGTTGCTCCAGTCGAAGTGCGAACTGATGTGCGGTATCCATGTAATGCGAAAGGAAGCATGTCATGCCAATCTTTATATGTCATTGTCATTTTCTGTATGATTTTCTTTATATTCTTGTTGGCTGCTTCTACAGCTCCATTCATTTTCGGTCTATACAGAGTTGAGTTCAAATGTTTGATCTTAAATTGCTCACATAGTTCCTGCATCAATTTGTTGTTCAAGTTCTTTGCATTATCAGATATTATAATCTCTGGAAGACCATAACGACATATGATCTCCTTTTTTATGAACTTGATCACAACTCCTTTCGTCACTTCTCGATATGTCATCGCTTCCACCCACTTAGTAAAATAATCTATGACTACTAAAATGAATCGATGCCCATTTGAAGCTTTAGGTTCAATGGGACCTATAACGTCCATTCCCCACATAGAGAATGGCCACGGGGATGTCATGACGTGCAAATGAGATGAAGGAGTGTGGGCCTTGTCTGCATAAATCTGACATTTATGGCATCCTATCGCATATTTGATACAATCAGATTCCATGGTTGACCAGTAGTACCCAGCTCTTAACGCTTGTTTAGCCATCATATGTCCATTTGCATGTGTGCCACAAATTCCCTCGTGAATTTCTTCCATGATCGTGTTGGCTTCAATTGTATCCACACATCTTAGAAGTACCATGTCTTGATTCCTTTTGTAGAGTAACTCTCCATTTAGGAAGAACTTCATCGCTAGCTTCCTAAGTGTGCGTTTGTCATTTTCTGAGATATTAAGCGGACATTCTCTATGCTCAATATAACGCTTTATATCATGGTACCAAGGTTTGCCATCAGGTTCTTGTTCAATATTCATGCAAGATGCTGAAACATCTCGTTTTCCGATTTTGATGGGTTCAATCTCTTGATCGGGATCTATGTTGAGCATGACTGCCAATGTGGCCAAAACATCTGCTATTTGGTTGCTTTCTCTCGGTAGATAGTCAAAAGTCATTTCTTCGAAGCTTTGAGCCAATTCTGTTATAAGCTTCTTATATGGCAACAATTTGGAGTCTCTTGTCTCTCATTCCCCTCTTAATTGATGAATCACTAACATTGAATCTCCTAGGACTCGGAGTTTCTTAATTCTCATATCTAAGGCAAACTGGACCCCCATAGAGCACGCCTCATATTCAGCCATATTATGAGTACAGTCAAAGCTTAATTTTGCAGTGAGAGGAAATAGTTTCCCTTTAGGTGATATTAAGATGGCCCCTATTCCGTTACCGAACTCATTAGAAGTCCCATCAAACAACATGGTTCATTCTTCTGATTCTGGGATTTCCTCTTCTTTCATCACAGTAGATATAAATTGATCTGGAAAGTCAAACTTCATTGGTTCATAATCCTCTACAGGTTGTTCGGCCAAATAATCAGCTAGTGCACTTCCTTTTATTGACTTCCGAGTGACATAAACGATATCATATTCGGATAGGAGGACTTGCCATCTTGCAATTCTGCCAGAAAGGAATGGTTTCTCGCAGATGTATTTAATGGGATCCATTTTTTAGATGAGCCAAGTCGTATAGTATAGCATGTACGGTCTGAGACGGCGAGCGGCCCAGGCTAGCGCACAACATGTCTTTTCTAACATGGTGTATTTAGCTTCACAACTAGTAAATTTCTTGCTCAAGTAATATATGGCTTGTTCTCTTCTCCCTGATTCATCATGTTGCCCTAGTACACACCCCATTGAATTCTCTGTCACAGTGATATATAGAATAAGTGGGCGACCTGGAGTTGGCGGCACAAGAATGGGAGGATTCTGTAAGTAATGTTTTATCTTTTCAAATGCCTTTTAACGATTTTCGTCCCATACTCCTGCATCATTTTTACGAAGTAACTTGAAGATTGGTTCACATGTTGCTGTTAAATGTGATATGAATCTTGCAATATAATTCAGTCTTCCTAGGAATCCTCTAACTTCCTTTTGAGTATGCGGTGGTGGCATCTCTATAATAGCTTTGACTTTATCAGGATCGACCTTGATTCCTTCCTGGCTTACAACAAAGCCTAATAATTTCCCAGAAGTTGCTCCAAATGTGCATTTACTTGGATTCAACTTTAATTTAAACTTCCTCAACCGATCGAACAACTTCCGAAGAATGGCTGTATGCTCTTCTCCTTGTCTTGACTTAGCAATCATGTCGTCCACATACACTTCGATCTCTTTATGCATCATATCGTGGAAGAGAGCGACCATGGCTCGTTGATAGGTTGCCCCAGCATTTCTCAATCCAAATGGCATGACCTTATAGCAGAAAGTCCCCCACAGTGTAATGAACGTCGTCTTTTCCTGATCCTCTTGTGCCATTTTTATTTGGTTATAGCCAGAGAATCCGTCCATGAAGGAAAAAGTGGAAAACCCTGCAGTATTATCTACTAGCACATCTATATGAGGAAGAGGGAAATTGTCTTTAGGGCTTGCTCGATTCAAATCTCTGTAATCAACGCACATCCGCACCTGCCCATTTTTTTCGGTACAGGTACAATATTTGCTACCCATTCAGGATAGTTTTCCACTGCCAAGAACCCTACATTCATCTGTTTGCTAACTTCTTCTTTTATTTTAATCAGCATATCTGGCTTCATTTTACGCAATTTTTGTCTTACTGGTTTACATTCGGATTTAAGTGGTATGTGATGTGCTACTATGTTTGTGTCTAAGCCCGACATATCTTGATAAGACCAAGCAAAAACATCAGCGTATTCATGGAGTAAACTTATCAACATCCGACGACTTTCAGTAGACATGCTCGTCCCAATTTTAACGTCTTTGACCTCTGTTTGGGACCCTAGATTGATTGTCTCTATCAACTCCTCATGTGGTCCTAGCATTTTTTCCTCTTCATCAATCATTCTTAATAACTCAGGGGTAAACTCAACATCCTCTTCATCGTCATTTATTTCATTATCAGATTCAACGTTGCATGTAGGGGTGTCCGGTTCATGTTTATAACCAATGGCGCTTTCAAATCCATTATCACTGTTTAAAAGAATAATTATTTGGTATGATGAAAAGAAGAGAAATGTAGAGAAACCAAATAAATTTAAGAAACTGGTATATAGTAGAGAGATTGACAAAGAGATGAAACGAAATGCTGATTCTTTTACTGAAATATTGAAATGTTGACATAGGAATTTAAAATACCAAAACATCTAAAGTAAATAAACAGTTAAACAATTACTTTGATATTTCATTAGAAACAGAAGGTAGTTCGAAAATAGTCCAATTGTTGAGTTCAAAATCCTCCGGGCATAGGTATACTAGAGGATCTGCTTCTTCTACTTCTTCGATTATTGCCATAACCACAGAGTCTTGGCCTTCAGGATAAATTACACCCGCAGATTTGAATGAATCATAAAGATGAGGAATGAAATTCATCCGATGTTCAGACTCGTGATCTTCAAACTTTGTCAGACGATTTCTCCCTTTATATCCATTTGCATTGATCATTCCCCCTTTGCTCGGTTTATATCCCAATCCGAACCTCCTCATATTTTTTTGCATATTTAACAGATCGTCTAAACTTTTACTGCTCGCGTTCAGAGAAAGCTTGTTCAGTCGCCGCTGCACCTTTTCTATCTCTCTAGGTAGAGTTGTTGTATTTGCAACCTCGAACGATTGAAATGAAGATTCAAAGGCCTCTTCTGCTGCTTCTATGTAAGGCATTGATGAAGGCTTTGAGATTAAAATGTCTTCCTGTCCGGATATGATTACTAGTTTGTGATCAACAACGAATTTAAGCTTCTGGTGTAGTGACGATGGGACCACCCCAGCAGAATGAATCCAAGGGCGTCCCAATAGGAAACTGTAGGCCGAATTAATATTCATGACCTGAAATGTTATGTTAAAGGTGCAAGGTCCTATTTGAATAGGAACATCTATGTCTCTGATCACTTCACTGCGTGCCCCATCAAAAGCTCTTACTATCATAGTGCTTGGCCTAATGTGGGACATGTCGACTGGCAACCTTTCCAACGTGGATTTAGGCATTATATTCAGAGAGGAACCGTTATCAACAAGAACCTTTGCCACAGCAAACCTTCTGCATTTGACTGTAATATGAAGAGCTTTAGTGTGACCCGTTCCTTCTGGTGGTAGTTCATCGTCTGTGAATGTCACATAACTTGCTGCATTAATGTTTCCGATGATATTATCTAAGTTGTCCACCGTGATATCTTGTGGGACATAAGCCTGGTTTAGTATATTTAGCAAAGTCTTGCAATGCGCCTCTGAAGACAACAACAAGGTTAATATGGAAATTTTTGCAGGCGTTCGGCTTAGTTGCTCTATCACCTTGTAATCGCTCTGTTTGACCAGCTTTAAGAATTCTTGGATGTCCTCCTCAGCTGCTGGCTGCTTAGCCTCCGAGTTTTTCACTATAATGGATTCTCCTGCCTCGTTATCGATATCATCGTAGACTTTGGTCTTCCCTTTTTCCTTATTTTTGTCCTTCAGTAATTCTTGGGGTGTATAACATCTCCCACTTCGCGTCAGGCTTCCCACTCCTGTGATGTTCTCCACTGGAAGTGAGTCATTACCAACAATGACCTCATATCCGTATTTCCAGGGCACTGCTTTAGAACTTTTGTATTCAAAGGGAGACGGTATTTGGATAGTAATTGGCCTGGGATTGGTAATGGAGGTGCTCATCTTCTCTTGGTAAAAAATGGTTAAAGGCTTCGGAACCTTTGAACTTCCTTTGGGTGAAAACACTTCCGCCGCATTTACTTCGCCTTCTTGTGATGATTGATAGATTGTTTTCTGCAAGACTGTTAAGATATGTGAATCTAGCAACCCTTGGACCTTTCGGCGAAAATGATGGCACTGGTCAATAGAATGACCCTTTGCTCCAGCATGGTACGAACATGTCAGATTATCCTCACATTTATCATGAGCCGAATCAGGTCGAAGATATTCTACCTTAATGTACCCGTTGCTGAATAAAATCTCAAATAGTTTTTCCATCGAGATCTTCATTCCTTTGACATCTTTCTTCATGTTTGGTTCGTGAACTTCTATTGCGTTCACACGAGGATTCTGGTGATTTTGTAGAGGATTGTTGTTGACATTGGGCTCATTTCCCTTTTTGAAGTTCAACCATCCTACTTTTACCAGCTCTTGTACCCTATATTTCAACGTCATACAGTTTTCTGTTGAGTGTCCAGCTGCTCCCGCATGAAAATCACAATGGGCGTTCACATCGTACCACTTTGGGTAAGGTGGTTGCATAGGGACTGCCGGTACGGGTGACAATTGGTTATTTTGAAATAATTGAGGTAACAACTCAGTATATGTCATTGGTATCGGGTCAATCTGAGTTTGTTTATAAGTTCCTCTACTGCTTTGTTGCCCCTGAGCGTAGACAGGCATTTGTTGATTCCTAGGCTGGTAGCCTTGATTACCTTGAGGTCGTGGGTTTTGAGGAAAAGCTGAAGGGTATTGCGTTGTCGCGTTGTTAACATACGGTTGATGAGTCGCGTAATAATTCGACTGATATTGCGGCATCCTGGAGTTGGAGTACGTCTGCTGGCTCCAATTGGGCTGACTTGCATTGCTCGCCATTTGAACTTCTCCCTTCTTTGGAAAACTTCCCTTCTTTGCGACAGACGACTCAGATGCGTCAGTTATCTTGCCATGCTTGATCCCATATTCAATCCTCTCTCCGATCGTCATTATGTCGGAAAAATTGGTTGAAGCGCTCCCAATCATTTTATCGTAGAAAGGAGATTTGAGAGTGTTCATGAACATGGCTGATAACTCCTTATCAGTTAAAGGAGGCTGTATTTGTGCAGTGATATCTCTCCACCTTTGTGCGTACTCCTTGAAGCTTTCTGTGCTCTTCTTTTTCATTCTTTGCAAATCCATTCGATCAGGGGCCATGTCTATGTTATGCTTGTATTGATTTAGGAAAGCATCGGCTAAATTCTTCCACGAGTAGATATGGGTATTGTCTAACTGCATGTACCAACGAGATGCTGGACCAGTCAAACAGTCTTGGAAACAGTGGATTAACAATTTTTCATTCTGAACATGTGCAGCCATTTTCCTGCAATACATGATGAGATGGCTCCTAGGACATGATGTCCCCTCATACTTTTCGAATTCCGGCACCTTGAACTTTGGTGGAATTACAACATTAGGAACAAGGCATAACTTGGAGGCGTCAATATTCCCGAAAACATCTGTCCCTTCAATTGCTCTTAACCTTTCCTCGAGGATTTCGAGTGTTCCATTGTTAGGGGTTTTGCATTCCGTCGAATCCTTCTTGATCTCAGGGTTTTCCAGATTAGGAACTGTGATAGTTACCCTGGATGGTTCTTCCTTAGGGTGTACAAACCCAGCCTGATCATTCATGGAGACTCCTTCACCTTTGAAGAACTAGAAAGGGTATTGTCCTGCTGACGAATGGTACATCGGGTCACACGATGTGTATGGCGGCGGGATGAACCTTTCAGCTTGGGTGTGCATAGAGGGATTGACTTCAAAGGAGTCACTAGCGACATTGTTGGGCTGTGCGAGATCAGCCACCGTTTTCCCCTTTTCTAACAAACTGAGGATTGATTCTACCTTCTCCCGCAGCTCGTTCATTTCTTTTCTTGTTTTTTCTATTTCCACCTGTTGTTCCTCCATAATTCTTGTTGCTTGCCTAGTGCCGTGAATGCGACGAGTTGGTGGTGGTTGAGCTATTTTTTATTCTGTTTTTATTATTTTTTAGAGGTTAAAATATAATAAAAGAGAATTAGAAAGGCAAAACATATGATGCATGAAAGAAAGCTTTTACTAATTAAATGGAACGAACATTTCGATTTAAAGGGTGAACAAATACATCAAATAAAATACTAGAAAAAGAAAGCTCTAAGAAAGAAGAAAAAAAAAAAAAAAAAAAAAAGTCTCGGGGAACAATCAATGGAAGTGGCCAAAGTACCCAAGATCGCTACGAATCATCCTTAAGAACTCAAATAATTCCTCTGCATTAGCTGTCATTGGTGAAGTATTTTCTTGTAGATGTCTTGCCCATTTTGCAAATCCTCGAGCTCTTCTAGCCATTATCTTGATAGTATCCATTGTTCTATTCACTTTTCCAATAACCATTTGCATATCATCTCTCACAAAGTGATAATCCTGTTTTATAGAACTATACTCCTTTTCTAAATGTTCTTTTTCCTGCGATAATTTCTCACATGCTTTTTGGTATGCTCCAAGTTGTTGCTCTAATAGACTTGCATAATCTTTCAAGATGTTATACCCTTCTAAATGATTGTCAATATCTCCGTAAAGATCAACGTTAGCCCTTTCCAATTCAGTGAGTTGTTTTTCTTTATTCCTGATGATATCCTTCATTTCCGAGACTAATTCTAAAAGAGAGCTTTTTCCTTCAGTAAAGTCATTTATCCTACTCTCTTGCAGGTGAACTGTTTTTTGCAATGTCGCATTATGATTCTTCAGCGCATGATTCTCTTTGCTCAAACCTTTGTTTTCCTCCTCTAGCCAGTCATGATCTCTTTGTCGTTTTGCTTGTTTTCTATTCATCCCTTCTGCTCTTTCGAACCTTTCATTGGTTTGGGCTACCTGTTCCATTAATCGGTTAACCTCCTGTCGCAGTTTCTCATTTTCCAGTTCGAGAGTTTGATTCCTTTCCCATAACCTTTTATGCTTTGTCATTTCTCGGTCTGGCTCATCCATCATCATTTTATTGGAAGGTTCTCTAATGTTGCAAGCCAAGATTCCTATCATGCTCTTCTTCCTTCTGGTGTGCCAACACAAATATTCAGGAGTAGTCCCCTCACAATGACCGCTACTCTCTATCCGTCTTACTGCTCTCCAGGAGTTCAATACTTGTCGTTTCTTTCTGTTGGAATCTTCACAGTCATATGAGAACTCTAGTTTGCTGAGTCCATGGGTTACGGGTATAAACTGCCTGAACCACATTTGTCGTAAAACCATCAATGGTGCATAATGGATACACCCCCAAGGGCCCAATAGAGGAACTGTATGATAGTCACCGCACCTATATATTAATGTTTTCAAAGGCATCCATGATGCCTTCCATATTATGCTTCCCATTGTTACTTCTGACAGAAATGATACCCATGCCTCTTTCTTTGGATAATTCACGTCCCACTGGGCTGTGCCAAACTCTGAGATGGTGCTCCGCGTTATGTTCCAAGTGCTACTATAGTTGACCTTCGGGCATCTGAAATCTTTTGGGAATTTAATATGATTATGCATCCATATGTAGAGCAATGGAACACAAAATCTTAATTTCCCCTCTCTGTTACCTCTACAAAAGTTAAGTGTCCTGAAGGTTTCTGCGAGAAGAGGTATGATTGGATTTAATCCTTGCTCTATATTGAAAAATAATTTTAAAACATGCCCATCGACGCGTCCTTTTGTTTTAGGATACAAGACTGTCCCGTAAATGCATAGTGCGAGCAACGTCAGACCTTTTCCTTGCTTGATGTGATTGCAGGCTAGTTCAACTAAATAATCTAATGATATGGATTCCTCTCTTCCCTTGACTTCTAAATGCTTTTGTATTTCAACGACACGCACCTGAAGAAATTCAGCCAAAATCCTCTTTGCGGTGTGCTGTGGATTAAAGCAGTAGACCGACTCCCCGACCCTTTCTGGAACATCCAACATCGAGTGATATTCTTCAATAGTAGGCACCAGATCAATATCTCTAAACGTGAAGCATCTATAGGCAGGATCCCAAAAGTCCAGCAAAGCTTGTATGGCAAAACGATTGACTAGTACGTACATAAGATCAGCTATGTTACCATATTTTTTTGAAAACTCAAACCTCTGCTCTGGTGTCAAACCCTCCCATATGGCTTTCAGCTTTCCTAAATCATTGGAAATAAACTGCACTCGGGTGGAGGAAAGTAATGGCTCTGTATCGGTAGAGGATAAGCTATCTCCTTGTCTCAACTGCATCTGCTCGGCCCAGTGAAGTACGCTACTCAACTCATCATATCGAGATGTAGGTGACCGTATCGATGTAATGGGTACATTGGCATTCATTTTGTTCCCCTAAAAAATAAATAATAAAATTAACATTCGATTTTGAAAATAGACTTTCATGCGCCGATACGGGGGCATTTATATCCCCTCGAGGGTCGACACTACTCGATCTAAAATAATAAAAAAAAGAAAAAAAAGACCCTATATAAAATAAACACATGAGGGAAAAGGTGAGGAATGATAAAATTCACTAAGATTTTTCATGCGCTGGTACGGGGGTTTTATACCCCTCGAAAGTCGACATTACTTAATCTTGAAAATAAAAGGAAATTCATGCGCCTGTCCGAGACATTTCCTATCTCAACGAAGGTCGACACTACTAAATCTAAAAAATGAATTAACATGAGGACAAAAAAAAGAAGGCAATCAACATAATTTTTATTTTATTTTTTATTATTTCAAAATCTCATATTTTATCTTTTTATTAAAGGAAAGAATTGTATTTTGGCAAACACGAATATCACTCATTTTTTAGAAAGAAATCTTTTCTTAAAAAAGAAATAAAAAACGAATAAAAAGTAATAGACACAAAGGAAGATCATGACTAAATAAGAACGCAAATCATGAATAAATAAACAATGATGTGTGGGTGAAGTTCTAAAACTAAAGGTAAAGGCCCCCAAATTAATTCGAATGCTAAGAATTAACAAACGAATTAACTTGAGCGAGAATCTTTCGTGCGCCTATACAGGGGCACTTATATCCTCTTGAAGGTCGACATTACTCGATTCTCAATTCTAATCCTACAAGGTGTAGCCCGGGTAGGAGGCTTGTGGTTGTGTGTGGAATGCATGACAATGAAAAAAAATGAATTGCGATAAATAAGTTACAAAAAATAAAACAAACCAAACAAAGGACCAACAAAGAAAATAAAATTGAATAATAAAAGATAAAATGTAATGGCCTGACCCTCTA
Source organism: Herpetospermum pedunculosum (assembly GCA_028017165.1). Classification (NCBI taxonomy): domain Eukaryota; kingdom Viridiplantae; phylum Streptophyta; class Magnoliopsida; order Cucurbitales; family Cucurbitaceae; genus Herpetospermum; species Herpetospermum pedunculosum. Next base: position 46,337,492 of record CM051528.1, on the reverse strand, counting down.
AAAAAAGTCCCCAGTGGAGTCGCCATGCTGTCGCAACGTCATTGCGACGCGGAGCGGCCGACGTCCTCTTTTAAGGGTTTGTTTTTTTAAATAAAAAAAAGATGGAGTCGCCACCAACCATTTGGGTGTGATTGGTCACCTTAAAACAAAAAAACTGGTCTAAGAAACAGAAAATCGAGTTCGGGGGTCGGTTGAGTGTAGGGAAGGTGTTAGCACCCTACAACACCCGTTAAAACGGTGGCCAAAAATTGTCTTTATTATCCAATTAAATTTATTTGAAAATGTCCTTAATTTGAAAAAGAGAAAAAGAAATAATATGAAAATAGAATGTTTCAACTAATCTTGCCTTAACTTTAAAGTAAAGTAAGGACTTGATTTGTGAATGAAATTACCCTTCAATTTTTGCCATTAGTTGCCTTAATCCCATAACGGGGATTACGCAATAAAAAAATATTTTTTGAAAGGTTTTTTGAAATACTCTTGATTTTAAAACTAATTTGAAATTCATTTCAAACCAGTTTAAAACAAAAATAAAATTTCATGTTTTGGAAACAATCTTGAAAGTTAATTTAAAACATTTAAAAAAAAAAACTAATTCATTTGAAAATATTTTAAAACAAAACAAATTTTGAAATCCCGATAAATTATAGATTTAGAAATAAAATGAAAATCAAAGTTTTAAAATCAATCGAAAATCAGTTTAACAATTCGTCTGGAAAAGAATAGAAAATTAAAGTAAAATCCTTTGGAATTTTAGATTTAAAATAGTTTGGAAATCAATTGGAAAACTCTTAAAATACAATTTTGTAAATGGCACATAATGGCATATTTATAAATTAAAATCAATAGCAAAGATGTAATTAAACAGATATATAAAAAATAAAATAAAAAAAAAAAGTATAAACAAGACAAGTATATATTTGAAATTTTATATAAACCAGGTATATATTTGAAATTTTATATAAACTAGGTATATAATTGAAATTTCATATAAACCAGGTATATATTTAGAATTTAAATGTAATGGCAGTTTCTTAATTTTAACAAAAAAAACTAAAACAATTTACTTACCTCAACGTGAGCTTCAGCCGCCGTACGCTTGGCTTCGCCGGAGTTCAACGTCCGAGTTAACGCCGTCGTCGTCTGCCTTCGTGAAGGTTCGCCGCCGAGGTTTCCTGCGCCGTGAGGAGTGGTGCGCCGCCGAGGAGTGCTGCTGCGCCTGCTGTTGTTTCGTCCGCCGAGTTTCGTGCGCCGCCATCGACTGAAGGTCGCCGTCGAGGATTTCCGTCCGCCGCGAGGAGTTCGCTGGAGGTGGTGGTCCACCGCGTCTGAGATTCGCTCGAGGTTCTCCGTCCGCTGCGTCTGAAGTTCGTCGCCGAGTTTCGTGCGCCGCAAGGATTTCCGTCCGCCGTGAGAAAGTGATGCGCCGCCATCGAGGATTTCCGTCCGCCGTGAGAAGTGATGCGCCGCTGTGGTGGTCGGAGATGGTGGTGGGATGAAAGTGGAGAAGATGGTGTATAGTAGACCCTCGATTTGCGTACCTGAAAAAAAATGGAAAAAGGAAGAGAGAGAAAGTGGAATTTTGGAGGGAAAACTTATTTTGGGTCAAAGAAAAATAAACTTTGACTTCAAAATCACTCCTTTCAAAATCTCTAAAAAAAACTCTAATTTATCGGTCTCGGCTTTTTTCTGTCCTCCTTTTGGGTTCTCTTTGGTCGGTATTTATAGACGATCGATTGTCAAACAAGGCTAAAATCAAACAATTAATTATTCAAAATTTTATTCTTAAATGAAATTGATTTTGACAAAAAATGAACCGATATATTATACTCATAAATGAATATAAAATTTTAACCCAAAAATGAATTAATCAAATTATACTCATAAATGAATATCTGATTTTAACCCAAAAATGAATTAAATGTTTTATACTCATAAATGAATATCCGATTTTTAACCCAAAAAATGACTTAATCAATTTATACTCATAAATGAATAAATGAATATTAAATTTTAGCCATAAAATGACCTATGAATTTAATACTCATAAAATGCCAATTTAAATTGTCAAATTAGGTAAAGATCCTTCCCAAACAATTAAAACATTTTTTTTCGTTATTTTTCTCCAATTTTCGAAATTCATTAAATAAATAAAAAAAATAAAAAAATAAAAAAATAAAAAAAAAATAAAAAAAAATAATAAATAAGGTATAAACATTAATAATAAACAAATGCCCGGACCAAATACGGTGTCTACAGATCTTGTAACAGGCGAAACTCGAATTTGAACTTCAAGGGAATGACGCAGATGATGCGCAAGCTTTGGGCGGGCGAAACGTATCGCTTGTAGTGTCACCGTCACAGTAGTGTGCACGTTCGATTGGTGGCGCCGCCTTTGTTGTAGTGTGCATCTTCAGGTTTAATATCATATTGTAACTTCAATTATGGTGTTACATTCGATAATGTTGAAAGCTCTCAATTTGTGTCGTGTCGTTTAGTGGAATTTGACGTATCGTCGTCATTCTGAGTAGGTTTGGACATCTTCAATTTGCGGCATCACTCTAAATAAGGATGAAAACATTTGATCTACAACGATAAACTTTAGTAGTCGTGACACTTATGTTTATTTTTATTTGAAGAGACTGGACTTAAAACTTGTTTAAAGCTCTGCGTACGTACCCTTTGAACAATAGAGATCAAGTCGAGACGTAGTTCAATACATGATGATTTTTTTTATTGTGACTGGACTTAAAGTATATATTTTTTTCTTTAAGTTGCCTACGTACCCTTGGATGGAAGGGATCAAGTCATGACGTAGTTCAAATCAATGATTTTTTTTGGGGCCGTTCACCTTTTAAGCTCGTGCGGGCCAGGAGCAACATGTAGTTTATACTCTTACGTTAAGGAGTATTACATTTTAAAAACTTTTATCTTCATCAAGGTCTTGATCAAATCCTTCGCTTATAGGATTGGTTAGAATGATGAAATTTTTCTTCACCTTCAAGGAACTCTCTGTATTTATGTGGACAGAAAATTTCCTCTTCATGCGTGAAGGAACACGACTGTGAATGTTCTTGTCGCTACTTTCTTCATCGAAGAGTCTTTCCCCTACAGTCTTCATCTTTCCTTCCTGTTGATCGCTTGTCCCTTTGCGGCAATCAAAAACAGATGTTGAAGGTCGGTCTTTCTTTAATGTGGAGACACTTAACCTTTGGAAAGCTGAAGTTCGAGTGGAGGTAGAAGTTAGACATGAATTTTTTTCTTTTGTCGCGGCCATACTCATCCTTTGGAAGACCGAAGTTCGAGTAGTTGAAGGCTTGATGCGATTGAAGACAGAAGTTCTTTGGTCGACTTCTTTTGAGTCGTCGACTTCTTCTGCGTTGATGTAGCATGAAGTTGCAAAGATTTCTTCCTCTTTTTTGATGGGAAGGAAACTTCTTGAGAAGAATTCTTTTAAGGTCACCCGTTGTCGAGGTTGAGAAAAATATTTGTTTTCTCTTCTCTCGTGTTTAGGCTTCCTCGAATTGATTCTTCCTTTCTTCTTTGAAAGCTTATTGTTTCGTTTATCATCTCGAAACATGCAATCTTCTTTCTGGACGGGTCTTTGTCGTCGTATTTTCTGACGAGCCACGACGGTCCAGCATTTATCCTCATTTTCGACGACCTCATGTTTTACCTGAGAAATTTGTTTTGAGGTTTCATGTCCGAACCGAACAATTATTGGTTCGAAGGTCCCAAACTGGATCATACTTTCCTTTTGCTTCTCAAATGAGACCGGAGATAATTGGGCGCCGAAATTCATTGTTACCGCAGCGTGGTTTGATTGAGCTATTTCATCAAGTTCTAGCTCAATTTTTCCCTCCTTAGCTAACTTTAGAATGAACTCTTTTAGGACAAAACATTTCTCCACTGGGTGGCTGATAACTCGATGATACTTACAATAGTTGGGATCATCGACTTTGTCCATTTCTTCTGGGCGCCTACACTCGGGAAACTCAATCAGTATTGTTTCCAGTAGTTGCTCTAACATGTCAGGAATGTCAGAGTTTGGAAACGGGTAGACTTTTTCTTGTTTTTCTTTTAAAGTAAGGCGACGTTTCTCGCCTCCGTTATTTCTTCTTTCTGTCTTGTTTTCCTTTCCTTTTGAGGAAAACCTGAAAGAGTTTGTGGTGACGACCATGGATTCTTCCACGACACTCTTCGTAATTTCTTCAATGTCGTTTACTTCTTTCTTTATTTTCTTTATATCTGGGATTAAGAGGTCCCTGGTCCCTCTGTTGGCGATACTCAACTCCATATCGTGGGCGCGAGTCGCTAACTCTTTAAATGTTTGGGGCTTTATCCCTTGTAGGATGTAATGAAGTCCCCAATGCATGCCGCTGATGCACATTTCGACAGCGGACACCTCGGTGAGTCGATCCTTGCAGTCGAGACTCAACGATCTCCAACGGTTGATGAAATCGATGACTGGCTCGCCCATCCTTTGGTTAGCGTGCGAGAGTTCGGACATACTAACTGTTCGCCTCGTACTGTAGAAGCGATTCAAGAAGTCTCTTTCGAACTGTTTCCAACTATCAATTGTCTCGGGCTCCAAGTCCGTGTACCAATCGAAGGCATTTCCTTTCAGAGTCCGGACAAACTGCCTAACCAGCAGGTCTCCCCGAGTTCCAGCGTTCTCGCACGTCTCAACAAAGTGGGCAATGTGTTGTTTATGATTGCCCTTGCCGTCAAATTATTGAAACTTTGGCGGCTGATACCCGGTGGGCATTCTCAAGTTGTCGATCCTCTTTGTATACGGTTTGGTATACAAGAGGGAGCTTTGGGTGGGTCCACGTATTGAGCTATGATAGTGTTCGTGATCATGTCCTGCAGTTGTTGGACAGACAGCGAAGCAACCGACGTTGAGTGATGCGGTTGGTCTTCTTGGATGACATTTTTTTCTTTGTCATTCCTCCTTGCTGCAGGAGTTAGACTTGACTCTGCAGCCTCTCGACTTTGCATCTGGTTTCTCAAGTTTTCAATCTCGAGGTCTCGTTCTTCAACTGCTTTCATCAGAAAATTTAATTTCTTTTCCATTTCAGCCATTGCTTCATCGTTAGTGCGTGTGTCTGCCATCATTACAGACATTACGTTGGAATCAGACACCTTCTCCGACTGATCAGAGGAAGGAACATATTCATCGTACAAGGGATTTTCCTTGATGATTATCCCAGCCTGCGCAGACTCCGTCAGTCGTTTGTAAATTTTGTTCGCGATGACAGGAGTGTGTTCGTCCGTCTGCGAGGCTTCTTTGATGAAGCGGCTGCGGGTGACAGGTCCCTTGTAAGGGTTGTTGGAAATGAGAGACCTGGATGTTGTTTTCTTCGATGTCATTGTTAACTTTAGTTGAGAGAGGGAGAGATGAGAGGTAGAGTGGTCCCACCGGGCGTGCCAATCTGTTCACACGAGATTTCGAACGACGAATGGAAATTCGACACGTGTAAATGAAATTTGAATTTGTATTTAATTGTATTTGTATCAGTGCGTAGTGGATTACAATCTCTAATGTTTATCCTCTGATTCTTTCTCTCTCAAATGTAAATGTATCTCGAGGGCTTCGCAGCTTGTTCTCGACGTTGAATTTGGATCGAGGGCTTTGCAGCTTGTTCCGGATGTTGAATTTGGATCGAGGGCTTTGCAGCTTGTTCTCGATGTTGAATTTGGATCGAGGGCTTCGCAGCTTGTTCTCGATGTTGAATTTGGATCGAAGGCTTCACAGCTTGTTCTCGATGTTGAATTTGGATCGAGGGCTTCGCAGCTTATTCTCGATGTTGAATTTGGATCGAGGGCTTCGCAGCTTGTTCTCGATGTTGAACTTGGATCGAGGGCTTCGCAGCTTGTTGTCGATGTTAAATTTGGATCGAGGGCTTCGCAGCTTGTTCTCGATGTTGAAGGATTGTTCAGTCTTCCAAGGATTCAGGGAGTCTTCGTTGTTTGGGAATTCTCTCTGAGCTTTTAGGAGTAGAAATTTTCTGAACCTTGAAAATGAAGAATGAGCTCTCTATTTATAGAGTTCTCATGGGTCTGGTGGGCTTGGGCCTGGATCCAATGGGCTTGGGCTTGGATCCAATGGACTTTTGGGTTCTGGGCCCAATGAATTTTTGGGCTTTGGGCCAAATTGCCATTTAAATAACTTTTTAGCCCGATTTGATTTCGAGCCCAATTGAGCTATGACCGAATTTGCTCGGTTAATTTTATTCGATCCGCCGACCAAGATGAAGACACGTGGCGACCGCTGATTGACCGAAATTTCTCGGTCAACACCGCTCACCCAAAGATCCATTGTTGTCAGATTGTCTCTCGATCAACATGAATGATGGCTGACAAGACATCTCTGACTCACCTGATGGGACGACAGTACCCTGGTCGATCCACGTTTTCTCATCCCGCTTCGGGAGCCCTCATGATGGGGGGCGAGCAGAACCGTCCAGGGAACTCTCCCTTCACACCACCTATAAATACCCCTTCCTTTTATGGAAGATGAGAGGTACGTAACAGAGGCGTAACTCTATGCAAACTCTACACACTACCACTCTTACTTATGCTCAATATACTACATGACTTAAATCTGAGTTGTTGGGTTTTATGTCCTAAAACTCTTGGTATGTAAACAATTATGTTTGTAAGCACTCTATTTAGTAATAATGAGTTATTAAGTTTTAATTGAGTTATCCTATACCAATAAACCAACACCCTTGGCATTGTCTGAGTATTTGAACCTCATGTATGACATGATTGTGGACCAGGTTCAAGTATACTGCCAAAACGGTCTATAGTATATACGTGGATAAGGCTGGGTACCTAATTATGGTAACACTATTGGATGCGACTTGCTTTGTATTGTACAAAACGATGTGATCCGAATCATTTCACATGGTGATGTGAGAAGCGCGTCCTGTGCAATGAGTTTGCATAAGACCGAATCGCGTATTAAATCGCTCTCTTTTTATAACTCCGTTTACTGATGAGACCGACTTATACATATTGATGGCCTAGGTAACTCGAGCTTAATCCTGAGCTCGCTATGAACTCCTGCTTATTCGGAAGTATCCTTTGACTTGTACGGGTGAGAGTGGCTCATTAGCGCCGACTCAATAACCTACTATCTTGGGGATAAAGTCGAATAGGTAGCTGGGGACATAATATAACAAGATGGAATTCACTCCTAACCCGCTTCAGGGTTAGTAGATAAGTTGTTCCCTTAATAGCTGACTCTAGCGCTTGAACAATGCGCGCACGTCTTCTCTTGATTAGAGAGGATGTATGATCTGCTGGTAGGACCACTGATCAATTGTTCATTAGAGATGTCAGTGGAACTTAAGGAACAAGATGTAATGCAAGGGTTAAACGGTTTAAATGACCCAACTGTGATTATGAACAACCTGTGAAGGATCGAGTTACCAATGACGGTTATATCAAGAGGACACAATATATCTACAGTGAGAGAGTGCAGCCCTCAGACATTAGTGGAGTCTCCAGGGGTTAACGAATGTTGATTGATTCGGTTAAAAGAGTTTTGACCGGATAATCTTGTATCGTTGGAGTTAACGAATGTTGTGTAACAGTGCTATAGGGAAGAATTTGGAGAAATCCAAATCCAGGTCTGTTGATCGAGGTTGAACATATTTAAATATGTGATTGGAGGAAGATGTATTTAAATATGATTTAAATACTCGACCGGAGAAAGACGTGTTTAAATGTGATTTAAATACGGGACCGGAGGAAAATATGAATAGAGATTCATATTGGGAAATTCGGTTTTCGAAAAACCGGGGATAGGTTTATTATTAAATTAATATTTGATATTATATTTAATAATAAATTTTATTAATTAAAATTTGTTTTAATTAATTATTATTTATAATTATATAATTATAAATGATTTCTCCACTTTTGTTCAACATGCATTGCATGTTGAACATGTGGATTTCCCATTCATTCTCATTTGTGAGAATGAGAAGGGATTGAGTTGGGTTTCCTTCTCACTTCCTTCTCGGTGAAGTCAATTTTGTTCTCTCTCTCCTTCTCTCTCTAGAAGCTCTCTCTGGTTATTCCAATGGTTGGAATTTTTTTTGTAGAACTTTGTGAAGCTTGAAGATTGAGTGTATCAATTGAGTAGTTCTTGTGAAGAAGCTTGAGGACTGAAGTGTTCAATCCTCAATACTCAATTGGAACTTCAATTTTTGATGTGAATGAAAAATTAGAAGTAGTTTTGACATTGTTGAAGAGTTTAACAAGCTCAAGAACCAAGTTCTTCTTCTTTTCATCCTACATCTTGGTATCTTCATCTTCTTCCTTCTTTCCTCTCTCAACAAACCCCCTTAGTTCAAGGAGTCCCACTACTCCGTTGCATAGCCTGAGGATAGTTGAGACTACACTAAGGGTGGTCCTTGTCTTGCTGTGTTCGTGTTGAGTTCGTGATCGGTGGAGAGGTAGAGTTCGAGGGGGCAGTAGAGGTGCTGAGGAGACGAGAAGACAAACAACAAAACAGTTGAGCTCGTAGTTAGTGCTATGAGGAGATGTGATGGTCACATGGAAAGCCTCGTAGTACTTCATGCTGATTTGTTTACTAAGTCTCTCATGGCTAAAGTGTTTGAGAGACACATAGAAGAGTCTAGGGCTCCGAGTTGCTGGAGAGGACAGTGAGAGAAAACTTCATGATATATGATATATTAGTTTTCTCCACCTAACATGTACATCACGGACGTTTAAGTCCAAGTGGGAGTTTGTTGGGTTTTATGTCCTAAAACTCGTGGTTTGTAAATTGTTATGTTTGTAAATATTCTATTTAGAATAAAGGGTTATTAGTTTTATTAAGTAAAAGAGTTTACTGGAATAAAGTGAAACGTGTTTGGATTAACCTATACCAATGACCAACACCCATGGCGAAGGATGAGTACTTGAGCTTCATGTCTGACATGAATGTGGATCAGGCTCAAGTAGACAGTCAAAACGGTCTATAGTATACGGATAAGACTGGGTACCTTATCCTGATAACACTATTGGATGCGGCTCGCTTTGTAATGTACAAAACGATGTGATCCGAATCATTTCACATGGAGATTTGCGAGCGGGGGCGTCCTGTGCAATGAGTTTGCATAAGACTGAACCACGAAAAAGTCGCTCTCTCTTTATAACTCCGTTTACTGAAGAGACCGACTATTTCAAACTGATGGCCTAGGTAACTCGATCTTAATCCTGAGCTTGCTATGAACTCCTGCTTATTAGACAGTATCCTTAGATTTGTACGGGTGAGAGTGACCCATTAGCGCCGACTCAATAACTTATCATCTCAGGGATAAAGTCCAATAGGTAGCTGGGGACATAGTGTAGTAAGAAGGAATTCACTCCTAACCCGCTCTTCAGGGTTAGTAGATAGGTTGTTCCCTTAATAGTTGACTCCAGGGCTTGAACAATTAGAGCTCACACTCTCATGGAATGAGAGGGTTAATTGATCTGTTGGTTGAACCACAAATCTATTGTTCATTAGAGGTGTCAGTGGTACTTAAGGAACAAGATGTAATTCAGGGGTTAAACGGTTTAAATGACCCAACTGTGATTACGGACAACCTGTGAAGGATCGACTTACCGATGACGGTTATATCAAGAGGACACAATATATCTACAGTGAGGAAAGTGCAACCCTTGGACTATAGTGGAGTCTCCGGGGGTTAACGAATGTTGATCAATTCAGGTTAAAAGAGTTTTGACCGAATGATCTCGTATTGTTGGAGCTCATGATCTGTAGGTCCTTTAGGTTCTCCTGGTTAGCTCGGATATAGCGGTATAACAGTGCTATAGGGTAGAATTCGGAGAAATCCGAATTCAAGTTTGTTAATCGAGGGTTTATGTATTTAAATGTGATTTAAATATATAACCGGAGGAAGTGGTATTTAAATGTAATTTAAATTAACGACCGGAGAAAATATGAATTTTGATTCATATATTGGAAAAGTCGGTTTTCGGAAAACCGGGTTTTGTGGAGGATTTATTATTATATTGATATTTGATATTAATAATAATAATAAATTAAAATAATTAAAAAAGTATTAATTATTATTAATAATTTTAATTTATAATAATAATAATAATTATTATTATTATTAAACAACCACATGGAGCCATGCATGAGCTCATGTGTACTCCATTCATAACTCAATTCTCCAATTTTGGAGAATTGGGTTCATCAATTCTTAGAGGGTTCTCGACTTCTCTCTCTAAAACAGCTTCTCTCTGGCTTACTCTCGGTTGAACCTCTTCAAGTGTTGAAGTGATTCTCCATGGTTGAAGTTTGAAGAAGTGAAGATTGAAGCTTTGGTTGTTGAAGATTCAAGGTTAGTCTTTTGGAAAGATTGAAGATGAGATAAAAGGTGTTTATACTTCTTCCCTTGATTTTGGATATCAAGTTGTTTTAATTCAAGAGGTTTGTTGAATTGTGTTCTTGATGAACTGTTCATCAAGTTCATATTAACTCAATTCCAAACTCAAAACCAAAAGCTTCATCTTCTTCCTCCACCCTCTCAACAAACACCCTTAGCTTAAGGAGACCCACAACTCCGCTATTAAGCCCGAGAATAATTGGGACTTCTCTAAGGGTGGTCCTCGACTATTCGTGCTGAGTTCGTGGCCGGATGAGAGGTAGAGTTCGAGGGGGCAGTAGAGGTGCTGAGGTAGACGAGAAGGCGAACGTCAAAACCAGGTATTTTGCCTTTCTTTTAGCTCTATGGTAAATTTACCGGTCGGTAAACCGGTTGGTTTTACCGATAGAAAATTTACCGATGGAGCTGCCCATACGCTGTTTCTTAAGCTTTTGGGGTTTGTTTCCCCGATCGAGATTTACCGATCTCGTATCGGTAAATCCTATACCGAGGAAACCGGTCGGTAAGTGTTACCGGTTTGGTTTATTGGTTGAAATTTATCGATTGATAAATTTACCGGTTTAGACCAGAACCGGTATATCGGTAAAAATCAAGTGTTGATATTTCCTCGGTATATCAGTCTAGTGTTTACCGATGGGGTTGAACCAGTCGGTTTACCGGTCGCAACTTTACCGGTGTATGGGCATCGGTTTATCGGTATCACTTGGTTCGGTTATTCTTTACTGGTCAACTTCCTCGGTTTACTTTACCGATCGGTTTATCGGTGGTAATGAATTTACCGGTTGGACTCGAAGTTGAGAAAAATGCTAAGTGTTAGTATGGTTTCTCACTTCTTGTTTGTTGTTTATTGATTGATGAAGATCCTCAGCCAGTTTTAGGCTTTTTCCGCTGCGCCTCTGGTTGTGTCGGGATCTTTCGGTCCCATAAAAAACAAGGTATGTTTTCCCTTGTTTTGGCTTTCTGGTAGAATTACCGGTCAGGTTATACCGATAGGTAATTTACCGGTTGCCTCCTAAACGCTATTTCTTAAGCGTTTAAGGTTTGATTCTTCGGTCAAGATTTACCGATTGAGTTTACTGGTGAGACTTTACCCAAAGATCAGACCGGTAATTGTTACCGGTCGGGTCTTACCGGTTTACCAGTGGAAATCTTGTGAAGATTTTCTATCGGTTCACCGGTTCAAGGCTTACCGATAAGGATTTACCGGTCGGTGCTTACCGGTCCAATCCTTACCGGTGTAAGTTTACCAGTGTAAGTATGTGATACTTACTGAACCGATTTACTAGTGGTAAACTTGCCAGTCCGGCTTTTAACGGTGTGATTTATTCACACGGTATTACCAGTCGAAGCTTCTTGGTAGAATGCTTATGAAGCCTTTACCGGTTGGGGCTTACCGGTGTGCTTTTTACTGGTCGGATCTTACAATCTTTACCGGTGGCACACCAAGGTGCCTTACCGGTGGGTCTTTACCGGTCAATTATGGGGTTGACTTTACCGGTTGGTTTAACAGTCTATAAAGATGTTTACCGGTGGCTTGCGAGGGAAAGAAAAATGCTAAGTGTTGGTATTTTTCTTCACTCTCTGTTTGTTGCTTATTGATTGCTAAAGATCCTCAGCCAATTTAGGCTTCTTCCGCTGCGCCTCTAGTTGTGTAGGGATCTCGGTTCCATCAGGAGCATCGTGGGCCTAGCCCCACACCGGTGCAAGTTCCTTTTCTTCCCTTGTGCAAGTACCCCCGACTCCAACGACGGCCACCCGCGACGGAGTGTACGAGAAAGAGGGAGGTCAAGAATCCTGCACCAGGACCATTCCAGAAGTTGTCCAGCACACCCTGAAGCTCCTTCACTTGGACGAAAGTCAGGAGATCAGACCGGGTGGAGAAGAGCTTTAGACCCTTCTGCATCATCTCCTTCTCCATAGCATCATACGCTACGGAGCCTATAAAGGCAATCTCGAGCTTCGAAAGGTCTGACCTCTGCTCAGCAAGTTGGGCAGCCTTGCTAGCAAGCTCCCTCGAAAGGCGTTCGGAAGAAGATCGCTCCGCGGCAAGCTGCGCCTCTACCAGAAATCGAGCACGACGCGCATCCCTTCCAACCAACCTCTCGGTCACCAGGGTTGCCTCCTCATAAAGCCTCTTCTCTGCCTCCCGACAAGTCTGCCTCTCACGAGCAAGCTCTGACCCTAGAGCACGAAGACGACTCTTGTCCGTGGCCGACTCCTTCTTTGCAGCGGCCAACGCCCCAACAGCTTCGACAAGTTCTTGACTGAGACGAACGCCTTCTGCAGTAGCCTCCGCCAGGGACGACCTGACCTCCAGGAGTTCAGCATCCGCAGGAGAAAGACAAGCTAATTGCGCCTCCAACTCGCGTCCAATGACAACCGAACTATAGGTGATCCCAACCATAGCCTGAAACAAGTGCATAAAAATAAACATCGCACCTAGGAAAGGGAAAGGAAGACATCAGAAAAGATCTAAGCGACTCACCTGCATGAGCTAGCGGTTCGACGACCGAAGACCTTCCATAGGTTGTCTCAACTCGGGCAAAGGCTCGACCGTCGCATCTCAGACGATCTACTGAAGGGCGCGCACCGCCTCTGATAGCACACAAAGTGTGCAATCTTTAGAGCCCTTTTATCGCTAGTTTCGTTGCTTAAACGAGTACTTTCACGTTGATTTTCCTTTATTTTGTAGAAACCGGGCAAATGAAGCAATTTGGAGCTTTATGTGAATTAATAAAGAAAACATGAATCAATTGGGTGATCATGAAGAAGCCAAGCCAAGATAAAAAGAAGTTCAAGCCTAAAATCCTAGAGGCAGAGTGTCGAGACGCTCAAATTTCACTTTCAAGCCAAAGATCCCGCAGTAGTAGCGTCGAGACGCTACGAAAAGCCCAACAACGTCATTCCCGTCCGTAGCGTCTCGACGCTAGCTTTCCAAATCTGAAAAATGCGTTATTACAGGGCAGCATCTCGATGCTGCGGCGTAGGGAATTATAAATTCTCCTTTTTCCAGCCGACTTAGGAGGAAATTTTGGAGACAAAAACCCCAATTTTCGAGATTCATCATATCTTGGAGAGTAAAAGACGACCAGTGAAGCGGAGAAAGAGATTTTGAAGCTGAAGATTGTGGATATCGCGAGGGTTACGAAGAACTACACGTGATTGAGTTTTATTCTTCCTCTCTCTAACACTAGTTTAATGGGATTTTCATTGTTTAAGGCTTTTATAATGTTGAAAATGGGTAACTAATCTCATTGTCTTAGGGATTGATGTAGCCATTAGTTTTGATGTTTTGATTAATTGAATGTCTAGATTTAATGTTTATCTTCCATTCGTGCAATTATATTTTTAATGCTTATAATCTCTCGATCAAAGATTGTATGATTTCGTGGTCTGAATCTATGCTTGTGAAAGAGTAGTTTAGACTAGATCTTGATTGCATGATTAAGGGTAGTCCTAACAAGAGAATAATTAGGGCTCTTTTAGAGGTTGTTTTAAAGAAGAGTTATTAATGCCTTGCATGTTATTAAAAACTAGATGAATATGTTAGTTTTATAACTTGTACATTCAGATCAGATCGAAGAGCTTGTACATTCATATCTTTGTGGTTCGATGAATGTTAAAGCTGATGGAGTGCACGTAGCGCAGCGGAAGCGAGTCAGATCATTGGCACTCTAATTTCACCAATTTAGCTAAACTAGAAACATGCTCAAAACTAGAAATAAAAGAAATTAGAACAATTACCTCTTGTAGTTCTAAGAACTTCTATTCTGATGCTCGAATCTCCTCACGAACCCTTCAAAGCTTCCCTCGAACTCCTCGAGAACCACCTCCGGTAGTCCCGCTATCCTCGGGCTGAGCAACGGAGTGGTGAGACTCCTTTATGAAAGAAAAAGTTTGGAAGAAAAAGATGGGAAGATGAAAGTGATGAGGATTTTGTGAGAAATATCTAACACTTAGCTTTCTAATTTCTCAAGTAACATGAACTCTTCATGCTCATCCAAAAATTCAAACTCTTTGAAAATTCATCAATCTCAAACCATTTGAACTTCATCCAATTTATAGGCAATTCACATGCAACAAACTCTTTTTTTAGCATGACACCTCAAATTGGGTGGATTAGTCTTCAAACAAGTGTTCAACAATTGATGAGTTTATGCATGTTGTTGGTGATTCACAATCCACTTCACAACTTGGATAATCCCACTCAACTTGGATAAATCCACTTGACTGGGATAAATCCACTCAACTTGGATAATCCCACTTGTAATATTTTGTCATTTTAAAATTAATTCATAATGAATTTTAATAAACAAAATAAATTTTAATTAATTAATATTATTATTTAATTTAATATCAAAGATTAATTAAATAATAAGACTAATCTCGGTTTCTTAAACCGAATCATCACACATGAATGCCTATTCATGTTTTAGACTGATCCCATATTTAAATCAACTACCACGCATGAATTTTGTAGTGAGCATTGGAGTTTATGCATGAATGCATATTCGTGTTCAACAATTGATGAGTTTATGCATGTTGTTGGTGTATTCGGGTTTTATAAATTTTATTTTTGCAAGCCTCGACAGCTTGAATTTTGGAGTACATTCAAAAGTGCTTCTACCACCTGTATTCTTTCAATTTCAAATCCTGATAAACGGAATAAGGCATAACACTAATCGAGGCTCCTAAATCTAGCATGGCTCTTCTAATTTTCATGCCTCCAATCGTACAAGGGAGAGTAAACATACCTGGATCGTCGCATTTTTCTGGTAAGTTCTTTGTGATCAAAGCATAAACATTCTTACTTACCACGACTAGTTCATTCTCCTTTTGTCTTTCTCTTGTTGGTGCATAATTCTTTCAGGAACTTGGCGTACCTTGAAATTTGCTTGATAGCATCCAACAGAGGGATATTGATCTCTACTTTCTTGAATGTGTCGAGAAACTCCTCCTCATAGGTTTCCTTTGGTGGTCTTGCTAACCTGCTTGGAAAAGAAGCCTTAGGCACATAAACTCTAGTACAAGTAGGATCAAAATTTACCCTTTTCCATCTCGGTTCGGGAGCTTCCACCACTGGCTCGTCTTGACCTTGATCGACTTACACTGGCGGGGTACATGCGGGAAGCTCCTTCCCACTTCTCAAAGTGATGGTACTAGCGCTTTTTGCCTTCTGATTTTCCATCACTGTCAACCTGTTACTAACTTGAATCACTGCTTCGCTCAAAGTTGGGTACTGCTCTCGAGTTTCCCTATGTTGCGATTCAAGTATTTCCTTCAATGATCTCCCTGAAACAGAGGGACGAACTTGCGGTAAATTTTCTTTTAAAGCAAGAACAACATTACTTACCTCAAATAGTCGGGCTATAATCTCGTCCACGTCCTTCACCAGGCGAGCTTGCTCCTTCTCTCTATCTCCACACCGCTCTAGGTTTCTAGCTAAGTTGGAAATCAAAACTCTAGCTTCGGCGGAGGTTTTATCCATTAGACACCCTCCACTGGGAACGTTAATCAACTGTCGATTTTGTGGTAACAGACCTTCGTAGAAATTCTGAATGAGTTGTTGGTAGGCTATTTGGTGATTGGGGCAATCCTCACACAACCGACCAAACCTCTTCCAACACTCGAGAACGGTTTCTCCCTCTCCTTGCTCTATTATGTTTATCATTCTTCTGATGGCGGCAGCCTTGGGAGGAGGAAAATACTTCGCTAAAAATGCTCCCTTCAGCTCACTCCATGTAGTGACGGACCCGGTCGGAAGATAATACATCCAATCTTTTTCCTTTTCCTTTAAAGTAGAGGAAAGACCCTTAAACTGAGTTGATCTTCAGTGACGTCGTCAGTCCTTACTGCCGAACATACCATCTCGAATGCCTTAAGATGTCTGATGGGATCTTCATCTGCATTACCACAAAAGGAAGGTAGTAAGTCAATCAGATCAACTTTAAGTTCAATTTTACCTGTTGTTACCAGATACAATATACTCGATGAGTTCTGATCTAGCTCAGATGCTGTCAATTGCTTCAAGGTTCTCTGTTGGTCATAATTCGCCATAACCTCCATTTCTTCGATTCTCTTAGATTTTCAAGGAATATCTGCACTCAATAACTAAAAAAAAACGGGTAAAATAATACAAGAAAAAATAAAATTGTACAAACAAAAGAAAAATAAATTTAAAACAAACAAAATGAACTCAATCAAGCCAAAATAATTTTAATTCCCCAGCAACGACGCAAATTTTGGTAGTAGGATTTTTTAATGTCCTACAATTTATCGGAGTGTCGAATCCCGCCAAAATAAAATTTGTAATACTGGTTTACTACTCTAATTAGAAGATAGTGGTAACCAGGTCGAACCACAGGAAATTAGTCTAATTCGGAGTTAATTGAATCTAATTTGCTATTAATAAAAAAAGGGGAATTTTGGTTTGTGAAAGGAAATTTTAAACATGCAAAGAACTAACGGAAAATTGAGCGGTGAAATGACAAATTAACGAGCATGCTTAATTCCGAGTAATGGGATTGATCGCTATGGACATTCAGTTCATCGATAACAAAATAATTAACTAAGATGCCTCAGCACACAATTCATTTGGTCAATTTCTGACTCAAACGACCCAATGGCATAATTAGAGAAGTGCAATTCTAATTATACTTGGCCAACAATCAATTCAAGGTAGCTAATCTTAAATTGATTAAAGGCCAGTGACGGGAACACTGCGACAAATTAAACCATGGATTAACTCGATTTTTCCCTTCCCCAAAGCCTAACATGAAAACGTTAACTAATTCAATCCCCCAACTGTCACTTGGGCTCGAATTACCTAGCCATGCTTAAGCCTTTGCTACTTAGCGATTGAGGCAATTATACGTTCTAATCTTTAGTGTTCTAACATGCATAGGAACAAGGTTGCCAATCCTAATCAAGCTACACATGCTAATTTGAAGACAATCAAAGGAAGAAGATGCAAGAAGTGCAAATTAGCGAAACATACACAAAAGAGCAAATCTCCCCTTCAATCCATAGTTTTACAATCCCAAACTCAAAATTAAGCACTAACCTTGTTTAGCCTTCAATGGAGGATGAATTTCTCCAAAACTCCATGGAAGAACTTAATGGCATACAAGAAAGGTGTTGAAAAGGGCCAAAAATGGCGGAAAAAAAGCAATCCCCGAGGAGAATCCGTGGAGAAGACAACCTAAAAATCGGACATTTCCTTTATATATTCGTCGTAGCGTCGAGACGCTACAGACGGAAAAAGCTAGCGCGCGTTCGGAGCGTCGAGACGCTTCGGGACAGCGTCGAGACGCTAGAGCTCGACGCTTGCTCTCAGGTTTGGACAAAATTATTTGCCTTTGGATGCTCACTTTAGGCAAAAACTTCATTCTTCAAGTCCCTCTTTTCCCGAAGTGATCCTGGGGCGTCTAAAAAGTTTGTCTTAGCATCGGAACACGCCTTTGGAATCCAAAAGCTCCCGACCATGAATTCACCTACAACAAGGCATTTTAATCAATAATAAACATTGTTCTAGCCAATATTAAGGACATAATAATAGCTCTATTTTAGAGTTATCAAAACACCCCGACCTAAATCTTGCTAGTTCTCGAGCAAGGCATCCTCATACTTATCTCAGAAGAAAGAACTTGCATGCTAACGACTCTAAACTCAATGCTCGTGAAGACAAGGTATTCGTACTAACGGAAAACAATCAGGCACATGCATAAGCTGAGAACATTTCAAAAATATAACTCCTACTCCCTTACGTGTGTGTGTTGTGTGCTTAGCTCCTCTTAACCTAACTCTTATAAGCCTGAAACAACCTTAAACAACCCTATAGCTCGTTTTCCCCCTACTTCTGGCAGTAAGAACAGTCTAATGGCTTATCAGCGTCAGAGAGAGCAACAAATCAAAAGACCTATTGTTTTTCTTTTCTCTTTTTTTTTTTATTTTTTTATTTTGAGTACTTTGTACCCTAATTGTTTTTTCTCTTTCTTCTCCAAGAGAGCCTAACACGTCAAACGAACTTTTGTTTCACGTTTTTAAGGACTAATGCTCACTTCTATTAGTTCCCATTTCATGCAGTGACAACCGTGGGTTACACGATCGCCCCTGGTTACACGGGAAACACAAGAAGGAGGGGCATCTCTAGAGTTATTATTTACATGCTTTCCACTCTCTATTTTTATAGGCACATAATTTTGCTACATAACGATTGAAGTATCACTAACTCTAACACATCGAGCCTCCCTAAAAGTGCATTTCGGGGCGACAACAAGATTTCAGACCAAATAAAATCATTCCAAGCCTACAGAACTTAAAATAACAGGTCTATGTGCTCAGTGAATGTAGGGAAGTAGCAAATTTTTTTAAAAAAAATAGGCTCAAAATATGCATACAGTCTCATGATTTTTCGAAATGCACAAATACGGAGTGTTCACAAGCATATCACAGACCGTCCTCATCGGACAACATGCAAACAGATTCTAAGCATCTAAAATTCGGAGTATACACATGCTTGACAACTACAAAGAAGTTCTTCTTTCAACAAACTCCACCCTCACCTTAAGAGATGCATTGTCCCCAATGCATTAATCCATCAGATTAAACAATTAAAACTACAAAATTATAAGGGAACAGGAAATCTCACCTGAATTTTGCGAGGCCGGGAGATAGAGATGCGCATCCTGAATTTCAAAATAGATCTGAAATGTCGATCACTTCTCTTTTTCTCCTAAGAAAAACAAAACAAACAAACTTTAAAACCCTAAACAAACAAAAACAACAAAACAATAAATAACAGAATTACAGTCCAAGCTCGGGTTCCTCCGAGAAACGCAAAGTTTTAGATTCGATTGCTCGATTGTATTCTTGCACTCTTCTCATGCATAATCTATCTTGGAAGATGCCTCCTCCATCTTCCCAAATTCAACATTCCTGCAAAAATCCACAAACAATTTTTTCTCTCGTGCCTTCTGCACACATACAACATCACTTTCAAATAAAGCACAAACAACGTCAACATTCCCAACAGACTCCTGCGATTTTAACTCATCAATTCTAAACTCATTCACATCTTCATCAAACTCAACATACAGGACACCTTTTTCAACATCAATTTTAACTTTTGCAGTTTTCATAAAAGGTCGTCCCAATATAATTGATGCAGAGACATGAGAGGGTGTATCATTCATTTCAAGAACATACAATCAGCAGGAAAGTACAGATCATTTGCCCAGACTAGAACGTCTTCCACCTTTTCCAAGGGATGCGCATAAGATTGATCATCCAATTGCACAATAACACTGGTTTCATGCAAGTCATTCAGTTTAAGCTCTTTAAAAACAGCATATGACATTACATTAATCGATACTCCTAAATCTAGCATGCCATGATTAATCATTTTATCTCCTATAGTGCAAGGCAAAGTAGAAGGGAGCATCTTAGCAGGATTCTCAACAATTGCCAAAGTAGAAACAGTTGAATCACAACAACTATGATTTGACGCGCTACAAGTATGATTTTTCCTGTGGATTCTCAACAAATGCCTAAAGGCATTTTATCAATTGTCCGTCCTCATCGGACAACATGCAAACAGATAAAATGCCTTTATCAACATTTATCTTAGTTTTAGCAGTTTTCATAAAGAGTCTACCTAATAAGATCGAAGCAGACGAAGAGATAAAATTTGCATCCATTTTCAGAATATAAAAATCCACAGGAAAAATTAATCCATCAACTTTCACTAATACATCTTTTGCTACTCCTAAATGATGCACGAAAGACCTATCAGCAAGTTGTATAACTACACTTGTTTCCTGTATTTCTTTAAATTTCAGATCCTGATAAACGAAATAAGGCATAACACTAATCGAGGCTCCTAAATCTAGCATGGCTCTTCGAATTTTCATGCCTCCAATCGTACAAAGGAAAGTAAACATACCTGGATCGTCGCATTTTTCTGGTAAGTTCTTTGTGATCAAAGCAGAAACATTCTTACTTACAGACGGAAAAAGGTAGCGCGCGTTCGAACATTTCCTTTTTATATTTGACGTAGCGTCGAGACGCTTGTTGCGTGCTCAATGTTTAAAAGAAATATGCAATAAGAGAGCACTCAGAACATGCAAGCATACATGATCTTGTAGCAAGTAGTAAATATTTTTTCATTCGTTTTCCCACAGAGATTTATTCTTAGTTACTCGCGAAGTGTATTGTTAAGCAAGAATGGGTGGATTTGATGGGGTAGATTTGGTTTTTAATTGCCTAATTACTAAGGAATAAGTAAAGGATAGCAACATAAACAAGTGCAAGTCAATGATAAACTCAAACGTAAAGAGAAGAGATTAATAAACGAAGAGGAAAATAGCTAAAACAGAATTTTTAACCAAAAGAATTGCGAGAACAGCAATTATACCGCAATGTTACTAACAACGAAAGTGTGTAAAATGTGGAAACAAGGGCTACTAATGACTCCTCTATTGGCTTTTTCACACGATTCTCAAGCATTAGATCAACTCACTATGCATCAAACTAACTCATTCTCATGTATCTTCCGATTTCATGCATTAGATTCTTTAGTTTACTCATGTCCAAGTAAGGTCTTAAGCATCTTGTTAAAGCAGTAAGTTGGGATTTGTACTAGGAAAACGCCTATTCCTAGGTCGTTTTCTGGCTACCTTGAGAGGCTAGCATGAGTGTATGACTCTGAACTCTTACTCCTTCCAGAGGTTAGGAGTTCTTTGGACAAAATGGATGGCCAATCGAAATTGCCCGTGGGATGAAGCTTACATACAATCAATGCATTCGAGAGCTATCCTACATGCTTTAGTCACATGTTTTAGCCTATAGCCTTGTCATTAGCAGGCCCCTATGTGACTTAGTTACTCATGGATGTAGATAGAATAGAAAGAATGGATGAAGAAGACATGCTTAGAAGAAGATTAAAGGTAAAACAGAAGCTAAAGGCAGTAACAGAGAAGGTAAAGAAACTTGTGACTTGATGAAAATAATACTTCGATTTACTAAGAATTGAACTGAACGAATGACAGCCTTAAAGAACTAAAGTAAAGCAGACAACAACGAAATGAATTAAAGTAGCTATTGGAAAGGAAATAACAACAGACAGTAATGGAAATGGGAAAGTAAAACAGAAAGCAGTAAGCTGTGCGTGGTCTTCTCGATTTTGAACGCCTCGGCTGAATAGAGAGAAAGGCGAGCCTTGCTTGGATGAATCCAATCAGAAGAGAAGATGAATCTTCTCTCCTTCCTATCAGATTGTCGACTCCAATAGCTGAACCTTTCAAACCAACAGACGGAAGAGAGAATAAGAGTGGAAGAAGCTGCGTTGAACTAAGAAGTCTACGCTTTTCGGATGTTGTTTCAACCCTCCACTTTGACCTCCTTTTATAGTATTCTGCAGGTGCGATTGGGCCAAGGAGAACCATCCATTCTCAACGTCGTACTTCTACGTGGTTGGAGGAGAAAGAACAAATCCCTAAAATATCGGATCACAACAGAAAAAGGTTAGCCAACTTACGGATTTCACTTGAAACATTGCGGTTTTAGCAATGTTTCCGCAATGCACAGTTTTCATTCTTTTAACTTCGTTTTTCATTCCTTTTCTTTCCTTTTGCATATAAGTCCTAATTTAGCTTCCGTCTTCTAATTCTCATATATAAGCATAGGTTCAAGCTAAATCCTATCAAAAATACTTACAAATGCACAACTTCCTAACACAAATAAGTCCTAAAATAGTCACTTTTGGAGACGTAACAACGCTACAGACGGAAAAAGCTAGCGCGCGTTCGGAGCGTCGAGACGCTTACTCTCAGGTTTGGACAAAATTATTTGCCTTTGGATGCTCCTTTTAGGCAAAAACTTCATTCTTCAAGTCCCTCTTTTCCCGAAGTGATCTCGACGCTTCTAAAACGTCCGTCTTAGCATCGAAACACGCCTTTGGACTCTAAAATCTCCCGACCATGAATTCATCTATAATAAGGCATTTTAATCAATAATAAACATGGCTCTAGCCAATATTAAGGACATAATAATAGCTTTATTTTAGAGCTATCAATTAACACCTTTAAAAACAAAACAAATTAATATCAAAGCAGCAGAAAATTGTTCAAATTAATATCAAAGCAGTAGAAAATGGTTCAATCATTAAGATGAAATCAGCGAGGTAACCAATTCAAATCCCTCGTTTTCATTTTGCCACATTTTCTAGGAATAAAACACAGAGTTAGTAACACATTTCACAAACAGAATCAATGCATTCAAGATAACTCATGAATTCAAAATCCAAAACAGCAAAAAAGAACTTACCCCACGTACAGGGCAAGCGGCGGCGAAGAGCGTTGACGAGAACAAGCGGCGACAACGATGAAGAGATGGGCGGTGAGCGGTGAGGAGAACAAGCAACGACGACAACAGCGGAGAGCGTTGACGAGATGGGCGGGGGCGAGTGGTGAGAAGAGGAATGGTGGCGAGCGACTATCGACGAGCGGAGAGGAGATGAGAGAAAAATTAAGAAAAAATGATTTGCGACCGAAGAAGAGAAGGAAAAGCGTATAAGTTAGGGCTACAAGCCTTTTACTGACGCGATATTCCCCCGCGTCGGTAAATGCAGGTTACCTTTACCGACACGATAAGTGATTGCGTCGATAAAGATGCCCATCATCGACGTTATTATGTATAACGTCGATAAAGGCAAACCTTAAACTCCCAATTTCGCATGGAGAAAGGCTACAATTACCAACGCGATTTTCCTCCGCGTCAGTAAGGATGAAAGTTAATACCATCTAATTGCGGATAAGGGTTTGTCCTTACCAACGCGAGAAGTGAACGCGTCGGTAAAGGTTACCGTCAACGACGTTATTATGTATAACATCGGCAAAGTTGAACCTATCTTCCCAAAGTTTGCATGGAGAAGGGCTCTCCATTACTGACGCGGTAAGTGACCGCGTCGGTAATAGGTTAGCTTTACCGACGTATACATAATGGCATCGGTAAAGGCAAACTCCTTACCAAATTCTACGGATAAGGGGTTGGCTGATACCGATGTCGACCTTCTGGCGCCGATAATGCTAACAAATTACCGACGTGGTTATTGTTGCGTCGGTAATTGATAACCATTACCAACGCGGTCCAAACTGGCGTCAGTAAATACAAATAATTATTGTCATCGTTGCTCATCGCGTTAGTACTTATAATAATTACCGACGCCGGTTTGGACCACGTCGGTAATTATTTGTATTTATCGACGTCAGTTTGGACCACGCCAGTAATGATTATCATTACCGACGCAAGGTGTTACACGTCGGTAATTATTATAATTACCGACGTATTATGGAGCGTCGGGAATTTTGGCGTCGGTAATGCCATTTTTTCTTGAGTGGCAAATAAGAAGAATAAAAAATACATCTTAGATTGTCATCATCAAATAACATGTAATCAAAGTCTCATGCATCTCAAGTTCATAATCTACACAATGTTGAAGAACCAAAGAAATTCAACAGACATCCACCCCCAAACTTAAAAATACATTGTCCCCAATGTATCAGATACAACTATTTAAGCAATTACAAAAGTGAGGGGAACAAAAAACCACCCCTGATTTTGCGGGGTCTGAGGTTGGAGAGGAGCGGTCTTTGCCTTAAAATAAAACCATTTGGTCAAACTCTCACCTAGGAAAAACAAACACAAATTAAACTTAAGAAAGATAAACAACCAAAAGCAGTCAAGAAAGCAATACATTCGACGCTTGGGTGCCTCTGAGAAGCGCAAATTTTTAGAGTCGATTGCTCGACTTTACCAACAAACTTCAACCAATCTCGTATTCATGCGACGTCAAGAGTAAGCAAACATCATATGGGTCGACGTCACCCTCGTGAAAAACCCGATGGCCATTCACCTTGAACGTCTTGTTAGAGTCTAAGCTTCGAATATCGACTGCACTATAGGAGAAAGCATTAGTTATGGCATAAGGTCCAAGCCAACGAGAACGAAGCTTACCTGGCATGAGCTTAAAGCGGAATTTGAACATAAGAACTTTCTAACCGACCTTGAATTGTTTCCTCACAATCTTTCGGTCATGAAACACATTGGATTTTTCCTTATAATTCCGCGAATTCTCGTACGCGTCCAAGCGTAGTTCTTTCAACTCTTGCAATTGGAGAAACTTTGATTCACCCGCTTCATCTGAGCTCATATTGCACTTTTTAATCGCTCAATATGCCTTGTGCTCAATCTCCACTAGCAAGTGGCAAACTTTCCCAAAAACGAACCTATAGGGAGACATCCATATAGGTGTTTTGTAAGCGGTGCAGTACGCCCACAAGGCATCGTCCAAACGAAGACTCTAATCCTTCCGCTTGGGTTTACAATCTTATCAAGAATGGACTTCACCTCCCCGTTGGAGAGTTCGGCTTGCGCATTAGTTTGAGGATGATATGTGGTAGCTATTCGATGATTAACACCATATTTCCTCATCAAAACCTTCACCATTCTATTGCAAAAATGAGTCCCTTGATCACTGATAATGGCTCTTGGAACCCCATACCTGTTGAAAATGTTAGACTTGACAAATCTTATAACAATTGTCTTTTGTCTTGAGATATAGTTGCAAGATTTATTTATTTTGACTATTTTGAGGATAGTTAATGTTTTATTCACATAAATAAAAAAATGTTTGGCTACTTTATTAATTTTTTTTTTTTTGAGTACATTGGGGGTGGGGGATTTGAACCACAGACCTCTTGGTCATGAACACATACATGAGCCATATATGTATATATATATTAGTTAAAAATGAAAATTTATTATGCATGTTCGTTATGATACACGATACACAAAAATTTAATTTCGATATTCGTTTTGTGTCATTAGCGTCTTGCTCCAATCAAATTGAAACCTGTTTTGAACTCAAACTCGTCTCTCAAAATTACTCCAACATCAAAAGCATAAAGAATTTCACACAAATAACTCAAACCTTGTTAAAAAAAAAAGAAGAAAAAAAGAGAGATTTGGATGAAGAATAAAAAAGAAGAATTTCTTGGTATGAAATGACAAAGAAAATTGTCTTTAATTATTTTATGAAGAAAAAAATCATAAGAAAATTGTTTAAGCAAAGATTCAGTTGAAAATTTTCTACTTGAAATGGGGACAATTTGTTTTGAATTAATTGTTATCATTTTTTAAAATCAACTCACATTAGATATTTCTTTTTTTTGTTTCAAAACTATCCAAATTAGATGAATAATCAATATGAAGAATATTGAAAAAAAATATAAATTAAAACTAGAGAAATTGTAACCGATGTCAATTTAGAGTAAAATAATTAAAAATATAACATTTTTTAAAAAAAAAATTGCAGATATGACAATTTCTATCACTGATAGTATGGTATATCTCTAATAGAAGTTTATCGCTGATAGTAGTCTTTTTTATAGAATTTTGTCAGTGATAATAGTCTATCAGTAATAGTCATAAAGTTTATCAGTGATAGCCACTTATTTTTTGCCATATTTGCAAAAGGTTTTAAACTTTGCTAAATTTGCAATTATTTTGGGTCTGATTGATGTTTGTGCAACTAGCCCTTAAAACTATCTAAATAAAATGAATAATGAATACAAGGAATATTGAAAAAGAATGAGGTATTCTTGTCAAAATTATTTTGTTGTCTTCAAAATATAAATATATATATATATATATATATAAATAAATAATAAATAAAATAAAAATAAAAAATCTAATTCTTAGAATTTATTGGAATGAGTAAAAAAAAAAAAAAAAAAAAAAAAAACTCATACTTTAGAATTCCAGGTTCAACAACTCATTGAACCAAACACACCACAACATACTAAACACTCCCTGCCCCAAACATACATACTTCAGAACTCCCCAGACTAAACAACTCCCTAGGCTAAACAACTCCTACTTCCCCAACTCCTGGGACCAAAAGCCCCCTAAGTGTTTCTCACAGACACTTGAAAAAAGTGAGTCGTATCAAAAGGTGAAATTTATCGATAAGAAACCAAGCTGTATTTGTTTCATTGACAAAAATGAAAGAATGCAAGGACATACAAAAAAATTAAGCCTACAAAAGGAGTCCCACTACTAGAAGTTCAATCCTCATCCCCATTCCTGTACTTGTTGTGCAAAAAAAAAAAAAAAACACTACTAGAACGGACTCCAATCCAAAAGAATAATACCAAACTTATAGTTACAAAAACATCGATTAACGACGCCATAAAAACACATTAAACCTCACCACCTCGTTCACCTCTCAAAACCTCTAAAAACTCTAGTATGCTCTCAAGCCACTCCCCGAATAACAAAAGAACAACAATCATGAAAGGTAGAGTTCATCAGAATCTATTACAAGGTCATATCAGAAGGTAGATTTTACACAGTCCTCTTCTCTAGAGGCACTGATATACTCGTCTGGCCTGCACTGCATGTGAAGAAACAGGACAGGCCAATAGATAGCACAAACTCTCAAGGGTCAAACCTGAATTTCAAAGCCTCAAACATTATATGAAGGTTCAATGTGCGAAACTTGAAATATGTCTTCTGGATAAGTAGTGCTTTGAAAACATTTCAAAGTTGTTCCAAAAAGAAACACAATTCTCTTTCTTTCTGCAAAAAAAAACTCATAGATGAGTTCTCTGGCTAACATCACACTACTACAAACACAAGTTTGCAAATATCTAGAAGAAAGATGTGCTTAATTAATTATCAGGTAAATCCTTTAGGGAATAAAAACCTCACAAAATGTTTGAATACTAAGCTTGCACAGCTACTGATATCAAATCTCATTCATGTTTTAATGTTTCCCTTCTTTCAACTAAACTAAGCATCAACCTGGGATGAGATTAGAGCCACAAAAGAAGGATCTAACAGTAATGTCACTAAACTTGGTACCTAACACTATAATTACAACTGCCATCCACAAGTAAATTACACATCAAAATAAAACAGTAATCTCAGTTTCTCAGTGTTCCTCCAGTGGATTTTGGTAACTCAGACGTTTGCATACCAACAAAATGAAGGACAAAACCAAGAATGCAACCAGAAAAATTGGTTATTACTTCAAATGTTCTTTCTCCCATGTTGGATTCCTTAGAGTTCAAGGTCAATTTTTAATTCTCTAAGGTAGAAAATCCGACATTCATCCCCTAACACGAACTATTTCAAACACAATTCTTTCCACTCTCCCTCCCTTTCTGATACTTTCTATGTACAATTCAACATGGAGCTAAACAAATAGAGCTTCCACCAATTCACTATGCATCTCTTAAACCAGAAACAAAAAGAGAAAATTGCTAATCATCAAAAGCAGAAAGAATTCAAATGTGAACAAAGTAGCAGGATTGTAGAAAGCTTGAAACTGTGACATTTGGAAGGGGCCGCGCGAACGCAGGCCCCCACTGGCACAAATTATGACATAGGATCTGCCGCTTTGGGTAGACCTTAGACTGGCACCCCTCCAGATGTGCAATGGAGGTCACCAACCTAGGCCATGAGCCTTTCTGATCGCTCATTGACCCCGTCCAGGTAAGTATGTGTAAAAGTTAGCAATCGTCTGTATTTATAGATCATTGTGAGGTCCCTGCTGTGTGCTTGCCCGATGTGGGACTTCTCAACTTTTATTCATAAATTCATGTACTAACTTTATTGACTTGTAAGTATCTTGTTGAGGTAAATAGCTAACATTTTGCCAAAAGTATTTTAATTTAAGGTGAAATTTGAAAACGAATCACAACTATCTAAATGTATGTCCTTCCAAAAAGAAAAAAAAAAAGAAAAAAAACTATCTAAATGGATGTGACTTGTTAGGATGACTTAAGGTGCAATGTCACCCATCTTTCTCGTGTCTCCTTTCTCATTCCCTAAACTCTAGCAATGGGTCGGTGTCCTCCTATGTCGAGAAAATTAAGTCTTCTACCAAATAAGACATAAATAATCTCCCTCTCCACAGGCGAAAAAAATCAAAGTTAAACAATAACAAAGTAATACGGATGAAGAGAAACTAACACCGAATTTTATATTGTTTCGTACCAAGCTCGAGACTACGTCCAGTCTTATGCAAGTAACTGCATGTTCTACTATAGTGAAGATTACAATGGCCCCTCTCTCGCGCTACAAATCTTACTCAGATGCCACACTAATGGCTAATTATGATACAGAAAATAAAACCCTTAAAACAACTAGGAATAGCTGTCGACAACACTCTACAACTCTTCTCTCTTAACGTCTGCATGTCACTCTTTATTTTCAACCTTAAAAAACTAGAACAAAGCTAAGAATTTAAAGAAATCATCTCGCGACGCTACGAACATGTAATGTCAAGATGTCTTCGATTTGAGGGCAGTCGTGGTAGCGTTGAGATGTTACGCCCAACATCTCAAAGGTACATATATTTTCGTGCTTCTTCATTCGCCTTTGCGACAGCTCGCGATACTCTCCGCAGCATCTTGACGTTGTCCCCTCGAGTCTACCGGCTCTACATGGTAGTTTTGGCTCCACAAACCCAATATCCTCCTCGAGCTCGTCCACATGGCGCGCTAGTGCATCTCCCTTGCCACCTTCTCTTCATTGTTGGTTGACGATCTCCTGGGTGCCTTTTGTCATTTCGTACCATGTTAGAGATGGAAACATAAGATTTTGAAACTTTAAGTACCAAACAAATCTTTTTTTAGTACATTGGGGGTGGGGGATTCAAACTACAGACCTCTTGGTCGTCAACACATACATGTGCCAGCTGAACTAAGCTCGCTTTGACAGTACCAAACAGATCTATTATCCAAATCTCAAGGACCAAAGTGATAATTTTCCTAATATTCTTGTGTATAGACTTAAAAGTTAAAAACATCCTAGATAATTTTTTTAATACTAAAACATATTAATTAATAATATGTCTAGAGTCTTATTTCGACATTCAATTAATTAATTTCATAGTCCTTTTAAGGCTTTAAATACGTACCAAATATGTCAACTTAAAAATAACTTAACTAGCTAAGCCTAGAGGGCACAAGTTTAAATTTTCCCACTCCCATTTGTTGAACTCAAAAAATAATAATAATAATTAATAGTGTTTAAAGTTTTTCTATCAAATTATCAATACAAAATATGTTTCATATAAAAAAACGTAATTTTCAACCGCAATCCCTCATAATCTTCCAAGTTTTTCTTTAGCTTTTTTTTTTGTAGTACACAAGAAACTACAACAAACAAAGAATTAAGAACTTTGTTTTTTAAAAAAATGTACAATGGTTTTCATCTTTCACAGGAAACAATTGAATTCTTAGTCAAATTCCAAAAACAAAAACTATTTTTTTTTACTTTCCAAAACTTGGCTTGAATTTTGAAAACACTAGTAAAAGTAGATAACAACACAAGAAAATCGTAGATGAAAGTAGTGTTTATAAGCTGAATTTCAAAAAATCAAAAATCAAAAGTCAAATGGTTATCAAGCGGGCCCTAAGAAATTGATAAATCCCAAAGGACAACAAAGTTCACCCATGGCGGGTGTTCTTCAACGCAAATCTCCGAGTGCTTGTAGCGTCTAGCATAGCAACCCAATGTGTGAGCAGCGGAGTTGGACTTTCAATTAACGAGGAGGAAGCCTTAGATGAACCCGTTGCGGTTATGTGTTTGAATAGCATCCAAAAAGTCTTGTATTTCATTTGAAAAAAGTTGTTTTTCAATCAATAACTTTCAAAGAATGAAATTATTGATCCCCTCTTATAAAAAGTTGAATGGCTACCGTAAAAAAGAAAAACAAAAGAAGAAGAAAAATGTGAAGTCTTAACAAAAGGTGTATGCACAACAAAGACTTATAAATATGAAGCTATGGAAATGTTGAGGGTAGCTTTTACATGAGATTTAAGAGCTCTGTTTGTTAGTGTTTTTCAATATATTAAAATTAATCTCAACTAATTAAAAGTAGTTTTCAAATTTATGTGGTTGGTGATAACTTATAAAAAAAATGAAAACAAGGTGCAAGGGAGGAATGACTTCAATGGAGGGACAAAAATAAGAATGTGCAAACCATAAGAGAATGAATATTAAGCATAATAGCATGCAAATGATGAGATTCTTCTAGAGACAAATCAGATTTTAGATTTTGAGATGAATCTGAATCTAGACAAACCCTTTAGTGCCAATGAGATCCAAATTGTTCTAAGCCAGATGATAACTCGAGCATGCCCGACCTGTCTATACGACGGTTCCATTCTGGAACGTTCAACAAGACAACCATAGTCCTTATGCACATAAATTTGAAAACTACTTTTAATTAGTTTTCAATATTAATTAAAGATCCAACATGGGAAACGCTTTTGGTACTATCAACTCAGCCTAACACATGAAGAGAAACTAAAAAGTGATAAGAAAATTTATCCATCTCTTGAACTAAGCAACAACCGAGAATGAGATTTGAGCCACAAAAGAAGGAACTAACCACTTATAGTATTGAATATATTTGTTATTCTTTCACCTATTTTCTCAAATTGGATTCCCAGCTCGTCTAGTAACCATTTAGTTTTTTGGTTTGAAAAATTAACCAACCATTTAGTTTTGAAAAATTAACTTTATGAACACTAAGTTTTTTTGTTTGGAAAATTAACCTTATAAACACTATTAATTTCCACTCAAGAGTGAATTCTTGTGTTTTCAAAATCCAAGCTAAGTTTGAAAAACTAAAAATAATAGTTTGTGTTTCTGAAATTTGACAAGAATTCAAACGAGGCCTTAGAGTTCAGAGTCGTTTTTAACATTCAAAAAAATCTATCAATTTAAAAAGGTCTAACACAAACTATTTCAAACACAATTAAATCTATCAATTTAAAAAGGTCTAACACAAACTATTTCAAACACGATTAAATCTATCAATTTAAAAAGGTCTAATACAAACTATTTCAAACACAATTAAATCTATCAATTTAAAAAGGTCTAACACAAACTATTTCAAACACAATTCCTTCGACTCTTCCAATCTTTTCATTTACAATTAAACATGAAGCATGGCTGTGAAAGGGGTCGCGCGAACGCAGACCCTACTATCACAAATTATGATGTAGGATCTACAACTCATAATTTGTGATCTACAACTCTGGACAGACCGCGCAACTCATAATTTGATTGATTTCATGTTCCCAAAATTTAAGAAACGTTCCTAAAATTAGGGCTCAAAATGAGAAACTCAAAAAAGTCATTCCTCTTGTTTCGTTCCTCTCTCCCTCGCTTCTGTTCCGATTTTCTTCTGCTTCCTCTTTGTGCTTCTGCGTTCCTCGATCTTCTTCGCCTTGTTCTGTTCAATGAGACTACAAGTTTTCTTCTCCTCACAAGTGAGCTCCATCAAAGATCGACGAGACTACTGTCGATTTCAGCGATTGCTTTTGTTTCTTTGTTTCCTTTTCGTTTTCCATCAACCGACGCTTTTTCAGCCACCGTTTCTTCCTCGTCTAAGGTAAAATAATCTACTAATTTTGCTTTTATGTTTTTGCTTTTTTGTATTTATTTTTACGTTTCTGAATGTAATTGTTTTTTTTTTTTGCCTGATTTTTGGGTGTCGAGCGAATTGCTTTGTTGGACGATGTGCTATTGTAATTGTTCGATTGAAATTCTTTTATGGAATTTTGGTCATGTGTGTCTTTGGCCGTAGTTTGGTACATTTTTTGTACTCCTAGCTTAGCATCAAATCGAATTAAAATTATGACTTATGTGGATAGAGTTATGTCTTTATATCTTTTCTTGATTGCTAATTGCATTTTACTACTACTTGAATAGATGTTGAAAATTGTTCGAAAGTTCTTTGATTCTTCAATCAAGACTTTTGGTTCTTGAAAGAATCTTGTGAGTCAAGTTCTAAGTTTCAAATAACATGATGGACATTGATAACTCTCAATGTCATAAATTTTGATTTGTTTGTTTTGGAGTTTTGGATTATATTTAACAGATATGGAGAAATGATAAAAGAGATGCTAAATGAATTTTCTCTTAGTTTTACTAATAGCATAATCCTATATTTTTTTTCACAGGATAATTCTTGACCATTATCATTCCCTTATTTATACTATCTAATAGCAATTCTGGCCAACAACTATTTTTTTCTAACATCCAAAACTTTAACTAGGACAAGAACAATTTTATTCATCAATTGTCTTTCATTAACAAACATGTCACTATTGCTCTTCTCTTGTATGTCTCGTCTTTCAAATTATTTCTTCATGCATTATGCTTTGCCTATCAGTACCTCACTGAGTTTCAATTTCCTATAACCTATGAGATCTGCCACCATGACTCCTGATGTATTCACAATGTGATGCATATCACACACGACATTAGCCAACATGAATTCACTACTCATGTCCCACAAAATCTTCATGCTCTGATACCAAATTGTCACACCCCGTCCCGGATCACCCTACCGAACCTAGGACGAGTTGTGATGGCAACAGACCCCGAGAGTGCAATGGAATCTATTGTCAAGTCTATGTCTCTTAACTTATAAGTTAAACTCCATCTCAAATAAAAACAATGTAGCAAAACTTACACTCTTTACAAACAGTTCATGATATGCATTGACTCGATGAGTCGTGGTGAGTACATCATGAGTTTTGAATTACTCTTGCTTATAAAAAGAGTCTTTCCCTGAAATTTATTTTATTAAGAATGTACCACTCACTGAGTTCAAACATGTCACTATTGCTCTTCTCTTGTATGTCTCGTCTTTCAAATTATTTCTTCATGCATTATGCTTTGCCTATCAGTACCTCATTGAGTTTCAATTTCCTATAACCTATGAGATCTGCCACCACGACTGATGATGTACTCACAAGGTGATGCATATCACACACGAAATTAGCCAACATGAATTCACTACTCATGTCCCACAAAATCTTCATGCTCTGATACCAAATTGTCACACCCCGTTCCGGATCACCCTACCGAACCTATGACGAGTTGTGATGACAACAGACCCCGAGAGTGCAATGGAATCTATTGTCAAGTCTATGTCTCTTAACTTATAATTTAAACTCCATCTCAAATAAAAATAATGTAGCAAAACTTACACTCTTTACAAACAGTGCATGATATGCATTGACTCGATGAGACTGGTGGCAATTTCTGATCTCAACTATCTCTGGTTGAAACTCAAGAGTAACCCTAGTGGAAAAATGAAATAAAGAGTGAGCTAAAAAATTCAGTGAGTGGTACATTTTTAATAAAATAAATTTCAGGGAAAGACTCTTTTTATAAGCAAGAGTAATTCAAAACTCTATAAAACCAGCGTAAATCGTGAATGATTTAATAAACTCTGGATGATTAAAACATCAAAAAATCTCTTATGAACTTCTTTAAATCGCCAACACAGGCTAATAAAAACATAAAGATCAAATTTTGGTAATAGGATTTTTTAATGTCCTATAAATTTTGGGGTAATGAGTCCCGCCAAAATAACATTTATAATACCGCTACAATTGAGCTTTGCAGCTAGTGGTCGTCGGGTCGATCCGTAGGGAACCTAAATTAACTTCTCCTAATTAATTTCTATTTGCTTTTATTGAAAACTAAAGGGAAACGGGGGGAAGGTTAAGATAAACTAAACTAAAAAGAGAAAATTAACTAACGAAAAGTAAAGGAACGAGGAATTAAAACTAATTACATGTGCTCCTAATTTTAAGGGTCGGGGTTGACCTTGATGCGACTCGATTCATTGAGATTCAAACATACTTAGCAAGAGCATAATTAAACACATAATTTACTTGCACGAAACTACTAATACAAGTAACCCAAATAATTAAAGAGAAGCGTGGAGTTCTAATTTGACCATTCTTTAATTAATCCAAGGTGATCAATCTTAAATCAATTAAAGAACAGAGACGGGTATTCGATTCTAATTAAACGTGTGGCAATCAATCAATTGGGGGCGACCGCTCCATATTAATTAATTGACAGTAACGGGGATATTACGACGGATGTTTAACTTGGATAGCCTAAGCTAATATTCTGAATTTATCTACTTCTTCAAGATAAGTTAATTCAACCACAAATCAACATGAATAGTCTATGTTACCTATGGCTTAACTTAACCCTTGTTACCTCGACGATTAGGAGAGGCAATCGCTTCACTAATCTAATTAACGATATAGCATGCGAGAAATCAAGAGTGTCAATCTATTATGCAAGCACGCTACTAAGGATATGCTTAGAAGAAATAAATTGCCCAATAAGTCATGCTAAGCTCGAAATTAAAGAACTAAACCCTCATAAATCGCATAAAATTTAACCCCTAACTCAAATTAGAGCACTTACCTTGCTCGGGATGAAAATCAAGCTAATCCAACCACGTCTATGCTTTGATATTTAAGAAAATGGGAGAAAACCCCAAGAATTTGAGAGAGAAATCGTAAAATAAAACCAAAACCCGAGAGTGAATGCCCTAAAAATTAATTGGGTTTTATACAGTCGTAGCGAGACCCTACACGTAGACGCTAAGGTCTGTGCCTTAGGAAAAATAATGGAAATATTGTCCTCCCCTAGTTTCGAACTCAAACCTGTCATTCTACGAAGGTTCCCCTACACCACCAAACCACTAATCACAATTGGGATAATATTAGATTAGTTAATCTATATAGTATAAACACTCAAAATGATTAATTAATATTATCCACTAAAACATTCTTTTAAGCTTTAA
The DNA here is from genome assembly GCA_028017165.1 of Herpetospermum pedunculosum. Classification (NCBI taxonomy): domain Eukaryota; kingdom Viridiplantae; phylum Streptophyta; class Magnoliopsida; order Cucurbitales; family Cucurbitaceae; genus Herpetospermum; species Herpetospermum pedunculosum. The sequence goes on along the minus strand of CM051528.1, from coordinate 46,302,371 downwards.
TCTAATGTAATGGTCCAATTTAACCCTAAGCAATTAAATTCAACAAAATATATCAGTTAAGCATAATTAATTCCTTAATTTACAAGACTTAGGAGATAAATATTAGCACTTTTGGAGTGTTATCACCAACACAGGCTAGTAAAAACATAAAGAACAAATCTCTTTACAAACGCTTGAAAACGTATACACAAGCTTGTAAAATACATCACCAAACATGTACTCAATCTCTGGTCATACTGACGTAAAGTAATCTCAATACGCACAACAGAACAATCTCTAGGTACATAGTAGAACCTCTGTCATACGTGCACGCAAAACTCTCTATCTCTGGTATGTTAGGGTGAGTCTCACATACCTCTCTATCTCTGGTATGCTATGGAAACACATCCACATAGCATACGCGTAATTACCATGGGTACATAAATTTAGTGGTTTGAAAGTCACTCTTTGCGTATAACTCTTCAGTTCTCAAACAGTCTAAAATCATTTTGTTTATGAAACAACATTTCAGAAACTTTAACCATTTACTGAATCATGTGTTTTCTAAAACAACATTTCATAAAACATCTATGATTTCTCAAATAACATAAAATATCTCTAGTTTCTCAAACGATAAATCCAGTTGAAAACATAAAATCACTAGAAACTCTTTACAATTCAGAGAAACTCAAATCAATTTCTCTAAAATCTCGTAAGATATGCTTTAAAAGCATACATACTTATAACTTTCCTAAAATTTGATAATGGTAATTAAACAATAAATACTCTTTTAAATTAAACCACTCATATAACCTTTGTCGTTGACCCTCGAATCATAAACGATGTCAGTTTCTGTCAAAATCTTAAAGTTCCAATAATCATATCGACATCATTCTTCAAACCATGTAATTAGAAAATCACAATTCCCTTAAATACTAATTACTCCAACTTCCAATTTATTTTTTGTTTTTTTTAAAAAATAAATAAAAAAAATTGGAAAGTAGAAGATGGAGTAATTAGTATTTAAGGGAATTGTGATTTTCTAATTACATGGTTTGAAGCCAAGAAGAGCATAGCTCAAGCCCAACACGTTGTCAAAAAAAAAAATTACATGATTTGAAGAATGATGTCGATATGACAAATTCTCCAACTTCCAATTTTCAATTTATTTCTTAAATCCAAACTACACATTTCTCCTCCAGTTCAACTTATACAACTATAGTACTAGCCAACATGAGCATAACTCAAGTCTCAAGTTCGAATCTCCTTTCCCACATGTTGTCAAAAAAAAAAAAAAAAAAAAAAACTAAAGTACTAATTGTCTTTTAGTCCCCATTAAATACTAATACTCTTCTCCCTCCATGAAACATTTTTTTTTCGTAGGAATTTATTTTTCTTTCATTTAATTACTAAAACAATCCAAAAAAGTCAAGGCTCTCAAAAAGGTTTCTCTCCCCCCAACTAATTCTCTAAAATTACTCACCACATTTTCCATTTTTGCTCATTTCCCATTCATTACTTTAGTTTATTCATTTTCTTCTTCCCATTATTTTAGGCTTCCCCACTTCTACTACTCCTCCGTGCTTTTAGCTAATTTCTATCAAGCCAGAACTTTAAAAAAAATCCAACCCTATAAGCTTCCATCAAATTTCTTTCTTCCAACGCCAATCTCTTTCAATTTACTTTCTTTCTTCCATCATAATAGAAAACTTTCATTTTACTTTTCCTTTCAATCTCAAGTAGTTTCTCCTTTTGCTTGTGGTCTCATTTGTATTAACAAATCTCTTGTGCTTAGGAGGAAAAACCCACAAAAATCAACTATTAAACTCCCAATTTTCATGATTTGAAGCATCTCCAATAGATTCACAAACAAGGAGGGAATAATCCATAAAATTCATAATTTTAAACTCCATTTCTTCATTTCTATTCATTTTTTTCTTAGAAACTCACCAAATTTCAAGGTTGAACAACTCTGATTTATAAAAAAAAAAAAACTCTGAATTCCACCCTCAGTAATGGTCCTTCAAGCTTGATGTTCGCAACCTAATGTGAAATCCCCTTCTCAATCTCTTCTCCCTCTCTGTTCTGCCTTGTTTTTTTTTTTTTTGATAACATGTGGGGGTGGGGATTCGAACTTGAGAACTCTTGCTCATAGTTCATACAATATGCCGGTTGAGCTATGCTCATGTTGGCCTCTATTCTGCCTTGTTAACGTAAATTAAGGAATTCTAATTCCTTAATTTACATTATCCTTTCCTATTTTATCGTATGATTATTCTGTCATTATTTCGTCATTATTTTTGTTATTCTTTCCTTAATTATCCTAGCAATTCTGTATAAAGCTCTATGTAATTCCCCCATCGAATATACTGAATAATATACTTTCCGATATATTATAACATGGTATCCGAGCCTCGCTTGAAATCTTAAGAAAACAAATTATCATAAACCCAAGGGCGGCGGTGCGCTGCCGCTGCCATCGCCCAATTTTGCATCTCTGGTTTTGTTCATCCATATGATTTTGTTCATATGCTCCAACCATCGTTCTTCTCTCTTCCCTCTCCCCGTCGCCGCCCACAATTCATCTTCCCCGATAAGCCACCTTCTGCCGCCACTCCTTCCAGATCAGAACCATTGCCACCTTTCACCTCCGCTCGTTACCGCCTGCCACCGTTCAGATCCACCACCTGTCGTTGCCACCTTCCTCCTCCGCTCGCAGCTCCGGTCAGCGACATCTGCCATGTCACCGCTACCTTCTGCGCACGCTCAGATCCTCCGCCGCACACACATCTCTGTTCGTGCATCGTTCCAGATCCGTCGAGCTCAAACACGTCAGATCCGCAAGATTTGCCACTCCCTCCGCCTACCCCGCCCCCAAATTTGTTTGAATACCGCCAGCCTCCCTCAATATCTGTTCTTGTTCGTGCACAAATCTTCAGATATGTTCAGATCTTCACGCACCCTCCGTCGCACACCATCACACACCCTCCGTAGCCCAGATCTGTCGCTTAATCTCCATTCACGCAACATGCTGCAGCTTCGTTCGCCGCCTCAAATGTCCAGATATGATCTGTTCCTGTCGCTTCCACCTTCGTAAATCAGTCCGCCCATACCTCCGCTCAGATCTGTCCGCGCCGGCAACCTCGAGATCTGCTTGCGCTCAAATCCATCGTCGCAGCCCTCTATCGCTCAAATCCGCCGCAACCATCCTCCATCGCCCAGATCTGGCGCCGCTCACCCACCGACGTTCACCTCCATACTGATGGAGCGTATCACGCTGCAGAAGCGATTTTGGATCGTTGATACTCTAATTTCATCAATTTAACAAATAGAAAACATGCTCAAACAATGGAAATAAGAGAAATTTAGAATACATATGTTGCGTGCTTAGTGTGTAAATAAAAATGTGATGCGAAGAGCACTCACAACATGCAAGCATACATGGTCTTGCAGCAAGTGATAAGTATTTTTTCATTCGTTTTCCCACAGAGATTTATTCTTAGTTACTAACAAAGTGAGATGTTAAATTAGAGAGGGTTACTTAAATGGGGTAGATTTGAGGTTGATGTGCCAAACTAACACAGAATGTAAGAAAGATGCAAGCATAAACGAAAGCAACTAACGTAACTAAACTATTAAGTAGAGCAAGAAGAATTGCGGACTTAGCAATGTTCTAGCAATAAAATCGCAAAAGTAAAATACGAGAAAAACGGCTAAGGCAAAAACAGAGTTAAAGAATTGCGGATTCAGCAATTATCTAGCAATTAAATTAACAACGATTTGAAGGTGAGATGAGGAAACAAGGTCAACTAAAGACTCCTCTATAGGCTTTTTCATACGATCATTCAGCAGTAGCTTAACTTATCATGCATCAATTTAGCTTAGTCTTATGCATCTCTCGATTACATGCATTAGATCCTTTAGTTCACTCATATCCAAGCAAGACTTAAGCATCTATTTATACAAGCAAGCTAATGAATTGTGCTAGGAAAACGCCTATTCCTAGGTCGTTTTCTGGCTACCATGAAAGGCCAGCATGAATGGACGACTCTGAACTCTTACTCCTTCCGGAGGTTAGGAGTTCTTTAGAAAAAATGGATGGCCGATCGAAATTGCCCGTGGGATGAAGTACACATACATTCAATGCATTCGAAGCTATTCTACATGCTGAACTTTCGTATTTCTAACCTATAGATTCATCTTTAGCAGACCCTTGTGTGATTTAGTTACTCATGGTTGATGGGGGATTGGAAAGACTAGATTGATTAAACATGATGTAAAGCACTTAAATGAAAGCAAGGGAAAAACAGAAGGCGAGATGAAGACTTGCAAAGACTTAAACGATTACTATATAAAGTAAGGTTCAAAGCTCAATGTGCGACAGAATGTAAAACAGTACGAACTGAACAAATGAATACTTTCTAGATTGAAGTTCAAAACATATTGTGCGAGGTGCGAAAGACAGTAAAGAACTGAGAACAAATGGAAACGAATTGAAACAGTGCAGCAAATAGAAATGAAAGACAGAAAGCAGTAAAAGTGTGCACGGATCTCCTCGCCACAAGCGCCTCGGATGAAGGTGAAGATTAGCTGATCTTGGGGATGAATTCGATAAGAAGAGAAGAATCCTCTCGAGTTATTGACGTCAAGGGCTGATTTCTTCGTTCCAACAAACGAGAGAAGGAAATGGATCTTTAGAATGCGTTGAGACGGGGAACTCCACGCTTCCGAGCTATCTTTCTCCTTCACCCTTCACCTCCTTTTATAGCTTTTTGCAGGTACCTTCAGTCATGGAGAACCATCCATTCTAAACGACGATCCTCCACGTGGTAGCAGGGGAGAGCTTAGGCGGCTGAAAGATCGCAACTGTGACGGCGGACGGTTGGACAAACTTAGCAGCAGTAGCTTAAACATTGCGGATTCCTCGTTGTGACCGCAATATCCATTGCGGAGACAGCAATGTTTCAGCAATTTTCCTGCAATGTACATTTTGACTCTTTTAGCATTGTTTTCTATTCTTTTTTGTTCCTTTTACAAATAAGTCCTAATTTAGCTTAATTCCTTGAATTCTCATATTTAAGTACGTATTAAACTAAATTCTAACAAAAATGCTTAAGAGATTACACGATTCCATGGTAAATAAGTCCCTAATTTATGTATTTTTGGTGAGGTAACAACATACCCTTGTAGTTCCAAATTTCTTCAGTTCGCCGCTCGTTCCTCGTCACGAACTCTTTCGGTCTCTTCTCACGAACGCCCCGAGGACCACCTCAGGTAGTCCCGCTATCCTCGGCGCCGAGCAACGGAGTTGTGGGACTCCGTTACAGGAGAAAAGAAAAGAAACACGAAGAAGGAAAAATAAGGGAATGGACTGAGGTTTTTAGTACTGTGATGTTCAGAGACTATAAAACAGAAGAAGACTTTCTTCTTCACTCACGAACTCCAAACTTTAGCAAAAAGAGATTTTTAAAACCAAACTTATGAGTACCCAAAAGGGCACTCACCCTTTTGTTAGCCAAATATATAAATATATAAAAACATGTGTCTTACATGCATACATATATATATATATATATATATATATATATATTTAATTATTATTATTAATTTTAATAATAATAATAATAAAATTTATTTATTAAACTTTTTAATAAATAAAAAATATATATAATTATTAATTAAACATTTTAATTAATAATCATTATTTAATTCAATATTAAATATTAATTAAATAAAATGGCTAAACCCGGTTTTCCGAAAACCGACTTTTTCACATGAATCGTATTCATGTTTTAGACTATTCCCATATTTAAATCATATTTAAATATGTCCATCATTCTTCCACAAGCCGAATTTGAACAATTCAAATTCTTTTTCTTTTTCTTTTCTCTTATAGTGTTGTACGACATTATCCGAGCTAGCTAGGAGAACCTAAAAGAACCTACAGATCATGAGCTTCAACGATACGAGATTATCCGATCAAAACTCTTTTAACCGAACTAATCAACATTCGTCAAACCCCCGGAGACTCCACTATAGTCTGAGGGTTGCACTCTCCTCACTGTAGATATATTATGTCCTCTGATATAATCGTCACGGGCAAGTCGACCCTTCACAGGTTGTTCGTAATCACAAGTGGGTCATTTAAACCGTTTAACCCCTGCATTATGTCTTGTTTCTTAAGTACCACTGACACCTCTAATGAACAATAGATCTGCGGTCCAACCATTAGATCAATTAACCCTCTCATCTCATGAGAGTGTGAGCGCTCATTGTTCAAGCCCCGGAGTCAGCTATTAAGGGAACAACCTATCTACTAACCCTGAAGAGTGGGTTAGGAGTGAACTCTAGTCTTGCTGTACTATGTCCCCAGCTACCTATTCGACTTTATCCCCAAGATGGTAGGCTTATTGAGTCGGCGCTAATGGGCCACCCTCACCCGTGCAAGTCAAAGGATACTTTCTAATAAGCAGGAGTTCATAGCGAGCTCAAGATTGAGATCGAGTTACATAGGCCATCAAATGAAAATGTCGGTCTCATCAGTAAACGATGTTATAAAGAGAGAGCGACATATTTTGCAGTTCAGTCTTATGCAAACTCTTTGCACAAGACGCCCTCACTCGCACATCTCCATGTGAAACGATTCGGATCACGCCTTATCCGTATACTATAGACCGTTTTGACTGACTACTTGAGCCTGATCCACAATCATGTCTGAGGCTCAAGTACTCATTTCACTTTATTCTAGTAAACTCTTTTACTGAATAAAACTAATAATTCTTTATTCTAAAGGCTCAAGTACTCATTTCACTTTATTCTAGTAAACTCTTTTACTGAATAAAACTAATAATTCTTTATTCTAAATAGAATATTTACAACCAGTTTTCAAACCACGAGTTTTAGGACATAAATCCTAACACATACGTCTTCGTCACCCAGAGCTCCATGAATTTCAATTCCTTTTCAGGTCTGGTTCCTCCCGTGAATCTATTTCTGTCGCGCATTCTCCCCTCCACATTTTCTAATATAGTTTCCGATATATTATAACATCCCTCATGAAAATCCCGTGCCTTTTTCTCTTTTTTCTTTTCCTTTTCCTTTTTTTTTGTTTTTTTTTTTTTTTTGTTTGACAACATGTTGGGGTGGGGGATTGAACCTAGGACTTCATGGTCACTAGGCGGTACATCATGCCATTGAGCTATGCTCTTGTTGGCATTCTTTTCATTTCTTTTCACCTCATTTCCTTACAAATTTTACTTGGCTTCCTCCAGCTCCACATGTCACACCCACACACTCAACACAACACAACCACGTGCCAACCCCAGCTGCACCTTTTTTATTTATTTTTTTTTCTTTCAAAACTAAACCAATTTTTTTTCCTTTTTCCTTTTTCAAAACCGAGTCCTCACATTTATTGTCTAGAAATTGTATATTCATTGCTTTAATTTATTTCATGATGAGCTAATTTAAATAAAAACAAGGCAAGACCCTATTTCTCGCCATGAATTGCTAAGTAAAGGGAAAATGGTATAAAAAAGTTAAGTTTTGAAGCTTTTAATGTGATTTTAAGTGTTTTTGTGAGGAATCATTTTAGACCCAAAAATGCTATGAAAATGCACCCACATATTGGCTAAATGATAGAAGATTTCAAAAGGTTTTAGAAGATTGAAAATACTTAAAGCAAACGGTAGATAACGTATTTGGTCCGACCATTTCTTTATTATTAATATTTTTTTAACTTCTTTTTATTCTTCTTTTTTGAAATATTTTATTCATCATTTTTAACTTTTAAAATTCACTTTTTATTTATTCATTTAATTAATTCCAAAAATTGAAGAAAAATATAAGAAAAAAGAACGTTTTAATTGTTTTGAAATATTTTTACTTAATTCGACAAATAAAATTAAAATTTAATGAATATAAAATTCATAGGCCATTTTATTGTTAAAAATTGATATTCATTTATTTACTTCAATGAGTATAAAATCTTTAATTCATTTTTGAGTTAAAATTTGATATTCATTTATGAGTATAAAATATTTGTTAATTTTAGGGTTAAAATTCGTTTCAATTGAGTATAAAATTTAGAGTAATGAATTGTTTGATTCTAACCTTGTTTGTGTTGGGTTTTGTTTCCTAAAACTCGTAGTTTGTAAATAGTTTGAATGTAATTATTCTATTTTGAAATAAAGAGTTATTGAGGTTTATTTAGTAAATTTGTTATTGAATAAAGTGATTTGTGTTTGTATTAACCTATGCCGATAACAAACACCCATGACGACAATATGAGTACTTGAGCTTCATGTATGACATGAATGTGGATCAAGTTCAAGTAGACAGCCAAAGCGGTCTATAGTATACGGATAAGGTTGGGTACTTTATTCTGGTAACACTATTGGATGCGACTCACTTTGTATTGTACAAAACGATGTGATCTGAATCGTTTCACATGGAGATGTGCAAGTGAGGGTGTCCTGTGCAATGAGTTTGCATAAGACTGAACCGAGAAATCAAATCTCTCTCTTTATAACACCGTTTACTAAAGAGACCGACTTTTTCATATGATGACTTAGGTAACTCGATCTCAATCCTAAGCTCGTTATGAACTCCTGTTTATTCGAGCTTATCTTTTGACTTGTACGGGAGAGAGTGGCCAGATCGCCGACTCAATAAGCCTACCATCTTGGGGATAAGAGCGAATAGGTAGTTGGGGACATAGTCTCGCAAGAGGGAATTTACTCCTACCCGTTTTAGGGTTAGTAGAGAGGTTGTTCCCTTAAGAGCTGACTCCAAGTCTTGATCAAGGGTCGTCCTCTCTTGACTAGGGAGGAATCTGATTTCCTGGTTGGACCACAAATCAGTTTTTCATTAGAGAAGTCAGTGGTACTTAAGGAACAAGATGTAATGCAGGGGTTAAACGGTATAAATGACCTGCTGTGATTACGAACGACTTGTGAAGGATCGACTCATCGATGATAGTTATATCAAGATGATACAATACATCTACAGTGAGGAGAGTGCAACCCTTGGACTTTAGTGGAGTTTCCGGGGTTAACGAATGTTGATTAGGTCGGTTAAAGGGTTTGACCGAGTAATCCTGTATCGTTGGAGCTCATGATCTGTAGGTTCTTTAGGTTCTCCTGGCTAGCTCGGACTAAACTGTGTAACAATATGAGAGAAAATAATTTGAAGAAATTCAAATTCGATTTTGAGCACGAGGTATCACATATTTAAATGTGATTTAAATATGAGATCAGACCTAAATATGAATAGGGATTCATATGCGAAAAGTCAGTTTTCGAAAAACCGGAATTAGTCTTATTATTTAATTAATATTTGATATTAAATTAAATAATAAAAAAATTAATTAAAAAGTTTAATTAATTATATATATATATTATATTTATTTAAATTAATTATAAAATAAATATTAAAATAATAATATATATGTTAAGTGGGATTACAGAACCCTTGCATGTTGAATACCACTTAAGCATGACAAATCCAATTGAAGCTTAAGTCATAAGCTTGCTTTATTGTGTATATATATGAAGGAGAGAGTCTATTGGTAGAACTAATGTGAGATTGGAGAGAGAAATCATAAGAACAAGTGTTGTTCTTCTTCATTTTCTCCCAACTCTCCATCTTATACACTCCCATCGCACATGCTCCATACTCTTCTCCTCACTCAAAGCTTTTCTCATAAAGAAGTCCCACAACTCCGTCGCACGGCCTGAGGATAGCGGGATTGCCTTGAAGGTGGCACTCGAAGCTTCATATTTCAGCTTGCTTCAGAGAATTTTGCAGAGGAGGTTGCTGTAGAGACGAGAAGACAAAGCTAAAAAAATGTACGTTTTTTGGTTCTGTCTTCTATCGCACAGGCTGTGTGATAGCTATGCGACAGTACAGCTGGTGTGCGATGGTTGTGCGATCGCACAGTGAGCTATGTGATCGCTGTGCAATCGTACAAGTTTGTTGCGCGATGGGTGTGTGATCGCACAAGCAACTATGTGATAGTTGTGCGATCGCACACAGGTCTATGCGACACCTATGCGATCGTATAGTCCTACTATGCGATGCAAGTGTGCACGACCTGATCGTACAGTGAGTCTATGCGATCTTCATGAAATCGCATAGGCAGCTTCATGAAGGCTATGCGATCGCACAGTCCTTCGGTTTTGTTACTTATTGATTGCTGAAGATCCAACCAGCCTTTCTTAGGCCTTCCGCTGCGCCTCTGGTTGCCCCTCAGTTCCATCAGTTTGACATTTTCATTGCCTATAAATATCGAGAAGAAGAGTCATTCAAAGGAAAGATAAAAAAAATATTACAGCGAAAGGCTCGGGGGACGACATAGAATATTAGAGCGAAAGGCTCGGAGAACCCACAAAGAAATATGAGCAAAATGGTGTAAGAAAATTATTATTTTTAGGGTCAAAGTCTTAATTTGACCAAGGAAAATAATCATTCTCTCTCCTCCAAACCCCAAAATCTCTCCCATCTCCTTTACCACTTGAAGAATCAAGAACCATCTGACTTCATTGACCTTCCAACTTCATCTCCTCCACCAACTTCGGCGGTGGATGATAGCTCCCTAAAAGAGTTATTATTTACTCTCTAATGTTAGCTAATTACCGTGCTAAATATTGATTAATTGACCTTGATAGGTGATGCACGGTTGGGAGCTCAATAAGTCCATAGACGCCATTTTGGAGCTAAATGAGAGCTAAAAGGAGCTTCGAGGTTGAGCAACAGAAGAAGAAAAGCCAAAAAGTACCAGTTGCACTTTTGGTCCTGCGTCGAGACGCTACACTTCAGATTTTTAATTTAAAACCCGAGAGCAAGCGTCGAGACGCTGCTAAAAGCGTCGCAATGAGTAGTATGTCGTCTACGTACAAGACTAAGAAAGATACAACATAATTGACTAACTTCTTGTAGACACAAGGTTCGTCAATATTTTGTTCAAAGCCATAAGATTTGATCGCAATATCAAACCTTATATTCCAGGATCTAGAAGCTTGTTTCAACCCATAAATGGATCGATTAAGCTTGCAAACCTTTTGCTCTTGACCCTGAATTACGAATCCCTCTAGTTGATCCATATAGATACTCTCCTCAAGATTACCATTTAGAAAGGCAGTCTTGACATCCATTTGCCTGATTTCATAATTATAAAATGTGGCAATGGACAAGAGTATTCTAATCGACTTTAACATGGCAACAGGAGAAAAAGTTTCTTCATAGTCCATCCCTTCTCGTTGGGAGTAACCCTTTGCCACAAGTTGAGCCTTAAAGGTTTGCACCTTACCGACTTTGTCTCGTTTCCTCTTGTAGATCCACTTGCAACCGATAGGTCTTTCACTATCTGGTTGGTCTACAAGATCCCAGACCGAATTGAAGTACATCGACTCCAGATCCATGGCTTTAAGCCACTAGTCTTTGTCTATATCATCCATTGCCTGTTTAAAGGTCAATGGATCCTCAATGCCATCATCAGGTATGACGACTTGAGTCACTGACAAACATAAGTAGCGGTTGGGCTGCCCCCCAACTACGTCGAGGCATTCTCAACTTTTGAGAAGGACCAGCCTGATCAACAATTTTTGTTGATCCGTCTGTAGCTTTCCTGGAAAGTTCGGACAAAACAATTTTGCTCGACGGTTGATGATCTCTCATGTGGCCTTCCTCAAGGAACGTGGTATTTGACGATACAAACACCTTATTCTCTTAAGGATCGTAAAATAGACCACCTTTTGTTTCCTTGGAGTAGCCTACAAATAGGCATAATTTTAAACAATGTTCCAACTTCTTTGGATTGGGCACCAACACGTGTGCTAGACACCCCCAAATCCTGAAGTGACGTAAACTCACTTTACGCCCTCTCCATAACTCATAAGGTGTTTCAGAAACACTCTTAGAGGGAACTGCGTTCAAAATATACAACAGCTTCTACTGCATATCCCCAAAACGAACTAGGTCGTTGAGCATAGCTCATCATAGATTGAACCATGTCTAACAGGGTTCTATTTCTCCTCTCGGACACACCGTTTTGCTGCGATGTTCCAGATGCTGAGAGTTGGGATACTATTCAATGTTCTATCATATAGTCTTAGAATCTTGTATCCATATACTCTCCACCTCGATCTGATCAGAGTGTTTTTTATCGTTTTACCTAATGTGTTCTCAACTTCTGCCTTATACTCTTTTAACTTTTCAAGAGCTTCAGAATTATGATGTATTAGGTAAAGATAGCCGTACCTAGAATAATCATCAATGAAACTGATGAAATATTCAAACCCTTCCCATGCTTTAACATTCATTGGACCACAAAGGTCTGAATGTACAAGCTCTAGAGTTTCTTTGGACCTATGACATTTTTCAGAAAAAGATAGTTTGATCAAGACAAGACTCACATGGAGGTAAAGAGTTGTCCTTTAACTTATTTAGGAGACCACTTTTGACCAATCTCTCAATTCTATTGAGATTAATGTGGCCTAGTCTCAAGTGCCAAAGATAGGTACTAGAAGAAAGCTTTTGCCTTTTATTTTGAGTCTTAACTGTTTTAAACATCTCGGTGTTCAAAATAGCTTTCGTCTCATTGGTCTTAACACACACAAAATAGTTTTCAAGTTTCGCAAAACATATTTGTACACCTCTTTTGCTAATGAAAGCTTCATTATGAACAAAAAGATACTTTATACAATTGTTCTAGCAAACAAGAAATAGAGACATGGTTTCTTTTGAAAGTAGGAACCAGGAGAACATTTTCTAGCAAAATGAAACTATCTCTATACAACAACTTTCCAGCTCTCAGTGCTTTAGCTGAGATAATCTCTCATGTTCCAACCCTGAGAGTTATCTCACCTTCAGCAAGCAACTGCCAGGAACTAATATCCTGAATAGAAGAACAAACATGGTTAGTGGCTCCTGAATCAAATATCCAGGTATGGCAATCATGTTCCACTAAGCATGTCTCTATATCGAGTAAATCATATTTACTTTGTTGTTTCTTCCTAGCTCTGCTTGTCATGAGGGTATCATGACAGACCGATGAGGACGGTTGTCCAAACATCGCCTGTAATGAAGACATGATTTCCTTAGCGGAAACCATAACCTCATGCTTCTCGGTGAACACATCGGATATGTTGGCCAAAATGTAGACTTGGGTTTTATCATTAGCCCTTGTCCATCTATTGTATGCTTCTCGAACTATTCGAGTTGCCGATGAGCTAGGAGGGGGAGGACAATCCTCTGTTAAGACGACCCTGAGATCATCTAGAACGAGAATCGTATTCAAGTTCGATTTCCAGGCTGCGTAATTTTCGCCATTTAACTTATCGGAAGCTAAGAGCTGAATGAAAGAGCTAGACATGCTAAAAAAAATGAATTCTATTAGTGAAAAAGTTTTAACCTATTTTAAACAACCAATGAAGAATTTAGCAAAAAGTAATAATGTACCCAACATCATTAATTTGCAACGATACTTCAGTGAGTCAGAATGATTGCCACATTGGGGCAGTCAAGCATTCCTTCACTGAACCAACACATTCTTGACTAAATGCTAATACCAAAATAACTCATATTCCTATAGCATCTTAGTTACCGCTGTTTGGTCAAGATTTACTAAGTTCTTAGCAAATCTTGTAAGTTTGACCCTCCATTTTTAGAATTCATATCGCGGCTCGAACAATGCAACCTTATGGAATGTCAGTGTTGAGAATGACCCTATGTTTCTTTATCCATAAATGGTGATCGAAATGTTCCTACTCCCATGAAACGACCCTCCTTTTGGATTGGTGCCCCTAGGGCAGCCTGCAGGCGGAACATGAAAATCTCACGGTTCAATCCAATGGAGGAGACCATAGGATGTATTGACATACTTCGTTCTCCCACTTACTATAAATACTTTCTCCATTCACCTTGCTATTGATTTATGCAAACACCTTATTTCTAGAGATGTCGCTAATGACATCACGAGGCCGAGCATAAATCTCACTATGTGAACTTCACAGAGAACGTAGGAGGAGATGATATATCAATATACCTTCTCAACACCACTACTAAGTATTTTAAACGGTTTGGGTATATCTTACTCAGGCTTTATTCGGCTAAGACAATAAAACCTAAGTCTAGATAAAACAAACTTTTACCTATGATGTCTAAGTGATAAACACTTTATTACCCCACATCACTCACACATGCTCATAAGGCCAGGTTAACTTTACTCAAGCACCGGATCTTCCCTAGGTAGGAGGTGTTCCTTAAACCGTCAACTTAAATACCTCTAACCTCGAACAGGATGCCACCACATGAGTTTCCTGTAACCTTAGCATTTATAAGATATCGACCTATTATTGGGTTTTATGTCCTAAAACTCGTAGTTTGTAAACAGTTTGAATGTAATTATTTTGCAATAAAGTGTTATTGAAATTTATTCAGTAAAGTTATTGAATAAAGTGAAAGTGAGTTTGCATTAACCTATACCAATAACAAACACCCATGGCGACAGTGTGAGTACTTGAGCTTCATGTATGACATGAATGTGGATCAAGTTCAAGTAGACAGCCAAAATAGTCTATAGTATATGGACAAGGCTGGGTACCTCATCCTGGTAACACTATTGGATGCAACTCACTTTGTATTGTACAAAACGATGTGATCTGAATCGTTTCATGTGGAGACATGTGAGTGAGAGCGTCTTGTACAATGAGTTTGCATAAGACTGAACCGAGAAATCAAGTTGTTTTTTCTTTATAACACCGTTTACTGTAAAGACCGACTTTTTCATATGATGACCTAGGTAACTCGATCTCAATCATGAGCTCGTTATGATCCTATTTATTCGAGCTTATCATTTGACTTGCACAGGTGAGAGTGGCCAGATTGTCGACTCAATAAGCCTACCATCTTGGGGATAAGACCAAATAGATAGTTGGGGACATAGTCTTGCAAAACAGAATTCACTCCTACCCACTTTTAAAGGATAGTAGAGAGGTTGTTCCCTTAATAGCTGACTCCGGGTCTTGAACACTGAGCGTTCACCCTCTCTCTAGCACGAAAGGGATTCGATTTGCTGGTTGGACCACAAATCAATTGTTCATTAGAGGTGTCAGTGGTACATAAGAAACAAGATGTAATGCAGGGGTTAAACGGTATAAATGACCCGATGTGATTACGAACGACCTGTGAAGGATCGACTCACTGATGATGGTTATATCAAGAGGACACAATATATCTATAGTGAGGAGAGTGCAACCCTTAGGCTTTAGTGGAGTCTCCAGGGGTTAAAGAATGTTGATTAGGTCGGTTAAAAGAGTTTAACCGGTTAATCTCGTATCGTTAGAGCTCATGATCTGTAGGTTCTTTAGGTTCTCCTAGCTAGCTCGGATAAAGTCGTATAACAATATAAGAGAAAATGAATTTTAATTTATTGAAATTCGATTTTGGAAGAATGGTAGACATATTTAAATATGGGAAACAGTCTAAAATATGAATACGAATTCATATGCGAAAAGTCGGTTTTCGGAAAATCGGGATTTGTCATATTATTTAATTAATATTTGATATTGAATTAAATAATATTAATTAATTAAAAAGTTTAATTAATTAAATTAAATATATTATATATTATATTAATTAAAAAGTTTAATTAATAAAATATATATTATTATTTAAAATTAATTTTGAATTAATTTTTAAATAATATATTTCCATTTGCATGCTTTGACATGTGTAAATATTTTTAACATGTGTCCTTTGACTAGTTAACCTACTTGAAAGGCTTATAAATACATTAGTTTTTTTTAGTTGGAAAAGAAGAAGATTCAAATGTTGAATTCTTTTTACTCGAACTAATCAACATTCGCTAACCCCCGGAGACTCCACTAAAGTCCAAGGGTTGCACTCTCCTCACTGTAAATATATTGTGTCCTCTTGATATAACCATCATCAGTGAGTCGATCCAAGATGTAGACTTGGGTTTTATCATTAGTCCTTGTCCATCTATCGTATGCATCTCGAACAATTCGAGTTGCTGACGAGCTTGGAGGGGGAGGACAATCCTCGGTTAAGAAAAACCTAAGATCATCTAGAACAAGAATCGTATTCAAGTTCGATTTCCAGGTCGCGTAGTTTTTGCCGCTAAGTTTATCGAAAGCTAAGAGGTGGATAAAAGAGCTAGACATGCCGGAAAAAAAAAATGAATTCTATTAGTTAAAAGGTTTTAACCTAATTTAGAAACCAATCAAGAGATTTAGCAAAGAATAATGTACCCAAACTTATTATTAACTTGCAACGATACTTCAGTGAGTCAGAATGGTTGCTACCGAGGGTCAGTCGAGCACTCCTTCATTGAACCAAGACATTCTTGACTAAATGCTAATACCAAAATATCTCATATTCCTATAGCACCTTAGTTATCGCTGTTTGGTCAAGATTTACTAATTCTTTAGCAAATTTTGTAAGTGTGACCCTCCATTTTTAGAATTCATAGGGCGGCCCCAACAGTGCAACCGTATGGAATGTCAGTGTTGGGAATGGTCCTATGGTTCTTTATCCATAAATGGTGATTGAGTTGTTCCTCTTAACGGACGGTGCCTCTAAGAGCAACCAGTAGGCGGAACATGGGAATCTCACGGTTCAATCCAATGGAGGAGACCGCGGGATGTATATTTACATACTTCCTTCTCCCACTTACTATAAATAGTTTCTCCATTCACCTTGGTATTGAAAGATGCAAATACCATATGAAGGGAGATGCCCTATTGACATCACGAGGCTGAGCATAATTCTCACGGTGTGAACTTCACGGAGAGCGTAGGAGGAGAGGGATATATCATATATACCTTCTCACCACCTCTACTAAGTATTTTAGACGGTTTTAGGGTAAATTACTCAGGTTTTATCCGGCTAAGACAATAAAACCTAAGTCTAGGTAAAATAAACTTTTACCCATGATGTCTAGGTTATAAACACTTTATTAACCTCACACCACGCACACATGCTCATAAATCCGGGTTAACTTTACTCAAGTATCGGATCGTCCCCAAGTAGGAGGTGTTCCGTAAACCGTCAGCTTAAATACCTCCAACCTAGAACAGGATATCCCTGGGTGAGTTTCTTGTAACCTTAGTATTTACAAGATATCGACCTATTCATCTAATGAAACGGACCTATACATTCAACCCTAAATGAGCATGCCTTTGTCTTTGTTATAGATTTTAGAAGTCTATACCAATTTTACAACGTTTTGCAAAACTAAGACTTACTACAAAAACTTCTACATGTTTCTCAAACATGCATTCACTAAGGCATAACAAGTTGAATGTTTAATTTCATAATCAATATAACATTTATATATCAATTACACTTTTAAACATACAACTCTTAATTCATAAATCAATATAACACTTATATCAATTCTCATGAATTAAGCATGCATCCTATACATTATAACACTTATAACATACTTCATGCATGCAACATGCTTCCTAAGGTGGGATTTGAAATCTACATGACATACTTTATGCACAATCAAGGGACTTTAATTAAACATAGATCACATGCATAATAATTAAACTGCACACTAAAGTGATTCGGCTTTGGCATCAAGCAAGCAATACTAAATTATTACAAGCTTATCCAACCCCAAGCTAGGTCTTGAAGCACTTTCGAACTCTTCGAACACCTTCAAGATCCTTGCTCCTTTGCTCCTTTGTTCGGCTAGCACAACCTAAGGACTCTAAAGACTTAAGAATACAAACTCGAAGCCAATCATTAAGCCTTTACACACATAGGCTATTTACAAACCAAAAGTAAAGAACAAAAGAAAAGAGAGATGCCAAAACCGTGAACACTTTAGACACCCAAGAGAAGAAGTAAAAAACAACCCACCAAGGACTCAATTTGTAGCAAATTGAGAGCTTAAAAGCTCGCTCTGATACCAATTGATGGAACTGAGGTCCCTATAAAACCAGAGGCGCAGCGGAAGAAGCCTAAAACTGGTTGTGGATCTTCAGCAATCAATAAGCAACAAAAAAGGTGTTATCGCATAGGCTATCACATAGCCATCGCATAGCTATCGCACAGCTAAGTTGTGTGGGATCACACATCTTTTTGGAAGCAGTGTATGCGATTTCATGAAGATCGCATAGACCTACTGCGCGATCAGGTCGCACACACTTGCATCGCATAGTATCACTATGCGATCGCATAGGTGTCGCACAGACCTTTGTGCGATCGCACAACTACTTGTGTGATCGCACAACCATTGCACACCACATTGTGTTGTTGCATATCCATCGCATAGCTATCGCACAGTGTGTGCGATAGAAGACAAAACCAAAAACGTACCTTTTTTTAGCTTTGTCTTCTCGTCTCCGCAGCAACCTCCTCTGCAAAATCATCTAAAGCAAGTTGAAAGGGAAGCTTGTGAAGACCACCCTTAGTGTAATCCCAGTTATTCTCGGGCCTAGCAGCAGAGTGGTGAGACTCCTTGAGTGAAAGAGGCTTTGTATAGAGGAAAGGAAGGATTGTGCGATAGAGGGGAATGTATGCGATGGAAGCTTTGGATTCTCAAGAACAACTTTAGTTCATCCAAGCTAACATTAGTCTTCAACAATTGAAGTGCTCCCATATATATACTCCACGACGAAACTTACTCCTTAAGCCTCTTAGATTAGTCATGCTTAATAGATGTCTTGCAAATCCATTAACTTGTATATTATTATTTTAATATTTATTTTAAAATTAATTCGAAATTAATTTATAAATAAATATAATAATATAAATAATTAATTAATTCTTTTATTATTTAATCCAATATCAAATATTGATTAAATAATAAGACTAATCCCAGTTTTTCGAAAACCGACTTTTCGCATATGAATCCCTATTAATATTTCGCTCTGATCCCATATTTAAATCATATTTAAATATGTTCAACCTCATCCTCAAAGCCGAATTTGAATTTCTTCAAATCTTCTCCTTTCACATTGTTACACGACTTAGTCCAAGCTAACCAGGAGAACCTAAAGGACCTACAGATCATGAGATACTACGATCCGAAATTATCCAGGTAAACCATTTAACCGACCTAATCAACATTCGTAAACCCCCAGAGACTCCACTAAAGTCCAAGGGTTGCACTCTCCTCACTATAGATATATTGTGTCCTGATCTTATATAACCATCATCAGCGAGTCGATCCTTCACAGGTTGTTCGTAATCACAGCGGGTCATTTATACCGTTTAACCCCTGCATTACATTTTGTTTCTTAAGTACCACTGGCACCTCTAATGAACAATATATTTGTGGTCCAACCAGCAGATCAGATCTCTCTCTGGCCAAGGAGAGGGTGGGCCCTTGTTCAAGACCTGAAGTCAACTATTAAGGGAACAACCTCTCTACTATCCCTGAAAACGGATAGGAGTGAATTTCGTCTTGCTATACTATGTCCCCAGCTACCTATTCGGTCTTATTCCCAAGATGGTAGGCTTATTTAGTAGGCGCTAATGAGCCACTCACACTCGTGCAAGTCAAAGGATACTCTCGAATAAATAGGAGTTCATAGCAAGCTCAGGATTAAGATCGAGTTACCTAGATCATCATATGAAAAAGTTGGTCTCTTCAGTAAACGGTGTTATAAAGAGAGAGCGACTTGATTTCGCGGTTCAATCTTATGCAAACTCATTGCACAGGACGCCCTCTGTTGCGTGCTCAGTGTGTAAATAAAATGTAATGCGAGAGCACTCAGAACATGCAAGCATACATGGTCTGCAGCAAGTGATAAGTATTTTTTCATTCGTTTTCCCACAGAGATTGAGTTTAGTTACTAATGAAGTGAGGTGTTAAATTAGAGAGGGTCACTTAAATGGGGTAGATTTGAGGTTGATGTGCCAAACTAACAAAGAATGTACGAAGTATGCAAGCATAAACGAAAGCAAGTAAAGAGATTAACTTCAATGTAGAGGAGAAAAAATTGCGGATTTAGCAATGTTCTAGCAATAAAATCGCAAAAGTAAAAGACTGGAAAAATGGCTAAGGCAAAAACTGAACTATAGAATTGCGGTTCCCGCAATTTTCTAGCAATTAATTTAGCAACGATTTAACGGTGAGATGAGAAAACAAGGTCGACTTAAGACTCCTCTATAGGCTTTTACATACAATCATTCAGCAGTAGATTAACTTATCATGCATCAATTTAGCTCAGTCTCATGCATCTCTTGATTACATGCATTAGATCTTTTAGTTCACTCATATCCAAGTAAGACATAAACATCTATTTATACAAGCAAGCTAATGAACCGTGCTAGGAAAACGCCTATTCCTAGGTCGTTTTCTGGCTACCATGAAAGGCTAGCATGAATGGACGACTCTGAACTCTTACTCCTTCCGGAGGTTAGGAGCTCTTTAGACAAATTGGATGGCCGATCGAAATTGCCCATGGGATGAAGTACGCATACATTCAATGCATTCGAAGCTATCCTACATGCTGAACTCACGTATTTCTAACCTATAGATTCATCTTTAGCAGACCCTTGTGTGATTAGTTACGCATGGTTGATGGAGGATTGGAAAGACTAGATTGACTAAACATGATTTAAAGTACTCAATGAAAGCAATGGAAAAACAGATAACGAGATGAAGACTTGCAAAGACTTAAACGATTACTCTATAAATTCAGATTCAAAGCTCAATGTGCGAAAGTATGTAAAACAGTAAAGAACTGAACAAATTGAAGAAGAATCACAGCAGTGTAACAAATGGAAACGAAAGACAGAAAGCAGTAAGAAAGCTTATAAAAGTGTGCGCGGATCTCCTCGTCGCAAGCGCCTCGGATGAAGGGGAAGATTAGCTGTTCTTGGGGATGAATTCAATCAGAAGAGAAGAAGGATCTTCTCTTCTTCCTCTCGAATTATCGGCGCCAAGGGCTGATTTCTTCGCTCCAACAAACAGGGTAAAGGAAATGGATATGTGGATTGCGTTGAGACGAGGAACTCTACGCTTCCGAGCTGTGTTTCTCCTTCACCCTTCACCTCCTTTTATAGCTTTTTGCAGGTACCTTCAGTCATGGAGAACCATCCATTCTAAACAACAATCCTCCACGTGGCAGCCGGGGAAAGCTTAGGCGGCTGAAAGATCGCAACTGTGAGGACTGACGGTTGGGAAAAACTTAGCAGCAGCAACTTGGCATTGCGGATTCCTTGCTGTGACCGCAATATCCATTGCGGAGACAGCAATGTTTCAGCAATTCTCCTGCAATGTACATTTTAGCTCTTTTAGCATCATTTTCTATTCTTTTTCGTTCCTTTTCCAAATAAGTCCTATTTTAGCTTCATTCCTTGAATTCTCATATTTAAGCACATATTAAACTAAATTCTAACAAAAATGCTTAAGAGATTACACGATTTCATGGTAAATAAGTCCCTAAATAATGTTCTTTTGGAGAGGTAACACACCCCCAAACTTGAGTTATTGCTCGTCCTCGAGCAATATAAAGACTTACTTGGGCTGCTAATTCTTGTCTTTTAAACTCTATCTAACTGACTTGCTGACTTCCCTAGGCTTACTATCCACGACATTGCTGTCCTGTGACACTCTCCTAAGTTCAAACTAACTTCACATTCTGCTCATTCTGATTTCTCTTGCCTTTAAAACCTTTTGTTTTTTACTAACTTTCTAACCAATGGTTTATCTGCCTATATCATTAGGTTCATTGTGCAGTCATCCCTAAGCTTTCAAATTCTCCCTAGTTTTAACTCAGACTCAGTACATGCTTCTAATGTTTTTATTTTTGAGCTACCTAGGATTCCTTAGAGTCATGCCAGTCTTAGCACACACGAGTAGCAGTAGTACATTCCATAGAACAAACTAAACCCTGACATCACTATGTTGGATATACACTCATCTCCCTTGACATACCTTCAAGCTACAGCCCTGTGCTTAGCAAACTAAGGATCAGAGTTCATTTACACAGGACACCTAAGCACTTAGGCCATAGCTTGTTGGCATACATTCTTCTTCCTTGGTCTTATTTTTATTTCGGTAGAGTCTTCTTTTGGTTTGCCTTTTGATGTAGTGCCACTTGTGGGTTACACAAATGGCCCTGATTACTCAGCATCCTTTAGAGAGACACTACCCTTTATTTTTCCGTTTCTTTCTTTTTCATTTTTTTTTCAAAGAAGAAGAATGCTTATGTTTTTCAAGAGGGAGAGAGGAGTGTTCCTAGGCCTAGAGGCTGCCTCCCACAAACTTAACTTCTCATTGTCCCCAATGAGAGTCTGAGGTGGCACACCCCCAAACTTGTCTTAGAAGCATCTAGTCTAAGAAAAAACCAGACAAAATCTAACAAATCCTAGGGATAGAATGACCTTCCTAGTACAGATAACTCATAAGCAGAATTTCAAAAAAAACAACATGGTAAGGTCTCACAGAGGTACATGCTTAGCGATATATGAAGCTAATTTAAACGAACAAGGGTGTACTATGACACTCATCCAGCATGCTCAATAGACCGATTAGCTAGTGAATTCAGTAAAGCAGCAAAATATTGAGATTTAAACACAGACAGCCTATCAAAAAGTTATCCAACAGCATGCGAAAACTAACAAAATATTGCGGACACCGCAAGGGATTCACAATTTATCCAACAGAGCAAATTTGGCTTTGAGCAAGGCTCCTAGCATGCGATATTCATACCTAGATAACTACAAAAACAGCACACTACCTAAGCTACCTACTCAGATGACAGTCAAACAAAACTAAACTACTCTAAACAAACAAATTAACAATTCAAAACAGATCACATAATTGGTTATGGGGGGGTAACAGTTCACAGAAAAGTAGGTTTTTTTTTTGTTTTTTCTAGAGGGAACAGAAATACTCCCTCGAATGCCGTCAGTCTGACATTCAAACATCCTCATCTTCTTCACTCCTTTCTCTTGGAGGCACCCACGACTTCAACAGACCAGCAGGGATGGTAGAGAATGTGCATCTCAGGTGTTCAACCAACTCCTGATCCCTTGCCCGCGAGTACTCAGCCCATTGGGCTATCTTGTGTTGCAAGTCCATCAGGCAGGCCATGGACAACGACTGTGCAGCAGCCAGACCATCCATCTCGAACTCCATATTGCCCCTTCTCCGCATCCTCAAGATCGTGGGCAGCTCCAGATGGCCAGTATAGGCCAATTGCCTCTCATCCCTCGTAACAGGAACTCCTGCACGCAAACAAAGCTTAGTAATAGTATTGGGGAAAAAGAGTTGGCCCTTACCTTTTCTTGAGCATTCAGTGATAGAGGCGGCAATGACTTCACCCACATCAATGGTGAGTCCCCTCATTATGGCATAGAGCAGCAGCGATCGCCCCTGGTTGATGGTTGTTTCATGTGTGACCGGGGAGATTCGTCTGCGTACAAGGGAGAACCAGACGGCTGCTTTGTCTCTAAGGGTCGCACTCATCAATGTGTGCCTCTCATTCCTTGAGACTTCCCAAGCTGCCTCAGGTTTGCCTATTGTATTCACGGCTTCCTCTAGGACTGCCTCCGAGGGTGATTCGATTATTCTTGCATATTCAGATTGCTTATGCCCCTTGAGAGCATATGCTTCGTTGATGGCGTTGGCTGAGAAATCAACCTCTATCCCCCTCACCATTGACAGACACGCTTCAGGATGCGTGAGGTTGGAGTAGAAGTCGTACACCATGTCAGGGTAGGCTGGAATTGGAGGCCTGCATAGCTCCTCCCAACCATGGTTAATGATCCCTGCGCGCAAGAATTGCGGCAGGTCCGTAAGGGCATCAAGAAATCCTCGCTCGTGGAGGAGTTCTTTCTTCATCAGTTCGAGGCCCTTGGCCTCTGCTTCCTTGGAAACATACCTCGCCGCTCGAGGCTCGTCTTCTGGATACATCTTTTCCTTCCCCTTTTTCTTTTCTTTGGCCGACTAAAAGGCCTCGGTTTTCATTTTCTTCAAAGAAGGTTCAGCTTCAACCTTCTTCCTTTTGGTCCGTTTGGAGGCCTTTGGCCGCTTGCCCTTTACAATCACGGGGGCCTTCTTCTTGAGCCGTGCCTTTGTGGCCATGTGCTGGAGACATTCTCCCAGGGTTTCCTCCATTGAGTCCCTACTTTCCCCCTCCACAGGGCTGTCAAGATTGACATCCCTTAAGGGGGAAAACACCTCGTCTTCCCCAGCCGGATCGTCGATTGGCACCGAATCTTGGTGCTCTTCAGATGGAACTTCAGGCTCCGACGCATGTTGAGAAGATTTGAGGCTCTGCATGGCCGTCTCAAATCATGGGCGGCCACTATCGAGGCTTTCCTCGCTCGGAGTCTTCTTTTCTCTGATCGGTGAATCAGACACCGCGACCTTCCACTTCCTCTTCTTAGGGGTTCCTACCGGATCAGAGGGATCAGCAGCTACCGTCGTCGCCACCTTCCATTTCTTCCTTCTCATAGGCAGCTTTGGGGGTCTCGAGGGTTGCGCAGCGTCGGCGTCTGCCAAAGAGAGCAACGCCTCCCTCACAGCTTCTTCTGCGTCAGGTGACGCTTTCTTGGGCGTGGATCAGTCTGCTCTTGTGGTCACCATTGTTGCTTCTTTGGAGATCTGAGTGTGGGAGTTGCAGAGGAAAGAGAAGTCTGAGTTGGGGAGTTCTAACGGTTTGAGAAATCGTAGAGGACTGATAACTCCATTTTAGAGCTATTAAATACGTCCTAATTATAGCTAAAGTCCGCTTTTAATTGATTAAATATATCTCTTTTGTAGGAGAAAAGCGGCAAAGAGCTTGTTGCGTGCTCAATGTGTTAAAATAAATAAGCAATAAGGCAGAGAGAGCACTCAGAACATGCAAGCATACATGGTCTTATAGCAAGTAGTAAGTATATTTCATTCGTTTTCCCACAGAGATTTATTATAAGCTATTCATGAAGTGTAAAGTTAAGAAAGAAGGGGTGGATTTGATGGGGTAGAATTGGTTTTTAATTGTCTATTTCCTACTGAATACTAAGAGGGTAGCAACATAAACAAGTGCAAGTCAAAGCTAAACTCAAATGAGAAGAGACGAGATTAATAAATGAAGACAAAAACAGCTAGACAGAATTGTAACTTAGGAGAATTGCGGAAACAGCAATTCTACCGCAATTTAGTAACAGCGAAAGTGTGTAAAATGATGAGTTAAGGGCTACTAACGACTATCCTATAGGCTTTTTCATACGATTCTCAAGCACTGGATCAACTCTCTATGCATCAAACTATCTCATTCTCATGTATCTTCCGATTTCATGCATTAGATTCTTTAGTTTACTCATGTCCAAGTAAGGTCTTAAGCATCTTGTTAAGGCAGAAAAATATGGTTTGTACTAGGGAAACGCCTATTCCTAGGTCGTTTCCTGGTTACCTTGAAAGGCTAGCATGATAGTATGACTCTGAACTCTTACTCCTTCCAGAGGTTAGGAGTTCTTTGGACAAAATGGATGGCCAATCGAAATTGCCCGTGGGATGAAGCTTACATACAATCAATGCTTCGAGAGCTATCCTACATGCTTGGTTCACGTTTTTTAGCCTAAAGTGTTGTCATTAGCATGCCCCTAAGTGATTTAGCTACTCATGGATGTAAACAGAATAGAAACAAGAGAAGAAGTAGACATGCTTAGAAGGAATTTAAAGACAAAACAGTAAGGGAAAGCAGTAGAATGTAAAGGCAAGAAACTGTGAAATGAAGAATTGAGATTTGATTACTTGATTGTTTGACTGACAAAGGAAAGCTTTAAAGCAAATAACAGGAAGACAGAACACAACGAAATAGTCTAAACTAGCTACTAGAAAAGAAACAGCAACAAGACAAAGCTGGAAAATGGAAATGAAGAGCAAAAAGCAGTAAAACAAGCTCGAATGTCTCGTTGCAGCCGCCTCGAATGAAGGATGAGAAAGGTCAGCCTTGCTTGGATGAATCCAATCGGGAGAGAAGAAGAATCTCCTCTCCTTCCTATCAGATTATCGATTCCAACAGCTGAGCTTCGCAAACCAGCAGACGGCAAAGGAAAACAGGAGAAAAGATGGACTGCGAGAAGACTTCTACGCTTTCGGATGATGTTTGAACCCTCGACTTTGACCCCCATTTATAGTAGTCTGCAGACGTCTTTGGGCCAAGGAGAACCATCAATCTTCAACGTCGTACTTCAGAATGGATGGAGGAGAAAGAACGAATCCCTGAAATAACGGAAATTAACAGAAAAAGATCAGTCAACTTACGGTTTTCACTTGAAACATTGCGGGTTCAGCAATTTTTCCGCAATGCTTGTTTTTCATTCTTTTCCTTCGGTTTTCAACCCTTTTTTTTCCTATTGTACATAAGTCCTAATTTAGCTACCTTCTTCTAATTCTCATATTTAAGCATAGGTTTAGGCTAAATGCTATCAAAAACACCTAAGAGTGAACATCTTTCTAAGATAATTAAGTCCTAAAAAGGTCACTTTTGGAGACGTAACACACCCCCAAGCTTAAGGTTTTGCTTGTCCTCAAGCAATCTAAGGACTTTCCTAGGCTGCTGTTTCTTCTTCTTTAACCACTTACTGACTCCCCTATATTCTCATCTATAGCAGTGCTGTCCTGTGACACACTTCTAAGCTTAAAACTACCCTCTCATCTAGCTTCTTCTGATTTCGCATGCCTAAAACTCCTATTGCTTTTATTAACTCCCTACAACTGATCTACCTGCTTTTATCATATCATGCCACTATCCCTAAGGTTTCAAATTCTACCTAGCTTTACCCCAGACTCAGTACATGCTTCTAGTTTATATTTATGAGCTACCTAGGATTCCTTAGAGTCATGCCAGTCTTAGTATTAATGGTAACAGTAGTACTTTTAGAGAACAACCTAAACCCTGGCATCACTACATTGGATATACACTCATCTCCCTAAACAACCCTACAAGCTACAACTTTGTGCTTAGCTAATTGAGGATCAGAGTTCTTTTTAAATAGGACATCTAAGCCACAAAGTTGCAACTCCTAGGTATACATTCTTCCTCCCTACTTTTTCCTTTTTTCCTTTCTCAGGTGGAGCCTTTCCTTTGGTTGCCTTTTGATGCAATGCCACTTGTGGGTTACACACTTGGCACTGATTACTCAGCAACCTAAGAGAGACTCCCCTCCTTATTCTATTTTCCATTTTTTTTTCAGTTCATTATTTTTGTCAAGGAGAAGAAGAATGCTTATGTTTTAAGGGAGAGAGGAATGTTCCTAGGCCTAGGGTGGCCTCCCCCAAACTTCAACTACTCATTGTCCCCAATGAGTGTCTGAGGTGGCACACCCCCAAACTATCTAGAAGCATCTAGTCTAAGGTAAAACAAAGAGAATCTAAAAGCCCTAGGCATAGACAGAACATTCTAAAAGAAAATATCACAGCAGCAGGAATTTGAAAAACAGACAGGCAAGGACTTACAGCTATGCATGCTGAGCTATTTAGAGGTTAATTTAAACTATCAAAGGGTGTCCTATGACACTCATCCAGCATGCATTTAGATAAGCTATATAAGGTAGTCATGATAGCAGCAAAAGATAGAATTTAAACAGATCACAGCCTAGCTAAGCAGACAGTGCAAAATATGCTTTCAGTAATAAAAATTGCGGGTACCGCAATTATTTCGCAATCAAGTCAGGGCAGATATATCAGTTACTAAGGCCCCTAAGCATGCTTTATCCAGTCGTTCAAGCTCAACAAAAAGAAAACTAAACTATCCTACCTAATCAGCTAACAGCAGGCTATACTAAGCAATTTAAAAACATAAAACTAAGCAACTAAAACAGATCAAAATTTGTACTAAAAACAGCATAATTCACATGGTCTATCAGAAAGCAGATTTTGTTTTTTTTTTCTAAGGGAACAGCAATACTCCCTTCAGTGCAATTCAAACCAGCACTCAAATGTCTTCATCCTCATCAGGTTGTCGTGGTCGTGGAGGCACCCATGGATTCAGGAGATTCGTGGGGAAGTCAGGGAAGATGCACCCAAGTTGGTCTGCAATTTCCTTGTCCCGTGCCTGCGCGTAAGTGGCCCATTGAGCCATCCTCTTCTGCATATCCATCATGCAAGCCATGGACAGTGACTGATCAGCAGCCAACCTATCCAGTTCGAACTCCATATTCCCCTTCCTCTTCAGCCTTAAGCCAGCAGGCAGCTCCAAGTGGCCCGTGTAGGCCATCTGCTGCTCCATCCGCTCAACGGGAACTCCTGCAAGCAAACAGAGTTTAGTTATGGTATTAGGGAAAAACAATGGTCCCTTACCTTTCTTAGCGCACTCAGCAATGGCAGCAGCAATGACTTCTCCCACGTTGATCGTGAGACCTCTCATTATCGCATATACTAGCAGCGATCTGCTCTGGTTGATCGTGGTCTCATGAGTCACTGGGGACAGTTTCCTTCTCACGAAGGAAAACCAAACAGCTGCCTTAGCTGTGAGGTTGGCACTCATGAGAGTGTGCCTCCCATTGCGTGACACGGTCCAGGAAGCTTTAGGCTGGCCAATGGTGCGAATGGCCTCTTCCAGGACTGCCTCAGTAGGCTCATCAACAATCCGTGCATAATCTGTATGTTTTTGGCCCTTCAGACCATAGGCTTCGTTGATGGCCTTTGCTGAGAAGTCCACTTCTACCCCTCTGACCACAGACAGCCCCTCCTCAGAGTTTCGTAGGTTGGCGTAGAAGTCGTATACCATACTCGTGTAAGCCGGATTGGGTGGCCTGCACAACTCCTCCCAGCTGTGATTCACAATGCCTGTGCGCAAGAATTGCGGCAGGTCAGCAGGTCTGTCGAGGAAGCCTTTCTCATGCAGCAACTCCCTCTTTCTCAGCTCAATACCCCTGGACTCAGCGTCAGAGGACACATACCTCACTGACTGAGGCTCATCTTCAGGGTAAAGCTTGGCCTTCCCTTTGTCTGCTGGTTTGGCTGACTCCGCAGCCTCAACCTTGAGTCTTTTGAGCGATGGCTCAGTGCTCTCCTTTTCTGATGAAGGCGCCCTCTTGGCCTTCTTCTTTTTTAGCTTCTTGGACCGCTTGGCCTTAAGAATCTTGGCCTTCTTCTTCTTCTTGAGTTTTGCCTCGATGGTGATCTGCTAGAGGCACGCCCCCAGCGTCTCTTCCATGGAATCATCCTTCTGCGCAGGACTCTCAGGATTGGCTTCCCTCAACGGAGAGTAAACCTCTTCTTCCTCACCTTCCCCACTGCCCTGCGTTGATTCTTGGTACTCCCCATATGGGAATTCAGGGTCAGGCCGTGGGGAAGTGTGCGACGACGTGGTTCCTTGCTCTGCTGGAGGTGTCTGAGGAGAACTCTGTGGTGAAGACGGCTGCTCAGGGCTCTGCGCTGGCGGTGATGAGGAGAGCTCAGGGCTCTGTGCTGGTGGGGCTGGTGAAAGGCTGCGCTCGGCTGACTCGTGGGATGGCTGGCTTTGTTCTTGACTCTCCACAGAGGGAGTCTTGTTCTTGATTTCTTCCTCGGCCACCGCCATACTCCAGCGTCGCTTCTTGGGTGTGCCTGCTGGTTCAGAAGGTCCAGCAGGTATCTCCGTAACTACCTTCCACTTCTTCTTGCGGACAGGCAGTTTCGGCAGGCGTTCGGTACGCGCAGCCTCAGCATCAGCCAAGGCAAGCAGTGCTTCTCTCGCAGCTGTTTCAGCGTCATCGGCCCTTTTCTTGGCCGCAGATCTTTCAGCCCTCGTGAGTACCATTTTTGAATCGTGGAGGTTTGGAGAGAAGAATCACAGATGAAGAGAATCGAAGCTTTCTTGGAGTTCAGAGAATGGGAGAATCGTATAGATCAACGCGCCTTCTAACGGATATAAAGGAAACGGATAAATCCCAACGGCTATATTTTTGCGGATCCTGCAAATCCAGCGCAATCGTTGGAGATTTTTTTCATCTAAATGTCAATCTTTGCTCATCCGTATCTTTTATTTGGCCCAATATTTTCTTGATTTTTAAAGCTGGATTTACTCTCCTTGATTCCCTCTATTGATTCCCTACAAAAAGAAATAAAATCAACATCAAATTCGTAATTAAAATCATACAACAAAACACACAAACGATAACAGGAAAATCGCAAAAAATAAACTAAGGCATGAGCCTCATATTGACGAGCACAGTAATCACTCGTCCTCTCTCGTCCTTAATTTCACGCTTCAGTCAAGAGGAAGGCCGAGAGAGTCTTCACATCTCCTTCCTCATAGTAGTGCTTCAATCTTGCACCATTAACCATGAATGGTTGACCTTGCTGCAAGTTCTTTATCTCGATGGCACCATGAACAAACACATTAGTAATCATGAAAAGACCTGACCATCTGGACTTTAGTTTGCCTGGAAACAACCTCAATCGTGAGTTAAATAATAAAACAAGTTGGCCTTTCTTAAAGTCCTTGATCCTAAGTCTACTATCGTGCCAAATCTTGGTCTTTTCCTTATACATTTTGGCATTTTCATAAGACATTTGTCTAAGCTCATCAAGCTCGTGTAATTGCAGAGACCGCAACATTCCCGCATTGGTCACGCAGTAATTCAACTCTTTTAGTGCCCAAAATGCCTTAATTTCTAACTCAAATGGAAGATGACAAGCTTTACCATACACAAGTCTGTAAGGAGACATACCTAGGGGTGTCTTATATGCAGTTCTATATGCCCAAAGTGCATCCTCGAGTTTAAATGACCAGTCCTTTCTATTAGGTTTAACCACTTTTTCTAGGATGTTCTTAATCTCTCTATTTGAAATTTCAGCCTGACCATTCGAGTGTGGGTGATAGGGAGTGGCTACTCTATGTCTAATGTTATACTTAGCCAATACTCTCTCCATAGCCTTATTAATGAAGTGTGTCCCCTCATCACTAATGACAGCACGAGGTGTCCCAAACCTAGTAAAAATGTGCCTATGCAAGAATTTTATGACTGTTTTAGCATCATTATTAGGACATGCTATGGCCTCTACCCACTTGGATACGTAATCTACTGCCACCAAAATGTAAAGGTTACCTGAGGATGGAGGAAATGGTCCCATGAAGTCAATGCCCCATACATCAAAGAGCTCCAACTCTAAGATGTAGGTGAGAGGCATCTCATCCTTTCGACTGAGGTTACCTGTTCTTTGGCATTCATCACAGCTGTGGGCATAGCTGTGGGCATCCTTGAAGATCGTTGGCCAATAGTAGCCACTCTGAAATACCTTTGCAGCTGTTCTTTGGCCACCAAAGTGTCCACCATAAGGAGCTGTGTGACAGTGCTGCAGCACAGACTTCGCCTCAGCAGCTGAAACACACTTCCTTAGCAAGCCGTCAGCACATGTTGTGTAAAGTGTGGGGTCATCCCAGATGAATTTCCTTGCCTCATGAAGGAACCTCTTCTTCTCTTGTCCTCCCTTGAAAACTGGTAATACCTGTGATGCAAGGAAGTTAGCAATGTCAGCGAACCAAGGTTCCTCATCGTTATCACGATGAGTCAACACAAAGACATGTTCATCAATAAAAGCATCAGAAATTGCGGGTTCCGCAATTTTTTCGCAATTGTGCTGCAATCGAGAAAGGTGATCCGCAACCACATTTTCACATCCTTTCTTGTCTCGAATGTCCAGATCAAATTCCTGCAGCAATAACACCCACCTAATCAACCTAGGCTTAGCATCAGCCTTCCTCATGAGATACTTCAAGGCAGAATGGTCAGTGTACACAATTGTCCTAGTGCCTACAATATAGTTTCTAAATTTCTCACAAGCAAACACTACAGCAAGCATCTCTTTTTCAGTAGTTGTATAATTACATTGAGCCTCATTCAGGGTTTTACTAGCATAGTATACAGGGTGTGTTAGCTTGTCAATCTTCTGTCCTAACATAA
This sequence comes from Herpetospermum pedunculosum, assembly GCA_028017165.1. Taxonomy (NCBI): domain Eukaryota; kingdom Viridiplantae; phylum Streptophyta; class Magnoliopsida; order Cucurbitales; family Cucurbitaceae; genus Herpetospermum; species Herpetospermum pedunculosum. The sequence continues at coordinate 46,270,523 of CM051528.1, read as the reverse complement.
CCCCTACAGCATAGTCACTAGCATCACATAACATCTCAAATGGGAGATCCCAATCTGGTCCTACTATAATAGGTGCCGTGACTAGTGCTTCCTTAAGGGTTTTCCAAGCTACTAAACATTCCTTAGAGAAGATGAATGGCCTATTGAGCTCTAGAAGCTCACACAGAGGCTTGGCTATCTTAGAAAAGTCCTTAATGAACCTTCTGTAGAAGCCAGCATGTCCTAAGAAACTTCTAATGGCCTTGACATTCTGAGGCTCTACCAACTTCTCTATGATTTCTATCTTAGCCCTGTCAACTTCTACACCTGCCCTTGACACTCTATGACCTAAGACAATCCCCTCATCTACCATGAAGTGACACTTCTCCCAATTAAGGACTAAGTTAGTCTCTTCACATCTAGCCAGGACTTGTCCTAAATTCTCTAGACAGTTGGTAAAGGAATCCCCAAAGACTGAGAAATCATCCATGAATATCTCTATCATGGACTCATCCAAATCAGAGAAGATTGCCAACATGCACCTTTGGAAAGTTGCCGGTGCATTGCATAGGCCAAAAGGCATTCTGCGAAAGGCAAAAGTTCCAAAAGGGCAAGTGAAGGTGGTCTTCTCTTGATCCTTAGGGTCTATAGTGATCTGGTTATAACCTGAATAACCGTCTAAGAAACAGTAGTAGGCTCTACCAGCTATTCTGTCTAACATTTGGTCAATAAATGGTAGAGGGAAATGGTCTTTTTTGGTCTCTTTATTTAGCTTCCTATAATCCATACATACTCTCCACCCTGTGACAGTCCTAGTTGGAATCAGTTCATTGTTCTCATTGACTACCACAGTCATCCCCCCCTTCTTAGGTACACACTGTATAGGGCTCACCCACTGACTACTAGCTATGGGGAAGATCACACCAGCATCTAACCATTTAATTATTTCTTTCTTAACTACCTCTTTCATAGAGGGATTCAGCCTACGTTGATGATCTACTCTAGGTGTGTGCTCTTCCTCTAGTATAATCTTATGCATGCAATAAGAAGGGCTAATGCCTCTAATATCAGCAATAGTCCATGCAATAGCCTTCCTATGTTGCTTAAGTAGTAATATTAATTCAACCTCATGCTGTTCACTTAGCTTAGAAGAAATAATTACAGGCAAAGTCTCATTATTCCCTAAATATGCATATTTGAGGTGAGTGGGGAGAGGTTTTAATTCTAATACAGGTGGATGCTCAATGGATGGCTTTAAAAGATTCAAGGCTCTATCAGTTAAGTCAATATTCATACAAACATGCTGAGGGTTATTTACAGATATGTCCATTATCTCAGCTATGTTTAAATCAGTTAATTCTAATCCTACATAGTTATTAGCATGCTTAGTCAACAGTTCATGCTCTAATTGTTCGTCCATTAAAGAATCTACAACGTCCATGCTAGCACAGGATTCAAGGTCAGAGGGGTACCTTAAAGCTTTATACACACTAAATTTCACCTCTTCATCATGAACCCTCATAGTGAGCTCACCTTTTTGGACGTCGATCAGGGCCCTACCTGTGGCAAGAAAAGGTCTGCCTAATAGGATGGGGACCTCCTTGTCTGCTTCATAATCCAGGATAATGAAATCTGCAAGGAAAATAAATTTGTCAACTTTCACTAGAATATCCTCAATCTTACCTTCAGGGTATGCAATGGATCTGTCTGCTAGTTGTAAAGTGACAGTGGTTGGACGTGCTTCTCCTATTCCCAACTGGCGGAATAGTGATAGGGGCATGAGGTTTATGCTGGCGCCCAGGTCACAAAGCGCTCTGCCCACGTGCTTGCCTCCAAGTTCTACAGGTAAGGTGAAGGAACCAGGATCCTTCTCCTTCTTGGGCAGCTTGTTCTGGAGGATGGCACTGCACTCCTCAGTGAGATTTACTGTTTCAAACTCACCAATTATTTTTTTGTTAGTAATAATATCTTTCAAAAACTTTACATAGGAAGGCATAGACTGTAAAACTTCTACAAAAGGAATGTTGACATGCACTTGCTTAAGAATTTCTAAGAATTTATTAAAGTGCACTTCCTGTTCCTGCTTCTTCTTAAGCCTTCGAGGATATGGAGGTGGTGGCACATATGCAGGCACGTCAGGTCGCCTTAGGATTGGTGGAGGCCTTGGAATTTCTTCTATCTCCTCAATAATCGGCTCCAGCCTGGCTCCTGATGTGCTTGTTGATGGTGGACCTTGGTTTGGCAGAGACTCCAGTGGAGCACTAGACTCAGTGTTCTCTACTCTCTTTGGTGTGTCTTTGGTGTTGCTTACCAATGGTCTACCACTTCTAAGTTCAATTGCTTGAACTTGTTCTTTACCATCTCTCCTTGGCACTTCAGTGTCAGCAGGGAGTCTACCTTGGGGCCTACTCTTGAGTTCATTGGCTAACTGGCCTATTTGGTTCTCTAGGCTCCTAAGAGTGGCTTGCTGACTTTGCAAAGTAGCATCATTTTTGGCTATGTATTCCTTGAGTAAGTTTTCTACAGAAGATCCTACAGGTTGGCTGTAAGGTTTTTGATACATTGATTGGTTATGTTGGGGAGTGAAACCAGGTGTTCCACTCGGTCTAGGTTGGTTAGGATTTTGGTTAGTATTCTGTTGGCCACCCCATGACAGGTTTGGGTGGTTCCTCCAACCAGGGTTGTAAGTATTGGAATAGGGGTTGTTCCTAGGCTGCTGCTGACTTCCAATATAGCAGACTGAGGCTGGATTCCCAGGGCAGTATTCATACAGGTGCCCTTCCCCACAGAATCCACATATAAGTGTTTCACCTTAACTTGGTTGGGTGCCCATTGACATGGCGGTAGCGGTGTTAACACTTGGTTGGAGATTGGCTTGAGCCATTTGCTTAACTAGGTTGGTCAGGGCATTTATTTGGCTGCTCATTGCACTTAGAGCATCCTTGTCTTGAGCTCTAGTTGGCTCAACTGGATCATCTGACCACCTACAGTGAGATGCTGAGATCTTTTCCAAGATCTCATAGGCCTCGTTGTAGCTCTTGGACAACATGGAGCCTCCAGCGGATGAATTTAAGACTTGTCTAGTGCTGGGATTGCATCCTTTGAAAAAGACCTATATTTGGATACACCATGGGATGCCATGGTGTGGTCATTTAAGAAGTAGATCTTTGAACCTTGTCCAAGCTTCGTGAAGAGACTCATTATCAGCTTGCTTGAATTTAACTATGTCATCACGAAAGGTAGAATTCCTATCAGGTGGGAAGTATTTGACTAGGAATTTTTCTGCTAAGTCTGTCCAATTGCGGACAGATCCAGAGGGTAATGAGTTTAACCATGTTTTGGCTTTGTCCCTCAAAGAGTAAGGGAACAAGTATAGCCTCAAAGCTTCTTGGGAAACTCCAGGGATGATGAAGGTATCACTGACTCCTAAGAAGTTCCTAAGATGGTTGTGGGGGTCCTCATTTTCCACTCCAAAGAATTGTCCCACAGTGGACAACATTTGGAACATCACTGGCTTTAACTCGAATGAGTGGGCAGTGATTTCAGGACGGATTATGCTGGGGTTCAGCTCCCCAGGCATAGGTACTAAATATGAGAGGATGGCACTATTCTTGTCATTCGCTATTTCGATGGGATTGCGAATGACAGGTACCTGATTTGGAACTATCTCTTCCATTTCTTCTTGAGACAATTGCGGAGGAATTGCGGTTCCCGCAATTACTTGAGGTATAGAGGGTTGGTTAAAGAGACGTTTCTTGGCTCTATTTCTGGCCCTAAGTAATCTCTCAGGCTCAGGATTGAACTCTAGATCACTACTTGAAGGCTCACTCATAAACTAACCCAATAGTACCTGCAAAAGAAATGAAACAGATCAGCTTCAATAGGCAATAAACTTGGTATTTCAAACTTAACAAACTTCGTTTTCACTTAAATAAATCCCCGGCAGCGGCGCCAAAAACTTGTTGCGTGCTCAATGTGTTAAAATAAATAAGCAATAAGGCAGAGAGAGCACTCAGAACATGCAAGCATACATGGTCTTATAGCAAGTAGTAAGTATATTTCATTCGTTTTCCCAAAGAGATTTATTATAAGCTATTCATGAAGTGTAAAGTTAAGAAAGAAGGGGTGGATTTGATGGGGTAGAATTGGTTTTTAATTGTCTATTTCCTACTGAATACGAAGAGGGTAGCAACATAAACAAGTGCAAGTCAAAGCTAAACTCAAATGAGAAGAGACGAGATTAATAAATGAAGACAAAAACAGCTAGACAGAATTGTAACTTAGCAGAATTGCGGAAACAACAATTCTACCGCAATTTAGTAACAGCGAAATGGTGTAAAATGATGAGTTAAGGGCTACTAACGACTATCCTATAGGCTTTTTCATACGATTCTCAAGCACTGGATCAACTCTCTATGCATCAAACTATCTCATTCTCATGTATCTTCCGATTTCATGCATTAGATTCTTTAGTTTACTCATGTCCAAGTAAGGTCTTAAGCATCTTGTTAAGGCAGAAAAATATGGTTTGTACTAGGGAAACGCCTATTCCTAGGTCGTTTCCTGGTTACCTTGAAAGGCTAGCATGATAGTATGACTCTGAACTCTTACTCCTTCCAGAGGTTAGGAGTTCTTTGGACAAAATGGATGGCCAATCGAAATTGCCCGTGGGATGAAGCTTACATACAATCAATGCTTCGAGAGCTATCCTACATGCTTGGTTCACGTTTTTTAGCCTAAAGTGTTGTCATTAGCATGCCCCTAAGTGATTTAGCTACTCATGGATGTAAACAGAATAGAAACAAGAGAAGAAGTAGACATGCTTAGAAGGAATTTAAAGACAAAACAGTAAGGGAAAGCAATAGAATGTAAAGGCAAGAAACTGTGAAATGAAGAATTGAGATTTGATTACTTGATTGTTTGACTGACAAAGGAAAGCTTTAAAGCAAATAACAGGAAGACAGAACACAACAAAATAGTCTAAACTAGCTACTAGAAAAGAAACAGCAACAAGACAAAGCTGGAAAATGGAAATGAAGAGCAAAAAGCAGTAAAACAAGCTCGAATGTCTCGTTGCAGCCGCCTCGAATGAAGGATGAGAAAGGTCAGCCTTGCTTGGATGAATCCAATCGGGAGAGAAGAAGAATCTCCTCTCCTTCCTATCAGATTATCGATTCCAACAGCTGAGCTTCGCAAACCAGCAGACGGCAAAGGAAAACAGGAGAAAAGATGGACTGCGAGAAGACTTCTACGCTTTCGGATGATGTTTGAACCCTCGACTTTGACCCCTATTTATAGTAGTCTGCAGACGTCTTTGGGCCAAGGAGAACCATCAATCTTCAACGTCGTACTTCAGAATGGATGGAGGAGAAAGAACGAATCCCTGAAATAACAGAAATTAACAGAAAAAGATCAGTCAACTTACGGTTTTCACTTGAAACATTGCGGGTTCAGCAATTTTTCCGCAATGCTTGTTTTTCATTCTTTTCCTTCGGTTTTCAACCCTTTTTTTTCCTATTGTACATAAGTCCTAATTTAGCTACCTTCTTCTAATTCTCATATTTAAGCATAGGTTTAGGCTAAATGCTATCAAAAACACCTAAGAGTGAACATCTTTCTAAGATAATTAAGTCCTAAAAAGGTCACTTTTGGAGACGTAACAGAGCTCGTGCGTCCGTTGGGCATGTTCGAGTGCTTAAAGCAGAGTTTTAGCGCCCCGGGAATGCATCGGGAAGAGGGGAACTTGTTCCGTGAAGAAACGGGCCAAAACAGCCTTGGAGAGGCAAAACTTCAGCCCCAAACCCGAGAGCCAGCGTCGAGCTATAGCGTCGAGACGCTGGCTCGACGCTGGAAAAACCCGAGAGCAAGCGTCGAGTGATAGCGTCGAGACGCTAGCTCGACGCTGCCCTGGCGTCGAGACCCTGCTTGGCGTCGAGACGCTCCGGAGGAGGCGCGCGCAGGAATTTTATCGGGGCAGCGTCGCGACGCTGGCCTTGCGTCGCGACGCCATCGCGAGCGCGCGCGCGGATTACTTAGGGCACAGCGTCGAGACTGTTGCGTGCTCAATGTGTAAAGATAAATATGCAAAAGGGTAGAGAGAGCACTTAGAACATGCAAGCATACATGGTCTCACAGCAAGTAGTAAGTATATTTCATTCGTTTTTTCCACAGAGACTCATTTTTAGCTATTCGCGAAGTGTGTTTGTTAAGAAAGATGGGATGAATTTGAGGGGATAAAATTGGTTTTTAATTACCTAAGTTTTGCTGAATGTGTAAAGGAATATACCATAAACAAGGTAAAGTTAAAATCAGGCTCAAAGAACAAGAGATGGAATCAATAAACGAAGAAGAAAACAGCTACACAGAATGCGTTTTAGCAGAATTGCGAGAACCGCAATTAATCCGCAATTAAATGGCAGCGAAACTGATTAAAAGGGTGAATTAAGGGCTACTAATGACTATCCTATAGGCAGTTTATTACGATTATCAAGCTTTGGATCAACTCTCTATACATCAAACTCACTCTATCTCAAGTATCGTCCGATTCCATGCATGAGAGACTCAAGTTTACTCGACTTCAAAGTAAGGTCTTAAGCACCTTGTTAAAACAGGAGTGTTTAGTTTGTACTAGGGAAACGCCTATTCCTAGGCCGTTTCCTGATTACCATGAAAGGCTAGCATGATTATATGACTCTGAACTCTTACTCCTTCCAGAGGTTAGGAGTTCTTTGGACAAAATGGATGGCCAATCGAAATTGCCCGTGGGATGAAGCTTACATACAATCAATGTTCGAGTGTTAATCTGCCTACTTGACTCACGTTTTTTAGCCTATAATTCTGTCATTAGCATGCCCCTAAGTGATTTTAGTTACTCATGGATATGTAGAGAACAGAAATGGTAGATAAAACAGACATGCTTAGAAGATAAATGTACTTAAAACAGCAAGCCAAAGCCGTAGCAGGAACAGATGGAAACTGTAAAATGCAGAAGTATACTTCGATTACTCTAAGTGTTTGAATGACAAAGGGAAGCTCTAAAAGAAATGAATTCAAGACAGACAACAACGAAATGCAGTAATTGAAATGCTAAACTAAGAACAACAGTGATCAGAAATGGAAATGAGAAGAACAGAGCAGAAAAACAGTAAAGGTTTGCTAGAAAACTCCGTGGCAGTCGCCTCGAATGATGGTGATGAAAAGTCAGCCGTGCTTGGATGAATCCAATCGAGAGAGAAGAAGAATCTCCTCTCCTTCCTATCAGATTATCGGTTCCAAAAGCTTAGACTCTCACTCCAACAGACGGCAAAGGAAAACAGATGGAAATGGTGGACTGCGAGAAGACTTCTGCGCTTCCAATGATGACTGAACCTCCGACTTTGACCCCCTTTTATAGTAGTTTGCAGGTGCGTTTGGGCCAAGGAGAACCATCAACCTTCAACGTCATATATCAGAATGGATGGAGGAGAAAGGACGAATCCCTGAAAAGTCGGATCTAAACAGAAAAAGATCAGCCAACTTACGGTTTTAACTTGAATAATTGCGGTCACCGCAATTATTCCGCAATTCATTTGCAATGGTTATTTTTTCATTCTTTTCTTCGGTTTTCAACCCTTTTTCTACCTATTGTACACAAGTCCTATATTAGCTACCTTCTTCTAATTCTCATATTAAAGCATAGGTTTAAGCTAATTGCTAACAAAAACACCTAAATGTGTACATCTTCTTAAGCTAAATGGGTCCTAAATAAGTCACTTTCAGAGACTTAACACACCCCCAAACTTAAGGCTTTGCTTGTCCTCAAGCATACTAAGGACTTACCTAGGCTGCTGTTTCTTCTTCTTTAACCACTCACTAACTCCCTTATAACCCTATCTCTAGCAATGCTGTCCTGTGACACATTTCTAAGTTTAGAACTAACCTCTTGTCTAGCTTCTTCTGACTTCACCTGCCTACTATACCTACTGTCTTTGTTAACCCCCTACTGTTGATCTAACTACTTTTGTGATATCATGCCACTATCCCTAAGGTTTCAAATTCTACCAAGCTTTACTCCAGACTCAGTACATGCTTCTAGCTTATTTTTAATGTGTCTAGGATTCCTTAGAGTCATGCCAGTCTTAGTATTAACAGTGACAGTGGTACTTTTAGAGAACAACCTAAGCCCTGGCATCACTACATTGGATATACACTCATCTCCCTAAAACAACCCTACAAGTTACAACTTTTGTGCTTAGCTACTTTGAGGATCAGAGTTCTTTTAAATAGGACATCTAAGCCACAAAGTTATAACTCCTAGGTATACATTCTTCTTCCCTATATTTTTCTCTTTTTTTTTTCTTAGGTGGAGCTTCTCCTTTGGTTGCCTTTTGATGCAACGCCACTTGTGGGTTACACACTTGGCACTGACTACTCAGCAACCTAAGAGACACTCCCCCCCTTTATTCTTTTTTCATTTTGTTCATCATTTTTTTTTTAAAAGGAGAAGAAGAATGCTTATGTTTCTAAGGGAGAGAGGAATGTTCCTAGGCCTAGGGTGGCCTCCCCCAAACTTCAACTACTCATTGTCCCCAATGAGTGTTTGAGGTGGCACACCCCCAAACTTGTCCTAGAAGCATCTAGTCTAAAGTAAAACTAAGAGAATCTAAACATCCTAGGCATAGGCAAAACATTCTAGAAGCAACTATCCCAGCAGAAGAAAATTTGAACATAACAGACAGGTTTAAGGACTTATGGTTTATGCATGCTGAGCACTATTCAGAGGCAAATTTAAACTATCAAAGGGTGTCCTATGACACTCATCCAGCATGCTTCAAGATCAGTTATATAAGGTGGTCATGCTAGCAGCAAAAGATAGAATGTAACAGATCACAGCCTAACTAAACAGACAGTCCAAAACATGCAAACAGTCACAAAAATTGCGGGAACCGCAATTATTTCGCAATCCATTCCGGGCAGATATAACATTAACTCAGGCCCCTAGCATGCTTTTTCCCGTTACTCATGCATCCTAAAAATAAAACTAAACTATCCTACCTATTCAGCTAACATCAAACTAGACTAAGCAAAAGAAAAAGCATAAAACTAAACATTAAAAACAGATCAAAAATTGAATACAAAACAGCATACTATACATGATTCTATCAAAAAGCAGGAAAATTGTCTTTTGTTTCTTAAGGGATCAGTAATACTCCCTCTAGTGCTCTTCAAACCAGCACTCAATTCTCATCATCCTCATCGGGTCGCCTTGGTCGTGGGGGCACCCATGGAGTTAGGAGGTTGGTGGGGAAGTCTGGGAAGATGCACCCCAACTGGTCTGCAACTTCTCTGTCCCTTGCCTGCGCATAGTTGGCCCATCTTAAAGTCTTTGATCCTGAGTCTACTGTCATGCCATATTTTTGTCTTTTCTTTGTACATCTTGGCATTCTCATAGGCCATGTGCCTAAGCTCATCAAGTTCATGTAGCTGTAGAGATCTCAATGTCCCCGCATCCTTTACACAAAAATTTAATTCTTTCATGGCCCAAAATGCCTTGTTTTCCAACTCAAGTGGCAAGTGGCAAGCCTTGCCATACACCAACCTATAGGGAGACATTCCTAGAGGTGTCTTATATGCTGTTCTATAAGCCCAAAGTGCATCCTCAAGCTTGAAAGACCAGTCTTTCCTATTAGGTTTGACTACCTTTTCTAGGATGTTCTTTATCTCCCTATTGGAAATCTCAGCTTGGCCATTTGAGTGTGGGTGGTAGGGAGTAGCTACCCTATGTCTAATGTTATATTTAGCCAATATCTTCTCCATAGCCTTATTAATGAAATGTGACCCCTCATCACTAATGATAGCACGAGGAGTCCCAAATCTAGTGAAAATGTGCCTATGCAAGAAGCTAGTGACTGTTTTAGCATCATTATTAGGACATGCTTTAGCTTCTACCCACTTTGACACGTAGTCTACTGCTACTAAGATGTACAGGTTACCTGATGATGGAGGGAATGGTCCCATGAAATCAATGCCCCACACATCAAAGAGCTCCAACTCTAAGATGTAGGTGAGAGGCATCTCATCCTTACGACTGAGGTTACCTGTCCTTTGGCATTCGTCACAGTTGTGGGCATAATTGTGGGCGTCCTTGAAGATTGTTGGCCAGTAGTAGCCACTCTGAAATACCTTAGCAGCTGTTCTTTGACCACCAAAGTGCCCACCGTAAGGAGATGAGTGACAGTGCTGCAGCACAGACTTCGCTTCAGCAGCTGTAACACACTTCCTCAACAACCCATCAGCACAGGTCCTGTAAAGTATGGGGTCATCCCAGATGAATTTCCTTGCTTCATGGAGGAACCTCTTCTTCTCTTGTCCTCCCTTGAACACTGGCAATACCTGTGATGCACGGAAGTTAGCAATGTCAGCAAACCAAGGTTCCTCATCGTTTTCACGATGAGTCAAAGCAAAGATATGTTCATCTATAAAAGCATCAGAAATTGCGGGGTCCGCAATTTTTTCGCAATTGTGCTGCAATCGAGACAGGTGATCGGCAACCACGTTTTCACATCCCTTCTTGTCCCGAATGTCCAAATCGAATTCCTGCAGCAATAACACCCATCTAATCAATCTAGGCTTAGCATCAGCCTTCCTCATAAGATATTTTAAAGCAGAATGGTCAGTATATACAATGGTCCTAGTTCCTACAATATAGTTTCTAAATTTTTCACAAGCAAAGACTACAGCAAGCATCTCTTTCTCTGTAGTTGTGTAATTACATTGAGCCTCATTCAAGGTCTTACTAGCATAATAGACAGGATGTGTGAGCTTGTCAATCTTCTGTCCTAACATGACTCCTACAGCATAGTTACTGGCATCACATAGCATCTCAAATGGGAGATCCCAATTTGGTCCTACTATGATTGGTGCTGTGACCAGTGCTTTCTTAAGGGTTTTCCAAGCTAATACACATTCCTTAGAAAAGATGAATGGCCTACCTAGCTCTAGAAGCTCACATAGAGGCTTGGCTATCTTAGAAAAGTCCTTGATGAACCTTCTATAGAAGCCAGCATGTCCTAGGAAACTCCTAATAGCCTTGACATTCTGGGGCTCTACCAATTTCTCTATGACCTCTATTTTTGCCCTATCCACTTCTACACCTGCCCTTGACACTCTATGTCCTAAGACAATCCCTTCATCTACCATAAAATGGCACTTTTCCCAATTTAGGACTAGGTTGGTCTCTTCACACCTAGCCAGGACTTGTCCTAGGTTCTCTAGACAGGTTTTAAATGAGTCCCCAAAGACTGAGAAGTCATCCATGAATATTTCTATTATGGACTCATCCAACTCAGAGAAGATCGCCATCATGCACCTTTGGAAAGTTGCCGGTGCATTGCACAAGCCAAAAGGCATTCTGCGGAAGGCAAACGTTCCAAAAGGGCAAGTGAAGGTAGTCTTCTCTTGATCCTTAGGGTCTATAGTGATTTGATTATAGCCAGAGTACCCATCTAAAAAACAATAGTAGGCTCTACCAGCTATTCTGTCTAGCATCTGGTCAATGAATGGTAGAGGGAAATGGTCTTTTTTAGTTTCTTTATTTAATTTTCTGTAATCCATACATACTCTCCACCCTGTGACAGTCCTTGTTGGAATCAGTTCGTTGTTCTCATTGACTACCACAGTTATTCCCCCCTTTTTAGGTACACATTGGATGGGGCTCACCCACTGGCTACTAGCTATGGGGAAAATTACTCCTGCATCTAACCACTTTATTATTTCTTTCTTTACTACCTCTTTCATAGAGGGGTTTAACCTACGCTGGTGATCTACCTTAGGTGTGTGCTCTTCCTCTAGTATGATTTTATGCATGCAATAAGAAGGGCTAATGCCTCGAATATCAGCAATAGTCCATGCTATAGCCTTCCTATGTTGCTTAAGCAGTAAAATTAAATCAACCTCATGCTGTTCACTTAGCTTAGAAGAAATAATTACAGGCAGCGTATCATTATCTCCTAGATATGCGTATTTGAGGTGAGTTGGTAGTGGTTTCAGTTCTAAAACAGGTGGATGCTCAATGGAGGGCTTTAACGGATTTACAGTTCTATCAGTTAAGTCTATAGTCATACATACATGCTGAGGTCTATCTACAGGCACATTCATTATGTCAGATACATTTAGATCATCTACATCTAATCCTACATATTCGTTAGCATGCTTGGTTAATAATACATGCTCTAATTGTTCTTCCATTAGTGAGTCAACAACATCAATGCTAGCACAAGACTCAGAATCAGAGGGATACCTTAAAGCTTTGTAAACACTAAATTTTACCTCTTCATCATGAACCCTCATAGTTAACTCACCTTTTTGCACGTCTATTAGTGCCCTACCTGTGGCTAGAAATGGTCTACCTAGCAGGATGGGGACCTCCTTGTCTGCCTCATAGTCCAGGACAATGAAATCTGCAAGGAAAATAAATTTGTCAACTTTAACTAGAATATCCTCAATCTTACCTTCTGGATATGCGATGGATCTGTCTGCTAGTTGTAAAGTGACAGTGGTTGGACGTGCTTCTCCCATTCCCAACTGGCGGAATAGGGACAGGGGCATGAGATTTATGCTGGCGCCCAGGTCACAAAGCGCTCTGCCCACGTGCTTGCCTCCAAGTTCTACAGGTAGGGTGAAGGAACCAGGATCCTTCTCCTTCTTGGGCAGCTTGTTTTGGAGGATGGCACTGCACTCCTCGGTGAGGTTTACTGTTTCAAACTCACCAATTATTTTTTTGTTAGTAATAATGTCCTTCAAAAACTTTACATATGAAGGCATAGACTGTAAAACCTCTACAAACGGAATGTTAACATGCACTTGCTTAAGTATTTCTAAAAATTTATTAAAATGAACTTCCTGTTCCTGCTTCTTCTTCAGCCTTCGAGGATATGGAGGTGGTGGCACATATGCAGGCACGTCAGGACGCCTTAAGATAGGTGGAGGCCTTGGAATTTCTTCTACGTCCTCTACAATTGGCTCTAGCCTGGCTCCTGATGTGCTAGTCGGTGGTGGACCTTGGCTTGGCAGAGACTCCAGTGGAGCACTAGACTCAGTGTTCTCTACTCTCTTTGGTGTGTCCTTTGTGTTGCTCACCAATGGTCTTCCACTCCTAAGTTCAATGGCTTGAACTTGTTCTTTGCCATCTCTCCTTGGTACCTCGGTATCAGCAGGGAGTCTACCTTGGGGCCTACTTTTAAGTTCATTGGCTAATTGGCCTATTTGGTTTTCCAGGCTCCTAAGAGTAGCTTGCTGGCTCTGAAGAGTAGCATCATTCTTAGCGATATACTCCTTGAGTAGGTTTTCTACAGAAGATCCTACAGGTTGATTATAAGGTTTTTGGTACATTGACTGGTTATGTTGGGGAGTGAAACCAGGTGTTCCACTCGGTCTAGGTTGGTTAGGATTTTGGTTAGTGTTTTGTTGGCCACCCCATGACAGGTTAGGGTGGTTTCTCCAACCAGGGTTATAGGTGTTGGAGTAGGGGTTATTCCTAGGCTGCTGCTGGCTTCCTACATAGCAGACCGAGGATGGATTCCCAGGGCAATATTCATAAGGGTGCCCTTCCCCACAGAATCCACAGATTGGTGCCTCGCCTTGACTTGGTTGGGTGCCCATTGACATGGCTGTGGCGGTATTGGCACTGGTTTGGAGATTGGCCTGAGCCATTTGCTTGACTAAGTTGGTCAGGGCATTTATTTGGGTGCTCATGGCGCTTAGAGCATCCTTGTCTTGAGCCCTAGTTGGCTCTACTGGATCGTCTGACCATCTACAGTGAGATGCTGAGATCTTCTCCAAGATCTCATAAGCTTCGTTGTAACTCTTGGACAACATGGAACCTCCAGCAGATGAATTTAGAACTTGTCTGGTGCTGGGGTTGCATCCTTTAAAGAAAACTTCTATTTGGATACACCATGGAATGCCATGGTGTGGACATTTAATGAGAAGATCTTTGAATCTAGTCCAAGCTTCGTGAAGAGACTCATTATCAGCTTGTTTAAACTTTATGATATCATCACGAAAGGTTGAATTCCTATCAGGTGGGAAGTATTTGACTAGGAATTTTTCTGCTAAATCTGTCCAATTGCGGACAGATCCTGAGGGTAAAGAATTTAGCCACGTTTTGGCTTTGTCCCTCAAAGAGTAAGGGAAAAGATATAGCCTCAGGGCTTCTTGGGAAACTCCAGGGATTAGGAATGTGTCACTAACTCCTAGGAAGTTCCTAAGGTGGTTATGGGGGTCCTCATTTTCTATTCCAAAGAATTGTCCCACAGTGGACAACATTTGGAACATCACTGGTTTTAACTCGAATGAGTGGGCAGTGATTTCAGGACGGATTATGCTGGGGTTCAGCTCCCCAGGCATAGGTACTAGATATGAAAGAATGGCACTATTCTTGTCATTCGCTATTTCGATGGGGTTGCGAATGGCTTGTGCCGGATTTGGAACTAGATCGCCCATTTCTTTAGTTTCAGGTGTGGTTTGAGGTATAGGAGGTTGTTTAAAGAGACGTTTCTTTGCCTTATTCCTAGCTCGAAGTGATCTTTCTGGTTCAGGATCGAACTCTAAATTACTATGTGAACGCTCACTCATAAACTACCTTAATAGCACCTGCAAAAGAAATGAAACAGATTAGTTTCACTCAATGATAAACTTGATTTTTCAAACTTAACAACTTCGTTTTCACTTAAAATAAGTCCCCGGCAGCGGCGCCAAAAACTTGTTGCGTGCTCAATGTGTAAAGATAAATATGCAAAAGGGTAGAGAGAGCACTTAGAACATGCAAGCATACATGGTCTCACAGCAAGTAGTAAGTATATTTCATTCGTTTTTTCCACAGAGACTCATTTTTAGCTATTCGCGAAGTGTGTTTGTTAAGAAAGATGGGATGAATTTGAGGGGATAAAATTGGTTTTTAATTACCTAAGCTTTGCTGAATGTGTAAAGGAATATACCATAAACAAGGTAAAGTTAAAATCAGGCTCAAAGAACAAGAGATGGAATCAATAAACGAAGAAGAAAACAGCTACACAGAATGCGTTTTAGCAGAATTGCGAGAACCGCAATTAATCCGCAATTAAATGGCAGCGAAACTGATTAAAAGGGTGAATTAAGGGCTACTAATGACTATCCTATAGGCAGTTTATTACGATTATCAAGCTTTGGATCAACTCTCTATACATCAAACTCACTCTATCTCAAGTATCGTCCGATTCCATGCATGAGAGACTCAAGTTTACTCGACTTCAAAGTAAGGTCTTAAGCACCTTGTTAAAACAGGAGTGTTTAGTTTGTACTAGGGAAACGCCTATTCCTAGGCCGTTTCCTGATTACCATGAAAGGCTAGCATGATTATATGACTCTGAACTCTTACTCCTTCCAGAAGTTAGGAGTTCTTTGGACAAAATGGATGGCCAATCGAAATTGCCCGTGGGATGAAGCTTACATACAATCAATGTTCGAGTGTTAATCTGCCTACTTGACTCACGTTTTTTAGCCTATAATTCTGTCATTAGCATGCCCCTAAGTGATTTTAGTTACTCATGGATATGTAGAGAACAGAAATGGTAGATAAAACAGACATGCTTAGAAGATAAATGTACTTAAAACAGCAAGCCAAAGCCGTAGCAGGAACAGATGGAAACTGTAAAATGCAGAAGTATACTTCGATTACTCTAAGTGTTTGAATGACAAAGGGAAGCTCTAAAAGAAATGAATTCAAGACAGACAACAACGAAATGCAGTAATTGAAATGCTAAACTAAGAACAACAGTGATCAGAAATGGAAATGAGAAGAACAGAGCAGAAAAACAGTAAAGGTTTGCTAGAAAACTCCGTGGCAGTCGCCTCGAATGATGGTGATGAAAAGTCAGCCGTGCTTGGATGAATCCAATCGAGAGAGAAGAAGAATCTCCTCTCCTTCCTATCAGATTATCGGTTCCAAAAGCTTAGACTCTCACTCCAACAGACGGCAAAGGAAAACAGATGGAAATGGTGGACTGCGAGAAGACTTCTGCGCTTCCAATGATGACTGAACCTCCGACTTTGACCCCCTTTTATAGTAGTTTGCAGGTGCGTTTGGGCCAAGGAGAACCATCAACCTTCAACGTCATATATCAGAATGGATGGAGGAGAAAGGACGAATCCCTGAAAAGTCGGATCTAAACAGAAAAAGATCAGCCAACTTACGGTTTTAACTTGAATAATTGCGGTCACCGCAATTATTCCGCAATTCATTTGCAATGGTTATTTTTTCATTCTTTTCTTCGGTTTTCAACCCTTTTTCTACCTATTGTACACAAGTCCTATATTAGCTACCTTCTTCTAATTCTCATATTAAAGCATAGGTTTAAGCTAATTGCTAACAAAAACACCTAAATGTGTACATCTTCTTAAGCTAAATGGGTCCTAAATAAGTCACTTTCAGAGACTTAACAGAGACGCTGGCCTAGCGTCTCGACGCTACGACGATGGCAGCAGCTAAAAGACAATTTTTCTGCACTTTTTTGGATATCTTCATCTTCTTCATCTCTCTACGGTTTTAGGCGATTTTGGTCTCCTTCTTCCCCATTTTCTCTCTATATTCCGTGGAGCTCCGCCATTGTTGGCATGCTTGTGAGCTCCACTCTCCATTGTAATAGGTAGATGAACTCTTCCATGGTCGTTGTTGGAGCGGGATTGACGAACCGCGCCATGAGCGGCTAAGGTAAGAGTGACGGTTTGGGATTTGTTTAGGGGGATTTTGTTAGACGATTTAGCTTTGATAATCTGAGTTTTGATATGCATATTGGTTCTGTTTACTTTGCATTTATCTGCTTTGCTTAATCCAACGCTCATGTTAAAATACGCCGATTGACACTCGAGTAGTTTCGCATGATGTGTATGTTAAAGAGTAGCGATGCCGTGCCTCTCACTGCTCGACTAAGTAACACAGGTAGATAGAATTAAATCGAAGTATCGGGTCGGGTTGGATAATTGTTGATTGCATACAGCGTTTGCGGGCAATCTACTAGCAATTAGAATTCACGCTCGAATGTTCGTCGCGGTTAGCTAGTGACTGTCTAAATTTACTTTGGGGCTGATCACCTTGACGTAGGATTAGACAAAGTGTAATTAGAACTGTGTGGTCTAATAAAAATCTATGGAGTCGGCTACTTTGGGGCTTCTCTGGTAGTCGTCCGCGTGTTCAGTAAATAGAATTCCATGTTATTAGAGTTAAATGATAAGCTGAATTTGTCTAACAATTGATCCCGAGACTCCCCAAACCGTACACACGTTCTCTTCTTATTATTTCCTTCTTCCGTTAGCTTTCATCATTATTTCTCCTGCATGATTAAAACCCCCCTGTTACCAATTAATCAATTAAATCCCAATTTCACTAGTAAATTCAACCTTCCTATTCCTTGGATCGACCCTGTTACCACTGGCTGCAAAGCCTTGGTCATAGGCTTTATAAATCGTATTTTGGCAAGCCTCGACAGCTTGAGATTAAGTGGATATTCAAAAATCCGCCCACCAAAATTGGCGCCGTTGCCGGGGAATAGGCAAATGATTGAATTTATGATTGAAGTTTGAATTTGATTTATTGATGGTTGACTGAAAAAATTTTCTGTTTGTAATTTGTATGTTTAGATTTTTGTTTGTGTATGACCCGTTCCTCTGAGGGTAGTTTGCAGTTTATCCCTGAGATTGACAGAGAGGAGCGGCGGTTACGGAGAGAAGCCCGTGAGGGGCAAGGAACGTTGGAAAGAGAAGAAGGCAATCCCTTCTTATTTGACGAGATGGCGCAAGGTGATGCGCCATGGACGCTTAAGCAGCTGGCAGCGCCAGACCTGAACCTGCAGCCTTTGTGCATTAACTACCCCGTGGTAGCAGGTAACTTCGAATTAAAATCTGGTTTAATTCACCAGTTACCTTCTTTCCATGGAAACGCAGGTGAGGACGCGAACAAACACCTGATGGAATTCCACTGCGTCTGCGCGGGGATGAAGCCCGCGGGAGTCACGGAGGAGCAACTGAATATGAGGGCATTCCCCTTCACGCTCAAGGACAAGGCCAAGGATTGGCTGTACTATTTGCCTTCCGGATCCATCACCACGTGGCAGGATATGAAGCGGGTATTCTTGGAGAAATACTTTCCCGCATCCTTAGCCACCACTCTGCGGAAGAGGATATATGGGATCACCCAGGATGTAGGTGAGTCCCTGCACGAATACTGGGAACGCTTCGGGCGCCTGTGCGCGAGCTTCCCACATCATCAGATTGCCGATCAGTTATTGATACAGTATTTTTATGAGGGGATGACGCCCCATGACCGGCAGATGATCGATGCAGCGAGTGGAGGGGCACTGATTGACAAGACCCCAGTTGAGGCCAAGCAGTTGATTGCAAATATGGCCACCAACTCGCAGCAATTCGGTATTCGGGGACAAGGACAAGTGCACAGCGTGGCTCAGAGCCACGAGATGACTGAAATGAGGGCCCAGGTGGCCGAGATAGGCAGCATGTTAAAGAAAATCGTTGGAGGACACCGTGAGGATGCGGAGGTCAACGCGATCGGGGGGTATGCTTCCAACCCAAGGAAGTACGACCCATATGCAAACACTTACAACCCCGGTTGGCGCGACCATCCTAATTTCAGCTATGGGAATAGGGAAGGACAAACTCGTTTCCAAGGCCAGTCTCAGGATAGGCCTAATTCTTCCACCCAGGCTCAAGCCTCGAGCTCCTCCAGCTCACTTGAAGAGATGGTAAGGACCATCGTGACTAGCACCAGCCAGTTTCAGAAAGAGGCTCGAGAAGAGCTTAATTCTCACAAGGCAGAGCTGCAGATTTTGAACAAGCAGCTGACACAGATGGCGGTGTCTATTAGTAAGATTGAGAGCAAGAGCTCGGGGAAGCTTCCTTCCCAAACTACAGTAAACTCGTGTGAAAACGTGAGTGCCATTCAGCTGCGCAGTGGGAAGTCACTTTCCACCAGAGCTGCGAAGAAAGCCACGGACAGCCTGAACAAATCCGCCCCGACTGCTCCTGAGATTCAGAATGTGAGAAAAGATGAGAAGGTCAGTGTACCTGAGGATGTTACCAGAGCACCATTCCCGAGTCGGCTTGTGAAGCCTACTTTGGAGACCGAGGATGCGGAGGTCCTTCGAACCTTCCAAAAGGTGGTGGTCAACATCCCACTTCTTGAGGCCGTAAGCCAAGTGCCAAAATACGCCAAGTTTCTCAAGAAGTGGTGTACGAGTAAGAGAATGTCGAGAAAAAACGACGAGACGAAGAAAGAAACCGTCTCCGCAATCTTCCAAGGTAATCTTCCACCGAAGTGCATCGATCCTGGTATGTTTTCTATCCCATGCACTATCGGTACTAAATTCATTGAAAAAGCCATGTTAGATCTCGGTGCCTCGATTAATGTCATGTCTTATGATGTTTTTAAAGAACTTGAATTGTGTACTTTAATCGAGTCCAATATAGTTGTCCAACTAGCCGATCGATCTTATGTGCATCCTTTAGGGAAGGTTGAGGATATTTTGGTCAAAGTTAAGGACTTACTGTTTCCATGCGATTTTTATGTGCTGAATATGAATGAGAATTCTTCGCATGTTTCCTCTTCTATTTTGTTAGGCCGCCCATTTATGAAGACCGCTAAGGTCAAGATAGATGTTGATAGGGGTGCCTTATCTGTAGAATTTGATGGAATGGTGAATGAATTTATTATAAATGCATCAAAGTCGTCTGTGACTGTTGGAAATGTATCTGTTTGTGAGCATGATGAGAATGGGAGTCTACCCTCGCGCTTGAGGGATGGTTCCCATGTCTCAGTTAAAATTTCTGATTTAAATATGTGTGATGATGATGCTGGTTTTTGCACTAACACTTCTTATATTCACGTGCCCGAGGCACGAAGAGTGCAAAATATTTTTCAGGTGGATGGTAGGAAAGGTGTGGCCACGGACAAGTCTGGATCGTCCCCCGCACCTACAGACTATGGATGAGTCTGTTGAGAGAATACAGTCGAGCA
The DNA here is from genome assembly GCA_028017165.1 of Herpetospermum pedunculosum. Lineage (NCBI taxonomy): Eukaryota > Viridiplantae > Streptophyta > Magnoliopsida > Cucurbitales > Cucurbitaceae > Herpetospermum > Herpetospermum pedunculosum. The sequence continues at coordinate 46,250,503 of CM051528.1, read as the reverse complement.
ACCGACTTTAAAAATTCTGCGCTTCTCGGAGGCACCCGAGCGATGGACTGTTTTTATGCTTTAGTTTAGTTTTATTGCTTTTTAGATTAATTTAGTATTAATTAGCTTGCTGTTTTTTTTTAGGAATCGAGGATGAGAAGACAATTTTGGGCTCTGATGCGTTCGTGCGCCGCTTCCTCGCCCTCACCAGCTTCACCAAGAGTCAGGGAAGTGTATTTCCTCTTCCCTTTTACTTTGTTGCATCTGACTGGTTGGCATTGAGGACAATGCCAAATTTTGAAGTTGGGGGTGGAGTAGTCCGATGGATGTGCATGTGTAGTTTGTTGAGGAGTGCTATAAAGTTATTGAAGTGCTTGGGACTCTGTTTATTGTTTTCTGACGACGATAGCCTAGGAAATGCATGTTGGAAATCTGAGCATGTTCATAATCGAGTTTTTGCATGAGTTCTGTGTTTATTAGGTTCATGTCAAAAATTTTAAATTTTTTTTCTTTTGCTCTCTTGCACTTATCGCGCACTTAGCAACTCTCCCTAGATTCCGTAAGCTTGGTTTATCGCATGTTTAGCTAATTCTCGTTGTCACCCCGAAAGGCACCCTTAGGTAGCTTGTTGCATGAGAGTTAGTAGTTAGTTAATTGAGAAAGCATGTGCTTAGCCTAATATAAAAAAAAATAGAAAAGCATGTTTGGTAGAAAAATTCCTCTCGAGGCGCTCCTCCTTCTTATTAGCGCTTAAAAGAAGCGAGCGTCAGTCCTTAAAAACGTGAAGCTTTGGCCAAAGTTTGACGTGTTAGGCAGCTCGAGTAGGAAAGAAAAAGAAACAAAAAGTTGGTTCAAAGAACCCAAATAAAAGAGTTCAAAGTACTTTTGAAAAGAAAGAAAAAGAATGAGAAAATAATTAGGTCTCTTAATTTGCTTCTCTCTCTCGTGTAAGTCAAGTGTAGCTGTTCTTAAACGCTAGAAGTAGGGGGAAAATGGGATGTGCGTTGCATGTAGGTTTTCCGGGTTTACGTGAGTTTAGGAGTGGTTGTCTAGCACACACACACGTTAGGGGGCAAGAGTTAATTTTTGATATGTCCTAGTTAATGCATGAACAAAATGCTTCCATGATTATACTCGTGTTTAAATTTCAATATGCATGGAGGTTTGAGTTAGAATATATGTAAACGCGTCCTTAGAGTCAATGTCTTTGTAGTGCTTGCTCGAGGACTAGCAATGTTTAAGTTGGGGGTGTTTGATAACTCCATTTTGGAGCTATTAAATACGTCCTAATTATAGCTAAAGTCCGCTTTTAATTGATTAAATATATCTCTTTTGTAGGAGAAAAGCGGCAAAGAGCTCGTGCGTCCGTTGGGCATGTTCGAGTGCTTAAAGCAGAGTTTTAGCGCCCCGGGAATGCATCGGGAAGAGGGGAACTTGTTCCGTGAAGAAACGGGCCAAAACAGCCTTGGAGAGGCAAAACTTCAGCCCCAAACCCGAGAGCCAGCGTCGAGCTATAGCGTCGAGACGCTGGCTCGACGCTGGAAAAACCCGAGAGCAAGCGTCGAGTGATAGCGTCGAGACGCTAGCTCGACGCTGCCCTGGCGTCGAGACCCTGCTTGGCATCGAGACGCTCCGGAGGAGGCGCGCGCAGGAATTTTATCGGGGCAGCGTCGCGACGCAAGGCTGGAAAATGGAAATGAAGAGCAAAAAGCAGTAAAACAAGCTCGAATGTCTCGTTGCAGCCGCCTCGAATGAAGGATGAGAAAGGTCAGCCTTGCTTGGATGAATCCAATCGGGAGAGAAGAAGAATCTCCTCTCCTTCCTATCAGATTATCGATTCCAACAGCTGAGCTTCGCAAACCAGCAGACGGCAAAGGAAAACAGGAGAAAAGATGGACTGCGAGAAGACTTCTACGCTTTCGGATGATGTTTGAACCCTCGACTTTGACCCCTATTTATAGTAGTCTGCAGACGTCTTTGGGCCAAGGAGAACCATCAATCTTCAACGTCGTACTTCAGAATGGATGGAGGAGAAAGAACGAATCCCTGAAATAACGGAAATTAACAGAAAAAGATCAGTCAACTTACGGTTTTCACTTGAAACATTGCGGGTTCAGCAATTTTTCCGCAATGCTATCGCAATGCTTGTTTTTCATTCTTTTCCTTCGGTTTTCAACCCTTTTTTTTCCTATTGTACATAAGTCCTAATTTAGCTACCTTCTTCTAATTCTCATATTTAAGCATAGGTTTAGGCTAAATGCTATCAAAAACACCTAAGAGTGAACATCTTTCTAAGATAATTAAGTCCTAAAAAGGTCACTTTTGGAGACGTAACAGAGCTCGTGCGTCCGTTGGGCATGTTCGAGTGCTTAAAGCAGAGTTTTAGCGCCCCGGGAATGCATCGGGAAGAGGGGAACTTGTTCCGTGAAGAAACGGGCCAAAACAGCCTTGGAGAGGCAAAACTTCAGCCCCAAACCCGAGAGCCAGCGTCGAGCTATAGCGTCGAGACGCTGGCTCGACGCTGGAAAAACCCGAGAGCAAGCGTCGAGTGATAGCGTCGAGACGCTAGCTCGACGCTGCCCTGGCGTCGAGACCCTGCTTGGCGTCGAGACGCTCCGGAGGAGGCGCGCGCAGGAATTTTATCGGGGCAGCGTCGCGACGCTGGCCTTGCGTCGCGACGCCATCGCGAGCGCGCGCGCGGATTACTTAGGGCACAGCGTCGAGACGCTGGCCTAGCGTCTCGACGCTACGACGATGGCAGCAGCTAAAAGACGATTTTTCTGCACTTTTTTGGATATCTTCATCTTCTTCATCTCTCTACGGTTTTAGGCGATTTTGGTCTCCTTCTTCCCCATTTTCTCTCTATATTCCGTGGAGCTCCGCCATTGTTGGCATGCTTGTGAGCTCCACTCTCCATTGTAATAGGTAGATGAACTCTTCCATGGTCGTTGTTGGAGCGGGATTGACGAACCGCGCCATGAGCGGCTAAGGTAAGAGTGACGGTTTGGGATTTGTTTAGGGGGATTTTGTTAGACGATTTAGCTTTGATAATCTGAGTTTTGATATGCATATTGGTTCTGTTTACTTTGCATTTATCTGCTTTGCTTAATCCAACGCTCATGTTAAAATACGCCGATTGACACTCGAGTAGTTTCGCATGATGTGTATGTTAAAGAGTAGCGATGCCGTGCCTCTCACTGCTCGACTAAGTAACACAGGTAGATAGAATTAAATCGAAGTATCGGGTCGGGTTGGATAATTGTTGATTGCATACAGCGTTTGCGGGCAATCTACTAGCAATTAGAATTCACGCTCGAATGTTCGTCGCGGTTAGCTAGTGACTGTCTAAATTTACTTTGGGGCTGATCACCTTGACGTAGGATTAGACAAAGTGTAATTAGAACTGTGTGGTCTAATAAAAATCCATGGAGTCGGCTACTTTGGGGCTTCTCTGGTAGTCGTCCGCGTGTTCAGTAAATAGAATTCCATGTTATTAGAGTTAAATGATAAGCTGAATTTGTCTAACAATTGATCCCGAGACTCCCCAAACCGTACACACGTTCTCTTCTTATTATTTCCTTCTTCCGTTAGCTTTCATCATTATTTCTCCTGCATGATTAAAACCCCCCGTTACCAATTAATCAATTAAATCCCAATTTCACTAGTAAATTCAACCTTCCTATTCCTTGGATCGACCCTGTTACCACTGGCTGCAAAGCCTTGGTCATAGGCTTTATAAATCGTATTTTGGCAAGCCTCGACAGCTTGAGATTAAGTGGATATTCAAAAATCCGCCCACCAAGGACAGAGATCCCCAATGCCGGCTATTTATACTCAAGTGTTCTCCCAACGGCTCTTTTGTTGCGGACTCCGCAATTCTTCAGCAATTATTCAGCATTTTCAATATAACCGTTAGGATTTATCTTGATTTGTGTTGCAAGATTTTAGCAACCAAATCTCTGATTTCTCCATATCTTTTCGTGGATCTTCACCTCCCTAATTGTCGCTTAAAATCTCCCATTATTATACTCCTAATCAAAATAAAAACACTTAATTAAAACAAGAAATAATCATACGATACGCAATCTAAAAACAATAAAGAAAAATCTAAGGCATAGCCCTCTGACGGATGAGCACAGTGATCACTCATCCTCTCCCGATTCGCCTCTTAGGCTTCAGATAGAAGGAAGGCCGAGAGTGTCTTCACATCTCCTTCCTCATAATAATGCTTCAACCTCGCACCATTTACCATGAACGGCTGCCCTTGGTGTAGGTTTCGAATTTCAATAGCACCATGAACAAAGACATTAGTAATCACAAAAGGACTTGACCACCTAGACTTAAGTTTGCCTGGAAATAACCTTAATCGCGAGTTGAATAATAAAACATGCTGGCCCTTTTTAAAGTCATTGATCCTAAGTCTACTATCATGCCAAATCTTAGTTTTTTCTTTATACATTTTAGCATTTTCATAGGACATATGTCTTAGTTCATCTAACTCATGTAATTGCAGAGACCGCAATGTTCCCGCATCGGTCACGCAATAATTCAACTCCTTTAAGGCCCAAAAGGCTTTGATTTCTAATTCGAAGGGAAGATGACATGCTTTTCCATACACTAGCCTATAAGGAGACATACCTAAGGGTGTTTTATATGCAGTCCTATACGCCCAAAGTGCATCGTCTAACTTAAAAGACCAGTCATTTCTATTAGGTTTAACAACTTTTTCAAGTATGCTCTTGATCTCCCTATTGGATATTTCAGCTTGTTCATTTGAGTGTGGGTGATAAGGAGTTGCTACTCTATGTCTAACATTATATTTAGCTAGTACTTTCTCCATAGCTTTATTTATAAAGTGGGTTCCTTCATCACTTATTATTGCACGTGGTGTACCAAATCTTGTAAAAATATGCCTATTCAGAAATTTAATGACTGTTTTGGCATCATTTGAGGGACATGCAATGGCTTCTACCCATTTAGAAACGTAATCTACAGCTACTAATATATAAAGATTACCCGCAGATGGAGGGAATGGTCCCATGAAGTCAATGCCCCATACATCAAAGAGTTCCAACTCTAAGATATATGTGAGAGGCATCTCATCTTTTCTACTAAGGTTACCTGTACGTTGACACTCATTGCAGCTGTGTGCATGGTCGTGGGCATCCTTGAAGATAGTGGGCCAGTAGTAGCCACTTTGGAACACCTTTGCAGTCGTCCTTTGACCACCAAAGTGTCCACCGTAAGGAGATGTATGACAGTGCTGCAATACTGACTTTGCCTCAGCAGCTGATACACACTTCCTCAGCAATCCATCTGCACAATTCTTGTAAAGTGTAGGATCGTCCCAGATGTACTTCCTAGCTTCGTGTAGGAACCTCTTCTTTTCTTGCCCTCCTCTGAAAGTTGGTAATACCTGCGAGGCAAGGAAGTTAGCAATATCCGCAAACCAAGGTTCCTCATTGTTATCACAATGCCCTAACACAAAGACTTGTTCATCAACAAAGGCATCAGAAATTGCGGGCTCAACAATTATTTCGCAATTACTTCGCAATCTTGATAAATGATCAGCAACTACATTTTTGCATCCCTTTTTATCTCTAATGTCTAAATCAAATTCTTGCAATAACAATACCCATCTAATTAGCCGTTGTTTAGCATCAGCCTTCCTCATTAAATATTTTATTGCAGAGTGATCAGTGTAAACAATTGTTTTAGTACCTACAATATAAGGCCTAAATTTTTCACATGCAAACACTACAGCCAACATTTCCTTCTCTGTGGTAGTGTAATTACATTGTGCTTCATTTAAAGTCTTACTTGCATAATATACAGGATGTGTTAGTTTATCTATTTTCTGCCCCAGCATAGCCCCAATCGCATAGTCACTAGCATCACACATTAGTTCAAAAGGTAAATCCCAATTTGGGCCTACTATAATTGGTGCTTTGACTAAGGCTTCTTTAAGTTTTGTCCATGCTAGGAAACATTCTTTTGAGAAGACAAAAGGTTTATTTAGCTCTAGAAGCTCACACAAGGGTTTAGAGATTTGTGAGAAGTTTTTTATGAATCTCCTATAAAAACCTGCATGACCTAGGAAACTGCTAATAGCTTTGACGTTTTGAGGTTCCACTAGCTTCTCTATAATTTCTATTTTGGCCCTATCGACCTCTACTCCTGCTCTAGATACTCTATGTCCTAGGACTATTCCTTCTTCCACCATAAAGTGGCATTTTTCCCAATTTAAGACTAGGTTGGTCTCTTCACACCTAGTCAGGACTTGTCCTAAGTTTTCTAAGCAGTTGTTAAAAGAATCACCAAAGACTGAGAAGTCATCCATAAATATTTCTATCATGGACTCATCTAAGTCAGAGAAAATAGCCAACATGCATCTTTGGAATGTTGCTGGTGCATTGCATAAGCCAAATGGCATTCTGCGAAAAGCAAATGTTCCAAAGAGACATGTAAAGGTTGTTTTCTCCTGGTCCTCAGGGTCTATGGTAATTTGGTTATATCCTGAATAACCATCTAAAAAGCAGTAATAGGCTCGGCCAGCTATTCTATCTAACATTTGATCTATAAATGGTAGAGGAAAATGGTCTTTTTTGGTTTCTTTGTTAAGTTTTCTGTAGTCCATACAGACTCTCCATCCTGTAACAGTTCTAGTTGGTATTAGTTCGTTGTTTTCATTAACTATTACAGTCATTCCACCTTTCTTAGGCACACATTGAATCGGACTAACCCCTTGACTGTTGGCTATGGGGAAAATTACACCTGCATCTAACCATTTGATAATTTCTTTTTTAACTACCTCCTTCATGGAGGGGTTCAACCTACGTTGGTGATCTACCCTAGGTGTATGTTCCTCTTCCAACAATATTTTATGCATGCAATAGGAAGGACTAATACCTCTTATATCAGCAATCGTCCAGGCAATAGCTTTTTTTATGTTGCTTAAGCAGCAATATTAACGTAATTTCATGTTGTTTACTCAATTTGGACGAAATAATAACAGGCAAAGTATCTTGCTCTCCTAGATATGCAAACTTAAGATGATCAGACAATGGTTTTAATTCTAGTAAAGATGGGTGTTCAATTGATGGTTTCAAAAGATTTGTGGTTCTCTCAGACAATTTATTAGTCATACATACATGTTGAGGGTTGTCCACAGATACATCCATCAATTTAGAGATATTTAAATCATCTATATCCGCTTGTGCATAGTTAGTAGCATGCTTAATTAACAGTTCATGCTCAAGTTCTTCTTCCATAAGTGAATCTACTACATCTACATTTGCACAGGATTCAAGATCAGAGGGGTACCTTAGAGCTTTAAATACACTGAATTTAACCTCCTCATCATGAACTCTCATGGTGAGCTCACCTTTTTGGACATCGATTAGAGCCCTACCTGTGGCTAAGAACGGTCTGCCCAATAAGATTGGTACCTCCTTGTCTGCCTCATAATCCAGAATTATAAAGTCTGCAAGAAAAATAAATTTGTCAACCTTGACAAGTATATCCTCAATTTTACCCTCAGGGTATGCGATGGATCTGTCTGCAAGCTGCAAGGTGACAGTAGTAGGTCGTGCTTCCCCTATCCCAAGCTGTTGGAATAGTGACAAGGGCATGAGATTGATGCTGGCTCCCAGATCACACAGAGCTCTGCCCACGTGCTTGCCTCCCAATTCGACTGGTAAGGTGAAAGAACCAGGATCCTTCTCCTTCTTTGGTAGTTTGTTTTGGAGTATAGCACTGCACTCCTCAGTGAGATTCACTGTTTCAAATTCACCAATGATTTTTTTGTTAGTAATTATATCTTTCAAGAAATTAACATAGGATAACATAGATTGCAAAACTTCCACAAATGGGATGTTAACATGCACTTGTTTTCAAATTTCTAAAAACTTATGAAAGTGCACTTCCTGTTCTTGTTTCTTCTTTAGCCTTCTAGGGAATGGAGGTGGTGGCACATATGTAGGCAATTCAGGTTGCCTAATGACAGGTGGAGGCCTCGGGATTTCTTCTAGTTCCTTGTTGCGTGCTCAATGTGTAAAAGAAATAAGCAATAAGAGAGAGAGCACTCAGAACATGCAAGCATAGATGATCTTGTTAGCAAGTAGTAAGTATTTTTTCATTCGTTTTCCCACAGAGATTTATTATTAGTTACTCGCGAAGTGTATTGTTAAGCAAGAATGGGTGGATTTGATGGGGTAGAATTGGTTTTAATTGCCTAATTACTAAGGAATATGTAAAGGGTAGCAACATAAATAAGTGCAAGTCAATGATAAACTCAAATGTAAAGAGAAGAGATTAATAAACGAAGAGGAAAATAGCTAAAACAGAATTTTTAACTTAACAGAATTGCGAGAACAGCAATTCTACCGCAATGTTACTGACAGCGAAAGTGTGTAAACTGGAGAAACAAGGGCTACTAACGACTCCTCTATAGGCATTTTCACACGATTCTCAAGCATTGGATCAACTCACTATGCATCAAACTAACTCATTCTCATGTATCTTCCGATTTCATGCATTAGATCCTTTAGTTTACTCATGTCCAAGTAAGGTCTTAAGCATCTTGTTAAAACAGCAAGTTATGATTTGTACTAGGAAAACGCCTATTCCTAGGTCGTTTTCTGGCTACCTTGAGAGGCTAGCATGAGTGTATGACTCTGAACTCTTACTCCTTCCAGAGGTTAGGAGTTCTTTGGACAAAATGGATGGCCAATCGAAATTTCCCGTGGGATGAAGCTTACATACAATCAATGCATTCGAGAGCTATCCTACATGCTTGGTTCACGTATTTTAGCCTATAGTATCGTCATTAGCATGCCCCTATGTGACTTAGCTACTCATGGATGTAGAGAGAACAGAAATATTAGATGAAGTAGGCATGCTTAGAAGAAAATTAAAGACAAAACAGAAAGGTAAAACAGTAGGCAGAAAAGAGGAAGTGCGAAATGATGAATTGTGCTTTGATTAATCAATTGTTTAAATGAACAGAAGAAGACTTAAAGTTACTAACATAAAGACAGAAAGCAACGAAATGGAATGGATTAACTAATGGAAAAGAAATAACAACAAACGGTGCTGGAAATAAGAAGTTAAAGACAGAAAGCAGTAAAGTGAGCTTGATCGCCTGGTCGCAAACGCCTCGGCTGAAGGGAGAGAAAGGTAAGCCTTGCTTGGATGAATCCAATCAGGAGAGAAGATGAATCTTCTCTCCTGCCTATCAGATTGTCGACTCCAACAGCTGAACCTCTCAAACCAACAGACGGAGAAGAGAATGAATGGGAAAGACTGCGCTGCGAAGAGACTTCTACGCTTTCGGATGATGATTAAACCTTCCTCTTTGACCTCCTTTTATAGTATTCTGCAGGTGCGATTGGGCCAAGGAGAACCATCCATCCTCAACGTCGTACTTCAATATGGATGGAGGAGAAAGAACGAATCCCTGAAATATCGGATCACAACAGAAAAAGGTTAGCCAACTTACGGATTTCACTTAAAACATTGTGGTTTTAGCAATGTTTCCGCAATGCTTCCGCAATGCACAATTTTCATGCTTTTAACTTCCTTTTTCATTCCTTTTCTCTCCTTTTGCACACAAGTTCTAATTTAGCTTCCTTCTTCTAATTCTCACATATAAGCATAGGTTTAAGCTAAATCGTATAAAAAACACCTAAGAGTGTACATCTTTCTAAGATAAATAAGTCCTAAAAAGGTCACTTTTGGAGACGTAACATTCCTCAATGATAGGTTCTGTTGGGTTTTATGTCCTAAAACTCGTGGTTTGTAAACTGTTATGTTTGTAAATACTCTATTTAGAATAAAGAGTTATTAGTTTTATTCAGTAAAGGAGTTTATTGGAATAAAGTGAAACGTGTTTAAGTTAACATATACCAATGACCAACATCCTTGGCTGAATATGAGTACTTGAGCCTCATGTATGACATCTAAGCCACAAAGCTGCAACTCCTAGGTATACATTCTTCTTCCCTATTTCTTCCTTTTTTCTTTCTTACTTTGGTGGAGCCTCTCCTTTGGTTGCCTTTTGATGCAATGCCACTTGTGGGTTACACACTTGGCACTGATTACTCAGCAACCTAAGAGAGACAGCCCTCTTTTTCTATTTCTCATTTTTTTTTTTCAGCTCATCATTTTTTTTTTTTTTTTTTTTTTTTTTTTTTTAAAGGAGAAGAAGAATGCCTATGCTTTAAGGGAGAGAGGAATGTTCCTAGGCCTAGGGTGGCCTCCCCCAAACTTAAACTACTCATTGTCCCCAATGAGTGTCTGAGGTGGCACACCCCCAAACTTATCCTAGAAGCATCTAGTCTAGGGTAAAACAAAGAGAATCTAAAAAGCCCTAGGGATAGACAGAACATTCTAAAAGCAAACATTACAGCAGCAGAAATTTATAAAAACAGGCAGGGAAGGACTTAAAGCTACGCATGCTGAGCACTTTTAAGAGGCTAATTTAAACTATCAAAGGTGTCTTATGACACTCATCCAGCATGCATTTAGATAAGCTATATAAGGTAGTCAAGATAGCAGCAAAAGACAAAATTTAAACAGAACCAGCCTAGCTAAACAGTCAGTCAAAAACATGCATTTACTAATAAAAATTGCGGATTCCGCAATTATTTCGCAATGGATACAGGACAGATATATCAGTGATCAAGGCCCCTATGCATGCTCTTTCTAGTCATTTAAGCTATACAAAAAGGAAACTAAACTAATCTACCTATTCAGATACCATCAAACTACACTAAACAAATTTAAACAACAAAAATAAAGAACTAAAAACAGATCAAAATTTAACTCAAAACAGCAGAATTCACATGGTTCAACAAAAAGCAGTTTGATTATTATTTTTTTTTTCTTTTAGGGAACAGAAATACTCCCTTGAGTGCTTCTCAATCTAGCACTCAGATGTCCTCCTCATCATCATCCTTCTGTGGTCTTGGAGGCGCCCATGGAGTCAGTAGGTCCGTGGGGAACTCAGGAAAGATGCAGCCTAATTGGTCAGCAACATCTTTATCCCTTGCCTGCGCATATGTGGCCCATTGCGCCATCTTCTTTTGCAGATCCATCAGACAGGCCATTGACAGAGACTGAGCAGCAGCCAGGCCATCTAGCTCGAACTCCATGTTCCCCTTCCTTCGCATCCTCAAGGCAGTAGGCAACTCCAGGTGCCCCGTGTAGGCCAGCTGCCTCTCCATCCTCTCGATTGGAACCCCTGCACGTAAGCAGAGCTTAGTAATTGTATTAGGAAAGAAAAGTGGACCCTTACCCTTTTTGGCGCAGTCAGCGATTGAGGCTGCAATGACCTCGCCCACATTGATTGTGAGGCCCCTCATGATCGCATAGACCAGCAGCAATCTGCCTTGGTTGATGGTGGTCTCGTGGGTTACTGGGGACAGCTTCCTCCGCACGAAGGAAAACCAGACAGCTGCCTTGGCTGTGAGGGTTGCACTCATCAGAGTGTGCTTCCCATTGCGCGAAATCGTCCACGCTGCCTCAGGTTGGCCAATGATCCGAATTGCTTCCTCCAGGACAGCTTTTGTTGGCTCATCAATGATCCTTGCATAATCCGTGTGTTTTTGACCCTTGAGGCCATAGGCTTCATTGATTGTCTTCGCTGAGAAATCCACCTCGATTCCTCTGACAACGGATAGGCCATCCTCAGGGTTCATCAGGTTGGCGTAGAAATCATACACCATGCTGGAGTAGGCGGGGACGGGTGGTCTGCACAGCTCCTCCCAGCCGTGATTTGTGATCCCTGCGCGCAAGAATTGCGGCAGGTCTGCTAGCGTGTTACGTCTCCAAAAGTGACCTTTTTAGGACTTATTTATCTTAGAAAGATGTACACTCTTAGGTGTTTTTGATAGGATTTAGCTTAAACCTATGCTTATATATGAGAATTAGAAGAAGGTAGCTAAATTAGGACTTGTGTGCAAAAGGAAAGAAAAGGAATGAAAACCGAAGTTAAAGGAAGGAAAAATGAGCATTGCGGCAACATTGCGGAAACATTGCTAAAACCGCAATGTTTCAAGTGAAATCCGTAAGTTGACTGATCTTTTTCTGTTATTTTCCGTTATTTCAGGGATTCGTTCTTTCTCCTCCATCCATTTTGAAGTACGACGTTGAGGATGGATGGTTCTCCTTGTCCCAAACGCACCTGCAGATTACTATAAAAGGGGGTCAAAGTAGAGGGTTTGATCATCATCCGAAAGCGTAGAAGTTTCTTCGCAGCTCCATCTTTTCTCCTGTTTTTCTCTTCCGTCTGTTGGGTTGGGAAGCTTAGCTGTTGGAATCGACAATCTGATAGGAAGGGGAGAAGATTCACCTTCTCTCCTGATTGGATTCATCCAAGCAAGGCTACTCTTTCTCTCCTTTCAGCCGAGGCGGTTGCGACGAGGCGTTCAAGCTCAACTTACTGCTTTCTGTCTTCTATTTCTCATTTCCAGCACTGTTTTGTTGTGTTTCTTTTCTATTAGCTAGTTCATTACATTTCGTTGCTTTCTGTCTTTATGTTGTTCACTTTAAGTTTCCCTTTGTTCATTCCAACAATCGATTAATCAAAGCACAATTCATTAATTCACGGTTTCTTGTCTTTGTTGTTTCCTGTTTTGCCTTGCTGTTTTAAGTTTATTTCTCTTCTGAGCATGCCTACTTTATCTAATATTTCTGTTCTCTCTAGATCCATGAGTAACTAAGTCACATAGGGGCATGCTAATGACAATACTATAGGCTAAAAAACGTGAACCAAGCATGTAGGATAGCTCTCGAAGCATTGATTGTATGTAAGCTTCATCCCACGGGCAATTTCGATTGGCCATCCATTTTGTCCAAAGAACTCCTAACCTCTAGAAGGAGTAAGAGTTCAGAGTCATACACTCATACTAGCCTTTCAAGGTAGCGAGAAAACGACCTAGGAATAGGCGTTTTCCTAGTACAAACCATAACTTTCTGCTTTAACAAGATGCTTAAGACCTTACTTGGACATGAGTAAACTAAAGAATCTAATGCATGAAATCGGAAGATACATGAGATTGAGTTAGTTTGATGCATAGTGAGTTGATCCGATGCTTGAGAATCGTGAGAAAATGCCTATAGAGGAGTCGTTAGTAGCCCTTGTTTCTCCAATTTACACACTTTCGCTGTTAGTAACATTGCGGTAGAATTGCTGTTCTCGCAATTCTGCTAAGTTAAAAATTCTGTTTAGCTATTTTCCTCTTCGTTTATTAATCTCTTCTCTTTTCATTTGAGTTTATCATTGACTTGCACTTGTTCTTGTTGCTATCCTTTATTGATTCAGCAGTAAATAGGAATTTTAAAACCAAATCTACCCCTTCAAATCCACCCATTCTTACTTAACAGTACACTTCACGAGTAGCTAATAATAAATCTCTGTGGGAAAACGAATGAAAAAATACTTACTACTTGCTATAAGATCATGTATGCTTGCATGTTCTGAGTGCTCTCTCTCTCTCATTGCTTATTTATTTTACACATTGAGCACGCAACAAGTTTTTGGCGCCGCTGCCGGGGATTTATTTTAGTGAAAACGAAGTTTGTTAAGTTAGAAAACCAACTCTTAATATCTATTGAAGCTGATCTATTCTCATTTCTTTTGCAGGTACTATTTGGGTTAGTTTATGAATGAGCCTTCAAATAGTGATTTAGAGTTCAACCCTGAGCCTGAGAGATTATTTAAGGCTAGAAATAGAGCCAAGAAACGTCTCTTTAACCAACCCCCTTTACCTCAAATAATTGCTGAAACCGCAGAGTCTCCGCAATCCTCTCAAGAAGAAATGGATAGATTAGTTCCAAATCCGGTACCTATCACTCGCAATCCCATCGAAATAGCGAATGATAAGAATAGTGACATTCTCTCATACTTAGTTCCCATGCCTGGGGAGCTAAATCCAAGCATCACCCGCCCTGAAATTACTGCCAACTCATTCGAGTTAAAGCCAGTAATGTTCCAAATGTTGTCCACTGTGGGACAATTCTTTGGAGTGGAAAATGAGGATCCCCACAACCATCTTAGAAACTTCCTAGGAGTCAGTGATACATTCATCATCCCTGGAGTTTCCCAAGAAGCCTTGAGGCTCTACCTCTTCCCTTACTCATTGAGGGACAAAGCAAAGACGTGGTTAAACTCATTACCCTCTAGATCAGTCCTCAATTGGACAGACTTGGCGGAGAAATTCCTAGTTAAATACTTCCCACCTGATAGGAATTCTACCTTTCGTGATGACATAGTTAAGTTCAAACAAGCTGAGAATGAGTCTCTTCACGAAGCTTGGACAAGGTTCAAGGACCTTCTTCTTAAATGTCCACACCATGGCATCCCATGGTGTATCCAAATAGAGGTCTTTTTCAAAGGATGCAACCCTAGCACCAGACAAGTTCTAAATTCATCTGCTGGAGGTTCCATGTTGTCCAAAAGTTATAATTAAGCCTATGAGATCTTGGAGAAGATCTCAGCATCTCACTGTAGATGGTCAGATGATCCAATAGAGCCAACTAGAGCTCAAGATAAGGACACACTCAATACTATGAGTAGCCAAATAAGCGCCCTGACCAACCTAGTTAAACAAATGGCTCAAGCCAATCTCCAAACAAGTGTCAACACCGCCACAGCCATATCCATGGGCACCCAACCAAGTCAAGGTGAGACACTTATCTGTGGATTCTGTGGGGAAGGGCACCTGTATGAATACTGCCCTGGGAATCCAGCCTCAGTCTGCTATGTTGGAAGCCAACAGCAGCCTAGGAACAACCCCTATTCCAATACTTACAACCCTGGTTGGAGGAACCACCCAAACCTGTCATGGGGTGGCCAACAAAATGCTAACCAAGCTCCTAACCAGCCAAGACCGAGTGGAACACCTGGTTTCACTCCCCAACATAACCAATCCATGTATCAAAAACCATACAACCAACCAGTAGGATCTTCTGTAGAAAATCTACTCAAAAAGTACATAGCCAAGAATGATGCCACCCTGCAAAGTCAGCAAGCAACCCTTAGGAGCCTAGAGAACCAAATAGGGCAACTAGCCAATGAACTCAAAAGTAGGCCCCAAGGTAGACTTCCTGCTGACACTGAGGTGCCAAGGAGAGATGGAAAAGAGCAAGTTCAAGCAATTGAACTCAGAAGTGGTAGACCATTGGTGAGCAACACTAAGGAAACCCCAAAGAGAGTAGAGAACAATGAGTCTAGTGCTCCACTGGAGTCTCTGCCAAACCAAGGTCAACCATCACCAAGCACATCAGGACCAAGGCTGGAGCCAATCATAGAGGAGATAGAAGAAATTCCAAGGCCTCCACCTATCCTGAGGCGACCTGAAGTGCCTGCATATGTGCCACCACCTCCATTTCCTAGAAGGCTAAAGAAAAAACAAGAACAGGAAGTGCACTTTAATAAATTCTTAGAAATTCTTAAGCAAGTGCATGTTAATATTCCTTTTGTAGAAGTTTTACAGTCTATGCCCTCTTATGTAAAGTTTTTGAAGGATATTATCACTAACAAGAGAATAATTGGTGAGTTTGAAACAGTAAATCTCACTGAAGAGTGCAGTGCCATACTCCAGAACAAGCTACCCAAGAAGGAGAAGGATCCTGGTTCCTTCACCTTACCAGTAGAGCTAGGAGGCAAGCACGTGGGCAGAGCTCTTTGTGACCTGGGAGCCAGCATAAACCTCATGCCCCTATCACTATTCTGCCAGCTAGGAATAGGAGAAGCACGTCCAACCACTGTCACTTTACAACTAGCAGACAGATCCATAGCCTACCCTAAGGGTAAGATTGAGGATATTCTTGTAAAGGTTGACAAGTTTATTTTCCTTGCAGATTTCATTATCCTGGATTATGAAGCAGACAAGGAGGTCCCCATCCTATTAGGCAGACCTTTTCTAGCCACAGGTAGGGCCCTGATAGATGTCCAGAAAGGTGAGCTCACCATGAGGGTTCATGATGAGGAGGTCAAATTTAGTGTTTATAAAGCCTTAAGGTACCCCTCTGACTCTGAATCTTGTGCTAGCATGGACATTGTAGACTCACTAATGGAAGAACAGCTGGAGCATGAATTATTAACTAAGCATGCTAATAATTATGTAGAATTAGATTTAACTGATTTGAATGTATCTGAGATAATGGATATACCTGTAGATAGGATACAGCATGTTTGTATGACTAATGACTTAACTGACAGATCCTTGAATACTTTAAAACCATCCATTGAGCATCCATCTGTCTTGGAATTGAAACCACTGCCCACACATCTTAAGTATGCATATTTAGGAAGTAATGAGACTCTGCCTGTAATTATTTCATCTAAACTAAGTGAGAAGCATGAGGTTGAGCTGATTTTATTACTTAAACAACATAGGAAGGCTATTGCATGGACTATTGCTGATATTAGAGGCATTAGCCCTTCCTATTGCATGCATAAGATTATACTAGAGGAAGAGCATACGCCCCGAGTAGAT
This sequence comes from Herpetospermum pedunculosum, assembly GCA_028017165.1. Lineage (NCBI taxonomy): Eukaryota > Viridiplantae > Streptophyta > Magnoliopsida > Cucurbitales > Cucurbitaceae > Herpetospermum > Herpetospermum pedunculosum. Next base: position 46,234,022 of record CM051528.1, on the reverse strand, counting down.
CACCAACGTAGGTTGAACCCCTCTATGAAAGAGGTAGTTAAAAAGGAAATAATAAAATGGTTAGATGCTGGTGTGATCTTCCCTATAGCTAGTAGTCAGTGGGTGAGCCCTATACAATGTGTACCTAAGAAGGGGGGGATGACTGTGGTAGTCAATGAGAGCAATGAACTGATTCCAACTAGGACTATCACACGATGGCGAGTTTGCATGGATTATAGGAAATTAAACAAGGAAACCAAAAAAGACCACTTCCCTCTACCATTCATTGACCAAATGTTAGATAGGATAGCTGGTAGAGCCTACTACTGCTTCTTAGACGGTTATTCAGGATATAACCAGATCACTATAGACCCCAAGGACCAAGAAAAGACTACCTTCACTTGCCCTTTTGGAACGTTTGCCTTTCGCAGAATGCCTTTTGGCTTATGCAATGCACCGGCAACATTCCAAAGGTGCATGTTGGCAATCTTCTCTGATTTGAATGAATCCATGATAGAGATATTCATGGATGATTTCTTAGTCTTTGGGGATTCATTCACAAACTGTCTAGAGAACTTAGGACAAGTCCTGGCTAGGTGTGAGGAGACCAACCTAGTCCTTAATTGGGAGAAGTGCCACTTCATGGTGGACGAAGGGATTGTCTTAGGTCATAGAGTGTCTAGGGCAGGTGTAGAGGTCGATAGGGCAAAAATTGAAATAATACAGAAATTGGTAGAACCTCAGAATGTCAAAGCCATTAGGAGTTTCTTAGGACATGTTGGCTTCTATAGAAGGTTCATTAAGGACTTTTCTAAGATCTCCAAGCCTTTATGTGAGCTTCTAGAGCTGAACAAACCATTCATCTTCTCTAAAGAATGTTTCCTAGCCTGGAAAACCCTTAAGGAAACACTAGTCACAGCACCTATTATAGTAGGGCCTAATTCAGATCTCCCCTTTGAGATGTTATGTGATGCTAGTGACTATGTTGTAGGGGTTATGTTAGGACAAAATATTGACAAGTTAACACACCCTGTATACTATGCTAGTAAGACACTTAATGAGGCACAATGTAATTACACAACTACTGAGAAGGAGATGCTAGCTGTAGTGTTTGCTTGTGAGAAGTTTAGGAATTACATTGTAGGCACTAGGACAATCGTGTACACTGACCATTCTGCTTTAAAGTACCTTATGAGAAAGGCTGATGCTAAGCCTAGGTTGATTAGATGGGTATTGCTGCTGCAAGAGTTTGATCTGGACATTAGAGATAAGAAAGGATGTGAAAATGTGGTTGCGGATCATCTTTCTAGATTGCAGCATAATTGCGGAAACATTGCGGAAACCGCAATTTCTGATGCTTTTATTGATGAACATGTCTTTGTATTAACTCATCGTGATAACGATGAGGAACCTTGGTTTGCTGACATTGCTAACTTCCTTGCATCGCAGGTACTACCAACTTTCAAGGGAGGTCAAGAAAAGAAGAGGTTCCTTCATGAAGCTAGGAAGTTTATATGGGATGATCCCACACTTTACAAGACGTGTGTTGATGGTCTGCTAAGGAAGTGTGTTTCAGCTGCTGAAGCAAAGTCTGTGCTGCAACACTGCCATACAGCCCCCTATGGTGGACACTTTGGTGGTCAAAGGACAGCTGCAAAGGTGTTCCAGAGTGGCTACTATTGGCCAACGATCTTCAAGGATGCCCACAACTATGCACACAGCTGTGATGAATGCCAGAGAACAGGTAACCTTAGTCGAAAGGATGAGATGCCTCTCACTTATATCTTAGAGTTGGAGCTCTTTGATGTGTGGGGCATTGATTTCATGGGACCATTTCCCCCATCACCAGGTAACCTTTACATATTGGTAGCAGTAGACTATGTATCTAAGTGGGTAGAGGCCATAGCGTGTCCAAATAATGATGCCAAAACAGTCATTAAGTTCCTGCATAGACATATCTTTACTAGATTTGGAACACCTCGTGCCATAATTAGTGATGAAGGGACACATTTCATTAATAGAGCTATGGAGAGAGTGTTGGCTAAATATAATGTTAGACATAGAGTAGCCACCTCTTATCACCCACATTCGAATGGACAAGCTGAAATTTCAAATAGGGAGATTAAAAACATACTAGAAAAAGTGGTCAAACCCAATAGAAAAGATTGGTCGTTTAAACTCGAGGATGCACTTTGGGCATATAGAACTGCATATAAGACACCCCTAGGTATGTCTCCTTATAGACTTGTGTATGGCAAAGCATGTCACTTACCATTCGAATTAGAAATTAAAGCATTTTGGGCACTAAAAGAGTTGAATTATTGCGTGACCGATGCGGGAACATTGCGGTCTTTGCAATTACATGAGCTTGATGAGCTTAGACATATGTCCTATGAAAATGCTAAAATGTATAAGGAAAAGACCAAGATTTGGCACGACAGTAGACTTAGGATTAAGGACTTTAAGAAAGGCCAGCTTGTCTTATTATTTAACTCACGGTTGAAATTATTTCCAGACAAACTTAAGTCCAGATGGTCAGGTCCTTTTGTGATAACTAATGTATTTGTTCATGGTGCAATCGAGATTAAGAACCTGCAGCAAGGGCAACCGTTCATGGTTAATGGTGCAAGATTGAAGCATTACTATGAGGAAGGAGATGTGAAGACTCTCTCGGCCTTCCTCTTGACTGAAACGTGAAAATAAGAACGAGAGAGGACGAGTGATCACTGTGCTCGTCCATGCGAGGCTAATGCCTTAGTTTATTTTTTGCTATTTTTCCGGTTACCGTTTGTGTATATTTTTATGCGATTTTAATTACGAATTTGATGTTGATTTTATTTATTTTGATAGGGAATCGATAGAGGGAATCAAGGAGATGAAATCAAGATAAAAAATCGAGGGAGATATTGAGCCAAATCAAAGATTCAGTTGAGAAGATATTAGCATTTGAAACGGCGAAATTTCCAACGGTCACTAAAATTGCGCTGGATTTGCAGAATCCGCAACGAAAATAGCCGTTGGGATTTCCATCATTACTTATAGCCGTTAGAAGCGCGCTGATCCGTACGCTTCTCCCATTATCTGAACTCCAAGAAATCTCTCCCCCTCTTCATCTGCAATTCCTCTTTCCAGATCCCTACGATTCCACAATGGTGCTAACGAGAGCTGAAAGATCTGCGTCCAAGAAGAAGGCTGAAGACGCTGAAATTGCTGCGAGGGAAGCACTCCTCGCCCTGGCAGATGCTGAGGCTGCGCGCACTGAACGACTCCCCAAATTGCCTGTCCGCAAGAAGAAGTGGAAGGTGGTTACGGAGATCCCTACTGGACCCTCTGAACCAGCAGGAACGCCCAAGAAACGTAAGTGGAGTATGGCTGTGGCTAAAACAGCGAGCAAGAAAAAGACTCCCTCTGTGGAGAGTCAAGAAAGTGGCCGTCTGTCACACGAGTCGGCCAAGCAAAGCTCTTCGCCATCTCCACCAGCGCGAAGCCCTGAGCTTTCTCTATCGCCACAGAGCTCTGAACACACCCCACCGACGCAGAGCCCTGAAGCATCACCCATCTCCCCACAGCCTGATCCCGAATTTCCATATGGAGAGCGTCAAGAATCGACGCAGGGTAGTGAGGAAGCTGAAGAAGAAGAGGTCTTCTCTCCTTTGAGGGAAGCCAGCCCTGAGAGCCCTGCACAGAGGGATGATTCAATGGACGAGACACTGGGGGATTTCCTCCAGCAGATCACAACCAAGGCTAGATTGAAAAAGAAGGCCACCAAGGTTGTCAAGGCCAAACGACCAAAAGCCTCAAAGAAGTCCAAGAAAAAGAAAGCCAGGGGTGAGCCTTCGTCAAAGAAGGGGAGTGATGAGCCGTCTCTGAAGAAGCTCAAGATCGAGGCTGCTGAGTCAGCCAAACCAAAAGACAAGGGGAAAGCCAAGCTGTACCCCGAAGATGAGCCTCAATCAGTGAGGTACGTGTCCTCTGATGCTGAGTCTAGAGGCACTGAGCTGAGGAAGAGGGACCTGCTGCACGAGAAAGGCTTCCTCGATGCGCTCGCTGACCTGCCGCAATTCTTGCGCGCAGGGATCACAAATCACGGCTGGGAAGAGCTGTGCAGGCCACCCAATTCCGCCTACTCCAGTATGGTGTATGACTTTTACGCCAATTTGATGAATCCTGAGGATGGCCTGTCTGTGGTCAGAGGGGTCGAGGTGGACTTCTCAGCAAAGGCAATCAACGAAGCCTATGGCCTCAAGGGTCAAAACACACTGACTATGCAAGGATAGTTGATGAGCCAACAGAAGCTGTCCTGGAGAAGGCAATTCGAATCATTGGCCAGCCAGAGGCATCGTGGACAGTCTCGCGCAATGGAAAGCACACCCTGATGAGTGCTACCCTCACAGCCAAGGCGGCTGTCTTGTTTTCCTTCGTGCGGAGGAAGTTGTCCCCAGTGACCCATGAGACCACCATCAACCAAGGCAGATCGCTGTTGGTCTACGCGATCATGAGAGGCCTCACAATCAACGTTGGCGAGGTCATTGCAGCCTCAATCGCTGACTGCGCCAAAAAGGGTAAGGGTCCACTTTTCTTTCCTAATACAATTACTAAGCTCTGCTTACGTGCAGGGGTACCAATCGAGCGAATGGAAAGGCAGCTGGCCTACACGGGGCACCTGGAGTTGCCTACTGCCTTGAGGATGCGAAGGAAGGGGAACATGGAATTCGAGCTGGATGGCCTGGTTGCTGCTCTGTCTCTGTCCATGGCATGCCTGATGGATCTGCAGAAGAAGATGGCTCAATGGGCCACATATGTGCAGGCAAGGGACAAGGAGGTTGCAGACCAATTGGGCTGCATCTTCCCTGAGTTTCCCACGGACCTACTGACTCCATGGGCGCCTCCAAGGCCACGAAGGAATGATGATGATGAGGACATCTGAGTGCTTGGCTGATTAGCACTCCAGGGAGTCTTGCTGTTCCCTTTAATAAAAAAAAAAAATAAAATAAACTGCTTTTCGTTGAACCATGAGATTTTGGTTGTTTTGAGTTCATATGTTGATCTGTTTTAGTTCTTTGGTTTTAGTGTTTAAACTTGTTTAGTGTAGTCTGATGGTAGCTGAATAGGTAGGTTAGTTTAGTTTCCTTTTTGTATAGCTTACATGACTGAAAAAAACATGCGTAGGGGCCTTATTCACTGGTATATCTGCCCTTTGTCCATTGCGGAAATATTGCGGAATCCGCAATTTTTATTAGTAAATGCATGTTTTTGACTGACTGTTTAGCTAGGCTGGTGCTGTTTAACTTTTGTCTTTTGCTGCTATCATGACTGCCTTATATAGCCTATCTAAAATCATGCTGGATGAGTGTCATAGGACACCTTTGATAGTTTAAATTAACCTCTACAAAGTGCTCAACATGCATAGCTTTAAGTCCTTACCTGCCTGTGTTTATAAATTTCTGCTGCTGTGATGTTTGCTTTTAGAATGTTCTGTCTATGCCTAGGGCTTTTAGATTCTCTTTGTTTTACCTTAGACTAGATGCTTCTAGGACAAGTTTGGGGGTGTGCCACCTCAGACACTCATTGGGGACCATGAGTAGTTTAAGTTTGGGGGAGGCCACCCTAGGCCTAGGAACATTCCTCTCTCCCTTAGAACATAAGCATTCTTCTTCTCCTTTACAAAAAAAAGAAAAAAAATGATGAGCTGAAAAAAAAAATAGTAAAAAATAGAATAAAGAGGGGTGTCTCTCTTAAGTTGCTGAGTAATCAGTGCCAAGTGTGTAACCCACAAGTGGCATTGCATCAAAAGACAATCAAAGGAGAGGCTCCACCTAAGTAAGAAAGAAAGAAAAAAGGAAGAAGTAGGGAAGAAGAATGTATACCTAGGAGTTGCAACTTTGTGGCTTAGATGTCCTGAATAAAAAAGAACTCTGATCCTCAATTAGCTGAGCACAAAGTTGTAACTTGTAGGGTTGTTTAGGGAGATGAATGTATGTCCAATGTAGTGATGCCAGGGTTTAGGTTGTTCTCTAGAAGTACTACTGTCACTGTTAATACTAAGACTGGCATGACTCTAAGGAATCCTAGGTAGCTCAAAAGTAAAAACTAGAAGCATGTACTGAGTCTGGGGTAAAGCTAGGTAGAATTTGAAACCTTAGGAATAGATGCACAATATGACAGAAGCAAGTAGATCAGTCGTAGGGAGTTAATGAAACAGCAGGAGTATTAGGCGTGCAAAGTCAGAAGAAGCAATATAAAAGGTTAGTTGTAAACTTAGAAGTGTGTCACAGGACAGCACTGCTATAGATAGGAATGTAGGGGAGTCAGTAAGTGGTTAAAGAGGATGAAACAGCAGCCTAAACAAGTCCTTTGACTGCTCGAGGACGAGCAAAACCTTAAGTTTGGGGGTGTGTTACGTCTCCAAAAGTGACCTTTTTAGGACTTATTTATCTTAGAAAGATGTACACTCTTAGGTGTTTTTGATAGGATTTAGCTTAAACCTATGCTTATATATGAGAATTAGAAGAAGGTAGCTAAATTAGGACTTGTGTGCAAAAGGAAAGAAAAGGAATGAAAACCGAAGTTAAAAGAAGGAAAAATGAGCATTGCGGCAGCATTGCGGAAACATTGCTAAAACCGCAATGTTTCAAGTGAAATCCGTAAGTTGACTGATCTTTTTCTGTTATTTTTCGTTATTTCAGGGATTCGTTCTTTCTCCTCCATCCATTTTGAAGTACGACGTTGAGGATGGATGGTTCTCCTTGGCTCAAACGCACCTGCAGATTACTATAAAAGGGGGTCAAAGTAGAGGGTTTGATCATCATCCGAAAGCGTAGAAGTCTCTTCGCAGCTCCATCTTTTCTCCTGTTTTTCTCTTCCGTTTGTTGGGTTGGGAAGCTTAGCTGTTGGAATCGACAATCTGATAGGAAGGGAAGAAGATTCACCTTCTCTCCTGATTGGATTCATCCAAGCAAGGCTACTCTTTCTCTCCTTTCAGCCGAGGCGGTTGCGACGAGGCGTTCAAGCTCAACTTACTGCTTTCTGTCTTCTATTTCTCATTTCCAGCACTGTTTTGTTGTGTTTCTTTTCTATTATCTAGTTTATTACATTTCGTTGCTTTCTGTCTTTATGTTGTTCACTTTAAGTTTCCCTTTGTTCATTCCAACAATCGATTAATCAAAGCACAATTCATTAATTCACGGTTTCTTGTCTTTGTTGTTTCCTGTTTTGCCTTGCTGTTTTAAGTTTATTTCTCTTCTGAGCATGCCTGCTTTATCTAATATTTCTGTTCTCTCTAGATCCATGAGTAACTAAGTCACATAGGGGCATGCTAATGACAATACTATAGACTAAAAAACGTGAACCAAGCATGTAGGATAGCTCTCGAAGCATTGATTGTATGTAAGCTTCATCCCACGGGCAATTTCGATTGGCCATCCATTTTGTCCAAAGAACTCCTAACCTCTGGAAGGAGTAAGAGTTCAGAGTCATACACTCGTACTAGCCTTTCAAGGTAGCCAGAAAACGACCTAGGAATAGGCGTTTTCCTAGTACAAACCATAACTTTCTACTTTAACAAGATGCTTAAGACCTTACTTGGACATGAGTAAACTAAAGAATCTAATGCATGAAATCGGAAGATACATGAGATTGAGTTAGTTTGATGCATAGTGAGTTGATCCAATGCTTGAGAATCGTGAGAAAATGCCTATAGAGGAGTCGTTAGTAGCCCTTGTTTCTCCAATTTACACACTTTCGATGTTAGTAACATTGCGGTAGAATTGCTGTTCTCGCAATTCTGCTAAGTTAAAAATTCTGTTTAGCTATTTTCCTCTTCGTTTATTAATCTCTTCTCTTTTCATTTGAGTTTATCATTGACTTGCACTTGTTCATGTTGCTATCCTTTATTGATTCAGCAGTAAATAGGAATTTTAAAACCAAATCTACCCCTTCAAATCCACCCATTCTTACTTAACAGTACACTTCACGAGTAGCTAATAATAAATCTCTGTGGGAAAACGAATGAAAAAATACTTACTACTTGCTATAAGATCATGTATGCTTGCATGTTCTGAGTGCTCTCTCTCTCTCATTGCTTATTTATTTTACACATTGAGCACGCAACATAGCGCGTCGAGGAACCCTTTCTCGTGCAGCAGGTCCCTCTTCCTTAACTCAGTGCCTCTGGACTCAGCATCAGAGGACACATACCTCACAGATTGAGGCTCATCTTCAGGGTACAGCTTGGCTTTCCCCTTGTCCTTTGCCCTGGCTGATTCAGCAGCCTCGATCTTGAGCTTCTTCGGGGAAGGCTCACTACTAACCTTCTTTGATGAAGGCTCACCCCTGACTTTCTTTTTCTTGGACTTCTTCGATGCTTTTGGCCGTTTGGCCTTGACAACCTTGGCGGCTTTCTTTCTCAATCTCGCCTTGGTTGTGATCTGTTGGAGGTAGTCCCCCAACGTCTCATCCATCGAATCATCCCCCTGCGCTGGGCTCTCGGGGCTGACTTCCCTCAACGGCGAGAAGACCTCTTCTTCTTCAGCTTCTTCACCGCCCTGCGCCAATTCTTGATGCTCTTCATCTGGAATTTCAGGTTCAGGCGTCTGGGAGATGGGTGATGCTTCAGGGCTCTGCGGCGGTGGAGATGGTTCAGAGCTCTGTGGCGACGGAGATGGTTCTGGGCTTCGCGCCGGTGGAGATGGGGAATGGCTTTGCCTGGCCGTCGCGTAGGATGGACGGCCACTCTCTCGACTCTCCACAGAGGGAGTCTTCTTCTTGATTGCTGCGTCAGCCACAGCCATACTCCACTTCCTCTTCTTGGGCGTTCCTGCTGGTTCAGATGGTCCAGCAGGGATCTTCGTCACTACCTTCCACTTCTTCTTGCGGACAGGGAGCTTGGGAAGGCGTTCGGTTCGTGCGGCTTCAGCATCCGCCAAGGCAAGGAGTGCCTCTCTCGCACCAATCTCAGCGTCGTCGGCCTTCTTCTTGGAGGCGGATCTCTCAGCTCTTGTTAGCACCATGGTGGAATCGTAAGAATCTGGAAAGAGGGAGTGCAGAGGAAGAAGGAGAGAGCTTTCTTGGAGTTCAGGGAATGAAGGGATCGTACGGATCAGAGCGCTTCTAACGGCTATAAGTAATGATGGAAATCCCAACGGCTATTTTCTGTTGCGGATTCAGCAAATCTACCGCAATTAAATGGCCGTTTGGAGATTTTCTTGAATTTAAATGCCAATCTTCTCCCAACTGAATCTTTGATTTGGCCCAATATCTTCCTCGATTTTTAATCTTGAATTCATCTCCTTGATTCCCTCTATCGATTCCCTATTAAAAGAAATAAAATCAACATCAAATTCGTAATTAAAATCACACAAAAATATACACAAATCGTAACCGAAAGAATAGCAAAAAATAAACTAAGGCATAGCCTCGCGTGGACGAGCACAGTGATCACTCGTCCTCTCTCGTTCTTATTTTCACGTTTCAGTCAAGAGGAAGGCCGAGAGAGTCTTCACATCTCCTTCCTCATAATAATGCTTCAATCTTGCACCATTAACCATGAACGGTTGCCTGTGCTGCAGGTTCCTAATCTCGATTGCACCATGAACAAACACGTTAGTTATCACAAAAGGACCTGACCATCTGGACTTAAGTTTGCCTGGAAATAATCTCAACCTTGAGTTAAATAATAAGACAAGGTAGCCTTTCTTAAAGTCCTCAATCCTAAGTCTACTATCATGCCAAATCTTAGTCTTTTCCTTATACATTTTAGCATTTTCATAGGACATATGTCTAAGCTCATCAAGCTCATGTAATTGCAGAGACCGCAATGTTCCCGCATCGGTCACGCAATAATTCAGTTCTTTTAAGGCCCAAAATGCTTTAATTTCCAATTCGAATGGTAAGTGACATGCTTTGCCATACACAAGTCTATAAGGAGACATACCTAGGGGTGTCTTATATGCAGTCCTATATGCCCAAAGTGCATCCTCGAGTTTAAACGACCAATCTTTTCTATTGGGTTTGACCACTTTTTCGAGTATGTTTTTAATCTCCCTATTTGATATTTCAGCTTGGCCATTCGAATGTGGGTGATAAGGGGTGGCTACTCTATGTCTAACATTATATTTAGCCAACACTTTTTCCATAGCTTTATTAATAAAGTGTGTCCCTTCATCACTAATTATAGCACGAGGTGTACCAAACCTAGTAAAAATATGTCTATTAAGGAATTTAATGACTGTTTTGGCATCATTGTTTGGACATGCTATGGCCTCTACCCACTTAGACACATAGTCTACAGCTACAGCAAACCATCTGCACATGTCTTGTAAAGTGTAGGATCATCCCATATGAACTTCCTAGCTTCATGCAGGAACCTCTTCTTTTCTTGTCCTCCCTTGAAAGTTGGTAGTACCTGCGATGCAAGGAAGTTAGCAATATCAGCAAACCAAGGTTCCTCATCGTTATCACGATGTGCTAATACAAAGACATGCTCATCGATAAAAGCATCAGAAATTGCGGTTTCCGCAATGTTATCGCAATTATGTTGCAATCTGGAAAGATGATCTGCAACCACGTTTTCATATCCTTTCTTATCTCTAATGTCCAGATCAAACTCTTGCAGCAGCAATACCCATCTAATCAACCTAGGCTTAGCATCAGCCTTCCTCATAAGGTTCTTTAGTGTAGAGTGATCTGTATACACGATTGTTCTAGTGCCTACAATGTAATTCCTAAACTTCTCACAGGCAAATACTACAACTAGCATCTCCTTCTCCGTAGTTGTGTAATTACATTGTGCCTCATTAAGTGTCTTACTAGCATAGTATACAGGGTGTGTTAGTTTGTCAATCTTTTGTCCTAGCATAACCCCTACAGCATAGTCACTTGCATCACATAACATCTCAAAGGGAAGGTCCCAATTTGGTCCTACTATAATAGGTGCTTTGACTAATGCTTCCTTAAGGGTTTTCCAGGCTAAGAAACATTCTTTAGAGAAGATGAATGGTTTGTTCAGCTCTAGAAGCTCACACAAGGGCTTGGAGATCTTTGAAAAGTTCTTAATGAACCTTCTATAGAAACCTGCGTGTCCTAAGAAACTTCTAATGGCTTTCACATTCTGAGGTTCCACCAACTTCTCTATTATTTCAATCTTGGCCCTATCAACCTCCACTCCTGCTCTAGACACTCTATGATTTAGGACTATCCCTTCTTCCACCATGAAGTGGCACTTTTCCCAATTAAGGACTAGGTTGGTCTCCTCACACCTAGCCAGGACTTGTCCTAAGTTCTCTAAACAGTTTGTGAATGAATCACCAAAGACTGAGAAGTTATCCATAAATATCTCTATCATGGATTCATCTAAGTCAGAGAAGATTGCCAACATGCACCTTTGGAACGTTGTCGGTGCATTGCATAAGCCAAAAGGCATTCTGCGAAAGGCAAAGGTTCCAAAAGGGCAAGTGAAGGTGGTCTTCTCCTGGTCCTTAGGGTCTATAGTTATTTGGTTATATCCTGAATAACCGTCTAGAAAGCAGTAATAAGCTCTACCAGCTATCCTATCTAACATCTGGTCAATAAATGGTAGAGGGAAGTGATCTTTTTTTGTTTCCTTATTCAATTTCCTATAATCCATACAAACTCTCCATCCTGTAATAGTTCTAGTTGGAATCAGTTCATTGCTCTCATTTACTACTACAGTCATCCCCCCCTTCTTAGGTACACATTGTATAGGACTCACCCACTGACTACTAGCTATAGGGAAGATCACACCTGCATCTAACCACTTTATGATTTCCTTTTTTACTACCTCTTTCATAGAGGGGTTCAACCTACGTTGGTGATCTACTCGGGGTGTATGTTCTTCCTCTAATATTATTTTATGCATGCAGTAAGAAGGGCTAATGCCTCTAATGTCAGCAATAGTCCATGCAATAGCCTTTCTATGTTGCTTAAGTAATAATATCAGTTCAACCTCATGCTTCTCACTCAATTTAGAAGAAATAATAATAGGCAGAGTATCATTACTTCCTAAATATGCATACTTCAGATGAGTGGGTAAGGGTTTCAATTCTAAGACAGGTGGATGCTCAATGGATGGCTTTAAAGGATTCAGGGATCTGTCAGTCAGGTCTTTATTTATACAAACATGCTGTGTTTTATCTACAGGTATATCCATTATCTCAGAAACATTTAAATCAGTTAAATCTAATTGTACATATTCATTAGCATGCTTAGTTAATAATTCATGCTCCAGCTGTTCTTCCATCAGTGAATCTACAATGTCCATGCTAGCACAAGATTCAGAGTCAGAGGGGTACCTTAAGGCTTTATACACACTAAATATTACCTCCTCATCATGAACCCTCATAGTGAGCTCACCTTTCTGGACATCTATCAGGGCCCTACCTGTGGCTAGAAATGGTCTGCCTAATAGGATGGGGACTTCCTTGTCTGCTTCATAATCCAGGATGATGAAATCTGCAAGGCAAATAAACTTGTCAACCTTTACAAGAATATCCTCAATCTTACCTCAGGGTAGGCTATGGATCTGTCTGCAAGTTGTAAAGTGACAGTGGTGGGACGTGCTTCTCCTATTCCTAGCTGGCGGAATAGTGATAGGGGCATGAGGTTTATGCTGGCTCCCAGGTCACAAAGAGCTCTGCCCACGTGCTTGCCTCCTAGCTCTACTGGTAAGGTGAAGGAACCAGGATCCTTCTCCTTCTTGGGTAGCTTGTTCTGGAGTATGGCACTGCACTCCTCAGTGAGATTCACTGTTTCAAATTCACCAATAATTTTTTTGTTAGTGATTATATCCTTCAAAAACTTAACATAAGAGGGCATAGACTGTAGAACTTCTACAAAAGGAGTATTCACATGCACTTGTTTAAGAATTTCTAAAAATTTGTTAAAGTGCACTTCCTGTTCTTGTTTTTTCTTGAGCCTTATAGGGAATGGAGGTGGTGGCACATATGCAGGCACTTCAGGTCGCCTCAGGATAGGTGGAGGCCTTGGGATTTCTTCTATCTCTTCTATGATTGGCTCCAGCCTTGCTCCTAATGTGCTTGGTGATGGTTGACCTTGGTTTGGCAGAGACTCCAGTGGAGCACTAGACTCATTGTTCTCTACTCTCTTTGGGGTTTCTTTAGTGTTGCTCACCAATGGTCTACCACTTCTAAGTTCAATTGCTTGAACTTGTTCTTTTCCATCTCTCCTTGGCACCTCAGTGTCAGCAGGAAGTCTACCTTGGGGCCTACTTTTGAGTTCATTGGCTAGTTGCCCTATTTGGTTCTCTAGACTCCTAAGGGTAGCTTGTTGGCTTTGTAGAGTAGCATCATTCTTGGCGATGTACTCTTTGAGTAGATTTTCTACGGAAGACCCTACTGGTTGGTTGTATGGTTTTTGATACATGGATTGGTTATGTTGGGGAGTGAAACCAGGTGTTCCACTCGGTCTTGGTTGGTTAGGAGCTTGGTTAGTATTCTGCTGGCCACCCCATGAAAGATTTGGGTGGTTCCTCCAACCAGGATTGTAAGTGTTGGAATAGGGGTTGTTCCTAGGCTGCTGTTGGCTTCCAACATAACAGACTGAGGCTGGATTCCCAGGGCAGTATTCATACAGGTGCCCTTCCCCACAGAATCCACAGATAAGTGTCTCACCTTGACTTGGTTGTGTGCCCATTGACATGGCTGTGGCGGTGTTGACACTAGGTTGGAGATTGGCTTGAGCCATTTGTTTAACTAGGTTGGTCAGGGCCCTTATTTGGCTACTCATGGCATTGAGTGCGTCCTTATTTTGAGCTCTACTTGGCTCGATTGGATCATCTGACCACCTACAGTGAGATGTTGAGATCTTCTCCAAGATCTCATAGGCTTCGTTATAACTCTTGGACAGCATTGAACCTCCAGCAGATGAATTTAACACTTGTCTGGTGCTGGGGTTGCATCCTTTGAAAAAGACCTCTATTTGGATACACCATGGAATACCATGGTGTGGACATTTAAGTAGAAGGTCCTTGAACCTTGTCCAAGCTTCGTGAAGTGACTCATTTTCAGCTTGTTTGAACTTGACTATGTCATCACGAAAGGTAGAATTCCTATCAGGTGGGAAGTATTTAACTAGGAATTTCTCCGCCAAGTCTGTCCAATTGAGGACTGATCCAGAGGGTAATGAGTTTAACCACGTCTTTGCTTTGTCCCTTAATGAGTAGGGGAAGAGGTAGAGCCTCAAGGCTTCTTGGGAAACTCCAGGGATGAGAAATGTATCACTAACTCCTAGGAAGTTTCTAAGATGGTTGTGGGGATCCTCATTTTCCACTCCAAAGAATTGTCCCACAGTGGACAACATTTGGAACATTACTGGCTTTAACTCGAATGAGTTGGCAGTAATTTCAGGGCGGATTATGCTTGGGTTTAGCTCCCCAGGCATAGGTACTAGGTAGGAAAGAATGACACTATTCTTATCATTCGCTATTTCGATGGGATTGCGAGTGGTAGGTACCGGATTTGGGACTGGTATATCCATTTCTTCTTGATAGAATTGCGGAGACTCTGCGGTTTCAACAATTATTGGAGGTATAGAGGGTTGGTTAAAGAGACGTTTCTTGGCTCTATTTCTGGCCCTAAGTAATCTCTCAGGCTCAGGATTGAACTCTAGATCGCTACTTGAATGTTCATTCATAAACTAACCCAATGGTACCTGCAAAAGAAATGAGAAAAAGATCAGTTCCAATAGATATTAAACTTTGTGTTTCAAACTTAACAAACTTCGTTTTCACTAAACTAAATCCCCGGCAGCGGCGCCAAAAACTTGTTGCGTGCTCAATGTGTAAAAGAAATAAGCAATAAGAGAGAGAGCACTCAGAACATGCAAGCATACATGATCTTGTTAGCAAGTAGTAAGTATTTTTTCATTCATTTTCCCACAGAGATTTATTATTAGTTACTCGCGAAGTGTATTGTTAAGCAAGAATGGGTGGATTTGATGGGGTAGAATTGGTTTTAAGTTGCCTAATTACTAAGGAATATGTAAAGGGTAGCAACATAAATAAGTGCAAGTCAATGATAAACTCAAATGTAAAGAGAAGAGATTAATAAACGAAAAGGAAAATAGCTAAAACAGAATTTTTAACTTAACAGAATTGCGAGAATAGCAATTCTACCGCAATGTTACTGACAGCGAAAGTGTGTAAACTGGAGAAACAAGGGCTACTAACGACTCCTCTATAGGCATTTTCACACGATTCTCAAGCATTGGATCAACTCACTATGCATCAAACTAACTCATTCTCATGTATCTTCCGATTTCATGCATTAGATCCTTTAGTTTACTCATGTCCAAGTAAGGTCTTAAGCATCTTGTTAAAACAGCAAGTTATGATTTGTACTAGGAAAACGCCTATTCCTAGGTCGTTTTCTGGCTACCTTGAGAGGCTAGCATGAGTGTATGACTCTGAACTCTTACTCCTTCCAGAGGTTAGGAGTTCTTTGGACAAAATGGATGGCCAATCGAAATTGCCCGTGGGATGAAGCTTACATACAATCAATGCATTCGAGAGCTATCCTACATGCTTGGTTCACGTATTTTAGCCTATAGTATCGTCATTAGCATGCCCCTATGTGACTTAGCTACTCATGGATGTAGAGAGAACAGAAATATTAGATGAAGTAGGCATGCTTAGAAGAAAATTAAAGACAAAACAGAAAGGTAAAACAGTAGGCAGAAAAGAGGAAGTGCGAAATGATGAATTGTGCTTTGATTAATCAATTGTTTAAATGAACAGAAGAAGACTTAAAGTTACTAACATAAAGACAGAAAGCAACGAAATGGAATGGATTAACTAATGGAAAAGAAATAACAACAAACGGTGCTCGAAATAAGAAGTTAAAGACAGAAAGCAGTAAAGTGAGCTTGATCGCCTGGTCGCAAACGCCTCGGCTGAAGGGAGAGAAAGGTAAGCCTTGCTTGGATGAATCCAATCAGGAGAGAAGATGAATCTTCTCTCCTTCCTATCAGATTGTCGACTCCAACAGCTGAACCTCTCAAACCAACAGACAGAGAAGAGAATGAATGGGAAAGACTGCGCTGCGAAGAGACTTCTACGCTTTCGGATGATGATTAAACCTTCCTCTTTGACCTCCTTTTATAGTATTCTGCAGGTGCGATTGGGCCAAGGAGAACCATCCATCCTCAACGTCGTACTTCAATATGGATGGAGGAGAAAGAACGAATCCCTGAAATATCGGATCACAACAAAAAAAGGTTAGCCAACTTACGGATTTCACTTAAAACATTAGGGTTTTAGCAATGTTTCCGCAATGCTTCCGCAATGCACAATTTTCATGCTTTTAACTTCCTTTTTCATTCATTTTCTCTCCTTTTGCACACAAGTTCTAATTTAGCTTCCTTCTTCTAATTCTCACATATAAGCATAGGTTTAAGCTAAATCGTATCAAAAACACCTAAGAGTGTACATCTTTCTAAGATAAATAAGTCCTAAAAATATCACTTTTGGAGACGTAACATTCCTCAATGATAGGTTCTGTTGGGTTTTATGTCCTAAAACTCGTGGTTTGTAAACTGTTATGTTTGTAAATACTCTATTTAGAATAAAGAGTTATTAGTTTTATTCAGTAAAGGAGTTTACTGGAATAAAGTGAAACGTGTTTAAGTTAACATATACCAATGACCAACATCCTTGGCTGAATATGAGTACTTGAGCCTCATGTATGACATGATTGTGGATCAGGCTCAAGTAGTCAGTCAAAACGGTCTATAGTATACAGATAAGGCTGGGTACCTTATCCTGGTAACACTATTGGATGCGGCTCACTTTGTATTGTACAAAACGATGTGATTCGAATCGTTTCACATGGAGATGTGCGAGTGAGGGCGTCTTGTGCAAATAGTTAGCATAAGACCGAACTGCGTATTAAGTCGCTCTCTCTTTATAACTCCGTTTACTGATGAGACCGACTTATACATATTGATGGCCTAGATAACTCGATCTCAATCCTGAGCTCGCTATGAACTCCTACTTATTCGATAGTATCCTTTGACTTGCATGGGTAAGAGTGGCCCATTAGCGCCGACTCAATAAGCCTACCATCTTGGGGATAAAGTCGAATAGGTAGCTGGGGACATAGTACAACAAGATTGGAGTTCACTCCTAACCCGCTCTTCAGGGTTAGTAGATAGGTTGTTCTCTTAATAGCTGACTCCGGGGCTTGAACAATTAGCGCGTGCACTCTCATGAGATGAGAGGGTTAATTGATCTGTTGGTTGGACCACAGATCTATTGTTCATTAGAAGTGTCAGTGGTACTTAAGGAACAAGACGTAATGTAGGGGTTAAACAGTTTAAAATGACCCAGCTGTGATTACGAACAACCTGTGAAGGGTCGACTTGCCCGTGACGGTTATATCAGAGGACATAATATATCTACAGTGAGGAGAGTGCAACCCTCGGACTATAGTGGAGTCTCCAAGGGTTAACGAAAGTTGATTGATTCGGGTTAAAAGAGTTTTGACCGAATAATCTCGTATCGTTGGAGCTCATGATCTGTAGGTCCTTTAGGTTCTCCTGGCTAGCTCGGATAACGTCGTGCAACAATATAAGAGAAAATAAAAGAAAAAGGAAAAAGAATTTGAATTGTTCAAATTCAGTTTTTGGAAGAATGATGGACATATTTAAATATGATTTAAATATGAAAATGGCCTAAAACATGAATAGGATTCATGTGTAAAAAAGTCGGTTTTCGAAAAACCGGGTTTAATCTTATTATTTAATTAATATTTGATATTGAATTAAATAATAATAATTATTAATTAAAAAGTTTAATTAATAATTATATATTTATATATTTATATATTTTATTTATTAAAAAGTTTAATAAATAAAAATTATTATTATTATTTTTAATAATAATAATAATTAAATATATATATGTGTCTTGCATGCTGTAAGACACATATATATTAACTAATGTATATATATAACTTTGGCCAGAGGAGGTTGTTAGATAAGGGGTATTCAAAATGGTTTTGTTTTTGGTGAATCTTCGTGGGGAGGTTTTGTAATTTGAGTTTTACAAAACCTCTGTTCTTCACCTCTACCCTTCAGTCAATCCCTTTCCTTCTTCTTCTTCCTTTTCTATTTTCTTTTATTTTCTCTTCGTAACAGAGTCCCACCACTCCATTGCGCGGCGCCGAGGATAGCGAGACTACCTGGGGTGGTCCTCGAGGCGTTCGTGAGAAGAAGCCGGAAGAGTTCGTGACGAGGAACGTGCGGCGGAGCTTGAAGAAATTGGAACTACAAGGGTATGTATTTCTAATTTCTTATTTCCGTCGCTTTGAGCATGTTTACTATTTGTTAAATTGATGAAATTAGAGTATCATCGGTCCGAAATCGCTTTCCGCTGCGCATGTCGCTCCATCAATTGGTATCAGAGCGATTTTGTGATTAACTCAATTTGCATCAATTTAAGTTGGTGGGTATTTTAATTTAGAAATTGTTTCTGAATTGGCGTCTAAAGTGAATATCGATTTTGGCATAGTTTCTATTTGAATTTCATTATTTGTAATTGCCCGAGAATGTATGGGCTTTAATGCGTGGTAAAGAGTCTGTATTTTTAGAGTCATTAGAGTCCATATAGGTTTCTTTGTGAAAGAAGTTTGAGTTTGGAACTCGTCGAAATGTTCGGTATAAGTTCAAACTCGTTCTAGGCAATACGAGGAGAAATTCGAAGAGAATTTGGCCGAAGCGTTCGGAGGAAGCAAGTTGGTCAAAGGCGGTGCGAAGAGTTCGAAGTCCGCTCAAGACGTAGCTTGTTGTTCAAGCTTGTAATAAATTAGTTATTGCTTGCTAAATGCCAAAATCGATCCACTTTAGTGTGTTTAATTAATTATGCATTGTGAATGTATGTTTTAATTGAAATCCATGTTTGTATGTGCATAACGTATGCCATATAGATTTAAAATCCCACTGTAGGAAGCATGCTCCATGCATTGTAAATATGTTATAAGTGTTATAATATATAGTATGCGGAATTCATGAGAATTAATATAAAAGTTATATTAATTCATGAATTGGATGTTGTTAGTTTAATAGAGAAATTGATATAAGCGTTATATTAATTATGAAATTGAACTTACAACTTTGGTAATCCTAGTGTTATGCATATTGTATATTATAAGTGTTGTAATGTATATGCATGTTTAATTCATGAGTATTAATATAAGAGTTATATTAATTGATGAATTTGATTTTGTTTGCTTAATAGAATAATTAATATAAGTGTTATATTAATTATGAAATTAAACTTCCAACTTAAGATGCATATTGTATGTTATAATTGTTATAATGTATGGGATGCATGCTTAATTCATAATAATTGATATAAGTGTTATATTAATTTATGAATTAGGAGTTGTATATTTAAGAGCATAATCGATATAAGTGTTATATTGATTATGAAGTTAAATATTCAACTTGTCATGCCTTAGCGATTGTATGTTTGAGAAGCATATAGATTTTTGTTATAGAAAGTCTAGTTTTTTTGCAAGTGTTGTAAAAATGATTTAGACTTTTAAAATCTATAACAAAGAAAAGAGCATGTTCATTTAGGGTTAATGGTTCGATCAGGTTCATTAGATGAATTGGTCGAAATCTTGTAAATGCTAAGGTTATGAGAAACTCACCCGGAGAAATCTTGTCTAAGGTTGGAGGAAAATGAATTGACGGAACACCTCCTACCTGGGGACGATCCGGTACTTGAGTAAAGTTAATCCGGCTTTATGAGCATGCATTAGAGGTGTAAGGTTAATAATTTGTTATAACCTAGACATCTCAGGTAAATAGTTTGCCTAGACTTAAGGTTTTTATTTTCTTAGCCGGATAAAACCTGAGTAGTTTACCCTAAAAACCGTTGGACGATGCTTCGTAGATGTGTTGAGAAGGAATATATGATATATCCCTCTCCTGCTACGCACTCCGTAAAGTTCACAACGTGAGAATTTTGCTCGGTCTCGTGTTGCTAATGTGGCAACCCCCTTAGGATGGTATTTGCAACTTTCAATAGCAAGGTGAATGGAGTAAGTGTCTATAGTAAGTGGGTGAAGGAAGCGCGTCGGTGCTTCCTATGGTCTCTGTTACCTCTCCAAAAGTACATTATTTAAGGTCATATTTACCTAGAAATCATGGAAATTCTTGAGTGTTTTTGTTAAGAGTTAGCTTAATGTGTGCTTAAATGTGAGAATTTGAGAAATGATGCTAAATTAAGGCTTATTTGGAAAAGTAAAGAAAAAGGATGCAAAATGATGTAAAAAGAGCTAAAATGTACATTGCAGGTACATTGCTGAAAAATTGCGAAGCTCGCAATAAAACAGTCTTTGCTGCTGCATTTTTTTCCAGTCAACAGTCTTTGTTGACTGAGTTTTTCCAGGAGTCAACTCTCCCTGCTGCTGCCACATGCCAAGCTTGACTACCTCACAAAATTGAATGGTGATCCACAATTATTGAGCAACCTTTTGCAACCACCTAGAGGCTATATAAAGAGAGTTAAATGAAGGATCAAAGCAATTGAATTCCCCTCAGTTCAAACACAACTCAATAGTGAAGAACTCGAAGACGAAATCCTTCTCCCTCGGTTGTTGGATCGAAGAAACAAAGCCCTTAGCGTGATAATTCGAGAGGAAGAAGAGAAGATTCATCTTCTCTTCTGATTGAATTTATCCCCAAGATCAGCTAATCTTTCCCTTCACTCGAGGCGATTCACGACTTGGAAGATCCTCACGCAATTAACAACTTTCCTTTACTGTTTTCCTTTACTGCTTTCCTTTATCGCTTTCCAATTTAATTTCTGCTTCCTCTAAATGTTGTTCTGAATCATTTACTGCTTTTCCTTTTCATTGTTGCTTCTGGATTGACATATGTTTGTTTACAAATGTTTATGTGAATTGCTTTCTTACAAGAGTAATCAATTGGTTTTATTGAATTCTTCATTTGGTCGTTCCTTAATCAATAGTTTTGTTGAGTTCTTCATCTTATCATTTCTTTATCAATTAATTTTACTGAGTTCTTTAAATCATGTTCAATCCATCCATCTCCCTGTGTTCTTCGAAAACCATGAGTAACTAATCTAAGATAGGTCTGCTAAAGAGGAATCTGTAGGCTAGAAGCATGAGAATTCAGCATGTAGAGTAGCATGATTGCATTGAATGTATGTGATCTTCATCCCACGGCAATTTCGACCGGCCATCCATTTTGTCTAAAGAATTCCTAACCTCCGGAAGGAGTAAGAATTCAGAGTCATCCATTCATGTTAGCCTTTTATGGTAATCAGAAAATGACCTAGGAATAGGCGTTATCCTAGCACGTTTATTAGCATGTGTTTATGATTAGGTTGTTAGCTTTACTTGGACAGAAGTAATCTAAGAAACTAATGCATGTAATCGGAAGATGCATGAGAACTAGCTAAGACGATGCATGAGATGTTAATCTACTGTTGAATGATCATAGTTAAATGCCTATAGAGGATTCTTAAGTCGACCTTGCTGCCTTACTTTACATTCAAATCGTTGCTAATTTATTGCTAGATTATTGCAAGAACTGCAATTCTACTTTTCCACATTATGACTTTACCTCTTTGCTAGCTTTGCATTTATGTTTATATTCTTCTTGCATCTTTTATATTCTTGTACCTCAACCCAAAATCTATCCAATTTAAGTTACCTTATCTAATCTAACACACCAAATCGTTAGTCACTAAACTTAATCTCTGTGGGAAAACGAATTAAATTATACTTATCACTTGCTGCAGACCATGTATGCTTGCATGATCTTAGCGCTCTTCGCATTTACATTTTATATACACACTGAGCGCGCAACAAGTTTTTGGCGCCGCTGCCGGGGATTTTGTTTAGTAAACACGATTTGTGTTATTTTAGAAGAACTTAATATATTGGAGCTAATCTTTTGCATTTACAGGTACCAACAAAGCTGGTTTATGAATGAGTTTCCAAATCACAATCTAGAATTTGATCCTGAACCCGAAAGGACTTTAAGGGCCAGAAACAAAATTAAGAAACGCCTTTTTAAACAGCCAAAACAACCTGTAATTCAGCACATTGCGGACCACGCAGAGTCAGCACAATCTCAACAAGCTGAAATGGATAGAGCAGAAGAAGCATCAAACCGAGCACCTATCATTCGCAACCCCATTGAAATTGCGAATGATAAGGATAATGCTATTCTATCATACCTTGTACCAATACCTGAGGAGCTTAATCCGAGCATCATACGCCCCGAGATTACAGCTCACTCATTAGAGTTAAAACCTGTCATGTTTCAAATGTTGTCCACAGTTGGACAATTCTTTGGAGTGGAAAATGAAGACCCCCACAACCACTTGAGAAACTTCCTGGGAGTAAGTGACACCTTTGTCATCCCAGGAGTGTCTCAAGAGGCCTTGAGACTTTACCTTTTTCCATATTCATTAAGAGACAAGGCCAAGACGTGGCTGAACTCTTTCCCCTCTGGATCAATTGTCAATTGGACATACCTTGCTGAAAAGTTCCTAGTAAAATACTTCCCTCCAGATAGGAACTCTGACTTTCGTGTTGACATCATCAAGTTCAAGCAAGCTGAGAATGAATCTCTACATGAAGCTTGGACCAGATTCAAAGATCTTCTACTCAAATGTCCACGCCATGGCATTCCATGGTGTATCCAGATTGAAGTATTCTTCAAAGGATGCAACCCCAGCACGAGGCAAGTCTTGAATTCCTCAGCTGGAGGTTCGATGCTATCAAAGAGCTATAACGAAGCCTATGAGATTTTGGAGAAAATCTCAACATCACATTGTCAATGGTCAGACGATCTTGTGGAGCCAAACAGAAGAAAGGCTCAAGACATGGATGCACTCAGCGCAATGAGCAGCCAGATCAATGCTCTAACCAACATGGTGAAGCAAATGACTCAACCCAATATTCAACAAAGTGTCAACACAGTGGCAGCTGTTTCAACAAGCACAGCAATAGCCAACCAAGGTGAGGCACTAGTTTGTGGATTCTGTGGGGACGGACATATGTATGACTATTGCCTTGCTAATCCATCTTCGGTGTGCTATGTTGGAAGTCAACAACAACCAAGGAACAACTCCTATTCAAATACATATAACCCTGGTTGGAGAAACCACCCAAATCTCTCTTGGGGTGGACAACAAAGCACAAGCCAAACGCAAAATCAATCAAGACCGAGTGGACCACCTGGTTTCACTCAACACCAACAAACTAGTCAACCCCCATATCAGGAACAATATGTCAACAATCAACCGATGGGAACATCAGTGGAGAACTTGCTGAAGGAATACATAGCAAAGAATGATGCAACTTTGCAGAGCCATCAAGCAACCTTGAGAAGCTTAGAGACTCAAATCAGGCAGTTGGCAAACGAGATGAAGAATAGGCCCCAAGGCAAACTGCCTGCAGACACAGAAACTCCAAGAAGGGATGGTAAGGAACAAGTTCAAGCTATTGAACTACGGAGTGGAAGGACATTGGTGATGAGTAGCAGAGAAGCACCAAAGAGAGTAGAGAATGAAGAGTCTAGTGCTCCACTGGATTCTCTGCCTAACTTTGATCAAATACAACCAAGCACAACAAGGGTAAGGTTGGAACCTATCATTGAGGAACTAGAAGAGATTCCTAGGCCTCCCCCTGTCATTAGGCAACCTGATTTGCCTACCTATGTGTCACCACCACCATACCCTCAAATGTTTGATTTCGATGATGATGACTCCTTTGTTACCTTCGAATCTAAGAAGAGTGATCCAATGGAATCTCCATATGAATTGGGGGAGTTGGTGAAAGTTGAGAAAAATGAAATTCTGCTGGATGAGGCCAAAGAGACTAATGCGCTGCTTGAGGAACAAGAATTTGAAATGTTTGAGGTTGCAGCAAGCTTCTCCACCAATGAAAGAGTTGAGCCACCACCACCACAAATGCTCCAGCTGAAGGAGTTAGAAAGAGATGTGCCAGAAAAAGAAGTCCCATCGCATCAAAGCTATGTTGTAGCAAAGGTTGTAGAAACAAAACCAACGCACAGAAAGTACAAACCTTGGGATGTTATAACATGCAGTCTCTTTGAAAGAATCAAAAATTTCAAGGTGTGGCAGAATGTCCGATCCCGTAAATCAAGACTTAAGTATCTTAAAGAAGCAGAAGTGGTGCCTCGAAACATTGAAGAATATCCATATGAGGCAAACTGACAAGGGAGATTCCTGGTCCCTAAACTCTTAAATTATGATTTTATCATGCTTTGCTTAGATTTCGTATGTAGGAGTAATTTATTTTAGGAATGAAATATTTATCATGTGCCAACAATCATAGGGTACTGGGAGACAATTCTGAAATTAGTTTAATGCTTCTGCTATCATGCTTGAAATCTTTGTTAATGCGCTTACCATAGTCGTTTAGCATGAATTGATGATGCACTATGGGCTTATAGGACTGCATACAAAACGCCCTTAGGAATGTCTTTTTATAGGTTAGTATATGGAAAAGCATGTCATCCCCCCCTCGAATTAGAAAACAAAGCTTTTTGGGCTTTAAAAGAGTTGAATTTTTGCGTGACCGATGCGAGAACATTGCAGTCTCTGCAATTGCATGAGTTGGATAAACTAAGACACATGTCATATGAAAATGCTAAAATGTATAAGGAAAAGACTAAAATTTGGCATGATAGTAGACTTAGGATTAAGAACTTCAAAAAGGGCCAGCATGTTCTATTGTCTAACTCACGATTGAAATTGTTTCCTGGCAAATTAAAGTCTCGTTGGTCAGGTCCTTTTGTGATTACTAATGTGTTTGTTCATGGTGCAGTTGAAATTCGAAATCTGGAACAAGGTCAGCCGTTCATGGTGAATGGTGCTAGATTGAAGCACTACTATGAGGAAGAAGATGTGAAAACACTCTCAGCCTTCCTCTTATCCGAAGCCTAAAAAGCAAGTTAAGAAGGGATGAGTAAGGGCGTTCAATGGAATGATCATTATGCTCAATCATCAGAGGAATATGGAATAGATAGTCTTTCGTTATTGTTTTTCTTTTAGATTGATTACAGTATTGTTATTGCTAGCTTTAATTAAGTTTGTTTTTTGTGATTTAGGAACGTGGCAATTGGAGATTTTTAAACGGCATTCGAGGGAGTATTTCTGATCCCTCTCAAAAACAAGAAAAAAAATCTGCTTTTCTGTGACCTGTTACCTCACCAATATCAACTGTTTGTTCTGTTTAAAATTCTTAATTTGCCTAAGTAGAGTAGCTTAGTCTAGTTTAATGTCGTATGATTAGGTAGCTTAGATAATTTTGCTATTTTCTGTAGTTGTTTATGAACGAATATCGCATGCTAGGAGCCTTGATCACAGTTAAAACTGCTCTGTTGGAATCATTGCGAATTCTTTGCGGACACCGCAATATTTTGTTAGTTTAAGCATGCTGGTGTATGACTTTTTGATGGGTTGTCTGTCTTTAAATCTCATGATTTGGCTGCATTACTGATGTCCATAGGTAGTCTGTCTATTGAGCATGCTGGATGAGTGTCAAGTACACATTTGTTAGTTCTAATTAGCTTCATGAATTGCTGAGCATGTACCTCTGTTAGACCTTACCATGTTGGTTTTAGTAAATTTCTGCTGTTGAGTTATCTGCACTATGAGGGTCATTCCATCCTTTGTAACCCACAAGTGGCACTGCATCAAAAGGCAATTCAAAGAGAAGACTTTGCCAAAAGAGAAAAAAGGAAAAGTAAAACCAAGGAAGAAGAATGTGTGCCAAAGAGCTACGACCTAAGTGTTTAGATGTCCTGTGAAATTGAACTCTGATCCTTAGTTTGCTAAACACAGGGCTGTAGCTTGAAGGTATGTCAAGGGAGATGAGTGTCTATCCAACACAGTGATGTCAGGGCTTAGTTTGTTCTATGGATACTGAACTCTGATACTCGTGTGTGCTAAGCCTGGCATGACTTTAAGGAATCCTAGGTAATTCAAAAATAAAGACATTAGAAGCATGTACAGAGTCTAAGTTAAAACTAGGGAAAATTTGAAAGCTTAGGGATAACTGCACAATGAGCTCAATGATATAGGCAGATAAACCAAAAGACAGGAAGTTAGTAAAAACAGAAGGTTTTAAAGGCAAGGGTAATCAGAATAGACAAAGTATGAAGTTAGTTTTAGCCTAGGAGAGTGTCACAGGACAGCAATGCCTTTGACAGTAAACCAAGGGAAGTCAGCAAATCAGTTAGGTAGAGTTTAAAAGACAAGAGTTAGCAGCTAATTAGAGAGAAAGTAAGCCTTTATATTGCTCGAGGACGAGCAATAACTCAAGTTTGGGGGTGTGTTACCTCTCCAAAAGTACATTATTTAAGGTCATATTTACCTAGAAATCATGGAAATTCTTGAGTGTTTTTGTTAAGAGTTAGCTTAATGTGTGCTTAAATGTGAGAATTTGAGAAATGATGCTAAATTAAGGCTTATTTGGAAAAGTAAAGAAAAAGGATGCAAAATGATGTAAAAAGAGCTAAAATGTACATTGCAGGTACATTGCTGAAAAATTGCGGAGCTCGCAATAAAACAGTCTTTGCTGCTGCATTTTTTTCCAGTCAACAGTCTTTGTTGACTGAGTTTTTCCAGGAGTCAACTCTCCCTGCTGCTGCCACATGTCAAGCTTGACTACCTCACAAAATTGAATGGTGATCCACAATTATTGAGCAACCTTTTGCAACCATCTAGAGGCTATATAAAGAGAGTTAAATGAAGGATCAAAGCAATTGAATTCCCCTCAATTCAAACACAACTCAATAGTGAAGAACTCGAAGACGAAATCCTTCTCCCCCGGTTGTTGGATCGAAGAAACAAAGCCCTTAGCGTGATAAGTCGAGAGGAAGAAGAGAAGATCCATCTTCTCTTCTGATTGAATTTATCCCCAAGATCAGCTAATCTTCCCCTTCATCCGAGGCGATTCACAACTTGGAAGATCCTCACGCAATTAACAACTTTCCTTTACTGCTTTCCTTTACTGCTTTCCTTTATCGCTTTCCAATTTAATTTCTGCTTCCTCTAAATGTTGTTCTGAATCATTTACTGCTTTTCCCTTTCATTGTTGCTTCTAGATTGACATATGTTTGTTTACAAATGTTTATGTGAATTGCTTTCTTACAAGAGTAATCAATTGGTTTTATTGAATTCTTCATTCTGTCGTTCCTTAATCAATAGTTTTGTTGAGTTCTTCATCTTATCATTTCTTTATCAATTAATTTTACTGAGTTCTTTAAATCATGTTCAATCCATCAATCTCCCTGTGTTCTTCGAAAACCATGAGTAACTAATCTAAGATAGGTCTGCTAAAGAGGAATCTGTAGGCTAGAAGCATGAGAATTCAGCATGTAGAGTAGCATGATTGCATTGAATGTATGTGATCTTCATCCCACGGACAATTTCGACCGGCCATCCATTTTGTCTAAAGAATTCCTAACCTCCGGAAGGAGTAAGAATTCAGAGTCATCCATTCATGTTAGCCTTTTATGGTAATCAAAAAATGACCTAGGAATAGGCGTTCTCCTAGCACGTTTATTAGCATGTGTTTATGATTAGGTTGTTAGCTTTACTTGGACAGAAGTAATCTAAGAACCTAATGCATGTAATCGGAAGATGTATGAGAACTAGCTAAGACGATGCATGAGATGTTAATCTACTGTTGGATGATCATAGTTAAATGCCTATAGAGGATTCTTAAGTCGACCTTGCTGCCTTACTTTACATTAAAATCGTTGCTAATTTATTGTTAGATTATTGCAAGAACTGCAATTCTACTTTTCCACATTATGACTTTACCTCTTTGCTAGCTTTGCATTTATGTTTACATTCTTCTTGCATCTTTTATATTCTGGTACCTCAACCCAAATCTATCCAATTTAAGTTACCTTATCTAATCTAACACACCAAATCGTTAGTCACTAAACTTAATCTCTGTGGGAAAACGAATTAAATTATACTTATCACTTGCTGCAGACCATGTATGCTTGCATGATCTTAGCGCTCTTCGCATTTACATTTTATATACACACTGAGCGCGCAACAGTCTCCTCCATTGGATTGAACCGTGAGATTCTCATGTTCCGCCTACAAGGTGCCCTAGGTGGCACCAATCCCTTAGGAGGGTCGTTTCATGGGAGTTGAACAAGTCAGTCACCATTTATGGATAAAGAAACATAGGGCCATTCCCAACTCTGACATTCCCTTAGGTTGCACTGTTGGGGCCGTCCTGTGCGTTCTAAAAATGGAGGGTCACACTTACGAGATTTGCTAAGGAGTTAGTAAATCTTGACCGAAAACGATAACTAAGATGCTAGTGGAATATGAGTTATTTTGGAGCTAGCATTTAGTCAAGAATGTCTTGGTTTAGTGAAGGAGTGCTCGTTTACCCTTAGGTAGCGAGCATTCTAACTCACTAAAATATCGTTGCATGTAAATAAAGAGTTTTGGTACTTTATTTGTTGCTAAACCTTTTAATTGGTTTAAATAGGTTAAAACCGTTTCACTAATAGATTTACATTCTTTTTCGACATGTCGAGCTCATTTTATTTAGTGTTAGCTCACGACAAATTAACCGGAGAGTATTACGGAACCTGGAAGTCGAACCTGAATACGATTCTGGTTCTGGACGACCTGAGGTTTGTCTTAACAGAGGAATGTCCTTCAGCTCTTGTCTCGAGTGCATCTCGAAGTGTTTGAGATGCATACGATGGATGGATTAGGGCTATTGATAAAGCCCAAATCTATATCTTGGCAAGCATATTTGATGCCTTGTGCAAGTAGTATGAGGTTATGATTTCCTTAAAGGAAATCAAGTCTTCATTACAAGCAATGGTGGACACTCGTCCTCATCACTTCGTAATGAAATCCTCAAGTTCGTTTATAACTCTCGCATAGTGGAGGATACCTCTGTTAGGGAGCTTGTCCTTAACATGATGGTCCATTTGAATGTGGCAGAAGTAAACGTTGCTACCATCGTCTTTTCAGACTTATCAGTCTCTGTATACTTCCAAAGGAATAGAGAATGAGGCAAGTGTTGTCACTTCGGCGTCAGGGAGTAAGCCTAAGTCTGCTTCTCTGAGTAATGAGATTATTCAGAAGAAGAAGAGTAACAGGAGAAATGGCAAAGCCTCTACTATTCACAAGGGAATGTCTTCAAACATAGGAAAATGTTTCCATTGTACTGAAGATGGGTATTGGAAGCATAACTGCTCCAAATACTTTGCTGAGAAACAGGCTGAGAAAGAACGACAAGATAAATGTGATTTATTTGTCAAAACAAGTTTAGTGGATATGAATGGCATACCTGAATGTCTTCAGGAACCACTATTCATGTTTGTTTTTCTATAGGAAACTAGTTCCTGACAGTCGTTTTCTCGCTGTGAGATATGGAGATATCGTTGCAGCTGAACTAGTGGGAGTCTTTGTAGTTGTTGTATAGAGATAATAACATTTGTTATATGTAATTATTGTCTATATTTCTGGTTTAAACTGAACACTTGTATATTATATCTTTTGGTTTTATAAATGAACAGTTCATTTAGCAAAAGATATATACTAATGTGTTCTATTAAACTCGAAAACAACTAGCATGTTAAGACTCACAGAGTTAACGAAAGCTATTGTAGATATCAACAAAGGTTGTTGATCAAACTAGAGTTTCTCAATCGTTGAGAAAGCCTCAAGGCAGTGGGAGGGTTGTAGGACAACCCGATCCGTTGCACTGGCTTGTCTTTAACTCAAAGTTCTCATACTTGATGATAACATTGAGGATTCGCTGTCCTTAATTAGGCAATGGATCACATAGACAAGGCCAAATGGCTCAAAGCCACAAATCTATGAATGGTATTGAGACCAAGTCACTAAGGTGAAAACTTTTATGGCTTGACTTTCTGGTAAAGGGACTGTCCCGAAGAGAAAGGGTTTATTGTGTATACTCTCTTTCTCTTGTTTCCAGACGTAAGTTAAATAGATGACTCTTATCCACTACCATGTTCTATCTTTATAGAATTTGGCAAGTGGATGTCAAGATAGCTTTTCTGCAGAATTGTTATCTTGATTGAGTATCTATGAGTCTCTACCAGAAAGATTCATAGTTTGGGACAAAGAGCAAATGGTTTGCTAGGTTTATTCGATTCATTTATGAATTGGAGAAAGCATCTTCGTCCTGAACTGTAAGGTTTGATACAGTGATCAAATCTTATGGCTTTGAACAATAAATTGATAAACCTTGTTTGACAAGGGTTTATTCAATGTTGTAGCTTTCATAAACTGTTTTCGTAATTAATGTCCTAATCATTGAGAATGATGTAGGATTCATTTCTGACTTTTAGCCTAAACTAGCGACCCACACCCAAATAGTTGATTTGGAGGAGGGCTTAGTTTGTTCTAAGGATTCAGGTTGATCTGAGTCGTAAGAACATATCGCTAGTGTTGTCTCTAAAATCTTTTATTGACAAGATGTTGTCAATATTAGATGGTCTATGGAAATGGTTTCCTGAGACTTCTCAAGTGTTGAG
Organism: Herpetospermum pedunculosum; assembly: GCA_028017165.1. Classification (NCBI taxonomy): domain Eukaryota; kingdom Viridiplantae; phylum Streptophyta; class Magnoliopsida; order Cucurbitales; family Cucurbitaceae; genus Herpetospermum; species Herpetospermum pedunculosum. Next base: position 46,203,452 of record CM051528.1, on the reverse strand, counting down.
GATACGAGATGCACCCAAGTGTATTTACATATTGGAGGTCAGATGTATCTTTTGAGATACATGACCCGATATGTGCTATGCAGTGGGGGCTGTCAGTAATATTAGTCCAATTGGATTGAATTTCGGTTAAAGTTTTGTCCTTGTACTTAGAGGAGTAGAATACAAGAGTTGTATTGTTGATACCTCGTTGGTAGCTAAGTCTATTTGCAGCTTGTGAAGCAGCAATAGGTTTATAAATTGAGCTCGCAGATAGTGCTATGAGGAGATGTGATGGTCACATGGAAAGTCTCGTAGTACTTCATGCTGATTTGTTTACTAAGTCTTTCATGGCTAAAGTGTTTGAGAGACACCTAGAAGAGTCTAGGGCTCCGAGTTGCTGGAGAGGACAGTGGGAGAAAACTTCTGATATATGATATATTAGTTTTCTCCACCTAACATGTACACCACGGACGTTTAAGTCCAAGTGGGAGTTTGTTGGGTTTTATGTCCTAAAACTCGTGGTTTGTAAACTGTTATGTTTGTAAATACTCTATTTAGAATAAAGAGTTATTAGTTTTATACAGTAAAAGAGTTTACTGGTATAAAGTGAAATGTGTTTAGGTTAACCTATACCAATGACCATCACCCATGGCTGAATATGAGTATTAGAGCCTCATGTATGACATGATTGTGGATCAGGCTCAAGTAGTCAGTCAAAACGGTCTATAGTATACGGATAAGGCTGGGTACCTTATCCTGGTAACACTATTGGATGCGGCTCACTTTGTATTGTACAAAACGATGTGATCCGAATCGTTTCACATGGAGATGTGTGAGTGAGGGTGTCATGTGCAAAGAGTTTGCATAAGACCGAACCGCGTATTAAGTCGCTCTCTCTTTATAACTCCGTTTACTGATCAGACCGACTTATACATATTGATGGCCTAGGTAACTCGATCTCAATCCTGAGCTCGCTATGAACTCCTGCTTATTCGATAGTATCCTTTGACTTGCACGGGTGAGAGTGGCCCATAAGCGCCGACTCAATAAGCCTACCATCTTGGGGATAAAGTCGAATAGGTAGCTGGGGACATAGTATAGCAAGATTGGAGTTCACTCCTAACCCGCTCTTCAGGGTTAGTAGATAGGTTGTTCCCTTAATAGCTGACTCCGAGGCTTGAACAATTAGCGCGCACACTCTCATGTGATGAGAGGGTTAATTGATCTGTTGGTTGGACCACAGATCTATTGTTCATTAGAGGTGTCAGTGGTACTTAAGGAATAAGACGTAATGCAGGGGTTAAACGGTTTAAATGACCCAGCTGTGATTACGAACAACCTGTGAAGGGTCGACTTGCCCGTGACGGTTATATCAGAGGACACAATATATCTACAGTGAGGAGAGTGCAACCCTCGGACTATAGTGGAGTCTCCGGGGGTTAACGAAAGTTGATTGATTCGGGTTAAAAGAGTTTTGACCGAATAATCTCGTATCGTTGGAGCTCATGATCTGTAGGTTCTTTAGGTTCTCCTAGCTAGCTCGGATAACGCCGTGCAACAGTATAAAAGAAAAGAAAAAGAAAAGGAATTTGAATTGTTCAAATTTGTTTTTTTGGAAGGAGGATGGACATATTTAAATATGATTTAAATATGGGAATGGCCTAAAACATGAATAGGATTCATGTGTAAAAAAGTCGGTTTTCGGAAAACCGGGTTTAGTCTTATTATTTAATTAATATTTGATATTGAATTAAATAATAATAATTATTAATTAAAAAGTTTAATTAATAATTATATATTTATATATATATATATATTTTATTTATTAAAAAGTTTAATAAATAAAAATTATTATTATTATTTTTAATAATAATAATAATTAAATATATATGTGTCTTGCATGCAGCAAGACACATATATATATATATTTAACTAATGTATATATATATAACTTTGGCCAGGTGTGAAGGTGAGAAAATGAGGGAAGGGGTGGTTAAAATGAAAATTGAGTTTTCATTTTGGTTTTTGCCTCTGCCTTCGGGCTGAAAGTTTGATATAAAAAAAAGCTTTTGAAGTTTTTTTTTCTTCAGCCATTATACTCCTCCATCTCCCTTCAGCTATTCTTCTTCTTCTTCCCTTCTTTCTTTTATTTTATTTACGGAGTCCCACAACTCCGTTGCTCAGCGCCGAGGATAGCGGGACTACCTGGGGTGGTCCTCGAGGCGTTCGTGAGAAGAGGCCAGAAGAGTTCGTGACGAGGAACGTGCGGCGGAGCTTGAAGAAATTGGAACTACAAGGGTATGTATTTCTAATTTCTTATTTCCGTCGCTTTGAGCATGTTTACTATTTGTTAAATTGATGAAATTAGAGTATCATCGGTCCGAAATCGCTTTCCGCTGCGCATGTCGCTCCATAATGATAATGGCTCTTGGAACCCCATACCTATTGAAAATGTTAGACTTGACAAATCTTACAACAACATGAGAATCATCAGTTTTGGTGGCTTTTGCTTCCATCCATTTAGACATGTAATACACAACTAGTAATATATATGAACCCACAAGAAGAGGAAAATATCCCATGAAATCCATGCCCCAAACATCAAAGATTTCAGAAATAAGGATGGGAATTTAGGGTATTTTATTCCTATGATTTATAGTTCCCACCCTTTGACATTTTTCACAGGTTTTACAAAAATCATATGCATCCTTAAATAGAGAAGTCCAATAAAATCCACAATCAAGAACCTTCCTAGGAGTTCGATTAAGCCCAAAATGTCCCCAACGTGCATAATCATGACAAAAAGCAAGAATAGACTCATGCTCAGATTCAGGCACACATCTCCTAACAACCTGGTCAACACATAATTTCCACAGGTATGGTTCCTCCCAAACATAAAATTTAGAATCACTCTTAACCTTAGCTTTCTTAGCCTAAGAAAAATGGATGGGAAAACTACCTGTGACGAGATAATTTACCATGTCAGCGTACCAGGGGATGGTTTCGCGCATCTGAAAGAGGAGCTCATCAGGGAAATCATCATTAAGAGGCAACTCATCCTCTTTTCGCACTAATCAACTCAGATGATCATCTATTGAGTTCTATGTTCTCTTCCTGTCACTGTTCTTCAAATTGAACGCTTGGAGAAGTAATATCCATATGAGCAACCTTGATTTTGAATCATTCTTCGACATTAGATACCGCAAGTTGCATGATCAAAATAAAAAATTACTCCAGATCCAAGAATATATGAACGAAATTTATCAAGAGCAAAAACAATGGAATGACGTTCATTCTCAGTCGTGGTGTAGTTGCATTGAGCCGGATTGAGAGTCCTTGAGGCATAGTAAATCACATGGTTCTTCTCGATTCGTTGGCCAAGCACCGCTCCAACCGCATAGTTGCTCGCGTCGCACATAATCTCGAAGGACAAATCCTACTAAGGTGGGTGGATGGTTTACGCGCTAGTCAACCGGGCTTTAAGAAAATTGAAAGTTTGTTTGCACTCTTCTCCAAACTCAAATGAGACATCCTTTTGCAATAGGCATGTCATGGGCAAGACAACCTTGGAGAAGTCTTTAATGAACCTGCGATAGAAACCTGCATGGCCAAGAAAGGAACGGACTTCCCTAACATTTGTGGGGTATGGAGGTTAGAAATGTTGGGATTTATGCCCTAAAGCCTCGTAATCAATTAATAATTATTTGATAATTATTTTTTGTAATTTATAGTATTCATTATATATAAAAATTCAAGGTTATTAGTGTAATCTTGAACAATACGTAGTTGACATACAAACGGATCGTGTTCAAGAAATAAACTTTAATAGTTTATAGTATATGGATAAGGTTGGGTGCATTATCCTAGTAACAATATTGATACGACTCACTTTGTAATTGTTACAAAAGATTTGATCCAAATCATTCATGTAGAGACATGTGAGTGGGGATATCCTATACAATGAGTTTGTATAAGCCTAGACCACGAAATATATAATCTCTCTTTATAAATCCGTTATTTGAGAAGATTAATATTTCACAGGATGATCATATGCGACTCGATCGTAATCCTGAGTGAGTTATGAACTCCTGTCTATGAGGGTTCGTCCTTTGATTTGTATAGGTGAGAATGACCTTTACAACCGATTCAATAAGCCTACCATTTTGGAGACTTGACCAAACAGGGAGATAGGAGCATAAGTTTCACAAGATGGAATTCCCTTCTTCCCATATAGGGAAAGTAGATGAGTAGTTCTCTTAAGTGCTGATTTCGGAACTTGAACAATGGGGCCCCACCCTCTCACTGGCTCGAGAGGGACATGGTTTATGGTTGGATCATAAACAGGTTGTTCATTAGAGAATCAGTGGTACTTAAGGCGTAAGATGTAATTACAGGGGTAAAACAAACTTTTGACCCAGCTGTAATTACAAACAACTCGCGAAAGATCGACTTGCATGTAATGCATGTAATGGTTATATCCATAGACACAATTTGTCCTACAGTGCATAAGAGTGCAACTCTAGGCCTATAGTGGAGTGACCTAGAGTATATATATATATATATATATATATATATATATATATATATATAGATAGATAGATATCCATAATCATTCAACTTCCCCATTTTAGCTAGTCTTCCCCATGACTCACTCTCCTTGTGAATATATATATAGATATCCAATAATCATTCAACTCTCCCATTTTAGCTAGTCTTCCCCATGACCCACTCTCCTTGTGAATAACATTGAGACTCTCAAAGTTGGTCATCAATGGCCTAAGTTTGGCCATCAATTACTTGTATAAATAGAGTTTGTGTGAATCCTTTCGAACACACCTCAAATCATTCATATTCTCTTCGAGCTTTTGCAACATCCAAATATGTTATACTTAATCAGGTAAAAAATAATAATCATTTTTTTCCGGAGATTCAAAGAAACTTATAACATCCACATATTTTTCTTTTTCAAAATCTTCAATGAAGTTTAAAGGACTTTGCATTATATTCAAAAATAAAATAAAATATATCTTTTAATTTTTTATTTAGTCATTTAATTAAAAAAAAAAACTACCCCCAATGTATTTAAGTTGTTAAGTTAGTGATTTTTTACGTAATTAAATTAATCAATTTAAAATAACAAAAATAAATAATTAAAATGACAAATTAAACTAATCTTATCTAATAATTGATTAAATACAATTAAATATTTGACAAAGTGAAGATTTCTAAATTTGCATTCTAAACTCAAGCTTCCTAAACATGCACTCTAAAGAGACTTCCTAAATGCCTGCACACTAAACACAGTTTTCTTAAACTTACGCTACCTAACCCCTGCTTAACCACCATGTTTAACATTCTCAAGTTTAAGATTCTAAACATGTGCAACGCTCCCTAAGGATTTCTCACGAACACTTGAAAAAAGTGAGTCATATCAAAAGGTAAAATTTATCGATAAGAAACCAAGCTTTTATTGACAAAAATAAAAGAATACAAAGGCATACAAAAAAAAATTAAGCCTACAAAAGAAGTCTTCAATTAACTACAAAGTGAGCATAGCTCAGCGATAATCGGAATGTACTCTACCTCCGATGAGTTTAGAAGTTCAATCCTCATCTTCATCCCGTATTTGTTGTGCTAAAAAAAAAACAAAAGAATAATACCAAACTTATAATTACAAAAAGATGGATTAACAACGCCATAAAAACACATTAAACCTTACCACCTCGTTGACCTCTCAAAACCTCTAAAACTCTACTATGCTCTCAAGCCACTCCCCCAGAATAACAAAATAACAACAATCATGAAAGGTAGAGTTCATCAGAATCTATTACAAGGTCATATCAGAAGGTAGATTTTACACAGTCCTCTTCTCTAGAGGCACTGATATACTCGTCTGGCCTGCACTGCATGTGAAGAAACAGGACAGGCCAATAGATAGCACAAACTCTCAAGGGTCAAACCTGAATTTCAAAGCCTCAAACATTATATGAAGGTTCAATGTGCGAAACTTGAAATATGTCTTCTGGATAAGTAGTGCTTTGAAAACATTTCAAAGTTGTTCCAAAAAGAAATTTCTGCAAAAAAAACTAATAGATGAGTTCTCTGGCTAACATCACACTACTACAATTACAAGTTTGCAAATATCTAGAAGAAAGATGTGCTTAATTAATTATCAGGTAAATCCTTTAGGGAATAAAAACCTCACAAAATGTTTGAATACTAAGCTTGCACAGCTACTGATATCAAATCTCATTCATGTTTTAATGTTTCCCTTCTTTCAACTAAACTAAGCATCAACCTGGGATGAGATTAGAGCCACAAAAGAAGGATCTAACAGTAATGTCACTAAACTTGGTACCTAACACTTTAATTACAACTGCCATCCACAAGGAAATTACACATCAAAATAAAACAGTAATCTCAGTTTCTCAGTGTTCCTCCAGTTGATTTTGGTAACTCAGACGTTTGCATAGCAACAAAATGAAGGACAAAACCAAGAATGCAACCAGAAAAATTGGTTATTACTTCAAATGTTCTTTCTCCCATGTTGGATTCCTTAGAGTTCAAGGTCAATTTTTAATTCTCTAAGGTAGAAAATCCGACATTCATCCCCTAACACGAACTATTTCAAACACAATTCATTCCACTCTCCCTCCCTTTCTGATACTTTCTATGTACAATTCAACATGGAGCTAAACAAATAGAGCTTCCACCAATTCTCTCTGCATCTCTTAAACCAGAAACAAAAAGAGAAAATTGCTAATCATCAAAAGCAGAAAGAATTCGAAGGAGAACAAAGTACCTGAATTGTAGAAAGCTTGAAACTGTGACATTTGGAAGGGGCCGCGCGAACGCAGGCCCCCACTGGCACAAATTATGACGTAGGATCTGCCGCTTTGGGCAGACCTTAGACTGGCACCCCTCCAAAAGTGCAATGGAGGTCACCAACCTAGGCCATGAGCCTTTCTGATCGCTCATTGACCCCGTCCAGGTAAGTATGTGTAAAAGTTAGCAATCGTCTGTATTTATAGATCATTGTGAGGTCCCTGCTGTGTGCTTGCCCGATGTGGGACTTCTCAACTTTTATTCATAAATTCACGTACTAACTTTATTGACTTGTAAGTATCTTGTTGAGGTAAATAGCTAACATTTTGCCAAAAGTATTTTAATTTAATGTGAAATTTGAAAACGAATCACAACTATCTAAATGTATGTCCTTCCAAAAAGAAAAAAAATAAGAAAAAAAACTATCTAAATGGATGTGACTTGTTAGGATGATCTAAGGTGCAATGTCACCCATCTTTCTCGTGTCTCCTTTCTCATTCCCTAAACTCTAGCAATGGTGTCGGTGTCCTCCTATGTCGAGAAAATTAAGTCTTCTACCAAATAAGACATAAATAATCTCCCTCTCCACAGGCGAAAAAAATCAAAGTTAAACAATAACAAAGTAATACGGATGAAGAGAAACTAACACCGAAATTTTATATTGTTTCGTACCAAGCTCGAGACTACGTCCAGTCTTATGCAAGTAACTGCATGTTCTACTATAGTGAAGATTACAATGGTCCCTCTATCGCGCTACAAATCTTACTCTGATGCCACAACAATGGCTAATTATGATACACAAAATAAGACCCTTAAAACAACTAGGAATAGCTGTCGACAACACTCTACAACTCTTCTCTCTTAACGTCTGCATGTCACTCTTTATTTTCAACCTTAAAAAACTAGAACAAAGCTAAGAATTTAAAGAAATCATCTCGCGACGCTACGAACATGTAATGTCAAGATGTCTTCGATTTGAGGGCAGTCGTGGTAGCGTTGAGATGTTACGCCCAACATCTCAAAGGTACATATATTTTCGTGCTTCTTCATTCGCCTTTGCGACAGCTCGCGATACTCTCCGCAGCATCTTGACGTTGTCCCCTCGAGTCTACCAGCTCTACATGGTAGTTTTGGCTCCACAAACCCAATATCCTCCTCGAGCTCGTCCACATGGCGCGCTAGTGCATCTCCCTTGCCACCTTCTCTTCATTGTTGGTTGACGATCTCCTCGGTGCCTTTGGTCATTTCGTACCATGTTAGAGATGGAAACATAAGATTTTGAAACTTTAAGTACCAAACAAATCTTTTTTGAGTACATTGGGGGTGGGGGATTCAAACTACAGACCTCTTGGTCGTCAACACATACATGTGTCAGCTGAACTAAGCTCGCTTTGACAGTACCAAACAGATCTATTATCCAAATCTCAAGTACCAAAGTGATAATTTTCCTAATATTCTTGTGTATAGACTTAAAAGTTAAAAACATCCTAGATAATTTTTTTAATACTAAAACATATTAATTAATAATATGTCTAGAGTCTTATTTCGACATTCAATTAATTAATTTCATAGTCCTTTTAAGGCTTTAAATACGTACCAAATATGTCAACTTAAAAATAACTTAACTAGCTAAGCCTAGAGGGCACAAGTTTAAATTTTCCCACTCCCATTTGTTGAACTCAAAAAATAATAATAATAATTAATTGTGTTTAAAGTTTTTCTATCAAATTATCAATACAAAATATGTTTCATATAAAAAACGTAATTTTCAACCGCAATCCCTCATAATCTTCCAAGTTTTTCTTTAGCTTTTTTTTTTTTGTAGTACACAAGAAACTACAACAAACAAAGAATTAAGAACTCTTTCGTAACCATTTGGTTTTTAGTTTTTGATTTTTGAAAATTGTATTTGTTTTTTAAAAAAATGTACAATGGTTTTCATCTTTCACAGGGAAACAATTGAATTCTTAGTCAAATTTCAAAAACAAAAACTATTTTTTTTTACTTTCCAAAACTTGGCTTGAATTTTGAAAACACTAGTAAAAGTAGATAACAACACAAGAAAATCATAGATGAAAGTAGTGTTTATAAGCTGAATTTCAAAAAATCAAAAACTAAAAGTCAAATGGTTATCAAGCGGGCCCTAAGAAATTGATAAATCCCAAAGGACAACAAAGTCCACCCATGGCGGGTGTTCTTCAACGCAAATCTCCGAGTGCTTGTAGCGTCTAGCATGGCAACCCAATGTGTGAGCAGCGGAGTTGGACTTCCAATTAACGAGGAGGAAGCCTTAGATGAACCCGTTGCGGTGATGTGTTTGAATAGCATCCAAAAAGTCTTGTATTTCATTTGAAAAAAAGTTCTTTTTCAATCAATAACTTTCAAAGAATGAAATTATTGATCCCCTCTTATAAAAATTTGAATGGCTACCGAAAAAAAGAAAAACAAAAGAAGAAAAAAAATGTGAAGTCTTAACAAAAGGTGTATGCACAACAAAGACTTATAAATATGAAGCTATGGAAATGTTGAGGGTAGCTTTTACATGAGATTTAAGAGCTCTGTTTGTTAGTGTTTTTCAATATATTAAAATTAATCTCAACTAATTAAAAGTAGTTTTCAAATTTATGTGGTTGGTGATAACTTATAAAAAAAATGAAAACAAGGTGCAAGGGAGGAATGACTTCAATGGAGGGACAAAAATAAGAATGTGCAAACCATAAGAGAATGAATATTAAGCATAATAGCATGCAAATGATGAGATTCTTCTAGAGACAAATCAGATTTTAGATTTTGAGATGAATCTGAATCTAGACAAACCCTTTAGTGCCAATGAGATCCAAATTGTTCTAAACCAGATGATAACTCGAGCATGCCCGACCTGTCTATACGACGGTTCCATTCTGGAACGTTGAACAAGACAACCATAGTCCTTATGCACATAAATTTGAAAACTACTTTTAATTAGTTTTCAATATTAATTAAAGATCCAACATGGGAAACGCTTTTGGTACTATCAACTCAGCCTAACACATGAAGAGAAACTAAAAAGTGATAAGAAAATTTATCCATCTCTTGAACTAAGCAACAACCGAGAATGAGATTTGAGCCACAAAAGAAGGAACTAACCACTTATAGTATTGAATATATTTGTTATTCTTTCACCTATTTTCTCAAATTGGATTCCCAAGGCTCGTCTAGTAACCATTTAGTTTTTTTGTTTGGAAAATTAACCTTATAAACACAATTAATTTCCACTCATGAGGAAAATAATAGTTTGTGAAACGAGGCCTTAGAGTTTAGAGTCGTTTTTAACATTCAGAAAAATCTTAAAAATCTTTCAGTTTTAAAAGGTCTAACACAAACTATTTCAAACACAATTCCTTCGACTCTCACAACCTTTTCATTTATTTCAAACACAATTCCTTCGACTCTCACAACCTTTTCATTTACAATTAAACATGAAGCGATAGTTTTGAAAGTGGACGCGCAAAAGCAGACCCTACTAACACAAATTATGATGTAGGATCTACTACCACTTTGGGCAGACCTTATGATGTAGGATCTACTACCACTTTGGGCAGACCTTAGGTGACCACCCCTTGGTGAATAGAGGTTACCAACCTAGGCCATAACTCTTTTAATAGCTCATTGACGTCAACAAGGTTTTGAGGTTAGCCATCGTTTGTATTTATAGGTCATTGTGAGGGTTCCTGCTGTGTGCTTGACCGATGTGGGACTTCTTCATTATCTCCTCTTTTATCTCTCACCTTTCGGCTTTGAATGATATTTTTTCTCCAATTCAATGTTGCTGGAGTAAATAACATTTGGAATAATTGATTTTTGTGATCAATTATATCTACTTCTCCAAAAGTATTTTAATTCTAAAGTTTAAGGTTATGAAAATTGAAAATTAAGGATCCGTTTGATAACGTTTCTTGTTTCCTGTGTTCTCGTTTCTTCCTTTTTAAGAAACGAACTTGATTGATTTCATGTTCCCAAAATTTAATAAACGTTCCTAAAATTAGGGCTCAAAATGAGAAACTCAAAAAAGTCATTCCTCTTGTTTCGTTCTTCTCTCCCTCGCTTTTGTTTCGATTTTTTTCTCCTCCCACTTTGTGCTTCTGCGTTCCTCAATCTTCTTCGCCTTGTTTTGTTCAATGAGACTACAAGTTTTCTTCTCCTCACAAGTGAGCTTCATCAACGATCGACGAGACTACTGCCGATTTCAGTGATTGTTTTTGTTTCTTGGTTTCCTTTTCGTTTTCCATCAACCGACGCTTTTTCAGCCACCGTTTCTTCCTCGTATAAGGTAAAATAATCTACTAATTTTGATTTTATGTTTTCGCTTTGTTGTATTTATTTTTGCCTTTCTGAATGTGATTGTTTTTTTTTCCTGATTTTTGGGTGGCCAGCGAATTGCTTTGTTGGACGATGTGCTATTGTAATTGTTCGATTGAAATTCTTTTATGAAATTTTGGTCATGTGTGTCTTTCGCCGTAGTTTGGTACATTTCTTGTACTCCTAGCTTAGCATCAAATCGAATTAAAATTATGATTTCTGTTGATAGAGTTCTGTCTTTATCTCTTTTCTTGATTGCTAATTGCATTGTACTTATACTTGATGAAGAGATGTTGAAAATTGCTCTAAAGTTCTTTGATTCTTCAATCAGGACTTTTGGTTCTTGAAAGAATGTCTTGTATTATCACTTGTGAGTCAAGTTCTAAGTTTCAAAGAACATGATGGACATTGTTAATTCTCAATGTCATAAATTTTGATTTTTTTGTTTTGGAGTTTTGATTATATTTAACAGATATGGAGAAATGATAAAAGAGATGTTAAATGAATTTCCTCTTAGTTTTACTAATATCATAATCCTATACTTTTTTTTCACAGGATAATTTTTTACCATTATCATTCCCTTATTTATACTATCTAATAGCAATTCTGGCCAACAACTATTTTTTTCTAACATCCACAACTTTAAGTACGACAAGAACAATTTTATTCATCAATTGTCTTTCATTAACAAACATGTCACTATTGCTCTTCTCTTGTATGTCTCGTCTTTCAAATTATTTCTTCATGCATTATGCTTTACCTCATTGAGTTTCAATTTCCTATAACCTATGAGATCTGCCACCACGACTCATGGTGTACTCACAATGTGATGCATATCACACACGACATTAGCCAACATGAATTCACTACTCATGTCCCACAAAATCTTCATGCTCTGATACCAAATTGTCACACCCCGTCCCGGATCACCCTACCGAACCTAGGACGAGTTGTGATGACAACAGACCCCGAGAGTGCAATGGAATCTATTGTCAAGTCTATGTCTCTTAACTTATAAGTTAAACTCCATCTCAAATAAAAACAATGTAACAAAACTTACACTCTTTACAAACAGTTCATGATATGCATTGACTCGATGAGTCGTGGTGAGTACATAATGAGTTTTGAATTACTCTTGCTTATAAAAAGAGTCTTTCCGTGAAATTTATTTTATTAAGAATGTACCACTCACTGAGTTCAAACATGTCACTATTGCTCTTCTCTTGTATGTCTCGTCTTTCAGATTATTTTTTCATGCATTATGCTTTGCCTATTAGTACCTCATTGAGTTTCAATTTCCTATAACCTATGAGATCTGCCACCACGACTCATGATGTACTCACAATGTGATGCATATCACACACGAAATTAGCCAACATGAATTCACTACTCATGTCCCACAAAATCTTCACGCTCTGATACCAAATTGTCACACCCCGTCCCGGATCACCCTACCGAACCTAGGACAAGTTGTGATGACAACAGACCCCGAGAGTGCAATGGAATCTATTGTCAAGTCTATGTCTCTTAACTTATAAGTTAAACTCCATCTCAAATAAAAATAATGTAGCAAAACTTACACTCTTTACAAACAGTGCATGATATGCATTGACTCGATGAGACTGGTGGCAATTTCTGATCTCAACTATCTCTGGTTGAAACTCAAGAGTAACCCTAGTGGAAAAATGAAATAAAGAGTGAGCTAAAAAACTCAGTGAGTGGTACTTTCTTAATAAAATAAATTTCAGGAAAGACTCTTTTTACAAGCAAGAGTAATTCAAAACTCTATAAAACCAGCGTAAATCGTGAATGATTTAATAAACTCTGGATGATTAAAACATCAAAAAATCTCTTATGAACTTCTTTAAATCGCCAACACAGGCTAATAAAAACATAAAGGCAAAATAATTGGCATAAGATTATGCCCTTGACTAAGATGTCATGGGTTCAATCCCCGCATTAATTAAAATACCGTTTCAAAAAAAAAAAAAAAACATAAAAATCAAATTTTGGTAATAGGATTTTTTAATGTCCTATAAATTTTGGGGTGTCGAGTCCCGCCAAAATAACATTTATAATACCGCTACAATTGAGCTTTGCAGCTAGTGGTCGTCGGGTCGATCCACAGGGAACCTAAATTAACTTCTCCTAATTCATTTCTATTTGCTTTTATTGAAAACTAAAGGGAAACGGGGAAGGTTAAGATAAACTAAACTAAAAAGAGAAAATTAACTAACGAAAAGTAAAGGAACGAGGAATTAAAACTAATTACATGTGCTCCTAATTTTAAGGGTCGGTGTTGACCTTGATGCGACTCGATTCATTGAGATTCAAACATACTTAGCAAGAGCATAATTAAACACATAATTTACTTGCACGAAACTACTAATACAAGTAACCCAAATAATTAAAGAGAAGCGTGGAGTTCTAATTTGACCATTCTTTAATTAATCCAAGGTGATCAATCCTATATCGATTAAAGAACAGAGACGGGTGTTCGATTCTAATTAAACGTGGCAATCAATCAATTGGGGGTGACCGCTCCATATTAATTAATTGACAGTAACGGGGATATTACGACGGATGTTTAACTTGGATAGCCTAAGCTAATATTCTGATTTATCTACTTCTTCAAGATAAGTTAATTCAACCACAAATCAACATGGATAGTCTATGTTACCTATGGCTTAACTTAACCCTTGTTACCTCGGCGATTAGGAGAGGCAATCGCTTCACTAATCTAATTAACGATATAGCATGCGAGAAATCAAGAGTGTCAATCTATTATGCAAGCACGCTACTAAGGATATGCTTAGAAGAAATAAATTGCTCAATCAGTCATGCTAAGCTCGAAATTAAAGAACTAAATCATCATAAATCGCATAAAATACCTTGCTCGGGATGAAAACCAGGCTAATCCAACCACGTTTATGCTTTGATATTTAAGAAAAGGGGAGAAAACCCCAAGAATTTGAGAGAGAAATCGTAAAATAAAACCAAAACCTGAGAGTGAATGCCCTAAAAATTGGGTTTTATACAATCGTAGCAAACCTACACGTAGACGCTAAGGTCTGTGCCTTAGGAAAATTAATGGAAAAATTGTCCTCCCCTAGTCTCGAACTCAAACCTATCGTTCTACAAAAGTTCCCCTACACCACCAGACCACTAATCACAATTGAAATAATATTAGATTAGTTAATCTATATAGTATAAACACTCAAAATGATTAATTAATATTATACACTAAAACATTCTTTTAAGCTCTAATCTAATGTAATGGTCCAATTTAACCCTAAGTAATTAAATTCAACAAAATATATCAGTTAAGCATAATTAATTCCTTAATTTACAAAACTTAGGAGATAAATATTAACATTTTTGGCGTGTTATCACCAACAAAGGCTAGTAAAAACATAAAGAACAAATATCTTTACAAACTTTGAAAACGTATACACAAGCTTGTAAAATACATCACCAAACATGTACTCAATCTCTGGTCATACTGACGTAAAGTAATCTCAATACGCACAACAGAGCAATCTCTAGGTACATAGTAGAACCTCTGTCATACGTGCACACGCAAAACTCTCTATCTCTGGTATGTTAGGGTGAGTCTCACATACCTCTCTATCTCTGGTATGCTATGGAAACACATCCACATAGCATACGGGTAATTACCATGGGTACATAAATTTAGTGGTTTGAAAGCCACTCTTTGCGTATAACTCTTCACTTCTCAAACAGTCTAAAATCATTTTCTTTATGAAACAACATTTCAGAAACTTTAACCAATTACAGAATCATGTGTTCTCTAAAACAACATTTCATAAAACATCTCTGATTTCTCAAATAACATAAAATATCTCTAGTTTCTCAAACGATAAATCCAGTTGAAAACATAAAATCACTAGAATAGCTTTACAATTCAGAGAAACTCAAAACAATTTCTCAAAAATCTCGTAAGATGTGCTCTACAAGCATACATACTTATAACTTTCCTAAAATTTGATAATGATAATTAAAAATAAATACTCTTTTAAATTAAACCACTCATAGAACCTTTGTCGTTGACCCTCAAATCATAAGCGATGTCAGTTTCTGTCAAAATCCTAAAATTTCAATAATCATATCGACATCATTCTTCAAACCATGTAATTAGAAAATCACAATTCCCTTAAATACTAATTACTCCAACTTCCAATTTATTTATTTTTTTAAAAAAAAAACAAATAAAAAAAATTGGAAATTAGAAGATGGAGTAATTAGTATATAAGGGAATTGTGATTTTCTAACTACATGGTTTGAAGCCAATAACAACATAGCTCAACGGCATGATGTACCGCTTAGTGACCATGAGGTCTTAGGTTCAATCTCCCACCCCTAACATGTTGTCAAAAAAAAATTACATGATTTGAACAATGATGTCGATATGACAAATTCTCCAACTTCCAATTTACTTTTCCTTTCAATCTCAAGTAGTTTCTCCTTTTGCAAATTCATTATTTTAAACTCCATTTCTTCATTTCTATTCATTTTTTTCTTAGAAACTCACCAAATTTCAAGGTTGAACAACTCTGATTTATAAAAAAAAAAACTCTGAATTCCACATTCAGTAATGGTCCTTCAAGCTTGATGTTCGCAACCTAACGTGAAATCCCCTTCTCAATCTTTTATCCCTCCCTGTTCTGTTCTGCTTTGTTAACATAAATTAAAGAATTCTAATTCCTTAATTTACATTATCCTTTCCTATTTTATCGTATGATTATTCTGCCATTATTTCGTCATTATTTTTGTTATTCTTTCCTTAATTATCCTAGCAATTATGTATAAAGTTCTATGTAATTCTCCCATCGAATATACTGAATAATATACTTTCCGATATATTATGACATGGTATCCGAGCCTCGCTTGAAATCTTAAGAAAACAAATTATCATAAACCCTAGGGCGGCGGTGCGCTGCCGCTGCCATCGCCCAATTTTGCATCTCTGATTTTGTTCATCCATATGATTTTGTTCATATGCTCCAACCATCGTTCTTCTCTCTTCCCTCTCCCCGTCGCCGCCCACAATTCATCTTCCCCGATAAGCCACCTTTTGCCGCCACTCCTTCCAGATCAGAACCATTTCCACCTTTCACCTTCGCTCGTCACCGCCTGCCACCGTTCAGATCCACCACCTGTCGTTGCCACCTTCCTCCTCCGCTCGCAGCTCCGTTCAGCGACATCTGCCATGTCACCGCTACCTTCTGCGCACGCTCAAATCCTCCGCCGCACACACATCTTTGTTCGTGCATCGTTCCAGATCCGTCGCGCTCAAACATGTCAGATCTGCAAGATTTGCCACTCCCTTCGCCTACCGCGCCCAAATTTGTTTGAATACCGCCAGCCTCCCTCAATATCTGTTCTTGTTCGTGCACAAATCTTTCGATATGTCCAGATCTTCACGCACCCTCCGTCGCGCACCACCACACACCCTCTGTAGCCCAGATCTGTCGCTTAATCTCCATTCACGCAACATGCTGCAGCTTCGTTCGCCGCCTCAGATCTCCAGATATGATCTGTTCTTGTCGCTTCCACCTTCGTAGATCAGTCCGCCCATACCTCCGCTCAGATCTGTCCGCGCCGGCAACCTCGAGATCTGCTTGCGCTCAAATCCATCGTCTCAGCCCTCTATCGCTCAAATTCGCCGCAACCATCCTCCATCGCCCAGATCTGGCGCCGCTCACCCACCGACGTTCACCTCCATACTGATGGAGCGTATCACGCTACAAAAGCGATTTTGGATCGTTGATACTCTAATTTCATCAATTTAACAAATAGAAAACATGCTCAAACAACGAAAATAAGAGAAATTTAAAATACATACCCTTGTAGTTCCAAATTTCTTCAACTCCGCCGCTCGTTCTGCGTCACGAACTCTTCTGGCCTCTTCTCACGAACGCCCCGAGGACCACCCCAGGTAGTCCCGCTATCCTCGGCGCCGAGCAACGGAGTTGTGGGACTCCTTTACAGGAGAAAAGAAAAGACACACGAAGAAGGAAAAATAAGGGAATGGACTGAGGTTTTTAGTACTGTGATGTTCAGAGACTATAAAACAGAAGAAGACTTTCTTCTTCACTCACGAACTCCAAACTTTAGCAAAAAGAGATTTTTAAAACCAAACTTATGAGTACCCAAAAGGGCACTCACCCTTTTGTTAGCCAAATATATAAATATATAAAAACATGTGTCTTACATGCTAAATGCATGTAAGACATATATATATATATATATATATATACCCAAAAGGGCACTCACCCTTTTTCTTTTTCTTTTCTCTTATAGTGTTGTACGACATTATCCGAGCTAGCTAGGAGAACCTAAAAGAACCTACAGATCATGAGCTCCAACGATACGAGATTATCCGGTCAAAAGTCTTTTAACCAAACTAATCAACATTCGTCAAACCCCCGGAGACTCCACTATAGTCCGAGGGATGCACTCTCCTCACTGTAGATATATTATGTCCTCTGATATAACCGTCACGGGCAAGTCGACCCTTCACAGGTTGTTCGTAATCACAACTGGGTCATTTAAACCGTTTAACCCTTGCATTACGTCATGTTCCTTAAGTACCACTGACACCTCTAATGAACAATAGATCTGTGGTCCAACCAACAAATCAATTAACCCTCTCATCTCATGAGAGTGTGAGCGCTCATTGTTCAAGCCCCGGAGTCAGCTATTAAGGGAACAACCTATCTACTAACCCTAAAGAGTGGGTTAGGAGTGAACTTCAGTCTTTCTGTACTATGTCCCCTACTACCTATTCGACTTTATCCCCAAGATGAAAGGCTTATTGAGTCGGCGCTAATGGGCCACCCTCACCCGTGCAAGTCAAAGGATACTTTAGAATAAGCAGAAGTTCATAGCGAGCTCAGGATTGAGATCGAGTTACGTAGGCCATCAAATGAAAATGTCGGTCTCATCAGTAAACGGTGTTATAAAGAGAGAGCGACATATTTTGCGGTTCAGTCTTATGCAAACTCTTTGCACAAGACGCCCTCACTCGCACATCTCCATGTGAAACGACTCGGATCACATCATTTTGTACAATACAAAGTGAGCCGCATCCTATAGTGTTACCAGGATAAGGTACCCAGCCTTATTTGTATACTATAGACTGTTTTGACTGACTACTTGAGCTTCATCCACAATCATGTCATACATAAGGCTCATGTACTCATATTCAGCCATGGGTGTTGGTCATTGGTATAGGTTAACCTATACACGTTTTACTTTATTCCAGTAAACTCTTTTACTGAATAAAACTAATAACTCTTTATTCTAAATACAATATTTACAAACATAACAGTTTACAAACCACGAGTTTTAGGATATAAAACCCAACAAACTCCCAATTAGACTTAAACGTCCGTGCTGTACATCTTAGGTGGAGAAAACTAATATATCATATATTATAAGTTTTCTCCCACTATCCTCTCCAGCAACTCGAAGCCCTAGACTCTTCTAGGTGTCTCTCAAACACTTTAGCCATGAGAGACTTAGTAAACTAATCAACATGAAGTACTACAAGGCTTTCCATGTGACAATCACATCTCCTCATAGAACTAACTGCGAGCTCAACTTATATACCTTTTGCTGCTTCACAAGCTGCAACAAGATTTAGCTACCACCGAGGAATCATCAATACAACTCTTGTATTCTACTCCTCGTTTGCATTGGGACAAACTTTAACCAGAATCCAATGATCAAAATCAATTGGACTTTCACTACTGACAGCTCCCACTGCATAGCACATATCGGGTCATACATCTAGAAAGATGTATCTGACCTCCAATATGTAATTGCACTTGAGTGCGTCTCATATCCTCAGCACTTAAGGTGTCTTAGGAAACCATTTCCATAGACCATCGAATATTAACAACATCTTGTCAATAAAAGATTTTAGAGACAACACTAGCGATTTGTTCTTACGACTCAGATCAACCTGAATCATTACAACAAACTAAGCCTACCTCTAGATCAACTATTTGGGAGTGGGTCGCTAGTTTATGCTTAACAGTCAGAAGTGAATCCTACATCATTCTCAATGATTAGGACATGAAAATACGGAAACAAATTATGAAAGCTACAACTTTGATTAAACCCTTGTCAAACAAGGTTTATCAAATGTTTATTCAAACTGATGTTCAAAACCATAAGATTTGATCACCATATCAAACCTTACAATTCAGGATAAAGATGCTTATTTCAATTCATAAATGAATCGAATAAGTGTGCAAACCATTTGCTCTTTGTCCTCGAATTATGAATCTTTCTGGTTGAGACTTATAGATACTCAAATCAAGATAGATAGTCTTGACATCCATTTGCCTTATTCTATCAAAATAGAACATGTGAATGGATAAGAGCTATCTATTAACTTACGTCTCATAACAAGAGAAAGTGAGTATACACAATAAACCCTTTCTCTTCGGGACGATCCCTTTACCAGATAGTCAAGCCCAAAAGGTTTTCACCTTTAGAGGCTTGGGACTCATAACCACTCATAGATTCATGGTTTTGAACCACTTGGCCTTGTCAACGAATCCTCAATGTTATCATCAAATATGACAGCTTCGAGTTCAAGACAAGGCTATACAGCGGATCGGGTTGTCTCACATCCCTCCCACTACATTGAAGGTTTCTCAACGATTGAGAAGCTCCAGTTTGATCAACAACCATTGTTGAATAATAACAACTTTCTTATTACACTATAAGTCTTAACCTTTTAGTTGTTTTCGAGTTTAATAGAACACCACAGTATACATCTTTTGCAAAAAGAACGGTTCTTTATATACAAACAAAAGATAACATATACAGGTGTTCGGATCAAACTAGAAATATAGAAAATAAATACTTCATATGATTTTATCTCTATACAACACCTATTACAAGCTCCCACTGGATTAGCTGTGACGATGTCTTCACAAGACATCTCACGACCAGCTGCTATCAGGAACTAGTTTCCTGAAATGAAGAATAAACACGATTAGTGATATATGACACTCATATACCACTAAGCTGTTACGCGACAATTAATAAATCTCATTTACCTTGTTGTTCCTTCACAACTTTCTTCTGCGCAAGGTATTTGGGGAAGTTTCGCTTCCAGTGCCCATCTTCGTTACAATGGAAACACTTTCCTTTGTCAGAAAAATTTCCCTTGCGTACAGTAGGCGCTTTGCCTTTTCTCCTGTTACTCTTTTTCTTTTGAATAATCTTATTACTCACAGAAGTCAATTCAGGCTTACTCCCTAACCCCGACCCCTCATGGAATTTCTTTGAAGAAACAACATTTGCCTCCTTCTCATTTCCTTTAGAGGTGTGTAGAGACTGGTAAGTCTGAAGCTCGTTTAGAAAAGAAGTCAAGTTGTATTCAATCTTATTCATCACCATATTGGTTCTGAAATGAAGGAAACTCTTCGGAAGAGATTCCAAGATGAAACTGACTTGACTTTTCTCGTCGATAGAAGCTCCGTTTACTTCCGCCGTATTAAAGTGGACCATCATGTTAAGGACATGTTCCCTAACAGAGTTATGCTCCACCATACGAGAGTTATAAACAAACTTAAGGGCCTCATGTCGAAGAGATGAGAACGGTTGTCCAAACATCCCTTGTAATGAAAGCATGATTTCCTTAGCGGAAACAATCCCCTCGTGCTTCTTGCACAAGACATCAGATATGCTTGCCAAGATATAGACTCAGGCTTTATCTTTAACCCTAATCCATTCATCGTATGCCTCTCGAACCCTTGGAGAAGCTCTCGAACCAGGAGCTAGAGGACATTCTCCCGTTAAGACAAACCTAAGATTGTCGAGAACTAGAATCATATTAAGGTTCGATTCCAGGTCCTGAAATTTTCACCGGTTAATTTTTCGTGAGCTAACAACTGTATAAACGAGCTCGACATGCTGAAAAAGAATGTAAGTCTATTAGTGAAACGGTTTTAACCTATTTAAACCAGTTAAAAGGTTTAACAGCAAATAAAGTACCCAAACTCTTTATTTACTTGCAACGATACTTTAGTAAGTCAGAATGGTCGCTACCGAAGGGTAGTCGAGCACCCCTTTACTAAATCAAGACATTCTTGACTAAATGGTAGCTCCAGAATAACTCATATTCCACTAGCATCTTAGTTATCGTTTTCGGTCTGGATTTATTAACTCCTTAGCAAATCCCGTAAGTGTGACTCTCCATTTTTAGAATGCACAGGACAACCCCAACAATGCATCCGAAGGGTATGTCAGTGTTGGGAATGACCCTATGTTTCTTTATCCATAAATGGTGACTGAGATGTTCCGACCCCCATGAAACGACCCTTCGAAGGGATTGGTGCCTCTGACGGCACCTTGCAGACGGAACATGGGAATCTCACGGTTCAATCCAATGGAGGAGACCGCAGGAAGTACAGACGTACTTCATTCTCCCACTTACTATAGATACTTACTCCATTCACCTTGCTATTGAAAGTTGCAAACACCATCCGAACGGGGATGCCCTATTGACATCACGAGGCCGAGCAAAATTCTCACATTGTGAACTTTAGGGGTGCGTAGCAGGAGAGGGATATATCATATATTCCTTCTCAACACATATACTAAGTATCATAAACAGTTTTTGGGGTAAAAACTCAGGTTTTATCTGGCTAAATAAATAAAACCTTAAGTCTAGGTAAACAATTTTACCTGAGATGTCTAGGTTATAAACACTTTACTAACCTCACACCTCTCACGCATGCTCATAAAGTCGGGTTAACTTTACTCAAGTACCAGATAGTCTCCAGGTAGAAGGTGTTCCGTCAATTCAAATCCTCCAACCTTAGACAGGAGTTCACCGGGTGAGTTTCTTATAACCTTAGCATTTACGAGATATCGACCTATTCATCTAATGAACAAGATCGAATCATTTAACCCTAAATGAACATGCTTTAATCTTTGTTATAGATTTTAAAATTCTAAGTAATTTTTACAACACTTGCAAAAACTAGACTTACTACAACAAACATCTACATGCTTCTCAAACATGCTTTCGCTAAGGCATGACAAGTTGAATATTTAACTTCATAATCAATATAACACTTATATCGATTATGCTCTTAAACATACAACTCTTAATTCATAAATTAATATAACACTTATATCAATACTCATGAATTAAGCATGCATCCTATACATTATAACACTTATAGCATACAATATGCATCTAATGTTGGATGTTTAATTTCATAATTAATATAACAATTATATCAATTATTCTATTAACCAAACAACAACTAATTCATGAATTAATATAACTTTTATATTAATACTCATGAATAACACATGCATCATATACATTATAACACTTCTAACCTACAATATGCATAAAACCAGAGCAGCCTATGTTGTATGTTTAATTTCATAATTAATATAACACTTATATCAATTATTCTATTAAACTCACAACATTTAATTCATGAATTAATATAACTCTTATATTAATACTCATGAATTCCCAAATATGCATACTATATAGTATAACACTTATAATATATTTTTCATGCATGGAGCATGCTTCCTACGGTGGGATTTTAAATCTATATGGCATACGATATGCACATACAAACATGAAATTTAATTAAAACATACATTCGCAATGCATAAATAATTAAACACACTAAAGTGGACCAGTTTTGACATCAAGCAAGCAATAACTATTTTATTACAAGCTTGAACAACAAGCTAAGTCTTGAGCGGACTTCGAACTATTCGTACCGCCTTGGACAAGCTTGCTCCCCGAACGCTTCGGTCAATTTCTCTTCGATCTTCTCTTTTTATCGCCTATAACGAGTTTGAATTTGCACCGAACATTTTGGCGAGCTCAAAACTCGAGCTTCTTTCACAAAGAAACATATATGGACTCTAATGACTCTAAAGAATACAGACTCTTCAGCACACATTAAAGCCCATACATTCTCGGGCAATTACAAATGATGAAATTCAAAAAGAAATAATGCCAAAATCGATATTCACTTTAGACGTCCATTCAGAAACAATTTCTAAATTAAAATACCCACCAACTTAAATTGATGGAAATTGAGTTGATCAAAATACGCTCTAATACCAATTGATGGAGCGTATCACGCTGCGGAAGCGATTTTGGATTGTTGATACTCAAATTTCATCAATTTAACAAATAGAAAACATGCTCAAACAACGGAAATAAGAGAAATTTAGAATACATACCCTTGTAGTTCCAAATTTCTTCAGCTCCGCCGCTCGTTCCTCGTCACGAACTCTTCCGGCCTCTTCTCACGAACGCCCCAAGGACCACCCCAGGTAGTCCCGCTATCCTCGGCGCCGAGCAACGGAGTTGTGAGACTCCGTTACAAGAGAAAAGAAAAGAAACACGAAGAAGGAAGAATAAGGGAATGGACTGAGATTTTTAGTCCTGTGATGTTCAGAGACTATAAAACAGAAGAAGAATTTCTTCTTCACTCACGAACTCCAAACTTTAGCAAAAAGAGATTTTTAAAACCAAACTTATGAGTACCCGAAAGGGCACTCGCCCTTTGTTAGCCAAATATATAAATATATAAAAACATGTGTCTTACATGCTAAATACACACACACACACACACATATATATATATATATTTTTATTATTATTATTATTTTTAATAATAATAAAAAAAATATATTTATTAAACTTTTTAATAAATAAAATATATATATATATATAATTATTAATTAAACATTTTAATTAATAATCATTATTTAATTCAATATCAAATATTAATTAAATAAAATGGCTAAATCCGGTTTTTCGAAAATCGACTTTTTGCACATGAATCATATTCATGTTTTAGACCATTCCCATATTTAAATCATATTTAAATATGTCCATCATTCTTCCACAAGCCGAATTTGAAAAATTCAAATTCTTTTTCCTTTTCTTTTCTCTTATAGTGTTGTACGGCGTTATCCGAGCTAGCCAGAAGAACCTAAAGAACCTACAGATCATGAGCTCCAACGATACGAGATTATCCGGTCAAAAGTCTTTTAACCGAACTAATCAACATTCGTCAAACCCCCGGAGACTCCACTATAGTCCGAGGGCTGCACTCTCCTCACTGTAGAAATATTATGTCCTCTGATATAACCGTCACAGGCAAGTCGACCCTTCACAGGTTGTTCGTAATCACAGCTGGGTCATTTGAACCGTTTAACCTCTGCATTACGTCTTGTTCCTTAAGTACCACTGACACCTCTAATGAACAATAGATCTGTGGTCCAACCAACAGATCAATTAACCCTCTCATCTCATGAGAGTGTGAGCGCTCATTGTTCAAGCCCCAAAGTCAGCTATTAAGGGAACAACCTATCTACTAACCCTGAAGAGCAGGTTAGGAGTGAACTCCAGTCTTGCTGTACTATGTCCCCAGCTACCTATTCGACTTTATCCCCAAGATGGTAGACTTATTGAGTCGGCGCTAATGGGCCACCCTCACCCGTGCAAGTCGAAGGATACTTTCGAATAAGCGGGATTTCATAGCGAGCTCAGGATTGAGATCGAGTTACCTAGGTCATCAAATGAAAATGTCGATCTCATTAGTAAACGGTGTTATAAAGAGAGAGCGACATATTTCGCGGTTCGGTCTTATGCAAACTCTTTGCACAGGGTGCCCTCACTCGCACATCTCCATGTGAAACGATTCGGATCACATTGTTTTGTACAATAGAAAGTGAGTTGCATCCTATAGTGTTACCAGGATAAGGTACCCAGCCTTATCCGTATACTATAGACCGTTTTGACTGACTACTTGAGCCTGATCCACAATCATGTCATACATGAGGCTCAAATACTCATGTTCAGCCATGGGTGTTGGTCATTGGTATAGGTTAACCTAAACACGTTTCACTTTATTCTAGTAAACTCTTTTACTGAATAAAACTAATAATTCTTTATTCTAAATAGAATATTTACAACCATAACAGTTTTCAAACCACGAGTTTTAGGACATAAAACCTAACACATACGTCGTCGTCACCCCGAGCTCCATGTTTCCTAGATCTGATTTGTCCCCACGCTTCCTCCCTCCTCGCGCACAACCACCACACTCCCTTCATCCTCGCGCACAACCACCACACTCCCTTCATCTACTCACGTCTGCATTCCATGGTGATGAAACAAGAATTTGTTCGGACCTATTTTGGTTCATCTCGGTTTATTTCGGTTCATTTTGATTTAATTAGGTTTAGTTTTATTCGGTTCTTTTAGGTCTGGTTCGTTTATAGTCTGGTTCGGTTCACCTCTAGTTCTGATTGGTTCATTTTGGTTCGATTCACGTTGGTTTGATTCTGTTCAAGAAAATCATCTGTTCGCGCAAACTCGTTCGTGCACATCTATTCGCGTGCCTCTGTCAGCGCATCCTCCCGTGAATCTATGTCCGTCACGCATTCTCCCCTCAATTTGTTGTCCAGATATAACATCGTGTAAACCTCCACATTTTCTAATTGTTACTAAGCAAACTCAATTTGGTCTCTCCAATACCACCTTGAGTTTGAGGGAGGGTGTTAACGTAAATTAAGGAATTTCAATTCCTTAATTTACATTATCCTTTCATATTTTGTCGTATAATTATTCCTTCATTATTTATGTTATTCTTTTCTTAATTGTCCTAGCAACTTTGTATAAATCTCTATGTAATTCTCTCATCGAATATACTAAATAATATAGTTTCCGATATATTATAACATCCCTCGTGAAAATCCCGTGCCTTTTTCTCTTTTTTCTTTTTATTTTCATTTATTTTCACCTCATTTCCTTACAAATTTTACTTGGCTTCCTCCAGCTCCACATGTCACACCCACACACTCAACACAACACAACCACGTGCCAACCCCAATTGCACCTTTTTTATTTATTTATTTTTTTCTTTCAAAACTAAACCAATTTTTTTTTCCTTTTTTCTTTTTTAAAACCGACTCCTCACATTTATTGTCTAGAAATTGTATATTCATTGCTTTAATTTATTTCATGATGAGCTAATTTAAATAAAAACAAAGCAAGACCTTATTTCTCGCCATGAATTGCTAAGTAAAGGAAAAATGGTATAAAAAAGTCAAATTTTGAAGCTTTTAATGTGATTTTAAGTGTTTTTTTAGGAATCATTTTAGACCCAAAAATGCTATGAAAATGCACCCACATATTGGCTAAATGATAGAAGATTTCAAAAGGTTCTAGATGATTGAAAATACTTAAAGCAAACTGTAGACATCTTGGTCCGACCATTGGTTTATTATTAATATTTTTTTACCTTCTTTTTATTCTTCTTTTTTGAAATATTTTATTCATCATTTTTAACTTTTAAAATTAACTTTTTATTTATTCATTTAATTAATTCCGAAAAATTGAAGAAAAATAAAAAAAATAAATAAAAAATAAAAAAAGGTTTTAATTGTTTTGAAATATTTTTACTTAATTTGACAAATAAAATTAACATTTAATGAATATAAAATTTATAGGCCATTTTATTGTTAAAATTTGATATTCATTTATTTACTTCAATGAGTATAAAATCTTTAATTCATTTTTGAGTTAAAATTTGATATTCATTTATGTGTATAAAATATTTGTTAATTTTAGGGTTAAAATCCGTTTCAATTGAGTATAAAATTTTGAGTAATGAATTGTTTGATTCTAACCTTGTTTGTGTTGGGTTTTGTTTCCTAAAACTCGTAGTTTGTAAATAGTTTGAATGTAATTATTCTATTTTGCAATAAAGAGTTATTGAGGTTTATTCAGTAAATTTGTTATTGAATAAAGTGATTTGTGTTTGTATTAACCTATGCCGATAACAAACACCCATGGCGACAGTATGAGTACTTGAGCTTCATGTATGACATGAATGTGGATCAAGTTCAAGTAGACAGCCAAAGCGGTCTATAGTATATGGATAAGGTTGGGTACCTTATTCTGGTAACACTATTGGATGCGGCTCACTTTGTATTGTACAAAACGATGTGATCTGAATCGTTTCACATGGAGATGTGCAAGTGAGGGTGTCCTGTGCAATGAGTTTGCATAAGACTGAACCGAGAAATCAAATCTCTCTCTTTATAACACCGTTTACTAAAGAGACCGACTTTTTCATATGATGACTTAGGTAACTCGATCTCAATCCTAAGCTCGCTATGAACTCCTGTTTATTCGAACTTATCTTTTGACTTGTACGGAAGAGAGTGGTCAGATCGCCGACTCAATAAGCCTATCATCTTGGGGATAAGAGCGAATAGGTAGCTGGGGACATAGTCTCGCAAGACGGAATTTACTCTTGTTTATTCGAGCTTATTTTTTGACTTGTACGGAAGAGAGTGGCCAGATCGCCGACTCAATATAGCATGTTTTAAACCATTTCATTGACAAAAATGAAAGAATGCAAGGACATACAAAAAAAATTAAACCTACAAAAGGAGTCCCACTACTAGAAGTTCAATCCTCATCCCATCCCTCTATTTGTTGTGCTAAAAAAAAAAACACTACTAGAACGGACTCCAATCCAAAAGAATATTACCAAACTTATAATTACAAAAACATCGATTAACAACGCCATAAAAACACATTAAACCTCACCACCTCCTTGACCTCTCAAAACCTTTAAAAACTCTACTATGCTCTCAAGCCACTCGCCCAGAATAACAAAAGAACAACGATCATGAAAGGTAGAGTTCATCAGAATCTATTACAAGGTCATATCAGAAGGTAGATTTTACACAGTCCTCTTCTCTAGAGGCACTGATATACTCGTCTGGCCTGCACTGCATGTGAAGAAACAGGACAGGCCAATAGATAGCACAAACTCTCAAGGGTCAAACCTGAATTTCAAAGCCTCAAACATTATATCAAGGTTCAATGTGCGAAACTTGAAATATGTCTTCTGGATAGTAGTGCTTTGAAAACATTTCAAAGTTGTTCCAAAAAGAAACACAATTCTCTTTCTTTCTGCAAAAAAAACTAATAGATGAGTTCTCTGACTAACATCACACAACTACAATTACAAGTTTGCAAATATCTAGAAGAAAGATGTGCTTAATTAATTATCAGGTAAATCCTTTAGGGAATAAAAACCTCACAAAATGTTTGAATACTAAGCTTGCACAGCTACTGATATCAAATCCCATTCATGTTTTAATGTTTCCCTTCTTTCAACTAAACTAAGCATCAACCTGGGATGAGATTAGAGCCACAAAAGAAGGATCTAACAGTAATGTCACTAAACTTGGTACCTAACACTATAATTACAACTGCCATCCACAAGTAAATTACACATCAAAATAAAACAGTAATCTCAGTTTCTCAGTGTTCCTCCAGTGGATTTTGGTAACTCAGACGTTTGCATACCAACAAAATGAAGGACAAAACCAAGAATGCAACCAGAAAAATTGGTTATTACTTCAAATGTTCTTTCTCCCATGTTGGATTCCTTAGAGTTCAAGGTCAATTTTTAATTCTCTAAGGTAGAAAATCCGACATTCATCCCCTAACACGAACTATTTCAAACACAATTCTTTCCACTCTCCCTCCCTTTCTGATACTTTCTATGTACAATTCAACATGGAGCTAAACAAATAGAGCTTCCACCAATTCTCTCTGCATCTCTTAAACCAGAAACAAAAAGAGAAAATTGCTAATCATCAAAAGCAGAAAGAATTCAAAGGAGAACAAAGTACCTGGATTGTAGAAAGCTTGAAACTGTGACATTTGGAAGGGGCCGCGCGAACGCAGGCCCCCACTAGCACAAATTATGACGTAGGATCTGCCGCTTTGGGCAGACCTTAGACTGGCACCCCTCCAAAAGTGCAATGGAGGTCACCAACCTAGGCCATGAGCCTTTCTGATCGCTCATTGACCCCGTCCAGGTAAGTATGTGTAAAAGTTAGCAATCGTCTGTATTTATAGATCATTGTGAGGTCCCTGCTGTGTGCTTGCCCGATGTGGGACTTCTCAACTTTTATTCATAAATTCACGTACTAACTTTATTGACTTGTAAGTATCTTGTTGAGGTAAATAGCTAACATTTTGCCAAAAGTATTTTAATTTAATGTGAAATTTGAAAACGAATCACAACTATCTAAATGTATGTCCTTCCAAAAAGAAAAAAAACTATCTAAATGGATGTGACTTGTTAGGATGACTTAAGGTGCAATGTCACCCATCTTTCTCGTGTCTCCTTTCTCATTCCCTAAACTCTAGCAATGGTGTCGGTGTCCTCCTATGTCGAGAAAATTAAGTCTTCTACCAAATAAGACATAAATAATCTCCCTCTCCACAGGCGAAAAAAATCAAAGTTAAACAATAACAAAGTAATACGGATGAAGAGAAACTAACACCGAAATTTTATATTGTTTCGTACCAAGCTCGAGACTACGTCCAGTCTTATGCAAGTAACTGCATGTTCTACTATAGTGAAGATTACAATGGTCCCTCTATCGCGCTACAAATCTTACTCTGATGCCACAACAATGGCTAATTATGATACACAAAATAAGACCCTTAAAACAACTAGGAATAGCTGTCGACAACACTCTACAACTCTTCTCTCTTAACGTCTGCATGTCACTCTTTATTTTCAACCTTAAAAAACTAGAACAAAGCTAAGAATTTAAAGAAATCATCTCGCGACGCTACGAACATGTAATGTCAAGATGTCTTCGATTTGAGGGCAGTCGTGGTAGCGTTGAGATGTTACGCCCAACATCTCAAAGGTACATATATTTTCGTGCTTCTTCATTCGCCTTTGCGACAGCTCGCGATACTCTCCGCAGCATCTTGACGTTGTCCCCTCGAGTCTACCAGCTCTACATGGTAGTTTTGGCTCCACAAACCCAATATCCTCCTCGAGCTCGTCCACATGGCGCGCTAGTGCATCTCCCTTGCCACCTTCTCTTCATTGTTGGTTGACGATCTCCTCGGTGCCTTTGGTCATTTCGTACCATGTTAGAGATGGAAACATAAGATTTTGAAACTTTAAGTACCAAACAAATCTTTTTTGAGTACATTGGGGGTGGGGGATTCAAACTACAGACCTCTTGATCGTCAACACATACATGTGCCAGCTGAACTAAGCTCGCTTTGACAGTACCAAACAGATCTATTATCCAAATCTCAAGGACCAAAGTGATAATTTTCCTAATATTCTTGTGTATAGACTTAAAAGTTAAAAACATCCTAGATAATTTTTTTAATACTAAAACATATTAATTAATAATATGTCTAGAGTCTTATTTCGACATTCAATTAATTAATTTCATAGTCCTTTTAAGGCTTTAAATACGTACCAAATATGTCAACTTAAAAATAACTTAACTAGCTAAGCCTAGAGGGCACAAGTTTAAATTTTCCCACTCCCATTTGTTGAACTCAAAAAATAATAATAATAATTAATTGTGTTTAAAGTTTTTCTATCAAATTATCAATACAAAATATGTTTCATATAAAAAACGTAATTTTCAACCGCAATCCCTCATAATCTTCCAAGTTTTTCTTTAGCTTTTTTTTTTTTTGTAGTACACAAGAAACTACAACAAACAAAGAATTAAGAACTCTTTCGTAACCATTTGATTTTTAGTTTTTGATTTTTGAAAATTGTATTTGTTTTTTAAAAAAATGTACAATGGTTTTCATCTTTCACAGGGAAACAATTGAATTCTTAGTCAAATTTCAAAAACAAAAACTATTTTTTTTTACTTTCCAAAACTTGGCTTGAATTTTGAAAACACTAGTAAAAGTAGATAACAACACAAGAAAATCATAGATGAAAGTAGTGTTTATAAGCTGAATTTCAAAAAATCAAAAACTAAAAGTCAAATGGTTATCCAGCGGGCCCTAAGAAATTGATAAATCCCAAAGGACAACAAAGTTCACCCATGGCGGGTGTTCTTCAACGCAAATCTCCGAGTGCTTGTAGCGTCTAGCATGGCAACCCAATGTGTGAGCAGCGGAGTTGGACTTCCAATTAACGAGGAGGAAGCCTTAGATGAACCCGTTGCGGTGATGTGTTTGAATAGCATCCAAAAAGTCTTGTATTTCATTTGAAAAAAAGTTCTTTTTCAATCAATAACTTTCAAAGAATGAAATTATTGATCCCCTCTTATAAAAAGTTGAATGGCTACCGTAAAAAAGAAAAACAAAAGAAGAAGAAAAATGTGAAGTCTTAACAAAAAGGTGTATGCACAACAAAGACTTATAAATATGAAGCTATGGAAATGTTGAGGGTAGCTTTTACATGAGATTTAAGAGCTCTGTTTGTTAATGTTTTTCAATATATTAAAATTAATCTCAACTAATTAAAAGTAGTTTTCAAATTTATGTGGTTGGTGATAACTTATAAAAAAAATGAAAACAAGGTGCAAGGGAGGAATGACTTCAATGGAGGGACAAAAATGGGACAAAAATAAGAATGTGCAAACCATAAGAGAATGAAGATTAAGCATAATAGCATGCAAATGATGAGATTCTTCTAGAGACAAATCAGATTTTAGATTTTGAGATGAATCTGAATCTAGACAAACCCTTTAGTGCCAATGAGATCCAAATTGTTCTAAACCAGATGATAACTCGAGCCTGCCCGACCTGTCTATACGACGGTTCCATTCTGGAACGTTCAACAAGACAACCATAGTCCTTATGCACATAAATTTGAAAACTACTTTTAATTAGTTTTCAATATTAATTAAAGATCCAACATGGAAAACTTTTGGTACTATCAACTCAGCCTAACACATGAAGAGAAACTAAAAAGTGATAAGAAAATTTATCCATCTCTTGAACTAAGCAACAACCGAGAATGAGATTTGAGCCACAAAAGAAGGAACTAACCACTTATAGTATTGAATATATTTGTTATTCTTTCACCTATTTTCTCAAATTAGATTCCCAAGGCTCGTCTAGTAACCATTTAATTTTTTGGTTTGGAAAATTAACCAACCATTTAGTTTTTTGGTTTGGAAAATTAACCTTATAAACACTAACTTTTTTGGTTTGGAAAATTAACCTTATAAACAATATTAATTTCCACTTCCGTGTTTTTAAAATCCAAGCTAAGTTTGAAAAACTAAAAATAATAGTTTGTGTTTCTGAAATTGTCAGAAACTTGACAAGAATTCAAACGAGGCCTTAGAGTTCAAAATCGTTTTTAACATGCAAAAAAATCTTTCAAACACAATTCTTTCGACTCTCCCAACCTTTTCATTTACAATTAAACATGAAGCATGGCTTTGAAAGGGGCGCGAACGCAGACCCTACTATCACAAATTATGATGTAGGATCTACCACTCTGGACAGACCTTAGGTGGCCACCTGTTGCGTGCTCAGTGTGTAAATAAAAATGCGATGCGAGAGCACTCAGAACATGCAAGCATACATGGTCTTGCAGCAAGTGATAAGTATTTTTTCATTCGTTTTTCCACAGAGATTTATTCTTAGTTACTAACGAAGTGAGGTGTTAAATTAGAGAGGGTTACTTAAATGGGGTAGATTTGAGGTTGATGTGCCAAACTAACAAAGAAAGTACGAGGTATGCAAACATAAACGAAAGCAAATAACGTGATTAAACTATTAAGTAGAGCAAGAAGAATTGTGGACTTAGCAATGTTCTAGCAATAAAATCGCAAAAGTAAAAAACTGGAAAAATGGCTAAGGCAAAAACAGAACTAAAGAATTGCGGATTCAACAATTATCTAGCAATGAAATTAACAACGATTTAAGGGTGAGATGAGGAAACAAGGTCAACTAAAGACTCCTCTATAGGCTTTTACATACGATTATTCAGCAGTAACTTAATTTATCATGCATCAATTTAGCTCATTCTCATGCATCTCTCGATTACATGCATTAAATCCTTTAGTTCAATCATATCCAAGCAAGACTTAAGCATCTATTTATACAAGCAAGCTAATGAATTGTGCTAGGAAAACGCCTATTCCTAGGTCGTTTTCTGGCTACCATGAAAGGCTAGCATGAATGGACGACTCTGAACTCTTACTCCTTCCGGAGGTTAGGAGTTCTTTAGAAAAAATGGATGGCCGATCGAAATTGCCCGTGGGATGAAGTACACATACATTCAATGCATTCGAAGTTATCCTACATGCTGAACTTTCGTATTTCTAACCTATAGATTCATCGTTAGCAGACCCTTGTGTGATTAGTTACTCATGGTTGATGGAGGGTTGGAAAGATTAGATTGATTAAGCATGATTTAAAGCACTTAAATGAAAGCAAGGGAAAAACAGAAGGCGAGATGAAGACTTGCGAAGACTTAACCGATTACTATATAAAGTAAGATTCCAAGATCAATGTGTGACAGTATGTAAAACCGTAAAGAACTGAACAAATGAAGACGAATTGAAACAAAGCAAACAACTGGAAACAGAGGACAGAAAGCAGTAAAAAATAGAAGACAGAAAGCAGTAAAAGTGTGCACGGATCCTCGCCGCAAGCGCCTCGGATGAAGGTGAAGATTAGCTGATCTTGGGGATGAATTCGATCAGAAGAGAAGAAGGATCTTCTCTTCTTCCTCTCGAGTTATCGACGCCAAGGGCTGATTTCTTCGTTCCAACAAACGGGGTAAGGAAATGGATCTTTAGAATGCGTTGAGACGGGGAAATCCACGCTTCCGAGCTGTTTTTCTCCTTCACCCTTCACCTCCTTTTATAGCTTTTTGCAGGTACCTTCAGTCATGGAGAACCATCCATTCTAAACGACGATCCTCCACGTGGCAGCAGGGGAGAGCTTAGGCGGCTGAAAGATCGCAACTGTGACGGCGGGTGGTTGGACGAACTTAGCAGCAACAGCTTAAACATTGCGGATTCCTCGTTGTGACCGCAATAACCATTGCGGAGACAGCAATGTTTCAGCAATTCTCCTGCAATGTACATTTTGACTCTTTTAGCATCGTTTTTTATTCTTTTTTGTTCCTTTTACAAATAAGTCCTAATTTAGCTCCATTCCTTGAATTCTCATATTTAAGCACGTATTAAACTAAATTCTAACAAAAATGCTTTAGAGATTACACAATTCCATGGTAAATAAGTCCCTAAATTATGTACTTTTGGAGAGGTAACACACCCCCAAACTTAAGTTATTGCTCGTCCTCGAGCAATATAAGGGCTTACTTGGGCTGCTAATTCTTGTCTTTTAAACTCTATCTGACTACTTGCTGACTTCCCTAAGCTTACTATCCAAGGCATGGCTGTCCTGTGACACTCTCCTAAGTTCAAACTAACTTCACATTCTCCTTATTCTGGTTTCTCTTGCCTTTAAAAACCTTTTGTCTTTTATAAAATTCCTTACAACTGGTTTATCTGCCTATGTCATTAGGTTCATTGTGCAACTATCCCTAAGTTTTCAAATTCTTCCTAGCTTTAACCCAGACTCAGTACATGCTTCTAAGGTATTTTTTAATTGAGCTACTTAGGAATCCTTACAGTCATACCAAGGTTAGCACACACAAGAATCAGAGTACAGTCCATAGAACAACTAAGCTTTGGCATCACTGTGTTGGATCAACACTCATCTCCCTTGACAAACCCTTAAGCTACAGCCCTGTGCTTAGCAAACTAAGGATCAGAGTTCATTTATACAGGACATCTAAGCACTTAGGCCATAGCTTGCTGGCATACATTCTTCTTCCTTGACTTTTTTCTTTTTCTTTCCTTTTGGTGGAGTCATCTTTTGGTTTGCCTTTTGATGCAGTGCCACTTGTGGGTTACACAAATGGCCCTGATTACTCAGCATCCTTTAGAGAGACTCTACCCTTTTCTGTTTTTTTTTCTTTTTACATTTTTTTTTCAAAGAAGAAGAATGCTTATGTTTTTAAAGAGGGAGAGAGGAATGTTCCTAGGCCTAGAGGCTGCCTCCCCCAAACTTATCTTCTCATTGTCCCCAATGAGAGTCTGAGGTGGCACACCCCCAGACTTGTCCTAGAAGCATCTAGTCTAAGGCAAAACAAGTAGAACTTAAAACTCCTAGGCATAGAACGACCTTCGCAGAACAGATAACTCAGAGGCAGAATTTTTGTAAAAACAACATGTTAAGGGCTTACAGAGGTGCATGCTTAGCAATAAAGGAAGCTAAATTAAACGAACAAGGGTGTTCTATGACACTCATCCAGCATGCTCAATAGATAGATTACATAGTGAAGTCAATAAAGCATCAAAATATCGAAATTTAAACATAGCCAACCCATCAAAAAGACATCCAACAGCATGCGAAAACTGACAAAAATATTGCGGACACCGCAAGGAATTCGCAATTAAGCCTACAGAGCAAATTTAGCAGTGATCAAGGCTCCTAGCATGCTATATTCAGACATAAAGAACTACAACAAACAGCTAAACTACCTAAGCTAGCTACTCAGATGACAAACAAACAGAACTATCCTATTCTAAACAAAACAAATCAAAACAGATCATTGATTAAGGGGGGGTGGGGGGGGGGGGGTAACAGTTCACAGAAAAGCAGGGTTTTTCTTTTCTTTTTTTTAAAAGAGGGATCAGAAAACTCCCTCGTATGCCGTCAGCCTGGCATTCAAACATCTTCATCTTCCTCTCTCCTTTCTCGTGGAGGCACCCACAGCTTCAACAGACCAGCAGGGAAGGTGGGGAGTGTGCATCCCAGGTGTTCAGCCAACTCCTGGTCCCTTTCTTGCGAGTATTCAGCCCATTGGGCTAACTTGTGTTGCAAGTCCATCAGGCAAGCCATAGACAGTGACTGTGCAGCAGCCAGACCATCCATCTCAAACTCCATATTGCCCCTTCTCCGCATCCTCAAGATCGTTGGCAGCTCCAGATGGCCAGTGTAAGCCAATTGCCTCTCATCCCTCGCAATAGGCACACCTGCACGCAAGCAAAGTTTAGTAATAGTATTTGGGAAAAAGAGTTGACCCTTACCTTTTCTTAAGCATTCAGTGATGGAGGCGACAATGACTTCACCCACATCAATGGTGAGTCCCCACATGATGGCATAGAGCAGCAACGATCGCCCCTGGTTGATGGTTGTTTCATGTGTCACTGGGGAGATGCGTCTGCGTACAAGGGAGAATCAGACTGTTGCC
Source organism: Herpetospermum pedunculosum (assembly GCA_028017165.1). Classification (NCBI taxonomy): domain Eukaryota; kingdom Viridiplantae; phylum Streptophyta; class Magnoliopsida; order Cucurbitales; family Cucurbitaceae; genus Herpetospermum; species Herpetospermum pedunculosum. The sequence continues at coordinate 46,167,171 of CM051528.1, read as the reverse complement.
TTGTCTCTAAGGGTCGCACTCATCAAGGTGTGCTTCCCATTCCTTGAGACCGCCCAGGTTGCCTCAGGTTTGCCTATTGTGTGCAAGGCCTCTTCTAGGACTGCCTCGGATGGTGAGTCGACTATCTTGGCATATTCAGAGTGCGTATGCCCTTTGAGAGCATAAGCTTCGTTGATGGCGTTGGCAGAGAAGCCAACCTCTATCCCCCTCACCGTTGACAGACACGCTTCAGGGTGTGTGAGGTTGGCGTAGAAGTCGTACACCATGTCAGGATAGGCTGGAATTGGAGGCCTGCAAAGCTCCTCCCAGCCATGGTTAATGATCCCTGCGCGCAAGAATTGCGGCAGGTCTGCAAGTGCATCAAGAAATCCTCGCTCGTGGAGGAGTTCTTTCTTCATCAGTTCGAGGCCCTTGGCCTCTGCTTCCTTGGAGACGTACCTCGCAGCTTGAGGCTCCTCTTCCGGATACATCTTCTTCTTCCCTTTGGCCCTTTCTTTAACCGCCTCAAAGGCCTCGGTTTTCATCTTCTTCAAAGAAGGTTCAGCTTCAACCTTCTTCCTTTTGGCCCGTTTGGAGGCCTTTGGCCGCTTGCCCTTGACAATCACGGGGGCCTTCTTCTTGAGCTGTGCCTTGGTGGCCAGATGCTGGAGGCATTTGTTGCGTGCTCAATGTGTTAATAAGAATAAGCAATAAGAGAGAGAGAGCACTCAGAACATGCAAGCATACATGATCTTATAGCAAGTAATGAGTATTTTTTCATTCGTTTTCCCACAGAGACTTATTTTTAGCTATTCACGAAGTGTTTTGTTAAGAAAGAAGGGGTGGATTTGATGGGTTCAAATTGGTTTTTAATTGCCTACTTCTTACCGAACATATAAAGGAATGTAACATAAACAAATGCAAGTTGAAATTAGACTCAAAGGACAAGAGATGGAATTAATAAACGAAGAAGAAAACAGCTAAACAGAATGGTAACTTAGCAGAATTGCGGATACCGCAATGTTATCGCAATTGTAAAAACAGTAAAAGTGTGTGAAATGGAGAATTAAGGGCTACTAACGACTATCCTATAGGCATTTTAATACGATTCCCAAGCATTGGATCAACTCTCTATGCATCAAACTCACTCTATCTCATGTATCGTCCGATTCCATGCATTAGATTCTTTAGTTTACTCAACTCAAAGTAAGGTCTCAAGCATCTTGTTAAAGCAGAAGTGTTTAGTTTGTACTAGGGGAACGCCTATTCCTAGGCCGTTTCCTGGCTACCATGAAAGGCTAGCATGATTATACGACTCTGAACTCTTACTCCTTCCAGAGGTTAGGAGTTCTTTGGACAAAATGGATGGCCAATCGAAATTGCCCGTGGAATGAAGCTTACATACAATCAATGGTTCGAGAGCTATCCTACATACTTGGTTCACGTTTTTTAACCTATAGTTCTGTCATTAGCATGCCCCTAAGTGACTTAGCTACTCATGGATATGGGGTAAGTAGAAATACGAGATGAAACAGACATGCTTAGAAGGAATTTAAAGACAAAACAGTAAGGGAAAGCAGTAGAATGCAGAGGCAAGAAACTGTGAAATGAAGAATGGAGATTTGATTACTTGATTGTTTGATTGGACAAAGAAAGCTTTAAAGTAAATAACAGCAAGACAGAAAGCAACGAAATGAAGTGTTCTAGCTATTAGAAAGAGAAAAACACAAAGCAGAGATGTAAATTAGAAAAGGAAAGACAGAAAGCAGTAAATGTTGCTTGGAAGCCTCGTCGCAATCGCCTCGGCTGAAGGGGATGAAAGAATAGCTTTGCTTGGATGAATCCAATCGGGAGAGAAGGTGGATCTTCTCTCCTTCCTATCAGATTGTCGATTCCAACAGCTGAGACTCTCACTCCAACAGACGGCAAAGGAAAACACGAAGAGAAATGGAGCTGCGAGAGGACTTCTACGCTTTCGGATGATGTTTGAACCTCCGACTTTGACCCCCTTTTATAGTAGTTTGCAGGTGCGTTTGGGCCAAGGAGAACCATCAATCTTCAACGTCGTATATCAGAATGGATGGAGGAGAAAGAACGAATCCCTGAAATCACGGAAATTAACAGAAAAAGATCAGTCAACTTACGGTTTTCACTTGAATAATTGCGGCTTCAGCAATGTTTTCGCAATGCTGTCGCAATGCAGTTTTTTCATTCTTTTCCTTCGGTTTTTAACCCTTTTCTTTCCTATTGTACATAAGTCCTAATTTAGCTACCTTCTTCTAATTCTCATATTTAAGCATAGGTTTAGGCTAAATGCTATCAAAAACACCTAAGAGTGAACATCTTTCTAAGCTAATTAAGTCCTAAAAAGGTCACTTTTGGAGACGTAACACACCCCCAAACTTAAGGTTTTGCTTGTCCTCAAGCAATCTAAGGACTTTCCTAGGCTGCTGTTTCTTCCTCTTTAACCACTTACTAACTGCCCTATATCCCTATCTAGCACTGCTGTCCTGTGACACACTTCTAAGCTTAAAACTACCCTCTTATCTAGCTTCTTCTGACTTTGCCTGCCTAACACTCCATCTGCTTTTATTAACTTCCTACAACTGATCTATTTGCTTTTGCCATATCATGCCACTATCCCTAAGGTTTCAAATTCTGCCTAGCTTTACCTCAGACTCAGTACATGCTTCTAGCTTTATTTTTAATGTGCCTAGGATTCCTTAGAGTCATGCCAGTCTTAGTATTAACGGTGACAGTAGTACTTTTAGAGAACAACCTAAACCCTGGCATCACTACATTGGATATACACTCATCTCCCTAAACAACCCTACAAGTTACAACTTTGTACTTAGCTAATTGAGGATCAGAGTTCTTTTTTAAATAGGACATCTAAGCCACAAAGTTATAACTCCTAGGTATACATTCTTCTTCCCTATTCTTTTCCCTTTTTCTTACTTAGGTGGGGCCTCTCCTTTGGTTGCCTTTTGATGCAATGCCACTTGTGGGTCACACACTTGGCACTGATCACTTAGCAACCTAAGAGAGACCCCCCTCTTTATTCTATTTTTCATTTTTTTTTTCAGTTCATCATTTCTTGTAAAGGAGAAGAAGAATGCTTATGTTTCTAAGGGAGAGAGGAATGTTCCTAGGCCTAGGGTGGCTTCCCCCAAACTTCAACTACTCATTGTCCCCAATGAGTGTCTGAGGTGGCACACCCCCAAACTATCCTAGAAGCATCTAGTCTAAGGTAAAACAAAGAGAATCTAAAGCCCTAGGCATAGACAAAACATTCGAACGGCAAATATCACAGCAGCAGTAATAAAAAAAAACAGACAGATAAGGGCTTAAAGCTGTGCATGCTGAGCTTTTTAGAGGTTGATTTAAACTAGCAAAGGGTGTCCTATGACACTCATCCAGCATGCTTGTAGATAAGCTATATATGGTAGTCATGATAGCAGCAAAAGATGGAATTTAAACAGATCACAGCCTAGTTAAACAGACAGTCCAAAACATGCTTTCAGTAATAAAAATTGCGGGTACCGCAATTATTTCGCAATCCAGTCAGGGCAGATATAACAGTGATTAAGGCCCCTAAGCATGCTTTTTCCAGTCATTCGAGCGCTCTATAAATAAAACAAAACTAACCTACCTAGTCAGCTATCATCAGACTATACTAAGCAAGATTAAGAACATAAAACTAAGCATCTAAAACAGATCAAAAGTGTACGAAAAAAACAGCATAATTCACATGGTCTATCAGAAAGCAGAAAATTGTTTTTGTTTTCCTAAGGGAACAGCAATACTCCCTTGAGTGCAATTCAAACCAGCACTCAGATGTCGTCATCCTCATCAGGTTGTCGTGGTCGTGGGGGCACCCATGGAGTCAGGAGATTCGTGGGGAAGTCAGGGAAGATGCACCCAAGTTGGTCTGCAACTTCCTTGTCCCGTGCCTGCGCGTAAGTGGCCCATTGAGCCATTCTCTTCTGCATATCCATCAGGCAAGCCATCCATTGAGCATCCACCTGTTTTAGAACTGAAACCACTACCCACTCACCTCAAGTATGCATATCTAGGAAGTAATGAAACTCTGCCTGTTATCATTTCTTCTAAATTAAGTGAAAAACATGAGGTTGAACTGATTTTACTCCTGAAGCAACATAGGAAGGCTATTGCATGGACTATTGCTGATATTAGAGGCATTAGCCCTTCTTATTGCATGCACAAAATTATACTAGAGGAAGAGCACACACCTAGGGTAGATCACCAACGTAGGCTAAACCCCTCTATGAAAGAGGTAGTAAAGAAGGAAATAATAAAATGGTTAGATGCGGGTGTGATCTTCCCAATAGCTAGTAGCCAGTGGGTGAGCCCCATCCAATGTGTACCCAAAAAGGGGGGGATGACTGTGGTAGTCAATGAGAACAACGAACTGATTCCAACTAGGACTGTCACAGGATGGAGAGTGTGCATGGATTACAGGAAATTAAATAAAGAAACTAAAAAAGACCACTTCCCTCTACCGTTCATTGACCAGATGTTAGACAGAATAGCTGGTAGAGCCTACTATTGTTTCTTAGATGGTTATTCTGGCTATAATCAGATTACTATAGACCCTCAGGACCAAGAGAAGACTACCTTCACTTGCCCTTTTGGAACTTTTGCCTTTCGCAGAATGCCTTTTGGCTTATGCAATGCACCGGCAACTTTCCAAAGGTGCATGATGGCAATCTTCTCTGAGTTGGATGAGTCCATGATAGAAATATTCATGGATGACTTCTCAGTCTTTGGGGATTCATTCACCAACTGTCTAGATAATTTAGGACAAGTCTTGGCTAGATGTGAAGAGACTAACTTAGTCCTTAATTGGGAAAAGTGTCACTTCATGGTAGATGAGGGGATTGTCTTAGGTCATAGAGTGTCGAGGGCAGGTGTAGAAGTTGACCGAGCCAAAATTGAGATCATAGAGAAGTTGGTAGAGCCTCAGAATGTCAAGGCCATTACAAGTTTCTTAGGGCATGCTGGCTTCTATAGAAGGTTCATTAAGGACTTTTCTAAGATAGCCAAGCCTCTGTGTGAGCTTCTAGAACTAAACAGGCCATTCATCTTCTCTAAGGAATGTGTAGTAGCTTGGACAACCCTTAAGAAAGCACTAGTCACAGCACCTGTTATAGTAGGGCCAGATTGGGATCTCCCATTTGAGATGTTATGTGATGCTAGTGACTATGCTGTAGGGGTTATGTTAGGACAGAAGATTGACAAGCTAACACACCCTGTCTATTATGCTAGTAAAACCTTGAATGAGGCTCAATGTAATTATACAACTACTGAGAAAGAGATGCTTGCTGTAGTGTTTGCTTGTGAGAAATTCAGGAACTATATTGTAGGCACTAGGACAATTGTGTACACTGACCATTCTGCCTTGAAATATCTTATGAGGAAGGCTGATGCTAAGCCTAGGTTGATTAGGTGGGTGTTATTGCTGCAGGAATTTGATTTGGACATTCGAGACAAGAAAGGAAGTGAAAATGTGGTTGCGGATCACCTGTCTCGATTGCAGCACAATTGCGAAAAAATTGCGGACCCCGCAATTTCTGATGCTTTTATTGATGAACATGTCTTTGCTTTGACTCATCGTGATAACGATGAGGAACCTTGGTTTGCTGACATTGCTAACTTCCGTGCATCACAGGTTTTACCAGTTTTCAAGGGAGGACAAGAGAAGAGGAGGTTCCTTCATGAAGCAAGGAAATTCATATGGGATGACCCCACACTTTACAGAACCTGTGCTGACGGCTTGCTAAGGAAGTGTGTTTCAGCTGCTGAAGCGAAGTCTGTGCTGCAGCACTGCCACACAGCTCCTTATGGTGGACACTTTGGTGGCCAAAGAACAGCTGCAAAGGTATTTCAGAGTGGCTACTATTGGCCAACAATCTTCAAGGATGCCCACAACTATGCCCACAGCTGTGATGAATGCCAAAGAACAGGTAACCTCAGTCGAAAGGATGAGATGCCCCTCACCTACATCTTAGAGTTGGAGCTCTTTGATGTGTGGGGCATTGACTTCATGGGGCCATTTCCTCCATCATCAGGTAACCTTTACATTTTGGTAGCAGTAGACTAGTTTCCAAGTGGGTAGAGGCCAAAGCATGTCCCAATAATGATGCTAAAACAGTCACCAAATTCTTGCATAGGCACATTTTTACTAGGTTTGGGACACCTCGTGCCATCATTAGTGATGAGGGGTCACATTTCATTAACAAGGCTATGGAGAAAGTGTTGGCTAAGTATAACATTAGACATAGAGTAGCCACTCCCTATCACCCACACTCGAATGGACAGGCTGAAATTTCAAATAGGGAGATTAAGAACATCCTAGAAAAAGTGGTCAAACCTAATAGGAAAGACTGGTCCTTTAAGCTTGAGGATGCACTTTGGGCTTATAGGACAGCATATAAGACACCCCTAGGTATGTCTCCTTATAGGCTGGTATATGGCAAGACTTGTCACTTACCACTTGAGTTAGAAAACAAAGCATTTTGGGCCATGAAGGAATTGAATTTTTGTGTAAAGGATGCGGGAACATTGCGGTCCTTACAATTGCATGAGCTTGATGAGCTTAGACATATGGCCTATGAAAATGCTAAGATGTATAAGGAAAAGACCAAGATTTGGCACGATAGTAGACTTAGAGTTAAGGACTTTAAGAAGGGTCAACTTGTTTTGTTGTTTAATTCACGGTTGAAACTATTTCCAGGGAAACTTAAGTCTAGATGGTCAGGTCCATTTGTGATTACTAATGTATTTGTTCATGGTGCCATAGAGATAAAGAACTTGCAGCAAGGCCAACCGTTTATGGTTAATGGTGCAAGGTTGAAGCACTACTATGAGGAAGGAGATGTGAAGACTCTCTCGGCCTTCCTCTTGACTGAAGCATGAAAACGAGAACGAGAGAGGACGAGTGATTACTGTGCTCGTTTAGTCAAGGCTAATGCCTTAGTTTATTTTTTGCACTTTTTCCGGTTATCATTTGTACATATGTTGGTGTGATTTTAATTGAGTATTTAATGTTTGTTTTATTTATTTTTGCAGAGAATCAAGAGAGGGGATAAAGGAGATTAAATCCAGCCAAAGAAATCAAGAAGATGTTGAGCCAAATCGAAGATACGGTTGAGCAAAGATTGAAATTTAAATGAAGAAAAAATCTCCAACGGGCCTTAAAGATTGCGCAGGAATTGCGGGATCCGCAAAAATATAGCCGTTGGGTTTTTTTTCCGTTTTCTTTATATCCGTTGGAAGGCGCGAGGATCTGTACGTCTCTCTCATCATCTGATCTTCGAGCAAGCTGCGATTCTCTTCATCTTTGATTCTTCTTTCCAAATCTCCAAGATCCAACAATGGTACTCACAAGGGCTGAAAGATCTGCGGCCAAGAAAAGGGCTGACGACGCTGAAACGGCTGCGAGAGATGCATTGCTTGCCTTGGCTGATGCTGAGGCTGCGCGAACGGAACGACTGGATAAGCTGCCGATTCGCAAGAAGAAGTGGAAAGTTGTCTCTGAGATACCTGCTGGACCCTCTGAACCAGCAGGCACACCCAAGAAGCGCCGGTGGAGTATCGAGATGGCCGCCGAACCAAGCAAAGCAAAGACTCCCTCTGTGGAGAGTCAAGAAACGGATCGTGCGTCCCACGAATCGACCAAGAAGGGTTCGTCGCCATCTGCATCGCCTGCGCACAGCCCTTCACCATCTGAACCAGTGCAGAGCCCAGAGCTCTCTTCATCACCGCCAGCGCAGAGCCCTGAGCAGCCGTCTTCACCACTGAGTTCTGCACAGACACCTGCAGCAGCACAGAGCACCACGCCGTCTCGCACTTCTCCACGGCCTGATCCTGAATTCCCATATGGGGAGTACCAAGAGTAAACGCAGGGCAGTGGAGATGCTGAGGAAGACGAGGTCTTCTCTCCTATGAGGGAAGATAGCCCGGAGAGTCTTGAACAAAAAACTGACTCAATGGAAGAGACGTTGGGGGCGTGCCTGCAGCAGATCACCATTGAGGCAAAGCTCAAGAAGAAGAAGAAGGCCAAGATTCTTAAGGCCAAACGAGCCAAGAAGCTGAAGAAGAAGAAGGCCAAGAAGGTTGAGGCTACCGAGTCAGCCAAAGAGAGCACTGAGCCTTTGCTCAAACGACTCAAGGTTGAGGCTGCCGAGTCAGCCAAGCCAGCAGATAAAGGGAAGGCCAAGCTCTACCCTGAAGATGAGCCTCAGTCAGTGAGGTATGTTTCCTCTGATGCTGAGTCCAGGGGTGCTGAGCTGAGGAAGAGGGAGTTGCTGCACGAGAAGGGCTTCCTCGACCGACCTGCTGACCTGCCGCAGTTCTTGCGCGCAGGAGTTATAAACCACGGCTGGGAGGAATTTTGCAGACCGCCCAATCCAGCCTACACGAGCATGGTGTATGATTTCTACGCCAATGTGCTCAGCCCTGAGGATGGCCTGTCTGTGGTCAGAGGGGTAGAAGTGGATTTCTCAGCCAAGGCCATCAACGAAGCCTATGGTCTCAAGGGCCAAACACATACAGATTATGCACGGATTGTTGATGAGCCTACTGAGGCAGTCCTGGAAGAGGCCATTCGGACCATTGGCCAGCCTGAAGCTTCCTGGACCGTGTCACGCAATGGGAGGCACACTCTCATGAGTGCCAACCTCACGGCTAAGGCGGCTGTTTGGTTTTCGTTCGTGAGAAGGAGATTGTCCCCAGTGACTCACGAGACTACAATCAACCAGAGCCGATCGCTGCTGGTGTATGCGATAATGAGAGGTCTCACGATCAACGTGGGAGAAGTCATCACTGCTGCTATTGCTGAGTGCGCCAAGAAAGGTAAGGGACCATTGTTTTTCCCTAATACTATAACTAAACTCTGTTTGCTTGCAGGAGTTCCCATCGAGCGAATGGAGCAGCAGATGGCTTACACGGGCCACTTGGAGCTGCCTGCTAGCTTGAGGCTGAAGAGGAAGGGGAATATGGAGTTTGAACTGGATAGGCTGGCTGCTGATCAGTCACTGTCCATGGCTTGCCTGATGGATATGCAGAAGAGAATGGCTCAATGGGCCACTTACGCGCAGGCACGGGACAAGGAAGTTGCAGACCAACTTGGGTGCATCTTCCCTGACTTCCCCACGAATCTCCTGACTCCATGGGTGCCCCCACGACCACGACAACCTGATGAGGATGACGACATCTGAGTGCTGGTTTGAATTGCACTCAAGGGAGTATTGCTGTTCCCTTAGGAAAACAAAAACAATTTTCTGCTTTCTGATAGACCATGTGAATTATGCTGTTTTTTTCGTACACTTTTGATCTGTTTTAGATGCTTAGTTTTATGTTCTTAATCTTGCTTAGTATAGTCTGATGATAGCTGACTAGGTAGGTTAGTTTTGTTTTATTTATAGAGCGCTCGAATGACTGGAAAAAGCATGCTTAGGGGCCTTAATCACTGTTATATCTGCCCTGACTGGATTGCGAAATAATTGCGGTACCCGCAATTTTTATTATTGAAAGCATGTTTTGGACTGTCTGTTTAGCTAGGCTGTGATCTGTTTAAATTCCATCTTTTGCTGCTATCATGACTACCATATATAGCTTATCTACAAGCATGCTGGATGAGTGTCATAGGACACCCTTTGCTAGTTTAAATCAACCTCTAAAAAGCTCAGCATGCACAGCTTTAAGCCCTTATCTGTCTGTTTTTTTTTTATTACTGCTGCTGTGATATTTGCCGTTCGAATGTTTTGTCTATGCCTAGGGCTTTAGATTCTCTTTGTTTTACCTTAGACTAGATGCTTCTAGGATAGTTTGGGGGTGTGCCACCTCAGACACTCATTGGGGACAATGAGTAGTTGAAGTTTGGGGGAAGCCACCCTAGGCCTAGGAACATTCCTCTCTCTCTTAGAAACATAAGCATTCTTCTTCTCCTTTACAAGAAATGATGAACTGAAAAAAAAATGAAAAATAGAATAAAGAGGGGGGTCTCTCTTAGGTTGCTAAGTAATCAGTGCCAAGTGTGTGACCCACAAGTGGCATTGCATCAAAAGGCAACCAAAGGAGAGGCCCCACCTAAGTAAGAAAAAGGGAAAAGAATAGGGAAGAAGAATGTATACCTAGGAGTTATAACTTTGTGGCTTAGATGTCCTATTTAAAAAAGAACTCTGATCCTCAATTAGCTAAGTACAAAGTTGTAACTTGTAGGGTTGTTTAGGGAGATGAGTGTATATCCAATGTAGTGATGCCAGGGTTTAGGTTGTTCTCTAAAAGTACTACTGTCACCGTTAATACTAAGACTGGCATGACTCTAAGGAATCCTAGGCACATTAAAAATAAAGCTAGAAGCATGTACTGAGTCTGAGGTAAAGCTAGGCAGAATTTGAAACCTTAGGGATAGTGGCATGATATGGCAAAAGCAAATAGATCAGTTGTAGGAAGTTAATAAAAGCAGATGGAGTGTTAGGCAGGCAAAGTCAGAAGAAGCTAGATAAGAGGGTAGTTTTAAGCTTAGAAGTGTGTCACAGGACAGCAGTGCTAGATAGGGATATAGGGCAGTTAGTAAGTGGTTAAAGAGGAAGAAACAGCAGCCTAGGAAAGTCCTTAGATTGCTTGAGGACAAGCAAAACCTTAAGTTTGGGGGTGTGTTACGTCTCCAGAAGTGACCTTTTTAGGACTTAATTAGCTTAGAAAGATGTTCACTCTTAGGTGTTTTTGATAGCATTTAGCCTAAACCTATGCTTAAATATGAGAATTAGAAGAAGGTAGCTAAATTAGGACTTATGTACAATAGGAAAGAAAAGGGTTAAAAACCGAAGGAAAAGAATGAAAAAACTGCATTGCGACAGCATTGCGAAAACATTGCTGAAGCCGCAATTATTCAAGTGAAAACCGTAAGTTGACTGATCTTTTTCTGTTAATTTCCGTGATTTCAGGGATTCGTTCTTTCTCCTCCATCCATTCTGATATAGACGTTGAAGATTGATGGTTCTCCTTGGCCCAAACGCACCTGCAAACTACTATAAAAGGGGGTCAAAGTCGGAGGTTCAAACATCATCCGAAAGCGTAGAAGTCCTCTCGCAGCTCCATTTCTCTTCGTGTTTTCCTTTGCCGTCTGTTGGAGTGAGAGTCTCAGCTGTTGGAATCGATAATCTGATAGGAAGGAGAGAAGATCCACCTTCTCTCCCGATTGGATTCATCCAAGCAAAGCTATTCTTTCATCCCCTTCAGCCGAGGCGATTGCGACGAGGCTTCCAAGCAACATTTACTGCTTTCTGTCTTTCCTTTTCTAATTTACATCTCTGCTTTGTGTTGTTCTCTTTCTAATAGCTAGAACACTTCATTTCGTTGCTTTCTGTCTTGCTGTTATTTACTTTAAAGCTTTCTTTGTCCAATCAAACAATCAAGTAATCAAATCTCCAATCTTCATTTCACAGTTTCTTGCCTCTGCATTCTACTGCTTTCCCTTACTGTTTTGTCTTTAAATTCCTTCTAAGCATGTCTGTTTCATCTCGTATTTCTACTTACCCCATATCCATGAGTAGCTAAGTCACTTAGGGGCATGCTAATGACAGAACTATAGGTTAAAAAAACGTGAACCAAGTATGTAGGATAGCTCTCGAACCATTGATTGTATGTAAGCTTCATTCCACGGGCAATTTCGATTGGCCATCCATTTTGTCCAAAGAACTCCTAACCTCTGGAAGGAGTAAGAGTTCAGAGTCGTATAATCATGCTAGCCTTTCATGGTAGCCAGGAAACGGCCTAGGAATAGGCGTTCCCCTAGTACAAACTAAACACTTCTGCTTTAACAAGATGCTTGAGACCTTACTTTGAGTTGAGTAAACTAAAGAATCTAATGCATGGAATCGGACGATACATGAGATAGAGTGAGTTTGATGCATAGAGAGTTGATCCAATGCTTGGGAATCGTATTAAAATGCCTATAGGATAGTCGTTAGTAGCCCTTAATTCTCCATTTCACACACTTTTACTGTTTTTACAATTGCGATAACATTGCGGTATCCGCAATTCTGCTAAGTTACCATTCTGTTTAGCTGTTTTCTTCTTCGTTTATTAATTCCATCTCTTGTCCTTTGAGTCTAATTTCAACTTGCATTTGTTTATGTTACATTCCTTTATATGTTCGGTAAGAAGTAGGCAATTAAAAACCAATTTGAACCCATCAAATCCACCCCTTCTTTCTTAACAAAACACTTCGTGAATAGCTAAAAATAAGTCTCTGTGGGAAAACGAATGAAAAAATACTCATTACTTGCTATAAGATCATGTATGCTTGCATGTTCTGAGTGCTCTCTCTCTCTTATTGCTTATTCTTATTAACACATTGAGCACGCAACAGGGTCCTCATTTTCTATTCCAAAGAATTGTCCCACAGTGGACAACATTTGGAACATCACTGGCTTTAACTCGAATGAGTTGGCAGTGATCTCAGGACGGATTATGCTGGGGTTCAGCTCCCCAGGCATAGGTACTAAATATGAAAGAATGGCACTATTCTTGTCATTCGCTATTTCGATGGGGTTGCGAATGACAGGTACCTGATTTGGAACTATCTCGTCCATTTCTTCGATTTCAGGTATGATTTGAGGTATAGGGGGTTGTTTAAAAAGACGTTTCTTGGCTTTATTTCTGGCTTTAAATAGTCTCTCGGGCTCAGGATTGAACTCTAGATCTCTACTTGAAGGCTCACTCATAAACTAACCCAATAGTACCTGCAAAAGAAATGAAACAGATCAGCTTCAATAAGCAATGAACTTGTTTTTTCAAACTTAACAGACTTCGTTTTCACTTAAAATAAGTCCCCGGCAGCGGCGCCAAAAACTTGTTGCGTGCTCAATGTGTTAATAAGAATAAGCAATAAGAGAGAGAGAGCACTCAGAACATGCAAGCATACATGATCTTATAGCAAGTAATGAGTATTTTTTCATTCGTTTTCCCACAGAGACTTATTTTTAGCTATTCACGAAGTGTTTTGTTAAGAAAGAAGGGGTGGATTTGATGGGTTCAAATTGGTTTTTAATTGCCTACTTCTTACCGAACATATAAAGGAATGTAACATAAACAAATGCAAGTTGAAATTAGACTCAAAGGACAAGAGATGGAATTAATAAACGAAGAAGAAAACAGCTAAACAGAATGGTAACTTAGCAGAATTGCGGATACCGCAATGTTATCGCAATTGTAAAAACAGTAAAAGTGTGTGAAATGGAGAATTAAGGGCTACTAACGACTATCCTATAGGCATTTTAATACGATTCCCAAGCATTGGATCAACTCTCTATGCATCAAACTCACTCTATCTCATGTATCGTCCGATTCCATGCATTAGATTCTTTAGTTTACTCAACTCAAAGTAAGGTCTCAAGCATCTTGTTAAAGCAGAAGTGTTTAGTTTGTACTAGGGGAACGCCTATTCCTAGGCCGTTTCCTGGCTACCATGAAAGGCTAGCATGATTATACGACTCTGAACTCTTACTCCTTCCAGAGGTTAGGAGTTCTTTGGACAAAATGGATGGCCAATCGAAATTGCCCGTGGAATGAAGCTTACATACAATCAATGGTTCGAGAGCTATCCTACATACTTGGTTCACGTTTTTTAACCTATAGTTCTGTCATTAGCATGCCCCTAAGTGACTTAGCTACTCATGGATATGGGGTAAGTAGAAATACGAGATGAAACAGACATGCTTAGAAGGAATTTAAAGACAAAACAGTAAGGGAAAGCAGTAGAATGCAGAGGCAAGAAACTGTGAAATGAAGAATGGAGATTTGATTACTTGATTGTTTGATTGGACAAAGAAAGCTTTAAAGTAAATAACAGCAAGACAGAAAGCAACGAAATGAAGTGTTCTAGCTATTAGAAAGAGAACAACACAAAGCAGAGATGTAAATTAGAAAAGGAAAGACAGAAAGCAGTAAATGTTGCTTGGAAGCCTCGTCGCAATCGCCTCGGCTGAAGGGGATGAAAGAATAGCTTTGCTTGGATGAATCCAATCGGGAGAGAAGGTGGATCTTCTCTCCTTCCTATCAGATTGTCGATTCCAACAGCTGAGACTCTCACTCCAACAGACGGCAAAGGAAAACACGAAGAGAAATGGAGCTGCGAGAGGACTTCTACGCTTTCGGATGATGTTTGAACCTCCGACTTTGACCCCCTTTTATAGTAGTTTGCAGGTGCGTTTGGGCCAAGGAGAACCATCAATCTTCAACGTCGTATATCAGAATGGATGGAGGAGAAAGAACGAATCCCTGAAATCACGGAAATTAACAGAAAAAGATCAGTCAACTTACGGTTTTCACTTGAATAATTGCGGCTTCAGCAATGTTTTCGCAATGCTGTCGCAATGCAGTTTTTTCATTCTTTTCCTTCGGTTTTTAACCCTTTTCTTTCCTATTGTACATAAGTCCTAATTTAGCTACCTTCTTCTAATTCTCATATTTAAGCATAGGTTTAGGCTAAATGCTATCAAAAACACCTAAGAGTGAACATCTTTCTAAGCTAATTAAGTCCTAAAAAGGTCACTTTTGGAGACGTAACAGCATTCCCCCAGTGTTTCTTCCATGGAGTCTCTACTTTCCCCCTCCACAGGGCTGTCAAGATTGACATCCCTTAAGGGGGAAAACACCTCTTCTTCCTCAGCCGGTTCGTCGATTGGCACCGACTCTTGGTGCTCTTCAGGTGGAGCTTCAGGCTCCGGCGCGTGCTGAGAAGATTCGGGGCTCTGCATGGCCGTCTCAAATGATGGGCGACCACTATCGAGGCTTTCCTCGCTCGGGGTCTTCTTTTCTTTGATCGGTGAATCAGACACCGCGATCTTCCACTTCCTCTTCTTAGGAGTTCCGACCGGATCAGAGGGATCAACAGCTACCTCTGTCGCCACCTTCCATTTCTTCCTTCGCACAAGCAACTTTGGAGGCCTTGAGGGTTGCGCAGCATCGGCATCTGCCAAAGAAAGCAACGCCTCCCTCACAGTCTCCTCTGCGTCAGGGGACGCTTTCTTGGGCGTGGATCGGTCTGCTCGTGTGGTCACCATGGCTGCTTCTGTGAAATTTGAGTGTGAGAGTTGCAAAGGAAAGAGAAGTCTGAGTTTTGGGGTTCCAACGGTTGAGAAATCGTAGAGAACAGAGACCCCCAACGACGGCTATTTATACTCAAGTGTTCTCCAACGGCTCTTTTTGTTGCGGACTCCGCAATTCTTCAGCAATTATTCAGCATAACCATTAGGATTTTCTTGATTTGAGTTGCAAGATTTTAGCAACCAAATCTCTGATTTCTCCAGATCTTTTCGTGGATCTTCTCCTCTTGAATCATCTCCCTCATTGTCGCTTACAAATCTCCCATTATTATACTCCTAATCAAAATAAAAATACTTAAATAAAACAAGAAATAAACATACGATACGCAATCTAAAATACTTAAAGAAAGAAATCTAAGGCATAGCCTTCCGATAGATGAGCACAGTGATCACTCATCCCCTCTCGATTCGCTTCTTAGGCTTCAGATAGGAGGAAGGCCGAGAGTGTCTTCACATCTCCTTCCTCGTAATAATGCTTCAACCTCGCACCATTTACCATGAATGATTGCCCTTGGTGTAGGTTTCGAATTTCAATAGCACCATGAGCAAAGACGTTAGTAATCACAAAAGGACCTGACCACCTAGACTTAAGTTTGCCTGGGAATAACCTTAATCGTGAGTTGAATAATAAGACATGCTGCCCCTTTTTAAAGTCCTTGACCCTAAGTCTACTATCATGCCAAATCTTAGTTTTTTCTTTATACATTTTAGCATTTTCGTAGGACATATGTCTTAGTTCATCTAACTCATGTAATTGCAGAGACCGCAATGTTCCCGCATCGGTTACGCAATAATTCAACTCCTTTAAGGCCCAAAAGGCTTTAATTTCTAATTCGAAGGGAAGATGACATGCTTTTCCATACACTAGCCTATAAAAAGACATACCTAAGGGTGTTTTATATGCAGTCCTATACGCCCAAAGTGCATCGTCTAACTTAAAAGACCAGTCATTTCTATTAGGTTTAACCACTTTTTCAAGTATGCTCTTAATCTCCCTATTAGATATTTCAGCTTGTCCATTTGAGTGTGGGTGATAAGGAGTTGCTACTCTATGTCTAACATTATATTTAGCTAGTACCTTTTCCATAGCTTTATTTATAAAGTGGGTTCCTTCATCACTTATTATTGCACGTGGTGAAACAAATCTTGTAAAAATATGCCTATTCAGAAATTTAATGACTGTCTTGGCATCATTTGAGGGACATGCAACAGCTTCTACCCATTTAGAAACGTAATCTACAGCTACTAGTATATAAAGATTACCTGCAGATGGAGGGAATGGTCCCATGAAGTCAATGCCCCATACATCGAAGAGTTCCAACTCCAAGATATATGTGAGAGGCATCTCATCCTTCCTACTGAGGTTACCTGTCCGTTGACACTCATTGCAGCTGTGTGCATGGTCGTGGGCATCCTTGAAGATCGTGGGCCAATAGTAGCCACTTTGGAACACCTTTGCAGCCGTCCTTTGACCACCAAAATGTCCACCGTAAGGAGATGTATGACAGTGCTGCAACACTGACTTTGCCTCAGCAGCTGATACACACTTCCTTAGTAAACCATCCGCACAAGTCTTGTAAAGTGTAGGATCGTCCCAGATGTACTTCGTAGCTTCATGTAAGAACCTCTTCTTTTCTTGCCCCCCTCTGAAAGTTGGTAATACCTGCGAGGCAAGGAAGTTAGCAATATCCGCAAACCAAGGCTCCTCATTGTTATCACAATGTGCTAACACAAAGACATGCTCATCAACAAAGGCATCAGATATTGCTGGCTCAACAATTATTTCGCAATTACTTCGCAATCTAGATAAATGGTCAGCAACTACATTTTCGCATCCTTTTTTATCTCTAATGTCTAAGTCGAACTCTTGCAATAATAACACCCATCTAATTAACTGTGGCTTAGCATCAGCCTTCCTCATTAAATATTTTATTGCAGAGTGGTCAGTGTACACAATTGTTTTAGTACCTACAATGTAAGGCCTAAATTTTTCACAAGCAAACACTACAGCCAACATTTCCTTCTCTGTGGTAGTGTAATTACATTGTGCTTCATTTAAAGTCTTACTTGCATAATATACAGGATGTGTTAGTTTATCTATTTTCTGCCCTAGCATAGCCCCAATCGCATAGTCACTAGCATCACACATTAACTCAAAAGGTAAATCCCAATTTGGGCCTACTATAATTGGTGCTTTTACTAAGGCTTCTTTAAGTGTTGACCATGCTAGGAAACATTATTTTGAGAAGACAAATGATTTATTAAGCTCTAGAAGTTCACACAAAGGTTTAGATATTTTTGAGAAATGTTTTATGAATCTCCTATAAAAACCTGCATGACCTAGGAAACTCCTAATAGCTTTGACGTTTTGAGGTTCTACTAGCTTCTCTATAATTTCTATTTTGAGGTTCTACTAGCTTTTACATTAATCGATACTCCTAAATCTAGCATGCCATGATTAATCATTTTATCTCCTATAGTGCAAGGCAAAGTAGAAGGGAGCATCTTAGCAGGATTCTCAACAATTTCCAAAGTAGAAACAGTTGAATCACAACAACTATGATTTGACGCGCTACAAGTATGATTTTTCCTGTGGATTCTCAACAAATGCCTAAAGGCATTTTATCAATTGTCTGTCCTCATCGGACAACATGCAAACAGAACATGAGACGCTTCGGGAGCGTATCGACGCTTACTCTCAGGTTTGGACAAAATTATTTGCCTTTGGATGCTCCCTTTAGGCAAAAACTTCATTCTTCAAGTCCTTCTTTTCCCTTACGTGTATGTGTGCGTACTTGTTGCGTGCTCAATGGTTAAAATAAATATGCAATGGTAGAGCACTCAGAACATGCAAGCATACATGATCTTGTAGCAAGTAATAAGTATTTTTTCATTCGATTTCCCACAGAGATTTATTCTTAGTTACTTACGAAGTGGTTTGTTAAGTGAGAATGGGTGGATAAAATGGGGTAGATTTAGTTTTAAAGTGCCTAATTACTAAGGAATATGTAAATGATGAAAGCATAAACAAGTGCAAATAGATAATAAACTCGAATGTAAAGAGAAGAGAATAACAAACGAAGAGAAAAATGGCTAAGGCAGAATTTCAACTAAAGGAATTGCGGAAACAACAATTATTTAGCAATGTTCCTAACAGCGAAATGTGTGTAAAGTGTGGAAACAAGGGCTACTAACGACTCCTCTATAGGCTTTTTCACACGATTCTCAAACATTAGATCAACTCATCATGCATCAAACTAACTCATTCTCATGTATCTTCCGATTTCATGCATTAGATCCTTTAGTTTACTCATGTCCAAGTAAGGTCTTAAGCATCTTTTTATGACAGCAAGTATTGGTTTGTACTAGGAACACGCCTATTCCTAGGTCGTTTTCTGGCTACCTTGAGAGGCTAGCATGAGTGTACGACTCTGAACTCTTACTCCTTCCAGAGGTTAGGAGTTCTTTGGACAAAATGGATGGCCAATCGAAATTGCCCGTGGGATGAAGCTTACATACATTCAATGCAATCGAGAGCTATCTTACATGCTTGATTCACGTGTTTTAACCTATAGATTTGTCATTAGCCTGCCCTTATGTGATTTAGTTACTCATGGATGCAGATGGATTGGGGAGCATAGATGGAGACAACATACTAAATAGAAGATTAAAGACAAAACAGAAGCTAAAGGCAGTGAGCATACGAGATGAAGAACTTGCGAAGTAATGAAATTATGCTTTGATTAACTAGCGTTTGAACTAAACAAATGATAGCTTTGAATAGCCAAAGTAAAACAGAAAACAACGAAATGGATTAGAGTAACTAATGAAAGGGAAATGACAACAAACAGCAATGAAAATAGAAAGCTAAAACAGGAAAGCAAGTAGATCCGTGCGTGATCGCCTCGTCGCAGACGCCTCGGCTGAAGGGGGAAGAAGGCAAGCTTTGCTTGGATGAATCCAATCAGAAGAGAAGACAAAACTTATCTTCTTCCTCTCAGATTATCGACTCCAATAGCTGAGACCTTCAATCCAACAACCGGATGAGAAAAACAGGAGAAAAGACTGCGCTGAGAAGAGAGTTCTACGCCTTTCGAGTGTGTTTCAACCTTCCATCTTGACCTCCTTTTATAGTGTTCTGCAGGTACGATTGGGCCAAGGAGAACCATTCATTCTCAACGTCGTACTTCTACGTGGCTGCAGGAGAAAGAATGGATCCCTGAAAGATCGGAGCAAAACAGAAAATGGTTAGACAACTTACGGATTTCACTTAAAACATTGCGGTTTTAGCAATGTTTCCGCAATGCTTCAGCAATGTGCAATTTTCAATCCTTTAACTTCGTTTTTGGTTCTTTTTCTTTCCTTTTGCATATAAGTCCTAATTTAGCTTCATTCTTCTAATTCTCATATATAAGCACAAGTTCAAGCTAAATCCTACCAAAAACACTTACAAATGCACAACTTTCTATCACAAATAAGTCCTAAAATAGTCACTTTTGGAGACGTAACAGTAGTCTAACCTACCCTAATCCTTATAAGCTCGAAAAAATCTTATGAAACCCTAGAGCTCGTTTTCCCCCTACTTTTAGCAATGAGAACAGTCTATAGATTTTAACACTAGAGAGAGCAATAAATCACAAGGCCCAAGATTTTTGAGGTACTTTGTACTTTCCAAACTTTTATTTTCTTCAACACCTTTTTTTTTTCTTCTCCAAAAGAGTCTTTGATGTCAAGCTTGCCTTCGTTCCAGCTTACCCGCAGTTCCATTGCACAACATATCTGACTACGAGCAAGCTTCACAACTTAAAGACTAATACTCACTTTTTTGGCCACCCTTTCATGCACTGACGAACATGGGTGACATGACTGTCCCTGGTTACTCGGGCAACTTATGAAGGAGGAGTATCTCAGGAGATTTATTCAACTTTTTCTCTCTCTTTTTGTTTTTAGGCAAATAGTTATGCTATATCTCAGATGAATTATTACAACCACTAATGTATTAAGCTTCCCTAAAGGTGTCTTTCAGGGTGACAACAAGAGTTCAGGCCAAATAACACAGTTCTAAACCCACAAAACTAAGGATATGGGGACTATGTGCTTGATAAGTATAAGGGAGTCAAAAAAAAAAAAAAATTTAAATAGGCTAAAAAAGACATACATTATCATGCTTTTAAACGTATGCACACTGCAAGAAAGAATGCCTTTCCCGACGTTAATAAACGTAGGGCATAAGGCGAATATGCGTCGGCAATCGATTTCCCGATGTCAAATCGCGTGTCGGGGTAGGCGCGTGGGGAAAGGATTCTCTGACGAGTAAATGGACGGCGTCGCAATCCGGTGCTGACGTCATGATGTCGCTTCGACAATTATGGGTACTGCCGATGCGCAGCCTTGGCGTCGATATCCTTATAGATTGCGATGCCACGGAAGCGCGTCAGCAATGATGGGTCCTGTCGACGCGTTGTCGTGGTGTCGACATGATCTATCGATTGCAACGCCAAAGCTAGCGTCGACAATGATGGGTCATGCCGACGCGTGGCCGTGGCGTCGGCATGGTATATCGCTTGCGACGCCAAGGTTGCGCGTCGACACTTATGTGGAAGGATCTCGACGTTTTGTTGATGGCGTTGACATTTTCCTTTGATTTTGAATTTTAGATAATATTAAGAATTTATCTAAAATTCATTTTCTTAGGCTTTCAATATCATTCGAATCTATAAAAAATCATATTTATTTTGCAATTGAGTATATGAATATAACCAGCATTCATTCAAATTTAAAAATTTGTTCATACAATATTCATTATGAGATACAAAACATGAAAGAAAAATGAAAATTAAAGACTTAAATGTAAAATAAGTTTGTACAATATTCATAAGAGATTCAATAACACATGAAAGAAAAGTTCAAAAACCAAAGACTTAAATGTAACGAGGTCAAAGCATTTCAAAACTCGTTATCATAATCTTCCCAGTTCATCGACCCCAAAACACCTAATTCAGAAAAAGAAAACTTATAAGTACAAATTAGATTTTGTAAACTACACGTACAATTAAAAAGAAACGCTAATACAAACTAGAATTGAACACAAATGAAATCAACACTACAAAATTTGCAAAAAATCACTTAAATCAAAGAAACCTAAACCATATACTTTAATCACTTTTCACAAAAATCAAAGAAACCTCCCACATCTACCACCACAAAATTCACAAAAATCAAAGTAGGATATTTGTACCAAAGTTTAGTATGAGAATAATCATTTTTCCATAATATAGATACAAGATTCCTTTTAAAGCTAAGAATCAGGAGTACATTTTTTAATAAAATGAAACTGTCTTTGTACAACAACTTTACAGATCCCACTGCTTTAGCCGAGACAACCTCTTCAGTTCCAACTCTGAGAGTTATCTCACCTTTAGCAAGCAGCTGCCAGGAACTAGTTTCCTGAAAAGAAGAACAAACATGGTTAGTTGCTCCTGAATCAAGTATCCAGGTGGAACTATCATGTTCCACTAAGCATGTTTCGACAACTAGTAAATCATATTTACCTTGTCTTTCCTTCTCATCCTTTTTCTCAGGAAGGTACTTCGGACAATTCCGTTTTCATTGCCCGTCTACATCACAGTAGAAACATTTTCCTTTATCTACAGTCGTAGCCTTGCGCTTGCCAGTAGCAGGTGCTTTCCTCTTTCTTTTATCTTTCTTCTTCTTTTGAATACCCTTATTCTTAGAAGAAGTAGATTCAGACTTATTCCCTGAAGACTATCCTCGTTGGAATTTCTTAGAAGTGACAACATTTTCCTCCTTCTCTTTTCCTTTAGAAGTGTGCAGAGACTGATAAGTTTGTAGCTCGTTGAGGAGAGAAGTCAGATTATACTCTATCTTGTTCATCACCATATTGGTTCTGAACTGCAGGAAGCTCTTCGGAAGAGATTCCATGATAAAACTAACCTGACTTTTCTCATGAATGGTAGCTCTATTTACTTCCGCCACATTGAAGTGGACCATCATGTTAAGGACATGCTCCATAACAAAGGTTCTCTCCTTCATGCGAGAGTTGTAAACGAATTTGAGGGCTTCATGAAGAACTGATGAGGACGGTTGTCCAAACATCGCCTGTAATGAAGACATGATCTCCTTAGCGGCGACCATAACCTCATGCTTCTTAGATAACACATCAGATATGCTGGCTAAAATGTAGACTCAGGCTTTTTCATTATCTCTTGTCCATCTATTAAACGCATCTCGAACAGTTCGAGTTGCAGACGAGCTTGGAGGGGGAGGAAAATCCTCTGTTAAGACGAACCTGAGATCATCTAGAACGAGAATCGTATTCAAGTTCGATTTTCAGGTCGCGTAGTTTTCGCCACTTAACTTATCGGAAGCTAGTAAATGGATAAAAGAGCTCGACATGCTGAAAAAAGAATGAATTCTATTAGTGAAAAGGTTTTAACCTATTTTAAACAACCAATCAAGAATTTAGCAAAAAGTAATAAAGTACCCAACATCATTAATTTTTTGTTAGCATTATCAAATTCTACGAAAAAGGGGTTGGTTGTTACCGATGTCGACCTTCTAGCATCGATAATGCTAACCAATTACCGCGTGGTTATTGTGGCGTCGGTAATTGATAATCATTACCGACGGGGTCCAAACCGGCGTCAGTAAATACAAATAATTATGGACGTCGTTGCTCACCGCGTTAGTACTTATAATAATTATCGACGCCGATTTGGACCACGTCGGTAATTATTTGTATTTACCGACGTCGGTTTGGACCATGTCGGTAATGATTATCATTATCGACGCAAGGTGTTACACGTCCGTAATTATTATAATTACCGACGTATTATGGAGCGTCGGGAATTTTGGCGTCGGTAATGCCATTTTTTCTTATAGTGGCAAATAAGAAGAATAAAAAATACATCTTAGATTGTCATCATCAAATAACATGCAATCAAAGTCCCATGCATCTCAAGTTCAGAATCTACACAATGTTGAAGAACCAAAGAAGTTCAACAGACATCCACCCCCAAACTTAAAAGCCCAATGTATCAGATACAACTATTTAAGCAATTAATCAACAAAAGTGAGGGGAACAAAAAACCTCCCCTGATTTTGTGGGGTCTGAAGTTGGAGAGGAGCGGTCCTTGCCTTAAAATAAAACCATTTGGTCAAACTCTCACCTGGGGAAAACAAACACAAACTAAACTTAAGAAAGATAAACAACCAAAAGCAGTAAAGAAAACAATACATTCGACGCTCGAGTGCCTCTGAGAAGCGCAAATTTTTAGAGTCGATTGCTCGACTTTACCAACAAACTTCAATCAGTCTCGTATGGGTCGACGTCACCCTCGTGAAAAACCTGATGGCCATTCACCTTGAACGTATTGTTAGAGTCTAAGCTTCGAATCTCGACTGCACCATAGGGGAAAACATTAGTTATGGCATAAGGTCAAAGCCAACGAGAACGAAGATTACCTGGCATGAGCTTCAAGCGGGAGTTGAACATAAGAACTTTCTAACCGACCTCGAATTGTTTCCTCACAATCTTTCGGTCATGAAACACATTGGACTTTTCCTTATAATTCCGCGAATTCTCGTACGCGTCCAAGTGTAGTTCTTCCAACTCTTGCAATTGGAGAAGCTTTGATTCACCCGCTTCATCCGAGCTCATATTGCACTTTTTAATCGCCCAATATGCGTTGTGCTCAATCTCCACTAGCAAGTGAAAAACTTTCCCAAAAACCAACCTATAAGGAGACATCCATATACGTGTTTTGTAAGCGGTGCAGTACGTCCAGAAGGCATCGTCCAAGCGAAGACTCTAATCCTTCCTCCTGGGGTTCACAGTCTTCTCAAGAATGGACTTCACCTCCCCGTTGGAGAGTTCGGCTTGCGCATTAGTTTGATGATGATATGTGGTAGCTATTCGATGATTAACACCATATTTCCTCATTAAAACCTCCACCATTCTATTACAAAAAAGAGTCCTTTGATCACTGATAATGGCTCTTGGAACCCTAAACCTATTGAAAATGTTAGACTTGACAAATCTTACAACAACATGAGAATCATCAGTTTTGGTGGCTTTTGCTTCCATCCATTTAGACATGTAATACACAGCTAGTAATATATATGAACCCACAAGAAGAGGAAAATATCCCATGAAATCCATGCCCCAAACATCAAAGATTTCAGAAATAAGGATGGGAATTTAGGGTATTTTATTCCTATGATTTATAGTTCCCACCCTTTGACATTTTTCACAGGTTTTACAAAATTCATATGCATCCTTAAATAGAGAAGTCCAATAAAATCCACAATCAAGAACCTTCCTAGGAGTTCGATTAAGCCCAAAATGTCCCCCACGTGCATAATCATGACAAAAAGCAAGAATAGACTAATGCTCAGATTCAGGCACACATCTCCTAACAACCTGGTCAACACATAATTTCCACAGGTATGGTTCCTCCCAAACATAAAATTTAGAATCACTCTTAACCTTAGCTTTCTTAGCCTAAGAAAAATGGATGGGAAAACTACTTGTGACGAGATAATTTACCATGTCAGCGTACCAGGGGATGGTTTCGCGCATCTGAAAGAGGAGCTCATCAGGGAAATCATCATTAAGAGGCAACTCATCCTCTTTTCGCACTAATCAACTCAGATGATCATCTATTGAGTTCTATGTTCTCTTCCTGTCACTATTCTTCAAATTGAACGCTTGGAGAAGTAATATCCATATGAGCAACCTTGATTTTGAATCATTCTTCGACATTAGATACCGCAAGTTGCATGATCAAAATAAAAAATTACTCCAGATCCAAGAATATATGAACGAAATTTATCAAGAGCAAAAACAATGGAAAGAAGTTCATTCTCAGTCGTGGTGTAGTTGCATTGAGCCGGATTGAGAATCCTTGAGGCATAGTAAATCACATGGTTCTTCTTCTCGATTCGTTGGCCAAGCACCGCTCCAACCGCATAGTTGCTCGCGTCGCACATAATCTCGAAGGACAAATCATACTAAGGTGGGTGGATGGTTGACGCGCTAATCAACCGGTCTTTAAGAAAATTGAAAGTTTGCTTGCACTCTTCTCCAAACTCAAATGAGACATCCTTTTGCAATAGGCATGTCATGGGCAAGACAACCTTGGAGAAGTCTTTGATGAACCTGCGATAGAAACCTACATGGCCAAGAAAGGAACGGACTTCCCTAACATTTGTGGGGTAGGGAGGTTAGAAATGTTGGGATTTATGCCCTAAAGTCTCGTAATCAATTAATAATTATTTGATAATTATTTGATAATTATTTTTTGTAATTTATAGTATTCATTATATATAAAAATTCAAGGTTATTAGTGTAATCTTGAACAATACGTAGTTGACATACAAGCGAATCCTGTTCAAGAAATAAACTTTAATAGTTTATAGTATATGGATAAGGTTGGGTGCATTATCCTAGTAACAATATTGATACTACTCACTTTGTAATTGTTACAAAAGATTTGATCCAAATCATTCATGTAGAGACATGTGAGTGGGGATATCCTATACAATGAGTTTGTATAAGCCTAGACCACGAAATATATAATCTCTCTTTATAAATCTGTTATTTGAGAAGATTAATATTTCACAGGATGATCATATGCGACTCGATCGTAATCCTGAGTGAGTTATGAACTTCTGTCTATGAGGGTTCGTCCTTTGATTTGTATAGGTGAGAATGACCTTTACAACCGATTCAATAAGCCTACCATTTTGGGGACTTGACCAAACAGGGAGCTGGGAGCATAAGTTTCACAAGATGGAATTCACTTCTTCCCATATAGGGAAAGTAGATGAGTAGTTCTCTTAAGTGCTGATTTCGGAACTTGAACAATGGGGCCCCACCCTCTCACTGGCTCGAGAGGGACATGGTTTATGGTTGGATCATAAACAGGTTGTTCATTAGAGAATCAGTGGTACTTAAGGCGTAAGATGTAATTACAGGGGTAAAACAAACTTTTGACCCAGCTGTAATTACAAACAACTCGCGAAAGATCGACTTGCATGTAATGCATGTAATGGTTATATCCATAGACACAACACAATTTGTCCTACAGTGCATAAGAGTGCAACTCTAGGCCTATAGTGGAGTGACCTAGAGTTACCCATGGTATATATATATATATATATAGATATCCATAATCATTCAACTTCCCCATTTTAGCTAGTCTTCCCCATGACTCACTCTCCTTGTGAATATATATATAGATATCCAATAATCATTCAACTCCCCCATTTTAGCTAGTCTTCCCCATGACCCACTCTCCTTGTGAATAACATTGAGACTCTCAAAGTTGGTCATCAATGGCCTAAGTTTGGCCATCAATTACTTGTATAAATAGAGCTTGTGTGAATCCTTTCAAACACACCTCAAATCATTCATATTCTCTTCGAGCTTTTGCAACATCCAAATATGTTATACTTAATCAGGTCAAAAATAATAATAATTTTTTTCCGGAGATTCAAAGAAACTTATAACATCCACATATTTTTCTTTTTCAAAATCTTCAATGAAGTTTGAAGGACTTTGCATTATATTCAAAAAAAAAAAAATATATATCTTTTAATTTTTTATTTAGTCATTTAATTAAAAAAAACTACCCACAATGTATTTAAGTTGTTAAGTTAGTGATTTTTTACGTAATTAAATTAATCAATTTATAATAACAAAAATAAATAATTAAAATGACAAATTAAACTAATCTTATCTAATAATTGATTAAATACAATTAAATATTTGACAAAGTGAAGATTTCTAAATTTGCATTCTAAACTCAAGCTTCCTAAACATGCACTCTAAAGAGACTTCCTAAATGCCTGCACACTAAACACAGTTTTCTTAAACTCACGCTACCTAACCCCTGCTTAACCACCATGTTTAACATTCTCAAGTTTAAGATTCTAAACATGTGCAATGCTCCCTAAGGGTTTCTCACAAACACTTGAAAAAAGTGAGTCATATCAAAAGGTAAAATTTATCGATAAGAAACCAAGCTTTTATTGACAAAAATAAAAGAATACAAAGGCATACAAAAAAAATTAAGCCTACAAAAGAAGTCCTCAATTAACTACAAAGTGAGCATAGCTCAGCGATAATCGGGATGTACTCTACCTCCGATGAGTTTAGAAGTTCAATCCTCATCCCCATCCCCGTATTTGTTGTGCTAAAAAAAAACAAAAGAATAATACGAAACTTATAATTACAAAAAGATGGATTAACAACGCCATAAAAACACATTAAACCTTACCACCTCGTTGACCTCTCAAAACCTCTAAAACTCTACTATGCTCTCAAGCCACTCCCCCAGAATAACAAAAGAAGAACAATCATGAAAGGTAGAGTTCATCAGAATCTATTACAAGGTCATATCAGAAGGTAGATTTTACACAGGCCTCTTCTCTAGAGGCACTGATATACTCGTCTGGCCTGCACTGCATGTGAAGAAACAGGACAGGCCAATAGATAGCACAAACTCTCAAGGGTCAAATCTGAATTTCAAAGCCTCAAACATTATATGAAGATTCAATGTGCGAAACTTGAAATATGTCTTCTGGATAGTAGTGCTTTGAAAACATTTCAAAGTTGTTCCAAAAAGAAACACAATTCTCTTTCTTTCTGCAAAAAAAACTAATAGATGAGTTCTCTGACTAACATCACACAACTACAATTACAAGTTTGCAAATATCTAGAAGAAAGATGTGCTTAATTAATTATCAGGTAAATCCTTTAGGGAATAAAAACCTCACAAAATGTTTGAATACTAAGCTTGCACAGCTACTGATATCAAATCCCATTCATGTTTTAATGTTTCCCTTCTTTCAACTAAACTAAGCATCAACCTGGGATGAGATTAGAGCCACAAAAGAAGGATCTAACAGTAATGTCACTAAACTTGGTACCTAACACTATAATTACAACTGCCATCCACAAGTAAATTACACATCAAAATAAAACAGTAATCTCAGTTTCTCAGTGTTCCTCCAGTGGATTTTGGTAACTCAGACGTTTGCATACCAACAAAATGAAGGACAAAACCAAGAATGCAACCAGAAAAATTGGTTATTACTTCAAATGTTCTTTCTCCCATGTTGGATTCCTTAGAGTTCAAGGTCAATTTTTAATTCTCTAAGGTAGAAAATCCGACATTCATCCCCTAACACGAACTATTTCAAACACAATTCTTTCCACTCTCCCTCCCTTTCTGATACTTTCTATGTACAATTCAACATGGAGCTAAACAAATAGAGCTTCCACCAATTCTCTCTGCATCTCTTAAACCAGAAACAAAAAGAGAAAATTGCTAATCATCAAAAGCAGAAAGAATTCAAAGGAGAACAAAGTACCTGGATTGTAGAAAGCTTGAAACTGTGACATTTGGAAGGGGCCGCGCGAACGCAGGCCCCCACTAGCACAAATTATGACGTAGGATCTGCCGCTTTGGGCAGACCTTAGACTGGCACCCCTCCAAAAGTGCAATGGAGGTCACCAACCTAGGCCATGAGCCTTTCTGATCGCTCATTGACCCCGTCCAGGTAAGTATGTGTAAAAGTTAGCAATCGTCTGTATTTATAGATCATTGTGAGGTCCCTGCTGTGTGCTTGCCCGATGTGGGACTTCTCAACTTTTATTCATAAATTCACGTACTAACTTTATTGACTTGTAAGTATCTTGTTGAGGTAAATAGCTAACATTTTGCCAAAAGTATTTTAATTTAATGTGAAATTTGAAAACGAATCACAACTATCTAAATGTATGTCCTTCCAAAAAGAAAAAAAACTATCTAAATGGATGTGACTTGTTAGGATGACTTAAGGTGCAATGTCACCCATCTTTCTCGTGTCTCCTTTCTCATTCCCTAAACTCTAGCAATGGTGTCGGTGTCCTCCTATGTCGAGAAAATTAAGTCTTCTACCAAATAAGACATAAATAATCTCCCTCTCCACAGGCGAAAAAAATCAAAGTTAAACAATAACAAAGTAATACGGATGAAGAGAAACTAACACCGAAATTTTATATTGTTTCGTACCAAGCTCGAGACTACGTCCAGTCTTATGCAAGTAACTGCATGTTCTACTATAGTGAAGATTACAATGGTCCCTCTATCGCGCTACAAATCTTACTCTGATGCCACAACAATGGCTAATTATGATACACAAAATAAGACCCTTAAAACAACTAGGAATAGCTGTCGACAACACTCTACAACTCTTCTCTCTTAACGTCTGCATGTCACTCTTTATTTTCAACCTTAAAAAACTAGAACAAAGCTAAGAATTTAAAGAAATCATCTCGCGACGCTACGAACATGTAATGTCAAGATGTCTTCGATTTGAGGGCAGTCGTGGTAGCGTTGAGATGTTACGCCCAACATCTCAAAGGTACATATATTTTCGTGCTTCTTCATTCGCCTTTGCGACAGCTCGCGATACTCTCCGCAGCATCTTGACGTTGTCCCCTCGAGTCTACCGGCTCTACATGGTAGTTTTGGCTCCACAAACCCAATATCCTCCTCGAGCTCGTCCACATGGCGCGCTAGTGCATCTCCCTTGCCACCTTCTCTTCATTGTTGGTTGACGATCTCCTGGGTGCCTTTTGTCATTTCGTACCATGTTAGAGATGGAAACATAAGATTTTAAAACTTTAAGTACCAAACAAATCTTTTTTGAGTACATTGGGGGTGGGGGATTCAAACTACAGACCTCTTGGTCGTTAACACATACATGTGCCAGCTGAACTAAGCTCGCTTTGGCAGCACCAAACAGATCTATTATCCAAATCTCAAGGACCAAAGTGATAATTTTCCTAATATTCTTGTGTATAGACTTAAAAGTTAAAAACATCCTAGATAATTTTTTTAATACTAAAACATATTAATTAATAATATGTCTAGAGTCTTATTTCGACATTCAATTAATTAATTTCATAGTCCTTTTAAGGCTTTAAATACGTACCAAATATGTCAACTTAAAAATAACTTAACTAGCTAAGCCTAGAGGGCACAAGTTTAAATTCTCCCACTCCCATTTGTTGAACTCAAAAAATAATAATAATAATTAATTGTGTTTAAAGTTTTTCTATGAAATTATCAATACAAAATATGTTTCATATAAAAAACGTAATTTTCAACCGCAATCCCTCATAATCTTCCAAGTTTTTCTTTAGCTTTTTTTTGTAGTACACAAGAAACTACAACAAACAAAGAATTAAGTATTGGAGAATAATATGTACCTACCTCCTTAGTTGTAGAGTAGTCAAACATATTATTCTCCTAAGTTGTAGAACCATTAACAAGTTCCATCATATTTGGTACTTGGTGTAACTTCCAATAGTTCATAAATAGATAACTTGTAACCTATAAATACATTCACTTATCAATGGAAAGTACAACGGATCATTTCATCATTTCCATACCTTTATATGGTATCAGAGCTTTTGCTCCCAATCTCCTTCCTTCCTCAACCGCAACGATCAACTATGGCCATGGTTAATGCCACCACCCCTCAAGGAGTCATCACCCCCAACACAGAAAATCCCACCATTCCGCTCCAACTCATCAACATCCCTCATCAAAACATCCTAAAACTTACCTCCACAAACTATCTTGCTTGGAAACTTCAAATTGAAGCCATCCTAATAGGTTATGACCTCCACAAATATATTGATGAATCTCATCAATGCCCACCCAAAACCATCTCCATTGACAACATCTCATCTCCAAACCTAGCCTTTATTCCATGGTTTCGACAAGACAAACTTTTGTTTGGTGCCCTTGTCGGTTCCATCTCCTCTCCTCTTGTACCCCTGATCCAACAAGCCGCCACCTCTTGTGAAGCATGGAAAATTCTTGCCAACACATATGCTCGCCCGACTCGAGGCCACATTAAGAAAATAAAGGATCAGCTCAAACGAGCCACCAAAGGCTCCAAGACAATTTCTGAATACATGCAATTCATTAAGTGTCGATCCGATCAACTTGCTGCTCTAGGAAAACCTCTAGATCATGAAGACCTTATTGAAAAAAATACTTGAAGGCCTCGATGATGACTATCGCCATATCGTTGACATTGTTGAAGGTCGAGACACACCTATCTCATTTGATGAGCTCCATGAGAAACTTATCAATCGAGAACTGTTTCTTCAGCAGTCAAAACCGACATCGTCTCTACACCCAATCACAGCGAATCTTACTTCAACACGACCTGGTGGTCAACGTCACCCCTTGACACCTCGATTGGGGTGATTCTCTCAACCTCCTCAGTCAGAGTCAACCCCTCGCCAGCATCGCCCATATCTCAGTAAGTGTCAAGGTTGCCGGAATATGGGTCATATTGTCGCAAATTGTCCGATTTACCGATTGATTCCCTCCTCCACCCCTGGACGAACGCCCCCACCCAACAACAAGGCAAGTAACCTCTCCATGGCAACCGAAGGCACATACAGCCATCGCCACTCCCTCTACGACGCCTAATTGGCTTCTTGATAGTGGTGCATCTCACCATGTAACTGCCGACCTGAGCAATCTCTCCCTCCACACTCCTTATGATGGTCCTGACGACATTGTCATCGGTGATGGTACTGGATTACATATATCACACACTGGCTCTACTTCTCTCTCAACTCCTACAAAACAATTTCAATTGCATGATGTTTTATGTGTTCCTAACATGAAAAGAAATATTATTTCCATATCTCAATTTTGCAAGTCCAATAACACTTCTGTTGAGTTCTTACCCTATTTGTTTCGTGTGAAGGATCTGTTGACGGGGGCAGTATTGCTGGAAGGACAACCTAAAGATGGTGTGTATGAATTGCCTACCTCCCCCTCCTCACCTAGTCCATCTACTTTCACTAGTGTCAAAGTGTCTCACCATGACTGGCATCATCGTTTAGGTCATCCGTCCGAGTCAATCCTACGCCAGATTCTCTCTACATTCCAATTAGCGGTACATTCCTCCAGTAAAAAGACTTCTTATTGCAATGACTGTCTTAGCAATAAAAGTCATAAATTACCTTTCTCTCAATCATCTCTTGTGTCTCACTCCCCTCTCCAAATAATATTCTCTAATGTATGGACTTCTCCTATCTATTCCATTGATGGGTTCAAATATTATGTCATTTTTGTGGATCACTTCACACACTATATCTGGCTTTACCCTATCACACGCAAATCTGAGGTTGCAACAATTTTTCCCCGTTTTAAAGCACTTGTTGAAAACTTCTTTCATAAGAAAATTGTGACTCCATACTCAGATAACGGGGGGGGGGGGGGGGGGGGGGGGGGGGAATATATTGGACTTGCGACCTATTTATCTACAAATGGAATCTCGCACCTCACGTCCCCTCCACATACCCCAGAACATAATGGATTTTCTGAACGTCGTCATCGTCACATAGTAGAAACTGGTCTTTCACTTTTGTCCCGTGCTTCCTTACCTCTCACTTTTTGGTCATATGCGTTTCTCACTGCCACTTACCTCATTAATCGTCTTCCCACTTCGACACTCGAATCAGTCTCCCCTTATCATAAATTATTTGACTCTCCACCAAACTACTCAAAACTACGCGCGTTTGGTTGTCTCTGTTATCCTTGGCTTCGCCCTTACTCACCGCACAAACTTGCTAGTAGATCCATTTCGTGTGTCTTTTTAGGCTACTCGTCCACTCAAAGTGCTTACTTGTGTTACGATCCTCACACTCAGAAACTCTACTCATCTCGTCATGTTCGCTTTATTGAGTCTGAGTTTCCCATGTTAATCTTCGAACCAAGTCTTGCACAACCAACTGAGTCCACCAGTAACACCTGGTTACCACAACATGTCCTCCTTCCAACCACCTACACACCATCTACAAGTTGCTCCCACATCCCCTCGTCAATCGACCCTGCTACACAACTGGACCTGATCCCACAACAAACCTCTCTCATTCCATCCCTTGCCCCTACCAACCCTGTGCCTCTTCCACCACCTATTTCAGAATCCCTTCTCCCCCACTTCCCTTATCCTCACCAGTGGTACCCACTGATCCTCCTCCTCAGGATCACCTTACAACCAAAAACCTATCATTCGTACCATCTACCATCACCCGCACCTCGCCTATAATCACACGCTCCAAAAATAATATCTTCAAACCAATAACCAAACTCAGTCTCTCAGCCCAACTTGCCAAGATATTGAGCCAACATGTGTCACTCAGGCCATCAAAGACAACAAATGGCGACATGCAATGTCAGACGAGTTTGATGCCTTGGTTAGGAATGGTACTTAGGAGTTAGTTCCTCCAACGATGGTTCAAAATATAGTGGGATGTAAATGGATTTTTCGAATAAAACGTTCACCTAATGGCTCTGTTCACAGGTACAAAGCTCGATTGGTTGCTAAAGGGTTTCATCAATGCCCCGACGTTGACTACCATGAGACGTTCAGCCCAGTTGTCAAACCCACGACAATTCGACTTGTCCTTTCTATGGCTGTCAGTAATGGTTGGGATCTTCGTCAACTAGATGTCAACAATGCATTTCTCCAAGGCACTCTTACTGATGATGTATTTATGACACAGCCCCAAGGATTTGTTGATCCTGATCAACCTCACCACGTGTGCCGCCTAGGAAAGGCTATTTATGGCCTTAAGCAGGCACCTCGAGCTTGGTACAATGAGCTTCGCCAATTTCTGCTTGCATCTCACTTCTCGAACTCGGTCGCTGACACTTCCCTGTTCATACAGAAAACTAAAAATGATACTTTGTTTCTACTTGTATATGTTGATGACATCATTGTCACAGGTAACAATGTTCTAGCAGTCCAGAATTTTGTCTCGGTTCTTGCTCGTCGCTTCTCGCTGAAGGATTTAAGTAATCTCCACTACTTCCTCGGGATTGAGGTGGTTCCTCATTCCCACGGTTTGCTCCTCTCTCAGCGGCGATATGTCATTGACTTACTTGCTCGAACAAAGATGATTGATTCTCCCCCTATCACTACACATATAGCTACTTCACCAGTCCTTACTCTTCACTCTGGCTCAACACTATCTGACCCAATCGAATTTCGGACCATTGTTGGCAGCCTTCAATATCTCACTCTTACTCGTCTAGACATCGCTTATGCAGTCAATAAGCTGTCACAGTTCATGCATCGCCCGACTACTGATCATTGGAATGCTGTCAAACGACTTCTTCGATACCTATGTGGCACACTTGATCTTGGTGTTTTCCTTCATCGCCAATCACCCCTTACTCTCCATGCGTACTCTGATGCAGACTGGGCAGACAACAAAGATGACTTTACCTCCACTAGTGCGTATATCATATATTTGGGTAGGAATCCAATCTCTTGGTGCTCGAAGAAGCAACGTACGGTGGCTCGCTCATCCACTGAAGCCGAATATCGCTATGTTGCCTCTACCGCTGCTGAGGTTCGTTGGATCACTTCTCTTCTAGACGAGCTTGGTCTAAGTTCCACACGGACGCCAATTATCTACTGTGACAACGTTGGAGCAACCAATCTATGCTCCAACCCAGTCTTCCACTCTCGTATGAAACATGTGGCACTTGTTACCACTTTATCCGCGAACATGTTCAGGGTGGCATTCTTCGTGTCACTCATGTCTCATCAACAGATCAATTAGCAGATGCGTTGACCAAACCACTACCTCGCATCCGGTTCAACCACCTACTTTCCAAGATTGGTCTCTCCTCTCGGAGCTCCATCTTGCGGGGGCATATTGGAGAATAATATGTACCTACCTCCTTAGTTGTAGAGTAGTCAAACATATTATTCTCCTAAGTTGTAGAACCATTAACAAGTTCCATCATATTTGGTACTTGGTGTAACTTCCAATAGTTCATAAATAGATAACTTGTAACCTATAAATACATTCACTTATTAATGGAAAGTACAACTGATCATTTCATCATTCCATACCTTTATATTAAGAACTCGTTTCGTAACCATTTGGTTTTTAGTTTTTGGTTTTTGAAAATCGTATTTGTTTTTTAAAAAAATGTACAATGGTTTTCATCTTTCATAAGGAAACAATTGAATTCTTAGTCAAATTCCAAAAACAAAAACTATTTTTTATTACTTTCCAAAACTTGGCTTGAATTTTGAAAACACTAGTAAAAGTAGATAACAACACAAGAAAACCATAAATGGAAGTAGTGTTTATGAGCTGAATTTCAAAAAATCAAAAACCAAAAGTCAAATGGTTATCAAACGGGGCCTAATAAATTGATAAATCCCAAAGGACGACAAAGTTCACCCATGGCGGGTGTTCTTCAACGCAAATCTCCGAGTGCTTGTAGCGTCTAGCATGGCAACCCAATGTGTGAGCAGCGGAGTTGGACTTCCAATTAACGAGGAGGAAGCCTTAGATGAACCCGTTGCGGTGATGTGTTTGAATAGCATCCAAAAAGTCTTGTATTTCATTTGAAAAAAGTTGTTTTTCAATCAATAACTTTCAAAGAATGAAATTATTGATCCCCTCTTATAAAAAGTTGAATGGCTACCGTAAAAATGAAAAACAAAAGAAGAAGAAAATGTGAAGTCTTAACAAAAGGTGTATGCACAACAAAGACTTATAAATATGAAGCTATGGAAATGTTGAGGGTAGCTTTTACATGAGATTTAAGAGCTCTGTTTGTTAATGTTTTTCAATATATTAAAATTAATCTCAATTAATTAAAAGTATGTTGGGAATGACTAGCCTATGCGCGGAAAAATGATGATCTTTTTACAAACTTTATCTTTTAATTTATTACCGTTTTACATTATATGCAAAAACGTTTTTATTATTATGAATTCATTTAATTTTGAATTCATTTATGTTAAAACGTTTTTTGAATTAATTTCCTTTAAAACGTTTTTTGAATTCATTCTGAATTAATTTGATTTAATATCTTAATTAATTCTTAATTAATTTTGATTGAAACTCCCAAATTCTTTTCTCTATTTAAATGGAGTTTGAAAGGACTTTTGATGATTCACTTTTCATACACAAAAACTAATTCTGAGCATCGTACTTTTATCTTGATTTCAATCCTTCTCTCACGAGTGTGTACGTGAAAGTTGGATGTTGTGTTAACCTTGGGGGGCAACCGGCATAAACGATTCACACCGAGGTCGTGCCGAATTTTGCTTTCAAGGCAGTGGTTTACCACGGCACAACAATTACCCTTTCGATTTCGTTCCGGTTGATCGACGACCAACAATTTGAAAGCAAAATTAATTTTATTCCAATGTCGATTCAATCCGTATCTGACATTTTCTCTACTATGGATGCTCTCTTCAAAAGGATCGGAGCTGGGAGGAAGGGATTTGCTAGTGGACCGCATTGATCAAGACAAGAAATTTGTTAGATTACTTGGAGCTTGTAGAAAGGAACCTGGTGGTGTACGGTAAGTAAATCTATGTTTTTCATTTTCAAGAAATGTTTAAATGATCTCATTTGTTTTTTGCTATGCAATTTGAGAATCTCTAGAAAGTGCCCCATCGTTTACTAAATTAAGAGCGGACATTTTCTACTGCACAAATCTTTTTGATCGGAAATATGATTACTCTTAAACCTGCCTTCCATACACAGTTTGAAAGCTATTATAGCAAAACATTGATATCAATCCAATGTGGCTCTACATTAAGTAGTAATGATTTATAGTTTGGTTAGTTTGGTATTATGACATTTTTTAGAATGAACTCAGGATTCTAGCTTCATGTTTTGATGGATGAAAATTAGGCTATAAAGTTTTTTACCAATTTCCGAAGAGAGTAGTATGTTGTGAACAATGTACTTTAATTTTCAATTGGTGATGAAAAATTATGATTTGATCATAAAATAAAACAGGGAGAGAAATTCATATATTTGTTGATGATGGTGGGGTAGAATTACCCATTGATGTGAGATATCTATTTGTTTGTTGATGATTATTTAAATTGGGAAAAAGAAAAATGTCAAATATTTAATATTTTGATATGGTTAATTTGTTCACAAATATATCTTTAAATTTGTTTTCAAGATATTTTTAAATCTTTGTATGTATCAAATTGGCCACGGAAGTTGTAGGACAACGTGAAGATATCAAAATCAATTTGAGATCTTGTTAATAAGGTTGTATCCAGATTTAATTTAAATTCTTCTTATTATATGAAATATTTATTAAATTATTGAGTGTCATGTGGCATATTAACATATTTTGAATGTTGATATATGAAGGGATGAAATACAGTTTTCATTGAAGAAATTGATAAATCTGTCTTAATTTTCTCGTTAGCATATAATTAATCTCAGTGATCTAAATTCATTCAAATTTCTTCTAAGAATATTTTGCTGGTTAATTTGTTTGTATGAATGAATTTTATATAGGTTGAATTCCTATATGTGGAGATTAAAGATATTACAAATCTCAGTATATCTCATGAAAATTTAGCAACTTTATTTCAATGCTATTGTTTTTTAGCATGATGTTTAAATATATTTAATGAATATATATTTGTTTATTTCATGAGTTATAGGTTTGTTTCTCTCATTCGGTGAGATAAAGAAATAATGATAATAAAGTAAAAAAATAATGATAATAAATTGTTATCATTTTATTATTTGCAAACCTGAAGTTATGGGTGGTCATAAGTGATCAATTAAGCTTTCATGTATGAGTATAAAAATAATATTTATTATTTTTGACATAACTCATGTATGGTAGATTATAACAATTTTAAAATAGTGAAATATTGCTAAAGTTGTTTAGTGATGCAACTTGAAATTGTGAAGCAATAGATTTTAACAATTTTAAAGTAGTGAAATATTGTTAAAGTTGTTTAGTAATTCAACTTGAAATTGTGAAGCAATA
The DNA here is from genome assembly GCA_028017165.1 of Herpetospermum pedunculosum. NCBI lineage: Eukaryota > Viridiplantae > Streptophyta > Magnoliopsida > Cucurbitales > Cucurbitaceae > Herpetospermum > Herpetospermum pedunculosum. Next base: position 46,129,166 of record CM051528.1, on the reverse strand, counting down.
GATTATAACAATTTTAAAGTAGTGAAATATTGCTAAAGTTGTTTAGTGATGCAACTTGAAATTGTGAAGTAATAGATTATAACAATTTTGAAATTGGTGAAATATTGCTAAAGTTGTTCGATGATGCAGCTTGAAATTGAAATTGTAAAATAATTAAAGGTTGTGGTAATGCATTTTTTTTTTTCAATTGACAATATTAAGTGTTTGATTCATATAATTAATTGTCATGTTTAAATGCATTGTATATGGCCATAAATTTTCATTAAATTGAAAGTTACTATTAGTGATATTAATTTAGTTTGGCCTTAGAACAATATTGGTTTATTACCTAGCTTGTTGGTAGCAAGAAAAATTGTGCAAAATCAAAATCTCTCATGTCTATGTGATGCTCGTAGAAATTGATTATAATTTAAGATCTTGATAGCTATGTTAAAATGTGTGATATTTTATAAAGGCTATTTAAGATCTTGTTGGTCAATTATGCATGCATATTTTCATTGGTTGAAAATATGAAATTATTCATGTCAAATATTTTATCGAGCATGCCTATGATCATGAAAAGGGAAAAGAAAAATATTGTCTAATTTTCTTATAAAGGATTCATACATAAAAGCATTAAATGTGTGAAGTATGAATAATACATGTGATTGATATGTTTCATGTATTGTTACATAGAGAGATGCATTTGTGTTTTGATTATGTTGTTATGTGATTTTGAAATGTAACAACTAATGAATAAATATTTTTGATAACATTTCTTGAAATATGCATATTATGTCATTATGAAGAGATATCATGAGCAATATATCTCTTATTGATGAAATGTATTGAAATAGTCATGTGAAATTAAATGAATTATTGGCGAAGTAAGAAATTTGTGATGCTCCCACTCTTGTCTTATCATTTTTGTGATAGTATACATCAATTTATTGTGATGTTTATAATTTATGTATTTATGCATAAATATGTTTGAGAAATTGAAATATATTTTTAATATCTCAAATGTGGGGGAGATAGTGATTAAAATCATTATTTAATGCAAAATAAATGAAATGGAAAAAATAGTTTGATTTTTCTGATGTGGTACTAGATGTTAAGATAGGAAAAACCAAAATGGTTTTTCAGTATGTCACTCAGATTACATTGAAAAGCAAATTGCTAAAGTAATTTAATTGTTTTGATGATATTTCTTTAAAGCTAGTGTGAGTCTTAAGAAGAATAAGGAAGATAATGTTTCTCAATCTGAATATGCAAATATTATAGATAGTATCATGTGTTTAATGAACTATACTAGACCTGATATTGCATATGTTGTGAGTAGATTGAGTAAATATACACAAGATCCTGATAAAGATTATTGAATTGCTCTTCGTCGATTATTGAGGTACCTTAAAGGTACAATGAATTTATGTTTACATTTTAACAAATTTCCTACAGTATTAGAAAAATATTGTAATGCAAACCGGTGACATATAACGACGAGGTGAGCTCTATTAGAAGATGTGTTCAATACTATGTGGAGGAGCTATTTCATGGAAATTAGCTAAGCAGACGTGCATAGCACGATCCACCATGGAGTCCGAGTTCATAGCTCTCGAGCTAGCAGGGCAAGAGGTAGAATGGCTAAGAAGCCTACTGGGAGACGTACCATTGTGGGGGCGTCGTCTATGCTGATCTTCATACATTGTGATTCACAGGCAACCATAGGTATTGTCAAAGGTAGTGTTTATAATAGCAAAAGAAGGCATTTACGCCTTTGACATGGAGCTGTGAAAGAATTGTTGAAGAGTGAAATTCTCTCCTTGAAATATGTGAGATCTGAGAGGAATCTAGCAGATCCCCTCACCAGGCCTAACAAGGAGAGTAATTCTAAAAGTCTTCAGCAAGTATGAGACTCAAATCCTTATAGTGGATCCATAGCCTTTTATTTGGGTGGTCTGAGTAAGACTTGATGGAACACTTAAAAAGATCCATAGCCCTTTATTTGGGTGGTTTGAGTAAGACTTGATGGAACACTTGAAAGGTATTCATAGCCCTTTATTTGGGTGGTCTGAATACAGACTTGATGGAACTCCTAGAAGTCTTCATAGCTAAGTTGTTGAGTGGTCTGAGTACAGACTTGATGAAGCATTTAACGTGATTGTGAAAGTGTGGCCGCCTTCTATGAAAGAGTATAAGGTCTCTTTCTAGAGCTTTCACGGTGACCCGAGGTTCGATGTGCATGGCCTTAAAAAGCACTTGATGTTGTATCAGTATCGCGGATTCAATAAAACATAAGGAATGAAGCGTGTTGTGGGGGTCTCAACCTTAATTGATGAAAGTTCAAGAGGAAACTCACTCCCTTCAATTAGGTTGTTGCCTCACTTCACTATGCAACAATTCAAATCGTAAGATATTGTTGTTTAAGCTTATTATTTCTTCTTTGCTCAGATTTTGGTTTTTGTTTCATATTTTCTCCGTGCTAGTCATTTGTGGGGGATTGTTGGGAATGACTAGCCTATGCGCGGAAAAATGATGATCTTTTTACAAACTTTATCTTTTAATTTATTACCGTTTTACATTAATTGCAAAAACGTTTTTATTATTATGAATTCATTTAATTTTGAATTCATTTATGTTAAAACATTTTTTGAATTAATTTTCTTTAAAACGTTTTTTGAATTAATTATGAATTAATTTAATTTAATATCTTAATTAATTCTTAATTAATTCTTAATTAATTTTGATTGAAACTCCCAAATTCTTTTCTCTATTTAAATGGAGTTTGAAAGGACTTTTGATGATTCACTTTTCATACACAAAAACTAATTCTGAGCATCGTACTTTTATCTTGATTCCAATCCTTCTCTCACGAGTGTGTACGTGAAAGTTGGATGTTGTGTTAACCTTGGGGAGCAACTGGCATAAACGATTCACACCGAGGTCGTGCCGAATTTTGCTTTCAAGGTAGTGGTTTACCACGGCACAACAATTACCCTTCCGATCTCGTTCCGGTTGATCGACGACCAACAAAGTAGTTTTCAAATTTATGTGGTTGGTGATAACTTATAAAAAAATGAAAACAAGGTGCAAGGGAGGAATGACTTCAAAAAATAAGAATGTGCAAACCATAAGAGAATGAATATTAAGCATAATAGCATGCAAATGATGAGATTCTTCTAGAGACTCAGATTTTAGATTTTGAGATGAATCTGAATCTAGACAAACCCTTTAGTGCCAATGAGATCCAAATTGTTCTAAACCAAATGATAACTCGAGCCTGCCCGACCTGTCTATACGACGGTTCCATTCTGGAACGTTCAACAAGACAACCATAGTCCTTATGCACATAAATTTGAAAACTACTTTTAATTAGTTTTCAGTATTAATTAAAGATCCAACATGGGAAACTTTTGGTACTATCAACTAGCCTAACACATGAACACTAAGTTTTTTGGTTTGGAAAATTAACCTTATAAACACTAACTTTTTTGGTTTGAAAAATTAACCTTATAAACACTATTAATTTCCACTCTCGTGTTTTCAAAATCCAAGCTAAGTTTAAAAGTTTGTGTTTCAAAATCCAAGCTAAGTTTAAAAGTTTGTGTTTCTGAAATTTGACAAGAATTTCAGAGTCGTTTTTAACATTCAAAAAAATCTTTCAATTTAAAAATTTCGAACGAATTCAATCTTTTCATTTACAATTAAACATGAATGGCTAATGGCTTTAATTCAACCTTTTTCATTTACAATTAAATATGAATGGCTAATGGCTTTGAAAGGGGCCACGAACGCAGACCCTAATATAACAAATTATGATGTAGGATCTACCACTCTGGGCAGACCTTAGGTGGCCACCCCTCGGTCAATAGAGGTCACTAACCTAGGTCATAAGTCTTTTGGATCGCTCATTGAGCTCATCAAGGTAAGTATGTTTGGATGTTAGCCATCGTTTGTATTTATAGGTCATTGTGAGGGTTCCTGCGGTGTGTTGACCGATGTGGGACTTCTTCATTATCTCCTCTTTTATCTCTCACCTTTCGGCTTTGAATGATATTTTTTCTCCAATTCAATGTTGTTGGAGTAAATAGCTAACATTTGGAATAATTGATTTGTGTGATCAATTATATCTACTTCTCCAAAAGTATTTTAATTCTAAAGTTTAAGGTTATGAAAATTGAAAATTAAGAGCCTGTTTGATAACGTTTTCGTTTCTTGTTTCCTGTGTTCTCGTTTCTTCTTTTTTAAGAAGCGAACTTGATTGATTTCATGTTCCCAAAATTTAAGAAACGTTCCTAAAATTAGGGCTCAAAATGAGAAACTCAAAAAAGTCATTCCTCTTATTTCGTTCCTCTCTCCCTCGCTTCTGTTCTGATTTTCTTCTCCTTCCTCTTTGTGCTTCTGCGTTCCTCGATCTTCTTCGCCTTGTTCTGTTCAATGAGACTACAAGTTTTATTCTCCTCACAAGTGAGCTCCATCAAAGATCGACGAGACTGCTGCCGATTTCAGCGATTGCTTTTGTTTCTTTGTTTCCTTTTCGTTTTCCATCAACCGACGCTTTTTCAGCCACCGTTTCTTCCTCGTCTAAGGTAAAATAATCTACTAATTTTGCTTTTATGTTTTCGCTTTTTTGTATTTATTTTTGCGTTTCTGAATGTAATTGTTTTTTTTGTTTTGCCTGATTTTTGGGTGTCGAGCGAATTTCTTTGTTGGACGATGTGCTATTGTAATTGTTCGATTGAAATTCTTTTATGGAATTTTGGTCATGTGTGTCTTTGGCCGTAGTTTGGTACATTTCTTGTACTCCTAACTTAGCATCAAATCGAATTAAAATTATGACTTTTGTGGATAGAGTTCTGTCTTTATATCTTTATATCTTTTCTTGATTGCTAATTGCATTTTACTACTACTTGAATAGATGTTGAAAATTGCTCGAAAGTTCTTTGATTCTTCAATCGAGACTTTTGGTTCTTTAAAGAATCTTGTGAGTCAAGTTCTAAGTTTCAAATAACATGATGGACATTGTTAATTCTCAATGTCATAAATTTTGATTTGTTTGTTTTGGATTTTGGATTATATTTAACAGATATGGAGAAATGATAAAAGAGATGCTAAATGAATTTGCTCTTAGTTTTACTAATAGCATAATCCTATATTTTTTTTCACACGATCATTCTTGACCATTATCATTCCCTTATTTATATTATCTAATAGCAATTCTGGCCAACAACTATTTTTTTCTAACATCCACAACTTTAACTACGACAATAACAATTTTATTCATCAATTGTATTTCATTAACAAACATATGTCACTATTGCTCTTCTCTTGTATGTTTCGTTTTTCAAATCATTTCTTCATGCAATATGCTTTGCCTATCAGTACCTCATTGAGTTTCAATTTCCTATAACCTATGAGATTTGCCACCACGACTCATGATGTACTCACAATGTGATGCATATCACACACGACATTAGCCAACATGAATTCACTACTCATGTCCCACAAAATCTTCATGCTCTGATACCAAATTGTCACACTCCGTCCTGGATCACCCTACCGAACCTAGGACGAGTTGTGATGACAACAGACCCCGAGAGTGCAATGGAATCTATTGTCAAGTCTATGTCTCTTAACTTATAACTTAAACTCCATCTCAAATAAAAACAATGTAGCAAAACTTACACTCTTTACAAACAGTGCATGATATGCATTGACTCGATGAGACTGGTGGCAATTTCTGATCTCATCTATCTCTGGTTGAAACTCAAGAGTAACCCTAGTGGAAAAATGAAAATAAAGATAAAGAGTGAGCTAAAAAACTCAGTGAGTGGTACATTCTTAATCAAATAAATTTCAGGGAAAGACTCTTTTTATAAACAAGAGTAATTCAAAACTCTACAAAACCAGCGTAAATCGTGAATGATTTAATAAACTCTGGATGATTATAACATCAAAAAATCTCTTATAAACTTCTTTAAATCGCCAACACAGGCTAGTAAAAACATAAAGATCAAATCTCTTTACAAACTCTTGAAAACGTATACACAAGCTTGTAAAATACATCACCAAACATGTACTCAATCACTGGTCATACTGACGTAAAGTAATCTCAATACGCATAATAGAGCAATCTTTCTCATACTATGCACCGAGTAATCTCTAGGTACATAGCAGAACCTCTGTCATACGTGCACGCAAAACTCTCTATCTCTAATATGTTAGGGTGGGTCTCACATACCTCTCTATCTCTGGTATGCTATGGAAACACATCCACATAGCATACGGGTAATTACCATGGGTACATAAATCTAGTGGTTTGAAAGCCACTCTCTGTGTATCCCTCTCTAATCAGGAGAGGGTGAGCGCTCATTGTTCAAGCCACGGAGTCAGCTAGCTACTAAGGGAACAACCTATCTACTAACCCTGAAGAGCGGGTTAGGAGTGAATTTCATCTTACTACACTATGTCCCCAGCTACCTATTGGACTTTATCTGTAACGACCCGAACTCCAGGAAAAAAAAAATTATTTAATTGTTATTGCTATCGGGCTCGTTAGTGGATTTAAGTGGTTTGATCATGTGGAATTTGGGCTTAAAAGGAATTGGGCTTAAGGTTGACTAATTCAACTAGGTTTAATTGTTTTGGAAAGTAATTGAAAATAATAATAAATAATTTTATTAATAAAGTAATAAAATAAAATATTAATTAAATAAATTGAATAATTAAGTTAAATAAAGTAAATAAAAATAAAATAAAAGAAGAAAACCCTTCCTCTTCATCTTCGCGTGAACGCAAAACAAACCCCCCATTTCATCTGCCATTTCCTCTGCCTTCTCCCTCATCTCTCTTCAGCTCCGTCGCCGCTCACACGCCGTCACCGACCTTCCGTTATTTCCGCTCCCTCTTCGATCTCCGCCCAGCCGCACACCGTCAAGCCTCTCCTCTCCCTCCACCGCTTTGTTCTGCCCAGCCGCTTCGCACGCCGCCGCCTGCCTTCGCCGTCGTGTCAGATGTCGACGCCTGTCCTCGCCGTCGCGCCACACACCGTCGCCTGCCCGCGCCGTCGTCCTTCTTCGTTAATCATCAGAGGTTCGTTGCGCCGACAGCCGCAACAAATAGATTCACAAGTTCGAGAAATCTCATACGATTTACAGCAGGGTTTCATGTCGTTTTGGGTAAGATTCAATGGATTTATACTAATCGATTAAAGTTTGGGGCAAATGGGTTTTAGAAGTTAGAACTGTTTGAACTTCTCAATGTTTTTGTAACTGTTTAGGTTGGACAAAATAATTTATAAAGGATGGGCAAGGAAAGTTTTGGAAGGAACAAATAGAGTTTCGTAGTCGCGACCTCGAGGTAAGTGACTTTACTGCCGTAACGCCTTAGTGCTAGGTTGGGAATTGTGTGTTGTTAGATCTATAGGTTGATGCGTGTTTTTTTGTGCTAATGTATGTTGTTTAGTGGAAGATTGAGAAAATTGGTTGGTGACTGAATGAGTCTGAATACTTTTCAATGACGTTTTCTGAATTGGTTTCTGGTGTCGTTTTCTGAATTTGTGAATTAGTTTCTGGTGTTTGAGAATGTTTTTATGAAGTGTGTTTTTATTTCAGGTGTGGTTTATCCGATTTTCAGTTGAGACTTTGCCGAAATTTCTAAGATTTTTTTCTAAAATGTTTTCAATGTTATGTTTATGAATGGTTCATGAATGTGAAGTTAAATGAAGTCCTTACAATTGTTGGGAGTAATGTGATGAACAAGTTATGTTTTTATTTGGTGAACCTTGTGAAGTGTGATGAATGAGATGCATGTTGAAAGTGTGAAATGTGTAGTTAATGCATAAGAGAAAAGTACTCTATGTTGCATCATTTCCACATTTCTAGTGTCTAAAAGGTTTTAGGTGGGACCCATGCACTTGTGGTTGACATATAAGTCATGAGATGTTATAATAGTTACCCTCCATTACCTGTAAGATTTGTCTGCATGAAAATGATGTCGGGTTAGGGGTTCTAATCACATGAAAGTGATGTGCTTAGAATCGGTGGGCATGAAAGTGATGCTCACCTGTGCATGAAAGTGATGCATACCTAGAGGTTGGCGTGCATGAAAGTGATGCACGTCTAGAGGGTTCCCAATACATGAAAGTGATGTATCTGAGACTGATGTGTATGAAATTGATGCACGTCCAGAGAAATAGAAATGGAGTGGTAAGCTAAAGAGGCAGGTAGGTCCCACTAGTTAAAGTCTCTAGTCAGTTCATGATTGCATGTGATTGCATAGCCTGACCACGGTAGTGAAGTTGCTTACTCAGTATTTTATTTAAAATACTCATTCTTTCTTAAAACATTTTTTTCCAGGTATTACTAGGAACGTACCGGGCGCATGGCGAGGTGATCAGTTGATGATGTTATGGGACATATGGGGTCGGAGCGTCCACATTAATTTAAATTCTTATTTCATTTAGTCAGTTTGCACGTTTTATGCTAAATGTAGGAACAATTAGTTCTGGTTTAAAATTTTGATTTTTCAAGGAACTTATTTAATTGTTTTTACTAGGATCCCGAATTAAATGTTTTTTTTTCTTGATTCATTTAGTTATAAATTAAAGTTTTAAATTTTTATTGAGGATTGTGACGTCATGCATGTAGTAACGGTCCTAGAGTGAGGTCATAAAAGTCAGGTCGTTACAGTTGGTATCAGAGCCTAAGTTTGAGATTCTGTAGACCGACTTACATCGTAAGTCCTAAATGTTTCCATGGCTCATCAACAAGTGCCTTGTCATCGCCAGGTATGTTAATGGTTATAATTTTTTTTAAAAGAAAAAGAGGTTTATGAATAGACATGATTGTTGTGTTGTACTTAAGAATGTGCTTGATGTTGATGTTGGTATTAACGTTAAAGATTGTATTGTGGTTGTTAGATTATGGTCATATAGAAAGGAAATATATATATATATATATATATATATATATACATATACGGTAGCCCATCTGACCCTAGCTTTAGTTCATGGAAGTACTCTATTAAACAATAGCAAATGTTTTAGTGCAAATGTCTTGGAAGATTGAAAAATCACCCAACGATTTGTTGACGAAGATGAATAAGAATGTACACACTTAAGCTAGTAAATAAGTTTATTCAATTGAGAGTGAACTAAGATTTTGTGGTAGCGTTAAAAACTAGTAAACTTGAAGTGAGCGAAAGAGCCAATAATATATAGACTAGTCGATGAAGAATTAATCCAAGACCTTCGTTTCTCATGGGGCTCGAAAGTTTAAATGTATTATTGGACTGGAAGTGGTTGAAATGTGAAAGTATATTTGTAAGCCTTGCAACTAAATGTTTATTTCCCTCACCTTTGAAGACTTTGTTTGGGTCTTGCTAGATATACAAGAATTTAAGAAAATAAAGTATTACCATTAATGTAAAATATTTGTTCTCTTTTGCTATAGACAATGAAAGTAGTGGTGCCAAACAAACCTATGTCATAACAAAAATGTACTTCGGCTTGAAATTAAAGAAGTCGATAGACATGAAAGAAGAGGATCTGAATAGACGGAAGTTTTGTCACTGGACATTGAAGATGCTAGCTTTCGAAGGAATTTTATTTTATGATTACTCTTGAGAAGTTTATGGTTTTGATGGTCTAAGTGAAGTGAGACATTTTAGTTTTCATTTGTTATGCCAAAGTAATGAAAAAGTGACTATATGAAGGATTCTCTTTTAGATACTCAGCTTGGTTCTTGTGATAAAGAAAGCCAAAGCAGTTTGAAATAAAAAAAAAAAAAAACTTGAGACTTAAAAGGTATAGATAAGTTGTGGGTCCGAATTGAAAAGTTTTTATTTTTATTATTATTATTTTTTTTTTCAAAGTACTTCAAAGTACTTAGATTTTATCCATACCTTGGTTTTAATGAAACGTCTCTAGTTCAGTTGGAGCGAGGAAAAGAAATTGGGAAATTAAATGCAAGGTCATAAAGTTAGGAAAAGTCTTACGAGAGATTCGATTTGGTACCCCAAATGGGTAAGTTTTATGGAAATATTATAGATAGAACCATACTTTTCTATTATTAAGAATAAATCTTGCTTGAGGAATAAAAAGGACACCTCAAGTATAATGTATTTTGTAAAGAAAAGTATGAGAGGAAGAAACTGATATGGAATAGTTTTGTTATCTTGAAAGACAAAGGGAATAACATGTGGAGACCTCTGAGTGCATCATTGTATATGGCTTGACTTTCTATGATGTGGTTTGTGTTATGAAAACCTTTAGAATTTGAATAAGAATCTTGTTGATATTTGGAATTTTGAATCTTAGAGGGTATTGGTCGAAAGAAATTACATAAGACTTTTGACAATGAAACTCAACTTTAGTATGGAAATGTCTCCTCGAAGCAAAATTGTTAAACAAGGACAAGTTAATTATTGAAGGTTTCTTTGATAAACTTTTGTCTTGATTTGCATACGAGTTCAAGCAAACAACCTCCTAATTTGAAGTGATGGTTTACAACGGTTGTCAAGGAACTATAAATTGGTACTAGAAGGCTTTATTAGTAAGAGGTAGATTGTTGGACACATTAACAAAGTTTGGCGAAACTGTGACTTTGAGATCCAAGTTAATGAAGCCATTGACTTAAATTGAAAGAAGAGAGTAAGCCAACTTGTTGAAAATGGAAAAAAAAAAGAAGAAGAGAAAATGTGTTAGTAAATTAGGTTTTACCTCAAGTTTACCACCAACACGAGACGAGAGATAAGTTTCAACATAGAGCTCAAGTTGAAAATAACCCTCATTTCTAAAAGCTCCACATAGAATGGTCGCAACAGAGTTAAAGTTGCCCAAGTCACAGATACATGAACAGTTAGGCAAGATTTCATACGGCCTAAGGTTTCACCATGGGGCGCGACAACTTTGTTAGAGAAGGAGAGAGAGGGATCCATATAGCAACATATCTCATTGACAAGAGTTGATTAAGGTGACAATGAAGGATAAGTACCCTCCCCTAGGACCAAAAGTTTTCTTGGTGATAGAATTACAATTGAATGATTGTCAAATGAGAGTCCAGAAGATTGCAATATCAAAGTTTGCCTTCAAGACTAAGTATGGTCAATTTGAATTACTGTGATGTCTTGTGAACTCACTAATGCTTTTGTAACTTTCATGGGTCTCATGAATCAGGTCTTTAAGAGTTAAGAAACATATTGATTGATTTCAAGACTAAAGAGCAACATAAGGAATACTTCAAGAAAAAGGATTAGTTGTGTTTTACTGTAACGACCCGACTTTTTATAACCTCACTCTAGGACCGTTACTACATGCATGACGTCACAATCCTAAAAAAAAATTTAAAAAAACTTTATTTTAGAATTAAAAGAATCAAGACAAATACATTTAATTCGGAATCCCAGTAAAACATAAAACATAATCAAATAAGTTCCTTCAAAATCAATCTAAAACCAAAACTAACTATTCTAATCCCTAGCATAAAACGTTCAAACTGACTGTATGAAATAAGAATTTAAATAAATGCGGAAGCTCGAACTCCACGTGTCCCATGACATCATCAACCGATCACCTCATCAAGTGCCCGATATGTTCCTAGTAATACCTGGAAAAAAAATGTTTTAAGAAAGAATGAGTATTTTAAATAAAATACTCAGTAAGCAACTCCACTACCGTGGTCAGGCTATACAAACACATGCAATCATGAGCTGACTGAAGACTTTAACTAGTGGGACCTAAATCTGCCTCTTTAGCTTACCACTTCGTTCCTGTTCTTCTAAATGTGCATCAATTTCATACACATCAGTCCCAGATACATCAATTTCATGTACGGGGAACCTTCTAGGCATGTATCACTTTCATACACGCCAACCTCTAGGTATGCATCACTTTCATGCATAGGTGAGCATCACTTTCATACTCACCGACTCTAAGCACATCACTTTCATGTGATTAGAACCCCTAAACCTGCATCACTTTCATGCAGACAAAATTTACAGGAAATGGATGGTAGCTATTTTAGGATCTCATGGCCCATATGTCACACACAAATGCATGAGTCCCACCTAAAACCTTTTAGATACTAGAAATGTGGAAATGATGCAACATAGAGTACTTTTCTCTTACGCATTAACTACACACTTCACACTTTCAACATGCATCTCATTTATCACACTTCACAAGGTTCATCAAATAAAAACATAACTTGTTCATCAAATTAGTTGCAACAATTGCAAGAACTTCATTTAACTTCACACTCATAACCCATTCATAAACATATCATTGAAAGCATTTTAGAAAAATCTTAGAAATTTCGGCAGAGTCTCCCCTGAAAATCGGATAAACCACACCTGAAATAAAAACACATTTCATAAAAACACTCCCAAACACCAGAAACCAATTCAGAAAACGACACCAGAAACCAATTTAGAAAATATCATTGAAAAGTATCCAGACTCATTCAGTCACCAACCAATTTTCTCAACCTTCCATTAAACAACATACATTAGCACAACAAACACGCATCAACCTATAGATCTGCCAGCACACAATTCCCAACCTAGCGCTAAGGCGTTACGGCAGTAAAGTTACTTACCTTAAAGCTAAGTCCGACGAGATGACTAAACTTGTCACGAAAGCTCCTGGTCTCAACCTACGCATTCCCAACTCACCGCCACTACTAGGCTAAATTATCTCATCCCGAACTTGGTTTCAACACCGAAATAGAAGAGATTCCAATGTCGAGACAAATCTGAACAATTTGAACAAAATTCCAATTCTTATAATCAGAATCTTAATCTTTTGAAATAAATTCAAGAAGTAGATAGAGCCTCGGTACCCACCTAAACTCCCTGCGACGATGTCAAATCTTGCTGGACAGCACGTTCCAAGACTATGTTTCGCCAATGTAATGTTGGAACAGACCGAGTATTAAATCTTGAAACAGAACAAAACGTTTGAAACTAACAACAATTAGATTTGAAAGGAGTTTGGGTTAAACTCAACATTCAATGGACAAGACAAGAAATCGTTGGAATGGGAACGAACTTTACCTGCTAGTCGAACGTTGCCGAAAGCTCGCTGGTAGAACGTCGCCAACGATCTGATCAGAGCGGGAGAGGGCGCGACGACGGTCGGCGTGCGACAAGGCGGAGCGACGATGCTTGCGGCTGGGCGACGAACGACCGGTGGCGGCGTGCGACAAGCGGAGCAAAGGAGGAGAGGGAGAGAGAGACGGCGTCGACGACGTGGTGGTCGGAACCGAGGGAAATGAGAGGGAGAGAGAACTTGGGAGAGAGTGGGCGGCGTTCTGAATCGTGGGTCTTCTTCACAATGAAGAAGACCTGCGTTTTTTTTTAACTTTAACTTTTTAATTTTTTTTTTAAAATATATTATATTAATAATAATAATAATATTATTATTATTAATAATTCATTAACTTTTAATTAACTTGGTCAAAAAACTAATTTAACCTCTCTTTTTTTTCTAATTTATTCTACATAGTCATTTTCCTTCTTTCTTTTTAACATGCCTCAAGGACCTAATTGAACTCAAATTAATCTTAAATGAAACGTGGGGCGTTACAATCTTCCCACCTTAAGAACTTTCGTCCTCGAAAGTTTGCTACTCAAACGACTCTAGATACTTGGCTCTCACCTCATAATCTTTTTCTCAAGTTGCTTCTTCGGTTTTTTTTTTGTTTCCACTTTTACCAAAACGACTGCTCGGTCTCTATGTACAATAGTCTTAGCAACCAAAATCTTAACAATTTCCTACCTATACAATAAATGATCATTTGGGTGCAAATTTTGGATTCAACATATGAGAAGGGTCCATGCACATTTCTTTAAAAGCGACACGTGAAATACATTGTGCACTGCAACCCATGTTGTTGGCAAAGCCAATCTATAAACAATTAGGTCAATGTACTCCAAGATCTTGAAGGAACTCATGTAACATGGGTTAAGCAACATATGAGAAGGGTCAATGCACATTTCCCCTCTTACGATAACACAAAATTCTTTAAATTTGTGCTATTGGAAGAAATACATGGCCATCCACGTCAAAAACTAACTCCTTGCTATTGAGCATGTCTTCTAGAACCTTATTCGAATGCTCTAACTGTCCATTAGTTCGGAAATGGGATTCAATACTGAAATCATATTGAGCGTCAAGTGCTTTGTATAACCTTTGCTAAAACGTCACGGTAAATCGATGGTTACTGTCTCTAACACCATTGACTTGGGTATACCATGCGGTCTAACAGTTTCATTCAAGTATAACTCTGTCCACTTTTCCACACTGAAATACTTAAGGATTGTAATAAACCACAAACTCATGCCTCGTAGCTTTCACTTAGTAGCATGTGAAGTGCTAAATAACAAACTAAGAAGTCTTTCTTTTTTTTTTCTTTTTTTTTTTTACTCCATACTAATCCATCAGTAATACCTTTTGTGATCCTTATAAATCTATGTACTACCTGTACATATTCAAAAATATGTTTCACGTACCTCATCTAACGACTCTTATCTTAACCGATATCTTTTTGGCACACAGTTTTCCTTGGTACGACAAAGACGTGTCATTAATGAGAATAAAATCTTCTTGACCCACCTCACTCGAGCTTTTAACAAATTTTGAATCCTCTTATTGGGCATCAACAATATGTTTGTGAGTTCCAAGCCATGAGTGGGGTAATTAATTTCATGTCCCTTTGGTTAAAACGTGGCATAAGCAATAACTTTCCCATTCTGCATTAGTACATCATCTAGTCCTTCCCTTGAAGCACCACCAAACTACTAAACCTTTTGTACTGTCAGAAACATACAACACTAGAGCAAGAGTTAGTCGTTCTAACTCTTGGAAGCTTTTCCCTCAATCCTTGCTCCAATTGGAAACGGTGTTCTCACGCATCAATTGAGTCAATGGTGTTGTCAAACTAGAATTTTTTTATGAACAAACCTTATATAGTAGCCTCCCACCAGACTGAAGAAACTCCGTATTGGAATTTGTCACTATACTAGGCCTAGGTCAACGTCACAGACTGCTTCAACTTTAGAATGCTCAATTATAATGCTGCCCTTGCAGCTAGGTGCCTAAGAAAAGCAACTTTATCCAACCAGAACTCACACTTGGCAAACTTGGCGTTTTTGAAGTGAGCGAAGCACCGAGCTCGAACTTGAAGCAAGTGAAACCTCGAACTAGGACTTGAAATGACCAATGCTCGAGGTCTAACTTGAAGCCTCGCTGCTTCTCAGGGTCGGTGAAACTTGGCTGGGGTAATCCTCATGTTGCTTCTTATTCTTGAAATAAACAAATATGTTAACCATACCTACTATCATGAACGAGTCTAGAAAGCTCTTGAGTGTTTCAATCAACTCATATGTCTCTATAGACACTAATACGAACGAGCCTAGGATGTTCTTTGAAGACTCAACTCATGAGATTTCTAAAAGCTACAAGAGCAATGTTGAATGCACTGACATCACAACAAACTAATATTGACTAGACTTGGTCTTCGAAGGAAGTCTTTGCAAATTAACACCCTTCATCCTTAACTGATGATCTTTCGATCGCAACCCAACCTTTGAGAAATCCTCTGCCTTTAACAGAGGGTACTTGTCCCTTATTGTCACCTTGATCAACTTTCGACAAACCAAACATAACCGCACCGAACCACTGGTATACCCCAAGATGAAACACTAGGGGGTATGGAGTCTTGGTCTAGTGGTGGTCCTTGTACCCATGACTTAGGCTACTTTGATCCTTTCAAGACTATTTTACACAGAGTGATAAGAATAAGAGTTGTTCCCGACTCGAGCTCTTCGCGGAAATATACCTCTCATGTTGGTTGTAAACTTGGAAAGTCCAACTTACTTTACTTAACACAACACCATTTTATCCATTTCCTCCATTCTGGCTTTGTTTCTCCTTTCCATCAAATTGATAAATTCACTAGTGTCTTGTTTTAGTTGATCCAAGTCAAATTCTTTCAAGCTTACTAATAAGTCAAACAATTTACCTTCTCACTAAGAAAAGTTCAAAGTTTCATTTAATGGTCCCCTGAGAGGTACTACTAATATATATATATATATATATATATATATATATATATATATATTTAGTTAAACAGTCATCTCCTCCCACTCCTATGTATACAAAGATAAAACTCAACAAAGCACTCTTCCAACACTTTGATTGTCTTTGTTTAGTCTATTGTTCTGAGGAAGAAGTTCTCCTACAAGAATTGAGTTCATAGCCAAAGTCTTATGCAATTCTTTCGACCAATACATTCTAACATTCTAAACTCCACATAGGAACAATATCTCTTGTACCAATTTCAAAAGTTTGTAAACACCAATAACATCGTGGAAAGTTCAGTCATAACACAATGACGTACTTGCGGGCTCAACATGTGTAGTTCCTTTGTCTTTCAAAATAGAAAAACTTTTCCATTTTACCTTTATTTCCTCATTCTTTTCTTTAGTAAGGTCATTAGACTTAAGTGACCCGTTTCATTTTTCAAGTGAGACTTATCTCCCACACAAAAAACATGTCTCTATTTATAATCCTTCCATAGAAATTACATTTGGAGTTCCAAATTGAATCTCTAGCATAAATTTTCTTAATCTTATGGCCTTGCATTATAACCTCCCAAAAACCTTCATTTGGACTAATTGCTAGAGCATTTTCATTATAACAATGACATAGAAAAAATTCAAGTAATTTGAAGTACCTTGAAAATAACTATTCAGTTCAAAACCAACAACTTACTTTTCCATTTAAAGTCTAAGTCATTTTTTTTAGACTACTTTGTTGGCTTCCCTTATTTTTTCATTATAGCACAACTTTCTTCTTACTTTTTTTTTTCCAAGTCTCGGGTCTTTTAAGACTACTTTCGCCTTCTTAAAAGAACACAACTAACTAAAGTATTAAAAAAGACTTTGTCATATTATCAAACAATCTCATCTTATTACTTTTTCATTCTTTTGGCATGACACAAGAAAAACCAAAATATCTTAGCCCATAAAACCTTGAAACTTTACAAGGCTAATTCTAATATGTCATTCCTTTAAAAGTCCTACTCAAAAAACATCAACACAAGTAAACTAGTGTCCTTTAAAACTTTAACCTCTTAGGATTTTTTTCTTCTTCTTATTTACCAACTACTTTAACCTCAAACTTAAGCATACACTACATATTGGCAAACTTTCCTTTAGAAACAAACACTTCCAATACTCATAAATAGACACAACACCAAACAAAACATTCAAAACATTTACATTCATCATATACAATAATCATGAACATATATATATTTTTTTTTAAAAAAAACCAAACATATTTATAACAATGACATACCTGGCGATGACGAAGGACCTGTTGATGAGTCATGGTACATTTAGAGCTTACGATGTAAGCCAGTCTACAGAACCTAAAACTTAGGCTCTGATACCAACTGTAACGACCCGACTTTTTATAACCTCACTCTAGGACCGTTACTACATGCATGACGTCACAATCCTCAAAAAAAATTTAAAAAAACTTTATTTTAGAATTAAAAGAATCAAGACAAATACATTTAATTCGGAATCCCAGTAAAACATAAAACATAATCAAATAAGTTCCTTCAAAATCAATCTAAAACCAAAACTAACTATTCTAATCCCTAGCATAAAACGTTCAAACTGACTGTATGAAATAAGAATTTAAATAAATGCGGAAGCTCGAACTCCACGTGTTCCATGACATCATCAACCGATCACCTCATCAAGTGCTCGATATGTTCCTAGTAATACCTGGAAAAAAATGTTTTAAGAAAGAATGAGTATTTTAAATAAAATACTCAGTAAGCAACTCCACTACCGTGGTCAGGCTATACAAACACATGCAATCATGAGCTGACTGAAGACTTTAACTAGTGGGACCTAAATCTGCCTCTTTAGCTTACCACTTCGTTCCTGTTCTTCTAAATGTGCATCAATTTCATACACATCAGTCCCAGATACATCAATTCCATGTACGGGGAACCTTCTAGGCATGTATCACTTTCATACACGCCAACCTCTAGGTATGCATCACTTTCATGCATAGGTGAGCATCACTTTCATACTCACCGACTCTAAGCACATCACTTTCATGTGATTAGAACCCCTAAACCTGCATCACTTTCATGCAGACAAAATTTACAGGAAATGGATGGTAGCTATTTTAGGATCTCATGGCCCATATGTCACACACAAATGCATGAGTCCCACCTAAAACCTTTTAGATACTAGAAATGTGGAAATGATGCAACATAGAGTACTTTTCTCTTACGCATTAACTACACACTTCACACTTTCAACATGCATCTCATTTATCACACTTCACAAGGTTCATCAAATAAAAACATAACTTGTTCATCAAATTAGTTGCAACAATTGCAAGAACTTCATTTAACTTCACACTCATAACCCATTCATAAACATATCATTGAAAGCATTTTAGAAAAATCTTAGAAATTTCGGCAGAGTCTCCCCTGAAAATCGGATAAACCACACCTGAAATAAAAACACATTTCATAAAAACACTCCCAAACACCAGAAACCAATTCAGAAAACGACACCAAAAACCAATTTAGAAAATATCATTGAAAAGTATCCAGACTCATTCAGTCACCAACCAATTTTCTCAACCTTCCATTAAACAACATACATTAGCACAACAAACACGCATCAACCTATAGATCTGCCAGCACACAATTCCCAACCTAGCGCTAAGGCGTTACGACAGTAAAGTTACTTACCTTAAAGCTAAGTCCGACGAGATGACTAAACTTGTCACGAAAGCTCCTGGTCTCAACCTACGCATTCCCAACTCACCGCCACTACTAGGCTAAATTATCTCATCCCGAACTTGGTTTCAACACCGAAATAGAAGAGATTCCAATGTCGAGACAAATCTGAACAATTTGAACAAAATTCCAATTCTTATAATAAGAATCTTAATCTTTTGAAATAAATTCAAGAAGTAGATAGAGCCTCGGTACCCACCTAAACTCCCTGCGACGATGTCAAATCTTGCTGGACAGCACGTTCCAAGACTATGTTTCGCCAATGTAATGTTGGAACAGACCGAGTATTAAATCTTGAAACAGAACAAAACGTTTGAAACTAACAACAATTAGATTTGAAAGGAGTTTGGGTTAAACTCAACATTCAATGGACAAGACAAGAAATCGTTGGAATGGGAACGAACTTTACCTGCTAGTCGAACGTTACCGAAAGCTCGCTGGTAGAACGTCGCCAACGATCTGATCAGAGCGGGAGAGGGCGCGACGGCGGTCGGCGTGCGACAAGGCGGAGCGACGATGCTTGCGGCTGGGCGACGAACGACCGGTGGCGGCGTGCGACAAGCGGAGCGAAGGAGGAGAGGGAGAGAGAGACGGCGTCGACGACGTGGTGGTCGGAACCGAGGGAAATGAGAGGGAGAGAGAACTTGGGAGAGAGTGGGCGGCGTTCTGAATCGTGGGTCTTCTTCACAATGAAGAAGACCTGCGTTTTTTTTTAACTTTTACTTTTTAATATTTTTTTTTAAATATATTATATTAATATTAATAATAATATTATTATTATTAATAATTCATTAACTTTTAATTAACTTGGTCAAAAAACTAATTTAACCTCTCTTTTTTTTCTAATTTATTCTACAAAGTCATTTTCCTTCTTTCTTTTTAACATGCCTCAAGGACCTAATTGAACTCAAATTAATCTTAAATGAAACGTGGGGCGTTACATTTACTGTAGCTACAAAAGGTTATTGTTTATATCTCATGACAAATAAAGAAATGTAGGCTTAATTACTCCATACATGACTAGGAAATCACGAGATGTTAATACTCAATGAGAGGACCCAAGATTGATCAAATACCCACTCGAGGTAACTCCCAAAGATTTTTTTTTCCTTCACTAGTGACTCATCTTTGTCTTATCAAAGGAAGTTATGTGTGGCAATAAAATTTTATCTTTTAAAGAGTTAGAAGAGACACACAAAATATTTTTTTTATGTCTTCTGTTAATGCCAAGAAGTTTAAGAATCTCAAGAAGAATTATTGGTGGTCATTTTTTTAAGTAAATGAAGAAAGGTTCCTCAACTTGTTACTAAATGTTTGACACGCCAACAAGTGAATGCTACGAGGCAAAAGCATGTTAGGTTATTGCAATCCTTGAGCATTTTGATTTAGAGATGTGAAAATGTGTTGTTGTGGACATCATGGTGTACTACACATGTCGATAATGTTAGAGAGAGGCTCGAACTCTCGACCTCAGGATACCTCTTTGAGTTATGAGAATTGCGCGCTAGCCAATTGTCGATAGTCTTAGATAGAGGCTCTTGATTTACATCGACATTTGATCAAGTTTACATAAGGTACTTGGAACTTAGTGGGATTCGGTCTTGCTTTCCAACTTTAGATTGTTGGCCAAACAAAGCGTTTGAATCAAATTCAAAAGCACATGCCCAAGAGCAATGAGTTAGTTTGCGGTGTTAGCGAACATGTATTTGTTCGTGTGACACTAATGAAAGAAGCTTAACGTTTTGGTAAGAAGGACAAACTTAGCCTCAAATGTATTGGGCCTTTGGGATCTTTGAAAACTTTGACCCAATTGTTTATGAAGTAGCTTTGTCAATATCATTGTTTACATATAGTACACAACATGGTTCACCTATTGTTGTTAAGAAAGTTCGCCAATAACCTTTCGCATGTGTTGATCTAAAACCCTGTAGCTAATTAATATTTCGTAGATTTCGTATTTTGTTTAGGGAAGAAACTATTAAAAGAATGGCTAAGGTGACAAAATTATTAAGGAAATTGAGTAATTTATTTGATATAAGGGTATGAAGAAGGAGGTCCAAGGCATTGTGGCGGCTCTCGCTCCACCAGATTATGTTGCGCCCCTCGCCGAGTAATTTTAATTGATAACTATGCATCAGGAGAGTCTCAAGCACTTGCAGGGACAAATTCTTTCTCGGATCAGAAAAGGAATTTGGATCATGTGTAGTCTAGCCCAAAACGTGCACGATATCACTCCATAGGAACTTTCGGAGACGAAAGCTCTTAAGGAGGGAAGATTGTAACGACCCGAACTCCAGGAAAAAAAAAATTATTTAATTGTTATTGCTATCGGGCTCGTTAGTGGATTTAAGTGGTTTGATCATGTGAAATTTGGGCTTAAAAGGAATTGGGCTTAAGGTTGACTAATTCAAGTAGGTTTAATTGTTTTGGAAAGTAATTGAAAATAATAATAAATAATTTTATTAATAAAGTAATAAAATAAAAGATTAATTAAATAAATTGAATAATTAAGTTAAATAAAGTAAATAAAAATAAAATAAAAGAAGAAAACCCTTCTTCTTCATCTTCGCGTGAACGCCAAACAAACCCCCCATTTCATCTGCCATTTCCTCTGCCTTCTCCCTCATCTCTCTTCAGCTCCGTCGCCGCCCACACGCCGTCACCGGCCTTCCGCACGCGTCGCCGTTATTTCCGCTCCCTCTTCGATCTCCGCCCAGCCGCACACCGTCAAGCCTCTTCTCTCCCTCCACCGCTTTGTTCTGCTCAGCCGCTTCGCACGCCGCCGCCTGCCTTCGCCGTCGTGCCAGATGTCGACGCCTGTCCTCGCCGTCGCGCCACACACCGTCGCCTGCCCGCGCCGTCGTCCTTCTTCGTCGATCATCGGAGGTTCGTTGCGCCGACAGCCGCAACAAATAGATTCACAAGTTCGAGAAATCTCATACGATTTACAGCAGGGTTTCATGTCGTTTTGGGTAAGATTCAATGGATTTATACTAATCGATTAAAGTTTGGGGCAAATGGGTTTTAGAAGTTAGAACTGTTTGAACTTCTCAATGTTTTTCTAACTGTTTAGGTTGGACAAAATAATTTATAAAGGATGGGCAAGGAAATTTTTGGAAGGAACAAATAGAGTTTCGTAGTCGCGACCTCGAGGTAAGTGACTTTACTGCCATAACGCCTTAGTGCTAGGTTGGGAATTGTGTGTTGTTAGATCTATAGGTTGATGCGTGTTTT
This sequence comes from Herpetospermum pedunculosum, assembly GCA_028017165.1. NCBI lineage: Eukaryota > Viridiplantae > Streptophyta > Magnoliopsida > Cucurbitales > Cucurbitaceae > Herpetospermum > Herpetospermum pedunculosum. The sequence continues at coordinate 46,107,117 of CM051528.1, read as the reverse complement.
TTTGTGCTAATGTATGTTGTTTAGTGGAAGATTGAGAAAATTGGTTGGTGACTGAATGAGTCTGAATACTTTTCAATGACGTTTTCTGAATTGGTTTCTGGTGTCGTTTTCTGAATTTGTGAATTTGTTTCTGGTGTTTGAGAATAATTTTATGAAGTGTGTTTTTATTTCAGGTGTGGTTTATCCGATTTTCAGTTGAGACTTTGCCGAAATTTCTAAGATTTTTTTCTAAAATGTTTTCAATGTTATGTTTATGAATGGTTCATGAATGTGAAGTTAAATGAAGTCCTTACAATTGTTGGGAGTAATGTGACGAACAAGTTATGTTTTTATTTGGTGAACCTTGTGAAGTGTGATGAATGAGATGCATGTTGAAAGTGTGAAATGTGTAGTTAATGCATAAGAGAAAAGTACTTTATGTTGCATCATTTCCACATTTCTAGTGTCTAAAAGGTTTTAGGTGGGACCCATGCACTTGTGGTTGACATATAAGTCATGAGATGTTATAATAATTACCCTCCATTACCTGTAATATTTGTCTGCATGAAAATGATGTCGGGTTAGGGGTTCTAATCACATGAAAGTGATGTGCTTAGAATCGGTGGGCATGAAAGTGATGCTCACCTGTGCATGAAAGTGATGCATACCTAGAGGTTGGCATGCATGAAAGTGATGCACGCCTAGAGGGTTCCCAATACATGAAAGTGATGTATCTGAGACTGATGTGTATGAAATTGATGCACGTCCAGAGAAATAGAAATGGAGTGGTAAGCTAAAGAGGCAGGTAGGTCCCACTAGTTAAAGTCTCTAGTCAGTTCATGATTGCATGTGATTGCATAGCCTGACCACGGTAGTGAAGTTGCTTACTCAGTATTTTATTTAAAATACTCATTCTTTCTTAAAACATTTTTTTTCAAGTATTACTAGGAACGTACCGGGCGCATGGCGAGGTGATCAGTTGATGATGTTATGGGACATATGGGGTCGGAGCGTCCACATTAATTTAAATTCTTATTTCATTTAGTCAGTTTGCACGTTTTATGCTAAATGAAGGAACAATTAGTTCTGGTTTAAAATTTTGATTTTTCAAGGAACTTATTTAATTGTTTTTACTAGGATCCCGAATTAAATGTTTTTTTTTTCTTGATTCATTTAGTTATAAATTAAAGTTTTAAATTTTTATTGAGGGTTGTGACGTCATGCATGTAGTAACGGTCCTAGAGTGAGGTCATAAAAGTAAGGTCGTTACATTATCCCTGAGATGATAAGTTATTAAGTCGGCGCTAATAGGCCACTCTCACCCGTACAAGTCTAAGGATACTGTCTAATAAGCAGGAGTTCATAGTAAGCTCAAGATTAAGATCGAGTTACCTAGGCCATCAGTTTGAAATAGTCGGTCTCTTCAGTAAATGGCGTTATAAAGAGAGAGCGATTTTTTCGTGGTTCAGTCTTATGCAAACTCATTGCACAGGACTCCCCCGCTCGCACATCTCCATGTGAAACGATTCGAATCACATCGTTTTGTACATTACAAAGCGAGCCGCATCCAATAGTGTTACCAGGATAAGGTATCCAGCCTTATCCGTATACTATAGACCGTTTTGACTGTCTACTTGAGCCTGATCCACATTCATGTCAGACATGAAGCTCAAGTACTCATCCTTCGCCATGGGTGTTGGTCATTGGTATAGATTAATTCAAACACGTTTCACTTTATTCCAGTAAACTCTTTTACTGAATAAAACTAATAATCTTTATTCTAAACAGATATTTACAAACATAACTGTTTACAAACCACAAGTTTTAGGACATAAAACCCAACAAACTCCCACTTGGACTTAAACGTCCGTGGTGTACAGTTGGTGGAGAGACCTTTAATATCACATATCAGATGTTCCCTTTGATGGAGCGACATGCGCATCGGAAAGCGATTTCGGACCGATGATACTCTAATTTCATCAATTTAACAACAAGAAAACATGCTCAAAAGACGGAAATAAGAAATTTAGAATACATACCCTTGTAGTTCCAATTTCTTCAAGCTCCGCCGCACTTTCCTCGTCACGAACTCTTCCGGCCTCTTCTCACGAACACCCCGAGGACCACCCTAGGTAGTCCCGCTATCCTCGGCGCCACGCAACGGAGTTGTGGGACTCCGAAACAAAGAGAAAAGAAGAAGAAAAGGAGAGGAAGAAGAAGAAAGAAGAAGAAGGCAGCACAGAAGCTTTAAAAAAAAAACAAGAACTTTTTCAAAGTTCTTAAATTTTTTTTTTTTTTTTTTAAAAAAAAACGTGAACCCCAAAGGCTGCACTTCTCTTCTCTAATTCTCAGCCCCTTGTAGAATTTAGCTTACATCTATATATACATAACTTAAATATATATATATATATATATATATATATATATATATATATATATGTGTCTTGCTGCATGCAAGACACATATATATATTTAATTATTATTATTATTATTAAAAATAATAATAATAATTTTATTTATTAAACTTTGTAATAAATAAAATATATATATATATATAATTATTAATTAAACTTTTTAATTAATAATTATTATTTAATTCAATATCAAATAGTAATTAAATAATATTACTATACCCGGTTTTTCGAAAACCGACTTTTTTCCACATGAATCCTATTCATGTTTTAGGCCAATATTTAAATCATATTTAAATATGTCTCTCATTCTTCCACAAACCGAATTTGAACAATTCAAATTCATTTTCTTTTTAATTTCTCTTATACTGTTGCACGACGTTATCCGAGCTAGCAAGGAGAACCTAAAGGATCTACAGATCATGAGCTTCAACGATACGAGATTATCCGGTCAAAACTCTTTCAACCAAACTAATCAACATTCGTTAACCCCCGGAGACTCCACTATAGTCCGAGGGTTGCACTCTCCTCACTGTAGATATATTATGTCCTCTGATATAACCGTCATGGGTAAGTCGATCCTTCACAGGTGTCCGTTATCACAGCTAGGTCTTTTAAACCGTTTAACCTCTGTGATACCTCTTGTTCCTTAAGTACCACTGACACCTCTAATGAACATTTGATCTGTGATCCGATCATCAGATCAGAATCCTCTTCACACAGAAGAGGATGAGGCCTCAATGTTCAAGCCCCGGAGTCAGCTATTAAGGGAACACCTTTCTACTAGACCCTAAAGAGGGTAGGAGTGAATTCCATCTTGCTACACTATGTCCCCAGCTACCTATTCGAGTTTATCCCCAAGTTGGTAGGCTTATTGAGCGGGCGACCTGCCACTCTCACCCATACAAGTCTAAGGATACTCTCGAATAAGCAGGAGTTCATAGCAAGCTCAGGATTAAGAACGAGTTACCTTAGGTCATCAAAAGTGATAAAGTCGGTCTCACCAGTAAACGGTGTTATAAAGAGAAAGCGACTTTATCGTGGTTCTGTCTAATGCAAACTCTTTGCATAGGACGCCCCCGCTCGCACATCTCCATGTGAAACGATTCAGATCACATCGTTTTGTACAATACAAAGCGGGTTGCATCCTATAGTGTTACCAGAATAAGGTACCCAGCCTTATCCATATACTATAGACCTTTTGGCTGACTACTTGAGCTGGACCCACAATCATGTCATACATGAAGCTCAAGTACTCATATTCAGCCAAGGGTGTTGTTATTGGTACAGGTTAAAGCAAACACGTTTCACTATATTCAATAAACACTTTTACTGAATAAACCTCAATAACTCTTTATTGCATTTAATAGACATATTACATTTACAACGTTTACAAACCACGAGTGTTAGGACATAAAACCCAACACCCTTCCACTATCCTATTTGGAAACTCGAAGCCCTAGACTCTTCTAGGTGCCTCTCAAACACTTTAGTCATGAGAGACTTAGTAAACTTATTAGCATGAAGTGCTGTGAGGCTTCCTATGTGACCGTCACATCTCCTCACTGCACTATCAACGAGCTCAACTTATATCCTTTTGCTGCTTTTACAAGCTGCAACAAGATTTAGCTACCACCGAGAAATCAACAATACAACACTTGTATTCTATTTCTCCTATGCACTGGAACAAACTTTAACCAGACCCCAATCCAATTGGACTAATATCTTCTGACAGCTCCCACTGCATAACACATATTTAGGTCATGTATCTCAAAAGATACATCCGACCTTCAATGTGTAAATGCACACGGGTATGTCTCATATCCTCAAGATTTTAGGTGTCTTAGGAAACCATTTCCATAGACCATCGAATAGTAACAACACTTTGTCAATATAAGATTTTAGAGACAACACTAGCGATTTGTTCTTACGACTCAGATCAACCTGAATCCTTAGAACAAACTAAGCGTCCTTCCAAAACAACTATTTGGGAATGGGTCGCTAGTTTATACTTAAATGTCAGAAATTAATCCTATATCATTTTCCATGATTAGGACATAATCTACAGAACGAACTATGAAAGCTACAACATTGACTAAATCCTTGTCAAACAAGATTTATCAAACTATCGTTCAAACTTTTGTTCAAAGCCATAAGATTTTATTATTGTTGGGTTTTATGTCCTAAAACTCATGGTTTGTAAACTGAATGTATATTCTATTTTGCAATAAAGTTGTTATTGAGTTTTATTCAGTAAAGTTGTTATTGAATAAAGTGAATTGTGTTTACTTTTAACCTAACTTCAATAAACAAAGAACCCATGGCTATAGGTTGTATACTTGAACTTCATGTGTGACATGATTATGGATCAAGTTCAAGTAATAGCCACAACGGTCTATAGTATAGGGATAAGGCTGGGTACCTTATCCTGGGGACACTATTGGACGCGGCCCGCTTTGCATAGTATAAACGACGTGATCTGAAATCGTTCATGTGGAGACATGCGAGTGGGGGCTTCCGCGAAACAAGTCGCTCTTTCTTTATAACTTCGTTTACTGTAAAGACCGACTTTTTCATATGATGACCTAGGTAACTTGATCTGAATCCTAAGCACGCTATGAACTCCTGTTTATTCGGGCTTATCCTTTGACTTGTATGGGTGAGAGTGGCCCGAGATCGCCGACTCAATAAGCCTACAATCTTGGGGATAAGACCGGGTAGGTAGCTGGGACCATAGTTCTGTGAGATGGAATTCAGTCCTACCCGCCTTGAGGGATTAGTAGAGAGGTTGTTCCCTTAAGTGCTGACTCCGGGTCTTGAACTAGGGATCCCACCCTCTCATTGGCCCGAGAGGGACTTGGTATAGTGATGAGATCACATACGAATCGGTTTGGTGGTTGGACCACAAACCAATAGTTCATTAGAGGATCAGTGGGACTTAAGGAACAAGATGTAATTACGGGGGTAAAACGGTTATTTTGACCCAGCTGTAATTACGAACGACCTGTGAAGTCTCCGGGGGTTAACGAATGATGGTTATATCAAGAGGACAGAAATATATCTACGGTGAGGAGAGTGCAACCCTTGGACTTTAGTGGAGTCTCCGGGGGTTAACGAATGTTGGTTAGCTTGGCTAAAGAGTTTGACCGGTTAATCTCGTATCGTTGGAGCTCATGATCTATAGGTCTTTTAGGTTTACCTGGCTAGCTCGGATTAAGCCGTGTAACAATATGAGAGAAAAAGATTTTGAATTTATTCAAATTCGTTTTTGGAAGAATGATGGACATATTTAAATATGATTTAAATATGGGATCGGTCTAAAACATGAATAGGGATTCATGTGTGATGATTCGGTTTAAGAAACCGAGATTAGTCTTATTATTTAATTAATATTTGATATTGAAGTAAATAATAATATTAATTAATTAAAAAGTTTAATTAATTAAAATTTATTTTGTTTATTAAAATTAATTATGAATTAATTTTAAAATGACAAAATATTACAAGTGGGATTATCCAAGTTGAGTGGGTTTATCCAAGTTGTGAAGTGGATTGTGAATCATCAACCACATGCATAAACTCATCAATTTTGGAACACTTGGTTGAAGACTAATTCATCCAATTTGAGGTGTCATGCTAAGCAAAGAGTTTGTTGCATGTGAATTGCCTATAAATTGGATGGAATTCAAATGGTTTGAGGTTGATGAATTTTCAAAGAGTTTGAACATTTTGGATGAGGGTTGATGAAAATTTCATGTTACTTGAGAAATTAGAAATCTAAGTGTTAGATATTTCTCACAAAACCCTCATCACATTCACCTTCCCATCTTCATCTTCCAAACTTTTTCTTTCATAAAGAAGTCCCACCACTTCGTTGCTCGGCCCAAGGATAGCGGGACTACCGGAGGTGGTCCTCGAAGTGTTCGACAGAAGGTTCGAGGTGTTCGTGAAAAGATTCGAGCATCGGGATTAGAAGATTTTAGAACTACAAGAGGTATGTGTTCTAATTTCTTTAATTTCCAAGTTTTTAGCATGCTTCTAGTTTAGCTAAATTGATGAAATTAGAGTGCCAATGATCCGTCTCGCTTCCGCTGCGCTACATGCGCTCCATCAATTATCAAACCTTACAATTCAGGACGAAGATGCTTTCTTCAGTTCATAAATTAATTGAATAAGCCCGCAAACCATTTCCTCTTTGTCCTTGAATAATGAATCTTTTTGGTTGAGACTTATAGATACTCATATCAAGTTTGCAAGTCTTGACATCCATTTTCCTTATTCTATAAAGATAGAATATGACAATGGATAAGAATCATCTATTTAACTTACGTCTGGCAACAGGAGAAAGAGAGAATACCCAATAAACCCTTTCTCTTCGGGACAATCTCTTTGCCAGAAAGTCAAGCCATAAAGGTTTTCACCTTAGAGGCTTGGTTTCAATACCACTTAAAGATTCATGGCTTTGAGCCATTTAGGCCTTGTCTATGGGATCCATTGTTTGTTTAGAGACAATGAATCCTCAATGTTATCATCAAGTATGATAACTTTGAGTTTAAGACAAGCCAATACAGCGGGTTGGGTTGTCCAACATCCCTCCTACTGCATTGAGCTTTTCTCAACAGTTGAGAAGCTCCAGTTTGATCAACAACCATTGTTGAATTCAACTATAGCTTTCTTATTAAAACTGTAAGTCTTAACACACTAGTTGTTTTCAAGTTTAATAAAACATATTAGTATATATCTTTGCTAAATGAACTGTTCATTATAAAACCAAAAGATATAATATACAGGTGTTCAGTTTAAACTGGAACTATAGACAATAATTACATATAACAAATGTTATTATCTCTATACAACAACTACAAAGACTCCCACTTGTTCAGCTGCAATGATATCTTCATATCCCACAGCGAGAAACCAGCTGTCAGGAACTAGTTTCCTAAAGAAAAACAAACATGATTAGTGGTTCCTAAAGACATTCAGATATGACATTCATATTCCACTAAACTTGTTTAGACAAAAAAAATCACATTTATCTTGTCGTTCTTTCTCAGTCAGTTACTCAGCAAGGTATTTGGGGCGGTTGCACTTGCAATGCCCATCTTCACCACAAAAAAAAAACTTTCCTTTGTCTGAAGACTTTACCTTGCGAACAGTAGGGGCTTTGCCATTCCTCCTGTTACTCTTCTTCTTCTGAATAATCTCATTACCCAGAGAAGCAGATTTAGGCTTACTCCCTTACGCCAACCTCTTAAGAAATTTCTTCGAAGTGACAACATTTGCCTCCTCTTCTATTCCTTTGGAAGTGTACAGAGACTGATAAGTCTGAAACTCAATTAGAAAAGACGTCAAGTTATATTTTATCTTATTCATCACCATATTGGTTATGAAATTAAGGAAACTCTTCGGAAGAGATGCCAAGATAAAACTAACTTGTCTTTTCTCGTCGATGAAAGTTTCGTTTACTTCCGCCGCATTAAAGTGGACCATCATGTTAAGGACAAGCTCCCTAACAGAGGTATCCTCCATTATGCGAGAGTTATAAACGAACTTGAGGGCTTCATTACGAAGTGATGAGGACGACTGTTAAGGACAAGCTCCCTAACAGACATGATTTCCTTCGCGGAAACCATAACCTCATGCCTCTTGGCCAAAACATCTAACATGCTTGCCAAGATATAGACTCGAGCTTTATCATTAGCCATAATCCATCCATCGTATGTCGTTCGAATACTTCGAGAAGCATTCGAGTCAGGAGTAAGAGGATATTCCTTCGTTAAGACAAACCTAAGGTCGTCTAGAACCAGAATCATATTCAGGTTCGACTTCCAAGTTCCGTAATTCTCTTCGGTTAATTTGTCGTGAGCTAACAACTGTATAAAACGAGCTCGACAAGCTCGACAAGCTGAAAAAGAATGTAAGTCTATTAATGAAACGGTATTAACCTATTTAAACCAATTAAAAAACTTTAGCAGTAAATAAAGTACCCAAACTCTTTTTTTACTAGCTACGATACTTTAGTAAGTCAGAATGGTCGCTGTCGTAGGGTCAGTCGAGCACTCCTTTACTAAATCAAGACATTCTTGACTAAATGCTAATTCCAGAATAACTCATATTCCACTAGCATCTTAGTTATCGTTTTTGGTCTGGATTTACTAACACCTTAGCAAATCCCGTAAGTGTGACCCTCCATTTTTAGAATGCACAGGACGGCCCCAACAGTGCAACCGTAGGGAATGTCAGAGTTGGGAATGACCCTGTGTTTCTCTATCCATAAATGATGACTGAGGTGTTCGATCTCCCATGCCCCGCCCTCCGTAGGGATCAGTTCCTCCAGGGGCCACCTTGCAGGCGAAACATGGGAATCTCACGGTTCAATCCAATGGAGGAGACCACAGGAAACACCGACGCACTTCCTTCTCTCACTTACTATAGACACTTACTCCATTCACCTTGCTATTGAAAGTTGCAAACACCATCCGAAGGGGGATGCCCTATTGACATCACGAGCTCTGCAAAATTCTCACGTTGTGAACTTTAGGGAGTGCGTAGCAGGAGAGGGATATATCATATATTCCTTCTCAACACATCTACTAAGCATCGTAAGACGGTGAAAAGGGTAAATACTCAGGTTTTATCCTGCTAAGAAAATAAAACCTGAGTCTAGGCAAACTATTTACCTGGGATGTCTAGGTTATTAACAAATTATTAACCTCACACCTCTCACCCATGCTCATAAAGTCTGGTTAACTTTACTCAAGTACCGGATAGTCCCCAGGTAGGAGGTGTTCCGCCAATTCTAATTCCCCAACCTTAGACAGAAGTTCACCGTGTGAGTTTCTCATAACCTTAGCATTTACGAGATTTTGACCTATTTTATCTAATAAAACAGACCGAACCATTTAACCCTAAATCAACATGCTCTTATCTTTGTTATAGATTTTAAAAGTCTAAGTCATTTTTACAACTCTTGCAAAACAAAACTTTCTATAACAACCATCTATATGCTTCTCAAACATACATTCGCTAATGCATGACTAGTTGGATATTTAAATTCATAATCAATATAACACTTATATCGATTATGCTCTTTAAACATACAACTCCTAATTCATAAATTAATACAACACTTATATCAATTCTCATGAATTAAACATGCATTCTATACATTATAACATTTATAACATACAATATGCATAAAACTAATGTTGGATACTTAATTTCATAATTAATATAACACGTATATCAATTATTCTATTAAGCAAACAACATCTAATTCATGAATTAACATAACTCTTATATTAATACACATGAATTAAACATGCATATACATTATAACACTTATAATATACAATATGCATAAAACTTAGGCAACTTATGTTGTATGTTCAATTTCACAATTAATATAACACTTATATTAATTATTCTATTAAACTAACAACATATAATTCATGAATTAATATAACTTTTATATTAATACTCATGAATTCCTAAATATGCATACTATATATTATAACACTTATAACATATTAACTATGCATGGAACATGCTTCCTACGGTGAGATTTTAAATCTATATGGCATATGTTATGCACCTACAAACATGGATTTTAATTAAAACATACATTCGCAATGCATAATTAATTAAACACACTAAAGTGGATCGATTTTGGCATTTAGCAAGCAATAACTATTTTATTACAAGCTTGATCAACAAACTAAGTCTTGAGCGGACTTCGAACTCTTCGCACCGCCTTGGACCAGCTTGCTCCCCCGAACGCTTCGGCCAATTTTTCTTCGAGCTTCTCATTTGTATCGCCTAGAACGAGTTTGAACTTGTACCGAACATTTCGGCGAGCTCAAAACTCGAACTTCTTTCACAAAGAAACCTATATGGACTCTAATGGCTCTAAAAATACAGACTTTTAAGCACACATTAAAGTCCAAACATTCTCGGGCAATTACAAATTATGAAATTAAAAAAGAAACAATGCCAAAATCGATTTTCACTTTAGACGTTCATTTAGAAACAATTTCTAAATTAAAATACCCACCAACTTAAATTGATGCAAATTGAGTTAATCACAAAATCGCTCTGATACCAATTAATGGAGCGATATACGCAGCGGAAGCGATTTTTGATCGATGATACCCTAATTTCATCAATTTAACAATTAGAAAACATGCTCAAACGACGAAATTAAGAAAATTAGAAATACATACCCTTGTAGTTCCGATTTTCTTCGTGTTCCGCCGACCGTTCCTCGTCACGAACTCTTCGAGGATCTTCTCAAGAACACGCCGAGGACCACCCCAGGTAGTCCCGCTATTCTCGGCGCCGAGCAACGGAGTTGTGAGACTCCAAAAATAAAAGAAAAGAAAAGAAAAGGAAGAGATGGAGTGAATTCATATGAAGGGAATGAATAACTCAATTGAGTTTTTTTTCATTCTCTCTACCAAACATATGAAGAAATTGAAAAACCAACTTTTTCAATTAACAACCCCAAAGCACTAGTAGATTTTAGCCAAAAATAAATATATATCACATAACATGTGTCTTACATGCTAAATGCAAGTAAGACATATATATATATATATATGAAAGTAAGACATAATTAAAAAGTTTAATTAATAATTAAATATATATATATTTTATTTATTAAAAAGTTTAATAAATAAAATTATTATTATTATTTTTAATAATAATAATAATTAAATATATATATCCACTTAAAATGTAACTATCAATACCGATTTGAACCCGAAGATAACTCTCAATGCAACATTTTTTTTTTACCTTCCATCGAAGGAATAGAAAATAGAGGATCTATCAGACCCAGAGCAGTAAATGATCACCGTCACGCAGTACTCTTTGGTGAGACAACCAGAAAGACTTTGTTTGATTCACTTGCTTTCTCGCTTGACTTGAAAACTGGAAAAACTCGGCTGCTATCAGAAAGAAAACAAGGAGTTTACTACGCACGCTTTTTTTATGGAGAGAGAGTAAAGTAATGGGGGGTTTGCTTGCTGGCTCTCAGGGCTTCTCGTCGGTTTTGTTTTAAGGTATTCCCTTTCATTAGATACGCGAGGTTAGACCTTGACTTAAAGGAAAGGAGAAGGGACGAGTGGCTCTGATAACACATAGAACGTTGTTTTTGATAGCACCGCCCGCTGACCTTTTCTAGGCCTCCTTCCTGCGAAACTGGATTGTCGATACTTGAGAAACTATTAGTCAAGCACGGGAGCCCTTTGCCTAACCACGTCTCGAGTCTTGATGAGTCTCAGAAAAAAAACCCGATTACAGATGCGGGTACATTAGAGATTCGAGAAGGTTTCGGAATGGGCTTTTTCTTCTTTTCTTTTTTGGTATGTCGCTCCACTCTTTTTTTCTACGTTCATTTATTTTTCGATAAGATCCATAAAGTCCATAAGTGCTCCTTCATCATTTTTTTCCAATGAACTGAAAATAGAGTCGATCTTTAAGTTCCAGCCGTCGTTCGTGGTCTTCGTTCTCGATACAAAAATGAAATGACCCTCCCCTAATTCTTTCGAATTGTGAGACACATTAAAATGCAATATAAGTCCTAAAAATTCAAATATTATATATATATATATATTTAATTATTATTATTATTAAAAACAATAATAATAATTATATTTATTAAACTTTTTAATAAATAAAATAAATATATTTAATTATTAATTAAATAATATGGCAAAACCCGGTTTTCTGAAACCGACCTTTTGCACATGAATCCTATTCATGTTTTAGACCATTTCCATATTTAAATCATATTTAAATATGTCCATCATTATTCCACAAAACAAATTTGAACAATTCAAATTCTTTTTCTTTTTCTTTCTTTTCTTTTATATTGTTGCACGGCGTTATCCGAGCTAGCCAGGAGAACCTAAAGGACATACAGATCATGAGCTCCAAGGATACGAGATTATTCGGTTAAAACTCTTTTAACCCGAATCAATCAACTTTCGTTAACCCCCGGAGACTCCACTATAGTTCGAGGGTTACACTCTCCTCACTGTAGATATATTATGTCCTTTTGATATAACCGTCATGACAAGTCGACCCTTCACAGGTTGTTCGTAATCACAGTCGGGTCATTTAAACCGTTTAACCCATGCATTACTTCTTGTTCCTTAAGTACCACTGACACCTCTAATGAACAATAGATCAGTGGTCCTACCAACAGATCAATTAACCCTCTCTGATCAGGAGAGGGTGAGCGCTCATTGTTCAAGCCCCGGAGTCAGCTATTAAGAGAACAACCTATCTACTAACCCTGAAGAGCGGGTTAGGAGTGAATTCCATCTTACTACACTATGTCCCCAACTACCTATTGGACTTTATCCCTGAGATGATAAGTTATTGAGTCGGCGCTAATAGGCCACTCTCACCCGTACAAGTCTAAGGATATTGTCTAATAAGCAAGAGTTCATAGTAAGCTCAAGATTAAGATCGAGTTACCTAGGCCATCAGTTTGAAATAGTCGGTCTCTTCAGTAAACGGTGTTATAAAGAGATAGCGACTTTTTCGTGGTTCAGTCTTATGCAAACTCATTGCACAGGACGCCCCCGCTCGCACATCTCCATGTGAAACGATTCGGATCACATCGTTTTATACATTACAAAGCGAGTCGCATCCAATAGTGTTACCAGGATAAGGTACCCAGCCTTATCCGTATACTATAGACCGACTTGACTGTCTACTTGAGCCTGATCCACATTCATATCAGACATGAAGCTCAAGTACTCATCCTTCGCCATGGGTGTTGGTCATTGGTATAGATTAATCCAAACACGTTTCACTTTATTCTAGTAAACTTTTTTACTAAATAAAACTAATAACTCTTTATTCTAAATAGATATTTACAAACATAACTGTTTACAAACCACGAGTTTTAGGACATAAAACCCAACACCAAGGCCAGTAAACCTAAAAGACAACTTTTAAAGATGGAAGCGTGCTCTTCAACCTCATAATCACAAATTCAGGGGAGGTCTTTTGTTCCCTTAATTTTTTATTAATCATTGGCATGTTCTGAAATTGATTACAATGAGGACATTGTATTTCTCTAAGTTGGGGGTGGTGGTTGTGATGTGTAGTTGTCGAGTTTTGTGGAATTCTGAATTGGAGATTCATTAGTTTGTTTTTGCATGCTGATTAGATTATGACATTCTATGAAGTACTTCTGGAATCTTCGTATGTGTGTTTATGGAAAAGTTGAGCATGTATGCATTGTTTTGAGCATATTTTAAAAAAAAATCACTTTGTTACTTCCCTGTATTAATTGAGCACATAGCACCCTATCTTGATTCTATAGGCTTAGAGTTGTCTTAATTAGACTTGAACTATCGTTGTCACCTCGAAAGGCACCTCTAGGGTAGGCTTGATGCGTTAGTGTTTGTAATATTTCATTCGAGTTATAGCAAAGCTATCTGCCAAAAAAAAAGGGTAATAAAAGTATCTCCTAAGATGCTCCTCCTTCTTGTGTTGCTCAAAGTAACCAGGGACAATCGTGTAACCCACAGTTGTCACTGCATGAAAGGGTAGCCAATAGAAGCGAGCACTAGTCCTTAACCTGCGAAGCTTGCTCGTAGTCAGATATGTTGTGCAATGGAACTGCGGGTAAGCTGGAACGAAGACAAGTTTGACGGTTAAGGCTCTCTCGGAGAAGTAAAAAAAATGGTCCAAAGAAATAAAACAAGAGTACAAAGTACTCGAAAGAAAAAAAGAAAGAGAAAAAAGTTTTAGGCCTTATGATTTGTTGCTTGCTCTAATGTTGAAAATGATGGAGCGGTACACGCAGCGGAAAGCGATTTTGGACCGATGATACTCTAATTTCATCAATTTAACAAATAGAAAACATGCTCAAAACGACGGAAATAAAGAAATTAGAATACATACCCTTGTAGTTCCAATTTCTTCAAGGTCCGCCGCACGTTCCTCGTCATGAACTCATCTGGCCTCTTCTCACGAACGCCCCGAGGACCACCCCAGGTAGTCCCGCTATCCTCGGCGCCGAGCAACGGAGTTGTGGGACTCCGTGACAAGAGAAAAGAAAAGAAAGAGGAAGAAGAAGGAGAAATGAAGGCAGAGGAGAAGTATGCTGAGTTTTCAACAGAAAACAAAGAAAACAATAAAAATTTCTTCAATCAGCTTCGTATACCCCTCCTTGAAATTCCTCTCCCTTTTTCCAACCTTTCTATGGCCACCCTTTTCATATATATATATATAACTTAATATATATATATATATATATATATATATATAAATTTAATTATTATTATTATTAAAAATAATAATAATAATTTTATTTATTAAACTTTTTAATAAATAAAATATATATATATATAATTATTAATTAAACTTTTTAATTAATAATTATTATTTAATTTAATATCAAATATTAATTAAATAATATGACTAAACCCTGTTTTCCGAAAACCGACTTTTTACACATGAATCCTATTAATGTTTTAGGCCAATCTCATATTTAAATCAAATTTAAATATGTCCATCATTCTTCCACAAACCGAATTTGAACAATTCAAATTCTTTTTCTTCTTCTTTTCTTTTATACTGTTGCACGACGTTATCTGAGCTAGCCAGGAGAACCTAAAGGACCTACAGATCATGAGCTCCAACGATACGAGATTATCCGGTCAAAACTCTTTCAACCGAACTAACCAACATTCGTTAACCCCCGGAGACTCCACTATAGTCCGAGGGTTGCACTCTCCTCACTGTAGATATATTATGTCCCCTGATATAATCGTCATGGGCAAGTCGACCCTTTACAGGTTGTTCGTAATCACAGCTGGGTCATTTAAACCGTTTAACCCCTGCATTACGTCTTGTTTCTTAAGTACCACTGACACCTCTCATCTCATGAGAGTGAGCGCGCTAATTTTTCAAGCCCGGAGTCAGTTATTAAGGGAACAACCTATCTACTAACCCTGAAGAGCGGGTTAGGAGTGAACTCCAATCTTGCTGTACTATGTCCCCAGCTACCTATTGGACTTTATCCCCAAGATGGTAGGCTTATTGAGTCGGCGCTTATGAGCCACTCTCACCCGTGCAAGTCAAAGGATACTTTCGAATAAGCAGGAGCTCATAGCGAACTCAAGATTAAGATCGAGTTACCTAGGCCATCAAATGAAAATGTCGGTCTCATCAGTAAACGGTGTTATAAAGAGAGAGCGACATATTTCGCGGTTCGGTCTTATACAAACTCTTTGTACAGGACGCCCTCACTCGCACATCTCCATGTGAAACGATTCAGATCACATCGTTTTGTACAATACAAAGTGAACCGCATCCTATAGTGTTACCAGGATAAGGTACCCAGCCTTATCCGTATACTATAGACCGTTTTGACTGACTACTTGAGCCTGATCCACAATCATGTCATACATGATCCTCAAGTACTGATATTCAACCATGGGTGTTGGTCATTGGTATAGGTTAACGTAAACACGTTTCACTTTATTCCAGTAAACTCCTTTACTGAATAAAACTAATAACTCTTTATTCTAAATAGAATATTTACAAACATAACAGTTTACAAACCACGAGTTTTAAGACATAAAATCCAACAAACTCCCACTTGGACTTAAACGTCTGTGGTGTACATGTTAGGTGGAGAAAAACTAATATATCATATATCATAAGTTTTCTCCCACTGTCCTCCCCAGCAACTCGGAGCCCTAGACTCTTCTAGGTGTCTCTCAAACACTTTAGCCATGAAAGACTTAGTAAACTAATCAGCATGAAGTACTACGAGGCTTTTCATGTGACCATCACATCTCCTCATAGCACTATCTGCGAGCTCAACTTATAAACCTATTGTTGCTTCACAAGCTGCAAATAGACGTAGCTACCAACGAGAAATCAGCAATACAACTCTTGTATTCTACTCCTCTAAGTACAAGGACAAAAATTTAACCGGAATCCAATCCAATTGGACTAATATTACTGACAGCTCCCACTGCATATCACATATCGAGTCATGTATCTCAAAAGATACACCTGACCTTCAATATGTAAATGCACTTGGGTGCATCTCGTATCCTCAACACTTGAGGTGTCTCAGGAAACCATTTTCATAGACCATCGAATATTGACAACAACTTATCAATAAAAGATTTTAGAGACAACACTAGCGATATGTTCTTACGACTCAGATCAACCTGAATCCTTAGAACAAACTAAGCCCTCCTCCAAATCAACTATTTGGGTGTGGGTCGTTAGTTTAAGCTAAAAGTTAGAAATGAATCCTACACCATTCTCAATGATTAGGACAAGAATTACGGGAATATGTTATGAAAGCTACATCATTGACTAAACCCTTGTCAAACAAGGTTTATCGAACTTTCGTTCAAACTTCTGTTCAAAGCCATAAGGTTTGATCACCATATCAAACCTTTACAATTTAGGATAAAGATGCTTATTCTTATTCATAAATGAATCGAATAGGCTCGCAAACCATTTGCTCTTTGTCCTCGAATTATGAATCTATCTGGTTGAGGCTTATAGATACTCGGATCAAGATAGCTATTCTGCAGGAAAGTTAACTTGACATCCACTTGCCTTATTCTATGAAGATAGAATATGACAATGGATAAGAGTCATCTATTTAACTTACGTTTGGCAACAAGAGAAAGAGAGTATACACAATAAACCTTTTCTCTTCGGGACAATCTCATTACCAGAAAGTCAAGCCATAAAGGTTTTCACCTTAGTGGCTTGGTCTCAATACCATTCATAGATTTGTGGCTTTGAGCCATTTGGCCTTGTCTATGTGACCCATTTCCTAATTAAAGACAACGAATCCTCAATGTTATCATCAAGTATGAGAACTTTGAGTTAAAGACAAGCCAGTGCAGCGGATCGGGTCATCCCACAACCCTTCCACTGCATTGAGGCTTTCTCAACGGTTGAGAAACTCTAGTTTGATCAACAACCTTTGTTGATATCTACTATAGCTTTCGTTAACACTGTGAGTCTTAACACGCTAGTTGTTTTCTGGTTTAATAGAACACATCAGTATATATCTTTTGCTAAATGAACTGTTCATTATAAAACCAAAAGATATAATATACAAGTGTTCAGTTTAAACCAGAAATATAGACAATAATTAAATATAACAAATGTTATTATCTCTATACAACAACTACAAAGTCTCCCACTAGTTCAGCTGAAACGATATCTTCATATCTCACAACGAGAAAACGACTGTCAGGAACTAGTTTCCTGTAGAAAAACAAACATGAATAGTGGTTCCTGAAGACATCCAGGTATGACATTCATATCCACTAAACTTGTTTTGACAAATAAATCACATTTATCTTGTCGTTCTTTCTCAGCCTGTTTCTCAGCAAGACATTTGGGCGGTTGCAATTGCAATGCTCATCTTCATTACAATGGAAACATTTTCCTTTGTCTGGAGACTTCATCTTGCGAACAGTAGGGGTTTTGCCCTTCCTCCTGTTTCTCTTCTTCTTCTGAATAATCTCATTACTCAGAGAAGCAAACTTAGGTTTACTCTCTAACGCCAACCTCTTAAGGAATTTTTTCGAAGTGACAAAACTTGCCTCATTCTCTATTCCTTTGGAAGTGTACAGAGACTGATAAGTCTGAAATAACGATGGTAGCAACGTTCACTTCTTCCGCATTAAAGTGGATCATCATGTTAAGGACAAGCTCCCTAACAGAGGTATCCTCCACTATGCGAGAGTTATAAACGAACTTGAGGACTTCATTACGAAGGGATGAGGACGAGTGTCCACCATTGCTTGTAATGAAGACATGATTTCCTTTACGGAAATCATAACCTCATACTACTTGCACAAGGCATCAAATACGCTTGCCAAGATATAGATTTGGGCTTTATCAATAGCCCTAATCCATCCATCGTATGCCTCTCGAACACTTCGAGATGTACTCGAGCCAGGAGCTGAAGGACATTCCTCCGTTAAGACAAACCTCAGGTCGTCCAAAACCAGAATCGTATTCAGGTTCGACTTCCAGGTTTCGTAATACTCTTCGGTTAACTTGTCGTGAGCTAACAACTGTATAAACGAGCTCGACATGCCGAAAAAGAATGTAAAACTATTAGTGAAACGGTTTTAACCTATTTAAACCAATTAAAAGGTTTAGCAGTAAATAAAGTACCCAAACTCTTTATTTACATGCAACGATATTTTAGTGAGTTAGAATGGTCGCTACCTAAGGGTAAACGAGCACTCCTTCACTAAACCAAGACATTCTTGACTAAATGCTAACTCCAGAATAACTCATATTCCTATAGCATCTTAGTTATCGTTTTCGGTCAAGATTTACTAACTCCTTAGCAAATCCTGTAAGTGTGACTCTCCATTTTTAGAACGCACAGGACGACCCCAACAGTGCAACCTAAGGGAATGTCAGAGTTGGGAATGGCCCTATGTTTCTTTATCCATAAATGGTGACTGACTTGTTCAACTCCCATGAAACGACACTCCTAAGGGATTGGTGCCACCAACGGCACCTTGCACGCGGAACATGGGAATCTCACGGTTCAATCCAATGGAGGACAACCGCAGGAAGTACTGACGTACTTCCTTCTCCCACTTACTCTAGACACTTACTCCATTCACCTTGCTATTGAAATTTGCAAACACCATCCGAAGGGGGTTGCCCTATTGACAACACGAGGCCGAGCAAAATTCTCACGTTGTGAACTATAGGGAGTGCGTAGCAGGAGAGGGATATATCATATATTCCTTCTCAACACTTCTACTAAGAATCGTGGACGGTGTTTAGGGTAAATACTCAGGTTTTATCTGGCTAAGTAAATAAAATATTAAGTCTAGGCAAACTATTTACCTGAGATGTCTAGGTTATTAACAAATTATTAACCTCACACCTCTCACGCGTGCTCATAAAGCCGATTAACTTTACTCAAGTACCAGATAGTCCCCAGGTATGAGGTGTTCCGTCAATTCATTTTCCTCCAACCTTAGACAAGATTTCACCGGATGAGTTTCTCATAATCTTAGCATTTACGAGATATCGACCTATTCATCTAATGAACCAGATCGACTCATTTAACCCTAAATGAACATGCTATTCTTTGTTATAGATTTTAAAAGTCTAAGTCATTTTTACAACACTTGCAAACTAGACTTACTACAACAAACATCTACATGCTTCTCAAACATGCTCCACTAAGGCATTACAAGTTGAATATTTAACTTCATAATCAATATAACACTTATATCGATTATGCTCTTAAATATACAACTCCTAATTCATAAATTAATATAACACTTATATCAATTATTATGAATTAAGCATGCATCCTATACATTATAACAATTATAACATACATTATGCATCTAAAGTTGAAGTTTAATTTCATAATTAATATAACACTTATATTAATTATTCTATTAAGCAAACAACAACTAATTCATGAATTAATATAACTCTTATATTAATACTCATGAATTAAACATGCATCCTATATATTATAACACTTATAACCTACAATATGCATAAAACCATGGCAACCTATGTTGTATATTTAATTTCATAATTAATATAACACTTATATCAATTATTCTATTAAATTAACAACATTTAATTCATGAATTAATATAACTCTTATATTAATACTCATGAATTCCCAAATATGCATACTATTATAACACTTATAACATATTTTCAATGCATGGAGCATGCTTCCTACGGTGAGATTTTAAATCTATATGGCATACGTTATGCACAGACAAACATGGAATTTAATTAAAACATACATTCGCAATGCATAATTAATTAAACACACTAAAGTGGATCGATTTTGGCATTTAACAAGCAATAACTATTTAATTACAAGCTTGAACAACAAGCTAAGTCTTGAGCGGACTTCGAACTCTTCGCACCGCCTTTGACCAGCTTGCTTCCCCGAACGCTTCGGCCAATTTCTCTTCGAATTTCTCTTCGTATTGCCTAGAACGAGTTTGAACTTATACCGAACATTTCGGCGAGCTCCAAACTCGAGCTTCTTTCACAAAGAAACCTATATGGACTCTAATGACTCTAAAAATACACACTCTTCAGCACGCATTAAAGCCCATACATTCTCGGGCAATTACAAATAATGAAATTCAAATAGAGACTATGCCAAAATCGATTTTCACTTTAGACGTCAATTCAGAAACAATTTCTAAATTAAAATACCCACCAACTTAAATTGATGCAAATTGAGTTAATCACAAAATCGCTCTGATACCAATTGATGGAGCGGTACACGCAGCGGAAAGCGATTTTGGACAGATGATACTCTAATTTCATCAATTTAACAAATAGAAAACATGCTCAAAACGACGGAAATAAAGAAATTAGAATACATACCCTTGTAGTTCTAATTTCTTCAAGCTCCGCCGCACGTTCCTCGTCACGAACTCATCTGGCCTCTTCTCACGAATGCCCCGAGGACCACCCCAGGTAGTCCCGCTATCCTCGGCGCCGAGAAACGGAGTTGTGGGACTCCGTTACAAAAGAAAAGAAAAGAAAGAGGAAGAAGAAGGAGAAATGAAGGCAGAGGAGAAGTATACTGAGTTTTCAAAAGAAAACAAAGAAAACAGTAAAAATTTCTTCAATCAGCTTTGTATACCCCTCCTTGAAATTCCTCTGCCTTTTTCAAACTTTTCTATGGCCACCCTTTTCATATATATATATATAACTTAATATATATATTTAATAATTATTATTAAAAATAATAATAATAATTTTATTTATTAAAATTTTTAATAAAAAAAAAAATATATATATATATAATTATTAATTAAACTTTTTAATTAATAATTATTATTTAATTCAGTATCAAATATTAATTAAATAATATGACTAAACCCGATTTTTCGAAAACCGACTTTTTTACACATGAATCCTATTCATGTTTTAGGCCAATCTCATATTTAAATCAAATTTAAATATGTCCATATTTAAATCATATTTAAATATGTCAATATTTAAATCATATTTAAATATGTCCATCATTCTTCCACAACCCGAATTTGAACAATTCAAATTCTTTTTCTTTTTCTTTTCTTTTATACTGTTGCACGACGTTATCCGAGCTAGCCAGGAGAACCTAAAGGACCTACAGATCATGAGCTCCAACGATACGAGATTATCCGGTCAAAACTCTTTCAACCGAACTAACCAACATTCGTTAACCCTCGGAGACTCCACTATAGTCCGAGGGTTGCACTCTCCTCAATGTAGATATATTATGTCCCCTGATATAACCGTCATGGGCAAGTCGACCCTTCACAGGTTGTTCGTAATCACAGCTGGGTCATTTAAACCGTTTAACCCCTGCATTACGTCTTGTTCCTTAAGTACCACTGACACCTCTAATGAACAATAGATCTGTGGTCCAACCAACATATCAATTAACCCTCTCATCTCATGAGAGTGAGCGCGCTAATTGTTCAAGCCCCGAAGTCAGCTATTAAGGGAACAACCTATCTACTAACCCTGAAGAGCGGGTTAGGAGTGAACTCCAATCTTGTTGTACTATGTCCCCAGCTACCTATTCGACTTTATCCCCAAGATGGTAGGCTTATTGAGTCGGCGCTTATGGGCCACTCTCACCCGTGCAAGTCAAAGGATACTTTCGAATAAGCAGGAGTTCATAGCGAGCTTAGGATTAAGATCGAGTTACCTAGGCCATCAAATGAAAATGTCGGTCTCATCAGTAAACGGTGTTATAAAGAGAGAGCGACATATTTCGCGGTTCGGTCTTATACAAACTCTTTGTACAGGACGCCCTCACTCGCACATCTCCATGTGAAACGATTCAGATCACATCGTTTTGTACAATACAAAGTGAGTCGCATCATATAGTGTTACCAGGATAAGGTACTCAGCCTTATCCGTATACTATAGACCGTTTTGACTGACTACTTGAGCCTGATCCACAATCATGTCATACATGAGGCTCAAGTATTCATATTCAGCCATGGGTGTTGGTTATTGATATAGGTTAACGTAAACACGTTTCACTTTATTCCAGTAAACTTCTTTACTGAATAAAACTAATAACTCTTTATTCTAAATAGAATATTTACAAACATAACAGTTTACAAACCACGAGTTTTAGGACATAAAACCCAACAGAAAAGTCGTTAGACTGTTCTCATTCGCCAGAAGTAGAGGGAAAACGAAACATAGGGTCGATTAAGGGTACTCCGAGTTTATAAGAGCTAAAATAGGGGAGCTAAGCACACACATTTAAGAGGAGTAGTAGTCCGAAATTTTTGAAATTTTCTCAACTTATGCATGCATGCAAGTACTTTCTTTTGATACAATTGCCATGTTTCTTTTAGCATTGAGAATTGAGTCTCCAGCATGCTAGTCCATTTCTGTTGGGATAATTCTGAATTTTACTTTGCTCGAGGACTAGCAAGATCTTAAGTTGGGTGTGTTTGATAGCTCTAATTTAGAGCTATAATTAACTCCTTATTTGTAGCTAAAACCGTGCTTAAATATTGTTAATTCACCTTTCTTGTAGGTGTTTATCGGTTAAGAGCTAAAAGAATCCAAATGACACTTATCGGGGCTAAAAATGCTGTTTTAGAAGCATCGAGAAGCAACCGGGCGAAGAAGAGGAGCCAAAGACCAAAAGTGAAACTTTGG
Source organism: Herpetospermum pedunculosum (assembly GCA_028017165.1). Classification (NCBI taxonomy): domain Eukaryota; kingdom Viridiplantae; phylum Streptophyta; class Magnoliopsida; order Cucurbitales; family Cucurbitaceae; genus Herpetospermum; species Herpetospermum pedunculosum. Next base: position 46,084,018 of record CM051528.1, on the reverse strand, counting down.
TCCGGCGTTAGCGTCTCGACGTTGCTCCATTGGAATTTCATAAAAAAAAACCCGAGAGCAAGCGTCGAGACGCTGTCTAGAGCGTCTTGACGCTCCGAAGTTTTGCGCGATCTGTAGTTTCGTTCGTAACGTCTCGACGCTACGGCGAATATAAAAAGAAAAAGTTACGATTTTAGATTGTCTTGTCTTGTCTTCCCCGATCCCAAAACTGATTTTTGCCGTTTTTTAGCGGTTTTCCACCATTGTTTGATGTTTTTGAAGCTTGTAATGGGATTCTTTGGACTTCCAACCTCCATGGAAGAGTGGAAGGTTGGTACTCGATTTGAGGATGTAAGGATTGGCTAATTAGTGTACTTAAGGGAGATTAGTTCTTAATTGTAATGTTTAGCTTAACTTTAAAGCAATTTCTTCTCCTAAACTTCATCTTAGTAGTATGCTTGCATGATGGGCTGACAATCTTGATTGCTTGTGTATTATTCCGTTAATTAGATTAGTGAAGCGGTTGCCTCTCCTAATCGTTGAAGTAACGCGACTTTAATTGAATAATTGACTGCATAGGCTATCCATGTATGTTTTTGTGATAATTATCCTTGGAGTAGAAATCAAATCGGTATATTAATTATTTTGGCTATCTGAATTAAATAACCGTCACGATTTGCCCGTCACTGGCAATTGATCCTTGTTACGTCTCCAAAAGTGCATATTTTAGGGACTTATTTGCTATAGAATGGTGTAAACTCTTAAGCGTTTTTTATAGAATTTAGTCTAAACATGTGCTTATATATGAGATTTCATAGAATGGAACTAAATCAAGAGATATTTGTAAAAGGAACAAGAAAGGATAAAAAAACAAAGCTAAAAGAGTTCAAATTCTGTATTGCATGAACATTGCGAAAACATTGCTGTCTCCGCAATGTTTAAGTTAAAATTGTTAAGTTGTCTAACCGTCCGCCGTTTTGTTGCGATCTTTTAGCCGCTCAATTTCCCTCATGCTGCCACGTGGAAGGTCGTCGTTCAGAATGGATGGTTCTCCTTGGCTGAAGAATACCTGCAAAACACTATAAACGGAGGTCAAGGAGGAAGGAGAACAACAAGCTTGGAAGCGTAGGACTCTCCATCTCAACGCAGTTTCTCCCTATTTTCTCTTCCGTTTGTTGGCGTGAAGGATTCAGCTGTTGGCATCGATAATCTGAGAGGAAGAAGAGAAGATCCTTCTTCTCTTCTGATTGGATTCATCCCCAAACAAAGCTCACCTTCTCCCTTCATCCGAGGCGCTTGCGGTGAGGAGTTCACGCACACGTTTATGCGCTTTCTACTGCTTTCTGTCTTTACTTTTCGCTTCTGTTTGTTGCTGTTTTGTTTCTGTTTGCTACTTCAAGTCAATTTGTCTTCTGTTTGGTCTTTACTGCTTTAAAGTCGTTGCACATTAAGTTTTGAATCTTATTCAATAGAGGAATTATTTGACAACTTCGCAAGACTCTTATTGCTTATGTTTTCCTTTGCTTTCATTTGAATACTGTTAAGCATGTCTAAACAATCTATTCTCCCTAATCCATCATCATCCATGAGTAACTAAACCACATAAGGGTCTGCTAATGATGAATCTATAGGTAGAAATACGTGAATTCAGCATGTAGGATAGCTTCGCACGCATTGAATGTATGTGTACTTCATCCCACGGAAAATTTCGATTGGCCATCCATTTTGTCTAAAGAACTCCTAACCTCCAGAAGGAGTAAGAGTTCAGAGTCGTCCATTCATGCTAGCCTTTCATGGTAGCCAGAAAACGACCTAGGAATAGGCGTTTTCCTAGCACAATTCATTAACTTGCTTATATAAATAGATGCTTAAGTCTTACTTGGACATGAGTGAACTAAAGGATCTAATGCATGAAATCGAGAGATACATGAGAATGAGTTAATTTGATGCATGATAAGTTGATCTACTGCTGAAGAATCGTATGAAAAAGCCTATAGAGGAGTCGTTAGTTGCCCTTGTTTCCACACTTCACCCTTAAAACGCTGTTAGTTCAATTGCTAGAAAATTGTTGTCTGCGCAATTTTCTTAGTTCTACTTTTGCCTTAGCCAATTTTTTCAGTTTTTCTGTTTTGCGATTTTATTGCTAGATAATTGCTTTCTCCGCAATTCTTTTTCTTCTACATTCAAGTCGATCTCTTTATTTGTCTTTGTTTATGCTTGCATATCTCGCACGTTCTTTATTAGTTAGGCACATTAATCCCAATTTCACCCCATTTAAATCATCCTTTCTAATTTAACATCTCACTTCGTTAGTAACTAAGAATAAATCTCTGTGGGAAATCGAATGAAAAAATACTTATTACTTGCTACAAGACCATGTATGCTTGCATGATTCTGAGTGCTCTCACATTGCATTTTTATTTACACACTGAGCACGCAAGAGTTAATTAGATGGGTATTATTGTTGCAAGAGTTTGACTTAGACATTAGAGATAAGAAAGGATGCGAAAATGTAGGTGCTGACCATTTATCTAGATTGCGAAGTAATTGCGAAAAAATTGTTGAGCCAGCAATTTCCGATGCCTTTGTTGATGAGCATGTCTTTGTGTTAGCACATCGTGATAACGATGAGGAACCTTGGTTTGCGGATATTGCTAACTTCCTTGCCTCGCAGGTACTACCAACTTTCAAAGGGGGGCAAGAAAAGAAGAGGTTCCTGCATGAAGCTAGGAAGTTCATCTGGGACGATCCTACACTTTACAAGAATTGTGCAGACGGATTGCTGAGGAAATGTGTATCAGCTGCTGAGGCGAAGTCAGTGTTGCAACACTGCCATACGTCTTCTTATGGTGGACATTTTGGTGGCCAAAGGACGGCTGCAAAGGTGTTCCAAAGTGGCTACTACTGGCCCACGATATTCAAAGATGCACACGACCATGCACACAGCTGCGATGAGTGTCAAAGGACAGGTAATCTCAGTAGGAAGGATGAGATGCCTCTCACCTACATCCTAGAGTTAGAACTCTTTGATGTGTGGGGCATTGACTTCATGGGACCATTCCCTCCATCTGCAGGTAATCTCTATATACTCGTAGTTGTAGACTATGTATCTAAATGGGTAGAAGCCATAGCATGTCCATCGAATGATGCCAAAACAGTCATTAAGTTCCTTAATAGGCATATTTTTACAAGATTTGGTACACCACGTGCTATAATTAGTGATGAGGGAACTCACTTTATTAATAAAGTTATGGAAAAGGTATTAGCTAAATACAATGTTAGACATAGAGTAGCAACCCCTTATCACCCACACTCAAATGGACAAGCTGAAATATCCAATAGGGAGATCAAAAACATACTTGAAAAAGTGGTCAAACCTAATAGAAAAGACTGGTCTTTTAAGTTGGACGATGCACTTTGGGCATATAGGACAGCATATAAAACACCCTTAGGTATGTCTTCTTATAGGCTAGTGTATGGAAAAGCATGTCACTTACCATTCGAATTAGAAATCAAAGCCTTTTGGGCCTTAAAAGAGTTGAATTATTGCGTGACCGATGCTGGAACTTTGCGGTCTCTGCAATTACATGAGTTAGATGAGCTAAGACATATGTCCTATGAAAATGCTAAAATGTATAAGGAAAAAACTAAGATTTGGCATGATAGTAGACTTAGGATCAAGGACTTTAAAAAAGGCCAGCATGTCTTATTATTCAACTCACGGTTAAGGTTATTTCCAGGCAAACTTAAGTCCAGATGGTCAGGTCCTTTTGTGATAACTAACGTTTTTATTCATGGTGCTATTGAGATTCGCAACCTCAACCACGGGCAGCCGTTTATGGTCAATGGTGCACGATTGAAGCATTACTACGAGGAAGGAGATGTGAAGACACTCTCGGCCTTCCTCTTATCTGAAGCTTGAAAAGCAGATCGCTAGGGGATGAGTGACCACTGTGCTCATCCATCAGAAGGCTATGCCTTAGTTTTTTTTTTCCCAGTATTTTCGGTTTGTGTTTTAGTTGTTTATTTTTTATTTTAATTACGGATTTTTATTTTCATTAGGGGATATTAATGAAAGATCCTTAAGAGGCAATGAAGGAGATGAATCGAGGAGAGGAGATCCACGAAGAAGATCTGGCTAAATCGAAGATTTGGTTGCTAAATCTCGCAACTTAAATCAAGAAATATCCCAACGGCTAGGCGGATTAATTGCGGAAGATTTGCTGAGTCCGCAACAGAAAAGAGCCGTTGGAGGGTACTCGAGTACAAATAGCCGTCGTTGGATCCCTGCCCTTTACGTTTTTTCAAACCGTTGGACCTCCAAAATTCAGTCTTCTTCTTCCTCTGCATCCCCTACATTCAGATCCTTAAAGAACGACAATGGTATCCACACGAGCAGATCGATCCACACCCAAGAAAAAGTCGCCTGACGCAGAAGAAGCTGCGAGAGAGGCGCTGCTTTCCTTAGCAGACGCCGATGCTGCGCAGCCCTCACGGCCTCCGAAGCTACCAGTGCGACGAAAGAAATGGAAGGTGGTGACTGAGATACCTGCTGGTCCCTCTGAACCAGTCGGTACACCTAAGAAACGGAAGTGGAAGGTTGCGGTGGAGGACTCACCGATCAAAGAAAAGAATCCCAGCGAGGAGAGTCGTGGGAGTGGCCGCCCATCATATGAGACAGCCAGGCAGAGCCCTGAACCTTCCCCGCAAACGCCGGAGCCTGAAGCTCCACCTGAAGAGCACCAAGACTCGGTGCAAAGTGACGAACCGGCGGAGGAAGAGAAGGTATTTTCCCCCTTAAGGGATGTCAGTCTTGACAGCCCTATGGTGGGGGGAAGCAAGGATTCGATGGACGAAACGCTGGGGGATTGTCTCCAGCATCTGGCCTCCAAGGCACGCCTCAAGAAGAAGGCCCCAATGATTGTAAAGGGCAAGCGGCCGAAGTCGTCCAAACGAGCCAAGAAGAAGAAGGTTGGAGCTGAACCTTCTTTAAAGAAGATGAAGATTGAGGCCGCTGAATCGGCCAAAGCAAAAGAGAAGGGGAAAAAGAAGATGTACCCAGAAGACGAACCTCAAGCTGTGAGGTACGTCTCTAAGGAAGCAGAGGCCAAGGGCCTCGAATTGATGAAGAAGGAACTCCTCCACGAGCGGGGCTTTCTTGATGCGTTGGCGGACCTGCCGCAATTCTTGCGCGCAGGAATCATCACCCATGGCTGGGAGGAGCTGTGCAGACCCCCAATTCCAGCCTACCCTGACATGGTGTATGACTTCTACGCCAACCTCACACACCCTGAAGCATGTCTGTCCACAGTGAGGGGGGTAGAGGTCGACTTCTCTGCCAATGCCATCAATGAGGCCTATGCGCTCAAGGGGTATCCGCATTCTGACTACGCCAAGATTGTTGACTTTCCATCTGAGGCAGTCCTAGAAGAAGCCTTGCACACGATAGGCAAACCTGAGGCATCTTGGGCGGTCTCAAGGAACGGGAAGCACACCCTGATGAGTGCGACCCTGCGAGACAAGGCGGTCGTCTGGTTCTCTTTTGTGCGAAGACGTATCTCCCCTGTGACACACAAAACGACTATCAACCAGGGGCGATCATTGTTGCTGTATGCCATCATGCGGGGACTCACCATTGACGTTGGTGAAGTCATTGCCGCCTCCATCACTTCGTTCAAAGAAAGGTAAGGGTCAGCTCTTTTTCCCAAACACCATAACTAAACTGTGCTTACGTGCATGTGTGCCAATGGAGAAGAATGAGAAGCAGTTGGCTTACACTGGCCATCTGGAGCTGCCCACCATCTTGAGGATGCGTAGGAGGGGCAACATGGAATTTGAGATGGACGGCTTGGTTGCGGCACAATCGCTGTCCATGGCCTGCCTAATGGACCTGCAGCACAAGATGGCTCAGTGGGCTGAATATGCACAGGCAAGGGACAAGGATGTAGCTGACCAGCTGGGATGCATATTCCCTGCCTTCCCTACGGATCTGTTGAAGCCATGGGCGCCTCCTAAAGAAAGGAGAGATGAGGATGAAGATGTTTGAATGCCAGACTGAGCGGTATTCGAGGGAGTTTTCTGATCCCTCTTGAAAATTAAAAAAAAAAAAAAAAAAAAAAAAAAAACCACCTGCTTTTCTGTGACTTTTGACTTCTGTATTAATCAAATGCATGATCTATTTAATTTTCTTTTGTTTGTTTAGAGTAGTTTAGTTTAGCTTGATGATATCTGAGTAGTTAGTTTAGTTAGTTTTGTTGTTTGATGTAGTTTTGGATGACTGGAAATAGCATGCTAGGAGCCTTGATCACTGCTAAAAATGCTCTGTAGGTTTATTGCGAATTCTTTGCGGAGTCCGCAATTTTTTGTTAGTTTTCGCATGCTATTGGATGACTGTTGGATGGGCTGTTTCTGTTTATATCTCGATATTTTGCTGCTGTACTGACTTCATTATGTGATCTATCTGCTAAGCATGCTGGATGAGTGTCTTAGTACACCTTTGATAGTTTAAATTAGCTTCCTTTAGTACTCAGCATGAACCTCTATAAGCCCTTAACATGCTGTTTTTACACAGCTTCTGCATCTGAGTTATCTGCTTTAGGAAGGTCGTTTTTATGCCTAAGAATTTTAAGTTCTGCTTGTTTTGCCCTAGACTAGATGCTTCTAGGACAAGTTTGGGGGTGTGCCACCTAAGACTCTCATTGGGGACAATGAGAAGTTTAAGTTTGGGGGAGGCAACCTCTAGGCCTAGGAACACTCCTCTCTCCCTTCTTAGACATAAGCATTCTTCTTCTTTGAAAAAAATGATGAACTGAAAAAAAAATGAAAAAAGAATAAAGAGTAGTGTCTCTCTTGAGGTTGCTGAGTAATCAGGGCCATTTGTGTAACCCACAAGTGGCACTGCATCAAAAGGCAAACCAAAAGAAGAGACTCTACTAGGAAAAGAAAAGAAGGAAAAGGAAAAACCAAGGAAGAAGAGTGTATGCCTGTGAGTCATAGCTTATGTGCTTAGGTGTCCTTTATGAATGAACTCTGATCCTCAGTTGCTAAGCACAGGGCTGTAGCTTGTAGGTTTGTTAAGGGAGATGAGTGTATATCCAATGTAGTGATGCCAGGGTTTAGGTTGTTCTATGAAATGTACTACTGTTACTTGTGTGTACTAAGACTGGCATGACTCTAAGGAATCCTAGGTAGCTTAAACAAAAAGACATTAGAAGCATGTACTGAGTTTGAGATAAAACAAGGGAGAATTTGAAAACTTAGGGATAGCTGTACAATGAACCTAATGACCAAAGCAGATAGATTAGTTGTAGGAGAGTTATAAAGGCAGTAGGTTTACAAGGCAAGAGAAATCAGAATAAGCAAAATGTGGAGTTAGTTTGAACTTAGAAGAGTGTCACAGGACAGCCATGCCTTAGATAGTGAACTTAGGGAAGTCATCAAGTAGTCAGATAGAGTGATAGCAGCCCAAGTAAGCCCTTATATTGCTCGAGGACGAGCAATAACTTAAGTTTGGGGGTGTGTTACGTCTCCAAAAGTGCATATTTTAGGGAACTTATTTGCTATAGAATGGTGTAAACTCTTAAGCGTTTTTGATAGAATTTAGTCTAAACATGTGCTTATATATGAGAATTCATAGAATGGAACTAAATCAAGAAATATTTGTAAAAGGAACAAGAAAGGATCAAAAACAAAGCTAAAAGAGTTCAAATTCTGTATTGCAGGAACATTGCGAAAACATTGCTGTCTCCGCAATGTTTAAGTTAAAATTGTTAAGTTGTCTAACCGTCCGCCGTTTTGTTGCGATCTTTCAGCCGCCCAATTTCCCTCATGTTGCCACGTGGAAGGTCGTCGTTCAGAATGGATGGTTCTCCTTGGCTGAAGAATACCTGCAAAACACTATAAAAGGAGGTCAAGGGGGAAGGAGAACAACAAGCTTGGAAGCGTAGGACTCTCCATCTCAACGCAGTTTCTCCCTATTTTCTCTTCCGTTTGTTGGCGTGAAGGATTCAGCTGTTGGCATCGATAATCTGAGAGGAAGAAGAGAAGATCCTTCTTCTCTTCTGATTGGATTCATCCCCAAACAAAGCTCACCTTCTCCCTTCATCCGAGGCGCTTGCGGCGAGGAGTTCACGCACACGTTTATGCGCTTTCTACTGCTTTCTGTCTTTACTTTTCGCTTCTGTTTGTTGCTGTTTTGTTTCTGTTTGCTACTTCAAGTCAATTCGTCTTCTGTTTGGTCTTTATTGCTTTAAAGTCATTGCACATTAAGTTTTGAATCTTATTCAATAGAGGAATTATTTGACAACTTCGCAAGACTCTTATTGCTTCTGTTTTCCTTTGCTTTCATTTGAATACTGTTAAGCATGTCTAAACAATCTATTCTCCCCAATCCATCATCATCCATGAGTAACTAAACCACATAAGGGTCTGCTAATGATGAATCTATAGGTAGAAATACGTGAATTCAGCATGTAGGATACCTTCGCACGCATTGAATGTATGTGTACTTCATCCCACGGACAATTTCGATTGGCCATCCATTTTGTCTAAAGAACTCCTAACCTCCGGAAGGAGTAAGAGTTCAGAGTCGTCCATTCATGCTAGCCTTTCATGGTAGCCAGAAAACGACCTAGGAATAGGCGTTTTCCTAGCACAATTCATTAACTTGCTTATATAAATAGATGCTTAAGTCTTACTTGGACATGAGTGAACTAAAGGATCTAATGCATGAAATCGAGAGATACATGAGAATGAGTTAATTTGATGCATGATAAGTTGATCTACTGCTGAAGAATCGTATGAAAAAGCCTATAGAGGAGTCGTTAGTTGCCCTTGTTTCCACACTTCACTCTTAAAACGTTGTTAGTTCAATTGCTAGAAAATTGATGTCTGCGCAATTTTCTTAGTTCTACTTTTGCCTTAGCCAATTTTTTCAGTTTTTCTGTTTTGCGATTTTATTGCTAGATAATTGCTTTCTCCGCAATTCTTTTTCTTCTACATTCAAGTCGATCTCTTTATTTGTCTTTGTTTATGCTTGCATATCTCGCACGTTCTTTATTAGTTAGGCACATTAATCCCAATTCCACCCCATTTAAATCATCCTTTCTAATTTAACATCTCACTTCGTTAGTAACTAAGAATAAATCTCTGTGGGAAATCGAATGAAAAAATACTTATTACTTGCTACAAGACCATGTATGCTTGCATGATTCTGAGTGCTCTCACATTGCATTTTTATTTACACACTAAGCACGCAACAATCCTTATGGAACGATCGTCCCCAATCGATTCATTGCCAGGTTTAACTAGAATTTCACCCTTCTAATTAATTGTTTTTGGGTATGTTTATGTCGATGTTTCGATTGAGCATTTCGTGTGTTTGATTGGTTCTAGCTAATTCCCTTGTTAGTCAATGATTTGACGTACACTATTTACCAATCTCGATACCTCGAATTGAATACGTTTGTTAAATTGTCATTTGCAGCGGCTTTGAATTTTCCGTTAGCAAATTTAATGCATGTTTCGAGAATTAAATCATTTTCCCCCAATATTTTGTTTCTTAAATTACAAGTTAAATTGATCAAGATCACAATTAAATTAATTTCATGTGGACCGACCCAGTTACCACTAGCTACAAGTTAGCTCAGTGTAATCGGCATTATAAATATTATTTTGGCAGGTCTCGACAACCTGATAGTTATGGATAGAACAATAATCTACTTACCAACAAACCTGGCTGATAGTCCTCCTGCGAGCAGAGTAGCCGATAGAACGCCTAAATTGTGGATTCCGCCTCCGATGGGAATGTGGAAATTGAGTTGCGACGCGGAGGCATTGGATGGATCCTTCGCGACTGGGAAGGCTCGATCCTTGGGCGCTGGCAACCAAAGCATAAATCGTAAATTTAGAGTTAACTGGTTAGATGCCTTTGTTGTCACACCTCGTCTCAGATTTAACCTACTGAACCTAGGACGAGTTGTGACGATAGTAGACCCCGAGAGTGCAATGGAATCTATTGTCAAGTCTTTATCTCTTAGTTTATAACTTAATGTCTTCTCCAATCAAAACAACGCAACGATAAGTACACTCTTTACACATACAATGGATGACATGCATTGACTCGATGAGACTAGTGGCAGATTCTGATCTCAACCTCTTCTAATTGAAACTCAAGAGCAACCTGGTGGAAAAATAAAGATAAAGAATTAGCTAAGAAGCCTAGTGATTGGACGTTAATAGAAAAATAATAGCTTTCAGAAGAAAAAAAAAACTATTTTCATACTAAACATAAAATTCAAAGCTCCGTAAAACCAATGAAAAACATGAACAATTTAATTAAACTCTGGATAATTAAAACATTGAGAAATCTCTATATTAACAACCTTTAAATCATCAAAACAGGCTAGTAAAAATCATAGATCTGTAACAACTCTGAAAAACGTAAACACAAGTTGTAAAATACATCACCAAACATGTACTCAATCTCTGGTCATGCTGACGTAGAGTAATCTCAATGCGCACAGCAGAGCAATCTTTGTCACGCTATGCACCGAGTAATCTCTAGGTACATAGCAGAGTCTCTGTCATACGTGCACGCAGAACTCTCTATCTCTGGTATGCTAGAGTGGGTCACACAGACATCTCTATCTCTGGTATGCTATGGAAACACATTAATATAGCATACGGGTAATCACCATGGGTACATAAATCTAGTGGTTTGAAATCCACTCTCGGCATATAACTCTTAAGTTCTAAAAACACTCTAAAATCATTCTCTTTATGAAACAGTCTTTTAGAAGCTTTAAACCATTTACAGAATCATGTTTCCTCTAAAACAACATTTCATAAAACATAAAATATCTCGGTTTCTCAAATAACATAAAATATCTCTGGTTTCTCATATAACCTGAAATATTTATAAGCTCTTAAATATTTATCAAATATCTCAAATATTTTCCAAACAATAATTCGAGTTGAAAACATAAAATCACTTGAAACTCTTTGCAATTTCTGGGAAACTTAAATTATTTTCTCTAAAATCTCATAAGAGATGCTCTAAAATCATACAAATTTATAACTTTCTTGAAATTCGATAATAATAATTAAACAATAAATACTCTTTATAAAATAAACCACTCACAACATTGTCGATAGCGTCTCGGATCGCAGACTATTCCAATATTCCACCTGAGATTCCAACAATCTTTTCATCAAATTATGAATTATTTACAAAAAAAAAAAAAAAAAAAAATAATAATAATAATAAATAAACATAAACTTGACTTAAATCAATTAGACTAATTTCTAATTAAGGAACATTTTCCCTTCTCTCCTCGTAAACAACTATTATTTATCTTAAATCAAACCATCTTTCATTTTCCCCAAGTCATCATTCCCATGTGTATGACTTAAACAAATAGACAAATATCTCTCTCCATTTAACTCATTTTGTATCTCATTATCTATTTTCTTTATTTAGAAAATAAAACTATCCCCACCACAAACTCTCTCTCTCTCTCCATCTCCACCAATTCTTCCTCTTCTTCAACCATGTACTATGTTTTCACTCTTTTTTTCCAACCCATAATTTCCTCAACTTCAGTTTAGGCATTCTTTGTGTTTTTTCACCCAACACGTATATTTTATTTTCTTCTTATACTTTTTTTTTTACAAAACATATTTCCACCACCACACCACATAGTCAAAACAAACACACTTCACCTCCCCCACCAATTTCCTATGCCCTTTTATTTATTTTATTACATTTTTCACTTCTTTTTCAAACATTTCCAAATCAAAACTAATTCTTTTTTTTTCCTTTATCAACATTTCTTTCTTTCTTTTTTTCTTCAGAATTCTCGGTGTTCATAAAAAAAAAAATAAAATAAACGAAAAGTCTTGTGGATTCGAGACGGATTGCAAGCTTCTCCCATGTTCTCACGGGGCCATGATTTTTTGGCCCACATGTGAGGCCAACACTTCCTCAATTTGGAATGAAAATTTCCCTTCATGGATAGTTGTGTTAAATAAGGCTGATATTGCTCATAATCACATTAATGGGATCATGTCCCACTAATTCAACTATTATATATAGTTAGGGACGGATGTTTTTTTTTTTTTTTTTTTTTTTTTTTTTTTTTAATAGATGTCTTTCTTTTCAAAAAAAAAAAAAAAAAACTTTAATATAAAGCATTGAGCCAACGTTCACACTTCACATTGAAAATACAAGGTCGAACAGAATGCATTGGTTGAGCAGAGCAAACTAAAAATAATCTCAAGTTCATTCATAGATGCCCAAACCACAAGACACAATCCCCTTCTACGCCGCTCTCCTCGAAGCATGTTCCTCCACCAAGAACCTCCACACCCTCAACCAAATCCACGCTCTATCCATAACACTCGCCTTCTCTTCCAACCATTTCATTCGAACCAAGCTCGTCTCCACCTACGCCGCCTGCGCCCAACTCCCACAAGCCACCGTCATCTTCTCCTTCGCCACTCGCCGCCCCACCTTCCTCTTCAATACGCTCATCAGAGCCCACTCCTCTCTCCGCCTCTTCTCTCAATCCCTCTCGATTTTCCGGCAGATGCTTCTTTCTGGAAAACCCATTGACCGCCACACTTTGCCGCCGGTGCTCAAGTCATGTACGGGTTATGGAGTGCATGGGATGTTTGGGGAGGTGTTTGGGTTGTTTGAAAGGATGGTGGAAGAGGGGCAAAGGCCGGACGAGCTCACTTTTACAGCTCTTCTCACGACGTGCAGCCATGGCGGGTTTATTGAGAGAGGGAAGGAGTATTTTGGTATGATGAGAATGGGGTTTGATTTGCGGCCTGGGTTGGAACATTATACCTGCATGGTGGATTTGCTGGGGAGAGTGGGGCAAGTGGAAGAAGCTGAGAAGTTGATAATGGAGATGGAGGTTGAGCCTGATGAGGCGTTGTGGGGTGCCCTGTTGAGTGCTTGTAGGATTCATGGGAAGGCGGAGGTGGCTGATAGGGTGCAAAATCGGTTTATCAAGGAAGACTGAACTTCATTTCTAAATGTTTAAAAACACTTTTGTTACTTGAAAACATAAGCACTTAAAAAGTCATTCCAAACAAACCTACGTTGTTGTGTTGGTTGGTTTCGACATCAATTTTTGCCGAAGAAACAACTCAAACTTGACTCGCCTACATTCTTAGTACCAAGATTGTTGGTTGCTTCAAATGCTTTAGTCATGTAATCAAGTGATGTTGGTAATGGCTTTCGAGAATTGAGAACCAATTTTTTTTTTGTTGGAAGATGAAAACTTGGGCTTCCTTGAACTAGGGTTTGCTTCTACTTACAAATGTGATGAGCAATGTAAATCGAATTATAACTTGCAACCCTGCAAACTAAAGCATCCATTCATATTTTCTACTTCTTTAACTTCTCGGACTGCTCTTAATCAAAGCCTTGGATGAATTAAATACAGGATTTACTAAATAAGCTTCAATGGTCTTTACTAGATTCTTTAGTATTCAGAAAGGGATCAGTTTCAGGAACATAGCCACATATCTTTAGTTCATGAAACAACAGCTCTAACATTGAGTAAACACCATCTGCATCAGCATGGTATTTGTCACCAGCAACAAACTCATGGACCTTACCATCAATCTCAACTGAACTAAACCCTGGTTTTTTCTGCACGCCTCGGGCTTTCATTGTTCTCCTGACCTTGTTAGCGCCTTCCCACTTCCCAGTCGCTGCATATATGTTCGAAAGAAGCACGTAATTCGAATCGCCTCCAGGGTCCAACTTAAATAGATGTTTCATTAACCTTTCAGCCAGTCTCACATCACCATGAGTCCTGCAGGCAGCTAGCAATGACCCCAGTACAACTTCATTCGGTTTCATCGGCATTGTCTCGATCACATTCAATGCATCCTCCAACCTCCCTGCACGGCCATAGAGGTCGACAACACATCCATAATGCTCAATCCTGGGAGTAATTCTGTGCACCCTCTTCATGTTATCAAACAATACCAGCCCCTTATTCACTAAGCCAGCATGGCTACACGCAGTAAGAGCTCCCGTGTAGCTAACTCCATCTGGCTTGAATCCTTCCTTCTGCATTGCATTAAAAAACCCCAGAGATTCATCTGCAAACCCATTAACAGCAAACCCCACAATAATGGAGTTCCAAGATACCAAAGTTCGGTTGGGCATTTTCTCAAACACTTGGCGGGCAAACTCAATACATCCACATCGAGAATACATATCTATCAAGGAATTACTAATCCTAATATTATCCTTAAACTCCTGCTGCATAACGAACCGATCAACCCATAACCCCAAAGTAAGTGTGCCCAAATCAGCACACGCAGCAAGAACAGCAATTACAGACACATAATCAGGCTCGATACCGGAGCATTGCATTTGATGGAAACACTCCAATGCTTGTTCAGAGTAGCCCTTTTTCAAAAGACCATTAATCAAAGCCGTCCAAGAAATCGCATCTGTTGTAGGCATTTCATCAAACAGGTCAAGGGCAAAGTCAATCTCTCCATTTCTCATGTAACCATCGAGCATCGTGTTCCAAGAGACAGAGTTTTTCATACCCATGTAATCAAAAACCTTCCTAGCAAGACCCAATTGAGCACATTTTGCATACATATCAATCAGAGCAGTCCCCACCATTACATGCCCTGTATCCAAACCAAATTTACGGGCGTAACCGTGAAGCGAAGAGCCGAAGAAGAGGCTACCTGTGGGAAAATGAGCACAGCCGGAGAGAAGCGTAATGAATGTGATGTGGTTCGGCTCAATTCCGGCGAGTCTCATGCGCGTAAACTCTGCGGCAGCTTCGACTAATTGGCCACTGCGGCAGTAGCGAGCAATGGAAGAGGTCCATAGAACAATTGGGTCAATAGAATTGGCGGTGGATTTGGAGGAGATATTGCGATTTGAGGAATTGGGAGAGCGAGGGAAATTGAGTTTTGATGGTTTTGAAAGTGGGATTGGAGAAGGCGGATTAGGATATTGTTGGAGTTGGAGTTGGGTTGGAATGGCGGTGTGCGCAGGAATGCTGCTCATCGTTTGATTCGAGGAACCGTTTGGAATAGAGCGGGAACGGGTTTTTATGATAAATGACACGTTAGTTTTCGTTTTTCCATTTTTCTCTTTTCATTTCTCATTTTTTAAATATCAGACTTTTTCGGTTCTTATTTCCAAAATTTAAAAAATATTACTAAAATTAAGGTTCAAAATGAGAAATTCAAAAAAATCGTTTCTGGGGTTTCGTTCCTCTCTTCCTCGCATCTGTTCTGTTTCTCGATTTTCTTCTTCTTATTTTGTTCCTCTTTGTACTTTTGCGTTCTTCGATCTTCTTCGCCTTATTCTTTCAACGAGACTACAACTATTGTCTTCTTTATTGTTATATAATACTCTAGATGTGACAAAAATCATAAAAAAAAAAAAAAAAAAAAAAAAAAACATCGTGTTGATGAGGTTGTTGAAATTGATGGATTGAAAAGTGAGGGACCATGACCAAGCAATAATGAGACTATATTTGTTGACTTAATGAATGAAGAGCTTGCAAAGGACAATCGATCAACCACAACATTTACAAAATCTAGTTGGAAGTATATGAAAACCAAACTAAATGCTAGTATTGGATATGCCTATCCTCGTGATCAACTGAAAAATAAATTTAACAAATTAAGACAAAAGAATTTAAGAAGATGTTGAGTGATATGACTGGAAAGGGTTGTGATCCATTATTGAGCACTATGACCCTAGAAGAGGAGTCTTTGAATGATCTTTTTAAGGTACAAATAAATTGCAAGTGTTTTTCTTTTCCGGTTTATAAATTGAGATTTGGTTACACTCAGTGGCGGATCAAAACTGAGAGGGGATGCTTAAATTCGTATTCGTATATATGAAGATAATTTTGAACACATTGATATATAGTAGGATTTTTTTTTTAACCATAGTAGGGAGATTCAAAACTTAATGTCGATAGCACAATTTTTTATTAAAATAATTTCGAACTCGTATATATATATATATATATATATATATATAATTACAAATTTAGTCTCTAAACTTTGAGATTTGTGTCTATTTGGTCCCTAAACTTTCAAAATTACAACTTTAGTCCCTATCTTTCGAATCTTTTAAAATTTATAGATCTATTAGACACAAAATTAAAATTTTAAGGTGATATTAGATATTAAATTCAAATTTTATATAATAGTTAAATTATTTTATTAAAATTTAAAAATTTTCAAGTACCTATTAGACATAAAATTGAAAGTTTAGAGATTTATTAGACACTTCTAAATAAGAAATTAAAATTAAAATTAGAGTATTGTATATTTTTTATTAGTTTAAAAAAATAATGAAATCAAATATATTTTAATATTATTTTATATTTTTTAGATCCTTATGAAATCTTTACAAAAAAAAATACAAAAAAACAAGTGTGAAATATTTAAATAAAAAAAAAATGGCAAGTCGGTGCTGAGATTCAAACTATGGCTCTATAGGGTTGGGCACCCATTTACCACCCAGGCAAGAGTTAGTTCTACAAAAAAAAAAAAAAAAAATCTAAAAACTATACAAAAACTTTGTATTGTTTCAAAGTTGAGGGGCTCGAGCCCCTGGTGTTACAACATAACTATTTTAGTTCCTGTTCAACTAAGTCTGTGTACTTTGTACTTTGTGTGGTAATCATGCCTTCATTAATTGTTTAGGAGGTTAGGTAAGGTTTGTGGTTAATCCCTCACCTAACCCCTATCTTAAGGTGTTTAATCTTTTCCATCTTGTCTTCATTGTCATTATACTAGTTGAGGTCTCCCTGTATTTAAATGGTTGTGATCCTTAATGAAAGTATCAAGCATTCTTCTAACACTTACTTCCTCACTCTAGCAATTTGTTGCTCACGTTTTTCTTCTTGGTATCAGAGTAGAAATGGTTGACCCCTCTCAAACTGTTCTTCCCTCTCTCGATCCTCTACCCAAACCAGCTATTGATTCCACCTTTGAAGTAACCACCATACCGGGTAGCAGCAGTATGCAAGTGAAGGTAAGAACAACCCAAGAAAGTGTCACTGAGCCTGAACGATTTCAGGTCTGATATAAGGACTATCCTCTCAACAGCCCCAACTTTGTCAACCTCCTGAATCATGTTACCTCTATCAAGCTCGAACGTGGAAACTTTCTTCTTTGGAAGAACATTGCCATCTCAATCTTAAAGATCTACAAAGTAGAGGGACACCTCACTGGAAAAATCCCTCGACCGGAGCACTCAATTGTCATTCCTCCTTCTGAGGATGAACCATTAGGGCTGAAGTTTCCTAACCCTGAACAAGACATTTGGCTAGCTGCAGACAACTCCTAGTAGGCTGGTTGTACAACTCAATGTCTCCAGAAGTTGTTAATCAAGTTATGGGACATGATGAAGCGAAACCCCTATGGGACTCTATCTAAGAGTACTTCGACATTCAATCTCGATCACAGGAGGATCATAACCGACAAATGCTCCAACAAACAAGGAAAGGCGCAATGAAAATGGGTGAATATCTTTCCAATATGAAGAAATATTATGACAATCTCTTCTTATCAGGTTTCCCTATGGATATGAGGAGTTTTATCTCTTATGTCATATCTGATCACTACAAGAAAACATGGCTATTGCAGAGGTTTTTTTGAGCTATAGCAGCGGTTTTAAACTGCTGCAACACTTTTTGCAACGCTTGAGAAACCCCTGGCTAAACCAGTGTTGTAAGGGATCTAGCAACACTTTTTGAAGTGCTGGAATGACTTCTCACAACCGTTGCAATAGCACCCATCCTATTGCAACATTTTTGAAATAAATAGCAACACTTCCTTATTTGTTTGGGCTTTAAATTTTTTAAAGAATTTTTTTTATTTGGGCTTCGCCAATTGTCCAAAAAAAAAAATGAACACCCTTTTGCAACACATTTTAAAATCGGAGCAAGAAAATCGTTGCAATACATATATTTTGCAACAGTTTTTTATTTGTTTCCAGAAATTATTGCGATTTTATTAAATTTTGCAGCACTTTCTAAACCGTTGTAAAAAAATTGTCGCAATAGACTAATTTTCTTGTAGTGGATCTTGATGATGAATATACGCCCATAGTCTGTGTGATCCAAAACCAGAACATGTCATGGAGTGAAATACAATTCGAGTTACTGTCATTTGAACAAAGACATGAAAGACTTCAAGCATTGAAGAGTATCTCATCTATCAACTTTGCTAGTAGTGACAGACCTAAGAATCCTTATCCTAATGCTATCCAAGACCAATGAAGTCATGGCAATCCAAATATGAATTCTAGGGGAGGGCGAAACAAAGGAAGAGGCAGATATAGTCCTTACTCTCAGAACAACAAACCAACATGCTAAATTTGTGGAAAGTATGGCCACTCTACTGCAATTTGTCGCCACATAAATGACAAAGATAATTCTCAATCTCCTAGAGTCAACATATCTACTGCCACAACTAACCAATCTTCTCAGCAAACTGAAACTCCCTCTGCGCTTATGGCTTACTCTGATACTCTACAAGATCCAGCCTGGTACTCTGACAGTGGAGCAAGCAGCCATGTCACTGTTGATATGTCCAAATTGTCTCTGAAAGGTAAATACACAGGTGTTACCAAGATTATGGTAAGAAATGGCCATAAACTTGATGTTTTAAATATTGGGTCTACTATGTTACAATGCAACCAAGGAACCATCATTCTCAAGAATGTTTTACATGTTTCCCTAATAAAGAAGAATCTGATTAGCATCTCGAAATTAACTAAAGACAATTCAATATTTGTTTAATTTTGTGATGTGTTTTGTTTTGTCAAGGAAAAGAAGTCCATGGAAGTGTGTTAGGACACTGCCTAACGGGATCAAGAACTTCAATGTATTGATATGAAAAGATATATGAAATACAAGATTACAAGTGATTATAGGTACTTGCACCCTCCCATCTTGAGAACTATCTCAAGCTCTAGTCCACTAAACCAATTGACTAAGTTCTCCTAATCCCTCTCACTCTATTTATAACCATATACTCTAACTAACTTCCTAAGTAATTACTCTATATGCCCTTAATACTAATATACTAATATTGCCTATATACCCCTAACTAGGGTCCTTACATTACTCCGTCCTTAAAATACACCTTGTCCCCAAGGTGTGCCTAAAAACATAAAATTGGGCAAAGATGAAAACTTAAAGAAAACACAACACCTAACAACTTCAAACTACGAAAAATAAATCTTCAAACAAAAATGCAGTTGAACAGTGCTCTGAAGATCATGTGGGCGGCGACGGCGGCTTCCGTGGACGGTGGAGGAAAGTGGCGGCGGCGGCGGTGCCGGCTAACGATGTCTGACTGCGGCCGGAGGTTGGTGGTGTATGGCTGTGTTGTATGATGTCTAAAGTAAGTGAAGATCCACTTTGGAGTTTCCTTCCGACAGTAGGGTTAATTTGGTTCTTTTCCCATGGGCCAAATGGTGTCATATTGGGCCAGTCAATGGAATACATCCGGAGGAAACAACCCAATCTTAAACAACAAGCCCATGTTTGCCAATAATCACAAAAAACTAGTGAAATGGGTCTCTCAACTTTATTCAAGACCAGCCCACCCTTACCTTAATAAGCTCAACTAGGTTAATCATTTCCAACCCACTCAAAAAATCCTTCAGCCCACTAAAATTTGATTTCTGAAGCCCAAAACCAAGTCTAACAAACTTAACTTCAGACTTTTCTTTTCTTTGAAGATTCACGTGACAAACCCTAACCCTAACAAGTTGCCACAACATCACATTCCTTTCACGAAAAGGACAGTGTTTCCATAGGATCTTCAAGTTCACCTTCTTCCCTTCAAGAAAACGACAATGGCGTTTCCCCAGGGTCTTCTTCTCCGACGCTAAACTTCGTTGTCGGCCATGATTTCCGACGAACAACTTCACGTTCCAATGGCGTTTCCCCAAGGCCTTCTTCTCCGGCCAAAAACTCATTCGTCGCGCCTTCTTTCGCCGGACAAGCCGGTCTACCACCCATCTGGACGGCGGCGATTTATCTCTCTTCACGTCCAACGACTTTCCTTCACGCAACCAACCATGGCGTTTCAGGGCCCTCGTCTCTGACTGTACCAGCCGTCGGCCATGGCGCCTTTCCTGAAGCTTCTTATTTCCTCTACTCCTTCGTTTTTCCGGCCAACTAGCCGCCGACGACTTCTTCCTCCCTTGTTCCCTTGTATGCACGTCACCTCGCCCCTCTGAACATGGGTTTAACGGCAAGTTCTCCTTCCTCCTTTGTTTTTTCTCTCTGCCTTCTTTCTCTCTCATTTGTTGCTTTCGCTTCTCTCTAATTCTGATTTCTTTCTTTCGTTGCTTCTTCATCTTCGCACATGGACGTTTTGTTGTTTTAATTCTCTTATGCATCTGATGCCTTCTCTCTTTCATCGATTTCTGCTTTTCTTTCCCCCTATTATGGGTCATCTTCTTGATTTTGAAAAGACTTGATGATATGCTTTTCTTTATCGAGATCCGTGGTAGTGAACTTTTGTACGTTCACAAATTTCGGGTTGTCGAGACCCGCCAAAATGAAATTTATAAATACCGAAACTACTAAGCTTTGCAGCTAGTGGTAACGGGTCGATCCGCAGGGAACCTAAATCAATCTCTCTTAACTAATTTCTATTTGTCTTTTAAACTAAAACTCAAAATAAAATAGTAAAATAAACGGGGGAGTTAATTAAAGCTAAACTAAGCTAACGGAAAAATAATTGCGAAAAGTAAAGAGCGGAAAAATAAATGTAACGCGTGCTCCTAATTCGAGTGCTCGGGATTTATCTTGATGCGCTTAGTTCATAGGGATTCTAATTAGCAAAGTAATTCTATTTCATGCACACAAAATGCCTCGTCCCAATCGGGTCCAAAGCACCCCAAAGAATTAATTAGGGAAGTGCAATCCTAATTAAACATGCCCACTAATTAATCTAAGTTCATGACGCTTAAATCAATTAACAAACAGTAACGGGTATCATTGAGACGAATTAATCCTAGAACTAATTCGATTTATCTCTTAGTCTTAAGCCCGCCGTGAGAACGTTAATCAATTCCTACCCCCAACTGTCACTTGGGCTCGAATTGATTAGCCACGAGCTAGACTTTCGCTACTAAGTATTGAAGTTTGTCAAAAATCAATAATAGCCAACTAAGCATGCGTAACTAATTATGGACGTCACTCCTAATCGGAAAGGCAAGTTATTCGTTTTTAATACAGACCAAGAGATGCAAGAAATTAACAAAACCAAGCCAGAAATTCATATAAACCCTCCCTAAGCATCAAGATAACCCCTAATACCCGAATTAGAGCACTTACCTTAGCTCTCAGTTGTGTAAATCAAGAGATATGCTCAATGTTTGAACTTTATTGAAGAGAAAATGGAAGAAGTATGAGTTTAGAGCTCCCACCCGAGCCTAACAATGGTGGAAAAAACGAAATTGGGATAAAACTTGCGGCTAAAATCGGAGAAGAAGGCTTTTAAAGCCGTCGGAGCGTCGAGACGCTAGGGCAGCGTCTCGACGTTGTGCCCTAAGTTGGCAGCGCGCGCGCTCGGGGTAGCGTCGAGACGCTCGGACAGCGTCGCGACGCTGTCGGCGTTGAGCGAGCGTTGAGACGCGCGCGCTCGACGCTGGCGCTCGTCAGTCTTCGGAAATCGTCGGGGCGGCGTCGAGACGCTAGGACAGCGTCTCGACGCTGCGCAGCGTTGAGACGCTAGGACAGCGTCTCGACGCTGCGCAGCGTTGAGCCAGCGTCTCGACGCTGCCGCTCAACGCTTGCTCTCGGGTTTGGTGGCCAAAAATTGCCTTTCAATGGCAATTTTTGCCATTTCTTCAATTCTTCAAGCCCCTTCACTCCCGATGCATCCATGAAGCTCTAAAGTGTCGCTTTTAGCACCGAAATACGCCCTCGGACTCCTCGAGCTCTCTACCATGAGTTTACCTACAAAAGGCATTTTAATCAATATTGAGCATGGTTTTAGCTATTATTAGGGAGTAAATAATAGCTCTATTTTGGAGCTATCAAAATACCCCCAACCTAAATCTTGCTAGTCCTCGAGCAAGGCTAATAAAGAATTTGACTCTAAGGGACCATGCATACATGCTTCTAATTCAAACCTCGATGCTTTTTACAAATCTAAACAGAACATAATCACGAAAGCAATCAACGCATGCATTTAATTACGAACATATCAAAAATTAACTATCGCTCCCTAACGTGTGTGTGTGCTAGCCAACCTATCATAAACCAACGTAAGCTCGGAAAAACCACATGCAACATATCATCCCGTTTTCCCCCTACTTCTAGCGATACAGAACAGTCTACGGCTTTTCAACAATCAAGAGAGCAACAAATTAAAAGGCCTAATTTTTTTTTTCTTTTTAACTTGCTAAATTTTTACTTTTTCTTTCTTTTGTTTCTCCAGGAGAGCCTAACATGTCAAACTTGCCTTCGTTCCAGCTTACCTGCAATTTCATTGCACAATGTATCTGACTACGGGCAAGCTTCACATTTTTAAGGACTAATGCTCACTTCTTAGTCGCGATTCTAAGAAGGAGGAGCACCTCAAGAGCTTTTATTTTCATGCTTGTTGTTTTTTTTTTTTTTTTTTAACTAGGCAATAGCTTCGCTACAATTCGATTAACCTATTACAACCTATCATGCATCAAGCCTTCCCTAGGGGTGCCTTTCGGGGTGACAACAAGAATTCATGCAACATGTTGTCAATCTAAGCCTACGAAGTCTAAGAGAAGTTGCTAAGTGCTCTTTAGATGCAAGGGAGCAACAGAAAAAATCTTTGATGCAAGGGAGCAACAGAAAAAATTTTAAAATTTTTGACATAAACCTAATAAATGCAAAGCTACATCATGCAAAAACTAGATTATGCAAATGCTCAGATTCCAAAAAGACACTTCCTAGATCATCATAATCAGAAAGCATATAAACAGAGTCCCAAGCACTTCAAATTTTAAATTAGCACTGCTCAACAAACTGCACATGGAATCCATCCAACAGACAACTCCACCCCCAACCTAGAAGAATACATAGTCCTCTATGTATCACACTTCAGACTAAGCAGTTAAAATGCACAAAATAAAAGGGAACAGAAAACCTCCCCTGAATTTTGTTAGGTTGTCAGTTGGAGCAGTGCACTCTTCGCCCACTGTTCCGATCCTTAAGCCACAAAACTCCTACAAAAGAAAGCAAGAAAAAAGCTAAGCTAGGAAAAATAAAAACAGAAAGTAAAGACAAGAATTTAAGAACACATGGGTTGCCTCCCAAGAAGCGCAATTTTTTTTTAACGTCGTTATGCTCAACGTGTCCTCCTCTCTATCAGGGTACGTAAAAATTTCCGTACTTCTTCGGCCCCTTCTTCCTTGAATCAACAAAGCCTGCTAAGAGAAGCAAGCTATTCGACTTTTGTAGGCAGCCGGACAGAGTTGTTATCTTTTTGGTATTTTTGATATATGGGAAAAATAAAGACTCAACAGACTCAACAAAAATAAAAGACTCAACAGAAAATAAAGACTCGACCAAAAGAGGGATCACATCAAAATTCTCAAGGCAACCAACATCAACAGAAGCACAGGTGGAAGGGGGCATGCAAGATAAATCTCCTAGAATAGATGAATTATCACAAGACATAACAAGAGGAGATAAACAATCTAAAGGCACAATTGCCACATCCTCATCCATCACAACAACATTTTCATAACATGCTGGTTCTACATCCTCAAAGAAAACATTTCCTAAAATATTCTCATTATCAGACAGATGCTCGAGCTCATTAGTGCATGAATCCTCAAATAAATTTTCAATACAAAATTCATGCTCTAAGTCAAAATCAATCGGTGGAGATATACTTACCTTGTAAAATTCTCTGAGTTCTTCTTCATCACTGGGAGATGCGAGAAATTCATCCAAACTAACCCACCTTGAAGAAGTCTCAGCTCCACTCCTTAGCTCGTTCGCATCACTAATCTCTTCGGGATGCTCCTCGAGGTCAAGCTCATCCTCCTCGGTCTCACCGTTCTCGCCTCCGCATGTCAGAAATTCCTCGATTCCTTCCTCAAAATCGGGGTACAACTCGATAATGACCCTCTCCTCAGAGGTTCGGAGAAGGTCTTCGGTGTTGCACCTTTTAAATTGCCCCCAATATTGCTGTTGAAAATCTGCCATGCTAAAACAAGAAGACACAAGAAAAGAAAAATATTTTTTTTTGGTTTTCTAACAAATAAAATTTAACTAAGAGAAATTAAATGGTTCCCCGGCAACAGCGCCAATTTTGGTAGTGAACTTTTGTACGTTCACAAATTTCGGGTTGTTGAGACCCGCCAAAATTAAGTTTATAAATACCGAAACTACTAAGCTTTGCAGCTAGTGGTAACGGGTCGATCCGCAGGGAACCTAAATCAATCTCTCTTAACTAATTTCTATTTGTCTTTTAAACTAAAACTCAAAATAAAATAGTAAAATAAACGGGGGAGTTAATTAAAGCTAAACTAAGCTAACGGAAAAATAATTGCGAAAAGTAAAGAGCGGAAAAATAAATGTAACGCGTGCTCCTAATTCGAGTGCTCGGGATTTATCTTGATGCGCTTAGTTCATAGGGATTCTAATTAGCAAAGTAATTCGATTTCATGCACACAAAATGCCTCGTCCCAACCGGGTCCAAAGCACCCCAAAGAATTAATTAGGGAAGTGCAATCCTAATTAAACATGCCCACTAATTAATTTAAGTTCGTGACGCTTAAATCAATTAACAAACAGTAACGGGTATCATTGAGACGAATTAATCCTAGAACTAATTCGATTTATCTCTTAGTCTTAAGCCCGCCGTGAGAACGTTAATCAATTCCTACCCCCAACTGTCACTTGGGCTCGAATTGATTAGCCACGAGCTAGACTTTCGCTACTAAGTATTGAAGTTTGTCAAAAATCAATAATAGCCAACTAAGCATGCGTAACTAATTATGGACGTCACTCCTAATCGGAAAGGCAAGTTATTCGTTCTTAATACAGACCAAGAGATGCAAGAAATTAACAAAACCAAGCTAGAAATTCATATAAACTCTCCCTAAGCATCAAGATAACCCATAATACCCGAATTAGAGCACTTACCTTAGCTCCCCGTTGTGTAAATCAAGAGATATGCTCAATGTTTGAACTTTATTGAAGATAAAATGGAAGAAGTATGAGTTTAGAGCTCCCACCCGAGCCTAACAATGGTGGAAAAAATGAAATTGGGATAAAACTTGCGGCTAAAATCGGAGAAGAAGGCTTTTAAAGCCGTCGGAGCGTCGAGACGCTAGGGCAGCGTCTCGACGCTGTGCCCTAAGTTGGCAGCGCGCGCGCTCGGGGTAGCGTCGAGACGCTCGGACAGCGTCGCGACGCTGTCGGCGTTGAGCGAGCGTTGAGACGCGCGCGCTCGACGCTGGCGCTCGTCAGTCTTCAAAAATCGTCGGGGCGGCGTCGAGACGCTAGGACAACGTCTCGACGCTGCGCAGCATTGAGCCAGCGTCTCAACGCTTGCTCTCGGGTTTGGTGGGCAAAAATTTCCTTTCAATGGCAATTTTTGCCATTTCTTCAATTCTTCAAGCCCCTTCACTCCCAATGCATCCATGAAGCTCTAAAATGTCGCTTTTAGCACCGAAATACGCCCTCAGACTCCTCGAGCTCTCTACCATGAGTTTACCTACAAAAAGGCATTTTAATCAATATTGAGCATGGTTTTAGCTATAATTAGGGAGTAAATAATAGCTCTATTTTGGAGTTATCAGTCCGTGCTCTTTCTTTCCTTGAATCAGCAAGCTTCTGCTCTCGTTCTTGTCTTTTGTATTTTAATTCGGTAAGCTTCTGCTCTCTTTCTTTACTTTGTTGATTGATCTCATGAATCTGATTTAGCATTCCTCCCAATATTTGTTGCATTTCTCTCAACGACTGTTGCACTGCCATCATCTGCTCTTTTTGTTTGTCCATGGATTTGTCCGCCATTGACACTAACTCTACTGTTCGATCAAAATCCATTGACAGAATCGAACTGCTCTGATACTAATTGTTAGGACACGTTAGGGGTATATGGGCAATATTAGTATATTAGTAGTAAGGGCATATAGAGTAAACTATATATGCCCTTACTACTAATATACTAATATTGCCCATATACCCCTAACTAGGGTCCTTACAAAGTGCTACTAACAGGAAAGCTTGAACATGGACTCTACAAGCTGCAGGAAAGAAATGCCTCAAGAAATCTCTTGACAATTAAAAAAGCTAAATGGAAGGTGCTACATGACTGCAACAATACCCATGAAGACCATGTTTATCAACTCTACACAAAATCTGACAACTAGCAATCTGTTTAGTTTGTTGACTTGTACGATGGATGTATGGCACCAAAAATTGGGCCATCCAGCCCCTAGGATTTTGAGTCAGATTTTACCCAAGTGTAAGGCTTCTATTAAAAGAAATGACAAAATCTCATTTTGTGAGGCTTGTAAATTTGGCAAATCCCACAAACTACCGTTCACTCTGTCCACTTCTCGAGCTTCTCAACCGTTTGAACTAGTTCACACTGACTTGTGGGGACCATCCCCTATTGCATCGATTGATGGTTACTATTACTATATTGCCTTTTTGGATGATTTTAGTCGTTATACATGGATATTCCCTCTAAAAGCTAAAAGTGACACTACTCTCGTATTCAAGCAATATAAAACTCAGGTTGAAGTTCAGTACAATACACTCATTAAGACAATTCAGTGTGATGGTGGAAGTGAATACAAACCTCTTATTCAGTTTGCCAAAGAACAAGGCATTCAAGTTCAGATTTCGTGTCCGTACACTTCCCCTCAAAACGGTCGTAATGAACGGAAGCACAAACACCTAGTAGAGACAGGTCTAACACTCATTGCTCAGGCCCACATGCCATTAACATATTGGTGGCACTATTTTCATATTGCCACTTATTTAGTGAATCGCATGTCATCTCCAGTGATTGAAAATGAGTCTCCTCATCAACTTCTCAAACATCTAGCACCTAATTATGATGATCTTCGAGATTTTGGTTCAGCATGTTACCCTTGCCTTAGACCATATCAGCAACACAAATTCGATTTTCACACAAAACAATGTGTGTTTATTGGTTACAGTGACTTCCACAAAGGCTATCGATGTTTAAGTGCCTCTGGTCGCATTTACACCTCCAAGCATGTATGCTTCAATGAGAATGAATTTCCATATTCCAAGTTGTTTGCTACTGTGCACACTCCCTCTTCTGCCACAACCTCAAACATTTTATCTTGGCTTCCCATTTCCTCAGCTCCAAATCCCACCAATCTCACTGGAACTACCACTCCTTTGTCTTCTCCTATCAGCAACCAAAATGACCTATCCCCTCCCACACCTCCTACCACTATGACCGAAGTCTCTCCCCTTTCACCTTCACCCAACCCCTCTGTTACCTCCCCACGACTACAAGAATTCACACCATCACCCTCCCACAATAACTCCTCTGCCCTTAATCCTCTCCAGTCTGATTACTCCCACCAACCTCTCACCAACACCCACACTATGACCACTCGTGCAAAAGCTGGCATCTACAAACCAAAGACTTTCTTTGGCGGCCTAACTCATAATTCAACTACCACTGACTGGTCTCTTCATGAACCAACCACCTTTGTTGATGCTTCTACTAGCTTCGCATGGCAACAAGCCATGAATGATGAATTTGATGCTTTACAACGCAACCACACTTGGACACTTGTTCCTCCCTCTTCACAGCAACGCTTGGTAGGGACTAAATGGATCTACAAGATCAAACGCACCACTGATGGCGATATTGAACGATATAAAGCTCGTCTGGTAGCTAAGGGTTTTCTCCAAACTCCTGGAGTTGATTTCGTTGAAACCTACAGCCCGGTGATTAAACCATCGTCCATTCGCATTGTTCTCATCTTAGCTCTTACATGGAACTGACCTATACGACAACTCGATGTTAGCAATTTTTTCCTCCACGAGACATTGAAAGAAGGTGTGTTCATTCCCTAACCTATGGGCTATGGAACTCTCAACACCCTCATTATGTGTGTAAACTTCACAAAGCTCTTTATGGTTTCAAACAAGCACCCCGAGCTTGGTATGACGAACTTCGATCATATCTCATCACTTTGGGTTTTACTCAATCCAAAGCGGACATGTCTCTGTTCATCCATCACTCTAACTCTGGTACGCTTTTTATCCTTGTTTATATGGATGATCTTATTATTACAGGATCTAACTCTCAGATTCTTCAAATCGTCGTCAACCAGCTCAAATCAGGCTTTGCGGTGAAGGACTTAGGTCCTCTTCACTATTTCTTGGGAATTCAAGTTCACTCTACTGCCAATGGGTTCATTCTGACTCAATCTCAGTATGTTGAAGATCTGTTGCACAAGCTAAATCTCCAACATCTTAAGCCACCTCCTTCTCTCATGACTTCGAGCAAACACCTTTCCCAACATGATGGTGAGCCTCTGCCCAATTGCCATATCTACTGCAGCACATTAGGCTCCCTACAATACCTTCTCCACACCAGGCCAGATATTTCCTTTGCTGTTAATAAACTCAGCCAATTTAATCAAAATCCCACCACCACCCACTGACAGGCTCTTAAACGACTTCTCCGTTATCTCAAGGGCACCATCCACCTTGGCCTTGCATTAAATCTGACCCCTACCTTATGTCTGACTAGTTACTCTGATGCTGACTAGGCTGCCAATCCAGATGATCGTCGATCCGTGGGAGGCTATTGTGTGTACTTTGGCAATTCTTTCATCTCATGGTCCTCCAAAAAGCAGCAAGTTGTTGCACGCTCAAGCGCAGAGTCAGAATATCGGGCTCTCTCTCACGTCGCCTGTGAACTATTATGGCTAAGGGTTGTATTGCGCGAACTCCAAGTGCATTTACCCTCCATACCGGTCACCTGGTGCGATAACATCAGTTCTGCAGCCCTTGCCTCCAACCCTGTCTTTCACGCTCGTACGAAACACATTGAGATTGTTGCTCATTTCATTCGCGATCAAGTCTTTGCCCGTCAGCTTGAGATTCGTCATGTATCTACACACTTCCAAATTGCGGATTGCCTCACCAAGGCCTTACCACACACACAGTTTCTTACGTTGAGAAACAAACTTATTAAGGACAACGGGAACCAGACATCTCCACAATGGTATGATATTGTCCACTTTGGGCCTAAACCCTCATGGCTTTGCTTTTGGTTTCACCCAAAAGGCCTCATACCAATTGGAGATTAATTGTCCCCTTATATACCCATGATCTTTCCCTTTTCTAGCCAATGTGGGATATTGTTTGTATCCTAACAATCCTCCCCTCAAACAAAGTACCACACTTAAGTCTACTTTGTTCCCGACAATCCTCCCCTCGAACAAAGTACCACGACCTCCCCACAGATAGGATCCTTGAGCAACCCGAAAGCTCAACCACGACCCTCAAATAGTCATCCATCTGAATTACACTTAAGCATCCCGCTCAACCACGGATTTGCTATGACTCAAATTATGACAATGTCATTTGGGAGACTCGTCAATATCTTTATTCGACACTCGAGGATTTTTGGCTAAGTTAGGGACATAGCTCTGATACCACTTATTAAGGACAACGGGAACCAGACATCTCCACAATGGTATGATATTGTCCACTTTGGGCCTAAACCCTCATGGCTTTGCTTTTGGTTTCACCCAAAAGGTCTCATACCAATTGGAGATAATTGTCACCCATTATATACCCATGATCTTTCCCTTTTCTAGCCAATGTGGGATAATTGTCACCCATTATATACCCATGATCTTTCCCTTTTCTAGCCAATGTGGGATATTGTTTGTATCCTAACAATCCTCCTCTCAAACAAAGTACCACACTTAAGTCTACTTTGTTCCCGACAATCCTCCCCTCGAACAAAGTACCACGACCTCCCCACAGATAGGATCCTTGAGCAACCCGAAAGCTCAACTGCGACCCTCAAATAGTCACCCATCCGAATTACACTTAAGCATCCCGCTCAACCACGGATTCGCTATGACTCAAATTATGACATTTGACAATGCCATTTGGGAGACTCGTCAATATCTTTATTCGACACTCGAGGATTTTTGGCTAAGTTAGGGACATAGCTCCCTTGAGCAACCTGGAAAGCTCCACAATGGTATGATATTGTTTGTTGGAATGCCTTGAATTTGTCTGATTTGGGGTTTTACTTATCTTTTTTGGGCTTTGGCCCATTTTGTATTAGGTCATTAAAAGGGTGTCATATATAAACCTTCTAATGACTTCAACCGCCTCTTGTCTGTTCATTTGTAATTATCTCCTACTTCGTAATAATACTGCTCTCCCTTCTGCCCGTGGACGTAGCTAACACGACGTTAGTGAACCACGTAAATCGTTGTCATTCTTCTTCTGCGCTTACTTATTCTTTGTTATTGATTTATCGTAACAAATTGGTATCAGAGCCTCATCGTTAGTTTTCGAAATTCCGCATTTTTTCGATAACAAAGATGTCTGGTGTAAGCATGAAAATCGACAAGTTCAATGGGAGAAACAGTTTCAGTTTATGGCAGATCAAGATGCGAGCCTTGTTGAAGAACAAGGGTTTGTGGGCGCCGCTGTCTAAGAAACCGAAGAAAGCGGGCACAGATGACGATGAGTGGAATAGCCTGGAGGAGAAGGCTCATTCAACAATCATGCTATGTTTAGCTGATGACGTCATCACTGAAATCGCAGATGAAGAGACTGCTGCGGGTCTCTGGTTGAAGCTCGAAAGTCTCTACATGACGAAGTCTTTAACCAGTAAGTTGCTTTTGAAGCGACGTTTGTTTACTTTGCATATGCACGAAGGTACGCCTCTTAGAGACCATCTAAATAAACTAAATACAATTTTGCTAGACCTGCGAAATATTGAGGTTAAAATAAATGATGAGGATGCTACCTTAATTCTGTTAGTTTCTTTGCCTTCTTCATATGAGAATTTTGTTGACTCTTTTATTGCTGGGAAAGAAACTTTGTCTCTAGAAGAGGTCAGATCTGCTCTTCATACCAGAGAAGACCGCTATAAGGCATCTGCTCCAGGTACAAAAACACAGACAACCGGGTTAGTTGCTGCAATTAGTAGGGGATATGATAATTCAGAAAATGTAAGAAAAAAGAAGAAATCGAATTTTAAGCCTAAGGGTCCTACAACTAACGATGTCTGTAGATATTGTAAGGAGAAAGGGCATTGGAGAAACCAATGTCCTAAGCTAGCAAAGCAGAATGGAAAGAAGGAAGGTTCTGCCGCTGTGGCAGAAACTGATACCGATTCTGATTTTGATTTGGCCTTAGTTGCAAATAAATCTTCACATTGTAAGGATGTGTGGATTATTGACTCTGGAGCTTCTTACCATATTTGTCCAATCAGGGAGTGGTTTACAACTTATGAGCAGATAGATGGAGGCAATATCTCTATGGCCAACAGTGAAGTCTGCAAGGTAGTTGGAATTGGCTCAATCAAGATACGGACACATGATGGTATTTTCTGCACCTTGAACGAAGTTAGACACGTTCCACAAATGACAAAGAATCTGATATCGTTGAGTGTTCTTGACAGTACGGGTTTCAGTTTCAAAGGTGAAGGTGGAGCTGTGAATATATATAAGGGTTCTAAGGTGGTTCTGAAAGGTGTCATACGTGGCACCTTGTATTTTCTGATAGGGTCTACAGTAACAGGTTCTGCTGCTGTTGCATCGTCTACGGTTCACCAAGAGGATATGACGAAGCTATGGCATATGAGGCTTGGTCATATGAGTGAAAAAGGGATGCAGATTCTGTCTAAGAGGGATCTTCTTTGTGGGCACAAGATGCAG
This sequence comes from Herpetospermum pedunculosum, assembly GCA_028017165.1. NCBI lineage: Eukaryota > Viridiplantae > Streptophyta > Magnoliopsida > Cucurbitales > Cucurbitaceae > Herpetospermum > Herpetospermum pedunculosum. Next base: position 46,052,088 of record CM051528.1, on the reverse strand, counting down.
GGTCTTGAATTCTGCGAGCATTGTGTATTTGGGAAACTACATCGCAGTAAGTTTCCAAAGAGTGGTGTTCATTGTACAAAGGGAACACTCGATTACATTCATTCTGATTGTTGGGGCCCTTCACGAGTGGAATCTATGGGAGGCAGTAAGTATTTTTTGTCTATGATTGATGATTATTCAAGAATGACTTGGGTAATTATGATGAAACATAAAAGTGAAGCCTTCAAGAATTTCAAGCAGTGGAAGGCATTAGTGGAAAATCAGACTAGGAAGAAGATCAAAAGACTGCGAACAGACAACGGTCTGGAATTTTGTTCGTCTGAGTTCAATGAGTTCTGCAAGGATGAAGGGATTGCCCGTCATCACACTGTCAGACATACCCCGCAGCAAAATGGTATGGCAGAACGCATGAATCAGACATTGTTGGAGAGAGCAAGGTGCATGCTCGCTAATGCTGGGTTATCTAGAAAATTTTGGGCAGAAGCAGTAAGCACAGCATGTTTTCTGATTAATCGTGGACCTCACACAGGTATTGACTGTAACACACCTTACGAGATGTGGTCTGGTAAGCCTGCTAATTACTCTTTATTAAAAGTTTTTGGTTGTACTGCTTATTACCATGTTAATGAGGGTAAATTAGAGCCAAAAGCTAAAAAGGGTGTATATGTGGGTGTTGGGGATGGAGTTAAAGGGTATAGAATCTGGTCATCTTCTGAAAATAGAGTCATACTAAGTAGGAATGTGATATTTGATGAAAATTCTATGCTTAACTCTACTGTGAAGTCTACTGTTGCAGAAGATGTTAGTAATGTTGATAAACAGGTGGAGCTGAAATTCATTCCATCTGAGAGTGAATCACAGCCCCAAGGTGGAGAAGATCAACATGTTGAAAATGAATCTGAGACTGTGCCAGAAGAAACTGATATGCCAGAGAGTTCTAGTTCACAGGAAGCTAGTTCAGAAGCTTCTAGTTCACAGACACATCAGCCATGTATAGCTCTTGATAGAGTTAGGAGAGTTGGTGTTGGACCTCCAAAGAGGTATCAGGATATGGTGAACTATGCAGTGCAGGTTGCTGAAGATGTGGATGCTCATGAGCCATCCACCTACAGAGAAGCTGTTTCATGTAGTGAGTCTGAAAAATGGCTTGCTGCAATGAGCGATGAGATGGAGTCCCTTGATAAGAATCATACTTGGGAACTAGTCAAACAGCCTAAAGGGAGAAAAATTGTTACTTGCAAGTGGGTCTTCAAGAAAAAGGAAGGTATCACACCTGAGGAAGGTATTAAGTATAAAGCTCGAGTAGTTGCAAGAGGGTTCACACAAAGGGAGGGAGTTGACTACAATGAGATTTTCTCACCAGTGGTCAGACATACTTCCATCAGAGTGTTACTAGCAATGGTGGCATATCAGAATTTGGAACTTGAGCAGCTAGATGTAAAAACAGCTTTCTTACATGGAGAGTTGGAAGAAGAGATTTATATGAGCCAACCAGATAGTTTTCAGCTTCCTGGTAAAGAAGATTATGTCTGCAAGCTGAAGAAGTCCTTATATGGACTAAAGCAGTCTCCAAGACAATGGTATAAGAGGTTTGACAGTTATATGATTGAGTTAGGCTACAACAGGAGTCCTTATGATTGTTGTGTGTATCACAACAAAGCTGATGATAATTCTATTATTTATTTGCTGTTGTATGTAGACGATATGCTCATAGCTGCGAAGTCCAAGTCTGAGATTCAGAAGTTGAAAGGTCTTCTCAGTGCTGAGTTTGAAATGAAGGATTTGGGTGCTGCTAGGAAAATTTTGGGTATGGAGATCTATAGGGAAAGAAATCAGAAGAAGCTTTTCTTGTCACAGAAAGGCTACATTCAGAAGATATTGTCCAAGTTTGGCATGTCATCAGCTAAGCCTATAGATACTCCGAGTACTGCAAATGTTCGTTTGTCTGCTGAATTTGCACCTCAATCTGAAGCTGAGAAGGACTACATGACTCGAGTCCCGTATGCTAGTGCAGTAGGTAGTTTGATGTATGTTATGGTCTGCACTAGACCTGATCTTGCACATGCTGTTAGTGTCGTCAGCAGGTTCATGGGGCAACCTAGAAGGGAACATTGGCAAGCTGTGAAGAGAATCTTTCGGTACCTTAGAGGTACATCTGATGTCGGTTTGGTTTATGGAAATGATACAGAGTGTTTAGTGACCGGCTATTCTGACTCTGATTATGCTGGAGATGTTGACAGCAGAAGGTCTATGACTGGCTATGTGTTTACCCTTGGTGGTTCAGTTGTTAGTTGGAAGGCAACTCTGCAGCCTACAGTTACTTTGTCAACTACTGAAGCAGAGTATATGGCCTTAACAGAAGCTGCTTGTCGCAACGTTTTTGGGACACGGAGCGGCCGACAACCTTCTGTTAAATAGGGGTTTTCACAAAAAATGGAGTCGCCACCAATCATTTCGGGTGTGATTGGTCACCTTAAAAATACGGTCTACGAAGTAAAAAGACGAGGTTCGGGGGTCGGTTAAATGTAGTGAAGGTGCTAGCACCCTACAACATCCCGTTTAAAAACGGTAGCCAAAACATTTTATCCTAATTGTCTAGCTAATTTCAAACGGTCCTAAAACATAAATAAAATAAACAACTAAAATTATAATGTCTCAACTAATCAAATCCTAACTTTAAAGAAAGTAGGAATTTGGTTTTGTGAGCGAGATTGTTAATTTCGCCATTAATCACCTTGATCCCGATACCGAGATCATAGAACTTTAAAAATCATTTAATAAAATTGTTTTGTTTCAAATTCAATTTGAAATTCGATTAAAACTTGAATTAAATTTAAACAATTTTTGCTTCGAAAACAAACCATTTGAAATTTAATTTAAAACAAGATTTGAACTAAAAATGTATTTTTGTTTTGAAATAGTAACAAAATTCAATTTAAAAATCAAATGAAAACTCCTTTTTTAAAACAAGGGCTTTCTTGTAATTAGCGCATAATGGTGGTGACAATAAATCCTCAAAAATAGGGAAACCCTATTTATCCCGGGATTTCAATAAAATTAAAATACCCTCGAGATGAGAGGAACAGTCCTTCATCTCTCCCGGGGTTATAAATTAATATTAAAATACCCTCGAGATGAGAGGAACAGTTCTTCATCTCTCCCGGGGTTACAAATTAAAATTTAAATACCCTCGAGATGAGAGGAACAATCCTTCATCTCTCCCGGGGTTGAAATTGAATATTGAAACACCCTCGAGATGAGAGGAACAGTCCTTCATCTCTCCCGGGGTTGCAACTTAAATTTAAAATACCCTCGAGATGAAAGGAACAGTCCTTCATCTCTCCTGCGGTTGCAAATTAAATTTAAAATAACAAAATAAAAAATTAACGAACCTATGCTTTACAATTAGATAGCATGCATCGAGATTAAAGAGTAAAATAAGAAGATCAAACATGAGGTATATATGAAATCAACAGGGGTATACATTGCTCAAAACAGGGGATATATGCATATAAACAGGGGTATATATGCATATAAAAGGAGTATATGTTGTTCAAAACAGGGGGGGTATATATTGCTCAAAACAGGGGTATATATGCATATAAACAGAGGGTATATATTGCTCAAAACGGGGGTATATATGCATATAAAAGGAGTATATGTTGTTCAAAACAGGGGGGTATATGCATATAAACAGGGGTATATATCATGCTCAAAACAGGGGGTATATATCATATAGGCAGGGGTATATATGAGCACAAAAAAACCAATCAGACATACTCCACTAAAAGAACAGGGGCATTTCAGTAATTTTACTAAAAACCTAAAATGTCGTTACCCATGTGAGGACCAGCTGCTGAGTTCTTCTTCTCCACGTCCACGCAGCTTCTGTCATCAGAGCTCCGACCACCGCCGCGCACCACCGTCTAGGTTCAAGAACGCCGCCATTGGCCCGAGGTTGCGCCGCCGTTCATCGTCCAAGCTCCGCCGCCGCTGGTCTGCTCGGAGGAAGCGTGTCGCAGCCGTCTGGTTTGAGTTCGCCGGAGAGATGGGCGACCCGTCGTTCAAGTTACGAAGCTTCGTTCGTTCGCCGCCCCCTTTGATTCCAAGATCGCCGCCGTTGAAGCTCGCTGGAGTCGAACCTTGAGGACGACGAAGTCGCTGGTTCGCGAAGACGCCGTCGCGAGGTCTGGTTCAAGATCTACCGCCGTCGTTGAGCTGAGGTCAGCTGCACGTTTGTGAAGGAGAAAGTTGAAGAAGAAGACTCCGAAGCCGCAGTCGTCTGGTTTGAAGATCTGGGTCTGGGTTGCTTGCGCTTCGCCGGCGTCTGGGGTCGAGGATTGCTGTTCGGGCTGAAGATGGAGCTTGGAGCTCCGTCGTCGGTCCGAGCTCGAGGTAGAAGACCGCCGCTGTCTGGGTTCGATGGAACTCGCCGCACGCCGACGATGAAGACCCACCGCCGTCGATCGTCTAGTCTGGAGCTCAAGTTCGCGTGTTGTGAACGCCGCCTTGGTCTTGCTGGAGCTCCGCCACCGAGATCGTCGTCGTCTGCTTGTGAAGTTGATGAAGACCGCCGCCGCTTAGTTCGGAGATCGCCGGAGAAGACGAGGATCCGCAACCGTGGTTAGTTCGTGGTTGCGCCGCCGTTGCTTGCTGGACCGCCGCCGTGTGCGGTGGTTCTCCGTAGCCGTGCCACCGTGCGCGCCGGCTTGAGTCTTGCCGGAGTTAGGTTGAAGATGGATGAAAGAGAGAATTTTGGAGAAGATGATGAATAGTAGGAGAGAGAGTGGAGAGAGAAAAATGATTTTTTATTAAACTTAGGGATCCCCAACTTTTTGGCTTCTTCCCCTCCCCTTTCCCAAAACTTTTCTTCTTTTTCTATTTATAGCAACCATTAGGTCACCAATGGGCCTTGGTTTGGCTTTTTCTTTAAATTTCATGACCTACAAATCCAAGAACCGAACCGAGGCACTAAACCGAAACACTAACGAAGCACTAGACCAAGCACTAAACCAAACACCCTAAAACCCTAAAATTGAATCTTGAAAACCAACACACCTAACCCTGAAAACATAAAACACGAAACCCTAAAAATGAAACACCCAAAACTAAAAACGAAACGAAGCGGGAAACCGGGATCGAAGCGTTAAACCCTAAAACAAAACCCGGGAAGCTTCGAACGACCCACTAACGGGAAACAAATTTTTTGGTGATTTTCTTGAAAACTTCGAAAATAACTGAAAAACGCGAAATTAAAGAAAAACTGAAAAAAAAAACTAAAAAATATGTAAAAAAACATAAAATTAGTGAAAAATCCAAAATGATGATAAATAAGGTCGGACGAAATACGGTGTCAACACTGCTAAAGAGGGGATATGGCTGAAAGGGCTAGTTGGTGACCTCGGTTTGCATCATGATCAGGCCATTGTATATTGTGATAGTCTGAGTGCAATATGTCTGGCTAAGGATCAAGTCCATCATGAGAGGACTAAGCACATAGATGTGAGATATCATTTTCTGAGAAGTGAGAAGAAGGTTAAGGTGTTGAAAGTAGGTACTGCTGATAATCTTGCTGATATGTTCACCAAACCAGTTCCACATGGCAAGTTCCAACATTGTTTGGATTTGCTAAATGTTTTGAATTGTTGATGGCCCCTTATGGGGCATTCTGAGGCAGAAGGAGAGTTTTGTGTACATCTGGTAACTTCGTGTTGCATCTGGTACATTTGTCAGTTGTGGGAGAATTCAAGTCAAGGTGGAGATTTGTTGGAATGCCTTGAATTTGTCTGATTTGGGTTTTTACTTATCTTTTTTGGGCTTTGGCCCATTTTGTATTAGGTCATTAGAAGGGTGTCATATATAAACCTTCTAATGACTTCAGCCGCCTCTTGTCTGTTCATTTGTAATTCTCTCATACTTCGTAATAATACTGCTCTCCCTTCTGCCCGTGGACGTAGCTAACACGACGTTAGTGAACCACGTAAATCGTTGCCGTTCTTCTTCTGCGCTTACTTATTCTTTGTTATTGATTTATCGTAACAAAACTCGGCCTTCGATCTACTTCTTCGTCTCGTTTGAGGGGAGTTGTTACAACATAACTATTTTAGTTCCTTTTCAAGTAAGTCTGTGTACTTTGTGTGGTAACCATGTCTTCATTAATTGTTTAGGAGGTTAGGTAAGGTTTGTGGTCAATCCCTCACCTAACCTCTATCTTAAGGTGTTTAATCTTTTCCATCTTGTCTTCATTGTCATTGTATTAGTTGAGGTCTCCCTGTATTTAAATGGTTGTGATCCTTAATGAAAGTATCAAAAACATTCTTCTAACAATTACTTCCTTACTCTTGCAATCTGCTGCTCACGTTTTTCTTCTTCTAGCCGTGGTAAATCCGCGACTGGTTACACTATAAAATACACGTTAATGGTATATTTGAATAATTGCCCTCCATTTTCACAAGTTTCATTTTTTACATTTGAACTTAAATTTGTTTTAAAATAATTTTTGTGTCAACTTTTCTAAATAAAAATTGAAAAGTGACTAGTATGACCCATTAGAATAATGGGATACATGGCATAAGTAATATGTTTCAATTATACCTTTGAACTTATATGTTTCAATTATACCTTTGAACTTTGAAGCATGATTCATTTATACCCATAGCATTTCATTTTTTTTTTTTTTTAACCATGAACCATTGAAATTGTTTCAAAACAGTTATTTCATTAGCTTTCCTGCTAAAAATGAAGATGAAAATATAATTAGGTGGTGAGTTTTTTGAAAAAAATATATTAAAGAATCTTAGTCACCTTTAAAATAAAGTAATATAATTTGGGGATTTGAGGTAAAATAATATTTTCCTCCTTTTATAATTAAAAGATTTGTGGGGAAACAAAATATTTCAAAGGTAGGTAAACCCCAAAGATCAAACCAAATTTGGAGTCTATATTTCACAAACAACTTGGCCAAAGTTAATATTAAGGCAAACATGGAGAAAAAAGACACAAACAAAGAAATAAGAGATAATGAAAATTATGTACCATTTTTTCTCCAAAGATTTCTTATAGATGATAACTGCTTCCTTCATTAGTCTATCTATTTCTTTGTTATTCTCTTAAATTCCACATATCAAATTAGTTCGTGATTAAAGCATCTCCAACTTTTTATAGTTCATTGCCAAAGTACGCCCACCTTAAATCTTTATTTTTCAACTAATTGTCACAATATTTCTGTCTTCATTTTAACAAGAAAGCTAATGGAATTGTTGTTTTGAAACATTTTTAAAAGTTGATGGTTAAAAATGAAACTTTTAAAACGATGAAGACATAATTGAAACTTAAAGTTTATGGATATAATTGAAACCTACTATTTATGTCACGTCAATTTTTCGTCTTCATTTCTAACCAAAAAAAAAAAAAAAAAAAAAAAAAAATTAAGTTCACAGAAGGGTTATTTTGAAACAAATTTAAAGTTCAAAAATGAAATTTTTTTTAAAAAAAAGCGGACCCGCGCGAATCGCGTCTTCGATCTTGCATATATATCTAATATAAAGTTTTAAGGGTATTATTGAACTACCCTAAAGTTCAAGGATACTCTGTATATTTAGCTTATTATTTTATATTTCTAATTTTTTTCTTTATTTATATTGTTTGTTAAAAATTCCAATCTTTTATTTTAAACTTTAAACTTTGCATTTAAATTATTTTTTTTTGTAGTTGCTCCTTATCTTTTAATACATTTATTTTCTTACCACCAAGGTAGGATATGAGCATTCAAATCTTAGACATAAAGGGAAGTAGATAATCTCCAATCTTTTAATAAATTATTTTAATGACATGCATTTTTTTCTTTTTAATTTAATTAAAAGATACAGTATAAGTGTTTGAAGCCGCCAAACCGAGCATAGCTCAATTGGCATAAGGTTGTTCTCGTGACTAAGAGGTCATGGGTTCAATCCTCGCATTTATTAAAACACCGTTGCAAAAAAAAGTGTTTGAAGCCATATATTTTGAATTTTCAAAGATATCTAAATTACTATCAAACTATTAATAAAAAAAATTAATAATAATAACTAAATTTTTTTTTATGTAAGATTCAAAGACTGAAGTATACTGTATACTCTTGAAAGTTAGGCCAAAATAAAACATTTCAAAGTTTTGAGACTAAAATACAACACATAAAATTTAGAGACTAAAATAAAATTAAAATTAAAATTTATAGAACTAACATTTGCTAATTAACTAGGTTTAGTCAACTGCTAAAGATTTCTCCCTCTCTTCCATAATTATTCTTTATGTGCATTTTTTTACCAAAAAAAAAAAAATCAATATTAAAAACAAATTATAAACTATCTTCCTAGACTTTGGTATCAATATCATAACTATTTAGTCTTTCAATTACATCTTTAGTATTTGAATTATGAGGTCACACTCTTTCAACAACAACAAAAAAAAAATAAATAAAAAAAAATAAATAAAAAATAAAAAATAAAAAAATTATGAGGTCGCATGCCTATTGGATAGGTAAAGAGAAATGTAACCTACCATATCTCAAAATTCAAATCAATTTGAACATAGCTTAATTGGATAAGATATATACCTTCGGCCAAAAAGTAAAACTTCAAATTCTTACTCCCACTTAGTTTGAATCAAGGACAAAGATATCAATATCGGGAGTTCAAGTTTACGGATATATCCATGGATATATCGATGAAATATCGATATCGACGGATATTTCTGTAAATCAATTTAAAAAAAAATTATTTAAATTAATAATTAATTTTTTTTTTAACTTCAAACTAAGCTATAAATCTTGTTATTAGTATCTATATTCATATTGAGATTAATAGATGAATTTTTTTTTTTATATTTTACGAGTATTTATAAAAGATATCAAAGATATCCATTAACCCTTAATATTTATATCGAACTCTTCGATTTATGGATATATCTACGAATATATCAACATATCGACCAATATTTTCATCCATCGTTCCAACTCAAAATAGAAAATAGTCAAAATTAAAATGTCAGTTAAGTATAGGATTTGGTTGCGGAACCAAGGGTAGGTAGTTAAAACATGCATGGTAAAATAAAATCATAAACTTATATGGATAATATTGTTAATATTTTCAACCGGAAACATTCTTTAGAGTAAAGTCCATTGTATAAAGAAACATGACTAAAAAAAAAAAAAAAAAAAAAAAAAAAAAAAAAAAAAAAAAGCTCTCAATCTAAGAAGCCACAGGCAAAAACCCAACTTTCAACTGTTTTAATTGATTAAATTATATTCAGGTAGATGGTAATAGTTCAAAAGGGAATGTTTACCCTTATGATGTATACAAGGAAAGTTTCTGTACTGCAATAGAGTTTACTCATCTTCCATCAGTGGAGGTGAAGGAGTCTGCAAATCCGGTGGGGCGGGCGGGAATGCTTCCCTTACTGTCTTGAAGGCTCGTAAAGCTCGTCTCCCTGCTTTCCGCTTCCTGCCATACCTTCAACATTTGAGGAAGCGGTAGACTGTAATCGATCCCGGAGAAACTGTCAGCATCGTTGTGAATTGGTTTCCACTTCTCAACCAAAGGCGAAAGCACATTCACGACATGCCCCATATCGGGCCGATGAGTTGGCTCTCTAACTGTGCAATGTCCTGCCAATTCAGCGATTACGGAGATCCTCTCGAAGAGGTCGTCGTTTACGGATAGAGATGGATCGATGGCCGACATTAGCTTTTCTTTGTTTGATTTGATTCGCCAAAACCACTCTGCCAAGTACCGGCTTTCCTCCGGACGCTCCTCGTCGAGTGCCATCATTCCAGTCAAAATTTCCATCAGCACCACCCCAAAGCTGAATACATCAGCTTTTGTAGTGATCTTCCCCATCACTGAATTCCAAACAAATTGATCAGAGAAATTTGGAGACATAACCAAACAAGAAAGAAATGAAATAAAACATTTTAGAACAATTAGACTAAAATCTGCTCCTCATCTGTTCAAGAAATTAAAGCCTCCTTTCATATTGTCCACCTTGGGCATAAACCATCGTAACTTTGTTTTTGGTTCCACCAAAAAGATCTCATATACCAAAGGGAGATAATTGTCCTCATATACCATGAATCTATCATTTCCCTAACCAATGTAAGACTTTGTTTGCACCTAACATTCCCGTTTACTATTTACTGTTTCTTGTTTTTTAAGAACTAGAAACAAGAATATGTTTCATAACTATTTCTGTTTTTTTTTTCTTGAAAAAAAGAAACATAAACTTGTCTAATAACTATTTCTTATTTATGCCAAAGCGAGCATGGCTCAGCTGGCACATGTATGTGTTCATGACCAAGAGATCTGTGGTTCGAATCCCCCCACCCCCAATGTACTCAAAAAAAAAAAAACTATTTCTTATTTATCGTTTTTCTTTTTCAAATATATATAACATGCATTAAAACATAAGAAAAGTAATTATCAAAAGTTTACATAGTCCCATTGTAAAAATAACAACAATAATAAAATTGTTTATATCCTATAAATGTTATCCAAAATATATAAATGTTATCCAAAATAGATTTGCAATGTTATCTCTCTCTTTTCTTAAATTATGTTGACTCAGATCCAACTCAATTATACTGTTGTGTAAATATCGTGGTTGTAAAATATTAAAGTGAGATTAAATGCATGTTTCAATGAACAAAATTTATATATTGTAAAAATTTAATCGGTTCCAAGTGTACTGAAAATTAAAATAATATGTAAATATATACAATGCGAAATTTAAAATTTAAAATTTAAATAATATAGAAATATATATTGCAAAATTTAAAATATTAAAGTAAGACTAAATGCATGTTATAGTGGTCATGAGCATAACTCAACTAACATAATGTATGAGCTAGTCATCAAGAAATCCTAAGTCCAATCCTCCGTGTTGTAAAAAAAAAAAAATATATATATATATATTTATATTGCAAAAAAAAATGAAAAAAATGAAAAAATATGTATAACCCCAAAACCGGGATCAAGGAATTGGATAGAAGCGTACACACTTGACCAACAGTCCAACCACGGAATTTGATGTATAAGAAGACGGTAATAATATAAGAAGCAAACAAGAAACACAACTGTTGTAATTTCTCAAATTTTGTCATTTTTTTAAAAACGTTTCTTAAAATTTAGAAACAAGAAACGGGAATTGTTAACAAACAAGTTTGTTTCTTAACAAATGAGAAATAGAAATAGAAACAGGAAACGAGAACGTTATCAAACCGGTCCTAATTAGCATTGGCAATCAAATGTTTTATCTACTGGTTTTTTATTCTGTATTCAGGTTCTAACATGACTTGGAAAAGTCAAACAAGCCAAACAAACTTTAATAGGCTAGCTCAGTTGAACATAAAACTAGTACCTACAAACAGATTATATTGCATTACCATGAATTCTAAAAAAAGTGTTGGTAAAAGTACCTGCATACTCAGGTGCTAGGTATCCGAATGTACCGGCAAGCTTCGTCGCCACAGACTTCTCTCCATCTGGAGCCAACTTCACCAATCCGAAATCTGAAACTTTTGCTCGAAAATCATCGTCCAGAAGAATATTAGACGATTTAAGATCTCGATGTATGAATGTCTGTCGAGCCAAACCATGTAGATATTCAATCCCCCGAGCAACATCCAACGCAATTGTGAGCCGAGTCATCCAAGGTAGAGGCTCCAATTTAAGATTTTTCCAATGGAAAAGATGCTGGCTAAGAGCACCTTGAGGCATATACTCATATACAAGAAGCCTTTCACTTCCTTCTGTGGCGTACCCCAAAAGAGATACCAGATGTCGATGCCTAACATGTGAAAGAACAGTAATTTCAGATTGAAACTCTTCTACTGCTTTATTACTGATCGATCCGGCCTCCATTCTCTTCACTGCTATTTTCGTCCCATCCTCCAATTCACCTTTATAGACAGTTCCAAACCCGCCTCGTCCGAGCTCATTTTCAGAGGAAAAACCATTGGTCACTTTGCGGAGAACTTGAACGGCTACTACCAGATTCCCATCCTCAATGATATGAGAGTTCTCAGTTCCACCACTAGTTGTACTTGTCATGCTAGTTCCTGTTTGATTGGATAAGTTTCCTGTGTGTTTATTTGAAACAGAAATCTTAACCATATTTTCGGGGTAAGAGGGATCTTTTGGGTGCACCACAAACATAGTAGATTCGGCAGCTCCTTTTTTCTTCCTACACCAGAAGATACAGAACAATGCTGATAGAAATACCATGAATATGATGAGCACCGTGGCAATCACATATAGAACTCTTCTTGTCTTAGAAGACTTCTGTGTTTCGGATTCGCCATGGACAGACTCGGATGAAGAGGAATTTGCTACTGTAATTGGAGATGCTGGAACCCGACTCCTCGATGATGACGGTGGTTTTGCATCACCTGAGGATGTGTCCTCGGGTGGAGGCGAGTCAGGCGGCACACTGGTAACTGGGGGATGTGCAACAGGTAAAGGAGGTACTCCAGAGTGATTAGAAACCAAAAAAGGATTCCCCAAAGTTAATACTTTAACATCGTCTCGAAATTTCGGTAATGGAGGTTCAAAATTGTTTCCAGTCAAATCCAACAACCTCAAAGATTTCAAACTTGTAAAGTTCTGGGGAACTATACCACTTATATTGTTTCCAGCAAGTCGAATTTCGATTAGCGAATCTAACTTTGATACGGAAGGACTCAAAGTACCAAGAAATCCACGCTTGGGCAGATTGATTATCGAAACCTTGGACTCAGGATTGCAACTAAGTCCCAACCATGGCCCTTGACACGGATCATTGCCCGACCACTCTGACGCAAGACGTATCGGATAATCCAGACTACCAAGAAAATCTAAAAGTGCAGTGACTTCAGGGGCACATTGTAAACCTGGTTTAGATTGACAAAAATAGTTGTAATCATAAGTAACATTCACAGCCTTGAACTCTGGTATTGGACCCATTAGAAGGTTATTATTAAGGACCAGGTTATCCAGATTCATATTGGACAAGCTCTCAGGAATCAGACCAACAAATTGGTTTCTATTGAGATTAAGATCATACAAAGTTGCAAGATCCCCAATATTTTCAGGGATCACCCCAGAGAACTGGTTTCCATGTAGCCATAGTTGAGTCAAAGAAGTCATTGACGAAATTACATCGATCGGACCGGTCATTCCTGTATCTTGGTCATTCAGCCATAGAATCTGCATCAAAGACGGCTGAAAACTTTTGGGAATTGGACCTGTTAATCTATTATAAGAAAGCTTCAGAGCTGTCAATGATGGCAATGTTCCCAAAAAGTCAGGGAGAGGCCCAGCCAGATTACTCTGCACGAGCGAAAGATTTGTGAGCTGAACTGACTTAGCAAGCTCATCAGGAAGAGACCAACCAGCAGTGGCATTGAAAGGGTTATAATCCAAAGCCAATACCCTAATGCTGCTCAATCCATCGAAGAAATCGGAGGGGATGGTGTCGAATTCATTGAAATCTAAATAAACAAATTCCAGTTCTGATAAGCCACTGAAAGAGGGCAGTGCCCCATTGAAGTTATTCTTTTGGAGTCCCAAATTGGAGAGCTTAGAGAGGTGGTTAAAATTGTGAGGCAATGGTCCTTTAAGACCCAAACCCTGAACCTGAATCTGAGAAACTCTGTCACCAGCACAGTAAACATGAGGCCATGGAGGAATCCCACATGGGTCATCCCCATTTTCAGGCCATTTGAGGAGGTCTGGATTTTCCAAGCCCTCTCTGAAATCATTCAGAATTTTCACATCATTTGGGTCAGTGGAACAGAAACAAACAGTTGGTAGGCAGAACAAAAACAGAGATAAACACAGCCCCAATTTGCCATCCACCATTTCTAATCTACAAGTAAACAATAAACTCAAACAATGCACTACAAAATCTCATCAAATTCAAACGACTCAAATGAAAACAAAGAAAACCCAGATCAGAAAAAGAAAGATAACAAAAAGACCTCAAAAGAGAAGCTCTGTTTCCGAAGTGAAAGATTCCATGGGAGATGAAGAAGAAAACCCAGATGAGGAAATGGAGAATTGAGAAATGAGGAAAGAGACGGGTAGATAGGGCAGTGGGGTTTGAAAGTAAAAAGTAGAGAAGGGGGCTTTACGACTGTCTGTTTCTAGTTCGACGGGTCCCCTTCCTTTGAACATAACTCGGCTTGCTTTGTCTTTTTCACCCATCAATTTGGCTTCATTGCCTCCAAGGTAACGAAGGGAGCATTGTTTGACCCACTCACACTCACACTCCAGCTCGCCGACACTCCATCCATTACTACCCGAAAATCAAGTATGCGTTTCGAGTGAATTACGGATTTCTTTTCTTTTCTTTCTTCACTTTCATTTTTAAATGGATGTATAAAATAAAACAAACAGAACTCACCGACTGCCCTTTTCAGCTCACCAACCACGTAACTTCACGTATCTCTATTCATATGATATTGTCTTTCACGAGAGAATTTCTAGTACATTGGTGGTATGAAATTTTTTCATATCAACGTCTTTAAATGAAGAACACGTGGCGAAATGGTTTAAAAAAATAATATATTTAATAGAGTGGGTCCAGTCAAACAACTATTTCGCGACGTGTCCTTTATTTAAAGGGAGTTATATGAAAAAACTTCATCCCACGGATGTACTAGAAATTCTCCCGTCTTTCACTATCACGATCTATTCATTTTTTTTAACAAATGTGAGACTTTAATTGCTCCCCTATAAATCTTTTTCCTCTTCATTTGTGACTTTAATATTTTTTAAATTAATTTATTTTTAATTTTTAGATTTTGTGTTTATTTTTTTAAAATAAAAATTAGTTTTTATTTGACCAACTTTAAAAAATGTCTAATATATTTTTGAACTTGTAAATGGTGGGCGTTTAAATTTTGTGTTAATAGGTCTTTGGAATTATTCAATATTTTTTAAAATTTATAGACTAGACAAAAATTTAAAGGTTTGGAATCTTATTTAAAAAAAAAAAAAAGAAAAAAAAAAGTGTTTATACTTTATAGCCTATTAGACATTATTAAATTAAAAAAATTATTAGACATAACATTAAAATTTGATATTTTTAAATTTAGAGACAAATAGACGTCAGTTTAAAATTTGATGTAATAAATTTATAATTTGACTCTTTATTTTGGAAAAAAAAAAATAGTTTTTTTTTTCGTGTAATAAATCATTTATTGGAAGGTTATCTTATAGTATGACGATCTACTCATATTCATTCGTAGGGTCAACTTACGCTACTGTAGATCTTAAATACAATTATGTAATTGATGAGCTGGATTTAAGAAATATTATTATAGAATTAAAAAAAAAAACTATTTTGATTTTTTTTTCCATTAATTTTGAAACGTCTCTTTCAAACAATTCTATTGGTGCAAATAATATAGTGAGATACTTAAGTATTATTATTGTTATTCATACTTGGAATGTACACATGGAATTTTGTATTTTATACTATATTTATGGTAAATGATGTGGCTCTGTTTAAGTTAAATATTAAAATATTGTAAAAATATTATGGACTAAAAAAATTCATCCAATGGGTTAAATCTCTGCCATTACATTTACCTTTTAATAAAAAGTAAAGTGACAATGTAAAACGGTTGATTATATAAATAGCAATTTGGTAAAATAATAATAATAATAATAAATTTAACCAAATTTAAAACATTTTACAAATATGACAAAAAAAAAATGAGTTAATAGACTGTTATCGTTGATATATGACTATCACTGATAGACTGTTATCAGTGATAGAACAAAATTCTATAAAAAAAAACTGAGGTAATAGTCTACTATCAGCGATAGATTTCTATCAACGATAGATCATACTATCAGTTATATATATATAAATAAATAAATAATGATAAAATATAAAATATTTTATAAATATGATAAAAAAAAATAGTGATAAACTGTTATCATTGATAATCATGAATAAATCTATTAGTAATAGTCATTCACAAAATTCTATAAAAAAAAAAAATAGTACCTATCACAAATAATCATTGATATACTATCAGTGATTAATACAAATAGAATTCTATCGGTGACTATTACAGATAGAATTCTATCAGTGACCATCACTAATAAAAATTAGGAAAATTGTAACAGATGTCAATTTAGAATAAGATAATTAAAAATATAGCATGTTTTTAAAAAATTTGCGAATATGACAATTTCTATCGCTATATCTTATGGATGATAGAAGTTTATCGCTGATCACCTCAGCTTTTTATAGATTTTTGTAAGTGATAATAGTTTATCACTGATAGAAGTCTATCACTGATAGACTTTATCATATCACTAATAGAAGTCTATCAGTGATATGATAAAGTCTATCAGTGATAGAAACGAATTTTTTTGTCATATTTGTAAAATATTTTTAAAGTTTACTAAATTTGCAATTAGTTTGGCGTGATTGCTATTCGTGCAACCAGCACTAAAAATTATTATATTTATAATTTTTTTAAAAAAAATTATATTTATAATTATTTTTGTCTTAAATTGACATTCCATGTATTTTTGTCCGGGTAAAATATATAATAACTATCACTAAATCTGGTGAGTTGAATTAAAGAAATATATAAAGATCTTCCTGAATCAGAGATTCTAAAATAAAAATAAGATACATCATACAAGGCAAGATGCAATTATTTAATTATAAACAGAATATGTACAAAAAAAAATTAATTAATTATTAGTAAATGGATAATGCAATTGTTCTTTTTGTATAGAATCTGTAAAAGTGAAGGCAATTGAATCTTCTATTCTTTCTACCCTACGTTATTTTTTTTATATAATTTAAAAATTAAGAAGCAAGAGACAAGAAGGTGGGTCCCACGTGTCATAAGATGGCGTTAATTGAGGATGATTCATTTCCTGGTCCAAACAAATTAATCCACGGAAAAAGAAATTCCACGCCGACAGGCACTCCCCAATTTGCTCGGTTTAACTTCTGTGAGTCTGCCACCTCATTTCACTACAACATTCCTTTTTTAATCTTATATTCAACCTTCTTCTCCGTTTAATAGGGTATTTAGAGGATCACTTCCTCTTACCAATATATTTTGCTGTTCAAGGTATGAAGCCAAATGGATTTTCATATACAAAATTACATTCCTACTATATGTTGGTTGTCCATCAACCGAAACAAAATCATAAGGGTAATTGTTGTGCCGTGGTAAATCACTGCCTTGAAAGCAAAATTCGGCACGACTTCGGTGTGAATCGTTTATGTCGGTTGTTCCCCAAGGTTAACACAACATTCAACGCTCACGTCCACTCGTGAGAAAAAAATTGGAATCAAGACAAAAAATACGATGCTCGGAATTTGTTTTTTTTTAATGAAAAAGTTAATCACAACATCCAACGCTCACGTCCACTCGTGAGAGAAGGATTGGAATCAAGACAAAAACTACGATGCTCAGAATTTGTTTTTTGTGAATGAAAAAGTTAATATCTAATTCCCTTCAACCCCCATTTAAATACATAAAATAAAATGAGAATTTCAAACATAATTAATTAAGATATTAAATCAAATTAATTCATAATTAATTCAAAAAACGTTTTAAAGGAAATTAATTCAAAAAACATTTTAACGGAAATGAATATTAAATAAATTCATAATAATAAAAACGTTTTTACAATTAATGTAAAACGGTAATAAATTAAAAGATAAGGTTTCTAAAAAGATCATCATTTTTCGCGCATAGGCTAGTCATTCCCAACAATCCCCCACGAATGACTACCACGGAGAAAATAGGAAACAAAAACCAAAATCTGAGCAAAGAAGAAATAATAAACTTAAACAACAATATCTTACAATTTGAATTGTTGCATAGTGAAGTGGGGCAACAACCTAATTGAAGAGAGTGAGTTTCCTCTTGAACTTTCATCAATTAAGGTTGAGACCCCCACAACACGCTTCATTCCTTATGCTTTATCTTGAATCCGCGATACTGATACAACTTCAAGTGTTTTTTAAGGTCATGCACATCGAACCTTGGGTCACCGTGAAAGCTCTAGAAATAGACCCTATACTCTTTCATAGAAGGCAGCTACACTTTCACAATCACGTTAAATGCTTCATCAAGTCTGTACTCAGACCACTCAACAACTGAGCTATGAAGACTTCTAGGAGTTCCATCAAGTTTGTATTCAGACCACCCAAATAAAGGGCTATGGATCCACTATAAAGGTTTGATTCTCATATTTGCTGAAGACTCTAGAATTACTCTTCCTGTTAGGCCTTTGGTGAGGGGATCCGCTAGATTCCTCTTAAACCTCATATACTCAAAGGAGAGAATTTCACTCTTCAGCAATTGTTTCACAGCTCCATGTCTAAGGCGTAAATGCCTTTTTTTGCCGTTATATATACACAGTGTTTTAGCAATACCTATATGGCAGCCTGTGAATCGCAATGCATACAGACTGGTACTGACGCCCCCACAACGGTACGTCTCCCAGTAGGTTTCTTAACTATTTTGCCTATTGCCCTACTAGCTCAAGAGTTATGGACTCAGACTCTATGATGAACCGTGTTATGCACGCCTGCTTTACTTATTTCCATGAAATAACTTCTCCACATAGTATGAACACATATCCTCTAGTGGTACCCACATCGTCATTGTTCATTACCCAATTTGCATCACAATATTTTTCTAACACTACATGAAACTTATTAAAATGCAAACATAAATTCAATGTACCTTTAAGGTACCTCAAAAATCAACGAAGAACGGTCCAATGATTTTTTTCAAGAATATGTGTATATCTCTACTCGATCTACTCACAACATATGCAATATCAAGTCTAAATAGTTCATCAGAAACATAACACTCCGTATAAATTTTGCATATTCAGATCGAGTAACAATATCTTCATTATTCTTCTTAAGACTCATACTAGCATTATAAATTTACAAGAGTAACATCATAGCAGTTAAATCTCTTTAGTAAGTTTTCAATGAAAAATCATTTTTTATTTTTCTTATCTTAATATCTAGTATCACATAGTAAAATCAAATGATTTTTCTATTTCTTTTCCATTGAATGATGGTTTTAACCACTATCTCCCCCACATTTGAGATATTAAGAATATATTTCAATTTCTCAAACATATTTATGCATGAATACATAAATTATAAACATCACAATAAATTGATGTATACTATCATCAATAATTCATTTAATTTTACATGACTATATTTCAATACATTTCATCAATAAGAGATATATTGTTCATGATATCTCTTCATAATGACATAGTAGGCATATTTCAACAAATGTTATCCAAAACATTTATTCATTAGTTGTTACATTTTAAAATCACATAACAACATCACCAGAACACAAATGCATCTCTATGTCACAATATATGAAACATCTCAATCACATGTGTTATTCACAATTTATATATTTGATGTTCTTATCTATGAATGATTAATAAGAAAAATTAGACAAAATTTTTATTTTCATTTTTCATGATCATAGACATGCTCGATAAAATATTTGACATGAATAACTTCATATTTTCAACCAATGAAAATATGCATGCATAATTGACCAACAAGATCTTAAATAGCCCTTATAAAATATCACACATTTTAGCATAACTATCAAGATCTTAAACTATAGTCAATTTCTACGAGCTACACATAGACATGAAAGATTTTGCACATTTTTTGTTTTTTTCGTGCTACCAACAAGCTAGGTAATAAACCAATATTGTTCTAAGGTCAAACTAAATTATTATCACTAATAATAATTTTTCAATTTCATAAAAAAATTATGGTCAAATTGAATACTTTTAAACATAACAATTTATAATATCAATCACGCATTTGTATTGTCAATTAAAAAATACTCACTACCTTAATCTTTTAATTGCTTCACAATTTCTAGTTGCACCACTAAACAACTTTAGCAATATTATTCATCGTTGCATCACTAAACAACTTTAGCAATATTCATCACTGCATCACTAAACAACTTTAGCAATATTCATCATTTTCAAAAATGTCATTCTACACACATGAGCTTTATTATTATTTTAGTCCATGCTAATATAATAATTAGACTTCTCAAATAACATCACATTTGATAAAACATAATACAACAATAATAATATTATTCCTTACCTCATGTCATGAAGAAACAATTTGATATAGTAGATAATAATAAACAATAATCCACAAATATTTATTGAATATTATGTCCAAATATAGTCATGAAATAAAGTTGTTAAATCATCATCTCTCATATATATATAAAGATTTGAAAAAACTTTAATCTCACAATATTACATTCGATCTAAATAAAATTCATTCAATATCCATCATCAATAAGTTAAACTATATTTGTGGAACTAATTAACTCATCAAAATATTCTCCACTAAAAAGATTTGATTGAATTTCAATCACCGACTTGTTGAGATCAAATACAAGATAATTATAAACAAATTCTAGATATCATTCTTTTAATTTTCTTGATTTATCATCTTCTCCAATAAAGTCAAAGCTTCATACTCAAATAAAAGGAAATTAAACACAAAAGTCAATCCAATTTGCAGAAAATACTAAATTACTTAGTGGAACAAGTCACCCAAATATTTGCAATTGAGATAGATTTAATCTAAATTTAAATATTAATGATCAGTCAGATTTCTACCAAGAATCACAAGATATCCACAAAAAGAATTTAAACAATTTTAATTGTTTTTTTTTTTTTTTTTGCAACAGAAATGGGTGTGTTTTGGCAAAGTTATTGATTTAATTTGTGCATTTTTTTTCTTTTTGATAAATTGAAACCTAAATTCAATTAAAATTTACCTTTATGGGCGGTATATAATGCACCAAGTGGTTGTTTGATAATTTTTATGAAAATCTGCCCTAAGGAAGAATCGAACCCCCACTCTCTGTTATCTTAGGCGGAGCGCTCACCTACTGCACCAAGTGGTTGTTCGATAAAAAATTGCCTTTATGGGCGGTATATAATGCAGTTAAATATTTTAAATCATTCATGCCCCGTTTGCACGGTGCAGGATCAATCAACCCCCACTCTGGCTATCTAGGTGATGCGCTCACTCACCCGTTGCACCAAGTGGTTGTTTGATAATTTTTATGAAAATCTGCCCTAAGGCAGAATCGAACCCCCACTCTCTGAAAAATTTGCCTTTATGGGCAGTATATAATGCAATTAAATATTTTAAATCATTCATGCCCCGTTTGCACGGTGCAGGATCAATCAACCCCCACTCTGGGCTATCTAGGTGATGCGCTCACTCACTCGTTGCACCAAGTGGTTGTTTGATAATTTTTATGAAAATCTGCCCTAGGGCAGAATCGATAAAATTTGCCTTTATGGGCGGTATATAATGCAGTTAACTATTTTAAATCATTCATGCCCCGTTTGCACGGTGCATGATCAATCAACCCCCACTCTGGGCTATCTAGGTGATGCGCTCACTCACCCGTTGCACCAAGTGGTTGCTTGGTATCACGATTAGCCAACAAAACTTCAGAATGATGCTTGGTAACTCCACGATTAGTCAATCAATTGAATCTCTCACGTGTACAAAATAGATTAAGCCAATTAGCAAGTGATTATAGGAAATTCATGCTTTTGATACTCTACATAAGGAACACAAGACAAACACCCACAAACCATCTATTTAAAACCTCACATTTTCCAAAATTAAACTCAATATATAACACAAACTTGAATTTTGAAATTTTCTCACACAAAATCAAGTTTTATAACTAATTGCATCAGTCCAAAGAACAAATAATTATTCGTATATTAAAATTATCACACAAAAATTGATAAACAAATTAAGTAGACCTCCAACTCATGGTAAAACTCTTCACTACCTAGATTTCATTCAAAACTAAATGTCTAAATAAATCAATTAGTTCGATTAATCTTGAACTCAAATTTATAGATTCACATTCGCATAGAGAGCAAAATCAAATGACATTCAATATGCAATGACAATTCGCATAAAGAGAGAAAAATCAAATGACATTCAATATGCAGTGACAATTATACACAAATGAAATCAATAAAATAGACTTCCAGAAGGTTCAACCATGCAAGCTCACAATCAAACTTAAAATCAATAAAAGAGAGAAAAAGATACTGATGTCATACACGGTTCCTCATCTTAAACGCCCCTTTTTATTCTTCTGTTTCCTACTGGATAGATTTGGGATCAGGAAGATTCTTTCCCGTTAAAGATCGACATTGAAAAAAATAGAGTTTTGCTTTCAAATTGTTGGTTGTCGATCAACCGGAACGGAATCAGAAGGGTAATTGTTGTGTCGTGGTAAACCACTGCCTTGAAAGCAAAATTCGGCACGACCTCAGTGTAAATCGTTTATGCCGGTTGCTCTCCAAGGTTAACACAACATTCAACGCTCACGTCCACTCGTGAGAGAAAGATTGGAATCAAGACAAAAAAAATATGATGCTCAGAATTTGTTTTTGTGAATAAAAAAGTTAATCTCTAATTTCCTTCAACCCCCATTTAAATACATAAAATAAAATGAGAGTTTCAAACAAAATTAATTAAGAATTAATTAAGATATTAAATCAAATTAATTTATAATTAATTCAAAAAAAGTTTTAAAGGAAATTAATTAAAAAAAACGTTTTAACGGAAATGAATTCATAATAATAAAAACGTTTTTGCAATTAATGTAAAATGGTAATAAATTAAAACATAAGGTTTGTAAAAAGATCATCATTTTTCCGCGCATAGGCTAGTCATTCCCAACAGTATATTCATTTAAATTATATTATGGTTCAAGTTTATTTTGTTTTGTTTTGATATATGTTTTTATCTAATTTGATACCTAAAATCAACAATCCAAAACAGAAAATGGAGTCCTGACAATAAAGAAGAAGATAAGGGAGGGAAAAGAGAGTACACAAAGATTACAGTGGTTCAACCATTTAGGTTTATATCCACTATGCAAGATGAGTTTATTATTTAGTTCTTCACAAAACCAAGAACAAAGGAAAGATAAAAATCTCTCAAAAGCAAAGCCCAAACAAAGTACAGTACACACGAAATTGATCGAAACGATGAGAGAGAAAAAAAATTAAATCTTAACTTTTCACAATTTTCTCACTCTAACCCCCCACGTACAAGCACACTTCCCTCCCTCCTGTAACAATTTTTTATATGTGTCATAATTCAGATGGCAAACAACTTTGCCATATATCTTGAATCAACATTAACAAATCACCCTCTTGAATCAAGATATTGCAACAAAACGAAGAGAACGAAAGTGTCGAAACGAGAGAGAAATTGCACGAAGGAAAGAATTACTTCAAATGAATTCTATGCTTTGAATTGAAAACATTACAAGCATTTATAGGTAATTAATTAGTAAACCATTAACTCACTAACTATCTCACTAACCTTAAAATTCTTCATCCTTACCTCATTAAGCCACTAAGTCACATTCCTTCCAAATTGAAGGCATTATCCTAAATACATGCCACTACAATCATCCCACCATGCAACTACCATAAATGAGTGACACTGTCTTAATTTCAAATAAGTAAAATATAACTAAGTTAAATAAACGTGCATAATAAATTTGCACTAATTTTTAACACTCCTCCTTATTGCAAACATACGATCAACAACACCAAGTGCATTCTTGAGTTCTTCAAACTTGAATTTACCAAGCGCCTTGATAAATATATCAGCAACTTGGCTCTTTGGAATGTATCTTCTGCAATTGGATGTCTTCGTCAGAACTTTCTCTCGAACAAAGTGAAAATGTGTTTCAATGTGCTTTATAGGTAAATATATCACCGGTATATATCATATATACACCGGTATATATTATACCGAGGAATTTCTGACCGGTATATACCACCGGTAAATATCATATATACACCGGTAAATATTATACCGTGAAATTCATGACCGGTATATACCACTGGTATATATCATATATACACCGGTATATTTTCCAGCGAAGAGAACTCTTCAGAAAAAGTACTGGTATATATCATATATACACCGATATATAATGTAACAAAAATACCTTATTTTGACGTTCGTCTTCTCGTCTACCTCAGCACCTCTACTGCCCCCTCGAACTCTACCTCTCCTCCGGTCACGAACTCAGCATGGGCACCGACGAGGACCACCCTTAGAGTAGTCCCAACTATTCTCGGGCTTAATAGCGGAGTAGTGGGACTCCTTGAGCTAAGGGGGTTTGTTGAGAGAAGAAGGTGATGAAGCTTGGATGAGTTTGGATATGAGTTTACCAAGAACTTGATGAACAATTCATCAAGAACATGAAGAACTTAAACAACAAACTCATAAATTTCAACAATTGAAATTCAAAATTAGAGGAATAAGTATAAACAACTTTACACTTACTTGGAGTTCTTCCAAAGAACAAACCTCTAATCTTCAAAAGTCCAAAGCTTCAAAACTTCATCAATCTCAAGCAACAACCAAGAACTTCTTCTTCAACCCTTGAAGATGAATGTTCGGTTGAGAGAAAAACTAGAGAGAGGAAGAGCTTGAGAGAGAAGTCAAAAAACTCATTATTGGAAATGTTCCAATTCTCCAAAGATGGAGAATGGAAATGGATAATGGAATCCACATGGAGCCCATGCACAATGCATGGCTCCATAGTGGATTCTTAATAATAATAATTATTATAAATAATTATTAATATTATAAACTATTAATTATAATTAAAATAATTTTAATTATAATATTTATTATTAATATTAATATTATAATAAACTATCCACTAAGCCCAGTTTTCGAAAACCGACTATTCCAATATATGAATCTAAATTCATATTTTCCACTAGTCGATATTTAAATCATATTTAAATACACAAACCCTCGAACAACAGACCCGAATTCGGATTTCTCCGAGTTCTACCCTATAGTCCTGCTATACTGCTTTATCCGAGCTAGCCAGAAGAACTTAAAGGACCTACAGATCATGAGCTCCAACGATACGAGATCATTCGGTCAAAACTCTTTTAACCCGAAACGATCAACATTCGTTAACTCCCGGAGACTCCACTATAGTCCGAGAGTTGCACTCTCCTCACTGTAGATATATTATGTCCTCTTGATATAACCGTCATGAGCAAGTCGACCCTTCACAGGTTGTCCGTAATCACAACAGGGTCATATTAACCGCTTTACCCGTGTGTTACATCTTCGTTCCTTAAGTTCCACTGACACCTCTAATGAACAATTGATCAGCGGTCCAACCGACAGATCAAATCATCTCTCAAGCTTGGAGAGAGTGTGCGCAGATTGTTCAAGACTAGATGTCAGCTATTAAGGGAACAACCTATCTACTAACCCTGAAGAGCGGGTTAGGAGTAAACTCCTTCTTGCTACACTATGTCCCCAACTACCTATTGGACTTTATCCCTGAAATGATAAGTTGTTGAGTCGGTGCTAATGGGCCACTCTCACCCGTACAAATCTAAGGATACTGTCTAATAAGCAAGAGTTCATAGCAAGCTCAGGATTCAGATCGAGTTACCTAGGCCATCACAAAGTGAAATAGTCGGTCTCTTCAGTAAACGGTGTTATAAAGAGAGAGCGACTTTTTCGTGGTGCAGTCTTACGCAAACTCATCGCGTAGAACGCCCCCGCCCGCACATCTCGATGTGAAACGATTCAGATCACATCGTTCTGTGTAACACAGAGCAGGCCGCATTCAATAGTGTTACCAGGAATAGGTACCCAGCCTAATCCATATACTATAGACCGTTTTGACTATAATTGCTAGAGCTTGATCCACAATCATGTCATACATGAAGCTCCAGTATTTGGCATACATCAAGGGTTTTGTGTATTGGTATAGATTAATGCAAAACACGTTTCACTTTATTCTGGGAAATGCATTTACCGAATAAAACT
Source organism: Herpetospermum pedunculosum (assembly GCA_028017165.1). Classification (NCBI taxonomy): domain Eukaryota; kingdom Viridiplantae; phylum Streptophyta; class Magnoliopsida; order Cucurbitales; family Cucurbitaceae; genus Herpetospermum; species Herpetospermum pedunculosum. The sequence continues at coordinate 46,026,123 of CM051528.1, read as the reverse complement.
AATAACTGATTATTCTAAATAGTATATTTACAAACATAGTTTACAAACCACGAGTTTAAGGACATTAAACCCAACAAACTCCTACTTGGACTTAAACGTCCGTGGTGTATATGTTGGTAGGGAGAGAACTACAATGTCTCACATCAAATCTCCCACTATCCTTTTAGCAACTTGGATCCCTAGACTCTTCTAGGTGTCCTCTCAAACACTTTAGCCATGAGAGACCTAGTAAACCTATCTGCATGAAGTACTACGAGGTTCCCTATGTGACCATCACATAGCCTCATGGTACTACTTAAGAGTTCAACAGTCTAACTATTGCTGCTTTAAATAAGCTGCAACTCGTGCTAGTTATTACTGGGGCACCCATAATGCAACACTTGTATTCTGTTCCTCATGAACGTTTATGACAAACTTTTAACCAGGATTAAACACTCTCTGACAACTCCCACTGCAATAAGCATATTGGTTTATGTATTTCAGAAAAGATACATCTTAACATCCAATTTCTTAATGCATAGGGATAGCATCTCTTTTACCTAGATTATAGACAACTCTTGTCAATATCAGGTATAAAGAGATTATACTAGAGATTTGTTCTTACGACTCAGATGAACCTGAATCCATAGAACAAACAACCATTTTCAGAGCAATGTGAAAACGTGTCATTAGTATATGCTAAAAAGTCAGAACTTAATCCTACATCATTTAAAACGGTTAAGACAAGAATTATGCAACCCATATTATAAAAGCTACGATCTCAACATTCAAAATCACGAGACTTTGATAATCAAATCAATCCCTACATTATTTGAGACTAAGTGTTAGGTTCAACTCAGAAGTGAACTGAACAAGCTAGCAACAATATTGCTCTTAATCTAAAATAATGGTTTACAAAGGTTGAGACTCATAGATACTCTTACCAAGATAGCTAATCTTGATACGAGTAACCTAATTAACTTATATTTGGTAACAAGTAAAGAAGTTGATACACAATCAACCCCTCTACTTTGGGACAATCCCATTACCAAAAGTTCAAACCTTAAAGGTTTTTACCTTAAAGGTTCGATCTCTTCACCTTTGTAAATCTGTGACTTTAAATCATTGGTATCTTGTCTATAAATTCTTTGTTTAATTAAAAACAATGAATCCTCAATATTATCATCAAATAAGATAACATTGAGTCATATGGACAAACCAATGTTTGATGGTTTTCTCAACTATTGAGTATAACCAAGACAACTTTCTATAACATAAAGTCTTAACCAAAATGTTGTTTTCTGATTTAAATAGAACAGAGTATATATCTTTTGTTAAAATGAACAGTTCATTTATATACAACAAAAGATACAATATATACAAAACTTCTATTGTAACAGAAATATATACAGATAATTACATAACCAGAGTATGTGATTAAATATATACAAACAACACTCAAAACAGACAAGCTCCCAAGTGAACAGCTATGAAGATGTCTTCAAAAGTCATTCGTATGGAGAAACCAGCAGTCAGGAACTAGTTTCCTGAAACAGAAAGAACAAACAAGATTAGTGGTTCCTGAAAGATAATTGAGGTATGACATTCATAAATCCACCAAACTTGTTTAGACAAATAAATCGTATTTACCTCGTCGTTCTTTCTCGGCGCGTTTCTCCTCAAGGTATTTTGGGTAATTTCGCTTCCAGTGCCCGTCTTCGTTACAATGGAAACATTTTCCTTTGTCCGAAGTTTTAACCCTGGCCACAACCATCGGAGCCTTGCCTTTTCTCCTACTTCTCTTCTTTTTACGAATAGTCTTACTACTCGTAGTAATGGCTTCAAACTTAGTTCCAAACCCGGTCCCCTTCTGGAATTTCTTTGAAGTGACTACATTAGCCTTCTTCTCCTTTCCTTTAAAGGCTCGTAGGGACTCGTAAGTCTGCAGCTCATGCAGAAGAGTGGTCAAGTTATATTCAATCTTATTCATGACCATATTAGATCTGAAATTTAGAAAGCTCTTCGGAAGAGATTCTAGAATGAAGCTAACTTGGCTCTTTTCATCGATCGTAGCCCCGTTTACTTCTGTTGTCATGTAGTGGACCATCATGTTAAGGACATGCTCCCTAACAGATGTGCCCTCCTTCATTCGAGCATTGTAAACGTATTTGAGGGCTTCATGGCGAAGCGTTGAGGACGGTTGTCCAAACATCGCTTGCAATGAAGTCGTGATTTCCTTAGCGGAAACCATTACCTCGTGCCTCTTGGCCAAGACATCTTGCATGCTTGCCAAGATATAGACTCGGGCTTTATCATTAGCCCTGATCCAGCGATCGTATGCCTCACGAACACTTCGTGAAACATTTGCAGCAGGAGTCGGAGGACAGTCCTCCGTTAAGACAAATCTTAGGTCGTCTAACACTAGAATCGTATTCAAGTTGGACTTCCATGTCGCATAATTTTCGCCGGTTAATTTGTCGTTCGCTAACAGCTGTACGAAAGAACTCGCCATGCTGAAACAGAATGTAAATCTATCAGTGAAAAAGTTTTAACCTATTTAAACCAACTAAGAGATTTTAGCAGTAAAATAAAGGACCCAAACTCTTTATCTACTAACAACGATACTTTAGTAAGTCAGAATGGTCGCTGTCGATAGGACAGTCGAGCATTCCTTTACTAAATCAAGACATTCTTAACTAAATGCGAATACCAGAATAACTCATATTCCTATAGCATCTTAGTTATCGTTTTTGGAATGGATTTACTAACTCCTTAGAAAATCTAGTAAGTGTGACCCTCTATTTTTAGAATTCATAGGACGACCCTAACAGTGCAACCGAATTGGAATGTCAGAGTTGGGAATGGCCATGTGTTTCACTATCCATAAATGGTGACTGAGGTGTTCGATCTCCCATGCCCGACCCTTCGAATGGATTGGTGCCTCTTAGGGTCACCTTGCAGGCGGATCATGGGAATCTTACGGTTCAGTCCAACAGAGGAGACCACAGGAAGCACCGACGCGCTTCCTTCACCCACTTACTATAGACACTTACTCCATTCACCTTGCTATTGAAAGTTGCAAATACCATCCGAATGGGGATGCCCTATTGACATCACGAGACCGAGCAAAATTCTCACGTTGTGAACTTTTAGGAAGTGCGTAGCAGGAGAGGGATATATCATATATTCCTTCTCAACACTTGTACTAAGCATCGTAGACGGTTTTTAAGGGTACTTACTCAGGTTTTATCCAGGTAAGAAAACAAAACCTTAAGTCTATGCAAACTATTTTACCTGAGATATCTAGGTTATTAATAGATTAATTAACCTCACACCTCACCCGCACGCTCATAAAGCCTGGTTAATTTTACTCAAGTACCGGATTGTCCCCAGGTAGAAGGTGTTCCGTAAACCGTCAACTTAAATACCTCCAACCTAGAACAAGATTTCACCGGGTGAGTTTCTCATAACCTTAGCATTTACGAGATAACGACCTATTCATCTAATGAGCCAGAGGAATCATTAACCCTAAATGAACATGCATTTATCTTTGTTATAGATTTTAAAATTCTAAGTTGATTTTATAACACTTGCAAAACTAGACTTTCTATAACAACACTACATGCTTCTCAAACATGGATCACTAAGGCATGGTTAATTGAATATTTAAATACATAATCAATATAACACTTATATCAATTATGGTCTTAAACATACAACTCCTAATTCAAAATCAATATAACGCTTATATTAATCTCGTATGAATTAGGCATACATCCTATACATCATAACACTTATAACATACAAAATGGATGTAACATGCTTCCTATGGCGGGATTTTAAATCTACATGGCATACTTTATGCACAAGCAAGGGCGTTAATTTAAACCATACATCTCATGCATCCTATAAATTAAACACACTAAAACAAATCAGATTATGACAACTAGCAAGCAACAACTAATTATTACAAGCTCGTCCACCCCCCGAGCTATGCTCTTGAAGCTTTTTCGAACTCTTCGAACAACCTCAACCTCCTCGACTTCTCGCTTCTTGCACACCATGACTTCCGCAACAGCCTAAAACTCTAAGACTCAACAAATACAGACTCTCATTCAAACATTAAGCCTTAATTAACAGACAAGGCTATTACAAACCGAAAGTAAAGTACAAGAAATTAAACTGTTGTCATAATCCGATACATTTCAGCAACCAAGTAAGAAAACAAACTAAACCCACCTAGAACTCAATTCATTCCAAATTAAGAACTAAAAGCATGCTTTAATACCAATTGCTGGAACCCTCACTCAACCAACTGCGAGGGTCCCGACCCCAACCAGAGGCGCAGCGAAAGAAAGACTTAAACAAAAGCCTAAAACTGGTTGAGAACCTTTAGCAATCAATAAGGAACAAACCGCGAGAGAAAATATCAAACACTTTGAAAATTTTCATTTTGCCCGAAACACCGATCGATAAACACATTTATCGATTAGTAAACCGATCGGTAAAGGTCAACCAATAAGTGGTTGACCGATAAACTGATCGATAAAACTCAAGAAAATGAACCGGTATATATCACATATACATCGGTACATTTTCTACCAAAGAGAACCCGACCGGTAGAAACGGTGTAAACATACCGGTATATATCATATATACACCGGTATATTTTATACCGAGGAATTCATGACCGGTATATATTGTATATATACACCGGTATATATCATATATACACCCACCGGTATATATCATATATACACCGATATATATTATATAGAGGAATTCCTGACTGGTATATACCACCGGTATATATCACCAGTATATATCATATATACACTGATATATATTATACCGAGGAATATCTGACCGGTATATACCACCGGTATATATCATATATACACCGGTAAATATTATACCGTGAAATTCCTGACCGGTATATACCACCGGTATATATCATATATACACTGGTATATATTATACCGAGGAATTTCTGACCGGTATATACCACCGGTAAATATTATACCGTGAAATTCCTGACCGGTATATACCACTGGTATATATCATATATACACCGGTATATTTTCAAGCGAAGAGAACTCTTCAGAAAAGGTACCGGTATATATCATATATACACCGGTATATAATGTAACAAAAATACCTTATTTTGACGTTCGTCTTCTCGTCTACCTCAGCACCTCTACTGCCCCCTCGAACTCTACCTCTCCTCCGGCCACGAACTCAGCACGGGCACCGACGAGGACCACCCTTAGAGTAGTCCCAACTATTCTCGGGCTTAATAGCGGAGTAGTGGGACTCCTTGAGCTAAGGGGGTTTGTTGAGAGGGAGGAAGAAGGCGATGAAGCTTGGATGAGTTTGGATATGAGTTTACCAAGAACTTGATGAACAATTCATCAAGAACATGAAGAACTCAAACAACAAACTCATAAATTTCAACAATTGAAATTCAAAATTAGAGGAATAAGTATAAACAACTTTACACTTACTTGGAGTTCTTCCAAAGAACAAACCTCTAATCTTCAAAAGTCCAAAGCTTCAAAACTTCATCAATCTCAAGCAACAACCAAGAACTTCTTCTTCAACCCTTGAAGATGAATGTTCGGTTGAGAGAAAAACTAGAGAGAGGAAGAGCTTGAGAGAGAAGTCAAAAAACTCATTATTGGAAATGTTCCAATTCTCCAAAGATGGAGAATGAAAATGGATAATGGAATCCACATGGAGCCCATGGACAATGCATGGCTCCATAGTGGATTCTTAATAATAATAATAATTATAAATAATTATTAATATTATAAACTATTAATTATAATTAAAACAATTTTAATTATAATATTTATTATTAATATTAATATAAAATATTAATATTATAATAAACTATCCACTAAGCCCGGTTTTCGAAAATCGACTATTCCAATATATGAATCTAAATTCATATTTTCTACTAGTCGATATTTAAATCATATTTAAATACGACTTCTTCCGGTTATATATTTAAATCATATTTAAATACACAAACCCTCGAACAACAGACCCGAATTCAGATTTCTCCGAGTTCTACCCTATAGCCCTGCTATACCGCTTTATCCGAGCTAGCCAGGAGAACCTAAAGGACCTACAGATCATGAGCTTCAACGATACGAGATCATTCGGTCAAAACTCTTTTAACCCGAAACGATCAACATTCGTTAACTCCCGGAGACTCCACTATAGTCCGAGAGTTGCACTCTCCTCACTGTAGATATATTATGTCCTCTTGATATAACCGTCATGGGCAAGTCGACCCTTCACAGGTTGTCCTTAAGTTCCACTGACACCTCTAATGAACAATTGATCAGCGGTCCAACCGACAGATCAGATCCTCTCTCATGCTTGGAGAGAGTGTGCGCAGATTCTTCAAGACTAGATGTCAACTATTAAGAGAACAACCTATCTACTAACCCGGAAGAGCGGGTTAGGAGTAAACTCCTTCTTGCTACACTATGTCCCCAGCTACCTATTGGACTTTATCCCTGAAATGATAAGTTGTTAAGTCGGCGCTAATGGGCCACTCTCACCCGTACAAATCTAAGGATACTGTCTAATAAGCAAGAGTTCATAGCAAGCTCAGGATTTAGATCGAGTTACCTAGGCCATCACAAAGTGAAATAGTCGGTCTCTTCAGTAAACGGTGTTATAAAGAGAGAGCGACTTTTTCGTGGTTCAGTCTTACGCAAATTCATCGCGTAGAACGCCCCCGCCCGCACATCTCGATGTGAAACGATTCAGATCACATCGTTCTGTATAACACAGAGCAGGCCGCATTCAATAGTGTTACCAGGAATAGGTACCCAGCCTAATCCATATACTATAGACCGTTTTGACTATAAATGCTAGAGCTTGATCCACAATCATGTCATACATGAAGCTCCAGTATTTGGCATACGTCAAGGGTTTTGTGTATTAGTATAGATTAATGCAAAACACGTTTCACTTTATTTCGATAAACGCATTTACCGAATAAAACTAATAACTGATTGTTCTAAATAGTATATTTACAAACATAGTTTACAAACCACGAGTTTATGGACATTAAACCCAACATCATTGATTTTGACTCTTTCATGTCAAAACGATTTAACAAACTGTTTGCATATCCTTTCTGTGAGACAAAGTATTCATCTGACCTTTCAACCTCCAAGCCAAGAAAACACCTCGCTTCACCCAAACTCTTCATTTCAAGACGAATAGACAAAGCATCTCGAAGATTATTAATTTCAACTTCATCATCGCCCGTTATGATCATGTCATCAACATAGAGTAGAAGCATTGTACATATTGAAGTTGTCCTTTTAACAAATAGACTTTAATCTGCATTTGAAGACTTGAACACACAAAACTCAAGATATTGAGCAATCTTATCATACCAAGCACGATGAGCATGCTTACGGTGGCATATCGACAAATGTCATTATTGTTACGCCGACCACCAGGCCGTAAGACCATACAAAGCCTTTTTGAGTCGAAACACATAATTTGGAGACTCCGTAGAAACAAAACCATGAGGTTGTTCCATAAAAATGTCTCGATCCAACTCCCCATAAAGGAAAACATTCTTCACATCTAACTGTCATAATTTTCAATCTTTGCAAGCAGCTAATAAAATAATTGTACGAATAGTTACCATTTTTGCAACAGGAATGAATCTCTCCTCGTAATCTACACCATATTGTTGTGAAAAAACTCGAGCAACAAGACGAGCTTTATACCTGTCGATAGTACCATCAGGTCTTTAACTTGTAAACTCATTTACAAGTAACTAACTCAACATTCTTCGGCTTTGGAACAAGTTTCCATGTGTCATTCTTGTTTAAAGCCGAGAATTCCTTCTGCGTTGCTTCTTCCCATTCAAGAGTACCTCTAGCTTCATTGTAAGACTGAGGTTCATCTTCACAAATATCACCAAAAAAAAATAATATACAACCGAACAATTATTTAATTGTACCTCATAATCAGATAAATAAATGGGTTGTGTTCTTCGCCTAGAAGACCTTCGAACAACAGTCTATGTATCTTCATTTGCTTGAACATTTTCTCCCGGACTAGTATTAATCTCATTTTCATTCGATTTATCATCAGTAGAGAAAGGTGACAAGTCAACAATATCTTTCTTTGAACTTGCATCCATTTGATGTGATGAAACTTCATCAAACACCACATCTCGAAAAACAAAAACTTTCCTTGTATTTGGATCCATACATCTACATCATTTTTTGTGAGTATCATATCCAACAAAAATACAACGCCTAGTCTTTGGGTCAAGTTTAGTACGCTTACTCTTTGAAACATGAACATAACAAACTGACCCAAAAACTCGAAGATAACTCACATTGGGTTTACGACGATATAGTACCTCAAAAGGAGATAGATTTGACCCGGCGCATGGAGGTAGACGATTTATGACGTGACAAGCTGACTGAATAGCTGCTACTCAAAAATCCTTTGGAAGGTTCTTTGCATGCAGCCAAGATAAGCACATAGATGTAAGATATGCTAATTTACGTTTAACAACTCCATTGTTCCGTGGAGTGTTAGAATATGTCATTTGACGTTGAATGTCATGCTCTTTGCAATAATTATGAAATTGATCAGACATATATTCTCCCCCATTATCTGTGCGAAAAAACTTGATCGGCAACATAAATTTCTTCTCCACTAACTTCTTGAACTGGATAAACTTGGAGAAAGTCTCACTTTTAGCCTCCAAAAAATACACCCAAGTGAACCGAGTAAAATCGTCCACTATAACCATAACATAACGACAACAAGAATAACTAGGTATTTTCGTCGACCCCATTAAATATGAATGAACTAACTGCAATGCAACAGTAGCTCTATTATTTGAATTTGGGAAGGGGAGACGATGTGATTTTCCAAATTGACAATCAAAACAAACCACATCATCACAAAATTCTTTAAAGAGGGGAACACCCTCAAGAAGCTTCTTCATAGAAATTCTTTGCAACAATTGATAACCAACATGGCCCAACCGAGCATGCAAAAGTGTTGCACTATCATTCTAACATGTCTTTTCAACATATGCCTCAGTTGCAGACAAAACATAAAGGGAATCTTTTCTCTTTCCAGTAAACAAAACATCAGCATCAAATTGCTTAATATTAGAAACAATTTTCACATCATTTGGACCAAAGAGAACATACCTCCCAGAGTCGGCAATTTGAGAGACTGAAACCAGATTCTTTTTTAAACTAGGAACATGATAAACATCTTCAAGAGAAACACCATCAACATTTGGTGCACCATCCTTAACGTTAACTTGCTCTTCTTGAACAACAAGATGTATGGAATTATCACTCGTTGCAATGACTCTTCTTCCTTGATAATTCATCAGAGAGAAGATAAACATTTCCAGTTGAATGATGAGAATAACCAGAATCAACAATTCAATCTTCATTATAATCTATAAAAGCATTAGCATGCAAATTATTGGGTTGATCTATAGAAGCATTAGCATTGTTCCCAAGTAACTTGTTCAGATTTGTTACTTTCTTGTACAACATTTGTTTCTGCTTCTTTGAGAATCACCCGACAATTTTGTCTAATATGGTCGAATTTCCCACAATGATGACACATCACTTTCACCCGACAATCACATTTGATGTGTCCCGACTTGTCGCACCTAAAAAATTCTTTTAAAGTACCCTTGGACTACCCTTCAACCTTGGAATCCTTGTCGTCATTTGAATAAAGCATTGAAGAAGAATTAAATTTTCCTTTGTCTTTTGCATAAAGAACAATTTTCACCTCAGAGGGAGTTTGCTTGTTGTTGCCAAACATTTGTTTCATCAATGCCTCCTGATTTGAGAGCAAGTTTTTCAACTCAATGATAGAAGGTTGTTTTACCCAACCTTGTATCGACGAAATAAATGGCATAAACTCCTTTCGCAGTCCACGAATAAGATAACGACGCACACGGGCATCATTAATAGGATCCTCCTTGTCTAAGTCTGAAATTTCAGAACACAAAGTTTTAATTTTCAAAAAATATTCTGAAACCGACAAATTACCTTGAGTCCTTCCAGCAAGTTCGTTTTCCAAATACTGCAACCTCGTCGTGTTCTTTTGAGTGAACGACCTTTCAAGTGTATCCCACACTTTCTTTCGAGAATTTACATCACGAACATGCTCAATATACTCTTTGCCAATAGAAGTCTGCAAAGCAAATAAAGTTTTGCCACACTTGATCTTCCACTTCCTTCGTGCCTCAACATTTTTCAGAGAATCTTCTGGAATTTTTGCATCATCATCGGAAACAAGATCTCACAGATCTTGCCCTTGTAGAAAAGCTTTCATACATAGCTTCCAATAACTATAATTATCACTAGCAACCTTGTCTACATAAACACTTTTTCCACCTTTCATCTTCAACGAGTATTTAAACTCAAACACAAGACAAAGAACCTGGAAGCACTGATACCATGTAACAAAACGAAGAGAACGAAAAATGTGGAAAGAAGAGAGAAGTTGCACGAAGGAAAGAATTACTTCAAATGAATTCTATGCTTTGAATTGAAAACATTACAAGCATTTATAGGTAATTAATTAGTTAACCATTAACCCACTAACTATCTCATTAACCTTAAAATTCTCCATACTTACTCCACTAAGCCACTAAGTCACATTCCTTCCAAATTGAAGGCACTATCCTGCATACATGTCACTACAATCATCCCATTATGTCACTACCGTATATGACTTCTACTATCTTAATTTCAAATAAGTAAAATATAACTAAGTTAAATAAACTTGCATAATAAATTTGCACTCATTTTTAACAAACATATCCAAGCTTAAGATGAAAACACTAGCAACATTAACTCATCAAACACTACCTAACAATTCAACAATAGATTAGCCAATACCTACCTTAAGTAGGTCACCTCTAATCAACATTAGCACGGCTTGACTTTTGTTTTTTATAAATTCCTAAAACGCCCTCAATTTTTAAATTTTTTTTAAAAAAATTGTAATTTTTTGTGTATTTTATATTTCATATTTAGATTGTCATTTAATGTATATTTAACTTTTTATTAAATAAAATTCGAATTATTTATATTATTTTTATATTGTTCATTAATATTTATTGCTTTAATTGACTTTTTCATATTTATCTTGTTCACAATTTTTCGAAATTTCAATCAAAATTTGAATATTACAGCAAATTTTATATTCCATGTTTAGATTGTCATTTAATGTATACTAACTTTTTTTCTTATCTACATTTTGTCGTGAGTTAACATTTTTTTCTGCCCAACTCCATATCTTGTAATATTTCAACTTTTCTAACATATATACTTCGTTTATATACTATAATCTAATATATATTTCGTTTATATACTATAATCCAACATATATACTTCGTTTATATTTTTTCTTTTAATTATTTCCTCTGTCGTAATTCAACTTTAGTTTTGAACTATATAACTCATATTATAAAGTATATCCCACATTTATGAAATATAAACATGAATTAAAACAAGAATATACTCATATTATTAAATATACACCACGTTTATAAAATATAAACCCCAATTTTTTTCTCATTCTCTTCCTCTCTTTCCCACATGCGCGTTGTTGTTCCTACTTTGTGTCAAGTCTCCCATGAAAAACCCAGAATTGTCGTCGTCGCCTTCCTCTCCCTCGCCATCGTCGCTCCCATGTTTCAACTATGCGCTAGAGTCGCCCATGGAAAAACCAGAATCGTCATTGTCGCCTATATCAGCCTCGCCGCCGTCGAATTAGTGTTGTTGCCTCTGTTCCATCACAAATCCTCGTCGTCGTCAACACCGTCGTTGTCGCCCGAAGCTAGGGCTTTTACGATTTTCTTAGAACCACGAAATCCTAGTTGACATAAGTTTTAGAGATTTTAGGATTTTCAAAAAAGAAGAGGGGGAGCCGAGAGGTTCATATCTTATTAGAATAGGAGACGATCTTTTGTTTAAAATAATTCCTAAACAATCAATTATGTTTTCTAATATTTTTAATCAATTAATTTTAATTACAACTAAATCTAATATATGAACATTCAGGTAATTTCAATTATTTGTTGAGCCTACATTAGCCAAACTGAGGAAAAAACTTAAATTTAATTAGAAGGTTGACGTTTGTGTAATTAGAGTCTATAAAGTATCTATCTACGTAAAGAACTCTAACCATTTCTCTAAAATGAAACCAATAAGAAAAATCGAAGCCCACCTAATCTATTTTTAGAATACAAAACTGTTGGTTTTTTGTCTTTTGAATTAGTAAAAACGCCTGGAATGAATCCAGGCCACAAATTATATGATTAATTTCTGGCCACATATTTGGATCATTTCTGGCCACATATTTGGTAGTAAACTTTTGTATGTTCACAAAATTCAAGTTGTCGAGACTTGCCAAAATAATATTTATATGCCGATTATACCGACTAACTTGTAGTTAGTGATAACCAGGTCGATCCACAGGGAGCGATCTATAATCCTAATTTAATTGAATTGAATTTGCTATGACAAAATAGGGGGATTTTGTTTGGGAAAAACAGTGGCGAAAACTAAATTTAAGCTAACGGAAAATTAAAACGGGAAGTATGAAATTGACGAATACGATTGATTAGTAAGTGTCGGGATTGATCTAATGTACTTTGGTTCATTGATTAATAAGTGAATTAGCCAAGACGTTTCATGCACACAAAATGTTTTGTCCCTCTCGGGTCCAAACATCCCAATGAATTAATTAGGAACGTGCAATTCTAATTAAACATGCCCGCTAATTAATCTAAGTTCATGAGTCTTAAATCAATTAACAAACAGTAACGGGTATCATTGAGACGAATTAATCCTAGAACTAATTCGATTTATCTCTTAATCTTAAGCCCGCCGTGAGAACGTTAATCAATTCCTACCCCCAACTGTCACTTGGGCTCGAATTGATTAGCCACGAGCTAGACTTTCGCTACTAAGTATTGAAGTTTGTCAAAAATCAACACTAGCGGACTAATCATGCGTAACTAATTATGGACGTCACTCCTAATCGGAAAGGCAAGTCATTCGTTCTTAATACAGACCAAGAGATGCAAGAAAAATCATTCATTCATGCTAAACAATTCAATTAAGCTCTAATCTCACCTAATACAAAAGATAATCAATCTCTAAACTTAACTAACCAATCACTAACCTCTAGCTATCCATGGAGATGGAGGTTGCCCAAGCATTCATGGAGGTTGTCTCCTTCATACAACCCAAAAATGGGTAAAAACCAGAAAAATGGGGAAGAAAACGGCAATCCCGAGGGGAAAAAGGGAGAAGATCCGTCTAAAAATTGGAAAAGAAAGCTTTATAGCCGTCGGAGCGTCGAGACGCTAGGACAGCGTCTCGACGCTGTGCCCTAAGTTGGCAGCCCGCGCGCTCGGGGTAGCGTCGAGACGCTCGGCCAGCGTCTCGACGCTGTCAGCGTTGAGCGAGCGTTGAGACGCGCGCGCTCGACGCTGGCACTCGTCAATCTTCGAAAATTGTCGGGGCAGCGTCGAGACGCTTGGCCAAGCGTCCCGACGCTGAGCAGCGTTGAGCCAGCGTCTCGACGCTGCCGCTCAACGCTTGCTCTCGGGTTTGGTGGCCAAAAATTACCTTTCCATGGCAATTTTTGCCATTTCTTCAATTCTTCAAGCCCCCTCACTCCCGATGCGTCCATGAAGCTCTAAAACGCCGCTTTTAGCTCCGAAACACGTCCTCAGACTCCTCGAGCTCTCTACCATGGGTTTACCTACAAAAAGACATTTTAATCAATATTGAGCATGGTTTTAGCTATAATTAGGGAGTAAATAATAGCTCTATTTTGGAGCTATCAATATTCTCTGGTGATTCCTGGCCACACGTTTGTAGATGAATCCTGGCCACATGTTCCCTTTAACATTTCCTATATAAATCAACTATAATTCATTTGAGAAATCACTCCTTTGAGAATCAACTTCATTCCTCAATAATTCTCTCATCTCCGTCCCCTCATAGAAATCCTCCATAAAATTGTTTTCTCTGAGTTATTATTTAACTCTTGATTCTGAGCTGGTGTATAAAGCGTGTATGATTGAACGGTCATTCCTACAGTGCAAAGGTGATCGATAGCTGGGTTGTTTTTATCCTGGAGGCGGCGTGGTTGATAGACTGTTGTGCACAACACTGGGTAGAGCCCCAAAACGTCTTAAAGAGAGCGACCTAGTCCGCGACTCAACCCAGAAGTTTTTGTTATCGGTAACTTCGTTCCATTTTTATTTCTGCAGCAACGGGTTTACAACAATTTTAAGACGTAGTTTCTGCCATGAATAATTTGGATGAGTCTTCTGGTTCTTTCGCCGACGTCAATAAACCATTTAAGTTTGAGGGTATGCATTTAAAAGCGTTGGAGGCAAAAAATGTTATTTTTCTTAACCATGAAAAAAGTAGCATTTGTCCTTATTGTGATAAAACTTTTAGTTCCACCATCTCCATCTACTTTTGCATCTCCATCTACTACTACATATCTACCTACTTCTGCATCTCCCAGTACTACAGTTAGTGTAGAAGAACGTGAGAATAAGGTTAAAGATTTACAATCATGGGAAAAAATGATTTTCTCTGTAAAAACTTTATGATGAATGGACTTTCTGATGATATGTATGACTACTATAGTTCTTATAAATCTGCGAAGGAAATATGGGATGCACTGAAGAAAAATTATGACACGGAAGAAGCTGGAATAAAGAAGTTTGTTGTAAGCCGGTACTTGAAGTTTCAAATGGTGGATGATAAATCTGTGGAGGCCCAAACTCACGAGCTTCAGAAGATTGCTCACGAAATCGTCAACGAAGGTATGACATTAGATGAGCAATTTCAAGTAGTTGTAATGATAGACAAATTTCCCCCTTCCTGGAAGGACTTTAAAAATCTTCTTAGGCATAAAACCAAAGAGTTTTCTTTAGAGAGTTTAATTACCCGTCTACGTATTGAGGAAGAAGCCCGGAAACAAGATCAAAGAGAGGAGGTGTTGGTTATTTCTAACAACTCCAAAAGATCGAAGAATGCGATTTTGAAGCCTAACGACAAAAGTTTTAAGAATCAAAATCGCAATTCAAACTTGAATTCCAATCGCGATAGTGTTAGAAATTCTGACCAGAAGCGGAACCATTCAAGGTACCAACCTGGTAGACAGCAACCACCCAGACAGAATGACGCTGGACAGTTTGTTTGTTACAATTGTAATAAACCAGGTCATATGGCACGCAAGTGTAGAAACAAGCCAAGCCCTGCTTCGCAGGCTAACTTGACTGAAGAGGCTTATATAGCCATGATCACTGAGATCAACATACTTGGTGGATCTGATGGGTGGTGGGTAGACACTGGTGCTTCGCGCCATGTCTGCTATGATCGTGTTATGTTCAAGACATACACAACTGTTGAAGATATGAAAGTGTTGTTGGGAGATTCTCACACCACTAAAGTTGTTGGAATTGGAACTGTGGAGCTAAAATTTACCTCAGGAAAGACTCTTACTATGAAAGAGGTTATGCACACTCCTGAGATTAGGAAGAATTTAGTTTCTGGCTTTCTGCTCAATAAGGTTGGGTTTACTCAATCGATAGGGGCTGATTTGTATATCATCACTAAGAATGGTACTTTTGTGGGAAAATGTATGCTACTGATGGCATGTTTAAATTAAATATTGATTTGAATAAAGCATCTTCTTCTGTCTATATGATGTGTGATTTTAACATCTGACATGCTAGACTTTGCCATGTTAATAAAAATGTGATTAAAAATATGAGTAATCTAGGTTTAATTCCTAAATTGTCTATGAATCATTTTGACAAATGTAGTTATTGTAGTCAAACAAAAATAACTAAGACCTCACATAAATCAGTTGATAGGATTTCTGAGCCTCTACATTTAATTCATTCTGATATATGTGAGTTAGATGGAACATTGACCAGAAATGGTAAACGATATTTCATTACTTTTATTGATGACTTTTCTGATTACACATATGTATATCTAATGAAAAATAAAAGTGATGCGCTTGACATGTTTAAATCATTTGTAGCTGAAGTTGAAAATCAATTCAAAAAAAAGGTTAAGAAACTTCATAGTGATAGAGGTACTGAATATGATTTGAGCATGTTTATTGATTTTTATAAATCTAATGACATTATTCATGAAAAAACTGCATCATATTCACCTGAAATGAATGGTAAAGCTGAAAGAAAAAATAAAACATTAACGGAGGCAATAGTTTCTATTTTATTAAATTATGTGTAGGATCTAATGGCAACACTAGAGGGGGGTGAATAGAGTTGTCTAGCAATTTTAAATTTTAAACGTTAAACCACTCAAGCAACAAAGAAAACGAATCAAAGCAAGTCTATATCATGCAATCTAAGAGATTAAAATAATTAAAACAAAAATTGAAATGCAGAAAAATAAAAGTAAGGAAGAGAGGACACCGAGAATTTATAGTGGTTCGGCGAATTGCCTACTCCACTCCCCAAGACTCCTTCTTGGGTATTTCACTAAGAGATCCTCTTGCGGGTGAGAACCAAACCGAAAACGACCCTCTTTATTTTTTTTTCACCTAGGCTAAAGAGAAACCCGTGATCCTTTTTACTGGTTCAGGATCCAACCAATTTCTTTTTCACACAACCCAAGGTGTACCCACACCTTAATACAAAACCCGAGAAAATAAAACTTACAACGAATTACCTCTAAAAAGATAAGATATTACAGATGAACACAGCAGACAAACGCTCTAAAATTTCTCACAAATGTAGGATGATCAAGTTTAGGAGTATGTGAGAGATTTGCAAGTTGAATTCGATTTTGAGAGCAAAAGATCAAAAATGATTTTGCTAGGATTTTTTTTTCTTGGAAATTGCTCACCTTTCAAAAATGAGAATGGCTACCATTTTAAAAAGAAAATGTTCAAAACTAGCCATTAGATTTAGGGTAAGATGAATGTAGGGTGGAGATTGAAAGATGGGAAAGGAATGGATTTTTGAATTTTGAATTTGAGATGTAGGAAATGAATGAATTTCATTTTGAATTTAGAATTTGAGAGATAGGAAAGGAATGAGTTTTTTAATTTAGAATTTGAGAGATAGGAAAGGAATGGATTTTTTAATTTAGAATTTGATAGATAGGAAAGTAATTGATTTTAGAATTTAGAATTTGATAGATAGGAAATGAATGAATTTTTGAATTAATTTTTCTTAATTTCAAAAATTTAGTCGCCTCTGTCATGTGTCCACCTTTGGATGGTCCACGTTTGTCATGATCACTCGATCCTTCTTTTGTCTTTGAGCTCTGATTCGAACCATTCAAAATGCGTTGGAATCGTCTTTCCGAACTCTACATAATAGATACTTTGAAACACTAAAAATGTGAGTACAAAAAATGAGTTTGTTATCATCAAAATATATAGTTTGATTGAAGCCATAAAGCTAACATTATGGTGCAACATCTTATTGGTGGGGGAAAATATTGTTAAATGTATGTTATATACTAAATAGAATTTCTAAGTCTAGGAGCATGACTTCTCCCTATGAGATCTTGAAAAATAGGCAACCTAATCTCTCTTACCTAAGAACATGGGGTTGTTTGGCCTATGTTAGAATACATGATCCTAAGAGGGTTAAGCAAGCAAGTAGAGCCTATGAATGTGTATTCATCGGGTATGCAGTAAATAGCAAAGCATATAGATTCTACGATATAAATGCGAAAATCATTATAGAATCAAATGATGTTGATTTCTATGAGAATAAATTCTCATTTTCTAAGAATAGTGGGGGCCATTGTCTTGCAATATTTCTGAGATTAGATGTAATGAACCCTCTAAGAATATAGAATTTGAACCTAGGAGAAGTAAAAGAGCTAGAATAGCTAAAGACTTCGGTTCTGATTTCATTGCCTATACCCTAGAAGAAGATCCGACCAATATCAAAGAAGCATTGTCTTCCTTAGATGTTGATTTATGGAAAGAAGCCATAAATGACAAAATGGAGTCCCTAGAGTCTAATAAGACCTGACACTTAGTAGACCTACCTCCTGGCTGTAAACCCATAGGATGTAAGTGGATCTTAAAGAAGAAACTAAAACCCGATGGTACTGTAGACAAGTACAAGGCACGCCTAGTTGCCAAAGGTTTTTAACAAAGAGAGAATGTAGACTTCGTTGACACTTACTCACCCGTCACTAGGATAACGTCCATTAGAGTTTTAATTTCTCTAGCGGTCGTGCACAATTTAGTTGTGCATTAAATGGATGTAAAGACAACCTTTTCTAAATGGTGAATTGGAAGAGGAAATTTACATGGAACAACCGGAAGGTTTTGTTGTCCATGGTCAAGAGCAAAAGGTCTGCAAGTTAGATAAATCTTTGTATGGTCTTAAGCAAGCACCAAAACAATGGCATGAAAAGTTTGACAACTTGATCATCTCAGATGGTTTTCATGTCAATGAAAGTGACAAATGTATCTATTATAAATCAATAGACGCCATTTGCACTATTATATGTCTTTATGTAGATGACTTCCTGATTTTTGGCTCAAATATTCACGTTGTGAACAAAGTGAAATCAATGTTGTGTTCCAACTTTGATATGAAAGACCTCGGAGACGCGAGTGTAATCCTTGGTATAAAGATTACTAGGTCTGAAAATTAAATTTATCTAGATCAATCTCACTACATTGAGAAGATTTTAAAGAAATACAATTACCATGACACTAAACCTGCTAGTACACCATTTGATACAAGTGTAAAATTATTAAAGAACACTAGTGAGTGTAAGACAGTCGGAATATGCAAGCATTATTGGCAGTCTTCGGTATGCCACTGATTGTACTAGACCCGACATTACCTATTTCGTAGGATTATTATGCAGGTTTACGAGCAGACCTAGTCTAGAGCATTGGCACGCTGTTGAAAGGGTCATGAAGTACCTGAAAAGAACCATGAGCTTAGGATTACATTATCAGAAGTTTCCAGCTGTATTAGAAGGTTACAGTGATGCATACTAGAATACTTTATCAGATGACTCCAAGGCAACTAGTGGCTATATCTTTAGTATAGTCAGTGGTGTTGTTTCTTGGAAGTCAAAGAAACAAACCATTTTGGCTCAGTCCACTATGGAATCTGAGATAATAGCACTAGCAACAGCTAGTGAAGAAATAGGATGGTTGAGAAGCCTCCTAGCTGAGATCCCTTTATGGCAAAGACCGATACCAGCTGTGTTGATTCACTGCGATAGTACCGCGGCTATTGCAAAAATCTAGAACCGTTATTATAACGGTAAGAGACGACAAATACGTCGTAAGCACTGTACAGTTAGAGAGTTTCTCTCAACAGGAGCTGTAAGGGTGGATCACGTACGCACTGATGATAACTTAGCAGATTCTTTGACGAAAGGATTAACTAGAGAGAAATTCCACAAGACCTCTAAGGGAATGGGACTATTGCCTATAGAACGATGAGTCACTCGTAATGCTAACCCAACCTAAATGACTGGAGATCTCAAGAAATAGGTTCAACGGGTAATAACAAGTTATGAAGTGATATGACTTAGATCATGCAATTTCTTTCGTATAATCGAAGCATGAAGTCCTGAAGCTTTGAGAGGATGAGATAACAGGAACTCTTAATAAGATTTATACTCCATGTGGAGTGGAGTAACAAGGCTACAGGAGTACTCTTGATATACTCACCTATGTGAATGTGGAAGTGGGGCCGCTTCCTATGGAACGTTGGGAAAAATTGCTAGAGCGTTCACTAAACTGGGATAGACGTGCATGGTCATTATAGCACGGGCTTATTTCGACACCCTTGAAAGATTGATGTGTGGTGCGATTTCAGAGATAGGGTTCAAAACTTCGAGTTACCCTAGTAAAATCTAAATCATACTCACTACGCAAATGTTCAAATCGAAAGATACATTTGTTTATGCACAATCTATAAATTATGACATTGCTCGGAAATTTTTTAAAAATTCAAAGTGGGGGATTGTTGGTTTTTTGTCTTTTGAATTAGTAAAAACTGGTGGAATGAATCCAGGCCACAAATTATATGATTAACTTCTGGCCACATATTTGGATCATTTTTTGCCACATATTCTCTGGTGATTCCTCGCCACACGTTTGTGGATGAATCCTGGCCACATGTTCACTAAACTGGGATAGACGTGCATGGTCATTATAGCACGGGCTTATTTCGACACCCTTGAAAGATTGATGTGTGGTGCGATTTCAGAGATAGGGTTCAAAACTTCGAGTTACCCTAGTAAAATCTAAATCATACTCACTACGCAAATGTTCAAATCGAAAGATACATTTGTTTATGCACAATCTATAAATTATGACATTGCTCGGAAATTTTTTAAAAATTCAAAGTGGGGGATTGTTGGTTTTTTGTCTTTTGAATTAGTAAAAACTGGTGGAATGAATCCAGGCCACAAATTATATGATTAACTTCTGGCCACATATTTGGATCATTTTTTGCCACATATTCTCTGGTGATTCCTCGCCACACGTTTGTGGATGAATCCTGGCCACATGTTCCCTTTAACATTTCCTATATAAACCAACTACAATTCATTTGATAAATCACTCCTTTGAGAATCAACTTCATTCCTCAATAATTCTCTCATCTCTGTCCCCTCATAGAAATCCTCCATAAAATTGTTTTCTCTAAGTTATTATTTAACTCTTGATTCTGAGCTGGTGTATAGAGGGTGTATGATTGAACAGTCATTCCTACAGTGTAAAGGTGATCGATAGCTGGGTTGTTTTATCCTAGAGGCGGCGTGGTTGATAGACTGTTGTGCACAACACTAGCAGAGCCGCGAAACGTCTTGAAGAGAGCGACCTAGTCTGCGACTCAAGCCAGAAGTTTTTGTTATCGGTAACTTCGTTCCATTTTATTTTTAGAATATAAAACTATAAATAGGCAACTAGAGAAATAACTTAAATGGAAGAGTGCAAGTTGAAAAATAGCTAACACAATTATTTCGTTGGAAAATACCTAACTTTTATATTTAGCATAATATTTATAATGTGTTGTGACAAAACTACCCTTATTGATATTTAACCATTGGATCATTGAACTCAAACTCTCAATAAAAAAAAAGGATAAAGGAAGAAAATTTATACTTCTAATAATAGTACCAAAATTCCTATAAAAAAACAATGATTATTGGAGGAAATACGTGGGCAAATCATATAGAAAAAATTAAAATTAGTAAATTGTTATATCAGTTCAAATTAGTTGCTAAGATTCAAACGAGTATTAAAAAACAACATACTTTTTTTTTTTGTTGAAAAAAACAACATACTGGTATTATTGTGTTCTTAGTTGGAATCGACAGAAGAACATACTAATAACAAAGATGATATTGAATTACTTCTTCTCGGAGTATACAATCCAAATTAAATCGATCACATCTTAATAATTTAATGTATTTACAAGTATACATCATTTGTGATGATTAGAAAATGAACACTCACAGTTCATGATTAGAAAAAAATTTGTGTAATAAAAACTAGGTTTTGGTAGCCAAAAACAGTGTGGTTGTGAAAATCATAAATGATTATTATGGTTTGCATCCACCCAAAATCACTGTCTAACTTTGTTTTGATACCCCCAAGAATCAGCCTCATCATTGGGCCGGGCCGGCCCAAAGAATCAAAGGCCCAAGCTTGGCCCAGGCCCAAGCCCTTTGGGCCTAAGCCACTGTTTGGGCCGGGCTTGGGCCAACCCGACCCCTAAAACATAGGTCCATAGCCCAATCCATGGGCCAAACTCAATGGGCCAAAATTGGATCGGGCCTAGATCGGCCCTTTGGGCCGGGCTTGGGTTGACCCTTTAAATAAAAACTTTATTTTTAAATATAAATTTTGTATGAATTAAAACTTATTTATAGAAAATAAATCTCCTCCAAACTCAAAACTTTCGATGTGGGACAAAAATATGATAGTTTTTGGATAATGTATGCATTTTCAACTATCTCTCCATCCCTTCCCCTCGTACTAAAGTACACATTTATTTAATCTTCTTTTTCATAATATATTATTTTTCTTTCTTTTGCCACTCATTTTTTTTTCTCAATCTCATTGAACACACAAGATAATTTATACAACTTGTATAAATTTAATCTAAAAAAATGATAATTGAAATGAGCATGCAAATAAATAATAACATAATGTTATTATAATGATGATATTTTTCATTTTTTTCTATATTATTATTATTATAATTTATATATAATAAATTATTATATTGGATCGGGCCTTTGGGCCGGCCCAACAAGCCGATCCAAATACGGCTCGAACGGGTCGGCCCATGGGCCGATCCAATTAAAAAAAAAAATAGATCCATATCCAATCCGATGAATGAAAGGGTTAGGCTGGGCCTGGCCGGTCAACCGTTGACCATGGGCCGGCCTTGGATCGGGCTTGGGCTGGGCTTGGGCCGGGCTTTGGGCTTCGGGCCCAATGATGAGGCTGACCCAAGAATATTAAATAAAAAAAAAAAAAAGATAGCACACCTTCATTCATCCGATTAAAAAACATGTCAAATCGAAAAGAAGTTCACCTTAAAATCTTCGTCGTTTGAAGAGCCCCCTTTTTGAACATATAATCTTATTCTCATTCACCCACCTTGGTTAAGAATTGTCTCAAAACTCATCCTTCACCACCGTCGTTGCACTCATCGTTATACCACCGTCGTATGAAGAGTTGTTCATTATGATCGTCTTCACCGCCGCAACATCACCAATCAGACTATGTGAGCATCGTTTCGTCACATGATCTCTACCCACTGTTGTTACGAGATCTTTTTATTAAATATAAGTTTAGGATCCCATTTTTATAGGGATTTAGTTTGGTCTAACTATTTTGAAAACAACCGCTTGTACAACCCACAAATCTCGGTCATTATTTGGTCTAAATTGATCTTGTTTTTATAGACATTTAATTCAGTCTAATTATTTGAGAACAAACGTGGTTGGGTATACATTTTTGCACGATTTTATATATAGACCGTGTTGTGTATACATTTATATACATATGTTTCGCGTGTGTGAATTTATGAACATATTAGATATGTAGCACATGTGTGATTTGTTTAACTGTATTTGTTGTTATATACCCCTCAGATACGTGTTTATTTTGTGTGTGTCCTTGTAGTATGAAGAAAATAAGGTAAATGTTGAGTTACTCTCTTTATTTGTTATATGATTTACACGGAGATACTATATTTATATGACCATTTTAGTATGCGAGCGATGACAAGGACATGTGTGGTGGAGTATACCTTTTTGTACAATTTTATACATAGATCATGTGTGTATACACTTATATACATTTGTTTTCTGTGTGTAAATTTATGAACATATTATATATGTAGCGCATGAGTGATTTTTTTAACTGTATTTGTTGTTATATACCCCTTATATACGTATTTCTCATGTGTATGCCCTTATATATATTCTGGTAAAATGTCTTTTGTATGTTGTAAAGGGATATCCATGTTGTGTGTTACATACCCCTCGGATACGTGTTTCTCCTGTATATGTCATTGTAGATATTCCGATAAAATGTATTTTATATATTGTAAAGGGATACTCGTGTTATGTGCATATTTTATAAGCTTATTTCCCAGTTTGAATGAACTGCTAGCACCCACAGTTCTCGGTGTCGTAGACAGACGCACAGAGAGACCATTTGCACGAGTCTTCGATGCATTTCACAGTGGATTACTTTTTTTTTGACATTTTTTGTTTTAAACTAAAAACTTCCTTTCAACGTTATCCAGGAAACAACAATCTTTAAGTCCGCTTTGCTGTAAAAAAAAAAACACAGTTATCGATAATGGGCAAATTTTCTGGTGTTCTTCCCAAACGAGTCTTCAATGCATTTCACAGTCCGCTTTATTGGCGTTCTTCACAGACGAATCTGGTGGTATGAGAAGAGAGGAAGAAATCGATTTTCTGAGAAAAATGGATCTATTAGTACTCAAACGGTAAAATGAGTTCAAGAGGTTTTGGAAAAAACATGATTCTATGAGGGTTGTTCGATATTTTAGGATGATATATTTTATGGTTGTTGGAGATTTTATTATAAGTTGATGGAGGATTTAAAAAAAAAAAAAAAATCTGATTTAGTTATGTGTGCTGACTGTAAATACTCATATCTATCAGGGATAATTGAAAGGGATAATCTTCCAAATGACCACCTAGTATTTTCAAATATGTCTTAAAATCTTGAAATTTTCATTTATATTTTTTTATTAATTTTAAATACTATTATGCCCCTCATAAATGTGCTTATTTTCATACCAAATAAAATTATTGGTGTATTAAATTCTATTTTCATAATAAATTTTGATTTTCTCACATTTAGTGTATTAATGTGCCCATTTTATGATTCGATTTTATCTCTATATTTCCATAATAATAATAATAATAATAATTAAAAAAAAAATCTTGTCAAATTTAGTGTATTAAATTTTGATTTAGTGTATTAAATTTAGTGTAAAAACAAAATCTCTCTCCTGGTCAACGCAAATTGAGTGTATTAAATTTCATTTTTTAAAATAAATTTCGATTTTATCTCTCATTTTCTCTTACCACTTATTTTTTTACCATTTAATTTTTATATATAATCACCATATGTACTTATAACATGTGTATTTTTTTATATATATATACCCATCATATATACTTAGACTATATAACATATATACTTCATCTATGACTATATACTCATATATACTGTATATATATTTATAGATAATATGTTTTTTTTTTATAAAATATATGTAATTTTTATATATATCTATCATATATACTGATATATACTTCATATATGAGTATATATGGTCATATACTTCATATATACTTATAAATATTGTGTATTTTTATAGAAAATATATGTATTTCTTTATATGTACCTTATATATTTCATATATGAAAATATATATTGAAGAGAGAAAATTGTTTAAGTCTGCATACGAGAAGGGAGAAGACAATTTAAATGAGGAGAGATAATACGGTTTTAATGAGGAGAGAGACGTGATTAATGCAAATTTTATGATTTCAATTTTTTTTACTTAAATGAGTTTGTTTTACTTTTTATTTTATTTTATTAAAATGTTAGAAAAAATTCAATATAAAATGTTAGAGAAGTTGGAGGGTGTGAAAGTAATTGCATTCCAACTTTTATGATTTTTTTTAAAATAGTTAGACATTTTTTATAAAAATATAAATTGAGGACATTAATATAATATTATAGGCATAATGTGATTATTTGTGTAGTTATCCCTAATTGAAATGAAAACAGTTCACTCATCCCCTGTCATTAAGGTAGTTATTGCATGCAAATACAAAGTGGGATTCTTTTTCCTTTAAACATCACTTTTCCATTTAATTTATATAAAATATAAAATATAAAATACTTTAATTTTCTTTGAAGATAGTGTGGCTTTGACTCTACATTTTTCAAAAGTAAACATTCCACTTTTGTTTAAAGCATCCGTCTTCCTCGAGCTTTGGAGATTGAAGAAATTTATAAAAAGGACGGTCCTTTTGAATTTGCTACACCTGTCAGATTTTTATTTAATTAGAAGTTCTAAAAATTAAGAAGGAACAAATTATTTTATACTCTTAAAGTGAATATAGTCAAAAGTAAAAAGTAAATAAATTGAACTCATTATTAAAATTTTGTTTCAAAATCGTAAATACATCATTCTCACACGTACGCGTGACTGTGTGAGACTTTTTTAAATGTTGAGATTGTCACAATATTAAAAAGAAATATTGTAATCAAGTGAGTAGATAGGTGAACCATCTTTTCATTTTTTTTTTTCTCTACTAATAATCAAGTTACTTTGGTAGAATTTTGAAAGGAATAATACTATTTAGATAATTTTTAATTGATTTTAAATGAAATCAAATGAAAATAGTTAAAAATCAATCACAAAAGTCTAAATTAATTCATTTATAAAAGTTAAGAATTTAAATTAATACAACATATAAATTGATTTTTTTTTCTTTCTATTTTAAATGTTCATCTCTTCCTAATTTAATATTTAAATTCTAATCTCTATTTTAAATAAATTTGTTATGTATTTAAATATAGAGAGTAGATGTTGTTAGTATTATCAAACCGAGTCTAGTTCAATTGGTATAAGATTGTGTCCTTGAGAGATCATGAGTTCAATTCTATTATTTTACACCCTCAAACTTTTGGCAAAATCTTCAATAACAATCTTTAATAAAGAAATCTCGACATGTTAGACGAGCTTTATGAGAAAACATAGCTTTCATTAATTACATTTGTTGAAAGTTTTTAGTTCAACAAAGGTAGAGTGGTAGGTTGAAAATAGATTCTTCTATTGAAGTAATAGATATTTTATCCACTAAACTATGTTCGGAGCTAATACAATTATTGATGTGAAAAAAAATTTATATAAACACTTCATTATATGAGTAAAACTTGCTTGAATGGACTGCAAATGCAGCCCAACACGTGGCAATATTGGATTGGCCGAATATTTATACAATTTTTTAAATAACAAAAAAATAAAAAAAAAAATCATCACACCGTTGCTTTTCTTTTACCTAACTTTCTTTATTTCTCTCTCTTTCTGCGGGCCATGACGTTTGTTTTCATTTCTTGTGGTTAACCACTTTCGTCATTTCTTTTGGTTAACCATTTTCAATTGAGTCCACTCAATGAAGGATGATTTATTCAAATATATAGAAAGGAAATTTTGTTTTAAAGTTTTATCTCTATATAGATTTATGGAAAATTCAGAGAGATGGAGATCATACTCAGACTTACTTTGATAAAATCAAATCATCTTCTTCATAAAACTTCATTTCAAATTGTTCTCTATTTGAAAATGAAACCAGTGATTCAATTGAAGCTGAGATCGAAGCGTCATAAAGCATAGAGTAAATGCAGAGATTTCCAGGGAGGGAATTGTGAGAGAAATCCAAGGATTCGAGGGATTTGAGGTTGAAAGTAGCCGACAGAATCAAGGGTGAGTTGGGTGATGCGAGTGACGACATATTACCGATATTTCGCAAATTTCGAAGGTTCAATAGAGATAATGGGGGCACCATCGCTTTTACCAAAAATCGGCGATATATCAGAAATATCGGCAATAAATTGGCGATGTTTCATTTTTTTTTTCTTTTGCAGCTGTATTGCATATTATATAAAATTTGATTTTCTCTTACCAAAAACATGTCTAGTTTAGTTGGTTTAATGAGTGGTTGTAAACCACCATATCTATATTACAAGAGGCATGTTTTTGTTAATTTCCTAACCATTTGTTTCTCTTTTTTAACTTTTTTTTTTCTTTTATTTTTTCTCTCCCCTCCAACCAATTTTTTTTTTCTTCTCTTTTTCTTCTCTCATTATTTTTAATCATTTTCCAACCTTTTTTTTTTTTTTTTTTTTATTATTATTATATAATTTATACTTCTTTTTATTTTTTTTAAGTTTCAAAATCAATTCAGGATAGATCTAAATTATAAAGCTACTTTATTTTGTTTTGAATTATTTGTAATACAATGTTTTGTGTTGTATTATTATTAAATGATGTATTTATTTGTAATGACATTTATATTAATTAATGAATTAATTTATTTATTTCTTGACATATATATTATTATGCTAAGTTTTGTATTCCATGTTTAATGTATAGAATGCACACTTTATGAATAGTATAATATAATTTTTAGTTTATTAAATCAAGTAAAAAAATTGTAATCTATAAATTATTCGAGTTCATATTCATCTTCCAGTCTTCAATATTATCTACTATTCTATTGTTATTCATATTTGAGTTCTATTTTTTGAAATATATACTTAAAGCAATAGTGTATTACTTAATTAAGCTTGCTCTAAAGTTTCATTAAAAAAATCACAATATTTCTATCAATTTCTGTGATATCCGTGATTCTTCCCGGAATATCTGTCGATATTCAAATATCCGTCGATATATTCGTAAATCTGAGTTACCGATATCGATATCGATAAAGATATTTTCGTCCTTGGCCGCAGGAGAAGGAGCGCCGGCGAGGGATGGCGCCGGGATCGGAGGAAAAATTCCAGGAGGCGAGACAGGACCAAGGGGGATTGGAGAAGGGTTTGATGACAGATTTGAAGGCCTTGAGGGCGGAGACATAGAAGGGGGAGGTGAGAAAAAGAGAGAGAAAATGAGAGAAGTCGTAAGATGAAAGAAGAAAAGTTACAGAAAAACCAAAAATTGTATAAATATTCCGTAAATCAAATTTTACCTTGTGGTTGGACGACAAAAGATGTTTGTAGCCCATAAAAATAAAAAATTGTATAAATATTCAGTAGCCCCGCCCAACATGCAAGCAAGTTTTACTCCGATCATATTTAATAACAGTGCTATTTTTTTTAAATGATTCTCTCAATAAACCATCAAAGGCTAATAAGATGAGCCCCAAAATATAACAGAAAAAGGAAACCTGAGATTAAAAAGACCAAGAATCTTCAATCTGAGCTCATGTATTCAAGATACTCCCAAGGTAGAAAGATTCAATCTTTTTCTACTAGAGATCAAGTATAGAATTTTCATCCTCTAGCATTCCTGCTAGACCTTGTGGTGTTTGTCCCCATGAAATAAGATCTAACAAAGTGCTGTTACAAACTTGCTCTTTCAACCATTTGTTCCTTGTTAGGGTCATATTAGAGTACAAGTGACTTTTAACTTCAACAACACGGGTTTGAAGATTCAAACATCTGACATTTTGGTCGAGATATATGTCTTAACTAGTTGAGCTATATTCAAGTTGGCAAAGTACAAATGACTTTGATGGATGTAAAAATCAGTTGAATCATTAAAGAAAAAATGGTGTATACTACTACCTAGGGAGTGGTGAGCTAAGAAGCACAGACACTCAATGTCCGTTTTAGACGCGTGTCCGACATGCCAATATCGATGTCCTTTGATTTAATTATTAATTTTAATTTTGAACACGCCTTGGACACTTCTCGGACACGCCTGGATGTTTTTTTCTTAAGTTTGGCCATTAAAAGCCCAATCCAATATTCCACTAAGCCCATTAGTATAATAATATTATAATATAACAAAAAAAAAATATCTCAAGTTTATAGACAAAACTTTTTACATCACCATTTCATTTGCTTTCTCTACCCCGATCAATCGCCATCGCCACTTGCCCTCTACCTGCGACGAAGCTTTCCCGCCGCCGCCAATCTCCATCCAGCTACACATATATTATTTAAAAATAATATATAAAATATAACGTGTCCCCAACGTATCAATATCCTACATTTTTTTTAAATTGGTGTATCGTCGTGTCCGTGCTTCTTAGGTGGTGAGGCTGTGGAAAGATAATGTCTTGGTTTTCTAGATAATTGGAAACTATTAAGTAGAAAAGTACATCAACTTAAGTTTAGAGAGCTTTGTCCAACCATAGAGTACAAGCATAAACAAATACAGACAATACATATTAAAATTTACAACTATGCTACACTTTTAAGAATGGTACATTCTCATCTTGATACTTTTTGATGGAATCAATTACCTTCACAGAAAAAGCCTCGTCTTCGGGGTAGGCACCTATAGGATCAGATATCAAAGGAGGTGAGAGGTTGATTATCCCTTCAAGTGTTGCATGAAGACAATAAGCTGAATAAGTGACATGGTATCCCCCTTCTTGGACTATAAGGACGCGTCCACCGCTGTATTCATTTGCCAGCTCCAAAATGATCTGCCCGATCTTTCGGTAACCATCCATTGTCAAGCATTGCCTTCCATTAGGATCGTACTGAATCAAAAGTAATGTTCAAAAGTAAAAAAACAAGTCAGCTCACAACAATCAAATATAACTAAGATTGAAAAGTTGTTGCTATCTTCTAATGCAATTTTTAACCATTGCAACCATACGGAAAACCTGATATGAGACAGAAAGGTAATTTGCCCTCAAATATATGCATTCATCTCTATTTGAGATATATCATTGTTTCACTATTTCATTGAAAGATTAATTTGATATGACAATTTGAAAAACAATCCAGGAGAGATTCTTCAAAACAATTGTACCAAAATGAAAAACTAAAATTTCAAACAAGTTTATCATAAAGCATGACCATAGGTAGGATCAAGATCATTTATGCCCTGAGTGAAGAACAATAGTAGATTAATACTGTTTACCACATAACCCACATCTATAATTATTATCAATACCACCAACCATCTACAATATTTCAGTCAAATTTTCACTTCAATAGTTCGGGAAGCAATGAAAAACGAAGTGAAGTGAAGACTCATGAGCTTTGCCATAGTGATTTTTCTACAACCTGTTGCAAATCATGCACCCTGGCTGCTTGCACTTCAAAATCATCTCCGAAGGGATTTCTCTACAGCTAATTATCAATTCTTCATCCACATATAATCATATTCATATTCAGTTACTCTGCATAAACAATAAAACTTAAACTTAGGCCTTTTTCTTCATGGTGCAGGACAGTGGATGAAATTTATTAATTATTAGAACTAGTTTACGGCTTAAATTTGAGACTTTTGGAGCATTAGGTAAGGTTCCATGGCTGCTGAAATTTGAAAAGCAAGAATAGGAAGAAAGATAAAAATACAGTCAAAACTTTATGCCTGAAGTTTAACATTTGAATCCACCCAGTAAGTTCATTTCTATTAGAAATTGTTTAGAATCTCATATTCAGTATGAGATTCTAAACAATTTATTAATTATTAGAACTTGTTTAGAATCTCATATAATCATATTCATATTCAGTTACTCTGCATAAACAATAAAACTTAAACTTAGGCCTTTTTTTTCATGGTACAGGACAGTGGATGAAATTTATTAATTATTAGAACTAGTTTACAGCTTAAATTTGAGACTTTTGGAGCATTAGGTAAGGTTCCATGGCTGCTGAAATTTGAAAAGCAAGAATAGGAAGAAAGATAAAAATACAGTCAAAACTTTATGCCTGAAGTTTAACATTTGAATCCACCCAGTTCATTTCTATTAGAAATTGTTTAGAATCTCATATTCAGTATGCTAGAGAAAATTTAAGAAGATGTATATAACAAAAAGATGGACCTAACTTATGTACGAAACCAATTCGACATTCAAATCCAACGGGAATTAGGAATTATAATCAAAATTAGGATTCAAAAATACTAAGGTGTCTTTTTTTTTTCTTTTCTTTTTTTGTTGTCACGAGCTAGATCCCTAAATATGTGAGTGTTTCTCTCATTTCATAGGTTCCAAATGATGGCTCGAATCAAGCATAGCAAAAATGTATTTTTTTCCTTTTTGAAAGGGTGGCCCATAAAAAATATATAACATGGAAAGGATATCACCCGGTCGTGGAAAAGCCCATCTGAATGCCTCTTTTATAAAAGTCCAGCACTTTGTAGTATATGGGCATTCACTGAATAGATGTATTTGATAAACACAAATGGCAGCAACTCGGGGAAATATAATGTTCAGGCAGGTTCTTTTGGAGCTTATCATGTGTGTTTATACATTGATGGCTAAGCTCCCATAAGAGAAAATTCACCTTCTTTGGATACCATCCAGCCCATATCAGCTTGTATAAGGCAACATGCTCGCAAAAGCCCGAAGTAGCAAGGGCCTTGGACAAAGATTTATTAGAAGAGAATTGTTTATCTTCCTCCAGAGTCCAATACCAAACATCATCTCTATCATAAGGACAAAAGGGCAAAAGAATATTGTTGAGATTCATCAAATCCTCAACTTCAACATCAAGAAGGTTTTGTCTTAGGTGTAAGATCCACATCCTTGAATTAGGACACCACATCTCGGCAATAGAGACTTCCTTTTTCGATGATAGATGGTACATATGCGGGAAAAGATTCTTTAAGCTGGTTGTTCCAACCCAAACATCTTTCCAAAAATAGGTCTTTCTACCATTACCCACTTTCATAGATATGTAATCATATGTCAAATCTTTCTTTGTGTCGATAGCTTTACAAGGTCCTTTAGAAGAATGCAAGGAAATGGATTTGGGTTTGGTATCAAAGTGAGATGAACCAAATTTGACTTCTATGATCCTCCTCCATATGGCCCTTTTTTTCGATTGAAAACACCAAATCCATTTGGATAAAAGAGAGATATTACGTTGTTGTATATCCAAGATGCCCAAGCCACCTTCATCCAAAGGAACTTTGACCTTATCCCATTTAAGCAAGTGGTTGCCTTTGTATTCATTACTCCCCCTCCACAAGTAATTTCTAAATAACCTTCCAATGTCATCGGCCACCCCTTTTGGAGCCTTGAAAAGAGATAGATAATAAATGGGAAGATTTGCCAACGTGGCCTGTATGAGGGTCAACCTCCCCCCCTTTGGAAAGATTTGATCCCCAAGAGAAGAGTCTCTTTTCAATCTTTTCAATAACCGTAGCCCAAAAGGGCTTAGAAGTAGCTTTGCCATTTAAAGGAAAACCAAGGTAGGTATTCGGCCATGAAGGTGAGATACCGAGACCGATAAGGAACCTATTTCCAGGCTTCCAGCCCAAAACCTTTGATGTAACCATCGTTTTCTGCCTTAAGAAGCATTATGCTAAGGCAATCCACAACCAAAATAAAGAGAAAAGGGGATAAAGGATCACCTTGTCTAAGACCTCTTGATGCTTCAATCTTTCCCCGAGGTTTTCCATTAATAATGATGGAGAAGTTTGCCGAGGAGATGCAACCTTGGATCCATCTTCTCCATTTGATGCCAAAGCCTTTTACCCGAAGGATCTCAATGAGGAAACTCCAATTAACTATATCCAATGCCTTTTCAATGTCATGTTTTATGACAACCCCTTTCTTTTATCTTCTTTTGTATTCATCAATAAGCTCGTTGGCAATTAGAGATGCATCAAGTATTTGCCTATTTGCCACAAATGCCGATTGGTAATCGGTTATGGTAGATGGGAGAACAACCTTGAGTCTCTCGGATAAAACTCGAGCAATGATCTTGTATAATCCCGTAGTGAGGCTAATGGGTCTGTAATCACCCACATTTTTTATCCCATCATATTTTGGAATAAGACAGATATAAGTCTCATTGTGCTGGCGTTCACAGATGCATTCCTAAAAAATCATTGAACACTCCCGTTAAGTCAGTTTTAAGAGTGTTCCAAGATTTTTTATAGAATTCCGCGGTGTTTGTGCCTAAATCCATTATAGCTCTATGGATTTCTTCCTCAGTAAAGGGGAGCTCAAGCTGTGCACTTTGTTGATGGGTTATGGGACTCCAATCCTCCACGGCAGGGAGGATTTTTTATCCTTGCTTTTTAGTGAAGAGGTTGATATAAAAGTCTATAAATTCCGCTTCAATATCCCCATCCGAGACTAAGCTGTCTCCAAGTCTGGAAGTGATCTCATTAATCATGAGGTGTCTTTTAAATGAGCAGAGCCCCAATTAGTCTAAATAATCACAAAAATTTAACAAGATAAAACAATGGAACTCTTCCTCTTAAAAAAAGTAAATAAATAAACTGACTTACAGCACTTGAATCTTGGCCTGCAACCAAAACTATCATATCTGGCTCAAACTTTTGAATTGCTGGAACAACTAACTTTTTCATGGCATACTCATATCCACGATCCGCTGTTCCATTTGGCAAAGGTATATTCAAATTGTAGCCAAAGCCCGATCCCTCCCCTAGCTCATCAATGGATCCACTTTGAGGATGGGATGAACCCCAGGAGCCATGATCCATATGAAGGGAAATAGTGAGAACTTTGTTGGACGTGTAAAATCCTTCAGCAGTTCCATTTCCATAGTGAACATCTATGTCTACAACCGCAACCTTTTCACAGCCAGAATTTAAAGCCAATTGAACAGCAAGACCAGCATTGTTCAAGAAGCAATAACCGTCAGCTCGAGTTGGCTGAGCATGGTGTCCAGGAGGTCTAACCAGTGCATAGGCAATATTGCCCTGCCCGTCAAGAACATGCTTCATTGCCGATAGCGTAGTACCAGCAGCAAGAAGCGAGGCATCCCAAGAGCCAGGATTCAAAAAAGTTCCACAACACATAACCTTCCCTCCCTTTTTATCAGCTTCAACGAGCTCATTTACATAGTCTGGAAAAATCATCAAAACTTTAATCACAGCATTCCATGATGTTTTTTACTTGATTTTCCAGTAGAAATAGATAAGTTATATCCTTCAATTTCTTCCGTATTCAAGAACCCTACTGCTTAATCTGAAAAGGGGTAAAAAAAAAAGGCATCGGTTAATTGAATTTCGAGGATTCAATTGTTACCATTCAGACCTACTAACTAACCAAGTTCTCTAAATTCTGAAGCTAGGAATGAAACGGAAAGCAAAACCCCAATATTATAAAATTGTAAATGAATCGAAATAAGAAGCACCTGGATGGTGGAAAGAAAGCAATTCAGAGAGGAGTGCGGGTCGTCCGGAATGCCAAGTGATGAAAGGAGCAATGGGTCCTCTTTTGAGAATGGAGACCATGTTCTTAATCCGGTCTGAGTTTTCTGGGTGCTTTTCCAAGACGTCGAGAAAACCTGGATCATCTCCAGTGTCGAATATGCCATAGCCAGTGTCGTGATTGAGCATGCCCTCGTGCCAAAACACATCAATTCGCCGGGGAGGGGGAAAAGACGGTGAAGTAGCCATGGCAGAAGCTTGAATTCAGCAGAGGAGTTGGGGTCGGCGTGTTCTACTTGTATCCTGAAAGAGACGAGGACCATCCCACATACAAATTAATTACTCCAAACACTGCCAACAGCTCGGATCCATAACCAAAATGCACTCAACTCACAACCCCATTAAAACAAATCAACTAAACATCCTTTGGGTTTAGTTTAGTATATACAAACGCCCCCAAAAAAAAATCATTTTTGACCTTTCTCGGTGCCAATCTCGATCGAAATTGGGACCTAAATTTAAGATTTGAAACAAAATATTAAATCCTCGTATCAATCCCGGCCGGAAATGGGACCGAAGTCCTGGCCAGAAAAGGGGTTTCTGCAAAAAAAAAAATAGTTCATTTGGGCTTTTATTTATCACGAATAACCTTGTTTTCATGCACTTTCTTTTTAAGCCTTTCTCGGTGCAAGTCAGGATCGAGCAACAGAGATTGTCACTTTTAAAAAAAAAAAAATTGTTGAGTGAAATGATGATTCAACCTCTCTCATAAACCCAAACAAAAGAAACATAAAGTGTATTCTCCTACCGAGCTCATTTTTCATTCCCCCCACCGAGCTCATCCTCTTCCCTAAATCTCATCCCTCCCCATCCATTTGAAGTACGTCCAGACACCGTCGTGATTATTAAGGGTGATATCGGTTCGATTTTTTTCGGTTTTGAGCCCAACCGAACCGACATTCTCGATTTTTTAAAATATGGAACCGAATCGATGTCCAATAAAGGACAAAACCGTTGGTTCGATTTTTGGTTTTAGGCCTAATTGAGTTTTTCCTTTTTTTTTTTTTTTTTGCCTATGGGTTGTGGCTAGGGGTGATAGTCGGTTCGGTTTTCTCGGTTTTGGGCCCAACCGAGAACCGAACCGACATCTTCGGTTTTATAAAAAATGAAACTGAATCAATGTCCAATAAAGGATAAAAACGACGGTTCGGTTTTTGGTCGGTTCGGTTTTCGGTTTTCGGTCAAATTGAGCTTCTTTATTTTATTTTTTTTCTTTTCTTTTTTGTCCACTTTTTGCTAGGATTGTTCCTCCTAATTGAAATGGTAGAGCCTAGGTATTTGTTTATATTATTTAAGAAAAAAAAATCAATCCATTTTTCCATAAATCTTCAAAGATGGATGAAGATCCCTTTTCTAGCGTAAATCTACCGAGATGGATGAAGATCACTTTTCTAGTGTAAATCTTCCGAGATTCATGGAGAGAAGCGTTTTTTCCCCTTTTTTTTCTTTTAATAATTAATAATTATTTATTAAAATTAGAGAAACTCCAAATTTTTCGTTTTTTATAATGATTTGAGAAACCTTCCTTTCTTCGTGGGATGCTATGAATTTTGGAAATCGAAGTCTAAATTTAGTAATGGGTTAAATAAGTTAATAACAACAAAACAACTCATATTTCCCTAATTAGTTTTTGATTCGGAAGAAATTCCAAACAAAATAGAAAAATACAATCGAAGACTACAAGGTGTAGTGAACTTCGGCGACAAACCAATTTAGGAACTGCGACGACGACAATCTACGACGATGGTGGGTCGTGTCTAACGGTGATCTGCGACGACGATGGGTTGTGTCGAACGACGATCTGCAACGACGATAGATTGATGGAAAGAGTGAACGAAAAACGAAAGATCGTGAACGAAAATCTCCAGAAGAGGAAAAATCGTGAATGAAAATCTCTGAGAGAGGTTGAGCGAACAGAATCGCAGGAAGAGGTTGAGTGAAAAGAATAGCAAAACAGAGAGAAGGGATTGTGTGAAGTGAAGTGAAAAAATAGAAAAGTGGATTATAGGGCTTACTTTTTCCTAATGTTTTAACTGGTTTTAACTTGTTTTTCACTACAAAACCAAATCAAACCGAAAAATATCGATTTTTTCCTAATTAAAACCGACATGTCCACTGTTTTACTAAATAACCGATCCACTAGATCGGTTCGGTTTGGTTCGGTTCTTCAGTTTTTCAACATGTCCACTGTTTTACTAAATAACTGATCCACTAGATCGGTTCGGTTTGGTTCGGTTCTTCAGTTTTTCAGTTTTTATTCTCGTTTCGTGTTTCTTGTTCCCCGTTTCTCATTTTTTAAAAAACAGATTTGTTTGATAACTGTTCCCGTTTCTTGTTTCTAAATTTTGAGAAACGTTTAAAAAAAAAATGACAAAATTTAAGGGCCCGTTTGATAACGTTCCCGTTTATTGTTTCTTGTTCTTTGTTCCATGTTTCTTGTTTTTTTAGAATTAGAAACATAAACTTGTTTGATAACTACTCCTATTTCTTGTTTCTTGAAGAAAAAAAAATCAGAAACAAAAACTTGTTTGATAACTGTTATAAAAAATCTACATTAGCTAATACAAGTAAATCCCGATGCAAAATTATTTTTATCTTTCAAATGTTGTAGAGTAAATGCATATTTTAGTGAGCAAAAAGATGCTTCGAACCCAAGACCTGTAGAGTAAAGAAGAACCTTTTGGGCGCCCCCTTTAAACATCAAGCTACACAATAATATATGTTATTAAAAGAACGGAATAAGAATAATAGAAACGAAACAAAGAGAAACAACATTTTGTAGTTTCTCAAAATTTGCCCATTTTTTGGAAACGTTTCTCAAAATTTAGAAACAAGAAACGAGAACAGTTATCAAACAAGTCTGTTTCTTAAAAAATGAGAAACAGAAACAAGAAACAGGAAACGTTATCAAACAGACCCTAAGAAACTACAAAAATGTGTTTCTCTTGGTTTTGTTTCTCTTTTTTATATTTTCGTTCCTAAATAGTACACAAATATGGAAATGGTCTGGTGGTTACTTGAGCACCTAGGAAGGTTCCTATGGGTATGTTCTCAATTTGAGTTTTGTGAGGGTACCTTGTTGTTTTTTTTTTTCTACTTAATTTTGAAGTATTTTTTTTAAATAATATTTTAATTTTGAATTCTTCTTATCAACCTAACATTAGTAATAAGTCTTTTATTTAATTTTTTGAAACACGTCTTTTATTTTATTTAAGTACATTAAAATGTTGGAAAATTGTAACAGAGGTCAATTTAGAGTAAAATAATTAAAAATATAGCATTTTTAAAAAAAAATTGCAAATATGGCAATTTCTATCACTGATAGTATGGTCTATCACCGATTGAAGTTTATCGCTGATAGTACTCTATTACCTCAATTTTTTTTTATAGAACTTTAGTCTATCAGTGATAGTCATATATCAACGATAGCTTCTATAAGTGATAGCCACTGATTTTTTTGTCATATTTACAAAATGTTTTAAATTTTGCTAAATTTGTAATTATTTTGGGTCTGGTTGCTATTTGTGCAACCAACCCATCTTTATATATTAATTAAAAAAAATGTATATTTATTTTTAGTTTTTATGTTTTTCATAAATATATATTAACATCGGCATTTTATCGATATTTTCATCAACATTTCCATAATATTAAGACATTGACATTTTCATCGACATCGACACTTTAAACTTTGTAAATAGGCATTTCACGATTTTAAAATAAGTTTAAATTTCTTACTATTAAATATTAAGATTGCAATAGTGATATTTTAGTTATATAATGTCAATTTATCTATAATATATTTGAAATGTCGATTTACCTCTCATGTCGATAATGAGCTCATTGACACGTGAAAATGTCGTTGAAAATATCTACACATCACCGAAAAATTAAAACAGTGTCCATAACAAACAATGACTTCAAGATTTTAGAGAAAGAAGTCATCATTCTCGAGGTAGAGAATAAGTGTTTAACTATCGACATTCTTCACTGTGAAATATTTTTGAACTTTGTTTTGGCGTGTTGAAATGATCGATTCCCTATTCTTAAATAAATGTTTATTTACCCTGTTAACACACAAAAACACATCTTCAAAAAAAAAAAAAAAAAAAAAAACACACACAAAAACACATACCAACAACATGTTATATTATTCATAATTACATTAGATTTAATGATCGTCATGACATCTTCAATGACTTTATCAATGAATCAATCATCGTTGACGTTATACAGAATTGTCGAACAATTTACAGAGCAATATGATTGAGTTAGACATGAGTCAACAAAATTTAAGACGAATGACTCGAGGGAGAGATGACATTGCAGATCAAATTTGGGCAATATTTGAAGGATACATACAATTTTATCGTTGTTTTTAATTTTTCATCGAGACTTATTTATATTAGATTATGTAAACTTCTCGATTTATTTGTATTAGATTATGTAAACTTTGGGTGATCTTTTTTTATATATTTTAATGCATGTTATATATATTTTTTTTAATCTTATGTATACTAAATTCTATTTAACCTATAAAAAAAAAAAGGAAAAACAGAGAAAGAGAGAAAAATAAGAAATATTTTTTTTTTCAAGAAACAAGAAACAGAGAACGTTATCAAACAAGTTTTTGTTTTTGTTTCTTTTTTTCAAGAAATAAGAAACGGAAGTAGTTATCAAACAAGTTCCTATTTCTAGTTCCAAAAATACAAGAAACAAGAAACAGTAAATTGGAAACAGGAAACGAGAACGTTATCAAACAACCCTAAACCCTTCATTAACTACCCCTAATTCTTAACATTCAACCCAAAATTATTATGCTTAGAATCAATGCTTCCATCATAGTTTTCACATCTTCAATGGATAGCTTCACTTGTGTGTGTCTCAATAACGGGCATTTACACAATTTATGTGTAGAAATGCCTCTCATAAGCATTTCGTCGAACATTTGGTTTGCATGTCGCTTCAGTCGCCTCTTCAAGGCGTTTGATGATACTGCAATGGGCAATCCAAGAAGTCCAAAGATGAAAAAAGAATGTCGGACAAACCACAAGTATGAAAATGTACAACAAACCTGGAAAGAAGCGTTGGAGTACGAAATTGAAAGAAAATAGAAAAAAAAAATTAATCTTAAAAATTGAAATGGGGTTAACAAGTGTCAAATCTTCTTGTTGTATATAGGAAAAAAGAAACAAAGAAATGACTATCAAATCTTCTGATGAAAAAGAAAGAAGAGAAAAATAATAATCAAAGTCCTCAATTGGTGCTCAGGGATTCAGATGGAATTTGGAGACGAAAAGTTGTCGAAAGAGAGGATGGTCACTGAAATGAAAAGAATCTTAAGAGCGTTGAGAGTCCGTTGAAATGTGAGAGTTGGGGAGTCGTTTGTTTCAATGTCATTGGAATGAGCATCACGATGGGAATGAACATCACGATCATAATAACTTATTCTCAAGCATCATTTTTTTTTTTGCCACTTTCTATGCCCTCCTATTTGATGACTTTATCTCAATGTCCACCAGCTTTCAATTTTTTTTTCTTCTTCTTTCTTTTTAAATGCATTGTTTGATCTTTTTTGTTTTATTTATTTTATATTTAGGCTAATTTATTAAATTTAAAAATCACATCTAATTTTTTTTTACAATTTTCATTAAAAGTTTGTACCAATTTTTTTTTGTTTATATATAAAATTTATATTATTTAAGTATATAATCACGTTGATGGTAGTTAAATAACACTTATTAAAATTAATATTATTTAAGTATATGAACCCGAATCGCATAGCAATCATAGGTTGCTATGTGATTTTGGTTCAGCAATCACATAGGTTACTACTTTTCGTTGCAACTGTGACGTTCATCTACATAGGGGCTGATTGCATAGATAGTAATTTGTGCGGAGGAGAAAGAGTAAATACGATAAATAAAATCAATTAAATAAGGGTAATACAATTTAGAATCAATTGATGTGAATTAATTTTCATTAATTAATAAAAACTTAATAAAAATAAAACCTAATCAAATTGAATTGAAGGTTAAATTTAATTATATAGAAATAATTTAATAATTAAACGTAGCTAATATAAAATGCATTTTTAGAATATTAATATAAAATAAATAATAATTTATATTATTTAGGAAAATTGTAACAAAGGTCAATTTAGAGTAAAATAATTAAAAATATAATATTTTTTTTTTTTTTTTTTTTTTTTTTTTTTTTTTTTTAATATGACAATTTCTATCATTGATAGTAGTAGTCTATCATTTCACTTTTTTTTTTTATAGAATTTTGTCAGTGACTATCGTGGATAATAGTGATAATCATATATCGACGATAACAGTTAGTGATAGTCGCTGATTTTTTTTTGCCATATTTGCAAAATATTTTAAATTTTGTTATATTTGCCAGTATTTTGGATCTAAGTGTTGGTAATTATTTATTAAAATATTAAATTAGTGATTATTTTAGTTTAAATTCTAAATAAATTAAAATATTTTAGTGTTTGGCGGTGGTGGAATTAAAAGGTAATGGAAAATATTAGATAGGACTTAGGAGGGAGCTATTAAAAAAAAAGTTAAAAATGAAGGGTGTAAGTTGTAATTTAACATTTTAAGAAAGTTTAAAAATTGAAGAAAGAAAGGAGAGTAAAAGTCAAAAGAATAGAAAAGAAAAAAGCGGGAAATTGGAATCTCTTTCTAATCTGTTCTTCTTCTTCCAGATTAATCACTCGCCCCCTCTATCTCCTTCTCTGGTCAGAATCGCCCCTTCTCTTGTTCTTCTTTCTTGCGATTATGCTTCATTTTCAGACTCATTTTTGCTGCATTTTGGTACTCTCTATCTTCTTCTGTTAATTCCATATTTCAGAACTTAATGCTGGGATTTGCTTAACTTTCAATTCAATTCTTCTTTCACTCTGTGTGGTTTCTGACTTATATGTTTGATGCAAACTTTAGGGTCATTTTGATAACTATTTAGTTTTTGGTTTTTGATACTTGTGTTTGTTTTCTCACCATTTCTTTACAACGGTTTTATCTTCCTAAGGAAACATTTGAATTCTTTGCCAAATTCCAAATTCAAAACTACCCTTTTTTTAGTTCTCAAAACTTTATTTGGATCAACAAAGAAACTCATAACTAGAAGTAGTGTTTGTAAGCTTAATTTTCAAAAAGCCAAAAGAAAAAACCAAAAGGTCATCTGTTTGATTTAATTTTGCCAATGAATGTGGGTTAACCTCTTATGTTATTGATTCTATTTATAGTGGAACAAAATTGATTTAACTTGCCAAGCATGGATATCTTATTAATACTGGGGAGGACCCTAACATAGTGAAGAAATGTGAGTCAAATCCATGAAGTCCGATAAGAGAAAACAAGCATATTAAGAGTTGTAGGGCTCTGGATAATTTCATTGAAGTTTATAATGAGGATTCTGTGCTACTTTTGGTATTTGCTGAAAATTTTCAAAAGACTTTTGAAGAGTTAGAGGCTGAAGATAATTAGGAGTTGTGCCACTTGGTATTTACCCTCCCATTACTGAAGATTGGGACAGTGTTCATGCTTTCTTAAAACTTTTTAAATTATTTCATGATGTTACTTTGAGGATAGATTTTTTCATGAGATTTTCTTAATCAAAAGAAAGCTTGAACAGTATTCAAGATACCACAATTCTCTCTTGGCTAACACTGCAAGAAATATGAAGCTGGAGTATGAAACATTGTGGGAGAATAATGATATGTTTCCATTGTACTTGACCCTCGATACAAACTCCAATTTGTATTGTTCACTCTGTCACTTTTGTATGGGCGGGAAAGGTCAAATGCAATTGTTAAGAAAATTGAGGATATGACAAGAAGTTTATTTAATGAATATCAAACTTCAAATGTGGGGAGGGAGACTGCATGTACATCTATGACCAACCATTAATGGAAGATGCGGGAGAAGAAGATGACGAAGAGGACTATTCCTCTATGTTTACAAAATACTTGATTGAGCAAGATACCAAGTACAAGATAACAAAACTAGATAGGTACTTATATCAACCTTGTGAGATGGCCAATAAATTTTTTGTTTCATCTTTGAGCCAAGTCAATATCAAATGTCATGTGCTTGATTCATATCATAGCACATTAACTCAGGAACCTCCAAAAATGGTTGAGGTTGTCATTTGTTTGGGAAATTGGCTTGGCTCACGAGATGGAAGATGAAGAAGAAATGGAGGATGACGAGTTAGAAGGTGAAGATATGGAGGATGAAGAATGGGGAGATGAGGATGGTAATGAATAAGAAAAAACTGTCTTTTTATAACACTAATTTGTTTTGTATCTGTTACTAGTAGAACCGATTCAGTCAACAAGAAAGCGTAATATAATTGGTGTGAATGTGATTGAATTCTTAGTTTGAATAGCTTATGCAAAAGTATATTGTATTGCTTCATTGTTGTTAGAATTGTTTTTT
The DNA here is from genome assembly GCA_028017165.1 of Herpetospermum pedunculosum. Classification (NCBI taxonomy): domain Eukaryota; kingdom Viridiplantae; phylum Streptophyta; class Magnoliopsida; order Cucurbitales; family Cucurbitaceae; genus Herpetospermum; species Herpetospermum pedunculosum. The sequence goes on along the minus strand of CM051528.1, from coordinate 45,983,130 downwards.
CTTTCCTTCTAGAATAGAGGAAGAGAAACTTCATGGCCAACCAGTTATCTGTTTTGAGAACTTTGTTGATATCTTTGATTATACAATATGTGCTTCAATATATTTTGGATATGTTCTAACTCTAAGTTACCCTTCTGGTTTATTTGGAATTGTTAACAGTTCTTCTGAGTTTCTGTCTAAAACTATGATATAGAGTTGAAAATAATGGGATAGTAAACCAAATCTGCAAATGGTGCAGAGCTTTTTTCTATTACTTTAAACAAAATACAACAGACCAATCAGTTTCTACACAAAGTGTTTGTCAAATTGACAAACAAACAAAACACAAACCCAAATTACACCCCTACAAAAATCAGTAGTAATAGGGAGCAATGTAGGTATAATGAACGGGTACTCGATAAGGAATTTGGGCAAATCTGATCTTCTGGTAGAGCTTCATTCTGGGCATACCCATGGAGTGGAGACTGTTAGAGAGCCCATACAAATACCCATCACAGGTTTCTGATTTCGGTTGAAATTTGTGCATCATCTTTACATGTAGAGAAGCTGTCAATAAGCTATCAGAACCAGCATGGTGCTTATCACCAAAGCGTTTCTGGTCCAGCAATTGGCTCAATCTTTCCAACCCAAGTTTCCCTCCTTCCAACCCATCACAAAACCGAGCCATGTGCTTCAGATCCCTCACGCTCCCTAATGTCCTAACCACCAATTTTGCAAAATCCTCCATTGATTCCGGCAACTCGTTAACTGCCCCGGTCGCCTTCAAAAGATAACCAATGTCGTACAGGCCGTGGAACGTGACCCATCTAAAAATATGATTCCTTCGTAAGACATGTAAGAATTTTGCAGTGAATACTCTCACTGGGATCCCGTCTTTGTTCAGCTTCTCGAAATCCAGCCCATTTTGTTTGAGAAATGAAATTGACTGAGGATTTTGAGCATCAGTTTGAGGGTCGAAATCAGAGAAATTGAACTCCCAGGAATCGCCCACATTCCCGAATTCATCAGAAGCCGTTAACCGAGTTGAATTAGTTTGGTTTGATTCACATTGAATCGAAGATCTTCATACATCTTTTCATCGGTTGAACCCCAAGAGGAGGTCCTGATATATCCTGGAAATTCGGTGTCCATCGATAAAATTGAATAAAAGAGAGTTCATAATCGAAGTTGGAAGCCCAAACAACTCGAATCGAACAAGTGTTCTTCATCGCTTACAAAACTATGAATTTTCGTTATACTGATATAATCTGGAAGCGGGGGAAGTTGCAGTTGTTGGGTTTTCAATTTCGCGCAAAAATATGACCGTTGGTTGGTTTCAGGAAAGGAAAATATTGACGCGTGGTGGAGCTGAAGCCTTGTTGGGCTCAATTATTTCCTTATGTGAACTTCATTTCAGATTTTATTTCAACTTCAATTTTATCAAATACTTCTAAACCTTCGGATATGTTCCCTTTCTTACATTTTGTCAAATTTCATTTTTATCTTTCAAACTTTTAAATTCTTCCAAAAAAATATTTTATGAGTTAAAATTGATGGAGCGATATACACAGTGGAAGCGATTTCGGATCGATGATACTCTAATTTCACAAATTTAACAAATAGAAAACAGCTCAAACCACGGAAATAAGAAAAATTAGAAACATACCCTTCAAGTTCTATTTTTCTTCGTGTTCCACCGGCCGTTCCCCGTCACGAACGCTTCAAGCTTCTTCTCACGAACGCGCCGAGGACCACCTCCGGTAATCCCGTTATCCTCGACGCCGAGCAACGAAGTTGTGGGACTCCGTTACAAAGAGAAAAGAAAGCAAAAAGAAGATGGAACGAATTTTTAAACATCAGAGAAGTTTTTTAATCCTCATCTGAATACAGAGGTTGAAGATGACTTAAAAAACAATGAGTGATAATACTCATTCAATTTAAGTACCCTTAAACCCACCATTAGCCATACCATATTATTATATATATATATTCTGAAGATGACTTAAAAAACAATGAGTGATAATACTCATTCAATTTAAGTACCCTTAAACCCACCATTAGCCATACCATATTATTATATATATATTCTTACATGCATAATGCAGGTAAGATATATATATATATATATATATATATATTAATTAAACTTTTTAATTAATTAATATTATTTAATTTAATATCAAATATTAAATAAATAATATGGCTAAACCCAGTTTTCCGAAAATCGATTTTTTGCACATGAATCGTATTCATGCTTTAGACCATTCCCATATTTAAATCAAATTTAAATATGTCCATCATTCTTCCAAAAAACCGAATTTGAACAATTCAAATTCTTTTTCTTTTCTCTTATACTGTTGCACGATGTTATCCGAGCTAGCCAGGAGAACCTAGAGAACCTACCGATCATGAGTTCAACGATACGAGATTATTCGGTTAAAACTCTTTTAACCCGAATCAATCAACTTTCGTTAATCCCCAGAGACTACACTATAGTCCGAGGGTTGCACTCTCCTCACTGCAGATATATTATGTCCTCTTGATATAACCGTCATGGGCAAGTCGACCCTTCACAGGTTGTTCGTAATCACAGTTGGGTCATTTAAACCGTTTAACCCCTGCATTACGTCTTGTTCCTTAAGTACCACTGACACCTCTAATGAACAATAGATCTGTGGTCCAACCAACAGATCAATTAACCCTCTCATCTAATGAGAGTGTGAGCGCTCATTGTTCAAGCCCCAGAGTCAGCTATTAAGGGAACAACCTATCTACTAACTCTGAAGAACGGGTTAGAAGTGAACTCCAATCTTGCTGTACTATGTCCCCAGCTACCTATTCGACTTTATCCCTAAGATGATAGGCTTATTGAGTCGGCGCTAATGGGCTACTCTCACCCATGCAAGTCAAATGATACTTTCGAATAAGCAGGAGTTCATAGCGAGCTCAGGATTGAGATCGAGTTACCTAGCCCATCAAATGAAAATGTCGGTTTCATCAGTAAACGGTGTTATAAAGAGAGAGCGACATATTTCGCGGTTCGGTCTTATGCAAACTCTTTGCACAGGACGCCCTCACTCGCACATCTCCATGTGAAACGATTCAGATCACATCGTTTTGTACAATACAAAGTGAGCCGCATCCAATAGTGTTACCAGGATAAGGTACCCAACCTTATCCGTATACTATAGACCGTTTTGTCTGACTACTTGAGCCTGATCCACAATCATGTCATACATGAGGCTCAAGTACTCATATTCAGCCATGGGTGTCGGTCATTGGTATAGGTTAATGATAGCTCCAAAATAGAGCTATTATTTACTCCTTAATTATAGCTAAAACCATGCTCAATATTGATTAAAATGCCTTTTTGTAGGTGAACTCATGGTCGAGAGCTCGAGGAGTTTGAGGACGTGTTTCGGGGCTTAAAGCGACGTTTTAGAGTAATTATAGCTAAAACCATGCTCAATATTGATTAAAATACCTTTTTGTAGGTGAACTCATGGTCGAGAGCTCGAGGAGTTTGAAGACGTGTTTCGGGGCTTAAAGCGACGTTTTAGAGCTTCATGGATGCATCGAGAGTGAAGGGGCTTAAAGAATTGAAGAGATGGCAAAAATTGCCATGGAAAGACAATTTTTGGCCACCAAACCCGAGAGCAAGCGTTGAGCGGCAGCGTCGAGACGCTGGCTCAACGCTGCTCAGCGTCGAGACGCTAAGCCGAGCGTCTCAACGCCGCCCCGACAGCCTTCCGGAGATTGACGAGCGTCAGCGTCGAGCGCGCGCGTCTCAACGCCCGCTCAACGCTGGCCGAGCGTCTCGACGCCACCCCGCGCGCGCGCTGCCAACTTAGGGCACAACGTCTCAACGCTGGCCTAGCGTCTCGACGCTCCGACGACTTTAAAGCCCACTTTTCCGATTTTTAGCCGGATTCTCTTCCCATTTTCGATTTCCACCATTATTGTAAGCTCGGGTGGGAGCTCCAAACGCTATTTTCTTCCCTTTTCTCATCAATAAAGCTTCAACATTGATTATTTCTCTTGATTTGCACAACGGGCAGCTAAGGTAAGTGCTCTAATTTGAGGTTTAGGGGTAATCTTGATGCTTAGGGAGGGTTTTGCTTAAATTTCCAGCTTGTAATTGATAACTTCTTGCATGTTCTTCCTTTATTTGCATCCCAATAGCATGTATGACTGATTAGGAGTGACGCCCGAGTCCTTATGCATGTTTTATCGTTAATGATTAGGACGTATAATTGCCTCAATCGCTAGGTAACAAGGGTCTAAGCGTGACTAATTAATTCTAACTTGAGTGACAGTAGGGGATTTGAATTAATTAACGTTTGCACGATAGACTTAGGGAAAGAAGAGAAATCGCGCCAATTGGTCGAGTTCTCGATCAATTGGTTCGTCGCGATATTACCCGTTACTGTTCTTTGATTGGTTTAAGCGTAGCTAACTTAGATTAATTAAGGAACATGTTTAATTAGAATTGACGCCTCTAATTAATTCATTGGGATGTTTGCTACGAAAACGAGCAAACATTTCGCGTGCACGAGATTAAATTACTAAGCATGATTAGAATCCCTATAATCTAAGCGCATCAAGAAAAATCCCGATCCCTCGAATTAGGAGCACGTGTTATATTTATTTTTCCGTTCTTTACCTTTCGCCATTTATTTTCCCGTTAGTTTAATTTCCTCTTTATTTTAGTTTTAATTAACTCCCCCTTTAATTCACAGTTTTATTTTAAGTTTTAGTTTAAAAGACAAATAGAAATTAGTTAAGAGAGATTGATTTAGGTTCCATGTGGTTCGACACCCGTTACCACTAGCTGCAAAGCTTAGTAGTTTCAGTATTTATAAATATTATTTTGGTAAGCCTCGACAGCTTGAAGTTGGAGTACACCATAAAGTGCTCTACCAAAATTGGCGCCGTTGCTGGGGAACCATTTAATTTCTCTTAGTTAAATTTTATTTGTTAGAAAAAAAAAATGTATGGTTCCAAGGGATCTCTCTCTGATAAAATCAGTAGATTGAAAGCTCAAATGTCTGAATTAACTGCTTTGCTTAAATCAACTGTTGAGGATTATGAGACATACAACAAAGCTCAAATGGAAAGTCAAACTCGCTCAGGTATGTTATTGGAACAAATGGTTGAGCGAATGGCCACTAATAATTTTGAATTGCAGAAGCCAACAACCATATTCCATCAAGAACACGTTCAGTCTCAAGAAGATCCCCGGGAAGAAAGTATAAACTCAACCAATCAACCCACCGAAGTGGTTCCTCCTTGGAGCCGATATGATGATCTATGGTTCAATTTTGATGGGGTGAAGTTGGAATTGGGCCTCAAGTACTTTCCTTTGATGTCTGACGACGAGAAGGAGGATGAGCTGGAAGGTGGAGCTGAGACTTCTTCAAAATGGATCTCCCCATAAGATTTTTTTGCATCTAGCAGCGATGAAGAAGATCTCAGAGAATTTTACAATGTAAGTATATCTCCACCGGTAGATTTTGACTTAGAGCATGAATTTTGTATTGAAAATTAATTTGAAGAATCATGCATGGATGAGCTTGAGCATATTTCTGATGTTGAAGATATTTTTGGAAATCTTTTCACTGATGAGTTAGAACCAACTTGTGCTAAAAATAATGTTTTGATGGATGAGGAAGTGGCAATTGTGCCTTTTGAAAATTTATCTCCTTTTGCTTTGCCTTGTGATGATTCATGTATTATAGGAGATTCATCTAGCATGCTCCCTTCCATCTGTGCATCTGTGAATGTTGGTCTTTTGGAGAATTTTTATCTGATCCCTTCCCATATCGAGTCTTTATTTTCTGTTTAGTTAGTTTAGTCTTTTATTTCTGCTGAGTCTTTATTTTCAGCTGAGTCTTATTTTGTTTTATTTCAGTCTGTTGAGTCTTTTATTTTTCCATATATCAAAAAAATCAAAAAAATAACAACTCTGTCCGGCTGCCTACAAAAGTTGAAGAGCTTGCTTCTCTTAGCAGGCTTTGTTGATTCAAGGAAGAAGGGGTCGAAAAAGTACGAGAATTTCTACGTACCCTGACAGAGTGGAGGACACGTCGAGCATAACGACGTTAAAAATTTGCGCTTCTTGGGAGGCAACCCATGAGTTTTCAATTTCCTGTTTTTACTTTTAGTTTTTATTTTCCTAGCTTAGCTTTTTCTTTCTTTCTTTTGTAGGAGGTTTGACCTAAGGATCAACATAGTGGGCGAAGACCGCGCTGCTCCAACCGACAACCGAACAAAATTCAGGGGAGATTTTCTGTTCCCTTTTATTTTGTGCGTTTTAACTGCTTAGTCTGAAGTGTGATACATAGAGGACTATGTATCCTTTTAGGTTGGGGGTGGAGTTGTCTGTTGGAAGGATTTCTATAGTTGTTGAGCTGTGGAGATTCTGAATTTGAAGTGCTTTTGTCTGCTGTTGCATTTTGTTCGATGAGGACAATCTAGGAAATACTTTTAAATTCTTCGTAGTTGCATATCTAGAAAAACATGAGATTGTATGTGTTTGTTGAGCATGTTTAAATTTTTTTTAAATTTTTTCTGTTGCTCCCTTACATCTATCGAGCACTTAGCAATCTATTCTTGGTTCTTTAGGCTTAAAATAATCTTATTGTTGCGTGCTCACTGTGTATGTAAAATTAAATGCAAAGAGCACTCAGATCATGCAAGTATACATGGTCTGCAACAAGTGATAAGTATAATTTAATTCGTTTTTCCACAGAGATTAAGTTTAGTGACTAGCGATTTGGTGTGTTAGATTAGATAAGGTAACTTAAATTGGATAGATTTTGGGTTGAGTGACAAAATTATAAAAGATGCAAGAAGAATGTAAACATAAATGCAAAGCAAGCAAAAAGGTAAAGTTATAATGTGGAGATGCAGGATTGCAGATCTCGCAATCTTTTCGCAATACATTCGCAATGGATTAAAAGCTACTGAAAAAGACTAAGGCAAAGGCAGAAATGGTTATTGCGGCTCTCGCAATAATCTCGCAATAAATTCGCAACGATTAAAAACTAAAGTAAGATAGTAAGGTTGGCTTAAGAGTCCTCTATAGGCATTTATCTATGATCATTCAGCAGCAAATTAACATATCATGCATCGTCTTAGCTAGGTCTCATGCATCTTTCGATTACATGCATTAGATCTTTAGTTTACTCATATCCAAGCAAGACTTAAAACCTATTTATACGCACATGCTAACAACGTGCTAGGAGAATGCCTATTCCTAGGCCACTCTCTGGTTACCATGAAAGGCTAACATGAATGGATGTCTCTGAATTCTTACTCCTTCCAGAGGTTAGGAATTCTTTAGACAAAATGGATGGCCAGACGAAATCGCCCATGGGATGAAGATCACATACATTCAATGCAATCATGCTACTTTACATGCTGAATTCACATACTTTTATCCTATAGATTCATCCTTATCAAACCTCTATTGAATTAGTTACTCATGATGTTCGAAGAACTAAAGGGAATGAATTGAGTAAACATAGAATGGAGAACTCAACAAAACTAATTAATATAATTAAATGAAGAACTCAACAAATTGATTAAGGGATGACAAAATGAAGAATTCAGTAAACCAATTGATTACTCTTGTAAGAAAGCAATTCACATAAACATTTGTAAACAAACATATGTCAATCCAAAAGTAACAATGAAAGGAAAAAACAATAAATGATTCAGAACAACATTTAAAGGAAAGCAGAAAGTAATTAGGAAGCAGTAAAGAAAGCTGTAAAGGTGTGAGGATCTTCCAAGTCGTGAGTCGCCTCGGATGAAGGGGAAGATTAGATGATCTTGGGGACAATTTCAATCAGAAGAGAAGAAGGATCTTCTCTTCTTCCTCTCGAATTATCAACGCCAAGGGCTTGTTTCTTCGATCCAACAAACGGGGGAAAGGTTTTGTCTGCAGGTTTCTTCACAATCGGGATCTCCTCGCACTCCGATTGATTACTTTTTCCATCGCCATTCAGCTCCTTTTATAGCCTCTACAGGTACCTTCAGCCGCAGATCTCCATCCATTCTGGAGTAACAGCCTCCCACGTGGCAGCAATAGAAAGGTTAGGCGGCTGGACAATCGCAACAACGGCGACTGACGGCTGAAAAAATGCAGCAAAAGAAGACTGGCGTTGCGGTTTCCTTGCGAGGGCCGCAATACTCTGTTTTGGCTGATTCCATTGCGAGTCCGCAATGTTTCCGCAATGCACCTGCAATGTACAATTTAGCTCTATTTTCACCATTTTGCATCCTTTTTCGTTCCTTTTCCAAATAAGCCTTGAATTAGCATCATTTCTCAAATTCTCACTTTTAAGCACACATTAAGCTAACTTCTAACAAAAACACTCAAGAATTTACATGTTTTTTAGGTAATTAAAGCCCTAAATAATGCACTTTTGGAGAGGTAACACACCCCCAAACTTGAGTTATTGCTCGTCCTCGAGCAATATAAAGGCTTACTTTCTCTCTAATTAGCTGCTAACTCTTGTCTTTTAAACTCTACCTAACTGATTTGCTGACTTCCCTAGGTTTACTGTCAAAAGCATTGCTGTCCTGTGACACTCTCCTAGGCTAAAACTAACTTCATATTTTGTCTATTCTGATTTCTCTTGCCTTTAAAACCTTCCGTTTTTACTAACTTCCTGTCTTTTGGTTTATCTGCCTATATCATTGAGCACATTGTGCAGTCATCCCTAAGCTTTCAAACTCTTCCTAGTTTTAACTCAGACTCAGTACATGCTTCTAATGTTTTTATTTTTGAATTACCTAGGAATCCTTAGAGTCATGCCAGCCTTAGAACACACAAGTATCAGAGTTCAGTCCATAGAATAGACTAAGCCCTGACATCACTATGTTGGATAGACACTCATCTCCCTCGACAGCCTTCTAGCTACAGCCCTGTGCTTAGCTAACTTAGGATCAGAGTTCAGTTTCACAGGACATCTAAGCACCTAGGCTGCAACTTTCTGGCACACATTCTTCTTCTTTTTATTTTCTTTCTTTTCTTTTTCTTTTGGCAAAGTCTTCTCTTTGATTTTCCTTTTGATGCAGTGCCACTTGTGGGTTACACAAATGGCCCTGATTACTCAGCATCCTTAGAGGAAGACAATGTCCCTTTTCTTTGCTTTTTTTTTTTTCTTTTTCAAAGAAGAACAATGTCTATTTTCCCAAGGGAGAGAGGAGTGTTCCTAGGACTAGAGGCTGCCTCCCCCAAACTTAAACTTCTCATTGTCCCCAATGAGAGTCTGAGGTGGCACACCCCCAAACTTATCTTAGAAGCATCTAGTCTAAATAAAAACCAGACAGATTTTAAAACTCCTAGGGATAGAATGGCCCTCACAGTTCAGATAACTCATCAGCAGAAATTTACTAAAATCAAAATGGTAAGGTCTAACAGAGGCACATGCTCAGCATTTTATGAAGTTAATTAAACCTACAAAGAGTGTACTTGACACTCATCCAGCATGCTCAATAGACAGACTACCTAAGGACATCAGTAATGCAGTCAAATAGTGAGAATTAAAGACAGACAGACCAGCAGAAAGTCATATAACAGCATGCTTAAATGAACAAAACATTGCGGTGTCCGCAAAGAAATCGCAATGATACTAACAGAGCAGATTTAACCGTGATCAAAGCTCCTAACATGCAGAATTTCATTTGTGAACAACTACAGGCAACAGAAAAAACTATCTAAGCTAACTAATCATACGAAGTTAAACTAAACTACTTTAACTCAAGCTAATTAAGGAAACCAAAACATAACAACAATTGATATGGGGGGGGGGGGGGGGGGGGGGGTAACTGGTTACAGAAAAGCAGGTTTTTGAGAGGGATAAGAAATACTCCCTCGAATGCCGTCAGTCTGTGGCATTCCTTCATTCGTCCTTGTCCTCTTCATCACTCCTCTCGCTCGGAGGCATCCAGGGGCTCAACAATCCAGCTGGAAAGGTAGGGAACTTGCACCGTAGGTGCCCAGCTAGTTCCTGGTCTCTCGCTTGAGAGTACTCAGTCCATTGGGCTAATTTCCTTTGTAAGTCCATCAAGCAGGCCATGGACATCGATTGTGCAGCTGCAAGTCTATCCAGCTCGAACTCCATATTGCCTCTCCTCCTCATCTTCAGGTCTCTGGGCAGCTCAAGGTGGCCAGCATAGGCCAATTGCTTCTCCTCTATCGTCACAGGCACCCCTGCGCGCAAGCATAACTTAGTAATAGTGTTAGGGAAAAAGAGTCTGCCCTTACCTTTCTTGGAGCATTCGACGATCGAGGCTGCTATGATCTCACCCACGTCAATAGTGAGTCCCTTCATGATCGCATAAACCAGCAGCGATCTCCCTTGATTGATGGTCGTCTCGTGCGTGACGGGTGATATTCTTCTCCGAATTAGGGAGAACCAAATGGCCGCCTTGTCTTTGAGGGCTGCACTCATCAGTGTGTGCTTCCCGTGCTTCGAGACTGTCCATGCTGCCTCTAGTTTGCCTATCATATTCAGCGCCTCCTCCAAGATTACCTCTGAAGGTGTGGCCATAATCCTTGAATACTCAGAGTTCTTATGCTCTTTGAGAGCATACATCTCGTTGATCGTCTTGGCAGAGAAGTCAACATCCACGCCCCTCACCACCGAATAACAGCCTTCGGGGTGAGTGAGGTTGGCGTAGAAGTCATAGACCATGTTCGAGTAGGCCTGAATTGGAGGCCTACACAATTCTTCCCAGCCGTGGTTTGTGATTCCTGCGCGCAAGAATTGCGGCAGGTCCGAAGGAGAGTCTAGAAATCCTCTCTCGTGGAGGATTTCCCTTTTCATTAGTTCCACGCCCCTGGCCTCTGCATCCTTGGATATATAGCTCTCAGTTAGAGGCTCATCTTCTTGGAACATTTTTCTCTTCCCTTTATCCTTTTCCTTGGCTGCTTCAACAGCCTCAGTCTTCATCTTCTTAAGAGAGGTTTCGGCTTCAGCCCTCTTCTTTTTAGCTTTCTTGGAAGGCTTTGGCCGCTTTGCCTTCACAATTACAGGGGCCCTCTTCTTGAGCCTCGCTTTGACAGCCAATTGCTGGATGCATTCATCCAGCGTATCATCCATTGAATCTCTGCTCTCCTTCTCCACAGGACTGTCAAGATTGACATCCCTGAAGGGAGAGACTACCTCCTCGTCTTCATCCGCGTCACCGATTGATGCAGAGTCTGGTTGTCCTACAAGGGGGACTTCAGGTTCCGATGGTTGTTGAGTGGGTTCAGGACTTTGCATGGCCGTCTCCATCGATGGTTCGCCACTGGTAAAGCTTCCTTCACTCGTGGATTTCCGAATTCTGGTCTTGGGAACTTCCAGGGCAACCTTCCACTTCCGTCTAGGGGAATGCGTTGGATCAGAGCTGTGTGCAACTTCAGTTGTTGCAACCTTCCACTTCCTCTTCACAGGGAGCTTCGGAGGTCTAGACGGTTTTACAGCCTCGACGTTTGCTAAAGAAAGTAACGCATCTCTTACCAAGGCAGCATCCTCTGTGATTGAGGATGTCTTTTTGGGAGTGGATCTTTCAGCTCGCGTTGACACCATGGTTGTTTCTTGAAGGTGGAGCTTTGAGAAATTCTGAAGAAGGAGAGATCTGATTTGTGAATTCGAGGGTTTGAGAATCGTAAATGGGAGATGATCAACAACCCTTCCTATTTATAAAGGGTTGCGCACTAACGGCTATATTATTGCGGACTCCGCAATATTTCCGCAACGCTTCGAATCTCATCAAATCTTTTAGAAATGTAACCGTTAGGATTTTTATCCTTGATTGCTGTTTGTTTGCAAGATTCTCACAACTAATCTTTGATTTTCCAAGATTTCTCCCTTCATCTTCTCCTTGCCTCTTGATCGTTCACCCTTTATTGTCGTTAAGATCTCCAATTACCACGCTTCTAATCACATTAAAAACAAACTTAATTAATATTATGAAATTAAAAATACTCTAAACAAAATAAATAAAACAGTAAATAAAGATATCTATTCCATAATCCTTTGATGGTTGAGCATGAAGATGATTCCATTAAGTGCCCTTGCTCATTGTCCTTTGCTTGACCTTTAAGCTTCAGATAAGAGGAAAGCCGAGAGTGTTTGCACATCTCCTTCCTCATAGTAGTGTTTTAATCTAGCACCATTCACCATGAACGACTGACCTTGATTCAGATTTCGAATTTCAATTGCACCATGAACAGACACATTAGTAATCATAAAAGGACCTGACCAACGAGACTTATGTTTGCCAGGAAACAATCTCAATCGTGAGTTAAACAATAGAACATGCTGACCCTTTTTGAAGTCCTTAATCCTAAGTCTACTATCATGCCATATTTTAGTCTTTTCCTTATACATTTTAGCATTTTCATATGACATGTGTCTTAGTTCATCCAACTCATGCAATTGCAGAGACCGCAATGTTCCCGCATCGGTTATGCAAAAATTTAACTCTTTTAAAGCTCAAAATGCCTTGTTTTCTAATTCAAGGGGCAAGTGGCATGCTTTTCCATAAACTAACCTATAAGGAGACATTCCTAATGGTGTTTTATATGCAGTCCTATATGCCCATAGTGCATCATCTAATTTAAAAGACCAATCATTTCTATTCGGTTTTACAACTTTTTCAAGTATACTTTTGATCTCTCTATTAGAAATTTCAGCATGTCCATTTGAGTGGGGGTGATAGGGTGTTGCTACCCTATGCCTAACATTATATTTAGCTAACACTTTTTCCATAGCTTCATTTATAAAATGTGTTCCTTCATCACTTATGATGGCACGTGGTGTGCCAAATCGTGTGAAAATATGCCTATTTAGGAATCTAACAACTGTTTTAGCATCATTTAAGGGACATGCAATTGCCTCTACCCATTTTGAGACATAATCTACCGCTACTAGAATGTAAAGATTACCAGCAGATGGTGGGAATGGACCCATGAAGTCAATGCCCCATACATCAAAGAGTTCTAACTCTAGGATATATGTTAGGGACATCTCATCCTTCCTACTAAGGTTACCTGTACGTTGACATTCATTGCAATTGTGTGTGAAGTCATGTGCGTCCTTGAAGACTGTAGGCCAGAAGTAGCCACTTTGGAACACCTTTGCAGCAGTCCTCTGACCACCAAAGTGCCCTCCATAAGGAGCTGTATGGAAATGCTGCAAGATTGACCTTGCTTCAGCAGCCGACACACATTTCCTTAGCAATCCATCCGCACATCTTCTGTATAAGGTTGGATCGTCCAAAATGTACTTCCTAGCCTCGTTTAAGAACCTCTTCTTGTCTTGCCCCCCCTTCTGAAAGTTGGTAACACCTGCGAGGCAAGAAAGTTTGCAATACCAGCAAACCATGGTTCATCATTGTTATCACAGTATACTAACACAAAAACATGTTCATCAATAAAGGAATCAGTCATTGCGGGCTCCGCAATTTTTCCGCAATGACTCTGCAATCTTGATAAATGATCAGCAACTACGTTTTCACATCCTTTTTTTTTTTTTTTTTTTTTTTTTTTTTTTTTATCTCTAATCTCTAGATCAAACTCTTGCAAAAGTAACACCCATCTAATTAGTCGAGGCTTAGCATCAGCCTTCCTCATTAAGTACTTTATTGCATAATGATCAGTATAAACAATCGTTTTATTTCCTACAATATAAGGCCTAAATTTTTCACATGCAAACACTACCACTAACATCTCTTTCTCTGTGGTAGTGTAGTTACATTGTGCTTCATTCAAAGTTTTACTCGCATAATATACAGGGTGTGTTAATTTATCTCTCTTTTGGCCAAGCATAGCCCAAATTGCATAGTCACTAGCATCACACATTAGTTCAAAAGGCATGTCCCAATTTGGGCCTACTATGATTGGTGCTTTGACTAAGGCATCTTTAAGCTTGGTCCATGCTTTTAAACATTCATTTGAGAAGACAAAAGTTCTATTCAGCTCTAGAAGCTCACACAGGGGTTTAGAGATTTTTGAAAAGTCTTTTATAAATCTTCTATAAAAGCCTGCGTGTCCTAAGAAACTTCTTATAACTTTGACATTTTTAGGTTCAATTAACTTCTCAATGACTTCTATTTTGGCCCTATCGACCTCTACTCCTGCTTTGGACACTCTATGTCCTAATACTATTCTTTCTTCCACCATGAAGTGGCATTTTTCCCAATTTAAGACTAGGTTGGTTTCTTCACACCTAGTTAAGACTTGTCCTAGGTTTTCTAGGCATTGGTTAAAGGAGTCACCAAAGACTGAGAAGTCATCCATAAATATCTCTATTATGGACTCATCTAGGTCAGAGAAGATAGCCAACATACATCTTTGGAACGTTGCTGGTGCATTGCATAGGCCAAATGGCATTCTGCGAAAAGCAAACGTGCCAAAGGGACATGTAAATGTTGTTTTCTCTTGATCCTCAGGGTCTATAGTGATTTGGTTATATCCTGAGTAGCCATCTAAAAAGCAGTAAAAGGCTCGGCCAGCTATTCTATCTAACATTTGGTCTATAAAGGGTAAAGGAAAATGGTCTTTTTTGGTTTCTTTATTTAGTTTTCTATAATCCATACATACTCTCCATCCTGTAACAGTTCGAGTTGGTATTAATTCATTATTTTCATTAACTACTACAGTCATACCACCCTTCTTCGGTACACATTGGATCGGACTGACCCATTGACTATTGGCTATTGGAAAGATCACACCTGCATCTAACCATTTAATGATTTCTTTTTAACTACCTCTTTCATGGAGGGGTTCAACCTACGTTGATGATCTACTCTAGGTGTATGTTCCTCTTCCAACAATATTTTATGCATGCAATAGGAAGGACTTATACCCCTAATGTCAGCAATCGTCCAAGCAATTGCCCTTTTATGTTGCTTAAGCAGCAATATTAACGCAATTTCATGCTGTTTACTTAGTTTAGACGAAATAATGACAGGCAAGGTATCTTTCTCTCCTAGATATGCATATTTAAGGTGTTCAGGCAATGGTTTCAGTTCTAGTAAAGGTGGTTGATCAATTGATGGCATCATAGGATTTGTGGTTCTTTTAGACAGTTCATTGGTCATGCATACATGCTGAGGGTTATCCACAGATACATCCATCAATTCAGAAATATTTAAATCATTCACATCTATTTGTGCGTAATTAGTAGCATGCTTGACTAACAATTCATGCTCAATTTCATCTTCAATTAATGAGTCTACTATATCTACGGTTGCACAGTGTTCAAGATCAGAGGGGTACCTTAAAGCTTTAAACACACTGAATTTAACCTCTTCATCATGAACTCGCATGGTAAGCTCACCTTTTTGGACGTCAATTAGGGCTCTACCTGTGGCTAAGAAAGGTCTGCCCAGTAGGATTGACACCTATTTGTCTGCCTCTTAGTCCAAGATTATAAAATCTGCAACAAAAATAAATTTGTCAACCTTGACTAGTATATCCTCAATCTTACCTTCAGGGTATGCGATGGATCTGTCTGCAAGTTGCAAGGTGACTGTTGTTGGTCGTGCTTCACCTATCCCAAGCTGTTGGAATAGTGACAAGGGCATAAGGTTGATGCTGGCTCCCAGATCACACAAGGCCCTGCCCACATGTTTGCCTCCCAATTCTACTGGTAAGGTGAAGGAACCCGGATCCTTCTCCTTCTTTGGCAGCTTATTTTGGAGTATGGCACTGCACTCTTCAGTGGGGTTGACTGTTTCAAACTCACCAATAACTTTTTTGTTAGTTATAATATCTTTTAATAATTTTACATAGGTTGACATAAACTGCAAAACTTCCACAAAGGGAATATTAACATGGACTTGTTTCAGGATTTCCAAAAACTTATGGAAATGAGCTTCCTGTTCTTGTTTCTTTCTGAGCCGTCTAGGAAATGGAGGTGGTGGCACATAGGTAGACAAGTCAGGTTGTCTAATGACAGGGGGAGGCCTAGGAATCTCTTCTGGTTCCTCAATGATAGGTTCCAACCTCACCCTTGTTGTGCTTGGTTGTATTTGATCAAGATTAGGCAGAGAATCCAGTGGAGCACTAGACTCTTCATTCTCTACTCTCTTTGGTGCTTCTCTGCTGTTGATCACCAATGGCCTTCCACTTCGGAGTTCAATAACTTGAACTTGTTCGTTACCATCCCTTCTTGGAGTTTCTGTGTCTGCAGACAGTCTGCCTTGGGGCCTATTCTTCAGCTCATTTGCTAACTGCCCAATTTGATTTTCTAAGCTTCTCAGTGTTGCTTGCTGGCTCTGTAAAGTTGCATCATTCTTCGCTATGTACTCCTTCAGCAAGTTCTCTACTGATGTTCCCATCGGTTGGTTGTATTGTTTTTGGTATGGGGGTTGACTAGTTTGTTGAGTGAAACCAGATGGTCCACTTGGTCTTGGTTGATTTTTCATTTGGCTTGTGCCTTGTTGTCCACCCCAAGAGAGATTTGGGTGGTTTCTCCAACCAGGGTTATATGTGTTTGAGTAGGAGTTGTTCGTTGGTTGTTGTTGACTTCCAACATAACACACCGAGGATGGATTACCAGGGCAAAAGTCATACATATGCCCTTCCCCACAGAATCCACAGACTAGTGCCCCACCTTGGTTAGCTACTGATGTGCTCGTTGAAACAGCTGCCACTGTGTTGACACTTTGTTGAATAATGGTTTGAGCCATTTGCTTCACCAGGTTGGTCAGAGCATTGATCTGGCTGCTCATTGCACTGAGTGCATCCATGTCTTGAGCCTTCCTTCTGTTTGGCTCCACCGGATCATCTGACCATCTACAATGTGATGTTGAAATTTTCTCCAAAATCTCATAGGCTTCATTATAGCTCTTTGATAGCATCGAACCTCCAACTGAGGAATTCAAGACTTGCCTCGTGCTGAGGTTGCATCCTTTAAAAAATACTTCAATTTGAATACACCATGGAATGCCATGGTGTGGACATTTGAGTAATAGGTCTTTGAATCTGGTCCAAGCTTCATGTAATGATTCATTCTCAGCTTGCTTGAACTTGATGATGTCATCACGGAAGTTAGAGTTCCTATCTGGAGGGAAATATTTTACCAGGAACTTCTCAGCTAGGTCTGTCCAATTTACAATTGAACCAGAGGGGAAGAAGTTCAGCCATGTTTTGGCTTTGTCTCTTAATGAATATGGAAAAAGGTAAAGTCTCAAGGCCTCTTGAGACACTCCTGGGATGACAAAGGTGTCACTCACTCCCAGGAAGTTTCTCAAGTGATTGTGGGGGTCTTCATTCTCCACTCCGAAGAATTGTCCAACTGTGGACAACATCTGAAACATGACGGATTTCAGTTCGAATGAGTGAGCTGTTATCTTTGGGCGTATGATGCTCGGATTAAGCTCCTCAGGCATAGGTACAAGGTATGATAGAATAACACTATCCTTATCATTCGCAATTTCAATGGGGTTGCGAATGTTAGGTGCTCAGTGTGTATGTAAAATTAAATGCAAAGAGCACTCAGATCATGCAAGTATACATGGTCTGCAACAAGTGATAAGTATAATTTAATTCGTTTTCCCACAGAGATTAAGTTTAGTGACTAGCGATTTGGTGTGTTAGATTAGATAAGGTAACTTAAATTGGATAGATTTTGGGTTGAGTGACAGAATTATAAAAGATGCAAGAAGAATGTAAACATAAATGCAAAGCAAGCAAAAAGGTAAAGTTATAATGTGGAGATGCAGGATTGCGGATCTCGCAATCTTTTCGCAATAAATTCGCAATGGATTAAAAGCTACTGAAAAAGACTAAGGCAAAGGCAGAAATGGTTATTGCGGCTCTCGCAATAATCTCGCAATAAATTCGCAACGATTAAAAACTAAAGTAAGATAGCAAGGTTGGCTTAAGAGTCCTCTATAGGCATTTATCTATGATCATTCAGCAGCAAATTAACATATCATGCATCGTCTTAGCTAGGTCTCATGCATCTTTCGATTACATGCATTAGATCTTTAGTTTACTCATATCTAAACAAGACTTAAAACCTATTTATACGCACATGCTAACAACGTGCTAGGAGAATGCCTATTCCTAGGCCACTCTCTGGTTACCATGAAAGGCTAACATGAATGGATGACTCTGAATTCTTACTCCTTCCAGAGGTTAGGAATTCTTTAGACAAAATGGATGGCCAGTCGAAATCGCCCATGGGATGAAGATCACATACATTCAATGCAATCATGCTACTTTACATGCTTAATTCACATACTTTTATCCTATAGCTTCATCCTTAGCAAACCTCTATTGAATTAGTTACTCATGATGTTCGAAGAACTAAAGGTAATGAATTGATTAAACATAGAATGGAGAACTCAACAAAACTAATTGATATAATTAAATGAAGAACTCAACAAATTGATTAAGGGATGACAAAATGAAGAATTCAATAAACCAATTGATTACTCTTGTAAGAAAGCAATTCACATAAACATTTGTAAACAAACATATGTCAATCCAAAAGCAACAATGAAAGGGAAAAACAGTAAATGATTCAGAACAACATTTAAAGGAAAGCAGAAAGTAATTAGGAAGCAGTAAAGAAAGCTGTAAAGGCGTGAGGATCTTCCAAGTCGTGAGTCGCCTCGGATGAAGGGGAAGATTAGCTGATCTTGGGGACAATTTCAATCAGAAGAGAAGAAGGATCTTCTCTTCTTCCTCTCGAATTATCAACGCCAAAGGCTTGTTTCTTCGATCCAACAAACGGGGGACAGGTTTTGTCTGCAGGTTTCTTCACAATCGGGATCTCCTCGCACTCCGATTGATTGCTTTTTCCATCGCCATTCAGCTCCTTTTATAGCCTCTACAGGTACCTTCAGCCGCGGATCTCCATCCATTCTGGAGTAACAACCTCCGACGTGGCAGCAGTAGAAAGGTTAGGCGGCTGGACAATCGCAACAACGACGACTGACGGCTGAAAAAATGCAGCAAAAGAAGACTGGCGTTGCGGTTTCCTTGCGAGGGCCGCAATGCTCTGTTTTGGCTGATTCCATTGCGAGTCCGCAATGTTTCCTCAATGCACCTGCAATGTACAATTTAGCTCTATTTTCACCATTTTGCATCCTTTTTCGTTCCTTTTCCAAATAAGCCTTGAATTAACATCATTTCTCAAATTCTCACTTTTAAGCACACATTAAACTAACTTCTAACAAAAACACTCAAGAATTTACCTGATTTTTAGGTAATTAAAGCCCTAAATAATGGACTTTTGGAGAGGTAACACTTATGTAGCCTGAAATCATGTTGTCACCCCGAAAGGCACCTCTAGGGAAGGCTTTGTTGGGATTTATGCCCTAAAGCCTCGTAATTAATTAATAATTATTTGATAATTATTTTATTATTAATATTTGCAATTTATAATATTCATTATATAAATAAAATCCAAGGTTATTAGTGTAATCTTGAACTGTATGTAGTTGACATACGGGAGGATCATGTTCAAGTAATAACCTAAAGGGTCTATAGTATATGGATAAGGTTGGGTGCCTTATCTTGGTAACACTATTGATACGGCCCACTTTGTAATTGTTACAAATGATTTGATCCAAATCATTCATGTAGAGACATGTGAGTGGGGGTATCCTATACAATGAGTTTGTATAAGACTGGACCACGAAATAAATAATCTCTCTTTATAAATACGTTATTTGAGAAGATTAGTATTTCACAGGATGATCATATGTGACTCGATCTTAATCCTGAGTGAGTTATGAACTCCTGCCTGTGAGGGCTCGTCCTTTGATTTGTATGGGTGAGAATGGCCTTTATAGCCGATTCAATAAGCCTACCATTTTGGGGACTTGACCAAATAGGGAGTTGGGAACATAAGTTTCACAAGATGGAATTCACTTCTTCCCATATAGGGAAAGTAGATGAGTAGTTCTCTTAAGTGCTGATTTCGGGACTTGAACAATGGGGCCCCACCCTCTCACTGGCCCGAGAGGGACTTGGTTTATGGTTGGATCATAAACAAGTTGTTCATTAGAGAATCAGTGGTACTTAAGGTGTAAGATGTAATTACAGGGGTAAAACGGACTTTTGACCCAGCTGTAATTACGAACAACTCGTGAAGGGTCGACTTGCATGTAATGGTTATATCCATGGACACAACTTGTCTTACAGTGCATAAGAGTGCAACTCTAGGCCTATAGTGGAGTGACCTAGAGTTAATGAATGAAAGTCAATTAATTAATGAGTTTAATTAATTAAATTTGTATCATTGGAGCTTATAAATCTGTAGGTCCATAAGGTCCCCTTGCTAGCTCATAGTAACACTAAATGGATCAATTTAGTTGAAAGAAAATTTGAAATATTCAAATTAATATTTAATATATTTGATATATTAAATGTAGAAGAGTAAAATATATTTATTGTATTTGATACATTAAATATTAGAGAAAATAGTTTATGTATATGATACATTAATATTAAAAACTATATACATATGTTATTTGAATGAGATTCAAATTGGTTTAAAGTATATTATAAAAGATTAATTTTATAATATTTGAATAAGATTCAAATAAATATAAAATACATATTTTAATATATTAGATATTAAAATGTATTTTATAAAATAAAATTAATTCCTAAAAGCCTTATTATAAATAAGACATTTAGGTTTAGCCAAGAGGTTGGCAAAACACACTACTCACACCCTCTGCAGAGAATTGTTCTCTCATTCTTTCAAAGAGCTCCCACAAGCTTGATCCCGAGTTCGAGTCATAGCGAGGAAGATCTCGTGGAAAAAGGAACACAAGAAGATGATTGTTCATCAAAGGTAAAACATTTGCTTAACTTGTTTTTTTAGTTTAATTCTAAACAAAACAAAAGATCGATTCCAATCGCTTCTGCTGCGGGGAATGAAGAGTTCATTCCCTTCAGGCTTGATGAATGATAGGTTGTAATAGGTTAATCGAGATTATAGCGAAGCTATTGCCTAAGTAAAAAAAAAAAAGTAAGCATGAAAATAAAAACTCAAGAGATGCTCCTCCTTCTTGTGTTTCCCGTGTAACCAGGGGCGATCGTTGGTAAACGATATTTTGGAACTATCGCCAATCATCGGGTTGTCGAGACCCGCCAAAATGAATTTGTATTTGCCCGAATTCACTGAACTATTAGTAGATTAGTGGCAATGGGGTCGATCCACAGGGAATTATGCTAATTTGACTTAATCTCAATTAGATTTGCAAACTGTGAAAATAGATGAAATATGGGGGATTTGTTGGTTTTTAATTGACTAAGAGGGAACAATGCAAGAGGGGAAAATTTAACTAACGGGGCGTTCGACTCGGGACGATCGGGAATAAAATTAGCATGCTTCTTGGATCATAGGTTGACGAATATAATGGCTAAACAATTTAACGAATACGCAGCTCGTCTCAAATTAATCAATTAACTCAGACATGCTCCATGGATATTAATTAGACATAATAAATCATGCTAATCAAGCATATCGATTGGACATTGGCGGCCAACGCTCTCCCAAGACCAATCGATAGCAACGAGCTAACTACGACGATTATCTAATTTGGACGCGAAATTAGTGTATCGATTTCGGATTCTAATTCGAGAAGAACGAACACCAAGAACGCAAGGACGCCTATGCACTCAAAGGTGTCGTAAATCTTTGTTACTTGGCGGTTTAGAGAGGCACGGCATCAAAACCTTTAACGAATGAAGCATGCTCGAAATCAAGGGTGCCTAGTCCTAAATCATTCAAACGCATATATGGAATAAGCAAAGAAATAGAAACCAATTCATTCAATCATTCAAGCCAAATCAGAATTTTAGTTCAACAACCTCACCAAGAGTTCAAACTACATTATTCCTATACAATCCCGAGCCAAAAACGCTAAAGACTACTCACTCATGTTGTGTGTGATGTGGGATGGCTCCATTCCAAGCTTCCAAGCCTCTCCCATGGTGAAAACAGCTGCTGGAACGTCTTATCAGGTGCGGAGCCCGAGGTAGGAGATGAAGATGGCGGCTAAAAATCGGACAAAAACTTAAGTAATCCGTCGGAGCGTCGAGACGCTAGGGCAGCGTCTCGACGCTGCGCCCTAAATAATGCGCGCGCGCAGTCGAGGTGGCGTCGAGACGCTTGCGCGGCGTCGAGCGAGCGTCGAGACGCTGTCACTCGACGCTTGCTCTCGGGATGGCTTCGCTCCCTTATTCAGCCGAATCTTGTGCATGCACAGAATTGGACTCAACCCGTGCAAGTCTGCCAACGTCCATCCTATCGCTCTTCTGTTCTTTTTCAAGACCTCAACCAACTTGCCCTCTTGCTCCGATGTAAGCTCCTTGGAGATAATTACCGGGAGTGTCTCCACCTCACCCAAGTATACGTACTTGAGATGACCCGGCAACTCCTTAAGTTCCAACTTGGGAGCCTGCAAAGCGAGGGAACGCCAGATAGACTGACCTCTGCTAAGATGGTAATATTTTAGTTGGCTTTTCACACGCCTCTAAAGCAAAAGTGGTTTGTTCAGATGAGTCAGAAAATATGGGAACACTACTTTCAACCTCGCCAACAATTTCAGTAAAAACGAGTGGGTCCTCCCCTTCAACAACAGTCATGCATTCTTCTTGTTCTAAAGTATCGATAAGATCAATTTTACAGACCGAATGCACATCAGCATGGTGTTCCATGGCATCAAATACATTAAATTCGAACACATCTCCTTCATACTCAACTGACAAGGTACCATCATGCACATTAATTTTTGTCTTAGCGGTTTTCATGAATGGTCTACCTAGCAAGACTGAAGTAGCAGGTGATGCGTTTCCTTCCATATTTATCACATAAAAATCAGCAGGAAAGATCAGGTCCTTAACTCTAACCAACACATCCTCAATCACCCCTAAAGGACGAATAGAAGACCTATTAGCTAACTGGATAATTAAACTTGTTTCCTGCATACCTTCTAAATCGAGACTCTTGTAGACTGAGTATGGCATAACATTAATTGAGGCTCTTAAGTCTAGCATGGCGTGCTCGATTTCTCTATCTCCTATAGTACATGGCAAGAGGAACATACCTGGGTCCTGGCATTTGCTTGGAATACCTTGTGTTATTAGGGCAGAAACATTCTTGCTTACCACAACTCTCTCAGCACCTTTAGTCTTCCTCTTCATGGTGCACATCTCCTTTAGAAATTTCGCGTACCTTGGGATTTGCTGAATTGCATCAAGCAGCGGCATATTGATTCCAACCTTTTTCAGCGTCTCAAGGACGTCCGCGTCCTCGACCTCCTTAGGTGGCCTCACCAACCTACTCGGAAAAGGAGCAACGGGAGTGTAAGACTTCATAGAAATATAAGGAGAAGCTACAACCGTTTCAGAGGGTGTTTGAAGACACTTATCTGGAGATATCTCTGTATCCTTGGTAGAGTCCTCGAGAGTGGTTCGTGATGGTATCTCTTTACCACTTCAGAGATTGATGGCACTAACGCTTTCATCTTTGGATTCCATTCTACTCATCCTGTCCTTCATCTCCGTGAACCCATCTCTTAGCGATCTCATCTCCGACCTGGTCTCCTCACTTAGAGACCGCATCTGCGAATTGGTCTCTTTGTTGGTCTCCATGAGGGACTTGAACATTCCTTCAATGGCTTGACCTGAAATAGAAGAAACAACATGAGATGAGTTTTCTTGCAACGTATGAAATAGGCCAAATACCTGAGACACTTTTTCTTTGAGCTCCTCTATGTCGGTAAACATTTTAGCTTCTCCGTTTCTTCCCCCGTATTGGCGACGGTTCTCAGCCATGTTGTTGATCAACTGCCTGGCTTCCGCAGGCGTTTTCTCCCTAAGGGCTCCTCCACTCGATGCATCGAGCATCTGACAGTCATGCGGAAGCAAACCATCATAGAAGAATTCGATAAGCGCGGCCTCTGCTATCAGATGGTTCGGGCATCTCTCGCAGAGTTTAATGAATCTCTCCCAGCACTCGTGAAATGCCTCTTTCTCTTCTTGCTTGAAACTAAAGATATCTTTTTTCACGGCTCTGGCTCTTGAAGCTGGGAAATACCTTTCCAAGAACAGACTCTTCATCTTCTCCCAAGTGAAGATGGTTCCCGATGGTATATAATGTAGCCAATCTCGAGCCTCGCCTCTCAAGGTGAATGAAAAAGCTCTCAGGTAGAGCTGATCTTCAGTTATGTAGCTTGGCTTCATCGCAGAACTTGTCATTTGAAAATCCTTGAGATGTTTAAAGGGATCTTCATCTGCTTCACCACAAAAAGAAGGCAGATGGTCAATCAAACCAGATTTAAGCAAAAACTCACCTGAGATTTCCGGGTAGGAAGTACAAGATGGTTGGCGGTCCATAGCAACCGATGCCCACTGCCTGAGTGTTTTTGGGGCTTCACCCTCATCGTCAACTTCCATTTTCTCAATCAAGAATTAGGCACTTCTAGCACACTTAAACAAACCGATCAAATCTTGCAAATAATCAAAGAATAAACAAATTTTAAAATAAAAGTCAAAAGTCTACAAATCAAATCTAAATTAGGCCGAATTACACTTTAAATTCCCCGGCAACGGCGCCAAATTTGGTATTTTGCCTTCAATTTCCCCAAAACGCCCAATCTTCATGTTTTTGCATGGTTCTTCCCCGGAAGTGTTCTTAGGTCTTTAAAATGCGATATTAAGCCCCGAAAAGCGCCGAAACGCTCCCGAGGGCGAATTACCGAGAACACCTGCAATTAACACATAAAAGCAAGATTAAGCAAGTAATAATCGTGAATTAGGGCATAATTATAGCTCCAAAATGGAGCTATCAATCGTGTAACCCACGGTTGCCACTGCATGAAAGGGGAACCAATAGAAATGAGCATTAGTCCTTAAAAACGTGAAGCGAAATGAAGCTTGACGTGTTAGGCTCTCTTGGAGAAGCAAAAGAAAAGTAAAAAAAAGTGGATCAAAAGAAATAAAGAGTACAAAGTATTCAAGAAGAAGAAAATGTTTAGGCCTTTTGATTTGTTACTCTCTTGATTGTTGAAAAGCCATTAGACTGTTCTTTATTGCTAGAAGTAGGGGGAAAACAAGATGTAGGGTTGCATATGGTTTTCCGGGTCTAATAGAGCTAGAATAGGTTGGCTATACACACACGCACGTAGGGGAGTAACAGTTGAATTTTTGAAAAGTTCTCAATTAGTGCATGCAATTGATTGTTCTCTTTTTGTTGCAAATGCCTTGCTTTTAAAAGTGTTGAGGTTAGAGTCGATGCATGCAATTTTAGGCTTTAGAGATAATTCAGAATAGCCTTGTTCGAGGACTAGCAAGATTTAGGTTGGGGATATTTTGATAGCTCCAAAATAGAGCTATTATTTACTCCCTAATTATAGCTAAAACCATGCTCAATATTGATTAAAATGCCTTTTTGTAGGTGAACTCATGGTCGAGAGCTCGATGAGTCCGAGGACGTGTTTCGGGGCTTAAAACGACGTTTTAGAGCTTCATGGATGCATCGGGAGTGAAGGGGCTTAAAGAATTGAAGAGATGGCAAAAATTGCCATGGAAAGACAATTTTTGGCCACCAAACCCGAGAGCAAGCGTTGAGCGGCAGCGTCGAGACGCTTGGCCGAGCGTCTCGACGCCGCCCCGACAGCCTTCCAGAGATTGACGAGCGCCAGCGTCGAGCGCGCGCGTCTCAACGCCCGCTCAACGCTGCCAGCGTCGAGACGCTGGCCGAGCGTCTCGACGCCACCCCGCGCGCGCGCGCTGCCAACTTAGGGCACAACGTCTCGACGCTCCGACGGCTTTAAAGCCCACTTTTCCGATTTTTAGTCGGATTCTCTTCCCATTTTTGATTTCCACCATTGTTGTAAGCTCGGGTGGGAGCTCCAAACGCCATTTTCTTCCCTTTTCTCATCAATAAAGCTCCAACATTGATTATTTCTCTTGATTTGCACAACGGGCAGCTAAGGTAAGTGCTCTAATTTGAGGTTTATGGGTAATCTTGATGCTTAGGGAGGGTTTTGCTTAAATTTCCAGCTTGTAATTGATAACTTCTTGCATGTTCTTTCTTTATTTGCATTCCAATACCATGTATGACTGATTAGGAGTGACGCCCGAGTCCTTATGCATGTTTTACCGTTAAAGATTAGGACGTATAATTGCCTCAATCGTTAGGTAACAAGGGTCTAAGCGTGACTAATTAATTCTAACCTGAGTGACAGTAGAGGATTTGAATTAATTAACGTTTGCACGATAGACTTAGGGAAAGAAGAGAAATCACGCCAATTGGTCGAGTTCTCGATCAATTGGTTCGTCGCGATATTATCCGTTACTGTTCTTTGATTGGTTTAAGCGTAGCTAACTTAGATTAATTAAGGAGCATGTTTAATTAGAATTGAAGCCTTTAATTAATTCATTGGGATGTTTGCTACGGAAACGAGCAAACATTTCGCGTGCATGAGATTAAATTACTAATCATGATTAGAATTCCTATGATCTAAGCGCATCAAGAAAAATCCCGATCCCTCGAATTAGGAGCACGTGTTACATTTATTTTTCCGTTCTTTACCTTTCGCCATTTATTTTCCCGTTATTTTAATTCCTCTTTATTTTAGTTTTAATTAACTCCCCCTTTAATTCACAGTTTTATTTTAAGTTTTAGTTTAAAAGACAAATAGAAATTAGTTAAGAAAGATTGATTTAGGTTGTGGTTCGACACCCGTTACCACTAGCTGCAAAGCTTAGTAGTTTCGGTATTTATAAATATTATTTTGGCAAGCCTCGACAACTTGAAGTTGGAGTACACCATAAAGGGTTCTACCGGCGGCCCAGCATCCCCAGCGCGCGGCCCAAACGACCATTTTAGGCCCATAACTATTTTTTACCAGCTATTTTAGCGTTTTAAACCCTAAAATTCGCCGCACTGTTCAGAAGGAGATAAAAATTCAATATTTTACATTTAGCCTCGGGTTTGGTGAGTTTTTAACTAATTTCTACAATTTTGGATCGATTTTCAACATGTTTGGCTAAGGTAAGTTCTCTAATTTGAGTTTAGAGATTATCTTGATGCTTAGTGAGGGTTTGTATGAATTTTTCAGCTTATAATTGTTTGATTTCTTGCATGCTCTTCCTTTATTTGCATCCCAATAGCATGTGTGATTGATTAGGAGTGACGCCCGAGTCCTTATGCATGTTTAAACGTTAAAGATTAGGACGTATAATTGCCTCAATCGCCAAGTAACAAGGGTCTAAGCGTGGCTAATTAATTCGAGCCTAAGTGACAGTTGGGGGTATGAATTAATTATTGTTTTCACGATAGACTTAAGGTAAAGGGAAAAATCGAATTAGTCTTAGGAGTAATTCGTCGCGATGCTACCCGTTACTGTTCTTTAATTAGGCTTGATCAACTTGGATTAATTAAAGAGCATGTTTAATTAGAATTTACGCCTCTAATTAATTCATTGGGATGTTTGTTACGGAGACGAGCAAACATTTCGCGTGCATGAGATACAATGGCTAAGCATGATTAGAATCCCTATGATCTAAGCGCATCAAGAAAATCCCTATCCCTCGAATTAGGAGCACATGTTACATTTATTTTTCCGTTCTTTATTTTTCGCTATTTAATTTTCCGTTAGTTCAATTTTCCGTTAGTTCAATTTTCTGCTTAGTTTAGTTTTCCCTTAACCTCCCCACTTTTTATCGCTTTATTTTATTGTTTTAATTAAAAAGACAAATAGAAATTAATTAAGAGAGAATAATTTAGGTTCCTTGCGGATCGACCCGTTACCACTAGCTACAAGTTAGCTTAGTAGTTTCGGTATTATAAATATTATTTTGGCGGGATTCGACACCCCGATAAATTGTAGGACATTAAAAAATTCTACTACCAAAATTGGTGCCGTTGTCGGGGAACCATTTAATTTCTCTTAGTTAAATTTTATTTGTTTAAAAACCAAAAAAATATTTTTATTTTCTTGTGTCTTCCTGTTTAGCATTGCAGATTTTCGACGACATTATTGGGGACAATTTGCAAGGAGTGAAACTGACGAAGTTTCACAGAACCCTCTCCAAACCACTAAGGAGAAGGTCATTATCGAGATGTACCCCGGTTTTGAGGAAGGAATTGAGAATTTCCTGACATGCGACGACAAGAGTAGTGTGATTGAGGAGGAGGTTGAGCTTAGCCTCGAGGAATATCCTGAGGAGACTGGCGATGCGAACGAGCTGATAAGTGGAGCTGAGACTTTTTCAAGATTGAAATTCTGGGCAGCATTTCTTGCCTGTGATGAAGAAGATCTCGAAGAATTCTTAGAGGTAAGTATTCCTCCATCTGTTGATTTCGATTTAGAGCATGAATTATGCATTTAAATCTTTTTGAAGATTCATGTATTGATGAGCTCGGGCATCTTTCTATTAATGAAAATATTTTTGGAAGTCTTTTCTCCGAGGATGTTGAACCAACCTGTTTTGAAAATGCTTTGATGGATGAGGAAGTGACAATTGTGCCTTTTGAAAATTTATCTCCTCTTGCTTTGCCTTGTGATGATTCATGTATTATAGGAGATTTACCTTGCATGCCCCCTTCCATCTGTGCATCTGTGAATGTTGGTCATCTCAGAAATTTTGATGTAATCCCTCCCCTGGTCGAGTCTTTATTTTCTGTTCAGTTAGTTGAGTCTTTTATTTCTGTTGAGTCAGTTGAGCCAGTTGAGTCTGCTTTTATTTTGTTTGAGTTTGTTGAGTCTTTCTTTCCATATATCAAAAAAATCAAAAAAATAACAACTATGTCCGGCTGCCTACAAAAGTCGAAGAGCTTGCTTCTCTTAGCAGGTTTTATAGATTCAAGGGAGAAGGGGCCGAAGAAGTACGAGAATTTTTATGTACCCTGACAGAGTGGAGGACACGTCGAGCATAACGACGTTAAAAATTTGCGCTTCTTGGGAGGCAACCCATGAGTATTTAAAATTCAAGTCTTTACTTTTAGTTTTTATTTTCCTAGCTTAGCTTTTTCTTGCTTTCTTTTGTAGGAGATTTGACCTAAGGATCGACATAGTGGGCGAAGACTGCGCTGCTCCAACCGACAAACTAACAAAATTCAGGGGAGGTTTTCTGTTCCCTTAAAATTTTGTAATTTAAACTGCTTAGTCTGAAGTGTTGATACATAGAGGACTATGTATCCTTTTAGGTTGGGGTGGAGATGTCTGATGGATTCCTGTAGTTGTTGAGCTGTGGAAATTCTGAATTTGAAGTGCTTTTATCTGTTGTTGCATGTTGTTCGATGAGGACAATCTAGGAAATGCTTTTAAATTCTTCGTAGTTGCATATCTAGAAAAGCATGCGATTATATGTGTTAGTTGAGAATTTTTCAAAAAAATTTAATTTTTTTCTGTTTCTCCCTTGCATCTATCGAGCACTTAGCAATCTATTCTTGGTTCTGTAGGTTTAGAATAATCTTATGTAGCCTGAAATCATGTTGTCACCCCAAAAGGCACCTCTAGGGAAGGCTTGATGCATGATAGGTTGTAATAGATTAATCGAGATTATAGCGAAGCTATTGCCTAAGTAAAAAAAAAAAGCAAGCATGAAAATAAAAACTCTAGAGTTGCTCATTCTTCTTGTGTTGCCCGTGTAACCAGGGGCGATCGTGTAACCCACGATTGTCACTGCATGAAAGGGGAACTAATAGAAGTGAGCATTAGTCCTTAAAAATGTGAAGCGAAATAAAGCTTGACGTGTTAGGCTTTCTTGGAGAAATAAAAAAATAGTGGTTCAAAAGAAATAAAGAGTACAAAGTACTCAAAAGAAAAAGAAAAAATTTAGGCCTTTTGATTTGTTACTCTCTTGATTGTTGAAAAGCCATTAGACTGTTCTTTATTGCTAGAAGTAGGGGGAAAACTAGATGTATGGTTGCATATGGTTTTTGAGTCTATAAGAGTTCGAATAGGTTGGCTAACCACACACACGTAGGGGAGTAGCAATTTAATTTTTGAAATGTTCTCAGCTTATGCATGCAATTGATTGTTTTCTTTTGTTGTAAGTGCCTTGTTTTTTTAAAAGCATTGAGGTTAGAGTCGATGCATGCAATATCGGTCTTTAAAGGTAATTCAGAGTAGCCTTGCTCGGGGACTAGCAAGATTTAGGTTGAGGGTATTTTGATAGCACTCTAAAAGTGCTAATATATAGCTCCTAAGTCTTGTAAATTAGAGTAATTATTTGGGCTTAATTGATCTATTTTGTATAATTTAATTGTTAAGGGGTAAATCGGGTATTTGCATAAATTAGGAGCTTAAATGGGTATTTTAGAATATTTTATTAATTAATCGTTTTGAGTAATTATACCTCATTAATTAATTAATCTATTATTAATAGTGACTTAATGGATTTGGTCTTGTTAAGGAAATGAAGGAGCCTTGGTTCAAATCCAAGAAGATGCATTATTTTCATATATTTTTGTGAAAGTCAACTAGATCCCATATCGGTCAACGCTAGCAAGCCCAACGACCGAACCTTCGGCCCAGCCTAGACGCGCGCGACCCGCTCTGCCAGACGCCCGCTCCATCTTCAGCGCGCGCGTCCATGCGCGGCTCAGACGACCATTTTAGGCCCAGAACTGTTTTTTCCAGCTTTTTTAGCGTTTTAAACCCTAAAATCTGCCGCACTGTTCAGGAAGAGAGATAAAATTCAATATTTTACATTTAGCCTCGAGTTTGGTGAGTTTTTCACTAATTTTCACAATTTTGGATCGATTTTCAACACGTTTGGCTAAGGTAAGTGCTCTAATTTGAGTTTAGAGATTATCTTGATGCTTAGTGAGAGTTTGTATGAATTTTCCAGCTTATAATTGTTTGATTTCTTGCATGCTCTTCCTTTATTTGCATCCCAATAGCATGTGTGATTGATTAGGAGTGACACCCGAGTCCTTATGCATGTTTTACCGTTAAAGATTAGGACATATAATTGCCTCAATCGCCAAGTAACAAGGGTCTAAGCGTGGCTAATTAATTCGAGCCTAAGTGACAGTTGAGAGTATGAATTAATTATTGTTTTCACGATAGACTTAAGGTAAAGGGAAAAATCGAATTAGTCTTAGGAGTAATTCGTCGCGATGCTACCCGTTACTGTTCTTTAATCAATTTAGGCTTGATCAACTTGGGTTAATTAAAGAGCATGTTTAATTAGAATTTACGCCTCTAATTAATTCATTGGGATGTTTGTTACGGAGACGAGCAAACATTTCGCGTGCATGAGATACAATGGCTAAGCATGATTAGAATCCCTATGATCTAAGCGCATCAAGAAAATCTCTATCTCTCGAATTAGGAGCACATGTTACATTTATTTTTCCATTCTTTATTTTTCGCTATTTAATTTTCCGTTAGTTTAATTTTCTGCTTAGTTTAGTTTTCCCTTAACCTCCCCACTTTTTATCGCTTTATTTTATTGTTTTAATTAAAAAGACAAATAGAAATTAATTAAGAGAGAATAATTTAGGTTCCCTGCGGATCGACCCGTTACCACTAGCTACAAGTTAGCTTAGTAGTTTCGGTATTATAAATATTATTTTGGCGGGATTCGACACCCCGATAAATTGTAGGACATTCAAATATCCTACTACCAGTTCAATTGAGGGGAGGATGGGTGGGGTAACACGATCAACAAGACCTAAAGATTGAAATGTTCTTTGAGGCGCAATTAATTCACATGCATCATCATGTTGTAAATAATGCACATCTAAATCACTAAAATTAATGTGTCCATTAGGGGTGTAAGGAACCAAACCAAATCGACGAACCGAACCGAATCGAGTCAGTCCGGTTCAGTTCAATTTTAGGGATATTATATCATTTTCGGCCAGAACCGAATTGACTCATTTATCTTTGGTTGGTCAGTTAACTGAAACCGACCTAATTAAATTAGGTCATCTGATTTGCAAACTCTTTACATCGTCCCTGCGATCAATTTGGCTTTGAGTGAACTTGAAAACTCCGACATTCGACTTTGAGCAAACTTGGAAGTCAGGTCATCGTCCCTGCCTCCTCCGACCGACAACGACTCTCCCAACGCCGCCGACCGCCAGTGATATAAACTTCGCCGTCAGTGATCGATGGTTGGGTTTTTATTCTACTCCGACATTCAACTTTGAGCTGTGATTTCAGGTTATTATTCTCTTTTCTCTCCCTTTCACCTGCGATCGATTGTTGGGTGTTTAAATAAGCTTTGATTGAAATTAGATGGTTGAGTTTCTGAAATTTGATAGTTGGGTTTGTGAAATTTGATTAAAATTTGAACTCCAACCATTTTGTTTCTTCAATGGCAGCTTGATAAGAGAGAAATATAAAAATGGATTTTTACTTTTTAGTTCGTTTCTTTAGAAAGCTTAGGACTCTTAGAGCCATTGAAAGATGCAGGGCTGTTAAGTTCCTCAGGTGGGTGTGCGAAGGTTTTGTGAGAAATGACTAACATTTTCAGAAATTGATCAACTAATTTACTGGGTTTCTCAAAATTGGTCCAGGGAGAGAAGTTCATTGATGCTCTGCCTTATATATATAAGCTCATTGAGCCTAACTTAACCAAAATTGGTTTCTCAAAATTGATCAACTAAGTTAAGTGGTGAAGTGTAGAAGCATTTTGCTATGCTTTTGTTTAGCAGCCATGACTTAGATTTGGGAAGTTAACTTTCTATTGTTCTGTATGAATCTGTTAGTTAACTCAAAACTACAAGTCTATTTTTAGCCAATTACTATATTTGAAGTTAGTGGGGTAAGTGTTGATATATTTAGAGTTAGTGGAGTAAGTGACTAGTTTTGTGGAGTTAGAGTTAGTGGAGTTAGAGGGTGTTTTTATGGAGTTAACTAAGCTATTTTAGCATTTAGAAAGTGTATTTAAGATCAAATTTTATTGAATGAAAATGTAGTAGTTTCATTCCCATTTCTCTTCTCTCTTTGAAACAATAGTGGTATCAGAGTTAAATTCTTAAGGGACTTGTGAGTGAGAGTTAGTAAGATATCCCTTAGCAAAACCGAGTGATACACTTTGAGATTTAAGTGAGATGGAATCAGGATCGAGCAGTCTTTCTTCACTGTTTGATGGAGAAAACTACCAAGCATGGTCTATCTGAATGCAAGCCTACATGCCAGCTTGTGATTATTGGGAAGCAGTTGAGAGCGACTATGAGGTTGCTGCACTTACCGATAATTCAACAATCAACCAGATCAAGACTCACAAGGAGAGAGTCAACAGGAAGGCAAAGGCTAGAGCTTGCTGTTACCTCGCCAAAAGTCCATTATTTAGGGCTATATTTACCTTTAATTCATGCACATTTTTGAGTGTTTTTGTTAGGAGTTAGCTTAATGTGTGCATAAATGCGAGAATTTGAGAAATGATGCTAAAATAGGACTTATTTGGAAAAGGAACGAAAAATGATGTAAAATGATGTAAAGCAAGCTAAAATGTACATTGCAGGAAACCTTGCGGAAACATTGCTGAAACCGCAATGAAACATTGCGGCCCTCGCAAGGAAACCGCAAGGAAATAGTCTTCTGCTGAACTTTTCCAGCCATCAGTCGTCCTTGTTGCGATCTTCCAGCCGCCTAAGCTTTCCACTGTTGCCACGTGGAGGATTGTTGTTCAAAATGGATGGAAATCCGCGGCTGAAGGTACCTGCAGAAGCTATAAAAAGAGACGGATGATGAAGGGAAGAGACAACTCAGAAGCGTGGAGTTCTCGGTTGCAAAGCAATCTGCAGACGAATTTCCTTCTCCCGTTTGTTGGAACGAAGAAATCAGCCTTTGGCGTCGATAATTCGAGAGGAAGAAGAGAATATCCTTCTTCTCTTCTGATTGAATTCATCCCCAAGAACAACTAATCTTCTCCTTCATCCGAGGCGTTTGCGACGAGGAGATCCGTGCACTTTTACAAGCTTTCTCTACTGCTTTCTCTCTATTGTTTCCATTTGCAACATTGATCTGGATAGTTACTTTTACATCCCTTATTCTTTACTGCTTTCGAACCTTTGCACGTCTGTTTATGAAGTATTTGTATTCGGTTTTTAAAGAGTAATCAGTTAAGTTTCTTGAGTTCTTCATTTTGTTATCTCTTATTCATTTGCGTTTACTAAGTTCTTTAAATCATGATCCACCAATCCATCTCTTTTAGTTCTTCGAAAACCATGAGTAACTAATCTAAGAAGGGTCAGCTAAAGATGAATCTGTAGGCTAGAAATACGAGAATTCAGCATGTAGGGTAGTATGATTGCATTGAATGTATGTAAGCTTCATCCCACGGGCAATTTCGACCGGCCATCCATTTTGTCTAAAGAATTCCTAACCTCCGGAAGGAGTAAGAGTTCAGAGTCATCCATTCATGCTAGCCTTTCATGGTAACCAGAAAACGACCTAGGAATAGGCGTTTTCCTAGCACGTTCATTAGCTTGCTTGTATAAATAGGTGTTTGTGTCTTACTTGGATATGAGTGAACTAAAGATCTAATGCATGTAATCGAGAGATGCATGAGACTGAGCTAAGACGATGCATGATATGTTAATCTACTGCTGAATAATCGTAGTTAAGTGCCTATAGAAGAGTCTTAAGTTGACCTTGCTGCTTTACTTTACATTAAAAACGTTGCTAATTTATTGCTAGATTATTGCGAGAACCGCAATAAAACATTCCTGCTCTTTGCCTTAGTCTTTTTATTAGCTTTTTACCTTTGCGATTTTATTGCTGAATAATTGCGAGACCCGCAATTATTCTTCTTCACATTATAACTTTATCTCTTACTTGTTTGGTTCTTACACTTGCTTTCTTCTTGCATTCTTTATCATTTCGGTACATCAACCCCAAATCTACCCAATTTAAGTGACCTTATCTAATTTAGCACCTCAACTCGTTAGTAACTAAACTCAATCTCTGTGGGAAAACGAATTAAAAAATACTTATCACTTGCTGCAGACCATATATGCTTGCATGATCTGAGTGCTCTTCGCATTACATTTTATTTACACATTGAGCACGCAACACTTGCCTATAAGCAGCTGTGTCTTCGTCCATAGTCAACAAAATTATGGTCTTGAAGTCAGCAAAGACGATCTGGGACTTCCTCAAAGGTGAGTATGAAGGTGATGAGAGGAACAAGGGCATGAAAGTGTTGAACTTGGTGAGGGAATTCGAGAGAATGCAAATGAAGGATTCTTAGTCCATTAACGAATACTCAGAGAAGTTGATTGCAATTGCTGACAAGACAAGAGCATTAGGAACTGATTTATCTGACAATAGATTGGTTCAAAAAATTCTGGTTTCAGTTCCTGAGAAATATGAAGCAACCATTGCTTCCTTAGAAAATACCAAAGACCTCTCTAAACTCAAGGTGATAGAGTTAGTAAGTGCTTTGCAAGCACAAGAGCAGAGGAGGTTGATGAGGCAAGAAGGAAGCATTGAAGGGGCACTAAAAGTTAGAATGCAGCAGGGAGAAGGTGGAAGAGAGAAGAAATGGAGAGGGAGAAAGGAAAGTGGCAACAATAGCTCAGATTATGCTATAAAGGATGATGGAAGTGCAGGTTCCAGCAATGGCAGTGCATGTAAGCATTGTGGGAAGCATAATCATCCACACTTCAGATGTTGGAGAAGGCCAGATGTTGAAGAAGGCCAGATGTTGAAGAAGGCCAGATGTGAAGTGTAGAAGGTGTCATTTAATGGGGAATGTTGCGTGCTCAATGTGTTAAAATAATTAGGCAATAAGATAGAGAGAGCACTCAGAACATGCAAGCATACATGATCTTATAGCAAGTAGTAAGTATTTTTTCATTCGTTTTCCCACAGAGATTTATTATAAGCTATTCATGAAGTGTAAAGTTAAGAAAGAAGGGGTGGATTTGATGGGGTAGAATTGGTTTTAAATTATCTATTACCTACTGAATACGTAGAGGGTAGCAACATAAACAAATGCAAGTCAAAGTTGAACTCAAATGAAAAGGGATGAGAGTAATAAACGAAGACAAAAACAGCTAGACAGAATTGTAACTTAAGCAGAATTGCGGAAACAGCAATTCTACCGCAATTTTAACAACAGCGAAAGTGTGTAAAATGGAGAAACAAGGGCTACTAACGACTCCTCTATAGGCTTTTTCACACGATTCTCAAGCATTGGATCAACTCTCTATGCATCAAACTCCCTCAATCTCATGTATCGTCCGATTCCATGCATTAGATACTTTAGTTTACTCATGTCCAAGTAAGGTCTTAAGCATCTTGTTAAAGCAGAAAGTTATGGTTTGTACTAGGAAAACGCCTATTCCTAGGTCGTTTTCTGGCTACCTTGAAAGGCTAGCATGAGTGTATGACTCTGAACTCTTACTCCTTCCAGAGGTTAGGAGTTCTTTGGACAAAATGGATGGCCAATCGAAATTGCCCGTGGGATGAAGCTTACATACAATCAATGCTTCGAGAGCTATCCTACATGCTTGGTTCACGTTTTTTAGCCTATAGTGTTGTCATTAGCATGCCCCTATGTGACTTAGTTACTCATGGATATGGGGTAAACAGAAATAAGAGATGAAGGAAACATGCTTAGAAGAGAAATGTACTCCAAACAGAAAGGAAAAACCGTAACAGTAAAAGATGGAAAACTTGTGAAATAATAACTATGCTTTGTTTACTTGATTGTTTGAATGGACAAGAAGAGGAACTTAAAGTGCATAACAGAAAGACAGAGCACAACGAAATGGACTGATCTAGTTACAAGAAAAGAAACAACAACAAGCTAAAGCTGAAAAATGGAAATAAAGACAGAAAGCATAAAAACGAGCGTGAACGCCTATTTGCAGATGCCTCGGCTGAAGGGGATGAAAGAATAGCCTTGCTTGGATGAATCCAATCGGGAGAGAAGATGAATCTTCTCTCCTTCCTATCAGATTGTCGATTCCAACAGCTGAGACTCTCACACCAACAGACAGAGAAGAACGACAGGAGAAAAGTTGGAGCTGCGAGAAGACTTCTACGCTTTCGGATGATGATTGAACCCTCGACTTTGACCCCCTTTTATAGCAATCTGCAGGTGCATTTGGGCCAAGGAGAACCATCAATCTTCAACGTCGTACTTCAGAATGGATGGAGGAGAAAGAACGAATCCCTGAAATAACGGAAATTAACAGAAAAAGATCAGTCAACTTACGGTTTTCACTTGAAACATTGCGGTCTCCGCAATGTTTCCGCAATGCTATCGCAGTGCTTGTTTTTTCATTCTTTTCCTTCGGTTTTCAACCCTTTTCTTTCCTATTGTACGTAAGTCCTAATTTAGCTACCTTCTTCTAATTCTCATATTTAAGCATAGGTTTAGGCTAAATGCTATCAAAAACACCTAAGAGTGAACATCTTTCTAAGATAATTAAGTCCTAAAAATGTCACTTTTGGAGACGTAACACACCCCCAAACTTAAGGTTTTGCTTGTCCTCGAGCAATCTAAGGACTTTCCTAGGCTGCTGTTTCTTCTTCTTTAACCACTTACTAACTCCCTACATTCTTATCTACAGCAGTGCTGTCCTGTGACACACTTCTAAGCTTAAAACTACCCTCTCATCTAGCTTCTTCTGATTTCGCATGCCTAATACTCCTACTGTCTTTATTAACTCCCTACACTGATCTACCCGCTTTTGTCATATCCTGCCACTATCCCTAAGGTTTCAAATTCTACCTAGCTTTACCCCAGACTCAGTACATGCTTCTAGTTTTTACTTATGAGCTACCTAGGATTCCTTAGAGTCATGCCAGTCTTAGTATTAACAGTGACAGTAGTGCTTTAAGAGAACAAACTAAACCCTGGCATCACTATATTGGACATACATTCATCTCCCTAAACAACCCTACAAGCTACAACTTTGTGCTCAGCTAATTGAGGATCAGAGTTCTTTTTATCAGGACATCTAAGCCACAAAGCTGTAACTCCTAGGTATACATTCTTCTTCCCTACTCTTTTCCTTTTTTCTTACTTAGGTGGTGCCTATCCTTTGGTTGCCTTTTGATGCAATGCCACTTGTGGGTTACACACTTGGCACTGATTACTTAGCAACCTAAGAAAGACTCCCCTCTTTATTCTATTTTTCATTTTTTTTTTTTTTTTTTCAGTTCATCATTTTTGTCAAGGAGAAGAAGAATGCTTATGCTTTTAAGGGAGAGAGGAATGTT
Source organism: Herpetospermum pedunculosum (assembly GCA_028017165.1). Taxonomy (NCBI): domain Eukaryota; kingdom Viridiplantae; phylum Streptophyta; class Magnoliopsida; order Cucurbitales; family Cucurbitaceae; genus Herpetospermum; species Herpetospermum pedunculosum. The sequence continues at coordinate 45,944,964 of CM051528.1, read as the reverse complement.
CCTAGGCCTAGGGTGGCCTCCCCCAAACTTAAACTACTCATATTCCCCAATGAGTGTCTGAGGTGGCACACCCCCAAACTGTCCTAGAAGCATCTAGTCTAAGGTAAAACAAAGAGAATCTAAAAGTCCTAGGCATAGGCAGAACATTCCAAAAGTAAATATCACAGCAGCAGACATTTGAAAAAAAAACAGACAGGTAAGGACTTAAAGCTATGCATGCTGAGCTTTTGAGAGGTTAATTTAAACTATCAAAGGGTGTCCTATGACACTCATCCAGCATGCTTTAAGATAAGCTATATAAGGTAGTCATGATAGCAGCAAAAGATAGAATTTAAACAGAACCAACCTAGCTAAACAGACAGTCCAAAACATGCATTCAGTAATAATAATTGCGGGTTCCGCAATTATTTCGCAATAAAGTCAGGGCAGATATATCAGTGTTTAAGGCCCCTACGCATGCTTTTTCCAGTCATTCAAGCTCTCTAAAAATGAAACTAAACTAATCTACCTAATCAGCTAGCATCAGACTACACTAAACAATTTAAAAACCTAAAACTAAGCAACTAAAACAGATCGAAATAGAAACTAAAAACAGCATACTTCACATGGTCTAACAGAAAACAGTTTTTTTTTTCTAAGGGAACAGCAATACTCCCTTTTGGTTCTCCTCAAGCTAGCACTCAGACATCTTCCTCATCATCACTCCTTCTTGGTCGTGGAGGCACCCATGGAGTCAGGAGATTCGTGGGAAAATCAGGGAAGATGCATCCAAGTTGGTCAGCAACTTCCTTGTCCCGTGCCTGTGCGTAAGTGGCCCATTGAGCCATCCTCTTCTGCATATCCATCAGGCAAGCCATGGACAGCGACTGATCAGCAGCCAACCTATCCAGCTCGAATTCCATGTTCCCCTTCCTTTTTAGCCTTAAGCCAGCAGGGAGTTCCAAGTGGCCTGTGTAAGCCATCTGCTGCTCCATTCGCTCAACGGGAACCCCTGCACGCAAACAGAGTTTAGTTATAGTATTGGGGAAAAACAATGGACCCTTACCTTTCTTGGCGCACTCAGCAATGGCAGCTGACATGACTTCACCCACGATCGTGAGACCTCGCATGATTGCATAGACCAGCAGCGATCTGCTCTGGTTGATGGTGGTCTCATGAGTCACTGGGGATAGTTTCCTTCTCACGAAGGAAAACCATACAGCCGCCTTAGCTGTGAGGTTGGCACTCATGAGAGTGTGCCTCCCATTGCGTGACACGATCCAGGATGCTTCAGGCTGGCCAATGGTCCGAATGGCCTCTTCCAGGACAGCATCAGTAGGCTCATCAACAATCCTTGCGTAGTCCGTATGTTTTTGGCCTTTGAGGCCATAGGCCTCGTTGATCGCCTTTGCTGAGAAGTCCACTTCCACCCCTCTGACCACAGACAGGCCATCCTCAGGATTAAGCACATTGGCGTAAAAGTCATACACCATGCTTGTGTAAGCTGGAGTGGGTGGTCTGCACAACTCCTCCCATCGATGATTTGTAATTCCTGCGCGCAAGAACTGCGGCAGGTCAGCAGGTCTGTCGAGGAAGCCCTTCTCGTGCAGCAACTCCCTCTTCCTCAGCTCAATGCCTCTGGACTCAGCGTCAGAGGACACGTACCTCACTGATTGAGGCTCATCTTCAGGGTAAAGCTTGGCCTTCCCTTTGTCCTTTGGTTTGGCTGACTCCGCAGCCTCAATCTTGAGCTTCTTGAGCGACGGCTCAACTCTCTCTTTCTCTGAGGAAGGTGCCCTTTTGGCCTTCTTCTTCTTTGACTTCTTGGACCGCTTGGCCTTAATAATCTTGGCAGCCTTCTTCTTCTTCAGCCTTGCCTTGGTGGTGATCTGCTGGAGGCAAGCCCCCAGTGTTTCTTCCATGGAATCATCCGTCTGCGCAGGACTCTCAGGGCTGGCCTCCCTCAACGGAGAGAAGACTTCTTCTTCCTCAGCTTCCCCACTGCCCTGCGTTGATTCTTGGTACTCCCCATATGGGAATTCAGGGTCAGGCCGGGGGGAAGTGTGCGAAGGAGTGGTGCTTTGTGCTGCTGTAGGGGTCTGTGCAGAACTCTGCGGTGATGAAGGCAGCTCAGGGCTCTGTGCTGGCGGTGATGAAGAGAGTTCAGGGCTCTGCGCTGGTGGCGATGATGAGAGCTCAGGGCTTTGAACCGGTGGAGATGGTGAAGGGCTGCGCTCGGCTGTCTCGTGGGATGGCTGGCCTCGTTCTTGACTCTCCACAGAGGGAGTCTTGTTCTTGATTCCTCCCTCGGCCACAGCCAGACTCCACTTGCGCTTCTTGGGTGTGCCTGCTGGTTCAGAGGGTCCAACAGGTATTTCAGTGACGACCTTCCACTTCTTCTTGCGAATCGGAAGTTTAGGGAGTCTCTCTGTTCGCGCAGCATCAGCCTCTGCAAGGGTCAGAAGTGCTTCCCTCGCAGCAGATTCAGCGTCATCAGCCCTTTTCTTGGCCGCAGATCTTTCAGCCCTCGTGAGCACCATTGTTGAATCGTGGAGGTTTGGAGAGGAGAATCACAGATGAAGAGAAACGCAGATTTCTTGGAGTTCAGATACTTGGGAAATCGTATAGATCAACGCGCGTCTCAACGGATATAAAGAAAACGGAAAAATCCCAACGGCTATATTTTTGCGGATTCTGCAAATCCAGCGCAATTCTAGTGACCGTTGGAGATATTTTCATTTAAATGTCAATCTTTGCTCAACCGTATCTTTGATTTGGCCCAATATCTTCTTGATTTTTTTAGCTGGATTTAATCTCCTTGATTCCCTCTATTGATTCCCTACAAAAAGAAATAAAATCAACATCAAATTCGTAATTAAAATCACACAAAAAGATACACAAACGATAACCGGAAAATCGCAAAAAATAAACTAAGGCATGAGCCTCATATTGACGAGCACAGCAATCACTCGTCCTCTCTCGTTCTTAATTTCATGCTTCAGTCAAGAGGAAGGCCGAGAGAGTTTTCACATCCCCTTCCTCATAGTAGTGCTTCAATCTTGCACCATTAACCATGAATGGTTGTCCTTGCTGCAGGTTCTTTATCTCAATGGCACCATGAACAAATACATTAGTAATTACAAACGGACCTGACCATCTAGACTTAAGTTTGCCTGGAAATAATTTCAATCGTGAGTTAAATAATAAAACAAGTTGGCCTTTCTTAAAGTCCTTGATCCTAAGTCTACTATCGTGCCAAATCTTGGTCTTTTCCTTATACATTTTGGCATTTTCATAAGACATATGTCTAAGCTCATCAAGCTCATGTAATTGCAGAGACCGCAACGTTCCCGCATCGGTCACGCAATAATTCAACTCTTTTAGTGCCCAAAATGCCTTAATCTCTAACTCGAATGGAAGATGACAAGCTTTACCATACACAAGTCGGTAAGGAGACATACCTAGGGGTGTCTTATATGCAGTCCTATACGCCCAAAGTGCATCCTCGAGTTTAAATGACCAGTCCTTTCTATTAGGTTTGACCAGTTTTTCTAGGATGTTCTTAATCTCCCTATTAGAAATTTCAGCCTGACCATTCGAGTGTGGGTGATAGGGAGTGGCTACTCTATGTCTAATGTTATACTTAGCCAACACTCTCTCCATAGCTTTATTAATGAAATGTGTCCCCTCATCACTAATGATAGCACGTGGTGTTCCAAACCTAGTAAAAATGTGCCTATGCAAGAATTTTATTACTGTTTTGGCATCATTATTGGGACATGCTATGGCCTCTACCCACTTGGATACATAGTCTACTGCCACTAATATGTAAAGGTTACCGGATGATGGGGGAAATGGTCCCATGAAGTCAATGCCCCACACATCAAAGAGCTCCAACTCTAAGATGTAAGTGAGAGGCATTTCATCCTTGCGACTAAGGTTACCTGTCCTTTGGCATTCATCACAGCTGTGTGCATAGTTGTGTGCATCCTTGAAGATCGTTGGCCAATAGTAGCCACTCTGAAATACCTTTGCAGCTGTTCTTTGGCCACCAAAGTGTCCACCATAAGGGGCTGTGTGGCAGTGCTGTAGCACAGACTTCGCCTCGGCAGCTGAAACACACTTCCTTAGCAACCCGTCAGCACATGTTTTGTAAAGGGTGGGGTCATCCCATATGAATTTCCTTGCCTCATGAAGGAACCTCTTCTTCTCTTGGTTTCCCTTGAAAGTTGGTAATACCTGTGATGCAAGGAAGTTAGCAATGTCAGCAAACCAAGGCTCCTCATCGTTATCACGATGAGTCAATACAAAGACATGTTCATCAATAAAAGCATCAGAAATTGCGGGTTCCGCAATTTTTTCGCAATTATGCTGCAATCTAGAAAGATGATCCGCAACCACATTTTCACTTCCTTTCTTATCTCTAATGTCTAGATCAAACTCTTGCAGTAGCAGTACCCACCTAATCAATCTAGGCTTAGCATCAGCCTTCCTCATAAGGTACTTTAAAGCAGAATGGTCAGTGTACACGATTGTCCTAGTGCCTACAATATAGTTCCTAAATTTCTCACAAGCAAACACTACAACTAGCATCTCCTTCTCAGTGGTTGTATAGTTGCATTGTGCCTCATTAAGTGTCTTACTAGCATAATAGACAGGGTGTGTTAACTTGTCAATCTTCTGTCCTAACATAACCCCTACAGCATAGTCACTGGCGTCACATAACATCTCAAAGGGAAGATCCCAATTAGGCCCTACTATAATAGGTGCTGTGACTAGTGCTTTCTTAAGGGTTTTCCAAGCTAGGACACAATCTTTAGAGAAAATGAATGGTTTATTTAGCTCTAGAAGCTCACATAGAGGCTTGGAGATCTTAGAAAAGTCCTTAATGAACCTTCTATAGAAACCAGCATGCCCTAAGAAACTTCTAATGGCCTTGACATTTTGGGGTTCTACCAATTTCTCTATTATTTCAATTTTTGCCCTGTCAACTTCTACACCTGCCCTTGACACTCTATGACCTAAGACAATCCCCTCATCCACCATGAAATGGCACTTTTCCCAATTTAGGACTAGGTTGGTCTCCTCACACCTAGCCAAGACTTGTCCTAAGTTCTCTAGACAGTTGGTAAAGGAATCCCCAAAGACTGAGAAATCATCCATGAATATCTCTATCATGGATTCATCCAAATCAGAGAAGATTGCCAACATGCACCTTTGGAAAGTTGCCGGTGCATTGCATAAGCCAAAAGGCATTCTGCGAAAGGCAAAAGTTCCAAAAGGGCAAGTGAAGGTAGTCTTCTCTTGGTCCTTAGGGTCTATAGTGATCTGATTATACCCTGAGTAACCGTCTAAGAAACAGTAGTAGGCTCTACCAGCTATTCTGTCTAACATTTGGTCAATGAATGGTAGAGGGAAATGATCTTTTTTGGTCTCTTTATTTAGTTTCCTATAATCCATGCAAACTCTCCACCCTGTGATAGTCCTAGTTGGAATCAGTTCATTGTTCTCATTGACTACCACAGTCATCCCCCCCTTCTTAGGTACACATTGTATAGGGCTCACCCACTGACTACTAGCTATGGGGAAGATCACACCAGCATCTAACCATTTTATTATTTCCTTCTTAACTACCTCTTTCATAGAGGGGTTCAGCCTACGTTGGTGATCTACTCGAGGTGTATGTTCTTCCTCTAGTATAATCTTATGCATGCAATAAGAAGGGCTAATGCCTCTAATGTCAGCAATAGTCCATGCAATAGCCTTCCTATGTTGCTTAAGTAGTAAAATCAGTTCAACCTCATGCTTTTCACTTAATTTAGAAGAAATAATCACAGGCAAAGTATCATTACTTCCTAGATATGCATACTTGAGGTGAGTGGGGAGAGGTTTTAATTCTAAGACAGGTGGATGCTCAATGGATGGTTTTAATGGATTCAAAGATTTTTCAGTTAAGTCAATATTCATACAAACATGCTGAGGGTTATTTACAGGTATGTCCATTATCTCAGCTATGTTTAAGTAAGTTAATTCTAATCCTACATAGTTATTAGCATGCTTAGTCAACAATTCATGCTCCAATTGTTCTTCCATTAGTGAATCAACAATGTCCATGCTAGCACAAGATTCAGAGTCAGAGGGGTACCTTAAGGCTTTATAAACACTAAATTTCACCTCTTCATCATGAACCCTCATAGTGAGCTCACCTTTTTGGACATCTATTAGGGCCCTACCTGTGGCTAGAAATGGTCTGCCTAACAGGATGGGGACCTCCTTGTCTGCTTCATAATCCAGGATAATGAAATCTGCAAGGAAAATAAACTTGTCAACCTTTACAAGAATATCCTCAATCTTACCTTCAGGGTATGCAATGGATCTGTCTGCTAGTTGTAAAGTGACAGTGGTTGGACGTGCTTCTCCTATTCCAAGCTGGCGGAATAGTGATAGGGGCATGAGGTTTATGCTGGCTCCCAGGTCACAAAGAGCTCTGCCCACGTGCTTGCCTCCTAGCTCTACAGGTAAGGTGAAGGAACCAGGATCCTTCTCCTTCTTGGGTAGCTTGTTCTGGAGTATGGCACTGCACTCCTCAGTGAGATTGACTGTTTCAAACTCACCAATTATTCTCTTGTTAGTTATAATATCCTTCAAAAACTTTACATAAGAAGGCATAGACTGTAAAACTTCAACAAAAGGAATATTAACATGCACTTGCTTAAGAATTTCTAGAAATTTATTAAAGTGCACTTCCTGTTCTTGTTTTTTCTTTAGCCTTCTCGGAAATGGAGGTGGTGGCACATATGCAGGCACATCAGGTCGCCTTAGGATAGGTGGAGGCCTTGGAATTTCTTCTATCTCCTCTATGATTGGCTCCAGCCTTGCTCCTGATGTGCTTGTTGGTGGTGGACCTTGGTTTGGCAGAGACTCCAGTGGAGCACTAGACTCGGTGTTCTCTACTCTCTTTGGTGTGTCCTTGGTGTTGCTTACCAATGGTCTACCACTTCTAAGTTCAATTGCTTGAACTTGTTCTTTACCATCTCTCCTTGGCACTTCAGTGTCAGCAGGGAGTCTACCTTGGGGCCTACTTTTGATTTCATTGGCTAGTTGCCCTATTTGGTTCTCTAGGCTCCTAAGAGTAGCTTGCTGGCTCTGTAGAGTGGCATCATTCTTGGCTATGTATTCCTTAAGTAAGTTTTCTACAGAAGATCCTACAGGTTGGTTGTACGGTTTTTGATACATGGATTGGTTATGTTGGGGAGTGAAACCAGGTGTTCCACTCGGCCTTGGTTGGTTAGGATTTTGGTTAGCATTCTGTTGGCCACCCCATGACAGGTTTGGGTGGTTCCTCCAACCAGGGTTGTAAGTATTAGAGTAGGGGTTGTTCCTAGGCTGCTGCTGGCTTCCAACATAGCAGACTGAGGCTGGATTCCCAGGGCAGTATTCATACGGGTGCCCTTCCCCACAGAATCCACAGATAAGTGTCTCACCTTGACTTGGTTGGGTGCCCATTGACATGGTTGTGGCGGTGTTGACACTTGTTTGGAGATTGGCCTGAGCCATTTGCTTAACTAGGTTGGTCAGGGCATTTATTTGGCTGCTCATTGCACTTAGAGCATCCTTGTCTTGAGCTCTAGTTGGCTCAACTGGATCATCTGACCACCTACAGTGAGATGCTGAGATCTTCTCCAAGATCTCATAGGCTTCGTTGTAACTCTTGGACAACATGGAACCTCCAGCAGATGAGTTTAAGACTTGTCTAGTGTTGGGGTTGCATCCTTTGAAAAAGACCTCTATTTGGATGCACCATGGGATGCCATGGTGTGGACATTTAAGAAGAAGATCTTTAAACCTTGTCCAAGCTTCGTGAAGGGACTCAGTGTCAGCTTGTTTGAACTTGATTATGTCATCACGAAAGGTAGAATTCATATCAGGTGGGAAGTATTTGACTAGGAATTTCTCTGCTAAGTCTGTCCAATTAAGGACTGATCCTGAGGGTAATGAGTTCAACCATGTTTTGGCTTTGTCCCTCAAAGAGTAAGGGAAAAGGTATAGCCTCAAGGCTTCTTGGGAAACTCCAGGGATGATGAATGTATCACTGACTCCTAAGAAGTTTCTAAGATGGTTGTGGGGGTCCTCATTTTCCACTCCAAAGAATTGTCCCACAGTGGACAACATTTGGAACATCACTGGCTTTAACTCGAATGAGTGGGCAGTGATTTCAGGACGGATTATGCTGGGGTTCAGCTCCCCAGACATAGGTACTAGGTATGAGAGAATGGCACTATCCTTATCATTCGATATTTCGATGGGATTGCGAGTGATAGGTACCGGATTTGGAATTATTCCAGCCATTTCTTCTTGAGACAATTGCGGAGGAATTTCGGTTCCCGCAATTACTTGAGGTAAATGGGGTTGTTTAAAGAGACGTTTCTTGGCTCTATTTCTGGCCCTAAGTAATCTCTCAGGCTCAGGATTGAACTCTAGATCACTACTTGAATGCTCACTCATAAACTAACCCAATAGTACCTGTAAAAGAAATGGACTAGATTAGTTACAATAGTTGGTAACTTGGTGTTTCAAACTTAACAAACTTCGTTTTCACTTAAATAAATCCCCGGCAGCGGCGCCAAAAACTTGTTGCGTGCTCAATGTGTTAAAATAATTAGGCAATAAGATAGAGAGAGCACTCAGAACATGCAAGCATACATGATCTTATAGCAAGTAGTAAGTATTTTTTCATTCGTTTTCCCACAGAGATTTATTATAAGCTATTCATGAAGTGTAAAGTTAAGAAAGAAGGGGTGGATTTGATGGGGTAGAATTGGTTTTAAATTATCTATTACCTACTGAATACGTAGAGGGTAGCAACATAAACAAATGCAAGTCAAAGTTGAACTCAAATGAAAAGGGATGAGAGTAATAAACGAAGACAAAAACAGCTAGACAGAATTGTAACTTAAGCAGAATTGCGGAAACAGCAATTCTACCGCAATTTTAACAACAGCGAAAGTGTGTAAAATGGAGAAACAAGGGCTACTAACGACTCGTCTATAGGCTTTTTCACACGATTCTCAAGCATTGGATCAACTCTCTATGCATCAAACTCCCTCAATCTCATGTATCGTCCGATTCCATGCATTAGATACTTTAGTTTACTCATGTCCAAGTAAGGTCTTAAGCATCTTGTTAAAGCAGAAAGTTATGGTTTGTACTAGGAAAACGCCTATTCCTAGGTCGTTTTCTGGCTACCTTGAAAGGCTAGCATGAGTGTATGACTCTGAACTCTTACTCCTTCCAGAGGTTAGGAGTTCTTTGGACAAAATGGATGGCCAATCGAAATTGCCCGTGGGATGAAGCTTACATACAATCAATGCTTCGAGAGCTATCCTACATGCTTGGTTCACGTTTTTTAGCCTATAGTGTTGTCATTAGCATGCCCCTATGTGACTTAGTTACTAATGGATATGGGGTAAACAGAAATAAGAGATGAAGGAAACATGCTTAGAAGAGAAATGTACTCCAAACAGAAAGGAAAAACCGTAACAGTAAAAGATGGAAAACTTGTGAAATAATAACTATGCTTTGTTTACTTGATTGTTTGAATGGACAAGAAGACGAACTTAAAGTGCATAACAGAAAGACAGAGCACAACGAAATGGACTGATCTAGTTACAAGAAAGGAAACAACAACAAGCTAAAGCTGAAAAATGGAAATAAAGACAGAAAGCATAAAAACGAGCGTGAACGCCTATTTGCAGATGCCTCGGCTGAAGGGGATGAAAGAATAGCCTTGCTTGGATGAATCCAATCGGGAGAGAAGATGAATCTTCTCTCCTTCCTATCAGATTGTCGATTCCAACAGCTGAGACTCTCACACCAACAGACAGAGAAGAACGACAGGAGAAAAGTTGGAGCTGCGAGAAGACTTCTACGCTTTCGGATGATGATTGAACCCTCGACTTTGACCCCCTTTTATAGCAATCTGCAGGTGCATTTGGGCCAAGGAGAACCATCAATCTTCAACGTCGTACTTCAGAATGGATGGAGGAGAAAGAACGAATCCCTGAAATAACGGAAATTAACAGAAAAAGATCAGTCAACTTACGGTTTTCACTTGAAACATTGCGGTCTCCGCAATGTTTTCGCAATGCTATCGCAGTGCTTGTTTTTTCATTCTTTTCCTTCGGTTTTCAACCATTTTCTTTCCTATTGTACGTAAGTCCTAATTTAGCTACCTTCTTCTAATTCTCATATTTAAGCATAGGTTTAGGCTAAATGCTATCAAAAATACCTAAGAGTGAACATCTTTCTAAGATAATTAAGTCCTAAAAAGGTCACTTTTGGAGACGTAACAGGGAACATTGAAAGATTCTGTAAAGGATCTCAACAGCAAGGAGAAGCACATGCTGCAATACAACAAGAAGAAGATCGACTTTTTGTGGTTACCTATTTCTCATTAGTCACTCAATGTGACAGTTGGTTGGTTGATAGTGGGTGTACCAATCATATGACTAGTGAAAAGGAGTTGTTCAAGGACCTTGACAAGTCATTCAAATCAAGGGTGAAGATAGAGAATGATGAGTATCTAGAAGTGAAGGGGAAGGGCACAATGTCAATAGAGAGTTGTGCAGGAACCAAGTTGATTACTGAAGTGCTCCTAGTTCGTAAGATTGATCAAAACTTGTTAAGTGTTGGTCAACTAGTAGAGAAGAGATTCAAAGTGTTATTTGAAGAAGGAAAGTGTCTTATTTTCGATTCCAATGGGAATAAGTTGTTCAAAATAAAAATGCAGCATAAGGGTTTCTTATTGGATCCACTCGAGAAGGAACAAATTACTTTCAAGTGTCAAGTGAGTGACACTGAGCTATGGCACAAGAGGTTGGGGCATTTTCATCAGAAGGGGTTGCAGTATTTGCAGAAGAATGAGATAGCAGTTGGAGTACCAGTTCTGGAGAAGCTGGAAACAAACTACAAAGCTTGTTTTACAGGGAAGCAAACAAGGCTGCCATTCAAGAAGTCAATTTGGAAAGCAATAGAGAAGTTGCAGCTCATCCACACTGACTTATGTGGACCACAATCAACTCTCTCACTCAATGGTAGCAGGTATTTCATTATCTTTATTGATGATTATACCAGAATGTGTTGGATTTACTTCATGAAGCATAAGTCGTCTGAAGTAGCTGGAGTATTTCTGAAGTTTAAAAGATGGATTGAGAATCAGAGTGGTTGTCAGAATCAGGTGGTAAGGTCCGATAACGGGAGTGAATGCACGTCACAAAGATTCATATACTCCACAACAAAATGGAGTTAGTGAGAGGAAGAACGAGAGTATTATAGAGATGACAAGATGCATGTTGCATGAAAAAAACTTGTCAAAGGAGTTTTGGCCTGAAGCAGCAAACACATTAGTTTTTTTTATTGAATAAACTACCTACAAGGGTATTGGAGAAGAAGACACCCTATGAAGTTTGGTTTAATGCTAAACCAAAACTGGAAAATTTGAAGATGTTGGGTTCTTTGTGTTTTTCTCATGTTCTACCAGAGAAGAGAGACAAGTTGAGTGAAAAGGCAAAACAAAGAATCTTTGTAGGTTACACCCTGATGTCAAAAGCATACAAGATCTATCAACCTCACAAAAAGAATATGGTGATTAGTAGGGATGTTCAATTCTTTGATGATGAGAAGTGAGACTGCACAAAAGAAGAAGAGGTGAAGCAACAAGAAGTTTCTCTGGATACTGATGGACTGGTTGATGATGAACCAGTTAGAGGGACTAGACTGCTGAGTGAGGCATATGAGAGAAGTGGTGTGTAGCTTTGTTAGAAGCAAGCTAAATGTTTGCAGCATTTGAGTTATGAGGAGTATGTTAGTTAACTCAAAACTACAAGTCTATTTTTAGCCAATTACTATATTTGAAGTTAGTGAGGTAAGTGTTGATATATTTAGAGTTAGTGGAGTACGTGGCTAGTTTTGTGGAGTTAGAGTTAGTGGAGTTAGTGGTTGTTTTTATGGAGTTAACTAAGCTATTTTAGCATTTAGAAAGTGTATTTAAGATCAAATTTTATTGAATGAAAATGTAGTAGTTGCATTCCCATTTCTCTTCTCTCTTTGAAACAACATAATCAATTTTAACTACATAAGTTGAATTTCATAGGCACAAAGCCAAACATCTATGTCTGTGATTGTGGTTTTTGAGGCACGTAAGTTTAGTTAACTTAATATACTTGACTTTGTTCAATTGACTGTTTAAATGGTATTGGATGAATTTGTTTAATTGATTGTTTCAATGGTGTTAGATGACATTGGGAGGATTGGAAATTATGTAAAGGGTTTGAATGAATTGAAAGAAACGAAGTGATTGTGGTTTTTTAGGTTTTCGTTTATGGAATTGATTTCTCTCTTAGTGTTTGTTGAGAGTTATGTGGTTAATATCTTAGTTCTTTGGCTTTTTTTTATGTCAAGGTGAATGTCGTAAAAAAGTGATGGGTATGTAAGTGTTTCATGTTCTAGACTAGGGGAACTAAGTTTATTCTTAAACTGGTTGATTGAGACTTTAGGTGAATGGTTATCCTTAATTTCATCACTATTGGTTAAAGTAAAATCACTAAATAGAATGATATATGTTTATTCTTATGTCTCCAGATGACTTCGTCTTTTACAAATGAGACTTCTAAACCAAGTAATTCTAGTCAAACTCTTCCTTCAGTTGCAAGTGATAATTATGGTGTCAGTAGTAAAATAGGATTGTTAGGGAAAAGAAAAGCTTCTAAATCAGCTTCAGATGCTTGCGAGCATTTTATCTATTTTATTATATATTTGTTTTATGCTAAAGATAATGATTCTTGTTTTTTTGTTGTTTAGATTCTTGAAGTCTAGTTGGAAGTTCGAAGTTGGAGCTCATGACGACTCATTGAGTTAGAAGTCAAGCTCATTTATTCTTTTATGTTTTTAGAACCGTGAATGTAAATTGTTAAGACGACTTTATTTACCGTGAGTTGTGGGTGTTTTGTTGATTTTGCCAAAAATTTTGTAATGTTTTAGGTTGTTCGTCTTATTTTTTTTTTGTAGGAGTTTACTTTCCAAGCCTCTATATAAAAGCTAATTTTTTTTTTCTTTGTTCAATATGGTAAGTTGAAAATACAAGTGGGACTAGAAAGAATGACTTAGTTAATGATAGACTTGAAAATTTTAATTTAAAAGACCAAATTTTAACTAATTTACGTTCTTTCATATGATTATAATAATTATGTTTAGTAATGTTTTATCAAAATATATAGGAAAACATGGTAGCCCAAGAGCCCAAGCCCAACATTAGCAAAAAAAAAAAAATCTGCCACCAAATCGAACTGGTTTAGGTATATCTAAAATCTGTTCGGTTCGGGTTTTTTATATACATAACCGACTTGATTCGGTTCGGTTCGGTTTTGCTGAAAACCGACCCATTTACAACCCTAGTGTCCATAATTGTGAATATGTTGCTCTAGCAACTCCAGCTCATAAGTTCTAGCGGCCAAATCATCGACAATATCAAGCACAAAATTTAGCTCACCTTAAATTTTACCTCCTCATCATAGGCCCGCATAGTTAGCTCACCTTTTTTAACATTAATCAAAGCGCGCCGTGTGGCCAAGAATGGTGTACCAAGGATGATGGGAACTTCATAATCTTCCTTGTAGTCCAAGATGATGAAATCTACAAGGAAAATAAACTTATCAACTTTGACCAAAATGTCTCCAGTCTTACCTTCAAGATAAGTGATGGATCGGTCAACGAGTTGAAAGGTCACTATGGTCGGTCTAGCCTCTCCAATGCCTAACTTTTTGTACAATGAAGTGGCATGAGGTTTGTGCTCGCGCCAAGATCACACAATGCTCTTCCTACCTCTTTGCCACCTATAGCTACATGGAGGGTAAAATATTCGGGGTCTTTCTCTTTTGGAGGCAATTTGTTTTGCAAAATGGCACTACACTCCTCAATTAAAGACACAATCTCATACTCTTTTATGACTCGTTTGTTGGTAATGATGTATTTAAGGATCTTGACATGGGAAGACATTTGTTGGAAGACATCCACAAAAGGTATATTGACATGTAATTGCTTTAGCACTTCAAGGAATTTTTGTGAATGAAGTTCTTGGTTTTGTTTTTTCAACCCATGAAGGAAAGGTGGTGGGGGAGGTTAAAATTGGTGGGTTTATCGACACCTTAGGACTGGGCACATAGGTGTGACTCTCGATATTTCCTCTATTTCTTCATATAATTCTTCTATGTGAAGTTTCGCTCCCGCATTAGGTTTTCTCGAACCATTGCTATTAGTCTCTCCCACTTGAACACTAGGTTTCTGACTCTCTACTCGTGATGGGGGAGGTTTGGATTTCTCAGCTAATGTTTTACCACTTCTCAACTCGATGACTTGAACTTGCTCATCTCCTTATATCTTTTCATTTTATGTATCCGAAGGCAATTTTTCTAAAGGTCTAGCTTTAAGTTCATTTGCAAGTTGGCCTAATTGATTTTCTAAGTTCCTCAAGGATGCTTGTTGATAGCTTCATTTTAGAGCTATATTTATATCCCTAATTCATGCTAATATTGTGCTTATTCTTGCTTATTTACCTTGATTATAGGTGTTCGCCGGTAAAGAGCTCCCGGGACCCGTTTGACGTCGTTCGGGGCTAAGTAAGCCGTTTTAAGGCCCCAAGAACGCTTCGGGAAAAGAAGTATTCAAAAAGATGAAGATTGGCCAAAATGGAAATCTCAAAGGCAAAATATTTAGCTCAAACCCGAGAGCTAGCGTCGAGATGCTGCTCAACGCTGCCTAGCGTCGCGACGCTACGAAGTCTTGCGCGCCCCGCTTTTTCCACCCGAGAGCAAGCGTCGAGACGCCGCTCAACGCCATGCCAGCGTCGCGACGCTGCTCTAGCGTCTCGACGCTCTGAAGTTCAGCGCGCTCCGCCTTTTCGCTCGTAGCGTCTCGACGCTACGACGAGGTATAAATGAAAAAGTACGCTTCTTAGGTTGAAATGTCTTGTCTTCCTCGGGCTCCGCATCAGTTTTAGCGATTGACAACCATTTTTTCACCATTGAAGGAGCCATGGAGCTTGGATTGAAGCCACTTAGAGTCTCTTCCATCATGAGTGAGTAGTTGGTAAGTGTTTGGCTTGGAAATGTAGGGAATCTATGTAATTAGCACAATTTTGGTGAGATTAAGGTCTTAAATTCTGTTTTAGCTTAAACTTTGATGAACCAATTTCTTCTTCTAAGCATATTACAAGAGCATGTTAGATTGATAGGAGTTGACGACTTTGATTTCTAGCATGTTCCCTAGTTAAAAATTGCGATGTCGTGCCTCTCACAATTGCCTAGTAACAAGGATTGATGGTGCATTTGAATTCATAGGCTTTCTTTTGTTCTTTGCATTCATTCTTCTTGAAGAAGTAATTAAAATCGATACACTAATTTGGCTTCCATCTTAGACAATCGTCGCAATTAGCTCGTCGCTATCGATTGGTCTTGGGCGAGCGTTGCCCCCCAATGTCCAATCGTTATGCTTAATTAGCGTATTTATCATCTCTAATTAATATCCATGGAGTGCAATTAATTTGAATTCTCAATTAAACAAATTGCGTGTTTATCTTGCGTTTAGCTAATTCCTCCGTTAGTCCGTGATCCAAAGGGTGGCTAATTTATAGTTTCGTGCATTCCAAGTTGAACGCTTCAGTAAATTTAATTTTTATTCTAAGTCCTAATTTTCCGTTAGCATCTTTCCAAATTATTTTCAAAATTCCCCTCATTTCTTTAAATAGCAAATTTAATTACATTAAGTCGCATTTTACGTAATTCCCTGAGAATTGACCCCGTTATCACTAAGCTACAAATTGCTAGGTGTATTCGGGTATACAAATTTATTTTGGCGGGTCTCGATAGCCTGAAATTTACGGGATATTAAAAAATATCGTTACCACTTGTTGACTCTGTATCATTGCATCATTACGGGCCATGTAGTTCTTCATGAGACTATCCAAGGAAGATTCTATGGACTGAGTATTCATGGGATTTTGGTATTGAAGAACATTAGATTGATTAGTCTGACCATATCCCAGTGGAGGGTTGGGTCTTTGTTGCATGCGTGCTACCGGATTGCTACTGTTTTGCCCTCCCCAAAAATTCGAATGATTTCTTCATCCCAGGTTGAAAGTATTTGAGCAGGGATTGTTCGTTGGGGACTGTTACCTCTCCAAAAGTACATAATTTAGGGACTTATTTACCATGGAATCGTGTAATCTCTTAAGCGTTTTTGTTAGAATTTAGTTTAATACGTGCTTAAATATGAGAATTCAAGGAATGAGGTTAAATTAGGACTTATTTGTAAAAGGAACAAGAAAGAATAAAAAACGATGTTAAAAGAGTTAAATTGTGCATTGCAGGAGAATTGCTGAAACGTTGCTGTCTCCGCAATGTTTATTGCGGTCACAACGAGGAAATCACAAGGTTTAAAGCTGCTGCTGCTAAGTTGTTCCAACCGTCCGTCGTCTTGTTGCGATCTTTCAGCCGCCTAAGCTCTCCCCTATTGCCACGTGGAGGATCGTCGTTCAGAATGGATGGTTCTCCATCACTGAAGGTACCTGCAAAAAGCTATAAAAGGAGGTCAAGGGGGAAGGAGAACAACAAGCTCGGAAGCATAGA
Organism: Herpetospermum pedunculosum; assembly: GCA_028017165.1. Lineage (NCBI taxonomy): Eukaryota > Viridiplantae > Streptophyta > Magnoliopsida > Cucurbitales > Cucurbitaceae > Herpetospermum > Herpetospermum pedunculosum. The sequence continues at coordinate 45,928,306 of CM051528.1, read as the reverse complement.
ACTCTCCGTCCCAACGCAGTTTCCTTATCCATTCTCTTATCCCGTTTGTTGGAGTGAAGGAATCTGCCCTTGGCGCCGATAATTCGAGAGGAAGAAGAGAAGATCCCTCTTCTCTTCTGATTGAATTCATCCCCAAGAAACGCTAACCTTCCCCTTCATCCGAGGCGCTTGCGGCGAGGAGATCTACGCACACCTTTACTGCTTTCTGTCTTACATTTCCATCTGTTCTGCCTTACATTTCTCTGCTGTTTTCTGTCTTTTGCTTACGATTGCTACATTATTTCAATTCATCTCCATTTGTTTAGTTCGCTGCTGTTTACGGTCTTTCGCACATTAAGCTTGAATCTTATTTAATAGAGGAATCGTTTAAATCTTCGCAAGTTCCATATTGCTTTCTGTTCTTCCTTTGCTTTCATTTAAGTACTGTTAATCATGCGTAATCAACCTAGTATTTCCATTCCCACATCAACCATGAGTAACTAATCACACAAGGGTCGGCTAACGACGAATCTATAGGTTAAAAATACGAAAGTTCAGCATGTAGGATAGCTTCAAATGCATTGAATGTAAGTGTACTTCATCCCACGGGCAATTTCGATTGGCCATCCATTTTGTCTAAAGAACTCCTAACCTCCGGAAGGAGTAAGAGTTCAGAGTCGTCCATTCATGCTAGCCTTTCATGGTAGCCAGAAAACGACCTAGGAATAGGTGTTTTCCTAGCACAATCCATTAGCTTGCTTGTATAAATAGATGCTTAAGTCTTACTTGGATATGAGTGAATGTTGCGTGCTCAATGTGTTAAAATAATTAGGCAATAAAAGAGATAGAGCACTCAGAACATGCAAGCATACATGATCTTATAGCAAGTAGTAAGTATATTTCATTCGTTTTCCCACAGAGATTTATTTTTAGCTATTCGCGAAGTGTTTTGTTAAGAAAGAAAGGGTGGATTTGATGGGGTAAAATTGGTTTTTAATTGTCTAATTCTTGCTGAATGTGTAAAGGGTAGTAACATAAACAAGGACAAGTGAAATCTAAGCCCAAATGAAAAGAAACGAAATTAATAAATGAAGGCAAAGACAGCTAAACAGAATGGAAACTTAGACGGAATTGCGGAGACCGCAATTCTACCGCAATTACAATAACAGCGAAAGTGTGTAAATGGGTGAATTAAGGGCTACTAATGACTATCCTATAGGCATTTTTATACGATTCTCAAGCACTGGATCTTCTCTCTATACATCAAACTATCTCAATCTCATGTATCGTCCGATTCCATGCATTAGATTCTTTAGTTTACTCAACTCAAAGTAAGGTCTTAAGCATCTTGTTAAAGCAGAAAGATATGGTTTGTACTAGGGAAACGCCTATTCCTAGGCCGTTTCCTGGTTACCTTGAAAGGCTAGCATGATAATATGACTCTGAACTCTTACTCCTTCCAGAGGTTAGGAGTTCTTTGGACAAAATGGATGGCCAATCGAAATTGCCCGTGGGATGAAGCTTACATACAATCAATGCTTCGAGAGCTATCCTACATGCTTGATTCACGTTTTTTAGCCTATGGAGTTGTCATTAGCATGCCCCTAAGTGACTTAGTTACTCATGGATATAGGGAGAACAGAACTAAAAGATAAGACAGACATGCGTAGAAGGGAAATGTGCTTAAAACAGCAAGGGAAAGCAGCAGAATGCAAAGGCAGAAACTGTGAAGTACTGAATTTTGTGTTTGATTAATCAATTGTTTGAATGAACATAAGAGATACTTAAAGTAGAGAACAGCAAGACAGAACACAACGAAATGATCTAAACTAGCCACACGAACAGAAATCTCGTTGCAGCCGCCTCGAATGAAGGATGAGAAAGGTCAGCCTTGCTTGGATGAATCCAATCGGGAGAGAAGAAGAATCTCCTCTCCTTCCTATCAGATTATCGATTCCAACAGCTGAGCTTCGCAAACCAGCAGACGGCAAAGGAAAACTAGGAGAAAAGATGGACTGCGAGAAGACTTCTACGCTTTCGGATGATGCTTGAACCCTCGACTTTGACCCCTATTTATAGTAATCTGCAGGTGCATTTGGGCCAAGGAGAACCATCAATCTTCAACGTCGTACTTCAGAATGGATGGAGGAGAAAGAACGAATCCCTGAAATAACGGAAATTAACAGAAAAAGATCAGTCAACTTACGGTTTTCACTTGAAACATTGCGGTGACCGCAATGTTTCCGCAATGCGTTCGCAAAGCTTGTTTTTCATTCTTTTCCTTCGGTTTTCAACTCTTTTCTTTCCTATTGTGCATAAGTCCTACTTTAGCTACCTTCTTCTAATTCTCATATTTAAGCATAGGTTTAGGCTAAATGCTATCAAAAACACCTAAGAGTGAACATCTTTCTAAGCTAATTAAGCCCTAAAAAGGTCACTTTTGGAGACGTAACACACCCCCAAACTTAAGGTTTTGCTTGTCCTCAAGCAATCTAAGGACTTTCCTAAGCTGCTGTTTCTTCTTCTTTAACCACTTACTAACTCCCCTATATCCCTATCTAGCACTGCTGTCCTGTGACACACTTCTAAGCTTAAAACTACCCTCTTATCTAGCTTCTTCTGACTTCGCCTGCCTAACACTCCATCTGTTTCCATTAACTCCCTACAACTGATCTTCTTGCTTTTGTCATATCATGCCACTATCCCTAAGGTTTCAAATTCTGCCTAGCTTTACCTCAGACTCAGTACATGCTTCTAGCTTTATTTTTAATGTGCCTAGGATTCCTTAGAGTCATGCCAGTCTTAGTATTAACGGTGACAGTAGTACTTTTAAAGAACAACCTAAACCCTGGCATCACTACATTGGATAAACACTCATCTCCCTAAACAACCCTACAAGTTACAACTTTGTGCTTAGCTAATTGAGGATCAGAGTGCTTTTTAAATAGGACATCTAAGCCACAAAGTTATAACTCCTAGGTATACATTCTTCTTCCCTATTCTTTTCCCTTTTTCTTACTTAGGTGGGGCCTCTCCTCTGGTTGCCTTTTGATGCAATGCCACTTGTGGGTCACACACTTGGCACTGATTACTTAGCAACCTAAGAGAGACCCCCCTCTTTATCTTATTTTTCATTTTTTTTTTTTTTAGTTCATCATTTTTTTGTAAAGGAGAAGAAGAATGCTTATGTTTCTAAGGGAGAGAGGAATGTTCCTAGGCCTAGGGTGGTCTCCCCCAAACTTCAACTACTCATTGTCCCCAATGAGTGTCTGAGGTGGCACACCCCCAAACTATCCTAGAAGCATCTAGTCTAAGGTAAAACAAAGAGAATCTAAAGCCCTAGGCATAGACAAAACATTCGAACGGCAAATATCACAGCAGCAGTAATTAAAAAAAACAGACAGATAAGGGCTTAAAGCTGTGCATGCTGAGCTTTTTAGAGGTTGATTTAAACTAGCAAAGGGTGTCCTATGACACTCATCCAGCATGCTTTTAGATAAGCTATATATGGCAGTCATGATAGCAGCAAAAGATGGAATTTAAACAGATCACAGCCTAGCTAAACAGACAGTCCAAAACATGCTTTCAGTAATAAAAATTGCGGGTACCGCAATTATTTCGCAATCAAGTCAGGGCAGATATACAGTGATTAAGGCCCCTAAGCATGCTTTTTCCAGTCATTCGAGCTCTCTAAAAATAAAACAAAACTAACCTACCTAGTCAACTATCATCAGACTATACTAAGCAAGATTAAAAAACATAAAACTAAGCATCTAAAACAGATCAAAAGTGTACAAAAAACAGCATAATTCACATGGTCTATCAGAAAGCAGAAAATTGTCTTTTTTTTCTAAGGGAACAGCAATACTCCCTTCAGTGCAATTCAAACCAGCACTCAAACGTCTTCATCCTCATCTGGTTGTCGTGGTCGTGGAGGCACCCATGGAGTCAGAAGGTTTGTGGGGAAGTCAGGGAAGATACAGCCAAGTTGGTCTGCAACTTCCTTGTCCCGTGCCTGCGCGTAAGTGGCCCATTGAGCCATCCTTCTTTGCATATCCATCAGGCAAGCCATGGATAATGACTGATCAGCAGCCAGCCTATCCAGTTCAAACTCCATATTCCCCTTCCTCTTCAGCCTCAAGCTAGCAGGCAGCTCCAAGTGGCCCGTGTAAGCCATCTGCTGCTCCATTCGCTCAATGGGGACTCCTGCAAGCAAACATAATTTGGTTATGGTGTTAGGGAAAAACAATGGTCCCTTACCTTTCTTGGCGCACTCAGCAATGGCGGCTGACATGATTTCCCCCACATTGACCGTGAGACCTCGCATAATGGCATAGACCAGCAGCGATCTGCTCTGGTTGATGGTCGTCTCATGGGTCACAGGGGACAGCTTTCTCCTTACAAAGGCAAACCATACAGCTGCCTTTGCTGTCAGGTTGGCACTCATGAGGGTGTGCCTCCCATTGCGTGAGACAGTCCACGCTGCTTCAGGCTGGCCAATGGTTCGAATGGCCTCCTCCAGCACTGCCTCAGTAGGCTCATCAACGATCCTTGCATAATCAGTGTGTCTTTGGCCCTTTAGGCCATAAGCTTCGTTGATGGCTTTTGCTGAGTAATCCACCTCTACTCCCCTCACCACAGAAAGCCCTTCCTCAGAGTTTCGCAGGTTGGCGTAGAAGTCGTAAACCATGCTCGTGTAAGCTGGATTGGGCGGCCTGCACAACTCCTCCCAGCCATGATTTATGATTCCTGCGCGCAAGAACTGCGGCAGGTCAGCAGGTCTGTCGAGGAAGCCTTTCTCGTGCAGCAACTCCCTCTTCCTCAGCTCAGCACCCCTGGACTCAGCATCAGAGGAAACATACCTCACTGACTGAGGCTCATCTTCAGGGTAGAGCTTGGCCTTCCCTTTATCTGCTGGCTTGGCTGACTCGGCAACCTCAACCTTGAGTCGTTTGAGCGAAGGCTCAGTGCTCTCTTTGGCTGACTCGGCAGCCTCAACCTTCTTGGCCTTCTTCTTCTTCAGCTTCTTGGCTCGCTTGGCCTTAAGAATCTTGGCCTTCTTCTTCTTCTTGAGCTTTGCCTCAATGGTGATCTGCTGCAGGCACGCCCCCAACGTTTCTTCCATTGAGTCAGTCTTCTGTTCAAGACTCTCCGGGCTAGCTTCCCTCACAGGTGAGAAAACCTCCTCGTCCTCACCTTCCCCACTGCCCTGCGTTGATTCTTGGTACTCCCCATATGGGAATTCAGGGTCAGGCCGTGGGGAAGTGTGCGACGACGTGGTTGTTTGCTCTGCTGAAGGTGTCTGTGCAGAACTCAGTGGCGAAGACGGTTGCTCAGGGCTCTGCGCTGGCGATGATGGAGAGGAGCTGTGCGCTGGTGGTGCAGGTGGCGAGGCACTCCTCTTGGCTGAATCGTGGGACACACGATCAGTTTCTTGACTCTCCACAGAGGGAGTCTTTTCTTTGCTCGGTTCAGCGGCCACCGCTAAACTCCACCTACGCTTCTTGGGTGTGCCTGCTGGTTCAGAGGGTCCAGCAGGTATCTCAGAGACAACCTTCCACTTCTTCTTGCGAATCGAAAGCTTATCCAGTCGTTCCGTTCGCGCAGCCTCAGCATCAGCCAAGGCAAGCAATGCATCTCTCGCAGCCGTTTCAGCGTCGTCAGCCCTCTTCTTGGCTGCAGATCTTTCAGCCCGTGTGAGTACCATTGTTGGATCTTGGAGATTTGGAGAGAAGAATCAAAGATGAAAAGAATCGCAGCTTTCTTGGAAATCAGAGAGTGGGAGAATCGTATCGATCGAGCGCCTTCTAACGGATATAAAGGAAACGGCTAAATCCCAACGGCTATATTTTTGCGGATCCTGCAAATCCAGCGCAATTTTAGGGATATTTTTTCATCAAAATGTCAATCTTTGCTCGTCCGTATCTTTGATTTGGCTCAATCGTTTCTTGATTTTTAAAGCTGGAATTACTCTCCTTGATTCCCTCTTTCGATTCCATACAAAAAGAAATAAAAGCAACATCAAATTCGTAATTAAAATCATACAACAAAACACACAAACGATAACCGGAAAATCGCAAAAAATAAACTAAGGCATGAGCCTTATATTGACGAGCACAGCAATCACTCGTCCTCTCTCGTTCTTTTTTTATGCTTCAGTCAAGAGGAAGGCCGAGAGAGTCTTCACATCTCCTTCCTCATAGTAGTGCTTCAATCGTGCACCATTAACCATAAACGGTTGGCCTTGCTGCAAGTTCTTTATCTCTATGGCACCATGAACAAACACATTAGTAATCACAAATGGACCTGACCATCTAGACTTAAGTTTCCCCGGAAAGAGTTTCAACCGTGAGTTAAACAACAAGACAAGTTGACCCTTCTTAAAGTCCTTAACTCTAAGTCTACTATCGTGCCAAATCTTGGTCTTTTCCTTATACATTTTAGCATTTTCATAGGCCATATGTCTAAGCTCATCAAGCTCATGTAATTGCAAAGACCGCAATGTTCCCGCATCCTTTACACAAAAATTCAATTCCTTCATGGCCCAAAATGCTTTGTTTTCTAACTCAAGTGGTAAGTGACAAGTCTTGCCATATACCAGCCTATAAGGAGACATACCTAGGGGTGTCTTATATGCTGTCCTATAAGCCCAAAGTGCATCCTCAAGCTTAAAGGACCAGTCTTTCCTATTAGGTTTGACCACTTTTTCTAGGATGTTCTTAATTTCCCTATTTGAAATTTCAGCCTGTCCATTCGAGTGTGGGTGATAGGGAGTGGCTACTCTATGTCTAATGTTATACTTAGCCAACACTCTCTCCATAGCCTTGTTAATGAAATGTGACCCCTCATCACTAATGATGGCACGAGGTGTCCCAAACCTAGTAAAAATATGCCTATGCAAGAATTTGGTGACTGTTTTAGCATCATTATTGGGACATGCTTTGGCCTCTACCCACTTGGATACGTAGTCTACTGCTACCAAAACGTAAAGGTTACCTGATGATGGAGGGAATGGCCCCATGAAGTCAATGCCCCACACATCAAAGAGCTCCAACTCTAAGATGTAGGTGAGGGGCATCTCATCCTTTCGACTGAGGTTACCTGTCCTTTGACATTCATCGCAGCTGTGGGCATAGTTGTGGGCATCCTTGAAGATTGTTGGCCAATAGTAGCCACTCTGAAATACCTTTGCAGCTGTTCTTTGGCCACCAAAGTGTCCACCATAAGGAGCTGTGTGGCAGTGCTGCAGCACAGACTTCGCTTCAGCAGCTGAAACACACTTCCTTAGCAAGCCGTCAGCACAGGTTCTGTAAAGTGTGGGGTCATCCCATATGAATTTCCTTGCTTCATGAAGGAACCTCTGCTTCTCTTGTCCTCCCTTGAAAACTGGTAATACCTGTGATGCAAGGAAGTTAGCAATGTCAGCAAACCAAGGTTCCTCATCGTTATCACAATGAGTCAAAACAAAGACATGTTCATCAATGAAAGCATCAGAAATTGCGGGTTCCGCAATTTTTTCGCAATTGTGCTGCAACCGAGAAAGGTGATCCGCAACCACATTTTCACATCCTTTCTTGTCTCGAATGTCCAAATCAAATTCCTGCAGCAATAACACCCACCTAATCAACCTAGGCTTAGCATCAGCCTTCCTCATAAGATATTTCAAGGCAGAATGGTCAGTGTACACAATTGTCCTAGTGCCTACAATATAGTTCCTGAATTTCTCACAAGCAAACACTACAGCAAGCATCTCTTTCTCAGTAGTTGTATAATTACATTGAGCCTCATTCAAGGTTTTACTAGCATAATAGACAGGGTGTGTTAGCTTGTCAATCTTCTGTCCTAACATAACCCCTACAGCATAGTCACTAGCATCACATAACATCTCAAATGGGAGATCCCAATCTGGCCCTACTATAACAGGTGCTGTGACTAGTGCTTTCTTAAGGGTTGTCCAAGCTACTACACATTCCTTAGAGAAGATGAATGGCCTGTTTAGTTCTAGAAGCTCACACAGAGGCTTGGCTATCTTAGAAAAGTCCTTAATGAACCTTCTATAGAAGCCAGCATGCCCTAAGAAACTTCTAATGGCCTTGACATTCTGAGGCTCTACCAACTTCTCTATGATCTCTATCTTTGCCCTGTCAACTTCTACACCTGCCCTTGACACTCTATGACCTAAGACAATCCCCTCATCTACCATGAAGTGACACTTTTCCCAATTAAGGACTAAGTTAGTCTCTTCACATCTAGCCAAGACTTGTCCTAGGTTCTCTAGACAGTTGGTGAATGAATCCCCAAAGACTGAGAAATCATCCATGAATATTTCTATCATGGACTCATCCAGGTCAGAAAAGATTGCCAACATGCACCTTTGGAAAGTTGCCGGTGCATTGCATAAGCCAAAAGGCATTCTGCGAAAGGCAAAAGTTCCAAAAGGGCAAGTAAAGGTAGTCTTTTCTTGGTCTTTGGGGTCTATAGTGATTTGGTTGTACCCTGAATAACCGTCTAGGAAACAGTAGTAGGCTCTACCAGCTATTCTGTCTAACATTTGGTCAATGAATGGTAGAGGGAAGTGGTCTTTTTTAATTTCTTTATTGAGCTTCCTATAATCCATACATACTCTCCACCCCGTGACAGTCCTAGTTGGAATCAGTTCGTTGTTCTCATTGACTACCACAGTCATCCCACCCTTTTTAGGTACACACTGTATAGGGCTTACCCACTGACTACTAGCTATGGGGAAGATCACACCAGCATCTAACCATTTTATTATTTCTTTCTTTACTACCTCTTTCATAGAGGGATTCAGCCTACGTTGATGATCTACTCTAGGTGTGTGCTCTTCCTCTAGTATAATCTTATGCATGCAATAAGAAGGGCTAATGCCTCTAATATCAGCAATAGTCCATGCAATAGCCTTCCTATGTTGCTTAAGCAGTAATATCTGTTCAACCTCATGCTTTTCACTTAATTTAGAAGAAATGATAACAGGCAGAGTTTCATTACTCCCTAAATATGCATACTTGAGGTGAGTGGGGAGTGGCTTTAATTCTAATACAGGTGGATGCTCAATGGATGGCTTTAAAGGATTTAAAGCTCTATCAGTTAAGTCAATATTCATACAACCATGCTGAGGGTTATTTACAGATATGTCCATTATCTCAGCTACGTTTAAGTCAGTTAATTCTAATCCTACATATTCATTGGCATGCTTGGTTAATAATACATGCTCCAATTGTTCTTCCATTAAAGAGTCTACAACGTCCATGCTAGCACAGGATTCAAGGTCAGAGGGGTACCTTAAAGCTTTATACACACTAAATTTCACCTCTTCATCATGAACCCTCATAGTAAGCTCACCTTTTTGGACGTCTATCAGTGCCCTACCTGTGGCTAGAAATGGTCTGCCTAACAGGATGGGGACCTCCTTGTCTGCTTCATAATCCAGGATAATGAAATCTGCAAGGAAAATAAACTTGTCAACCTTTACTAAAATATCCTCAATCTTACCTTCTGGGTATGCAATGGATCTGTCTACTAATTGTAAAGTGACAGTGGTTGGACGTGCTTCTCCTATTCCTAGCTGGCGGAATAGGGATAGGGGCATGAGGTTTATGCTGGCGCCCAGGTCACAAAGCGCTCTGCCCACATGCTTGCCTCCAAGTTCTACAGGTAAGGTGAAGGAACCAGGATCCTTCTCCTTCTTGGGCAACTTGTTTTGGAGTATGGCACTGCACTCCTCAGTGAGGTTTACTGTTTCAAACTCACCAATTATTTTTTTGTTAGTAATAATGTCCTTCAAAAACTTCACATAGGAAGGCATAGACTGTAAAACTTCTACAAAAGGAATGTTGACATGCACTTGTTTAAGAATTTCTAAGAATTTATTAAAATGCACTTCCTGTTCCTGCTTCTTCTTAAGCCTTCGAGGATATGGAGGTGGTGGCACATATGCAGGCACGTCAGAGCGCCTTAGGATAGGTGGAGGCCTCGGAATTTCTTCTATCTCCTCAATAATTGGCTCTAGCCTGGCTCCTGATGTGCTAGTTGGTGGTGGACCTTGGTTTGGCAGAGACTCCAGTGGAGCACTAGACTCAGTGTTCTCTACTCTCTTTGGTGTGTCCTTTTTGCTGCTCACCAAGGGTCTACCACTTCTGAGTTCAATTGCTTGAACTTGTTCTTTACCATCTCTCCTTGGTACCTCGGTGTCAGCAGGGAGTCTACCTTGGGGCCTACTCTTGAGTTCATTGGCCAATTGGCCTATTTGGTTCTCTAGGCTCCTAAGAGTAGCTTGCTGGCTTTGAAGAGTAGCATCATTCTTAGCTATGTATTCCTTGAGTAAGTTTTCTACAGAAGATCCTACAGGTTGGTTGTAAGGTGTTCCACTCGGTCTAGGCTGGTTAGGATTTTGGTTAGCATTTTGTTGGCCACCCCATGACAGGTTTGGGTGGTTCCTCCAACCAGGGTTGTAAGTATTGGAATAGGGGTTGTTCCTAGGCTGCTGCTGACTTCCAATGTAGCAGACTGAGGCTGGATTCCCAGGGCAGTATTCATACAGGTGCCCTTCCCCACAGAATCCACATACAAGTGTCTCACCTTGACTTGGTTGGGTGCCCATTGACATGGCGGTAGCGGTGTTGACACTTGTTTGGAGATTGGCTTGAGCCATTTGCTTAACTAGGTTGGTCAGGGCATTTATTTGGCTGCTCATCGCACTTAGAGCATCCTTGTCTTGAGCTCTAGTTGGCTCAACTGGATCATCTGACCACCTACAGTGAGATGCTGAGATCTTCTCCAAGATCTCATAGGCCTCGTTGTAACTCTTGGACAACATGGAACCACCAGCAGATGAATTTAAGACTTGCCTAGTGCTGGGGTTGCATCCTTTGAAAAAGACCTCAATTTGGATACACCATGGGATGCCATGATGTGGACATTTGAGAAGAAGGTCCTTGAACCTTGTCCAAGCTTCGTGAAGAGATTCATTATCAGCTTGTTTGAATTTAACTATGTCATCACGAAAGGTAGAATTCCTATCAGGTGGGAAGTATTTGACTAGGAATTTCTCTGCTAAGTCTGTCCAATTAAGGACAAATCCAGAGGGTAATGAGTTTAACCATGTTTTGGCTTTGTCCCTCAAAGAGTAAGGGAACAAGTATAGCCTCAAAGCTTCTTGGGACACTCCAGGGATGATGAAGGTATCACTAACTCCTAAGAAGTTCCTAAGATGGTTGTGGGGGTCCTCATTTTCCACTCCAAAGAATTGTCCCACAGTGGACAACATTTGGAACATCACTGGTTTTAACTCGAATGAGTTGGCAGTGATTTCAGGACGGATTATGCTGGGGTTCAGCTCCCCAGGCATAGGTACTAAATATGAAAGAATGGCACTATTCTTGTCATTCGTTATTTCGATGGGGTTGCGAATGACAGGTACCTGATTTGGAACTATCTCGTCCATTTCTTCGATTTCAGGTATGATTTGAGGTATAGGGGGTTGTTTAAAAAGACGTTTCTTGGCTTTATTTCTGGCTTTAAATAGTCTCTCGGGCTCAGGGTTGAACTCTAGATCTCTTCTTGAAGGCTCACTCATAAACTACCCCAATAGTACCTGCAAAAGAAATGAAACAGATCAGCTTCAATAGGCAATAAACTTGGTGTTTCAAACTTAACAAACTTCGTTTTCACTTAAATAAATCCCCGGCAGCGGCGCCAAAAACTTGTTGCGTGCTCAATGTGTTAAAATAATTAGGCAATAAAAGAGATAGAGCACTCAGAACATGCAAGCATACATGATCTTATAGCAAGTAGTAAGTATATTTCATTCGTTTTCCCACAGAGATTTATTTTTAGCTATTCGCGAAGTGTTTTGTTAAGAAAGAAAGGGTGGATTTGATGGGGTAAAATTGGTTTTTAATTGTCTAATTCTTGCTGAATGTGTAAAGGGTAGTAACATAAACAAGGACAAGTGAAATCTAAGCCCAAATGAAAAGAAACGAAATTAATAAATGAAGGCAAAGACAGCTAAACAGAATGGAAACTTAGACGGAATTGCGGAGACCGCAATTCTACCGCAATTACAATAACAGCGAAAGTGTGTAAATGGGTGAATTAAGGGCTACTAATGACTATCCTATAGGCATTTTTATACGATTCTCAAGCACTGGATCTACTCTCTATACATCAAACTATCTCAATCTCATGTATCGTCCGATTCCATGCATTAGATTCTTTAGTTTACTCAACTCAAAGTAAGGCCTTAAGCATCTTGTTAAAGCAGAAAGATATGGTTTGTACTAGGGAAACGCCTATTCCTAGGCCGTTTCCTGGTTACCTTGAAAGGCTAGCATGATAATATGACTCTGAACTCTTACTCCTTCCAGAGGTTAGGAGTTCTTTGGACAAAATGGATGGCCAATCGAAATTGCCCGTGGGATGAAGCTTACATACAATCAATGCTTCGATAGCTATCCTACATGCTTGATTCACGTTTTTTAGCCTATGGAGTTGTCATTAGCATGCCCCTAAGTGACTTAGTTACTCATGGATATAGGGAGAACAGAACTAAAAGATAAGACAGACATGCGTAGAAAGGAAATGTGCTTAAAACAGCAAGGGAAAGCAGCAGAATGCAAAGGCAGAAACTGTGAAGTACTGAATTTTGTGTTTGATTAATCAATTGTTTGAATGAACATAAGAGATACTTAAAGTAGAGAACAGCAAGACAGAACACAACGAAATGATCTAAACTAGCCACACGAACAGAAACAACACAAGACATAATTGGAAAACAGAAATGAAGAACAGAAAGCAGTAAAACAGCTCGAAATCTCGTTGCAGCCGCCTCGAATGAAGGATGAGAAAGGTCAGCCTTGCTTGGATGAATCCAATCGGGAGAGAAGAAGAATCTCCTCTCCTTCCTATCAGATTATCGATTCCAACAGCTGAGCTTCGCAAACCAGCAGGCGGCAAAGGAAAACTAGGAGAAAAGATGGACAGCGAGAAGACTTCTACGCTTTCGGATGATGCTTGAACCCTCGACTTTGACCCTTATTTATAGTAATCTGCAGGTGCATTTGGGCCAAGGAGAACCATCAATCTTCAACGTCGTACTTCAGAATGGATGGAGGAGAAAGAACGAATCCCTGAAATAACGGAAATTAACAGAAAAAGATCAGTCAACTTACGGTTTTCACTTGAAACATTGCGGTGACCGCAATGTTTCCGCAATGCGTTCGCAAAGCTTGTTTTTCATTCTTTTCCTTCGGTTTTCAACTCTTTTCTTTCCTATTGTGCATAAGTCCTACTTTAGCTACCTTCTTCTAATTCTCATATTTAAGCATAGGTTTAGGCTAAATGCTATCAAAAACACCTAAGAGTGAACATCTTTCTAAGCTAATTAAGCCCTAAAAAGGTCACTTTTGGAGACGTAACAGTGAACTAAAGGATCTAATGCATGTAATCGAGAGATGCATGAGAATAAGCTAAATTGATGCATAATAAGTTAAGTTACTGCTGAGTAATCGTATGAAAAAGCCTATAGAGGAGTCTTTAGTTGGCCTTGTTTCCTCATCTCACCCTCAGTTTGTCGTTAACTTAATTGCTAGATAATTGCTGTCTGCGCAATTCTATTATTTTGCTTTTTGCCTTAGCCATTTTTCCAGTCTTCTACTTTTTGCGATTTAATTGCTTTCTCCACAATTCTTTTTCCTCTACATTCAAGTTAGTCTCTTTACTTGCTGTTGTTTATGCTCGCATATCTCGTACATTCTTCATTAGTTTGGCACATCACCCTCAATTCTACCCCATTTAAGTCACCCTTTCTAATTTAGCACCTCACTTCGTTAGTAACTAAGAATAAATATCTGTGGGAAAACGAATGAAAAAATACTTATCACTTGCTGCAAGACCATGTATGCTTGCATGATCTAAGTGTTCTCGCATCACATTTTATTTACACACTGAGCACGCAACAAGTTTTTGGCGCCGCTGCCGGGAATTTTGTTTAGTAAACACGAAGTGTGTTAATTTAGAAAACATAAACTTAATATCTATTGGAGCTAATCTTCTTTCATTTCCTTTACAGGGACCATCAGGCTAGTTTATGAATGAGCATTCAAGTAGCAACCTAGAGTTCAATCCTGAGCCTGAAAGACTTCTAAGAGCCAGAAACAAAGCTAAGAAACGCCTTTTTAAACAGCCACCTGTAACTCAAAACATTGCGGACTCCGTGATAGCTCCAAAATAGAGCTATCTTTATGTCCCTAATTCTGGCTAAAACCATGACATATATTGATTAAAATGCTTCCTTGTAGGTGATTTCATGGTAGAGAGCTCGGGAAGTCCAAAGACACATTTCGGGGCTTAAAGTGCCGTTTTAGAGCTTCATAGATGCATCGGGAGTGAAAGAGCTTAAAGAATCTAAGAGATGGCAAAAATTGCCTTGAAGAGACAAATTTTGGCATAAAAAACCCGAGAGCACACTTGCATGGGCGGCAGCGTCGAGACGCTAGCTCGACGCTGGCCGAGCGTCTCGACGCCGCCCCGACACCACCCGACGCATGAGCGCGCCCCAGCGTCGAGACGCCGCCCGAGGGTCTCGACGCCAGCCCGACATTTTTCCAGATGGACGCGCGACAGCGTCGAGACGCTGTCCGAGCGTCTCGACGCCCGCGCGCGCGCGGCTGCCAACTTAGGGCACCAGCGTCTCGACGCTCCGACACTTAAAGGCGTGAAAACGCCATTTTGAAGAAAACTTTTGACTCTCCTTCTTCTTCCCAACTTCTTCCTCTCGGGTCTAGGCGATTTTCCACCATTTTTGGCCTTCTTCTTCTCCTCTTTGTATGCTACTAAGCTCTTCCATGGGGGATTGGATTTATTCATCCTCCATGGAAGGCTAAACTAAGGTTAGTACTTAATTTCGATTTGGGTTTTGTGAATTATGGATGTTTGGGGAGGTTTTGCCCCTTTGTAAATGTTGAGATAATAAGCATGTTTCTTGCATCTCTTGCTTGTTCTTATTCCAATTCTAGCATGTGTAGCTCAATTAGATTGACGCTCTAATTCCTATGCATGATAGAGGGCTAAAGGTTGGGACGTATAATTGCCCAAACCGCTAGGTAGCACGGGCTTAAGCATGGCTAATTGATTCATTCCGAAGTGACAGTTGGTAATCTGAATTAATTAACGTTTTCATGTTAGGCTTTAGGCGAGAGAGAAACCGGGTTAGTCTTAGGATTAAGCCGTCACAATGTTCCCGTCACTGGCTTATGGTCGATTTAGGGGTCGCGACCTTGAATGGATTGTTGGCCAAGAACGATTAGAATTGCACGTTTCTAATCATATCTTTGGGTCATTTGAGTTAGAAATAGCTAAATGAATTGTGTGCATGAACATGGCTAGCGAGTAAATTGTATCGATGAACCGAACATCCATAACGATCAATCCCATTGCTCGAAGTTAAGTGCAACCATTTAATTTTCGCATTCGTCATTTAATTTTCCGTTAGTTGCATATTAGGAGCTCCCTTCCCCCCAAACCAAATTATCATTCTTTTATTGTGCATACTTTTTATAATTAACAAATTAGGCTTAATTAAATTAGATTTCTTATTTCCCTGTGGATCGACCCCGTTACCACTTAGCTACAAATAGCTCGGTGTACTCGGGTTTATAAATTGTATTTTGGCAAGCCTCGACAGCTTGAATTTGGAGTACCACATAAAGTGCTCTACCAAAATTGGCGCCGTTGCCGGGGAACTAAGTTTAATTTAGTTTGATTAAGTTTAGTTTGTTGGTTTTAAAAATTTTCTTTACTTTTTTGTACAGTTTAATTCTTTTGTATTATTTTACCCGTTTTTGTTTGAGTTTTTGGAGCGCAGTCATTCTTTGAAAATTCAAAAGAAGCGCCAAGATGGAGGTCGTGGGTAATTATGAGCAACAAAGAACCTTGAGGGAGCTTGCATCATCTGAGCTAAGCCGGAACACATCGAGTATCTTGTATCCGATAGCTTCAGGTAATTTTGAACTTAAAGCTGGTCTGGTTAACTTATTACCTTCTTTTTATGGTAATACAGATGAGAATCCCGTCAGACACCTCAAGGCATTTCAGATGGTGTGTTCGTCATTTAGGATCGACGGCATCACTGCAAATCAACTCCATCTCAAGGCCTTTCCTTTCACCTTGAAGGAGAAGGCGAGAGATTGGATGCATTACCTTCCGACTAGGTCCATCACTTCTTGGGAAGAGCTGCAGGGAGCGTTTTATGCAAAGTATTTTCCGCCTCCCAAGGTCGCCGCCCTCAGAAAGGAGATACTAAAAATTGAGCAAGGAGATGAAGAGAGCGTTCTTGAGTGCTGGGAGAGGTTTGGTCGATTATGCGAGGATTGCCCCAATCACCAAATAGCCGAACAGTCCCTCATTCAGGGTTTTTACTACGGTTTGCTTCCCCAAGGGCAGCAGATGATAGACGCCGCCAGTGGAGGCTCGCTCATGGACAAGACACCCGCTGAAGCTAGAGTTTTAATTTCTAACATAGCTAGAAGCTTAGAGCGGAGTGGAGATGGAGACAAGGAGAAGGCCCGCCTGAAGAAGGATATGGACGAGCTTAAGGCTCAGCTTTTTGAGGTAAGTAACGTTGTTCTTGCCTTAAGGGATGATTTTTTGAAAGTCCAATCTTCTGTTTCAGGTAGATCTGTCGAAGACATGTTTCAAACTCTTCTTGCGGTAACTACGGACAAACTCGATAACGTTGGAACTCAGATGCAAGGATTTAAGGAAGAAATGTCTCAGATGACTTGCAAGATCAACAGGATGGAAGAGAAAACTGAGAGTTTGAGTGCCGTCACTTTGAGAAGTGGGAAGCAGCTTCCCACGAGTACCCCGCCGGTGGAAGTCGATCATGGCCACATCGAGCCACAGACAGAAAATCCCGAACCACGGTGGCATGGGGTAAATTTCGATCCTACATGCACTAGAGTTTATGTGCCTAAGGCTCCTTTTCCTAGCAGGTTAGCAAGACCGCCCAAGGAGAACTACGATGAGGAGTTCTTAAACACATTCAGGAAGGTAGAGATCAACATCCCTCTGTTGGATGCCATCAAGCAAATTCCGAGGTACGCTAAGTTCCTGAAAGACTTATGCACCAACAAGAGGAAGACAAAAGAGAAAGAACGCGTCATGGTAAGTAAGAACGTTTCCGCTTTGATCACAAAGAACTTACCAGAAAAATGCGACGATCCAGGTATTTTTTTTCTCTCCCTTGCACTATTGGAGGTAAGAAAATTAGAAGAGCCATGCTAGATCTAGGAGCCTCCATTAGTGTCATGCCTCACTCCGTTTACCAGGATTTGAATTTAAAAGAAATATAGGAAACTGGTGTTGTTATACAACTTGCTGATAGGTCTTTCGTGCATCCTTTAGGAGTAGTGGAAGATGTATTAGTTAATGTTAATGGGCTGATTTTTCCTGTGCATTTTTATATTCTGAAAATGGATGGAAATTCTGCTTCTTCGTCTGCGTCGATCTTATTAAGTAGGCCCTTTATGAAAACTGCTAAGACTAAGATAAATGTAGATAATGGCACTTTATCTGTTGAGTATCGTGGACAAGTTGTTGAGGTTGATGTGTCTAATGAGTTGGAGCATGATGAGAGCGTCCACTCTCTTTGTCGCCCTTTATGAAAACTGCTAAGACTAAGATAAATGTAGATAATGGCACTTTATCTGTTGAGTATCGTGGACAAGTTGTTGAGGTTGATGTGTCTAATGAGTTGGAGCATGATGAGAGCGTCCACTCTCTTTGTCAAGTAGATACAATTGAATCGTTAGTTCAGAATAATGCATGTCTGATGGAGATGACCCCTGATATGCATGAACCATCCATGTCTGAACCTTGTGATTCAACTGTCTCTTCTCAAATACGCGTATTTGGGGGATTGAGACGTTGCCGGAGGGCGCGCGGGGTGTTGACCGTTGACTGTTGACTGGTGCTGTTGACTTTTACAAAATGAAAGAAAATCTTGTACTCACCAAGATTTGAACCTAAGCACCTCCATTGTCTTGGCAAGCCCTGCACCATTAAGCCATTAATCGATTTTGAGTTATAATTATATTATTTAATTAATGTAGCTTAATCACTCAAAACGACTAATTAATAAAATACTCTAAAATATTCATTTAAGCTCTTAATTTACGCAAATGCCCGATTTACCCTTTAACAATTAAATTATACAAAATATATCCGAAATGCATCTCATCTCTCGCTTATTAACTAAGAAAACAAGAAAAAGCTAAGCTACGAAAATAAAAACTAAAAGTAAAGACAAAAATTGAAATACTCATGGGTTGCCTCCCAAGAAGCGCAAATTTTTAACGTCGTTATGCTCGACGTGTCCTCCACTCTGTCAGGGTACGTAAAAATTCTCGTACTTCTTCGGCCCCTTCTTCCTTGAATCAATAAAACCTACTAAGAGAAGCAAGCTCTTCGACTTTTGAAGGCAGCCGGACAGAGTTGTTATTTTTTTGGTATTTTTGATATATAGAAAAATAAAAGACTCAACAGACTCAAACAAAATAAAAGCAGACTCAACTGAAAATAAAGACTCGACGGACTTAGGAGAAGAAGGAAGAAAACATGCATCAATAAAGGATTTAACAGGAAATGAAACAGATAGAGGCTTGTCAGCCTCAAACTCTATCACCTGAACATCCTCCTCGGGACTAAGCTCGGCCTCTTCCTTAATATCACCGATTTCATCTTCGCATGGCGGAGCATTCTCAAGCTCTTCATCACTATCGGGGTACAATTCCTCAAAGAACCTCTCCTCAGTGGTATGCTCAACTGGATGATCTTCCTCACCCTCCAATTCCGTCGCAGGATTGAGCAAACGGCTTATTTGCTCATTCGCTTCGCGGAGCTTGGCTTCTAACCGAGCCTCGTGCGTTGCCTGCGAATATTGGTGAGTGCTATCAACTAATTCATTGACCATTTGTTCTAGTGACATACCTCGACAATAATTATGAGGAAATTGGTTTTGTTGCTCCTCCATTCCTTGCAACTCAATTTCAGTCTCTAGGCTAGACTGGCGACCTTCATGCGCAAATTGGAGCGTGCTGTTGACTAATTTGTCAACCATCTGCTCCAATGTCATTCTTTGGCAAGGGCTTGGAGGAGTTTCTTCGGCTTCATACCTTGAAGCTTGACCCCAATAATCAAATGGAAAACATGTCATGCTAAACAAGAAGACACAAGACAAAGAAAAATATTTTTGTGGTTTTTAAACAAATAAAATTTAACTAAGAGAAACTAATTGGTTCCCCGGCAGCGGCGCCAATTTTGGTAGAGCACTTTTGGGGTACTCCAATTTCAAGCTGTCGAGGCTTGCCAAAATAACATTTATAATACCGAAACTACTAAGCTTTGCAGCTAGTGGTAACGGGTGTCGAACCACAGGGAACCTAAGTTATTTTCTCCTAGCTAATTTCTATTTGTCTTTTAACTAAAACTCAAAAGCAAATAAAGGGGGAGTTAATTAAAACTAAACTAAGCTAACGGAAAAATAATTGCGAAAAGTAAAGAGCGAAAAACAATTAAATGTAACACGTGCTCCTAATTCGAGTGTCGGGATTTATCTTGATGCGCTTAGTTCATAGGGATTCTAATTAGCAAGGTAATTCTATTTCATGCACACAAAATGCTTCGTCCCAAACGGGTCCAAAGCACCCCAAAGAATTAATTAGGGAAGTGCAATCCTAATTAAACATGCCAACTAATTAATCTAAGTTCATGACGCTTAAATCAATTAACAAACAGTAACGGGTATCATTGAGACGAATTAATCCTAGAACTAATTCGATTTATCTCTTAAGCTTAAGCCCGCCGTGAGAACGTTAATCAATTCCTACCCCCAACTGTCACTTAGGCTCGAATTGATTAGCCACGAGCTAGACTTTCGCTACTAAGTATTGAAGTTTGTCAAAAATCAATAATAGCCAACTAAGCATGCGTAACTAATTATGGACGTCACTCCTAATCGGAAAGGCAAGTTATTCGTTCTTAATACAGACCAAGAGATGCAAGAAATTAACAAAACCAAGCTAGAAATTCATATAAACCCTCCCTAAGCATCAAGACAACCCCTAAACTCGAATTAGAGCACTTACCTTAGTTGCCCGTTGTAAAAATCAAGAGAAATCAACAAGAAATCAACTTCAATGTATTAGAATAGGTAAGAAATAGGTTTTGACTCAAGAAATGAGCTCTACAAAAGATGGGGGCGGAAGAAATTGGGAGAGAATGACCTAAAATCAGCAAAAACGGACTTAAATACCCATTTCTGCGTCAGACTAGCGCCTAGGCGCCATAAGTCAGCGCCTAGGTAACACGGGCGCGCGCGCACAGAATCGGGACAGCGCCTAGGCGCCCTAAGTCAGCGCCTAGGCGCTGAGCTCTCTGGAAAATTTACAAAATCGGGCATTTTTATTGACTTTTAATGACGGGCTTCTGCTGAGTTTTAATGACGGTCATTTACAGTCACGGATAGGGCGCGCGGGCGCTGGGCGAGGCGAGTGGCGCGCGAGCGGGGCGAGGCGCTGGCGGGCTTGGGCGCGCGGGGTGTTGACCGTTGACCGGTGCTGTTGACTTTTACAAAATGAAAGAAAATCTTGTATCCACCAAGTTTTGAACCTGAGCACCTCCATTGTCTTGGCAAGCCCTGCACCATTAAGCCATTAATCGGTTTTGAATTATAATTAGATTATTTAATTAATGTAGCTTAATCACTCAAAACGACTAATTAATAAAATACTCGAAAATATTCATTTAAGCTCTTAATTTACGCAAATGCCCGATTTACCCTTTAACAATTAAATTATACAAAATATATCGATTAAGCTCAAATAATTATCCTAATTTACAAGACTTAGGAGCTAAATATTAGCACTTTTAGAGTGCTATCAAAATACCCCCAACCTAAATCTTGCTAGTCCTCGAGCAAGGTATACTTTGATTTATCTTATAAGAAACCACTTGCATGCTGACGACTCAAATCTCAAAACTCGGGAACACAAGATATTAATGCTAACGGAAAAACAAACAAGTGTATGCATAAGTTAAGAACATTTCAAAATTTTAAATCCTACTCTCTCACGTGTGTGTGTGCTTAGCTTCTCCTACTCTAGCTCTTATAGACCCGGAATTTCTTTAATCGATCCTAAGACTCGTTTTCCCCCTACTTCTAGCGTTGAAAACAATCTAATGGCTTAACGGGTCGGAAAAAGCAACAAAACAATTGGCCCAATTATTTTCTTCTTTTCCTTGGTACTTTGTACCATTTTCTTTTTATTTTTCTTCTTTCGAGAGAGCCTAACACGTCAAGCTTAATTCACTTCACGTTTTTAAGGACAAGTGTTCACTTCAATTAGTCACCCTTTCATGCAGTGGCAACCGTGGGTTACATGATCGCCCCTAATTACACGGGCAACACAAGAAGGAGGAACACCTCAAGAAAGAACATTTTTCATGCTTTTTACTCACAGAAAATTGAAATAATTTTTTTTTTGGCATAGATTTTTGCTTACAACAAATGAGTTATTACAAATTCTAACACATCAAGCCTCCCTAAATATGCCTTTCGAGGTGACAACAAATTTTCAGATCAAATAAAATAACTCTAAGCCTATCAGAACCAAGTGTAAGAGGGCTATGTGCTCGATGAATGAAGAGAGTATTCGGAAATTTTTTTAAAATAAGCTCAAAATATGCATACAACCCATGGTTTATTCGAAATGCACAAATATGGAGTATTCACGAGTAAATCACAGACAGTCCTCATCGGACAACATGCATTCAGATTCTCATACATCTCAAAATCAGAGCATCCATGCACAAACACTATAAAGAAGTCCAAAACTAAACTCTACCCCCCACCTAAAAGACTGCATTGTCCTCAATGCATCTAATCCCACAGATAAACAATTAAAATGACAAAAATCAAAGGGAACAGAAACCTCCCCTGAATTTTTTTGCGAGATCGGTGAGTAGGGATGCGCAACCTTGTTTTCAAAATATATCCGAAATGCATCTCATCTCTCGCTTATTACCTAAGAAAACAAGAAAAAGCTAAGCTACGAAAATAAAAACTAAAAGTAAAGACAAAAATTGAAATACTCATGGGTTGCCTCCCAAGAAGCGCAAATTTTTAACGTCGTTATGCTCGACGTGTCCTCCACTCTGTTAGGGTACGTAAAAATTCTCGTACTTCTTCGACCCCTTCTTCCTTGAATCAATAAAACCTACTAAGAGAAGCAAGCTCTTCGACTTTTGAAGGCAGCCGGACAGAGTTGTTATTTTTTTGGTATTTTTGATATATGGAAAAATAAAAGACTCAACAGACTCAAACAAAATAAAAGCAGACTCAACTGAAAATAAAGACTCGACGGACTTAGGAGAAGAAGGAAGAAAGCATGCATCAATAGAGGATTTAACAGGAAATAAAACAGATAGAGGTTTGTCAGCCTCAAACTCTATCACCTGAACATCCTCCTCGGGACTAAGCTCGACCTCTTCCTTAATCTCACCGATCTCATCTTCGCATGGCGGAGCATTCTCAAGCTCTTCATCACTATCGGGGTACATTTCCTCAAAGAACCTCTCCTCAGTGGTATGCTCAACTGGATGATCTTCCTCACCCTCCAATTCCGTCGCAGGATTGAGCAAACGGCTTATTTGCTCATTCGCTTCGCGGAGCTTGGCTTCTAACCGAGCCTCGTGCGTTGCCTGCGAATATTGGTGAGTGCTATCAACTAATTCATTGACCATTTGTTCTAGTGACATACCTCGACAATAATTATGAGGAAATTGGTTTTGTTGCTCCTCCATTCCTTGCAACTCAATTTCAGTCTCTAGGCTAGACTAGCGACCTTCATGCGCAAATTGGAGCGTGCTGTTGACTAATTTGTCAACCATCTGCTCCAATGTCATTCTTTGGCAAGGGCTTGGAGGAGTTTCTTCGGCTTCATACTGTTACGTCTCCAAAAGTGACCATTTTGGGACTTATTTATCTTAGAAAGATGTACACTCTTAGGTATTTTTGATAGGATTTAGCTTGAACCTATGCTTATATATGAGAATTAGAAGAAGGAAGCTAAATTAGGACTTATATGCAAAAGGAAAGAAAAGGAATGAAAAAGGAAGTTAAAAGAATGAAAACTGTGCATTGCGGAAACATTGCTAAAACCGCAATGTTTCAAGTGAAATCCGTAAGTTGGCTAATCTTTTTCTGTTGTGATCCGATATTTCAGGGATTTGTTCTTTCTCCTCCAACCACGTAGAAGTACGACGTTGAGAATGGATGGTTCTCCTTGGCCCAATCGCACCTGCAGAATACTATAAAAGGAGGTCAAAGTGGAGGGTTGAAACATCATCCGAAAGCGTAGAAGTCTCTTCGCAGCTCAATTTCTCTCCTGTTTTTCTCTTCCGTCTGTTGGGTTGGAAAGCTTAGCTGCTGGAGTCGACAATCTGATAGGAAGGAGAGAAGATTCATCTTCTCTTCTGATTGGATTCATCCAAGCAAGGCTTACCTTTCTCTCCTTTCAGCCGAGGCATCTGCGTCGAAGCGATCACGCTCATCTTACTTGCTTTCTGTTTTAGTTTCCTATTTCCAGCACCGTTTTGTTGTTATTTCTTTTCCATTAGTTAATCCATTCCATTTCGTTGCTTTCTGTCTTTATGTTAGTAACTTTAAGTCTTCATCTGTTCATTCAAACAATTGATTAATCAAAGCACAATTCATCATTTCGCACTTTCTCTTTTTCATTTCTGCCTACTGTTTTTCCTTTCTGTTTGTCTTTAATTTTCTTCTAAGCATGTCTACTTCCTCTAATATTTCTATTCTCTCTACATCCATGAGTAACTAAGTAACCTAGGGGCATGCTAATGACAATACTATAGGCTAAAACACGTGAACCAAGCATGTAGGATAGCTCTCGAACGCATTGATTGTATGTAAGCTTCATCCCACGGGCAATTTCGATTGGCCATCCATTTTGTCCAAAGAACTCCTAACCTCTGGAAGGAGTAAGAGTTCAGAGTCATACACTCATGCTAGCCTCTCAAGGTAGCCAGAAAACGACCTAGGAATAGGCGTTTTCCTAGTACAAATCATAACTTACTGCTTTAACAAGATGCTTAAGACCTTACTTGGACATGAGTAAACTAAAGAATCTAATGCATGAAATCGGAAGATACATGAGAATGAGTTAGTTTGATGCATAGTGAGTTGATCTAATGCTTGAGAATCGTGTGAAAAAGCCAATAGAGGAGTCGTTAGTAGCCCTTGTTTCCACATTTTACACACTTTCGCTGTTAGTAACATTGCGGTAAAATTGCTGTTCTCGCAATTCTTTTTAGTTAAAATTCTGCCTTAGCCATTTTTCTCTTCGTTTATTAATCTCTTCTCTTTACATTTGAGTTTATCATTGACTTGCACTTGTTTATGCATCTATCCTTTACATATTCCTTAGTAATTAGGCAACTTAAAACCAAATCTACCCCATCAAATCCACCCATTCTTGCTTAACAATACACTTCGCGAGTAACTAAGAATAAATCTCTGTGGGAAAACGAATGAAAAAAATACTTACTACTTGCTACAAGATCATGTATGCTTGCATGTTCTGAGTGCTCTCTTATTGCATATTCCTTTTAAACATTGAGCACGCAACAAGTTTTTGGCGCCGCTGCCGGGGATTTAGTTTAGTGAAAACGAAGTTTGTTAAGTTTGAAACACAAAGTTTAATATCTATTGGAACTGATCTTTTTTTCATTTCTTTTGCAGGTACCATTGGGTTAGTTTATGAATGAGCCTTCAAGTAGCGATCTAGAGTTCAATCCTGAGCCTGAGAGATTACTTAGGGCCAGAAATAGAGCCAATAAACGTCTCTTTAACCAACCCTCTATACCTCAAATAATGGACAGACCAGTCCCAAATCCGGTACCTACCACTCGCAATCCCATCGAAATAGCGAATGATAAGGATAGTACCATCCTCTCTTACCTAGTACCTATGCCTGGGGAGCTAAACCCAAGCATAATCCGCCTTGAAATTACTGCCAACTCATTCGAGTTAAAGCCAGTAATGTTCCAAATGTTGTCCACTGTGGGACAATTCTTTGGAGTGGAAAATGAGGATCCCCACAACCATCTTAGAAACTTCCTAGGAGTTAGTGATACCTTTCTCATTCCTGGAGTTTCCCAAGAAGCCTTGAGGCTCTACCTCTTCCCTTACTCTTTAAGGGATAAAGCAAAGACGTGGTTAAACTCATTACCCTCTGGATCAGTCCTCAATTGGACAGACTTGGCGGAGAAATTCCTAGTAAAATATTTCCCACCTGATAGGAATTCTACCTTTCGTGATGATATAATCAAGTTCAAACAAGCTGAAAATGAGTCCCTTCACGAAGCTTGGACAAGGTTCAAGGACCTTCTGCTTAAATGTCCACACCATGGCATTCCATGGTGTATTCAAATAGAGGTATTTTTCAAAGGATGCAACCCCAGCACCAGACAAGTGTTAAATTCATCTGCTGGAGGTTCCATGCTTTCCAAAAGTTATAACGAAGCCTATGAGATCCTGGAGAAGATCTCAGCATCTCACTGTAGGTGGTCAGATGATCCAATAGAGCCAAGTAGAGCTCAAAATAAGGACGCACTCAATGCCATGAGTAGCCAAATAAGCGCCCTGACCAACCTAGTTAAACAAATGGCTCAAGCCAATCTCCAAACTAGTGTCAACACCGCCACAGCCATGTCAATGGGCACACAACCAAGTCAAGGTGAGACACTAATCTGTGGATTCTGTGGGGAAGGGCACTTGCATGAATACTGCCCTGGGAATCCAGCCTCAGTCTGCTATGTTGGGAGCCAACAACAGCCTAGGAACAACCCCTATTCCAACACTTACAATCCTGGTTGGAGGAACCACCCAAACCTTTCATGGGGTGGCCAACAGAATACTAACCAAGCTCCTAACCAACCAAGACCGAGTGGAACACCTGGTTTCACTCCCCAACATAAGCAATCCATGTACCAAAAACCATACAACCAACCAGTAGGGTCATCTGTAGAAAATCTACTCAAAGAGTACATCGCCAAGAATGATGCTACTCTACAAAGCCAGCAAGCTACCCTCAGGATCCTAGAGAATCAAATAGGGCAACTAGCCAATGAACTCAAAAGTAGGCCCCAAGGTAGACTTCCTGCTGACACTGAGGTGCCAAGGAGAGATGGAAAAGAGCAAGTTCAAGCAATTGAACTTAGAAGTGGGAGACCATTGGTGAGCAACACTAGAGAAGCACCAAAGAGAGTAGAGAATGAAGAGTCTAGTGCTCCACTGGATTCTCTGCCAAACCAAGGTTAACCACCAACAAGCACATCAGGAGCAAGGCTGGAGCCAATCATAGAAGAGATAGAAGAAATCCCAAGGCCTCCACCTATCCTGAGGCGACCTGAAGTGCCTGCATATGTGCCACCACCTCCATTTCCTCGAAGGCTAAAGAAAAAACAAGAACAGGAAGTGCACTTTAATAAATTCTTAGAAATTCTTAAACAAGTTTATGTTAATATTCCTTTTGTAGAAGTTTTACAGTCTATGCCCTCTTATGTTAAGTTTTTAAAGGATATAATCACTAACAAAAAAATTATTGGTGAATTTGAAACAGTGAATCTCACTGAGGAGTGCAGTGCCATACTCCAGAACAAGCTACCAAAGAAGGAGAAGGATCCTGATTCCTTCACCTTACCAGTAGAGCTAGGAGGCAAGCACGTGGGCAGAGCTCTTTGTGACCTGGGAGCCAGCATAAACCTCATGCCCCTATCACTATTCCGCCAGCTAGGAATAGGAGAAGCACGTCCCACCACTGTCACCTTACAACTTGCAGACAGATCCATAGCCTACCCTGAGGGTAAGATAGAGGACATTCTTGTAAAGGTTGACAAGTTTATTTTCCTTGCAGATTTCGTCATCCTGGATTATGAAGCAGAGAAGGAGGTCCCCATCCTATTAAGAAGACCATTTCTAGCCACAGGTAGGGCCCTGATTGATGTCCAGAAAGGTGAGCTCACTATGAGGGTTCACGATGAGGAGGTTAAATTTAGTGTTTTTAAAGCCTTAAGGTACCCCTCTGACTCTGAATCTTGTGCTAGCATGGACATTGTAGATTCACTGATGGAAGAACAGTTGGAGCATGATCTATTGACTAAGCATGCTAATAATTATGTACAATTAGATTTAACTGATTTGAATGTTTCTGAGATAATGGATATACCTGTAGATAAAATACAACATGTTTGTATGAATAGTGACTTGACTGACAGATCCATGAACCCATTAAAGCCATCCATTGAGCATCCACCTGTCTTAGAATTTAAACCCTTACCCACTCATCTTAAGTATGCATATTTAGGAAGTAATGATACTCTGCCTGTGATTATTTCATCTAAATTGAGTGAGAAGCATGAGGTTGAGCTGATATTATTACTTAAAGAGCATAAAAAGGCTATTGCATGGACTATTGCTGACATTAGAGGCATTAGCTTCTCTTACTGCATGCATAAAATAATATTAGAGGAAGAGCATACACCCCGAGTCGATCACCAACGTAGGTTGAACCCCTCTATGAAAGAGGTAGTAAAAAAAGAAATCATAAAGTGGTTAGATGCAGGTGTAATCTTCCCTATAGCTAGTAGTCAGTGGGTGAGCCCTATACAATGTGTACCTAAGAAGGGAGGGATGACTGTAGTAGTGAATGAGAGCAATGAACTGATTCCAACTAGAACTATTACAGGATGGAGAGTTTGTATGGATTATAGGAAATTGAATAAGGAAACAAAAAAGGATCACTTCCCTTTACCATTTATTGACCAGATGTTAGATAGGATAGCTGGTAGAGCTTATTACTGCTTTCTAGACGGTTCTTCAGGATATAACCAAATCACTATAGACCCTAAGGACCAAGAGAAGACAACCTTCACTTGCCCTTTTGGAACATTTGCCTTTCGCAGAATGCCTTTTGGCTTATGCAATGCACCAGCAACGTTCCAAAGGTGCATGTTGGCAATCTTCTCTGACTTAGATGAATCCATGATAGAGATATTTATGGATGACTTCTCAGTCTTTGGTGATTCATTCACAAACTATTTAGAGAACTTAGGACAAGTCCTGGCTAGGTGTGAGGAGACCAACCTAGTCCTTAATTGGGAAAAGTGCCACTTCATGGTGGAAGAAGGGATAGTCTTAGGTCATAGAGTGTCTAGAGCAGGAGTAGAGGTCGATAGGGCAAAGATTGAAATAATAGAGAAGTTAGTGGAACCTCAGAATGTGAAAGCCATTAGAAGTTTCTTAGGACACGCAGGTTTCTATAGAAGGTTCATTAAGAACTTTTCAAAGATCTCCAAGCCCTTGTGTGAGCTTCTAGAGCTGAATAAGCCATTTATCTTCTCTAGAGAATGTTTCCTAGCCTGGACAACCCTTAAGGAAGCATTAGTCAAAGCACCTATTATAGTAGGACCAAATTGGGACCTTCCCTTTGAGATGTTATGTGATGCAAGTGACTATGCAGTAGGGGTTATGCTAGGACAAAAGATTGACAAGCTAACACACCCTGTATACTATGCTAGTAAGACACTTAATGAGGCACAATGTAATTACACAACTACGGAAAAGGAGATGCTAGCTGTAGTATTTGCCTGTGAGAAGTTTAGGAATTACATTGTAGGCACTAGGACAATCGTGTACACTGACCATTCTGCCTTAAAATACCTTATGAGGAAGCCTGATGCCAAGCCTAGGTTGATTAGATGGGTGTTGTTGCTGCAGGAATTTGATCTAGACATTAGAGATAAGAAAGGCTGTGAAAATGTGGTTGCAGATCATCTTTCCAGATTGCAACATAATTGCGATAACATTGCGGAAACCGCAATTTCTGATGCCTTTATCGATGAGCATGTCTTTGTATTAGCACATCGTGATAACGATGAGGAACCTTGGTTTGCTGACATTGCTAACTTCCTTGCCTCGCAGGTACTACCAACTTTCAAGGGAGGACAAGAAAAGAAGAGGTTCCTGCATGAAGCTAGGAAGTTCATATGGGATGATCCTACACTCTACAAGACATGTGCAGACGGTTTACTAAGGAAGTGTGTGCAGCTGCTGAGGCGAAGTCTGTGCTACAGCACTGCCATACAGCCCCCTATGGTGGACACTTTGGTGGCCAAAGGACAGCTGCAAAGGTGTTCCAGAGTGGCTACTATTGGCCCACGATCTTCAAAGATGCCCACGAATACGCACACAGCTGTGATGAATGCCAGAGAACAGGTAACCTTAGTCGAAAGGATGAGATGCCTCTCACTTACATCTTAGAGTTAGAGCTCTTTGATGTGTGGGGCATTGACTTCATGGGACCATTTCCCCCATCATCAGGTAACCTTTACATACTTGTAGCTGTAGACTATGTATCTAAATGGGTAGAAGCCATAGCATGTCCAAACAATGATGCCAAAACAGTCATTAAGTTCCTTAATAGACATATTTTTACTAGGTTTGGTACACCTCGTGCTATAATTAGTGATGAAGGAGTGGAGTGCATAAGCCCCTTTAGAGATAGGGGCGAGTACACACTTCATTAATAAAGCTATGGAAAAAGTGTTGGCTAAATATAATGTTAGACATAGAGTAGCCACCCCTTATCACCCACATTCGAATGGCCAAGCTGAAATATCAAATAGGGAGATTAAAAACATACTCGAAAAAGTGGTCAAACCCAATAGAAAAGATTGGTCGTTTAAACTCGAGGATGCACTTTGGGCATATAGGACTGCATATAAGACACCCCTAGGTATGTCTCCTTATAGACTTGTGTATGGCAAAGCATGTCACTTACCATTCGAATTGGAAATTAAAGCATTTTGGGCCTTGAAAGAACTGAATTATTGCGTGACCGATGCGGGAACATTGCGGTCTCTGCAATTACATGAGCTTGATGAGCTTAGACATATGTCCTATGAAAATGCTAAAATGTATAAGGAAAAGACTAAGATTTGGCATGATAGTAGACTTAGGATTAAGGACTTTAAGAAAGGCCAGCTTGTCTTGTTATTTAACTCAAGGTTGAGATTATTTCCAGGCAAACTTAAGTCCAGATGGTCAGGTCCTTTTGTGATAACTAACGTGTTTGTTCATGGTGCAATCGAGATTAGGAACCTGCAGCACGGGCAACCGTTCATGGTTAATGGTGCACGATTGAAGCATTATTATGAGGAAGGAGATGTGAAGACTCTCTCGGCCTTCCTCTTGACTGAAACGTGAAAATAAGACCGAGAGAGGACGAGTGATCACTGTGCTCGTCCATGCGAGGCTATGCCTTAGTTTATTTTCTGCTATTTTTCCGGTTATTATTTGTGTATGTTTTTGTGTAATTTTTATTACGAATTTGATGTTGATTTTATTTCCTTTAATAGGGGATCGAAAGAGGGAATCAAGGAGATGAATCCAGGATAAAAAATCAGGGAAGATATGGGGCCAAATCAAAGATTACGTTGAGGAAATATTGGCATTTGAAACGAAGAAATCTCCAACGGCCATTTAATTGCGAAGGATTTGCTGAATCCGCAACACAAATAGCCGTTGGGATTTCCATCATTACAAATAGCCGTTAGATGCGCCGTGGCCAGTACGCTTCCCTCATTCACTGAACTCCAAGAAAGCTCTCTCCTTCTTCCTCTGCAATCCCTCTTTCCAGATTCCTACGATTCCACCATGGTGCTAACAAGAGCTGAGAGATCTGCGTCCAAGAAGAAGGCCGACGACGCTGAGATAGCTGCGAGAGAGGCACTCCTTGCCTTGGCAGATGCCGAAGCCGCGCGAACCGAACGCCTTCCCAAGCTCCCTGTCCGCAGGAAGAAGTGGAAGGTGGTGACGGAGATCCTTGCTGGGCCGTCTGAACCAGCAGGAACGCCCAAGAAAAGGAAGTGGAAGGTGGCTGTGGCCGACGCATCGATCAAGAAGAAGACTCCCTCTGTGGAGAGTCAAGAGAGTGGCTGTCCATCCTACGAGACGGCCAGACAAAGCCATTCGCCATCTCCACCAGCGCGAAGCCCCGAGCCGTCTCCATCTCCACAGAGCTCTGAACAAACTCCACCGCCGCAGAGCCCTGAAGTATCACCCATCTCCCAGACGCCTGAACCTGAATTCCCAGATGCAGAGCATCAAGAATCGGCGCAGGGCGGTGAAGAAGCTGAAGAAGAAGAGGTCTTCTTTCCTTTGAGGGAAGTCAGCCCCGAGAGCCCAGCACAGGGGGATGACTCGATGGATGAAACGTTGGGGGATTGCCTCCAACAGATCACAACCAAGGCAAGATTGAGAAAGAAAGCCACCAAGGTCATCAAGGCCAAACGACCAAAGGCTTCGAAGAAGTCCAAGAAAAAGAAAGCCAGGGGTGAGCCTTCATCAAAGAAGGTTAGTGGTGAGCCCTCTCTGAAGAAGCTCAAGATCGAGGCTGCTGAATCAGCCAAAGCAAAAGAGAAGGGGAAAGCCAAGCTGTACCCCGAAGATGAGCCTCAATCTGTGAGGTATGTGTCCTCTGATGCTGAGTCCAGAGGCACTGAGTTAAGGAAGAGGGACCTGCTCCATGAGAAGGGGTTCCTTGACGCGCTAGCAGACTTGTCGCAATTCTTGCGCGCAGGGATCACCAATCACGGCTGGGAAGAGCTGTGCAGACCACCCGTCCCCGCCTACTCCAGCATGGTGTATGATTTCTACGCCAACCTGATGAACCCTGAGGATGGCCTATCTGTGGTCAGAGGAATCGAGGTGGATTTCTCAGCTAAGGCAATCAATGAAGCCTATGGCCTCAAGGGTCAAAAACACACTGATTATGCAAGGATCATTGATGCGCCAACTGAGGCGGTCCTAGAGGAAGCGCTGCAGATCATTGGCCAACCTGAGGCAGCGTGGACGATTTCGCGCAATGGGAAGCACACTCTGATGAGTGCTACCCTCACAGCCAAGGCACCTGTCTGGTTCTCATTCGTACGGAGGCGGTTATCCCCAGTGACCCACGAGACCACCATCAACCAAGGCAGATCGCTGCTGGTTTATGCGATCATGAGGGGCCTCACAATCAATGTTGGTGAGGTCATTGCAGCCTCAATCAGATTGCGCCAACAAGGGTAAGGGTCCACTTTTCTTTCCCAATACAATCACTAAGCTTTGCTTACGTGCAGGGGTTCCAATCGAGCGGATGGAAAGGCAGCTGGCCTACACGGGGCACCTGGAGCTGCCTACAGGCCTGAGAATGTGCAGGAAGGGGAACATGGAGTTCGAGTTAGACGGCCTGGCTGCTGCTCAATCTTTGTCAATGGCCTGCCTGATGGACCTGCAAAAGAAGATGGCGCAATGGGCCACATATGCACAGGCAAGGGATAAGGATGTTGCTGACCAATTGGGCTGCATCTTTCCTGAGTTCCCCACGGACCTACTGACACCATGGGCGCCTCCAGGACCACAGAGGGATGATGATGATGAGGACATCTGAGTGCTAGGCTGATTAGCACTCAAGGGAGTATTTTTGTTCCCTACAAAAAAAAAAAAAAAAAACTGCTTTTCGTTGAACTATGTGAATTCTGTTACTTTTGAGTACATTTTTAATCTGTCTTTAGTTCTGTATTTTTGTTGTTTAGAATTGCTTAGTGTAGCTAGATGGTATCTGATTAGGTAGGTTGTTTAAGTTTTCCTTTTTGTTTAGCTGAGATGACGGGAAAGAGCATGAAACAAGGGCTGTTTACTGTTATATCTGTCTATAGATCCATTGCGAATTCCTTGCGGTCTCCGCAATTTTTGTTAACAGTTGCATGTTTTTTACTGCCTGATTAGCTAGGCTGGTTCTGTTTTAATTTTGTTCTTTTGCTGCTATCTTGACTACCTTATATTGCCTATCTATAAGCATGCTGGATGAGTGTCTTAAGGCACCTTTGCTAGTTTACATTAACCTCTTAAAAGTGCTCAGCATGCATAGCTTTAAGTCCTTCCCTGCCTGCATTTATAAATTTCTGCTGCTGAAATGTTTGCTTTTAGAATGTTCTGTCTATCCCTAGGACTTTTAGATTCTCTTTGTTTTACCCTAGACTAGATGCTTCTAGGACAAGTTTGGGGGTGTGCCACCTCAGACACTCATTGGGGACAATGAGTAGTTTAAGTTTGGGGGAGGCCACCCTAGGCCTAGGAACATTCCTCTCTCCCTTTAAGCATAAGCACTCTTCTTCTCCTTTACAAAAAAAATGATGAACTGAAAAAAAAAAATGAAAAATAGAATAAAGAGGGGTGTCTCTCTTAAGTTGCTGAGTAATCAGTGCCAAGTGTGTAACCCACAAGTGGCATTGCATCAAAAGGCAACCAAAGGAGAGGCTCCACCAAAGTAAGAAAGAAAAAAAAAAGAAATAGGGAAGAAGAATGTATACCTAGGAGTTGCAACTTTGTGGCTTAGATGTCCTGAATAAAAAGAACTCTGATCCTCAATTAGCTGAGCACAAAGTTGTAACTTGTAGGGTTGTTTAGGGAGATGAATGTATGTCCAATGTAGTGATGCCAGGGTTTAGGTTGTTCTCTAAATGTACTACTGTCACTGTTAATACTAAGACTGGCATGACTCTAAGGAATCCTAGGTAGCTTAAAAGTAAAAACTAGAAGCATGTACTGAGTCTGGGGTCAAGCTAGGTAGAATTTGAAACCTTAGGGATAGTTGCACGATATGACAGAAGCGAGTAGATCAGCTGTAAGGAGTTAATGAAACAGTAGGAGCATTAGGCGTGCGAAGTCAGAAGAAGCAAAATAAGAGGGTAGTTGTAAACTTAGAAGTGTGTCACAGGACAGCACTGCTATAAATAGGAGCTTAGGGGAGTCAACAAGCGGTTAGAGAAGTTAAAACAGCAGCCTAAGTAAGTCCTTAGATTGCTCGAGGACGAGCAAAACCTTAAGTTTGGGGGTGTGTTACGTCTCCAAAAGTGACCATTTTAGGACTTATTTATCTTAGAAAGATGTACACTCTTAGGTATTTTTGATAGGATTTAGCTTGAAAACTGTGAATTAGAAGAAGGAAGCTAAATTAGGACTTATATGCAAAAGGAAAGAAAAGGAATGAAAAAGGAAGTTAAAAGAATGAAAACTGTGCATTGCGGAAGCATTGCGGAAACATTGCTAAAACCGCAATGTTTCAAGTGAAATCCGTAAGTTGGCTAATCTTTTTCTGTTGTGATCCGATATTTCAGGGATTTGTTCTTTCTCCTCCAACCACGTAGAAGTACGACGTTGAGAATGGATGGTTCTCCTTCGCCCAATCGCACCTGCAGAATACTATAAAAGGAGGTCAAAGTGGAGGGTTGAAACATCATCCGAAAGCGTAGAAATCTCTTCGCAGCTCAATTTCTCTCCTGTTTTTCTCTTCCGTCTGTTGGGTTGGAAAACTTAGCTGCTGGAGTCGACAATCTGATAGGAAGGAGAGAAGATTCATCTTCTCTTCTGATTGGATTCATCCAAGCAAGGCTTACCTTTTTCTCCTTTCAGCCGAGGCATCTGCGTCGAAGCGATCACGCTCATCTTACTTGCTTTCTGTTTTAGTTTCCTATTTCCAGCACCGTTTTGTTGTTATTTCTTTTCCATTAGTTAATCCATTCCATTTCGTTGCTTTCTTTCTTTATGTTAGTAACTTTAAGTCTTCATCTGTTCATTCAAACAATTGATTAATCAAAGCACAATTCATCATTTCGCACTTTCTCTTTTTCATTTCTGCCTACTGTTTTTCCTTTCTGTTTGTCTTTAATTTTCTTCTAAGCATGTCTACTTCATCTAATATTTCTATTCTCTCTACATCCATGAGTAACTAAGTAACCTAGGTGCATGCTAATGACAATACTATAGCTAAAACACGTGAACCAAACATGTAGGATAGCTCTCGAACGCATTGATTGTATGTAAGCTTCATCCCACGGGCAATTTCGATTGGCCATCCATTTTGTCCAAAGAACTCCTAACCTCTGGAAGGAGTAAGAGTTCAGAGTCATACACTCATGCTAGCCTCTCAAGGTAACCAGAAAACGCCCTAGGAATAGGCATTTTCCTAGTACAAATCATAACTTACTGTTTTAACAAGATGCTTAAGACCTTACTTGGACATGAGTAAACTAAAGAATCTAATGCATGAAATCGGAAGATACATGAGAATGAGTTAGTTTGATGCATAGTGAGTTGATCTAATGCTTGAGAATCGTGTGAAAAAGCCAATAGAGGAGTCGTTAGTAGCCCTTGTTTCCACATTTTACACACTTTCGCTGTTAGTAACATTGCGGTAAAATTGCTGTTCTCGCAATTCTTTTTAGTTAAAATTCGGCCTTAGCCATTTTTCTCTTCGTTTATTAATCTCTTCTCTTTACATTTGAGTTTATCATTGACTTGCACTTGTTTATGCATCTATCCTTTACATATTCTATAGTAATTAGGCAACTTAAAACCAAATCTACCCCATCAAATCCACCCATTCTTGCTTAACAATACACTTCGCGAGTAACTAAGAATAAATCTCTGTGGGAAAACGAATGAAAAAATACTTACTACTTGCTACAAGATCATGTATGCTTGCATGTTCTGAGTGCTCTCTTATTGCATATTCCTTTTAAACATTGAGCACGCAACACATACTTTGAAGCTTGACCCCAATAATCAAATGGAAAACCTGTCATGCTAAACAAGAAGACACAAGACAAAGAAAAATATTTTTGTGGTTTTTAAACAAATAAAATTTAACTAAGAGAAACTAATTGGTTCCCCGGCAGCGGCGCCAATTTTGGTAGAGCACTTTTGGGGTACTCCAATTTCAAGCTGTCGAGGCTTGCCAAAATAACATTTATAATACCGAAACTACTAAGCTTTGCAGCTAGTGGTAACGGGTGTCGAACCACAGGGAACCTAAGTTATTTTCTCCTAGCTAATTTCTATTTGTCTTTTAACTAAAACTCAAAAGCAAATAAAGGGGGAGTTAATTAAAACTAAACTAAGCTAACGGAAAAATAATTGCGAAAAGTAAAGAGCGAAAAACAATTAAATGTAACACGTGCTCCTAATTCGAGTGTCGGGATTTATCTTGATGCGCTTAGTTCATAGGGATTCTAATTAGCAAGGTAATTCTATTTCATGCACACAAAATGCTTCGTCCCAAACGGGTCCAAAGCACCCCAAAGAATTAATTAGGGAAGTGCAATCCTAATTAAACATGCCAACTAATTAATCTAAGTTCATGACGCTTAAATCAATTAACAAACAGTAACGGGTATCATTGAGACGAATTAATCCTAGAACTAATTCGATTTATCTCTTAGTCTTAAGCCCGCCGTGAGAACGTTAATCAATTCCTACCCCCAACTGTCACTTAGGCTCGAATTGATTAGCCACGAGCTAGACTTTCGCTACTAAGTATTGAAGTTTGTCAAAAATCAATAATAGCCAACTAAGCATGCGTAACTAATTATGGACGTCACTCCTAATCGGAAAGGCAAGTTATTCGTTCTTAATACAGACTAAGAGATGCAAGAAATTAACAAAACCAAGCTATAAATTCATATAAACCCTCCCTAAGCATCAAGACAACCCCTAAACTCGAATTAGAGCACTTACCTTAGTTGCCCGTTGTAAAAATCAAGAGAAATCAACAAGAAATCAACTTCAATGTATTAGAATAGGTAAGAAATAGGTTTTGGCTCAAGAAATGAGCTCTACAAAAGATGGGGCGGAAGAAATTGGGAGAGAATGACCTAAAATCAGCAAAAACAGACTTAAATACCCATTTCTGCGTCAGACTAGCACCTAGGCGCCATAAGTCAGCGCCTAGGCGCTGAGCTCTCTGGAAAATTTACAAAATCGGGCATTTTTGTTGACTTTTAATGACGGGCTTCTGCTGAGTTTTAATGACGGTCATTTACAGTCACGGATAGGGCGCGCGGGCGCTGAGCGAGGCGAGTTGCGCGCGGGGTGTTGACCGTTGACCGTTGACTGGTGCTGTTGACTTTTACAAAATGAAAGAAAATCTTGTATCCACCAAGATTTAAACCTGGGCACCTCTATTGTCTTGGCAAGCCCTGCACCATTAAGCCATTAATCGATTTTGAGTTATAATTAGATTATTTAATTAATGTAGCTTAATCACTCAAAACGACTAATTAATAAAATACTCTAAAATATTCATTTAAGCTCTTAATTTACGCAAATGCCCGATTTACCATTTAACAATTAAATTATACAAAATATATCGATTAAGCTCAAATAATTATCCTAATTTACAAGACTTAGGAGCTAAATATTAGCACTTTTAGAGTGCTATCATATGTATCTGTGGATAACCCTCAGCATGTATGCATGACCAATGAACTGTCTGAAAGAATTACAACTCCTATGAGGCCATCAATTGAACAACCACCTTTATTAGAACTGAAACCATTGCCTGAACACCTTAAATATGCATATCTAGGAGAGAAAGAGACCTTGCCTGTCATTATTTCGTCCAAACTAAATAAACAGCATGAAATTACGTTAATATTGTTGCTTAAGCAACATAGAAAAGCTATTGGTTTGACAATTGCTGACATTAGGGGTATAAGTCCCTCTTATTGCATGCATAAGATATTGTTAGAGGAAGAACATACACCTAGAGTAGATCATCAACGTAGGTTGAATCCCTCTATGAAAGAGGTAGTTAAAAAAGAAATCATTAAATGGTTAGATGCAGGAGTGATATTTCCAATAGCCAATAGTCAGTGGGTCAGTCCTATCCAGTGTGTACCAAAGAAGGGTGGTATGACTGTAGTAGTTAATGAAAACAATGAATTAATACCAACTCGAATTGTCACAGGATGGAGAGTATGTATGGATTATAGAAAACTTAATAAAGAAACTAAAAAAGACCATTTTCCTTTACCCTTCATAGACTAAATGCTAGATAAAATAGCTGGCCAAACCTTCTATTGTTTTTTAGACGGCTACTCAGGGTATAACCAAATCACCATAGACC
Source organism: Herpetospermum pedunculosum (assembly GCA_028017165.1). Classification (NCBI taxonomy): domain Eukaryota; kingdom Viridiplantae; phylum Streptophyta; class Magnoliopsida; order Cucurbitales; family Cucurbitaceae; genus Herpetospermum; species Herpetospermum pedunculosum. The sequence goes on along the minus strand of CM051528.1, from coordinate 45,890,219 downwards.
CTGAGGATCAGGAGAAAACAACATTTACATGTCCCTTTGGTACGTTTGCTTTTCGCAGAATGCCATTCGGCTTATGCAATGCACCAGCAACGTTCCAAAGATGTATGTTGGCAATCTTCTCTGATCTAGATGAGTCCATAATAGAGATCTTTATGGATGGCTTCTCATTATTTGGTGATTCCTTTAATCACTGTCTAGCTAATCTAGGACAAGTCGTCACTAGGTGTGAAGAAACCAACCTAGTTTTGAATTGGGAGAAATGCCACTTCATGGTGGAAGAAGGAATAGTACTAGGACATAGAGTGTCCAAAGCAGGAATAGAGGTCGATAGGGCCAAGATAGAAGTAATTGAGAAGTTAGTTGAACCTAAGAATGTCAAAGCCATAAGAAGTTTCTTAGGAAATGCAGGATTTTATAGAAGATTTATAAAAGACTTTTCAAAAATCTCTAAACCCCTTTGTGAGCTTCTAGAGCTGAATAGAACATTTGTCTTCTCAAATGAGTGTTTAATAGCATGGGCCACGCTTAAAGATGCCTTAGTCAAAGCACCAATCATAGTCGGGCCAAATTGGGATATGCCCTTTGAAATAATGTGCGATGCAAGTGACTATGCAATTGGAGCTATGCTTGGACAAAAGAGAGAAAAATTAACACACCCTATATATTATGCGAGTAACACTTTGAATGAAGCTCAATGCAACTACACTACCACAGAAAAAGAGATGTTAGCAGTAGTGTTTGCATGTGAGAAATTCAGGCCATACATGGTAGGAAATAAAACAATTATTTATACTGATCATTCTGCAATAAGGTACTTAATGAGGAAGGCCGATGCAAAGCCTTGTCTAATTAGATGGGTGTTACTTTTACAAGAGTTTGATCTAGAAATCAGAGACAAAAATGGATGTGAAAATGTAGTTGTTGATCACTTATCAAGATTGCAGAGTCATTGCGAATCTATTGTGGAGCCCGCAATGACAGATTCTTTTATTGATGAACATGTTTTTGCTTTAGTACATTGTGATAATAATGATGAACCATGGTTTGCTGATATTGCAAATTTTCTTGCCTCACAGGTGCTACCAGAATTCAGAAAAGGGCAAGATAAGAAGAAGTTCTTAAATGAGGCTAAGAAGTACATTTGGGATGATCCAACCTTATACAGAAGCTGTGCGGATGGGTTGCTCAGAAAATGTGTATCAGCTGCCGAAGCAAGGTCAATCTTGCAGCATTGCCATACAGCTCCGTATGGAGGACACTTTGGTGGTCAGAGGACTGCTGCAAAGGTGTTCCAAAGTGGCTACTTCTGGCCTACAGTCTTCAAGGATGCACATGATTACGCCCACAATTGCAACGAATGTCAACGTACAGGTAACCTTAGTATGAGGGATGAGATGCCCCTAACATATATCCTAGAGTTAAAACTCTTTGATGTATGGGGCATTGACTTCATGGGCCCATTCCCACCATCTGCTGGTAATCTTTACATTTTAGTAGCGGTAGATTATGTCTCAAAATGGGTAGACGCAATTGCATGTCCCTTAAATGATGCTAAAACAGTTGTTAGATTTCTAAATAGGCATATTTTCACGCGATTTGGCACTCCACGTGCCATCATAAGTGATGAAGGAACACATTTCATAAACAAAGCCATGGAGAAAGTGTTAGCTAAATATAATGTTAGGCATAGGGTAGCAACACCCTATCACGCCCACTCAAATGGACAAGCTGAAATTTCTATTAGGGAGATCAAAAGTATACTTGAAAAAGTTGTAAAACCGAATAGAAATGATTGGTCTTTTAAGTTAGATGATGCACTATGGGCATATAGGACTGCATATAAAACACCATTAGGAATGTCTCCTTATAGGTTAGTTTATGGAAAAGCATGTCACTTACCCCTTGAATTAGAAAACAAAGCTTTTTGGGCTTTAAAAGAGTTGAATTTTTGCGTAACCGATGCGGGAACATTGCGGTCTCTGCAATTGCATGAATTAGATGAACTAAGACACATGTCATACGAGAATGCTAAAATGTATAAGGAAAATACTAAAATTTGGCATGATAGTAGACTTAGGATTAAGGACTTCAAAAAGGGCCAGCGTGTTCTATTGTTTAACTCACGATTGAAATTGTTTCCTGGCAAATTAAAATCTCGTTGGTCTGGTCCTTTTGTGATTACTAATGTGTTTGTTCATGGTGCAATTGAAATTCGAAATCTGGAACAAGGTGAGTCGTTCATGGTGAATGGTGCTAAATTGAAGCACTATTACGAGGAAGGAGACGCGAAAACGCTCTCAACATTCCTCCTATCAGAAGCCTAAGAGCAAAGAAAGAGAGGATGAGCAAGGGCATTTAATGGAATTATCTTTATGCTCAAACATCAAAGGATTATGGAATAGATATATTTATTTACTGTTTTTATTTGTTTAAAGTATTTTTAATTTCCTAGTACTAATTAAGTTTGTTTTTAATGTGATTAGAAGCATGGTAATTGGAAATCTTAACGGCAATAAGGGTGAACAATCAAGAGGCCAGGAAAAGATGAAGGAAGAAATCTTGGAAAATCACAGATTTAGTTTGTTAGAATCTTGCAACAGACAACAATCAAGAATAAAAATCCCAACAGTTACAGTTCCAAAGATTTGATGAGATTCGAACCATTGCGGAAACCTTGCGGAGTCCGCAATAATATAACCGTTAGTGCGCAACCCATTATAAATAGGAAGGGTTGTTGATCATTCCCATTTACGATTCTCAAACCCTCGAAGTCACAAATCAGATCTGTCCTTCTTCGGCAATTCCCAAAGCTTCACCTTCAAGAAGCAAGCATGGTTTCCACTCGAGCTGAAAGATCCACTCCCAAAAAGACATCCCCAATCACAGAGGATGCTGCCTTGGTAAGAGATGCGTTACTTTCTTTAGCAAACGTCGAGGCTGTAAAACCTTCTAGACCTTCGAAGCTCCCTGTGAAGAGGAAGTGGAAGGTTGCAACAACTGAAGCTGCAAACAACTCTGATCCAACGCAGTCTCCTAAAAGAAAGTGGAAGGTTGCCCTGGAAGTTCCAAAGACCAAAATTCGGAAATCCACGAGTGAGGAAAGCTTTACCAGTGGCGGGCCATCGATTGAGACGGCCATGCAAAGCCCTGATCCCACTCAACAACCATCGAAACCTGAAGTCCCCCCTGTAGGACAACAAGACTCTGCATCAATCAGTGTTGCGGATGAAGAAGAGGAGGTAGGCTCTCCCTTTAGGGATGTCAATCTTGACAGTCCTGTGGAGAAGAAGAGCAGGGATTCAATGGATGACTCGCTGGATGAATGCATCCAGCAAATAGCTGCCAAAGCAAGGCTCAAGAAGAGAGCCTCTGTAATTGTGAAGGCAAAACGGCCAAAGGCCTCCAAGATAGCTAAAAAGAAGAGGGCTGAAGCCGACCCCTCTATTAAGAAGATGAAGACTGAGGCTGTTGAAGCAGCCAAGGCAAAGGATAAGGGGAAGAGAAAAATGTTCCAAGAAGATGAGCCTCCGGCTGAGAGGTATGTATCCAAGGATGCAGAGGCCAGGGGCGTGGAACTAATGAAAAGGGAACTCCTCCACGAGAGAGGAATTCTAGACTCTCCTTCGGACCTGCCGCAATTCTTGCGCGCAGAAATCACAAACCACGGCTGGGAAGAGTTGTGTAGGCCTCCAATTCAGGCCTACTCGGACATGGTTTATGACTTCTACGCCAACCTCACTCACCCCGAAGGCTGTTATTTGGTGGTGAGGGGCGTGGATGTTGACTTCTCTGCCGAGGTGATCAACAAGGTTTATGCTCTCAAGGAGCATAAAAGTTTTGAATATTCAAAGATCGTGGCTTCACCCTCAGAGGTAATCTTGGAGGAGGCACTGAATATAATAGGCAAACCAGAGGCAACATGGGCAGTCTCGAAGCACGGGAAGCACACACTGATGAGTGCAGCTGTTACGTCTCCAAAAGTGACCTTTTTAGGACTTAATTATCTTAGAAAGATGTTCACTCTTAGGTGTTTTTGATAGCATTTAGCCTAAACCTATGCTTAAATATGAGAATTAGAAGAAGGTAGCTAAATTAGGACTTAAGTACAATAGGAAAGAAAAGGGTTGAAAACCGAAGGAAAAGAATGAAAAACAAGCATTGCGACAGAATTGCGGAAACATTGCTGAAACCGCAATGTTTCAAGTGAAAACCGTAAGTTGACTGATCTTTTTCTGTTAATTTCCGTTATTTCAGGGATTCGTTCTTTCTCCTCCATCCATTTTGAAGTACGTCGTTGAAGATTGATGGTTCTCCTTGGCCCAAACGCACCTGCAGATTGCTATAAAAGGGGGTCAAAGTCGAGGGTTCAATCATCATCCGAAAGCGTAGAAGTCTTCTCGCAGCTCCATTTTTTCTCCTGTCGTTCTTCTCTGTCTGTTGGTGTGAGAGTCTCAGCTGTTGGAATTGACAATCTGATAGGAAGGAGAGAAGATTCATCTTCTCTCCCGATTGGATTCATCCAAGCAAGGCTATTATTTCATCCCCTTCAGCCGAGGCATCTGCAAATAGGCGTTCACGCTCGTTTTTATGCTTTCTGTCTTTATTTCCATTTTCCAGCTTTAGTTTGTTGTTGTTTCCTTTCTTGTAACTAGATCAGTCCATTTCGTTGTGTTCTGTCTTTCTGTTATGCACTTTAAGTTCCTCTTCTTGTCCATTCAAACAATCAAGTAATCAAAGCATAGTTATCATTTCACAAGGTTTCCATCTTCTGCTGCTACGGTTTTTACTTACTGTTTTAAGTATATTTCTCTTCTAAGCATGTTTCCTTCATCTCTTATTTCTGTTTACCCCATATCCATGAGGAACTAAGTCACTTAGGGGCATGCTAATGATAGTACTATAGGCTAAAAAACGTGAATCAAGCATGTAGGATAGCTCTCGAAACATTGATTGTATGTAAGCTTCATCCCACGGGCAATTTCGATTGGCCATCCATTTTGTCCAAAGAACTCCTAACCTCTGGAAGGAGTAAGAGTTCAGAGTCATACACTCATGCTAGCCTTTCAAGGTAGCCAGAAAACGACCTAGGAATAGGCGTTTTCCTAGTACAAACCGTAACTCTCTGTTTTAACAAGATGCTTAAGACCTTACTTGGATATGAGTAAACTAAAGAATCTAATGCATGGAATCGGACGATACATGAGATTGAGTGAGTTTGATGCATAGAGAGTTGATCCAATGCTTGAGAATCGTGAGAAAAAGCCTATAGAGGAGTCGTTAGTAGCCCTTGTTTCTCCATTTTACACACTTTCGCTGTTAGGAAAATTGCGGTAGAATTGCTGTTTCCGCAATTCTGCTAAGTTCACAATTCTGTTTAGCTGTTTTCTTATTCGTTTATTAATCTCATCTCTTGTCCTTTGAGTTTAACTTTGATTTGCACTTGTTTATGTTGCTACCCTCTACACATTCCTTAGAAAATAGAAAATTTAAAACCAATTCTACCCCATCAAATCCACCCCTTCTTTCTTAACTTTACACTTCATGAATAGCTTATAATAAATCTCTGTGGGAAAACGAATGAAAAAATACTTACTACTTGCTATAAGATCATGTATGCTTGCATGTTCTGAGTGCTCTCTCTATCTTATTGCCTAATTATTTTAACACATTGAGCACGCAACAAGTTTTTGGCGCCGCTGCCGGGGATTTATTTAAGTGAAAACGAAGTTTGTTAAGTTTGATACACCAAGTTTACCATCTATTGTAACTAATCTAGTTCATTTCTTTTACAGGTACCATCGGGTTAGTTTATGAGTGAGCCTTCAAGTAGTGATCTAGAGTTCAATCCTGAGCCTGAGAGATTACTTAGGGCCAGAAATAGAGCCAAGAAACGTCTCTTTAAACAACCCCATTTACCTCAAGTAATTGCGGGAACCGCAATTCCTCCGCAATTTTCTCAAGAAGAAATGGCTGGAATAATTCCAAATCCGGTGCCTGTCGCTCGCAATCCCATCGAAATAGCGAATGATAAGGATAGCGCCATACTCTCTTACTTAGTACCTATGCCTGGGGAGCTGAACCCCAGCATAATCCGTCCTGAAATCACTGCCCACTCATTCGAATTAAAGCCAGTGATGTTCCAAATGTTGTCCACTGTGGGACAATTCTTTGGAGTGGAAAATGAGGACCCCCACAACCATCTTAGAAACTTCTTAGGAGTTAGTGATACATTCATCATCCCTGGAGTTTCCCAAGAAGCCTTGAGGCTATACCTTTTCCCTTACTCTTTGAGGGACAAAGCCAAAACATGGTTGAACTCATTACCCTCAGGATCAGTCCTTAATTGGACAGACTTAGCAGAGAAATTCCTAGTCAAATACTTCCCACCTGATAGGAATTCTACCTTTCGTGATGACATAATCAAGTTCAAACAAGCTGACACTGAGTCTCTTCACGAAGCTTGGACAAGGTTTAAAGATCTTCTTCTCAAATGTCCACACCATGGCATCCCATGGTGTATCCAAATAGAGGTCTTTTTCAAAGGATGCAACCCCAACACTAGACAAGTCTTAAACTCATCTGCTGGAGGTTCCATGTTGTCCAAGAGTTACAACGAAGCCTATGAGATCTTGGAGAAGATCTCAGCATCTCACTGTAGGTGGTCAGATGATCTAGTTGAGCCAACTAGAGCTCAAGACAAGGATGCTCTAAGTGCAATAAGCAGCCAAATAAATGCCCTGACCAACCTAGTTAAGCAAATGGCTCAAGCCAATCTCCAAACAAGTGTCAACACCGCCACAGCCATGTCAATGGGCACCCAACCAAGTCAAGGTGAGACACTTATCTGTGGATTCTGTGGGGAAGGGCACCTGTATGAATATTGTCCTGGGAATCCAGCCTCAGTCTGCTATATTGGAAGCCAGCAGCAGCCTAGGAACAACCCCTATTCCAATACTTACAACCCTGGTTGGAGGAACCACCCAAACCTGTCATGGGGTGGCCAACAAAGTGCTAATCAAAATCCTAACCAACCAAGACCGAGTGGAACACCTGGTTTCACTCCCCAACATAACCAATCAATGTATCAAAAACCATACAACCAACCTGTAGGATCTTCTGTAGAAAACTTACTCAAGGAATACATAGCCAAGAATGATGCCACTCTGCAGAGCCAGCAAGCTACTCTTAGGAGCCTAGAGAACCAAATAGGGCAACTAGCCAATGAAATCAAAAGTAGGCCCCAAGGTAGACTACCTGCTGACACTGAAGTGCCAAGGAGAGATGGTAAAGAGCAAGTTCAAGCAATTGAACTTAGAAGTGGTAGACCATTGGTGAGCAACACCAAAGAAACACCAAAGAGAGTAGAGAACACTGAGTCTAGTGCTCCACTGGAGTCTCTGCCAAACCAAGGTCAACCACCAACAAGCACATCAGGATCAAGGCTGGAGCCAATCATAGAAGAGATAGAAGAAATTCCAAGGCCTCCACCTATCCTGAGGCGACTTGAAGTGCCTGCATATGTGCCACCACCTCCATTTCCTAGAAGGCTAAAGAAAAAACAAGAACAGGAAGTGCACTTTAATAAATTTCTAGAAATTCTTAAGCAAGTGCATGTTAATATTCCTTTTGTAGAAGTTTTACAGTCTATGCCCTCTTATGTAAAGTTTTTGAAGGATATTATAACTAACAAGAAAATAATTGGTGAGTTTGAAACAGTCAATCTCACTGAGGAGTGCAGTGCCATACTCCAGAACAAGCTACCCAAGAAGGAGAAGGATCCTGGTTCCTTTACCTTACCTGTAGAGCTGGGAGGCAAGCACGTGGGCAGAGCTCTTTGTGACCTGGGAGCCAGCATAAACCTTATGCCCCTATCCCTATTCCGCCAGCTTGGAATAGGAGAAGCACGTCCAACCACTGTCACCTTACAACTAGCAGACAGATCCATTGCATACCCTGAAGGTAAGATCGAGGATATTCTTGTAAAGGTTGACAAGTTTATTTTCCTTGCAGATTTCATTATCCTGGATTATGAAGCAGACAAGGAGGTCCCCATCCTGTTAGGCAGACCATTTCTAGCCACAGGTAGGTGTTGCGTGCTCAATGTGTTAATAAAAGTAAGCAATAAGGAAGAAAGAGCACTCAGAACATGCAAGCATACATGATCTTATAGCAAGTAGTAAGTATTTTTTCATTCGTTTTCCCACAGAGATTTACTTATAAGCTACTTGTGAAGTATAAAGTTAAGAAAGAAGGGGTGGATTTGAAGGGGTAAAATTGGTTTTTAATTTCCTACTTCTTACCGAATGTCTAAAGGAATGCAACATAAACAAATGCAAGTTGAAATTAGACTCAAAAGACAAGAGACGAAACTAATAAATGAAGAAGAAAACAGCTAAACAGAATGGTAACTTAGCAGAATTGCGGGCACCGCAATGTTTCCGCAATTGTAAAAACAGTGAAAGTGTGTAAAATGGAGAATTAAGGGCTACTAACGAATATCCTATAGGCATTTTAATACGATTCCCAAGCATTGGATCAACTCTCTATACATCAAACTATCTCAATCTCATGTATCGTCCGATTCCATGCATTAGATTCTTTAGTTTACTCAACTCAAAGTAAGGTCTTAAGCATCTTGTTAAAGCAGAAGTGTTTAGTTTGTACTAGGAAAACGCTTATTCCTAAGCCGTTTTCTGGTTACCTTGAAAGGCTAGCATGATTATATGACTCTGAACTCTTACTCCTTCCAGAGGTTAGGAGTTCTTTGGACAAAATGGATGGCCAATCGAAATTGCCCGTGGAATGAAGCTTACATACAATCAATGGTTCGAGAGCTATCCTACATACTTGGCTCACGTTTTTTAGCCTATAGTTTTGTCATTAGCATGCCCCTATGTGATTTAGCTACTCATGGATATATAGAGAACAGAAATATAAGATAAAACAGACATGCTTAGAAGAGGAATGAACTGAAAACAGTAAAGGAAAGCAGTAGAATGCGAAGGCAAGAAACTGTGAGATGAAAACTTGTGATTTGATTACTTTGATTGTTTGAACGAACAAGGGAAAGCTTAAAGTAAATAATCCAAAGACAGAAAGCAACGAAATGAAGTAGACTAATCACTAAACTAGAAGCGACAACTAAACAATGCTGGAAATTAGAAATGAAAGACAGAAAGCAGTAAATGGTGCTTGAAAGCCTCGTTGCAGTCGCCTCGAATGAAGGATCAAAAAGGTCAGCCTTGCTTGGATGAATCCAATCGGGAGAGAAGAAGAATCTCCTCTCCTTCCTATCAGATTATCGACTCCAACAGCTGAGCTTCGCAAACCAACAGACGGCAAAGGAAAAACAGAAGAAAAGATGGACTGCGAGAAGACTTCTACGCTTTCGGATGATGTTTGAACCTCCGACTTTGACCCCCTTTTATAGTAGTTTGCAGGTGCGTTTGGGCCAAGGAGAACCATCAATCTTCAACGACGTATATCAGAATGGATGGAGGAGAAAGAACGAATCCCTGAAATCACGGAAATTAACAGAAAAAGATCAGTCAACTTACGGTTTTCACTTGAATAATTGCGGCTTCAGCAATGTTTTCGCAATGCAGTCGCAATGCAGTTTTTTCATTCTTTTCCTTCGGTTTTTAACCCTTTTCTTTCCTATTGTACATAAGTCCTAATTTAGCTACCTTCTTCTAATTCTCATATTTAAGCATAGGTTTAGGCTAAATGCTACCAAAAACACCTAAGAGTGTACATCTTTCTAAGCTAAATAAGTCCTAAAAAGGTCACTTTTGGAGACGTAACACACCCCCAAACTTAAGGTTTTGCTCGTCCTCGAGCAATCTAAGGGCTTGCCTAGGCTGCTGTTTCATCTTCTTTAACCACTTACTGACTACATTCCTATCTATAGCAGTGTTGTCCTGTGACACACTTCCAAGTTTACAACTAACCTTTCATATTGCTTCTTCTGACTTCGCACGCCTAATACTCCTGCTGTTTCATTAACTCCCTACAACTGATCTACTTGCTTTTATCATATCGTGCATCTATCCCTAAGGTTTAGAATTCTACCTAGCTTTACCCCAGACTCAGTACATGCTTCTAGCTTTTACTTTTGAATTACCTAGGATTCCTTAGAGTCATGCCAGTCTTAGTATTAACAGTGACAGTAGTACTTTTACAGAACAACCTAAACCCTGGCATCACTACATTGGACATACATTCATCTCCCTAAACAACCCTACAAGTTACAACTTTGTGCTCAGCTAATTGAGGATCAGAGTTCTTTTTATTTAGGACATCTAAGCCACAAAGTTGCAACTCCTAGGTGTACATTCTTCTTCCCTATTTTTTTCCTTTTTCTTTCTTACTTTGGTGGAGCCTCTCCTTTGGTTGCCTTTTGATGCAATGCCACTTGTGGGTTACACACTTGGCACTGATTACTCAGCAACCTAAGAGAGACACCCCTCTTTATTCTATTTTTCATTTTTTTTTTTCAGCTCATCATTTTTTATAAAGGAGAAGAAGAATGCTTATGCTTTAAGGGAGAGAGGAATGTTCCTAGGCCTATGGTGGCCTCCCCCAAACTTAAACTACTCATTGTCCCCAATGAGTGTCTGAGGTGGCACACCCCCAAACTTGTCCTAGAAGCATCTAGTCTAAGGTAAAACAAAGAGAATCTAAAAGCCCTAGGCATAGACAAAACATTCTAAAAGTAAATATCACAGCAGCAGAAATTCGTAAAGACAGGCAGGTAAGGACTTAAAGCTATGCATGTTGAGCACTTTTAAGAGGCTAATTTAAACTATCAAAGGTGTCCTATGACACTCATCCAGCATGCTTTGAGATAAGCTATATAAGGTAGTCAAGATAGCAGCAAAAGACAGAATTTAAACAGAACCAGCCTAGCTAAACAGTCAGTCAAAAACATGCATTTACTAATAAAAATTGCGGATTCTGCAATTATTTCGCAATAGATACAGGGCAGATATATCAGTGATCAGGGCCCCTATGCATGCTTTTTCCAGTCATTCAAGCTATACAAAAATGAAACTAAACTAATCTACCTATTCAGCTACCATCAGACTACACTAAACAAATTTAAACAGCAAAAATAAAGAATTAAAGACAGACCAAATATTAACTCAAAACAACAGAATTCACATGGTTCGACGAAAAGCAGTTTGATTATTATATTTTTTTTCTTTTAAGGAACAGAAATACTCCCTTGTCAATCTGCCTCATATGGATATTCTTCAATGTTTCGAGGCATCACTTTTGCTCTTTTAAGATACTTAAGTCTTGATTTACGGGGTCGGACATTCTGCCACACCTTGAATTTGTTGATTCTTTCAAAGAGACTGCATGTTATAACATCCCAAGGTTTGTACTTTCTGTGCGTTGGTTTTGTTTCTACAATATTTGCTACAACATAGATTTGATGCGATGAGACTTCTTTTTCTGGCACAACTCTTTCTAACTCCTTCAGCTGGAGCATTTGTGGTGGTGGTGGCTCAACTCTTTCATTGATGGAGAAGCTTGCTACAACCTCAAACATTTCAAATTCTTGTTCCTCAAGCAGCGCATTAGTCTCTTTGGCCTCATCCAGCACAATTTCATTTTTCTCAACTGTCACCAACTCCACCATTTCATATGGAGATTCCATTGGATCACTCTTCTCAGATTCGAAGGTAACAAAAGATTCATCATCATAAAAATCGAACATCTGAGGGCATGGTGGTAGTGATTTTGCTATAGCAAGTAGCTCTTGTAAGTCATTTGTGAGCTGAGCTAATTGCACATCCATTCTCCTCATGGATGCATCATTCCTTTCCATGAATTCTATCCATAGTGCCTCCAAAGTGGGTGATAATTCTTCACTTGGAGTTGGGGCATAATGTTGATAGTTTTCATGTTGGGGGAACTCTTCATAATGAGCAATTTGCACATGCTCTTCCCAAGGATTATTTGAGAGTTGCCACTGATCATGTTCACACATGTACGAATAATGGTTGTCATAGCTTTGTTGATATTGCCTCTCTTGATAATTCAATGTTGGGCAATTCTCCAAGTTATGATTATCCCCACAATAAGCACATGGCTGGAAAAATCCTTCAAACTGTTGTGGGCAAACTCGTCCTCCAATTAAGTTCTGCAGCGTATTCATTTACTTTGTCGTACCCATACGTTTTCCACCTGCAAAGTTTCTCTCTGTTGCGAGTTGAGGTTTGGAAACTCTTTCATAAACTAGCTTGATAGTACCTGTAAAGGAAATGAAAGAAGTTTAGCTCCAATAGATATTAAGAGTTGGTTTTCTAACTTAACAAACTTCGTTTTCACTAAACTAAATCCCCGGCAGCGGCGCCAAAAACTTGTTGCGTGCTCAATGTGTTAATAAAAGTAAGCAATAAGGAAGAAAGAGCACTCAGAACATGCAAGCATACATGATCTTATAGCAAGTAGTAAGTATTTTTTCATTCGTTTTCCCACAGAGATTTACTTATAAGCTACTTGTGAAGTATAAAGTTAAGAAAGAAGGGGTGGATTTGAAGGGGTAAAATTGGTTTTTAATTTCCTACTTCTTACCGAATGTCTAAAGGAATGCAACATAAACAAATGCAAGTTGAAATTAGACTCAAAAGACAAGAGACGAAACTAATAAATGAAGAAGAAAACAGCTAAACAGAATGGTAACTTAGCAGAATTGCGGGCACCGCAATGTTTCCGCAATTGTAAAAACAGTGAAAGTGTGTAAAATGGAGAATTAAGGGCTACTAACGACTATCCTATAGGCATTTTAATACGATTCCCAAGCATTGGATCAACTCTCTATACATCAAACTATCTCAATCTCATGTATCGTCCGATTCCATGCATTAGATTCTTTAGTTTACTCAACTCAAAGTAAGGTCTTAAGCATCTTGTTAAAGCAGAAGTGTTTAGTTTGTACTAGGAAAACGCTTATTCCTAAGCCGTTTTCTGGTTACCTTGAAAGGCTAGCATGATTATATGACTCTGAACTCTTACTCCTTCCAGAGGTTAGGAGTTCTTTGGACAAAATGGATGGCCAATCGAAATTGCCCGTGGAATGAAGCTTACATACAATCAATGGTTCGAGAGCTATCCTACATACTTGGCTCACGTTTTTTAGCCTATAGTTTTGTCATTAGCATGCCCCTATGTGATTTAGCTACTCATGGATATATAGAGAACAGAAATATAAGATAAAACAGACATGCTTAGAAGAGGAATGAACTGAAAACAGTAAAGGAAAGCAGTAGAATGCGAAGGCAAGAAACTGTGAGATGAAAACTTGTGATTTGATTACTTTGATTGTTTGAACGAACAAGGGAAAGCTTAAAGTAAATAATCCAAAGACAGAAAGCAACGAAATGAAGTAGACTAATCACTAAACCAGAAGCGACAACTAAACAATGCTGGAAATTAGAAAGGAAAGACAGAAAGCAGTAAATGGTGCTTGAAAGCCTCGTTGCAGTCGCCTCGAATGAAGGATCAAAAAGGTCAGCCTTGCTTGGATGAATCCAATCGGGAGAGAAGAAGAATCTCCTCTCCTTCCTATCAGATTATCGACTCCAACAGCTGAGCTTCGCAAACCAACAGACGGCAAAGGAAAAACAGAAGAAAAGATGGACTGCGAGAAGACTTCTACGCTTTCGGATGATGTTTGAACCTCCGACTTTGACCCCTTTTTATAGTAGTTTGCAGGTGCGTTTGGGCCAAGGAGAACCATCAATCTTCAACAACGTATATCAGAATGGATGGAGGAGAAAGAACGAATCCCTGAAATCACGGAAATTAACAGAAAAAGATCAGTCAACTTACGGTTTTCACTTGAATAATTGCGGCTTCAGCAATGTTTTCGCAATGCAGTCGCAATGCAGTTTTTTCATTCTTTTCCTTCGGTTTTTAACCCTTTTCTTTCCTATTGTACATAAGTCCTAATTTAGCTACCTTCTTCTAATTCTCATATTTAAGCATAGGTTTAGGCTAAATGCTACCAAAAACACCTAAGAGTGTACATCTTTCTAAGCTAAATAAGTCCTAAAAAGGTCACTTTTGGAGACGTAACAGTAGGGCACTAATAGATGTCCAAAAAGGTGAGCTCACTATGAGGGTTCATGATGAAGAGGTGAAATTTAGTGTTTATAAAGCCTTAAGGTACCCCTCTGACTCTGAATCTTGTGCTAGCATGGACATTGTAGATTCATTAATGGAAGAACAATTGGAGCATGAATTGTTGACTAAGCATGCTCATGAATATGTAGGATTAGAATTAACTGACTTAAACATAGCTGAGATAATGGACATACCTGTAAATAACCCTCAGCATGTTTGTATGAATATTGACTTAACTGAAAAATCTTTGAATCCACTAAAACCATCCATTGAGCATCCACCTGTCTTAGAATTGAAACCTCTCCCCACTCACCTCAAGTATGCATATCTAGGAAGTAATGATACTTTGCCTGTAATTATTTCTTCTAAATTAAGTGAAAAGCATGAGGTTGAACTGATTTTACTACTTAAGCAACATAGGAAGGCTATTGCATGGACTATTGCTGATATTAGAGGCATTAGCCCTTCTTATTGCATGCATAAGATTATACTAGAGGAAGAGCACACACCTAGAGTAGATCACCAACGTAGGCTGAATCCCTCTATGAAAGAGGTAGTTAAGAAAGAAATAATAAAATGGTTAGATGCTGGTGTGATCTTCCCCATAGCTAGTAGCCAGTGGGTGAGCCCTATACAATGTGTACCTAAGAAGGGGGGGATGACTGTGGTAGTCAATGAGAACAACGAACTGATTCCAACTAGGACTGTCACAGGATGGAGAGTTTGCATGGATTATAGGAAACTAAATAAAGAAACCAAAAAAGACCATTTCCCTCTACCATTCATTGACCAGATGCTAGATAGAATAGCTGGTAGAGCCTACTACTGTTTCTTAGACGGTTATTCAGGGTATAACCAGATTACTATAGACCCTAAGGACCAAGAGAAGACTACCTTCACTTGCCCTTTTGGAACTTTTGCCTTTCGCAGAATGCCTTTTGGCTTATGCAATGCACCGACAACTTTCCAAAGGTGCATGTTGGCAATCTTCTCTGATTTGGATGAGTCCATGATAGAGATATTCATGGATGATTTCTCAGTCTTTGGGGATTCCTTTACAAACTGTCTAGAGAACCTAGGACAAGTCCTGGCTAGGTGTGAGGAGACCAACCTAGTCCTAAATTGGGAGAAGTGCCATTTCATGGTGGATGAGGGGATTGTCTTAGGTCATAGAGTGTCGAGGGCAGGTGTAGAAGTTGATAGGGCAAAAATTGAAATAATAGAGAAATTGGTAGAACCCCAAAATGTCAAAGCCATTAGAAGTTTCTTAGGGCATGTTGGTTTCTATAGAAGGTTCATTAAGGACTTTTCTAAGATCTCCAAGCCTCTATGTGAGCTTCTAGAGCTAAACAAACCATTCATTTTCTCTAAAGAGTGTGTCCTAGCTTGGAAAACCCTTAAGAAAGCACTAGTCACAGCGCCTATTATAGTAGGACCAAATTGGGATCTCCCATTTGAGATGTTATGTGATGCTAGTGACTATGCTGTAGGGGTTATGTTAGGACAGAAGATTGACAAGTTAACACACCCTGTCTATTATGCTAGTAAGACACTTAATGAGGCACAATGCAACTACACAACCACTGAGAAAGAAATGCTAGTTGTAGTGTTTGCTTGTGAGAAATTTAGGAACTACATTTTTGGCACTAGGACAATCGTGTACACTGACCATTCTGCTTTAAAGTACCTTATGAGGAAGGCTGATGCTAAGCCTAGGTTGATTAGGTGGGTACTGCTGCTGCAAGAGTTTGATCTAGACATTAGAGATAAGAAAGGAAGTGAAAATGTGGTTGCGGATCATCTTTCTAGATTGCAGCATAATTGCGAAAAAATTGCGGAACCCGCAATTTCTGATGCTTTTATTGATGAACATGTCTTTGTATTGACTCATCGTGATAACGATGAGGAACCTTGGTTTGCTGACATTGCTAACTTACTTGCATCACAGGTACTACCAACTTTCAAGGGAAGCCAAGAGAGGAAGAGGTTCCTTCATGAAGCAAGGAAATTCATATGGGATGACCCCACACTTTACAAGACATGTGCTGACGGCTTGCTAAGGAAGTGTGTTTCAGCTGCTGAGGCGAAGTCTGTGCTGCAGCACTGCCACACAGCTCCTTATGGTGGACACTTTGGTGGCCAAAGAACAGCTGCAAAGGTATTTCAGAGTGGCTACTATTGGCCAACGATCTTCAAGGATGCACACAACTATGCACACAGCTGTGATGAATGCCAAAGGACAGGTAACCTTAGTCGCAAGGATGAAATGCCTCTCACTTACATCTTAGAGTTGGAGCTCTTTGATGTGTGGGGCATTGACTTCATGGGACCATTTCCCCCATCCTCAGGTAACCTTTACATATTAGTAGCAGTAGATTATGTATCCAAGTGGGTAGAGGCCATAGCATGTCCCAATAATGATGCCAAAACAGTAATAAAATTCTTGCATAGGCACATTTTTACTAGGTTTGGAACACCTCGTGCTATCATTAGTGATGAGGGGACACATTTCATTAATAAGGCTATGGAGAGAGTGTTGGCTAAGTATAACATTAGACATAGAGTAGCCACTCCTTATCACCCACACTCGAATGGTCAGGCTGAGATTTAAAATAGGGAGATTAAGAACATCCTAGAAAAAGTGGTCAAACCTAATAGAAAGGACTGGTCATTTAAACTCGAGGATGCACTTTGGGCATATAGGACTGCATATAAGACACCCCTAGGTATGTCTCCTTACAGACTTGTGTATGGTAAAGCTTGTCATCTTCCATTTGAGTTAGAAATTAAGGCATTTTGGGCACTAAAAGAGTTGAATTATTGCGTGACCGATGCGGGAACGTTGCGATCTCTGCAATTACATGAGCTTGATGAGCTTAGACATATGTCTTATGAAAATGCCAAAATGTATAAGGAAAAGACCAAGATTTGGCACGACAGTAGACTTAGGATTAAGGACTTTAAGAAAGGCCAACTTGTCTTATTGTTTAACTCACGATTGAAATTATTTCCAGGCAAGCTTAAGTCTAGATGGTCAGGTCCGTTTGTAATTACTAATGTGTTTGTTCATGGTGCCATCGAGATAAAGAACCTGCAGCAAGGGCAACCATTCATGGTTAATGGTGCAAGGTTGAAGCACTACTATGAGGAAGGAGATGTGAAGACTCTCTCGGCCTTCCTCTTGACTGAAGCGTGAAATTAAGAACGAGAGAGGACGAGTGATTGCTGTGCTCGTCAACATGAGGCTCATGCCTTAGTTTATTTTTTCCATTTTTCCGGTTATCATTGGTGTATATGTTTGTATGATTTTAATTACGAATTTGATGTTGATTTTATTTCTTTTTGTAGGGAATCAATAGAGGGAATCAAGGAGATTAAATCCAGCTTAAAAAATCAAGAAGATATTGGGCCAAATAAAAGATACGATGGAGCAAAGATTGACATTTAAATGAAAAAAATCTCCAACGGTCACTAGAATTGCGCTGGATTTGCAGAATCCGCAAAAATATAGCCGTTGGGATTTTTCCGTTTTCTTTATATCCGTTGAAACGCGCGTTGATCTATACGATTTCCCAAGTATCTGAACTCCAAGAAATCTGCGTTTCTCTTCATCTGTGATTCTTCTCTCCAAACCTCCACGATTCAACAATGGTACTCACGAGGGCTGAAAGATCTGCGGCCAAGAAGAAGGCTGACGACGCTGAAACGGCTGCGAGGGAAGCACTTCTGGCTCTTGCAGAGGCTGATGCTGCGCGAACTGAGAGACTCCCTAAACTACCTGTCCGCAAGAAGAAGTGGAAGGTAGTTACGGAGATACCTGCTGGACCCTCTGAACCAGCAGGCACACCCAAGAAGCGCAAGTGGAGTCTGGCTGTGGCCGAGGAAGGAATCAAGAACAAGACTCCCTCTGTGGAGAGTCAAGAACGAGGCCAGCCATCCCACGAGACAGCCGAGCGCAGCCCTTCACCATCTCCACCGGTTCAAAGCCCTGAGCTCTCCTCATCGCCACCAGCGCAGAGCCCTGAGCTGCCTTCATCACCGCAGAGTTCTGCGCAGACCCCTACAGCAGCACAAAGCACCACCCCGTCGCCCACTTCTCCACGGCCTGACCCTGAATTCCCATATGGGGAGTACCAAGAATCAACGCAGGGCAGTGGGGAAGGTGAGGAAGAAGAAGTCTTATCTCCTATGAGGGAAGCCAGCCCTGAGAGTCTTGCGTAGAAGGATGACTCGATGGACGAGACACTGGGGGCTTGCCTCCAGCAGATCACCACCAAGGCAAAGCTGAAGAAGAAGAAGGCTGCCAAGATTATTAAGGCCAAGCGGTCCAAGAAGTCAAAGAAGAAGAAGGCCAAAAGGGCGCCTTCATCAGAGAAAGAGAGCGCTGAGCCGTCGCTCAAGAAGCTCAAGATTGAGGCTGCGGAGTCAGCCAAACCAAAGGACAAAGGGAAGGCCAAGCTTTACCCTGAAGATGAGCCTCAATCAGTGAGGTACGTGTCCTCTGACGCTGAGTCTAGAGGCATTGAGCTGAGGAAGAGGGAGTTGCTGCACGAGAAGGGCTTCCTCGACAGACCTGCTGACCTGCCGCAGTTCTTGCGCGCAGGAATTACAAATCATGGATGGGAGGAGTTGTGCAGACCACCCAATCCAGCTTACACAAGCATGGTGTATGACTTCTACGCCAACCTGAGGAATTCTAAGGAGGGGTTGTCTATGGTCAGGGGAGTAGAAGTGGACTTCTCAGCAAAAGCCATCAACGAAGCCTATGGCCTCAAGGGCCAAAAACATACTGACTATGCAAGGATTGTTGATGAGCCTACTGAAGCCGTCCTGGAAGAGGCCATTCGGACCATTGGCCAGCCTGAAGCATCCTGGACCGTGTCACGCAATGGGAGGCACACTGTCATGAGTGCCAACCTCACAGCTAAGGCGGCTGTATGGTTTTCCTTCGTGAGAAGGAAACTATCCCAGTGACTCATGAGACCACCATCAACCAGAGCAGATCGCTGCTGGTCTATGCAATCATGCGAGGTCTCACGATCAACGTGGGTGAAGTCATGTCAGCTGCCATTGCTGAGTGCGCCAAGAAGGGTAAGGGTCCATTGTTTTTTCCTAATACTATAACTAAACTCTGCTTGCGTGCAGGGGTTCCCATTGAGCGAATGGAGCAGCAGATGGCTTACACAGGCCACTTGGAACTCCCTGCTGGCTTG
Source organism: Herpetospermum pedunculosum (assembly GCA_028017165.1). Classification (NCBI taxonomy): domain Eukaryota; kingdom Viridiplantae; phylum Streptophyta; class Magnoliopsida; order Cucurbitales; family Cucurbitaceae; genus Herpetospermum; species Herpetospermum pedunculosum. The sequence goes on along the minus strand of CM051528.1, from coordinate 45,870,870 downwards.
AGGCTAAAAAGGAAGGGGAACATGGAATTCGAGCTGGATAGGTTGGCTGCTGATCAGTCGCTGTCCATGGCTTGCCTGATGGATATGCAGAAGAGGATGGCTCAATGGGCCACTTACGCACAGGCAAGGGACAAGGAAGTTGCTGACAAACTTGGATGCATCTTCCCTGATTTTCCCACGAATCTCCTGACTCCATGGGTGCCTCCAAGACCAAGAAGGAGTGATGATGAGGAAGATTTCTGAGTGCTAGTTTGAGGAGCACCAAAAGGGAGTATTGCTGTTCCCTTAGAAAAAAAAAAAAAAAAAAAAAAGAATCTGCTTTCTGTTAGACCATGTGAATTATGCTGTTTTTAGTTAATATTTTGATCTGTTTTAGTTGCTTAGTTTTAAGTTTTTAAATTGTTTAGTGTAGTCTGATGATAGCTGAATAGGTAGGTTAGTTTAGTTTTATTTTTGTAGAGCTTGAGTGACGGGAAAAAAGCATGCTTAGGGGCCTTAATCACTGTTATATCTGCCCTGTATCTATTGCGAAATAATTGCGGAAACCGCAATTTTTATTACTGAATGCATGTTGTGGACTGTCTGTTTAGCTAGGCTGTGATCTGTTTAAATTCTATCTTTTGCTGCGATCATGACTACCTTAGATAGCTTATCTTAAAGCATGCTGGATGAGTGTCATAGGACACCCTTTGATAGCTTAAATTAACCTCTAAAAAGCTCAGCATGCATAGCTGTAAGTCCTTGCCTGTCTGTTTTTTTCAATTTTCTGCTACTGTGATATTTTCTTTTAGAATGTTCTGTCTATGCCTAGGGCTTTTAGATTCTCTTGGTTTTACCTTAGACTAGATGCTTCTAGGACAAGTTTGGGGGTGTGCCACCTCAGACACTCATTGGGGACAATGAGTAGTTGAAGTTTGGGGGAGGCCACCCTAGGCCTAGGAACATTCCTCTCTCCCTTAAAACATAAGCATTCTTCTTCTCCTTTAAAAAAAAAAAAAAAATGATGAGCTGAAAAGAGAAAATGAAAAAAGAATAAAGGGGGGAGTCTCTCTTAGGTTGCTGAGTAATCAGTGCCAAGTGTGTAACCCACAAGTGGCGTTGCATCAAAAGACAACCAAAGGAGAGGCTCCACCAAAGTAAGAAAGAAAGAAAAAGAAGAAATAGGGAAGAAGAATGTATACCTAGGAGTTGCAACTTTGTGGCTTAGATGTCCTGTTAAAAAGAACTCTGATCCTCAATTAGCTAAGAGCAAAGTTGTAGCTTGTAGGGTTGTTTAGGGAGATGAGTGTATATCCAATGTAGTGATGTCAGGGTTTAGGTTGATCTCTAAAAGTACTACTGTCACCGTTAATACTAAGACTGACATGACTCTAAGGAATCCTAGGTAGCTCATAAGTATAAACTAGAAGCATGTACTGAGTCTGGGGTAAAGCTAGGTAGAATTTGAAACCTTAGGGATAGTGGCATGATATAACAAAAGCAAGTAGATCAGTTGTAGGGAGTTAATAAAAACAGTAGGAGTATTAGGCATGCGAAATCAGAAGAAGCTAGATGAGAGGGTAGTTTTAAGCTTAGAAGTGTGTCACAGGACAGCACTGCTATAGATAAGAATATAGGGGAGTTAGTAAGTGGTTAAAGAAGAAGAAACAGCAGCCTAGGAAAGTCCTTAGATTGCTCGAGGACAAGCAAAACCTTAAGTGTGGGGGTGTGTTACGTCTCCAAAAGTGACCTTTTTAGGACTTAATTATCTTAGAAAGATGTTCACTCTTAGGTGTTTTTGATAGCATTTAGCCTAAACCTATGCTTAAATATGAGAATTAGAAGAAGGTAGCTAAATTAGGACTTAAGTACAATAGGAAAGAAAAGGGTTGAAAACCGAAGGAAAAGAATGAAAAACAAGCATTGCGACAGAATTGCGGAAACATTGCTGAAACCGCAATGTTTCAAGTGAAAACCGTAAGTTGACTGATCTTTTTCTGTTAATTTCCGTTATTTCAAGGATTCGTTCTTTCTCCTCCATCCATTTTGAAGTACGTCGTTGAAGATTGATGGTTCTCCTTGGCCCAAACGCACCTGCAGATTGCTATAAAAGGGGGTCAAAGTCGAGGGTTCTCCTGTCGTTCTTCTCTGTCTGTTGGTGTGAGAGTCTCAGCTGTTGGAATCGACAATCTGATAGGAAGGAGAGAAGATTCATCTTCTCTCCCGATTGGATTCATCCAAGCAAGGCTATTCTTTCATCCCCTTCAGCCGAGGCATCTGCAAATAGGCGTTCACGCTCGTTTTTATGCTTTCTGTCTTTATTTCCATTTTCCAGCTTTAGTTTGTTGTTGTTTCCTTTCTTGTAACTAGATCAGTCCATTTCGTTGTGTTCTGTCTTTCTGTTATGCACTTTAAGTTCCTCTTCTTGTCCATTCAAACAATCAAGTAATCAAAGCATAGTTATCATTTCACAAGGTTTCCATCTTCTGCTGCTACGGTTTTTCCTTACTGTTTTAAGTATATTTCTCTTCTAAGCATGTTTCCTTCATCTCTTATTTCTGTTTACCCCATATCCATGAGGAACTAAGTCACTTAGGGGCATGCTAATGACAGTACTATAGGCTAAAAAACGTGAATCAAGCATGTAGGATAGCTCTCGAAACATTGATTGTATGTAAGCTTCATCCCACGGGCAATTTCGATTGGCCATCCATTTTGTCCAAAGAACTCCTAACCTCTGGAAGGAGTAAGAGTTCAGAGTCATACACTCATGCTAGCCTTTCAAGGTAGCCAGAAAACGACCTAGGAATAGGCGTTTTCCTAGTACAAACCGTAACTCTCTGTTTTAACAAGATGCTTAAGACCTTACTTGGATATGAGTAAACTAAAGAATCTAATGCATGGAATCGGACGATACATGAGATTGAGTGAGTTTGATGCATAGAGAGTTGATCCAATGCTTGAGAATCGTGAGAAAAAGCCTATAGAGGAGTCGTTAGTAGCCCTTGTTTCTCCATTTTACACACTTTCGCTGTTAGGAAAATTGCGGTAGAATTGCTGTTTCCGCAATTCTGCTAAGTTCACAATTCTGTTTAGCTGTTTTCTTATTCGTTTATTAATCTCATCTCTTGTCCTTTGAGTTTAACTTTGATTTGCACTTGTTTATGTTGCTACCCTCTACACATTCCTTAGAAAATAGACAATTTAAAACCAATTCTACCCCATCAAATCCACCCCTTCTTTCTTAACTTTACACTTCATGAATAGCTTATAATAAATCTCTGTGGGAAAACGAATGAAAAAATACTTACTACTTGCTATAAGATCATGTATGCTTGCATGTTCTGAGTGCTCTCTCTATCTTATTGCCTAATTATTTTAACACATTGAGCACGCAACAGCAGCCCTCAAAGACAAGGCGACCATTTGGTTCTCCCTAATTCGGAGAAGAACATCCCCTGTCACGCACGAGACGACCATCAATCAAGGGAGATCTCTGCTGGTTTATGCGATCATGAAGTGACTCACTATTGACGTGGGTGAGATCATAACAGCCTCGATCGTCGAATGCTCCAAGAAAGGTAAGGGCAGACTCTTTTTCCCTAACACTATTACTAAGTTATACTTGCGCGCAGGGGTGACTGTGACGATGGAGGAGAAGAAATTGGCCTATGCTGGCCACCTTGAGCTGCCCAGCGACCTGAAGATGAGGAGGAGAGGCAATATGGAGTTCGAGCTGGATAGACTTGCAGCTGCACAATCGATGTCCATGGCCTGCTTGATGGACTTACAAAGGAAATTAGCCCAATGGGCTGAGTACTCCCAAGCGAGAGACCAGGAACTAGCTGAGCACCTACGGTGCAAGTTTCCTACCTTTCCAGTTGGATTGTTGAACCCCTGGATGCCTCCGAGCGAGAGGAGTGATGAAGAGGACAAGGATGAATGAATGAATGCCACAGACTGATGGCATTCGAGGGAGTATTTCTTATCCCTCTCAAAAACCTGCTTTTCTGTAACCAGTTACCCCCCCCCCCCCCCCCCAATATCAATTGTTGTTATTTTTTGATTTCCTTAATTAGCTTGAGTTAAAGTAACTTAGTTTAGTTTAACTTCGTGTGATTAGTTAGCTTAGATAGTTTTTTTTGTTGCCTGTAGTTGTTCACAAATGGGATATTGCATGTTTGGGGCTTTGATCACGGTTAAATCTGCTCTGTTACTATCATTGCGATTTCTTTGCGGACACCGCAATGTTTTGTTCATTTAAGCATGTTGTTATATGACTTTCTGCTTGTATGTTCTGTCTTTAATTCTAACTATTTGACTGCATTGCTGATGTCCCTAGGTAGTCTGTCTATTGAGCATGCTGGATGAGTGTCGAGTACACTCTTGTTAGGTGTAATTAGCTTCATAAAATGTTGAGCATGTGCCTCTGTTAGACCTTACCATTTTGATTTTAATAAATTTCTGCTGATGAGTTATCTGGACTGTGAGGGCCATTCTATCCCTAGGAGTTTTAAATTCTGTCTGGTTTTTATTTAGACTAGATGCTTCTAAGATAAGTTTGGGGGTGTGCCACCTCAGACTCTCATTGGGGACAATGAGAAGTTAAAGTTTGGGGGAGGCAGCCTCTAGTCCTAGGAACACTCCTCTCTTCCTTAGTAAGATATGCATCATCCTTCTTTGAAAAAAAAAAGAGAATAAAAATAAAAAAAAAAGCGAAAAAGAAGCATTGTCTTTTCTTTAAAATTCCTGAGTAATCAGGGCCACTTGTGTAACCCACAAGGGGCATTGCATCAAAAGGCATACTTAAAGGAAAGAAAGAGGTGCGAAGAAAGAAAGAAAAAAATATGGAAAACAAAGAAGGATGATGTATGCCAAGAGGGTACAACCTTGGGTGCTTAGATGTCCTATGTAATGAACTCTGGTCCTTAGTTACCTAAGCACAGGGCTGTAACTAGAAGGCTTGTCGAGGGAGATGAGTGTCTATCCAAATAGTGATGCTAGGGCTTAGTCTGTTCTATGGACTGTACTCTGATACTTGTGTTGTTCTAAGCCTGGCATGACTGGTACTAAGATTTTTGAATATCCTAGAAATTCCGAGTTGTCGAGACTCGCCAAAATACAATTTATAAGCCTATAACCAAGGCTTTGCAGCCAGTGGTAACAGGGTCGATCCAAGGAGAAGTTATGACCGAAATTAATATTAAAATTGAAATTAACTAATTGATTGGTTTTGTAACGGGGGGATTTTGCAGCATGCAAAGAAAGCAATTAAACGCTAACGGAAGAATAAAAAGAGAGAGACGCGTGCACGGTTTGGGGATTCTCGGGATTAATTGTTAGACAACTTCAGCTTATCATTTAATACAAAAGTCAAGGCAAGCAGTTTGTAGTACACACGGACGACTACCCGAGAAGCCCCAAGGTAGCCGGCTCCATAGAAATTAATCAGACCACACAGTTCCAATTAAACATTATCTAAATTTGCATTAAGGTGATCAGCCCCAAGTTTATTCTAGATAGTCACTAGCTAACCGCGACGAACATTCAAGCACGTAATCTAATTGCTAACTGATTGCCCGCAAACGCTGTATGCAATCAACAACCATCATACACGACTCGATACTCCGATTTAGTTTTATCAATCTGTGTTACTTAGTCGAGCAGTGAGAGGCACGACATCGCTACTCTTTAACATTCACAACATGGTAGAAGACTCGAGTGTCAATCGTCGAATTCTAACATATGCATAAGGTTAAGCAAGAAAGATAAATGCATACAAACAGCCACCAAAATATAATCAAGGCATAGATTATCAAAACTAAAAGCGTCTAACAAAAATCTCTCAAATATTTCCCAAACCGTTCACCCTTACCTTAGTCGTCCATGGAACGGGTTGTCAATTCCGCTCCAAGGTAAGCCATGGAAGTTGTCATCAACAAGATACAAGAGAAAAGCTCATAAACAAGCCCACAATGGCTGAGCTAAAGGGGAAAATAGTGGAAAACCGAGAGGAAGAAGAAGAGAAATCGCTTGAGAATGGGGAAAATCCTAAAAATTGTGCAGAAAATCGTCTTTTACAGCTTCTGTAATCGACGTAGCGTCGAGACGCTAGGGTTGCGTCGCGACGCTACGCCCTAAGTAATCCGCGCGCGCCTCGCGATGGCGTCTCGACGCTGGCCCGATAATTCCTTGCGCGCGCCTCGTCTCGACGCCGCAGCAGGGTCTCGACGCTACTGCTCGACGCTAGCTCTCGGGTTTGGGGCTGGAAAAATTGCCTCTCCAAGGCAATTTGGGTCCGTTTCTTCTCGGATCGACTTGCCCTTTCCCGATGCACTCCCGGGGCGTTAAAACTCCGCTTTTAGCTCCGAAACGGGTCCAATGGACGCACGAGCTCTTTGCCGCATTTCTCCTACAAATGATATAATTTAAACATTTAAATGCGGACTTTAGCTATAATTAGGAAGTATTTAATAGCTCCAAAATGGAGTTACCAAACACCCCCAACTTGAATCTTGCTAGTCCTCGAGCAAGGCTACAAAGAAATTGACTCTAAGGACACGCCTACATGCTACTAACTCAAATCTCCATGCATTTTGAAAATTTAAACACAACATAATCATGAAAGCAATTCGTGCATGCATTTACTACGAACATATCAAAAATTAACTATTTCCCCCTAACGTGTGTGTGTGCTAGACAACCTATCCTAAACTCTCGTAAACTCGGAAAAACCACATGCAACATCACATCCCGTTTTCCCCCTACTTCTAGCGTTTAAGAACAGTCTACACTTGACTTACACGAGAGAGAGAAGCAAATTAAGAGACCTAAGTATTTTTCTCATTCCTTTTTCTTTTTACGAGTACTTTGTACTCTTTTATTAAGGTTCTTTGAACCAACAATTTATTCTCTTTTTCTCTTTCCCACCTCGAGTTGCCTAACACGTCAAATTCATGCATAAACTTCACGTTTTTAAGGACTAACGCTCACTTCTTAAGTGCACTAATAAGAAGGAGGAGCGCCTCGAGAGAATTTTCTAACCAACATGCTTTTCTATTTTTTTTTACTTTAGGCTTAGCATACGCTATCTCGATTAATCGACCGCTAACTCTCATGCAACAAGCTACCTATGGGGTGCCTTTCGGGGTGACAACGAGAATTAGCGCTACATGCAATTCACAAAGCCTACGGAATCTAGGATGAGGTTGCTAAGTGCTCGATAGATGCAAGGGAGCAACAGGAAAATTTTTAAATTTTTTGACATGAACCTAATAAATGCAAAACTCATGCAAAAACTAGATTATGTACGTGCTCAGATTTCCAACATGCATTTCCTAGATTATCATCATTAGAAAACAGTAAACAGAGTCCCAAGCACTTCAATATCAATATAACACTGCTCAACCGACTACACATGCATATCCATAACTCCACCCCCAACTTCAAAAGTTGGCATTGTCCTCAATGCCACACAGTCAAATACACAAAGTAAAAGGGAAAGAGAAACTACACTTCCCTGACTCTTTGTGAAGCTGGCGCGGGTAAGGAAGCGGCGCACACATCATCGAAGCCAACAATTTCCTCAACTTCCTCGATTCCTAAAAAAAAACAGCAACCTATGTAAGTCTAAATTAAACTAACTAACAACAAAAAACAGCAACTAAACTAAAAATAGAAATAACAGTTCATCGCTCGGGTGCCTCCGAGAAGCGCATAATTTTTAAAGTCGTTTGCTCGACTGAATTCTCTCCACAGACTCAACCATAATCTGATAGTGCGGGGGACGTTCCAGTCTTGTCCGCATCCACACTCTTCCTGCAAGCATCATTAAAAACATTTTGCACTCTTCGTGCCTCTAGCACGTGAATATCACAGTTATTAGTGCAAAAAACAGCGGTCACATCATTTATATTCAGATCAGATTTTTTAACGGAGACATGAGAATCATCCCTCAAGGGCGAGGTAAGACTCCCATTCTCATCATACTCAACAACAGAAACATTCTCCACAGATTTCTTTTCAAATAATGAAAATTCATGCATTATATCATCAAACTCTAAAGAAACGACACCCTTAAACACATCGATTTTGACCCTAGCGGTCTTAAGGAAAGGGCGTCCTAACAGCATAGAGGACGAAGCATGCAAGGATTTTTCATTCATATCAAGTATAAGAAAATCAGCGGGGAACATCATATCACCTACCCTAACGAGAACATCTTCCACTTTCCCTCTAGGACATACACTCGACCCGTTAGCTAACTGGACAGTCACGTTACACTCATGCAGTTCATTTAAGTTCAGTTCAAGAAATAAAGCATAAGACATAACGTTCACAGAAGCTCCTAAATCAAGCATGGCATTTCTAACTACCTTACTACCTATCATACAAGGAATAGTAAAGGTACCTGGGTTGTTGCACTTGGCGGGCAACGTACCTGGGAGGATCGCGGAAACGTTCTCTTTTCTCTTCTCAGTCCCTCTGGACTTCCTCTTCTTCGTGCACCAGCTCCTTAAGAATTTGGCATATTTAGGCACTTGGCTCACTGCCTCTAGGAGCGGAATGTTGACCACCACCTTTTGGAGGGTTCGAGGACCTCCTCATATTCGGTCTCCAAGGTAGGCTTCGCAAGCCTACTAGGGAAGGGTGCTTTGGCAACTTCCTTTTGCACACTGATTTCTTCTTTTTTCTCATTCAGATTCTCGGGAGCAGGCTGGGCGGACTCGTTCAGGCTGTCCTTGGCTTCCTTCACGGCTCTGGGGGAAAGTGATTTTCCACTCCTTAGCTGGATAACACTCACGTTCTCACATGAGTTGACCGTGGTTTGGGAAGGAAGCTTCCCTGAGCTCTTGCTCTCGATTTTTCTAATTGACACCGCCATTTGTGTCAGCTGCTTGTTTAAATTCTGCAGCTCGGCCTTGTGAGAGTTTAGCTCTTCTCGAGCTTCTTTCTAGAACTGGCTGGTGGTCGTGACAATGGTCCTTACCATTTCTTCCAATGAGCTGGAGGAGCTCGAGGCTTGAGCTTGGGTGGAAGTGTTAGGCCTATCGTGAGACTGGCCCTGGAAGCGTGGTTGTCCTTCCCTGTTCCCATAGCTGAAGTTGGGGTGATCGCGCCAACCGGGGTTGTAAGTATTTGAATATGGATCATACTTCCTCGGGTTGGAAGCATACCCCCCGATTGCGTTCACCTCCTCCGCCTCGCGGTTTCCTCCAACAATCTTTTTCAGCATATTTCCAATTTCGGCCACCTGGGCCCTCATTTCTGTCATCTCGTGGCTCTGGGTCATACTGTGGACTTGCCCCTGCCCTCGAATACCAAACTGCTGCGAGTTGGTTGCCATGTTCGCTATAAGCTGTTTGGCCTCAGCGGGGGTCTTGTCAATCAGAGCCCCACCGCTTGTTGCATCAATCATTTGCCGATCGTGGGGCGTCATCCCCTCATAGAAATACTGGATCAAAAGCTGATCGGCAATCTGATGGTGTGGGAAGTGCTCAATGTGTTAATAAAAATGATAAATAAGAGAGAGAGAGCACTTAGAACATGCAAGCATACATGGTCTCACAGCAAGTAGTAAGTATATTTCATTCGTTTTTTCCACAGAGACTCATTTTTAGCTATTCGCGAAGTGTGATTGTTAAGAAAGATGGGATGAATTTGATGGGGTAAAATTGGTTTTTAATTATCTAATTTTTGCTGAATGTATAAAGGGATATAACATAAACAAATGCAAGTTGAAATTAGATGCAAAGGACAAGAGATGGAATTAATAAACGAGGAAGAAAACAGCTAAACAGAATGCAATTTAGCAGAATTGCGAGAACCGCAATTAATCCGCAATTAACTCAACAGCAAAAGTATGTAAATGGGCGAATTAAGGGCTACTAATGACTATCCTATAGGCATTTTATTACGATTCTCAAGCATTGGACCAACTCTCTATACATCAAACTCACTCTATCTCAAGTATCGTCCGATTCCATGCATTAGAGTCTTAAGTTTACTCGACTTCAAAGTAAGGTCTTAAGCATCTTGTTAAAACAGGAGTGTTTAGTTTGTACTAGGGAAACGCCTATTCCTAGGCCGTTTCCTGATTACCATGAAAGGCTAGCATGATTATATGACTCTGAACTCTTACTCCTTCCAGAGGTTAGGAGTTCTTTAGACAAAATGGATGGCCAATCGAAATTGCCCGTGGGATGAAGCTTACATACAATCAATGTTCGAGTGTTAATCTGCCTACTTGATTCACGTTTTTTAGCCTATAGTTCTGTCATTAGCATGCCCCTAAGTGACTTAGCTACTCATGGATATATGGAGAACAGAAAGGGTAGATAAAACAGACATGCTTAGAAGAGAAATGTGTGTAAAACAGTAAGCTAAACCCGTAGCAGAAGATGGGAAATGAGAGATGCAGAAATGAACTTTGATTACTGAAATTGTTTGTTGAACAGATAAAAGCTGTAAAGTAAATAACAACAAGACAGAAAGCAACGAAATAAACTACTCTAGCTACTTAGGAAAAGAACAGCACAAAACAGAATGTAAAACAGAAGAGAAAGACAGAAAAACAGTAAAGAATTGCTGGAAAGCTTCGTGGCAGTCGCCTCGAATGAAGGGGATGAAAGATCAGCCTTGCTTGGATGAATCCAATCGAGAGAGAAGAAGAATCTTCTCTCCTTCCTATCAGATTATCGATTCCAACAGCTGAGACTCTCACTCCAACAGACGGCAAAGGAAAACAGATGGAAATGGTGGACTGCGAGAAGACTTCTGCGCTTCGAGTGATGATCAAACCTCCGACTTTGGCCCCCTTTTATAGTAGTTTGCAGGTGCGTTTGGGCCAAGGAGAACCATCAATCTTCAACGTCATATATCAGAATGGATGGAGGAGAAAGAACGAATCCCTGAAAATACGGAAATTAACAGAAAAAGATCAGTCAACTTACGGTTTTCACTTGAATAATTGCGGTCACCGCAATGATTTCGCAATTCATTCGCAATGTTTATTTTTTCATTCTTTTCCTTCGGTTTTCAACCCTTTTTCTACCTATTGCACATAAGTCCTAAATTAGCTACCTTCTTCTAATTCTCATATTAAAGCATAGGTTTAAGCTAAATGCTAACAAAAACACCTAAAAGTGTACATCTTCTTAAGCTAAATGGGTCCTAAATAAGTCACTTTCAGAGACTTAACACACCCCCAAACTTAAGGCTTTGCTTGTCCTCAAGCATACTAAGGACTTACTTAGGCTGCTGTTTCTTCTTCTTTAACTACTTACCGACTCCCCTATATCCCTCTCTCTAGCAGTGCTGTCCTGTGACACACTTCTAAGTTTAGAATTAACCTCTTATCAAGCTTCTTCTGACTTCACCTGCCTACTATACCTGCTGTTTCTGTTAACCCCTTACTACTGATCTAACTACTTCTATGATATCATGCTACTATCCCTAAGGTTTCAAATTCTACCAAGCTTTACTCCAGACTCAGTACATGCTTCTAGCTTTATTTTTAATGTGCTTAGGATTCCTTAGAGTCATGCCAGTCTTAGTATAAACAGTGACAGTGGTACTTTTAGAGAACAACCTAAGCCCTGGCATCACTACATTGGATATACATTCATCTCCCTAGACAAACCTAAAAGCTACAACCTTGTGCTTAGCTCATTAAGGATCAGAGTTCTTTTTACATAGGACATCTAAGCCACAAGATTATAACTCCCAAGCATACATTCTTCTTCCCTATTTCTCCCTTTTTCCTTTTTTACTTAGGTGGAGTCTCCCCTTGGTTTGCCTTTTGATGCAATGCCACTTGTGGTTTACACACTTGGCACTGATTACTCAGCAACTTGAGAAAGACTCCCCTCTTTACTCTATTTTTCAATTTTTCTATTTATCTTCTTTTTTTTTTTTTTTTTTTAGGGGAAGAAGAATGCTTATGTCCTAAGGAAGAGAGGAATGTTCCTAGGCCTAGGGTGGCCTCCCCCAAACTTCAACTACTCATTGTCCCCAATGAGTGTTTGAGGTGGCACACCCCCAAACTTATCCTAGAAGCATCTAGTCTACAGTAAAACAAAGAGAATCTAAAAATCCTAGGCATAGGCAAAACATTCTAAAAGCAATTATTCCAGTAGCAGAAAATTTGAACATAACAGACAGTTTTAAGGACTTACGGTTTATGCATGCTGAGCACTATTCAGAGGCGAATTTAAACTATCAAAGCGTGTCCTATGACACTCATCCAGCATGCTTTAAGATCAGCTATATAAGGTAGTCATGCTAGCAGCAACAGATAGAATATAACAGATCACAGCCTAACTAAACAGACAGTCCAAAACATGCAATCAGTCACAAAAATTGCGGGAACCGCAATTATTTCGCAATTCAATCCGGGCAGATTTAACATTGATTCAGGCCCCTAGCATGCTTTTTCCTGTAACTCATGCATCCTAAAAATAAAACTAAACTATCCTACCTATTCAGCTAACATCAGACTAGACTAAGCAAAAGAAAAAGCATAAAACTAAACATCAAAAACAGATCAAAAGTTGATCCCAAAACAGCATAATATACATGATCCTATCAGAAAACAGAAAAAATTGTCTTTTGTTTCTTAAGGGAACAGCAATACTCCCTTTAGTGCTCTTCAAACCAGCACTCAATTCTCATCATCCTCATCTGGTTGCCTTGGTCGTGGGGGCACCCATGGAGTTAGGAGGTTGGTGGGGAAGTCCGGGAAGATGCATCCCAACTGGTCTGCAACTTCTTTGTCCCTTGCCTGCGCATAGTTGGCCCATTGAGCCAACCTTCTCTGCAAGTCCATTAAGCAGGCCATGGATAGGGACTGTTCAGCAGCCAGCCTATCCAACTCAAACTCCATATTCCCCTTTCTTCTCAGTCTCAGGTTCGCAGGCAGCTCCAAATGGCCTGTGTACGGCATCTGCTGCTCCAAGCGCTCGGTGGGGACTCCTGCAAGCAAACATAATTTTGTTATAGTGTTGGGGAAAAATAATGGCCCCTTACCTTTTCTGGCGCATTCAGCAATGGCAGCTGACATGATCTCCCCCACATTGATCGTGAGACCGCGCATGATAGCATAAACCAGCAGTGATCTACTCTGGTTGATTGTCGTCTCGTGAGTCACCGGGGACAGCTTTCTCCTCACAAAGGCAAACCACACAGCCGCCTTTGCTGTCAGATTGGCACTCATCAAGGTGTGCCGACCATTGCGTGAGACAGTCCACGCTGCTTCAGGCTGGCCAATTGTGCGAATGGCCTCTTCCAGCACGGCCTCAGTCGGCTCATCAACTATCCGTGCATAATCTGTGTGCGCTTGGCCCTTGAGACCAAAGGCTTCATTGATGGCCTTGGCTGAGAAATCAACTTCCACCCCTCTGACCACGGACAGGCCATCCTCAGGGCTGAGCACATTAGCGTAGAAATCATACACCATGCTCGTGTATGCTGGATTAGGCGGTCTGCAGAATTCTTCCCAGCCATGGTTGATCACCCCTGCGCGCAAGAACTGCGGCAGGTCAGCAAGTCGATCAAGGAATCCCTTCTCGTGCAATAGGTCCCGCTTCCTGAGCTCAACACCCCTGGATTCCGCATCAGATGAGACATACCTCACTGACGGAGGTTCGTCTTCAGGGTAGAGTTTAGCCTTCCCCTTATCTGCTGGTTTGGATGATGCAGCAGCCTCCACCTTGAGGCGTTTGAGCGAAGGCTCAGTACTCTCTTTGTCCGCCGAGGGCACCTTCTTGGCCTTCTTTTTCTTCAACTTCTTGGCCTTGCCAATCGTGCCTGCATGTTAACATTTGATAGTTTAAATTCGCCTTAGCCTGGATGAGTGTCATAGGACACGCTTTGATAGTTTAAATTCGCCTCTGAATAGTGCTCAGCATGCATAAACCGTAAGTCCTTAAAACTGTCTGTTATGTTCAAATTTTCTGCTACTGGAATAATTGCTTTTAGAATGTTTTGCCTATGCCTAGGATTTTTAGATTCTCTTTGTTTTACTGTAGACTAGATGCTTCTAGGATAAGTTTGGGGGTGTGCCACCTCAAAGAATATATAGTTTATTAAAAAAAAATATTTTATACAAATTTTATGACTTTAATCGAAGGTTTCTAAAACCTTGGATAAAAGTATATATATAGTTTATTAAAAATAAAATATTTTATACAATAAAAGGAGTGAGATCACTCAATAGGAACGTTAGTCTCCATTTAGGGTATGAAATCTCTATTCTCTCTCAAAATCCATTAGTGTTTCATTTAGGGTTGCTTACTTTTCCTTCTCCATTGTTGGAATTCTGCTCTGTAATCCCATCTCCCATGGCGCTCTCTGATAAATCCTCTCGCCAATCGCCGATCCCCAGCTTCATCTATTCTTCCCCTTCTTCCACTCGCACCCTTCCCCTCAAGAAGATGCTTCAGTCTTCTCCACCTAGTGTTGTTGATTCGGTTTCCTCTTCTCCTAAGAGCTTTGTTATTCCCGCCCCGACCGAGCCGTCTAGGAAGATCGAGATGTACTCGCCGACGTTCTAGGCTGCTTGTACTGTTGGTGGAATTCTTAGCTGTGGTCTCACGCATATGACTGTTACTCCTCTCGATTTGGTTAAATGCAATATGCAGGTTCGTTTTCTGATCGCTTTTCTGCATCTGTGTGTACATTTCTGTTGAAGGTTACTTGATGGATTTTTGAAATGTTTGTTGTTGTTCTCTGATTCACTTCTGTTCTGATCAGATCTGTGGTTTTTCTCGCTTTGTTTTTGTGGTGATTGTTGAATTTTGTATGGATCTTGTTCAATTTTTTTCGTCGGGTTCGTGTAGATATCCTCTTATTAGGAGTTGTGTAAGGTATTGTGCTCAAAATTATTTTGGCACATGTTGAAAAAGAAGCTCTTTGAGGAGCGGGACAGGGCGTGGATTGAGGCTATGGAGTTGAAAAAGAAGAAGATGGCTGAGGAGGAAGAAGAAGAAGAACAGCGGAGGATCGCCATGGAAGAAGAATCCACGGCCCGACAGGTTTTCCTTTCGCTTCTCGTGATTGTCTAGCAACTATCTGTTTTTTTTTTAACAGTACTCATAGCTTGTTGATAGAGTTCTAATTAGATGTCAGCTTTGTAGTGCATGATTATTGGTTCAGTTTTCACATACACTAAAAAACAGCATTTGAAATTCTAGTAACAGAAGTTGCAGTCGCTTTCTATCACTATGTCGTGGGTCACATTTCTCCTCTTGTTTTAGCTGGGGAAAGTTGGCTCACTTCACCAGTTTGCAACTTTCTTTTGTAGGATAAAAATGAGAACGAAGAGGAAGATGGCTGGGAATATATAGAAGGGCCTGCAGAAGTAATCTGGAAAGGAGAAGAGATTATTCTGAAGAAGAAACTAAGGTTCCTAAGAAGGGTATTGAACCTGAGAAAAGCCTAGAGGTATGTATCCATTCTTCAACCAGGCTGTTATTGTTTTCTAGATCATCGTGTTAATATATTTTTTCATGGCACATGTTGCAATGAAAATTCTTATTCTTGTTCAGATTGACCCTATGAAATACAAAAGCATTTCGTCTGGTTTTGGAGTTTTGCTTAAGGAGCAGGGTGTGAGGGGGTTCTTTAGGGGTTGGGTGCCTACCCTCCTTGGATACAGTGCACAGGGTACCTGCAAGTTTGGTTTCTACTCTGATATTTCAACACGGGTAGATAACTAGAATAATCAAACAAACTTAAGATAAAAAACACTCTTTAGAAAATGTAGCCAAACACAGATTTTAATCTTCCAAACGAACTTGGATTTTAATTTTTGGTTTTGTTGATTTTAATTTTTCTTATGTGATTTGATTTTCTTTCATCTCCTTGGATCAGTTCTATCAGATCAGAGAAAAAAAAGGAAAAAGAGGGCGACACGACGCCACACTGATTTTCTTTCATCTCGCTGGGTTGACATTTTTTTTCGAAAATAAAAGGTTTCTATTGATGTCTCTCCCGTACTGATATCCTTAGAATTATTGGACTTTTTAAAATCATACATGTTTGTAAAAGTTTGAATTATGGGAATGAAAAAATGAGCAAAATGGAGGTTGAAAAAAATTTAAGACTAAGTTTGGCTCATCATAACCAAACTAGTGTAATATTCTTGTGAAGGACGAGTGCGTCCATATCAACTTTGGAACTGAGATGAGAGAGTTCTGCAGGAGGGTCGTCTGTGTTTGGATGGGGTTGCTTGTTTTGTTTCAACTGAAAGCTTCTTCTAGACCCTTTAGATTTTCATCAAACTTAAATTTTGTCTTAATAGCGGCAGATTTATATATCTCTATAGTAACTCAATATTTTTTCCATGTCATGGCAGACCAAGCTCGCACTGAACAGGCTTGAAGTGCCTGTGGGGGTAAGCTATTGTCTATTTTTTCAATTCTTGCCCGTCAAGATTTGCTGTGTTTCCAAATAAATTTACTGTTTTGGTGCATTTTCAATGCCCACGTTGACGAATAATTCCTACTTTAACTCAATGGTTGAAATTAAGTTGAAAATGATTATTGTGCACGTGCTTCTAACTTAAATTCTTGTTTCTTCCTTTTGTGTATTTGTCCCAAAACTCATTGTAGTTATTTATGAAAGCATTGCTTATGAGGTCATCATATTATTCTTGTTGTTTAGCTGTGTGATTGTTGAAGAGGGGATGGTCATTGCCACTGGAAGAAATCGAACTACTGAGACCCGAAATGTAATCCAACATGGTTCCTATTCCTCTTTTTTTTTTTTTAATCTATTTTTAGAAATTGAACTTAATTATAAACAATTGAGCAAAAATAGATTTATACCCCACCATGGTATCTGTACCATGATCTTGATCATAATCTTACGATTTAGAACTTGGATGGGCCATGTAAGTGACAATTGGAAGAGTTATATTTGTGCTTAAACATGCTTTAATCTTGGTACTCCTTTTATCCCTGCATTTGTCTTACTAGTTTATCTTTGTCAGTCATTCAACCCATGTTTTATTTTAAACCGTGTGCCACATTTTTGTTTGATATATTTACATTTTGTTTCTCCAAGTGTTATAGTAGGTCAGGCTCCCATTGGGGGCAGTTCTGAACATTAATAAAGCTAGCAACATATTGCTAGACCTAGACGAAGACATGAATCCAAAGATATCAGACTTTTGCATGGCTAGAATATTTGGTGGAAACCAAAACGAGGCAACAAATACAATTCGAGTTGTTG
Organism: Herpetospermum pedunculosum; assembly: GCA_028017165.1. Taxonomy (NCBI): domain Eukaryota; kingdom Viridiplantae; phylum Streptophyta; class Magnoliopsida; order Cucurbitales; family Cucurbitaceae; genus Herpetospermum; species Herpetospermum pedunculosum. The sequence continues at coordinate 45,853,659 of CM051528.1, read as the reverse complement.
GCACATAGTGAGTATAGATAACTTACTGATGCAACACCCTTAATATAAGTAACCTAATAAATCTAATCTTTCGAACATTGTCTAAATGCAGTGGTTACATGGCTCTGGAGTATGCAATGGAAGGTTTATTTTCGGTGAAATCAGATGTCTATAGTTTTGGTGTTATATTATTGGAATTAATCTGTGGTCGGAGGAACACCATCTGTTGGAAACTTGAATCTACAAGTTGAGGTGTAGTTAGTCATAGACTAAATATAAACTTTTTTCAGGCTTGGAAACTTTGGAATGATAGAAGAGCGATGGAACTTCTCGATCCGTCTATTCACGATTCATCCCCTGAGAATGAAGTATCAAATGCATACATATAGCAATGTTGTGTGTACAAGACTCTCCAGCTTATAAACCAACACTGTGAATCTTCTTCTCTGCCACAGCCAAGATAGTCCACCTATACTGAAACGAGAGCCTCGATCGATCGATACAAACTTGTTTACAGAAGGCCACGACATCGTATCGTCGAACGACGTAACGGTAACAATGCTGGATGGTAGATAGCATTTATCGTCTTCATGTTAATGTCATTTTGCTCGTCTGTAACGCATCGGAAGTTAGTTTGTGAAGTGAGTATAGTTATTTTTACAAAGCCTATGCATATGAATGATTGGTTTCAGTTGATTGTTCTGATAGGTAATAAGTTCAATTCAAGCAGAAGTAAACGTTACTTCTGATGAGTTCGGAATTGAAGTGGTTTGTTGATTGATAGATTAGGTCTGTAATTTATATGAAAGAGAGAGTTTTTCACTTCAAGATGTCAAAATTATTTTTTTATAATTCTGTAGTTGCTTTGATTATTTTGTTTTATTAATGTTCTCTAATATAGACACATGCACACATTAGCTTGTTTAGTTTAAACCACCTAGAAAAATAATTTTTGAAGGTTAATGAATCCTCGAAAAAAAATTAATTTTCGAAGGTTAATGAATCCTCGAAAAAAAATTAATTTTCGAAGGTTAATGAAACCTCGAAAAAAAATTAATTTTCGAAGGTTAATGAAGCCTCGAAAAAAAATTATTTTTCGAAGGTTAATGAACCTTTGAAAAAAAATTAATTTTCGAAGGTTAATAAACCCTCGAAAAAAAAATCTTTTTTCGAAGGTTAATGAACCTTCGAATAGCTTTTCCCGACGGATTTTATTTCGACACTTTTCGAAGGTTTATTTAACCTTCGAAAAAAGATTTATCGAAGGTTCATGTAGTGCTTTTTCGAAGGTTGTGACCTTCGAAAAATGTCAACTTTCTTGTAGTGGTTGCCGGGGAACCAATTAAATTTTCTTTGTTAAATTTATTTATTATTATTTTGTTTTCTTAAAAAAAAAATATTTACAAAATTAAAAAAAAAAAAAAACTCTTATTTTTTATTGCAAAAAAAAAAACTAAATTATTTCTTTTAGTTTGTTTTCTTTAAAAAAAAAATGTCTTTTTTAAACAAAAGAAGCTCGCATCAAATTGGCGTTGTTGACGGGGAACCATTTAAATTCTCTTTTTTTAAATTTATTTATTATTTTTTTGTTTTATTTTTATTTTTTTTTTTAAAAAAAATGTCTTTCTTAACCAAAAAAAAATGTCTTTGTTAAATTTATTTATTATTATTATTTTTTTTTTTTTTAGGAAAAAAAAAAAACTCTTATTTTTAATTGCAATAAAAAAAAATCACAAAATTTACAACTTTAACAAAGACCACAAAAATATTTATTTTAGTTTGTTTTCTTTAAAAAAAAAAATGTCTTTTTTTTAATAAAAGAAGTTTGCATCAAAGGGGAGCCAATTAAATTCTCTTTTTTTAAATTTATTTATTATTTTCTTTATTTTTTAAAAAAATAATGTCTTTCTTAACCAAAAAAAATGTATTTGTTAAAAAAAACATTTTTTTTTTTAAGAAAAAAAAAAAACTCGTATTTTTAATTGCAATAAAAAAATCACAAAATTTACAAAAATCACAAAAATATTTCTTTTAGTTTATTTTTATTTTGTTTAATTATTCTAACATATCAGAACTTTCTCAACAATATTTAACTACTAACAGAGTTGTTTTTGAGTTGTTTGGAGATTCAGGTTGCCTTTGGACTGAAGAAAAAGATGATCTTGTTAGATGCGAGAATACCACGATCGCCCTTAGAACCATACATGAGAAATTTCAGGGGAGTTTTCTTCTCTTTATTGTTTCTTTTGTGAGTAATCTACTTAGTTATCTATTAAGGATAAGTCTACTTAGTTATCTATTAAGGATAAATCTACCTATGGATAGTTCTGTCTAGACTGAGGTACTTAAGTTGACCGAAAGGGAACACCTCTAACTGGGAACTGACATGGGAAGATTTTTGTTCTTCAAATTTTTTTTTTCTCTTTAATTAAAAAAAAAATATATCTTTCTCATTTCTTTTGGATCAATCTACTTAATTATACATTGGGGACAATGTATTGTTTTAGGTGGGGGGTGGAGATATATTTGCAAAGCATGTGATTGAGCATCTGACTTTTAAATTACTAAAATCTTGAGCTTGAAATGTATGATGATTAGTTGGTTGCATATTATATGATGATGACAATCTATGATGTGTCTTATACATTTTTTGTTCATTATGTTTTTTCACTTTTTCTTGCAAACATTGAGAATGCATGCATGATTTCGAGCCACATTTAAAATTTTTCTCTGAATTCTCTTATAACTATTGTGCACATAGTCTTCTCATCTATGGTTTTAAAGGCTTAGGACTGTATTATTTGACCTATATGTTTGTTGTCACCTCGAAAGGCCCTTAGAACTAATTAGAAAGTTATCTTGCATGATAGTTTGTAATGAGATATTAAGGAGGTATAGCATGCCTATCTGCCTTGTGAAAAGAAAAATAAAATGAAAAAATAAAATAAAAAATATAATATTGCTCGAGCTCAAGAAAAGTGAAAATCAGCTTGTAATGAGTAAAACAATAAGGGGTAAAAAGAGCTGCCCCAAATGTGAGTAGTTAGGCCGCCCATTGAGCGAGTGCTCTGGGTGAGAGGCCCTGCAGTTGGGTGTGAAAGCTAGTGCCCTTGAGTTAAAATGTTGCAAGTTTAGGGGATCCCCAAAGTTGTTTTTAGGCACCTTAATAGAAATATTACTTACTTGAATGTATTGATGCTTGATATTCTAAATGACCAGAAGTAGGGGGAAAATGAGTTGAGGGTTGAATAAAATATTCCCGAACTTATAAAAATCGAGATAGAAAAGGCTACGCACACACACACATAAGGGATGAAAGAACTAATTTTAAATTCCTCGTTGATTGAATGCATTTGAATGTAGTGAGTTGTGAATATTTTTTATAGTTTAAGATACAGAGGTTAGAGTCATTAATTTGCAACCAACGATTCATTTTAATGTTTAAATTATTTCTTGCTCGAGGACTAGCAAGATTTAGGTATGGGGTATTTGATAGAACTCCAAAAGTGCTATTTTATAATCTTTAATTCTTGTTAGTTGATTCAAATTAATGTGTTTAATCATATGTTTTGCAGGAATCGAGCATTCAGAGGTGAATGAGACACTTATATTAAATAAGAACTCAAGAGAGGAGGTTTAGAGAATAATATCAATAAACCGAGCCACATATGATACTATAAAGATAAAAATTATTTAATATTTAAAGTTGGAAGTTTGGTCCAGTGGTGAAAGGTTCATTATGTTATTCTTTGAGTCAAAGTTCGATTCTTGAAGAATGTAATTATTTCTTATATTTTTACTTCAACATCAACCTACGACTTCAACCACAAGTTTTAAAAGTTTTATTTATTTATTTATTTTTATTTAAAAATAGTAAATGGTTATTTCCTTTTTAGTATAAAAAGGGTAGAGTACACACCATTTCTCACACACGAACAGAAGTCCCACGAACAAGTCATGAAGAAACTCAACCACAAGTTTTAAAAGTTTTATTTATTTATTTAATATTTTATTTATTTATTTTTATTTAAAAATAGTAAATGGTTATTTCCTTTTTAGTATAAAAAGGGTAGAGTACACACCATTTCTCACACACCAACACACACCATCACTATCTCAATTCTCCCTTTCTCTCTCTTTGTAGAGATTTCTATTGTGCTTTGTAGTCGGGATCGTCTTAGCGATGTTCGGCTAAGCTTGTAATGCTGATTTAGAGGTTTGTCGGGCTTAACGTTTTTGTGAGATTTTTGGTATTAAATTGCAATCTAATTTCTTGATTAATTGTTTTCTATTCTTTGTTTATTTCATGTGCATTTAGTATTGGTTAATGTGACAGCTTAATCAATTAAATATTAATTGTTCATGTATGCTATGTTTGTAATTTGTGATCCGTAATTGTCATAAATTGCATGCTTAATTGTAGTAGTAAGAATGGTCAGGTTATGACTAGTGTTAATATTATGGCTTTTTCATAGTTAACACGGTGCGTATAATAGACCTTAGGAATATAAAAATGTTTAATTGAATCTGATCAATTTAATTAACGTTCTAATCAATCCATGTGCTTAGAGCTGCTAGGTAGTTATTATGGAACGCTATCGTACCCAACTAATTGACTAGTTTAGAGTTAATTACGATGCTTTGTCGGATTAATTGCATGATAGGATCTTAGAGACTTTTCATGGTCGTTCCAGTTAAGTCGATTAGGCTTTTAATTAAGAAATTATATTTTTATTGGAGTAATCGATGAGCAAAATCCATTAAGTCCCGACAATCTCCGAATCAGCAAGGTAATTTCTTGTTTATTTCTTTAATTCTTTAATTCTTTAAATTTTATCTTTAATTGTTATTTTAATTCATTACATTAACATGCAATCCAAAAACCCCCATTTATTGTTTTTACATCAAGTTTAATTTAGAGAATTTAAATTTCGGTTCCCTGAGTTCGACCCGGTCCGCTGTAGTTTACTACAAGCCGTTGATCGGTAATTATAAATTGTATTTGACGGGCCTCGACAAGCTCGCATCAGAAGCCGTTTTAGAGCTTCGGGAATGCATTGGGACAAGGGGAGCTTCAAGCATGAAGAAATGGAAAAAAGTTGCCATCCAAAGGCAAAGTTTAGCCCCCAAACCCGAGAGCTAGCGTTGAGCAGTCAGTGTCGAGACGCTGCTCAATGCTGCCTCAGCGTCGCGCGCTGGAATTTTTTAGGTCGCAGCGTCTCGATGCTCCGACGGGTTATAAAACCCATTTCCCGATTTTAGGTCATCTTCCTCTCGATTTTCTCTCCATTTTTCTGCCATTGTAGCTAGTTGTTGGAGCTTTTCTTCCTCCTTTGTTGCTGTATGAACTCCAAGGCCTCCATGGGAGCTTGTATTCATCTAATCTCCATGGAAGGCTAAAGTAAGGTGTAGATTTGGGGAATTTTAGTAGGGAATTCGTTTTTGGTTGTAATAGCTTGAGAATCCGTGTTTAATGCTTATCTTGGACTGATTTTTGGCTGAGTAATTTATTTCTTCTTTGCATATTTCATGAGTAGGTTTGATTTTTAGGAGTAGACGACCTCACTTTCAAGCATGCTCTATTGTTAATAGGTTAGTGAAGCGATTGCCTCTCCTAATCGCCAAAGTAGCAAGAGATTCGTCCTAAAGAAGTAGATGAATCGATGTATCGGTTTAGGCTATCCAAGTCAAATGGTCGTCATAATATTCTAGTTACTGTTTTGATTAATTTAGACTTGATCTCTCTAGATTAATTAATAGCATCGTTTGGTTAGAATTGACACCTTTAACCAATTTCCATGTGGCCGGTTACTTCGGTAACTGTTTATGTACTTAATTGAATTTTGTCCTTGTATGAGAAATTCAATGATTGTGTTTACAATTAATTGTGATTCCCGAACTCCCCAAATCTAGCACGTTTAACTCTTGATTTATTTTTCCGTTAGCGCACTTTTCCATTACTTTGCATGAACAAAAGCCCCCAATTTGTGACAGTTAATCAATCAATCAATTTCCAGTTCGAGCATTTAATTTCATCTTGACACGCTCCCTGTGGATCGATTCCGTTGTCGCTAGCTGCAAAGCTAAGCAAAATTCGGACTTATAAATTTCATTTTGGCAAGCCTCGACAGCTTGAGAAATTGGGACGCACCATAAAGTGTTCAATACCAAAATTGGCGCCGTTGCCGGGGAGCAACTAAGATGAAATTATGTTTGTTTTGGATTTAGATTGATAGATTGTTTTCTAATTTTTTTTGAATTGATTGTGTTTGTTTTAAACTTTTTTTTGTTGTTGTTGTTGTATGACCCGTTCTTCTGAGTTGAGTGGATTGCAGTACATTCCAGAGATTGATAGGGAAGTGATGGAGCGATATACGCAGCGGAAGCGATTTTGGATCGATGATACTCTAATTTCATCAATTTAACAAATAGAAAACAAGCTCAAACGACAGAAATTAAGAAAAATTAGATATACATACCCTTGTAGTTATATATATTTCTCCGCGTTCCGCCGTCCATTCCTCGTCACGAACTATTCAAACCTCTTCTCACGAACGCGCCGAGGACCACCTCCGGTAGTCCCGCTATCCTCTGCGCCGCGCAACGGAGTTGTGGGACTCCGTACAAAGAGAAAAAGAAAAACAAGAAAGAAGGAAAGCATGAAGGAGGCTGCAGAATGAGGTTGAAGAATACTTCTTCAAAACAAAAAAGAAAACACACCGTGAAACTTCCGGGTGAAGATGAAGTTTTTATTCATTTTCAACAACCTCAATCCACCCACAGATTTAGCCATGCCAAATGGCAGGCATGCAAAAGTAGCACAATATATAGGAAGAATAAAAAAAAAATCAGAGATTTGGGATTGTGAAGATTCTGCGGCAGTCGCCAAAACAGGAAATAAAATCCCCAACGGTTATATTTTGAAGATTTTTTGTGAGACTAGAGGTATTGCGATTGCGTTGCGGAGTCCGCAAAGGCGTGGCCATTAATTGTTCAAACCGTTATAAATTGGGAAAGTCTAAACAACCCACTTCCTATTCATAAATCTGAAACCTTCGAGCTCTCAATAGACTTTCTCTCTTCTCCCTCGCAAGAATCCATTCATCTCTTTATCTCCAAGAAAATAAACCATGGTATCAACCCGTCATCAAGAAAGCTCTACTCCAACAAAACCTTCTCCCACAACGGAAGACACAACTATGGCAGGAGATGCTCTGATCTTCTTAGCCTCGGCTAAAGCAGCCAACCCCTCTGAGCCTAGAAAAATCCCTGCAAAAAGAAAGAGAAAGATCACGGCAGGGAGGGACCCAAAGATCAAGGTCAGAGAAGAAGTAAGTGAGGAAAGCCCCACCACCAGCGTACCTTCATTCGAAACTGCCATGCAAAGCTCTTCAGCTACGTAACAGCAGTCTGGGACCGAGGTCTCTCCTATAGAGCAGCCGAATTCTGCATCTACCACAATTGGTGATGCGCAAGAGGGAGAGGAAGTCATCAGCCCCATTAGGGATGAAAGCCCTGTTGCGGAAGAGATCGAGAGAAGGTCACCTGCGGCTGAGACCATAGATGAGCGGATAAACCGGGTGGCGGCCAAATTGACAGCCGAATTAGAGAAAGAGGCAAAGATGATGCCCAAGGAGAAGACTCCCGTAGTAATAAAGGCGAAAAGGCCGAAGGCCTCCAAGAAGGCTAAGAAGAAGAACGAGTCCCAGCACCCTGCAAAGAAGATGAAAACAGAAGTTGTTGAGGCAGCTAAGGCTAAGGCCAAGGCGAAGGGTAAAAATAAAATGTTTCAAGAGGATGAACCTCCAACTGAGAGGTACGTGTCTGAGGCAGCGAAGGCAAGGGGCTTGACCTTGATGAAGAGGGAACTCCTCCATGAGAGAGGATTCTTGGATACTCTTGCTGACCTGCCGCAATTCCTACGCACAGGCATTGCAAACCATGGCTGGGAAGAACTGTGTCGACCACCAATTCAAGCCTATTCGGAGATGATCTACGATTTCTATGCCAACCTGGTTCATCCAGATGGCTGCTACTCCACAGTGAGGGGTGTTGAGATCGATTTCTCAGCTGAGGCAATCAATGAAATTTATGCTCTCAAAGAGCATAAGAATTCGGACTATGCAAAGCTAATGGCCAACCCATCTGAGGCCATTCTGGAGGAGGTGTTGAGTGAAATAGGCAAGCCCGAAGCAATGTGGGCCATTTCCAAACAAGGGAAGCACACCTTGATGAGTGCAGTACTAAAGGACAAGGTAGCCGTCTGGTTTTCTCTGATCAGAAGAAGGATCACCTCAGTGACACACGAGACAACAATCAATCAAGGGAGGTCCTTGCTGGTATATGCGATCATGAAAGGGTTGACAATTGACGTGGGCGAGCTCATATCTGCCTCCATCCTGGAATGCTCAAAGAAGGGAAAAGGCAGACTCTTCTTCCCCAATACCATAACTAAACTTTGTCTCCATGCAGGAGTGACAGTGAAAAAGGAAGAGAAGAAGTTGGCCTATGGAGGACATTTAGAGCTGCCTAACGAGCTGAAATTGAGAAGAAAGGGAAATATGCAGATCGAGCTGGACAGCCTTGCATCTGCCCAGTCCATGTCTATGTCATGTTTGCTGGACATACAGCAAAAGCTAGCCCAATGGGCAGAGTACTCACAAGCAAGGGACATAGAGTTGGCTGAGCACCTGAGGTCCAAATTCCCTGATTTCCCTGCTGCCTTGTTAGAACCCTGGATACCTCCGAGCGTGGAGAAGATTGATGAAGAAGAAGAAGGAGAAAATGAATGAATGCCATTGATTGACGACTTTCGAGGGAGTTATTCTTCCTTCCCTCACCTTGCTTTTCAGATACTTGTTACCCCCCCCCCCCCCTCCCAATATCAAATGCTGTTCTGTTTTAATAGTTAGCTTAGTTTGGAGTAGCTTAGTTTAGTTTAAATTAGTATAGCACAGTTAGTTTAGATAGTTCTTTTCTGTTGTCTTTACTTTTCCAAAAGCCCCATGAGCCCACAATAGAATTCGAGTAGTGAGGAGCCTTGATGAATGACATATTTTCTCTGTTAGTTGTTTGCGGTTTTGTTGCGCTCTCCGCATGTCCCTCTCAAGCATGTTTAAATCAGCATGCTCTCATTAGGAAAATCCAAGCATGCTATTACTGTGCAATGAACCTTTTGTTGTTTGTTTATCTTGATCTCTTACTTAGCTGAATTGTGACTTTTCTCTGTGGACTGCTTGTTGAGTGTGCTCGATGAGTGTCGAGTACACGCTGTAAGATTGAATTAGCTTCATAGGTTGGAAAGCATGAAACTCTATAAGACCTTACCTTTGTTTTGAATAAACCTTTGCCTACTATGTTATCTAACCTAGGAGAGTCATTCCAACCTTTACCTATTTAAAGTCTGCCTGTTTTTAACTTAAACTAGATGCTTCTAATTAAGTTTGGGGGTGTAACACCCAATGCTCTCATTGAGGACAATGAGAAGTCCAAGTTTGGGGGTAAGGCAGCCTTCTAGTCCCTAGGAACACTCATCTCTCCCTTATTAGATATGCATTGTTCTTCTTTGAAAAACAAAAAAACAAAAAAGGAAAAAGCATTTTTCTTTTTTCTAGGAATGCTGAGTAATCAGGGCCATTTGTGTAACCCACAAGTGGCACTGCATCAAAAGGCAAACTTAGGGAAAAGGAAATATTGAGAAAAAAGCAAAGATATAAAAAAAAAGGGAGAAAAAGAAAACAAAGAAGAAGAATGTATGCCAGAAGGTTGCAGCCTTGAATGCTTAGATGTTCCTATGTACTGAAATCTGATCCTAAGTTAGCTAAGCAAGGGGCTGTAACTAGAAGGCTTATTTAGGGAAATGAGTGTCTGTCCTAAATAGAGTGATGCCATGGCTTAGATTGTTCTATGGATTCTGTACTCTGACACTTTTTTTTTTGGTTCTAAGCATGGCATGACTTTAAGGATTCCTAGGAAATAAAAGAATAAAATTTAGAAGCATGTACTGAGTTTAAGTTGAGGGTAAGTGAATTTTAAAGCTAAAGGATGACTGCACAATGAGCTTGGTGATATAGGCAGATAAACCAGAAGGTAGGGAGTTATTAAAAGCAGAAGGTTTTAAAGGCAAAGGAATTCAGAATGATAAACATGGAGTTGGTTTTAGCTTGGAGTGTGTCACAGGACAGCACTCCCTTCGGCAGTAAGCCGAGAGAATAACAGTTTGGTTAGTTGGAGAAAAGGAAAAGACTTAGCAGCTAGACTAAAGAGAAAGAGAGGGAAGGTGAGGTTCATAGTATTGCTCGAGGGCTAGCAATAGCTCAAGTTTGGGGGTGTGTTAACTCTCCAAATGAGAGTTATCTAGGTCCATAATTGCTTTATATTCATGAAGTCTTTTGAGCATTCTAGTTATTATTGAGCAGAATATGTGTTTAATAGTGACATTTGTGAAATGGTGTTAAAATTAATGCTTATGTGAAAAATCTGTGCATAAGTGTGTAATTAGTGAAAAAATGTCTAATTAATGCCTTGCAGATGTATTGCTGAAGTTTTGCGAGGAGCGCAATGGGATTAGAAGAAGGGCAACCGAAAACAGAGCTTTGCGATCGCAACGCAATCGCAATACTGATCTCTTCTGCTGCGTTTTTCCAGCCGCCGGCCCTTTCTGTATCCGCCACGTATGAGGTTGTTTCCCTAATTTGGATGGAGATCCGTGATTAGGGAGCAGACTATGGAACCACTAGAGGCTATATAAGAGAGCAAGATGAAGCAAGAAGAACAATCCATTTTACGGTGAAGAGACTCGAAGGCCAAATACCGCAGGAAGAGAGAAAGTTCTCTCGTTTGTTGGATCGAAGAAACAAGGGTTCCCTTGGCGTCAGTAATTCAAGAGGAAGAAGAGAAGATTCATCTACTCTTCTGATTGAGTTCTTTCCCAAGACAAGCCATTCTTCTCCTTCAACCGAGGCGAATCGTGGACAATCGGGCCTTCATCTATTCTATTGCTTTCCTTTAGTTATTGCTTTCGGATTGAATTGTGTTTTGCTTTTCGAATTATTACTGGATCTGTTTACCATAAGTAATCAATTAGTTTTGTTGAGTTCTTTTATCTCCATAAGTAATCAATTAGTTTTGTTGAGTTCTTTTATCTCCATAAGTAATCAATTAGTTTTGTTGAGTTCTTCTATTTTTATGAGCAATCAATTAGTTTTGTTGAGTTTTTCTAAAGCCATGAGTAGCTAGTTTTATAAAGGTTAGTTAAGATGAATCTGCAGGACATAACTAAGTGAATTCAACATGTAAATAAGCATGAATGAATTGAATGAGTGTGAACTTCATCCCATTGACATTTTTGACCGGCCATCCATTTTGTTCTAAAGAGTTCCTAACCTCCGGAAGGAGTAAGAATTCAGAGTCATTCATTCATGTTAGCCTTTCATGGTAAACAGAGAGTGGTCTAGGAATAGGCACTTTCCTAGCACGTTTAATAACATGCAATTATAAATAGGTTTTTAGCCTTACTTGGATATGAGTAACTTAAGAATCTAATGCATATAATCGGAAGATGTATGAGATCTAGCTAAAACGATGCATGTAATGTTTGTTCACTGCTGAATGATCATGGTTTATGCCTATGGAGGACTCTTAGCCAACCTTGTTTTATTTACCTAAGATTTTACTAGTCTTTTAATCTATTGCTAGTTCATTGCGAAAGTATTGCGAGACCCGCAATACTATTTTTCTATTATGTGAGTTAGTTAGCTTATGTTCTTGGACTTATGTTAGATTTTACTAGTCTGTTAATTTATTGTTAGCTTATTGCGAAGGTATTGCGAGACCCGCAATACTATTTTTCAATATTGTAGTCTCCTTAATTCTTTTGCATTGCTGTAACTTTGCGTTTTTCTTGTGTCCTTTACCATTTCGTGTCTCGAATCAAATCCATTTCATTCCTGGTTACCTTATCTAATTTAACACGCATAAAATCGGCATTCACTCAACTTAGTCTCTGTGGGAAATCGATATAAAATATACTTATCACTTGCTGCAGACCGTGTATACTTGCATGGTTATTTGCTTAATTTAATCAATATATAACCCCATTGAGCAAAGCAACAGCCATACAACCTCTTTCGCAGCTTCGCAAGTCGCGACATACTCAGCTTCCATGGTGGAGCCAGCAATACAACCTTGCTTTATACTCTTCCATACTATTGCCCCTCCGTTAAGAGTGAACACTGATCCCAATGTGGATTTCCTCGAATTCTTATCGGTTTGAAAATCAGAGTCGGTGTATCCTTAAATCCTTCGCGCCATACACGAGCACATAGTCCCTCGTTCTCCGAAGATACTTGAGGATGTGTTTAATGGCAGTCCAATGATCATATCCTGGATCAGACTGATACCTACTGACAATTCTCACTGCATAACATATGTCGGGTCGTGTACATAACATGGCGTACATCAGACTGCCGACTGCTGATGCATAAGGAATTCGTCTCATATCCTCAACTTCTTGAGGCGTCTTAGGACACTCTTCCTTTGACAATTGAATTTCGTGCCTGAAAGGTAAAGAACCCTTCTTGGAATTCTGCATCGAATATCGTATCAACACCTTGTCGATATAAGATGCTTGAGACAGCACTAGCGTTTTGTTCTTACGATTCCTTACGATTTGAATCCCTAGAACAATCTGAGCCTCTTGATAGCTCCATTTTAGAGCTATATTTATGTCCCTAATTCATGCTAATTATGTGCTTAATCTTGCTCATTTATGTTGATTATAGGTGTTCGTCGGTAAAATGTTCTCGGGGCCGTTTGACGTCGTTCAAGGCTAAATATCCCTTTTTAAGGCTCCAAGAACATCCCGGGAAAAGAAGAATTCAAAAATATGAAGAATTAGCAATTTGGAAAGCTCAAAGGCAAAATTTCATGCTCAAACCCGAGAGCAAGCGTTGAGCAGGAAGCGTCGAGACGCTTGCTCAACGCTGCACCGAGCGTCTCGACGCTCCGAAGTCTGAAGCGTCCTCCGCATTTTCCACCCGAGAGCAAGCGTCGAGTGAGCAGCGTCGAGACGCCCGCTCAACGCCGCGTAGCGTCGCGACCCCGCGCAAGCGTCTCGACGTCACCCCGACATCAGAGCGTTGGACTTTTAGGGCGCAGCGTCGAGACGCTGCCCTAGCGTCTCGATGCTCCGACTGGGTATAAATTGAAAAAGTCCGCTTTTCAGCGGACTGTCTTGTCTTCATCCTTGGGCTCCGCACCATTTTAGGTGTTTTCAAGATAATTTCCACCATGAGAGAAACCATGGAGCTTGGATTGAAGCCATTTCAAGTCACATCCATCATGAGTGAGTAGTATTTAGTGTTTTGGCTTGGGATTGTAAGGAACTAATGTAATTAGCAATTTTGGTGAGATTTATGCCTTAATTTCTGTTTTAGCTAGAACATTGTATGAACTAATTTCTTCTTCTATGCAAATTATATGAGCATGTTTGATTGATAGGAGTAGATGACTTTGATTTCAAGCATGATTCATTAGTTAAAAATTGCGATGTCGTGCCTCTCACAATTGACAAGTAACATGGATTGATGGTGCCATGGAATGCATAGGCTTCCTTGTGTTCTTGGCATTCATCCTTCTCGAAGAAGTAATTAAAATCGACATACTATTTTGGCTTCCAATTTAGATAGTCGTCGTAATTAGCCCGTTGCTATCGATTGGTCTTGGGAGAGCGTTGGCCCCCAATGTCCAATCGGTATGCTTAATTAGCATAATTTATTTTGCCTAATTATTATCCATGGGGCGCGTTTGAATTGATTTATCAATTGAGACAAATTGCGTGTCTATCCGTATGTTTAGCTAAATTTTTCGTTAGTCTGTGATCCAATTATTCGCTAATTCTTAGTTCCGAGCATCCCAAGTCGAACGCTTCGTTAGATTATTTTTCCCCGTTTTGTGTGAATTTTCCTTTAGTATAATTCGAACTATTTTTTCCAAAAATTTCCCCAATTTATTCTTTTCTTTAGTCTGCAAGTTTGATTAAAATTAAGTTGAGATTAGCGTAATTCCCTGTGGAACGACCCCGTTATCACTAGGCTACTAATTGCTCGGTGAAATCGGGTATTTATAAATTTATTTTGGCCGGTCTCGACAACCCGATACTTGGCGATTATTCCAAAATATCGCTACCAAAATTGGCGCCGTTGCCGGGGATTTAAGGTTAATTCAGCCTAATTTAGATTTAATTTGTAGACTTTTTGAATTTTTTATTTTTATTTGTTTATTCTTTTATTATTTGCATAATTTGATTTGTTTGTTAAGTGTGCTAGAATGCGAAATCTAAATTTAGAAAATGGAAATTTCTATGGATGGCAATGAGGCTGGAGCTCAGAAAACGCTCAGACAGTGGGCGTCGATTAATTTGAACCGCCAACCTTCGTGCATTTCCCACCCGAAAATTGCAGGTAAGTTTAAGCTTAAATCCTGTCTAATTAATCAATTGCCTTCTTTTTGTGGTGAAACAGACGAAGATCCCATGAAGCATGTGAAAGCTTTCCGAATGGTGTGTTCTGCTATGAGGCCGAGCGAAGTGACTGAGGATCAGCTCAACTTGAGGGCCTTTCCATTCACTTTGAAAGGGAAAGCACGAGACTGGCTGCATTATTTACCTTCGGGGACCATTTCCACTTGGGACAAGTTGAAGAGCGTGTTTATGGAAAAATATTTTCCAGCTTCAAGAGCCACAATCTTGAGCAAGGAGATCTATGGATTTGCTCAATCAGTTGAAGAGGCATTTCACGAGTGTTGGGAGCGATACATTCAGCTATGCGAGAGCTGCCCGAACCATCAGATATCAGAGGCTGACCTCATTCGGTTTTTGTATGACGGTTTGCAACCTTATGACCGACAGATGCTCGATGCCTCGAGTGGAGGAGCTCTTAGGGACAAAACACCTGCAGAGGCCAGACAGTTGATCTCCAACATGGCAGGGAACCTTCAGCAGTATGTAGTAGAAAATGAGCAAGCTCGGTTGTCAACTGACGTAGGCGAGCTTAAGGCTCAAATGTCTAAGGTATGTAGAGTCGTTCTTAAATTGCAAGAAAATTCATCGCAAGCTCTTCCTTCTGTTTCAGGTCAATCCCTTGAAGGAATGTTCAAATCCTTTATGGAAATGACCGTGGAGCATCGCGAGGAATCAAGAGCGCAAATTCAGTTATTGAGGAAGGAGATCGCAGAGATGAAGGATAGGATGAGTAAGGGAGAGACTCATGCTGCGGAAGGCATTAACGCCATCACCCTCAGAAGTGGCAAAGAAGTACCATCGCGACCTGTGCCTGAGGATTCCAACAAGAGTCCCGAGATGCCTGAAGAAAAGTGTCAGCCACCACCTCCAGAGAACACGGTATGTGCTACCCCATCTCCTTCTATTAAGTCTTACATCCCTTCTGCTCCTTTTCCTAGCAGGTTGGTGAGGCCACCCAAGGAAGACAAGGACGTGGACATCCTCCATACATTGAAGAAGGTTGGAATCAACATACCATTGCTAGATGCCATTCAACAAATTCCAAGGTATGCAAAATTCCTTAAGGAGATGTGTGATGAACGTCATTTATGTCGTGTTTTTACCCTTTAAAGCATACTCATTAATTGACTTTTTGAGTTAAATTAAAGATAATTGTGCATGTAATTGATAAGAAAATAATAAAAATAGGAAAGTCACATGCTCAAGGTCGTTTTGTCATTATGAAGCAATTAAGAGGGTAAAAGAATCATTTTTTATAAGAATTAATGTTGTTTTAATTATTTTTAGGAAAACTGTATTCTGCTTCAGCTTGTGGCCACAAAGGAGTCACAGAGTGCAGAATCCAGCTTGTGGCCACATAAGAGGCCACAAAGTGCAGAACCCAGCTTGGGGCCACAGAAGAGGCCACAGAGTGCAGTTGACTGGTCAAACGAATTGGTTGAGATATTTTGTCAAAGATCTTCCAAAGATTCAGCCAACCAACTCCCTATTTGACCTAACAACTCTTCCCAAAGATCTCTCCCTCATTTTAGCAACCTCCAAACAAACCCTAAGGCCTATAAAAGACACATCAAGCCTTCATTCAAATCATCGATCATTCTTTACAACAACCAATCTCCACATAGTCGATCAACCTCCTTTCTCTCTCGAAGAACTCACCCAAATTAACGAAAATCCAAACAAGAGCGGACCACTCCTCTGTAAAAGTTCTACTTCAGCCAGCTCCAAAAGGAAGGTGCTACGAGTATTCGATTCGCATTGACGACGTGAATCGAGCGAGTAGAGACCCTTCATCCATTGTCCACGAGTTCGAGAGAGAGAAAGTTGGAAAATTTCCAGATTTATTTTCTATTTTTATTCTGCACATTTTCTATTTACATTCTGTTTTTATTTTTCATTTCGTTCGATTCTTAATTTTTTCATGCAAAATTACCATTTTACCCTTTTAGCAATTTTCGCATTTATAATTTAATTTTTCAGTTCAGAACCTTTTTTATTTAAATTGTGTCCTTTATTTATTATTTACATTATGTTTTTATTCCATTTTCATTTTATCTTTAATTTTCGAGTAAAATTACTATTTTACCCTTTTAGCAATTTATGTACTTATGCATTATTTTTCAATGAAGTATTTTAGTCTAGTTCTCATTATGAGCTAAGTTTTCCTAAGGGATTCAATTATGTGAATGCTCGTTAAGAAATGAGCTAGCTTGACAGCTATAAATTACGGTTTTACCCTTACACCTTATGTGGTTCGTCCTTTACTGAATATATGCAAAAATGTTATATTAAATTGATCACTTAATTAGCATGAAATGTTAATGTCGATACTGGACAGGTCGGGCAATTAACGGCTCTCGTAAAGGTGATATAGCAGAAAAATCTAGGAATAGATACTTGGAATTCGATACTTGGAATACTTTTCCATTTTATTACTTGATTGACAGTGTATACTTGCACTTGACCATAAACATCATTGCAGGTTATTGAACCAAACTAAACACCCATGTTTTGGTCCATCAATGTGCACTAACAAGAGAAAAGCCAAGAGCACCGAAAGAGTGGTGGTAAGTAAAAATGTGTCTGCCTTGATCACGCGAAACATGCCAGATAAATGTCAGGATCCAGGTATGTTTCTCTTACCATGCACCATAGAAGAGATAAGGAAATCAAGCATGTGATACTAGATTTAGGGGATTCGATAAATGTGATGCCATAGTCTGTTTATAAAAGTCTTGATCTGGAAGAGTTGCAGGAAACTAGTGTCATAATCCAACTAGCTGATAGGTCCTCTATACACCCCTTAGGAGTAGTGGAGGATGTGTTAGTTCGGGTTAGAGATCTTATTTTTCCTGCTGATTTTTATGTCTTAAGAATGGAAGATAATGCATCATCTGCTGCTTCAGTCCTGTTGGGTAGACCTTTCATGAAAACTACTAGGACTAAGATTAATGTGCATGATGGTACTTTGTCTGTGGAGTATGGAAGAGAAGTGTTTGAATTTAATGTCTTTAATGCCATGAAACACCATGCTGATGTGCATTCTGTGATAACTCCATTTTTGGAGCTATTAAATACTTCCTAATTGTAGCTAAAGTTCGCGTTTAATTGGTTAATCGATCTCGTTTGTAGGAGAAATGCGGCAAAGAGCTCGTGCGTCCATTGGACCCGTTCGAGAGCTAAAAGCAGAGTTTTAACGCCCCGGGAGTGCATCGGGAAAGGGCAAGTCGATCCGAGAAGAAACGGACCAAAATTGCCTAGGAGAGGCAATTTTTCCAGCCCCAAACCTGAGAGCTAGCGTCGACTGATAGCGTCGAGACGCTAGCTCAACGCTGCCAAGGCGTCGAGACCTCCGCGTTCTGATGCTCGATCACTGTCAACCTCTTACTGACCAGAATCACTGCATCGCTCAAAGTTTGAAACTACTCTCGAGTTTCCCTGTGTTGTGATTCAAGTATTTCTTCCAACGATCTACCTGAAACAGAAGAACGGGGTTGTGAGTTATTTTTCAAAGCAAGAATAACACTACTTACTTCAAAAAGTTGAGCCTTGAGCTCGTCCACGTCCCTAATCAGGCGATCTTTCTCCTTGTCTCCATCTCCACTCCGCTCCAAGCTTCTAGCCAAGTTGGAAATCAAAGCTCTAGCTTCAGCGGGTGTTTTATCCATGAGACATCCTCCACTTGCGACATCAACTAACTGTCGGTTTGGCGGTAAGAGACCTTCGTAGAAGTTCTAAATGAGTTGTTGTTCAGCTACTTGGTGGTTGGGACAATCCTCACACAACCGACCAAATCGCTCCCAACACTCAAGAACGGTCTCTTTTTCTCCTTGCTCAATTCTATTTATCATTCTTCTAAGGGCGGCAACCTTGGGAGGCGGAAAATACTTCGCATAAAACGCTCCCTGCAGCTCTGCCCAAGAAGTGATGGACCCAGTCGGTAAGTAATGCATCCAATCTCTCGCCTCTTCCTTCAAGGTGAAGGGAAAGGCTCTGAGATGGAGTTGATATGCAGTGATGCCGTCGGTCCTAAATGACGAACACACCATCTTGAATGCCTTGAGGTGTCTGACTGGATTCTCATCTGTATTACCACAAAAAGAAGGCAATAAGTTAACCAGACCAGCTTTAAGTTCAAAATTACCTGAAGCTACCGGATACAATATACTCGATGTGTTCCGGCCTAGCTCCGATGATGCAAGCTCCCTCATGGTTCTTTGACGCTCAAGATTACCCACGACCTCCATCTTGGCGCTTCTTTTGAATTTTCAAAGAATGACTGCGCTCCAAGAACTCAAACAAAACGCGTAAAATAATACAAAAGAATTAAACTGTACAAAAAGAAATAAAGAAAATTTTTAAAACTAACAAACCTAACTTAACTAAACTAAATTAATTAATTCCCCGGCAGCGGCGCCAATTTTGGTAGACGTACTTTTGGGGTACTCCAAATTCAAGCTGTCGAGGCTTGCCAAAATACAATTTATAAACCCGAATACACCGAGCTATTTGTAGCTAAGTGGCAACGGGGTCGATCCACAGGGAAATAAGAAATTCAATCTAACTAAGTCTAATTTGCCAGAAATAAAAGAATGCACAAATTAAAGAATGGTAATTTGGTTTTGGGGTAAGGGAGCTCCTAATTATGCTAACGGAAAATTAAATGACAACGTGCAAAAATTAAACGGTTGTGCTTAACTTCGAGAAATGGAATTGCTCGTTATGGATGTTCGGATCATTGATACGGTTTACGCGTTAGCTAATTCATGCACACAATTCATTTAGTTATTCCTAACTCAAATGACCCAAGGAATTAATTAGACTCGTGCAATTCTAATTAAACTTGGCCAAAAATCTATCTACGGTAGCGATCCCTAAATCGATTACGTGCCAGTGACGGGAACATTGCGACGGTCTAATCCTAAGACTAACCCGGTTTCTCTCTTGCCTTAAGCCTAACATGAAAACGTTAATTAATTCAGTTTACCAATGTCACTTTGGGCCGAACTAATTAGCCATGTTTAGACCCGTGCTACCTAGCGGTATA
Source organism: Herpetospermum pedunculosum (assembly GCA_028017165.1). Classification (NCBI taxonomy): domain Eukaryota; kingdom Viridiplantae; phylum Streptophyta; class Magnoliopsida; order Cucurbitales; family Cucurbitaceae; genus Herpetospermum; species Herpetospermum pedunculosum. Next base: position 45,834,112 of record CM051528.1, on the reverse strand, counting down.
GGCAATTCTACGTCCCAACCTTTAGCCCTCTATCATGCATAGGAATTAGATTGTCAAACTAATTTAGCTACACATGCTAGAATTGGATGAAGAACAAGCAAGAAATGCATAAACAAGCTAAATGGCTTAACATTCACAAAGGGGAAAATCTCCCCAAACATCCATAATTTACAAATCCAAACCCAAAATCAAGCACTAACCTTGGTTTAGCCTTCCATGGAGGTTGGATTAATCCAATCTCCCATGGAAGAGCTTGGAATCATGCACAAAGAAGGAGAAAAAGTACAAAAATGGCGGAAAATGGAGGTAGACCCGAGAGGAGAAGCTTGGAGAAGAAGGAGAAGGGAAAAAGATGCCTGAAAAACGCGTTTTCACGCTTTTAAAGCTCGGAGCGTCGAGACGCTAGGCCAGTGTCTCGACGCTGTGCCCTAAGTAGGCAGGCGCGCGCGCGGGGCGGCGTCGAGCGAGCGTCGAGACGCTTGCGCTCGACGCTTGCTCTCGGGTGGATCTTCAAATGTACGCTTCAGAGTTCGGAGCGTCGAGACGCTCGGCCAGCGTCTCGACGCTGTCGGCGTTGAGCGAGCGTTGAGACGCGCGCTCGACGCTGATGCACGTCTAGCTTGGGGAATCGTCGGGGCAGCGTCGAGCTAGCGTCTAGACGCTGGGGCGCACGCAGATCTTCAATGACGGGCGCGCGGGCGAGGCGGACACGGGCGAGGGCGCGCGGGCGCGCGCGGACATGGGCGAGGCGGAGCGGGCTGGCGCGCGCGGGCGCGCGCGCGTCTGGCCGTCTGGGCGCAGGCGTGCGGTGCTTGCGAGCGGCGCGCGCGGGCGCGCGCGCGTGCTGCGTTCGTTGGGCGACTGGGCGCTGGGCGCCGGCGCTTGGGCGCTGTCTGTTGCGTGCTCACTGTGTAAAGATAAAGAAGCAAAAGGATGGAGAGAGCACTTAGAACATGCAAGCATACATGGTCTCACAGCAAGTAGTAAGTATATTTAATTCGTTTTTTCCACAGAGACTTAATTTTAGCTATTCGCGAAGTGTGTTTGTTAAGAAAGATGGGATGGATTTGATGGGGTAAAATTGGTTTTTAATTAACTACTTTTTGCTGAATGTATAAAGGAACATGCCATAAACAAATTAAAGTGAAAATCAGGCTTAAAGGTCAAGAGATGAAATCAATAAACGCAGAAGAAAACAGCTAGACAGAAGACAATTTGGCAGAATTGCGAGAACCGCAATTAATCCGCAATTAAATGGCAGCGAAACTGGTTAGATAGGTGAATTAAGGGCTACTAATGACTGTCCTATAAGCATTTTATTACGATTATCAAGCTTTGGATCAACTCTCTATACATTAAACTCACTCTATCTCAAGTATCGTCCGATTCCATGCATGAGAGACTCAAGTTTACTTGACTTCAAAGTAAGGTCTTAAGCATCTTGTTAAAACAGGAGTGTTCAGTTTATACTAGGGAAACGCCTATTCCTAGGCCGTTTCCTGATTACCATGGAAGGCTAGCATGATTATACGACTCTGAACTCTTACTCCTTCCAGAGGTTAGGAGTTCTTTGGACAAAATGGATGGCCAATCGAAATTGCCCGTGGGATGAAGCTTACATATAATCAATGTTTGAGTGTTGATCTACCTACTTGACTTACGTTTTTTAGCCTATAGTTCTGTCATTAGCATGCCCCTAAATGAATTTAGTTACTCATGGATATATGTAGAACAGAAATATAAGATAAAGTAGACATGCTTAGAAGGAAAAAGTGCTTAAAACAGCAAGCCAAACTCGTAGCAGAATAAGGAATAACTGTGAAATGCAGAAACTTACTTTGATTACTTCAAGTGTTTGAATGACAAAGGAAAGCTTAAACAGAATGAATTCAAGGCAGACAACAACGAAATGCAATAAGTAAATGACTAAGCTAAGAACAACATTGAACAGAAATGGAATTGAGAAGGAAAGAGCAGAAAACAGTAAAGGTGTGCTGGAAATCTTCGTGGCAGTCGCCTCGAATGATGGTGATGAGAATTCAGCCGTGCTTGGATGAATCCAATCGAGAGAGAAGAAGAATCTTCTCTCCTTCCTATCAGATTATCGACTCCAAAAGCTGAGAACCTCACTCCAACAGACGGCAAGGGAAAATCGAGAGAAATGGTGGACTGTGAGAAGACTTCTGCACGTTGAATGATGACTGAACCTCCGACTTTGGCCCCCTTTTATAGTAGTTTGCAGGTGCGATTGGGCCAAGGAGAACCATCAATCTTCAACGTCGTATATCAGAATGGGTGGAGGAGAAAGAACGAATCCCTGAAAAGTCGGATCTAAACAGAAAAATGTCAGCCAACTTACGGTTTTAACTTGAATAATTGCGGCCACCGCAATTATTCCGCAATGCATTCGCAAGGGTTATTTTTTCATTCTTTTCTTCGGTTTTCACCCCTTTTCCTACCTATTGTGCATAAGTCCTATATTAGCTACCTTCTTCTAATTCTCATATTAAAGCATAGGTTTAGGCTAAATGCTCACAAAAACACCTAAATGTGTACATCTTCTTAAGCTAAATGGGTCCTAAATAAGTCACTTTCAGAGACTTAACACACCCCCAAACTTAAGGCTTTGCTTGTCCTCAAGCATACTAAGGACTTACTTAGGCTGCTGTTTCTTCTTCTTTTATCTACTCACTAACTCCCTTATATTCTTGTCTCTAGCAGTGCTGTCCTGTGACACACTTCCAAGTTTAGAACTAGCCTCTTGTCTAGCCTCTTCTGACTTCACCTGCCTACTATACCCACTGCTTTTGTTGACCCCCTACTACTGATCTTAACTACTTCTATGATATCATGCTACTATCCCTAAGGTTTCAAATTCTACCAAGCTTTACTCCAGACTCAGTACATGCTTCCAGCTTATTTTTAATGTGTCTAGGATTCCTTAGAGTCATGCCAGTCTTAGTATTAACAGTGACAGTGGTACTTTATAGAGAACAACCTAAACCCTGGCATCACTACATTGGATAAACATTCATCTCCCTAGACAAACCTAAAAGCTACAACCTTGTGCTTAGCTCATTAAGGATCAGAGTTCTTTTTCATAGGACATCTAAGCCACAAGATTATAACTCCCAAGCACACATTCTTCTTCCCCTATTTCTCTTTTTTCTTTCTTTTTTTACTTAGGTGGAGTCTCCCCTTGGTTTGCCTTTTGATGCAATGCCACTTGTGGTTTACACACTTGGCACTGATTACTCAGCAACTTGAGAAAGACTCCCCTCTTTATTCTATTTTTCACTTTTTCTATTTATCACAAAAAATTGTTTTAGGAGAAGAAGAATGCTTATGTCTTAAGGAAGAGAGGAATGTTCCTAGGCCTAGGGTGGCCTCCCCCAAACTTCAACTACTCATTGTCCCCAATGAGTGTTTGAGGTGGCACACCCCCAAACTTGTCCTAGAAGCATCTAGTCTAAAGTAAAACAAAGAGAATCTAAACATCCTAGGCATAGGCAAAACATTCTAGAAGCAACTATCCCAGCAGCAGAAAATTTGAACATAACAGACAGGTTTAAGGACTTATGGTTTATGCATGCTGAGCACTATTCAGAGGCAAATTTAAACTATCAAAAGGTGTCCTATGACACTCATCCAGCATGCTTCAAGATCAGCTATATAAGGTAGTCATGCTAGCAGCAAAAGATAGAATTTAACAGATCACAGCCTAACTAAACGGGCAGTCAAAGACATGCAATCAGTCACAAAAATTGCGGGAACCGCAATTATTTCGCAATACAATCTGGGCAGATTCAACATTAACTCAGGCCCCTAGCATGCTTTTTCCCGTTACTCATGCATCCAAAAAAAAAAAAAAATAAAACTAAACTATCCTACCTAATCAACTAACATCAGACTATCCTAAGCAAAAGGAAAAACATAAAACTAAACATCCAAAACAGATCAAAACTTAACCAAAAAACAGCATAATATACATTACTCTATCAAAAAGCAGGAAAATTGTCTTTTGTTTCTTTAGGGATCAGTAATACTCCCTCTAGTGCTCTTCAAACCAGCACTCAATTCTCATCATCCTCATCTGGTCGCCTTGGTCGTGGGGGCACCCATGGAGTTAGGAGGTTGGTGGGGAAGTCTGGGAAGATGCACCCCAATTGGTCTGCAACTTCTCTGTCCCTCGCCTGCGCATAGTTGGCCCATTGAGCCATTCTTCTCTGCAGGTCCATCAAACAGGCCATGGATAGGGACTGCTCAGCAGCCAACCTATCCAACTCAAACTCCATATTGCCCTTCCTTCTCAGCCGTAGGTGTGCAGGCAACTCCAGATGGCCTGTGTAGGGCAGCTGCTGCTCCAAGCGCTCGGTAGGAACTCCTGCAAGCAAACATAACTTTGTTATGATGTTGGGGAAAAATAATGGCCCCTTACCCTTTTTAGCACACTCGGCGATGGCAGCATTGATGACTTCTCCCACGTTGATCGTGAGACCTCTCATGATAGCATAAACCAGCAGCGAACGGCTCTGGTTAATGGTAGTCTCATGCGTCACCGGGGAGAGTCTTCTTCTCACGAATGAAAACCACACAGCTGCCTTTGCCGTGAGGTTGGCACTCATGAGCGTGTGCCGCCCATTGCGTGAGACTGTCCAGGAGGCCTCAGGCTGGCCAATGGTGCGGATGGCTCCTTCTAGCACAGCCTCAGTCGGCTCATCCACTATCCGTGCATAGTCTGTGTGAGGCTGGCCCCTTAGACCGAATGCTTCATTGATGGCCTTAGCAGAGAAGTCCACTTCTACCCCTCTGACCACAGACAGGCCATCCTCAGGGCTGAGCACGTTCGCATAGAAGTCATACACCATGCTTGTGTATGCTGGATTGGGAGGTCGACAGAATTCCTCCCAGCCATGGTTGATCACCCCTGCGCGCAAGAACTGCGGCAGGTCAGCTAGGCGATCAAGGAACCCCTTCTCGTGCAACAGGTCCCTTTTCCTCAGCTCCACGCCCCTTGATTCAGCATCAGACGAGACATATCTCACTGATGGAGGTTCATCTTCGGGGTAGAGTTTAGCCTTCCCCTTATCAGCTGGCTTGGAAGATTCAGCAGCCTCCACCTTGAGGCGTTTGAGCGAAGGCTCAGTACTGTCTTCTTCTGCTGAAGGCACTCGCTTGGCCTTCTTCTTCTTCAGTTTCTTGGCTTTCTTGGCTTTCTTGGCCTCCTTGTTGGCCTTCTTCTTGGCCTTCTGCCTCGCCTGGAGTTGTGGGAAACAGGCCCCCAACGTCTCCTCCATAGAATCATCAGCAGGCGTTTGCTGTGCAGGCTCATCAGGGCTGTCTTCTCTCATGGGAGAGAAGACTTCTTCTTCTTCTGCCTCTCCACTGCCTTGCGTGGATTCTTGGTAATCCCCATAAGGGAATTCCGGATCAGGCCGTGGAGAATTGTGCTCTGCTGACGGGGTATGCGCAGAACTCCATGGCGAAGACGGCAGCTCAGGACTCTGCACAGCCGCAGATGGTAGATCAGCACTCTGAGGCGCTGGAGATGACTCGGCGCTCTGCGCAGGTGGTGATGATTCGGTGCTTGGCACTGGTTCAGATGGCAGGGGGCTGCGCACAGGTGATTCAGACGGCAGAGGGCTGCGCACAGGTGATGCAGACGGCGTCGCACCTTCTTTAGCTGACTCGTGGGATGCACGATCAGATTCTTGACTCGCCACAGAGGGAGTCTTGGATTTGCTTGGTCCGGCGGCAGTCTTGACAGTCCACCGGCGCTTCGTGGGCGTGCCCATTGGTTCAGATGGGCCAGCAGGAATCTCAGTGACCACTCTCCACTTCTTCCTACGAATAGGAAGCTTGCCAAGACGGCCAGTGCGTACAGCACCCTGATCAGCAAGGGTGAGAAGCGCTTCCCTCGCAGCCGCTTCAGCTGCGTCGTCGGCCTTCTTCTTGGCGGCGGATCTCTCAGCCCTAGTGGAAACCATGGTCGAATCTTGGAGGTTTGGAGAGAGAGATCAAAGGTGGAGAGAATCGCAGAAATCTTGGAGAGCAAAGAATGAGAAGATCGTATCAAACGGGCGCCTTCTAACGGCTATAAAAGCAACGGATGAAATCCCAACGGCTCTTTTTGCGGAGTCAGCAATTTCTGCGCAATCCTAGGGACAATATTTCATAATAAATCCCAACTTTGATCGCCCGTATCTTTCATTTGGCCCAACCGAATCTTGATTTTTAAAGTGCGATTTACTCCCCTTGATCCCCTCTTTCGATTCCCTACAAAAACAAACAAAACAAACATTAAATACGCAATTAAAATTACACCACAAAACATACAAACGATCATCGATAAAAACAAAAAAAAAAATAAACTAAGGCATTGGCCTTGACTAAACGAGCACAGGAACCACTCGTTCTCTCTCGTTTCTAACTTCATGCTTCATGTAGGAGGAAGGCTGAGAGAGTCTTTACATCCCCCTCCTCATAGTAGTGCTTCAACCTAGCACCATTGACCATAAATGGTTGTCCTTGCTGCAAGTTTTTTATCTCTACTGCACCATGAATAAAGACATTAGTAACAACAAATGGACCCGACCATCTAGACTTTAATTTGCCTGGAAATAGCTTTAATCGTGAGTTAAATAACAGTACAAGTTGGCCTTTCTTAAAATCTTTGATCCTGAGTCTACTGTCATGCCATATTTTTGTCTTTTCTTTGTACATCTTGGCATTCTCATAGGCCATGTGCCTAAGCTCATCAAGTTCATGCAGCTGTAAAGATCTTAATGTCCCTGCATCCTTCACACAAAAATTTAATTCTTTCATGGCCCAAAATGCCTTGTTCTCCAACTCAAGTGGCAAGTGGCAAGCCTTGCCATATACCAACCTATAGGGAGACATTCCTAGAGGTGTCTTATATGCTGTTCTATAAGCCCAAAGTGCATCCTCAAGCTTGAAAGACCAGTCTTTCCTATTAGGTTTGACTACCTTCTCTAGGATGTTCTTTATCTCCCTATTGGAAATCTCAGCTTGGCCATTTGAGTGTGGATGGTAGGGAGTAGCTACCCTATGTCTGATGTTATACTTAGCCAATATTTTCTCCATAGCCTTATTAATGAAATGTGACCCCTCATCACTAATGATAGCACGAGGAGTCCCAAATCTAGTGAAAATGTGTCTATGCAAGAAATTAGTGACTGTCTTAGCATCATTATTAGGACATGCCTTAGCTTCTACCCACTTTGTCACGTAGTCTACTGCTACTAGAATATACAAGTTACCTGATGATGGAGGGAAGGGTCCCATGAAATCAATGCCCCATACATCAAAGAGTTCTAACTCCAAGATGTAGGTGAGGGGCATCTCATCCTTACGACTGAGGTTACCTGTCCTTTGGCACTCGTCACAGTTGTGGGCATAGTTGTGGGCGTCCTTAAAGATTGTTGGCCAGTAGTAGCCACTTTGAAATACCTTGGCAGCTGTTCTTTGACCACCAAAGTGCCCACCGTAAGGAGATGAATGACAGTGCTGCAGCACAGACTTCGCTTCAGCAGCTGAAACACATTTCCTCAACAACCCATCAGCACAGGTCCTGTAAAGTATGGGGTCATCCCAGATGAATTTCCTTGCTTCATGGAGGAACCTTTTCTTCTCTTGTCCTCCCTTGAACACTGGTAATACCTGTGATGCACGGAAGTTAGCAATGTCAGCGAACCAAGGTTCCTCATCGTTATCACGATGAGTCAAAACAAAGATATGTTCATCTATAAAAGCATCAGAAATTGCGGGGTCCGCAATTTTTTCGCAATTGTGCTGCAATCGAGACAGGTGATCTGCAACCACATTTTCACATCCCTTCTTGTCCCGAATGTCCAAATCGAATTCCTGCAGCAATAACACCCATCTAATTAGTCTAGGCTTAGCATCAGCCTTTCTCATTAGATATTTTAAAGCAGAATGGTCAGTATATACAATGGTCCTAGTTCCTACAATATAGTTCCTAAATTTTTCACAAGCAAATACTACAGCAAGCATCTCTTTCTCTGTAGTTGTATAGTTACATTGGGCCTCATTCAAGGTCTTACTAGCATAATAAACAGGATGTGTGAGCTTGTCAATCTTCTGTCCTAACATGACTCCTACAGCATAGTCACTGGCATCACATAGCATCTCAAATGGGAGATCCCAATTTGGTCCTACTATGATTGGTGCTGTGACCAGTGCTTCCTTAAGAGCTTTCCAAGCTACTACACATTCTTTAGAAAAGATGAATGGTCTACCTAGCTCTAGAAGCTCGCACAGAGGCTTGGCTATCTTAGAAAAGTCCTTGATGAACCTTCTATAGAAGCCAGCATGCCCTAAGAAGCTTCTAATGGCTTTGACGTTCTGGGGCTCTACCAATTTCTCTATGACCTCTATTTTTGCTCTATCCACTTCTACTCCCGCCCTTGACACTCGATGTCCTAAGACAATCCCTTCATCTACCATAAAATGGCACTTTTCCCAATTCAGGACTAGGTTAGTCTCCTCACACCTAGTCAGGACTTGTCCTAGGTTTTCTAGACAGGTTTTAAATGAGTCCCCAAAGACTGAGAAGTCATCCATGAATATTTCTATCATGGACTCATCCAACTCAGAGAAGATGGCCATCATGCACCTCTGGAAAGTTGCCGGTGCATTGCATAAGCCAAAAGGCATTCTGCGGAAGGCAAACGTTCCAAAAGGGCAAGTGAAGGTGGTCTTCTCTTGATCCTTAGGGTCTATAGTTATTTGATTGTAGCCTGAATAGCCATCTAGGAAACAGTAGTAGGCTCTACCAGCTATTCTGTCTAGCATCTGGTCAATAAACGGTATGGGGAAGTGGTCTTTTTTAGTTTCTTTATTTAGTTTTCTGTAATCCATACATACCCTCCACCCTGTGACAGTCCTTGTTGGAATTAGTTCGTTATTCTCATTGACTACCACAGTTATTCCCCCCTTTTTAGGTACACATTGGATGGGGCTCACCCACTGACTACTAGCTATGGGGAAAATTACTCCTGCATCTAACCACTTTATTATTTCTTTCTTCACTACCTCTTTCATAGAGGGGTTTAACCTACGCTGGTGATCTACCCTAGGTGTGTGTTCTTCCTCTAGAATAATTTTGTGCATACAATAAGAAGGGCTAATGCCTCGAATATCAGCAATAGACCATGCTATAGCCTTCCTATGTTGCTTAAGCAGTAAAATTAAATCAACCTCATGCTGTTCACTTAGCTTAGAAGAAATAATTACAGGCAGCGTATCATTCTCTCCTAGATATGCATATTTGAGGTGAGTTGGTAGTGGTTTTAGTTCTAAAACAGGTGGATGCTCAATGGAGGGCTTCAGAGGGTTAATAATTCTATCAGTTAAATCTATAGTCATACATACATGCTGAGGGTTATTTACAGGCATGTTCATTATGTCAGCTACATTTAGATCATCTACATCTATTTGTACATATTCACTAGCATGCTTGGTTAATAATACATGCTCTAATTGTTCTTCCATAAGTGAGTCAATAACATCCATGCTAGCACAAGACTCAGAATCAGAGGGGTATTTTAAAGCTTTGTAAACACTAAATTTTACCTCTTCATCATGAACTCTCATAGTTAACTCACCTTTTTGCACATCTATTAGTGCCCTACCTGTGGCTAGAAATGGCCTACCTAGCAGGATGGGTACCTCCTTGTCTGCTTCAAAGTCCAGGACAATGAAATCTGCAAGGAAAATGAATTTGTCAACTTTAACTAGAATATCCTCAATCTTACCTTCTGGATATGCGATGGATCTGTCTGCTAGTTGTAAAGTGACAGTAGTTGGACGTGCTTCTCCTATTCCCAACTGACGGAATAGGGACAGGGGCATGAGATTTATGCTGGCGCCCAGGTCACAAAGCGCTCTGCCCACATGCTTGCCTCCAAGTTCTACAGGTAGGGTGAAGGAACCAGGATCCTTCTCCTTCTTGGGCAGCTTGTTCTGGAGGATGGCACTGCATTCCTCGGTGAGGTTTACTGTTTCAAACTCACCAATTATCTTTTTGTTAGTAATGATATCCTTCAAAAATTTTACATATGAAGGCATAGACTGTAAAACCTCTACAAAAGGAATGTTCACATGCACTTGCTTAAGTATTTCTAAGAATTTATTAAAATGAACTTCCTGTTCCTGCTTCTTCTTCAGCCTTCGAGGGTATGGAGGTGGTGGCACATATGCAGGCACGTCAGGACGCCTTAAGATAGGTGGAGGTCTTGGAATTTCTTCTACCTCCTCACTGATTGGCTCCAGCCTGGCTCCTGATGTGCTAGTTGGTGGTGGACCTTGGCTTGGCAGAGACTCCAGTGGAGCACTAGACTCAGTGTTCTCTACTCTTTTTGGTGTGTCCTTTGTAATGCTCACCAATGGTCTTCCACTCCTAAGTTCAATGGCTTGAACTTGTTCTTTGCCATCTCTCCTTGGTACCTCGGTATCAGCAGGGAGTCTACCTTGGGGCCTACTTTTAAGTTCATTGGCTAACTGGCCTATTTGGTTTTCCAGGCTCCTAAGGGTAGCTTGCTGGCTCTGAAGAGTAGCATCATTTTTAGCTATATATTCCTTGAGTAGGTTTTCTACAGACGATCCTACAGGTTGATTGTAAGGCTTTTGGTACATTGACTGGTTATGTTGGGGAGTGAAACCAGGTGTTCCATTCGGCCTTGGTTGGTTAGGATTTTGGTTAGTGTTTTGCTGGCCACCCCATGACAGGTTAGGGTGGTTTCTCCAACCAGGATTGTAAGTTTGTGAGTAGGGGTTGTTCCTTGGCTGCTGCTGACTTCCTACATAGCAGACCGAGGATGGATTCCCAGGACAGTATTCATAAGGGTGTCCTTCCCCACAGAATCCACAGATTGGTGCCTCGCCTTGACTTGGTTGAGTGCCCATTGACATGGCTGTGGCGGTATTGGCACTGGTTTGGAGATTGGCCTGAGCCATTTGCTTAACTAAGTTGGTCAGGGCGTTTATTTGGGTGCTCATGGCGCTTAGAGCATCCTTGTCTTGAGCTCTAGTTGGCTCTACAGGATCGTCTGACCATCTACAGTGAGATGTTGAGATCTTCTCCAAGATCTCATAAGCTTCGTTGTAACTCTTGGACAACATGGAACCTCCAGCAGATGAATTTAAGACTTGTCTGGTGCTGGGGTTGCATCCTTTAAAGAAAACTTCTATTTGAATACACCATGGAATGCCATGGTGTGGACATTTAACGAGAAGATCTTTAAATCTAGTCCAAGCTTCGTGAAGAGACTCACTTGGAGCTTGTTTAAATTTGACTATGTCATCACGGAAAGTAGAATTCCTATCAGGTGGGAAGTATTTGACTAGGAATTTTTCTGCTAGATCTGTCCAATTGCGAACAGATCCTGAGGGTAAAGAATTTAGCCACGTTTTGGCTTTGTCCCTCAAAGAATAAGGGAAAAGATATAGCCTAAGGGCCTCTTGGGAAACTCCAGGGATTAGGAAGGTGTCACTAACTCCTAGGAAGTTCCTAAGGTGATTATGGGGGTCCTCATTTTCTATTCCAAAGAATTGTCCCACAGTGGACAACATTTGGAACATCACTGGCTTTAACTCGAAAGAGTGGGCAGTGATTTCAGGACGGATTATGCTGGGGTTCAGCTCCCCAGGCATAGGTACTAGATATGAAAGAATGGCACTATTCTTGTCATTCGCTATTTCTATGGGGTTGCGAACGGCAGGTGCTGGATTTGGAACTAAATCGCCCATTTCTTTGTTTTCAGGTAAGATTTGAGGTATAGGAGGTTGTTTAAAGAGGCGTTTCTTTGCTTTATTTCTAGCTCGAAGTGATCTTTCAAGTTCAGGATCGAACTCTAAATTACTATGTGAACGCTCACTCATAAACTACCTTAACAGTACCTGCAAAAGAAATGAAACAGATTAGTTTCACTCAATGATAAACTTGGTTTTCTTAAACTTAACAACTTCGTTTTCACTTAAAAATAAGTCCCCGGCAGCGGCGCCAAAAACTTGTTGCGTGCTCACTGTGTAAAGATAAAGAAGCAAAAGGATGGAGAGAGCACTTAGAACATGCAAGCATACATGGTCTCACAGCAAGTAGTAAGTATATTTAATTCGTTTTTTCCACAGAGACTTAATTTTAGCTATTCGCGAAGTGTGTTTGTTAAGAAAGATGGGATGGATTTGATGGGGTAAAATTGGTTTTTAATTAACTACTTTTTGCTGAATGTATAAAGGAACATGCCATAAACAAATTAAAGTGAAAATCAGGCTTAAAGGTCAAGAGATGAAATCAATAAACGCAGAAGAAAACAGCTAGACAGAAGACAATTTGGCAGAATTGCGAGAACCGCAATTAATCCGCAATTAAATGGCAGCGAAACTGGTTAGATAGGTGAATTAAGGGCTACTAATGACTGTCCTATAAGCATTTTATTACGATTATCAAGCTTTGGATCAACTCTCTATACATTAAACTCACTCTATCTCAAGTATCGTCCGATTCCATGCATGAGAGACTCAAGTTTACTTGACTTCAAAGTAAGGTCTTAAGCATCTTGTTAAAACAGGAGTGTTCAGTTTATACTAGGGAAACGCCTATTCCTAGGTCGTTTCCTGATTACCATGGAAGGCTAGCATGATTATACGACTCTGAACTCTTACTCCTTCCAGAGGTTAGGAGTTCTTTGGACAAAATGGATGGCCAATCGAAATTGCCCGTGGGATGAAGCTTACATATAATCAATGTTTGAGTGTTGATCTACCTACTTGACTTACGTTTTTTAGCCTATAGTTCTGTCATTAGCATGCCCCTAAATGAATTTAGTTACTCATGGATATATGTAGAACAGAAATATAAGATAAAGTAGACATGCTTAGAAGGAAAAAGTGCTTAAAACAGCAAGCCAAACTCGTAGCAGAATAAGGAATAACTGTGAAATGCAGAAACTTACTTTGATTACTTCAAGTGTTTGAATGACAAAGGAAAGCTTAAACAGAATGAATTCAAGGCAGACAACAACGAAATGCAATAAGTAAATGACTAAGCTAAGAACAACATTGAACAGAAATGGAATTGAGAAGGAAAGAGCAGAAAACAGTAAAGGTGTGCTGGAAATCTTCGTGGCAGTCGCCTCGAATGATGGTGATGAGAATTCAGCCGTGCTTGGATGAATCCAATTGAGAGAGAAGAAGAATCTTCTCTCCTTCCTATCAGATTATCGACTCCAAAAGCTGAGAACCTCACTCCAACAGACGGCAAGGGAAAATCGAGAGAAATGGTGGACTGTGAGAAGACTTCTGCACGTTGAATGATGACTGAACCTCCGACTTTGGCCCCCTTTTATAGTAGTTTGCAGGTGCGATTGGGCCAAGGAGAACCATCAATCTTCAACGTCGTATATCAGAATGGGTGGAGGAGAAAGAACGAATCCCTGAAAAGTCGGATCTAAACAGAAAAATGTCAGCCAACTTACGGTTTTAACTTGAATAATTGCGGCCACCGCAATTATTCCGCAATGCATTCGCAAGGGTTATTTTTTCATTCTTTTCTTCGGTTTTCACCCCTTTTCCTACCTATTGTGCATAAGTCCTATATTAGCTACCTTCTTCTAATTCTCATATTAAAGCATAGGTTTAGGCTAAATGCTCACAAAAACACCTAAATGTGTACATCTTCTTAAGCTAAATGGGTCCTAAATAAGTCACTTTCAGAGACTTAACACTGTCCTCTCGGCTCTTAGCCCACTTTTGGGTCGTTTTGGCTCCCGAGCTCCGTTTGGCCTATCGTTTTGACCCGAACACTTCCCGAAACATGTTAAATGACCTTTTTAGCCCCGAAAATCATCAATGGACTTTCCGAGCTCTTCACCATGAAATCACCTACAAGGAAGCATTTTAATCAATATATATCATGGTTTTAGCTAGAATTAGGGACATTAAGATAGCTCTATTTTGGAGCTATCAAAATACCCCCGACCTAAATCTTGCTAGTCCTCGAGCAAGGTATACTCTAAATAATCTCCAAAGAATTAAATGCATGCTTGGACTCTAATCTCAATGCTTGTGAAACAAGGTACTTGTAGTAAATTCAAAACCATCAAAAGCATGCAAACGTTGAAATCATTTCAAAATTTAAACTCCTATTCCCTTACGTGTGTGTGTGCTTAGCACCTCTCAACCTAGCTCCCGCAAGCCCGGAACAACCTTATACAGTCCTATGACTCGTTTTCCCCCTACTTATGGCGATAAGAACAGTCTAACGGCTTTTAGTGATAGGAATAGCAACAAAACAAAAGGCCTAAATTTTATTCTTTTTCCTTGAGTACTTTGTACCCATTTTCTTTTTCTTTTTGAACCACTTTTTTTTATTTTTTTCTCCAAGAGAGCCTAACACGTCAAACCAAATTTTAGCTTCACGTTTTTAAGGACCATTGCTCACTTCCATTAGTTCCCCTTTCATGCAGTGACAACCGTGGGTTACACGATCGCCCCTGGTTACACGGGCAACACAAGAAGGAGGAGCAACTCTGGAGGTTTTATTTATCATGCAAACACTTTTTTTTTTTAGGCAATAGCTTCGCTATACACAAATGAGTTATTACTACTTCTACACATCAAGCCTCCCTAATGGTACCTTTCGGGGTGACAACAAGGTTTCAGACAAAATAAGATCAGTCTAGACCTACAGAACTGAGGATAAGAGTGTTATGTGCTCAGTGAATGTAGGGAAATAACAGAAAAAATTTTAAAATAGGCTCAAAATGTGCATACATCGTCAAATTTTCGAATCATACAAATACGGAGTGTTCACAAGCAAATCACAGACCGTCCTCATCGGACACATGCATTCAGATTCTAATCTAACAGCCAGAGTACACGTATGCTCGACAACTACTAAGAAGTCTCATCTCTATGTATCAACAAACTCCACCCCCCACCTTAAGATATGCATTGTCCCCAATGCATTCAACTATAAAAACAATAAAATCCTAAGGGAACAGAAAACCTCCCCTGAATTTTGTGGAGCTGACGGGTGGAGATGTGCACCATCGTCCTCCAATGGGCTCTCGAGTCGTCGACCGTTCCACCTTTTCTCCTAGGAAAACAAGAAAACAAACAACAACTCAAAAGCAAGTATATACAAGAACAAAGCAATAAAGAACAGAATTACAGTCCAAACTCGGGTGCCTCCGAGAAGCGCAAATTTTTAGAGTCGATTGCTCGACTCTATTCACTCTTCCACTCATCCATAATCGATCGGGGGTGGCGCTAGAAGTAATGTGGCGTCATAGCACTCAGCGTCCCCCTCGTGGAAAATCTTCAACCGGTGCCCATTCACTTTCTGCACCTCATCGGAGTCCAAGCTCTGAATCTCTACACTGCCATAAGGAGAAATTTTAGTTATGGTATAGGGTCCTTTCCAACGGGAACGAAGCTTACCTGGCATGAATTTCAGACGGGAATCGAAGAGCAGAACTTTCTGACCGACTTCGAAGTCTTTCTTTAAGATCCTTCGGTCATGAAACTGTTTGGACTTCTCTTTATAGATCCTGGAGTTCTCATAAGAGTCCAAACGCAGTTCCTCCAATTCCTGTAACTGAAGCAATCGTGCCTCGCCAGCTTCGTCAGGGCTCATGTTACACTTCTTGATCGCCCAGAATGCTTTGTGCTCAATCTCCACGGGTAAGTGGCACGCCTTACCAAAAACCAACCGGTATGGGGACATACCGATAGGGGTTTTGTAGGCGGTGCGGTAGGCCCACAAAGCATCCTGCAAACGATCGCTCCAATCCTTCCTACTCGGTCTCACGGTTTTCTCCAGAATTGATTTCACCTCTCTGTTGGAGACCTCGGCTTGCCCATTGGCTTGGGGATGGTAGGCGGTGGACACGCGATGATGCACACCATACTTCCTCAGCAAAGCCTCCACAGATCGGTTGCAAAAATGAGTCCCCTGGTCACTGATTATGGCTCGTGGGATTCCAAACCTGGTAAAAATACGAGACTGAACGAACCTAACAACAGAATTAGCATCGTTAGTCTTCGTGGCTTTCGCCTCAACCCACTTGGAAACATAATCAACAGCCAGCAATATATAAGAAAAACCACAAGAAGGCGGGAAGGGTCCCATAAAATCCATGCCCCAAACGTCAAAGATTTCACATACTAAGACAGGAGTTTGAGGCATTTCATTTCTACCAGATATCGACCCTATTCTTTGACATCTATCGCAGGTTTTACAAAATTCATGCGCATCTTTAAACAGAGAAGTCCAGTAAAACCCACTATCTAAAACTTTCCTAACTGTCCTCCTAGGCCCAAAATGTCCCCCACATGCATAATCATGACAGAAAGCAAGAATAGACGCATGCTCATTCTCAGGGACACATCTCCTAATTATTTGATCAGAACAGAACTTCCATAAATTGGGATCCTCCCAAACATAGTACTTAGCGTCGCTTTTCAGCTTCGCTTTCATACTATGAGAGAAACCAGAAGGAAAATTACCTGTGGCCAAGTAATTTACCATATCAGCATACCAGGGAAGGACTGTATCAAGTCTGAAGAGTGTCTCATCGGGGAAATCTTCATTCAGAGGCAGGAGGTCTTCCTTTCTGACCAAGCGGCTCAGGTGGTCGGCTACCGGGTTTTCTGCTCCTCTCCTATCCTTGATCTTCACATCGAAGTCCTGGAGAAGCAAAATCCACCGAAGTAGCCTCGGTTTTGCGTCCTTCTTGGTCATCAGGTACCGAACAGCTGCATGATCAGAGAAAACAGTTACTTGAGAGCCAATAATGTAAGGACGAAATTTATCAAGCGCAAATACAATAGAAAGAAGTTCTTTTTCCGTTGTCGTGTAATTGCACTGCGCTGGATTAAGCGTCCTGGAGGCATAGTAAATGACACGGCTCTTATTCTCGATCCTCTGACCGAGCACGGCTCCCAAGGCATAGTTGCTGGCGTCGCACATAATTTCGAACGGCAAGTCCCACTGGGGTGGGTGTATGATGGGCGCGCTCGTCAAACTATCCTTGAGCAAATCGAAGGCTTTTCGGCACTCCTCCCCAAAATCGAACGCTACATCCTTCTGAAGGAGGTACGTCATAGGCATGGCAACCTTGGAGAAGTCCTGGATAAACCTGCGATAAAACCCTGCATGGCCAAGAAAAGATCGAACCTCCCTAACATTCGTTGGGTATGGCAGATTAGAGATAACATCAATTTTAGCCTTATCTACCTCTATACCCTTAGCAGAAACCACATGCCCTAAAACGATACCTTGACTCGCCATAAAGTGACATTTTTCAAAATTTAGAACAAGGTTCATCTCAATACATCTTTTCAGGACACGCGATAAGTTATCTAAACAGTCATCGAAGGAATTGCCATAAACTGTAAAATCATCCATGAACACTTCAATGCATTTTTCTACAAACTCAGAAAATATACTCATCATGCATCTCTGAAATGTACCAGGAGCGTTACAAAGCCCAAAAGGCATCCTTCTAAATGCAAATGTGCCAAAGGGGCACGTGAACGTTGTTTTCTCTTGGTCTTCTATGGCTATGGGGATTTGGTAAAAGCCAGAGAAACCATCGAGAAAACAAAAGAATGGCTTCCCAGCTAAACGCTCCACCATCTGATCAATAAAAGGAATGGGAAAATGGTCCTTCCTAGTGACCTCATTAAGCTTCCTAAAGTCTATGCACATTCTCCATCCATTTTGAATCCTTTTGGGCACTAATTCATTTTTCTCATTCCTAACCACAGTCATGCCAGTTTTCTTAGGAACAACATGGATAGGACTAACCCATTTACTATCTGAGATAGGATAGATGATACCTGCCTCGAGGAGTTTGAGAATCTCAGAAACTACTACTTCCTTCATCGCGGGATTGAGCCTCCTTTGGGGCTCTCGTGAAGGTTTCGCTCCATCCTCGAGCAGGATTCTGTGCATGCACGTAGCTGGACTTAGCCCATGTAAATCTGCTAATATACATCCAATCGCCAGCTTGTGCTCTTTAAGAACTTCCATTAACTTCCCTTCCTGAGCCGGCATAAGGTTTTTCGCTATGATGACCGGCAACGTCTCATCACCCCCCAAATACGCGTATTTGAGATGATCAGGTAAGTCTTTCAACTCCAATTTAGGTGCCTGCAAAGTAGAGGGGAGCATTTTAGCATGATTCTGAACAGTTGCCAAAGAAGAGACAGTTGAATCACAAAGTTCAGACATGGAAGGTTCATGCATATCAGATTCATCAAAAAGATCAGTCAAAAATAATGGGTCATCCCCATCTCTATCAGACATGCATTCTTCCTGAACTAACGATTCAATTGTATCTACTTGACAAAGAGAGTGGGCGCTCTCATCATGCTCCAACTCATTAGACACATCAACCTCAACAACTTGTCCACGATACTCAACAGATAAAGTGCCCTTATCTACATTTATCTTAGTTTTAGCAGTTTTCATAAAGGGCCTACCTAATAAGATCGACGCAGACGAAGAATCAGAATTTCCATCCATTTTCAGAATATAAAAATCCACAGGAAAAATCAGCCCGTTAACATTAACTAATACATCTTCCACTACCCCTAAAGGATGCACGCAAGACCTATCAGCAAGTTGTATAACAACACCGGTTTCCTGTATTTCTTTTAAGTTCAAATCCCGATACACAGAGTGAGGCATAACACTAATGGAGGCTCCTAGATCTAGCATGGCTCTTCTAATTTTCTTACCTCCAATAGTGCAAGGGAGAGAAAACATACCTGGATCGTCACATTTTTCTGGTAAGTTCTTCGTGATTAAAGCGGAGACATTTTTACTTACCACGACGCGCTCTTTCTCTTTTGTCTTCCTCTTGTTGGTGCATAACTCCTTCAGGAACTTAGCGTACCTTGGGATTTGCTTGATGGCATCCAACAGAGGGATGTTGATCTCTACTTTCTTGAATGTGTTTAAGAACTCCTCCTCGTAGTTTTCCTTGGGCGGTCTCGCTAACCTGCTAGGAAAAGAAGCCTTAGGCACATAAACTCTAGTGCACGTAGGATCGAAATTTACCCCATGCCACCGTGGTTCGGGATTTTCTGTCTGTGGCTCGATGTGGCCATGATCGACTTCCACCGGCGGGGTACTAGTGGGAAGATGCTTCCCACTTCTCAGAGTGATGGCACTAGCGCTCTCCGCGTTCTGATGCTCGATCACTGTCAACCTCTTACTGACCTGAATCACTGCATCGCTCAAAGTTTGAAACTGCTCTCGAGTTTCCCTGTGTTGTGATTCAAGTATTTCTTCCAACGATCTACCTGAAACAGAAGAACGGGGTTGTGAGTTATTTTTCAAAGCAAGAATAACACTACTTACTTCAAAAAGTTGAGCCTTGAGCTCGTCCACGTCCCTGATCAGGCGATCTTTCTTCTTGTCTCCATCTCCACTCCGCTCCAAGCTTCTAGCCAAGTTGGAAATCAAAGCTCTAGCTTCAGCGGGTGTTTTATCCATGAGACATCCTCCACTTGCGACATCAACTAACTGTCGGTTTGGCGGTAAGAGACCTTCGTAGAAGTTCTGAATGAGTTGTTGTTCAGCTACTTGGTGGTTGGGACAATCCTCACACAATCGACCAAATCGCTCCCAACACTCAAGAACGGTCTCTTTTTCTCCTTGCTCAATTCTATTTATCATTCTTCTAAGGGCGGAAACCTTGGGAGGCGGAAAATACTTCGCATAAAACGCTCCCTGCAGCTCTGCCCAAGAAGTGATGGACCCAGTCGGTAAGTAATGCATCCAATCTCTCGCCTCTTCCTTCAAGGTGAAGGGAAAGGCTCTGAGATGGAGTTGATCTGCAGTGATGCCGTCGGTCCTAAATGACGAACACACCATCTTGAATGCCTTGAGATGTCTGACTGGATTCTCATCTGTATTACCACAAAAAGAAGGCAATAAGTTAACCAGACCAGCTTTAAGTTCAAAATTACCTGAAGCTACCGGATACAATATACTCGATGTGTTCCGGCCTAGCTCCGATGATGCAAGCTCCCTCATGGTTCTTTGACGCTCAAGATTACCCACGACCTCCATCTTGGCGCTTCTTTTGAATTTTCAAAGAATGACTGCGCTCCAAGAACTCAAACAAAACGCGTAAAATAATACAAAAGAATTAAACTGTACAAAAAGAAATAAAGAAAATTTTTAAAACTAACAAACCTAACTTAACTAAACTAAATTAATTAATTCCCCGGCAGCGGCGCCAATTTTGGTAGACGTACTTTTGGGGTACTCCAAATTCAAGCTGTCGAGGCTTGCCAAAATACAATTTATAAACCCGAATACACCGAGCTATTTGTAGCTAAGTGGCAACGGGGTCGATCCACAGGGAAATAAGAAATTCAATCTAACTAAGTCTAATTTGCCAGAAATAAAAGAATGCACAAATTAAAGAATGGTAATTTGGTTTTGGGGTAAGGGAGCTCCTAATTATGCTAACGGAAAATTAAATGACAACGTGCAAAAATTAAACGGTTGTGCTTAACTTCGAGAAATGGAATTGCTCGTTATGGATGTTCGGATCATTGATACGGTTTACGCGTTAGCTAATTCATGCACACAATTCATTTAGTTATTCCTAACTCAAATGACCCAAGGAATTAATTAGACTCGTGCAATTCTAATTAAACTTGGCCAAAAATCTATCTACGGTAGCGATCCCTAAATCGATTACGTGCCAGTGACGGGAACATTGCGACGGTCTAATCCTAAGACTAACCCGGTTTCTCTCTTGCCTTAAGCCTAACATGAAAACGTTAATTAATTCAGTTTACCAATGTCACTTTGGGCCGAACTAATTAGCCATGTTTAGACCCGTGCTACCTAGCGGTATAGGCAATTCTACGTCCCAACCTTTAGCCCTCTATCATGCATAGGAATTAGATTGTCAAACTAATTTAGCTACACATGCTAGAATTGGATGAAGAACAAGCAAGAAATGCATAAACAAGCTAAATGGCTTAACATTCACAAAGGGGAAAATCTCCCCAAACATCCATAATTTACAAATCCAAACCCAAAATCAAGCACTAACCTTGGTTTAGCCTTCCATGGAGGTTGGATTAATCCAATCTCCCATGGAAGAGCTTGGAATCATGCACAAAGAAGGAGAAAAAGTACAAAAATGGCGGAAAATGGAGGTAGACCCGAGAGGAGAAGCTTGGAGAAGAAGGAGAAGGGAAAAAGATGCCTGAAAAACGCGTTTTCACGCTTTTAAAGCTCGGAGCGTCGAGACGCTAGGCCAGCGTCTCGACGCTGTGCCCTAAGTTGGCAGGCGCGCGCGCGCGGGGCGGCGTCGAGACGCGCGCGCGGCGTCGAGCGAGTGTCGAGACGCTTGCTCTCGGGTGGATCTTCAAATGTACGCTTCAGAGTTCGGAGCGTCGAGACGCTCGGCCAGCGTCTCGACGCTGTCGGCGTTGAGCGAGCGGTGAGACGCGCGCTCGACGCTGATGCACGTCTAGCTTGGGGAATCGTCGGGGCAGCGTCGAGCTAGCGTCGAGCTAGCGTCTAGACGCTGGGGCGCACGCAGATCTTCAATGACGGGCGCGCGGGCGAGGCGGACACGGGCGAGGGCGCGCGCGGACATGGGCGAGGCGGAGCGAGCTGGCGCGCGGGCGCGAGGCGAGGCGGCGCGCGCGGGCGCGCGCGCGTCTGGCCGTCTGGGCGCGGGCGTGCGGTGCTTGCGAGCGGCGCGCGCGTGCTGCGTTCGTTGGGCGACTGGGCGCTGGGCGCCGGCGCTTGGGCGCTGTCCTCTCGGCTCTTAGCCCACTTTTGGGTCGTTTTGGCTCCCGAGCTCCGTTTGGCCTATCGTTTTGACCCGAACACTTCCCGAAACATGTTAAATGACCTTTTTAGCCCCGAAAATCATCAATGGACTTTCCGAGCTCTTCACCATGAAATCACCTACAAGGAAGCATTTTAATCAATATATATCATGGTTTTAGCTAGAATTAGGGACATTAAGATAGCTCTATTTTGGAGCTATCACCTACCGTCTCGACGCTACGTCGATTACAGAAGCTAAAATGACGATTTTCTGCAGAATTTTGAGACATCTTCTCCATTCTTAGGCAATTCTTCTTCTTCTTCCTCTCGTTTTTCCACCATTTTTCCTTTAGCTCAGCCATTGTTGGCTTTTTTATGAGCTTGCTTCTTGTATCTTGTTGATGACATCTTCCATGGCTTACCTTGGAGCGGAATTGACAACCCGTTCCATGGACGGCTAAGGTAAGAGTGAACGGTTTGGGAAACATTTGAGGGATTTTTGTTAGATGTTTTAGTTTTGATAATCTATGCTTTGATTACATTTTGGTGGCTGTTTATTTGCATTTATCTCTCTTGCTTCATCCATGGCATATGTTAGATTTCGACGATTGACACTCGAGCTGTCTTGCATGTTGTGTATGTTAAAGAGTAGCGATGCCGTGCCTCTCACTGCTCGACTAAGTAACACAGATTGATAAAACTAAATCGGAGTATCGAGTCGTGTATGATGGTTGTTGATTGCATACAGCGTTGGCGGGCAATCAGTTAGCAATTAGATTACGCGCTTGAATGTTCGTCGCGGTTAGCTAGTGACTATCTAGAATAAATTTAGGGCTGATCACCTTAATGCAATTTTGGATAATGTTTAATCGGAACTGTGTGGTCTGATTAATTTCTATGGAGCCGGCTACCTTGGGGCTTCTCGGGTAGTCGTCCGTGTGTACTATAAACTGTTTGCCATGAATTTTGTATTAAATGATAAGCTGAATTTGTCTAACAATTAATCCCGAAAATCCCCAAACCGTGCACGCGTCTCTCTCTTTTATTTCTCCCGGTTTATTGCTTTCTTTGCATGCTGAAAAATTCCCCCGTTACAGAAACATTGATCAATTAATTCATCTCAATTTTAATATTAATTTCGATCATACCTTCTCCTTGGATCGACCCTGTTACCACTGGCTGCAAAGCCATTGAGAATAGGCTTATAAATTGTATTTTGGCGAGTCTCGACAACTCGAATTTGGACTACCCCAAAAGTAGATCTACCATTCTGTATGTAAAGTTGATTTGTTAGACACTTTAGAACAGAAAGAATGCATGACTGTTGTTGATGGGAATGACCCATTTACTTTAACTAAGACTGTTGGCGAGATTGAAAATAGCATGCCCCTTTTGTCTGAATCATGTGAAAAAGATGTTATTGCTTTAGAGGCATGTGAAAAGCCAACTAAGATGTTACCATCTCTTTTGCAGGCTCCCAAACTGGAACTTAAGGAGTTGTCGGCTCACCTCAAGTACGTGTACTTGGGGGAGGTGGAGACACTTTCGGTAATTATTTCTAAGGAGCTTACATCAGAGCAAGAAAGCAAGTTGGTGGAGATACTGAAGAAAAACAAGCAAGCTATAGGATGGACGTTGGCGGATTTGCATGGGTTGAGTCCAGTTCTATGTATGCACAAGATATGGCTAAATGATGGAGCAAAGCCATCCCGAGAGCCTCAGAGGAGACTGAACCCGACCATGAAAGAGGTAGTACTGTCTGAGATACACAAACTCCTTGACGCAGGTATCATCTATCCAATTTCTGATAGTCAGTGGGTAAGCCCGATTCATGTTGTACCTAAAAAGATGGGCATAACTGTTATTAGGAATGAGAAGGGTGAGTTAGTACCTAAACGTGTCAAAAATGGGTGGAGGATGTGTATAGATTTTAGAAAATTGAATGATGTGACCAAAAAGAACCATTTCTCAATCCCTTTCATAGATCAGATGGTGGAGCGTTTAGCTGGGAAGCCATATTTCTGTTTTCTAGATGGTTTTTCTGGATTTTATCAAATTTCCATAGCTCAGGAAGACCAAGAAAAGACCACGTTTACCTGCCCATTTGGCACTTATGCATATAGGAGGATGCCTTTTGGCCTTTGTAATGCTCCAGGAACGTTCCAGCGTTGCATGATGAGTATATTTACTAAATTCGTAGAAAAATACATAGAGGTCTTTATGGATGATTTCACAGTCTATGGGAGTTCATTTGATGATTGCCTGATTAACTTGTCTAGAGTCATGGAAAGATGCATAGAAACTAATCTAGTCTTAAATTTCGAGAAGTGTCATTTCATGGCCAGTCAAGGCATAGTCCTAGGTCACGTTGTGTCAGCTAGGGGAATATAGGTGGATAAGGCGAAAATTAATGTTATTTCTGATTTACCTTACCCCACAAATATTAGGGAAGTGCGTTCTTTTCTTGGCCACGCAGGTTTCTATCGCAGGTTCATCAAGGACTTCTCGAAGATAGTGACCCCGATGACGAGCTTGCTTAAAAAAGATGTCCCATTCTGCTTTGGCAAGGAGTGCAAGCATGCCTTTGATATGCTGAAAAAGTGTCTGACCAATGCACCCATCATTCATCCACCGCAGTGAGGGACCCCCTTTGAGATCATGTGCGATGCAAGCAATTACCCGGTTGGCGCTGTGCTTGGTCAGAGGTTAGACAAGAGGAGCCACGTGATATATTATGCCTCCAGGACGCTCAACTCCGCGCAGATCGGTTACACCACAACAGAGAAGGAGCTGCTTTCCATTGTATTTGCTCTTGATAAATTCAGACCTTATATACTTGGATCTAAAGTGGTCGTATTTTCTGATCATGCAGCAGTTCGATACTTGATGAACAAGAAGGACTCGAAGCCTAGGTTGCTCAGGTGGGTACTGCTCCTTCAGGAGTTCGATGTTTCAGTCTAGGACAAGAAGGGATCAGAAAATACGATCGCCGATCACTTGAGCCGGATTGTGCGAGGAGAAGATGACTTGCAGCTGAATGACGATTTCCCAGATGAGGTCCTCTTCCAGGTGAACGTGGAGGTACCCTGGTATGCCGACATAGTCAATTATTTGGTCACAGGTACGTTCCCATTTGACTATTCGTACAATAGGAGGGTTAAGCTAAAAAGCGACGCCAAGAGTTATGTCTGGGAAGAACCTACGTTATGAAAATTCTGTGCAGACCAAGTCATTAGGACATGTGTCCCTAAATCTGAACATAAGTTCATTCTCGAGTTTTTTCATGAGTTTGCATGCGGGGGGCACTTTGGGCCATCTAGGACAGCAAGGAAAATACTTGATTGTGGGTTTTTCTGGCCATCATTGTTTAAAGACTGTTTTGAATTCTGTAAATCATGTGATCAATGTCAAAGGAAAGGATTCATTCCAAGTAGGAACGAAATGCTCCAAACCTCTATACTGACTTGTGAAATTTTTTAGGTTTGGGGTATGGATTTTATGAGACCTTTCCCCTCTTCATGCGGTTTTGTTTATATATTACTGGCTGTGGACTATGTTTCTAAGTGGGTGGAAGCCAAGGCCACTGTTACCTCGCCAAAAGTACATTATTTAGGGCTATATTTACCTTAAAACCTTGTACATTCTTGAGTGTTTTTGTTAAGAGTTAGCTTAATGTGTGCTTAAATGCGAGAATTTGAGAAATGATGCTAAAATATGACTTATTTTGAAAATGAACGAAAAAGAATGAAAAATGATGAAAAACAAGCTAAAATGTACATTGCAGGTACATTGCTGAAAAATTCAATCTTTGTTGCTGCATTTTTTTCCCAGTCAACAGTCTTTGTTGACTGAGTTTTTCCAGTAGTCAACTCTCCCTACTGCTGCCACATGTCAAGCTTGACTACCTCACAAAATTGAATGGTGATCCACAATTATTGAGCAACCTTTTGCAACCACCTGGAGGCTATATAAAGAGAGTTAAATGAAGGATCAAAGCAATCAAATTGAATCCACTTCAATTCATTCCACACAATCTGAGAAGTGAGGAGATCCCGATCGTGCAGAATCCCGAAGACGAAACCTCTTCCCCCGTTTGTTGGATCGAAGAAACAAGCCCTTGGCGTGATAATTCGAGAGGAAGAAGAGAAGATCCATCTTCTCTTCTGATTGAAATTATCCCCAAGATCAGCTAATCTTCCCCTTCATCCGAGGCGATTCACGACTTGGAAAATCCTCACGCTATTTACAGCTTTACTTTACTACTTTCCTTTACTGCTCTCCTTTACCGCTTTCGAATTTAATTTCTGCTTTCCTTTAAATGTTGTTCTGAATCATTTACTGCTTCTTCCCTTTCATTATTGCTTTCAGATTGACATATGTTTGTTTACGGATTATTATATGAATTGTTTTCTTAAAAGAGTAATCAATTGGTTTTATTGAGTTCTTCATTTTGTCATCTCTTAATCAATTTGTTGTTTTGTTGAGTTCTTCATTTAATTATATTTCAATCAATTAGGTTTGTAAGTTCTCTGTTTCATGTGTAATCAACTCATTTCCTTTAGTTCTTCGAACACCATGAGTAACTAATTCAATAGAGGTTTGCTAAAGATGAATCTATAGGATAAAAGTATGTGAATTCAGCATGTAAAGTAGCATGAATGCATTGAATGTATGTGATCTTCATCCCATGGACAATTTCGACCGGCCATCCATTTTGTCTAAAGAATTCCTAACCTCTGGAAGGAGTAAGAATTCTGAGTCGTTCATTCATGTTAGCCTTTTATGGTAAATAGAAAATGACCTAGGAATAGGCGTTCTCCTAGCACGTTTATTAGCATGTGTTTATGATTAGGTTGTTAGCTTTACTTGGACAGAAGTAATCTAAGAAACTAATGCATGTAATCGGAAGATGCATGAGAACTAGCTAAGACGATGCATGAGATGTTAATCTACTGTTGAATGATCATAGTTAAATGCCTATAGAGGATTCTTAAGTCGACCTTGCTGCCTTACTTTACATTAAAATCGTTGCTAATTTATTGCTAGATTATTGCAAGAACCGCAATTCTACTTTTCCACATTATGACTTTACCTCTTTGCTAGCTTTGCATTTATGTTTACATTCTTCTTGCATCTTTTATATTCCTGTACCTCAACCCAAAATCTATCCAATTTAAGTTACCTTATCTAATCTAACACACCAAATCGTTAGTCACTAAACTTAATCTCTGTGGGAAAACGAATTAAATTATACTTATCACTTGCTGCAGACCATGTATGCTTGCATGATCTTAGCGCTCTTCGCATTTACATTTTACATACACACTGAGCGCGCAACAGCCACCAAGGTTGATACTGCTAATGTCGTTTCTAGTTTTGTCAAATCTAACATTTTTAGCAGGTATGGAGTTCCACAAGCCATAATAAGCGATCAGGGGAGTCATTTCTGTAACAAGACGATCCAGGCCCTGATGAGGAGGTACGGGGTCAATCATAAAATATCTACCCCGTACCACCCACAAACCAATGGGCAAGCCGAGGTCTCCAACCGAGAGGTGAAGTCCATCCTTGAGAAAACAGTAAGTCCTGGGAGAAAAGATTGGAGTCTCAGGCTGGACGACGCGTTGTGGGTCTATCGCACAGCTTACAAGACCCCCATAGGGATGTCTCCCTACCGGATGGTCTTTGGGAAAGCTTGTCATCTCCCGGTGGAGATAGAGCACAAAGCGTACTGGGCAGTAAAGAAGTGCAATATGAGCTTCGATCAGGCTGGCGAAGCAAGACTCCTAAAATTGCAAGAATTAGAGAAGCTTCGCCTAGATGCATATGAGAACTCGAGGATCTATAAGGAGAAGACCAAGTTGTTCCACGACAGACGAGTCATTCGGAAAAACTTCGAAGTTGGTCAGAAAGTCCTCTTGTTCAATTCCCACCTGAAGTTCATGCCAGGTAAACTTCGTTCCCGTTGGATTGGTCCTTTCGTTATAACTCATGTCCATCATTATGGTGCAGTCAAAATTCAAAGTTTAGAAACAGGAAAATCTTCCACGAAGGGGAGACGAAGCACTTCGACGAGCATGCCAACTTGGGAGAACCCGAGTATGAGAAAGGATGAAAAAATGTTGGTAAAGTCGAGCAATCGAGTACTCTAAAAATTTGCGCTTCTCGGAGGCACCCGAGTCTGAACATAACATGCTTTTTGTTTACTTTACTGCTTTTGGGATTAGCTTATGTTCTTACTCTCATGTTGTGAGTTTTTAGGAGAAATGATGGCTCGTCCTTGCGATGATGCTTGAAAATGAAGAAGCGTGCTCTCCAACCCTCTAAATCACAATTTAAGGGAGGTCTTCTTTCCCTAGAAATTTGATTGTGCTTTATTTGTCCAATGAGTACATTGTGTCTTTTTAAGTTGGGGTGGTGGGTTGTGTTTTACAGCGGTTGTCGAGTCCTGATGTGGAATTTTGATGAATTTGTTTTGAATTGATATGCGCATGTTAGTTTGACTATGAAATTCTGTGATGTACTGTTAAAACCTCTGTATTCGTATCTGCAGGGAAATGTAGCATGTTTGCATTTGTTAAGCCCATTTTGAAAAACTTTCTTCGTTATTTACTTGTTTAAGCTTCGCGCATAGCGCTCTGTCTTGGATCTGTGGGTTTAGGTTGATTTTGCTTGGCTTAAATTTCGTTGTCACCCCGAAAGGCACCTTTAGGATGGGTTTGATTCGTTAGTGTTTGTAATTTTTCATTCAAAATTATAGCATGGTTTTTAGGCTAAAAGTAAAGAAAAGTAAAAAATTTTGAAAATGTAATCTCCTGAGGCGTTCCTCCTTCTTGAGTTGCCTAAGTAGCCAGGTGCGGTCGTGTAACTCACGGTCGCCACTGCATGAAAAGGGAACACGTAGAAGTGAACGCTAGTCCTTAAAAATGTGAATTTTACCTGTAGTCAGATGCAGTGTGCAATAAAATTGCAGGCAAGCTGAAACGAAGGTAAAAATTGACATGTTAGGCGCTTATGGAGATCAAAAAAATTATAGAGAAAAAGAAAGTCAAGAAAAGAAGCCTAATGATCTATTACTTGCTTTGACGATGAAAAAGCCCTTAGACTGTTCTTTAACGCCATAAGTAGGGGGAAAGCGAAGCCTTGGGTCGGGTAGGATCGCTCTATGCCTATAAGATTTAGGATAGAGGAGTTGATAGCTCCGTTTTGGAGCTATAATTATGTCCCTAATTCACGTTTATTACATGTTTAATCTTGCTTTTATGTGTTAATTGCAGGTGTTCTCGGTAATTCGCCCTCGGGAGCGTTTCGGCGCTTTTCGAGGCTTAATATCGCATTTTAAAGACCTAAGAACATTTCCGGGGAAGAACCATGCAAAGGCTTGAACATTGGGCGTTTTGGGGAAATTGAAGGCAAAATACCATGCAAAAACCCGAGAGCTAGCGTCGAGACGCTAGCTCGACGTTGCCCAAGCGTCGAGACGCTGCCAGAGCGTCTCGACGCTCCGAAGTCTGAGGCGTGAAATTGAAGATCCACCCGAGAGCAAGCGTCGAGTGACAGCGTCTCGACGCTCGCTCGACTACGCGCAAGCGTCTCGATGCCACCCCGACTGCGCGCGTGGATTATTTAGGGCGCAGCGTCGAGACGCTGCCCTAGCGTCTCGACGCTCCGACGGGTTACTTAAGTTTTTGTCCGATTTTTAGCCGCGATCTTCATCTCCTACCTCGGGCTCCGCACCTGATTAGACGTTCCAGCAGCCATTTTCACCATGGGAGAGGCTAGGAAGCTTGGATTTGAGCCATCCCACATCCACCACATCATGAGTGAGTAGTTTTAGCGTTTTTGGCTCGGGATTGTATAGGAATAATGTAGTTGCACTCTTGGTGAGGTTGTTGAATTGAATTCTGAACTTGGTTTGAATGATTTATTGAATTGATTTCTATTTCTTTGCTTATTCCACGAACATGATCGAATGATTTAGGACTAGGCACCCTTGATTTTGAGCATGCTTCGTTCGTTAAAGGTTTTGATGTCGTGCCTCTCTAAACCGCCAAGTAACAAAGATCTACGACACCTTTGAGCGCATTGGCGTCCTTGCGTTCTTGGTGTTCGTTCTTCTCGAATTAGAATCCGAAATCGACACACTAATTTCGCGTCCAAATTAGATAGTCGTCGTAGTTAGCTCGTTGCTATCAATTGGTCTTGGGAGAGCGTTGGCCGCCAATGTCCAATCGATATGCTTGATTAGCATGATTTATTGTGTCTAATTAATTTCCATGGAGCATGTCTGAGTTAATTCATTAATTTGAGACGAACTGCGTATTCGTTAAATTGTTTAGCCATTATACTCGTCAACCTATGATCCAAGAGGCATGCTAGATTTATTCCCGATCGTCCTGAGTCGAACGCTCCGTTAGTTAATTTTTCCCATTTGCATTGTTCCCTCTTAGTTAATTAAAAATCAACAAATCCCCCATATTTCATTTATTATCATAAGTTAGCAAATTAAATTAAGATTAAGTCAAATTAGCTTAATTCCCTGTGGATCGACCCCGTTGCCGCTACTCTACTAATAGTTTAGTGAATTCGGGTAAATATAAATTCATTTTGGCGGGTCTCGACAACCCGATGATTGGCGATAGTTCGAAAATATCGTTACCAGGAGCTAGGAGCGAAGCACTCATAGGGAATATCGACTTAAAAATTCTTGAAATGTTCTTAATCAATGCATGCATGCAAGCATTTCCTTCTAATATAAATGCCTTGCTTCTTGTAGTATTGAGAATTGAGTCATTAGCATGCACATCGTTTTGTTGTGATAAGTAAGAATTCCACCTTGCTCGAGGACTAGCAAGATTTAAGTTGGGGGTGTTTGATAGCTCCATTTTAGAGCTATATTTATGTCCCTAATTCATGCTAATTATGTGCTTAATCTTGCTCATTTATGTTGATTATAGGTGTTCGCCGGTAAAATGTTCTCGGGGCCGTTTGACGTCATTCAAGGCTAAATATCCCTTTTTAAGGCTCCAAGAACATCCCGGAAAAAGAAGAATTAAAAAATATGAAGAATTGACAATTTGGAAAGCTCAAAGGCAAAATTTCATGCTCAAACCCGAGAGCAAGCGTTGAGCAGGAAGCGTCGAGACGCTTTCTCAACGCTGCCTAGTGTCGAGATGTTGCGCCGAGCGTCTCGACGCCCGCTCAACGTCGCGACCCCGCGCAAGCGTCTCGACGCCACCCCGACATCAGAGCGCTGGACTTTTAGGGCGCAGCGTCTCGACACTCCGACTGGGTATAAATTGAAATTGACATGCTTAAGGAAAATTTGAAGTTGGATAAGGCTCTGCCTTCGTGAACTTCAGTCCAAAATCGCTTCCGCTGTGCATATCGATCCATCAGGGACGATGGTACAGCAGTGCCCCCAATCCCCTCGGGAATCGGGGGACGACGATTACCCTCACCATGGCGAAGAACGTGGGCAGCAGCGCCCCCAATCCCCTCGGGAATCGAGGGACGACGGTTACCCTCACCATGGCGAAGAACGTGGGCCGACTTCGATCGACCCAGACCTCAACCGGTCCAAAGACTCACATGATGACGGGCCAACATAATTGTCTAGAGATCATTTATTCCTCATCACCTATAAATACCCCTCCTGTTCAAGGAGGGGAGGTATGCTCAGACCTTTCTGACTTGACGGGCCAACATAATTGTCTAGAGAACCTTTACTCCTCATCACCTATAAATACCCCTCCTGTTCAAGGAGGGGAGGTATGCTCAGACCTTTCTGACTTAAGCATCGGAGCCTTGTGGGCCTAGCTCCACACCGGTGCAAGTTTACACTTCCTTCCTCCCGTACCTAATCCCACCGCCTACGGCGGATCACACGGAGATTCGGAAAATTTCAAAATCTTTAATATTTAATATTTATATATTATATCTATTGTCTCATATGGAATACTACATTAAAGAAGTTGCATGCATTTTTTATTGAATAATAATTACACATATTCGTGTAATTGAAATATATGCCACAATGAACATGAAGTTCATTGATCCAAATATATTTACTATTTAAAATAATCGATTGGAGTAATTATGGATCAAGATTTATAAAAATGATATGCTAGGAAAACCTCTTAGAATTCTGATTTCCAAAGTTCTGAAATGAAAACACCGCGCCACGCGTATCCTAAAGTGCCCCTAAAGAGTTAAGGATGGTTTTTAAAGAAAATGGTTTGCATTACATCTAAGATTGACTTCAGTTTTCTGATATTTTGAAAATTGTTGATCTCTACCATTCATGGGCTGAACTAAAATGTTGGAAGGTAGAACCAAGAGAGAAGGGAAAAATAATTAGTAAACTAACAAAATTATAGATTAAATTAATAATATATGTGCAAACTATGGTAGTTATAAAATTTATTACATATGGTCATGTGGATTTCCCTATTCTACCCATCAACCATTCAACTTCTCCATAATTATTTGATTTTTAGTTTTTAAACACTGCGTTTGTTTTCTTATTATTTCAAAACAATGATTTAACACATTAGAATTCTTAGTCAAATTTCAAAAAACAAAAACTACATTTTTTTTTTGTAGTTCTCATAATTTTTCATACATTTAGAAAACACTTTAAAATGTAGATAACAAAACAAAAGAACCTATAAGTATAGGAGTTGATCCAAAATTAGTAATGTTTGGGAGACCAATTTTTTTTGTTATATATAATAATAAAAAAATTATCACCAAAAAATTAGAGTTCGAATCCACACCCCACATTATGTTGACTAAAAATAGTTATTGGTAATAAGAATGGATAAGTGTACCACAAATTTCCTAAATAAGTTAAAATAAACTTAATTAGTACCATGTCATATAATTTAGCTCATATCGATGTCTTATGAAATAGAAAAAAAAAAAGTTAAATTACGAGTTAAGTCCAAAAACTTTAAAACTTGAGTCTATTAGATTCCTAAACTTTACAAAATGTCTAATGAGTCCCTTAACTTTCAAAGTATTATTTTATAAGTTCCTAAACTTTAAATGGGTCTAATATGTCTCTAAAATATTAATTTTGTTTCTAATGAATCTCTGAATTTTAAAAAATGTCGAATAAGACAATGATTAAATTTGAGGATCTATTAGATACAAAATTGAAAATTGAAAAATATATATATTGGACACTTTTTAAAATTGTAGATCTATTAAACACAAAATTAAAAGTTCAAAGACTTATTAGACAAAAAAAAAAAATATATATATATATATATTCATGGAAAAATACAATATAATGTGAATATGTTTCTAAAATTTATAGAAGAGAAGTTAATATAGGAGAAGTTAATATAGACTAAATACTAATAGCGTATATTTTAAGTCAAAAATTTGGGAGGGCCATGACCCCTGGTCTCCGAGTAGGTTTGTCCCGTATAGATGGAATTAGTGTTTATAAGTTTAATTTTCAAAAATAAAAAACCAACACCATAGTCTTATTCGATACAAAATAGTTAAATAGACACGACAATAAAAAAAAATTAGAGATTAATTACAAATTTCTAATCACAAATTTTAAATAATAAAGACTAAAATATTGCAATATTTATTTAAAAAAATTGAAGTACCACGCACAATATTGTAATGCAATTAATTTAATTTTAATAGTGAAAGTTGAGTGTTAATCAAAATGAATATAATCAAGTAGACTATCTAGTGGATAATAAACAAAGGATCCCATTAGTTTATTTTAATAGTAAAAGTTGAGTGTTAATCCACAAGTATAGAAGTAGGCTACCTAGTCGATAATAAAGAAAAAGATTTCATTATTTTTGTTTCACGCTCACTTAGGTGAGGATTCGAAACCTAGACTTCATAAAAAAGATTCAACTGAAATATGTTGAGTGTTAATCGAAATGAGTACAAATATAAGTAATAAACAATTTTGATTTGATCTATTCCACTCATGAGTAAATTCCAACTTCAAACCTCATAGTCGAGAAACATCGAGTGTGACGAGGACGACGACAAAAAAAGAAAAGAAAAAAAAAAAAAAAAAAAAACATTCAAATTGTAATAGGAAATTTAGGGCATATTTCTGTTGTCCCCTTTAGCTTACAATTACACTACAAATATTGACCCAACCTGAAGTCCTCAGCTCAGTTGATTTTACCGTTGAGGCTTCCTCGAAATCTTCTTCCAAGTTCAAACCCTCAGTCCTTTGTTATCCATGGCCGAATCTATTCTCTTCAACTTTGCAGGAAACATTATAACGAAATTGGGGTCTTCTGCATTCCGAGAGGTTGGATTGTTGTGGGGTGTCGAGGATGAGCTTGACAAACTCCAAGACACTCTTTCTTCCGTTAAAGCCGTACTTCTCGATGCAGAGGAGAAGCAGTCCGGCAGCCATACAATGAAGAATTGGGTTTCGAAGCTTAAAGAAGTTTTGTACGAGATCGATGACTTGATTGACGAGTCCTCTTAAGAAGACAAGCTATGGCCAAAGATAGAAGAAAGACAAAACAAGTACGTATGCACATCTCCAAATTTAAATCTAATCTCAAAATGGGTCACAAAATCATGGAAATTAGGCAGAGACTAAAAGTTATTAATGATGATAAAACTCAATTTAGCTTCTCTGAGCGTGTGATTATAGATGCGAGATATGATGGGTTGAGGATGAGACGGGAGACTTGCTCTTTTATACCCGAAGAGGAAGTGATTGGTAGGAATGATGACAAGAAAACAATCATAGATCTTCTATTAAATTCCAACACCAAAGAAAATATTGCAATAATTTCCATTGTTGGAATGGGAGGATTAGGAAAGACTACTCTTGCTCAATCGGTCTATAGCGATACTATGATGACAAAACAATTTGATGTGAAGTTATGGGTGTGTGTTTCTGAAGAATTTGATGTCAAAATTATTGTGGAAAAGATAATAGAGTCTGCAACTAAAAAGAAGCCTGAGTCGTCCCTTCAAATGGATTCATTGCAAAGTGAACTTAGAAGTCAAATTGATGGAAAGAAATATTTGCTTGTCATGGATGATGTGTGGAATGAGAATCACGAGAGGTGGGTTAGTCTGAAAAGATTGCTAATGGGTGGTGCAAAGGGTAGTAGGATTTTGATCACAACACGTAATCAACGAGTCGCAAAAACTTCAGACACAACTTTATTTCATTCTTTAGAAAAATTGGATGAGTGCAACTCTTGGTTATTGTTTAAGAAAATGACATGTTTGGAAGGACCCGAAGAGGAGCTTGAAAATTTGAATTTGGTCCAAATTGGTAAGGAGATTGTGGCAAGCTTAAAAGGTGTTCCTCTTGCATTAAGAACTATAGGACGACTTTTATATGTTCAAAAATCACAAAGATTTTGGTTGTCTTTCAAGGATAAAGTACTTTATCGAGTTACGGGACAAAAAGATCTAGAAGACATACGATCAATTCTTGAGCTCAGTTATAAACACCTCTGCGCTAATTTGAAGCAATGTTTTTTGTATTGTGCTTTGTTTCCCAAAGATTATAATATTAAAAAGAATGAATTGATACTACAATGGAGAGCACAAGGTTTCATTCAACCAAATGACAAAGATACCGGTGAGGATTATTTTATGGAGTTATTATCAAGGTCATTCTTTCAAGAGGTCACAACAGATAAATTGGGATACATAGAAACATGTAAGATGCATGATTTGATGCATGATCTTGCGTGTTCGATAACAGAAAATGAATGTGTACATGGACTCGAGAATGACATCGACAAAAGAACTCATCACTTTTCATTGAAAAGTGTGTCATGGAAAGAACCAGAAGAACTTTATGAAACACTAGTATCTAAGGAGAGGAATTTGAGGACATTTTATGTGCCCGATTCCGTGGATAGTTGGGGATTTGACTATGAAAAGTTATTACATGATCATTTGCGATTTCGTACATTGCACTTGGAGTTTCTTGGTATGTACCGAAAGACAATTTTTTTTTAGTCTATTATTGGTAAGTTGAAACATTTGAGATATTTGAGTATCTCATTCTTAGACGATTTTAAAGACCTTCCGAATTGTATTACTGAGTTGTATAATTTAGAAATGTTAATCCTTCCGAAATGGGGAAAATTAGAAAAATTACCAAGTGATATAAAAAAATTAATCAACCTTAACCATCTTGATCTTCATGGGAATAGGAAGTTAGATATCCTCCCGGATTCTATAACCGAGTTGTGTAAATTGGAAGCACTTATCCTTGACGGTTGTATGAAATTAAAAGAATTGCCAAGTGATGTAAAATATTGGATCAATCTTAGGCATCTTGATCTTTCTCACAATCATGATATAGAATTACTTCCAGATTCTATTACCCAATTAAATAATTTGGAAACACTTCTCCTCTATGGTTGTTTTAAATTAAAAGAATTGTCGGGAGATACCAAAAAGTTGATCAACCTTAAGCATCTTGATGTGAGTTACTGTAGGGTTCTCACTCATATGCCCAAAGGATTAGGTGAGTTGACTAATCTTCAAACAATGAATGAGTTTGTATTAGGAAAGAATAATAATGGTGGTGGATTAAGCGAGTTGAATGGACTTAACAAGTTGAGGGGAAACTTAAGTATTGGAAACTTGCAATTTTGTACCGCGGTTGATCTACAAATGAAGGTTAAGTTCTTGCAACTAAAGTCGGGTCTTCAAAAGTTACAGTGTAACTGGTACGGTTTATCTGATGAGCCTACAATTGGTGACATGGAAGATGTTGACGAAAGAGTTTTAGATTGCTTACAACCACATTCAAATCTTCGAGAAATATCTATCAGCGGATACAAAGGAGTGAAGTTATGTAATTGGGTATCCTCTAATTTCCTTGGTAGTGTGGTCAGTATAAAGCTTATGGGTTGCAAAAGATTGGAGCATCTCCCTCGATTGGATCAATTTCCTTATCTTAAGCATCTTGCTCTTGAACACTTACCTAGTATCGAGTACATTGGCAACGATGATGATTTTGTTTCTTCATCAACATTAATTTTTCCATCCATGGAAACATTAATAATTGTTAACATGTCTAAGTTGAAGGGATGGTGGAAGCTGGGTACAACCTCTACCTCGACGGAATCTAATGAGTCTCTTGAGGGCTCGTTCCGGCCAATAAAATTTCCTTGCCTTTCTGAATTAGAGATTTCTGGTAGTTCTCTACATATTTTGATGTCTTGGCATGCACCTTTGTTGAAGTCATTGAAAATTAGTGATTCAAAAGGTGAACATCCTATTGAGGAGGATGAGTTTGATGTTGTACCATGGACAAATTTTGAAAATCTCTCATCTCTAACGCTCTCCAGGCTTTCTAAATTGGAGTATTTACCCAAGGGTTTGCAACATGTGACAACTCTTCAAAGTCTTACTCTATGGTATTGTGAAAATTTGAAGAGTCTACCAGAATGGATTGGCAACCTCACCTCAATCACAAGATTGAATATTATTGGTAGTGAAAAGCTAAGTTTTCTACCAGAAGGGATTCGTCCCATCCATGGTTTACAATCATTAACAATTAGGAGGTGTCTTCCCATATTGGGACAAAGGTGCAAGAAAGATACTGGACAAGATTAGCCTAAAATCTCCCATATCCCCAAGTTATACATATGATAACTTTCATACTGGTGGCGTTAATCAACTTTATTTAATCAGGTATGCAAACCAATTTTCTCTCCTTATCCTCTTATATTTAACCCTCATTTCAATTTATATATATATATATATATATATATATATATATATATATGTATGCATATAGCTAGTTCAAACTCACACAAGTCCCACCTTTATATGTTTTCTTCTTATTGATAAGAACAACGGACCCTCCACATTGGTATGATATTGTCCACTTTGGGCATAAACCCTCATGACTTTGTTTTTTGTTTCACCCACAAGGCCCTGTCCCATACCAATGGAGATAATTTTCCTCGCTTATATACCATCGATCTATTCCTCCCCTAAGCCCTAACCAATGTGAGACTTTGTTTCCACCTAACACTTATTTCCACTTTTGTTTTTTCTTCGAACATTGAAATGGTTTAACTGGCTTTCAATATTGCGCACTTGCAATTTGGGTGGTTGTCATAATTTTGGTTTGGTACTGATTGTTTTATAATTGTAGATCAATCTCTAGTGCATAGTGTTGTTCTAAAGAAGAATCTTATCGGTGCTTTGCATTTGCTGAACAACACAATTTGGGTAATCTCTCATTGCCTTATCTTTCTCTATCTTTTATAAAGTTTTGATAAACAAGGCATTTTAAAGTTTAATTGGCTGCCTTGTCTCTTGGCTCTGGCTCCAAATCTCTGTATTTCAGTTCAAACCATTAATAACAGAGGGGAAGCAATTTTCAAAAGGAAAAAAAGGTGAAGTGCTTTCTTTAGATATAAATCTTACTCAAATTCAAATGGGGAGTCTCTTATCCTTACAAGCTAAAAACTGCAGTAGTAGCTTTAGCCTTTTTTTCCATTATTATTCTTCAAAGTTGATTTGCTTGTTTCTTTAGCCATAAATATAATTGCTTTGTAATTTCATACAGGAAAATGGCAAAGTTAATTTCTGCTAAGCTACAAAATTAAGCCATCAAGGTTAAAGCAATTAGTTTGAGGTTGAAATGTATCAAGGTCGAGAGAAGCTCCATCAATAAAAAGGTATATTTTGCACAAAGCCACCTTTTTGCTTTCTTCAAATTAACACTTATTTCCACATTTTTCTTTTCTCTAAACAATAGAATCATTTTTTTATGGTGATGTTTGTAGTGACTTTTACCTTATGGTTTGATGCACATGAAATGAGCAAGAGAGGAGTGTTTGAAAGTACTTAGAAGCTCCTCAAGTGATTTGCTGCAAAGATCTTTTTTTGTCTTAGCTTGAGATTTTCTTTATATGCTTAGCTTTCCAAAGTTTCTACTCCCAAAAAATTAGTATTAATTTCAATAGTTCTTTTGACTGATTTCATCAGCAGAAGCTAATCTCAAAACTTGGAAAGAGATTAAAAGAGTCTAATTAGAAGAGCCAAGCACAAAATGGGTAATGATAAAATTTGGTTTCTTATGCTCATGTATTTGGGATGTAATTATTATTTTGGCTTTGGTGTTTATTGTGCATACTTGTAGTTTAATCTCTACTACTAAAACTAAAGAATTAAGTTAATTTAAAATCTTACCAATGCTTTGCACTTGCTTCTGTCTCATATCTATCCTGATATATATCTATTGTGTGTGCCTCTAGTTATGACTGGAATAAACTTTGTGTACCTATTATTGTTTATAGTGGAGATTTTGACTACGATCACGTGGTTTTTTACTCTTGATTTATTTAGGGAGGTTTTTTAACGCTTCAAAACTGATGGTGTTATTAATGTTAGATATTCACAGGAGAGGAGATAATTGATCAGTAGTCAAACGTGTTTAACACATCTCTGTTTTGGCTTTCAACCTTTTTGTTGGTTTGTTAAAGATTTCAGGTCAGAAATTAACACTGGAGGGCAAGCAATTCCCAAAAGGAAAACAGTGAAGTCAATCTTTATATGCAAAGCTGACTCAGTTCCATATGGAGACTCTACTATCTTTAGAAGCAACATCCATCTAAGTGCATCATTTCATTAAGCTAAACATAATTATGGAACTTTTGTTCATTAGCATGCCAGTAATATATAGTTTGCCCCATGTTTTATTGTCTCTAAGGAAAGGGTATTCTTCGTAATTTCAGAAATTAGAAATTTCATATATGCCTCACTTGAAGGGATAGTGGAAAGTTTAAACCTCAAGGGAATCAACTCAAAATAATATTGTCTCATTTCCAACAATAATATTACCTCGCCTTTCCAAGGTTTTTTTTTTTTTTTTTTTTTTTTGGAACAAGATAAAACATTTTTTATTGATTTGATGAAAAGAGACTAATGCTCAAGAGATATAAACTCCAGAGTGGAGATAAACAACTCCACAGAGGAGAGAAATACAAAATGCTATCAAATAAACAAAGCTATAAATAAGAAAGACTACAATAATCAGAACTGAAGAGGCAACAAGCGTGTCAATTACGAACAATGTCTTGGATAGAATGGACTTTAAATGACTTTGAAAGAGAATTCCAAAAAGAGGCTTCAAACGTATTCGAGACGGTCAACCCAATTAAGATGTTTATTTTGAAATTTTTTGAAGTTTCTCTTCATCTATAAACCAGAGAGCAAAGCTTTGAGAATCCGAAATGATTGAGGGCATGACTTTCTTCAACCTTTTAGCGAGAACTTTAGCCAGAATTTTATACATTGGTGAAGTCAAACTAATGGGCCTAAAATCCTTCACACTTGCAACCACTTATTTTTTTTTAATTAAACAAATAAAATTCTCCGTTATGCAAGAGTTCAAATGTCCTTTCGGGTCGAACTCCCGAAAGAAAAGAAGGAAACGAACCTTCAAATAGAGACCAAAATCTGATGAAAAATTCCATTCAAGTACAAAATGGATAATGATGAAATTAGTTTCTGTTGCAATTTGGGTTGTTGGTTGGGATTTGTGTTCATTGTATAATTGTGTATCAATATGTCTACTGCTGAAGGATGAGTTGATTTTGAAATCTTATCAGTGTTTTGCATTTGTTGCTGAATATAGAAGACTTTCTGCTGAATAAGCTAAGGAGCATAACAGACACAAGTTGTTTCATGCGTAACATGAATGAAACAAACAAATTTTCCACGTTAAATTTTATCAATGTCCTGTGTCTGCTTATATTATTTCCTACTTGCTTAAATCCTGTTAGATTCATTTATGTCTTGTCTTTTGGCTCTCTGTTTTGACTTCCAAGATTTCAGTTCAAGAAAATTCCAAAAGGGAAAACCAAAGTCAATATTAGTGTTAGGTTTATATTAATGGTAAATATCTTAATTCGGTGTAATTGTTGTTTCTAAGAGAGAAGAGAAATGTGAATGCAACTACTACATCTTCATTCAATAATAACTAGCTTTAAATACACATTTCTTAATGCTAAAAATAACATCTATCTAAGAATAACCATTACTAAAAATAATGATTAAAAAACTTGGTAAAGTTTTTCAACTAATGATAGTAAACCCACCATCCTAAACTTTAGGATCAAGGGAAGACTATTCTTCTTCCTCTATTTTAGGCACTTTGAGTTTAACTAACATACTCCTCCTAACTCAAATGCTACAAACACCTAGCTTGGTCCTAAGAGCTTGAAAACGACCAACATTAAAAGACTTAGTGAAGATATCTGTTATTTGCTCCTCCGAGCTGCAATGGACCAATTGCACTTCTCCTTCCTTCTGCATGTCTCTCAGAACATAATACTTGATCTTAAAATGCTTGGTTTTTCCATGAAAAATCGGATTCAATGAAATAGCTAAAGTAGCTTGATTATCCACAAACACCTTCACACTCATCTCTTGCTTTAGATGCAAGTCATGCATCAAATTCTTCAACCAAACAGCTTGGTTGACTGCTGCAGTTGTTGCAATGAGCTCAGCTTCTGCAGTTGACTGAGCCACTATATCTTGCTTTTTTGAACACCACGAAAAACACCCTGCGCCAAAAGTGAAACAATACCCAGAGGTGCTCTTTATATCATCCAATGACCCAGCCCAATCACTGTTTGAGTAACCCTGCAACTCAAAGCTCTCAACTTTGCTGAATTTTATCCCAAAAGACATTGTGCCTTTCAGATGTCTCAGAACCCTTTTTGCAGCAATCATATGATTCTTACTTGTACAGTGAAGAAATCTCGACAAGACACTTACAGTGTACATGATGTCAGGTCTAGTGCATGTGAGATACATGAAACATCCAACTAGACTTCTGTACACATTCTCATCTGCAGGTTCTTCTCCATCAGCCTTATGCAACTTCTCTTTTTCAATCATTGGAGTGTTCACACTTTTACACTCCTCCATATTGAACCTCTTCAATATCTCTCTCATGTACTTTTTCTGACAGAGGAACACTTCATTTTGTCCTTGCTGAATCTCCATACCCAGGAAGTAATGCATCAGACCTAGATCAGTCATCTCAAACACCTTCATCATTTCTTGCTTGAAAACCTCTATCTGAGCACCATCACTTCCTGTTACCAGCAAATCATCTACATAGAGAGATACAATCACAAGACCAATACTTGATTTCTTCACATAGAGTGTTGATTCACTCAGACTCTTCACAAATCCCAAGTTCAGCAAATGTTCATCCATCTTACTGTACCATGCCCTAGGAGTTTGCTTCAAACCATAGAGAGCCTTCTTCAATAAGTAAACATTTTGCTCTTGCCCTGGTGTGATGAATCCATCTGGTTGCTCAACATAAATCTCTTCTTCTAACACTCCGTTCAGGAATGCCGACTTCACATCCAGCTGATACACCTTCCATCCATGTTGAGCTGATACACCTTCCATCCATGTTGAGCTGACACAGCCAGTAGCAACCTGATTGTGTCCATCCTTGCAACAGGTGCAAAAGTCTCAGAGAAATCAACTCCCCAGACTTGTGCATACCCTTTGACCACTAACCTGGCCTTGAGCTTGTTCACAGAGCCATCTGGATTCAATTTGGTCTTGAAGACCCATTTGACTCCAATCACTTTCCTGTTTGTAGGTCTCTCTACCAGCTCCCACGTCTTGTTCTTCTCTAT
The DNA here is from genome assembly GCA_028017165.1 of Herpetospermum pedunculosum. Taxonomy (NCBI): domain Eukaryota; kingdom Viridiplantae; phylum Streptophyta; class Magnoliopsida; order Cucurbitales; family Cucurbitaceae; genus Herpetospermum; species Herpetospermum pedunculosum. Next base: position 45,791,587 of record CM051528.1, on the reverse strand, counting down.
CATACTCAGTTCCTCCTTCATTGCATCCAGCCACTTCTGATTTCTTTTAGCTTCTTCATACCCTGCAGGCTCTAACACAGCTACACTACTTCTTTCATATACCTCACTCAGCAGTCTAGTCCCTCTAACTGGTGCATCATCAACCAGTTCATCAGGATCTAAAGAGACTTCTTGTTGTTTCACCTCTGCTTCTTCTGCCCAGTCCCACTCTTCATCTTCCAAGAACTGAACATCCCTGCTAATCACCATCTTCTTTGTGTGAGGTTGATAGATCTTGTAGGCTTTAGACACCATGCTATAGCCTACAAAGATTCCTGGTTCTGCCTTTTCGCTCAACTTGTCTCTTTTCACATGTGGAACATGCGAAAAGCACAAACAACCGAACACCTTCAAATTTTTCAGTTTTGGTTTAGTCTTAAACAAAGCTTCATACGGTGTCTTCTTCTCCAATACCCTTGTGGGTAGTCTATTCAATAAAAAAAACTGATGTATTTGCTGCTTCAGCCCAAAACTCCTTTGACAAGCTCTTCTCATGCAACATGCATCTTGTCATCTCCATAATACTCCTGTTCTTCCTCTCACTGACTCCGTTTTGTTGTGGAGTATATGGAGCAGTGAGCTGATGCTCTATTCCAGTTTCTTCACAGAAGAAATTGAACCTCTGTGACGTGTATTCAGTCCCGTTATCGGACCTCACCACCTGAATCTGACAACCACTCTGATTCTCAACCCATCTTTTAAACTTCAGAAACACTTCAGCTACTTCAGACTTATGCTTCATGAAGTAAATCCAACACATTCTGGTATAATCATCAATAAAAATAATGAAATACCTGTTGACACCGTATTTCGTCCGGCCTTGTTTATCATCATTTTGGTTTTTTCACATAATTTTATGTTTTTTCACTTATTTTTAAGTATTTTTGGAGTTTTTCTTTAATTTTATGTATTTCAGTCATTTTCGGAATTTTCGAGGAAATCACCAGATTTGTCTTCTGTTAGTAGATCGTTCAGACGTCCCAGTCTTATTTTAGAGTTCCAATTTAGCGTTTTGTTTTAAAGGGTTTCAATTTGGGGTTTCTTTTATTTAGGGTTTATGGCCATTTGGAGGGTGACCTAGTTTGTTGGCTATATATAGAAAGAGATAAGGTAAGACAAATAGAGAAAAAAGATAGAGAAAAAAAGTTTTGGGAATTGGGAGGAGAAGAGGACAAAATTTTTGGTAATCCCAAAGCTCCCAAAAAAAACAAATCCCTCTCTCCTCACTATTCATCATCCCTTCCCTCTCATCACCTTCATCAATCCGGCCACCACCCGACTCTGGTACTTCACAGCGGCTCTTCATCACGCACGGCGGAGAACCACCGTGCACGGCGGCGCTCCGACCATTCTTTTTTCAACTTCGAAAACTGACGGCAGCAAGGCGGGGCTCCTTCCTTTTCGAATAAACCCAGCGTTCGCGAGCTCCATCTCCCATCTTCGTCGGTCTTCGTCGGTCTTCTTCTCCAGCAGCTGCAAACCTAGACGAACGGCGGCCACTTTCTCCTCCAGACGCCGGCGACCCCTCTGAGCTTCTCAAACGGCGTTGTCCTCGGCCTTGAAGCTCCGACGGCAGTGGTGAACCCAAACGAACGACGGCCACTTTCTCCTTCGGACGACGACAACGACGATTTGGGTTTCAGACCTCCACGAACCAAACGACCTTGAAGCTCAGACGACGGCGCAACTTCGTCTTCGCAGGCAGCCCAGATCCAGACGCATTTCAGACCCCGACGAGCTTCATCTTCAACGCTGAAGCTACAAACCTCGACGGCGGACTAACCTTAACTCCGACGAAGTTCATCTTCAACTGTAGCGCTTGATTGCAAGCTCCGGCAGCCACCTCGGGGAGAAGAGAAACCAGGCGCTTGATTGGGTAACGACAATTTCAATAAAATTACTATTTTCCCCTGTTTTTTTGGAGTGAAGCATGTCTGATTTGTCTATATATACCCCTGTTTATATGCATATATACCCCTGTTTTGAGCAATGTATACCCCCCTGTTTTGAACAACATATACTCCTTTTATATGCATATATACCCCTGTTTTGAGCAATGTATACCCCCCTTGTTTGAACAACATATACTCCTTTTATATGCATATATACCCCTGTTTTGAGCAATATATACCCTCCTGTTTATATGCATATACCCCCTGTTTATATGCATATACCCCCTGTTTATATGCATATATACCCCTGTTTTGAGCAATATATACCCTTCTGTTTATATGCATATACCCCCTGTTTATATGCATATATACCCCTGTTTTGAGCAATATATACCCCCTGTTTATTTTATATATACCCCTGTTTTATCTTCTTGTTTTAATCTCGATGCATGTTACTTAATTGCAAAACATAAGTTCATTATTTTTCTATTTTGGTTAAATTAAGTTTAATTTTGTAACCCCGGGAGAGATGAAGGACCGTTCCTTTCTGATGGAGCGACATGCGCAGCGGAAAGCGATTTCGGACCGATGAAACTCTAATTTCATCAATTTAACAAATAGAAAACATGCTCAAAAGACGGAAATAAGAAATTAGAAATACATACCCTTGTAGCTCCAATTTCTTCAAGCCCGCCGGCCGTTCCTCGTCACGAACTCTTCCGACTTCTTCTCACGAACACCCCGAGGACCACCCCAGGTAATCTCGCTATCCTCGGCGCCGCGCAACGGAGTTGTGGGACTCCGAAACAAGAGAAAAGGAAAAGAAATAGAAAAGAAGAGGAAGAAGAAAAGATCTGAGAGGCAGAGAGAGGGGTTCACAAAAAAACTCAACAATTGAATTTTTTTTATTTTCACAATTCGTAAACCCTCACTCACAATTGAAAAAATTTCAATTTCTTTTTTTTTTCAACTCCAATCTCCTCTGCCCCAACCTCTTCACATGGCCACAATTCAGATTATATATATATACAAGATAATATATATATGTGTCTTGCTGCATGCAAGACACACATATATATATATATATATTTAATTATTATTATTATTAAAAATAATAATAATAATTTTATTTATTAAACTTTTTAATAAATATATATATATAATTATTAATTAAACTTTTAATTAATAATTTATTATTTAATTCAATATCAAATAGTAATTAAATAATATGACTAAACCCGGTTTTTCGAAAACCGACTTTTTTACACATGAATCCTATTCATGTTTTAGGTCATTCTCATATTTAAATCATATTTAAATATGTTCATACTTCTTCCATAAACCAAATTTGAACAATTCAAATTCTTTTTCTTTTAATTTTCTCTTATACTGTTGCACGACGTTATCCGAGCTAGCCAGGAGAACCTAAAGGACCTACAGATCATGAGCTCCAACGATACGAGATTATTCGGTCAAAACTCTTTTAACCCGAATCAATCAACTTTCGTTAACCCCCGGAGACTCCACTATAGTCCGAGGGTTGCACTCTCCTCACTGTAGATATATTATGTCCTCTGATATAACCGTCACTGGCAAGTCGACCCTTCACAGGTTGTTCGTAATCACAGCTGGGTCATTTAAACCGTTTAACCCCTGCATTACGTCTTGTTCCTTAAGTACCACTGACACCTCTAATGAACAATAGATCTGTGGTCCAACCAACAGATCAGTTAACCCTCTCATCACATGAGAGTGTGAGCGCTCATTGTTCAAGCCCCGGAGTCAGCTATTAAGGGAACAACCTATCTACTAACCCTGAAGAGCGGGTTAGGAGTGAACTCCAATCTTGCTGTACTATGTCCCCAGCTACCTATTCGACTTTATCCCCAAGATGGTAGGCTTATTGAGTCGGCGCTAATGGGCCACTCTCACCCGTGCAAGTCAAAGGATACTATCGAATAAGCAGGAGTTCATAGCGAGCTCAGAATTGAGATCGAGTTACCTATGCCATAAATATGTATAAGTCGGTCTCATCAGTAAACGGAGTTATAAAGAGAGAGCGACTTAATACGCGGTTCGATCTTGTGTAAACTCTTTACACAGGACGCCCTCACTCGCACATCTCCATGTGAAACGATTCGGATCACATCGTTTTGTACAATACAAAGTGAGCCGCATCCAATAGTGTTACCAGGATAAGGTACCCAGCCTTATTTGTATACTATAGACCGTTTTGAATGACTACTTGAGCCTGATCCACAATCATGTCATACATGAGGCTCAAGTACTCATATTCAGCCAAGGGTGTTGGTCATTGGTATAGGTTAACATAAACACGTTTTACTTTATTTCAGTAAACTCTTTTACTGTATAAAACTAATAACTCTTTATTCTAAATCAAATATTTACAAACATAACAGTTTACAAACCACGAGTTTTAGGACATAAAACCCAACAAACTCTCACTTGGACTTAAACGTCCGTGATGTACATGTTAGGTGGAGAAAACTAATATATCATATATCAGAAGCTTTCTCCCACTGTCCTCTCCAGCAACTCGGAGCCCTAGACTCTTCTAGGTGTCTCTCAAACACTTTAGCCATGAGAGACTTAGTAAACAAATCAGCATGAAGTACTACGAGGCTTTCCATGTGACCATCACATCTCCTCATAGCACTATCTGCGAGCTCAACATATAAACCTATTGCTGCTTTACAAGCTGCAAATAGACTTAGCTACCAACGAGGAATCAGCAATACAACTCTTGTATTCTACTCCTCTAAGTACAAGTACAAAACTTTAACCGGAATCCAATCCAATTGGACTAATAATACTGACAACTCCCACTGCATAGCATATATCGGGTCATGTATCTTAAAAGATACATCTGACCTCCAATATGTAAATGTACTTGGGTGCATCTCGTATCCTCAACACTTGAGGTGTCTTAGGAAACCATTTTCATAGACCATCGAATATTGACAACAGCTTGTCAATAAAAGAGTTTAGAGACAGCACTAGCGATTTGTTCTTACGACTCAGATCAACCTGAATCCATAGAACAAACTAAACCTACCTCCAAATCAACTATTTGGGAATGGGTCGCTAGTTAATGCTTATTGTCAGAAAAAGAATCCTACATCATTCTCAATGATCAGGACATTAATTACGGAACGAACTATGAAAGCTACAACATTGACTAAACCCTTGTCAAACAAGGTTTATCAAATTATTGTTCAAACTTTTGTTCAAAGCCATAAGATTTGATCACCATATCAAACCTTACAATTCAGGATAAAGATGCGTATTCTAATTCATAAATGAATCGAATAGGCTGGCAAACCATTTGCTCTTTGTCCTCGAATTATGAATCTATCTGGTTGAGACTTATAGATACTTTGATCAAGATAGCTATTTGTTGCGTGCTCAATGTGTAAATAAAAATGTGATGCGAGAGCACTCAGAACATGCAAGCATACATGGTCTTGTAGCAAGTAATAAGTATTTTTTCATTCGATTTCCCACAGAGATTTATTCTTAGTTATTAACGAAGTGATATGCTAAATTAGAAAGGGTGGTTTAAATGGGGTGAATTGGAGATTAATGTGCCTAACTAATGAAGAATATATGAGATATGCAAGCATAAACAAAAGCAAGTGAAGAGATTAACTTGAATGTAGAGGAAAAAGAATTGCGGAGAAAGCAATTGTATAGCAATAAAATCGCAAAAGTAAAAGACTGGAAAAATGGCTAAGGCAAAAACTGACTAAAAGAATTGCGGAGACAACAATTGTATAGCAATTAAATTAACAACGTTTTAAGGGTGAGATGGGGAAACAAGGTCAACTAACGACTCCTCTATAGGCTTTTTCATACGATTATTCAGCAGTAGCTCAACTTATCATGCATCAATCTAACTCATTCTCATGCATCTCTCGATTACATGCATTAGATCCTTCAGTTCACTCATATCCAAGTAAGACTTAAGCATCTATTTATATAAGCAAGTTAATGAATTGTGCTAGGAAAACGCCTATTCCTAGGTCGTTTTCTGGCTACCATGAAAGGCTAGTATGAATGGACGACTCTGAACTCTTACTCCTTCCGGAGGTTAGGAGTTCTTTGGACAAAATGGATGGCCAATCGAAATTGCCCGTGGGATGAAGTACACATACATTCAATGCAATTTGAAGCTATCCTACATGCTGAATTCACGTATTTCTACCTATAGATTCATCATTAGCAGACCCTTGTGTGATTAGTTACTCATGGATGAGATGGAAGTGGAAAGATTAGATTGATTAAGCATGATTGACAGTATTTAAACGAAAGGAAAGAAAGACAGAAAGCGAAATCAAAGCTTGCAAAGTTGTAAATGGTTCCTCTATTAAGCAAGATTCGAAGCGTAATGTGCAGAGATTGTAAAATAGTAGAGACTAAACAGATGAAGACGAAGGGAAATAATGTAGCCAACATAAGCAAATGACAGCAACAGCAGAGAAAATGGAAGAGAGAAACAGTAGAAAGCAATGTAAATGTGTGCGTGAACTCCTCGCCGCAAGCGCCTCGGATGAAGGGGAAGGTTAGCGTTGTTTGGGGATGAATCCAATCAGAAGAGAAGAAGGATCTTCTCTTCTTCCTCTCAGATTATCGGTGCCAAAAGCTGATTCCTTCACTCCAACAAACGGGATAGAAAATGGAGAGAAACTGCGTTGAGATGGAGAGTTCTACGCTTCCAAGCTTGTTGTTCTCCTTCCCCCTTGACCTCCTTTTATAGCTCCTTGCAGGTACTCTTCAGTCAAGGAGAACCATCCATTCTGAACGACGTCTCACCACGTGGCAGCAGGGGAGAAATTGGGCGGCTGAAAGATCGCAACAAAACGACGGACGGTTGGAACAACTTATCATTTGCAGCTTAAACATTGCGGAGACAACAATGTTTCAGCAATTTTCCTGCAATGCACAATTTCAACTCTTTTAACTTCGTTTTTGATTCCTTTTTGTTCCTTTTACAAATAAGTCCTAATTTAGTTCCATTCTATGAATTCTCATATATAAGCACATATTAAACTAAATTCTAACAAAAATGCTTAAGAGTTTACTCAATTCCATGGTAAATAAGTCCCTAATTTATGCACTTTTGGAGACGTCACACACCCCCAAACTTAAGTTATTGCTCGTCCTCGAGCAATATAAGGGCTTATTCAGGCTGCTAATACTTGTCTTTTACTCTCTACCTGACTACTTGCTGACTTCCCTAAGCTTACTATCCGTGGCATAGCTGTCCTGTGACACTTTTCTAAGTTCAAACTAACTCCACGTTTTGCTTATTCTGGTTTCTCTTGCCTTTAAAACCTATTGCTTTTTATAAATTCCCTACAACTGATTTATCTGCCTATGTCATTAGGTACATTGTGCAGCTATCCCTAAGGTTTCAAATTCTTCCTAGTTTTATCCCAGACTCAGTACATGCTTCTAATATTTTTCTTTTAAGCTACCTAGGATTCCTTAGAGTCATGCCAGTCTTAGTACACACGAGTGACAGTAGTACATTTCACAGAACAACCTAAACCTTGGCATCACTACATTGGATATACACTCATCTCCCTTAACATACCTTCAAGTTATAGCCCTGTGCTTAGCAAACTAAGGATCAGAGTTCATTCATACAGGACACCTAAGCACTTAGGCTATAACTTGTAGGCATACATTCTTCTTCCTTGGCTTTTCCTTTTTCCTTTCTTTTTCTGGTAGAGTCTCTCCTTATGGTTTGCCTTTTGATGCAGTGCCACTTGTGGGTTACACAAATGGCATTGATTACTCAGCATCCTCAAGAGAGACACTACTCATTATTCTTTTGTTTTTCATTTTTTTTCTCTTTTCATGTTTTTTTTTTTCAAAGAAGAAGAAATCTTATGTTTAAAGAGGGAGAGAGGAATGCTCCTAGGCCTAGAGGCTGCCTCCCCCAAACTTGAACTTCTCATTGTCCCCAATGAGAGTCTGAGGTGGCACACCCCCAAACTTGTCCTAGAAGCATCTAGTCTAAGGAAAAACAAGCAGAACTTAAAACTCCTAGGCATAGAATGACCTTCCTAAAGCAGATAACTCAGAGGCAGAATTTTTGTAAAAACAACAAGTTAAGGGCTTATAGAGGTGCATGCTGAGCAATAACTGAAGCTAAATTTAAACGAACAAAGGTGTACTATGACACTCATCCAGCATGCTTAACAGATAGAGCACATATTGAAGTCAGTAAAGCAGCCAAATATCGAAATTTAAACAGAGCTAGCCCATCCAAAAACTCATTGAACAGCATGCGAAAACCAACAAAAATTGCGGACACCGCAAGGAATTCGTAATAAACCTACAGAGCAAATTTAGCTGTGATCAAAGCTCCTAGCATGCTATATTCAGACATCAACAACTACACAAAACAACAAAAACTAACTAAGCTAACTACTCAGATAACATCAAACCAAATCAAACTATTCTAAACAAACAAATTAACAACTAAAACAGATCATTGATTGGATTAAAAATAGGGTAACAGTTCACAGAAAAGCAGGTTTTGTTTTTTTTTCTTAAGAGGGATCAGAAAACTCCCTCGAATGTCGTCAAGCTGGCATTCAATCATCCTTGTCCTCGTCTTTTCTCTCCTTTGGAGGCGCCCATGGCTTCAGCAGATCAGCAGGGAAGGTGAGGAATATGCATCCCAGCTGACCAGCCACATCCTTATCCCTCGCTTGCGCATACTCAGCCCACTGAGCCATCTTGTGCTGTAGGTCCATCATGCATGCCATGGACAGTGACTGTGCAGCAGCCAAGCCGTCCATCTCAAATTCCATATTGCCCCGCCTTCTCATCCTCAAGATTGTGGGCAACTCCAGGTGGCCAGTGTACGCCAATTGCCTCTCACCCTTCTCCATTGGCACACCTGCACGCAAGCACAGTTTAGTTATAGTGTTTGGGAAAAATAATTGGCCCTTACCTTTCTTTGAGCAGTAAATGATGGAGGCGGCAATGACTTCACCAACGTCAATGGTGAGTCCCCGCATGATGGCATACAGCAGCAATGATCGCCCCTGGTTGATAGTCGTTTCGTGGGTCACATGGGAGATACGTCTGCGCACAAGAGAGAACTAGACGATCGCCTTGTCTCGCAGGGTTGCACTCATCAGGGTGTGCTTCCCATTCCGTGAGACCGCCCAGGTTGCCTCAGGTTTGCAGATTGTGTGCAAGGCTTCTTCTAAAACTGCCTCAGATGGCGAGTCAACGATCTTGGCATACTCAGAATATGTATGCCCTTTGAGAGCATAGGCCTCATTGATGGCATTGGCAGAGAAGTCGATTTCTACCCCCCTCACTGTTGATAGGCATGCTTCAGGGTGTGTGAGGTTGGCGTAGAAATCGTACACCATATCCGGATATGCTGGAATTGGGGGCCTGCAGAGTTCCTCCCAGTCGTGGTTGATGATCCCTGCGCGCAAGAATTGCGGCAGGTCCGCCAATGCATCAAGGAATCCTCGCTCGTGGAGGAGTTCCTTCTTCATCAATTCGAGGCCCTTGGCCTCAGCTTCTTGTGAAACATACCGCGCAGCTCGAGGTTCCTCTTCTGGGTACATCTTTCTTTTCCCTTTTTCTTTCGCTTTGGCCGATTCAGAGGCCTCAATCTTCATCTTCTTTAAAGAAGGTTCAGCTCCAACCTTCTTCTTTTTGGCTCGTTTGGAAGACTTCGGCCGCTTGCCCTTGACAATCACTGGGGCTTTCTTCTTGTGCCGTGCTTTGGAGGCCAGATGCTGGAGACAATCCCCCAGTGTCTCGTCCATGGAGTCCTTGCTTCCCCCCTCCACAGGGCTGTCAAGACTGACATCCCTTAAGGGGGAAAACACTTCTTCTTCCTCCACCGGCTCGTCGCTTGGCACCGAATCTTGGTGCTCTTCAGGTGGCGCTTCAGGCGCCGGTGTCTGTGGAGAAGGTTCAGGGCTCTGCCTGGCCGTCTCATATGATGGACGGCCACTCCCTCGGCTGTCCTCGCTAGGAGTCTTTCTCACTGGTACACGATATTTTGAATTATTGATAACTCCATTTTGGAGCTATTAAATACTTCCTAATTATAGCTAAAGTCCGCTTTCAATTGATTAAATTTATCTCTTTTGTAGGACAAAAGCGGCAAAGAGCTCGTGCGTCCGTTGGGCCTGTTCGAGTGCTTAAAGTAGTGTTTTAGCGCCCCGGGAATGCATCGGGAAGAGGAGAATTTGATCCGTGAAGAAACGGGCCAAAACAGCCTTGGAGAGGCAAAGCTTCAGCCCCAAACCCGAGAGCCGGCGTCGAGCTACAGCGTCGAGACGCTGGCTCGACGCTGGAAAAACCCGAGAGCAAGCGTCGAGTGATAGCGTCGAGACGCTAGCTCGACGCTGCCCTGGCGTCGAGACCCTGCTTGGCGTCGAGACGCTCCGGAGGAGGCGCGCGCAGGAATTTTATCGGGGCAGCGTCGCGACGCTGGCCTTGCGTCGCGACGCCATCGCGAGCGCGCGCGGAAAACTTAGGGCACAGCGTCGAGACGCTAGGCCTAGCGTCTCGACGCTACGACGATGGCAGAAGATAAATGACGATTTTTCTGCACTTTTTTGGGCATCTTCTCCTTCATCTCTCCACCATTTTTGCTCGTTTTGGTCTTCTTCTTCTCCGTTTTCTCTCTATTTTCCGTGGAGCTCCGCCATTGTTGGCATGCTAGTGAGCTCCACTTCCATTGTAATAAGTAGATGAATCCATCCATGGCCATCTTTGGAGCGGGATTGACAAACCGCGCCATGAGCGGCTAAGGTAAGGGTGACGGTTTGGGATTAGTTTAGGGCGATTTTGTTGAACATATTTGGTTTTGATAATCTGAGCTTTTATATGCATATTGGTTCTGTTTACTTTGCATCTATCTACCTTGCTTAATCCAACGCGCATGTTAAAATACGACGATTGACACTCGAGTAGTTTCGCATGTTGTGTATGTTAAAGAGTAGCGATGCCGTGCCTCTCACTGCTCGACTAAGTAACACAGGTAGATAGAACTAAATCGAAGTATCGGGTCGGGTAGGATAATTGTTGATTGCATACGGCGTTTGCGGGCAATCTACTAGCAATTAGAATTCACGCTCGAATGTTCGTCGCGGTTAGCTAGTGACTGTCTAAATTTACCTTGGGGCTGATCACCTTGATGTAGGATTAGATAACGTGTAATTAGAACTGTGTGGTCTAATTAAAATCCATGGAGTCGGCTACTTTGGGGCTTCTCTGGTAGTCGTCCGGGTGCTCAATAAACTGAATTCCATGTTATTAGCATTAAATGATAAACTGAATTTGTTTAACAATTGATCCCGAGACTCCCAAACCGTGCACACGTTCTCTTCTTATTATTCTTTCTTCGTTAGCTTTCTCATTATTTCCCCTTTGCATGATAAAACCCCCCGTTACCAAAAATCTATCAATTAATTAAATCCCAATTTTAATTGTGCTTTCAATCTTCCTGTTCCTTGGATCGACCCTGTTACCACTGGCTGCAAAGCCTTGGTCATAGGCTTTATAAATCGTATTTTGGCAAGCCTCGACAGCTTGAGATTAAGCGGACATTCAAAAATCCGCCCACCAAAATTGGCGCCTCTGCCGGGGAATAGGCAATTGATTGACTTTATGATTGAAGTTTGAATTTGATTTGTTGATGGTTGACTGAAAATTTTTTCTGTTTGTAAATTGTATGTTTGGATTTTTGTTTGTGTATGACCCGTTCTTCTGAGGGTAGATTGCAGTTTATCCCTGAGATTGACAGAGAGGAGCGGCGGTTACGAAAAGAAGCCCGGGAGGGGCAAAGACCGTTTGAAAGAGAAGAAGGCAATCCCTTCTTGGTTGACGAGATGGCGCAAGGCGATGCGCCACGGACGCTTAAGCAACTGGCAGCGCCAGATCTGAACCTGCAGCCTTTGTGCATTAACTACCCCGTGGTAGCAGGTAACTTCGAGTTAAAATCTGGTTTAATTCACCAGTTACCTTCTGTTGCGTGCTCAATGTGTTAAAGATAAATAAGCAAGAAGGTAGATAGAGCACTCAGAACATGCAAGCATACATGGTCTCACAGCAAGTAGTAAGTATATTTCATTCGTTTTTTCCACAGAGACTTATTTTTAGCTATTCATGAAGTGTATTCGTTAAGAAAGAAGGGGTGGATTTGATGGGGTAAAATTGGTTTTTAATTATCTAATTTTTGCTGAATGTGTAAAGGAATGCAACATAAACAAATGCAAGTTGAAATTAGACTCAAAAGACAAGAGATGGAATTAATAAACGAAGAAGAAAACAGCTAAACAGAATGGTAACTTAGCAGAATTGCGGACACCGCAATTTTACCGCAATTGAATAACAGCGAAAGTGTGTAAATGGGTGAATTAAGGGCTACTAACAACTATCCTATAGGCATTTTTATACGATTCTCAAGCACTGGATCTACTCTCTATGCATCAAACTCACTCTATCTCATGTATCGTCCGATTCCATGCATTAGATTCTTTAGTTTACTCAACTCAAAGTAAGGTCTTAAGCATCTTGTTAAAACAGAAGTGTTTAGTTTGTACTAGGGAAACGCCTATTCCTAGGCCGTTTCCTGGTTACCATGAAAGGCTAGCATGATTATACGACTCTGAACTCTTACTCCTTCCAGAGGTTATGAGTTCTTTGGACAAAATGGATGGCCAATCGAAATTGCCCGTGGGATGAAGCTTACATACAATCAATGCTTCGAGAGCTATCCTACATGCTTGGTTCACGTTTTTTTAGCCTATAGTTCTGTCATTAGCATGCCCCTAAGTGATTTAGCTACTCATGGATATACAGAGAACAGAAATGTAAGATAAAACAGACATGCTTAGAAGGGAAATATACTCCAAACAGTAAGACAAAACCGTAGCAGCAGAAGATGGAAACTGTGAAATGAAGTCTTGCAATTTGATTACTTTGAATGTTGAACGGACAAAAGGGAACTTAAAGGAAATAATTCAAAGACAGACAGCGACGAAATGCAGTAAACTAATCACTAAACCAGAAGCGATAACTAAACAATGCTGGAAATGAGAAAGGAAAGACAAAAAGCAGTAAATGGTGCTTGGAAGCCTCGTTGCAGTCGCCGCGAATGAAGGGGATGAAAGGTCAGCCTTGCTTGGATGAATCCAATCGAGAGAGAAGAAGAATCTCCTCTCCTTCCTATCAGATTATCGATTCCAACAGCTGAGACTCTCACTCCAACAGACGGCAAAGGAAAACAGGGCGAAAAGATGGACTGCGAGAAGACTCTACGCTTTCGGATGATGATTGAACCTCCGACTTTGACCCCCTTTTATAGTAGTTTGCAGGTGCGTTTGGGCCAAGGAGAACCATCAATCTTCAACGTCATATATCAGAATGGGTGGAGGAGAAAGAACGAATCCCTGAAATTACGGAAATTAACAGAAAAAGATCAGTCAACTTACGGTTTTCACTTGAATAATTGCGGCTTCAGCAATGTTTTCGCAATGCTGTCGCAATGCAGTTTTTTTCATTCTTTTCCTTCGGTTTTCAACCCTTTTCTTTCCTATTGTGCATAAGTCCTAATTTAGCTACCTTCTTCTCATTCTCATATTTAAGCATAGGTTTAGGCTAAATGCTATCAAAAACACTAAAAAGTGTACATCTTCTTAAGCTAAATGGGTCCTAAATAAGTCACTTTCAGAGACTTAACACACCCCCAAACTTAAGGTTTTGCTTGTCCTCAAGCATACTAAGGACTTACCTAGGCTGCTGTTTCACCTTCTTTAACCACCTACTGACTCCCCTATATCCCTATCTATAACACTGCTGTCCTGTGACACACTTCTCAGTTTAGAACTACCCTCTTATCTAGCTTCTTCTGACTTCGCCTGCCTAACACTCACCTGCTTTTATTAACTTCCTACAACTGATCTATTTGCTTTTGTCATATCATGCCACTATCCCTAAGGTTTCAAATTCTGCCTAGCTTTACCTCAGACTCAGTACATGCTTCTAGCTTTATTTTTAATGTGTCTAGGATTCCTTAGAGTCATGCCAGTCTTAGTATTAACGGTGACAGTAGTACTTTTAAAGAACAACCTAAACCCTGGCATCACTACATTGGATAAACACTCATCTCCCTAAACAACCCTACGAGTTACAACTTTGTGCTTAGCTAATTGAGGATCAGAGTTCTTTTTAAATAGGACACCTAAGCCACAAAGTTATAACTCCTAGGTATACATTCTTCTTCCCTATTTTTTTCCCTTTTTCTTACTTAGGTGGGGCCTCTCCTTTGGTTGCCTTTTGATGCAATGCCACTTGTGGGTCACACACTTGGCACTGATTACTTAGCAACCTAAGAGAGACCCCCCTCTTTATTCTATTTTTCATCATTTTTTTTTTTTTTTTTCAGTTCATCATTTTTTGTAAAGGAGAAGAAGAATGCTTATGTTTCTAAGGGAGAGAGGAATGTTCCTAGGCCTAGGGTGGCCTCCCCCAAACTTCAACTACTCATTGTCCCCAATGAGTGTCTGTGGTGGCACACCCCCAAACTTTCCTAGAAGCATCTAGTCTAAGGTAAAACAAAGAGAATCTAAAGCCCTAGGCATAGACAAAACACACAAACGGCAAATATCACAGCAGCAGTAATTTTAAAAAAAACAGACAGATAAGGGCTTAAAGCTGTGCATGCTGAGCTTTTTAGAGGTTGATTTAAACTATCAAAAGGGTGTCCTATGACACTCATTCAGCATGCATTTAGATAAGCTATATAAGATAGTCATGATAGCAGCAAAAGATGGAATTTAAACAGATCACAGCCTAGCTAAACAGACAGTCCAAAACATGCTTTCAGTCATGAAAATTGCGGGTACCGCAATTATTTCGCAATTAGATCAGGGCAGATATAACAGTGATTAAGGCCCCTAAGCATGCTCTTTCCAGTCATTCACGCTCTCCTAAAAATAAAACAAAACTAACCTATCTAGTCACCTATCATCAGACTATACTAAGCAAAATTAAAAACATAAAACTAAGCATCTACGACAGATCAAAAATGTACTAAAACAGCATAATTCACATAGTCTATCAGAAAGCAGAAAATTGTTTTTTTCTTCTAAGGGAACAGCAATACTCCCTTCAGTGCACTTCAAACCAGCACTCAAACGTCTTCATCCTCATCAGGTTGCCGTGGTCGTGGGGGCACCCATGGAGTCAGGAGATTTGTGGGGAAGTCAGGGAAGATGCACCCAAGTTGGTCTGCAACTTCCTTGTCCCTTGCCTGCGCATAAGTGGCCCATTGAGCCATTCTCCTCTGCATATCCATCAGGCAGGCCATGGATAGGGACTGCTCAGCAGCCAGCCTATCCAGTTCAAACTCCATATTCCCCTTCCTCTTCAGCCTCAGACTAGCCGGCAGCTCCAAGTGGCCTGTGTAAGCCATTTGCTGCTCCAAGCGCTCGGTGGGGACTCCTGCAAGCAAACATAGTTTGGTTATTGTGTTAGGGAAAAACAGTGGTCCCTTACCTTTCTTGGCGCACTCAGCAATAGCAGCAGTGATGACTTCTCCCACGTTGATCGTGAGACCTCTCATTATCGCATACACCAGCAGCGATCGGCTCTGGTTGATTGTAGTCTCGTGAGTCACTGGGGACAATCTCCTTCTCACGAACGAAAACCAAACAGCCGCCTTAGCCGTGAGGTTGGCACTCATGAGAGTGTGCCTCCCATTGCGTGATACAGTCCACGCTGCTTCAGGCTGGCCAATGGTTCGAATGGCCTCCTCCAGCACTGCCTCAGTAGGCTCATCAACGATCCGTGCATAATCTGTATGTGTTTGGCCCTTGAGACCATAGGCTTCGTTGATGGCCTTGGCTGAAAAATCCACTTCTACCCCTCTGACCACAGACAGGCCATCCTCAGGGCTGAGCACATTGGCGTAGAAATCATACACCATGCTCGTGTAGGCTGGATTGGGCGGTCCGCAAAATTCCTCCCAGCCGTGGTTCATCACTCCTGCGCGCAAGAACTGCGGCAGGTCAGCAGGTCGGTCGAGGAAGCCTTTCTCGTGCAGCAACTCCCTCTTCCTCAGCTCAGCACCCCTGGACTCAGCATCAGAGGAAACATACCTCACTGACTGAGGCTCGTCTTCAGGGTAGAGCTTTGCCTTCCCTTTATCTGATGGTTTGGCTGACTCGGCAGCCTCAACCTTGAGTCGTTTGAGCGAAGACTCGGTGCTCTCTTTGTCTGCTGAAGGCGCCCTTTTAGCCTTCTTCTTTTTCAGCTTCTTGGACCGCCTGGCCTTGACAATCTTGGCCTTCTTCTTCTTGAGCTTTGCCTCAATGTTGATCTGCTGCAGGCATGCCCCCAGCGTCTCTTCCATGGAATCATCCTGCTGTGCAGGACTCTCTGGGCTAGCTTCCCTTGCAGGCGAGAAGACCTCGTCTTCACCACCTTCCCCACTGCCCTGAGTGGATTCCTGGTACTCCCCATATAGGAATTCAGGGTCAGGCCGTGGAGGCGTGTGCGAAGGTGTGGCACTCTGCTCTGCTGTAGGCGTCTGCACGGAATTCAGTGGTGAAGACGGCGTCTCAGGGCTCTGTGCCGGCGGTGATGATGAAAGCTCTGGGCTGTGCACTGGTCCAGATGGTGAAGGGCTGTGCGCAGGTGAGGCAGACGGCGTCGAACCCTTCTTGGTTGACTCGTGGGACGCACGATCCGTTTCTTGACTCTCCACAGAGGGAGTCTTCGCTCTGCTTGGTTCGGCGGCCATCTCGACACTCCACCGGCGTTTCTTGGGCGTGCCCGCTGGTTCAGAAGGGCCAGCAGGGATTTCTGTGACAACCCTCCACTTCTTCCTACGGATCGGAAGTTTGGGAAGAGGTCCGGTGCGTACAGCCCCAGCATCTGCAAGGGTCAGAAGTGCTTCCCTCGCAGCCGCTTCAGCTGCGTCATCAGCCTTCTTCTTGGCTGCGGATCTTTCAGCCCTTGTGGACACCATTGTCGAATCTTGGAGGTTTGGAGAGAAGGATCAAAGATGAAGAGAATCTCAGTTTTCTTGGAAATCAGAGAATGAGAGAATCGTATCGATCGAGCGCCTTCTAACGGATATAAAGGCAACGGCTAAATCCCAACGGCTATATTTTGCGAATCCTGCAATTCCAGCGCAATTTTAGGGATATTTTTTCATCAAAATGGCAAACTTTGCTCGTCCGTATCTTTTATTTGGCTCGATCGTTTCTTGATTTTTAAAGCTGGAATTACTCTCCTTGATTCCCTCTTTCGATTCCCTACAAAAAGAAATAAAAACAATATCAAATTCGTAATTAAAATCACACAACAAAACACACAAATGATAACCGGAAAATCGCAAAAAAATAAACTAAGGCATGAGCCTTATGTTGACGAGCACAGCAATCACTCGTCCTCTCTCGTTCTCATTGTTATGCTTCAGTCAAGAGGAAGGCCGAGAGAGTCTTCACATCTCCTTCCTCATAGTAGTGCTTTAATCTTGCACCATTAACCATGAATGGTTGGCCTTGCTGCAAGTTCTGTATCTCTATTGCACCATGAACAAACACATTAGTAATGACAAATGGACCCGACCATCTAGACTTAAGTTTCCCTGGAAATAGTTTCAACCGTGAGTTAAACAACAAAACAAGTTGACCCTTCTTAAAGTCCTTAACTCTAAGTCTACTATCGTGCCAAATCTTGGTTTTTTCCTTGTACATCTTAGCATTTTCATAGGCCATATGCCTAAGCTCATCAAGCTCATGTAATTGCAAAGACCTCAGTGTCCCCGCATCCTTTACACAAAAATTCAATTCCTTCATGGCCCAAAATGCCTTGTTTTCTAACTCAAGTGGTAAGTGACAAGCCTTGCCATATACCAGCCTATACGGGGACATACCTAGGGGTGTCTTATATGCTGTCCTATAAGCCCAAAGTGCATCCTCAAGCTTGAAGGACCAGTCTTTCCTATTAGGTTTGACCACTTTTTCTAGGATGTTCTTAATTTCCCTATTTGAAATTTCAGCTTGTCCATTTGAGTGTGGGTGATAGGGAGTGGCTACTCTATGTCTAATGTTATACTTAGCCAACACTCTCTCCATAGCCTTGTTAATGAAATGTGACCCCTCATCACTAATGATGGCACGAGGTGTCCCAAACCTAGTAAAAATGTGCCTATGCAAGAAGTTGGTGACTGTTTTAGCATCATTATTAGGACATGCTTTGGCTTCTACCCACTTGGACACATAGTCCACGGCTACTAATATGTAAAGGTTACCTGATGATGGAGGGAATGGTCCCATGAAGTCAATGCCCCACACATCAAAGAGCTCTAACTCTAAGATGTAGGTGAGGGGCATCTCATCCTTTCGACTGAGGTTACCTGTTCTTTGGCATTCATCACAGCTGTGGGCATAGTTGTGGGCATCTTTGAAGATCGTTGGCCAATAATAGCCACTTTGAAATACCTTTGCAGCTGTTCTTTGGCCACCAAAGTGTCCACCATAATGAGATGTGTGACAGTGCTGCAACACAGACTTCGCTTCAGCAGCTGAAACACACTTCCTAAGCAAGCCGTCAGCACATGTTCTGTAAAGTGTGGGGTCATCCCAGATAAATTTCCTTGCTTCATGAAGGAACCTCTTCTTCTCTTGTCCTCCCTTGAAAACTGGTAAAACCTGTGATGCACGGAAGTTAGCAATGTCAGCAAACCAAGGTTCCTCATCGTTATCACGATGAGTCAAAGCAAAGACATGTTCATCAATAAAAGCATCAGAAATTGCGGTCTCCGCAATTTTTTCGCAATTGTGCTGCAATCGAGACAGGTGATCTGCAACCACGTTTTCGCATCCTTTCTTGTCCCGAATGTCCAAATCAAATTCCTGCAGCAATAACACCCACCTAATCAATCTAGGCTTAGCATCAGCCTTCCTCATAAGATATTTCAAGGCAGAATGGTCAGTGTACACAATTGTCCTAGTGCCTACAATATAGTTCCTGAATTTCTCACAAGCAAATACTACAGCAAGCATTTCTTTCTCAGTAGTTGTATAATTACATTGAGCCTTATTCAAGGTCTTACTAGCATAATATACAGGGTGTGTTAGCTTGTCAATCCTCTGTCCTAACATGACTCCTACAGCATAGTCACTGGCATCACATAGCATCTCAAATGGGAGATCCCAATTTGGTCCTACTATTATAGGTGCAGTGACTAGTGCTTTCTTAAGGGTAGTCCAAGCTACTAAGCATTCCTGAGAGAAGATGAATGGTCTATTTAGCTCTAAAAGCTCACACAGAGGCTTGGCTATCTTAGAAAAGTCCTTGATGAACCTTCTGTAGAAGCCAGCATGCCCTAAGAAGCTTCTAATGGCTTTGACATTCTGGGGCTCTACCAACTTCTCTATGATCTCAATTTTGGCTCGGTCAACTTCGACACCTGCCCTCGACACTCTATGTCCTAAGACAATCCCCTCATCCACCATAAAATGGCATTTTTCCCAATTTAGGACTAGGTTGGTCTCCTCACACCTAGCCAGGACTTGTCCTAGGTTTTCTAGACAGTTTGAAAATGAGTCCCCAAAGACTGAGAAGTCATCCATGAATATTTCTATCATGGACTCATCCAACTCAGAGAAGATTGCCATCATGCACCTTTGGAAAGTTGCCGGTGCATTGCATAAGCCAAAAGGCATTCTGCGAAAGGCAAAAGTTCCAAAAGGGCAAGTGAAGGGTTGTCTTCTCTTGATCCTTAGGGTCTATGGTTATTTGATTATAGCCTGAATACCCGTCTAAGAAACAATAGTAGGCTCTACCAGCTATTCTGTCTAGCATCTGGTCAATGAACGGTAGAGGGAAGTGATCTTTTTTAGTTTCTTTATTTAATTTCCTGTAATCCATACACACTCTCCACCCTGTGACAGTCCTTGTTGGAATCAGTTCGTTGTTCTCATTGACTACCACAGTTATTCCCCCATTTTTAGGTACACATTGGATGGGGCTCACCCACTGGCTACTAGCTATTGGGAAGATCACTCCTGCATCTAACCATTTTATTATTTCCTTCTTTACTACCTCTTTCATAGAGGGATTTAGCCTACGCTGGTGATCTACCCTAGGTGTGTGCTCTTCCTCTAGTATAATTTTGTGCATGCAATAAGAAGGGCTAATGCCTCGAATATCAGCAATCGTCCATGCTATAGCCTTCTTATGTTGCTTAAGCAGTAAAATTAATTCAACCTCATGCTTTTCACTTAGCTTAGAAGAAATAATTACAGGCAGTGTATCATTATTTCCTAAATACGCATATTTGAGGTGAGTGGGTAGTGGTTTCAGTTCTAAAACAGGTGGATGCTCAATGGAGGGCTTTAAAGGATTCACAGATCTATCAGTTAAATCTATATTCATACATACATGTTGTGGTTTATCTACAGGCATATCCATTATGTCAGATACATTCAAGTCAGCTATATCTAATTGTACATATTCATTAGCATGCTTAGTTAATAATACATGCTCTAATTGTTCTTCCATCAGTGAGTCAACAATATCCATGCTAGCACAAGACTCAGAATCAGAGGGGTACCTTAAGGCTTTATAAACACTAAATTTCACCTCTTCATCATGAACCCTCATAGTGAGCTCACCTTTTTGAACATCTATTAGTGCCCTACCTGTGGCTAGAAATGGTCTACCTAGCAGGATGGGGACCTCCTTGTCTGCCTCATAGTCCAGGACAATGAAATCTGCAAGGAAAATAAATTTGTCAACTTTCACTAGAATATCCTCAATCTTACCTTCAGGGTATGCGATGGATCTGTCTGCTAGTTGTAAAGTGACAGTGGTTGGACGTGCTTCTCCTATTCCCAACTGGCGGAATAGGGACAGGGGCATGAGATTTATGCTGGCGCCCAGGTCACAAAGCGCTCTGCCCACGTGCTTGCCTCCAAGTTCTACAGGTAAAGTGAAGGAACCAGGATCCTTCTCCTTCTTGGGCAGCTTGTTCTGGAGGATGGCACTGCACTCCTCAGTGAGGTTTACTGTTTCAAACTCACCAATTATTTTTTTGTTAGTAATAATGTCCTTCAAAAACTTTACATAAGAAGGCATAGACTGCAAAACTTCTACAAAAGGAATGTTAACATGCACTTGCTTAAGAATTTCTAAGAATTTATTAAAATGAACTTCCTGTTCCTGCTTCTTCTTAAGCCTTCGAGGGTATGGAGGTGGTGGCACATATGCAGGCACGTCAGGGCGCCTTAGGATAGGTGGAGGCCTCGGAATTTCTTCTATCTCCTCAACAATTGGCTCTAGCCTGGCTCCTGATGTGCTAGTTGGTGGTGGACCTTGGTTTGGTAGAGACTCCAGTGGAGCACTAGACTCAGTGTTCTCTACCCTCTTTGGTGTGTCCTTTGTGTTGCTCACCAATGGTCTTCCACTCCTAAGTTCAATTGCTTGAACTTGTTCTTTGCCATCTCTCCTTGGTACCTCGGTGTCAGCAGGGAGTCTACCTTGGGGCCTACTCTTGAGTTCATTGGCTAATTGGCCTATTTGGTTTTCTAGGCTCCTAAGAGTAGCTTGCTGGCTTTGAAGCGTAGCATCATTCTTAGCTATGTATTCCTTGAGTAAGTTTTCTACAGAAGATCCTACAGGTTGATTGTATGGTTTTTGGTACATTGACTGGTTATGTTGGGGAGTGAAACCAGGTGTTCCACTCGGTCTAGGTTGGTTAAGATTTTGGTTAGTGTTTTGTTGGCCACCCCATGACAGGTTTGGGTGGTTTCTCCAACAAGGTTATAGGTGTTGGAGTAGGGGTTATTCCTAGGCTGCTGCTGGCTCCCAACATAGCAGACTGAGGATGGATTCCCAGGGCAGTATTCATATGGGTGCCCTTCCCCACAGAATCCACAGATAAGTGCCTCGCCTTGACTTGGCTGGGTGCCCATTGACATGGCTGTGGCGGTATTGGCACTGGTTTGGAGATTGGCCTGAGCCATTTGCTTAACTAGGTTGGTCAGGGCGTTTATTTGGGTGCTCATGGCGCTTAGAGCATCCTTGTCTTGAGCTCTAGTTGGCTCTACTGGATCATCTGACCACCTACAGTGAGATGTTGAGATCTTCTCCAAGATCTCATAAGCTTCGTTGTAACTCTTGGACAACATGGAACCTCCAGCAGATGAGTTTAGAACTTGTCTGGTGCTGGGGTTGCATCCTTTAAAGAAGACTTCTATTTGGATACACCATGGGATGCCATGGTGTGGACATTTAATGAGAAGGTCTTTGAATCTTGTCCAAGCTTCGTGAAGAGACTCACTCGGAGCTTGTTTAAATTTGATGATATCATCACGAAAGGTCGAATTCCTATCTGGTGGGAAATATTTGACTAGGAATTTTTCTGCTAAGTCTGTCCAATTGAGGACAGATCCTGAGGGTAATGAATTTAACCACGTTTTGGCTTTGTCCCTCAAAGAGTAAGGGAAAAGATATAGCCTCAGGGCTTCTTGGGAAACTCCAGGAATGAGGAAGGTATCACTGACTCCTAGGAAGTTCCTAAGGTGGTTATGGGGGTCCTCATTTTCTATTCCAAAGAATTGTCCCACAGTGGACAACATTTGGAACATCACTGGTTTTAACTCGAAGGAGTTGGCAGTGATTTCAGGACGGATTATGCTGGGGTTCAGCTCCCCAGGCATAGGTACTAGGTACGAAAGGATGGCGCTATCCTTGTCATTCGCTATTTCAATGGGATTGCGAGTGACAGTCACCAGGTTTTGATCTATTCCAGCCATTTCTTCTCGAGTGGATTGCGGAGACTCTGCGGTTTCAGCAATTATTTGAGGTAAAAGGGGTTGTTTAAAGAGACGTTTCTTGGCTCTATTTCTAGCTTTAAATAATCTTTCAGGCTCAGGGTTGAACTCTAGATCACTACTTGGAGTCTCATTCATAAACTATCCTAAATGGTACCTGAAGAAGAAATGAAGATGGATCAAATTCAATGGAAAATAACTTGGTGTTTCAGACTTAACAAACTTCGTTTTCACTTAAAATAAGTCCCCGGCAGCGGCGCCAAAAACTTGTTGCGTGCTCAATGTGTTAAAGATAAATAAGCAAGAAGGTAGATAGAGCACTCAGAACATGCAAGCATACATGGTCTCACAGCAAGTAGTAAGTATATTTCATTCGTTTTTTCCACAGAGACTTATTTTTAGCTATTCATGAAGTGTATTCGTTAAGAAAGAAGGGGTGGATTTGATGGGGTAAAATTGGTTTTTAATTATCTAATTTTTGCTGAATGTGTAAAGGAATGCAACATAAACAAATGCAAGTTGAAATTAGACTCAAAAGACAAGAGATGGAATTAATAAACGAAGAAGAAAACAGCTAAACAGAATGGTAACTTAGCAGAATTGCGGACACCGCAATTTTACCGCAATTGAATAACAGCGAAAGTGTGTAAATGGGTGAATTAAGGGCTACTAACGACTATCCTATAGGCATTTTTATACGATTCTCAAGCACTGGATCTACTCTCTATGCATCAAACTCACTCTATCTCATGTATCGTCCGATTCCATGCATTAGATTCTTTAGTTTACTCAACTCAAAGTAAGGTCTTAAGCATCTTGTTAAAACAGAAGTGTTTAGTTTGTACTAGGGAAACGCCTATTCCTAGGCCGTTTCCTGGTTACCATGAAAGGCTAGCATGATTATACGACTCTGAACTCTTACTCCTTCCAGAGGTTAGGAGTTCTTTGGACAAATGGATGGCCAATCGAAATTGCCCGTGGGATGAAGCTTACATACAATCAATGCTTCGAGAGCTATCCTACATGCTTGGTTCACGTTTTTTTAGCCTATAGTTCTGTCATTAGCATGCCCCTAAGTGATTTAGCTACTCATGGATATACAGAGAACAGAAATGTAAGATAAAACAGACATGCTTAGAAGGGAAATATACTCCAAACAGTAAGACAAAACCGTAGCAGCAGAAGATGGAAACTGTGAAATGAAGTCTTGCAATTTGATTACTTTGAATGTTGAACGGACAAAAGGGAACTTAAAGGAAATAATTCAAAGACAGACAGCGACGAAATGCAGTAAACTAATCACTAAACCAGAAGCGATAACTAAACAATGCTGGAAATGAGAAAGGAAAGACAAAAAGCAGTAAATGGTGCTTGGAAGCCTCGTTGCAGTCGCCGCGAATGAAGGGGATGAAAGGTCAGCCTTGCTTGGATGAATCCGATCGAGAGAGAAGAAGAATCTCCTCTCCTTCCTATCAGATTATCGATTCCAACAGCTGAGACTCTCACTCCAACAGACGGCAAAGGAAAACAGGGCGAAAAGATGGACTGCGAGAAGACTCTACGCTTTCGGATGATGATTGAACCTCCGACTTTGACCCCCTTTTATAGTAGTTTGCAGGTGCGTTTGGGCCAAGGAGAACCATCAATCTTCAACGTCATATATCAGAATGGGTGGAGGAGAAAGAACGAATCCCTGAAATTACGGAAATTAACAGAAAAAGATCAGTCAACTTACGGTTTTCACTTGAATAATTGCGGCTTCAGCAATGTTTTCGCAATGCTGTCGCAATGCAGTTTTTTTCATTCTTTTCCTTCGGTTTTCAACCCTTTTATTTCCTATTGTGCATAAGTCCTAATTTAGCTACCTTCTTCTCATTCTCATATTTAAGCATAGGTTTAGGCTAAATGCTATCAAAAACACTAAAAAGTGTACATCTTCTTAAGCTAAATGGGTCCTAAATAAGTCACTTTCAGAGACTTAACACACCCCCAAACTTAAGGTTTTGCTTGTCCTCAAACATACTAAGGACTTACCTAGGCTGCTGTTTCACCTTCTTTAACCACCTACTGACTCCCCTATATCCCTATCTATAGCACTGCTGTCCTGTGACACACTTCTCAGTTTAGAACTACCCTCTTATCTAGCTTCTTCTGACTTCGCCTGCCTAACACTCACCTGCTTTTATTAACTTCCTACAACTGATCTATTTGCTTTTGTCATATCATGCCACTATCCCTAAGGTTTCAAATTCTGCCTAGCTTTACCTCAGACTCAGTACATGCTTCTAGCTTTATTTTTAATGTGTCTAGGATTCCTTAGAGTCATGCCAGTCTTAGTATTAACGGTGACAGTAGTACTTTTAAAGAACAACCTAAACCCTGGCATCACTACATTGGATAAACACTCATCTCCCTAAACAACCCTACGAGTTACAACTTTGTGCTTAGCTAATTGAGGATCAGAGTTCTTTTTAAATAGGACACCTAAGCCACAAAGTTATAACTCCTAGGTATAGATTCTTCTTCCCTATTTTTTTCCCTTTTTCTTACTTAGGTGGGGCCTCTCCTTTGGTTGCCTTTTGATGCAATGCCACTTGTGGGTCACACACTTGGCACTGATTACTTAGCAACCTAAGAGAGACCCCCCTCTTTATTCTATTTTTCATCATTTTTTTTTTTTTTCAGTTCATCATTTTTTGTAAAGGAGAAGAAGAATGCTTATGTTTCTAAGGGAGAGAGGAATGTTCCTAGGCCTAGGGTGGCCTCCCCCAAACTTCAACTACTCATTGTCCCCAATGAGTGTCTGTGGTGGCACACCCCCAAACTTTCCTAGAAGCATCTAGTCTAAGGTAAAACAAAGAGAATCTAAAGCCCTAGGCATAGACAAAACACACAAACGGCAAATATCACAGCAGCAGTAATTTTAAAAAAAACAGACAGATAAGGGCTTAAAGCTGTGCATGCTGAGCTTTTTAGAGGTTGATTTAAACTATCAAAAGGGTGTCCTATGACACTCATTCAGCATGCATTTAGATAAGCTATATAAGATAGTCATGATAGCAGCAAAAGATGGAATTTAAACAGATCACAGCCTAGCTAAACAGACAGTCCAAAACATGCTTTCAGTCATGAAAATTGCGGGTACCGCAATTATTTCGCAATTAGATCAGGGCAGATATAACAGTGATTAAGGCCCCTAAGCATGCTCTTTCCAGTCATTCACGCTCTCCTAAAAATAAAACAAAACTAACCTATCTAGTCACCTATCATCAGACTATACTAAGCAAAATTAAAAACATAAAACTAAGCATCTACGACAGATCAAAAATGTACTAAAACAGCACAATTCACATAGTCTATCAGAAAGCAGAAAATTGTTTTTTTCTTCTAAGGGAACAGCAATACTCCCTTCAGTGCACTTCAAACCAGCACTCAAACGTCTTCATCCTCATCAGGTTGCCGTGGTCGTGGGGGCACCCATGGAGTCAGGAGATTTGTGGGGAAGTCAGGGAAGATGCACCCAAGTTGGTCTGCAACTTCCTTGTCCCTTGCCTGCGCATAAGTGGCCCATTGAGCCATTCTCCTCTGCATATCCATCAGGCAGGCCATGGATAGGGACTGCTCAGCAGCCAGCCTATCCAGTTCAAACTCCATATTCCCCTTCCTCTTCAGCCTCAGACTAGCCGGCAGCTCCAAGTGGCCTGTGTAAGCCATTTGCTGCTCCAAGCGCTCGGTGGGGACTCCTGCAAGCAAACATAGTTTGGTTATTGTGTTAGGGAAAAACAGTGGTCCCTTACCTTTCTTGGCGCACTCAGCAATAGCAGCAGTGATGACTTCTCCCACGTTGATCGTGAGACCTCTCATTATCGCATACACCAGCAGCGATCGGCTCTGGTTGATTGTAGTCTCGTGAGTCACTGGGGACAATCTCCTTCTCACGAACGAAAACCAAACAGCCGCCTTAGCCGTGAGGTTGGCACTCATGAGAGTGTGCCTCCCATTGCGTGATACAGTCCACGCTGCTTCAGGCTGGCCAATGGTTCGAATGGCCTCCTCCAGCACTGCCTCAGTAGGCTCATCAACGATCCGTGCATAATCTGTATGTGTTTGGCCCTTGAGACCATAGGCTTCGTTGATGGCCTTGGCTGAAAAATCCACTTCTACCCCTCTGACCACAGACAGGCCATCCTCAGGGCTGAGCACATTGGCGTAGAAATCATACACCATGCTCGTGTAGGCTGGATTGGGCGGTCCGCAAAATTCCTCCCAGCCGTGGTTCATCACTCCTGCGCGCAAGAACTGCGGCAGGTCAGCAGGTCGGTCGAGGAAGCCTTTCTCGTGCAGCAACTCCCTCTTCCTCAGCTCAGCACCCCTGGACTCAGCATCAGAGGAAACATACCTCACTGACTGAGGCTCGTCTTCAGGGTAGAGCTTTGCCTTCCCTTTATCTGATGGTTTGGCTGACTCGGCAGCCTCAACCTTGAGTCGTTTGAGCGAAGGCTCGGTGCTCTCTTTGTCTGCTGAAGGCGCCCTTTTAGCCTTCTTCTTTTTCAGCTTCTTGGACCGCCTGGCCTTGACAATCTTGGCCTTCTTCTTCTTGAGCTTTGCCTCAATGTTGATCTGCTGCAGGCATGCCCCCAGCGTCTCTTCCATGGAATCATCCTGCTGTGCAGGACTCTCTGGGCTAGCTTCCCTTGCAGGCGAGAAGACCTCGTCTTCACCACCTTCCCCACTGCCCTGAGTGGATTCCTGGTACTCCCCATATAGGAATTCAGGGTCAGGCCGTGGAGGCGTGTGCGAAGGTGTGGCACTCTGCTCTGCTGTAGGCGTCTGCACGGAATTCAGTGGTGAAGACGGCGTCTCAGGGCTCTGTGCCGGCGGTGATGATGAAAGCTCTGGGCTGTGCACTGGTCCAGATGGTGAAGGGCTGTGCGCAGGTGAGGCAGACGGCGTCGAACCCTTCTTGGTTGACTCGTGGGACGCACGATCCGTTTCTTGACTCTCCACAGAGGGAGTCTTCGCTCTGCTTGGTTCGGCGGCCATCTCGACACTCCACCGGCGTTTCTTGGGCGTGCCCGCTGGTTCAGAAGGGCCAGCAGGGATTTCTGTGACAACCCTCCACTTCTTCCTACGGATCGGAAGTTTGGGAAGAGGTCCGGTGCGTACAGCCCCAGCATCTGCAAGGGTCAGAAGTGCTTCCCTCGCAGCCGCTTCAGCTGCGTCATCAGCCTTCTTCTTGGTTGCGGATCTTTCAGCCCTTGTGGACACCATTGTCGAATCTTGGAGGTTTGGAGAGAAGGATCAAAGATGAAGAGAATCTCAGTTTTCTTGGAAATCAGAGAATGAGAGAATCGTATCGATCGAGCGCCTTCTAACGGATATAAAGGCAACGGCTAAATCCCAACGGCTATATTTTGCGAATCCTGCAATTCCAGCGCAATTTTAGGGATATTTTTTCATCAAAATGGCAAACTTTGCTCGTCCGTATCTTTTATTTGGCTCGATCGTTTCTTGATTTTTAAAGCTGGAATTACTCTCCTTGATTCCCTCTTTCGATTCCCTAAAAAAAGAAATAAAAACAATATCAAATTCGTAATTAAAATCACACAACAAAACACACAAATGATAACCGGAAAATCGCAAAAAAATAAACTAAGGCATGAGCCTTATGTTGACGAGCACAGCAATCACTCGTCCTCTCTCGTTCTCATTGTTATGCTTCAGTCAAGAGGAAGGCCGAGAGAGTCTTCACATCTCCTTCCTCATAGTAGTGCTTTAATCTTGCACCATTAACCATGAATGGTTGGCCTTGCTGCAAGTTCTGTATCTCTATTGCACCATGAACAAACACATTAGTAATGACAAATGGACCCGACCATCTAGACTTAAGTTTCCCTGGAAATAGTTTCAACCGTGAGTTAAACAACAAAACAAGTTGACCCTTCTTAAAGTCCTTAACTCTAAGTCTACTATCGTGCCAAATCTTGGTTTTTTCCTTGTACATCTTAGCATTTTCATAGGCCATATGCCTAAGCTCATCAAGCTCATGTAATTGCAAAGACCTCAGTGTCCCCGCATCCTTTACACAAAAATTCAATTCCTTCATGGCCCAAAATGCCTTGTTTTCTAACTCAAGTGGTAAGTGACAAGCCTTGCCATATACCAGCCTATACGGGGACATACCTAGGGGTGTCTTATATGCTGTCCTATAAGCCCAAAGTGCATCCTCAAGCTTGAAGGACCAGTCTTTCCTATTAGGTTTGACCACTTTTTCTAGGATGTTCTTAATTTCCCTATTTGAAATTTCAGCTTGTCCATTTGAGTGTGGGTGATAGGGAGTGGCTACTCTATGTCTAATGTTATACTTAGCCAACACTCTCTCCATAGCCTTGTTAATGAAATGTGACCCCTCATCACTAATGATGGCACGAGGTGTCCCAAACCTAGTAAAAATGTGCCTATGCAAGAAGTTGGTGACTGTTTTAGCATCATTATTAGGACATGCTTTGGCTTCTACCCACTTGGACACATAGTCCACGGCTACTAATATGTAAAGGTTACCTGATGATGGAGGGAATGGTCCCATGAAGTCAATGCCCCACACATCAAAGAGCTCTAACTCTAAGATGTAGGTGAAGGGCATCTCATCCTTTCGACTGAGGTTACCTGTTCTTTGGCATTCATCACAGCTGTGGGCATAGTTGTGGGCATCTTTGAAGATCGTTGGCCAATAATAGCCACTTTGAAATACCTTTGCAGCTGTTCTTTGGCCACCAAAGTGTCCACCATAAGGAGATGTGTGACAGTGCTGCAGCACAGACTTCGCTTCAGCAGCTGAAACACACTTCCTTAGCAAGCCGTCAGCACATGTTCTGTAAAGTGTGGGGTCATCCCAGATAAATTTCCTTGCTTCATGAAGGAACCTCTTCTTCTCTTGTCCTCCCTTGAAAACTGGTAAAACCCGTGATGCACGGAAGTTAGCAATGTCAGCCAACCAAGGTTCCTCATCGTTATCACGATGAGTCAAAGCAAAGACATGTTCATCAATAAAAGCATCAGAAATTGCGGTCTCCGCAATTTTTTCGCAATTGTGCTGCAATCGAGACAGGTGATCTGCAACCACGTTTTCGCATCCTTTCTTGTCCCGAATGTCCAAATCAAATTCTTGCAGCAATAACACCCACCTAATCAATCTAGGCTTAGCATCAGCCTTCCTCATAAGATATTTCAAGGCAGAATGGTCAGTGTACACAATTGTCCTAGTGCCTACAATATAGTTCCTGAATTTCTCACAAGCAAATACTACAGCAAGCATTTCTTTCTCAGTAGTTGTATAATTACATTGAGCCTCATTCAAGGTCTTACTAGCATAATATACAGGGTGTGTTAGCTTGTCAATCCTCTGTCCTAACATGACTCCTACAGCATAGTCACTGGCATCACATAGCATCTCAAATGGGAGATCCCAATTTGGTCCTACTATTATAGGTGCAGTGACTAGTGCTTTCTTAAGGGTAGTCCAAGCTACTAAGCATTCCTGAGAGAAGATGAATGGTCTATTTAGCTCTAAAAGCTCACACAGAGGCTTGGTTATCTTAGAAAAGTCCTTGATGAACCTTCTGTAGAAGCCAGCATGCCCTAAGAAGCTTCTAATGGCTTTGACATTCTGGGGCTCTACCAACTTCTCTATGATCTCAATTTTGGCTCGGTCAACTTCGACACCTGCCCTCGACACTCTATGTCCTAAGACAATCCCCTCATCCACCATAAAATGGCATTTTTCCCAATTTAGGACTAGGTTGGTCTCCTCACACCTAGCCAGGACTTGTCCTAGGTTTTCTAGACAGTTTGAAAATGAGTCCCCAAAGACTGAGAAGTCATCCATGAATATTTCTATCATGGACTCATCCAACTCAGAGAAGATTGCCATCATGCACCTTTGGAAAGTTGCCGGTGCATTGCATAAGCCAAAAGGCATTCTGCGAAAGGCAAAAGTTCCAAAAGGGCAAGTGAAGGTGGTCTTCTCTTGATCCTTAGGGTCTATGGTTATTTGATTATAGCCTGAATACCCGTCTAAGAAACAATAATAGACGTGCGTGAGGCACGAAGAGTGCAAAATATTTTTCAGGATGATGGTAGGAAAAGTGTGGACGTGGACAAGTTTGGATCGTCCCCCGCACTTACAGACTATGGATGAGTCTGTGGAGAGAATACAGTCGAGCAACCGACTTTAAAAATTCTGCGCTTCTCGGAGGCACCCGAGCGATGGACTGTTTTTATGATTTAGTTTAGTTTTTATTGCTTTTTAGATTAACTTAGTTTTAATTAGCTTGCTGTTTTTTTTTTTTTTAGGAATCAAGGAAGAGAAGACAATTTTGGGCTCTGATGCGTTTGTGTGCCGCTTCCTCGCTCCCGCCAGCTTCACAAAGAGTCAGGGAAGTGTACTTCTTCTTCCCTTTTACTTTGTATATCTGACTGGTTGGCATTGAGGACAATGCCAAATTTTGAAGTTGGGGGTGGAGTTAGTCTGATGGATTTGCATGTGTAGTTCGTTGAGAAGTGCTATAATGATATTGAAGTGCTTGGGACTCTGTTTACTGTTTTCTGACAATGATAGCCTAGGAAATGCATGTTGGAAATCTGAGCATGTTCATAATCGAGTTTTTGCATGAGTTTTGTGTTTATTAGGTTCATGTCAAAAATTTTAAAAAAAATTTTGTTGCTCCCTTGCACTTATCGAGCACTTAGCAACCTCTTCCTAGATTCCGTAGGTTCGAAAAATTGCATGTAGCGCTAATTCTCGTTGTCACCCCGAAAGGCACCCTTAGGTAGCTTGTTGCATGAGAGTTAGTAGTTGGTTAATCGAGAAAGCATGTGCTTAGCCTAATAAAAAAAAAGAGAAAAGCATGTTTGGTAGAAAATTCCTCTCGAGGCGCTCCTCCTTCTTAGTAGCGCTTAAAAGAAGTGAGCGTCAGTCCTTAAAAACGTGAAGCTTTGGCCTAAGTTTGACGTGTTAGGCAGCTCGAGTAGGAAAGAAAAAGAAATAAAAAGTTGGTTCAAAGAACCTTAATAAAAGAGTACAAAGTACTTATGAAAAGAAAGAGAATGAGAAAATGATTAGGTCTCTTAATTTGCTTCTTTCTCTCGTGTAAGTCAAGTTTAGACTGTTCTTAAACGCTAGAAGTAGGGGGAAAACGGGATGTGCGTTGCATGTGGGTTTTCCGAGCTTGCGTGAGTTTAGGAGTGGTTGGATAGCACACACACACGTTAGGGGGCAAGAGTTAATTTTTGATATGTCCTAGTTAATGCATGAACGAAATGCTTCCATGATTATACTCGTGTTTGAAATTTCAATATGCATGGAGGTTTGAGTTAGAATGCATGTAAGCGCGTCCTTAGAGTCAATGTCTTTGTAGTGCTTGCTCGAGGACTAGCAATGTTTAAGTTGGGGGTGTTTGATAACTCCATTTTGGAGCTATTAAATACTTCCTAATTATAGCTGAAGTCCGCTTTCAATTGATTAAATTTATCTCTTTTGTAGGAGAAAAGCGGCAAAGAGCTCGTGCGTCCGTTGGGCCTGTTCGAGTGCTTAAAGTAGAGTTTTAGCGCCCCGGGAATGCATCGGGAAGAGGGGAATTTGATCCGTGAAGAAACGGGCCAAAACAGCCTTGGAGAGGCAAAGCTTCAGCCCCAAACCCGAGAGCCAGCGTCGAGACGCTGGCTCGACGCTGGAAAAACCCGAGAGCAAGCGTCGAGTGATAGCGTCGAGACGCTAGCTCGACGCTGCCCTGGCGTCGAGACCCTGCTTGGCGTCGAGACGCTCCGGAGGAGGCGCGCGCAGGAATTTTATCGGGGTAGCGTCGCGACGCCATCGCGAGCACGCGC
This sequence comes from Herpetospermum pedunculosum, assembly GCA_028017165.1. Taxonomy (NCBI): domain Eukaryota; kingdom Viridiplantae; phylum Streptophyta; class Magnoliopsida; order Cucurbitales; family Cucurbitaceae; genus Herpetospermum; species Herpetospermum pedunculosum. The sequence continues at coordinate 45,758,907 of CM051528.1, read as the reverse complement.
GGAAAACTTAGGGCACAGCGTCGAGACGCTAGGCCTAGCGTCTCGACGCTACGACGATGGCAGAAGATAAATGACGATTTTTCTGCACTTTTTTGGGCATCTTCTCCTTCATCTCTCCACCATTTTTGCTCGTTTTGGTCTTCTTCTTCTCCGTTTTCTCTCTATTTTCCGTGGAGCTCCGCCATTGTTGGCATGCTAGTGAGCTCCACTTCCATTGTAATAAGTAGATGAATCCATCCATGGCCATCTTTGGAGCGGGATTGACAAACCGCGCCATGAGCGGCTAAGGTAAGGGTGACGGTTTGGGATTAGTTTAGGGCGATTTTGTTGAACATATTTGGTTTTGATAATCTGAGCTTTGATATGCATATTGGTTCTGTTTACTTTGCATCTATCTACCTTGCGTAATCCAACGCGCATGTTAAAATACGACGATTGACACTCGAGTAGTTTCGCATGTTGTGTATGTTAAAGAGTAGCGATGCCGTGCCTCTCACTGCTCGACTAAGTAACACAGGTAGATAGAACTAAATCGAAGTATCGGGTCGGGTAGGATAATTGTTGATTGCATACGGCGTTTGCGGGCAATCTACTAGCAATTAGAATTCACGCTCGAATGTTCGTCGCGGTTAGCTAGTGACTGTCTAAATTTACCTTGGGGCTGATCACCTTGATGTAGGATTAGATAACGTGTAATTAGAACTGTGTGGTCTAATTAAAATCCATGGAGTCGGCTACTTTGGGGCTTCTCTGGTAGTCGTCCGCGTGCTCAATAAACTGAATTCCATGTTATTAGCATTAAATGATAAACTGAATTTGTTTAACAATTGATCCCGAGACTCCCAAACCGTGCACACGTTCTCTTCTTATTATTCTTTCTTCGTTAGCTTTCTCATTATTTCCCCTTTGCACGATAAAACCCCCCGTTACCAAAAATCTATCAATTAATTAAATCCCAATTTTAATTGTGCTTTCAATCTTCCTGTTCCTTGGATCGACCCTGTTACCACTGGCTGCAAAGCCTTGGTCATAGGCTTTATAAATCGTATTTTGGCAAGCCTCGACAGCTTGAGATTAAGCGGACATTCAAAAATCCGCCCACCAATTATCGCCAATCTCAAGCTGTCGAAGCTTGCCAAAATACAATTTATAAGCCTATAACCAAGGCTTTGCAGCCAGTGGTAACAGGGTCGATCGAAGGAGAAGTTATGATCTAAATTAATATGAAAATTGAAATTAATTAATTGATTGGTGTTTTTGTAACGGGGGGATTTTTCAGCATGCAAAGAAATGAAATAAACGCTAACGGAAGAAATAAAAGATAGAGAGACGCGTGCACGGTTTGGGGATTTTCGGGATTAATTGTTAGACAACTTCAGCTTATCATTTAATACGAAATTCATGGCAGACAGTTGTAGTACACACGGACGGTTACCCGAGAAGTCCCAAGGTAACCGACTCCATAGAAATTAATCAGACCACACAGTTCCAATTAAATATTACCTAAAATTGCATTAAGGTGATCAGCCCCAAATTTATTCTAGGTAGTCACTAGCTAACCGCGACGAACATTCAAGCATGTAATCTAATTGCTAACTGATTGCCCGCAAACGCTGTATGCAATCAACAACCATCATACACGACTCGATACTCCGATTTAGTTTTATCAATCTGTGTTACTTAGTCGAGCAGTGAGAGGCACGACATCGCTACTCTTTAACATTCACAACATGCTAGAAAGCTCGAGTGTCAATCGTAGAAATCTAACATATGCATGGGTTTAAGCAAGAGAGATAAATGCATACAAACACCCACCAAAATATAATCAAAGCATGGATTATCAAAACTAAAAACGTCTAACAAAAATCCCTCAAATATTTCTCAAACCGTTCACCCTTACCTTAGCCGTCCATGGAACGGGTTGTCAATTCCGCTCCAAGGTGAGCCATGGAAGATGTCATCAACAAAATACAAGGGAAGAGCTCATAAACAAGCCAACAATGGCTGAGCTAAAGGAAAACTAGGAGAAAACCGAGAGGAAGAAGGAGAAGAATCGCCTAAGTTATGAAGAAGATGAAGAAGATATGAAAAATTAGTGCAGAAATCGTCTTTTACAACTTCTGTAATCGACGTAGCGTCGAGACGCTAGGCCAGCGTCGCGACGCTACGCCCTAAGTAATCCGCGCGCGCCTCGCGATGGCGTCGAGACGCTAGGGCAGCGTCTCGACGCTTGCCCGATGATTCCTTGCGCGCGCCTCCTCCGGAGCGTCTCGACGCCTCAGCAGGGTCTCGACGCCTTGGCAGCGTTGAGCTAGCGTCTCGACGCTATCAGTCGACGCTTGCTCTCGGGTTTTGACAGCGTCGAGCTAGCGTCTCGACGCTAGCTCTCGGGTTTGGGGCTGGAAAAATTGCCTCTCCTAGGCAATTTTGGTCCGTTTCTTCTTGGATCGACTTGCCCTTTCCCTATGCATTCCCGGGGCGTTAAAACTCCGCTTTTAGCTCTCGAACGGGTCCAATGGACGCACGAGCTCTTTGCCGCATTTCTCCTACAAACGAGATCAATTATACAATTAAACGCGGACTTTAGCCATAATAAGGAAGTATTTAATAGCTCCAAAATGGAGTTATCAAACACCCCCAACTTAAACCTTGCTAGTTCTCGAGCAAGTGCTACAAAGAAATTGACTCTAAGGACGCGCCTACATGCTACTAACTCAAACCTCCATGCATATTGAAAATTTAAACACAACATAATCATGAAAGCAATTCGTGCATGCATTTACTACGAACATATCAAAAATTAACTATTGCCCCCTAACGTGTGTGTGTGCTAGCCAACCACTCCTAAACTCACGTAGACCCGGAAAAACCACATGCAACACAACATCCCCTTTTCCCCCTACTTCTAGCGTTTGAGAACAATCTACACTTGACTTACACGAGAGAGAGAAGCAAATTAAGAGACCTAAGTATTTTTCTCATTCATTTTTCTTTTCACGAGTACTTTGTACTCTTTATTAAGGTTCTTTGAACCCAACTTTTTATTTTCTTTTTCTTTCCCATCCCGAGTTGCCTAACATGTCAAACTCAGGCCAAAGCTTCACATTTTTAAGGACTAACGTTCACTTCTTTAGTGCGCACTTAAGAAGGAGGAAGGCCTCGGGAGAATTTTCTAGCCAAACATGCTTTTCTATTTTTTTTTTATTTAGGCTTAGCTCATGCTACTCGATTAATCGACTACTAACTCTCATGCAACAAGCTACCTATGGGTGCCTTTCGGGGTGACAACGAGAATTAGCGCTACATGCAATTCACAAAGCCTACGGAATCTAAGACGAGGTTGCTAAGTGCGCTAAAGATGCAAGGGAGCAACATAAATTTTTTTAAAATTTTTGACATGAACCTAATAAACGCAAAACTCATGCAAAAACTAGATTATGTACGTGCTCAGATTTCCAACATGCATTTCCTAGGTTATCATCATCAGAAAACAGTAAACAGAGTCCCAAGCACTTCAATATCAATATAGCACTTCTCAACCGACTACACATGCATATCCACGGATCCAACTCCACCCCCAACTTCAAAATTTGGCATTGTCCTCAATGCCATTCAGTCAGATATACAAAGTAAAAGGGAAGAAGAAACTACACTTCCCTGACTCTTTGTGAAGTTGGCGAGGTTGAGGAAACGGCACGCACAACATCGGAGCCCAAAATTTTCCTCTCTTCCTCGATTCCTAAAAAAAAAACAGCAAGCAAAGTAAGACTAAATTACACTAAAAAGCAATAAAAAACAGCAACTAAACTAAAACAGAAAAGACAGTTCATCGCTCGGGTGCCTCCGAGAAGCGCAGAATTTTTAAAGTCGTTTGCTCGACTGAATTCTCTCCACTGACTCAACCATAGTCTGAAAGTGCGGGGGACGATCCAAACTTGTCCGCGTCCACACTTGTCCTGCAAGCAACATTAAAAACATTTTGCACTCTTCGTGCCTCGAGCACGTGAATATCACAGTCATTAGTGCAAAACACAGCATCCATTTCATTCAAATTTAAGTCAGATTTTTTTACTGAGACATGGGAACCATCCCTCAAGCTCGAGGGTAGACTCCCATTCTCGTCATACTCAACCACAGAAACATTCTCCACAGACTTCCTTTCAAATAATGAAAATTCATGCATGGTATCATCAAACTCTAAAGAAACGACACCCTTAAACACATCGATTTTGACCCTAGCGGTCTTAAGAAAAGGGCGTCCTAACAGCATAGAGGACGAAGCATGCAAGGATTTTTCATTCATATCAAGTATAAGGAAATCAGCGGGGAACATCATATCACCTACCCTAACGAGAACATCTTCCACTTTCCCTCTAGGACATACACTCGACCCATTAGCTAACTGGACAGTCACGTTACACTCATGCAATTCATTTAAATTCAGTTCAAGGAATAAAGCATAAGACATAACGTTCACAGAAGCTCCTAAGTCAAGCGTGGAATTTCTAACTACTTTACTACCTATCATACAAGGAATAGTAAAGGTACCTGGGTCGTTGCACTTGGCGGGCAACGTACCTGGGAGGATTGAGAAACGTTCTCTTTCCTCTTCTCAGTCCCTCTGGACTTCCTTTTCTTCGTGCACCAGCTCCTAAAAAATTTAGCATACTTGGGCACTTGGCTGACTGCCTCTAGGAGCGGAATGTTGACCATCACCTTCTGGAAGGTACGAAGGATCTCCTCATCATCGGATTCCAAAGTAGGCTTCGCAAGCCTACTAGGGAAGGGTGCTCTGGCAACTTCCTCTGGCACACTGACCTTTTCTTCTTTTTTCTCATTCTGATTCTCGGGAGCAGGCGGGGCGGACTCGTTCAGGCTGTCCTTAACTTCCTTCACGGCTCTGGGGGAAAGTGACTTTCCACTCCTTAGCTGAATAGCACTCACGTTCTCACATGAGTTGACCGTGGTTTGGGAAGGAAGCTTCCCTGAGCTCTTGCTCTCGATTTTACTAATCGACAACGCCATTTGTGTCAGCTGCTTGTTTAAATTTTGCAGCTCGACCTTGTGGGAGTTTAGCTCTTCTCGAGCTTCTTTTTGGAACTGGCTGGTGGATGTCACGATGGTTCTGACCATCTCTTCTAATGAACTGGAGGAGCTCGAGGCTTGAGCCTGGGTGGAAGTGTTAGGCCTATCGTGTGACTGGCCTTGGAAGCAAGGTTGTCCTTCCCTGTTCCCATAGCTGAAGTTGGGGTGATCGCGCCAACCGGGGTTGTAAGTATTTGAATATGGGTCATACTTCCTTGGGTTGGAAGCGTACCCCCCGATTGCATTCACCTCCTCCGCCTCGCGGGTTCGTCCAACAATCTTTTTTAGCATACTACCGATCTCGGCCACTTGGGCCCTCATTTCTGTCATCTCGTGGCTCTGGGTCACACTGTGGACTTGCCCCTGCCCCCGAATACCAAACTGCTGCGAGTTGGTTGCCATATTCGCTATAAGCTGTTTGACCTCAACTGGGGTCTTGTCGATCAAGGCCCCACCGCTCGCTGCATCAATCATTTGCCGATCGTGGGGCGTCATCCCCTCATAGAAATACTGTATCAGAAGCTGATCGACAATCTGATGGTGTGGGAAGCTTGCGCACAGGCGCCCAAAACGTTCCCAGTATTCGTGCAAGGACTCACCCACGTCCTAGGTGATCCCATAAATCCTCTTTCGCAAAGTGGTAGCCAAGGACGCAGGGAAGTATTTTTCCAAGAATACCCTCTTCATGTCCTGCCACGTGGTAATCGATCCGGAGGGCAGATAGTATAGCCAATCCTTGGCTTTGTTCTTGAGCGTCAAGGGGAATGCCCTCATGTTCAGCTGCTCCTCCGTGACTCCAGCGGGCTTCATCCCCGCGCAGACGCAGTGAAATTCCATCAAATGTTTATTCGCGTCCTCCCCTGCATTACCATGAAAAGAAGGTAACTGGTGAATTAAACCTGACTTTAACTCAAAGTTACCTGCTACCACGGGGTAGTTTATGCACAAGGGCTGCAGGTTCAGATCTGGCGCTGCCAGCTGCTTCAGCGTTAGCGGCGCTTCTCCTTGCGCCATCTCCTCAGACAAGAAGGGATTGCCTTCTTCTTCTTCAAACGATCTCTGGCCCTCCCGGGCTTCTCTCCTTAACCGCCGCTCTTCTCTTTCGATTTCTGGGATAAACTGCAATCCACTATTCTCAGAGGAACGGGTCATACACAAACAAAAATTAAAACATACAATCTACAAACAGAAAAAAATTTCAGCAGCCCATCAATCAATCAATTTCAAAATCAATCATAATTTCAATCAAATTTGCCTTCTCCCCGGCAGCGGCGCCAATTTTGGTACACGATATTTTGAATTATCGCCAATCTCAAGCTGTCGAAGCTTGCCAAAATACAATTTATAAGCCTATAACCAAGGCTTTGCAGCCAGTGGTAACAGGGTCGATCCAAGGAGAAGTTATGATCGAAATTAATAGGAAAATTGAAATTAATTAATTGATTGGTGTTTTTGTAACGGGGGGATTTTTCAGCATGCAAAGAAATTAAATAAACGCTAACGGAAGAAATAAAAGATAGAGAGAGACGCGTGCACGGTTTGGGGATTTTCGGGATTAATTGTTAGACAACTTCAGCTTATCATTTAATACGAAATTCATGGCAGACAGTTGTAGTACACACGGACGGTTACCCGAGAAGCCCGAAGGTAACCGGCTCCATAGAAATTAATCAGACCACACAGTTCCAATTAAACATTACCTAAAATTGCATTAAGGTGATCAGCCCCAAATTTATTCTAGGTAGTCACTAGCTAACCGCGACGAACATTCAAGCATGTAATCTAATTGCTAACTGATTGCCCGCAAACGCTGTATGCAATCAACAACCATCATACACGACTCGATACTCCGATTTAGTTTTATCAATCTGTGTTACTTAGTCGAGCAGTGAGAGGCACGACATCGCTACTCTTTAACATTCACAACATGCTAGAAAGCTCGAGTGTCAATCGTAGAAATCTAACATATGCATGGGTTTAAGCAAGAGAGATAAATGCATACAAACACCCACCAAAATATAATCAAAGCATGGATTATCAAAACTAAAAACGTCTAACAAAAATTCCTCAAATATTTTCCAAACCGTTCACCCTTACCTTAGCCGTCCATGGAACGGGTTGTCAATTCCGCTCCAAGGTGAGCCATGGAAGATGTCATCAACAAAATACAAGGGAAGAGCTCATAAACAAGCCAACAATGGCTGAGCTAAAGGAAAACTAGGAGAAAACTGAGAGGAAGAAGAAGAAGAATCGCCTAAGTTATGAAGAAGATGAAGAAGATATGAAAAATTAGTGCAGAAATCGTCTTTTACAGCTTCTGTAATCGACGTAGCGTCGAGACGCTAGGCCAGCGTCGCGACGCTACGCCTTAAGTAATCCGCGCGCGCCTCGCGATGGCGTCGAGACGTTAGGGCAGCGTCTCGACGCTTGCCCGATGATTCCTTGCGCGCGCCTCCTCCGGAGCGTCTCGACGCCTCAGTAGGGTATCGACGCCTTGGCAGCGTTGAGCTAGCGTCTCGACGCTATCAGTCGACGCTAGCTCTCGGGTTTTGACAGCGTCGAGCTAGCATCTCGACGCTATGGCTCGACGCTAGCTCTCGGGTTTGGGGCTGGAAAAATTGCCTCTCCTAGGCAATTTTGGTCCGTTTCTTCTTAGATCGACTTGCCCTTTCCCGATGCATTCCCGGGGCGTTAAAACTTCGCTTTTAGCTCTCGAACGGGTCCAATGGACGCACGAGCTCTTTGCCGCATTTATCCTACAAACGAGATCAATTATACAACTAAACTCGGACTTTAGCCATAATAAGGAAGTATTTAATAGCTCCAAAATGGAGTTATCACTCACCCTTAACGGCGAATCATCCATCGCGATTCTCCACTTCCTTTTCTTGGGTGTTCCAACCGGATCAGAGGGACCAGCAGGTACCTCAGTCGCCACCTTCCACTTCTTTCTTCGCACTAGTAGCTTCGGAGGCCGTGAGGGTTGCGCAGTATCGGCGTCTGCTAAGGAAAGCAGCGCCTCCCTCGCAGCTTCTTCTGCGTCAGGCGACGCTTTCTTGGGCGTGGAACGATCTGCTTGTGTCGACACCATTGTTGTTTCTTTGAGGTCTGAGTGTGGGAGATACTGTGGGAGAAGAAGGCTGAGTGTTTGAAGCTCCAACGGTCTGAGAAAACGTAGAGGGCAGGGATCCCCCAACGACGGCTATTTGTACTCAAGTACTCTCAAACGGCTCTTTTCTGTTGCGGACTCAGCAAATTCTCCGCAATTAATCCGCCTAGCCGTTACGATTTTTCTTCATTTTAGTTGCAAGATTTAGCAACCAAATCTTTGATTTAGCCAGATCTTCTTCGTGGATCTTCTCCCCTCGATTCATCTCCTTCATTGCCTCTTAAAGATCTCCCATTAATATCCTTTTAATCAAAACAAAAATCCGTAATTAAAACAAAAAATAAACAATCAAAACACAAAAAAAAAAAAAAAAAATACTTAAAGAAAATATAAGGCATAGCCTTCTGATGGATGAGCACAGTGGTCACTCATCCCCTCTCGATTCGTTTCTCAAGCTTCAGATAGGAGGAAGGCCGAGAGTGTTTGCACATCTCCTTCCTCATAGTAATGCTTCAGCCTCGCACCATTCACCATGAACGGTTGCCCTTGGTGTAAGTTCCGAATCTCAATAGCACCATGAACAAAAACGTTAGTTATCACAAAAGGAGCTGACCATCTAGACTTAAGTTTGCCTAGAAATAACCTTAATCGTGAGTTGAATAACAAGACATGCTGCCCCTTTTTAAAGTCCTTAAACCTAAGTCTACTATCATGCCAAATCTTAGTTTTTTCTTTATATATTTTAGCATTTTCATAGGACATATGTCTTAGCTCATCTAACTCGTGTAATTGCAGAGACCGCAATGTTTCAGCAATCGGTCACGCAATAATTCAGTTCTTTTAATGCCCAAAAGGCTTTGATTTCTAATTCGAAGGGGAGATGACATGCTTTTCCATATACTAGCCTATAAGGAGACATACATAAGGGTGTTTTATATGCAGTTCTATATGCCCACAATGCATCATCACTTCATGCTAAACGACTATGATTGTTGGTATATAATAAATATTTCATTCCAAAAATAAACTACTCCTAACATACGAAATCTAAGCAAAACATGATAAAATCCTAATTTAAGAGTTTAAGGATCAGAAATCTCCCTTGTCAATCTACCTCATATGGATATTCTTCAATGTTTCGAGGCATCACTTCTACTTCGTTAAGATACTTAAGTCTTGATTTACGGGGTCGGAAATTCTGCCACACCTTGAAATTGTTGATTCTTTCAAAGAGATTGCATGTTATAACATCCCAAGGTTTGTACTTTCTGTGCGTTGATTTTGTTTCTACAACATTTGCTACAACATAGCTTTGATGCGATGGGACTTCTTTTTCTGGCACATCTCTTTCTAACTCCTTCAGCTGGAGCATTTGTGGTGGTGGTGGCTCAGCTCTTTCATTGGTGGAGAAGCTTGCTGCATCATCAGACATTTCAAATTCTTGTTCCTCAAGCAGCGCATTAGTCTCTTTGGCCTCATCCAGCACAATTTCATTTTTCTCAACTTTCACCAACTCCACCATTTCATATGGAGATTCCATTGGATCACTCTTTTCAGATTCGGATGTAACAAAGGATGTTAGCTTTATGGCTTCAATCAAACTATATATTTTAATGATAACAAACTCATTTTTTGTACTCACATTTTTAGTGTTTCAAAGTATCTATTATGTAGAGTTCGGAAAGACGATTCCAACACATTTTGAATGGTTCGAATCAGAGCTCAAAGACAAAAGAAGGATCGAGTGATCATGACAAACGTGGACGATCCAAAGGTGGACACATGGCAGAGGCGACTAAATTTTTGAAATTAAGAAAAATTAATTAAAAAATTAATTCATTTACTATCTATCAAATTCTAAATTCTAAAATCAATTCCTTTCCTATCTATCAAATTCTAAATTCAAAAATTCATTCATTTCCTATCTCCAATTTCTAAATTAAAAAACTCATTCCTTTCCTATCTCTCAAATTCTAAATTCTAAATGAAATTCATTCCTTTCCTATATCTCAAATTCAAAATTCAAAAATTCATTCCTTTCCCATCTTTCAATCTCCACCCTACATTCATCTTACCCTAAATCTAATGGCTAGTTTTGAACATTTTATTTTTAAAATGGTAGCCATTCTCATTTTTGAAAGTGAGCAATTTCCAAGAAAAAAAAATCCTAGCAAAATCATTTTTGATCTTTTGCTCTCAAAATCGAATTCAACTTGCAAATCTCTCACATACTTCTAAACTTGATCATCCTACATTTGTGAGAAATTTTAGAGCGTTTGTCTTTCATCTGTAATATTTTATCTTTTTAGAGGTAATTCGTTGTAGGTTTTATTTTCTCGGGTTTTGTATTAAGGTGTGGGTACACCTTGGGTTGTGTGAAAAAGAAATTGGTTGGATCCTGAACCAGTAAAAAGGATCACGGGTTTCTCTTTAGCCTAGGTAAAAAAAAAATAAAGAGGGTCGTTTTCGGTTTGGTTCTCACCCGCAAGAGGATCTCGTAGTGAAATACCCAAGAAGGAGTCTTGGGGAGTGGAGTAGGCAATTCGCCGAACCACTATAAATTCTCGGTGTCCTCTCTTCCTTACTTTTATTTGTCTGCATTTCAATTTTTGTTTTAATTATTTTAATCTCTTAGATTGCATGATATAGACTTGCTTTGATTCGTTTTCTTTGTTGCTTGAGTGGCTTAATGTTTAAAATTTAAAATTGCTAGACAACTCTATTCACCCCCCTCTAGTGTTGCCATTAGATCCTACAATTGGTATCAGAGCGGGTTGCTCGGTTTTTGATTTAAAGTGTTGAATAATTTCATTTTTCATATTTAAAAAAAAAACATTTGTTTTTCTTTAAATCTGAAATTTTCTATTTATTTGAGAAAAGTTGACAAAATCAAATTTCCTTGAGCTTATGGCAAATATTGGAGTGAATGGGTTTACTGAGGGTCAATCTACCACTAGACCACCTCTCTTTAATGGAAATAATTAAGCTTGGTGGAAAACAAGAATGAGAATTTATTTAATTTCTATTGATTACAATTTATGGGAAATTATTTCTAATGGTCCTTTAATTCCAACCAAGATAGTTGCTAATAAGGATGTGCCTAAGGAAGAAAATGAGCTAAATGATGAAGATAAAAAGAAATTATCTGTAAATGCTAGAGCCATGAATAATCTATTTTGTGCTTTGTGCTCTGATGAGTTTAATCGAGTCTCTGCATGTAATACTGCTAAAGAAATATGGGATATGCTTGAAGTAACTCATGAAGGAACTAATCAAGTAAAAGAGTAAAAAATTAGCATGCTTGTTCATAACTATGAATTATTTAAAATGAATGCTAATGAATCCATTTCTGAAATGTTTACGAAATTTACAAATATTGTGAATGCTTTGAAGGGATTAGGAAAAATATATACTACATCTGAAAACGTGAGGAAGATTCTCAGGTCGTTGCCTAAAAGCTGGGAAGCTAAAGTGACGGCGATTCAAGAAGCTAAGGACCTTTCAACACTTAAATTGGAGGAGCTCATCGGATCTCTCATGACACATGAGATAATTATGAAGGGCAATATGGAAGATGACGTCAAAAAGAAGAAAAGCTTGGCATTAAAGTCTACTGTCATCCAAGAAGACTTTGAAAGCGAAGATGAATTAAATGATGAAGAATTTGCCTACCTAACAAGGAAGTTCAAGAAGCATTTCCGGAAAAGAAACTTCTCCAAGAAGAACTATAGTCAAGATGACAAAGGAGAAAAGAGAAATAGGGACTCCATCATCTGTTATGAGTGCAAAAAGCCTGGACATGTAAAGTATGATTGTCCTCAAAGAAAATCATTTTCAAAGAAGAACAAGAAGGCCATGAAAGCTACATGGGATGAAAGTGATGAGAGTGACTCTGAAAGCGAGGAAGAAGTAGCTAACCTATGTTTTATGGCTTTTGGAGATGAAGACGACGAAGACGAGGCAAGTCCTGAAAACCTTACTTTTGATGAGCTTGTTGATGCTTATAATGAAATTAAAAATGAATTTGAAAAAGTAGGTTGCAAATATATGTCTCTTAGGAAGAAAAATACTAGATTAGCTCATGAGAACAATGACTTATTCATTGAGCTAGATAATCTAAAAGAGAAAAATGAGACATTAAGAAAAGAGCTTGTTTTATCTATGTCAAATTTGCATGCTTTAAAAGAAGAGTATAAAGTATTAGTAGAGAAAAATGAAGATATATCATCTACTCTTTTAAAGTTTACAAATGGAAAGAAAAACTTAGATATCATGATGGGTAAGCAACAAGGCGTCTTTGATAAAAGTGGTTTAGGTTACAAACCTCACCAAAAACAAAAGAAATTTACTAATTACTTTGTCAAAGAAAGCTCCATATCTTCAGTTATTTGTCATGCATGTGGAAAACAAGGTCATAAAACTTATGCATGTAATTTGAGGAAATTCAATGCTATGAATGAAAATAAAAAGAAATGGATTCCTAAATTTTTGTTAACTAACCCCCAAGGACCCAAACAAATTTGGGTACCAAAGGTTACATCTTTAGATTTGTGTTTTTAGGTATGCTTGAGATCGATAAAGAACAAGTGGTACTTGGACAGTGGATGTTCAAAACACATGACTGGGGACCACACAAAATTTACATACCTAGAAAAGAAAGATGGAGGATACGTTACCTTCGGCGATAATAAAAAAGGTAAGATTATTGGCAAAGGTAACATAGGTAATGGTTCAAATTTTTTAATTGAAAATGTTTTGCTTGTTGATGGTTTAAAACATGATCTGTTGAGCATTAGTCAATTATGTGATAAAGGCTATAAGGTAATTTTTAGTGATAAAAATTGCATAATTGAAAATGCATGTGATAAGAAAATATTGTTTGAAGGAAATAGAGATAAAAATGTTTACACTATAGATTTGATTGATTATCCTATTATTGATGATAAATGTTTGTCTGTTTTGCATGATGATTCATGGTTGTGACATAGAAGATTAGGACATGCTAGCATGCATTTAATTTCAAATATTTCTAAGAAATCCCTTGTTAGAGGTCTTCCAAAATTAAACTTTGAAAAAGATAAAGTTTGTGATGCTTGTCAAATGGGTAAACAAACTAAGTCTTCTTATAAACCAAAGAAAATAGTTTCTACCTCTAGGCCTTTGCAACTATTACATATGGATCTTTTTGGACCTACTAGAGTTGCAAGTCTAAGTGGAAAACATTATGCTTTTGTTATAGTTGATGATTTTTCAAGATTTACTTGGGTTTTATTTTTATCTCACAAGGATGAAGCCATAAAATCTTTTATTACTTTTTCAAAAAGAATTCAAAATGAAAAAGGTTTTATGATTTCAAAAATTAGAAGTGATCATGGAGGAGAATTTGAAAATGCTTCTTTTGAATTTTTTTGTGATGAAAATGGTATTTCTCATGATTTTTCCTCTCCAAGAACACCTCAACAAAATGGTGTTGTAGAAAGGAAAAATCGGTCTTTACAAGAATTAGCTACCTCCATGTTAAATGAATATAATTTACCAAAATACTTTTGGGCTGAAGCCGTTAATACTGCCTCCTATGTGATGAATCGAGTTTTAATAAGACCTATTTTGAATAAAACTCCTTATGAGATTTTTAATAATAATACCCCAAATATCAATTAATTCAAGGTCTTTGGTTGCAAATGTTTCATTTTGAAAGACAAAGGGAAACTTGGAAAGTTTGAATCAAAAACTGACATTGGCATATTTTTAGGATATTCGACATGTAGTAAAGCATATAGAGTTTTTAATAAAAGAACTCTTGTAGTTGAAGAATCCATGAATGTTGTTTTTGATGAAACACATGTTGCTTTTAATAAAGCTTCTGTTAGTGATGAATTAGAAAAGCCTTTTGAAGATATAATCATTAAAGATAAGGACTCAGAAGTAGTAGCAAATGAGACTCAGAAAGAGCCAAAGGAAACCCTTCCTCAGGATTGAAGATTTTCCACTCACCATCCTCAACAGTTAATTATAGGTGATGTATCTGAAGGGGTAAGAACTCGCTCTTCCTTAAATGCAATAAATAATGTTGCTTTTGTGTCTCAATTTGAACCAAAGTCTTTTAAAGATGCTGAATCTGATGAGTTTTGGTTAATTTCTATGCAAGATGAGTTAAATCAGTTCGAAAGAAATAGTGTATGGGAATTAGTCCCTCGTCCTTGTGATCATCCTGTTATAGGTACTAAATGAATATTTAGAAATAAAATGGATGAGTCTGGTAATATTGTTAGAAATAAAGCTAGGTTAGTTGCACAAGGATATAGTCAGGAAGAAGGAATAGATTATGACTTTTGCTCCTGTTGCTAGACTTGAATCAATTAGAATGTTGCTTGCATTTGCATCTCATAAAAAATTTACTTTATTTCAAATGGATGTGAAAAGTGCTTTTTTAAATGGTTTTATATTGGAGGAAGTTTATGTTGAACAACCTTCTGGTTTTGAAAGCTTCGAAAATCCAAATCATGTTTTTAAATTAAATAAAGCTCTTTATGGTCGTAAACAAGCTCCTAGAGCTTGGTATGATCGTTTGAGTAAATTTTTGCTTGATAATGGTTTTAAAATGGGAGTTATTGACACTACTCTTTTTATTAAAACCAAAGAAAATGATATTTTGTTAGTGCAAATTTATGTTGATGATATTTTATTTGGTGCCACTAACCCTTCTCTATGTGAAGAATTCTCTAAGTGTATGCACAGTGAGTTTGAAATGAGCATGATGGGAGAACTTAAGTTCTTCCTTGGGCTTCAAATCAAACAAGTTGAAGAGGGAATTTTCATTAATCAAGAAAAGTACACAAGAGATCTACTCAAAAGGTTTAAGTTCGACAATGCAAAAATTTCAAAGACACCGATGAGTACTACTACAAAGCTTGATAAGGACGAAAAAGGTAAAAACGTAGATATTAAAGCTTATAGAGGTATGATCGGATCCTTACTTTACTTAACTGCAAGTAGGCCAGATATTATGTTTAGTGTATGCATGTGTGCTAGATTTCAATCTTGTCCTAAAGAATCACACCTGTATGCTGTAAAAAGAATTTTTAAATATTTGCTTGGTACTATTGACTTGGGTTTATGGTATCCTAAGAATGCATCATTAGATTTAATTGCTTATTCTGATGCTGATTTTGCTGGTAGTTTAACTGATAGGAAGAGTACTAGTGGAACTTGCCAATTTTTGGGAAGCTCTCTAGTCTCTTGGTATAGTAAAAAGCAAAACTCTGTTGCATTATCTACTACTGAGGCTGAATATATTGTTGTTGCCAGTTGTTGTACTCAAGTTTTATGGATGAAACAAACTTTGCATGATTTTGGTTTGAATTTTGAACAAGTTCCTATCTTTTGTGATAATACTAGTTCAATTAATTTGACCAAAAATCCTATTCAGCATTCTAGAACAAAGCATATAGACATTAGACATCATTTTCTGAGAGAACATGTGCAAAATGGAAATATTGTGCTTAATTATGTCCATACAGAAAAACAAGTAGCAGATATTCTTACTAAAGCCTTAAATGAAGAAACTTTTTGTAAGAATAGACTTGCACTCGGCATTATTCGCATTTAATTGCATAATTATGTTTGATAGGGGGAGCAAATTGTTTTATGGTTTATTTGAGGGGAGCATTTTTTTTTTTCTAATATGTATTTTTTTATTAAGGGAGAGCTAAATTATCTGCTTGATCTTTTTGTTGATAACAAAATGGGGAGAATATTTGTGAGATTATATGTGTTATTGTGTTGTTTGTCATCATAAAAAAGGGGGAGATTGTTAGCTTTATGGCTTCAATCAAACTATATATTTTGATGATAACAAACTCATTTTTTGTACTCACATTTTTAGTGTTTCAAAGTATCTATTATGTAGAGTTCGGAAAGACGATTCCAACACATTTTGAATGGTTCGAATCAGAGCTCAAAGACAAAAGAAGGATCGAGTGATCATGACAAACGTGGACCATCCAAAGGTGGACACATGGCAGAGGCGACTAAATTTTTGAAATTAAGAAAAATTAATTCAAAAATTAATTCATTTCCTATCTATCAAATTCTAAATTCTAAAATCAATTCCTTTCCTATCTATCAAATTCTAAATTCAAAAATTCATTCCTTTCCTATCTCTCAATTTCTAAATTAAAAAACTCATTCCTTTCTTATCTCTCAAATTCTAAATTCTAAATGAAATTCATTCCTTTCCTATATCTCAAATTCAAAATTCAAAAATCCATTCCTTTCCCATCTTTCAATCTCCACCCTACATTCATCTTACCCTAAATCTAATGGCTAGTTTTGAACATTTTCTTTTTAAAATGGTAGCCATTCTCATTTTTGAAAGTGAGCAATTTCCAAGAAAAAAAAATCCTAGCAAAATCATTTTTGATCTTTTGCTCTCAAAATCGAATTCAACTTGCAAATCTCTCACATACTCCTAAACTTGATCATCCTACATTTGTGAGAAATTTTAGAGCGTTTGTCTTTCATCTGTAATATTTTATCTTTTTAGAGGTAATTCGTTGTAAGTTTTATTTTCTCGGGTTTTGTATTAAGGTGTGGGTACACCTTGGGTTGTGTGAAAAAGAAATTGGTTGGATCCTGAACCAGTAAAAAGGATCACGGGTTTCTCTTTAGCCTAGGTAAAAAAAAAATAAAGAGGGTCGTTTTCGGTTTGGTTCTCACCCGCAAGAGGATCTCTTAGTGAAATACCCAAGAAGGAGTCTTGGGGAGTGGAGTAGGCAATTCGCCGAACCACTATAAATTCTCGGTGTCCTCTCTTCCTTACTTTTATTTTTCTGCATTTCAATTTTTGTTTTAATTATTTTATTCTCTTAGATTGCATGATATAGACTTGCTTTGATTCGTTTTCTTTGTTGCTTGAGTGGCTTAACGTTTAAAATTTAAAATTGTTAGACAACTCTATTCACCCCCCCTCTAGTGTTGCCATTAGATCCTACAAAGGAGTCATCATCATAAAAATCAAACATCTGAGGGCATGGTGGTGGTGATTTTTCTATAGCAAGTAGATCTTGTAAGTTATTTGTGAGTTGGGCTAATTGCACATCAATTCTCCTCATGGATGCATCATTCCTTTCCATGAATTCTATCCATAGCGCCTCCAAAGTGGGTGATAATTCTTCATTTGGAGTTGGGGCATAATGTTGATAGTCTTCATGTTGGGGGAACTCTTCATAATGAGCAATTTGCACATGCTCTTCCCAAGGATTATTTGAGAGTTGCCAATGATCATGTTCACACATGTACGAATAATGGTTGTCATAGCTTTGTTGATATTGCCTCTCTTGATAATTCAATGTTGGGCAATTCTCCAAGTTATGATTATCCCCACAATAAGCACATGGCTGATAAAATTCTTCAAACTGTTGTGGGCAAACTCTTCCTCCAATTAAGTTATGCAGCGTATTCATTTACTTTGCCGTACACATACGTTTTTCATCTGCAAAGTTTCTCTCTGTGCCTGAAAATGATAGTAAACAAATTAAGCTCACGTATTCAGCACATATCTTATAATCAATTAAGTTTTTCTAAAATAACACAATTCGTGTTTACTAAACAAAATCCCCGGCAGCGGCGCCAAAAACTTGTTGCGTGCTCAATGTGTAAATAAAAATGCGATGCGAGAGCACTCAAAACATGCAAGCATACATGGTCTTGTAGCAAGTAATAAGTATTTTTTCATTCGATTTCCCACAGAGATTTATTCTTAGTTACTAACGAAGTGAGATGCTAAATTAGAAAGGGTGGTTTAAATGGGGTGAATTGGAGATTAATGTGCCTAACTAATGAAGAATATATGAGATATGCTAGCATAAACAAAAGCAAGTGAAGAGATTAACTTGAATGTAGAGGAAAAAGAATTGCGGAGAAAGCAATTGTATAGCAATAAAATCGCAAAAGTAAAAGACTGGAAAAATGGCTAAGGCAAAAACTGACTTAAAGAATTGCGGAGACAACAATTGTATAGCAATTAAATTAACAACGTTTTAAGGGTGAGATGGGGAAACAAGGTCAACTAACGACTCCTCTATAGGCTTTTTCATACGATTATTCAGCAGTAGCTCAACTTATCATGCATCAATCTAACTCATTCTCATGCATCTCTCGATTACATGCATTAGATCCTTCAGTTCACTCATATCTAAGTAAGACTTAAGCATCTATTTATATAAGCAAGTTAATGAATTGTGCTAGGAAAACGCCTATTCCTAGGTCGTTTTCTGGCTACCATGAAAGGCTAGCATGAATGGAAGACTCTGAACTCTTACTCCTTCCGGAGGTTAGGAGTTCTTTGGACAAAATGGATGGCCAATCGAAATTGCCCGTGGGATGAAGTACACATACATTCAATGCAATTTGAAGCTATCCTACATGCTGAATTCACGTATTTCTACCTATAGATTCATCATTAGCAGACCCTTGTGTGATTAGTTACTCATGGATGAGATGGAAGTGGAAAGATTAGATTGATTAAGCATGATTGACAGTATTTAAACGAAAGCAAAGAAAGACAGAAAGCGAAATCAAAGCTTGCAAAGTTGTAAATGGTTCCTCTATTAAGCAAGATTCAAAGCGTAATGTGCAGAGATTGTAAAACAGTAGAGACTAAACAGATGAAGACGAAGGGAAATAATGTAGCCAACATAAACAAATGACAGCAACAACAGAGAAAATGGAAGACAAAAACAGTAGAAAGCAATGTAAATGTGTGCGTGAACTCCTCGTCGCAAGCGCCTCGGATGAAGGGGAAGGTTAGCGTTGTTTGGGGATGAATCCAATCAGAAGAGAAGAAGGATCTTATCTTCTTCCTCTCAGATTATCGGTGCCAAAAGTTGATTCTTTCACTCCAACAAACGGGATAGAAAATGGAGAGAAACTGCGTTGAGATGGAGAGTTCTACACTTCCAAGCTTGTTGTTCTCCTTCCCCCTTGACCTTCTTTTATAGCTCCTTGCAGGTACTCTTCAGTCAAGGAGAACCATCCATTCTGAACGACGTCTCACCACGTGGCAGCAGGGGAGAAATTGGGCGGCTGAAAGATCGCAACAAAACGGAGGACGGTTGGAACAACTTATCATTTGCCGCTTAAACATTGCGGAGACAACAATGTTTCAGCAATTTTCCTGCAATGCACAATTTCAACTCTTTTAACTTCGTTTTTGATTCCTTTTTGTTCCTTTTACAAATAAGTCCTAATTTAGTTCCATTCTATGAATTCTCATATATAAGCACATATTAAACTAAATTCTAACAAAAACGCTTAAGAGTTTACTCAATTTCATGGTAAATAAGTCCCTAATTTATGCACTTTTGGAGACGTAACACTATTCTGCAGGAAAGCTAACTTGACATCCACTTGCCTTATTCTATGAAGATAGAACATGACAATGGATAAGAGTCATCTATTTAACTTACGTCTGGCAACAAGAGAAAGAGAGTATACACAATAAACCCTTTCTCTTCGGGACAATCCCATTACCAGAAAGTCAAGCCATAAAGGTTTTCACCTTAGTGGCTTGGTCTCAATACCAACCATAGATTTGTGGCTTTGAGCCATTTGGCCTTGTCTATGTGATCCATTGCCTAATTAAAGACAACGAATCCTCAATGTTATCATCAAGTATGAGAACTTTGAGTTAAAGACAAGCCAGTGCAGCGGATCGGGTTGTCCTACAACCCTCCCATTGCATTGAGGCTTTCTCAACGGTTGAGAAACTCTAGTTTGATCAACAACCTTTGTTGATATTTACTATAGCTTTAGTTAACATTGTGAGTCTTAACATGCTAGTTGTTTTCGAGTTTAATAAAACACATCAGTATATATCTTTTGCTAAATGAACTGTTCATTATAAAACCAAAAGATATAATATACAAGTGTTCAGTTTAAACCAGAAAGATAGACAATAATTACATATAGCAAATGTTATTATCTCTATACAACAACTACAAAGACTCCCACTAGTTCAGCTGCAATGATATCTCCATATCTCACAGCGAGAAAACCGGCTGTCAGGAACTAGTTTCCTGTAGAAAAACAAACATGAATAGTGGTTCCTGAAGACATTCAGGTATGACATTCATATCCACTAAACTTGTTTAGACAAATAAATCACATTTATCTTGTCGTATTTTCTCATCCTGTTTCTCAGCAAAGTATTTGGAGCAGTTACGCTTCCAATACCCATATTCATTACAATGGAAACATTTTCCTTTGTGTGAAGATTTCACCTTGCGAACAGTAGGGGTTTTGCCCTTCCTCCTGTTACTCTTCTTCTTCTGAATAATCTCATTACTCAGAGAAGCAGACTTAGGCTTACTCCCTGACGCCGACCTCTTAAGGAACTTCGTCGAAGTGACAACATTTGCCTCATTCTCTATTCCTTTGGAAGTGTACAGAGACTGATAAGTCTGAAAAGACGATGCTAGCAACGTTTACTTCTGCCACATTCAAATGGACCATCATGTTAAGGTCAAGCTCCCTAACAGAGGTATCCTCCACTATGCGAGAGTTATAAACGAACTTGAGGATTTCATTACGAAGTGATGAGGACGAATGTCCACCATTGCTTGTAATGAAGACTTGATTTCCTTTAAGGAAATCATAACCTCATACTACTTGCACAAGGCATCAAATATGCTTGCCAAGATATAGATTTGGGCTTTATCAATAGCCCTAATCCATCCATCGTATGCATCTCAAACACTTCGAAATGCACTTGAGACAGGAGCTGAAGGACATTCCTCCGTTAAGACAAACCTCAGGTCGTCCAGAACCAGAATCGTATTCAGGTTCGACTTCCAGGTTCAGTAATACTCTCCGGTTAATTTGTCGTGAGCTAACACTAAATAAAACGAGCTCGACATGCCGAAAAAGAATGTAAATCTATTAGTGAAACGGTTTTAACCTATTTAAACCAATTTAAAAGATTTAGAAGCAAATAAAGTACCCAAACTCTTTATTTACTAACAACGATACTTTAGTAAGTCAGAATGGTCCCTACCGTAGGGTAGGTGAGCACTCCTTTACTAAATCAAGACATTCTTGACTAAATGCTATCACCAGAATAACTCATATTCCTATAGCATCTTAGTTATCGTTTTTGGTCTGGATTTACTAGATCCTTAGCAAATCCCGTAAGTGTGACCCTCCATTTTTAGAATGCACAAAACGGCCCGAACATAGCAACCGTATGGAATGTCAGTGTTGGGAATGTCCCTATGTTTCTTTATCCATAAATGGTGACTGAGGTGTTCGATCTCCCATGCCCAACCCTCCGTTTGGATGGTGCCCCTAGGGCAGCCTGCAGGCGGAACATGGGAATCTCACGGTTCAATCCAACGGAGGAGACCACAGGAAGCACCGACGCACTTCCTTCTCCCACTTACTATAGACACTTACTCCATTCACCTTGCTATTGAAAGTTGCAAACACCACCCGTCTGGAGATGCCCCATATGGCATCATGAGGCCAAGCAAAATTCTCACGTTGTGAACTTTTAGGGAGTGCGTAGCAGGAGAGGGATATATCATATATTCCTTCTCAACACATCTACTAAGCATCGTGGACAGTTTTTAGGGTAAACTACTCAGGTTTTATTTGGCTAAGTAAATAAAACCTTAAGTCTAGGCAAACTATTTACCTGAGATGTCTAGGTTATAAACACTTTACTAACCTCACACCTCTCACGCATGCTCATAAAGCCGGTTAACTTTACTCAAGCACCGGATCGTCCCCAGGTAGGAGGTGTTCCGTCAATTCCTTTACCTCCAACCTTAGACAAGATTTCACCGGGTGAGTTTCTCATAACCTTAGCATTTACGAGATTTCGACCTATTCATCTAATGAACCTGATCGAACCATTAACCCTAAATGAACATGCTCTTTTCTTTGTTATAGATTTTAAAAGTCTAAGTCATTTTTACAACTCTTGCAAAAACTAGACTTTCTACAACACACTTCTATATGCTTCTCAAACATACATTTGCTAAGGCATAACAAGTTGAATATTTAACTTCATAATCAATATAACACTTATATCGATTATGCTCTTAAATATACAAAATGAATATAACACTTATATCAACTATTATGAATTAAGCATGCATCCTATACATTATAACAATTATAACATACAATATGCATCTTAGTTGGATGTTTAATTTCATAATTAATATAACACTTATATTAATTATTCTATTAAGCAAACAACAACTAATTCATGAATTAATATAACACTTATATTAATACTCATGAATTAAACATGCATCTAATATATTATAACACTTATAACCTACAATATGCATAAAACTAGGGCAACCTATGTTGTATATTTAATTTCATAATTAATATAACACTTATATCAATTATTCTATTAAAATTGCAACATCTAATTCATGAATTAATATAACTCTTATATTAATACTCATGAATTCTCAAATATGCATTCTATAAATTATAACACTTATAACATATTTTCAATGCATGAAGCATGCTTCCTACGGTGGGATTTTAAATCTATATGGCATACATTATGCACATACAAACATGGATTTTAATTAAAACATACATTCGCAATGCATAATTAATTAAACACACTAAAGTGGATCGATTTTGGCACTTAGCAAGCAATAACTAATTTATTACAAGCTTGAACAACAAGCTACGTCTTGAGCGGACTTCGAACTCTTCGCACCGCCTTTGACCAACTTGCTTCCTCCGAATGCTTCAGCCAAATTCTCTTCGAATTTCTCCTCGTATTGCCTAGAACGTGTTTGAACTTATACCGAACATTTCGGCGAGCTCAAAACTCGAGCTTCTTTCACAAAGAAACCTATATGGACTCTAATAACTCTAAAAATACATATTTTTCAGCACACATTAAAGCCCATACATTCTCGGGCAATTACAAATAATGAAATTCAAAAAGAAACTATGCCAAAATCGATATTCACTTTAGACGCCAATTCAAAAACAATTTCTAAATTAAAATACCCACC
This sequence comes from Herpetospermum pedunculosum, assembly GCA_028017165.1. Taxonomy (NCBI): domain Eukaryota; kingdom Viridiplantae; phylum Streptophyta; class Magnoliopsida; order Cucurbitales; family Cucurbitaceae; genus Herpetospermum; species Herpetospermum pedunculosum. The sequence goes on along the minus strand of CM051528.1, from coordinate 45,735,663 downwards.
AACTTAAATTGATGCAAATTGAGTTAATCACAAAATCGCTCTGATACCAATTGATGGAGCGACATGCGCAACGGAAAGCGATTTCGGACCGATGAAACTCTAATTTCATCAATTTAACAAATAGAAAACATGCTCAAAAGACGGAAATAAGAAATTAGAAATGCATACCCTTGTAGCTCCAATTTCTTCAAGCCCGCCGGCCGTTCCTCGTCACAAACTCTTCCGACCTCTTCTCACGAACACCCCGAGGACCACCCCAGGTAGTCCCGCTATCCTCGGCGCCGCGCAACGGAGTTGTGGGACTCCGAAACAAGAGAAAAGGAAAAGAAATAGAAAAGAAGAAGAAGAAGAAGATCTGAGAGGCAGAGAGAGGGGTTCACAAAAAAACTCAACAATTGAATTTTTTTATTTTCACAATTCGTAAACCCTCACTCACAATTGAAAAAATTTCAATTTCTTTTTTTTTCAACTCCAATCTCCTCTGCCCCAACCTCTTCACATGGCCACAATTCAGATTATATATATACAAGATAATATATATGTGTCTTGCGGCATGCAAGACACACACACATATATATATATATATATATATATATATATATATATATATTTTATTATTATTATTATTAAAAATAATAATAATAATTTTATTTATTAAACTTTTTAATAAATATATATATATATATATAATTATTAATTAAACTTTTAATTAATAATTTATTATTTAATTCAATATCAAATATTAATTAAATAATATGACTAAACTCGGTTTTTCGAAAACCGACTTTTTTACACATGAATCCTATTCATGTTTTAGGTCATTCCCATATTTAAATCATATTTAAATATGTTCATCCTTCTTCCATAAACCGAATTTTAACAATTCAAATTCTTTTTCTTTTAATTTTCTTTTATAATGTTGCACGACGTTATCCGAGCTAGCCAGGAGAACCTAAAGGACCTACAGATCATGAGCTCCAACGATACGAGATTATTCGGTCAAAACTCTTTTAACCCGAATCAATCAACTTCCGTTAACCCCCTGAGACTCCACTATAGTCCGAGGGTTGCACTCTTCTCACTGTAGATATATTATGTCCTTTGATATAACCGTCACTGGCAAGTCGACCCTTCACAGGTTGTTCGTAATCACAGCTGGGTCATTTAAACCGTTTAACCCCTGCATTACGTCTTGTTCCTTAAGTACCACTGACACCTCTAATGAACAATAGATCTGTGGTCCAACCAACAGATCAGTTAACCCTCTCATCACATGAGAGTGTGAGCGCTCATTGTTCAAGCCCCTGAGTCAGCTATTAAGGGAACAACCTATCTACTAACCCTGAAGAGCGGGTTAGGAGTGAACTCTAATCTTGCTGTACTATGTCCCTAGCTACCTATTCGACTTTATCCCCAAGATGGTAGGCTTATTGAGTCGGCGCTAATGGGCCACTCTCACCCGTGCAAGTCAAAGGATACTATCGAATAAGCAGGAGTTCATAGCGAGCTCAGGATTGAGATCGAGTTACCTAGGCCATCAATATGTATAAGTCGGTATCATCAGTAAACGGAGTTATAAAGAGAGAGCGACTTAATACGCGGTTCGATCTTGTGTAAACTCTTTACACAGGACGCCCTCACTCGCACATCTCCATGTGAAACGATTCGGATCACATCGTTTTGTACAATACAAAGTGAGCCGCATCCAATAGTGTTACCAGGATAAGGTACCCAACCTTATCCGTATACTATAGACCGTTTTGAATGACTACTTGAGCCTGATCCACAATCATGTCATACATGAGGCTTAAGTACTCATATTCAGCCAAGGGTGTTGGTCATTGGTATAGGTTAACATAAACACGTTTCACTTTATTCCAGTAAACTCTTTTACTGTATAAAACTAATAACTCTTTATTCTAAATAGAATATTTACAAACATAACAGTTTACAAACCACGAGTTTTAGGACATAAAACCCAACACTTTAATCTCGAGGGTATTTTAAATTCAAGTTGCTACCCCGGGAGAGATGAAGGATCGTTCCTTTCATCTCGAGGGTATTTTAAATTCAAGTTGCTACCCCGGGAGAGATGAAGGACCGTTCCTTTTATCTCGAGGGTATTTTAAATTCAAGTTGCTACCCCGGGAGAGATGAAGGATCGTTCCTTTCATCTCGAGGGTATTTTAAATTCAAGTTTCTACCCCGGGAGAGATGAAGGAATGTTCCTTTCATCTCGAGGGTATTTTAAATTTAAGTTACTAATCCGGGAGAGATGAAGGACTGTTCCTTTCATCTCGAGGGTAGTTTAATATTAATTTGCAACCCCGGGAGAGATGAAGGACTGTTACTCTCATCTCGAGGGTATTTTAACTTTAATGAAATCCGGGGATAAATAGGGTTTCCCTATTATTGAGGATTTATCGTTACCGTCATTACGCGCTAATTACAAGAACTGCCCTTCTTTTAAAAAAGAGGTTTTCCTTTGATTTTAAAATTGATTTTTGTTACTATTTCAAAACAAAAATACATTTTTAGTTCAAATCATGTTTTAAATTAAAATTCAAATGGTTTTATTTTCAAAGCAAAAATTGTTTTAATTTTAATTCAAGTTTTAATCGAATTTCAAATTAAATTTGAAACAAAACGATTTTATTAAATGATTTTTAAAGTTCTTGTTTTGTCGTATGATCTCGGTATCGGGATTAAGACGTTAATGGCGAAATCCACAATCTTGCTCACAAAAATCAAATTCCTACTTTCTTTAAAGTTAGGATATGATTAGTTGAGACATTGTATTATTTTTAATTGTTTATTTCATTTATTAAGGACCATTTGAAATTAGCTAGATAATTAGGATAAAATGTTTTGGCTACCGTTTTAAACGGGATGTTGTAGGGTGCTAGCACCTTCCCTACACTCAACCGACCCTCGAACCTCGTTTTTTTACTTCGTAGACCGTGTTTTTAAGGTGACCAATCACACCCTAAATGATTGGTGGCGACTCCATTTTTTGTGAAAACCCCTGTTTAACAGAAGGTTGTCGGCCGCTCCGCGTCGCAAAAAACGCTGCGACAATACCTACTACCATTGAGTGAGGGAGTTGGTTGAGGTCCACACAAGTCAGTGTGGATGAGCTGCAACTTTTCAGTTGCTTTCCAAATTGAGTTCTTGAATGGCAACCTCGTTTGCTTCCCTGTCAAACAAGGTTTGCAATTTGCTTTCAGCTACTCCAGAACTGGTACTCCAACTGCCATCTCATTCTTCTGCAAATATTGCAACCCCTTCTGATGAAAATGCCCCAACCTCTTGTGCCATAGCTCATTGTCACTCACTTGACACTTGAAAGCTATTTGTTCTTTCTCGAGTGGATCCAATAAGAAACTCTTGTGTTGCATCTTTATTTTGAACAACTCATTTCCACTGGAATCGAAAATAAGGCATTTTCCTTCTTCAAATAACACTTTGAATTTCTTCTCTACTAGTTGACCAACACTTAACAAGTTTTGATCAATCTCAGGAACTAGGAGCACTTCAGTAATCAACTTGGTTCATGCACAACTCTCTATTGACACTGTGCCTTTCCCCTTCACTTCTAGATACTCACCATTTCCTATCTTCACCCTTGACTTGAATGACTCGTCAAGGTCCTTGAACAACTCCTTGTCACCTGTCATGTGATTGGTACACCCACTTTCAACCAACCAACTGTCACATTGAGTGACTGATGAGAAACAGGTAGCCACAAAAAGTTGATCTCCTTCTTGTTGTACTGCAGCATGTGCTCCTCCTTGTTGTTGAGATCCTTTACAAAATCTCTCAATGTGCCCCATTGAATGACACCTTCTACACTTCACATCTGGCCTTCTCCAGCATCTGAAGTGTGGATGATTATGCTTCCCACAGTGCTTGCATGCACTGCCCTTGCTGAAACCTGCACTTCCATCATCCTTTACAGCATAATCTGAGCTACTGCTGCCACTTTCCTTTCTCTCTCTCCACTTCTTCTCTCTTCCACCTTCTCCGTGCTGCATTCTGACTTTCAGTGCCCCCTCAATGCTTCCTTCTTGCCTCATCAACCTCCTCCGCTCTTGTGCTTGCAAAGCACTTACTAACTCTATCACCTTGAGTTTAGAGAGGTCTTTGGTATTTTCTAAGAAAGCAATGGTTGCTTCATATTTCTCAGGAACTGAAACTAGAATTTTCTGAACCAATCTATTGTCAGATAAATCAGTTTCTAATGCTCTTGCCTTGTCGGCAATCGCAATCAACTTGTCTGAGTATTCTTTAATGGACTCAGAATCCTTCATTTGCATTCTCTCGAATTCCCTCACCAAGTTCAACACTTTCATGCCCTTGATCCTCTCATCACCTTCATACTCACCTTTGAGGAAGTCTCAAATCTCCTTTGCTGACTTCAAGGCCATAATTCTGTTGAATATGGATGAAGACACAGCTGCATATAGGCAAGCTCTAGCTTTTGCCTTCCTGGTGACCCTCTCCTTGTGAGTCTTGATCTGGTTGATTGTTGAATTATCGGTAAGTGCAGCATCCTCATAGTCGCTCTCTACTGCTTCCCAATAATCACAAGCCTCCATGTAGGCTTGCATTCTGATAGCCCATGCTTGGTAGTTTTCTCCATCAAACACTGGTGGAGCCAGTGAAGAAAGACTGCTCGATCCTGATTCCATCTCACTCAAATCTCAAAGTGTATCACTCGGTTTCTCTAAGGGATATCTCACTAACTCTCACTCATAGGTCCCTTAAGAATTTTAGCTCTGATACCACTGTTGTTTCTAAGAGAGAAGAGAAATGGGAATGCAACTACTACATCTTCGTTCAATAATAACTAGCTTTAAATACACATTTCTTAATGCTAAAAATAACATCTATCTAAGAATAACCATTACTGAAAATAATGATTAAGAAACTTGGTAAAGTTTCTCAACTAATGATAGTAAACCCACCATCCTAAACTTTAGGATGAAGACTATTATTCTTCCTCTATTTTAGGCACTTTGAGTTTAACTAACAGTAATCATTAATTATTCTTATTCTTATTTCCTTTCTTGTATTGAGTCTTTCTCCTATATAAGAGGGCTAATAGGGGTGTACATGAGTTGAGTTTGGGGATTTTTCAACCCAACCCGAAAATTTCGGGTTGTAGAATTTCCAACCCAACTCAACCCTTCAATTTTTGGGTTAGGTTGGCGGGTTGACTTTTTTTTTTTAATTAATTTTTTTATTTAATTTTTTTAGTTACTTAAAATTTTATGCTCATTCACATCACACAAATACAACATATTATTACACTAATAATTAAAATTTAATCAAACTCAAATATCAAATATTAAAAAGTTCTACAAAAAATACATATTAAAAGTTCTTTAAGCATTAAAACAAAATACTAAAAGTTCTCTAACGAGTAAAAAAAGTACTAAAAGTACTTTAAACACCACTACAACAAAATATTTAAAGTAAAGTTCACAAACAATAGTCCATATTTAAACTTTAAATTGACATCAAGCCAAAACATCGAACATCGAACATGGAGGGACATCGACATCACCAGCAAATGACAAGAAATAAACAATAAATGAGTTAGAGTTACCTGTCTCAATTTTAACACAAGTCTCCAAATCTTCAAGCTCTAGGGAAGATCTAATAACACTAATTGTGATTTGTCGCGAATCCAATTTTGTGTACATATCAAAACTTTCACTATTTGAGGTGTCAAAAAACTTCTAAAGGAATCAAGAATCCTCCCCTGTACTAAATGTTGATTCAGAAGCCACGGTATACACTAGAGCTGCCAAAACATCTTGGGCAATTTGTGATAGAATTGGGTATTTAAAGTTATTCAGTCTCCACCAAGCAAGAACATCAAAATTATCATGAAGTTCCTCACTAGGATTAGATAAATAATGATCCACGTCATTCTTCACTTCTAAAGAACTTTTCTCTAGTTTTCTTTTTTTTGTACCGTGATATTACTAATAATGAACAACTCGAGTTCGTTCCACTTCCACTGCTAATTTTCGAACTCGAGGAAGCAACACTTGATTTTGATGGTTGATGACCAGTACTACCACTACAACTTTGGGTACTAGGAGCGCTATCAACTGATTTGTAAAAATCATACATACGAACCAAATACGTCTTTATACCATCAATCATCTCTTTCATCAGAACTTCTTCATAAACATTCGAAAAGCAAAAGACAACATAATCCAACTTGTAACGAGGATCAAGCACGAGAGCTATAAATATCAACTTATTGATCTTCTCAACTGAACTTCAATACTTGTCAAAAAAAAAATTCATATTTGTAGCCATCTTACTCAAAATAGAGCTCGAATTCGTGCTCCAACTAATTAAGAATTCTTGAATACCCGAAAGTTCATGAAAATAAGAATTAGAAGTCACATATAAAGAACCACTAATTTTTGTAGTGACATCGTAGAACACCTTAAAAAACTGAACAAACACTTCAACATTTCTCCAATCATCAGTAGATGGTGGCCCTCGCTTTCATTTACAATTCCATGATTATCTTCTTTGAAGTAGTCAACAAATTCTAGCACCTCATCTTGTAAAATTTTAAAAGCATTCTCAAATTTCAGTGCATGATCAAGCATTAAATAAGTAGAATTCCATCTAGTTGCCACATCTAAACAAACAAGTGTTTTGCATTCAATTTTCTCTCGTTCCACACAAACTTTAAATCTGGTCTGATGGAGCGATTTACGCAGCGGGAGCGATTTTGGATCGATGATACTCTAATTTCATCAATTTAACAAATAGAAAACATGCTCAAACAACGAAAATAAGAAATTTAGAATACATACCATTATAGTTCCAATTTCTTCAAGTTCTGCCGGCCGTTCCACGTCACGATCTCTTCAAGCTCCTTCTCACGAACGCGTCGAGGACCACCTCCGGTAGTCCCTCTATTCTCGACGTCGTGCAACGGAGTTGTGGGACTTCGATTAAGAAAGAAAAGAAAATAGAAAGGAAGGAGTGAAGAACCATGGTTTTGTGGATGGGGGGTTAAAGAAGAAGACAGCAGCCGAAAACTTACTTAAAAAACAAATCTCCAAAATGAGATTTGTAAACCCCATTCCACTACCTAGCCAAACATATATAATATATATATAAATAAACATATGTGTCTTACATGCAAAATTTGCATATGTATTTATATAACATATATGTTTTGCATGTAAGACACATATATATATATATATATATATATATATTTTTTTTTTTTTTTTTTTTATTATTATTTTATAAAATTTAATTCTCAATTAATTTTAAATAATAATAAATATTTTATTAATTAAACTTTTTAATTAATAAAATATATATATATTAATTAATTAAACTTTTTAATTAATTAATAGTATTTAATTCAATATCAAATATTAATTAAATAATATAGTTAAATACGGTTTTTCGAAAACTGGCTTTTTGTACATGAATCGTATTCATGTTATAGACCATTTCCATATTTAAATCATATTTAAATATGTCCATCATTTTTCCATAAACTGAATTTGAACAATTCAAATTCCTTTTCTTTTTCTTTTTTTCTTTTTTCTTTCTTTTCTTTTATTATGTTGCACGGTGTTATCCGAGCTAGCCAGGAGAACCTAAAGGACCTACAGATCATGAGCTTCAACGATACAAGATTATCCGGTTAAAACTCTTTTAACCCGAATCAATCAACTTTCGTTAACCCCCGGAGACTCCACTATAGTCCGAGGGTTGCACTCTCCTCACGGTAGATATATTATGTCCTCTTGATATAACCGTCATGGGCAAGTCGACCCTTCACAAGTTGTTCGTAATCACACCTAGGTCGTTTAAACCGTTTAACCCTTGCGTTACGTCTTTGTTCCTTAAGTACCACTGACACCTCTAATGAACAATAGATCAGTGGTCCTACCAACAAATCAATTAACCCTCTCTGATCAGGAGAGGATGAGCGCTCATTGTTCAAGCCCCAGAGTCAGCTATTAAGGGAAGAACCTATCTACTAACCCTGAAGAGCGGGTTAGGAGTGAACTCCATCTTACTTCACTATGTCCCCAGGTACCTATTGGACTTTATCCCCGAGATGATAAGTTATTGAGTCGGCGCTAATGGGCCACTCTCACCCATACAAGTCTAAGGATACTATCTAATAAGTAGGAGTTCATAGTAAGCTTAGGATTAAGATCGAGTTACCTAGACCATCAGTTTGAAATAGTCGGTCTCTTCAGTAAACGACGTTATAAAGAGAGAGCGAATTTTCCGTGGTTCAGTCTTATGCAAACTCATTGCATAGGACGCCCCCGCTCGCACATCTCCATGTGAAACGATTCGGATCACATCGTTTTGTACAAAGCGAGCCGCATCCAATAGTGTTACCAGGATAAGGTACCCGACCTTATCCATATACTATAAACCGTTTTGACTGTCTACTTGAGCCTGATCCACATTCATGTCACACATGAAGCTCAAGTACTCATCCTTCGCCATGGGTGTTGGTCATTGGTATAGGTTAACCTAAACATATTTCACTTTATTCCAGTAAACTCTTTTACTGAATAAAACTAATAAATCTTTATTCTAAGTAGATTATTTACAAACATAACAGTTTATAAACCACAAGTTTTAGAACATAAAACCCAACAAACTCCCACTTGGACTTAAACGTCTGTGGTGTACATGTTAGGTGGAGAAAACTAATATATCATATATCAAGAAGTTTTCTCCCACTGTGCTCTCCAGAAACTCGGAGTCCTAGACTCTTCTAGGTGTCTCTCAAACACTTTAGCCATGAGAGACTTAGTAAACTAATCAGCATGAAGTACTACGAGGCTTTCCATGTGACCATCACATATCCTCATAGCACTAACTACGAGCTCAACTTATAAATCTATTGTTGCTAATTCGCAAGCTGCAATCAGATTTTAGCCACCACCGAGGAATCATCAATACAACTCTTGTATTCTACTCCTCTAAGTACAAGGACAAAACTTTAACCAGAATCCAATGATCAAATCCAATTGGACTATCATTACTGACAACTCCCACTGCATAGCATATATCGGGTCATGTATCTCGAAGAACATACATCTGACCCTAAATATGTAAATGCACACAGGTACATCTCATATCCTCAACCCTTGAGGTGTCTTAGGAAACCATTTCCATAGACCATCGAATATTAACAACACTTTGTCAATATAAAATTTTAGAGACAACACTAGCGATTTGTTCTTACGACTCAGATCAACCTGAATCCTTAGAACAAACTAAGCCCTCCTCCAAAACAGTTTGGGAATGGGTCGCTAGTTTATGCTTAAATGTCAATAGGGAATCCTACATCATTTTCCATGATTAGGACATTAATTACAGAAATAAGTTATGAAAGCTACATCAATGACTAAACCCTTGTCAAACAAGGTTTATCAAACTTTCGTTCAAACTTCTATTCAAAGCCATAAGGTTTGATCACCATATCAAACCTCACAATTCAGGACGAAGATGCTTTATTTCAATTCATAAATGAATCGAATAAGCTGGCAAACTATTTGCTCTTTGTCCCAAACTATGAATTTTTCTGGTAGAGACTCATAGATACTCAATCAATATAACAATTCTGCAGAAAAGCTGTCTTGACATCCACTTGCCTTATTCTATAAAGATAGAACATGGTAGTGGATAAGAGTCATCTATTTAACTTACGTCTGGCAACAAGACAAAAAGATTATACACAATAAACCCTTTCTCTTCGGGACAATTCCATTACCAGAAAGTCAAGCCATAAAGGTTTTGGCCTTGTCTATGTGATCCATTGCCTAATTAAAGACAACGAATCCTCAATGTTATCATCAAGTATGAGAACTTTGAGTTAAAGACAAGCCAGTGCAACGGATCGGGTTGTCCTACAACCCTCCCACTACATTGAGGCTTTCTCAACGGTTGAGAAACTCTAGTTTGATCAACAACCTTTGTTGATATCTACTATAGCTTTCGTTAACACTGTGAGTCTTAACACACTAGTTGTTTTCGAGTTTAATAGAACACATCAGTATATATCTTTTGCTAAATGAACTGTTCATTATAAAACCAAAAGATATAATATACAGGTGTTCAGTTTAAACTGGAACTATAGACAATAATTACATATAACAAATATTATTATCTCTATACCACAACTACAAAGACTCTCACTTGTTCAGCTGCAATGATATCTTCATATCTCACAGCGAGAAACCGGCTGTCAGGAACTAGTTTCCTAAAGAAAAACAAACATGATTAGTGGTTCCTGAAGACATCCAGGTATGACATTCATATTCCACTAAACTTGTTTAGACAAATAAAACACATTTATCTTGTCGTTCTTTCTCATCTAGTTACTCAGCAAGGTATTTGGGGCAGTTGCACTTGCAATGCCCATCTTCACCACAAAAGAAACACTTTTCTTTGTCTGAAGACATTACTTTGCGAACAATAGGGGTTTTGTCATTCCTCCTGTTACTCTTTTTTTTTCTGAATAATCTCATTACTCAGAGAAGCAGACTTAGGCTTACTCCCTGATGCCAACCTCTTAAGGAATTTCTTCGAAGTGACAACATTTGCCTTCTTCTCTATTCCTTTGGAAGTGTACATGGACTGATAAGTCGGAAATGACGATGGTAGCAACGTTTACTTCTGCCGCATTAAAATGGACCATCATGTTAAGAATAAGGTCCCTAACAGAGGTATCCTCCACCATGCGAGAGTTGTAAACGAACTTGAGGGCTTCATAACGAAGTGATGAGGACGACTGTCCACCATCGCTTGTAATGAAGACATGATTCTCTTCGCGGAAACCATAACCTCATGCCTCTTGGCCAAAACATCTAACACGCTTGCCAAGATATAGACTCGAGCTTTATCATTAGCCCTAATCCATCCATCGTATGTCGTTCGAATACTTCGAGAAGCATTCAAGTCTGGAGTAAGAGGACATTCCTCGGTTATGACAAACCTAAGGTCGTCTAGAATCAGAATCATATTCAGGTTCGACTTTCAGGTTCCGTAATTTTTTCCGGTCAATTTGTCGTGAGCTAACACTGTATAAACGAGCTCGACATGCCGAAAACGAATGTAAAACTATTAGTGAAACAATTTTAACCTATTTAAACCAATTAAAAGGTTTAGCAGTAAATAAAGTACCCAAACTCTTTATTTACTTGCAACGATACTTTAGTAAGTCAGAATGGTCGCTGCCGAATGATAGTCGAGTACCCCTTTACTAAATCAAGACAATCTTGACTAAATGCTATTACCAGAATAACTCATATTCCTATAGCCCTTTAGTTATCGTTTCTGGTCTGGATTTACTAACTCCTTAGCAAATCCCGTAAGTGTGACCCTCCATTTTTAGAATTCACAGGACGGCCTCAAATGTGCAACCAAATTGAAATGTCAGAGTTGGGAATGACCCTGTGTTTCTTTATCCATAAATGGTGACTGTGTTGGGTTTTATGTCCTAAAACTCATTGTTTGTAAACTGTTAAGTTAGTAAACACATTTTTTTTAATAAAGAGTTATTAGTTTTATTCAGTAAAGGTATTTACTAGATTAAAGTGAAATGTGTTTAAGTTAACCTGTACCAATGACCAACACCCTTGGCTGAATATGAGTACTTGTGTTTCATGATTGTCATGATTGTGGGTCAGACTCAAGTAGTCAGTCAAAACGGTCTATAGTATACGGATAAGGTTGGGTACCTTATCCTGGTAACACTATTGGATGCGGCTCGCTTTGTATTGTACAAAACGATGTGATCCGAATCGTTTCACATAGCGATGTGCGAGTGAGGGCGTCCAGTGCAAAGAGTTTTGCATAAGACCGAACCGCGAAATAAGTCGCTCTCTCTTTATAACACCGTTTACTGAAGAGACCGACTTTTTCATACGATGGCCTAGGTAACTTGATCTTAATCTTGAGCTCGCTATGAACTCCTGCTTATTCGGAAGTATCCTTTAACTTGTATGGGTGAGAGTGGCTCATTAGCGCCGACTCAATAAGCCTACCATCTTGGGGATGAGTAAACACAAAGAAGCCCACTGCATTACAATCCCTACAACAGCAATTAAAAGATCTAGGCCTTTTTTCTATACCTTGTTCTATTCGAAACTCCGACTTAAGAGAAACGTTATGTGATTTAGGATCATGATTCAATTTGATGCCTTTGTCAATTTTCAATAAACTGAGTTTAGGAAGCATGCGTAGAACCTTTGATAGACTGCAGTTAGCTGATAAATTTTTTAAGCATCTTGGGGGGAAAATAGACAAGTAAAAAAGAAGAAAAGAAAGGAGGATGCGTCGAGGTGGGGCATGCTCGTGAAGCAACGACATGCCTAAGACCACCAGGTCTGCGAAGGAGAACCTGGCAGGCGGTAGAGACTTTAGAAGAATCTTTGCCGCTGCAGGCCAAAACCGACCCTTTGACTTGATGGCGCGTGTATAACACGCGCCCGACGACACATGCCACCTATCCATTTCCTTCAAACACGTGTCCAATGGTAAGTCTGGCTCATGGAAGACTTATGTTAGCCACACTCCAAAAAGACACATTTCCATACTCCAGACACACACCTTCACAAGAACATCATAATCAAACATGGACAAAGAAATCTAGCTCAAAGAGCAAAGATCATTAAATCTTGCATAACTCCGCTTAATTGTAGAGAGCATGCATGAAGAGCTAGTAAAATCCTAAAGGAATTAAACTAAGTTATCTTTGAATAAATTGATTAAAAGTTCAAAATTTGGGGTCAACCTCAAGATGAACAATAATGAATATACTTAAGCTGGCCCAAAAGAGACAACGTGGATAAATCCAATATTTCTAAACTCGTAACAGAATGAGCATGACATAAATCTCGCATAACTCGCTTTGTTGCAAAAAACATTCTCAAGCTTACAAAACCCAAGTGGTAGTGAGAAATTTTTGGAATAGTTCACCTAAATTCAAGCTGTCGAGGCTTGCCAAAATAATATTTATAAACCCGAATCCACCGAGCAATTTGCAGCTTAATGGTAACGGGGTCGATCCACAGGGAATTATGTTAAATTCAAATTTGACTAAATTTAATTTGCTAGTGATAAAAAGATGGTAATTTGGTTTGTTGAAAGGGAGCTCCAAGCATGCAAACGTTAACGAAAAATTAAAACGGCGAAGTGACAAATTAAACGAGCGTGCTTAACTTCGAGTAATGGGATTGATCGCTATGGACATTCAGTTCATTGATAACAAATAATTAGCTAACATGCTTCAGCACACAATTCATTTGGCTAATTTCTAACTCAAATGACCCAAAGACATAATTAGAAAAGTGCAATTCTAATTATACTTGGCCAATAATCAATTCAAGGTAGCTAATCTTGAATTGACCAAAGGCCAGTAACGGGAACATTGTGACGGATTAATCCTAAGACTAACCCGGTTTCTCTCTCGCCTAAAGCCTAACATGAAAACGTTAACTAATTCATTCCCCCAACTGTCACTTGGGCTTCAATTACCTAGCCATGCTTAAGCTCTTGCTACTTAGCGATATAGGCAATTATACGTCCTAATCTTTAGCGCTCTATCATGCATAGGAATTAGGTTGTCAACCTAACTAGACTATACATGCTAGAATTGAAGAAGAACAAAGGAAAGAGATGCAAGAAGTTCTAATTAGCTAAACATACACAAAAGGGCAAATCTCCCCTTCAATCCATAGTTTACAATCCCAAGCTCAAAATTAAACACTAACCTTGTTTAGCCTTCCATGGAGGATGAATAAATCCAACCCTCCATGGAAAGACTTAGTAGCATACAAGAAGAGGAAGAAAAATGGCCAAGAATGGTGGAAAAACCGCAAACTCGAGGCTAAAATCCGTGGAGAAGATGAGCCAAAAATTAGACATTTTGACTTTTAAATCGTCGGAGCGTCTCGACGCTACGCCAGCTTCTCGACGTTGTGCCCTAATTTTACAGCGCACGCGCGCGTTCGGGGCGTCGAGACGCAAGGCCAGCGTCTCAATGTTGGGCAGCGTCGAGCAGCGTTGAGCGCGCGCGCTCGACGCTGACTCTCGGGAATTTTCCGAAGATTGTCGGGGCGGCGTCGAGAAGCTAGGCCAGTGTCTCGACGCTGAGCAACATTGAGTCAGCGTCTCGACGTTGTTGCTCAACGCTTGCTCTCGGGTTTGGAGGCCAAAAATTGCCTTTTCATGGCATTTTTTGCCAAGTCTTCATACTTCAAGCTCCCTCACTCCCGATGCGTCCATGAAGCTCTAAAACGTCGCTTTAAGTCCCGAAATACGTCCTTAGACTCCTCGAGCTCTCGACCATGAGTTCACCTACAAAAAGGCATTTTAATCAATATTAATCATGGTTCTAGCCAATATTAGGGACATAATAATAGCTCTATTTTGGAGCTATCAAAATACCCCCGACCTGAATCTTGCTAGTCCTCGAGCAAGGTATACTCTACATTATCTCCAAAGAATGATTTGCATGCTGAAGACTCTAACCTCAATGCTTGTGAAACAAGGTATTTAAATAAATGTAAAACCATCAAATGCATGCAAAAGTGGAGAACATTCCAAAATTTTACTCCTATTCGCTTACGTGTGTGTGTGTGTTTAGAACCTCTCAACCTAGCTCTTGCAAGCTCGAAATAACCTTACACAACCCTATAACTCGTTTTCCCCCTACTTATGGCGATAAGAACAGTCTAACGACTTTTAGTGACAGAAAGAGCAACAAAACAAAAGGCCTATATTTTTTTCTTTGAGCACTTTGTACCCAATGTTTCTTTTGAACCACTTTTTTTTTTTATTTCTCCAAGAGAGCCTAACACGTCAAGCCTAATTTCGCTTCACGTTTTTAAGGACTAATGCTCACTTCTATTAGTTTCCCTTTCATGCAGTGACAACCGTGGGTTACACGATCGCCCCTGGTTACACGGGCAACACAAGAAGGAGGAGCAACTCTAGAGTTTTTATTTTCATGCTTACTTTTTTTTGTTTAGGCAATAGCTTCGCTATAAAACAAGTGAATTATTACTACTTCTAACACATCAAGCCTCCCTAAGGGTACCTTTCGAGGTGACAACAAGGTTTCAGACCAAATAAAATCATTCTAAGCCTACAGAACTGAGAATAAGAGGACTATGTGCTCAGTGAATGTAGGGAAATAGCAGATTTTTTTTTAAAATAGGCTCAAAATGTGCATACATTGTCAAATTTTTCGAATTACACAAATACGGAGTGTTCACAAGCATATCACAGACCGTCCTCATCGGACAACATGCAACCAGATTCTAATCTAAAAATCAGAGTATATACATGCTTGACAACTACAAAGAAGTCTTTCTTTCAACAAACTTCACCCCCACCTTAAGACATGCATTGTCCCCAATGCATTCAACAATTTAAACAACAAAATTCTAAGGGAATAGAAAACCTCCCCTGAATTTAGCGCGGCCGACGGGTAGAGATGTGCATCATCGTCTCCAAAATACATTCGAACTGCCGGCCATTTCCTTTTCTCCTAAGAAAATAAACAAACAGAAAACTTCAAAAGCTAAAATAAACAAAAACAACAAAACAATAAATAACATAATTATAGTCCAAGCTCGGGTGCCTCCGAGAAGCGCAAATTTTTAGAGTCGATTGCTCGACTGTATTCTCGCATCCTCTCATTCCTTCTCATACTCGGGTGGCGTGGTGGGCGGAATTTTGGATATCCGCTTAATCTCAAGCTGTCGAGGCTTGCCAAAATACGATTTATAAAGCCTATGACCAAGGCTTTGCAGCCAGTGGTAACAGGGTCGATCCAAGGAATAGGAAGAATGAATTTACTAGTGAAATTGGGATTTAATTGATTAATTGGTAACGGGGGGTTTTATCATGCAAGAGAATTAATAAGAAAGCTACGAAGGAAAGAAATAATATGAAGAGAGCGTGTGCACGGTTTGGGGAGTCTCGGGGTCAATTGTTAGACAACATTCAGCTTATCATTTAATTCTAACGACATGGAATACAGTTTATTTAGCACGCGGACGACTACCAGAGAAGCCCCAAAGTAGCCGACTCCATGGATTTTAATTAGACCACACAGTTCTAATTACACGTTATCTAAGCTCACATTAAGATGATCGGTCCTAAGATGAATTTAGACAGTCACTAGCTAACCGCGACGAACATTCGAGCGTGAATTCTAAATGCTAGTAGGTTGCCCGCAAACGCTGTATGCAACCAACATTTATCCTACCCTGACCCGATACTTCGATTTAGTTCTATTTACCTGTGTTACTTAGTCGAGCAGTGAGAGGCACGGCATCGCTACTCTTTAACATACACAACATGCGAAACTACCCGAGTGTCAATCAACGTAATTTAGCATGAGCGTGGGATTAAGCAAGGTAAACAGATGCTAATAATCAGATTCCAATATGCAAAACTATACTCAGATTATCAAAGCATAAATGTCTAACAAAATTCCCCTAAACAAATCCCAAACCGTCACCCTTACCTTAGCCGCTCATGGCGCGGTTCGTCAATCCCGCTCCAACCACGGCCATGGAAGAATCCGTCTAAATATTACAATGGAAAGTGGAGCTCACTCGCATGCCAACAATGGCGGAGCTCCACGGAAAATAGAGAGAAAATGGGGAAGAAGAAGCCTAAAATCGCCGGAATCCGTTGAGAGATGAAGAAGATGAAGATATAAAATTCTGCAGAAAAATCGTCTTTTAGCTACTGCCTTCGTCGTAGCGTCGAGACGCTAGGCCAGCGTCTCGACGCTGTGCCCTAAGTAATCCGTGCGCGCGCGCGATGGCGTCGCGACGCAAGGCCAGCGTCGCGACGCTGCCCCGATGAATTTCCTGCGCGCGCCTCCTCCGGAGCGTCTCGACGCCAAGCAGGGTCTCGACGCCAGGGCAGCGTCGAGCTAGCGTCTCGACGCTATCACTCGACGCTTGCTCTCGGGTTTTTCCAGCGTCGAGCCAGCATCTCGACGCTATAGCTCGACGCTGGATCTCGGGTTTGGGGCTGATGCTTTGCCTCTCCAAGGCTGTTTTGGCCCGTTTCTTCACGGAACAAGTTCCCCTCTTCCCGATGCATTCCCGGGGCGCTAAAACTCTGCTTTAAGCACTCGAACATGCCCAACGGACGCACGAGCTCTTTGCCGCTTTTCTCCTACAAAAGAGATATATTTAATCAATTGAAAGCGGACTTTAGCTATAATTAGGACGTATTTAATAGCTCCGAAATGGAGTTATCAAACACCCCCAACTTAAACATTGCTAGTCCTCGAGCAAGCACTACAAAGACATTGACTCTAAGGACGCGTTTACATATATTCTAACTCAAACCTCCATGCATATTAAAATTTAAACACGAGCATAATCATGGAAGCATTTGTTCATGTATTAACTAGGACATATCAAAAATTAACTCTTGCCCCCTAACGTGTGTGTGTGCTAGACAACCACTCCTAAATTCACGTAAACCTGGAAAACCTACATGCAACGCACATCCCGTTTTCCCCCTACTTCTAGCGTTTAAGAACAGCTACACTTGACTTACACGAGAGAGAGAAGCAAATTAAGAGACCTAATTATTTTCTCATTCTTTTTCTTTCTTTTCAAAAGTACTTTGTACTCTTTTATTAGGGTTCTTTGAACCATCCTTTCATTTCTTTTTCTTTCCTACTCGAGCTGCCTAACACGTCAAACTTTGGCCAAAGCTTCACGTTTTTAAGGACTGACGCTCGCTTCTTTTAAGCGCTAATAAGAAGGAGGAGCGCCTCGAGAGGAATTTTCCTACCAACATGCTTTTCTATTTTTTTTATATTAGGCTAAGCACATGCTTTCTCAATTAACTAACCACTAACTCTCATGCAACAAGCTACCTAAGGGTGCCTTTCGGGGTGACAACGAGAATTAGCTAAACATGCGATAAACCAAGCTTACGGAATCTAGGGAGAGGTGCTAAGTGCGCGATAAGTGCAAGAGAGCAAAAGAAAAAATTTTAAAATTTTTTGACATGAACCTAATAAACACAAAACTCATGCAAAAACTCGATTATGAACATGCTCAGATTTCCAACATGCATTTCCTAGGCTATCACAGTCAGAAAACAATAAACAGAGTCCCAAGCACTTCAATATCTTTATAACACTTCTCAACAAACTACACATGCACATCCATCGGACTACTCCACCCCAACTTCAAAATTTGGCATTGTCCTCAATGCCAACCAGTCAGATACATCAAAGTAAAAGGGAAGAAGAAATTCACTTCCCTGACTCTTGGTGAAGCTGGCGAGGGCGAGGAAGCGGCGCACGAACGCCTTAGAGCCCAAAATTGTCTTCTCATCCTCGATTCCTAAAAAAAACAGCAAGCTAATTAACACTAAATTAATCTAAAAAAGCAATAAAACTAAACTAAAGCATAAAAACAGTCCATCGCTCGGGTGCCTCCGAGAAGCGCAGAATTTTTAAAGTCGGTTGCTCGACTGTATTCTCTCAACAGACTCATCCATAGTCTGTAGGTACGGGGGACGATCCATACTTGTCCTTGGCCACACCTTTTCCACCATCCACCTGAAAATTGTTTTGCACTCTTCGTGCCTCGGGCACGTGAATATAAGAAGTGTTAGTGCAAAAACCAGCATTATCTTCACACATATTCAAATCAGAAATTTTAATAGAGACATGGGAACCATCCCTCAAGCGCGAGGGTAGACTCCCATTCTCAACATGCTCACAAACTGACACATTTCCAGCAGATTTTCCAAATAAAGAGAACTCATGCAAAGTATCATCAAACTCCAAAGAAACAACGCCCTTATACACATCAATTTTGACCCTAGCGGTCTTAAGAAAGGGACGCCCTAACAACATGGAGGACGAAGCATGCGATGAGTTTTCATTCATATCTAAAACAAGGAAATCAGCGGGAAACGTCATATTCCCAACTCTAACCAAAACATCCTCTACCTTCCCCCTAGGACAGATGCTCGACCCATTAGCCAACTGAACAGAAACATTACATTCATGCATTTCATTTAAATTCAGATCACGATACAATGCATAAGACATAACATTAACAGAGGCTCCTAGGTCTAACATGGCATTATGAACAATTTTACTACCTATAGTGCAAGGGATAGTAAAAGTACCTGGATCGTTGCACTTTGCAGGCAACGTACCTGGGAGTATGGCAGAGACGTTTTCTTTCTTTTTCTCAGCCCCTATGGACTTTCTCTTCGTAGTGCACCAGCTCCTTAGAAATTTCGCATACTTTGGCACTTGACTGACTGCCTCTAGGAGCGGGATATTTACCATCACCTTTTGGAAGGTTCGAAGGACCTCCTCATCATCAGATTCCAAAGTAGGCTTCGCAAGCCTACTCGGGAATGGTGCTCTGGCAACATCCTCAGGTACACTGACCTTCTCATCTCTTTTCTCATTCTGAGTCTCAGGAGCAGTCGGGGCGGACTTGTTCAGGCTGTCCGTGGCTTCCTTCGCAGCTCTAGTGGAAAGTGACTTCCCACTGCGCAGCTGAATGGCACTCACGTTTTCACATGAGTTCACAGTAGTTTGGGAAGGAAGCTTCCCCGAGCTCTTGCTCTCAATCTTACTAATAGACACCGCCATCTGTGTCAGCTGCTTGTTCAAATTCTGCAGCTCTGCCTTATGAGAATTGAGCTCTTCTCGAGCCTCTTTCTGAAACTGGCTGGTGCTAGTCACGATGGTCCTTACCATCTCTTCAAGCGAGCTGGAGGAGCTCGAGGCTTGAGCCTGGGTGGAAGAATTAGGCCTATCCTGAGACTGGCCTTGGAAACGAGTTTGTCCTTCCCTATTCCCATAGCTGAAATTAGGATGGTCTCGCCAACCGGGGTTGTAAGTGTTTGCATATGGGTCGTACTTCCTTGGGTTGGAAGCATACCCCCCGATAGCGTTGACCTCCGCATCCTCGCGGTGTCCTCCAACTATTTTCTTTAACATGCTACCTATCTCGGCCACCTGGGCCCTTATTTCAGTCATCTCGTGGCTCTGAGCCACGCTGTGCACTTGGCCTTGTCCCCGAATACCGAATTGCTGCGAGTTGGTGGCCATATTTGCAATCAACTGTTTGGCCTCAACTGGGGTCTTGTCAATCAGTGCCCCTCCACTCGCTGCATCGATCATCTGCCGGTCATGGGGCGTCATCCCCTCATAGAAATACTGTATCAACAACTGATCGGCAATCTGATGATGTGGGAAGCTCGCGCACAGGCGCCCGAAGCGTTCCCAGTATTCGTGCAGGGACTCACCGACATCTTGGGTGATCCCATATATCCTCTTCCGCAGAGTGGTGGCTAAGGATGCGGGAAAGTATTTCTCCAAAAATACCCGCTTCATATCCTGCCACGTGGTGATGGATCCGGAGGGCAAATAGTACAGCCAATCCTTGGCCTTGTCCTTGAGCGTGAAGGGGAATGCCCTCATATTCAGTTGCTCCTCCGTGACTCCTGCGGGCTTCATCCCCGCGCAGACGCAATGGAACTCCATCAGGTGTTTGTTCGCGTCCTCACCTGCGTTGCCATGGAAAGAAGGTAACTGGTGAATTAAACCAGATTTTAACTCGAAGTTACCTGCTACCACGGGGTAGTTAATGCAGAAAGGCTGCAGGTTCAGGTCTGGCGCTGCCAGTTGCTTAAGCGTCCGCGGCGCATCACCTTGCGCCATCTCGTCAAATAAGAAGGGATTGCCTTCTTCTCTTTCAAACGTTCCTTGCCCCTCACAGGCCTCTCTACGTAACCGCCGCTCCTCTCTGTCAATCTCAGGGATATACTGCAAACTACCCTCAGAGGAACGGGTCATACACAAACAAAGATCTAAACATACAAATTACAAACAGAAAAAAAAATTTCAGTCAACCATCAATAAATCAAATTCAAACTTCAATCATAAATTCAAACAATTGCCTATTCCCCGGCAACGGCGCCAATTTTGGTGGGCGGAATTTTGGATATCCGCTTAATCTCAAGCTGTCGAGGCTTGCCAAAATACGATTTATAAAGCCTATGACCAAGGCTTTGCAGCCAGTGGTAACAGGGTCGATCCAAGGAATAGGAAGAATGAATTTACTAGTGAAATTGGGATTTAATTGATTAATTGGTAACGGGGGGTTTTATCATGCAAGAGAATTAATAAGAAAGCTACGAAGGAAAGAAATAATATGAAGAGAGCGTGTGCACGGTTTGGGGAGTCTCGGGGTCAATTGTTAGACAACATTCAGCTTATCATTTAATTCTAACGACATGGAATACAGTTTATTTAGCACGCGGACAACTACCAGAGAAGCCCCAAAGTAGCCGACTCCATGGATTTTAATTAGACCACACAGTTCTAATTACACGTTATCTAAGCTCACATTAAGATGATCGGTCCTAAGATGAATTTAGACAGTCACTAGCTAACCGCGACGAACATTCGAGCGTGAATTCTAAATGCTAGTAGGTTGCCCGCAAACGCTGTATGCAACCAACATTTATCCTACCCTGACCCGATACTTCGATTTAGTTCTATTTACCTGTGTTACTTAGTCGAGCAGTGAGAGGCACGGCATCGCTACTCTTTAACATACACAACATGCGAAACTACCCGAGTGTCAATCAACGTAATTTAGCATGAGCGTGGGATTAAGCAAGGTAAACAGATGCTAATAATCAGATTCCAATATGCAAAACTATACTCAGATTATCAAAGCATAAATGTCTAACAAAATTCCCCTAAACAAATCCCAAACCGTCACCCTTACCTTAGCCGCTCATGGCGCGGTTCGTCAATCCCGCTCCAACCACGGCCATGGAAGAATCCGTCTAAATATTACAATGGAAAGTGGAGCTCACTCGCATGCCAACAATGGCGGAGCTCCACGGAAAATAGAGAGAAAATGGGGAAGAAGAAGCCTAAAATCGCCGGAATCCGTTGAGAGATGAAGAAGATGAAGATATAAAATTCTGCAGAAAAATCGTCTTTTAGCTACTGCCTTCGTCGTAGCGTCGAGACGCTAGGCCAGCGTCTCGACGCTGTGCCCTAAGTAATCCGCGCACGCGCGCGATGGCGTCGCGACGCAAGGCCAGCGTCGCGACGCTGCCCCGATGAATTTCCTGCGCGCGCCTCCTCCGGAGCGTCTCGACGCCAAGCAGGGTCTCGACGCTTGCTTTCGGGTTTTTCCAGCGTCGAGCCAGCGTCTCGACGCTATAGCTCGACGCTGGCTCTCGGGTTTGGGGCTGATGCTTTGCCTCTCCAAGGCTGTTTTGGCCCGTTTCTTCACGGAACAAGTTCCCCTCTTCCCGATGCATTCCCGGGGCGCTAAAACTCTGCTTTAAGCACTCGAACATGCCCAACGGACGCACGAGCTCTTTGCCGCTTTTCTCCTACAAAAGAGATATATTTAATCAATTGAAAGCGGACTTTAGCTATAATTAGGACGTATTTAATAGCTCCAAAATGGAGTTATCATGGCGCTAGAAGTAATGTAACGTCATAGCACTCGGCGTCACCCTCGTGGAAAATCTTCAAACGGTGCCCATTCACTTTCTGCACCTCATCTGAGTCCTAGCTCTGAATCTCTACAGTGCCATAAGGAAAAATTTTAGTTATAATGTAGGGTCCTTTACAACGGGAACAAAGCTTACTTGGAATGAACTTCAGGCGGGAATTGAACAGTAGAACTTTCTGACCAACTTCGAAACTTTTCTTTAAGATCTTTCGGTCATGAAACTGTTTGGACTTTTCCTTATAGATCCTGGAATTCTCGTAGGCGTCCAAACGCAGCTCTTCCAATTCCTGTAACTGAAGTAGTCGTGCCTCGCCAGCTTCGCCAGAGCTCATGTTACATTTCTTGATCGCCCAGAATGCCTTGTGCTCAATATCCACGGGTAAGTGGCAAGCCTTCCCAAAAACCAATCAGTATGGGGACATACCGATAGGGGTTTTGTAGGCGGTGCGGTACGCCCACCAAGCATCCTGCAAACGAACGCTCCAATCCTTCCTGCTGGGTCTCACGGTTTTCTCTAGAATTGATTTTACCTCTCTGTTGGAGACCTCGGCTTGCCCGTTGGCTTGAGGATGGTAGGTGGTGGACACTCGATGATGTACCCCATACTTCCTCAGCAGAGCCTCCGCATATCGGTTGCAGAAATGAGTTCCCTGGTCACTGATTATGGCTCGTGGGATTCCAAACCTGGTAAAAATGTTAGACTGAAAAAACCTAACAACAGTATTAGAATCGTTAGTCTTCGTGGCTTTCGTCAAAGATTTGAGGTATCCTTTATAAAGCCTAGTTGGGCCCTAGACTTTGGCTGACTCAATGGGGTGGGGTCGGCCTAAGGCAGACGCTGTTTATTGGGTGTTTGACCAAACATATGTGTTTCTCAGGGCCTATTTGAGCCCTGAGCTGCATAGTCGAGTTCAAAACCTTTGTAGACCTCAACCTTCATAGGCCTAAATCTGTTATGTTCTCGATCTTCTGTTATCGACCATTCTTTATTCTAGGTAATTCTTGTTATTCTTGTTGGTCAATTTTTACCCATAACATTAAGCCCTTACTCCCAAGTTGGGTTCGAAGTACTGCGGTAATGTTTTTAGAGGGATGTTGGGAGCTCAACTTTAGGAGTAATATTCTCTTTCAAAGATTCCTCTGTAATATTTGTTGCCTGTCTCGAGATTCATCTTGAACTTCTTATACTCGCAATGAATAACCATTGGGCGTTTTTGAGGTCCAAATAGACTTTTGGGATACGGTACGTGTTACGTCTCCAAAAGTGACTATTCTAGGACTTATTTGTGATAGGAAGTTGTGCATTTGTAAGTGTTTTTGGTAGGATTTAGCTTGAACTTGTGCTTATATATGAGAATTAGAAGAATGAAGCTAAATTAGGACTTATATACAAAAGGAAAGAAAAAGAACCAAAAACGAAGTTAAAGGAATGAAAATTGTGCATTGCGGAAGCATTGCGGAAACATTGCTAAAACCGCAATGTTTTAAGTGAAATCCGTAAGTTGTCTAACTATTTTCTGTTTTGTTCCGACCTTTCAGGGATTCATTCTTTCTTCTGCAGCCACGTAGTAGTACGACGTTGAGAATGGATGGTTCTCCTTGGCCCAAGCGTACCTGCAGAACACTATAAAAGGAGGTCAAGATGGAAGGTTGAAACACACTCGAGCAGCGTAGACTTCTCAGTTCAACGCAGTTTTTCCACTCTTTTTCTCTCTTCCGTCTGTGGGCTTGAAAGGATCAGCTGTTGGAATCGACAATCTGATAGGAAGGAGAGAAGATTCATCTTCTCTTCTGATTGGATTCATCCAAGCAAGGCTTCCTTTCTTCCTTCAGCCGAGGCGTTCGCAACAAGAAGAACACGCTCGGATTTACTGTTTTCTGCTTTAGCTTTCTGTTCCTTTGCTGTTTGTTGTTATTTTCCTTTCGTTAGCTACTCTATTCCATTTCGTTGCTTTCTGCTTTACTTTGGCTATTCAAAGCTATCACTTGTTTAGTTCAAACGCTAGTTAATCCAAGCATAATTTCATTACTTCGCACGTTCTTCATCTCGTATGTTCCCTGCTTTTAGCTTCTGTTTTGTCTTTAATCTTCTACTTAGTATGTTGTCTCCATCTATTCTCCCCAATCTATCTGCATCCATGAGTAACTAAATCACATAAGGGCATGCTAATGACAAGGCTATAGGTTAAAACACGTGAATCAAGCATGTAGGATAGCTCTCGAATGCATTGAATGTATGTGTGCTTCATCCTACGGGCATTTTCGATTGGCCATCCATTTTGTCCAAAGAACTCCTAACCTCTGGAAGGAGTAAGAGTTCAGAGTCGTACATTCATGCTAGCCTCTCAAGGTAGCCAGAAAACGACCTAGGAATAGGCGTTTTCCTAGTACAAATCACAACTTACTGTTTTAACAAGATGCTTAAGACCTTACTTGGACATGAGTAAACTAAAGAATCTAATGCATGAAATCGGAAGATACATGAGAATGAGTTAGTTTGATGCATGGTGAGTTGATCTACTGCTTGAGAATCGTAGGAAAAAGCCTATAGAGGAGTCGTTAGTAGCCCTTGTTTACACACTTTACACACATTTCGCTGTTAAGAACATTGCTAAATAATTGTTGTTTCCGCAATTCCTTTAATTGAAATTTTGCCTTAGTCATTTTTTCTCCTCGTTTGTTATTCCCTACTCTTTACATTCAAGTTTATTGTCTCCTTGCACTTGTTTTATGCTTCCATCCTTTACACATTCCTTAGTAGTTAGGCACATCAAAACCAAATCTACCTCATTTAATCCACCCAATCTCACTTAACAAAACACTTCGCTAGTAACTAAGAATAAATCTCTGTGGGAAATCGAATGAAAAAATACTTATTACTTGCTACAAGCTCATGTATGCTTGCATGTTTTGAGTGCTCTATTCTTGCATCTTTATTTTAAACATTGAGCACGCAACAAGTTTTTGGCGCCGCTGCCAGGGATTTAGTTTAGTGAAAACAAAGTTTGTTAAGTTAGAAACACAAATCTTAATATCTATTGGAACTAATCTTTTCTCATTTCTTTTGCAGGTACCATTGGGTTAGTTTATGAATGAGCATTCAAGTAGCGATCTAGAGTTCAACCCTAAGCCTGAGAGATTACTTAGGGCCAGAAACAAAGCTAAGAAACGTCTCTTTAAACAACCCTCTATACCTCAAATAATTGCTGAAACCGCGGAGTCTCCGCAATTCTATCAAGAAGAAATGGAAAGACCAGACCCAAATCTGGTACCTACCACTTGCAATCCCATCGAAATAGCGAATGACAAGGATAGTGTCATCCTCTCTTACCTAGTACCTATGCCTGGGGAGCTAAACCAAAACATAATCCGCCCCGAAATTACTGCCAACTCATTCGAGTTAAAGCCAGTAATGTTCCAAATGTCGTCCACTGTGGGACAATTCTTTGGAGTGGAAAATGAGAACCCCCACAACCATCTTAGAAACTTCCTAGGAGTTAGTGATACCTTTCTTATCCCTGGAGTGTCCCAAGAAGCTTTGAGGCTTTACCTCTTCCCTTATTCCTTAAGGGACAAAGCCAAAACGTGGTTAAACTCATTACCTTCCGGATCAGTTGTCAATTGGACAGATCTGGCTGAGAAATTCTTAGTCAAATATTTCCCACCTGATAGGAATTCAAATTTTCGGGATGACATCATTAAATTCAAACAAGCTGAAAATGAGTCTCTTCACGAAGCTTGGACAAGGTTCAAGAACCTTCTGCTTAAATGTCCACACCATGGCATCCCATGGTGTATCCAAATAGAAGTCTTTTTCAAAGGATGCAACCCCAGCTCTAGGCAAGTGTTGAATTCGTCAGCTGGTGGTTCCATGCTGTCTAAAAGCTATAATGAAGCCTATGAGATTTTGGAGAAGATCTCAGCCTCTCACTGTAGGTGGTCAGATGATCCAGTAGAGCCAAGTAGAGCTCAAGACAAGGATGCACTCAGTGCCATGAGTAGCCAAATAAACGCCTTGACCAACCTAGTCAAACAAATGGCTCAAACAAATCTCCAATCCAGTGTCAACATCGCAGCAGCCATCTCCATGGGGGCACAAACAAGTCAAGGTGAGACACTGATCTGTGGATTCTGTGGGGAAGGGCACCTGTATGAATACTGCCCTGGGAATCCAGCCTCAGTCTGCTATGTTGGAAGCCAACAGCAGCCTAGGAATAACCCCTATTCTAACACTTACAATCCTGGTTGGAGGAACCACCCAAATCTTTCATGGGGTGGCCAACAAAATACTAACCAAGCTCCCAACCAACCAAGACCGAGTGGAACACCTGGTTTCACTCCCCAAAATAACCAATCCATGTACCAAAAACCATATAACCAACCAATAGGGTCTTCTGTAGAAAATTTACTTAAGGAGTACATTGCCAAGAATGATGCCACTCTACAAAGTCAGCAAGCTACCCTTAGGAGCCTAGAGAACCAAATAGGGCAACTAGCCAATGAACTCAAAAGTAGGCCCCAAGGTAGACTGCCTGCTGATACTGAGGTGCCAATAAGGGATGGAAAAGAGCAAGTTCAAGCAATTGAACTTCGAAGTGGGAGACCATTGGTGAGCAAGACTAGAGAAACCCCAAAGAGAGTAGAGAACGAAGAGTCTAGTGCTCCACTGGAATCTCTGCCAAACCATGGTCAATCATCAACAAGCACATCAGGGGCGAGGCTGGAACCAATCATAGAAGAATTAGAAGAAATTCCAAGGCCTCCACCTATCCTGAGGCGACCTGAAGTGCCTGCATATGTGCCACCACCTCCATTCCCTCGAAGGCTAAAGAAAAAACAAGAACAGGAAGTGCACTTTAACAAATTTTTAGAAATTCTTAAACAAGTGCATGTTAATATTCCATTTGTAGAGGTTTTGCAATCCATGTCTTCTTATGTTAAGTTTTTGAAGGATATAATTACTAACAAGAAAACTATTGGTGAATTTGAAACAGTGAATCTCACTGAGGAGTGCAGTGCTATACTCCAGAACAAGCTACCAAAGAAGGAGAAGGATCCTGGTTCCTTCACCCTACTAGTGGAGTTGGGAGGCAAGCACGTGGGCAGAGCTCTTTGTGACCTGGGAGCCAGCATAAATCTCATGCCTCTATCACTATTCCGCCAGCTGGGAATAGGAGAAGCACGTCCTACCACTGTCACCTTGCAATTGGCAGACAGATCCATAGCCTACCCTGAGGGTAAGATAGAGGATATTCTTGTAAAGGTTGACAAGTTTATTTTTCTTGCAGACTTCATCATCCTGGATTATGAAGCAGACAAAGAGGTCCCCATCCTATTAGGCAGACCGTTTCTAGCCACAGGTAGGGCCTTGATTGATGTCTAGAAAGGTGAGCTCACCATGAGGGTTCATGATGAGGAGGTTAAGTTTAGTGTTTTTAAAGCCCTAAGGTATCCTTCTGACTCTGAATCTTGTGCAAGTATGGATATAGTAGATTCACTGATGGAAGAACAGCTTGAGCATGAATTATTGACTAAGCATGCCAATGGTTATGTACAATTAGATGTAACTGACTTAAACATAGATGAAATAATGGACATACCTGTGAATAACCCTCAGCATGTTTGTATGACTACTGATTTGACTGAAAGATCCATGAATCCATTGAAACCATCCATTGAGCATCCACCTATCTTAGAATTAAAGCCACTGCCTGAACACCTTAAGTATGCATATCTAGGGAGTGATGATACTCTGCCTGTTATTATTTCGTCCAAATTGAGTGCAAAGCATGAAATTGAGTTGATATTATTATTTAAGCAACATAAAAAGGCTATTGCATGGACGATTGCTGACATTAGAGGTATTAGCCCTTCCTACTGCATGCATAAGATAATATTGGAAGAAGAGCATACACCCCGAGTAGATCACCAACGTAGGTTGAACCCCTCTATGAAGGAGGTAGTTAAAAAATAGATCATAAAATGGTTAGATGCAGGTGTAATCTTCCCTATAGCTAGTAGTCAGTGGGTGAGTCCAATACAATGTGTACCTAAGAAGGGGGGGATGACTGTAGTAGTGAATGAGAGCAATGAACTGATTCCAACTAGAACTATTACAGGATGGAGAGTCTGTATGGCCTATAGAAAATTAAATAAAGAAACAAAAAAAGATCACTTTCCTTTACCATTCATAGATCAGATGTTAGATAGGATAGTTGGCCGAGCTTATTATTGCTTTCTAGATGGTTATTCTGGATATAACCAAATCACCATAGACCCTGTGGACCAGGCGAAAACAACCTTCACATGTCCCTTTGGAACATTTGCTTTTCGCAGAATGCTTTTTGGCTTATGCAATGCACCAGCAACATTCCAAAGGTGCATGTTGGCCATTTTCTCTGACTTAGATGAATCCATGATAGAAATATTCATGGATGACTTCTCAGTCTTTGGTGATTCGTTTACAAATTGCTTAGAGAACTTAGGACAAGTCCTAGCTAGGTGTGAGGAGACCAACCTAGTCCTTCATTGGGAGAAATGCCACTTTATGGTGGAAGAAGGGATAGTCCTAGGTCATAGAGTGTCTAGAGCAGGAGTAGAGGTCGATAGGTCCAAGATTGAAATAATAGAGAAGTTAGTGGAACCTCAGAATGTGAAAGCTATTAGAAGTTTCTTAGGACACGCAGGTTTCTATAGAAGGTTCATTAAGAACTTTTCAAAGATCTCTAAACCTTTGTGTGAGCTTCTAGAGCTGAATAAGCCATTAATCTTCTCAAAAGAGTGTTTACTAGTCTGGACAACCCTTAAGGAAGCATTAGTCAAAGCACCTATTATAGTAGGACCAAATTGGGACCTTCCATTTGAGATGTTATGTGATGCAAGTGACTATGCAGTAGGGGTTATGCTAGGACAAAAGATTGACAAACTAACACACCCTGTATACTATGCTAGTAAGACACTTAATGAGGCACAATGTAATTACACAACCACGGAAAAGGAAATGCTAGCTGTAGTGTTTGCCTGCGAGAAGTTTAGGAATTACATTGTAGGCACTAGGACAATCGTGTACACTGATCATTCTGCACTAAAATACCTTATGAGGAAGGTTGATGCTAAGCCTAGGTTAATTAGATGGGTATTGTTGCTGCAAGAGTTTGATCTAGACATTAGAGATAAGAAAGGATGCGAGAATGTAGTTGCGGATCATCTTTCTCGATTACAGCATAATTGCGATAAAATTGCGGAAACCGCAATTTCTGATGCCTTTATCGATGAGCATGTCTTTGTATTAGCACATCGTGATAACGATGAGGAACCTTGGTTTGCTGATATTGCTAACTTCCTTGCCTCGCAGGTACTACCAACTTTCAAGGGGGGGCAAGAAAAGAAGAGGTTCCTACATGAAGCTAGGAAGTTCATATGGGACGATCCTACACTCTACAAGACATGTGCAGATGGTTTGCTAAGGAAGTGTGTATCAGCTGCTGAAGCGAAGTCTGTGCTGCAGCACTGCCATACATCTCCTTATGGTGGACACTTTGGTGGCCAAAGAACAGCTGCAAAGGTGTTCCAGAGTGGTTACTATTGGCCCACGATCTTCAAAGATGCCCACGACCACGCACACAGCTGCAATGAATGCCAGAGAACAGGCAACCTCAGTCGGAAGGATGAGATGCCTCTCACTTACATCTTAGAGTTGGAGCTCTTTGATGTGTGGGGCATTGACTTCATGGGACCATTTCCCCCATCAGCAAGTAACATTTATATACTTGTAGCTGTAGACTATGTATCTAAATGGGTAGAAGCCATAGCATGTCCAACCAATGATGCCAAGACAGTCATTAAGTTCCTTAATAGACATATCTTTACTAGGTTTGGTACACCTCGTGCGATAATTAGTGATGAAGGGACCCATTTTATTAATAAAGCTATGGAAAAAGTGTTGGCTAAGTACAATGTTAGACATAGAGTAGCCACCCCTTATCATCCACATTCGAATGGACAAGCTGAAATATCAAATAGGGACATTAAAAACATACTCGAAAAAGTGGTCAAACCCAATAGAAAGGATTGGTCGTTTAAACTCGAGGATGCACTTTGGGCATATAGGACTGCATATAAGACACCCCTAGGTATGTCTCCTTATAGACTTGTGTATGGCAAAGCATGTCACTTACCATTCGAATTGGAAATCAAAGCATTTTGGGCCTTGAAAGAGCTGAATTATTGCGTGACCGATGCGGGAACATTGCGGTCTCTGCAATTACATGAGCTTGATGAGCTGAGACATATGTCCTATGAAAATGCTAAAATGTATAAGGAAAAGACTAAAATTTGGCATGACAGTAGACTTAGGATTAAGGACTTTAAGAAAGGCCAGCATGTCTTGTTATTCAACTCAAGGTTGAGATTATTTCCAGGCAAACTTAAGTCCAGATGGTCAGGTCCTTTTGTTATAACTAACGTGTTTGTTCATGGTGCAATTGAGATTAGGAACCTGCAGCACGGGCAACCGTTCATGGTTAATGGTGCACGATTGAAGCATTATTATGAGGAAGGAGATGTGAAGACTCTCTCGGCCTTCCTCTTAGCTGAAACTTGAAAATAAAACCGAGAGAAGACGAGTGATTACTGTGCTCGTCCATGCGAGGCCATGCCTTAGTTTATTTTTGCTGTTTTTTCGGTTGTTAGTTTTGTATGTTTATGTGTGATTTTTATTACGAATTTGATGTTAATTTTATTTCTTTTAATAGGGGATCAATAGAGGAAATCAAGGAGATGAATCAAGGATAAAGAATCGGAGAAGAAATCGGGCCGAGTCAAAGATTGAGTGATGAGAATCTTGGGATTTAAATCAAGAAAAATCTCCAACGGCCATTTAATTGCGGTGGATTTGCTGAAACCGCAACAGAAATAGCCGTTGGGATTCACATCATTACAAATAGCCGTTAGAACAGCTGTGGACCGTACGCTTCCCTCATTCGTTGGACTTCAAGAAATCTATCTTCTTCTTCCTCTGCAATTCCTATTCTCAGATCTCTTCGATTCCACAATGGTGCTTACACGGGCTGAGAGATCTGCTTCCAAGAAGAAGGCCACTGACGCAGAGGCAGCTGCGAGAGAGGCACTCCTTGCCTTAGCAGATGCCGAAGCTGCGCGACCTGAACGATCTTCTAAGCTCCCTGTCCGCAAGAAGAAGTGAAAGGTGGTGACGGAAATTCCTGCTGGGCCATCTGAACCAGTGGGCACGCCCAAGAAAAGAAAATGGACGATGGAAATCGGGGACGCACCGATCAAGGAAAAGACTCCCACTGTGGAGAGTCAAGGGAGTGGTCGTCCATCCTACGAGACGGCCAGACAAAGCCCCGAGCCATCTCCATCTCCACAAAGCCCTGAGCTATCTCCACCTCCACAGATCCCTGAGGCATCACCATCATCGCCAATGCCCGAGCCTGAAATTCCAAGTGAAGAACATCAAGAATCGGCGCCAGGCGAAGAAACGGCTGAAGAAGATGAGGTCTTCTCTCCTTTGAGGGAAGTCAGCCCCGATAGCCCAGCAAAGGGGGGGGATTCGATGGATGAGACGTTGGGGGACTGCCTCCAGCAGATCACCACCAGGGCACGGCTAAGGAAGAAGGTGCCCAAGGTTGTCAAGGCCAAACGGCCAAAAGCTTCAAAGAAATTCAAGAAGAGGAATGTCAGTGGTGAGCCATCATTGAAGAGGCTGAAGGTCGAGGCTGCTGAGTCGGCCAACGCACGGGATAAGGGGAAAGCCAAATTGTACCCCGAAGATGAACCTCAAGCTGTGAGGTATGTGTCTTCTGATGCAAAGTCAAGGGGCACTGAACTGAGGAAAAGAGACCTACTCCATGAGAAGGGGTTTCTTGACGCATTGGCAGACTTGTCGCAATTCTTGCGCGCAGGGATCACCTACCACGGCTGGGAAGAGCTGTGCAGACCGCCCATCCCTGCCTACTCCAGCATGGTGTACGACTTCTATGCCAATCTGACACACCCCGAGGATGGTATGTCCATGGTAAGGGGAATCGAGGTGGACTTCTCAGCCAAGGCTATCAATGAAGCCTATGGCCTCAAGGGGCAAAAACATACTGACTATGCGCGGATCATTGACGCTCCCACTGAGGCTGTCCTGGAGGAAGCACTGCGTATCATTGGCCAACCTGAGGCAGCTTGGACGATCTCGCGCAATGGGAAGCACACTCTGATGAGTGCGACCCTTACGGCAAAGGCAGCTGTGTGGTTCTCCTTCGTGCGCAGGCGTCTGTCCCCAGTGACCCACGAGACCACCATTAATGAGGGGAGATTGCTGCTGGTATATGCGATCATGAGGGGCCTCACTATCAATGTTGGGGAGGTTATAGCAGCCTCCATAACAGACTGTGCCAAGAAAGGTAAGGGTCCTCTTTTCTTTCCAAACACCATCACCAAACTATGTTTACGTGCAGGGGTGCCAATTGAGAGAATGGAGAGGCAGCTGGCCTACACGGGGCATCTGGAACTTCCTACAGGCCTGCGAATGCGAAGAAGGGGGAATATGGAATTTGAGCTAGACGGCCTGGCTGCTGCTCAATCCCTCTCTATGGCCTGCCTGATGGACCTTCAGAAGAAGATGGCGCAATGGGCTGAGTATGCTCAAGCGAGGGATAAGGACATTGCTGATCAGTTGGGCTGCATCTTTCCTGAGTTCCCCACTGACCTGCTGATGCCATGGGCACCTCCAAGAGCACGGAGGGATGATGATGAGGACGTCTGAGTGCTAGTCTGAAGGGCACTCAAGGGAGTACTTTTGTTCCCTATAAAAAAAAAAATCATCAAACTGCTTTTCGTTAAACTGTGTGAATTCTGTTATTTTGAATCAATATTTGATCTGTCTTTAGTTCTTTATTTTGGTTGTTTAGGATTGTTTAGGATAGATAGATGGTATCTGAATAGGTAGGTTGTTTTAGTTTCCTTTTTGTATAGCTGAGATGACTGGAAATAGCATGCAAAAGGGGCTGCTTACTGATATATCTGCCCTGTATATTCATTGCGAAATTATTGCGGAATCCGCAATTTTTGTTAGTTATTGCATGCTTTTGACTGACTGATTAGCTAGGCTGGTTCTGTTTCAATTTTGTTCTTTTGCTGTTTTCTTGACTACCTTATATAGCCTATCTATAAGCATGCTGGATGAGTGTCTTAAGGCACCTTTGATAGTTTAAATTAGTCTCTTAAATTGCTCAGCATGCGTAGCTTTAAGTCCTTCCCTTACTGTTTTTACAAATTTCTGCTGCTGAGTTATTTGCTTTAAGAATGTTCTGTCTATCCCTAGGACTTTTAGATTCTCTTTGTTTTGCCCTAGACTAGATGCTTCTAGGTAAGTTTGGGGGTGTGCCACCTCAGACTCTCATTGGGGACAATGAGAAGTTTAAGTTTGGGGGAGGCCACCCTAGGCCTAGGAACATTCCTCTCTCCTTTTAATCATAAGCATTCTTCTTCTCCTTTTGAAAAAATGATGAACTGAAAAAAAAAATGAAAATAGAATAAAGAGGGGTGTCTCTCTCTTAAAGTTGCTGAGTAATCAGTGCCAAGTGTGTAACCCACAAGTGGCATTGCATCAAAAGGCAACCAAAGGAGAGGCTCCACCAAAGTAAGAAAGAAAAAAGGAAAACTAGGGAAGAAGAATGTATACCTAGGAGTTGCAACTTTGTGGTTTGGGTGTCCTGAATAAAAAGAACTCTGATCCTCAATTAGCTAAGCACAAAGTTGTAGCTTGTAGGGTTGTTTAGGGAGATGAATGTATGTCCAATGTAGTGATGCCAGGGTTTAGGTTGTTCTCTAAATGTACTACTGTCACTGGTTTATACTAAGACTGGCATGACTCTAAGGAATCCTAGGTAGCTCAAAAGTAAAAAATTAGAAGCATGTACTGAGTCTGGGGTAAAGCTAGGTAGAATTTGAAACATTAGGGATAGTTGCACTATATGACAGAAGCAAATAGATCAGTCGTGGGGAGTTAATGAAACAGTAGGATCATTAGGCGTGCGAAGTCAGAAGAAGCAAAATGAGAAGTTAGTTGAAAACTTAGAAGTGTGTCACAGGACACCATTACCATAGATAGGAACTTAGGGGAGTCAGCAAGTGGTTAGAGAAGTAAAACAGCAGCCTAAGTAAGTCCGTAGATTGCTCGAGGACGAGCAAAACCTTAAGTTTGGGGGTGTGTTACGTCTCCAAAAGTGACTATTTTAAGACTTATTTGTGATAGGAAGTTGTGCATTTGTAAGTGTTTTTGGTAGGATTTAGCTTGAACTTGTGCTTATATATGAGAATTAGAAGAATGAAGCTAAATTAGGACTTATATACAAAAGGAAAGAAAAAGAACCAAAAACGAAGTTAAAGGAATGAAAATTGTGCATTGCGGAAACATTGCTAAAACCGCAATGTTTTAAGTGAAATCCGTAAGTTGTCTAACTATTTTCTGTTTTGTTCCGACCTTTCAGGGATTCATTCTTTCTCCTGCAGCCACGTAGTAGTACGACGTTGAGAATGGATGGTTCTCCTTGGCCCAAGCGTACCTGCAGAACACTATAAAAGGAGGTCAAGATGGAAGGTTGAAACACACTCGAGCAGCGTAGACTTCTCAGTTCAACGCAGTTTTTCCACTCTTTTTCTCTCTTCCGTCTGTGGGCTTGAAAGGATCAACTGTTGGAATCGACAATCTGATAGGAAGGAGAGAAGATTCATCTTCTCTTCTGATTGGATTCATCCAAGCAAGGCTTCCTTTCTTCCTTCAGCCGAGGCGTTCGCAACAAGAAGAACACGCTCGGATTTACTGTTTTCTGCTTTAGCTTTCTGTTCCTTTGCTGTTTGTTGTTATTTTCCTTTCGTTAGCTACTCTATTCCATTTCGTTGCTTTCTGCTTTACTTTGGCTATTCAAAGCTATCACTTGTTTAGTTCAAACGCTAGTTAATCCAAGCATAATTTCATTACTCCGCACGTTCTTCATCTCGTATGTTCCGTGCTTTTAGCTTCTGTTTTGTCTTTAATCTTCTACTTAGTATGTTGTCTCCATCTATTCTCCCCAATCTATCTGCATCCATGAGTAACTAAATCACATAAGGGCATGCTAATGACAAGGCTATAGGTTAAAACACGTGAATCAAGCATGTAGGATAGCTCTCGAATGCATTGAATGTATGTGTGCTTCATCCTACGGGCATTTTCGATTGGCCATCCATTTTGTCCAAAGAACTCCTAACCTCTGGAAGGAGTAAGAGTTCAGAGTCGTACATTCATGCTAGCCTCTCAAGGTAGCCAGAAAACGACCTAGGAATAGGCGTTTTCCTAGTACAAATCACAACTTACTGTTTTAACAAGATGCTTAAGACCTTACTTGGACATGAGTAAACTACAGAATCTAATGCATGAAATCGGAAGATACATGAGAATGAGTTAGTTTGATGCATGGTGAGTTGATCTACTGCTTGAGAATCGTAGGAAAAAGCCTATAGAGGAGTCGTTAGTAGCCCTTGTTTACACACTTTACACACATTTCGCTGTTAAGAACATTGCTAAATAATTGCTGTTTCCGCAAATCCTTTAATTGAAATTTTGCCTTAGTCATTTTTTCTCCCCGTTTGTTATTCCCTTCTCTTTACATTCAAGTTTATTGTCTCCTTGCACTTGTTTATGCTTCCATCCTTTACACATTCCTTAGTAGTTAGGCACATCAAAACCAAATCTACCTCATTTAATCCACTCAATCTCACTTAACAAAACACTTCGCTAGTAACTAAGAATAAATCTCTGTGGGAAATCGAATGAAAAAATACTTATTACTTGCTACAAGATCATGTATGCTTGCATGTTTTGAGTGCTCTACCATTGCATATTTCTTTTAAACATTGAGCACGCAACAGTACGCCTTGACCAGCTTTTGCTAAGTTAGTCTTAACGTGTCAAGTCAAGACCCATCGTGGGATCCATCTATCATATTTTGGGTTCGTCGGGAGTGACTGCCTTAACCCCTTTGGAGCTCTTTCAGGGCCCGAACTCGCGTCTCTGTAATTAAGCAGAGTTATGCGTAAATATGCTCAATATCCACGGGTAAGTGGCAAGCCTTCCCAAAAACCAATCAGTATGGGGACATACCAATAGGGGTTTTGTAGGCAGTGCGGTACGCCCACCAAGCATCCTGCAAACGAACGCTCCAATCCTTCCTGCTGGGTCTCACGGTTTTCTCTAGAATTGATTTTACCTCTCTATTGGAGACCTCGGCTTGCCCGTTGGCTTGAGGATGGTAGGCGGTGGACACTCGATGATGCACCCCATACTTCCTCAGTAGAGCCTCCACAGATCGGTTGCAGAAATGAGTTCCCTGGTCACTCATTATGGCTCGTGGGATTCCAAACCTGGTAAAAATGTTAGACTGAAAAAACCTAACAACAGTATTAGAATCGTTTGAAGGGTCTCATAAAGTCCATGCCCCAAACGTCAAAGATTTCAAAAACTAAAACAGATGTTTGAGGCATTTCATTTCTACCTGATATTGACCCTACTCTTTGACATTTATCGCAGGTTTTACAAAATTCATATGAATCTTTAAACAGAGAAGTCTAGTAAAACCCGCTATCTAAAATTTTCCTTGCTGTCCTCCTAGGCCCAAAATGTCCTCCACATGCATAATTATGACAAAAAGTAAGAATGGATGCATGTTCATGCTCAGGGACACATCTTCTAATAATCTGATCAGAATAGAACTTCCATAAATGGGGGTCCTCCCAAACATAGGATTTAGCGTCGCTTTTCAGCTTAGCTTTCCTAGCAGAAGAGACATCAGAATGAAAATTACCTGTAACTAAGTAATTTAGCATATCAGCATACCAGGGAAGGACTGCATGAATTCTGAAGAGTGTCTCATCGGGAAAATCTTCATTAAGAGGCAGGAGGTCTTCCTTTCTGACCAAGCGGCTCAGATGATCGGCTACCGGGTTCTCTGCTCCTCTCCTATCCTATCCTTGATTTTCACGTCGAAGTCCTGGAGGAGCAAAATCCACCGAAGTAGCCTCGACTTCGAATCTTTCTTGGTCATCAGGTACCGAACAGCTGCATGGTCAGAGAAAACAATTACTTGAGAGCCAATAATATAAGGACGAAACTTATCTAGCGCAAATACAATAGAAAGAAGTTATTTTTCTGTTGTCGTATAATTGCACTGCGCTGGATTGAGCGTCCTGGAGGCATAATAAATGACACGGCTCTTGTTCTGGATCCTCTGACCAAGCACTGCTCCTAAGGCATAGTTGTTGGCGTCGCACATTATCTCGAAAGGCAAGTCCCACTGAGGTGGGTGTATGATGGGTGCGCTCGTCAAACTATCCTTCACCAGATCGAAGGCTTTTCTACACTCCTCTCCAAAATCGAACGTGACATCCTTCTGAAGGAGGTACGTCATAGGCATGACAACCTTGGAGAAGTCCTGGATAAACCTGCGATAAAACCCTGCATGGCCAAGAAAAGACCGGAGCTCCCTAACATTCGTTGGGTAAGGCAGATTAGAGATAACATCTATTTTAGCCTTATCTACCTCTATACCTGTTAAGTCTCTGAAAGTGACTTATTTAGGACCCATTTAGCTTAAGAAGATGTACACATTTAGGTGTTTTTGTTAGCAATTAGCTTAAACCTATGCTTTAATATGAGAATTAGAAGAAGGTAGCTAATATAGGACTTGTGTACAATAGGTAGAAAAAGGGTTGAAAACCGAAGAAAAGAATGAAAAAATAACCATTGCAAATGAATTGCGGAATAATTGCGGTGACCGCAATTATTCAAGTTAAAACCGTAAGTTGGCTGATCATTTTCTGTTTAGATCCGACTTTTCAGGGATTCGTTCTTTCTCCTCCATCCATTCTGATATATGACGTTGAAGGTTGATGGTTCTCCTTGGCCCAAACGCACCTGCAAACTACTATAAAAGGGGGTCAAAGTCGGAGGTTCAGTGATGAATTCGAAGCGCAGAAGTCTTCCTGCAGTCCATCATTCCTCTCTAAATTCCTTTGCCGTCTGTTGGAGTGAGGTTCTCAGCTTTTGGAGTCGAAAATCTGATAGGAAGGAGAGAAGATTCTTCTTCTCTCTCGATTGGATTCATCCAAGCACGGCTGAATTCTCATCGCCATCATTCGAGGCGACTGCCACGAAGTTTTCAGCAAGCCTTTACTGTTTTCTGTCCTTTTCTTCTCATTTCCATTACTGATCATTGTTGTTCTTAGTTTAGTCATTTCAATTACTGCATTTCGTTGTTGTCTGTCTTAGATTCAGTTCTTTTTAAGCTTTCCTTTGTCATTAAACACTTAAAGTAATCAAAGTAAATTTCTGCACTTCACAGTTTCTACCTTGTTCTGCTACGGTTTGTCTTGCCGTTTTACACGCATTTATCTTCTAAGCATATCTTTCTTATCTACCTTTTCTGTTCTCCACATATCCATGAGTAACTAAAATCACTTAGGGGCATGCTAATGACAGAACTATAGGCTAAAAAACGTGAGTCAAGTAGTCAGTTCAACACTCGAACATTGATTGTATGTAAGCTTCATCCCACGGGCAATTTCGATTGGCCATCCATTTTGTCCAAAGAACTCCTAACCTCTGGAAGGAGTAAGAGTTCAGAGTCATATAATCATGCTAGCCTTTCATGGTAATCAGGAAACGGCCTAGGAATAGGCGTTTCCCTAGTACAAACTAAACACTCCTGCTTTAACAAGATGCTTAAGACCTTACTTTGAAGTCGAGTAAACTTGAGTCTCTCATGCATGGAATCGGACGATACTTGAGATAGAGTGAGTTTGATGTATAGATAGTTGATCCAAAGCTTGATAATCGTAATAAACTGCCTATAGGATAGTCATTAGTAGCCCTTAATCCACCCTTTTAATCAGTTTCGCTGCCAATTAATTGCGGATTAATTGCGGTTCTCGCAATTCTGTTTTTTTATCATTCTGTTTAGCTGTTTTCTTCCTCGATTATTAATTCCATCTCTTGTCCTTTAGGTCTAGTTTTAACTTTAATTTGTTTATGTTATATCCCTCTACACATTCAGCAAAAAGTAGTTAATTAAAAACCAATTTTACCCCATCAAATTCATCCCATCTTTCTTAACATTCACACTTCGCGAATAGCTAAAAATGAGTCTCTGTGGAAAAAACGAATGAAATATACTTACTACTTGCTGTGAGACCATGTATGCTTGCATGTTCTAAGTGCTCTCTCTTCCTGTTTGCATATTTATCTTTACACATTGAGCACGCAACAAGTTTTTGGCGCCGCTGCCGGGGACTTATTTTAAGTGAAAACGAAGTTGTTAAGTTTGAAAAATTAAGTTTATCATTGAGTGAAACTAATCTGTTTCATTTCTTTTGCAGGTGCCATTAAGGTAGTTTATGAGTGAGCGTTCACATAGTAATTTAGAGTTCGATCCTGAACCTGAAAGATCACTTCGAGCTAGGAATAAGGCAAAGAAACGTCTCTTTAAACAACCTCCTATACCTCAACCCACACCTGAAACTAAAGAAATGGGCGATCTAGTTCCAAATCCGGCACAAGCCATTCGCAACCCCATCGAAATAGCGAATGACAAGAATAGTGCCATTCTGTCATATCTAGTACCTATGCCTGGGGAGCTGAACCCCAGCATAATCCGTCCTGAAATCACTGCCCACTCATTCGAGTTAAAGCCAGTGATGTTCCAAATGTTGTCCACTGTGGGACAATTCTTTGGAATAGAAAATGAGGACCCCCATAACCACCTTAGGAACTTCCTAGGAGTTAGTGACACCTTCCTAATCCCTGGAGTTTCCCAAGAAGCCCTGAGGCTATATCTTTTCCCTTACTCTTTGAGGGACAAAGCCAAAACATGGTTAAATTCATTGCCCTCAGGATCTGTCCGCAATTGGACAGATTTAGCAGAAAAATTCCTAGTCAAATACTTCCCACCTGATAGGAATTCAACCTTTCGTGATGATATCATAAAGTTTAAACAAGCTGATAATGAGTCTCTTCACGAAGCTTGGACTAGATTCAAAGACCTTCTCATTAAATGCCCACACCATGGCATTCCATGGTGTATCCAAATAGAAGTTTTCTTTAAAGGATGCAACTCCAGCACCAGACAAGTCTTAAATTCATCTGCTGGAGGTTCCATGTTGTCCAAGAGTTACAACGAAGCTTATGAGATCTTGGAGAAGATCTCAGCATCTCACTGTAGATGGTCAGACGATCCAGTAGAGCCAACTAGGGCTCAAGACAAGGATGCTCTAAGCGCCATGAGCACCCAAATAAATGCCCTGACCAACTTAGTCAAGCAAATGGCTCAGGCCAATCTCCAAACCAGTGCCAATACCGCCACAGCCATGTCAATGGGCACTCAACCAAATCAAGGCGAGGCACCTATCTGTGGATTCTGTGGGGAAGGGCACCCTTATGAATATTGCCCTGGGAATCCATCCTCAGTCTGCTATGTAGGAAGTCAGCAGCAGCCTAGGAATAACCCCTACTCACAAACTTACAATCCTGGTTGGAGAAACCACCCTAACCTGTCATGGGGTGGCCAACAAAACACTAACCAAAATCCCAACCAACCAAGGCCGAGTGGAACACCTGGTTTCACTCCCCAACATAACCAGTCAATGTACCAAAAACCTTACAACCAACCTGTAGGATCTTCTGTAGAAAACCTACTCAAGGAATATATAGCTAAGAATGATGCTACTCTTCAGAGCCAGCAAGCTACTCTTAGGAGCCTGGAAAACCAAATAGGCCAATTAGCCAATGAACTTAAAAGTAGGCCCCAAGGTAGACTCCCTGCTGATACCGAGGTACCAAGGAGAGATGGCAAAGAACAAGTTCAAGCCATTGAACTTAGGAGTGGAAGACCATTGGTGAGCATTACAAAGGACACACCAAAGAGAGTAGAGAACACTGAGTCTAGTGCTCCACTGGAATCTCTGCCAAGCCAAGGTCCACCACCAACTAGCACATCAGGAGCCAGGCTAGAGCCAATTGTTGAGGACGTAGAAGAAATTCCAAGGCCTCCACCTATCTTAAGGCGTCCTGACGTGCCTGCATATGTGCCACCACCTCCATACCCTCGAAGGCTTAAAAAGAAGCAGGAACAGGAAGTTCATTTTAATAAATTTTTAGAAATACTTAAGCAAGTGCATGTTAACATTCCTTTTGTAGAGGTTTTACAGTCTATGCCTTCATATGTAAAGTTTTTGAAGGACATTATTACTAACAAAAGAATAATTGGTGAGTTTGAAACAGTAAACCTCACCGAGGAGTGCAGTGCCATCCTCCAAAACAAGCTGCCCAAGAAGGAGAAGGATCCTGGTTCCTTCACCTTACCTGTAGAACTTGGAGGCAAGCACGTGGGCAGAGCGCTTTGTGACCTGGGCGCCAGCATAAATCTCATGCCCCTGTCCCTATTCCGCCAGTTGGGAATGGGAGAAGCACGTCCAACTACTGTCACTTTACAACTAGCAGACAGATCCATCGCATATCCAGAAGGTAAGATTGAGGATATTCTAGTTAAAGTTGACAAATTTATTTTCCTTGCAGATTTCATTGTCCTGGACTATGAGGCAGACAAGGAGGTTCCCATCCTGCTAGGTAGACCATTTCTAGCCACAGGTAGGGCACTAATAGACGTGCAAAAAGGTGAGTTAACTATAAGGGTTCATGATGAAGAGGTAAAATTTAGTGTTTACAAAGCTTTAAGGTATCCCTCTGATTCTGAGTCTTGTGCTAGCATTGATGTTGTTGACTCACTAATGGAAGAACAATTAGAGCATGTATTATTAACCAAGCATGCTAACGAATATGTAGGATTAGATGTAGATGATCTGAATGTATCTGACATAATGAATATGCCTGTAGATAGACCTCAGCATGTATGTATGACTATAGATTTAACTGATAGAACTGTAAATCCGTTAAAGCCCTCCATTGAGCATCCACCTGTTTTAGAACTAAAACCACTACCAACTCACCTCAAATACGCATATCTAGGAGATAATGATACGCTGCCTGTAATTATTTCTTCTAAGCTTAGTGAACAGCATGAGGTTGATTTAATTCTACTGCTTAAGCAACATAGGAAGGCTATAGCATGGACTATTGCTGATATTCGAGGCATTAGCCCTTCTTATTGCATGCATAAAATCATACTAGAGGAAGAACACACACCTAGGGTAGATCACCAGCGTAGGTTAAACCCCTCTATGAAAGAGGTAGTGAAGAAAGAAATAATAAAGTGGTTAGATGCAGGAGTAATTTTCCCCATAGCTAGTAGCCAGTGGGTGAGCCCCATCCAATGTGTACCTAAAAAGGGGGGAATAACTGTGGTAGTCAATGAGAACAACGAACTGATTCCAACTAGGACTGTCACAGGGTGGAGAGTATGTATGGATTACAGAAAACTGAATAAAGAAACTAAAAAAGACCATTTCCCTCTACCATTCATTGACCAGATGCTAGATAGAATAGCTGGTAGAGCCTACTATTGTTTTTTAGATGGGTACTCGGGCTATAATCAAATTACTATAGACCCTAAGGATCAAGAGAAGACTACCTTCACTTGCCCTTTTGGAACGTTTGCCTTCCGCAGAATGCCTTTTGGCTTATGCAATGCACCGGCAACTTTCCAAAGGTGCATGATGGCAATCTTCTCTGAGTTGGATGAGTCCATAATAGAAATATTCATGGATGACTTCTCAGTCTTTGGGGACTCATTTAAAACCTGTCTAGAGAACCTAGGACAAGTCCTGGCTAGGTGTGAAGAGACCAACCTAGTCCTAAATTGGGAAAAATGCCATTTCATGGTAGATGAAGGGATTGTCTTAGGGCATCGAGTGTCAAGGGCAGGTGTAGAAGTGGATAGGGCAAAAATCGAGGTCATAGAGAAGTTGGTAGAGCCCCAGAATGTCAAGGCTATTAGGAGTTTCTTAGGGCATGCTGGCTTCTATAGAAGGTTCATCAAGGACTTTTCTAAGATAGCCAAGCCTCTATGTGAGCTACTGGAGCTAGGTAGGCCATTCATCTTCTCTAAAGAATGTGTAGTAGCTTGGAAAACCCTTAAGGAAGCACTGGTCACAGCACCAATCATAGTAGGACCAAATTGGGATCTCCCATTTGAGATGCTATGTGATGCTAGTGACTATGCTGTAGGAGTCATGTTAGGACAGAAGACTGACAAGCTCACACATCCTGTCTATTATGCTAGTAAGACCTTGAACGAGGCTCAATGTAACTATACAACTACAGAGAAGGAGATGCTTGCTGTAGTATTTGCTTGTGAAAAATTTAGGAACTATATTGTAGGAACTAGGACCATTGTATATACTGACCATTCTGCTTTAAAATATCTGATGAGGAAGGCTGATGCTAAGCCTAGATTGATTAGATGGGTGTTATTGCTGCAGGAATTCGATTTGGACATTCGGGACAAGAAGGGATGTGAAAACGTGGTTGCAGATCACCTGTCTCGATTGCAGCACAATTGCGAAAAAATTGCGGACCCCGCAATTTCTGATGCTTTTATAGATGAACATATCTTTGCTTTGACTCATCGTGAAAACGATGAGGAACCGTGGTTTGCTGACATTGCTAACTTCCGTGCATCACAGGTATTACCAGTGTTCAAGGGAGGACAAGAGAAGAAGAGGTTCCTCCATGAAGCAAGGAAATTCATCTGGGATGACCCCATACTTTACAGGACCTGTGCTGATGGGTTGTTGAGAAAGTGTGTTACAGCTGCTGAAGCGAAGTCTGTGCTGCAGCACTGTCACTCATCTCCTTACGGTGGGCACTTTGGTGGTCAAAGAACAGCTGCTAAGGTATTTCAGAGTGGCTACTACTGGCCAACAATCTTCAAGGACGCCCACAATTATGCCCACAACTGTGACGAATGCCAAAGGACAGGTAACCTCAGTCGTAAGGATGAGATGCCTCTCACCTACATCTTAGAGTTGGAGCTCTTTGATGTGTGGGGCATTGATTTCATGGGACCATTCCCTCCATCATCAG
Organism: Herpetospermum pedunculosum; assembly: GCA_028017165.1. Lineage (NCBI taxonomy): Eukaryota > Viridiplantae > Streptophyta > Magnoliopsida > Cucurbitales > Cucurbitaceae > Herpetospermum > Herpetospermum pedunculosum. Next base: position 45,690,990 of record CM051528.1, on the reverse strand, counting down.
GTAACCTGTACATTTTAGTAGCAGTAGACTACGTGTCAAAGTGGGTAGAAGCTAAGGCATGTCCTAATAATGATGCTAAAACAGTCACTAACTTCTTGCATAGACACATTTTCACTAGATTTGGGACTCCTCGTGCTATCATTAGTGATGAGGGGTCACATTTCATTAATAAGGCTATGGAGAAATTATTGGCTAAATATAACATTAGACATAGGGTAGCTACTCCCTATCACCCACACTCAAATGGCCAAGCTGAGATTTCCAATAGGGAGATAAAGAACATCCTAGAAAAGGTAGTCAAACCTAATAGGAAAGACTGGTCTTTCAAGCTTGAGGATGCACTTTGGGCTTATAGAACAGCATATAAGACACCTCTAGGAATGTCTCCCTATAGGTTGGTGTATGGCAAGGCTTGCCACTTGCCACTTGAGTTGGAGAACAAGGCATTCTGGGCCATGAAAGAATTAAATTTTTGTGTGAAGGATGCAGGGACATTAAGATCTTTACAGCTACATGAACTTGATGAGCTTAGGCACATGGCCTATGAGAATGCCAAGATGTACAAAGAAAAGACAAAAATATGGCATGACAGTAGACTCAGGATCAAAGACTTTAAAAAGGGCCAACTTGTATTATTATTTAACTCACGATTAAAGCTATTTCCAGGCAAATTAAAGTCTAGATGGTCAGGTCCATTTATTATTACTAATGTCTTTGTTCATGGTGCCATAGAGATTAAAAAATTGCAGCAAGGACAGCCATTTATGGTCAATGGTGCTAGGTTGAAGCACTACTATGAGGAGGATGTGAAGACTCTCTCGGCCTTCCTCCTACATGAAGCATGAAGTTAGAAACGAGAGAGAACGAGTGGTTACTGTGCTCGTTTAGTCAAGGCCAATGCCTTAGTTTATTTTTTCTGTTTTTTCGATGATTGTTTGTATGTTTTGTGAGGTATTTTTAATTGCGTAGTTAATGTTTGTTTTATTTGTTTTTGTAGGGAATCGAAAGAGGGGATCAAGGGGAGTAAATCCCACTTTAAAAATCAAGAAACGGTTGAGCCAAATGAAAGATACGGGCGATCAAAGTTTGGATTTGTTATGAAATATTGTCCCTAGAATTGCGCAAAAATTGCTGGATCCGCAAAAAGAGCCGTTGGGATTTTTTTTTCCGTTGCTTTTATAGCCGTTAGAAGGCGCCCGATTGATACGATCCTCTCATTCTTTGCTCTCCAAGATTTCTGCGATTCTCTCCACCTTTGATCTCTCTCTCCAAACCTCCAAGATTCGACAATGGTTTCCACTAGGGCTGAGAGATCCGCCGCCAAGAAGAAGGCCGACGACGCAGCTGAAGCGGCTGCAAGGGAAGCGCTTCTCGCCCTTGCTGATGAGGGTGCTGTACGCACTGGCCGTCTCTCCAAGCTTCCTGTTCGTAGGAAGAAGTGGAGGGTGGTCACTGAGATCCCTGCTGGGCCATCTGAGCCAGTGGGCACGCCAAAGAAGCGCCGGTGGACTGTCAAGACTGCCGCCGAACGAACCATCGCCAAGACTCCCTCTGTGGAGAGTCAAGAACCTGATCGTGCATCTCACGAGTCAGCAAAGGAAGGTTCGTCGCCGTCTGTGTCACCTGTGCGCAGCCCTCTCCCATCTGAACCGGTGCAAAGCACAGAATCATCACCGCCTGCGCAGCGCGCCGAGTCATCTCCAGCGCTTCAGAGTTCTGATCTACCACCTGCGGCTGTGCAGAGTCCTGAACTGCCGTCTTCGCCATGGAGTTCTGCACATACACCATCAGCAGAGCACAACTCTCCACGGCCTGATCCTGAATTCCCTTATGGGGATTATCAGGAGTCCACGCAAGGCAGTGGAGATGCTGGGGAAGAAGAAGTCTTCTCTCCTATGAGGGAAGACAGCCCTGATGTTCCTGCACAGCAGGACGATTCTATGGAAGAAACGTTGGGGGCTTGCCTCCAACAGATCAACATGGAGAAAGAGAAGAAGAAGGCCAAGAAGGAGGCCAAGAAAGCCAAGAAACTGAAGAAGAAGAAGGCCAAGCGAGTGCCTTCAGCAGACAAAGACAGTACTGAGCCTTCGCTCAAACGCCTCAAGGTGGAGGCTGCTGAATCTTCCAAGCCAGCCGATAAGGGGAAGGCTAAACTCTACCCTGAAGATGAACCTCCGTCAGTGAGGTATGTCTCGTCTGATGCTGAATCCAGGGGCGTGGAGCTGAGGAAAAGGGACCTGTTGCACGAGAAGGGGTTCCTTGATCGACTTGCTGACCTGCCGCAGTTCTTGCGCGCAGGGGTGATCAACCATGGCTGGGAGGAATTCTGCCGACCTCCCAATCCAGCATACACGAGCATGGTGTATGACTTTTATGCTAACGTGCTCAGCCCTGAGGATGGCCTATCTGTGGTCAGAGGGGTGGAGGTTGATTTCTCAGCCAAAGCCATTAATGAAGCATTTGGTCTAAGGGGCCAGCCTCACACAGATTATGCACGGATAGTTGATGAGCCGACCGAGGCTGTGCTGGAAGAAGCCATCCGCACCATTGGCCAGCCTGAGGCCTCCTGGACAGTCTCACGCAATGGGCGGCACACGCTCATGAGTGCCAACCTCACGGCTAAGGCAGCTGTGTGGTTTTCATTCGTAAGAAGAAGACTCTCCCCAGTAACTCATGAGACTACAATTAACCAGAGCCGTTCGCTGCTGGTTTATGCTATAATGAGAGGTCTCACGATCAACGTGGGAGAAGTCATCACTGCTGCCATAGCTGAGTGTGCAAAAAAGGGTAAGGGGCCGTTATTTTTCCCCAACATCATAACAAAGTTATGCTTGCTTGCAGGAGTTCCCACCGAGCGCTTGGAGCAGCAGCTGCCCTACACAGGCCATCTGGAGTTGCCTGCACACCTAAGGCTGAGAAGAAAGGGCAACATGGAATTTGAGTTGGATAGGCTGGCGGCTGAACAGTCCCTATCCATGGCCTGCTTGATGGACATGCAGAGGAGAATGGCTCAATGGGCCAACTATGCGCAGGCGAGGGACAGAGAAGTTGCAGACCAGTTGGGGTGCATCTTCCCAGACTTCCCCACCAACCTCCTAACTCCATGGGTGCCCCCACGACCAAGGCGACCAGATGAGGATGATGAGAATTGAGTGCTGGTTTGAAGAGCACTAGAGGGAGTATTACTGATCCCTTCAGAAACAAAAGACAATTTTCCTGCTTTTTGATAGAATAATGTATAATATGCTGTTTTGGATTCAGTTTTTGATCTGTTTTTAATGTTTAGTTTTATGCTTTTTCTTTTGCTTAGTCTAGTTTGATGTTAGCTGAATAGGTAGGATAATTTAGTTTTATTTTTAGGATGCATGAGTAACGGGAAAAAGCATGCTAGGGGCCTGAGTTAATGTTATATCTGCCCGGATTGGATTGCGAAATAATTGCGGTTCCCGCAATTTTTGTGACTAATAGCATGTTTTGGACTGTCTGTTTAGTTAGGCTGTGATCTGTTAAATTCTATCTTTTGCTGCTCGCATGACTACCTTATATAGCTGATCTTGAAGCATGCTGGATGAGTGTCATAGGACACCTTTTGATAGTTTAAATTTGCCTCTGAATAGTGCTCAGCATGCATAAACCATAAGTCCTGAAACCTGTCTGTTATGTTCAAATTTTCTGCTGCTGGGATAGTTGCTTCTAGAATGTTTTGCCTATGCCTAGGATGTTTAGATTCTCTTTGTTTTACTTTAGACTAGATGCTTCTAGGATAAGTTTGGGGGTGTGCCACCTCAAACACTCATTGGGGACAATGAGTAGTTGAAGTTTGGGGGAGGCCACCCTAGGCCTAGGAACATTCCTCTCTTCCTTAGGACATAAGCATTCTTCTTCTCCTAAAAAATGTTTTGTGATAAATAGAAAAAGTGAAAGAAAATAGAATAAAGAGGGGAGTCTTTCTCAAGTGGCTGAGTAATCAGTGCCAAGTGTGTAAACCACAAGTGGCATTGCATCAAAAGGCAAACCAAGGGGAGACTCCACCTAAGTAAAGAAAAAAGGAGAAATAGGGGAAGAAGAATGTATGCTTGGGAGTTATAATCTTGTGGCTTAGATGTCCTATGAAAAAAAGAACTCTGATCCTTAATGAGCTAAGCACAAGGTTGTAGCTTTTAGGTTTGTCTAGGGAGATGAATGTATATCCAATGTAGTGATGCCAGGGTTTAGGTTGTTCTCTAAAAGTACCACTGTCACCGTTAAAACTAAGACTGGCATGACTCTAAGGAATCCTAGACACATTAAAAATAAGATAGAAGCATGTACTGAGTCTAGAGTAAAGCTTGGTAGAATTTGAAACCTTAGGGATAATAGCATGATATCATACAAGTAGTTAGATCAGTAGTAGGGGGTTAACAAAAGCAGTGGGTATAGTAGGCAGGTGAAGTCAGAAGAAGCTAGACAAGAGGTTAGTTCTAAACTTGGAAGTATGTCACAGGACAGCATTGCTATAGACAAGAATATAAGGGAGTTAGTGAGTAGTTAAAGAAGAAGAAACAGCAGCCTAGGTAAGTCCTTAGTATGCTTGAGGACAAGCAAAGCCTTAAGTTTGGGGGTGTGTTAAGTCTCTGAAAGTGACTTATTTAGGACCCATTTAGCTTAAGAAGATGTACACATTTAGGTGTTTTTGTTAGCAATTAGCTTAAACCTATGCTTTAATATGAGAATTAGAAGAAGGTAGCTAATATAGGACTTGTGTACAATAGGTAGAAAAAGGGTTGAAAACCGAAGAAAAGAATGAAAAAATAACCATTGCAAATGAATTGCGGAATAATTGCGGTGACCGCAATTATTCAAGTTAAAACCGTAAGTTGGCTGATCATTTTCTGTTTAGATCCGACTTTTCAGGGATTCGTTCTTTCTCCTCCATCCATTCTGATATATGACGTTGAAGGTTGATGGTTCTCCTTGGCCCAAACGCACCTGCAAACTACTATAAAAGGGGGTCAAAGTCGGAGGTTCAGTGATGAATTCGAAGCGCAGAAGTCTTCCTGCAGTCCATCATTCCTCTCTAAATTCCTTTGCCGTCTGTTGGAGTGAGGTTCTCAGCTTTTGGAGTCGAAAATCTGATAGGAAGGAGAGAAGATTCTTCTTCTCTCTCGATTGGATTCATCCAAGCACGGCTGAATTCTCATCGCCATCATTCGAGGCGACTGCCACGAAGTTTTCAGCAAGCCTTTACTGTTTTCTGTCCTTTTCTTCTCATTTCCATTACTGATCATTGTTGTTCTTAGTTTAGTCATTTCAATTACTGCATTTCGTTGTTGTCTGTCTTAGATTCAGTTCTTTTTAAGCTTTCCTTTGTCATTAAACACTTAAAGTAATCAAAGTAAATTTCTGCACTTCACAGTTTCTACCTTGTTCTGCTACGGTTTGTCTTGCCGTTTTACACGCATTTCTCTTCTAAGCATGTCTTTCTTATCTACCTTTTCTGTTCTCCACATATCCATGAGTAACTAAAATCACTTAGGGGCATGCTAATGACAGAACTATAGGCTAAAAAACGTGAGTCAAGTAGTCAGTTCAACACTCGAACATTGATTGTATGTAAGCTTCATCCCACGGGCAATTTCGATTGGCCATCCATTTTGTCCAAAGAACTCCTAACCTCTGGAAGGAGTAAGAGTTCAGAGTCATATAATCATGCTAGCCTTTCATGGTAATCAGGAAACGGCCTAGGAATAGGCGTTTCCCTAGTACAAACTAAACACTCCTGCTTTAACAAGATGCTTAAGACCTTACTTTGAAGTCGAGTAAACTTGAGTCTCTCATGCATGGAATCGGACGATATTTGAGATAGAGTGAGTTTGATGTATAGATAGTTGATCCAAAGCTTGATAATCGTAATAAACTGCCTATAGGATAGTCATTAGTAGCCCTTAATCCACCCTTTTAATCAGTTTCGCTGCCAATTAATTGCGGATTAATTGCGGTTCTCGCAATTCTGTTTTTTTATCATTCTGTTTAGCTGTTTTCTTCCTCGATTATTAATTCCATCTCTTGTCCTTTAGGTCTAGTTTTAACTTTAATTTGTTTATGTTATATCCCTCTACACATTCAGCAAAAAGTAGTTAATTAAAAACCAATTTTACCCCATCAAATTCATCCCATCTTTCTTAACATTCACACTTCGCGAATAGCTAAAAATGAGTCTCTGTGGAAAAAACGAATGAAATATACTTACTACTTGCTGTGAGACCATGTATGCTTGCATGTTCTAAGTGCTCTCTCTTCCTGTTTGCATATTTATCTTTACACATTGAGCACGCAACAATACCCTTAGCAGAAACCACATGACCTAAAACGATTCCTTGACTAGCCATAAAATGACATTTTTCAAAATTTAGAACAAGGTTCATTTCAATACACCGTTTCAGAACATGCGATAAATTAGTTAAACAGTCATCGAAGGAATTGCCATATACTGTAAAATCATCCAAAACACTTCAATGCATTTTTCTACAAACTTAGAAAAAATACTCATCATGCATCGCTGAAATGTACCGGGTGCGTTACAAAGCCCAAAAGGCATCCTTCTAAATGCAAATGTGCCAAAGGGGCACGTGAACGTTGTTTTCTCTTGGTCTTCTTTGGCTATGGAGATTTGGTAAAAGCCAGAGAAACCATCGAGAAAACAAAAGAATGGCTTCCCAGTTAAACGCTTCACCATCTGATCGATAAAAGGAATGGGAAAATGGTCCTTCCAAGTGACCTCATTCAGCTTCCTAAAGTCTATGCACATTCTCCATCTATTTTGAATTCTTTTGGGCACTAATTCATTTTTCTCATTCCTAACCACAGTTATGCTAGTTTTCTTAGGAACGACATGTATTGGACTGACCCACTTACTATCTGAGATAGGATAGATGATACCTGCTTCGTGGAGTTTGAGGATCTCAGAAACTACTACCTCCTTCATCGCTGGGTTGAGCCTTCTTTGGGGCTCTCGTGAAGGTTTCGCCCCATCCTCAAGCAGGATTCTGTGCATGCACGTAGCTGGACTTAGCCCATGTAAATCTGCTGATGTCCATCTAATTGCCAGCTTGTGCTCTTTAAGAACTGGCATTAATTTCCCTTCTTGAACCGGTATAAGGTCCTTCGCTATTATGACCGGCAACGTCTCATCATCCCCCAAATACGCGTATTTGAGATGATTAGGCAAGTCTTTCAACTCCAATTTAGGTGCCTGCAAAGTAGAAGGGAGCATCTTAACATGATTTTGAACAATTGCCAAAGCAGAGACAGTGGAATCACAATGTTCAGTCATGGATGGTTCATGCAACTCAGATTCATCAAAAAGCTCAGTTAAAAACAATGAGTCATCCCCATCCTTAACAGTCATGCATTCATCCTGAACTAGCAATTCATTTGTATCTATTTGACAAAGAGAACGAACATTCTCATCATGCTCCAATTCATTAGACACATTAACCTCAACAACTTGTCCACGATACTCAACAGATAGAGTGCCCTTATCAACATTTATCATAGTCTTAGCAGTTTTCATAAAGGGCCTACCTAATAAGATCGAAGCAGACGAAGAAGCAGAATTTCCATCCATTTTCAGAATATAAAAATCCACAGGAAAAATTAATCCATCAACTTTAACTAATACATCTTCCACTACTCCTAAAGGATGCACGAAAGACCTATCAACAAGTTGTATAACAACACCAGTTTCCTGTATTTCTTTCAAATTCAGATCATGATAAATGGAATGAGGCATAACACTAATGGAGGCTCCTAAATCTAGCATGGCTCTTTTAATTTTCATACCTCCAATCGTGTAAGGGAGAGAAAACATACCTGGATCGTCGCATTTTTCTGGTAAGTTCTTTGTGATCAAAGCAAATACGTTCTTACTTACCACGACGCGTTCTTTCTCTTTTGTCTTCCTCTTGTTGGTGCATAATTCTTTCAGGAACTTGGCGTACCTGGGAATTTGCTTGATGGCATCCAACAAAGGGATATTGATCTCTACCTTATTGATGGAGCGACATGCGCAGCGGAAAGCGATTTCGGACCGATGATACTCTAATTTCATCAATTTAACAAATAGAAAACATGCTCAAAAGACGGAAATAAAGAAAAGTAGAAAAACATACCCTTGAAGTTCTAATTTTTCTTCACGTTCCGCCGGCCGTTCTTCGTCACGAACTCTTCAAGTCTTTTCTCACGAACGCGCTGAGGACCACCCGAGGTAGTCCCGCTATCCTCGGCGCCACGCAACGGAGTTGTGCGACTCCGTTACAAGAGAAAAGAAAAGAAATAAAAGAAGGAGAAGAAGAAGAAGGAAAGCTTGAAAATGGCCGTGGGTTTCACAAAGCTACCAAAACAGAAGCTTCAGCCATCTTGAAAAAAATGAAACTTCTTTCATTTTAACAACACAAAAACTCACTGACAATTCTTGCTAAGCCAAATGGCGGCCATGCATAAAACCACCATATATATATATATTATTAATAAAATTAATTCATAATTAATTTTAAATAATAATAAATATTTTATTTATTAAACTTTTTAATAAATAAATAAAATATATATTTATTTATTTAATTAAACTTTTTAATTAATTAATATTATTTAATTCAATATCAAATATTAATTAAATAATATGGCTAAACCCGGTTTTCCGAAAACCGACTTTTTTACACATGAATCCTATTCATGTTTTTAGGTCATTCTCATATTTAAATCATATTTAAATATGTCGATATTTAAATCATATTTAAATATGTCGATATTTAAATCATATTTAAATATATCCATCCTTCTTCCATAAACCGAATTTGAACAATTCAAATTCTTTTTCTTTTAATTTTCTCTTATACTGTTGCACGACGTTATCCGAGCTAGCCAGGAGAACCTAAAGGACCTACAGATCATGAGCTCCAACGATACGAGATTATTCGGTCAAAACTCTTTTAACCCGAATTAATCAACTTTCGTTAACCCCCGGAGACTCCACTATAGTCCGAGGGTTGCACTCTCCTCACTGTAGATATATTGTGTTCTCTTGATATAACCGTCATCGGTAAGTTGATCCTTCACAGGTTGTTCGTAATCACAGCTGGGTCATTTAAACCGTTTAACCCCTGCATTACGTCTTGTTCCTTAAGTACCACTGACACCTCTAATGAACAATAGATATGTGGTCCAACCAACAGATCAATTAACCCTCTCATCACATGAGAGTGTGAGCGCTCATTGTTCAAGCCCCGGAGTCAGCTATTAAGGGAACAACCTATCTACTAACCCTGAAGAGCGGGTTAGGAGTAAACTCCATCTTACTACACTATGTCCCCAGCTACCTATTGGACTTTATCCCTGAGATGGTAGGCTTATTGAGCGGACATTCTGCCACTCTCACCCATAAAAATCTAAGGATACTGTCTAATAAGCAGGAGTTCATAGTAAGCTTAGGATTGAGATCGAGTTACCTAGGCCATCAGGTGAAATAGTCGGTCTCTTCAGTAAACGGCGTTATAAAGAGAGAGCGACTTTTCGTGGTTCAGTCTTACGCAAACTCATCGCGTAGGACGCCCCCGCTCGCACATCTCGATGTGAAACGACTTGGATCACATTGTTTTGTACAATACAAAACGGGCCGCATCCAAGAGTGTTACCAGGATAAGGTACCCAGCCTTATCCATATACTATAGACCATTTTGACTGTCTACTTGAACTTGACCCACATTCATGTCATACATGAAACTCAAGTATCTATGATCGTTGTTGCGTGCTCAATGTTTAAAATAAAGATGCAATGATAGAGCACTCAGAACATGCAAGCATACATGGTCTTGTAGCAAGTAATAAGTATTTTTTCATTCGATTTCCCACAGAGATTTATTCTTAGTTACTTACGAAGTGAGATGCTAACTTAGAAAAGGTGGTTTAGATGGGGTAGAATTGGGTTTAATGTGTCTAACTAATAAAGAGAGTGCAAGATATGCAAGCATAAACAAGAGCAAGTAAATAGATTAACTTGAATGTAGGAGAAAAAGACTTGCGGAGAGAGCAATTAAATAAAATCGCAAAGCAAAAGAAAGCTGGAAAAATGGCTAAGGCAAAAAGTGAAACTGGAAGAATTGCGCAAACAGCAATGTTCTCGCAATTCTGCAGCAACGTTTTAAGGGTAAGTTGTGGAAACAAGGGCTACTAACGACTCCTCTATAGGCTTTTTCATACGAATCTTCAGCAGTAGATCAACTCATCATGCATCAAACTAACTCATTCTCATGTATCTTCCGATTTCATGCATTAGATCCTTTAGTTTACTCATGTCCAAGTAAGGTCTTAAGCATCTTTTTATAAAAGTGAGTTTAGTGATTTGTACTAGGAAAATGCCTATTCCTAGGTCGTTTTCTGGCTACCATGGAAGGCTAGCATGAATGTAAGACTCTGAACTCTTACTCCTTCCAGAGGTTAGGAGTTCTTTGGACAAAATGGATGGCCAATCGAAATTGCCCGTGGGATGAAGCTTACATACATTCAATGCATTCGAAGCTAACCTACATGCTTGATTCACGTATTTCTACCTATGGACTTGTCATTAGCATACCCTTATGTGGTTTAGTTACTCATGGATGAAGATGGAATAGAAATATTTGAGTATTTAAACATGCTTAACAGAATTTAATGACAGCAAACGAAGAAAGAAAGCATTAAAGAGAATTGCGAAGTAGTCAAATAATTCCTCTATTGCGTGAGATTCAAAGCTTAATGTGCCACGAGTACAAAACAAGAAAGACTAAATGATTGAAGGAGAATTGAATTGCAGTAGCAAACAGAAGTAAAGAGCAGAAGACAGTAAAGAAAATAAGAGACAAAAAGCAGTAGAAAGCAATCTAAAGTGTGTGCGTGAACTCCTCGCCGCAACCGCCTCGGATGAAGGGCGAAGGTGAGCTTGTTTGGGGATGAATCCAATCAGAAGAAAAGAAGGATCTTCTCTTCTTCCTCTCAGAATATCGATGCCAACAGCTGAAACCTTCACGCCAACAAACGGGAGAAGAAATAGGGAAGAAACCGCGTTGAGATGGGAGTTCTACGCTTTTCGAGTGTGTTTCAACCTTCCACTTTGACCTCCTTTTATAGTGTTCTGCAGGTACGATTAGGCCAAGGAGAACCATCCATTCTAAACGTCGTATCTCAACGTGGCAGCAGGAGAAAGAATGGGCCCCTAAAAGATCGGAACAAAACAGAAATTAGTTAGACAACTTACGGATTTCACTTAAAACATTGCGGTTTTAGCAACGTTTCCGCAATGCATCCGCAATGTGCACATTTTAAGTCTTTAACTTCGTTTTTGGTTCTTTTTCCTTCCTTTTGCATATAAGCCCTAATTTAGCTTCATTCTTCTAATTCTCATATATAAGCACAAGTTTGAGCTAAATCCTACCAAAAACACTTAAGAATGCACAACTTCCTATAGCAAATAAGTCCTAAAATAGTCACTTTTGGAGACGTAACAATCGTCAAGGGTGTTGGTCATTGGTATAGATTAATGCAAACACGTTTCACTTTATTCCAGCAAACACCTTTACTGAATAAAACTTAATAACTCATTATTACTAAATAGATAATTTACAAACATAACTGTTTACAAACCACGAGTTTTAGGACATTAAACCCAACAAACTCCCACTTGGACTTAAACGTCCGTGGTGTACATGTTGGCGAGGAGAACTATAATATCATATATCTATAGTCTTCTCCCACTATCCTATTTAGCAACCCGGAGCCCTAAACTCTTTAGGTATCTCTCAAACACTTTAGCCGTGAGAGACTTAGTAAACATATCAGCATGAAGTACTATGAGGCTCTCCATGTGACCATCACATCACCTCATCCGCACTACTTAAGAGCTCAAAAACCACTTTTTATATGTTGCTAAACAAGCTGCAACAAATTTTAGCTTTTATAGAGGAATTAGCAATACAACTCTTGTATTCCATTCCTTTATACTATGACAAATTATTAACCGATATAACTGACAGCTCCCACTGCATAAAACATATCGGGTCATATATCTTAGAAGAGATAGATCTTAACCCAAGAAGTGTTATTGCGTAGGGACAGCACCTCATAACATCGATTACTAACAACTCTTGTCAATATCAGATGTTGGGAGACTATACTAGCGATTTGTTCTTGCGACTCAGATTAATCTGAATCCTTAGAATAAACACGACCTCACCCAGATCACATATCTGGAAACAGGTCGCTAGCTAATGCATGAGTGTCAGAAAGTACATCCTATTACATTCTCAATGAATAGGACATTAATTACGGAAACATATTATGAAAGCTATAGTATTGATAAAACACTTGCCCAGCAAAGTTTATCAATAACATGTTTAAGCCATAAGATTTGATTTGAACATCAAACCTTAATCATTCAAGATTAAGTTACTAGTTCCAATCCATAAAAGAATTGAATAAGCTAACAAAACAATTTTGTTCTTAATCTTGTATATGACTCTCAGAGAGATTATGACTTATAGACACTCTAATCAAGATAGCTAGTCTTGATTTCTATTTATCTTATCCTATCTAGTATAGAACAAGAAAAATAGATGAGAGTAGTCTAACAACTTACGTCTGGTAACAAGTAAACAAGTTGATACACAATCAACCTCTTCACTTTGGGATAGTCCCATTACCAGAAAGTCAAGCCTTAAAAGTTTTCACCTTAGAGGTTGGGTCATTTAACCCCTCGAAGATCTACAGCTTCGAACCATTCGTCCTTGTCTAAATAATCCATTATCTAATTAAAGACAACGAATCATCAAGTCATCATCTGGTATGATAACTCGAGTTTTATAGACAAACCAATAAGTTAGGGTTTTCTCAACTATTGAGAATAACCAACTCTACTATCAACAACCCTTGTTGATTTAGATATAGCTTTCCTCTTAATACGCCTAGTCTTAACATCCATGTTGTTTTCTGAATTAATAGAACATGCAAGTATACATCTTTTGTAAAATGAACCGTTCATTTATTGACACCAAAAGATACTTATATACATATGCTCAAAAATACATAAATATGTACAACTTAATTACACATATCACATATGTGATTTAGGTTCATACAGACAACAAAATCATAAGCACAAAACTCCCACTGTGCAGCTGTATAGACGTCTACTCAAGTCATCCAACACGGAGAAATCGGCCATCAGGAACTAGTTTCCTGAAAGAAAAACAAACATGATTAGTGGTTCCTGAAAGACATTCAGGTATGACATTCATAAATCCACTATACATGTTTAGACAAATAAATCTCATTTACCTTGTCGTTCTTTCTCGGCATGTTTCTCTGCAAGGTATTTCGGGCAATTGCGCTTCCAATGCCCATCTTCGTTACAATAGAAACATTTTCCTTTGTCAGAAGACTTTACCTTGGCCACTAGCATAGGAGCTTTGCCTTTTCTCCAGTTCCTCTTCTTCTTACGAATAGTCCTACTACTCGTAGCAGTTGCTTCACACTTACTCCCAGATCCAATCCCTTCAGGAACTTCTTCGAAGTGACTACATTAGCCTCCTTCTCTTTTCCTTTAGAGGCATGAAGGGTCTGGTAAGTCTGCAACTCGTGCAGAAGAGTGGTCAAGTTGAATTCTATCTTATTCATGACCATGTTTGATCTGAAATTCAGGAAACTCTGCGGGAGAGATTCCAAGATAAAACTTACTTGACTCTTCTCGTCAATCGCGGCTTCGTTTACTTCTGCCGTCATGAAGTGGACCATCATATTAAGGACATGTTCCCTAACAGAGGTTCCTTCGTTCATTCGAGCATTATAAACGAATTTGAGGGCTTCATGGCGAAGAGACGAGGATGGTTGTCCAAACATCTCTTGCAATGAAAACATGATTTCTTTAGCAGAAACCATAACCTCATGCCTCTTGGCCAAGACATCCAGCATGCTTGCCAAGATATAGACTCGGGCTTTATCATTAGCTCTAATCCAGCGATCGTACGCCTCACGAACAGTTCGTGAAGCGTTTGAGCCAGGAGTTGGAGGACAGTCCTCCGTCAAGACAAATCTCAGGTCATCCAACACAAGAATCGTATTCAGGTTGGATTTCCAAGTTCCGTAATTCTCTCCGGTAAGTTTGTCGTTAGCTAATAATTGTACAAAAGAGCTCGCCATGCTGAAAAAGAATGTAAACCTATTAGTGAAACGGTTTTAACCTATTTAAACCAATTAAAAACAAACTTTAGCAGTAAATAAAGTACCCGAACTCTTTATTTACTAGCTACGATACTTTAGTAAGTAAGAATGATCGCTGTCGAATGGCAGTCGAGTCACTCCTTTACTAAATCAAGACATTCTTGACTAAATGCTAACTCCAGAATAACTCATATTCCTATAGCATCTTAGTTATCGTTTTTGGTCTGGATTTACTAACTCCTTAGCAAATCCCGTAAGTGTGACCCTCCATTTTTAGAACGCACAGAACGGCCCCAACATAGCAACCGAATGGAATGTCAGTGTTGGGAATGGCCCTGTGTTTCACTATCCATAAATGGTGACTGAGATGTTCGATCTCCCATGCCTCGCCCTCCGAATGGATGGTGCCACTAAGAGCAACCTGCAGGCGGAACATGGGAATCTTACGGTTCAATCCAACAGAGGAGACCACAGGAAGCACCGACGCGCTTCCTTCACCCACTTACTATAGACACTTACTCCATTCACCTTGCTATTGAAAGTTGCAAATACCATCCGAATGGGGATGCCCTATTGACATCACGAGGCCGAGCAAAATTCTCACGTTGTGAACTATAGGGAGTGCGTAGCAGGAGAGGGATATATCATATATTCCTTCTCAACACTTCTACTAAGCATCGTGGACGGTGTTTAGGGTAAATGCTCAAGTTTTATCTGGCTAAGTAAATAAAATCTTAAGTCTAGGCAAACTATTTACCTGAGATGTCTAGGTTATTAACAAAATTAATTAACCTCACACCTCTCTCGCACGCTCATAAAGCCTGGTTAACTTTTCTCAAGTACCGGATCGTCCCCAGGTAGGAGGTGTTCCATAAACCGTCAGCTTAAATACCTCCAACCTCGAACAGGATTTCACCGGGTGAGTTTCTCATAACCTTAGCATTTACGAGATAACGACCTATTCATCTAATGAACCCGATCGACTCATTAACCCTAAATGAACATGCATTTTTCTTTGTTATAGATTTTAAAAGTCTAAGTCATTTTTACAACGCTTGCAACACCAGACTTTCTATAACAACCATCTATATGCTTCTCAAACATACATTTGCTAAGGCATGACAAGTTGAATATTTAACTTCATAATCAATATAACACTTATATCGATTATGCTCTTTAAACATACAACTCCTAATTCATAAATTAATATAACACTTATATCAATTTTTAATGAATTAAGCATGCATCCTATACATTATAACAATTATAACATACAATATGCATAAAACTAATGTTGGATGTTTTAATTTCATAATTAATATAACACTTATATTAATTATTCTATTAAGTAAACAACATCAAATTCATGAATTAATATAACTCTTATATTAATACTCATGAATTAAACATGCATATACATTACAACACTTATAATATACAATATGCATAAAACTAGGATAACTAATGTTGTAAGTTTAATTTCATAATTAATATAACGCTTATATCAATTTCTCTATTAAACTAACAACATTCAATTCATGAATTAATATAACTTTTATATTAATTCTTATGAATTCCTAAATATGCATATTATATATTATAACACTTATAACATATTTACTATGTATGGAGCGTGCTTCCTACGGTGGGATTTTAAATCTATATGGCATACGTTATGCACATACAAACATGGATTTCAATTAAAACATACATTCACAATGCATAATTAATTAAACACACTAAAGTGGATCGATTTTGGCATTTAGCAAGCAATTACTATTTTATTACAAGCTTGATCACCAAGCTAAGTCTTGAGCGGACTTCGAACTCTTCGCACCGCCTTGGACCAGCTTGCTCCCCCGAACGCTTCGGCCAATTTCTCTTCGAGCTTCTCATTTGTATCGCCTAGAACGAGTTTGAACTTATACCGAACATTTCGGCGAGTTCCAAACTCAAACTTCATTCACAAAGAAACCTACATGGACTCTAATGACTCTAAAAATACAGACGCTTCAGCACACATTAAAGCCCATACATTCTCGGGCAATTACAAATAATGAAATTCAAATAGAAACTATGCCAAAATCGATTTTCACTTTAGACATCCATTCAGAAACAATTTCTAAATTAAAATACCCACCAACTTAAATTGATGCAAATTGAGTTAATCACAAAATCGCTTTGATACCAATTGATGGAGCGACATGCGCAGCGGAAAGCGATTTCGGACCGATGATACTCTAATTTCATCAATTTAACAAATAGAAAACATGCTCAAAAGACGGAAATAAAGAAAAGTAGAAAAACATACCCTTGAAGTTCTAATTTTTCTTCACGTTCCGCCGGCCGTTCTTCGTCACGAACTCTTCAAGTCTTTTCTCACGAACGCGCTGAGGACCACCCGAGGTAGTCCCGCTATCCTCGGCGCCACGCAACGGAGTTGTGGGACTCCGTTACAAGAGAAAAGAAAGGAAATAAAAGAAGGAGAAGAAGAAGAAGGAAAACTTGAAAATGGTCGTGGGTTTCACAAAGCTACCAAAACAGAAGCTTCAGCCATCTTGAAAAAAATGAAACTTCTTTCATTTTAACAACACAAAAACTCACTGAAAATTCTTGCTAAGCCAAATGGCGGCCATGCATAAAACCACCATATATATATATATATATATTATTAATAAAATTAATTCATAATTAATTTTAAATAATAATAAATATTTTATTTATTAAACTTTTTAATAAATAAATAAAATATATATATATTTATTTAATTAAACTTTTTAATTAATTAATATTATTTAATTCAATATCAAATATTAATTAAATAATATGGCTAAACCCGGTTTTCCGAAAACCGACTTTTTTACACATGAATCCTATTCTGTTTTTAGGTCATTCTCATATTTAAATCATATTTAAATATATCCATCCTTCTTCCATAAACCGAATTTGAACAATTCAAATTCTTTTTCTTTTAATTTTCTCTTATACTGTTGCACGACGTTATCCGAGCTAGCCAGGAGAACCTAAAGGACCTACAGATCATGAGCTCCAACGATACGAGATTATTCGGTCAAAACTCTTTTAACCCGAATTAATCAACTTTCGTTAACCCCCGGAGACTCCACTATAGTCCGAGGGTTGCACTCTCCTCACTGTAGATATATTGTGTCATCTTGATATAACCGTCATCGGTAAGTCGATCCTTCACAGGTTGTTCGTAATCACAGCTGGGTCATTTAAACCGTTTAACCCCTGCATTACGTCTTGTTCCTTAAGTACCACTGACACCTCTAATGAACAATAGATATGTGGTCCAACCAACAGATCAATTAACCCTCTCATCACATGAGAGTGTGAGCGCTCATTGTTCAAGCCCCGGAGTCAGCTATTAATGGAACAACCTATCTACTAACCCTGAAGAGCGGGTTAGGAGTAAACTCCGTCTTACTACACTATGTCCCCAGCTACCTATTGAACTTTATCCCTGAGATGGTAGGCTTATTGAGCGGACATTCTGCCACTCTCACCCATACAAATCTAAGGATACTGTCTAATAAGCAGGAGTTCATAGTAAGCTTAGGATTGAGATCGAGTTACCTAGGCCATCAGGTGAAATAGTCGGTCTCTTCAGTAAACGGCGTTATAAAGAGAGAGCGACTTTTCGTGGTTCAGTCTTACGCAAACTCATCGCGTAGGACGCCCCCGCTCGCACATCTCGATGTGAAACGACTTGGATCACATCGTTTTGTACAATACAAAACGGGCCGCATCCAATAGTGTTACCAGGATAAGGTACCCAGCTTTATCCATATACTATAGACCATTTTGACTGTCTACTTGAGCTTGACCCACATTCATGTCATACATGAAACTCAAGTATCTATGATCGTCAAGGGTGTTGGTCATTGGTATAGATTAATGCAAACACGTTTCACTTTATTTCAGCAAACACCTTTACTGAATAAAACTTAATAACTCATTATTACTAAATAGATAATTTACAAACATAACTGTTTACAAACCACGAGTTTTAGGACATTAAACTCAACACCTGAACGTGTCTAGAAACTCCTCCCCATAGTTCTCCTTAGGCGGTCTTGCTAACCTGATAGGAAAAGAAGCCTTAGGCACATAAACTCTAGTACATGTAGGATCGAAATTTACCCCTTTCCACCGTGGTTCGGGGTTTTCTCTCTCTGGCTCGCTGTGGCCATGATCGACTTCCACCGGCGGGGTACTCGTGGGAAGCTGCTTCCCACTTCTCAGAGTGATGGCACTAGCACTTTCTGCCTTCTGGTTCTCCATCACTGTCAACATGTTACTAACCTGGATCACTGCTTCGCTCAGAGTTTGAAACTGCTCTCGAGTTTTCCTGTGTTGTGATTCAAGTATTTCTTCCAAAGATCTACCTGAAACAAAAGGATGAGGCTGTAAATTATCTTTCAAAGCAAGAACAACATTACTTACCTCAAAAAGTTGGGCCTTGAGCTCGTCCACATCCTTCATCAGGCGAGTCTGCTCCTTGTTTCCATTTCCACTCCGCTCTAAGCTTCTAGCCAAGTTGGAAATCAAAACTCTAGCTTCGGCGGGGGTTTTATCCATGAGACATCCTCCACTGGCGACATCAATTAACTGTCGGTTTGGCGGTAAGAGACCTTCGTAGAAATTCTGAATTAGTTGTTGGTCAGCTATTTGGTGATTTGGACAATCCTCACACAACCGACCAAACCTCTCCCAACACTCGAGAACGGTCTCTCCCTCTCCTTGCTCGATTCTATTGATCATTCTTCTGAGGGCGGCGGCCTTGGGAGGAGGAAAATACTTCGCTAAAAACGCTCCCTGCAGCTCGCTCCAAGTAGTGATGGACCCAGTCGATAGGTAATACATTAAATCTCTCGCCTTCTCCTTTAAGGTGAAAGCAAAGGCCCTTAGATAGAGTTGATCCTCAGTGGTGTTGTCGATCCTCATTGACGAACACACCATCCGAAATGCCTTGAGGTGTCTGATGGGATCTTCATCTGTATTACCACAAAAAGAAGGTAATAAGTTAATCAGACTAGCTTTAAGTTCAAATTTACCTGTTGCTACCGGATACATTATACTCGATGAGTTCCGGCCTAGCTCAGGTGCAGCAAGTTGCCTCAAGGTTCTTTGTTGCTCATAAGTACCCCCCGACTTCCATTTCTGCGCTTCTCTTAGATTTTCAAAGAATAACTGCGCTCAAAGACTCAAACAAAACGGGTAAAATAATACAAGAAAATTAAACTGTACAAACAAAAGTAAAGGAAAAATTTAAAACAAACAAATTAAACTTAATCAAATCAAATCAAATCTAATTCTCCGGCAACAACGCCAATTTTGGTAGTGAGAACTTTTTGGAATAGTTCACCTAAATTCAAGCTGTCGAGGCTTGCCAAAATAATATTTATAAACCCAAATCCACCGAACAATTTGCAGTTTAATGGTAACGGGGTCGATCCACATGGAATTATGTTAAATTCAAATTTGACTAAATTTAATTTGCTAGTGATAAAAAGATGGTAATTTGGTTTGTTGAAAAGGAGCTCCAAGCATGCAAACGCTAACGGAAAATTAAAACGGCGAAGTGACAAATTAAACGAGCGTGCTTAACTTCGAGTAATGGGATTGATCGCTATGGACATTCAGTTCATCGATAACAAATAATTAGCTAACATGCTTCAGCACACAATTCATTTGGCTAATTTCTAACTCAAATGACCCAAAGACATAATTAGAAAAGTGCAATTCTAATTATAATTGGCCAATAATCAATTCAAGGTAGCTAATCTTGAATTGACCAAAGGCCAGTAACGGGAATATTGTGACGGATTAATCCTAAGACTAACCCGGATTCTCTCTCGCCCAAAGCCTAACATGAAAACGTTAACTAATTCATTCCCACAACTGTCACTTGGGCTTGAATTACCTAGCCATGCTTAAGCCCTTGCTACTTAGCGATATAGGAAATTATACGTCCTAATCTTTAGCGCTCTATCATGCATAGGAATTAGGGAGTCAACCTAACTAAGCTATACATGCTAGAATTGAAGAAGAACAAAGGAAAGAGATGCAAGAAGTTCTAATTAGCTAAACATACACAAAAGGGCAAATCTCCCCTTCAATCCATAGTTTACAATCCCAAGCTCAAAATTAAACACTAACCTTGTTTAGCCTTCCATGGAGGATGAATAAATTCAACCCTCCATGGAAAGACTTAGAAGCATACAAGAAGAGGAAGAAAAATGGCCAAAAGTGGTGGAAAAACCGCAAACCCGAGGCTAAAATCCGTGGAGAAGATGAGCCAAAAATCGGACATTTTGGCTTTTAAATCGTCGGAGCGTCGAGACGCTAGGCCAGCGTCTCGACGATGTGCCCTAAGTTTACAGCGCGCGCGCGCGTTCGGGGCGTCGAGACACTGGGCAGCGTCGAGCGGCGTTGAGCGCGCGCTCGACGCTGGCTCTCGGGAATTTCCTGAAGATTGTCGGGGCGGCGTCGAGACGCTAGGCCAGCGTCTTGACGCTGAGCAGCGTTGAGCCAGCGTCTCGACGCTTTTGCTCAACGCTTGCTCTCGGGTTTGGAGGCCAAAACTTGCCTTTTTATGGCATTTTTTGCCAAGTCTTCATACTTCAAGCTCCCTCACTCCCGATGCGTCCATGAAGCTCTAAAACGTCGCTTTAAGTCCTGAAACATGTCCTTAGACTCCTCGAGATCTCGACCATGAGTTCACCTACAAAAAGGCATTTTAATCAATATTAATCATGGTTCTAGCCAATATTAGGGACATAATAATAGCTCTATTTTGGAGCTATCACCAAGAAAGGTTAAAAGTAGTTATTCGTGAGGAAACTAACATGTTTAATCTTACCTGACGAGGTATAGAGAGACATATTTACGCATAACTCTGCTTAATTACAGAGACGCGAGTTCGGGTCGTGAAAGAGCTCCAAAGGGGTTAAGGCAGTCACTCCCGACGAACCCAAAATATGAGAGATGGATCCCACGATGGGTCTTGACTTGACACGTTAAGACTAACTTAGCAAAAGCTGGTCAAGGCGTACCGTATCCCAAAAGTCTATTTGGACCTCAAAAGGGCCCAATGGTTATTCATTGCGAGTATAAGAAGTTCAAGATGAATCTCGAGACAGGCAACAAATATTCAGAGGAATCTTTGAAAGAGAATATTACTCCTAAAGTCTAGCTCCCAACATCCCTCTAACAACATTACCGCAGTACTTCGAACCCAACTTGGGAGTAAGGGCTTAATGTTATGGGTAAAAATTGACCAACAAGAATAACAAGAATTACCCAGAATAAAGAATGGTCGATAACAGAAGATCGAGAACATAACAGATTTAGGCCTATGAAGGTTGAGGTCTACAAAGGTTTTGAACTCGACTATGCAGCTCAGGTCTCAAATAGGCCCTGAGAAACACATATGTTTGGTCAAACACCCAATAAGCAGCGTCTGCCTTAGGCCGACCCCACCCCATTGAGTCAGTCAAAGTCCAGGGCCCAACTAGGCTTTATAAAGGATACCACATGTGCTAAAAGCCCAAGGCACGGGGTCAGCTAAAGTCGACCACACTCTACATGCTCCGATTGTACGAAGAGCAACCTGAACGGGTCTGGTCCAACTCTCTTAGGTTTAATCCTAAGAGGTAAGGGAAAGACCCTCAAAAGACGATATGAATACCACACAACTCTAGGAAGAAAGTAAGTTCATTATGATCTACCCACTCAAAATATAAAGCTTGTTACTCTTTACTCTGATTCCAACTTAAGCATTGAAGCCATCGTGGCAGGCACCACACTGGTATTTTCTCACTCTTTCTTTTGCAGGTCACCTCGTCTCTGGATTAAAAAATTCTACCATTAAAGTCACGTGAAGGTCAAGCGACATTCTCCTGTTCGAATTTTTTCATCACAAGGAACAATAAACATATTATTTTTATTTGAAACAACAAATAAAAAGAAAAAAAAAAGTTTAAGAAGATGAACAAAGCAAAATGCAAAAAACACATAGTTTGCTTGGCTATAAAAAAAAACTAGATGAAATCGAAAAGTTGTATTGAAAATATTAAAATTATTATTATCAGTTAAAAAATAAAAAAAAAATAGAGAAATTCCTTGAGCTTCCTTGATTGATGTCGAGTTTCTTGAGTATGGAAGAAATTTTTTGATTGAATATGGAAGAAAAATGGACGATATGAACTGTTGTAGGGATGCATAAGTTATTTTTAGGAAGAGATATTGGTGTTTTTAAGATGAAAATTCTGCCAAATCCGACCAATTTGGAGTATTTTTTTAAAAAAAAAACAAGATTTCAAATCATAACTGACTTTAAATTCGTTACTTTTTGTTGCATCCAAACATGTGAAATGATTTTACATCCAAACACCTTAAATGATTTTAAATCAGAACTAATTTGAAATCCTCTTAAATTTAAGAATTTCAAACATGAGTAAGAGAAATGAAAACCACAATTAAAAGTATAGAAAACTAAAACTGAAATCATTATCAAATTAATTCTTAAACCTTGAATAATTAAACCGGAGTAAGAGAAATGAAAAGTATAACTGAAATCATTATCAAATTAATTCTTAAACCTTGAATAATTAAACAGGAGTAAGAGAAATGAAAAGTATAGTAAAGAATTTGTAAGAAAACAAACACGGTTTAAAACAAAAGAGAACTCAAAATGAAATTATTAGTAAATCGACTCTTAGACTTTGAATTTTTACTTTTAGGTGCATTTTTTAAATAGAATAGCTATGAGTTATATAATGCATAGTGTGAGATAGATGAAAGGTCAAAGTGAACGGAACTCATCTATAATTGACATGCATACCTTCCTTTAGAGTTATTGGTTTAAATCCCGTACCCATTTAATTTACTAAAAGAAAAAAAAAACAAAAATAAATAAATAGATAAAAGGTATTAATACTGTCTCGTATGTGTCCCCAATACTAAATTAAAAGACCTTAAAAAAAAAAAAAAAAAAAACCTAATTAAAAGCAATTCACAAGACAAACATCATGTTTTCTTCTGCCCTTCTTTAATGCTCTTAGGCCCCTCAAGTTCTTGCCCATTCTTTTCTTGCCTCCCACTCTTTTCTCTCTCTTCTTTTACCAAAAAAAAAAAAAAAAAAAAAAAAAATAATAAATCTTTTCACGTGTTTTTTCTACTGAATAATATCGTAACATTCAATCCAGATTAATTATAAGTTGAATTGTCGTCTTGGTTACAATAATTTCAACATAATTTAAATTTGGTCAATATATTTTTAAAATTTTCAATTTTCTCCCCTATAGTTTGAGTAGGTTAAATTATAGATTTGGTCCAATTTGGTTTCTATAATTGGTTAGATTCAACTTTTTAGAAGTTGTCTTTAAATTATGTTTTACACACTCAAAAAATTCACCTATTTTTTTTTTTTTTACTCCCATAAACTATAATATAGTCAACTAACATTGTTATCCAAATTGGAAATTTCTATGTGAAAAAAAAAAAAAAAAACTATCAATATGATAAAAACGAGGATAATTTGTAAAGTTTAACTAAATCTTAAGAACCAGAACCAAATTGAAACTTTTAAAACTATAAAGACTCAATTGTACCTAAATTCAAATCATAAGGATTCAATTGAAACTAAATTCGACCAAATTGAAACTAGCCCAAACCATAGGAAATTAACTATAACTTTTAAAACCATAGAGACTAAATTGAAACGTTTAAATCATAAGTACAAAATTGAAATTTTATCCAAACTATAAAAAACAGATTTATAATTTAACTTTAGTTTATTTTTTAATTTAGCTAAACCTTATGAGTCATCCTTAAATTATTTTTACAAATTCAATAATAATCTACCAATTTTTTCTATAATCTTTTACTAATAAATCAACAAGTACAAAACATCTCGACCTCATACTACCACCTAAATAGAAATAGTATTGCACATTTCATTAAAATAAAGTCTTGCAATAATGAGAGGATTTGTCAAATCGAACATAGTTTAATTGACATAAGGTTGTGCTGTTGACTAAGAGATTAAGAGTTTAATCCCGCATTAATTAGAAAATTTTTGAAGTTTTATCAAACTATCTAAAATAAATTCAAAGTTTTAGAACCATAAAAACAAAATTAAACCAAGAACCAAACACAAATTTAACTTTTTTTTAATTATAGGTACGAAATTAAAACTAAACCCAAATTATAAAAACTTAAAAGGGTTTATGTTAAGTTTTCATTAGTTTATATTTATGTGGGATTGATATTATTTTTTAATTTAGATTTTTGTATTCTGAAAAGAAAGGATAATTCTCTCTCTATCATGTGTATAAATTAATAATTAGGACAGGCTTATTAATTAATTTGGTTAAAAGGTGGTCAATGGAGGCACAAGAAGAGCATGAAGCATTGAAGATTGAAAAATACACAGCAAAAGCCATTCATAATTTAATGCTTGATGTGTGACATTGCATGAAATTTACTACTAAAATGTCCAAAAATAATTAATTCAAAGCCATCATTCTTTACTTGTGGGCTATTGTAATGTCATGTGCTGTCTTCGTCTTCTAAATAAAAGCTTTTCAAATCATATATATATAGTTTATGAAATTATCACTTTTTTCTAATTAATGCTAAAACTATACAAAATATAATATCATTTTTTTTTTAATAAGATATAATTATTTAAACTTCTAGCTGTTGAAGTACATATTTTATACCCGTTAGAATTATATTTATATTGACTATTATGTCACCTTTTTATAAATTAGTTTTAATTGTTAACTATAATATCAAAAAAAAAATTCAAAAAAAAAAATCCTTTGTCTCGTTTGATAATCACACTACTTTCACATATAATTTTTTTGTTTTGTTATCTAATTTCTACTCTTGTTTTAAAAAATTAATTTAATTTTAAAAATTAAAAAAAATAGCTTTAAGAAAGTAGTTTTTGTTTTTGAAATTTGACTAAGAACTCAAATGTTTCTTTAAGTAAAACAAGGATTTAAATGTCGATGTCGGCGAAAATATCAAGGTCTCAATTTTATAGAAATGTCGATGAAAATATCGATAAAATATCGATATCGATGGATATTTCTGGAAGGTTTTTAAAAATAATTTTTTTAAAAAAATATTTAAATTAATAAATAAACATTTTACACTTTTAAATGAATTAAAATACACTAATTATAATGATATACTCACGTTAGGTTACATTTTGTTGTTGTTTTTTCAATATTTCATTGATTTTGTACGGTTTGATGGAAATATCGATTCACTCCTCACGTCGATGTCGAACTTATGAATATGTGAAAATGTCGATGAAAATTTAATACCATGAGTGTAACCCATATTAAAAAAAATAGAAAATTTAAAAACGAAATAGTTATCCTGATTTGTTAGAAAATTTCAAAAAATGTCTTATAGAAATGTCAGACTTTACAACGTTGGGAAGAAAATTGAAACCAATGGAATAGGTTATATACATTTTTTTTTTCCTAATGTTTTAAAATATTCGATTCTACTCTCATTTGATTTATTTTGCAATTTAACACAAATTATTAATTGTGTGTTATTTTTTTTAAAAGAAATTAAAAATTATTTGAAAATTTTAAAATAGTAGGTGATAATTTCAACCCTAATTAAATATAAATTCCGTACATCAAGTAATATTTTAAAATAGCCAAACCGAGCATAGCTCAATTGACATAAGGTTGTGCCCGTGACCAAAAGGTCATGGGTTCAATCGTCGCATTTATTAAAATACCGTTGCAAAAAAAGTAATATTTTAAAATAAATGTTTATTCTTTTGATTTTTGTTTGATGTGGTCATCTCTGGGTGGTTCTTTCTTTTGATAACAAAAGAACATTCCCTCATAAAAAAGAAGTGCATATCCCAACACAACAAAAACCTAAAAAGAAAAAGTTTCTTTTTAGTCTTTACAGACATCTACCCTTTTTCCAATATTTTAGGTTATTTTTTAAATAAGTATATATAATGTCTGTCTTTTGCAAATCATTGTTCTCTTAATTTTGTAATTTGTTTTACTATAGCATTATTTAATTAACATTTATAAAAGTTGAATCAAGGCCAAACTTCCAAAACTAATCTATCTGCACTTCTTTTAAAATTATACATCTTTAAACTTTACGAAACTTTATATTTTATTAGAACTTTGGTAAAAATAATAATATATATAATAAAACAATAGATGACAATGTTAATATTAATAATAAATAAAAGCTAAGTAAGTTGGTGACACATTAAAAATAACTAAAAGAGGATTAAAAGTAACGTCCTTTTTTATTATTCAAAAAAAAAAAAAAAATATTGTCCTTTAATTTTACTTTAATTCTACGTAAATATTTTCTCAATCATTTCAATTTTTCTATTTATTTATATATATATATATATATATATATATATTCAATAGTACGATTTCTAAATTAAATATAAAGATTTATTATTTTCAGAAGATAAATGATGGGGTGAGATATTTGTAGGTGACTTAAAATGCAAGGGTATTGTATGACTTCCAACTTTTTATTTTTTTTTAAATAGAAGGGAGTAGAGGAGTTCAACGTTAACTTAAACCTATTACATGTTAATTACATCTATGCTCGGGCTTCTGACTTCCTCCCATTAAAAATGTTAAATTATTGTTAAACCGAACATAGACTCAATTGACATAAAGTTGTGTCATTCACTAAGGGTCATGGATTCAATCCTCCTATTAATTAAAATATTTTTGTCAAAAAAAAAATACTAAATTATTTACTCAGAGTAAAAAGATTAAATTATTTTAAATTCCTTTGATTTAGGTGGTTGGTTTTAATTTTGTCTTTAATATTCTAAAATGTTCATCGTGTCTCTATTCCTTCTAAAATATTCTTTTTTTAATTATTTAAAATCATGTCTTCTCTGGTTTGATCATGAATTTGGTTAAATTATTTTAATATTCTAAAATATTCTGAATTTGGTTTAGACCCGAGCTTCTAGAGTTAGGATTAAAGGATGCATCCATATTCAGTTTCTACCGATTGTATACGGGAGGGCGCCAACTACCACTGTCATCAACGAATGTCATGTCCTTTCTGACTTTAGCTTTTCCCTTTTCCCTTTTCCCTGCTACAATCTGAATTTCCACTTCAAGTACCTTTGATCTTGATGAATGAGGGTTGTTACTTATACTAGACATCACTATCTGGTCTGTCCTCGTTGCATTATTGTTGAAAACCGCCTTGTTTCGGAGCTCATAAAGCTTCCACACTATCAACAACGAGCACTCCACATCCTCCTTTGATCCATTGTCCAGGATTCAATCTCAATGTTCTTGAATCGACTAGTGATTCTTGTTGTCACATAAATGAGTCAAGTTAATAGAGGCACATAAGGATCAAACCCTCAATTACCTCAGAATGCAAGAGAATGTGTTTTGATGATTCCTCATTGTCCTCGCAAAAAAACGCATAAACCATTCTAACAGATTCCATTTAGAATAACATTTATCTTAATAGGAATAATGTTGTTTTAAACTTTCCAGCAACATATTTTGACTTTTGAGGGAACTTTAGAGACCCAAAATATTTTTCATCTCGTGCTCTAAGTTTCAACATTTGATGGGGGGAAGCCTCATTTTTATTCTCAAAAGATAAACCCAACTGATATATAAGCAGTCTTAACAGAAAAAAAAACTCCATGTTTCGAACGATTCCAGATAATGATGTCTTCTCTGCAACTCAGATGAAGGGGAACATCAAGAATCGCCTCCGCATCCAAAGGAAGAGACATTATGCGGTTCTGCTCCTCCTTCCAAGACCCATTATTGTTCATCAAAGAAGCCACCAGAAGATTGTAGATTGTTGGTGGTGAAAACAGCAGCCGACCATTCTCCCTTGAAGGAATCCAATGATCACAATCAATAATCACCTTATTTTCGCTACCCACTCTCCATCTGTACCCTTTATCAAACAACTATTGGCCCCACATAATACTCGCTCTCAAGAAAACACCATGATGATAATAGTTTCCCTTCATAACCCGAGCCAACAGGTTGTCAGACAGTTTAATCAACCTTCAACTATGCTTAGCTAGAAGGGCATGATTGAACAAAGTTAAATTCCTGAAGCCCATACCATCATGATCCTTACTAACACACATCCGACTAAGCGCCAATGGATCTTCCTGTTATTAGAAGTTGAACCCCACCAGGATCTTCCTGTTATTAGAAGTTGAACCCCACCAGAAACGCCTCCCACCGAAAATAACTTCTGCTTCCAGCCCTGAAGGACCTAGCCTCAATTATATGAATCTTTATCAAAATTAACCGTCTGATAAGGATTACTTTGTTTTTGGTTTCACCCCAAAAGGCCTCATACTAATGGAGAATGTTGTCCCTCCTTATATACCCATGATCTTCCCCTCTTCTAACCGATGTGAGACTTTGGTCGCACTCCTAACACCGTCTACCCCATTGCCTTCTCGTAGATATGGAGTATATCTTTAATTGTCTGGAAATCTCTCCTCGTTGCCTTGAAGAAGACTAAGGTATCATCTGCAAAAAAATAAGTGAGAAATAGGAGGGCAATGACGATTAATTTGCAAACATGAGAACTCGCGGTTCTGCTCTTTCTGATGAAGCAGAGTTGAAAAGCCTTCAACACAAAGGAGAAAAAGAGAAGGGGAAAGTGAATCCTCTTGACGTAAACCTCGGCCAGGATGAAAAGCTAGAGATAGAACCTCGTTCATCAAAACTGAGAAAGAAACCGATTCAACACAATTCATAATGAAGGAAATCCACTACTGACAAAACCCCATTTTCTCCATAAACCCTCCTTAAGAAACTTCATTCAACTCGATCACAAGCCTTGTTCATGTCTAATTTAAGAGCAATGAATCCATCTTTTCCACTGGGCTTATTGTTCAGAGCATAAATCAACTCAAAATCAATTAAAACGTTGTCTGAAATTAGACGATTAGGGACAAAAGCAGATTGAGTCGGCGAGATGATAGAGTAGAGAACCGACTTCAGCCCTATTAGCAATAACTTTTGAAATAACTTTGTAAAAAAAATTAGAAAAACTAATAGGCCAAAAATCACTAAGACATTTCCGGTCTTTAATCTTCAGAATAAGGACCAAAAATGTTTTTTTTCAGAGAACCCAAACTTTCCTAACCATTAAGAATTTGAAGGCACAATTGAGACGTCTCATCTCCCACTAAGTCCCAATACATCTGATAATAACAGGCTTGGAAACCATCACAAATGTGGGCAAATATTACATAAGGAGATGAATTGACCGGTAGTCGAGATATTCAAATTATCTGGTCCAATAATCTTAAATTTATTTTAGAGATAAGTACAAAGATAATTCTCGCAACGTCATCGCGACGCGGAGCGGCCGACGTCCTCTTTTAAGGGTTTGTTTTAAAAATAAAACAGATGGAGTCGCCACTGGATCCGTGTGTGATTCGTCGCCAGCTCTACAATTCCGCTGACGAGGTCGTCTAACTCGCGCCGCCGTTCGCGTGGTGTTGTCGCCAACGTCTTCTTATCCACGCGATGTCACCGCCGTTGGTCTGTTCGGAACTCCGTCGGAGGAGTCCGTCGAGCACCGCTGCGCACCTCGAGCTCGCTTCCCACCGCCGATCGAAGACTACTATTTGCTGTTACTGTGGGCCGCCCATCACCGCCATTCGTCGTGGTCGCCGCCGTGATGTTCAAATCGTCGTTGGATTCCGCTGTAGGTCACCGCCGTTATTCAGTCGCCGGAGTTAGGTAGGAGGTGGTTGAGGGAGATGATGAATAGTAGGTGACCTTGGTTTGCGTGCATGAGAAGGAAAAGAAAATAATTTTGAGATTTGGATGAGAGAGAAAAATCAATTTTGACTTGATTTGACTAAATCAAATCCCTTTTTTTCCAACATCTTGCTCTAAATTTCATGAGCCTTCTTGCTCTGATATTCTATTCTCCTTTTATCGGATGTCCTTACTCGGTATTTATAGATGATAAAAACGTCAAACAAGGTTAGAATCAAACCATTTATCACTCAAAATTTTATATTCAATTGAAATCGATTTTAACCATAAAATGAACAAATATGTTATACTCATAAATGAATATAAAATTTTAACCCAAAAATGAATTAAATATTTTATACTCATAAATGGATATCAAAATTTTAACCCAAAATTGAATTAAATAATTTATATTCATAAATGAATATCAAATTATTAACCCAAAAATGAATTAAATATTTTAAACTCATTGAGAGAAATAAAAGAATATTAAATTTAGCCATAAAATGACTTAGAAATTTTATACTCATAAAATGCTAATTTTATTTGTCAAATTAGGTAAAAATCTTTCAAAACAGTTAAAACGTTATTTTTTGTTATTTTTCTCCAATTTTTGAAATTAATTAAATACAGAATAAAAAAATGAATTTAAAACTTAAAAGACTCAATCAAATATGACAAAAAATAAATAACTAAAAAAGGTAAAAACATTAATAATAAACAAATAACCGAATCAAATACGGTGTCTACAATAGTCATTAAACTATATGATTTATCACCGGAAAAAATACAGTTTTGGTCCCTCAGGTTTAGGGTTTGGTTTCATTTGGATCTCTGAGTTTTCAAATTCCGCAATTTTACCTCTAAAGTTTGTATTTGATAGCATTTTAGTTTCGTCAGTTTTTTCATTAATTACTAACAAAATGACATTGGTTTTTTTTTATAAAAAAATATACTTTTTTTACAATTTTAAAAAAAATATTTAGTTTTTTTTTAATAATTTTTTAAAATAAAAAAGGTTGGTTGCATAAATAGCAATCAAGCCCAAAATAATGACAAATATAGCAAAATTTAAACATTTTGTAAATATGACCAAAAAATCAGTGACTATCACTGATAGACGGTTATCGCTGATATATGACTATCACTGATAGACAACTATCAGTGATAGTCACCGACAAAATTCTATAAAAAAATTGAGGTGATAGATTATTATCAGGGATAGACTACTATCAACGATAGAAATTTGCCATATTTGCAATTTTTTTTAAAAAAATGTTATATTTTTAATTATTTTACTCTAAATTACAATTACCCAAATAAAAATACTTTTTTATTTTTTTTCTTTCTCTCATTTCTTCCTTTCCCCTTCCCCTTCCTTCATCCTTCTTCTTTATCTCATCAATGGACGTCGCTGCCACCACCTCTTCTTCCTTCTTCTCTCTTTCTCGTTCCTCCTTTCTCCCCTTCTTCCCCACGTTTAAAAAAAATCATTTTTCAAATTTGGAACAAAACTCATATTTGGGTTCGTTCCAAATCTAAAACGAGAGGAACTTTCCCTTTGATTCAGACTGAAACGAAGGGAAAGTCTCATTCTTTTTAAGTATTGTTTTTTAAAACTTGGAGAAGAACGGGAGAAAGGAGAAAGTGGAAAGAGCAAGAGAATAAGCAGAGGAAAAGAAGAAAAGAGAAGGAAAAAAGAAGGTTGCAAACGATGGCTACGAACGACAACGGACATGGATGGGACGAGGGAGAATGATGGGATGAGGAGGAATAAAGAAGACGGAAGATGAGAAAGAAGAGAGAGAAAAAGAAATATTAAAAATATTTTTTATTTTAAAAAAATTAAGAAGTATATTTTTATTTTAAAAACTTAAAAATATTTTTTTTTTTAAAAATGTGACGCGAGCTTCTATTAGTTACCGTAACGAAAAATTGGATAGAGGGACCAAAATGGTACTAAAATCAAACCTCACGAGCTAAAATGTTGGGTTTGAAAACTCAGTGACCTAAATGCTACCAAACATACACCTCAGGGACCAAAAGAGTATTTTTTTTCCTTTATAATTTATGTTCAAAGTTTCTATTTATTTTCACAAATGACCAACTACATTTGAGGTTTTTCGTAGGAGTAAAGTTCAATTACTTGTAAGTCCTTCTTTTATCCCTCCCAAGAATGAAAATATTCATCGATATGTTAATGGTATCCGTAAATCTGAGAGTTCAATATAGATATTGAGGGTTAATCGATATCTTTTATAAATACCCATAAAACATAAAAAAAAAAATAGCATCCATTAATCTCAATATAAATATAAATATACTAATAATAAGTTCTATAACTTTTAAGGAGTGGTCGCAAGACTTCTTGTCGGAGGTTGTAGTCGGTGGTCGCCGGCGGAGAGGAGATGAAAAATGAGGGAGAAAATAATAGAAGAAATGGGAAGGAAGAAGAAGAATGAGAGATGAGAGAAAATAAAATAAAAGTGTATAAAAATTATTTATTTTTATTTTCTTTTAAAAAAATTAAAAACAAATATTTTTTAATAATAAAAAATGTCACACTAGTTTCAGTTAGCTATAGTAACGAAAAAATGGACGGAGAGCCAAAAATACTACTAAACTCAAACCTTTAAGTTAAAATGTCGAATTTGAAACATTATTAACCAAAAAGGTAAGTTACCTAAAACAAAACAAAAAAAAAACAAACAAAAAAAAATCATTCATAGGAATCGCAAACGTTACCCCCCAATATTTCAAAGTTTTATTACTGCGACCCTTAATCTCCCTCCAAACTGAAATGACAACGTTTGTGATCGAACCCTCTCTCGGGAGAAGCCCAAGCAACAAACAATTATATATGGTATATTTTTGTATAAATGAAAAAATAAAATATATTAGACACAATATTATAGTCTAGGTCCTTACTAGACAAAAACATCAATTTTATGTTTAATAAATCAATTATTTTTTGAAATATAATAGGAATTTTTTTTTTTTTTTTTTGAAAGGTAATATAATAGGAATTTCGTGAACATAAAATTGAAAGATTATGGAGTTATTAGATACCCTAAGGTTTAAGGATTTATTAGACACAATTTTATTAGACACAATATCAAAAAATTAAAGAAATTAATGGTAAACACAAAATATATATATGCAAAATTTAGAAATTAAAACATAAAATTTAGAAATTATAATAGAATTAAAACCTTATAATAATATGAACATGGGAAGGTTCCATTTTGGAACGAAACAAATACTAATTTAGGGTTTTGAAAAGGAAAATCGATATGGAATACAACATTATTAGAGCAAGGACAACAAACTTTTATAAAATACATACAGGGTACGTTCGTTTTGAAACTAAACAATGATATGAAGTTAGGGTGTTGAAAAGGAAAATAAAAAATTGAATATATAATATAAAAGTTCATGTATAAAAATAAAAAAAATGAATTTAATGAGTTATAAATATCTAGGGGGAAGTTTCACAATTAGGGTTTTGAAAAGGGATAAAAGGCAAGTCAAAGGACAAAAGGTAGACAAGACTAGAAATATTGGTGAGCAGCTACCAAAACAAAAGAGATATTATAATCATATTTAATGTCATACCAATATCCTATGTCATTCCAAGGAGACAAATACAAACACCCGATTAAGTCTTTAAGTTAACTTGAATATAACTCAACTGGTTAAAACATCGATAAAAAACAGTTCAAATTTTCACTGATATATATATTTCACTCACTTTTACATGTAAAGAAAAAAAAGTTAGAAACTCTCAATCTCTACCCTAAAATGTTGTTGTTGAACTACAATATATAAATATATATATATATATTTATTTATTTATTAATTAATTAAGCTTCTTCAAATAGAACCCAAGAAGTCTTTGAATGCATAAAACCAAACAAACATACATGTATATATGCATGCAATTCCCAAAACTTATCCCCTGAGAAAATTTTACATTTACAGCTTCCAAAATTTCATACTTTTCATTCTTTTTCTTTAATTTCATTTATTCATTTCAAACTCTCTATGCATCATAAAAAAAAAACATCTCATACCCATAACTATTTTCTTTTTCTAATTTTATTTACTAGTAACACAACAGAGTTTAAACCTATGACCTAACTTAGAAAACAAAAAATTAAAATGGCAACTACAGTCATATATCAATTCTTCATTTTTTTTCTTTAAATTCAATTAATGTAAGATGAGATGGAAGCTTCAATTTAAAAAAAAAACGATAATAATAGATGACTTATCTACTAAATTATGTTAAGATTTATGCTTATTTTCACTATTCTCGAGTGAGTACAATAAATATAAGCTAATTAATTAATCAATCAATCAAAACCAATCAAGTGTGCCTCTGATTCAGTGCAATAACTGAGATTTAAACATCCCATCACAATACCTTTGATCATATCATCATTAGAGAATAATAAGAACAACAATAGTAATAGTTATATAATTCAATCCGAGTTAAAAGAAGAAAAAAAATGAAGAAATTTTAATTTAAGGGAGTAGGAGACTGGGAAGGGGAAATAGTATCCTTCTTGGCAAGATTGTGCTTGTTGTTATGCATCCAAACCTTAAGAACTCTCCTCTTCACTCCAATCTCTTGACAGAATTGCTGCACCACACTCTCTTCTTGCTTCTGAATCTTCCATCCAACTTTCTCTGCAAACCTCAGCATCTTCTCCTTCTGCTCCGCCGTGAACTTCGTTCGGAACCGCTTCTTATTCATCATGTGCCCCGAATACGCCCTCGCCCCATTCCCAGGACCTGCTGCCTCCTCCTGGTCCTCCGACTCCGAGTGCCCGCCTCCCCCGCCGAGCATGTTGTACGACATTATCATGTGGTGGGGTTGTGCTGCCGCTGCTCTGGATGATATGAACGCTGTCCCCGCTGCGGTGGGATACGCAAATGCGGCGGCCTCTGGCGGGGCGATCATGTTCTTCCCTCCGACGAGGAGCTTCCGCCCGAGGCGGGGGTGGTGGAGCCAGTCATAGGACTCCCCGTCGATCTCTTTCCGGTGGAAGTTTCTGTGACAGTTGCAGGCAGAGCATGTGAGGGCTTCAATGGAGCCTTCTTCTCCACTCGGCATGAACTCGCCGCAGCCATCGGTGGCATTGCCTCCCATGGAGGCGGCGTGATTTTTGAGACACTCTTTGTATTTGACATGCTTCTTGTTGGTACTGTTGTTATTGTTGTTATTATGGTGGTGATTGTGGTGGTGGAGATCAGCTTCCATTTGAGAGGTTGGGAGTGGACTGCCACCGTTGACCGCCGCCGCGATGATGTGGTTGCGCGTGATGGAGGGGTCATGATGGTGGATGATGTGGTCGTGGTCGTGACCGCCGTAACGACTATTTAAAGGGATGGGAATGGGGATGGAAATTGGAGGATCTTGAGTAGTCAGCTCCATTATTATTAAGAAGTTGAAGAAAGAGAAATATGTGTATGTTGGGCTATAATTGGATTAAAGGGAGAGGCTTTATTGTGGGGAAGAAGAAAGAAATGAGAGAAATGGGTGTGGAAAGAAAGATGGTAGTAGATGGTTTTCTATATTGTCTTTGACAGAAGGAGAAGAAGAGAGATGAATATAGAAGTTTAGGGTTAAAGAGAGAAAAAGGGTTATAAAATGGGGAAATGAAGATCATAAGAGAAGAAAGAGAGAGTTATGGTTATGGAGATATATGGTGAAGGGCACTAAATAAGTAAGAGTTTATAGTTATACACAAAAACCAGAGAGCTCCTATCCTATAGGGCCCTACCACCTCAGAATTGTTTTTAAAAATAATAAAAAAAAAAAAAGTTCTTTTAACCGACAAAAGTGGAAAACACAACACAAGACATATTTTTAATTTTTTTTTTTAAGGAAAAAAGAAACAAAAAATAGAAAAGGAAGATGAGAAGAAGAAAGAAGAAAAAAGAAAAAAAAGAAGGGAAGTGGGGTTATGGATATTGGTTAGGTTTTGCTTGGCTTGCAAAACCAGACATCAAGTTTACGCAACACTACTTGGAGAGGCCAATGTTGTCAGAGAAAGAAGATGTTGTGTGAGTGAGTGTGTTTTTATTGTAAAATGTTTAGTTGGGAGGAAAACTGAGACATACATGTCTTCTCTACCACTGCAATTCTCATTTAATGCCCTTTTGTTTTTGGATTTGAATTTCAAAAATTACAATTCTAAACTCCACTTGGGTTACCCTCTTACTCTTACCTCCACTCCACTTAAAAATTATTTTCAAAACTTATATCTTAGGATTTTTTATATTAATAATTTACTTTAAATAACTTATTATAGAAATAGGGTAGTTTTGAAAGTATTTACAAAATTAGGGTACCTAAATCGGACAGACACGATTTTTCTAAATCGTGTCCATGGTACACAATTTACCCTAAATTGTGTACCATGAACACGATTTACATGACGTGTCAACTTAAGTCCTTAAGTTGTGTACCATGGACACGAGTTACATGTGACGTGACAAATCATAACAAATCCATGGTACACAAATTACCCCCTAAATCGTGTACCATGGACACGAGTTATTTCGAAATCGTGTCTATGATACACAATTTAGGTACCCTAGTTTTATAAATACTTTGAAAATTACTTTATTTTTATAATAATTTATTTAAATTACATTATTAATATAAAAATCCCTCATTTTAACTATTTTATTTTTGTTTTCCTGTTTTTACAGATTAATAAACTTATAAATACCACTACCTTTTGAATTTTCTTGTTTTGTTGATTTTTTTTTGATTTTTTTTTTTTTTTTTTTTTTTTTTTTTTTTTTTTTTTTTAAGCAACGTTTATAAAATCTAAACTAAAGTTTTAAAATTAAAAGTAGTTTAAAAACTTTTTTTTTTTGTTTTTAAAAATTGACTAAAGAATAATTTAAAAAATATTGTGAGTGTAAAAATTAAATTGTTATCAAATGGATAATTTTAAAAAGTTGATTTAAAGTTTTCTCTTATTCGCTTTGATAGATAAAGATTATATATATAAGAGTTTTGAAAGTAAAATTATTACTCATTATAAAAATTTCTGGTTTTGCCTGGGAAACTAAGAAAATTAAAAGTTTTACAAGATTAATCAACAAGAAAATAAATGAGTATTTATATTATTGATAACTAAAGCCTAGTTTGAGTAAATTAGTATTTAATAAATTTTAATTAGAAATTTGAAAAAGTTGGATGGAGTGATTGATAGAGTAATACCGATTTTAGAAATTGTTTGTCATGTTAATCGTGGGAGGATGAAGTTATGAAAAGATAAAATTGGAAATTATAAAGGTCGGTTAGAAGAGACTAGAATTTTTTGAAATCTACTCTCAAAAGTCACGCTCCAACAGATTTTAGAAAAACACAAAATTAAAAAAGTGATTATATTTAAGTTAATCTAAAACCTGTTTTACCAAACACAAAAACAGTTAACATTGTCTCAAAATTACTTGGTTGGATTTCAAACTCAATCTCAAATAGATTCTATATTATGAAGTATTTAAGTTTTTTGATTTTATTTTGACAACATGTGAGGGCGATGATCGAACCTGTGACATTTTGGTCACTAACTTATATAATATGTCAGTTGAGTTATGCTTATGTTGACTATGAAGTGCCCGTAAGTATATACTTCATCATATTTTGTTATGCTTTAATTGGTGTAAAGACAGAGAGATTACATTAAGATTCAAAAAAGCTTTATTCTTTTATTATCCAATGGGTTGGCTTTATATATTCCAGTTCCAGAGAGTGTTAAGTGCATAAATAGGGCAGCCATTTTAAAGGGTTTGTTTTTATGTGTCTTTATTCTTTGCAAAATTTGTTTTTATGTGAAGTTTATCTTTTTTTTTTCTTTTTTCTTTTTGTTGCTTTTGATCACTCCATAACATAAGTATGAGATTAAATAAATCACTGGGTAGACAGAGAGAGACATTGCAGTGTATTTATTGAATTAGAGAGTGTATGGGCCACAGGAATAAATGGTGTGGATGACATATCATGTAATGTAGCAGACCCAATCACACTTTTCAAGATGTGTTTCAGAGCTCAATTTATTTATTTATTTATTTTTTTTACCCTTTTCCTTTCTCTTCTCTTCTTTTCTTTTTCTTTTGGACAAAACAAAACCTTCTCCTTCACATCATCTCTCCCATCCACTCCTATTCACTTACCCTCTCTCCACCATATATGATCCCTATTTTTCTTCTTCAAGTTTCATAATTTTTTTTCTCCCCTCTTTTTTTTTTTTCTTACTTTTTTTTAGAACAACAGGTAGATAGAGAGGAACCAAGAACAAAAACAATTTCTCGTTAGCTGAACAAGAGACGAGAATGGGGAATACATTCATTCCCTGTTCATGCCCGGTTCCCCATCCCCACCCCGATTTCTTTCTTTATATATATTGTGAAAATCTCAGGTGTTTAAAATTTAGAGACAATAAAGTGAATCTATTTTCTCTGTATATCTCTCAGGTTGAATTATCTTACAATATATAATATATATAGGGAAAGGGAAATATACAAAAAGATTATGCATAAACAAATACAACATAAAGATTTGAATAAACAAAAAACTAAATATTTTGTTTCCTAGAGAATAGTTCAACACCCCCGTCAAGTTGGAGCGGAGGGAGAGATGTCGAGCATGCCCAACTAGTCAAGTAAGCGATGGAAAGCGTTTGCACCTAGTGGTTTTGTTAAAATATCTGCTAATTGATTAGAGGAACGTAGGTATGACGAAGAAATAAGCACGAGCGTGATCTTCTCACGAACAAAATGTCAATCGAATTCGATGTGTTTGATGCGTTCATAGAACACAGGGTTTTCACGATGTGAATAACGACTTTGTTATCGCAATGAACTGGAATTGGTTTGAGCGGTGAGAAGCAAATTTCAGATAGGAGAAAGGGAAGACATTGTAATTCAGACGTGAGTGCAGCAAAAGCACGATATTTAGCTTCGACAGAGGAACGAGAAACAGTTGGTTGTTTCTTTGATTTCCAAGAGATAGGACTAGAACAGAGCATGGTAAAATAACTAGTAGTGGAGTGTTACGTCTCCAAAAGTGCATATTTTAGGGACTTATTTGTTATAGAACTGTGTGAACTCTTAAGCGTTTTTGATATAATTTAGTTGAATACGTGCTTAAATATGAGAAATCAAGGAAGGAAGCTAAATTAGAAGTTATTTGTTAAAGGAACAAGAAAGGATAAAAAACGAAGCTAAAAGAGTTGTAATTCTGTATTGCAGGTAAATTGCGGAAACATTGCTGTCTCCGCAATGTTTAAGTTGAAATTGTTAAGTTGTTCCAACCGTCCGCCGTTTTGTTGCGATCTTTCAGCCGCCCAATTTCTCTCCTGCTGCCACGTGGAAGGTCGTCGTTTAGAATGGATGGTTCTCCTTGACTGAAGAGTACCTGCAAAATACTATAAAAGGAGGTCAAGGGGGAAGGAGAACAACAAGCTTGGAAGCGTAGAACTCTCCATCTCAACGCAGTTTCTCCCTATTCTCTCTTCCGGTTGTTGGCGTGAAGGAATCAGCTGTTGGCATCGATAATCTGAGAGGAAGAAGAGAAGATCCTTCTTCTCTTCTGATTGGATTCATCCCCAAACAAAGCTCACCTTCCCCTTCATCCGAGGCAATTGCGGCGAGGAGTTCACGCACACGTTTATCTGCTTTCTACTGCTTTCTTTCTTTCCTTTTCGTTTCTATTTGTTGCCATTTACTTCTGTTAGCTACATTGGTTCGATTCGTTTCCATTTGCTTAGTCGTTACTGCTTTATAGTCGTTGCACATTAAGTTTTGAATCTCATTCAATAGAGGAATTATTTGACAACTTCGCAAGTCTCTCATTGCTTTCTGTTTTCCTTTGCTCCCATTTAAATACTGT
Source organism: Herpetospermum pedunculosum (assembly GCA_028017165.1). NCBI lineage: Eukaryota > Viridiplantae > Streptophyta > Magnoliopsida > Cucurbitales > Cucurbitaceae > Herpetospermum > Herpetospermum pedunculosum. The sequence goes on along the minus strand of CM051528.1, from coordinate 45,651,018 downwards.
TCAACATGTTTAAACAATCTATTCTTTTCAACTCCACATCATCCATGAGTAACTAAACACACAAGGGTCTGCTAATGATGAATCTATAGGTAGAAATAAGTGAATTCAGCATGTAGGATAGCTTCAAATGCATTGAATGTATGTATGCTTCATCCCACGGACAATTTCGATTGGCCATCCATTTTGTCTAAAGAACTTCTAACCTCTGGAAGGAGTAAGAGTTCAGAGTCGTCTATTCATGCTAGCCTTTCATGGTAGCCAACAAACGACCTAGGAATAGGCGTTTTCCTAGCACAATTCATTAACTTGCTTATATAAATAGATGCTTAAGTCTTACTTGGATATGAGTGAACTAAAGGATCTAATGCATGTAATCGAGAGATGCATGAGAATGAGTTAAATTGATGCATGATAAGTTGATCTACTACTGAAGAATCGTATGAAAAAGCCTATAGAGGAGCCATTAGTTGACCTTGTTTCCCCATCTCACCCTTAAAACGCTGTTAGTTTAATTGCTAGAAAATTGCTGTCTGCGCAATTCCATAAGTCTATTTTTGCCTTAGTCATTTTTTCCAGTCTTTTGTTTTGCGATTTTATTGCTAGATAATTGCTTTCTCCGCAATCCTTTTTCTTCTACATTTAAGTTAATCTCTTTACTTGTCTTTGTTTATGCTTGCATATCTCGCACGTTCTTCATTAGTTAGGCACATTACTCTCCAATTCACCTCATTTATACCACCCTTTCTAATTTAACATCTCACTTCGTTAGTAACTAAGAATAAATCTATGTGGGAAATCAAATGAAAAAAATACTTATTACTTGCTACAAGACCATGTATGCTTGCATGTTCTGAGTGCTCTCACATCGCATTTTTATTTACACATTGAGCACGCAACAAGTTTTTGGCGCCGCTGCCGGGGATTTTGTTTAGTAAACACGAAGTTTGTTAAGTTAGAAACACAAAACTTAATATCTATTGGAGCTAATCTACTCTCATTTCTTTTACAGGTACCATCGGGTTAGTTTATGAATGAGCATTCAAGTAGCAATCTAGAGTTCAATTCTGAGCCTGAAAGATTACTTAGGGCCAGAAACAAAAAGCTAAGAAACGCCTCTTTAAACAACCCCCTGTAACTCAAAATATTGCTGACTCCGCGGAGTCGTCGCAATTCCATCAAACCGAAATGGATAGACCAGTCCCAAACCAAGCACCTACCATTCGCAACCCCATCGAAATTGCGAATGATAAGGATAGTGCCATCCTCTCATACTTAGTTCCCATGCCTCGGGAGCTTAACCCGAGCATTATACGCCCTGAGATTACTGCCAACTCATTCGAGTTAAAGCCAGTAATGTTCCAAATGCTGTCCACTGTGGGACAATTCTTTGGAGTGGAAAACGAAGATCCCCACAATCATCTGAGAAATTTCCTAGGAGTTAGTGATACTTTCCTCATCCCTGGAGTTTCTCAAGAAGCTTTAAGACTTTACCTCTTTCCTTACTGACTAAGAGATAAAGCCAAAACGTGGTTAAATTCCCTTCCCTCTAGATCGATTGTCAATTGGACAGATCTAGCTGAGAAATTCCTAGTCAAATACTTTCCACCTGATAGGAATTCCAACTTTCGTGATGACATAATCAAGTTCAAACAAGCCAAAAACGAATCCCTTCACGAAGCTTGGACAAGATTCAAAGATTTATTGCTCAAATGTCCACACCATGGCATTCCATGGTGTATCCAAATAGAAGTGTTCTTTAAAGGATGCAACCCCAGCACAAGGCAAGTGCTGAATTCTTCAGCTGGTGGTTCCATGCTTTCTAAGAGCTACAATGAAGCCTACGAGATTTTGGAGAAAATCTCAACCTCCCATTGTAGATGGTCAGACGATCCTGTAGAGCCTAGGAAAGCTCAAGACAAGGATGCCCTTAGTGCAATGAGTAGTCAAATAAACGCCCTGACCAATCTAGTTAAACAAATGGCTCAAGCCAATCTCCAACCTAGTGTCAACACCGCAGCAGCCATTTCAATGGGCGCATCAAATAGTCAAGGTGAGACACTAATCTGTGGGTTCTGTGGGGAAGGGAACTTGTATGATTTCTGCCCTGGGAATCCAGCCTCAGTCTGCTATGTTGGAAGTCAACAGCAGCCTAGGAACAACCCCTATTCTAACACCTATAATCCTGGTTGGAGGAACCACCCAAATCTTTCTTGGGGTGGACAACAAAATACTAACCAAGCACAAAACCAACCAAGACCGAGTGGAACACCTGGTTTCACTCAACAAAATAACCAATCCATGTACCAAAAGCCATATAACCAACCCATAGGATCATCAGTAGAGAATTTACTTAAAGAATACATTGCAAAAAATGATGCAACCCTACAAAGTCAGCAAGCCACCCTTAGGAGCTTAGAAAACCAAATAGGGCAGTTAGCGAATGAACTGAAAAATAGGCCCCAAGGTAGATTTCCTGCAGACACTGAAGTACCAAGAAGGGATGGAAAAGAGCAAGTTCAAGCAATTGAACTTCGTAGTGGAAGACCATTGGTGAGTGTTAAGTCTCCAAAAGTGACTTATTTAGGACCTATTAAGCTTAGAAAGATGCACACTCTTAGGTGTTTTTGATAGCATTTAGCCTAGACCTATGCTTAAATATGAGAATTAGAAGAAGGTAGCTAAATTAGGACTTATGTACAATAGGAGAGAAAAGGGTTGAAAACCGAAGGAAAAGAATGAAAAAACTGCATTGAGACAGCATTGCGGAAACATTGCGGACACCGCAATGTTTCAAGTGAAATCCGTAAGTTGACTGATCTTTTTCTGTTAATTTCCGTTATTTCAGGGATTCGTTCTTTCTCCTCCATCCATTCTGAAGTACGACGTTGAAGATTGATGGTTCTCCTTGGCCCAAATGCACCTGCAGATTACTATAAAAAGGGGTCAAAGTCGAGGGTTCAAACATCATCCGAAAGCGTAGAAGTCTTCTCGCAGTCCATCTTTTCTCCTGTTTTCCTTTGCCGTCTGCTGGTTTGCGGAGCTCAGCTGTTGGAATCGATAATCTGATAGGAAGAAGAGGAGATTCTTCTTCTCTCCCGATTGGATTCATCCAAGCAAGGCTGACCTTTCTCATCCTTCATTCGAGGCGGCTGCAACGAGACATTCGAGCTTGTTTTACTGCTTTTTGCTCTTCATTTCCATTTCCCAGCTTTGTCTTGTTGTTGTTTCTTCTCTAGTAGCTAGATCAGACTACTTCGTTGTGTTCTGTCCTCCTGTTATTTGCTTTAAAGCTTTTCTTTGTCAATCAAACAATCAAGTAATCAAATCTCAATTCTTCATTTCACAGTTTCTTGCCTTTACATTCTACTGCTTTCCCTTACTGTTTTGACTTTAAATTCCTCCTAAGCATGTCTGTTTCATCTCTTATATCTGTTTACCTTATATCCATGAGTAACTAAGTCACTTAGGGGCATGCTAATGACAACACTATAGGCTTAAAAACGTGAACCAAGCATGTAGGATAGCTCTCGAAGCATTGATTGTATGTAAGCTTCATCCCACGGGCAATTTCGATTGGCCATCCATTTTGTCCAAAGAACTCCTAACCTCTGGAAGGAGTAAGAGTTCAGAGTCATACTATCATGCTAGCCTTTCAAGGTAACCAGGAAACGACCTAGGAATAGGCGTTTCCCTAGTACAAACCATATTTTTCTGCCTTAACAAGATGCTTAAGACCTTACTTGGACATGAGTAAACTAAAGAATCTAATGCATGAAATCGGAAGATACATGAGAATGAGATAGTTTGATGCATAGAGAGTTGATCCAATGCTTGAGAATCGTGAGAAAAAGCCTATAGGATAGTCGTTAGTAGCCCTTAACTCATCATTTTACACACTTTCGCTGTTACTACAATTGCGGTAAAATTGCTGTTTCCGCAATTCTGCTAAGTTACAATTCTGTCTAGCTGTTTTTGTCTTCATTTATTAATCTCGTCTCTTCTCATTTGAGTTTAGCTTTGACTTGCACTTGTTTATGTTGCTACCCTCTTCGTATTCAGTAGGAAATAGACAATTAAAAACCAATTCTACCCCATCAAATCCACCCCTTCTTTCTTAACTTTACACTTCATGAATAGCTTATAATAAATCTCTGTGGGAAAACGAATGAAATATACTTACTACTTGCTATAGGACCATGTATGCTTGCATGTTCTGAGTGCTCTCTCTACCTTATTGCTTATTTATTTTAACACATTGAGCACGCAACAAGTTTTTGGCGCCGCTGCCGGGGATTTATTTAAGTGAAAACGAAGTTTGTTAAGTTTGAAACACCAAATTTATTGCCTATTGAAGCTGATCTGTTTCATTTCTTTTGCAGGTACTATTGGGTTAGTTTATGAGTGAGCCTTCAAGTAGTGATCTAGAGTTCAATCCTGAGCCTGAGAGATTACTTAGGGCCAGAAATAGAGCCAAGAAACGTCTCTTTAACCAACCCTCTATACCTCAAGTAATTGCGGGAACCGCAATTCCTCCGCAATTGTCTCAAGAAGAAATGAATGGAATAGTTCCAAATCCGGTGCCTGTCACTCGCAATCCCATCGAAATAACGAATGACAAGGATAGCGCCATATTGTCGTACCTAGTACCTATGCCTGGGGAGCTGAACCCCAGCATAATCCGTCCTGAAATCACTGCCAACTCATTCGAGTTAAAGCCAGTGATGTTCCAAATGTTGTCCACTGTGGGACAATTCTTTGGAGTGGAAAATGAGGACCCCCACAACCATCTTAGAAACTTCTTAGGAGTCAGTGACACATTCCTCATCCCTGGAGTTTCCCAAGAAGCCTTGAGGCTATACCTTTTCCCTTACTCTTTGAGGGACAAAGCCAAAACATGGTTGAACTCATTACCCTCAGGATCAGTCCTTAATTGGACAGACTTAGCAGAGAAATTCCTAGTCAAATACTTCCCACCTGATAGGAATTCTACCTTTCTTGATGACATAATCAAGTTTAAACAAGCTGACACTGAGTCTCTTCACGAAGCTTGGACAAGGTTTAAAGATCTTCTTCTTAAATGTCCACACCATGGCATCCCATGGTGTATCCAAATAGAGGTCTTTTTCAAAGGATGCAACCCCAACACTAGACAAGTCTTAAACTCATCTGCTGGAGGTTCCATGTTGTCCAAGAGTTACAACGAAGCCTATGAGATCTTGGAGAAGATCTCAGCATCTCACTGTAGGTGGTCAGATGATCCAGTTGAGCCAACTAGAGCTCAAGACAAGGATGCTCTAAGTGCAATGAGCAGCCAAATAAATGCCCTGACCAACCTAGTTAAGCAAATGGCTCAAGCCAATCTCCAACCAAGTGTCAACACCGCCACAACCATGTCAATGGGCACCCAATCAAGTCAAGGTGAGACACTTGTCTGTGGATTCTGTGGGGAAGGGCACCCGTATGAATACTGCCCTGGGAATCCATCCTCAGTCTGCTATATTGGAAGCCAACAGCAGCCTAGGAACAACCCCTACTCTAATACTTACAACCCTGGTTGGAGGAACCACCCAAACCTGTCATGGGGTGGCCAACAGAACGCTAACCAAAATCCTAACCAACCTAGACCGAGTGGAACACCTGGTTTCACTCCCCAACATAACCAATCAATGTATCAAAAACCTTACAACCAACCTGTAGGATCTTCTGTAGAAAACTTACTCAAGGAATACATAGCCAAAAATGACGCTACTTTGCAAAGTCAGCAAGCCACTCTTAGGAGCCTAGAGAACCAAATAGGCCAATTAGCCAATGAACTCAAGAGTAGGCCCCAAGGTAGACTCCCTGCTGACACTGAAGTGCCAAGGAGAGATGGTAAAGAGCAAGTTCAAGCAATTGAACTTAGAAGTGGTAGACCGTTGGTGAGCAGCACCAAGGACACACCAAAGAGAGTAGAGAACACTGAGTCTAGTGCTCCACTGGAGTCTCTGCCAAACCAAGGTCCACCACCAACTAGCACATCAGGAGCCAGGCTAGAGCCAATCATTGAGGAGATAGAAGAAATTCCAAGACCTCCACCTATCCTAAGGCGACCTGAAGTGCCTGCATATGTGCCACCACCTCCATATCCTCGAAGGCTTAAGAAGAAGCAGGAACAGGAAGTGCACTTTGATAAATTCTTAGAAATTCTTAAGCAAGTGCATGTCAACATTCCTTTTGTAGAAGTTTTACAGTCTATGCCTTCATATGTAAAGTTTTTGAAAGACATTATTACTAACAAAAAAATAATTGGTGAGTTTGAAACAGTAAACCTCACTGAGGAGTGCAGTGCCATACTCCAGAACAAGCTACCCAAGAAGGAGAATGATCCTGGTTCCTTCACCTTACCTGTAGAACTTGGAGGCAAGCACGTGGGCAGAGCGCTTTGTGACCTGGGCGCCAACATAAACCTCATGCCCCTATCACTATTCCGCCAGCTTGGAATAGGAGAAGCACGTCCAACCACTGTCACTTTACAGCTAGCAGACAGATCCATTGCATACCCTGAAGGTAAGATTGAGGATATTCTAGTGAAAGTTGACAAATTTATTTTCCTTGCAGATTTCATTATCCTGGATTATGAAGCAGACAAGGAGGTCCCCATCCTATTAGGCAGACCTTTTCTTGCCACAGGTAGGGCCCTGATCGACGTCCAAAAAGGTGAGCTCACTATGAGGGTTCATGATGAAGAGGTGAAATTTAGTGTGTATAAAGCTTTAAGGTACCCCTCTGACCTTGAATCCTGTGCTAGCGTGGACGTTGTAGATTCTTTGATGGACGAACAATTAGAGCATGAACTGTTGACTAAGCATGCTAATAACTATGTAGGATTAGAATTAACTGATTTAAACATAGCTGAGATAATGGACATATCTGTAAATAACCCTCAGCATGTTTGTATGAATATTGACTTAACTGATAGAGCCTTGAATCCTTTAAAGCCATCCATTGAGCATCCACCTGTATTAGAATTAAAACCTCTCCCCACTCACCTCAAATATGCATATTTAGGGAATAATGAGACTTTGCCTGTAATTATTTCTTCTAAGCTAAGTGAACAGCATGAGGTTGAATTAATATTACTACTTAAGCAACATAGGAAGGCTATTGCATGGACTATTGCTGATATTAGAGGCATTAGCCCTTCTTATTGCATGCATAAGATTATACTAGAGGAAGAACATACCCCTAGAGTAGACCACCAACGTAGGCTGAATCCCTCTATGAAAGAGGTAGTTAAGAAAGAAATAATAAAATGGTTAGATGCTGGTGTGATCTTCCCCATAGCTAGTAGTCAGTGGGTGAGCCCTATACAGTGTGTACCTAAAAAGGGTGGGATGACTGTGGTAGTCAATGAGAACAATGAACTGATTCCAACTAGGACTGTCACAGGATGGAGAGTTTGCATGGATTATAGGAAGCTAAATAAAGAGACCAAGAAAGACCATTTCCCTCTACCATTCATTGACCAAATGTTAGACAGAATAGCTGGTAGAGCCTACTACTGTTTCTTAGACGGTTATTCAGGTTATAACCAGACCACTATAGACCCTAAGGATCAAGAGAAGACCACCTTCACTTGCCCTTTTGGAACTTTTGCCTTTCGCAGAATGCCTTTTGGCTTATGCAATGCACCGGCAACTTTCCAAAGGTGCATGTTGGCAATCTTCTCTGATTTGGATGAGTCCATGGTAGAGATATTCATGGATGATTTCTCAGTCTTTGGGGATTCATTTACAAACTGTCTAGAGAATTTAGGACAGGTCTTGGCTAGATGTGAAGAGACTAACTTAGTCCTTAATTGGGAGAAGTGTCACTTCATGGTAGATGAGGGGATTGTCTTAGGTCATAGAGTGTCAAGGGCAGGTGTAGAAGTTGACAGGGCTAAGATAGAAATCATAGAGAAGTTGGTAGAGCCTCAGAATGTCAAGGCCATTCGAAGTTTCTTAGGGCATGCTGGCTTCTACAGAAGGTTCATTAAGGACTTTTCTAAGATAGCCAAGCCTCTGTGTGAGCTTTTAGAGCTAAATAGGCCATTCATCTTCTCTAAGGAATGTTTAGTAGCTTGGAGAACCCTTAAGGAAGCACTAGTCACAGCACCTATTATAGTAGGGCCAGATTGGGATCTCCCATTTGAGATGTTATGTGATGCTAGTGACTATGCTGTAGGGGTTATGTTAGGACAGAAGATTGACAAGCTAACACACCCTGTATACTATGCTAGTAAAACCCTGAATGAGGCTCAATGTAATTATACAACTACTGAGAAAGAGATGCTTGCTGTAGTGTTTGCTTGTGAGAAATTTAGAAACTATATTGTAGGCACTAGGACAATTGTGTACACTGACCATTCTGCCTTAAAGTATCTTATGAGGAAGGCTGATGCTAAGCCTAGGTTGATTAGGTGGGTGTTATTGCTGCAGGAATTTGATTTGGACATTCGAGACAAGAAAGGATGTGAAAATGTGGTTGCGGATCACCTGTCTCGATTGCAGCACAATTGCGAAAAAATTGCGGAACCCGCAATTTCTGATGCTTTTATTGATGAACATGTCTTTGTATTGACTCATCGTGATAACGATGAGGAACCTTGGTTTGCTGACATTGCTAACTTCCTTGCATCGCAGGTATTACCAGTTTTCAAGGGAGGACAAGAGAAGAAGAGGTTCCTTCATGAAGCAAGGAAATTCATATGGGATGATCCCATACTTTACAAGACATGTGCTGACGGCTTGCTAAGGAAGTGTGTTTCAGCTGCTGAGGCGAAGTCTGTGCTGCAGCACTGCCACACAGCTCCTTATGGTGGACACTTTGGTGGCCAAAGAACAGCTGCAAAGATATTTCAGAGTGGCTACTATTGGCCAACAATCTTCAAGGATGCCCACAACTATGCCCACAGCTGTGATGAATGCCAAAGAACAGGTAACCTCAGCCGCAAGGATGAAATGCCTCTCACCTACATCTTAGAGTTGGAGCTCTTTGATGTGTGGGGCATTGATTTCATGGGACCATTTCCCCCATCATCAGGTAACCTTTACATATTAGTGGCAGTAGACTATGTATCCAAGTGGGTAGAGGCCATAGCATGTCCCAATAATGATGCCAAAACAGTCATAAAATTCTTACATAGGCACATTTTTACTAGGTTTGGAACACCACGTGCTATCATTAGTGATGAGGGGACACATTTCATTAATAAGGCTATGGAGAGAGTGTTGGCTAAGTATAACATTAGACATAGAGTAGCCACTCTTTATCACCCACACTCGAATGGTCAGGCTGAAATTTCAAATAGGGAGATTAAGAACATCCTAGAAAAAGTGGTCAAACCTAATAGAAAGGACTGGTCATTTAAACTCGAGGATGCACTTTGGGCGTATAGAACTGCATATAAGACACCCCTAGGTATGTCTCCTTACAGACTTGTATATGGTAAAGCTTGTCATCTTCCATTTGAGTTAGAAATTAAGGCATTTTGGGCACTAAAAGAGTTGAATTATTGCGTGACCGATGCGGGAACGTTGCGGTCTTTGCAATTACATGAGCTTGATGAGCTTAGACAAATGTCTTATGAAAATGCCAAAATGTATAAGGAAAAGACCAAGATTTGGCACGATAGTAGACTTAGGATCAAGGACTTTAAGAAAGGCCAACTTGTTTTATTATTTAACTCACGATTAAGGTTATTTCCAGGCAAACTAAAGTCCAGATGGTCAGGTCCTTTCATGATTACTAATGTGTTTGTTCATGGTGCTATCGAGATAAAGAACTTGCAGCAAGGCCAACCATTCATGGTTAATGGTGCAAGGTTGAAGCACTACTATGAGGAAGGAGATGTGAAGACTCTCTCGGCCTTCCTCTTGACTGAAGCATGAAATTAAGAACGAGAGAGGACGAGTGATTGCTGTGCTCGTCAACATGAGGCTCATGCCTTAGTTTATTTTTTGCGATTTTTCGGTTATCATTTGTGTATAAGTTTGTATGATTTTAATTGCGAATTTGATGTGGATTTTATTTCTTTTTGTAGGGAATCGATAGAGGGAATCAAGGAGAGTAAATCCAGCTTTAATAATCAAGAAAATATTGGGCCAAATCAAAGATACGGTTGAGCAAAGATTGACATTTAAATGAAAAAATCCCCAACGGTCACTAGAATTGCGCTGGATTTGCAGAATCCGCAAAAATATAGCCGTTGGGATTTTTTCTATTTTCTTTATATCCGTTGAGACGCGCGTTGATCGATACGATTTCCCAAGTATCTGAACTCCAAGAAAGCTCTTTTCTCTTCATCTTTGATTCTTCTCTCCAAATCTCCAAGATTCAACAATGGTGCTAACAAGGGCCGAACGATCTGCGTCCAAGAAAAGGGCTGATGAAGCTGAAACGGCTGCGAGGGAAGCACTGCTTGCCTTGGCTGAGGCTGACGCCGCGCGAACTGAACGCCTTCCCAAACTTCCGATTCGCAAGAAGAAGTGGAAGGTCGTCACGGAGATCCCTGCTGGACCTTCTGAGCCAGCAGGCACACCCAAGAAGCGACGATGGAGTATGGCGGTGGCCGAGGAAGAAATAAAGGAAAAGACTCCCTCTGTGGAGAGTCAAGAATTGGGCCAGCCATCTCACGAGTCAACCGAGCGCAGCCTTTCACCAGCCTCACCGGTGCAAAGCCCTGAGCTCTCCTCATCGCCACCAGCGCAGAGCCCTGAGCAGCCGTCTTCACCACAGAGTTCTGCACAGACACCTACAGCAGAGCAAGGAACCACGCCGTCGCACACTTCCCCACGGCCTGACCCTGAATTCCCATATGGGGAGTACCAAGAATCAACGCAGGGCAGTGGGGAAGGTGAGGAAGAGGAGGTTTTCTCTCCTATGAGGGAAGCTAGCCCAGAGAGTCTTGAACAGAAGAATGACTCAATGGAGGAGACACTGGGGCTTGCCTCCAGCAGATCACCATCAAGGCTAAGCTCAAGAAGCAGAAGAAGGCCAAGATTCTCAAGGCCAAGCGGTCCAAGAAGCTGAAAAAGAAGAAGGCCAAGAGGGCGCATGCGTCAGAGAAGGAAAGCACGGAGCCGTCGCTCAAGAAACTCAAGGTTGAGGCTGCGGAGTCAGCCAAACCAACAGACAAAGGGAAGGCCAAGCTTTACCCTGAAGATGAGCCTCAGTCAGTGAGGTATGTGTCCTCTGACGCTGAGTCCAGAGGCATCGAGCTGAGAAAGAGGGAGTTGCTGCACGAGAAAGGCTTCCTCGACAGACCTGCTGACCTGCCGCAGTGTTTGCGCGCAGGAATTACAAACCACGGATGGGAGGAGTTTTGCAGACCACCCAATCAAGCCTACACAAGCATGGTGTATGATTTCTACGCTAATGTGCTTAGCCCTGAGGATGGCTTGTCTGTGGTCAGAGGGGTAGAAGTGGACTTCTCAGCAAAGGCCATCAACGAAGCCTATGGTCTGAAGGGCCAACAACATACAGATTATGCCCGGATTGTTGATGAGCCTACTGAGGCAGTCCTGGAAGAGGCCATTCGCACCATTGGACAGCCTGAGGCAGTCTGGACCGTGTCACGCAATGGGAGGCACACTCTCATGAGTGCCAACCTCACAGCTAAGGCGGCTGTATGGTTTGCCTTTGTAAGGAGGAAGCTGTCCCCCGTGACTCATGAGACCACCATCAACCAGAGCAGATCGCTGCTGGTCTATGCCATCATGCGAGGTCTCACGGTCAACGTGGGAGAAGTCATTGCTGCTGCCATTGCTGAGTGCGCTAAGAAAGGTAAGGGACCATTGTTTTTCCCTAATACCATAACTAAACTCTGTTTGCTTGCAGGAGTTCCCATTGAGCGGATGGAGCAGCAGATGGCTTACACAGGCCACTTGAAGCTACCTGCTGGTTTAAGGCTGAAGAGGAAAGGGAACATGGAATTCGAGTTGGATAGATTGGCTGCTGATCAGTCGCTGTCCATGGCGTGCCTGATGGATATGCAGAAGAGGATGGCTCAATGGGCCACTTAAGCGCAGGCATGGGACAAGGAGGTTGCAGACCAACTTGGGTGCACCTTCCCTGACTTCCCCACGAATCTCCTAACTCCATGGGTGCCTCCACGACCACGACAACCTGATGAGGATGAAGACATCTGAGTGCTGGTTTGAATTGCACTGAAGGGAGTATTGCTGTTCCCTTAGAAAAAAAAACAAAATCTGCTTTCTGATAGACCATGTAAATTATGCTGTTTTTAGTACAATTTTGATCTGTTTTAGTTGCTTAGTTTTATGTTTTTGAATTGTTTAGTATAGCCTGCTGCTAGCTGAGTAGGTAGGATAGTTTAGGTTTCTTTTTGTTGAGCGTGAACGACTGGATAAAGCATGCTTAGGGGCCTTAGTAACTGATATATCTGCCCTGACTTGATTGCGAAAGAATTGCGGTACCCGCAATTTTTATTACTGAGAGCATGTTTTGGACTGTCTGCTTAGCTAGGCTGTGATCTGTTTAAATTCTATCTTTTGCTGCTATCATGACTACCTTATATAGCTTATCTAAATGCATGCTGGATGAGTGTCATAGGACACCCTTTGATAGTTTAAAATTAACCTCTAAATAGCTCAGCATGCATAGCTGTAAGTCCTTGCCTATCTGTTTTTTCAAATTCCTGCTGCTGTGATATTTTCTTTTCGAATGTTCTGTCTATGCCTAGGGCTTTTAGATTCTCTTTGTTTTACCTTAGACTAGATGCTTCTAGATAGTTTGGGGGTGTGCCACCTCAGACACTCATTGGGGACAATGAGTAGTTGAAGTTTGGGGGAGGCCACCCTAGGCCTAGGAACATTCCTCTCTCCCTTAAAACATAAGCATTCTTCTTCTCCTTGACAAAAATAATGAACTGAAAAAAAAAAAAATGAAAAATAGAATAAGGAGGGGAGTCTCTCTTAGGTTGCTGAGTAATCAGTGCCAAGTGTGTAACCCACAAGTGGCATTGCATCAAAAGGCAACCAAAGGAAAGGCTCCACCTGAGAAAGAAAAAAAAAAGGAAAAAGTAGGGAGGAAGAATGTATACCTAGGAGTTGCAACTTTGTGGCTTAGATGTCCTATTTAAAAAGAACTCTGATCCTCAATTAGCTAAGCACAAAGTTGTAGCTTGTAGGGGTGTTTAGGGAGATGAGTGTATATCCAATGTAGTGATGTCAGGGTTTAGGTTGTTCTCTAAAAGTACTACTGTTACCATTAATACTAAGACTGACATGACTCTAAGGAATCCTAGGTAGCTCATAAATATAAACTAGAAGCATGTACTGAGTCTGGGGTAAAGCTAGGTAGAATTTGAAACCTTAGGGATAGTGGCATGATATGATAAAAGCAGGTAGATCAGTTGTAGGGAGTTAATAAAAGCAGTAGGAGTTTTAGGCATGCGAAATCAGAAGAAGCTAGATGAGAGGGTAGTTTTAAGCTTAGAAGTGTGTCACAGGACAGCACTGCTATAGATAAGAATATAAGGGAGTCAGTAAGTGGTTAAAGAAGAAGAAACAGCAGCCTAGGAAAGTCCTTAGATTGCTCGAGGACAAGCAAAACCTTAAGTTTGGGGGTGTGTTAAGTCTCCAAAAGTGACTTATTTAGGACCTATTAAGCTTAGAAAGATGCACACTCTTAGGTGTTTTTGATAGCATTTAGCCTAGACCTATGCTTAAATATGAGAATTAGAAGAAGGTAGCTAAATTAGGACTTATGTACAATAGGAGAGAAAAGGGTTGAAAACCGAAGGAAAAGAATGAAAAAACTGCATTATTGAGACAGCATTGCGGAAACATTGCGGACACCGCAATGTTTCAAGTGAAATCCGTAAGTTGACTGATCTTTTTCTGTTAATTTCCGTTATTTCAGGGATTCGTTCTTTCTCCTCCATCCATTCTGAAGTACGACGTTGAAGATTGATGGTTCTCCTTGGCCCAAATGCACCTGCAGATTACTATAAAAAGGGGTCAAAGTCGAGGGTTCAAACATCATCCGAAAGCGTAGAAGTCTTCTCGCAGTCCATCTTTTCTCCTGTTTTCCTTTGCCGTCTGCTGGTTTGCGAAGCTCAGCTGTTGGAATCGATAATCTGATAGGAAGGAGAGGAGATTCTTCTTCTCTCCCGATTGGATTCATCCAAGCAAGGCTGACCTTTCTCATCCTTCATTCGAGGCGGCTGCAACGAGACATTCGAGCTTGTTTTACTGCTTTTTGCTCTTCATTTCCATTTCCCAGCTTTGTCTTGTTGTTGTTTCTTCTCTAGTAGCTAGATCAGACTACTTCGTTGTGTTCTGTCCTCCTGTTATTTGCTTTAAAGCTTTTCTTTGTCAATCAAACAATCAAGTAATCAAATCTCAATTCTTCATTTCACAGTTTCTTGCCTTTACATTCTACTGCTTTCCCTTACTGTTTTGACTTTAAATTCCTCCTAAGCATGTCTGTTTCATCTCTTATATCTGTTTACCTTATATCCATGAGTAACTAAGTCACTTAGGGGCATGCTAATGACAACACTATAGGCTTAAAAACGTGAACCAAGCATGTAGGATAGCTCTCGAAGCATTGATTGTATGTAAGCTTCATCCCACGGGCAATTTCGATTGGCCATCCATTTTGTCCAAAGAACTCCTAACCTCTGGAAGGAGTAAGAGTTCAGAGTCATACTATCATGCTAGCCTTTCAAGGTAACCAGGAAACGACCTAGGAATAGGCGTTTCCCTAGTACAAACCATATTTTTCTGCCTTAACAAGATGCTTAAGACCTTACTTGGACATGAGTAAACTAAAGAATCTAATGCATGAAATCGGAAGATACATGAGAATGAGATAGTTTGATGCATAGAGAGTTGATCCAATGCTTGAGAATCGTGAGAAAAAGCCTATAGGATAGTCGTTAGTAGCCCTTAACTCATCATTTTACACACTTTCGCTGTTACTACAATTGCGGTAAAATTGCTGTTTCCGCAATTCTGCTAAGTTACAATTCTGTCTAGCTGTTTTTGTCTTCATTTATTAATCTCGTCTCTTCTCATTTGAGTTTAGCTTTGACTTGCACTTGTTTATGTTGCTACCCTCTTCGTATTCAGTAGGAAATAGACAATTAAAAACCAATTCTATCCCATCAAATCCACCCCTTCTTTCTTAACTTTACACTTCATGAATAGCTTATAATAAATCTCTGTGGGAAAACGAATGAAATATACTTACTACTTGCTATAGGACCATGTATGCTTGCATGTTCTGAGTGCTCTCTCTACCTTATTGCTTATTTATTTTAACACATTGAGCACGCAACAGTGAGCAAGAATAGAGAAGCACCAAAGCGAGTAGAGAATGAAGAGTCTAGTGCTCCACTGGATTCTCTGCTCAACCATGATCAACCACCTACAAGCACAACAAGGGTGAGGCTGAAACCTATCATAGAGGAACCAGAAGAAATTCCAAGGGCTCCACCTGTCATTAGGCGAACTGAATTGCCTACATATGTGCCACCACCTCCATTCCCTAGAAGGCTGAAGAAAAAACAAGAACAGGAAGTGCACTTTAATAAGGTTTTAGAAATTTTAAAACAAGTGCATGTTAATATTCCATTTGTAGAAGTTTTGCAATCTATGCCTTTTTATGTTAAATTTTTGAAAGATATAATTACTAACAAGAAAATCATTGGTGAATTTGAAACAGTGAATCTCACTGAGGAGTGCAGTGCTATACTCCAAAACAAACTTCCAAAGAAGGAGAAGGATCCTGGGTCCTTCACCTTACTAGTCGAGTTGGGAGGCAAGCACGTGGGCAGAGCTCTGTGTGATCTGGGAGCCAGCATCAATCTCATGCCCTTGTCTCTATTCCGTCAGCTTGGAATAGGGGAAGCACGTCCTACTACTGTCACATTGCAGCTTGCAGACAGATCCATAGCATACCCTGAGGGTAAGATTGAGGATATACTTGTCAAGGTTGACAAATTCATTTTTCTTGCAGACTTCATCATTCTGGATTATGAGGCAGACAAGGAGGTACCAATCTTATTGAGCAGACCATTTCTAGCCACAGGTAGGGCTTTGATCGATGTCTAGAAAGGTGAGCTCACCATGAGAGTTCATGATGAGGAGGTTAAATTCAGTGTATTTAAAGCTCTAAGGTATCCCTCTGATTCTGAATCCTGTGCAAGTATAGATGTAGTAGATTCACTGATAGAAGAACAACTTGAGCATGAACTGTTAATTAAACATGCTACTGACTATGTACAAATAAATATAACTGACTTAAACATTTCTGAATTAATGGATATATCTGTGGACAAACCTCAGCATGTTTGTATGACTAATGACTTGTCTGAAAGAACCACGAATCCATTGAAACCATCAATTGAACATACACCTCTATTAGAATTAAAACCATTACCTGATCATCTTAAGTATGCATATTTAGGAGAGCATGATACTTTGCCTGTTATTATTTCGTCCAAATTAAGTGAACAACATGAAATTGCGCTAATATTGCTGCTTAAGCAACATAAAAAAGCTATTGCATGGACGATTGCTGATATAAGAGGTATTAGTCCTTCCTATTGCATGCATAAGATATTATTGGAAGAGGAACATACACGTAGAGTAGATCACCAACGTAGGTTGAACCCCTCCATGAAGGAGGTAGTTAAAAAAGAAATTATCAAATGGTTAGATGCTGGTGTAATTTTCCCTATAGCCAATAGTCAATGGGTGAGTCCAATTCAATGTGTGCCTAAGAAGGGTGGGATGACTGTAATAGTTAATGAGAGTAACGAACTAATTCCAACTAGAACTGTTACAGGATGGAGAGTCTGTATGGACTATAGAAAATTAAACAAAGAAACAAAAAAAGATCATTTTCCTTTACCGTTTATAGATCAAATGTTAGATAGAATAGCTGGCCGAGCCTATTACTGCTTTTTAGATGGATATTCTGGATATAACCAAATTACCATAGACCCTGTGGACCAGGAGAAAACAACCTTTACATGTCCCTTTGGAACATTTGCTTTTCGCAGAATGCCTTTTGGCTTATGCAATGCACCAACAACATTCCAAAGGTGCATGTTGGCCATTTTCTCTGACTTAGATGAGTCCATGATAGAAATATTTATGGATGACTTCTCAGTCTTTGGTGATTCTTTTAATAATTGCTTAGAAAACTTAGGACAAGTCCTAACTAGGTGTGAGGAAACCAACCTAGTTCTAAATTGGGAGAAATGCCACTTTATGGTGGAAGAAGGAATAGTCTTAGGTCATAGAGTGTCTAGAGCAGGAGTAGAGGTCGATAGGGCCAAAATAGAAATAATAGAGAAGCTAGTGGAACCTCAAAATGTAAAAGCTATTAGAAGTTTTCTAGGTCATGCCGGTTTCTATAGGAGATTCATTAAAAACTTTTCAAAAATCTCTAAACCTTTGTGTGAGCTTCTAGAGCTTAACAAGCCATTTGTCTTCTCAAAAGAATGTTTCCTAGCTTGGACAACACTTAAGGAAGCCTTAGTCAAAGCACCAATTATAGTAGGTCCAATTTGGGACTTACCGTTTGAAATGATGTGTGATGCTAGTGACTATGCAGTGGAGGTTATGCTAGGACAAAAAATAGATAAACTAACACATCCTGTATACTATGCAAGTAAGACTTTGAATGAAGCACAATGTAATTACACAACCACGGAGAAGGAAATGCTAGCTGTAGTATTTGCCTGTGAAAAGTTTAGGAATTACATTGTAGGAACTAGAACCATTGTGTACACCGATCACTCTGCACTAAAATATCTAATGAGGAAGGCTGATGCTAAGCCAAGGTTGATTAGATGAGTATTATTGTTGCAAGAGTTTGACTTAGACATTAGAGATAAAAAAGGAAGCGAAAATATAGTTGCTGACCATTTATCACGATTGCGAAGTAATTGCGAGAAAATTGCTGAGCCAGCAATTTCTGATGCCTTTGTTGATGAGCATGTCTTTGTGTTAACACATCGTGATAACGATGAGGAACCGTGGTTTGCGGATATTGCTAACTTCCTTGCCTCGCAGGTACTACCAACTTTCAAGGGGGGGCAAGAAAAGAAGAGGTTTCTACATGAAGCTAGAAAGTTCATCTGGGACGATCCTACACTTTACAAGACATGTGCAGACGGATTACTGAGGAAGTGTGTATCAGCTGCTGAGGTAAAGTCAGTGTTGCAGCACTGCCATACGTCTCCTTATGGTGGACATTTTGGTGGCCAAAGGACGACTGCAAAGGTGTTCCAAAGTGGCTACTACTGGCCCACGATATTCAAAGATGCACACGACCATGCACACAGCTGCAATGAGTGTCAACGGACAGGTAATCTCAGTAGGAAGGATGAGATGCCTCTCACCTACATCTTAGAGTTGAAACTCTTTGATGTGTGGGGCATTGACTTCATGGGACCATTCCCTCCATCTGCAGGTAATCTCTATATACTCGTAGCTGTAGATTATGTATCTAAATGGGTAGAAGCCATAGCATGTCCATCAAATGATGCCAAAACAGTCGTTAAGTTCCTTAATAGGCATATTTTTACAAGATTTGGTACACCGCGTGCTATCATTAGTGATGAGGGAACCCACTTTAGAAATAAGGCCATGGAAAAGGTATTAGCTAAATACAATGTTAGACATAAAGTAGCAACCCCTTATCACCCACACTCAAATGGACAAGCTGAAATATCCAATAGGGAGATCAAAAACATACTTGAAAAAGTGGTCAAACCTAATAGAAAAGACTGGTCTTTTAAGTTAGACGATGCACTTTGGGCATATAGGTCTGCATATAAAACACCCTTAGGTATGTCTCCTTATAGGCTAGTGTATGGAAAAGCATGTCATCTTCCCTTCGAATTGGAAATCAAAGCCTTTTGGGCCTTAAAAGAACTAAATTATTGCGTGACCGATGCTGGAACTTTGCGGTCTCTGCAATTACATGAGTTAGATGAGCTAAGACATATGTCCTATGAAAATGCTAAAATGTATAAGGAAAAAACTAAGATTTGGCATGATAGTAGACTTAGGATCAAGGACTTTAAAAAAGGCCAGCATGTCTTGTTATTCAACTCACGGTTAAGGTTATTTCCAGGCAAACTTAAGTCTAGATGATCAGGTCCTTTTGTTTTGCCTTAGACTAGATGCTTCTAGGACAAGTTTGGGGGTGTGCCACCTCATACTCTCATTGGGGACAATGAGAAGTTTAAGTTTGGGGGAGGCAGCCTCTAGGCCTAGGAACATTCCTCTCTCCCTCTTTAAACATAAGCATTCTTCTTCTTTGAAAAAAAAAATGAAATGAAAAGAAAAAAATGAAAAACAAGAAGAATAAAGAGCAGTGTCTCTCTTGAGGTTGCTGAGTAATCAGGGACATTTGTGTAACCCACAAGTGGCACTGCATCAAAAGACAAACCAAAAGAAGAGACTCTACTAGGAAAAGAAAAGAAGGAAAAAGAAAAACCAAGGAAGAAGAGTGTATGCCTGCAAGTCATAGCCTATGTGCGTAGGTGTCCTGTATGAATGAACTCTGATCCTTAGTTTGCTAAGCACAGGGCTATAGCTTGAAGGTATGTTAAGGGAGATGAGTGTATATCCAATGTAGTGATGCCAGGGTTTAGGTTGTTCTATGAAATGTACTACTGTTACTTGTGTGTGTACTAAGACTGGCATGACTCTAAGGAATCCTAGGTAGCTTAAACAAAAAGACATTAGAAGCATGTACTGAGTCTGAGATAAAACAAGGTAGAATTTGAAAACTTAGGGATAGCTGCACAATGAACCTAATGACATAAGGGAGATAGATTAGTTGTAGGAAATTTATAAAAGCAGTAGGTTCACAAGGCAAGAGAAATCAGAATAAGCAGAATGAGGAGTTAGTTTGAACTTAGAAGAGTGTCACAGGACAGCCATGCCTTAGATAGTGAACTTAGGGAAGTCAGCAAGTAGTCAGATAGAGTGATAGCAGCCTAAATAAGCCCTTATATTGCTCGAGGACGAGCAATAACTTAAGTTTGGGGGTGTGTTACGTCTCCAAAAGTGCATATTTTAGGGACTTATTTGTTATAGAACTGTGTGAACTCTTAAGCGTTTTTGATATAATTTAGTTGAATACGTGCTTAAATATGAGAAATCAAGGAAGGAAGCTAAATTAGAAGTTATTTGTTAAAGGAACAAGAAAGGATAAAAAACGAAGCTAAATGAGTTGTAATTCTGTATTGCAGGTAAATTGCGGAAACATTGTTGTCTCCGCAATGTTTATGTTGAAATTGTTAAGTTGTTCCAACCGCCCGCCGTTTTGTTGCGATCTTTCAGCCGCCCAATTTCTCTCCTGCTGCCACGTGGAAGGTCGTCGTTCAGAATGGATGGTTCTCCTTGACTGAAGAGTACCTGCAAAATACTATAAAAGGAGGTCAAGGGGGAAGGAGAACAACAAGCTTGGAAGCGTAGAACTCTCCATCTCAACGCAGTTTCTCCCTATTCTCTATTCCGGTTGTTGGCGTGAAGGAATCAGCTGTTGGCATCGATAATCTGAGAGGAAGAAGAGAAGATCCTTCTTCTCTTCTGATTGGATTCATCCCCAAACAAAGCTCACCTTCCCCTTCATCCGAGGCGCTTGCGGCGAGGAGTTCACGCACACGTTTATCTGCTTTCTACTGCTTTCTTTCTTTCCTTTTCGTTTCTGTTTGTTGCCATTTACTTCTGTTAGCTACATTGGTTCGATTCGTTTCCATTTGCTTAGTCGTTACTGCCTTATAGTCGTTGCACATTAAGTTTTGAATCTCATTCAATAGAGGAATTATTTGACAACTTCGCAAGTCTCTCATTGCTTTCTGTTTTCCTTTGCTCCCATTTAAATACTGTTCAGCATGTTTAAACAATCTATTCTTTCCAACTCCACATCATCCATGAGTAACTAAACACACAAGGGTCTGCTAATGATGAATCTATAGGTAGAAATACGTGAATTCAGCATGTAGGATAACTTCAAATGCATTGAATGTATGTATGCTTCATCCCACGGGCAATTTCGATTGGCCATCCATTTTGTCTAAAGAACTCCTAACCTCTGGAAGGAGTAAGAGTTCAGAGTCGTCCATTCATGCTAGCCTTTCATGGTAGCCAGCAAACGACCTAGGAATAGGCGTTTTCCTAGCACAATTCATTAACTTGCTTATATAAATAGATGCTTAAGTCTTACTTGGATATGAGTGAACTAAAGGATCTAATGCATGTAATCGAGAGATGCATGAGAATGAGTTAAATTGATGCATGATAAGTTGATCTACTACTGAAGAATCGTATGAAAAAGCCTATAGAGGAGCCATTAGTTGACCTTGTTTCCCCATCTCACCCTTAAAACGCTGTTAGTTTAATTGCTAGAAAATTGCTGTCTGCGCAATTCCATAAGTCTATTTTTGCCTTAGTCATTTTTTCCAGTCTTTTGTTTTGCGATTTTATTGCTAGATAATTGCTTTCTCCGCAATCCTTTTTCTTCTACATTTAAGTTAATCTCTTTACTTGTCTTTGTTTATTCTTGCATATCTCGCACGTTCTTCATTAGTTAGGCACATTACTCTCCAATTCACCTCATTTATACCACCCTTTCTAATTTAACATCTCACTTCGTTAGTAACTAAGAATAAATCTCTGTGGGAAATCGAATGAAAAAATACTTATTACTTGCTACAAGACCATGTATGCTTGCATGTTCTGAGTGCTCTTACATCGCATTTTTATTTACACATTGAGCACGCAACATGGAGCGTCGGGTACTGGGATAACCAACCTAGTCATAATCAACATATCCGATGAGGAATAAGGAACTAGAGGCAGATAAGAGTATGTCGTTACCAACAAAACCTTTAAGGTAATAAAGTACTCTATGGGCAACATTTAGATGAGTTGAACGAGGACTTCGCATAAATTGGCTTAGTGTGTTAACAACATACTAGATGTCAAGTCGAGTAACTGTTAGATACAAGAGGCGACCAATGAGACGATGTTAAAGCGAAGGATCGGAAAGTGGACTATCGTCATAGGGATTGAGACGAAGGTGTTGTTCCATAGGAAAAAGATGAGGGCCGAGTGCAAAGCAATTCCGAATCATCTAAAATATCAAGAGTATATTTGCGTTGACATAGAACTAAACCTTTCTTAAAGCGAGAAACTTCAATTCCTAGAAAGTATCGAAGGGGACCGAGGTCCTTAACGGAGAAAGATTGGGAAATAAATTGCTTTGTCTTGGAGATATATTTTTCATTATTTCTAGTGATGATAATATCCTCAACATATATAGACGATGACATAAACCGACATACTCTCATGGACGTACGTGAAGAGTCTATAACCACAAATAGATTAACGAAATCCACGACGAATGATAGTAAAGGCAAATTTGAAAAACCACTGACGAGATGTCTGTTTAAACACATAAAGAGACTTATGTAACTTACAAACACGAGTGTCGATAGCGGAGCAAAGACTAGAAGGGAGTTTTACAAAAGTTTCTTCGTGTAGATCTCCTTGTAAAAAGGCATTATTTACATCGAGATGATGGAGAGACAAATTATTAATGGTGGCAATTGAGAGGAGGAGACAAACAATAACTAATTTTGCCACAGGTGCAAAAGTGTCATGATAATCAACTCCTTCAATTTGTGTATAGCTTTTGGAAACTAAACGGACCATATAATGTTCAATAGAATCATCAAAACTATATTTGATTTTATAGACTCATTTACATCAAATACGAATTTTACCAGATGGTAAGGAGCATAGAGACCAAGTCCCATTGGATTCAAGAGCGTGAAGTTCGACAGTCATAGCATTACGCCATACAAAAGACTGAACTGCTTGTGTGTAACTTCGAGGTTCTTTGTGATCAAGTGTTGGGTTTTATGTCCTAACACTCGTGGTTTGTAAACGTTGTAAATGTAATATGTCTATTAATGCAATAAAGAGTTATTGAGGTTTATTCAGTAAAGGTGTTTATTGAATATAGTGAAACGTGTTTGCATTAACCTGTACCAATAACAACACCCTTGGCTGAATATGAGTACTTGAGCTTCATGTATGACATGATTGTGGGTCAAGCTCAAGTAGTCAGTCAAAACGCTCTATAGTATACGGATAAGGTCGGGTACCTTATTCTGGTAACACTATTGGACGCGGTTCGCTTTGTATTGTACAAAACGATGTGATCCGAATCGTTTCACATGGAGATGTGCGAGCGGGGGCGTCCTATGCAAAGAGTTTGCATTAGACAGAACCAAGATAAAGTCACTTTCTCTTTATAATACCGTTTACTGGTGAGACCGACTTTATCATCTTTTGATGACCTAAGGTAACTCGTTCTTAATCCTGAGCTTACTATGAACTCCTGCTTATTCGAGAGTATCCTTAGCCTTGTATGGGTGAGAGTGGCAGGTCGCCCACTCAATAAGCCTACCAACTTGGGGATAAACTCGAATAGGTAGCTGGGGACATAGTGTGGCAAGATGGAATTCACTCCTACCCTCATTAGGGTCTAGTAGATAGGTGTTCCCTTAATAGCTGACTCCGGGGCTTGAACATGAGGCATCATCCTCTTCTGTGTGAAGAGGATTCTGATCTGATGATTGGATCACAGATCAAATGTTCATTAGAGGTGTCAGTGGTACTTAAGGAACACGAGGTATCACAGAGGTTAAACGGTTTAAAAGACCTAGCTGTGATAACAGACACCTGTGAAGAATCGACTTACCCATAATGGTTTTATCAAGAGGACATAATATATCTACAGTGAGGAGAGTGCAACCCTCGGACTATAGTGGAGTCTCCGGGGGTTAACGAATGTTGGTTAGTTCGGTTGAAAGAGTTTTGACCGGATAATCTCGTATCGTTGGAGCTCATGATCTGTAGGTCCTTTAGGTTCTCCTTGCTAGCTCGGATAACGTCGTGCAACAGTATAAGAGAAATTAAAAAGAAAAAGAATTTGAATTGTTCAAATTCGGTTTGTGAAGAATGATGGACATATTTAAATGTGATTTAAATATGAGTATGACCTAAAACATGAATAAGATTCATGTGTAAAAAAGTCGATTTTTGGAAAATCGGGTTTAATCATATTATTTAATTAATATTTGATATTGAATTAAATAATATTTATTAATTAAAAAGTTTAATTAATAATTATATATATATATATATATATTTTATTTATTAAAAAGTTTAATAAATAAAATTATTATTATTATTTTTAATAATAATAATAATAATTAAATATATATATATATATATATATATATATATATTTAGTTTGGCCCTAAGAGGATAGAGGTGATGAGGGGTATACAAAATTGTTCAGAGAGTTTTTTTTGGTTTTTCATTTTTAAAAGCTCTGAACTCCTCTGCATTTCATCTTTCTTCTTCTTCTTCTCATTTTCTTTTCTTTTCTCTTCTTTCGGAGTCCCACTACTCCGTTGCGCGGCGCCGAGGATAGCGGGACTACCTAGGGTGGTTCTCAGGGCGTTCGTGAGAAGAGGCCGAAAGAGTTCGTGACGTGGAACGGCCGACGAACTTGAAGAAATTCGAAACTACAAGGGTATGTATTTCTAATTTCTTAATTCCGTCGTTTTGAACATGTTTTTTATTTGTTAAATTGATGAAATTAGAGTATCATCGATCCAAAATCGCTTTCCGTTGCGTATATCGCTCCATCAATTGGTATCAGAGCGATTTTGTGATTAACTCAATTGGCATTAATTTAAGTTGGTGGGTATTTTAATTTAGAAATTGTTTCTAAATTGGCGTCTAAAGTGAATATCGATTTTGACATTGTTTCTTTTTGAATTTCCTTATTTGTAATTGCCCGAGAATGTATGGGCTTTAATGTGTGCTGAAGTGTATGTATTTTTAGAGTTATTAGAGTCCATATAGGTTTCTTTGTGAAAGAAGCTCCAGTTTTGAGCTCGCCGAAATGTTCGGTATAAGTTCAAACTCGTTCTAGGCAATTCGAAGAGAAGCTCAATTAGAATTTGGCCGAAGCGTTCGGGGGAGCAAGTTTGTCAAAGGCGGTGCGAAGAGTTCGAAGTTCGCTCAAGACTTAGCTTGTTTTTTTTTTTTTTGAGTACATTGGGGGTGGGGGGATTCGAACCACAGACCTCTTGGTCATCAAGTCATACATATGCCAGCTGAGCTATGCTCGCTTTGATCAAGCTTGTAATAAAATAGTTATTGCTTGCTAAATGTCAAAATCGATCTACTTTAGTGTGTTTAATTAATTATGCATAGCGTATGTATGTTTTAATTAAAATCCATGTTTGTATGTGCATAAAGTATGCCATATAGATTTAAAATCCCACCACAGGAAGCATGCTCCATGCATTGAAAATATGTTATGAGTGTTATAATATATAGTATGCAATTTTAGGAATACATGAGTATTAATATAAGTGTTATATTAATTCATAAATTAGATGTTGTTTGCTTAATAGAATAATTGATATAATTGTTATATTAATTATGAAATTAAACTTCCAACATTATTAGTTGCATATTGTATGTTATAAGTGTTATAATGTATAGGATGCATGCTTACTTCATGAGAATTGATATAAATGTTATATTAATTTATGAATTAGGAGTTGTATGTTTAAGAGCATAATTAATATAAGTGTTATATTAGTTATGAAGTTAGGCATTCAACTTGTCATGCCTTAGTGTTTCATGTTTGAGAAGCATGTAGATGTTTGTTATAGTATGTCTAAGTTTTTGCAAGAGTTGTAAAATTGGATAAACTTATAAAATCTATAACAAAGATAACGGCATGCTCATTTAAGGTTAAATGATTCGGTCTGTTTATTAGATAAAATAGGTCGATATCTCATAAATACTAAGGTTATGAGAAACTCACCCGGTGAAATCCTGTTCGAGGTTGGAGGTATTTAAGTTGACGGTTTACGGAACACCTTCTACCTGGGAACGATCCGGTACTTGAGTAAAGTTAACCCGGTTTTATGAGCGTGCGCGAGAGGTGTGAGGTTAATTAAACTTGTTAATAACCTAGACCTCTCAGGTAAAAAGTTTACCTAGACTTAAGGTTTAAATTTATTAGCCGGATAAAACCTGAGTAATTTACCCTAAAACCGTCCACGATGCTTAATAGAAGTGTTGAGAAGGATCATATGATATATCCCTCTCCTGCTACGCACTCTGTTGCGTGCTCAATGTGTTAAAATAAATAAGCAATAAAAGAGAGAGAGCACTCAGAACATGCAAGCATACATGATCTTATAGCAAGTAGTAAGTATTTTTTCATTCGTTTTCCCACAGAGATTTATTATGAGCTACTCGTGAAGTGTATTGTTAAGAAAGAATGGGTGGATGTGAGGGGGTAGAATTGGTTTTAAGTTGTCTAATTTCTAAGGAATATGTAAAGGGTAGCAACATAAACAAGTGCAAGTCAAAGATAAACTCAAATGAAAAGAGAAGAGATTAACAAACGAAGAGGAAATTGGCTAAACAGAATTTTAAACTTAGCAGAATTGCGAGAACAGCAATTCTACCGCAATGTTACTAACAGCGAAAGTGTGTAAAATGGAGAAACAAGGGCTGCTAACGACTCCTCTATAGGCATTTTTATACGATTCTCAAGCACTGGATTAACTCACTATGCATCAAACTAACTCAATCTCATGTATCTTCCGATTTCATGCATTAGATTCTTTAGTTTACTCATGTCCAAGTAAGGTCTTAAGCATCTTGTTAAAGCAGAAAGATATGGTTTGTACTAGGAAAACGCCTATTCCTAGGTCGTTTTCTGGCTACCTTGAAAGGCTAGCATGAGTGTATGACTCTGAACTCTTACTCCTTCCAGAGGTTAGGAGTTCTTTGGACAAAATGGATGGCCAATCGAAATTGCCCGTGGGATGAAGCTTACATACAATCAATGCATTCGAGAGCTATCCTACATGCTTGGTTCACGTTTTTTAGCCTATAGTATTGTCATTAGCATGCCCCTATGTGACTTAGCTACTCATGGATATAGACAGCACAGAAATAAGAGGTGAAGGAGACATGCTTAGAAGAGAAATAAACTTAAAACAGCAAGGTAAAACAGTAGCAGCAAAAGATAAGAAGCTGTGAAGTAATGAATTGTGCTTTGATTACTTGATTGTTTGAATGAACAAAGGAAAGCTTAAAGTGAATAACATAAAGACAGAAAGCAACGAAATGAAATGAACTAGTCACTAGAAGAGAAACAACAACTAAACAGAGCTGGAAATTAGAAATAAAAGACAGAAAGCAGTAATTGAGCTTTGAACGCCTCGTCGCAACCGCCTCGGCTGAAGGAAGAGAAAGGATAGCCTTGCTTGGATGAATCCAATCAGGAGAGAAGATGAAATCTTCTCTCCTTCCTATCAGATTGTCGATTCCAACAGCTGGACCTCTCAAACCAACAGACGGAGAAGAAAAACAGGAGAAAAGATGGAGCTGCGAAGAGACTTCTACGCTTCGGATGATGATCAAACCCTCTACTTTGACCCCCTTTTATAGTAATCTGCAGGTGCGTTTGGGCCAAGGAGAACCATCCATCCTCAACGTCGTACTTCAAAATGGATGGAGGAGAAAGAACGAATCCCTGAAATAACGGAAGAGTGTACATCTTTCTAAGATAAATAAGTCCTAAAAAGATCACTTTTGGAGACGTAACACACTCCCTATAGTTCACAACGTGAGAATTTTGCTTGGCCTCATGATGCCATATAGGGCATCTCCAGACGGGTGGTGTTTGCAACTTTCAATAGCAAGGTGAATGGAGTAAGTATCTATAGTAAGTGGGAGAAGGAAGTACGTCAGTACATCCTACGGTCTCCTCCATTAGATTGAATCGTTAGATTCTCATGTTCAGCCTGCAGGCTGCCCTTGGGGCACCATCCAAACGGAGGGCTGGGCATGGGAAATCGAACACCTCAGTCACCATTTTTGGATAAAGAAACATAGGGTCATTCCCAACACTGACATTCCATACGGTTGCTATGTTGGGGCCGTCCTGTGCGTTCTAAAAATGGAGGGTCACACTTGCAGCTTTGCTAAGGTGTTAGTAAATCTTAACCAAAAACGATAACTAAGATGTTATAGGAATAAGAGTCATTCCATACGGTTGAATGTCTTGGTTTAGTGAAAGGGTGCTTGACTACCCTACGGTAGCAACCATTCTAACTCACTAAAGTATCGTTTCATCTAAATAAAGAACTTGAGTACTTTATTTACTGCTAAACTTTCTGATTGGTTTAAATAGGTTAAAACTGTTCCACTAATAGATGTATATTTCTTTTCAGCATGTCTAGCTCGTTTAAAAACGTATTAGCTTCGGTTAAGTTAACTGGCGAAAAATACGAGACCTGGAAAACGAACTCGAATATGATTCTTGTTCGTGATGATCTTAGGTCTGTCTTAACAGAGGATTGTTCTCTTCCCAGCTCAGTAATGAGTCGTGTTGAGAAGAAACAACAAAGTAAATATGATTTGCTTGTTCTAGAAACGTGTTTAGCGGAAAATGATAGTCATGCCTGGATCCTCGATTCAGGAGCCACTAATCACGTTTGTTCTTCGTTTCAGGAAACTAGTTCCTGGCAGCCACTAGCTATAGGTGAGATAACTCTCAGAGTTGGTACTGGAGAGGTTGTCTCAGCTAAAGCAGTGGGAGCTGTTAAGTTATCCTATAGAGATAGTTACATTTTACTCGAAAATGTGCTATTGGTTCCTAGCTTCAAGAGGAACCTAGTCTCTATAGCTTGTTTATTAGAACAAATATATAAAGTATATTTTGCTGATAATGAAGCTATCATTAGCAAAAGAGGTGTACAAATTTGTTCTCCTAAACTTGAGAACAACTTATATGTGTTAAGACCGACAGAGGTTCAAGCTATTTTGAACACTGAGATGTTTAAAACAGCTGAAACTCAAACTAAAAGGCAGAAGCTTTCTCCTAGTACCTATCTTTGGCACTTGAGACTAGGCCACATTAATCTCAATAGGATTGGGAGGTTGGTTAAGAGTGGTCTCCTAAATCGTTTAGAGGACAACTCTTCACCGCCTTGTGAGTCATGTCTTGAGGGCAAGATGACCAAACGACCTTTTACTGGTAAAGGTTATAGGTCAAAAGAACCTCTAGAAATCGTGCATTCGGATCTCTGCGGTCCTTTGAATGTCAAAGCACGAGGAGGGTATGAATATTTCGTCAGCTTCATTGACGATTATTCTAGGTACGGCTATCTTTACCTAATGCATCGTAAGTCTGAAACTCTTGAAAAGTTCATTGAGTATAAGGTAGAGGTTGAGAACACATTAGGTAAATCGATAAAAACAATCCGATGTGATCGAGGTGGAGAGTATATGGATACTAGATTCCATGACTATATGATAGTACATGGAATCGTATCTCAACTCTCAGCGCCCGAAACACCATAGCAGAACGGTGTATCCGAAAGGAGAAATAGAACTCTGTTGGACATGGTTCGTTCTATGAT
Source organism: Herpetospermum pedunculosum (assembly GCA_028017165.1). NCBI lineage: Eukaryota > Viridiplantae > Streptophyta > Magnoliopsida > Cucurbitales > Cucurbitaceae > Herpetospermum > Herpetospermum pedunculosum. Next base: position 45,621,461 of record CM051528.1, on the reverse strand, counting down.
GAGCTATGCTCAGCTGCCTAGTTCGTTTTGGGGATACACAGTAGAAACGGCAGTATACATTTTGAATATTGTTCCCTCGAAAAGTGTTTCTGAAACACCTTTTGAGCTCTGGAAAGGGAGTAAAGCTAGTTTACGTCATTTTAGAATTTGGGGGTGCCCGACACATGTGCTAGTACCTGGTCCAAAGAAATTGGAATAAAGTTCAAAATTGTGCCTATTTGTAGGCTATCCCAGAGAAACGAAAGGTGGTTACTTTTACGATCCTCGAGAGGACAAGGTATTAGTGTCGACTAATGCCACGTTCTTAGAGGAGGACCACATGAGAGATCATCAACCTTCGAGCAAAATAGTTTTGTCCGAATTATCCAGAGAAGCTACAGAGGGATCAACAAGAGTTGTTGAACAGGCTGGTCCTTCTCAAGAGTTGAGAGAGCCTCGACGTAGTGGGAGGGATGTGAGACAACCCGACCGCTACATTGACTTGTCTGAGACTCAATTCGTCATACCTGATGATGGAATTGAGGATCCATTGACCGTTAAACAGGCAATGACAGATGTAGACAAGGATCAGTGACTCAAAGCCATGGACCTCGAAATGGAGTCTATGTACTTCAATTCGGTCTGAAGTCTTGTAGATCAATGTTACGTCTCCAAAAGTGACTATTTTAGGACTTATTTGCTATAGGAAGTTGTACATCCTTAGGCGTTTTTGATAGGATTTAGCTTAAACTTGTGCTTATATATGAGAATTAGGAGAATGAAGCTAAATTAGGACTTTTGTGTAAAAGGAAAGGAAAAGAACCAAAAACGAAGTTAAAGACTTGAAAATTGCACATTGCGGAAGCATTGCGAAAACATTGCTAAAACCGCAATGTTTTAAGTGAAATCCGTAAGTTGTCTAACTAATTTCTGTTTTGTTCCGATCTTTCAGGGGCCCATTCTTTCTCCTGCTGCCACGTAGAAGAATGACGTTCAGAATGGATGGTTCTCCTTGACCCAATCGTACCTGCAGAACACTATAAAAGGAGGTCAAGATGGAAGGTTGAAACACACTCGAAAGGCGTAGAATTCTCATCTCAGCGCAGTCTTTTCTTCCTGTTTTCTCATCCGTCTGTTGGTTTGAAAGGATCAGCTGTTGGAGTCGACAATCTGATAGGAAGGAGAGAAGATTTATCTTCTCTTCTGATTAGATTCATTCAAGCAAGGCTTTCCTTCACCCTTCAGCTGAAGCGTTCGCATCGAGAATCTCACGCACGGATTTACTTTCTTTATTGCTTTCTGCTGTTTCCATTTCCTTTGTTGCTTCTGTCTGTTGCATTTCCCTTTCGTTAGCTACTCTACTTCATTTCGTTGCTGTCTGTTTAGCTTTAGTTGTTCAAAGTTACCATTTGTTTAGTTCAAACGTTGGTCAATCAAAGTATTATTTTCGTCAATTCACAAGCTCTTCATCTCGTCTGTTTACTGTTTTCCTTCTCTGTTTTGACCTTTATAATCTGTTAAGCATGTCGTCTTCATCTACTCTTCCCATTCTATCTTCATCCATGAGTAACTAAATCACATAAGTGTTGGGATTTATGCCCTAAAGCCTCGTAATTAATTAATAATTATTTGATAATTATTTTATTATTAATATTTGTAATTTATAATATTCATTATATAAATAAAATCCAAGGTTATTAGTGTAATCTTGAACTGTATGTAGTTGACATACGGGAGGATCATGTTCAAGTAATAACCTAAATGGTCTATAGTATATGGATAAGGTTGGGTGCCTTATCCTGGTAACACTATTGATACGGCCCACTTTGTAATTGTTACAAATTATTTGATCCAAATCATTCATGTAGAGACATGTGAGTGGGGGTATCCTATACAATGAGTTTGTATAAGACTCGACCACGAAATATATAATCTCTCTTTATAAATCCGTTATTTGAGAAGATTAATATTTCACAGGATGATCATATGTGACTCGATCTTAATCCTGAGTGAGTTATGAACTCCTACCTGTGAGGGCTCGTCCTTTGATTTGTATGGGTGAGAATGGCCTTTATAGCCGATTCAATAAGCCTACCATTTTGGGGACTTGACCAAATAGGGAGTTGGGAACATAAGTTTCACAAGATGGAATTCACTTCTTCCCATATAGGGAAAGTAGATGAGTAGTTCCCTTAAGTGCTGATTTCGGGACTTGAACAATGAGGCCCCACCCTCTCACTGGCCCGAGAGGGACTTGGTTTATGGTTGGATCATAAACAAGTTGTTCATTAGAGAATCAGTGGTACTTAAGGTGTAAGATGTAATTACAGGGGTAAAACGGACTTTTGACTCAGCTGTAATTACGAACAACTCGTGAAGGATCGACTTGCATGTAATGGTTATATTCATGGACACAACTCGTCTTACAGTGCATAAGAGTGCAACTCTAGGCCTATAGTGGAATGACCTAGAGTTAATGAATGAAAGTCAATTAATTAATGAGTTTAATGAATTAATTTTGTATCATTGGAGCTTATAAATCTGTAGGTCCATAAGGTCCCCTTGCTAGCTCATAGTAACACTAAAAGGATCAATTTAGTTGAAAGAAAATTTGAAATATTCAAATTAATATTTAATATATTTGATATATTAAATGTAGAAGAGTAAATATATTTATTGTATTTGATACATTAAATATTAGAGGAAATAGTTTATGTATATGATACATTAATATTAAAAACTATATACATATGTTATTTGAATGAGATTCAAATTGGTTTAAAGTATATTATAAAAGATTAATTTTATAATATTTGAATAAGATTCAAATAAATATAAAATACATATTTTAATATATTAGATATTAAAATGTATTTTATAAAATAAAATTAATTCCTAAAAGCCTTATTATAAATAAGACATTTAGGTTTAGCCAAAGGGTTGGCCAAACACACTACTCACCTCTGCAGAGAGAATTAGTCTCTCATTATTTCAAAGAGCTCCCACAAGCCTTGATCCCGTGTTCGAGTCATAGCGAGGAAGATCTCGTGGCAAAAGGAACACAAGAAGATGATTATTCATCAAAGGTAATTTCATATATGCTTAACTTGTATGTTAATTTAATTCTAAATAAACCAAAGTAACGATTCCAAACGCTTCCGCTGCGGGGAATGAAGAGTTCATTCCCTTCAATAAGGGCATGCTAATGACAAGTTTATAGGTAAAAACACGTGACTCAAGCATGTAGGATAGCTCTCGAATGCATTGAATGTATGTAAGCTTCATCCCACGGGCAATTTCGATTGGCCATCCATTTTGTCCAAAGAACTCCTAACCTCTGGAAGGAGTAAGAGTTCAGAGTCGTACATCCATGCTAGCCTCTCAAGGTAGCCAGAAAACGACCTAGGAATAGGCGTTTTCTTAGTACAAACCAATACTTGCTGTTATAAAAAGATGCTTAAGACCTTACTTGGACATGAGTAAACTAAAGGATCTAATGCATGAAATCGGAAGATACATGAGAATGAGTTAGTTTGATGCATGATGAGTTGATCTAATGCTTGAGAATCGTGTGAAAAAGTCTATAGAGGAGTCGTTAGTAGCCCTTGTTTCCACACTTTACAGAAAATTCGATGTTAGTAACATTGCTAAATAATTGCTGTTTCCGCAATTCCCTTAGTTAAAATTTCGCCTTAGCCATTTCTCTCTCGTTTGTTGTTCTCTTCTTTACATTCTAGTTTATTAGCTATTTGCACTTGTTTATACTTCCATCATTTACACATTCCTTAGTAATTAGGTACTTAAAACCAAATCAACCCCAATTAATCCACCCATTCTCACTTAACAAATCACTTCGCTAGTAACTAAGAATAAATCTCTGTGGGAAATCGAATGAAAAAATACTTATTACTTGCTACAAGATCATGTATGCTTGCATGTTCTGAGTGCTCTATCATTGCTTCTTTATTTTAAACACTGAGCACGCAACAATCAACCAGATGGTGAAAGACCCATCGGTTGCAAGTGGATCTATAAGAGGAAACGAGACCAGGCGGGTAAGGTGCAAACCTTTAAGGCCCGACTTGTGGCAAAGGGTTTTACCCAGCGAGAAGGGGTGGACTATGAAGAAACCTTTTCTCTTGTTTCCATGCTAAAGTCGATTAAAATACTCTTGTCCATTGCCGCATTTTATGATTATGAAATCTGGCAAATGGATGTCAAGACTGCCTTTCTTAATGACAATCTTGAAGAGAGTGTCTATATGGTCCAACTAGAGGGGTTCATAATTCAGGGTCAAGAGCAAAAAGTTTGCAAGCTGAATCGATCCATTTATGGGTTGAAACAGGCATCTAGATCCTGGAATATAAGGTTTGATACTGCAATAAAATCTTATGGCTTTGAACAGAATATTGACGAGCCTTGTGTATACACGAAGATTGTCAATAAGGCTGTAGCTTTCTTAGTCTTGTATGTAGACGATATACTACTCATTGGAAATGATGTAAGGGTTCTTACTGATGTAAAACTGTGGCTAGCAACCCAATTCCAAATGAAAGAGTTGGGAGAGGCTCAGTTTGTTCTTGGGATTCAGATCGTAAGGAATCGCAAGAAAAAAACGTTAGCACTGTCTCAGGCATCATATATAGATAAGGTGTTATCTAGATATTCGATGCAGAATTCCAAGAAAGGTTCGCTGCCGTTTAGGCATGGAATTCATTTGTCTAAGGGACAGTCTCCTAAGACACCTCAAGAGGTTGAGGACATGAGACGGATTCCGTATGCATCTGCAGTTGGCAGTCTGATGTATGCTATGTTATGCACTAGACCTGACATCTGCTTTGCAGTCGGAATTGTCAGTAGGTACCAGTCTAATCCAGGATATGACCACTGGACCGCCGTTAAACATATTCTCAAGTATCGTAGGTGAACGAGGAACAATGAGCTCGTGTATGGGCCTAAGGATATGATCCTGGCAGGATACACTGACTCTGATTTTCAGACTGATGTAGATTCACGAAAATCTACATCAGGATCAATGTTCACTCTTAACGGAGGGGCTATAGTGTGGATGAGTATCAAGCAAGGTTGTATTGCTGACTCCACCATAGAGGCTGAATCTGTCTCAGCTTGTGAAGCGGCGAAGGAAGCAGTATGGCTCAGGAAGTTCTTAACAGATTTGGAAGTTGTTTCAAATATGAATTTTCCCATCACACTTTATTGTGATAACAGTGGTGCTGTGGAAAATTCTAAAGAACCTCGGAGTCATAACCGCGGGAAGCACATCGAGCGGAAATATCACCTTATTAGGGAGATAGTGCAACGAGGAGATGTGACGTCACACAGATTGCCTCGGAGCACAACGTTGCTGATCCGTTTACAAAGTCTCTCACGAGTAAAGTGTTTGAGAGACACCTGGAGAGTCTGGGGTTGCGAGCTGCTAGATAGGACAGTGAGAGATACTTTGTATTCCTGACCAGCATTCGTCCCACAGACATGTTAGTCCAAGTGGGAGTTTGTTGAGTTTTATGTCCTAACCCTCGTGGTTTGTAAACGTTGTAAATGTAATATGTCTATTAATGTAATAAAGAGTTATTGAGGTTTATTCAGTAAAGGTGTTTACTGAATATAGTGAAACGTGTTTGCATTAACCTGTACCAATAACAACACCCTTGGCTGAATATGAGTACTTGAGCTTCATGTATGACATGATTGTGGGTCAAGCTCAAGTAGTCAGTCAAAACGCTCTATAGTATACGGATAAGGCCGGGTACCTTATTCTGGTAACACTATTGGATGCGGCTCGCTTTGTATTGTACAAAACGATGTGATCCGAATCGTTTCACATGGAGATGTGCGAGCGGGGGCGTCCTATGCAAAGAGTTTGCATTAGACAGAACCAAGATAAAGTCGTTTTCTCTTTATAATACCGTTTACTGGTGAGACCGACTTTATCATCTTTTGATGACCTAAGGTAACTCGTTCTTAATCCTGAGCTTACTATGAACTCCTGCTTATTCGAGAGTATCCTTAGACTTGTATGAGTGAGAGTGGCAGGTCGCCCACTCAATAAGCCTACCAACTTGGGGAAAAACTCGAATAGGTAGCTCGGGACATAGCGTGGCAAGATGGAATTCACTCCTACCCTCATTAGGGTCTAGTAGATAGGTGTTCCCTTAATAGCTGACTCTGGGGCTTGAACATGAGGCCTCATCCTCTTCTGCGTGAAGAGAATTCTGATATGATGATTGGATCACAGATCAAATGTTCATTAGAGGTGTCAGTGTTACTTAAGGAACAAGAGGTATCACAGAGGTTAAACGGTTTAAAAGACCTAGCTGTGATAACGGACACCTGTGAAGGATCGACTTACCCATAATGGTTATATCAAGAGGACATAATATATCTACAGTGATGAGAGTGCAACGCTCGGACTATAATGGAGTCTCCGGGGGTTAACGAATGTTGGTTAGTTCGGTTCAAAGAGTTTTGACCGGATAATCTCGTATCGTTGGAGCTCATGATCTGTAGGTCCTTTAGGTTCTCCTGGCTAGCTCGGATAACGTCGTGCAACAATATAAGAGAAATTAAAAAGAAAAAGAATTTGAATTGTTCAAATTCGGTTTGTGGAAGAATGGTGGACATATTTAAATGTGATTTAAATATGAGTATGACCTAAAACATGAATAGGATTCATGTGTAAAAAAGTCGGTTTTTAGAAAATCGGGTTTAATCATATTATTTAATTAATATTTAATATTGAATTAAATAATATTTATTAATTAAAAAGTTTAATTAATAATTATGTATATATATATATATATTTTATTTATTAAAAAGTTTAATAAATAAAATTATTATTATTATTTTTAATAATAATAATAATTAAATATATATATATATATATATATATATATATATATATATTTCGTTAGTTTGGCCATAAGAGGATAGAGGTGATGAAGGGTATACAAAATTGTTCAGAGAGAGTTTTTTTGGTTTTTCATTTTTAAAAGCTTTGAACTCCTCTGCCTTTCATCTTTCTTCTTCTCCTTTTCTTTTCTTTTCTCTTCTTTCGAAGTCCCACCACTCCGTTGCGCGGCGCCGAGGATAGCGGGACTACCTGGGGTGGTTCTCAGGGCGTTCGTGAGAAGAAGCCGGAAGAGTTCGTGACGTGGAACGACCGACGGACTTGAAGAAATTCGAAACTACAAGGGTATGTATTTCTAATTTCTTAATTCCGTCATTTTGAGCATGTTTTCTATTTGTTAAATTGATGAAATTAGAGTATCATCGATCCAAAATCGCTTTCCGCTGCGTATATCGCTCCATTATCAAGGACTTTGGAGAGAAAATAAAGGTGAGAGGAATTAAGTGGTTCCAAGAGAAATAATTAGATAAGGGAAAGGAAGTAGAAAAATGAGTGACATACATAATCACTCAAATGGGGAGGTGGTTTTCGAATATCTTAGGCTACTCAAAATTAGAGGTCGTGCAGGGAGAATCATGCTCCGGTGAAATGACATCATCATTAATTGAACTATTGAGCTCTAAAGATAGGAGGGATGAAGTAGTTGGATCAGATGATAAAGAATTTGAAGAGGCATCAACAATTTGAGTAAAAGAGGGAATAAATGATAGAGTTGGATTTGATGATAAAGAGTTTGAAGGGTCGTCATCATTTTGAGTAACAGAGGGAATAGATGATGGAGGTGGAATTGGCGATAAAGAATTTGGAGGGTCATCATCGAAAGAGGTGATAGTGAGACAACGATAATTAAGATGAGAAGAGGCATCTTGATATGGAAAAGTTGATTCATGAAAGACAACATCGCGGGAGACATAAATACGGTGGCTAGGTGGGTCGTAAAGACGATATCCCTTTTGACCATAAGGGTAACCGACAAAAATGTAAGGTTTGGCTCAAGCATCAAACTTGTGTTGAATGTGCATCTTTTTGGCGAAGCATAGACAACAAAATATACGCAAGAAAGTATATGAAATAACTTTGCCAAATAATACTTCATGTATGGACTTAAAGTTGAGGATGAGAGTTGACAATTTATTTATGATGAAAGTAGCCGTAAGAATGCATTTTCCCCAAAAAAGACAGCAAAAAGGTGTGCTTGAAAGCGTAAAGCACGAGCAACATCGAGTAAGTGACAATGTTTGCGCTCAACAATTTCATTTTGTTAATGCGTGGAAATGAAAATTCGTTGGTGAATGATCCCATGAGTATGAATCCAAAATTGAAATTTGGATTAAAGAAACTCAGTTTCATTGTCAGATCTAACAATTTGAAGTTGTGGAATAAAAATGCCACCTTTACTAGTATTAATTTTACTTATAGTGGAATTAAATTGTTGATTAATTTGATTAGAGAATTAAGTTATCATATCAAATGTCTAAGATTTATTTTTCATAAGAAAGACCCAAGTGCAACGAGAGAAGTAGTCAACAATGGTTAAAAAGAAATGTGAATCATTCTTAGATGGAACAAAAAAATGCCCCCAAATATCAACATCTCGAAACTCAAAGCTTTTAGATGAGCGAGAAATACTTTAAGAGAAAGAGTGACGAGATTATTTAGCTTGTGGGCAAATATCACAAATAAAACCTTTATTTGCAAAAATATAAGAGAAATTCTGAACAAGAAAATTAAAGCGAGAATTACAAGCATGTACTAGGCGGGAATGTTATACATAAATTTATTCAAATGACTAAAATAAAATACACTATTCGGGACAGGGACATCATCCAAGTAGTAGAGCCCATTTTGATAACTACCCTGACCGATCTTCGTCTTCGTCATATGGTCTTCAAACAAACAATGTAATTTTGAGAAAGATACTTCACAATTAAGTTCATTTGTTCATTGTGCAACAATTAAAAAATTGTGGAACAGTTACCCTGAAATAATCTTCATCTTCGTCATATGGTCCTGAAAAAAACAATGTGATTTTGAAAAAAATATTTCACAATTAAGTTGATTTGTTAATTATGGAACGATTAAAAAATTGAGCTTAAATGATGGAATATAGGAGACATCCTTGAGGGTGAGTGAAGGTGAGCACTAATATCAACACATAAAAGCCAGGATGGTGCTCTAGTTCTTGCAGTGGAAAGTGCTGATGTGACATGGTTGCTAGATTCAGGTGCGTCATTTCATACTACAGGGAATCGTGACATTTTTGAAAATTATGTTGCAGGAAATCATGGAAAGGTGTATCTTGCCGATGGAGAGCCTTTGGATATCATTGAGACTAGTGACGTGAATTTAAAAATGGCGAATGGTTCAGTCTGAGAAATTCGCAAGGTACGTCACATTCAAAATATGGTGAAGAACTTGATTTCTGTAGGACAATTAGACAACGAAGGATGTGAAATATCCTTTGGCAAAAGAAATTTGAAGGTTACAAAAGGTGTCATGTTAGTCGCTCGAGGAACCAAGTTAGGGACTTTATATGTCCACAACAATGACAAGGACATGGTGGTTGTTTTAGATCATTCGAGTCAGGCTGATCTATGGGATAACAGGGAAGCTACAAGGACTAAAGGCAGTTGAACACAAGTTGTGTGAGAGTTGTATCTTTGGGAAGCAGAAGCGTGTCAGTTTCTAAAGTGTTGGGTTTTATGTCCTAAAACTTGTTGTTTGTAAACTGTTATGTTTGTAAATAATCTATTTAGAATAAAGAGTTATTAGTTTTATTCAGTAAAGGAGTTTATTGGAATAAAGTGAAACGTGTTTAGGTTAATCTATACCAATGACCAACACACATGGTTGAATATGAGTATTTGAGCCTCATGTATGACATGATTGTGGATCAGGCTCAAGTAGTCAGTCAAAACGGTCTATAGTATATGGATAAGGCTGGGTACCTTATCCTGGTAACACTATTGGATGCGGCTCACTTTGTATTGTACAAAATGATGTGATCCGAATCGTTTCACATGGAGATGTGCGAGTGAGGGTGTCTTGTGCAAAGAGTTTGCATAAGACCGAACCGCGAAATATGTCGCTCTCTCTTTATAACACCGTTTACTGATGAGACCGACATTTTCATTTGATAGCCTAGGTAACTCGATCTCAATCCTGAGCTCGCTATGAACTCCTGCTTATTCGAAAGTATCATTTGACTTGCACGGGTGAGAGTGGATCATAAGCGCCGACTCAATAAGCCTACCATCTTGGGGATAAAGTCGAATAGGTAGCTGGGGACATAGTACAACAAGATTTGAGTTCATTCCTAACCCGCTCTTCAGGGTTAGTAGATAGGTTGTTAATAGCTGACTCTGGGGCTTGAACAATGATCGCTCAGACTCTCATGAGATGAGATGGTTAATTGATCTGATGGTTGGACCACAAATCTATTGTTCATTAGAGGTGTTAGTGGTACTTAAGGAACAAGACGTAATGCATGGGTTAAACGGTTTAAAATGACCCAGCTGTGATTACGAACAACCTGTGAAGGGTCGACTTGCCAGTGACAGTTATATCAGAGGACATAATATATCTACAGTGAGGAGAGTGCAACCCTCGGACTATAGTGGAGTCTTTGAGGGTTAACTAATGTTAATTAGTTCGGTTAAAATAGTTTTAACCAGATAATCTCGTATCGTTGGAGTTCATGATCTATAGGTCCTTTAGGTTCTCCTGGCTAGCTCGGATAACGTCGTGCAACAATATAAGAGAAAAGGAAAAAGGAAAAGAATTTGAATTGTTCAAATTCGATTTTTGGAAGAATGATGGACAATTTAAATATGGGAATGACCTAAAACATGAATAGAATTCATGTGTAAAAAAGTTGGTTTTCGAAAAATCGGGTTTAGCCATATTATTTAATTAAGATTTGATATTGAATTAAATAATATTAATTAATTAAAATGTTTAATTAATTAATATATATATATATATATATATATTTTATTTATTAAAATTTTTAATAAATAATTTTTTTATTATTATTTAAAATTAATTAAGAATTAATTTTTAATAATATATATATATATATTTATAAAAATGTGTCTTACATGCAATTACATGTAAGACACATGTTTATTAAATTAATATATATGGTATATATATATAATTGGCTAAACCTACAAGTTTTTTGAGTGCATCTTGGGGTAGACGATTGAAAAAAAAGAAATTTAAAACTTATTTTTGAAGTTTTATATATTTTGTTTCAGTGTTGTTCTACCTTTCGGCCTTCATCAGTTTTCTTCTTCTTCTTCCTCTCTTTTCTTTTATTTTCAGAGTCCCACCACTCCGTTGCACTACGCCGAGGATAGCGGAACTACCTGGGGTGGTCCTCGGGGCGTTCGTGAGAAGAGGCCGAAAGAGTTCGTGAAGAGGATTGACCGGCGGATCTTGAAGAAATTGGAACTACAAGGGTATGTATTCTAAATTTCTTAATTCCGTCTGTTTGAGCATGTTTTCTATTTGTCAAATTGATGAAATTAGAGTATCAACGATCCAAAATCGCTTCCGCAGCTTGATACGCTCCATCAATTGGTATCAGAGCGTATTTTGATGAACTCAATTTGCATCAATTTAAGTTAGTGGGTATTTTAATTTAGAAATTGTTTCTGAATGGACGTCTAAAGTGAATATCGGTTTTTGCATTATTTCTTTTTGAATTTCATTATTTGTAATTGCCCGAGAATGTATGGACTTTAATGTGTGCTGAAGAGTCTGCATTCTTTAGAGTCATTAGAGTCCATATAAGTTTCTTTGTGAAAGAAGCTCGAGTTTTGAGCTCGCCGAAATGTTCGGTGCAAGTTCAAGCTCGTTCTAGGCGATACAAAGAGAAGCTCAAAGAGAAATTTACCGAAGGGTTCGGAGAGCAAGCTTGTCCAAGGCGGTACGAAGAGTTCGAAGTCTGCCCAAGTTTTAGCTTGTTTTTCAAGCTTGTAATAAATTAGTTATTGCGTGCTTGATGCCAAAACCGATCCACTTTAGTGTGTTTAATTAATTATGCATTGCGAATGTATGTTTTAATTAAATTCCATGATTGTATGTGCATAAAGTATGCCATATAGATTTAAAATCCCACCGTAGGAAGCATGCTTTATGCATTAAAAATATGTTATAAGTGTTATAGTATATAGTATGCATATTTGAGAATTCATGAGTATTAATATAAGAGTTATATTAATTCATGAATTAGATGTTGTTAGTTTAATAGAATAATTGATATAAGTGTTATATTAATTATGAAATTAAACATATGACATAAATTGCCCTGGTTTTATGCATATTGTAGGTTATAAGTGTTATAATGTATAGGATGCATGTTTAATTCATGAGTATTAATATAAGAGTTATATTAATTCATGAATTAGATGTTGTTTGCTTAATAGAATAATTAATATAAGTGTTATATTAATTATGAAATTAAACATCCAACATTAGATGCATATTGTATGTTATAAGTGTTATAATGTATAGGATGCATGTTTAATTCAGAGAATCGATATAAATGTTATATTCGATATAAGTGTTATATTGATTATGAATTAGGAGTTGTATGTTTAAGGGCCTAATCGATATAAGTGTTATATTGATTATGAAGTTAAATATTCAACTTGTCATGCCTTAACGATGCATGTTTGAGAAGCATGTAGATGGTTGTTGTAGAAAGTCTAGTTTTTGCAAGCGTTGTAAAAATGGCTTAGACTTTTAAAATCTATAACAAAGATAATAGCATGTTCATTTAGGGTTAAATGATTCGATCTGGTTCATTAGATGAATAGGTCGAAATCTCGTAAATGCTAAGGTTATGAGAAACTCACCCGGTGAAATCTTGTCTAAGGTTGGAGGATTTGAATTGACGGAACACCTCCTACCTGGGGACTATCCGGTACTTGAGTAAAGTTAACCCGACTTTATGAGCATGTGTGAGAGGTGTCAGGTTAGTAAAAGTGTTTATAACCTAGACATCTTAGGTAAAATGTTTGCTTAGACTTAAGGTTTTATTTACTTAGCCAGATAAAACTTGAGTATTTACCCTTTACCGTCCACGATGCTTAGTAGAAGTGTTGAGAAGGAATATATGATATATCCCTCTCCTGCTACGCACTCGCTATAGTTCACAACGTGAGAATTTTGCTTGGCCGTGTAATGTCAATAATGCAATCCCCAGAAGGGCGGTGTTTGCAACTTTCAATAGCAAGGTGAATGGAGTAAGTGTCTATAGTAAGTGGGAGAAGGAAGTACGTCAGTACATCCTACGGTCTCCTCCATTGGATTGAACTGTGAGATTCCCATGTTCCGCCTGCTAGGTGCCCACGAGTGGTACCGATCCCTACGGAGGGTCGTTTCATGGGAGTCAAACAAGTCACTCACCATTTATGGATAAAGAAACACAGGGCCATTCCCAACTCTGATATTCCCTACAGTTGCATCGTTAGGGCCGTCCTGTGAATTCTAAAAATGGAGGGTCACACTTACGGGATTTGCTAAGGAGTTAGTAAATCCAGACCAAAAACGATAACTAATATGCTATTGATGGAGCGACATGCGCAGCGGAAAGCGATTTCAGACCGATGATACTCTAATTTCATCAATTTAACAAATAGAAAACATGCTCAAAGCGACGGAAATAAGAAATTAGAAATACATACCCTTGTAGCTCCAATTTCTTCAAGTCCGCTGGCCGTTCCTCGTCACGAACTCTTCCGACCTCTTCTCACGAACGCCTCGAGGACCACCCCAGGTAGTCCCGCTATCCTCGGCGCCGAGCAACGGAGTGGTGGGACTCCGATTAGAAGAGAAACGAAAAAGAAAAGAGGAAGAAGGAAGAAGAATTGAGAGGCAAAGGAGTATTAAAAATGGAAAAACAGAGAGAAATAAATTTCTCTCACTAAAGCATTCGAAAACCCCTGCCAATTGCTATTCAGATGAATTGAAAGAATTTCAATTCATTTCCTTCTTATCTGATGAAGGCCAAATCCAAATATATATATATGTTACTTAATATATATATATATATATATATATATATATATAATTATTATTATTATTAAAAATAATAATAATAATTTTATTTATTAATTTTTTTAATAAAAAAATATATATATATATATATAATTATTAATTGAACTTTTTAATTAATAATTATTATTTAATTCAATATCAAATATTAATTAAATAATATGACTAAACTCGGTTTTCAAAAATCGACTTTTTTACACATGAATCCTATTCATGTTATAGGCCATTCTCATATTTAAATCATATTTAAATATGTCTATCCTCCTTCCATAAACCGAATTTGAACAATTCAAATTCTTTTTCTTTTAATTTTCTCTTTTACTGTTGCACGACGTTATCCGAGCTAGCCAGGAGAACGTAAATGACCTACAGATCATGAGCTCCAACGATACGAGATTATCCGGTCAAAACTCTTTTAACCGAACTAATCAACATTCGTTAACCCCCGGAGACTCCACTATAGTCCGAGGGTTGCACTCTCCTCACTGTAGATATATTATGGCCTCTGATATAACCGTCACTGGCAAGTCGACCCTTCACAGGTTGTTCGTAATCACAGCTGGGTCATTTAAACCGTTTAACCCCTGCATTACGTCTTGTCCCTTAAGTACTACTGACACCTCTAATGAACAATTGATCAGTGGTCCAACCAACAGATCAGTTAACCCTCTCATCACATGAGAGTGTGAGCGCTCATTGTTCAAGCCCCGAAGTCAGCTATTAAGGGAACAACCTATCTACTAACCCTGAAGAGCGGGTTAGGAGTGAACTCCAATCTTGCTGTACTATGTCCCCAGCTACCTATTCGACTTTATCCCCAAGATGGTAGGCTTATTGAGTCGGCGCTAATGGGCCACTCTCACCCATGCAAGTCAAAGGATACTATCGAATAAGCAGGAGTTCATAGCGAGCTCAGGATTGAGATCGAGTTACCTAGGCCATCAATATGTATAAGTCGGTCTCATCAAAAAACGGAGTTATAAAGAGAGAGCGACGTAATACGCGGTTCGGTCTTATGCAAACTCTTTGCACAGGACACCCTCACTCGCACATCTCCATGTGAAACGATTCAGATCACATCGTTTTGTACAATACAAAGTGAGCCGCATCCAATAATGTTACCAGGATAAGGTACCCAGCCTTATCTGTATACTATAGACCGTTTTGACTGACTACTTGAGGCTGATCCACAATCATGTCATACATGAGGCTCAAGTACTCAGATTCAGCCAAGGATGTTGGTCATTGGTATAGGTTAACCTAAACACATTTCACTTTATACTAGTAAACTCTTTTACTGTATAAAACTAATAACTCTTTATTCTAAATAGAGTATTTACAAACATAACAGTTTACAAACCACGAGTTTTAGGACATAAAACCCAACAAACTCCCACTTGGACTTAAACGTCCGTGGTGTACATGTTAGGTGGAGAAAACTAATATATCGTATATCAAAAGTTTTCTCCCACTGTCCTCTCCAGACACTCGGAGCCCTAGACTCTTCTAGGTGTCTCTCAAACACTTTAGCCATGAAAGACTTAGTAAACAAATCATCATGAAGTACTACGAGACTTTCCATGTGACCATCACATCTCCTCATAGTACTAACTGCGAGCTCAACTTATAAACCTATTGTTGCTTCACAAGCTGCAAATAGACTTAGCTACCAACGAGGAATCAGCAATACAACTCTTGTATTCTACTTCTCTAAGTACAAGGACAAAACTTTAACCGAAATCCAATCCAATTGGACTAATAATACTGACAGCTCCCACTGCATAGCACATATCGGGTCATGTATCTCAAAAGATACATCTGACCTCCAATATGTAAATGCACTTGGGTGCATCTCGTATCCTCAACACTTGAGGTTTCTTAGGAAACCATTTTCATAGACCATCGAATATTGACAACAACTTGTCAATAAAAGATTTTAGAGACAACACTAGCGATTTGTTCTTACGACTCAGATCAACCTGAATCCTTAGAACAAACTAAGCCTACCTCCAAATCAGCTATTTGGGAATGGGTCGCTAGTTAATGCTTATTGCCAGAAAAGAATCCTATATCATTCTCAATGATTAGGACATTAATTACGGAAACGAACTATGAAAGCTACAACATTGACTAAACCCTTGTCAAACAAAGTTTATCAAATTATTGTTCAAACTTTTGTTTAAAGCCATAAGATTTGATCACTGTATCAAACCTTCCAGTTCAGGACGAAGATGCTTTCTCCAATTCATAAATGAATCGAATAAACCAGCAAACCATTTGCTCTTTGTCCCAAACTATGAATCTTTCTGGTAGAGACTCATAGATACTCAATCAAGATAACAATTCTGCAGAAAAACTATCTTGACATCCACTTGCCAAATTCTATAAAGATAGAACATGGTAGTGGATAAGAGTCATCTATTTAACTTACGTCTGGCAACAAGAGAAAGAGAGTATACACAATAAACCCTTTCTCTTCGAGACAATCCCATTACCAGAAAGTCAAGCCATAAAGGTTTTCACCTTAGTGGCTTGGTCTAAATACCATTCATAGATTTGTGGCTTTGAGCCATTTGGCCCTGTCTATGTGATCCATTGCCTAATTAAAGACAGCGAATCCTCAATGTTATCATCAAATATGAGAACTTTGAGTTAAAGACAAGCCAGTGCAACGGATCGGGTTGTCCTACAACCCTCCCACTGCATTGAGGCTTTCTCAATGGTTGAGAAACTCTAGTTTGATCAACAACCTTTGTTGATATCTACAATAGCTTTCGTTACACTGTGAGTCTTAACACGCTAGTTGTTTTCGAGTTTAATAGAACACATCTGTATATATCTTTTGATAAATGAACTGTTCATTATAAAACCAAAAGATATAATATACAGGTGTTCAGTTTAAACTGGAGCTATAGACAATAATTACATATAACAAATGTTATTATCTCTATACAACAACTACAAAGACTCCCACTAGTTCAGCTGCAATGATATCTCCATATCTCACAGCGAGAAAACGACTGTCAGGAACTAGTTTCCTGAAGAAAAACAAACATGATTAGTGGTTCCTGAAGACATCCAGGTATGACTTCATGTCCACTAAACATGTTTAGACAAATAAATCACATTTATCTTGTCGTTCTTTCTCAGTCTATTCCTCAGCAAAGTATTTGGAGCAGTTACGCTTCCAATACCCATCTTCAGTACAATGGAAACATTATCCTATGTTTGAAGACTTTACCTTGCGAACAGTAGGGGCTTTTCCATTTCTCCTATTACTCTTCTTCTTCTGAATAATCTCATTACAAAGAGAAGCATAGACTTACTCCCTGACGCCAACCTCTTAAGGAATTTCTTCGAAGTGACAACACTTGCCTCATTCTCTATTCCTTTGGAAGTGTACAGAGACTAATAAGTCTGAAAAGACGATGGTAGCAACGTTTGCTTCTGCCGCATTCAAATGGACCATCATGTTAAGGACAAGCTCCCTAACAGAGGTATCCTCCACTATGCGAGAGTTATAAACGAACATGAGGACTTCATTACGAAGTAATGAGGACGACTGCCCACCATTGCTTGTAATGAAAACATGATTTCCTTTACGGAAATCATAACCTCATACTACTTGCACAAGGCATCAAATATGCTTGCCAAGATATAGATTTGGCCTTTATCAATAGCCCTAATCCATCAATCGTATGCCTCTCGAACACTTCGAGATACATTCGAGCTAGGAGCTGGAGGACATTCCTCCGTTAAAACAAACCTCAGGTCGTCCAGAACCAGAATCGTATTCAGGTTCGAATTCCAGGTTCTGTAATACTCTCCCGTTAATTTGTCGTGAGCTAACAACTGTATAAACGAGCTCGACATGCTGAAACAGAATGTAAAACTATTAGTGAAACGGTTTTAACCTATTTAAACGAATTAAAAAAAACTTTAGCAGTAAATAAAGTACCCAAACTCTTTATTTACTTGCTACGATACTTTAGTAAGTCAGAATGGTCGCTACCGAATGATAGTCGAACACCTCTTTACTAAATCAAGACAATCTTGACTAAATGCTATTTACCAGAATAACTCATATTCCTATAGCCCTTTAGTTATCGTTTTTGGTCTGAATTTACTAACTCCTTAGCAAATCCCGTAAGTGTGACCCTCCATTTTTAGAATGCACAGAACGGCCCCAACATAGCAACCGAATGGAATGTCAGTGTTGGGAATGACCCTGTGTTTCACTATCCATAAATGGTGACTGAGATGTTCGATCTCCCATGCCCCGCCCTCCGAATGGATCGATTCCTCCAGGGGCCACCTTGTAGGCGAAACATGGGAATCTTACGGTTCAGTCCAATAGAAGAGACCATAGGAAGCACCGACGCGCTTCCTTCACCCACTTACTATAGATACTTACTCCATTCACCTTGCTATTGAAAGTTGCAAATACCATCCGAATGGGGTTGCCCTATTGACAACACGAGGCCGAGCAAAATTCTCACGTTGTGAACTTTAGGGAGTGCGTAGCAGGAGAGGGATATATCATATATTCCTTCTCAACACTTCTACTAAGTATCGTGGACGGTTTTTAGGGTAAACTACTCAGGTTTTATCCGGCTAAGAAAATAAAACCTTAAGTCTAGGCAAACTATTTACCTGAGATGTCTAGGTTATAAACACTTTTACTAACCTCACACCTCTCACACATGCTCATAAAGCCGGTTAACTTTACTCAAGTACCGGATCGTCCCCAGGTAGGAGGTGTTCCGTCAATTCATTTACCTCCAACCTTAGACAAGATTTCACCGGGTGAGTTTCTCATAACCTTAGCATTTACGAGATAACGACCTATTCATCTAATGAACCAGATCGAACCATTAACCCTAAATGAACATGCTCTTTTCTTTGTTATAGATTTTAAAAGTCTAAGTCATTTTTTCAACACTTGCAAAAACTAGACTTACTACAACAAACTTCTATATGCTTCTCAAACATACATACGCTAAGGCATGACAAATTGAATATTTAACTTCATAATTAATATAACAGTTATATCGATTATGCTCTTAAATATACAACTCCTAATTCACAAATTCATATAACACTTATATTAATTATTCTATTAAGCAAACAACAACTAATTCATGAATTAATATAACTCTTATAATAATACCCCATGAATTAAACATGCATCCAATATATTATAACACTTATAACCTATAATATGCATAAAACCATGGCAACCTATGTTGTATATTTAATTTCATAATTAATATAACACTTATATCAATTATTCTATTAAATTATCAACATCTAATTCATGAATTAATATAACTCTTATATTAATACTCATGAATTGCCAAATATGCATACTATATATTATAACACTTATAACATATTACCAATGCATGGAGCATGCTTCCTATGGTGGGATTTTAAATCTATATGCCATACGTTATGCATATACAAACATGGATTTTAATTAAAACATACATTTGCAATGCATAATTAATTAAACACATAGATCGATTTTGGCATTTAGCAAGCAATAACTAATTTGTTACAAGCTTGAACAACAAGCTAAGTCTTGAGCCGACTTCGAACTCTTCGCACCGCCTTTGACCAGCTTGCTTCCTCCGAACGCTTCGGCCAAATTCTCTTCGAATTTCTCCTCGTATTGCCTTGAACGAGTTTGAACTTATACCGAACATTTCGGCGAGTTCCAAACTCAAGCTTCTTTCACAAAGAAACCAATATGGACTCTAATGACTCTAAAAATACATACTCTTCAGCACGCATTAAAGCCCATACATTCTCGGGCAATTACAAATAATGAAATTCAAATAGAAACTATGCCAAAATTGATTTTCACTTTAGACGTCAATTCAGAAACAATTTCTAAATTAAAATACCCACAAACTTAAATTGATGCAAATTGAGTTAATCACAAAATCGCTCTGATACCAATTGATGGAGCGACATGCGCAGCGGAAAGCGATTTCGGACCGATGATACTCTAATTTCATCAATTTAACAAATAGAAAACATGCTCAAAGCGACGGAAATAAGAAATTAGAAATACATACCCTTGTAGCTCCAATTTCTTCAAGTCCGCCGGCCGTTCCTCGTCACGAACTCTTCCGACCTCTTCTCACGAACGCCTCGAGGACCACCCCAGGTAGTCCCGCTATCCTCGGCGCCGAGCAACGGAGTGGTGGGACTCCGATTAGAAGAGAAACGAAAAAGAAAAGAGGAAGAAGGAAGAAGAACTGAGAGGCAGAGGAGTATTAAAAATGGAAAAACAGAGAGAAATCAATTTCTCTCACTAAAGCATTCGAAAACCCCTGCCAATTGCTATTCAGATGAATTGAAAGAATTTCAATTCATTTCCTTCTTATCTGATGAAGGCCAAATCCAAATATATATATATGTTACTTAATATATATATATATATATATATATATATATATATATATATATATGTGTCTTGCTGCATGCAAGACACATATATATATATAATTATTATTATTATTAAAAATAATAATAATAATTTTATTTATTAAACTTTTTAATAAAAATATATATATATATATATAATTATTAATTAAACTTTTTAATTAATAATTATTATTTAATTCAATATCAAATATTAATTAAATAATATGACTAAATCCGGTTTTCCAAAAATCGACTTTTTTACACATGAATCCTATTCATGTTATAGGCCATTCTCATATTTAAATCATATTTAAATATGTCCATATTTAAATCATATTTAAATATGTCTATCCTCCTTCCATAAACCGAATTTGAACAATTCAAATTCTTTTTCTTTTAATTTTCTCTTTTACTGTTGCACGACGTTATCCGAGCTAGCCAGGAGAACCTAAAGGACCTACAGATCATGAGCTCCAACGATACGAGATTATCCGGTCAAAACTCTTTTAACCGAACTAATCAACATTCGTTAACCCCCGGAGACTCCACTATAGTCCGAGGGTTGCACTCTCCTCACTGTAGATATATTATGTCCTCTGATATAACCGTCACTGGCAAGTCGACCCTTCACAGGTTGTTCGTAATCACAGCTGGGTCATTTAAACCGTTTAACCCCTGCATTACGTCTTGTTCCTTAAGTACTACTGACACCTCTAATGAACAATAGATCAATGGTCCAACCAACAGATCAGTTAACCCTCTCATCACATGAGAGTGTGAGCGCTCATTGTTCAAGCCCCAGAGTCAGCTATTAAGGGAACAACCTATCTACTAACCCTGAAGAGCGGGTTAGGAGTGAACTCCAATCTTGCTGTACTATGTCCCCAGCTACCTATTCGACTTTATCCCCAAGATGGTAGGCTTATTGAGTCGGCGCTAATGGGCCACTCTCACCCATGCAAGTCAAAGGATACTATCGAATAAGCAGGAGTTCATAGCGAGCTCAGGATTGAGATCGAGTTACCTAGGCCATCAATATGTATAAGTCGGTCTCATCAGTAAACGGAGTTATAAAGAGAGAGCGACTTAATATGCGGTTCGGTCTTATGCAAACTCTTTGCACAGGACGCCCTCACTCGCACATCTCCATGTGAAACGATTCGGATCACATCGTTTTGTACAATACAAAGTGAGCCGCATCCAATAGTGTTACCAGGATAAGGTACCCAGCCTTATCCGTATACTATAGACCGTTTTGACTGACTACTTGAGCCTGATCCACAATCATGTCATACATGAGGCTCAAGTACTCATATTCAGCCAAGGATGTTGGTCATTGGTATAGGTTAACCTAAACACATTTCACTTTTCAATTTAGTAACGAAGTGTTCGACTGCCCCAAGGTAGATGCCATTCTGACTTACTAAAGTATCGTTGTAAGTAAATAAAGAGTTTGGGTCCTTTATTTACTGCTAAACCTTTTAATTGGTTTAAATAGGTTAAAATCGTTTCACTAATAGATTTACATTTTTTTCAGCATGTCGAGCTCGTTTGTTCAGTTGTTAGCTCACGACAAATTAACTGGAGAAAATTACCGCACCTGGAAGTCGAACCTGAATACGATTCTTGTTCTTGACAATCTCAGGTTTGTCTTAACGGTGAAATGTCCTCCAGCTCCTGGCTCGAGTACTTCTTGAAGTGTTCGAGAGGCATACGATGGTTGGATTAGGGCTAATCATAAAGCCCGAGTCTATATCTTGGCAAGCATATCTGATGTCTTGAGCAAGAAGCACGAGGGGATTGTTTCTGCTAAGGAAATCATGCTTTCATTACAAAGGATGTTTGGACAGCCGTCCTCATCTCTTCGACATGAGGCCCTCAAGTTCGTTTATAACTCCCGCATGGTGGAGGGTACCTCTGTTAGGGAACTTGTCCTTAACATGATGGTCCACTTTAATGCGGCGGAAGTAAACGGTGCTTCCATCGACGAGAAAAGCCAAGTTAGTTTTATCTTGGAATATCTTCCGAAGAGTTTCCTTAATTTCAGAACCAATATGGTGATGAATAAGATAAAATATAACTTGACTTCTCTCTTGAATGAGCTTCAGACTTACCAGTCTCTGCGTACCTCTAAAGGAAAGGAGAAGGAGGCAAATGTTGCCACTTCGAAGAAATTCCAGAGAGGGTCAGGGTCAGGGAGTAAGTCTGAATCAACTTCTGTGAGTAATAAGATTATTCAGAAGAAGAAGAAAAACAGGAGGAAGGGCAAAGCCCCTACTGTTCGCAAGATGAAGTTTTCAGACAAAGGAAAATGTTTCCATTGTAATGAAGATGGGCATTGCAAGCGCAACTGCCCCAAATACCTTGCTGAGAAACAGACTGAGAAAGAACGACAAGATAAATGTGATTTATTTGTCTAAACAAGTTTAGGGGAATATTAATGTCATACCTGGATGTTTTTCAGGAATCACTAATCATGTTTGTTTTTCTTCAGGAAACTAGTTCTTGACAGTCCGTTTCTCGCCGTAAGATATGGAGATATCATCACAGCTGAACAAGTGGGAGTTTTTGTAGTTGTTGTATAGAAATAATCACATTTGGTATATGTAATTATTGTCTATATTTTTAGTTTGAACCGAACACCTGTATATGTTATCTTTTGTTGTATATAAAGAATCGTTCTTTTCGCAAAAGATGTATACTGTGGTGTTCTATTAAACTCGAAAACAACTAAAAGGTTAAGACTTACAGTGTAATAAGAAGCTGGTTTTATTCAACAATGGTTGTTGATCAATCTGGAGCTTCTCAACCGTTGAGAAACTCTCAATGCAGTGGGAGGGATGTGAGACAACCCAGTCAACTGTATTGACTTGTCTTAAACTTGAAGTTGTCATATTCGATGATGACATTGAGGATTCGTTGACAAGGCCAAGTGGCTCAAAACCATGAATCTTTGAGTGGTATTGAGACCAAGCCTCTAAGGTGAAAACCTTTTGGGCTTGACTTTCTGGTAAAAGGACTGTCCCGAAGAGAAAGGGTTTATTGTGTATACTCACTTTCTCTTGTTACCAGATGCAAGTTAAATAGATGGCTCTTATCTATTGCCATGTTCTATCTTCATAGAATAAGAAACGTGGATGTAAAGTTAGCTTTCCTGCAGAATAGCTATCTTGATCAGAGTATCTATAAGTCTCAACCAGATTGATTCATAATTCGAGGACAAAGAGCAAATGGTTTGCGAGCCTATTCAATTCATTTATGAATTAGAATAAGCATCTTTATCCTGAATTGTAAGGTTTGATATGGTGATCAAATCTTATGGTTTTGAACATCAGTTTGAATAAACGTTTGATAAACCTTGTTTGACAAGGGTTTAGTCAATGTTGTAGCTTTCATAAACTGTTTCCGTATTAGATGTCCTAATCATTGAGAATGATGTAGGATTCACTTCAGACAATAAGCATTAACTAGCGACCCATTTCCAAATAGTTGATTTGGTGGTAGGTTTAATTTGTTCTAGGGATTCAGGTTTATCTAAGTCGTAATAACAAATCACTAGTGATGTCTCTAAAATCTTTTATTGACAAGTTGTTGTCAATATTCGATGGTCTATGGAAATGGTTTCCAGAGACACCTCAAGTGTTGAGGATATGAGACGCACCCAAGTGCATTTACATATTGGAAGTCAGATGTATCTTTTTGAGATACATGACCCGATATGTGCTATCCAGTGGGAGTTGTCAGTAATATTAGTCCAATTGGATTGGATTCCGGTTAAAGTTTTGTCCTTGTACTTAGAGGAGTAGAATACAAGAGTTGTATTGCTGATTCCTCGGTGGTAGCTAAGTCTTGTTGCAGCTTGTGAAGCAGGAATAGGTTTATAAGTTGGGCTCGCAGTTAGTGCTATGAAGAGATGTGATGTTCACATAGAAAGCCTTGTAGTACTTCATGCTGATTAGTTTACTAAGTCTCTCATGGTTAAAGTGTTTGAGAGACACCTAGAAGTGTCTAGGGCTCTGAGTTTCAAGAAAGGACAGTAGGAGAAAACTTCTGATATATGATATATTAGTTTTCTCCACCAACATGTACACCACAGACGTTTAAGTCCAAGTGGGAGTTTGTTGGGTTTTATGTCCTAAAACTCGTGGTTTGTAAACTGTTATGTTTGTAAATACTCTATTTACAATAAAGAGTTATTAGTTTTATTCAGTAAAGAAGTTTACTGGAATAAAGTGAAACATGTTTAGGTTAATCTATACCAATGACCAACACACATGGCTGAATATGAGTACTTGAGCCTGATGTATGACATGATTGTGGATCAGGCTCAAGTAGTCAGTCAAAACGGTCTATAGTATACGGATAAGGCTAGGTACCTTATCCTAGTAACACTATTGGATGCGGCTCACTTTGTATTGTACAAAACGATGTGATCCGAATGGTTTCACATGGAGATGTGCGAGTGAGGGCGTCCTGTGCAAAGAGTTTGCATAAGACCGAACCACGAAATATGTCGCTCTCTCTTTATAACACCGTTTACTGATGAGACCGATATTTTCATTTGATGGCCTAGGTAACTCGATCTCAATCTTGAGCTCGCTATGAACTTCTGCTTATTCGAAAGTATCCTTTGACATGCACGAGTGATAGTGACCCATAAGCGCCGACTCAATAAGCCTACCATCTTGGAGATAAAGTCGAATAGGTAGCTGGGGACATAGTACAGCAAGATCGAAGTTCACTCCTAACCAGCTCTTCAGGGTTAGTAGATAGGTTGTTCCGTTAATAGCTGACTCTGAGGCTTGAACAATGAGCGCTCACACTCTCGTGAGATGAGAGGGTTAATTGATCTAATGGTTGGACCACAGATCTATTGTTCATTAGAGGTGTCAGTGGTACTTAAGGAACAAGACGTAATGCAGGGGTTAAACGATTTAAAATGACCCAACTGTGATTACGAACAACCTGTGCAGGGTCGACATGCCCGTGACGGTTATATCAGAGGACATAATATATCTACAGTGAGGATAGTGCAACCCTCAGACAATAGTGGAGTCTCTGGGGGTTAACGAATGTTGATTAGTTCGGTTAAAAGAGTTTTAACCGGATAATCTCGTATCGTTGGAGCTCAAGATCTGTAGGTTCTTTAGGTTCTCCTGGCTAGCTCGGAGGATAACGTCGTGCAACAGTATAAGAGAAAAGAAAAAAGGAAAAGAATTTGAATTGTTCAAATTCGATTTTTTTTGGAAGAATGATGGACATATTTAAATATGATTTAAATATGGAAATGACCTAAAACATGAATATGATTCATGTGTAATAAAGTCGGTTTTCGGAAAACTGGGTTTAGCCATATTATTTAATTAATATTTGATATTGAATTAAATAATATTAATTAATTAAAATGTTTAATTAATTAATATATATATATTTTATTTATTAAAATGTTTAATAAATAAATTTGTTATTATTATTTAAATTAATTAAGAATGGAAGAAAAAAAGAGATGGATTTTTGGTCTAAGGCTTCTGGGAGGTTGAAAGAAGAAGAGAAAAACTATGTTTAACAATTAGACATGAACTCAACATAAACCAAAATCCATAAAAAAACATTAAGAAACTTTTTAATCCTCTTCGCCTGCTCATCTTAAAAACCAAAACAAATGAAAGTTTTTTTCAAATTAAAAAACAAGCAAAAAGTAAAGGATTTTAATATATATATATATAATATTTACATGCAATACACATGTCTTACATGCAAATTGCATGGAAATATATATTTTATTATTATTATTTAAAATTAATTTTGAATTAATTTTATAATAATAATAAATATTTTATTAATTATATTTTTTAATTAATAATATAATATATATTTTA
Source organism: Herpetospermum pedunculosum (assembly GCA_028017165.1). Taxonomy (NCBI): domain Eukaryota; kingdom Viridiplantae; phylum Streptophyta; class Magnoliopsida; order Cucurbitales; family Cucurbitaceae; genus Herpetospermum; species Herpetospermum pedunculosum. Next base: position 45,595,175 of record CM051528.1, on the reverse strand, counting down.
ATTAATTAAACTTTTTAATTAATTAATATTATTTAATTCAATATCAAATATTAATTAAATAATATGAGAAATCTCGATTTTTCGTAAACCGATCTTTTGCACATGAATCCCTATTCATGTTTTAGACCAATCTCATATTTAAATCATATTTAAATATGTCAACTATTCTTCCAAAACTGAATTTGAATAAATTCAAATTCTTTTTCTCTTATATTGATCCACGACTTTATCCGAGTTAGCCAAGAGAACCTAAACGTTCTACAGATCATGAGCTCCAACGATACGAGATTATTCATTTAAACTCTTTTAACCGAACTAATCAACATTCGTTAACCCCCGTAGACTCCACTAAAGTCCAAGGGTTGCACTCTCCTCACTGTAGATATATTGTGTCCTTTTGATATAATCATCATCAGTAAGTCGATCCTTCACAGGTCGTTCGTAATCACAGCGGGTCATTTATACCGTTTAACCTTTGCATTACATGTTGTTCCTTAAGTATCACTGACACCTCTAATGAACAATTTATTTGTGGTCCAACCAGCAAATCAGATCCCTCTCGGGCCAGAAGAGGGTGGGTGCCCATTGTTCAAGACTTGGAGTCAGCTATTAAGGGAACAACCTATCTACTATCTCTAAAAGCAGGTAGGAGTGAATTTCGTCTTGCAAGACTATGTCCCCAACTATCTATTTGTTCTTATCCCCAATATGGTATTCTTATTGAGTCGGTGATCTGGCCACTCTCAGTCGTACAAGTCAAAGGATAAGCTCGAATAAACAGGAGTTCATAGTGAGCTCAGAATTGAGATCGAGTTACCTAAGTCATCATATGAAAAAGTTGGTCTTTACAGTAAATGGTGTTATAAAGAAAGAGCGACTTGATTTCTCGGTTCAGTCTAATGCAAACTCATTGCACAAGACACCCTCACTCATATGGCTCCACATGAAACGATTCGGATCACATCGTTTTGTACTATACAAAGTGAGCCGCGTCCAATAGTGTTACCAGGATAAGGTACCTAACCTTATCCATATACTATAAACCGTTTTGGTTGTCTACTTGAACTTGATCCATATTCATGTCATACATGAAGCTCAAGTACTCATGCTATTGCCATGGGTGTTTGTTATTGGCATAGGTTAATACAAACACAATTTCACTTTATTCAGTAACAACTTTACTGAATAAATCTCAATAACACTTTATTGCAAAATAGAATATATACATTCAAACAGTTTACAAACTACGAGTTTTAGGACATAAAACCCAACAAACTCCCAATTGGACTAAAACGTCCGTGGTGTACATGCTGGCTGAGAAAAACTGGAATAACAAATATCCAAAGCTTCTCCCACTGTTCTACTGTACAACTCGCAGCCCTAGATTCACTAGGTGTCCCTCAAACACTTTAGCGTTGAGAGACTTAGTAAACAGATCAGCAATGTTGTGCTTAGAGGCGACCTGCGTGACGTTCATATCTCCTCGTTGCACTATCTCCCGGATGAGATGATATTTCTGCTCAATGTGCTTTCCACGCTTATGACTTCGAGGTTCTTTAGAATTTTCCACTGCACCGCAATTATCACAATAAAGGGTGATTGGCAAATTCATATTTGGAACTATTTCCAAATTTGTCAAGAACTTCCTAAGCCATACAACTTTCTTCGCAAGCCGCGACGTACTCAGCTTCCATGGTGGAGTATAAAGCAAAGTTGTATTGCTAACTCCACCATACTATTGCTCCTCCGTTAAGAGTGAACACTGATTCTGATGTAGATTTCCTTGAATCTATATCCGTCTGAAAATCAGAGTCAGTGTATCCTGCTCGGATCAGATCCTTCGTGCCATACACGAGCACATAGTCCCTCGTTCTCCTAAGATACTTGAGGATGTGTTTAACGGTTGTCCAATGATCATATCCAGGATTGGACTGATACCTACTTACAATTCCTACTGCATGGCATATGTCGGGTCGTGTACATAGCATGGCGTCCATCAGAATACTGACTGCAAATGCATAGGAAATTCGTCTCATATCCTCAACTTCTTGAGTTGTTTTAGGAGACTGTTCCTTAGACAAATGAATTTCATGCCTAAAAGGCAACAAACCTTTCTTGGAATTCTGCATCGAATATCTTGACAACACTTTGTCGATATAAGATGCTTGAGACAACGCCAACGTTTTGTTCTTATGATTCCTTACAATCTGAATTCCTAGGACAAACTAAGCCTCTCCCAAATCTTTCATTTGGAATTGGGTCGCTAGCCATAGCTTAACGTCAGTCAGAAACCCTACATCATTCCCAATGAGTAGTATGTCGTCTACGTACAAGACTAAGAAAGCTACAACAGAATTGACTAACTTCTTGTAGACACAAGGTTCATCAATATTCTGTTCAAAGCCATAAGATTTGATCGTCGTATCAAACCTTATATTCCAGGATCAAGATGTTTATATCAACCCATAAATGGATCGATTCAGCTTGCAAACTTTTTGCTCTTGGCCTTGAAGTATGAATCCCTCTGGTTGAGCCATATAGATACTCTCCTTAAAATTACCATTCATAAAGGGAGTCTTGACATCCATTTTCCAGATTTCATAATCATAAAACGCAGCAATGGATAAGAGTATTCTAATTGACTTTAACATGGCAACAGGAAAAAAAGTTTCTTCATAGTCCACCCCTTCTCTTTGGGAATAACATTTTGCCACAAGTCGAGCCTTAAAGGTTTGCACCTTACCGACTTGGTCTCGTTTTCTCTTGTAGATCCACTTGCAACCGATAGGTCTTTCACTATCTGGTTGGTCTACAAGATCCCAGACCGAATTGAAGTACATCGACTCCATTTCAAGATTCATGGCTTTAAGTCACTAGTCCTTGTCTATGTCATCCATTGCATGTTTAAAGGACAATGGATCCTCAACGACATCATCAGGTATGACGACTTGAGTTTCAGAAAAGTCGATGTAGCGGTCGGGTTGTCTTACATCCCTCCCACTACGTCGAGGCTTTCTCAACTTTTGAGAAGGACCAGCCTAATCAACAACTTTTGTTGATCCGTCTGTTGCTTTCTTGGAAAGTTCAGACAAAACAATTTTGCTCGACGGTTGATGATCTCTCATGTGGTCTTCCTATAAGAACGTGGGATTAGTCGATACTAGTACATTGTCCTCATGAGGATCGTAAAACAGACCACCTTTCGTTTCCTTGGAGTAGCCTACAAATAGGCATAATTTTGAACGATGTTCCAACTTCTTTGGATTGGGCACCAACACGTGTGCCGGACATTCCCAAATCCTGAAGTGACGTAAACTCACTTTACGCCCTCTCCATAACTCATAAGGTGTTTCAGAAACACTCTTAGAGGGAACTGCATTCAAAATATATACAACAACTTCTACTGCATATCCCAAAACAAACTAGGCAGTTGAGTATAGATCAACGTAGATCGAACCATGTCTAAGAGGGTTCTATTTCTCCTTTCGGACCCACCGTTCTGCTGCGGTGTTCCGGGCGCTGAGAGTTGGGATACTATTCCATGTTCTATCATATAGTCCTGGAATCTTAAATCCAAATACTCTCCACCTCGATCTGATCAGAGTATTTTTATCGTTTTACCTAATATCTTCTCAACCTCTTCCTTATACTCCTTGAACTTTTCAAGAGCTTCAGACTTATGATGCATTAGATAAAGATAGCCGTACCTAGAATAATCATCAATAAAACTGATGAAATATTAAAACCCTCCCGGTGCTTTAATATTCATTGGACCACAAAAGTCTGAATGTACAAGCTCTAGAGTTTCTTTGGACCTATGACCTTTTTCAGAAAAAGATCGTTTGGTTATCTTGCCCTCAAGACAAGACTCATATGGTGGTAAAGAGCTGTCCTCTAACTGATTTAGGAGACCACTCTTAACCAACCTCCCAATCCTATTGAGATTAATGTGTCCGAGTCTCAAGTGCCAAAGGTAGGTACTAAAAGAAAGCTTTTGCCTTTTATTTTGAGTCTTAGTTGTTTTAAACATCTCGGTGTTCAAAATAGCTTTCACCTCTGTTGGTCTTAACACATACAAGTTGTTTTCAAGTTTCGCAGAACATACATGTACACCTCTTTTGCTAATGAACCCTTCATTAGATTCAAAAGATACTTTATACGAATGTTCAAGCAAACAAGATATAGATACAAGGTTCCTTTTGAAACTAGGAACCTGGAGTACATTTTCTAGTAAAATGAAACTGCCTCTATACAACAACTTTACAGCTCCCACTGCTTTAGCTGAGACAATCTCTCATGTTCCAACCCTGAGAGTTATCTCACCTTCAGCAAGCAACTGTTAGGAACTAGTTTCCTGAGTAGAAGAACAAACATGATTAATGGCTCTTGAATCCAATATCCAGGTATGACAATCATGTTCCACTAAGCATGTCTCTATAACGAGTAAATCATATTTACTTTGTTGTTTCTTCTAAGCTCTACTAGTCATGAGGGTATTATGACAGACCGATGATGACGGTTGTCCAAACATCACCTGTAATGAAGACATGATTTCCTTAGCGGAAACCATAACCTCATGCTTATTGGCTAACACATCATATATGTTGGCCAAGATGTAGACTCTGGCTTTATCATTAGCCCTTGTCCATCTATTGTATGCTTCTCGAACATTTCGAGTTGCATTTGAGTTTGGAGGGGGAGGACAATCCTCTGTTAAGACGATCCTGAGATCATCTAGAACGAGAATCATATTCAAGTTCGAATTCCAGGTCGCGTAGTTTTCTCCAGTTAAGTTATCGGAAGCTAGTAATTGAATTTTATTAGTGAAAAAGTTTAAACCTATTTTAAACAACCAATCAATAATGTAACAAAAAGGAATAATGTACCCAACATCATTAATTGACAACGATACTTCAGTGAGTCAGATAGGTTGCCACCTTGGGGCTGTCAAACATTCCTTCACTGAACCAAGACATTCTTGACCAAATGCTAATACCATAATAACTCATATTCCTATAGCATCGTAGTTATTGTTGTTTGGTCAAGAGTTACTAACTCTTTAGCAAATCTTGTAAGTGTGACCCTCCATTTTTAGAATTCATAGAGCGGCCCCAACAGTGCAACCTTATGGAATGTCGGTGTTGGGAATGGGCATATGTTTCTTTATCCATAAATGGTGATTGAGATGTTCTAACTCCCATGAAACGACCCTTCTTTTGGATTGGTGCCCCTAGGGCAGCCCGCAAGCGGAACATGGGAATCTCACGGTTCAATCCAATGAAGAATACCATAGGATGTATTGACACACTTCCTTCTCCCACTTACTACAAATACTTTCTTCATTCACCTTGCTATTGATTTATGCAAACACCTTACTTCTGGGGATGCCGATAATGATATCACGAGGCCGAGTATAAACCTCACGGTGTGAACTTCACAGAGAACGTAGGAGGAGAGGGATATATCATATATACCTTCTCAACACCACTACTAAGTATTTTAAACGGTTTGGGTATATCTTACTTAGGCATTATCCGGTTAAGACAATAAAACCTAAGTCTAGGTAAAACAAACTTTTACCTATGATGTCTAGGTGATAACACTTTATTACCCACTCACGCATGGTCATAAAGTCGTGTTAACTTTACTCAAGTATCAGATCGTCCTCAGGTAGAAGGTGTTCCGTCAACTCAAATACCTCCAACCTTCGACAGGATTTCACCGGGTGAGTTTCTTGTAACCTTAGCATTTACAAGATATCGACCTATTTTATCTAATAAAACAGAACGATACATTCAACCCTAAGTGAGCATGTCTTTATCTTTGTTATAGATTTTAATAGACTATGTCAATTTTACAACGCTTTGCAAAACTAAGACTAACTACAACAAACTACATGCTTCTCAAACATGCATATAACAATTATATAAACTAAGGCAAACTATGTTGGATGTTTAATTTCATAATTAATATAACACTTATATCAATTATTCTATTAAGCAAAACAACATTCAATTCATGAATTAATATAACTCTTATATCAATACTCATGAATTCCTTAAACATGCATACTATATATTATAACACTTATAACATACTTTTAATGCATGGAGCATGCTTCCTATGGTGAGATTTTAAATCTATATGGCATACTTTATGCACATACAATCATAGAATTTAATTAAAACATACATATACAATGCATAATTAATTAAACACACTAAAGTGGACCGGTTTTGGGATCAAGCAAGCAACAACTATTTTATTACAAGCTTGAACAACAAGCTAAGTCTTGAGCGGACTTCAAACTCTTCGTACCGCCTTGGACAAGCTTGCTCCCTCGAACACTTCAGCCAATTTCTCTTCGAGCTTTCCTTCGAACCGCCTAGAACGAGCTTGAACTACCGAACAGTTCGGCCAACTCAACACTTAAGCTTCTTTAAAAAAGAAACCTATATGGACTCTAATGACTCTAAAAGAGTACAGACACTTCAGCACACATTAAAGCCCATATATTCTCGGTCAATTACAAATAATAAAGTTAAAAAGGAAACGATGTCAAAATCGAAACACACTTTAGACGCTCATACAAAAACAATTTCTATATTAAAATACCCACCGAGCTTAAATTGATGTAAATTGAGTGATCAAAATACGCTCCGATACCAATTGATGGTGCGCATAACGCTGCGGAAGCGATTTAGATCGTTGATACTCTAATTTCATCAATTTAACAGAAAAAAAAAATATAGAAACATGCTCAAAGAAACGAAATTAAAGAAATAAGAACACATACCCTTGTAGTTCGAATTTCTTCAATTCTGTCGGTTGAATCTCCTCACGAACTCAACGGACCTCCTCTCGAACTCTTCGAGGACCATCTCCAATAGTCTCGCCATCCTCGGGGCCTCAATTTATTTAAGAAAGAGAAAAGGAGGGAGATGGAAAAGTAAAAAGGGTCTTCTCTAAGCTGGAAGAAAAAAGAACTCAACTTATTTGAGTTTTTTTTTTTTTTTTTACAAAACAAACAGTAGCCCAAAAAACCATCGTATGAGTTTTTTTACTTCAAAAATGAAAAACTCATTTTTCATTTCATCAACACCACAATTGCCCCCATTATATAATTTATAAGGTTTAGGAAAAGTTGTGGATTAGTGAATGACAAATGGAAAACATGCCTAATGCATGTATATAAATTTTATATTTATTTAAAATAATTTTAAATTAGTTTTAAATTAATTTTAAATAAATATAATATATATTTTATTAATTAAACTTTTTAATTAATATAATATATATATTTTAACTAATTAATATTATTTAATTCACTATAAAATTAATTAAATAATATGACTAATCCCGATTTTCTGAAAATTTACTTTTCGCACATGAATCCCTATTCATGTTTTAGACCATTCACATATTTAAATCATATTTAAATATGTTCATCATTCTTCCAAAAATCGAATTTGAATAAATTTAAATTCTTTTTCTCTTATATTGTTGCACGGCGTAATCCGAGCTAGCCAGGAGAACCTAAAGGACCTACAGATCATGAGCTCCAACGATACGAGATTATTCGGTTAAACTCTTTTAACCGACCTAATCAACATTCGTTAACCCCCGGAGACTCCACTAAAGTCCAAAGGTTGCACTCTCCTCACTGTAGATATATTGTGTCCTCTTGATATAACCATCATCGGTAAGTCGATCTTTCACAAGTCGTTCGTAATCACAACGGGTCTTTTATTACGGTTAACCCCTGCATTACATCTTGTTCCTTAAGTACCACTGACACTGCTAATGAACAATTGATTTGTGGTCCAACAAGCAAATCAGATCCCTCTCGGGCCAGGAGAGGGTGGGTAGCCTTGTTCAAGACCCGGAGTCAGCTATTAAGAGAACAACCTCTCTACTATCCCTAAAAGCGGGTAGAAGTGAATTCCGTCTTGCAAGACTATGTCCCCAGCTATTTATTTGTTCTTATCCCCAAGATGGTAGGCTTATTGAGTCGGCGATCTGACCACTCTCACCCGTGCAAGTCAAAGGATAAGCTCGAATAAACAAGAGTTCATAATGAGCTCAGGATTGAGATCAAGTTACATAGGTCATCATATGAAAAAGTCGGTCTTTATAGTAAACGGTGTTATAAAGAAAGAGCGACTTGATTTCTCGGTTCAGTCTTGTGCAAGCTCATTGCACACGACGCCCTCACTCAATTTCCCCACATGAAACGATTCGATCACATCGTTTTGTACTATACAAAGTGAGCCGCATCCAATAGTGTTACCAGGATAAGGTACCCAACCTTATCCATATACTATAGACATTTTTTGCTGTCTATTTGAACTTGATCCACATTCATGTCATACATGAAGCTCAAGTACTCACAATGTCGCTATGGGTGTTTGTTATTGGCATAGGTTAATACAAACACAATTTCACTTTATTCAATAACAACTTTGTTGAATAAATCTCAATAACACTTTATTTCAAAATAGAATATTCATTCAAACAGTTTACAAACTACGAGTTTTAGGACATAAAACCCAACAAACAACTTTTTTCAGAATTAAAACAAGCTTGCATCTCTCCTAAGTTTACAAACTACGAGTAAATCTCAATAACACTTTATTTCAAAATAGAATATTCATTCAAACCGTTTACAAACTACGAGTTTTAGGACATAAAACCCAAGAAACAACTTTTTTCAGAATTAAAACAAGCTGGCATCTCTTCTAAGTTGATCAATCTTAAGAAGACTATAAACAATGAACACCCATAAGCAAACTACACTTTTATAGTATTTCCATAACAAAAAGTACCCTAAAATAAGAGTTAGGGTTCCATAAATTTGAACTTAATAGATTAGTTCATGCTTAAAATTGAAAACTTAAATACGGAAAATCAGCGCTACAATAATCTAAAGAATATTCAAAATCATTAAAATTATCAGAAATTTAAAACTCAATTAAAATCAAGAAAAAAAATCAATTACAACGGGAAGAATGAAAATTTTTTAGCTAAGAAAATGCTCCCAAATTCACCTACACTTGTTGCATTTTTTTTTAATTTTTTTTCTTCGTATTCAGCCTTCAGCCGCGCCCATAAGTTTTGTGCCAAAATCTTCCACGAACCCCTTTTGAATGATCCCCAAAATTTCATGCAGTTTCTATCATTGTTTTTCTCTCTTTTTTGTAAGTCACCAATTGTTGCCCTCTTTTTTTTCTCCTCTGCAACTTCCAGTTCTCCCCTACAAAATAAAAATTTATTTCTTTTTTCCGCCATTTGTTTTATCTCCTCCAAAACCATAGCTCCTTCTAAAAAGATGCTGCATTTTTTTCTTTTTTTTTTCTCCGGTAACTTTCAGTTCTCCCCTACAAAATAAAAATTAATTCTTTTTTCTAGCCATTTGTTTTCTCTCCTCCAAAACCATAACTCCTCCTAAAAAGAAGTTTCCTTTTTTTTTTTCTTTAATTCTTCTTTTTTTCATTTGTTATATGGGAGCCCATTAAAAAATATGCTACATTGGAAAATTTGCATATCCATTAGATAAATTTCACATGTGGGACCCAAATTCTAGCAGGCATTTTCAACTATTGGCCTTCAAAATAAAGGGCAATTAAAACAACAACTAGCCCAATTGCAATAAAAGACAAAAAGAGTAAAAAGAAGTAGGAAAAATAACAAGATAATAAAAACCGACTCCTAATTAAACTTACAATAAACTTGGTAAAACCAAGATAAAAGTGTGCATTTCACTCAATTTTGGCCGATAAAAAATTGAGAGATATCACCTTGAGCGTTGTAAACTCTTGTAACTTCCTCCCTGGCGATTTAGTGGAACCTGCATCGGTAGTAGAGAACTGGACGTAGCCCACATTGAGTGAATCGGTATATATACAGTATCATTCTTTCTTCCCTTAAACTCGTTTAATATCATTCTTATTGCTTAGAAGGTTTAGGTTTGTTTATCTAATTCTTTTAATCTGTTGAGTTCCAAATTGTTAATTCCGCTTTAGATTTGGAACCATAACTTGATCTAGGATTTTAGATAAAATATATATTGTCTGAATTTGGTAGTATTTTGATTGATTATATTTGTATCGACCCCTAACAGAACATGAGTTGCATAAGTCCTCATGGTTTTTCTTCTAGTTCTACTCAAAATAGCTCATACCAAAGAAGATGTTGTCCCTTACTTATATACCCATTATCTCTCATTTTCCTAATCAATGTGGGACTTTGGTCGCAATCCCAACAATCTTCCCGTCAAACAAAGGACCACAAAATATCTTTCCTAACCAATGTGTGACTTTGGTTGCACTCCCAACAAGATTTTATTTATATATATATTTAGTTCAACAACAAATGGGTGAGGTAATTCGAACCTTTGACCTAAAGGACCACTACAAGAATTTTCGACTGTGTTGACGATATGTTTCCCAATGTAAGGCATTTCGTTGGGATCGTGTCTATCTCGACACAAATGGCTTGCGTCGGAAAAAATGGCTTTTTGTCCCGACGCAAGTCTTCTGTGTCGGGATAAACGCGTCTATCCCGACGCAAGTCTTCTGTGTCGGGATAAACGCGTCTATCCCGACGACATAGTTTCCATCGTTCCAAACGTTTCCCACATTTGGGGAAGAAAAGTTGAATTAGTGCGTTTCAGTTTGGCCGACGTAGCCCTTGCGCCAGGAAAAGTCTCAATAAAAAAGGCCCTGCTCCCACTTCTTTCTTTTTCTCCTATTTTTCTTCTCTTTTCTTATTCTCCGACCAACGGTCTGAGAGCGATTTATTCCACCTTTCAGGCGATTCTTCTCCTTCTTCTTATTTGGCGTGCGACCAAAGTCCCACAGTGGTTAGAAAATGGGAAGATCATGGGTATATAAGTGAGTGACAACATCTTCATTGGTATGGGATCTTTTGGGTGGAACCAAAAGCAAAGTCGAGAGGGTTTAGGCCCAAAGTGAACAATATCATATCAATGTGGAGATATGTGGAGGGTCATTTTCCCTAATAGTTCTTCCCATCTTCTTAAATCTTTCCTTCACGGTGCTCTCTCTCTCTTCGATTTCTGGCAATTTATGTGGATTTTGATAGGTTGAGGTTGCAGTTCGATTATTCTCCTTCGATTTTTGTGGGTTGCTCAAGGTTTAAGAGCTCTTTTTTATAGGTATATGCATGGTATTAAATTTTCCTCGACATTTTCACATATCCATAGGTTCGACATCGACATGAGGGGTGAATCGACATTTCCATCATACCGTACAAAATCGATGAAATGTTAAAAAAAAACAACCACAAAATGTAACCTAACGTGAATATAATATTATAACAAGTATATTATAACTTATTTAAAAGTACAAAATGTTTATTTATTAATTTAAATATATTTCTAATTTTTTTTATTTTTAAAATTCTTCCAAAAATATCCATCGACATCGACATTTGATCGATATTTCCATAAAATTGAGACTTCGATATTTTCGTCGACATCGACATTTAAATCCTTGGGTATATGTTTATTTTTGTTCTTTAGGTTACTTGTGAAAACTCTAATTGTATGAATCTAATTTTGATTCAGGACGTTATTTGTTTTTTAGATGATTGGCTTTGTTTGTTATTTTTGGAGATAAATATTGATGCTTTGATTATTTGTTTGTGGTTTTATAATAGATATGAAGGCTAATTTAAGATCTAGGCTAGTATGTGAGGTATGATGTGTCTCCGAGTGATATTGGGAGATTTAGAGTGGGTTTGGGTATATCTCCGAGTCATATTGTGAGATGTAGAGTGAGTTTGGGTAAATTATACGCACGTTTGGTATGGATTTTAAGAGTTAGTTTGGTGAGTGATAGCTCTCATTTGCAGCTATTATTTACTCCCTAATTATGACTAAATATCGTCTTTATTTGTGATTAATCCCCTCTGTTGTAGGTGTTTCGCGGTAAAGAGCTCGTGGAGTCCAAAGGGCGCATTTCGGGGCTAAGAAGGTCATTTTAGGGCTTCGGGAGTGCATCGGGCAAAGAAGAGGAGCATAAGGCAAAGTGACACAAAAGGCCCAGCGTCGAGATGTTGACCTGTAGCGTCTCGACGCTGCTCCAAGGCAAAAATTAAAATAAGACCCGAGAGCATTTTAGGCGACAGCGTCGAGACGTTGTCCCTAGCGTCTCGACGCTCCGAACGCGCGCTAGGAATTTACGTCTATAGCGTCGCGACGCTGCCTGTAGCATCTCGACACTACGACGATTATAAATAGCCTTCTTCTCCGATTAGGTCATTCATCACCCGTTTTCTCTCAGGTTTCAGCCATTCTAGACCATTTTCAAGCTTTTTCTTCCCCCTTTGGTGTTGTATGAACTCTAAGGCTTCCATGGAAGCTTGGATTCTTCCAAACCCCATGGAAGGTGTTGCGTGCTCAGTGTGTAAATAAAATGTGATGCGATAGCACTCAGATCATGCAAGCATACATGGTCTTGCAGCAAGTGATAAGTATTTTTTCATTCGTTTTCCCACAGAGATTTATTCTTAGTTACTAACGAAGTGAGATGTTAATTTAGAGAGGGTTACTTAAATGGGGTAGATTTGAGGTTGATGTGCCAAACTAACGAAGAATGGAAGAAAGATGCAAGCATAAATGAAAGCAAGTAAAGAGATTAACTTCAATGTAGAGAAGAGGGAATTGCGGACTCAGCAATGTTCTAGCAAATAAATCGCAAAAGTAAAAGACTGGAAAAATTACTAAGGCAAAAACAGAGTTATGGATTTGCGGAGACATCAATTATCTAGCAATTAAATTAACAACGATTTGAGGGTGAGATAAGGGAACAAGGTCAACTAAAGACTCCTCTATAGGCTTTCACATACGATTATTCAGCAGTAACTTAACTTATCATGCATCAATTTAGCTCATTCTCATGCATCTCTCGATTACATGCATTAGATCCTTTAGTTCACTCATATCCAAGCAAGACTTAAGCATCTATTTATACAAGCAAGCTAATGAATTGTGCTAGGAAAACGCCTATTCCTAGGTCGTTTTCTAGCTACCATGAAAGGCTAGCATGAATGGATGACTCTGAACTCTTACTCCTTCCGGAGGTTAGGAGTTCTTTAGACAAAATGGATGGCCGATCGAAATTGCCCGTGGGATGAAGTACACATACATTGAATGCATTCGAAGCTATCCTACATGCTAAACTTTCGTATTTCTAACCTATAGATTCATCGTTAGCAGACCCTTGTGTAATCAGTTACTCATGGCTGCTGGGGGATTGGGAAGAATGGATTGATTGAGCATGATTCAAAGCATTTAATGACAGTAAAGGGAAAAACAGAAGCGAAGTGAAGACTTGCAAGGATTCAAACGATAACTTTATAAAGTAAGAATCAAAGATCAAAGTGCGACAGTATGTAAAGCGGTAAAGAACTGAACAAATGAGACGAATTGAAACAAAGCAACAAATGAAATGAAGACAGAACGCAATAAAAAATAGAAGACAGAAAGCAGTAAAAGTGTGCACGGATCCTCGCCGCAAGCGCCTCGGATGAAGGTGAAGATTAGCTGATCTTGGGGATGAAATCGATCAGAAGAGAAGAAGGATCTTCTCTTCTTCCTCTCGAGTTATCGACGCCAAGGGCTGATTTCTTCGTTCCAACAAACGGGATAAGAAAATGGATCTTTAGAATGCGTTGAGACGGGGAACTCCACGCTTCCGAGCTGTTGTTCTCCTTCACCCTTCACCTCCTTTTATAGCTTTTTGCAGGTACCTTCAGTCATGGAGAATCATCCATTCTAAACGACGATCCTCCACGTGGCAGTAGGGGAGAGCTTAGGCGGCTGAAAGATCGCAACTGTGACGGCAGACGGTTGGACAAACTTAGCAGTAGCAGCTTAAACATTGCGGATTCCTCGTTGAGACCGCAATTTCCATTGCGGAGACAGCAATGTTTCAGCAATTCCTCTGCAATGTACATTTTGACTCTTTTAGCATTGTTTCTTATTCTTTTTTGTTCCTTTTACAAATAAGTTCTAATTTAGCTTCATTCCTTGAATTCTCATATATTAAGCATGTATTAAACTAAATTCTAACAAAAATGCTTAAGAGATTACACGATTCTATGGTAAATAAGTCCCTAATTTATGTACTTTTGGAGAGGTAACAGAAGGCTAGAGGTAAATGTTAGATTTGGGGAATTTTAGGGATTTGCAATTAATGTAATGATTTGAGATTTTGTGATTTTGGGTTCTACTTAGTCTTAATCTTTTGAACATCTATTTCTTATGATTTAATCCTTATTAGCATGTGTTCAAGATTTATTGATGCTCATGAATGTTTGCATGCTATATTGTTATCTAGATTAGTGATGTCGTGCCTCTCCTAATCGCCTAAGTAACATGGGTTTGGTGAAGCCATAGGTAGCATTGCATGTTCCCTTAGATTGGGTTAGCTAACCCTGAAGAAGTAGATAAATTGGAATATTTCTTAGGCTATTCAAGTCAAACATTCGTCACAACTTGCTCGTTACTGGCTTTGGTTAATTTAGGATTGATCGCCTTGAGTTAATTAATTGCCATCTTTAGTTAGAATTGCACCGATCTAGCTAATTTCTTTGGGATGGTTGCTACGGAGGGTCTGGGTGACTGTTTGTGTGTTTAAATGCCTATGACTAAGTCTATAAAGTTCAATGATCTAATTTACATTGATTTGCAATCCTGACTGCCCAAGTCTTACACGTTATTTTTAATTGTTTTATTCCTCCGTTAGCTTTTAATTCCCTTGCATGTTTCAAAACTCCTCTTTGTTTCATTCTGTTTCACAAATTTAATTCAATCAATAATGGATTTGAGGCAACTCCCAGCGGATCGACCCGATTATCATTAGCTACAAGTTAGTTTAGTAGGATCGGTATTATAAATTTATTTTGGCAGGATTCGATACCCTGAAAATAGTGAACATACCAAAAGTTCAACCACCAAAATTGGCGTAGTTGTCGGGGAGCTAAAAGAAAAATTGTTTTAGTTGAATTTAGTTTGTTTGGTTTTTTTTTTTAAAAATTGTTCTGTTTATTTTTTATCTCTCTTGTTTTGTATGACTTGTTCCTCTTAAGTGAGTGAATTTCAGTTTATCCCTGAAATTGAGAGAGGGGAGCAGAGGTTGAGAAGAGAAGGAAAAGAAGGCCGAAGGCTTTTCGAAGGAGCCGAACTAGTACACCTGAAAGAGAAGCAATGGAGAATGATGGACCGCTAAGGACACTTAAAAAGATGCAGCGCCAGATCTGAACCAACAACCCCTCTGCATTATATATCCAGTTGTCGCAGATAATTTTGAATTGAAGTCCGGTTTAATTTACCAATTGCCTTATTTTCATGGTAATGCAGGAGAGGACGCGAATAAGCACTTAATGGAGTTTCACTGCATGTGCGCGGGGATAAAGCCCCCAAGTGTTATAGAGAAGCAGCTTAATCTGAGAGCTTTTCCCTTCACGTTGAAAGATAAGGCGAAGGATTGGCTCTATTATCAAACGCCAGGGTCTATAACCACCTGGAATGAAATGAAGCGACTATTTTTGGAAAAGTATTTTTCAGCCTCCCTTGCAACTACGTTGAGGAAAAGAATTTACGGGATAACCCAAGATGTAGGCGAGTCACTACATGAGTATTGGGAGCAGTTTGGCAGACTGTGTGCCAGTTTTCCGCATCATCAGATAGCAGACCAACTGCTGATCCAATACTTCTATGAGGGGATAACTCCGCATGACATGCAGATGATTGACGCTGTTAGTGGAGAAGTTGTTACGTCTCCAAAAGTGCATAAATTAGGGACTTATTTACCATGGAATTGAGTAAACTCTTAAGCGTTTTTGTTAGAATTTAGTTTAATACGTGCTTAAATATGAGAAATCAAGGAATGAAGCTAAATTAGGACTTATTTGTAAAAGGAACAAAAAAGAATTAAAAACATAGTTAAAAGAGTTGAAATTGTGCATTGCAGGAAAATTGCTGAAACATTGCTGTCTCCGCAATGTTTAAGCTGCAAATGTTAAGTTGTTCCAACCGTCCGCCGTTTTGTTGCGATCTTTCAGCCGCCCAATTTCTCCCATGCTGCCACGTGGTGGGTCGTCGTTCAGAATGGATGGTTCTTCTTGACTGAAGAGTACCTGCAAAGAGCTATAAAAGGAGGTCAAGGGGGAAGGAGAACAACAAGCTTGAAAGCGTAGAACTCTCCATCTCAACGCAGTTTCTCCCTATTTTCTCTTCCGTTTGTTGGCGTGAAGGAATCAACTGTTGGCATCGATAATCTGAGAGGAAGAAGAGAAGATCCTTCTTCTCTTCTGATTGGATTCATCCCCAAACAAAGCTCACCTTCTCCCTTCATCCGAGGCGCTTGCGGCGAGGAGTTCACGCACACGTTTATATGCTTTCTACTGCTTTCTGTCTTTCCTTTTCGTTTCTGTTTGTTGCCATTTACTTCTGTTAGCTACATTGGTTCAATTCGTTTCCATTTGCTTAGTCGTTACTGATTTATAGTCATTGCACATTAAGTTTTGAATCTCATTCAATAGAGGAATTATTTGACAACTTCGCAAGTCTCTTATTGCTTTCTGTTTTCCTTTGCTTCCATTTAAATACTGTTAAGCATGTTCAAACAATCTATTCTTCCCAATCCATCATCATCCATGAGTAACTAAACCACACAAGGGTCTGCTAAAGATGAATCTATAGGTAGAAACACGTGAATTCAACATGTAGGATGGCTTCGCACGCATTGAATGTATATGTACTTCATCCCACGGACAATTTCGATTGGCCATCCATTTTGTCTAAAGAACTCCTAACCTCTGGAAGGAGTAAGAGTTCAGATTCGTCCATTCATGCTAGCCTTTCATGGTAGCCAGAAAACGACCTAGGAATAGGCGTTTTCCTAGCACAATTCATTAACTTGCTTATATAAATAGATGCTTAAGTCTTACTTGGATATGAGTGAACTAAAGGATCTAATGCATGTAATCGAGAGATGCATGATAAGTTGATCTACTGCTGAAGAATCGTATGAAAAATCCTATAGAGGAGTCGTTAGTTGACCTTGTTCCCACATTTCACCCTTAAAACGTTGTTAGTTTAATTGCTAGAAAATTGCTGTCTGCGCAATTCTTTTAGTTCTATTTTTGCCTTAGCCATTTTTCGAGTCTTTTGTTTTGCGATTTTATTGCTAGATAATTGCTTTCTCCGCAATCCTTTTTTCTTCTACATTTAAGTTAATCTCTTTACTTGTCTTTGTTTATGCTTGCATACCTCGCACGTTTTTTATTAGTTAGGCACATTAATCCCAATTCTACCCCATTTAATCCATCCTTTCTAATTTAACACCACACTTCGTTAGTAACTAAGAATAAATCTCTGTGGGAAATCGAATGAAAAAATACTTATTACTTGCTACAAGACCATGTATGCTTGCATGTTCTGAGTGCTCTCACATTGCATCTTTATTTAAACATTGAGCACGCAACAAGTTTTTGGCACCGCTGCCTGGGATTTTGTTTAGTAAACACGGAGTTTGTTAGTTTAGAAAAAAAAAAAACTTAATAGCTATTGGAGCTAATCTTCTTTCATTTCCTTTACAGGTACTATCAAGCTAGTTTATGAATGAGTTTCCAAACCTCAACTCGCACAGAGAGGAACTTTGCAGGTGGAAAACGTATGTGTACGACAAAGTAAATGAATACGCTGCAGAACTTAATTGGAGGTAGAGTTTGCCCACAACAGTTTGAAGAATTTTATCAGCCATGTGCTTATTGTGGGGATAATCATAACTTGGAGAATTGCCCAACATTGAATTATCAAGAGAGGCAATATCAACAAAGCTATGACAACCATTATTCGTACATGTGTGAACATGATCAGTGGCAACTCTCAAATAATCCTTGGGAAGAGCATGTGCAAATTGCTCATTATGAAGAGTTCCCCCAACATGAAGACTATCAACATTATGCCCCAACTCCAAATGAAGAATTATCACCCACTTTGGAGGCGCTATGGATAGAATTCATGGAAATTAATGATGCATCCATGAGGAAAATTGATGTGCAATTAGCCCAACTCACAAATAACTTACAAGATCTACTTGCTATAGAAAAATCACCACCACCATGCCCTCAGATGTTTGATTTTTATGATGATGACTCATTTGTTACCTTCAAATCTGAGAAGAGTGATCCAATGGAATCTCCATATGAAATGGTGGAGTTGGTGAAAGTTGAGAAAAATGAAATTGTGCTGGATGAGGCCAAAGAGACTAATGCGCTGCTTGAGGAACAAGAATTTAAAATGTCTAATGATGCAGCAAGCTTCTCCACCAATGAAAGAGCTGACCCACCACCACCACAAATGCTCCAGCTGAAGGAGTTAGAAAGAGATGTGCCAGAAAAAGAAGTCTCATCGCATCAAAGCTATGTTGTAGCAAATGTTGTAGAAACAAAATCAACGCACAGAAAGTACAAACCTTGGGGTGTTATAACATGCAGTCTCTTTGAAAGAATCAACAATTTCAAGGTGTGGCAGAATGTCCGACCCCATAAATCAAGACTTAAGTATCTAAAAAGAGCAGAAGTGATGCCTCGAAACATTGAAGAATATCCATATGAGGCAGATTGACAAGGGAGATTTCTGATCCCTAAACTCTTAAATTAGGATTTTATCATGCTTTGCTTAGATTTCGTATGTTAGGAGTAGTTTATTTTTGGAATGAAATATTTATTATGTACCAACAATCATAGTCGTTTAGCATGAAGTGATGATGCACTTTGGGCATATAGAACTGCATATAAAACACCCTTAGGTATGTCTCCTTATAGGCTAGTATATGGAAAAGCCTGTCACTTACCCTTCGAATTAGAAATCAAAGCCTTTTGGGCCTTAAAAGAGTTGAATTATTGCGTGACCGATGCTGGAACATTGCGGTCTCTGCAATTACATGAGTTAGATGAACTAAGACATATGTCCTATGCAAATGCTAAAATGTATAAAGAAAAAACTAAGATTTGGCATGATAGTAGACTTAGGTTTAAGGACTTGAAAAAGGGGCAGCATGTCTTATTATTCAACTCACGGTTAAGGTTATTTCCAGGGAAACGTAAGTCTAGATGGTCAGGTCCTTTTGTGATAACTAACGTTTTTGTTCATGGTGCTATTGAGATCCGGAATCTACACCAAGGGCAACCGTTCATGGTGAATGGTGCGAGGTTGAAGCATTACTATGAGGAAGGAGATGTGCAGACACTCTCGGCCTTCCTCCTAGCTGAAGCCTAAGAAGCAATTCGAAAGGGGATGAGTGACCACTGTGCTCATCCTTCAGAAGGCTATACCTTAGATTTTTCTTTTAAGTTTTTTTAGATTGTGTTTTGTTTATTTTCATTTTAATTACGGATTTTTGTTTTGATTAAAAGAATATTAAGGGGAGATCTTTAAGAGATAATGAGGGAGATGATTCAAGAAGAGAAGATCCACGAAGAAGAGCTGGCAAAATCAAAGATTTGGTTGCTAAATCTTGCAACTCAAATCAAGAAAATCCTAACGGCTATGCGGATTAATTGCGGAGGATTTGCGGAGTCCGCAACAAAAAAGAGCCGTTGGAGAGTACTTGAGTACAAATAGCCGTCGTTGGGATCCTTGCCCTTTACGTTTTATCAAACCGTTTGGGCTCCAAAACTCAGTCTTCTCCTTCCTCTGTATCTCCCAAACTCAGATCTCAAAGAAACAACAATGGTGTCAACACGAGCAGAGCGATCCACGCCCAAGAAAGCGTCGCCTGACGCAGAAGAAGCTGCGAGGGAGGCGCTGCTTTCCTTAGCAGACGCCGATACTGCGCAACCCTCACGGCCTCCGAAGCTACCAGTGCGAAGAAAGAAATGGAAGGTGGCGACTGAGGTACCTGCTGGTCCCTCTGATCCGGTTGGAACACCCAAGAAAAGGAAGTGGAGAATCGCGATGGATGATTCACCAATCAGGGTGAGAAAGACTCCCAGCGAGGAGAGCCGAGGGAGTGGCCGCCCATCATATGAGACGGCCAGGCAGAGCCTCGAACCTTCTCCACGGACGCCGGAGCCTGAAGCCCCATCTGAAGAGCATCAAGATTCGGTGCCAAGCGACGAGCCGGCGGAGGAAGAAGAAGTGTTTTCCCCCTTAAGGGATGTCAGTCTTGACAGCCCTGTTGAGGGGGGAAGCAAGGACTCCATGGACGAGACACTGGGGGATTGTCTCCAGCAAATGACCACCAAGGCACGGCTGAAGAAGAAGGCCCCCGTGATCATGAAAGGCAAGCGGCAAAAGGCCTCCAAACGAGCCAAGAAGAAGAAGGTTAGAGCTGAATCTTCTTTAAAGAAAATGAAGATTGAGGCCTCTGAGTCGGCCAAAGCAAAAGAAAAGGGCGAAAAAGAAGATGTACCCAGAACACGAACCTCGAGCTGCGAGGTATGTCTCACAAGAAGCAGAGGTCAAGGGCCTCGAATTGATGAAGAAGGAACTCCTCCACGAGCGAGGATTCCTTGGTGCATTGGCGGACCTGCCGCAATTCTTGCGCGCAGGGATCATCAACCATGGCTGGGAGGAACTCTGCAGGCCTCCAATTCCAGCATATCCTGATATGGTGTACGAATTCTACGCCAACCTCACACACCCTGATGCGTGTCTATCAAAAGTGAGGGGGGTAAAAATCGACTTCTCTGCCAACGCCATCAATGAGGCTTATGCTCTCAAAGGGCATACATATTCTGAGTATGCCAAGATCATTGACTCGCCATCTGAGGCAGTCTTAGAAGAGGCCTTGCACACAATCGGCAAACCTGAGGCAGCCTGGGCGGTCTCATGGATTGGGAAGCACACCCTAATGAGTGCAACCCTTCGAGACAAGGCGGCTGTCTGGTTCTCTCTTGTGCGCAGACACATCTCCCCTGTGACGCACGAAACGACTATCAACCAGGGGCGATCGTTGCTCCTTTACGCCATCATGCGAGGACTCACCATTGATGTTGGTGAAGTCATTGCCGTCTCCATCACAGACTGCTCACGCAAAGGTAAGGGTCAATTGTTTTTCCCAAACACTATAACTAAATTGTGCTTACGTGCAGGTGTGCCTATTGCGAGGGATGAGAGGCAATTGGCTTACACTGGTCATCTGGAGCTTCCCACGATCTTGAGGATGCGAAGGCGGGGCAATATGGAATTTGAGATGGACGGCTTGGCTGTTGCACAGTCACTGTCCATGGCATGCCTGATGGACCTGCAGCACAAGATGGCTCAGTGGGCTGAGTATGCGCAAGCGAGGGATAAGGATGTGGCTGAGCAGCTGGGATGCATATTCCCCACCTTCCCTGCTGATCTGCTGAAGCCATGGGCACCTCCAAAGGAGAGAAGAGACGAGGACAAGGATGATTGAATGCCAGCTTGACGACATTCGAGGGAGTATTTCTGATCCCTCTTGAAAAGAAAAAACCCTGCTTATCAGTGAACTGTTACACTTATTGTTAATCCAATCAATGATCTGTTTTAGTTGTTAATTTGTTTGCTTAGAGTAGTTTAGATTAGTTTGATGTCATCTGAGTAGTTAGCTTAGTTAGTTTTGTTGTTTTGTGTAGTTGTTGAGGTCTGCATATAGCATGCTAGGAGCTTTGATCACATCTAAATTTGCTCAGTAGGTTTATTGCGAATTCCTTGCGGTGTCCGCAATTTTTGTTAGTTTTCGCATGATGTTCAATGAATTTTTGGATGGGCTAGCTCTGTTTAAATTTCGATTTTCTGTTGCCTTACTGACTTCAACATGTAATCTATCTGCTGAGCATGCTGGATGAGTGTCTTAGTACACATTTGTTCGTTTAATTTAGCTTCCTTTATTGCTCAGCATGCACCTCTATAAGCCCTTACCATGTTGTTTTTACAAACTTCTGCATCAGAGTTATCTTTTCTGCGAGGGTCATTTTATGCCTAGGAGTTTTAGGTTCTGCTTGTTTTGCCTTAGACTAGATGCTTCTAGGACAAGTTTGGGGGTGTGCCACCTCAGACTCTCATTGGGGACAATGAGAAGTTTAAGTTTGGGGGAGGCAGCCTCTAGGCCTAGGAACATTCCTCTCTCCCCCTTTAAACATAAGCATTCTTTTTCTTCGTCTGTGAAAAAAAAATAAAAAAAATATATGAGATGAAAAAAAATGAAAAAGAATAATGAGTAGTGTCTCTCTTGAGGATGCTGAGTAATCAGGGTCATTGTGTAACCCACAAGTGGCACTACATCAAAAGGCAAACCATAAGGAGAGACTCTACCAGAAAAAGAAAAGAAAAAGGAAAAAACCAAGGAAGAAGAATGTATGCCTACAAGTTATAGCCTAAGTGCTTAGGTGTCCTGTATGAATGAACTCTGATCCTTAGTTTGCTAAGCACAGGGTTGTAGCTTGAAGGTATGTTAAGGGAGATGAGTGTATATCCAATGTAGTGATGCCAGGGTTTAGGTTGTTCTATGAAATGTACTACTGTTACTCGTGTGTACTAAGACTGGCATGACTCTAAGGAATCCTAGGTAGCTTAAGAGAAAAAACATTAGAAGCATGTACTGAGTCTGGGGTGAACCAAGGTAGAATTTGAAAACTTAGGGATAGCTGCACAATGTACCTAATGACATAGGCAGATAAATCAGTGTAGGAAATTTATAAAAGACAATAGGTTTTAAAGGCAGGAGAAACCAGAAGGAGCAAAATGTGGAGTTAGTTTGAACTTAGAAGAGTGTCACAGGACAGCCATGCCTTAGATAGTGAACTTAGGGAAGTCAGCAAGTAGCAGGTAGAGAGTAAAAGACAAGAGTAGCAGCCTAAATAAGCCCTTATATTGCTCGAGGACGAGCAATAACTTAAGTTTGGGGGTGTGTTACGTCTCCAAAAGTGCATAAATTAGGGACTTATTTACCATGAAATTGAGTAAACTCTTAAGCGTTTTTGTTAGAATTTAGTTTAATACGTGCTTAAATATGAGAAATCAAGGAATGAAGCTAAATTAGGACTTATTTGTAAAAGGAACAAAAAAGAATTAAAAACGAAGTTAAAAGAGTTGAAATTGTGCATTGCAGGAAAATTGCTGAAACATTGTTGTCTCCGCAATGTTTAAGCTGCAAATGTTAAGTTGTTCCAACCGTTCGCCGTTTTGTTGCGATCTTTCAGCCGCCCAATTTCTCCCCTGCTGCCACGTGGTGGGTCGCCGTTCAGAATGGATGGTTCTCCTTGACTGAAGAGTACCTGCAAAGAGCTATAAAATGAGGTCAAGGGGGAAGGAGAACAACAAGCTTGGAAGCGTAGAACACTCCATCTCAACGCAGTTTCTCCCTATTTTCTCTTCCGTTTGTTGGCGTGAAGGAATCAGCTGTTGGCATCGATAATCTGAGAGGAAGAAGAGAAGATCCTTCTTCTCTTCTTATTGGATTCATCCCAAACAAGGTCATCTTCTCCCTTCATCCGAGGCGCTTGCGGCGAGGAGTTCACGCACACGTTTATATGCTTTCTACTGCTTTCTGTCTTTCCTTTTCGTTTCTATTTGTTGCCATTTACTTCTGTTAGCTACATTGGTTCAATTCGTTTCCATTTGCTTAGTCGTTACTGCTTTATAGTCGTTGCACATTAAGTTTTGAATCTCATTCAATAGAGGAACTATTTGACAACTTCGCAAGTCTCTTATTGCTTTCTGTTTTCCTTTGCTTCCATTTAAATACTGTTAAGCATGTTCAAACAATCTATTCTTCCCAATCTATCATCATCCATGAGTAACTAAACCACACAAAGGTCTGCTAAAGATGAATCTATAGGTAGAAACACGTGAATTCAGCATGTAGGATGGCTTCGCACGCATTGAATGTATGTGTACTTCATCCCACGGACAATTTCGATTGGCCATCCATTTTGTCTAAAGAACTCCTAACCTCTGGAAGGAGTGAGAGTTCAGAGTCGTCCATTCATGCTAGCCTTTCATGGTAGCCAGAAAACGACCTAGGAATAGGTGTTTTCCTAACACAATTCATTAACTTGCTTATATAAATAGATGCTTAAGTCTTACTTGGATATGAGTGAACTAAAGGATCTAATGCATGTAATCGAGAGATGCATGAGAATGAGTTAAATTGATGCATGATAAGTTGATCTACTGCTGAAGAATCATATGAAAAAGCCTATAGAGGAGTCGTTAGTTGACCTTGTTCCCACATTTCACCCTTAAAACGCTGTTAGTTTAATTGCTAGAAAATTGCTGTCTGCGCAATTCTTTTAGTTCTATTTTTGCCTTAGCCATTTTTTCAGTCTTTTGTTTTGCGATTTTATTGCTAGATAATTGCTTTCTCCGCAATCCTTTTTTCTTCTACATTTAAGTTAATCTCTTTACTTGTCTTTGTTTATGCTTGCATACCTCGCACGTTCTTTATTAGTTAGGCACATCAATCCCAATTCTACCCCATTTAATCCATCCTTTCTAATTTAACACCACACTTCGTTAGTAACTAAGAATAAATCTCTGTGGGAAATCGAATGAAAAAATACTTATTACTTGCTACAAGACCATGTATGCTTGCATGTTCTGAGTGCTCTCACATTGCATCTTTATTTAAACATTGAGCACGCAACAAGTTTTTGGCACCGCTGCCTGGGATTTTGTTTAGTAAACACGAAGTTTGTTAATTTAGAAAAAAAAATAAAAAACTTAATATCTATTGGAGCTAATCTTCTTTCATTTCCTTTACAGGTACTATCAAGCTAGTTTATGAATGAGTTTCCAAACCTCAACTCGCACAGAGAGGAACTTTGCAGGTGGAAAACGTATGTGTACGACAAAGTAAATGAATACGCTGCAGAACTTAATTGGAGGTAGAGTTTGCCCACAACAGTTTGAAGAATTTTATCAGCCATGTGCTTATTGTGGGGATAATCATAACTTGGAGAATTGCCCAACATTGAATTATCAAGAGAGGCAATATCAACAAAGCTATGACAACCATTATTCGTACATGTGTGAACATGATCAGTGGCAACTCTCAAATAATCCTTGGGAAGAGCATGTGCAAATTGCTCATTATGAAGAGTTCCCCCAACATGAAGACTATCAACATTATGCCCCAACTCCAAATGAAGAATTATCACCCACTTTGGAGGCGCTATGGATAGAATTCATGGAAAGGAATGATGCATCCATGAGGAAAATTGATGTGCAATTAGCCCAACTCACAAATAACTTACAAGATCTACTTGCTATAGAAAAATCACCACCACCATGCCCTCAGATGTTTGATTTTTATGATGATGACTCATTTGTTACCTTCAAATCTGAGAAGAGTGATCCAATGGAATCTCCATATGAAATGGTGGAGTTGGTGAAAGTTGAGAAAAATGAAATTGTGCTGGATGAGGCCAAAGAGACTAATGCGCTGCTTGAGGAACAAGAATTTAAAATGTCTAATGATGCAGCAAGCTTCTCCACCAATGAAAGAGCTGACCCACCACCACCACAAATGCTCCAGCTGAAGGAGTTAGAAAGAGATGTGCCAGAAAAAGAAGTCTCATCGCATCAAAGCTATGTTGTAGCAAATGTTGTAGAAACAAAATCAACGCACAGAAAGTACAAACCTTGGGGTGTTATAACATGCAGTCTCTTTGAAAGAATCAACAATTTCAAGGTGTGGCAGAATGTCCGACCCCATAAATCAAGACTTAAGTATCTAAAAAGAGCAGAAGTGATGCCTCGAAACATTGAAGAATATCCATATGAGGCAGATTGACAAGGGAGATTTCTGATCCCTAAACTCTTAAATTAGGATTTTATCATGCTTTGCTTAGATTTCGTATGTTAGGAGTAGTTTATTTTTGGAATGAAATATTTATTATGTACCAACAATCATAGTCGTTTAGCATGAAGTGATGATGCACTTTGGGCATATAGAACTGCATATAAAACACCCTTAAGTATGTCTCCTTATAGGCTAGTATATGGAAAAGCCTGTCACTTACCCTTCGAATTAGAAATCAAAGCCTTTTGGGCCTTAAAAGAGCTGAATTATTGCGTGACCGATGCTGGAACATTGCGGTCTCTGCAATTACATGAGTTAGATGAACTAAGACATATGTCCTATGCAAATGCTAAAATGTATAAAGAAAAAACTAAGATTTGGCATGATAATAGACTTAGGTTTAAGGACTTTAAAAAGGGGCAGCATGTCTTATTATTCAACTCACGGTTAAGGTTATTTCCAGGAAAACGTAAGTCTAGATGGTCAGGTCCTTTTGTGATAACTAACGTTTTTGTTCATGGTGCTATTGAGATCCGGAATCTACACCAAGGGCAACCGTTCATGGTGAATGGTGCGAGGTTGAAGCATTACTATGAGGAAGGAGATGTGCAGACACTCTCGGCCTTCCTCCTAGCTGAAGCCTAAGAAGCAATTCGAAAGGGGATGAGTGACCACTGTGCTCATCCGTCAGAAGGCTATGCCTTAGATTTTTCTTTAAGTATTTTTAGATTGTGTTTTGTTTATTTTCATTTTAATTACGGATTTTTGTTTTGATTAAAAGAATATTAAGGGGAGATCTTTAAGAGACAATGAGGGAGATGATTCAAGAAGAGAAGATCCACGAAGAAGAGCTGGCAAAATCAAAGATTTGGTTGCTAAATCTTGCAACTCAAATCACGAAAATCCTAACGGCTATGCAGATTAATTGCGGAGGATTTGCGGAGTCCGCAACAAAAAAGAGTCGTTGGAGAGTACTTGAGTACAAATAGCCGTCGTTGGGATCCTTGCCCTTTACGTTTTATCAAACCGTTGGGGCTCCAAAACTCAGTCTTCTCCTTCCTCTGTATCTCCCAAACTCAGATCTAAAAGAAACAACAATGGTGTCAACACGAGCAGAGCGATCCACGCCCAAGAAAGCGTCGCCTGACGCAGAAGAAGCTGCGAGGGAGGCGCTGCTTTCCTTAGCAGACGCCGATACTGCGCAACCCTCACGGCCTCCGAAGCTACCAGTGCGAAGAAAGAAATGGAAGGTGGCGACTGAGGTACCTGCTGGTCCCTCTGATCCGGTTGGAACACCCAAGAAAAGGAAGTGGAGAATCGCGATGGATGATTCACCGATCAGGGTGAGAAAGACTCCCAGCGAGGAGAGCCGAGGGAGTGGCCGCCCATCATATGAGACGGCCAGGCAGAGCCCCGAACCTTCTCCACGGACGCCGGAGCCTGAAGCCCCATCTGAAGAGCATCAAGATTCGGTGCCAAGCGACGAGCCGGCGGAGAAAGAAGAAGTGTTTTCCCCCTTAAGGGATGTCAGTCTTGACAGCCCTGTTGAGGGGGGAAGCAAGGACTCCATGGACGAGACACTGGGGGATTGTCTCCAGCAAATGACCACCAAGGCACGGCTGAAGAAGAAGGCCCCCGTGATCATGAAAGGCAAGCGGCCAAAGGCCTCCAAACGAGCCAAGAAGAAGAAGGTTGGAGCTGAATCTTCTTTAAAGAAAATGAAGATTGAGGCCTCTTAGTCGGCCAAAGCAAAAGAAAAGGGCGAAAAAGAAGATGTACCCAGAACACGAACCTCGAGCTGCGAGGTATGTCTCACAAGAAGCAGAGGTCAAGGGCCTCGAATTGATGAAGAAGGAACTCCTCCACAAGCGAGGATTCCTTGGTGCATTGGCGGACCTGCCGCAATTCTTGCGCGCAGGGATCATCAACCATGGCTGGGAGGAACTCTGCAGGCCTCCAATTCCAACATATCCTGATATGGTGTACGAATTCTACGCCAACCTCACACACCCTGATGCGTGTCTATCAAAAGTGAAGGGGGTAAAAATCGACTTCTCTGCCAACGCCATCAATGAGGCTTATGCTCTCAAAGGGCATACATATTCCGAGTATGCCAAGATCATTGACTCGCCATCTGAGGCAGTCTTAGAAGAGGCCTTGCACACAATCGGCAAACCTGAGGCAGCCTGGGCGGTCTCACGGAATGGGAAGCACACCCTGATGAGTGCAACTGTTGCGTGCTCAATGTGTTAAAATAAATACGCAATAAGATAGAGAGAGCACTTAGAACATGCAAGCATACATGATCTTATAGCAAGTAGTAAGTATTTTTTCATTCGTTTTCCCACAGAGATTTATTATAAGCTACTCGTGAAGTGTAAAGTTAAGAAAGAAAGGGTGGATTTGATGGGGTAGAATTGGTTTTAAATTGTCTATTTCCTACTGAATACGTAGAGGGTAGCAACATAAACAAGTGCAAGTCAAAGTTAAACTCAAATGAAAAGAGACGAGATTAATAAACGAAGAAGAAAACAGCTAAACAGAATTGTAAACTTAGCAGAATTGCGGAAACAGCAATTCTACCGCAATTTTCCTAACAGCGAAAGTGTGTAAAATGGAGAACCAAGGGCTACTAACGACTCCTCTATAGGCATTTTCTCACGATTCTCAAGCATTGGATCAAATCTCTATGCATCAAACTCACTCAATCTCATGTATCTTCCGATTCCATGCATTAGATTCTTTAGTTTACTCATATCCAAGTAAGGTCTTAAGCATCTTGTTAAAGCAGAAAGTTACGGTTTGTACTAGAAAAACGCCTATTCCTAGGTCGTTTTCTGGCTACCTTGAAAGGCTAGCATGAGTGTATGACTCTGAACTCTTACTCCTTCCAGAGGTTAGGAGTTCTGTGGACAAAATGGATGGCCAATCGAAATTGCCCGTGGGATGAAGCTTACATACAATCAATGCTTCGAGAGCTATCCTACATGCTTGGTTCACGTTTTTTAGCCTATAGTTTTGTCCTTAGCATGCCCCTAAGTGACTTAGCTACTCATGGATAGAAGCAGATCAGGAATAAGGGTTGAAACAAACATGCTTAGAAGGAATTTAAAGACAAAGCAGTAAGGAAAAATGGTAGATTGCAAAGGCAAGAACTGTGAAATAACTTAAAGACAGAAAGCAACGCACTGAAATGAACTAGTCACTAGAACAGAAACAACAACTAAACAAATGTTGTAAATTAGAAAGGAAAGACAGAAAGCATGTAAATGAGCTCGGACGCCTTGTCGCAACCGCCTCGGCTGAAGGATGAGAAAGATCAGCTTTGCTTGGATGAATCCAATCGGGAGAGAAGATGAATCTCCTCTCCTTCCTATCAGATTATCGATTCCAACAGCTGAGCTTCGCAAACCAACAGACGGCAAAGAAAAACAGGAGAAAAGATGGAGCTGCGAGAAGACTTCTACGCTTTCAGATGATTATTGAACCCTCGACTTTGACCCCCTTTTATAGTAATCTGCAGGTGCGTTTGGGCCAAGGAGAACCATCAATCTTCAACGTCGTACTTCAAAATGGATGGAGGAGAAAGAACGAATCCCTGAAATAACGGAAATTAACAGAAAAAGATCAGTCAACTTACGGTTTTCACTTGAAACATTGCGGTTTCAGCAATGTTTCCGCAATGCTGTCGCAATGTAGTTTTTTCATTCTTTTACTTCAGTTTTCAATCATTTTCTTTCCTTTTGCACACAAGTCCTAATTTAGCTACCTTCTTTTAATTCTCACAAATAAGCATAGGTTTAAGCTAAATCCTATCAAAAACACCTAAGAGTGTGCATCTTTCTAAGCTAAATAAGTCCTAAATAAGTCACTTTTGGAGACATAACACACCCCCAAACTTAAGGTTTTTCTCGTCCTCGAGCAAACTAAGGACTTACTTAGCTAAATTTTCCCATTTGCTTTATTCCATCTTTGTTTCTTGAAAACCAACAATTACCCCTTAGTTCACTTATATTAATAGTTTGCAAATTTAATTAAGATTAAGTCAAAATACCTTAATTCCCTGTGGATCGACCCCGTTGCTACTATTCTACAAATAGTTTAGTGATTTCGGGCACTTATAAATTCATTTTGGCGGGTCTCGACAACCCGATGATTGGCGATAGTTCAATAATATCGTTACCAAAATTGGCGCCGTTGCCGGGGATTTAAGTGTAATTCGGCCTAATTTAAATTTGATTTGTAAACTTTTGATTTTTACTTTAAAATTTTTGTTTATTCTTTTATTATTTGCAATTTTGATCTGTTTGTTTAAGTGTGCTAGAAGTGCCAAATTTTTATTGAGAAAATGGAGACTGATGATGAGATTGGAGTCCCAAAAACGCTCAGACAGTGGACATCATTTGCTATGGGCCACCAACCCTCTTGTATTTCCTACCCGGAAATTTCAGGTGAGTTTGTGCTTAAATCGGGTTTAATTGACCATTTACCCTCTTTTTGTGGTGAAGCAGATGAGGATCCTTATAAACATCTCAAGGCTTTTCAAATGACAAGTTCTGCGATGAAGCCAGGCGGCATTACTGAAGATCAGCTCTACCTGAGAGCTTTTCCATTCACCTTGAGAGGAGAAGCTCGAGATTGGCTACATTACTTGCCATCGGGGATCATTTTCACTTGGGAGAAGTTGCAGAGTCTATTCTTGGAAAGGTACTTCCCAGCTTCAAAAGCCAGAGCCGTGAAAAAAGATATCCGCCAATTTGAGCAAGGAAAGGACGAGGCATTTCACGAATGCTGGGAGAGGTTCATTAAACTCTGTGAGAAATGCCCGAACCACCTGATAGCAGAAGCCGAGCTTATCGAATTCTTCTATGAAGGGTTGCTTCCGCATGACTGCCAGATGCTTGATGCGGCAAGTGGAGGAGCCCTTTGGGAGAAAACACCTGCAGAAGCCAGACAGTTGATTTCTAATATGGCTGAGAACCGTCGCCAGTACGGAGGAAGGAACGAGTACGCTAAAATGTCTACCGACATAGCAGAGCTCAAGGAACAAGTGTCTCAGGTATTTGGTTTAGTTCATACGATGCAGGAAAAATCATCTCAGACTGTTTCTTCTGTCTCAGGTCAAGCCATTGAAGGCATGTTCAAATCGCTTATGGAAGCTAGCAATGAGACAAGGTCGCAGATAAAATCTCTAAGAGATGAGTTCACGGAGGTGAAGGAAAGAATGAGCAAGATCGAATCCAAAGCGGAAGGTGTTAGTGCGATAAACCTCAGAAGTGGTAAAGAGTTACCATCCCAAACCACTCCCGTGAGTCCTCCAAAAGATTCAGAGATATCTCCAGATAAGTGTTCTCAAGCACCCTCTGAAACTGTTGTAACTCCTCCTCCTATTATTTCTATGAAGTCTTACACTCCCATTGCCCCTTTTCCTAGTAGGCTAGCAAGGCCATCTAAGGAGGTCGAAGACGCGGATGTTCTTGAGACATTGAGAAAAGTTGGGATCAATATACCGCTGCTTGATGCAATTCAGCAAATCCCAAGGTACGCCAAATTTCTGAAGGAGATGTGCACCATGAAGAGGAAGACTAAAAGTGCTGAAAGAGTCGTGGTAAGAAAGAATGTTTCTGCCCTGATAACCCAAGGTATTCAAAACAAGTGTCAGGACCCAGGTATGTTTCTCTTGCCATGTACTATAGGGGATAGAGAAATCGAGCACGCTATGTTAGACTTAGGAGCTTCAATTAATGTTATGCCATACTCAGTCTACAAGAGCCTCGGTTTAGATGGTATGCAGGAAACCAGTATAATTATCCAGTTAGCTAATAGATCTTCTATTCGTCCTCTAGGATTGATTGAAGATGTGTTGGTTAAGGTTAAGGATTTGATCTTCCCTGCTGATTTTTATGTGATAAAAATGGAAGAAAATACATCCACCACTTCTGTTTTACTTGGTAGACCATTCATGAAAACCGCTAAAACAAAAATTAATGTGCATGATGGTACCTTATCTGTTGAGTATGAAGGGGATGTATTCGAATTTAATGTATTTGATGCCATGAAACAACGTGCTGATGTGCATTCTGTCTGTAAAATTGATCTGATAGATACTTTAGAACAAGAAGAATGCATGACTGTTGTTGATGGGGATGACCCACTCGTTTTTACAGAAATTGTTGGCGAAGTTGAAAGTAGTGTTCCCATATTGACTGATTCTTCTGAACAACCTACTTTTGCTTTAGAGACATGTGAAAAGCCAACTAAAATATTACCATCTCTTTTGCAGGCTCCCAAGTTGGAATTAAAGGAGTTGCCGGGTCATCTCAAGTACGTGTACTTGGGTGAGGTGGAGACACTCCCGGTAATTATTTCCAAGGAGCTTACTTCGGAGCAAGAAGGCGAGTTGATCGGAGTTTTGAAAAAGAACAAAAGAGCCATAGGATGGACGTTGGCAGATTTGCATAGGTTGAGTCCAGTGTTGTGCATGCACAAGATTCGGCTGGATGAGGGAGCAAAATCATCCCGAGAGCCTCAGCGGAGACTGAACCCTGCAATGAAAGAGGTAGTGTTGTCTGAGATACACAAGCTCCTGGATGCAGGTATTATCTTTCCCATTTCTGATAGCCAGTGGGTTAGCCCTATTCATGTTGTACCTAAAAAGACGGGCATAACTGTTATTAGAAATGATAAGGGAGAGTTAGTACCTAAGAGAGTACAAAATGGGTGGAGAATGTGTATTGATTTTAGAAAACTGAATGATGTGACTAAGAAGGACCACTTTCCTATTCCCTTCATAGATCAAATGGTGGAGCGTTTAGCTGGGAAACCATTCTTCTGTTTTCTTGATGGTTTTTCTGGGTTTTATCAAATTCCCATAGCCCAGGAAGACCAAGAAAAGACTACTTTTACTTGTCCATTCAGAACTTACGCATATAGGAGAATGCCCTTTGGGCTTTGTAATGCTCCAGGGACTTTTCAACGATGCATGATGAGCATATTTTCTGAATTTGTAGAAAGATGCATCGAAGTCTTTATGGATGATTTTACTGTATATGGAAGTTCATTTAAGGATTGCCTGTTTAACTTGTCTAGAGTCATGGAAAGATGCATCGAAACTAATCTTGTTTTAAATTTTGAGAAGTGTCATTTCATGGCCAGTCAGGGCATAGTATTGGGTCACGTTGTGTCTGCTAAGGGGATAGAGGTTGATAAAGCAAAAATTGATGTAATATCTGATTTACCTTATCCCACGAATCTTCGGGAAGTACGTTCTTTTCTTGGTCACGCAGGTTTTTACCGCAGGTTCATTAAAGACTTCTCGAAGATAGTGACTCCGATGACAAGCTTGCTGAAAAAGGATGTTCCATTCTGTTTTGACAAACAGTGCAAGCTTGCCTTCGATGTTCTGAAGAAGTGCTTGACCAACGCACCCATCATTCATCCACCGCAGTGGGGGACTCCTTTCGAGATTATGTGCGACGCAAGTGTTAAGTCTCTGAAAGTGACTTATTTAGGACCCATTTAGCTTAAGAAGATGTACACTTTTAGGTGTTTTTGATAGCATTTAGCCTAAACCTATGCTTTAAGATGAGAATTAGAAGAAGGTAGCTAATCTAGGACTTATGTACAATAGGTAGAAAAAGGGTTGAAAACCGAAGGAAAAGAATGAAAAAATGAGCATTGCGAATGAATTGCGAAAACATTGCGGTGACCGCAATTATTCAAGTGAAAACCGTAAGTTGACTGATCTTTTTCTGTTAATTTCCGTAATTTCAGGGATTCGTTCTTTCTCCTCCATCCATTCTGATATATGACGTTGAAGGTTGATGGTTCTCCTTGGCCCAAACGCACCTGCAAACTACTATAAAAGGGGGCCAAAGTCGGAGGTTTGATCATAATTCGAAGCGCAGAAGTCTTCTCGCAGTCCATCATTTCTCTCTGTTTTCCTTTACCGTCTGTTGAAGTGGGAGTCTCAGCTGTTGGAATCGATAATCTGATAGGAAGGAGAGGAGATTCTTCTTCTCTCTCGATTGGATTCATCCAAGCAAGGCTGACCTCTCATCCCTTTCATTCGAGGCGACTGCAACAAAGCTTTCAAGCAACCTTTACTGCTTTTCTGTCTTTTTCTTCTCATTTCCAGCTTTGATTAGTT
Organism: Herpetospermum pedunculosum; assembly: GCA_028017165.1. Classification (NCBI taxonomy): domain Eukaryota; kingdom Viridiplantae; phylum Streptophyta; class Magnoliopsida; order Cucurbitales; family Cucurbitaceae; genus Herpetospermum; species Herpetospermum pedunculosum. The sequence continues at coordinate 45,561,221 of CM051528.1, read as the reverse complement.
GTTGTTCTAGTTTAGTGTTTTACTTACTGCATTTCGTTGTTGTCTGTCTTGGAATCATTTCTTTCAAAGCTTTCCTTCGTCGTTCAACACTCAAAGTAATCAAAGTACAATTCTGCATTTCACAGTTTCCACCTTTTTCTGCTACGATTTTGTCTTGCTGTTTTAAGCACATTTCTCTTCTAAGCATGTATGTTTTATCTACCCTTTCTGTTCTCTATATATCCATGAGTAGCTAAGTCACTTAGGGGCATGCTAATGACAGAACTATAGGCTAAAAAACGTGAACCAAGCATGTAGGATCGCCTTCGAAACATTGATTGTATGTAAGCTTCATCCCACGGGCAATTTCGATTGGCCATCCATTTTGTCCAAAGAACTCCTAACCTCTGGAAGGAGTAAGAGTTCAGAGTCATATAATCATGCTAGCCTTTCACGGTAATCAGAAAACGGCTTAGGAATAAGCGTTTTCCTAGTACAAACTAAACACTCCTGTTTTAACAAGATGCTTAAGACCTTACTTTGAAGTCGAGTAAACTTAAGACTCTAATGCATGGAATCGGACGATACTTGAGATAGAGTGAGTTTGATGTATAGAGAGTTGATCCAATGCTTGAGAATCGTATAAAAATGCCTATAGGATAGTCATTAGTAGCCTTTAATTCACCCATTTACACACTTTCACTGCTGTTTAATTGCGGAAACATTGCGGTCCTCGCAATTCTGCCATTTTATCATTCTGTTTAGCTGTTTTCTTCCTCGTTTGTTAATTCCATCTCTTGTCTTTTAAGTCTAGTTTCAACTTACATTTGTTTATGTTATATCCCTTTACACATTCAGCAAAAATTAGATAATTAAAAACCAATTTTACCCCATCAAATCCACCCCATCTTTCTTAACAAATACACTTCGCGAATAGCTAAACATAAGTCTCTGTGGAAAAAACGAATGAAATATACTTACTACTTGCTGTGAGACCATGTATGCTTGCATGTTCTGAGTGCTCTCTCTACTTTCTTGCTTATTTATTTTTACACATTGAGCACGCAACAGCAAGCAATTATGCCGTAGGCGCTGTGTTGGGCCAGAGGATAGACAAGAAGAGCCATGTGATTTATTATGCCTCTAGGACGCTCAATTCCGCGCAGATCGGTTACACAACAACAGAGAAGGAGCTGTTTTCCATAGTTTTCGCTCTTGATAAATTTCGGCCATATATTCTTGGTTCTAAAGTAATTGTTTTTTCTGATCATGCAGCGGTTCGATACTTGATGAACAAGAAAGACTCGAAGCCTAGACTGCTCAGATGGGTATTATTACTCCAGGAGTTCGACGTCTCTGTTCAGGACAGAAAAGGATCAGAAAATACCGTTGCTGACCACTTGAGCCGTATTGTGCGTAATGAGGACGATCTGCCTCTGAATGATGAGTTCCCTGATGATGTTCTCTTCCAGGTAAGTGTGGAGACACCATGGTACGCCGACATTGTCAATTACTTGGTCACAGGTACGTTCCCATTCGATTTTTCATATAACCAAAGAGCTAAGCTGAAAAGCGAAGCCAAGACATATGTTTGGGAAGAGCCCATTTTATGGAAATTTTGTGCTGACCAGGTAATTAGGAAGTGCGTCCCTAAGTCTGAACATAGGTCCTTCCTTACCTTTTGCCATGAATTTGCATGCGGGGGACACTTTGGGCAAAATAGGACTGCGAGAAAAATTTTAGATTGTGGGTTTTTCTGGCCATCACTGTTTAAAGACTGTTATGAGTTTTGTAAATCTTGTGATCAGTGTCAGAGAAAAGGGACCATCACTAGTAGGAATGAAATGCTCCAAAATCCCATTTTAACTTGTGAAATTTTCGAGGTTTGGGGTATGGACTTTATGGGACCCTTTCCCCCTTCATTTGGTTTTGTCTATATCTTATTGGCTGTGGACTACGTGTCTAAATGGGTGGAGGCTAAGGCCACCAAAGTTGATACCGCTAATGTTGTTTCCAATTTTGTCAAATCTAACATTTTTAGCAGGTATGGAGTTCCACGAGCCATCATAAGTGACCAGGGGAGCCACTTCTGCAACAAAACGATCCAGGCCTTGATGAGGAAGTATGGGGTCAATCACAAAATCTCTACCCCGTATCATCCTCAGACCAATGGCCAAGAAGAGGTTTCCAATCGAGAAGTGAAAAGCATCCTCGAGAAAACAGTAAGTCCAGGAAGGAAAGATTGGAGTCTGAGGCTGGACGATGCTTTGTGGGCTTACCGTACGGCTTACAAAACCCCCATAGGGATGTCTCCTTATCGGATGGTTTATGGTAAAGCCTGTCATCTCCCCGTGGAGATCGAGCACAAAGCTTACTGGGCCGTGAAGAAGTGCAACATGGACTTTGACTTGGCGGGCGAAGAAAGACTCCTCAAATTGCAAGAACTGGAGGAGCTTCGCCTGGATGCATATGAGAACTCGAAGACCTACAAGGAAAAGACCAAAATGTTCCACGACAGACGAGTCGTCAGGAAACACTTCGAAGTTGGTCAGAAGGTCCTCTTGTTCAACTCCCGCCTGAAGTTCATGCCAGGTAAACTTCGTTCCAGGTGGCTTGGTCCTTTCATTATAACTGATGTCCATCACTATGGTGCAGTCAAAATTCAGAGCTTGGATACGGAGAAGGAGTACACAGTGAATGGCCAGAGACTGAAGATCTTTCATGAGGGAATGTCAGAGGACTTCGACGATCATGCCTACTTGAAAGAGCCTGATTACGAGAAAGGATAAATTGAGTTTTGGTAAAGTCGAGCAATCGACTCTAAAAAATTGCGCTACTCGGAGGCACCCGAGCTTGAACTGTACATGCTTTTTGTTTACATACCGTCTTTAGGATTAGTTTAGATTTCTACTCTGATGTTGTGAATTTTCAGGTGAAACAATGGCTCATCCTTGCGGTGTATTGGCTAAGGTTAAAGCGCACTCTCCAACCCTCTAAGTCACAATTCAGGGAAGGTTTTCTTTCCTTTTGTTTTGACTGTGCATATTTGGTCCAATGAGGACATTGTCAATTTCTAAGTTGGGGGTGGTGGGTTGCGCCTTATAAAGGATTGTCGAGCTTTGTTGTGGAATCCTGATTAACTTGTTGAGCTATGGAGAAAGCATGCTTGTCCGATTATGAAACTCTGTGATGTACTGCTAAGGTCTTCGTATGCGTGTTTGTTGTGAAATTGAGTATAATTGCATATGTTAAGGCCGTTTTGAAAATTTTTTCAAGTTATTTCCCTGTTTAAGCTTCGCATGTTAGCACTCTATCCTGGATCTGTGGGTTTAGGGTAGCTCTGTTTGTTTTGAAATTCGTTGTCACCTCGAAAGGCAACCTTAGGATGGGCTAAGATTCGCTCTTGTTTGTAATCCGTGCGCTTAAAATTTTAACATGATTTTTAGACTAAAAGAAAAATGAATGCAAGTTTGTAAAAAGAAAATAATCTCATGAGGCGTTCCTCCTTCTTGAGTTGCCTTAGTAGCCAGGGGCGGTCGTGTAACCCACGGTCGCCACTGCATGAAAAGGATGCACAAAGAAGTGAACGCTAGTCCTTAAAAATGTGAATTTTGCCCGTAGTCAGATGCACTGTGCAATGAAATTGCAGGCAAGCTGAAACGAAAGTATGATTGACATGTTAGGCGCTCATGAAGATCGAAGAAAAAGAGAGAAAAGATGCCTTGCGATATATTACTTGCATAGACGATGAATTGCCCTTAGACTGTTCTGTTAAGCCATAAGTAGGGGGAAAGCGAAGTTTTAGGATAGACAGAGCCGTTCTAAGCCTGTTGAAATCTAAGATCGAGGAGCTAAGTCCGAAGCATAAATAGGGAAGCATCTTTAAATTTTTCGAATTGTTCTTAACCAATGCATGCATGCAGTTGTTTCCTTCAAATGCAAATGCCCTGTCCTTTCCGGTACTGAGAATCGAGTCCCTAGCATGTATTCTCGTTTTATTTGATTAATCAGAATTCCACCTTGCTCGAGGACTAGCAAGAATTAAGTTGGGGGTGTTTGATAGCTCCATTTTGGAGCTATAATTATGTCCCTAATTCACGTTTATTATTGGCTTAATCTTGTTTATATGTGATTATTGCAGGTGTTCGCGGTAATTCGTCCTCGGGAGCGTTTCGGCGCTTTTCGGGGCTTAATATCGCAATTTAAAGGCCTAGGAACACTTCCCGGGAAGACCCGTGCAAAGGCATGAAGGTTGAGCACTTTTGGGAAATTGAAGGCAAAAATCCATGCATCAACCCGAGAGCTAGCGTCGAGCGACAGCGTCGCGACGCTAGCTCGACGCTGCCATAGCGTCTCGACGCTCCGAAGTCTGAAGCGCTGAATTGAAGAAAAACCCGAGAGCAAGCGTCGAGCGATAGCGTCTCGACGCTCGCTCGACGCCGACAGCGTCTCGACGCCACCCCGACTGCGCGCGCGCGGATTATTTAGGGCGCAGCGTCGAGACGCTGCCCTAGCGTCTCGACGCTACGACGGATTACTTAAGTTTCTATCCGATTTTAGCCGCCATTATCATCTTCTACCTCGAGCTCCGCGCCTGATTTGACGTCCAGCAGCTGTTTTCCACCATGGGAGGGGCTAGGAAGCTCGATTTGAAGCCGTCCCACACCACACAAGTCATGAGTGAGTAGATTTACCGTTTTTGGCTCGGGATTGTAAGGATAAATGTAGTATGAACTCTTGGTGAGGTTGTAGGATTGAAATTCTGAATTGGTTGGATATTTTATTGAATTGAATTCTATTTCTTAGCTTAATCTATGAGCACGTTTGAATGATTTAGGACTAGGCACCCTTGATTTTGAGCATGTTCATTTGTTAAAGGATTTGATGCCGTGCCTCTCGTTTCCGCCAAGTAACAAGGAATTATGGCACCTAGAGCGTATTGGCGTCCTTACGCTCTTGGTGTTCGTTCTTCCCGAATTAGAATTCCAAATCGACATACTAATTTCGCGTCCAAATTAGATAGTTGTCACAGTTAGCTTGTTGCTACCGTTCGGTCTTGGGAGAGCGTTGGCCGCCAATGTCCGAACGGTATGCTTGATTAGCATAATTATTTATGTCTAATTAAATCCATGGAGCATGTCTGGGTTATTTATTAATTTTAGACGAGCTGTGCATTCGTTAATTTATTTAACCATAATACTCGTCATCCTATGATCCAAGAGGTTTGCTAAATTTATCCCCGATCGTCCCGAGTCGGAAACTCCGTTAGCTAAATTTTCCCATTTGCTTTATTCCATCTTTGTTTCTTGAAAACCAACAATTACCCCTTATTTCACTTATATTAATAGTTTGCAAATTTAATTAAGATTAAGTCAAAATACCTTAATTCCCTGTGGATCGACCCCGTTGCTACTATTCTACAAATAGTTTAGTGATTTCGGGCACTTATAAATTCATTTTGGCGGGTCTCGACAACCCGATGATTGGCGATAGTTCAATAATATCGTTACCACAAACGACTTTAAAAATTCTGCGCTTCTCGGAGGCACCCGAGCGATGAACTATTTTTTTTTGTTTTAGTTTAGTTGCTGTTTTTTGTTGCTTTTTTGTTTAATTTAGTCTTACGTAGGTTGCTGTTTTTTTTTAGGAATCGAGGAAGTTGAGGACAATTTTGGGCTTCGATGACGAGCGTGCCGTTTCCTTACCCTCGCCAACTTCACAAAGAGTCAGGGAAGTGTAGTTTCTTCTTCCCTTTTACTTTGTGTATCTGACTGAGTGGCATTGAGGACAATGCCAACTTTTGAAGTTGGGGGTGGAGTTGGATTTATGGATATGCATGTGTAGTCGGTTGAGCAGTGTTATTTTGATATTGAAGTGCTTGAGACTCTGTTTACTGCTTTCTAACTATGATAATCTAGGAAATGCATGTTGAAAATCTGAGCACGTACATAATCTAGTTTTTGCATGAGTTTTGCATTTATTAGGTTCATGTCAAAAATTTTAAAATTTTTCTGTTGCTCCCTTGCATCTGTCGCGCACTTAGCAACCCCATCCTAGATTCCGTAGGCTTAGTCAATTGCATGTAGTGTTAATTCTCGTTGTCACCCCGAAAGGCACTCTTCGGTAGCTTGTTGCATGAGAGTTAGTGGTTGATTAATTGAGGTAGCTTACGCTAAGCCTAAAGTAAAAAAAAAATAGAAAAGCATGTTGGTTAGAAAATTCTCTCGAGGCGCTCCTTCTTCTTATTAGTGCACTTAAGAAGTGAGCGTTAGTCCTTAAAAACGTGAAGTTTATGCATGAATTTGACGTGTTAGGCAACTCGAGGTTGGAAAGAAAAAGAGAATAAATTGTTGGTTCAAAGAACCTCAATAAAAGAGTACAAAGTACTCGTGAAAAGAAAAAGGAAGAGAAAATTTTTAGGTCTCTTAATTTGCTTCTCTCTCTCGTGTAAGTCAAGAGTAGACTGTTCTTAAACGCTAGAAGTAGGGGAAAACGGGATGTGATGTTGCATGTGGTTTTTCCGAGTTTACGTGAGTTTAGGATAGGTTGTCTAGCACACACACACGTTAGGGGGCAATAGTTAATTTTTGATATGTTCATAGTAAATGCATGCACGAATTGCTTTCATGATTATGTTGTGTTTAAATGTTCAAAATGCATGGAGTTTTGAGTTAGTAGCATGTAGGCATGTCCTTAGAGTCAATTTCTTTGTAGCCTTGCTCGAGGACTAGCAAGATTCAAGTTCGGGGTGTTTGATAACTCCATTTTGGAGCTATTATTCACTTCCTAATTATGGCTAAATTCCGCATTTAATTGTACAATTAATCTCGTTTGTAGTAGAAATGCGGCAAAGATCTCGTGCGTCCATTGGACTCGTTTTGGAGCTAAAAGCGGAGTTTTAACGCCCCGGGAGTGCATCGAGAAAGGCCAAGTCGATCTGAGAAGAAACGGACCAAAATTGCCTAGGAGAGGCAATTTTTCCAGCCCCAAACCCGAGAGCTAGCGTCGAGCAATAGCGTTGAGACCCTGCTGCGGCGTCGAGACGCTCCTGAGGAGTCGCGCGCAAGGAATTATCGGGCGAGCGTCGAGACGCTGCCCTAGCGTCTCGACGCCATCGCGAGGCGCGCGCGGATTACTTAGGGCGTAGCGTCGCGACGCTGCCCTAGCGTCTCGACGCTACGTCGATTAAAGAGGCTGTAATGACGATTTCTGCAGAAAGTTTTGACATTCTTAGGCGATTTCTCTTTTTCTTCCTCTCGGTTTTTCCCCATTTTTCCCCTTAGCTCCTTCATTTGTGCCTTGTTTATGAGCTTGTAAGTTGTATTAGTTTAATGACGACTTCCATGGCTTCCCTTGGAGCGGTGATGACAACCCGTTCCATGGACGGCTAAGGTAAGGGTGAACGGTTTGGGATACATTTGAGGGATTTTTGTTAGACTCTTTTAGCTTTGATAATCCATGCTTAGTTTATAAATTGGTGGCTGTTTTGTATGCATTTATCATTCTTGCTTAACCCTATGCATATGTTAGATTTTCCGATTGACACTCGCATTTTCTAGCATTTTGTTAATGTTAAAGAGTAGCGATGCCGTGCCTCTCACTATTCGACTAGTAACACAGAATGGTAAAACTAAACCGGAGTATCGAGTCATGCATGATGGTTGTTGATTGCATACAGCGTTTGCGGGCAATCAGTTAGCAACTGGATTACGTGATCGAATGTCTGTCGCGGTTCGCTAGTGACTATCTAGAATAAATTTGGGGCTGATCACCTTAATGCAATTTTAGATAATGTTTAATTAGAACTGTGTGGTCTGATTAATTTCTATGGGGTCGGTTACCTTGGGGCTTCTCGGGTAATCGACCGTGTGTACTACAAACTGCTTGCCTTGAATTTGTGTTAAATGATAAGCTGAAGATGTCTAACGAATCAATCCCGAAAATCTCCAAACCGTGCACGCGTCTCTCTCTCTTTTTATTCTTCCGTAACGTTTAATTGCTTACTTTGCATGCTTAAAAATCTTCCCGTTACAAAAACCCAATCAATTAATTAATTTCAATTTTAATTTAATTTCGGTCATAACTTCTCCTTGGATCGACCCTGTTACCACTGGCTGCAAAGCTATTGATAATAGACTTATAAATTGTATTTTGGCGAGTCTCGACAACTCGAATTTGGAGTACACATTAAAGTGGGCTCTACCAGACGCCCCCATTCACATGTCTCAACATGAACGATTCAGAATCACATCGTTTGTACTAAATACAAAATGGGCCGCATCCAATAGTGTCCCCAGGATAAGGTATCCAGCCTTATCCGTATACTATAGACCGTTTTGGCTATTTACTCGAACTTGATCCACTTTTATGTCTTCACATAAAGTTCAAGTACTCATGTTATAGCCATGGATCTTAGTTTATTGGATTTTGGGTTTTCTAAAATGAAATAAGCAATTCACATATTCAATAATAACTTTATTGAATAAACCTCAATAACACTTTATTAGTAATAAAATATGTTTATCGTTTACAAACCACGAGTTTTAGGACATAAAACCCAACACCTAGAACTCCACGCCTCTTCAAAACCACGCGTGACGGTACGCATCTTTGCCACACGCCAAGTCTTATCTGCAGGCAGCGGAACGACAAGACCATTCGTCTTGAAGGGTAACTTTTGACCCCCTGTTCGACGCTAGCTGACCGACATGCATTCCTGCCGCGCAACCGACAGACCTTGAGCAGGGGCCGAAGGGGAAAAACTCGCCAAAAACCACTAAGTGTTGAAGTATCGGACCTTGAAATAGGCACTGGACTAACCTCTGTTCTAATACGCCGACCGCGAACCATGCAAACAGACTTGCACATCCCGAGCCCGCCATAGACAGACAAAAGGTCACGCCATATCAGAACACAGGATGGAACCTAGACACTGACGCGCAGACTAAGGCCCAGGGATCAACCAATAGACTGGCACGCCCCGAGTTCGCTGTAGACGGATGGAGCCTACGCTGTATCAAAATACTGAGTGAGAGGTATCAAACCATGACACCGACGCAGAAACACTACCGCTCTTAAAGGAAACAGGCTCGCCCTACGCAAATAGACTTGCAGAGTTCGTTACAGACAGACGAACAGGTACGCAGTGTCAGATCACAATAATCGATTCCCGACACCAACGCACCTCCGCTATAAGACATTGGCCATAGACCATGTAAACAGACTTGCCTGCTCTAAAGGCGACAAAGACAGACGGGGTCGCATGGTTTAAAAACCAAGTTGACAGATATCGGATATCGACTCGGACACGAAGAGACTTCGCTCGCTTTAAGACGCCAGTCGCGGGTCGTGCAAACCAACTAGCACACCCCGAGCCCTAACATACAAACAAAGGAGTACGCGGACGACATACCGCAGGAATCGAACCTCGGCTCGGACGCGAAAAAACTTCTATCGCTCTAAGACACTGGTCGCTGGTTGTGCAAACCAACTAGCATACCCCGAGCCCTGGCAAACATACGAAGTAGTACGTGGGTGTTGCGTGCTCAATGTGTTAAAATAAATAAGCAATAAGATAGAGAGAGCACTCAGAACATGCAAGCATACATGATCTTATAGCAAGTAGTAAGTATTTTTTCATTCGTTTTCCCACAGAGATTTATTATAAGCTATTCATGAAGTGTTTTGTTAAGAAAGAATGAATGGGTTTGATGGGGTAGAATTGGTTTTAAATTGTCTATTTTCTAAGGAATGTGTAAAGGGTAGCAACATAAACAAATGCAAATCAAAGTTAAACTCAAAGGAAAAGAGATGAGATTAATAAACGAATAAGAAAACAGCTAAACAGAATTGTGAACTTAGCAGAATTGCGGAAACAGCAATTCTACCGCAATTTTCCTAACAGCGAAAGTGTGTAAAATGGAGAAACAAGGGCTACTAACGACTCCTCTATAGGCATTTTCTCACGATTCTCAAGCATTGGATCAACTCTCTATGCATCAAACTCACTCAATCTCATGTATCGTCTGATTCCATGCATTAGATTCTTTAGTTTACTCATGTCCAAGTAAGGTCTTAAGCATCTTGTTAAAGCAGAAAGTTATGGTTTGTACTAGGAAAACGCCTATTCCTAGGTCGTTTTCTGGCTACCTTGAAAGACTAGCATGAGTGTATGACTCTGAACTCTTACTCCTTCCAGAGGTTAGGAGTTCTTTGGACAAAATGGATGGCCAATCGAAATTGCCCGTGGGATGAAGCTTACATACAATCAATGCTTCGAGAGCTATCCTACATGCTTGGTTCACGTTTTTTAGCCTATAGTATTGTCATTAGCATGCCCCTATGTGACTTAGTTACTCATGGATGTGGGGAGAACAGAAAGAAGAGATAAAACAGACATGCTTAGAAGGAATTTAAAGACAAAACAGTAGGGGAAAACAGTAGACTGCAAAGGTAAGAAACTGTGAAATACTGAATTTTGCTTTTGATTACTTGATTGTTTGAAGGAACAAAAGAGGAAGCTTAAAGTAAATAATTTAAAGACAGACAGCAACGAAATGAAATGATCTAGCTATTAGAAGAGAAACAGCAACTAAACAGAACTGAAATTTAGAAATGAAAGACAGAAAGCAGTAAATGATGCTTGAAAGCCTCGTCGCAACCGCCTCGGCTGAAAGGGATGAAAGAATAGCTTTGCTTGGATGAATCCAATCGGGAGAGAAGATGAATCTTCTCTCCTTCCTATCAGATTGTCGATTCCAACAGCTGAGACTCTCACACCAACAGACGGCAAAGGAAAACACGAAGAAAGATGGAGCTGCGAGAAGACTTCTACGCTTTCGGATGATGATCAAACCCTCTACTTTGACCCCCTTTTATAGTAATCTGCAGGTGCGTTTGGGCCAAGGAGAACCATCCATCCTCAACGTCATACTTCAAAATGGATGGAGGAGAAAGAACGAATCCCTGAAATAACGGAAAATAACAGAAAAAGATCAGTCAACTTACGGATTTCACTTGAAACATTGCGGTTTCAGCAATGTTTCCGCAATGCTACTGCAATGAACATTTTTCCTTCTTTTACTTCGGTTTTCATTCCTTTTCTTTACTTTTGCACACAAGTCCTAATTTAGCTACCTTCTTCTAATTCTCATATATAAGCATAGGTTTAAGCTAAATCCTATCAAAAACACCTAAGAGTGTACATCTTTCTAAGCTAAATAAGTCCTAAAAAGGTCACTTTTGGAGACGTAACACACCCCCAAACTTAAGGTTTTGCTCGTCCTCGAGCAATCTAAGGACTTGCCTAGGCTGCTGTTTCATCTTCTTTAACCACTTACTGACTCCCCTACATTCCTATCTATAGCAGTGCTGTCCTGTGACACACTTCTAAATTTACAACTAACCTTTTATATTGCTTCTTCTGACTTTGCACGCCTAATACTCCTGCTGTTTCCTTAACTCCCTACGACTGATCTACTTCCTTTTATCATATCGTGCATCTATCCCTAAGGTTTCAAATTCTACCTAGGTTCACCCCAGACTCAGTACATGCTTCTAGTTTTTATTTTTGAATTACCTAGGATTCCTTAGAGTCATGCAAGTCTTAGTATTAACAGTGACAGTAGTACTTTTAGAGAACAACCTAAACCCTGGCATCACTACATTGGACATACATTCATCTCTCTAAACAACCCTACAAGCTACAACTTTGTGCTCAGCTAATTGAGGATCACAGTTCTTTTTATTCAGGACATCTAAGCCACAAAGTTGCAACTCCTAGGTATACATTCTTCTTCCCTACTTCTTCCTTTTTCTTTCTTTCTTACTTAGGTGGAGCCTCTCCTTTGGTTGCCTTTTGATGCAATGCCACTTGTGGGTTACACACTTGGCACTGATTACTCAGCAACCTAAGAGAGACACCCCTCTTTATTCTATTTTTCATTTTTTTTTTTTTTAGCTCATCATTTTTTTGTAAAGGAGAAGAAGAGAAGAAGAATGCTTATGCTTTAAGGGAGAGAGGAATGTTCCTAGGCCTAGGGTGGCCTCCCCCAAACTTAAACTACTCATTGTCCCCAATGAGTGTCTGAGGTGGCACACCCCCAAACTTGTCCTAGAAGCATCTAGTCTAAGGTAAAACAAAGAGAATCTAAAAGCCCTAGGCATAGACAAAACATTTTAAAAGTTAATATCACAGCAGCAGAAATTTATAAAAACAGGCAGGTAAGGACTTAAAGCTATGCATGCTGAGCAGTTTTAAGAGGCTAATTTAAACTATCAAAGGTGTCGTATGACACTCATCCAACATGCATTTAGATAAGCTATATAAGGCAGTCAAGATAGCAGCAAAAGACAGAATTTAAACAGACCCAGCCTAGCTAAACAATCAGTCAAAAAAAATGCATTTACTAATAAAAATTGCGGATTCCGCAATTATTTCGCAATAGATACAGGGCAGATCAAAATATTAACTCAAAACAGGGCCCCTATGCATGCTTTTTCCAGTCATTCAAGCTATACAAAAATGAAACTAAACTAATCTACCTATTCAGCTACCATCAGACTACACTAAACAAATTAAGATATGAAAACTAAAGAACTAAAACAGATCAAAATATTAACTCAAAACAGCATAATTCACATGGTTCAACAAAAAGCAGTTTGATTTTTTTTCTTTATTTTAAGGGAACAGCAATACTCCCTTGAGTGCCGAGCACTCAGATGTCCTCATCTTCATCATTCCTTCTTGGTCTTGGTGGCGCCCATGGAGTCAGTAGGTTCGTGGGGAACTCAGGGAAGATGCATCCCAATTGGTCAGCGACCTCCTTGTCCCTCGCCTGCGCATATGTGGCCCATTGAGCCATCCTCTTCTGCAGATCCATCAGGCATGCCATGGACAGAGACTGAGCAGCAGCCAGGCCATCCAGCTCGAACTCCATGTTCCCCTTCCTTCGCATCCTCAAGCCTGTAGGCAACTCCAAGTGCCCTGTGTAGGCCAGCTGCCTTTCCATTCGCTCGATTGGGACCCCTGCACGTAAGCAGAGCTTAGTAATTGTATTAGGAAAGAAAAGTGGGCCCTTACCCTTCTTGGCGCAGTCAGCAATTGAAGTTGCAATGACCTCGCCCACGTTGATTGTGAGACCTCGCATGATCGCGTAGACCAGCAGCGATCTGCTTTGGTTGATGGTGGTCTCATGGGTCACTGGGGACAGCTTCCTGCGCACAAATGAAAACCATACAGCCGCCTTGGCTGTGAGGTTGGCACTCATGAGAGTGTGCCTCCCATTGCGCGATACTGTCCACGATGCCTCTGGCTGGCCAATGATCCGAATTGCCTCCTCCAGGACAGCTTCTGTTGGCTCATCAACGATCCTTGCATAGTCAGTGTGTTTTTGGCCCTTGAGGCCATAGGCTTCGTTGATCGCCTTAGCTGAGAAGTCCACCTCGACTCCTCTGACCACAGACAGGCCATCCTCAGGATTCATCAAATTGGCGTAAAAGTCATACACCATGCTGGAGTAGGCTGGATTGGGTGGTCTGCACAGCTCCTCCCAGCCGTGATTCGTGATCCCTGCGCGCAAGAATTGCGGCAGGTCTGTGAGGGCGTCTAGGAATCCCTTCTCGTGCAGCAGTTCCCTCTTCCTCAGCTCAGTGCCTCTGGACTCAGCATCAGAGGGCACGTACCTCACTGATTGAGGCTCATCTTCAGGGTAAAGCTTGGCTTTCCCTTTGTCTTTCGGTTTGGCTGACTCAGCAGCCTCAATCTTGAGCTTCTTCAGAGACGGCTCATCACTCCCCTTCTCTGATAAAGGCGCCCTCCTGGATTTCTTTTTCTTGGACTTCTTTGGCCGTTTGGCCTTGACAACCTTGGCTGCCTTCTTCTTCAACCTTGCCTTGGTTGTCATCTGCTGGAGGCAATCCCCCAGTGTCTCGTCCATCGAATCATCCCTCTGCGCAGGGCTCTCAGGGCTGGCTTCCCTCAAAGGAGAGAAGACCTCTTCTTCCTCAGCTTCCCCACTGCCCTGCGTCGATTCTTGATACTCTCCATATGGAAATTCAGGGTCAGGTTGTGGGGAAGTGGGTGATGCTTCAGGGCTCTCTGCTGGTGGGGTGTGTTCAGAACTCTGCGGCGATGGAGGAAGCTCAGGGCTTCGCGCTGGTGGAGATGGCGAAGAGCTCTGCTTGGCTGACTCGTGTGACCGACGGTCACTTTCTTGACTCTCCACAGAGGGAGTCTTTTTCTTGCTCGCTTCTTCGGCCACCGCCATGCTCCACTTGCGTTTCTTGGGTGTTCCTGCTGGTTCAGAGGGTCCAGCAGGTATCTCCGTGACGACCTTCCACTTCTTCTTGCGGATCGGCAGTTTGGGAAGTCGTTCAGTTCGCGCAGCATCAGCGTCTGCAAGGGCAAGAAGTGCTTCCCTCGCAGCCGTTTCAGCCTCGTCAGCCCTCTTCTTGGACGCCGACCGTTCAGCTCTTGTTAGCACCATCGTCGAACTGTGGAGATTTGGAAAGAGGAATCACAGATGAAGAGAAAAGCAGATTTCCTGGAGTTCAGATAATGGGAGAGTCGTACGGATCTTCGCGCCTCTACGGATATAAAGAAAACAAAAAAAATCCCAACGGCTATATTTTTGCGGATTCTGCAAATCCAGCGCAATTCTAGTGACCGTTGGAGATTTTTTGCGTTTAAATGCCAATCTTTCCTCAACCGTATCTTTGATTTGGCTTGATATCTCCTCGATTTTTTTATCTTAATTTCCTCTCCTTGATTCCCTCTATTGATTCCCTGCAAAAATAAATAAAATCAACATCAAATACTTAATTAAAATCACACAAAAATATACACAAACAGTAACCGGAAAATCGCAAAAAAAATAAACTAAGGCATGAGCCTCATATTGACGAGCACAGCAATCACTCGTCCTCTCTCGTTCTCGTTTTCACGTTTCAGACAAAAGGAAGGCCGAGAGAGTCTTCACATCTCCTTCCTCATAGTAGTGCTTCAATCTTGCACCATTAACCATGAATGGTTGTCCTTGCTGCAGGTTCCTTATCTCGATGGCACCATGAACAAACACATTAGTAATTACAAATGGACCTGACCATCTAGACTTAAGTTTGCCTGGAAATAATTTCAATCGTGAGTTAAATAATAAGACAAGCTGGCCTTTCTTGAAGTCCTTAATCCTAAGTCTACTGTCGTGCCAAATCTTGGTCTTTTCCTTATACATTTTGGCATTTTCATAAGACATATGCCTAAGCTCATCAAGCTCATGTAATTGTAAAGACCGCAATGTTCCTGCATCAGTCACGCAGTAATTCAACTCTTTTAGGGCCCAAAATGCTTTAATTTCTAGCTCGAATGGCAAGTGACATGCTTTGCCATACACCAGTCTATAAGGAGACATACCTAGAGGTGTCTTATATGCAGTTCTATACGCCCAAAGTGCATCATCAATTCGTGCTAAACGACTATGATTGTTGGCACATAATAAATATTTCATTCCCAAAATAAACTACTCCTAACATACGAAATCTAAACAAAGCATGATAAAATCCTAATTTAAGAGTTTAGGGATCAGAAATCTCCCTTGTCAATCTGCCTCATATGGATATTCTTCAATGTTTCGAGGCATCACTTCTGCATCTTTAAGATACTTAAGTCTTGATTTCCGGGGTCGGACATTCTGCCACACCTTGAATTTGTTGATTCTTTCAAAGAGACTGCATGTTATAACATCCCAAGGTTTGTACTTTCTGTGCGTTGGTTTTGTTTCTACAATATTTGCTACAACATAGCTTTGATGCGATGGGACTTCTTTTTCTGGCACATCTCTTTCTAACTCCTTCAGCTGGAGCATTTGTGGTGGTGGTGGCTCAACTCTTTCATTGGTGGAGAAGCTTGCTACAACCTCAAACATTTCAAATTCTTGTTCCTCAAGCAGCGCATTAGTCTCTTTGGCCTCATCCAGCACAATTTCATTTTTCTCAACTTTCACCAACTCCACCATTTCATATGGAGATTCCATTCGATCACTCTTCTCAGATTCGAAGGTAACAAAAGATTCATCATCATAAAAATCGAACATCTGAGGGCATGGTGGTAGTGATTTTGCTATAGAAAGTAGATCTTGTAAGTCATTTGTGAGCTGAGCTAATTGCACATCCATTCTCCTCATGGATGCATCATTCCTTTCCATGAATTCTATCCATAGTGCCTCCAAAGTGGGTGATAATTCTTCACTTGGAGTTGGGGCATAATGTTGATAGTTTTCATGTTGGGGGAACTCTTCATAATGAGCAATTTGCACATGCTCTTCCCAAGGATTATTTGAGAGTTGTCACTGATCATGTTCACACATGTACAAATAATGGTTGTCATAGCTTTGTTGATATTGCCTCTCTTGATAATTCAAGGTTGGACAATTCTCCAAGTTATGATTATCCCCACAATAAGCACATGGCTGATAAAATTCTTCAAACTGTTGTGGGCAAACTCGTTCTCCAATTGAGTTTTGCAGCGTATTCATTTACTTTGTCGTACACATACGTTTTCCACCTGCATAGTTTCTCTATGTTGCGAGTTGAGGTTTGGAAACTCTTTCATAAACTAGCTTGATAGTACCTGTAAAGGAAATGAAAGAAGATTAGCCCCAATAGATATTAATATTTTTTTTTTCTAACTTAACAAACTTCGTTTTCACTAAACTAAATCCCCGGCAGCGGCGCCAAAAACTTGTTGCGTGCTCAATGTGTTAAAATAAATAAGCAATAAGATAGAGAGAGCACTCAGAACATGCAAGCATACATGATCTTATAGCAAGTAGTAAGTATTTTTTCATTCGTTTTCCCACAGAGATTTATTATAAGCTATTCATGAAGTATTTTGTTAAGAAAGAATGGATGGGTTTGATGGGGTAGAATTGGTTTTAAATTGTCTATTTTCTAAGGAATGTGTAAAGGGTAGCAACATAAACAAATGAAAATCAAAGTTAAACTCAAAGGAAAAGAGATGAGATTAATAAACGAATAAGAAAACAGCTAAACAGAATTGTGAACTTAGCAGAATTGCGGAAACAGCAATTCTACCGCAATTTTCCTAACAGCGAAAGTGTGTAAAATGGAGAAACAAGGGCTACTAACGACTCCTCTATAGGCATTTTCTCACGATTCTCAAGCATTGGATCAACTCTCTATGCATCAAACTCACTCAATCTCATGTATCGTCCGATTCCATGCATTAGATTCTTTAGTTTACTCATGTCCAAGTAAGGTCTTAAGCATCTTGTTAAAGCAGAAAGTTATGGTTTGTACTAGGAAAACGCCTATTCCTAGGTCGTTTTCTGGCTACCTTGAAAGGCTAGCATGAGTGTATGACTCTGAACTCTTACTCCTTCCAGAGGTTAGGAGTTCTTTGGACAAAATGGATGGCCAATCGAAATTGCCCGTGGGATGAAGCTTACATACAATCAATGCTTCGAGAGCTATCCTACATGCTTGGTTCACGTTTTTTAGCCTATAGTATTGTCATTAGCATGCCCCTATGTGACTTAGTTACTCATGGATGTGGGGAGAACAGAAAGAAGAGATAAAACAGACATGCTTAGAAGGAATTTAAAGACAAAACAGTAGGGGAAAACAGTAGACTGTAAAGGTAAGAAACTGTGAAATACTGAATTTTGCTTTTGATTACTTGATTGTTTGAAGGAACAAAAGGGGAAGCTTAAAGTAAATAATGTAAAGACAGACAGCAACGAAATGAAATGATCTAGCTATTAGAAGAGAAACAGCAACTAAACAGAACTGAAATTTAGAAATGAAAGACAGAAAGCAGTAAATGATGCTTGAAAGCCTCGTCGCAACCGCCTCGGCTGAAAGGGATGAAAGAATAGCTTTGCTTGGATGAATCCAATCGGGAGAGAAGATGAATCTTCTCTCCTTCCTATCAGATTGTCGATTCCAACAGCTGAGACTCTCACACCAACAGACGGCAAAGGAAAACACGAAGAAAGATGGAGCTGCGAGAAGACTTCTACGCTTTCGGATGATGATCAAACCCTCTACTTTGACCCCCTTTTATAGTAATCTGCAGGTGCGTTTGGGCCAAGGAGAACCATCCATCCTCAACGTCATACTTCAAAATGGATGGAGGAGAAAGAACGAATCCCTGAAATAACGGAAAATAACAGAAAAAGATCAGTCAACTTACGGATTTCACTTGAAACATTGCGGTTTCAGCAATGTTTCCGCAATGCTACTGCAATGAACATTTTTCCTTCTTTTACTTCGGTTTTCATTCCTTTTCTTTCCTTTTGCACACAAGTCCTAATTTAGCTACCTTCTTCTAATTCTCATATATAAGCATAGGTTTAAGCTAAATCCTATCAAAAACACCTAAGAGTGTACATCTTTCTAAGCTAAATAAGTCCTAAAAAGGTCACTTTTGGAGACGTAACAGTGGGCATCAGATCGCAGGTATCATACCTCGACTCGGACGCAAAGAGACTTCTCTCGCTCTAAGACGTCGGTCGCGGGTTGTGCAAACAAACTAGCACACCCCGAGCCCTGGTAGACAAATGAAGAGGTACGCGAGTGTCAGATCATAGGTATCGGACCTCAGCACGGGCGTGCAAAAACTTTCATCGCTCTAAGACGTCAGCCGCGGGTCGTGCAAACCAACTAGCACACCCCGAGCCCAATAGACGAACAAAGAAGTACGCGTCAGATCGCAGGAATCAGACCTCGGTTCCGACGCAAAAGACTTCTCTTGCTCTAAGACGCCGGTCGCGGGTCATACAAACCGACTAACACACCTCGAGCCCTAACAAACTGACGAAGAAGAACGTGAGCGTCAGATCGCAGGTATCGGACCTCAGCCCGGACGCAAAGAGACTTCTCTCGCTCTAAGACGTCTGTCGAAGGGTCGTGCAAAGAAACTAGTACACCCCGAACCCTGGCAGACAGACGAAGGAGTACGTGGGTGTTAGATCACATGTATTGGACCTCGGCTCGGACGCAAAGAGACTTCTCTCGCTCTAAGACGCCGGTCACAGGTCTTGCAAACCGACTAGCACACCCCGAGCCCTAGTAGACAGATGAAGAAGAACGCGAGCGTCAGATCGCAGGTATCGGACCTCGGCTCCGATGTGAAGAGACTTCTCTCGCTCTAAGACGCCGGTCACGAGTCGTGCAACCAAACTAGCACACCCCGAGCCTTGACAGACAGACGGAGAAGTACGCAAGCGTTAGACTACAGGTATCGCACCTTGGCTCAGACGATAGTTCGGTAGCATTGGACACTGGGTGCTTTGCTCTTCGCTCACAACCAGCACCTACTGACCGTGATAGCGCTAGAAAAGTGCTATTATTTACTCTCTTATTCCAACTAATTACCGTGCTCAATAGTATTATTTTGGCCTTGTTGTAAGTGTTACACGGTTGCGAGCTTGAGAGGTTCAAGGACGCGTTTTGAAGCTAAAAAAAGCATTTTACGGCCTCGGGGATGAACCAAGAGAAAAAACAGAAATGAAAGGGTCATTTGGAACTAAAGGTCCTGCGTCGAGACACTGTAAAGAGCGCCGCGACGCTGTTCATTCGAAATTCCAGAATGTAGACATGTTGTCTGCCCAGATGATGTGCAAAATATTAATGGGAAGTACTACTCATGCAAGCATACATGGTCAGCAGCAAGTGATAAGTAATTTTTATATCGTTTTCCCACAGAGATTTGAGTAAAGCATGCACGATTTATACTTGTTAACAATGAGAAAGTAACCAGTGACAAATTGGTATAGGGTGAATGCTGCAGAAATGCGATAAAAGCAATGCAAATCAAAGGTATAGTGCAACTAAATAATAGAATGCGGAAATAAAGTGGAACAACAAAACTTAATAGAACACAAGAGTTTAAAACTATGAATGCGTGAAAAACAAGGTAAATGCAAAGAAAACAACAACATAACTTTTATTCTAACAAACAGGGTAGGCTAGAAATCATGTAATAACTCATAGATCGGGAAATTTCAGCTGCGAATAAACATGCATATGCACCGTTCTAACATTTACACACAAGATCTCTCGATCTTGAGCATTAGGCATCAAGTTCATTCATATCCAAATGAGGCTATCAACCTATTCATACAAACATGCTATCTTACGTGCTAGGAGAGTGACTACAATTAGACTCCTCTCTGGTTACCATGAAAGGCTAGCAAAAATATATGACTCAGACTTCCTACTCCTCTCGGAGGTTCAGAAATCAGTAACACATAATGGATGGTCAGTCGAAAATGCATTGTTGGAATAAAAACACACATGTTTTGAACATTTCATGCTATACATTTGCTGAAATCCCAATCTACTTTGTTATTAAATCATTCTAGCCATCCCTTAACGAGATTAGCTACTCATAACTAGAAAAACAGAAAGAACAACAACAAGGTTCATAAACATTTAGTCTAGCTATAACAACAACAAAATAAAAAAGGAAGAAGACAAGAATAGCTAAAAATGAGTAAAAGTTGATGAAGAAACTTCAAACTACTCGGTTCCCTTCAGATCTTAGAGAAAATCTTCCTCCTTCTCAGCAATCGACACTCTTTGAGCTCCTCTTCAGGTGCTAATCTCCACAGCTACGACTTTCTTGGAGAGCACTTCAATGGAGGTCTTCTTCTTCTCTCTAAAAGCTCTCAAAACGAAGCAAATCCTCCTAGAAATTATTTATTTCTTCCTAACGACTCTCTCCTTTCTCTTTCTACCCTTTTCTATTTATATCCGCAGGGTTTTCACCCTCAAATTGCCCTAAAATGATCCAATGCTCCTCATTGGATGGCTGCAACCGAAAAAGCATCTTGGTGTGTACGGTAGGGGACAGGCATTGCCATTTCATGTGCTTCAGGTACAGTTTTTGCGAATGTGTTGCTATCGCAAAAATCCTTAAAGACGCTAGCTTTGCTGCCGCATCGGGCCCGCAAAGTTCCTATGGTCTTCGATCCAGCCTTCTTGGTTTGATGCTTCCTTAGCGAAATCCTCGCGAAACCTGCAATGCACACATAAAGGTTTATTTAAGTACAAACATGCTTAAATATCTTCATTTATCGCCAAAGGACTCAAAAGCAACCTTTTACTCAAATATATGCTAAATCCATTGAAACATTAATTAAAGCTTATCAAATACTCATTAAGAACTCTGTATTCTTCCTAATTTGGCTCTAAATAACTCTCATTTGGAGAGTTAACACACCCCCAAACTTGAGCTAATACTCGTCCTCGAGTAATGATCCTGTTCACCAATCTCCTAGTATTTGACAATAAAGTTTATAACCCTAACATTGTTGTCTACCACTTTAGCTGCCCAACATATCCACCTCATCTTTCTGCTAACGCGCAATTTGCTAGCAACTACTGCATGGCGAAATCATCTTGAAGCAACCTGGCTAGCACTCTTGTTGTCTTGTAATCGACTAAAGTAAAGCATAAACTTCTCTATTTTTGCTAAATATCTTTACCAACTTCCTTTTAGCATCTTGCAATCTTATCATTCTACAATTATAACATACTCCTTGATTTCATTATCTCCCATAATTTAGCTCAAACTTTCTTCTCAATATCTCCCAACTTCCTTTTAGCATCTTGCAATCTTATCATTCTACAATTATAACATACATCTTGCATTCAGTACATACTTCTAGCTTTTTACATTGAGTTTTCTTCTTTCTTCTCAATATCTCCCTTTTGGTCATGCCATTTCCACAAAACCGAGTAATCATATTTCAATTTCACAGAACAAATGGAACATGGCATCACCCTCAGGGTACTCATTCTTTTCCCAAGTCAGATACAACTCTTCACTTAGTTTTAAACATAATATCAGAGTTCAATTCGTAGGACATCTAAGCCTCTCAGAGTTGTATCTTAGGAGTGATGAGTCCTTTCTTTTTGCTATAATTTTGCTCTTTTTACATTTTCCTTTCTCCTTAGTTGCCTTTTTATGCAGTGTCAACTGTGAGGCTCACAAGCAACCCTGGTTACTCAGCAACTTAGAGAAAATAAAATTTTATATTTAGCACTTTTTAGGGAGGTTCTCTTACTTAGGAAAGAGGAATGTTATTGAGTTTTTCATCTTTTCTATAGGTTGCCTCACCCCCAAACTTAAAGTTCTCATTGTCCTCAATGAGAGCGTTGGACGGCGGCACCCCCAAACTTCGCTTGAAGCATCTAACACAAGACTGAGCTAGAGGATCGTTTCTATTGCTAATTTATGGAATGAAATCTCCTAAACTTTATCCGGCGCTACAAGATCGCTTAGCTCGCAAAAAAGATGGTAATACCAGTCGTATTGACTACTTAGAGAGTTTTAATGCTTTGCCTAAGTTCAGTTCTTGACACTCATCCAACAAGATTATCCTAACCAGCTAACTTAGAAAATAGGCCTAATAGCTTATGCAATCAAAGCAGGCGGTTACATCACAAGACAAAAACGTAAAGATGTGGCAACAATGCTAGTTTTGGAAATTTAACGCAATACTATAGAGAATTAATGCAAGATAATAGAATTAGCATACACGGAAGAGTGACATGCTTCTTGAATGAAAGACAACAGCGGATTCAAAAGGCAATTTCATTAATGCTCGTGCAAAGGGTATACTAACTACCCTAACTATTCTAACTAATCTACCTAACAGGGCCCAGCGGGCAAAGCAATAAAAACGCGAAATTAAATTAAACTATTCTATCCTAAAAAGTAAACGAACAGATATTGATTTCATGATTTTTTTTTTGGGAGGGGTAACAAGGTTATCAGAAAAGCAGGTTTTAAGACAAGGAATAGTCAAACTTCCCCGAACAATTTTAGTCTTCCCGTTCCTCATCAATGTCGCTGCGCGAAGCCACCCATGGCTGAAGGATCTCCTCTGGGAAGGCAGGTAGTTGGCACTGTAAATGGGCATCGAGGGCTTCATCCCTTGCTTTAGCATAGAGAGCCCATTGGAAATGCTTTTTCTGCAGATCTGCTACTTGCGCAGCAACGGTATACTGCATGTTTGCCAAGTTTGCCAGCTCGATCTCCATGTTTCCTTTTCTCCTCAGCTTCAGCTGCATTGGTAGCTCTATATGCCCTGTGTAGGGGAACTTCTTCTCTGCGGCTGAGACTTGAACTCCTGCAAGCAAGCACAATTTTGTAAGTGTGTTGGGGAAAAATAATTGCCCCTTCTCTTTTTTAGAACACTCCTTGATGGAGCTGCAGATAAGTTCGCCAATGTTTATCGTGAACCCCTTCATGATGGCATATAGTAGAAGGGTGCGGTTTCGGTTGATGGATGTTTTGTGGGTAACCAGAAGCAATCTCCGCTTCAGCAGTGCGAACCAGACGTTGACCTTGTCTTTCAGATGGGAGTTCAGCAAAGTGTGCTTTCCTTGCTTTGAAACAGACCACTGAGCTTGGGGCTTTCCGACTTCATTTAGGGCGGCTTCCAGCACTACTTCTGAAGGGTTTTCAATCAGCAACGCATACTCTAACTTTTGGTTGTCTGACAAGGCGTACGCATCATTGATGGTTTTTGGCGAGAAGTCGACCTGCACTCCTCTGACTACTGAGTAGGCTCCTTCCTCCATTTCAATATTGACGTAAAAATCATATACCATATCAGGGTAAGCTGCAACAGGTGGTCAGCAAAATTCGGCCCATCCGTGGTTTATAATTCCTGCTCTCTGAAATTGCGGGAGGTCATTTAGAGCATCCAGAAATCCTTTCTCATGACGGAGGTCCCTAGTCTACAAAATTTCTCCCCGTTCGCGGGCTTCAGTCAAAATGTATCGCTCTGGTGGTGGCGATGCGTCCTCCTTGAACATTTTTCCTTTTCCCTTGTCCTTCTTTTTGGCTGCTTCGACAACCTCCTCTTTGATGCTTGACTTTTGCGCTGGCAGCGGTGCTTTGCGCGCAGCTCTACTTGATGGCTTTGGCCGTTTGGCCTTGATCACTAGCATCTTTTTCCTTTTATTTTTGGGCTCTTCTTTGGATTCTCTTTCTAGCTCGGCGTCTAGCTCTTCCATATGAGCGGAAATTCGTCTTTGCTCTTCTTCTTCCTCTTCCTCTTTTTCCTTCTCCTTGTTCTTCTCTTCTGCACTTATCCCCTCGGCTGCTTCCACATCCCTCGCTGGGCTTCTAGCTATCTCGGCCTCAGGCTCCTTGTCGTCGACAGCCTCTTGGTTCAGATCAGGCTGGCGGATCGGTGAGATCTCGGTCCAGGACCGTTTCTTAGATGTCATCGATAGAGAGCTCTGCAGTTTTTGGATTGAAGTGGCTGATGATGGTGAATCTTGGCTATGCCTTTCTTTTCTCCGATGCTTCTTTGCCTTCTTTGTCTTCGTCGACTTTCCGCTTGGTTCTTCTTCTTGTGCGGATGGGATGGGCTGCTCTGGCTCAATAGCCACAGATGGAGTTGCGCCAGTTAATGTTATCTCCGTGATTGTGCCGGCAACAGTTGATTCGTCGACATCTATTTCTTCTCTTCTTTCGCTCTCGGGCTCCCGGCTTCCTTTGAAGCCCTTAGTTGCGGTTGACGATGATCGCATCGATTCTCTTGTCGACACCATTTTTGGTTTCTGAATTTTAGTTTGGGAATTCGGAAGGTGTAAAAGAAATGGGCAAGGCAAGAGAATTTTCTTTCTTTTGGAAGATCTAAAATATGTAAGCGTGGTTTGGAAGAATGGAGGAGTTGACTTTTATAGAGTTTAAGGGCTGAAAAGGCGTTTGCGAATGTCATCATCAAGCCGACAATTCCTCTCCTAATGAGATGCTTGGAAAAGTTACCGTTGGGATTTTACCGGTTGTGGCAAAATCGCAACATCTACTCAACGTCACATTATGTTGAACCTTTGCAACTCTTGTCCTTTCTCTTTGAAATTATAGCCGTTAACCTCTCTAACGCCCTTTTAGCAATTACTCCCTTCATTAAAAAGAAATCATTATCAAATAACCAAAAACTAAATTAAAAACACGAATTAAAGTACTGAAATGAAATTCAACAAAGCTGGAGCAATAAAGATGTCATCTTTGCGCATTTGATGCTCCATGATTCTTCCCAAGAGGATTAGATTTCTGTTAAGAGGAACGCCGAGAGCGTCCTCTGATCCTCTTCTCCATAAAAATGCTTTAATCTTGCGCCATTAACAAGAAATGGATCGCCCTTTTCTGGATGTTGTATTTCAATGGCACCATAGGTGAAAACTTTAGTTACCACGTACGGTCCTGACCATCTGGACTTCAATTTTCCTGGAAAAAACTTCAATCTAGAATGAAACGATAAAACTTTTTGCCCTGTTTTAAAATCTTTAGGCCTTAGGCGATTGTCATGCCATATCTTCGTTTTTTTCTTTATACATCTTGGCATTCTCATATGCCATATGCCTAAGTTCTTCTAATTCATGTAATTACAGGGAACGCAAAGTCCCTGCGTCTGTTAAGCAAAAGTTTAATTCTTTTAACGCCAAAAAAGCTTTGTTTTCTAACTCAAGCGGTAAATGACATGCTTTTCCATACACTAACCTATATGGAGACATTCCTAGAGGAGTTTTGTATGATGTTCTATAAGCCCATAGAGCTTCATCTAGATTGATTGACCAATCCTTTCGATTAGGCTTTACAACTTTCTCTAGGATGCTCTTAATCTCTCTATTGGAAATCTCTGCTTGGCCATTAGTGTGTGGGTGATAAGGTGTTGCTACCATATGTTTCACATTATATTTAGCTAGCATGTTAACCATGGATCTATTTATGAAATGTGTACCTTCATCGTTAATGATTGCCCTAGGTGTGCTAAACCTTGTGAACACATGCTTGTGTAGAAATTTTAACACAGTGTTAGCATCATTCGGTGCACAAGCAATGGTTTCTACCCATTTTGAGACGTAATCAACTGCTAATAAGATGTATAAGTTACCTGCCGACGGGGGATATGGACCCATAAAGTCTATTCCTCATACATCGAAGAGCTCCAGCTCTAGAATATAAGTCAAGGGCATTTCTTCCCTTCGGCTTATATTTCCAGTGCGTTGGCACTCGTTGCATGTCTTGGCAAATAAATATGCATCTTCAAAACAGTTGGCCAAAAATAACCACATTGAAATACCTTGGCGGCGGTCCGTTGACCACCGAAATGACCTTCATAGGATGTTGTGTGACAATGATTTAGAATGGTCACTGCCTCTGTTGTGGTGACACATTATCTCAGCATTTCATCGGCACAACATCTGTACAAAATTGGGTCGTCCCACAGGTATTTCTTTGTCTCATTTAAGAACTTCTTCTTGTCCTGACTTCTACAAAACTCTGGCATTACCTGAGAAGCAAGAAAGTTAGTGATATCAGCAAACCAAGGTTCTGTATCTTTATCACTATGAGTTAAATTGAAAATTTGTTCATCAACAAATGAGTCCATAATTGCGGCTTTGGCAGTTTCTTCGTGAAATCTCTCCAATCTTGATAAATGGTCCGCAATCACATTTTCACATCCTTTTTTTATCTTTGATCTCTAGATCAAATATTTCTGTAACAATAAAACCCATCGTATTAATCTCGGCTTAGCGTCAGCCTTGTTCATCAAATATTTGATGGCTGAATGATCAGTATAGATGGTGGTTTTATTGCCAACAAGATAAGCTCTGAATTTTTCACAAGCAAACACCACAGCTAACATTTCCTTTTCTGTTGTGGTATAATTTCGCTGAGATTCGTTCAATGTCTTGCTTGCATAATAAATTGGATGTGTAATCTTTCCAACCTTTTGCCCTAACATTGAGCCAACCGCATAGTCGCTCGCGTCACACATTAGCTCGAAAGAAGCTTCCCAATTTGGTCCAACGACTATTGGCGCATGCATTAAGGCATGTTTCAGTGTTTCCCACGCAGTCAAGCATTCATCCGAGAAAATAAATGTCTTGTTTAACTCTAACAGCTCACATAGGGGTTTTGAAATTTTTGAAAAAACTCTAATAAACCTCCTATAAAATCTTGCGTGTCCTAAAAACCTCCTGATTCCTTTGACATTTGTTGGTGGATTGAGTTTCTCAATGACCTCCACCTTAGCTTTATCAACTTTTATTTCCTCCTTGAACACTCTATGTCCTAACACAATCCCCTCTCTCACCATGAAATGATATTTTTCTCAATTAAGCACTAAATTGGTTTTCTCATATCTTTCTAATACTTTTCCTAAATTCACTAAGCATTGCTCAAGTGAATCACCAAAGACAGAAAAATCATCCATGAAGATCTTAACAATTGACTCCGCTAGATCAGAAAAAAATAGCAAGCATGCACCACTGAAATGTTGCGGGCGCATTGCATAATCCAAATGGCATCCTGCGAAAAAGAAAATGTACCAAAGGGACAAGTGAATGTCCTTTTTTCTTGATCTTTTGGGTCAATAGTTATCTGATTATATCCTGAATAACCATCCAGAAAATAATAAAAGGCATGCCCAGCTAACCTATCCAACATTTGATCTATGAAGGGCAGTGGGAAATGATCCTATTTAGTTGTCTTGTTTAATTTCCTATAGTCCATGCATACTCGCCAACAAGTTATGGTGCGAGTAGGGATTAACTCATTTAGTTCATTAACCAGAATAGTCATTCCTCCTTTCTTAGGGACACACTGAATGAGACTAACCCACTGGCTATTAGAAATAGGAAAGATTACTCCAGCATCTAACCATTTAATGATTTCTTTTTTAACTACCTTTTTCATAGAGGGATTTAAACGTCTCTGATGTTAAATTCGAGGAGAATATCCTTCTTCTCACAAAATCTTATGCATGCAATAGGAAGGACTAATTCCCTTAATATCAGCCAATGTCCAGCCTATTGTTGTTTTATGCAGTTTTAGCAAATTCAGCAACTCATGTCCATGCTTCATGTTTAATGCAGATGAGATGATAACAGGCAAGGTCTCATTCTCTCCTAGATATGCATATTTTAGGTGCACAGGCAGAGGTTTAAGTTCTAGTGTAGGCAGCTGCTCAATAGAAGGTAGCATAGGAGAAATTGTGTGATCATTAATGTCATTAATCATACTAGCATGCATTTTTGCGTCAATATTGCTTTCAACAGCATCATGTGCGATATAGACATTCAGGTCATCCATGTCCACTTGACCATGCTTATTCACATGCATTTCAGACAATTCTAATTCATTCTCATGTTCAACTAATGTATCAATAAAATCCACAACAAAACAATCTTCGAGATCAGAAGGGTACCTTAGCGCTTTGAACACACTGAATTTTACTTCTTCTTCGTTTACCCTCATGGTTAGCTCACCTTTCTGAACGTCTATAAATGCTCTTCCTGTTGCAAGGAATGGTCTCCTCAAGATTATTGGCACATCCTTGTCAGCTTCATAATCCAAGATGATGAAATATGCAAAGAAAATAAATTTATCAACTTTGACCAAAATATCTTCAATTTTACCTTTAGGATAAGAGATTGATAGGTCTGCCAGTTGCAGCGTGACTGTGGTGGGGCGAGCTTCTCCTTAGGTTTATACTGGCTCCTAAGTCACACGGTGCTCTGCCTACATTGCGACCTCCTATGTCAACCAGTAAGGTAAATGACCCTGGATCCTTCTCCTTAGGAGGCAGCTTATTTTGCAAAATAGCACTGCACTCTTCAGTAAGGTTCACAGTTTCAAATTCGCCTATAACCCTTTTGTTAGTGAGAATATCCTTAAGGAATTTCACATAAGACGACATGAATTGCAATACTTCCACAAAAGGTATGTTGACATGCACTTGCTTTAAAATTTCTAGGAAGTTATGAAAATGAGCCTCTTGCTCTTGTTTCTTTTTCAGACGCCTTGGAAAGGGTGGATGTGGAACGTACATAGGGATGTTAGGTCTACTCCCTACAGGAATGGTCCTAATAATCTCTTTTGTCTCCTCCTCTATGGGTTCAAGTCTGGCTTTTTGCACATCCTTCGCATTAGCATTGCTAGAGTTTCGCTGGGTCATCAGTGGAGCATTAGGCTCATTGTCCTCTACTCTCTTTGGCTCAGACCTAACGTTGCTTGCTAAAGGTTTACCACTTCTAAGTTAAATAGCTTGCACTTGTTCCTTTCCCTCTCTCCTAGGGTTCTCTGTGTCTGAGGGCAAACGCCCTTGGGGTCTAGCCTTGAGTTCACTTGCCAATTGACCTATCTGGTTCTCCAAACTTCTCAAAGAAGCTTGTTGGCTTTGAATAGTAGCATCATTCCTTTCCATGTACACCTTCAACAGATTTTCCATTGACGAACTCATGGGCTGACTTTCTACTAGTTGTTTCTGAAATTGGTTTGGATTAGATTGATGATTCTGGGAAAATCTTGTAGGTCCATTGGGTATGGGTTGCATATTTTGCACTTGATTGCTATTTCCTTGCCCATTCCACGAGAAATTTGGATGGTTCCTCCATCCAGGATTATAAGTGTTCGAGTATGGATTCTTTCTAGGTTGGGGTTGACTTCCTACATAACAAACAAATGCGAGGTTGGCTGGACAGTAGTCATAAATGTGCCCTTCCCCGCAGTAGACGCATACCAAAGCATCTATCTGATTTGTTACGGCTGGCATTGTTGAAGCGGAAGCATTAGCACTAGCATTCTGTTGAAGGTTTGCTTGAGCTAATTGCTTCATCATGTTTGTCAACGCTTGGTGGGAAGAACTTTTTGGAATAGTTCACCGAAATTCAAGCTGTCGAGGCTTTCCAAAATAATATTTATATACCCGAATCCACCGAGCAATTTGCAGCTTAATGGTAACGGGGTCGATCCACAGGGAATTATGTTAAATTCGTATTTGACAAAATTTAAGTTGCTAGTCATAAAAAGAGGAGAATTTGGTTTGTAAAAAGGGAGCTCTAAACATGCAAAAATTAGCTAACGGAAAATTAAGCGACGAAGTTACAAATTAAACGAGCATGCTTAATTTCGAGTAATGGGATTGATCGCTATGGACGTTCAGTTTATCGATAACAAATAATTAGCTAATATGCTTCAGCACACAAATTATTTGGCAAATTTCTAACTCAAACGACCCAAAGACATAATTAGAAAAGTGCAATTCTAATTATACTTGGCCATTAATCAATTCAAGGTAGCTAATCTTGAATTGACCAAAGGCCACTAACGGGAACATTGTGACAGATTAATCCTAAGACTAACCCGGATTCTCTCTCGCACAAAGCCTAACATGAAAACGTTAACTAATTCATTCCCCTAACTGTCACTTGGGCTTGAATTACCTAGCCATGCTTAAGCCCTTGCTACCTAGCGATATAGGCAATTATACGTCCTAATCTTTAGCGTTTTATCATGCATAGGAATTAAGGATTCATTCCTAATCAAGCTATACATGCTAAATTTGAAGACAACCAAAGGAAAGAGATGCAAGAAACTCATAAAAGCCATACATACACAAAAGGGCAAATCTCCCCTTCAATCCATAGTTTTACAATCCCAAGCTCAAAATTAAGCACTAACCTTGTTTAGCCTTCCATGGAGGATGAATAAATCCAACACTCCATGGAAAGACTTAGTTGCATACAAGAGAAGGAAGAAAAAGGGCCAAAAATGGTGGAGAAGTCGCAATCCCGAGGCCAAAATTCGTGGAGAAGATGAGCCAAAAATCGGACTTATGTCCTTTAAAGTCGTCGGAGCGTCGAGACGCTAGGGGCAGCGTCTCGACGCTACGCCCTAAAATTTACAGCGTGCGCGCGTTCTGAGCGTCTCGACGCCTCGGGCAAGCGTCTCGACGCTGAGCAGCGTCTCGACGCTTTCGCTCAACGCTTGCTCTCGAGTTTTTCCTGAAGCTTTGACGAAGTAGCGTCGAGACGCTAGGGCAGCGTCTCGACGCTGAGCAGCGTTGATCAGCGTCTCGACGTTGTTGCTCAACGCTAGCTCTCGGGTTTGGAGGCCAAAAATTGTCTTTGCATGGCAACTTTTCCCATTTCTTCATACTTTAAGCACCCTCATTCCCAATGCATGCATGAAGCTCTAAAATGTCTCTTTTAGCCCCGAAACACGTCCTCGGACTCCTCGAGCTCTCGACCATGAGTTCACCTACAAAAAGGCATTTTAATCAATATTAATCATGGTTCTAGCCAATATTAGGAACATAATGATAGCTCTATTTTAGAGCTATCAAAATACCCCCGACCTGAATCTTGCTAGTCCTTGAGCAAGGTATACTCTAAATTATCTCAAAAGAACGAACTTGCATGCTGAAGACTCTAACCTCAATGCTCGTGAAAACAAGGTATTTAAGCAAACAGAAAACAATCAAATACATGCATAAGTTGAAAACATTCTAAAATTTTACTCCTATTCCCTTACGTGTGTGTGTGTTTAGAACCTCTTAGCCTAGCCCTTATAAGCCTGAAATAACCTTATACAGCCCTATAACTCGTTTTCCCGCTACTTCTGGCGATAAGAACAGACTAACGGCTTTTCAGTCACAGAAAGAGCAACAAAACAAAATGCCTATATTTTATTTTATTTTCTTTGAGTACTTTGTACCCTTTATTTCTTTTGAACCACTTTTTTTTATTTATTTCTCCAAGAGAGCCTAACACGTCAAGCTTAACTTGCTTCACGTTTTTAAGGACTAATGCCCACTTCTATTAGTTTTCCTTTCATGCAGTGACAACCGTGGGTTACACGATCGCCTCTGATTACACGGGTGGCAGAAGAAGGAGGAGCATCTCTAGAGTTTTTATTTTCATGCTTACCATTTTTTTCTAAGCAATAGCTTTTCTATAAAACAAGTGAATTATTACTACTTCTAACACATCAAGCCTCCCTAAGGGTACCTTTCGGGGTGACAACAAGGCTTGAGACCAAATAAAATCATTCTAAGCTTACAGAACTGAGAATAAGAGGACTATGTGCTCAGTGAATGTAGAGAAATATCATAAAAAAAAATTTAAAATAGGCTCAAAATGTGCATACATTGTCAACATTTTTCGAATTACACGAATACGGAGTATTCACGGCATATCACGGATCGTCCTCATCAGACAACATGCAAACAGATTCTAATCTAAAAATCAGAGTATACACATGCCAGACAAGTTCTTCTTTCAACAAACTCCACCCCCCACCTTAAGACATGCATTGTCCCCAATGCATTAAAACAATTAAAACAATTAAAACAACAAAATTCTAAGGGAACAGAAAACCTCCCCTGAATTTTGCGGGGTCGACGGGTAGAGATGTGCATCCTCGTCTTCCAAAATAAATCGAAATGTCGGTCATTCCCTTTTCTCCTAAGAAAATAAACAAACAACAAACTTCAAAAGTTAAAATAAACAAAAACAACAAAACAATAAATAACAGAATTACAGTCCAAGCTCGGGTGCCTCCGAGAAGCGCAAATTTTTAGAGTCGATTGCTCGACTGTATTCTCGTATCCTCTCATCCCTTCTCGTACTCGGGTGGCGCTAGAAGTAATGTAACGTCATAGCACTCAGCGTCACTCTCGTGGAAAACCTTCAAACGGTGCCCATTCACCTTCTGCACCTCATATGTGTCCAAGCTCTGAATTTCTACAGTGCCATAAGGAAAGATTTTAGTTATAATGTAGGGTCCTTTCCAACGGGAACGAAGCTTACCTGGCATTAACTTCAGGCGAGAATTGAACAGCAAAACTTTCTGACCGACTTCAAAACTTTTCTTTAAGATCTTTCGGTCGTGAAACTGTTTGGACTTTTCCTTATAAATCCCGGAATTCTCGTAGGCGTCCAAACGCAGCTCGTCCAATTCCTGTAACTGAAGTAGCCTCGCCTCGCCAGCTTCATCGAAGCTCATGTTACATTTCTTGATCGCCCAGAATGCCTTGTGCTCAATCTCCACGGGTAAGTGGCAAGCCTTCCCAAAAACCAACCTATACGGGGACATCCCTATAGGGGTTTTGTAGGTTGTGCGATACGCCCACAAATTATCCTGCAAACGAACGCTCCAGTCCTTCCTGCTCGGTCTCACAGTTTTCTCTAGAATTGATTTCACCTCTCTGTTGGAGACCTCGGCTTGCCCGTTGGCTTGAGGATCGTAGGCGGTGGACACTCGATGATGCACCCCATACTTCCTCAGCAAAGCCTCCACAGATCGGTTGCAGAAATGAGTTCCCTGGTCATTGATTATGGCTTGTGGGATTCCAAACCTGGTGAAAATATTAGACTGAACAAACCTAACAACAGTATTAGAATCGTTAGTCTTCGTGGCTTTCGCCTCAACCCACTTGGAGACATAATCGACAGCCAGTAAAATGTAAGAGAAACCACAAGAAGGAGGGAAGGGTCCCATAAAGTCCATGCCCCAAACGTCAAAAATTTCGCAAACTATAACAAATGTTTGAGGCATCTCATTTCTACTTGATATTGACCCTACTCTTTGACATTTATCGCAGGTTTTACAAAATTCAAATGAATCTTTAAACAGGGAAGTCTAGTAAAACCCACTATCTAAAATTTTCCTAGCTGTCCTCCTAGGCCCAAAATGTCCCCCACATACATAATTATGATAGAAGGTAAGAATGGATGCATGTTCATGCTTAGGGACACATCTCCTAATAATCTGATCAGAACAAAACTTCCACAAATGGGGATCCTCCCAAACATAGGATTTAGCGTCGCTTTTCAGCTTAGCTTTCCTAGCAGAGAAACCAGAAGGAAAATTACCTGTAACTAAGTA
Source organism: Herpetospermum pedunculosum (assembly GCA_028017165.1). Taxonomy (NCBI): domain Eukaryota; kingdom Viridiplantae; phylum Streptophyta; class Magnoliopsida; order Cucurbitales; family Cucurbitaceae; genus Herpetospermum; species Herpetospermum pedunculosum. The sequence goes on along the minus strand of CM051528.1, from coordinate 45,527,524 downwards.
ATTTACCATATCAGCATACCAGGAAAGTACTACATGAATTTTGAAGAGTGTCTCATCGGGGAAATCTTGATTAAGAGGCAGGAGGTCTTTCTATCGGACCAAGCGGCTCAGATGATCGGCTACCGGGTTCTCTGCTCCTCTCCTATCCTTGATTTTCACGTCAAAGTCCTGGAGGAGCAAAATCCATCGAAGCAGCCTCGATTTCGAATCTTTCTTGGTCATCAGGTACCTAACAGCTGCATGATCAGAGAAAACAGCTACTTGAGAACCAATAATGTAAGGACGAAACTTATCTAGCGCAAATACAATAGAAAGAAGTTCTTTTTCGGTTGTCGTATAATTGCACTGCGCTAGATTGAGCGTCCTGGAGGCATAATAAATGACACGACTCTTGTTCTCGATCCTCTGACCAAGCACTGCTCCCAAGGCATAGTTGCTGACATCGCACATTATCTAGAAAGGCAAGTCCCACTGGGGTGGGTGTATGATGGGTGCGCTCGTCAAGCTATCCTTGAGTAGATCAAAGGCTTTTCTACACTCCTCTCCAAATTCAAACGTGACATCCTTCTGAAGGAGGTACGTCATTGGCATGGCAACCTTGGAGAAGTCCTTGATAAACCTGCGATAAAACCCCGCATGGCCAAGAAAAGATCGAACTTCCCTAACATTCGTTGGGTAAGGCAGATTAGAGATATCATCTATTTTAGCCTTATCTACCTCTATACCCTTAACAAGAAATCACATGACCTAAAACGATTCCTTGACTAGCCATAAAATGAAATTTCTCAAAATTTAGAACAAGGTTCATTTCAATACACCGTTTCAGAACATGCGATAAATTAGTCAAACAGTCATCGAAGGAACTGCCATATACTGTAAAATCATCCATGAACACTTCAATGCATTTTTCTACAAACTCATAAAAAACACTCATCATGCATCGCTGAAATGTTTTGGGTGCGTTACAAAGCCCAAAAGGCATCCTTCTAAATGCAAATGTGCCAAAAGGGCACGTGAACGTTGTTTTCTCTTGGTCTTCTTTGGCTATGGGGATTTGGTAGAAGCAAGAGAAACCATCGAGAAAACAAAAGAATGGCTTCCCAACTAAACGCTCCACCATCTGATCGATAAAAGGAATGGGAAAATGGTCCTTCCTAGTGACCTCATTCAGCTTCCTAAAGTCTATGCACATTCTCCATCCATTTTGAATTCTTTTGGGCACTAATTCATTTTTCTCATTCCTAACCACAGTTATGCCAGTTTTCTTAGGAACGACATGTATTGGACTGACCCACTTACTATCTGAGATAGGATAGATAATACCTGCTTCGTGGAGTTTGAGGATTTCAGACACTACTACCTCCTTCATCGTTGGGTTGAGCCTCCTTTGGGGCTCTCGTGAAGGTTTCGCTCCATCCTCGAGCAAGATTCTGTGCATGCACGTAGCTGGACTTAGCCCATGTAAATCTGCTAATGTCCATCTAATTGTCAGCTTGTGCTCTTTAAGAACTGCCATTAATTTCCCTTTTTGATCCGGTATAAGGTTCTTCGCTATTATAACCGGCAACGTCTCATCATCCCCCAAATACGCGTATTTGAGATGATCAGGAAAGTCTTTCAACTCCAATTTAGGTGCCTGCAAAGTAGAAGGGAGCATCTTAACATGATTTTGAACAATTGCCAAAGTAGAGATAGTTGAATCACAATACTCAGTCATGGATGGTTCATGCAACTCAGATTCATCAAAAAGCTCAGTTAAAAACAATGGGTCATCCCCATCCCTAACAGTCATGCATTCATCCTGAATTAAAGATTCAATTGTATCTACTTGACAAAGAGAGTGAACATTCTCATCATGCTCCATTTCATTAGACACATTAACCTCAACAACTTGTCCACGATACTCGACAGATAGAGTGCCCTTATCAACATTTATCTTAGTCTTAGCAGTTTTCATAAAGGGTCTACCTAATAAGATCGAAGCAGGCGAAGAAGCGGAATTTCCATCCATTTTCAGAATATAAAAATCCTCAGGAAAAATTAATCCATCAACTTTAACTAATACATCTTCCACTACTCCTAAAGGATGCACGAAAGAGCTATCAGCAAGTTGTATAACTACACCAGTTTCCTGTATTTCTTTCAAATTCAAATCCTGATAAATGGAATGAGGCATAACACTAATAAGGCTCCTAGATCTAGCATGACTCTTCTAATTTTCATGCCTCCAATCGTGCAAGGGAGAGAAAACATACCTGGATCGTCGCATTTTTCTGGTAAGTTCTTTGTGATCAAAGCAGATACGTTCTTACTTACCACGACGCGTTCTTTCTCCTTTGTCTTCCTCTTGTTGGTGCATAACTCTTTCAGGAACTTAGCGTACCTGGGAATTTGCTTGATGACATCCAACAGAGGGATATTGATCTCTACCTTCCTGAATGTGTCTAGAAACTCTTCCTCGTAGTTCTCCTTAGGTGGTCTTGCTAACCTGCTAGGAAAAGAAGCCTTAGGCACATAAACTCTAGTACATGTAGGATCGAAATTTACCCCCTTCCATCTTGGTTCGGGCTCTTCCACCACTGGCTCGCCGTGACCTGGATCGAGTCCCACTGGCGGGGTACATGTGGGAACCTCCTTCCCACTTCTCAGAGTGATGGCACTAGCGTTTTCTGCCTTCTGATTCTCCATCACTGTCAACCTGTTACTAACCTGAATCACTGCTTCGCTCAGAGTTTGAAACTGCTCTCGAGTTTCCCTATGTTGTGATTCAAGTATTTCTTCCAAGGATCTACCTGAAATAGAAGGACGAGGTTGTAAACTACTTACCTCAAAAAAGTTGGGCCTTAAGCTCGGCCACATCCTTCATCAGGTGAGCTTGCTCCTTGTCTTCATCTCCACTCCGCTCTAAGCTTCTAGCCAAGTTGGAAATCAAAACTCTAGCTTCTGCGGGGGTTTTATCCATCAGACATCCTCCACTGGCGACGTCAACTAACTGTTGGTTTGGCGGTAAGAGACCTTCGTAGAAATTCTGAATGAGTTGTTGGTCAGCTATTTGGTGATTAGGACAATCCTCACACAACCGACCAAACCTCTCCCAACACTCGAGAACGATCTCTCCCTCTCCTTGCTCGATTCTGTTTATCATTCTTCTGAGGGCAGCGGCCTTGGGAGGAGGAAAATACTTCGCTAAAAATGATCCCTGTAGCTCGCTCCAAGTAGTGATGGACCCAGTCGGTAGGTAATACATCCAATCTCTCGCCTTCTTCTTTAAGGTGAAAGGAAAGGCCCTAAGATTGAGTTGATCTTCAGTGACGTCGTCGGTCCTAAATGACGAACACACCATCCAAAATGCCTTGAGGTGTCTGATGGGATCTTCATCTGTGTTACCACAAAAAGAAGGTAGTAGGTTAATCAGACTAGCTTTAAGTTCAAATTTACCTGTAGCTACCGGATACAGTATACTCGATGAATTCCGGCCTAGCTCAGGTGCTGCTAGTTGCCTCAAGGTTCTTTGTTGCTCACAATTACCCACGACCTCCATTTCAGCGCTTCTCTTAGACTTTCAAAGAATAACTGCGCTAAAAAACTCAAACGAAACGGGTAAAATAATACAAGAAAATTAAACTGTACAAACAAAGGTAAAGGAAAATTTTAAAACAAACAAATTAAACTCAATCAAACCAAATTAAATCTAATTCCCCGGCAACGGCGCCAATTTGGGTGGGAAGAACTTTTTGGAATAGTTCACCTAAATTCAAGCTGTCGAGGCTTGCCAAAATAATATTTATATACCTGAATCCACCGAGCAATTTGCAGCTTAATGGTAACGGGGTCGATCCACAGGGAATTATGTAAATTCGCATTTGACTAAATTTAAGTTGCTAGTGATAAAAAGAGGAGAATTTGGTTTGTAAAAAAGGAGCTCTAAACATGCAAAAATTAGCTAACGGAAAATTAAGCGGCAAAGTTACAAATTAAACGAGCATGCTTAATTTCGAGTAATGGGATTGATCGCTATGGACGTTCAGTTCATCGATAACAAATAATTAGCTAATATGCTTCAGCACACAAATCATTTGGCCAATTTCTAACTCAAACGACCCAAAGACATAATTAGAAAAGTGCAATTCTAATTATACTTGGCCATTAATCAATTCAAGGTAGCTAATCTTGAATTGACCAAAGGCCAGTAACGGGAACATTGTGACGGATTAATCCTAAGACTAACCCGATTTCTCTCTCGCCCAAAGCCTAACATGAAAACGTTAACTAATTCATTCCCCCAACTGTCACATGGGCTTGAATTACCTAGCCATGCTTAAGCCCTTGCTACCTAGCTATATAGGCAATTATACGTCCTAATCTTTAGCGTTTTATCATGCATAGGAATTAAGGAGTCATTCCTAATCAAGCTATACATGCTAAATTTGAAGACAATCAAAGGAAAGAGATGCAAGAAACTCATAAAAGCCATACATACACAAAAGGGAAAATCTTCCCTTCAATCCATAGTTTTACAATCTCAAGCTCAAAATTAAGCATTAACCTTGTTTAGCCTTCCATGGAGGATGAATAAATCCAACACTCCATGGAAAGACTTAGTTGCATACAAGAGAAGGAAGAAAAAGGGCCAAAAATGGTGGAGAAGCCGCAATCCCGAGGCCAAAATCCGTGGAGAAGATGAGCCAAAAATCGGACTTATGTCCTTTATAGTCGTCGGAGCGACGAGACGCTAGGGGCAGCGTCTCGACGCTACGCCCTAAATTTTACAGCGCGCGCACGTTCGGAGCGTCTCGACGCCTCGGGCAAGCGTCTCGACGCTTTCGCTCAACGCTTGCTCTCGGATTTTTCCTGAAACTTTGACGAAGTAGCGTCGAGACGCTAGGGCAGCGTCTCGACGTTGAGCAGCGTCTCGACGCTGTTGCTCAACGCTAGCTCTCGGGATTGGAGGCCAAAAATTGCCTTTGCATGGCAACTTTTTCCATTTCTTCATACTTTAAGCTCCCTCATTCCCGATGCATCCATGAAGCTCTAAAATGTCTCTTTTAGCCTCGAAACACGTCCTCGGACTCCTCGAGCTCTGGACCATGAGTTCACCTACAAAAAGGCATTTTAATCAATATTAATCATGGTTCTAGCCAATATTAGGGACATAATAATACCTCTATTTTAGAGCTATCATTTGTCAACGCTGCAATCTGATTGCTCATCACATTCAGCGCATCAACTTCATATGCTCTATTTTTCCTACTTGGCTCTATAGGATCATCTGACCATCTATAGTGTGTGGCTGAAATCTTTTCCAAGATTTCAAATGCCTCATTATAGCTCTTAGACAGCATTGACCCTCTTGCTAATGAGTTTAGTACCTGCCTCGTACTAGGATTACAACCCTTAAAGACGACTTCGATTTGAATGCATCATGGAATGCCATGATGCGGACATTTAAGCAACAGTTCCTTGAAACGAGTTCATGCTTCATGCACTGACTCATTCTCAGATTACTTAAATTTAATAATGTCATCTCTAAAGTTTGAATTCCTATCGGGAGGGAAATACTTAACTAAGAATTTCTCAGCTAGATCGGTCGAGTTAGCAATAGATCCTAATGGTATGGAAATAAGTCCAAACGCAATGCCTCTTGTGTAACTCCAGGTATAACGAAAGTATCGCTAACACCAAGGAAGTTACGCAAGTGATTATGCGGGTCCTCATTTTCAATCCCATAGAACCGTCCCACTGTGGACAGCATCTGAAACATCACTAGCTTCAACTCAAATGACTGAGCTGTGATTTCAGGTCTAATAATGCTAGGATTTAGCTCCTCTGGCATAGGGACTAAGTAACTCAGTATGGCACTATCCTTATCATTGGCTATATCAATGAGATTCCTAAGGATTCCTGCCCTATTTGGTTCAACTACTGGTTGGTTATTGCCAGGTGGATTAAGATTGGGTTGGTTTCTGGGTGCGACAAGGGGTGGATTACGATTTTGATTCTTCATATTGGCTATGGTGTCTTTTTGTTCCCTTAGTCTATTCCTAAAAGTTCTTTTTGGCTCTGGATCTAGATTGAATTCGTAGCCAGGAAACTCACTAATAAACCAGTTCTCTTAGTACCTGCAAAAAAAACAATAGTTAAAATCAAATCGTTTAAATCAATTATCACGTTAACAAAAATTGTTTTGCTAAACAAGCAAATCCTCGGCAACGGCGCCAAAAACTTGTTGTCTGTCCAGATGATGTGTAAAATATTAATGGGAAGTACTACTCATGCAAGCATACATGGTCAGCAGCAAGTGATAAGTAAGTTTTATATCGTTTTCCCACAGAGATTTGAGTTAAGCATGCATGGTTTATACTTGTTAACAATGAGAAAGTAACTAGTGACAAATTGGTATAGGGTGAATGTTGCAGAAATGCGATAAAAGCAATGGAAATCAAAGGTATATTGTAACTAAATAATAGAATGCGGAAACGTTGTTAACAAGACACGAGAGCAAGCGTCTCGACTCGATACCTATAGCATCGAGACGTTGCCTCAGCGTCGCGACGCTGAACAGTAGCGTCGCGATGCTACAAAGTTTTTCATCTGCAGAATTTTTCGTCTCAAAAGTGCGCGCGCGACGATTTTTTCTGTCCTTAGCGTCGAGTATAAAAGTATTTTTTTCCAAAATTAGGTCATCTTCTATTCGAATTTTCCTTGGGATTGCGGTTTTCTTACCCAGTTTTTGGGTTTTTCTTCTCCATTTTTGTATGAACTCAAGCTCTTCCATAGATTTTTCTTCGAGAAATTCATTCTCCATGGAAGGTTAGGAAGGTTGGTGCTTAATTTTAAGGTTAGGGATTTTTGAACTATTGAATTAAGGAGAGATTGTCTTATTAATGTCTTTTTAGCATGTTATTAGCTCATTGCATCTTCTTCCCATCTATTTATCCAATTAACAAGCATAACCAATTAGAATTGACCCCTTAGTTCTTATGCATGTTAGAATGTTAAAGGTTAAGACCTATGTTATGCCTTAATCGCCAAGTAACAAGAGTCTAAGCATGGGTAAGTAATTCGAGCCTAGGTGACAAAGGGTATGGGTAGAGTTGCTTATTGTTTTCATGATGGACTTTGGGTAAGGGACAAATCGAATTATTCTACGGAGTAATTCATCGCAGTGTTCCCGTCACTGGCCTTTAATTGGTTTAGGATTGATCGCCTTAAATTAATTAATGACCAAGTTTAATTAGAATTGCACACTTCTAATTAAGTTATTGGGTTGTTTGTACTAGAGTATGGTCACGCAAATTGTGTGCTCGAGCATCGTAGCTAAATCTTTTGAATATCGATGAACTGAAATTCAATAGTGATCAATCTTGATCCTTCAAATTAAGCATGCTTCTTTTAAATTGTCAATCTCTCGTTTTAATTTCCGTTAGCTTAAATTCTTGCATGTTATTTGATTTTAAAACCAACTAATCCCCCCTTGTTTTATTAAATTGCAAGTAAACTTTGATTGAGATTAGATTAATTCTAGTTCCCCGAGGACCAACCTGACTACCATTGTCTACAAGCTAGATTAGCAAGTCAGTATTATATATATCAATTTGGCGGGCATCGACAACCCGTTCATCAGACCGCCTGTGGCCCACCAACAGACGAACGGACAGTAGGTGGTGGCGAGCAAAACCTCCAAGGACTGATGGGTCGACCTACTCCTCAAAACATTCGACGGAGCAGACAGAACGACCCGCCGATCTTTGACTAGCGACATATCGAACGCCCTCGCATTCAGCTGCGAGGCAGTATTCTTGGCCAAAATTTAACTACCAGCTCCGAGGATACGATCCCACCCCCAAACATCGGGTCGCCAAGACATGCGAACGACCCCAGAACGTCGCCAAGCAGCCCAAATCACTCCAAGAGGCTACGAGTAAAGCTCTAGAGTCAGCATGGGAAGGGACATACCACCTCGAAGGGAGCGCCCTCCCCCATCCTTGATCGCCAAGCACCTGAAGCTCTACCTAATGTCCCTCCGACGCAAAGAGCGTTGGACGTCAACTGAAGTAAACACTCTAGCACGCTCACTCTTCCTCGTCCCTCACTCCTCTCTCTTTTTCTTGGCACACAAACGCACGACATGAACCGGAGTCGTCACAAGTCAAAAACTAAAGTCATACGATTTACGAAAAGGAGTTAAGAGGTAGTAAGGCCAAGGGGCCTGACATTTTATTAAGTATGTTTTCACCGTACGCCCGACAGACAGGGGAAACGGAAACACTACTATCCATTACACACCGAGGCTACAGACAACACTCTAGAATTAAGTAAAACACAGATTACTTATGAAAAGTCAAGCAAATCCGGGAGGATGACGATGGCCACCACGACCACCGCGGACGAACGATTGTGTATCCTGTTGGCCCAGGTAAACTTTGATGCCTCCGAAGGACAACCTTGAACGGTGATCCCATCCCCACCAGAGAAGCACGACTGCGTGCTAAACATCAGCCACGCAGGCTCACCTTCCTCGGAACCCCGAAGCTCGGATAAGGCCCACGCACCACGCACGTGCAGTCTCGAAGAATATCCACGAAGCCCAAGGAAAGAACACTGTCCAGACGGACCAGCTGACCGCCCCTCCGGGCAGAGAGGAGTGGCTACCTACAGACCCAAATGAGTGAACCGCACATGGTACTTTTACGGGGCCCTATGCAACCACACCACCACGCGGCCTCGCCCCACGATACTCGTATAGAGCCCCCGGATCTCCCAAAGTCGAAGACGTCAGTCAGGATCTCACGACAAGATCCATACTCGAGAAAGCTCCAAACAACCATCACGAAGAAGAGACATATGGAGAAATTATCAACAAGAGGTGTAAGAAATGCTACCAAAGGCTCGACCTTTTATGGCCTGAAGCAAACACATGAAGGGAAATACCTGCACTTAAAATGAAAAGGACAGATATCGAGGAAGTCTAAGGGGAGCTCACCTGCATGAGACCGAGGACCGACGAGCGACGACCGAAAATCTTCCATGGGATGGTCGTGCTCGGGCAAGGGCTCTGTCGTCTCATCCGAAAAGACCTAATGAAGGGCACACGCAACCTCGCACGAAATCACTTGTCCGCTGGGAGCAGAGGCAACGTCTCCCCGTCATCAGGACGGGATGTCGAAGTCACCAGCTCCAGCGTTAGTGGGCCTCGAGCTCTCGGTTTCCCCGGGGTCAAATTGAGAAAGGCCTCAATCGCGGGACTTGCCCCAGGCGGCCTGGAACTCCCAATCCCTTCCAGAGCAGGGGCGGGAACGACCAACTTAATCGGTCCATCCACTGGAACCGACTCAGATTCCCCTTCCAAGAAGACAAAGCGAACCCCCCCCCCCCCCCCCCCCATGTTCACTAGAGAAAGCGGGGTCGAAGGACGGGTCAATCGACGTCTCTTGAGCAGACGATCTGACGGACCTGGTCGCTCCTCTCCGGCCTCTGGCGCAGTCGGCCCCAAAGAGGTGGCCAACTCTTCAGAAGAAGGCGAAACGAGATTCCTAGTCCCACGCACTGCCTTCCCCGCAAGACAAACGACCTTTTATGCCTCCTGACAGGCACGATCTACCAAGGATCCCCCGAAAGCAGATCAGTTTGAACTCTCGACCTCCCGCTTTACTTCGTCTTCCAGGCGGGAGATCCTCTCCGCCTTCCAGCGAGCGTGGTCTCGCAGTGACCCCCTAGAGGCAGACACAGTCGAACTCCCGAGTTTCTTGTCTGCCTCTCCATGCACGGGCCCCTCAGACTCTGCTCCCTCCCAAAAGAAATAGCCCACATCGGCCTCGCATACGGTCGCCTCGTCCAAGACAACCTCAGGGTCAGGTCCCTCCGGGGGCCGGACAGGATGACACTTCAAGGTGTTATCCACCCGCAAGAGAGAAACCCGATATACGAGCCCCGCTCGGACAAGGTTCTATTCACTGCAGACCAGGTTAGACGCCCGCCGAAACAGGTGCACCATCTGGATACGCCGACACACTGTTGTCAGCAACTCAAGGTTGAGGGCAGATGGAAGAGGGACGACTACAGAATGTAAACGAAAATAAGGTTAAGAGATAGTGGACAGACCCCGATGGGAAAAGAGATAGAGTAAAATCAAGCGAACTCACCTAATTCTCCAAACTCAATCGAAACCTCGCAAATTGGGTTTTGATTAGGGTCTGTGGCGAGCCACTACCTGGAGGCGAAGAACCACTACTCCCGCCATTTCTTCACGGACGTAGGGTTCTCCACAAGCTTCCTCCACGATAACTTCGTCAACAGGTAGAAGAGGGATGGGCTCGCCAGCACGGGCTTCAGCGCGTGGGTATGCAACAGTTGTCCCACAATCAGCTCGGACCCATCTTCGTACCTCTGCAACAAGACGCAGCATGCGAGCAGACACAACCATCTGTTCGGCACCAATTGCGTGGGCGCAAGACCTACCTTCTTCACAAAGATTTGCACCACCGGAGCAAGGAGAAGACGGAGCCCTCGTGGGAACATATTCTAATAGAGGCCAACCTACCCTAGCGGAGGGACCTCGATCGTTTCCCCAGGAAGAGGCACCCTCAACTTAACGCTTGACGGGATACCGAACTTCTCCTTCAACCTCACCAGGCCGTCATCTGTCATGCTATGTTGTTTCCCAAACAAACTCATGGAACTGCCACGAGCGCAGGCCGAAGTAGATTCATCTCGAGCCACCGGTGAAGGTGGCGTGGGTAAAGACAGAAAGGAAGGAGGCAGATCGGCAGAAGAAAAGTAAAATCAGAAGAGGAATGAAGATTGTTTTTCCCAAATTCCTCTGCTTATAAACCCTCGGACGGGTTAAAATCGGATCGCACGATCAAAATCGATGGCCCAGATCTTGCCTCGAGTAGACGAGGAGTCGCAGGCCGAGATAAGCTGCACGTAATCAGAAACGACCCGCCCCTTCGGAGACGAAGTGACTCGTGGCCCCCGATGACGACCTCTCTTTTTTGACGAACGATGCCTCGGGTCCCACCAAGTAGTCAAAGAGGGAAGAGCTCCAACCTACAGCTCAAACAAGCGATGTGTCGGCTTCCCGAAATTCCTCGGTACCTCGCGTCGAATCAAACCAGCGAGAAGACTCACAGACGGCGAACCTACCCGTTGGTGGAGCCAAAGTTACGGGCTACCTCAGCATGAGGTCAACCGCTGACGTCACGACTCACTTCATCAAGGACCTGAGGCCACAACGTCCGCACAAGATATTCCGACGACGTGGGGCCAACCCCAGGACCCCACGGATCCGAGCCTCCGGGCCATCTGAGGACTCGTTGCCACGCTGCCTCTCGATTAGTGTGAGGAACATCTTATAAGACGTTCCTGACTCACCTGACCAGACGATGGTATAACAGCGCTCCCATTCCATCTGGAATTGGGGGATCGACGACTGTCATTATGGAAAAGGGTACGAACAGGCCTAGACCGTCCACACCTCCTTGCTTGATTTGAGGACTCCCATAAATGACGAACGACGCGTTACCGTCAAGGGGATCCGCACCACACTTCCTATAAATACTCCACTTTTGAGATCTTCGCGGGGGAGGAGGTACGTAACCCTAATACGATTTCTTAATACTCCTACTTATGTTCAGGACACTCTCTAACTTAAGCATCGGAGCCTTGTGGGGTCATCTCCACACCGGTGCAAGAAACTTCTCCTTCTCTGTGCAGATCGAATGAGCGACTCGCCGGAAGCATGACGACTAGAAGTCCAGATTCTTACGCCAACAAGATTAAATTGTGTTTACGTGAGTTAACATATTTTGAACTTTCCTTAAGGTTTGAAAACGTCTTTTTTTTTTTTTTTGAGCTTCATGCTTTCAACAAGCTTTCTTTTGTTTTGAGATTATAATCGTCTGCTTCTCTCTATTTTCTTTAAATTCAAACATATGCTACAATTAATTGGAAAAAAAAACAGAACATAGATCACGTAATTCAAATATATGAAGTAGTAGTTGCATGGGAGAACATGCCTACATTTTCATTCAATAAAATCTGAGCTTAAATACACTTTCTAAATGCTAAAATAGCTTAGTTAACTCTATAAAAACAGCCACTAACTCCACTAACTCTAACTCTACAAAAATAGCCACTTACTCCATTAAGTCTAAATATATCAACATCCCCACTAACTTCAAATATAGTAATTGGCTAAAAATAGACTTGTAGCTTTGAGTTAACTAACATACTCCTCCTAACTCAAATGTTGCAAACATTTATCTTGCTTCTAACACAACTACACACTACTTCTCTCATATACCTCACTCAGCAGTCTAGTCCCTCTAGTTGGTCCATCATCAACCAGTCCATCAGTATCCAGAGAAACTTCTTGTTGCTTCACCTCTTCTTCTTTTGTCCAGTCTCACTTCTCATCATCAAAGAATTGAACATCCCTACTAATCACCATCATCTTTTTGTGAGGTTGATAGATCTTGTATGCCTTGGACATCATGGTGTAGCCTACAAAGATTCTTTGTTTTGCCTTTTTACTCAACTTGTCTCTCTTCACCTGTAGAACATGAGAAAAACACAAACAACCAAACACCTTCGAAATTTTCAGTTTTGGTTTAGTATTAAACCAAACTTCATAGGGTGTCTTCTTCTCCAATACCCTTGTAGGTAGTCTGTTCAATAAAAAAGCTGATGTGTTTGCTGCTTCAGCCCAAAACTCCTTTGACAAGTTCTTTTCATGCAACATGCATCTTGTCATCTCCATAATACTTTTGTTCTTCCTCTCACTAACTCCATTTTGTTGTGGAGTATATGGAACAGTGAGCTGATGATCTCTTCCAGCTTCTTCACAAAAGGAATTGAACCTTTGTGACGTGTATTCAGTCCCGTTATCGGACCTCACCACCTGAATCTGACAACCACTCTGATTCTCAACCCATCTTTTAAACTTCAGAAACACTTCAGCTACTTCAGACTTATGCTTCATGAAGTAAATCCAATATATTCTAGTATAATCATCAATAAAGATAATGAAATACTTGCTACCATTGAGTGAGAGAGTTGGTTGAGGTCCACACAAGTCGGTGTGGATGAGCTGCAACTTCTCCGTTGCTTTCCAAATTGACTTCTTGAATGGCAGCCTTGTTTGCTTCCCTGTCAAACAAGTTTTGCTTTTTGTTTTCATCTCCTTCAGAACTGGTACTTCAACTGCCATCTCATTCTTCTGCAAATACTGCAACCCCTTCTGATGAAAATGCCCCAACCTCTTATTCCATAGCTCAGTGTCACTCACTTGACACTTGAAAGCTATTTGTTCCTTCTCGAGTGGATCCAATAAGAAGCTCTTGTGTTGCATCTTTATTTTGAACAACTCATTTCCACTAGAATCGAAAAAAAGACATTTTCCTTCTTCAAATAACACTTTGAATTTCTTCTCTACTAGTTGACCAACACTTAATAAGTTTTGATCAATCTCTGGAACTAGGAGCACTTCAGTAATCAACTTGGTTCCTGCACAACTCTCTATTGACACTGTGCCCTTCCCCATCACTTCTAGATACTCACCATTCCCTATCTTCACCCTTGACTTGAATGACTTGTCAAGGTCCTTGAACAACTCTTTGTCACCTGTCATGTGATTGGTACACCCACTATCAACCAACCAACTGTCACATTGAGTGACTGATGAGAAACAGCTAGCCACAAAGAGTTGATCTACTTTTTGTTGTACTGCAGCATGTGCTCCTCCTTGCTGTTGAGATCCCTTACAGAATCTCTCTATGTGCCCCATTAAATGACACCTTCTACACTTCACATTTGGCCTTCTCCAGCATCTGAAGTGTGGATGATTATGTTTCCCACAGTGCTTGCATGCACTGCCCTTGCTGAAACCTGCACTTCCATCATCCTTTACAGCATAATCTTAGCTACTGCTGCCACTATCCTTTCTCCCTCTCCATTTTTTCTCTCTTCCACCTTCTCCCTGCTGCATTCTGACTTTCAGTGCCCCCTCAATGCTTTCTTCTTGCCTCATCAACCTCCTCTACTCTTGTGCTTGCAAAGCACTTACTAACTCTATCACCTTGAGTTTAGAGAGGTCTTTGGTATTTTCTAAAAAAGCAATGGTTGCTTCATATTTCTCAGGAACTGAAACCAGAATTTTCTGAACCAATCTATTGTCAGATAAATCAGTTCCTAATGCTCTTGCCTTGTCGGCAATCGCAATCAACTTGTCTGAGTATTCTTTAATGGACTCAGAATCCTTCATTTGCATTCTCTCGAATTCCCTTACCAAGTTCAACACTTTCATGCCCTTGATCCTCCCATCACCTTCATACTCACCTTTGAGGAAGTCTCAGATCTCCTTTGCTGACTTCAAGGCCATAATTCTGTTGAATATGGATGAAGACACAACTGCATATAGGCAAGCTCTAGCTTTTTCCTTCCTAGTGACCCTTTTCTTGTGAGTCTTTATCTGGTTGATTGTTGAATTATCGGTAAGTGCAGCAACCTCATAGTCGCTCTCAACTGCTTCCCAATAATCACAAGCCTCCATGTAGGCTTGCATTCTGATAGCCCACGCTTGGTAGTTTTCGTCATCTAACACTGGTGGAGCCAGTGAAAAAAGACCGCTCGATCCTGACTCCATCTCACTCAATTCTCAAAAGTGTATCACTCGGTTTCTCTAAGGGATATCTTACTAACTCTCACTCGCAGGCCCCTTAAGAATTCAGCTCTGATACCACTGCTGTTTCAAAGAGAGAAGAGAAATGAGAATGCAACTACTACATTTTCATTCAATAAAATCTGAGCTTAAATAAACTTTCTAAATGCTAAAATAGCTTAGTTAAGTCCATAAAAACAGCCACTAACTCCACTAACTCTAACTCCACAAAAATAGTCACTTACTCCATTAAATCTAAATATATCAACACTTACCCCCACTAACTTCAAATATAGTAATTGGCTAAAAATAGACTTGTAGCTTTGAGTTAACTATCTGCTTCTCTCTATTTTCTTTAAATTTAAACATATGCTACAATTAATTGGAAAAAAAAAACAGAACATAGATCACGTAATTCAAATATATGAAGTAGTAGTTGCATGGGACAACATGCCTAAAGTCCCATCATAATCTTTATTATTTTAAATATTGAATAACAAATTACACGAGAAACACAAATTATAATTCATCTATAAACTATAGAAAAGAAATAACATAACATATCAAACACAAGATTTAAATATCTCATCACTTACCTTAATTGATTGAAATATAATGAAATCAACAATTGTTGATACAGATTGAGAAATTTTCTACATATGAATGTAACTATAGAAATTGGAAATAGTAAGAGAAGCTCAACCAAACAAACTCACATTCCTAATATGTACCCAATATTATGACTCATTTAGTTTAAAACTATCAAGTGTGATACTTCTTAAACCAAAATTTGTGCAATTTCTTTTTCTATCATCTTTTAAAATTGTGGTTGTTAAATTTTCATTGGGAAACTATCCTGCCACTTGATTGTTTATTTCAAATCAAAGTGCCCATATGCATGAATTGTGAGTCTTTTGAGAAGCAAGGAGATTTGAATATATACTCAATAAGCATAAATTTTAATCACACAACATGTGGGTCCAGCTTTGATGTAAGCAAAATAATTTTACAAGTCTTACTTTCTTTTCTGTTTAAAGACCATTGCATGCTTTTGCATATGATTTGAGGAGAAATACAATCATTTAACAAAACAAAAGTTAAAAGTTTGATTTAACATTTGAGACAAATATATGATTAAGATTTATTTAGTTGTGCCTTTCTGATGCTTTTTCTATCTCTCCATTTAATTCAACAAAGGGGATGGGAAGTAAAAGAGGTGATAGAAAGGTGATTCTTCTAATAAGTGGAGTCATAATTTGGGTAAAGCCAAAGGAATAATATATTATTCAAACCAACTTTATATATATAGAAACACACATATAATATAATATAATATATATATTATATATATATATATATATGAAAGATTACCTTAGATAATATATTGTTTGGTTGGTCTACTGAATCTTATTCTTATCTTTCATAATAATCAAGGTTCTGTGTCTTTCTCACATCCACATATTGCTTTTAAAGATACCAAACTTTCCCATAATAATCTCTCTATCACCAAATTCTCTTTAAGGAAATCACATTACTTTATCTTCCAACACCATCCCATCATTCATTATTATTCTGCATTTCTAGTAACATGTGCAATGCAGATCTTCTTTCTCCCTAATATAATTCAACTAAAAAATATTTTAATCTTGCTGTTCCAGAATTGTTACCATCAACACTTTGAATTTTGAATTATAGGATTGTTACAATTTAATCCAACTTGTTTACTCTATAATAAATTTTAAAACTATTATCTTAATGCTATTAAAACAATTGGGTTTTCAAATCAATGTTGAGCAGTCCATCTCAATTTAAGAAAACAAAAAATTAATGTAAAATATTTTGAATTTGATTGTAAATTATGATAGTTCGTAGGTAGTTTGTACATTTGACAATTATTAAGGATTTAATTGCAACAATTTCGTAAATTCGGAGAGCTGATGGATCAAACTCAGATCAAACTCAAAGTGCAAGATTATGATTGTAAAATTCCTATGGTATAGGGGGTTTTAAACCAACTTCAAGCAAACCTTTTTTTTTTTTTTCATATATAACATGGGGTAGGGGATCGAATTTAAGACCTTGGTCACTAATTTATACATCATGTCAGTTGAGCTCTTGACAGTAAACTCTATTTATATCTACTCAACTCCCTCTCCTTTCATATTATTTATATAATATATGTTTGAAGTGATGGTATGATTTGATTTGCTTGAGAAATACTCAAAGAACAAGTGCTTTGGTTTCTAATTCAAGAGTGACCACCACCATAATTAAACACAAACAGAGAGAGTTGTTTGTGTGTGAGACATAAGAGTACAAAATATCATTCTTGCTAATTCTATACTCAATCTTCATACAACTTTATCTTTTTACCTTTTTTTTTTTTTTTAATCTTTTTATCTTTTTCTCTTTAGGAGTGTTTGTTTTGTGGCCATTTGGTTCCTTGAGTTTGAAATGTTCAGACATGGAATAATTAATCTGCCAATTTCCTCTTTCCCACAGCTAAAGTTTGGTGGGAGGACCAGAGATTGCCGCTGACTATCATTAACACAACTCATTTTGTACTTATTTTCTTTTTCATTTCAAATGTTTTCAAACCCTACTTTTTTTTTCTCTTTTCTTTTTATGCCTTTATATGCACACTACGATACACACAAATATTAAAGCTTGCATGCCTTGATGAAAGTACAAATATGTGGTTCAAATTAACCCAATCTAGGCATCTTGTGGTCCACCATATTCCTAACTTCATCAAAAACTCCCTCTTTTAGATTTCAAACCTCGCAATCTAACGTTACTAAAACGTATCTCATACCTCTTATCGATATATGGTATTATCTCTATTCTTAAGTCTTGATAAATTGGTATTTTCTTCTAAACCTTATCCAAAAGGTTTTACATTAATAAAGTTCGTATTCACATCGAATGAAGACATAAACCATAGATTATGTTAGGAGATCATAATCAAATCAACTTTATTTTGCATTAGAGAACTTCATGACTCTAATAACACTAATAAGAAATGATCCCTACTTATATGATGTTTCACTTTTAGTGCATTAAGTTGCTTTGAGACTAAAAAATTCTAGCACCATCAAAAAGATGTTTTAATTCCAAGCTAAGAAGCACAAACTTTTTATTTTGGCTAACGTGTTGGTATTTGACACTTGAATACTCCTACACTTGGGACACACGCTAGACACTTGTTAGCACACAATAGACATATGTCAAACGCTTGTTAGCTAGGCATACTAAGTAGACACAAAATATGTAATATACGATAAAAAAAAAATTATAAATTTTGAGAGCAAAATACATTCTCACTCATTTTTTAAGCATATAAATGCTTATATTTGTTTACTTTGGATTTCCTTATGGTATAAAAATGAGGTATACTTTAATTAACATGTTCTTGTCGCGTGTCTGCGTCCTTGAGTTTTTAAAACCAGAGTGTTTACCATGTCCATATCATGTTGTATCCATGCCTCGTATTCGATTATCCATGTTTTTCTTCATTTGGTAAGATTTTATACGAAATGATTTTAGATTAAAATTACCACAAAGTAGAAGAAGAATGGTAGCAAAGAAAAAAGAAAGCTTTTTTTTTTCTTTGATCAGTAGAAAGCTGAGTAGAATACTTATGTAGATGGCATGCATTGAAAGTAGAATAAAAGAAAGAATATAATTAATTAGTAGAATTGATTATAGTGATTGGGAGAAAGGGATATAGAATGTGCTTTTTATGTGTATTAAGAAAAGCAAATAAAAAAGCAAATAAAGAAAGAGAGGAATGCATATGCATAATAGAATAGGGCATTGAGGAACATTCTGTTGGCCTTTTTTTTTTTTTTGTGTTGTCAGTATTAGCATTTGGATTGAAGAGCTATAGGCCACGTGAGTGCTTCCAATTAGCCCAATCTAATTCTCCACTCTTTCAGATTCAAAGCATGCAATTGGGACATTATTACTCATTTCTAAAGTAAAAGACTACCTTTCCTTTTTAACCATTTTTCCTTTAGTATATATTCTCAAGCCATCTCTCTCTTGCCCTTTTTCTTGATATGTAAGAACACATATATGCAAAATGAAGCTTTGTGCATTTACCAAGTTCTTGGACAAAGAATTCAAGAATTAATCTGCCCATTTGTTTAAGGGTGAGTTTGAAATTAATTTCGAAATGGTGATAGACCTTTTTTTTTTTTGCAAAGGTATTTTAATTAATGCGGGAATTGAACCTATAATCTCTTAATCAAGAGTACAATCTTATATCAATTGATTTATGCTCGGTTTGATAAAATGATAAAGAATTATAAATAATTAGTTAGAAAATACTTTTCAAAATGTTTATTAGTCAAAGATGATTTGAAGATATACTAAAAAAGTACTTTAAAAAGTGCATTGGGAAGTGTTTTCATTCAAAACAACTTTTTTTTTTTTGTAGAAGTCTTTCTAAACTCATTTTAAGGGTGTATAGCAATATATTAAAGATTTTCAGTTTCTTCCTACAACCAAGAGATTAATTAAAGGAAAACCCAAAATTTGTAACTTCACATCAAATTATTGAAGGTGATTTGGTACTCGTTTTGTTTTTAAAACAAGAACATCATATGGTAAGAACATGCTTTGTTGTTTTTTGTTTATTAGAAAAGCATTTGGGAAGGCTAGGCCAAATTTGAAAAACAGAAACAAGAAATTTAGGGCCCGTTTGGTAACGTTCCTGTTTCTTGTTCCCTGTTTCCCGTTTCTCGTTCCCTGTTTCTTGTTCCCTGTTTTTTTAGAACCAGAAACAGAAACATGTTTGATAACTACTCCTGTTTCTTGTTTCTTGAAAAAAAAAGAAACAGAAACACATATTTGATAACGTTTCTTGTTTCTTGAAAGAAAAAAAAATTGATAATTTTTTTTTTTAATTGTTTCTTTTTTCTTTTTTCTTTTTTCTCTTTATGTTTTATTTTTTATTTTTTATAGTTTAAATAAAATTTAGTATACATAATATAAAAAAGATATAACATGCATTAAAAAATAAATAAATAAATTACAATTTGATTTGATTTGGTATATGTTTTTGTGTGTTGATAAGGAGACGTTTATTTAAGAATAGGGAAGCGAGTCTCCAACACGCCAAAACAACGTTCAATAACATTTTGCAGTGAAAAATTTTCGATAGTTAAACATTTTTCCCTACCTCGAGGATGATGCCTTCCTTGCTCTAAAATCTCGAAGTCGTTGTCATTCGTCATTGTTTGTTATGGGTCATGTTTTAAATTTTCGTTGACGTGTAGACATTTCTACGTGTCAATGAGCTCAATATCAACATGAGAGGTGAATCGACATTTCAATTATATTATAGATAAATTTATCTTATATAACTAAAATATCACTATTTGTGAATCTAATATTTAATAGTGGAAAATTTAAACTGATTTAAAAATATTGAAATGCTAATTTGCAAAGTTTAAAGTGTCGTCCTCGATGAAAATATGAAAATATCGATGTGAATGGATACTTATTAAAAAAACATAAAAAATAATAATAATTTTTTTTTTACAATTAATAAATAAATATTTTAATGTATTTAAAAAAAAGATATAACAAATTTAATAAATAAATATAATAAATATTTTTATGTATTTAAATAAAATAAAAAGTAATTAGTAATGTATCCTAAAAAAAAAATAGTAAAATTTTAAATTAAAATAATATATAAAAAAAAAAAAAAAAACATTGCATAATTAAGAAAGAAAAAAAAGAGAAAAAAAGTGTTATAATGAGGATTTGAAGCCAAGACCTCATAGGTGAGAAGCTTATTTGGGTGCTTCTCTTGCCAATGAACCAACACTAATTTATCATTGTTTTAAGAACAGATTAATATAAAGAGAAATGGAATTGGGAGAAACACCTTTTTGAAGTTTCTCAAATTTTGCCTTTTTTTTAGAAACGTTTCTCAAAATTTAGAAACAAGAAACGGGAATAGTTATCAAACAAGTCCGTTTCTTAAAAAATGAGAAACAGGAACAAGAAACAGGAAACGGGAACGTTACCAAACAAGCCCTTAGTTCTCTAATTAGTTAAAGAATTTGAATAGATTTCAAAAATGTTTTTTAAAATATAAAGAATATTAAAAGTGGTTGCTTCTCTTCACAAATATCCTTAAGCATGAATAATCAAAACACAATCATCTAGTTAACTGCTGGTTTTTTATAAATATGCCTGAAATCTCAACTGAACTATATATACAAATACACCAGTGCCAATTCAGGCATCCAAACAAAAGGATACCATAGTATTATGCCTAAACAAAACTCTACTTCACAGAAAAATATTACTTTAATTTAAAAACAAAAATCCCCTTGAGGTATGGTGTAATATCAGGGGAGAAACTCTAATCTACATCAGAATCTTGAGTCCATATTAATTTCTACAACCAAAGGCTTCAGCCTTTAAAATACAGTTTCCTGAATTCATCATTGGATTTCGGCTTTTCATCATCTTGTTCCGCGGTTTTTGGTTTATCTGCTGTCCAACCAAGTGCTCTAACATTTCTAGGCACTGCAAACGTGTTCTTTCCCTTAAGCTCGACGTTGTTCCCTCCATGCTTCCTCTCCGCAGGTGGTTGCTCATTGGCTTTCCGAGGCTCCTTCGCAGAACTTCTCTTGCTTCCACCAGCTCGATCCGTAGCATGGCCTCCTAAAAGTGAAAGTAATCAGAGACAGAATTCTTAGCTTTTGTGTCATTCAGAGAGATGTCAGACTTGATTTTACATTATGACAATAATAAAGCTAATGAGAGACAATACAACAGTATCTCTATCCACGCAAGCTTTTTTAGTTTAGTTGTGATCTAACATTTTAAAGCCATATACTAGTATGTTTGAAGTTATCTACATGGCATTCCCTATGATTCCCGCTAGCAGTATACAGCTTAGAACATGAAAAAGCTGTAAATTTCCTATGACAATATCCCAAATGTGGCAATCGGATTCTAGCTCGCATAAAAATGAGTTCTTCTGACCATGAGACGGGTAGATGATGCATTTAATGGAATGGTTAATCAATCATTTATTCATAGCAGAATACATCCGAACTTTTTATTTGAGTAAATATGATAAAAAAAAAGTACTTTTTTTATCGAAATAGAAAAGTTGTCAAAATATAATCTGCGAAAAGTATGTCCTATTACTTTCTAATTTGATGAAAGCGCACTCTCTACCAATCCAAACAGCTGAAATTTACAAATCCTAATGCAACTAAGTCTCAATATGGGCAAGCAGTAAGAACCCATTTTCAGAAGCTAAAAGTTCGGTCAACAGATAGCAATTAGAACCACTTATTGCAGATGTTTTACACCATGAATATTTCCATGGCTTACTTGTTGAAAGGTTTATTCTTACATCCTCACTGAGTTTTAAGTGATTCACGAGTAAATAAAGCATTGTAGATAGTAGCATCTCGAAAAAGTCTAATTCAAGAGCTGAGGTTGTTACATAATTACATTTGCTCTAGGTTAAAGCGATGCTAAGTCATGACCTCTGATGATTTCAAAACTGACGTAGGGTATTATAGAATAATACTGTAATTTCCTTTTAGGTGAATATATTTGGTGGTACATGAATTCTAATTGGTAGTTGTCCTAATCGACTTTGTATTCACACGTCATTTTTATCAATTTCATTTGTGAATAATGAAAGATTTCCCTTTGATGATTTTTGGAGTGGTTAGGTTGCATCATTTTCGCACCAGACCAATCGCCTAGATCAACATTGGCTGCCACCAGTAGATGCCAGAAAATTCTTGTTGACGCAATCACAAGAGGGAGCTTCATGATACTATACTCAATATTTCATGATACTATACTCAATATTCAACTGTCCGAATACTAATGCACAAGAGGATAGTTGTTAGAGAGTACCCTCTTCCGCAGATGAAATGACCGAATGAAAGTACACAGAATTTTCAAGAGGGCGGACTTACTATCCAAGAACCATATTTCAAGTTTTTTGTCGTTTAGTCGTTGCATTTTGGTTTGATTATGAAGCTGCAAGCAGGATATTTATCTTGGTTAAATGGGGCAGATGCTATCAAGTTTTGTAAATCTTTAAGTTGGACAATTGTCATTTGTAACCCGTATGGTAGCTTTTTGAGTTCGGAAACATGTAAGCGTGGGGATTCGAACTTCTAACCCTTTTTTTTTCTCTTAACCACTTAAACTATGTTCAGGTCGGCGACGGTAGCTTTTCAGTTGTCTTTTCAAGCTTGTTGGGTTCATAGTTTATCTAATCTTTTCCAGATTGTTCTGTGGTATTTGATGGTACTCACATAATTTTTCATTTCATCCGTGAAAAGTTTTATTTCCTTTAAAATTTTACTATATTGTAAAGTTGATGGGCTAGAAACAGCATTTTTCAGTTCGAATTTTTCCAATAGGAACAACATTCTCGACTCCATTATTTTTAATTATTTTTTTAAGGAGGGCACTGATGTAGAAACAACATTTTTCAGTTGTCTTTTCAAGCTTGTTGGATTCAGAGTTTGTCAAATCTTTTCCAATTTTTTTTTTTTGTGGTATTTCATATTTGTTGGTACTCACATAATTTTTCATTTCATCCATGGAAAGTTTTATTCCCTTTAAAATTTTACCATATTGTAAAGTCGATGGGCTAGAAACAGCATTTTTCCAATAGGAACAACATTCTCGACTCCATTATTTTTAATTAGGCCAAGTTATTTTTTTAAGAAGGGTACTTATGATTTATCCATTAAATATTTATTTATTGTATTTAGTAAATATAATTAGAGATATTATTTATTTTTTAGTTTTTTCCTTTTTCTTTTCCTTTTAGGTTTAGGTATTCTTTTTCCTTTTAAGTTTAGGTTTTCCTTTTCCTTTTAGGTTATAGGTTTTTGCCTCCTATTTAAGGAGATATCTTTGTAACCATTATGTGTCAATGTGAATAATGTCTTCTCTATTTTTACCATCATAAATTTAACATGGAATCAGAGCAGCCAAAATAAAACCCTAACCCTAGCCGCCGCTTCCGATCTTCGCCAAGCTTGTACACCGGCGACAAAGCTCAGACTCTGACGAAGCCATTCCAACCACGCAACTAAGACTTCGCGCATCAGCCAACCTGCGACCATGAGATCTGCGACCCTCGACCAGTGACTCCTTTACCGGCCTTCTCTGTCCATCAATCCGCTGCCACAGTCATCTTCGGTTGCTCCGTCCGTCAGTTCGCCGGTGCGGCCATCTGCTCGCCGTCAGCAAGGTTATTTTTCGTATTTTTTTGCTTCGTTCTTTGTTTGTGAAGTTTGAGTACAGCAAGCATGTCAGAAGATAAATTTTTGGTGACTAAAGTCCATCCCACTATGCAAATTACTACCATCCGGCTTATTGGGCATAACTTTCATCGTTGGTCTCAAAGTGTTCGAATGTACATCCGTGGTCAAGGGAAGATTGGATACATTAGTGGAGACAAAAAAGAACCGGCCAAGGAGGATCCTTTGTTTGACATATGGGATGCAGAAAACTCCATGGTTATGACTTGGTTGGTGAATTTTATGGTTGAGGAGATAAGTGACAACTATATGTACTTTTCCACTGCGAAGCAATTATGGAATAGCGTGAGTAAGATGTATTCTGACTTGGGCAATCAATCGCAAATACTTGATCTAAATCGGAAACTAGGCAACATTCGACACAGAGAAAATAATGTTACACAATATTTTCATTCTCTGAATCGAATTTGACAAGATCTAGATCTTTTTGAGGATTATGAGTGGGAGTCACCTAAAGATCAGAAGCACTACAAAAAAGTTGTGGAGGATGGTCGTACTTACAAATTCCTTACCGGACTCGATGATGATGTTTTTTTTTAAGTTCGCAGGGAAGAGAGTCGTCGTCGTACTTACAAATTCCTTATCGGACTCGATGATGATGTTTTTTCTGAAGTTCGCAGGGAAGAGAGTCGTCGAAATGTTATGTTTGGCAAGAAAATTACAAATTCAGTTGAGACGTCTGCTATGGTGAGTGAGGCAACTGCAAATAAGGCTTCTACTCAAGTTAATAAACCACGATGGTGCGATTATTGTAATAAACCTCGACATACCCGTGAGACTTGTTGGAGACTTAATGGGAAGCCTGCAAATTGGAAGAGTACTAAGCAAGGTAATAAGAGTAATTCTCAACAACCTTCTTCAAGTGTCAATACTGTTGACTCAAATCAATTCAGTAAAGAGCAAGTTGATCAACTCCTGAAACTGCTAAAGACCAATTCGTCATCTGGTAATCCAAGTGTTGGCACAAATGGGTAATTATTTTCAAGCTCTCTTGCCTGAAACAAAAAGGGTTATAGATGTTTTGATCCCCAAAATAAAAAATATTTTGAAAGTATGGATGTGTCATTTCTAGAAAATAAATCTTTTTTCAGCCAAAATTCTCTTTAGGGGGAGAAATCCAACTTAGAAGATAATTTTGATACTTTTTGGGACACTTCTTCTCTCCCTAATATCATTTGTCCTGAAACTACTAGTTCTTTAATGCCGAGCATGGAAGCTTCTTCTTCAGGGGGAGAAATACTACAAAAAGATCCCACTGATCAAAATCTTGAACTTCAGGTTTACACTAGAAAGAGATTCAATCAAAAGAACCAGGATCAAACAGTTGACTAGTCACAAAACCAATCTAATGCCCCGACGAATGATACTGAAGATTCAGGTAACCTATCTTCTGTTCTCATTTCTTCATCTATTCACAATGTTGTACCTGATATATCTGATCTTGTCATCCAATAGCCCTTAGGAAAGGTGTTCGTACTTGTACCAAATATCCTATTGCAAACTACATTTCTTACCATAGATTTTCTGATAGTCATAAAGTTTAAAGCTTTTACCTCTAGGATAACCAACTTATTTATTCCAAAGAATATACAGGAGGCTCTAAATGATTTGAATTGCTAAGATTACTTCCATTAGAGTACTCTTATCTATTGCTGTTAATTCAGATTGGCCACTTTATCAACTTGATGTCAAAAATGCCTTCCTCAATGGAGATCTCGAAGAAGAGGTATTTATGAGTTTACCGCCAGGTTTCGAAGAGAATCTTGAGAGTAGAGATGTCCATTTGCCCCACCCCGCCCCGAATGGGACGGGGAATCCCCGATTACACGGGGAATGGGGTAGGGAGCGGGAAATTTTTTTTTGCCCCGTTAGCTAAATGATGTAGCCTAAGTGACTAAGGAGAGTTCTCTCCAAGAATCTATCCAAGAATCTTATTATGAATCAAAAGTTAATGAATACATGAGAGGGATTCTCTATTTATAGAGAATGAAAAGTAAACTAAAAGGATTAACCATGAGTAATATGAATTTACCCCTAATCCTACTACATCATTCTATCCCTCCAAAAAAAAACTCGTCCTCGAGTTTTAAAAAGAAAATGAAAATAGGTAGAAACAAGCGAACTGCCCGACTAGAAAGATGTTTCAGTCGATGGTTGCAAAAGCCTCCAACTGAAAATTGCGTTCTAATTTCATCAACACGCCAAGGTGTACCAATGCTCCCCAAAGTTTGGTTTCTATGCCAAAAGTCTTGTCAATTCAAAATCATATGTAATAGGATCCAGTAGTCTTCAAAAATTCCTCCAAATACACATACCTTTTTAGTGAAACAAAGTTCAACTGCTTTCATAAAGATGTCTTCCTGACTTGACCAAATTTGTGAAGGATTTAGTCTTTCATGTAACAAATCAAAATTAGATTTTTGAAGGAATTTTCTTGAAAATTCTCTTGAAGTTCCAAACTTAACAATAGTACCCTTCTTTGAATATCTTCCAACATCAACCTCAAGAATTTCAACAAGGTTTTTCTCCACTACAGTTTCATGGATTTGGTTCAGAAAATTTTCCAGCCCCAAATTTTCCTCCACAATAGTAAAAAGATTATCCAAACAAATTACTATTTCATCTTCTTCGTCAAAATAAAATACTCAGCAAAATTCAAAAGGAATTGATCTTCCATGACATTCGAACTTATCTGATGGTGTTCATCATCCGAGAGTAAATCATTGAGGTCAATAAATGAATCTCCGTGTTTTTCAGACAAATCATTATGATGATGATCTTGAATAAATGTTCCAACAATACCATCAATATCATTAACATCAATCGTTTCTTTCAATTCTTTTTCAACTTTATCTTCTTCATCAAAATAATTTTCAAATTGTAGAAAACACTCATCTTCTTTGTTGAAAAAACCAGAATCTTTAAGATCAAATCCATGAAAAAAAACATCTTCGTTGGAACAATTGGAATCTTGAACCAAGAAACCTTCATTTCGACATTCTTGGAGTTTATCATGATAAAAGATGTTCCCAACATTTTTTGGAAGGTGGACTTTTTGTTCTTGGATCATTTCTTTTTGTCTATCTTCACAGTTTTGATGTGTATTGTCGTGGTAAAAATCTTCTTTTCTCGAACTTTTAGAATCTTGATTTATGAATCTTGAAAATTGATGTTCTAGAGGCCTCTCCATTGTATTTTCTTGAATCTTTCTCATATGATCCGTAGGTTTTTGGCTTCGGTTGAATTCTCCATCTTCTTGATTGCTACTTTTAAAATCTGTCATTCTTACATTTTCGGGTTCTTGTTGTTTGGTTGTAAAACGATCCAAATTGTTAGATACATTTCCCAAAAGACGCCAGATTTCATCCATTCCTTTTTTGAATTCCTTACGCCGGATTTCATCATGGTTGTTGTAGTGTCTGTCATGATTTCCTTCAATTTTTGTCTCCAATGAGCGTGATTCACATTCAAAGGAAACTTTTCTGATCTTGAACTTCTCTCTTGTGTTGTAAATTCCCGTTCTTGGCAATTTCTTGAACATTCTTGAAGTTGCAACATGGTCTTCTTCTTCGGAATCACTAGAGTCACTACAATACGAATTCCAATGTAAATCTTGATAGGATCTTTGAAAGAATCGAACATGGATCAAGTTGTTATGTTGAAATTCATCTTCCGAATCGCTAGAATCACTACAATAAGAATTCCAATGTAGATCTTGATAGGATCTTTGAAATAATCGAGCATGGGTCGAGTTGTTATGTTGAAAGTCATCTTCTGAATCGCTAGAATCAAAATTTCAGCATTGTTCTTGAATGTATTTGTGGTTTTCTTGCCTATATCGATCGTTGTATCTCTTCTTGGACATCTTTCTTGTCTTGTAATTCTCCATTCTTGATGAATCTTCTTTAAAAGGGTTCCCCCTTGTAATTAGGTGTACGTTGTTCGGCAACGAGCACAGCTCACGAAGCTCCCTCTTGCGATCTGCGCCAACAAGAGTTTCCCGGTCTTTCACCGGCGGCAGTCAACGTTGGCCCAGACGGTCGCTCTGATACCAATTTGATGTAGCCTAAGTGACTAAGGAGAGTTCTCTCCAAGAATCTAACCAAGAATCTTATTATGAATCAAAAGTTAATGAATACATGAGAGGAATTCTCTATTTATAGAGAATGAAAAGTAAACTAAAAGGATTAACCATGAGTAATATGAATTTACCCCTAATCCTACTACATCACTAAACGAGGCGGGGACGGGTAATAGCATACCCGCCCCGCCCCGTTTAATTTTTTTTATATATATACATATATATGTATAATATTTTCATCAAAAAAAAATAACTACACTCTTTTGGTTTCAAAAAAAAAACCACACATCTTGCCAATAAAGTTTATTAAATTAAATATATATATAATATTAATCAACTTAACAAATAACAAAACTTAAAAAATATTGGTTAAAAATAAATTATTCGCGGAAAAAATTACCCGCGGGGAATACCCACCCCGTCCCCGCAAAATTAAACGGGGAATTTCGCGGGGACGAGTAATGAAATAGGAGACGGGGACGGGGGCGAGGAAGGCACTACCCGGCCCTGCCCCGCCTCGCCCCATGGACATCTCTTCTTGGGAGTAACAAAGTGTGCAGGTTAAATAAATCCTTATACGATCTTAAACAATCTCGTAGAGCGTGGTTTGAACGTTTTGGAGAAGCTGTGAAGAGTTATGGTTTGCTTCAGAGTTAGGCAGATAACACCATTTTCTATAGACACACTGGTAATGATAAGATGGTTGTCTTAATCGTCTATGTTGATGATATCATTCTCACAGGTAATGATGAGGTTGGACTGAGTAGTTTGAAGAAAGAACTAGCAAATGAATTTCAAATCAAAGACTTGGGAATTTTGAAGTATTTTCTAGAGATGGAATTTGCTAGATCAAAGAAAGGTATTCTTGTCAATCAAATAAAATATATTGTTGATTTACTTGAAGAAACAGGCTTACTTGGTTGTAGGACATCAGAAACTCCTATTGAGCCAAATTTAAAATTGCAAGCTGCAACAGTGGCAGAGGTTAAAGACAAGGAAAAATACCAAAGACTTGTGGGAAGACTTATTTATCTATCTCACACTCGTCCAGATATTGCTTTTGCAGTACGTATGGTAAGCCAGTTCATGCATGCTCCAGGGCCAACTCACTTTGAGGCAGTTTACAAGATCTTGAGATACTTGAAAAGAACTCCAGGAAAAGGCATATTGTTCCAGAAGCATAATCACTTGCATATTGAAATTTACACATGATGTTGACTAGGCTGGTAGCACTACAGATTAAAGGTCTACTTCTGGTTATTGCTCATTTGTTGGAGGCAAACTTGTTACCTGGTGAAACAAGAAACAAAGTGTAGTAGCTAGAAGTAGTGCTGAAGCAGAGTTCATGGCTTTAGCCCATGGCATATGTGAGGGTATATGAATAAAAAGACTATTGGAAGAATTGAATTTCGTCCAGATGACGCCTATGTGTGTTTATTGTGACAATAAGGTGGCCATTTCCATAGCTCATAATCCAGTCCTTCATGATAGGAGTAAACATATCGAGGTTGATAAACACTTTATAAAAGAAAAGATTGATGTTGGGATAATATGTATTCCCTATCTTCCAACAACAGAGCAAGTTGCAGATGTGTTGACAAAGGGGCTCCCAAAATTATTGACAAGTTGATTAACAAGTTGACAATGAAAAATATCTTTGAACCAGCTTGAGGGGGAGTGTTGATTTATCCATTAAATATTTATTTATTGTATTTAGTAAATATAATTAGAGATATTATTTACTTTTTAGTTTTTCCTTTTCCTTTGAGGTTTTTATGTTTCCCTTTTAAGTTTAGGTATTAGGTCTTTGCCTCCTATTTAAGGAGACATCTTTGTAACCATTATGTGTCAATGTGAATAATATCTTCTCTATTTATACCATCATAAATTTAACCAGTACTGATGTTGAGTGTTTGGTGTAGCCTACGAGGATAAAAGGAGAATTCTCTCCAAGAATCAATCAAATCTTTATTATGAATACAAGAAGACAAAAGAATTGGAAAACAGACTAATCCTAATCCTAATCCTAATTAACCAAGAAAACTAATCCTAATCCTAATCGTAATTAATCAAGGATTTGACCCAAATACCCCATTTACCCTAATCCTACTACATCAGTTTTATAAAGTAATATTACAATTTCTTTTTAGTTGAATATTTGGTTGGTAAATGAGTTTTAATTGGTAGTTTTTTTTTTTGTTATAAGAAACAAGGAACATATATAAATCAAAGAAAGCTAAATACAAGAAACCTTCCAATTGAGAAGGATCAAAGAAATGGGATAAGTACAAGAAAGACTTCCCATTGAGTTTTAGTTGGCAGTTATTTTAACTCTCTATAAATAAAGGTTTTGCCCTTGTACTCACTATTCACACATCAAAATCCCATATCTAATTATTGACGAGAATACCCATTTTAACTATTGACGAGATAGTTCCTGGTAAAATAGATACAACATTTCCAATAGCTAAAAGGTAAACGTGCATATATTTCGTAAATAACTTGTGTTTTTCTTTTTTTTTTTCTTTTGAGAAAAGTGCTCTTTCTTCCATATGCAACCTCACCCTTTTTTAGTAATTTTAAGGCATTTTAGACTTATTTACCATCCGTGCCACATTTTGTTAGGCTGAAATGTATTCGATTAGATGTCATCTAATTTCTCTTCAAAAAAAAATTTAAAATGTTTTATATACCTTTCTTAGGATTTAGGCTGAAGTGTATTCGATTGGATGTCATCTAATTTTCATCTTCAATTTTTTTTTTTTTTTTTTTTGTTTTACCTTTCTTAGGATCCGACCGTGCAATGCTTATCCTTTTCCCAAGCAACAATTGCTTATTTTTTGCAACTGCAGCATCGAGATGTGCATCATCCGAGAAATCTACATATGCTAGTCCCTGCAAGTAAGGATTTTAGTCCATCAGTATGGTAGAAATCCATCAATACTACAAAAAACAATGCCATCAGTTTACAACCGTGTAGCCTGTAGGGTGCTAAAGCTCAATCAAAATACTCTTAGAAATGCAACAGAAACGTGTTAATGCACTTATCAATAGAACAGAAATACATAAAATTAAATCCAAAAATAAGAAGTATAATCACAGGTTTAGTAGGGAAAGCTGAAAAAGAGTACAATAATTCATATTATACGAAAAGTAACCAAATAGTTCACATTAAGCAAGGAAAGAAGAGTAACAAAATAGTCCACATCAATAATTCATCGTGGACGCTTACTATGATTTATACTTCCTCAATGAGTGAGGAACATTTATTATGAATTTATTTGCCATCTGTCACATTTAAAGCTGCTTTTCATGTTATCCTACTGTATAGTAAAGTCCTCTATTGGCTTGTAAGAAAGATCCCCTTTCTTGGGGAAAAGAAGAGTAATCACTCCTTTTCCAACCCTAATTCAAATTTTCCCACCATGTTATTAATGATTTCTTCAGAATCCAATAATTCAAAATTTGCTTCGAACTCCATAAATGAGATGAATACGAATTGGGTGACTCTTCATCTTCCCAAAACAGAGTGAACTCTGTTTGCATCAAGCGGATTGGGTTTAGGACCACATTATCATAGCCACAAAAGGTTTATCCCTATTAATTTTAATACCATGAGACAATTTAAAAATTCTAGGAAGTAATTCTTTAAATGGATCACAATATTCCCAAGGTCTTAAAATACAATCTTACTGAAATGATATTCTTACAAACATTAGACTTGCTTGTTTTACAAATATGGAAACTAACATGTTATCAATTAATTTGAGAAGCCCATGTAGAATGGGGAGAATCTTTTTCTTTTTCATCTCTGGATTGAATTTTAATACCATGAGACAATTTAAAAATTCTAGGAAGTAATTCTTTAAATGGATCACAATATTCCCAAGGTCTTAAAATACAATCTTACTGAAATGATATTCTTACAAACATTCGACTTGCTTGTTTTACAAATATGGAAACTAACATGTTATCAATTAATTTGAGAAGCCCATGTAGGGAATGGGGAGAAAGCTTCATTTTGGAAAGATACTTGGTTTGGTAAACAACCTCATCTTTCAGTACCCTAGAATTTTTTAGATAACAGAAAAGAAAGACTTGATGGCTTGTGATGATTGGGAGGTCACTTCACGATCTTGGAGGATGACAGTTATAAGCAATCTAAAGGAAGGGGAAGTGAGTGAATGCTGTGAGATTTTGGAATAAAGGCTTTGTGGAAGTCAAGGAGCTCGAGATAAAAAAGAATATTATAATTTGGCTAGCATTTTAGGAGTCTAAACATGATTAAAAAAGTTAAAAAAGATGCCCATATTGGACGCTGAATCCATACTGCTGCATGTTATGTATAAAAACTGGGAAGACCTTAACCATCTATAGTTTCATTGCTATTACAGCAGTAAGATATGGCTGTCATATGGCGATGTTAAAATATTTTGGATGCTCATCAGCTTCTAATCTTGATGCCAAGAACAATGTTCTATATCTGCTTGGAGGTCATGAGCTATAAAGGAGAACAAGAGCTCTATGGATCAATGTTGTTACAGCTTCAATTTTGGCACCCGGATAGAAGAAATCAACGGAGTTTCTAAGAAAAAACAGCTTAATGGAAGGAAATATTTGATATTACCAAACAATAGGCGACTTCATGGTAAGCTCTTTAGAAATGCTTAAGCAATTTTTCTTCTTTTGGTATTTATTATATTGGGGTACTTTTATAAGAAAGAAATTGGTTAGACCTCCAATCACAAAGTAGTTAGGATGGATAGTTATAGTAGTTTTGGGTAGTTTCTAGATAGTTATTATGTTTGAAAGTTTGAATAGGAAGTTAGATAGGGAGTTGTAACTTCCCTAGTTAGTTATATATTTCTTCTTACTATATATTAGCTTGTTGTTTGGGACAAGAGTGGTTTTTACTTGGTAGTCAATTGGTATTGTTGGGAGAGAAGGTTGACCCTCTCGAATTGGTCAAGTATCGATAGGTTGTAATCTCTTACTTCTTATCTTTATTTTTTAACAAGAAACAAACCATTTCATTGATTTAATGAAAGGAGGTTATTGCTCAAACCCTCTTACTTCTTATCTAATAGTAAATAAAAGAGATACCTATCAAATTGGTATCAGAGCATCGATTCTGGCAATGAATCATGTGCTAGAGTTATTGTCGAAGGTACAAAAATCCTTGGCAACGGTGCAATAAACATTGGGAGAAATGTCAAAATGGTGTGAGGATTTCAATCGCAAAAGAGTGGAAAGAGAATAGAAAGATAGGCAAGTTGGAGAAAACAAAGAAGCAATGAAAACAAAAGAGATCAAGAAACACCGGATTGGATCAAGAATGACAAGAAAAATTGCCTACCGTAAGCGGAGTTGGAGAGTAGTTGGAAGGCATCAATCTTACGTGGGAAACCTCCCAAAACGCAAGGAAAAACCGATCGAAGTGTTGCCATGCAAGGAAAACTTGGGCGAAAACAAGCATAACGATCAAAATTCAAAAGTCGGATGGTCGAAAGGGAGAGAACGAAGAGGGTGGCGGAAGGGACGACTACGACGATGGAAATTTCGCAAGGAGAATGAAGTAGAAATTGATTGTAAGAGGGACGAAATTTGGTCGAGGGTAATGTTATTGATACCTTGAGGACAAGGTGTCTTTTGGGCCCGGGAGTAATGTTAGAACATGTAGTTTTGGGGTAGTTTCTAGATAGTTATTATGTTTGAAAGTTTGAATTGGAAGTTAGAGAGGGAGTTGTAACATGTAACTTCCCTAGTAAGTAATGTATTTCCTCTTACTATATGTTTGTTTGTTCTTGTTTGGGATAAAGGTGGTTTTTACTTGGAAGGCAATTGGTATTATTGGTAGAGAAGGTTGACACTCTCGAATTGGTCAAGTATCGATAGGTTGTAATCTCTTACTTCTTAACAAATAGTAAATAAAAGAGATACTTATCAAATTGGTATCAAAGCGATCTTTCAAACTGGGAAAGGAAAAGAAAAATATGGCTGAAAAGGTTGATTTAGGATTTGAGGCCGTAGAGAAAGAGATGAGTGAGATGAGTGGAGAACTTCAACGCTTACCTAGTATGGAGCGAGCGATTGACGATTTGAAGGCAGAGATGGCTCAAGTCCTAGCAGCATTGCGAGAAATTTCTACTCCAAGGAATGTCACGCAATTTGTGGCTGAAGAAATACCTAGGCAAAATCAGAATTTCGAAATCGGAGAATCATTGGGACAATCGACTGATAATGGTCAAACACAACAAACGGTGGGAGACAAAATAGAGCGGTACTGTCAGAAGAAAGTGGAGATGCCATTTTTTTATGGAAACGACCCAGAATCATGGATTTTTCGTGTCAGCATTGCGTTACTTTTTTTTTTTTAAACAAACGACTTTCATTAATCAAGAAACGAGGCCTGAAGACCTATCAGAATTACAAAGACTATAGTAAAAAAGTAATAAAAGTTGAAGCAAACTTGGTAGCGGGCCCTCCCAAGAGGAGGAACCCCCATGAATAAAAGCTTGAGCTGCCACATTATGAGCAACCCGATTTATTGTTCTCAAGATGTAAGTGAGACCTGTAATCTGAAGAACACTCATCCATTCAGTAACCTCAGCAAGCACAGTTCCTTGGGGTGACAACAGCAAATCATGAAATTGGTCGAGATGTTACTTTGAGATCCACAAATTGACAGAGGTCGAGAAATTAATTGTTGCGGTGGTGAGTTTTGAGGGCGATGTTGGCGCGATTTCGTCCATCTTACGAGGGTGGTCAATGCGAGCGTTTTCTCATGCTCCAACAGGAGGTACTATTTCTGATTTTTGTAGAAAATTTGAATCGATGGCAAGACTATTATCCAATTTTCCCAAAGACGTCTTGCGGAGCACGTTCCTGAAGGGATTGAATCCGAAAATTAGGGCTGAAGTTCATTGTATGTAGCCCACTTCACTAGAGGATATGATGGAGAAGGCCCAATTGGTGGAAGACAAGGAATTCATAGGGTTTCGACTCATGAGCCCAACCCAATTAGGATTTTCAACAAAATGGATTCTGCAGCAACTCCCACCAGGACCCACGAAGGGTATGCCATGCGAATAATTACCTTGGGTGAACGACCATCTGCTCAATTTTTGCAGAAAAACACTCCCTACAAAAGGCTATTTGACGCTAAATTTCACTCTAGAAAGGAAAAAGGCTTGTGCTACAGGTGTGAAGAGAAATTTATTGTGGGTCATCGCTATAAAAACAAAGAAATTAAAGTACTGCTCGTACAAGAAGGAGAAGAAGACGAAGACCCCGACGACGATAACTTACTTCCACCGGAGATGCTGCCGGATTTCCACCTTGGGGACAAGGTGTCTTTTGGGCTCCGGGGTAATGTTAGACCTCCAATCACAAAGTAGTTATTGGATGGATAGTTATGAGTAGTTTTGGGGTAGTTTGTAGATAGTTATTATGTTTGAAAGTTTGAATAGGAAGGTAGAAAGGGAGTTGTAACTTCCCTAGTTAGTTATGTATTTCTTCTTATGATTTTTACTTGGTAGTCAATTGGTATTGTTGGGAGAGAAGGTTGACTCTATCGATAGGTTGGGTCAAGTATCGATAGGTTGGGTCAAGTATCGATAGGTTGTAACCTCTTACTTCTTATTTAATAGTAAATAAAAGATACCTATCAAAATCATGTCAGGTTTTGTGTGATTATCTCATGTATCTTTGTTTGTTGTTGTCTTGTGCCTATTACACTCTTAACGGGGGGGTTTTAATTGTAGTTTTCTATGTAATTTTCAAATGTCAACACAAGATCATGTTTTCTAGTAACAGAAAATATATATTTATTAGGAATTGAATATTAACGTCCCTTTCAAAATTTATTAGGTAAAGAATGTTTATTTTATTGTGAAAGGAAATGTGTGCTTCTTAAATAAAAAATTGAAGAAAAACAAAAGAACAAAAAAAAGGTGTGTGGAGGGAGAAATTTGTGGGAGTATTTGTATACGTGAAGAGGTTAATTAGAAAGAAAATAATGACAGGTAACCGTTGTGAAAGACTAATCAGCAAACAAAAATGAGTATAAAGAAAAGTAGATTCAAAGAGCAATTTGAGATGAAGGTGATGTGGAGAGAGATTAGTCAAAAAGAACTAAATGAGAAATATATATTTTTTTTTTAAACCAGACACAAAACTTTTCATTGATAATATGAAAAGAGACTAATGCTCAAAATACAAAGAAACCCCAAGAAGGTGGGAATAAAGCAGAAAATAAAAGAAAAAATAAAAGATCTTACAAAGGATGAACAACAGTTAACCAATTAAGATAAAGATCTTGAAAAGATAAACATGCAAAAGATTTGGAAAGAGAACACCAAGAGGAAGCCTTCAGGCAGGCTGCTTCATAACAATCTAGCCAAGGACGACTTTTGTTCTGGAACACCAGTTGATTTCTTTCGAACCATAACTCAAAAAGAATAGCTTTGACTGCATTGGTCCACAAGAGTTTAGGTTTTGGTGCCATAGAGGGGTCAATGAGCATTTGAAAAATGTTTGCTTTGAAAGAGATATCAAGAACCCAATGGATTCCAAAAATCTTATACAATTTCTCCCAAAAAAGCCTTGCAAAGGAACAATCAAAAAAGATATGTTGAAGTGATTCTGCATCTGATAGACATAATGAGCAAACCGACGGAGATATATAGTGCTTAAGGAGCCTTTTTTTTGTAGAACGTCTGAGCTATTCAAAGATCCATTAAGCATAATCCATATCAAAATACTAACTCTCTTTCGGCTTTTCGATTTCCAAATAACCGAGAAAACATCTGATTCCAAAGGAGATGATGAAGATGAAGAAGGAGAAAGAGAGACAAGATACCGTGTTAGGGATTTAACTTTAAAAACCCCAGAATTTTCTAAAGACCACACTTTTGAATATAGCCAAGAATCAACTTGTGTTGAGGATATTTCACCTAAAAGTGTTTGAAAATCAATGATCTCTCTTCTTCTTTTAGTCGTCTTCTAAAGCTGATATTCCATGAAAGGGATGAAGCATCCCAATAATCGAAAATTGTACCTTCACGAAATGAGGTAATCAGAAATAATCTAGGAAACTTTGACTTCAAAGGAGTGTTGTCAAACTATGGGTCATGCAAAAAAAGAAATTTTTTACCGTTTCCCACCTTAAAATGGGCTAAAGACTCCACCTGCTTCCACACCTTGGAGATGCTTATCCAAGGACTTGAAACCAGTGAAGAAGTATATAGAGAGAAATTAGCAAAAGAAAGTTGGCATGAAACGGTCATCAACTCCACCAATCTTGGGGGGCTGGGCCTTAGTAATATCAAGAAGAAGAATGAAGCTCTCCTCGCTAAATGGAATTGGAGATTTCGCACGGAAAAATCTGCTTTGTGGAGGAGAGTGATTGAGGCTAAATTTGGCACAACAAACCATGGCTCTAAAGCTGGAACACATACATTATCTACCCACCAAAGGTCCTAGGAAGGCGATATCTTTTCATCAAAAGTTGGTGGATGATCGTTCGGTGCGGTAATACAGTTGGATTTGAGCTTTTTTTTTAACAAGAAACAAGCCTCTTCATTGATATGATGAAAAGAGACTAATGCTCAAAGGAAACAAACTCCAAATAGGAGTGAAATAAAGCGGTAAAAAGTGACAATTCAAAAAATAAAATTACAAAGGAAATAATAAAAAAAAAAACATTCAATTGAAACTACTATCTTGCAATGAATAATCTTCAAAAAGAACTCGAGAGAGAGTCAAAGCGATGCTTTAAGGTGAGCCAAGTCAAAACAAACTTGCCAATTACTTTGAAAGTCTTCAAAAATCCTCATGATCCTTTCCAATCAAATTTCCGGAAGGAGGCCTTAACCGTAACAACCCAAAGTAAGAGAGACCAAGGGGGAAGAAGAGGGCACGAAACCGACAACCCCAATTTGCAAATAATGCTAGATTTTTAATTTCGCACACCACTGATTCCCAAACCTCCAGCAAGACGAGAAATTGCAACGGACTGCCTACTAACAATAAGAAAATGAGACACCTTGCCTTCACTATTATTTGCCATCACTATTACGAATAAAATTCTCCTTTAAAGAAGAGTTGACTATACCGACTTTGTGGAATTCTTCGAATAATCTTGAGAAGTCTTTCTTGAAGTAATCCCAAAATTTAATGAAGAATTCAACTGTAAAGCCATCCGGACCGGAGGCTTTATTTTTTCCAAATCCATTTACGGATTTCCATATTGCATCAGCTGAAAAGGTAGCAACTAACCTGTTGTTGCTGCTTGGAGAGATCACTTTCCATTGAATGTTGGAGGAGAGGGCAAGAATCAGTGAGTTTGGTGTATGCTGATGAGAAGAAACCAACTATTTCTTCTTCAATGGCCTTGTAAGATTAAAGGGAAACACTCCAGACTGATTGGAGTTCTGTGATCAAGCATTCAAGCCTTTTTTTTTCTTTTTTTTTTTCACAGCCAAGAAACGATGGAAGAAGTTGGCGATTTCATCTTCTAATTTCAGCCGCTGTATTTTACTTTTCTGTAGAAATTTCTTTCCTCATTTATATATAAGGATAACAACTCCCCTTTTTGCTAAAGCCTGAGTATTGCACTCTAAAGAAGATAATGGACCATCTTCTGCATTTTTGATCTAGCAAATCAATTTCAGATAATAGCAAATCAATTCCCAAACCTCTTGTATGCCAAGAGATTATCTTCATGAATCACCATTTGATTTAATTGGAACCATTTCAAGACCACACTTATTATAGAAAGAAGTATAGTCGAAGTTCACCTTCAGACCCCATTCGGCTTTTGTTGAGGGAATAATGGAAGGTTGACCATCCAAATCTGAAATTTCTTTCTCAATGAGGGGGACAACATTCTCTTCTTCAATGAAGAGGGTCGATAAGCAAGGGTCTTCAAGAATGTTTTCTTCATTGGTTTTGATAGAGGAAGGGGAGATATCTGAATCAATGTTGCTTAAACTTACCTCTGAATCTGAATCCAATCCTTCATCATATGATGATGAAGAAGCTTGATTCTTTGTTGAGGTATTAGTAGAGTGAATGGTGCCTTCAGTCAAAATGATGTCCGGTTGAAAATGTTCTGAGGTTACTGCCAAAACAGAGTTTGAGTGAGGAGTGAAAGTTCTTTCGATCTGGTTTGTTGACACATCTGTGGGAATCAAATATTTTGAAACTGATTCTTCTATATAATCTGAATTG
This sequence comes from Herpetospermum pedunculosum, assembly GCA_028017165.1. Taxonomy (NCBI): domain Eukaryota; kingdom Viridiplantae; phylum Streptophyta; class Magnoliopsida; order Cucurbitales; family Cucurbitaceae; genus Herpetospermum; species Herpetospermum pedunculosum. Next base: position 45,488,217 of record CM051528.1, on the reverse strand, counting down.
AAGATGTCTTCTGCTAAAGTAAAATGGGGGGAAAACGTCTTGTTTCTTATGGATATTTGTGGATGATCTTCATTAATAGCTGCTATATTATCTCCTTTGATTTTTAATGGGGGAAAACCAGGAGGCCCTAAATCATTAGGAAGTGCTTGGGATGTTGACGAATGGGCTTCTAAACTTGCCTTTTTTTTTCAACAATAATTGATGACTATTCAAAAGCTGGGACTGCTTTTAGGTTGCCTTGAAAATCTGACGAATGAACTTCTAAACTTGCCTCTTTTTTTGTAACAATAATTGGTGACTCTTCAAATGTTGGGACTGCTTTTAAGTTGCCTTGAAATTCGTATTCTGTCATAACTGTTGTGTTGAAAAAGTTTGGCTCAAAAACTTCAGTAGACTCCCCTTTCTTCCTTGTATAGAACTGGGAAAAGGTTTCCACAAATCTATTTTTAACTTCCCGAACACTTTGAGGGCTGCTTGTTGTTTCATGTAATGGTGGGAAATCAAAAGCTACTTTGGGAAGATCAAAGGTTTCTTTGGGAATATCAACGGGTGCTATGGGAGAGTCAAATATGACTGTCGATAAAAAAGAAATAGCCTCTGTGGTGGTAACTATATTTAATGCTACCAAGTCATTAGAATATGAAGCATCAACCATCTTGGAGGAATCATCTTTTTCTTTAAATGGCTGATCTTTAAAGCCTTCTGACTGTTCATTGTTCGAAACATAACTCTTCTCATGCAATTGTGTTGTGTTTAATGCTTCAACTTCCTTTGGAATTTCACCTTCCTCAAGATTTGTGTTCACAGCTTGTTCAAATGGTTCATCTGACAATGAAAACTCTTCAACTTCATCAAATGGTTCATCTGACAATGAAAACTCTTCAACTTCAGAAGGAAGAACATGGTTTAACCATGGCAACTTTTCATCTTCTATTACCATCTTAATTCGGTTGGCATCAAAGGAATTCCAATAGTCACCCAAGTCCAGAACATTCTTATTAATCTTTTTTAATGGGATCAAAGATGGGGGAGAATCAACTCCTATTATATCTCCATATCTTAGAAAAATACTGCCCCTCAACATGTCTTGAATTTCAATTGTCGCTGGAACAAAACCGCAAAAGTTCTTCTCAACTTCAATATAAGCCGCTTCACAATCTAGCAAATTAAGAGTTTTGGAAGAAATTGCTTTCTTTTTTTTGAAACAAGACACTAAACTTTTCATTAGAAAAATGAAAGGAGACTAATGCTCAAAATACAAAAAACCTCCAAGAAGGAGGAAAAAAGCGGAAAATAAAAGCAAATAAATAAATCTTACAGTGGGTGAACAATAGATAACCAATTCAAATAAAGATCTTGAAGAGATAAAAATTCAAAAGATTTAGATAGAGAACACCAGGAGGAAGCCTTCAGGCGTGCTGCTTCATAACAATCTAGCCAATGACGACTTTTGTTCTGGAATACCCGTTGATTTCTTTCGAACCATAACTCAAAAAGAATTCCTTTGACTGCATTGGTCCATAAGAGTTTAGGTCTTGGAGCCAAAGAGGGACAAATGAGCATTTGAAGAACGTTTGCTTTGAAAGAGATATCAAGAACCCAATGAACTCCAAAAACCTTAAATAGTTTCTCCCAAAAAAACCTTGCAAAAGAGCAATCAAAGAAGATATGTTGGAGAGATTCTGCATCTGATTGACATAATGAGCAAACCGACGGGGATAAACAATGCTTAGGGAGCTTTTTCTGTAGAACGTCTGAGCTATTCAAAGATCCATTTAGCATAATCCAAATCAAAATACTAACTCTCTTTGGGCTTTTCGATTTCCAAATAGCCGAGAATACTGCTGAATCCAAAGGAGAGGATGAAAAGGAGGATAGTGAGGCAAAATACCGTGTTAGAGATTTAACTGAAAAAACCCCCGAATTCTCTAGAGACCACACTTTTGAATCTGGCCTAGAATCAACTTGTGTTGATGATATTTCACTCAAAAGTGTTTGAAAATCAATGATCTCTTCTTCTTTTAGCTGTCTTCTAAAGCTGAAATTCCATGAAAGGGATGAACCATCCCAATAATCAAAAATTGTACCTTCACGAAATGAGGTAATCAGAAATAATCTAGGAAACTTTGATTTCAGAGGATTATTGTCAAACCACGGATCATGCCAAAAAAGAGATCTTCTACCGTTTCCCACCTTAAGGTGGGCTAAAGATTCCACCTGTTTCCACACCTTGGAGATGCTTATCCAAGGGCTTCGAAGACTGAAAACTTTATTTCCTTTAGTATGCCAGTTGTGAAGTTCTGAACCATGAATGCTTATAACTGTTTTCAACCACAATGATTCAGGCTCATGCAAAAAACGCCAGCCCCATTTTGCTAATAATGCCTTGCTTCTGTGCATTAAACTTCCAATACCAAGGCCCCCCCCATCTTTCGAGCTTGAAGTTACTTTCCATCTTACCAAGTGGTTTATTTTGCCTCCACTGTTGCCTTCCCAGAAGAAAGATCTCATCAATCTTTCAATACTCAAGATCAAAGAACCGGGCATGAGGAATAGGGACAAATAATAGATGGGAATACTTGAGAGGACCGAATTGCATAAAGTCATACGAACTCCACGTGAAAGATTGAATCTTTTCCATCTGTCTAACTTCTTTTGTAATTTATCAATCACTGGTTGCCAAAAAATGATGTTCTTTGGATTACCTCCAAGTGGGAGGCCAAGGTAAGTAAAAGGTAATGACTCCACTTTACAATTCAAGCGGGCTGAAAATTGATGTAACTTTGCATCATCAATATTGATCCCACAAACCGAAGACTTTTCCCAATTAACTTTTAGCCCCGAACACCATTCAAAGAGTTCGATAGCATGAATTAGAGATTCAAACATATTATCATCGTATCTACAAAAGAGTAGTGTGTCATCGGCAAATTGAAGGATTGGAATATGGACTTTGTCTTGCCCAACTACAAACCCTTCAAAAAGACCTTTTGAGTAAGCAATTTCGATAATGGCACTTAACACTTCGCTTACAAGGAGAAAAAGGAAAGGAGATAGTGGATCCCCTTGCCTTAAACCTCGAGAAGCTATAATTCTACCACGTGGTCTACCATTTATGAAAATTGAGAATTTAGGATCTCTGATGCATCCTTGAATCCATGTAATAAATTGTTGGTCAGAGGCTTTTTGCTCCATTACTTCCACTAAAAAGTCCCAATCAACACAGTCAAATGCTTTTTCTAAATCAATCTTCAATATCCACCCTTTTTTCTTCTTGACTCTGTATTCTTCCACTATTTCATTTGCAATTAGAATTGGATCCAGAATTTGTCTTCCTTCAATAAATGCACTTTGTGAGGAAGAGATTATTGAGGGCATTACTCTCTTTAATCTTTCTGCTAGAACTTTGGCAATGATCTTATACACTGACGATGTTAAGCTTATTGGTCTGAAATCTTTCACAAAAGATGCCAACTCTTTCTTTTGGATTAAACAAATGAAATTCTCCTTTGTGCAAGAGTTCAAATGCCCATGACACTGAAATTCACTAAATAAACTGAGGAAATCAGTCTTCAATAATGGCCAAAACTTTACAAAAAATTCTGATGTGAAACCGTCCGGACCTGGAGCTTTATTTTTACCAATATGTTTAACAGCGCACAATATTTCTTCTTCGGAGAATGGAGCAACCAAGGATAGGTTTTGAGCTGCTGACAGTTTAGTCCAATTTAGTTGATGAGGAATAGAACGTGTACCTGGTAGTTTGGAATATAAGGAGGAGAAAAAACCAAGGATTTCAGCTTCAATTGCTCCAAAAGAGAGAAGGGAGCTGCCATTTGCTGATTTCAATTCTGAAATCAAAAGCTTTCTTTTTCTTGCTGCCAAAAATCTGTGAAAAAAACCAGTGTTTTCATCTCCCTCCTTTAGCCACTGAAGTTTGCACTTTTGAATCAAATTCCTCTCCTCTGATAGATAGAATTCCAGCAGTTCACACTTTGCCACTGATCTGACTTCGAGTTCGATGGTTGAGAGCTCATTTGACTCGGATTTTGAGTCAAAGAAGGCAATTTCAGACAATAAATTTTTTTCCTTCCGTTTCCTTCTTTCTTCAAAATCTGCATACCACTGCTTAATGTCAGTTTTTAATCTTCTAAGTTTAGCATCAATGATAAAACCTGGCCATCCCGAAGGTGGATCTTGAGAGAGGCTCTTTTCAATGATGTCAATACACTCTGATTGAAGAATCCAACTATTAAAGAATCAAAAAGGGGAGGGCCCCCATTCGAAATTTCCTGCCTCAAGTAATAAAGGAAAATGAACCGAGAAGGGTCTTGCTTTTCTTGAAACCCTCGAGTTAATAAATTGACTATCCCATTCCTTTGAAATAAAAAATCGATCGATTAAAGAATGTGAAGATGAGTTCCCAAGCCTTGACCATGTAAATTTTCCATTGGAGAGAGGAAGCTCTAACAAACCGAGCTCTGCAATTAGACTATTAAAATGTTTCATACCCTTCGTTTGTCTTCTTTGAGGCAGCCTTTCATGAACCCATCGGGTAATATTGAAGTCTCCACCAATGCACCAAGCTTCAGTACATGAATTGAATAGGGATCTCAATTCATTCCAAAGATTCTTTCTTTCTTTGTAATCATTTGGCCCGTAAACATTTGTTATCCATCCGGTTTTATCATTCAAGAATGAAATTTTAACTGAAAAGGTGTAACTTCCTTTAAGGTATTCTGTAACTTTCAATTTACTTTCATCCCACATAATTAGAAGACCTCCTGATCTTCCAATGGATGCAATGCTTATCCAGCCCACTTCAATAGAACTCCATAGTGATTTAATCAATTTTCTATCAAAATCAGCTTTTTTTGTCTCCTGGATTAAAACAATATCTGGGCACTGATGTTTAAGAAATTTCTTTAAAGCAGCTTGTTTAGAAACACTTCCCAAACCCCATGTATTCCAGGAGATGATTTTCATGGCACCTCTCTGTAAAGTACCTTTCTTGTCTATAGATTATGCTCTTGAGATGTAGAAGATGGAATGTCTCGGATTAGTATACCACAAGTCTCAACAAAAGAAGATAGATTACTAGGTAAAGAGGAAGAGTTTACTGCATTGCATGTGCTTTCAAAAGTTATTTCTGTAGAGTCTTTTCCTTCATCTTTGAAAAGAAGTTCAAAAGAATCTGCATGAGACAAATCCTCTTCATCTTGTGTGTCTTCAATTAAAGCTTCTGGTTCTTCACTACTTACACTTACATCATTATCATCATCAGAATCAATGAAATGAAGATGAGAGGATGCTGAAACTTTGGAAGGTGGAATAACAAGACCTTTTGATAAGGTGACATTTGTATCTAGATAACTCAATTCAGTAGTATTGAATTGAAGGATTTCCTCTGAATTCTTAGGTTCCACTTCAATTGGGGCAGCCAATAACCGAGTACATAATTCTTCAATAATATCCGAGTTAGCATCAGTGAACCTTGGGCCATGTGGAGGAGTAATCACTTTAGGACTTTTTCGAGAATAATAGAAAGGAAGAGCATTGATGAAGCGTGAATCCAAAGAGCTCACATGAATTTGATTTGTTGTGACTAAAGAAGTCTCTTCCGAAATAATTGCTTGTTCCTTCTCATGCAAGACTTGGTTGAATTCCTTGATGGGCGGACATGTCACTTGCCTTACATTAGTAATGATTTTCTCACTCCTAGTTGGAGATAATTCAATGTTCTTGGATGATGCAACATCCTTTTCAACTCCCCAATGCTGAGTTAATTTAGTAGCATGTGGATAATCAAAATTCTCACCATTTTCCACGAATTGAATTGTTTCCAGAGGGAGAGCAACAGACTTCTCTTGGTAAAATCAGTAGGGGAATTCGGTTGGTCAGAGGAGCCTTGCTGTATTTTTTCCATTAATAATGGAGTTTCTGAATTAAGTATTGGTTCCTCTTCAATCAAGACTTGATTGATTAATAAAGTCTCTTTGAAACTCGAAATAATTGACCTTTCATTGAGATCTCTTTCCTCTCTCCTGGCTGGAATTAAATCTCCCTTTTTGGAAGATGTAAGAGTCCTTTCATCTCCCCAATGTTGCTTAAAATTATAATCCTTTTCTGCTGGAATTAAATCTCCATTTTTGGAAGATGTAAGAGTCCTTTCATCTCCCCAATAATTGACCTTTTCAACTCCCCAATGCTGAGTTAATTTAGTAGCATGTGGATAATCAAAATTCTCACCATTTTCCACGAATTGAATTGTTTCCAGAGGGAGAGCAACAGACTTCTTGGTAAAATCAGTAGGGGAATTCGGTTGGTCAGAGGAGCCTTGCTGTATTTTTTCCATTAATAATGGAGTTTCTGAATTAAGTATTGGTTCCTCTTCAATCAAGACTTGATTGATTAATAAAGTCTCTTTGAAACTCGAAATAATTGACCTTTCATTGAGATCTCTTTCCTCTCTCCTGGCTGGAATTAAATCTCCCTTTTTGGAAGATGTAAGAGTCCTTTCATCTCCCCAATGTTGCTTAAAATTATAATCCCTTTCTGCTGGAATTAAATCTCCATTTTTGGAAGATGTAAGAGTCCTTTCATCTCCCCAATGTTGCTTTAAATTATAATCTCTTTCTGCTGGAATTAATTCTCTCTCCTTGAGAGATACAACAACCTCTTCGTCTCCCCAAGTCTGCATTGATGAGGTATTATTCAAATAACCAATAGACTCCCCCTCTTCCAAAGTCTGAGAGTTCTTTTTAGAGGCCTTTTTGGCTGTAAATGATCCTTCCTTGGTAGTCGAAAGGTCAGAAACCTCTTGCTGGTTTTTTCCTTTGGGAATACGGGGGGTCAAATTGAATGATCTTGAATTAATAGAACGATTCTCCACGAATTTCTTTAAGGCTTCAGCTTGTTCGTGCACACTAATAACTCCCTCATCAACCATAACTTGATGCAAACGGATTAAATCTAAAGCATTTGAAAAGTCATTTAAGGAAAGATCACCATGAAGAATATTTTGGGGGCCATCTGTTCCAATGTCACCAAATTTTAGAGAAACATTTCCTCTAATCACATCTGTAATCTCAATTGAGGCTGGGATGAGACCACATAAATTTTTTTTAACTTCTATTTTTGCCTCCATACAATCCAGCAAATTGAGTGTTTGAGAAGAAATGCTAACAAGCCCTCCAAAGTGAGTTCCGATTGCTTCAAAAGTGCTACGTTGCCAATACTCTAGTGGCAAATTCTTGAGAGTGATCCAACCCCCATATCCCTTGATGAACTCTGGCTGAGAATGTTTGACTTTATAAGAAATTGCTTTCAAACCGCCAAAATGCGCTCCTATTGCTTCAAAGGAGGCTTTGCGCCAATATTGTAGAGGCAGGTTCAATATCTTAATCCATCCACCATATCCCACACACAATTCTGGTGTATGATGCTTCTTAAAAGACCAAAGTTCAAACTTTAGATGAAATTGATGAATTTGCAGCCATTTTCCTTATCATAAGCCTCCCAAAATTCTTCCATTTTCCATTTGCACGAGAGCTTTATCTACCATGAATGGATTTATCACAAAAGTAGTCTCAAAAATCTGTTCAATCGCTTTCTTGATTTCATTCCAATCATCATGGGCGTTCAAGCGAGAAATTACCATAGTGGAACTCCAATCAATCTCGACGACTTCTTTCTCTTTTGAAACCCATAAAACATTTCTTCTAATTTCTGAATGATCAACACCCTGAGGAGAAAAACTGTCTTGTGAAACTGGGGAGGTTTTGAATATTTCCGCATATGATTTGGAGGTATCTTGAACCGGTTTCATTATGGATTGTCTTCTAATGACTTTTGACTCAAATTTCTTGACTGAAAACCTCAACATTTCCCACAAAGAATGCCAACTTGTCTTCAAAGTACCACTTGGAAATCTAATCATCTTACGTCCCCCAGATCGTGGCCATACGACACATTCGACAATCCAGCCAAATTGAAATCGACTCTTGTGAATTCTAACTGTTCCTTCCTTATCCCTTTCTTGTTTATGAAAATTCAAAGATTTTGGTACTTGCAACACTTCCATCAAAGATTTCTCAAACCAACAAAGATGCAGGAATGATAAAGGGAGTACTACTTTATAAGTCATATCTTCAACATAAAAAATGTCTCCATCTAACCAAATACTGAAAAATTCCTTGTTGATACAACATCTTTTCAGGTCCATGATACCAGAAAACTTAATAATATCTAGAGATGAATAAAAAATACTTGATTAAAACAGAAATTACTCTTAATAATCTGACCTGAGGCTGAATCTTGAGTTTGAAATCACGAGCTAGGAAGATGGCTGAAGGCTGAAAAGTGGGGTTTGGGGAGGGGAAGGGAGGAGAGAGGGGAGAGCATTTGGGGGGGGGGGGGGGAGAGATCTTTTTGTTCTTATGTTATCACTTATTTTTTCTACTACAGTTGGATTTGAGCTTGACATTTGAGCTTGACACATGGATTCACCAATTTGCCCTTTTTTTTTTTTACCCGAACCTTTTTTCTTTATCTCTCAGTAAAGAGGCGTCGGTTAAAGAACATTGGAACGAAGAATGGTGTGGTTGGGACTTAAACCTCAGACGTAATTTGAATGAGCTTGAAATCAGAGAATGGGCTGCATTATCTCATTTACCATCTGCTGTCCAGCTTTCATCTACAGAAGACATGGTTTTGGAGGCTTGAACCTAATGGCCATTTTTCTACAAACTCTTTGTTGGAAGACATTACCTCCTTTAGGCAATCTTCTGCCTTAGTCCCCTAAGAAGCCATATGGGCAGATCCCTACCCAAAGAAAATCAAATTCTTCTTGTGGGGGCTTTCTCATAAAGTTGTCCTCATACAAGACAAGCTCCAACATCGCCTTCCTACCATGGTCTTATCGCCCTGTTGGTGTACATTGTGCAACAAGGATAGTGAATCTCAAAGTCACCTCTTCTATCTCTACCCTTTTTCCTACATATTCTGGAGCACCACATTCTCCCTATTTTCAATTGGGCCGTGACCCTTCCCTTGGACGTCCATAATCTCTATTGTGTTATGTTGCGGGATCACCCCTTTAAAGGGACTAAAAGACTTTTGTTGATGCATTTTGTCAGAGCTTTTTTGGTTGATTTGGATCGAGAGGAACAATTGTATTTTCAACGGAAAAGTTCATGCGTTTGAGAATTTTTTCGACCATGTCATTTTCATTGCTATTTCTTGGTGTAAATTGTCCAAGGTTTTTTATCTTTAATTCTCTTTTGTCCAATTGGAGAAGTCTTTTGTAACCCCCTTGGATTGGAGAGTTCCCTCCCCTCTTTTGTAATTTTATACATCAATGAAATTGTTTCTTATAAAAAAAAATAATAAAAAAATAAAATATGTATGTGGGAAAAATTAGTTAGAAAGAAGTTAGAGATGTGCATGTGGAGAAAGATTAGAAAATATATATAGAGAGAGAGAGAGATTTGTAAAAGAAAGTTTCCGCGGAAAGAACTGTTAAAAAGAAAATATTAAAGATGCACAATAAGTTAATACTTAATACAATCCTATAGTTACAGAAGTTCAACAAGACAAATAAAAAATAAGTGAATATTTTTCTCTTTAATTACAAAAGTTATATTATTAAAAAATAGCTGTAGAATTTGATTTCTTTTCTTTTTTTTCCAGTTAAATCAACTCTTTCAAAATTTAGTACTAAAATAAGTATAATTTTTAATACTTATCAGTGCATGACATCTAACAATGGACCTATGGTTACACAAATAAATAATTCAATGAAATAAATGAACGGTATGACTAGAATATATAAACACTTGATTTCCCTGAAAGTACAATATGACCTAATTTGAAGTCCAAGGGATGCCTCAATTTATTTATTACTTGAAGAAAATTGACAATATGACTCAAAAAAGGCCAAGAGGAAACTACGAAATCAAAAACCCCACCAAACTGAACCCATCTATCTAACTTATATCTAACTTCCAGCATTTCTGCTTAAGTATCAGCATTTAGGGTTTTCCAGGAAAGACATCTATGTCCTTCCAAACATACAAACATACAGACAGCCAATTCTCGACAATCTTCTATCAAAATTATAAGAAGCAGGCATCCTGAATTCCCAAAAATATCACAGTATGCAATTAGTAAGAACTTGTCATCAAGTAATATAGCAAGACAATGAATAAAAGGAAATATGGGGAGAAAAGAAGAGGGTGGACCCGTGATTTTCCAGTAAATTTATCATGCAATATTCGAACTGCAACAACTCCACCAACATCTTGGAAGAAGTCCTGCAAGTGTTCATTGGTAGCCTGCCAGAGTTGTAATGAAGCAGCATAAGATATTGCCCATCCATGAAAATGCAGAGAGTGATTTAAAATTAGAAGGCACTTCGGAAATAACTTGCCTTGAGATTGAGGTTGGAGACGAATGCAGTGCATTGATCATTATATACTTTCCCTTTTTCCTGAACGGAATCTTTCGTTTGTTGGTCACTTGTGTCATCAGGTTTTTTAATTCTTGTTCTGCTGTCTCCTGTTTGGTCATCTACGTTTTGTAATTGAGCTTTACCCTTTTCATTAACCTTCTTTGGCCCATGTGCAGCATCTTTTAGTTTCTTAGTAGGAGACTCTACATTGGGTCCATCTCCACCCAATTTTCGCTTACCATGATCACTCTGCTTTACAGGATTTTCCGACTCGTCCATCTGTAACTTATAGGATTTTAACTCTTCCAGACGAGGATTAACCTAAGATAAGGAAATCATCCACTAGAATGTGTTAGTAGCTCATTAAGAGGTCGTTTGGTTTAAAGTTTTGCAGATGCCTATGGATAAAGGATGTCTAGGAATCAAAGACAATCGTGTTTGGTTGTGTATGGGAATAAATGATGTATGTGTTTGGTCTTGCATAAGAATGTTATCAGATTTCCATATAAATAAATGATGTTTGTGCAATTACTTTCAACAATTTTATGCAATTATAAAGCATTAAAATTAAACTTCCAACAATTAATTTACATGAGTTACTTTTAAATAATTAATTGTTCTTAGTTAATTTATTTTTATTAAATCAAATTATTAAAATAATTTTAAGAAATTAGATTTTAATTTAATTTTCATTCATTAGTTTATAAATAATTTATCTTAAATTTTAGGTTATTGATTTTATTTAGCAATCAATCTTAATAATTATCCTTAAAGAAATATAGTTAATAAAATTATATAAACTTTTAATTATAATTAATTTGTACAATAATCAAATTGAAGAATTAATTATAAATGTTATATTTCAAAAATCAAAATTAATTTATATCAAAAGTGGCAACAAAATGAACATTTATATTATGTGAACATTAATTAATCATTTTCGTCATAGTTTCAAAAAAATGACACAACAAGAAGAAGAAAATATGGAAAGAAAAAAATGAAAAATGACAGAGGAAGAAAGGAGGGGAAAAATAATAATAGGAAAAAAAAGTTAGAAAAATAATCCAAAACCCTAAACCCTAAATTTCAAATTTTAAACCCTAAAAGATAAACCGTAAATACTAAATCTTAAACCGTAAATACTAAACCTTAAACCCTAAATTTAAGGAGAGATAAATTGGAAAGCATTATAAAAAATATATAAATAAATAAAAGGAAAATTGTAACAGGTGTTAATTTAGAGTAAAATAATTAAAAATATAGCATTTTTTTAAAAAATTTGCGGATATGGCAATTTCTATCACTGATAGTATGGTCTATCGCTGACAGAAGTTTATCGCTGATAGAAGTCTATCGTTGATAGTAGTCTTTTTTATAGAATTTGATCAGTGATAATAGTCTATCAGTGATAGTCATATATCAACGATAGAGTCTATCAGTGATAGTCAATGATTTTTTGCCATATTTGCAAAATGTTTTAAATTTTGCTAAATTTGCAATTATTTTGGGCTTGATTGCTGTTTGTGCAACCATCCCTAAATAAAATTGCTCGACACGTGTCTATATCCCGAGGCCAGCCACATTGTGGCATTCCCCCTCAAGAATTCCTCCCCAATCACACTCATTTGAGGATGCTTGGCAAAAGAACTTTCCAGGCATATATTTTAACAGCTTCAAACAAATATGGCTTGGGATGCGCAAGCCCATTCCCACCCCCAAAATCCACCAACCAAACGCCCTAAACAAACAAACAACTGCAGAATTTATAGTTTTATAAAATAATGATAAATATAGGCTATATATGTGTTGGCTTCAGGTCTTTTGCAGGTAGAGTAACTGTTTTATACAAATGCCAAATTATTTACTTAAAAGCCCTAAAATTAAAAATTAATCTTAAATTAACAACCGGTAGTAAAACAAAAAAATAAACTTTAATGTCCATTTTGAAATGTAGGTATCAGTATTCTGATAGGACCAAGGAATGACAAAGATATACCATTTGTTTCATTTTCTCTATGGTCCATGGGAATAGCCGCACCAATTCCTTTTTAATGATGATCTCAGGTAGAGAATGTTGCCCAACTTTATCTTGGCCAAAAGGCCGAGAAAGGTATTGCCCAACGAATATCTTATCCTCCCTATTATATTCTTTAAATATTTTTCGACAAAATCTTTTGGACCTTAATTAAAGTTTCAAAAATTGCACTGTAGTTTCTCACAATCAAAAAAGAAATACATTGATTCTGCACAAAACTTATAACAATGGGAGCAGTTGGGGAAATACTTCTAATCCTCTAGATAATGTAATTTGTATCCAATAAATTAGTTGGTTACTAAGCATTGTACTTCTTGTGTGCTCAACTTCTGAATTTTCTTTCCAAAAAAAAATCTACCCCAAGAACATGGTGTAACGAAATCCAAAATAACATTGTTTTTTCCCAACAAGAAACTGGAACTTTCAGTTAAGATTGTGAAAAGAACAAGAGCAGTATCCAACTATATATGCACTTCATTTACATAAATAATATCAACATAACTGGAAAATTGCCGTGTACCTTTCGAGAAGCATGATCAAAATCTTCGAGACGACCAAATTCCCTCTCAAAACGCAGCCAAGAATGACAAATATCCTGAACATTTTTTTTTTTAGAAAGTGAAGGTATCATCTAATCCAGAATGTATTGAATAATGTGTAAAGGATTGATTCAAAATGAAAGCTTTCTACATTTTACAAGAAAAGAAAAAAAAAATATACAAAAAAAGTGTTAATATTGGCATGATATAATTGTGTTTTTGTTCGTGTTCCTCAATAGACCAGCATTTATTTATCTTTTCAATTCCATCTATCAATCAAAAGTTTGGTTGTCACTTGTCATTAACAAAAAAACAAAAGTGTTTCTAGGAGGATAAGTGGGTGGGGAATAGACCCCTCTACGTTTCCTCGAATTTATAATTTTTCCTTGAAAGTCATTCCGTGGTTGATATCCTAAATCAGATTGGGAGCTCTTTGTCTTATTCTTTTGGTTTTTGTCGGTCGTTATCCAATAGGAAAACATCGGACATCTTGGCTCTCCTTTCTTTAATTGGTGAGTGTGTTCTTAGACCCTAGAGAAAGGTTGTTCGGGTGTGGGGTCCCAATCTCGTTGGTGGGTTTTCGTGTAACTCGTTCTTTCAGAGCTTATTTAATCCTTCCCCAATCGGCGAATTGATTTTTTCTACTCTCTGGAAATTGGAAGGTGAAAATCCCAAAGAAGATTCAGTTCTTTGTTTGGTCGGTCATCTAACTTTGATTGGCCCTTTTTGTTGCATTCTTTGTCGGGGGTGGAGGGAGACCTGGATCATTTGTTGTGGAGATGTGACTTTGCGTGAATTGTTTGGAACCTCTTCTTTTAGGAGTTTGGTTTCCAGTTGGCTAAACACAGAGGCCTTAGAGAGATGATTGAGGAGTTCATTCCTCATTCGCCTTTTCGGGAGAGGGAATTTTAGTTGCAAGTTGAGGTTTGTGCGGTTCTTTGGGGTTTATGGGGGACAGAAATAATAGGACTTTTAGAGGGACTGAGAGGGAGCCTAATGCTATATGGTCTCTTGGTAGCTTCTTTGTTTCTTTGTGAGCATCGATGACGCGGTTGTTTTGTAATTATCCCGTAGGTCTTTATTTAGCTTGATTGGAGTTCCTTTTTTTTTTTTTTTTTTAGTGGGGCTTCTTTTTGTGGGTTTGGTTCTCTTTTTTGGATGTCCTTGTATTCTATCATTTACTCTCAATGAAAGCTCGATTCTTTATAAAATAAAACAAAAGTGTTATTGACATTTACATAATAAAAATATTGAAGAGGAGAAATATAGGCATGTTAAAAATACTAAGCATCCCCCTAGTTTTTAGAGGTTAACCCCAGGAAGGGGTATTAGTAGCTATCCAATTTTTTTTTTTTTGACAACATGTTGGGGTGGAGGATTGAACCTAGGACCTCATAGTCACTAGGCGATACATCATACCGTTGAGCTATGCTCTTGTTGGCTATTAGTAGCTATCCAATTGACGGCAGGTATAAAACTTGCAACAAAAACTAGTAAAGGAAAAAGAATCTCAATGGAGATTATGTCACCAAGTCGAAGGTAATTTTACCTCTGAACCACTCCCTGGAAATCTTTTGCTGTAACATCTCTTATATATGGATCTAGCATTATTTATATGGTTCAACTCGATTTCCATTGCTATATAACCCTCCCATGCTGCCAATAACGAGCCACTGCCAACAGAGCAGCAACAGAAAAAAAAAATTGACTTCCAAAAAAGGCAAACAAAGAAGAAAAGTATTTCATAATGGGGTAGCATGGCAGCAAGAAAGTGTTAATCATAAAAAGCAACGAGGAAAACCAGATTTTAAGCAGACTTTCCCAAACTCCACGGGCAGCATCTAGATCTTTTCCCAAGTTTATCTCTAAACGTGCCCAATAAGCATACAAACGCAACAAAACTTCTGAATTCTTTAGGTGTGGTGAGAAGTAATCTGATGCACGCTACAAATAAAATCATTCAAGTGTTAACATTCGAAGTGAAGGTCCAACAACTAAATAAGAAGCAGAATCTTTTTTTGAACAAGATACAAAACGTTTCAATAAAAGAAGCAGAATTATACTTCATCATTCTTCGCACTCATGTGATAGGAGTTAACAACCTTAGAAGAATTAAACTAGGGTAAGAATAATGACTAGCCAAAACTAGATGCTGAGTTATCAATTTTTGCTTCTTCCAGCTTTATCCTCCCTCTCTTCCATCGAGGTTTGAATCATGAAATTTTAACTTTTAAACAATTCCCTTCAATCGGTTTCTTCCATAATAGGATGTGCATTATGTGAGATTTCTCTCCCAGCATCATTATGTAATTGTTCCACCTATGCAAGCATGGCTTGAATTTTCTCTCCCAACACCGAAGTGGGAAAGATCTTGACCTTCTAGATTCTAGATTTCCTGCCTCCAAGTATGCCGTATAGCTTCAATTTTGACCACGAACCTATCTATCCAATCAAGTATAAAGGACTTGTCTTGCATGGTCGAAATCATTGTTTAAATAGCAATTTGGCAGGAACAAAAGCTGAAGGTGAAAATTTAAAGATTATATATATATATATATATATGGATTATAGAAAAGATACTAACAACGCAGTTGATATACGTGGTGGAGACATTCAATATAAGCAGATTGGTAATCAACAGTTTACACAGCAGATGGAATCCAAGAACATGGCAAAACATATGGAAAACCTGAAAGGTCTCTTTAATCAACGAATATTCCAATACATCCTCTAGCTGAACTGCAGATGAGATTCTTCGCCTCAAGCCATCAATTCGTGTAAGAAACAAATCCAAGTACTACAACAAGGTAAAATATGCAATATCATCAAACTGAAATGAAAACTTAAAATCTTAAATCTTAATTCTCATTTGTGAATTCATCTCATGCATAACTTTTTTTAAAAATGCTAATTAACAACAGTGATATAAAGTTGACATCCTTTTTTATGGTATTTTATTTATTCAATGAAATCACTTCTTATCAAATAAAAGATGATAATAATATAAGTTCATCCTCCTACAACTACAAGCTCATTCTTTAGTGGGAGTACTGCAGATCTATTATATAGGAACCAGTATAGATTGCATTAGGACAATAAGAATAAGTAGGCATATATCCAGAAAAATAAAACGGCATACCTCATCTAAGGTTGAGAATGAGCACTGCAAGGATTTCTCAAAGACCTGTATATAGTGCATCATATAATTCCGATCTCAAATCAAGTAGAAGCAAAACTTATTATATTATTAGTAACTCTCTGTACACAGAAAATAGAAAAAATAAATAAATACAAAAATCCACTCTTTTGTGGAGTTTGTATCTTATGAGCATTAGTCTATTTACAGTTTTGTTTCTCGTTAATAAAAACAAAAATAAGGTACAAATTTCAGCGGTAAGATGCTATCCATCTAATCACTGCAATTTCATTTATGGTGGA
Organism: Herpetospermum pedunculosum; assembly: GCA_028017165.1. Taxonomy (NCBI): domain Eukaryota; kingdom Viridiplantae; phylum Streptophyta; class Magnoliopsida; order Cucurbitales; family Cucurbitaceae; genus Herpetospermum; species Herpetospermum pedunculosum. The sequence goes on along the minus strand of CM051528.1, from coordinate 45,471,755 downwards.
AAACAGACTTTCATTATGAAATATAGTGCAATGACCCAAAAGTAGTAATGACGTTAAGTTATTAAATTATTTATTAAATTTACATTGGGTCGTTAAATTTATTGTTCCATCTAAATTTAATATCTACTGAATATTTTATATGTATATATCAATATGAACTTCACTTGTTGGGCATTCAACAAATTTCAAACCCACAAGTGAGGGAGGGTGTTGAAGTATTGATATAAGATTAAATTTACCATAACTCATTAGCTTAAGCTTTTGATGATTTAACACTCAATCATCTCTCTAAGGCCACGGTGCCTAGCAAACTGGAAACCGAACACCTAAAAAAAAAATCAGTTCCAAACATCCAGAGCAAAGATGAAGCTCCACGGAAAATGATCCAGATCTTCCTCCGCCCTCCGACAAAGAATGCAACAGAAAGAACCAATCAAAGTAGACATCATTCTCCAAAGTCGGTCTAAAGTATTAACTTTTCCGTGGATGACTTGCCAAACAAAGAACTGAACCTTCTTAGGGATTTTCACCTTCCACGGAGTAGAAAAAGTCAACTCACTAACCGGGGAGGGATTCAGTAAGCTCAGAAAGAACGAGCTACAAGAAAATCCGACAGTGGGATTGGAACACCACAAACGAATATCCTTTCTCCCCGATCAAAGAACACACTCCCCAATTAAAGAAAGGAGGGCCGCCTCCCTGATAACGGTCGACTAAAACCAAAAGATAAGGAAGGAGCACTCCCATTCTGAAAAAGAATATCAGCCACTGAGTAATTTTTCAACGAAGACAAGTGGTATAAACGAGGAAACATAGAGTAGAGGGGCTATCCCCCACCCACTTTTTTTTTTTATAGACTCTATTCAATAGTTACAAAAAACATCTTCAATTTGTAATAAGTGAAGATAAACTGTAATCATCAAAAGGATGGATCAATTTACACACCAATTCAAAGCTAAGTAAGTAGTAGATGAGTAAATGGATTGATGGGGTTGCTCCTTTTCGGAGAAAACCGGAGAATTTCGCTCCAGCCACGTTGTCCACAGAAACGCTCTAACAAAATTCAGCCAGAGAATCTCAAGGGTTGTTTGGGGCGCTGAGTGGGTTAAAATAGTCTATGGGTTATAATAGTCTGTGAATAGTAAATACTATTGAAGTTATTGTAGTTACTTTATTTACCCTTGACCTAAATAATTGGTGGGCCAAACGTAGACTAGGTTATAATAATCAGTCCACCAAACTTCAAGTTGGTGCCCCAAATACCCCCTCATTTTCTTTTTTGAAAGGATGATTAGACAAGATAAAAGGGAGGAAATCCCCAATACCCAAAAGGAAAGCAGTCAGCCAACCAAAATCCTTTAAAATTAAATCCCAAAAAGCTTAGCCAGCTTACACCAAATGAACAAATGGTTTTGAGATTCTTCCCCAAATTTGCAAATAAGGCAGCAAAGAATTGAATCAGATTTGAAAAGGATGGCATCTCATTAGAGATATCTTTCAGGCACATATCGATTGAACTTAATCAAATCTTCTTCTATTCAATACTCACCCTCAGTTTTCCGATACACAATTTTCTTATGTTCTTTGAGTTTATTTTGAGGTTGAAGATTAATAGAGAGAAGAGCTTGATCCCGGGAGTGAATTGTGATTCAAGTAAGTTGAATAGGTGTGTTGCTCTTGTTGGATGTGAGGTTGGTTCCTTCTCGTCCTCCTATTTAGGTCTTCCCCTTTGTCACAGCCATCTGTGGCTTGCCTTTTTGGGATCTGGTTGTGGGTAAGATTCAAAAGCTAAGCTTCTTGGAAGACGTGTTTTTCTCTAAAAGGGTAGACCTACTCTTCTTAGTCGGTGTTGTGTGGCATCCCGAGTTACTTCTTTCCTTGTTTAGGATCCTTGTGTCGGTTAATAAGTCCTTGGAGAAGCTTATGAGGGATTTCTTATGGGAAGGGTTCTCATTTAGTGTGGTGGGAGGGTGTCTAAACCTATGGTCCTTGGGAGGTTAGGCATAGGGAACTTAAGGGTTTCTATGGTCCTTTGGGGGGTTATGCATAGGGAGCTTAAGGGTTTGTAATGAGGCCTTCTTGGCTAAGTGACTGTGGCGCTTTCCCCACGAGCCTGGCTCCCTATGGCACAAGGTTATTGTGAGCAAGTATGGTCCTCATCCTCATGATTGGTCCTCATGATTGGTCCTTTAGGACACATTTTGCTTGATTGGAGCTCATTTCTGTTTTAGTTTGGCTCCTAAGGTTTGTTTTTTTTTTTTGGTATCCCCTTGTATTCTTTCATTTTTTTCACAATAAATGTTTGGCACCTTATCTATAAAAAAAAATGTTGCCAAAAGGTTGAAATGGTATAGAGCAATTGTTGGCAGAGTGAACTCTCTTTTGAGAAGACTCTAAGGAATCAAATCCCCGCTTCCATCTGATGTTCCTGAGACTGTATAGGGTGGCGAATTCAAAAGGCTTTACAATAACTCAATTAATGTAGTCTAAGTGACTAAGGAGAGTTCTCTCCAAGAATCTATCCAGAATCTTATTATGAATGAAAAGTTTAATAAATACATGAGAGGGATTCTCTATTTATAGAGAGATAAAAGCAAACTAAAACTCAAAAGAAACTAAAAGGATTAACTAAGATTAATATGAATTCACCCCTAATTCTTACCACATCACTGTATTCCTAATTGAGCAATTGTTGGCTCAGACGATCGCTCTGATACCAATTTGATGTAGCGTAAGTGACTAAGGAGAGTTCTCTTCAAAAATCTATCCAAGAATCTTATTGTGAATGAAAAGTTTAATAAATACATGAGAGAGGTTCTCTATTTATAGAGAATTAAAAGCAAACTAAAACCGAAAGGAAACTAAAAGGATTACCTAAGATTAATATGAATTCACCCCTAATTCATACCACATCATCAATGCTGGAACGATCACGAGGCTGGTTGGAATCTTTGCTTTAGAAAAAACTTCTATGATCATGAAATGGAAGAATGGGCTTCTATATCCAATATTTTGGCTAATAAAATCATCTGTAATTAAGAAGACAGAGGAATATGGGTGTTGGACAGCAGTGGAGCCTTCACTGTCAGATCCATCATACCCAAGTCTTTGAGTGACAGAGTACCTAAATCCACTCGGCAAATCCATATGGAATTCCAAAATACCGAAAAACGTCAAAGTTTTTCTATGGATACTAGCTCATGAAAAGTTGAGTACTACTTGTAGGCTTCAAAGAAGAATGCCTGCAGCTTGCTTGAATCCCAACTGGTGCATTCTCTGCAAAGGAAACTCATAAGAGCTGAGACACATTTTTCTTTCTTGCCTGTTTGCTAAATTCTGCTGGCACCGCATCTCTACTTTCAAGCTTAATTGGTGCTTTCCAAAGAGTTGCTCTGATGCTATCTTTCAGTTGCTGTTTGGTGTGGCCTTCCATGGTAAAGCAAAACTCCTATGTACTAATACAGCGATAGCTCTTGTGTGGAGACGTTGGTTTTAAAGGAACAAGAAGACTTTTTAAGGGGAAGAGACGAACCAAGAGAATTTATGGGAACTTGTTATAATTTTTGCTTCGGTGTCTTATTTCAAATGGTTTTTGGAATTACTCCTTTGTTGAAATGATTGTTGTTAGAATTTCTAGTATAGAATTTCTAGTATTTATAATTATGTAGATATTAATTAATAATATTTAGTTTTTATTGACTTTATTTTATTTTTCCTTATTGTATTAGGTCTTTGAAAGGAACTCCAACTAGTATTCAATTAGAATCTTGAAGCTTAGCCGAATCGGCCTATCGCTCCCCCAATCTCAACCCGAGATTCTTTGTACAATTTCTTCTTCCTTCCAAAGAGGAAGTAACTTCTATTCATACTAAGAATCAGTTATAACTAAGTAACTGCTTCTTCAACATCTTTCCAACTATCCTATGGATGAATTTACTTTCTTGCCCTTACGCTTATACATTTGACTTTATTTTATTTTTCCTTATTGTATTAGGTCTTTGAAAGGAACTCCAACTAGTATTCAATTAGAATCTTGAAGCTTAGCCGAATCGGCCTATCGCTCCCCCAATCTCAACCCGAGATTCTTTGTACAATTTCTTCTTCCTTCCAAAGAGGAAGTAACTTCTATTTAAAGGAAAATATTCATACTAAGAATCAGTTATAACTAAGTAACTGCTTCTTCAACATCATTCCAACTATCCTATGGATGAATTTACTTTTTTGCCCCTACGCTTATACATTTTAAGAATGGGAGGCCTAACAGTCTTTTAACTTCCTTATTGTATTAGGTCTTTCTCCTATATAAGAAGACCTAGGATTGCACATGTCTAATAAAAGATTATTATTCTCCTAAAATTAAGATGGTATCAGAGCAGGAAACCCTAGCTCTTTAAAATTCTAGCCGCCACTTTCACCAAGGCCAGAACCCTAGCCGCCGTTGTCACAAGCACATTTCTACAGCCAATTTTTTGTTCACGTGAAGGGGTGCCGGCTGACGCTAGAGGTTGCTGGCCAGATAGAATCGTTGTTCGTAGGCTAGTCACTCATTGCTTTTTCTATTGAACAACCACCCAAATCACCGCCCCACGATGACGAGGAACACACATAGCCACGGACGTTGAAGGATACAACGGAGGTGGGTGTGTCGCTGAAGTTGTCTTCCATAGTTGTGTACGTTTAGGCCGGAGCTATTGATAGAACACAAAGTGGGCTATCTTTAGGACCTATTTTATGCTAGTTTTGAGGCTTAAATGATTGTTTTCACGTTGATATTCTCTTATTTTATAGATATCGAACATTTGGAGCAAAACTGATAATTTAGAAGATTTATGTGAAGAGAAAAAGAGAATCAAGTTAAAAAGCCAAGGATTAGATATGGATTTTATCATATCTTATCCGATTTTATCCTATCATAAATTTTATCCGGTTTTATCCTATTTGATCTTATTTTGGGCACGTTTGAATAGAAAAGATATTCCTAATTTAATTTGGAATGGCTAAATTGATTAGATTCCTAATCTAATTAAAATATGGATTCCTTATTAGATTGGGAAGAGTAGTCTATTATAAAAAGGCATGTTGTCTTCATTCAAAAGGAAGCCAATTTTTGGGAGATTTGAACCCTAATTTCGAAATACACTTATTAGGAAGGCTAAAGGGACACTCTAGAGAGCTGAAGAAGAGATTTGGAGACTCGGGAACGTGCAGATCACATCGGGAACGAGGTTTGGCACGCGACAAGAGTTTTTCTCCTTTTACCTTTGATTTTATTGTTTATTTTATGGATTCTAAACATTGTCTAAGCATGATTTTAGTGATTATGAGTAGCTAAACTTTTACTTAAGGGATTGATGTAATCGTTTTAGTTTTCATGTTTGATTAATCTAAAATTCTTCATATTGCAACAATTGTTCTTGTGTTTGTTTGCTTAATGCTTTTATCTTTTGGCCAAAGTATAAATTGTTGATTGCTTTATTTCTAGCTTGAAAGAGTAGATTTTAGAGTAGAACTCAAACACTTGACTACTTGTAAATTCTTGCATGAAAATGAAGAATTCTCTTAGAGGCCGATAATAGAAGTTGCTTAATGCCTTTCTTTTCTATTAAAACTAGACAGACATATTGGTTTTATATTAAGGGAAGAGAATTAATAGAGCTCTAGCGAGTCTTTTATGAGTTATGTACTTCTTGGCTTATAATTGCATGCATGAGCATGACTATTTTTGGTTTAATAGATTAATTAAGCATGAATCTATTCGGTGAAATCAATTCTCTAGGTTTTCTCTCCTAAAAGTTTCACATTACTTTTCAGTCATTTATTTTTCACTCAACTTCAAAGTCGTTTTAATCTAAATAGAATTTGTGGTTAGTACCTATGGTATTCAATTGATCTAGAAACCCAATTTTGTGGACGATACTCTTTACTTAAATCACTATATTAAAACTTGACCCGTACACTTGCGGTACGCAATAAATCACGCAACAGCTATCTTCGGCGACAGCAGACCTTCGTTAGCATCGAGGGTTGATCTGAAGAGAAATCACACGATGAAGATGAAGTTGGGTTTGTAAACCGATCCGATTTGGTTTGGTTTACTACAATATTCGGTCAGGTTCAGTGGTTATTTGCTTGGTCTGATTCAATTTTGGTTTATATTTATTATTTCCCATTAACTCACGATTTGATACCATGGCAAATGAACAAATTCATCAAATTTTTAAATTGCTACCAACCAATTTATCATCTAATAATTCTTGTGTTTCATTGGCACAAACAGGAAGTTATCTTCAAGTCTTCTCTAGTCACACATCTTCTCCGTGGATTATCGATTCCGGAGCTTCGAATCATATGACTAGTTCTTCTCATTTTTTTGACCCATACTCTCCTTTGTATTCTAATGAAAAGATTTGAATTGCAGATGGTAGTTTTTCTTCTATTGCAGGAAAAGGAACTATTAAATTGACTGAAAATATCTCCCTACAGTCTGTCCTCCATGTTCCAAAATTAGCATGTAACCTTTTATCTGTCTCGAAACTTTCTAGAGACTCTAACTGTCGGGTTATATTCTTTGAATCTCACTGTGTTTTTCAGGATCAGGAATCGGAGAAGATGATTGGCAGTGCTAGGATGCTTGATGGCGCCTCTACTACTTTGATGAAGGTTCTTTTAGCAATAAAATAACTCAGGGTCTCAGTAGTATTAGTTATCTTCTTGTTAATGAACAATTATGCTTTGGCATCTTAGACTATGACATCCAAGTTTTCCTTACCTCAAACATTTATTTCCAAACTTATTTAAGGGAATTGATTGTTCCTCTCTTAATTGTGAAAGTTGCATTTTTGCAAAAATCACCGTTCCACATATTTACCAAAACCTTACAAATGTTTCCAAACCTTTTTATTTAATTCATAGTGATGTTTGGGGTGCTTCTAAAATTAGGACTCAGAGTGAAAAAAGATGGTTTGTGACTTTTATTGATGATCATACTCGTCTATCTTGGGTTTTTTTAATGGAAAAAAAAATCTGAGGTGAAAGATATTTTTAAAAGATTTTACAATATGATTGAAACCCGATTTCAATCCAAAATTTGTATTTTACACTGATAATGGAACTGAGTACTTTAATGAAGTTTTTGGTGATTTTTTGAAAGATAAAGGTATTTTTCATCAGTCTATTGTCGGGATACTCCTCAGCAGAATGGGATTGCTGAAAGAAAAAATAGGCATTTACTTGAAGTAGCTCGTGCTATAATGTGTTTCATGCATGTTCCAAAATATTTATGGGGTGAAGTCGTTCTCACGGCTACTTATCTAATAAATAGGATGTCTAGTAAGATCTTGAATTTTAAAACTCCAATTGACTGCTTTAAACATATTTTTCCAACATCTCGCACATATTCTGACTTACCTCTCAAAGTTTTTTGGTGTACTACTTATGTTCATATACCTAGTCACTTTCGGTCAAAAATTGATCATAGAGCTGTTAAATGTATTTTCTTTGGTTACTCTTCAAGTCAAAAAGGTTATAAGTGTTTTGATCCCCAGACAAAAAAAACTTTTTGTGAGCATGGATGTGTCTTTTTTAGAAAATCAACCATATTTTACCCAAAGTTCTCTTCAGGGGGAGAAACTAATTTTGGAAGATAACTTCTGGGATGTTTCTAATTGTCTTCCTAGTCTTATTTTTCCTGATGTTACTAGTCCTTCGATGCCAAGTATAGAAACTTCTCAATCAGGGGAGAAATACTACAAAATGATCCTATTGATCAAGTTCCTGAGTTACAATTTTATACTAGAAGAAAATTCAATCAGTGGAACCAAGACCAGATAGTTGATCCTTAGCAGAGCCAATCTCAGACTCCGACGAATGAAACGGAAAATCTTGGTAATCCTTCATTTGTTCCTACTTCTTCAATTATTCAAAATACTTTGTCAGTTGTGTCTGATCTTGATGTTCCCATAGCCATTAGAAAAGGTACTCGAACTTGTACCAAATATCTTATTGCAAATTACATGTCATATCAAAATTTGTCAAATAGTTATAAAGTTTTCACTTCTAGGATAGATGACTTGTTTGTTCCAAGGAATATACATGAGGCCTTAGAAGATCCAAATTGGAAAGTAGCAGTTATGGAGGAAATGAATGCTCTAAAACAAAATGGGACTGGGGAAATAGTAGAATTGACAAAAAATAAGAAATCAGTGGGCTGTAAATGGGTGTTCACCATAAAATGTAATGCAGATGGTAGTATTGAGAGATATAAGGCCAGATTGGTAGCTAAATGTTTCACTCAAACATATGGGGTTGATTATGAGGAAACGTTTGCCCCTGTTGCTAAACTCAACTCTATTAGAGTTCTTTTGTCTCTTGCAGTAAATTCAGATTGGCCTCTTTATCAACTCAACGTTAAAAATGTCTTTTCTGAATGGCGATCTTGAGGAGGTTTTTATGAGCTTACCACCAGGTTTTGAAAAAGAACTCGGGTGGAGTAAAATTTGCAAATTAAAGAAATCCCTTTATGGTCTTAAATAGTCTCCGAGAGCTTGGTTTGAGCGTTTTGGAAAAGTTGTGTCTAGCTACGGATTTCTTCAGAGTCAAGTAGATCATACTATATTTTATAAACACTCAGAGAATAATAAAATCTCAATTTTGATTGTCTATCTAGATGATATTATTCTCACATGTGATGATGAAGTTAGTCTAGCTGATCTCAAGAAAAATCTTGCAAGTGAGTTTCAGATCAAGGACCTGGGACCGCTGAAATATTTTTTAGGGATGGAATTTGCAAGATCGAGGAAAGGTATATTTGTTAATGAAAGAAAGTATGTCCTCGACTTACTCAAGGATACCGGATTACTTGGTTGCAAGGTAGCAGAAACTCCTGTTGAACCTAATCTAAAGCTACAAGTAGCAAAAGTAAAAGAAATAAAGAACAAAGAACGGTATCAGATACTTGTTGGAAGATTAATTTATCTATCTCATACGCGCCCTGATATTGCATATGCCGGTAAGCATGGTAAGTCAGTTTATGCATGCACCAGGACCGACTCATTTTGATGTTGTTTACAGAATTTTGAGGTATCTAAAAGGGACTCCTGAAAAAGGTATTTTATTCCAAAAACATAATCACTCCCAAGTAGAAGTTTATACTGATGCAGATTGGGCAAGAAGTATTACAGATAGAAGATCTACCTCTGGCTATTGCTCCTTTGTTGGTGGGAACCTGGTTACTTGGAGAAGTAAAAAACAAAATGTAGTGGCCAGGAGTAGTGCTGAAGCAGAGTTTAGAGCTTTAGCGCATGGAATTTGTGAAGGCATATGGATCAAAAGAATACTAGAAGAACTGAAGTTTTCTCAGACTAAACCTATACAGATTTATTGTGATAATAAAGCTGCCATATCTATAGTGCATAATCTAGTTCTACATGATAGAACTAAACATATTGAGGTTGACAAACATTTAATTAAAGAAAAGATTGATGCAGGTGCAATATGTATTTCTTATCTTCCGACGACAGAGCAAATTGTTGATGTACTAACTAAGGGGCTTCCGAAGAAGCAATTCGATAAATTGATTGACAAGCTGGCTATGGAAGACATCCTTAAACCAGGTTGAGGGAGAGTGTTAGAATTTCTAGTATTTCTAATTATGTAGATCTTAATTATTAATATTTAGTTTTTATTGACTTTATTTTATTTTTCCTTATTGTATTAGGTCTTTTACCTTCCTTATTGTATTAGGTCTTTTACTTTCCTTATTGTATTAGGTCTTTCTCCTATATAAGAAGACCTAGGATTGCACATGTCTACTTCCTTATTGTATTAGGTCTTTTACTTTCCTTATTGTATTAGGTCTTTCTCCTATATAAGAAGACCTAGGATTGCACATGTCTAATAAGAGATTATTATTCTCCTAAATTTAAGAATTGTCAATTGGCAAGCACTTTTTTTTTTTTTTTTTTTTTTTTTGGTGGGATAAGGTTTGGTTGCTGATGGTTAGAAAAGGTGTTTAGGCTTCACATTGCAGACCCTTCATTGGTCTTTTTTCTGGTTTGGTTTCTCTTATGTGTGCGTGTGAGTGTGTTCTGTTTTTTTTTTTTTTTGTTTCTTTTATTGGCTTTCTTGGTTTAGCGATTCTAGGGTGTTTTTTTGGGTCTTGCCTTCGAGCTTTTTCCCAAATTTTAAAAATGTAGCCTTTTCGTTTTTTCTTTTTCTTTTTTTGATGAAAAGACAACGGACGACGAAAACCAAGCGAAAAAGGAGAGCTCCTAGAAGGATCCAAGACATGAACCACTAAGCGATTTCTCATAGAGGACATAAACGGGTATCGTAATGCGGAGGGGTCTATCCCCCACCCACTTATCCTCCGAGAAATACGTTTTCTTCCATCACCCACGAAACAATAAACCAGGTAAGAAAAAGAAGGGAGCTCATTGGATATTTCTTTCCAAAGATTTTTGTGTCTTTGGCCCCGCCCAACATCCACTCAGATGGATGAGGACCATACTTGCTCGCTATAATCCTATGCCAAAGAGTTTTAGACTCGAGGGGAAACCACCCAAAAGCCATTTAGCCAATAGCTTTGTTACCTTAAACTACCTAACTTTAACCCCCCAAGGTTCATCGGCTTTCCTACCACCTCCCAACTCACAAGATGCATCCCTCTCCCCTCATCTACCCCCCAAGGTTCATCAGCTTCCCCACCACCTCCCAACTCACAAGATGCGTCCCTCTCCCCTCATCTATCCCTTCCCACCAAAAATCTCTCACCTACCACCTCCCAACTCACAAGATGCATCCCTCTCCCCTCATCTACCCCCAAGGTTCATCAGCTTCCCCACCACCTCCCAACTCACAAGATGCGTCCCTCTCCCCTCATCTATCCCTTCCCACCAAAAATCTCTCATGGATAGGTTCATGCAAACACTTATGAGACGAGAGTTCATTTCCTTTGTTAATTTGGTCTTTTAGCTTCTTAGTCGGGTGGCTCAGCTTGTGCTTTTCCAAGCTCCTCTCGTGATGTTCTCTTTGGCATCTGGGCTGCCTGTTACTAGGATTAAGTTGAATACACAATAGTTTCTTATAGTTATTGCATTGGTCCTTAATTGTCTTTTGGTCTGGGCTGAGAGTGATTGTTGTATTTTTGGTTTTTGGCTGGACTGTTTGTACTTCTCTGTTTGAAGGTTTTTTCTTTTTCTTTTTTTTATATCCGTGAGTGCCCGGACCAGCTTACGTGCACCTCGACTAATCTCACGGGACAACTGTCTGACCCTACAAGTACAACATTTGGTGCCACAGAAATCCGTAGAAAATTAATTCCTAGGTAGATGAAAGGACATAGAACCTAATAACAAAATGAAAGGTCAAAAAGTGGAAATCAATTCACAGGTTCCTAAGAATTCGGAAAGGAAAACCTAATAAATATACAAAATGACAGAAGTGTTCATTACAATCAAGCAGGTCGGCAACCTGAGTATCAATTAATTTTGGGATAAGAAACCACATCCACAGAACAGATGAAAGGACATACAACCAAGCAATACAAAAAATCAGATCAAACAAAGAGGACCAAAAACAAGAGGCAAAAGCCAAACAAGACTAAATTACTTTTCTACTAACAAAATTTATTTTAATTTATTATTTCAAAAAAAATACATTGCTCTCAATTACTTTTCCAATAAAAGCAAGGCAAACTTCAGCAAAAATGATGTCAACAGCATTAAGTCCAGTAGTTTAGTTTCTTGTTCAAAAAAAAAATATTGGCGAAGACCAATTAGGGAAGATTTGCTTGTGACAAAATGTAATTTATTTCAAAAAAAACCATTGCTCTCAATTAGTTTTCCAATAAAAGCAAGGCAAACTTCGGGAGCTTCAGAAAAAGTTGATGTCAACAACATTAAGTCTGGTAGGCATATGTTTGAATTGGATTGCTTTTATAGTTCCTTTTTTATTTTGATTTATTGTTTTATTTTCTCTCACTCCCTTTAGGAGTTTAGTTTGTATCTTTTGAGCATTAGTCTTTTTTCATTTCTTCAATAAAATGTTTTGTTTCTGGTTCAAAAAAAATTATTGGCGAAGACCAATTAGGAAGATATGTTTGTGACAAAATGGAAAATAATCATCTTGTCAAATGAAATCAGACCAAACTATACTTAAAGAAACTGCTCCAGAGAAAGGGTGTGGATGTTGATGCTTACAGAAGCAATTTCACTCTCGGAAGCACGAGCACGCTCCAGAGCAAGCAAATACCGAACCCAAAGATCGCCTATCCATGGACAATTCCTAGTCGCCCTGGAGTAAACATTCCTCACAATACTGCCCACCTGAAAACCCAAACCTCATGTATAATTATATCTCATGATATATCCATAATTCCATAGGAAACTGGAAGGGAGAAACCTTCAAAGTTTTGTCCATGTAATGGGTATAATCAAGCCAAAGATCAACCGACACTGGAAAATCACCAATTGCACGCTCAAACAGAACTTGGACCCTTGCAGGATCTCCAGCAGATTGTTCAAATTTCAGGTAAATCTGCAAAAAAGAAAGAAATTAAAGAATTCTATTCAAAACTGGCAAGAAGAAGCTTTTATGATGAATTAAACTCCAAAAAAGTCTGGTAGGCATAATAAAATGTAAATGCAACATACGATGTATTGGTGAAGTCTTTCAGTATCAGTTAAATCCTGTTTTGATATTTGTTCTTCCAATTGAACACGGGCATTATACATATCCAATGCTCTTTGATAAGCTGATGCGACTTGAGAAGGTACCCCATCTGAGTCATTAGATTTCGCATCAAGAACGCAACCTTGTTTCACTTCCATCTCCCATGCCTTATAGGCTTCAAGTGCTGAATTCATGTTAGATAGAGGAAGTGACAACTGACGATGGAAAATACTCCGGATTAGCTGGACTTGTTTTTCCTTTCCCTACAGAAAAATATGCAACTCTGACCGTGAGTATAACTTATATCCAAGTTAAAATTGTTTTCATTGATCATCCACAACAGAAAGAAAAATATTTATGAAAAAAAATCAGAAACTTACCTTACATGAGCTTCTAGGCTTCGCTTAATGTATTCAAGGAACAAGGATTAACGAAAGGATGTGCTCCTTTGTCTTGATTTAGTTGTTTTAACTGTTTCCAATTGGAGTGCACATATCAAACTTTTTTGTAATTACACCACTTTACAACCCTTTAGAAATTGGAGCTCGTTTTTGTAATCTCCTCTTTCTAGGACTTTTTGGCCCACTTTGGGAGGGTTTCTTTTTTCATTTTACCTAATGAAAAGTCTTGCTATGGCTCCATTATATATATATATATATATATATAGGGAAAGCCCAACAGATTTCTACTTGGTAAGTTAATGACCATTAATTTCAATAGTGGTTTTTTTTTAACAAGAAACAAACCATTTCATTGATTTAATGAAAATAGACTATTGCTCAAAGGAAACAAACTCGAAGACCTGTGCTGAAAATGAAATGCAACAAAAACAAGGGAAAGATAGGTAGGTAAGTTGGTGCACTATCCAGGACCTGTGCTAGCCTTTTTCTTTTTCTTTCTTTTTCTCTGATAAGTAACAAGAATTTAATTCACTATAAGAATTTTCATTTGAGCATATTTCTAACAACCATCTCAGTTCCGAAAACGAACAACCAATGAAAGAGCTTTGATTGCTTTATGGTTTCTTAGCCAGGACACTTTCATATTTAGGCATGCCAGGGGGGCTTATTCTTCTATTGATCAAAGTCAATAGAAGTCTCTAATTTGGATGAATGTAGTCGTCCAATTTACAGGAAGGGATGTTTTTTTATAAGAAAATAATAATTCATTATCAAGGAAGGAAGATACAAAAAAAAAAAAAAAAAAAGGAGACAAGAGGTCCATCACCAAGCCAATTGGGTTAGAAAAAAGCTTCCCAATTGGCATAAATTTGAGCAAAGGAGTATTTTTTTTTTTTTAGCAAGAAACCAAATTTTCATTGAGAAGAATGAAATAAAAGAAGGGCGTACAAAAAAAAGCTCAACAAACGAAGTCTCAAAACTACAAGAAGAGGCTCTAATCTAATAAGATCAAACCAAGAACATAATTACAAAAAGGTCTAGTGATCGACGCCCACAAAGAAGCGGTAAACCTAGTCACCTCCCAAACCTCATCACAAGACCACTCCACCTCTCTTAAAATCATATTGTTTCTCTCAATCCAAACCCCCCACAAAATAGCAGAAAAAAAACTAGCATGCCACAAAATTTTGCCTTTCTCCTGAAACAGCGAACCCAGGAGCCACCTAGCAAAGGAGTGAGTAATTACAAAAGTCACTAGACATAGCACACCAGCTGGAAGCAAAAAATCTTCCTATTGTTTCTTTCGAGCCAAGTGGGTTATAAAAAAGCTTCTGAATTGGAATAAATATGAGCAAAGGAGTAATTACAAAAGTCACTAGAGATAGCACACCAACTGGAAGCAAAAATTCTGACACTTTCCCAAAAAGACTCAAAGCTACTCTTCTCCTTGGAAAGTCCTATTGTTTCTTTCAAACCAAATTCTCCACAACAGAGCTGCCACAAGGTCTTTTCTTTGCCTTTGAAATCATGACCACACATCAATTGGAGCATAGCCTCCGAGCAATTCAAAGGGAAGCACCAACTCACCTTGAAGATGGCAAAGATTTTCTGCCAACAAGCTTGAACAAAAGGCAAACCAAGAACAAATTCAAAAGGTGTTATTTCGGACTTTTGGGATGCTACTTGTTTATCATAGAAAATTCTTTATGATGAGGAAATAGTCGAATTAAGTTCTCTTTTAGAGAAAGTGGCAAATGTTAAATTTGTTGAGCATGATGATACTAGAAGATGGTCAATTGATTCTTCGAGTTTGTTTTCAGTTAAGTCCCACAATAGGAAGCTTGCTAATTCTTCGCTCTTATGACCATTGCAGGTATCTATTATTCGGCCTTTTTCTATCAAATGGATGTTTGAATCAGATTCTCAAGCCAACTTTATTTCAAATTCTTACTAGTCCATTCCTGTTCCAACCGCCCTAACTCTTTGGGTCCATATTGTCACCAAAGCACTTACCTCTAAAGTTTGGTTGGAGCGTAAATTAGGGATTTTATAAGATAGTCCTCCTCCTTATTGTGATTCCTAAGCGGCCTTTAGTGGAAGGAAGGCAAATTATTGATGTGATTTTGATTGCCTTGGAAGTGGTAGATGAGTATAAAGTAAATTAAAAAGCAGCTTTCTACTTAAGCTTGACCTTGAAAAGCCATACGACAAGGTTGACTGGGCGTTGCTATCCTAGAGTTGAAAGGCTTTGGCCATAGATGGAAGAGGTGGATTGGTGGTTGTTTGGCAAATACCAACTTCTCGATTTTGCTTAATGGGAGGCCGAGAGAGAAGATTTTTGTTGAAAGAGGGATAAGGCAAGGGGATCATATTTCCCCTTTTTTGTTTACCATAGTTGGTGATGCTCTTAGTCGGTATGTTCATCATGGTTGTGAGAAAAGAGTTCTTCAAGACTTTCGGGCAAACCAGATGATGATAAGCTACCTTCAACTTCCTGACGATACTCTCATCTTTTGTCCTTCTACAGAAGGCTGCCTCCAAGATTGGTGGGATTTTTTGGTTTTTTTTTTTTTTTTTTTTATAGGAAACAGAAACAATTTCATTGATAATATGAAAGAGTGTTACAAAAGAAATCTTATCCTGTTAATTACAAAAAACGCCCTCCATTGATTATAGAGGGTGGTAAGATCATAAGTACAAAAAGGAGTAGATAGCTTGCTCCACGATATAGCTAATACGGTCGTTGATTCGATGAACCGGCAAGCATCTTTGGTCGTGTCTCTGAAGATGCGAGTGTTCCTCTCAATCCAAATATTCCAAAAGAAAGAACGGACAAAACATAGCCAAAGAGTCTTTTTAGCTTTCTTGAATGGGTGACCCATAATAAGGATGTAGATTAAAGAGAGGATATTACCCGAACAAAACATAGACAAGCATTTTTTGGCTTTTTTTTTACGGGTCAAAGGTGCAGGGTTATCTTTTAGTGTTTCGAATACTATTATAGTTGGTTGAAATGTGGAAGAGGAAGAGGTCATTCATAAGGCTTCTTTGTTGGGTTGTAAGGTTGAGGATCTTCCTATTTCCTATATAGGGGTTTCTCTTGAGGAAAAATATTGTTTGGTTGGTTTTTGGGACCCTGTTGTTGACAATTCAAAGCAAAATAGCAAAATTGGAAGCATACTCCTCTCTCAAAGGGAGATCAACTCACTCTTGCGGTTTCATTTTAAATAGTCTCCTTCTTTACAGTTTTTCTATCTTCAAGGCTCCGGTGAAAGCTATTAAGAAGATGGAAACAGTGGTGAGTAATTTTCTTTTGGAATGGGAGTGTCTATCAATCGGGTAATCATATGGAGAAGAAACCATTGAGCACCTTTTTCTTAGTTTCCCTTTTGCTTCGAGAGGGTGGGATCAGATTCTTAAAGCTTTTGGCTCCTATGTGTGTCGTCCAGAGAAGGTGGAGGATTGGTTGCTTGAAGCTCTCAATGGGTGGAACTTGAACCTTAAAGGAAAGCATAGAATTTTGTGTAGTTGTGTAGCTCGAGCGCTTGTTTGGGAGATTTGGAAGGAGAGAAATAAGAGAATCCTTGAACACAAGTCTCATACTTTTGATTTTTTCTGCAACAATGTACAAATTACGTCTTCTATGTGGTGTCTTAGAAACAGGAAATTCTTTTGTAATTATAGGCTAGCTTAAATCCTTTGTAATTATAGCCTAGCTTAAATCCTCCCGAATTGGGAGGTTGTGCTCCATTAGCTTTTGTGTAGGAGGAGGATCCTTGCCCCCTGCCCTTAGGCTGTTTCTTTTTTGTAGTTAATATATCTTTTGTCTCTTATCCAAAAAAAAATTGATTTTATAAGACAATTTTTTAGCTTGGAGGGATTGGTTTAATCTTCCCATTGGAGTTGTTTATCATCCTTGTTTGATCATTACTCTTTCAAGGATATTTATTTTATTTGGGATGCATTATATCCCCTTAACAGATTCTTCTGTTTAATTTTTGCTATTTTTTTTAGATAAACCCTGCTTTTATTGAGAAAAACGAAAGAACGTACATGGTCATACAAAAACTTAGCCCCACAAAAGGAGGGCAAACCATTGTTACTCTCAAAAACAGAAAAGGAGTCCAAACCCTAACCAAGTAGCAACAGACTCCAATCCAAAAGACTAAGACCTAACTGATAGTTACAAAAAATTTGAGACTAACGCCCACAAAAAGAAGGCCCTTCCAAACCTCCTCTCATGTCCTCTTAACTAACCCCTCTAAAAACCTTACTATTTCTCTCCTTTCAGGAGATTGTATCTTTGAACATCTTTTATTTCTTCTCGTCACTTAAATGACAGGTTTTGTATCTTATTCAAAAATAATAATTAAAAAAAAAAAGCATAGTGATTCCCAATCGATGGTGAAGAAGGCCCTTCGTAAATGAGACCTTATAGAAGATGACAATAGACATTAATATATATATATATATGCATATATACACAGGAAAGAGGTTCTGACCTGAGTATCAGTTTCATCAATGCTTTTATATATAGCTTTCTCAAATTCTCTATATGCTTCCCATAATTTTTCAGCCTCGGTAAAATGCAAACCAGCAGCTGTGAGAGCACGTTCAAATAAATCTCTAGCCTTTTTAATTCCAGAAGTTGCACAATCTTGCACCAATGGATCATATTCTTGAACGAAATTTAGGTAGTCAGACCAAAGTGAAACCGACTGCATAACATAGTGAAAAGTTAACTATCTCACGTTATCATAAGCTACAAAAATAAAAATAAAAATCAAGAGCTATTCTCCAAATGACACAGCAATACAAACCAGATAATCAGTCACCCCTCGCTCATATAGCCTCTCAATTGCAGCAAGAGCCTCTGGTCTGCAAAGGCAACGGGCGAAAAGAGAGCAAAATTAATCAATGTTAAACAGCCAAGCAAGAGAAGGATTAACAGAAATCCAAAATCCTTTTGAGTTTTTGCATAAAAATTCACAAGACACGGAGAAATAAGGTTGAAGTTTGAAGAGCTAGTTAGTAGTTTGAAAATGACAGTTCTCTAAGGAACAAATCCATCCCTGGAGATATTAAGAACGGCATAGAAAAAGAAATGAATTCAGGGAGCAACAGAGTAACAATTTCAGCAACTTCTACACCACCCGAAAAAGAAAAAATGGGAAATCAAGAAGATTACCCAGTACTGATAGACGCTTCGTCCTTAGCCCACTCCTGCCACATTGGAGGGGTTAATGGGAATATCTCATTCATTGCTTCCCTTGATTTTGTCAGGTTGTCAATGTCACCAATTTTCCTCAAAAGCTTAATATACTGAAGGAGTAGCCATGAGCAACATTGAGTAAGTGAATCAAAATGAAGTATATTAAGCTTTGAAGAAAGAAGAGCAAAATTACTTGAACATGAGCATCGTAGTTGGAGGGGTTGGTGGAGAGCTGAGATTGAAGAGACTGGAGTTGGAGCTTTTGGTCGGATTCGTCGTCTTCAGAATCGGAATCGGAGTCGGAGTTGGAGGAGGTGGGGTTCTGAGGAGGAAGGTCGGGCATGGGTTCATCTCCATTAACCATATTTTCTTCGTCTGAATTGGTTGGAAGAGGAACTTCGGGGTTTGATTCTATGGTTTCAGCCATGGCGTCGGACCTAGAGAGGGAAAGTAGCAGTACAAGGACCGGACGGGAAGCACTGCCTCCGCCGTATCAGGTTTTCAAATAAAAAGATATTTCTTTCTTTTTCTTTTTCTTTTCTTCCACTTTTTTTTAACATTTTAGCGAGCGATTTTTTTTTACATTCTATTTTGGAAAAAATAATTCGTTTCACGTTGAATTTTGAGTTTACTTTCAATTTATTTTCTAGATTGGTAGTTTCAATATCGTTATACTAAAAATGGTCAATGGTGAATTTGTATTTTAACCGAAAGAGTAAGCATTTGCACCACAAAGAGAAAGTGACGTCTGGCATCGATGTGGTGCTAACCAAGGACTCTGACGATCGAGTCAGTTTAGGAAGAGATTTAGCAAATATGGGTATAATCTTTTATATGGCTAGAGAATAACTTCTCATTTCCATCACCTTCCTTCTCCTTTGTTCGCTCTTCTATATATGATCGTTATGGGTCATTTTTTATATTAAATGTGTTTATTGATGATTGTTGTAACGTTCGATAAAGGCTTATGGGTGAAATCAATAACATTTGATAAAGGCCTACAATTCACAAGTTAAAGGCTTCTGTATATGATTGTTTCGGTTTTGTTTGCTGAGCTACCTCCATCTACCAAAATTTGGTGTATCTTGACGTTAGTGATCATTATTGTGATGACTAGAGCGTCATTATGCGGCTAATGGAGTTGTCTCTCTTCTACTTCGGTGAGGTTTATTGCAGTATTGAGTTGTACGGCTAAACAAACCTCCCATGTTGGTGGAGTGTTTCGTGTCTCCCGTGCTTTTGTCTTCCTCTTTCTTCTTAATTCTCCACTTTTTGGCCCTCTGAGTATAGTTTTTATCTCTCGTGGAGGTGTAGAGTCTTTGTGTTTCCCGTCTCTATTTCGATTTTCATTATTTTTCACTCTCACATATTTCTCCAGTTGTCCTTTTTAGATTAATGTTTCTATTTCTTCTTCCAGATCACAACAATATAAGAATTTTGTACATAGTAGGATGTAGAGAATAATGAAGTTCTTGTGATAATTACTTGAATATATCCAATAAAGGTCTCTACCTTTAAATAGAAGAAACCACAACTAATACAAGATTGATTTGATAGACAAGAGTAATCAACATAAAGTAAGGGGGTTAGTGTTGGGTTTTATGTCCTAAAACTCGTGGTTTGTAAACTGTTGTGTTTGTAAATATTATATTTAGAATAAAGAGTTATTAGTTTTATTCAGTAAAGGAGTTTACTGGAATAAAATGAAACGTGTTTAGGTTAACCTATACCAATGACCAATACCCATGGCTGAATATGAGTACTTGAGCCTCATGTATGACATGATTGTGGATCAGACTCAAGTAGTTAGTCAAAACGGTCTATAGTATACAGATAAGGCTGGGTACCTTATCCTGGTAACATTATTGGATGCGGCTCACTTTGTATTGTACAAATCGATGTGATCCGAATCGTTTCACATGGAGATGTGCGAGTGAGGGCGTTATGTGCAAAGAGTTTGCATAAGACCGAACCGCGAAATATGTCGCTCTCTCTTTATGACACCGTTTATTGATGAAACCGACATTTTCATTTGATGGTCTAGGTAACTCGATCTCAATCCTGAGCTCGCTATGAACTCCTACTTATTCAAAAGTATCCTTTGACTTGCACGGGTGAGAGTGGCCCATCAGCGCCGACTCAATAAGTCTATCATCTTAGAGATAAAGTCGAATAGGTAGCTGGGGACATAGTACAGGAAGATTGGAGTTCACTCCTAACCCGCTCTTTAGGGTTAGTAGATATGTTGTTCCCTTAATAGCTGACTCTGGGACTTAAACAATGAGCGCTCACATTCTCATGAGATGAGAGGGTTACTTGATCTGATGGTTGGACCACAAATCTATTGTTCATTAGAGGTGTCAGTGGTACTTAAGGAACAAGATGTAATGCAGGGGTTAAACGGTTTAAATGACCCAGTTGTGATTACGAACAACCTGTGAAGGGTCGACTTGCCCATGACGATTATATCAAGAGAACATAATATATCTACAGTGAGGAGAGTGCAGCCCTCGGACTATAGTGGAGTCTCTGGGGGTTAACGAATGTTGATTAGTTCGGTTAAAAGAGTTTTGACTGGATAATCTCGTATCGTTGGAGCTCATGATCTGTAGGTTCTTTAGGTTCTTCTGGCTAGCTTGGATAACGTCGTGCAACAATATAAAAGAAAATGAAAAAGAATTTGAATTGTTCAAATTCGGTTTATGGAAGGATGATGGACATATTTAAATATGATTTAAATATGAGAATGGTCTTTAACATGAATACGATTCATGTGCAAAAAGTCAGTTTTCGGAAAACCGAACTTAACCATTTTATTTAATTAATATTTGATATTGAATTAAATAATATTAATTAATTAAAAAGTTTAATTAATTAATATATATATATATATATATATTTTTAATTAATTAAAATGTTTAATTAATAAAATATTTATTAATATTTAAAATTAATTAAGAATTAATTTTATAAAATAATATATATATATATATATATAAGGGCTGGTTGCACAAACAGCAATCAGACCCAAAATAATTGCAAATTTAGCAAAGTTTAAAATCTTTTGAGAATATGACAAAAAATCAGTGGCTATTATTGATAGACTTTATGACTATTACTGATAGACTTCTATCACGGATATACTATTATCACTGACAAAATTTTATAAAAAAGACTACTATCAGCGATAAACTTGTATCAGCGATAGACCATACTATCAGTGATAGAAATTGCAATATTTGCAAAATTTTTAAAAAAGTTCTATATTTTTAATTATTTTACTCTAAATTGACATGGGTTACAATTTCCCTATATATATATGTCTTACATGCATTTTTGCATGTAAGACACATATATGTAATATGTGTTTATATATATATATTTGGTTAAGAAATCTAAGGGTTTGGGTGTGTCTTTATTTTTTGAAAAAGTTGGATTCAATAAAATTAGAACTTCAAGGTTCTGCCTTCAAGCTGTTCTTCTTTCTTCTTGAAGTTCAATTAAAAATTCAAGCCTCACACCTTCTTCCCTCTTCCGTTTCTTTTTCTTTTCTCTTCTAAACGGAGTCCCACAACTCTGTTGCTCGGCACCGAGGATAGCGGAACTACCTGGGGTGGTCTTCGGGGCGTTCGTGAGAAGAAGTTCGAAGTGTTCATGACGAGGAACGGCTGGCGGAACACGAAGAAAATTAGAACTTCAAGAATATGTTTTCTAATTTTTCTTATTTCCGTCGTTTTGAGCATATTTTCTATTTGTTAAATTGACGAAATTAGAGTATCAACGATCCAAAATCGCTTCCGCGGCGTAAAACGCTCCATCAGTTAAGTGAGGATTTGAACACAAACATTACATTACCTCATAAACAATAAAGAGGGCATGGTTATCACATGAAGTTGTTGTTTCAAGAGAGAAGAGAAATAGGGAATACAACTACATCTTCACTCAATAATAACTGAGCTTTAAATAAACTTTCTAAATGCTAAATATAGCTTAGTTAACTCCATAAAAAACAGTCACTAACTCTAACT
This sequence comes from Herpetospermum pedunculosum, assembly GCA_028017165.1. Classification (NCBI taxonomy): domain Eukaryota; kingdom Viridiplantae; phylum Streptophyta; class Magnoliopsida; order Cucurbitales; family Cucurbitaceae; genus Herpetospermum; species Herpetospermum pedunculosum. Next base: position 45,449,445 of record CM051528.1, on the reverse strand, counting down.
CCACAAAACTAGAGACTTACTCCACTAACTCTAAATATATCAACACTTACCCACACTAACTTCAAATATAGCAACTAACTAAAAATAGACTTGTAACTTTGAGTTAACTAACATACTCCTCCTAACTCAAATGTTGCAAACATCTAGCTTGCTCCTAACACTGCTACACTACTTCTCTCATATACCTCACTCAGTAGTCTAGTCCCTCTAACTGGTCCATCATCAACCAGTTCATCAGTATCCAAAGAAACTTCTTGTTGCTTCACCTCTTCTTGTTTTGTCCAGTATCACTTCTCATCCTCCAAGAATTGAACATCCCTACTAATCACCATATTCTTTTTGTGGGGTTGATAAATCTTGTATGTTTTGGACATCATGGTGTAGCCTACAAAGATTCTTTGTTTTACCTTTTCACTCAACTTGTCTCTCTTCACTTGTAGAACATGAGAAAAGCACAAACAACCAAACACCTTCAAATTTTTCAATTTTGATTTAGTATTAAACCAAACTTCATAAGGTGTCTTCTTATCCAAAACCCTTGTAGGTAGTTTATTCAATAAAAAATTGATGTGTTTGTTGCTTCAACCCAAAACTCCTTTGACAAGTTCTTCTTGTTGGGTTTTATGTCCTAAAACTCGTAGTTTGTAAACTGTTTGAATGTATATATTTTATTTCAATAAAGTTGTTATTGAATTTTAGTGAATTGTGTTTGTATTAACCTATACCAATAACTAACACCCATGGCGATAGTATGAGTACTTGAACTTCATGTGTGACATGAATGTGGATCAAGTTCAAGTAGACAGCCAAAATGGTCTATAGTATAGGGATAAGGCTGGGTACCTTGTCCTGGGGACACTATTGGACGCGGCTCACTTTGTATAGTACAAAATGATGTGATTCGAATCGTTTCATGTAGAGACATGTGAGTGAGGGCGTCCTGTGCAATGAGTTTGCACAAGACCGAACCAAGAAATAAAATCGCTCTTTCTTTATAACACCGTTTACTGTAAAGACCGGTTTTTTCATATGATGACTTAGGTAACTCGATCTCAATCCTGAGCTCACTATGAACTCCTGTTTATTTGACCTTATCCATTGACTTGTACGGGTGAGAGTGGCCAGATCGCCGACTCAATAAGCCTACCATCTTGGGGATAAGATCGAATAAGTGGCTGGGGACATAGTTGAAGAGTTGATTTATATATATATATATATTTATATATTATTATTATTAAAAATAATAATAATTATTTTATTAATTAAACTTTTTAATTAATAAAAAAATATATATATATATTAATTAATATTATTTAATTCAATATCAAATATTAATTAAATAATATAATTAAACCCGGTTTTCCGAAAACCGACTTTTTGCATATGAATCCAATTCATATTGTAGACCAATCTCATATTTAAATCATATTTAAATATGTCCATATTCTTCCACAAACCCGAATTTGAACGATTCAAATTCTTTTCTTTTCTTTTATATTGTTTCACGGCTTTATCCGAGCTAGCCAGGAGAACCGTAAGGACCTACCGATCATGAGCTCCAACGATACGAGATTATCCGGTCAAAACTCTTTCAACCGAACTATACCAATTTATATATATATATATTTATATATTATTATTATTAAAAATAATAATAATTATTTTATTAATTAAACTTTTTAATTAATAAAAATATATATATATTAATTAATATTATTTAATTCAATATAAAATATTAATTAAATAATATAATTAAACCCGGTTTTCCGAAAACCGACTTTTTGCATATGAATCCAATTCATATTGTAGACCAATCTCATATTTAAATCATATTTAAATATGTCCATATTCTTCCACAAACCCGAATTTGAACGATTCAAATTCTTTTCTTTTCTTTTATATTGTTTCACGGCTTTATCCGAGCTAGCCAGGAGAACCGTAAGGACCTACAGATCATGAGCTCCAACGATACGAGATTATCCGGTCAAAACTCTTTCAACCGAACTAACCAACATTCGTTAACCCCCGGAGACTCCACTAAAGTCCAAGGGCTGCACTCTCCTCACTGTAGATATATTGTGTCCTCTTGATATAACTATCATCAGTAAGTCGATCCTTCACAGGTCGTTCGTAATCACAACGGGTCATTTATACCGTTTAACCCTTGTATTAAATCTTGTTCCTTAAGTACCACTGACACCTCTAATGAACAATTGATTTATGGTCCAACCATCAAATCAGATTCCTCCCTGATCAGGAGAGGATGGGCCCATTGTTCAAGACCTGGAGTCAGCACTTAAGGGAACAACCTCTCTACTAACCCTTAAAACGGGTAGGAGTGAATTCCATCTCGCACAACTATGTCCCCAGCCACTTATTCGATCTTATCCCCAAGATGGTAGGCTTATTGAGTCGGCGATCTGGCCACTCTCATCCGTACAAGTCAAAGGATAAGGTCAAATAAACAGGAGTTCATAGTGAGCTCAGGATTGAGATCGAGTTACCTAAGTCATCATATGAAAAAACCGGTCTTTACAGTAAATGGTGTTATAAAGAAAGAGCGATTTTATTTCTTGGTTCGGTCTTGGGCAAACTCATTGCACAGGACGCCCTCACTCACATGTCTCTACATGAAACGTTCGAATCACATCATTTTGTACTATACAAAGTGAGCCGCGTCCAATAGTGTCCCAGGACAAGGTACCCAGCCTTATCCCTATACTATAGACCATTTTGGCTGTCTACTTGAACTTGATCCACATTCATGTCACACATGAAGTTCAAGTACTCATACTATCGCCATGGGTGTTAGTTATTGGTATAGGTTAATACAAACACAATTCACTAAAATTCAATAACAACTTTATTGAAATAAAATATATACATTCAAACAGTTTACAAACTACGAGTTTTAGGACATAAAACCCAACAAACTCCCACTTGGACTAAAACGTCAGTGGAGTACATGCTGGTCGAGAGAACTAGAATATCAAATATCTAAAGTTTCTCCCACTGTCCTACTGAGCAGCTCGCAGCCCTATACTTTTTAGGTGTCTCTCAAACACTTTAGCCGTGAGAGACTTAGTAAACGGATCAGCAATGTTGTGCTCCGAGGCTACCTGTGTGACGATCACATCTCCTCGTTGCACTATCTCCCTGATGAGATGATATTTCCGCTCAATATGCTTTCCACGCTTATGGCTTCTAGGTTCTTTAGAATTTGCCACTGCTCCGCTATTATCACAATAAAGGGTGATTGACAAGTTCATATTTGGAACAATTTCCAAATCTGTCAAGAACTTCCTAAGCCATACAGCTTCCTTCGCTGCTTCGCAAGCTGCGACATACTCAGCTTCCATGGTGGAGTCAGCAATACAACATTGCTTTATACTCCTCCATACTATTGCTCCTCCATTAAGAGTGAACACTGATCCTGATGTAGATTTCCTGGAATCTATATCAGTCTGAAAATCAGAGTCAGTGTATCCTGCAAGGATCAAATCCTTCGCGCCATACACAAGCACATAGTCTCTCGTTCTCCTAAGATACTTGAGGACGTGTTTAACGGCTGTCCAGTGATCATATCCTGGATTGGACTGGAACCTACTGACAATTCCTACTGCATAGCAGATGTCAGGTCTTGTACACAACATAGCGTACATGAGACTACCAACTACAGATGCATAGGGGAATTCGTCTCATATCCTCAACCTCTTGAGGTGTCTTAGGAGACTGTTCCTTAGACAAGTGAATTCCATGCCTAAAAGGCAGTGAACCTTTCTTGGAATTCTGCATCGAATATCTCGACAACACCTTGTCAATATAAGATGCTTGAGACAGCGCTAGCACTTTGTTCTTACGATTCCTTACGATCTGAATCCCTAGAACAAACTGAGCCTCTCCCAAATCTTTCATTTGGAATTGGGTCGCTAGCCGACCCAATTCTTAACGTCAGTTAGGAACCCTACATCATTCCCAATGAGTAGTATATCGTCTACGTACAAGACTAAGAAAGCTACAACAGTATTGACTACTTTCTTGTAAACACAAGGTTCGTCAATATTTTGTTCAAAGCCATAAGATTTGATCGCCGTATCAAACCTTATATTCCAGGATCTAGATGCTTGCTTCAACCCATAAATGGATCGATTAAGCTTGCAAACCTTTTGCTCTTGACCCTGAAGTATGAATCCCTCTGGTTGAGCTATATAGATACTCTCCTCAAGATTACCATTCAGAAAGGCAGCCTTGACATCCATTTGCCAGATTTCATAATCATAAAATGTATCAATGGATAAGAGTATTCTAATCGACTTTAACATGGCAACAGGAGAAAAGGTTTCTTCATAGTCCACCCCTTCTCTTTGGGAATAACCTTTTGCCACAAGTCGAGCCTTAAAAGTTTGCACCTTACCGACTTGGTATCGTTTTCTCTTGTAGATCCATTTGCAACCGATAGGTCTTTCACTATCTGGTTGGTCTACAAGATCCCAGACCGAATTGAAGTACATAGACTCCATTTCGAGATCCATGGCTTTAAGCCACTAGTCCTTGTCTATGTCATTCATTGCCTGTTTAAAGGTCAATGGATCCTCAACGCCATCATCAGGTATGACGACTTGAGTTTCAGACAAGCCGATGTAGCGGTCGGGCTGTCTTACATCCCTCCCACTGCGTCGAGGCTTTCTCAACTCTTGAGAAGGACCAACCTGATCAACAACCTTTGTTGATCCGTCTGTAGCTTTCCTGGAAAATTCGGACAAAACAATTTTGCTCGACGGTTGATGATCTCTCATGTAGTCTTCCTCTAAGAACGTGGCATTAGTCGATACTAGTACCTTGTTCTCATGAGGATCGTAAAATAGACCACCTTTCGTTTCCTTGGGGTAACCTACAAATAGGCACAATTTTGAACGATGTTCCAACTTCTTTGGATTGGGTACTAGCACATGTGCCGGACACCCCCAAATCCTGAAGTGACGTAAACTACCTTTACGCCCTCTCCATAACTCATAAGGTGTTTCAGAAATACTCTTAGAAGGAACCATGTTCAAAATATATACTGCAGTCTCTACTGCATATCCCCAAAACGAACTAGGCAAATGAGCATAACTCATCATAGATCGAACTATGTCTAACATGGTTCTATTTCTCCTCTCGGACACACCATTCTGCTGTGGTGTTCCTGGCGTTGAGAGTTGAGATACTATTCCATGTTCTATCATATAGTCCTGGAATCTTAAATCCATATACTCTCCACCTCGATTTGATCGGAGTGTTTTTATCGATTTACCTAATGTGTTCTCAACCTCTGCCTTATACTCTTTGAACTTTTCAAGAGCTTCGAACTTATGATGCATTAGATAAAGATAACCGTACCTAGAATAATCATTAATGAAACTGATGAAATATTCATACCCTCCTCGTGCTTTGACATTCAAAGGACCGCAGAGATCCGAATGCACGATTTCTAGAGGTTCTTTGGACCTATGACCTTTTTCAGAAAAAGATCGTTTGGTCATTTTGCCCTCAAGACAAGACTCACATGGCGGTAAAGAGTTGTCCTCTAAACGATTTAGCAGACCACTCTTAACCAATCTCCCAATCCTATTGAGATTAATGTGACCTAGTCTTAAGTGCCAAAGATAAGTACTAGGAGAAAGTTTCTGCCTTTTAGTTTGAGTCTCAGCTGTTTTAAACATTTCAGTGTTCAAAATAGCTTTGGCTTCGGTTGGTCTTAACACATACAAGTTGTTTTCAAGTTTCGCAGAACAAATACGTACACCTCTTTTGCTAATGAACGCTTCATTATAAACAAAAGATACTTTATACAACTGTTCTAACAAACAAGATATAGATACAAGATTCCTCTTGAAGGTAGGAACCAGGAGTACATTTTCTAGTAAAATGAAACTATCTCTATACAACAACTTTACATCTCCCACTGCTTTAGCTGAGACAACCTCTCCAGTTCCAACTCTGAGAGTTATCTCACCTCGAGAAAGTGGCTGCCAAGAACTAGTTTCCTGAAAAGAAGAACAAACATGGTTAGTAGCTCCTGAATCAAGTATCCAGGTATGACAATCATGTTCTACTAAACATGTTTCGACAACAAATAAATCATATTTACCTTGTCTTTCCTTCTCAGCCTTTTCCTCTGCAAGATACTTTGGGCAATTCCGTTTCCAGTGCCCATCTACACCACAATGGAAACATTTTCCTTTGTCTGTAGATTTAGTCTTGCTCTTACCTGCAGCAGGTACTTTTCCCTTCCTTTTATCTTTCTTCTTCTTTTGAATACTCTTATTCTTAATAGAAGAAAGTTCAGACCTACTCCCTGAAGACGACCCCTTTTGGAATTTCCTAGAAGTGACAACGTTTGCCTCCTTCTCTTTTCCTTTAGAAGTGTGTAGGGACTGATAGGTCTGTAGCTCGCTGAGAAGAGAAGTCAAATTATACTTTATCTTGTTCATTACCATATTGGTTCTGAACTGAAGGAAACTCTTCGGAAGAGATTCCATGATAAAGCTTACTTGACTTGACTCATCAATAGTAGCTCCGTTTACTTCCGCCACATTGAAGTGGACCATCATGTTAAGGACATGCTCCCTAACAGAGGTACCCTCCTTCATGCGAGAGTTGTAAACGTATTTGAGGGCTTCATGACAGACCGATGAGGATGGTAGTCCAAACATCGCCTGTAATGAAGACATGATTTCTTTAGCAGAAACCATATCCTCGTGCTTCTTAGCTAACACATCAGATATGCTGGCTAAGATATAGACTCAGGCTTTATCATTAGCCCTTGTCCATCTATCATATGCTTCTCGAACAGTTCGAGTCGCATCCGAGCTAGGAGGGGGAGGACAATCCTCTGATAAGACGAACCTTAGATCATCTAGAACGAGAATCGTATTCAAGTTCGATTTCCAGGTCGCGTAGTTATCGCCGGTTAACTTATCAGAAGCTAGTAAGTGAATAAAAGAGCTAGACATGCTGAAAAGAGAATGGAAAAATATTAGTGAAAAGGTTTTAACCTAATTTACACACCAATCAAGAATTTAGCAAAGAATAATAATGTACCCAAAACTCATTATTAAACTGCAACGATACTTCAGTGGGTCAGAATGGTCGCTACCGAGGGGCAGTCAAGCATTCCTTCACTGAATCAAGACATTCTTGACTAAATGCTAATACCAGAATATCTCATATTCCTATAGCATCTTAGTTATCGCTGTTTGGTCAAGATTTACTAACTCCTTAGCAAATCTCGTAAGTGTGACCCTCCATTTTTAGAATTCATAGGGCGGCCCCAACGATGCAACCGAATGGAAATGTCAAAGTTGGGAATGGCTCTATGTTTCTTTATCCATAAATGGTGATTGAGATGTTCCGATTCCTATGAAACGGCCCTCCGAATGGATCGGTACCTCTTGTGGGCACCTAGCAGGCGGAACATAGGAATCTCACGGTTCAATCCAATGGAGGAGACCGCATGATGTATTGACATACTTCCTTCTCCCACTTACTATAAATACTTTCTGCATTCACCTTGCTCTTAAATTATGCAAATACCATCCGAATGGGGATGCTCTGTTGACATCACGAGGCCGAGCATAATTCTCACGGTGTGAACTTGACAGAGAACGTAGGAGGAGAGGGATATATCATATATACCTTCTCAACACCTCTACTAAGTATTTTAAGACGGAATGGGTAAATTACTCAGGCATTATCCGGCTAAGACAATAAGACCTAAGTCTAGGTAAAACAAACTTTTACCTATGATGTCTAGGTGATAAACACTTTATTACCTCACACCACTCACGCATGCTCATAAAGCCGGGTTAACTTTACTCAAGTACCGGATGGTCCCCAGGTAGGAGGTGTTCCGTAAACCGTCAGCTTAAATACCTCCAACCTCGAACAGGATGTCCCCGGGTGAGTTTCTTGTAACCTTAGCATTTACAAGATATCGACCTATTCATCTAATGAAACGGAACGATACATTCAACCCTAAGTGAGCATGCCTTTATCTTTGTTATAGATTTTAAAAGTCTATGCCAATTTTACAACGCTTTGCAAAACTAAGACTAACTACAACAAACTTCTACATGCTTCTAAAACATGCAACACTAAGGCATGACAAGTTGAATATTTAATTTCATAATCAATAGAACACTTATATCGATTATGCTCTTAAACATTCAACTCTTAATTCATAATCAATATAACACTTATATCAATACTTTGAATTAAGCATGCATCCTATACATTATAACACTTATAACAAACAAAATGCATCTAATGTTGGATGTTTAATTTCATAATTAATATAACACTTATATCAATTATTCTATTAAGCAAACAACATCTAATTCATGAATTAATATAACTCTTATATTAATACTCATGAATAAACATGCATCCTATACATTATAACACTTATAATATACCATGTGCATAAAACTAGGACAACCTATGTTGTTCATTCAGTTTCATAATTAATATAACACTTATATCAATTATTCTATTGAACTAACAACAACTAATTCATGAATTAATATAACTTTTATATAAAAAATCATGAATTGCCAAATATGCATACGATATATTATAATACTTATAACATATTTTCAATGCATGAAGCATGCTTCCTACGGTGGGATTTTAAATCTATATGGCATACGTTATGCACATATAAACATGGAATTTAATTAAAACATACATTCGCAATGCATAATTAATTAAACACACTAAAGTGGATCGATTTTGGCATTTAACAAGCAATAACTAATTTATTACAAGCTTGAACAACAAGCTACGTCTTGAGCGGACTTCGAACTCTTCGCACCGCCTTTGACCAACTTGCTTCCTCCGAACGCTTCGGCCAAAAACTCTTCGGATTTCTCCTCGTAATGCCTAGAACGAGTTTGAACTTACACCGAACATTTCGGCGAGTTCCAAACTAAAACTTCTTTCACAAAGAAACCTATATGGACTCTAATGACTCTAAAAATACAGACTCTTTAGCATGCATTAAAGCCCATACATTCTCGGGCAATTACAAATAATGAAATTCAAAAAGAAACTATGCCAAAATCGATATTCACTTTAGACGCCAATCAGAAACAATTTCTAAAATAAAACCCACCATAACTTAAATTGATGGAAATTGAGTGGCCAAAAACGCTCTGATACCAATTGATGGAGCGCATGGCACGCAGCGGAAGCGATTTGGATCATAGACACTCTAATTTCATCAATTTAAACAAACGGAAACATGCAAACGCAATGAAAAAGAGAAATTAGAACACATACCCTTGTCGTTCGAAATTCTTCAATTTTCATCGCCAGAAGCTCCTCACGAGCTCAACGAGCCTTCTCACGAAACCTTCGTGGACCACCCCCGGTAGTCCCGCTATCCTCAGGCCGAGAAACAGAGTAGTGGGACTCCTTTTACAAGAGAAAAGAAGGTATATATGATTCATCAGATCAATTAAAAAAAAAAAAAAAAAAAAAAAAAAACAAGGCGTGAGTGCCTTTTGGGGTTCACATATTTGTTTTGAAATTGGATTTCAATTCAAGAAGCCGTCTTCTTCCTCAACTCTCTGTATAGAATTTATTCAGTGAGCTTCTTCCTTCTTTTCTCTTGTAAAAGGAGTCCCACTACTCCGTTTCTCGGCCCGAGGATAGCGGGACTACCGGGGGTGGTCCACGAAGGTTTCGTGAGAAGGCTCGTTGAGCTCGTGAGGAGCTTCTTGCGGTGAAAATTGAAGAATTTCGAACGACAAGGGTATGTGTTCTAATTTCTCTTTTTCATTGCGTTTGCATGTTTTCGTTTGTTTAAATTGATGAAATTAGAGTGTCTATGATCCAAATCGCTTCCGCTGCGTGCCATGCGCTCCATCACGTCTCATGCAACATGCATCTTGTCATCTCCATAATACTCATGTTCTTCCTCTCAGTAACTCCATTTTGTTGTGGAGTATATAGAGTAGTGAGTTGATGCTCTATTCCAGCTTCTTCACAAAAGAAATTGAACCTTTGTGATGTGTATTCAGTCTCGTTATCAGACCTCACCACCTGAATCTGACAACCACTCTAATTCTCAACCCATATTTTAAACTTTAGAAACACTTCAGCTACTTCAGACTTATGCTTCATGAAGTAAATCCAACACATTCTAGTATAATCATCAATAAAGATAATGAAATACCTGCTACCATTCAGTGAGAGAGTTGGTTGTGGTCCACACAAGTCAGTGTGGATGAGCTGCAACCTCTCTGTTGCTTTACAAATTAACTTCTTGAATGTCAGTCTTGTTTGTTTCCTTGTCAAACAAGCTTTGCAGTTTGTTTTCAGCTCCTCCAGAACTAGTACTCCAACTGCCATCTCATTCTTCTGCAAATGCTGCAACCCCTTCTGGTGAAAATGCCCCAACCTCTTGTGCCATAGCTCAGTGTCACTCACTTGACACTTGAAAACTATTTGTTCATTCTTGAGTGGATCCAATAAGAAACTCTTTTTCTGCATTTTTATTTTGAACAGCTTATTCCCATTGGAATCGAAAATAAGGCATTTTTCTTCTTCAAATAACACTTTGAATCCCTTCTCTATTAGTTTACCAACACTTAACAAGTTTTGATCAATCTCAGGAACTAGAAGCACTTCAGTAATCAACTTGGTTCCTGCACAACTCTCTATTGACATTGTGCCCTTCCCCTTCATTTCTAGATACTCATCATTCTCTATCTTCATATCTCTCAGGCACTGAAACTAGAATTTTCTGAACCATTATATTATCAGATAAATAAGTTCCTAATGCTTTTGCCTTGTCAGCAATCACAATCAACTTATCTGAGTACTCTTTAATGGACTTAGAATCCTTCATTTGCATCCTCTCGAATTCCCTCACTAAGTTCAACACTTTCATGCCCTTAATCCTCTCATCTCCCTCATACTCACATTTGAGAAACTCCCAGATCTCTTTTGCTGATTTCAAGACCATAATTCTGTTGAATATGGATGAAGACACAGCTGCATATAGGCAAGCTCTAACCTTTGCCTTCATGGTGACCTTCTCCTTGTGAGTTTTGATTTGGTTGATTGTTGAATTATCGGGAAGTGGATGATAGCTCCATTTTGGAGCTATATTTATGTCCCTAATTTATGATTATTACATGTTTAATCTTGTTTATCCGTGTTAATTACAGGTGTTCTCGGTAATTCGTCATCAGGCGCGTTTGACGTCGTTCGAGGCTTAATATCGCATTTTAAAGACCTAAGAACGCCTCCGGGGAAGGACCTTGCAAAATATGAAGATTTGGCGTTTTGGGAAGTTTCAAGGCAAAATACCATGCAAAAACCCGAGAGCAAGCGTTGAGCAGACAGCGTCGAGACGCTGACTCAACGCTGCTCAGCGTCGAGACGCTGCCAGAGCGTCTCGATGCTCCGAAGCCTGAAGCGTCAATTGGCAAATCCACCCGAGAGCAAGCGTCGAGTGGTCAGCGTCCCGACGCTCGCTCGACGCTGCACAGCGTCTCGACACCGCCCGAGCGTCTCGACGCTGCCCCGACTACGCGCGCTGGAAATTTAGGGCGCAGCGTCGAGACGCTGCCCTAGCGTCTCGACGCTTCGACGGGATATATAAGCATTTTGTCCGATTTTTAGCGCGTCTTATCATCTTTTACCTCGGGCTCCGCACCAGATTGGACGTTTTGGAAGTCATTTCCACCATGAGAGAAGCTAAGGAGCTTGGGTGGAAGCTATTCCAAGCCACATCCGCAATGAGTGAGTAGTTTATAGCGTTTTTGGCTCGGGATTGTAAGGGATTAACGTAATTAGTAGTTTCGGTGAGACTTTGTTTTTAAATTCTGAATTGGCTAAATTACTTGGTTGATGTAGTTTCTCCTTCTATGCATATTCAATGATTGTGGTTGATTGATAGGATTAGACAACTTAGATTTCAAGCGCAATCGTTAGTTAAAGATTTTGATGCCATGCCTCTCTTAATCGCCGAGTAACACGGATTGACAACACCATAGAGCGTGTAGGCTTCCTCGCGTTCTTGGTGTTCGTCCTTCTTGAAGTTGAAACTAAAATCGGTACACTAACTTGGCTTCCACGTTAGATAATCGTCGTAGTTAGCCCGTTGCTATCGATTGGTCTTGGGAGAGCGTTGGCCCCCAATGTCCAATCGATATGCTTAATTAGCATGATTCGTTGTGTTCAATTATTATCCATGGGGCGTGTCTGAGTTAATTAATTAATTGAGATGAGCTGCGCATTCTTCCATTTGTTTAGCTGAAATTCTCCGTAGTCTGTGATCCGTTAATTGGCTATTATTTAATCCCGAACGTCCCGAGTCGAACGCTCCGTTAGATAAGTTTTCCTCTCCTTTTGTTTCATTTTACCGTTAGCATATTTTAAAACCCAAATCTCCCCCAATTCGTTTATTTTCTTTATGATTTGCAAATTGAACTAAAATTAAGTTGAATTACGAAATTTCCTGTGGATCGACCCTGTTGCCGCTAGCTGCAAAGCTAAGGTTAATAGGTTTATAAATTTATTTTGGCGGGTCTCGACAACCCGAGATTTATAACGATTGTTCAATAAAATCGTTACCAGTGGAGCAATCTCATAGTCGTTCTCAACTGCTTCCCAATAATCACAAGTCTTCATGTAGGCTTGCATTCTGATAGCCCATGCTTGGTAGTTTTTGCCATCAAACACTGGTGGAGCCAGTGAAGAAAGACTGCTTGATCCTGACTCCACCTCACTCAATTCTCAAAAGTGTATCACTTGATTTCTCTAAGGGATATCTTACTAATTCTCACTCACAGGCCCCTTAAGAACTTAGGTCTAATACCACTGTTGTTTCAAGAGAGAAGAGAAATAGGGAATACAACTACATCTTCATTCAATAATAATTGGGCTTTAAATAAATTTTCTAAATGCTAAATATAGCTTAGTTAACTCCATAAAAAACAGCTACTAACTTCACTAACTCTAACTCCACAAAACTAACGACTTAGTCCACTAACTCTAAATATATCAACACTTACCCCCACTGTTACGTCTCCAAAAGTGATTATTTTAGGACTTATTTACCTTAGAAAGATGTACACTCTTAGGTGTTTTTGGTAGGATTTGGTTTAAACTCGTGCTTATATATGAGAATTAGTTGAATGAAGCTGAATTAGGACTTATAGGTAAAAGGAAAGGAAAAGAACCGAAAACAAAGTCAATAGAGTGAAAATTGCACATTGCTGAGACATTGCGGAAACATTGCTAAAACCGTAATGTTTTAAGTGAAATCCGTAAGTTGTCTAACCAATTTCTGTTTTGTTCCGATCTTTCAGGGGCCCATTTCTTCTCCTGCCGCCACCTAGAAGAACGACGTTGAGAATAAATGGTTCTCCTTGATCCAATCGTACTTGCAGAACACTATAAAAGGAGGTCAAAGGAGAAGGTTGAAACACACTCGAAAGGCGTAGAACTCTCTTCTCAGCGCAGTCTTTTCTCCTGTTTTTCTCATCCGGTTGTTGGATTGAAGGTCTCAGCTATTGGAGTCGATAATCTGAGAGGAAGAAGAGAAGTTTTGTCTTCTCTTCTGATTGGATTCATTCAAACAAAGCTCGCCTTCTTCCCCCTTCAACCGAGGCGTCTGCGACGAGGGGATCACGCACGAATTTATTTGCTTTTGTGTTTCTGTTTCTGTTCCATTGCTGTTTGTTGACATTTCATCTTTCGTTTGCTACTCTATTTCATCTCGTCTTCGTCTGTTTAGCTTTTGTTGTTCAGAGTGTTATTTGTTTAGTTCAAACTCCAATTAATCAAAGTATCATTTCATTACTTCGCACGTTCTCCATTTCTCCATTGTCTGTTTCTGTTTTCGTTGCTGTTGGTTGCAAATCGTTCACACTTGTTACTTTAGTTCAGTACGGCGTTGTCTGTTTACTCCTCATCAGCCTCTGTTGTTGCTTCATCCATTTCAAACACTGATCAATCAAAGTAGCATTTCATTAGTTTGCAAGTTCTTCATCTATCTGTTTACTGTTTTCTTCTACTGTTTACACCCTTTATCTTCTGCTAAGCATGTCATTTCCATCTATTCTCCCCATTCTATCTTCATCCATGAGTAACTAAATCACATAAGGGCATGCTAATGACAAATCTATAGGTAGAAACACGTGACTCAAGCATGTAGGATAACTCTCGAATGCATTGAATGTATGTAAGCTTCATCCCATGGGCAATTTCGATTGGCCATCCATTTTGTCCAAAGAACTCCCAACCTCTGGAAGGAGTAAGAGTTCAGAGTCGTACATTCATGCTAGCCTCTCAAGGTAGCCAGAAAAAGACCTAGGAATAGGCGTTTTCCTAGTACAAACCCATACTTGCTGTTATAAAAAGATGCTTAAGACCTTACTTGGACATGAGTAAACTAAAGGATCTAATGCATGAAATCGGAAGATACATGAGAATGAGTTAGTTTGATGCATAATGAGTTGATCTACTGCTTGAGAATCGTGTGAAAAAGTCTATAGAGGAGTCGTTAGTAGCCCTTGTTTCCACACTTTACACTCAATTCGCTGCTAGTAACATTGCTAAATAATTGTTGATTCCGCAATTCCTTTAGTTCAAATTTCGCCTTAGCCATTTCTCTTTTATTTGTTGTTCTCTTCTCTTTACATTCAAGTTTATTGTCTACTTACATTTGTTTACGCTTCCATCATTTACACATTCCTTAGTAATTAGGCACTTTAAAACCAAATCTACCCCATTTAATCCACCCATTCTCACTTAACAAATCACTTTGCTAGTAACTAAGAATAAATCTCTGTGGGAAATCGAATGAAAAAAATACTTATTACTTGCTACAAGATCATGTATGCTTGCATGTTCTGAGTGCTCTACCATTGCATATTTATTTTAAACATTGAGCACGCAACACCCACTAACTTCAAATGTAGCAACTGACTAAAACTAGACTTGTAGCTTTGAGTTAACTAACAGAAGTACACAAACTTTAGACTAGTTAGAAAGGAACTGAAGTAATTAGGTTGTAACAACCCCCATCAAACGAGGCGAATGAGCAAACTGAAGCCCGAGTTTGTTCTTAAGAGTATGAAATTGAGAGTGTGGTAACGCTTTGGTGAGATAATCCGCGATATGGAATTGAGTAGAAATATGTTTTGTGCGAGCATGGAACACAAGGTTTGAAGCAAGGGCATCAATCCCAATATGTTTTGTGCGAGCATGGAACACAAGGTTTGAAGCAAGGGCATCAACACGTATGTTATCACATCAAGTGATGGGAATGTAGGAGAGAGACACACATAGTTCACGCAGTAAAGTCCTCAACCACATCAGCTCACAGGTAACATGAGAGAGGGCACATAAATCTGATTCGGTGCTTGAGCGAGCAACAACTTGTTGTTTCTTGGATGACCAGGAAACCAGAGAATTGTTGAAATACACATAATAGCCACCTATAGATTTTCGATCATCAGGATTGGCAACCAAGTCAACATGCATCGTAGTACATTGTCAGATATAAGGATTGAAAAAGGTATAACGCAAGACCAAGGTGAATAGTACCCTAAAGATATCGAAGCAGACGTTTGAGGGTCTGCCAGTGGACAGTGGTGGGATTGTGGTTGAATTGACTGAGTTTGTTCCGCAAAGGCAATATATGGTCGTGTGTGGAAAAGATATTATAGGGAGCCAATAGTGTTACAATAATTGTGAGGATTATAAAGAGGCTCGCCATCATGTTGAGATAGTTGTTTACCCGATGTCATTGAGGGATGAGCAGGCTTGAGATGCTGAAGTTTAAGCTTGGGTAGTAGATCTTCAACATAATGAGATTGTGTGAGAATTAAGCCATTGGCAGTAGAGTGAACTTGGATGCCCAAAAAACAGTGAAGAGGACCTTAGTCTTTCATTGCAAATCTGGATTGTAGTCGTTTTATTACCGAGTGAAAAACCTGATAATTAGAACTTGTGATAATAAGATTTTCAACATAAACAAGATAAAAAAGTGTACCAGAGCTAGAATGATGGATGAATAAGGACATGTAAGCCTTTGATTGGACGAATCCCATAGTGACGAGGAAAGATCGAAGTTCTTCATACCATGTTCGTGGTGCCTGCTTGAGGCCGTAAATGACTTTGTGAAGTTTGCAGACATGGTGTGGTTGCTTAGTGTTAACTCTCCAAATGAGAGTTATTTAGAGCTAAAAAAGGAAGAATATAGAGTCTTCAGTGAGTATTTGATGAGCTTTAATTAGTGTTTTATAGGAATTAACATGCATGCAGGTGAAAGAGTGTTTTTGAGTCCTTATGTGATAAATGAACATATTCAGGCCTGTTTGTACCTAAATAAGCTCTTTTGTGAGCATTGCAGGTTTCGCGAGGATTTCGCCAAAGAAGCATCAAATTATGAAGGTTGGATCGGAGATCAAAGGAGTTTTGCGGACGCATCGCGACAACAAAGCTAGCATCTTTAAGAACTTTTGCTATCGCAACGCATTCGCGAAAGTTGTACCTGAAGCACGTGAATTGGCAGCGCCTGTCCCCTGCCGTACAAACCAAGATGCTTTTTTGGTTGCAGCCATCCAATGAGGATCATTGGATCATTTTAGGGCAATTTGAGGGTGAAAACCCTGTGAGTATAAATAGAAGAGGGTAGAAAGAGAAAGCAACAATCGGTAGAGAATTTCTAGAAGAATTTGTTTCGGTTTTTGAGCTTTTAGAGAGAAGAAGAAGGCCTTCATTGAAGTACTCTCAAAGAAAGTCGTAGCTGTGAAGAATAACACCTGGAGAAGAGCTCAATGGGTGTCGATTGCTGAAAAGGAGCAAGAAGTTGTGTGAAGATCTGAAAGAACCCGAGTAGCTGGAAGCATCTTCATCAACCCTTGCTCATTTTCTAGTTGTTTTGTTCTTCTTCCCTTTCATTTGTTGTTATTGTAGCTAGACATAATGTGTATGAACTTTGTTGTTAAGATTTCTGTATTTTGTAGCATGAGTAGCTAATCTCGTTAAGGGATGGTTAGGATGATTTAGTAATAACTAGATTGGGTTTTCAGCAACTGTTTAACATGAAATGTTCAAAGCATGTGTGTTTTCATGATAATAATGGATTTTTGACCGGCCATCCATTATGTGTTACTGATTTATGAACCTCCAAGAGGAGTAGAAAGTCTGAGTCATGTGTTTTTGCTAGACTTTCATGGTATCTAGAGAGGAGTCTAATCGTAGTCACTCTCCTAGCACGTCAGATAGCATGTTTGTATGAATAGGAAGATAACCTCATTTGGATATGAATGAACTTGACTTCTAATGCTCAAGATCGAGAGATTTTGTGTGTGAATGTTAGAACGGTGCATATGCATGTTTATTTTCTGCTGAAATGCCTGATCTATGATGTACTATATGAATTCTAGCCTACCATGTTGGTTAATCTAGAATTTCTGTTGTTATTTGTTCGCGTTTATTTTGTTGTTTACGCATTTGTACCTTTGTTGTGTTTGTGCACTGTTCAAAGTTTTTGCTACCTTGCATTCTTTCCGCATTTCTATATTTAGTTGCATTAAGTTCTTTATTTTCCATTGCTTTCATCGCGTTTCTACCGCATTCCACCTACACCAATTTGTCACTGGTTACCTTTCTCATTGTTAACAACACAAAACCGCATTTGCTTACTCAAATCTCCGTGGGAAAACGATATAAATTATACTTATCACTTGTTGCTGACCATGTGCGCTTGCATGAACTAGTGCTTCCCATTAATATTTTGCACACACATTGGCCTACACAACAAGTTTTTGGCGCCGTTGTCGGAGATTTGTTTGTTTAGCAAAACGGTTTTTGTTAACTTGAGACTTGAATTAAACGATTGGATCTTAACTATTGATTGTCTTTGCAGGTACTAAAGGAGCTGGTTTATGAGTGAATTTCCTAGCTACGAATTCAATCTAGATCCAGAGCCGGAAAGAACTTTTAGAAAGAGATTAAGAGAACAAAGGGAAACCATAACCAATATGGAGAACCAAAATCGAAATCCACCCCTTGTCGCACCCAGAAACCAACCCAACCTTAACCCACCTGGAAATCTTCAACCAGTAGTTGAACCAAATAGGGCAGGAATCCTTAGGAACCCCATTGACATAACTAATGATAAGGATAGTGCCATTTTAAGTTACCTAGTTCCAATGCCAGAGGAGCTAAATCCCAGCATTATCCGACCTGAAATCACAACTCACTCGTTCGAGCTGAAGCTAGTGATGTTTCAGATGTTGTCCACAGTGGGACAATTTTATGGGATTGAGAATGAGGACCCGCACAATCACTTGCGTAATTTCCTTGGTGTTAGCGATACCTTCGTTACACCGGGAGTTACACAAGAAGCATTGCGCTTGTACTTATTTCCATATTCTCTGCGGGACAAAGCAAAAACTTGGCTAAACTCACTACCATCAGGATCTATCGCCAATTGGACCGATTTAGCTGAGAAATTCTTAGTTAAGTACTTTCCTACTGATAGGAATTCAAATTTTAGAGATGACATTATTAAATTCAAGCAATTTGAGAATGAGTCAGTGCACGAGGCTTGAACTCGTTACAAGGACTTGTTACTCAAATGCGCACATCATGGCATTCCATGGTGCATTAAAATAGAAGTCTTCTTTAAAGAATGTAATCCTAGTACTAGGCAAGTACTAAACTCTTCAGCTGGAGGGTCAATGCTGTCTAAGAGCTATAATGAGACTTATGAAATTTTGGAAAAGATTCCAGCCACAAATTGTAGATGGTCAGACGATCCTATAGAGCCAAGTAGGAAAAATGGGTCATATGAAGTTGATGCGCTGAATGTGATGAGTAATCAGATCACAACGTTGACAAATACGATGAAGCAATTAGCTCAAGCAAACCTTCAACAGAATGTTAGTGCTAATGTTTCAGCTTCAACAATGCCAGCCGTAGCAAATCAAATAGATGCTTTGGTATGCGTCTACTGTGGGGAAGGGCACGTTTATGACTAATGTCCTGCCAACCCTGCATCTGTTTGTTATGTAGGAAGTCAAACTCAACCGAGGAACAGTCCATACTCAAACACCTATAATCCTGGATAGAGAAACCATCCAAATTTCTCATGAAATGGGCAAGGGAATAGCAACCAAATGCAAGGTATGCAACCTAGACCCAATGAACCTCCAGGATTTTCCCAAAATCATCAATCTAATCCAACTCAATTCCAAAAACAACCAGTAGCTAATCAGCCTGTGAGTTCATCAATGGAAAGTTTGTTAAAGGAATACATGGCCAAGAATGATGCTACTATACAAAGCCAACAAGCTTCTTTGAGGAGTTTGGAGAACCAAATACGTCAATTAGCGAGTGAACTCAAAAGTAGACCCCAAGGGCGTTTGCCCTCAGATACAGAAAACCCAAGAAGGGAAGGAAAGGAACAAGTCCAAACTATTGAACTTAGAAGTGGTAAACCCTTAGCAAGCAACGTTAGAACTGAGCCAAAGCGAGTAGAGGACAGTGAGCCTAATGCTCCACTGGTAAACCAGCGAAACTCTAGCAATGCTAATGCGAATGATGCGCAAAAAGCCAGACTTGAACCCATAGAGGAGGAGACATAAGAGATCATTAGAACCATTCCAGTAGGGATTAGACCTAACATCCCCATGTACGTTCCACCTCCACCCTTTACAAGGCGTCTAAAAAAGAAACAGGAGCAAGAGGCTCATTTCCATAAATTCCTAGAGATCTTAAAGCAAGTACATGTCAACATACCTTTTGTAGAAGTGTTGCAAACCATGCCTTCATATGTGAAATTCCTTAAGGATATTGTCACTAACAAAAGAGTTATAGGAGAGTTTGAAACTGTGAACCTTACTGAAGAGTGCAGTGCTATTTTGCAAAATAAGCTGCCTCCTAAAGAAAAGGATCCAGGATCATTCACCTTACCTGTTGACATAGGAGACCGAAACGTAGGCAGGGCTCTATGTGACTTAGGAGCAAGTATTAATTTAATGCCACTCTCGCTTTTTCAGCAATTAGGCATTGGAGAAGCTCGCCCCACCACAGTCACATTGCAATTGGCAGACCGTTCAATTTCTTATCCTGAAGGTAAGATAAAGGATATTCTAGTCAAGGTTGATAAATTTATTTTTCTTGCAGATTTCATTATCTTGGATTATGAAGCTGACAAGGATGTGCCCATCATTCTAGGAAGACCATTCCTCCCAATAGGACGAGCGCTGATAGATGTTAAAAAAGGTGAGTTGACCATGCATGTGAATGAAGAAGAGGTAAAGTTCAGTGTGCTCAAGGCGCTAAGGTACCTGTTAAGTCTCTGAAAGTGACTTATTTAGGACCCATTTAGCTTAAGAAGATGTACACTTTTAGGTGTTTTTGATAGCATTTAGCCTAAACCTATGCTTAAATATGAGAATGAGAAGAAGGTAGCTAAATTAGGACTTATGCACAATAGGAAAGAAAAGGGTTGAAAACCGAAGGAAAAGAATGAAAAAAAAACTGCATTGCGACAGCATTGCTAAAACATTGCTGAAGCCGCAATATTTCAAGTGAAAACCGTAAGTTGACTGATCTTTTTCTGTTAATTTCCGTGATTTCAGGGATTCGTTCTTTCTCCTCCATCCATTCTGATATATGACGTTGAAGATTGATGGTTCTCCTTGGCCCAAACGCACCTGCAAACTACTATAAAAGGGGGTCAAAGTCGGAGGTTCAAGCATCATCCGAAAGCGTAGAAGTCTTCTCGCAGTCCATCTTTTCTCCTGTTTTCCTTTGCCGTCTGCTGGTTTGCGAAGCTCAGCTGTTGGAATCGATAATCTGATAGGAAGGAGAGGAGATTCTTCTTCTCTCCCGATTGGATTCATCCAAGCAAGGCTGTCCTTTCTCATCCTTCATTCGAAGCGGCTGCAACGAGTCATTCGAGCTGTTTTATTGCTTTCTGTTCTTCATTTCTACTTTACAACTCTGTCTTGTGTTGTTTCTGTTCTTGTGGCTAAGTTAGTTCATTTCGTTGTGTGCTGTCTTTCTGTCCTTTACTTTAAGTATCTCTTATGTTCATTCAAACAATCAGTAATCAAACATAAAGTTCAGTATTTCACAGTTTCTGCCTTTGCATTCTACTGCTTTCCCTTGCTGTTTCAAGCACATTTCCCTTCTAAGCATGTCTATTTTATCCTTTAGTTCTGTTCTCCTTATATCCATGAGTAACTAAGTCACTTAGGGGCATGCTAATGACAACACTATAGGCTAAAAAACGTGAATCAAGCATGTAGGATAGCTCTCGAAGCAGTGATTGTATGTAAGCTTCATCCCACGGGCAATTTCGATTGGCCATCCATTTTGTCCAAAGAACTCCTAACCTCTGGAAGGAGTAAGAGTTCAGAGTCATATTATCATGCTAGCCTTTCAAGGTAACCAGGAAACGACCTAGGAATAGGCGTTTCCCTAGTACAAACCATATCTTTCTGCCTTAACAAGATGCTTAAGACCTTACTTTGAGTTGAGTAAACTAAAGAATCTAATGCATGGAATCGGACGATACATGAGATTGAGAGAGTTTGATGTATAGAGAGTAGATCCAGTGCTTGAGAATCGTATAAAAATGCCTATAGGATAGTTGTTAGTAGCCCTTAATTTTCCATTTTACACACTTTTACTGTTTTTACAATTGCGATAACATTGCGGTATCCGCAATTCTGCTAAGTTACCATTCTGTTTAGCTGTTTTCTTCTTCGTTTATTAATTCCATCTCTTGTCCTTTGAGTCTAATTTCAACTTGCATTTGTTTATGGTGCATTCCTTTATATGTTCGGTAAGAAGTAGGCAATTAAAAACCAATTTGAACCCATCAAATCCACCCATTCTTTCTTATCTTTACACTTCTCGAGTAACTTACAATAAGTCTCTGTGGGAAAACGAATGAAAAAATACTCATTACTTGCTATAAGATCATGTATGCTTGCATGTTCTGAGTGCTCTCTCTCTCTTATTGCTTATTCTTATTAACACATTGAGCACGCAACAAGTTTTTGGCGCCGCTGCCGGGGACTTATTTTAAGTGAAAACGAAGTTTGTTAAGTTTGAAACACCAAGTTTATTGCTTATTGAAGCTGATCTGTTCATTTCTTTTGCAGGTACTATTGGGGTAGTTTATGAGTGAGCGTTTACGTAGTAATTTAGAGTTCAACCCTGAGCCTGAAAGACTACTTAGAGCTAGAAACAAAGCAAAGAAACAACTCTTTAAACAACCGCCTATACCTCAAATCATACCTGAAATCGAAGAAATGGACGAGATAGTTCCAAATCAGGTACCTGTCATTCGCAACCCCATCGAAATAGCGAATGACAAGAATAGTGCCATTCTTTCATATTTAGTACCTATGCCTGGGGAGCTGAACCCCAGCATAATCCGTCCTGAAATCACTGCCAACTCATTCGAGTTAAAGCCAGTGATGTTCCAAATGTTGTCCACTGTGGGACAATTCTTTGGAATAGAAAATGAGGACCCCCACAACCATCTTAGGAACTTCTTAGGAGTTAGTGATACCTTCATCATCCCTGGAGTTTCCCAAGAAGCCTTGAGGCTATACCTGTTCCCTTACTCTTTGAGGGACAAAGCCAAAACGTGGTTAAACTCATTACGCTCTGGATCTGTCCTTAATTGGACAGATTTAGCAGAAAAATTCCTAGTCAAATACTTCCCACCTGATAGGAATTCTACCTTTCGTGATGATATAGTTAAATTCAAACAAGCTGATAATGAATCTCTTCACGAAGCTTGGACAAGGTTCAAAGACCTTCTTCTCAAATGTCCGCATCATGGCATCCCATGGTGTATCCAAATAGAGGTCTTTTTCAAAGGATGCAACCCCAGCACTAGGCAAGTCTTAAATTCATCTGCTGGTGGTTCCATGTTGTCCAAGAGTTACAACGAAGCCTATGAGATCTTGGAGAAGATCTCAGCATCTCACTGTAGGTGGTCAGACGATCCAGTTGAGCCAACTAGGGCTCAAGACAAGGATGCTCTAAGTGCAATGAGCAGCCAAATAAATGCCCTGACCAACCTAGTTAAGCAAATGGCTCAAGCCAATCTCCAAACAAGTGTCAACACCGCTACCGCCATGTCAATGGGTGTTGCGTGCTCAATGTGTTAATAAGAATAAGCAATAAGAGAGAGAGAGCACTCAGAACATGCAAGCATACATGATCTTATAGCAAGTAATGAGTATTTTTTCATTCGTTTTCCCACAGAGACTTATTTTTAGCTATTCACGAAGTGTTTTTGTTAAGAAAGAAGGGGTGGATTTGATGGGGTAAAATTGGTTTTTAATTATCTAATTTTTGCTGAATGTGTAAAGGAATGCAATATAAACAAATGCAAGTTGAAATTAGACTCAAAAGACAAGAGACGGAATTAATAAACGAAGAAGAAAACAACTAAACAGAATGGTAACTTAGCAGAATTGCGGACACCGCAATGTTATCGCAATTGTAAAAACAGCAACCGTGTGTAAAATGGAGAATTAAGGGCTACTAACGACTATCCTATAGGCATTTTAATACGATTCCCAAGCATTAGATCAACTCTCTATGCATCAAACTCACTCTATCTCATGTATCGTCCGATTCCATGCATTAGATTCTTTAGTTTACTCAACTCAAAGTAAGGTCTTAAGCATCTTGTTAAAACAGAAGTGTTAGTTTGTACTAGGGAAACGCCTATTCCTAGGCCGTTTCCTGGTTACCATGAAAGGCTAGCATGATTATACGACTCTGAACTCTTACTCTTTCCAGAGGTTAGGAGTTCTTTGGACAAAATGGATGGCCAATCGAAATTGCCCGTGGAATGAAGCTTACATACAATCAATGCTTCGAAAGCTATCCTACATGCTTGGTTCACGTTTTTTAGCCTATAGTTCTGTCATTAGCATGCCCCTAAGTGACTTAGCTACTCATGGATATATAGAGAACAGAAGTATAAGATAAAACAGACATGCTTAGAAGGGAAAATACTCAAAACAGTAAGACAAAACCGTAGCAACAGAAGATGGAAACTGTGAAATGAAGACTTGTAATTTGATTACTTTGAATGGTTGAACGAACAAAGGGAAACTTAAAGTAAATAATCCAAAGACAGAAAGCAACGAAATGAAGTAGACTAATCACTAAACCAGAAGCGATAACTAAACAATGCTGGAAATGAGAAAGGAAAGACAAAAGCAGTAAATGGTGCTTGAAAGCCTCGTTGCAGTCGCCTCGAATGAAGGGGATGAAAGGTCAGCCTTGCTTGGATGAATCCAATCGAGAGAGAAGAAGAATCTCCTCTCCTTCCTATCAGATTATCGATTCCAACAGCTGAGACTCTCACTCCAACAGACGGCAAAGGAAAACAGGGAGAAAAGATGGACTGCGAGAAGACTTCTACGCTTTCGGATGATGCTTGAACCTCCGACTTTGACCCCCTTTTATAGTAGTTTGCAGGTGCGTTTGGGCCAAGGAGAACCATCAATCTTCAACGTCATATATCAGAATGGATGGAGGAGAAAGAACGAATCCCTGAAATCACGGAAATTAACAGAAAAAGATCAGTCAACTTACGGTTTTCACTTGAATAATTGCGGCTTCAACAATGTTTTCGCAATGCTGTCGCAATGCAGTTTTTTCATTCTTTTCCTTCGGTTTTCAACCCTTTTCTTTCCTATTGTGCATAAGTCCTAATTTAGCTACCTTCTTCTCATTCTCATATTTAAGCATAGGTTTAGGCTAAATGCTATCAAAAACACCTAAAAGTGTACATCTTCTTAAGCTAAATGGGTCCTAAATAAGTCACTTTCAGAGACTTAACACACCCCCAAACTTAAGGTTTTGCTTGTCCTCAAGCATACTAAGGACTTACCTAAGCTGCTGTTTCACCTTCTTTAACCACCTACTGACTCCCCTATATCCCTATCTATAGCACTGCTGTCCTGTGACACACTTCTAAGCTTAAAACTACCCTCTTATCTAGCTTCTTCTGACTTCGCCTGCCTAACACTCCATCTGCTTTTATTAACTTCCTACAACTGATCTATTTGCTTTTGTCATATCATGCCACTATCCCTAAGGTTTCAAATTCTGCCTAACTTTACCTCAGACTCAGTACATGCTTCTAGCTTTATTTTTAATGTGTCTAGGATTCCTTAGAGTCATGCCAGTCTTAGTATTAATGGTGACAGTAGTACTTTTAAAGAACAACCTAAACCCTGGCATCACTACATTGGATAAACACTCATCTCCCTAAACAACCCTACGAGTTACAACTTTGTGCTTAGCTAATTGAGGATCAGAGTTCTTTTTAAATAGGACATCTAAGCCACAAAGTTATAACTCCTAGGTATACATTCTTCTTCCCTATTCTTTTCCCTTTTTCTTACTTAGGTGGGGCCTCTCTATTGGTTGCCTTTTGATGCAATGCCACTTGTGGGTCACACACTTGGCACTGATTACTTAGCAACCTCAGAGAGACCCCCCTCTTTATTCTATTTTTCATTTTTCTTTCAGTTCATCATTTTTTTTGTAAAGGAGAAGAAGAATGCTTATGTTTCTAAGGGAGAGAGGAATGTTCCTAGGCCTAGGGTGGCCTCCCCCAAACTTCAACTACTCATTGTCCCCAATGAGTGTCTGAGGTGGCACACCCCCAAACTATCCTAGAAGCATCTAGTCTAAGGTAAAACAAAGAGAATCTAAAGCCCTAGGCATAGACAGAACATTTAAAAGAAAATATCACAGCAGCAGTAATTTTAAAAAAAAAACAGACAGTTAAGGGCTTAAAGCTGTGCATGCTGAGCTTTTTAGAGGTTGATTTAAACTAGCAAAGGGTGTTCTATGACACTCATCCAGCATGCTTTTAGATAAGATATATATGGTGGTCATGATAGCAGCAAAAGATGGAATTTAAACAGATCACAGCCTAGCTAAACAGACAGTCCAAAACATGCTTTCAGTCATGAAAATTGCGGGGACCGCAATTATTTCGCAATTAAGTCAGGGCCGATATAACAGTGATTAAGGCCCCTAAGCATGCTCTTTTCAGTCATTCAAGCTCTTCTAAAACTAAAACAAAACTAACCTACCTAGGCTCCTATCATCAGACTATACTAAGCAAAAGTAAAAACATAAAACTAAGCATCTAAAACAGATCAAAAGTGTACTAAAAATAGCATAATTCACATAATCTATCAGAAAGCAGAAAATTGCTTTTTTTTTTTTTTTTCTTTTTTTTCTAAGGGAACAGCAATACTCCCTTCAGTGCAATTCAAACCAGCACTCAAACATCTTCATCCTCATCAGGTTGTCGTGGTCGTGGAGGCACCCATGGAGTCAGGAGATTGGTGGGGAAGTCAGGGAAGATGCACCCAAGTTGGTCTGCAACTTCCTTGTCCCTTGCCTGCGCATAAGTGGCCCATTGAGCCATTCTCCTCTGCATATCCATCAGGCAGGCCATGGATAGGGACTGATCAGCAGCCAGCCTATCCAGTTCAAACTCCATATTCCCCTTTCTCTTCAGCCTCAGGCTAGCAGGCAGCTCCAAGTGGCCTGTGTAAGCCATCTGCTGCTCCAATCGCTCAGTGGGGACTCCTGCAAGCAAACATAGTTTGGTTATGGTGTTAGGGAAAAACAGTGGTCCCTTACCTTTCTTGGCGCACTCAGCAATGGCGGCAGTGATGACCTCTCCCCTGTTGATCGTGAGACCTCTCATTATCGCATACACCAGCAGCGATCGGCTCTGGTTGATTGTAGTCTCGTGAGTCACTGGGGACAATCTCCTTCTCACGAACGAAAACCAAACAGCCGCCTTAGCCGTGAGGTTGGCACTCATGAGAGTGTGCCTCCCATTGCGCGACACGGTCCAGGAAGCTTCAGGCTGGCCAATGGTCCGAATGGCCTCTTCCAGAACTGCCTCAGTAGGCTCATCAACAATCCGTGCATAATCTGTATGTGTTTGGCCCTTAAGACCATAGGCTTCGTTGATGGCCTTGGCTGAGAAATCCACTTCTACCCCTCTGACCACAGACAGGCCATCCTCAGGGCTGAGCACATTGGCGTAGAAATCATACACCATGCTCGTGTAGGCTGGATTGGGCGGTCTGCAAAATTCCTCCCAGCCGTGGTTTATAACTCCTGCGCGCAAGAACTGCGGCAGGTCAGCAGGTCTATCGAGGAAGCCTTTCTCGTGCAGCAACTCCCTCTTCCTCAGCTCAACGCCCCTGGACTCAGCATCAGATGAAACATACCTCACTGACTGAGGCTCATCTTCAGGGTAAAGCTTGGCCTTCCCTTTATCTGCTGGCTTGGCTGACTCGGCAGCCTCAACCTTGAGTCTTTTGAGCGAAGGCTCAGTGCTCTCTTTGTCTGCTGACGACACCCTCTTGGCCTTCTTCCTTTTCAGCTTCTTGGATCGCTTGGCCTTGACAATCCTGGCCTTCTTCTTCTTCTTGAGCCTTGCCTTGATGTTGATCTGCTGGAGGCATGCCCCCAGCGTCTCTTCCATGGAATCATCCTGCTGTGCAGGACTCTCTAGGCTAGCTTCCCTCGCAGGCGAGAAGACCTCGTCTTCCCCAACTTCCCCACTGCCCTGCGTTGATTCTTGATAATCCCCATATGGGAATTCAGGGTCAGGCCGTGGGGAAGTGTGCGACGGCGTGGTTGGTTGCTCTGCTGAAGGTGTCTGTGCAGAACTCAGTGGTGAAGACGGCAACTCAGGGCTCTGTGCAGGCGGCGATGAAGAGAGCTCTGGGCTGTGCACTGGTTCAGATGGTGAAGGGCTGTGCGCAGGCGATGCAGATGGCGACGAACCCTTCTTGGTCGACTCGTGGGACGCACGATCCGTTTCTTGACTCTCCACAGAGGGAGTCTTTGCTTTGCTTGGTTCGGCGGCCGTCTCGACACTCCACCGGCGCTTCTTGGGTGTGCCCGCTGGTTCAGAGGGTCCAGCAGGGATTTCTGTTACAACCCTCCACTTCTTCCTACGGATCGGAAGCTTGGGAAGACGTTCGGTGCGTGCAGCGTCAGCCGTAGCCAAGGCAAGCAGTGCATCTCTCGCAGCTGTTTCAGCAGCGTCTTCAGCCCTCTTCTTGGCTGCAGATCTTTCAGCCCGTGTGAACACCGTTGTTGAGTCTTGGAGGTTTGGAGAGAAGAATCAAAGATGAAGAGAATCTCAGTTTTCTTGGAAATCAGAGAATGGGAGAATCGTATCGATCCAGCGCCTTCTAACGGATATAAAGGAAACGGCTAAATCCCAACGGCTATATTTTGCGGATCCTGCAATTCCAGCGCAATTTTAGGGATTTTTTTTCATCTAAATGGCAAACTTTGCTCGTCCGTATCTTTTATTTGGCTCGATCGTTTCTTGATTTTTAAAGCTGGAATTACTCTCCTTGATTCCCTCTTTCGATTCCCTACAAAAAGAAATAAAAACAATATCAAATTCGTAATTAAAATCACACAACAAAACACACAAATGATAACCGGAAAATCGCAAAAAAATAAACTAAGGCATGAGCCTTATGTTGACGAGCACAGCAATCACTCGTCCTCTCTCGTTCTCATTGTTATGCTTCAGTCAAGAGGAAGGCCGAGAGAGTCTTCACATCTCCTTCCTCATAGTAGTGCTTCAATCTTGCACCATTAACCATGAATGGTTGGCCTTGCTGCAAGTTCTTTA
Organism: Herpetospermum pedunculosum; assembly: GCA_028017165.1. NCBI lineage: Eukaryota > Viridiplantae > Streptophyta > Magnoliopsida > Cucurbitales > Cucurbitaceae > Herpetospermum > Herpetospermum pedunculosum. The sequence continues at coordinate 45,420,686 of CM051528.1, read as the reverse complement.
TCTCTATGGCACCATGAACAAATACATTAGTAATCACAAATGGACCGGACCATCTAGACTTAAGTTTCCCTGGGAATAGTTTCAACCGTGAGTTAAACAACAAAACAAGTTGACCCTTCTTAAAGTCCTTAACTCTAAGTCTACTATCGTGCCAAATCTTGGTCTTTTCCTTATACATCTTAGCATTTTCATAGGCCATATGTCTAAGCTCATCAAGCTCATGTAATTGCAAAGACCTCAGTGTTCCTGCATCCTTTACACAAAAATTCAATTCCTTCATGGCCCAAAATGCTTTGTTTTCTAACTCAAGTGGTAAGTGACAAGCCTTGCCATATACCAGCCTATAAGGAGACATACCTAGGGGTGTCTTATATGCTGTCCTATAAGCCCAAAGTGCATCCTCAAGCTTGAAGAACCAGTCTTTCCTATTAGGTTTGACCACTTTTTCTAGGATGTTCTTAATTTCCCTATTTGAGATTTCAGCTTGTCCATTCGAGTGTGGGTGATAGGGAGTGGCTACTCTATGTCTAATGTTATACTTAGCCAACACTCTCTCCATAGCCTTGTTAATGAAATGTGACCCCTCATCACTAATGATGGCACGAGGTGTCCCAAACCTAGTAAAAATGTGCCTATGCAAGAATTTGGTGACTGTCTTAGCATCATTATTAGGACATGCTTTGGCTTCTACCCACTTGGACACATAGTCCACGGCTACTAATATGTAAAGGTTACCTGATGATGGAGGGAATGGCCCCATGAAGTCAATGCCCCACACATCAAAGAGCTCCAACTCTAAGATGTAGGTGAGGGGCATCTCATCCTTTCGACTGAGGTTACCTGTTCTTTGGCATTCATCACAGCTGTGGGCATAGTTGTGGGCATCTTTGAAGATCGTTGGCCAATAATAGCCACTCTGAAATACCTTTGCAGCTGTTCTTTGGCCACCAAAGTGTCCACCATAAGGAGCTGTGTGGCAGTGCTGCAGCACAGACTTCGCTTCAGCAGCTGAAACACACTTCCTTAGCAAGCCGTCAGCACATGTTCTGTAAAGTGTGGGGTCATCCCATATGAATTTCCTTGCTTCATGAAGGAACCTCTTCTTCTCTTGTCCTCCCTTGAAAACTGGTAAAACCTGTGATGCACGGAAGTTAGCAATGTCAGCAAACCAAGGTTCCTCATCGTTATCACGATGAGTCAAAGCAAAGACATGTTATCAATAAAAGCATCAGAAATTGCGGGCTCCGCAATTTTTCCGCAATTGTGCTGCAATCGAGACAGGTGATCCGCAACCACATTTTCACATCCTTTCTTGTCTCGGATGTCCAAATCAAATTCTTGCAGCAGCAGTACCCACCTAATCAACCTAGGCTTAGCATCAGCCTTCCTCATAAGATACTTCAAGGCAGAATGGTCAGTGTACACAATTGTCCTAGTGCCTACAATATAGTTTCTAAATTTTTCGCAAGCAAACACTACAGCAAGCATCTCTTTCTTAGTAGTTGTATAATTACATTGAGCCTCATTCAAGGTTTTACTAGCATAATAGACAGGGTGTGTTAGCTTGTCAAGCTTCTGTCCTAACATCACTCCTACAGCATAGTCACTGGCATCACATAACATCTCAAAGGGAAGATCCCAATTTGGTCCTACTATGATAGGGGCTGTGACTAGTGCTTTCTTAAGGGTGGTCCAAGCTACTACACATTCCTTAGAGAAGATGAATGGCCTATTTAATTCTAGCAGCTCACACAGAGGCTTGGCTATCTTAGAAAAGTCCTTAATGAACCTTCTGTAGAAGCCAGCATGCCCTAAGAAACTTCTAATAGCCTTGACATTCTGAGGCTCTACCAACTTCTCTATGATCTCAATTTTGGCTCGGTCAACTTCTACACCTGCCCTCGACACTCTATGACCTAAGACAATCCCCTCATCTACCATGAAGTGACACTTTTCCCAATTAAGGACTAAGTTAGTCTCTTCACATCTAGCCAAGACTTGTCTTAAATTATCTAGACAGTTGGTGAATGAATCCCCAAAGACTGAGAAGTCATCCATGAATATTTCTATCATGGACTCATCCAACTCAGAGAAGATTGCCATCATGCACCTTTGGAAAGTTGCCGGTGCATTGCATAAGCCAAAAGGCATTCTGCGAAAGGCAAAAGTTCCAAAAGGGCAAGTGAAGGTAGTCTTCTCTTGGTCCTTAGGGTCTATAGTAATCTGATTATAGCCAGAATACCCATCTAAGAAACAATAGTAGGCTCTACCAGCTATTCTGTCTAACATCTGGTCAATGAACGGTAGAGGGAAGTGGTCTTTTTTAGTTTCTTTATTTAATTTCCTGTAATCCATGCACACTTTCCATCCTGTGACAGTCCTAGTTGGAATCAGTTCGTTGTTCTCATTGACTACCACAGTCATCCCACCCTTTTTAGGTACACACTGTATAGGGCTCACCCACTGACTACTAGCTATGGGGAAGATCACACCAGCATCTAACCATTTTATTATTTCTTTCTTAACTACCTCTTTCATAGAAGGATTCAGCCTACGTTGGTGATCTACTCTAGGTGTGTGCTCTTCCTCTAGTATAATCTTATGCATGCAATAAGAAGGGCTAATGCCTCTAATATCAGCAATAGTCCATGCAATAGCCTTCCTATGTTGCTTAAGCAGTAAAATCAGTTCAACCTCATGCTTTTCACTTAATTTAGAAGAAATGATAACAGGCAGAGTTTCATTACTTCCTAGATATGCATACTTGAGGTGAGTGGGTAGTGGTTTCAGTTCTAAAACAGGTGGATGCTCAATGGATGGCTTTAAAGGATTCACAGATCTATCAGTCAGGTCTATATTCATACATACATGTTGTGGTTTATCTACAGGCATATCCATTATGTCAGATACATTCAAGTCAGCTACATCTAATTGTACATATTCATTAGCATGCTTAGTTAATAATACATGCTCCAATTGTCCTTCCATTAAAGAATCAACAACGTCCATGCTAGCACAGGATTCAAGGTCAGAGGGGTACCTCAAAGCTTTATACACACTAAATTTCACCTCTTCATCATGAACCCTCATAGTGAGCTCACCTTTTTGGACGTCTATCAGTGCCCTACCTGTGGCTAGAAATGGTCTGCCTAGCAGGATGGGGACCTCCTTGTCTGCTTCATAATCCAGGATAATGAAATCTGCAAGGAAAATAAATTTGTCAACTTTCACTAGAATATCCTCAATCTTACCTTCAGGGTATGCGATGGATCTGTCTGCTAGTTGTAAAGTGACAGTGGTTGGACGTGCTTCTCCTATTCCTAGCTGGCGGAATAGTGATAGGGGCATGAGGTTTATGCTGGCGCCCAGGTCACAAAGCGCTCTGCCCACGTGCTTGCCTCCAAGTTCTACAGGTAAGGTGAAGGAACCAGGATCATTCTCCTTCTTGGGCAACTTGTTTTGGAGTATGGCACTGCACTCCTCAGTGAGGTTTACTGTTTCAAACTCACCAATTATTTTTTTGTTAGTAATAATGTCCTTCAAAAACTTTACATAGGAAGGCATAGACTGTAAAACTTCTACAAAAGAAATGTTGACATGCACTTGCTTAAGAATTTCTAAGAATTTATTAAAATGAACTTCCTGTTCCTGCTTCTTCTTAAGCCTTCGAGGATATGGAGGTGGTGGCACATATGCAGGCACGTCAGGGCGCCTTAGGATAGGTGGAGGCCTTGGAATTTCTTCTATCTCCTCAATAATTGGCTCTAGCCTGGCTCCTGATGTGCTTGTTGGTGGTGGACCTTGGGTTGGCAGAGACTCCAGTGGAGCACTAGACTCAGTGTTCTCTACTCTCTTTGGTGTGTCCTTTGTGTTGCTTACCAAGGGTCTACCACTTCTGAGTTCAATTGCTTGAACTTGTTCTTTACCATCTCTCCTTGGTACCTCGGTGTCAGCAGGGAGTCTACCTTGGGGCCTACTCTTGAGTTCATTGGCTAATTGGCCTATTTGGTTCTCTAGGCTCCTAAGAGTAGCTTGTTGGCTTTGAAGAGTAGCATCATTCTTAGCTATGTATTCCTTGAGTAAGTTTTCTACAGAAGATCCTACAGGTTGGTTGTATGGTTTTTGATACATTGATTGGTTATGTTGGGGAATGAAACCAGGTGTTCCACTCGGTCTAGGCTGGGTAGGATTTTGGTTAGCATTTTGTTGGCCACCCCATGACACGTTTGGGTGGTTCCTCCAACCAGGGTTGTAAGTATTGGAATAGGGGTTGTTCCTAGGCTGCTGCTGGCTTCCAATGTAGCAGACTGAGGATGGATTCCCAGGGCAGTATTCATATGGATGCCCCTCCCCACAGAATCCACAGCTAAGTGCCTCGCCTTGACTTGGTTGGGTGCCCATTGACATGGCTGTGGCGGTATTGGCACCGGTTTGGAGATTGGCCTGAGCCATTTGCTTAACTAGGTTGGTCAGGGCATTTATTTGGCTGCTCATTGCACTTAGAGCATCCTTGTCTTGAGCCCTAGTTGGCTCAACTGGATCATCTGACCACCTACAGTGAGATGCTGAGATCTTCTCCAAGATCTCATAGGCCTCGTTGTAACTCTTGGACAACATGGAACCACCAGCAGATGAATTTAAGACTTGCCTAGTGCTGGGGTTGCATCCTTTGAAAAAGACCTCAATTTGGATACACCATGGGATGCCATGATGTGGACATTTGAGAAGAAGGTCCTTGAACCTTGTCCAAGCTTCGTGAAGAGATTCATTATCAGCTTGTTTGAACTTAACTATATCATCACGAAAGGTAGAATTCCTATCAGGTGGGAAGTATTTGACTAGGAATTTTTCTGCTAAATCTGTCCAATTAAGGACAGATCCAGAGGGTAATGAGTTCAACCATGTTTTGGCTTTGTCCCTCAAAGAGTAAGGGAACAAGTATAGCCTCAAAGCTTCTTGGGACACTCCAGGGATGATAAAGGTATCACTAACTCCTAAGAAGTTCCTAAGATGGTTGTGGGGGTCCTCATTTTCTATTCCAAAGAATTGTCCCACAGTGGACAACATTTGGAACATCACTGGCTTTAACTCGAAGGAGTTGGCAGTGATCTCAGGACGGATTATGCTGGGGTTCAGCTCCCCAGGCATAGGTACTAAATATGAAAGAATGGCACTATTCTTGTCATTCGCTATTTCGATGGGGTTGCGAATGACAGGTACCTGATTTGGAACTATCTCTTCCATTTCTTCGATTTCAGGTATGATTTGAGGTATAGGGGGTTGTTTAAAAAGACGTTTCTTGGCTTTATTTCTGGCTTTAAATAGTCTCTCGGGCTCAGGATTGAACTCTAGATCTCTACTTGAAGGCTCACTCATAAACTAACCCAATAGTACCTGCAAAAGAAATGAAACAGATCAGCTTCAATAAGCAATGAACTTGTTTTTTCAAACTTAACAAACTTCGTTTTCACTTAAAATAAGTCCCCGGCAGCGGCGCCAAAAACTTGTTGCGTGCTCAATGTGTTAATAAGAATAAGAAATAAGAGAGAGAGAGCACTCAGAACATGCAAGCATACATGATCTTATAGCAAGTAATGAGTATTTTTTCATTCGTTTTCCCACAGAGACTTATTTTTAGCTATTCACGAAGTGTTTTTGTTAAGAAAGAAGGGGTGGATTTGATGGGGTAAAATTGGTTTTTAATTATCTAATTTTTGCTGAATGTGTAAAGGAATGCAATATAAACAAATGCAAGTTGAAATTAGACTCAAAAGACAAGAGACGGAATTAATAAACGAAGAAGAAAACAGCTAAACAGAATGGTAACTTAGCAGAATTGCGGACACCGCAATGTTATCGCAATTGTAAAAACAGCAACCGTGTGTAAAATGGAGAATTAAGGGCTACTAACGACTATCCTATAGGCATTTTAATACGATTCCCAAGCATTAGATCAACTCTCTATGCATCAAACTCACTCTATCTCATGTATCGTCCGATTCCATGCATTAGATTCTTTAGTTTACTCAACTCAAAGTAAGGTCTTAAGCATCTTGTTAAAACAGAAGTGTTAGTTTGTACTAGGGAAACGCCTATTCCTAGGCCGTTTCCTGGTTACCATGAAAGGCTAGCATGATTATACGACTCTGAACTCTTACTCTTTCCAGAGGTTAGGAGTTCTTTGGACAAAATGGATGGCCAATCGAAATTGCCCGTGGAATGAAGCTTACATACAATCAATGCTTCGAAAGCTATCCTACATGCTTGGTTCACGTTTTTTAGCCTATAGTTCTGTCATTAGCATGCCCCTAAGTGACTTAGCTACTCATGGATATATAGAGAACAGAAGTATAAGATAAAACAGACATGCTTAGAAGGGAAAATACTCAAAACAGTAAGACAAAACCGTAGCAACAGAAGATGGAAACTGTGAAATGAAGACTTGTAATTTGATTACTTTGAATGGTTGAACGAACAAAGGGAAACTTAAAGTAAATAATCCAAAGACAGAAAGCAACGAAATGAAGTAGACTAATCACTAAACCAGAAGCGATAACTAAACAATGCTGGAAATGAGAAAGGAAAGACAAAAGCAGTAAATGGTGCTTGAAAGCCTCGTTGCAGTCGCCTCGAATGAAGGGGATGAAAGGTCAGCCTTGCTTGGATGAATCCAATCGAGAGAGAAGAAGAATCTCCTCTCCTTCCTATCAGATTATCGATTCCAACAGCTGAGACTCTCACTCCAACAGACGGCAAAGGAAAACAGGGAGAAAAGATGGACTGCGAGAAGACTTCTACGCTTTCGGATGATGCTTGAACCTCCGACTTTGACCCCCTTTTATAGTAGTTTGCAGGTGCGTTTGGGCCAAGGAGAACCATCAATCTTCAACGTCATATATCAGAATGGATGGAGGAGAAAGAACGAATCCCTGAAATCACGGAAATTAACAGAAAAAGATCAGTCAACTTACGGTTTTCACTTGAATAATTGCGGCTTCAACAATGTTTTCGCAATGCTGTCGCAATGCAGTTTTTTCATTCTTTTCCTTCGGTTTTCAACCCTTTTCTTTCCTATTGTGCATAAGTCCTAATTTAGCTACCTTCTTCTCATTCTCATATTTAAGCATAGGTTTAGGCTAAATGCTATCAAAAACACCTAAAAGTGTACATCTTCTTAAGCTAAATGGGTCCTAAATAAGTCACTTTCAGAGACTTAACAATGGGCACCCAACCAAGTCAAGGTGAGACACTTGTATGTGGATTCTGTGGGGAAGGGCACCTGTATGAATATTGCCCTGGGAATCCAGCCTCAGTCTGCTACATTGGAAGTCAGCAGCAGCCTAGGAACAACCCCTATTCTAACACCTATAACCCTGGTTGGAGGAACCACCCAAACCTGTCATGGGGTGGCCAACAGAATGCTAACCAAAATCCTAACCAACCTAGACCGAGTGGAACACCTGGTTTCACTCCCCAACATAACCAATCAATGTATCAAAAACCATACAACCAACCTGTAGGATCTTCTGTAGAAAACTTACTCAAGGAATACATAGCTAAGAATGATGCTACTCTTCAAAGCCAGCAAGCTACTCTTAGGAGCCTAGAGAACCAAATAGGCCAATTAGCCAATGAACTCAAGAGTAGGCCCCAAGGTAGACTCCCTGCTGACACCGAGGTGCCAAGGAGAGATGGTAAAGAGCAAGTTCAAGCAATTGAACTTAGAAGTGGTAGACCATTGGTGAGCAACACAAAGGAAACACCAAAGAGAGTAGAGAACACTGAGTCTAGTGCTCCACTGGAGTCTCTGCCAAACCAAGGTCCACCACCAACTAGCACATCAGGAGTCAGGCTAGAACCAATTGTTGAGGAAATAGAAGAAATTCCAAGGCCTCCACCTATTCTAAGGCGCCCTGACGTGCCTGCATATGTGCCACCTCCTCCATATCCTCGAAGGCTTAAGAAGAAGCAGGAACAGGAAGTGCATTTTAATAAATTCTTAGAAATTCTTAAGCAAGTGCATGTCAACATTCCTTTTGTGGAAGTTTTACAGTCTATGCCTTCCTATGTAAAGTTTTTGAAGGACATTATTACTAACAAAAAAATAATTGGTGAGTTTGAAACAGTAAACCTCACTGAAGAATGCAGTGCCATACTCCAGAACAAGTTGCCCAAGAAGGAGAAGGATCCTGGTTCCTTCACCTTACCTGTAGAACTTGGAGGCAAGCACGTGGGCATAGCGCTTTGTGACCTGGGCGCCAGCATAAACCTTATGCCCCTATCACTATTCCGCCAGCTAGGAATAGGAGAAGCACGTCCAACCACTGTCACTTTACAACTAGCAGACAGATCCATCGCATACCCTGAAGGTAAGATTGAAGATATTCTAGTGAAAGTTGACAAATTTATTTTCCTTGCAGATTTCATTATCCTGGATTATGAAGCAGACAAGGAGGTCCCCATCCTGCTAGGCAGACCATTTCTAGCCACAGGTAGGGCACTTATAGACGTCCAAAAAGGTGAGCTCACTATGAGGGTTCATGATGAAGAGGTGAAATTTAGTGTGTATAAAGCTTTAAGGTATCCCTCTGACCTTGAATCCTGTGCTAGTATGGACGTTGTTGATTCTTTAATGGAAGAACAATTGGAGCATGTACTATTAACTAAGCATGCTAATGAATATGTACAATTAGATGTAGCTGACTTGAATGTATCTGACATAATGGATATGCCTGTAGATAAACCACAACATGTATGTATGAATATAGACCTAACTGATAGATCTGTGAATCCTTTAAAGCCATCCATTGAGCATCCACCTGTTTTAGAACTGAAACCACTACCCACTCACCTCAAGTATGCATATTTAGGGAGTAATGAAACTCTGCCTGTTATCATTTCTTCTAAACTAAGTGAAAAGCATGAGGTTGAACTGATTTTACTGCTTAAGCAACATAGGAAGGCTATTGCATGGACTATTGCTGATATTAGAGGCATTAGCCCTTCTTATTGCATGCATAAGATTATATTAGAGGAAGAGCACACACCTAGAGTAGACCACCAACGTAGGCTGAACCCCTCTATGAAAGAGGTAGTCAAAAAAGAAATAATTAAATGGTTAGATGCTGGTGTGATCTTCCCCATAGCTAGTAGCCAGTGGGTGAGTCCTATCCAATGTGTACCTAAAAAGGGGGGGATGACTGTGGTAGTCAATGAGAACAATGAACTGATCCCAACAAGGACTGTCACAGGATGGAGAGTGTGCATGGATTACAGGAAATTAAATAAAGAAACTAAAAAAGACCACTTCCCTCTACCGTTCATTGACCAGATGTTAGACAGAATAGCTGGTAGAGCCTACTATTGTTTCTTAGATGGTTATTCTGGCTATAATCAGATTACTATAGACCCTAAGGACCAAGAGAAGACTACCTTCACTTGCCCTTTTGGAACTTTTGCCTTTCGCAGAATGCCTTTTGGCTTATGCAATGCACCGGCAACTTTCCAAAGGTGCATGATGGCAATCTTCTCTGAGTTGGATGAGTCCATGATAGAAATATTCATGGATGACTTCTCAGTCTTTGGGGATTCATTCACCAACTGTCTAGAGAATCTAGGACAAGTCTTGGCTAGATGTGAAGAGACTAACTTAGTCCTTAATTGGGAAAAGTGTCACTTCATGGTAGATGAGGGGATTGTCTTAGGTCTTAGAGTGTCGAGGGCAGGTGTAGAAGTTGACCGAGCCAAAATTGAGATCATAGAGAAGTTGGTAGAGCCTCAGAATGTCAAGGCCATTAGAAGTTTCTTAGGGCATGCTGGCTTCTACAGAAGGTTCATTAAGGACTTTTCTAAGATAGCCAAACCTCTGTGTGAACTTCTAGAGATAAATAGGCCATTCATCTTCTCTAAGGAATGTGTAGTAGCTTGGACCACCCTTAAGAAAGCACTAGTCACAGCCCCTATCATAGTAGGACCAAATTGGGATCTTCCCTTTGAGATGTTATGTGATGCCAGTGACTATGCTGTAGGAGTGATGTTAGGACAGAAGATTGACAAGCTAACACACCCTGTCTATTATGCTAGTAAAACCTTGAATGAGGCTCAATGTAATTATACAACTACTGAGAAAGAGATGCTTGCTGTAGTGTTTGCTTGCGAAAAATTTAGAAACTATATTGTAGGCACTAGGACAATTGTGTACACTGACCATTCTGCCTTGAAATATCTTATGAGGAAGGCTGATGCTAAGCCTAGGTTGATTAGGTGGGTACTGCTGCTGCAAGAGTTTGATTTGGACATTCGAGACAAGAAAGGATGTGAAAACGTGGTTGCAGATCACCTGTCTCGATTGCAGCACAATTGCGAAAAAATTGCGGACCCCACAATTTCTGATGCTTTTATTGATGAACATGTCTTTGTTTTGGCTCATCGGGATAACGATGAGGAACCTTGGTTTGCTGACATTGCTAACTTCCTTGCATCACAGGTATTACCAGTTTTCAAGGGAGGACAAGAGAAGAAGAGGTTCCTTCATGAGGCAAGGAAATTCATCTGGGATGACCCCACACTTTACAGAACATGTGCTGACGGCTTGCTAAGGAAGTGTGTTTCAGCTGCTGAAGCGAAGTCTGTGCTGCAGCATTGTCACACAGCTCCTTATGGTGGACACTTTGGTGGCCAAAGAACAGCTGCAAAGGTATTTCAGAGTGGCTACTATTGGCCAACAATCTTCAAGGATGCCCACAACTACGCCCACAGCTGCGATGACTGCCAAAGAACAGGTAACCTCAGTCGAAAGGATGAGATGCCCCTCACCTACATCTTAGAGTTGGAGCTCTTTGATGTGTGGGGCATTGACTTCATGGGGCCATTCCCTCCGTCATCAGGTAACCTTTATATATTAGTGGCAGTAGACTATGTATCCAAGTGGGTAGAGGCCAAAGCATGTCCCAATAATGATGCTAAAACAGTCACCAAATTCTTGCATAGGCACATTTTTACTAGGTTTGGGACACCTCGTGCCATCATTAGTGATGAGGGGTCACATTTCATTAACAAAGCTATGGAGAGAGTGTTGGCTAAATATAACATTAGACATAGAGTAGCCACTCCCTATCACCCACACTCGAATGGACAGGCTGGAATTTCAAATAGGGAAATTAAGAACATCCTAGAAAAAGTGGTCAAACCTAATAGGAAAGACTGGTCCTTCAAGCTTGAGGATGCACTTTGGGCTTATAGGACAGCATATAAGACACCCCTAGGTATGTCTCCTTATAGGCTGGTATATGGCAAGGTTTGTCACTTACCACTTGAGTTAGAAAACAAAGCATTTTGGGCCATGAAGGAATTGAATTTTTGTGTAAAGGATGCAGGAACACTGAGGTCTTTGCAATTACATGAGCTTGATGAGCTTAGACATATGGCCTATGAAAATGCTAAGATGTATAAGGAAAAGACCAAGATTTGGCACGATAGTAGACTTAGAGTTAAGGACTTTAAGAAGGGTCAACTTGTTTTGTTGTTTAACTCACGGTTGAAACTATTTCCAGGGAAACTTAAGTCTAGATGGTCAGGTCCATTTGTGATTACTAATGTGTTTGTTCATGGTGCCATAGAGATAAAGAACTTGCAGCAAGGCCAACCATTTATGGTTAATGGTGCAAGATTGAAGCACTACTATGAGGAAGGAGATGTGAAGACTCTCTCGGCCTTCCTCTTGACTGAAGCGTGACAATGAGAACGAGAGAGGACGAGTGATTGCTGTGCTCGTCAACATAAGGCTCATGCCTTAGTTTATTTTTTGCAATTTTCCGGTTATCGTTTGTATGTTTTGTTGTATTATTTTAATTGCGAATTTGATGTTGTTTTTATTTCTTTTTGTATGGAATCGATAGAGGGGATCAAGGAGAGTAATTCCAGCTTTAAAAAATCAAGAAAAGATTGAGCCGAATAAAAGATACGGACGAGCAAAGTTTGATGTTGTTTTTACTTTTGCTTAGTATAGTCTGATGATAGTTGCCTAGGTAGGTTAGTTTTGTTTTATTTTTAGAAGAGCTTGAATGACTGGAAAGAGCATGCTTAGGGGCCTTAATCACTGTTATATCTGCCCTGACTTAATTGCGAAATAATTGCGGTACCCGCAATTTTTATTACTGAAAGCATGTTTTGGACTGTCTGTTTAGCTAGGCTGTGATCTGTTTAAATTCCATCTTTTGCTGCTATCATGACTACCATATATAGCTTATCTAAAAGCATGCTGGATGAGTGTCATAGGACACCCTTTGCTAGTTTAAATCAACCTCTAAAAAGCTCAGCATGCACAGCTTTAAGCCCTTATCTGTCTGTTTTTTTTAAATTACTGCTGCTGTGGTATTTGCCGTTCGAATGTTTTGTCTATGCCTAGGGCTTTATATTCTCTTTGTTTTACCTTAGACTAGATGCTTCTAGGATAGTTTGGGGGTGTGCCACCTCAGACACTCATTGGGGACAATGAGTAGTTGAAGTTTGGGGGAGGCCACCCTAGGCCTAGGAACATTCCTCTCTCCCTTAGAAACATAAGCATTCTTCTTCTCCTTTACAAAAAAATGATGAACTGAAAAAAAAAATGAAAAATAGAATAAAGAGGGGGGTCTCTCTGAGGTTGCTAAGTAATCAGTGCCAAGTGTGTGACCCACAAGTGGCATTGCATCAAAAGGCAACCAAAGGAGAGGCCCCACCTAAGTAAGAAAAAGGGAAAAGAATAGGGACGAAGAATGTATACCTAGGAGTTATAACTTTGTGGCTTAGATGTCCTATTTAAAAAGAACTCTGATCCTCAATTAGCTAAGCACAAAGTTGTAACTTGTAGGGTTGTTTAGGGAGATGAGTGTTTATCCAATGTAGTGATGCCAGGGTTTAGGTTGTTCTTTTAAAGTACTACTGTCACCGTTAATACTAAGACTGGCATGACTCTAAGGAATCCTAGACACAGTAAATATAAAGCTAGAAGCATGTACTGAGTCTGAGGTAAAGCTAGGCAGAATTTGAAACCTTAGGGATAGTGGCATGATATGACAAAAGCAAATAGATCAGTTGTAGGGAGTTAATGAAAACAGATGAGTGTTAGGCAGGCGAAGTCAGAAGAAGCTAGATAAGAGGGTAGTTTTAAACTGAGAAGTGTGTCACAGGACAGCAGTGCTATAGATAGGGATATAGGGGAGTCAGTAGGTGGTTAAAGAAGGTGAAACAGCAGCCTAGGTAAGTCCTTAGTGTGCTTGAGGACAAGCAAAACCTTAAGTTTGGGGGTGTGTTAAGTCTCTGAAAGTGACTTATTTAGGACCCATTTAGCTTAAGAAGATGTACACTTTTAGGTGTTTTTGATAGCATTTAGCCTAAACCTATGCTTAAATATGAGAATGAGAAGAAGGTAGCTAAATTAGGACTTATGCACAATAGGAAAGAAAAGGGTTGAAAACCGAAGGAAAAGAATGAAAAAAAAACTGCATTGCGACAGCATTGCTAAAACATTGCTGAAGCCGCAATATTTCAAGTGAAAACCGTAAGTTGACTGATCTTTTTCTGTTAATTTCCGTGATTTCAGGGATTCGTTCTTTCTCCTCCATCCATTCTGATATATGACGTTGAAGATTGATGGTTCTCCTTGGCCCAAACGCACCTGCAAACTACTATAAAAGGGGGTCAAAGTCGGAGGTTCAAGCATCATCCGAAAGCGTAGAAGTCTTCTCGCAGTCCATCTTTTCTCCTGTTTTCCTTTGCCGTCTGCTGGTTTGCGAAGCTCAGCTGTTGGAATCGATAATCTGATAGGAAGGAGAGGAGATTCTTCTTCTCTCCCGATTGGATTCATCCAAGCAAGGCTGTCCTTTCTCATCCTTCATTCGAAGCGGCTGCAACGAGTCATTCGAGCTGTTTTATTGCTTTCTGTTCTTCATTTCTACTTTACAACTCTGTCTTGTGTTGTTTCTGTTCTTGTGGCTAAGTTAGTTCATTTCGTTGTGTGCTGTCTTTCTGTCCTTTACTTTAAGTATCTCTTATGTTCATTCAAACAATCAGTAATCAAACATAAAGTTCAGTATTTCACAGTTTCTGCCTTTGCATTCTACTGCTTTCCCTTGCTGTTTCAAGCACATTTCCCTTCTAAGCATGTCTATTTTATCCTTTAGTTCTGTTCTCCTTATATCCATGAGTAACTAAGTCACTTAGGGGCATGCTAATGACAACACTATAGGCTAAAAAACGTGAATCAAGCATGTAGGATAGCTCTCGAAGCAGTGATTGTATGTAAGCTTCATCCCACGGGCAATTTCGATTGGCCATCCATTTTGTCCAAAGAACTCCTAACCTCTGGAAGGAGTAAGAGTTCAGAGTCATATTATCATGCTAGCCTTTCAAGGTAACCAGGAAACGACCTAGGAATAGGCGTTTCCCTAGTACAAACCATATCTTTCTGCCTTAACAAGATGCTTAAGACCTTACTTTGAGTTGAGTAAACTAAAGAATCTAATGCATGGAATCGGACGATACATGAGATTGAGATAGTTTGATGTATAGAGAGTAGATCCAGTGCTTGAGAATCGTATAAAAATGCCTATAGGATAGTTGTTAGTAGCCCTTAATTTTCCATTTTACACACTTTTACTGTTTTTACAATTGCGATAACATTGCGGTATCCGCAATTCTGCTAAGTTACCATTCTGTTTAGCTGTTTTCTTCTTCGTTTATTAATTCCATCTCTTGTCCTTTGAGTCTAATTTCAACTTGCATTTGTTTATGGTGCATTCCTTTATATGTTCGGTAAGAAGTAGGCAATTAAAAACCAATTTGAACCCATCAAATCCACCCCTTCTTTCTTAACTTTACACTTCTCGAGTAACTTACAATAAGTCTCTGTGGGAAAACGAATGAAAAAATACTCATTACTTGCTATAAGATCATGTATGCTTGCATGTTCTGAGTGCTCTCTCTCTCTTATTGCTTATTCTTATTAACACATTGAGCACGCAACAAGTTTTTGGCGCCGCTGCCGGGGACTTATTTTAAGTGAAAACGAAGTTTGTTAAGTTTGAAACACCAAGTTTATTGCTTATTGAAGCTGATCTGTTCATTTCTTTTGCAGGTACTATTGGGGTAGTTTATGAGTGAGCGTTTACGTAGTAATTTAGAGTTCAACCCTGAGCCTGAAAGACTACTTAGAGCTAGAAACAAAGCAAAGAAACAACTCTTTAAACAACCGCCTATACCTCAAATCATACCTGAAATCGAAGAAATGGACGAGATAGTTCCAAATCAGGTACCTGTCATTCGCAACCCCATCGAAATAGCGAATGACAAGAATAGTGCCATTCTTTCATATTTAGTACCTATGCCTGGGGAGCTGAACCCCAGCATAATCCGTCCTGAAATCACTGCCAACTCATTCGAGTTAAAGCCAGTGATGTTCCAAATGTTGTCCACTGTGGGACAATTCTTTGGAATAGAAAATGAGGACCCCCACAACCATCTTAGGAACTTCTTAGGAGTTAGTGATACCTTCATCATCCCTGGAGTTTCCCAAGAAGCCTTGAGGCTATACCTGTTCCCTTACTCTTTGAGGGACAAAGCCAAAACGTGGTTAAACTCATTACGCTCTGGATCTGTCCTTAATTGGACAGATTTAGCAGAAAAATTCCTAGTCAAATACTTCCCACCTGATAGGAATTCTACCTTTCGTGATGATATAGTTAAATTCAAACAAGCTGATAATGAATCTCTTCACGAAGCTTGGACAAGGTTCAAAGACCTTCTTCTCAAATGTCCGCATCATGGCATCCCATGGTGTATCCAAATAGAGGTCTTTTTCAAAGGATGCAACCCCAGCACTAGGCAAGTCTTAAATTCATCTGCTGGTGGTTCCATGTTGTCCAAGAGTTACAACGAAGCCTATGAGATCTTGGAGAAGATCTCAGCATCTCACTGTAGGTGGTCAGACGATCCAGTTGAGCCAACTAGGGCTCAAGACAAGGATGCTCTAAGTGCAATGAGCAGCCAAATAAATGCCCTGACCAACCTAGTTAAGCAAATGGCTCAAGCCAATCTCCAAACAAGTGTCAACACCGCTACCGCCATGTCAATGGGTGTTGCGTGCTCAATGTGTTAATAAGAATAAGCAATAAGAGAGAGAGAGCACTCAGAACATGCAAGCATACATGATCTTATAGCAAGTAATGAGTATTTTTTCATTCGTTTTCCCACAGAGACTTATTTTTAGCTATTCACGAAGTGTTTTTGTTAAGAAAGAAGGGGTGGATTTGATGGGGTAAAATTGGTTTTTAATTATCTAATTTTTGCTGAATGTGTAAAGGAATGCAATATAAACAAATGCAAGTTGAAATTAGACTCAAAAGACAAGAGACGGAATTAATAAACGAAGAAGAAAACAACTAAACAGAATGGTAACTTAGCAGAATTGCGGACACCGCAATGTTATCGCAATTGTAAAAACAGCAACCGTGTGTAAAATGGAGAATTAAGGGCTACTAACGACTATCCTATAGGCATTTTAATACGATTCCCAAGCATTAGATCAACTCTCTATGCATCAAACTCACTCTATCTCATGTATCGTCCGATTCCATGCATTAGATTCTTTAGTTTACTCAACTCAAAGTAAGGTCTTAAGCATCTTGTTAAAACAGAAGTGTTAGTTTGTACTAGGGAAACGCCTATTCCTAGGCCGTTTCCTGGTTACCATGAAAGGCTAGCATGATTATACGACTCTGAACTCTTACTCTTTCCAGAGGTTAGGAGTTCTTTGGACAAAATGGATGGCCAATCGAAATTGCCCGTGGAATGAAGCTTACATACAATCAATGCTTCGAAAGCTATCCTACATGCTTGGTTCACGTTTTTTAGCCTATAGTTCTGTCATTAGCATGCCCCTAAGTGACTTAGCTACTCATGGATATATAGAGAACAGAAGTATAAGATAAAACAGACATGCTTAGAAGGGAAAATACTCAAAACAGTAAGACAAAACCGTAGCAACAGAAGATGGAAACTGTGAAATGAAGACTTGTAATTTGATTACTTTGAATGGTTGAACGAACAAAGGGAAACTTAAAGTAAATAATCCAAAGACAGAAAGCAACGAAATGAAGTAGACTAATCACTAAACCAGAAGCGATAACTAAACAATGCTGGAAATGAGAAAGGAAAGACAAAAGCAGTAAATGGTGCTTGAAAGCCTCGTTGCAGTCGCCTCGAATGAAGGGGATGAAAGGTCAGCCTTGCTTGGATGAATCCAATCGAGAGAGAAGAAGAATCTCCTCTCCTTCCTATCAGATTATCGATTCCAACAGCTGAGACTCTCACTCCAACAGACGGCAAAGGAAAACAGGGAGAAAAGATGGACTGCGAGAAGACTTCTACGCTTTCGGATGATGCTTGAACCTCCGACTTTGACCCCCTTTTATAGTAGTTTGCAGGTGCGTTTGGGCCAAGGAGAACCATCAATCTTCAACGTCATATATCAGAATGGATGGAGGAGAAAGAACGAATCCCTGAAATCACGGAAATTAACAGAAAAAGATCAGTCAACTTACGGTTTTCACTTGAATAATTGCGGCTTCAACAATGTTTTCGCAATGCTGTCGCAATGCAGTTTTTTCATTCTTTTCCTTCGGTTTTCAACCCTTTTCTTTCCTATTGTGCATAAGTCCTAATTTAGCTACCTTCTTCTCATTCTCATATTTAAGCATAGGTTTAGGCTAAATGCTATCAAAAACACCTAAAAGTGTACATCTTCTTAAGCTAAATGGGTCCTAAATAAGTCACTTTCAGAGACTTAACACACCCCCAAACTTAAGGTTTTGCTTGTCCTCAAGCATACTAAGGACTTACCTAAGCTGCTGTTTCACCTTCTTTAACCACCTACTGACTCCCCTATATCCCTATCTATAGCACTGCTGTCCTGTGACACACTTCTAAGCTTAAAACTACCCTCTTATCTAGCTTCTTCTGACTTCGCCTGCCTAACACTCCATCTGCTTTTATTAACTTCCTACAACTGATCTATTTGCTTTTGTCATATCATGCCACTATCCCTAAGGTTTCAAATTCTGCCTAACTTTACCTCAGACTCAGTACATGCTTCTAGCTTTATTTTTAATGTGTCTAGGATTCCTTAGAGTCATGCCAGTCTTAGTATTAATGGTGACAGTAGTACTTTTAAAGAACAACCTAAACCCTGGCATCACTACATTGGATAAACACTCATCTCCCTAAACAACCCTACGAGTTACAACTTTGTGCTTAGCTAATTGAGGATCAGAGTTCTTTTTAAATAGGACATCTAAGCCACAAAGTTATAACTCCTAGGTATACATTCTTCTTCCCTATTCTTTTCCCTTTTTCTTACTTAGGTGGGGCCTCTCTATTGGTTGCCTTTTGATGCAATGCCACTTGTGGGTCACACACTTGGCACTGATTACTTAGCAACCTCAGAGAGACCCCCCTCTTTATTCTATTTTTCATTTTTCTTTCAGTTCATCATTTTTTTTGTAAAGGAGAAGAAGAATGCTTATGTTTCTAAGGGAGAGAGGAATGTTCCTAGGCCTAGGGTGGCCTCCCCCAAACTTCAACTACTCATTGTCCCCAATGAGTGTCTGAGGTGGCACACCCCCAAACTATCCTAGAAGCATCTAGTCTAAGGTAAAACAAAGAGAATCTAAAGCCCTAGGCATAGACAGAACATTTAAAAGAAAATATCACAGCAGCAGTAATTTTAAAAAAAAAACAGACAGTTAAGGGCTTAAAGCTGTGCATGCTGAGCTTTTTAGAGGTTGATTTAAACTAGCAAAGGGTGTTCTATGACACTCATCCAGCATGCTTTTAGATAAGATATATATGGTGGTCATGATAGCAGCAAAAGATGGAATTTAAACAGATCACAGCCTAGCTAAACAGACAGTCCAAAACATGCTTTCGACGCAATATCGCATGCTAGCATGACTAATGTTGTTAATGACCGCATAACTTCGCCCATGTTACCTTCTGTTGAACAACCACCCAATCTTGAACTTAAGCCATTGCCTGTTCATTTGAAATATGCTTATCTAGGGGAAAATGAGACCTTGCCTGTCATAATTTTATCTACATTGAATTTAGAGCATGAAAATGAGCTATTGACCTTGCTGAAACAACATAAAAAGGCTATAGGCTAGACACTGGCTGATATTAGGGGAATTAGTCCTTCTTATTGCATGCATAAAATTTTGTTAGAAGAAGGACACTCTCCCCAAATTGAACATCAAAGACGTCTAAATCCCTCTATGAAAGAGGTAGTAAAAAAGGAAATCATTAAATGGTTAGATGCTGGAGTAATGTTTCCCATTTCGAATAGCCAGTGGGTTAGTCCCATTCAGTGCGTCCCTAAGAAGGGAGGAATGACCGTTGTGGTTAACGAACTGAATGAGTTAATCCCTACTCGCACCATAACTGGTTGGTGAATATGCATGGACTATCAAAAATTAAACAAGGCAAACAAGAAGGATCATTTCCCACTACCCTTTATAGATCAATTGCTTGATAGGTTAATTGGGCAAGCCTTCTACTGTTTTTTGGATGGATATTCAGGATACAATCAGATAACGATTGACCCAAAGGAACAAGAAAAAACAACCTTCACTTGTCCCTTTTGCACATTCGCTTTTCGCAGAATGTCATTCAGGATATGCAATGTGATAGCACTCAAAAAGTGCTAATATTTAGCTCCTAAGTCTTGAGAATTAGAATAATTATTTGGGCTTAATTGATATATTTTGTATAATTTAATTGTTAAGGGATAAATCGGGCATTTGCGTTAATTAAGGGCTTAAATGAGAAATTTAGAACATTTTATTAATTAATCGTTTTGAGTAAGTATACTACATTAATTAAATAATCTAATATTTAATTTAAAATTGATTAGTGGCTTAATGGCGGTGCCACCATTAAGGAAATGGGGTAGCCTAGGTTCAAATCTAGGTGGATGTATGTTTTTCTTACATTTTTGTAAAAGTCAATAGCTCCAGAATGGTCAACGGTCAACACATCAGGCCCAGCCCAACGCTCATCATCCCAGACGCGCGCGACCTCGATCAACACCTCCACGCGGGCCTCGACCATCTTCGGCCCCCAGTCCAGACGATGCGTGCGCGACCCGCTCCAACACACCCCGACCCGCGGCCCAGATGCGAGCGACGCACTCCAACACGCCCCGACCCGCGGCCCCTTGCTCGCCCCAGACGCGACCCGCTCCACGCCTGACGACCCGACCCGCCTCGCGCCCGCTCAGCGACCCGCGCGCCCAGCACTTCCCAGACATGCGCGCGCGACCCAATCTGCCAGTTTCGGCCCATACTCATTTTTTTTCTTCAGTTTTTAACCTAGTTTTAGCCGCACTATTCATAGATAAATTTTTTATTTTAGACCTTTAGCCTCGGGATTGGTGAGTTTTTTACCAAATTCCATGGTTTTTGGGCAATTTTGGATCAATTTTCAACACATTTGGCTAAGGTAAGTGCTCTAATTTGAGTTTAAGGATTGATTTGTTGATGTGAATAAGTGAGATTTGAACCGTTTAATGAATACTTAGTTTGTTCCAGCGTTCAACTCTTCTCTACTCTTGAGCATTAAATTCCAGCATGATTTTCTCTATGGATTGACTCCCATTTAGTTTGTTGTATGTTGGATTAGTTAAAAATTCATGAAGTAGCGATCGCACCTTATGTTTTGAGTAACGGTAATCTAACGTGCCCGAATGAATAAGGCATTATTTGTTTTGGTTGCATGATAGATTGTAGAGAAAGAGTAAAACCGAGTACGTTGTTAGAGATCTCTGCAATTTGCTCGTCGCATGACTACCCGTCGCTCGCGACTAATTCTAATTTGGGAGAGCGATTGCCCCTAAGTTCGAATTATTAGCGAAGTTTAGTTTAGAGCCGTCAACTCTTTTCTAATTACTTGGGATTACTCGTTTCTAATTAAAGCATGAGATTACTTATTTTGATTAAGCCTTGTAATTTGCGTGAATGTTAACAAAAACCGGCTAAGTCCTTTTGTGTCTATGATCTGAATTACATCAACAGTCAATCCCGACACTCAAATTAGGAGCACATGTTACATTTAATTTCTTGTTATCTATTTTTCCGTTAGCTTAATTCTTGCATGTTTTAATTTTAGTTTCGTTTCCTTTAACTTTCTCCCCTTTTTACTTGTTGTTTTTAATTAAGGCAAATAAAAATCAATTAGGAGAAAATAATTTAGGTTCCCTGTGGTTCGACACCCGACTACCACTAGCTGCAAAGCTTAGTAGTATCAGATTTATAAATGTTATTTTGGCGGGATTCGACACCCCAAGCATAGAGAACTATACCCAAAAGTTCTCTTACCACAATGCGCCCGCAACATTTCAGCGGTGCATGCTTGCGATTTTTTCTAATTTAGCTGAGTCAATTGTTGAGATCTTTATGGATGTTTTTTATGTTTTTGGTGACTCTTTTGGGCAGTGCTTAGTGAATTTAGGAAGAGTGTTAGAAAGATGTGAGAAGACAAATTTAGTTCTTAATTGGGAAAAATGCCACTTCATGGTGAGAGAGGGAATTGTTTTAGGACATAGAGTGTCCAGAGAGGGGATTGAAGTTGATAAAGCCAAGGTGGAGGTCATTGAGAAACTAAATCCACCAACAAACATCAAAGGAATTATAAGTTTTTTAGGACACGTAGGATTTTATAAGAGGTTTATTCGAGACTTTTCAAAAATTTCAAAACCCCTATGCGAGCTTTTAGAGTTAAATAGGACATTTATCTTCTCGGATGAATGTTTGACTGCGTGGAAAGTTGAAACATGCATTAGTGCATGCGCCAATAGTCATAGGACCAGATTGGGAAGCTCCTTTTGAGCTAATGTGCGATGCGAGTGACTACGCGATAGGCGCAATGCTAGGGCAAAAAGTAGAAAAGCTAACTCACCCAATTTATTATGCAAGCAAGACGCTGAACGAAACTCGGTGTAACTATACCACGACTGAAAAAGAAATGCTAGCGGTGGTATTTGCTTGTGAAAAATTCAGAGCTTATCTTGTTGGCAACAAGACCACTGTATACACTGATCATGAAACCATCAAATATTTGATGAACAAGGTTGATGCTAAACCTAGATTAATACGTTGGGTCTTGTTATTGCAGGAATTTGATTTAGAGATCAAAGACAAAAAAAGGGTATGAAAATGTAATTGCGGATCATTTATCAAGATTGGAAGGATCTCGCGAAGAAAATGCTGAAGCTGCATTTATGGATTCGTTTATTGATGAACAAATTTTCACTCTAACACTTGGTGATGAAAAACTAGAACCATGGTTTGCTGACATCGCTAACTTTCCTGCTTCTCAGGTAATGCCAGAATTTGATAGGAGCCAAGATAGAAAGAAATTTCTAAATGAGACAAAGAAATACTTATGGGACGACCCAGTTTTATATAGATGTTGTGCAGATGGAATGCTGAGAAAATGCGTCACCGCAACAGAGGCAGTGACCATTCTAACACATTGTCACACAATAGTTTATGGGGGTCATTTCAGTGGTCAACGGACCGCCGCCAAGGTATTTCAGTGTGGTTATTTTTGGCCAACTATTTTTAAGGATGCACACTTATTTGCTAAGACATGCAATGAATGCCAACGCACTGGAAATATAAGTCGGAGGGAGGAAATTCTCCTAACTTATATTCTAGAGCTGAAGCTTTTCGATGTATGGGGAATAAACTTCATGGGTCCATCCCCTCCGTCAGCAGGTAACCTTTACATCCTATTAGCAGTTGATTATGTCTCTAAATGGGTAGAAGTCGTAGCATGTCCCTTGAATGATGCTAAAACTGTGTTGAAATTCTTGAATAAGCATGTGTTCACAAGGTTTGGCACACCCAGGGCTATCATTAGTGATAAGGGTACGCATTTTATCAATAGATTCATGGCTAATATATTAGCTAAATATAATGTAAAGCATAGGGTAACAACACCTTATCACCCTCACACTAACGGCCAAGCAGAGATCTCCAATAGGGAAATTAAGAGCATACTAGAGAAAGTTGTGAAACCTAACCGAAAGGACTGGCCATTTAAGCTAGATGAAGCTCTATGGGCTTATAGTGATATAAAACACCTCTAGAAATGTCTCCTTATCGTTTAGTGTACGGCAAAGCGTGTCATTTACCACTTGAATTAGAGAACAAAGCTTTTTGGGCGCTTAAAGAATTAATTTTTTGCTTAACAGATGCAGGAACCTTGCGTTCCGTGCAATTGAATGAATTAGAGGAGCTTAGGCACATGGTATACGAGAATGCCAAGTTATATAAAGAGAAAACGAAAATATGGCATGGCAATAGCCTAAGGCCTAAGGATTTCAAGGAGGGTCAGAAAGTTTTGTTGTTTAATTCACGATTAAAGCTTTTTCCAGGAAAGCTGAAGTCAAGATGGTCAGGACCATTCATTGTAACCAAGGTTTTCACCTATGGTTCCATAGAGATACAACATCCAGAGAAGGGAGATCCATTCCTTGTAAATGGCGCAAGATTGAAGCATTTATATGGAGAAGAGGAGCAGAGGACGCTCTCAGCGTTCCTTTTAACAGAAGTCTAATCCTCTTGGGAAGAATTAAGGAGCACCCAATTTGCAAAGATGACATCTTTATTGCTCCAGCTGTGTTAATTTCATTTTAGTACGTTAATTTTTTTAATTTAATTTAAGTTTTGACATTTAATTATTGATTTCTTTTTGGATGAAGGAAGTAATTGCCAAGAGGGCGGTAAAGAGGACTAACAGCTAGAACAAAATTTAAAGAGGGAGCAAAAGCAATCGGCTACAGTGATTCAGTAGGATGTGACGTTGAGCGAACGTTGCGATTTTACCATAACCGGTAAAATCCCAACGGTAACTTTTCCAAGCACCTCATTGGGTGAGAAATTGTCGGCTTAATGATAACAACAGCAAACGACTCTCCAGCCCTGAAAATCTATAAAAGCCTCTCTTTTCCACTCTCCAAAATACGCTTTCATATTTTAAACCTTCCAAGAAAGAAAAATCCCTCGACCTGCCGTCCGCATATACTCTCAAAGCCCTAAGCCAAAAATCTGAGCTTTCACCAAACACAAAAATGGTATCGACTAGGGAATCGCTGCGATCATCATCGTCAGCAACCAAAGGCTCCAAAGGAAGCAGGGAGCTTGAGAGCGAAAGGAAAGAAGCAACAGCTGTTGACGAACCAACCGTCGTCAGTACCACCACGATGATAACGCTAACTGGCGCAGAAGCTTCTGTGGCAGTCGAGCAAGAGCTTTTGATTCCAACCACACAAAAAGAAGAACCGAGCGGTAAGTATAAAAAGACCAAGAAGATTAAAAAGCATCGGAGAAAGGACGAATAGAGCCTAGACTCGCCGTCAGCAGCCCCCTCAATCCAAGAATTGTAGAGCCCTACGTCTATGACGTCAAAAAAGCGGTCCTGGACCGAGATTTCGCCGATGCGACAACCTGACTTAACTAGTGAGGCTGTCAGAGACGAAGGACCTGAAGAAGGACCTGAGGCTGAGATAGCCAGAAGCCCAGAAAAAGACGTGGGAGCAGCTGAGAAGGTGAGTCTTGAAGAAGAGAAGCATGAGGAAGAAAAAGAGGAAGAGCAAGAAGAAAAGCTGTTGCGTGCTCAATGTGTTAAAATAAATAAGCAATAAGATAGAAAGAGCACTCAGAACATGCAAGCATACATGATCTTATAGCAAGTAGTAAGTATTTTTTCATTCGTTTTCCCACAGAGATTTATTATAAGCTATTCATGAAGTGTTTTGTTAAGAAAGAATGGATGGGTTTGATGGGGTAGAATTGGTTTTAAATTGTCTATTTTCTAAGGAATGTGTAAAGGGTAGCAACATAAACAAATGCAAATCAAAGTTAAACTCAAAGGAAAATAGATGAGATTAATAAACGAATAAGAAAACAGCTAAACAGAATTGTGAACTTAGCAGAATTGCGGAAACAGCAATTCTACCGCAATTTTCCTAACAGCGAAAGTGTGTAAAATGGAGAAACAAGGGCTACTAACGACTCCTCTATAGGCATTTTCTCACGATTCTCAAGCATTGGATCAACTCTCTATGCATCAAACTCACTCAATCTTATGTATCGTCCGATTTCATGCATTAGATTCTTTAGTTTACTCATGTCCAAGTAAGGTCTTAAGCATCTTGTTAAAGCAGAAAGTTATGGTTTGTACTAGGAAAACGCCTATTCCTAGGTCGTTTTCTGGCTACCTTGAAAGGCTAGCATGAGTGTATGACTCTGAACTCTTACTCCTTCCAGAGGTTAGGAGTTCTTTGGACAAAATGGATGGCCAATCGAAATTGACCGTGAGATGAAGCTTACATACAATCAATGCTTCGAGAGCTATCCTACATGCTTGGTTCACGTTTTTTAGCCTATAGTATTGTCATTAGCATGCCCCTATGTGACTTAGTTACTCATGGATGTGGGGAGAACAGAAATAGAAGATAAAACAGACATGTTCAGAAGGAATTTAAAGACAAAACAGTAGGGGAAAACAGTAGACTGCAAAGGTAAGAAACTGTGAAATACTGAATTTTGCTTTTGATTACTTGATTGTTTGAAGGATCAAAAGAAAGCTTAAAATGAATAACACAAAGACAGAACTCCACGAAATGCAATAAACTAGCTACTAGAATAGAAACAACAACTAAACAATGCTGGAAAGTAGAAATGAAAAACAGAAAGCAGGTAAATGAGCTTGAATGCCTCGTCGCAACCGCCTCGGCTGAAGGATGAGAAAGATCAGCCTTGCTTGGATGAATCCAATCGGGAGAGAAGATAGATCTCCTCTCCTTCCTATCAGATTATCGATTCCAACAGCTGAGCTTCGCAAACCAACAGACGGCAAAGGAAAACAGGAGAAAAGATGGAGTTGCGAGAAGACTTCTACGCTTTCGGATGATGATTGAACCCTCGACTTTGACCCCCTTTTATAGTAATCTGCAGGTGCGTTTGGGCCAAGGAGAACCATTAATCTTCAACGTCGTACTTCAAAATGGATGGAGGAGAAAGAACGAATCCCTGAAATAACGGAAATTAACAAAAAAAGATCAGTCAACTTACGGTTTTCACTTGAAACATTGCGGTCTCAGCAATGTTTCCGCAATGCTGTCGCAATGTAGTTTTTTCATTCTTTTACTTCGTTTTTCAATCCTTTTCTTTCCTTTTGCACACAAGTCCTAATTTAGCTATCTTCTTCTATTTATCATATATAAGCATAGGTTTAAGCTAAATCCTATCAAAAACACCTAAGAGTGTGCATATTTCTAAGCTAAATAAGTCCTAAATAAGTCACTTTTGGAGACATAACACACCCCCAAACTTGAGGTTTTGCTCGTCCTCGAGCAAACTAAGGACTTTCCTAGGCTGCTGTTTCATCTTCTTTAACTACTTACTGACTCCCCTATATCCCTATCTATAGCAGTGCTGTCCTGTGACACACTTCTAAGTTTAAAACTATCCTCTTATCTAGCTTCTTCTGACTTCGCATGCCTAATACTCCTACTGTTTTATTAACTCCCTACAACTGATCTACTTGCTTTTGTCATACCCTGCCACTATCCCTAAGGTTTCAAATTCTACCTAGCTTTACCCCAAACTCAGTACATGCTTCTAGTTTTTACTTTCGAGCTACCTAGGATTCCTTAGAGTCATGCCAGTCTTAGTATTAACAGTGTCAGTAGTACTTTAAGAGAACAACCTAAACCCTGGCATCACTACATTGGACATACATTCATCTCCCTAACAACCCTACAAGCTACAACTTTGTGCTCAGCTAATTGAGGATCAGAGTTCTTTTTAATCAGGACATCTAAGCCACAAAGTTGCAACTCCTAGGTATACATTCTTCTTCCCTACTTTTCCTTTTTCTTTCTTTCTTACTTAGGTGGAGCCTTTCCTTTGGTTGCCCTTTGATGCAATGCCACTTGTGGGTTACACACTTGACACTGATTACTTAGCAACCTAAGAGAGACACCCCTCTTTATTCTATTTTTCATTTTTTTTTTTCAGCTCATCATTTTTTTGTAAAGGAGAAGAAGAATGCTTATGCTTTTAAGGGAGAGAGGAATGTTCCTAGGCCTAGGGTGGCCTCCCCCAAACTTAAACTACTCATTGTCCCCAATGAGTGTCTGAGGTGGCACACCCCCAAACTTGTTCTAGAAGCATCTAGTCTAAGATAAAACAAAGAGAATCTAAAAGCCCTAGGCATAGACAGAACATGCTAAAAGTAATTATCACAGCAGCAGAATTGTAAAAAAAAAAACAGGCAGGCAAGGACTTAAAGCTATGCATGCTGAGCACTGTGTAGAGGTTAATTTAAACTATCAAAGGGTGTCCTATGACACTCATCCAACATGCTTTTAGATAAGCTATATAAGGTAATCATGCTAGCAGCAGAAGAAAGAATTTAAACAGAACCAACCTAGCTAAACAGACAGTCAAAAACATGTATTCAGTAATAAAAATTGCGATTTCCGCAATTATTTCGCAATAAAGACAGGGCAGATATATCAGTGATTAAGGCCCCTACGCATGCTTTTTCCAGTCATTCAAGCTCTCTAAAAATGAAACTAAACTAATCTACCTAATCAGCTAGCATCAGACTACACTAAACAATTGAAAAACTTAAAACTCAGCAACTAAAACAGATCAAAATATTAATTAAAAACAGCATAATTCACACGGTTCACAAAAAGCAGTTTGTTTTTTTTCTAAGGGAACAACAATACTCCCTTCAGTGCTTCTCAAACCAGCACTCAGATGTCTTCATCCTCATCAGGCCTTCGTGGTCTTGGAGGCGCCCATGGCGTTAGCAGGTCCGTGGGGAATTCAGGGAAAAGGCACCCCAGCTGGTCAGCAACCTCTTTGTCTCTCGCCTGTGCATATGTGGCCCATTGAGCCATCTTCTTCTGTAAATCCATCAGGCAAGTCATGGTCAGGGACTGAGCAGCAGCTAGACCATCCGGCTCGAACTCCATATTGCCCTTCCTTCGCAACCTCAAGGCAGTAGGCAACTCGATGTAGCCCGTGTAGGCCATCTGCCTTTCCAGTCGCTCAATGGGGACCCCTGCACGCAATCAGAGTTTAGTAATAGTATTAGGGAAGAACAATGGACCCTTACCCTTCTTGGCGCAGTCAGTAATGGAAGCTGCAATGACTTCGCCCACGTTGATTGTGAGACCTCGCATGATTGCATAAACCAGCAGCGATCTGCTCTGGTTGATTGTGGTCTCATGTGTCACGGGGGACAGCTTCCTTCTAACGAAGGAAAACCAGACAGCCGCCTTGGCTGTAAGGGTGGCACTCATCAGGGTGTGCCTCCCATTGCGCGACACGGTCCATGATGCTTCAGGCTGGCCAATAATCCGAATGGCCTCCTCCAAGACGGCTTCAGTAGGCTCATCAACAATCCTCGCATAGTCAGTGTGTTTTTGGCCCTTGAGGCCATAAGCTTCGTTGATTGCCCTTGCTGAGAAGTCCACTTCAACCCCTCTGACCACAGATAGGCCATCCTCAGGATTCGTCAGATTGGCGTAGAAGTCATACACCATGCTGGAGTAGGCTGGATTGGGTGGCCTGCACAACTCCTCCCAACCATGATTCGTGATCCCTGCGCGCAAGAATTGCGGCAGGTCAGCAGGTGCATCGAGGAATCCCTTCTCGTGCAGCAACTCCCTCTTCCTCAGCTCAGCGCCTTTGGACTCAGCGTCAGAAGATACGTACCTCACTGACTGAGGCTCATCTTCAGGGTACAGTTTGGCCTTCCCCTTGTCTTTCAGTTTGGCTGACTCAGCAGCCTCAATCTTGAGCTTCTTTGGGGACGGCTCGTCACTCCCCTTCTTGGATGAAGGCACAACCCTGGACTTCTTCTTCTTCTTGGACTTCTTTTTTGTTCTTGGCCGTTTGGCCTTGACAACCGTGGCTTCCTTCTTCCTCAATCGTGCCTTCGTTGTCATCTGCTGGAGGCAATCCCCCAGTGTCTCGTCCATCGAGTCATTCTTCTGTGCAGGGCTCTCAGGGCTGGCTTCCCTCAAAGGAGAGAAGACCTCTTCTTCCTCACCTTCCCCACTGCCCTGCGTTGATTCTTGATACTCGCCATATGGGAATTCAGGGTCAGGTTGTGGGGAAGTGGGCGCTGCCTCAGGACTCTCGGCTGGTGGGGTACACTCAGAACTCTGCGGTGATGAAGGCAGCTCAGGGCTCTGCGCTGGTGGCGATGAGGAGAGCTCAGGGCTTCGAACCGGTGGAGATGATGAAGGGCTGTGCTCGGCTGTCTCGTGAGATGGCTGGCCCAATTCTTGACTCTCCACAGAGGGAGTCTTTTTCTTGATTTCTTCTTCGGCCATAGCCATACTCCATTTGCGCTTCTTGGGCGTGCCTGCTGGTTCAGAGGGTCCAGCAGGTATCTCCGTGACAACCTTCCACTTCTTCTTGCGGATAGGCAGTTTGGGCAGGCGTTCAGTGCGCGCAGCCTCAGCATCAGCCAAGGCAAGCAGTGCTTCCCTCGCAGCCGTTTCAGCTTCATCAGCCCTTTTCTTGGACGCAGATCGTTCGGCTCTTGTTAGCACCATTGTTGAATTGTGGAGATTTGGAGAGAGGAATCACAGATGAAGAGGAAAGCAGCTTTCTTGGAGTTCAGATAATGGGAGAATCGTACGGAACAACGCGCCTTCTAACGGATATAAAGAAAACACAAAAAATCCCAACGGCTATATTTTTGCGGATTCTGCAAATCCAGCGCAATTCTAGTGACCGTTGGAGATTTTCTGCATTTAAATGTCAATCTTTGTTCAACCGTATCTTTGATTTGGCCCAATATCTCCTTGATCTTTTCAGCTGGATTTAATCTCCTTGATTCCCTCTATTGATTCCCTAAAAAAAGAAATAAAATCAACATCAAATTCGTAATTAAAATCCTACAAACATATACACAAACGATAATCGGAAAAAATGGAAAAAATAAACTAAGGCATGAGCCCCGTCTGGACGAGCACAACAATCACTCGTCCTCTCTCGTTCTTAATTTCACGCTTCAGTCAAGAGGAAGGCCGAGAGAGTCTTCACATCTCCTTCCTCATAGTAGTGCTTCAACCTTGCACCATTAACCATGAATGGTTGTCCTTGCTGCAGGTTCTTTATCTCGATGGCACCATGAACAAACACATTAGTAATTACAAATGGACCTGACCATCTAGACTTAAGTTTGCCTGGAAATAATTTCAATCGTGAGTTAAATAATAAAACAAGTTGGCCTTTCTTAAAGTCCTTAATCCTAAGTCTACTGTCGTGCCAAATCTTGGTCTTTTCCTTATACATTTTGGCATTTTCATAAGACATATGCCTAAGCTCATCAAGCTCATGTAATTGCAAAGACCGCAACGTTCCCGCATCGGTCACACAATAATTCAACTCTTTTAGTGCCCAAAATGCCTTAATTTCTAACTCGAATGGAAGATGACAAGCTTTACCATACACAAGTCTGTAGGGAGACATACCTAGGGGTGTCTTATATGCAGTTCTATACGCCCAAAGTGCATCTTCGAGTTTAAACGCCCAATCCTTTCTGTTGGGTTTGACCACTTTTTCTAGGATGTTCTTAATCTCCCTATTTGAAATTTCAGCCTGTCCATTCGAGTGTGGGTGATAGTGGTGGCTACTCTATGTCTGATGTTATACTTGGCCAACACTCTCTCCATAGCTTTATTAATGAAATGTGTCCCCTCATCACTAATGATAGCACGAGGTGTTCCAAACCTAGTAAAAATGTGCCTATGCAAGAATTTTATGACTGTTTTGGCATCATTATTGGGACATGCTATGGCCTCTACCCACTTGGATACATAGTCTACTGCCACTAATATGTAAAGGTTACCTGATGATGGGGGAAATGGTCCCATGAAGTCAATGCCCCACACATCAAAGAGCTCCAACTCTAAGATGTAGGTGAGAGGCATTTCATCCTTGCGACTGAGGTTACCTGTTCTTTGGCATTCATCACAGCTGTGGGCATAGTTGTGGGCATCCTTGAAGATCGTTGGCCAATAGTAGCCACTCTGAAATACCTTTGCAGCTGTTCTTTGGCCACCAAAGTGTCCACCATAAGGAGCTGTGTGGCAGTGCTGCAGCACAGACTTCGCCTCAGCAGCTGAAACACACTTCCTGAGCAGACCATCAGCACATGTCTTGTAAAGTGTGGGATCATCCCATATGAATTTCCTTGCCTCATGAAGGAACCTCTTCTTCTCTTGGCCTCCCTTGAAAGATGGTAGTACCTGTGATGCAAGGAAGTTAGCAATGTCAGCAAACCAAGGTTCCTCATCGTTATCACGATGAGTCAATACAAAGACATGTTCATCAATAAAAGCATCAGAAATTGCGGTTTCCGCAATTTTTTCGCAATTATGCTGCAATCTAGAAAGATGATTCGCAACCACATTTTCACATCCTTTCTTATCTCTAATGTCTAGATCAAACTCTTGCAGCAGCAAAACCCATCTAATCAACCTAGGCTTAACATCAGCCTTCCTCATAAGGTACTTCAAAGCAGAATGGTCAGTGTACACGATTGTCCTAGTGCCTACAATGTAATTCCTAAACTTCTCACAAGCAAACACTACAGCTAGCATCTCCTTCTCAGTAGTTGTGTAATTACATTGTGCCTCATTAAGTGTCTTACTAGCATAGTATACAGGGTGTGTTAACTTGTCAATCTTCTGTCCTAACATAACCCCTACAGCATAGTCACTGGCGTCACATAACATCTCAAAGGGAAGATCCCAATTAGGCCCTACTATAATAGGTGCTGTGACTAGTGCTTTCTTAAGGGTTTTCCAAGCTAGGACACACTCTTTAGAGAAAATGAATGGTTTGTTTAGCTCTAGAAGCTCACATAGAGGTTTGGAGATCTTAGAAAAGTAGTTAATGAACCTTCTATAGAAACCAGCATGCCCTAAGAAACTTCTAATGGCCTTGACATTTTGGGGTTCTACCAATTTCTCTATTATTTCAATTTTTGCCCTGTCAACTTCTACACCTGCCCTTGACACTCTATGACCTAAGACAATCCCTTCATCCACCATGAAGTGGCACTTTTCCCAATTTAGGACTAGGTTGGTCTCCTCACACCTAGCCAGGACTTGTCCTAGGTTCTCTAGACAGTTTGTAAATGAATCCCCAAAGACTGAGAAATCATCCATGAATATCTCTATCATGGACTCATCCAAATCAGAGAAGATTGCCAACATGCACCTTTGGAAAGTTGCCGGTGCATTGCATAAGTCAAAAGGCATTCTGCGAAAGGCAAAAGTTCCAAAAGGGCAGGTGAAGGTAGTCTTCTCTTGGTCCTTAGGGTCTATAGTAATCTGGTTATATCCTGAATAACCGTCTAAGAAACAGTAGTAAGCTCTACCAGCTATTCTGTCTAACATTTGGTCAATGAATGGTAGAGGGAAATGGTCTTTTTTGGTCTCTTTATTTAGTTTCCTATAATCCATGCAAACTCTCCATCCTGTGATAGTCCTTGTTGGAATCAGTTCATTGTTCTCATTGACTACCACAGTCATCCCCCCCTTCTTAGGTACACATTGTATAGGGCTCACCCACTGACTACTAGCTATGGGGAAGATCACACCAGCATCTAACCATTTAATTATTTCTTTCTTAACTACCTCTTTCATAGAGGGATTCAGCCTACGTTGGTGATCTACTCTAGGTGTATGCTCTTCCTCTAATATAATCTTATGCATGCAATAAGAAGGGCTAATGCCTCTAATATCAACAATAGTCCATGCAATAGCCTTCCTATGTTGCTTAAGTAGTAAAATCAGTTCAACCTCATGCTTTTCACTTAATTTAGAAGAAATAATCACAGGCAACGTATCATTACTTCCTAGATATGCATACTTGAGGTGAGTGGGGAGAGGTTTTAATTCTAAGACAGGTGGATGCTCAATGGATGGTTTTAATGGATTCAAAGATTTTTCAGTTAAGTCAATATTCATACAAACATGTTGAGGGTTATTTACAGGTATGTCCATTATCTCAGCTATGTTTAAGTCAGTTAATTCTAATCCTACATACTCATGAGCATGCTTAGTCAACAATTCATGCTCCAATTGTTCTTCCATTAATGAATCTACAATGTCCATGCTAGCACAAGATTCAGAGTCAGAGGGGTACCTTAAGGCTTTATAAACACTAAATTTCACCTCTTCATCATGAACCCTCATAGTGAGCTCACCTTTTTGGACATCTATCAGTGCCCTACCTGTGGCTAGAAATGGTCTACCTAACAGGATGGGGACCTCCTTGTCTGCTTCATAATCCAGGATAATGAAATCTGCAAGGAAAATAAACTTGTCAACTTTTACAAGAATATCCTCAATCTTACCTTCAGGGTATGCTATGGATCTGTCTGCTAGTTGTAAAGTGACAGTGGTTGGACGTGCTTCTCCTATTCCTAGCTGGCAGAATAGTGATAGGGGCATGAGGTTTATGCTGGCTCCCAGGTCACAAAGAGCTCTGCCCACGTGCTTGCCTCCTAGCTCTACAGGTAAGGTGAAGGAACCAGGATCCTTCTCCTTCTTGGGTAGCTTGTTCTGGAGTATGGCACTGCACTCCTCAGTGAGATTGACTGTTTCAAACTCACCAATGATTTTCTTGTTAGTTATAATATCCTTCAAAAACTTTACATAAGAAGGCATAGACTCTAAAACTTCTACAAAAGGAATATTAACATGCACTTGCTTAAGAATTTCTAGAAATTTATTAAAGTGCACTTCCTGTTCTTGTTTTTTCTTTAGCCTTCTAGGAAATGGAGGTGGTGGCACATATGCAGGCACTTCAGGTCGCCTTAGGATTGGTGGAGGCCTTGGAATTTCTTCTATCTCCTCTATGAGTGGCTCCAGCCTTTGTCCTGATGTGTTTGTTGGTGGTGGACCTTGGTTTGGCAGAGACTCCAGTGGAGCACTAGACTCAGTGTTCTCTACTCTCTTTGGTGTGTCCTTGGTGCTGTTCACCAATGGTCTCCCACTTCTGAGTTCAATTGCTTGAACTTGCTCTTTACCATCTCTCCTTGGCACTTCAGTGTCAGCAGGGAGTCTACCTTGGGGCCTACTTTTGATTTCATTGGCTAGTTGCCCTATTTGGTTCTTTAGGCTCCTAAGAGTAGCTTGCTGGCTCTGTAGAGTGGCATCATTCTTGGCTATGTATTCCTTAAGTAAGTTTTCTACAGAAGATCCTACAGGTTGGTTGTATGGTTTTTGATACATTGACTGGTTATGTTGGGGAGTGAAACCAGGTGTTCCACTCGGTCTTGGTTGGTTAGGAGCTTGGTTAGCATTTTGTTGGCCACCCCATGACAGGTTTGGGTGGTTCCTCCAACCAGGGTTGTAAGTATTGGAATAGGGGTTGTTCCTAGGCTGTTGTTGGCTTCCAATATAGCAGACTGAGGCTGGATTCCCAGGGCAGTATTCATACAGGTGCCCTTCCCCACAGAATCCACAGATAAGTGTCTCACCTTGACTTGGTTGGGTGCCCATTGACATGGCTGTGGCGGTGTTGACACTTGTTTGGAGATTGGTTTGAGCCATTTGCTTAACTAGGTTGGTCAGGGCATTTATTTGGCTGCTCATTGCACTTAGAGCATCCTTGTCTTGAGCTCTAGTTGGCTCAACTGGATCATCTGACCACCTACAGTGAGATGCTGAGATCTTCTCCAAGATCTCATAGGCCTCGTTGTAACTCTTGGACAACATGGAACCACCAGCAGATGAATTTAAGACTTGTCTAGTGCTGGGGTTGCATCCTTTGAAAAAGACCTCTATTTGGATACACCATGGGATGCCATGATGTGGACATTTGAGAAGAAGGTCCTTGAACCTTGTCCAAGCTTCGTGAAGAGACTCAGTGTCAGCTTGTTTGAACTTGATTATGTCATCACGAAAGGTAGAATTCCTATCAGGTGGGAAGTATTTGACTAGGAATTTCTCTGCTAAGTCTGTCCAATTAAGGACTGATCTTGAGGGTAATGAGTTTAACCACGTTTTGACTTTGTCCCTCAAAGAGTAAGGGAAAAGGTATAGCCTCAAGGCTTCTTGGGAAACTCCAGGGATGAGAAAGGTATCACTGACTCCTAAGAAGTTTCTAAGATGGTTGTGGGGGTCCTCATTTTCCACTCCAAAGAATTGTCCCACAGTGGACAACATTTGGAACATCACTGGCTTTAACTCGAATGAGTTGGCAGTGATTTCAGGACGAATTATGCTGGGGTTCAGCTCCCCAGGCATAGGAACTAAGTATGAGAGAATGGCACTATTCTTATCATTCGCTATTTCGATGGGATTGCGAGTGACAGGTACCGGATTTGGAACTATTCCAGCCATTTCTTCTTGAGACAATTGCGGAGGAATTGTGGTTCCCGCAATTATTTGAGGTATAGAGGGTTGGTTAAAGAGACGTTTCTTGGCTTTATTTCTGGCTCTAAATAGTCTCTCGGGCTCAGGATTGAACTCTAGATCACTACTTGAAGGCTCACTCATAAACTAACCCGATGGTACCTGTAAAAGAAATGAAACTAGATTAGTTACAATAGACAGTAAACTTGGTGTTTCAAACTTAACAAACTTCGTTTTCACTTAAATAAGTCCCCGGCAGCGGCGCCAAAAACTTGTTGCGTGCTCAATGTGTTAAAATAAATAAGCAATAAGATAGAAAGAGCACTCAGAACATGCAAGCATACATGATCTTATAGCAAGTAGTAAGTATTTTTTCATTCGTTTTCCCACAAAGATTTATTATAAGCTATTCATGAAGTGTTTTGTTAAGAAAGAATGGATGGGTTTGATGGGGTAGAATTGGTTTTAAATTGTCTATTTTCTAAGGAATGTGTAAAGGGTAGCAACATAAACAAATGCAAATCAAAGTTAAACTCAAAGGAAAAGAGATGAGATTAATAAACGAATAAGAAAACAGCTAAACAGAATTGTGAACTTAGCAGAATTGCGGAAACAGCAATTCTACCGCAATTTTCCTAACAGCGAAAGTGTGTAAAATGGAGAAACAAGGGCTACTAACGACTCCTCTATAGGCATTTTCTCACGATTCTCAAGCATTGGATCAACTCTCTATGCATCAAACTCACTCAATCTCATGTATCGTCCGATTCCATGCATTAGATTCTTTAGTTTACTCATGTCCAAGTAAGGTCTTAAGCATCTTGTTAAAGCAGAAAGTTATGGTTTGTACTAGGAAAACGCCTATTCCTAGGTCGTTTTCTGGCTACCTTGAAAGGCTAGCATGAGTGTATGACTCTGAACTCTTACTCCTTCCAGAGGTTAGGAGTTCTTTGGACAAAATGGATGGCCAATCGAAATTGCCCGTGGGATGAAGCTTACATACAATCAATGCTTCGAGAGCTATCCTACATGCTTGGTTCACGTTTTTTAGCCTATAGTAGTGTCATTAGCATGCCCCTATGTGACTTAGTTACTCATGGATGTGGGGAGAACAGAAATAGAAGATAAAACAGACATGTTCAGAAGGAATTTAAAGACAAAACAGTAGGGGAAAACAATAGACTGCAAAGGTAAGAAACTGTGAAATACTGAATTTTGCTTTTGATTACTTGATTGTTTGAAGGAACAAAAGAAAGCTTAAAATGAATAACACAAAGACAGAACTCCACGAAATGCAATAAACTAGCTACTAGAACAGAAACAACAACTAAACAATGCTGGAAAGTAGAAATGAAAAACAGAAAGCAGGTAAATGAGCTTGAATGCCTCGTCGCAACCGCCTCGGCTGAAGGATGAGAAAGATCAGCCTTGCTTGGATGAATCCAATCGGGAGAGAAGATAGATCTCCTCTCCTTCCTATCAGATTATCGATTCCAACAGCTGAGCTTCGCAAACCAACAGACGGCAAAGGAAAACAGGAGAAAAGATGGAGCTGCGAGAAGACTTCTACGCTTTCGGATGATGATTGAACCCTCGACTTTGACCCCCTTTTATAGTAATCTGCAGGTGCGTTTGGGCCAAGGAGAACTGATAGCTCTAAAATAGAGCTATAATTATAGACTTAATTCTAGCTAAATGCCATGCTTAATTCAATTAAATCTACTTATTTTAGGTATTTCGTGGCAAAGAGCTCGGGAAGTCAAATTATGAATTTCAGGGCTAAATCGGTCATTTAAGAGGTTTCGGGAAGTGTTCGGGTCAAAAAGATAGGCCAAACGGAGTTCGGGAGCAAAAACGACCCAAAATGGGGTTTAGACCCGAGAGGTCAGCGCCCAGGCGCCGGCGCCCAGCGCCCAGGCGCCAAGCACCAGCAGCGCCCACGTCCGCGCGCGCATCGCCCAGCACCAGCAGCACGACCGCGCCCAGACGGCCAGACGCGCGCGCGCCCCGTGCGCCCGTCATCGAAGGTCCGCGCGCGCCGCCTCGCCTCGCCTTCGCCCGATCCGCCCGCGCGCCCCAGCGCCCGTGTCCGCCGCGCGCCATCGCCTCGCCCGCGCGCGCTCGCCTGCCCAGCGCCCGTGTCCGCGCCCGCGCGCGCCACACGCCAACACCCGCGCGCGCTCGCCTGCCCACGCCCGTGTCCGCGCGCTCACCCTAGCCATGACTGTATTTGACCGTCATTAAAAGTCCCAAAAATGCCCGTCCTTAAAAGTCAAAGAAATTCTTGATTTTATAATTTTTTCCAGAGAGCTCAGCGCCTAGGCGCTGACTTATGGCGCCTAGGCGCTGTCCGGAATCTGTGCGCGCGCGCCCGCGGCGCCTAGGCGCTGACTTATGGCGCCTAGGCGCTATTCTGACGCAGAAATGGGTATTTAAGCCCATTTTCTGATTTTAGGTCATTATCCTATTCTTTTCCCCCTCGGGATTGCCGTTTTTCTCTCTCTTTTTCTGGTTTTTACCCATTTTTGGGTTGTATGAAGGAGACAACCTCCATGAATGCTTGGGCAAACTTCATCTCCATGGATAGCTAGAGGTTAGTGGTTGATTAGTTAAGTTTAGGGATTGATTACTTTTGTATTAGGTGAGGTTTAAGCTTAATTGAATATGTTTAGCATGAATGAATGAATTTCTTGCATCCCTTGGTCTGTATTAAGAACGACTAACTTGCCTTTCCGATTAGGAGTGACGTCCATAATTAGTTACGCATGCTTAGTGGGCTAATATTGATTTTTGACAAACCTCAATACTTAGTAGCGAAAGTCTAGCTCGTGGCTAATCAATTCGAACCCAAGTGACGTTGGGGATAGGAATTGATTAACGTTCTCACGGCGGGCTTAAGACTAAGAGATAAATCGAATTAATTTTAGGATTAGTTCGTCTCAATGATACCCGTTATTGTTCGTTAATTAATTTAAGAGTCATGAACTTAGATTAATTAGTGGGCATGTTTAATTAGGATTGCACTCACCTAATTAATTCATTGGGATGTTTTGGACCCGTTTGGGACATAACATTTTGTGTGCATGAAACGTCTCGGCTAATTCACATGTTAATCAATGAACCGAAATACATTAGATCAATCCCGACACTTGCTAATCAATCGAATTCGTCAATTTCATACTTCCCGTTTTATTTCTCCGTTAGCTTAAATTCAGTTTTCGCCACTGTTTTTCCCTTATTTTCCGTTAGCTTAAATTCTGTTTTTGTTACTTTGTTTTTCCAAACAAAATCCCCCCATTTTATCATTGCAAATTTAGTTCAATTAATTTAGGATTATTGATCACTCCCTGTGGATCGACCCCGTTACCACTTAGCTCCAAATTGCTCGGTGCATTCGGGTTTATAAATTTCATTTTGGCGGGTCTCGACAACCCGAAATTTGTGAACGTACAAAAGTTCACTACCAAGAACCATCAATCTTCAACGTCGTACTTCAAAATGGATGGAGGAGAAAGAACGAATCCCTGAAATAACGGAAATTAACAGAAAAAGATCAGTCAACTTACGGTTTTCACTTGAAACATTGCGGTCTCAGCAATGTTTCCGCAATGCTGTCGCAATGTAGTTTTTTCATTCTTTTACTTCGTTTTTCAATCCTTTTCTTTCCTTTTGCACACAAGTCCTAATTTAGCTACCTTCTTCTATTTATCATATATAAGCATAGGTTTAAGCTAAATCCTATCAAAAACACCTAAGAGTGTGCATATTTCTAAGCTAAATAAGTCCTAAATAAGTCACTTTTGGAGACATAACAAAAGCGCCGAAGGATTACCGCTCTAGTAGAAGAGCTAGATGCTGAATTGGGAGCAGAAACAGACGAGAAGCCCAAAAGAAAGAGAAAGAAGATGCTCGTGATCAAGGCCAAACCGCCGAAGCCGTCAAGAAAAGCTTCGCTTAAAGAACCGATGCCAGCACGAAAGATTAGCGTCAAGCCTGAGGCTGTGGAAGCAGCCAGAATGAAGGAAAAAGGGGAAATGCAAGATGTTTAAAGAGGACGAAGAAATGCCACCCGAACGATATATATCTGTTGAGGCGCGCGAGTGCGGAGCAATCTTATGAACGAGGGACCTCCTTTACGAAAATGGATTTATGGACGCTTTAAACGACCTCCCTCAATTTTTTAGGGCGAGAATTATCAACCATGGGTGGATCGAGTTCTGTCGACCTCCTGTAGCAGCCTATCCAGACATGGTGTATGACTTTTATGCCAACACTGAAAGAGAGGAAGAAGCGTATTCAGTGGTGCGAGGAGTGCATGTTGACTTCTCCCCAAAGGCCATCAACGATGCGTACGCTTTGTCAAACCAACAAAAGTCGGAGTATGCTTTGCTCATTGAAAATCCATCAGAAGCAGTGCTGGAAGCCGCCCTGAACGATTTCGGAAACCCACAGGCTTAGTGGTCAGTTTCCAAGCAAGGGAAGCATACCTTGCTGAACTCCCACTTGAAGGACAAGGTTGGCGTATGGTTTGCGCTGCTGAAGAGACATTTGCTCTCGGTTAACCACGAGACATAAATTAATCGTAACCGCACCCTCCTGCTGTATGCTTATGAAGGGATTCACAATCAATGTTGGCGAACTCATCTGCAAATCCATTAAGGAATGCTCAAAGAAAGAAAAAGGGCAACTATTTTTCCTTAACACGATTACAAAATTGTATTTGCTTGCAGGAGTAAAAGTCTCGGCTGAAGAGAAAAAATTCCCTTATACGGGACATATAGAGCTGCCAACGCATTTGAAGCTACGCAGGAAGAGAAATATGGAGATTGAGTTGAGCAATCTGGCGAATATGCAATGCACAGTAGCATGTCAGGTAGCAGATC
Organism: Herpetospermum pedunculosum; assembly: GCA_028017165.1. Taxonomy (NCBI): domain Eukaryota; kingdom Viridiplantae; phylum Streptophyta; class Magnoliopsida; order Cucurbitales; family Cucurbitaceae; genus Herpetospermum; species Herpetospermum pedunculosum. The sequence goes on along the minus strand of CM051528.1, from coordinate 45,380,300 downwards.
TGCAGCAAAAGCAGCTCAAGTGGGCTCTCTATGCCAAAGCAAGGGACGAAGCCCTCAGCGCCCACTTCCAATGTCAGTTCCCTGCTTTCCTTGAGGAGCTTCTTCAGCCGTGGGTGGCTTCGCGCGTTGATGATGAAGATGAACGAGAAGACTAGAATCGTTCGGGGAAGTTGTCACTCCCTATCTTAAATCTGCTTCTGATAACCCTGTTACCCCCCTCCCCCCCCCCCCAAAAAAAAAAAAAATGAAATCAATATTTGTCTGTTTACTTATTTTTTTAGGATATAGTAATTTAGTTTAATTCTTGTTCTTATGATTGCCCGCTGGGCCCAAGTAGTTAGTAGGGTAGTTAGGGTAGATAGGGTAGTTAGTATACCCTTGCATGATCGATTAATGAAAATTGCCTTTTGCATCCATTGTTGTCCATCATTCAAGAAGCATGTCACTCTCTCGTGCATGCTAATCATGTTATCTTGCATAAATTCTCTTTACTGTTGCGTTTGTTTTGTAAAACTAGCATTGTTACCACTTCTTTACGTCTTTGCCTTGTGATGTAACTGCCTGCTTTGATTGCATAGCTGTATGGTCTATTTTCTAAGTTAGTTGGGTAGGATAAGCTTGTTGGATGAGTGTCAAGCACTGAATTTAGGTAAAGCATTAAAACTCTCTAGGCAGTCAAATAAGACTGATAATACCATCCTCTTTGCGAGCCAAGCGATCTTATAGCACTGGATAAAGCCTAGGAGATCTCAACACAATTTAGCAATAGAAATGATCCTCTATCTCAGTCTTGTGTTAGATACTTCTAGCGAAGTTTGGGGGAGCCACCTTCCAATACTCTCATTGGGGACAATGAGAAGTTTAAGTTTGGGGGTGAGGCAACCTATAGAAAAGATGAAAAACTCAATAACATTCCTCTTTCCTAAGTAAAAGAACTTCTCTAAAAGTGCTAAAAAAAATTCTTTTCTCTAAGTTGCTGAATAACCAGGGTTGATTGTGAGCCTCACACTTGACACTGCGTAAAAAGGCAAATAAGAAGAAAGGAAAATGTAAAAAGAGCAAAAGTATATCAAAAGGGAAGGACTCATCATTCCCAGGATACAACTCTAAAAGGCTTGGATGTCTGATAGCTCCATTTTGGAGCTATATTTATGTCCCTAATTTATGATTATTACATGCTTAATCTTGCTTATCTGTGTTATTTATAGGTGTTCTCGGTAATTCGTTACCGGGCGCGTTTGACGTCGTTCGAGGCTTAATATCGCGTTTTAAGGACCTAAGAACGCCTCCGGGGAAGGGCCATGCAAATATATGAAGATTTGGCATTTTGAGAAGTTCAAAGGCAAAATACCATGCAAAAACCCGAGAGCAAGCGTTGAGCAGACAGCGTCTCGACGCTGGCTCGACGCTGCCTAGCGTCGAGACGCTCCGAAGTCTGAAGCGTCAATTGGAAATTCCACCCGAGAGCAAGCGTCGAGTGGTCAGCGTCTCGACGCTCGCTCGACACTGCACAGCGTCTCGACGCCGCCCGAGCGTCTCGACGCTGCCCCGACTCTGCGCGCTGGAAATTTAGGGCGCAGCGTCGAGACGCTGCCCTAGCGTCTCAACGCTCCGACGACATATAAAACATTTTTCCCGATTTTCAGCGGGTCTTAGCATCTTCTACCTTGGGCTCCGCACCTAATTGGACGTTTTTCAAGCCATTTCCACCATGGGAGAAGCTATTGGGCTTGGGTTGAAGCCATTTCAAGCCACATCCGTAATGAGTGAGTAGTTTAGAGCGTTTTTGGCTCGGGATTGTAAGGGATTAATGTAATTAGCATTTTTGGTGAGGTTGTTGTATTAAATTCTGATTTGGCTAGCACATTTGATTGGATTAGTTTCTTCTTCTTTGCATATTCCATGAACGCGTTTGATTGATAGGATTAGACAACTTTGATTTCAAGCATGTTTCATTAGTTAAAGATTTTGATGCCGTGCCTCTCTTAATCGCTAAGTAACACGGATTAGCGATGCCATAGAGCGCATAGGCTTCCTTGCGTTCTTGGTGTTCGTTCTTCTCGAAGTGGAAACTAAAATCGACACACTAATTTGGCTTCCACGTTAGATAGTCGTCGTAGTTAGCCCGTTGCTATCGATTTGTCTTGGGAGAGCGTTGGCCGCCAATGTCCAATCGATATGCCTTGATTAGCATAATTCGTTGTGTCTAATTATTATCCATGGGGCGTGTCTGAATCGATTTATTGATTGAGTCGAGCTGCGTATTCACCCGTATGTTTAACCAAAATTTGTCGTCAACCTATGATCCAATAACTCGCTAGTTCTTAATCCTGAGCGTCCCGAGTCGAACGCTCCGTTAGATAAGTTTTTATTTCCTCCTTGCGTTATTTTCCGTTAGCATATTTTAACTCAAAAATTCTCCCAATTCATTTATTTTTCTAGTTTGCAAATATAATTTGAATTAAGTCAAATTGGCACAATTCCCTGTGGATCGACCCCGTTACCGCTAGGCTGCTAATAGCTCGGTGAATTCGGGTAATTACAAATTAATTTTGGCGGGTCTCGACAACCCGATATTTGGCGATTGTTCAATAAAATCGCTACCAAAAATTGGCGCCGTTGCCGGGGAACTAAAGTCAATTCGGCCTAATTTAGATTTAAATTGTAGACTTTTTGAATTTTTATTTTTGTTTTGTGTATTCTTTGATTATTTGCAAGATTTGATTCGTTTGTTTAAGTGTGCTAGAGTGCCAAATTTTAATTAAGAAAATGAAAGTTCCTATGGATGGCAATGAAGCTAGAATCCCAAAAACGCTCAGGCAGTGGGCATCGGTTGATTTGGACCGCCAACCTTCTTGCATTTCCTATCCGGAAATCTCAGGTGAATTTGAGCTTAAATCTGGTTTAATTGACCATCTACCTTCTTTTTGTGGTGAATCAGAGGAGGACCCCATCAAGCATATCAAGGTTTTCCAAATGGTGAGTTCTGCTATGAGACCGAGCGATGTAACTGAAGATCACCTCAGTTTGCGGGCTTTTCCATTCACTTTGAAGGGGGAAGCACGGGACTGGCTGCATTACTTACCATCGGGAACCATTTCCACTTGGGGCAAATTGAAGAGTAAGTTTCTGGAAAGATATTTCCCAGCTTCAAGGGCCAAAGCCCTGAAAAAAGAGATCTACGGTTTCACCCAATCCAATGGAGAGGCATTTCACGAATGTTGGGAGAGATACGTTAAACTATGCGAGAGCTGCCCGAACCATCAGATAGCAGAGGCTGCGCTTATTCAGTTTTTCTATGACGGTTTGCAACCGTTCGACTGTCAGATGCTCGATGCCTCGAGTGGGGAAGCCCTCAGGGAAAAGACGCCTGCGGAGGCTAGACAGTTGATCTCCAACATGGCAGGGAACCTTCGAGAGTATGGAGGAGGAAACGCGCAAACTCGGTTATCGACTGACGTGGAATAGCTTAAGACGCAATTCTCTCAGGTATGTAGCGTCGTTCTTAAGTTACAAGAAAACTGATCGCAAGCTACTCCTTCTATTTCAGGTCAAGCCATTGAAGGCATGTTCAAATCCTTTATGGAGGTTAGCAAGGAAACCAGTTCACAGATTCGGTCACTAAGTGAGGGGTTCACGGAGATCAAGGACAGGATAAGTAAGTTGGAGGCCAATGCGGCGGAAAACGTTAGTGCCATTGCCCTCAGAAGTGGTAAAGAGGTACCATCGCAGCCTGTTCTTGAAGATCTCAACACGAGTCCAGAGATATCTCAAGATAAGTGTCATAAAAAACCCCCTGAAATGGTAGTAGCTACTCCTTCTATTTCTATGAAGTCTTACATTCCTGTTGCTCCTTTTCCTAGCAGGTTGGCGAGACCGCCCAAGGAAGACAAGGACGCGGACATCCTCGATATGCTGAAAAAGGTTGGAATCAATATACCGCTGCTTGACGTCATTCAGCAAATTCCGAGGTACGCAAAATTTATCAAGGAGATGTGCACTAATAAGAGGAAAGCAAAGAGCGCTGAGAGAGTAGTGGTAAGTAAGAATGTTTCTGCCCTGATCACACAAAGCATGCCAGATAAGTGTCAGGACCCAGGTATGTTCCTCTTACCGTGTACCATAGGAGACAAAGAAATCAAGCATGCAATGCTAGATTTAGGGGCTTCAATTAATGTTTTGCCATACTCAGTCTTTAAGAGTCTTGATCTGGAAGGTATGCAGGAAACTAGTGTAATAATCCAATTAGCTGATAGGTCCTCTGTTCATCCTTTAGGGGTAATTGAGGATGTGTTAGTTCGGGTTAAGGACCTTATTTTTCCTGCTGATTTTTACGTGCTAAAAATGGAAGATAACCCATCATCTACTGCTTCAGTCCTATTGGGCAGACCATTCATGAAAACTGCTAGGACTAAGATTAATGTGCATGATGGTACTTTGTCTGTTGAGTATGGAGGAGAGGTGTTTGAATTTAATGTCTTTAATGCTATGAAACATCATGCTGATGTGCATTCTGTCTGTAAAATTGATTTGATTGAAACTTTAGAACAAGAAGAATGCATGACTGCTGCTGATGGGGATGACCCATTCGTTTTTAATGAAACTGTTGACGAAATTGAAAGTTGTATGCCCTTATTGTCTGATTCATGTGAGCAAGTTACCCTTGCCTTAGAGGCATGCGAAAAGCCAACTAAGATGTTACCATCTCTTTTGCAGGCTCCCAAGTTGGAACTTAAAGAGTTGCCGGCTCACCTCAAGTACGTATACTTGGGCGAGGTGGAGACACTCCCGGTAATTATCTCTAAGGAGCTTACATCGGAGCAAGAAGGCAAGTTGGTGGAGGTTTTGAAGAAGAATAGAAGAGCGATAGGATGGACCTTGGCAGATTTGCATGGGTTGAGTTCAGTTCTCTGTATGCACAAGATTAGGCTGAATGAGGGAGCGAAGCCATCCCGAGAGCCCCAGCGGAGACTGAACCCAGCTATGAAAGAGGTAGTGTTGTCTGAGATACACAAACTCCTTGACGCAGGTATTATCTATCCCATTTCTGATAGACAGTGGGTTATCCCAATTCATGTTGTACCTAAAAAGACGGGCATAACTGTTATTAGAAATGAGAAGGGTGAGTTAGTACCCAAGCGAGTGCAAAATGAGTGGAGGATGTGTATAGATTTTACGAAATTGAATGATGTGACTAAGAAGGATCATTTTCCTATTCCCTTCATAGATAAAATGGTGGAGCGTTTAGCTGGGAAGCCATATTTCTGTTTTCTAGATGGTTTTTCTGGGTTTTATCAAATTCCCATAGCCCAGGAAGACCAAGAAAAGACTACTTTTACATGTCCGTTTGGAACATACGCATATAGGAGAATGCCCTTCGGGGTTTGCAATGCTCCAGGGACTTTTCAACGATGCATGATGAGCATATTTACTGACTTTTCAACGAGCTGTGATCTTTCAATGCTTTATGCTTGGATGTTTTAACCATTCTAGTAACACAAACATTTAACATCTCTCATTTATTAAAGAAAACAAAAACAAAAACAAAAAAAACCCGAGTAATTACATCTTAGCCCTAGTGGGCTTGAGATCCTCCCCTGAAGATTTGTTCCCTTCCTCAATCTTCACCACCTTAGCCTCCTTCTTCTTCTTCTCAGGTAGCTTGGACACAGTGACCTTCAACACCCCGTTTTCCAAGTGAGCCCTAATCCCCTCCATGTCAGCATTCCCGGGCAGCCTAAACTGTCTCCAGAACCTGCCGGACGAGCTCCTCTCTGCCCGGTGCCACCTCTCGCCTTCAACCTCGGCGTCCAGCGCCCTCATCTCGCCGCTGATCCTCAGCACCCGATTGTCCTCTACCTCGATCTTCAAATCCTACCTCTTGACACCCGGAATGTCCATCCATATGACGTGCTCCCCGGCTGTTTCCTTCCAGTCGGCACGTGCCAATGCCAGTGTGTCGACGGCGGATTTGGGGATGCTCAGGGGAGTTTGCTCCAAGGTTCGAAATGGATCCTCAGAGTAGCCACCTCTTAAATTGAGTATTATTTAGGAAACTACCTCCTATCCTAACTATTAAATATAATTAAGATTCATTTTAGATACAAAATCAAAACTTACAGAAATTAGGAAAGAAAATTAATAAAAGAAATTAGAAAGAGTATATATATATATATATATACCTTGCAGCATCATATCGAGCATGGGCTTGTTGGTTGGTGAACAACAACGACACTAATAGTAATGGGAGTGGAATAATAATGATCATATTCCTGGCTACTCCCATCTTTTGTTTGTTTGTTTTGATCTCTTTATTTGGGATTTTAATTCATTTACAAACCTTAATTTTACAAACCTTAATTATTTACTCACCAAACCTTCAAATCTCCTTATTTGTTTTTTTTATAAGCTATTTAGGTGAATAAATGAAAAAAATAAAAATAAAAAAAACAATAATAATAATAAGAAGGCCACTTCAAAAAAAAGGGGTTCAATCAAATAATAAAAGACCTATAGAATAAGAGAAATTATGGTACAAACTAATTTCTTCACACTATATTTCATAAATGTGTAAATATTACGCCTTTTAGCACGATTTGTTTTTTTTTTAATCCCTAAAATTGTCCTTCAATTTCAAAATTTTCAACATCTTTTGAAAATTTCAATAAAAAAATTGAAATATTATATATTTCCTAAACAATCCATTATATTTTCTACTCATGTTATATTATTTAACTGACCTGACTGAACAACTTGCAGATAAAATATTGTTCATTCAGAGCATATGTTATATTATTAAACTGAACTAACATGACATACCTGACTGAATAACCTTCAAACATAACATTGCTTATCAAGAGCATGTGTTATACTTATTTAAGTGAACTAACATGACATGTCTGACTGAATAACTTGCAAACAAAACATTGCTTATTAAGAGCATATGTTATATTATTAAACTAAACTAACATGATATGCTTGACTAAATAACCTGCAAACAGAACATTACTCATCAAGAACATGTGTTATGTTATTAAACTGAACTAGCATGACATGTTTGACTGAATAACCTGCAAACAGAATCTTGTTCATTAAGAGCATATGTTATATTATTAAACTTCCGCCAGTTTTTAAATAACAATTCTTAGGCGTGTTGAGTTGAGGGTTAAACCACTTACTTTGATTACGTAAACTCTTAATAAAAATTCTTAACGCAACTCTTATATATATCAAATTAAGTATAGGAACCTGAGTTAGACAATTATTTTAAAGTTGAGTACCCTATTAGACAATTATTTTAAAGTTGAAGTACCTATTAGATATAACTTTCAAAGTTTAGAGACTGACCAATAATTTTTTTTATTTTTTTTTGTGACAACTGGTTACACTTACTTCCTAATTTCAATGAAAAAACGATGTGCTCACTGATTGTAACAAAAACTTTAATTAATTAAACTAAATTAAGCTAAAACAAAACAAGAGTAATTATGATAGGTGGATTTATTTTTGGGAAATTGCATGTAATTTAGAGTAAAATAATTAAAAATATAATACATTTTTAAAATATTTGAAAGTATGATTCATTTTTTTATCACTCATAACCTTCCATCAATGATAGTCACTGATAATATAATTGTATTTTAATAAATGCGAGAATTGAACCCATGACTTCTTAGTCACGGGCACAACCTTATGCCAATTGAGCTATGCTCAGTTTGACATTTACCCACATTTAGTACAATATATATTAAACAAAAATCATTTTTTTTTACAACATATGGGGTGGGGGAAATTAAATCGGTAACTTCTTAGTTACTAGGTCGTACATTATGCCGGTTGAGCTATGCTCGTGTTAAAAATTATTTTTGAATGGCATGAAATGATTGCATTTAATATTTTAAAATTGATTAAAATTAATTTCATATTCATTCCTTCCTCAAAAATTATTTGTTGTCGGACAAACTGTATTGCCACCGGAGGGTCTGTTAAGCTGCCTCCGGGTTAATCAAGGATGCAAGACTTCTCCACCTCATGCAGCTGGCTGAAGTTGCGGATTTGGGTTCGTTCATGGAGGAAATCGCACCGGAGAAAAATGTTGGCGTCAGAACCACAAATTTGGGTTCGTTCGTTCATGCTTCGTCGGCGTGGTTGTTGTTGCGTCGTCGAAGCCTTTTGGTCGAAGAATAAGGTCGTTGGAGGAAAACGCGTCGTTGAAGCTGCTGGTCGGAGATGAAGGCCGCCGGAGAAAAATGATGCAGGGGCTGGCGACTGGGGTTTACACGAGAGGAAGAGTGAGAAAATAAATAGATTTTTCTTTATTCTTTTTATTTTTCATTTTTCATTTTTCCTTTTCTTTCATTTTCTTTTCCCCTTAATTCTACAACTATAGATTTATAGTTTGTAGGTTGTTTTTATATATTTATTTCATTTCATGTTTATATTTAAAAAATGTTAGATATATTTAATAATATGAGATATATATTATTGTTTCATTTCATAATATGAGGTATATGTTATTGTTTTATTTCATGTTTATATTTCATAATTATGGGTATACTTAATAAAATGAGGTATATAATTCAAATTGAAAAAAAAAACTTAATGTATATATGTTGGATTAATATATATAAACGTAGTATATATGTTGGACTAATATATATATATAAATGTAGTGTATAGGTTGGATTAGAATTATACTTATAAAAAGAAAAATGACATGAAATTAAAAAAAAATGATTGTTGACCAAGAAATTTCAGCCGCAGTTGTCATGTCATTGTTCACAAAGTGATGACAAACTTACATTTGGGACGAATCTCAAATGGACATATGTCTCAAATTAAATTTGGAGACAAAATTGGCAATTATCGAGAAAATACCATGTGTTTTCATCATGACTGTCTTATCAGATAAGTTTTACCGATCAAGTTGGGTCATATTGCAATTGGGCTCAAGAACAAATGGGCCCAAAAACCATTTAAATAACAATTGAGGAATGGTAATGAATAGCTAAATATAAAAAGTCCAATCGAAAAATAACTAAAAAGTTGGGAGAATTGTACGATTGACCCCCTATTTTAAGCGGATTGTCAAAATGAACCGGATCTGAAAAAAAAAAGACAAACTGACTTTCTGCTGACATCATCAGTTTTTTTTTAATATTATTTTCTAGCTCTAGCTTCCTTTAAGATCTGAAAATTTCAAGATCTTGAAGTTTTTTTCAGATTCGAGACTAACCTACAGCTAGAGCGAGACCAGCCCGCGCCCGAGCTAGAGCGAGATCAGCCCGCGCCTGCAGCTAGAGATAGAAAATAATATTAAAAAAAAAATTGATGATGTCAGCAGAAGGTCAGTTTGACTTATTTTTCAGATCCGGGTCAGTTTGACAAATGGGTTAAAATAGGGGGTCAGTACAATTCTCCCTAAAAAGTTTACATATTTGGATTTCATAGTATCTAAATTATAGGGATGAGGGTGAACATTTTTCTTCCAATTATACCCTGAGTATATATGTATATTTACAATCAACCCTTATACCCTGAGTATATATGTATATTTACGGTCAGCCCACCTAATTGAAATTTGATTTTTTTTGTTATTTTTTTTAAATCTTCCAACAACCAAAAAAATATTTTATCCTAAAATTTCGAACTAACCCCTAAAACTCATTTTTCTAAAACCAAAAATATCACATCCCAACAATCAGAAAATATCTCCACACAACTGAAATTTACTTTTAAAAAGTTGTTTCAACTCATTTTTATGATTTTTTTTTCTAAACAAATTGATTTATATTGTTCATACCACAGATTCATGAAAAAGCCAGGTAGATATACAAGCAAAAAAATGAAGAAACAATGGCATCAAGAACTGATCAAAAGAAAAGAAAAATCAATACTCATGTTGACTAGTCGACGGTGACCGAAAAATCGCATAACTCATCCATTGAATGCTCTTCACAACAACAACTAGCTGCTTTCTGAGAAGCACATGTTCGCTATCACAATTGTTTTCAATTCCATTAGCCATTTTTATCCAGAAAAAAAAAATAGAAACTCAAAAGAAAATTACAATGACGGTGAAAAACAAAAATCCACTAAGCCATGACAATTATCCCTCCTTAGAAACGAGGAAGAGAAATCATTGATCACAAAGTTATCTAAACACATGGATCTTGTATGGATGCTAGCAGATTATTCAAATCGGGTATACCACGATTGTTGTTTGGTCGTGAATGATGAAGTTGTAGATACAAAAACATACCAGGACGACGCGGACCTAAGATTCTCAATACCAAAAATATGTTATGATTATCAAGAGAGTAGATAGATGTAAATTACTAACTATCAAGAAAAACAACAAAATGTGCCTCATATCCATGTAATTAAACACATCAAATCAGTCAATACCTATGTGTATATAACGATACATACGTGTGAAAAAAACTACAACAACAATCGATAATAGTCTATAATATTACATACTCGTAACACATGTATCATACATACATATGATACACGCAATAAATATATAGCAAACCTATGTCTATATGCATATATACAAATAGTCAAACACACTTAATCACTCTATCAACCTATTTCTATATGCATATATACAAATAGTCAAACACACTTAATCACTCTATCAACCTATTTCTATATGCATATATACAAATAGCCAAACACACTTAATCACTCTATTAATCCAATTAATACAATAAGCCAAGGGATAAATTGTGATTTAAATCAAAGACATTACAAAAATTCCTAAAAAAATGGAAACAAAGTCCGTTATTTTATAGATCAAGGACATTACAAAAATCTCTAAAAAAGTGGAATCAAGTTTTAAAATCCAAAAAATTGTATTTAAAATTGTGAAACGTGGGTCCTATAAGCCATATCATTTTCAATATTTTTTGCCATGCAACAAAATCTCTAAAGTATCGGGATAGAGTTCGATTTAAATACAAACCATTTTTAAAAAAAAAATTGTTAAGCGAATAACACATATCTGTCCTCAAGCCCGAATTTTCTGAAGTTCAGAGCGATATGGAAGGAAGAAGAACATGTTGCAGATGGAAACACAAGAATGAATGTTAAAAAAAATCGAAACAAAACTTAAGGTAAATATATTTTCGATGTGACATTTTTTTTCTCGGGTTGAATGCAATTGTGGATTGTTATTTAGATTATTTGATGTTGTTGGAGATCTCAATATTGATTTGACATGGTTGTTGGGTGAATGCAAAATATTTCTAAATCATTTTATGTTGTTTATTTTAAAATTATGAAGTTTGGTTTTTCATTTTTGAATCAACATGACAGTGTATTATTTTTAATACACTATTTTTAAAGCTAGAACCATGTAATCATAAGTTTAATTAAGTCTATATACCCCGGAGAGAAACCCCGGAGAGAAACGTGAACACCATTTCTCACTCCAAAAAAATAACTATTATAATTCAAATTATTTCAAATAATTCCAACGATTTTCCAATTGTTACGATTTTTCCTCCCAACTATTTTATCTCTCATAAAATAATCATTTTTTTTTGTAGTTGATTTGATTTTTTAACGGTTAAATCTCATAGGGGTATTTCAGTCCCAAAAAAGTTTAAGGATTATACTAAATTTAGTTGTTAGTTATTTTTCATTAATTTAGTTGTGTTAGCAATTTTTTCAGTGACCACTATTCCTTTATAGCTATTTCTCTTGTTGCCCCATGACAATTTGGTCCAAAGCCCAAATTCATATGTCTGGGCTCAAAAGCCCGTTGGGCCCAAACCCACTATGTTCCCATGGGAACGCTATAAATAGAGAGCTCACCCTTCATTTGAAAGGTTCATAAAATTTCTACTCCTAATAGCTTAGAGAGAGTTCATAAGCAACGAAGACTCCCTGAAGTTGTTGAACACTGAACAATCCCTGAACATCGAGAACAAGCTGCAAAACCCTCAAACCAAATTCAAGATCGATAACAAGCTTCGAAGCCCTAAAACCAAATACAACATCGAGAACAAGTTGTGAAGCCCTCAAACCAAATTAAATATCAAGAACAAGCTGTGAAGCTCTCGAAACAAATCCAACATCGAGAACAAGCTGTGAAGCCCTCGAGACACATTTACTTTGAGAGATAAAGAATCAGAGGATAAACATTAGAGATTGTAACACACACATACATATAAATACAAATCAAGTTCATATTACCCTTATCAAATTTGTTTCGTCGAAATCTCGTGTGAACAAATTGTCACGCCTAGTGGGACATCTCTACCTCTCATCTTTTTCCCTCATCTCAAAGTACAAGTGAAGTTATGTCGTTCAGGACTTCTTCAATGACTGTTGTCATGAACAACCCGTACACAAGTTCTACTCCCCACAATTGTCCATATGATTTTGTCATGATTGTGAGCGGAGTAATGACATTGCTGGGGGCATCTACGAATGACAAACTTCTTCTCAGGTGTAACCCTCTATTCGAGCTCGATTGTGACATTGCATCCGTCATGATGACTGAAACAAATACTATGAAAGAAAGAATGACAGAGATGCAAGAACAGATCAACTACTTGAGGAAGGCGATTGAAGAAAAAGATTCTCAAATTGCGTACCTAAAGAACACAATTGAGAACCAAAATGTCGCTGAGTTAAGCCAGAATCTCGCTGTCAGAGATTGCAACAAGGAGAAAATCTTCGTGCGGGAAGATCAACCACAACACTCCACTTCGATCACTTCACTATCTGTCCAACAACTCCAGGACATGATAATGAACTTCATTAGAGCTCAGTACGGTGGACCCTCTCAAATTTCACTCTTGTATTCTAAACCATATACTAAGAGAATTGATCATTTAAGAATGTCAGTCCAGTAACAGCCACTGAAGTTTCAACAATTCGATGGAAAAGACAACCCAAAGCAACATGTTGTTCATTTTGTCGCAACGTTTTTGCGACGCGGAGCGGCCGACAACCTTCTGTTAAACAGGGGTTTTCACAAAAAATGGAGTCGCCACCAATCATTTCGGGTGTGATTGGTCACCTTAAAAATACGGTCTACGAAGTAAAAAACGAGGTTCGGGGGTCGGTTGAGTGTAGGGAAGGTGCTAGCACCCTACAACATCCCGTTCAAAAACGGTAGCCAAAACGTTTTATCCTAATTATAGCTAATTTCAAATGGTCCTTAACAAATAACATAAACAATTAAAAATAATGCAATGTCTCAATTAATCATATCCTGAATTTAAAGAAAGTAGGAATTTGATTTCGTGAGCAAGATTGTTAATTTTGCCATTAGTTGCCTTAATCCCATTTACCGGGATCGTACAACAAAAAAAGAATTTTGAAATCAATTAAAAAAAATCCTTTTTGTTTTGAAATCAAAATAAGTTTTAAAATTAATTTAAAACCCCAATTTTAAATCAACAATTCTTTTTGTTTTGAAATCAAAGCAATTTTGGGATTTAATTTAAAAACTCATTTTGAAATCCCATTCTTTTATTTACAAATCAAAACAAATTTTGAAATTCAATTTAAAACTGGGTTTGAAAATCAAATTCTTTTTTGCTTGAAATTCGATTTAAAACTCAATTTGGAATTGAGAACTCTTTTGATTTGAAATCGAAAACAATTTGAAATTCAATTTTAAATCTCAATTTTAAAATCAAATGAAAACTTTTAAAAGAGGGTGATTCATGTAATTAGCGCATAATGACATTGCTTTTAAAAAAATAATAACAATGAATCCTCCAAATGGGGAAATCCCAATTTATCCTGGGATCGACAAAGAAAGAACATCGAAACTTGATGACATGCTCAAGGTGGGAGGAACAATCCACCACCTATCTCGGGATTCAGATTTTAAATAAAGCGACAAAACTCATCCTCAAGGTGGGAGGAACAATCCTCCACCTATCTCGGGATTGAAATTTTAAAACTAATTAAACAAACTAGAAAGATAATGAAATCGCGCTTTAAAATTAAATGGCATGCATCGAAATTAAAAAAACGAAGCAAGAATATCCAATCAGGGGATATATGAAATAAGCAGGGGTATATATCATGCTCAAAACAGCGGGGGTACATATCATATAACCCAGGTATATAACGAATGTAACCAAGGAATACAACATCATATTACTCCGATATATACAACACAATCAACAAAACAACAGTATATCGAGCTCAAACAGTAAGCACATGCAATATAACCTAGATATATAGATAAACAAGCATGCATATATTGAATAAGCATGGGTATATATCCAAATCAGAGGGGTATATATGTAAGCACAAAACAGACATATGCTTCAATAAGAGCAGGGGCAAACTCGTAATTCACTAAAAAAAAGAAATTAAAAATCCGATTTACCCACACAGCCGCCCGAAGCACTTCTTCTCCACGCGAAGTGTTGATGGCCGGAGTTCAAGAAGAAGATCGACGCCGGAGCTCCACCGTGAAGCCGACGTGAGGTCCGAAATCGCCGCCGTGCAAACGAGCTCGACCTCCGCCAGCAGATCCCAGCTCCGATTGGACAATCCGCCGTCGACTGGGTTCGTTGAAGAAGAAGTTTCGTCTGGGTTGAAGATGAAGCGGGTTCCGTTCGCCGTCGGTTTGAAGAATATCGTTGAGAAGCTTCAGAGGGCGTCGCCGACGCTTGGAAGCTGATGAAGGCGAGGTCGCGCCGTCGCCTGGGTTGCTGCCGTCAATGGTCTGAACTTCAAGCTTGCGCCGTCGTAGATCTGAAGGATCGAAACCCACTGGCGTGTGTTTCGTCCGAGCTTCAAAGGTTGAAGATGGAATTGGTTCGCGCAGACGCCGCCGTGGTCTTCGGATTGCGACTGGGTTCGTAGAGACGCCGCCGCCTGGGGAAGAGGGCGGAGCTCGCCGGAGATCCGCCGCTGATTCGAACTGAGGAAGACGCACGCCGTTGAAGAGGCCGCTGTTGGTTCGATAAGAAGATCCGCCGCAGTCGCCGTGGTTGAAGGAAGAAAACGCCGCCTTGGACTTGCCGGAGCTCCGCCGTGCGCGGTGGTTCTCCGCCGCGAGCCCTCCGCCGTACCACCGTGCGCGCCGCCTTGAGTCTTGTCGGAGTTTGGTTGAAGGTGGTGGAGATGGATGAAAGAGATGGAATGGGGAAGAAGATGATGAATAGTTGAGAGAGAGAAAATAATTTTTCTTTTGGAATTTTTGGGATCCCCACCCAATTTGTCTTATTCTCCTCCCATCTTTCCTAACTTTTTTTGGCTTATTCTCCTCCCATCTTTCCTCACTTTCTATATATAGTAAACATTAGGTCATCATGGGCTTTGGTTTGGTTTTTCCTTAAATTTCATGACCTACAAATCCAAAAACCGAACTGAAGCACTAAACCGAAACACTAACGAAGCACTAGACCAAGCACTAAACCAAACACCCTAAAACAACCCTAAAATTGAATCTTGAAAACCAACACACCTAACCCTGAAAACATAAAACACGAAACCCTAAAAATGAAACACCCAAAACTAAAAATCTAAAAAACGAAACGCAGCAGGAAACCGGGATCGAAGCGTTAAACCCTAAAACAAAACCCGGGAAGCTTCGAACGACCCACTAACGGAAAACAATTTTTTGGTGATTTTCTTGAAAACTTCGAAAATAACGGAAAAACGCGAAATTAAAGAAAAACTGAAAAATACTAAAAAATAGGTAAAAAACATAAAATGAGTGAAAAATCCAAAATGATGATAAATAAGGCCGGACGAAATACGGTGTCAACAGCTTGCCCCCCTTTGTATATCCTTGAAGAATTGAAAGGGTAGACAAATGATAAAGACAAAGTATTTGGGCGGCCACAATTGTTTATCATCAACAACAACGTGGACCTGGTTTTGCCAGGCTTCGACCAGCTACCGGGACATACCCGCAGACATAGGGTTCGATTTAACCAACAAAAATTTAAACAGACCTGGTTTTGCCAGGCTTCGACCAGCTACCGGGACTTACCCGCAGACATAGGGTTCGATTTAACCAACAAAAATTTAAACGGACCTGGTTTTGCCAGGCTTCGACCAGCTACCGGGACTTACCCGCAGACATAGGGTTAGATTTAACCAACAAAAATTTAAACGGACCTGGTTTTGCCAGGCTTCGACCAGCTACCGGGACTTACCCGCAGACATAGGGTTCGATTTAACCAACAGGAAATTAAACGGACCTGGTTTTGCCAGGCTTCGACCAGCTACCGGGATTTACCCGCAGACATAGGGTTCGATTTAACCAACAGGAAATTAAACGGACCTGGTTTTGCCAGGCTTCGACCAGCTACCGGGACTTACCCGCAGACATAGGGTTCGATTTAACCAACAGGAATTTAAACGGACCTGGTTTTGCTAGGCTTCGACCAGCTACCGGTACTTACCCGCAGACATAGGGTTCGATTTAACCAACAAAAATTTAAACGAACCTGGTTTTGCCAGGCTTCGACCAGCTACCGGGACTTACCCGCAGACATAGGGTTCGATTTAACCAACAGAAATTTAAACGGACCTGGTTTTTCCAAGCTTCGACCAGCTACCGGGACTTACCCGCAGACATAGGGTTCGATTTAACCAACAGAAATTTAAACGGACCTGGTTTTGCCAGGCTTCGACCAGCTACCGGGACTTACCCGCAGACATAGGGTTCGATTTAACCAACAAAAATTTAAAAGCAGAATGAGATGAGTGAGAGTTTTTTTGTGTGTGTGTGCGAGCGCGCGCGTGAGAGACAACGGTTTTTATTTCAAAACTTAGTTGTCAAAACCAAAGACAACGGTTTTTATTTCAAAACTTAGCTGCAAAAATAAAAGACAACGGTTTTTATTTCAAAACTTAGTTGTCAAAACCAAAGACAGCGGTTTTTATTTCAAAACTTAGCTGCAAAAATAAAAGACAACGGTTTTTATTTCAAAACTTAGTTGTCAAAACCAAGGACAACAGTTTTTATTTCAAAACTTAGCTGCAAAACAGAAAACAACGGTTTTTATTTCAAAACTTAGTTGCCGAACAAAAGACAGCGGTTTTTATTTCAAAACTTAGCTGCAAAAGAAAAGACAACGGTTTTTATTTCAAAACTTAGTTGCCGAACAAAAGACAACGATTTTTATTTCAAAACTTAGCTGCAAAACAAAAGACAACGGTTTTTATTTCAAAACTTAGTTGCAAAACAGAAAACAACGGTTTTTATTTCAACACTTAGTTGCAAAACAAAAGACAACGATTTTTATTTCAAAACTTAGTTGCCGAACAAAAGACAGCGGTTTTTATTTCAAAACTTAGCTGCAAAACAGAAGACAACGGTTTTTATTTCAAAACTTAGTTGCCGAACAAAAGACAGCGGTTTTTATTTCAAAACTTAGCTGCAAAACAAAAGACAACGGTTTTTATTTCAAAACTTAGTTGCCGAACAAAAGACAGCGATTTTTATTTCAAAACTTAGCTGCAAAACAGAAGACAACGGTTTTTATTTCAAAACTTAGTTGCCGAACAAAAGACAGCGGTTTTTATTTCCAAACTTAGCTGCAAAACAAAAGACAGCGGTTTTTATCTCAAAACTTAGTTGCCGAACAAAAGACAGCGGTTTTTATTTCAAAACTTAGCTGCAAAACAGAAGACAACGGTTTTTATTTCAAAACTTAGTTGCCGAACAAAAGACAGCGATTTTTATTTCAAAACTTAGCTGCAAAACAAAAGACAACGGTTTTTATCTCAAAACTTAGTTGCCGAACAAAAGACAGCGATTTTTATTTCAAAACTTAGCTGCAAAACAGAAGACAACGGTTTTTATTTCAAAACTTAGTTGCCGAACAAAAGACAGCGGTTTTTATTTCAAAACTGAGCTGCAAAACAAAAGACAACGGTTTTTATTTCAAAACTTAGTTGCCAACAAAAGACAGCGGTTTTTATTTCAAAACTTAGCTGCAAAACAAATAACAACGGTTTTTATTTCAAAACTTAGTTGCCGAACAAAAGACAGCGGTTTTTATTTCAAAACTTAGCTGCAAAACCAAAAGACAACGGTTTTTATTTCAAAACTTAGTTGCCGAACAAAAGACAGCGGTTTTTATTTCAAAACTTAGCTGCAGAACAAAAGACAACGGTTTTTATTTCAAAACTTAGTTGCCGAACAAAAGACAACGGTTTTTATTTCAAAACTTAGCTGCAAAACAAAAGACAACGGTTTTTATTTCAAAACTTAGTTGCAAAACAGAAAACAACGGTTTTTATTTCAACACTTAGTTGCAAAACAAAAGACAACGGTTTTTATTTCAAAACTTAGTTGCCGAACAAAAGACACCGGTTTTTATTTCAAAACTTAGCTGCAGAACAGAAGACAACAGTTTTTATTTCAAAACTTAGTTTCCGAACAAAAGACAGCGGTTTTTATTTCAAAACTTAGCTGCAAAACAAAAGACAACGGTTTTTATTTCAAAACTTAGTTGCCGAACAAAAGACAGCGGTTTTTATTTCAAAACTTAGCTGCAAAACAGAAGACAACGGTTTTTATTTCAAAACTTAGTTGCCGAACAAAAGACAACGGTTTTTATTTCAAAACTTAGCTGCAAAACAGAAGACAACGGTTTTTATTTCAAAACTTAGTTGCCGAACAAAAGATAGCGGTTTTTATTTCAAAACTTAGCTACAAAACAGAAGACAACGGTTTTTATTTCAAAACTTAGTTGTTGAACAAAAGACAGCGGTTTTTATTTCAAAACTTAGCTGCAAAACAGAAGACAACGGTTTTTATTTCAAAACTTAGTTGCCGAACAAAAGACAGCGGTTTTTATTTCAAAACTTAGCTGCAAAACAGAAGACAACGGTTTTTATTTCAAAACTTAGTTGTTGAACAAAAGACAGCGATTTTTATTTCAAAACTTAGCTGCAAAACAAAAGACAACGGTTTTTATTTCAAAACTTACTTGCCGAACAAAAACTTGAAAAAGACTCTTTGGAAAGCATTAGAAACTCCCATGAATATGAAGAAGTCCTAAATGCATGATTTTTTTTTTGTTTTTGTTTTTTATTTTATTTTATGAAATTGACCCTCAAATGAGAAAATGACGCAAATGCGAGTTGCAAAATGTGACTCGAATGTCGCACAAAACATGAGTGCATGCGTTGGTGTGTAATGTTAATGATGAAACAATGCTCATTAATTCTGAGAAGCATCAATGCAATTGATAATTTAATGAATATACGTCTTGATTTGCTTGGCTTGACCAATGGATTTGACTTTGAAAGCATGACGCAATGATGCATATGCATGCTAATGGTAGAAGATGATTGTATATGAGTGCAACATGTGCATAATATGTTAAAGATAATGAATGTCATGAATGCAACATGTATGCATGTGCATTAACAAAATGTCATAGTTGTAGCATGTATGCATGAACATGCTAGGAGTAGAATGACAGATGTCATGAATGCAGTATGTATGCATGATACTGATGCATATGCATCCTAAGGATAGGATAATGTCATGAATGCAGCATATGTGCACATGCTTGTCGAGGGTATAAGCATGATTGAATGCAACACGTGCATAATATGTTAAAGATAATGAATGGTTGAATGCAACATGTTTCCATGTGCATTAACAAAATGTCCTAAATGTAGCATGTATGCATGAGCATGCTAGGAGTAGGATGACGAATGCCATGGATGCAGTATGTACGCATGATACTGATGCATATGCATCCTAAGGATAGGATAATGTCATGAATGCAGCATATGTGCACATGCTTGTCGAGGGTATAAGCATTATTGAATGCAACACATGCATAATATGTTAAAGATAATGAATGGTTGAATGCAACATGTTTGCATGTGCATTAACAAAATGTCCTAAATGTAGCATGTATGCATGAGCATGCTAGGAGTAGGATGACGAATGTCATGGATGCAGTATGTATGCATGATACTGATGCATATACATCCTAAGGATATAATAATGTCATGAATGCAACATACTGATGCATGCCGAGAGTAGAAGAATGATTGAATGCAACATGTGTATAATATGTTAAAGGTGATGAATGATTGAATGTATCATGCTGAGGGTAAAAAACTGTAGAATGCAACATGTATGCCTGAATCATATGATCTACCAACTAACCATGATATGTGAATATGTTTTTTTTTTTTTTTTTTTTTTTTTTTTTTTTAAATGATGATGTAAATGATATCAACTTACATGATTGAATGCAAGATTTGTGAAAACAAATGCTTAATCAAAAATGACTTTTGTGTTATTGAAATGACTACTCTTGCTTAAGTTCATTGATCTTATCAGCCAATACTTAGCAGAGAATCAAATGAAAAATAATGGTGTCGTCATCAGGATTTTTTTTTTTTTTTTGAATGCTTTCACCTAAGAGAAATTAAATGTGTCACTCCTAGATCACTCAACCATATTGGATAATGTGAGTTGTTGGGTAGATTCTCATGTGCTAGATTAGAGAACTTATCAAAAGTAATTGATAATGTTGAACATCTTCTGATTAAACTGCTTCATAAATTAACCTTGTAATGAACAAGAATGTTGGAGTACAAGACAGTGAATTTAGATTTGAAATACGAGATGACAGTCAGTCAATATTGAAATTTTTGGCGCAAATGCAGGAAGAAATGCGAAAAAAGATGTAGTACTCGCATGCTTTCTGAAGATCTCTTAGACAATAAGAGATTGAAAATGTCTTTTCACATTTGAGTGAGAAATTGGAAATTGGTTAGATGGAAAGATGAGCGATATGACTCCATTTCCTCGGACAAGGGTTTTGAGAGCTAAAAGTAGCTTCTTGAGAAATTCTCGCTTTTCTTTGAGTAAGCTCGAGATCTTTGATGATATTTGATCTAGCGTGGCAAAGGTGTAGGTTTTGCCCCAGTTTTGCAGACGTTGATCTGACGTGGCAAAGACATAGGCTTTGCCCCAGTATTGATGACGTGTGAATGAGACACTTCAAGCTTTGTGATGTAGCTTCTTGATCTACTGATTGCACCAGCTTTGCATTTTTTTTTTTTTTTTTTTTGGAATGATACAATAAAATGCCCCACCTTGATGACGGTGACTTCACTCTATTTGTGGCAAAGACGTGGGTTTTGCCCCACTGTTGCAAAGACGAGGGCTTTGCCCCAATATTGATGATATTGATTCAGCGTGGCAAAGACGTTGGCTTTGCTCTATTGTGGCAAAGACGTGGGCTTTGCCTCAGTTTTGCAAATGTGAAGGTTTTCCCCCAATATTGATGATATTGTATCAGAGCAGCAAAGGCGTAGACTTTGTCCCAATGTTGCGAAGATGAGGGTTTTGCCCCAGTTTGATGATGGTGACTTCGCTCTTATGGCAAAGACGTGGGTTTTGCCCCACTGTTGCAAAGACGAGGGCTTTGCCCCAATATTGATGATATTAATTCAGCGTGGAAAAGACGTTGGCTTTGCTCTATTGTGGCAAAGACGTGGGCTTTGCCTCAGTTTTGCAAATGTGAAGGTTTTCCCCCAATATTGATGATATAGATTCAGAGCAGCAAAGGCGTAGACTTTGTCCCAATGTTGCGAAGATGAGGGTTTTGCCCCAGTTTGATGATGGTGACTTCGCTCTTATGGCAAAGACGTGGGCTTTGCCCCAGTGCTGCAAAGACGAAGGCTTTGCCCCAGTCTATGCTGATGTCCAACAAGCTTTGTGAGATGTAGCTTCTTGATCAATTGATTGCACCAATCTTTTTTTTTTTTTTTTTTTTTAGAATGAAAGGTGCAATAAAATGCTCAAGCTTTGACGACGACTTCGCTCTATTGTGACCAAGACGTGGGCTTTGCCCCAGTGCTGCAAAGACGAAGGCTTTGCCCCAGTCTATGATAATGCTCCAGCGTGTGGCAAAGGCACAGGTTTTGCCCCAGTGTTGCGAAGACGAGATCCAGCGTGGCTCAGACATAGGCTTTTTCTAATGTGGCAAAGGCGAAGGCTTTGCCCCAGCTTATTGATTTCCCGCGGAGACCTTTCAGCATCTTCAAGATGTAGCTTTTATTGCATCATCCTCGGTTTTTTTTTTTTTTTTTTTTACGGTGCAACCAGACTCTGATGTCACTCTAGCACACATTCCTTATCATTTCTTTATCCACGCTCCTTGCGATGATGTTAACCCCGAGTTAATACTCATTTAAGACCTTGAGATAATTTCCAAAGTTACTACCTCTCTAGCTCTCAAAACCAACGTCCTTAGTCCTGAAATCAATTTCTACTCGAGGAAAGAGATAGATCAAAGAATAGGAAAAAGGAGAATGAATTTATAAAGATGAAGCTCAAATAGTTGTACCTGAGAAATTACAAGTCTTAATTATGAAGCAGTGAATCACAAGCATTCAACATTATTTTATTACATCTGAAGCTCTCCTGGTAACTTCTGGTGGATAATTTTGAGAGGTTCGCCACATAATTAAGTGTGACATGCTTGCAAAAGGCTTGGTGGATAGGTAAATGTAAAGATACACCGTATAAATGAGATGGTGAAATTAACCCAAGATTTTACGGTGGATCTACAAATTGAGTTGATTGCCTCAAAATTATGTGCGGCATGCAGGTACAATGTTTCACAGTGAGTATTTTTTAACTCTCGCTGCAAGATGTGTTTGCCCCAGTGTGATAATTAGAACACTGATCAGTGAGGTATGATGATATAAATTTTAGCACATGAGGGATAATAATGGTCAAAATAAAGTTCTTCTCAATTTTCGAGTTTGACTTAACAATTAAGTTTGAGAAGAGTATTTGAAAAGGTAATGAGATGGTTGAGACTCGACAAATTTCTCAGAGAAAAGAAATGAAAGTAACCATTTATTTTTTTTTATTTTTTAAAATGATGAAACACCATAATCTTGTTATTAATTCTCGCTAAGGTTTCAACCAATGAGAACAATTAAAACAATCACAAGAATGATCAAGTAAACACACGAAAGATTCTTTTGATTTGCTCTTTTTTGTTTTTTTGTAAGTGCAAGTGATGGAATTTTTAATTTCAAAATATGCATGACATGCAATTATTGAAAAACATGATTTTTTTTGTTTGAGACGTTGCATGAAATTATTGCTACATGCGATATTATGCAATTAAGAACGAACAAATCCTTAAACGACTAGACATGCAAAATGATTTTATGATACATGACATTTTTTATTATGCATGATGATATGCAATTGAACAATTCAACATGCAAAATGATATGATGCATGGACATTTTTTTTTACGCATGATAATATGCAATTAAATGATTCGACATGCAAAATGATTTTATTATGCATGATGATATGCAATTGAACGATTCGACATGCAAAATGATATGATGCATGAACATTTTTTTTTTTTTTTTTTTTACGCATGATAAAATGCAACTGAATGATTCGACATGCGAAATGCGATAATGCATGCATGAATGACATGATATAATGTAATGCAACTGATTTTTATTTTTCCGGCTTATTATGCAAGATGAAACACTATGATACAACAAATGATTTTTTTGTTTTTTTTTGTTTTTTTTTTTTTTGTGATAATGCATGAACAATTTTCATGATGTGATAACGTGGTGTTATGCAATGATTTTGATTTTCTATCATGCAAAATGAAACGACACATGCATGGACACCCTTTTTATTTTATGCATAATGTTATGTAAAATGTTTTTTTTTTTTTTTTTTTTTACCTTTTTTTTTTGCGATGTTATGACATGACATGCAAGATGAGCTGACGAATGCACAATGCAACGTTATGCAAATGATTAATGATTTTTTTCAATTGGGATGTTATGACATGTTATGCAAGATGAGCTAATGCTTTTTTTTTGTTTTATGTGTGAATTTTTTTATGCATGCCTTTGAGACTCTCTGCATGTCATGCAAAGTGAACTAATGCATGCATGAACATTTGCTCTGTGATTTTTTTTTATTTTTTATTTTTTTGTCATGCAAATGAGCTAATGTCGAATTTTTTTTATTTTTTATAATGTGATGAATTTTGGTGCATGTACAAAGATGGTATGATGCAACGAATGATGAAATGTTATGACTTCTCGTTCAAATGAGAAAATGCATGAACCTCTTTTATGACGTGATGATGTGATGAACTTTGATGCGTGCTTAAAGAATTAACAATGTATGGACATTCTTTTTGTGAATGCATGATGATATGCGACTGGATGATAATTCAACATGCAAAATGAGTTTATGATGCATGCACATTTTTTATTATGCATGATGATATGCGATTGAATGATAAACAAATGATCAAACGATATGCAAAATGAATTTATGATGCATGGACATTTTTTTTTTAATATGCATGATGATATGCAATTGAATGATAAACAAATGATCAAACGACATGCCAAATGAATTTATGATGCATGAACACATTTTTTTTTTACGCATGATGATATGCATTTAAATGATTCGACATGCAAAATGATTTTATGATGCATTGACATTTTTATTATGATTTTATGCTTTATGATTGCGCAGAATGGGATAATGAATGTTTTTATTATGCGTGTACATGTGAAATGACACCATGCAATATGAGATTATTTTTTACATACAAAATGCGAGAATTAATATTTTTATTACACGTGCACGTGTGGAATAACACCATGCAATATGAAATGATTTTTTTGACATGCAAAATGCATGAGTTGATGCTTTTGTTATGTGTGCACGTGTGATATGACACCATGCAATATGAGATGATTTTTTTTGTGATTTTATGCATGAACATTATTTTTTTATGCAAAAAGATTTTTAACATGTATGAATGCACATTTTATTATGCAGGAGCGAGACGACACTATGCAATTGGGATAATGTCGTGATTTTTTTTTTTTTTTTTTTTTTTTTTTTTTTTTTTTTTAACATGGTGTTGTGTAAATGATGGATGAGAAATGATGAATATTTTTAGCATGCAAATGACTTTTTTTTTTTTGTTAGGGTTTTTCCTTTTTTGGTGTCATGCGAAATGAAACAATTCACAAATTTTTATTTATGCATGAATGATGAAATGAAACCCGATTTTTTTTTTTTTTTTAACGAAAGATTTTATTTGGACGAGAACGCGATGACTCGTGAAAAAATGCATGATTCTTAAATTCTAAGGTGTCGAAATACAAATGATTTTTTTCCTTTTGATTTTGATGTTTTTTTCAAAAACTGACATACGTAAAACAAGTATTCACAAAGAAACTTTTTTGAAAACGAAAAAATGAACGAAGACTTTTCGTGCGCCTTTACGGGGGCATTTTACGTCCTTTCGTAGGTCGACATTACTCGACTCTCCATTCAAAACCTAAATGAGAAAATAAAAACCGAACGAAGACTTTTCGTGCGCCTTTACGGGGGTATTTTACGTCCTCCCGTAGGTCGACATTACTTGACTCTCCATTCTAAACTTAAACGAAGAGGTCCCCAATTATAATTGAATGCTAAAAATTAGCAAACGAATTAATTTGAACGTGAATCTTTCGTGCGCCATACAAGGGCGATTATGTCCCATTTGAAGGCCAGCATTACTTGATTATCAGTTCTAAACCTAAGGAGGACGACTGGGTTGTAAAAAAAAAAAAAATTGATTGATTTTTTTTTTTTTTTAAAACGCCTATAATGAAATTAACAGACATGCAACTCGAAAACATGAATGAAACACACAACATATGATATAAGCACGAGAATCAAACATGCGACAAAGTAGGTGTATTCTAAAATTCAGAGTTTTAAAAAAAAAAAAATTAACGGTTAACCCTAGGATGTGTATGAGTGTGATTTAGGTTCTAAACAATCCTAGAAAAACGGTCCCCGAACTTTCAAACTGATTAAACAACGCGAATAGCTCGAGTGGAGAATTTCATGCGCCTGCACGAGAACCGAAGTTCCACGAAGGTCACACTACTCAATCTCCGAATCTAATCCTAAATGGTAGAGCCCGGGTAGGAGGCTCGTGAACGAGTGTGTGAAATGCATGATAATGCAAACAATTTAAATTAAAACAATGCATAATCAACGAAAATAATAAACATGATGTGAGAGTAGGGTTCTAAACATAAGCATAAAGGCCCCCAAATTAATTTGAAAGCTAAAGATTAGCTAACGAATTAATCTGAGCGAGAATCTTTCGTGCGCCATACAGGGGAAATTATATCCCTTTGAAGGTCGACATTACTCGATTCTCAATTCTAATCCTAAGAGGTAGAGCCCGGGTAGGAGGCTCGTGAACGTGTGTGAAATGCATGATAACGTAAACAATTTAAATTACGATAAATGAAACAAGTTTAATCAAATCATAATCACGAGATGACTTGAATAATAAAAATGATGTGAGGGTAAGGCTCTAAATCTAAGGATAAAGACCCCCAAATTAATTTGAAAGCTAAAGATTAGCTAACGAATTAATCTGAGCGAGAATCTTTCGTGCGCCATACAGGGGCAATTATATCCCCTTGAAGGTCGACATTACTCGATTCTCAATTCTAATCCTAAGAGGTAGAGCCCGGGTTGGAGGCTCGTGAACGTGTGTGAAATGCATGATAATGCAATAAACAGTAAATTGCGAGAACAACAGAAATAAAACCCGACAAAAATGAATATGCATGAGAGAAGCAACACAAAACATAAAGATAAATAAACGACGATCGACTCTAGGATGCACATGAGTGTGGTTTAGGTTCTAAACAATCCTAGAACAAAACGGTCCCCGAGTTTTCCAACTGATTAAACAGCGTGGATAGCTCGAGTGGAGAATTTCATGCGCCTGCACGAGAACCGAAGTTCCACGAAGGTCACACTACTCAATCTCTGAATCTAATCCTAAGGGTAGAGCCCGGGTAGGAGGCTCGTGAATGTGTGTGAAATGTATGATCATGCAAAAACAATTACGATAAAGCAAGTTAATTAAGACAATATAAATTAATAAATAAATAAAACAAACAAGGACCAAAAGGAAAACCAGATAAATGCAAGATAAAATGGAATGACCTAGACCCACTAAAAAGTCCCCAGTGGAGTCGCCATGCTGTCGCAACGTTTTTGCGTCGCGGAGCGGCCGACAACCTTCTGTTAAACAGGGGTTTTCACAAAAAATGGAGTCGCCACCAATCATTTCGGGTGTGATTGGTCACCTTAAAAATACGGTCTAAGAAGTAAAAAACGAGGTTCGGGGGTCGGATGAGTGTAGGGAAGGTGCTAGCACCCTACAACATCCCGTTCAAAAACGATAGCCAAAACGTTTTATCCTAATTATAGCTAATTTCAAATGGTCCTTAACAAATAACATAAACAATTAAAAATAATGCAATGTCTCAATTAATCATATCCTGACTTTAAAGAAAGTAGGAATTTGATTTTGTGAGCAAGATTGTTAATTTTGCCATTAGTTGCCTTAATCCCATTTACCGGGATCGTACAACAAAAAAAGAATTTTGAAATCAATTAAAAAAAATCCTTTTTGTTTTGAAATCAAAATAATTTTTAAAATTAATTTAAAACCCCAATTTTAAATCAACAATTCTTTTTGTTTTGAAATCAAAGCAATTTTGAGATTTAATTTAAAAACTCATTTTGAAATCCCATTCTTTTATTTACAAATCAAAACAAATTTTGAAATTCAATTTAAAACTGGGTTTGAAAATCAAATTCTTTTTTGCTTGAAATTCGATTTAAAACTCAATTTGGAATTGAGAACTCTTTTGATTTGAAATCGAAAACAATTTGAAATTCAATTTTAAATCTCAATTTTAAAATCAAATGAAAACTTTTAAAAGAGGGTGATTCCTGTAATTAGCGCATAATGACATTGCTTTTAAAAAAATAATAACAATGAATCCTCCAAATGGGGAAATCCCAATTTATCTTGGGATCGACAAAGAAAGAACATCGAAACTTGATGACATCCTCAAGGTGGGAGGAACAATCCACCACCTATCCCGGGATTCAGATTTTAAATAAAGCGACAAAACTCATCCTCAAGGTGGGAGGAACAATCCTCCACCTATCTCGGGATTGAAATTTTAAAACTAATTAAACAAACTAGAAAGATAATGAAATCGCGCTTTAAAATTAAATGGCATGCATCGAAATTAAAAAAAACGAAGCAAGAATATCCAATCAGGGGATATATGAAATAAGCAGGGGTATATATCATGCTCAAAACAGCGGGGGTACATATCATATAACCCAGGTATATAACAAATGTAACCAAGGAATACAACAGCATATTACTCCGATATATACAACACAATCAACAAAACAACAGTATATCGAGCTCAAACAGTAAGCACATGCAATATAACCTAGATATATAGATAAACAAGCATGCATATATTGAATAAGCATGGGTATATATCCAAATCAGAGGGGTATATATGTAAGCACAAAACAGACATATGCTTCAATAAGAGCAGGGGCAAACTCGTAATTCACTAAAAAAAAGAAATTAAAAATCCGATTTACCCACACACCCGCCCGAAGCTCTTCTTCTCCACGCGACGTGTTGATGGCCGGAGTTCAAGAAGAAGATCGACGCCGGAGCTCCACCGTGAAGCCGCCGTGAGGTCCGAAATCGCCGCCGTGCAAACGAGCTCGACCTCCGTCAGCAGATTCCAGCTCCGATTGGACAATCCGCCGTCGACTGGGTTCGTTGAAGAAGAAGTTTCGTCTGGGTTGAAGATGAAGCGGGTTCCGTTCGCCGTCGGTTTGAAGAATATCGTTGAGAAGCTTTAGAGGGCGTCGCCGGCGCTTGGAAGCTGATGAAGGCGAGGTCGCGCCGTCGCCTGGGTTGCTGCCGTCAGTGGTCTGAACTTCAAGCTTGCGCCGTCGTAGATCTGAAGGATCGAAACCCACTGGCGTGTGTTTCGTCCGAGCTTCGGAGGTTGAAGATGGAGTTGGTTCGCGCAGACGCCGCCGTGGTCTTCGGATTGCGACTGGGTTCGTAGAGACGCCGCCGCCTGGGGAAGAGGGCGGAGCTCGCCGGAGATCCGCCGCTGATTCGAAGTGAGGAAGACGCACGCCATTGAAGAGGCCGCTGTTGGTTCGATAAGAAGATCCGCCGCAGTCGCCGTGGTTGAAGGAAGAAAACGCCGTCTTGGACTTGCCGGAGCTCCGCCGTGCGCGGTGGTTCTCCGCCGCGAGCCCTCCGCCGTACCACCGTGCGCGCCGCCTTGAGTCTTGCCGGAGTTTGGTTGAAGGTGGTGGAGATGGATGAAAGAGATGGAATGGGGAAGAAGATGATGAATAGTTGAGAGAGAGAAAATAATTTTTCTTTTGGAATTTTTGGGATCCCCACCCAATTTGTCTTATTCTCCTCCCATCTTTCCTCACTTTTTTGGCTTATTCTCCACCCATCTTTCCTCACTTTCTATATATAGTAAACATTAGGTCATCATTGGGCTTTGGTTTGGTTTTTCCTTAAATTTCATGACCTACAAATTCAAAAACCGAACCGAAGCACTAAACCGAAACACTAACGAAGCACTAGACCAAGCACTAAACCAAACACCCTAAAACAACCCTAAAATTGAATCTTGAAAACCAACACACCTAACCCTGAAAACATAAAACACGAAACCCTAAAAATGAAACACCCAAAACTAAAAATCTAAAAAACGAAACGCAGCGGGAAACCGAGATCAAAGCGTTAAACCCTAAAACAAAACCCGGGAAGCTTTGAACGACCGACTAACGGAAAACAATTTTTTTGGTGATTTTCTTGAAAACATCGAAAATAACGGAAAAACGCGAAATTAAAGAAAAACTGAAAAAAATACTAAAAAATAGGTAAAAAACATAAAATGAGTGAAAAATCCAAAATGATGATAAATAAGGCCGGACGAAATACGGTGTCAACACATTTCATTGAAACATGTGAGAATGCTGGTACGCGAGGAGATTTACTTGTCAAACACTTCGTTCGAACGTTGAAGATGAATGCTTTCGACTGGTACATTGATCTAGAGCCTGAGTCAGTAGACAGTTGGGAGCAGTTTGAAAACGAATTCTTAAATCATTTCTACAGCATGAGACGAACCCTGAGTATGTACGAGCTCACCAATACCATACAACAAAAGGGTGAACATCTTGTTGACTACATAAATCGTTGCAGAGCCATGAGTCTACATTGCAAGGATCGTCTCACAGAATTATCTGCTCTCGAGATGTGCAGTTGAGGCATGCACTGGGGACTTCATTACATCCTCCAAGGTATAAAGTCTCATACATTTGAAGAGCTAGAAACTCGCGCCCACGATATGGAGTCGAGTATTTCTAGACGAGGAGACAAAGACTTTCTAGTCCCTAACATAAAGGAAGAAGAAAAGAACACTAAGGTAGTTGTAGAGGAAGTTATGGTTGGAACACTGAGGTAGTTGTAGAGGAAGTTATGGTTGTCAATATAACCAGCCTCCAGTCGTCTTCCAAAGGAAATGACAAGATGATTGAAAACCAACAACAAAATGAAGAGCGTTTATTAACGTTGAAGGAAAGACATAAAAAAGTATATCCTTTCCTTAACTCTAGCATTCATGGCATGTTAGAGCAACTACTGAAAACATAATTGATTGAGCTTCCTGAGTGTAAGCGCCCAGAAGAGATGGACAAAGTCGATGATCCCAACTATTGTAAGTATTGTTACCTTTCCAAAAGTGCATTATTTAAGGCCTTAATTACCTAAAAAACATGGAAGTTCTTGAGTGTTTTTGTTAGAAGTTAGCTTAATGTGTGCTTAAAAGTGAGAATTTGAGAAATGATGCTAATTTAAGGCTTATTTGGAAAAGGAACGAAAAAGGATGCAAAATGGTGAAAAAAGAGCTAAATTGTACATTGCAGGTGCATTGCGGAAATATTGCGGCCCTCGCAATAAAACTGCAACGCTAGTCTTTGCTGCTGCATTTTTCCAACTGTCAGTCTTCGTTGTTGCGATTTTCCAGCCGCCAAACTTCTCTACTGCTGCCGCGTGGGAGGTTGTTACTCCTGAATGGATGGAGATCCGCAGCTGAAGGTACCTGTAGAGGCTATAAAAGGAGCCGAATGACGATGGAAAACACAATCAATCTGGAAGTGAGGAGTGCCCGATCGTGAAGAAACCTGCAGACAAAACTTTCCCCCCGTTTGTTGGATCGAAGAAACAAGCCCTTGGCGTCGATAATTCGAGAGGAAGAAGAGAAGATCCCTCTTCTCTTCTGATTGAAATTATCCCCAAGATCAGCTAATCTTCCCCTTCATCCGAGGCGTCTTGCGACTTGGAGGATCCTTACACATCTTACTGCTTTCTTTACTGCTTTCTAAACTACTTGCTGTCTATTTGACATACTGTTCTGACTCATTTACTAATGTCTACGTTGTTCATTGCTTTCGGATCAACGCACGCTTTGTTTACGATTGTTATGTACTTTGCCCTTTTAAGAGTAATCAATTAATTTTGTTGAGTTCTCCATTCTATGTTTAATCAATTCATTTCCTTTAGCTCTTCGAAAACCATGAGAAGGAGGAGCGCCCTGGGAGAAATTTTCAAACATGCTTGCGTTTTGCTTTTTTTATTTATTTTTTATTTTTTTATTTAGGCGAAATAGCTTTGCTATACTCAATTAACCTATTACAAACTCTCATGCATCGAGTTTTCCCTAGGTGTGCCTTTCGGGGTGACAACAAGAATTCGTGCTACACAGGTAAATCTAAGCCTACATAATCTAAGTTAAGTTGTTAAGTGCTCGATAGATGCAAGGGAGCAACATAAATTTTTGTAAATTTTTTGAAATGAACCTCAATTAGTGCAAACAACTTCATGCCTATCTAGATATGCAAATATGAGGATTTTAAAAATATTTCCTAGATCGTCATCATCAGAAAGCATGCAAACAGAGTCCAAAGCACTTCAAATTTAAAATTTATTCTTGCTCAACAACTGCACATGAAATCTAGACACTCCATACAATCCACCCTCAACCTCAGAAGAAAGCACTGTCCCCAATACTTCAACCATCAGATAAACAACAACGCGCAAAAAGTAAAGGAAAAACGAACTTTCCCTGATCTTTGCGAAGTTGGTGAGGGATGAGAGGCGACCTTTTCCAATCAAGGGCCAACTTGCTCAACTCTTCTCTTTATTCTCCTAAAAAGACAAAAGCAAAGAAACACAAACAAACTAAATTAGACTACTTAACCAACAAAAGCAATAAACTAAAAACAGAATTAACAGTTCAACACTCGGGTGCCTCCGAGAAGCGCAAATTTTTTAAAGTCGTTTGCTTGACTGATTTCTCCCTTTCGAATCAACCGTTTTCCAATAGCGCGAGAGGTGTTCCAACCATTTCTCCGTCCGCGCTTGACCTGCAATCATTCAACAAACAAATTTTTTCTCTTTGTGCCTCGGGCACACAAACATCATCATCAACAGATAAGAAACAAACAGAATCAGAATTATCACTCAATTTCACATTCAAAATTTCATTCTCTTCAGACACAACAAATTTTAACTCATACATAAGAAATTCATTCCTCGTTTCATCAAATTCCATAGACAGAACGCCCCTATCCACATCAATTTTGACCCTAGCGGTCTTCATAAAAGGGCGGCCCAACCAAATGAAAGATGAAACATTTGAATGATTTTCATTCATATCAAGGACATAAAAATCTGCAGAAAACAACATATCATTAACTCTAACAAGAATGTCTTCGACCTTCCCTATTGGATGAATGTAGGATCGATCGGCTAGTTGTACTACTACACTTGTCTCATGCATTTCACTTAAGTTAAGATCTTTAAACAGGGCATGGGACATGACATTAATAGATGCACCGAGATCTAACATGGCGTTTTTTATGACTCTACTCCCTATCATGCAAGGATGGGTGAACATAC
Organism: Herpetospermum pedunculosum; assembly: GCA_028017165.1. Lineage (NCBI taxonomy): Eukaryota > Viridiplantae > Streptophyta > Magnoliopsida > Cucurbitales > Cucurbitaceae > Herpetospermum > Herpetospermum pedunculosum. The sequence continues at coordinate 45,347,397 of CM051528.1, read as the reverse complement.
CTGGATCTTCACATTTGATGGGCAAAGTACCTGGGAAGATCGCTGAAACATTCTCTTTGTTGGGTTTTATGTCCTAAAACTCGTAGTTTGTAAACTGTTTGAATGTATATATTCTTTTTCAATAAAGTTGTTATTGATTTTAGTGAATTGTGTTTGTATTAACCTATACCAATAACTAACACCCATGGCGATAGTGTGAGTACTTGAACTTCATGTGTGACATGAATGTGGATCAAGTTCAAGTAGACAGCCAAAATGGTCTATAGTATAGGGATAAGGCTGGGTACCTTATCCTGGGGACACTATTGGACGCGGCTCACTTTGTATAGTACAAAACGATGTGATTCGAATCGTTTCATGTAGAGACATGTGAGTGAGGGCGTCCTGTGCAATGAGTTTGCACAAGACCGAACCAAAAATTAAAATCGCTCTTTCTTTATAACACCGTTTACTGTAAAGACCGGTTTTTCATTTGATGACTTAGGTAACTCGATCTCAATCTTGAGCTCACTATGAACTCCTGTTTATTCGACCTTATCCTTTGACTTGTACGGGTGAGAGTGGCCTGATCGCCGACTCAATAAGCCTACCATGTTGGGGATAAGAACGAATAAGTGGCTGGGGACATAGTTGTGCGAGATGGAATTCACTCCTACCCGCTTTAAGGGTTAGTAGAGAGGTTGTTCCCTTAAGTGCTGACTCCAGGTCTTGAACAATGGGCCCATCCTCTCTTGATCAGGGAGGAATCTGATTTGATGGTTGGACCACAAATCAATTGTTCATTAGAGATGTCAGTGGTACATAAGGAACAAGATATAATACAAGGGTTAAACGGTATAAATGACCCGTTGTGATTACGAACGACCTGTGAAAGATCGACTTACTGATGATAGTTATATCAAGAGGACACAATATATCTACAGTGAGGAGAGTGCAGCCCTTAGACTTTAGTGGAGTCTCCGGGGGTTAACGAATGTTGGTTAGTTCGGTTGAAAGAGTTTTGACCGGATAATCTCGTATCGTTGGAGCTCATGGTCTGTAGGTCCTTACGGTTCTCCTGGCTAGCTCGGATAAAGCCGTGAAACAATATAAAAGAAAAGAAAAGAATTTGAATCGTTCAAATTCGGGTTTGTGGAAGAATATGGACATATTTAAATATGATTTTAATATGAGATTGGTCTACAATATGAATTGGATTCATATGTGAAAAGTCGGTTTTTGGAAAACCAGGCTTAATCATATTATTTAATTAATATTTGATATTGAATTAAATAATATTAATTAATTAAAAAGTTTAATTAATTAAAATATATATTAATTAAAAAGTTTAATTAATATATGGACATATTTAAATATGATTTAAATATGAATTTGGTCTTAAAACATGAATAGGATTCATGTGCAAAAAGTCGGTTTTCGGAAAACCGGGTTTAATTATATTATTTAATTAATATTTGATATTGAATTAAATAATATTAATTAATATATATTTTTTTTATTAATTAAAAAGTTTAATTAATAAAATAATAATTATTATTTTTAATAATAATAATATATAAATATATATATATATATATATATATACATGTGTCAAGATGTAAGACACATGTTTGATATATATACAAGGTATATATATATAAGATCAGATCAAAATAAAAAAAAAATTAAAAAAAAAAAAAGAATTGTGAGTGCCTTTAGGGGTATTCAAATTGACATTGAATTTCAATTTCAAAATCTTCTTCTTCTTCCTCGGACAAAATCTCTCTGTAAAGAAAAATAAGTTTTTCTGCAGTGAGCTTCTTCCTTCTTTTCTCTTGTAAAAAGAGTCCCACTACTCCGTTTCTCGGCCCAAGGATAGCGGGATTACCGGGGGTGGTCCACGAAGATTTCGTGAGAAGGTTCGTTGAGCTCGTGAGGAGCTTCTGGCTGTGAAAATTGAAGAAATTCGAACGACAAGGGTATGTGTTCTAATTTCTCTTTTTCATTGCGTTTGCATGTTTCCGTTTGTTTAAATTGATGAAATTAGAGTGTCTATGATCCAAATCGCTTCCGCTGCGTGCCATGCGCTCCATCAATTGGTATCAGAGCGTTTTTGGCCACTCAATTTCCATCAATTTAAGTTATGGTGGGTTTTATTTTAGAAATTGTTTCTGATTGGCGTCTAAAGTGAATATCGATTTTGGCATAGTTTCTTTTTGAATTTCATTATTTGTAATTGCCCGAGAATGTATGGGCTTTAATGCATGCTAAAGAGTCTGTATTTTTAGAGTCATTAGAGTCCATATAGGTTTCTTTGTGAAAGAAGTTTGAGTTTGGAACTCGCCGAAATGTTCGGTGTAAGTTCAAACTCGTTCTAGGCAATACAAGGAAAAATTCGAAGAGAATTTGGCCGAAGCGTTCGGAGGAAGCAAGTTGGTCAAAGGCGGTGCGAAGAGTTCGAAGTCCGCTCAAGACGTAGCTTGTTGTTCAAGCTTGTAATAAATTAGTTATTGCTTGTTAAATGCCAAAATCGATCCACTTTAGTGTGTTTAATTAATTATGCATTGTGAATGTATGTTTTAATTGAATTCCATGTTTGTATGTGCATAACGTATGCCATATAGATTTAAAATCCCACCGTAGGAAGCATGCTTCATGCATTGAAAATATGTTATAAGTGTTATAATATATCGTATGCATATTTGGCAATTCATGAGTTTTGATATAAAAGTTATATTAATTCATGAATTAGTTGTTGTTAGTTCAATAGAATAATTGATATAAGTGTTATATTAATTATGAAATTGAATGAACAACATAGGTTGTCCTAGTTTTATGCACATGGTATATTATAAGTGTTATAATGTATAGGATGCATGTTTATTCATGAGTATTAATATAAGAGTTATATTAATTCATCAATTAGATGTTGTTTGCTTAATAGAATAATTGATATAAGTGTTATATTAATTATGAAATTAAACATCCAACATTAGATGCATTTTGTTTGTTATAAGTGTTATAATGTATAGGATGCATGCTTAATTCAGAGTATTGATATAAGTGTTATATTGATTATGAATTAAGAGTTGAATGTTTAAGAGCATAATCGATATAAGTGTTCTATTGATTATGAAATTAAATATTCAACTTGTCATGCCTTAGTGTTGCATGTTTGAGAAGCATGTAGAAGTTTGTTGTAGTTAGTCTTAGTTTTGCAAAGCGTTGTAAAATTGGCATAGACTTTTAAAATCTATAACAAAGATAAAGGCATGCTTACTTAGGGTTGAATGTATCGTTCCGTTTCATTAGTTGAATAGGTCGATATCTTGTAAATGCTAAGGTTACAAGAAACTCACCCGGGGACATCCTGTTCGAGGTTGGAGGTATTTAAGCTGACGGTTTACGGAACACCTCCTACCTGGGGACCATCCGGTACTTGAGTAAAGTTAACCCGACTTTATGAGCATGCGTGAGTGGTGTGAGGTAATAAAGTGTTTATCACCTAGACATCATAGGTAAAAGTTTGTTTTACCTAGACTTAGGTCTTATTGTCTTAGCCGGATAATGCCTGAGTAATTTACCCATTCCGTCTTAAAATACTTAGTAGAGGTGTTGAGAAGGTATATATGATATATCCCTCTCCTCCTACGTTCTCTGTCAAGTTCACACCGTGAGAATTATGCTCGGCCTCGTGATGTCAATAGGGCATCCCCATTCAGATGGTATTTGCATAATTCAAGAGCAAGGTGAATGGAGAAAGTATTTATAGTAAGTGGGAGAAGGAAGTATGTCAATACATCCTGCGGTCTCCTCCATTGGATTGAACCGTGAGATTCCTATGTTCCGCCTGCTAGGTGCCCACAAGAGGTACCGATCCATTCGGAGGGCCGTTTCATAGGAATCGGAACATCTCAATCACCATTCATGGATAAAGAAACATAGAGCCATTCCCAACTTTGACATTTCCATTCGGTTGCATCGTTGGGGCCGCCCTATGAATTCTAAAAATGGAGGGTCACACTTACGAGATTTGCTAAGTAGTTAGTAAATCTTGACCAAACAGCGATAACTAAGATGCTATAGGAATATGAGATATTCTGGTATTAGCATTTAGTCAAGAATGTCTTGATTCAGTGAAGGAATGCTTGACTGCCCCTCGGTAGCGACCATTCTGACCCACTGAAGTATCGTTGCAGTTTAATAATGAGTTTTGGGTACATTATTATTCTTTGCTAAATTCTTGATTGGTCTGTAAATTAGGTTAAAACCTTTTCACTAATATTTTTTCATTCTCTTTTCAGCATGTCTAGCTCTTTCATTCACTTACTAGCTTCCGATAAGTTAACCGGCGATAACTACGCGACCTGGAAATCGAACTTGAATACGATTCTCGTTCTAGATGATCTAAGGTTCGTCTTATCAGAGGATTGTCCTCCCCCTCCTAGCTCGGATGCGACTCGAACTGTTCGAGAAGCATATGATAGATGGACAAGGGCTAATGATAAAGCCCGAGTCTATATCTTAGCCAGCATATCTGATGTGTTAGCTAAGAAGCACGAGGATATGGTTTCTGCTAAAGAAATCATGTCTTCATTACAGGCGATGTTTGGACTACCGTCCTCATCGGTCTGTCATGAAGCCCTCAAATACGTTTACAACTCTCGCATGAAGGAGGGTACCTCTGTTAGGGAGCATGTCCTTAACATGATGGTCCACTTCAATGTGGCGGAAGTAAACAGAGCTACTATTGATGAGTCAAGTCAAGTAAGCTTTATCATGGAATCTCTTCCGAAGAGTTTCCTTCAGTTCAGAACCAATATGGTAATGAACAAGATAAAGTATAATTTGACTTCTCTTCTCAGCGAGCTACAGACCTATCAGTCCCTACACACTTCTAAAGGAAAAGAGAAGGAGGCAAACGTTGTCACTTCTAGGAAATTCCAAAAGGGGTCGTCTTCAGGGAGTAGGTCTGAACTTTCTTCTATTAAGAATAAGAGTATTCAAAAGAAGAAGAAAGATAAAAGGAAGGGAAAAGTACCTGCTGCAGGTAAGAGCAAGACTAAATCTACAGACAAAGGAAAATGTTTCCATTGTGGTGTAGATGGGCACTGGAAACGGAATTGCCCAAAGTATCTTGCAGAGAAAAAGGCTGAGAAGGAAAGACAAGGTAAATATGATTTATTGTTGTCGAAACATGTTTAGTAGAACATGATTGTCATACCTGGATACTTGATTCAGAAGCTACTAACCATGTTTGTTCTTCTTTTCAGGAAACTAGTTCTTGGCAGCCACTTTCTCGAGGTGAGATAACTCTCAGAGTTGGAACTGGAGAGGTTGTCTCAGCTAAAGCAGTGGGAGATGTAAAGTTGTTGTATAGAGATAGTTTCATTTTACTAGAAAATGTACTCCTGGTTCCTACCTTCAAGAGGAATCTTGTATCTATATCTTGTTTGTTAGAACAGTTGTATAAAGTATCTTTTGTTTATAATGAAGCGTTCATTAGCAAAAGAGGTGTACGTATTTGTTCTGCGAAACTTGAAAACAACTTGTATGTGTTAAGACCAACCGAAGCCAAAGCTATTTTGAACACTGAAATGTTTAAAACAGCTGAGACTCAAACTAAAAGGCAGAAACTTTCTCCTAGTACTTATCTTTGGCACTTAAGACTAGGTCACATTAATCTCAATAGGATTGGGAGATTGGTTAAGAGTGGTCTGCTAAATCGTTTAGAGGACAACTCTTTACCGCCATGTGAGTCTTGTCTTGAGGGCAAAATGACCAAACGATCTTTTTCTGAAAAAGGTCATAGGTCCAAAGAACCTCTAGAAATCGTGCATTCGGATCTCTGTGGTCCTTTGAATGTCAAAGCACGAGGAGGGTATGAATATTTCATCAGTTTCATTGATGATTATTCTAGGTACGGTTATCTTTATCTAATACATCATAAGTCCGAAGCTCTTGAAAAGTTCAAAGAGTATAAGGCAGAGGTTGAGAACACATTAGGTAAATCGATAAAAACACTCCGATCAGATCGAGGTGGAGAGTATATGGATTTAAGATTCCGGGACTATATGATAGAACATGGAATAGTATCTCAACTCTCAGCGCCAGGAACACCACAGCAGAATGATGTGTCCGAGAGGAGAAATAGAACCTTGTTAGACATGGTTCGATCTATGATGAGTTATGCTCATTTGCCTAGTTCATTTTGGGGATATGCAGTAGAGACTGCAGTATATATTTTGAACATGGTTCCCTCTAAAAGTTTTTCTGAAACACCTTATGAGTTATGGAGAGGGCGTAAAGGTAGTTTACGTCACTTCAGGATTTGGGGGTGTCCGGCACATGTGCTAGTACCCAATCCAAAGAAGTTGGAACATCGTTCAAAATTGTGCCTATTTGTAGGTTACCCCAAGGAAACGAAAGGTGGTCTATTTTACGATCCTCATGAGAACAAGGTACTTGTATCGACTAATGCCACGTTCTTAGAGGAAGACCACATGAGAGATCATCAACCGTCGAGCAAAATTGTTTTGTCCGAATTTTCCAGGAAAGCTACAGACGGATCAACAAAGGTTGTTGATCAGGCTGGTCCTTCTCAAAAGTTGAGAAAGCCTCGACGCAGTGGGAGGGATGTAAGACAGCCTGACCGCTACATCGGCTTGTCTGAAACTCAAGTCGTCATACCTAATGATGGCGTTGAGGATCCATTGACCTTTAAACAGGCAATGAATGATATAGACAAGGACTAGTGGCTTAAAGCCATTGATCTTGAAATAGAGTCTATGTACTTCAATTCGGTCTGGGATCTTGTAGACCAACCAGATAGTGAAAGACCTATCGGTTCCAAGTGGATCTACAAGAGAAAACGAGACCAAGTCGGTAAGGTGCAAATCTTTAAGGCTCGACTTGTGGCAAAAGGTTATTCCCAAAGAGAAGGGGTGGACTATGAAGAAACCTTTTCTCCTGTTGCCATGTTAAAGTCGATTAGAATACTCTTATCCATTGCTACATTTTATGATTATGAAATCTGGCAAATGGATGTCAAAACTGCCTTTCTGAATGGTAATCTTGAGAAGAGTGTCTATATGGCTCAACCAGAGGGATTCATACTTCAGGGTCAAGAGCAAAAGGTTTGCAAGCTTAATCGATCCATTTATGGGTTGAAGCAAGCATCTAGATCCTGGAATATAAGGTTTGATACGGCGATCAAATCTTATGGCTTTGAACAAAATATTGACGAACCTTGTGTTTACAAGAAAGTAGTCAATACTGTTGTAGCTTTCTTAGTCTTGTACGTGGACGATATACTACTCATTGGGAATGATGTAGGGTTCCTAACTGACGTTAAGAATTGGCTAGCGACCCAATTCCAAATGAAAGATTTGGGAGAGGCTCAGTTTGTTCTAGGGATTCAGATCGTAAGGAATCGTAAGAACAAAGTGCTAGCGCTGTCTCAAGCATCTTATATTGACAAGGTGTTGTCAAGATATTCGATGCAGAATTCCAAGAAAGGTTCGCTGCCTTTTAGGCATGGAATTCACTTGTCTAAGGAACAGTCTCCTAAGACACCTCAAGAGGTTGAGGATATGAGACGAATTCCCTATGCATCTGCAGTTGGTAGTCTCATGTACGCTATGTTGTGTACAAGACCCGACATCTGCTATGCAGTAGGAATTGTCAGTAGGTTCCAGTCCAATCCAGGATATGATCACTGGACAGCCGTTAAACACGTCCTCAAGTATCTTAGGAGAACGAGAGACTATGTGCTTGTGTATGGCGCGAAGGATTTGATCCTTGCAGGATACACTGACTCTGATTTTCAGACTGATATAGATTCCAGGAAATCTACATCAGGATCAGTGTTCACTCTTAACGGAGGAGCAATAGTATGGAGGAGTATAAAGCAAGGTTGTATTGCTGACTCCACCATGGAAGCTGAGTATGTCGCAGCTTGCGAAGCAGCGAAGGAAGCTGTATGGCTTATGAAGTTCTTGACAGATTTGGAAATTGTTCCAAATATGAACTTGCCAATCACCCTTTATTGTGATAACAGCGGTGCAGTGGCAAATTCTAAAGAACCTAGAAGCCATAAGCGTGGAAAGCATATTGAGCGGAAATATCATCTCATCAGGGAGATAGTGCAACGAGGAGATGTGATCGTCACACAGGTAGCCTCGGAGCACAACATTGCTGATCCGTTTACTAAGTCTCTCACGGCTAAAGTGTTTGAGAGACACCTAAAAAGTCTAGGGCTGCGAGCTGCTCAGTAGGACAGTGGGAGAAACTTTAGATATTTGATATTCTAGTTCTCTCGACCAGCATGTACTCCACTGACGTTTTAGTCCAAGTGGGAGTTTGTTGGGTTTTATGTCCTAAAACTTGTAGTTTGTAAACTGTTTGAATGTATATATTCTTTTTCAATAAAGTTGTTATTGATTTTAGTGAATTGTGTTTGTATTAACCTATACCAATAACTAACACCCATGGCGATAGTGTGAGTACTTGATCTTCATGTGTGACATGAATGTGGATCAAGTTCAAGTAGACAGCCAAAATGGTCTATAGTATAGGGATAAGGCTGAGTACCTTATCCTGGGGACACTATTGGACGCGGCTCACTTTGTATAGTACAAAACGATGTGATTCGAATCGTTTCATGTAGAGACATGTGAGTGAGGGCGTCCTGTGCAATGAGTTTGCACAAGACCGAACCAAGAAATAAAGTCGCTCTTTCTTTATAACACCGTTTACTGTAAAGACCGTTTTTATTTCATATGATGACTTAGGTAACTCGATCTCAATCCTGAGCTCACTATGAACTCCTGTTTATTCGACCTTATCCTTTGACTTGTACGGGTGAGAGTGGCCAGATTGCCGACTCAATAAGCCTACCATCTTGGGGATAAGATCGAATAAGTGGCTGGGGACATAGTTGTGCGAGATGGATTTCACTCCTACCTGTTTTAAGGGTTAGTAGAGAGGTTGTTCCCTTAAGTGCTGACTCCAGGTCTTGAACAATGGGCCCATCCTCTACTGATCAGGGAGGAATCTGATTTGATGGTTGGACCACAAATCAATTGTTCATTAGAGGTGTCAGTGGTACTTAAGGAACAAGATATAATACAAGGGTTAAACGGTATAAATGACCCGTTGTGATTACGAACGACCTGTGAAGGATCGACTTACTGATGATAGTTATATCAAGAGGACACAATATATCTACAGTGAGGAGAGTGCAGCCCTTGAACTTTAGTGGAGTCTCCGGGGGTTAACGAGTGTTGGTTAGTTCGGTTGAAAGAGTTTTGACCGGATAATCTCGTATCGTTGGAGCTCATGATCTGTAGGTCCTTACGGTTCTCCTGGCTAGCTCGGATAAAGCCGTGAAACAATATAAAAGAAAAGAAAAGAATTTGAATCGTTCAAATTCGGGTTTGTGGAAGAATATGGACATATTTAAATATGATTTAAATATGAGATTGGTCTACAATATGAATTGGATTCATATGTGAAAAGTCGGTTTTTGGAAAACCAGGCTTAATCATATTATTTAATTAATATTTGATATTGAATTAAATAATATTAATTAATTAAAATATATATTAATTAAAAAGTTTAATTAATATATGGACATATTTAAATATGATTTAAATATGAATTTGGTCTTAAAACATGAATAGGATTCAGGTGCAAAAAGTCGAATTTCGGAAAACCGGGTTTAATTATATTATTTAATTAATATTTGATATTGAATTAAATAATATTAATTAATATATATATATATTTTTTATTAATTAAAAAGTTTAATTAATAAAATAATTATTATTATTTTTAATAATAATAATATATAAATATATATATACATGTGTCTTACATGCAAGATGTAAGACACATGTTTGATATATATACAAGGTATATATATAAGATCAGATCAAAATAAAAAAAAAAAAAAAAAAATTGTGGGTGCCTTTAGGGGTATTCAAATTGAAATTGAATTTCAATTTCAAAATCTTCTTCTTCTTCTTCGGACAAAATCTCTCTGTAAAGAAAAATAAATTTTTCTTCAGTGAGCTTCTTCCTTCTTTTCTCTTGTAAAAGGAGTCCCACTACTCCGTTTCTCGGCCCAAGGATAGCGGGATTACCGGGGGTGGTCCACGAAGATTTCGTGAGAAGGTTCGTTGAGCTCGTGAGGAGCTTCTGGCGGTGAAAATTGAAGAAATTCGAACGACAAGGGTATGTGTTCTAATTTCTCTTTTTCATTGCTTTTGCATGTTTCCGTTTGTCTAAATTGATGAAATTAGAGTGTCTATGATCCAAATCGCTTCCGCTGCGTGTGATGCGCTCCATCACTCTTTCTTCTTCTCATCATTCAGTCTTGATTTCCTCTTGCAAGTACACCAGTTCTTCAAAAAATTTGCATATTTTGGAATCTGCTTAACAACTTTTAGAAGAGGGATGTTCACTGTCACTTTTTGGAAAGTCTTCAAGACTTCCTCATCTTCATTTTCTTCCTTAGGCTTCACAAGCCTATTCGGGAAGGGTGCTAGGGAAACATCAACTGACACTTGCACGGGCCTTTCTTCACTTAAATTCTTTTTCTTTTCAAATTCAACATTGAAGGGTATCACCTTCTCACTTCTCAAATTCATCATACTCACATTTTTGCACGAGTTGATAGTCGTTTGGGAAGGAAGCTTCCCTGAGCTCTTGCTTTCAAGCTTGCTGATTGACACAGCCATTTGAGTCAGTTGCTTGTTCAGATTTTGCAACTCTGCCTCGTGAGAATTAAGCTCCTCACGAGCTTCCTTTTGAATTTGGCCTGTCGTGGTAACAATGGTCCTGACCATTTCTTCCATAGAACTACCTGAGCTGGATGATTGAGCGTGGGTGGGATTCTGGGTCTCTCAAAAGACTGACCCTCGTAGCGTTGTTGTCCTTCTCTATTCCCATAGCTCATATTTGGATGGTATCTCCACCCAGGATTGTACGTATTTGAATACGGGTCATACTTTCTCTAATTGGAGGCATACCCTCCAATAGCATTGACTTCTTCAAGCTCTCACAGACTTCCTCCAACAATGTTTTTCAACAAACTGCTCATCTCTGCAACTTGAGCCTTAATGTCATTCACCTCATTGGTTTGATTAATCTGATGGACTTGACCTGCTCCACCTCTAACACCGAACTGTTGCGAATTTCCCGCCATGTTGGCAATTAGCTTCTTGGCTTATGCGGGAGTTTTGTCGATCAAAGCTCCTCAGCTGGCAACATCGATCATCTGTCGGTCATGAAGAGTCATCCTCTCATAGAAATACTGAATAAGCAGCTGGTCCGCTATCTGATGATGCGGGAAACTAGCGCACAACCTTCTGAATCGCTCCCAATACTCATGTAGAGATTCACCCACATCTTGGGTAATCCCATAAATTCTCTTTCTCAGCGTTGTGGCGAGGGATGCTGGAAAATATTTCTCTAAGAATAGTATTTTCATCTCGTTCCAGGTGGTTATCGAACCTGACGGCAGGTAGTACAACCAATCTTTGGCTTTATCCTTCAGAGTGAAGGAAAAAGCTCTAAGATTCAGGTGTTCTTCAGTCACACCTGGGGGCTTCATCCCCGAGCAAACGCAATGATATTCCATAAGATGTTTGTTCGCATATTCATCTGCATTACCATGGAAAGAAGGTAACTGGTGAATTAAAGCGGACATTAATTCAAAGTTACCTGCTATACAATTGGGTATGTAATGTAGAGAGGTTGTTGATTCAGGTCTGGTGCTGCCAGCTGTTTCAACGTTCTGGGTGCTTCCTCCTGCGCCATCGCTTCTCTTTCTCTCAAGAAAGGATCGAGTCCTTCTTCCTCAAACAGTCTAAGGCCCTCATGGCCTTCTCTTCTCAACCTCCGCTCTTCCCGGACAATTTCTGGAATATACTGCAATCCACTCAATTAAGAAGAACGGGTCATACAACACAATAAATTTTTTAAAACAAACACAATCAAACAAAGAAATTTTTGAAAACAATCAATCAAACACAATCCTAACCAAACGTGATTTCATTTTAGTTGCTCCCCGGCAACGACGCCAATTTTAGTAGTGAGTCACACACGATGGTGTGCTCCTAAATTTCAAGCTGTCGAGGCTTGCCAAAATAAAATTTATAAACCTGATTACACTAAGCTTTGTAGCTAGTGGCAATGGGATCGATCCAGAGAGAGCGTGTCAAATGAAAGCCAATGCTTGGATTAAATTATGTTTGTTTGGTTCGAGTAACAAAACGGGGGGATTTTGGTTCATGCAAAATATGGTAAAAATACGCTAACGAAAAAATAACAACAACAAGACGAACGTGCTGGATTTGGGGAATTCGGTATACGTAAAATATTGTAATTACTATCATTGAACTTCGCATTCATGGTCAGATTAATTTGAATACATAAACAGTTGCCCGACAACCCTGAACAACCGACTCCATAAAAATTAGCTAGATGCGTCAAATCTAACTAAACAGTGCAACTAATTAATTCAGAGTGATCAATTCTAAACTAATCAAAGCATTTACTAGCATTTTATGACGAACATTCAACTAGGAAGCCTAAGTCGATACTTCGATTTCTTTACTTCTCCGGGTTACCCCGTGTTACAAAGGCGATTAAGAGAGGCACGACATCACTAATCTAGATAACTATAAAACATGTGAGAAATCAAGGTCGTCAGCCCATTATGAAAGCATGCTCATAAAATATGCAAAGAAGAAGTAAATACTCAAAGAAATTCAGACCAAGCTAGATATTCAAGAACATAATCTCAAGTTATTACAACAAATTACGAAATCCCTACTAAACATCCCCAAATCCTACACTTACCTTAGCCAACCATGGTCTTGGATGAAATCCAAGCTCCCATGGAAGGTTGGTAGCTCATACAAGTCGTGGGGAGAAGAGAATGGAGCTCCACAATGAGCTCCAATGGTGGAAAACTAGCAAAAACTGAGAGAGAAGATAAAGAGAATGTCCCAAGATACCTAAAAATTGGAAAAAATGGGTTTTATAATCGTCGTAGAGTTGAGACGCTACGGACCAAATTTTGGCGCTTTTTCCTTCGAAGCGTCTCGACGCTTGCTCTCGGGTTTGAGCAAATTAAATTTCCTTTGGTGCTCCCTTTTGGCAATTTCTACAACTTTTGAGCTTCTCTTTTCCCGAAGCGACCCTGAAGCCTTAAGTCGACCTCCTTAGCCCCGAAACACGTCCTACGGACCTCACGAGCTCTTCACCGTGAATCACGTATAATCAAGGAAAATGAACATAATTAAGCACGATATTAGCTAAAAATAGGGAGTGAAACATAGCTCCAAAATAGAGCTATCACTAGATCAAAATGAGTAAAAAGAGAAGGGGGAGAGGGGTATTCTCAGGGCATTATAGTAATTTCACTGTATTGTGAAAAATGACATGAATTCCCGGTTAAACACACATAAACGTTTTTTGAAGAAGCTACATTCAAGAGTTTATTCCAAAATGCATTTGTTCAAAAATTCATTTTAGGTGGTTGCCAAAGACCACGATTTTTTCCAAAATGCATTTTTTCAGAATTTAAACACTTAGAAATCTAAACCAAACACACCCGAAGACTACCATTTTTGTTCAAAATTTAACTTGAATTTACATTTTTAAAAGTAGATAATAAAAGAAAAGAAATCTATAGGTAAAAATAGTGTTGATAAACTTAATTTTAAAAAATAAAATAGTTATTCATTGATAAAAATAATAAAATTATCAAATAAAATAAAATTATCAAATGGACTTAAAATCACAAACACAAACTCACCCTACAACCCTCCTTTGCTCCTTAGAGACCCTTCTGCTCCGCTCCAGAGTTAATGCATTGTTTGGTAGGTCAACTATACAAATAAGTGAAAATAGAGTTCAAATATTTCATTCTTGTCTATCGTCCATATTCTCCAACATAAATACTAAAAAGTAATATTTTATACCAACAATCATTTAATAAAAGATTCATAAAATTAAAATTCAAAAAAAGAAAAATGATGGATTGATTTAAAATATACTCCACCATCAAACTAGTCCTAAAGGAAATATATTTTTTAACCTTATTTATTCCATAATTATGTGTTGGTGAGTCTCGAAAAAGTTAATCTCAATTTGGAATGAAATTTAGAATACGCTCAAATTTCAATTATGGATTAGTATTTTTTTTTTTTTTGACAACATGTTGGGGTGGGGGATTGAACCTAGAACCTCATGGTCACTAGACGATACATCATGCGGTTGAGCTATGCTCTTGTTCGCGAAATATTATAATCTAAAGACAAATAACATTTTAACAATGCTTATTTGGCAAAGTAGAACTGGGTTCAAATCCAACTTTATACTCAAGTGAAGAATATTTTTGTAACTTCACATGCAATGACAAACCCTAATTCTCTCCTCCTGCTTTTAGAGCTTCACTTTGTCATCTTCTTTTTTTTTAACTTAAAACTTCAGCAGTCGCACGCTTCACCCAACCTTCAACTTTTTTTTTTTTTTTTTTTTTTGGAGATTTCCAACCTTCGACTTCGGAAGGGAGAACCCAGCTGCACGCTTCGAGAAGGGAAACTCGCCGACGCCACTACTCGTGAAGAGGTTTTCCATCGCAGACAAGGGGAAGAGCGCCGCTCGTGGGTCTCAGGTTGAAGCTTCGAACGACGCGGTTGTGGGTATTGCGTCGCCCCTGTCGTTGTGAGGGAGTGTCTGTCGCCGTCGCCGCTCAGCAGCACGCTTGCCGCCGACGACGTTTCGCGAGGGAGGTCGCTGGCGAAGTGAGGTAATTTTCATTTTTCTTTTTTTTTTCTTTTTTTTTTGCCTACGTACCTTATGGATGATAGGGATCAAGTCGAGATGTAGTTCAATGGAATGATTTTTTTTTATTGTGACTGAACTTAAAGTTTTTTTTTTTCCTTAAGTTGCCTATGTACCCTTGAATGAAAGGGATCAAGTCATAAGGTGATTCGAATACATGATTTTGATTTTTAATTTTTTTTCGGGTCGTTCACCTTTTAAGCTCGTGCAGGCTAGTAGCAACATGTAGTTTATACTCTTACGTTAAGGAGTATTACATTTTATGGGATCTTATCCTCATCACGGTCTTGATCACATCCTTCACTTGTAGGATTGGTTATGATGATGAGATGTTTTTTCACCTTCAAGAAGCCTTCTAGATTTATGAGAATAGAGAACTTCATCTTCATGCGTGAAGGAACCCGACTGTGAATCTTCTTGTCGTCACTTTCTTCATAGAACAGTCTTGCCCCTACGGTCTTCATCTTTCGTTCCTATTGATCACTTGTCACTTTGAGGCGATCAAAAACGGATGTTGAAGGTCGGTCTTTCTTTGATATAGAGACACTTAACCTTTGGAAAGCTGAAGCTCGAATGGAGGTAGAAGTTAGACATTGATTTTCTTCTTTTGTCTCGGCCATACGCAGCCTTTGGAAGACCAAAGATCGAGTAGTTGAAGGCTTAATGCGATTGAAGACAAAAGTTCTTTGGTCGACTTCTTCTGCGTTGATGTAGCATGAACTTGCAAAGTTCTCTTCCTCCATCTTGATGGGAAGGAAACTTCTCAAGAAGAATTCTTTCAAGGTCACCGATCGTCGAGGTTGAGAAAAATATTCATTTTCTCTTCTCTCATGTTTAGGCTCCCTTGGGCTCTCTTTTCTTTCATGTTTCAGGACAAGATGTTCATGTTTCTTCCGACAGGTCACAACAATCCATCATTTATCTTCATCATTGATAGGTTTGACCGCGTGTGAAAATTTATTACCTGGTACATCATGTTGAAACCAAATAGATACGGGTTCCAAGGTCTCAAACTAGACTAGGCGCACTCCCTGATCATGAAGCGGACTGAAATACATTTGTCTGAGTGTAGCTATTGTCACCGCAACATTGTTTGATTGAGCTATTTCATCAAGGTCTAGCTCAATTTTTCCCTCTTTAGCTAACCTTAGAATGAGCTTCTTTATGACGAAACATTTTTCAACTTGGTGACTGATAACTCGATGATACTTGTTGCGTGCTCAGTGTGTATGTAAAATTAAATGCGAAGAGCACTCAGATCATGCAAGTATACATGGTCTGCAGCAAGTGATAAGTATAATTTAATTCGTTTTCCCACAGAGATTAAGTTTAGTGACTAGCGATTTGGTGTGTTAGATTAGATAAGGTAACTTAAATTGGATAGATTTTGGGTTGAGGGACGAAAGTATAAAAGATGCAAGAGGAATGTAAACTTAAATGCAAAGCAAGCAAAGGGGTAAAGTTATAATGTGGAAAAGTAGGATTGGAGATCTCACAATCTTTTCGCAATGATTTCGCAATGGATTAAAAACTACTGAAAAAGACTAAGGCAAAGGCAGAAATGGTTATTGCGGCTCTCGCACTAATCTCGCAATAAATTCGCAACGATTTAAAAACTAAAGTAAGATAGCAAGGTCGGCTTAAGAGTCCTCTATAGGCATTTAACTATGCTCATTCAACATCAAATTAACATTTCATGCATCGTTTTAACTAGGTCTCATGCATCTTTCGATTACATGCATTAGATCTTGAGTTTACTCATATCCAAGTAAGACTTAAGAACCTATTTATACACACATGTTAACAAACGTGCTAGGAGAATGCCTATTCCTAGGCCATTCTCTGGTTACCATAAAAGGCTAACATGAATGGATGACTCTGAATTCTTACTCCTTCCAGAGATTAAGAATTCTTTAGACAAAATGGATGGCCAGTCGAAATTGCCCATGGGATGAAGATCACATACATTCAATGCATTCATGCTACTTTACATGCTGAATTCACATACTTCTAGCCTACAGATTCATCCGTGGCAGACGTCTATTGAGTTAGTTACTCATGGTTTTCGAAGAGCTAAAGGAAATGAATTGATTAAACATAGAATGGAGAACTCAACAAATTTAATTGATTACTCTTAAAAGGGCAAAGTACATAATAATCGTAAACAAAGCGTGCGTTGATCCGAAAGCAATGAACAACGTAGACAGTAGTAAATGAGTCAGAACAGTATGTCAAATAGACAGCAAATAGTTTAGAAAGCAGTAAAGAAAGCAGTAAGATGTGTAAGGATCCTCCAAGTCGCAAGACGCCTCGGATGAAGGGGAAGATTAGCTGGTCTTGGGGATAATTTCAATCAGAAGAGAAGAGGGATCTTCTCTTCTTCCTCTCGAATTATCGACGCCAAGAGCTTGTTTCTTCGATCCAACAAACGGGGGAAAAGTTTTGTCTGCAGGTTTCTTCACGATCGGGCACTCCTCACTTCCAGATTGATTGTGTTTTCCATCGTCATTCGGCTCCTTTTATAGCCTCTACAGGTACCTTCAGCTGCGGATCTCCATCCATTCAGGAGTAACAACCTCCCACGCGGCAGCAGTAGAGAAGTTTGGCGGCTGGAAAATCGCAACAACGAAGACTGACGGCTGGAAAAATGCAGCAGCAAAGACTGGCGTTGCGGTTTTATTGCAAGGGCCGCAATATTTCCGCAATGCACCTGCAATGTACAATTTAGCTCTTTTTTCACCATTTTGCATCCTTTTTCGTTCCTTTTCCAAATAAGCCTTAAATTAGCATCATTTCTCAAATTCTCACTTTTAAGCACACATTAAGCTAACTTCTAACAAAAACACTCAAGAACTTCCATGATTTTTAGGTAATTAAGGCCCTAAATAATGCACTTTTGGAGAGGTAACACACCCCCAAACTTGAGTTATTGCTAGTCCTCGAGCAATATAAAGGCTTACTTTCTCTCTAATTAGCTGCTAACTCTTGTCTTTTAAACTCTACCTAACTGATTTGCTGACTTCCCTAGGTTTACTGTCAAAGGCATTGTTGTCCTGTGACACTCTCCTAGGCTAAAACTAACTTCATATTTTGTCTATTCTGATTTCTCTTGCCTATAAAACCTTCTGTTTTTACTAACTTCCTGTCTTTTGGCTAATCTGCCTATATCATTGAGCACATTGTGCAGACATCCCTAAGCCTTCAAACTCTCCCTAGTTTTAACTCAGACTCAGTACATGCTTCTAAGGTTTTTATTTTTGAACTACCTAAGAATCCTTAGAGTCATGCCAGTCTTAGAACAACACAAGTATCAGAGTACAGTCCATAGAACAGACTAAGCCCTGGCATCACTATTTGGATAGACACTCATCTCCCTCGACAAGCCTTCTAGTTACAGCCCTGTGCTTAGCTAACTAAGGATCAGAGTTCATTACATAGGACATCTAAGCACCCAAGGCTGTACCCTCTTGGCATACATCATCCTTCTTTGTTTTCCATATTTTTTTCTTTCTTTTTTCGCACCTCTTTCTTTCCCTTAAGTATGCCTTTTGATGCAGTGCCCCTTGTGGGTTACACAAGTGGCCCTGATTACTCAACAATTTTAAAGAAAAGACAATGCTTCTTTTTTTTTTTTTTTTTTTTTTTGAAGAAGGATGATGCATATCTTACTAAGGGAGAGAGGAGTGCTCCTAGGACTAGAGGCTGCCTCCCCCAAACTTAAACTTCTCATTGTCCCTAATGAGAGTCTGAGGTGGCACACCCCCAAACGTATCTTAGAAGCATCTAGTCTAAATAAAAACCAGACAGATTTTAAAACTCCTATGGATAGAATGGCCCTCACAGTTCAGATAACTCATCAGCAGAAATTTACTAAAATCAAAATGGTAAGGTCTAACTGAGGCACATGCTCAACATTTTATGAAGCTAATTAAACCTAACAAGAGTGTACTCGACACTCATCCAGCATGCTCAATAGACAAGACTACCTATGGACATCAGTAATGCAGTCAAATAGTGAGAATTAAAGACAGACAGACCAACAGAAAGTCATATAACAGCATGCTTAAATGAACAAAACATTGCGGTGTCCGCAAAGAAATCGCAATGATACTAACAGAGTAGATTTAACCGTGATCAAAGCTCCTAACATGCAATATTCCATTTGTGAAGAACTACAGGCAACAAAAAAAAAATTATCTAAGCTAACTAATCATACGAAGTTAAACTAAACTAAACTAAGCTAATTTAAGGAAATCAAAACATAACAACAATTGATATTAGGGGGGGGGGGGGGGGGGGGGGCTAACTGGTTACATAAAAGCAGGTTTCTGAGAGGGATAAGAAATACTCCCTCGAATGCCGTCAGTCTGTGGCATTCATTCATTCATCCTTGTCCTCTTCATCATTCCTCTCGCTCGGAGGCATCCAGGGGATCAAAAATCCAGCTGGAAAGGTAGGGAACTTGCACCGTAGGTGCTCAGCTAGTTCCTGGTCTCTCGCTTGGGAGTACTCAGCCCATTGGGCTAATTTCCTTTGTAAGTCCATCAAGCAGGCCATGGACATCGATTGTGCAGCTGCAAGTCTATGCAGCTCAAACTCCATATTGCCTCTCCTCCTCATCTTCAGGTTGCTGGGCAGCTCAAGGTGGCCAGCATAGGCCAATTGCTTCTCCTCTATCGTCACAGGCACCCCTGCGCGCAAGCATAACTTAGTAATAGTGTTAGGGAAAAAGAGTCTGCCCTTACCTTTCTTGGAGCATTCGACGATCGAGGCTGCTATGATCTCACCCACGTCAATAGTGAATCCCTTCATGATCGCATAAACCAGCAGAGATCTCCCTTGATTGATGGTCGTCTCGTGCGTGACGGGGGATATTCTTCTCCGAATTAGGGAGAACCAAATGGTCGCCTTGTCTTTGAGGGCTACACTCATCAGTGTGTGCTTCCCGTGCTTCGAGACTGCCCATGCTGCTTCTGGTTTGCCTATCATATTCAGCGCCTCCTCCAAGATTACCTCTGAGGGTGAAGCCACGATCTTTGAATATTCAGAACTCTTATGCTCCTTGAGAGCATAAACCTTGTTGATCGCCTCGGCAGAGAAGTCAACATCCACGCCCCTCACCACCGAATAACAGCCTTCGGGGTGAGTGAGGTTGGCGTAGAAGTCATAAATCATGTCCGAGTAGGCCTGAATTGGAGGCCTACACAACTCTTCCCAGCCGTGGTTTATGATTCCTGCGCGCAAGAATTGCGGCAGGTCCGAAGGAGAGTCTAGAAATCCTCTCTCGTGGAGGAGTTCCCTTTTCATTAGTTCCACGCCCCTGGCCTCTGCATCCTTGGATATATACCTCTCAGCTGGAGGCTCATCTTCTTGGAACATTTTTCTCTTCCCCTTATCCTTTGCCTTGGCTGCTTCAACAGCCTCAGTCTTCATCTTCTTAATAGAGGGTTCGACTTCAGCCCTCTTCTTTTTAGCTTTCTTGGAGGCCTTTGGCCGTTTTGCCTTCACAATTACAGGGGCCCTCTTCTTGAGCCTTGCTTTGGCAGCTATTTGCTGGATGCATTCATCCAGCGAGTCATCCATTGAATCTCTGCTCTCCTTCTCCACAGGACTGTCAAGATTGACATCCCTGAAGGGAGAGCCTACCTCCTCTTCTTCATCCGCAGCACCAATTGATGCAGAGTCTGGTTGTCCTACAGGGGGGACTTCAGGTTCCGATGGTTGTTGAGTGGGATCAGGGCTTTGCATGGCCGTCTCAATCGATGGCCCGCCACTGGTAAAGCTTTCCTCACTCGTGGATTTCCGAATTTTGGTCTTTGGAACTTCCAGGGCAACCTTCCACTTTCTTTTAGGGGACTGCGTTGGATCAGAGCTGTTTGCAGCTTCAAGGGTTGCAAACTTCCACTTCCTCTTCACAGGGAGCTTCGGAGGTCTAGACGGTTTTACAGCCTCAACGTTTGCTAAAGAAAGTAACGCATCTCTTACCAAGGCAGCATCCTCTGTGATTGGGGATGTCTTTTTGGGAGTGGATCTTTCAGCTCGAGTGGAAACCATGCTTGCTTCTTGAAGGTGAAGCTTTGGGAATTGCCGAAGAAGGACAGATCTGATTTGTGAATTCGAGGGTTTGAGAATCGTAAATGGGAATGATCAACAACCCTTCCTATTTATAATGGGTTGCGCACTAACGGTTATATTATTGCGGACTCCGCAATGTTTCCGCAATGCTTCGAATCTCATCAAATCTTTGGAACTGTAACCGTTGGGATTTTTATCCTTGATTGTCGTTTGTTGCAAGATTCTAACAAACTAAATCTGTGATTTTCCAAGATTTCTTCCTTCATCTTCTCCGGGCTTCTTTATTGTTCACCCTCATTGCCGTTAAGATTTCCAATTACCATGCTTTTAATCACATTAAAAACAAACTTAATTAGTACTAAGAAATTAAAAATACTTAAAAAAAAAACAGTAAATAAAGATATCTATTCCATAATCCTTTGATGGTTGAGCATAAAGATAATTCCATTAAATGCCCTTGCTCATCCTCTCTTTCTTTGCTCTTAGGCTTCGGATAGGAGGAATGCTGAGAGCGTTTTCGCGTCTCCTTCCTCATAGTAGTGCTTCAATCTAGCACCATTCACCATGAACGGCTGACCTTGTTCCAGATTTCGAATTTCAATTGCACCATGAACAAACACATTAGTAATCACAAAAGGACCAGACCAACGAGACTTAAGCTTGCCAGGAAATAATCTCAATCGTGAATTGAATAGTAAAACATGCTGACCCTTTTTAAAATCCTTTATCCTAAGTCTACTATCATGCCAAATTTTAGTTCTTTCCTTATACATTTTAGCATTCTCGTATGACATGTGTCTTAGTTCATCCAATTCATGCAATTGCAGAGACCGCAATGTTCCCGCATCGGTTACGCAAAAATTCAACTCTTTTAAAGCCCAAAAAGCCTTGTTTTCTAATTCAAGGGGTAAGTGGCATGCTTTTCCATATACTAACATATAAGGAGACATTCCTAATGGTGTTTTATATGCAGTCCTATACGCCCATAGTGCATCATCTAATTTAAAAGACCAATCATTTCTATTCGGTTTTACAACTTTTTCAAGTATACTTTTGATCTCTCTATTAGAAATTTCAGCTTGTCCATTTGAGTGGGGGTGATAGGGTGTTGCTACTCTATGCCTAACATTATATTTAGCTAACACTTTTTCCATGGCTTTGTTTATGAAGTGTGTTCCTTCATCACTTATGATGGCACGTGGAGTGCCAAATCGTGTGAAAATATGCCTATTCAGAAATTTAACAACGGTCTTAGCATCATTTAAAGGACATGCAATTGCCTCTACCCATTTTGAGACATAATCTACCGCTACTAATATGTAAAGATTACCAGCAGATGGAGGGAATGGACCCATGAAGTCAATGCCCCATACATCAAAGAGTTCTAAATCTAAGATGTATGTTAGGGGCATCTCATCCTTCCTACTAAGGTTACCTGTACGTTGACATTCGTTGCAGTTGTGTGCGTAGTCATGTGCGTCCTTGAAGATTGTAGGCCAGAAGTAGCCACTTTGGAACACCTTTGCAGCAGTCCTCTGACCACCAAAGTGCCCTCCATACGGGGCTGTATGGCAATGCTGCAAGATTGACCTTGCTTCAGCAGCTGGCACACATTTTCTTAGCAATCCATCCGCACAGCTTCTGTAGAGGGTTGGATCATCCCAAATGTACTTCCTAGCCTCATTTAAGAACTTCTTCTTATCCTGCCCTTTTCTGAATTCTGGTAGCACCTGTGAGGCAAGAAAATTTGCATTATCAGCAAACCATGGTTCATCATTATTATCACAATGTACTAAAACAAGAACATGTTCATCAATGAAAGAATCTGTTATTGCGGGCTCCGTAATAGATTCACAATGACTCTGCAATCTTGATAAATGATCAGCAACTACATTTTCACATCCTTTTTTGTCTCTGATTTCTAAATCAAACTCCTGCAAAAGTAACACCCATCTAATTAGACGAGGCTTGGCATCAGCCTTCCTCATTAAGTACTTTATTGCTGAATGATCAGTATAAATAATTGTTTTATTTCCTACCATATATGGCCTGAATTTCTCACATGCAAACACTACTGTTAACATCTCTTTCTCTGTAGTAGTGTAGTTGCATTGAGCTTCATTCAAAGTTTTGCTCGCATAATATATAGCGTGTGTTAATTTGTCTCTCTTTTGGCCAAGCATAGCTCCAATTGCATAGTCACTTGCATCGCACATTATTTCAAAGGGCATATCCCAATTTGGCCCGACTATGATTGGTGCTTTGACTAAGGCATCTTTAAGCTTGGTCCATGCTATTAAACACTCATTTGAAAAGACAAAAGTTTTATTCAGCTCTAAAAGCTCACACAGGGGTTTAGAGATTTTTGAAAACTCTTTTATAAATCTCCTATAAAATCATGCATGTCCTAAGAAACTTCTTATAGCTTTGACATTCTTAGGTTCAACTAACTTCTCAATTACTTCTATCTTGGCTCTATCGACCTCTATTCTTGCTTTGGACACTCTGTGTCCTAATACTATGCCTTCTTCCACCATGAAGTGACATTTTTTCCAATTTAACACTAGATTGGTTTCTTCACACTTAGCGAGAACTTGTCCTAGATTAGCTAGACAGTGATTAAAGGAATCACCAAATACTGAGAAGTCATCCATAAAGATCTCTATTATGGACTCATCTAGATCAGAGAATATTGCCAACATACATCTTTGGAACGTTGCTGGTGCATTGCATAAGCCAAATGACATTCTGCGAAAAGCAAACGTACCAAAGGGACATGTAAATGTTGTTTTCTCTTGATCCTCGGGGTCTATAGTGATTTGGTTATACCCTGAGTAGCCATCTAAAAAGCAATAGAAGGCTTGGCCAGCTATTTTATCTAGCATTTGGTCTATAAAGGGTAAAGGAAAATGGTCTTTTTTAGTTTCTTTATTAAGTTTTCTATAATCCATACATACTCTCCATCCTGTGACAGTTCGAGTTGGTATTAATTCATTGTTTTCATTAACTACTACAGTCATACCACCCTTTTTTGGTACACATTGGATAGGACTGACCCACTGACTATTGGATATTGGGAAGATCACTCCTGCATCTAGCCATTTAATAATTTCCTTTTTTACTACCTCTTTCATAGAGGGGTTCAACCTACGTTGATGATCTACTCTAGGTGTATGTTCTTCCTCTAATAATATCTTATGCATGCAATAAGAGGGACTTATACCCCTAATGTCAGCAATCGTCCAACCAATAGCTTTTCTATGTTGCTTAAGCAGCGATATTAACGCAATTTCATGCTGTTCACTTAATTTGGAAGAAATAATGACAGGCAAGGTATCTTTTTCTCCTAGATATGCATATTTAAGGTGTTCAGGCAATGGTTTCAGTTCTAATAAAGGTGGTTGTTCAATTGATGACATCATAGGAGTTGTAGTTCTTTCAGACAGTTCATTGGTCATGCATACATGCTGAGGTTTATCTACAGATACATCCATCAATTCAGAAATATTTAAGTCATTCAAATCTATTTGTGCATAATCAGTAGCATGCTTGACTAATAATTCATGCTCAAGTTCATCTTCCATTAATGAGTCTACTATATCTACAGTTGCACAGTGTTCAAGATCAGAGGGGTACCTTAAAGCTTTAAAAACTCTGAACTTAACCTCTTCATCATGGACTCGCATGGTAAGTTCACATTTTTGGACATCAATTAGGGCTCTACCTGTGGCTAAGAAAGGCCTGCCTAGTAAGATTGACACCTCTTTGTCTGCCTCGTAGTCCAAGATTATAAAATCTGCAAGAAAAATAAATTTGTCAACTTTGACTAGTATATCCTCAATCTTACCTTCAGGGTATGCGATGGATCTGTCTGCAAGTTGCAAGGTGACTGTTGTTGGTCGTGCTTCCCCTATCCCAAGCTGTTGGAATAGTGACAAGGGCATAAGGTTGATGCTGGCTCCCAGATCACACAAGGTTCTGGCCACATGTTTGCCTCTCAATTCTACTGGCAAAGTGAAGGAACCAGGATCCTTCTCCTTCTTTGGCAGCTTATTTTGGAGTATGGCACTGCACTCTTCAGTGAGATTAACTGTTTCAAACTCACCAATAACTTTTTTGTTAGTTATAATATCTTTTAAGAATTTTACATATGTTGGCATTGACTGCAATACTTCCACAAAAGGAATATTAACATGGACTTGCTTCAGAATTTCCAAAAACTTATGGAAATGAGCTTCCTGTTCTTGTTTCTTTCTGAGCCGTCTAGGAAATGGAGGTGGTGGCACATAGGTGGGAAGTTCAGGTTGCCTAATGATAGGGGAAGGCCTAGGAATTTCTTCTGGTTCCTCAATGATAGGTTCCAGCCTTACCCTTGTTGTGCTTGGTTGTATTTGATCAAGATTAGGCAGAGAATCCAGTGGAGCACTAGACTCTTCTACTCTCTTTGGTGCTTCTCTGCTGTTGATCACCAATGGCCTTCCACTTCGTAGTTCAATAGCTTGAACTTGTTCCTTACCATCCCTTCTTGGAGTTTCTGTGTCTGCAGGCAGTCTGCCTTGGGGTCTACTTTTCAGCTCGTTTGCCAACTGCCCAATTTGATTCTCTAAGATTCTCAAGGTTGCTTGCTGGCTCTGCAAAGTTGCATCATTCTTTGCTATGTATTCCTTCAGCAAGTTCTCCACTGATGTTCTCATCGGTTGGTTGTTGACATATTGTTTCTGATATGGGGGTTGATTACCTTGAGTGTGTTGAGTGAACCCAGGTGGTCCACTTGGTCTTGGTTGATTTGGCACCTGGCTTGTGCCTTGTTGTCCACTCCAAGAGAAATTTGGGTGGTTTCTCCAGCCAGGGTTATATGTATTTGAGTAGGGGTTGTTCCTTGTTTGTTGTTGACTTCCGACATAACACACCGAAGCTGGATTAGCAGGGCAATATTCATACACATGCCCTTCTCCACAAAATCCACAAACTAGTGCATCCACTTGGTTGGCCACTGATGTGCTCGTTGAAATAGCTGCCACTGTGTTGACACTTTGTTGAATGTTGGCTTGAGCCATTTGCTTTACCAGGTTGGTCAGAGCATTGATCTGGCTGCTCATTGCACTGAGTGCATCCATGTCTTGAGCCTTCCTTCTGTTTGGCTCCACAGGATCATCGGACCATCTACAATGTGATGTTGATATTTTCTCCAAAATCTCATAGGCTTCATTATAACTCTTTGATAGCATAGAACCTCCAGCTGAGGAATTCAAGACTTGCCTCGTGCTGGGGTTGTATGGTCCAAGCTTCATGTAGTGATTCATTCTCAGCTTGCTTGAACTCGATGATGTCATCACGGAAGTTAGAGTTCCTATCTGGAGGGAAGTATTTTACCAGGAACTTCTCAGCTAGGTCTGTCCAATTGACAATTGATCCAGAGGGGAAGGAATTCAACCATGTCTTGGCTTTGTCTCTTAATGAATATGGGAAAAGGTATAGTCGCAAAGCCTCTTGAGATACTCCTGGAATGACAAAGGTGTCACTCACTCCCAGGAAGTTCCTCAAGTGATTGTGGGGGTCTTCATTCTCCACTCCGAAGAATTGTCCAACTGTGGACAGCATCTGAAACATAACAGGTTTCAGTTCGAATGAGTGAGCTGTGATCTCTGGGCGTATGATGCTTGGATGTTTTTGTTAAAGAACATTTAACATCTCTCATTGAAGGTTGTGTTACTATGATGCTTGTGTTACTAGATGTTAAATGTTTTTGTTTTTGTATTAAATTTATAATTTATGGCTTGAATGGTTAAAATTTATTTTATTTTATTTCATAAAAATCTAAATAGTTATACGAAGGGGGTTTAAATGTAATAGAACACTAACTTTTATGAAATACTCCTAATGTATTTGACCATATTTACATTACCAGTCGAGAGAAAATGTTAGCATGAAATACTCCTAATGTATTTGACCATATTTACATTGTCAGTCGAGAGAAAATGTTAGCAAGCGATGAAAAACCAGTAATAAAATGCAATCAAAGTAACATCACAGTTTAGAATTTGCCAAGGTGACCTCCTAGCTACTCACAAGTGTGACCTCGACGTGATGAGGAATGTTATTTCGATTTGGAAAGTTCAAAAACCACAAATTGGCACCTTATCTTCACTCTGAAATGCCAAGAATCTAAAAAAGGATCCAACAATATCAAAGAATAGATCCTAAGATTTTTATTTTGTTGATATTCGTGAGTGTTCAGACCAACTTGCACACACCTTAACTATTCTCATGGGATAACCACTTAACCTTACTAAGTTTTGTTGCCAAGATAACTCTAGGATATTAAGTCCCAACGCTAGGTAGGTGTCCATCATGTCTCAAACTCATTCCCTTTAAACTCTTTATAATTTACATAACCCTTATTGACTACTAGGTAGGGTTTACCGTGGTTTATTAGATCCAATATTATTCTCAAGCAGCCAAGTTAGTTACAAACAACTAAGAGCACATACCCAACTTAATAATTCATTTAGCCCTCTAAAGCTGGTTTCAATATCTACTCCACATACTTCACATTGGCCCCAACAGGGGTAAAGCCTAAAGGTAATAATGCTGTGAATCATGTCAATGTTGATCAATAAGTAAAGTAAGTTGGCATTGAGATGGCAGCTCAAAATTAGTAATTATTGTTAGATCACTATGCTTCCTGATCAACAGCACTTTATTCTCAAAGATGTGGGAGTTCGGAGCATTTAAAAGTCGGATCAAAAGTGAGAAAGTCCACAGTTTAAACACACAGGAAAACCTTAATGACTGAGAGGAATGACCTTCCTGGAGGTTAGAAAATGAAAAACTGCTTCAAATAACTAGACCTTCCTCAACTAAGCACTACCAATAAGCTTCCTCGAGGTTAAGCGTACAAGAATACTTCCAGCAACTCTAATTTCCAACCAACTATGTTTCATCATTTTGCCAGACATCAGCTAAGGGAACAATATCAGATAAAATATCATTAAAGGAGCAATGATAAAAAGAAATCTTATCATTAGCTGTGAGCAAAATGAATTGCAAGAATCACTAGATTATAAAATTAAACATTTCAGTTCTGATGGAAATCCCAATCCCAACCTCATCAAGTACATTTACAAGCTTAAAGCACTTTGTCCAGCAAAACTTTTACTTTTATTGCACATAAAAAGGTAAAACGGAATGAGTGCTATAGGAACTCCAAGCTGAGATTCAGCCAGCAGGAATGCATCTGCAAGATTAGCAACTAGTCACAAAAGTTGTACAGATTACAACATTAGCAAACATATTAAGAATGAAGAGATAGTAAAGGAAGGCTGTTTTGAATAACAACATATCAAGGTAAGGTTTCACATTAACATAGAAATATATCCAATAGAAATCAAATGCAAAATGTTATCTGATAGATATGCCAACGATCCCCCTTCCAGCTCCAGACAAACAAGTCTTGTCAGCCATATGACTTCGTTTCGAACTATGCATTTGTTATTTGATGAGGAGAATGATCTTTCAATGCTTTATATCTACTGAAGAATACTGCAGAGAAAATATAAATGCCTGAAGAATCCTCATTTATGATAAGCCCAAGGGGAGGATCCGAGCTACGAGAGGCCTTAGACAGGGCGATTCCCTTTCTCCCTTTCTTTTCCTGCTGGTGGTGGACACTCTTAGCAGGAATGTCTCAAGAGGGGTTGAAGGCGGTATTATTGAGGAATTTGAAGTAGGAAAGGAAAGAGTCCCTTTGCCACATCTTCTATTCGTTGATGATACTAGCTTCTTCTGCTCCGACAAGGAGTCTTTCCTCATTTTATGCCACATCTTAGCTTTCTTCAAGGTCCTATCAGGGCTTAAAATCAATAGGGGAAAATGTCAAATCTTGGGTTTGACCTGTGGCTGAGATAAGGTGAGTAGGTGGGCTAATCTGGTGGGCTGTGAAGTTGGGTCATTTCCCTCGTCCTATTTAGGTATCCCTCTCGGCCGTAACCCGAGAACTATCCCTTTCTAGGGTCATGTTATTGAGAAGGCACATAAGAGACTTGCTTCCTTTAAGAAAAGAAAGAAAAAAAAAAGTTTTCTCCAAGGGTGGAAGGTTGACCCTCATTCGTTTTGTCCTGAGTGGAACTACTACACATTTATTTTCCCTATTCAGAGCCCCTTGCGTTGTTTTGTTTTCTGTTTGTAATACCTTAGAGAAGCTTATGAGAGATTTCTTGTGGGAAGGGGTTGATGAGGAGAGGAGTGCGCATCTGGTGAGTTGGGAGACAGTGAGAAAGCCTATGAATCTTGAGGGGTTAAAGTTGGGGCTTAAGGGCTTGTAACAAATTCTTGTTGGCTAAATGGCTCTGGCACTTCCCCCTCGAGTCCAGTACCCTTTGGTATAAGATTATAGTGAGTAAATACAATCCACATTCGTTTGACTGACTGTCAGATGGGGTGAAAGGCACTTTCAGAAATCCTTGGAAATCATCCATTGAGCTCTCTTTCTCTTACTTTCTCCCGGTACACTGTGGGTGATGGGAGGGATACTTATTTTGGGAGGATAAATGGTTGGGGATAGTCCCCACCACTCTACTTTTCCCCATTTATATCATTTGTCCTCCATGAAAGGTTGTTTTGTGGCTAAAGTTCTTGTTTCTTCCCGGAGTTCTCCCTCTTTATTTATTTATTATTACTATTTTTTTTATATCCATGAGTGTCTGAGCCAACTTAAGCGCACCTCAAATAATCTCAAAAGACAACAACATTTGGTTTCGAAGAGAACCCGTAGGAAATTAATTCCTAGGTAGGTGACCACCAAGGATTGAACTCATTCACTCTAAGATGGTTCTCCCTCTTTATCACTTGGTTTTCGTCGTCCGTTATTCAATAGGAAAATAACAAACATTTTGGTCCTCTTATCTTTGATAGGGGAGACTGTCCTTAGACGGGAGAGAAGGGATATTAGTTTTTTGAGTCCTTACCCCACTGGGGTTTTTTCTTGTAGTTTGTTCCTTCATTGTTCGTTGGACTGTGGAAGGTGAAAGTTCCAAAGAAGATTGAATTCTTGGTTTGGCAAGTCATCCGCAAAAGACAGAAGAAGCAAGCTCTATTCTTGGGTAACAACGAAGATAGGAGCAATACACGAATAATGAAATTGACAGACTCAACGCAATTATCACATGGCTTAATTTATATAAATCCGATCCAGGCCACTAAAATTAAGAACAATCAGGGTAAAGTTGGAAGAAATTCAATATCAAACATAAAAGAGGGATCTATAGAATGAAAATGAGAGTGAAGAGTATGGGGAAATCACCGGTCCGGTAGCAGTTAATGGGTGGCGGAGGATGAATCGGCGGCATGGTGGTGGTGGTGGTGAGAAGAAGAGGAGGGAGAATGGATCCTGTTGTAGACT
Organism: Herpetospermum pedunculosum; assembly: GCA_028017165.1. NCBI lineage: Eukaryota > Viridiplantae > Streptophyta > Magnoliopsida > Cucurbitales > Cucurbitaceae > Herpetospermum > Herpetospermum pedunculosum. The sequence goes on along the minus strand of CM051528.1, from coordinate 45,317,084 downwards.
TGCTCGCCGACAAGGTAGATGCCGAAAGCGACGAGGGCGATGCCGAGGCCAGGAGTGGCGTGTCGGAACTGATTGGAGAGCATCGGATGCTTCCTCCACTCGTCTCTCCTCTTGAAGAATTCTCCCGTCGATCCCAAAGCCTTATTCGCCATTGCTCTGATTTCCTTGCGCTCCTTCTTCTCCTCGCGTCCAAAATCTAATTCCTTCTTGCCCTGCCTCTCTTCTCACTTTTCAGCGTTCTCAGCCACTGCTTCAAATTACTTTATTACCCTCCTTTCTAAAACTTTAAGGGGGCGTTTGGCCTCGTAATGGGTTCAGAACTTTGGGAATCAAAATCGTGGTTTGCTTGGGAGGGTTCTGAACCCTGAGAATCATAAAACGGTGTTTGGGGTGCAGTGTTGGGAAGTCTGGAAATCAGAAAACAGTGTTTGGGGTGCCGTGTTGGAAAGCCTGAGAATCAGAAGTCAGTGTTTGGATTGCAGTGTTTTGAAACTCGGGTTTAGACAATTTTTTTTTTCTTTTCTTCTTCTTAATTTTTTAGTGGATTTTTGTGAATTGTAGAATTTTTTATGCAATATGTGACTTTTTTTTTCTAGACATTTGAATGAAGCATTTAATTTATGTTATAGTCTCAGAATAAGAAAATTATTTTGAACAATCGAAACATTCCTTACAATAATCAAATATATATTTGGATAAGGAATTAAAAAATTAAATGTTTCATTCAAACGTCTCAAAAAACATAACATGTCATGCCAATCGGTTAGATTATTTTTTTTTAAAAAAATACATATTTAGATAAAGAATTAAAAAAAAAAAAAAAACTCAAATGTAAAACATAAAGGAAGAAAACAAGAATTAAACAACAACCTATTATTATATTTGGATAATATTCTCAAGTACCTATCTCTTAATACAAACTAAAATTTATAATTTCAAACATTTCAGAAAGTTAAGTTAAAAAAAAAAAAAAAAAAATCAAATTCTATTTTAAAATCAATTGAATATTGTTAATAATTAATAATTTTTAATTTTTAATTTATTAATTTAAAAATTAAATATTATTTTTTAAAATATTAACATGATCGCCTCAAATATTTTATTTTATCTTACAACTAAAAAATTAAACATATTTTGAGCTATTGTTAATTAGATTAAATATAAATGAATTAAAAAAAAAATTATTTAGATAAATATAATTAAAAAAACTATAAAATTATAATTAGGGAGGGTGAAATTGGAAGAAAAATGGTGGGACCCACATAATAATGCGGTGAATTGATTGAAAGGTGTTGTCACCATAATTATGAAAAATGTGGAGAGAGAAATGGTGGACCGCGCCAATATAGTGTAATTTTAAGAAAAATCATTGGTTTGGGAGGTGTAACCGATGGGTTTGGTTTAGTTTCCCAAACCCGGGGTTCCCAACCCCTTGCCCCAAACATGGTTTTGGATTCTAAATCCAAAACTACCCCAACCCATTACGGGGGCCAAACGCCCCCTAAATTTTTTCTTTTTTTTTAAACATTTGAATTCCAATTTAAAATATATATTTACATTTTAATTTTACTGCCTAAATATGTTCTACTATTTTTACTTTTTTTTTTTTTTTAGGCAACCAATTTCATTCTCATCCCAACTCTCAATTTTTTAATTCAAAATTTTCTTTATTACTTTTAATTTCTCTCAAATCAATTCTAAATTAAAAAAAAAAAATTAAATAAAGAGTTTTAGCTTTTAATTCTATAAGAAGAATTTGAAGGTTATTATTTCTTCTTACATTATAATTAAATTTTTATCTTATTAATTGCATAGTTTTTTTTTAATCATAAAAAATTGACTTAGTAGTCACGAAAAGTCTTGAAATTATAAATTATTAATGCCCTCTTAGAAGGAATAAGTTCAATCCAATTTCCTACTGGTTCCTAAGTTGATAAAAAAAAAATCTTTTTCTAAGTTCATTAAATTGTATAGTTACCAATTTGTTAGTTATTAATAATTGATTATTAGAAGAATGTCCAAAATAAGGAGGACAACATGAAAAATGTCTAACGTCTTTTTTTAAAAAAATTATGTCTAAACTCTATATTTAGTAAGGAAATTTCCAACCAAATGGACAAGCCTACCCTTCTACAATTTCCACTAATTTTAAGAATGAAAAAAAATCTATTTAAAAATATAAAATGGTAGGAGGAGAGAGAAATAAGTTTTGAACGTGGATCTAACAGAGACGTTAAAAATGGTAAAACTGAATTGACACTTATCCCATGAGAGTTACATGTGATGGAGCGACATGCGCAGCGGAAAGCGATTTCGGACCGATGATACTCTAATTTCATCAATTTAACAAATAGAAAACAAGCTCAAACGACGGAAATAAGAAATTAGAAATACATACCCTTGTAGTTCCAATTTCTTCAAGCTTCGCCGCACGTTCCTCGTCACGAACTCTTCCGACCTCTTCTCACGAACGCTGCGAGGACCACCCCAGGTAGTCCCGCTATCCTCGGCGCCGAGCAACGGTGTTGTGGGACACCGAAAGAAGAGAAAAAGAAAAGGAAAAGAAGAAGAAACTGATGGAATTCAAGAGGACTGAGGGTTTTTTAAAACAAATTGATGAACTTCTAAAGTTCAGAGAGCTTTTTTTTAAAGAATTCATCAAATGAATTCATAAAAGAACTTCAATATGAAAAAACCCCCACCTACCTCTCAATTCACCACCACCGAAGCCAAAAAATGCCTGCAACTTTTATATATAATATAAATTTATATATATATAACCAACTATGTGTCTTACATGCAAATTGCATGTAAGACACATATTTATAAATATATATATAAATATATATATATTATTATTTTTAAAAAAAAATAATAATAAATATTTTATTTATTAAAAAATTAATAAATAAAATATATATATATATATAATTCTAATTAATTAATTAAACATTTTAATTAATTAATATTATTTAATTCAATATCAAATATTAATTAAATAATATGGCTAAACACGATTTTTCGAAAATCGGTTTTTTTGCAGATGAATCCTATTCATGTTTTAGGCCATTTCCATATTTAAATCATATTTAAATATGTCCATATTTAAATCATATTTAAATATGTTCATCCTTCTTCCACAAGTCGAATTTGAACAATTCAAATTCTTTTTCTTTTTCTTTTCTTTTATACTGTTGCACGGCGTTATCCGAGCTAGCCAGGAGAACCTAAAGGACCTACAGATCATGAGCTCCAACGATACGAGATTATTCGGTTAAAACTCTTTTAACCCGAATCAATCAACTTTCGTTAACCCCCGGAGACTCCACTATAGTCCGAGGGTTGCACTCTCCTCACTGTAGATATATTATGTCCTCTGATATAACCGTCACTGGCAAGTCGACCCTTCACAGGTTGTTCGTAATCACAGCTGGGTCATTTAAACCGTTTAACCCCTGCATTACGTCTTGTTCCTTAAGTACCACTGACACCTCTAATGAACAATAGATCTGTGGTCCAACCAACAGATCAATTAACCCTCTCATCTCATGAGAGTGAGCGCGCTAAATGTTCAAGCCCTGGAGTCAGCTATTAAGGGAACAACCTATCTACTAACCCTGAAGAGCGGGTTAGGAGTGAACTCCAATCTTGCTGTACTATGTCCCCAGCTACCTATTCGACTTTATCCCCAAGATGGTAGGCTTATTGAGTCGGCGCTAATGGGTCACTCTCACCCGTGCAAGTCAAAGGATACTATTGAATAAGCAGGAGTTCATAGCGAGCTCAGGATTGAGATCGAGTTACCTAGGCCATCAATATGTATAAGTCGGTCTCATCAGTAAACGGAGTTATAAAGAGAGAGCGACTTAATACGCGGTTCGGTCTTATGCAAACTCTTTGCACAGGACGCCCTCACTCGCACATCTCCATGTGAAACGATTCAGATCACATCGTTTTGTAAAATACAAAGTGAGCCGCATCCAATAGTGTTACCAGGATAAGGTACCCAGCCTTGTCCGTATACTATAGACCGTTTTGACTGACTACTTGAGCCTGATCCACAATCATGTCATACATGAGGCTCAAGTACTCATATTCAGCCAAGGATGTTGGTCATTGGTATAGGTTAACATAAACACGTTTCACTTTATTCCAGTAAACTCTTTTACTGTATAAAACTAATAACTCTTTATTCTAAATAGAATATTTACAAACATAACAGTTTACAAACCACGAGTTTTAGGACATAAAACCCAACAAACTCCCACTTGGACTTAAACGTCCGTGGTGTACATGTTAGGTGGAGAAAACTAATATATCATATATCAGAAGCTTTCTCCCACTGTCCTCTCCAGCAACTCGGAGCCCTAGACTCTTCTAGGTGTCTCTCAAACACTTTAGCCATGAGAGACTTAGTAAACTAATCAGCATGAAGTACTACGAGAATTTCCATGTGACCATCACATCTCCTCACAACACTATCTGCGAGCTCAACTTATAAACCTATTGCTGCTTCACAAGCTGCAAATAGACTTAGCTACCAACGAGGAATCAGCAATACAACTCTTGTATTCTACTCCTCTAAGTACAAGGACAAAACTCTAACCGGAATCCAATCCAATTGGACTAATACTACTGACAGCTCCCACTGCATAGCACATATCGGGTCATGTATCTCAAAAGATACATGTAACCTCCAATATGTAAATGCACTGGGGTGCATCTCGTATCCTCAACACTTGAGGTGTCTCAGGAAACCATTTCCATAGACCATCGAATATTGACAACAGCTTGTCAATAAAAGAGTTTAGAGACAGCACTAGCGATTTGTTCTTACGACTCAGATCAACCTGAATCCATAGAACAAACTAAACCTACCTCCAAATCAACTATTTGGGAATGGGTCGCTAGTTAATGCTTATTGTCAGAAAAAGAATCCTACATCATTCTCAATGATTAGGACATTAATTACGGAAACGAACTATGAAAGCTACAACATTGACTAAACCCTTGTCAAACAAAGTTTATCAAATTATTGTTCAAACTTTTGTTCAAAGCCATAAGATTTGATCACTGTATCAAACCTTACAGTTCAGGACGAAGATGCTTTCTCCAATTCATAAATGAATCGAATAAACCAGCAAACCATTTGCTCTTTGTCCCAAACTATGAATCTTTCTGGTAGAGACTCATAGATACTCAATCAAGATAACAATTCTGCAGAAAAGCTATCTTGACATCCACTTGCCAAATTCTATAAAGATAGAACATGGTAGTGGATAAGAGTCATCTATTTAACTTACGTCTGGCAACAAGAGAAAGAGAGTATACACAATAAACCCTTTCTCTTCGGGACAATCCCATTACCAGAAAGTCAAGCCATAAAGGTTTTCACCTTAGTGGCTTGGTCTAAATACCATTCATAGATTTGTGGCTTTGAGCCATTTGGCCTTGTCTATGTGATCCATTGCCTAATAAAAGACAGTGAATCCTCAATGTTATCATCAAGTATGACAACTTTGGGTTAAAAACAAGCCAGTGCAGCGGATCGGGTTGTCCTACAACCCTCCCACTACATTGAGGCTTTCTCAACGGTTGAGAAACTCTAGTTTGATCAACAACCTTTGTTGATATCTACAATAGCTTTCGTTACACTGTGAGTATTAACATGCTAGTTTTTTTCGAGTTTAATAGAACACATCAGTATATATCTTTTGCTAAATGAACTGTTCATTTATAAAACCAAAAGATATAATATACAAGTGTTCAGTTTAAACCAGAAATATAGACAATAATTACATATAACAAATGTTATTATCTCTATACAACAACTACAAAGACTCCCACTAGTTCAGCTGCAACGATATCTCCATATCTCACAGCGAGAAAACGACTGTCAGGAACTAGTTTCCTGTAGAAAAACAAACATGAATAGTGGTTCCTGAAGACATCCAGGTATGACATTCATATCCACTAAACTTGTTTTGACAAATAAATCACATTTATCTTGTCGTTCTTTCTCAGCCTGTTTCTCAGCAAAGTATTTGGAGCAGTTACGCTTCCAATACCCATCTTCAGTACAATGGAAACATTTTCCTATGTTTGAAGACATTACCTTGCGAACAGTAGGGGTTTTGCCCTTCCTCTTGTTACTTTTCTTCTTCTGAATAATCTCATTACTCAGAGAAGCAGACTTAGGCTTACTCCCTGACGCCGAACTCTTAAGGAACTTCGTCGAAGTGACAACATTTGCCTCCTTCTATATTCCTTTGGAAGTGTACAGGAACTGATAAGTCTGAAATGACGATGGTAGCAACGTTTACTTCTGTCGCATTCAAGTGGACCATTATGTTAAGGACAAGCTCCCTAACAAAGGTATCCTCCACTATGCGAGAGTTATAAACGAACTTGAGGACTTCATTACGAAGTGATGAGGACGAGTGTCCACCATTGCTTGTAATGAAGATATGATTTCCTTTACGGAAATCATAACCTCATTCTACTTGCACAAGGCATCAAATATGCTTGCCAAGATATAGATTTGGGCTTTATCAATAGCCCTAATCCATCCATCGTATGCATCTCAAACACTTCGAAATGCACTCGAGCCAGGAGCTGAAGGACATTCCTCCGTTAAGACAAACCTCAGGTCGTTCAGAACCAGAATCGTATTCAGGTTCGACTTCCAGGTTCCGTAATAATCTCCGGTTAATTTGTCGTGAGCTAACACTAAATAAAACGAGCTCGACATGCCGAAAAAGAATGTAAATCTATTAGTGAAACGGTTTTAACCTATTTAAACCAATTAAGAAGTTTAGCAGTATAATGAAGGACCCAAACTCTTCATCTACTGACTACGATACTTTAGTAAGTCAGAATGGTCGCTGCAGAATGGCAGTCGAGTCACTCCTTTACTAAACCAAGACATTCTTGACTAAATGCTAACTCCAGAATAACTCATATTCCCATAGCATCTTAGTTATCGTTTTTTGTCTGGATTTACTAACTCCTTAGCAAATCCCGTAAGTGTGACCCTCCATTTTTAGAACGCACAGAACGGCCCCAACATAGCAACCGAATGGAATGTCAGTGTTGGGAATGGCCCTATGTTTCACTATCCATAAATGGTGACTGAGATGTTCGATCTCCCATGCCCTGCCCTCCAAATGGATGGTGCCACTAAGAGCAACCTGCAGGCGGAACATGGGAATCTTACGGTTCAGTCCAATAGAGGAGACCACAGGAAGCACCGACGCGCTTCCTTCACCCACTTACTATAGATACTTACTCCATTCACCTTGCTATTGAAAGTTGCAAATACCATCCGAATGGGGTTGCCCTATTGACAACACGAGGCCGAGCAAAATTCTCACGTTGTGAACTTTAGGGAGTGCGTAGCAGGAGAGGGATATATCATATATTCCTTCTCAACACTTCTACTAAGTATCGTGGACGGTTTTTAGGGTAAACTACTCAGGTTTTATCCGGCTAAGAAAATAAAACCTTAAGTTTAGGCAAACTATTTACCTGAGATGTCTAGGTTATTAATAGATTTAAATAACCTCACACCTCTCCCGCACGCTCATAAAGCCTGGTTAACTTTACTCAAGTACCGGATCGTCCCCAGGTAAGAGGTGTTCCGTAAACCGTCAGCTTAAATACCTCCAACCTCGAACAGGATTTCACCGGGTGAGTTTCTCATAACCTTAGCATTTACGAGATAACGACCTATTCATCTAATGAAACAGACCGAACCATTTAACCCTAAATGAACATGCTTTTCTTTGTTATAGATTTTAAAAGTCTAAGTCATTTTTACAACTCTTGCAAAACAAGACTTTCTATAACAACCAACTATATGCTTCTCAAACAAACATTCGCTAAGGCATGACAAGTTGAATATTTAACTTCATAATCAATATAACACTTATATCGATTATGCTCTTAAATATACAACTCCTAATTCATAAATTAATATAACACTTATATCAATTATTATGAATTAAGCATGCATCCTATACATTATAACAATTATAACATACAAAAAAGCATAGGATGTTTAATTTCATAATTAATATAACACTTATATTAATTATTCTATTAAGCAAACAACAACTAATTCATGAATTAATATAACACTTATATTAATACTCATGAATTAAACATGCATCCTATACATTATAACACTTATAACCTACAATATGCATAAAGCCAAGGCAACCTATGTTGTATATTTAATTTCATAATTAATATAACACTTATATCAATTATTCTATTAAATTAACAACATCTAATTCATGAATTAATATAACACTTATATTAATACTCATGAAGTCCCAAATATGCATACTATAAATTATAACACTTATAACATAATACCAATGCATGGAGCATGCTTCCTATGGTGGGATTTTAAATCTATATGGCATACGATATGCACATACAAACATGGATTTTAATTAAAACATACATTCACAATGCATAATTAATTAAACACACTAAAGTGGATCGATTTTGGCATTTAGCAAGCAATAACTAATTTATTACAAGCTTGAACAACAAGCTACGTCTTGAGCGGACTTCGAACTCTTCGCACCGCCTTTGACCAACTTGCTTCCTCCGAACGCTTCGGCCAATTTCTCTTCGAATTTCTCCTCGTAATGCCCAGAACGAGTTTGAACTTATACCGAACATTTCGGCGAGTTCCAAACTCAAACTTCTTTCACAAAGAAACCTATATGGACTCTAATGACTCTAAAAATACAGATTTTTTCAGCACGCATTAAAGCCCATACATTCTCGGGCAATTACAAATAATGAAATTCAAAAAGAAACTATGCCAAAATCGATATTCACTTTAGACATCCATTCAGAAACAATTTCTAAATTAAAATACCCACCAACTTAAATTGATGCAAATTGAGTTAATCACAAAATCGCTCTGATACCAATTGATGGAGCGACATGCGCAGCGGAAAGCGATTTCGGACCGATGATACTCTAATTTCATCAATTTAACAAATAGAAAACAAGCTCAAACGACGGAAATAAGAAATTAGAAATACATACCCTTGTAGTTCCAATTTCTTCAAGCTTCGCCGCACGTTCCTCGTCACGAACTCTTCCGACCTCTTCTCACGAACGCTGCGAGGACCACCCCAGGTAGTCCCGCTATCCTCGGCGCCGAGCAACGGTGTTGTGGGACACCGAAAGAAGAGAAAAAGAAAAGGAAAAGAAGAAGAAACTGATGGAATTCAAGAGGACTGAGGGTTTTTTAAAACAAATTGATGAACTTCTAAAGTTCAGAGAGCTTTTTTTTAAAGAATTCATCAAATGAATTCATAAAAGAACTTCAATATGAAAAAACCCCCACCTACCTCTCAATTCACCACCACCGAAGCCAAAAAATGCCTGCAACTTTTATATATAATATAAATTTATATATATATAACCAACTATGTGTCTTACATGCAAATTGCATGTAAGACACATATTTATAAATATATATATAAATATATATATATTATTATTTTTAAAAAAAAATAATAATAAATATTTTATTTATTAAAAAATTAATAAATAAAATATATATATATATATAATTCTAATTAATTAATTAAACATTTTAATTAATTAATATTATTTAATTCAATATCAAATATTAATTAAATAATATGGCTAAACACGATTTTTCGAAAATCGGTTTTTTTGCAGATGAATCCTATTCATGTTTTAGGCCATTTCCATATTTAAATCATATTTAAATATGTTCATCCTTCTTCCACAAGTCGAATTTGAACAATTCAAATTCTTTTTCTTTTTCTTTTCTTTTATACTGTTGCACGGCGTTATCCGAGCTAGCCAGGAGAACCTAAAGGACCTACAGATCATGAGCTCCAACGATACGAGATTATTCGGTTAAAACTCTTTTAACCCGAATCAATCAACTTTCGTTAACCCCCGGAGACTCCACTATAGTCCGAGGGTTGCACTCTCCTCACTGTAGATATATTATGTCCTCTGATATAACCGTCACTGGCAAGTCGACCCTTCACAGGTTGTTCGTAATCACAGCTGGGTCATTTAAACCGTTTAACCCCTGCATTACGTCTTGTTCCTTAAGTACCACTGACACCTCTAATGAACAATAGATCTGTGGTCCAACCAACAGATCAATTAACCCTCTCATCTCATGAGAGTGAGCGCGCTAAATGTTCAAGCCCTGGAGTCAGCTATTAAGGGAACAACCTATCTACTAACCCTGAAGAGCGGGTTAGGAGTGAACTCCAATCTTGCTGTACTATGTCCCCAGCTACCTATTCGACTTTATCCCCAAGATGGTAGGCTTATTGAGTCGGCGCTAATGGGCCACTCTCACCCGTGCAAGTCAAAGGATACTATTGAATAAGCAGGAGTTCATAGCGAGCTCAGGATTGAGATCGAGTTACCTAGGCCATCAATATGTATAAGTCGGTCTCATCAGTAAACGGAGTTATAAAGAGAGAGCGACTTAATACGCGGTTCGGTCTTATGCAAACTCTTTGCACAGGACGCCCTCACTCGCACATCTCCATGTGAAACGATTCAGATCACATCGTTTTGTAAAATACAAAGTGAGCCGCATCCAATAGTGTTACCAGGATAAGGTACCCAGCCTTGTCCGTATACTATAGACCGTTTTGACTGACTACTTGAGCCTGATCCACAATCATGTCATACATGAGGCTCAAGTACTCATATTCAGCCAAGGATGTTGGTCATTGGTATAGGTTAACATAAACACGTTTCACTTTATTCCAGTAAACTCTTTTACTGTATAAAACTAATAACTCTTTATTCTAAATAGAATATTTACAAACATAACAGTTTACAAACCACGAGTTTTAGGACATAAAACCCAACAAACTCCCACTTGGACTTAAACGTCCGTGGTGTACATGTTAGGTGGAGAAAACTAATATATCATATATCAGAAGCTTTCTCCCACTGTCCTCTCCAGCAACTCGGAGCCCTAGACTCTTCTAGGTGTCTCTCAAACACTTTAGCCATGAGAGACTTAGTAAACTAATCAGCATGAAGTACTACGAGAATTTCCATGTGACCATCACATCTCCTCACAACACTATCTGCGAGCTCAACTTATAAACCTATTGCTGCTTCACAAGCTGCAAATAGACTTAGCTACCAACGAGGAATCAGCAATACAACTCTTGTATTCTACTCCTCTAAGTACAAGGACAAAACTCTAACCGGAATCCAATCCAATTGGACTAATACTACTGACAGCTCCCACTGCATAGCACATATCGGGTCATGTATCTCAAAAGATACATGTAACCTCCAATATGTAAATGCACTGGGGTGCATCTCGTATCCTCAACACTTGAGGTGTCTCAGGAAACCATTTCCATAGACCATCGAATATTGACAACAGCTTGTCAATAAAAGAGTTTAGAGACAGCACTAGCGATTTGTTCTTACGACTCAGATCAACCTGAATCCATAGAACAAACTAAACCTACCTCCAAATCAACTATTTGGGAATGGGTCGCTAGTTAATGCTTATTGTCAGAAAAAGAATCCTACATCATTCTCAATGATTAGGACATTAATTACGGAAACGAACTATGAAAGCTACAACATTGACTAAACCCTTGTCAAACAAAGTTTATCAAATTATTGTTCAAACTTTTGTTCAAAGCCATAAGATTTGATCACTGTATCAAACCTTACAGTTCAGGACGAAGATGCTTTCTCCAATTCATAAATGAATCGAATAAACCAGCAAACCATTTGCTCTTTGTCCCAAACTATGAATCTTTCTGGTAGAGACTCATAGATACTCAATCAAGATAACAATTCTGCAGAAAAGCTATCTTGACATCCACTTGCCAAATTCTATAAAGATAGAACATGGTAGTGGATAAGAGTCATCTATTTAACTTACGTCTGGCAACAAGAGAAAGAGAGTATACACAATAAACCCTTTCTCTTCGGGACAATCCCATTACCAGAAAGTCAAGCCATAAAGGTTTTCACCTTAGTGGCTTGGTCTAAATACCATTCATAGATTTGTGGCTTTGAGCCATTTGGCCTTGTCTATGTGATCCATTGCCTAATAAAAGACAGTGAATCCTCAATGTTATCATCAAGTATGACAACTTTGGGTTAAAAACAAGCCAGTGCAGCGGATCGGGTTGTCCTACAACCCTCCCACTACATTGAGGCTTTCTCAACGGTTGAGAAACTCTAGTTTGATCAACAACCTTTGTTGATATCTACAATAGCTTTCGTTACACTGTGAGTATTAACATGCTAGTTTTTTTCGAGTTTAATAGAACACATCAGTATATATCTTTTGCTAAATGAACTGTTCATTTATAAAACCAAAAGATATAATATACAAGTGTTCAGTTTAAACCAGAAATATAGACAATAATTACATATAACAAATGTTATTATCTCTATACAACAACTACAAAGACTCCCACTAGTTCAGCTGCAACGATATCTCCATATCTCACAGCGAGAAAACGACTGTCAGGAACTAGTTTCCTGTAGAAAAACAAACATGAATAGTGGTTCCTGAAGACATCCAGGTATGACATTCATATCCACTAAACTTGTTTTGACAAATAAATCACATTTATCTTGTCGTTCTTTCTCAGCCTGTTTCTCAGCAAAGTATTTGGAGCAGTTACGCTTCCAATACCCATCTTCAGTACAATGGAAACATTTTCCTATGTTTGAAGACATTACCTTGCGAACAGTAGGGGTTTTGCCCTTCCTCTTGTTACTCTTCTTCTTCTGAATAATCTCATTACTCAGAGAAGCAGACTTAGGCTTACTCCCTGACGCCGACCTCTTAAGGAACTTCGTCGAAGTGACAACATTTGCCTCCTTCTATATTCCTTTGGAAGTGTACAGGAACTGATAAGTCTGAAATGACGATGGTAGCAACGTTTACTTCTGTCGCATTCAAGTGGACCATTATGTTAAGGACAAGCTCCCTAACAAAGGTATCCTCCACTATGCGAGAGTTATAAACGAACTTGAGGACTTCATTACGAAGTGATGAGGACGAGTGTCCACCATTGCTTGTAATGAAGATATGATTTCCTTTACGGAAATCATAACCTCATTCTACTTGCACAAGGCATCAAATATGCTTGCCAAGATATAGATTTGGGCTTTATCAATAGCCCTAATCCATCCATCGTATGCATCTCAAACACTTCGAAATGCACTCGAGCCAGGAGCTGAAGGACATTCCTCCGTTAAGACAAACCTCAGGTCGTTCAGAACCAGAATCGTATTCAGGTTCGACTTCCAGGTTCCGTAATAATCTCCGGTTAATTTGTCGTGAGCTAACACTAAATAAAACGAGCTCGACATGCCGAAAAAGAATGTAAATCTATTAGTGAAACGGTTTTAACCTATTTAAACCAATTAAGAAGTTTAGCAGTATAATGAAGGACCCAAACTCTTCATCTACTGACTACGATACTTTAGTAAGTCAGAATGGTCGCTGCAGAATGGCAGTCGAGTCACTCCTTTACTAAACCAAGACATTCTTGACTAAATGCTAACTCCAGAATAACTCATATTCCCATAGCATCTTAGTTATCGTTTTTTGTCTGGATTTACTAACTCCTTAGCAAATCCCGTAAGTGTGACCCTCCATTTTTAGAACGCACAGAACGGCCCCAACATAGCAACCGAATGGAATGTCAGTGTTGGGAATGGCCCTATGTTTCACTATCCATAAATGGTGACTGAGATGTTCGATCTCCCATGCCCTGCCCTCCGAATGGATGGTGCCACTAAGAGCAACCTGCAGGCGGAACATGGGAATCTTACGGTTCAGTCCAATAGAGGAGACCACAGGAAGCACCGACGCGCTTCCTTCACCCACTTACTATAGATACTTACTCCATTCACCTTGCTATTGAAAGTTGCAAATACCATCCGAATGGGGTTGCCCTATTGACAACACGAGGCCGAGCAAAATTCTCACGTTGTGAACTTTAGGGAGTGCGTAGCAGGAGAGGGATATATCATATATTCCTTCTCAACACTTCTACTAAGTATCGTGGACGGTTTTTAGGGTAAACTACTCAGGTTTTATCCGGCTAAGAAAATAAAACCTTAAGTTTAGGCAAACTATTTACCTGAGATGTCTAGGTTATTAATAGATTTAAATAACCTCACACCTCTCCCGCACGCTCATAAAGCCTGGTTAACTTTACTCAAGTACCGGATCGTCCCCAGGTAAGAGGTGTTCCGTAAACCGTCAGCTTAAATACCTCCAACCTCGAACAGGATTTCACCGGGTGAGTTTCTCATAACCTTAGCATTTACGAGATAACGACCTATTCATCTAATGAAACAGACCGAACCATTTAACCCTAAATGAACATGCTTTTCTTTGTTATAGATTTTAAAAGTCTAAGTCATTTTTACAACTCTTGCAAAACAAGACTTTCTATAACAACCAACTATATGCTTCTCAAACAAACATTCGCTAAGGCATGACAAGTTGAATATTTAACTTCATAATCAATATAACACTTATATCGATTATGCTCTTAAATATACAACTCCTAATTCATAAATTAATATAACACTTATATCAATTATTATGAATTAAGCATGCATCCTATACATTATAACAATTATAACATACAAAAAAGCATAGGATGTTTAATTTCATAATTAATATAACACTTATATTAATTATTCTATTAAGCAAACAACAACTAATTCATGAATTAATATAACACTTATATTAATACTCATGAATTAAACATGCATCCTATACATTATAACACTTATAACCTACAATATGCATAAAGCCAAGGCAACCTATGTTGTATATTTAATTTCATAATTAATATAACACTTATATCAATTATTCTATTAAATTAACAACATCTAATTCATGAATTAATATAACACTTATATTAATACTCATGAAGTCCCAAATATGCATACTATAAATTATAACACTTATAACATAATACCAATGCATGGAGCATGCTTCCTATGGTGGGATTTTAAATCTATATGGCATACGATATGCACATACAAACATGGATTTTAATTAAAACATACATTCACAATGCATAATTAATTAAACACACTAAAGTGGATCGATTTTGGCATTTAGCAAGCAATAACTAATTTATTACAAGCTTGAACAACAAGCTACGTCTTGAGCGGACTTCGAACTCTTCGCACCGCCTTTGACCAACTTGCTTCCTCCGAACGCTTCGGCCAATTTCTCTTCGAATTTCTCCTCGTAATGCCCAGAACGAGTTTGAACTTATACCGAACATTTCGGCGAGTTCCAAACTCAAACTTCTTTCACAAAGAAACCTATATGGACTCTAATGACTCTAAAAATACAGATTTTTTCAGCACGCATTAAAGCCCATACATTCTCGGGCAATTACAAATAATGAAATTCAAAAAGAAACTATGCCAAAATCGATATTCACTTTAGACATCCATTCAGAAACAATTTCTAAATTAAAATACCCACCAACTTAAATTGATGCAAATTGAGTTAATCACAAAATCGCTCTGATACCAATTGATGGAGCGACATGCGCAGCGGAAAGCGATTTCGGACCGATGATACTCTAATTTCATCAATTTAACAAATAGAAAACAAGCTCAAACGACGGAAATAAGAAATTAGAAATACATACCCTTGTAGTTCCAATTTCTTCAAGCTTCGCCGCACGTTCCTCGTCACGAACTCTTCCGACCTCTTCTCACGAACGCTGCGAGGACCACCCCAGGTAGTCCCGCTATCCTCGGCGCCGAGCAACGGTGTTGTGGGACACCGAAAGAAGAGAAAAAGAAAAGGAAAAGAAGAAGAAACTGATGGAATTCAAGAGGACTGAGGGTTTTTTAAAACAAATTGATGAACTTCTAAAGTTCAGAGAGCTTTTTTTTAAAGAATTCATCAAATGAATTCATAAAAGAACTTCAATATGAAAAAACCCCCACCTACCTCTCAATTCACCACCACCGAAGCCAAAAAATGCCTGCAACTTTTATATATAATATAAATTTATATATATATAACCAACTATGTGTCTTACATGCAAATTGCATGTAAGACACATATTTATAAATATATATATAAATATATATATATTATTATTTTTAAAAAAAAATAATAATAAATATTTTATTTATTAAAAAATTAATAAATAAAATATATATATATATATAATTCTAATTAATTAATTAAACATTTTAATTAATTAATATTATTTAATTCAATATCAAATATTAATTAAATAATATGGCTAAACACGATTTTTCGAAAATCGGTTTTTTTGCAGATGAATCCTATTCATGTTTTAGGCCATTTCCATATTTAAATCATATTTAAATATGTCCATATTTAAATCATATTTAAATATGTTCATCCTTCTTCCACAAGTCGAATTTGAACAATTCAAATTCTTTTTCTTTTTCTTTTCTTTTATACTGTTGCACGGCGTTATCCGAGCTAGCCAGGAGAACCTAAAGGACCTACAGATCATGAGCTCCAACGATACGAGATTATTCGGTTAAAACTCTTTTAACCCGAATCAATCAACTTTCGTTAACCCCCGGAGACTCCACTATAGTCCGAGGGTTGCACTCTCCTCACTGTAGATATATTATGTCCTCTGATATAACCGTCACTGGCAAGTCGACCCTTCACAGGTTGTTCGTAATCACAGCTGGGTCATTTAAACCGTTTAACCCCTGCATTACGTCTTGTTCCTTAAGTACCACTGACACCTCTAATGAACAATAGATCTGTGGTCCAACCAACAGATCAATTAACCCTCTCATCTCATGAGAGTGAGCGCGCTAAATGTTCAAGCCCTGGAGTCAGCTATTAAGGGAACAACCTATCTACTAACCCTGAAGAGCGGGTTAGGAGTGAACTCCAATCTTGCTGTACTATGTCCCCAGCTACCTATTCGACTTTATCCCCAAGATGGTAGGCTTATTGAGTCGGCGCTAATGGGCCACTCTCACCCGTGCAAGTCAAAGGATACTATTGAATAAGCAGGAGTTCATAGCGAGCTCAGGATTGAGATCGAGTTACCTAGGCCATCAATATGTATAAGTCGGTCTCATCAGTAAACGGAGTTATAAAGAGAGAGCGACTTAATACGCGGTTCGGTCTTATGCAAACTCTTTGCACAGGACGCCCTCACTCGCACATCTCCATGTGAAACGATTCAGATCACATCGTTTTGTAAAATACAAAGTGAGCCGCATCCAATAGTGTTACCAGGATAAGGTACCCAGCCTTGTCCGTATACTATAGACCGTTTTGACTGACTACTTGAGCCTGATCCACAATCATGTCATACATGAGGCTCAAGTACTCATATTCAGCCAAGGATGTTGGTCATTGGTATAGGTTAACATAAACACGTTTCACTTTATTCCAGTAAACTCTTTTACTGTATAAAACTAATAACTCTTTATTCTAAATAGAATATTTACAAACATAACAGTTTACAAACCACGAGTTTTAGGACATAAAACCCAACAACATGGTCATACCTCCCGCCCCAAATAATTAAGAAACGGGTATATAGACCTGAGGAAGTAATACAACCACATACGAATCCATCGGTGGCGGAGTGTGCATGCCTGCACACAGAGTAATAAAGGGAAGGCACATGCCTGCACACAAAGTAATAAAGGGAGGCAAATGGTCGGCCAACCACTTACAGTGAGCGTTTCCCATGAATTTGAAATAATTACATTTAGGGGCCAATTACTTATAGTGAGCGTTTCCCATTCGGGGTGACAACAACTGTGCAAGTTTTGAAATTAGTGTAACGGTTCATCTCGTCCCAAATTCCATCCAATGCCACCATAATAGAAAGGTACGACATGGGTTGGTGTTGTGTGGTGGAACGTTGGAGTAACGAAATTTTGTTCTGTGTTGTTGTTAATTTCTGGTGGTGAGAGGATAAACACACAATTATTTCTGGCAGAAGAACGGGAAAAGGAAAAGGGACATAAAATCCTGATAGAAGTACAAGGAGGTTGAAGGTTGAAGAGTCAGGGGAAGATCCCATGAATTTGGTAGACAATGCATAATTCTAGGGGTATTGTTGTTTAACGATATGATATTGACAGATCTCTCCTCAATTGTAGGGGTATTGTTGTTTAACCATATGATATGATATTAACAAATTGTATAAGGAATCCAACGAGGCTGAAAATGCATTCTGTTTGTTTTACCGGTGGGAATTCCAGACCGGTAAATTTACCGGTCTCAATAAACCGACCGATAAATTTACAGATAAGAGAATTTTTTTTACTGGTGGAAATTCCAGATCGGTAAATTTACCAGTCTCAATAAACCGACCGATAAATTTACAGATGAGGGAACACGAGTAAAAAAAAAAGAATGCATTTTTTCAAGTAAAATTAGGATTTGAAAATTTACAAGTCGGTTTATTTCAGACCGGTAAAAAAAATTCTTCATCTGTAAATTTACCGGTCGGTTTATTGAGACCGGTAAATTTACCGGTTTGGAATTCCCACCGGTAAAAAAAACCGAATGCATTTTCAGCCTGGTTGGATTCCTTATACAATTTGTTAATATCATATCATATCGTTAAACAACAATACCCCTACATTTGAGGAGAGATCGGTCAATATCATATCGTTAAACAAGAAGTTGACTGATCGACCCTCGTTTGTAGGGGTGGACAGAAGGTTGATTTTTGACTATTTTTAGGAAGCATTACAGAGGAAGCCCTTGGGGTGTGTCCATATATATACCCGTACTAGAGGTGTGTGTGAGCCACCCTACTCGAAGGAATCCATGGAGGTACATAACGATCAAAATAAGTTAACGACAAACATAACAAAGTTGTTTTTAACGGGAAATCACCCACATCATCCAAACAAAATCTGGTGTTAAATTATTTAATTTCAAATTAATTAATAATGATTTTGAAAATAGAGAATCCTAGAAGGGGTATAATAGGAAACCAACTAAAACATACTTCTTCCTAAAAAATTCTAGACATAGAGAGCAAACAATACACGTATTTAGACATTTTCCATTAAGCCTAATTATTTGTAGACATTTTCCATTAAGCCTAATTATTTGTAGACGATTTTTTTAAAATCCCTTTACAATGTACCCAATTGTTAGTTGTATGCATTAAGTAATTTTAGTTTATTTTTATTAATAAGTGATATATTTATAATATATTTTTTACTATTAAGTACTCATTCTATTAACTTTTACAAAATTACGGCTCACATCGACTTTATATCGACATTTACATTTAAATAGTGTCTTAATTTTGTGATTTGAGGATTAAAAATGGTCAATTATAGTATAATTAAACTACAATTAAAGTTTCATAGACTAATTCAAACAATTTTCATCAATTTCCCAATTTTCATAAAAGTTTCCGAATTTTCCATCATTGGTAAAAAGTAGATAACAAAACAAAGAAAATTATAGGTAGAAGTAATTGTTGAGCGAGAAATTTCGACCAATCGGCGGTCGCCACGTATCTTCATCATGGCCGACGGATCGAATAAACTTAACCGAGCAAATTTGGTCATAGCTCAATTGGACTCGAAATCGAATCGGGCCAGAAAGCTATTTAAATGGCAATTTGACCCAAAAATCAAAAGCCCATTGGACCCAAGCCCATTGAATTCAATCTCATTGGGCCCATAACCCAAAATTCCATTGGACCCAAGCCCATTCTCATTGGATCCAGGCCCAAGCCCATTAGGCCCATGAGAAACTCTATAAATAGAGAGCTCATTCTTCATTTTGAAGGTTAAATTTTTTTTGTCTCCTAAGAACTCAGAGAGAATTCACAAGCAACGAAGACTCTCTGAATCCTGAGGACTGAACATTACTTGAAGATCAAACACCTGAAGACTTCACCGCTACGCGAAGCTGAAGATTCAACATCAAGAACAAGCTGCAAAGCCCTCGGAACAAATCCAACATCGAGAACAAGCTGCAAAGCCCTCGAAACAAACTCAACATCGAGAACAAGTTGCGAAGCCCTCGAGATACATTTACATTTGAGAGAGAAAGAATCAGGGGATAAACATTAGAGATTGTAATCCACTACGCACTGATACAGATACATACAATACAAATACAAATTCAAACTTCATTTACACGTGTCGAATTTCCATCATTCGTTCGAAATCTCGTGTGAACAGATTGGAACGCCCGGTGGGACAACTCTCCCTCTCATCTCTCCCTCTTTCAACTAAAGTTAATAATGACATTGAAGAAAACAACATTCAGGTCTCTCATTTCCAACAGACCTTACAAGGGACCTGTCACCCGCAACCGCTTCATCAAAGAAGTCTCGCAGACGGACGAACACACTTCTGTCATCGTGAGCAAAATTTACAAACGACTGGCAGAGTCTGCGCAGGGTGGGATAATCATCAAGGAAAATCGCTTGTATGATGAATATGTTTCTTCCTCTGATCAGTCGGAGAAGGTGTCCTATTCCAACGTAATGTCTGTAATGATGGCAGACACACGCACTAACGATGAAGCAATGACTAAAATGGAAAAGAAATTAAATTTTCTGATGAAAGCAGTTTAAGAACGAGACCTTGAGATTGCCAACTTGAGAAATCAGCTGCAAAGCCGAGAGGCTGCAGAGTCAAGTCTAACTCCTGCAGCAAGGAGGAATGACAAAGAAAAAATCGTCATCCAAGAAGACCAACCGCAACACTCAACGTCGGTCGCTTCGTTGTCTGTCCAACAACTGCAGGACATGATCACGAACACTATCAGAGCTCAATACGGTGGACCCACCCAAAACTCCCTCTTGTATACCAAACTGTATACAAAGAGGATCGACAGCTTGAGAATGCCCATCGGGTATCAGCCGCCAAAGTTTCAACAATTTGACGGCAAGGGCAATCCTAAACAACACATTGCCCACTTTGTTGAGACGTGCGAGAACGTTGGAACTCACGGAGACCTGCTGATTAGGCAGTTTGTCCGGACTCTGAAAGGAAATGCCTTCGATTGGTACACTGACTTTGAGCCCGAGACCATTGATAGTTGGGAACAATTCGAAAAAGACTTCCTGAATCGCTTCTACAGCACCAGGAGAACAGTCAGCATGACCAAACTCTCGACCGCGAAACAAAGGATGGACGAGTCGGTCATAGATTTCATCAACCGTTGGAGATCACTGAATCTTGACTGCAAAGACTGACTCACTGAAGTGTCTGCCGTCGAAATGTGCATCAGCGACATGCATTGGGGATTACATTACATCTTGCAAGGGATAAAACCTCATACCTATGAAGAGTTAGCAACTCGCGCTCATGACATGGAGGTGAGCATCGCTAATAGAGGGAGCAGGGACCTCTTAATCCCAGATATAAACAAAATGAATAAAGAAACGAAGGACATTGAGAAAATCACGAAAAATGTCGTGAAAGAATCTGTGGTCGTCAGCACGACCCCTGTAAGGTTTTCCTCAAAAGGAAAGGAAAACAAGACAGAAAGAAAAAATGACAGAGGCGAGAAACGTCGCCTTACTTTAAAAGAAAAACAAGAAAAAGTCTACCCATTTCCAGACTCTGACATTCCTGACATGTTAGAGCAACTACTGGAAACAAGACTGATTGAGTTTCCCGAGTGTAGGCGCTCGGAAGAAATGGACAAAGTCGATGATCTCAACTATTGTAAGTATCATCGAGTTATCAGCCACCTAGTGGAGAAATGTTTTGTCCTAAAAAAGATCATTCTAAAGTTAGCTAAGGAGGAAAAAATTGAGCTAGACCTTGATGAAATAGCTCAATCAAACCACGTTGCGGTAACAATGAACTTCGACGCTCAATTATCTCCAGTCTCATTTGAGAAGCAAAAGGAAAGTCTGATCCAGTTTGGGACCTTCGAACCAATAATTGTTCGGTTCAGACATGAAACCCCAAAGCAACTTTCTCAGGTAAAACCTAAGGTCGTCGGAAATGAGGATAAAAGTTGGACCGTCGTGGCTTGTCAGAAAATACGACGACAAAGACCTGTCTAGAAAGAAGATTGTATATTTCGAGATTATAAACGAAACAATAAGCTTTCAAAGAATAAAGGAAGAAGGAGTTCGAGGAAGCCTAAACATGAGAGAAGAGGAAATAAATACCTTCCTCAACCTCGACGGCCGGTGACTTTAAAAGAATTATTCTCAAGAAGTTTCCTTCTCAGCAAGAAAGAGGAAGAAAGCTTTGCAACTTCATGCTACATCAACGCAGAAGAAGTCGACGACTCAAAAGAAGTCGACCAAAGAACTTTTGTCTTCAATCGCATCAAGCCTTCAACTACTCGAACTTCGGTCTTCCAAAGGATGAGTTTGGCCGCGACAAAAGAAGAAAATCCCTGTCTAACTTCTACCTCCACTCGAACTTCAGCTTTCCAAAGGTTAAGTGTTTCTACATAAAAGAAAGACGGACCTTCAACATCTGTTTTTGATCGCCTCAAATTGACAAGTGATCAACAACAAGGAAAAATGAAGATTGTAGGGGCAAGACTCTTCGATGAAGAAAGTAGCGACAAGAAGATTCACAGTCGTGTTCCTTCACGCATGAAGAGGAAATTTGCTGTCCACATAAATACAGAGGGTTCCTTGAAGGTGAAAAAATATCTCATCATTCTAACCAATCCTACAAGCGAAGGATTTGATCAAGACCTTGATGAAGATAAAAGTACTTGAAATGTAATTACTCCTTAACGTAAGAGTATAAACTACATGTTGCTCCTGGCCCGCACGAGCTTAAAAGGTGAACGACCCAAAAAAAAATCAAAATCCTTTTTTTTCTGAACTACGTTATGACTTGATCCCTTCCATCTAAGGGTACGTAGGCAACTTAAAGCAAAAAATATAAACACTTTAAGTTCAGTCACAATAATAAAAGAAATCATCATGTATCGAACTACGTGTCGACTTGATCTCTATTGTTCAAAGGGTATGTAGGCAGCTTAAAACAAGTTTTAAGTTCAGTCTCTCCAAATGAAAATAAACATAAGTCTCACGACTACTGGAGTTTATCGTTGTAGATCGAAGGCTTTCATCCTTATTCAGAGTGATGCCGCAAATTGAAGATGTTCAACCCTAATGAGGATGACGACGATACGTCAAATCCTGCTGAACGTTACGACGCGAATTTTGGGCTTCAAGTCCAAGTTTGAATCTTCACTCACTTAAAGTACACGTTTTGTTTGTTCCAAGTTCGCGCTTCATCCACATCGTTCCCTTGAATTTCAAATTCGAGTTTCTCTTGTTACAAGATAAAAACAGAGCGTCACTCGCTTCAAGCCCAAGTTCGAGGCCTCACTCACTTCAAGTATGTGTTTCGTTCCCTCCAAGTTCAAGCTTCGCTTACTTCAAGTTCCTGAAGTTCAAATTCAAGTGCTGCCCGCTTCAAGTTCAAGTTCGAGAGATGGTCGCTTCAAGTTTAAGACCAAACATTGCTCGCAATCTAGTTCGAAGGCTTCCTCGCTTCATTCAAGTTCGAAGGCTTCCTCGCTGTAAGTTCAAGTTCGAAGGCTCCCTCGCTTCATCACCAAGTGTGAGTGCTACATTGCTTCACTTGATCTTCAAGTTTGATGACGACTTTGTTTCATCCCCAAGTTCATTGGTGGATTCGCTTGCTGACTGCTGCATCTTCAAAGTCGAGGTCTCCGCAACATCTTTCAAGTTCGATTGCTGATGCGTCTTCAAAGTTGGATTTGTTGCTAAGCCTTCAAAATCAGAGTTGTTGTTAAGCCTTCAAAGTCGATGTTGTCGCTTCATCTTCGAAGTTCGAATGTTTGTCGCTTCATCTTCAAAGTTGAGGTGGTCACTTCATCTTCAAATTTTAGGTCATCGTGTCATTGTTGCGTGCTCAGTGTATAAATAAAATGTGATGCGAGAGCACTTAGATCATGCAAGCATACATGGTCTTGCAGCAAGTGATAAGTATTTTTTCATTCAATTTCCCACAGAGATTTATTCTTAGTTACTAACGAAGTGAGGTGCTAAATTAGAAAGGGTGACTTAAATGGGGTAGAATTGAGGGTGATGTGCCAAACTAATGAAGAATGTACGAGATATGAAAGCATAAATGTTACGTCTCCAAAAGTGACTATTTTAGAACTTATTTGCTATAGAAAGATGAACACTCTTAAGCGTTTTTGGTAGAATTTAGCTTAAACTTGTGCTTATATATGAGAATTAGTAGAATGAAGCTAAATTAGGACTTATGTGTAAAAGAAAAGGAAAAGAACCAAAAACAAAGCTAAAGACTTGAAATTTGCACATTGCTGAAACATTGCGAAAACATTGCTGTCTCAACAATGTTTTAAGTGAAATTTGTTAAGTTGTCTAACCGTTTTCTATTTTGTTACAATCTTTAAGCTGCTCAATTTTTCTCCTGCTGCCACGTCGAGTGTTGTTGTTCAGAATGGATGGTTCTCCTTGGCCGAATCGTACCTGCAAAATACTATAAAAGGAGGTCAAGGTGGATGGACAAACACACACTCGAAAAGCGTAGATCTCCCTTCTCAACGCAGTTTCTTATTGTTTTCTCTTCCGGTCGTTGGCGTGAAGGTTTCAGCTGGTGGAATCGATAATCTAAGAGGAAGAAGAGAGGATCTTTCATCTCTTCTGATTGGATTCATCCACGATAAAGCTTACCTTCGGCTTTCATCCGAGGCGTTGCGGCGAGGAGTTCACACGCATACTTTACTGCTTTCTGCTGTTTTTGTTTCCCTTTTCGTTTCTGTCTTTGCTATTTCACTTCTGTCTGCTACTCCACTCTATTTCGTACTCTTCTGTTTAACTTTAGTTGTTCAAAGTTGTTATTTGTTTAGTTCAAACTTTGGTTAATCAAAGCATTATTTCATCACTTCGCAAGTTCTCCATTTCTTCTGTTTGCTGTCGTTTCTTCTTGAATACTGTCGAGCATGTTTAAATACTTAAATCTTTCCACTCCATCTTCATCCATGAGTAACTAACCCACATAAGGGTATGCTAATGACAAGTCTATAGGTAGAAATACGTGAATCAAGCATGTAGGTTAGCTTCAAATGCATTGAATGTATGTGTGCTTCATCCCACGGGCAATTTCGATTGGCCATCCATTTTGTCCAAAGAACTCCTAACCTCTGGAAGGAGTAAGAGTTCAGAGCCGTACATTCATGCTAGTCTTTCATGGTAGCCAGAAACTGACCTAGGAATAGGCGTTTTCCTAGTACAAATCATTAACTTGCTTTTATAAATAGATGCTTAAGGCCTTACTTGGACATGAGTAAACTAAAGAATCTAATGCATGAAATCGAAAGATACATGAAAATGAGTTAGTTTGATGCATGAAGAGTTGATCTACTGCTTGAGAATCGTATGAAAAAGCCTATAGAGGAGTCGTTAGTAGCCCTTGTTTCCACACTTTACACTTAAAACGCTGTTAGTAACATTGCTAGAAAATTGTTGTCTGCGCAATTGTTTTCCTTCTACATTCGAGCTTACCTATTTACTTGTACTTGTTTATGCTTCCATATCTCGCACGTTCCTTAATAGTTAGGCACTTTAAACCCAAATCTACCCCATTTAAACCACCATTTCTCACTTAACATCTCACTTCGTTAGTAACTAAGAATAAATCTCTGTGGGAAATCGAATGAAAAAATACTTATTACTTGCTACAGGACCATGTATGCTTGCATGTTTTGAGTGCT
Organism: Herpetospermum pedunculosum; assembly: GCA_028017165.1. Lineage (NCBI taxonomy): Eukaryota > Viridiplantae > Streptophyta > Magnoliopsida > Cucurbitales > Cucurbitaceae > Herpetospermum > Herpetospermum pedunculosum. Next base: position 45,291,319 of record CM051528.1, on the reverse strand, counting down.
CTACCATTGCATCTTTATTTTAAACATTGAGCACGCAACAAGTTTTTGGCGCCGCTGCCGGGGATTTTGTTTAGTAAACACGAAGTTTGTTAAGTTAGAATCACAAATCTTAATATCTATTGGAGCTAATCTATTCTCATTTTTTTTACAGGTACCATTGGGTTAGTTTATGAATGAGCATTCAAGTAGCGATCTAGAGTTCAATCCTGAGCCTGAAAGATTACTTAGGGCCAGAAACAAAGCTAAGAAACGCCTCTTTAAACAACCCCCTGTAACTCAAAGTATTGCTGACTCTGCGGAGTCTTCGCAATTCCAGCAAGTAGAAATGGATAGACCAGTCCCAAATCCAGCACATACCATTCGCAACCCCATCGAAATAGCGAATGACAAGGATAGTGTCATCCTCTCCTACTTAGTTCCCATGCCTGGGGAGCTAAACCCAAGTATTATACGCCCTGAAATTACTGCCAACTCATTCGAGTTAAAGCCAGTAATGTTCCAAATGTTGTCCGCTGTGGGACAATTCTTTGGAGTGGAAAATGAAGATCCCCACAATCATCTAAGAAACTTCCTAGGAGTTAGTGATACATTCCTTATCCCTGGAGTTTCCCAAGAAGCTTTGAGGCTTTACCTCTTCCCCTACTCATTAAGAGATAAAGCCAAAACGTGGTTAAATTCCTTACCCTCCGGATCAATTGTCAATTGGACAGATCTGGCTGAGAAATTCTTAGTCAAATACTTCCCACCTGATAGGAATTCCAACTTTCGTGATGACATAATCAAGTTCAAACAAGCCGAAAACGAGTCTCTTCACGAAGCTTGGACAAGGTTCAAGGACCTTTTGCTTAAATGTCCACACCATGGCATTCCATGGTGTATCCAAATAGAAGTGTTCTTTAAAGGATGCAACCCCAGCACAAGGCAAGTGCTGAATTCTTCAGCTGGGGGTTCCATGCTTTCAAAGAGTTACAACGAAGCCTATGAGATTCTGGAGAAAATCTCAACTTCCCACTATAGATGGTCAGATGATCCAGTAGAGCCTAGGAGAGCTCAAGACAAGGACGCACTCAGTTCAATGAGTAGCCAAATAAATGCCCTGACCAATCTAGTTAAACAAATGGCTCAAACCAATCTCCAATCTAGTGTCAACACCGCAGCAGCCGTTTCAATGGGCACACCAAATAGTCAAGGTGAGACACTAATCTGTGGATTCTGTGGGGAAGGGCACCTGTATGATTACTGCCCTGGGAATCCAGCCTCGGTCTGCTATGTAGGAAATCAACAGCAGCCTAGGAACAACCCCTATTCTAACACCTATAATCCTGGTTGGAGGAACCACCCAAATCTTTCTTGGGGTGGGCAACAAAACACTAACCAAGCTCCTAACCAACCAAGACCGAGTGGAACACCTGGTTTCACTCAACAAAATAACCAATCCATGTACCAAAAACCATATAACCAACCAATAGGGTCATCAGTAGAAAATTTACTTAAGGAGTACATTGCAAAGAATGATGCTACCCTACAAAGTCAGCAAGCCACCCTTAGGAGTCTAGAGAACCAAATAGGGCAGTTAGCCAATGAATTAAAGAGTAGGCCCCAAGGTAGGTTGCCTGCTGACACTGAAGTACCTAGAAGGGATGGAAAAGAGCAAGTTCAAGCAATCGAACTTAGAAGTGGAAGACCATTGGTGAGCAACAGTAGAGAAGCACCAAAGCGAGTAGAGAATGAAGAGTCTAATGCTCCACTGGATTCTCTGCTCAACCATGATCAACCACCACCAAGCACATCAAGGGTGAGGCTGGAACCTATCATAGAGGAACCAGAAGAGATACCGAGGCCTCCACCTGTCCTAAGGCGACCTGAAGTGCCTACATATGTGCCACCACCTCCATTCCCTAGAAGGCTAAAGAAAAAACAAGAACAGGAAGTGCACTTTAATAAGTTTTTAGAAATTTTAAAGCAAGTGCATGTGAACATTCCATTTGTAGAGGTTTTGCAATCTATGCCTTCTTATGTTAAGTTTTTGAAGGATATTATTACTAACAAAAAGATCATTGGTGAATTTGAAACAGTGAATCTTACTGAGGAGTGCAGTGCTATACTCCAGAACAAGCTTCCAAAGAAGGAGAAGGATCCTGGTTCCTTCACCTTACCAGTCGAGTTAGGAGGCAAGCACGTGGGCAGAGCTCTTTGTGACCTGGGAGCCAGCATAAATCTCATGCCCTTATCACTATTTTGTCAGCTTGGAATAGGGGAAGCACGTTCTACTACTGTCACCTTGCAGCTTGCAGACAGATCCATAGCATACCCTGAGGGTAAGATTGAGGATATTCTTGTCAAGGTTGAGAAATTTATTTTTCTTGCAGACTTCATCATTCTGGATTATGAAGCAGACAAAGAGGTCCCCATCCTATTAGGCAGACCATTTCTAGCCACAGGTAGGGCTCTGATCGATGTCCAGAAAGGTGAGCTCACTATGAGGGTTCATGATGAGGAGGTTAAGTTTAGTGTCTTTAAAGCTCTAAGGTATCCTTCTGATTCTGAATCTTGTGCAAGTGTAGATATAGTAGACTCAATAATGGAAGAACAACTTGAGCATGAACTGTTGATTAAGCATGCTACTGACTATGTACAAATAGATGTAACTGACTTAAATATTTCTGAAATAATGGATTTACATGTGGACAAACCTCAGCATGTTTGTATGACTAATGACTTGTCTGAAAGATCCCTGCATCCATTGAAACCATCCATTGAGCATCCACCTCTCTTAGAACTAAAACCATTGCCTGATCATCTTAAGTATGCATATTTAGGAGAGCATGATACTTTGCCTGTTATTATTTCGTCCAAATTAAGTGAAAAGCATGAAATTGCGCTAATATTGCTGCTTAAGCAACATAAAAAAGCTATTGCATGGACGATTGCTGACATAAGAGGTATTAGTCCTTCCTACTGCATGCATAAGATATTATTGGAAGAGGAACATACACCCCGAGTAGATCACCAACGTAGGTTGAACCCCTCCATGAAGGAGGTAGTTAAAAAAGAAATAATCAAATGGTTAGATGCAGGTGTGATCTTCCCCATAGCCAATAGTCAGTGGGTGCCTAAGAAGGGGGGGATGACTGTAGTAGATAATGAGAGTAATGAACTAATTCCAACTAGAACTATTACAATATGGAGAGTCTGTATGGACTATAGAAAATTAAACAAAGAAACAAAAAAAGATCATTTTCCTTTACCGTTTATAGATCAGATGTTAGATAGGATAGCTGGCCGAGCCTACTAGTGTTTTCTAGATGGTTATTCTGGATATAACCAAATCACCATAGACCCTGTGGACCAGGAGAAAACAACCTTTACATGTCCCTTTGGAACATTTGCTTTTCGCAGAATGCCTTTTGGCTTATGCAATGCACCAGCAACGTTTCAGAGGTGCATGTTGGCCATTTTCTCTGACTTAGATGAATCCATGATAGAAATATTTATAGATGACTTCTCAGTCTTTGGTGATTCTTTTAGTAATTGTTTAGAGAACTTAGGACAAGTCCTAGCTAGGTGTGAGGAGACCAACCTAGTCCTTAATTGGGAGAAATGCCACTTTATGGTGGAAGAAGGGATAGTCCTAGGTCACAGAGTGTCTAGAGCAGGAGTAGAGGTCGATAGGGCCAAGATAGAGATAATAGAGAAGCTAGTGGAGCCTCAGAATGTAAAAGCTATTAGAAGTTTCCTAGGTCATGCAGGTTTCTATAGGAGGTTCATTAAGAACTTTTCAAAAATTTCTAAGCCTCTGTGTGAACTTCTAGAGCTTAACAAACCATTCATCTTCTCAAAAGAATGTTTTTTAGCCTGGACAACCCTTAAGGAAGCATTAGTCAAAGCACCTATTATAGTAGGACCAAATTGGGACCTACCATTTGAGATGTTGTGTGATGCGAGTGACTATGCAGTAGGGGTTATGCTAGGACAAAAAATTGACAAACTAACACATCCTGTATACTATGCAAGTAAGACGCTAAATGAGGCACAATGTAATTACACAACCACGGAGAAGGAAATGCTAGCTGTAGTGTTTGCTTGCGAGAAGTTTAGGAATTACATTGTAGGCACTAGGACAATCGTATACACTGATCATTCTGCACTAAAATACCTAATGAGGAAGGCTGATGCTAAGCCTAGGTTAATTAGATGGGTATTATTGTTGCAAGAGTTTGATCTAGACATTAGAGATAAGAAAGAATCCGAGAATGTAGTTGCTGACCATCTTTCTAGATTGCGGCATAATTGCGATAAAATTGCGGAGCCACTAATTTCTGATGCCTTTATCGATGAGCATGTCTTTGTGTTAGCACACCGTGATAACGATGAGGAACCTTGGTTTGCTGATATTGCTAACTTCCTTGCCTCGCAGGTACTACTAACTTTCAAAGGAGGGCAAGAAAAGAAGAGGTTCCTACATGAAGCTAGGAAGTTCATCTGGGACGATCCTACCCTTTACAAGACATGTGCAGACGGATTGTTGAGGAAGTGTGTATCAGCTGCTGAGGCGAAGTCAGTGTTGCAGCACTGCCATACGTCTCCCTATGGTGGACATTTTGGTGGCCAAAGGACAGCTTTAAAGGTGTTCCAAAGTGGCTATTACTGGCCCACGATATTCAAAGATGCACATGACCATGCCCACAGCTGCGATGAGTGTCAAAGGACAGGTAATCTCAGTAGGAAAGATGAGATGCCTCTCACTTACATCTTGGAGTTGGAGCTCTTTGATGTGTGGGGCATCGACTTCATGGGACCATTCCCTTCTTCTGCAGGTAATCTTTATATACTTGTAGCTGTAGACTATGTATCTAAATGGGTAGAAGCCATAGCATGTCCATCGAATGATGCCAAAACAGTCATTAAGTTCCTTAATAGGCATATCTTTACAAGGTTTGGTACACCCCGTGCTATAATTAGTGATGAAGGGACGCATTTTATTAATAAAGCTATGGAAAAAGTGTTAGCTAAGTACAATGTTAGACATAGAGTAGTCACCCCTTATCACCCACACTCAAATGGACAAGCTGAAATATCCAATAGGGAGATCAAAAACATACTTGAAAAAGTGGTCAAACCTAACAGAAAAGACTGGTCTTTTAAGTTGGATGATGCACTATGGGCATATAGAACCGCATATAAAACACCCATAGGTATGTCTCCTTATAGGCTAGTATATGGAAAAGCATGTCATTTACCCTTCGAGCTGGAAATCAAAGCCTTTTGGGCCTTAAAAGAACTGAATTATTGTGTGACCGATGCGGGAACATTGCGGTCTCTGCAATTACATGAGCTCGATGAGCTGAGACATATGTCCTATGAAAATGCCAAAATGTATAAGGAAAAAACTAAAATTTGGCATGACAGTAGACTTAGGATTAAAGACTTTAAGAAAGGCCAGCATGTCTTATTATTTAACTCAAGGTTGAGATTATTTCCAGGCAAACTTAAGTCCAGATGCTCAGGTTCTTTTGTGATAACTAACGTGTTTGTTCATGGTGCGATTGAGATTAGAAACCTTCAACACGGGCAGCCGTTCATGGTCAATGGTGCACGATTGAAGCATTACTATGAGGAGGGAGATGTGAAGACACTCTCGGCCTTCCTCCTATCTGAAGCTTGAGAAAAGAATCGAGAGAGGATGAGTGACCACTGTGCTCATCCAACAGAAGGCTATGCCTTAGTTTTTTTTTCTTCTTTCATATTTTCGGTTGATGTTTTGTGTTTATCTTTGATGTTATTTACGGATTTTTGTTTTATTTAGGTGAATTTTAAATAGGAGATCTTTAAGAGGAGATCAAGGAGATGAATCAAGGGAAAGAATCCACAAGGAAGATCGGGCTAAATCCAAGATTTGGTTGATTGAATCTTGCGATTTAAATCAAGAAAATCTTCCAACGGCTAGGCTATTTAATTGCGGTAGAATTGCTGAGTCCGCAACAGAATAGAGCCGTTGGGATCCACTCGAGTACAAATAGCCGTTAGATCATCGTTGCCCCTTACGCAATCTTCATCCGTTGGACCTCCAGATTTCATTCTTCTTCTTCCTCTGCATCTCCTACCTTCGAATCATCACAGATCGAAAATGGTATCCACACGAGCCGATCGTTCCACGCCCAAAAAGAAGTCACCTGACGCAGAGGAAGCTGCGAGAGAGGCATTGCTCTCCTTGGCAGATGCCGAAGCTGCGCAGCCCTCACGGCCGCCGAAGCTTCCAGTACGCAAGAAGAAGTGGAAAGTGGTGACTGAGATCCCTGCTGGTCCATCTGCGCCAGTCGGTACGCCGAAGAAGAGGAAGTGGGCGGTGGAGGTGGAGGATGCCCCGATCAAAGAAAAAAACTCCAGTGAGGGGAGTCGAGGGAGTGGCCGTCCATCCTATGAGACGGCCAGGCAAAGCCCTGAGCCATCACCTTCATCGCAGACGCCGGAGCCTGAAGCTCCAATTGAAGAGCACCAAGACTCGGTGCCAAGCGAGGAGGCGGCGGAGGAAGATGAAGTCTTCTCCCCCTTAAGGGAAGTCAACCCTGATAGTCCTGCGGAGGGGGGAAGCAGAGACTCGATGGATGAAACGTTGGGGGACTGCCTCCAACAGATCACCACCAAGTCACGCCTCAAGAAGAGGGTCCCTGTCATCGTGAAGGCCAAACGACCGAAAGCCTCCAAGCGAGCCAAGAAGAAGAAGGTCAGATCTGAACCTTCTTTAAAGAAATTGAAGGTGGAGGCTGCTGAATCGGCGAAGGCGAAAGAGAAGGGGAAGAAGAAGATGTACCCCGAGGATGAACCTCGGGCTGAGAGGTTTATCTCGCAAGAAGTAGAGGCCAAGGGCCTTGAGTTGAGAAAGAAGGAGCTCCTGCACGAGCGGGGCTTCCTTGATGCATTGGCTGACCTGCCGCAGTTCTTGCGCGCAGGAATCATCACCCACGGCTGGGAAGAGCTGTGCAGACCCCCTACCCCAGCCTACACCGACATGGTGTATGATTTCTACGCCAATCTCGCACATTCGGACGCCTGTTTGTCCACGGTGAGAGGGGTAGAGGTGGATTTCTCTGCCAACGCGATCAATGAGGCCTACAGCCTCAAGGGATACCCTCATTCTGACTATGCCAAGATCATGGATCTGCCATCTGAGGTAGTTTTGGAGGAGGCCTTGCACACAATTGGCAAGCCAGAGGCATCATGGGCGGTATCTAGGAACGGGAAGCACACCCTGATGAGTGCAACCCTGCGCGACAAGGCGGCTGTCTGGTTTTCTTTCGTGCGCAGACGCCTCTCCCCTGTGACCCACGAGACAACTATAAACCAGGGGAGGTCACTACGTTGGTGCGGTCATTGCTGCCTCCATTGCCGACTGCTCGAAGAAAGGTAAGAGTCAGTTGTTTTTCCCTAACACTATAACTAAACTGTGCCTTCGTGCAGGAGTCCCAATGGAGAAAAACGAAAAATAGTTGGCCTACACAGGCCATCTGGAGCTGCCCACCATCCTGAGGATGCGAAGGAGGGGCAACATGGAGTTTGAGCTGGACGGCCTGACTGCTGCTCAATTACTATCCATGGCGTGCTTAAAGAACCTGCAGCACAAGATGGCGCAGTGGGCTGAATACGCGCAGGCGAGGGACAAAGACGTGGCTGATCAGTTGGGGTGCATCTTCCCTGCCTTCCCCACTGATCTATTAAAGCCTTGGGCACCTCCTAGGGAGAGGAGAGATGAGAATGAAGAAGATTGAGTGCCAGTCTGAAGGGCACTCGAGGGAGTACTTATGTTCCCTCTTGAAAAAAACTTGCTTTTCGTTAACTTGTGACTGCTGTTTTGAATCCAATACTTAATCTGTTTTTCATTTCTTTGTTTGTTTAAAGTAGTTTAGTGTAGGTTGTTGGTATCTGAGTAGCTAGCTTGTTTTAGTTTCCTGTTTTGAGTAGTTTTTTTTTATGACTAGAGATAGCATGCTAGGGGCCTTGATCACTGATAAATATGCCCTGTAGGTTTAATTGCGAATTTTTTGCGGAGTCCGCAATTTTTGTTAAGTTTCGCATACTATTGGCTAACTGTTTGGATAGGCTGGTTCTGTTTAAATTTTGCTCTCTTGCTGCTTTCTTGACTTCCATATATGACCTATCTGTGAGCATGCTGGATGAGTGTCTTAGTACACCTTTAATAGTTTAAATTAGTTCCTTCAAATTGCTCAGCATGCATCTCTTTAAGCCCTTAACAGACTGTTTTTTGCAAAAGTTGCTGCTGTGTTATTTGCTTTAAGAAAGTTCATTCTATGCCTAGGACTTTTAGATTCTCCTTGTTTTGCCCTAGACTAGATGCTTCTAGGATAAGTTTGGGGGTGTGCCACCTCAGACTCTCATTGGGGACAATGAGAAGTTTAAGTTTGGGGGAGGCAGCCCTAGGCCTAGGAACATTCTTATCTCCCTTTTAAACATAAGCATTCTTCTTCTCTTCTTTGATCAAATGATGAACTGAAAAAAAAATGATGAAAAAAGAATAAAGAGTGGTGTCTCTCTTGAGGTTGCTGAGTAATCAGTGCCATGTGTGTAACCCACAAGTGGCATTGCATCAAAAGGCAACCAAAGGAGAGGCCCTACCAAAGAAGGAAAGAAAAAGAGAAAAAGAAAAACAAGGAAGAAGAGTGTATGCCTATGAGTTATAGCTTCTGTGCTTAGATGTCTTATATGAATGAACTCTGATCCTCAATTAGCTAAGCACAGGGGTGTAGCTTGTAGGTTTGTTAAGGGAGATGAATGTATATCCAATGTAGTGATGCCAGGGTTTAGGTTGTTCTATAAAAAGTACTACTGTCACTGGTTTATACTAAGACTGGCATGACTCTAAGGAATCCTAGGCAACTCAAAAGAAAAACATTAGAAGCATGTACTGAGTCTGGGGTAAAGCTAGGTAGAATTTGAAAACTGAGGGATAGTTGCACAATGAACCTAATGACCAAAGCAGATAGATCAGTTGTATGGAGTTAATAAAAACAGTAGGATTATAAGGCGAGAGAAATCAGAAGAAGCAAAATGAGAAGTTAGTTTTAAACTTAGAAGCGTGTCACAGGACAGCCATGCCTTAGATAGTGAATTTAGGGAGGCCAGTAAGCAGTTAGAGAGAGTAATAGCAGCCCAAATAAAGTCCTTATATTGCTCGAGGACGAGCAAAACCTTAAGTTTGGGGGTGTGTTACGTCTCCAAAAGTGACTAATTTAGGACTTATTTGCTATAGAAAGATGAACACTCTTAAGCGTTTTTTGTAGAATTTAGCTTAAACTTGTGCTTATATATGAGAATTAGTAGAATGAAGCTAAATTAGGACTTATGTGTAAAAGGAAAGGAAAAGAACCAAAAACAAAGCTAAAGACTTGAAATTTGCACATTGCTGAAACATTGCGAAAACATTGCTGTCTCAGCAATGTTTTAAGTGAAATTTGTTAAGTTGTCTAACCGTTTTCTATTTTGTTACAATCTTTCAGCTGCTCAATTTTTCTCCTGCTGCCACGTGGAGTGTTGTTGTTCAGAATGGATGGTTCTCCTTGGCCGAATCGTACCTGCAAAATACTATAAAAGGAGGTCAAGGTGGATGGACAAACACACACTCGAAAGGCGTAGATCTCCCTTCTCAACGCAGTTTCTTATTGTTTTCTCTTCCGGTCGTTGGCGTGAAGGTTTCAGCTGGTGGAATCGATAATCTAAGAGGAAGAAGAGAGGATCTTTCATCTCTTCTGATTGGATTCATCCACGATCAAGCTTACCTTCGGCTTTCATCCGAGGCGTTGCGGCGAGGAGTTCACACGCATACTTTACTGCTTTCTGCTGTTTTTGTTTCCCTTTTCGTTTCTGTCTTTGCTATTTCACTTCTGTCTGCTACTCCACTCTATTTCGTACTCTTCTGTTTAACTTTAGTTGTTCAAAGTTGTTATTTGTTTAGTTCAAACTTTGGTTAATCAAAGCATTATTTCATCACTTCGCAAGTTCTCCATTTCTTCTGTTTGCTGTCGTTTCTTCTTGAATACTGTCGAGCATGTTTAAATACTTAAATCTTTCCACTCCATCTTCATCCATGAGTAACTAACCCACATAAGGGTATGCTAATGACAAGTCTATAGGTAGAAATACGTGAATCAAGCATGTAGGTTAGCTTCAAATGCATTGAATGTATGTGTGCTTCATCCCACGGGCAATTTCGATTGGCCATCCATTTTGTCCAAAGAACTCCTAACCTCTGGAAGGAGTAAGAGTTCAGAGTCGTACATTCATGCTAGCCTTTCATGGTAGCCAGAAACCGACCTAGGAATAGGCGTTTTCCTAGTACAAATCATTAACTTGCTTTTATAAATAGATGCTTAAGGCCTTACTTGGACATGAGTAAACTAAAGGATCTAATGCATGAAATCGAAAGATACATGAGAATGAGTTAGTTTGATGCATGAAGAGTTGATCTACTGCTTGAGAATCGTATGAAAAAGCCTATAGAGGAGTCGTTAGTAGCCCTTGTTTCCACACTTTACACTTAAAACGTTGTTAGTAACATTGCTAGAAAATTGTTGTCTGCGCAATTCTTTTCCTTCTACATTCGAGCTTACCTATTTACTTGTACTTGTTTATGCTTCCATATCTCGCACGTTCCTTAATAGTTAGGCACTTTAAACCCAAATCTACCCCATTTAAACCACCCTTTCTCACTTAACATCTTACTTCGTTAGTAACTAAGAATAAATCTCTGTGGGAAATCGAATGAAAAAATACTTATTACTTGCTACAGGATCATGTATGCTTGCATGTTATGAGTGCTCTACCATTGCATCTTTATTTTAAACATTGAGCACGCAACAAACGTGCACTCTTGCAAATAAACATAATTGGGTGATAGTGTATGGGAAAAATAGTTGTCCCTTCTCCATTTGTTTTGCTTTTCTAAAAAATTTTCTTTCCCTAAAAAAAACAAGATTACTGTGAGATGACCAATTTATTTCTGAAATTCAAACAACTTAAATAACCTCAAACATTAATAAAAAAAAAAACAATCAACTGTAGAAAATTAATTTTATGCGGTGATAAAGCTCCCTTTTCCTTCTCGCGAGAGTATCATCAGTCATTCAAGAGGAACGCTGAAAGCGTCCTCTGTACCTCCTCGTTGTAATAAGGCTTTAAGTGCGCTACATTGACCATGAAGGGCTCTCAATGATTTGGCTCTTCTATTGGTTGGACAATTCAAGGTTGGTTTAGGTGAGGTTGGTTCCTAGGTGCTACTGGCGCAGGGTTCCTATTTTGGTTTTCCATATTTCTTGCGGCCTCCCGTTGCTCTTGCAACCTAATCCTGAAGGATCTTTCAGGCTCTGGATCTAATTCGTACTCGTATCTAGGAAATTCACACATAAACCAATACCTTCGGTACCTGAAAAAGACAGATCAATGTTTAGGCTCAAAATGTTTAGCTCAACTCTCAAGTTAAGACAAACTAACATGCAAACAAACAAATCCCCGACAACGGCGCCAAAAACGTGTTGCGTGTTTGTTGCGTGCTCAATGTGTAAAGATAAATATGCAAACAGGAAGAGGGAGCACTTAGAACATGCAAGCATACATGGTCTCACAGCAAGTAGTAAGTATATTTCATTCGTTTTTTCCACAGAGACTCATTTTTAGCTATTCGCGAAGTGTGAATGTTAAGAAAGATGGGATGAATTTGATGGGGTAAAATTGGTTTTTAATTAACTACTTTTTGCTGAATGTGTAGAGGGATATAACATAAACAAATTAAAGTTAAAACTAGACCTAAAGGACAAGAGATGGAATTAATAATCGAGGAAGAAAACAGCTAAACAGAATGATAAAAAGGCAGAATTGCGAGAACCGCAATTAATCCGCAATTAATTGGCAGCGAAACTGATTAAAAGGGTGGATTAAGGGCTACTAATGACTATCCTATAGGCAGTTTATTACGATTATCAAGCTTTGGATCAACTCTCTATACATCAAACTCACTCTACCTCAAGTATCGTCCGATTCCATGCATGAGAGACTCAAGTTTACTCGACTTCAAAGTAAGGTCTTAAGCATCTTGTTAAAGCAGGAGTGTTTAGTTTGTACTAGGGAAACGCCTATTCCTAGGCCGTTTCCTGATTACCATGAAAGGCTAGCATGTTTATATGACTCTGAACTCTTACTCCTTCCAGAGGTTAGGAGTTCTTTGGACAAAATGGATGGCCAATCGAAATTGCCCGTGGGATGAAGCTTACATACAATCAATGTTCGAGTGTTGAACTGACTACTTGACTCACGTTTTTTAGCCTATAATTCTGTCATTAGCATGCCCCTAAGTGAATTTAGTTACTCATGGATATATGAAGAACAGAGATGGTAGATAAGATAGACATGCTTAGAAGAGAAATGTATATAAAATAGTAAGCCAAAACCGTAGCAGAACAAGAGGGGAACTGTAAATTGCAGAATTGAACTTCGATTACTTTAAGTGTTTGAATGACAAAGGGAAGCTTTAACAGAACTGAATCCAAGACAGACAACAACGAAATGCAGTAATTGAAATGCTAAACTAAGAACAACAGTGAACAGAAATGGAATTGAGAAGAAAAGAACAGAAAACAGTAAAGGCTTGCTGAAAACTTCGTGGCAGTCGCCTCGAATGATGGTGATGAGAATTCAGCCGTGCTTGGATGAATCCAATCGAGAGAGAAGAAGAATCTTCTCTCCTTCCTATCAGATTATCGACTCCAAAAGCTGAGAACCTCACTCCAACAGACGGCAAAGGAATTTAGAGAGAAATGGTGGACTGCGAGAAGACTTCTGCACTTCCGGATTGCTCATTGAACCTCCGACTTTGATCCCCTTTTATAGTAGTTTGCAGGTGCGTTTGGGCCAAGGAGAACCATCAATCTTCAACGTCATATATCAGAATGGATGGAGGAGAAAGAATGAATCCCTGAAAAGTCGGATCTAAACAGAAAAAGATCAGCCAACTTACGGTTTTAACTTGAATAATTGCGGTCACCGCAATTATTCCGCAATGCATTCGCAATGGTTATTTTTTCATTCTTTTCTTCGGTTTTCAACCCTTTTTCTACCTATTGTACATAAGTCCTATATTAGCTACCTTCTTCTAATTCTCATATTAAAGCATAGGTTTAAGCTAAATGCTAACAAAAACACCTAAATGTGTACATCTTCTTAAGCTAAATGGGTCCTAAATAAGTCACTTTCAGAGACTTAACACACCCCCAAACTTAAGGCTTTGCTTGTCCTCAAGCATACTAAGGACTTACTTAGGCTGCTGTTTCTTCTTCTTTAACTACTCACTAACTCCCTTATATTCTTGTCTCTAGCAGTGCTGTCCTGTGACACACCTCTAAGTTTAGAACTAACCTCTTGTCTAGCTTCTTCTGACTTCACCTGCCTACTATACCCACTGCTTTTGTTAACCCCCTACTACTGATCTAACTACTTTTATGATATCATGCTATTATCCCTAAGGTTTCAAATTCTACCAAGCTTTACTCTAGACTCAGTACATGCTTCTAGCTTATTTTTAATGTGTCTAGGATTCCTTAGAGTCATGCCAGTCTTAGTATTAACGGTGACAGTGGTACTTTTAGAGAACAACCTAAACCCTGGCATCACTACATTGGATATACATTCATCTCCCTAGACGAACCTAAAAGTTACAACCTTGTGCTTAGCTCATTAAGGATCAGAGTTCTTTTTTCATAGGACATCTAAGCCACAAGATTATAACTCCCAAGCATACATTCTTCTTCCCCTATTTCTCCTTTTTCTTTTTCTTTTTTACTTAGGTGGAGTCTCCCCTTGGTTTGCCTTTTGATGCAATGCCACTTGTGGTTTACACACTTGGCACTGATTACTCAGCAACTTGAGAAAGACTCCCCTCTTTATTTTTCACTTTTTCTATTTATCACAAAAAAAATTTTAGGAGAAGAAGAATGCTTATGTCCTAAGGAAGAGAGGAATGTTCCTAGGCCTAGGGTGGCCTCCCCCAAACTTCAACTACTCATTGTCCCCAATGAGTGTTTGAGGTGGCACACCCCCAAACTTGTCCTAGAAGCATCTAGTCTAAAGCAAAGCAAAGGGAATCTAAAAATCCTAGGCATAGGCAAAACATTCTAAAAGCAATTATCCCAGCAGCAGAAAATTTGAACATAACAGAAAGTTTTAAGGACTTATGGTTTATGCATGCTGAGCACTATTCAGAGGCAAATTTAAACTATCAAAGGGTGTCCTATGACACTCATTCAGCATGCTTCAAGATCAGCTATATAAGGTAGTTATGCGAGCAGCAAAAGATAGAATTTAACAAAGCACAGCCTAACTAAACAGACAGTCCAAAGCATGCAATCAGTCACAAAAATTGCGGGAACCGCAATTATTTCGCAATTCAATCTGGGCAGGTTTAACATTAATGCAGGCCCCTAGCATGCTTTTTCCTGTTACTCATGCATTCTAAAAATCAAACTAAACTATCCTACCTAATCAACTAACATCAGACTATCCTAAGCAAAAGGAAAAACATAAAACTAAACATCCAAAACAAATCAAAATTGAACCAAAAACAGCATAATATACATTATTCTATCAAAAAGCAGGAAAATTGTTTTGTTTTTCTGAAGGGATCAGTAATACTCCCTCGAGTGCTCTCCAAACCAGCACTCAATTCTCATCATCCTCATCTGGTTGCCTTGGTCGTGGGGGCACCCATGGAGTTAGGAGGTTGGTGGGGAAGTCCGGGAAGATGCACCCCAACTGGTCTGCAACTTCTTTGTCCCTCGCCTGCGCATAATTGGCCCATTGAGCCATTCTCCTCTGTATGTCCATTAAGCAGGCCATGGATAGGGACTGCTCAGCAGCCAGCCTATCCAACTCAAATTCCATGTTGCCCTTTCTTCTCAGCCTTAGGTGTGCAGGCAACTCCAGATGGCCTGTGTAGGGCAACTGCTGCTCCAAGCGCTCGGTGGGAACTCCTGCAAGCAAGCATAACTTTGTGATGATGTTGGGGAAAAATAACGCCCCTTACCCTTTTTTGCACACTCAGCTATGGCAGCAGTGATGACTTCTCCCACGTTGATCGTGAGACCTCTCATTATAGCATAAACCAGCAGCGAACGGCTCTGGTTAATTGTAGTCTCATGAGTCACTGGGGAGAGTCTTCTTCTTACGAATGAAAACCACACAGCTGCCTTAGCCGTGAGGTTGGCACTCATGAGAGTGTGCCGCCCATTGCGTGAGACTGTCCAGGAGGCCTCAGGCTGACCAATGGTGCGGATGGCTTCTTCTAGCACAGCCTCAGTCGGCTCATCAACTATCCGTGCATAATCTGTGTGAGGCTGGCCCCTTAGACCAAATGCCTCATTGATGGCCTTGGCAGAGAAATCAACTTCCACCCCTCTGACCACAGATAGGCCATCCTCAGGGCTGAGCACATTGGCGTAGAAATCGTACACCATGCTCGTGTAGGCTGGATTGGGAGGTCTGCAGAATTCCTCCCAACCATGGTTAATCACCCCTGCTCGCAAGAACTGCGGCAGGTCAGCTAGGCGATCAAGGAACCCCTTCTCGTGCAACAGGTCCCTTTTCCTCAGCTCCACGCCCCTGGATTCAGCATCAGACGAGACATACCTCACTGACTGAGGTTCGTCTTCAGGGTAGAGTTTAGCCTTCCCCTTGTCTGTTGGCTTGGCTGACTCGGCAGCCTCAACCTTGAGCTTTTTCAGTGAGGGCTCCGAGCTTTCTTTCTCTGCTGTAGGCACTCTCTTGGCCTTCTTTTTCTTCAACTTCTTGGACTTCTTGGCCTTGACAAGCTTGGCCTTCTTCTTCTTTTTCAGCCTTGCCTGGAGTTGTGGGAAACATGCCCCCAACGTCTCCTCCATAGAATCATCCTGCTGTGCAGGCTCGGCAGGGCTGTCTTCTCTCATGGGAGAAAAGACTTCTTCTTCTCCAGCATCTCCACTGCCTTGCGTGGACTCTTGATAATCCCCATAAGGGAATTCAGGATCAGGCCGTGGAGAATTGTGCTCTGCTGATGGTGTACGCGCAGAACTCAGTGGCGAAGATGGTGGTTCAGGACTCTGCACAGCCGCAGGTGGTAGATCAGAACTCTGAAGCGCTGGAGATGACTCGGCGCTCTGCGCAGGCGGTGATGATTCTGTGCTTTGCACCGGTTCAGATGGGAGAGGGCTGCGCACAGGTGACACAGACGGCGACGAACCTTCTTTTGCTGACTCGTGGGATGCACGATCAGGTTCTTGACTCTCCACAGAGGGAGTCTTGGCGATGGTTCGTTCGGCGGCAGTCTTGACAGTCCACCGGCGCTTCTTTGGCGTGCCCACTGGCTCAGATGGGCCAGCAGGGATCTCAGTGACCACCCTCCACTTCTTCCTACGAATAGGAAGCTTGCCAAGACGGCCAGTGCGTACAGCACCCTGATCAGCAAGGGTGAGAAGCGCTTCCCTCGCAGCCGCTTCAGCTGCGTCGTCGGCCTTCTTCTTGGCGGCGGATCTTTCAGCCCTAGTGGAAACCATTGTCAAATCTTGGAGGTTTGGAGAGAGAGATCAAAGGTGGAGAGAATCGCAGAAATCTTGGAGAGCAAAGAATGAGAGGATCGTATCAATCGGGCGCCTTCTAACGGCTATAAAAGCAACGGAAAAAATCCCAACGGCTCTTTTTGCGGATCCAGCAATTTTTGCGCAATTCTAGGGACAATATTTCATAACAAATCCAAACTTTGATCGCCCGTATCTTTCATTTGGCTCAACCGTTTCTTGATTTTTAAAGTGGGATTTACTCCCCTTGATCCCCTCTTTCGATTCCCTACAAAAACAAATAAAACAAACATTAACTACGCAATTAAAAATACCTCACAAAACATACAAACGATCATCGAAAAAACAGAAAAAAATAAACTAAGGCATTGGCCTTGACTAAACGAGCACAGTAACCACTCGTTCTCTCTCGTTTCTAACTTCATGCTTCATGTAGGAGGAAGGCCGAGAGAGTCTTCACATCCCCCTCCTCATAGTAGTGCTTCAACCTAGCACCATTGACCATAAATGGCTGTCCTTGCTGCAAGTTTTGAATCTCTATGGCACCATGAACAAAGACATTAGTAATAATAAATGGACCTGACCATCTAGACTTTAATTTGCCTGGAAATAGCTTTAATCGTGAGTTAAATAATAATACAAGTTGGCCCTTTTTAAAGTCTTTGATCCTGAGTCTACTGTCATGCCATATTTTTGTCTTTTCTTTGTACATCTTGGCATTCTCATAGGCCATGTGCCTAAGCTCATCAAGTTCATGTAGCTGTAAAGATCTTAATGTCCCTGCATCCTTCACACAAAAATTTAATTCTTTCATGGCCCAGAATGCCTTGTTCTCCAACTCAAGTGGCAAGTGGCAAGCCTTGCCATACACCAACCTATAGGGAGACATTCCTAGAGGTGTCTTATATGCTGTTCTATAAGCCCAAAGTGCATCCTCAAGTTTGAAAGACCAGTCTTTCCTATTAGGTTTGACTACCTTCTCTAGGATGTTCTTTATCTCCCTATTGGAAATCTCAGCTTGGCCATTTGAGTGTGGGTGGTAGGGAGTAGCTACCCTATGTCTAATGTTATATTTAGCCAATATCTTCTCCATAGCCTTATTAATGAAATGTGACCCCTCATCACTAATGATAGCACGAGGAGTCCCAAATCTAGTGAAAATGTGTCTATGCAAGAAGCTAGTGACTGTTTTAGCATCATTATTAGGACATGCCTTAGCTTCTACCCACTTTGACACGTAGTCTACTGCTACTAAAATGTACAGGTTACCTGATGATGGAGGGAATGGTCCCATGAAATCAATGCCCCACACATCAAAGAGCTCCAACTCTAAGATGTAGGTGAGAGGCATCTCATCCTTACGACTGAGGTTACCTGTCCTTTGGCATTCGTCACAGCTGTGGGCATAATTGTGGGCGTCCTTGAAGATTGTTGGCCAGTAGTAGCCACTCTGAAATACCTTAGCAGCAGTTCTTTGACCACCAAAGTGCCCACCGTAAGGAGATGAGTGACAGTGCTGCAGCACAGACTTCGCTTCAGCAGCTGTAACACACTTCCTCAACAACCCATCAGCACAGGTCCTGTAGAGTATGGGGTCATCCCAGATGAATTTCCTTGCTTCATGGAGGAACCTCTTCTTCTCTTGTCCTCCCTTGAACACTGGTAATACCTGTGATGCACGGAAGTTAGCAATGTCAGCAAACCAAGGTTCCTCATCGTTTTCACGATGAGTCAAAGCAAAGATGTGTTCATCTATAAAAGCATCAGAAATTGCGGGGTCCGCAATTTTTCCGCAATTGTGCTGCAATCGAGACAGATGATCTGCAACCACGTTTTCACATCCCTTCTTGTCCCGAATGTCCAAATCGAATTCCTGCAGCAATAACACCCATCTAATCAATCTAGGCTTAGCATCAGCCTTCCTCATCAGATATTTTAAAGCATAATGGTCAGTATATACAATGGTTCTAGTTCCTACAATATAGTTCCTAAATTTTTCACAAGCAAATACTACAGCAAGCATCTCCTTCTCTGTAGTTGTATAGTTACATTGAGCCTCATTCAAGGTCTTACTAGCATAATAGACAGGATGTGTGAGCTTGTCAATCTTCTGTCCTAACATGACTCCTACAGCATAGTCACTGGCATCACATAGCATCTCAAATGGGAGATCCCAATTTGGTCCTACTATGATTGGTGCTGTGACCAGTGCTTCCTTAAGGGTTTTCCAAGCTACTACACATGCTTTAGAAAAGATGAATGGCCTACCTAACTCTAGAAGCTCACATAGAGGCTTGGCTATCTTAGAAAAGTCCTTGATGAACCTTCTATAGAAGCCAGCATGCCCTAAGAAACTCCTAATAGCCTTGACATTCTGGGGCTCTACCAACTTCTCTATGACCTCGATTTTTGCCCTATCCACTTCTACACCTGCCCTTGACACTCGATGTCCTAAGACAATCCCTTCATCTACCATGAAATGGCATTTTTCCCAATTTAGGACTAGGTTGGTCTCCTCACACCTAGCCAGGACTTGTCCTAGGTTCTCTAGACAGGTTTTAAATGAGTCCCCAAAGACTGAGAAGTCATCCATGAATATTTCTATTATGGACTCATCCAACTCAGAGAAGATCGCCATCATGCACCTTTGGAAAGTTGCCGGTGCATTGCATAAGCCAAAAGGCATTCTGCGGAAGGCAAACGTTCCAAAAGGGCAAGTGAAGGTAGTCTTCTCTTGATCCTTAGGGTCTATAGTGATTTGATTATAGCCAGAGTACCCATCTAAAAAACAATAGTAGGCTCTACCAGCTATTCTGTCTAGCATCTGGTCAATAAATGGTAGGGGGAAATGGTCTTTTTTAGTTTCTTTATTCAGTTTTCTGTAATCCATACATACCCTCCACCCTGTGACAGTCCTAGTTGGAATCAGTTCGTTGTTCTCATTGACTACCACAGTTATTCCCCCCTTTTTAGGTACACATTGGATGGGGCTAACCCACTGGCTACTAGCTATGGGGAAAATTACTCCTGCATCTAACCACTTTATTATTTCTTTCTTCACTACCTCTTTCATAGAGGGGTTCAACCTACGTTGGTGATCTACCCTAGGTGTGTGCTCTTCCTCTAGTATAATTTTGTGCATGCAATAAGAAGGGCTAATGCCTCGAATATCAGCAATAGACCATGCTATAGCCTTCCTATGTTGCTTAAGCAGTAAAATTAAATCAACCTCATGCTGTTCACTAAGCTTAGAAGAAATAATTACAGGCAGCGTATCATTATCTCCTAGATATGCGTATTTGAGGTGAGTTGGTAGTGGTTTCAGTTCTAAAACAGGTGGATGCTCAATGGAGGGCTTTAACGGATTTACAGTTCTATCAGTTAAGTCCATAGTCATACATACATGCTGAGGTCTATCTACAGGCATATTCATTATGTCAGATACATTCAGATCATCTACATCTAATCCTACATATTCGTTAGCATGCTTGGTTAATAATACATGCTCTAATTGTTCTTCCATTAGTGAGTCAACAACATCAATGCTAGCGCACGACTCAGAATCAGAGGGATACCTTAAAGCTTTGTAAACACTAAATTTTACCTCTTCATCATGAACCCTCATAGTTAACTCACCTTTTTGCACGTCTATTAGTGCCCTACCTGTGGCTAGAAATGGTCTACCTAGCAGGATGGGAACCTCCTTGTCTGCCTCATAGTCCAGGACAATGAAATCTGCAAGGAAAATAAATTTGTCAACTTTAACTAGAATATCCTCAATCTTACCTTCTGGATATGCGATGGATCTGTCTGCTAGTTGTAAAGTGACAGTAGTTGGACGTGCTTCTCCCATTCCCAACTGGCGGAATAGGGACAGGGGCATGAGATTTATGCTGGCGCCCAGGTCACAAAGCGCTCTGCCCACGTGCTTGCCTCCAAGTTCTACAGGTAAGGTGAAGGAACCAGGATCCTTCTCCTTCTTGGGCAGCTTGTTTTGGAGGATGGCACTGCACTCCTCGGTGAGGTTTACTGTTTCAAACTCACCAATTATTCTTTTGTTAGTAATAATGTCCTTCAAAAACTTTACATATGAAGGCATAGACTGTAAAACCTCTACAAAAGGAATGTTAACATGCACTTGCTTAAGTATTTCTAAAAATTTATTAAAATGAACTTCCTGTTCCTGCTTCTTTTTAAGCCTTCGAGGGTATGGAGGTGGTGGCACATATGCAGGCACGTCAGGACGCCTTAAGATAGGTGGAGGCCTTGGATATTCTTCTACGTCCTCAACAATTGGCTCTAGCCTGGCTCCTGATGTGCTAGTTGGTGGTGGACCTTGGCTTGGCAGAGATTCCAGTGGAGCACTAGACTCAGTGTTCTCTACTCTCTTTGGTGTGTCCTTTGTAATGCTCACCAATGGTCTTCCACTCCTAAGTTCAATGGCTTGAACTTGTTCTTTGCCATCTCTCCTTGGTACCTCGGTATCAGCAGGGAGTCTACCTTGGGGCCTACTTTTAAGTTCATTGGCTAATTGGCCTATTTGGTTTTCCAGGCTCCTAAGAGTAGCTTGCTGGCTCTGAAGAGTAGCATCATTCTTAGCTATATATTCCTTGAGTAGGTTTTCTACAGAAGATCCTACAGGTTGGTTGTAAGGTTTTTGGTACATTGACTGGTTATGTTGGGGAGTGAAACCAGGTGTTCCACTCGGCCTTGGTTGGTTGGGATTTTGGTTAGTGTTTTGTTGGCCACCCCATGACAGGTTAGGGTGGTTTCTCCAACCAGGGTTATAGGTGTTGGAGTAGGGGTTATTCCTAGGCTGCTGCTGACTTCCTACATAGCAGACTGAGGATGGATTCCCAGGGCAGTATTCATAAGGGTGCCCTTCCCCACAAAATCCACAGATTGGTGCCTCGCCCTGACTTGGTTGGGTGCCCATTGACATGGCTGTGGCGGTATTGGCACTGGTTTGGAGATTGGCCTGAGCCATTTGTTTAACTAGGTTGGTCAGGGCGTTTATTTGGGTGCTCATGGCGCTTAGAGCATCCTTGTCTTGAGCCCTAGTTGGCTCTACTGGATCGTCTGACCACCTACAATGAGATGTTGAGATCTTCTCCAAGATCTCATAAGCTTCGTTGTAACTCTTGGACAACATGGAACCTCCAGCAGATGAATTTAAGACTTGTCTGGTGCTGGGGTTGCATCCTTTAAAGAAAACTTCTATTTGGATACACCATGGAATGCCATGGTGTGGACATTTAATGAGAAGGTCTTTGAATCTAGTCCAAGCTTCGTGGAGAGACTCATTATCAGCTTGTTTAAACTTTATGATATCATCACGAAAGGTTGAATTCCTATCAGGTGGGAAGTATTTGACTAGGAATTTTTCTGCTAAATCTGTCCAATTGCGGACAGATCCTGAGGGCAATGAATTTAACCATGTTTTGGCTTTGTCCCTCAAAGAGTAAGGGAAAAGATATAGCCTCAGGGCTTCTTGGGAAACTCCAGGGATTAGGAAGGTGTCACTAACTCCTAGGAAGTTCCTAAGGTGGTTATGGGGGTCCTCATTTTCTATTCCAAAGAATTGTCCCACAGTGGACAACATTTGGAACATCACTGGTTTTAACTCGAATGAGTGGGCAGTGATTTCAGGACGGATTATGCTGGGGTTCAGCTCCCCAGGCATAGGTACTAGATATGACAGAATGGCACTATTCTTGTCATTCGCTATTTCGATGGGGTTGCGAATGGCTTGTGCCGGATTTGGAACTAGATCGCCCATTTCGTTAGTTTCAGGTGTGGTTTGAGGTATAGGAGGTTGTTTAAAGAGACGTTTCTTTGCCTTATTCCTAGCTCGAAGTGATCTTTCAGGTTCAGGATCGAACTCTAAATTACTATGTGAACGCTCACTCATAAACTACCTTAATAGCACCTGCAAAAGAAATGAAACAGATTAGTTTCACTCAATGATAAACTTGATTTTTCAAACTTAACAACTTCGTTTTCACTTAAAATAAGTCCCCGGCAGCGGCGCCAAAAACTTGTTGCGTGCTCAATGTGTAAAGATAAATATGCAAACAGGAAGAGGGAGCACTTAGAACATGCAAGCATACATGGTCTCACAGCAAGTAGTAAGTATATTTCATTCGTTTTTTCCACAGAGACTCATTTTTAGCTATTCGCGAAGTGTGAATGTTAAGAAAGATGGGATGAATTTGATGGGGTAAAATTGGTTTTTAATTAACTACTTTTTGCTGAATGTGTAGAGGGATATAACATAAACAAATTAAAGTTAAAACTAGACCTAAAGGACAAGAGATGAAATTAATAATCGAGGAAGAAAACAGCTAAACAGAATGATAAAAAGGCAGAATTGCGAGAACCGCAATTAATCCGCAATTAATTGGCAGCGAAACTGATTAAAAGGGTGGATTAAGGGCTACTAATGACTATCCTATAGGCAGTTTATTACGATTATCAAGCTTTGGATCAACTCTCTATACATCAAACTCACTCTACCTCAAGTATCGTCCGATTCCATGCATGAGAGACTCAAGTTTACTCGACTTCAAAGTAAGGTCTTAAGCATCTTGTTAAAGCAGGAGTGTTTAGTTTGTACTAGGGAAACGCCTATTCCTAGGCCGTTTCCTGATTACCATGAAAGGCTAGCATGTTTATATGACTCTGAACTCTTACTCCTTCCAGAGGTTAGGAGTTCTTTGGACAAAATGGATGGCCAATCGAAATTGCCCGTGGGATGAAGCTTACATACAATCAATGTTCGAGTGTTGAACTGACTACTTGACTCACGTTTTTTAGCCTATAATTCTGTCATTAGCATGCCCCTAAGTGAATTTAGTTACTCATGGATATATGAAGAACAGAGATGGTAGATAAGATAGACATGCTTAGAAGAGAAATGTATATAAAATAGTAAGCCAAAACCGTAGCAGAACAAGAGGGGAACTGTAAATTGCAGAATTGAACTTCGATTACTTTAAGTGTTTGAATGACAAAGGGAAGCTTTAACAGAACTGAATCCAAGACAGACAACAACGAAATGCAGTAATTGAAATGCTAAACTAAGAACAACAGTGAACAGAAATGGAATTGAGAAGAAAAGAACAGAAAACAGTAAAGGCTTGCTGAAAACTTCGTGGCAGTCGCCTCGAATGATGGTGATGAGAATTCAGCCGTGCTTGGATGAATCCAATCGAGAGAGAAGAAGAATCTTCTCTCCTTCCTATCAGATTATCGACTCCAAAAGCTGAGAACCTCACTCCAACAGACGGCAAAGGAATTTAGAGAGAAATGGTGGACTGCGAGAAGACTTCTGCACTTCCGGATTGCTCATTGAACCTCCGACTTTGATCCCCTTTTATAGTAGTTTGCAGGTGCGTTTGGGCCAAGGAGAACCATCAATCTTCAACGTCATATATCAGAATGGATGGAGGAGAAAGAATGAATCCCTGAAAAGTCGGATCTAAACAGAAAAAGATCAGCCAACTTACGGTTTTAACTTGAATAATTGCGGTCACCGCAATTATTCCGCAATGCATTCGCAATGGTTATTTTTTCATTCTTTTCTTCGGTTTTCAACCCTTTTTCTACCTATTGTACATAAGTCCTATATTAGCTACCTTCTTCTAATTCTCATATTAAAGCATAGGTTTAAGCTAAATGCTAACAAAAACACCTAAATGTGTACATCTTCTTAAGCTAAATGGGTCCTAAATAAGTCACTTTCAGAGACTTAACAGTGTTTACTGCGTGGGCAAAATTATAGCAAACACTCAAATCATGCAAGTATACATGGTCTTATGCAGCAAGTAATAAGTATATTTATGTCGATTTCCACAGATATTTGGTGCATGCATTCATTAGTTGACGTATAATTTAGAGACAAAGTAACCAGTGACGAAATGATTTTGGGGGGTTCTTACAGCTAAGAAAATAATAACAAGACAAGATGGAAGTAAATAATCAAAAGCACAATGCGTTGAAAAGGCTAGACATCGATAACTCAAAAAGTAATCAAACAAGTCGACGAAAATAATGCGTAAACTGCGAGAAAAAAGCAAAGGTACAAAGTAAAGTTCGCAATCTAAACAGAACAGGTCAGGCTAGGAATAATCATGGTTTCACTCATGAATCGGATAAATGAACCCATCGTCTGTTGGGTTTTAAGTCCTAAAACTCGTAGTATGTAAACGTTGTGAATGTAATATTACTATTTATGCAATAAAGAGTTATTGAGGTTTATTCAGTAAAAGAGTTT
This sequence comes from Herpetospermum pedunculosum, assembly GCA_028017165.1. Taxonomy (NCBI): domain Eukaryota; kingdom Viridiplantae; phylum Streptophyta; class Magnoliopsida; order Cucurbitales; family Cucurbitaceae; genus Herpetospermum; species Herpetospermum pedunculosum. The sequence continues at coordinate 45,266,437 of CM051528.1, read as the reverse complement.
ATTGAATATAGTGAAACGTGTTTGCATTAACCTGTACCAATAACAAACACTCATGGCGAAGGATGAGTATTTGAGCTTCATGTTTGACATGATTGTGGATCAAGCTCAAGTAGACAGCCAAAACGGTCTATAGTATATGGATAAGGCTGGGTACCTTATCCTGGTAATACTATTCGACGTGGCTCGCTTTGTATTGTACAAAACGATGTGATCTGAATCGTTTCACATGGAGATGTGCGAGCGAGGGCGTCCTGTGCAAAGAGTTTGCGTAAGACTGAACCGTGAAATCAAGTCACTCTCTCTTTATAACACCGTTTACTGATGAGACCGACTTTTTCATATGATGACCTAGGTAACTCGTTCTTAATCTTGAGCTCGCTATGAACTCCTATTTATTCGAGAGTATTCTTTGACTTGCACGGGTGAGAGTGGCCAGATCGTCGACTCAATAAGCCTACCATCTTGGGGATAAACTCGAATAGGTGGCTGGGGACATAGTACAACAAGATGGAATTCACTCCTACCCTTTTCTTGGGCTTGTAGAGAGGTGTTCCCTTAATAGGTGACTCTGTGGCATGAACATGAGTACAGCAATATGGAATTCATCCTCTCCTGTGTGGAGAGGGTTCTGATCTGCTGATTGGATCACAAATCAAATGTTCATTAGAGGTGTAAGTGGTACTTAAGGAACAAGAGGTAATACAGGGGTTAAACGGTATAAATGGCCCGCTGTGATTACGGACACCTGTGAAGGATCGACTTACCCATAATGGTTATATCAAGAGGACATAATATATCTACAGTGAGGAGAGTGCAACCCTCGGACTATAGTGGAGTCTCTGGGGTTAACGAATGTTAGTTAGTTCGGTTAATAGAGTTTTGACCGGATAGTCTCGTATCATTGGAGCTCATGATCTGTAGGTCCTTTAGTTTCTCCTAATTAGCTCGGACAAAGCGGTGTAGCAGTGCTATAGGGAAGAATTTGGAAAAATATGAATTCGGGTTTGTTGATGGAGGTTGAACGTATTTAAATATGATTTAAATATGTGACTAGAGGAAAATATGAATAGAGATTCATATTAGAAAATGTGGTTTTCGAAAAACCGGGGTTAGTTTTATTATTTAATTAATATTTGATATTAAATTAAATAATAAAATAATTAATTATAAAGTTTAATCAATTATAAATTAATTATTATAATAATTTATTACAATTAAGTGGGTTTATCATGCCTTGCATGATGAACACCTAGCTTAATTGTTAATCCCACTTTGTGAATAGGATAAGAAGAAAAAGTCTTCATTTTTTGAAGACTAATGATCTTTTTCAACCTCTCTCCTCCTCCAAACTCTCTCTCGGCTGAAGCTTCATGAGATGAAGAGAAGTTTGATGAGGATTTTGGCTTTGAAGATTGGATGTTTTATTGAGGTAAATTCTTGAGAAGAATTTGTAGAAGAGATTGAATGGTTCATTCTTCTTCCTCAATTTGTGTTTCCATTTGTTGAAAACACATGAGAATGTTTGAGATGAAAGTTTGAAGTTTAAACTGGTTTTATCTCCATTCTCAACATCAAGCAATCTTCTTCTTCCTCCCTCTTCCTCTCAACAAATCCCCTTAGTTAAGGAGTCCCACAACTTCTTTTATAAGCTCGAGAATAATCGGAACTCCTCTAAGGGTGGTCCTTGAACTGCTCATGATCAGGGTTGAAGAAGGAGCAAGAAGTTGCAGAAGAAGAAGAAGACGGACTTCAGTTTGAGGTATAATTTTCCCTCGGTTTTTCCCTCACTTGTAAATTTACCGGTGAAACTTACCGGTGGCAGCCTTTCGTTATGTGATAACGTTGGTTTCAGCTTCTCAACATGATTTTTATCGGTTGAGTTTACCGGTGATGATATACTGAGGAAGCTGACCGGTAAGTGTTACCGGTTCACCGGTTTATCGATTTACCAGTGTAAGTTTGTGAAGCTTACCGTTATCGATTTACCAGTCGAAGTTTACCGGTCGGTTTATCGGTGGTAACTTGTGAAGCTTACCGTTACCGATTTACCGGTCGGTTAACTTACCGGTCGATTTTTACTGGTGTGATTATTATCGGTGTTGGTTTAATCACACAATTTACCGGTCGAGGTCTTCGGTAAGAGTTATCGGTCGACTTCCACCGATAATTTACCGGTCGAAGTCTTTGGTAAGGGTTTATCGGTGAACTTTTATCCGTTAGGATTTACCGGTTGGAGTTCTCGGTCAACCTTACCAGTTGACTTTTACCGGTCGGGGAAAGAAACAGAGTTTCATTTTTTTAAAAAAAAATTGATTCTTTGTATCTTCTTTGTTACTCATTGATAGATGAAGATCCTCAGCCAGTTTAGGCTTCTTTCCGCTGCGCCTCTGGTTGTTTTAGAAATTCAGTTCCATCAATTGGTATCAGAGCATGCTTTAAGCTTTCAATTTGCTATAGTGAATTTGGTTTTGGGATTCCTCTTTACCTTTGTACTTCAATTTGGATTGTAATTAGCCTAAGTGTTAAGGCTTGATGTTTGGGAAAGTGTTTGTAATTCATTTGAGTCCTTAGAGTCTTAGGTTGTTACAATGCCGAAGAAGAAGTGTTCAAAAGGAGCATGGAGTTTGTAATAGTTAGATTGTTTGTTTGATGCCAAAGCCGAATCGCTTTAGTGTGTTTAATTTTAGATGCATGAGATGTATGCTTTAAATTAAAAGCTCTTGCTTGTGCATAAAGTATGCCATGTAGATTTCAAATCCCACCATAGGAAGCTTGTTTTCATGCATTTTGTATGTTATAAGTGTTATAATGTATAAGATGCATGCTGAATTCGTGAGATTCAATATAAGAGTTATATTGATTATGAATTAGGAGTTGTATGTTTAACAGCATAGTTAATATAAATGTTATATTGATTATGAAGTTAAGCATTCAACTTGTCATGCCTTAGCAAAACATGTTTGAGAAGCATGTAGATGTTTGTTGTAGAAATTCTAAGTTTTGCAAAGTGTTGTAAAATTGACATAGACTTTAAAATCTATAACAAAGAATAATGCATGTTAATTTAGGGTTAAATGATTCGATCTCTTTCATTAGATGAATAGGTCGATATCTCGTAAATGTTAAGGTTATGAGAAACTCACCCGGTGAAATTCTGTCTAAGGTTGGAGGATTTTGAATTGACGAAACACCTCCTACCTGGGGACTATCTGGTTCTTGAGTAAAGTTAACCCGACTTTATGAGCATGCGTGAGAGGTGTGAGGCTGATAAAGTGTTTATAACCTAGACATCTTAGGTAAAAAGTTTACCTAGACTTAAGGTTTTATTTACTTAGTCGGATAAAGCCTGAAGTTTTTACCCTAAACCGTTTAAAATACTTAGTAGATGCGTTGAGAAGGAATATATGAAATATCCCTCTCCTGCTACGCTCTCCCTGAAGTTCACACCGTGATAATTTTGCTTTTTCGTGTAATGTCAATAGGGCATTCCCCAGGGCGGAATTTGCAACTTTCAATAGCAAGGTGAATGGAGAAAGTATTTATAGTAAGTGGGAGAAAGAAGTACGTCAGTACATCCTGCGGTCTTCCCAACCGTGAGAATCTCATGTTCCGCCTGCAGGCTGCCCTAGGAGCACCAATCCAATAAGGAGGGTCGTTCATGAGAGTCGAAACATCTCAGTCACCATTTATGGATAAAGAAACATGGGGCCATTCCAACTCTGACATTCCCTTAGGTTGCGCTGTTGGGGTCGTTCTGTGCATTCTAAAAATTGAGGGTCACACTTACGGGATTTGCTAAGGAGTTAGTAAATCTTGACTGAAAGCAATAACTAAGATGCTATAGGAATAAGAGTTATTCTGGTATTAGCATTTAGTCAAGAACGTCTTGGTTTAGTGAAGGAGTGCCTGACTGCCCCAAGGTAGCGATCATTCTTACTCACTAAAGTATCGTTGCGAATAAATAAAGAATTTGGGTCCTTTATTTACTGCTAAATTTATTTGATTGGTTAAAATCGTTTCACTAATAGTTTTACATTCTTTTTCAGCATGTCTGGCTCTTGTAAAAACGTATTAGCTTCCGTTAAGTTAACCGGCGACAATTACGAGACCTGGAAAACGAACTCGAATATGATTCTTGTTCGTGATGATCTTGGGTCTGTCTTAACAGAGGATCGTCCTCTTCCCAGCTCAGTTATGAGCCATGTTGAGAAGAAACAACATAGTAAATGTGATTTGCTTATTGTAGAAACGTGCTTAGTGGAAAATGATAGTCATGCCTGGATCCTTGATTCAGGAGCCACTAATCATGTTTTTTCTTCGTTCCAGGAAACTAGTTCCTGACAACCGCTTGCTAAAGGTGAGATGGTAAGAGGATTTTTGAATGTTCTCCAAATATCGGGTTGTCGAAGCCCGCCAAAATAATATTTATAAACCGATTATACCGAACTAACTTGTAGTTAGTGATAACCGGGTCGATCCACAGGGAGCGATCTATAATCCTATACTTAATTAAATTGAATTTGCAAAGAAATAAAACAAGGAGAATTTTAGTTTGAAAAATCACTAAGCAAGTAGAAAATGCGCTAACGGAAAATTAAAACGGGAAGTATAAAATTAACAAGTATGCTTGATTAGTAAGTGTCGGGATTGATCTAATGTACTTCGGGTCATCGATTAACAAGGAAATTAGCCAAGATGCTTCATGCACACAAAATGCCTTGTCTCTCTCGGGTCCAAAACATCCCAAAGCATTAATTAGAAACAAACAATTCTAATTAAACATGTTCGCCAATTAATCTAAGTTCATGAATCCTAAATTAATTAACGAACAGTAACGGGTACCATTGAGACGAATTAATCCTAAAACTAATTCGATTTGTCTCTTAATCTTAAGCCCACCGTGAAAACGTTAATCAACTTCTACCTCCATCCATCACATAGACTCGAATTGATTAGCCACGAGCTAGACCTTCGCTACTTGCATTAAGACTAATTAAAGATTAATGCTAGCCGACTAACATGCGTAACAAATTGACGACGTCACTCCTAAATTAGGAAGGCAAGTCATGATGAAGCGTATTATGCTGCGGAAGCGATTTTGGATCGTTGATACTCTAATTTCATCAATTTAACAAAAAAGAAACATGCTTAAACAACGGAAATAAGAAATTTAGAATACATACCCTTGTAGTTTCAATATTTTCAAGTTTCGCCGGTCGTTTATTCTCACGAATGCCCCGAGAACCACCTCCGTTAGTCCCGCTATCCTCGGCGCCGGGCAACGGAGTTGTGGAACGCCGTTACAAGAGAAAATAATAGAAAATAGAAGAAGAATGATGGAAGAAAATGGAGTTGGGGAAGCTTCAGTTGTTATTTTCTTAAAAATAAAACTCAATAGCTCGAAGGCAGAAGCAAGCTTCACCAAAAAAAAAAAGATAGAATTTTGAAACTTAACATTTTTTAGAACCCCAAAGTCAATCATCTTTTCTTTTTGCTAATGATATATATATATATATATATATATATTAAATAAATAAATAAAGTGGATTACCACTTGATTACTTGCAGATTGGATAATGCATGTAAACTTTTATATATATATATATATTTTATTATTATTTTATAAAAAATAATTCTTAATTAATTTTAAATAATAATAAATTTTTTATTTATTAAATTTTTTAATAAATAAAATATAGGATTGGTTGAACAAACGGCAATGAGGTCCAAAATAAATGTAAATTTAGCAAACTCTAAAGTCTTTTGCAAATATGACAAAAAATCAGTGGCTATCATTGATAGACTTTATGACTATTACTGACCAAATTCTATAAAAAAGACTACTATCAGCGATAAACTTCTATCAGCGATAGACCATACAATCAGTGATAGAAATTGTCATAACTGCACAAATTTTTAAAAAGTGCTATATTTTTAATTATTTTACTCTAAATTGACATTGATTACAATTTCTCATATATATATATATATATATATATAATTGATTCAAGTATCAAGTAATATACATTTCTTTTTAGTAATGTTCTTTGATGTTGGACATTGACAACATGTGGGAAAAAAAAGACAAATATGGTTCAACTTAATGTCAAGATTACAACCTTTATTAGCCGAGAGCAATCCGAGCATCATATTTATTTATATTGATTATGAACTTTCCAAATTTATTACAAACATCTTGATCTTTTTAGTTAAAAGACTAATAAAAGATTCTTTTTTCAGAAATTAAAAAATTATGAGTAGAACTGAAACTCGAAACATCTTAAAGAAGAAAATAAAACTAACTACAACTAGACGAAACGTCTTGTATTATATAATGATAAACAAGTTCAAGGAAGCGACAGTGACTAAGGTAGAATGTCAAGGTCGTCGACAGTGATGGATGCACCATTATCAGCACTTGTAATATTCAAAATGATTCAAGCAGCCTTCGAAGCACTAACAAAATGAAGCAAATAAATAATGAAAATATATTCTCGGCTAATATTTGTTGTTATTACCATTATTTTATTATTATTGAATTATTTTTGGAATGAATGGACCAAAAAGTGGGAAAAAAGTTTATGATTAAAGAAAGAAAATATAATAATTAGATCTATTTGATCAACATGATATTCTTTTGCATTTCAAAAGAAAAAGACAAATACAAATGTATACCAATGCTCCAAATACTAACTTTTATTTTCCAACTTTACATCCAAAAAATAATTAACGACTTACTTCGAAGTTGTTTGATTTTTTAATTATGTCTTGTTGAGGTGGTGATTTTTTTGGGTTTCGTAATGTTTTTGGAACTCGTCTCAAAAATATGGTTTTTTTACTCTCTTTTGACGTCATCAACACTTCGTTTTGATGAGCACGAACACCATCGTGAGGAAAAAAAATTATAATACATTTTGCTGAGTACGAGAATACTATAGTCGTCATTTCGCAGTCGTGTTCAGCAAAAGATATTAACAAAAAAAATAATTCTTGCGATCGTTCTCAACAAACGCGTGCTCATGCTCAACACGGGTCAAAAAATATGCATTTTCAAAAATCGAATCAATTGACATTAATTTTTAATTTTTAATTTTTTAAATAAAAAAAAAGTGAAGGTAAGGTTTAAGGTTAAGTTTGAGGTTTTGACGTAATATAAAAGGGTTGGCTGCACAAACACTAATCAAGCCCAAAATAATTACAAATTTAGCAAAATTTAAAACATTTTGCAAATATGGCAAAATATGAGTGGTTATCACTGAAGCTTGATATATGACTATAGACTAAAATTCTATAAAAAAAAAAGCGATAGACCATACGTTATAGAAATTGTCATATCTACAAAAAAAAAAAAAAAAAAAAATAATAATAATAATAATAATAAATAAATAAATAAATTAAAAAGTTGTATATTTTTAATTATTTTACTCTAAATTGACATCCGTCACAATTTCACTAATATAAAATATAATTATCCTTTATTTTAGTTATGTTATCTTAAATTATATATAAATTATTCATAATCATATAATCATACCATCGTGGGGAGATTGGTATTTAGAAGCTGAATGAGCAATGTGGGTAGCAAGCATGACACAATTGCAATTCCATCTGGGACCTCTTTTGCTACTGATTTGCTTACTCCTTCTATTGCCCAATTTGAGCAACTATATGGTGAAACCTATATAATTAAACCTTTAAACAACATCAAACAAACATACCACTTTCATTCCTAACAAATTAAACATACTTGAAATCTTAAATTAATTAAAAAAAAAATACTAATTACTTTTACAATTTAAAAATTCCTTCAATTACGATCAGTTTCTTTATTATATATAAAATCTCCCTTTTAAATATAATTCTGCATTTTAAAAATTCAAATTCAAAATCACAGAATCCAAAAAAAAAATTCAAAAATAGAATCTAGATTCCATACCGAACACATATCTATTGGACTTAGAGAATCTAAAAACATAAAACAGAATCTAGATTGATTGCCACATCTACTTTTATGTTTTATAAATATTTTATCTCAGACATATTATTGAGATTCAATTTCTAAATATACTACCAAACACATATAAAAACGTCAATTCTTTTAACATGTGAAAAAAAGAGTGTGAAGAATATTTATTAAAATTTTAGAGGAATTTGGTTACTTGGGCAACACCTGTTCTTCCATAAATGGAAGACAAATTAACAATAACACCTTGATTCTTAGCAATCAAAAGAGGAATGAAGTGACGCAACACATTTGTTGTTCCCTTTATATTTGTGTCAATCACATCGTCAAACTCTTCTTTAGGTATCTCCCAAATATTGCCATTCTCATTAATTATAGCTGCGTTTTTTACTGTGAAAAAAAAAACATAACAGTTTGATTAATCCGATTGAAAAGAAGCCAAATCGAGCCTGACTCAACTGACATATGTATGTCTTGATGGTCAAAAGGTTTGTGGTTCGAATCCCCCATCCCCAATGTACTAAAAAAAAATCCGATTGAAAAGAAAAAGAAAACAATACCAAAGAAAAATAACACATATATATACCAATGATATCAGTAGCACCCGTTTTCTTCAAGACATTGGATGCCATCTCTTTAACACTATTATTTGACCTCTCGGAGGTTTGATTCTCTGCAGTGTAATTGTTGAACTAAAAAAAACTAAAACTTGGTTGAGAAAATGAAACTACAAACTACATCAAGGTTGACAAGCAAATGGTTGCGCGAGGAAATGTTGGAGAGCTCTACTCGAAGTAAGTCTAATTTGTTTTGGTTACGAGAGCAGCCGATAATTGTGTGGCCGCGCTTTGCCAATTCCAATGTCAATGCTCGCCCTAACCCCTTGCTCCACCCCAGTTATTAAGACCGTCTTGGAGGGATGTGCTTCTTCTCCACATCCAATCTCTTGTTCCATCTAAAATATATCATACATAATTATGATATAATTCTTCATTGTTACTAGTTATATTCATAAACCTAAGTAATATTAACATGCTTATATTATGACAGATAATGGTAAGTTTCATAATATTAAAGTTGTATACATCATAAATACCATAAATACCATAGAGACTAATACAACAACATTTTGTAGAAGGTTCGCAACTTCACGATATTGCATTAAACTTTTAAAATAAATATAAAATTAAAGAGAGAGATGGGGAGAGAGCTCCAAAAGATAGAGTAGAGAGATTGTAAAGATTATCGAGATTTCTCCACATAATTAAACATAGGAAAGGATATGTAGTGGCAAAAGTTAGGCTTCGATAATTATTTCAGTTTTTAGTTTTATATATATATATATATGTTTTTTTTTTTTTTTGAGTACATTGGGGATGGGGGGATTCGAACCATAGACCTCTTGGTCATCAAGACATACATATGCCCGCTGAGTCATTCTCGCTTTGGCGAAAATAAATAAATGTTAGAAGGAAACAAGTCTAATAAAAAGAGAAATTTTAGAGTGAGAGTAATTTTTTTTTTTTTAATATAAAATTAAGAGTAAAAGATATGCCAGAAAAATAAAGATAAATGAGAAAAATAAAGAAAAGGTTGACGAGAAATTTTAGAAATAGATAAGTCAGGTGAGAGAAATTTTTAGAGTTTTGTTTTTCAGACAATATTTACTTTTTTCAGAGAGAAAATGGAAAGGTATGTGGGAAGAGAGAAAAAAATGAAAGTTATATAAAAATAAACATTTTAGAGAGAGGGAAAAAAGATAGGTAGAGATGAAATTTGAGAGAGAAATTTAGGTTAGAAAAAAAATGATGTCAAAACAAGGAAAAAATGAACGTTTTTGAAAAACAAAAATATCTTTTTTAAAAACCACTTTCTTTGGTTTTGAAATAATTTACTAGTAATTTCAAAATTGATTTTTTAAAATAATTATAAAACAAAAAAAAATGAAGGTTTCGTTCCATAATTATTTGCAGTGTCGGATCCAGAAATTGAAGTCAGGAAGGGCTAAAATAAAATTAACCACAAAAAAGACAAAGTTGAGGCTTGAACGTAGGTGGTGAGGGAGGCTAAACATGCATTTACCAACCATTATGTAAACAGCGTTAACAATAATTTTTCCTTTCTTTGAGATTTCGAATTCTTTGATTTATTTGATACTTTGAGATTTCGAATTCTTTGATTTATTTGAGACTTTGATTTTTAAATTTTTCGAAGAGTGATTGATCGGTTCCGAAGAGTTCGGTAGTGAAAAATAATTATTTATTGAGAGTTCGGTAGTGAAACGAGGAGGCCCCAACCATTATCGAGAGTTTCGTAGTGGGTCTTCTCCAACGGTGTAGTTCGGCGGAGAGTTCCGGCGTTCAGCAGTGACACTGAGAGTTCGGTGGTGAAGTGAGGGGTAGCAACTATTACTGAGAGGTCAGTGATGACTCTTCTTTAAGAAGTGCGGTTCAGTGGAGAGTTCCGGCCTGAAGATCTATTTTTCAAGTTAGACATTCGAGATCGAGATCTCCAACTTCAAGGAGGGTATTGAGATAGAATACATATTGTTAGAAAATTTAATAGTTAATGCATGTATATCACACAATGTCCTTAAAAACAGATTCACCTTAACCGTCTTAAAAAAAACAAAAAACAAAAAAATCACTTCTCACGTGTGCGTGTAATTTTATAGACATTTACCTGAACCAAAATCGAGGAACGATCACAGTAAGACCCAACTGTATAGAGAATTTAGAGAGAAATGAGAGAATATATTCTTGAAAGGAAAGGGAGATAAGAATGATAGTCGTGTGTGTTGAAAATGGTGGAAGAGCCCCTATATATATATATAGGTAATTAATCTCACATAATTAAATTTTGTAACTAAATTTTGGACCATTATATATTAAATGGCTTTGCTTTTAACTTTGTAATCAAAGTTTTAAATCTCTTGAATGAAGGCAACAAGAGCATAGCTCAATGGCATAATGTATCGTTTTATAATTAAGAGATCTTGGGTTCGATTTTCCGCCCCAACGACAGGTTCGATCCCCCGCCCCTTGTTGTAAAAAAAACAATTTAACATAGAAAGTGGACCCAAATAAATTTAAATCTAAAAAAATGACAGCCAAAATTGTTTAATACGGAATAATTATTCGTCCTTCGATGACAGTCGACCACCTACTCTCGATGGATCACTTGAAGTTTTAGAAATGAAGGTGTGGCTAAAATTTATGGGGTCGTTTGATAACGCATTCAATTCCTGCTTTTTATTTTTGGTTTTTTATTTTCAGAAAACAGGTATGTTTGGTAACCAATTAAGTTTTTGGTTTTTAAGTTTTTAAAAACGTTTTTACATCCATTAACAAATTTTAAAAACAAACAAAAAATAAAAACAAGTTTTTTATTTCAAAATTTCAGTTCTTTTTTACCAACTTTATTTAAATTGTCAAATTATATATAATTATTAAAACTATCTTCAAATATTTATTTGTTTATTGAAATTAGAATCAAATTTTCGTTAATATTTTTTTGCCATGAATATTTTTTTAAATATTATTAATATATTCTTTAAACAAAAAAAAATATATTATTAATATTTTTTAGTATAAAAAATATTATTAATATAATATATTATAATTTTATTTAAATAAATTTTTTCTAGTATATTATATTTTAATATTAGTGTGACGTTACACCAATATACGTACTCACCTTACACAATTAACATAAATAAAAAAAAAAAAAAAAAAAAACATAATTTTATTTTCTTGGACTTTAGGGTTGATAAACGTCAACTAACGATTGTTTAATATATTAAATTATTGACAAAACAAATTTCTTTATTTTAGAAAGAAAAAAAAAACTTTTTTTACCCTAAATTTTCAATTTCATCAAATAATTGGACCTTAATTAAATTTTGATAAATGTTACAATTTTTACATTATGATAAATTAACATTAATTTAGAAAAAAAAAATAGTTTTTATCCAACCACTTTGAGCTTTTATGTTTTCAAAAATCAAAAACTAAAAACAGTTATCAATCAAGTTTGATTTTCTATTTTTAAAAACAAAAAACGAAAAAAACAGTTATAAACATATATGATTTTTATTTTTAAAAGCAGAGAACCAAAAACAAAAACCAAAAAAATCAGAAAAAAACAAAAAACTAAATGCGTTATCAAACGGAGTCTAAGGTTTTGTACAAATTTCAAATTTTCAAAAAATTTAATAAACTTTTTTTTCTCTTTCACAAACTCGATTGAGTTTTGGTTTGATTAATAAGTATTGTTGATGCACGATTTTTTCCAAGTGGACTGCATCTGCTTCCCACGTGACCTCAACGGTGAATTTGTAATTTCTGGGATGAAAGGGACTTGCAAAACAAAGTAAACAAACTCTGATGCCAAAATCAGTATGAGCAATAGTTGACTAAGTATTTTTAGGATTAGAATTGACTTTCTTCTATTATACTGGTATTTGTCATGTTTCGTTTATCATGTTGAACATGTTTGTTGTGGGACCTCATTATTGCATGCCACATTTTTCAGTCAGGATAATTTAGTGACAATTATACTCATCCCCTAATCATGTTTGGTACCTAGTAGACTGGGGCTTTGCTCTACTGACTAGATGTCAACTAACCATCCGTAGGGGTGAGTCTCTAGAGGAGTCTACTACACTGAGTAGTTTGTGAGAGTTATTGCGGGATTGGCTTAATTGTTCACTTAGATGGTTGTTGACCGAGAAATTTCGGTCAATCAGCAGTTGTCCCTTCATCATTCACAAAGTGATGACAAACTTACATTTGGGACGAATCTTAAATTGACATGTGTCCCAAATTAAATTTGAAGACAAAATTGGCGATTCTCGAAAAAACGCCACGTGTTTTCATCATGACCGTTTGATCTGATAAGCTTAACCGATCAAGTTGGGTCATATTGCAAATGGGCTCAAAAAGCTATTTAAATGACAATTTGGCCCAAAGCCCAAATCCATATGGTTGGGCCCAAGCCCATTATGTTCCCATGGGAACTCTATAAATAGAGAGTCCACCCGTCATTTGATGGGTTCAAAAAATTTCTACTCCTAAGAGCTCAGAGGGAATTCATAAACAACGAAGACTCCCTGAATCTTTGGAAGACTGAACAATCCTTCAACATCGAGAACAAGCTGTGAAGCCCTCGATCCAAATTCAACATCGAGAACAAGCTGTGAAGCCCTCGATCCAAATTCAACATCGAGAACAAGCTGTAAAATCCCTCGAAACAAATCCAACATCGAAAACAAACTGCAAAAGCCCTCGAAACAAATCTAACATCGAGAACAAGTTGTGAAGCCCTCAAAACAAATCCAACATTGAGAACAAGCTGTGAAGCCCTCGAGACACATTTACATTTGAGAGAGAAAGAATCAGAGGATAAACATTAGAGATTGTAATTCACACGCATACCTACAAATTAAATACAAATCAAAGTTCATTTACACATGTCAAATTTCCTTCGTCGAAATCTCGTGTGAACAGATTGGCACGCTCAGTGGGACCTCTCTACCTCTCATATTTTTCCCTCATCTCAAAGTACAAGTGAAGTTATGTCGTTTAAGACTCCTTCAATGACCGTTGTCATGAACAACCCATACATGGGTTCTACTCCCCACGATTGTCCATATGATTTTGTCACAATTGTGAGCGGAGTAATGACATCGTCGGGGGCATCTACGAGTGACAAACTTCTTACGAGGTGTAACCCTCTGTTCGAGCTCGATTCTGACATAGCATCCGTCATGATGACTGAAACAAATACTATGGAAGAGAGATTGACATTGTCGGGGCATCTACGAGTGACAAACTTCTTATCAGGTGTAACCCTCTGTTTTAGCTCGATTCTGACATAGCATCTGTCATGACGACTGAAACAAATGCTATGGAAGAAAGAATGACAAAGATGCAGGAACAAATCAATTACTTGATGAAGGTGATTGAAGAGAAAGATTCTCAAATTACGTACCTAAGGAACGCAATTGAGAACCAAAATGTCCTTGAGTCAAACCAGACACCTGTTGTCAGAGATTGCAATAAGGAGAATATCGTCGTGCAGTCAAGTTCACACTCCACTTCGATCGCTTCACTATCTGTCCAACAACTTCAGGACATTGATGACCAAAACGTGGGTGTATAGTTTGGTTCAATAACTGCAATGAAATATATGGTCAAGTGCAAGTATACACTGTCAATCAAGTAATAATATGGAAAATATTCCAAGTATCGAATACCAAGAGACTGTTGTGGATTTTAGTTTTAGAAAGAATTTGTTTTTCGAATGCAATGAAAAGTAAAAAAAAAAATTGATAATGATTGGTTGGTTTTGGGTTGAAAATAATAACAAAAACGGGGATCCAATCATGTTACAGCCCTAAGTTGAGTTTACTTGACAGCCTGTGACCATAGAGTCACCACATAGTATCTTATGCTTTTGGATCAGATTCATCTCCTATTCGGCCTCTTTACAAGTACCTTTAGAAGTCTATGATTAAGCATGCAATCTTATTGATCTTATAGTCTTTTGCCCCAATCATCAAGGACAAACGACGAAATCCTATTCCTAGGCTTTTCTGCTATATCACCTTTACGAGAGCCGTTAATTTCCCGACCTGTCCAGTATCGACATTAACATTTCATGCTAATTAAGTGATCAAGTTAATCTAACATTTTTGTATATATTAGTAAAGGACGAACCACACAAGGCATAAGGGTAAAACTGTAATTTACAACTATCAAGCTAGCTCATTTCTTAATGGGAATTCACATAATTGAATCCCTTAGGAAAACTTAGCTCATAATGAAAAACAAACTAAAATACTTCATTGATAAATAATAATAAACAAAAAATGGATAAAGGGTAAAATGGTAATTTCATTAAAAAATTAAGAACAAAACGAAAATGAAATAAAAACAGAATGTAAATGATAAATGAAAGACAAAATTTAAATAACGAAGGTTCAGAACTGAAAATAAATTATAAATGCGAAAACTAGCTAAAGGGTAAAATGGTAATTTTGCGTGAAAATTAAGAACAGTAAGAAATGCGAAATAAAAACAGAATGTAAATAGAAAATGTTCAGGATAAAGTAGAAAATAAATCTGGAAATTTTTCCAACTTTCTCTCTCTCGGACTCGTGGACAATGGATGAAGGGTCTCTACTCGCTCGATTCACGTCGTCAATGCGAATCGAATCCTCGCAGCACCTTCCTTCCGGAGATGGCTGAAGTAGAACGTTTACAGAGGAGTGGTCAGCTCTTATTGGAGTTTCGGGATTTTGGTGAGTTCTTCGATAGAGAAAGGAGGTTGATCAACGATGTGGAGATTGATTGTTGTAAAGATTGATCGATGATGTGAATGGAGGCTTGAGATGCCTTTTATAGGCCCTAGGGTTTGTTGGAGGTTGCTAAAATGGGAGAGAGATATTTGGCAACAGTTGTTAGGTCAAATGGGGATTTGGTTTGCTGATTCTCTTGAAGGTCTTTGACAAAATATCTTAACAAATCTGTTTTGACCAGTCAACTGATGGTGACTTCTATGTGGCCACAAGCTTGATTCTGTGACTTTTTTTAGACTTCTATGTGGCCACAGGCTGGATTATGTGACTTCTTTGTGACTTCTATGTGGCCACAAGCTGAAGTAGAATACACTTTTCCTGAAAATAATTAAAACAACATTAATTCTTATAAAAAAATGACTCTTTTACCCTTCAAATTGCTTCATATTGACAAAACGACCTTGAGCATGTGACTTTCCTATTTTTATTCTTTTTTAATCAATTACATGCACAATTATATTTAGTTTGAATCAAAAAGTCAATTAATGAGTAGGATTTAAAGGGTAAAAATACGACATAAATGACGTTCATCAGATATGGCAACGAACTCCATTAGAGGTCAGTACGACAGACCCTCTCAAAGTTCACTCTTGTATTCTAAACCATATACTAAGAGAATTGATTATTTGAGAATGTTAGTCCAGTACCAGTCACCGAAGTTTCAACAATTCGACGGAAAATGCAACCCAAAGCAACATGTTGCTCATTTCATCGAAACATGTAAAAATGTTGGTACGCGAGGAGACCTACTGGTCAAACAGTTCGTTCGAACGCTGAAGGGGAACGCTTTCGACTGGTACACTGATCTAGAGCCTGAGTTAGTAGACAGTTGGGAGCAGTTTGAAAAATAATTCCTAAATCGTTTCTACAGCACGAGACGAACCGTGAGTATGTACGAGCTCACCAATACCATACAACAAAAGAGTGAATTTGTTGTTGACTACATAAATCGTTGGAGAGCCATGAGTCTAGATTGCAAGGATCGTCTCACAGAATTATTTGTTGTCCAGATGTGCACTCGAGGCATGCACTGGGGACTTCATTACATCCTCCAAGATGTAAAGTCTCATACCTTTGAAGAACTACCAACTCGCGCCCACGATATGAAGCTTAGTATTGCTAGACGAGGAGACAAAGACTTTCTAGTCCCTAACATAAAAGAAGAGAAAGAGAACACTGAGGCGACTGAAGATGAGGTTATGGTTGTCAATATAACCAATCTTTAGTCGTTTTCCAAAGGAAATGACAAGATGATTGAAAAACAACGACAAAATGAAGAGTGTTGCTTAACATTCAAGGAAAAACAGGAAAAAAAAAAGTGTATCATTTCTCTGACTCTGACATTCCTGACATGTTAGAGCAACTACTGAAAACACGACTGATTGATCTTCTCGAGTGTAAGCGCAGGGAAGAAATGAATAAATTTGATGATCCAAACCATTGTAAATATCATCGAGTTATCAGTCATCCGGTGAAAAAATGATTCGTACTAAAGGAGCTAATTCTAAGGTTAGCTAAAGAAGGAAAAATTGAGCTATACCTTGATGAAATTGCTCAATCAAAACATGATACGATGACAACAAGTACGTGCAGACAAATGCACTCTTGCCTGCTCCGTGATCAGGAAGTGCGCCTAGTCCAGTTTGGGACCTTGGAACCCGTATATATTTTCTTTCAACATGATGTACCAAGAAATAAATTTCCAGATGCGGTCAAACCTATCAATGATGAAGATAAAAGTTGGATTGTTGTGACCCGTCGGAAGAGACAAAAACAACATCTTGTCCTGAAACATGAAAGAAAAGAGAGCCTAAACATGAGAGAAGAGGAAATAAATATTTTTCTCAACCTCGACGACCGGTGACCTTAAAAGAATTCTTCTCGAGAAGTTTTCTTCCCACCAAGAAAGAGGAAGAAAGCTTTGCAACTTCATGCTACATCAACGCAAAAGAAATCGACCAAAGAACTTTTGTCTTCAATCGCATCAAGTCTTCAACTACTCAAATTTCGGTCTTTCAAAGGATGAGTATGGTCGCGAAAAAAGAAGAAAATTCATGTTTAACTTCTACCTCCACTCAAACTTCAGCTTTCCAAAGGTTAAGTGTCGCTACATCAAAGAAAGACCGAGCTTCAACATCTGTTTTTTATCGCCTCAAAGTGAGAAGTGATGGAGCGTTGATGGAACGCAGCGGAAGCGATTTGGATCATAGACACTCTAATTTCATCAATTTAAACAAATGGAAACATGCAAAAGCAATGAAAAAGAGAAATTAGAACACATACCCTTGTCGTTCGTATTTCTCCAATTTTCACCGCCAGAAGCTCCTCACGAGCTGACCGAGCCTTCTCACGAAACCTTCGTGGACCACCCACGGTAATCCCGCTATCCTTGGGCCGAGAAACGGAGTAGTGGGACTCCTTTTACAAGAGAAAAGGAGGAAGAAGCTTCACTGAAGAAAAAACTATTTTCTTCTTCACAGAAGCACAGCCGAAGAAAGAAGAAGAAGAGATAGAGAGAGAAATTGAAATTCACATTTCAATTGTGAGACCCAAAAGACACTCACCCTATTTCTTTTCTTTTTTTTTTTTTTTTTTTTTTTTAAATAGATGACGATTGATCTGATGATTCATATATACTAAGTATATATGAATCATACATGTGTATATGAATCATATATTCACATTTCAGTTTAATTAATAAAATAATAATTATTATTTTTAATAATAATAAATATATATATATATATATATATTTATTATTATTAAAAATAATAATTATTATTTTATTAATTAAACTTTTTAATTAATAAAATATATATATATATATATATATATATTTTAATTAATATTATTTAATTCAATATCAAATATTAATTAAATAATATAATTAAACCCGGTTTTCCGAAAACCGACTTTTTGCACATGAATCCTATTCATGTTTTCAGACCAATCTCATATTTAAATCATATTTAAATATGTCCATATTTAAATCATATTTAAATATGTCCATATTTAAATCATATTTAAATATGTCTAACCTTCTTCCACAAACTCGAATTTGAACGATTCAAATTCTTTTCTTTTCTTTTATATTGTTTCACGGCTTTATCCGAGCTAGCCAGGAGAACCGTAAGGACCTACAGATCATGAGCTCCAACGATACGAGATTATCCGGTCAAAACTCTTTCAACCGAACTAACCAACATTCGTTAACCCCCGGAGACTCCACTAAAGTCCAAGGGTTGCACTCTCCTCACTGTAGATATATTGTGTCCTGTTGATATAATTATCATCAGTAAGTCGATCCTTCACAGGTCGTTCATAATCACAACGGGTCATTTAAACCGTTTAACCCTTGTATTATATCTTGTTCCTGAAGTACCACTGACACCTCTAATGAACAATTGATTTGTGGTCCAACCATCAAATCAGATTCCTCCCTGATCAGGAGAGGATGGGCCCATTGTTCAAGACCTGGAGTCAGCACTTAAGGGAACAACCACTCTACTAACCCTCAAAGCGGGTAGAAGTGAATTCCATCTCGCACAACTATGTCCCCAGCCACTTATTCAATCTTATCCCCAAGATGGTAGGCATATTGAGTCGGCGATCTGGCCACTCTCACCCGTACAAGTCAAAGGATAAGGTCGAATAAACAGGAGTTCATAGTGAGCTCAAGATTGAGATCGAGTTACCTAAGTCATCAAATGAATAAACTGGTCTTTACAGTAAACGGTGTTATAAAGAAAGAGCGATTTTATTTCTTGGTTCGGTCTTGTGCAAACTCATTGCACAGGACGCCTTCACTCACATGTCTCTACATGAAACGATTCGAATCACATCGTTTTGTACTATACAAAGTGAGCCGCGTCCAATAGTGTCCCCAGGATAAGGTACCCAGCCTTATCCCTATACTATAGACCATTTTTGGTTGTCTACTTGAACTTGATTCACATTCATGTCACACATGAAGTTCAAGTACTCACACTATCGCCATGGGTGTTAGTTATTGGTATAGGTTAATACAAACATAATTCACTAAAATTCAATAACAACTTTATTGAAATATAATATATATTTACATTCATACAGTTTACAAACTACGAGTTTTAGGACATAAAACCCAACAAACTCCCACTTGGACTAAAACGTCAGTGGAGTACATGTTGGTCGAGAGAATTAGAATATCAAATATCTAAAGTTTCTCCCACTGTCCTACTGAGCAGCTCGCAACCCTTTACTTTGTAGGTGTCTCTCAAACACTTTAGCCGTGAGAGACTTAGTAAACGGATCAACAATGTTGTGCTCCGAGGCTACCTGTGTGACGATCACATCTCCTCGTTGCACTATCTCCCTGATGAGATGATATTTCCGCTCAATATGCTTTCCACGCTTATGGCTTCTAGGTTCTTTAGAATTTGCCACTGCACCGCTGTTATCACAATAAAGGGTGATTGGCAAGTTCATATTTGGAACAATTTCCAAATCTGTCAAGAACTTCCTAAGCCATACAGCTTCCTTCGCTGCTTCGCAAGCTACGACATACTCAGCTTCCATGGTGGAGTCAGCAATACAACCTTGCTTTATACTCCTCCATACTATTGCTCCTCCGTTAAGAGTGAACACTGATCCTGATGTAGATTTCCTGGAATCTATATCAGTCTGAAAATCAGAGTCAGTGTATCCTGCAAGGATCAAATCCTTCGCGCCATACACAAGCACATAGTCTCTCGTTCTCCTAAGATACTTGAGAACGTGTTTAACGGCTGTCCAGTGATCATATCCTGGATTGGACTGGAACCTACTGACAATTCCTACTGCATAGCAGATGTCGGGTCTTGTACACAACATAGCGTACATGAGACTACCAACTGCAAATGCATAGGGAATTCGTCTCATAACCTCAACCTCTTGAGGTGTCTTAGGAGACTGTTCCTTAGACAAGTGAATTCCATGCCTAAAAGGCAGCGAACCTTTCTTGGAATTCTGCATCGAATATCTTGACAACACCTTGTCAATATAAGATGCTTGAGACAGCGCTAGCACTTTGTTCTTACGATTCCTTATGATCTGAATCCCTAGAACAAACTGAGCCTCTCCCAAATCTTTCATTTGGAATTGGGTCGCTAGCCAATTCTTAACGTCAGTTAGGAACCCTACATCATTCCCAATGAGTAGTATATCGTCTACGTACAAGACTAAGAAAACTACAACAATATTGACTACTTTCTTGTAAACACAAGGTTCGTCAATATTTTGTTCAAAGCCATAAGATTTGATCGCCGTATCAAACCTTATATTCCAGGATCTAGATGCTTGCTTCAACCCATAAATGGATCGATTAAGCTTGCAAACCTTTTGCTCTTGACCCTGAAGTATGAATCCCTCTGGTTGAGCCATATAGATACTCTCCTCAAGATTACCATTCAGAAAGGCAGTCTTGACATCCATTTGCCAGATTTCATAATCATAAAATGTAGCAATGGATAAGAGTATTCTAATCGACTTTAACATGGCAACAGGAGAAAAGGTTTCTTCATAGTCCACCCCTTCTCTTTGGGAATAACCTTTTGCCACAAGTCGAGCCTTAAAGGTTTGCACCTTACCGGCTTGGTCTCGTTTTCTCTTGTAGATCCACTTGCAACCGATAGGTCTTTCACTATCTGGTTGGTCTACAAGATCCCAGACCGAATTGAAGTACATAGACTCCATTTCGAGATCCATGGCTTTAAGCCACTGGTCCTTGTCTATGTCATTCATTGCCTGTTTAAAGGTCAATGGATCCTCAACGCCATCATCAGGTATGACGACTCGAGTTTCAGACAAGCCGATGTAGCGGCCAGGCTGTCTTACATCCCTCCCACTGCGTCGAGGTTTTCTCAACTCTTGAGAAGGACCAGCCTAATCAACAACCTTTGTTGATCCGTCTATAGCTTTCCTGGAAAATTCGGACAAAACAATTTTGCTCGACGGTTGATGATCTCTCAAGTGGTCTTCCTCTAAGAACGTGGCATTAGTCGATACTAGTACCTTGTTCTCATGAGGGTCGAAAAATAGACCACCTTTCGTTTCCTTGGGGTAACCTACAAATAGGCACAATTTTGAACGATGTTCCAACTTCTTTGGATTGGGTACTAGCACATGTGCCGGACACCCCCAAATCCTGAAGTGACGTAAACTACCTTTACGCCCTCTCCATAACTCATAAGGTGTTTCAGAAACACTCTTAGAGGGAACCATGTTCAAAATATATACTGCAGTCTCTACTGCATATCCCCAAAACGAACTAGGCAAATGAGCATAACTCATCATAGATCGAACCATGTCTAACAGGGTTCTATTTCTCCTCTCGGACACACCATTCTGCTGTGGTGTTCCTGGCGCTGAGAGTTGAGATACTATTCCATGTTCTATCATATAGTCCTGGAATCTTAAATCCATATACTCTCCACCTCGATCTGATCGGAGTGTTTTTATCGATTTACCTAATGTGTTCTCAACCTCTGCCTTATACTCTTTTAACTTTTCAAGAGCTTCGGACTTATGATGCATTAGATAAAGATAACCGTACCTAGAATAATCATCAATGAAACTGATGAAATATTCATACCCTCCTCGTGCTTTGACATTCAAAGGACCGCAGAGATCCGAATGCACGATTTCTAGAGGTTCTTTGGACCTATGACCTTTTTCAGAAAAAGATCGTTTGGTCATTTTGCCCTCAAGACAAGACTCACATGGCGGTAAAGAGTTGTCCTCTAAACGATTTAGAAGACCACTCTTAACCAATCTCCCAATCCTATTGAGATTAATGTGACCTAGTCTTAAGTGCCAAAGATAAGTACTTGGAGAAAGTTTCTGCCTTTTAGTTTGAGTCTCAGCTGTTTTAAACATTTCAGTGTTCAAAATAGCTTTGGCTTCGGTTGGTCTTAACACATACAAGTTGTTTTCAAGTTTCGCAGAACAAATACGTACACCTCTTTTGCTAATGAACGCTTCATTATAAACAAAAGATACTTTATACAACTGTTCTAACAAACAAGATATAGATACAAGATTCCTCTGGAAGGTAGGAACCAGGAGTACATTTTCTAGTAAAATGAAACTATCTCTATACAACAACTTTACAGCTCCCACTGCTTCAGCTGAGACAACCTCTTCAGTTCCAACTCTGAGAGTTATCTCACCTCGAGAAAGTGGCTGCCAAGAACTAGTTTCCTGAAAAGAAGAACAAACATGGTTAGTAGCTCCTGAATCAAGTATCCAGGTATGACAATCATGTTCTACTAAACATGTTTCAACAATAAGTAAATCATATTTACCTTGTCTTTCCTTCTCAGCCTTTTTCTCTGCAAGATACTTTGGGCAATTCCGTTTCCAGTGCCCATCTACACCACAATGAAAACATTTTCCTTTGTCTGTAGATCTAGTCTTGCTCTTAGCAGTAGCAGGTGCTTTTCCCTTCCTTTTATCTTTCTTCTTCTTTTGAATACTCTTATTCTTAATAGAAGAAAGTTCAGACTTACTCCCAGAAGACGACCCCTTTTGGAATTTCCTAGAAGTGACAACATTTGCCTCCTTCTCTTTTCCTTTAGAAGTGTGTAGGGACTGATAGGTCTGTAGCTCGCTGAGGAGAGAAGTCAAATTATACTTTATCTTGTTCATTACCAAATTGGTTCTGAACTGAAGGAAACTCTTCGGAAGAGATTCCATGATAAAGCTTACTTGACTTGACTCATCAATAGTAGCTCCGTTTACTTCCGCCACATTGAAGTGGACCATCATGTTAAGGACATGCTCCCTAACAGAGGTTCCCTCCTTCATGCGAGAGTTGTAAACGTATTTGAGGGCTTCATGACAGACCGATGAGGACGGTAGTCCAAACATCTCCTGTAATGAAGACATGATTTCTTTAGCAGAAACCATATCCTCGTGCTTCTTAGCTAACACATCAGATATGCTGGCTAAGATATAGACTCGGGCTTTATCATTAGCCCTTGTCCATCTATCATATGCTTCTCGAACAGTTCGAGTCGCATCCGAGCTAGGAGGGGGAGGACAATCCTCTGATAAGACGAACCTTAGATCATCTAGAACAAGAATCGTATTCAAGTTCGATTTCCAGGTCGCGTAGTTATCGCCGGTTAACTTATCGGAAGCTAGTAAGTGAATAAAAGAGCTAGACATGCTGAAAAGAGAATGAATAAATATTAGTGAAAAGGTTTTAACCTAATTTACACACCAATCAAGAATTTAGCAAAGAATAATAATGTACCCAAAACTCATTATTAAACTGCAACGATACTTCAGTGGGTCAGAATGGTCTCTACCGAGGGGCAGTCAAGCATTTCTTCACTGAATCAAGACATTCTTGACTAAATGCTAATACCAGAATATCTCATATTCCTATAGCATCTTAGTTATCGCTGTTTGGTCAAGATTTACTAACTCCTTAGGAAATCTCGTAAGTGTGACCCTCCATTTTTAGAATTCATAGGGCGGCCCCAACGATGCAACCGAATGGAAATGTCAAAGTTGGGAATGGCTCTATGTTTCTTTATCCATAAATGGTGATTGATATGTTCCGGTTTCTATGAAACGGCCCTCCGAATGGATCTGTACCACTTGTGGGCACCTAGCAGGCGGAACATAGGAATCTCACGGTTCAATCCAATGGAGGAGACCGCAGGATGTATTGACATACTTCCTTCTCCCACTTACTATAAATACTTTCTCCATTCACCTTGCTCTTGAATTATGCAAATACCATCCGAATGGGGATGCCCTATTGACATCACGAGGCCGAGCATAATTCTCACGGTGTGAACTTGACAGAGAACGTAGGAGGAGAGGGACATATCATATATACCTTCTCAACACCTCTACTAAGTATTTTAAGACGGAATGGGTAAAATACTCAGGCATTATCCGGCTAAGACAATAAGATCTAAGTCTAGGTAAAACAAACTTTTACCTATGATGTCTAGGTGATAAACACTTTATTACCTCACACCACTCACGCATGCTCATAAAGTCGGGTTAACTTTACTCAAGTACCGGATGGTCTCCAGGTAGGAGGTGTTCCGTAAACCGTCAGCTTAAATACCTCCAACCTCGAACAGGATGTCCCCAGGTGAGTTTCTTGTAACCTTAGCATTTACAAGATATCGACCCATTCATCTAATGAAACAGAACGATACATTCAACCCTAAGTGAACATGCCTTTGTCTTTGTTATAGATTTTAAAAGTCTATGCCAATTTTACAACGCTTTGCAAAACTAAGACTAACTACAACAAACTTCTACATGCTTCTCAAACATGCAACACTAAGGCATGACAAGTTGAATATTTAATTTCATAATTAATATAACAATTATATCGATTATGTTTTTAAATATACAACTCCTAATTCATAAATTAATATAACACTTATATCAATTCTCATGAATTAAGCATGCATCCTATACATTATAACACTTATAACAAACAAAATGCATCTAATGTTGGATGTTTAATTTCATAATTAATATAACACTTATATCAATTATTCTATTAAGCAAACAACATCTAATTCATGAATTAATATAACTCTTATATTAATACTCATGAATAAACATGCATCCTATACATTATAACACTTATAATATACCATGTGCATAAAATTAGGACAACCTATGTTGTTCATTCAATTTCATAATTAATATAACACTTATATCAATTATTCTATTGAACTAACAACAACTAATTCATGAATTAATATAACTTTTATATCAAAACTCATGAATTGTCAAATATGCATACGATATATTATAACACTTATAACATATTTACAATGCATGAAGCATGCTTCCTACGGTGGGATTTTAAATCTATATGGCATACGTTATGCACATACAAACATGGAATTTAATTAAAACATACATTCGCAATATAATGCATAATTAATTAAACATACTAAAGTGGATCGATTTTGGCATTTAGCAAGCAATAACTAATTTATTACAAGTTTGATCAAAAAGCTACGCCTTGAGCGGACTTCGAACTCTTCGCACCGCCTTTGACCAACTTGCTTCCTCCGAACGCTTCGGCCAAAATTTCTTCGAATTTCTCCTCGTATTGCCCAGAACGAGTTTGAACTTACACCGAACATTTCGGCGAGTTTCAAACTCAAACTTCTTTCACAAAGAACCCTATATGGACTCTAATGACTCTAAAAATACAGACTCTTTAGCATGTATTAAAGCCCATACAATCTCGGGCAATTACAAATAATGAAATTCAAAAGAAACTATGCCAAAATCGATATTCACTTTAGAATCCATTCAGAAACAATTTCTAAATAAAACCCACCATAACTTAAATTGATAGAAATTGAGTGGCCAAAAATGCTCTGATACCAATTGATGGAACGCAGCGGAAGCGATTTGGATCATAGACACTCTAATTTCATCAATTTAAACAAATGGAAACATGCAAAAGCAATGAAAAAGAGAAATTAGAACACATACCCTTGTCGTTCGTATTTCTCCAATTTTCACCGCTAGAAGCTCCTCACGAGCTGACCGAGCCTTCTCACGAAACCTTCGTGGACCACCCACGGTAATCCCGCTATCCTCGGGCCGAGAAACGGAGTAGTGTGACTCATTTTACAAGAGAAAAGGAGGAAGAAGCTTCACTGAAGAAAAAACTATTGTCTTCTTCACAGAAGCACAGCCGAAGAAAGAAGAAGAAGAGATAGAGAGAGAAATTGAAATTCACATTTCAATTGTGAGACCCAAAAGGCACTCACCCTATTTCTTTCTTTTTTTTCTTCTTTCTTTTTTTTTTTTTTTTTTTTTTTTTTTTAAATAGCTGACGATTGATCTGATGATTCATATATACTAAGTACATCTTGCATGTAAGACACATGTATATATATATATATATATATATATTTATAAATTATTATTATTAAAAATAATAATAATTATTTTATTAATTAAACTTTTTAATTAATAAAATATATATATATATATATATATATATTTTAATTAATATTATTTAATTCAATATCAAATATTAATTAAATAATATAATTAAACCCGGTTTTCCGAAAACCGACTTTTTGCACATGAATCCTATTCATGTTTTCAGACCAATCTCATATTTAAATCATATTTAAATATGTCCATATTTAAATCATATTTAAATATGTCTAACCTTCTTCCACAAACCCGAATTTGAACGATTCAAATTCTTTTCTTTTCTTTTATATTGTTTCACGGCTTTATCCGAGCTAGCCAGGAGAACCGTAAGGACCTACAGATCATGAGCTCTAACGATACGAGATTATCCGGTCAAAACTCTTTCAACCGAACTAACCAACATTCGTTAACCCCTGGAGACTCCACTAAAGTCCAAGGGCTGCACTCTCCTCACTGTAGATATATTGTGTCCTGTTGATATAACTATCATCAGTAAGTCGATCCTTCACAGGTCGTTCATAATCACAACGGGTCATTTAAACCGTTTAACCCTTGTATTATATCTTGTTCCTGAAGTACCATTGACACCTCTAATGAACAATTGATTTGTGGTCCAACCATCAAATCAGATTCCTCCCTGATCAGGAGAGGATGGGCCCATTGTTCAAGACCTAGATTCAGCACTTAAGGGAACAACCTCTCTACTAACCCTCAAAGCGGGTAGGAGTGAATTTCATCTCGCACAACTATGTCCCCAGCCACCTATTCAATCTTATCCCCAAGATGGTAGGCATATTGAGTCGGCGATCTGGCCACTCTCACCCGTACAAGTCAAAGGATAAGGTCGAATAAACAGGAGTTCATAGTGAGCTC
This sequence comes from Herpetospermum pedunculosum, assembly GCA_028017165.1. Lineage (NCBI taxonomy): Eukaryota > Viridiplantae > Streptophyta > Magnoliopsida > Cucurbitales > Cucurbitaceae > Herpetospermum > Herpetospermum pedunculosum. Next base: position 45,239,276 of record CM051528.1, on the reverse strand, counting down.
AAGATTGAGATCGAGTTACCTAAGTCATCAAATGAATAAACCGGTCTTTACAGTAAACGGTGTTATAAAGAAAGAGCGATTTTATTTCTTGGTTCGGTCTTGTGCAAACTCATTGCATAGGACGCCCTCACTCACATGTCTCTACATGAAACGATTCGAATCACATCGTTTTGTACTATACAAAGTGAGCCGCGTCCAATAGTGTCCCCAGGATAAGGTACCCAGCCTTATCCCTATACTATAGACCATTTTTGGCTGTCTACTTAAACTTGATTCACATTCATGTCACACATGAAGTTCAAGTACTCACACTATCGCCATGGGTGTTAGTTATTGGTATAGGTTAATACAAACACAATTCACTAAAATTCAATAACAACTTTATTGAAATATAATATATATTTACATTCATACAGTTTACAAACTACGAGTTTTAGGACATAAAACCCAACAAGAAGTGATCAACAGGAAGGAAAGATGAAGACCGTAGGGGCAAGACTCTTCGATGAAGTAAATAGCGACAAGAAGATTCACAGTCGGGTTCATTCACGCATGAAGAGGAAATTCTCTGTTCACATGAATACAGAAGGCTCCTTGAAGGTGAAGAAAAATCTCATCATTCTAACCAATCCTACAAGCGAATGATTTGATCAAGACTGTGATGAAGATAAGATCTTTTGAAATGTAATACTCCTTAACGTAAAAGTATAAACTACATGTTGCTCCTGGCCCGCACGAGCTTAAAAGGTGAACGACCCAAAAAAAATAAATCAAAATCATGTATTTGAACTACGCTATGACTTGATCCCGTCCATTCAAGGATACGAAGGCAACTTAAAGAAAAAAAAAACTTTAAGTTCAGTCACAAAAAAATGATTTCATTTCATTCGAACTACGTTATGACTTGATCTCTTCCATTCAAGGGTACGTAGGCAACTTAAAAAAAAAATCTTTAAGTTCAGTCACAACAATATATAAAAAACAAAAAAACTTTATTCCAAAATGAATGAGGCGAGTCAAATGATTGTTCTAAACAGAATCAGTAATCAAGAAACAATCAAGCAAAAAAAATATCAAACTTTACATTAGAGAAGTCTAGAGAAAGATACATTAAGAACTCGTGGTAAAAAAAATATAGTAAATCAAGGCGTCCATTAGAACTCTTTCAGCTCCTCACGCGAACTGTCAAGAAGCTCGCGAACTGCAGCCACAACTCGAGCATCGACATCATCAATAAGGGGGACACAACAAACATGTTATTTTCCTTTGTAAAGCAACATTGCAAGTTGAACGCGTGCACTAATTTTAGGGTGACGCTACAAGCTGAACGTCCACACTGCCACTAGGGTGAAGGTACAAGTTTCGTACACGCAAGAGGCTTTACTTGCTTCAAGTTCAAGTTCGAAGTCTTCCTCGCTTTAAGTTCAAGTTTGAAGGCGGCTCCGCTTCATCTCCAAGTTCAATGGAAGCTTTGTTTCGTTTCAAATTTGAGGTGGTCGTTTCGTCTTCAAAGTTGAGATGATCTTCAAAGTCGATGTCGTCTCTTCATCTTCAAAGTCGATGTTATCGCTTCATCTTCAAAGTCGATGTTGTCGCTTCATCTTCAAAGTCGAGGTTGTCGCTTCATCTTCACAGTTGAGGTTGTCGCTTCATCTTCAAAGTCGAGGTCGTCGCTTCCTCATCAAAGTTGAGGTGGTTGCTTCATCTTTAAAAGTTTAGGTGATCGTTTCATCTTCAAAGTCGAAGTTGTCGCTCAATCTTCAAAGTCGATGTCGTCGCTTCATCTTCAAAATCGAGGTTGTTACTCCATCTTCAAAGTTTAGGTGATTGTTTCATCTTCAAAGTTTAGGTGATCTTCAAAGTCGATGTCGTCTCGTGTCAACTTCAAGTTCGAGTGTTGGTCGCTTCAAGTTCAAGACCAAGTGCCACTCGTTTTAAGTTCAAGATCGGGTGTTTCCCGCTTCAAATTCAAGTTCGATGAGCCAAACGTAGATTGTGTTATAATAACTCAGTTCACCCAACTTCAAGTTTGTGCCCCAAACACCCCTAAAAGTTTCTCCGGCATAATCTTCTCAATTTCTCTTTTCTTATTATTTTTTTTAGTTCAATATGGTAAGTTGAAAATGAGAACTTGATTATAGTAAAAAGCATGATCCTAAACTTTGTGATAGAACTAAAAAAAAAAAAAAAAAAAAACCATCGAACCGACTCGATCCAAACCGATTCGATTTGGTTCGGTTTTTTTGAAAACCGACCCATTTAGATCCCTAATTTTCAATCCAAAACTTACTGACAAGTATATTTTTTAATGTTTTTGAAAGTTTATAGATATTTTTAAACTTTTTAAAATTTGGACATATGAGGGGTATTTTATATAATTTAAATCGTAAATAGTCTAATTTATTATTATTATTATTTTGAGATAGAAAATGGAGTAAATTTTGGCAGTACCTGTGAAGCGCAGAACCCTACATCAGGGGCAAAAACCCTGTGTTGTTTTCGATCTCTCGATCAAATCCGGCCAAAACTGCATAAATGAAATCAGGAGCTTCACCTTCATCAGTCGAAGCTTTAAGGAACGGAGGAGAAGGAATCGCATCGGCCCTATCTTCTTCCGATCAGTCTCGTTTGTTGCTTGCCACTAGACCTCCCAGGTACTCTCTCTCTTTCTCTTCTGTTGCGGCTTCTCCGTCTACCGCTGCCGGAATCACCAGTGGCTCAGTTTGTTGCTTGTTTTTGTTTGATTTACTTCTCATTTCTACAATTGGAATATAGAAGGACACCCTTCACATTTCTCTTTGAATTGTATTGGATTACTCTCCTCTCTTACAATGTGATGGGTGCACACAAAGTTTACAACTTCTCTTAAATGTTAGGATTCTTTTTCCCTTTTCTTTTTTAATGCTTCACTTCCATTTTCATTTATTCAGTATTACATGGTGATTGGGTTCTTTGTGCTATTATTTAGAAAATATAATTAGAGAGTCTCTATAGGAAGCTTGTGTTAAAAGTGTTGACATGGTATGGGAGTTTGTATTAAATCATGGATACGAGATTAAATTTACTTGGATTGAGGGAGGTTTTAAACATGGTATGGAGCGAGAACCTGTAATGTCCTTCCCTCCTCAAATAATATTGATAACCATTTATTAGGCCTTGTGCCAATTTTCAAGACCTCAAATGAGTTTAGTGGGATAAGACACCAATTACCATCCAAAGGTGGATGATTTGATCCCCATCTCACGCCTGTTGAACTCCAAAATGAAAGAAGAAAAAAAAAAAGACCTCGAATGAGGAGGGGCTGTTAAAATACTAAAGGATTAAATACTACTTTGGTCCCTGTACTTTCGGCTTTGATTCATTTTGGTCCTTGTACCCATCCTTTGCTGCTTTCATTGAAAATTCGTGGAAAAACAACCAGATTACGGATTGGCTTGGCCATGGATTTATAAAGAAGCAAAAGGTTTTCAAGTTAAAATTGAAAGAATGGAATATTGAAACCTTTGGACAGACCACTGCTCTTAAGAAAGTCCTTGGTGAGATAGATGCCCTTGAAGAACGAGGCCCGCTAACCTTTATTCTTTTCCAGAAAAGAATCGAGATTAGGGACGAGTTTCTTTCTATAGCGGCTAAAGAAGAATCAATTTGGAGACAACGTTGTAAACAGAAGTGGTTGAACGAAGGCGACGAGAATTCTTCGTTTTTTCATCGTGGCTGCCACGAGGAGGAAAAGCTCCATCATAGAGGTCCTTATTAGAGCAAGTCAGAGCCTTCTTTTAGATTCCGATATTGAAGAAGAATTTGTGGACTTTTACAGGGAGTTATACACACAGAAGCCTTGTAACAAATACATTCCTCCAGATATTGATTGAAGCCCCATCTCCTCTAAACAAAATGCCATTCTCGAGCCCCCATTTACTGACGAGGAAATTGTGAGAGTACTAGTTAGGGGTATAATGGGGATATTAGTAAAGGGTATAGTGGTAATTAGCTAGGAGTGCCTTGGTTATAAATAGAGTGTGTTAGGAGCCTTAGAAGGTAGGAATCATTTTGGTGGATTGTCCTTAGGAATCCTTGGGAGAGATATAGTCCTCTCAAATGGCTATTGTTATATTTTAGCGTCCTTGAGATTACAATATATTATATCTTAGTATTTTGTTAGGTTATTTTTGTGTTGGTTACCTAATAATTGGTATCAGAGTCAAAGCACGTTCAACTTGGGGAGAACTCGAAGAATGGAGAAAAAAACAAATAGAAGAAAGGATGGATAGAACGGAAAAATAAGTGGTAGACATCAAGCAAGAAATGAAGATGTTGGGCAGACGCCTAGAAGGGTTGACAATTGAAATCCGCGAAATCCAGAAGATCATGATGGCGAAGTTTAAAAGCTAGAGGGTTGCGATTGCGGATTTGGCCGGAAGCAAAGGAGGAACAACATTGGCGATTACCGCTAGCTCATCTCAGAAACAGAAAGTGGAAGAAGACTCGAAAATTATGGAGGAAGATGACAATAGCTGGGCTGGAGAAAACAAAGGACCGCAAGAAAAAAAAAGCAAGGAAAACCCGATTAGGGAGGAAGATGAAACACTGGCAAAGACAAGGTCGAAAAGGAGAAGAGGAGGGAGAACCTACCCGCCGTTCGAATGCTGAAAATGGAAAATGTCGACGAGGGGAAGAAGCAACGAAGGAGAGACAAAGTACCAGCAAAAAGGTGTTGTGACAGGCAGACAAAAATCCGACAGAGGAAACACTTGTCGGCGGTCACCGGACGGCAGATGAAGAAGAAGACGTCGTCAATGCTGAAACTCACTGGCGAACAACGAAAGAAGCCGCGTATGCTAAAAATGGTAGAAGACAGTCGGCGACGGTGGAAGGTTAAACGAAAGAGGAAGAAAGAAATTTGGTCAGCAATCATGTGGTCAGAGAAGAAGCTTCGTTGAAGCCTGAAGGCAACACAAATTTTTTACACTGGCATGTAACGAATGCTGAAACTCACTGGCGAACAGCGGAAGAAGCCGTGTATGCTAAAAATGGTAAAAGACCGTCGACGACGGTGGAAGGTTAAACGAAAGAGGAAGAAATAAATCTGGTCAGCAATCATGTGGTCGGAGAAAAAGCTTCGTTGAAGGCAACACAAATTTTTTACACCGGCATGTAACTGAATGGTGAGTTACGAATGGAAAGAGAAATTTGTGAAAATGGGTTTGTTGATAAACCCTAATCATGTGAAATGGGTTCTAGAAGAGGATGGGAGCATGGGCTGCTTGGGCTTGGGCAAGAGATTAATAAGCTGACTTTGGATGGGCTATTTTTATTTTTTTTTAGGGAAATTGTGCTAGATAGCTAGTTTAAAAAACACAAAATGAAATATAGCTAACCCATTTTACTATTTTTATTGATAGCTAACTACATTTTAGGGTGGGGAAGATACAACTTTTCATACCGAATATGCCCCTTGTATATAACAATATTTACCCAACTGCCACTCAACCAATTTGTTAGCCCCACCAACCGATTTTCTTTATTTCAGTGATGTAAAAATCGTCATAGCTCACATTCAACTCCCCAACATTTAAGGCTTCACAATAACCGACCATCAACTTCAGTCCAAACTTTTGCATACCGAAAATGCCCCTTGTATATACCAGTATTTACCCAACTACCATCCAACCAATTTGTTAGTCCCACCAACCGATTTTCTTTATTTCAGGGATGTAAAATCGTCATACCTCACATTCAACTCTCCAAAAATTTAGGTTTGACAAAAAACGACCATCAAGTTGATTCCCTTATTTATAATCGTCCTCCAACATTTAAATAATGTACAAAACCCCACCTAATATTATCCCAACAATAATTGTCTGTCTTTTACACTCATTTGTTTCTCCTCCATCATTTGAACAATCATAGTCCTTATCTTTCACCACTGTATTAATGACGCACTATTAAATTAACATTGCATTCGATGGCGTATGGGACAACAATGATATATACAACAACTTTGAGTATTGTAATTATAAAAACGTTGAAAACATAGTATATACACAATGGGCATAACATAATTATGAGAACGTTGAAAACAGTGGGACATACTATAAACTGCGATATAACTCGCGTTTGAGTATTGTAATTCGCATGCATACTAAAACATAGTATATACAATTGACATAACATTTGTCATATACAATTGAGTCTGTATTCGATCCAATTGACACATGCATTACACTTTGTAGTCTACTATGTTATCTCAATGGTATATACTATAATACACACCCTTCGTTCACTAATTATGCATTACACTTTGAGATGGATATAACATTATATACATATATTCTTTTACCATAATTATGAGAACGTTGAAAATAGTGGGACATACTATAAACTGCCATATAACTCTTGTTTGAGTTTTGCAGTTCAGATGAATACTAAAACAATAATAGTATATACAAGTGGCATAACATACTATATACAATTGACATATAAAATTGGGTTTGTATCTGATCCAATTGGCATATGCACTACACTTTTCGGTATAGTATGTTATGTCAATTGTATATACTACAATAAACACTCTCTGTTTACTAATTACACTATACACTTTGAGATGAATATAACATTATATACAGATACCCGATTACCATAATCATGACAACGTTGAGAACCGTGGGTCATAGTATAAACTGCGATTTAACTCTCGTTTGAGTTGTATAATGCAGATGCATACTAAAACAATAATGTCAATGCAAATATAGTTCATAATCATTCACAATAGAAGTCATTAAAAAAAAACAGAGTTTCAAAAACCATAAGTTTTAGAAGATGTATTTACTATCATTCAACCCTTTTGTTGGCGGAGTTTCAGATCAAATGTGGGCTGGCAGAATTGAACTGAGAGGTCTTCAAGGGTCTTCTTACTGTGTGATCCTTGCATTGCCCCCACAAATCCCCTCCAGCAGGAACCTCTCCACGTGTCTCTCCATCTCAGGGAAAATTCTTATTAAGTTGCACATATATACAATTTGAGACAAGCACATCAGTTGTTTTATAACTACAGATTTTTATTAGCTTTCCCTTTTTATCAAGTTGTGGTCTATCTCAGGAAGGCGACCACAGTTCAACCCGGTCACCAATGCAAATTCTCTTAGTCCAAATTTTAGAACTTTTCCTTCGATCTTGAAGTTCAATTTAGAGGTATTCTTGGGTTTGCATTGGTGTTGGATGAGGTGCAGGAGCAACTGGGAGGATGTTTTCTTAAAGGAAAAATCTAAAAAATGTCTGAAACATGTTGCCCGAAATCTTGCCTCGCAATCGCCCTGTAGTGTATTGCGCACCATATCCATTATATCGCCGCATAAGTTAATTTTCAGTGGCCTACTTCTTTTAGACGATGACATGAAATAGTCATCATCTTGCAAGATATACATAATAATAATTATATGAATATATTAATATACACAGATGTCAGTTGACAATACCCTTTCATACTGCTAGTACATACTAGGGAACACAACTAGATACAGGCAGAAAATCATCTATTTACTTATTATTTTAATTTGGCAGCTGTACAAAGTTAGGTAGTTGTGGATGGGGCATATGTAGTAAGCTAGAGTGCAAATATTAACAAGAACAAAACACCACTGATAACATATGGGTATCAACATGCATAGTTTGACGTATATAAAAACATACACAACTATCAACTAATGACGCACATCACATCCTGTCATGTTATGGAACGGTGGTTACACAACCAGGTATACGTGAGGAACTATCCATTTACTAATCATTTTGATCTGGTATGAACATACTTGTTTAGATTTATATAACACCATACATACGTGTTGACAAACATTCGATTAACATATATATCTAACACTCTTAATCTAATACATTTCCAAAAAGTTACTCAAATCGCAGTAACTACGCATTTACGGTGGCTCCATCGTGAGACAATATATCAAAGGAGGTGTAAACAACTACATACTTACAATTGAGGGTAGATTGACAGTCATATTCGTATAGACCACACCACAATATTTTTGTGTTGAGAAATAATGTGTAATTAGGAGTATGTACCTTGAAACTAGATTGATCAGTCATGGTAGCATTGCCCCATGGGTGTTCCTTAAGTATGCTACCAACAAATTACCAATAAAAGACAAAGTATGGTATCAACATACATACTTAGATTTATATAACACACATTACAACATGGTGTGGATTCAGCATTTTATACATGCAGGTATACACAGAGACCATTAATTTACTTTTTAATTTGATTCGTTGAGTCAGTGTATACTAGGAAATATAATGACAGTAAGGTCTGATTTTGTTCGTCGAGTGAGTGTATACTGAGAAATACAAGGACTGGAAGATCTGGTTTTTGTTTGTCGAGTCAGTGTATACTAAAAAATACAAGGAGTGGAAGGTCTAATTTTTGTTTCAGTCAAAATTTTCAACGATTTACTAATGTTACGATTTTTTCTCCAAACTAATTTCTCTCATAAAATATGTAATTTTATCGTCAAACTTCTCGCACTAGATATCCAAAAATAATTTCACAATTGTCCATTTTTTTCCTCTTTAGGAACGAGGAAGAGAAATCATTGATCACAAGGCTATCTAAAGACATGAATCTTGTGTGGATGCTAGCAAGTTACTCAAATCGGATGTACCACGACTATTGTTTGGTCGTGGATGATGAGGTTGTAGATACGAACACATACAAAGACAACGCGTGTCTTAAGATTCTTAATACCAAAAATATGATATGAGATTATTAGTAGAGTATATAATATTATATACATGTAAATTACTAACAACTATCAAGAGAAACAACAATGTGTCTTATTTGCATGTAATTAAACATATCAAATCAGTCAATACTTATATATATATATAACAATACATACGTGTGAAAAACTACAACAACAATTTTTATAATAGTCAATAGTACTACATACACTAGTAACATATGTGTCTTACATACATATGGATACACCCACTAAATATATAACAAACTTATATATATACAATCATATGCATATACATTTCTATATGTACGTAAGAGTATATACATGCAATTAATCACAAAGCTATATATATAATTATAAAAAGTTGCAAAAATCCTAAAAAAAAAGTAGAATCAAACTTTAGAATCCAAAATTTGTATTAAAATAGTAGATAAATTGTGATTTAAATTAATGATATTACAAAAATCCCTAAAAATGTGGAATCAAATACGTTGCAAAAAAAACCCCTAAAAAGTGGAATCAAGTTTTAGAATCCAAAATTTATATTTAAAATTGTGAAACGTATCATTTTTTCATAGGTTCGTCATGCAACAAAATCTCTAAAATGTCGGGATAGAGTTCAAGATTTAAATACAAAACATTTAAAAAAAAATCAGTTAAGCTAATAACACATATCTATCTCCAAACTCAATTTTTCAGAATGCAAAATTTCAGAATGCAAAATTCAAAGGGATATAGAAGAAAGAAGAACATGATGGAAAGCTGAGAATGAAGGTCAGAGGAAATCCAATCAGAGCTATAGGTAAATATATTTTCATTTGGTGAATGCAATGGTGGATTATTTTTTAATTTAGATTATTTGATGTTGTTGGGATCTCAAGATTAGACATTGTTGTTGGGATGTAAAATATTTCTAAATCATTTTAGGTTGTCCATTTTAAATTTATTTTTGAATCAACATGACCGTGTATCATTTTCAATATATCATTTTTAAAGCTCGAACCATGTAATCATAGGTTTAATTACGTCTATATACCCCAATAAAAACACTAACACAATTTTTCACTGCAAAAAAATAACCATTATAATTCAAATTATTTCAAATAATTCCAACGGTTTTCTAATTGTTACGTTTTTTTCTCCCAACTAATTTCTCTTTCCTAAAATCAAACCTTTTTTCTAGGTTATTTAATATTTCTATCGGTCAAATTTTAGAGGGGTATTTAAGTCTCAACGTAGTTTAAATAGTTTACTAATTATAGTTGTTAGCTATATTTCATTTATTTAAAAAATTTAGTTATTTTTCAGTAACTACTATTCCATTCTAGCTATTCCTCTGGTTGCCCCCTATTTTTAAATAGCTTGGATGAGGTCCAATTTGTTTCAAATGAAGAAAATCTGGTGGGTTTACAAGAGGTGACTTGGATCAGGTGGTCTTTCATTTTAAACCCGAAATCCAACCTGACATGGCAATACATTGCCCATGCGAAGAAACTACCCCTAATCGCCATTGTTTTCTGCTCTACACTCACGTAAGTTGGACTAGCCATTAAAAAATGCTTCAATATGGATCTTTCCCTAGGATTTTTTTTTTTGATTTTTTTTTTTGTAACTATCCTTTGTTTTCAATTCCTTAACATATATCATTGCTTTTTTTTAATAAGAGAATTTATGTTCTAGATTGAATTTCATTTGTTGGGAACTTATGTGATTGTTTCTTTTCATCTGCATTCAATAGAAACTATAAAAGTTCAGTCTTCCTCATTTGTTCTAATATGATTAATGTGACTGGTATGGGAGCAGGCAAGCAGTATCGATATTGACTTGTTCAAAGCTATGTGCTATTTGCTTTGTCGACGGGGTGGTTGTTGGTTACTCGTTAAAGCGATGTGTCAATCGATGGGTTTCCAAGCTATTGAGGAGATTGAAAGATGATTGATATGTCCATCCCCTTATTTTGGTATGCCAGTTTCATTAATTGTAATTGATAGAAATGAACTGCTGATTTGTTGCTCGATTAGGAAAGACAGATCAATGTTTTTGTTTAGTTTTTCTTTTTAATTTTTTTTTTTTTATAATTTTTTGTTTGATAAGAAATAGAAACATCGAGAGCCTTGAAAATATAAATTTTGAAAACCAACCATTTTTTCTTTGTTTTTTCTAGCCGATTGACCAATTACTATGAAAACTGTCGCTTCAGCAGGAAAGTCACCAAATGTCAAGTGCAATTTTGCATGTTATTTTCGTTTGTTTTATTATCTCCGTGGCATTTTTTCTTTTTCTTTCGGAGCATAGGCTCCTAGTACGCTTGTTGTTTATAAGAATTGTGATTAGGTTGCTATTAAGTATTAAAATTATGGGTAAAATACAGTTTTGGTCCCGAGTTTGAGGATAAGTGTAACGGTACTAATAGGGGTTTATGGGTAAGAGTAGTATATGATATTAGTAAGGGCATCAAAGTAATTAGTTAGGGGTTGGTTATGGTATTTTGTTATAAATAGAAAGTGTAGGATTAGAGGAAAGTAGGCATTGTATGAGTAAATTAGGACTTGAGAGAGTGTTCTCGAGAGGGGAGGGTGCAAATACTTTGAATTATTTGTTTATCTTGTAGTTTGGTTATCTTCACATTGCAATATATTGTAATTATGGATTCTCGTTAGGTGCACCTAACAATAAGTTGTTTCTATTTGATCCCTAAGTTTCAAAAATTGATAGAGACTTCCCTGACTTTTAGGAAATGGTTCTAAAAGGTCATTTTACTGTTAGTTGACTAACAAAAAGATGATTTGATAAAGACTAGATTTTTTATAGCTTATGTGACATTTTTCTCTTTCTTTGTTCCCTAGCCTTATTCTTCCTCTTTTCCTCTTCCTCGTTCTTCTCCTCCAGTGAGCCCACCAAGATCCACAACCACTCTCTCGCTCTTACCAAAAGCTGCAGACACAGTTATGATAATTTCTCATTCTTTTTTGTCTTAAATTACGATTTTCCCCCAAAGTGAGCATAACTCAGCGATAATTGACATGTACTCATTCTCTTGAGGTCGAAGGTTTGATTCTCCACCCCGCAATTGTTGAATTGAAAAAAGTTATGATTTCCCCTTTTTTTTTTCAATTTTGATTTTTTTCTTCCCTGATTCACCTTTTGTTATCAATGTACTGTACCCTAGATTCATGCCTTCCTTCTTCAGGCCCAGTTCACTCCATAAACTTCATTGTTCATTCTCTTTCTCTCTGCATTTTTGTTCCTTTTTTCTCAAAAAAAAAAAACCCAACCCAAACAAGAATGCTTAAAAGTCCAAAATAATCTTGGGAAACACACGACGAGCTTTTGTTAAACACGTGGGGAACGATAAAATCCTAAAACTGATACATTGTTGTTTCTAACCTGAAATGAATGTTGAATGAGTGTTGATAAATTAATGATATATACTTGAAATACTACTAAAATGATGCACCCAAATTTTACCACTAATAAATGTTGAATAAATGTTGATTGAGTGTTGATATATTATTGAAATGATTCACATGTTTTACCTTAAATGAATGTTGGTCGAGTGTGCCAACAAGAGCATAGCTCAACGGCATGATGTATCGCCTAGTGACCATGAGATCTTAGGTTCAATCCCCCACCCCAACATGTTGTCAAAAAAAAAAAAAATGTTGATCGAGTGTTGATATACTACATACTACTAAAATGGTGTCCCATGTTTTACCTGAAATGAATGCTAATTGAGTGTGAATGTTGATACACCCGTGATTTACCTAAAATGAATGTTTGATTGAGTGTTGATACACATGATATGTTAAATTCATATGTTGTACTGTACTTTAACAAGATAATATCTTTTAGAACCTTGGTCTAAAGGTTCATCATTATTCCAAAATGGAGGTAATTTATAACATAACTAAAAGTCTTGGGCATACATAGTTGGAACTTGGAATTGCTTGAAAAATGACCATCTGGACCGTTCCTTAGATTGGAATAAAGAAATGCCAAGCACAACCTCGACTTCATTTAATTAGATGACTATCTGAAAGTAGCACGTTTTTTTACGTTGAATGCCATACATCCAAATTTGACTTAAAGATTTTTGCTTAATTATTGGTCTTAATTGCAATTTGTATGCCAAATCCACAGAGATGACCCAAACATCAAGAATCAAATTTTCAACTGATAAATGTTTTCTTCAACAACCTTGAAACCATAGATAGCATCATAGCTGCTTTTGGAATATGTTCCATAGCCATTTAAGAGCGTTTCCTATTTATCGTCGGAGATTTGTTAGATAGTTGATTGTGTTTTTACCCACATTAAAATAGACCCATCATCTCGAGAACATGTTCTCGCATTGATGATCCTTCTTTCATGCGTGTGTTATGAATAAATTTTAGAGCAAGATTTGATTGGAAGGTTGACCAAACATTCCATGTAGTGATTCCATCTTACTAAATGTTGTCATGCTCTCAAACTTTTTGGCTAAATAAAACAAGAGTTATGCTAGCCAAGATATATTCTCAAGCCTTTTCATTGGCTTTGATCTAGTGATCATGTGTAATTTGTAGTAAAATCTTGAGGATATTTCATATCATCCACAATCAGAATAGTGTTGATGCTATCTTTTCATTTGATATAATTTTCACAAGTCAAATTTTTCAGCAACCAATATAGAGATCAAAGAGCTAGACATTTTACTGAAATATAAAAAATGCAACCTTCAGAATATTATGCTTGCTAACATGATCTAATCAATTTTAGTATAGAAATCAAACAATTTGACAAATTAAAAATCCTCTAAATTATTTCTAAAGTTATGGTATTTTAGGGAGTTAGAACGAGTGTCAGGATAGGTCAAATATTTCTTTACTAAATTGAGACATTCTCTTATTCGTATAATATTTAATTGTCATTATTTTGGCCAAGGACCTCATTAACACCTTAAAGAGTCATTTGTAAGTGTGACCCACAACCCATCTTTTTAGATACTAAGGTTTTTTTTTACAAAGATAATATATTATTAATGCAAAAGGAGGACCCCAACCCGAGGCCAAGGCACAAAGAACCACAAGATTCTAACCCGAGCAAGGAAAAAAACGAAGATCAAGGAAAGGGAATCCAATAAGAACAACCGCACAACACAAAGAAGCTCCTAACCATGATGAAGAACAACCAAACATATCAGACTAAATAAGAGTCAAAATAACATGTGGGGAGCAAGGACCCAAACTATGGAGACGCAAGTTCCTCTCTCACCATATATGATAAATGGCCGCACACCATGCCAAATGTCGGACCCGTCGACTCTGACGTTTCCCCCCTACTAATATGGAAAATCCAATCCAACTCAGTAGGCCAAAGAGAATGGAGGGAATGACCCCAACACAGGAGATCAACCCAAACAACACGACTAAACGTGCACTCAAAGAACAAACGATCACGAGACTCAGCCGAATCCTGACAAAGCAAACAAGAAGTAGGGATAAAGTATATCCTGAATGGTCATCCAAGCTATAAAATAGTGTTGAGGGATATTACCCCCAAACCATAACAATCTTGACCACAAGACCAAAGGACTACGTGGATGAATCACTTCCCAAGCTGGCTATCGAAAATCGATCGAAAAATTCAGAAACCCAGACAACCCTATCTTTCCTAGAGGAACAGAGACGAACAACCTGAACAAGGTAAGAAAGCTCTAACATCTTCCATGAAACACACGACCAATGCCAAAAGCCATCTGAGAGAATAAAATATGAGACAAGAGCATGAATCAAACTGTAAACATCATAAATCATTCTCTCACTATACTGGTGAATAATAGGACCCCAGGCAACCAAGGATCCACCCAAATGAGGCCCCTACGACCATCCCCAATAGAAAATCAAACAAGGGATGTAACCTGATCACACAACCCAAGAATAGTCGTTATGCACCAGGACCACCATGGAGACGGTCAAATAGACCATATTGATCGCCCCCTCAAGATACAAACATCCATCCACTCAAATCCATAACGCACAAGAAGAAGCCACATAAGCTTCATAATAGGAGTAGAGTTCCAAGGCGGAATATGTCGGATATCTAAATCCTCCTTAACTGCAAGGGGGACAAACCTCATTGCAGGCCACCTTAGCACCACTCAGGCTAGAAGTATCACCCTATCAAAGATAAGCATAGAGCATACACTCGACCTCATGCACAATACGCACAAGAAGAACAAGTTGAATGAGTTGTAGGTGACCAACATAAGATAAGGCTTGAGCAAACCAACTACTAATACGAGCAGTGATACTCTCCAACATAGGCTTATAGTCCCGATACGTCAACCTACCCGTGGAAAAGGGAAGACCCGAATAACGCAAATGGGGAGAAGAAAGAATGAACCCATAAACTCAGCCAAGCCCTCAACCTCAGCCAACTCAAGCCTAGCACAAAAGAAATAACTCTTAACCGAGTTTTCCCCCAGCCCATAAAGTACCTGGAAATGTCGAAGGGATGGTTGAATAAATGTGAGAGGACCTCCATGACCATCATAACCTTCCTAGAATTAAGGAAGTTAATCGCCCACTTCTCCCTTCCATGATCTCGAGACTAACGACCACTTGAATTCAAATAAGGATTCTGATAGGAATGTCATTATAAGAGAGTTAGGATATTATAAGGCTATATTAGTAATTAGATAGAGAGCTTGCTAGGATGACTTGGTTATTAATACTGAGGGTGGGTAAATAGTAAGCTAGACAATTATCTAGTGAGTGAATTATGGCTTAAGTGATCTCAAGAAAGGGAGGGTCCAAGTACCTCTAACACTTGGTTTATTGGTTTATCTTGTAATTTTGTTTATGACATTACAATATAGTTGACTTCTATCAGATTTTTGCCAAATTCTTGCACTGGTTTTGCACAAACCATCAATTGGTAGTCCAGTCGGGCTACCAAGTTGCGTTGTGTTGGGCGCCACTTGAGTTCAAACAAGGATTCTCGCCAAATCCTTGCACTAGAATTAAGAGCATTAAGAATACGCAAGAGGGCCTCCGTAACCATCACAACCCTCCTAGAATTAAGGAAGCTAATCGCTCACTTCTCCCCTCTATGATCTCGAGACTAGCTGCCACTTGAATCCAATCAAGGATTCTTGTCAAATCCTTGCACTAGTTTTGCGCAAACCATCCATTGGTAGTCCAGTCGAGTTACCAAGTTGTGTTGTGCGATACGTCCCACTCAGACCTTGACCCTACTAGCCAAGTCATGTGCTTTGAGATTAGGGTCGTAACAAATCTCTACTACTCAAAGTCTTCAACATCCTTGTTGAGTCAGACTTCATTTTGCACTTTTAAATTAATCACTTTTAGACATCTCCTCCACTCATTTCTATTTCTTTTATTTGGTCAAATTGCTATTCAATTATGGGATTCTAAGATTTTGACTTGGGGACTTCAAAATTTTAAATTATTCCATGTGTCTCATTCTTGAACATATTCAATAATCATAATCTTGAATTCTATCTACAATGGTATTATTGTATTATTTTCAAGCCATTGTGTTAACATGTTCCGATACGATTTAGGATACCTATTTTCCAACATCTCTTGTTGTGTTTCAATAAATCTGTCCATTTCCAACAGCTGTTCTTGTGAGGATTGACTGAAAATCATTCAGAAAAATGCCAAATCAATTTCAAGATTTGATTCTTTGAATCTTATCTCTTTTGCAAAATCTTTTCATAGCTGTATTGTTGTGGATAAATCATTTTTCTTTGTCATTGTTGTTAATAAATAATAATAATAATTAGAAGCTCTACAAATTCATTCCCAAAACTAGACAACCAAACTCATGACATTAATAAGTTAAGAAGCTTAGAATAAGAAATCCAAGTGTGATTCATATTTGGATTTACAAAATACTACATTTCAAAATTAAATCATAGGCTTGATTTGTTAGTTAGTTTACAAAAACAAAAGGTTTATGCATTCTAAAGTTCATGAAACCAACAAATTTGCATAAGAAATTTTAATCCGTGAGTTGTTCTTTATAATATTAAAATTAGAACCTTCGAACTATAAGAAAACTTACTAAAAGGGTTATTTGAGGCGATGAGTGAGTTATTATAGTCGGTGAGAATAATAAATACTATTGACGTCAATATAGTTACTTTATTGACTGTGAGTTATAATAGTCGGTGGGTCAAACATAGACTGTGTTATAATAATTCAGTTCACCCAACTCCAAGTTAGTGTCCCAAACAATCACATTATGGCTACCTCGAAAGAAATTTTTCTCTCATAGATTTGTTTTAGATATACTAGATATGTTGGTCAAAAAGATGTTTTTAAGGGATTGAACCTTCGATCTCAAATAAGGTAACGAGTATTTTTGTCCGCTCGGCGTGAATTGGGCTAGGCTAAAAAAATCGCATATTATTTTCATTCACTTGTTTGATATTGTTATATTGTTAAAAAAATATATATATGTTGGGTATATGTATATAAATGATGTATAATATATGGTAATTGAATCTACATCTACCTATAACTATATAAGCACATTTGTGTTCCCTCCCTCCTCAGTAGTTTAGTTTAGTTTACTGACAAAGTAAATTAGAAATATTCCTTGTGAAACTCAAATCTAGTTGCAGTCTTGCGAGTAAATTCCAGTGATAGCCTCTTGAGCTCTTTGGCCAGCATTGGCATCCCGCAGTAGAACACTCCCACTGTCTTGTAAGCATGCTTCGACGCTATTCGCCCGAACACCTCCTTCCACTCCGGTCTCGCGAAGTGAGTCCTCGCCTGCCAACCACATTTATCGTCGTCGTGTTAAATAACCACTAAATTCAAAAGCTTAAGTTAATCAGATTTACAACTTTAATTCTTGAACTCGATTTAAACTTTAGAAAGTGTATAATAAGAACTAAATTGAAAAAATAGCGAGATGATAACATAGTTACTTACTCGAGTGCCGGAGAGAATGTCGACGCCATGTTTGGCATGGTTCAAAGCTTGAACCATTGTGATCAATGTGCTCCTTGCATCACTTTCTTCATACACACTCGTCAAGTAGTTGTGGAGTTCAATTTGGCCCTGATTCATTCATTCATTTCACTACTTGAATTGCATAACTTTTCATTCTTTGATCCAAAAGCATTCATGATTTGACTTTTACTTTTACTTACCTTCCTGTCCATCTCTGCTACTTCATCCATCACCCCTTTGAACCACTCCAAAGAACCTGCCTCCCGAGTCACCCAGTAGAAGTAAGCTTGCGCATGCCCCATCCCCGTTCCCGTCCTGCTCTGCAGCTTCCTGATCTTTCCGCCTGGCGTCGTGTTTAAAGATCCAAAGCTGATCGAACTGTCCTCCGATCTGGTTGTTTCCGTTGTTGATTCCTACGCCATTGTACTAGATCGTAAGCAAAGTAGGAGTAGGGATGGAGCCAGAAGTTTTTACAGGGAAAAACAAAATGGTTATCAAACAGGACATTAACTATTTTATATTATTTTCTCGATATAAGACAAATGGGATGGCTCCCTCCTTCCTTCTTCCATGGTTCTCGAGCGGTCTTTAATTTGAAAGATTATATATAAGAAGAAAGTTCGAACTTGTGCAAAAAAAATTTAAATTTACCGCTGGCGTCTGCTCTTCCATGGTTCTCGAGTTGTTGAGAAGATCCTTGAGGATACTAACAAAAGGGGTGGCTCCAATTCCAAGTCCAACCAGGAGAAGCACGTCGTAGTTTTGGTAGTCCTGCGCCGGTGCCCCATACGGTCCATCGACCAGCAATCTCGGCTGGCTGAACCATAACAACCATTTAAAAAGTACATAAACTAAATAGACACAATCCGGAAAGACAGAAAGACGAGACATTACCTTTTTCTTTCCATGTTGACCAAGTGGCCCAATTTGGCTCTACCAAGAACAGGTTTAGAGTTGACATATTCAGTGAAGACACGTTTGAGTTCTCTGGTCCAATCTCCCACTGTCCTAATATGAACACTCAGGTACTCATCTCCTGGTGCTGAAGTGATAGAAAATGGGTGCCTGAGCAGGTTTGTTTTCAATGTTATGTTTTTTTTTTCTTTTTTTTTTTCTAAGTAAAAAGATTTGGAGTTTGAAACTTACCATTCGAATTGGGAAATTGAAGGACATTGAAGGAATATGTATTGCCCACTTCTGTATTTGAACCCACGAGGCTTTAACATCACCAAACTGAACACATTCCCTGGTAGTACTGAAACCTGTTCTCAGTTCAATCACACAACACAACACTCAGTCAACTCGCCATTTTGTCTGTCACAGCGACTAAATTTGGACATCCGAAAGTAGAGGGACTAAAATAGAATGAAACTCGAACTGCAGGGACACAATTGTTATTTTTGCCTACTTTTTTTATTTATTTTGAGAGTGGAAGGATCGAAACATTGACCTTTGATACAGAGGTCGATTTCGCACACAATCCTTAAACAATACCATCAGTAGTAGCATCTCAAGTAAATTTTAAACTACCAAAGTTAATACAAATGTCAACCTAAGCCTAGCAAACTTTTATTAAGAAAGTGCAATACCTTCAATATCTCAACAGAATAATACTCTGATCTGCAGGCTCTCAGGCTCCTCTCCCCAAGATACAGCAGCAGAGGAAATGAGATATACAACCAAGTCTGCCACCAAAAATTCACCATCCTTTCATTTCATCAAACCAAAATCAAAACACAAAAACGGAGAACCCATTTGATAACTATTTGATTTTTTGTTTTTAAAAATTAAGTTTATAAACACTCCTTCTCCTATGATTTTCTTTGTTTTCTTATACTTTTTACTAACATTTTCAAAATCCAAGCTAAGTTTTGAAAACCAACAAAAAGAGTAGTTTTTGGAATTTGGCTAAGAATTCAAATATTTCCTTAAGCAAGATGAAAACCATTGTAGGAAATTAGAAGAAAACAATAAAATCAAATGGTTATCAAACGAGGCGGGAGTAAATTTCTGTTTAGCTTACCGTTTTTTGAGTCCAGTTATGAGCAAGAAACAAGAAAGTCCCATGAACAAGAAGCAAAAGGTAAACAAATCCCATAAGATGATGAGAGTACCAAAACGCATTAAACCCTGCCAATCTCTTCAATAACCAAGGCAATCTCACAACATTCCTCCTAAAACGATGAGTTGCAAGTGTAAATGAAATCCCCATCAAAACCACCATCACAATCCCTGTTACCCCTTCCACACTCATCAAAAGCTGCTTATAGCTTGGCTTCTTGTTGTGAAAATCACTCGCTACGGCTTCGAATTCCTCTGGCGATGCATTTGCCAGCCGAGGAAAATCGCAGGCGAGATGAACCCCACCGTGGACGACGATCGCAACCGCTATGAAACACGCAATTAGCTTGTGAAAATTGATGTTGTCGTCGAACGGGACGACCGATCTCGCTGCGGTCGATCGGAGCCAAGTGAGAGTGTTTCGGCAGACGGGGAGGAGGATCAAGGCCATGTTCAGCTTCAGCGTCTCCGCGGCACCTTTCGCCGTTGGAAGGCAATACCCCATTATGTGAAATGCTGCTTTGTTTTTGTATTCGAGGAATTTCCATGTGAACAGAGCTGCCATTGCTGAGCCCCAAAGGAAAAGAATCCAAATTCTTTGCCAGTTTTGGAGAAATAAAGAATGAATTGTTGTGGTGGCTTTCTTCATGAATGTTTTGGGGTTCAAATTGCTTAGATTTTGGCTCCATCCTACACTTGTTGTTGTGCTTAAGGGTCTGCTATAATTCATGTATGTGTCCCTTTGCAAAAGCAGAGTCTCCAGTTGCCATAGCTGAATCAATCAATCCATTTCATAACCTGTAAGAATTTGGGTCTCTTATTCTGATATCATGTTAAATTCTTAAAAAGCTTACCTCGATGTATCCGAGATTTTCGGGATCGAGTTCTTCCATGATTAGGGAAGCATATTCCTCGGCTCGCTCTTTGAGTTTTGCAAGGTTGTTTGCGGAAGCGCTTAGCAAGATCAGCTCCTGCACTTCGCCTCTTGTGATTCTGCCATCTTCATTACTGTCGGCCCTGTTCGTTTTGATCGTAATGTCTCGCGATACAAACTCCAAAAGGAAATGAAAGAAAGCAAATGAAAGGAGAATCGTTCTTACATGTCGAAGAAGATTTGAAGGCGGGCATCAAAGCTTTGGTCTGAAATCTTCAACCAGAATTCATGGAGCTCTTCCACATTGATTTTCGAAATCCTCAATCCTTTTCGTCTTGCTAATGCATCGAATATTCTCAGGGCGAACTCCTTCGAATCCACCATTCCTGTCACAAATTCAGTTATTACTGTTACTGTCAGGAATGAAATACAGTTTTTAAATATAAAATTGTCAGCCACATTGTTTCAGTTATCTGACCGATGCATTCTGCGAAATCTTCTCTGGCGAGCAGTCCAGCTTGAGCCAGAGAATGGAACTTGGACTGGACTCTTCGCCAGAGTTCGTTGGCGTCAGATGCACCGGTAGTCTTGCTAATGAATCTGAGCCCTCGGAGGGCAGCCTGGGCGCTGGATCGGGTGCGCTGCAGCTGCGCATTGAGGCGGCGTGCGTCACGGGCAGACATGGCCGCCACCACCATATCATCCCTATCAAGGGAAGAGGCGGTGGAGGCGCGTGAGGAAGCAGACCGGAGCCAAGGGAACTTGTTGCGAATTCTGGCGGTGATGGAGAGACCGGCGTCGTCTTGCGAGTCCAACGCGGCGGCCGGAGCAATGCTGCGAACCAATACAGAATCATCTTCAACCTCCAATGTGATCTCAACAAACTCCTGGTGATTAACAAGGTCATTTAGAAACACAGGAAGCATTCCTTGTCCACCATCATCATGGCTGCAATCCCCATCCTCGTCCGCGTCCCCGAGTCGGCGGCTGTAGCTCGACCGGCGGGAATTGGAATGGGGAATTCCAAAAGAGGACCAAGACCTTGTCATTGAAGAAACAAGCAAGATAAATGGTGAGATTACATAATAGACATATTGATGTTGTTGAGAGAGGTGAAGGCTGTTTGTAAAGGTTTGGTAGAAATGGTGTCAACTAACTTGGAGAAAGGAAGGAAAAAAAAAACACACCTCTCAACCAATTCCCACACACACCATTTCAACGCTTTCTCTCAACTTGGTGAGTTATAATATATAATTTGGTGACAAAATTTCTGAAAGATAAAATAAAATAAAAGAGAATGGAGAAATCAATGAAATATTTATATAAAAAAAAATAAGAAACAGAATGACAGATAGAATAGAAGCAGCTCAGATGTTGAAATGGCAGAAAGACAACAGAACAGCAGCTTTCTCTCAACTTTGTGCTGTCGGATTATTCCAAATTTCCTTCATCTTTAATTTATCACTCCCCTTCCAAACCATCAATTATTCTAATTTCTATTAATACATTATTTTATTTTATGGAAACTTTCTGTATTTTCTCATTTTTTTAATTTCAATTGTAATTTATCCAATATATGCTAATGGGAAATCAAGATAATACCTTCTTTTTTTTTGGCAAAAATATTTAGATCCATTAATAACTCTTTTGTTTTTGTAATTTTTTTTTTTTTTTTTTTTTTTTTTTTTTTTTTTTTTTGACAACATGTCGGAGTGGGGGATTGAACCCAGGATCTCATGGTCAGTGGGGCGATACATTATGCTGCTCTTGTTGGCTATAATTATCTTTGTTAAAGACATTTGAAACCTTCACCAAATTTCAAAAATATGATCCATTTTTTTAAAAACTATTTTCTTTTTAATTTTCAAAAGTGGTAAGATTTTTTAAAACATTTTTTTTTACATGTGCGATGTGGGGTGAGAATCAAACCTAAGACCTCTTGGTCTCTAGTCGTTACATCATGTCAGTTGAACTATACTCTTGTTGACATTTTTTAAAACATCTTTAGGTTTAACTTAATTTTCGAAAGAAAAAAATATCATAAACAAAATGGTTATCAAATCTTAAAGAGACCTTAACAAATCATAACGCAATATTCATGATATTATATTTAATTAATTTACTTAAGTTTGAAATGTAATTTGATATATTATTATTATTATTATTTTTTATTTTTTATTTTTTTTGCAAAGAGAATTTGATACAATTTTGAGAGTTTAAAATTAACTAAACTTATCAAATTGTGAGGAAGATTTTTTTTTTTTTAAAAAAATATTTAATTAATTTAAGATAATGAGAGGTAGATTAAATATCTGACCTCGATTATTGGATGATATTTATGACTTCTTAATTATTAATTTATATTTATGTCAAGAGAAATTAAATTTATTTGATAAGTATATTTTGAACATGCATGAATAATAATTGAGAGTTGTGGTGGCTAAGGAAAAGAAAAAAAAAAGAAAAAAAAAGTTTTACATTTGGGGTGTGTTGGGAGGCTGAAATGCAAATGTGGTTGTGTTGTCCCATCAATCTCATGCATCAATTTTTTTTATTAAAAAAAAAATAAATAAATAAAAAAGCTGATAACATAACATAAAATCCTTCTCTCTCTCTCCACTTTGTGTTTGTAAACATGAAT
Organism: Herpetospermum pedunculosum; assembly: GCA_028017165.1. Lineage (NCBI taxonomy): Eukaryota > Viridiplantae > Streptophyta > Magnoliopsida > Cucurbitales > Cucurbitaceae > Herpetospermum > Herpetospermum pedunculosum. Next base: position 45,215,978 of record CM051528.1, on the reverse strand, counting down.
GATGCATAAGTGATGGATGGATGATGATGGTGTTGGTGTTGGTGTTTGGTGCATATAAACACTCTCAATTGTGTGAATTTTAAGCTTTTTAATTCTTTCATTATAACAAATATTAATCAATCATTTTTTTCTTTTTCTTTTTTACTGTTATTATATATTTTTCTTTTTTCATGTTTCTAGATGAACTCTTCTAATTCATTGTTTATTACGCATTTAATGGAAAAGCCCTCCTAACTAACATAATCTTAATTTCAACAATATTTCTATTCAATAATAACAACTTTACTTTTTAGTCCTAATAATGTTTAATTAATTAACATGTTAATAAATTACAACATCATTGACCAGAGAAAATTATTATCTTTTCGTCCTATATTCATTTTTTTTTATAATATGTATGAATAGAAAATTGAATCTAAGTTCTCATAGTCACTAGTAGATACATGGTGTTAGTTGAACTATGCTCTTGTTGTCTTGCGTTATATATTCAAGTTGTATTGAGTTGAGCGTTATGCGGGTTGAACTATGTTTTTTTTTTACAAATAAGAAAAATGAGAAAAAGAATTGATTTATAAAAATGTTTGTATTTAAATGAAGCAAATGAAATATTTAAGAGTGTGGGATGTGTGTGAGCTTTAAAAGTTGTAAATAATTCAAGTTTATACAACAAAATTTTACTTTACAATAAGCAAATTTGCATACAAAAATTATGTTTGAGAATAATTTTCACACGACATCATATTTAAGAGTTTTTTTTTTTTTTTCTCTAAAACACTTGAAAGTGCTTTGTGAGAAAATATTTGTAGCATGCTTTTTGCTCAAATACTTAATTTAGAAACACTTCAAAAATCACTTTTAAAATATAAAACCAAGTATCAAAATAAATTGTTTTTAAACACACCTTTAGATAAAATTGTAATTAAAATGATGGTTGTTGATACCAATTTTTGGTACCAACGGTGAATTTTATATTTGATGTGGAACGAACTTTGACCTGCAATACCAAAGAGAGAACAAGAAACTGAGTTTAGACTGTTGTGACACTTACCACACCGATTCTGACGCTCAAAATAGTGTTTAGAGAAAGAGAGGGAGTTTAATATGGAAAGAATAGTAGTCTAATGACAAGTATTTTGCCTACCTTTTCTTCTTCTCAATCCTTCTTTATATAAACATTCCAAGTGACCGTTTTGTGAACGTTTTCCACAATTAAACGCGTCATTATGGTGATAATAATTTCCGAGCGTTACAAGGATTACGTAACTGCCTGGGGAGAGGCGTTTCTTGGCTGGCCGGGCTGATTCCGATGGGGGTCGGCCTCTTCATCTGCTTGGTCGATCCCCGTGGGGTCGATTTTTTCCTTTTGGCCAGTCACTCCCTCTGAGGAGGTCAGTCCCTTCATCTGATTCACGGGTTGATCTTAACTGATTAAGCCTCCTTAGGGTTTAGTCTATTGGGTATTTTATTACTTAGGTTCGATTATTTCGCCCATAACAGTTACCCCCACTCTCGTGTTGGGTTTTGTAAGTGAAGCGATGTGCTCTTTGCACAACCACTTTTTGCACCCAAGTTGAGAGTCTACTTGTGGCGGTACTTGTGTTACTCGTCGAGGTGAGATCTTGTTGACCTCTCGTGGGGGTCATACCATCGGTTCCTCACAAAGCGGGTCATCCTTTTTGGTTTCCGGAGGGGGTCGTCTGTTTCGGTTCCTCCGGAGGGGATCCTTCTTTTCGGTTCGAGGAGATCACTCCTCCCAAGGGAGTCACGTATCTCGTTCCTTCCGAGAGGCTCAGTCCTCCCAAGGGAGTCACGTATCTCGCTCCACTCTGAGAGGGTCACTCCTCTTAAGGGGGTCGCGCATCTCGCTCCTCTCCGAGGGGGTCACTCCTCCTAAGGGGGTCACGTATCTCGCTCATCTCTGAGGGGTTTACTCTTCTCCAAGGGGGTCATGTATCTATGTTTTGGCTTATTTGGGTCGACACTTTTAGTTTGGGTCTAATCCTATCGGGATCAATTTTCTTAGAGAGGGGCTGACCCTACGAAACGAGCGCCCCATTATGCCAGGGCGACCCCTCAGGGGTCGGCTCCTTTCACATGTCGATCTTTTGTAAGATCGACTTCCTATGTTGAGCCTCGTCCGTACCCCTGTCAGTTTCGACTCGTATGAATCAGCTTGAACCCCCGTCGGGATTCAACTTATGTAACGTCAATTCCTGTCAGTTTTGACTTTTGTTACTATTTGTTTAGGTGTAACTTCTCACCGAGTGATGTTGGTGGCAGACTGTTTGAGGATGTTATCCAAGAAACGACCTGTGTGATGGAGCGCATGTAGCGCAGCGGAAGCGAGTCAGATCAATTGACACTCTAAATTTATCAATTTAACTAAACAAGAAACATGCTCAAAACTAGCAAATAAAATAAATTAGAACACATACCTCTTGTAGTTCTAAAATCTTCCAATCCCGATGCTCGAATCTCCTCACGAACATCTTGCTTCTCTCGAACACTTCGAGGACCACCTCTGGTAGTCCCGCTTTCCTCGGGCCGAGCAACAGAGTGGTGAGACTCTTTTACAAGAGAAAAGTTTGGAAGAGATGGAGGAGAAGTTGATCTATGTAGGGATTTTATCTTTGATGCATTTAATGAGAGTTTGTTCTTAATCTATACCTAACATTTATTATTTCAAGCATCTTCTTCTCATAAGCATATCACACTAACAAGCATCTTTGATTGGATTGACACTCTAATTGTTTATGCATGCTAAATAGTTAAAGATTAATGGCACGAGTGCATGTCTTAATCGCCAAGTAACAAGGGTTCAATTATGCCTAAGTGACGTCGGTAGGTCGTGATCACTCTAGTTTGCATGATGGGCTTCGAGTTAGAAGACACCTCAGGCTATTCGGTAGGGGTCCCAAATGAATAGACAGTGATAATGTTTCCCGTCATTGGCAATTAATCGATATGGAACGATCGCCCCTAGTTGATTAATTACCAAGTTTAATAAGGAGTGCATGGTCTAAATTAATTCTTTGTGTTGTTTGTTACGAGTCCGGGCAAGCAAGCTGTGTGCTTAGAATATAATAGTTAAGTTCGTTAGAATCTCTATGATCTAAGTTGTATCAAAATAAATATTGATCCTTTAAATTAGGAGCACTGATTACAAGTTTATTTTCTCGCATTTAATTTCTGTTCGTTAATTTTCTGCATGTTTTAGTTTTGAGAGGTATTGCAGTGTACTTAGACTGGCTTACGCGTCCCCACATACGACATCAACTGTTGATACCGATATTTGGTATCAACGGTGAATTTGATACTTGATGTGGAATGAGCTTTGATCCACAATACCAAAGGGAACAAGAAATTGAGCTTAGACCGGTGTGACACTTACCACACGGGCTCTGACGCTCAAGTTAGTGTTGAGAGAGAGAGTTTAATATGGAAAGAATAATATTCCAATGACAAGTATTTTGCCTACCTTTTCTTTTTCTCAATCTCTTCTTTATATAGATCTTCTAAGTGATCGTTTTGTGAACTTTTTCACAATTAAACAGTTCATTGGTGATAATAACTCCCGGGTATTACAAGGATTATGTAACTGTCTGGAGAGAGACGTTTCTTGGTTGGTCGGGCCGACCTTGTGGGGTCGGCCACTCTACTTGGTCGAGCCGACCCTGAGAGGGTAGGCCTCTTCACTTGGTCGAGCTGACCTCGAGGGGGGTCGACCTCTTCACTCGGTCGAGCCGACTCCGAAGGGGGTCAACCTCTTCCTTTGTCCGAGCCAAGCTCGGGGGAGTCAACCTTTTCCTCCTGCTTGGCCACTCCCTATGAGGAAGTCAGGCCCTTCATATGATTTTCACGGGTTGGTCTTAGCTAATTGGGCCTCTTTTTAAGGTTTAGTCTATTGGATGTTTTATTACTTGGGTTCGATTATTTCGCCCATAACAATTGTTATTTAACGAAAAGAGCGTAAAGAAAATAATAATTAGAGGGATATGTTGGTGTTAGTGTTAGTTTAGTTTACTTCCTTGTGATTTAATGCATGAGTGAAAATTTTTCTATACTACGGTAGTATGGGTATCACTCTCATTAATTGGTTGTCATGTCATCATCTTGTAAGATTGATGTGAAGTCCAACAATATTAAACAATTATTTATGATAGAAAAATTATTGGAGGAATTGTAAAAATAGCAAAAACAATTAGGCTAATTGCATTTCTAGCAACTATGTTAGTTGAGTCTTTGCATATATAGCAAAAAAATCACGGTAATCGCGTGTTAATCATTAATCTAAAAGTTGAAAAGTCGAAAATACCCTCCTCTAACACTTTAAAGTAATCACATGTTAATCACTAACCTAAATGATTGCATGTTGATACACCTCTGTTGATACACATCTGATATACTTTTCCATTTCTTTTTACATTCAAAATATTTAAGCTCAACCCAAATGAAAAAATTGAAGCCCGTTTATAATGAAAATGTCGAAAATACCCTCTCTCTCAAAGTAATCAACTTGTATAATCATGCGTTAAACCTAGAAGTAACTTTTTGAAACTTTTACGATTTCTCTTATCATTGCGATTTTCCTCTCCATTCAACGTCGATTGATTCACTCTTGTTGTTTTGTTCTACTCACCAAGTACAAGGTAATAATTCTTTGAAATTACTTGTACTTTAGATTCACTCTTGTTTTAAACGAAGGTGAAGCCTGATTATTGTTTGTTTTTCACCTTTTTTTGGGTGTATCACTCTTGTTTTAATTTACTATTTGTCTAGAAATTGAATGAAGGTGAAGTCTGATTACTGTTTGTTTTTCTTCCAATATTGTTTCCCTTTTTCACTTATTACATCATCTTGATAATTTAGATTACAACATGATATCCATCAGTAGCTCTTGATTATGTGGATGATAAACTACCTAATTTTCCACTTAATTTATACAACACATATAAGGTGAATCAGTTGTATAACTAATGCACCAAATCTAGGGTTTATCAGTAGTACAACTGATACACCAAATATAAGGTAAATCAGTTGTACAACTGATACACCCAATAGAAAGTAAATCTGATGTACAACTGATATACCAAATAGAAGGTAAATCAGTTGTACACAATTGATACACCAAATATAAAATATATCAAGTGTCACTGATACACCGAATAGAAGGTAAATCAGTTGTATAACTGAAACATCCAATAGAAGATAAATTAGATGTACAACTGATACACCAAATATAAGGTATATCAGTTGTACAACTGATACACCAAATATAAGGTATATCAGTTGTACAGCTGATACACCAAATCTAAGGTAAATTAGTTATACAACCGATACACCAAATATAAGGTATATTATGTGTCACTGATACACCAAATGCAAGGTAAATCAGTTGTACAACTGATATACCAAATATAAGGTAAATCAGTTGTACAATTGATACACCAAATATAAGGTATATCAAGTGTCACTAATACACTAAATAGAAGGTAAATCAATTGTATAAATGATACACCCAATAGAAGGTAAATCTGTTGTACAACGGATACACCAAATATAAGGTATATCATGTGTCACTGATACACCAAATATAAGGTAAGTCAGTTGTATAACTGATACACCAAATATAAGGTACATTAGGTGTCACTCATAAACTAAATAGAAGGTAAATTAGTTGTATAATTGATACACTTTTAGAATGTAAATCAATCGTATAATTGATACACTAAATATAAGGTAAATCAGTTGTACAACTGATACACCAAATATAAGGTAAATCAGTTTTATAACTGATACACCAAATATAAGGGTTATCAAATATGAGTTAAATCAGTTGTACAACTGATACACCAAATATAAACTAAATTAGTTTTATAACTGATACACCAAATATAAGGGTTATCAAATATAAGGTAGTTATATAACTGATACACTAAATATAAGGTAAATCAGTTGTCATTGATACATCAAATATAAGGTAAACTAGACGTAGAATTGATACACCAAATATGAGGTATATCAGGTGTCACTGATACACCAAATAGAAGGTAAATCAGTTGTACAATTGATACACCAAATAGAAGGTAAATCAGTTATAGAACTTGATGGAGCGTATCACGCTGTGGAAACGATTTTGGATCGATGATACTCTAATTTCATTAATTTAATAAATAGAAAACATGCTCAAAATACGGAAATAAGAGAAATTAGAAAAACATACCCTTGTAGGTCTAATTTTTTCAAGCTCTGCCGCTCGTTCCTCGTCACGAATTCTTCCGGCCTCTTCTCACGAATGACCCGATGACCATCCCAGGTAATCCCGCTATCCTCGGCGCCGCGCAACGGAATTGTAGGACTCCGAAAATAAAAGAAAACAGAAAGAAAGAAGGAGATGGAAGAAATGTAACTTCAAAAACTTCAGGCAGAGGTAGAAGGAGACTAACTTCAAATTTGAGTTTCTGAAACTCAACATCATTGACTCAACATCATTGGCAGAGGTAGAAGGAGACTAACTTCAAATTTGAGTTTCTGACACTCAACATCATTTTAAGAACCCCATCTCATTCTTCTGTATTTAGCCAACTAAAGTTATATATATATATATATATATATATATATATATATATATATTATTTTAAAAATTAATTCTCAATTAATTTTTTAAATAATAATAAATATTTTATTTATTAAACTTTTTTAATAAATAATATATATATATATATATATATATTAATTAATTAAACTTTTTAATTAATTAATCTTATTTAAGTAATATCAAATATTAATTAAATAAAATGGCTAAACCCGATTTTCTGAAAATTGACTTTTTGGGCATGAATTGTATTCATGTTTTAGACCATTCCCATATTTAAATATGTCCATCATTCTTCCATAAACCGAATTTGAACAATTCAAAAAAAAAAAAAATTCATTTTGTTTTCTATATTGTTGCACGGCGTTATCCGAGCTAGCTAGGAGAACCTACAGATCATGAGCTCCAACAATACGAGATTATTCGGTCAAAACTCTTTTAACCTGAATCAATCAACTTTCGTTAACCCCGGAGACTCCACTCTAGTCTGAGGGTTGCACTCTCCTCACTGTAGATATATTATGTCCTCTTGATATAACCGTTATGGGCAAGTCAACCCTTCACAGGTTGTTTGTAATCACAACTGGGTCATTTTAAACCGTTTAACCCCTGAATTACGTCTTGTTCCTTAAGTACCACTGACACCTCTAATGAACAATAGATCTGTGGTCCAACCAACAGATCAAATAACCCTCTCATCTCATGAGAGTGTGAGTGCTCATTGTTCAAGCCCCAGAGTCAGCTATTAAGGGAACAACCTATCTACTAACCCTGAAGAGCGAGTTAGGAGTGAATTTCATCTTACTACACTATCTCCCCAGCTACCTATTGAACTTTATCCCCAAGATGATTGGATTATTGAGTCGGCGCTATTGGGCCACTCTCACTCGTACAAGTCAAATGATACTGTCTAATAAGCAGGAGTTCATAGTAAGCTCAGGATTAAGATCGAGTTACCTAGGTCATCAGGTGAAATAGTCGGTCTCTTCAGTAAACGACGTTATAAAGAGAGAGCGACTTTTTCGTAGTTCAGTCTTATGCAAACTCATTGGATAGGACACCCCCGCTCGCACATCTCCATGTGAAACGATTCGGATCACGTAGTTTTGTACAATACAAACCGAGCCGCATCCAATAATGTTACCAGGATAAGGTACCCAGCCTTATCCGTATACTTTAGACCATTTTGTCTGTCTACTTGAACTTGATCCACATCCATGTCATACATGAAGCTCAAGTACTCATCATTCGCCATGGGTGTTGGTTATTGGTCTAGGATAAACCAAACACGTTTCACTTTATTCTAGTAAACTTTTTTACTGAATAAAACTAATAACTTTTTATTCTAAATAGATATTTACAAACATAACTGTTTACAAACCACGAGTTTTAGGACATAAAACCCAACAAAAATGATACACCAAGTATTAAGTAAATCAGTTGTATAACTGATACACCAAATAAAAATGTTAAGAAGGGTAAATTGGGAATATAAAAAAAATGAAAAATCTAACTTTTAGAAATTTTTCTATATTTACAAATCAAAAAAAGTGTAGCTAAATTTTTAATTAGCCTAATTTATTTTGCTATCTTTTATAATTTTTCAAAATTAGTAGTGTGAACATTGAGAGTATGTATTGCGAGAGTACTAGAAATATTTTCATATACGAGGGATTATGAGGTGCATAAAGCATGGTAAAATTTATGATACTACGAACGTATGAAACTTCATATATTTATTGTCTGTCACGTGATCATATATCACTTTAAAAATGATGTAGGGTCCATCAACATTTAAAAAAAATGATGGTTTAAATCTCATTTCGGTCTCTAAACTTTAAAAATTATTTCATTTTGATTTCTAAACTTTTAAAATGTTTATTTTAGTCTCTCAACTTTTAGGATTGTTCCATTTTTTTTCTCTAAACTTTTAAAATGTCTATTTTAATTTTATGAGTAACTATTAACAAATTAAAAAACATAAATTCAAGTATATATTATTTATAAGATGTTAACATGAACGTGTAATCAAAATTACATTGGTTAAAACCAATTATTGGTAAGAAAATTTTGGGTGAAAAAGTCGTATAACAAGGACAGAAATTGTTCTTTTTTCTGAAGCTCAAAAATTAAAATAAAATTAAGGAATCAAAATAATTATTTTTAGAAACTAAAATAGATATTTTAAAAATTTATGAATCAAAACCGAACAATAATAAAAGTTTGAAACGGTATAAGATTTAAAAAAAAAAAAAAATAAAAAAATATATATATATATATATATATATATATATATATATATATATATAAAAGTTTGAGACGGTATAAGATTTAAACAAGATATTATATATATATATATATATATAAATTCATAATTATAAAGCTACCTCACAATATCCATATTATTCCCACCAAATTAACTAGTCACGTAATTGTTTTTATTTGTTTCTAACTAAATTAGATCTTACGCAAGAAATCCAGTACGACACAATGATTGATGCTCCCTCCCAATCGTAATGCAGTACCACATATCCCAACTTCATCCCTTCCTAAATAAATTGGAAGTACAGCTCTCGAACTCTATATGGATATTATCAAATCTCTTAAGTATAGTTGAATTGACATAGAGTAGGCAAAGTTAAAAGTTTAATTTTTCACTCTGCATTAATTAAATATCTTTATAAAAAAAAATTGACCATTTTTTTAACATTTAACTCAAACCATTATATATTTCTTTATGTCTCGGTTACAATATATCTCTCTAATTTTAAAATTTTTTTTTTAACTTTGTTTGGTTTAGTCAAATTTCTCAAAATATCCATATCGATTATTGTTATATGATAATATTGTTTTTTTTTTTTTTGTATGACAAGATATGAAAAGTTCATGAGGTAGGTTTATGACTAAAAATAAATTATCTAAATATGGGTGAGTTTCCTACCCATCTTTAAAAATCTTAATTTTCTAAATCACTTGTTTAAATAAAATGTGTAGGTAATAGCAACCTCATATATATTTTTTTTAATATATATATATATATACTTAAAAAATTAAAAAGGTTAAATTGAAATGATGCTCAAATCATATCATAATAAACGTATAGAAAATCCCTTAATCCTCCTTCATCTTTGACAATTTTCAAACATATAAAAAACAGAGCTCACTTTCAATCCAATTCCAAATTTCATTTATCACAATGCACTCATGTTATATTGTTTTATTATTACTTTTTTTGTGTGTGTTAATTATATCAAAATAATTAATTAAATCTAAAATGTAAATATTTTAAACTAGCTTTTTTACCTAAAAAAAATAAATAAATAAGTATAACGTACAATTAGATAATAAAAAAATAATAATAAAAAAAATTATCGCAGCTACCATAAAATACTGATTTTGCCTATGAGACATTGACACATTGTGCTGGTCAACTATATACATAAATGTACTACTCAAAACCATCATGTGCAATCATCCCTTGATTTTGTCCCAACTATAGTACTCTCTATCTCTAGACAATACAATATGATGAAGGACAAAATAATAATTTTGATAATTTAATTCAATAAATTATATGAATAATTAATTAATTAGTAGATATTAAACAACATTAAATTTCATATTAATAATGTAAACGAATTACTTCAATACATGGTTCCATTCCCAACCTAATTTTAATGGATAATGATAGAATTAGAATAGTTTTTCATAAACTTGGTCTTGTCAACCAAACATATGGTCACCATAAATTAAGCCTAAAGACTTAGCATGCTTGTTACCTTCATTATAGCCTAGTCTTACTATGTGGTTAGGCTAATTATACATTTGTAACTAGTATATAAATGAGGTTCCCTCAATTGAATAAAGCATCAAAAGTCATATTGTTTCATGGTATCAGAGCCTTAGGGCAAAATTCTTCTTTCTTTTCTTCTCCTCCCTTTTTCGGCAGCCATCATGCCTACCTCAACAGTAGCCAACATGTCTACCTCAACGACAGCCAACAAATCCTCCTTCCACCCGACTCTTGTTGTATCTAACATCAAGAACCATGTCTCCATCACTCTTGAGATGGAAAATGTCCAATATGCGACATGGGCGGAACTCTTCAAAATTTAGGCACGGTCTCATCGGGTCCTCAATCACATCATTCTACCGAAAGATGGCGTCGTTGAGCCTACAACCGACGAGGAGAAAGAACTATGGATAGTCCTCGATGCTACAGTTCTACAATGGATTTATGCAACTATTTCGCATGACTTGTTGCATACAATTCTCGAACCTGACTCAACGACAATGGAAGCTTGGAATCGATTGCATGATATATTCCAAGACAACAAAAATTCTCGTGCGGTAACACTTGAGCAAGAATTCTCTCACACAAACATGGAGGATTTTCCTAATGCCTCCGTGTATTGTCAACGGCTCAAGATTCTATCAGATGAACTCAAGAACGTTGGGGCTCCGGTCTCGAACAACCGTCTCGTTCTTCAATTAGTCGTCGGTCTCACCGAAGCTTATAGAGGAGTCGGCACAATCATTCGTCAAAGTGATCCCCTTCCACTATTCTATAAAGCTCGTTCCATGCTCACTCTTGAAGAGGCAGACTTAGCAAAACAGACCGCCACGAATTCTCATGTCGCCATGATCGCTCGAACAACCGATGATAATTCTTCATCGAATTCTGCCCCACCAAACCGCAACGACCGTCATGACAATAGAGGTCAAAATCGCCACAACGGAGGTAAGAACCGCGGGGGTGGCAGGGGTGGAGTCAAGGTCGGCGGCGGTCGAAATGGTAGTAGCAGCGGTAGCAAACAACAGCGTTCCGATCAGCAACATTGGCAGTCGTGGACGAACAATGGGCAGCCGTGGGCGAACAGTGGGCCGCCGTGGACGGGTAGTGGACACCAACAGTGGCCGTGGTCTTTTCCCTCTTGGGCGGTTCCTCCTTGCCCTTACCCAACGACTTCTTAGACCCGACCCAACAATCCACAATGACAAAATGGGGTCCTAGGCCCACGCCCACAGCAGGCATATTCTGCCACCGACCAACCCACTCCAACCGACATCGAGGCCGCAATGCACATGTTGCGTGCTCAATGTGTAAATTAAAATGCGATGTGAGAGCACTCAGAACATGCAAGCATACATGGTCTTGTAGCAAGTAATAAGTATTTTTTCATTCGATTTCCCACAGAGATTTATTTTTAGTTACTAGCGAAGTGAGATGTTAAATTAGGAAGGATGGTTTAAATGGGGTAGAATTGAGATTAATGTGCCTAACTAATAAAGAACGTGCGAGATATGCAAGCATAAACAAAGACAAATAAAGAGGTTAACTTGAATGTAGGAGAAAAATGATTGCGGAGAAAGCAATTATCTAGCAATAAAATCGCAAAACAGAAAACTAAGAAAAATGGCTAAGGCAAAAATTTAAACTAAGAAAATTGCGTAGACAACAATTTTCTAGCAATTGTACTAACAGCGTTTTAAGGGTGAAGGGTGGAAACAAGGGCTACTAACGACTCTTCTATAGGCTTTTTCATACGATTCTTCAGCAATAGATCAACTTATCATGCATCAAATTAACTCATTCTCATGTATCTCTCGATTTCATGCATTAGATCCTTTAGTTCACTCATGTCCAAGTAAGACTCAAGCATCTATTTATATAAGCAAGTTAATGATTTGTGCTAGGAAAACGCCTATTCCTAGGTCGTTTTCTGGCTACCATGAAAGGCTAGCATGAATGGACGACTCTGAACTCTTTCTCCTTCCGGAGGTTAGGAGTTCTTTGGACAAAATGGATGGCCAATTGAAATTGCCCGTGGGATGAAGCACACATACATTCAATGCATTTGAAGCTAACCTACATGCCGAATTCACGTATTTCTACCTATAGATTCATCGTTAGCAGACCCTTATATGGTTTAGTTACTCATGGACAATGATGGAGTGAGAAGTTTAGATAGATTAAGCATCATTAACAGTAAAATGAAAGTAAAGACAGAGACCGAAAGCGATAAAGAGACTGCAACGTGGGTAAACGATCCTTTGATTACGTGAGATTCGAAACTTAATGTGCAACGATTACAACAAAAAAAACTAAAGGGGTGAAGACGACTTGAAAGGCAATAGCCAACAGAAGTGAATAACAGAAAGCAGTAGAGAAAATAGATGGCAAAAAGCAGTAAAAAGCGTATAAATGTGTGCGTAAAGCCCCTCGTCGCAAGCGCCTCGGATGAAGGGAGAAGGAGAGCTTTGTTTGGATGAATCCAATCAGAAGAGAAGAAAGATCTTCTCTTCTTCCTCTCAGATTATCGATTCCAACAGCTGAGTCCTTCACGCCAACAAACGGAAGAGAAAACAGGGAGAAGAAACTGCGTTGAGATGAGAGTTCTACGCTTCCAAGCTTGTTGTTCTCCTTCCCCCTTGACCTCCTTTTATAGTGTTTTGCAGGTACGATTCGGCCAAGGAGAACCATCCATTCTGAACGACGACCTTTCACGTGGCAGCATGAGAGAAATTGGAAGGCTAAAAGATCGCTACAAAACACAAGACGGTTAGAACAACTTAACATTTTCACTTAAAACATTGCGGAGACAGCAATGTTTTCGCAATGTTCCTGCAATACAGAAAATTCAACTCTTTAGCTTTGTTTTCGATTCTTTTTCCTTTCTTTTACACATAAGTCCTGATTTAGTCTCATTCTACAAATTCTCATATATAAGCACATGTTTAGACTAAATTCTATTAAAAACGCTTAAGAGTGTACACCATTCTATAGCAAATAAGTCCCTAAAATATGCACTTTTGGAGACGTAACACACCCCCAAACTTAAGTTATTGCTCGTCCTCGAGCAATATAAGGGCTTACTTGGGCTATTATCACTCTATCTAACTACTTGCTGACTTCCCTAAGTTCACTATCTAAGGCATGGCTGTCCTGTGACACTTTTCTAAATTCAAACTAACTCCCTATTTTGCTTATTCTGATTTCTCTTGCCTTGTAAACCTACTGCTCTTATAACTCTCCTACAACTAATCTATCTGCTTTGGTCATTAGATTCATTGTGCAACTATCCCTAAGGTTTCGAATTCTGCTTTGCTCTACCCCAGACTCAGTACATGCTTCTAAGGTATTTTTAATTTAGCTACCTAGGAATCCTCACAGTCATACCAAGCTTAGCACATGCAAGAATCAGAGTACAGTCCATAGAACAACTAAGCTTTGGCATCACTGTATTGGATCAACACTCATCTCCCTTGACAAACCTACAAGCTACAGCCCTGTGCTTAGCAAACTGAGGATCAGAGTTCATTCATAAAGGACACCTAAGCACATAAGCTATGACTCGCAGGCATACACTCTTCTTCCTTGGTTTTCCTTTTCCTTCTTTTTCTTTTCCTAGTAGAGTCTCTTCTTTTGGTTTGCCTTTTGATGCAGTGCCACTTGTGGGTTACACAAATGGTCCTGATTACTCAGCAACCTCAAGAGAGACACTACTCTTTATTTTTGCTTTTCAGTTTTTCTTTTCATCATTTTTTTTTTCAAAGAAGAAGAATGCTCATGTCTAAGAAGGGAGAGAGGAATGTTCCTAGGCCTAGGGCTGCCTCCCCCAAACTTAAACTACTCATTGTCCCCAATGAGAGTCTGAGGTGGCACCCCCCCCCCCCCCCCCCAAACTTGTCCTAGAAGCATCTAGTCTAGGGCAAAACAAACAGAATTTAAAATTCCTAGGCATAAAAACGACCTTCCTAAAGCAGACAACTCAGATGCAGAAACTGTGTAAAAACAACATAGTGAGGGCTTATAGAGGTTCATGCTTAGCACTAAAGAAAGCTAATTTAAACTATCAAAGGTGTACTAAGACACTCATCCAACATGCTTAGCAGATAGATTACATAATGAAGTCAGTACAGCAGCAACATATCGAGATATAAACAGAAACAACCCATCCAACAGTCAGCCAATAGCATGCAAAAACTAACAAAAATTGCGGACTCTGCAAAACATTCGCAATAAACCTACAGAGCATTTATAGCATTGATCAAGGCTCCCAGCATGCTATTCCAGACATCCCAAAAACTATCCTAAACAGTAAAACTAACTAGACTAACTACTCAGATACCATCAAACAAAAGTAAACTAGCCTAAACAAACAAAAGAACAAATAAAACAGATCAAGAATTCGATTAATAACAAGGGTCACAAGTCACAGAAAAGCAAGTTGTTTTTTCTTTATTTTTAAGAGGGAACAGAAAACTCCCTCGAATGCCTTTCAGATTGGCATTCAAACATCTTCATCCTCATCTCTCCTTTCTCTAGGAGGCGCCCATGGCTTCAACAGGTCAGTAGGGAAGGCAGGGAAGATGCATCCCAGCTGGTCAGCCACATCCTTGTCCCTTGCTTGTGCATACTCCGCCCACTGAGCCATCTTGTGCTGCAGGTCCATTAAGCAGGCCATGGACAATGACTGTGCAGCAGCCAAGCTGTCCATCTCGAATTCCATGTTGCCCCTCCGACGCATCCTCAAGAGGGTGGGCAGCTTCAGATGGCCCGTGTAAGCCAACTGCTTCTCATTCTTCTCCATTGGCACTCCTGCACGAAGGCACAATTTAGTTATGGTATTTGGGAAGAATAACTGACCCTTACCTTTCTTTGAACAGTCAGCAATTGAGGCAGCAACGACTTCACCAACGTCAATGGTGAGCCCTCGCATGATGGCGTACAACAGCAAGGATCGCCCCTGGTTGATAGTCGTCTCATGGGTCACAGGGAAGATACGTCTGCGCACAAAAGAGAACCAGACGGCCGCCTTATCCCTCAGGGTTGCACTCATCAGGGTGTGCTTCCCGTTTCTTGAAATGGCCCGAGATGCTTCTGGCTTGCCAATCGTGTGCAAGGCCTCTTCCAAGACTGCCTCAGAAGGCAGGTCAACCATTTTGGCGTAGTCCGAATGTGGATACCCTTTGAGCTCATAAGCCTCATTGATGGCATTGGCAGAGAAGTCGACCTCTACCCCCCTCACCGTGGACAGACATGCTTCAGGGTGGGTGAGGTTGGCGTAGAAGTCATACACCATGTCCGGATATGCAGGAATCGGGGGTCTGCACAACTCCTCCCAGCCATGGGTGATGATTCCTGCGCGCAAGAATTGCGGCAGGTCTGCCAACGCATCCAGGAATCCTCGCTCGTGGAGGAGTTCCTTCTTCCTCAATTCGAGGCTCTTGGCCTCTGCTTCTTGTGAGACAAACCTCGCAGCTCGAGGTTCGTCCTCGGTGTACATCTTTCTTTTCCCTTTCTCTTTTGCTTTGGCCGATTCAGCAGCCTCAACCTTCAATTTCTTTAAAGAAGGTTCACTCCCCACCTTCTTCTTCTTGGCTCGCTTGGAGGCCTTCGGCCGCTTGCCTTTCACGATCACCGGGGCCCTTTTCTTGAGACGTGCCTTGGAGGCCATTTGTTGGAGACAGTCCCCCAATGTTTCGTCCATTGAATCCCTGCTTCCCCCTCCATAGGGCTGTCAAGAATGACTTCCCTTAAGGGGGAGAAGACCTCCTCGTCCTCCGCCGGCTCTTCACTTGGCACCGAGTCTTGGTGCTCTTCAGATGGAGCTTCAGGCTCCGGCGTCTGTGGGGAAGGTTCAGGGCTTTGCCTGGCCGTCTCATAGGATGGGCGGCCACTCCCACGACTCGCCTCGCTGGGATTTTTTCTTGAATCGGTGGATCCTCCACCGCAACTGTCCACTTTCGTTTCTTAGGTGTACCGACTGGTTCAGAAGGACCAGCAGGTATCTCAGTCACCACCTTCCACTTCTTTCTTCGCACTGGTAGCTTCGGAGGCCGTGAGGGCTGCGCAGCGTCGGCGTCTGCTAAGGAAAGCAGCGCCTCTCTCGCAGCTTCTTCTGCGTCAGGCGACTTCTTTTTGGGCGTAGATCGATCTGCTCGCGTGGACACCATTGTCGTTCGTTGAGGATCTGAAGGTAGGAGATGCAGAGGAAGAAGAAGACTGAATTTTGGAGGTCCAACGGATTGAGAAAACGTAGAAGGCAGGGATCCACTGACGGCTATTTGTACTCGAGTGTATTCCAACGGCTCTATTCTGTTGCGGACTCAGCAACTTCTCCGCAATAAATTCACTTAGCCGTTGGGATATTTCTTGATTTAAGTTGCAAGATTCAGCAACCAAATCTTTGATTTAGCCCGATCTTCTTCGTGGATCTTCTCCCCTTGATTCATCTCCTTGATCTCCTCTTAAAGATCTCCTATTAAAATCCACCTAATTAAAACAAAAATCCGTAATTAAAATCACAAAATAAACACACAACAACAACCGAAAATACGAAAGAAAAAAAAACTAAGGCATAACCTTATGATGGATGAGCACAGTGGTCACTCATCCCCTCTCGATTCGATTCTCAAGCTTCAGATAAGAGGAAGGCCGAGAGTGTCTTCACATCTCCTTCCTCGTAGTAATGCTTCAATCGTGCACCATTGACCATAAACGGCTGCCCGTGGCTGAGGTTGCGAATCTCAATAGCACCATGAACAAAAACGTTAGTTATCACAAAAGGACCTGACCATCTGGACTTAAGTTTGCCTGGAAATAACCTTAACCGTGAGTTAAATAATAAGACATGTTGGCCTTTTTTAAAGTCCTTGATCCTAAGTCTACTATCATGCCAAATCTTAGTTTTTTCCTTATACATTTTAGCATTTTCATAGGACATATGTCTTAGCTCATCTAACTCATGTAATTGCAGAGACCGCAAAGTTCCAGCATCGGTCACGCAATAATTTAGTTCTTTTAAGGCCCAAAAGGCTTTGATTTCTAATTCGAAGGGAAGATGACATGCTTTTCCATACACTAGCCTATAAGGAGACATACTTAAGGGTGTTTTATATGCAGTTTTATATGCCCACAGTGCATCATCACTTCATGCTAAACGACTATGATTGTTGGTACATAATAAATATTTCATTCCAAAAATAAACTACTCCTAACATACGAAATCTAAGCAAAGCATGATAAAATCCTAATTTAAGAGTTTAGGGATAAAAAATCTCCCTTGTCAACCTGCCTCATATGGATATTCTTCAATGTTTTGAGGCATCACTTCTGCTTCGTTAAGATACTTAAGTCTTGATTTACGGGGTCGGACATTCTGCCACACCTTGAAATTGTTGATTCTTTCAAAGAGACTGCATGTTATAACATCCCAAGGTTTGTACTTTCTGTGCGTTGATTTTGTTTCTACAACATTTGCTACAACATAGCTTTGATGCGATGAGACTTCTTTTTCTGGCACATCTCTTTCTAACTCCTTCAGCTGGAGAATTTGTGGTGGTGGTGGCTGATAGCTCCATTTTGGAGCTATAATTATGTCCCTAATTGACGTTTATTATTAGCTTAATCTTGCTTTTATGTAACTATTGCAGGTGTTCTCGGTGCTTCGCTCTCGAGAGCGTTTCGACGCTTTTCGGAGCTTAATATCGCAATTTAAAGACATAAGAGCACTTCCCGGGAAGATCCATGAAAAGGGATGAAGTTTGGGTGCTTTGGGGAAATTGAGGGCGGAATTCCATGCAAAAACCCGAGAGCTAGCGTCGAGCGACAGCGTCGCGACGCTAGCTCGACGCTGCCCAGCGTCGAGACGCTGCCCTAGCGTCTCGACGCTCCGAAGTCTGAAGCGCTAAATTGAAGAAAAACCCGAGAGCTAGCGTCGAGCGACAGCGTCGCGACGCTAGCTCGACGCTGCCCAGCGTCGAGACGCTGCCCTAGCGTCTCGACGCTCCGAAGTCTGAAGCGCTAAATTGAAGAAAAACCCGAGAGCAAGCGTCGAGCGACAGCGTCTCGACGCTCGCTCGACGCCGCGCAGCGTCTCGACGCTGCGCGAGCGTCTCGACGCTACCCCGAGCGCGCGCGCGGATTATTTAGGGCGCAGCGTCGAGACGCTGCCCTAGCGTCTCGACGCTACGACGGATTACTTAAATTTCTGTCCGATTTTTAGCCGCGATTGTCATCTTCCACCTCGAGCTCCGCGCCTGATTTGACGTCCAGCAGCCATTTTTCACCATGGGAGGGGCTAAGAAGCTCGATTGGAAGCCGTCCCACGTCACACAAGTCATGAGTGAGTAGATTTACCGTTTTTTGGCTCGGGATTGTAAGGATAAGTGTAGTATGAATTCTTGGTGAGGTTGTGGATTGAAATTCTGAATTGGTTAGATATTTTGTTGAATTGAATTCTACTTCTTAGCTTAATCTATGAGCACGTTTGAATGATTTAGGACTAGGCACCCTTGATTTTGAGCATGTTCATTTGTTAAAGGATTTGATGCCGTGCCTCTCGTTTCCGCCAAGTAACAAGGAATTATGGCACCTTGAGCGTATTGGCGTCCTTACGCTTTTGGTGTTCGTTCTTCCCGAATTGGAATTCCAAATCGACATACTAATTTCGCGTCCAAATTAGATAGTCGTCACAGTTAGCTTGTTGCTACCGTTCGGTCTTGGGAGAGCGTTGGCCGCCAATGTCCGAACGGTATGCTTAATTAGCATAATTAATTATGTTTAATTAAATCCATGGAGCATGTCTGAGTTATTTATTAATTTTTAGACGAGCTGTGCATTCATTAAATTGTTTAACCATAATACTAATCAACCTATGAACCAAGAAGCATGCTAAATTTATTCCGATCGTCCCGAGTCGGAAACTCCGTTAGCTTAATTTCCCCATTTGATTGTTTCTATCTTAGTTACTTGAAAACCAACAATTACCACTTATTTCGCCTATATTAACAGTTTGCAAACTTGATTAAGATTAAGTCAAAATTCCTTAATTCCCTGCGGATCGACCCCGTTACTACTATTCTACAAATAGTTTAGTGATTTCGGGCATTTACAAATTTATTTTGGCGGGTCTCGACAACCCGATGATTGGCGATAGTTCAATAATATCGTTACCAAAATTGGCGCCGTTGCCGGGGAATCAAGTGTAATTCGGCCTGATTTAGATTTGATTTGTAAACTTTTAATTTTTACTTTAAAATTCTGTTTATTCTTTTATTATTTGCAATTTTGATCTCTTTGTTTAAGTGTGCTAGAAGTGCCAAATTTTTATTGAGAAAATGGAGACTGATGGTGAGATTGGAATCCCAAAAACGCTCAGACAATGGACATCATTTGCTATGGGCCACCAACCTTCTTGTATTTCCTACCCGGAAATTTCAGGTGAGTTTGTGCTTAAATCAGGGACAATTAATCTTTTACCCTCTTTTTGTGGTGAAGCAGATGAAGATCCTTATAAACACCTCAAGGATTTTCTAATGGTGAGTTCCGCGATGAAGCCTGGCGACATAACAAAAGATCAGCTCTACCTGAGAGCTTTTCCATTCACCCTGAAAGGTGAAGCTCGAGATTGGCTGCATTACTTGCCATCGGGGACCATCTCTACTTGGGAGAAGTTGCAGAGTCTATTCTTGGAAAGGTATTTCCCAGCTTCAAAGGCCAGAGCCGTGAGAAAAGATATACGACATTTTGAGCAAGAAAAGGACGAGGCATTTTACGAATATTGGGAGAGGTTCATTAAACTTTGTGAAAAATGTCCGAACCACTTGATAGCGGAAGTCGAGCTTATCGAATGCTTTTATGGTGGGTTGCTCACGCATGACCGCCAGATGCTTGATGCAGCAAGTGGAGGAGTCCTTTGGGAGAAAACGCCTGCGGAAGCCCGTCAGTTGATCTCCAACATAGCTGAGAACCGTCGCCAGTACGGAGGAGGAAACGAGCATTCTAAGATGTCTTCCGACATAAAAGTGCTCAAGGAACAAGTGTCTCAGGTATGTGGTTTAGTTCATACGATGCAAGAAAAATCATCTCGGGATGTTTCTTCTATTTCAGGTAAAGCTATTGAAAGCATGTTCAAATCGATCATGGAAGCTAGCGATGAGACAAGGTCACAGATTAAGTCTCTAAGAGATGAAGTCACGGAGGTGAAGGAAAGAATGGGTAGAGTTGAATCCCAAGCGGAAGGGGTTAGTGCTATAAACCTCAGAAGCGGTAAGGAAGTGCCATCTCAACCCACTCCCGTGAGTCCCCCAAACGATTCAGAGATATCTCCAGATAAGTGTTCTCAAGCACCCTCTGAAACTGTTGTAACACCTCCTATTATTTCTATGAAGTCTTACACTCCCGTTGCTCCCTTTCCTAGTAGGCTTGCAAGGCCATCTAAGGAGGCCGACAACGCGGATGTACTTGAGACATTGAGGAAGGTCGGGATCAATATACCGCTACTTGATGCAATTCAGCAAATCCCAAGGTACGCTAAATTTCTAAAGGAGATGTGCACTATGAAGAGAAAGACCAAAAGTGCTGAAAGAGTCGTGGTAAGCAAGAATGTTTCTGCCCTGCTAACCCAAGGTATTCCAAGCAAATGCCAGGATCCAGGTATGTTCCTCTTGCCATGTACTATAGGGGATAGAGAAATCGAGCACGCTATGCTAGACTTAGGAGCTTCAATTAATGTTATGCCATACTCAGTCTATAAGAGCCTCGGTTTAGAAGGTATGCAGGAAACTAGCATAGTTATCCAGTTAGCTAATAGGTCTTCTATTCATCCTCTAGGGGTGATTGAAGATGTGTTGGTTAAAGTTAAGGATTTAATTTTCCCTGCTGATTTTTATGTGATAAATTTGGAAGAAAGCACATCCACCACTTCTGTTTTACTTGGTAGACCATTCATGAAAACCGCTAGAACGAAAATTAATGTGCACGATGGAACCTTGTCTGTTGAGTATGAAGGGGATGTGTTCGAATTTAATGTTTTTGATGCAATGAAACAACGTGCTGATGTGCATTCTGTCTGTAAAATCGATCTTATCGATACTTTAGAACAAGAAGAATGCATGACTGTTGTTGATGGGGATGACCCACTCGTTTTTACTGAAACTGTTGGCAAAGTTGAAAGTAGTGATCCCATATTGGCTGAATTGTCTGAACAACCTACTTTTGCTTTAGAGACATGTGAAAAGCCAACTAAAATATTGCCGTCTCTTTTGCAGGCTCCCAAGTTGGAATTGAAGGAGTTGCCGGGTCATCTCAAGTACGTGTACTTGGGTGAGGTGGATACACTTCCGGTAATTATCTCCAAGGAGCTTACATCGGAGCAAGAAGGCGAGTTGGTCGAGGTTCTGAAAAAGAACAAAAGAGCCATGGGATGGACGTTGGCAGACTTGCACGGTTTGAGCCCAGTGCTGTGCATGCACAAGATTCGGCTGGATGAGGGAGCAAAGCCATCCCGAGAGCCTCAGCGGAGACTGAACCCTGCAATGAAAGAGGTAGTGTTGTCTGAAATACACAAACTCCTGGATGCAGGTATTATCTTTCCCATTTCTGATAGTCAATGGGTTAGCCCTATTCATGTTGTACCTAAAAAGACGGGCATAACTGTTATTAGAAATGATAAGGGGGAGTTAGTACCTAAGAGAGTTCAAAATGGGTGGAGGATGTGTATTGATTTTAGAAAACTGAATGACGTGACTAAGAAGGACCACTTTCCTATTCCCTTCATAGATCAAATGGTGGAGCGTTTAGCTGGGAAACCATTCTTCTGTTTTCTTGATGGTTTTTCTGGGTTTTACCAAATTCCCATAGCCCAAGAAGACCAAGAAAAGACTACTTTTACCTGTCCATTCGGAACTTACGCATATAGGAGAATGCCCTTTGGGCTTTGTAATGCTCCAGGGACTTTTCAGCGATGCATGATGAGCATATTTTCTGAATTTGTAGAAAAATGCATCGAAGTCTTTATGGATGATTTTACTGTATATGGAAGTTCGTTTAAAGATTGCCTGTTAAACTTGTCTAGAGTCATGGAAAGATGCATCGAAACTAATCTTGTTTTAAATTTTGAAAAGTGTCACTTCATGGCCAGTCAGGGCATAGTATTGGGTCACGTTGTGTCTGCTAAGGGGATAGAGGTTGATAAAGCTAAGATTGATGTCATATCTGATTTACCTTATCCCACGAATCTTCGGGAAGTACGTTCTTTTCTTGGTCACGCAGGTTTTTACCGCAGGTTCATTAAAGACTTCTCGAAGATAGTGACCCCGATGACCAGCTTGCTGAAAAAGGATGTTCCATTCTGTTTCGACAAAGAGTGCAAGCTTGCCTTTGATGTTCTGAAGAAGTGCTTGACCAACGCACCCATCATTCATCCACCGCAGTGGGGGACTCCTTTCGAGATCATGTGCGACGCAAGCAATTATGCCGTAGGCGCTGTGTTGGGCCAGAGGATAGACAAGAAGAGCCATGTGATTTATTATGCCTCGAGGACGCTCAATTCTGCGCAGATCGGTTACACAACAACAGAGAAGGAGCTGCTTTCCATAGTTTTCGCTCTTGATAAATTTCGGCCATATATTCTTGGATCTAAAGTAATTGTTTTTTCTGATCATGCAGCAGTTCGATACTTGATGAACAAGAAAGACTCGAAGCCTAGACTGCTCAGATGGGTACTACTACTCCAGGAGTTCGACGTCTCAGTTCAGGACAGAAAAGGATCAGAAAATACCGTTGCTGACCACTTGAGCCGCATTGTGCGTAATGAGGAGGACTTGCCTCTGAATGATGAGTTCCCTGATGAAGTTCTCTTCCAGGTAAGTGTGGAGACACCGTGGTACGCCGACATTGTCAACTACTTGGTCACAGGTACGTTCCCATTCGACTTTTCATATAATCAAAGAGCTAAGCTGAAGAGCGAAGCCAAGACATATGTTTGGGACGAGCCAGTTTTATGGAAATTTTGTGCTGACCAAGTTATTAGGAAATGCGTCCCTAAGTCTGAACATAGGTCCATCCTTACCTTTTGCCATGAATTTGCATGCGGGGGACACTTTGGGCAAAATAGAACTGCAAGGAAAATTTTAGATTGTGGGTTTTTCTGGCCATCACTGTTTAAGGACTGTTATGAGTTTTGTAAATCTTGTGATCAGTGTCAGAGAAAAGGGACCATCACTAGTAGGAATGAAATGCTCCAAAACCCCATTTTAACTTGTGAAATTTTTGAGGTTTGGGGTATGGACTTTATGGGACCCTTCCCCCCTTCATTTGGTTTCGTCTATATCTTATTGGCCGTGGACTACGTGTCTAAATGGGTGGAAGCTAAAGCTACCAAAGTTGATACCGCTAATGTTGTTTCCAGTTTTGTCAAATCTAACATTTTTAGCAGGTATGGAGTTCCACGAGCCATCATAAGTGACCAGGGGAGCCACTTCTGCAACAAAACGATCCAGGCCTTGATGAGGAAATATGGGGTCAATCATAAAATCTCTACCCCATATCATCCTCAGACCAATGGTCAAGCGGAGGTTTCCAATCGAGAGGTGAAGAGCATCCTCGAGAAAACAGTTAGTCCAGGAAGGAAGGATTGGAGCCTTAGGCTGGACGACGCTTTGTGGGCTTATCGTACGGCTTACAAAACCCCCATAGGGATGTCTCCCTACCGGATGGTTTATGGTAAAGCCTGTCATCTCCCCGTGGAGATCGAACACAAAGCTTACTGGGCCGTGAAGAAGTGCAACATGGACTTTGACTTGGCAGGCGAAGAAAGACTCCTCAAATTGCAAGAACTGGAGGAGCTTCGCCTGGATGCATATGAGAACTCGAAGACCTACAAGGAAAAGACCAAAATGTTCCACGACAGGCGAGTCGTTCGAAAGCACTTTCAAGTTGGTCAGAAGGTCCTCTTGTTCAACTCCCGCCTGAAGTTCATGCCAGGTAAACTTCGTTCCAGGTGGCTTGGTCCTTACATTATCACTGATGTTCATCACTATGGTGCAGTTAAAATTCAAAGTTTGGATACGGAAAAGGAGTACACAGTGAATGGCCAGCGATTAAAGATCTTTCATGAGGGAATGTCAGAGGACTTCGATGATCATGCCTACTTGCAAGAGCCTGATTACGAAAAAGGATAAAAGGAGTTTGGGTAAAGTCGAGCAATCGACTCTAAAAATTTGCGCTACTCGGAGGCACCCGAGCTTGAACTGTATATGCTTTCTATTTACATACCGTCTTTAGGATTAGTTTAGATTTCTACTCTGATGTTGTGAATTTTCAGGTGAAACAATGGCTCATCCTTGCGGTTTATTGGCTAATGTTAAAGCGCGCTCTACAACCCTCTAAGTCACAATTCAGGGAAGGTTTTCTTTCCTTTTGTTTTAACTGTGCATATTTGGTCCAATGAGGACATTGTCAATTTTTAAGTTGGGGGTGTTGGTGGGTTGTGCCTTTGTCGAGCTTTGTTGTAGAACCCTGATTAATCTGTTGAGATATGGTGAAAGCATGCCAGTCTGACTATGAAATTCTGTGATGTACTGCTGAGGTCTTCGTATTTGTATTTGTCATGAAATTCAGCATAATTGCATATGTTAAGGCCTTTTTGAAAATTTTTCAAGCATATTTCCCTGTTTAAGCTTCGCATGTTAGCACTCTGTCTTGGATCTGTGGGTTTAGGCTAGCTCTGTTTGTTTTGAAATTCGCTGTCACCTCGAAAGGCAACCTTAGGATGGGCTAAGATTCGCTTTTGTTTGTAATCCGTGCGCTTAAAGTTTTAATATGATGCTTAGACTAAAAGAAAAATGAATGCAAGTTTGTAAAAAGAAAACAATCTCATGAGGCGTTCCTCCTTCTTGAGTTGCCTTAGTAGCCAGGGGCGGTCGTGTAACCCACGGTCGCCACTGCATGAAAAGGATGCACAAAGAAGTGAACGCTAGTCCTTAAAAATGTGAATTTTGCCCGTAGTCAGATGCACTGTGCAATGAAATTGCAGGCAAGCTGAAACGAAAGTAAGATTGACATGTTAGGCGCTCATGAAGATCAATGAAGATAAGAGAAGAGATGCCTTGCGTTATGTTACTTGCATAGGCGATGAACTGCCCTTAGACTGTTCTGTTAAGCCATAAGTAGGGGGAAAGCGAAATTTTAGGATAGATAGAGCTCTTCTAAGCCTGTTGAAATCTAAGATCGAGGAGCTAAGCCCGAAGCGTAAATAGGGAAGCATCTTTAAATTTTTTTTTTTTTTCGAATTGCTCTTAACTCGTGCACGCATGCGGCTGTTTCTTTCAAATGCAAATGCCCTGTCTTTTCCAGTACTGAGACTCGAGTCTATAACATGTATTCTCGTTTTTATTTGATTAATCAGAATTCCACCTTGCTCGAGGACTAGCAAGAATTAAGTTGGGGGTGTTTGATAGCTCCATTTTGGAGCTATAATTATGTCCCTAATTGACGTTTATTATTAGCTTAATCTTGCTTTTATGTAACTATTGCAGGTGTTCTCGGTGCTTCGCTCTCGAGAGCGTTTCGACGCTTTTCGGAGCTTAATATCGCAATTTAAAGACATAAGAGCACTTCCCGGGAAGATCCATGAAAAGGGATGAAGTTTGGGTGCTTTGGGGAAATTGAGGGCGGAATTCCATGCAAAAACCCGAGAGCTAGCGTCGAGCGACAGCGTCGCGACGCTAGCTCGACGCTGCCCAGCGTCGAGACGCTGCCCTAGCGTCTCGACGCTCCGAAGTCTGAAGCGCTAAATTGAAGAAAAACCCGAGAGCTAGCGTCGAGCGACAGCGTCGCGACGCTAGCTCGACGCTGCCCAGCGTCGAGACGCTGCCCTAGCGTCTCGACGCTCCGAAGTCTGAAGCGCTAAATTGAAGAAAAACCCGAGAGCAAGCGTCGAGCGACAGCGTCTCGACGCTGCGCGAGCGTCTCGACGCTACCCCGAGCGCGCGCGCGGATTATTTAGGGCGCAGCGTCGAGACGCTGCCCTAGCGTCTCGACGCTACGACGGATTACTTAAATTTCTGTCCGATTTTTAGCCGCGATTGTCATCTTCCACCTCGAGCTCCGCGCCTGATTTGACGTCCAGCAGCCATTTTTCACCATGGGAGGGGCTAAGAAGCTCGATTGGAAGCCGTCCCACGTCACACAAGTCATGAGTGAGTAGATTTACCGTTTTTTGGCTCGGGATTGTAAGGATAAGTGTAGTATGAATTCTTGGTGAGGTTGTGGATTGAAATTCTGAATTGGTTAGATATTTTGTTGAATTGAATTCTACTTCTTAGCTTAATCTATGAGCACGTTTGAATGATTTAGGACTAGGCACCCTTGATTTTGAGCATGTTCATTTGTTAAAGGATTTGATGCCGTGCCTCTCGTTTCCGCCAAGTAACAAGGAATTATGGCACCTTGAGCGTATTGGCGTCCTTACGCTTTTGGTGTTCGTTCTTCCCGAATTGGAATTCCAAATCGACATACTAATTTCGCGTCCAAATTAGATAGTCGTCACAGTTAGCTTGTTGCTACCGTTCGGTCTTGGGAGAGCGTTGGCCGCCAATGTCCGAACGGTATGCTTAATTAGCATAATTAATTATGTTTAATTAAATCCATGGAGCATGTCTGAGTTATTTATTAATTTTTAGACGAGCTGTGCATTCATTAAATTGTTTAACCATAATACTAATCAACCTATGAACCAAGAAGCATGCTAAATTTATTCCGATCGTCCCGAGTCGGAAACTCCGTTAGCTTAATTTCCCCATTTGATTGTTTCTATCTTAGTTACTTGAAAACCAACAATTACCACTTATTTCGCCTATATTAACAGTTTGCAAACTTGATTAAGATTAAGTCAAAATTCCTTAATTCCCTGCGGATCGACCCCGTTACTACTATTCTACAAATAGTTTAGTGATTTCGGGCATTTACAAATTTATTTTGGCGGGTCTCGACAACCCGATGATTGGCGATAGTTCAATAATATCGTTACCAGTGGCTCAGCTCTTTCATTGGTGGAGAAGCTCGCTGCATCATCAGACATTTCAAATTCTTGTTCCTCAAGCAGCGCATTAGTCTCTTTGGCCTCATCCAACACAATTTCATTTTTCTCAACTTTCACCAACTCCACCATTTCATATGGAGATTCCATTGGATCACTCTTCTCAGATTCGAAGGTAACAAAGGAGTCATCATCATAAAAATCAAACATCTGAGGGCATGGTGGTGGTGATTTTTCTATAGCAAGTAGATCTTGTAAGTTATTTGTGAGTTGGGCTAATTGCACATCAATTCTCCTCATGGATGCATCATTCCTTTCCATGAATTCTATCCATAGCGCCTCCAAAGTGGGTGATATCTCTTCATTTGGAGTTGGGGCATAATGTTGATAGTCTTCATGTTGGGGGAACTCTTCATAATAAGCAATTTGCACATGCTCTTCCCAAGGATTATTTGAGAGTTGCCACTGATCATGTCCAGACAAGTACGAATCATGGTTGTCATAGCTTTGTTGATATTGCCTCTCTTGATAATTCCATGTTGGGCAATTCTCCAAGTTATGATTATCCCCACAATAAGCACATGACTGATAAAATTCTTCAAACTGTTGTGGGCAAACTCTTCCTCCAATTATGTTCTGCAGCGTATTCATTTAATTTGTCGTACACATACGTTTTCCAGCTGCAAAGTTTCTCTCTGTGCGAGTTGAGGTTTGGAAACTCATTCATAAACTAGCTTGATAGTACCTGTAAAGGAAATGAAAGAAGATTAACTCCAATAGATATTAAGTTTTTTTTTTTCTAAATTAACAAACTTCGTGTTTACTAAACAAAATCCCCGGCAGCGGTGCCAAAAACTTGTTGCGTGCTCAATGTGTAAATTAAAATGCGATGTGAGAGCACTCAGAACATGCAAGCATACATGGTCTTGTAGCAAGTAATAAGTATTTTTTTCATTCGATTTCCCACAGAGATTTATTCTTAGTTACTAGCGAAGTGAGATGTTAAATTAGGAAGGATGGTTTAAATGGGGTAGAATTTGGATTAATGTGCCTACCTAATAAAGAACGTGCGAGATATGCAAGCATAAACAAAGACAAATAAAGAGGTTAACTTGAATGTAGGAGAAAAATGATTGCGGAGAAAACAATTATCTAGCAATAAAATCGCAAAATAGAAAACTAAGAAAAATGGCTAAGGCAAAAATTTAAACTATCGCAATTTTCTTGCAATTGTACTAACAACGTTTTAAGGGTGAAGGGTGGAAACAAGGGCTACTAACGACTCTTCTATAGGCTTTTTCATACGATTCTTCAGCAATAGATCAACTTATCATGCATCAAATTAACTTATTCTCATGTATCTCTCGATTTGATGCATTAGGTCCTTTAGTTCACTCATGTCCAAGTAAGACTCAAACATCTATTTATATAAGCAAGTTAATGATTTGTGCTAGGAAAACGCCTATTCCTAGGTCGTTTTCTGGCTACCATGAAAGGCTAGCATGAATGGACGACTCTGAACTCTTACTCCTTCCGGAGGTTAGGAGTTCTTTGGACAAAATGGATGGTCAATCGAAATTGCCCGTGGGATGAAGCACACATACATTCAATGCATTTGAAGCTAACCTACATGCCGAATTCACGTATTTCTACCTATAGATTCATCGTTAGCAGACCCTTATATGGTTTAGTTACTCATGGACAATGATGGAGTGAGAAGTTTAGATAGATTAAGCATCATTAACAGTAAAATGAAAGTAAAGACAGACACCGAAAGCGATAAAAAGACTGCAACGTGGGTAAACGATCCTTTGATTACGTGAGATTCGAAACTTAATGTGCAACGATTACAACAAAAAAAACTAAAGGGGTGAAGACGACTTGAAAGGCAATAGCCAACAAAAGTGAATAACAGAAAGCAGTAGAGAAAATAGACGGCAAAAAGCAGTAAAAAGCGTATAAATGTGTGCGTAAAGCCCCTCGTCGCAAGCGCCTCAGATGAAGGGAGAAGGAGAGCTTTGTTTGGATGAATCCAATCAGAAGAGAAGAAAGATCTTCTCTTCTTCCTCTCAGATTATCGATTCCAACAGCTGAGTCCTTCACGCCAACAAACGGAAGAGAAAACAGGGAGAAGAAACTGCGTTGAGATGGGAGTTCTACGCTTCCAAGCTTGTTGTTCTCCTTCCCCCTTGACCTCCTTTTATAGTGTTTTGCAGGTACGATTCGGCCAAGGAGAACCATCCATTCTGAACGACGACCTTTCACGTGGCAGCATGAGAGAAATTGGACGGCTAAAAGATCGCTACAAAACAGAAGACGGTTAGAACAACTTAACATTTTCACTTAAAACATTGCGGAGACAGCAATGTTTTCGCAATGTTCCTGCAATACAGAAAATTCAACTCTTTAGCTTTGTTTTCGATTCTTTTTCCTTTCTTTTACACATAAGTCCTGATTTAGTCTCATTCTACAAATTCTCATATATAAGCACATGTTTAGACTAAATTCTATAAAAAACGCTTAAGAGTGTACACCATTCTATAGCAAATAAGTCCCTAAAATATGCACTTTTGGAGACGTAACAGCACACTCTTGGAATTAATCCTTCTGATGCACAATGGTACATGGATACTGGCGCTACCTCTCATATGACATCCACGCAAGGTAATCTCTCGTCTTATTTAAATTTGAGCAAAAATTGTGGTATAATTGTTGAAAATGGTCATGCACACTTATCTCCCCCAAATCCACCATTATCTTTAAAAAAAATGTTCTTTATGCCCCTCAACTCATTAAAAACTTAGTTTCAGTTAGAAAATTTACTACTGATAACTCTGTTTCCGTTGAATTTGATCCTTTTGGGTTTTCTTTGAAGGACTTTCAGACGGGGATACGTCTAATGAGATGTAATAGTTAGGGCGAACTTTATCCCATCATCACCACCACCACAAATCCAACCACACTACCTTCACATTTTGCTGCTTTAGCACCTTCCCTATGGCATGAGCGTTTGGGTCATCCGGGAGCACCTGTTTTTTATTCCCTCAGGCTAAATAAGTTTATTGAATGTACTAGAACTCGTAGTTCTCATATTTATCATTCTTGCCCACTTGGAAAGCATGTTAAATTACCTTTTGTTGCATCTTCTTCTCGCACTTTTATACCTTTTGATATTATCCATACTGATCTTTGGACATCTCCTATTTTGAGTTCTTCAGGCCACAAATATTATATTCTCTTGCTAGATGATTACTCTAATTTTTTGTGGACATTTCTCTTATCTAAAAAGTCACAAGTTTTTCCCACTTTCTTTACTTTTAGAGCTTTCATTCACACTCAATTTGTTAAAAATATTCAATGTGATAATGGTAGGGAATTTGATAATGGGTCATTTTGGGATTTTTGTAAAACTCATGGTTTATCTTTTCGTCTCTCTTGTCCTCATACTTCATCACAAAATGGAAAGGCCGAAAGAAAAATTCGTACCATTAACAACATTGTCTGCACTTTACTTGCTCATGCTTCTTTACCAAATTCTTTTTGGCATCATGCATTACAAATGGCAACCTACCTTCTCCACATCCTTCCAAATAAACAATTAGTCTATCAATCTCCTCTAAAAATTCTCTATCACAAAGACCCATCCTACTCTCTTCTTAGAGTGTTTGGTTGCTTATGTTACCCTCTTTTTCCATCTACCACCATTCATAATTTACAACCTCGCTCCACACCATGTGTATTTTTGGGATATCCGTCTCATCATCGTGGCTACAAATGTTATGATTTATCCTCAAATAAAATCATACTAAGTCGTCACGTTATTTTTTATGAAACTCAATTCCCTTTTGCTAAGATGCATAATCCATCTCCTCAAACATACAATTTTTTAGATGATGGTGTGTCTCCTCATATACTACACCATTTTGCCTCCTCAAATAACCACATTTCACCAAAACCCACTTACCCTCCCTCCCCTACTCCGCATGATGATCCTACTGGTGGCCCAACTTCACTTGAGCCAAACACCTCAAGCCCACCAGTCGCGACTCACTCTCCCGTCCAACCCCCTCATTTTTCAGGCCATAG
This sequence comes from Herpetospermum pedunculosum, assembly GCA_028017165.1. Taxonomy (NCBI): domain Eukaryota; kingdom Viridiplantae; phylum Streptophyta; class Magnoliopsida; order Cucurbitales; family Cucurbitaceae; genus Herpetospermum; species Herpetospermum pedunculosum. Next base: position 45,184,469 of record CM051528.1, on the reverse strand, counting down.
ACCAGTTACTCGAAGTCAACATGGGATTTTTAAACCAAACACCAAATATAGTCTCCTACCCATGTTACCAAATCACCTCTACCTCGTAACCCTGTGTCTGCTCTTAATGACCCGAATTGGAAATTGGCTATGGACGATGGATATGATGCTCTTATTAAAAATAAGACGTGAGATTTGCTACCTCGTCCACCTAATGTTAATGTAATTTGATCTATGTAGATTTTTCGACATAAAGAACATTCTGATGGTTCTTTTGAGAGGCATAAAGTCCGTCTTGTAGGTGATGGCAAAACTCAACAGGTTGGAGTGGATTGTGGCGACACTTTTAGCCCGGTGGTTAAACCAGCAACTATCCGCACTGTTCTTAGTTTGGTTATCTCTAAAGCATGGCTTATTCACCAACTTGCTGTAAAGAATGCGTTCTTACATGGTGAACTCAAGGAAACTGTATACATGCATCAACTCCTAGGTTTTCGAGACCCATCACATCCAGACTATGTTTGTTTGCTGCAGAAATCTTTGTATGGGCTTAAGCAAGTCCCTCGCGCTTGGTATAAACGATTTGCAGACTATGTTTCCACTATTGGATTCTCTAACAGCAAGTCTGATCATTCTCTCTTCATCTATCGTAAAGGTACGCACATGGCCTACATTCTCTTGTATGTGGATGATATTATATTAACTGCTTCATCTGATGATCTTCGCAAGTCAATTATGACCCTTCTCAATTCTGAATTTGCCATGAAGGACTTGGGTCAATTGAGTTATTTCTTGGGAATTGCTGTAACTCGTCATGCATACGGTTTATTTTTGTCACAAAAGAAATACGCTGAAGACATCATTGAGCGAGCTGACATGTCATCATGCAAGCCCAGTTCCACACCAGTTGACACTAAACCAAAGTTACGTGCAACTTCTAGCACACCATATGATGATCCTTCAGGATATCGCAGATTGACAGGCGCCCTGCAATATCTAACTTTTACACGACCCGACATATCTTACGCTGTACAAAAAATTTGTCTTTTCATGCATAAGCCAATGCAAGAACACATGCAGGCTCTCAAGCGCATTGTACGTTACATTCAGGGCACTAAGGAATATGGCTTACACTTATACCCTTCATTGACGAACACTCTCGTTTCTTACACTGACTCTGATTGGGGTGGGTGTCCGGATACTCGACGCTCCACATCTGGTTATTGTGTATTCCTTGGAGACAATTTGATCTCATGATCTTCAAAATGACAAGCTACTCTCTCTCGATCTAGTGCCGAAGCGAAATACCGTGGGGTTGCCAACGTTGTTTCTGAGTCTTGTTGGCTTCGAAACCTCCTTCTAGAACTTCATTGTCCTATTCAAAAGGCCACATTGGTCTATTATGATAATATTAGTGCCGTATATCTCTCGGGAAATCCAGTTCAACATCAGTGCACCAAACATATCGAAATGGATATTCATTTTGTCCGTGAAAAAGTCGCTCGTGGCCACGTCCTCAATTGAATAAAGCATCAAAAGTTATATTGTTTCAGATAATACATCAATTACTATTTTAATGGTAGATGATTTGATCTTTACTTCACAATTACTTTAATGGTAGGTCACAATTTATTTTTGAATTAAGAGAAGAAAACTTGGAGTTGTTTTTCCTTTGGATAGAAATTGAATTTAAATAATTTTAAATTTTATGAAACAAAATTAACTAAGATTTATTGATTAAATAAATTAAACTTACTCTAGTTGTTATCAATTTAATAAGTTTTATTGATTTTCATTTGCACATATTTAAATCTCGAGATACTGACATGAGAAGAACTTGAAATTATATAAATGTATAGTTTTTTTTTATTGATAGACGAATGCACAAATATATTTGAAAATTATATGTATTGAGATATATTATTGTGCTATATTTAATATTGTAATTTATTATTTTTCCTAATTGTTATATTTGGAGCTATATTTAGCTCATAGAGCGATTCTAAGGATAATGAGATATTTGACATGATATGTATGTGATTGGAGGCGACAACGTGGTCGACATTCAGGCCAACATGAGCATAGCTGAACCGACATAATGTATGAATTAGAGTGATCAAAGAGAAAATGTAACCCTTGTTTGCACTAACAAGATCATTCATTAGGTTGTATAACAAGGGTCGAGCAAAACTGAGGAGGTCTCGGGATTGGCTGGGGTTTCCTCAAGCCAGATGCAATAAGTTCTAAAGGTTTTGAATTCTTCCAATACCAAGGACATCTTCCATGCTGAGCATAATGGGTTGGACAAGATTATTTATATTGGCACATCAAATCATGTGATTTGTGGTTTCTCGCTATTAACTATTGTGAAAAAGGTACAATCTTGCCAGATGAAAATTTCGTAAATTCAAAACAAATGGGAACTGGTAGTGAACTTTTGTACGTTCACAAATTTCGGGTTGTCGAAGCCCGCCAAAATAATATTTATAAGCCGATTATACCGACTAACTAGTAGTTAGTGATAACCGGGTCGAACCACAGGAAATTACTTAATTTAAACTTGATTAAATTTAAGTTGCCAACGGTAAAAAGAGGGGAAGTTGGATTGTGAAAAGGGAGCTCTAAACTGCTGTAGCTAACGGAAAATAAAGCGGCGAAGTGACAATTTAAATGAGCATGCTTGACTTCAAAGAATGGGATTGATCACAATTGGCGTTTGGTTCATCGATAACTAAAGACATAGACACAATGCTTAAAACACGCAATTCGTTTGGTTATTTCTAACTCAAACGACCCAAAAATCGAGTTAGAAAAGTGCAACTCTAAGTGTTCTTGCCCATTACTCAAATTAAAGTGATCAATCCTAAATTGATTAACGGACAGAGACGGGAACATTGCGACGAATTAACCCGGAGACTAAATCAATTTTTCCTCTTTACCCAAAATTTAATATGAAGGTTAACTAATTCTACCCCCAACTGTCACTTGGGATCAAACCAATTACCCATGCTCAGATTCGTGTTACCTAGCGATTGAGGCAATTATACGTCTTAATCTCTAACGATAAAGCATGCATAAGGACTCGGGCGTCACTCCTAATCAATTACACAAGCTATTGAGATGAAGTTCAAGGAAGAATATGCAATAAGCCAAGTAATCTAATTCATACACAAATTGGGACAAATCTCCCCTTAAACCAAATTGTTTACAATCCCAAACTTGAAATCAAACACTTACTTGTTTAGCTTTCCATGGAGATGAAGAAGAGAGCCATAAATGGCTAAAAATTCCCAAAATCTAAAAGAGGGAGAAGAAGAGCCGAAGAAGATAACCTAAAATCATAAAAATGGGTATTTATACCCATTTTTGCGTCAGACCAGCACCTAGGCGCCATAAGTGGGCGCCAAGGCGCTGCGGGAGCGCGCGCGCGAAATTGGGACAGCGCCTGGGCGCTAACCTCTCTGGAATTTTACAATGACGGGCGCCTAGGCGCTAACCTCTCTAGAATTTTACAATGACGGACGCCTAGGCGCTAACCTCTCGGGTTTGGAATGATGTCGGGCGCCTAGGCGCTGCGTGCTGGGTCTGAGAGGTTGTCTTAGCGCAGGGGCGCTGGGCGCTCCCCCCTGATACTTCCGTTGGGCGCTGCCCTCTCGGGTTTGGCCTTCACCTTTCATCATTTGCACCTCCAAACTCTTTTTGGCTTCTCTCTTTGACCCGAACACTTCCCGAAACTTTTAAAATGCCCGATTTAGCCCCGAAAATCATGAATGGACTTCCCGAGCTCTTCACCGCGAAACACCTGTAATAAGGCATATTAACTAATATTAAGCACGACATTTAGCTAGATTTAAGACTATAATCATAGCTCTATTTTAGAGCTATCAAAATACCCCCGACTTGAATCTTGCTAGTCCTCGAGCAAGGTATACTTTGATTTATCTTATAAGAAACGACTTGCATCTGACGACTCAAATCTCAAAACTCGAAAACAAGATATTCATGCTAACGGAAAAACAAACAAGTGTATGCATAAGTTAAGAACATTTCAAAATTTTAAATCCTACTCTCACACGTATGTGCGTGCTTAGCTTCTCTTACCCTAGCTCTTATAGACCCGAAATTCCTTTAATCGATCCTAAGACTCATTTTCCCCCTACTTCTGGCGTTGAAAACAGTCTAATGGCTTAACGGCTCGGAAAGAGCAACAAAACAATTGACCCAATTCTTTTCTTCTTTTCCTTGATACTTTGTACCACTTCCTTTTTATTTTTCTTTCGAGAGAGCCTAACACGTCAAGCTTAATTCACTTCACGTTTTTAAGGGCAAGTGCTCACTTCAATTAGCCACCCTTTCATGCAGTGGCAACCGTGGGTTACACGATCGCCCCTGGTTACACAGGCAACACAAGAAGGAGGAACACATAAAGAAAGAACATTTTTCATGCTTTTTACTCACTGAAAAATTGAAAAAATTTAGGCATAAAGCTTTGCTTACAACAAATGAGTTATTACAAATTCTAACACATCAAACCTCCCTAAATATGCCTTTCGAGGTAACAACGAATTTTCTGATCAAATAAAATAACTCTAAGCCTATCAGAACCAAGAGCAAGAGGGCTATGTGCTCGATGAATGTAGAGAGTATTCAGGAATTTTTTAAAATAAGCTCAAAATATGCATACAACTCATGGTTTATTCGAAATGCAAAAATATGGAGTGTTCACGAATAAATCACAGACATTCCTCATCGAACAACATGCATTCAGATTCTCATACATCTCAAAATCAGAGCATCTCATGCACGAAAACTATAGAGAAATCCAAAAACTAAACTCCACCCCCCACCTAAAACATTGCATTGTCCCCAATGCAACTAATCCAATAGATAAAACAGTGAGAGCGATAAAATTATTAAGGGAACAGGAACCTCCCCTGAATTTTTTTTTTTTTTTTTTTTTTTTTTTTTTTTTTTTTTTTTCCCGAAATGGATCCGCAATGGTGGTCACTTCTCTTCTCTCACCTAAGAAAACAAGACAACAAACTTAAACAACTAGAAATAAACAACAACAACAAACTAATAACAAGCAGAAAATACAGTCCAAGCTCGGGTGCCTCCGAGAAGCGCAAATTTTGAGAGTCGATTGCTCGACTTTACCAACACTCATTCAGCTGTTCTCGTACACGGGTGACACTAGAAGCAGTGTAGCATCATAGCACTCGGCTTCACCCTCGTGGAAAACCTTCAAACGGTGGCCGTTCACCTTTTGTACCTTGTCCGAATCCAAACTTCGAATCTCTAAAGAGCCATAAGGAAAAAAATTTGTTATAATGTAGAGTCCTTTCCAACGGGAACGAAGCTTACCTGGCATGAGCTTAAGGCGGGAATTGAACAGTAGAACCTTTTGACCAACTTCAAAGTCCTTCTGCAAGATTTTTCGGTCATGGAATTGCTTGGACTTTTCCTTATAGATCTTGGAATTCTCATAAGCGTCCAAACGCATCTCATCCATTTCCTGCAGCTGAAGTAGCCTTTCCTCACCCGCTTCATCGAAGCTCATGTTGCATCTCTTGACAGCCCAGAATGCCTTGTGTTCTATTTCAACTACAAATGACAGGCCTTACCAAAAACCAACCTATAAGGAGACATCCCTATAGGTGTTTTGTAGGCAGTGCGGTAAGCCCACAAGGCATCCTCGAGAGGAACGATCCAATCCTTCCTGCTTGGTTTCACAGTTTTCTCAAGTACCAACTTTACCTCTCTATTGGAGACCTCGACTTGCCCGTTTGCTTGAGGATGGTACGCGGTGGACACTCGGTGATGCACCACATACTTCCTCAGTAAAGCCTCCACAGATCGGTTGCAAAAGTGAGTTCCCTGGTCGCTGATTATGGCTCGTGGGATTCCAAACCTGGTGAAAATGTTAGACTTAACAAATCCAACAACAGTATGAGAATCGTTAGTCTTTGTGGCTTTCGCCTCAACCCACTTAGAAAAATAATCAACAGCCAATAATATGTATGAGAAACCACAAGAAGGAGGAAACGGCCCCATAAAATCCATGCCCCAAACGTCAAAAATTTCACAAACTAAAACAGACGTTTGAGGCATCTCATTCCTACCAGAAATTGACCCTACTCTTTGACATTTATCACAGGTTTTACAAAATTCGTATGCATCTTTAAGCAGAGAAGTCTAGTAAAACCCGCTATCTAAAATTTTCCTAGCTGTTCTCCTAGGCCCAAAATGTCCCCCACATGCATAATCGTGACAAAAAGTAAGTATGGATGCATGCTCATGCTCAGGAATACATATCCTAACAATTCTATCAGAGCAGAACTTCCATAAAAGGGGATCCTCCCATACATAAGACTTAGCGTCGCTTTTCAGCTTAGCTTTCTTAGCAGAAGAGAAACCGGAGGGAAAGTTACCTGTAACCAGATAATTTACCATGTCTGCGTACCAGGGAAGTACTGCGTGAATTCTGAAGAGTGTCTCATCAAGGAAATCATCGTCAATAGGCAGGAGGTCCTCTTTTCTAACCAGTCTGCTTAAGTGATCAGCTACTGGGTTCTCCGCCCCCTTCTATCCTTGATTTTAACGTCGAATTTCTGAAGAAGCAAGATCCATCGCAGCAGCCTCGGTTTCGAATCTTTCTTGGTCATCAGGTACCGAACAACTGCATGATCAGAAAAGACAGATATTTGAGATCCAAGGATGTAAGTGTTGGGTTTTATGTCCTAAAACTCGTAGTTTGTAAACTGTTTGAATGTAAATATTATATTTCAATAAAGTTGTTATTGAATTTTAGTGAATTGTGTTTGTATTAACCTATACCAATAACAAACACCCATGGCGATAGTGTGAGTACTTGAACTTCATGTGTGACATGAATGTGAATCAAGTTCAAGTAGACAGCCAAAATGGTCTATAGTATAGGGATAAGGCTGGGTACCTTATCCTGGGGACACTATTGGACGCGGCTCACTTTGTATAGTACAAAAGGATGTGATTCGAATCGTTTCATGTAGACACATGTGAGTGAGGGCGTCCTGTGCAATGAGTTTGCACAAGACCGAACCAAGAAATAAAGTCGCTCTTTCTTTATAACACCGTTTACTGTAAAGACCGGTTTTTTCATATGATGACTTAGGTAACTCGATCTCAATCTTGAGCTCACTATGAACTCTTGTTTATTTGACCTTATCCTTTGATTTGTACGGGTGAGAGTGGCCAGATCGCCGACTCAATATGCCTACCATCTTGGGGATAAGATCGAATAAGTGGCTGGGGACGTAGTTGTGTGAGATGGAATTCACTCCTACCCGCTTTAAGGGTTAGTAGAGAGGTTGTTCCCTTAAGTGCTGACTCCAGGTCTTGAACAATGGGCCCATCCTCTCCTGATCAGGGAGGAATCTGATTTGATGGTTGGACCACAAATCAATTGTTCATTAGAGGTGTCAGTGGTACTTAAGGAACAAGATATAATACAAGGGTTAAACGGTTTAAATGACCCGTTGTGATTATGAACAACCTGTGAAGGATCGACTTACTGATGATAGTTATATCAACAGGACACAATATATCTACAGTGAGAAGAGTGCAGCCCTTGGACTTTAGTGGAGTCTCCGGGGGTTAACGAATGTTGGTTAGTTCGGTTGAAAGAGTTTTGACCGGATAATCTCGTATCGTTGGAGCTCATGATCTGTAGGTCCTTACGGTTCTCCTTGCTAGCTCGGATAAAGCCGTGAAACAATATAAAAGAAAAGAAAAGAATTTGAATCGTTCAAATTCGGGTTTGTGGAAGAAGGATAGACATATTTAAATATGATTTAAATATGGACATATTTAAATATGATTTAAATATGAGATTGGTCTGAAAACATGAATAGGATTCATGTGCAAAAAGTCGATTTTCGGAAAACCGGGTTTAATTATATTATTTAATTAATATTTGATATTGAATTAAATAATATTAATTAATATATATATATTTTTTATTAATTAAAAAGTTTAATTAATAAAATAATTATTATTATTTTTATTAATAATAATATATATAAATATATATATATATACATGTGTCTTACATGCAAATGTAAGACACATGTAAGGTATATATATATACACAGTATATATGAGATCAGATCAATTAAATAAAAAAAAAAAAAAAAAAATCAAAAATCAATTTGATAGTGGACATTGGGGTACACTTTATGTGTAAATTGAAATTGGATTTCAATCTCTCCTTCGTCTCCTTCCTTCTTCCTCTCTGCTCTCTGTTTTTTCTGAAAAAATAGTTTTTTCAGTGGAGCTTCTTCCTTCTTTTCTTTTGTAAAAGGAGTCCCACTACTCCGTTTCTCGGCCTGAGGATAGCGGGATTACCGTGGGTGGTCCACGAAGGTTTCGTGAGAAGGCTCGGTGAGCTCGTGAGGAGCTTCTGACGGTGAAATTGGAGAAATACGAACGACAAGGGTATGTGTTCTAATTTCTCTTTTTCATTGCGTTTGCATGTTTCCGTTTGTTTAAATTGATGAAATTAGAGTGTCTATGATCCAAATCGCTTCCGCTGCATTCCATCAACGCTCCATCAATTGGTATCAGAGCGTTTTTGGCCACTCAATTTCTATCAATTTAAATTATGGTGGGTTTTATTTTAGAAATTGTTTCTGATTGGATTCTAAAGTGAATATCGATTTTGGCATAGTTTCTTTTTGAATTTCCTAATTTGTAATTGCCCGAGAATGTATGGGCTTTAATGCATGCTAAAGAGTCTGTATTTTTAGAGTCATTAGAGTCCATATAGGGTTCTTTGTGAAAGAAGTTTGAGTTTGAAACTCGCCGAAATGTTCGGTGTAAGTTCAAACTCGTTCTGGGCAATACGAGGAGAAATTCGAAGAGTTTTTGGCCGAAGCGTTCGGAGGAAGCAAGTTGGTCAAAGGCGGTGCGGATAGTTCGAAGTCCGCTCAAGACGTAGCTTGTTGATCAAGCTTGTAATAAATTAGTTATTGCTTGCTAAATGCAAAAATCGATCCACTTTAGTGTGTTTAATTAATTATGCATTGCGAATGTATGTTTTAATTAAATTCCATGTTTGTATGTGCATAACGTATGCCATATAGATTTAAAATCCCACCGTAGGAAGCATGCTTCATGCATTAAAAATATGTTATAAGTGTTATAATATATCGTATGCATATTTGGCAATTCATGAGTTTTGATATAAAAGTTATATTAATTCATGAATTAGATGTTGTTTGCTTAATAGAATAATTGATATAAGTGTTATATTAATTATGAAATTAAATCAACAACATAGATTGCCATAGTTTTATGCACATGATATATTATAAGTGTTATAATGTATAGATGCATGTTAATTCATGAGTATTAATATAAGAGTTATATTAATTCATGAATTATATGTTGTTTGCTTAATAGAATAATTGATATAAGTGTTATATTAATTATGAAATTAAACATCCAACATTAGATGCATTTTGTTTGTTATAATTGTTATAATGTATAGGATGCATGCTTAGTTCATGAGAATTGATATAAGTGTTATATTAATTTATGAATTAGGAGTTGTATATTTAAAAACATAATCGATATAATTGTTATATTAATTATGAAATTAAATATTCAACTTGTCATGCCTTAGTGATGCATGTTTGAGAAGAATGTAGAAGTTTGTTGTAGTAAGTCTTAGTTTTGCAAAGCGTTGTAAAATTGGCATAGACTTTTAAAATCTATAACAAAGACAAAGGCATGCTCACTTAGGGTTGAATGTATCGTTCCGTTTCATTAGATGAATAGGTCGATATCTTGTAAATGCTAAGGTTACAAGAAACTCACCCGGGGACATCCTGTTCGAGGTTGGAGGTATTTAAGCTGACGGTTTACGGAACACCTCCTACCTGGGGACCATCCGGTACTTGAGTAAAGTTAACCCGGCTTTATGAGCATGCGTGAGTGGTGTGAGGTAATAAAGTGTTTATCACCTAGACATCATAGGTAAAAGTTTGTTTTACCTAGACTTAGGTCTTATTGTCTTAGCCGGATAATGCCTGAGTAATTTACCCATTCCGTCTTAAAATACTTAGTAGAGGTGTTGAGAAGGTATATATGATATGTCCCTCTCCTCCTACGTTCTCTGTCAAGTTCACACCGTGAGAATTATGCTCGGCCTCGTGATGTCAATAGGGCATCCCCATTCGGATGGTATTTGCATAATTCAAGAGCAAGGTGAATGGAGAAAGTATTTATAGTAAGTGGGAGAAGGAAGTATGTCAATACATCCTGCGGTCTCCTCCATTGGATTGAACCGTGAGATTCCTATGTTCTGCCTGCTAGGTGCCCACAAGAGGTACCGATCCATTCGGAGGGTCGTTTCATAGGAATCGGAACATCTCAATCACCATTTATGGATAAAGAAACATAGAGCCATTCCCAAATTTGACATTTCCATTCGGTTGCATCGTTGGGGCCGCCCTATGAATTCTAAAAATGGAGGGTCACACTTACGAGATTTGCTAAGGAGTTAGTAAATCTTGACCAAACAGCGATAACTAAGATGTTATAGGAATATGAGATATTCAGGTATTAACATTTAGTCAAGAATGTCTTGATTTAGTGAAGGAATGCTTGACTGCCCCTCGGTAGCGACCATTCTGACCCACTGAAGTATCGTTGCAGTTTAATAATGAGTTTTGGGTACATTATTATTCTTTGCTAAATTCTTGATTGGTGTGTAAATTAGGTTAAAACCTTTTCACTAATATTTTTTCATTCTCTTTTCAGCATGTCTAGCTCATTCATTCACTTACTAGCTTCCGATAAGTTAACCGGCGATAACTACGCGACCTGGAAATTGAACTTGAATACGATTCTCGTTCTAGATGATCTAAGGTTCGTCTTATCAGAGGATTGTCCTCCCCCTCCTAGCTCGGATGCGACTCGAACTGTTCGAGAAGCATATGATAGATGGACAAGGGCTAATGATAAAGCCCGAGTCTATATCTTAGCCAACATATCTGATGTGTTAGCTAAGAAGCACGAGGATATGGTTTCTGCTAAAGAAATCATGTCTTCATTACAGGAGATGTTTGGACTACCGTCCTCATCGGTCTGTCATGAAGCCCTCAAATACGTTTACAATTCTCGCATGAAGAAGGGAACCTCTGTTAGGGAGCATGTCCTTAACATGATGGTCCACTTCAATGTGGCGGAAGAAAACGGAGCTACTATTGATGAGTCAAGTCAAGTAAGCTTTATCATGGAATCTCTTCTGAAGAGTTTCCTTCAGTTCAAAACCAATATGGTAATGAACAAGATAAAGTATAATTTGACTTCTCTCCTCAGCGAGCTACAGACCTATCAGTCCCTTCACACTTCTAAAGGAAAAGAGAAGGAGGCAAACGTTGTCACTTCTAGGAAATTCCAAAAGGGGTCGTCTTCAGGGAGTAGGTCTGAACTTTCTTCTATTAAGAATAAGAGTATTCAAAAGAAGAAGAAAGATAAAAGGAAGGGAAAAGCACCTGCTGCAGGTAAGAGCAAGACTAAATCTACAGACAAAGGAAAATGTTTCCATTGTGGTGTAGATGGGCACTGGAAACGGAATTGCCCAAAGTATCTTGCAGAGAAAAAGGCTGAGAAGGAAAGACAAGGTAAATATGATTTATTTGTTGTCGAAACATGTTTAGTAGAACATGATTGTCATACCTGGATACTTGATTCAGGAGCTACTAACCATGTTTGTTCTTCTTTTCAGGAAACTAGTTCTTGGCTGCCACTTTCTCGAGGTGAGATAACTCTCAGAGTTGGAACTGGAGAGGTTGTCTCAGCTAAAGCAGTGGGAGATGTAAAGTTGTTGTATAGAGATAGTTTCATTTTACTAGAAAATGTACTCCTGGTTCCTACCTTCAAGAGGAATCTTGTATCTATATCTTGTTTGTTAGAACAGTTGTATAAAGTATCTTTTGTTCATAATGAAGCGTTCATTAGCAAAAGAGGTGTACGTATTTGTTCTTCGAAACTTGAAAACAACTTGTATGTGTTAAGACCAACCAAAGCCAAAGCTATTTTGAACACTGAAATGTTTAAAACAGCTGAGACTCAAACTAAAAGGCAGAAACTTTCTCCAAGTACTTATCTTTGGCACTTACGACTAGGTCACATTAATCTTAATAGGATTGGGAGATTGGTTAAGAGTGGTCTGCTAAATCGTTTAGAGGACAACTCTTTACCGCCATGTGAGTCTTGTCTTGAGGGCAAAATGACCAAACGATCTTTTTCTGAAAAAGGTCATAGGTCCAAAGAACCTCTAGAAATCGTGCATTCGGATCTCTGCGGTCCTTTGAATGTCAAAGCACGAGGAGGGTATGAATATTTCATCAGTTTCATTGATGATTATTCTAGGTACGGTTATCTTTATCTAATGCATCATAAGTCCGAAGCTCTTGAAAAGTTCAAAGAGTATAAGGCAGAGGTTGAGAACACATTAGGTAAATCGATAAAAACACTCCGATCAGATCGAGGTGGAGAGTATATGGATTTAAGATTCCAGGACTATATGATAGAACATGGAATAGTATCTCAACTCTCAGCGCCAGGAACACCACAGCAGAATGGTGTGTCCGAGAGGAGAAATAGAACCCTGTTAGACATGGTTCGATCTATGATGAGTTATGCTCATTTGCCTAGTTCGTTTTGGGGATATGCAGTAGAGACTGCAGTATATATTTTGAACATGGTTCCCTCTAAGAGTGTTTCTGAAACACCTTATGAGTTATGGAGAGGGCGTAAAGGTAGTTTACGTCACTTCAGGATTTGGGGGTGTCCGACACATGTGCTAGTACCCAATCCAAAGAAGTTGGAACATCGTTCAAAATTGTGCCTATTTGTAGGTTACCCCAAGGAAACGAAAGGTGGTTTGTTTTAAGATCCTCATGAGAACAAGGTACTAGTATCGACTAATGCCACGTTCTTAGAGGAAGACCACATGAGAGATCATCAACCGTCGAGCAAAATGGTTTTGTCCGAATTTTCCAGGAAAGCTACAGACGGATCAACAAAGGTTATTGATTAGGCTGGTCCTTCTCAAGAGTTGAGAAAGCCTCGACGCAGTGGGAGGGATGTAAGACAGCCCGACCGCTACATCGGCTTGTCTGAAACTCAAGTCGTCATACCTGATGATGGCGTTGAGGATCCATTGACCTTTAAACAGGCAATGAATGACATAGACAAGGACCAGTGGCTTAAATCCATGGATCTCGAAATGGAGTCTATGTACTTCAATTCGGTCTGGGATCTTGTAGACCAACCAGATAGTGAAAGACCTATCGGTTGCAAGTGGATCTACAAGAGAAAACGAGACCAAGCCGATAAGGTGCAAACCTTTAAGGCTCGACTTGTGGCAAAAGGTTATTCCCAAAGAGAAGGGGTGGACTATGAAGAAACTTTTTCTCCTGTTGCCATGTTAAAGTCGATTAGAATACTCTTATCCATTGCTACATTTTATGATTATGAAATCTGGCAAATGGATGTCAAGACTGCCTTTCTGAATGGTAATCTTGAGGAGAGTATCTATATGGCTCAACCAGAGGGATTCATACTTCAGGGTCAAGAGCAAAAGGTTTGCAAGCTTAATCGATCCATTTATGGGTTGAAGCAAGCATCTAGATCCTGGAATATAAGGTTTGATACGGCGATCAAATCTTATGGCTTTGAACAAAATATTGACGAACCTTGTGTTTACAAGAAAGTAGTCAATACTGTTGTAGCTTTCTTAGTCTTGTACGTAGACGATATACTACTCATTGGGAATGATGTAGGGTTCCTAACTGACGTTAAGAATTGGCTAGCGACCCAATTCCAAATGAAAGATTTGGGAGAGACTCAGTTTGTTCTAGGGATTCAGATCATAAGGAATCGTAAGAACAAAGTGATAGCGTTGTCTCAAGCATCTTATATTGACAAGGTGTTGTCAAGATATTCGATGCAGAATTCCAAGAAAGGTTCGCTGTCTTTTAGGCATGGAATTCACTTGTCTAAGGAACAGTCTCCTAAGACACCTCAAGAGGTTGAGGATATGAGACGAATTCCCTATGCATCTGCAGTTGGTAGTCTCATGTACGCTATGTTGTGTACAAGACCCGACATCTGCTATGCAGTAGGAATTGTCAGTAGGTTCCAGTCCAATCCAGGATATGATCACTGGACAACCGTTAAACACGTCCTCAAGTATCTTAGGAGAACGAGGGACTATGTGCTTGTGTATGGCGCGAAGGATTTGATCCTTGCAGGATACACTGACTCTGATTTTCAGACTGATATAGATTCCAGGAAATCTACATCAGGATCAGTGTTCACTCTTAACGGAGGAGCAATAGTATGAAGGAGTATAAAGCAAGGTTGTATTGCTGACTCCACCATGGAAGCTGAGTATGTCGCAGCTTGCGAAGCAGCGAAGGAAGCTGTATGGCTTAGGAAGTTCTTGACAGACTTGGAAATTGTTCCAAATATGAACTTGCCAATCACCCTTTATTGTGATAATAGTGGTGTAGTGGCAAATTCTAAAGAACCTAGAAGCCATAAGCGCGGAAAGCATATTGAGCGGAAGTATCATCTCATCAGGGAGATAGTGCAACGAGGAGATGTGATCGTCACACAGGTAGCCTCGGAGCACAACATTGCTGATCCGTTTACTAAGTCTCTCACGGCTAAAGTGTTTGAGAGACACCTAAAAAGTCTAGGGCTGCGAGCTGCTCAGTAGGACAGTGGGAGAAACTTTAGATATTTGATATTCTAGTTCTCTCGACCAGCATGTACTCCACTGACGTTTTAGTCCAAGTGGGAGTTTGTTGGGTTTTATGTCCTAAAACTCGTAGTTTGTAAACTGTTTGAATGTAAATATTATATTTCAATAAAGTTGTTATTGAATTTTAGTGAATTGTGTTTGTATTAACCTATACCAATAACAAACACCCATGACGATAGTGTGAGTACTTGAACTTCATGTGTGACATGAATGTGAATCAAGTTCAAGTAGACAGCCAAAATGGTCTATAGCATAGGGATAAGGCTGGGTACCTTATCCTGGGGACACTATTGGACGCGGCTCACTTTGTATAGTACAAAATGATGTGATTCGAATCGTTTCATGTAGACACATGTGAGTGAGGGCGTCCTGTGCAATGAGTTTGCACAAGACCGAACCAAGAAATAAAGTCGCTCTTTCTTTATAACACCGTTTACTGTAAAGACCGGTTTTTTCATATGATGACTTAGGTAACTCGATCTCAATCCTGAGCTCACTATGAACTCTTGTTTATTTGACCTTATCCTTTGATTTGTACGGGTGAGAGTGACCAGATCGCCGACTCAATATGCCTACCATCTTGGGGATAAGATCGAATAAGTGGCTGGGGACGTAGTTGTGTGAGATGGAATTCACTCCTACCCGCTTTAAGGGTTAGTAGAGAGGTTGTTCCCTTAAGTGCTGACTCCAGGTCTTGAACAATGGGCCCATCCTCTCCTGATCAGGGAGGAATCTGATTTGATGGTTGGACCACAAATCAATTGTTCATTAGAGGTGTCGGTGGTACTTAAGGAACAAGATATAATACAAGGGTTAAACGGTTTAAATGACCCGTTGTGATTATGAACAACCTGTGAAGGATCGACTTACTGATGATAGTTATATCAACAGGACACAATATATCTACAGTGAGGAGAGTGCAGCCCTTGGACTTTAGTGGAGTCTCTGGGGGTTAACGAATGTTGGTTAGTTCGGTTGAAAGAGTTTTGATAGGATAATCTCGTATCGTTGGAGCTCATGATCTGTAGGTCCTTACGGTTCTCCTGGCTAGCTCGGATAAAGCCGTGAAACAATATAAAAGAAAAGAAAAGAATTTGAATCGTTCAAATTCGGGTTTGTGGAAGAAGGATAGACATATTTAAATATGATTTAAATATGAGATTGGTCTGAAAACATGAATAGGATTCATGTGCAAAAAGTCGGTTTTCGAAAAACCGGGTTTAATTATATTATTTAATTAATATTTGATATTGAATTAAATAATATTAATTAATATATATATATATTTTTTATTAATTAAAAAGTTTAATTAATAAAATAATAATTATTATTTTTATTAATAATAATATATATAAATATATATATACATGTGTCTTACATGCAAATGTAAGACACATGTAAGGTATATATATATACACAGTATATATGAGATCAGATCAATTAAATAAAAAAAAAAAAAAAAAAAATCAAAAATCAATTTGATAGTGGACATTGGGGTACACTTTATGTGTAAATTGAAATTGGATTTCAATCTCTCCTTCGTCTTCTTCCTTCTTCCTCTCTGCTCTCTGTTTTTTCTGAAAAAATAGTTTTTTCAGTGGAGCTTCTTCTTTCTTTTCTTTTGTAAAAGGAGTCTCACTACTCCGTTTCTCGGCCTGAGGATAGCGGGATTACCGTGGGTGGTCCACGAAGGTTTCGTGAGAAGGCTCGGTGAGCTCGTGAGGAGCTTCTGACGGTGAAATTGGAGAAATACGAACGACAAGGGTATGTGTTCTAATTTCTCTTTTTCATTGCGTTTGCATGTTTTCGGTTGTTTAAATTGATGAAATTAGAGTGTCTATGATCCAAATCTCTTCCGTTGCGTTCCATCAACGCTCCATCAGTAAGGACGAAACTTATCTAACGCAAATACAATAGAAATGAGTTCTTTTTCTGTTGTAGTGTAGTTGCACTGCGCTGAATTGAGTGTCTTGGAGGCGTAATAGATGACACAACTCTTGTTCTCGATCCTCTGACCAAGCACTGCTCCTAAGGCATAGTTGCTGGCGTCACACATTATCTCAAAGGGCAAGTCCCACTGGGACGGGTGTATAATTGGCGCGCTCGTCAAACTATCTTTCAGCAGATCGAAGGCTTTTCTACACTCCTCTCCAAATTCGAACGTGACATCCTTCTGAAGGAGGTACGTCATTGCCGTGGCAACCTTGGAGAAGTCTTTGATAAACCTGCGGTAAAATCCTGCATGGCCAAGAAAAGATCGAACCTCCCTAACATTCGTTGGGTAAGGTAGATTAGAAATAACATCTATTTTGGCTTTATCTACCTCTATACCCTTAGCAGAAACCACATGCCCTAAAACGATTCATTGACAAGCCATAAAATGACATTTCTCAAAATTAAGAACAAGGTTTGTTTCAATACAACGTTTCAGAACATGCGATAAATTAGTCAAACAGTCATCGAAGGAATTGCCATATACCATAAAGTCATCCATGAACACTTCAATGCATTTTTCTATAAACTCAGAAAAAATATTCATCATGCATCGATGGAATGTACCGGGTGCGTTACAAAGACTAACAGACATCCTTCTAAATGCAAATGTGTCAAATGGGCACGTGAACGTTGTTTTCTCTTGGTCCTCTTGAGCAATAGAAATCTGGTGGAAACCAGAGAAACCATCGAGAAAACAAAAGAATGGCTTCCCAGCTGAACGCTCCACCATCTGATCTATAAAAGGAATGGGAAAATGGTCCTCCCTAGTGACCTCATTCAGTTTCCTAAAGTCTATGCACATCCTCCATCCATTTTGAACTCTTTTGGGTACTAATTCATTTTTCTCATTCCTAACTACAGTTATCCCAGTTTTCTTAGGAACGACATGTATTGGACTGACCCATTTACTATTAGGGACAGGATAGATAATACCTGTTTCATGGAGTTTGAGGATCTCTGACATAACAACCTCCTTCATCGCTGGGTTGAGCCTTCTCTGGGGCTCTCGTGAAGGTTTCGCTCCATCCTCAAGCAGGATTTTGTGCATGCACAAAGCTGGACTTAACCCATGTAAGTCTGCAAGCGTCCATCCAATGGCCAGCTTGTGCTCTTTAAGAACTGCCATCAATTTCCCTTCCTAAGTCGGTATAAGGTCCTTCGCTATTATGACCGACAACGTCTCCTCATCACCCAAATATGCATATTTTAAATGTTCTGGCAAGTCTTTCAATGCCAATTTGGGTGCCTGCAAAGTAGAAGGAAGCATCTTAACATGATTTTTAACATTCGCCAAAGTAGAGACAATTGGTACACAATTTTTCAGTCAAAAGTGGTTCATGCATCTCAGCATCATCAAAAAGTCCAGTTAAAAATAATGGGTCATCCCCATCCTCAACAGTCATGCATTCATTCTGTGTTAGTGTATCAATCGTTTCTACCTGACAAAGAGAGAATATATCCTCATCATGCTCTTCTACAATAGGAAAATTAATCTCAACAACCTCTCCGCCATACTCAACAGATAAAATGCCCTTATAAACATTTATCTTAGTTTTAGCAGTTTTCATAAAGGGCCTACCTAATAAGATCGAAACAGACGAAGAGGAAGATTTTCCATCCATTTTCAGAACATAAAAATCAACATGAAAAATTAATTCATTAACTTGCACTAACACATCTTCAACTACCCCTAAAGAATGCACAAAAGATCTATCAGCAAGTTGTATAACTATTCATGTTTCTTGTATTTCTTTCAATTTCAGTTCCTGATAAACGGAATAAGGCATAACACTAATTGAGGCTCCTAAATCCAGCATTGCTCTTCTAATTTTCATGCCTCCTATCTTACAAGGGCGAGTGAACATACCTGGATTGTCACATTTTACCGGTAAGCTCTTTGTGATCAAAGCTGAGACATTCTTACTTACCACTACGCGTTCACTCTCCTTTGTCTTCCTCTTGTTGGTGCATAATCTTTTTAGGAACTTGGCGTACCTCGGAATTTGCTTGATGGCATCCAACAGAGGGATATTGATCTCTACCTTCTTGAATGTGTTGAGAAACTCCTTCTCATAGGTTTCCTTGGGTGGTCTCGCTAACCTACTAGGAAAAGGAGCCTTAGGCACATAAACTCTAGTACATGTAGGATCAAAGTTTACCCCTTTCCACCGTGGTTCGGGGTTTTCCACCACTGGCTCGCTGTGGCCATGATCGACTTCCACTGGTGGGGTACTCGTGGGAAGCTCTTTCCCACTCCTTAATGTGATGGCACTCGCGCTTTCAGCCTTTTGATTTTCCATCACTGTCAACCTGTTACTAACCTGAATCACTGTTTTGCTCAGAGTTTGGAACTGCTCCCGAGTTTCCCTATGTTGCGATTCAAGTATTAATTCTAATGATCTACCTGAAACAGAAGGACGAAGCTGTAAATTATCTTTTAAAGCAAGAACAACACTACTTACCTCAAAAAGTTGGGCCTTAAGCTCGTCCACGTCCTTCATCAGGCGAGCTTGCTCCTTTCCTCCTTGTCCACACCGCTCCATGCTTCTAGCTATGTTAGAAATCAAAGCTCTAGCTTCTGCGGGGGTCTTGTCCATGAGTGAACCTCCGCTGGCGGCGTCGATCATCTGCTGGCCTTGGGGAAGCAAACCGTAGTAGAAGCTCTAAATGAGGGATTGTTCAGTTATTTGATGATTGGGAAAATCCTCACATAACCGGCCAAACCTCTCTCAGTACTCGAGAACGGTCTCTCCCTCTCCTTGCTCAATTCTATTTATCATTCTTCTGAGGGCGGCGACCTTGGGAGGAGGAAAATACTCTGTTAAAAATGCTCCTTGTAGTTCGCTCCAAGTAGTGATGGACCCAGTTGGTAGGTAATACATCCAATCTCTCGCCTTCTCCTTTAAGGTGAAAGGAAATGCCCTAAAATTGAGATGATCTTCAGTGACGTCGTCGGTCCTTACTGACGAACACACCATCCGAAATTCCTTGAGGTGTCTGATGGGATCTTCATCTGCGTTACCACAAAAAGAAGGTAATAAGTTAATCAGACTAGCTTTAAGTTCAAACTTACCTGATGCTACAGGATACAATATACTCGATGAGTTTCGGCCTAGCTCAGGTGCTGCAAGTTGCCTCAAGGTTCTTTGTTGTTCATAAATACCCACGACCTCCATCTTTTGCTTCTCTTGGATTTTCAAAGAATAACTGCACTCAAAAACTAAAAAAGGAACGGGTAAAATAATACAAGAAAAATTAAAAATGTACAAACAAAAGCAATTTTTTTAAAACAAACAAATTAAAATCAACCAAGCCGAATTAAATTTAAATTCCCGGCAACGGCGCCAATATTGGTAGTGAACTTTTGTACGTTCACAAATTTCGGGTTGTCGAAGCCCGCCAAAATAATATTTATAAGCCGATTATATCGACTAACTTGTAGTTAGTTATAACCAGGTCGAACCACAGGGAATTAGCTTAATTTAAACTTGATTAAATTTAAGTTGTTAACGGTAAAAAGTGGGGAAGTTGGATTGTGAAAAGAGAGCTCTAAACTGCTGTAGCTAACGGAAAATAAAGCGACGAAGTGACAATTTAAATGAGCATGCTTGACTTCAAAGAATGGGATTGATCACAATTGGCGTTCGGTTCATCGATAACTAAAGACATAGACACAACGCTTAAAACACACAATTCGTTTGATTATTTCTAACTCAAACAACCCAAAAATACAGTTAGAAAAGTGCAACTCCAAGTGTTCTTGCCCATTACTCAAATTAAACTGATCAATCCTAAATTGATTAACGGACAGAGACGGAAAAATTGCAACGAATTAACCCGGAGACTAAATCGATTTTTCCTCTTTACCCAAAATCTAACATGAAGGTTAACTAATTTCTACCCCCAACTGTCACTTGGGATCAAACCAATTACCCATACTCAGATTCGTGTTACCTAGCGATTGAGGCAATTATACGTCCTAATCTTTAATGGTAAAGCATGCATAAGGACTCGGGCGTCACTTCTAATCAATTACACAAACTATTGAGATGAAGTTCAAGAAATAAGATGCAATAAGCCAAGTAATCTAATTCATACCCAAATTGGGAAAAATCTCTCATTAAACCAAATTGTTTACAATCTCAAACTTGAAATCAAACACTTACTTGTTTAGCTTTCCATGGAGATGAAGAAGAGAGCCAAGGCGCTGCGGGCACGCGCGCGCGAAATCAGGACAACGTCGGGGCGCTGTGCGCTGGGTCTGGGAGGTTGTCTTAGCGCAAGGGCGCTGCGGGCCAACGTCGGGGCGCTGGGCGCTTTGCCCTGATGCTTCTGTTGGGCGCTGCCCTCTCGGGTTTGGCCTTCACCTTTCATCATTTGCACCTCTAAACTCTTTTTGGCTTTTCTCTTTGACCCGAACACTTCTCGAAACTCTTAAAATGCCTGATTTAGCCCCGAAAATCATGAATGGACTTCCCGAGCTCTTCACCGCGAAACAGCTGTAATAAGGCATATTAACTAATATTAAGCACGCCATTTAGCTAGATTTAAGGCTATAATCATAGCTCTATTTTAGAGCTATCAGGAACCGTGACACTTGGTGGTTGACACTTAGGTGTGCCCCAATTTCTCAAGCTGTCGAGGCTTGCCAAAATGAAATTTATAAGTCCGAAATTACTTAGCTTTGCAGCTAGCGGCAACGGAATCGATCCACAGGGAGCGTGTCAAGATGAAATTAAATTGCTCGAATTGGAAATTAATTGATTGATTAATTTTCACAAATTGGGGGGTTTTGTTCATGCAAAGTAATGGAAAAATGCGCTAACGGAGAAATAAATCAAGAGTCAAGCGTGCTAGATTTGGGGAGTTTCTCGTACAAGGACAAAATTTAATTAAGTACATAAACAGTTAGCGAAGTAACCAGCCACATGGAAATTGGTTAAAGGTGTCAATTCTAACCAAACGATGCTATTAATTAATCTAGAGAGATCAAGTCAAATTAACCAAAACAGTAATTAGCATATTATGACGATCATTCGACTTGGTTAGCCTAAACCGATACATTGATAATCTACTTCTTCGGGATGAATCCCTTGTTACCTTGGTGATTAGGAGAAGCAATCGCTTCACTAACCTATTAACAATAGAGCATGCTTGAAAGTTAGGTCGTCTACTCTTAAAAATCAAATATACTCATGGAATATGCAAAGAAGAAATAGAATACTCAAGTAAAAACAGTCCAAGATAGACATTGAACACGAATTCTCAAGCTATTACAACCAAATACGAATTTCCTACTAAAATTCCCCAAATCTCACACTTTACCTTAGCCTTCCATGGAGATTAGATGAATCTGAGCTCCCATGGAGGCCTTGGAGTTCATACAGCAACAAAGGGGGAAGAAAAGCTCCAAAATCTAGCTACAATGGCGGAAAAATGAGAGAAAACCGAGAGAGAGGACCTAAAATCAGTAAAAATGGGTTTTATAACTCGTCGGAGCGTCTCGACGCTGCGCGCGCCTCTTCGGAGCGTCGCGACGCCACGGCTAGCGTTTCAACGCTGAGCAGCGTCTCGACCCTGCCTGCTCAACGCTTGCTCTCGGGTTTGGGAGCTGAATTTTGCCTTTGTATGACAATTTTTTTGCCATTTCTTCATACTTGAAGCTCTTTCGATCCCGAAGCATTCCCGAAGCGCTAAAACGACTTTCTTAGCCTCGAAACACGTCCAACGGACACCACGAGCTCTTTGCCGCAAATCACCTAAAAAAAAGGTAAATTACAAAATTAAACACGACTTTTAGCTAGAGTTAGGGAGTGAAATATAGCTCCAAATTGGAGTTATCAAACACCCCCAACCTAAATCTTGCTAGTCCTCGGGCAAGACAAACCTAGAATTCAACTCTAAAAGACTATGCATGCATGCTTCTAATTCAAACCTCGATGCTTTTAAAGATCAAAACATTAACATGCTCAAGAAAGCAATCGACACATGCACTTAACTAAGAACACATAAAAAATTAACTATCGCTCCCTAACGTGTGTGTGCTAGCCAACCTATCTTAAACCTACGTAAGCTCGGAAAAACCGCATGCAACATGTCATCCCATTTTCTGTTGGGTTTTATGTCCTAAAACTCGTAGTTTGTAAATTGTATGAATGTAAATATATATTATATTTCAATAAAGTTGTTATTGAATTTTAGTGAATTGTGTTTGTATTAACCTATACCAATAACTAACACCCATGGCGATAGTGTGAGTACTTGAACTTCATGTGTGACATGAATGTGGATCAAGTTCAAGTAGATAGCCAAAATGGTCTATAGTATAGGGATAAGGCTGGGTACCTTATCCTGGGGACACTATTGGACGCGGCTCACTTTGTATAGTACAAAACGATGTGATTCGAATCGTTTCATGTAGAGACATGTGAGTGAGGGCGTCCTGTGCAATGAGTTTGCACAAGACCGAACCAAGAAATAAAATCGCTCTTTCTTTATAACACCGTTTACTGTAAAAACCGATTTTTTCATATGATGACTTAGGTAACTCGATCTCAATCCTGAGCTCACTATGAACTCCTGTTTATTCGACCTTATCCTTTGACTTGTACGGGTGAGAGTGGCCTGGTCGCCGACTCAATAAGCCTACCATCTTGGGGATAAGATCGAATAAGTGGCTGGGGACGTAGTTGTGCGAGATGGAATTCACTCCTACCCGCTTTAAGGGTTAGTAGAGAGGTTGTTCCCTTAAGTGCTGACTTCAGGTCTTGAACAATTGGCCCATCCTCTCCTGATCAGGGAGGAATCTGATTTGATGGTTGAACCACAAATCAATTGTTCATTAGAGGTGTCAGTGGTACTTAAAGAACAAGATATAATACAAGGGTTAAACGGTTTAAATGAACCGTTGTGATTATGAACGACCTGTGAAGGATCGAATTACTGATGATAGTTAGATCAAGAGGACACAATATATCTACAGTGAGGAGAGTGCAGCCCTTGGACTTTAGTGGAGTCTCCGGGGGTTAACGAATGTTGGTTAGTTCGGTTGAAAGAGTTTTGACCGGATAATCTCGTATCGTTGGAGCTCATGATCTGTAGGTCCTTACGGTTCTCCTGGCTAGCTCGGATAAAGCCGTGAAACAATATAAAAGAAAAGAAAAGAATTTGAATCGTTCAAATTCAGGTTTGTGGAAGAAGGTTATAAATATTTAAATATGATTTAAATATGGACATATTTAAATATGATTTAAATATGGACATATTTAAATATGATTTAAATATGAGATTGGTCTGAATACATGAATAGGATTCATGTGCAAAAAGTCGGTTTTCGGAAAACCGGGTTTAATTATATTATTTAATTAATATTTGATATTGAATTAAATAATATTAATTAAAATATATATATATATTTTATTAATTAAAAAGTTTAATTAATAAAATAATTATTATTATTTTTAATAATAATAATTTATAAATATATATATAAATATATATATATATACATGTGTCTACCTGTAATGTTTATATATATACAGGTATATATATTTTGACAGATCATTTGTTAAAAAAAAAAAAAAAAAAAAAAAAAAGAAAAAAGAAATTAAAATGCAGTAGTGCATTTTGGGGTACACTAATTCACATTTTGAAATGTGATTTCAATCAGTGAAGAACCCTTCGTTTTCATCCTCTGCTTTCTGAAAAATAGTTTTTTCAGTTGAAGCTTCTTCCTTCTTTTCTTTTGTAAAAGGAGTCCCACTACTCCGTTTCTCGGCCCGAGGATAGCGGGACTACCGTGGGTGGTCCACGAAGGTTTCGTGAGAAGGCTCGGTGAGCTCGTGAGGAGCTTCTGGCGGTGAATTTGGAGAAATACGAACGACAAGGGTATGTGTTCTAATTTCTCTTTTTCATTGCTTTTGCATGTTTCCGTTTTGTTTAAATTGATGAAATTAGAGTGTCCATGATCCAAATCGCTTCCGCTGCGTTCCATCAACGCTCCATCAATTGGTATCAGAGCGTTTTTGGCCACTCAATTTCTATCAATTTAAGTTATGGTGGGTTTTATTTAGAAATTGTTTCTGAATGGATTTCTAAAGTGAATATCGATTTTGGCATAGTTTCTTTTTGAATTTCATTATTTGTAATTGCCCGAGAATGTATGGGCTTTAATGTATGCTAAAGAGTCTGTATTTTTTAGAGTCATTAGAGTCCATATAGGGTTCTTTGTGAAAGAATTTTGAGTTTGAAACTCGCCGAAATGTTCGGTGTAAGTTCAAACTTGTTCTGGGCATTACAAGGAGAAATTCAAAGAGATTTTTGGCCGAAGCGTTCGGAGGAAGCAAGTTGGTCAAAGGCGGTGCGAAGAGTTCGAAGTCCGCTCAAGGCGTAGCTTGTTGTTCAAGCTTGTAATAAATTAGTTATTGCTTGCTAAATGCCAAAATCGATCCACTTTAGTATGTTTAATTATGCATTGCGAATGTAATTTTTAATTAAATTCCATGTTTGTATGTGCATAACGTATGCCATATAGATTTAAAATCCCACCGTAGGAAGCATGCTTCATGCATTGAAAATATGTTATAAGTGTTATAATATATCGTATGCATATTTGGCAATTCATGATTTTTGATATAAAAGTTATATTAATTCATGAATTAGTTGTTGTTAGTTCAATAGAATAATTGATATAAGTGTTATATTAATTATGAAATTGAATGTACAACATAGGTTGTCCTAATTTTATGCACATGGTATATTATAAGTGTTATAATGTATAGGATGCATGTTAATTCATGAGTATTAATATAAGAGTTATATTAATTCATGAATTAGATGTTGTTTGCTTAATAGAATAATTGATATAAGTGTTATATTAATTATGAAATTAAACATCCAACATTAAATGCATTTTGTTTGTTATAAGTGTTATAATGTATAGGATGCATGCATAATTCATGAGAATTGATATAAGTGTTATATTAATTTATGAATTAGGAGTTGTATATTTAAAACATAATCGATATAATTGTTATATTAATTATGAAATTAAATATTCAATTTGTCATGACTTAGTGATGCATGTTTGAGAAGCATGTAGAAGTTTGTTGTAGTAAGTCTTAGTTTTGCAAAGCGTTGTAAAATTGGCATAGACTTTAAAAATCTATAACAAAGACAAAGGCATGCTCACTTAGGGTTGAATGTATCGTTCCGTTTCATTAGATGAATAGGTCGATATCTTGTAAATGCTAAGGTTACAAGAAACTCACCCGGGGACATCCTGTTCGAGGTTGGAGGTATTTAAGCTGACGGTTTACGGAACATCTCCTACCTGGGGACCATCCGGTACTTGAGTAAAGTTAACCCGGCTTTATGAGCATGCGTGAGTGGTGTGAGGTAATAAAGTGTTTATCACCTAGACATCATAGGTAAAAGTTTGTTTTACCTAGACTTAGGTCTTATTGTCTTAGCCGGATAATGCCTGAGTAATTTACCCATTCCGTCTTAAAATACTTAGTAGAGATGTTGAGAAGGTATATATGATATAACCCTCTCCTCCTACGTTCTCTGTCAAGTTCACACCGTGAGAATTATGCTCGGCCTCGTGATGTCAATAGGGCATCCCCATTCGGATGGTATTTGCATAATTCAAGAGCAAGGTGAATGGAGAAAGTATTTATAGTAAGTGGGAGAAGGAAGTATGTCAATACATCCTGCGGTTTCCTCCATTGGATTGAACCGTGAGATTCCTATGTTCTGCCTGCTAGGTGCCCACAAGTGGTACCGATCCATTCGGAGGGCCGTTTCATAGGAATCGGAACATCTCAATCACCATTTATGGATAAAGAAACATAGAGCCATTCACAACTTTGACATTTCCATTCGGTTGCATCGTTGGGGCCGCCCTATGAATTCTAAAAATGGAGGGTCACACTTACGAGATTTGCTAAGGAGTTAGTAAATCTTGACCAAACAGCGATAACTAAGATGCTATAGGAATATGAGATATTCTGGTATTAGCATTTAGTCAAGAATGTCTTGATTCAGTGAAGGAATGCTTGACTGCCCCTCGGTAGCGATCATTCTGACCCACTAAAGTATCGTTGCAGTTTAATAATGAGTTTTGGGTACATTATTATTCTTTGCTAAATTCTTGATTGGTGTGTAAATTAGGTTAAAACCTTTTCACTAATATTTATTCATTCTCTTTTCAGCATGACTAGCTCTTTCATTCACTTACTAGCTTCCGATAAGTTAACCGGCGATAACTACGCAACCTGGAAATCGAACTTGAATACGATTCTCGTTCTAGATGATCTTAGGTTCGTCTTATCAGAGGATTGTCCTCCCCCTCCTAGCTCGGATGCGACTCGAACTGTTCGAGAAGCATATGATAGATGGACAAGGGCTAATGATAAAGCCCGAGTCTATATCTTAGCCAACATATCTGATGTGTTAGCTAAGAAGCACGAGGATATGGTTTCTGCTAAAGAAATCATGTCTTCATTACAGGAGATGTTTGGACTACCGTCCTCATCGGTCTGTCATGAAGCCCTCAAATACGTTTACAACTCTCGCATGAAGGAGGGAACCTCTGTTAGGGAGCATGTCCTTAACATGATGGTCCACTTCAATGTGGCGGAAGTAAACGGAGCTACTATTGATGAGTCAAGTCAAGTAAGCTTTATCATGGAATCTCTTCCGAAGAGTTTCCTTCAGTTCAGAACCAATATGGTAATGAACAAGATAAAGTATAATTTGACTTCTCTTCTCAGCGAGCTACATACCTATCAGTCCCTTCAGACTTCTAAAGGAAAAGAGAAGGAGGCAAACGTTGTCACTTCTAGGAAATTCCAAAAGAGGTCGTCTTCAGGGAGTAGGTCTGAACTTTCTTCTATTAAGAATAAGAGTATTCAAAAGAAGAAGAAAGATAAAAGGAAGGGAAAAGCACCTGCTACTGCTAAGAGCAAGACTAGATCTGCAGACAAAGGAAAATGTTTCCATTGTGGTGTAGATGGGCACTGGAAACGGAATTGCCCAAAGTATCTTGCAGAGAAAAAGGTTGAGAAGGAAAGACAAGGTAAATATGATTTATTTGTTGTCGAAACATGTTTAGTAGAACATGATTGTCATACCTGGATACTTGATTCAGGAGCTACTAACCATGTTTGTTCTTCTTTTCAGGAAACTAGTTCTTGGCAGCCACTTTCTCGCGGTGAGATAACTCTAAGAGTTGGAACTGGAGAGGTTGTCTCAGCTGAAGCAGTGGGAGCTGTAAAGTTGTTTTATAGAGATAGTTTCATTTTACTAGAAAATGTACTCCTGGTTCCTACCTTCCAGAGGAATCTTGTATCTATATCTTGTTTGTTAGAACAGTTGTATAAAGTATCTTTTGTTTATAATGAAGCGTTCATTAGCAAAAGAGGTGTACGTATTTGTTCTGCGAAACTTGAAAACAACTTGTATGTGTTAAGACCAACCGAAGCTAAAGCTATTTTGAACACTGAAATGTTTAAAACAGCTGAGACTCAAACTAAAAGGCAGAAACTTTCTCCAAGTACTTATCTTTGGCACTTAAGACTAGGTCACATTAATCTCAATAGGATTGGGAGATTGGTTAAGAGTGGTCTGCTAAATCGTTTAGAGGACAACTCTTTACCACCATGTGAGTCTTGTCTTGAGGGCAAAATGACCAAACGATCTTTTTCTGAAAAAGGTCATAGGTCCAAAGAACCTCTAGAAATCGTGCATTCGGATCTCTGCGGTCCTTTGAATGTCAAAGCACGAGGAGGGTATGAATATTTCATCAGTTTCATTGATGATTATTCTAGGTACGGTTATCTTTATCTAATGCATCATAAGTCCGAAGCTCTTGAAAAGTTCAAAGAGTATAAGGCAGAGGTTGAGAACACATTAGGTAAATCGATAAAAACACTCCGATCAGATCGAGGTGGAGAGTATATGGATTTAAGATTCCAGGACTATATGATAGAACATGGAATAGTATCTCAACTCTCAGCGCCAGGAACACCACAGCAGAATGGTGTGTCCGAGAGGAGAAATAGAACCCTGTTAGACATGGTTCGATCTATGATGAGTTATGCTCATTTTCCTAGTTCGTTTTGGGGATATGCAGTAGAGACTGCAGTATATATTTTGAACATGGTTCCCTCTAAGAGTGTTTCTGAAACACCTTATGAGTTATGGAGAGGGCGTAAAGGTAGTTTACGTCACTTCAGGATTTGGGGGTGTCCGGCACATGTGCTAGTACCCAATCCAAAGAAGTTGGAACATCGTTCAAAATTATGCCTATTTGTAGGTTACCCCAAGGAAACGAAAGGTGGTCTATTATACGATCCTCATGAGAACAAGGTACTAGTATCGACTAATGCCACGTTCTTAGAGGAAGACCACATGAGAGATCATCAACCGTCGAGCAAAATTGTTTTGTCCGAATTTTCCAGGAAAGCTACAGACGGATCAACAAAGGTTGTTGATCAAGCTGGTCCTTCTCAAGAGTTGAGAAAGCCTCGACGCAGTGGGAGGGATGTAAGACAGCCCGACCGCTACATCGGCTTGTCTGAAACTCAAGTCGTCATACCTGATGATGGCGTTGAGGATCCATTGACCTTTAAACAGGCAATGAATGACATAGACAAGGACCAGTGGCTTAAAGCCATGGATCTCGAAATGGAGTCTATGTACTTCAATTCGGTCTGGGATCTTGTAGACCAACAAGATAGTGAAAGACCTATCGGTTGCAAGTGGATCTACAAGAGAAAACGAGACCAAGCCGGTAAGGTGCAAACCTTTAAGGCTCGACTTGTGGCAAAAGGTTATTCCCAAAGAGAAGGGGTGGACAATGAAGAAACCTTTTCTCCTGTTGCCATGTTAAAGTCGATTAGAATACTCTTATCCATTGCTACATTTTATGATTATGAAATCTGGCAAATGAATGTCAAGACTGCCTTTCTGAATGGTAATCTTGAGGAGAGTATCTATATGGCTCAATGATAACTCCATTTTGGAGCTATTAAATACTTCTTAATATTAGCTTAAGTCCGCTTTTAATTAATTAATATATCTCATTTGTAGGAGAAAAGCGGCAAAGAGCTCGTGCGTCCGTTGGGCCTGTTCGAGTGCTTAAAGTGGAGTTTTAGCGCCCCGGGAATGCATCGGGAAGAGGGGAACTTGATCCGTGAAGAAACGGGCCAAAACAGCCTTGGAGAGGCAAAGCTTCAGCTCCAAACCCGAGAGCCAGCGTCGAGACGCTGGCTCGACGCTGGAAAAACCCGAGAGCAAGCGTCGAGTGATAGCGTCGAGACCCTGCTTGGCGTCGAGACGCTTCGGAGGAGGCGCGCGCAGGAATTTTATCGGGGCAGCGTCGCGACGCCATCGAAGGCGCGCGCGGATTACTTAGGGCACAGCGTCGAGACGCTGGCCTAGCGTCTCGACGCTACGACGATTGCAGAAGTTAAATGACGATTTTTCTGCACATTTTTGGACATCATCTTCTTCACCATTTTGGCTCTCCTTCATCTTCTTCTTCCTAGTTTTTTCTCTATTTTCCGTGGAGCTCCGCCATTGTTGGCATGCGAGTGAGCTCTACCTTCTTTGTAATTAGTGGATGATTCCTTCCATGGCCGTCGTTGGAGCGGAATTGACAAACCGCGCCATGAGCGGCTAAGGTAAGGGTGAACGGTTTGGGATTAGTTTAGGGCGATTTTGTTAAACGTTTTTGGTTCTGATAATTTGAGCTTTGATATGCATATTGGTTCTGTTTACTTTGCATTTATCTACTTTGCTTAATCCAACACGCATGCTAAAATACGACGATTGACACTCGAGTAGTTTCGCATGTTGTGTATGTTAAAGAGTAGCGATGCCGTGCCTCTCACTGCTCGACTAAGTAACACAGGTAGATAGAACTAAATCGAAGTATCGGGTCGGGTAGGATAATTGTTGATTGCATACGACGTTTGCGGGCAATTTACTAGCAATTAGAATTCACGCTCAAATGTTCGTCGCGGTTAGCTAGTGACTGTCTAAATTTACTTTAGGGCTGATCACCTTGACGTAAGCTTAGATAACGTGTAATTAGAACTGTGGTCTAATTAAAATCCATGGAGTCGGCTACTTTGGGGCTTCTCTGGTAGTCGTCCGCGTGCTCAATAAATTGAATACCATGAAATTTGCATTAAATGATGAACCGAATTTGTCTAACATTTGATCCCGAAACTCCCCAAACCGTGCACACGTTTTCTACTAGTTATTCTTCTTCCGTTATCTTTCTTATTATTTGCTCTTGCATGATAAAAACCCCCCGTTACCAAAATCAATCAATTAATTAAATCCCAATTTCATTAGTGATTTCAATCTACCTATTTCTTGGATCGACCCTGTTACCACTGGCTGCAAAGCCTCGGTTATAGGCTTTATAAATCGTATTTTGGCAAGCCTCGACAGCTTGAGATTAAGCGATAGTTCAAAATATCGTCCACCACTCAACCAGAGGGATTCATACTTCAGGGTCAAGAGCAAAAGGTTTGCAAGCTTAATCGATCCATTTATGGGTTGAAGCAAGCATCTAGATCCTGGAATATAAGGTTTGATATGGCGATCAAATCTTAGGGCTTTGAACAAAATATTGACGAACCTTGTGTTTACAAGAAAGTAGTCAATACTGTTGTAGCTTTCTTAGTCTTGTACGTAGACGATATACTACTCATTGGGAATGATGTAGGGTTCCTAACTGACGTTAAGAATTGGCTAGCGACCCAATTCCAAATGAAAGATTTGGGAGAGGCTCAATTTGTTCTAGGGATTCAGATCATAAGGAATCGTAAGAACAAAGTGCTAGCGCTGTCTCAAGCCTCTTATATTGACAAGGTGTTGTCAAGATATTCGATGCAGAATTCCAAGAAAGGTTCGCTGCTGTTACGTCTCCAAAAGTGACTAATTTAGGACTTGTTTTACATAGAAAGATGTGCACTCTTAGGTGTTTTTGATAGGATTTAGCTTAAACTTATGCTTATATATGAGAATTAGAAGAAGGAAGCTAAATTAGGACTTGTATGCAAAAGGAAAGAAAAGAAATGAAAAACGAAGTTAGAAGAATGAAAACTATGCATTGCGGAGGCATTGCGGAAACATTGCTAAAACCGCAATGTTTCAAGTAAAATCCGTAAGTTGGCTAACCTTTTTCTGTTGTGATCCGTTATTTCATGGATTTGTTCTTTCTCCTCCAACCACGTAGAAGTACGACGTTGAGAATGGATGGTTCTCCTTGGCCCAATCGCACCTGCAGAATACTATAAAAGGAGGTCAAAGTGGAGGGTTGAAACATCATCCGAAAGGCGTAGACTTCTCAATTCAACGCAGTTTCTTCCACTCTTATTCTCTCTTCCGTCTGTTGGTTTGAAAGGGTCAACTATTGGAGTCGACAATCTGATAGGAAGGAGAGAAGATTCATCTTCTCTTCTGATTGGATTCATCCAAGCAAGGCTTGCCTTTCTCTCCATTCAGCCAAGGGGGGTTCGCAATCGAGAAGATCACGCACAGCTTACTGCTTTCTGTTTTAGTTTTCTACTTTCAGTACTGTTTATTGTTATTTCCTTTCCATTAGCTACTCTAATCCATTTCGTTGCTTTCTGTCTTTACTTCAGTGTTTCTAAGTCTTCATTTGTTTCGTTCAAACAATTGGTTAATCAACGCACAATTCATCATTTCGCAATTTCTTTATTCTTCTTTGCCTACTGTTTTCCTTTCCTGTTTTGTCTTTAATCTTCTTCTAAGTATGCCTTCTTCATCTACTCTTTCTGTTCTATCTACATCCATGAGTAACTAAGTCACATAGGGGCATGCTAATGACAAGGCTATAGGCTAAAGCACGTGACTAAAGCATGTAGGATAGCTCTCGAATGCATTGATTGTATGTAAGCTTCATCCCACGGGCAATTTCGATTGGCCATCCATTTTGTCCAAAGAACTCCTAACCTCTGGAAGGAGTAAGAGTTCAGAGTCATACACTCATGCTAGCCTCTCAAGGTAGCCAGAAAACGACCTAGGAATAGGCGTTTTCCTAGTACAAATCACAACTTACTGTTTTAACAAGATGCTTGAGACCTTACTTGGACATGAGTAAACTGAAGAATCTAATGCATGAAATCGGAAGATACATGAGAATGAGTTAGTTTGATGCATAGTGAGTTGATCCAATGCTTGAGAATCGTGTGAAAAAGCCAATATAGGAGTCATTAGTAGCCCTTGTTTCCACATTTTGCACACTTTCGCTGTTAGTAACATTGCGGTATAATTGCTGTTCTCGCAATTCCTTTTGTTAAAAATTCTGTTTTAGCTATTTTCCTCTTCGTTTATTAATCTCTTCTCTTTACGTTTGAGTTTATCATTGACTTTCACTTGTTTATGTTGCTACCCTTTACTTATTCCTTAGTAATTAGGCAATTTAAAACCAAATCTACCCCATCAAATCCACCCATTCTTGCTTAACAATACACTTCGCGAGTAACTAAGAATAAATCTCTGTGGGAAAACGAATGAAAAAATACTTACTACTTGCTACAAGATCATGTATGCTTGCATGTTCTGAGTGCTCTCTTATTGCATATTCCTTTTAAACATTGAGCACGCAACAAGTTTTTGGCGCCGCTGCCGGGGATTTAGTTTAGTGAAAACGAAGTTTGTTAAGTTAGAAAACCGATTCTTACTATCTATAGGAGCTGATCTATTTTCATTTCTTTTGCAGGTACCATTGGGTTAGTTTATGAATGAGCCTTCAAGTAGCGATCTAGAGTTCAATCCTGAGCCTGAGAGATTACTTAGGGCCAGAAATAGAGCTAAGAAACGTCTCTTTAACCAACCCTCTATACCTCGAATAATTGCTGAAACCGCAGAGTCTCCGCAATCCTATCAAGAAGAAATGGATAGACCAGTCCCAAATCCGGTACTTACCACTCGCAATCCCATCGAAATAGCGAATGATAAGGATAGTGCCATCCTCTCCTATCTAGTACCTATTCCTGGGGAGCTAAACCCCAGCATAATCCGTCCTGAAATTACTGCCAACTCATTCGAGTTAAAGCCAGTAATGTTCCAAATGTTGTCCACTGTGGGACAATTCTTTGGAGTGGAAAATGAGGACCCCCACAACCATCTTAGAAACTTCCTAGGAGTTAGTGATACCTTTATCATCCCTGGAGTTTCCCAAGAAGCTTTGAGGCTTTACCTTTTCCCCTACTCATTAAGGGACAAAGCCAAAACGTGGTTGAACTCATTACCTTCTGGTTCAGTTCTCAATTGGACAGACTTGGCGGAGAAATTCCTAGTCAAATACTTTCCACCTGATAGGAATTCTACTTTTCGTGACGACATTATTAAGTTCAAACAAGCTGAAAATGAGTCGCTTCACGAAGCTTGGACAAGGTTCAAGGACCTTCTGCTTAAATGTCCACACCATGGCATTCCATGGTGTATCCAAATAGAGGTCTTTTTCAAAGGATGCAACCCCAGCACCAGGCAAGTGCTAAATTCATCAGCTGGTGGTTCCATGCTGTCCAAAAGTTATAACGAAGCCTATGAGATCTTGGAGAAGATCTCAGCATCTCACTGTAGGTGGTCAGATGATCCAATAGAGCCAAGTAGAGCTCAAAATAAGGACGCACTCAATGCTATGAGTAGCCAAATAAGCGCCCTGACCAACCTAGTTAAACAAATGGCTCAAGCCAATCTCCAAACTAGTGTCAATACCGCCACAACCATGTCAATGGGCACACAACCAAGTCAAGGTGAGACACTAATCTGTGGATTCTGTGGGGAGGGGCACCTGTATGAATACTGCCCTGGGAATCCAGCCTCAGTCTGCTATGTTGGAAGCCAACAGCAGCCTAGGAACAACCCTTATTCTAACACTTACAATCCTGGTTGGAGGAACCACCCAAACCTTTCATGGGGTGGCCAACAAAATACTAACCAAGCTCCTAACCAACCAAGACCGAGTGGAACACTTGGTTTCACTCCCCAAAATAACCAATCCATGTATCAAAAGCCATACAACCAACCATCAGGATCTTTTGTAGAAAACTTACTTAAGGAATACATCGCCAAGAATGATGCTACTCTACAAAATCAGCAAGCTACCCTTAGGAGCCTAGAGAACCAAATAGGGCAACTAGCCAATGAACTCAAGAGTAGGCCCCAAGGTAGACTACCTGCTGACACTAAGGTGCCAAGGAGAGATGGAAAAGAACAAGTTCAAGCAATTGAACTTAGAAGTGGTAGACCATTGGTGAGCAACACTAGAGAAACACCAAAGAGAGTAGAGAATGAAGAGTCTAGTGCTCCACTGGATTCTCTGCCAAACCAAGGTCAACCACCAACAAGCACATCAAGGGCGAGGCTGGAACCAATCATAGAAGAGATAGAAGAAATTCCAAGACCTCCACCTATCCTGAGGCGACCTGAAGTGCCTGCATATGTGCCACCACCTCCATTTCCTCGAAGGCTAAAGAAAAAACAAGAACAGGAAGTGCACTTTAACAAATTTTTAGAAATTCTTAAACAAGTGCATGTGAATATTCCTTTTGTAGAAGTTCTACAGTCTATGCCTTCTTATGTTAAATTTCTGAAGGATATAATCACTAACAAGAAAATCATTGGTGAATTTGAAACAGTGAATCTCACTGAGGAGTGCAGTGCTATACTCTAGAACAAGCTACCCAAGAAGAAGAAGGATCTTGGTTCCTTCACCCTACCAGTGGAGTTAGGAGGCAAGCACGTGGGCAGAGCTCTTTGTGACCTGGGAGCCAGCATAAACCTCATGCCCCTATCACTATTCCGTCAGTTGGGAATAGGAGAAGCACGTCCAACCACTGTCACCTTGCAATTGGCAGACAGATCCATAGCCTACCCTGAGGGTAAGATAGAGGATATTCTTGTAAAGGTTGACAAGTTTATTTTTCTTGCAGATTTCATCATCCTGGATTATGAAGCAGACAAGGAGGTCCCCATCCTATTAGGCAGACCATTTCTAGCCACAGGTAGGGCCCTGATTGATGTCCAGAAAGGTGAGCTCACCATGAGGGTTTATGATGAGGAGGTTAAGTTTAGTGTTTTTAAAGCCCTAAGGTACCCTTCTGACTCTGAATCTTGTGCAAGCATGGACATAGTAGATTCACTGATGGAAGAACAGCTTGAGCATGAATTGTCAACTAAGCATGCCAATGATTATGTACAATTAGATTTAACTGACTTAAACATAGTTGAAATAATGGACATACCTGTAAATAATCCTCAGCATGTTTGTATGACTACTGATTTGACTGAAAGGTCCATGAATCCATTAAAACCATCCATTGAGCATCCACCTATCTTAGAATTAAAACCACTGCCTGAACATCTTAAGTATGCATATTTAGGAAGTAATGATACTTTGCCTGTTATTATTTCATCTAAATTGAGTACTAAGCATGAAATTGAGTTGATCTTATTACTCAAACAACATAGAAAGGCTATTGCATGGACAATTGCTGACATTAGAGGTATTAGCCCTTCTTACTGCATGCATAAGATAATATTGGAAGAAGAGCATACACCCCAAGTAGATCACCAACGTAGGTTGAATCCCTCTATGAAAGAGGTAGTTAAGAAAGAGATCATAAAATGGTTAGATGCAGGTGTAATCTTCCCTATAGCTAGTAGTCAGTGGGTGAGTCCAATACAATGTGTACCTAAGAAGGGGGGGGATGACTGTAGTAGTGAATGAGAGCAATGAACTGATTCCAACTAGAACTATTACAGGATGGAGAGTTTGCATGGATTACAGGAAATTGAATAAGGAAACAAAAAAAGACCACTTCCCTCTACCATTCATAGATCAGATATTAGATAGGATAGCTGGTAGAGCTTATTACTGCTTCTTAGATGGTTATTCTGGATATAACCAAATCACCATAGACCCTGTGGACCAGGAGAAGACAACCTTCACCTGTCCCTTTGGAACATTTGCTTTTCGCAGAATGCCTTTTGGCTTGTGCAATGCACCAGCAACGTTCCAAAGGTGCATGTTGGCTATCTTCTCTGACTTAGATGAATCCATGATAGAGATATTTATGGATGACTTCTCAGTCTTTGGTGATTCATTCACAAACTTTTAGAGAACTTAGGACAAGTCTTGGCTAGGTGTGAGGAGACCAACTTAGTACTCAATTGGGAGAAATGCCACTTCATGGTGGAAGAAGGGATAGTCCTAGGTCACAGAGTATCTAGAGCAGGAGTAGAGGTCGATAGGGCCAAGATTGAAATAATAGAGAAGTTAGTGGAACCTCAGAATGTGAAAGCCATTAGAAGTTTCTTAGGACACGCAGGTTTCTATAGAAGGTTCATTAAGAACTTTTCAAAGATCTCCAAGCCTTTGTGTGAGCTGCTAGAACTGAATAAGCCATTCATCTTCTCTAGAGAATGTTTCCTAGCCTGGACAACCCTTAAAGAAGCATTAGTCAAAGCACCTATTATAGTAGGACCAAATTGGGACCTTCCCTTTGAGATGTTATGTGATGCAAGTGACTATGCTGTAGGGGTTATGCTAGGACAAAAGATTGACAAGCTAACACATCCTGTATACTATGCTAGTAAGACACTTAATGAGGCACAATGTAATTACACAACCACTGAGAAGGAAATGCTAGCTGTAGTGTTTGCCTTCGAGAAGTTTAGGAATTACATTGTAGGCACTAGAACAATCGTGTATACAAATCACTCTGCACTAAAATACCTTATGAGGAAGGCTGATGCGAAGCCTAGGTTGATTAGGTGGGTATTGTTGCTGCAAGAGTTTGATCTGGACATTAGAGATAAGAAAGGATGCGAAAATGTGGTTGCGGATCATCTTTCGAGATTGCAGCATAATTGCGGAAAAATTGCGGAAACCGCAATTTCAGATGCCTTTATTGATGTGCATGTCTTTGTATTAGCACATCGTGATAACGATGAGGAACCTTGGTTTGCTGACATTGCTAACTTCCTTGCCTCGCAGGTACTACCAACTTTCAAGGGAGGACAAGAAAAGAAGAGGTTCCTTCATGAAGCTAGGAAGTTCATATGGGATGATCCTACACTCTACAAGACATGTGCAGATGGTTTACTGAGGAAGTGTGTGTCAGCTGCTGAGGCGAAGTCTGTGCTGCAGCACTGCCATGCAGCCCCCTATGGTGGACACTTTGGTGGCCAAAGAACAGCTGCAAAGGTGTTCCAGAGTGGCTACTATTGGCCCACGATCTTCAAAGATGTCCACGAATACGCACACAGCTGTGATGAATGCCAGAGAACAGGTAACCTCAGTCGAAAGGATGAGATGCCTCTCACTTACATCTTAGAGTTGGAGCTCTTTGATGTGTGGGGAATTGACTTCATGGGACCATTTCCCCCATCAGCAGGTAACCTTTACATACTTGTAGCTATAGACTATGTGTCTAAATGGGTAGAGGCCATAGCATGTCCAAATAATGATGCCAAAACAGTCATTAAATTCCTTAATAGACATATTTTTACTAGGTTTGGTACACCTCGTGCTATAATTAGTGATGAAGGGACACACTTTATTAATAAAGCTATGGAAAAAGTGTTGGCTAAATACAATGTTAGACATAGAGTAGCCACCCCCTATCATCCACATTCGAATGGACAAGTTGAAATATCAAATAGGGAGATTAAAAACATACTCGAAAAAGTGGTCAAACCCAATAGAAAAGATTGGTCGTTTAAACTCGAGGATGCACTTTGGGCATATAGGACTGCATATAAGACACCCCTAGGTATGTCTCCTTATAGAATTGTGTATGGAAAAGCATGTCACTTACCATTCGAATTGGAAATTAAAGCATTTTGGGCCTTGAAAGAACTGAATTATTGCGTGACCGATGCGGGAACATTGCGGTCTCTGCAATTACATGAGCTTGATGAGCTTAGACATATGTCTTATGAAAATGCTAAAATGTATAAGGAAAAGACCAAGATTTGGCATGACAGTAGACTTAGGATTAAGGACTTTAAGAAAGGCCAGCTTGTCTTGTTATTTAACTCAAGGTTGAGATTATTTCCAGGCAAACTTAAGTCCAGATGGTCAGGTCCTTTTGTGATAACTAATGTGTTTGTTCATGGTGCAATCGAGATTAGGAACCTGCAGCAAGAGCAACCGTTCATGGTTAATGGTGCACGATTGAAGCATTATTATGAGGAAGGAGATGTAAAGACTCTCTCGGCCTTCCTCTTGGCTGAAACTTGAAAATAAAACCGAGAGAGGACGAGTGATCACTGAGCTCGTCCATGCGAGGCTATGCCTTAGTTTATTTTTTGCTATTTTTTCGGTTATTATTTGTGTATGTTTGTGTGTAATTTTTATTACGAATTTGATGTTGATTTTATTTCTTTTAATAGAGGATCGAAAGAGGGAATCGAGGAGATGAATCCAGGATAAAAAATCGGGGAAGATATGGGGCCAAATCAAAGATTATGTTGAGGAAATATTGGCATTTGAAACGAAGAAATCTCCAACGGCCACTTAATTGCGATGGATTTGCTGAATCCGCAACAGAAATAGCCGTTGGGATCTTCATCATTACAAATAGCCGTTGGAATAGCGAAGGCCCATACGCTTCCTTCATTCACTGAACTTCAAGAAATCTCTCTCCTTCTTCCTCTGCAATTCCTCTTTCCAGATTTCTCCACTTCGACCATGGTGCTAACAAGGGCTGAGAGATCTGCTTCCAGAAAGAAGGCCACTGAAGCCGAGGCAGCTGCGAGAGAGGCACTCCTTGCCTTGGCAGATGCCGAAGCCGCGCGAACCGAACGACTCCCCAAGCTGCCTGTCCGCAAGAAGAAGTGGAAGGTGGTGACGGAGATCCCTGCTGGGCCGTCTGAACCAGCAGGAACGCCCAAGAAGAGGAAGTGGAGTATGGCTGTCGACGACGCAGCGATCAAGAAGAAGACTCCCACTGTGGAGAGTCAAGAAAGTGGCCGTCCATCCTACGAGACGGCCAGACAAAGCCACTCTCCCTCTCCACCAGCGCGCAGCCCCGAGCCTTTGTTGCGTGCTCAATGTGTTACAGATAAATAAGCAAGAAAGTAGATAGAGCACTCAGAACATGCAAGCATACATGGTCTCACAGCAAGTAGTAAGTATATTTCATTCGTTTTTTCCACAGAGACTTATTTTTAGCTATTCATGAAGTGTATTTGTTAAGAAAGAAGGGGTGGATTTGATGGGGTAAAATTGGTTTTTAATTATCTAATTTTTGCTGAATGTGTAAAGGAATGCAACATAAACAAATGCAAGTTGAAATTAGACTCAAAAGACAAGAGATGGAATTAATAAACGAAGAAGAAAACAGCTAAACAGAATGGTAACTTAGCAGAATTGCGGACACCGCAATTTTACCGCAATTGAATAACAGCGAAAGTGTGTAAATGGGTGAATTAAGGGCTACTAATGACTATCCTATAGGCATTTTTATACGATTCTCAAGCACTGGATCTACTCTCTATGCATCAAACTCACTCTATCTCATGTATCGTCCGATTCCATGCATTAGATTCTTTAGTTTACTCGACTCAAAGTAAGGTCTTAAGCATCTTGTTAAAACAGAAGTGTTTAGTTTGTACTAGGGAAACGCCTATTCCTAGGCCGTTTCCTGGTTACCATGAAAGGCTAGCATGATTATACGACTCTGAACTCTTACTCCTTCCAGAGGTTAGGAGTTCTTTGGACAAAATGGATGGCCAATCGAAATTGCCCGTGGGATGAAGCTTACATACAATCAATGCTTCAAGAGCTATCCTACATGCTTGGTTCACGTTTTTTAGCCTATAGTTCTGTCATTAGCATGCCCCTAAGTGACTTAGCTACTCATGGATATACAGAGAACATAAATGTAAGATAAAACAGACATGCTTAGAAGGGAAATATACTCCAAACAGTAAGACAAAACCGTAGCAGCAGAAGATGGAAACTGTGAAATGAAGTCTTGCAATTTGATTACTTTGAATGTTGAACGGACAAAAGGGAACTTAAAGGAAATAATTCAAAGACAGACAGCGACGAAATGCAGTAAACTAATCACTAAACCAGAAGCGATAACTAAACAATGCTGGAAATGAGAAAGGAAAGACGAAAAGCAGTAAATGGTGCTTGGAAGCCTCGTTGCAGTCGCCTCGAATGAAGGGGATGAAAGGTCAGCCTTGCTTGGATGAATCCAATCGAGAGAGAAGAAGAATCTCCTCTCCTTCCTATCAGATTATCGATTCCAACAGCTGAGACTCTCACTCCAACAGACGGCAAAGGAAAACAGGGCGAAAAGATGGACTGCGAGAAGACTCTACGCTTTCGGATGATGATTGAACCTCCGACTTTGACCCCCTTTTATAGTAGTTTGCAGGTGCGTTTGGGCCAAGGAGAACCATCAATCTTCAACGTCGTATATCAGAATGGATGGAGGAGAAAGAACGAATCCCTGAAATCACGGAAATTAACAGAAAAAGATCAGTCAACTTACGGTTTTCACTTGAATAATTGCGGCTTCAGCAATGTTTTCGCAATGCTGTCGCAATGCAGTTTTTTTCATTCTTTTCCTTCGGTTTTCAACCCTTTTCTTTCCTATTGTGCATAAGTCCTAATTTAGCTACCTTCTTCTCATTCTCATATTTAAGCATAGGTTTAGGCTAAATGCTATCAAAAACACCTAAAAGTGTACATCTTCTTAAGCTAAATGGGTCCTAAATAAGTCACTTTCAGAGACTTAACACACCCCCAAACTTAAGGTTTTGCTTGTCCTCAAGCATACTAAGGACTTACCTAGACTGCTGTTTCACCTTCTTTAACCACCTACTGACTCCCCTATATCCCTATCTATAGCACTGCTGTCCTGTGACACACTTCTCAGCTTAAAACTACCCTCTTATCTAGCTTCTTCTGACTTCGCCTGCCTAACACTCACCTGCTTTTATTAACTTCCTACAACTGATCTATTTGCTTTTGTCATATCATGCCACTATCCCTAAGGTTTCAAATTCTGCCTAGCTTTACCTCAGACTCAGTACATGCTTCTAGTTTTATTCTTAATTTGTCTAGGATTCCTTAGAGTCATGCCAGTCTTAGTATTAACGGTGACAGTAGTACTTTTAAAGAACAACCTAAACCCTGGCATCACTACATTGGATAAACACTCATCTCCCTAAACAACCCTACGAGTTACAACTTTGTGCTTAGCTAATTGAGGATCAGAGTTCTTTTTAAATAGGACATCTAAGC
Organism: Herpetospermum pedunculosum; assembly: GCA_028017165.1. Lineage (NCBI taxonomy): Eukaryota > Viridiplantae > Streptophyta > Magnoliopsida > Cucurbitales > Cucurbitaceae > Herpetospermum > Herpetospermum pedunculosum. Next base: position 45,142,356 of record CM051528.1, on the reverse strand, counting down.
CACAAAGTTATAACTCCTAGGTATACATTCTTCTTCCCTTTTCTTTTCCCTTTTTCTTACTTAGGTGGGGCCTCTCCTTTGGTTGCCTTTTGACGCAATGCCACTTGTGGGTCACACACTTGGCACTGATTACTTAGCAACCTAAGAGAGACCCCCCTCTTTATTCTATTTTTCATTTTTTTTCAGTTCATCATTTTTTGTAAAGGAGAAGAAGAATGCTTATGTTTCTAAGGGAGAGAGGAATGTTTCTAGGCCTAGGGTGGCCTCCCCCAAACTTCAACTACTCATTGTCCCCAATGAGTGTCTGAGGTGGCACACCCCCAAACTATCCTAGAAGCATCTAGTCTAAGGTAAAACAAAGAGAATCTAAAGCCCTAGGCATAGACAGAACATTGAAAAGAAAATATCACAGTAGCAGTAAAATAAAAAAAAAAAACAGACAGTTAAGGGCTTAAAGCTGTGCATGCTGAGCTTTTTAGAGGTCGATTTAAACTAGCAAAGGGTGTCCTATGACACTCATCCAGCATGCTTTCAGATAAGCTATATATGGCAGTCATGATAGCAGCAAAAGATGGAATTTAAACAGATCACAGCCTAGCTAAACAGACAGTCCAAAACATGCTTGCAGTCATGAAAATTGCGGGTACCGCAATTATTTCGCAATTAGATCAGGGCAGATATAACAGTGATTAAGGCCCCTAAGCATGCTCTTTCCAGTCATTCACGCTCTCCTAAAAATAAAACAAAACTAACCTATCTAGTCACCTATCATCAGACTATACTACGCAAAATTAAAAACATAAAACTAAGCATCTAAGACAGATCAAAAATGTACTAAAACAGCATAATTCACATAGTTTATCAGAAAGCAGAAAATTGTTTGTTTTTTTTTCTAAGGGAACAGCAATACTCCCTTCAGTGCACTTCAAACCAGCACTCAAACATCGTCATCCTCATCTGGTTGTCGTGGTCGTGGAGGCACCCATGGAGTCAGGAGATTTGTGGGGAAGTCAGGGAAGATGCACCCAAGTTGGTCTGCAACTTCCTTGTCCCTTGCCTGCGCATAAGTGGCCCATTGAGCCATTCTCCTCTGCATATCCATCAGGCAGGCCATGGATAGGGACTGCTCAACAGCCAGCCTATCCAGTTCAAACTCCATATTCCCCTTCCTCTTCAGCCTCAGGCTAGCCGGCAGCTCCAAGTGGCCTGTGTAAGCCATTTGCTGCTCCATGCGCTCGGTGGGGACTCCTGCAAGCAAACATAGTTTGGTTATGGTATTAGGGAAAAACAGTGGTCCCTTACCTTTCTTGGCGCACTCAGCAATAGCAGCAGTGATGACTTCTCCCACGTTGATCGTGAGACCTCTCATTATCGCATACACCAGCAGCGATCGGCTCTGGTTGATTGTAGTCTCGTGAGTCACTGGGGACAATCTCCTTCTCACGAATGAAAACCAAACAGCCGCCTTAGCCGTGAGGTTGGCACTCATGAGAGTGTGCCTCCCATTGCGTGATACAGTCCACGCTGCTTCAGGCTGGCCAATGGTTCGAATGGCCTCTTCCAAAACTGCCTCAGTAGGCTCATCAACGATCCGTGCATAATCTGTATGTGTTTGGCCCCTGAGACCATAGGCTTCGTTGATGGCCTTAGCTGAGAAATCCACTTCTACCCCTCTGACCACAGACAGGCCATCCTCAGGGCTGAGCACATTGGCGTAGAAATCATACACCATGCTCGTGTAGGCTGGATTGGGCGGTCTGCAAAATTCCTCCCAGCCGTGGTTCATCACTCCTGCGCGCAAGAACTGCGGCAGGTCAGCAGGTCGGTCGAGGAAGCCTTTCTCGTGCAGCAACTCCCTCTTCCTCAGCTCAGCACCCCTGGACTCAGCATCAGAGGAAACATACCTCACTGACTGAGGCTCGTCTTCAGGGTAGAGCTTTGCCTTCCCTTTATCTGATGGTTTGGCTGACTCGGCAGCCTCAACCTTGAGTCGCTTGAGCGAAGGCTCGGTGCTCTCTTTGTCTGCTGAAGGCGCCCTTTTAGCCTTCTTCTTTTTCAGCTTCTTGGATCGCCTGGCCTTGACAATCTTGGCCTTCTTCTTCTTGAGCTTTGCCTCAATGTTGATCTGCTGCAGGCATGCCCCCAGCGTCCCTTCCATGGAATCATCCTGCTGTGCAGGACTCTCTGGGCTAGCTTCCCTTGCAGGCGAGAAGACCTCGTCTTCACCACCTTCCCCACTGCCCTGAGTGGATTCCTGGTACTCCCCATATGGGAATTCAGGGTCAGGCCGTGGAGGCGTGTGCGAAGGTGTGGAACTCTGCTCTGCTGTAGGCGTCTGCACGGAATTCAGTGGTGAAGACGGCGTCTCAGGGCTCTGTGCAGGCGGCGATGATGAAAGCTCTGGGCTGTGCACTGGTCCAGATGGTGAAGGGTTGTGCGCAGGCGATGCAGATGGCGACGAACCCTTCTTGGTCGACTCGTGGGACGCACGATCCGTTTCTTGACTCTCCACAGAGGGAGTCTTTGCTTTGCTTGGTTCGGCGGCCGTCTCGACACTCCACCGGCGTTTCTTGGGCGTGCCCGCTGGTTCAGAAGGGCCAGCAGGGATTTCTGTGACAACCCTCCCCTTCTTCCTACGGATCGGAAGTTTGGGAAGAGGTCCGGTGCGTACAGCACCAGCATCTGCAAAGGGTCAGAAGTGCTTCCATCGCAGCCGCTTCAGCTGCGTCATCAGCCTTCTTCTTGGCTGCGGATCTTTCAGCCCTTGTGGACACCATTGTCGAATCTTGGAGGTTTGGAGAGAAGGATCAAAGATGAAGAGAATCTCAGTTTTCTTGGAAATCAGAGAATGAGAGAATCGTATCGATCGAGCGCCTTCTAACGGATATAAAGGAAACGGCTAAATCCCAACGGCTATATTTTGCGAATCCTGCAATTCTAGCGCAATTTTAGGGATTTTTTTTCATCTAAATGGCAAACTTTGTTCGTCCGTATCTTTTATTTGGCTCGATCGTTTCTTGATTTTTAAAGCTGGGATTACTCTCCTTGATTCCCTCTTTCGATTCCCTACAAAAAGAAATAAAAACAATATCAAATTCGTAATTAAAATCACACAACAAAACACACAAATGATAACCGGAAAATCGCAAAAAATAAACTAAGGCATGAGCCTTATGTTGACGAGCACAGCAATCACTCGTCCTCTCTCGTTCTCATTGTTATGCTTCAGTCAAGAGGAAGGCCGAGAGAGTCTTCACATCTCCTTCCTCATAGTAGTGCTTTAATCTTGCACCATTAACCATGAATGGTTGGCCTTGCTGCAAGTTCTTTATCTCTATTGCACCATGAACAAACACATTAGTAATGACAAATGGACCCGACCATCTAGACTTAAGTTTCCCTGGAAATAGTTTCAACCGTGAGTTAAACAACAAAACAAGTTGACCCTTCTTAAAGTCCTTAACTCTAAGTCTACTATCGTGCCAAATCTTGGTTTTTTCCTTGTACATCTTAGCATTTTCATAGGCCATATGCCTAAGCTCATCAAGCTCATGTAATTGCAAAGACCTCAGTGTCCCCGCATCCTTTACACAAAAATTCAATTCCTTCATGGCCCAAAATGCCTTGTTTTCTAACTCAAGTGGTAAGTGACAAGCCTTGCCATATACCAGTCTATAAGGGGACATACCTAGGGGTGTCTTATATGCTGTCCTATAAGCCCAAAGTGCATCCTCAAGCTTGAAGGACCAGTCTTTCCTATTAGGTTTGACCACTTTTTCTAGGATGTTCTTAATTTCCCTATTTGAGATTTCAGCTTGTCCATTTGAGTGTGGGTGATAGGGAGTGGCTACTCTATGTCTAATGTTATACTTAGCCAACACTCTCTCCATAGCCTTGTTAATGAAATGTGACCCCTCATCACTAATGATGGCACGAGGTGTCCCAAACCTAGTAAAAATGTGCCTATGCAAGAAGTTGGTGACTGTTTTAGCATCATTATTAGGACATGCTTTGGCTTCTACCCACTTGGACACATAGTCCACTGCTACTAATATGTAAAGGTTACCTGATGATGGAGGGAATGGTCCCATGAAGTCAATGCCCCACACATCAAAGAGCTCTAACTCTAAGATGTAGGTGAGGGGCATCTCATCCTTTCGACTGAGGTTACCTGTTCTTTGGCATTCATCACAGCTGTGGGCATAGTTGTGGGCATCTTTGAAGATCGTTGGCCAATAATAGCCACTCTGAAATACCTTTGCAGCTGTTCCTTGGCCACCAAAGTGTCCACCATAAGGAGATGTGTGACAGTGCTGCAGCACAGACTTCGCTTCAGCAGCTGAAACACACTTCCTTAGCAAGCCGTCAGCACATGTTCTGTAAAGTGTGGGGTCATCCCAGATAAATTTCCTTGCTTCATGAAGGAACCTCTTCTTCTCTTGTCCTCCCTTGAAAACTGGTAAAACCTGTGATGCACGGAAGTTAGCAATGTCAGCAAACCAAGGTTCCTCATCGTTATCACGATGAGTCAAAGCAAAGACATGTTCATCAATAAAAGCATCAGAAATTGCGGGCTCCGCAATTTTTTCGCAATTGTGCTGCAATCGAGACAGGTGATCTGCAACCACGTTTTCACATCCTTTCTTGTCTCGAATGTCCAAATCAAACTCTTGCAACAGCAGTACCCACCTAATCAACCTAGGCTTAGCATCAGCCTTCCTCACAAGATACTTCAAGGCAGAATGGTCAGTGTAAACAATTGTCCTAGTGCCTACAATATAGTTTCTAAATTTTTCACAAGCAAATACTACAGCAAGCATTTCTTTCTCAGTAGTTGTATAATTACATTGAGCCTCATTCAAGGTTTTACTAGCATAATATACAGGGTGTGTTAGCTTGTCAATCCTCTGTCCTAACATGACTCCTACAGCATAGTCACTGGCATCACATAGCATCTCAAATGGGAGATCCCAATTTGGTCCTACTATTATAGGTGCAGTGACTAGTGCTTTCTTAAGGGTAGTCCAAGCTACTAAGCATTCCTTAGAGAAGATGAATGGTCTATTTAGCTCTAAAAGCTCACACAGAGGCTTGGCTATCTTAGAAAAGTCCTTGATGAACCTTCTGTAGAAGCCAGCATGCCCTAAGAAGCTTCTAATGGCTTTGACATTCTGGGGCTCTACCAACTTCTCTATGATCTCAATCTTTGCCCTATCAACTTCTACTCCTGCCCTTGACACTCTATGTCCTAAGACAATTCCCTCATCCACCATAAAATGGCACTTTTCCCAGTTTAGGACTAGGTTGGTCTCCTCACACCTAGCCAGGACTTGTCCTAGGTTTTCTAGACAGTTTGAAAATGAGTCCCCAAAGACTGAGAAGTCATCCATGAATATTTCTATCATGGACTCATCCAACTCAGAGAAGATTGCCATCATGCACCTTTGGAAAGTTGCCGGTGCATTGCATAAGCCAAAAGGCATTCTGCGGAAGGCAAAAGTTCCAAAAGGGCAAGTGAAGGTGGTCTTCTCTTGATCCTTAGGGTCTATAGTTATTTGATTATAGCCTGAATACCCGTCTAAGAAACAATAGTAGGCCCTACCAGCTATTCTGTCTAGCATCTGGTCAATGAACGGTAGAGGGAAGTGATCTTTTTTAGTTTCTTTATTTAATTTCCTGTAATCCATACACACTCTCCACCCTGTGACAGTCCTTGTTGGAATTAATTCGTTGTTCTCATTGACTACCACAGTTATTCCCCCCTTTTTAGGTACACATTGGATGGGGCTCACCCACTGGCTACTAGCTATTGGGAAGATCACTCCTGCATCTAACCATTTTATTATTTCCTTCTTTACTACCTCTTTCATAGAGGGGTTTAGCCTACGTTGGTGATCTACCCTAGGTGTGTGCTCTTCCTCTAGTATAATTTTGTGCATGCAATAAGAAGGGCTAATGCCTCGAATATCAGCAATAGTCCATGCTATAGCCTTCCTATGTTGCTTAAGCAGTAAAATTAATTCAACCTCATGCTTTTCACTTAGCTTAGAAGAAATAATTACAGGCAGTGTATCATTATTTCCTAAATACGCATATTTGAGGTGAGTGGGTAGTGGTTTCAGTTCTAAAACAGGTGGATGCTCAATGGAGGGCTTTAAAGGATTCACAGATCTATCAGTTAAATCTATATTCATACATACATGTTGTGGTTTATCTACAGGCATATCCATTATGTCAGATACATTCAAGTCAGCTATATCTAATTGTACATATTCATTAGCATGCTTAGTTAATAATACATGCTCCAATTGTTCCTCCATCAAGGAGTCTACTACGTCCATGCTAGCACAGGATTCAAGGTCAGAGGGGTACCTTAAAGCTTTATATACACTAAACTTCACCTCTTCATCATGAACCCTCATAGTAAGCTCACCTTTTTGGACGTCTATAAGTGCCCTACCTGTGGCTAGAAATGGTCTGCCTAGCAGGATGGGGACCTCCTTGTCTGCCTCATAGTCCAGGACAATGAAATCTGCAAGGAAAATAAATTTGTCAACTTTCACTAGAATATCCTCAATCTTACCTTCAGGGTATGCGATGGATCTGTCTGCTAGTTGTAAAGTGACAGTGGTTGGACGTGCTTCTCCTATTCCCAACTGGCGGAATAGGGACAGGGGCATGAGATTTATGCTGGCGCCCAGGTCACAAAGCGCTCTGCCCACGTGCTTGCCTCCAAGTTCTACAGGTAAGGTGAAGGAACCAGGATCCTTCTCCTTCTTGGGCAGCTTGTTCTGGAGGATGGCACTGCACTCCTCAGTGAGGTTTACTGTTTCAAACTCACCAATTATTTTTTTGTTAGTAATAATGTCCTTCAAAAACTTTACATAAGAAGGCATAGACTGCAAAACTTCTACAAAAGGAATGTTAACATGCACTTGCTTAAGAATTTCTAAGAATTTATTAAAATGAACTTCCTGTTCCTGCTTCTTCTTAAGCCTTCGAGGGTATGGAGGTGGTGGCACATATGCAGGCACGTCAGGGCGCCTTAGGATAGGTGGAGGCCTCGGAATTTCTTCTATCTCCTCAACAATTGGCTCTAGCCTGGCTCCTGATGTGCTAGTTGGTGGTGGACCTTGGTTTGGCAGAGACTCCAGTGGAGCACTAGACTCAGTGTTCTCTACTCTCTTTGGTGTGTCCTTTGTGTTGCTCACCAATGGTCTTCCACTCCTAAGTTCAATTGCTTGAACTTGTTCTTTGCCATCTCTCCTTGGTACCTCGGTGTCAGCAGGGAGTCTACCGTGGGGCCTACTCTTGAGTTCATTGGCTAATTGGCCTATTTGGTTTTCTAGGCTCCTAAGAGTAGCTTGCTGGCTTTGAAGCGTAGCGTCATTCTTAGCTATGTATTCCTTGAGTAAGTTTTCTACAGAAGATCCTACAGGTTGATTGTATGGTTTTTGGTACATTGACTGGTTATGTTGGGAAGTGAAACCAGGTGTTCCACTCGGTCTAGGTTGGTTAGGATTTTGGTTAGTGTTTTGTTGGCCACCCCATGACAGGTTTGGGTGGTTTCTCCAACCAGGGTTATAGGTGTTGGAGTAGGGGTTATTCCTAGGCTGCTGTTGGCTCCCAACATAGCAGACTGATGATGGATTCCCAGGGCAGTATTCATATGGGTGCCCTTCCCCACAGAATCCACAGATAAGTGCCTCGCCTTGACTTGGCTGGGTGCCCATTGACATGACTGTGGCGGTATTGGCACTGGTTTGGAGATTGGCCTGAGCCATTTGCTTAACTAGGTTGGTCAGGGCGTTTATTTGGGTGCTCATGGCGCTTAGAGCATCCTTATCTTGAGCTCTAGTTGGCTCTACTGGATCATCTGACCACCTACAGTGAGATGTTGAGATCTTCTCCAAGATCTCATAAGCTTCGTTGTAACTCTTGGACAACATGGAACCTCAAGCAGATGAGTTTAGAACTTGTCTGGTGCTGGGGTTGCATCCTTTAAAGAAGACTTCTATTTGGATACACCATGGGATGCCATGGTGTGGACATTTAATGAGAAGGTCTTTGAATCTTGTTCAAGCTTCGTGAAGAGACTCACTCGGAGCTTGCTTAAATTTTATGATATCATCACGAAAGGTCGAATTCCTATCTGGTGGGAAATATTTGACTAGGAATTTTTCTGCTAAGTCTGTCCAATTGAGGACAGATCCTGAGGGTAATGAATTTAACCACGTTTTGGCTTTGTCCCTCAAAGAGTAAGGGAAAAGATATAGCCTCAGGGCTTCTTGGGAAACTCCAGGAATGAGGAAGGTATCACTGACTCCTAGGAAGTTCCTAAGGTGGTTATGGGGGTCCTCATTTTCTATTCCAAAGAATTGTCCCACAGTGGACAACATTTGGAACATCACTGGTTTTAACTCGAAGGAGTTGGCAGTGATTTCAGGACGGATTATGCTGGGGTTCAGCTCCCCAGGCATAGGTACTAGGTACGAAAGGATGGCGCTATCCTTGTCATTCGCTATTTCAATGGGATTGCGAGTGACAGGCACCAGGTTTTGATCTATTCCAGCCATTTCTTCTCGAGTGGATTGTGGAGACTCTGCGGTTTCAGCAATTATTTGAGGTAAAAGGGGTTGTTTAAAGAGACGTTTCTTGGCTCTATTTCTAGCTTTAAATAATCTTTCAGGCTCAGGGTTGAACTCTAGATCACTACTTGGAGTCTCATTCATAAACTACCCTAAATGGTACCTGAAGAAGAAATGAAGATGGATCAAATTCAATGGAAAATAACTTGGTGTTTCAGACTTAACAAACTTCGTTTTCACTTAAAATAAGTCCCCGGCAGCGGCGCCAAAAACTTGTTGCGTGCTCAATGTGTTACAGATAAATAAGCAAGAAAGTAGATAGAGCACTCAGAACATGCAAGCAGACATGGTCTCACAGCAAGTAGTAAGTATATTTCATTCGTTTTTTCCACAGAGACTTATTTTTAGCTATTCATGAAGTGTATTTGTTAAGAAAGAAGGGGTGGATTTGATGGGGTAAAATTGGTTTTTAATTATCTAATTTTTGCTGAATGTGTAAAGGAATGCAACATAAACAAATGCAAGTTGAAATTAGACTCAAAAGACAAGAGATGGAATTAATAAACGAAGAAGAAAACAGCTAAACAGAATGGTAACTTAGCAGAATTGCGGACACCGCAATTTTACCGCAATTGAATAACAGCGAAAGTGTGTAAATGGGTGAATTAAGGGCTACTAATGACTATCCTATAGGCAATTTTATACGATTCTCAAGCACTGGATCTACTCTCTATGCATCAAACTCACTCTATCTCATGTATCGTCCGATTCCATGCATTAGATTCTTTAGTTTACTCGACTCAAAGTAAGGTCTTAAGCATCTTGTTAAAACAGAAGTGTTTAGTTTGTACTAGGGAAACGCCTATTCCTAAGCCGTTTCCTGGTTACCATGAAAGGCTAGCATGATTATACGACTCTGAACTCTTACTCCTTCCAGAGGTTAGGAGTTCTTTGGACAAAATGGATGGCCAATCGAAATTGCCCGTGGGATGAAGCTTACATACAATCAATGCTTCAAGAGCTATCCTACATGCTTGGTTCACGTTTTTTAGCCTATAGTTCTGTCATTAGCATGCCCCTAAGTGACTTAGCTACTCATGGATATACAGAGAACAGAAATGTAAGATAAAACAGACATGCTTAGAAGGGAAATATACTCCAAACAGTAAGACAAAACCGTAGCAGCAGAAGATGGAAACTGTGAAATGAAGTCTTGCAATTTGATTACTTTGAATGTTGAACGGACAAAAGGGAACTTAAAGGAAATAATTCAAAGACAGACAGCGACGAAATGCAGTAAACTAATCACTAAACCAGAAGCGATAACTAAACAATGCTGGAAATGAGAAAGGAAAGACGAAAAGCAGTAAATGGTGCTTGGAAGCCTCGTTGTAGTCGCCTCGAATGAAGGGGATGAAAGGTCAGCCTTGCTTGGATGAATCCAATCGAGAGAGAAGAAGAATCTCCTCTCCTTCCTATCAGATTATCGATTCCAACAGCTGAGACTCTCACTCCAACAGACGGCAAAGGAAAACAGGGCGAAAAGATGGACTGCGAGAAGACTCTACGCTTTCGGATGATGATTGAACCTCCGACTTTGACCCCCTTTTATAGTAGTTTGCAGGTGCGTTTGGGCCAAGGAGAACCATCAATCTTCAACGTCGTATATCAGAATGGATGGAGGAGAAAGAACGAATCCCTGAAATCACGGAAATTAACAGAAAAAGATCAGTCAACTTACGGTTTTCACTTGAATAATTGCGGCTTCAGCAATGTTTTCGCAATGCAGTTTTTTTCATTCTTTTCCTTCGGTTTTCAACCCTTTTCTTTCCTATTGTGCATAAGTCCTAATTTAGCTACCTTCTTCTCATTCTCATATTTAAGCATAGGTTTAGGCTAAATGCTATCAAAAACACCTAAAAGTGTACATCTTCTTAAGCTAAATGGGTCCTAAATAAGTCACTTTCAGAGACTTAACAGCCTTCTCCATCTCCACAGAGCTCTGAACAAACTCCACCGCCGCAGAGCCCTGAGGCATCACCAGTATCCCAGACGCCTGAGCCTGAAAGTCTAAATGATGAGCATCAAGAATCGGCGCAGGGCGATGATGCAGCTGAGGAAGAGGAAGTTTTCTCTCCTTTGAGGGAAGTCTGCCCCGATAGCCCAGCAAGGGGGGACGATTCAATGGATGAAACGTTGGGGGACTGCCTCCAACAGATCACCACGAGGGCACGGTTGAGAAAGGAAGCCACCAAGGTTGCCAAGGCCAAACGGCCAAGAACTTCAAAGAAATCCAAGAAAAGGAAAGCCAGAGGTGAGCCATCTTCAAAGAAGGTTAGTAGTGAGCCCTCTCTGAGGAAGCTAAAGATTGAGGCTGCTGAATCAGCCAAGGCGAAAGACAAGGGGAAAGCCAAGCTATACCCCGAAGATGAACCTCAAGCTGTGAGGTATGTGTCTTCTGATGCTGAGTCAAGAGGCACTGAATTGAGGAAACGGGACCTGCTCCATGAGAAGGGGTTCCTTGACGCGTTGGCAGACCTGCCGCAATTCTTGCGCGCAGGGATCACCAATCATGGCTGGGAAGAGCTGTGCAGACCGCCCATCCCCGCCTACTCCAGCATGGTGTACGATTTCTATGCCAACCTGATGAACCCTGAGGATGGATTGTCTGTGGTCAGGGGAATCGAGGTGGACTTCTCAGCTAAGGCGATCAATGAAGCCTATGGCCTCAAGGGGCAGAAGCACACTGATTATGCAAGGATCATTGATGCGCCAACTGAGGCTGTCCTGGAGGAGGCACTGCGGATCATCGGCCAACCTGAGGCAGTGTTAAGTCTCTGAAAGTGACTTATTTAGGACCCATTTAGCTTAAGAAGATGTACACTTTTAGGTGTTTTTGATAGCATTTAGCCTAAACCTATGCTTAAATATGAGAATGAGAAGAATGTAGCTAAATTAGGACTTATGCACAATAGGAAAGAAAAGGGTTGAAAACCGAAGGAAAAGAATGAAAAAAACTGCATTGCGACAGCATTGCGAAAACATTGCTGAAGCCGCAATTATTCAAGTGAAAACCGTAAGTTGACTGATCTTTTTCTGTTAATTTCCGTGATTTCAGGGATTCGTTCTTTCTCCTCCATCCATTCTGATATACGACGTTGAAGATTGATGGTTCTCCTTGGCCCAAACGCACCTGCAAACTACTATAAAAGGGGGTCAAAGTCGGAGGTTCAATCATCATCCGAAAGCGTAGAGTCTTCTCGCAGTCCATCTGTTCTCCTGTTTTTCCTTTGCCGTCTGTTGGTTTGCGAAGCTCAGCTGTTGGAGTCGATAATCTGATAGGAAGGAGAGGAGATTCTTCTTCTCTCCCGATCGGATTCATCCAAGCAAGGCTGCTCTTTTTGATCCTTCATTCGAGGCGATTGCGACGAAGCTTTCGAGCTGCATTTACTATTTTCTGACTTTCCTTTCTATTTCCAGTTTTGATCAGTTGTTGTTTTTAGTTTAGTGATTAATCTACATCATTTCGTTGCTTTCTGTCTTTGGATTATTTACTTTAAGTTTCCCTTTGTTCGTTCAAACATTCAAGGTAATCAAATTACAAGTCTCCATTTCACAGTTTCCATCTTCTGCTGCTACGGTTTTGTCTTACTGTTTTGAGTATATTTCCCTTCTAAGCATGTCTGTTTTATCTTATACTTCTGTTCTCTATATATCCATGAGTAGCTAAGTCACTTAGGGGCATGCTAATGACAGAACTATAGGCTAAAAAACGTGAACCAAGCATGTAGGATAGCTTGCGAAGCATTGATTGTATGTAAGCTTCATTCCACGGGCAATTTCGATTGGCCATCCATTTTGTCCAAAGAACTCCTAACCTCTGGAACAAGTAAGAGTTCAGAGTCGTATAATCATGCTAGCCTTTCATGGTAACCAGGAAACGGCCTAGGAATAGGCGTTTCCCTAGTACAAACTAAACACTTCTGTTTTAACAAGATGCTTAAGACCTTACTTTGAGTTGAGTAAACTAAGAAATCTAATGCATGGAATCGGACGATACATGAGATAGAGTGAGTTTGATGCATAGAGAGTTGATCTACTGCTTGGGAATCGTATTGACATGCCTATAGGATAGTCGTTAGTAGCCCTTAATTCTCCATTTTACACACGTTTGCTGTTTTTACAATTGCGATAACATTGCGGTGTCCGCAATTCTGCTAAGTTACCATTCTGTTTAGCTGTTTTCTTCGTCGTTTATTAATTCCATCTCTTGTCTTTTGAGTCTAATTTCAACTTGCATTTGTTTATGTTGTATTCCTTTACACATTCAGCAAAAATTAGATAATTAAAAACCAATTTCACCCCATCAAATCCACCCCTTCTTTCTTAACAAATACACTTCGTGAATAGCTAAAAATAAGTCTCTGTGGAAAAAACGAATGAAATATACTTACTACTTGCTGTAAGACCATGTATGCTTGCATGTTCTGAGTGCTCTCTCTCTACCTTCTTGCTTATTTATTCTTAACACATTGAGCACGCAACAAGTTTTTGGCGCCGCTGCCGGGGACTTATTTTAAGTGAAAACGAAGTTTGTTAAGTCTGAAACACCAAGTTATTTTCCATTGAATTTGATCCATCTTCATTTCTTCTTCAGGTACCATTTAGGGTAGTTTATGAATGAGACTCCAAGTAGTGATCTAGAGTTCAACCCTGAGCCTGAGAGATTATTTAAAGCTAGAAATAGAGCCAAGAAACGTCTCTTTAAACAACCCCTTTTACCTCAAATAATTGCTGAAACCGCAGAGTCTCCGCAATCCACTCAAGAAGAAATGGCTGGAATAGATCAAAACCTGGTGCCTGTCACTCGCAATCCCATTGAAATAGCGAATGACAAGGATAGCGCCATCCTTTCGTACCTAGTACCTATGCCTGGGGAGCTGAACCCCAGCATAATCCGTCCTGAAATCACTGCCAACTCATTCGAGTTAAAACCAGTGATGTTCCAAATGTTGTCCACTGTGGGACAATTCTTTGGAATAGAAAATGAGGACCCCCATAACCACCTTAGGAACTTCCTAGGAGTCAGTGATACCTTCCTCATTCCTGGAGTTTCCCAAGAAGCCCTGAGGCTATATCTTTTCCCTTACTCTTTGAGGGACAAAGCCAAAACGTGGTTAAATTCATTACCCTCAGGATCTGTCCTCAATTGGACAGACTTAGCAGAAAAATTCCTAGTCAAATATTTCCCACCAGATAGGAATTCGACCTTTCGTGATGATATCATCAAATTCAAACAAGCTCCGAGTGAGTCTCTTCACGAAGCTTGGACAAGATTCAAAGACCTTCTCATTAAATGTCCACACCATGGCATTCCATGGTGTATCCAAATAGAAGTCTTCTTTAAAGGATGCAACCCCAGCACCAGACAAGTTCTAAACTCATCTGCTGGAGGTTCCATGTTGTCCAAGAGTTACAACGAAGCTTATGAGATCTTGGAGAAGATCTCAACATCTCACTGTAGGTGGTCAGATGATCCAGTAGAGCCAACTAGAGCTCAAGACAAGGATGCTCTAAGCGCCATGAGCACCCAAATAAACGCCCTGACCAACCTAGTTAAGCAAATGGCTCAGGCCAATCTCCAAACCAGTGCCAATACCGCCACAGCCATGTCAATGGGCACCCAACCAAGTCAAGGCGAGGCACTTATCTGTGGATTCTGTGGGGAAGGGCACCCATATGAATACTGCCCTGGGAATCCATCCTCAGTCTGCTATGTTGGGAGCCAGCAGCAGCCGAGGAATAATCCCTACTCCAACACCTATAACCCTGTTTGGAGAAACCACCCAAACCTGTCATGGGGTGGCCAACAAAACACTAACCAAAATCCTAACCAACCTAGACCGAGTGGAACACCTGGTTTCACTCCCCAACATAACCAGTCAATGTACCAAAAACCATACAATCAACCTGTAGGATCTTCTGTAGAAAACTTACTCAAGGAATACATAGCTAAGAATGATGCTACGCTTCAAAGCCAGCAAGCTACTCTTAGGAGCCTAGAAAACCAAATAGGCCAATTAGCCAATGAACTCAAGAGTAGGCCCCAAGGTAGACTCCCTGCTGACACCGAGGTACCAAGGAGAGATGGCAAAGAACAAGTTCAAGCAATTGAACTTAGGAGTGGAAGACCATTGGTGAGCAACACAAAGGACACACCAAAGAGAGTAGAGAACACTGAGTCTAGTGCTCCACTGGAGTCTCTGCCAAACCAAGGTCCACCACCAACTAGCACATCAGGAGCCAGGCTAGAGCCAATTGTTGAGGAGATAGAAGAAATTCCGAGGCCTCCACCTATCCTAAGGCGACCTGACGTACCTGCATACGTGCCACCACCTCCATATCCTCGAAGGCTCAAGAAGAAGCAGGAACAGGAAGTGCATTTTAATAAATTCTTAGAAATTCTTAAGCAAGTGCATGTTAACATTCCTTTTGTAGAGGTTTTGCAGTCTATGCCTTCTTATGTAAAGTTTTTGAAGGACATTATTACTAACAAAAAAATAATTGGTGAGTTTGAAACAGTAAACCTCACTGAGGAGTGCAGTGCCATCCTCCAGAACAAGCTGCCCAAGAAGGAGAAGGATCCTGGTTCCTTCACCTTACCTGTAGAACTTGGAGGCAAGCACGTGGGCAGAGCGCTTTGTGACCTGGGCGCCAGCATAAATCTCATGCCCCTGTCCCTATTCCGCCAGTTGGGAATAGGAGAAGCACGTCCAACCACTGTCACTTTACAACTAGCAGACAGATCCATCGCATACCCTGAAGGTAAGATTGAGGATATTCTAGTGAAAGTTGACAAATTTATTTTCCTTGCAGATTTCATTGTCCTGGACTATGAGGCAGACAAGGAGGTCCCCATCCTGCTAGGTAGACCATTTCTAGCCACAGGTAGGGCACTAATAGATGTTCAAAAAGGTGAGCTCACTATGAGGGTTCATGATGAAGAGGTGAAATTTAGTGTGTATAAAGCCTTAAGGTACCCCTCTGATTCTGAGTCTTGTGCTAGCATGGATATTGTTGACTCACTAATGGAAGAACAATTAGAGCATGTACTATTAACCAAGCATGCTAATGAATATGTACAATTAGATATAGCTGACTTGAATGTATCTGACATAATGGATATGCCTGTAGATAAACCACAACATGTATGTATGAATATAGATTTAACTGATAGATCTGTGAATCCTTTAAAGCCCTCCATTGAGCATCCACCTGTTTTAGAACTGAAACCACTACCCACTCACCTCAAATATGCGTATTTAGGAAATAATGATACACTGCCTGTAATTATTTCTTCTAAGCTAAGTGAAGAGCATGAGGTTGAATTAATTTTACTGCTTAAGCAACATAGGAAGGCTATAGCATGGACTATTGCTGATATTCGAGGCATTAGCCCTTCTTATTGCATGCACAAAATTATACTAGAGGAAGAGCACACACCTAGGGTAGATCACCAACGTAGGCTAAACCCCTCTATGAAAGAGGTAGTAAAGAAGGAAATAATAAAATGGTTAGATGCAGGAGTGATCTTCCCAATAGCTAGTAGCCAGTGGGTGAGCCCCATCCAATGTGTACCTAAAAAGGGGGGAATAACTGTGGTAGTCAATGAGAACAACGAACTGATTCCAACAAGGACTGTCACAGGGTGGAGAGTGTGTATGGATTACAGGAAATTAAATAAAGAAACTAAGAAAGATCACTTCCCTCTACCGTTCATTGACCAGATGCTAGACAGAATAGCTGGTAGAGCCTACTATTGTTTCTTAGACGGGTATTCAGGCTATAATCAAATAACTATAGACCCTAAGGATCAAGAGAAGACCACCTTCACTTGCCCTTTTGGAACTTTTGCCTTTCGCAGAATGCCTTTTGGCTTATGCAATGCACCGGCAACTTTCCAAAGGTGCATGATGGCAATCTTCTCTGAGTTGGATGAGTCCATGATAGAAATATTCATGGATGACTTCTCAGTCTTTGGGGACTCATTTTCAAACTGTCTAGAAAACCTAGGACAAGTCCTGGCTAGGTGTGAGGAGACCAACCTAGTCCTAAATTGGGAAAAATGCCATTTTATGGTGGATGAAGGGATTGTCTTAGGACATAGAGTGTCAAGGGCAGGTGTAGAAGTTGACCGAGCCAAAATTGAGATCATAGAGAAGTTGGTAGAGCCCCAGAATGTCAAAGCCATTAGAAGCTTCTTAGGGCATGCTGGCTTCTACAGAAGGTTCATTAAGGACTTTTCTAAGATAGCCAAGCCTCTGTGTGAGCTTTTAGAGCTAAATAGACCATTCATCTTCTCTAAGGAATGCTTAGTAGCTTGGACTACCCTTAAGAAAGCACTAGTCACCGCACCTATAATAGTAGGACCAAATTGGGATCTCCCATTTGAGATGCTATGTGATGCCAGTGACTATGCTGTAGGAGTCATGTTAGGACAGAGGATTGACAAGCTAACACACCCTGTATATTATGCTAGTAAAACCTTGAATGAGGCTCAATGTAATTATACAACTACTGAGAAAGAAATGCTTGCTGTAGTATTTGCTTGTGAGAAATTCAGAAACTATATTGTAGGCACTAGGACAACTGTGTACACTGACCATTCTGCCTTGAAATATCTTATGAGGAAAGCTGATGCTAAGCCTAGATTGATTAGGTGGGTGTTATTGCTGCAGGAATTTGATTTGGACATTCGGGACAAGAAAGGATGTGAAAACGTGGTTGCGGATCATCTTTCCAGATTGCAGCATAATTGCGAAAACATTGCGGAGACCGCAATTTCTGATGCTTTTATTGATGAACATGTCTTTGCTTTGACTCATCGTGATAACGATGAGGAACCTTGGTTTGCTGACATTGCTAACTTCCGTGCATCACAGGTTTTACCAGTTTTCAAGGGAGGACAAGAGAAGAGGAGGTTCCTTCATGAAGCAAGGAAATTCATATGGGATGACCCCACACTTTACAGAACATGTGCTGACGGCTTGCTAAGGAAGTGTGTTTCAGCTGCTGAAGCGAAGTCTGTGCTGCAGCACTGTCACACATCTCCTTATGGTGGACACTTTGGTGGCCAAAGAACAGCTGCAAAGGTATTTCAGAGTGGCTATTATTGGCCAACGATCTTCAAAGATGCCCACAACTATGCCCACAGCTGTGATGAATGCCAAAGAACAGGTAACCTCAGTCGAAAGGATGAGATGCCCCTCACCTACATCTTAGAGTTAGAGCTCTTTGATGTGTGGGGCATTGACTTCATGGGACCATTCCCTCCATCATCAGGTAACCTTTACATATTAGTGGCAGTGGACTATGTGTCCAAGTGGGTAGAGGCCAAAGCATGTCCCAATAATGATGCTAAAACAGTCACCAAATTCTTGCATAGGCACATTTTTACTAGGTTTGGGACACCTCGTGCCATCATTAGTGATGAGGGGTCACATTTCGTTAACAAGGCTATGGAGAGAGTGTTGGCTAAGTATAACATTAGACATAGAGTAGCCACTCCCTATCACCCACACTCAAATGGACAAGCTGAAATCTCAAATAGGGAAATTAAGAACATCCTAGAAAAAGTGGTCAAACCTAATAGGAAAGACTGGTCCTTCAAGCTTGAGGATGCACTTTGGGCTTATAGGACAGCATATAAGACACCCCTAGGTATGTCCCCTTATAGGCTGGTATATGGCAAGGCTTGTCACTTACCACTTGAGTTAGAAAACAAAGCATTTTGGGCCATGAAGGAATTGAATTTTTGTGTAAAGGATGCGGGGACACTGAGGTCTTTGCAATTACATGAGCTTGATGAGCTTAGGCATATGGCCTATGAAAATGCTAAGATGTACAAGGAAAAAACCAAGATTTGGCACGATAGTAGACTTAGAGTTAAGGACTTTAAGAAGGGTCAACTTGTTTTGTTGTTTAACTCACGGTTGAAACTATTTCCAGGGAAACTTAAGTCTAGATGGTCGGGTCCATTTGTCATTACTAATGTATTTGTTCATGGTGCAATAGAGATAAAGAACTTGCAGCAAGGTCAGCCATTTATGGTCAATGGGGCGAGGTTGAAGCACTACTATGAGGAAGGAGATGTGAAGACTCTCTCGGCCTTCCTCTTGAATGAAGCATGAAACTAAAAACGAGAGAGAACGAGTGGTCACTGTGCTCGTTTAGTCAAGGCTAATGCCTTAGTTTATTTTCTTTTCACTTTTTCCGGTTATCGTTTGTGTGTTTTGTGGTGTGATTTTAATTAAGTATTTAATGTTTGTTTTATTTGTTTTTATAGGGAATCGAAAGAGGGGATCAAGGAGAGTAATTCCAGCTTTAAAAATCAAGAAACGGTTGAGCCAAATAAAAGATACGGGCAAGCAAAGATTGACATTTTTATGAAAAAATATCCCTAAAATTGCGCTGGAATTGCAGGATCCGCAAAATATAGCCGTTGGGATTTAGCCGTTTCCTTTATATCCGTTAGAAGGCGCTCGATCGATACGATTCTCTCACTCTCTGATTTCCAAGAAAGCTGCGATTCTTTTCATCTTTGATTCTTCTCTCCAAATCTCCAAGATTCGACAATGGTGTCCACAAGGGCTGAAAGATCCGCAGCCAAGAAGAAGGCTGATGAAACTGAAGCAGCTGCGAGGGAAGCACTTCTTACCCTTGCAGATGCTGGTGCTGTTCGCACCGGACCTCTTCCCAAGCTTCCGATCCGTAGGAAGAAGTGGAGGGTTGTCACTGAGATCCCTGCTGGACCCTCTGAACCAGCAGGTACACCCAAAAAACGCCGGTGGAGTGTCGAGATGGCCGCCGAACCAAGCAGAGCGAAGACTCCCTCTGTGGAGAGTCAAGAAACGGATCGTGCGTCCCACGAGTCAACCAAGAAGGGTTCGACGCCATCTGCCTCACCTGCGCACAGCCCTTCACCATCTGAACCAGTGCACAGCCCAGAGCTTTCATCATCGCCGCCTGCACAGAGCCCTGAGACGCCGTCTTCACCACTGAATTCCGTGCAGACGCCTACAGCAGAGCAGAGTGCCACACCTTCGCACACGCCTCCACGGCCTGACCCTGAATTCCCATATGGGGAGTACCAGGAATCCACTCAGGGCAGTGGGGAAGGTGGTGAAGACGAGGTCTTCTCGCCTGCAAGGGAAGCTAGCCCAGAGAGTCCTGCACAGCAGGATGATTCCATGGAAGAGACGCTGGGGGCATGCCTCCAGCAGATCAACATCAAGGCAAAGCTTAAGAAGAAGAAGAAGGCCAAGATTGTCAAAGCCAGGCGATCCAAGAAGCTGAAAAAGAAGAAGGCTGAAAGGGCGCCTTCAGCAGACAAAGAGAGCACTGAGCCTTCGCTCAAACGACTCAAGGTTGAGGCTGCCGAGTCAGCCAAGCCATCAGATAAAGGGAAGGCAAAGCTCTACCCTGAAGATGAGCCTCAGTCAGTGAGGTATGTTTCCTCTGATGCTGAGTCCAGGGGTGCTGAGCTGAGGAAGAGGGAGTTGCTGCACGAGAAAGGCTTCCTCGACCGACCTGCTGACCTGCCGCAGTTCTTGCGCGCAGGAGTGATGAACCACGGCTGGGAGGAATTTTGCAGACCGCCCAATCCAGCCTACACGAGCATGGTGTATGATTTCTACGCCAATGTGCTCAGCCCTGAGGATGGCCTGTCTGTGGTCAGAGGGGTAGAAGTGGATTTCTCAGCCAAGGCCATCAACGAAGCCTATGGTCTCAAGGGCCAAACACATACAGATTATGCACGGATTGTTGATGAGCCTACTGAGGCAGTTTTGGAAGAGGCCATTCGGACCATTGGCCAGCCTGAAGCTTCCTGGACCGTATCACGCAATGGGAGGCACACTCTCATGAGTGCCAACCTCACGGCTAAGGCGGCTGTTTGGTTTGCGTTCGTGAGAAGGAGATTGTCCCCAGTGACTCACGAGACTACAATCAACCAGAGTCGATCGCTGCTGGTGTATGCGATAATGAGAGGTCTCACGATCAACGTGGGAGAAGTCATCACTGCTTCTATTGCTGAGTGCGCCAAGAAAGGTAAGGGACCACTGTTTTTCCCTAACACCATAACCAAACTATGTTTGCTTGCAGGAGTCCCCACCGAGCGCATGGAGCAGCAAATGGCTTACACAGGCCACTTGGAGCTGCCTGCTAGCCTGAGGCTGAAGAGGAAGGGGAATATGGAGTTTGAACTGGATAGGCTGGCTGCTGAGCAGTCCCTATCCATGGCCTGCCTGATGGATATGCAGAGGAGAATGGCTCAATGGGCCACTTATGCACAGGCAAGGGACAAGGAAGTTGCAGACCAACTTGGGTGCATCTTCCCTGACTTCCCCACAAATCTCCTGACTCCATGGATGCCTCCACGACCACGACAACCAGATGAGGATGAAGATGTTTGAGTGCTGGTTTGAAGTGCACTGAAGGGAGTATTGCTGTTCCCTTAGAAAAAAAAAACAATTTTCTGCTTTCTGATAGACTATGTGAATTATGCTGTTTTAGTACACTTTTGATCTGTCTTAGATGCTTAGTTTTATGTTTTTAATTTTTGCTTAGTATAGTCTGATGATAGGAGCCTAGGTAGGTTAGTTTTGTTTTATTTTTAGAAGAGCTTCAATGACTGGAAAAAGCATGCTTAGGGGCCTTAATCACTGTTATATCTGCCCTGACTTAATTGCAAAATAATTGCGGTCCCCGCAATTTTCATTACTAAAAGCATGTTTTGGACTGTATGTTTAGCTAGGCTGTGATCTGTTTAAATTCCATCTTTTGCTGCTATCATGACTACCATATATAGCTTATCTAAAAGCATGCTGGATGAATGTCATAGGACACCCTTTGCTAGTTTAAATCAACCTCTAAAAAGCTCAGCATGTATAGCTTTAAGCCCTTGACTGTCTGTTTTTAAAATTACTGCTGCTGTGATATTTTCTTTTCAATGTTCTGTCTATGCCTAGGGCTTTAGATTCTCTTTGTTTTACCTTAGGCTAGATGCTTCTAGGATAGTTTGGGGGTGTGCCACCTCAGACACTCATTGGGGACAATGAGTAGTTGAAGTTTGGGGGAGGCCACCCTAGGCCTAGGAACATTCCTCTCTCCCTTGGAAACATAAGCATTCTTCTTCTCCTTAAAATTGATGAAACTGAAAAAAAAAAAAATGCAAAATAGAATAAAGAGGGGGGTCTCTCTTAGGTTGCTAAGTAATCAGTGCCAAGTGTGTGACCCACAAGTGGCATTGCATCAAAAGGCAACCAAAGGAGAGGCCCCACCTAAGTAAGAAAAAGGGAAAAGAATAGGGAAGAAGAATGTATACCTAGGAGTTATAACTTTGTGGCTTAGGTGTCCTATTTAAAAAGAACTCTGATCCTCAATTAGCTAAGCACAAAGTTGTAACTTGTAGGGTTGTTTAGGGAGATGAGTGTTTTTCCAATGTAGTGATGCCAGGGTTTAGGTTATTCTTTAAAGTACTACTGTCACCGTTAATACTAAGACTGGCATGACTCTAAGGAATCCTAGACACATTAAAAATAAAGCTAGAAGCATGTACTGAGTCTGAGGTAAAGCTAGGCAGAATTTGAAACCTTAGGGATAGTGGCATGATATGACAAAAGCAAATAGATCAGTTGTAGGAAGTTAATAAAAGCAGGTGAGTGTTAGGCAGGCGAAGTCAGAAGAAGCTAGATAAGAGGGTAGTTTTAAACTGAGAAGTGTGTCACAGGACAGCAGTGCTATAGATAGGGATATAAGGGAGTCAGTAAAGTGGTTAAAGAAGAAGAAACAGCAGCCTAGGTAAGTCCTTAGTGTGCTTGAGGACAAGCAAAACCTTAAGTTTGGGGGTGTGTTAAGTCTCTGAAAGTGACTTATTTAGGACCCATTTAGCTTAAGAAGATGTACACTTTTAGGTGTTTTTGATAGCATTTAGCCTAAACCTATGCTTAAATATGAGAATGAGAAGAAGGTAGCTAAATTAGGACTTATGCACAATAGGAAAGAAAAGGGTTGAAAACCGAAGGAAAAGAATGAAAAAAACTGCATTGCGACAGCATTGCGAAAACATTGCTGAAGCCGCAATTATTCAAGTGAAAACCGTAAGTTGACTGATCTTTTTCTGTTAATTTCCGTGATTTCAGGGATTCGTTCTTTCTCCTCCATCCATTCTGATATACGACGTTGAAGATTGATGGTTCTCCTTGGCCCAAACGCACCTGCAAACTACTATAAAAGGGGGTCAAAGTCGGAGGTTCAATCATCATCCGAAAGCGTAGAGTCTTCTCGCAGTCCATCTGTTCTCCTGTTTTTCCTTTGCCGTCTGTTGGTTTGCGAAGCTCAGCTGTTGGAGTCGATAATCTGATAGGAAGGAGAGGAGATTCTTCTTCTCTCCCGATCGGATTCATCCAAGCAAGGCTGCTCTTTTTGATCCTTCATTCGAGGCGATTGCGACGAAGCTTTCAAGCTGCATTTACTATTTTCTGACTTTCCTTTCTATTTCCAGTTTTGATCAGTTGTTGTTTTTAGTTTAGTGATTAATCTACATCATTTCGTTGCTTTCTGTCTTTGGATTATTTACTTTAAGTTTCCCTTTGTTCGTTCAAACATTCAAGGTAATCAAATTACAAGTCTCCATTTCACAGTTTCCATCTTCTGCTGCTATGGTTTTGTCTTACTGTTTTGAGTATATTTCCCTTCTAAGCATGTCTGTTTTATCTTATACTTCGGTTCTCTATATATCCATGAGTAGCTAAGTCACTTAGGGGCATGCTAATGACAGAACTATAGGCTAAAAAACGTGAACCAAGCATGTAGGATAGCTTGCGAAGCATTGATTGTATGTAAGCTTCATTCCACGGGCAATTTCGATTGGCCATCCATTTTGTCCAAAGAACTCCTAACCTCTGGAAGGAGTAAGAGTTCAGAGTCGTATAATCATGCTAGCCTTTCATGGTAACCAGGATATAAACCTTCCATTAAGGGTTCAAAGAAAGGAAAAGAACAAGAGAATGGGTATAAGGCTTGTAATGTGGTAATTTTCCAATGAACAGGTCTAAGGCTCAAAAATTGGTTTACTAAAAATTATGTCAAGGTAGGTCATTTGAGAAAGCTAAAATTGGTTTTACCTAAATGCCCTTGTGAAATTGAAACATTCAAGTCAAATTCAGAGATTCCAGACATGCATAACAAAACAAGTTCTATAAATATCAATCATGTATGACAATCACTCAATTTTAAAAGAATAGAGCACCGTGTTAAGGAAGTGCTTATTGGCTCAAAAACTCACCGAAAAGCAAGGTATTTTGGTATCAAATCCTATGCATTCTTCATTTCGCAAAAAAAAAATGAGAAACCATCATATAACTTTTCAAAGAAAAATTTAATCATGTTTATCTCCTTTATGCATTAAAACTCAAACTAAAGATGCATCATTAGCTTACAAAGTACTCAAACATTTCAAAAGGGACTCAAAAAATAAAAATTTCTCCGTTAACCGGCATGGTCTCATAGTCCAACAAAAATAGAATATCAAACTTTAGAACACCTCCTAGATTGTCCTAATCCCGAGCGTTGCAACAAAGATTCAACCATGAAGATCATGCTAAAAAAAATTGTAATTTTTTCCTAAAACATGCATAACATGCATAATCCCACCCCCAAACTTAAAGCATACATTGTCCTCAATTTATAATCAATAGTATGCAAAGGACAATAAAAACAGATAGGGGATTTAGAAACTGCCCTGAAATGCGAGTGAATCCTCTATTTTCTGAGATGGGGAGAAAAACTTTGGTGATCAAGCTACTATAGGAAAAACAAATGGATATAAGGACAACAACACGCCACAAAAGAACAAAGAAAAAGAAAAAAACTCAAAAATAAACTTGGGTTGCCTCCCAAGAAGCGCCTTGTTTAACGTCTTCGGCTAGACGAGGCTCATTAAATTCATCAAGGTGGTCGTTTGCCCATGTGTTTCACCTCCACCTGTTTCACCTGCTCATTCTCATCGTTTAAATTTAATTTATCTAAAATATCATAATTTGCCACAAATTTATCACACTCATTAGTAATGGAATCAATCATGTCCACACGAAAACAATCACTTTCTTCTTCATGGAATTTCATAGAGTTATATATATTGAAAGTTACCTCTTCGTCATTCAATATTAGAGATAGCTTACCCTGTTGTACATCGATTAAAGCTCGTCTAGTGGCTAAGAAAGGTCTTCCCAAAATTATTGGGACTTCACTGTCCTCCTCCATGTCTAGCACTACGAAATCTACAGGAAAGATAAACTTGTCAAAAGAATTTGGAGGTGCAAATGAGTCAGATGGCCACATCTATTAACAGTCTCCATAAAGGTAAATATCCTAGTGACACTGAGGTAAATGCATGGGAGCAATGCAAAGCTTGCAAGGCTATCACATTAAGAAGTGGAAGGATGGTGGATGAGATTGCAAAAGAACCTGTTGAGAAGTCTACTGAAAGAGAGTTCACTCTAGAGCCATCTACTAATGTGTTTATTCAGGTTGAGGAAGAACAAAAGAAGAGTACTGCATCACCTGAAGCTGAACAATCTACTAAGTCTTCTGTGCCTTTTGTTCCTAACTCTATTCCTTATCCTCAACGGTTTAAAAAGAAAAAGCTTGAATCTCAATTTTCTAAATTTTTAGACATATTTAAAAAGCTTCATATTAATATCCCATTTGCAGATGCTCTTGCTCAAATGCCACATTATGCAAAATTCATGAAAGACATCATGTCCAACAAGAAGAAACTGGAGGCGTATGAGACAATCAACCTTACTGAGGAATGCAGTGCCATCATTTAGACAAAGTTGCCTCATAAATTAAAGGATCCAGGAAGTTTTACTATTCCTTGTGTTATGGGAAATTCTTCTTCTCCTTATAAAGCTTTATGTGACTTAGAAGCTAGCATTAACTTGATGTCTTTATCTGTATACAGAAAACTAGGTTTGGGGGAGGTGCAACCGCTGCTCTCGATTGGTACGCCTTGCCAGTTTGTCAACTGGATCCGGGCCTGCGTTACCTCGCCTATGTTCTCCATTTCTGTGAATGGGTCCTCTGAGGGGTTCTTTGCAGGGAGGAGGGGTCTCCGCCAGGGAGATCCCCTGTCCCCTTACCTGTTCGTCATGTGTATGGAAGTCTTGTCGCGTCTGCTGAATTCTCCCCCGCCTGAGTTTGAGTTTCATCCCAAGTGTGAGAAGGTTAAGAACTGGAAGAAAAATAGTCCCACCTTCAAGATATGTTGAAGCAGACTATATAAACCTAGCATTGAGTGTGGATGTGTCACTGAATGACTATGAACCATCCAGTTTTGATGAGGATATAAGTTGTTCTAATGCAAGACAGTGGATTGGTGCTATGAATGAAGAAATGGAGTCCTTGAAACTAAATGATACTTGGACTCTCACTAAACTTCCTAAAGGTTACAAACCTATTGCTTGCAAATGGATATACGAGTACAAGGAAGGCATCATAGGGGTTCAACAACCTATATTTAAAACTAGATTGGTTGCTAAATGATTCTCTTAAAAGGAGGGAATTGATTACACAAATATTTTCTCTTCGGTGGTCAAGCACACTTCTATAAGAATGCTACTGTCCTTAGTGGCAAAATACAATCTAGAGCTTGACCAACTTGATGTAAAGACAACATTCCTACATGGATTTCTCTCTAACAATCTACATGAAACAACCACAAGGTTATGTGAAAAAGGGAGAAGATGATCTAGTGTGCCTTCTTAAAAGATCTATCTATGGACTAAAGCAATCTCCTAGTTGTGTATATATTAATACAACATCATTCAAGAATAATGTCTTTCTACTCCTATATGTAGATGATATGCTCTTGGCAGAGAGTTCTAAGGAAGATTTGAAGCAAGTTAAACTTTTATTGAAGAAAGAGAAAGGAGTAGCTCTCTATTGTACATTACTCGAAGATATAGGTTAATCTAAAAATATCCTAGGGGTTGAAATAATTAGAGAAAGGAGTAGGTCTCTATTGTACATTACTCAAAGAAGTTACTATGAGAAGATTGTTAAAAACTTCCAAATGGAAGGTTCTAAATCAGTTTCAACTCCCCTAGCTCAACATTTTAAGTTGTCTACAGAGAATTCACCTAAAGAAAATGACAGTGAGCACCTGAATTTTATGTCTAAAATTCCATATTCCCAGATGGTGGGAAGTTTGATGTATTTGATGGTTTCTACAAGGCCAAACTTATCCTATTCAGCAAGTTTGGTTAGTCGTTATATGAGCAATCCGGGTAAAAGACACTGGGAAGCTACCAAATGGATACTAAGGTATCTAAAGTCATCTATGGGAACAAGACTAGCATATTCAAGGTCAGAATCTTCTTTTCCTAAATTATTTGGGTATGTAGATTCAGACTATGCAGGAGATCTTGATAAAAGAAGGTCTGTATCAGGCTATCTATTCCTATTGGGTGATAATCTAATAAGTTGGAAGGCATCCCTACAATAAATGGTTGCATTATCAACTACAAAGGCTGAATTTATAGCCCTATCAGAGGCTATTAAAGAAGGATTGTGGCTACACGAACTTCTAAGTGATTTTGACATCAAACAAGAGACAGTAAAAAGTTATTGCGATAAACAAAGTGCAATACATCTCTAAAAAAATCAGCAATTCCACAACAGATCAAAACATATCAACATTAAATTTCATTTTGTTCGAGAAGTTATAAATGTTCATACCTCTGATAACGCAGCCGATATATTAACGAAACCAGTTCCACAACTCAAATTTTTGAACTGCTCGGAGCTCATAGGTTTCGATCTACCTGAAAAAGGATAAAATCAGAGATGAGAAGAGAGTGATTTCAAAGTTGCATGTTGATTTCAAGGTGGAGATTCTTAAAATAGTTGGTTACAAATATGAAACCAACATTTACTCTTGAATGTTTATTTTCTACAACAAATTTCTGAAGTATAAAAGGGCTAAGAGTCTTGAGAAAAAAAAAGGTAGAAATACAGAAAGAGTACATAGAGTTAGAAAAGAGAACTACTCTAAGTTCTATGTAAAATTCCTCCAAGAAAGTAAATTGATTGCTCCCTTTAGTGGATGTAAGTCATTTGACTGAACCACTTTAAACCCTTGTGTACTTTCTTCTTCTCCTTAATCTTCTTTATCTTCTTCAAGCTTCAACGTCGTCTTCTTCGTTCGATTCAATCTTCGCCAAGAAAATCGCCATAGTTTCGCTGCTGGAAGTTTTTTCCCCAATACGTGTTTTCTGCGCAATTGAGTTTTTTTTTTCCCTCTTTTGTTGCATGAGATGAATTGTGGTTGCACATAAACCATACACCTGTCATAAACAAATTAGGTTAGTCATAAAGGCTTTGTGCCATTTGCAACATCTAAAGCCCAACAACCAAGGTGATAGTGATCAAGATCTTGCCCTTCGTGGGAGAGAGTAAGAACTAACTCGGGCTCTTCGACACATTCTTTAGCATGTGCGTGGTCAAGGTTCCCACAAGCCTGTTTAGCATGTGTGTGTGTGAGAAGAGAATTAGAAAATTCTTTCTACACTTGTCCTCCCAATCCCTTTTAGATTTTATTTCAAGAGGCTCCCACAAATCTTGATCTTGTGTCCGAGTCATAGCGCGAAAGGCTTTATGGAAATCCAAATCCAACCACGTTACGTTGGAGTTAAGATACACGAAGATTAATTAAACCCCCTAAAAAATTATGGCTTGTTTCCCTTGTTTTCTTCACTTAGGACCTCAAATATGAATCCAATTAGTTTTTTTTTTTCATCGTAAATCTTCTAAAAACTTCGGTTTGCTCCAAATGCTCGCCTATAAAATAATCAAATATAAACGTGAAATCAATCATTTAAGTATCTAAACTAGCATAAAATAGGTTCTAAAGATAGTTCACTTTGTGCGCTATCAATTATCAACAAAACGAGGTTGCATTGATTGCACTTTTAACTTCATTTATGGTAATGT
Source organism: Herpetospermum pedunculosum (assembly GCA_028017165.1). NCBI lineage: Eukaryota > Viridiplantae > Streptophyta > Magnoliopsida > Cucurbitales > Cucurbitaceae > Herpetospermum > Herpetospermum pedunculosum. The sequence continues at coordinate 45,113,713 of CM051528.1, read as the reverse complement.
CAAGATGAAGTATAGTTGCACATGGAACTAAAATTTAGAGTCAAGATACTTGTAATGAACTTAAGTAACTTAAGTTGCATTCAAAGAACTTAAGTGCAACAAAAGTAGTATCAAAGATAAGTCAAATTTCATTTATGAAACTTAGATTTGAATCTATTTCAAGTGGAGCTTAAGACTTGGATTCTTGGATTTATGGTATTTTTATGTAATTTTTCATTTTTAAACCTTTGTATTTAATCTCCTGAGTTATATTTTTGCTAATTCATATGAACTTCCCTTAATGGTGGTCTTAAAGTACACCTTTTTCTATTTTACTCCCAAGCGCACACACACAAGACAAGGATCACTCATACACAAGATAAAGAGTACCCAAAGGAAAGGTCAAGGAGGGGCTACCTTTGAATGATCAACCAAGTTTGAATTGTTAGGATTTTTTGGTGGAGTCAAAATTGAAGCTACAATTAAAAAGTAATTGAAATTGTGATTTTTTGTTTTGGGCCAAATCTGACACTTAAAGGCCCATTTATGGGCTAGGTCTGCAGCAAATTAGAAACATAAATACATGTATTTTTACTTTAGTTTGTAGAGAAGGGACGTGGTGTGGGGCTGGAGCAAAATTTAGAGGCACTAACTTTTGTGCGGTTGAAAACTTGTTTAGGCGTATTTTAGTTTTTCTCTTCTCTAGAGTGGCAGAGAGATTTTTTTGAAAGAGAATCGTGTTTGTTCTTTTTGTTGGTTGGTCGTTTCTCTTTTGTGGTTTATCCCAAGCTACCGGGTTGTGGTACTTGGAAGTGAATAGTTCTAATTGAGCTATTTGGGTGAGTTTTGTAGCACGAGCTTGAGGAACTTTGTAAACTCCATTATAGTAGAACCTGCAGTTGCAGAAGACTGCATGTAGTCCCGAAATCGGGGCGAACCAGCATATCTCTTGATGTCGTTATCTCTTTCCCTTATCTTTTTATTATTGTATTTTGTGACCAATTTCCTTTTGGATTCTAACCTGTGAAGTGGGAGGTTATGATATAATCTAGTTTATTCCGCATTAATTTATATCTCGCTATTTTTACTCCCAACAAGTGGTATCAGAGCTTTTGGTTCAGGAATCATGGGAGCGACGAATCCAAAAAGTTTCGAGGGAGTCACAAAATTTGATGGGAAATTTTTTTATTATTGGAAGATGCAAATCAAAGATTTCCTAACCTGCAAGAAAGTGCACAAGGCACTGAAGAAGAGACCGAAAGAAATGTCAGATGGAGATTGGGTGGATATGGATGAACATGCCATTGCAAACATAAGGATGTGTCTATCAATGGAAGCGGCTAGTCTTGTAGCCAATGACACTACTGCAATCAAGCTAATGGAAGCGGCTAGTCTTGTAGCCAACGACACTACTGCAATCAAGCTAATGGAAGCGCTTACAAACAGGTATGAGAAACGGTCTGGCAATAGTAAAGCATATCTACTCAATAAATTTTTCAACATGCAAATGATTGAAAATGCATCAATTAATTCTTATATTAATGAAGTTACCACTTTAGTTAATCAGTTCAAGTGTATCAAGATAAATTTTACTGATGAAGTGTATGCTATTCAATTATTAATGTCTTTACCTGATAGTTGGGAAACGATGAAGACAACTGTGTCTAATTCGACTAGAGATAACACTCTTAAATTTTCAGGGGTTTATGATTTAGCTATAGCTGAGGAAATTCGTAGGAAGGGGAGTAGTAAAGAATCTACTGTAGGATCGGCTTTAACTTTAACTAAGGGTAAAGACAAAATTGATTATGAAGATAATAAATTGAATAGCAATAGGAAAAAGTGGATTCATAGGAATAAGGAGGTAGAGTGCTTTTACTGCCACAAGAAAGGTCACTACAAAAGTCAGTGTAGGAAACTAAAATAGGGTCATGAGGTAAACATAGTTGATGATGCCTATGTCTATGTTGAGAGTGACACAGAGAGTAGTAACCACTCATCTGAATTGGTTGTAGACAGTGCAACGTCAGTTCACAAAGCTTCAGATAGAAATATGTTCACATCATTCAAAGTTGGACATCATGGTCTAGTGAGAATGGGTGATGGTAGAGTCTCCAAGACATGTGGGATTGAGGATGTTAGTCTGAAGTCAGAATGTGGTAGTGTTCTGATGTTGCGTAATGTCAAGTTTGTACCTAGGATGAAAATAAATCTCATCTCTATTGGCAAGTTGGAGGATGAGGGTAATAGTTGTGAGTTTGGAAGTCGCCAGTGTAAACTCAAGTTAGAATCCCAGGTAGTGGCATTTGGCCACAAAAATTTCACACTGTACAGATGTCAGTTTAATGTTGCCAAAAGATCAAAGAGACAGTGGATGCCAGTTAAAGCTGCAGATGGTAGGTGTAGAGGTAGAGTTGAGCCAGCAGCAAAGATAGCCAATTTCGATCAGTTAGATAAAGATCAATTAATTCAGAAACAATTGGGAAGTCCAAGAGAGAAAGATGATGACTATCGTCAATCCCCAATTGTCAGACATTCAAATGAATTGATGAAGTCGCCTAGGCGAGTAAGGGCATCCAAGTGTAAGGCGAAGGCAGTTGCTATGGTCAAAGGTTTAGTCTCTAGCTTGGCAGCAGACTTGAATGAAGGAGTCAAGTCACTTGCAAAATATACCTTCTTCAGGAACAGGTGTTCGGGATTGGAGAAGATGTCAGTTGTTACCACTTAGCTAAAGTGGGAATTTGTGACTATCCTTTATGTCTGGGGGATAGTTCCACGTAGCGAGCCCATACCTCCGGGCAAGCACAGATGAGCTACAATTATTTTTTTTTATGGTTTCCTGTTTTGTTAGTTTGTTGTTTTACAAGTTTTTTTTTTGTTGAACCTTGGAGTTTGCCAAGAAGCACTACAAGAGAGTGGGCCTATTTCGACAATTTTTTTATCGAAGGTTATAAAAAACCTTAAAAAAAATTACATTTATCGGAGGTATGTAAAAGACCTCCGAATAATATCTACTCTTTATCGAAGGTTATTAAAAACCTTCGAAAAAGATATACATTTATCGGAGGTATTAAAAAAACCTTTGAAAAATATCTACTCTTTAGCGAAGATTATAAAAAATCTTCGAAAAAGATACACATTTTTCGAAGCTATTAAAAAAACCTTCGAAAAATATCTATATTTATCGAAGGCTATTAAAAACCTTTGAAAAATATAGACTCTTTATTGAAGGTTATTAATATCCTTTGAAAAATATAGACTCTCTTTATTGAAGGTTATTAAAAGTCTTTGAAAAATATAAACTCTTTGTAGAAGGTTATTAATAGCCTTTGAAAAATATAGACTCTTTATCAAAAGTTATTAATATCCTTCAAAAAATATAAGCTCTCTTTATCGAAGGTTATTAAAAGTCTTTGAAAAATATATGCTCTTTATCGAAGGTTATTAGAAGCCTTTGAAAAATATAGACTCTTTATCGAAGGTTATTAAAAATTCTTGAAAAATATAGACTCTTTAAGGTTATTAAAAGCCCTTGAAAAATATAGACTTTTGATCGAAGGTTATTAAAAGCCTTGAAAAATATATAATCTTTATCGAATATCGAAGGTTATTGAAAATCTTTGAAAAAAACATATTTATTTCGTTTTTTTTTTTAAAAAAAACATATCTACTTTAATCGAACGTTTTTAAAAACCTTCGATAAAAGGAGTATATTTTGCTATATTTCTTAAGTTATCGTTCACTGGTCGCCGTTGCCGTTCACACTTCACCTGCACTTCCAAATTCTTCCATCTTTTTGTTTCTTAGGTTACTGTTCAGCTAGAGGTTTGATAAAACTCTATTTTAGAAGGGAATTCTGATTTCCGTCTGATGCAGTTTTCAGAATCCCGTCTGATGCAGTTTACAAACTCTTTGAGTTCTTCTCTCAACCACCATTTCTCGCTCTGCCATTTGCCACATTCAAACATTTCTTAATCGTTCCATTTTCGAATTCTCCATTTCACGAACGAACGAAAAATTTCTGCTCGGCGAGTGCTTACAGAGTAGCGAAAGTAGAACAAATTCATGTTACAGTTGCAGACGATGATCTTTTAGGATCGGAGATCGCTGATTTGGAGAAAATTGAGAAGCGTCTTGGCTGTATTCAGGTTCCAATCGGCATTTTCCCTCTCTTGTTTGTTCAATTTTTTCTTTCCTCAATCGATATGCTTTTGTCTTCTTCTTCTTCGATTATTTTTGGTGAAGAAATAACTCGTTGCTTATCTCCTTTTCATATTAGTGCTGAAATCGGTGTTCTGTTTGGAGAGTGGTAATCAGGTTCGTTCTTCTGAGATTTTATTTTAAACTAAACTATTTTGCAATTAGTTCATCAATTGAATATTGATTAACAATTAAGCATCTAAAAGCCTAAAATAAATCACTACTGATTGTGATGTTTTAACTTTAAACTACTTTGCATTACAGTCTTCTAGTGTGATTTCTGTTTTGAATTCCTCTGTAGAGGTCAACATTACTCTGTTGAATTTAAAATTGTAATGACTCTGCATTGCAAAAGGGGTGTATATAGTTAGTTCATCTCCTGCTTATTCTTGTTTGCACCAAGGACTACTTGTCATTTACTTCAGATCCTAACATACTGGATCTAGATTCTAGAAGAAAACCAACGAAATCAACTATTGTTCTAGCTAATAGAGTTAGTGTAAAAAAGTTTGTTAAACTATCTTTGCTTCACTCTTCGCCTACCGATTCATAAAAGATAAGCATGTTGTTCTTTCATTTCTTCTGAATGAAAGCTTAGATTCTTATTATAATATTTTTTTGTTTTCAATTTTAGGGCTCCCTTTGTGCTGCGAGGAATGTTGCTGCATTTGTACGAGGCGATGAAGTCCTTCACAAACTATTCACAGAACTGGCTTATCGATACAAGTGAATCTCCAATCTATTAACCATTTAGTTCATGATTTTATTCATAAGTACAAAATTGGGCAAATATTATGCTCAACAGAGATGGAGCTGGTGGATATACAAGACTTCTTCGGGCTCATATACGTGTTGGTGATGTTGCACCAATGGCTTATATAGAGTAAGTGTTTACAATCAACAACGGCTATATTTCTCTAGTAATACAGCTGATGCTACAATCTTTAATTGACTATTTTTTTACAACAAATTTGGGGTATGAAAATTTGAACCTCCGACCTCAAAGGAAGGAGTGAATGTCAATTACCGCTGAGCTAAGCTCATGTTGACAATCTTTAACCTACTGATGGCCCACTCTTCCTGAAAGTTGAATCAATTTTATTGATTCGTAATTTCTCTATGCTATTGGTACAAATTTATCGATAGAGAAAACGAGCTCCGACAGTCAAAGCCTCCAAATCCTCAACCACCTCAGAGAGCTCCATTGGATCCATGGACAAGATCACGGCTTAGCAAGCAGAGGGCTCCATCGGTTCTCTAGACTGTAAGTTTTTATATTGTTTAAAATCTCTTGAATGAATTTGCATACTTCAAGTTATTCTGTTGTGCTCTATAATGTATTTGGATGGTTACTGTCGACCATTTTTAAATTATTAGTTTAGAATTTTATGTGAATTTTAAGAATGCGATTTAAATGATTGAACAATCTATTGTTTGTAAGGTAAGTTTTTGTGTGTAATAAGGAAATTTGTTGATTATGTTAGTATTTTCTGCAATTTTTGTTTAATAATGTTGGATTTTTCTCTTGTGATGGGAGAGGAAATACAGATGGATTCAGTTTTTGTGTATAATAATGTCGGATTTGTTGAAGCTTTACAGTGCGTTGTTCGATGCGCTTGGAGATAGTTTGGCTGTGGATATCTTGGAAAGACATGTGGTTGAGCAGCAATTGTTTGGGTGTGAGATTAGGAACATTATCTCCATTGGTGAATGTTACGTCTCCAAAAGTGACTATTTTAGGACTTATTTGCTATAGAAAGATGTACACCCTTAAGCGTTTTTTGTAGAAGAAAAAGAAACAAAAACAAAGTTAAAGACTTGGAATTTGCACATTGCTGAAGCATTGCGGAAACATTGCGGTCTCAGCAATGTTTTAAGTGAAAGTTGTTACTTGTTTAACTTATTTCTATTTTGTTGCGATCTTTCAGCCGCTCGTTTTTTCTCCTGCTGCCACGTGGAGGATTGTTGTTCAAAATGGATGGCTCTCCTTGGACGAATCGTACCTGCAAACTACTATAAAAGGAGGTCAAAGGGGAAGGACAGAACACACTCGAAAGGCGTAGACTCTCCAGTACAACGCAGTCTTTTCTACTCTTTTTCTCTCTTCCGTTTGTTGGTTTGAAGGGCCCAGCTGTTGGAGTCGATAATCTGAGGGGAAGAAGAGAAGATTTGTCTTCTCTTCTGATTAGATTCATCCAAACAAGGCTTTCCTTCTTCCTTCAGCCGAGGCGTTCGCGACGACGGACTCTACGCACGGATTTACTTGCTTTTACTGCTTTCTGCTTCTGTTTTCATTGCTGGCTGTTGTTATTTCCCTTTTGTTTGCTACTCTACTTCATTTCGTCTCTTTCTGTTTAGTTTTAGTTGTTCAAAGTTGTCATTCGTTTAGTTCAAACTTTGGTTAATCAAAGCATTATTTCATCACTTCGCAAGTTCTCCACCTCTTCTGTTTTCTGTTGTTTATTCTTGAGTACTGTCGAGCATGTTTAAGTACACAAGTCTTCCCATTTCCACATCATCCATGAGTAACTAAACCACATAAGGGCATGCTAATGACAAGGCTATAGGTAGAAATACGTGAATCAAGCATGTAGGTTAACTTCAAATGCATTGGATGTATGTAAGCTTCATCCCACGGGCAATTTCGATTGGCCATCCATTTTGTCCAAAGAAAGCATGTAGGTTAGCTTCAAATGCATTGGATGTATGTAAGCTTCATCCCACGGGCAATTTCGATTGGCCATCCATTTTGTCCAAAGAACTCCTAACCTCTGGAAGGAGTAAGAGTTCAGAGTCGTACATTCATGCTAGCCTTTCATGGTAGCCAGAAAACGACCTAGGAATATGCGTTTTTCTAGTACAAACCACTAAACTTGCTTTTATAAATAGATGCTTAAGGCCTTACTTGGACATGAGTAAACTAAAGGATCTAATGCATGAAATCGAAAGATACATGAGAATGAGTTAGTTTGATGCATGATGAGTTGATCTACTGCTTGAGAATCGTATGAAAAAACCTATAGAGGAGTCGTTAGTAGCCCTTGTTTCCCTACTTTACCCCTAATTCGCTGTTAGTAACATTGCTAGGAAATTGCTGTTTCCGCAATTCTCTTAGTTCAAAATTTTGCCTTAGCCATTTCTTTCTTAGTTTGTTGTTCTCTTCCCTCTACATTCGAGTTTAATTATTTACTTGCACTTGTTTATGCTTCATATCTTGCACGTTCCTTAATAGTTAGGCACCTTAAACCAAATCTACCCCATTTAAACCACCCATTCTCACTTAACATCTCACTTCGTTAGTAACTAAGAATAAATCTCTGTGGGAAATCGAATGAAAAAATACTTATTACTTGCTACAAGACCATGTATGTTTGCATGTCCTGAGTGCTCTACCATTGCATCTTTAGTTTAAACATTGAGCACGCAACAAGTTTTTGGCGCCGCTGCCGGGGATTTTGTTTAGTAAACACGAAGTTAGTTAAGTTAGAAACGCATCTTAATATCAATTGGAGCTGATCTATTCTCATTTCTTTTATAGGTACCATTGGGTTAGTTTATGAATGAGCATTCAAGTAGCAATCTAGAGTTCAATCCTGAGCCTGAAAGATTACTTAGGGCCAGAAACAAAGCTAAGAAACGTCTCTTCAAACAACCCCTTATACCTCAAAACATTGCTGACTCTGCGGAGTCTTCGCAATTCTATGAAATAGAAATGGATAGAACGGTCCCAAATCCAGCACCTACCATTCGCAACCCCATCGAAATAGCGAATGACAAGGATAGTGCCATCCTCTCCTACTTAGCTCCCATGCCTGGGGAGCTAAACCCAAGTATTATACGCCCTGAAATTACTGCCAACTCATTCGAGTTAAAGCCAGTAATGTTCCAAATGTTGTCCATTGTGGGACAATTCTTTGGAGTGGAAAATGAGGACCCCCACAACCATCTAAGAAACTTCCTAGGAGTTAGCGATACCTTTCTTATCCCTGGAGTTTCCCAAGAAGCTTTGAGGCTTTACCTCTTCCCTTACTCATTAAGAGATAAAGCCAAAACGTGGTTAAATTCCTTACCCTCCGGATCAGTTGTCAATTGGACAGATCTGGCTGAGAAATTCCTAGTCAAATACTTCCCACCTGATAGGAATTCCAACTTTCGTGATGACATAATTAAGTTCAAACAAGTCGAAAACGAGTCTCTTCACGAAGCTTGGACAAGGTTCAAGGACCTTTTGCTTAAATGTCCACACCATGGCATTCCATGGTGTATTCAAATAGAAGTATTCTTTAAAGGATGCAACCCCAGCACAAGGCAAGTGCTAAATTCTTCAGTTGGTGGTTCCATGCTTTCTAAGAGCTACAATGAAGCCTATGAGATCTTGGAGAAAATCTCAACTTCCCACTGTAGATGGTCAGACGATCCTGTAGAGCCTAGGAGAGCTCAAGACAAGGACGTACTCAGTGCAATGAGTAGTCAAATAAACGCCCTGACCAATCTAGTTAAAAAAATGGCTCAAACCAATCTCCAATCCAGTGTCAACACCGCAGCAGCCGTTTCAATGGGCGCACCAAATAGTCAAGGTGAGACACTAATCTGTGGCTTCTGTGGGGAAGGGTGTTGGGTTTTATGTCCTAAAACTCGTAGTTTGTAAACTGTATGAATGTATATATTATATTTCAATAAAGTTGTTATTGAATTTTAGTGAATTGTGTTTGTATTAACCTATACCAATAACTAACACCCATGGCGATAGTGTGAGTACTTGAACTTCATGTGTGACATGAATGTGGATCAAGTTCAAGTAGACAGCCAAAATGGTCTATAGTATAGGGATAAGGCTGTGTACCTTATCCTGGGGACACTATTGGACGCGGATCACTTTGTATAGTACAAAACGATGTGATTCGAATCGTTTCATGTAGAGACATGTGAGTGAGGACGTCATGTGCAATGAGTTTGCACAAGACCGAACCAAGAAATAAAATCGCTCTTTCTTTATAACACCGTTTACTGTAAAGACCGTTTTTTTTTCATATGATGACTTAGGTAACTCGATCTCAATCCTGAGCTCATTATGAACTCCTGTTTATTCGACCTTATCCTTTGACTTGTACGGGTGAGAGTGGCCTTATCGCCGACTCAATAAGCCTACCATCTTGGAGATAAGATCGAATAAGTGGCTGGGGACATAGTTGTGCGAGATGGAATTCACTCCTACCCGCTTTAAGGGTTAGTAGAGAGGTTGTTCCCTTAAGTGCTGACTCCAGGTCTTGAACAATGGGCCCATCCTCTCCTGATCAGGGAGGAATCTGATTTGATGGTTGGACCACAAATCAATTGTTCATTAGAGGTGTCAGTGGTACTTAAGGAACAAGATATAATACAAGGGTTAAACGGTATAAATGACCCGTTGTGATTATGAACGACCTGTGAAGGATCGACTTACTGATGATAGTTATATCAACATGACACAATATATCTACAGTGAGGAGAGTGCAGCCCTTGGACTTTAGTGGAGTCTCCGGGGGTTAACGAATGTTGGTTAGTTCGGTTGAAAGAGTTTTGACCGGATAATCTCGTATCGTTGGAGCTCATGATCTGTAGGTCCTTACGGTTCTCCTGGCTAGCTCGGATAAAGCCGTGAAACAATATAAAAGAAAAGAAAAGAATTTGAATCGTTCAAATTCGGGTTTGTGGAAGAAGGTTAGACATATTTAAATATGATTTAAATATGAGATTGGTCTGAAAACATGAATAGGATTCATGTGCAAAAAGTCGGTTTTCGGAAAACCGGGTTTAATTATATTATTTAATTAATATTTGATATTGAATTAAATAATATTAATTAAAATATATATATATATTTTATTAATTAAAAAGTTTAATTAATAAAATAATTATTATTATTTTTAATAATAATAATTTAAAAATATATATATATATATATACATGTGTCTTACCTGCAAACACATGTAAGGTTTATATATATACAAAGTATATATAAAAGATCAGATCAATTAATTAAAAAAAAAAAAAAAAAAAAAAAAAAAAAAAAAAAAAAAATAAAGAAATTCATAAGTTAGTGACATTTGGGGTTCATTAATTGTGAATTGAAATTCAATTTGAATTTCGACGTCTTCTTCCTTGCAGCTCTCTGGTTAAAAGAAAAATAGTTTTTCTTCAGTGAGTTTCTTCCCTCTTTTCTCTTGTAAAAGGAGTACCACTACTCCGTTTCTCGGCCCGAGGATAGCGGGACTACCGTGGGTGGTCCACGAAGGTTTCGTGAGAAGGATCGGTGAGCTCGTGAGGAGCTTCTGGCGGTGAATTTGGAAAAATACGAACGACAAGGGTATGTGTTCTAATTTCTCTTTTTCATTGCTTTTGCATGTTTCCGTTTGTTTAAATTGATGAAATTAGAGTGTCCATGATCCAAATCGCTTCCGCTGCGTTCCATCAACGCTCCATCAATTGGTATCAGAGCATTTTTGGCCACTCAATTTCTATCAATTTAAGTTATGGTGGGTTTTATTTTAGAATTTGTTTTATGAATGGAATTCTAAAGTGAATATCGATTTTGGCATAGTTTCTTTTTGAATTTCATTATTTGTAATTGCCCGAGAATGTATGGGTTTTAATGCATGCTGAAGAGTCTGTATTTTTAGAGTCATTAGAGTCCATATAGGGTTCTTTGTGAAAGAAGTTTGAGTTTGAAACTCGCCGAAATGTTTGGTGTAAGTTCAAACTCGTTCTGGGCATTACGAGGAGAAATTCAAAGAGTTTTTGGCCGAAGCGTTCGGAGGAAGCAAGTTGGTCAATGGCGGTGCGAAGAGTTCGAAGTCCGCTCAGGACGTAGCTTGTTGATCAAGCTTGTAATAAATTAGTTATTGCTTGCTAAATGCCAAAATCGATCCACTTTAGTGTGTTTAATTAATTATGCATTGTGAATGTATGTTTTAATTAAATTCCATGTTTGTATGTGCATAGCGTATGCCATATAGATTTAAAATCCCACCGTAGGAAGCATGCTTCATGCATTGAAAATATGTTATAAGTGTTATAATATATCGTATGCATATTTGGCAATTCATGAGTTTTGATATAAAAGTTATATTAATTCATGAATTAGTTGTTGTTAGTTCAATAGAATAATTGATATAAGTGTTATATTCAACTTGTCATGCCTTAGTGATGCATGTTTGAGAAGCATGTAGAAGTTTGTTGTAGTAAGTCTTAGTTTTGCAAAGTGTTGTAAAATTGGCATAGACTTTTAAAATCTATAACAAAGACAAAGGCATGCTCACTTAGGGTTGAATGTATTGTTCCGTTTCATTAGATGAATAGGTCGATATCTTGTAAATGCTAAGGTTACAAGAAACTCACCCGGGGACATCCTGTTCGAGGTTGGAGGTATTTAAGCTGACGGTTTACGGAACACCTCCTACCTGGGGACCATCCGGTACTTGAGTAAAGTTAACCCGACTTTATGAGCATGCGTGAGTGGTGTGAGGTAATAAAGTGTTTATCACCTAGACATCATAGGTAAAAGTTTGTTTTACCTAGACTTAGGTCTTATTGTCTTAGCCGGATAATGCCTGAGTAATTTACCCATTCCGTCTTAAAATACTTAGTAGAGGTGTTGAGAAGGTATATATGATATGTCCCTCTCCTCCTACGTTCTCTGTCAAGTTCACACCGTGAGAATTATGCTCGGCCTCGTGATGTCAATAGGGCATCCCCATTCGGATGGTATTTGCATAATTCAAGAGCAAGGTGAATGGAGAAAGTATTTATAGTAAGTGGGAGAAGGAAGTATGTCAATACATCCTGCGGTCTCCTCCATTGGATTGAACCGTGAGATTCCTATGTTCCGCCTGCTAGGTGCCCACAAGAGGTACCGATCCATTCGGAGGGCCGTTTCATAGGAATCGGAACATCTCAATCACCATTTATGGATAAAGAAACATAGAGCCATTCCCAACTTTGACATTTCCATTCGGTTGCATCGTTGGGGCCGCCCTATGAATTCTAAAAATGGAGGATCACACTTACGAGATTTGCTAAGGAGTTAGTAAATCTTGACCAAACAGCGATAACTAAGATTCTATAGGAATATGAGATATTCTGGTATTAGCATTTAGTCAAGAATGTCTTGATTCAGTGAAGGAATGCTTGACTGCCCCTCGGTAGCGACCATTCTGACCCACTGAAGTATCGTTGCAGTTTAATAATGAGTTTTGGGTACATTATTATTCTTTGCTAAATTCTTGATTGGTGTGTAAATTAGGTTAAAACCTTTTCACTAATATTTTTTCATTCTCTTTTCAGCATGACTAGCTCTTTCATTCACTTACTAGCTTCCGATAAGTTAACCGGCGATAACTACGCGACCTGGAAATCGAACTTGAGTACGATTCTCGTTCTAGATGATCTAAGGTTCGTCTTATCAGAGGATTGTCCTCCCCCTCCTAGCTCGGATGCGACTCGAACTATTCGAGAAGCATATGAGAGATGGACAAGGGCTAATGATAAAGCCCGAGTCTATATCTTAGCCAGCATATCTGATGTGTTAGCTAAGAAGCACGAGGATATGGTTTATGCTAAAGAAATCATGTCTTCATTACAGGAGATGTTTGGACTACCGTCCTCATCGGTCTGTCATGAAGCCCTCAAATACGTTTACAACTCTCGCATGAAAGAGGGTACCTCTGTTAGGGAGCATGTCCTTAACATGATGGTCCACTTCAATGTGGTGGAAGTAAACGGAGCTACTATTGATGAGTCAAGTCAAGTAAGCTTTATCATGGAATCTCTTCCGAAGAGTTTCCTTCAGTTCAGAACCAATTTGGTAATGAACAAGATAAAGTATAATTTGACTTCTCTCCTCAGCGAGCTACAGACCTATCAGTCCCTACACACTTCTAAAGGAAAAGAGAAGGAGGCAAACGTTGTCACTTCTAGGAAATTCCAAAAGGGGTCGTCTTCTGGGAGTAAGTCTGAACTTTCTTCTATTAAGAATAAGAGTATTCAAAAGAAGAAGAAAGATAAAAGGAAGGGAAAAACACATGCTGCAGGTAAGAGCAAGACTAGATCTACAGACAAAGGAAAATGTTTCCATTGTGGTGTAGATGGGCACTAGAAACGAAATTGCCCAAAGTATCTTGCTGAGAAAAAGGCTGAGAAGGAAAGACAAGGTAAATATGATTTATTTGTTGTCGAAACATGTTTAGTAGAACATGATTGTCATACCTGGATACTTGATTCAGGAGCTACTAACCATGTTTGTTCTTCTTTTCAGGAAACTAGTTCTTGGCAGCCACTTTCTCGAGGTGAGATAACTCTCAGAGTTGGAACTGGAGAGGTTGTCTCAGCTAAAGCAGTGGGAGCTGTAAAGTTGTTGTATAGAGATAGTTTCATTTTACTAGAAAATGTACTCCTGGTTCTTACCTTCTAGAGGAATCTTGTATCTATATCCTGTTTGTTAGAACAGTTGTATAAAGTATCTTTTGTTCATAATGAAGCGTTCATTAGCAAAAGAGGTGTACGTATTTGTTCTGCGAAACTTGAAAACAACTTGTATGTGTTAAGACCAACCGAAGCCAAAGCTATTTTGAACACTGAAATGTTTAAAACAGCTAAGACTCAAACTAAAAGGCAGAAACTTTCTCCAAGTACTTATCTTTGGCACTTAAGACTAGGTCACATTAATCTCAATAGGATTGGGAGATTGGTTAAGAGTGGTCTGCTAAATCGTTTAGAGGACAACTCTTTACCGCCATGTGAGTCTTGTCTTGAGGGCAAAATGACCAAACGATCTTTTTCTGGAAAAGGTCATAGGTCCAAAGAACCTCTAGAAATCGTGCATTCGAATCTCTGCGGTCCTTTGAATGTCAAAGCACGAGGAGGGTATAAATATTTCATCAGTTTCATTGATGATTATTCTAGGTACGGTTATCTTTATCTAATGCATCATAAGTCCGAAGCTCTTGAAAAGTTCAAAGAGTATAAGGCAGAGGTTGAGAACACATTAGGTAAATCGATAAAAACACTCCGATCAGCTCGAGGTGGAGAGTATATGGATTTAAGATTCCAGGACTATATGATAGAACATGGAATAGTATCTCAACTCTCAGCGCCAGGAACACCGCAGCAGAATGGTGTGTCCGAGAGGAGAAATAGAACCCTGTTAGACATGGTTCGATCTATGATGAGTTATGCTCATTTGCCTAGTTCGTTTTGGGGATATGCAGTAGAGACTGCAGTATATATTTTGAACATGGTTCCCTCTAAGAGTGTTTCTGAAACACCTTATGAGTTATGGAGAGGGCGTAAAGGTAGTTTACGTCACTTCAGGATTTGGGGGTGTCCGGCACATGTGCTAGTACCCAATCCAAAGAAGTTGGAACATCGTTCAAAATTGTGCCTATTTGTAGGTTACCCCAAGGAAACGAAAGGTGGTCTATTTTACGATCCTCATGAGAACAAGGTACTAGTATCGACTAATGCCACGTTCTTAGAGGAAGACCACATGAGAGATCATCAACCGTCGAGCAAAATTGTTTTGTCCGAATTTTCCAGGAAAGCTACAGACGGATTGTTGCGTGCTCAATGTGTTAAAATAATTAAGCAATAAGAGAGAGAGAGCACTCAGAACATGCAAGCATACATGATCTTATAGCAAGTAGTAAGTATTTTTTCATTCGTTTTCCCACAGAGATTTATTATGAGCTACTAGTGAAGTGTATTGTTAAGAAAGAATGGGTGGATTTGAAGAGGTGGAATTGGTTTTAAATTGTCTAATTTCTAAGGAATATGTAAAGGGCAGCAACATAAACAAGTGCAAGTCAAAGATAAACTCAACTGAAAAGAGAAGAGATTAATAAACGAAGAGGAAAATAGCTAAACAGAATTATAAACTTAGCAGAATTGCGGAAACAGCAATTCTACCGCAATGTTACTAACAGCGAAAATGTGTAAAATGGAGAAACAAGGGCTACTAATGACTCCTCTATAGGCATTTTCTCACGATTCTCAAGCATTGGGTCAACTCTCTATGCATCAAACTCACTCAATCTTATGTATCTTCCGATTTCATGCATTAGATTCTTTAGTTTACTCATGTCCAAGTAAGGTCTTAAGCATCTTGTTAAAGCAGAAAGTTATGGTTTGTACTAGGAAAACGCCTATTCCTAGGTCGTTTTCTGGCTACCTTGAAAGGCTAGCATGAGTGTATGACTCTGAACTCTTACTCCTTCCAGAGGTTAGGAGTTCTTTGGACAAAATGGATGGCCAATCAAAATTGCCCGTGGGATGAAGCTTACATACAATCAATGCTTCGAGAGCTATCCTACATACTTGGTTCACGTTTTTTAGCCTATAGTCTTGTCATTAGCATGCCCCTATGTGACTTAGCTACTCATGGATATAGACAGAACAAAAATAGAAGATGAAGTAGACATGCTTTAGAAGAAATTCAAAGACAAACAGCAAGGACAAAACAGTAGCAGCAAAGAGAAGAAACTGTGAGATGAAGAATTGTGCTTTGATTACTTGATTGTTTGAATGAACAAAGGAAAGCTTAAAGTAGATAACATAAAGACAGAAAGCAACGAAATGAAATGAACTAGCCACTAGAAAGGCAACAACAACTAAACAGAGCTGGAATTTAGAAATAAAAGACAGAAAGCAGGTAATTGAGCTTGAACGCCTCGTCGCAACTGCCTCGGCTGAAGGATGAGAAAGATCAGCCTTGCTTGGATGAATCCAATCGGGAGAGAAGATGAATCTTCTCTCCTTCCTATCAGATTGTCGACTCCAACAGCTAAACCTCGCAAACCAACAGACGGCAAAGAAAAACAGGAGAAAAGATGGAGCTGCGAGAAGACTTCTACGCTTTCGGATGATGATCAAACCCTCTACTTTGACCCCCTTTTATAGTAATCTGCAGGTGCGTTTGGGCCAAGGAGAACCATCAATCCTCAACGTCGTAATTCAAAAATGGATGGAGGAGAAAGACCGAATCCCTGAAATAACGGAAAATAACAAAAAAGGGTCAGCCAACTTACGGATTTCACTTAAAACATTGCTGTTTTAGCAATGTTTCCGCAATGCTGCCGCAATGCATATTTTTCACTCTTTTCCTTCGGTTTTCATTCCTTTTCTCTCCTTTTGCACACAAGTCCTAATTTAGCTACCTTCTTCTAATTCTCATATATAAGCATAGGTTTAAGCTAAATCCTCTCAAAAACACCTAAGAGTGCACCTCTTTCTAAGATAAATAAGTCCTAAAAAGGTCACTTTTGGAGACGTAACACACCCCCAAACTTAAGGTTTTGCTCGTCCTCGAGCAATCTAAGGACTTGCCTAGGCTGCTGTTTCATCTTTTTTTAACTACTTACTGACTCCCCTACATTCCTATCTATAGCAGTGCTGTCCTGTGACACACTTCTAAGTTTACAACTAACCTTTCATATTGCTTCTTCTGACTTCGCATGCCTAATACTCCTGCTGTTTCATTACTCCCTACAACTGATCTACTTGCCTTTATCATATTGTGCATCTATTCCTAAGGTTTCAAATTCTACCTAGCTTTACCCCAGACTCAGTACATGCTTCTAGTTTTTACTTTTGAGCTACCTAGGATTCCTTAGAGTCATGCCAGTCTTAGTATTAACAGTGACAGTAGTACTTTAAGAGAACAACCTAAACCCTGGCATCACTACATTGGACATACATTCATCTCCCTAAACAACCCTACAAATTACAACTTTGTGCTCAGCTACTTGAGGATCAGAGTTCTTTTTATTTAGGACATCTAAGCCACAAAGTTGTAACTCCTAGGTATACATTCTTCTTCCCTTTCCTTTTTCTTTCTTTCTTACTTAGGTGGAGCCTCTCCTTTGGTTGCCTTTTGATGCAATATCACTTGTGGGTTACACACTTGGCACTGATTACTCAGCAACTTAAGAGAGACACCCCTCTCTATTCTATTTTTCATTTTTTTTTTCAGCTCATCATTTTTTTGTAAAGGAAAAGAAGAATGCTTATGCTTTAAGGGAGAGAGGAATGTTCCTAGGCCTAGGGTGGCCTCCCCCAAACTTAAACTACTCATTGTCCCCAATGAGTGTCTGAGGTGGCACACCCCCAAACTTGTCCTAGAAGCATCTAGTCTCAGGTAAAACAAAGAGAATCTAAAAGCCCTAGGCATAGACAGAACATTCTAAAAGTAAATATCACAGCAGCAGAAATTCATAAAAACAGGCAGGTAAGGACTGAAAGCTACGCATGCTGAGCACTTTTTAGAGGTTAATTTAAACTAACAAAGGGTGTCCTATGACACTCATCTAGCATGCTTTTTGATAAGCTATATAAGGTAGACAAGATAGCAGCAAAAGATAGAATTTAAACAGACCCAGCCTAGCTAAACAGTCAGGTAAAAACATGCATTTACTAATAAAAATTGCGGTTTCCGCAATTATTTCGCAATAGAGACAGGGCAGATATAACAGTGATCAAGGCCCCTATGCATGCTCTTTCCAGTCATTCAAGCTATACACAAATGAAACTAAACTACTCTACCTATTCAGCTACCATCAGACTACACTAAACAAATTTAAACCTTAAAACTAAACAACCAAAACAGATCAAAAGATTAACTCAAAACAGCATAATTCACATAGTATCAACAAAAAGCAGTTTGATTTTTTTTTCTTATTTTAAGGGAACAGCAATACTCCCTGTAGTACTTCTCAAACTAGCACTCAGATGTCTTCCTCATCATCATCCCTTCTTGGCCGTTGAGGTGCCCATGGAGTCATTAGGTTCGTGGGGAATTCAGGAAAGATGCATCCCAATTGGTCAGCAACCTCCTTGTCCCTTGCCTGTGCATATGTGGCCCATTGAGCCATCCTCTTCTGCAGATCCGTCAGGCAGGCCATGGTCAAAGACTGAGCAGCAGCCAGTCCATCGAGCTCGAACTCCATGTTCCCCTTCCTGCGCAACCTCAAGGCGGTAGGCAATTCCAGCTATCCCGTGTAGGCCATCTGCCTCTCCATTCGTTCGATTGGGACCCCTGCACGTAAGCACAGCTTAGTAATTGTGTTAGGAAAGAAAAGTGGTCCCTTACCCTTTTTGGCGCAGTCAGCAATCGAAGCTGCAATGACTTCGCCCACGTTGATTGTGAGACCTCGCATGATCGCGTAGACCAGCAGCGCCCTGCTCTGGTTGATGGTGGTCTCATGGGTCACTGGGGATAGCTTCCTCCGCACGAAGGAAAACCAGACAGCCGCCTTGGCTGTGAGGGTGGCACTCATCAGGGTGTGCCTCCCATTGCGCGAGACTGTCCATGATGCCTCAGGCTGGCCAATTATCCGTATGGCCTCTTCCAGGACGGCTTCTGTAGGCTCATCAACGATCCTTGCATAATCAGTGTGTTTTTTGGCCCTTGAGGCCATAGGCTTCGTTGATCGCCTTTGCTGAGAAGTCTACCTCGACTCCTCTGACCACAGACAAACCATCCTCTGGATTTATCAAGTTGGCGTAAAAGTCATACACCATGCTGGAGTAGGCTGGATTGGGTGGTCTGCACAACTCTTCCCAACCATGATTCATGATCCCTGCGCGCAAGAATTGCGGCAGGTTTGTGAGGGCGTCTAAGAATCCCTTCTCGTGTAGCAGCTCTCTCTTCCTCAGCTCAGTGCCTCTGGACTCAGCATCAGAAGACACCTACCTCACTGATTGAGGCTCATCTTCAGGGTAAAGCTTGGCTTTCCCTTTGTCTTTCGGTTTGGCTGACTCAGCAGCCTCAATCTTGAGCTTCTTTGGTGAAGGCTCATCACTTCCCTTCTTTGATGAAGGCGCACCCCTGGACTTCTTCTTCTTGGACTTCTTTTTTGTTTTTGGCCGTTTGGCCTTGACAACCCTGGCTGCCTTCTTCTTCAACCTTGCCTTGGTTGTCATCTGCTGGAGGCAATCCCCCAGTGTCTCGTCCATCGAGTCATCCTTCTGCGCAAGGCTCTCAGGACTAGCTTCCCTCAAAGGAGAGAAGACCTCTTCTTCCTCAGCTTCCCCACTGCCCTGCGTCGATTCTTGGTACTCCCCATATGGGAATTCAGGGTCAGGTTGTGGGGAAGTGGGTGATGCTTCAGGGCTCTCTGCTGGTGGGGTGTGTTCAGAACTCGGCGGCGATGAAGGAAGCTCAGGGCTTTGCGCTGGTGGAGACGGCGAAGAGCTCTGCTTTGGTGACTCGTGTGACCGATGATCACTTTCTTGACTCTCCACAGAGGGAGTCTTTTCCTTGCTTGCTTCTTCGGCCACCGCCATACTCCACTTGCGTTTCTTGGGTGTGCCTGCTGGTTTAGAGGGTCCAGCAGGTATCTCCGTAACTACCTTCCACTTCTTCTTGCGGACAGGCAGTTTGTCGAGTCTTTCAGTGCGCGCAGCCTCAGCATCTGCAAGGGCAAGAAGTGCTTCCCTCGCAGCAACTTCAGCCTCGTCGGCCTTCTTCTTGGACGCAGACCGTTCAGCTCTCGTTAGCACCATTGTTGAATCGTGGAAATCTCGAAAGAAGAATTGCAGATGAAGAGAGAGAGAGTTTTCTTGGAGTTCAGATGATTGGGAAATCGTACAGATCAGCGCGCGTCTTAACGGATATAAGTAATGATGAAATCCCAACGGCTATATTTGTTGCGGATTCTGCAAATCCAGCGCAATTCTAGTGACCGTTAGAGATGTTCTGAGTTTTAAATGTCAATCTTTGCTCAACCGAATCTTTGATTTGACCCAATATCTCCTCGATTTTTTTAGCTGGATTTAATCTCCTTGATTCCCTCTATTGATTCCCTACAAAAAGAAATAAAATCAATATCAAATTCGCAATTAAAATCATACAAAAACATACACAACCGATAACCGGAAAAATAACAAAAATAAACTAAGGCATTAGCCTCGCATGGACGAGCACAGTAATCACTCGTCCTCTCTCGTTCTTATTTTCATGTTTCAGTCAAGAGGAAGGCCGAGAGAGTCTTCACATCTCCTTCCTCATAGTAGTGCTTCAATCTTGCACCATTAACCATGAATGGTTGCCCTTGCTGCAGGTTCTTAATCTCGATTGCACCATGAACAAACACATTAGTTATTACAAATGGACCTGACCATCTGGACTTAAGTTTGCCTGGAAATAATCTCAATCGTGAGTTAAATAATAAGACAAGCTGGCCTTTCTTAAAGTCCTTAATCCTAAGTCTACTGTCGTGCCAAATCTTGGTCTTTTCCTTATACATTTTAGCATTTTCATAGGACATATGTCTAAGCTCATCAAGCTCATGTAATTGCAAAGACCGCAATGTTCCCGCATCGGTCACGCAATAATTCAACTCTTTTAGTGCCCAAAATGCTTTAATTTCTAGTTCGAATGGTAAGTGGCATGCTTTGCCATACACAAGTCTATAAAGAGACATACCTAGGGGTGTCTTATATGCAGTTCTATATGCCCAAAGTGCATCCTCGAGTTTAAATGACCAATCTTTTCTATTGGGTTTGACCACTTTTTCGAGTATGTTTTTAATCTCCCTATTTGAAATTTCAGCTTGTCCATTCGAATGTGGGTGATAAGGGGTGGCTACTCTATGTCTAACATTATACTTAGCCAACACTCTCTCCATAGCTCTATTAATAAAATGTGTCCCTTCATCACTAATTATAGCACGAGGTGTTCCAAACCTAGTAAAGATATGTCTATGAAGGAACTTAATGACTGTTTTGGCATCATTATTTGGACATGCTATGGCCTCTACCCACTTAGATACATAGTCTACTGCTACAAGGATGTAAAGGTTACCTGATGATGGGGGAAATGGTCCCATGAAGTCAATGCCCCATACATCAAAGAGTTCCAACTCTAAGATGTAAGTGAGAGGCATCTCATCCTTTCGACTAAGGTTACCTGTTCTCTGACATTCATCACAGCTGTGTGCATAGTTGTGGGCATCCTTGAAGATCGTTGGCCAATAGTAGCCACTCTGGAACACCTTTGCAGCTGTCCTTTGGCCACCAAAATGTCCACCATAGGGTGCTGTATGGCAGTGCTGCAGCACAGACTTCGCCTCAGCAGCTGACACACACTTCCTGAGCAGACCATCAGCACAAGTCTTGTAAAGTGTGGGATCATCCCATATGAATTTCCTTGCTTCATGAAGGAACCTCTTCTTCTCTTGGCCTCCCTTGAAAGTTGGTAGTACCTGTGATGCAAGGAAGTTAGCAATGTCAGCAAACCAAGGTTCCTCATCGTTATCACGATGAGTCAATACAAAGACATGTTCATCAATAAAAGCATCAGAAATTGCGGTTTCCGCAATTTTTTTCGCAATTATGCTGCAATCTAGAAAGATGATCCGCAACCACATTTTCACACCCTTTCTTATCTCTAATGTCCAGATCAAACTCTTGCAGCAGCAAGACCCATCTAATCAACCTAGGCTTAGCATCAGCCTTCCTCATAAGGTACTTTAAAGCAGAATGGTCAGTGTACACAATTGTCCTAGTGCCTACAATGTAATTCCTAAACTTCTCACAAGCAAACACTACAGCTAGCATTTCCTTCTCAGTAGTTGTGTAATTACATTGTGCCTCATTAAGTGTTTTACTAGCATAGTATACAGGGTGTGTTAACTTGTTAATCTTCTGTCCTAACATAACCCCTACAGCATAGTCACTGGCATCACATAACATCTCAAAGGGAAGATCCCAATTAGGCCGTACTATAATAGGCGCTGTGACTAGTGCTTCCTTAAGGGTTTTCCAAGCTTGGAAACATTCTTTAGAGAAGATGAAGGGTTTGTTCAGCTCTAGAAGCTCACATAAAGGCTTGGAGATCTTAGAAAAGTCCTTAATGAACCTTCTATAGAAACCAGCATGCCCTAAGAAACTTCTAATGGCTTTGACATTTTGAGGTTCTACCAATTTCTCTATTATTTCAATTTTTGCCCTGTCGACCTCTACACCTGCCCTTGACACTCTATGACCTAAGACAATCCCTTCATCCACCATGAAATGGCACTTCTCCCAATTTAGGACTAGGTTGGTCTCCTCACACCTAGCCAGGACTTGTCCTAAGTTCTCTAGACAGTTTGTGAATGAATCCCCAAAGACTGAGAAATCATCCATGAATATCTCTATCATGGACTCATCCAAATCAGAGAAGATTGCCAACATGCACCTTTGGAATGTTGTCGGTGCATTGCATAAGCCAAAAGGCATTCTGCGAAAGGCAAAAGTTCCAAAGGGGCAAGTGAAGGTTGTCTTCTCTTGGTCCTTAGGGTCTATAGTGATCTGGTTATATCTGAATAACCGTCTAAGAAGCAGTAGTAGGCTCTACCAGCTATCCTATCTAACATCTGGTCAATGAATGGTAGAGGGAAGGGGTCTTTTTTTGTTTCCTTGTTTAGTTTCCTATAATCCATGCAAACTCTCCATCCTGTGATAGTCCTAGGTAGAATCAGTTCATTGTTCTCATTGACTACCACAGTCATCCCCCCCTTCTTAGGTACACATTGTATAGGGCTCACCCACTGACTACTATCTATAGGGAAGATCACACCAGCATCTAACCATTTTATTATTTTCTTTTTAACTACCTCTTTCATAGAGGGATTCAGCCTACGTTGGTGATCTACTTGGGGTGTATGCTCTTCCTCTAGTATAATCTTATGCATGCAATAGGAAGGGCTAATGCCTCTAATATCAGCAATAGTCCATGCAATAGCCTTCCTATGTTGCTTAAGTAGCAAAATCAGTTCAACCTCATGCTTTTCACTTAATTTAGAAGAAATAATCACAGGCAAAGTATCATTACTTCCTAGATATGCATACTTGAGGTGAGTGGGTAGAGGTTTCAATTCTAAGACAGGTGGATGCTCAATGGATGGTTTTAAAGGATTCATGGATCTGTTAGTCAGGTCTTTATTTATACATACATGCTGTGTTTTATCTACAGGTATATCCATTATCTCAGATACATTCAAATCAGCTACATCTAATTGTACATATTCATTAGCATGCTTAGTTAATAATACATGCTCCAGCTGTTCTTCCATTAATGAATCTACAATGTCCATGCTAGCACAATTTCAGAGTCAGAGGGGTACCTTAAGGCTTTATATACACTAAATTTCACCTCTTCATCATGAACCCTCATCGTGAGCTCACCTTTTTGGACATCTATCAGGGCCCTACCTGTGGCTAGAAACGGTCTGCCTAATAGGATGGGGACCTCCTTGTCTGCTTCATAATCCAGGATAATGAAATCTGCAAGGAAAATAAATTTGTCAACCTTTACAAGAATATCCTCAATCTTACCCTCAGGGTAGGCTATGGATCTGTCTGCTAGTTGTAAAGTGACAGTGGTTGGACGTGCTTCTCCTATTCCTAGCTGGCGGAATAGTGATAGGGGCATGAGGTTTATGCTGGCTCCCAGGTCACAAAGAGCTCTGCCCACGTGCTTGCCTCCTAGCTCTACTGGTAAGGTGAAGGAACCAGGATCCTTCTCCTTCTTGGGTAGCTTGTTTTGGAGTATGGCACTGCACTCCTCAGTGAGATTTACTGTTTCAAACTCACCAATTATTCTCTTGTTAGTAATAATATCCTTCAAAAACTTTACATAAGAAGGCATAGACTGTAAAACTTCTACAAAAGGAATATTAACATGCACTTGTTTAAGAATTTCTAAGAATTTGTTAAAGTGCACTTCCTGTTCTTATTTTTTCTTTAGCCTTCGAGGAAATGGAGGTGGTGGCACATATGCAGGCACTTCAGGTCGCCTCAGGATAGGTGGGGGCCTTGGAATTTCTTCTATCTCTTCTATGATTGGCTCCAGCCTTGATCCTGATGTGCTTGTTGGTGGTGGACCTTGGTTTGGTAGAGACTTCAGTGGAGCACTAGACTCATTGTTCTCTACTCTCTTTGGTGTTTCTTTGGTGTTGCTCACCAATGGTCTCCCACTCCTAAGTTCAATTGCTTGAACTTGTTCTTTACCATCTCTCCTTGGCACTTCAGTGTCAGCAGGAAGTCTACCTTGGGGCCTACTTTTGAGTTCATTGGCTAGTTGCCCTATTTGGTTCTCTAGGCTCCTAAGAGTAGCTTGCTGACTCTGTAGAGTGGCATCATTCTTGGCTATGTATTCCTTAAGTAAGTTTTCTACAGAAGACCCTACAGGTTGGTTATATGGTTTTTGGTACATTGATTGGTTATGTTGGGGAGTGAAACCAGGTGTTCCACTCGGTCTTGGCTGGTTAGGAGCTTGATTAGCATTCTGTTGACCACCTCATGAAAGGTTTGGGTGATTCCTCCAACCAGGATTGTAGGTGTTGGAATAGGGGTTGTTCCTAGGCTGCTGCTGGCTTCCAACATAGCAGACTGAGGCTGGATTCCCAGGGCAATATTCATACAGGTGCCCTTCCCCACAGAATCCACAGATAAGTGTCTCACCTTGACTTGGTTGGGTGCCCATTGACATGGCTGTGGCGGTGTTGACACTTGTTTGGAGATTGGCTTGAGCCATTTGCTTGACTAGGTTGGTCAGGGCGCTTATTTGGCTACTCATGGCATTGAGTGCGTCCTTGTCTTGAGCTCTAGTTGGCTCAACTGGATCATCTGACCACCTACAGTGAGATGCTGAGATCTTCTCCAAGATCTCATAGGCTTCATTATAACTCTTGGACAACATGGAACCACCAGCAGATGAATTTAAGACTTGTCTAGTGCTGGGGTTGCATCCTTTGAAAAAGACCTCTATTTGGATACACCATGGGATGCCATGGTGTGGACATTTAAGAAGAAGATCTTTGAACTTTGTCCAAGCTTCGTGAAGAGACTCATTCTCAGCTTGTTTGAACTTGATTATATCATCACGAAAGGTAGAATTCCTATCAGGTGGGAAGTACTTAACTAGGAATTTCTCTGCTAAGTCTGTCCAATTTAGGACTGATCCCGAGGGTAATGAGTTTAACCACGTCTTTGCCTTGTCTCTTAATGAGTAAGGGAAGAGGTAGAGCCTCAAGGCTTCTTGGAAAACTCCAGGAATGATGAATGTATCACTGACTCCTAGGAAGTTTCTAAGATGGTTGTGGGGATCCTCATTTTCCACTCCAAAGAATTGTCCCACAGTGGACAACATTTGGAACATCACTGGCTTTAACTCGAATGAGTTGGCAGTGATTTCAGGGCGGATTATGCTGGGGTTCAGCTCCCCAGGCATAGGTACTAGGTATGAGAGTATGGCGCTATCCTTATCATTCGCTATTTCGATGGGATTGCGAGTGACAGGCACCGGATTGGGAACTAATCTATCCATTTCTTCCTGAGAGGATTGCGGAGACTCTGCGGTTTCAGCAATTATTTGAGGTAAAGGGGGTTGTTTAAAGAGACGTTTCTTGGCTCTATTTCTAGCCTTAAATAATCTCTCAGGCTCAGGGTTGAACTCTAGATCACTACTTGAAGGCTCATTCATAAACTACCCCAATGGTACCTGCAAAAGAAATGAGACTAGATCAGCTATAATAGACAATAAACTTGGTGTTTCAAACTTAACAAACTTCCTTTTCACTGAAATAAATCCCCGGCAGCGGCGCCAAAAACTTGTTGCGTGCTCAATGTGTTAAAATAATTAAGCAATAAGAGAGAGAGAGAGCACTCAGAACATGCAAGCATACATGATCTTATAGCAAGTAGTAAGTATTTTTTCATTCGTTTTCCCACAGAGATTTATTATGAGCTACTAGTGAAGTGTATTGTTAAGAAAGAATGGGTGGATTTGAAGAGGTGGAATTGGTTTTAAATTGTCTAATTTCTAAGGAATATGTAAAGGGCAGCAACATAAACAAGTGCAAGTCAAAGATAAACTCAACTGAAAAGAGAAGAGATTAATAAACGAAGAGGAAAATAGCTAAACAGAATTATAAACTTAGCAGAATTGCGGAAACAGCAATTCTACCGCAATGTTACTAACAGCGAAAGTGTGTAAAATGGAGAAACAAGGGCTACTAATGACTCCTCTATAGGCATTTTCTCACGATTCTCAAGCATTGGGTCAAC